>OX459210.1:2709599-12709599 GCA_949775195.1 Diarsia dahlii | reverse complement strand
CTTTGTAGTTTTATATAACTACTAGCTTTTGCCCGCGACTTCGTTCGCGTGGAATAGTGACTTCCGGCAGATTTTTGGTTTATCTCGCGAAAAAAAAAAAAAAAAAACTATCCTATGTCCTTTCTCAAGTTCCAAACTATGTCTGTACCAAATTTCATCAAAATCCGTTCAGCCGTTTAGGCGTGAAAGAGTAACAGACAGACAGACAGACAGAGTTACTTTCGCATTTATAATATTAGTATGGAGTATGGATATTAGTATGGATAAAGTCTTACACTCTCTTCCGCTCCGACCAGAACGTGATTTCCAAAATTCCAACCCACCCATAATAACCCATACTTAAAAGCTCTGCATCTTTGGGGATCACTCTGCAGCGCGACGCTCGTGTTTATTTGAAACCAAGAAGATTACCGAAATAAAATCTCATTGATGGACAAAACCATTCTTTCTAGATTTTTGCCAACGTCTTCTGTACTGTAATTAATGTGATTGAGAACAGTGAACGTTGTAATGCTTTAGTCTGAAGTGTGTATTATTCCCATAACTCGTACTTATTCCGTGTTACAAACTGTACTTACATCATACTGATTGATGAAGAAACTAGATTACGTGTTGTGTTTTTTGCCAAGCAATTACACTGTTGGGAGTTCTAAGAGGATTTCAAGGCAATGCATTGCTAAATAATATAGTATTCAAACAATATTAAAGCTCTTAAACATTGCACCAAATCTGCATCAAAATGACGATCGGTGAAGATGTATCATAGAAGAATCGGGAACTTAGAGTTCATACCGACCATGACCAGTAGTCGTAACTCCATGTGGTGTTGCAGGAGGAGTTGGCGGCGGCACGCGAGGCGGCGGAGGCAGCGTCTGCGTGGTGGCGCACTCGGGAGACCAAGGCAGACGCCACGCTGCGACAACAGGCCAAGCTCATCGACTTCTTGCAGGTAAGCTTTGTTATGGATGGAGATTCATTAATGACTGCACTGGGGTTTGTCACTACATGAACTGATGGTCACTGCTGAAACCGGTATTAGCTCAGTTCTGAACCGACACAATTTAGAATGCCATCGAAGATCTTTTTTTATTAATAACTAGCGGACGTCCCGCGGTTTCACCTGCGTAGATCCCGTTCCCGTGGGAATACAGGGATAAAAAGTAGCCTATGTTACTCAGGGTGAATGTAGCTTTCCAAGGGTGAAAGAATTTTTGAAATCGGCCCAGTACTTTTTGAGCCTATTCATTACAAACATACAAAAATAGGTACAAATCTTTCCTCTTTATAATATTAGTGTAGACTAGCTGATGCCCGCGGCTTCGCCCGCGTGGATACTGTAAAAACAATCCTTGATGCGGATTATATATCATTCTAAAATTTCAGCTCGATCGGTGCAGAACTTTTTGAGGTTTTGAAGCGTACACAAACCAACATAACATTTTTATATATATAGATTAGGCTTGTATTTGGCTGCAACTCACCTAACGTGAAGCGATAATGCAGCAAGGACCAAGCTTGCCTAACCGAACACAAGCTTCAACGTAACGATACGTAGATTGCATGTCAATATTTAGGCGCATTCAGATAGCAGTCAGCCGGCGTTAACTCCGATTCGTCAAGATGTGTGAAGGCTCGACACCGACTACTAGCTCTGGCCCTGCAGTCTCTACACTAATAACGACGCTACGAATGTCGTTAAGTCGAGAAATCGTAAACTTTCTGTAATAGATTTTCAGCTTTATTTCAACAGCGTAAGGTTCAAAATCTATTAAAGAAAGTTTACGATTTTACGAGTTAGCGACATTCGTAGCGTCGTTATTAGTGTAGAGACTGCCGGCCCTGTAGGAGGTATAAACATGTTCGTGATTGGCACTAAACTATTCCAATCAAGAACATGTGTATACCTCTCAGACCGGGCGGCATAATCGTATGCATGTTCTGCCACCCGGCTGAGTTCAATCGTGCCGAGTCTAACGTGTGTAGCACACCTCGCCAGCACAGACTTCCTGTAAACTCATCCCTGTGCACTCTTGTTGTAGGCGAAAGTAGAGGAAGCGGGTCGCAAGAAATGCTCGCTAAGTAACAAGTTGTTCGGTCGGTCGGGACGCAGGACTGCTACCTCGCCACCGCTCAGGAGAGCCAACAGGTAACATTTGTCTTACTTCTTTAATCAATAAAAATGTTAATTCGCTGCGCTAAGGTGACGTTATTTTTGAAAAAATCAAGTCAACGAAGATAGTGCAACGTGACGTTATTCAACTCGAATTACGTCACGCATTGTGAAAACACACTGGTAGGATGGCAGGTAGACTGAATGACGGCACTGGATGTTTTGTGAAATAAGTTTTGTGAGGACAGCATAGGCCTAACAATGAGTTGGTCTTTGTCAGCGCTACGCTGTCATCCTATACTGTATTAGAAAAACGACAACAAAAATAAAGCACCAGTATGTGTTTGATTTTTAATAAAAAGGTTTGAAATACATACTAATGGAGTAGAAATGGAGGATATCCGGTTTCGCGAGCAGTAGAAGCGGCGTCATATTCATATGGGACGTCATAAATGCCATCCCACATTTCCTTTAGTAAACAAATTGTTTTTCTTACAGAGAGTTACGTGAAGAAGTAGACAGACTGCGCGCTAAACTTGCAGCCTGCAATGGAAATGACATGAGGTACATTATAATATGACGCAATATTGCTTGCGCTTCTAAGCGGGCCATATGTTTGGTTTTATATGCGTGGTTGCCAGTAAAATCTTCAGTGTCACTGCTTTGGGCGTATGGGTTTCACTCAGCGCTGCAATAAAATTATTGCTGATAGCCGTTATCAGCAATAGCACTAGAAATTTCTCCTCTATCGTGGGTGCGTTTACAAACATTGGAGCTCACGTACACAAATACCCTGACCCGGTACAACTATTTGTAGGCCATACAAATAATAGGTGATCTGATCAGCCATTCACAGACCAGCCTGGGCAAGCGCAACTTAACCTGAACATTGACCCGATCGGCTGTTACTTTTTAACCATGAGCTCCTCATATAGCTGTATCCAACAGATATTTTGCCCGTTTAGAAGCGATTTTTGAAGCGCCTTTATGGCATTGAGCATATTTTTAACACTAAACAGAAATTCAATTTGCAGTTACCCATCTACACCCAAGCTCGAGAAATCCAAGCCAATTAACGGGTAAATATACATATTATGTGAAATTATTTACGTTTCAAATCTAATGGAAAGAAACTTATGAATTCATAATATTTTAGGAAGAAAAGTATCGACTCACCCGATGGATCTCAAGAGAAAGGACTGCTAGTTGTTTGGTAAGAGTTCTGTTATATCTTTTAGTATTTTTTTTATTTGTTCCTCAATTTGTTAGTTATTTATACATAATTGCAACTTAAGGAGATTTGTGGTGTTACGCGAAAGGATAAAATAAGAAATGTGTACATAAGAGGAAGAGAAAGTCTGAAAGTGGCGCTAGTGACTGAAAAGTTGTGTGGAAATCGGTTGTCGTGGTATGTGATGCGGAGGAATGAGGAAAATCCGTAGTCCGTAGCGCCAATTGTCTTGAATGCGTCCGTAGCGCCAATCGTCTTGAATGCGTCCGTAGCGCCAATCGTCTTGAATGCGTCCGTAGCGCCAATCGTCTTGAATGCGTCCGTAGCGCCAATCGTCTTGAATGCGTCCGTAGCGCCAATCGTCTTGAATGCGTCCGTAGCGCCAATCGTCTTGAATGCGTCCGTAGCGCCAATCGTCTTGAATGCGTCCGTAGCGCCAATCGTCTTGAATGCGTCCAGCGCCAATCGTCTTGAATGCGTCCGTAGCGCCAATTGTCTTGAAGGCGTCGAACGCACCGGCAATTGTCTTGAAGGCGTCGGACGCACCGGCAATTTTCTTGGGCGTCCGTAGCGGCAATCGTCTTGAAAGCGTCCGTAGCGCCAATTGTCTTTAAGGCGTCCATAGCGCCAATTGTCTCGAAGGCGTCCGTAGCGGCAATCGTCTTGAAGGAGTCCGTAGCGGCAATCGTCTTGAAGGCGTCCGCACCGGCAATCGTCTTGAAGGCGTTCGCACCGGCAATTATCTTGAAGGCGTCCGTAGCGCCAATTGTCTTGAAGGCGTCCGTAGCGCTAATAGGAGTCCGTAGCGGCAATCGTCTTGAAGGCGTCCGCACCTGCAATTGTCTTGAAGGCGTCCGCACCGGCAATAGGGGATCGGACTGACTCAAAAAAATATGATTCTGTTTAGTCCGTCAGTTAGATTATCGAAAAATTTTGGATACGTGTTTTTTGTTTTATCAAATCAATAAAAATTGACGAAGCTATAGCGCGTCAAAGATCATGGAGTGGGGCTTGAAACGTCACTTGAAGGTACAAAATGTACTATCATATGACGTCACTCGAGTTTTCGAAGTCTTAATTTTTTGTTTACGTGAAAAAAGAAAAAATATGTGGTCAATATTTTTTGGAAATCTATCTGACGGACTAATTAGTTTTTTTTTGTCCGATCCCCTATTGTCTTGAAGGCGTCCGCACCGGCAATTATCTTGAAAGCGTCCGTAACGCCAATTATCTTGAAGACGTCCGCACCGGCAATTGTCTTGAAAGCGTCCGTAACGCCAATTGTCTTGAAGGCGTCCGCACCGGCAATTGTCTTGAAAGCGTCCGTAACGCCAATTGTCTTGAAGGCGTCCGCACCGGCAATTGTCTTGAAAGCGTCCGTAACGCCAATTGTCTTGAAGGCGTCCTCACCGGCAATCGTCTTGAAAGCGTCCGTAACGCCAATTGTCTTGAAGGCGTCCGCACCGGCAACTTATCATCTTCCTGCCCTTGAAAAATGAGTAAACATTTACTCTTTTTTCTTTCATATCATTCCTGACACAAACAGAAGCTCCAATTATAAAGTGCTCCTATGATATAGGAATGTTATGTATAGCGCCTGCACTACTTTATACCCGACTACGGCAAAGCCAAAGGAGGGTTATGATTTTGACTGGCTATGTATGTATGTATGTATGATTGTATGTATGTATGTGTGTATGTTCATCTGTTCCCTCATAGCTTCTAATCTACTTAACGGAACTCTACATATGAGGTATCGTTAGAACCGTCTTAATTTTCCGCTGAACATAGGCTACGTGACGTGTCACAAAAAGCCCTCTAGCGGACAAAAAGTAAGGCTTAAAAAATAAAAATGAGATAAATACGCCGTGTTTGGTATCATTTGAAAGGGCCTCACTTGTACATTTCCAAAATATTGTTCAAAATTAAAATCGCGCCCTCTAGCGGACAAAAAGTCAAGAGTAAAAAAAAAAATTAACACCAAAATTGTTTAAAGAAAAAAAAGTAAAAAATTAAAACCCGACTACGACAAAAAAAACGACGCTGAAAAAGTATGAAACAAGATTTTCAGGATAGAACAAAAAGAAAAGCCGTAGTCACACGTTATAGATACCAACCTAAACACTTTAATACCGTGTGACTCTGACTACGGCTTTTCTTTTTGTTCTATCCTGAAAATCTTGTTTCATACTTTTTCAGAGTCGTTTTTTATGTCGTAGTCGGGTTTTTTACATCATCCATCGTTGCCTTGCTCTTCCATTCCCTTTCCATCCATCAACATTTATTTTTATTTTTTTAGTCACATGCTGTTTTCTAAACAACTCTAAGTTAAAAAAAAAACACGTCACTGGAAGGATGTCAAATTGTCAACTCCTTCCATCACTCTCTATAACGTGGCATGTTTCCCTTACAGGAGGGACGGCAGTCGCGAGCGCATGCGTGCGCGGTGTGTGGACGACAGCTTGGTGCTCACCAGTGGGAACAGGGAGCTGCGGGGACGACTGTTGTCTGTGGACGCCAAGAACTTGCCGCACAATGAGGCCAACAGGGCTTTTGTTGTAAGTGACCTTAAAAGTTATTTTAAATTAGCTTATCGCCTTTGCCCGCGTGGAGTTACGATCCCCCGAGATATAATTATACTTTGTGTTAATCCAGGTTATAACTTACATGTGTGCAATATTTTATCCAAGTTTTTGCGTGAAAGAAAAACAAACAACAACTCATACATTGCAATAAAAGTTTAGTAAGAAACTTTACTTCAGCTTATGGCAAAGGACACTAGGATTCGTAGCGTCAGATTCAAATTTCGAATCAGAATTATATCCATTGCACACTATAGGGCGGGTCACATCGCAACCTATGACAGCGACCGCAGCAATGCCTGGTGAGCGATCCCAACTGTATTGTTGCACCGCAGCCTGCACCGTAGCCTGCATGGGGTAGCCTTTATTGTTTATTTTGACCTCCGTTTTGTTTTTACAGATAAAGTTAGACAACAGTGACCGCGGCTCGTCAGTAGCGGTAGTATGCGGCAATATATCCGATCGTGCGCAATGGGTATCGCGCCTGCGCCTGGCCGAGCCCGCCTCGCCCGGCTACTCGCCCGCGCTACTGACGCCAGTGCCCAGCGAGCCTTCCGCCGCGCTCTACGTGGCGCCCAACGCTGTCGCTATCGGTATGTCATACACTCACTAGCTGTTACTGTTGGAGCTCGTCTCGCCCCGACTTCTCACCTTTATCTCGAGCTATGTTTGTCGCGTCAGACAAACGTTTGGTTTGGTTAAAAAAACCTCAAGCGAATCTGTCGAACCCAATTAAACAGTAGTGTTTTGTACAGGGCATGTTAGGGAGGCATCCGTAGCTTCTGTCAATATAGCGATTCCGTACTCTGTGCTGTGCCTTCGACGTTTGTTCTTCATCATTAGTTTGTTACCTGCAGGTTGTGCGGACGGGCTGCACTCGCTGCGCGGTCCGGTGACGCTGCAGGGAGCGGGCGCGGGCGGCGTGTCGCGCGTGGCTGTGGCGGGCGGGCGCGCGCTGTGGCTGTGCGGCGCGGCGCTGTGCCACGCGGGGCTGCTGGCGCTGGGCTCGGCGCTCCGGCGCGCGCCCGGACTGCAGCCCGTGCTCGATGTCGCGCTCGTGCAGCTGCCTGCTGAAACGCCGCCGCATTTGATCAAGGTAAATCTACTACGGCTTTAATTTGTTTTATCAGACCTCTTATTTGGAAGCGAGACCAGTTCGGGTCGACAATTTCATTAGAAATATGTGGCTTCGTAAAATCGCCCATCAAGTCTCGAATGAGCACTCTCGCTTTTTGAAGAAATTCTTTTTTACTGTAAGAGAAAAAATCTTCCAAAGCGTCACGCTTCTGAAATATAAGCCATCAAGATTTTGGAAGAGTTGGACAAGTAGGTAGGCAAAATATTAAAACCCCTTTTCATTTAAATTCAACATTCGTTGTATTGTCGCAGGCTATAGCGGGTGACAGCACGGAGGGAGGTCCGTGTGTGGCGATGGCGTGCGGGCGGCGCGTGTTCCTGCTGCGCTACGACGCCGCCAGCTCCGAGTTCCGCACGGCGCGCTCGCTCACTGTGGACAGACCCGCCGGCTCGCTGCTACTCACCAGCAGGACGCTCTACATCGCCGGAGAGAAACCCCTCAGGGTGAAACTCCCCTCGGGCGCACTGGAAGCGTTCGCTATGGACGAGCCCACTGTCGCCGCCGCCGCTAAAAACCGTTCCCCACCCAAGGCCTTCCTACTCATAAAAGACCAACCTACAGAAATACTCCTCTGTTACGCGGAGTGCGGAGTGTTCGTCGACGAGAACGGAAAGCGCACGCGCAACGAAGACCCCAAGTGGAGTACTGTGGTGTACAGCTGGGAGTTCGTCAAACCCTTCCTGTACGTGATCGGAGACGACAAGATAACCATCGTGTACCTGAACGACGACGCGTACAGAATGCCGCCCTGCACGTGTGACACTACCTCGCTAGCGTCCACCGCGTCAGACTGTTGCTTGCCTGAAATATTCACGTTAAAGATAAACCAGCCAGTGCTACTGGGCACGGCACCCAGAGGCATAGTCGTAGGCTCCAAACATGACAACGAATACAACGTGTCAATCGTAGATGGACTGGCGGCTTTCCGTAGTGTCGGCGCGTCTGTCGAGTCCCTAG
This sequence comes from Diarsia dahlii, assembly GCA_949775195.1. NCBI lineage: Eukaryota > Metazoa > Arthropoda > Insecta > Lepidoptera > Noctuidae > Diarsia > Diarsia dahlii. The sequence goes on along the minus strand of OX459210.1, from coordinate 12,701,581 downwards.
CCACCATACCAGACTCGAAGGGGGGATCCTTTACTGATTTATTGAGTGCGCAGTCGATCTCAGATTTAACACCACAAGACGTGTCGCAAGAAAGTGTCGAAGTGACGACAGGATTCCTGGCAGATATCAGGAAGCGAGCGCGTCAACTGCGTAATAAACACCGCAAGGAGCAAACACCTGATGACGTCATCAAAGAAATATTGACGACGGAGGTCGGTTTGAATCGTATGTCGACAGGTCGGAAATCTCCCGCGACTATATCAGAGTTCGATTCCGACACGGAGTCGGATGACGAAAACGAGGACGCGCCGGCCTCCCCGAAATCCCCGAAGGCTCCGAGGGCGCCGGCGGACTTGTGCGCGGAGATGTTCACCAGACAAGTACGCTTCCAGTGATATTTATATTGCCAGTCAAACTCCAGAGAGTAGTTAGTCTGATTATACAGTCGTATATCAAGTATAACGGGTGCAACAAGACCCACCACCAAGCTGAGTGTTACTCAAGAGACAAACTACACTGTTTTATTTTTCATACCAAAAATCGTGTTTGAACAATATTTTTTACTCAACGCTACTTCTATGTTAAGTTCACCTCATAATTGCTTTGCCATCGTAAGGTAGAATTTTATTTGCATGTCATAAAACGCCAGTTGTTAGCCTAAGCAACAGCCTAACAAGACCAAAGCTTGAATCGTCTGACAGTTTTTGTAAAAAAGAGCTAAGCAGTTTGCGAGGTATACGTAATGTGTAGATTTCGGCTTGGTGATCGATCTTCTTACAGCCCGTTTAGATCTTGTATGATACAGGAAAACATTTCTATGTACCTGAGAGAAGAATGTTTAGTGCAGGAGTTAAGTCAACCGAGTAGATCTATTGTTAGTATTTTAATAGTATTTTTAATTTTAGGCGTTAATATGTTTGATAGGTAATATTTAATTATTTATACCATGCCTTAACTGCTCACTTTTAAACCATAGCTGTATTTAGGGTACTAGTTATAACATACTAATAGTATGGCATTTTATTTATTACATAATTTAACTTGATTTTCTAAGGTAAGGAACGCATTATGTGGTTTTAAAGTCAATATTATTAATTGGATAATATACTAAATAATCCCTTTTATAAAATAATTACTAGTGCATTGTCTACTTATTTTACTGTGATTTTATAACTGACTTGAATTCTGTTTAGATTAGTTTTTAATGTAAGCGAACTTTGTTTACGTAACTTGACATGTTAAAATATATATTTTTGTATAAACTATCAATATTTTCATTTCGACTGAAACGTATGGTTCCCCAATAAAAAACCTTCGCTTAACCCTTAAACAAACGCGGCGCTGTGTAAGACTTATCAAAGATGTTAAAATGGATTTAGCTTACATTTAGAAATAGTTTTAATGTATGATAAATTAAATATAAAAAAAAACATAGTATATATGTTTTTTTCTGGTGGGAATATATTTCCCTATGTTTGGTTAGGATATGTTTTGTTTCAATGGTGGGAAATTATTTCCCTATATCCTTTACTGCAATGCCTAGTTGTGCTGCATGACTAGTTGTTGCCTTTGACTTTACTTGGTTTTTGAATAATTATGAAAAAAATAAATTTTGAATCATTTTAGATTGCAACGACATTTTGAAACTCACGTTCCTAAAAATAACAATAATGATTTCAATATTCTTTGTTATTATTTTTATTTTAAAATAAAAAATTTGAACAAAAAGACAGAATCAACATTTTATATATATTGATAAAACAATGAACGCGAAAGGGATATAGGGAATTAATTTCCCACTTAGTATTTACCGAAATGGATATAGGGAAATTATTTCCCACCTAGTTTAGACATACAAAACTAGCACGGAGTTTTCTTTTTATACACTGTTTATACCATCAATATATCAGAAATATAGTCTACTTACAGAAATAAGGACAGTTACGTACTTATAAGAATTTTTCTGCTCGTCAGACAAAAAACACTTCACAACAATCCTAATTTAGAGCTAAATTGACGGAAAAAACGGACCTCGAAGTTTGAACTGACTTTGACGTTTAAGGCATGTGACATTTATTAAGACAGTGTTGCCAGAAATTAAAAGAAATATGGTATAGTTTTTGATGGTTCGAAATAATTTGAAGTATCGATTATCGATTAATTATAAAATACCAAAATGTAGATCATTGTCGGGTGGGAAATAATTTCCCTATGTTTGATTAAGGGTAACATCACGAAAATTTGAAGACGCACAAATTATGCGTTCCACTCATATCACTTTAGAACCACTTTCCTGCTGGGGTAACGCACACCCCAAGCCGCCAGACATGTTTGGAACACCGGACGCAGTCACAGGAGAACAGATATACAGACAAGCACTCGAAAATATTTTCCCTTGTTTTGTATTTCGCCAATGATTTTACATTTGGGTCTCAAATCGTTGCTAATCATTCAAACGGATCACGCTTAGAACTAGGTAATTATTGTGAAACCGTGGTGACATCTTGAATTCTGTACCAAAAAGTAATGCAGTTAAGTCTTACAAACCTCAATAACAACTATGAATGACTTTCGAAAGAACCTAAAACAAAATGTTTATTTCAAGTTATAAATAATGTCCTCTCCTATCAAGATCGGAGACTCTACGCTCGAAGTTGTGGACGATGATTATGTCTACCTGGGACAAACGGTCCAGTTGGGTAGATTCCTTGCGTGATCGAATCAGAAATGAGGACATCCGCATGAGAACCAAGGTTACCGACGGCAGAACGGATGGCCGATGGGGCCGAAAAGTTCTGGAATGGCGACCGCGAACCGGAAGACGTTGCGTTGGAAGGCCTCCCACTAGGTGGACCGATGACCGGGTCAAGGTTGCAGGAATCCGCTGGATGAGAGACGCACGGGTCCGGTCAATGAGGCGACACCTGGGGGAGGCCTATGTCCAGCAGTGGACGCCTTTTGGCTGAAATGATGATGATGATGATAAATAATGTTTAAATCTTATTTATAATTATCTTTTTTTCGCAAGTAGTAGATATAAATACGTAGTAAGAACCCTGATAGGTCGTGGTGTTCTTGGTACAGAATAATAGACAACAGGACAAAAATGAAAAAAACTTACTACTACTACTTTATGTAATTCGATGTGCAGATTCCGAAAACAATAATGAAAAAGGTCCTGACAGACTCTTCAACGCCCAGCCCAAACCATTGAACCTAGAAAGCTGGAATTATGAACTGAGGTTCCTGTTGAGCCCGTCGGGGCTGCGGGATGTCGAATTAGATACCGCGGCCTCGGCACAAGGGCGAAGAAGGAACATGGGCGGTTTTTAGTCGGTAGAAATCTGACACTCCCTTCTTCTCTGCCCAATAGCGGGAGGAGTTCTTTTGATGATTTCAAACACCCGAAAAAAAAAAAGGTTCCTGTTGAGACCGTTCGTCTCAACATCACCGCGAACCAGCGCCAGTGAACGAGGGACGCGGGGAAAAGGATGTCTGTCAGCCGGCCGCCGCGTGACAAAGCGGAGAAGAGCGCGGGCCCACGCACCCGGCAGTCAGCTGTAGCCTCCAAGCATGGCTGCGCTTACGCATTACTTACCTCTCATAATCATTCTTTAGCTTGCAACCGACCGTTGTGTTTTTATTCTCTTCTACAGTCCAGGAAACAGTTTCATTTGCTCCACCACGACCTATCGTCGCGATCAGTTCCCTTTATAATGTAGACATAGGAATAAGGAAGGATTTTTGAAATTCAACCCCTAAGGGCCAATGGAGTTAAATAGGGGATGAAAGTTTGTATGGAAAACCGTAATTTTCACTCGGGCGAAGCCGCGGGCAAAAGCTAGTATTTCAATATTTTTATACGTAAAAAAAAAAATTAAGTTAATAAAAAATAGCTTCATTTTAAACCGACTTCCCAAAAAGAGTTTTTTTGTTTATAAATCTAAATTTTCCACTTTTTGGGGTTCCGTAGTCAACTAGGAACCCTTACCGCCTTATTACAAAACGTAGTTAAACCTGGTTTAACTTAGACTTGGTTTATCTCGCATGACGTCTCACTTCAATAATATTCAAAAGAAAGTGACAGCATGCGAGATAAACCAGGTCTAAGTTAAACCAGGTTTAACTACCTTTTGTAATAAGGCGGCTATAGTTTCGCCATGTCTGTCTGTCCGTCCTCGCTTAATCTCTGTGACCGTTAGCACTAGAAAGCTGAAATTTGGTACCAATATGTGTATCAATCACGCCGACCAAGTGGTGAAATAAAAATTGGAAAAAAAATGTTTTATTAAGGTAGCCCCCCTATATGTAAAGTGGGAAGTGATATTTTTTTTTATTTCAACCCTAACGTGTGATATATTGTTGGAAAGGTATTTAAAAATGAATAGGGGTTTACTGAAATCATTTTTTGATAATGTCAATAATTTCGGAAATAATCGCTCTAAAAGTAAAAAACAATGTGTGTGTCCCCCTCTAACTTTTGAACCATAAGTTTAGAAAATATGAAAAAAGTCTGAAAAGTAGAACTTTTTAAGGACTTTCTAGGAAAATCATTTTGAGCTTGGATGGAAACAACAGTTAGCGAAACCGCTGGCAAAAGCTAGTAACCAATATAATTTAGTCCCTGAATCGTATGAGCGCCTATACAATCCAGAGGTCACGTTTCATTGGCCGGTAGTAGAAATTGTATAAATTATAGCATACCGTTTTGGTACGGAACCCTTCATGTGCGAGTCCGACTCGCACTTGGCCAGTTTTTTTAAGTTAGATTGGATGTTTGTGTTAGAATTTTATTGTGGGTGATAAAAAACTAATACTAAATACGGTTTCAGCACCCAACATAGGAATTAACAAAAATTGAACTAAAAACCAAAAAAATGTGTGCCTGTGATATTTGCAATCAAATTATTGTTCCAGTCGGCTTTTTCCGTTTGGGACATTCACGGTGACAATAAGTCACTCGTGTGGGACAAATTATTTTGTATTTTGATTCCGCACATTTTTTTTATTTTTTTTGCATCTATTAGGAATTTTACGTAGCATTTATCTAAATAAAAAACAGGGATTAAAATTGTTGGAATTTTTTTATTTACAATCTTATTACATTTACATATTGTGAAGTGGAATTTGGAAAGTTCATGCGAGCTCACATCAATACTTATAATTCAGTTAATATTCGTCACAATCACTACTCGCACAACGCTTACTAGACAGTATCTACTCGTAAACAGTATCATAACACCCCATATTATTTGGTTACGAATTCTCTTCGAAGTTATTAACAAGATGATGTACTTAAAAAGTGTACTACACAAATCTGACGTAGTAGCAGAGATCTCTTTACACACATAATGTACAACACAAATAATTATACAGCTCGCTATATCAGACATTCTATGCCTAGTGAATCATAAACGTTAGACTCAGTCAAAATATCATAATATAATACAGAATCAGTTGCTGCGGCTAATTTAATAATTACATCATATGTTCACTGGGTTCTCACACATTCAATACAATAAACAGACACTTCAGTCACACAGACACTCATATATTACATAAACATGACAAAAATCGTTATATCTTGAGGCAGTGTTCAAAACCACGAGAGGCCCTCTAAAGTTGCGCAGCGTTTGTTACAATATACGTAGACGACGGAGCCACGCTCCAACAATGAGTCGAAACGAAACTTGGCTAGATATATTAGTCCTTACTTTAATATTATGGAAGATACGAAACTGAACCCTGAACACATCATTTCTTGAACTATCCTGTAGATCTACACTGAGAGGTAGGTAAGGACAGAATCGAATATTTCTATAATCTTACCAGGCCTAAATCACAACACTCAAGGTTAATTCCAATCGTTGCCGTCGCGCCGCCACATATACAAAGTACGGGTTAATTGATTGTATAGCTTAAAAATATATTTATCAGTTCATTGTTGATGTATTATTGCGATATTCTATTATTGCCGACATTACGAGATGATTCCAACACTTGTTCAGCTACCCTGCCATACACCGGTCAATTTATCGTCCGATAAATGAACATGAACACATCGATACACATACTTCAGATCGCTTATTTGTAAGGAACTAAATTCATTAAACTTCTAAGTTTGAGAACTAACTGACGGATGTAGGCTTGCTTCAAACTATCAGCCTTGTCCTCGTGATCTCGTATCCGATCCGGCAAGTTGTGAGCTGAGTAACGGAGTTTTGTACACTTGGTCAGAGAATTGGGGATACAGGCATATTTATACTTTCGCTATATTGCCAACATTCACTCCATAATGTAATATAAAACACATCAGATATCAAAATCACAACATTTAGAAGTAGTAGCAAGTTAGCTGCCTGTATACCGATCTCTTTGTTAGTATGTACCTTCCGTGCAGTATTAGACCCAGTACAAGTCCTGCACGTTCAGTTGAGGAAGCCGCGACACTGCGGCGCGCCACACAAACAAGGTATCTTCTCGTCTTCCAGCGGGAACTTGTAGTCGTACGTAATCTCCTCGTCGACGCCAATCGGTTGCTTCGAATATATCACGATCTTCTTCTGAGACTCTATTGTTATTATTTTCGCGTAGCAGTTCGGCTGAAAGAGGATAGATAGATTTTATTTTGATTGAAATGATTATTTTGAAAGTCAAGCCATGCTTGTTTGCAATTTATGAGAACACCTTAAAAATAAAAGAATATGGTATTATCTGGTTTTGCTCTTATTGGGTTACCAAAAAGCTAAGTTCCCAGAAACTACAAATATGTCTCATAAATAATACTGAATGTTGTTTTCAGTTGAAATTATGTCGGAGTTTGGACGCACCAACCGTTTGATTGTTCTTCTCTTGTTTGTACTTCAATAGACTGACCATCGCAGCCTTAAGCAAAATACATCGTTATTAGAAGGGTACTTAAAACCGTGGTCTAAATAAATATAAACTTACATTGCAGCTGTGGTTGATGAACCTGGCGAGGTTGCCGCACTTGGTGGCGTCGATGATGGTGTCGAGGTCGATACGGAACAGGTAGGAGCTGCCGATGCCGGTGGCCTCGTACTGCGTCTCGCGCAGGTCAGCCATGATGGGTCGCACCATCTGCCCCACGTACTCTATCACCATCTCGTCCGCCGCTATCGGCTCCTGGGGAAACAATGTTGCGTGTGTTTGTTTAGTGTTATTTATACACGATTGACTATAATATTTATGTAATTACAGTTAATGGCCACATGATTATGCCGTCATAAGCCAGCCAATGTGACGCAAAACTGAGGACATCGAACGACGCGTCCAGCTATGGCCGTTATAGGGGTATTTTACACCCTTTATGTTATTTATTTATCTCTAAATGTTAAAGTTGAAAAAGCTGGCGTGTTGAAGTTATTTTTTTACGTTTTCGATTACGTGTTTTTATATCGAAATCGTTAGAACATATTCCCGGAAAAATAACAATAGCTAATATAGACAAATAGCCTGGCACTTACTTGTGCGAACAGACCCCAGTCGTGGATGCCAGACTTGGCGAACTTGAGCTGCTTCTTCCTGAACTTGAGCTGGTTGAACTTCAACAAATCAGAGTCCGTATCTGTACCTGTTGAAGCAAGAAATTATATGATTAGTAGTACATCAGTCATACAGTTTTCTACAATAATTTCGGGTCGATCTTTAGGTTAAGCCACGCTTGCCTAGGTTGGTCTGTGGATGGGTGACAACCCATTACATTCCGAGTTTCCTCCGTACCTCAGAAAGCACGTTAAGCTGTTGGTCCCGGCTGCTATATATACATCACTAGCTGATGCCCGCGGCTTCACCCGCGTAGATGTCGTTCAAATTATATACTAAAACCTTCCTCTTGAATCCCTCTATCTATTAAAAAAAACCGCATCAAAATCCGTTGCGTAGTTTTAAAGATTTAAGCATACAGACAAACAAACAGACAAAAATAGCGACTTTGTTTTATACTATGTAAGGATTGGCAGTCAATACAGTTAGTCAGTGAACTGAAAGTCTGACAGCCAGTCTTACCAAAGGGCCCATGTTATTACCCAGTATTAACTGGGTTGTGGAGGTTATATTCAGCTGCATCCGGTTAGACTGGAAGCCGACCCCAACATAGTTGGGGAATGGCTAGGCGTATGATGCTGGTGCTGTCCCACTCTCGCCGAGACATAACAAAGGAGAAAGGTCGCTTCTGTATGCGTTGCAGTGATCTTGTTACAGCTCTTTGGATAAATCACTCATCGGTGATGTTATTATACTTACCAAAGGCGGTGAGTAGTCTCCTCTGGTTGGACCTGGCTTCTCTGGACAGTCCCTGCATCTTGGCCACCTTCTTGTCGTCGATGTGGTCGTGCAGCGCCGTGGCGGAGGTACGTCCGTGATGGTACTTGTACTTCGCCTTCAGTCGCGCGTCCATCTTGTAGTAGCCTTCCGTTCGCGCTGAACCACTCGAGTGGCCCTGGAAGGATGGTGGTTGGTGACGGTGGAGGATTACGAGTTTTCTGTCTGATTTTACAGTACAACTCCGCAAAAAATAATAGGGTAGTTAATAAAAAAAAACATCTAATTAGTCCGTAAGATAGATTTTCAAAAAATATTGGACACCATATTTTTATTTTTTCACGTAAACAAAAAATTAAGACGATACAGTGTTTCGAAGGGTTGTGTGACGTCACAGTTTGGTACATTTTTTTGGAGTATTTGGAGTATCCTAGATTATTTTTTATTTTTAGGCGTTCTCAACTCATACTTCTATACCAACATAGTTTATCTAACAGTTCCCTTATACCTTAACCACTGAAATTTCCAGTATGAAATTACACATAACACAAAATCTCGCCTGTATTCTCAGGAAGGTTAGGCAGATGTTTATACATTATGCAATGGGGGCGAGCCTATTGCTTAATACGAGTATAACTAGAAATTACATTATAATAATAATAATATTCCACAACTATCACACAAAAAGAAATTAAAATTTAATTTTTTTTCTTTTAAAATTTTTTAAAAGCTATGTCAAAAGCCCCCACTCTTTGACACGTTTTATTTTCATAATCCAATATTTTTCGATAATCTAAGAGAATCATATTATTTTTAGTCAGGAAAAATCCCCATTGTAGATTTAGAAATCAAGTCATCATCTGCGTTTAGTCAAAAAAATCATCTCTTTGACCTCATCTCCATCCTTAGGTCAAGAGAAGGCCCACTTATTAAAAAAAAAATGTAAAACGCACCTGTAGATCCTCATAAATATTATTATGCCTCTTAGACTTCTTCTTGGGCGGCGAGTAGCAAACATCAGTGGGTGGATGGTCGACCCAGTGCGTGTCGTTGAGCCAGTAGCCGTGCGCGTCCTCGGCCAGCAGCGCCTCGTACGCGCGCCGCAGACACGCCACGTCCTCGCGGTCGATGCCGCGCGTGAGGAACTCGTACATCACCTGCATCTCCGCCATCAGGTCGCGCGCCGCGAACGACACTTTGGGGTACGAGGCTTTGTCGTACTCTAACTCGCGGGGCTCGTACAGTCTGGAGAGGAAATTATTTTTGTTATAAGGAAATTTGAAGAGAACTGCCACATCACGCCTGTACCTCCCAGGGGTAGGCAGAGATATGTAGTGTAGAATCTACAAAGAAATTTCTAATGGTAAAACCCGACCATACTTTACCCAAGCGAGGATCGATCCCCTTAGCTCATCAGTTCAGCCTCAGCTTAAACACAACTATCTTTTATAAGTTTTGATAGGCGAATCGGTAGCCTAATAAAGTGTCTTAATTCTTGTGTGTTTTTATAAATTTTATGATAAATATTTACAAATTAAAATGATACGGAAACATCAGTTACGCTTTCTAAAAATAATATTCATGATCAATACACGAATACATACTTGTTCTGTATCTCAGCCAGTTTCTTAGGCTCGTGTTTCCTCTTGTAAGGTCGCTTGGCGTCCTTCTTGCTGGACTCTATCGGCGGCTCTCTCTCTTCTCTTTCCTTCTCAAGTATATCTTTGTCCTCCATTGGTGGAGACATCGCGCTTTCCGGCTCCGCCATCCACGTGTAACCTGCAAATAAGAATTTATATGAATTACAGAAACTAGCTGATTCCCGCGGTTTCACCTGCGTTGGTGTCGGTTATCGCGACCAAAAGTAATCTCGTCATCCCCATTCGCACTAAAAAGTAGCTGTCCTTTCTCAGGCTCTAGACTATCTGTGTACCAAATTTTATTTCAATCGGTTCGTGGAAGCGCCACAGACAGACAGACAGGTTACTTTCGCATTTATAATATTAGTAAGAAAGTAAGGATTGGAGCGTAGAAAAACAACTGCTAAGTGGTGATGACATGAAGTTACGCATTCTTACATCTCCTTGAACTTCACGAAAGTTCTGCGTCTCGGTCCAGCACAATATAATATTCGTTGTCATACCGTGGTCATGCTGCAGATGGTTGGACGGTCTCCTCTCGCTGGTATCATCAGGCGGCGGGCGGCAGTACGAGTGGTCCAGGGCCACTTGTGACGCTTGCGATGCCTGCGACGCTTGGGACTGCGGCGATGATGTTTCTGATAACGCGCTGCTTGCCTGCGGAAAGAACATATTGTTAGAAATGACGTCACACGCTTGCTTTTTAGCTTTTGCTCAAAATAATTGGACACTAATTGCTATAGCAGTTTTTTTTTCTTAGCCTTTATTGTCCCACTGCTGGGCAAAGGCCTATCCCTAGCCTTCCACTACTCTTCTCTCTATATGTAAGAGAAAATAGTCAAAACAAAATCAATAAGACTGCGGTTCCACTGAGGCGGAGTGGAGCGGTACGGAGCGGGGCTGTAGTGCTGGAGTGAAGAAGAGATGTGTATTTCAAGCCATGTGATTGGTGAATCGCGGCACAGCTCGTCTCCGCTCTGCTCCGTTCCGCCTCAGTGGAACCGCAGCCTAATGGTCATTGGGGATAGGCCCCTCGCACGGTTCTGTCTCTACTTTACCAAAATGGTGTTCCCAAAAAAGTATTTGGAATAGACCAGAGACTAGAAACTCTACACATTCTCATGTAGAGTTTGGTAAGCAAGCAAAGCGAGTGAATATGATCCCCCCATAAACTTATATACTAATCAAATGTATGTAAATCATGATTAGAGATCAGATATTCGGGTGCATATTTACCTAAAGTTTGAGTGTTGACACTAGTCACTTCGTTCACTCGTTCTCTATACTAATAGAGCACTAGTCAGTATGGGAAATATAAATAGTTTATTTTATTGTGAATTATTCCTATTAGTCATAATGACCATTTTGTCCTATTCGATATTTCAGCAGCAAATATTTAACTGAAATAGTTATGTCTTGCCTGGTTTTAAATAGATTGTAAAATAAACATTAATTATGCTTTTGAGTACTACAATCAATACACAGTGAAGACTTGCGAATTTCCGCGTGGAAAAAATGGCAATTGAAAAACCGGGTTCCATACTTTTTTACCCTTTGCTGGGAAAAAAACGTTATTAATAACATAACACCACACCTGTAATCCCCGAAGGGTTATGCAGAAGTGTACCCATTAGAACACCCACATTTCACCAGTTATGCTGAAGTCGAGGCGAGCCTATAGCCATAAACTGGGCACAAATCCAAACTACGTGGCTGCTACCGAGCGTTTCCTGATGAATAACCCAATAACACTTTGCCCAATCACTCTGGGAATCGAACCCAGAAGCACAGCAGTCGCGCTCGCAACCACTAGGCCAAACTCTAAGTAAATCCGCACCCAAACATCCGATCCCCAACCACAATGAACTGACATCTTTAACCCCATTGACACTGACGGCCGTCTCCGTAGTACTGTGGTCGCTGAACGACACGACTCGCTGTCGCTTGTCGGCGGCGAGGTCTTGCTTGCGTCGCGGCTGCGAGTCGTCGCTGAGCTCGCCGTCCTCCAGTGTTGGGTCCCGCTTGCTCGCGTCTGTCTCTCTGTCCGGAGACTTGGTGTGGTTCTTGATTGGGGAGGTAGGTTGCTCTGGTATTGGGTCCGGTTTGCTGGTGAAGGAGATAAAAGTTGAATTTAGTATCATGACCTAAAAAACGTGACAGGGGAAAATGATAGAAGAAAACGTATTGCGTCGACCGACCCTAAGGCTAAGATGCCAATTTTTGCGTTTTTATAGATTCTAACGCGCGTAAAATACGATACAAACGCGCGTTCGAAACGCGTTATAAGTGTATACAAAGGGTCGGTTTGGGATCGCTGAAACGCGCATCGTCAGCGCGTATACGCGCGTCATCTGCACGTCGTCGGCACCGTAGAAAATATGCCATGTGCTAGGGGCTTAAGTAGAATCGTTGTCCCATTCTACTTAGGCCGGAAGACGATGCTGGATGATAACTTTAAGGCTGCCTGTCCACAGAAGCGGAGCGAGGCTGCGGAGCGGAGAAACGGAGAAAAATTAACCACTAGGACTGCATAAAATCTTCGCTCCGGTCCCAGCAATGTGGAAATGCAGCCTAAGTCACGCCTGTATTTTACGAATGAAGTAACAAGAGAGCAGACTCACGTTTCATCATTCCAAGTTTTATCAGATACTAATACACTGAACATGTGTTTAGAATCGGAATTCAAAAAGACTTTTTGTAGTTAAAATTATACAAAATAAATTGAATAAACGCCAGTATATCAAGCTACAGGAACCTGTTAAGTTTCCCAATCAACCTTGCACCTAACGTTTTTAGCGAATCCTTAAGGACGCTGTTACATTTTCGATCAACTCATGTTTAGGTAACTAAAGTCGCTCAAAGCAAGGTCTCACAATAGCGCTCGGTTTTGTACCTCCTATAAATAATCTTGATCTTTGATATTATTTTTTAATTGTATTGAAATAGAATTTGGTAGATTACTTGGAACTTTGAAAACGCATTTGGTAATTGTTAATTATTAGTATCGTCGTCATGATAAGTAGGTTAGTATTTTCAACCGAGTCGAAAAAAAAAGAAGGTGCTGTATTTGTATGTATCCGCGATTTTCCCAAAAGCTACTGATCCGATATCAATCGGATTTTCGTTGATAAATGCATATTGTGTTTTTAAGGAAGGTTTTACTGTAAAATATGATTATAATATAATAATAAGTTTATTTATTTCTCACAATGGTTTTGTAGCACGTTTTGAACACTATAATATTCACATTGTGAGAGCTGGTGCCTGAAGTAGGTTTCAAAAAAACCTGTATTACAGGTCACCAGGATTGGAGATCTTCCGAAGTAGACAATGGAACTCTTCAATAATATAGACAGCAAATGACTCACGATAGCTGTGATCGTATGTTTATGTAGTGTTTTCGCCATTTCATAATATAATATCACGCTTGTTCGGGTTTAAGGGGCAAACAGATGTACACCCAATATGGGGTACCTACCAACCAAACTTAATGAAAAAGAACAACCGGTACCGACAGCGACTTCCGAAAAGAAAAATACGCTACCTACGTGAAATAACCATGTGAAATAAGTAGGTACTTAAAATGAAATAGGAATTTCAATTCCAAACCTCTCCGTCGAAAGCTTGACCTGACCCATCCATTTCCAAACCTCACCGCCGACAGCTTGACCTTACCCATCCATTTCCAAACCTCACCGCCGACAGCTTGACCTGACCCATCCATTTTCAAACCTCACCGCCGACAGCTTGACCTTACCCATCCATTTCCAAACCTCATCACCGACAGCTTGACCTTACCCATCCATTTCCAAACCTCACCGCCGACAGCTTGACCTGACCCATCCATTTCCAAACCTCACTGCCGACAGCTTGACCTTACCCATCCATTTCCAAACCTCACCGCCGACAGCTTGACCTTTCCCATCCACTTCCGAACCTCACCGTCGACAGCTTGACCTGACCCATCCATTTCCAAACCTCATCGCCGACAGCTTGACCTTACCCATCCATTTCCAAACCTCACCGCCGACAGCTTGACCTGACCCATCCATTTCCAAACCTCACCTCCGACAGCTTGACCTTACCCATCTATTTCCAAACCTCACCGCCGACAGCTTTACCTTTCCCATCCACTTCCGAACCTCACCGTCAACAGCTTGACCTGACCCATCCATTTCCAAACCTCACCGCCGACAGCTTGACCTTACCCATCCATTTCCAAACCTCACCGCCGACAGCTTGACCTTTCTCATCCACTTCCAAACCTCACCGTCGACAGCTTGACCTGACCCATCCATTTCCAAACCTCACCGCCGACAGCTTGACCTTACCCATCCATTTCCAAACCTCACCCCCGACAGCTTGACCTTACCCATCCACTTCCAAACCTCACCGTCGACAGCTTGACCTGACCCATCCATTTCTGAACCTTGTCAACAAACTGCTTAACCCCACCCATCCAAATCCCGGTCGTACCCAACATAATTTCTAAATCACATTCTAATAATAAAAGTATGAAACTCGTATTTACTTTTATCTCAGTCCTAAAAAGTATCAACTCCTTCCGGTCGTCGGTTGCCGTGGTAACCGTACACTAAAATCTTTTTCTATCACGTTTATCGTACGTATTTTTTGCGAGAGAGCGATACACCCGTCCTTCCACTAGCGCTGCTGAGCGCGGAATGATGAACCGGGAGCGAAAAATGTATGAAGAAATTGGCAAATGTTTTTATTATAGCTAATAATTGAATAAAAAAATTTATATAAACAAAAAAAATATATCTCAACATCTAAAGGACTATATGTACCGCAATTTATAATAATTTTGGAGATATAATATGCTGTAAATTTACCTATAATGGTACCTATTCGGACCCTACTTTTTTACATTTTCTGCGATTATTGTGATGGGAAAAACGTATTTGTGCGATTTTTTTGTATGACGTCATACAATTTTTCTGATGCCAATCTGGAGACGAATAAATTATCTTTAAATTAAGACCATGATATCTTCACATTTGTGATTGCTTATACGTTAAAATGGTACCTGAAAACCACTGTTATTTGTAGAAAAATGTTTTAGCGTCCTTAAGGGGACGGTGAACGAACATTCTCCATACAAACGTAATACCAAAATCATTCGCGATACGAACATATTACCAACTTAAAATTATGTTATTCGGATACAGACGATATTTATCTAGGTTCCTATTAAACTTTTTTTTTTAAACATTTACTATTTACGAAATGCAAGCGAATTGTTATTTACTATTGACGAAATGCAATTCGCTTGCATTTCGTAAATAGTAAATGTTTTACGTTTGTATGGAGAAATGTTCGTTCACCGTCTCCTTAAGAAACTTCTCTGTGTCTGTACAACTTTCAAAAAAAAAATCTAATGTACAGTACCTGTCGTCGGGTGGTTTTTCAGGCAGCGGGTGCGTATCCGTCTCGACCTGCGTGTTCTGTCTCTGTTCCTCGAGGAATTCTCGTTCGATTTGCTCCATATACTCTGTGTTGCGTCTTCTTCTCTCCTGTACAAAACAATGTTGAGTTAGCGTTTTTGAAATAAAGGCAAGCTGATTTCTTACAACTTATACAGTAGGCCAAAAAACTCGCCTTTAGTTCGTTCAAGAACTTAAAAAAAAAATAAGCCGGGGCTGCGGGACTGTTCGAAAAAGACACCGCGGCCCCGGAACACAAAAGAATATGGCTGGGTTTTAGTCAGTATAAGTCTGACACTCTCCTCCACTCAGCCCAGGGCGGGAGGAGTTATTTGATGATTTCCAATACGCAAAAAAAGACTATAAATTAAAAGAAATCTGTTATTACCTGGTATTCTCTCTCCTCTTCTGAGTCTGAGTATACTCTGTCGAGTAAAAGGTCGCGGGGCCCTTCGCGCGGGCCTTCGCGTGGAACTTCGCGCGGGCCTTCCCGTCGCGCCGGACTGGGTGCTGCGGGAGCTTCGCCCCCCGAGCCTTCACCATCCCACGTCTCCATTGTAGGGATTGGGGTTTTTTCTAAAATCATAATGTTGTGTCAGAAAATGTCTTTACATTTAATTAAACAAGATTGAAGCAATCAAAACAAAGATAAAAAAACCTAATGAACTGTTTCACACAATTAAATTCAGGTTCACAGAATTTAGTCATTCATTTGAGGAGCATTTTTTTACAGCGGACGCTTCACGTTCGTTAAAACATCCTTAGTATGACAAGCAACAGAAGGGAGGTCAAGAGTGAACTTGTGAATAGAGCAAACAGCATAAGCATAATCAGCCTATAAAGTTCCCACTGCTGGGACTCAGGCCTACTCTATGAGAGGGAATGAGTCAGTGCGGAATGGTATCAAACAGATACATATTTAAAAAATTTGTTTATGTAAATGTACTGTTTCCTCTCAAAACTTCGAATACATGTGACATTTACTAACGCGCACTGGGCCCGCGTAGTGGATTATAGCCCATCCCCTCTCCTATAGTGGAGGCTTAAGTCCCTACAGTGGGAACATTATAGGCTGATGATGATGATCGTTTACTCACCTCTTCTACTCTGTTCCTCTTCGCTATCTGAAGACGAGTAAACCCTGCGCAGGCGCTCCTTGTTCGACACCACCTTGAGCTGCAAACAAAGTACACTCACACATGTAGAGCTAACCATGCAATACTGAGGCTAGTGGCTACTAACTGGAACAAATATCTGTGGACTTGTCGTTTCTTTGCGGTGGCTTAAGGGAATGTAGTGGGGCAGAGGATTACAATTATCCTACGTGATAGTTAGCACCTCCTGACCGTTTTCGGCCAAGGTGGTCCATCTCAGCGGAGATTCGCCATCGGCACGGGAGATTTTATAGTGTGTAAGCTGGAACCCAGGTCCCCACTCTCAGCAGTCGCGCATGCGACCGCGAGACTAACGGAACCGTTAAATTCACTTTAAACGTTCGATCAAAAACGGTCACAGACTGATTGTGGGCCAGCTGTACATCAAGTGACCGGTATCTGGAGACAACTCTGAAATTTTTCCGTACTGGTTTCAACTTTTGATCGTCAATTTTATTTGTGGTCATGCCTTAATTTATTTCCAAGGCACCCCAGTTTGGATCAATTAGAAATTTTACATCAAATGGTCAGGGAGTCTAAATTGGCTGCTTTAGCAGAATCATAGAAAATAATATGAACGTTAAAATTCTTAAAATGATCACAGACATAGTATATACTATAAATATTGTCACTTGAGAATTTTACGAATAATTTTGTTTCTGCTAAAGGAGTCATTTTAGGTCCCCAGGTCATGCAAAATCGAGTGGACCATATAAAGCAAGGCCGATAAAACAAGAGAGTTGATTGACCTGACTTCTTGGCAAATATTTTACGAGCATCTGTCAAAATGAGAGATGAAAGTGTATTTCCATTATTATGGTTTTTGATATGGAAGATTTTCCCCCAATTACACATTTGTGGACTACGACAAGGCCTAGTTGATACATCACTCTCTCGTCTTTTCTACGAACATACAAGCCCATCATACAACATCTATAAGCAGGACAATTTGCACCCGAAATCCACAGATATTTCGCCAGACACCTAAAGGTCACTGAACAACTGTCTACGATATCAAAATCCAACACAACTCTGTCTACGATCATCTACGTTACAGTTCGCAGCCGTATATATAGCACAACGGGTTTTACGACATATACAGATTTGTGTAACGTAACAGGAACAGTACGTAGTACCAAAAAGCCAATCAAATAATAGAAGGTGTACGGACCTTTCACGAAGCCATTAACTGTTTTATTTGAATAATAGGTCTTTACCTATGAAATTGCCGTTTTGTTTGAAAAAATTTAAACCACATTTTTTTCATGTATTTTTTATTTGTATTAATCGAAGTAATCACCCATGCAATCAATGCATCTTTGCCAACGCAGTGGCAGTTTATTGATGCCCTTCTTAAAGAAATCAGCTGGTCGGGAGGCAACAAATTCTTCAAAGGCATTTTGTACTGCCTCTCGGGTATTGAATTTTTTTCCCGCCAAGAAGTTATTCAAATTCTGGAAAAAGTAGTAGTCTGTAGGCGCAAGGTCTGGTGAGTAGGGCGGATGACGGAGAGCTTCCAACCCCAGTTCTTGCAACTTGGAGACCGTCTGCTGTGCAGTATGAGGTCGCGCGTTGTCGTGCAGGAGCAGCGGAGACGAGCGATTGACCAATGCTGGTTGGAGATGTGCCAGCTTCTCCATCATTGTGTTCAGTTCTTCACAGTACACATCTGCAGTAATGCTCACCCCGTTTGGTAAGAAGCTGTGATGAATCACACCGGCGCTAGACCACCAAACAGTGACCATCACTTTTCTATGGGTAGGTTTTCGTTTAGGGCATTGTTTAGGTGCTGAACCAGGATCCAACCAACTTGCTGAGCGCTTGCGGTTATCAAACAGAATCCATTTTTCATCGCAGGTAACAATGCGGTTCAAAATTCCTTCATTTGTGTGTCTGTTGAGCAGTGCAAGGCACGTCTCGACGCGTACTTCGCGCTGGCGATCATTGAGTTCGTGGGGCACCCATTTGTCAAGCTTTTTTACCTTGCCAATTTGACGCAAATGGACCAATATTGTTTTGACGACACATAAAACGTTGTATTTAAAAAAAGTTGTAAAAAAGATGGAATTTTGAAAATTCAATATATCCGTAACCAGATACCCAGAGATATGATCCAGTACAAAAAATCGCAATAAAGGGAAGAACACAGCTTCGTAAAGAGTCTTTTTACACCTTTTATGCAATCCAACACAATAACAAGGTGATTTTGATTCAACAAGTGCTACAGTTCATGTTACGTTTGACAAATCTGTATCAGGCATTGCAAAAGACGGCTTTGTAGAGCGCGGTCTCTTTCACTTATGCCTGTCTCTTTCTAAGGCCCGATGTTTCATACTACGGTCGGGTACTGCACATATAAGGTCTATTTAGTATGTCTGTTACCATTTTTCTCCAAAGCGGCTTATCGTTCTCAACCGCCTCGGAAGGCTGCAATATAATGTTATTTGTTTTAAACGTAAATGGTTAATTTTGTAAGTGTGAGGCTGTGGTCGAATACGAGTTATATTCGCGGATAAAGTTTGGTTTATCTAGCGAAGAGAGCAATTATTTGTGCAGAGACATTGAAAAATATTTTATACAAAATACAATTTTTCCGAAAAAATAAAATAAAAGGGCTTGTTTCGTTTTAAACGCGTAGCACACGCTCCAAAAAAAAGGCTTTCTTGCTATAAGACCGCCCATTGTGTCACCTTACATGAAACGTCTGCATTTATATCTGACATTTATACACCGTGCATAATAAAGAGTATTCTATCCATCTCATGACATATTATTATTTAACTGTATGTTATGTGTAAAAACTTGTACTATTGCATTGCATTATACAGTGGTTAAATATGTGTAACTAAATATTTTATTTATGACCATATTTGATGCAATAAATGAATTGAATTAAAATTTCTCGCACAAATCGTAGCTCAATTCCCTTTTCTCTCAATATCAGCAACTCGTATGCAACCATAGCCTCATCACAAAAGCAGAAGGTAATTACCTCGGCCTCATCGAGATCTGAGTCGTCGTCGGTGTCGGAGTATATCCGCGGCGCCGGGCCCTTGCGTTCCGAACCCGTCGACGATGACGAACGACTTGATGATGATGATGATGATCTGGATAAGGGAGGAAGAGTTGTCGGTAAAATATTGTTTGGTCCTTCGAGCCGGATGGATGAGGTCCTTTCGCTTAAAGCTAAGGCTTGAAGTTTAGGAATGATTCGTTTTTTTAATAATCCTTTTTATCCTAACCGAGCAATTTTGTAATTAGAGAAAAAAATCGAAAAAAAAAAATCGCTCAATACTTGGCCAGCCGAAATAGCAAACTACTGACAAATACCCCGTTTTTCATGACGTGATAAAATTATTAAAATGAGCTGTATCTCTGTCTAATTTAGATTGCCTTCCACTAGGTGGCCCGATGACTTGGTGAAGGTTGCGAGGATCCGCTGGATGCGAGACGCACGGGAGCGGTCAATGTTCGCCACATTGGGGAGCCCTATGTCCAGCAGTGGAAGTCTTTCGGCAGAAATGATGATGATTAAATCTGACCTGGAAGAGCTGCTGGAGGGTCGGCGGTGGTTGCGCGACAGGTACGAGCCAGTCGTCCTGTTGCGCGGACTCGTCGGCAACTCCTTCTCCTCGTCCGAGTTCTGCACCATCTCCTCCTGGATACAAACTATTGTTATGCGAGGAAGGAGACAGGTTTGCTGAGTCGATGTCATATCTTGTCGAAATGACAAACCCAAATATATTTTCTTTTGAAAAGAATAGTAAAAAAAATAAAATAATCAGTAGGTGGCCACGGCAATTTGTCTTAAAATGATTTCATGATAAAACCGATGAAGCGATTTCACACATTTGTCACGTTATTCTGGATGATCAAGTGCGATATCGGTGCGTGGGATTAAAATGACAATATCTCTAAAGTTATGTCGTTAGAATATTTATTAAAACAATACGTAAAATGTCCATGAATTTATAACTTTATTATAATTAAAATAAACAATGTAATTAAAAACCCATACCTGATCACTAAGCCTCTTGCAAGAGTCGTCATCCATGAACACAGGGGATGGTATTTTCCGTTTCCGCCGGAAGCTAGGCATTTTGGGTATAGTCGCTCTCAGTCCCAGACCGATACCGGAACTATAGCCACCCAAGTCCAGGCCAATCTCGCGAGACTCCATGATGCACTTTATCGAGTCCACTGACTCTTCCTTCTTGTTTGAAATGTCCTGAAAGTAAATAATAATTAGGAAGATAGAAGAATTATCACCTTTACAGGCATTGAAATAAAGTCACAAATAAATAAACCAGAGACGTAGACCCTGCAGTTTATTTAATTTCAACTTTATCCTAAACAAAGCAAGGTTGATATTTGCTAAAACGGTGGTTCAACATATGAGTCCACCAAAAAGTTTCATCAAAAAGATACTTACAGGGTTGGTCTGTACCTGTAACGGTTGGCTAGCATCCTCCTTAGGCTTGGGTTGTCTGATCTTGCGACTCTGTTCGTCCCACCACACCTCGAAGCTCTTGAACGCAGTGCTCTCGATCATCTTCTTGTTAAAGTCCTTCTTTAGAATCTGCTTCAGTTCTGCTTTCACTCGCTCTATGACGCTGTTTATTGTGGGGTAGTAAGGGTTGTCTAGCTCCTGCTGTTGGAAAATGAACGTTATTGTAGAGGTTTGTGAGTTAAGTTTAGCTTTTTGATTAATTATAAACAGTGCCTAAAGCCAGCTTACACCACAAAAATCATTTGATTCAATATTTAGTACTAAAGGAATTGGAAACATCGTCTTTCTTATAAAATAGTTTAAAGATGGAGGCAGTTTAGCCATAAATATCTTGTGTGTACTGTGGTAAAAGTGGAATAAGGGGAGCAAAAGTTGCAAAACATTGTTGCAGTAACATTTTGCCTTTTTGTTGGACACAAGTTTATGAGTTAGGGGGCGCCCATTAATAACGTGACGCGTTCAGGGGCCCCGGGGCGACGTTGAGCTGAATCTCACCTAATCTAATGAGGGTGGGAGGGGTGTATCGGAAACATCACTATGAATAAATAAATCCAACGTAATTATACGTAGATTAACGTGTTTACATTTAACGCATTTTGATAAACCTCACGTGAGATTAGGGAGAGGGTGAGGGGGTCAAGTTAAATCTCACGTTATCTCACCCAGGGGAATTAAAAATTGTCAAAATTGCCTCACATAATTAATGGACGCCCTATAATAATTAAGAATTCGAGTTTTGACGTGACAACGTCTTATAAATTGGTTTGCCGGGTGACACTTCAAGAAACTGCGTTACGCTCCGCTCACGTTATGCGCTCACAATGAGAGCGAGTGAGAGGCACGCGTCCCTTCCACTCGGGCATGGTTAGCCCGCCTAAGAGCGAAAGAGACAGACATAAAAAGTGAAAGGCACGCGTAATTATTCGCGAATTATTTTACCACTCAAAGTCGTTGTCACGTAAAACTTTCGCCCGTATACCGACTTTACAGGCAACCAATTTTTTATAGCAGCTTCATTATTCACTGAAGTCAACAACCAAAATAAAGCAAGTGTGTGGTAGGTACCTGTGCGGGCTGCGCCGGCTCAGCGACGTACGGCGCTAGGTGCGGCAACATGGCGGGCGGCGCGGCGAAGGCGGCGCCGTACGGCAGCACGCCCGCCAGCTCCGCGTAGCCCGGCGGGGGGTATGCTGCAGAGGAACCTCCATTTTAGCCAATACCTACGTCTTTGTCAGTGACGTACCAATTGGTTTTTTGACTACTGTTAAAAATTCACAAATGTTATGTTATTTCAAAGAACTAAAATAAATAACACGATGTGTGACAAAAGCAATTAAATCGATTAAAAATGGCTTACTTTTAACTGATTTTAAATGACGTGATAGACAAAGACAGCGCTACAAAAATGTGACATCATATCTCATACCGCCATAGTTACGTTACAATTGGGCGTTTCGCGCGAAAAGTACCACCAAAAACTTCTAAAGCATGTAGCTCTAGCTACTCCATTTATTGATCGCTTTTATTTTTTTTTTCACACATCGAATTTCTTTCTTTTTCACAATTTCTGTTAGTTCTTTGAAATAACATAACATTTTCGTGATTTTTTAATATTAGTCAAATATTAGACATTTACGAGTACTATCTTGTTGTCGAATTTTTCTAATGGGGAAAAAGAGATTGTAATGTCGTCTTGTATCGCTCCAGACGAAAAGATATGGTGCTATGCCGGAGGTCGTGGGTTCGATTCCCACCCAGGACAAATGTTTGTGTGATGAGCACGATCATTTGTTCTGTGTCTGGGTGTAATTTATCTATAATATGTATGTATTTAGAAATATATAAGTATGTTTATCAGTTGTCTAGTACCCATAACACAAGCTCTGCTTAGCTTGGGACTAGATAGCGTTGTGTGATAGTTGTGGAATATTATTATTATTATATTCAAAAACTTCTTCACCCATTTCCGTTTAAAAACTATCAGGATAACGGACCATACTTTGAAAATAATTTCAGAACATAAACATTTTGGGTGTCTCTAACTGCCGATCTGACGTCCACAACCCAGTTAGTACTGGGTAATATGACAGCCTTTGGTAAGACTGGTTGTCAGACTAACAGGCCACAGGTTTAGAAATAAGCGTTTGTGGTGCGCATACCAACCGGTGATGGAAGAAAGATTTTGGCCGCAGAATGTGGTGTTCCGACAAATTCCACAACATTGCACAAAGTATCGTGCAAGTGAAGTGAAGCACTACTAATAACATTGTTTTAACTTACTTATACTAACACAAATATTATTAGTATCTATGTATATTTAGGTTAAGGTCTATGGATCTTTAATACCTGAAAATAAATGTATTCTATTCTATTCTATTCTAATAATGAATACAATACTCACCAATGCCACCCGTAGGCGGCCACATAGGTTGGTAGTAGGTATGCGGCGGAGGGGCGGTGGCGGGCGGGTAGAAGTACGCCTCGGCTGGGACTTGCTCCTCGATCTTAGCCTCCGTTGACGACAGCGATGATAGCGACATCTACATTGTTGTTGAGACAGAATTATACAATTTTTTATATTTTTTGACGTGACAACGTCTTATAAATTGGTTTGCCGGGTGACACTTCAAGAAACTGCGTTACGCTCCGCTCACGTTATGCGCTCACAATGAGAGCGAGTGAGAGGCACGCGTCCCTTCCACTCGGGCATGGTTAGCCCGCCTAAGAGCGAGAGAGACAGACATAATCTTCCTACTATACGAATGAATATTCACATTAAAATTATTTTACCACTCAAAGTCGTTGTCACGTAAAACTTTGCCCGTATACCGACTTTACAGGCAACCAATTTTTTTTAAACGTTGCCCCACTTTATGAATTTCTCCTGTATCATGGGTGCGTTTACAAACATTGAAACTCACATGCACAAACACGCCCGACCCGAACGAAACAGCTATCTGTAGGCCATACAAATACTTGTTCCGTGCGGGGATCGAACATTACAGTTTGATCTAATACACAATAACGAATAGACTCGTGTCAGACACGGTCTTATGCGTATGGTATGGCAGTGAACATGCCACTTCCGCATGGGGCTAGTCAGTACAAGTCTGTCTGAATGACCCCTCCCGATCCGCCCAGAGCGAAAGGAGTCATCATGCCATCTCGCTCCCACTTTTAAAAGTCAGTGTACTCAGTGTGTGCTATAACAGGTTTACTGCACAACTTTGGACAGTCTAACAGACTAACCTGCTTTTTGCTTGATTAAAAAAAACCTCTGAGTATCACACCAAATTGACTTGCTGTAATTAGTTCCTCAAATAAAGTTGCTCAACCAACAGTTTGTTAATAGATAATATCGTGTAAAACCTTCGATCAATAATGTACTAGATTCCCGATAAGCGCTTCAAAAACGGCCCGAATATAAGACCACAAACGTATTTGTGGTCTTATTTCAAATTAGTATGGTCCAATCATAGCCAACATTAAGACGTCAAAATACCGCAGTATGCGTTCAAAAACTGCGTAAATAACCAACGTAACACCAAGGTTTTGGAAGGAATATCTTTTTTTCGGTAATTTAATATCATTACGTGCTTTTTCATAATATTTAAATATAATTAAACTGTAAATATAATTAAATCAGCGAATATTATAATTGTTTGGCCAATGTTTGCTACAAAGCACCAACTATTGTATCATGTTCTTGAACAGGGAACGCTAGTTCCGCAATAGAATAAGCACGACATTGTACACAAAATGCTTTTAACCGTATTGCTTAGAGTTTAAGTTTGAGTTTTTAATGAATATTTTTGTACTGATGACTTTTTACTTTGGAGCGACATTTAAAATGTTTTGCTTCTAATCTTTCTCCGATGAAAGGGCTTAAATAAATATACTTTACAATGATAATTAAACGTTATGTTTAAGTGTTAAGGTTTATAATCATCTGAAGTTGTTAATAATATTGAACTTTTTTTTAAGATGTTATGTAGATGTTTACGTGTGTGCAAACGTGGCCACTTGAGCGACTTAGTTTTGTTCCTGATGCTTAATCTAGTACTATTATTGATCGAAGTGTAAAACAATCAAAACAAGCATCACAATTAAAGAACACTCCCTCACCTGATCATCATCCAAGTTGTCCTGCAACCGGTTCTGTTCTTCTGGCGACCGCTGCTTCGGTTCCTCGCCTGTGAGCAGTTCATCCTCAGACGATGATATGTCGGAGCCAATCTTGTCTAGCTGAGGGAACTTCTTCGACCGATGCGTGGGCTGAGATATTTGTGCTTCCTACATAATATAACAATTAGACGGGGTTACATTAAATTAGCTATGTTGATATTTAGTCGATTTTATTATGCAAAAATTAATCTTTGATTTTCTTTATGCTGGCAACACAGTCACTAACGTCACGTAACGTCAAACTCAACGTTTCTTATAAAAAGAACGGTTGCCTTTAGTCGTATGCTCACTTCTATCTAAACTGTGCTAGGAGGTACTTACTATAACCTTCCTTGTGGGTATTTTTATATTTGAATAATAAACGAGTCAAAGTATTTAAATTCAAATTGCTGCTGTTTTCTTGACATCCATTTCCTAAAGGTTATGGGCCCAGGACTGCTTTGATATACTGTTGCGCTTACTGTGTGCTGGTTTAATACGCGTGTATATTGAGTGCTTGTTAAAACACATGTGTATAGTGAGTGCTTGTAAAAAACACGTGTGTATAATTGAGTGTTTGTAAAAAAAAAACACGTGACACATCATAGACAATCTGAAGACCAAGTGAAATATTAAACCTTTCGATAGTGAGAGGTACAGTGTGTGGAAATTCCATATTCGAGCGTTGTTAGTCGAGACGATGTCATCAAAGTTATCGACGATGAACCCATAATACGGTAAAAGGCTTGGGTGAAAAATAAGCGGATTGCGAAGAATGTAAATAGTGTAATCGTCGAGTATTTGGCAGAATCTTTCCTTGGTTTTGCTAAAAGACGATCTCAGTGCAAGATTCTTCACGTCGAACCTAAAACTCAAAACTTCAACTAAATAAACACAAGGACACAAAGCCTTAAACTAATAACCAACAAAAGTTTTAAGGCCAAGAAGAAATCCTTCAAGAAGTGTCACCACCATTATGGAGTCGCATCAAATACAAATGCAATTTTGAAGCTTCAATCCAATCAAGAAAAAACCTGCAGACAGATTCCGCAGAGTTCAAGCTGTGGATATATCTCAGGGTGCTTCAAGTTTCAGTGAGGTTTCCGGCTTCGCATTTTTGTCCGGAAATTATGAAGGTGGTGCAGAAGAAAACCAAGTAACCTTTCTGCTAAATTCCAAGGCATCGGACCACATCATTCACATCAACAGGGAAGTCCTATCCTTTAACTTTAGAAATTTTATTAAACCGTTTAAAATGTTAGTTGCTAAACACTGTGATTTTTTTACAGCTACTGAGGACATTACAAGTTGTCAGCAATCCATGGTACTCTCATTTGTATGAGAGTGCTGTCATTAACCAAGATGCAGCGTCCCGGATTGACCTTCGACCAGCAAGGAACCAATATCTGTAAGGACGGTAAAATACTGATGCGAGGTATGGCAATTAATTATTTAATTTGTGTGAATTTTGTGGTTAAAGTTATTCAACCTGTTTCTCAAACATGCAACAGTGATGGTGCTAATTACATTATTTATGGCATCAACGGTTAGGCTATATTAGTAAACAAAAGTTTTAGAGCTGAAAAATAACTGTATGATTCATAAACATAAGTTCAATTGAGGTGGTTACACGGAACACCCAATGATAAATTATGCGAAGCTTGCATAAACAGGCACGATTACCCATTATTCATCATTACCCATATTTCACACTTCTGAAGTGAAAAACAATAAAATACCTTTATCTACCCAAATATCATAAACCCTCTATAATGCGTTCAAAAACCATAGGCAATGACCAGCATTACCAACCAGCAGAAATAAACAGAACTGTAATGAGCTCATAACCTACTGAAAACAGTAGGTTATGAAGTTTAAATTTGGAACAGGTGTCAAATTCAAGTGAGTGTGCTATTCTTTAACGCGCGGAACTAGTTGGCCGCGCCTTAGGTGGCGACAGGGGTGAGGGGGCGGGTTGCCTACAGCTCGCAATGCACAGGAGACTATAATTAGACAGTGATGACCAATCTCGAGATATCGTGAACAATAATTGTTCAATTTATTGAAAAGAATACTTAAATAAAAAACAAAAACATGCCTTAGGCGCGGCCAACTAGTTCCGCGCGCACTATAGTATCTACATTATGACCATCAAAAAGACATCTGAACATCTACATTTTTATTGCATTACACTGGTAACAATGCTAGTCATTTCCCTATGGTTCCTGAACCCATCATAGAGCTCTTATGATATTTGGGTAGATAAATTAGTGTATGCAACTATACATAATTAGGCATTACAACACTCGTGTGATGCTATTAAGAAACTCGCCTTCGGCTCGTTTCTTAAACCCACACTTGTGTTGTAATGCCCTTCATTATGCACAGTCGCATAAACTACTATTATTTGTTGTGTATGGGCCAATCACTCCTTAGTCGATAATAGAAATTATTTTGTTTCATATAACGATCAATTCACTCATTATTGTGTTGTGTATTTATTGACATAGAAATCTCACGTGTTCAGTTTCACTGCTTTTACAGATTTTATGGCAAAAACTGGGACTAAAGGGGTTTGAACTTTTTTGTATGGGAGCTGGCATATCGACACATCGCCATTTTGATTTTTTTTCGAAATCGCGGCCCACTATGAAAGTGGTATGTATGGATAGAGGATATATAGACGAACAAAAAATGTCCAGTAACACGGTATCCAAAGTGTCACGTTACCGAGATATTTGAAGGTAAAGATGGACATTTGAGTACAATGACCACATAAAAATTTGACCTTTTACGTGTCTATAGGCGTTTATTATTATTATTACTGGTTATTGAAAGAGAGTAGGTACATTACATACTACTAGGAGCACGAGAAAACTATTTTTTGACATAACATAGCGTTTCATTGCGATGCGAAGCGATTTTATTGTGCGTATAATAATAATCAACCTGGAAACTATTATTTGGATACAATTTAACGCCTATACACGTAAAAAGGCTATTTTTTTAAATATTTAATGATTGTCGATGTACTCATTTGTCGATCTTTAACTTCAAATATCTCGGTAACGTGACACTTTGGGTACCGTGTTACCGAACATTTTTTGTTCGTCTATATGTCCTCTACCGATACATACCACTTTCATCGTGGGCCGCGATTTCGAAAAAAAATCAAAATGGCGGACAGGTTGATATGCCACATTGGTTCTATCCCCTTTAATTTAAAACTAGTTACTTTGTACTGTGAAAATTGTCGAGAATATTTTGTCTAATGAAATGAAAGATTACTGTGTTTCTAAAGGAATGTCATACCATTTTAGGGAACCAGCAATGCCC
The DNA here is from genome assembly GCA_949775195.1 of Diarsia dahlii. NCBI lineage: Eukaryota > Metazoa > Arthropoda > Insecta > Lepidoptera > Noctuidae > Diarsia > Diarsia dahlii. The sequence continues at coordinate 12,673,050 of OX459210.1, read as the reverse complement.
AACACAGGAATGCACGACACGAGAACGCGCGACATAGGAATGTAAGTGTTTTGAATTCCAATGTTGTACATTGTCATGTCGTGCATTCTCGGCCCGAACCTCGATTGTCCGGGCAAGAATGTACAGCACGAGAATTGGAATCAAAACAAACAGTGACGTCACATTAAAAAAGTAAAAAGCCATGTGACAATAGGGACGGGTGATACAATAAAATACTGGAAAATTCCGTGGTTCCTTCTTTTTTTCTTCGTGTTCCTATAATACGACCGTCTCGCGACAGTATCCTTTATGGGCGGCATGGGCACCGGGCCGTAGGCCGACGAAGGAGGCCGGCGGAGGCCCGGCACTTCGGGGACAGAAGATATTAGTGTTATAAAATATGCGAGCGTAGCGAGCGCACGTCATGGAGTACAATTTAATTCGGCAGCACTACCTAGCTCAATTACCTAGTATCCAAGTCCCAAAATTTCGAGTTGCCCAACTAGTCGGCCAACCAATCGCGCGATGTCGCCGATTACTGTGTCGTACACTCCTGTGTTGTACATTCTTGGGCCCGGGCCAGCAAGGTACACCCCAGCGATGTCGCCAATTACTGTGTCGTACACTCCTGTGTTGTACATTCCAGTGTCGTGCATTGCTGGTATGTGCATTACTGTGACGGGCATTATAGGGACTCCCATTTTACTATTCCAAGAACACCACAGAAAAATTACGTTTCCAAACGAATTAGTAAAAAGCCCGCGCTATGATAAGCGGTGCTAAATTACAAAAGTGTTTTTGGGGTGATGTAGTCTTAACTGCAGTATATTTAATAAACCTTGCCCATTAAAACAAAATCAAACACCAATTGAATGGTGGCAGAAAAAAAAAATAACCTGCAATTAAGTAGGTAGTTGAAGGTATTGATTCTACCGCATAGTGCAAAAATAAAAATAAGTAACACTTTCGATGAAAAATCATGGAAAGGTATTCTCGTTGGATATATACCAAATGGCTATAAAGTATGAAATTAAATATGAAATGGTCAGGATGTCATAGTAATGAGGTTAATTTTTGTAATGAAGGGAATGAAATCGAACATTTCCGTGACAAAACTGATGATAGTTATGACGTGTTGTCAAGAAAAAAATCAGTGTCAATAATAGTACATTGTAATACAAGGGCCTAAAATGACCCATTATATACGAGGTAGTTTTACTACCGAGCTTTAGCGAGGTAGTAAATAGGAACCGAGTTATAATGGGATTTTAGCGCCATGTGTTACACTGTACTTTTCACTACGATTGCGAGAAAATAAAATAACCATGTTCAATATGAGTTTATTTTATTAAAAATTTAATTCAAATTAATAATACAATTCCAAAAATTTTGGGCCAATGTCTTTTTTTTATTTCTTCTGTAGCTGCAATGCAACGCACACATTCTACCAAAGAGTTCGGCATTCAGCGCGTTTAGTTCCATTTTTAAAAATAAAACATTTTTTTTTACTTGAAACTACATCACGCACCAGCTGGCTGAACAAGTTGTCGTACGAGATTTACTTTTAGCCCTAGGGCTAAATATGCAATTTTAGGCCCGCTCTGGTATGCTATTATGACGTTCTTTTTGAGCAAGAGGAGTGAAAAATATCCTCAAGACAGTGACAGTCCATAAATCTGATATTAATTCCAAAACTGATTGTTCAAAGTTGAACGGTTTAAAATCAGATGGATCAAAATCAGATAATATAATATAAATAAGACCATAATGACCCCAAGGTACTAAAGCCAAATGTTAATGACAAACCATGATGTCGCAGTTCTTGTGATACAAATATCGACGATTCTTGTCAATAATGGGAAGGAGTGTTAGGATTACATAAGGGCCATCCCCCTGTATCATATTGTGAAATCGGGGATATTTTATTGTGTTGATTCAATTAGTTGCAAAGTACCTAGTTCATTTAACGAAATTAAAAATCAGGATAAAAGGAGTTTATGGGAAGGTGCAATTAAAGATGAATTAGATTTTTTTTTACTAATGATACCTGGACATTAGAACCGAAACCGATTTATAGAAATATAGTCGGGTTTAAGTGGATATTTCGGTTTAAGCACATTTATTTTCTTAAAGAGAAACTTAACTAAATTAACAATAGGCAGGTTTACATTATTTATCTATATGAAATAAAATACAAAACAGTTGACACAAAACTTATGTTAACAAAACTTAATGAAAAAAATAAACTATAATTCTTGGTTTTTTTTTTAATGTTTGTATCCGAGAAACTGAGCACCATAGATTTATCCAAATGTATAAAATAAAGTATTTTAAATATAAGAATCATGAGATGATGACAATCCATTACGATATAAGGCATGTCTTGTTGCCAAAGTTTTTATAGTCAAAAGTATTTATCAGATTAAACTGAAACTTTTAGATGCTTAATTAGTTTTGCAAATCAATGTTATTTATGAATACATCATACGGATCTAAAAACCGTATCTTTAAATGGCATTTAAAAAAAAAAACATGAAAGTGCCAGAGGGTGTAATCAGTAAAGACGAATAAAGCTCTGTACAGATTGAGATGATGATGATGAGATGGTTCGAATTAACACATCAGTGTCTTAACAAACAGGGTTTGTAAATTCACCAGTTGATAAATAAATATTAAGTAAAGAGCAAAATTGAAAATGGTAGATCTAAATAATTGTTCCTAGGAATTAAAATTACTCGAAGTAATGATACAATAACTTTAGATCAAAGTTCTATAAAAATCCATTTTGTAATGTAAAAATTTGGTATGTCTGACTGTACTCCCAATAGGGGTACACCTATAAATAATAAACCAAATTACGAAGTTCTAAATGCAAATATTGAATATAATACACCTTGCCGCAACCTTATTGGGTGTTTAATGTACGTTATGTTATGTACACGCCCTGATTTAAGTGCTAGTATTGATATTTTGAGCAGACACACAAACAAAAGGAACAAAGCGAAGTAATTATTTGTCTCAAAAAAAGTGCTTAGGTATTTGAAGGGCACTATGGAATTAAAATTGAGTCACAAAATAAAATGTGATGATGTTAATCATAAATTATGTGGATAAGTAGATTCCGATTGGGGTGGTAATGATGTCAATAATAAAAAAAAATACCACAGGTTATTTATTTAAATTATTCAATAACTACAATAACTTTGAATACAAAGAGGCAAATGTCTGTTGCGGGTTTGCAAACTGAGGCTGAATACATGGCATTATTTAAAACTGTAAAATAATCATTATGGCTAAAGTCTCTAGTCACTAGTATTAAATAGTACATTACTGCAGAATCCAGTAAGTAAGCCTTCCTGGCCAAGTATGAGTTAACCGGACCGAACCGCAGGTGAGGTCTGGTTATATACGAGGCCAGGATGGCTTTCTTACTGGTTGAGGTTTGTATAATGCTTTTCTCAAAAATTAAAGAAAGTTTAACAACAAATTCGTTTAATTAATATTGAAGGTTACATTCATATGTGAAAAACACAATAGCACTTTTTGGCCGACCCGGGAATCGAACCCAGGACCTCACGCTCTGCAGTCGAGCTTGCGACTACTAGACCAACGAGGCAGTTTAGGAAACAACTTTAGAAAAAACTTTTTAATAAACTGAAATTACTAAATACAATCATAAAATCCCACACTATACTTCTACAACATTACTAAGTACAAAACGCAACGTATAAAATGGCTGTATAAGGTTCCAAAAATATATGTATCTCATAAAATGTCATACCAAAAAGAGAGATAGATATATATTTGGAACCTCCCTTCTATAACCAAGACCAACCAACCTTCTATAATGGCTAAACTCTAATCTGTCTGGTACTATATTTTTTTTTCTAAACAGATCTAAAGAGGATGACCTAGTGTCCAGTAAGTAAATTACATACTTACTTACTGGACAGTAGGAGATTCCAAGTTTAAAATCTCGCTTCTTACTGGACAGTTGTGAATAAGTCTCCGGTAAAGTTCACTTTCTGGATACTTTTTAGAGATGTAATGGCAACATTACATACCATTTTTGAGAAAATGAATATTGTCAATCCAGTTGCTATTTTAAAAGACCATAATGGTTGTATTAGTACCTACAGCAAAAAATCCTTTTTAGTTATAAAATGTCAAAACATATTGACATCAAGTATCATTCTCCAGGGAACAAGTTGAAAATAATATGATAAAATTATTTTATGTAATCACAGGTAAACAAATAGCGGATGTGTTAACAAAGCAGCTCAAACTGTTGTATTTTAGCAGTTCAGAGATGAGATGGGCTTGCAATGAAGTAACATAATAAATGTAAACAAAAAGCGGATGTGCTAACAAAGCCGCTACAAGCTCAACTGCTTAAAAAGCAGATCAGTAAGAGATAAGTTTGCAAAAATGTTACTTATGTATGTGTATACTTTTTAAGTATTGATTTATTTGTGGTAATTTACTTATTGTAAATTAATTGATGTAATGAATTGTTCTATTATAACTAACTATTAATTATAAATTGTAGTAATTGATAATCATTTATGAATTATAAAATTAGATATAATTATTCATTTTGATGAGATGGTCTGGCTAGGTTTTCCTGGGTTTTCCTAGTCCTTGCAACAAATGTTGGGCCATAAATATTGTAGTTTCCCCAGAAATCACTTGGAAGGTTTATAGTATTCTGGTTATATAGGTGATTATGATTGTATAAAAATTAATTTGTATTTGGATAATTGATGATTAATTTTTGAGGGGGAATGTTGATATTTAGTCGATTTTATTATGCAAAAATTAATCTTTGATTTTCTTTATGCTGGCAACACAGTCACTAACGTCACGTAACGTCAAACTCAACGTTTCTTATAAAAAGAACGGTTGCCTTTAGTCGTATGCTCACTTCTATCTAAACTGTGCTAGGAGGTAGTTACTATAACCTTCCTTGTGGGTATTTTTATATTTGAATAATAAACGAGTCAAAGTATTTAAATTCAAATTGCTGCTGTTTTCTTGACACCCATTTCCTAAAAGCTAGGGAACTCGGCAGACGTGATGTTAAAGTTTGGATAGATGGATGTTTGTTACTCATTCACGACAGAACAGCTGAACGGATCTGGATGAAATTTGTCACAGAGATAGATTGCAGTCTAGGATAGTATATAGGTTACTTCTTTTTCTCATACGCACACATGACAGATTCCACACGAACGCAGTCGCGGGCAACAGCTAGTATGAAAATTAAATGAAATCATCGATATATCAATCTTACCCTTTCTATGGTATTCTGTAGGCATTCGAGGTAGTTGTCCCGCGCGAGGTAAGGTGACGGCGTGGTGGACAGCGGCTCGGGGTCCACGTCCCTGTTCGACCGCATCGATATTATACTCTCGCGGTCTTCACTTATCGAATCTAGGGTGGACAATAAGTTTGTATTATTTGGAAGTTAATTGTACGATGAGTCGAGGTAGATCGCGGTAAAGGTGGTATGACGATGATATTGTACGTGGGACGAACATGGCTAGGTATGAGGTTTGGAAGGAGAAAGAGGAAGCCTTTGGCCAGCAATGAGACAAAATACATAGCCAGTCAATCGACGAAAAAAATTGTGCTTTGAAATCATAAGGTGAGGTGGACATTTGATCTTTTTTTTTTAGATAATCAGAGGTAGTTTTCTAAACTAGTAAGCTTTAAAGATGGTACATGCATGGTGACTTGATAAAGGAAAGAATCTGAGAACTGACGAATATTTAAAAGATTTGAATGTACAGGCACTGCGCTTACATATCAAGGCAACTACAGATAGATAGATAGAATACTCTTTATTATGTACACCAAATTACAAAAAAAAAAACAATAGTAAAACATTTTACAAGGGGTGACTTTTCATAGTTTCTTTGGCTGGACTGTAGCTGCATACTTTTGTTCATAAGAGTTCAAAAGTGCCTGCAACTTTCTGGCTATATTTCAGAGAGCCAGCGCAATATGGTATCGTCACAGATACGGTTATAATTTTTTTTTTTAAGTATGTCACTACAGTATGGCATGCGTCAGCTACAGTATCAAAGGCTTCTATCGCGCCGGCCAGTAGGATCGCGACACATGATCCTACGTCACCGCAGCGCCCCACCTACCGCTAGGCCGTTGACCATATGGGCACACACGACACACTCGCTCGCCGTCTCTTACCGTGCGCATACATCGGCCATTTCTATTTGTAACCCACCAAGTCAAAATTATACAGTCTTCATATCGAGACCACCATCATCACAACTGGAGCTTGACACTCAAACAATTAGTTTACCATCATCATCGGAGGGTGGGTTGTGCGTGTCGATGTCGGGTATGATGGGCGCTATCCGGTCCTCGTCCTCCTCCTCCGAGCTGATGCCGAGCGCCAGGAAGGGCGGCGCCATCAGGCCTCCGCCCGTGCTCGCGCCCTTCAGCAACATCGCTATTCTGTGACACATACATGCTTTGTTTTAGAGAAATGGCAAATGGACTAGCTTCTTCGGAAGAACTAGAAATAGAGAAACCAGGGAGAAATACGTAAAGTATAAGCCAACGTCATGGCAGGTGTGGTCAGGAAATGTGGTAGAGAAAAAGGTATAACGCACAAATCGAGTTTTTAGAAATAGCTAATTCACCACCTTATTGAATCCGTCAAATAAACAGCAGTTTAGTATGACAGGGGCCTGGGTAATCAAACACCCTTGCCGGATGCAGAATTGCATATGCCTAAATTTTCAACCATTAATGATTTATTTAAACGGCTCATGTACCAACAGTGGTACATAGACATTCTCTACCAGTCAAAACCTTTGGGTCAAATAGGACAGCATAGTGATAGAGTACAAAAATAACTACGAACAATACCATTGTATTCAACAATCAGTCTTACTCTCGACAATATAAGGATCAGTTCCATACTAGGCCAAAACCTACCTAAGCTAGTGCGTACCTGGTATCTAGATCGACGTTCTTGGGTTCTTCAGCGGGTGGCGGGGGTTTGGGCTCGGCTTCCTTGCTGTCTGTGATGTCTTCGGGCGGTCGAGGTTCCACTATGTCCGCGCTTTTAGGCTCCAGCGGTACTTCCTATTGTATTTATAAAATACTAGTGATACAACTGTATTTTTAAGTGTTTAGAGTGGATTTTGGGAGACGGTTTTTGAAAAATATGTCTCGTTTGGTACTCTACAGACTATTTGGTACTCTACAGACTAGCTAAGCCACTAAAATGTGAAAAAGTACTAACCAACAACAAAGTAAGCATCGCCCCTAGGACCCTCTAGTCCAGTTTGGAAAGTGACATAATTATAAGGACTTTTTAGGACATCAATATATTGATTACTGTTAATGGGGGTCTGAAGACTTTTATAAAATTATATTTAGTTGTCAAAAAATATTAGGCTAATAATGTGCGAATATCTACATTAACATACATACGTGCAAACTAAAGCTAATGAAATGGCAACATGCAGGTGAAACATTGAATTTGAATCATGCAAGCAGTGCGATGTGTGCGTGCGAACACATACTTATATCTAAAACTAATACTATTACATTGATTATCACATCATTTTGTGCACAAAATCAGTGATTCCACATAACTATAGAAAAATAAGAATTTAAAAAATACTCAAGAGTCCTTTTTTAAATTACATTAAGAACAACAATACTTATAGGAAAATTTAGATTGTTTTATCTATCATAAACAATTTCGAACAAGTGCTTTAGCGTTTCAAGTAATGATAAATCAGAACAAGCTTTAAACATGTCTACAGTGACACCTACGCCCACTACAGTGCAAGCACAGGCTGCTTAGTACACGGATGATGTTCAGAATAGCTCATCAAAATATCATCTCCAGATTATGATAAAAATACTTCATAAATTGCTCAGAAAAACTGGAGATTTAGTATTTACTAATAATAGGGATGTTTACTGACTAAAAAAATATGATTCTGTTTATTCCGTCTGTTAGATTATCGAAAAATATTGGATACGTGTTTTTTGTTTTATCAAATTAATAAAATTTGACTATATTAAAACTTGCAAAAATCATGAGTGGGGCTTGTGACGTCGAAAAATTAACCCCGCTGTCTTCATTTTTTGTTTACGTGAAGAAAGAAAAAATATGTCTCCAATATTTTTTGGAAATCTATCTGATGGATTAATAAGATTATTTTTTGTCAACTACCCTATTATTCATTTCAGACGATAAATATTCATGCTATGCCATGATAAAGATTCATGTTACTTTAGTATTCGTCGCATTAAGAAATCCGTGTACTAAATACTCTGTGGTATAAGCATGTTTGCAAGTGAGGCATCCGACCTTTTCCTTCTCCCTCTCTCTGCGCTCCTTGTCGCGGTGGTCGGGCGAATGCAGGTCCTTGATCGAGGGCGTGGCAGGCGCCCCCTTGGACGGCGTCGCGGACGAACGACGCTCCGGCTTTACATTCGGTCAAGTTCGACTTTAGTCGTTTATACGACGCACTTACGTACACTAAAGGTGATACAGCTGGATTGGACCTGTACGCATCGCTTTGCAAAATAAAAAAGCCCGGTGCAACCCGTCTGTAGTTTATAATGGGCAACAAAATTTACGAAAGTGGTGAATAAGGAACTTTACAATTTGCAATGCAATGCGTTGTGAAGCAGCCCTCCCAAATGTACGCTGACCTTTATACATAACATTGAAAAATAAGGATACACATACACTACAGCACAGATCATCTCTGTAGTCATTAGACGAGTGATGTAACTTCGTTGCTACGACTGACAACTAGTGTTGCACTGATTCGATATCTATGATATGAGAAAAAAACATGATGACTTATCTGTTTTACCCATTATGTTGAATTCCGATACCCAAATATGGTAGGAAATATTCCAGCGAGGCTATTTTACAATGAAATAATGATATTTGATGATGAACCATGAAATACCACTTGTGTTGAGATGTACTCGTAGAAGCGAAAATGAATTCATGTACAAATGAAAGATTATAATGAGAACCGCGTTATAAAGCCCTGGAGCTGTTAGTATGTATATTCACACGGTTATGGGGACAACAAAACGGCAAAGAAAAAACATTTTATTTACAAGTCAAAAGCAGTTACAACGCTTTTTCAAAACTTTTTGTACAAAGACATTTTTTTTTTAATGTTAGTTAATATTCAAAAGAAAGGTATACAGGGTGGAAGGGAGATAGAAATTATTAATTGTTTTTTTTTAAAGGCTTTTGTCCAGCAGTGGGACACACAAATAGGCCACAATAAAACAGTTTTGTAGGAAACAGCTGTTTTTACCGATTAGCTTTGATGTCCATTCCATCCTGTATATAGCTCCCGACACGTAACTTGGCAAGGTTTCGAAATTCGAATTCAAAGTTCCCGCATCGTACACTTTGTGCCAAAAAATTGTCACTTTTATTGCTTGTCATTATTCTATGTTTATTGACATAATTTATTTTTAATAATGAAGTTGAAGAAAGGTGAAGACTTTGTGAAATTTATTAGGTGTTATAAATAAAAATATGCATTTAAAAGTAAAACAAAATTTAAAACAACAAAAACTTAATTTAAAACAATAACAAAAACAACAAAAACTAAATTTAAAACAACAACACTCGTAACAAAAACTAAATTTAAAACAACTAACAAAAACTAAATTTAAAACACAACGACAACTCAAATTCGTAACAAAAATAAATAACAAAAACAACACAACTTTCGTGCACCGCAAGTGTAATCGGGAGCGAACGGAACGTATGCATTTGAATGCACCAATCACACGCGCGGATGACGCTACCTCATACCCCGCGCCCCGCGCCACCGCCAAAGAGACCAAAAAAGTGACTTCTGCGCAACTAACGACTCTTGCCAAATTACGTGTCGGGGACTATACTTTACTGATAATGTTTAAACTATACATTTTTGTCATGTATTTAATTGTGGTAGGTAACTCACATGAGAGTGATGGTGCGAGGTGTGGTGCGGATGCCGCCAGTCGCCCCACCACACACTGCTGCCGCCCGGCGGAGCGCCCGCTGTGTAGCTGTACCCGTAGCTGTCAAAATATAACGTACTGTTACCTTCTTACACTCCATACAGTACGACGCAAGTACTCCTGCTTCACATCCTCGAAAACGGGCTCGTATTGTATTACAATTAGGTTTAACATGGAATGTATTTCACATGCGTGTTTAAAAAAAAAACACAGAGGGCGATGATTGTTTTTTTTTAATCTAGGCAAAGAGATGTACCTACATCAATAAGTCGTAAATATTTTTGAATATTTAAATTGTGTTTATAAAAAGAATACCACAAATAAACATGACTATTTAAAACAAATATTTTTACGAACTAATTATAATACTTAATTCAAAAATATTTGAAACTAGCTGATGCCCGCGGCTTCACCCGCGTGGATGTCGTTCAAATTATATACTAAAACCTTCCTCTTGAATCACTCTATCTATTAAAAAAAAACCGCATCAAAATCCGTTGCGTAGTTTTAAAGATTTAAGCATACAGACAAACAGACAGACAAAAATAGCGTCTTTGTTTTATACTATGTAAGGATATCTATTTTTCATATAAGGCTGTTTGGCGACTTCATACCTTTGCTTGTCTTTGTCCTTCCCTCTGGCGAAAGCAATGCGCGGAAAAAAAGCAAATTAAATCATAGTTTTTCAATAATTCTTGATTTTATTTCTTCAAAGGTGTTGTTTTTTTTTATAGCCACAAGGTTTGTTAAGATTTGTTCTTAGTAACCTAGACTAAGAACAAATTTGTGAAAGGCTAATCAACACAAAATAACCTAAACAACGACAGCTGCTGGCTGTGATTGGCTGACTGAAATCATAACAGATTTACTATACATGAAATTTTGATTTAGAAATGTTGATAGGCTCTTCAGAAATGAGTAGGCATAGTTACCCTATTTAAAAGGATCGCATTTTATATCTGTCAATAATTGCATACTGGTCGCATTCTTACGGTAGTTTAAATCTGTCAATAATTGCATACTTTGAATAGATTTCTGATATTGATAGTCGCTGAAATGTGATATCGACTATTTTCTTAACGTATTTATAACGCAAAAACGCCTTCAGTTGTTATGCCTGAGTATGAGTAGGTATCTTACCTCTGCTGGTAGTAGGGATCATAAGGTATCGCCGTAGGAGGCGCGGTGTGCGGGGTGTAGGGCACCTCAGTACTGTGGCTAGACCCCGCGTAAGGCGTCTCAGCCGTGTCACTGGTGCTTCGCGCTGTACCATACCGCTCCCGGTACCTCTCTCTGCAACACAACCACACTTTAAACTTAGATTAAGAATCTACAGTAGGCTCTTGTTAACAAGCTACGCAATCTAGCGGCATGCGTCTTGAGACAGCGACTGCGCAAAATAAATAAAGGATTTTGTCTCGAAGATGCCAACAGTCAAAACTAGGCGACTAGTGGAGTGACGGTAATCACAAGAGGGCAATAAGCGATGCGAGCGTTTCGGCTCGCATCAGCCGAACTTTTTTTAGGGCGCAATCACACTATTTAGTGTAGACAGTCAAATGAGTGTCAAATGCTTGGAACACCAAGCATTTGACACTCATTTGACTGTCGAAAAAATATAGCCAGCCTCTGACTGAACACTGATTGTGAAGGTTTACTGTAAGCTAGCGTTACGTACGAACACGGCCCGGCAAGAAAGATGCAATTACAACGGGAAGCACAATTTAATTAAAAAGGGCCATTCCAATATCGGTTTTCACATTCATTCTTAAGATCAACAAGACTCCAGATTTTAATTAACAACTGTAATTTAAAAAGAAAAAACAAACTACATTTACCAATACACTAGTTGACTAGTCTAAAAAAATTCTTATCAATAAAAAGAAAACGAATCATAACAATTTCACTATGTTTATAGTAGAATACTCATTCATACAACAAAAAATGTTAGTATACCTTCGCCGACATTTCCTCTTGCATCGTTTGCTTGTGGAATAGTAAGAAACATTATTAATATAAGACATTGGCATGCAAATGTTTTGTTATTCTTCTTATATCGTTTTATCAAAATCCAGCTATGTATGGAACAGTTTTTCCGAATTTTGATGCCTAAGTACACTAATAGGTAGTAAGCCACTGATAAAACTCTGATTTATTTTCAAAAATATTGACAGTACTTACTTGCTAAATACAGTTTAATTATTACAGTTACCAAGTGTAACGAGTAGTAACAAAAACACCAGTCCTTATCAAATATCAGTACTTTTTTTTACAGATACCTACCGTAAATTATGAACATCCTTTAATATCCTTTTCTATCAATTAGTCTCTGCACTTAGTTTTACAAGTGGTTCAATTCTGTGTCAGTCCATGAATAAGCTAATTTGATAAAGTACAGTAGCAGCTAATTAGCTGATGAGTGATGCGGCTGTTTTAAAATACAATTCTTCTATATGTATACAAAATTACTTTGAGAGACTGGGCAAAGTCAATTTTATTTCCGTATTTGACTTTCAAGAGTCTTTTATTGGTCTAATTGAAATAAATATTAAGCCTTCACTTGGCTTGGAGATTTTTACCTATATGATATGCTTTGTTCCTTGTATATAAAGACATGCTGCGCAGACCCCAAATAGATTGGGATATAGGCAGGAGGACAACTATGATGCTCCGTTCCGTAATGAAAGCAATATCTATAATTACCGTTCTCCCCCTCTCTCCCGGTCTCTATCCTTGTCCCTGTCCCTCTCGCTGCGGCTGCGGTGCCTGTGTCGGTACTCTCGCTCTTCGTCCGACCACCGTGTGTTGCTGTCACTGTGCGCTGGTGGTACTACCACTTCTACTGGCTCCTTGAAGCGGGGGTACGGCTCCTAAAAGTTGTAACAGGCAGGTGATGGATGGTAATAAGATTACTTTTATCAAAGTATTTGGCGGAGAAAGAATTTTATTTTTATAAGATATAACATCTGTTGTAATTCTATCTAGAAATCCTGTTTTGAACCAACATGACTGTGCTAATAGTAATCACGTGATAGAAAATGCGTTTATCAATTAAATGGGTTACCCCAGTCAGGGGCACCGGGCAGCAGGCTAACAACCTGGCTGCCTAGCAAAATGGCCTACTTCAAAAACATTTTATGAATAATAGTAAAAAGTTTGTTTCAGAGCATTTTTATTCTATTCAGTAGTAAATACAAAATAAGTTACTTACTTTTTCTGTAATTTTAGTTTCCTCTAATCTTTTGCTAAGGGTAGGGTCTACCTTTGGTGGCCTCACTTCCTCAACTATAACCGGAGGAGGTTTGATGATGATAGGAGGAGGCACCACCACCTGTGATTTCTTATCAACAGTCTTATTTTCAAACATTTCCTGACATTTTTTGCCAAAAGCATCATGGAACACTTCAAGCACCTGCAAGTAGATAGTAATATAAAATAAGCACATCATAATCTACCCCAGATTTTCTGAACTCTGTTGGAGTTGGTATACCAGTATTTTACTTGAAGAGACTGCCGATCTGATTTCCAAATCCCAGTTAGTAAGTTTCTGGGTAATACAATACCCCTGTAAACCAAGTAGCCAGTGGCCTCATATTACAAGCAATAAGTCATGGGTTTGAACCCAGGTAGGCTTATTACTTTGTGTAATTTATTTCTTCACCACTGTTCTCAAAAGGGTGAAGACAAAACATAAGTAAACGGCATGTCTAAGGACCAAAAATTTGAAGACATGTATTGTGACATCCAACAATGAGCACTGTGCCCGCATGGTTGATAATAGTCCATTTTCTCTAATAGAGAGGTGGCCTGTGCCAAGCAGCGGGAATCAGCCTACAAAGGCTGATTATTATGATTTATGCATACATAACCAAGTGCTGCGGCACTTGAACCTGTGTGTGCCGGGCCAATACGTGTGGAGGCGACGACGCCCACCACTACAAACCGCGCCTGTGGCCAGAACCAATCTCCTGGCTAAGACCCCTCTCAACAGAAGGTTGTCGACAATCGAAAATCTTCTTAAAGTCATATGATGAAAAGAAATCCCACAAGCTACTCAAAATGAGCAGGGGAAACATAAGACTAGTAGTAGGGATCGCAACAGGACACTGTGGACTCAATAGACACCTGACGATTATGAAAGTAAAGGAAGATCCCATATGCCCAGCATGTGGAGAAGCAGAAGAAACAAGTTTCCACCTTGTGGCGGAATGCACAATGTATGAGCCACTCAGATGGGAAATCCTAGGAACAGATGAGATTAATGAAGAGAAGCTCGCAGAAATCTCTACCGAACAACTGGTGAGCTTCTGCAAGGCAACAGGAAGATTCGCGATGCCGACCACCAGTAACCCATTTTTTTTTTTTTTTTTAAAACATTGCCCCATTCTAGGAATTTCTCCTGTATCGTGGGTGCGTTCACAAACATTTAAACTCACATACACAAACACACCCAGACCCGAAACAACTATCTGTAGGTCATACAAATATTTGTTCCGTGCGGGGATCGAACCCGCGACACCCAGCGCAGCAGTCCAATCTCTCAGCCACTGCGCCAACCGTGCCGTCAAGGAAGGGGATCCACCAAAATGGGGAACTGGGCGAAATAATCCACAACGAAAGGACTGATCGCCCGTCTGGTGTCTGCCGGCGGCCCGGCGTCCCCGAAGATAAATAGAATAAATAGAAATAGAAGACCCCTCTCACCCGGACAATCCGCATAGTGAATGAGGTTCACGAAAGAATCGACATTTTTTCGTGTAATTCGAGTGAATTCGCAATAGTTCTATTGAATGTGATTTGTTATTTAATTTAAGGATTTGATAAGTAGTAGCATAGATAAATAATTATGTTGTTATTCCTGTTTTTTATGTTGTTTAGATTTTATTTTTGTAGATTAATTTGTAAGAAACGTGTATTTTTAGGTTTATTGATTGCCATAACAAAGGGGATAGAACCGATGTGGCATATCAACCTGTCCGCCATTTTGTTTTTTTTTCGAAATCGCGGCCCACGGTGAAAGTGGTATGTATGGATAGAGGACATATAGACGAACAAAAAATTTCCAGTAACATGGTACCCAAAGTGTCACGTTACCGAGATATTTGAAGTTAAAGATCGACAAATGAGTACGACATTCATTAAATATTTTTTTAAATAGCCTGTTTACGTGTTTGGGCGTTAAATTATTTCCAAATAATAGTTCCCAGGTTGATCATTATTATACGCACATTAAAATCGCTTCGCATCGCAATGAAACACTATGTCATGTCAAAAAATAGTTTTCTCGTGCTCCTAGTAGTATGTAATGTACCTACTCTCTTTCAATAACCAGTAATAATAATAATCAACGCTTAAAGACACGTAAAAGGTCTAATTTTTATGTGGTCATTGTACTGATATGTCCATCTTTACCTTCAAAAATCTCGGTAATGTGACACTTTGGGTACCGTGTTGCTGAACATTTTTTGTTCGTCTATATGTCCTCTATCCATACATACCACTTTCATCGTGGGCCGCGATTTCGAAAAAAAAAACAAAATGGCGGTGGGTCGATATGCCAGCTCCCATACAAAAAAGTTCAAACCCCTTAGGTTAAGGCCTGTAATGTTAGTTGTTAGTTGAAAGTAAATAAATATTTAAAAAAAATGTCCAAGATCAATAAATGACAGCCAGGATCAACAACATGATAAGCTTTCTAAGGTATGAAAGAAACTCAATATGTATGTTGTAAATAAGCACAAACTATGTTTAAAAATATTTGAGAACTACTGCAATTTGTTTAAATGATTTTATTAGAACAAATAAATAAATGATTTTTTTATACATACCTGGCCCATAACTGATTTTCCATTATATTTTTCAACACATAGCTTTGAATATTTTACATCTTGAAACACTATTCTCGCAAATCCCAAATGCCTGTTTGTAACTGGATGGTAAAATATTGTCAATTCCTCAGATGGACCAATTTTATTCATCATGTCAGACAAAAATGCTTTATCAATGTTGTCATTTAGATTTCCTATAGTAATTTCCAGCTGAGGAGGTATGCCTACATAATTTTTATCTATTTTGAACCTGAAAATAACATTCGAGTTAGCATACAATTTGAAATTCCCGCTTCACATTAGATGTCAAACTAACATGCAATGTTGGCACTACTGTAGCTAAAGCTGTATTAAAAACAAAGAACATCATAACCAAAATTCTGTTTTTTACTAAATATTTATTTTTAATTCAAGTGTATAATGTGTTTATCACTCCTATATACTTAATATTATGTATAAAAGAATTCAACATGGCCAAAATTGTTAGTAAACAACATTTGTTAATGACCGAGTAACCATTGGGATTTCTTCCTCTGTATTACAATAAAGTGAATACTGCATTCTATAAACCAATTTCCACATTTTAATTCATTGCTATACAATGAAAAAAAAACAGTATTTCATGATTCTTCATGCATTTAGTGTTAATTGCAAGACATTTGGGGTATGTCAATAAGTAAGCTTGTAAATACAACAAATCAGTGTTTGGGTACCTAGGGACAGGCAGGTCAGCTGGTTCTAGTCTATTCCACATTCTTGAGAGCTGAGACCGAGGGTCTCTGCATTGTACAGGTGGATAAGTTGCATCTCCAGGAACAGTGCCATCATATCTGTACACTTTTGTTACTACTCCCTTCATCAGGAATGGGTCCATGAGCAATTTGTAGTTTTTAGGTGCTTTATGAAGCACCACATTGTGCGCTGGAGTTTTATGCTCCATTACTCCATTCATTCTGCAAGAAAAAACAGAAAAATGTTTTATAAAACATAACCTCTACTTTTACAATAAATCGACAACTCTTCCAGAAAATCAACAATTGGTACTAAATTAAAGTACCAGTGTTTGGAATAAAATTAGATAAACACGTAAAAGTACTCATTTTCCATTACAACGAACCTGAAATGTTTTTAAAACAATATGTTAGGAAGTTATATAGTTTCCAATTTTTGCCGAATACTGGCAGTATGAAACAATATCATTTTAAACCTTATATAAACTCAAATTCCTTTATTACGATTATCATAGCTGCTAGGAGAATTTCACTACTTTAACACCACAATAACGAATTAGAAAATAATTTTCTACAGTAAGCTCTCTCCATGGTGACGACCAGTTCGGAGCTGACGAGTGTATAAAAACATACTTACTTTCTATCCTTTTACTTTAGGTACAATCTACACATTTAATAACTTAAAGTATAATGAAATCATTAATAACTGTATTTTTATTTATATTTCACTATACATTAAAATAAAATATTCAGTTGACTACTGGCACAATGTTTATTCATAAAGTATGCGATTTATTAGCTACTATTTATACGCATAGTTACACCAAAAACTTCATACTTGATAGACAGATTTTGGCATTGTTATGTTGGCAACTTGTTTAATGTCATTGTCATATTTTTTTTTAAAGTTCGATATTGCCATTTCGTTTAACAAATTTAAATGCGATTTTTAACCGCTGCCATTGAATTATAATAACTATTAAGCTTGTATTGCATTATTGATCATTTTTTTAAATTTATTTATCAGTACTTGATTAAATCAGATAGGGTATGATAAAAAAAAGAAATCGAGAAGGTACAATCAATATTTTTGAAAGATCCATATTTAATAGTACTGGCAACATTAATTTACTTGCTATCGGTCGTTGCATCATCGATTTAGGTAATTTTTCGCAAAAAAATACATTTCTCGCTTGAAAATAAGTTAAATACAATTAAAATTATAATATCGTAATCTGCTGAAACTTGTGTCCATATAGTGAATCTCATTTTCAGGCAAGATGTCTGAGAAAAAAATTATGCCCGTAGTCAAGGCTGAGGAGGAGGCAGAGGAAGAATTAGTGGACCCTCAGGTCCAACTAAGGGTACGTTTAGCCTCATTGCTAACTTACATAATATATAAGTTATGCTTGACACTGTGCTACATTTGGAATGATAATACCCAAAACATAACCTCTTTTCATGGTGGAACCTATCTTCGAATATCTGAAAGACTTCCTGGTAGCTAGATGCCAAAAGTTTATGGGTCGGCAAATTTTGTATATTAAATTCTAAATCTTACAAAACCTAGTTTTAAAACTAAGCTGCGGCTGTTCAAAACCAAAACAGTTGATGCCACTGTTTCAAGTGCTTCATCATCATCATTTCAGCCGAAAGATGTCCACTGCTTATTTCAATTGCTTATTAAAAACAATCTCATCCGTGTAATAGTGGTCACAATTTAACATATTATTATGTGACGATCAGAGTCTCATGGGTCCAGCTACAACAACAACTAAACATTAGGTCTATGCTAGACACCTGAGAATAAACTTGCCTTCTTTTTCCCGATTCACACAAATGAAGGTTGAGCTGGACTCTTTCTCAAGGGATTGGCCTACAATTGCGCTAGATTGCGCGAATATAGGCAAAATATGTGGATCAGGTTGGAAAATTATTCTGCACAGAAACGGAAGCATATTTCAGCGAGATCATATATTTTGTGTGTAGATTGATAGTTACTGCCTAACAGCAAAGTTAGCGGGTTTCTGTATCTGGTTGATTGATGTGCATCTGGACTGAGGACCCATTTTTTGAATCCATGCGAAACGAAATAAGGCTTATAGGGAAATTAGTTAAAATTGTAAAAACTTAAAGAAAAGGGCCATGAAATTCTCAAAAGGGAATTAAAACTGTTATGATTGAAACTTGTTTACTGAGTAAGTCAGGGCCACCGCTGCTCTCTCTCAAAATTTTTTGTTCTCAAAATTAAAATCCCTGTGGTGGCCCTGCCAGAGTCAGTGACACTGTTGCCACTATCATTCCCAAAGCCAAGCAACCAATTATTTCCACAAGAGATTAAATAATGTTTCTCAGTTATAGAGAAATTGAAAACAGGATACCAGCCAGCCACCCTTCTGTTATTATTTATATTGAAAACGGGATATTTACCATGTTTACGAATAATAATCGAATAATGTTAGTGACCATGCCAGTTTAAAATCTTATATCACCCTTCTGTTATTCTGCAGTCTAGATATTTCAGTAATGAGGAAGAAAACAACTCGAATTATCTATGATCCATTTTCTATTTTTTTTTACACAACCTTTGCTATAATGTCTAAGATAGTCAAATATAAAATATTTGTTTTCCTATTTTAGAGTCAATGTCAGAACATGCTCACAAGAAATCTAAAGGTTTAATTTGTTTATTTTTGTATCTTGTTTCACTAAAGTTGTTATTTATTTTCATTTTAGTTAGATATTGTAGCTGTGATCTTATTTCCTATGTAATTTACCATTTTAAAAAGATTGTTTCTATTTAGAGTATCTCATTAATGTTATAAATGATGTTGTTGTATAAATTCATGATCTCATTGAAACACAGACACTAATATGGAACAATGATTTTTCCAGGAGTCCTGTGCTCAGAAGCCTGATGCCCAGAACCACTGGGCGAAGTACCAGGAGTGCAATGACCGTGTAAACTCGCGCTCCCAGACTGCTGAGACCTGCGAGGAGGAACTCATTGACTACTTGCATGTCCTTGACCACTGCGTCACCAAGGACCTCTTCAAAAGGCTAAAGTAACTTAATTTTAATTTCCTACCCTGAACTGCCATACATAATGCCCAATCTTATGTTACATTATACCTGTTTTAATAGAACTTGCTGGTACAAAGGGTAGATGTAGTTTTAGAATTTATTTATGTACCACATGTGGAGATGGAAGAGTTGAAGTTTATTGTTTATTTGTAAATAAATAATCACCGTTAATGTTCGTGTTTTATTTAGCAAATGCAATATAAACATTATAAAATCTACTTATCAACTACAATCAAAAATAAAAAGCAATTTGCATATAATTTTTTTATTACAGCAAATATAAAATTTTGGAAAAGAAATAATAATTTCGTAGTAATACAAAAATAAATCTCAATAAAAGAAGCTCTGGAACATCACAAGTAAAATGGCACTCAATAGAAAAAGATGTTTTAATAACATTAATACAGAGTGTAATTCCATAAACTTGTGCCAAATAAGTGGAATGTCAAAACAAATGCCAAATATATCAACAAAATAAATGATACCTTTACAAAATGTAAACATTGTATAATCATGTGTGTCTTATCCTAAGCAATAAAAGAATACATTTTATTTTCTATAAAATCCCTACAGCTAAATTAATGAAAATTGACTTTAAAAGTACGAAATGCATTGTTGTTTTGATAAAAGAATTTATCTACCAAAATATAAACCCTCTCTAATGCGTTCAAAAACCATAGGCAATGACCAGCATTACCAACCAGCAGAAATAAACGGAACTGTTATGTTATTGTGCTAAGTTTAAATTTGGAACAGGTGTCAAATTCAAGTGAGTGCTTTTCTAGTATCTACATAACAGATATCGATACGAAACCCCAATTCAGTATGATTTTAATTATAAATCGCACGACATATAACTACCATTACTATAATAAATAATTTGCTTCCGTATGTGTTCAATTTATTTTTTATTGCATTACACTGGTAACAATGCTGGTCATTTCCCTATGGTTCCTGAACCCATCATAGAGCCCTTATGATATTTGGGTAGATAAAGTAGTGTACATGCAACTATACATAATTAGGCATTACAACACTCGTGTGATGCTATTAAGAAACGAGCCGACCCACACTTGTGTTGTAATGCCCTTCATTATGCACAGTCGCATAAACTACTATGTTTATAATGGTCACACAGTAAAGTAGCAAAAACACCTGTTTGTGCTCACATTGGCAAAACCTAAGCTTCCACCATTGCGGACATACCATACCCTTAGAGTAGTAGAAAGATATAGTGGGATTGGTGAAATTTTGACCAGAATTGATTTGTGACTCGAAATGTTGCCGTAAAATATCTTACAGCACAGCGCCGTGTTTACAGGTGCTCTAAAACTAATAATCCATATTTTCTAAGGAACGTGCCAGTGAGATATTTAATGTGTGAACATCATAAACATCATAAAATTTTAACAATAATAACTAACAATACAATATAACCAATTTATATATTAAAGCTAGAAACGTCGGAAACAAAAGCACAGAAAACTTTGGCATAATTTAGTGATACAAAACGAATGTCCCGTTTTCACTAACAGCAAGCAGTATTTTAATGTCATGTAAATGAAAGTGCACTGAATTTTCAGCAATCGTAGAGATGAGAGTTGGAATTCCAACAGTCATGTTTAGGTATTTTATTAAGTGTAGCTTTCTGTTAGTGAAAACGAGCATGAATATATCAAGATGGTGTCGCATTAAAAGTGGAGGCACTATTTTAAGCAATATTTTTGTGTTTCTTACTTTAATATCTAATGGACGCGCTCTTGGCTTGTATAGATTACATTCTAGGCATTAAATAGTAGAGTATACTTCGCATCGAACCGTTAACTGTGACCTTTGAAGCTTAAATAAATCACATTCGTGTCTCAACACAATGTACTAGAATTTATCATATTGCTATCTAACCCATACATACATAACATACAGAGTCATCTCAAGTCTGCCTTAATTTAAATGTTATTTACTGAGAAAGGAAATACCTAGGCATTATTTATATGTACTAAGATTTACAAGTTATGGAAAATTATAAAAGCGGGTAGGGATGATCTAGCCTCATGAGCAAAATGTGTTATTTACGCGATACAAAACTATAAAATCTCATGTTTAGTCGGACGACTAACTGAGCTTGGGAATCACGTATGACCGCAGATTGTATGAGTCACTTTTAGGGAGCCTGCCACACTTGTAACAGCACACATGACTGGATCACGCGTTTTCTTTGACTACATTTGATTACTTGATTAAATATGGTCAATAAAACACGTTGTTTGATGTGTCAGGTATTTATGCACTGCGTCCGTTGAGGAGGGTTACGAATCTGTGCACAAACGCTTTTCCAACTCTTCAGCTAGAGCGTACTCTGTCACTACGGAACTCGACACAGCTGTCACTGTGTCACTAACTCGCGCCGACCTGGAGAACGTTGAAGCAGATCTCACACACGCGCTGAGGCTTGTTCATGCCGAACTTGAGGATGGGTACGTCTTGACTGGAGCATTTGTTGCACAGCATACGGCCGCAGTGACGACTGGGGAAAGTATTATTTGTTAAACGCTTTACACATAATAAGGAAACCACATTTTCAGATGGTCAAACAATCACTCATCGAAACATACAGTGGTGGAACGAAAGAATACATCTCAGATTTTCATACGGTATCATCATTCTTATACGGGCAGAAGAAAATCTATCCCAAATTATCAGTCGGTGCAGCGTGTCTTTTTTCAAACTTCTCTATTACATCCACCTACTTTCTATCCATATAATTTTTCACACCGTCCATCCAGCGTTTCTTTGGTCTTCCCCTATTTTCTTTCAGTATATACATGGTTAATAAATCATAGTCTCATACAATAACATAGTCAATTTTTCACTCTAAAACTGTGCATTTGGATTTGGACACAGAAAAGTCATTAAGAAATGAAACGACGAAAGCAACACCCATTATGCACCTTTCCATGAAACCTGAATCGTACTGCCCCTCAGCCATTCATCGACCTGTTATAAACAAACGCATGAGTAGTTACCAGTGATGTTTCCTCATAGTGAGCGTGAACTTGGTCCCGCACTCCTGACACAGGTCTGACTCTGCCCAAGGCGCCTCCGCCGGCAGTACGTCGAGCAGACGATGTAGTAATTGTTTCGTTGCAACCTGCACCACACGTATCATCAATAAATAATTCTTACATTATTTTGCGAATGGATGAATCACACATCATCACCATCTGCCTAGCCTTTTCCTAACTATGTTGGGATCGGTTTCAGTCTTACCGGATGCTGCTGAATGCCTATCTATCTGACCTCCACAACCCGTTAGTACTGGGTAATACCCCCCCCCCCCTCTTATTTTTCAAATAATTCCCACCATACTTTAAATAATTTACGGCCTATTTGATTGTGTAGGTATAAATTCGCAGAATATGTTTATCGGGAGGTCGTTAAATCAAGTTAAATTGATAATCACTTTTTTTTTTTTTTTTTTATCGGACAAGCCCGCCACACTATTTCCAAACCACTGTAACTCCTGTTAGCCAGAATCAACAGTGGCGACCACAAGAAAAGCGCCGAGACAATGAAGCTCGACGAAGTCCCAGAGAAGCGATTTAACTGTCTTGGATCCCGCAACGAAATTAATCAGAAAAGAATAGCGGAGGAGTAGGAAAAAACATAATTTCCACTTCCCTCCATATCAGCAGGAGACAGAACAGAACAAGGCCAATAGGCACACAGGGACGTATACAACTGGGATAAGCCCAGTTGCCTAGCACCACGGATATTATTGTCATTAATATTACTGGGTCCTAAGTTGTGAGCTGTTATATATTTGATTCCATGTCCAGTTTTTCAAACCAGGATAGCAAGCTAGTGTCAGTTAGCTAGTACTTCTGGATGCGTGTATACAAAACTAGCTTCATTTCTAGCATGTTCCAAGCCAGAGCAGCAAGATAATAGGTATGACAAAAATGCTTGAATGCACGGAAATTTGTTCTAGTTTCTACAAGGTCCGTATAGTAAATAACTCCGGATGTAAACTGTACACTATTTAACATAATGTTACGTTCATTCTTGTTGAATGACATGACTGGCCTGTTGGTCTAGTGGTTAGTGACCCTAACTGCTATGCCGGAGGTCGTGGGTTCGATTCCCACCCAGGACAAATGTTTGTGTGATGAGCACGATCATTTGTTCTGTGTCTGGGTGTAATTTATCTATAATATGTATGTATTTAGAAATATATAAGTATGTTTATCAGTTGTCTAGTACCCATAACACAAGCTCTGCTTAGCTTGGGACTAGATGGCGTTGTGTGATAGTTGTGGAATATTATTATTATTATTATTATTATTATTCTGCCAAAGACTACACTCCCATAAAATGTGATGTGCAGTTTGTTCAAATTCGCAGTCAGATGTAGAACATTGACAAAAAGGCGAGGCAACAAGCTTGAAGGAAAATAATTAACTCTTAAAGTTACCATGACCTGTGAGAAATTGGGCGACACAGTGATCCACCTCCAGCCATGTCCTGGCCAGCCGCTCACGAACGGATGGAAAGAACTGGTGGAGGTGTCGGCCTTTGATGGAATTATCCCACCTACATTGCCATTCAGACAAAAGTTCCTCCCAGACGTCAGAATCACTTACTTGATAATTAAATATAGATATTCCGTCCTTATTCTCTTGAGCGAGACACGCGTTGGCTTTCACTAGTACTCGGCACATCGCGCCCTGGCCGTTCATGTATGCTAGTAGGAGTGGAGTGTTACCCTATGAAAAAACAAATTCAAATAAATCTTATTAGAGATACCATTTCATAAATTCTAGCTTTTTAGTTACTGGCATTTGGTAACACTGCCTATACATACCTATATGTAAATATAATTGCCAGATTGGGATGTATAAAATGACATACCTGTAAGTCAGTCCTATTGATCGGGTAATCAGGCATAAATTCTAGGAATATTTCGCAAATCGTCGCCGCGTTGTCCTTTTTGCACCAGCATAGCTCGTGTAGTGGATTTCTACCTGTTGAATTTAATCATTTTAGATTTTTCTCTAGTCTAGTAATATAATAATGGATTATCATTGCTAAGAACCAATGGGATAAATGATGATACGGGTAAGTACGGTTTTCAAAAATCGGTCTCCCAAACATATTACTGCCAGGTATGCTTCTGGTCCAGGGCTGCGGGTTGTTCGAAAGAGATACCGCGACCCCGGAACACAAAGGGCTAAGAAGGAACATGGGTGAGTTTTAGTCAGTGCGAGTCTAACACTCCCTTCCGCTCCGTCTAGAGCGGGAGGGTCATTTGATGATTTCCGATTCACGAAAAAAAAAAAGGTTACCTTTAAGGTTGGTAGCGGCGGCGTCTATGTCAGTATCAGCGAGTAGCGCCCTGGCTGCGGCCGCGTGTCCCTCCCGTGCGGCCACGTGCAGCGCGTTGTCGCCGGCCGCGTCCACCGCGCCGTACTCCGCGCCGCCTGACACTAGCGCCGACACGATGGACTCGTGGCCCGCGCCTGCTGCCACGTGGAGTGCTGTGCGTCTGTCAAACAATAAAGTATTCAGGCCTTGAGCATAAAAAAATACTAAATGATCAATGAATAAACAATAAGACACACATGACATACAAAATGTCTCTTTTCAAAATGTCCAACAGTGACAAAATGTCCAATTCTCAAAACGTTCAACTCTCAAAACGTCCAATGTTCAATTCCCAAAATGTTCAATTCTCAAAATGTTCAACTCTCAAAACGTCCAATTTGGGAATTGGATGTTTTCAGAATTGGACAAATTGACACTGTTGGACATTTTGAGAATTGAACTTATTGATCGTGATCGTGACCGAAAAATTCGACTACTCGCAAAACAGTGAGGAAGTTGATAATATGTTTGGTGCGTATAACCTGCAGAAGTTGTAAATTTCTGCTAAAATCACACGCGGAGTGAGCCTAGATTATTAGAGCAATCTAGGCTATAATTGCTGATTCTGTCATAAGAAGTTGAAGGCAAAAAATACGCAATCGGGAAGAAAGGCACCGGAGATCGTCCAATTCATTAATTGTACCACATACCTTGACCAGCGATCCCAAGCGCGCGCAGGCGACGGCCACGTGTCCGCTTTCGGGATGAACAGCTCACAGGTCTTTTCTGGATACACTATGCTGGCCAGCAGTACACAACACACTATCATAGGTCTTGGGGTAGGCTGATAACAGTTTATATAGGTTCAGTTCATGGGTTTTAGGGCGCGATGGGACTAATTAGCGACACACATAGCATTCGCATCCATACGATCCCAAGGTTAGAGCGAGACTGCCTATGACGGCGCGGCGCGGCAAGGCGCGCGCGCAGCAAGGCACGAGGAAATCACCGAATCAGCGATATATGGCACAGATTAAATAAATTTGAACAGTAAACCAATGCCTTTCAATCGCCATTAGGTGATGTAGAAAAATATAAGAAAAACTATAAGTTACGAAGCGTAACCATTTTCCCCGGCTTGAAAGTTCCTACTTTCGAAACACAAAGGAGAAGTAAATAAAATTGCATATCATCACAACTCTACAAACTACAAAGTTATGAGAACTCTAGAGTTGCGACTCTATATTACAAATAAGAATACTTAACTAACTATTCTACGCGGTAACTAAATCTAATACTGCACATTGGTGCAAGGTAAGACTTAATATTAAGGTAACTAAACTTATTGCGTTGGCAAAGGGCACAACTTTACTACCGGGCGACTCTGAAGGATCCCGCTTTGAGTCTTGACAGATGCGACTCTACAAACTCCGTTTTTATCTGGAAATATTTCGTGAATTACTCCTAACGGCCAATGCAGAGGCATTACATTATCCTGCATGGAGACGACAACCGTACCGACCCGTATTGGATTGGCAGGAGTGTTCCATTTCTGTTTGGATTGTAGGGTGTGCAAGTACTCTTGGCGCCACCGCTTCCAAAAAGATTGAACCATCTGATCAGTCAATTCATATCGCGAAATAAGATGTAACCGCGTTTCATTGACTTCGCGAGCGGGAAGAAATAACAGAGGTTTCGTATGCAAGAAGTGCGCCGGTGATAATGAAGTGGGCTCTGACGGATCTGAGCTGATCGCGTACAGAGGCCTCGAGTTTAGTAAAGCTTCTACTTGAGTTAGCATAGTGTTAAACTCGTCAAAGCTAAGAATTTGCTGACCGATGACTTTGTAGAGATGCGTTTTGACACTCTTCACTTCACTTTCCCAACAACCACCAAAATGTGGAGCTCTACAGGGGATGTTTTTGAGTGTGATTCGATGCTCTGCAAGTTCTCTTTCCCACAAGGGGTGATACTCTTTAGCCAAGAATTGGTAGAGATCTCGGAGATAGGATTTGGCTCCAATAAAATTGGTAGCATTATCCGTGTACAGACACTGAACCGGACCTCTACGCGCCAGGAAGCGTTTCAACGCAGACAGAAAGCTCGCAGTGCTAAGATCTGAGGCAATCTCAAGGTGCAGAGCGCGAGTTGTCAAACATGTAAAAAGGCAGATGTACGCTTTCCTGGCCCTCTGGCCTCTAGCACGCACCGACGTGACCAAGAAGGGTCCCGCGTAGTCGCAACCTGTATGAGAGAAAGCCTTAGGAGCCGACTCAACGCGACAACGTGGTAAATCCGCCATTATAGGAAAGGTAGGTCGTGGCTTTGCTCGAAAGCAAATGTTACATTTAAAGGTAATGTGACGTGCAATACGTCGCGCGGACAAGATCCAATACTTTTGTCGTAAGAGCGATACGAGCAAGGTTGGACCTGTGTGGAAATTTGTCACATGATAGTGGGAAACTAAAAGTTCTACTATGTGATCTTGACGCGGAAGGAGGATCTGATGACGAGAGTCAAGATCTAGCTCAGAGTTTGCTAGGCGACCTCCAACGTGGATAAGTCCTTCGTGAAGGAAGGGACTTAACCGTTGTACTGGCTTAGAGCACAACTCATTGCGGGCTAAACGATCGAGATCAGATTCAAAGTAAATCCTCTGCACAGATCGCCACACAATAGATTCAGCGAACTCTAAATCAGACGCGGTAACGGGCCCTCGAGGAAGCCGTCTGATGAACTTATAAACTAAGCAAATAGTTTTTAAATATTTAAACCAGGACGAGAACCTGGTAGAGCGAACATACAAAATGTTGTCAGAAGGAGGACT
The DNA here is from genome assembly GCA_949775195.1 of Diarsia dahlii. NCBI lineage: Eukaryota > Metazoa > Arthropoda > Insecta > Lepidoptera > Noctuidae > Diarsia > Diarsia dahlii. The sequence continues at coordinate 12,645,205 of OX459210.1, read as the reverse complement.
TCGGTCAGAACATTCGTGCGAGAGAGCAGGTAAAGCCACGGGCTTCATTTCTGGAAGCTCTTGCGACTCGCCTGAAACGAATGGTTTTATCGGCCACTCAGCGCGGGGAAGTTTAAGCCATGGCGGCCCATTTAGCCACAAGCGGATGATGCACTAATTGGGCAGGCGTTAAACCGCGAGAGAGGCAGTCACTGGGATTTTCAGACCCTTTCACATGGAAGAAGTGATCTGCCGAAAGATTCTCATGAATCTTAGCAATACGATTGGCTACGAAGGTGTGCCATCGATGCGGTGCGGAATGAATCCAACTCAAAGTTACAGTTGAATCCGAAAAAGCTACGACTACCTCAATGGCGTGTCGAGCTGCGAAAAGATTATATACTCGCTTTATCACAGTTGATAAGAGGAGTGCGGCGCATAACTCGAGACGAGCTAGCGAAACGACTTTCAGTGGCGCGACTTTAGATTTCGCACACACCAGCGAGACCACGACACTACCGTCGGGTCTGACAACGTGGGCATAAACCGAACCACCGTAAGCCTTCTCACTAGCGTCGGCAAAACCGACGAGTGAGAGTCTACAGGGTTCTTCGACGCCGACATGTCGCAAAAATCTCAATTCAGAGATGATTGGCAGTTCAGATTGAAACTGTTCCCACAGACGAACAATGCGAGGTGGTGGGACGTCATCCCATCCAAGTTTGACAAGCCAAAGCTCTTTGATAAGAAGCTTGGCATATAAAATTATCGGTGCAACGAGGCCTAAAACGTCGAAAAGACGTGCGATGGAAGAAAGAATATTCCGTTTAGTGCAAGTGCGAACATCAGGGTTAACCTGGAATACGAAACAATCCTCGTCAGGGAACCAACGAAGTCCCAGTATTTTCTGGGTCGGATCTTTACTGAGGTCCACGCTCTGTGAAAGTCGTAATGACTCTGGAATAGTCCGAAGAACATCGACACTGTTGCTAGACCACTTCTTCAATTGAAAATCACCGAGAGAGAATATTTTTATTAGTTCACGAGCTGAGTCTATAGCTAGCGCACTGCTAGGTATAGAACTAACTATGTCATCCATATAAATATCTCGCTGCAAAATGTCCCTGGCGAGAGGCAACTGTGCTCCTTCATCCTGACATAACCGTTGGATAGTGCGAATAGCTATAAAAGGACTACACTTCAAACCAAAGGGAAGCACTGAAAACTGATAAATTTGAAGTTCTTCTTCCTCGTTAAACCGATATAAGATACGTTGTAGTGAACGATCTTGTGAGCGTATACCTATACGTAGGTACATAGATTTGACATCTGCGGAAATAGCGACACTAAAAAGCCTAAAATTTAATAAAATGTTGAAAAGGTCAGCCTGAAGGACTGGACCTGCGTACAGGATATCATTGAGCGAGGTACCGTTATCTGTACATGCACTGGCGTCTAGGACCACACGCAATTTGGTGGTCACCTTATCCTCTCGAATGACAGCATGGTGAGGAATATAGTATTCCATTTCTCGCTCCTTACAATTTCGTTTGGGCAACATACATTCAGGTACGATATTCTGCACCAAAGAAATATAATTGTTTTTTAGATAATCCCGTATGACGTCATCATAAAGAAGCTTGACGTTAGGAAGTGATTTAAGTTTACGTTCAAGACTATAGAACCTCTTGCGAGCCATATTAAAAGAATTTCCTAAAGCTGACGCGTCTGTTTTCAGTGGTAAAGCTGCAACATACTTGCCATTTGGAGTGCGGGTAATTGTGCTACAATAAAACTCTTCACATTGTTTATCATCCACACTCCCAATGGATGAAGCAGTAACATCTTCAATCTCCCAAAACTTACGAAGATCGAAGTTGTCGAACGAACTCGCAAAGAAAGACAGAGTGTCAGTTGGAGGTTCGATGATAGGTGCTTCTCCTAGAAGTATGTAGCCGAGCACAGTCTCCAATGCGTCGGGACAACCGGGTACGCTGGTCACGTGACCAGGTCGCAATAACTTAGCGAACAGCTTGACCCCAAGTAACATATCAATATTACCTGGCACACCCCAGCTGTCATCCGCGAGTAGTTTAGGATCAATATGATTTAATACGGACGTATCTATAGCACCCAGTGGAAGCTGTCCGGTTATTTGATCCAAAACTAAAGCGTCTATTTCATACCTAGGCTGTGAGCAAAACCGAGAGCTGAAAGTAAGATTCACCGAGCCGCGAACGGGCTGCGACGTGCCACCAATACCACGAACGGTAGTTATCGAGTCAGTATGTACAGTTAGACCGAGCATACGGCAGCAACGCGATGTCATATAATTCTTTTGCGACCCAGGGTCCAAGAGACATCTGACCACCACGGCCTTACCCTTCCTACCCGCCACCAACACCTTGGCAGTAGCCAGCACCTCCGTACTACGTGTGGCCTGGACTTGAGCAGAAGAATGCGTACACAACGCCACACCATCGGAAGTAGCTGGGTCGGCCGCAGAAGCGGAGGCGAGGGCGCTAGCGGGCGTCGGCGCAGGGGCTTGCGTCGATTGCTCAAAATGCAATAAGGAATGATGCTTACCGTTACATTTCCTACATGTTGACTTAGATAGGCACTTAGAGACAGTATGTTGGCTACTTAGGCAATTACCACATCTGTTATTGTCTTTTATAAACTTAAACCTATTATCCACGCTCAACTTTTGAAAAGCCTTGCACATAAACAAGTTTTTATGTGTGGAATGACAAAGTGAACATTTAGATTCAGTAGCCACAAACACCTGCGATTGTTTAGACGAGGCGCGAGGGCTACCTGCGGGGACGGACTTACTAGCCGCAGGAGAGGTGCGATACAAGATTTTTACTTGTTCACGAACAAACTTTACGAAATAATCATAATCTAACTCTTGTTGATTACGAAGCGACATTTCAAAATGTTTTGCGATATCAGAGTCTATTAACTTAAGACCCCAATGAATAAATATAAAATCATCTAAGTTATGTATTTTCAATTGTTTGAGTCCCGCAACCGTAGAAGTTAATTTATCGAAACCCTTTTCAATATTAGCGGGAGTCGATCCGAACGATTTCAATGAGAACAGCTGATTTAGATAATTAGTAGCGAGCGCGCGAGTGTCTAGGTACTTGGCGCTAAGCGCCTCCCAACAACAAGGTAATTATCGCCAGAAGGTACAATACCTTCGGCCACATTCCTAGCCTTTCCCTTCAAACAACTCAACAAATAATGAATGCGATCCGAATCTGATAGATCTGCGTTAGTATGTATAATACGTCTGAACGTCTCATAAAAGAACGGAAAGCTCTGAATATCACCGTCAAAGGTAGGCAGTTCGATTTTAGGAACCTGTATATGGTGAGCATTAGGGCTCGCTGACGGGCTAGGTTTCTGGAAATCACTTGACTCAGTTAATGAAGATAAACTAAACTTTATTTCGCCGACCAACTCATCAAATGAATGCAATGCGCCATAGCTTACTTCACAGGTTGGATCCAATGTCAGACTGAGCATATTTATCTCGTCCATGAGTCCATTGAACTCACCACGCAATCCATCAATTTGTTTTGCCTGAGCGATGAAAGCCTGGCGTAATCTTTCGGTAGTTAAAGATTTAGTTGAATCCAAAATCCTTTGAACCCGCGCAAAATATGCGTCACGTTTACATTCCAATAGTCTAAGTTTAACCTTGTCACTCATTGTGAACAGAAGTTAAATATAAAGCAAAAATAATAATATTAAATAAACCTTTTTTCTTCTACGGAACCCCAGTGAGTGAGGTTAGGGGAAAATCAAACCGATAACCCAATGAAAGATTTTATAACTTAAGTATATAGTACGGAACGAACTTTCCGTACACGCGAAACCCTAACAATATTAAATTGAAAGGTAAACAAATATAAACTACCAACGCTTTAACCGAGTGCACGTAACAAAACCTAATAAAAATTAAAATAGTAAGCACGCCAAATATCTTATGAACGTACCCATCTATACTATATTTATGATTAGCTCAGATATACCTACAACCCGATAAAAGCATGTATGTCGGATGCGACGCGATAAACTTGTCTGCACTAACTTCCACTTGAATGAGATTAACTTACTCAATACAAGTAACATGAAGGTACAGATTCTTAACTTACAATAAGTTAAGTGTTGAACTTAGAAAAAAGTATAAACTTATTTTCGTAAGCGATGCGAGTGTATTCTTAACGAAATAACTTCGTAAGAAACAGTAAATTTCCTCACGAGTAGACGCGTAGATGACTGTTTGAAATAAGTTATCTAGTAAGTACATACTACGTTTGCAAACGTGAGGTGCGGGTGTGATATGTATAAATATACGGCTGTTTCCATTGAGGAGAATTAACGCGTAAAGTTTATACACATCTGTTATTTTATCTGAAGGTTTCTGTCAAGAAATCAAGTTACCTAACAAAACAAAATAACAAGCGACGCGATGATAATATGGTTAATTGCAATAACTAATCATATGCGGTTGAGTCTCGCTATATAAAGCATACCTGCTCGTGAAATACGAATATAACAGGCGTAAACCTAACGAACCTATACAAGTGTTTCATACAATAACAATCAATGTTATTCATTTAGCATTTTCGATTAGTACCAACATAATAAGTATGTAAAAGTTTCTAATGCGTAACTAAATTTAATCGTGGGTACGCGAACAAAGTTCAGAACTAGAACATTCCAGTCAACGTACGACGATTTATACCCACTACCCACAATTTTTACAACCGAACACAAAAAATATGTAATTACGCCGAAAACTAACAGATTTATTAAATAAACGTATTTAGCGATATGAATTAACGTTGATATTCAATTAAATGTATTCTTCGGAGCTTTAAATAGTGAATTTAAAGATTTAAATTAAGAATTAATTTGAAGGTTGACCTATTGCAAACGCAAGGCAGTTTGAACCTTATTACTATAGCAATAGAGTTGAGAGTTGTGTGATGATATGCAATTAACATTGAAAATTCCTAAGTTTTTTGCTCAAAATCAGACTTTTAGGACTTAAAAATAGGCCGTAAAAAGGCCCAAAATTAATTTATCCGGCTCGAAGGACCAAAATGGTGCGTATAACCTGCAGAAGTTGTAAATTTCTGCTAAAATCACACGCGGAGTGAGCCTAGATTATTAGAGCAATCTAGGCTATAATTGCTGATTCTGTCATAAGAAGTTGAAGGCAAAAAATACGCAATCGGGAAGAAAGGCACCGGAGATCGTCCAATTCATTAATTGTACCACATACCTTGACCAGCGATCCCAAGCGCGCGCAGGCGACGGCCACGTGTCCGCTTTCGGGATGAACAGCTCACAGGTCTTTTCTGGATACACTATGCTGGCCAGCAGAACACAACACACTATCATAGGTCTTGGGGTAGGCTGATAACAGTTTATATAGGTTCAGTTCATGGGTTTTAGGGCGCGATGGGACTAATTAGCGACACACATAGCATTCGCATCGTTACGATCCCAAGGTTAGAGCGAGACTGCCTATGACGGCGCGGCGCGGCAAGGCGCGCGCGCAGCAAGGCACGAGGAAATCACCGAATCAGCGATATATGGCACAGATTAAATAAATTTGAACAGTAAACCAATGCCTTTCAATCGCCATTAGGTGATGTAGAAAAATATAAGAAAAACTATAAGTTACGAAGCGTAACCAATGTTCTTAAACTGAAACATGTGACATGGTACACTGGACCCATCAATGAATAAACAATTAGACACACATGACATACAAAATGTCTCTTTTCAAAATGTCCAACAGTGACAAAATGTCCAATTCTCAAAACGTTCAACTCTCAAAACGTCCAATGTTCCATTCTCAAAATGTTCAACTCTCAAAACGTCCAATTTGGGAATTGGATGTTTTCAGAACTGGACATTTTGACACTGTTGGACATTTTGAGAATTGAACTTATTGATCATGACCTAAAAATTCGACTTCTCGCAAAACAGTGAGGAAGTTGATATATGTTCTAAAACTAAAACATGTGACATGGTACACTGGACCCATCAATGAACAAACAATTAGACACACATGACATACAAAATGTCTCTTTTCAAAATGTCCAATTCCCAAAATGCCCAATTCTCGAAACGTCCAATTCCCAAAATGTCCAATTCTCAAAACGTCCAATTCCCAAAATGCTCTCAAAACAACCAATTCCCCAAATGTTCAATTCCCAAAATGTTCAATTCTCAAAATGTTCAATTCTCAAAACGTCCAATTCCCAAAATGTTCAATTATCAAAACGTATAATTTCCAAAATGTTCATTTCTCAAAACGTTCTTTTCCCAAAATGTTCAACTCTCAAAACTTCCAATTCCCAATATGTTCAACTCTCAAAACATCCAATTCCCAAAATGTTTTATTCTCAAAACTGAATGTTTTGAGAATTGAACATTTTGGACTACTCGCAAAACAGTGAGGAAGTTGATATGTTCTAAAACTAAAACATGTGACATGGTACACTGGACCCGTGTGGTTGATTATGGCCCGCTTCCTCTCACAGACCTGTATTCCAGCAGAAGGAACGTCGTAGGCTATAAGTACGCTCAATGTGTTGTGACTCTATGTATTATTGAATAAGTTACATACATTTTGGTTATGGGACGCTTTTGCCCAGCAATGGGAATATAGGATAAGGGAAAAAAAACCTAAATGTTTGCATTCCGGTTGTTGAGTTTAGCTCCAGCTAGTAAAAAATCTACTTCATGTTCCGCGTCTAGTGTGTTGGTGTACTTGCTGGCGCTATCTGAACGCATAAGCTAACGTCCACCTCCTTCGAGTAACGACTCCATACTATACAACATAAGATACATACTTGTGTGCATCCCGATCGTTGGGCCTGGCTCCGGCCAGTAGCAGACTCCTTAGCAACACTTCATGTCCCGCCGCGGCCGCTAGGTGTAACGGCGGCGCTAGTGAGGCGTCTTGTACGCGCGAGTTAACGTCCACTTCCACGGACAGTAGGAACATTACGCTTTCAACGTCGCACGTTTGGATCGCCACGTGGAGGAAGTTGCGACCTTTTTTGTCCACCTGAGAATGATAAATATCTCTAGTTATTTTGACGAAAAATGTATGAGCGTTCGGAAGCTTGAAAAACGTTTTTGATGGTAAATACTGACTCCAACTTTAGAGTAATACTATTTACAGTAAAATGTCTGACACTTCATCTAAAGACCATAATTTACATGTCGGATTCGGTTATTAGTACGGATACGGACACTGAATAAATCGCAAGCGCGCCCGTGGTGACATCACGCGACTTATAAGTCTACCCAAACCACAGTGAGCTACTAAAGAGTCGCGGTGTTTTTAGGGTTTGTCGAGCTATCAGAATAAATTCTGACAATCCGTCATACTTTTTATCATAATACAATTTTCATATCTTTTTCTCATCACCCGGTCATGATAAGACAAAATTCTGTATCTATCACTACATATTATAAAACAAAGTCCGCCGCCGCATCTGTCTGTCTGTCATAAACTCAAAAACTACTGCACTGGTTTTCATGCTGCTTTCACCAATGGATAGAGTAGTCCTCGAGGAAGGTTTTAGTATAAAATTTGACGCGGGCGAAGCTGCGGACATCAGCGTGTTACATAGAAGACATTTTACACACACAGTTGATAAAACACAGACCTGTTCAGCAGCCGAAGGGTTCTTCTCCAATATAGCCTGCGCCGCCTTATTGTTCCTGGCAGTAAGGGCGGCTGCGAAGGGCGACACGCCGCGGTTGTCCCGGGCCGACAGTTCGATGCCCGGTTGAGACAATAGCAGGGAAATGATGCCTGCGTGTTGGTTCTCTATCGCTATGTGGAGGGGAGTCTTGCCTTCTGCGTCCTTTGAGTTTATGTTGGCGCCGTGTTCTAGGAGAGTCTGTTGAGAAGTGATAAATGGATTTAAAACCTATTTAGAGAGGAATATATTTTATTTTTAAATATTTATCTGGCATGATCTAATTTTAATGTACAAAATGGTGCATCTCTTTTAATATAGTAAATTAGTTCAGCGTCCTGTAAATTCAACAAGAGTTTGATGTCCAAGACAAGCTTGACTCAGAATTCTTTTGAAAAAAGATTTCAGAAGTCTCATTCCACTTTTTTGCATCATGCGTGTGGCTAAAGTATACATTTCTCGTCGACGTTATCTTGTTGGGTAGTTTTCAGGTGTGTTGATGCTGAATATGAATAAGATCCAAAATCGAATTCCCGGTCAAAGAAAACTGGCCTTGATTTCAACTGAAGTTATCTTACCCCAAAAGATAGAGCGTTATTTTTAATGTACCTAATAAGTAATAATTTAAAAAACGCATGGGGAAATAAGTAGTTGTTTTTTTATTTCATGATTTGTAGGGGTGCTGATTGCTAAAGTTAGGTCAAAATTAAATTCCAAAATGCTTGATTGTCCAATCGAACTAGGAACATTCATCACTCTGTATACGACAGAACAATACCTGTATAACGTCAGTAAGTCCCCAGGTGCAGCACAGATGCAGCGGCGAGTGCTTCTCGTTAGCGACATCAGCTCCCTCACCGCTGGCACCCAGACGTCGCGGGGACTCCACGTCGCAGCCCGAGCGGATCAGGAACATGGCTAGAGACTCCTTGTTCTCGTCTATTGCTCTGGTGGGACAAACAGGATTGGAGTGTTAAATTGGGTTTTTATAAATTGAAGCCAAGAACCATGTCGCGTTAGCTTTCAAACTAAAAAACCGCATTTTAATGAGTTCATTTCTTTAGGAAGAAGTTTTTTGCTACGATTCCACAGACAGACACGTCAAACATAACCCTACCTCTCTCTTTTTTGTCGAGGGTTAATAAGCAAGACAAAAATGAAAAGAAAAACAGTCTCACTTGTGTAACAAAGTTTGTAAGCATTCATCAGGTCCTGTGCCCCAACAGTCTGCGTCCGCGCCGTTTCTGACCAATATCTAAAAAACAAAAATAAAATTTTAACAAAAACATGGTCGATGCTTACATGGATGGGGCTAGTCATCCCGGGAGCTGATAAATGATAAAAAAAATAGATGTAAATAAAAGTGTGAGCAGTCGATGAATCCCATAATTTCAAATATGGTGATTTCTGAGTAACTGTTTAATTTACATAAATACGCGAGAAAGGCACTCTTAACTTTTCTACTACATGTTTTTTTATTTGGTTGTCCAAATACTTGTTTTGGGAAAAAACTATCACTATTAAATTAGCACTATTCCCAAACCACTGTAACTCCTGAAAGCCAGAATGAACAGTGGCGACCACCAGTAAGCGTCGAGACAATGAAGCTCAGTAAAGTCCTAGAGAAACTATATACCTTCCTTGGATCCCTTGAAATATCGAAATTAAACAGAATAATAATAGCGGATGAATAGGAAAAAAACATAATGCGCACTTTGTCCAAATGTTTATACATACACTAGCGACTTCCTCCTGCGCGGAGTCAAGCGCGGCCCACAGCGGCGGCACCCCGTTGGCGTCCAGTCGGCTCATGTCCACCCCGCGCACGCACAGCGCCTCCACCACCAGCCCCAGCCGGCAGTGGATGGCCAGCTGCAGCGGGGTCTCGCCTGCCTCTGTACTGTGGGGGAACGGGGAGTAACGAGAATAGAGTTCAGTGTGGCAGTGATGCTAAGTTAAAGGTAAATGAACTGTCGAAGGACTGTTTTACTTGGTATTTCATAACAATGACCGAATTCAGATGACCACTGATGACCTTGTGATGTGAGTCCGCCAAATCACGGTCGATTAGCAAACGGCAGTATGGGATTTGTTCTCCACGAACTATGCTATGTCGTTGCTGAATGTGGTACCATATTGTGTTATTGTCATGATTGAAAATCTTTTGACCTTGTGCCAATGTGGACCCACTGGTTGTTGGCTCTGTCAAGCTTATTCCGCCATCTCCTTCGAGGTCTATACCTTCTAACCGTGTCAGAGCTCAGCAATACTTTAAGCATTGCTTTGAATCCAAAGGACTGCCAAAATAATGCACTGTTGACATTGATTTATGATTTTGACTGGCTATGTATGTATGTTTGTATGTATGTGTGTATCTTCATCTGTTCCCTCATAGCTTCTAATCTACTTATCGGAACTCGACATATTATGAGTTTTCCGCTGAACATAGGCTACGTGACGTGTCACAAAAAGCGATTTGGCGCCCTCTAGCGGACAAAAAGTAAGGCTTAAAAAATAAAAATGGAGATAAACACGCAGTGTTTGGTATCATTTAAAAAGGCCTCACTTGTACATTTCCAAAATTAAAATCACGCCCTCTAGCGGACAAAAAGTCAAGAGTAAAAAAATATATTTAACACCAAAATTGTTCAAATAAAAAAAGTAAAAAACTAAAACCCGACTACGACAAAAAAAACGACGCTGAAAAAGTATGAAACAAGATTTTCAGGATAGAACAAAAAGAAAAGCCGTAGTCACACGTTATAGGTACCAACCTAAACACTTAAATACCGTGTGACTACGGCTTTTCTTTTTGTTCTATCCTGAAAATCTTGTTTCATACTTTTTCACCGTCGTTTTTTTTTTGTCGTAGTCGGTTTTAGTTTTTTACTTTTTTTTATAATTCTCGGCGCTTTTATTCAAAATTTCTTTTTAATTAAACCCATTGAAAACGGGCGTAAGACTAACTTCCACTATACATTTCCTACTGTACATAATACTCACAGCGCGTCCATATCAGCTCCATGATCAAGCAGGTATATAGCTGTCCTTGAGTCCTCCTCCACGATAGCCTGATGTAATAGCGTGAAGCCCTTGCCGTTCCGGATGTTAGGGTCCGCGCCGCCTTCGATCAGCGGGGCCACCAGGTTCTTGTGACCTGAAGACACACATTTATGATAATGATCTGTTTTAGGTTAGTTCAAACTTTATGGCGGGTCGGAAGTTAGTTGCGAGTGACGGTCTGCAGGTATAATGGTTCAAACTTTTGGACCTCGCTACATCTAAGGGAGTGTTCAAGTATTACGTAACGAATTTGGGGGGAGAGGGGTCTTGTAAAACGTTACGATGTGTTACAGGGGCGGGACATTTTTTTTAACCCTCCAGCAGGGCTATTGTGTATCTTTTAATGACAGTGGATAACTTATAATGTCTATCAAATAACTGTCAAATGGTGAGTTTTTAAGAAAAAAATGTACCAAACCATAACCAATTTACACTTAATCTATGGACATTTCTGATAGCCACTGACGTTAAAAAGATACGCAATAGGGGGGCAGAACGGTCGCGTAGCGATTCTCACGCATTTTTTTTTACGTTTTTTTTTCCTAAAAATGGTCACTTGGTTCAAATGGTTACGTAACAATTTACTTTTTTTGGAAAATTTGGATCCTCCCCCCTAGGGGAGGATCCAAATTTTCCAAAAATTGCGTTAGGTAATAATTTTAGGTATCAGTAAGGTGCATAGCAATTTTAGGTATCGTTTTGACTGTATAATGAGCAGACCGTCACTTGCATAGCTGCAAGTGACGGTCTGCTTCTTCCGAGAAAACATTTTGAACTGATTTTTACAGGTGAAGAAATCAAAGTACGTATTTATTTAAATAAGTATATTTGGTTGCAGGCAAAGAAAATTCTGCTAATAAGATTACATTTTAGAAGTTTTGGTGAAAGTGGGTCTGAAGTGTTGACTATTTTTCATAATGGCTTACTGAGGTCAAATGGAATAACAATTGTGTTTAAGTAAAGTATGCATGAAATAATAAGATAAATTACCATGACACTACAATATTTAATAATGAGAAAGTTTTTTTACATGTTTGGGTACGCGACTGGTGTTACATCGGTATACGTCCTCCATGCCACCTTTATCTTTGTGCTTCTCGTGTCTATGACAGTGACCTTCAGTGAGTGCCAGACTGACGGGCGTATCTCCATCCGAGTTCTTCAAGTTAAGGTTGGGTGTGAGACTGGTGTTGCTTCGGTCTGTAGCCGCCATGACACCTTTGTCTATGAGCTTGGATATGATAGCTTAGTCTATGCCTCTTACCTTCAGTGAGTGCCAAACTGACGGGCGTATCTCCATCCGAGTTCTTCAAGTTAAGGTTGGGTGTGAGACTGGTGTTGCTTCAGTCTGTAGCCGCCATGTCATCTTTGTCTATGAGCTTGGATATGATAGCTTAGTCTATGCCTCTTACCTTCAGTGAGTGCCAAACTGACGGGCGTATCTCCGTCAGAGTTCTTCAAGTTAAGGTTGGGTGTGAGACTGGTGTTGCTTCGGGCTGTAGCCGCCATGTCACCTTTGTCTATGAGCTTGGATATGATAGCTTAGTCTATGCCTCTTACCTTCAGTGAGTGCCAAACTGACGGGCGTATCTCCGTCAGAGTTCTTCAAGTTAAGGTTGTGTGTGAGACTGGTGTTGCTTCGGTCTGTGGCCGCCATGTCGCCTTTGTCTATGAGCTTCTTGTGTTCTATAGCTTAGTCTAAGCCTCTTACCTTCAGTGAGTGCCAAACTGACGGGCGTATCTCCGTCAGAGTTCTTCAAGTTAAGGTTGGGTGTGAGACTGGTGTTGCTTCGGTCTGTAGCCGCCATGTCACCTTTGTCTATGAGCTTGGATATGATAGGTTAGTCTATGCCTCTTACCTTCAGTGAGTGCCAAACTGACGGGCGTATCTCCGTCAGAGCTCTTCAAGTTAAGGTTGGGTGTGAGACTGGTGTTGCTTCGGTCTGTGGCCGCCATGTCGCCTTTGTCTATGAGCTTCTTGTGTTCTATGATGGCCAGTACCGCGCCTTCGTGGTTGTTGAGTACTGCCAAGTGCAGTGGCGTTTGTCTGTAGACACATTTGAGTCTTTAATGGAAAATTTATAGTAGTAAAATCTATCAAAGACATCCAGATAAACTGGATGTCATAAAGCTTTCTCTTAACAAATAAAGAAGTAATAGTGAGATCCCAACTTTTTCCTCTTCGTCGTATCGATCAAGTCTTAAAAGTTACGTAAGCTTGGACCAGAACGCTCCTACACCGATAGCGTTGGTAGAGGCCTCGAGAAGGTTCCTCAAAATGCAGGTGGAATTGTACAAGGAACAGAACAGGAGGTCGACACTCTGCTATCTCATTTTATTTCATCGGAGTACTTAACCTAGCAGTAATAACTCCTATAATATTAACTGGAATAATGTCCTAGCTTTTCAAATCATCTCTCATACTGTACTACTCTTAAACTGATCTCGCATGGATACCGAAAGCAAATCTAACCTTACTTCAGCACACAAATATCCTCACCTATAAACAGTATCCTCTTGTTCTCCGTACGCAGTCTGCAAGTTAGGCCTGGCGCCGTGTTCTAGCAAGGCCGCAGTGAGTCGCGCGAGGCCGTTGGCGCAGGCCGCGTGTAGCGCACTCATGCCTGCCTCGTTCGTGTGGTTCAGCTCCCCGCTCAGGTGAGACACCAGGAACACCGCTGATTCCTTGCAAATATATCTAAGCATAAGCATAGTGGACTAAAAGAGCCTAATGATCGGTGAATGGCCCCGGTGAAAGATTTTTCAAAAAACGAATGCTGCTGTTTAATTCTTCTATAAAAATTTAGAACATGGTTCCGCTAACCACTTTACTGTACGGTATACGTATAGTTTTGTATTTAGCTCTGACGAGTTAGCGTAAAATCATCCTGGAAAACTGACTAACTCTGCCCAGACTGCTATAATTACTAATACTAAAAAGTCACAGTGTATTGTACACTGTGACTTTTTAGTAATTATACAATACATTGTGATGTATTGAGTGTATAGTTTCGTTAGTGGCCACGAAAAGAGAAAGGTACCAATTTTGTTATTCCTTCCTGTCTTACCTCAAACCATCCTTGCGCCAAAATATGCAGCAAACTGTCTCCTGCTCCCGAATACAACGGATTCGCTTGACATCCCTTATCCAACAGCTTCGCAGCGAATCCTCTTTCGACAACACTCTCAGTTTTGCCTTCCACTGGATCTTCGGTAAAGGCGTTTTTGTTCGTGACCGGCGTATCGAAGGGATTGGATCCGTTCATGACTAGGGTTTCGCTGGATGATATCGATGCTCGTCTGTCGTCGACTAGTGCGTAGTACAGGGGCGGATGTTCGTCTGTCAGGGTGCGGAGGTTTGTGTCTAATGCTGATTGTTTCAGGAGTAGGTCGAATATCCTCTGGTTTCTCGCTATTACTGCTTGGTGGAGGGGTGTGCTACAAGGAATTATTCGTTTTAGATACAATTTTCAGAGTGAAAGTGTAGGAAATATTCTTGGTTTCATTTGACTGATATGGACTTGAAGGGCCAATTAATCAAGTTAAACAAGGACATGCATTACTTAAGGTCCGCGACACGTCCGCTAAATATGCACGTAATTGATATACGCACGTTGCACGCCGACAAGCTTTGTTAGCTCAAATAAATGTTTTTCCTTTTTTTCAAACAAACAAATACGACGTATAAATACAGCACCTGTGCGAAATTAAAGTAGATCATATAAAAGGGATCTGTCTTAATCTGACAAAAAATAATCTAATTTATGAACGTTTTGACAAGTTTTAAACATTGATAGTCGCGGAGGTGACATTGTGACTTGATTTTGAACGACTTTTATTTGACCCCTCTTATAAAGAAGAACAAGGGCAGACAGGTCACATAGTACAGGGCACTTGACTGACTACGAGAATTTGCCTTTTGGAAATTATATAATAAGGTGACTGGTAATAATTAGTGAACACGTGATTGTACTCATATTAACAAACAACTTTTACTATGCGATCAACCTCAAAACGCGAAAAAAATCTGCTATTGTGTACATTTTGACCAGATATGCGAACATAAATCAGTCACCCTATACTTAGAATTAATTTAGTAAGTTGAATTTTCTAATAAGAATACTTACAATCCTTTTCTATTCTGTCGGTTGATATCCGCACTCTTCTGTACCATAACGTCAGCAATCTCTGCCATCTGCTCCATGGTCTCCTCATCACAAGAGCTGGACGTGAGCGCCGCTATCAGATGCAGAGCAGTGTCACCCTCCTCTCTAAACGGAACGTAGGATGAAATCATATCATCGATAGTTAAATCAATCAGGTAGTTTAGATGCAGTGAGTATCACGTAGAAGTCATAAACTTTGATGCATTTCAGATCGGGTAAACATATGACAGGATAACTAGAAATAGATTTTTTTTCTTTATGCTGTGGGTATTAAAATCAACTCAAGTCTTGTTTTTTTTCTGCGTTTTAGTTGCTACCTCCGGAATTGCCAAAATGCAAATGTATAAAAAGTAATTTAAATTTTAAGGTCACGTGGACTGATTCAAATTTCCAAGTGGATTTTTTTTCGTGTTACTTTGTTTTGTTTATTTTTAATGGCTACGTCCACGTAGCTACTTACTAAACGTGTATTACGGCGTTGGCGGTATCAAGTCAAACCCTGCATGCAGACCAATGCTTCGTATATGAGCAAATCCGTGCAGCACTAAAAACTCCCTGAACTGAGTTATATCTTTAAAGTTACTAACTTCGTTGTTAGATTAGGATCAGCGCCATTATCGACGAGGAACTTGGCGGAGAAGGCGTCCCTGGCATCAACAGCGCGATGCATCAGGGTCCTGCCGCGCGGGCCCCTGGCGTCAGCGTCCGCGCAGTGCTGCAGCAACGTCGTAGCGATCGAGGAGCTTCGCCCACGGAGAGCCAGCTCTAAGGGGAGCTCCCCGCGCGTCGACATTGCGTTTACGATGTCTGTTAACTGTAACAAGGAAATGGAATAGATTATTGGTAAAGTCGTAACTACGGAACTAGGTAGGATATTGCATGATATGTGGATCATACAAACAAATATAATTGAACTGTCTGTTTGTAACTTCAAAGTAACACGTTTTTATTAAATGCATATAAAAGTATATACAGTACTTAATTTTCGTCTTCATATATATATGTCTGTTTTCGAATCTCCGAAACTAACTAACTACCGTACTCAGCGAGCTTTAATGATTACTTAGGCCATCACTAAGTAAAGGTTTTGACAGTTTTTGTATGACTAATCTGTCGAAACCTTAACTAAGTGACGGCCTAAGTAATCATTAAAGCTCTCTGAGTGCGGCAGTAAGACTTGGGATCTCAAATGATTGGTCATATTTTAATTCTAATGAGTACTGACAGTATTGATTACGATACTCATCCTTACTTATGTATAGTATAGGAAGTTGTAATCATATTCCATGAATTCACTATGATTGAAGTGAATACATAGGTATTATGTGTTTATGACAAACAATAGTGAGCGCTCGCACGTACAAACCTAGACCTCACCCGAGTGCTGGCATGATATTGTGAAAGGCTATAAAGTATTTGCCAACAACCAAGTAAAGAAGATAGTTGCCATATTGTCCTGGCAAGAGACTGCCTCACATAATGTAGAAAATAATTGTAGAGGTTTATAAGTAGCCTAGACATAATTATTATCTTTCTTCCATTAGGCCTCTTCTAAGAAAAAATTAAGATTAAGAAAAGAGAAAGGAAGAAGGTTTATTAAGATTCTTTTAATATAGCCGTAGCACCCACGAGCCGAGTAAGCAGGTTCACTGTTCACCCATCAACCCGCATTATATAGACAAGCGTGATGGGTTAAATGTCTAATCCCCTCCCCCCCCCCCCCTCCATTAAGCTAATTGAAAAGACGTTAAGAAAATCTGAATAAATTTCATTCTTTCTTCTAACTCAATGTCAACTCTTAAACAATCAATCAATCTGCCTAGCCTTTTCCTATGTTGGGTACGGTTTTCAGTCAAACCGGATGCAGAAAACCACTATTTTACTAGCAGTGACTACCTGTCTGACCTCCACAACCCAGTTAATACTGGGTAATACGATACCCCTTGGTAAGATTGGTTGTCAGACTTTCGGGTCACTGACTACTTGTCAACTCTTAACCATAGATCACAACATCGATCTATAAACAAGAATGGTTAAGTGGTTGTTAAGTAACAATGCAAGGAAAACAATCACGTAGCGGAAGCATCTAAATAATTGTCATCATTCATTACTCATTTGTAAGCTGCGGACGGGCTACGAAGACAGCGGGTAGCGGAAATGCGGAATGATGCTCATAAAGTACTTTTGTATAAATGCATAGAGATCTATAGAAAAAGACTATCATACTGGTACCTATAAGAGACAGAGACAAACTTTACAAAAGCAAGCTTTGTTAGTACACTTCTACACTCTTAATAAATATAAATTATGTCGTAGTTGCTACAGACTTGAGACTATGGCCCACTTTCCATCTCGCACCGTATGCATTTTCACCTGACGACCTTAACTGCATTAGCAAGCGGTGATCGCGTAGCAGAATTTTGGGCTAAACATGCTTGAATTATTTTAAAACGTACATGTGAGACTGAAACCAAATAAACGAATAATACCTTTGTTTGTCTGTGGGCGAACATGAGTAAGCGCGAAGATAGGTACCAACAATGATTCATTTCCAACAATTTTATGGGAAAACACTGTTTGAAAATATCTTGCTGTTACAATATGTACCTAATGCCAATTCCGCGCCATGAAATGAGTCATTTTTAACTTTAGTTTTGAATCTATCATTGGAATTATATTTTGTTAACTGTTACGGGTCAAGACAGTTTAAACATTTTACCACAAATAGCAAATCTATTGGTCGCTATAACGATTGTAATATCACATGCAAATCAGATAAGTAATTGACCGATACGGCTCGAACCGAACACCTGCATAAGTGCGTCCTAAATCCTTCATCCGCTCACTCTGTGGCCTTCACCTTCTAACGAATAAGAATCTGATCCAACCTTTACATGCCGAGGAACTGAATTAAAATACAGCGAGTGTACCTCGTCAGTGATGCGTGGCACATATTCACGCGCTAATATTACTTGATGAATTACAATACACTTTCACGGTTACATAATGCGTGCCAATTTGTAACATAGTAGAACATTCGATTCTGTAATGGCTGTGGTGCACTGAAAACGTAATGATTGTGATTATAAACACAATTTACTATGGGGCAGTGTCCACATGACGAATTTAATTTGGTTACTATATGCATGCCTTCAAAAGGTCAAGTCCAAAAAAAGAAATCCAGCCCCTTATAGTTAATAGTAGTTTTCATAATTAAGCACCCATAAGTAAACGGCAGCTTATACTCCTCTATAAGGCTATAATGATGAAAGGAAATTAAATCATATTCTGATGCAGCGTATTTCTGTCTACGCCTTGCGTTTTATCTACCTTGTCTATCATACTATTAGAGCAAAGTACTATTTATATATTTGTCACTGTCCATGTAACACCAAATTCGTTTACAAATGTTACGACAAATAACATCTACCACGAAAATAGTTCCAATATGTGTTATGAATGACAACAACGTATTAGTTGTTTTCCCAAACTAGTAAAATAGCTATTATGTTAATGTGTTAATGCCTACAAGTAACAAAAACGTGTAAATATGGAAAAAAACTTGTTAGATTACTTTAAATCAAAGCTTGAATTACATTTAATTTTATCTTAATTATAAGATATATTATTATTATATTATTATTATTTATATTATAGTATAATAATAATATATAAATATATATAAATAATAATAAATAATATATATATTATATTATATTATATTATTATTTTTAAGTTTTTGCGTAGCCAAGCCCATTATACATAACAATTAAATTAACAAAATCTTTAACTTTATTACAAGCATAAACCTAGGTCAGGCCTTTGCCAAGGGGGATCACGCAAGTATAACGAATTTTGAGTCTAAGATATGTTTTTCCTGATTGTGTGCTGCATGCTTGCTAACTTTCTGTTGTGCTTGTATCTGAGTAAATTCATATTTCTAATGTTTTTTAATAACAATTATGGCATAAATAGTGCTATTTGGAGTCCCTTAAGGCTTCATTTTAGGACCATTGCTGTTTTGTTTATTTTTAATAACTAGTGCAAATCATATTAACTTCGCCTATTGCACTATAGTACATCGATAAGCCTACACTAAATTGTTTCACATCACATCTATAATTTATTCCATCGTCAACATCTAGATTGAATATAAAAAATGATTATTTAAGCAATATCAAAAACAAATAATTATTTTATACGTTTGCTACCCAGTCAATTACAACTCCTTTAGTTGATGTTATAATGCTAATGGGAGAAAAAGATCGCCAAAAAGTTTAATTAAATTCAAGACGTGTCTGCATGAGGTGAACGTGAGATTACATCTTTACGATCGACAACGTCATCGGAAATACCTCAACCTTTGCGATATACGTACCTATAAAACTATTACTTATTCATACTCATGTACAATTACTCAGAAAGCATTACGCTTGTTGGCGACTGGCTGGGATGCCACCTTCTTTAAGAAATATATATTTTGAATGATTGTTCGATTTTATATGACTCCTTGTCATGTTGTCTAGTGTCAGTGTTCCATTTGCTTTGTACAGAATTTGTTCTTATTAAATATCAATTATAACGTATTTAACCGTGTTTCTACCATCTCCAACCCATCCAAAATATTACAGTCCACATTGCTCACCAACATTTTGGTCCATTCTCGCCGTAAAAACAAACCATTTTCAAAATTTTCATTTTGACGTAAGTTTTTCATTTTTCATTTCTCTTAGTAAACATTCATTTCTTCATTCTTATTCATTAAACATGGTGGAAACACGTAGTCAAAGCAAGGCAAACACGGACACTACGGCCACGGAAGTCAATCGGACGCAACCCGAACGTCGCGAACGTTCACGGGGCGGCGACCGGCCGGCTTTGGCCACAGCAACGGAGGGTGCAATTGCAATTAGCTCGTCCACACAGCCCGCGGGCACTGAACCTTGCGACCAGGCACAACCTAGCCTCGCAAATTGCCCAAGTGTTCGATCTAATTCGGTTTTAGATGCAATTGCAAAAGCACCTTCACGCAGCGCACATAGTGTTCATAGTACACAATCGTGCAGTGAACGCACCCACTCCTCGAGGTCTTCGGCGACCGTCCGCGCTCAGAAACTGGCCATCGAAGCTGATGCAATGCGGCGCCGAGTGGAGCGTGAGCGCGAGCTTGCGCGACAGCAGGCGGAGCGTGAGCGCGTGCAGGCGGAGCGTGAGCGCGAGCTTGCGCGACAGCAGGCGGAGCGTGAGCGCGTGCAGGCGGAGCGTGAGCGCGAGCTTGCGCGACAGCAGGCGGAACGTGACCGCGAGCTTGCCCGCCTCGAAGCTGAGGTGGACAAGACGGAACTACAAGCCAGACTAGCCGCTTTAGAAGCATCAGATAAGTCATCTAAATCCCATTGTTCACGTTTGTCTAATTGTCATTCCGCAAAACGCACTGCGACGTGGGTTCTCGAGCAGAACATGACCACGGTAAGTAACTCGAACATACCTGGTGAGGCACCGACTGTCACCTTGGGCAACCCCCAAGGACAATATTCGCAGCCGGCCGCTCCTACCAACACGGTATCGTTCTACGTACCGAATGTCAACCATGCCGCCCCGTCGTCAGTTACGCGCGCCGACGGTAACAACTACCACAACGATGCAACACAACAATTAAATACGTCTGAACGTCCTATTTCAGACCCCGTAACTCAGCTTACCCAAGCTATAAACGCCCTTTCCAGCAAACCAAAGAGACCCGAACTCGTCACGTTCTCGGGCGAAGTTAGTCAGTGGATGGCGTTCAAGAGTAGTTACGAACGAACTAAATCTAATTTTTCTCCGTCAGATAATTTAGATTGTTTAAACAACGCTGTGCGCGGTCCGGCGTACCAGTCCGTGGCATCTCTCCTGTGGACTTCTGGGGAACCGGATGACATCATGAGCGCCCTAGAGCAGACGTACGCGCGCCCGGAACTTCTCGTCGCCCGCGAGGTCGCTGAGCTGCGCAACAGTCCTAAGCTAAGTTCTCCCGAAGAATTAAACCTCACACAGTCTCATCGATGGTTTACGGGTCCTCCGTTTCTGTTACAGCCACCATACGCTTGGCCGACCGAGCGAGTTGGTGACATCGGGGAGACTCTACCAGACCTCGAGTTGAAATCGGAGCTGGTGGGGTTGCTCCTCGACGTTCCGTTCTCGAGTCCAGTACCTGACGCGACGCGTTTTAGCTCTTGGCTGCGCCTTTTGCGCGCTACCGCCCGTGTTCTCCAGGGTGCGCGATTATTCCGGCTTAAACTGTCTCGGTCAATAGATCAAAATTCAAATATATACATCGACAGCACCACATCTCCTTCACAAGTTCACGCGGCGGACATCATAACAGCTGAGAAGATGATACTCCAACGAGCTCAGAGAGACAGCTTCCCCGACGAGCTGAAAGCAGTCGAATCTTCACAGCCCGTACCCAAAAACAGCCGAATAGCAAAACTCGCGCCAACTCTTGGCCAGGATGGCTTGCTGCGACTGGACTCACGGACAAAGTATGCGCCAGGAGTGAGTGAGAGAGCCATATCACCTGCAATTCTGGATGGTCGCCATCATGTCACACGACTCCTCATCCTTCACGAACATATTCTCGCCGCACATTGTTTTAACGAACTTGTACTTAATGAGCTCAGGCAGAAGTTTTGGATACTCAAAGCAAGAGACAGCATTCGTAGCGTCGCCAAAGCCTGTCTTCAGTGCAGAAGGTGGAAGGGCCAACCTGCTCGACCTCAAATCGGCAATCTACCGGAAGAGCGACTCGACCATCACAAGAGGCCGTTCACGCACGTGGGCCTAGATTATTTCGGTGCGATCACGGTCACAATATTCCGACGCCACGAAAAACGCTACGTCGCGCTTTACACATGCCTAGTAACGAGAGCCATCCATTTAGAACTTGTCTCTTCACTTTCATCCGATGCTGCCATTATGAGCCTAAGACGTTTTATTGCTCGCCGAGGATCGCCTTCAACAATATTTACAGATAATGGCACCAACTTTGTAGGTGCCTCCCGAGAGCTACGCTTATTACAAGACGACGCAGTGCAAGAATACGCCACAAACCACAAAATCGAATGGCGTTTCATCCCACCGGCATCTCCGTTTATGGGCGGAGCATGGGAAAGATTGGTAAGAACCGTGAAGACAGCCCTGAGAGCCTGCCTCGCCGAAAAAGTATTAAAAGAAGACGTACTATCCACACTACTGCTTGAGGCAGAGGCCATAATAAATTCGAGACCTCTCACGTATGTGCCATCTTCAACCGACTCACCAGAAGCGATCACTCCTTTCCACTTCATCCTGGGTTCCTCTTCAGTCGTACCTTGGACCAGCACGCTCACAGACGCAGACTTAGACAGAAGGTGTGACTGGCGTCGAAGCTTACGTCTGGCAGATCAGTTTTGGGCACGATGGCTGCGCGAGTACCTGCCCACGCTCCGAGCAAGGGGACCCTCCACCAACACATTTAGTTTCAGTGAGGGAGACGTGGTGCTGATCGCCGACTCTACCCTTCCTCGTGGCTTATGGCCGTTAGGAAGAATAGTGTCGATCTACCCAGGGCCAGACGGAGCGGTCCGCGTGGCAGACGTCCGCACTAAGGGCGGCATACTGCGCCGACCGGCCCGTAAGCTCATTTTAATGGAGGCTGCTTCCCAGCCAGTAGCCACCGGTTGTTAGTGTTCCACTGGGGGTCCGGTATGTTGGCGACTGGCTGGGATGCCACCTTCTTTAAGAAATATATATTTTGAATGATTGTTCGATTTTATATGACTCCTTGTCATGTTGTCTAGTGTCAGTGTTCCATTTGCTTTGTACAGAATTTGTTCTTATTAAATATCAATTATAACGTATTTAACCGTGTTTCTACCATCTCCAACCCATCCAAAATATTACAGTCCACATTGCTCACCAACAACGCTATATACATAACATAGATTTTGCCTCCCTTATATGACTTTGGTTTAAGAAAAGCAAAATGGCAATCCATACAATATTTTATAAAACATTAACTGTCGAACTGTGTGATTATGCTTGAGAGTCAAAGTTCAATAAACTTCCTTAAAACTATTATACAAAGTGCAGTTTTGCATCTGCGTCAAATTTCAGGAAGTTATCACAAAATACATAAATAAATAAATCAATTTAAATTACGGTACCTTCAATAATAAATACTGTTTTTTAAGTTGTTAAAAATGTAATTGTTTCAGAATAAGCCCCAAACCTACCGCGGTTTAGGGAATAAGAAACTATGGAATAAAAATAAACGTTTGCGTTTGTTTGCCTCCTCCTTGCATTTGACGCAATAGGGGATCGGACAAAAAAAAACTAATTAGTCCGTCAGATAGATTTCCAAAAATTATTGGACACGTATTTTTTCTTTTTTCACGTAAACTTAAAATGAAGAAGATACAGTGCTTCGAAAACTCGTGTGACGTCATATGATAGTACATTTTGACGACACAAGTGACGTTTCAAGCCCCACTCCAAGATCTTTGACGCGTTTTATCTTCGTCATTTTTTATTGATTTGATAAAACAAAAAACACGTATTCAATATTTTTCGATAATCTAACTTACGGACTAAACAGAATCATATTATTTTGACCCAGTCCGATCCCCTATTGCGAAACGACAGCTTGTAAGAAACATTTTTAGGGTTCCGTAGTCAACTAGGTAGGAACCCTTATAGTTTCGCCATGTCTGTCTGTCCGTCCGTCCGTCCTCGCTTAATCTCTGTGACCGTTAGCACTAGAAAGCTGAAGTTTGGTACCAAGGTACCAATATGTGTATCAATCACGCCGACAAAGTGGTAAAATAAAAATTGGAAAAAAATGTTTTATTAGGGTAGCCCCCCTTTATGTAAAGTGGGAAGTGATTTTTTTTTTAATTTCAACCCTAACGTCTGATATATTGTTGGAAAGGTATTTAAAAATGAATAGGGGTTTACTCAAAAACATTTTTTGATAATTTCATATTTCAATAATTTCGGAAATAATCGCTCCAAAAGTAAAAAACAATGTCCCCCCCCCCTCTAACTTTTGAACCATAAGTTTAGAAAATATGAAAAAAATCTGAAAAGTAGAACTTTGGACTTTCTAGGAAAATCATTTTGAAAGTGAAAAAAATAAAAAATATATGTATTTAAAAAAAAATAAAAAAAAACATAATGAAAAACCGTAAGTGACCTTTAAACTCATAAGTGGGAACACTTATTGTGACGGACGGGAAACTACGGAACCCTACACTGAGCGTGGCCCGAGTGCCCGACACGCTCTTGGCCGGTTTTTTGGTTTCTCTTCGCCAGACAGTTCAGTAGTCAGTTAGTCATCCTAACTAATATTATAAATGCGAAAGTAACTCTGTCTGTCTGTCTTTCTGTCTGTCTGTCTGTCTGTCTTTGCTTCACGCCTAAACTACTGAACCGATTTGTGTGAAATTTGGTACAGACATAGTTTGGAACTTGAGAAAGGACATAGGATAGTTTTTTTTTTTGTTTCGCTTTTTTTTTTTTTTTCGCGAGATATACCAAAAATCTGCCGGAAGTCACTATTCCACGCGAACGAAGTCGCGGGCAAAAGCTAGTAATTCATAATTAAGTATAGGATCGTGTGACATGAATGAAATTATCTGAAATCTTATCAGCATGACGCAAGACGGAATGCTTGAAATAACAACTGTTTGTAGAATTTCCAATAATATTAGTTCATTGTACAGCTACAATGTAGAGCTACAAGATGTGATTTTCGGAATTCTTAACAAACAAAGGCTCTTTAAATAAAAATCTATCGATCGTGTCTTTAATACTTTAATAGATCGAGAAGATAAAAATGGAATATGCGCGTCGCTTACAAAGTTCTCTAAGTTCGCTTTCTATTGATGACGAAGGAACACTTAAAGGGAATGCTAGGGTCGAATTAATTGCCTGGTCTACGACTTTTCAGTCTTCTTCTTTTGGCAAGAAGATGAGCATGTACAGTATGTGTAGTGACGTATCAGAGTGTCAGGGACGATTCAATTGGTCGATTGTCGATGTGGGCCGGATGATAGCGCTTGGTATAATAATCTAATGACATGTCGTGTCAGCGCGCACGCAGCTCCGTTATTGTAACTGCGTTTGATTCTTTTAGATTTACCTCCTTTTTTAGATTCGTTGTTTCTTTGTGTTTAACTCTTCTGTCTTCCTGCTGTTGTCAATGTCATCGATAATTTAACCGATCTGGTTAAATAATTAACACGTTTATATTCGTGATACAGGGTAGTTAACTCTTCGTAAATGTCACAATATACATAATGAGTTCGTAGTTGATTGGCAGGTTCATTCTTTCATGATGTTATAAGAACGCCTGATCTTAAGTAATTGAAGATGGGTTTTTGTAGTAGATAACGATTTATTAGTCTTTATAATAGATTACACAGCAAAATAAGAAATAAATAATATATCTTTTTCTTAAAAATGTTTCGCATAACTTGTTCCAATTAAATATTCACATAATTTTTGCACAGTGTTTTAATAAAACAAAGTAAAAAAGAAACGTTTTATCATAGGGTCATTCAGTATGCAATGTCTGTTTTACAATACGGTGACTTCGTTTCGAGATACTTTCCGTTGCTCTTGCCCAACCGTGCGCAGCAGGCGACCCGCGACAAACGCAGATTTGATTAGGTGTACTGCACAGTCAGCGCCCTACGTTACGTTCTATGACACAAGTCCTTGCGCGAGAAATGTCTGCACTATTGTCTTGCCGGCCAGTCAGACGCCGACTGTGCGCGCAGCCACACGTGCAGATATTTTAATCAACCTCGCAACATAAACGAACACACGTGTTTAATTACGAAATCGTAGCTGTGAAAACTAGTGCGAAATATAGCAATATACATTTTTGAAGAAGTCTTTGTTCAAAGTGTTGAATTTACGTATTATAAATGTGTACATATTGAACAGTAAGTAATGTGTGCTCTTAATGCGAATAAAAAATATTTTTTGAATTTTGCACCGCCTCCGAAGTCTACCAAGCCGGTCTGTCAAGTTGAAAACTCGTAAACGAAATCTAATTTTAGGCCTTTATAGCTGTGGTGCTTATTAGTTCGGCGTAATATGGAGTAGTTTGACAGCCCGTAAGCTGGCAATTAGAGCCCTTTCAATGTGTAACAATCAATTTGATTGAAACAGAATTTACATAATTATAGAATCACGCGCATAATAAAAGTATCCAGAAAACACAAATATCAGCAGCCCAGCGAATTTCAGAATCAAATCTAAGACAAATGATGCTCTACGTCCTACTGCAGACAAAGATTTCATTGAAGAATTGAAGTCAATGTCAAGTAGGCACTGCAAAACTTAGCAATTGAAAACGTAAATAACGGCCACGCATAGATTAAGCAGGGTCAAGGTTTGCCTTACATAAATCTTACGAGACGAGTTACAGACAGTTATGCTGAAGACCATAATTCATTCATTGAGCATAAGCCTTGGAGATGCAATCGTACAATAGATTACAACTAAGTGTACTAAGGTAAAGACCATTACGTTATGAAGAATCGTTTAGTAAATTGGTTGTGTATCTGCTTATGTATACTGTTATGGTCACAAGTTGTAGGGCGATTAAATAATATTGACTTTTCCTGGCATTACTTACATAGTTTTGTTAATTTACATGAAACGCAGTAATTTCAAACCCAATAATTTACATACACACTATGTATTGGTATTAAATTAAAGGTTAAAATGTGATCAAAGAGCTACACCCATATTCATAATCTCCGACTAAGCTACTTTTATTTTCTTACTTTTGAATTGGGACGTAATATTTGTAAAATAGTTCACACAGCCAAAGGTCTCGGGGCACAGCTAATACAAAGCTCTTACGTTGTTGCCATTAACACCAATTCGTCTGGGTGTGTTTTCGACATTTAAACCTACTGATTACAATAAACGCTGATGTAATATTTGCTAAATATTCTTTCCATAACATAGTAACCGGTCCTCTTCAATAGTCCTTGACTGACACTGTCGCCGGCCAGTAAAGGGAATAATCATAATAAATCTCTGTAAAAGAGATTCGTGTGCTAGTGTTATGCAAATCTCTAACATTTCCAGTTTTGTATTAACTCTACGATTTTAACGACCGTTTCGATGTTATTGCGTTATAAAATATTATGGTTTCTTCAGCAGTAGGCTCTGTGAAACATTGGTTGGCCTTCATAATAATGAAGGTCAGCTTCCAATCAAAGCTAAAGTGCACTGTAATTAGTTCAGCTTTCGATTGATAACTGAATGACAAAGCGCTCTGTTACGGAAATGTTCCAATCGGTCTGGATCACTTCCTGGGGAAATAGAATGGCGGGAAATAGACCAGGGGTTTCTATTCAATGAAATGCTAAATCATTTAATAACCAGGATATGAACTTAAAGACTGGTCTGGTATAATACAACTTAAAAAAGCGACAAGGTGCTAATTGGAAGAATTGATGAATTCAATAGGGGATCGGACAGGGTCAAAATAATATGATTCTGTTTAGTCCGTAAGTTAGATTATCGAAAAATATTGAATACGTGTTTTTTGTTTTATCAAATCAATAAAAAATGACGAAGATAAAACGTGTCAAAGATCTTGGAGTGGGGCTTGAAACGTCACATGTGTCGTCAAAATGTACTATCATATGACGTCACACGAGTTTTCGAAGCACTGTATCGTCTTCATTTTAAGTTTACGTAAAAAAAGAAAAAATACGTGTCCAATAATTTTTGGAAATCTATCTGACGGACTAATTAGTTTTTTTTTGTCCGATCCCCTATTGTGCGAGATAAAGAATTTGGGAAGCACATTCCTGGCTGTACACAAAAACAAACGTCGAGAACGAAATCGATTGATATTCATAAATACTGGAGTATCAATTACACCGTACACGAGTTACTTTACTCGTGTGTGTCTATAAATAGACTACTTGCGACAACAGTACAGAATAACACTTTAACCCTAATGGCATACTAAGTGTTAGTAAGGTCAGCCGTGGAAATGAATTGTTTACTATTATCCAATCAAAATCCCTGAACTTGAAGTTAATTGTAGGAGTATACTGAGTCAACATTTATTTTGCAAGCTTGTATTTAGCGTGTTTAATTTATAAAAGGAATGGGGGGCCTTTTCCCAGGAGTGGGACAGTACGGGCTAACAAAAAACAAAATATATGAAATCTTACGAGATAATTATGTTTTAAGCCTCGTTTCTATTTGGCGAGGAGATAGGCTAGGTCTATCAATGCTCTTGGCCTATATTTATATGAGGACATTAGAGATGACCTGATGCTGCATTTGCTTCTCACCGTAATGTGTTGGTCATGATTATTTGAGTGCAAGGTAAATAGGACCGACTATTTTCTTTCATCATCATCTATACTTATAATAAATCTGTAGAGAGGTCAATTCTGTACATGATATATATTTTCAAAATAACTATCAGGGGGTAATTAGTGATCGATACTGATGCCAAAAATGCAATCAGTAAAATTTTTGTCTGTCTGTCTGTCTGTCTGTCTGTCTGTCTGTCCTCCTGTCTGTATGTTCCTTATAGAAACAAAAACTACTCGACGGATTTTAACGAAACTTGGTACAATTATTCTTCATACTCCTGGGGAGGTTATAGTATACTTTTCATCACGCTACAATCAATAGGAGCAGAGCAGTGAAGGGAAATGTTGGGAAAACGGGAGAAGTTGCTCCATTTTTTAAGCTTTTGCCGCGTGTGCAGCCTTAATGGTTAAAGCTACATAGAAATCATTTATGACGGAAATGTTCTACATAAAATTATCAAAAAAATATCCCACAACAGCATATGTCTATCTTTTATGGTTGACTCACAATAACACGTGTAACTCCGGATAGCTTAGCAGTTCGGAGCTTTCTGATTATATAGGGTGGAATTTTGTAATGCCACCTGGAGGGAAAGTACTCTTAATACTGCAGATAGAAAATTTTACTCAAAGAAAACTTTCCTTTATTTTTGAATAGAAAGCAAACTGCATTCAAAGATTTTCGAAAATTCTCTTCTCCCACACCCGGGAATCGAACCGGCTAAAATCTGAAAAAATTATACCCTGTACTTTTATTGCATCGATCGTTAGGGTCAATTATAAGGATGAAATCTCTCTAACAAACATGATAAATTAAATGAAAGGAAAACCTGTCTGCAAGATTTTTTTTTGTTGGGATATGTAAAAAATCAAATTTTCATGAAATCTTATGCGAATGACAACGAGTTGAGAGTTCAAGTTCAGAATACGATTTATTATTATTCACCACAACACTTTATTAAAGGTTACTAAAATGAATTCGTTAAAAGAATATTTGGTGAATGGGCTTATTGGTACACCCCTCCAATAGCAATGAGATATACGTCGTTGGATAGCTATTTTTAACTGAAACAATATTTACTATTACAGTTTTGTTGAAATGTTTGTCCGTTTTGAGTTATAGCTCAAAAACAAAAGTAAAAATGGATACCTATTTTATTAACGTTATAATATCTTAGTGTGTAAGCTAAAATTATATCAATGTCGTTGTATATAACGTAATTCGTAATTATCATAACAAAACATAACATCACGCCTGTAATTCCCGAAGGGTTAGGCAGAGGTGTAGGTGCCTAATAGTAGGTACACCCACTTTTCGTCAGTTATGTTTAAGTCCCATGTAATAGGGGGCGAGCCTATTGCCATCAACCTGGCACAAATCCAGACACCATGGCTGAACTTTGTGTCGGAATACTAAAAACTTTTTTTAACTTTGGTTTTTGAGATATAACTCAGAATGGACAAACTATTTCGGCAAAGCTGTCATAGTAAATATTGTTCCATTTAAAAATACCTATCCAACGACGTATATGACATTGCTATTGGAGGGGTGTACCAGCTTCCATACATTCTCCCTGGTCGGACAAAGTGTTATTGGGTTTTCCCTTACGAATTTCTCAGTAGCAGCCACGTAGTCTCGATTTGTACACAGTTGATGACAATAGGCTTGCCACCTATTACTTGGAACTTAAACATAACTTGGGTATTCTATCAGATACCCCTCTACCTAACCCTTCGGGGGCTACCGGCGTGATGGTATGTTATGTTATTTGCGAATTACATTATATTATTATACAACGACGTTAGTGTTATTTTCCCTTACACACCAAGATATCACAATATTAATAATATGAATTTTTACTTTTGTTTAAGTATAACCTTTAACTCAGAATGGACAAACATTTCGACAAAACTGTCAAAGTAAATATTGTTCCATTTAAAAAGGCCTATCCAACGACGTATATGACATTGCTATTGGAGGGGTGTACCAGCTTCCATACATTCTCCCTGGTCGGACAAAGTGATATTGGAGTTTCCCTCAAGAATTTCTTGGTACCAGCCATGGTGTCTGGATTTGTGCCAGGTTGATGGCAATAGGCTCGCCCCCTATTACATGGAACTTAAACATAACTGACGAAAAGTGGGTGTACCTACTATTAGGCACCTACACCTCTGCCTAACCCTTCGGGTATTACAGGCCTGATGTTATGTTTTGTTGTGATAATTACGAATTACGTTATATACAACGACATTGATGTAATTTTAGCTTACACACTAAGATATTATAACGTTAATAGGTGTCCATTTTTACTTTTGTTTTTGAGCTATAACTCAAAACGGACAAACATCTCAACAAAACTGTAATAGTAAATATTGTTTCAGTTAAAAAGAGCTATCCAACGACGTATATCTCATTGCTATTGGAGGGGTGTACCAGCTTTCATACATTTTCGCCCATTCTCTTTTGTGTATCCAAGAGAATGGAGCCCATTTCGAGCAACTAATTAGTTAGTTTACCATTTTTTGTAAATAATTAAATTATTTTAAGATTTCCTGGTTTTCTTTTCATTCAATTTATCATGTTTGTTAGAGAGATTTCATACTTTTATTTGACCCTAACGATCGATGCAATAAAAATAAAGGGTATATTTTTTTCAGATTTTAGCCGGTTCGATTCCCGGGTGTGGGAGAAGAGAATTTTCGAAAAATTTTGAATGCAGTTTGCTTTCTATTCAAAAATAAAGGAATGTTTCTTTTGAGTAAAACTTACGTACTCAAGACGCTTTTTGTTACGTAAGAAAATATGGACGTCCCGACTTATTTATTACTGTAACTACCAAGCCCAAGTGGGATGAAATCACTCGAGAGCTTCTTGAGGGTCAAGCACCGCATGACCCCCATGATATTATCGCAAGAGTTTTGCATTTAAAATTAAAATCAATGATAGATCTACTCACCAAAGATAACATTTTTAGTATAACGCGGACGAAGTCGCGGGCAAAAGCTAGTCATAAATATAATCAGCCCGGAATCACCCACTGCTGAGTATGGCCTCCCCTTTTTTCTGCCACACTTCCCGGTTCTGTGCGTATCTTGAATAAGAATCATATATTTGTCAAACATGCGTTTACATAAACTGATTAATCAGACATGCAAGGTATTGAATATACATAGTTGTGAGCGTCCATGTTTTGCCAATAACGGCGTACAAATTTTATAGGTATAAAAAGTTATTCTAAACATTACAAAATACAAAAGAAATTAAATAATAATTGATGTCAAGATATTATTCAAATAGAAATTAAATTATGTCCAGAATATACAGTCAAATATAATCATTCAATAGTCAATTATTTAAAACATCACATTATCTAATTGTTATTCTTAACTATGTTTTCTTAATATGTATCTGAAGTCGGAGTAGAAAAGTCCTTTTCATTTAGAAAATCTACAACATTGTAATACACTTTAGTAACTAAAAAACTTCTCAGCTTATTTTTAAAAAGTGATAAGGGCAACTCTCTCCAACTTTTGGGTAATTTATTAAATATGCTAGGAGCCATACAAAACTTGCCCACGTGTTTCCGGTGACTTTGTCTATAGTCAGTTTTATATAGTATTGTCTTTAGTTTATTTAAATAAGGTAAAGCTACGAAAGTAAATAAACAAGCATAATGACACAAGTGACATAACTTGTATCAGATCCGTAGATAACTCTTACTTAATCGTGCGTGGATAGGCAGCTAATATTCAGATGACCTAGATATCTCTTTATTAGTCTCGGTTGACATCTCAATTTAGGTTGAGCTCAAATCGCTGAGCTGTAGCTTGTCTTAATTTTCTTGGGGCGAATGATTTTCCTTATAATGCAATAGGCTTCTGAGTTTGCATTTAATTCCAATATCAATAGAAATAAGGTAAAAATAAACTGATTACATTTGCACTGGATTATTGTAGTGAAATATAAACCGAATCACAAAGATTTGGCACGGTACAATAAAATGCATTGCTAAAGCTGAACTTAATTATGTCAATATTTATTTTTTACGAAACTCTTGATTGAATGCTGCAAATTAGTGCAGGATTAGGCAAAGGTCGATTATTAATTCAAATATAAAATAATTATAAAGTCCCAGATTTCACGGAACCACACCTTTTCAAGACTATTATTAATGTTCAGCAAATTACGTGGTATGTTTAGTAAATAATTTTCCTACATTGAATCAATATTCAATGAATTATATACGCTACGTAATAATTTAAACAATTAATGATGTAAAGTGACAATTTACGTAATATGTTTTTGAATTCAGTTAACATGTTGTTTAAATTGTTAATGTTCGACGACAGGTTATTTTATTACAAAGAAACAACGTGTTTGCCTGTATGGCTGTTATTTTAAGGAAAAATTTTATTTTAAATAAACGTGTTTTTAAGACGTTTACTGAAATAATTAAGCATCGAAACTAACTAATATTGGTTTGATGTTTAAAATTTTATACGAATTGGTTTTCCGGTCTCCTATAATACCTACATAGTGATTCGAAATCGCACCAATTTAAAATTTGAATGTCCTTAACCTGCTACAGACAAAATAAAAAAAAAAGTGATGTAACGGTCACACCAGTCGCGGTGCAATGTTGAAAGATATGCGATCCAAAACCGGAATCATAAGATATATAATTATGCTTGTAAAAAGACAATGAAACTTGTGCAAATATAATTCGTTGCTAAGCTAGTATGAAATAAATGCTTTTTATTAGCCTTTATAACATTTATAATTACATAATGGTAGATTACAGAGTAATTAAATAAACGGGATTTCTCTGCTCTTGTTCGATGATACAATGATTTCTTTTGTTCTGGGGGTCTAAAACGGCCACTTTAGCAGTTCATAATAGGAATTGCGTCAAAAAGCGTAAATGACCTTTCATAATAGTAACAGCGTCTGGGACCATTAAGGAAAATAGATCATAGGTAAGTAATAATAGGAAAACAATATGAATTGCGTTAAATTCGTAAAATGGTCACAGACGCAGTTACTATTTGAAAGGTCAATTCATATTCTGATCTGCTAAAGTGGCCATTTTAGACCCCCTGTATTCTTGTTTTGAAATATCCGTTCCCAGCTTCAGTTGTCATCATCCTGCCCTTTTCCCATACTATTTGGGATTGGCGCAACACGTTTCCTTCGTCCATTCTCTCCTGTAAGACGTGACGGCTTAATTTACTCCTTTCTCTTTCTCATCATTCCTCTCACAGCCCATTCATCTTTAGCCTTCATCTGCCTCTCTCCATCCATCCAAATTAATATCCATCACTTTTTAGCCACATTCCTGTATGAGTTGTGTATGGGACCGAAATGTTATAGGAACAGGTTCGAAATACCAGATTGTCGCTTTAAGTTTTACGAACCGGTGATCGATAAGGAACTCGGCTCAACAGTTTGACAATGTCGCTCACCTTGTGAAACGAAAAGTGCTCGCCGATATTTTAATAAAAATTATCTTTTTTTTTTTGCTGGGTGGAAAATCATTAAATAACCCCCCCGCTCTTGGGCAGAGCGGAAGGGAGTGTCAGACTTCTACTGACTAAAAATCAACCCATGTTCCTTCTTCGCCCTTGTGCCGAGGCCGCGTTACGCCTTTCGATAATCCGCAGCCCCAACGGGAATCCGCAGCCCCGACGGGATAAAAATTATCTTAACTTAACATTACGCCGGTAATCCCCGAAGAGTTAGGCTGAGGTGTACTTAATAGCACACCCACATTCCGGCAGTATAGGGGGCGATCCTATTGCCATCAACCAGACTCCGTGGCAGTGTGCTGATGCTGAATTAAATACATTGAAAATAAGACTTAATATAATAAAGCACTGAAATCAAAAAATCTAAACATTTTATTTCACATAGGCCTAAATGGGCACTTGTAAAACGTCGAATTCAACACAGTCACAGTCATTGATACAACTGTATGCATATTATGTAAGATTACAAAATCAATAGATTATGCAGTTCATGGATTATGTTTATTTAATACAAACATTAAACTATGAGAGGTTTTTATATCGCTGTCTTGACTAATAAAACATTTTGAAGGCTTAAAAAACTTGAAATATTAATATCTGACTTTTGAATACTCGTAGTTGATTGATGTTCACTCGTTAAGATATTTAATACATCTTTATCATCATGCAAAATTGTTTTCTTGTCTGAGCACATGCAACGATTGCAAGTAGAATCAACTGTAACAGACAAGCAGTTCAACAATTGTGAAACGTTGCAATGCTGGGACAAAATGTTCGGATAATTCTATTTCATGGTTGAACACTGCACCAGTGCCCAACTGCCCATACGCAACACTCAGCCGAATGTTGAAACTCTTTCGGCTTTGTACCGCTTTTCTTTTCTATGGCCGAACTCGTTTAAACGAACCAATTGGGGACTACTCTAGTTATGTAATAAGGTACAAGTTATATTATGGCGTGTCCTCTAAGAATATTTAATTTAAATATATCTGAGATTATGCAATGTATTTTATTGCATTTCTCATGCTCTTTCCATTGATAAACATAAAATTATCGCAAATAATTTGGGCAGCATATAATATACTTTTCAAATGAATGTTGTATTTGTATGTAACGTAAGTAACTGTACCATGGAATATTAAAAGCAGGATAAAATTTTCAACAAAAATTAAATTGCTCTTTAATTCAATTAGTTCCCGTTACATCCTTCCTAATTCCTGTCTAGATGAGGAAAACCATATCGCGGTAAAACCAATGAATACATCAAAATTTACAACATAGGTAACAAAAATCATTGGTCTAACTAACTACAGTCAACCCCAGTCGGGGGAAAGGCCTTAAACAAGCGTGTCAGGACCTTGAAAATAACTCAAGTGCGCCAATTCACAGCAACAGTAACGAACGTGTTGCCGGGTTATAGTTACTATACTATCAAACGATATTGAATCTAATGTTAATAACCATTTATTAACTCAGTCTACGACATAACTATCAAGTAGGTATCTGCTAGAATTGCTAAAATCGGAGGAAGATTATGAAGAACATGATAACACCATTACTCATTGTTTGAGTGCCAATATTATCGTTTTTTAATTCAGACCATTTATTATTTTCAGGTTTTTGAATGGCAGTAACGATAACGTCAAGAAAAAACCCAGTAAGCGAATGCTTAAGACAGTGCGATTCTAATAAAAATCGCGAAAGCATCTTCGCTGCAAAAGGAACGAGTATGGAGTATTGCATGCTAGCCGTGGTGTACACTATCCTGTCCTTGATAACAACAGGTTCGTAGCATCGATTTCTTTCATACAAGATGAACTGAGAATTTTGCTATAAAACATTACGCAAGCAGAATCTGCTGACTGCTCATAATTAATGCACTAATATTATACTAACCTCAAATAAAGCCTCACGTAGGCACGATTCACGATTGCGTATTGAGGTCTAGTGAATTAATAAATCAACTCGAACCAGCAGTTTATCAGGTTCATTTATTACCTTTGTGCTCTTCTATTTGTTATGTTTTTATCCTTTTTTGTATTTTGTGTGTGCATAAATAAATAAATAAATAAAAATCCTGTTCTTGTCTTGTGCTTCAATTCAGGCAACTGATACATTTTTTACGAGAGACACAATTCAGGCTATCAATGTAGTCGCTTGTTTACCATTGTCAGATCAACATCGCTACAGACAGTTTCTGATAAGAAATGAGGGAAGACTTGAAACTGAATCCACGCTTTTTGCGCTACCCCAGACCTTAGGACCGATTTTTCAATCGTCAGTTTTTTTTATTTTAAATGGGCTAGATACTGACGTAAAAAGCATTTATATAAAGAATATGACTGGTCAGTCAAAAACGTTAAATCCGGAAAAACACTCGGGAAATGTATAAATAATTCGCGCGGATAATGTTATAATTACATTACCTCCTCAGAGATTATGTACTGCGCTATTGTGGAAGTAATCAATTTTTACCCGACTACGGCAAAGCCAAAGGAGGGCTATGATTTTGACTGGCTATGTATGTATGTATGTATGTATGTTTGTATGTATGTATGTATGTATGTGTATATCTTCATCTGTTCCCTCATAGCTTCTAATCTACTTATCGGAACTCGACATATGAGGTATCGTTAGAACCGTCTTAATTTTCCGCTGAACATAGGCTACGTGACGTGTCACAAAAAGCGATTTAGCGCCCTCTAGCGGTCAAAATGTAAGGCTTAAAAAATAAAAATGGAGATAAACACGCCGTGTTTGGTATCATTTAAAAGGGCCTCACTTGTACATTTCCAAAATATTGCTCAAATTTTAAATCACGCCCTCTAGCGGACAAAAAGTCAAGAGTAAAAAAAAATATTTAACACCAAAATTGTTTAAATAAAAAAAAGTAAAAAACTAAAACCCGACTACGACAAAAAAAACGACGCTGAAAAAGTATGAAACAAGATTTTCAGGATAAAACAAAAAGAAAAGCCGTAGTCACACGTTATAGGTACCAACCTAAACACTTTAACACCGTGTGACTACGGCTTTTCTTTTTGTTCTATCCTGAAAATCTTGTTTCATACTTTTTCAGCGTCGTTTTTTTTGTCGTAGTCGGGTTTTAGTTTTTTACTTTTTTTTTTAACCTGTACGCTCCAGTGACTCTTGTTAAACTCAGGTTTGCGAATTTTAGACTAGGTACGTTAAGTTTTTTTGTTTATCTTGAGTTATGGCATTTGAGATGCAAGAAGAAAGGAGGTGACTGCTGAGATGACTAGTAATACAGAAGTATCGAAGAAGAACTATAAAAGTAAGCGTAGGCAACGATTTTGAATGATAAGGTCGAGGTCGAAACATTCGCAATCCTCGGGTGACTGAGCAGATTTTGACTGAACATTGCAACTATTTGAAGGACGTCCTTTAATATTTTAATAACAGATAATTATATGAATATTGATAAAGGACTGTTCATTGACAAAAGCAAATGTACTGTACTTTATTGTAAGTATTGTAACTGATATGTACCTACTTAGAGATAAACGCAAAATGCACATTGTTGAACCTGTAGATTACTTATCGAATTTCTAGATACAGTTTGGGGTCATTGAATAAATGAAAACAATAAGTTGTCTAAAGACATCAACACTTTCCTTATTTTAATCACAATTTTATCATTACAAAGCGGAATGATGTACTCAATACGTGTTAAGCGATTGTGCGTCGGTGTTTATACCACCCTGCATTATTATGTTAGTTAGCTTATATAATATAAAAAGTTAACCTTTCTCAAAGGGCAAACATCTATATTTACTAACCTGTTCGCCACTCCCATGACTCATAGTGACAAAATAATTCAATTTACATTTAACTGGAGTATTTACTACGAGGCATGAATGTATTACAAATTATACTAAGTAATATGAAAATGTATAAACGCGATGACGCAGAACCTTTTAACGACTAAACGGCAGATCGGATAGTAATAAAATTTGACAAGGAGATAAATTATATCCCGGGCAAGAGCAGGGTGGCTCAGTGGTAGCGGTCCCAATTACTAACAGTGAGTCCTGGTTTCAAACCCAGTCAAGCGCATTACTTTGTGTAATTTATTTCATCACCAATGCTCTCAAAACGGTAAAGGAAAACATCGTGAGATAACCGGCATGTCTTAGAACTAAAAAATTCGAAGACATGGGACATCTTCTACCATTCCGCACTGGGTCCGCGTGGTGGATATAGCCCATCCCTCTCCTTGAGAGGAGGCCTCCTGAGTCCCTGCAGTGGGAACATTATAGGCTGATGATGATGAAGGACATTAAGATATTTTCTTTTATTTTCATGCGAAGGAAATCGCGGGCTTCAGGTAGTTTACTTATATTTTGGGTAATGTTTCAGCAGTAACAGCAAGTTTTGTCTTAAATAAATAGTTGTAATACATGCAAATAATAATATGAGTTCGTTTGTATGTATTAAATGTAGGTATAATATAAATTGCGAGTTCACTGTCCTGACCGACTAGTGCATATTTAATTTTAGTAAGTTTAT
The DNA here is from genome assembly GCA_949775195.1 of Diarsia dahlii. NCBI lineage: Eukaryota > Metazoa > Arthropoda > Insecta > Lepidoptera > Noctuidae > Diarsia > Diarsia dahlii. The sequence continues at coordinate 12,606,814 of OX459210.1, read as the reverse complement.
TACAGTTGGTCCATTTAATTATGATAAGAATTCAGTTTTTCTCACTAATATCAAAACTTCGTCTCAGATTAAGTTATTTAAATCTTGCTAAGTTTACAGGTTTTGTAAAGCAAAAATCATTGACACTTATAGTTGACGGGCAAAACAGGCAAGGTTCGATTCTTAGTTCTTAGAAGGAGCATTCACCGGCAGCGCATGCGTAATGCGAACCTGCGTGGGAGTTGACATAACAAAACTCTGTGACTCACTCAAAATACAAACAAAAAGATAAAAAATTACATTCGTACACAGTGTGATCTTAGTTTAGTTTTATTTAAATAAAATGATGACGTTTAAAAAGAACTTTATTATAATGTCAATATTGATGTTTTCAAGTTAAGCGAATTTTAAGGAGTTATTTCAAAATCGAGGCTTGTGTGGAAGACTAGAAGTCAACGACCCGAACAGATCAGTATTGAGATCGTGACTAGCATATTCCGTTTGATAAACGTATGTGCTACCATTAAGTATTTAACTACATCATAGGTACATGTAGCCGTTTTGAATTTAACTTATATAGTGCAAAAGTCTACTCAAATTAAATTATGTTTTTCCATACAATGAGCAAAATCAGAGGAAGTTCTATAATGTATTGATCTGATGGTATTGATCATGTTTATCGTGGAATAAGTTCTCTCTACTTCAGAAATACAAGCTTTATCAGCAGTAAAGAAATTGTAGAGATAGATAGACATACAGCACGTCTGTAACCCCCGAAGCACAGCCCGAAGGATTAGGCAGATGTTTACCTAATAGTACACCCACATTAATTCACCAATTAAGTACCTATGGTGTATTTTAAGTCCCATGTAATAGAGGAAAAACCCAAATAACACTTTGCCCGACCCGGGAACCAAACCCAGGATCTTAAGCATGCATGTAGTAGTGACAGAATTTAGATTAAAAATACCGGTTACTTCTAGGTTCAAGTACTAAGTTCCTGTTGTGATTATAATAAATTGCAAAGCGGTTAAGTTAAAAGTAACGCGAGAAACACATGGAGATGAGTCATCACCTCTACGAACCACCCGCGGTGACGCAACATATTTGCCGAATGCAATGCATTAAGTGCATTCCTGAGCACACGACACACTGCATACAGTCTTGTGCCTATTTAGCAAATCACTACAAAACCAATCAATGTTTTGAAAACATTTGCTTAGGTATACGTTAAAATTAGCGAGTACTTGTAATGTGTTCGTTTAATGACGGGGGTTAAAAACATAGGTACAAAAACGCGTGAGATTTAATAAAACAATTAAGAACAAACGAATCATCATGTTATTACTAAGCAACATTAAAAAACATAATAGAATAAAAACCTCAATTATTTCAGATTGATCGTTCTTCAACAAAAATTGCATGAATCATACATAAAGCTAACGATTTATTTATTAGCTTTATGATTAAGTATGTCAAATATACAGGTTGTAAATGGACCCTTCACTAGGCCGTCAACCGAGCATGGTGTACATCAAAGTAAGTAACCCTACGCAAAAATTATTGCCCAATTTGTTTGGGGTCGAAGCAACATGTCTACAGGTAAATCCTAGATAATGTGTCTGAATAATTTAAAAATGCTTAGTGAACAATCATGCAACTGACAATCTATCCAGAATGAAGCATCAAGCTAATTTGTAAGATGAGATCACAACAATTCGCATCTCATTCAATATTTTATTAGCAATGTTTCGCAATGCCAGACAGGTGACCAATCAATAGAAACTGCAGTAGGCGGTCGGACCTTGAATGTCAGAAAATAAGATGCTTGCATATATAAGTAAACCAAAATTGATATAGACTTTTATCTGCCTATGTTTAGATTGCAGCACGGTCAGTATGAAAATCGTTATACCATTATAGAAGAAGTACAGCGCCAGGGTCATCATTATCTCTTGCCCCTATCCCAACTCAGTTGGATTCATGTCTTTTATCTTCCATATATCTCTATTATTTATGTTTTTTTGTAATTTAACATCAGTATCGGTTTTCTGTTGAACAAAATATGATTTGCCGCAGTAACACTTATGTATTTTCAGAATTATTGTACTCAGTTTTTAAACTGACATGGTCACTAACATTATTATTAACACTTGTAACGGGATATTTACCATGTTTAGTATTTATTTCGAGTTGACTAAGGTTGTTTATAAATAGTAAACATGGTAAATATTCCGTTACAAGTGTTAATAATAATATAGAATTGCAGTCATTAAAATCATTAATACAATCCCTTTACGTTCATTTAATCCCATTTTTGGAGGGTTCTATTTCAATGATTATAACTCGGTAAAGCCATATTTGTCACTGTCGCCTATAACATTTTAATCAACACACATTTGGACACTGACCTGCAAACAAACACTTTTTAAAAAATTGAATTTTGCGGCCTGCCCTGGCGCTTTCACCTTAACAGTAAAGGAAATACATTAGGAAAACACGATGCAGAATACCTTAAAGAGTAATTTTCCATGTAAATGCTGGGATTAGTATACGTTTGCGTGAGACTCCTTATTTCCTGAATGTACTGACGGAGTTTCGTTAGTGACAGGACGGGAAATACTTCGGTTCTAACACGCGATGTGTAATAAAGGTCAGTCACAGTGGAACAGGAATGGTTGCAATGTCGGACAGAGCAATAAACATTTAGGAAGAAACTGGGATGTCGAGGATTCTAACGTAATGTGATTAAATTTTAAAATATTAATTAAAAAACTCTGGTCCTTAAGAAGACCGAACAGGAATAGATAACTTGAATAAGAATATCCAACACGCTTGCAGCCAGCTGTGACTTCTGTGATTTACACTGTACATAGCATACTAACAGTGACGGTACTCTGAACCGCCTATGTTTAAAAGAAACAAAAGACAGCTCGGAAAAATCAAGGGAAATCAACGAAGCTGAAGGCCTGAGCTCCTAGATGTTTTCTAGCCCATGCAATTAAAAAAAAGCAGAGTCAGTATTAACAAGATTCCTTCTCGTTTCCAGGAGTATCATCGCTACAGTGCTACCACTGCCTCATCAACCCGCCGTCGGGCCAGTACTACAACACCACCAAGCGGCTCTGCGTCCACTTCGATCACTCCGACAAGTTCATCGTGGAGTGCCCCTACTCCACCATGTGTATGAAGCAGGAGTTCCATCTTGATATACAAAATGGAGGTACGTGTTTGAATATATATTTTGTTTGTTGATCAGCTATCTGAGGAAGCTGAAGTGTTTGCAACATCTGAGACAACAGAGTACTTATTTTAACTTAGTTGCCCGTAGTTTAACTTATGTACCCGTGTATATAAGTCAATTTACTATATTGGGTCGATGGTAAGGTATTAAGCTTGGTTTTGAAAGGATAACATGACACAACATCACGCCTGTAATCCCCGAAGGGTTAGGTAGAGGTGTACTATTAGGTACACCCAAACATTTCGCCAGTTATGTTTAAGGCCCATGTAACACCCGTCAGGGCTGCGGGTTTTTCGAAACAGATACCGCGGCCTCGGCCCAAGGGCTAAGAAGGAACATGGGTGGTTTTTAGTCAGTAGAAGTCTTGATACTCCCTTCCGCTCTACCCAAGAACCGGAGGGGTTATTTTATGATTTCCCAACACCGAAAAATAAAAGCCCATGTAACAGGGGGCGAATCTATTGCCATCCACCGGCACAAATCCAGACTCTGGGACAGCTCCGGAGAAATTCTTGATGAAATAACACAATAACACTTTGCAACGACCTGGGAATCGAACCCAGGACCTCTGCACGCATACACATGACAGTGGGTGCTAAATCTGCAAATTTAAACTACATCTCAGACTCATTAGCATGCGAGCAGTTGACGAACACCATTAGCGACCAAATACTAACTAACAGCGAAGGGGTATTGACGATACCAACATGATATGCGGTCAAGGTGGTATAGTATGACTGTATGACTGGCCTGTGATAGACGATTCAAGGTGAAGGCGAATTGCTGACAAAAAAGCACCGTCACTGTGTACAAAGGAACTGAGGTGTCAAGGAATATTCTCACGCATACCTAACCCATCGTTAAAAAGCATTTTAAAGATACACAAAAATTAACGAATGCAAATGTGCCCTTGAATTTACATTAAGTTTTAATCTGGTGTAATTAGTTTTTATCTGTAACATTGATACGCGAGCTGTTTCCCAAAAATATTTGCCTTACATTTAAAGGCAGGTGTGATGACGCAATATGTGTAATGTTACACTTAAGAGTTTCACTCTCAAGGTTTTTGTATAAATGAAGTAATCAGTGCAAATCATAACGATAAGGCGTAAACCATTAAAATGCTACGGACCATAACACTAAACGTGTCACGTGTTTTAATTACTTCTCCAAGCGTTTGACTAGCAATTAGCGTATACTGATTATATGTACGAGAAACGGCGAATGATTATAAGTCGCAAAGTTGCATAAACCAGGTATACTAAAAGTTACCTGTATAGTAAGTAATTACGACTACACAATGGGCAAATCATTACACGAATGGTCTCTGTACATTGCAGTCACTGCAATCAATTGAAATATTAAACATCTGCAAGAGATAATCAACCTTAGTACAGCCTGCTCTAAACTATATATTCAATTATTTAATAACATTTTGGGCAGACTCGATTTAAATTGTCATCGACACGCTAAGAAGAAGAATTATTTAAAAACTTTTTTGTTTATACTTTCAGTGCGAATAAATGGCGTGCTCCGAGATTGTGCGTCCCAAAAGCATGAGTACCAGGACTACAAAAACGGAAGATGGTCGCCGAAGATGGAAATATTGGAGCCTTACAAGGAGGGCTGTATCGACGCCGACGACAAGGGAGAAAGGAGTACACCTACTAGGTAATTATAGCCAGAATTGAAAGAGTTCTCAGTTGCAGCTGTTGCGGTACCCTCAGTTTCTGAAAGCCTTATTATAAGTATCCCTGATCAGAAAATTTACTGGAATGAAATCATGTCAGTGCCAGTGGTTGCGTTTAGTTCATCAAAAGAAAATTCAAATAAAAAACATCAGATTTAACAACATGAAAAGAAATTCAACGAGCTAAGACCAGGATAAGATACAAGATAATGAAAATCGTAATACCTAGTTACGGAAAAACTTGATTATGAAATTTCTGAGACAAATACAAAGAGCGACAAAGAGCAGTTTGTTTACTGTCCACAAATACACGAAGCACGTAAACGTGTATACTAATCCAGTAGCAATAACTTGTTCGATTACTGCGTAGTGGAATAATGACACGCCATCGATGTTACGAGCACTTTCCGCAATTTACTCTTTAAATAATGTAGATAATTTGTGCATGGTGCAAATTGCCTCACAAAGTATTTCACATTTGGAAAATAAATTAATACGACGTTAGGTTTTGCTATTGGTTCTTTTTTGCTTGAACAAAAACCAACTTGATATTTCGAATTAAAGATTTTCCTTTTTTAAGTGATCAAGAACCAACTTGATATTTTTTTGAATAAGTTTTTCCTTAAAAGGTCGAAAAACCGAACAAACTCACCTCTATCAGACGTCAGCCTGCTCGGTTTTCCCAATTTTAAAACTAAAAAAGATACGAATGGGGGCGTACATCCAAAACGCCCATATTTCGCACTTCCTCTCATATTTATCTACAATAATCTACATGCTTACATTAAACGTTGTACCCCTTATATGTATATGTTTTCAATTCCAGATACTGCTACTGCCGAAATAACCTCTGTAACGCGTCTCCGAGCACAAGCCACGAAGGTTATACGGACATCATGGGCGTCATAGTAGTCTTCAACCTCATGAAATACATCAACAGCCTTAGGTAGTAGTCGGAGCAACGCGTAGGAATTAATTATGTTTAGTGAAGTTGCCACGCAACACAGAGTAGTAAGACAGAAGTGATAAGTGTGGGCGAGAAGACGTAGTGCGAAGGACACGTGAATAGTGAGCGAGGTTTGTTACCCCGATAGAATGAGAATAATTAAGGCTGCCATACATGGGGAGATCAACCTGAACGGATAAACCCACGCAGAGGTCGAATTGACTGGATACGGGCACATTCATGAAACGAAGACAAAAATGTTTGCTTTGCTTTTTTACCGTCGTATGCGTGAGCATCTTGTTAGAGTCACAGCCTTCAAATGCTGTATGGATTTTGGTGATGTCAAGCGCAAGTGACCGATGTTTGCCTCAACTCATGCTGTATCACCGATTTTACAGGAATCATCCCATTTAACTAATAGCCGGTAATAATAATGGTAATAGGTACCTATGAACTGAGTACTCCATAATACACTTACTACTCCGTGCCAAGCAACTGCTCGCAATGTTTTGTGATATAAATAAAAGGGTATAGTGACTTTTTAATTTAAGACATTAATATAATCTTTGTATATCTGTATTTAATTAATAAAAAAAAATTGTTACAGCACATAAGTTATTTGTCGATTAAATATGTATTTGGGGAACTGTATAATAAAAATATATTTTCATATAAATGCGTCCACACGCATTTGTGAAATCAATATGTTGTGTTGACGATAATAATTAGATATTTGATATTTATAAAGTCATTTAATGTTAAGTAATATATTGATGACATCTTTTGACCTTTTCAGTTATGTAGAGACGCCTGCATATCATGCTACCCAAAACTGTCAAAATTAGCCCAATCAACCTTGAAATATTTTCGTTACGGAATTTCTGGATTCGCTCTCCACGCTCAAGGCCCGCGATAGAAGCTATGCAATAGCTTTTAATAAAGAAATTTGACAGATTGTATGTAGTAGCTTGATGTGCTGGCATCTATAACTAAATCTTATAGTTTTCATAAACGTGTTTTCTTTTTGTCATTATTTAAATGTTAGATTTTATTCCAGTGATGAATGATTCAGTTAAAGTTGTAGGAAACTGGAATTGATATATAAATTGTTATCATTTTTCCGTTAATTGATGCGAGATTCTGTAGAAATATGAAAATTCAGAACATAAAATTATGTTTATTAATTTGGTTGACCTTTTCATTTATTAATTCGATTCTGATGTTGAGAACATCATTATAAATATTAAAATAATAAGTATCTATCTACAAAATATTAAGGGCTATCAAAATAAGTACTTGTGCAATATTATAATGGTAAATTAATTTATATTTACCCCGTATTATTTTGTATATACCAAGTTTGTAGAAACGGATCCCGGGATCCGTGGAGACAAATCGCCGGGATCCGTGTTACATCAAATCGGATCCCGGGATCGGTGGAGACAGACCCAGATTTCCAGGTCTTGTTCATTATAAAAGTGGTGTAAATGTTAAATTAATTGACTATTTTCCTTACTCAAACTGAAACTTCAGCCAGTATGTAGGTAGGTGTGATAATACTATGATCCAGAGGAAACATATTATATATAGTGTAAATAAACAGGTAAACTTGGTAAGGTCACCATTCCATATATGGCACAATCAGTTTTAGTTGTAAATGCTTTATTAGGTTTAATTGCGCTGTTGTATTTTATATATTGTTAATTGAAACCTTTTTGCACAGGACACAATTTGTGGGAAATTGTGTCCTGTGCAAAAAGGTTGCAATTTTCGCAATGGTGATCAATACATGATTTTCCATCAATGTGGCAAAGTTATGTTTGAAATTTATAGGTGACCACTTGACTCACGATAAAAATGTAAAATATGTATTACTTACATACATTAGGAGAAAATCTCTGTTGAAATTCATGACTGTGCGAATAATTTTAAATGAAACTTGTGCCAACTAAATATTGCTGTCGTTAAGTTGTTCATAGACCATCATCATCATCAGCCTATAATGTTCCCACTGCAGGGACTCAGGCCTCCTCTCTAGGAGAGGGATGGGCTATGATCTACCACGCGGGCCCAGTGCGGATTGGTAGATGTCATATATCTTAGAATTTTTTGGTTCTAAGATATGCCGGTTTCCTCACGATGTTTTCCTTCACCGTTTTGAGAGCAGTGGTGATGAAATAAATTACACAAAGTAATGCGCCTGCCTGGGTTCGAACCCACGACCAACTGTTGGTAAGTCGGGGCCGCAACCACTGGGCCACCACTGCTCCCGCAACCACTGGGCCACCACTGCTCGTTCATAGACCAACAATCAAGTTATTACGATGCCGATGTAAACATAAATAAATTAAATGTTAACTGGTAATAATTTCTCTAGCTATATCTGTTGGTGGTTTTCTCCCCAGTTGTGCAATGTTAAACGAATGCTGTGATGATTTATATATTGTAAAAGTCAATACTTCAATAAGTATGGAATGTTTTGAAAAAGGTTTACTTTTGCGCCTGTCGTATTAAAGTTTATAATTTATGTCTGACTTGCGAATTTGCATGTATGAAATACAGAATGCTGGTGACTGTGTGACGTAGATAATAAATAATTAAATGTAAAATTAATCATCATATTTGTACGCCAAATGGCAAAACATAGAGCGCATATTATTAAGAAAATATAATACCTCTTTGGAAAACTACCTATGTTAACAAATAAACAATCTAAATCAGTATCCTTTTTTTATAAAATTAAAGGTCATCATAATGAGACTGTGCTTATAATTAAAGATCAAAGCAGAAGCATAATTTAAATAAAATTTAAAAATAAAACGTTTTGTTCTCGTTTTATACGTTTTATTTTAAGTTTTGTTCAGGGCCGTCTTTAACCTATTGCAGGCCCTGGGCATATTAGGATAATGGGGCCCCTACCAATGTCTTTGACAGAACACTATTTTGTTAGAATAGTCAAAGAAAGTAGATAAACATAGTTAAATATTTATTTTTGTTAACAATCACATGAAACGAATAGATAAAATGTAATAATATAGTCCACAAAAGTAACTCTTTAAGCATTTACAGGTTAGTGCTTAAAAATCTATGTTATTTGAAGAGGAACCCTTTTAGATTTCAGATGGGCAAATCGTTAAACACTTCTTCAAAATCTATGTGCTTCTTAATTCATTTTTAATTGTTTTAATTTAGAGAAGGAGCGTTCCCCACTGCAGTTAGTTACCATTATGCTTAAAAAGATTCTCAATTCGAGAAATCGAATTGAGAATTAAAAAATTCGACACCCGAGAGGCAGTACAAAACGCTTTCGCTGACTTCATCGCCTCCCGTCCGGCAGACTTCTACAGTAAAGGGATAAACAAACTGCCATCAAAATGGCAAAATTGTATAGATCATTTGGGCCAGTACTTTGATTCGCTGAAATAAAAAAATTGGTTGCCTGTAAAGTCGGTATACGGGCGAAAGTTTTACGTGACAAGACATGAACCGGTGTGTATGCCTATCTCTCTCACTCTCTCTCTCTCTCGCTCTGTCTCTCTCGCTCTTAGGCAGGCTAACTGTGCTCGAGTGGAAGGGACGCGTGCCTTTCACTTTTTATGTCTGTCTCTCTCGCTCTTAGGCGGGCTAACCATGCCCGAGTGGAAGGGACGCGTGCCTCTCACTCGCTCTCATTGTGAGCGCATAACGTGAGCGGAGCGTAACGCAGTTTCTTGAAGTGTCACCCGGCAAACCAATTTGGGTGAGGCTCACAAAAAATGTACTTTAGCCATATTTTTCATGAGCGGAATTTTGAGTAAAGATAAAATATTTCGGAAGTTCTGAATAAATAAATCGATTTGTTTCCTGTGTTGGATATTATTCACTTGTTCATATTGAGTCATTTAAATTGTTAATTTATTTGAATTTAACCAAAAATAAACCGGTACAACAAACTGCTTACATCTTGTTTCATAGAAAATTAAAACGTGCCCACGCCTAATAGAATATTATTATTTTTTATTTCATCGTGTATATACTGTTTAAAGTAACATCTAAGTAATATATGAAATATATGGGAATAAAACTACTATCCCAATAGTAGATTTAATTGATTATGCAAAAAATTATAAAAATATGACTTCAAAAAAAAATGTGCCTATAATATTTCACGTGTGTTACAAGCAATGTGTTACGTAGTAGTTTTTTTATAATAGGCAGTAGAAACACTTGTGATGTTTTTTTTGTGATGGCATCTTTACTACTTTCATTATAAAATGTCAGTGTCCTGTCAGACATCTTGGTTTTTAGGGAAAAGGCAGTACTCGCGTGTGTGTTATTTTCGTACTTAGATTTTAGCGACTTTTCGGAAGCAATTTTGCATGATAAGTAATAAAATTGTACTTTTTATGGGCAAGGACATTAAGAGGGACATGTATATTATTGAATAATGTAGTTTTTCACTACTTTGCATTGCATTTAGATAAGCTACATGACTTTTAGGTTATATTATTCACGTGTGTTTGTTCACGTGTGCTGCGTGTGTTACGAATTTGTGTTATGTAACACACGTGAAAAGTGTAAAGCTTAGGGCACATTGCAATATTTTCATCAACAGCGTGAGATACTGTACACTACTGGACAAATTCCATTATAATAAATAATCTTGTTTCGTGTGAACTAATCTTAACAATATTTCCAGTGTGTTACCTATTTCCAGTGTGTTATCGTGCGTTACACGTTCACGTGTGTGATGGTACATTTTCTGTGAGCCTCACCCATTTATAAGACGTTGTCACGTCAAAAAATACCAAAATTTTTATATTTTAAAATTCTCATACAAATCGGCAATTTCATAGGTAAAGACCTAATATAAGTATAATCCTTATTTACACTGTCAACAATTTTCAAGTATTCTGTTAAATGCAAACATTATCATTAACATCTTCATAATAAAATTCAGCAAATTCTTTGCAACTTTGTCTCAACTCTTCAGAATTCAGAGTTTTCAAGCAAAAATAAATCAAAACGTTTACTGATGATTCCACGAACTTATAATGGCTGTTTTTAATTAACGCTGAGGGTATCAATTATGGGAAGAAAGGTTTCTATTTTAATTAAGTTTCTCTCTTCCATTCAGTTGGACTGAACTCTAGCGAGAACGTCTGCGTTTTGATCTTTGAGATAGGTCCTTGTAGTCAGATTCTGGGTTTCTTTCTTTGGCAGAAGATTCGAAGTAATCAAATTTATCGCTGCCTGATGTAAATAATAAAATAATCAAGTGAGTAAATGCAACGTCCAGTGTTATTGTTTCAGTAATTTAGGTTCGATTTCTTCGAATTAGGTATATACATTTTTGGTAATAAATATTGGTTATCGTTTGGTGATCTGACAGGAACTAGGGATTATTAGTATTTGATCTGAGTGGGGCCCCTATCGATCGCGGGGCCCTGGACACTTGCCCAAAGTGCCCACTGGGAAAGAGGGGTCTGGTTTTATTTAAATTATGCTTACAATTATAATATTGCTTATACCTCTGGTACATTACCATGAAATCAATACCTAAAAACATAAATACAAATTAATGTATAAATTATACTCTATACGTATAATGATGGCAATATGCACAAAAATAGCCGGTGATAACTGATAATGTAAAACTGCACGATGACGCCTCCAATGGAATGCAATGAGTTATTTACGAACTGATGTCATGAACTCTTTCGGGCAGTATATAGGTACCTACCTAGTCATATTGGTAATTTACCATTCCCTATGGATTGGGAATTTCCTGATCCATAATGGACATGTCAGAGATGTCAAGCAACAATCATAATTTGAAGCAGAAAAATATATTACTAGCTTTTGCCAACGGTTTCACCCGTGACGATTTTCTACACAAATTTTCATCCCCTATTTAACTCCCTTAGGGGTATTCTATTTCTATTCTATTTATCTTCGGGGACGCCGGCAGACACCAGACGGGCGATCAGTCCTTTCGTTGTGGATTATTTCGCCCAGTTCCCCATTTTGGTGGATCCCCTTCATGGGTTACTGGTGGTCGGCATCGCGAATCTTCCTGTTGCCTTGCAGAAGCTCACCAGTTGTTCGGTAGAGATTTCTGCGAGCTTCTCTTCATTAATCTCATCTGTTCCTAGGATTTCCCATCTGAGTGGCTCATACATTGTGCATTCCGCCACAAGGTGGAAACTTGTTTCTTCTGCTTCTCCACATGCTGGGCATATGGGATCTTCCTTTACTTTCATAATCGTCAGGTGTCTATTGAGTCCACAGTGTCCTGTTGCGATGCCTACTACTAGTCTTATGTTTCCCCTGCTCATTCTGAGTAGCCCGGGTAAGAATCCTTCCTTATTCCTTGTCTACTTTATAAAGGGAACCTCTGTGCAAAATTTCAGCTTTCTGGGTCCAAGGGTTTGGGCTGGGCGGGCCTGGGCGTTGATGAGTCAGTCAGTCAGTCAGGACTTCTCTTTTTATTTAAATATATACATAAATTGTATTCATATACATATAACCAACTTATAATAACACTTACGTCTTACACCATACATATAAGTTATTGGTTGAACATAAATGGTATATCATTCATGGTATAACACATTTTCCAGATCGTGGGTGTATATTTATAATTAGCTAAGTTCTGTCTGGTTTAATTATGTTATTGCCTAATAAGAGTAAGTAATAGTACATTATGGTACAAGTGTGTAACGTTGGTGATTACCGCTGAGGCGCCATTGGCCGAGGACGGTAATCATCAATACACACGTGTATCATACGACGTTTTTCAACACACTTGTGAATAAAATAATACTAAAAAGTCATCTTCAACAGTTAAAACGAGTTCTGATTTTTTTTCACAATGGCGGAAAAAATAGTCGGTTTTCCTATGCGCGCGCATCTACAGTTCGACCAACTTATCTGTGCATGCGGGAAAACACGGAACTAAAATAAATGTACTAAGTTTGACGTAGCGATGCATTTTTTCTTGACCAGTGGCGCCACCATGAAATTCACACTTAAAATGGTCATACTAAGAATGCCGATCGGCCATAGACTAAATTAATGAGCGCGATAGAGTTTTAGCCACGTATAAAATGAGGAAAAAGTTTTCTTTATTACAGAGAAAATAAAAGTTATATTATTTAAGCGAAAGTTTCATTTATTAAAAACGTACAAGTTGAAATTATCTATTTAAATTCTTTGCATGAAATGAGCAAGCACTAAGTACATTAATTTATTTTTACTATTGAACACGATCTTTTTTGTATCGAAACTTTTTTATGAACGTAGCAACTCAACCAATAAAATTAAAAAAAACCCCTGTAACTCACTAGTGAATAATAGCAATGAAAAGTCACAGTTTGATTATAGGTGTCATTATGTGCCTAATTGCGGTGAAATTATAGCCACTTTATGAGCAAGTGTGTTGAAAAGGTTTTTTATCATAATTACCTAGATGATTCTCAATGGTAGTATGTGAAAGCAATTTAAATTTCAATGTAGGTGTTTCTTTAGTGATTAGCAGCATTTAATTCCTGGCTTTCTAAAGAAATCGCACTAAAACTATACATAGAACAACCAGGATTAAACTTAATAGATCAAAACATTAAATGTTTATGGGTGGGTGTTCTGAGGGTTATCTTATGTATTTGTTTACATTCAAAGTGCTGATTCCCAGTTTAATTTCAATAAACATATCATACTCTCATGCATTATTTTGCCCTTATCACAATTTATTTAGGGGCGGCACGGCATTATTTAATAATAATAATATTTTCAACACACTTGCTCATAAAGTGGCTTTAATTTCACCGCAATTAGGCACATAATGACACCTATAATCAAACTGTGACTTTTTCATTGCTATTATTCACTAGTGAGTTATAGGGTTTTTTTTTAAATTTATTGGTTGAGTTGCTACGTTCATAAAAAAGTTTCGATACAAAAAACATCGTGTTCAATAGTAAAAATAAATTAATGTACTTAGTGCTTGCTCATTTCATGCAAATTTGAATTTAAATAGATAATTTCAACTTGTACGTTTTTATTAAATGAAACTTTCACTCAAAGAATATAACTTTTATTTTCTCTGTAATAAAGAAAACTTTTTCCTCATTTTATACGTGGCTAAAACTCTATCGCGCTCATTCATTTAGTCTATGGCCGATCGTCATTCTTAGTATGACCATTTTAAGTGTGAATTTCATGGTGGCGCCACTGGTCAAGAAAAAATGCATCGCTACGTCAAACTTAGTACATTTATTTTAGTTCCGTGTTTTCCCGCATGCACAGATAAGTTGGTCGAACTGTAGATGCGCGCGCATAGGAAAACCGACTAATTTTTCCGCCATTGTGAAAAAAAAACAGAACTCGTTTTAACTGTTGAAGATGACTTTTTAGTATTATTTTATTCACAAATGTGTTGAAAAACGTCGTATGATACACGTGTGTATTGATGATTACCGTCCTCGGCTTTATTAAAACCCTCACCTGACGGCTCGGGTCTCAATGGCGCCTCAGCGGTAATCACCAACGTTACACACTTGTACCATAATGTACTATTATTCACCAACCAAAGTTACAGATCATCATCACGAAAACAATTAACAAATGTTGCAATTTCTGTACAGTAATTTATACAACCCTGCCTCTTAAACTAGGTTAACCTGTATTTTAAGAGACAGTGTTCGGCCGAGCAGTTCCTTAAACATTAGTTTACAACAGGTGAAGGTGCAAAGATTATTCATTACAATTATGTTATGAATGTTACATAGATTGGTTGTGTGAAGTGTGAGTATGCGTGTGTGAGTGGGTGTGTGTGTGAGTGTGTGTGTGCGTGTGTGTGTGCGTGTGTGTGTGCGTGTGTGTGGGTGTGTTTATGTGAATGTTCGTGCGTGTATGAAATGTAGTGCAAGTACGCGTTTTTGGTTGGGAGATATAGTAATGTATGTCCTTTTAATGTAAGTGTGTGTCAGGCAGTATGTATCTATGTTATTATAATAACATAGATACCACATAAAAACTTGTATTTCTTCTTCTTCCATACTTCTTTCTCTATTACTCGTCATCGTATCAGACACCTACTTTTTTGCCATATCATCTTTTACACAGCCCTCGTTTCATTGGTCCTCCTATACACTTTACCCCGCCACATGCATACTCAAAAATTTCCAAACGAAATTCGATATAAAATCGTCATTTCCCACGACCTAAAAATTAATTCTAGACCAGACAACCGCGACAAATAGTGGCTGAGCACGACAGCACGAGACACACCCACGTCTCGATCATACGATCAATAGGAGTAGCTGTCGCCTGTTGTCCTATCATCGACCTAAATGTCGACAATACAAGTGATAACCTCGAAAACTGCTCTACTACTGACACATGATAATGTCATAGCTCTATGGCGATCATTATTGTTATTTATCACAGCTCAACCAAGTGTGGGAGAAGAAGACGTGCGGTCCGGCCCGTAATAAATTGGGATAAGAACAGGAAAATGATGATTAGGTACAGCTCAACGATCATGAATATGTCGATTTATTTTTTTATAGCCTACCTAATCTTTAAGACTACCAACGATTTAAGAATAACTACCAAAAATACTTATCACATATTTAAAATCTCTTTTTTTTTAACAAAAATATAAGATCCTCTAGTAGTTAAGTGCGGACCCTCTTACAAGATATAAAAGCGCAAGTGTTACATTGTCATTTAATTTTAGGACTTATAAAAATTGCTAACACATGTTATTTTTATCGCCAATAACAAAGGATGTTGCGAGGCGACCATATCAATAGTAAAACGTTTCACAACGGGACCTAACGCAAATGGGGTAACTCACAAACTTAGTATTTTCAGATAGGCGTTTTATGCACCTGATATGAGAGCCAATGTCAAAACAACTGATACCGCAGATATAGAGATTAAAACTTCTTATCAAAGCCGGTGTGCAAAGAGAACATAAGACTAGAAAAGAGATTAACCAGTCAACAGGTGTAAACAAAGCACTTGATTCTATAAACTATACGGAAAGCAGGTTCAACATCCGTTTAGTAAGAATAATAAACAAAGGTGAGAAGTGTTCTTAGTACGCATTTCTGTTTTCGCCAAACTAAAACTTTCTTGATTTTTCAGTAAAAAGAGTAAAAGTAAACTAGTGGTAAAATATAACAACAAAGTAAAAAAAATACATTTTTCACACAACACAATGCCGTTTCATAGATAGTGTGACTGTTAAAATAGGTCAAGTTTGACATAAATCTCTCATCGAGTTAATTATTATACGCTGGCTGACAATAGTGACAATGTCACAAATTAACAAAAACAATAGAGACAGGAGAATTTTGAATTCTTAATCGTTCGTTGTCTGTTCGCTATCCTATTCATTTATTTAAAGCCGACTCACTTTGAATATTGTTTTAGTTAATGAACGTGCGGTTATCAAAACAATGTTCATAAAAAAATAATTTGACAAATTCCATTCGTTATTTCTACAATGATAAATTCTATACTTATTTGACCCATAAAATATGACGCGATCGTAAACCGAATAAAAATTTTGCAAATATTATTTACAGAGTTCTAAAATAAAAACTAAACACCGGAATCCGGGGACAAAGCGACAAACAAAACGAACCGCCACTGAGCGGGACCGCCAAATGTTGGTCAGTGTCGCGCCGGCGCCAGAATCGATCGCATGAATCAGCGTTATTACCGCGAACATAAGAGCGCAATTTGTTAGTATTTGGACATGTCCCGTTTTGCCACTGGGCTTCCTTCCTGTGAATCATGGAGCTGAGTACGGAGGTGCCAATTTCAGTCGAGTGTAAAGCCCTGCCGGCCACATGCGCCGCAATCGCAACATTGTAAATACATAACACGTAAATGTAATTAAAAAAATAACAGTTCGTAGTTTTAGTGTAGAGTAGTCGTTTTAAGTGGTATTTTATAAATAAACATGGATTTAGCAGCTTCTCTATTAACTTTTACGATGTTTTGGAAATGTAAGTGAAAGTGTTTTGATATTATTTTCTTCTTCAGTTTTTATTTATTGCGAATTGTATCAATTATCCGCACTCACAATTTGTTTGTCATAAATTATTTGTTCAATAATACTGCTGTACATTTTAATAATAACCTTATTTACTAGATAAACATCAAGTTCAACAAGTGAGAATGTGATTTTTCTGTGTAAATATGATACTGCCCCTTGGAAAATGTTATAAATCAACAGACGTTTTGAGTAGGTACCTTGTCAAATGAAATCAATGAAACAAATATTTGAGAATTGAATACTTGCGCTACATAGAACGTACACGATCATGGAAAAATCCTTGAAAAACAAATAAAACGTTGTAGTAGTAGTTGAGCACTGATAAAAAAATATTTTAATTGTATTCATGAAAAAAACAATAGGTAATAAAATGCGAAGAGGCCATGTTTGGACATATTGATCAGTAAATTAATATCATGTGGGCATCGAACCTCATTATTCATTCCCATATGGTTCAGTCTGTCACCTCGCGGTAGGCGTAATGAAGGCTCTATCAAATTTAACTATGCAAAGGTCGTAAAGAATATAAAATAAAAAGTTGTTTGGCGGTGTGGCTGTCAACTTGTCAAGTCAAGAATAGGAAATTAATGTAAGTCTAGGATGTCCCGCTCAAGTTCCCGGATCCCGGATGCCAATTGTTATTTGTGATGCAGTTTATTTATACCGGTGGCTTGACTGCGAAGAACCTTATTACTGCATTTATTGAACTTGAATTGCACAGACTTTTCACACAAGAACCACTTAAGCTACACTCTGGCAGTAAAAGTTTGTAATGATAATACATTACCATTCTGGATTTAACGTCTTATGGTGTCCTAAATTTAAGCTCCTAAATAAAGGAATTTAGGGTGTGTTGCGAATTACTTTCAGCTGCAGATCAACGACGGTCTGACGCACGAAAGATGGTGCGATAAAATTCTCGTTCAACTTGAACGTTAATGGTTAGGGTGACGGGCCCTGGGGTGTGTTCTCATATTGGATGGATGGAGTCAGAATTAGAGTAATAGGTTGTAGATACATCTTGTCTTATTGGATAATCTTAGATAATAAATAATAATGCAGCAGCAAAGAGACAGACGGAAAAACTAAAACATCAGAAAAATAACGAAAATGTTATTGCGTTTACAAAGAATGAAACGAATTAAAACAAGGAAAACCAGACAGACTACACACTGGATGCAGTAAAACCTGCATGCAAAATATTCGCAAAGTTTAACAAACGAGACGAGGACATAAAAGGTCATTTCTCAAATGAAGCTACATAGTAAATGAATAGAAATAGTAGGTCAAGTGCAAAACACATTCACTTGTACATATTCGACAACTATAGTTAGCCGTAGATGATCACGAGATCACGACCATCTTTTCATGCAAATTGTATTAACGCGTTTACGACTGCGAAATAAAATACAATGACATTTGCCAATCCTGCTGTTTCTTAACAAGCTGAATCAACAAGATAAAAGCTAACTTTAATGACTGATAACACAATACAGACAGACGAATAAAAATATTTCTTTAAATTGCTCTTTAATTGTTTAAAACGATGTTCGTTGATCAAACGCGGGGTTCTCAAAGATTTGCAGGAATTTCAGTTTTGTTCTGCAGCTTTGTATGTAACCTTCGATCAATAATGTACTAGATTCCCGATAAGCGCTTCAAAAACGGCCCGAAATATAAGACCACAAACGTATTTGTGGTCTTATTTCAAATCAGTATGGTCCAATCATAGCCAACATTAAGACGTCAAAATACCGCAGTATGCGTTCAAAAACTGCGTAAATAACCACCGTAACACCAAGGTTTTGGAAGGAATATCTTTTTTTCGGTAATTTAATATCATTATGTGCTTTTTCATAATATTTAAACATAATTAAACTGTAAATATAATTAAATCAGCGAATATTATAATTGTTTGGCCAATGTTTGCTACAACGCACCAACTATTGTATCATGTTCTTGAACAGGGAACGCTAGTTCCGCAATAGAATAAGCACGACATTGTACACAAAATGCTTTTAACCGTATTGATTAGAGTTTAAGTTTCATTTTAGAATGAATATTTTTGTACTGATGACTTTTTACTTTGGAGCGACATTTAAAATGTTTTGCTTCTAATCTTTCTCCGATGAAAGGGCTTAAATAAATATACTTTACAATGATAATTAAACGTTATGTTTACGTGTTAAGGTTTATAATCATCTGAAGTTGTTAATAATATTGAACTTTTTTCTAATATGCTATGTAGATGTTTACGTGTGTGCAAACGTGGCCACTTGAGCGACTTAGTTTTGTTCCTTATTGATCGAAGTATGTAACGTATAAAATTAAATAGTCTAGATATTTGTGTCGCCATTTCCTAGTATATGTAGACATTACATTTTATATAGAACATTTTTACTCGGTTGGGTGGTGATAGTGCTGCGGTCTTAGAAATGTGACGGAAATATTAAGTTAAATTTTTCTTACGTATGACATAAGCCATATGAAATCACTAAAGGCCGTCCGAGGCAAAATACAAATGCTAGCAAAGAGTCTCTGATGCCTCAATGAACTAGTACAATGAGAAATTTAAAGATCGACCTGATAATTACCTATTTCATGTAAATATTATAAAAGTAACGAGGAAGGAAAATCGAATAACGGAATTTCTATTGTCAATAAAATAATTATAATGTCACGCTATCTTCTAAGAATTCACATAAAGCATGTTTAAGGAATTAACGATCAATTAAAATTTTGAAAAGTACTTGATTCTTGGACATCAAGTTATTCAGTAATTTTGCAACTTGGACACACCGTAATTGGTCAGATACGGAACCAGACCTATAGAATATTTCAGTGATATTCATTTCCCAGAAAACGTTTAAACGAACCGCAGTTTATGATCCCACGAAAATTAAAGGAAACCGCAATTATGAGGTTTTATTTAGCACCGTTAAAGTTGTTAATTTCTAACGGTATAGTGGTGTGGTCTGTTTGGAATGCAATTCATCCGGTCAGAAACATTCGGTGGAGCTATCGCAGATAAAATTGCTACGGAATAATTTTGGTTTCCTATAAATCTGTCTGGAGATTTAATTAAAAAATCGGAGCTGTAAGGACCCGGTTTATCAATCCCTGAGGAGATTTGGAAAGACCTAGCTATATGTAGTACCACAAAATCAAAAGACATGCAGATTTAGAAACAATATGAATTTGATTCGAAAATTGAAGATTACAAAAATGTTTGATGTGTTTTCTGGAAGAATTTAGTACTCTTTTTTTGGGGGGTGTGAAATCATCAAATAACCCCTCTTGGGCAGGGCGAAAGGGAATGTCAGACTTCTACTGACTAAAAACCACCCATGTTCCTTCTGTTCCTTCTTAGCCCTTGTGCATAGGACGCGGTATCTCTTACGAACAACCCGCAGCCCCGACGGGAGAATTTAGTACCCTTTAGTTGAAACAATTTATACCATATTACTAGGAATATCAAAGGGTTATTTATCCCCCTATCCCCCGATAGGGGGATAAATTTATAAGCGACTATCAGCCTTCTAGAAACCTGTGAGACAACAGACCTCTAACAAAGCAAACTCCTCTAATTTTCAGTATCATGGAGCCTAGAGTGCTACACATGCTGTCCGAACCCGGAGCCAGCAAAGAGCACAAAAGCCTGCCCATGCACGCACTTCGACTACAGCAGCAAGTACCTCGTGCAGTGCGAGAAATCCACCATGTGCTTCAAGAGAATAACTACGCTGGAGTTCGGGGATGGATGTAAGTATCTGAAGATAGATCAGGGAATCAACTCAGCCTATCGGAATCCACTGTTGGCCTGGCCTACTCAAAGCGACGTCACAACATATTCAGTCTATACGAGCCACCTTTTTAATATGCTCGCCGGATCATTTAGGGGGCGTCACTACGTTTGCCAATACGCGGTCTGCAATCAAGAACTTGATTGCTTCATTGCATCTCTCATCCATCAACGATCAACGTGACCGGTCCATTGTCATTTCAGCTTGCTTACTCTGCAAGTTACGCAACCGCAGTACTTTTTCGGATTTTTTAATTTCTTTTAAGTTTTTAGGTGCTTTAAAGAAACTCTGAGCATAGCTCGCCGTGTGCATATGACTGGAAATGACAATTTCTGGAAATCGTTCGTGTCGTTGTCAATACTTCTGAAAAACAAGGTCTTGATCACCAAGGAGGTTAAAAACCAGCCATTTTTGCGCGTAGAGCAGCAATCTCAACCCAGATGCTTCACTTATGCAAATATTTTAAAGAAAATATTATGCTAATAGACTAAAAAGGTACCTACACATAACTTCACATGAATGTTGATGAATGTGTGGTAAATTTAGGTAACTACAAAAACAATTTTCAAGCCCAGCAAGCGCGTCAACACAATAAATATTTCAAGTCAAGTACCTAGATACAACAGCCATAGGACTACCTACTAGAATTTTGTTTTATAAGACCATCTCTATTTTAAGTTCTGAATCATAATATATATCGACATTTGTAAATTGACCACACTTAACACTTCAAAGACTGAATGTCTTAATCACATACCAGTCATCCTGTTGAAAGCTTGGAATGTGATATGTCTGACTCAAACACATGTTTTATCAACACTAGGTTTACATGCACCATCAACTGTATAAATAATTTCCATACAAATGGTGAGCTAAACGTATGAAAGTTGACTACGTGTCAGGCACTTATGTTATTAAGATAAAATGATATGCCATAAATGCTCGCAAAATATAAATTCGCTAAGGTGAGGTTATTAATAGAGCTAGACACCAGCTGCCCGTGAGGCTAAGTGGCAATGACCCATGACCGACACCTCTGTTGGCCGATGAGCGATACGCGCCGCAGCAAAAAGCACATTTATCATTTACCGAAGATTTACTGCCTTGTATTAGTTCGTCATTGTTTTTATACACGCTTCGGCGTTGGTTTTAATGTAATTTGTTTTTTTTCTTTGTCCATTTATGAGGGCTCGTGTACTATATGTCTGAGGCCCTCGGGTTTCCTCGGGAACCCTCTACAACCCGTTTCCCATAAAATACTGGTATTAACTTGCATCTAGTTAGAATGGAAGCTGCCCAAATATTGTTGGGAAAAGCTGACAGATGAACTTCTGAACAGTGAACAGTGATGAAAGTAAAAAAGCAGATGACATTTCACCAAGGATATAAAAAAGCCGTAACTTTAAGAGCCATTATTCAAAGAGTCAATACACTGTTTATAGGATTCAATAGACATGTGCATAAAGGAAATGGTGGACCATAAAAAGAATGTGTTGATACGGTACCGTTAAGGCGGCTTCCTTACGAAATGGTCCTTTAAAGGAATATATGTCATGTGGGCTGTTGGTGGCGCAATTTTATGTGGCACAGTTAAATGTCACTTAACATTAAGACGAACGTATCAAGACTTGTTGCTTAACCATTAAATAGCATAAGAAAGTGCTCTGTGGCTTACATCTCGCGTCGAGGATTAATATGGCTATTCCACTTGGATAATTTTGCGGGGGAGCAAAATGACATAATTATGTCGTTACTAAAAGCGGGACATTAAGATGGGCTATAGAATAATATAACTATCTATAGTATAAATCATGGTACAAGGTAAATTCAATCAGCACCAAAATATCACTCTAAAACATTGCATTTATATTTTCCATAACATTAAATGAGTTCCCGTTTTAAGCATAATAAGGACAACCAGAAAGAATGATAGAGAAAGTTATCATCGTCATTATTAGAGATGAGACAAACAGATTCAGAGGATTTAATTGTCCTCTAAAATCCATACAGCCATACTAATAAAGCATCCTTTCTTTCTGCCTGTTACCGTTTTATGCCTCAGTGGCTATACGGATTTTGATGAATGCATCTGCAGTAGACCATGACCTATTTTCAAACAGGATATTAGCGTCCTGGTAGTACCTTCCTGTAGGGTAGATATTGCTCGAACTACACGTGGGCGAATCTACGGGGAAACGCTAATTAGTTATTAATAACTGGGCAATTGTCATCGAATTTTCCCCGTTTCAATAAAGTGCAAATTGCAAGGCATTGTGAGTCACGAGTTATCAGTTCCTCTCGTAACCCGGCGCTGCTAATGAGGACTGCATGCATGGCATCGCACCGGCATGCGGCAGGGTTAAACGTGTAGATTGCATATAGTGCTCATTGTTTTTCCACTATGTTTATAAAAGGGACTCTTTCGTACTTTGTAACACAAAAAGAAGACTTTTTTTATTGACTGTCGTGGACAGTCAGTGCGAAAAGTTTGCAAGTTAACGTTAATTTGTTACATGTATAAAGTATCTGTGAAAATTGATTATCACCTCAGTATAGGCGCAAGGGCATAACAAATGTAGAGGTCTGTGTATGGTATACATATGTGTATGGCAATCAAAAGAATTTAGCTTTGGATAGTAGAGTGGAATGTGATTGCATCGACAAGTGTCGATAGAAACGGATAGAGGTGTATTGAATTCATACAAAATCCCATTGAAGAACAACGTAAACACGACATCACGCCTTGTAATCCCCTAAGGGTAAAAGCTAAAGCAGAGGTGTACTCAACTAATAATACCACCCACATTTGGTTATGATGAAGTTCCATGTAATTGGCCTATTGAAAAATGCTATCAAAATCGCTGCCCTTCCATGAACACTGATACAACCCTAAAGCAATCGGGTGGGGTTCTAATTCCATGTGTTACGGGACGAACAATGCAATGATTGATGTGTCATCAACTCAACACTTTCACAATCGTGTGGGGTACACACGGCTACACATCAAGCTATACAAAACCAGTATAATCTGATCGTTCATTGTGCGAAAAGATCTAGTAAAGTGAGGCCAAGATTAACTGGTTTTGTATAGCTTGATGTGTAGCCGTGTGTACAATACTTAGTTACGTGTAATTACAACGCTTGTTCAAGAATTTTATGTAAGAAGTATTGTCAGTCTGTCCTCATACGTAATTTATGTAACAGTGCAAATCTATGTAAATATAGTTAGTACGTTTCGTTTCAAATAAAAACATAAGTACGAAATTTTGGAACTGAAAAATATCTAGTCTGATAATTTAATTTTTGTACGGGTTAATTTTTTTGGCAGAAAATATTTGAATTCAACAGGTTTCTTTTGCACCTCAAAAATGTAAGGTTAAGACTTATCTCTATGCAGAGTTTTTGATTAAACCCCATCAAGTCGAAATCATGGTAGATACAGATTCATATAAACTGCTTTTTAAAAGGGGTTGCCGTTTAAAGGTAAAGAGCATGACGAACCACAAGTAACTATTCATTCATGATTCATACGAATGAATGTAGGAAGCTATGATGATAAATCAAACTTTTCACAATTCCAATAATTGGCTTCATATGGAGTAATCTACGTATTTAGGATCATGATTACCATCATCATCATGAGTAATATGGGTGATGATTTTGGTAAAATTTGAGGATAAATTCACTATTCTATAAAATGAGTTTCCGTTTCTGGTATATCAGTAATTTCAGTAGTTAACCTAATATCGAATATTTCTGAGGAAACCATTCTATATTAATAAATAGAAAGGCCATAGAAACGATGGATCGACTGTGTAAAGGATGATATGGCAAGAAATGAGGCTGCCTGATGATGATTAAGATACACCAGTGCTAAATATTTATTTTCCTTTTCCAGAAAACATCTCTTTAATTTAATTAAGAGCTCCTTAAGTACCTTATCATTCGTCAGAATCCCGCTTTTCGATTCTAGACTATAACTAATTGAAAAAAAAATGTTACAGTAACATCAGTGAACATAGCACGAGGTTGCGCGCCGCAGACAACGAGTGGGGAACAAAGGAAGATCGACGGCAAATGGCACGCAGTCACCGACATATACGAGGTCTACGACGAATCGTGTTCCGAAGACCCAACGAATGACGAACGGTCCACGAAGACGACGCATTGCTACTGCAGAGGGGACCGGTGCAATGGTGCCCAGAAAATATACAGAAATGTTTTGTCAGTAGCCGCTATGGCAGTAATTTTACGTGTTTTAAGTTAATTGTATAAGAAATTACCAGCTAACTGGCACTGACTGGCTAGTCATAAAGCGCCTCGTTTACTTGTTAGAAAGATTTTCATGCAAGACTCTCCTCTAAAGTCTGTCTCTATCACTTTGGCTAGGACTTTTCACATAGAAATTCGACTTTATTGCAAACGAGGTACTTAACAGTATAGTCATAGGCTGTTATTAATACTGCCTTAGTATTTTCAGTAGGTTTTACTTATATTTTTAATTTTATATGTACCGTAACCTTGTTTCAAGGTTGGGTGAACAAATTCAAGTATCGCGCCAGAGCAAATTATAAATTTAGTGCATAAATACAATTACGCAATTTGTATATTTCATGGTGAATGCAGCAAGCCTTTTCCCTGAATAATAGGCTGGTATTATGTGGTATCGGAACTTTCTTTTTAGTACTGGTGAGACCAGAAGACCCATGTTTGGGAAAAAACTAGTACGACGATGAGTTTACAAACAAGTTACATTTTAAATTAGTGTAGGTAAGGTAATCTTAATTTAAAATTCGCTTGTACACCGCTATAAAATAACGGTGAGTTTATTTCGTGTATAATATTTAATTAAGGCTAATTGTATGATCCCTAATACCTCCATACGGGTCTTTATATACTGCCAGTAATGATAAGTTACTAATAGTGACGTAGTTGAACAAAGTTATGAACAGTCCAAAGAGCTTCAACAGTGGTGCTTTATTATATTACGCATTATTGCTAGTCAATGTTATGTAAAGTGTATTTTTATTTACTTATATTATTTGGTAAACAAAACATCACAGATTATGTCAAATGAGTGACAGCTTATACGATGCTAGAACCTATCAGATTATGATAAAAAACTATTGCTTAAAAAAGTTTTTACATAGGTAAAACGTATTTTTGACTGACCTATGCTACCGATGAGCATTTGAAAAGTAATGAAGAAAAACGAAGAGTGAAGAAATTTGGAATAGACCTACACGTGGTCAAAGGTTGGAAAAGAGAGAGGGAGAAAAAAAGTAGTTAAAAAACTAAAAAACCCGACTGAAAAAACTGAAAAGCAAAAAAACAAGCACATTTAAAATTAAACAAAACTTGGAATCAGGCGGGGTCCATTCTATTTTCATTTTTTTCTTTTCATAATTTAATATTCAAATGAACCCCGCCTGCTTCCAAGTTTTGTTTAATTTTAAATGTGCTTGTTTTTTTGCTTTTCAGTTTTTTCAGTCGGGTTTTTTAGTTTTTTAACTACTTTTTTTATTTCCAACTTTTTAGTTCTTGTTTGTTCTTTCGTTGGTCGCATAGAATTCTTCGCAGATGATTTATTTAACTTTTGTGCTTGTTTAAAGGATTTCTTTTAAACATATAAGTGTTATATATTTTTGTAATCTCCTTTTAAAACCCTTTATTTTGATACCCTACTCGATGGTATTGGATAAATTTTTTTTTATTAACTCCGCGATTTGGCCCCCAAAATCCACAATTTTTCTTTGTTTTTTAATTTTAATGTAGCCTATAACACTCGCGCCATCAAGACGAATCTAATGACGTATATTTCATTCAAATCGGTTCATCCGTTTATGAGTTATGAGGGAACAAAGAAACGGACATACATACATACATACACGTCAAACACATAACCCTCCTTTTGGGCTTCGCCGCAGTCGGGTAAAAAACAAAATGCTGTAAAATTGCTACTTGTCTAGGCTTTATTGCTTATGTGTCAAATAGGATAAGTAAGAAAAAATACACTATAAAGATTGCAAGTCTGTGATTTTCTTCACAAATGTTAGGTTATTAGTTTACTCATTACTTAATTAGTCAGTTAGTCATTACTTAATTTTGTTTAACTGTACTTTCGTATACGTACTTAGTGTTTGCCCGGTTATAACTAATTATGGCCAGGAAGTTGATAAGTTTACTTTGTATTTAATTTTAGCATTTAGGTACTGTTTTGTAATTTTGCTACGTGATACTCATTCTTATATGTACTGTAATAATTAAATTAAATCATTCCTGTATTAGTTTTGTTTTATAATTCTTTTCATCCGGTTGTTTAAAGTGCCTAGCCTAGTGTCAGAGTTTTATGCCGTCTAAGGGCCTCTAACTTGACTTTACATGCCGTCAAGAAATATCTCTAAGGCATGCTGGTTTCGGCGGCGCGTACGTGTTCCACGCGCGCCTCAAAGAGATGTCAGCAAGGAGGGGCCCGCAAGGGCCGACGCCCGTCGGGGCTGTGGATATCGAAAGGATACCGCGGCTCCGACACAAGGGCGAAGAAGAAGGAACATGGGTTTGGTTTTTAGTCAGTAGAAGTCTGACACTCCCCTTTGCTCTGCCCAAGAGCGGGGTGGGTTATTCGATGATTTTCCACCCACCAAAAAAAAAAAAAAAAAAAAAAGGCATGCTGGTTTCCTCAAGATGTTTTCCTTCACCGAATCAAGTGGAATAGGGATGTTTACTAACTAAAAAAAATATGATTCTAATTAGTCCGTCTGTTAGATTATCGAAAAATATCGGATACGTATTTTTTGTTTTATCAAATCAATAAAAATTGACGAAGATAAAACGCGTCAAAGATTTGAGTGGGAGGTTGTGACGAAACTGCTCGCTAAGAAATGTCATACTAATGTCTTAGAATATGACGTCACACGAGTTTTCAAAGCACTGTATCGTCTTTATTGTTTGTTTACGTGAAAAAAGAAAAAATACGTGTCCAATATTTTTTGGAAATCTATCTGACGGACTAATTAGTTTTTTTTTGTCCGATCCCCTATTCTATCAGCATACGTACTCAGTAATAAAAGTTCCTGTTTACAAGGTCCACACAAAAAAGGTCGGCGGCGGTCGGGATTCGGACCTCGGTCCGCCATTTGGTGACCCCTGCTCTAGTTGATGTTATACCAATAACATACCATACGACCCGTCAAAGGTTCCTCCTGACTAAGAACTGCGACTATTCTGAGACTTAGGTACACTTAGCTTAAAATTTTTTAGTTAACATCCCTATTATGCAATACGCACACGAGGCCGAAAAATCGGAGATGGGTCTTGGGCTCGATTTCGAGACCAATTTATTAATTATTTCGCAAATAAATTCCATTAGAGTCTTTGGGCCTGTTTGACCACTCTCCATTTAAGATATCTTAATTCGCCGTAATCTGTAAATAGCTTATAAAGTTCTTCCATTTTATCTTGTCTACGGTTACTTTAAAGCTTCGATTCACGTAATCTAATAATTACGTATAATCGACTGTTGAAAGTAGTACAGCTACTATACTACCGGCTTCACTAAGTAATAAGCAATGAGGCTGTATACTTGGCTCGTGCCTGTTTGATTATAAGCACCGGTTTTGCTCTTTATCCATCAAGTTTATAAGTAGGGTTGGGCTTTTGCAAAGTAATGTTGCATTATGAACCTTATTGGATCGTTATAAGGATATGGTGTAAGTAAAGATTTACTAGAAGATTTCACTGGTGTAAATATATGCTGAACAGCTTTGAAGTATTTTTTTCTAAATGGCATCTCTTGTCAACCGGGTAAGTGAGAGACCTCCAGCAAAGGGGTTAAAGATTGCAAAATCCAGTTTTTTTTTATAAAACTTATGTGATTTTAGTTTAAGTTGATGTTCATGGTAACTCATAAATAAACGAATACTCAACTGTAAGCCTGTGGTAACAATATTAAATCAAGGCTATTACCTACTCCTTTAAAGCGTAGTAATAGGGGTGGTTTTCGTAGTTTAAGAATTACCACCAAACAGGGCCGCTTTGATTACGATTAAATCACTCTCACATAGCCTTTTAGGGGGACGAGGGGCATCCCCTATTCCGTCGTCCCTCTAAACCTGCTTAGAAGGCTGAAAGAGGGCGTTATCGGCACTCCACCGACTCCCGATGTTTTTGCTGTGGGTCAGGAGAGAGGTCTCAACCTTCTATGAAACCGCCCTTTCACAGAAGGATCAAGGACACCACCACATTCCACGACTCTGCGCTCATAGAGGAGAGCCAACCCCCGCAGTGGAAAAATCGTCGGGTCTTTTGGCATTACCAGTTTGTTTGTTTGTATAATTTTTAAGGTGTTTTTGTTAATAATGCCAAATAAACACAACTTTCTTTCTTTTTCTTTCTTTCCAAATCCGCGCCAGCATGGTGGCGAGTATAAAACTATGCTAGTACTCACGTTGGCGTGGTTCTCGACCAGGCACAGGAACACCACGTCCTCGCGCAGCAGTCGCACGGCGCCGTGGAGCGGCTGCGACGTCTTGCTCTTCAGCATGCGGTACAGCAGCGCTGATGACATGTGCGCGAAGTCCTCGCCTGAACAAGATAATTGTTATTAAAGTTATTGGTTTTTTTGCTTGGGTTGACGATATCGTCAAAGTCGCGGGAAACATCTGTATTAAAAGACCGGGAAATGTAGCGGAAGAAAGGGGAGGCCTGTACCCAGTAGTGAGTGATTCCGGACTGATATGATGATGAGGCAGAGTTCATCATTGCAATATAAACCTTATCAAACAGATATATGACGCATAATTCAATATCTGGCTTCTCTAAATTCTTTTCATTGCTAACTTCTCTAAGGAAGATTTTGTAATCATAATTTTGGTGATAAGTACCTAGTATAAAATAACTCAGAGAGCAAAGATTCAGATTAAACAAATCATTATTTTTAGCACCATTTAAAAAAACTAGAAAAAAGATGCATCAGACCTTGATTGGAGTGCTATTGATTTACTAAACAATGTAGGTAAGTAATTTGTCAAAGTCACTGCAGTTGTCTTCAGCCATAACAAATGGCAAAGCTGAACAAATAATATTAATCAGTTCTAGTTCAACATCAAAGAACAATAAAAATGCAGCTGTTTTATATTTATACAAACAACTGTTTGTAGAACAGAAAGTGAGGTTATTGAATTAGTCCTTCCAAGTTCAACACATTTTCTTGCTGATGCCCTCGGCCTCACCTCAGTTTGATAACTGTCTCAGGAGACTGTATTACCGGGACAAAAAGTAAGTGTTAATCCAAGTAGCTATATCTGTGCTAAATTATGTACAGTAAGTAGTACAGTAAGTTCTAGCGAGATTGAGTAACAAACATCCATCCATAGCCATACATACTTTTGCATTTCTTTCTTTCTTTCTTTTCTTTTTAAAAACGTTGTTGTTGTATTTATAACTAGCTGATGCCCGCGGCTTCGTCCGCGTGAATGTCGGTTACCGCGACCGATGTCGGTTATCGCGACCAAAACTAATCTCTTCATCCCTCCCTTTCAACCTTTTTTTCGCACCAAAGGTGAACGCGCACCCAATAGATGGCGCTGTATGTCCGGAATAAATTTTATTTTTTATTTTATTTTTTATTTTATTTTTTGTAATAAAAACTATCCTATGTCCTTTCTCAAGTTCCAAACTATGTCTGTACCAAATTTCACACAAATCGGTTCAGTAGTTTAGGCGTGAAGCAAAGACAGACAGACAGACAGAAAGACAGACAGAGTTACTTTCGCATTTATAATATTAGTTAGGATAGTATAAGGTAAGATTTTTAATTTTAGCCTGGTATTAAAACTTTCATGCCTGTAGCACACCTCCGCTGCGAAACAACAATTGCGTAACCGCTGCGCGAGTTTCACTGTACAACAGTACTACGGTCAACGGGCGGAGATGTAGACGGCTCCCGAGCAAATGAGCGAAATCGTGTTAGAAAGAGACAACATCATAGTCAGTTTTGTACGTTAGAGCAGGGAATTTCGCGCCTGTTTCGCCGCCAAAGAACTTACAACTTACAGCGAAACTATTGCGGTTTCGCCCTTTGAGTTTCGCAGCAGAGGTGTGCTACAGGCATTAATGCAGGAAACTGGCTTAAAAGTAAGCCAATTTCCGTCATTATAAGTTTGTGGGAATTTAATAACTAACACTATTTTTAAGGAAAAATAAACCAAATTTACCCTTTTAAACATTATCCTTGTATTATAAATAGATGCAATATCCAGTTTTTTTTTACCACTTGAAAGGTACATTATACCAGATGGATATAAGATTATTTTGATCTAGGTACTAAGCGAGGGAAGCCCCACACAGAAGTTAATCTATTGTATACTTTTATAAAGAAGTCCTTTTTCGTTTGTGTGAAAATGTACTCCGCCTTGGGTGCACAACACTTAAGTCGACTGTTTTCAAAAGTAATTTTTCAACTTTTCAACATTACTTAACATAAACTTACAATAACTAACTTATCCTATTGGATGTTGCTCAGTAACACTTGGAAACATAATTCTACAAAAAATAACTAAGGTGTGGATGCACCTTTACACTACTAATTGAATCCACTAATTAACACAACCTTGTAAACATACATCACAAGAATAATATTCTCTAGTGCGAACAAATGATGCAATATGTCTAACCTGTCAGATCATCCCAATGTGCTGATATAAGCCCTGAGCAATGCTCCTTGAGAGCCGACGCACCAATCTCGTCAGCAGCAGAGTAGAACTTCACACAGGACCTGAAATTATGACAGGATTTTTTTGTAATCAAATGTGTTGTTAGCATAGTTTCGATGTAATAATCTCTGATCTGATCACTGGTATTATTAAATAAATGCTTTATTCTGGATCAAACACTTTGTAAATCTGAAAAACCCTATGACATACTGATAATATGTATTTAGAATATAGAGATCTTTAAATTCAAAATCATTTATTTCTACAATACACACATCAGCCTGAATTTTATAGCTGAATTCAATAAACAGCAATACATAGCAGAAACATGGATAACTTTTGTGTGGAATAGTGAATTTCATCTAGGTACCTATCTGATAACAAAATACATGCAAAAAATATGGTTTACAATTAACAAATAACATTTTCATCATCAAGTACATATTGGATCATTCTACGATAGTGAGTTTCTCTAGCTTCGGATTGAATATAAAACAATGATGAATATTTTCATTCAAGCATTATTATTGATAACCACCCTGTGTTTTTTCTATACATTTGCTTACCTAACTCCAACTGTAGCTATGAGAGCCTGTTCACATTTTCCAACTAATCCATATAGTTTGAAGCTGGCTGCTGATTTCATCAGCTGTAGAGCAAAAGAGTCTCCTCGGGACAAATCCACTACATCAGTGTACAACCATTTTAGGAGGGCAGCGCCTATGTCATCAGGTAGAGTAGACCAGTCTGAAATACAAATATGTTATTGGTATTCATGAATCATGGCATATATTCAGGAATGAGAAATACAACAAAATTGTAGATTAGAAATAGACTTATCATATAGATAAGGGCTTGAGATATTACACAAATCATAACATCATTGAATAATAAAGCAAATCTTACCTAATTCCTCGAGATTTTTAAGGGCTTCCTCATTCCAGTCATCAGAGCGAGCATTCAGGACGAACTTGTGGCCAGGCATGGACTTGCTCTGCAGCTTGATTGTGATGTCGGAGTACGTTGCCCTGCCGTACAGAGTAGCCACCGTCATGAGCAAACGCGCCACAAAGCTCGTCTCGCTCAGGTCGCCGGCCGACGCTGCCGCCAGCGTATACTTGCGCTCCACTTCCGCGCAGTGGGTCTGCAGCTTCCCATACTCCTCCTTCAGCAGCGACAGGTGCTGCTGGAGCTTTGTCACCTCGCTGGAAGCTGCACAAACCGACATAGTCATGAGACTGCCTCCGATAACACCGCCCACTATTACAAACAAGTTTTGCACGCAAAAAACATTCAATTTTCAGTGACTACTCACCCATGACGAGGTTTTTTACGTCCGGTGCAAAATCTAAAAAAAAGCCTTGAATTCACTTGTCTGAATAAAAAATATTTATTCGTAAATTATGAAAATGACAATTTATATCTATTGTCAGCAAATTGTCGGCCATCAGTCAATAAACATAACGTTTCTTTTTACAGGATAGTCTTTACTCTTTAGCAATTTCCGATAAACAAGAATGATTAGAGAGTATTCACATCAAATTGGCCGTTATATTTTATGAATGACTCGTAATGTATTTCGGTAGTTTTGTTATTCCATAAATAGTACTCTGTGTTTAGTTACGAGCAGAAAGTAGTACTGAATATCACTAAGAAATATTGATTCTTTGAAAACCAAAGACTTTTTACTTGTAATGGAACATTCATGACATTTTGACATTTCTGTCTGCAATAGTCCGACGCAGCAAAGCATGCGAATGAAATAGCCATACACAAACTATTTGCATACGACAGGGACAGATGCTCAAAATTATCAATGAGTTCATAATATTTACAAAGAAAGTGGTTCTGGGAGGCTACTTGAAGCAAAATATTACTGTAGTTTCGGTCACTCTTAATAGGTGTCACTACGTATGCAAAATCTATTTTCAAGATAACCTTCAAGTGATTTTGTCCATTATTGATAACAAGAATTACTTTGTATCAACCTTAAAATTAGTAGTTTAGAAATCGTATATACGCGTGTTTTATTCTCAAAATGAATTCTCTAAATAGAGTGTTATGTTTAAGTTCAGCTATACCGAAGAATGCGAGGTACTTTTCGTATTGTTGTTTTGTACAGTGTCCGGTTTTAAATTTGGAACTTTCACGTAAATGCAAGTTATTTTTGTAGGTTGATTTCAACAAGTGCACGACTATCGAACGCTGATGATGGATGGTTTTCGAAGTTGCTGGTGCGGAGGATAGAGCCGACGAAGGAGTCCCACAGTCGGATGCTTAGCGACAAGGAGATAATTTATGCACTCCACACACATAACATAAGGCCGGACTCCACGGAAAAATACTTGCAAAATTAGTATGTGTTTGCATAAATATTCTTACATAAATTAAGTACATCATCTGAATGCCTACAAACTAGCTTATGACCAAGTAGTGAATAGAGATTATAGACTGACTATTATGCAACATTCTGTAAATAGAACACTACATAATATTACCTTACCTACAGTAACAAATCATTACAATTCCTAATACCTACATAGTAAATGTTATCTGTGTTAAACCTTGACCCTTTACATCAGTCATTTAATTGAGTGTAAATTGTTGTTTATTACTAAAAAAAAAATCCCAGGCTTAATAAAACCTTATTTTTTAAGTTGAGCAGCCGTGTCAAAGTTATTTATCATGAAAAAAGTTTTGCATATTTTTCTAACTAGACCATAATAACAAGTTTAAAATGATCAACATGTTACTATCATAAACAAACACTGCAATCAATCCATCTCCTTACTCTTATCGTTATAGAAATTAGCCAGCATGTACGAGATGAGAAAGTAAAATGTTTCATCAACTTTTAGCAAAACATCAGTGGAGTTTGTCCACTCTCAGAAGGCAGACCTGGGCTGTGAGCTGGTGGGATCATGGACCGTGTCTGTGGGAGACATGGACCAGGCCCTTCACCTGTGGAGATATGTTGGAGGCTTCGAGAAGATTGACAAAGCAAAGATTTTGTTCAGAGAGAATGCTGTAAGATATCCTAATGATTGCTAATTGTCTACAATTTGTTGGTAAATTTTAATCAGTATGTTTTACTATACCCTTGGGTATTTGCCAGGTCAGGTCATAGTCCAGCTATATATTTTATCATCACTCATGAAATATCAAAGATAGTGTGGCCGCCTGACTGGTGTATCCTAATGATGGTGACGAGATAAACTTAATCATATTAGGGTAAATACTGGCAACTTGGAACTGAACCCAGAAACTGGGATAAAAAACTCTAACTTCAAGAATATAAAAAAAAAATTGACTCGCTACTATATCCATTTAGGAATACTATATCCAATAGAAAATAATCCAAAAATTAACATTAAGCTCCTAGTTTTTTTTTAGTCCATTTTTAAGTTTCCTTCATTTCTCATACAGGATTACAGAGCCCTTGAAGTAGAGCGCGGTAACTTCGTGCGGTCGCGGCACTTACAGTACTTGCTGGCATTCAGTTTCTGGCCCAATGGAG
Source organism: Diarsia dahlii (assembly GCA_949775195.1). NCBI lineage: Eukaryota > Metazoa > Arthropoda > Insecta > Lepidoptera > Noctuidae > Diarsia > Diarsia dahlii. The sequence continues at coordinate 12,571,870 of OX459210.1, read as the reverse complement.
AGCCCCGCACATCCAGCAACATTTATGAGATTCGATCCTACAGGTTTGTCTAAAATAAATATTTATGTTTACATCATCATGTCTCAACAACCTAGTTAGTTTGGAAAGCTTTTAGCACATGATCATTAATTTGACTAAAGATTGGCTATAGCTATTCCATGAGCCTGTAATCCGTGAAAGGCTAGGCAGAGGTGTACCTAATAGTTACATTTACACCCACATTTCGCCAGTTATGTTATTTTAGACCCATTTATTAGGGGGCGAGCCTATTGCCGTCAACCAGGCAGAATCCAAAAAAATATGTAATTAAAAAATATTCAGAATACGACAGATGCAAGTATTCAATAACGTAGATTAACAGCATGTTATCGGTCATCAATTTCAGTAGTAACTCACGCTCGGCAACCTTGCGACCACTTACCAATGAAGTGGCTACTGTTATAGCCTATTACCATCCTATTACAAATACTTATGTCTATCGTTCTATCTAGTCTGAAGCCGGGCACGATGATCGAGTGGGGTAACAACTGGGCCCGCGGTCTTACATACCGTCGCTCTCAGAATGAAGCCTTCGCTGGCTACTTCTCCCAGATCGGACGCCTTTACAACGTACATCACATTTGGTGTAAGTATTTTCTTTCATTTTAATACTAATATCCAGATAACTAATTTGGAATGAAAGATTCGCTACATTGTTACAGTAACATGATTTAGGTCAGAAACCACTTTCATGTAAGTATATATCTGCATATCGACGGGGAAGTGCTAACAACTCCTAACTTACATTTTTTACGAAAACGACTTATGAATGCAGTTCGATAGAGAATAAAATTGCGCGTCTACTGTCGCAAAATTGACGTAGTTAGGCACCGAAGAAACATCTCCTATGTTATGGTCTAAAAGGTAATAATAATAATTTATTCATCAGACTACAAAAGAGGTCCACTGTGTTAGTAACAATATAACTTAGCCTATGTTAGTACTTAATAACTTGGACAGATCGAATGCGATTGGTTAGTAACATAATAACTTAGCCTATGTTAGTACTTAATAACTAAAACAGAACGGGTGAGATTGGTTAGCGCCCACACTAGCGGGCTATCTGCCCGGTTGGCTATAGATTGCAGTATAGTGTTATGACTGCCACGCCTGCGTAGAGTAGAGGCAGATTTTTTACGCCACAACGCATCAAAGCCATCAGTGCGTGCGTTGGAAAACATTTCCGAGGCACTACAGAAGCGTGGCAGTCGCAACAATATCCTGAATGCATTATATACTGGATACGCAGAGCATTATAAGCTTTTTGGGTATATGTGAACCACAGGGCTCCCGAGTACAGTGATGTGCAATATGCTTTAAAAAGTACTATTTTAATTGCGGCTGTACATCGAGAAAACCTGCGAGCCAGCATATTCGCCCTGACTGATAATGCTCTGCGCTCCCTTTCCAAATCCAGGTCATCTTTCAGATCATCCGTGACCAGGTGGCCCAGGTATTTAAATTTGTACACCCTGTTCACCGGGTACCATTCATAAAAATAGGAGGGACTGTAGTGGGACACCTGGTGCCAGACCTGAAGACCATGAATTCTGTCTTATTACAATTATAGACTAACCCATGAGTCACAGCGTACGACTCGCAAACTTTCAGTAGCTTTCGGAGAGCACTGATTGAGGGAGCCAGCAGCACCATGTCGTCCGCATAGCTAATGTTGTTAAAACAAACTCCATCCACGTAGCAACCGACACGCATGCTGCTGAGTCGCTCAATCAGCGCATTGACATACAGACCGAAGAGCAAAGGCGAGGATAACCCCCCCTGCCTCACCCCGCACTCCGGCCGGCATGGCTCCGACAGCTCACCCGCCCAACGCACCTGAGTCTCCTGGTTCAGATACCAGTGCCTGAAGAGCAATGTAAACTCTGGCGGCAGCGACGTCTCTTCCAGTTTTTTCCAAAGAAGATCGTATGGGACAAGATCAAAGGCCCTAGACAAGTCAAGGAAAACTGCATAAATCGGCGTTTTTCTAGCCGTATAATAAATACCTGACAGCGTGCTTCAAGCTAACAATAGCCGTTTCTGTTGACAACCCAGGTCGGAATCCAAACTGGGCGTCACAGAGCTGCACATGTTTCTTTAGATGTGAGTTGAGCACGCTGTCAAGTATCTTGGCTATGACGGTGGCGAGTGAGATAGGCCTGTAGTTAGACTTGTCCGATACGTCTCCAGTCTTACTTTTGATCACCGGCACCACCAGAGTCCGCACAAGATCAGGCGGAAGGTGAGAATGACTCAGACACAGATTAAATAAAAGTGCCAGCACTCGAGGTAAGTGGGGACCAGCATGCTGCAGGTGCTCGATGCTGAGCCCGTCATGACCAGGCGATTTGCCCCTTGTCATTGTCTTTATAATATGCCTGATCTCCTTAGCAAGAACGACAGTTGTCACCTCCGCATGCTCGGGCCCAGCATCGAACCCCGCGCACGGTGGCCCCAGTGTCGACTTAACAGTAAATTGGGTTATAAACACCTCAGCTATATCCCTAGGACTGGAAAACCCGCCGACGCTCTCAGGAACACCCGGCTTAGGGTTCAACCTATTAGTGGCTTTCCAAAAACCTTTAAAATCTGATTTAGCATGATGTTTAGCTAGTAGATCCATTTTAATTTGTTCTTGGTGTTTTTGGCACCACTGCTTTCCTTTAAAGATTTTCCGTGCACTCATCATAGCATCAAAAACAGGACCAGTGGACGGTTGACCGTACCGAAAATTTAAATACGCTTTTTTTTCGCCTCCTGTAAAATGTGGTTTTTGTAAGTTAGGAGTTGTTAGCACTTCCCCGTCCATATATACTTACATGCATCCACAAGGTTTTGGGTTTCTAGGAACACTACACGCCAATGTTGCCAGAAACCCAAAACCGTGGTACTGCAACTGAATCATGTCATCATGTTCGAGGTTGACTAGATACATGTGCCAGCCACACAAATATTTTTTGAACCTGCACCAAAGCCAATGCGCCAACCTGATTTCATGTTCTCAACTCCTCAGGCTATAAAGATCTGCAAGCTCGTCGCGAGACTCGTGAGAGCACTTGGCGCAACCCCGGCTGGGACGAGTGCGTGGCGTACACCGTCCCACTCATCCGCGAGATGCACTGCCGCATCCTGGAGCCCACGTCCTTCTCTCCCACACAGTAGACCAGCACCCAGGAACTGCTTCCGACGACCGCATTTACATCCTCTAGGAACTGCCTTTATCGATTACCGAAAATTTATTTTTATATAGAAATCAATGGGATAAACATCCAACCGTAACTGCGCCCCAGTTTTTTCAGTTGGTGGAACGCTAGATTTTCCTAAAATCTAATTTAATTAATGTAATGTTTTAAACATTTCTTTAGGACTTTAAATGGATTCGGCATAGAAATGTATTGCGGCATTGTGCTTCGATGTCCAGTATGCCTTTCAAGTTTCCAACTAGGAGATTGTGTACTAAAAGCTACGTAGAAAATAATTTAGCTAACAAAATATATCAATTCGGCTTTTTATGAAATCTGTCTATGTAATGAGTTTTACATTTAAAGGCAAATAAGATTTTGTTGATTAGAAATTTTCTGATGAAATATTTATTCGGCAACTCGTAATTTGTTTTGCTGTCGTTATTACCTAACCAGATATTTTATTGAAACGTATGCACCAGTTTACTATGATAAGCACAATATTTTCCGTCGTCTTCAAAGCATTATTTTATAAGCCGTGTGGTTATTTTATTTTACAGTAATTGTACAGCGTTATGTGGAGACACGGCTTTAGTTTTGTAGTATAGAAATTAGTTTTTTCTTCTTATTTTTGATAGCATTTATGAAAAACAAAACCGTAATATTAAGATCAATTTTAGGCTTAATTATTCAAGATAATCATGAGAATAATGTACTTCGGTAACGTTGTTGTATATCCTTGTTTTTTTGTTTCACATTTATGTTAATACAAGAAATAGATTTTCTAAACAGTTACATGTTACTTTCATTTACGTATTTCTGCGTGACTATGCACCAATATAAGGAGGGCATTTTTGTAAATAATACAAGGGAGTGATTTTCTTTCCATTTAATTTATTTCGGTTTGATTTTTCATGAACCAGATTATATTACAGTATTATTAGTGATAATAGTTAGAATCTAGAAATTCATTGTTAAATATTATGTAACAAAAAATAAAAAGAAAACAACGGTGCACCGAGCGAGCCGCAAACAATCGCAAACTATGTCAATAACCGGCGGCCGCGCGCGCGCACCTTGTCACATCGGTCACAATATTGCTAACTACCTATCTGTGATAAAAGACTATACAATGGTAAAATATAAAAATTGTATAGTTACAATTTACAAAATACGTGACCACTAACTACGAGTTTGGTACTTCTATCTCATAATAATTATTTTGTAGATAGTGACCGTTGAAAGGTGACAGATAACTGATAACATCTAACTCTAGAACAGCTAAGTGGTGGGAGGTTGGAATAGGAAAAAGACGCGCCTACGCACTATACCCGAGCCTTCCGGCTGCTTCCGAGTGTACCAGAACCGGTACATCTCTACGCCAGCGTTCAGGCAGCGGACTATGACAGCGAGCAAAATACTACGCGCCTAACTTTAAGTACCGACCCTCTATTGCACCCAAGCGAAGTTACAGCATACAGTTCAATTCCTTAGTGCTTCGGTTCCCGAATTAGCCACGACACCGGCGGAGATCGACAGTGGACGCAACGTGGCGGAATAGTACCGGCGTTATTTTGTCACTAATAAAAATGTCACTCAGATAGCCGATTGATAACGCATGTCCGGATAAGCGCACGTCTGTTGTTTTACTACTGTTTTAATATCAAGATAACTAACATTTTACCAAACAATATTTTCTTATATAATAACCTATATTGAGTATTTTGAGAAGGCGTTTGCGCAATATCAATGTTTGAAGCGAGTTATGTACAGCTCAGTACTTCCAACGGTTAGGTCCACTCCGCGCGCTCGCAGTCTACTATTATGTACAGAGACAGGGTGACAAGTCAAGTTAGGCTGTGTCTAGAGATTATTGTCTTATATTTGGTCAGTTCAGGAAGGGTTATATGGAGTCTACCAATACTGGGATACCTATTCACAATGCCATTTACCATTATCTTGCATTATCTAGGAATTCGAAGCAAAATTTATAATTCTATGATTTGGGTAAATAGCGTTGTGCAAAGATATTCACGTAAAACAGCTTTGTCAAACGCTTTGTTTATTATAATTTTATACCTAAATCACTTAGGCTTCGATCCTATAGAAATCCGTCAAGAAACTTCCAACAAACTCAAATAATACGATCACATCATGTGATGCTTTAGGAAAAGAATATTAATAAAAATAATAAAAAATACTTTAAAAATAGTATTAACTAAATTTGGGTATTTATGACTATAATCCATTTTAAATTAAATAATACATTTGCTATACATATTTGACTGGTAAGCTTAGTACACAATACGATAGGGTATTAGGACACTAAATAAAGAAAATAGCACATAGTCGGGCCCCGCACAGGGACCGCCGCGTCGCACTTCCAATGTACACAAACCGCACTCGCACCTTACAAAAGTAACAAATTATTTATAATATTAAATTATTGTTCTTTATATACATAACGCCGAGCCCGGCGCGCCCCTCCGCCCGTAAGGCAAATCGTGTGCTCCGACATACATATTCACAATAATACATATACTTTATATATTTACACAACGAACCGGCATGGCGGCAGTGGCGCGACACTGCGCGATACGCACCACCCAAACATTGTTATTATGATTTAGTAAAGCGTGTTACAATCCTTTTAAATCTAAAATCATCTAAAATAAGCATAATAATAAACGTTCTCGTTACAAAACCCTTTTAACATTTAATAAACTCAATACTAGGCCAATAAACAAATACCGTCAGTCCGCTCTTCAAAGAATTTAACTTACATTAAATATATGCAAAAATGGTTCCTAAAGTAAAAACTAATGATATGAATATTAGAATTTTGTCTATCTAATGTTGTAAATAATAACATCCTCTGTGAACAGTGAGGTGGGGCGGAGTGCGCGCGGCTCGGACTCGTCTCTGACTCTGACTACTTCATCTAATTAATGCCAAGTGTCAAACGAGCTAAGTGTACACTTTGAGGATCAACATGTCAAGGTTTCTCTGCAAAGTTTACCTTATCATTTGGCGTGGTCGCGGTAATCCGTATTGAAATTTTTCAATCTTGTTTCATTAGAGCATCAAGATGAAAAATCTGCTAGAACCACTGTGGAAACTTACCATAAACTACATATTTATACAAGATTGGATCAGGAATACTAGATTTTAAAATGTAATCATGCCCTCTACTGGACACTGTTCCGTTGTAGTACGTGTGATGCGGATTAACGATGGACGGTCTAATAATATTCTAGAGACGATGATAAAATTTCTTATGTCTAAGAGATCGAATATTCAGACGCGAATAAATTAAGTTTTACAATTTAAGTGTTAATTTCAATATTCCCGTGTGACAACAATGTTAGGTGTGGTGCGGATACTTCGAGCACTTGTTTCATCGTATTCCCACTAATTTTTCGTTAAAGTTATCTAGCGCCGTGACGGCTGGCAAGCCAACGGAACAGTGTCGTAACGTGAGTAAATCTCTAATAGAAAAAAAGCGTCTCATTCTCACATCGATGCATCATTTAAATAACCTCAGACATATGCAGACAGACTTGCGAATAACCTCTTTGTTACCATTATATCTTCACTTGTATTCTCATGTAACAACATGTTTCCGATATTTTGATAAACCATTAGGCGAGTTAGGCACATATTTCGATTGATGGCTGAAACATCAGATTCATAAAATATTTTTTTATTTTTAAAATTAAACATGCAGTATAAAATACAATAAATAATCATTCACTTGAACAGTGGTCCGTCTAACTAAAATATATAACTGAAAGCTACATAATTATTATGTATGTACAAATGTAGACGTATTCAGTTCAGAGTATTTGTCAAAACACCAGAAACATGATGATGCAATAACAACTCCGCCGAGAATAATGTTTGTGTCTCACTACAGCAAGCAATAGTAACCTTATTACAATACAAAATAATGACTACTATTGCGTGCGGCAACTTTCTAGTTATTCCTCGACTCGATTGTAGCTATGAGATAATTATTTAATTATGGAGTGCAATAAACTTAATAGTGTAATAAAATAGGAAATGCCCTCCCGAACCATTTGACAAACGGCCGTACTTTTCACTTGGAAGACATAACAAAAAAATATAAAAAATTTGGCTAATATTATTAGTGTCCAACAGTATATGAAATAATTCCATGTAGCCAATTAACATGAATTTACATACCGCGGGAGGGCAGACAGTCTCAGTAATAAGAATGGGACGTGAAATTCTAATGCTGGTGCCAAAACATTGTACCGTGCCCAATACTCGAAATAATACTTCTGCGGACCACAATATACTCACACGATTCAATCAACCAACACATATAATTTTCGTAACAAGTCTAATGAGGTAGCCCGTGAACATTGCTAACGATAATAACAACAATCGATCGTATGTAACCGCTCCGAATACTAGAGAGCGCAGTGAGTGTATGACACTTCAAAAATGCGATGAAAAATTTACAATACTTACACCCGAGGTCCACAAAATTTTGTGAGCGTCATAACGTCGTTTAGATCGCGTCGAGTACGATCACTGCACCGTCAATATTGTATCTCCCCGTCGCCTTATCACAGTGGCGGCCGAGTCACGCACACGACGGCGAGTACGCCGTCACATATATAAACCCTCAAGCAATGATCTACTGAAGCGTACACGGGGCGTGTACAAGCTTGTAGTTTGGCATCAGCATTAGTGGTCGGTTACAGCGAGCCGGCCGCGAAGCTGGCGGACGAGTTGCTGTGCGCCAGCGACAGCATGGAGCCCGACAGCGACTGCTCCTCCTCGCCGTAGCCCTCCCGGCTGCCTTCCGCGATCGCCATCGCGCTACACGATACAAAAAAAAGCACTCGTTAGTCATAGAGAAACTTAGCGGGTTTATATAGACAAATGGGAACTGATCAAGTCTGTGAAGTTTCTTTGAACAATTAAAAGTTCAGTGAGTTCTTTGACAACACAAGTCAGTGAAAAACTCTTAACGCCGACGGAACGTGAGCGTATCGTAGGTTAACATGATCAAAATATGTACGCCTGATACGCACCTAGGTTATAATACCTCAGATTACCTCACGTTAGTAACAGCAATGTATCTCATCATATATTCATCATCAAGGGCAGAAGCCCTTGTCCTATCCATCCATCAACATATTTTGATAAAAATAAGTGAGTATCACCTGAAGCCGAGACGCGCGCTCTCGTTATCGAAGTGCTCGAGCTCGCGCTCGTGACGCTCGTGCAGCAGCCGCGTTCGCTCCGCGCGCTCCGCCACGAACTGCGCGCACTCCGACTCCATCTGCAATACAAACATCACATTATGTTACCAAAAGAACGGGTGCGCCAAAGTTCACCTAAAATTTCAACTCCGATAATTGGAAATCCGAAAATGTTCTTCCTAACATTTTTCATCCTAACAATCGCAATTCCTAACTTCTCTGTCTCTAATGTTTTAATTCCGAAGCATTCAACTTCATAATGTCTGTAGCAATAAACATCTATTACACTATTATTTGTTTTCCTATATTTTCTCAACATAACCATCTTTTACACTATTATTCAAAGTCATATCTTTTTTTTTGTTTATATTACTTTTTATTCATAATAATCAGTATTATAAAAGGTCCCATTAAAAAAGGTGGACAAAATTTTAGAAATCATTCAGACCGCTAAAATAAGGACAATAGCAAATAAGAATAAGAAATAAAATACCTACTTTTATAGGATGAGTTTGTTCTAGAGTGCAGGCAATTTATTATTGTAAGTCAAAATAAAATCACTTTATCTAAAGTGTTTTTTTTTGTTTAGATGTCTTTAGTTAGGCTTACTAAACGCTGTGTTAAAATTTGTCCACCTATTTTAATGGGACCTTATATACTATGCAAAGATATCCATAGGTTAGGTTAGGTTAGAACTGTGACCAACTACGCGCGAGCCGAGCGAGCGAAGCGAGCGGTGCCGCGGCAGCGGCCGGCGAGCGCTACCTCGAAATTGGTCGCGAAATTTTTCTAAGTATTTTTTTCATAGTGCCCCCAAGACGACACTCTGACCTGAATTTCATTCATTTATTTTATTTCAAGACAAAAATCAGTGAAACGACCTTTAATCATTCTAAACAGTTGTATGAGTGAAAATATTATGGTAATTATGTTTAGGAATAAAAGCGTTAGGATAAAAAACAGTAGGAGTTTAAATATATTTACACTAATGATATTATGAATTCCAATTTTCGGAAACATGAGTGTTATGAACATCGTCGGTAGGACTACAAATAGTATGAATGAAAACTTTAGGATGAAAAATTTTAGGAAGAGTGATCATTCGGATTACAAATCGTTAGGAAGAACAATTTCGGATAAACAACTTTAGGTGAGCCAATATGGACCCCAAAAGAACTGCCTGCACAAGTATTCGCCGAAGATAGGTCGAAGTATTCCTATAGTTCCTAATTGGAACTCAATAACACTAACTGACCAGGGAAATCCAACTCCATGTAGTAACAGCACACTTGCGAAAATCAATCGACCAACACGAACCGTGCACCGTTTTTTTCGACGTTTTACAAGTGCCCATGTAGGCCTATGTGAATTAAAATATTTTGATTTTGTCCAAACTCAATACTTTATTGCATTCCATTGATTGGAAATGTAGATCTTTGGACGTTACAATACGGACATTACAGTTATCAGTTTTTTTTAGACGGGATGTGGACGATGGATACCTAGGCAGCCGCTCCATGTATAAATACTATTACTTGCATCCAGTTAGACTGGAAACCGACCCTAAGATAATTGGTAAAAGGCTAAGCAAATATATATTAGTTTATTATATTCTGTCTGTATCTATATTAATATGTATTAGTATGTACCTATTTATGTATATCAATTTATATAACAAAATAGTTGTGTCCTTATTATTATTATTTTTTTTTTGTACTCTACCACAGTGCTGTCTTATTTGACCCTAAGGTTGACTGGTAGAGAATGCCTTGTGGCATTAAGTCCGCCTATGTATGTACCACTATTGTACATGAAGTTTAAATAAATAAAATAGTGGTAGCAAATTGGCTGCATCTGTCCTATATCGTCTACTTAGCGGAGTTGTCCAGCCTGTCCAGTTACTTGCACAACGGGAGCTGATGGAGGCTACTGAAAGTGCCAAACTAGTTACCAAATTTTGAGCCAACTCAATTTAAATTATCATCGACACACTAAGAAGAAGCGGAACTAAAAGTGTCCCCGTACCTTCTGCTCCAACAAGGCTCGTCTGACGGCGACACGTTCCTCCAGCTCGCGCCTCTCCCGGTTGCGTTGTGCCTCGGCCTGCATCTTGCTCTTGCTCTGGTATGCCGTCAGCATGTCCAGTTCATGCTCCAACTGCATCTTCAGTTGCTGGCATTCCATCTGTAAAAACAACGTTCAGTGTTTCGAGTTCAGGTGATTATGATCTCCCGACTGCTACAAGTCATGTTTTCATATTCAAGCTAGAAACAAAAAGTCGCCTACGACTTTAAAACATACGTGAATGAAATTTTTCCCAAATTGCAATTGACAACTCGATTATACGGGGTTTTTAGGACGTACAAAAAGTAGAGTTTTTTTATGGTATAATCGCTAATCGTGTCTCATAAGGAGGGCTGTGACCCTCCTTATGAGACATGGCTGTGACCTATAACACAGACCCAGTGTTACTTGGTAGATGTCATCTACGAATGGTTGGGTTGGACCTTTTCCTTTTTTGTTTTGATAAGTGGTAATCGCATAAATCAAGATCAAGTCTGCCTTCAAAGTAGAAAACAGGCATCTTCTAGGCACGCTCTTTCCATCATAGACCTCATCTATCGCTTTCTATCAGGCGTGATTGAGATCCAAGTGATGGCCCATTTTCAATAATAAAAAATGCAGTATTTACTAGCGCAGATCTATATTAGTGGTCCACTTACCATCTGACTCTCGTCTAGCCTGACGGTCTGCTTCTGCAGCATCTCGGTGATGCTCTGGTCGTACTGCTCTCCTAGCAGCACTAGCTTGCGACGCTTCTCGTCCTTCAGCGTCTTTATCACTTCCTTCTGATGCTCCTGTAAACACAAATGACGTAAGGCGAGTTCAGTGATTGGTTTAAAATAATACAAGATAAGGTTTAGAAGCTATATTCTATACTAATGTTTTATTTGCGAACAAAACTGTCTGTTATCTCTCTCTCAAAGCGACTGAACGGATTTCAGCACACATGTAGGCCGACCAAGACCTAGGGTAGGATATGAATGTTGGATATTTTCCGACCTCATGTGTTTGTTATGTTTGTAGTGCAAGTGTTCGTATTCACAGTTTAAGTACGAAATTCAAGACGTTTTCGGCAAAGTTTCAGACCTCCGCCACTGACTGACGATACAAAGCCTCAATTAATTTTACATCGAGCCAGGATAGACCTTGATCCTAGTACATTCCTTTACATTGCATTTAAAACAGTATTGTTACTATTAGTAGGTTCACTTTATCCACGGCCATTACAATCATTACTAACACAGCACACTTTCCCACTAGGTATCAGAAGGTTATATAAAAGTAGAGAGCTTACCTTAGCGGTCATCTGCAGTATCTGCGCTTTGAGCGCCTTGTACTGACGCGTCTGTATCTTGCACGTCTCACGGAATTGCTTGCGTATCTGCATCTCTTTTTGCTGTAAGCATATACATTTATGTATTAGTTTTATATTATCAACATAATGCAACGTTAATTTTACGGTGATTGTTAAATGGTCATGGCCAAATATAATAGAGATTAGGATTTATTTCGCAGTTACTTAGTACTTTCGGATGGGCCCGTATCTTCGTTTACGGACAGAGAATAGCCCTGCTGGACCGAGGCATTAAATAGCCACAAAATCTTTAATTTAGGTCTGCCCTAGTGGTGTAAGGGTGTAATCACACGACGTATTATATACGCGCCGGCCGCTCCAACTAAATAAAAGATAAATATACATACTTTGAGGCTCTTGGGCTGCTGTTTAAGCTGCAGCGCGTGCTTCTTGCGCAGCTCGTGCTCTGCGCGCTGCATGTACTCGCGCTGGTTGGCGAGCTCCGTGCCGTGCTGGTTCGACAACTGCTCTTCTCTGTAATGGAACAACGTGTTGTTATTATTCACTCTGTGTCGGCCAGTTAGATTGATAGGCGACCTTTCAGAAAGTTGAGCTGGCTTGATTGAATGTTCGCACCACAATCAGAACACCGACTTTGAAAGACATTTACATGTAGCAGTGGACAGAGTTTTATGGCTATTAGAAGCTGATACTGAGATAAGATCCTGGCTAAATGAAAAACAGCAGCACGGGTAGATTTTCATATTAATGCAACATTTGTCGAGTTCGGTCTGATATTTGTAGATCTTGTGGACAATCGTTTCGATAGTAGTAAACCGACGGGGTATCAGGGTATCATGTTACCTGGTCACTGAATTGTGAAGGGCAGATAGATTGCTTGTTATGCAAATAACTGGTATTGAGCTATAATAGTTGTAGTTGTTGTTGTGTGTTGTTAGTAGTTATTAAAGACTCTAACATGGGGAAAGGCTAGACAGATGATGTGATGCCGATACCCATTACTTTATTAAAGTTTCGCAAGTTTACAAGAGCTGATGGTCACGTGTTACGTACCTGAGCGCATGCACACCTTTCTGTTGCCTGTACTCCAGCTCCTGCGTCTTCTCGTGGTGACGCAGCAACATGGCGTGCGCTTGTTCTAGCTGATTCTGTCGCTTGTTCAGCTCCTGCAAAAGATTTGCACACGATTTTAGTACTACGTAGTTTATTTATACAAAGGAGAGTGTTTACCGAATACGAGTTGCACAAAGGGCCATGGAGCGAGTTATGATCGGCATAAGCAAAAATAAATAAAAAAATAAACCCTACTAGATCGAGTGTGCAACACTGAAATTCGTCGTCGGACGAAAGTGATCGACGTTGGGGACAGGGCGTTACAGCAGGGAGATGGCCGATGGAGTAAGATTTTGACCGAATGATGGCCAAGGTTGGGCCAGAGAAACCAGGGCCGTCCAAAAACGCGTTAGGTCGACGATATTGTCAGGAGCACGGACTCACAGAAGAGAAAAGAGTAGTAGAAGAAAGGGAAGGCCTATACCCAATAGTGGGTTAATCAGATTTAATTTATATTTGTTCGGTTTCTAGGTTGTTGAAACCTTGAGTTGTTCATTAGGAACTTCTCAGTTTCTGCTAGGATTGGCGGCCGACGCTCACATTCCGTCCTGGATTAGTATTATGTGTGACGATATCAAGCTATGATATTCAGGTTGCTACATTTGATATCGTACCTCTCGCAGCAGCTCCTGCTCCTTGTGATGCAGCGCCAGCATGCGACGACGCCGGAAGCGCCGCAGCTCCAGCTCCAGGTACTCGCGCTGCGACCGCACCATCCGCATCTCCTCCGCCGCCTCGGCTTGCTTCAGGTTGTCCTTTTGAGATCTGGAAAATGGGTGCCACGGCTCATTATTACGGTGCGGTTGAGCTGATTCGCAAATTGTGTTATTGTGGCGCAGTCACAGGCAAAGGTGTGAAAGTTTTGGAGAGAAAATAATTTAAATAGCGGGTACTTTATCGTACGCCCTAAGATAACTGACTGACAACAGACATACTACGAAGATGTTTATGGATGGAGCGGGAGAGGATGGCCAAAGAAAAGATGTATGGATTGTGTGAAGAATTATATAAAAGAGAGAGGAATAAATAACGTCTGATAGGGGAGAATGGAAAAATGAGTTGCGCCGACCCTATATTGGGACAAGGGCAGGCTAGATGATGATGATGAGGCAAAGATTATATTATAAGCCTATATTGTCCCACTGCAGGGCAAAGTCCTCCCTTCCCTCTTTCCACTTTTTGCAATCCAGTGCGATTGTAGACCAATCCTTTGTGAAAGAGTCCAGCTCATCCCGCCATCTCCTTCAATCAAATACGTACTGCAGCGTGGCATCCCGCTGCCTCTTGGGCGTGGCGTCGTCCATGCTGAGCTCCTTTTTCCACCTCTCCTTGTTAGCCTTGTACTCGCGCTTGCGTTGCGTCTCGAACGCCTTGCGGTCCTGCTCCTGTCTCGCGGTGATGTCTTTGATTAACTTCTTCTCCGCCGCCGCGTTCTGTTTCTGCTTGCGTTCTAATTCTTGTGCGTGTTTTGTCTGGAATTACGAGAATATAGTGTTATGAATGGGTAGTGTATTTATTATCAGGCTGCGGCGAAGCCTAAAAGGAGGGTTATGTGTTTTAAATGTAGTCTTCATAATTATTATACTTACCATACCACTGAGTTTAACTCAGTGGTATGGTAAGTATCAACTCAGTGAGTTGTGCTTATACTGTCTTACACAAACATAGTGTATGGTATGGGCCCTGAGCATGCAGTCTTTTGGATGGTTCCTGTATCCTGTAAACTGACCCTGTACCCTGTAGTGTGGCATCAAGTGGAATTTGTTCTCTGTAAGCTAGCATCAGATGGTGCCTGCCACATTGTAGCCTCGCACCTAATGGAGCACTCTGGACCTGATTTTATTTATTTATTTATTTAAACTTCATGCACAATAGTGATACATAGGCGGACTTAATGCCACAAGGCATTCTCTACCAGTCAACCTTAGGGTTAAATAAGACAACATTGTGGTAGGGTACAAAATATCTAAAAAACATCAACTTTAAAAAAAAAGAAAAAAAACGAAAGTATATATATGTCGCAGATTCAACACCGAGGCACAATATTTAGAGTTGACAATTTAGAATAACGCCATCTATCATCGTTTTTCGGAACTATCATCGTTTTCGGAAACGTCAAGCAGTGAGCTTGGGTGAGGTCGATACAGAGCGTGGCAGGTCTGGTTTGACAGCTGTCAGTTGTCATATGTCAAATGTTAGTTGTGATATGTCAGACGTCAGTGGTCAGTGGTCGGTTGACGTTGACATGAGACGCATTTGATTTGAGGGACGGGACTTTTTGGTGAGACACGAGCGCGAACGGTTGTGCTGCCCGCCTGTATCGAACTTACCGCGTTTCCGTACTTTAATCCATTTCCATCGGCTTGATCTTTTGAGATTTTGTTAATTTGTTATCGGAAGTAAATAAATAGGCGGTTGTAACCAGTGTTGAGACTATTATTTCGTACCTCTGCCATGCTGAACTTGGACTCTGACAACGATGTACCCGAAATAGTTGTGCTACCTTCGTCATCAGAAGTGGTATGTAACTTTAACGCCTACATAATGTAAGTGACAGTGCTAGACCGGGAAAAGTGTAAAGACAATGCGCGTGCGTCTGAAAGTGACATAGAAACGGAAATGTGGTGTTTTCTGTTCGAGCAAATAAACAAAAACTTTATGACTATTGTGCAAGCAATGAAATCACCTTTTCGGGTACGGATATTCGCCTACCGCATTTTGACCCTGAAAAACGGAATATTGTCCCGCGGGCTTGGTTGGCAACTGCCGACATGTATGTTATCGATCTGAATAGTCAAGGTGCATCGTTGATGATTGCTTTGAACCGCGCACTCGTGGGAGAAACGGGACGAACGGGAGCCACACATCTACTGTAGGTGCGTCGTAAGTCGGCACCTCCGTCGCTGGTCGTCCTCCGCTGGGCCTCCTCCGGGTAACCAGGGGTCTCACCTGGTGGGGATGGACCGCCGGGGTGCTGTGAAGACAGCAGCGCCGTGAAACCGGCGCTGTGGCGTGCCTACAGGGGAAGCAGCGAATTCCACGAGACTCATGGGAGAAGTTTCGTCATGGCGGTCGTCCATATCTTGTCCTGGGATGAAATGGAGCGATTTTAAAGAGCTGTTTATAGTCAGGAGCGCCCCGTAGGGTGATGACGATCGTGAAGACCCTGATGCGACATCAGAACCGGGATTTACTCGAGCTGAAGAAAATACGAAGAATGGCGCGATGACGTCACGGTGCGCTGAGAATTTACTTCGGCAGCGGCGCCGGCGGCGCGGCGGCGGGACGCGGCTTGGCGGCGCGTGGTTGGCAGCGCGGCGGCGCGGCAGGCTGACCAAGCAGTGCCTGCAGTCTGCAGCAGAGGCAAATAGCGAGCGACGTGTTGAAGTTTGCTATGTGAGCAATCCCAGCAGTGTGCTGATGAATATCTGGTGAGTCGTATCCATTTTACTATGATTCTGGTGCCGAATGCTCTCTGATCAAAAATGTTTCGTTACAGTTCAGTGGCAAGCGTGTAAATAACATTGTAAATTGACCCGGGATAGGTCATGATAGTTTGTACTTCACAATTATTTACTGAGGTTATGATTATCGATTTACTATTAGAGATTTTATTTCATGTTGTACCGGATAGTTGTTTTAAAAAAAAAAAATATTTTAATTGGCGTTGAGATTTTACAACAAGGATTTAATGTTAGTTAGACGTGTGATAGTGTTGTTTTTGTGTCGTGAAAAGGTTGTTAGGTTATGTGATGTTTCAAATAAGCTCAAGAATGCTTCTAATATTCAAATTGATTTCAATACAGTTGATACAGATGTTCCGTTAGAATTTCGTTCCCAATTAATTAATCTATTGACAGCATATTCATCTTTGTTTACTAGTGATTTCTAGATCCCATATTACAACAAGACTAGTTGAATACTAAGTGGTCAACTTAACATTTAAAGTACCTAGCATAGTAAGAGTTTTCTTATAACCTGTAACGTTACAGGAAAAATAAAGTAACATGTTGAACAACCCTACTTTAAAAAATATTTTGATAAAGGCTCGAAATGATTATCTTGATGGTGTTGTGCATGTAACCGGATGGAGGTTACATGTGGAGGTGGCCGGATAGAGGTTGCCTGTTGTGTATGTAACCGGATGGAGGTTACATGTGAAGGTGACCGGATAGAGGTTGCCTGTTGTGTATGTAACCGGATGGAGGTTACGTGTTGATGACCGGAGGGAGGTCGATTGGTTTGATGCTTATAACCGGATGGAGGTTATAAGTGTGATGATGAAGACCGGATGGAGGTCGATTGTTTTGATGCTTATGGCCGGATGGAGGCTATAAGTGTGATGATGAAGACCGGATGGAGGTCGATTGTTTTGATGCTTATGGCCGGATGGAGGCTATAAGTGTGATGATGAAGACCGGATAGAGGTCAGAGTATGAGCACTGCAATATTTTAATGAGTTTCCTATTATTTGAATGAGTATGGGTGTTGTTCGACATGTCAGCTTTGGGAGAAAGAGTTTGTTTTGATTTCATTAGAACCGGTAATGATTTTGACCAGAATACCTTTTATTCCCTACCCACTTGGGCCAGGAATGGCCGAACGACTGGTATTGGGCAGACTTCTGTAAGGTCAACTGTACAAATTTTGACTTTAGTTCGATGGAATTGTTTTAGAAATTCTATTTCACGTTTTACCCGACAATTATTTGCGATTAGTTTCGGTTCATAATACCATCAAATGAGATACGATTTGAGAAAATACGGTCAATTGAGACATGTGACGCAATTGCTGACTGTAAATTTGACTTTGACACGATAGACACTGACAAAACGAGATCGGGTGATGATGAAGGGGTCAGACCTTAAGTGAGAGGTAAAAGATGCAAATGTAGTATGCAAGTGGCTCAGATTGCATACATTGCAATGCTGTTCGTTGCTGCACGCGTGTAAGTGTTTATTTGAGGGCTGTGACCAACGTCCATCATGGCAATGTAGCTAAAGGTGCTAAATAAAGGCAATGTGTTGAGTTGAGTTGATGTTGGGTACCGGATGGAGGTCCCATGGTTGCCGGATGGAGGCAATGAGATGTGTTGAGGTTGGGTACCGAATGGAGGTCCCATGGTTGCCTGTTGAAAGCTGTGTGTGTTGTATGGTACCGAGCAGAGCATTGCATACTGGATTTGATCGGATACTAGATTTGGTCGAAAGTTGATGATTCTTGAAGAATGTTGATTTCAATGTTGAGATTTTCTTTATGAGATTTGATGAGATTATGGATCAGAACAAAATTTTGTTTTGAATTGTGTGTGTGTGTTAATACTCCGACGTCTTGGTCAGGGAGGCCGAGTAAGGGACGATTTACTTTCCGTGACTTCTTGTTGCAGATACCTCACACGAGGACGTGTGAAATGTCAAGATGGCCGTGTCGCAGATTCAACACCGAGGCACAATATTTAGAGTTGACAATTTAGAATAACGCCATCTATCATCGTTTTTCGGAACTATCATCGTTTTCGGAAACGTCAAACAGTGAGCTTGGGTGAGGTCGATACAGAGCGTGGCAGGTCTGGTTTGACAGCTGTCAGTTGTCATATGTCAAATGTGATATGTCAGACGTCAGTGGTCAGTGGTCGGTTGACGTTGACATGAGACGCATTTGATTTGAGGGACGGGACTTTTTGGTGAGACACGAGCGCGAACGGTTGTGCTGCCCGCCTGTATCGAACTTACCGCGTTTCCGTACTTTAATCCATTTCCATCGGCTTGATCTTTTGAGATTTTGTTAATTTGTTATCGGAAGTAAATAAATAGGCGGTTGTAACCAGTGTTGAGACTATTATTTCGTACCTCTGCCATGCTGAACTTGGACTCTGACAACGATGTACCCGAAATAGTTGTGCTACCTTCGTCATATATATATATATATATATATAGTGATACTAATACATAAATATAAAAATAGAATAAACTAATAAATATTTTACAAATACCAAAATAGAAAACTAAAAACTTAACAATAGGCAATACCATGACTGGATTTTTATTAATGCTATGATTTTCTGCTCTGAGCTCAGGCTTGTACTGATTAAGCCCCACCCATATTCCTTTTTAGCCCTTTGTGTTCCAAGGCCACGGCATCTCTTTCGAACAGTCGCACAGCCCAGGCAGGATATCCAGTACCCTAACATTTAAAGCTGTAAGTGTCACATGTGAGTACCTGCAGCCGCTCCAGCTCGCGGCTCAGCTGCTGCAGCAGCGCCTCGTACTCGCGGTCGAGCTGCGCCTTGTGCGCGTCCACGTCTGCCTTGCAGCGCTCCTCCAACTTCAGCAGCGCCGCCTGGTGCTCGCGTCTCATGCGCTTGTACCCTGACATCTGCTCGTGCATCTCCTGAAACCAATCGATGTCCTGCTTATCTACTCTAACACAAGATGGGGATCAATGATTGCGTTGAATGAGCCTATGGCCATCATGCGGTTCAAACCCAACCTCAAAAACAAACTATAGGCAAACTTCTGCAGTGCAGTTGATAAGTGGTATTAGTGGAACATAAGAAAAACCTGCTGATGGTATGTGTTTACCGACATCAACAATACAACAGTGTATCACCATCCCAAAGGTAACCTAAAATGTCACATAGCTATTTTCTGGAAATTCTGCAGAGTGTAAACTTATCAACTACATGCAGCCATATATGATAGACAAAATTAATGGTTAATAAATAACCACAACTATTACAGTTTCAATTCAACAGACATAACAAGTTTAGCATAAGCGATTTATTGACTACTGGCGTTCTACTAATATTATAAATGCGAAAGTTTGTGAGGATGGATGAATGTTACCCAGAAGTAAGATCCCGAAGGACAATTACCGAACTCCACGCGGAAGCGCGAAGCCGCGAGTATAAGCTAGTAAATCATAAATATTTAGAAATGGGTCTAATCTCATCAACCGTTAACATAACAAATGCCATCATTAGAGTAGTTAATTACCTGGTTGTGTTCCTTCTGCTGCTTGGTGACGATGCTGGTGGTTCGTATCGTGGCGAAGTTGTTCGCGCCGTGCTCCGACACCAGCGACATTGCCGCTGACACGTTGTTGCTTATACCTGCCACACACACAAGTACTACATATATTAGAATGGAACCTCTAGTAGTCTAGTTAATCCAATTAGTTTCGTAAGGGGTCCGGTTTTTAAAATAAACAACTATCACGGTCCGTTCCTACTTAAGTTTGTTCAATATGCAAATGTAATGTACAGAAGTACCAAGTTTTTTAATGTTAAAAATAACTGAACTATTTGTCTGTTGTCGAATTGACGGCATACGTACTCAGTAATAAAAGTTCCTGTTTACAAGGTCCACACAAAAAAGGTCGGCGGTCGGGATTCGGACCTCGGTCCGCCATTTGGTGACCCCTGCTCTAGTTGATGTTATACCAATAACATACCATACGACCCGTCAAAGGTTCCTCCTGACTAAGAACTGCGACTATTCTGAGACTTAGGTACACTTAGCTTAAAATTTGTGGGGAATTTAGAAGTTCCACCGCGCCTAAGGGAACACACAAGAGTATGCGATGGTGCTGCAATCGAGACTAGGATAAACAGAGTTTCGACAGTGTGATAGTAGTGATATCAAGTGCCAACTGCCAACGATCGAAAATAGAATTGACCTAGCTTTTTCGAGTGTCATTATATTTGGGGCATAATGAAATAGTCAAATGATAAATCATATTCTGTTGAGAGAAAACATCAAAATACTTGGGAGTTGTCTTGTAAGGCAATTCTTTGAGTCATAGAGAGCAATGATTCCACCAATTATGATGGAAGTGTATAACGAATGAGTGCGGTATATTTTGGATTCAGCATGGCAATAGCGGCCACTGATCTATCTTATTATTCTGACGTTCTTAATTTTTTTAAAGAAGATTCTAATAAAAATCACGTCCTGATAAATCATCATCCTCAACGTTTTCTGTCAATGTAATAATGATGACGGTACTGTTTTATACAGAGTTATTAGAAGAAAGGATCACAATGATCGCTACAGACTTGGTACAATGATGATTGGATGATCTACATGAAGAAGGTACTGACTGCGGTTGGTCTGCCGACGCTGCGTGTTCCTGTTGTCATCCCCGTCCTGCCACGCCCCGGGCGCGTTGACGTACTCGCGGTAGTCGCCCGCCTGCCGCTCGCGCTCGCGGTCGCGTGCCTCGCGTATCGCCTCCCTGTTGGCGTAGTCGTCGCCGTAGTCGTCGCACAGCGAGTCCCGGTTGGCGTAGTCGCGCAGCGCGTCTCTGTTGACGTAGTCGTCGTGCGCGCCCGGCAGAGGGCTCTCGCTCTCTCTGCGTACGAAACAGCAACATGAGAAAAGCCAGCTCTTGCGAACTCTGAAAGGCAAGTGCGGCTCTATCTAGTGCGGGACGTGCATACTGTAAGCGCTACGGGTGCGTGCTTATAACTATGTACAATATATACAATTACCATGCATTATTTTACCATGGGAACTAATATACTGGGATAATAGTATACAATACATACTCCACCATGCGTAATTACAACTGAAGCTGACTAAATAACAATGACTAAACACTGAATATTAAAACTTTATCTACACCAGAAATATAAACAAGCTTCCGAGTTCTACATAAGCATCCCTTTCCCATGTCGACTGTGTAAGAAATGCAGTAAGACATTGAGCGCACTGTTGCAATTTGCACCTTCTATTCACCGAAAATTAAAATAAACCAACACGATCATTTGTATCTTACGACATCTCAAAACACCGGCAATATTTCGAATTACTACTACTATTACATTTGACTACTGTTAAAAGTTCACGAAAATGTTATTTTATTTCAAAGAATTAACAGAAATAACACGACGTGTGAAAAAAGTACCTAATAAAATCGATAAAAAAATGGAGTAGCTACATGCTTTAGAAGTTTTTGGTGAGGCACTTTCTATCGTTGTCGTGCGAAACGGTCATATTTTGTTCTACGTAACTATGGCGGTATGAAATATGACGTCACTTTTTTGTAGAGCTGTCTTTGTCTAGCACTTTATTTAAAATCAGTTAAAACTAAGCCATTTTGTCATCGATTTTATTACATTTTATTTTTTAACAGTAGTCAAATAGTCAATTTGCAGTAGATACTTTTGTGGTAGGTTCTGCTCAGTTTGTAGTATGTATATATTATGTACAATATGCGTCTAACTACATCTATGTGAGGGTGGGTACGTACCTGGTGGAGTGCGCCGAGTGTTGGTGGTTGAGGTGCGTGTACTGCGGGGTCTGCTGATGCTGGTGGTGGTTCGCGTTCACCTGCTGCAACAACACATCTCATTAATACACTAGAGTGGAACACACCTGGCTTTTCAGCAGCTAATAGCCAATGTGTTTTATGTGTGGGTGTACTGTTAGGTACACCTCTGCATAACCCTTCGCAGATTACAGACATGATGTTTTAATATTATTAATCAATTTTTTTTAGCAGGTACACCAGCGTCGTCACTCGTGGTACCGCACGTTCATTGCATTGTCGTGCAAGGTACAGTGTCATGGACTCATCGTCGGGTTATTCTAGGCCAGTTGATCTCAGACAAGCAGCATAATAAACAACTGATGCCGCTGTAGTAATAGCCAGGCCTCTTTGTACGCAAGGTTTCATTAGTCAATAAAAATTATCAAAAAAAATATTGCGAATAGGAAATCATCAAATGACCCGACTCTGGGCGTAGTGGAAGGGAGTGTACAACTAAACCCCACCCATGTTCCTTCTTTAGCCCTTTGTGTTCCGGAGGAGCGGTATCTCTTTCGAACAGTCCCGCAGCCCCGGCAGGCGTCGGCCCTTGCCTTCCATTTTGCTAACACATCTTTGAGGTGCGCGTGGAACACGAAGGCGTCGTCGATACGGCAATATTAACAACCTGAGTTCAGGTTCAGGCAGAAGTCTAGGTACTATCTAGGCTTCTACTCCTACCTAGTAGGCAGGTAGGTAGTTTTCAACTTTCATGTGAGTATAGGCATGTTACCGGGTGCGGTCGTCGACGTAGACTGCCCGAGGACGAGCTCTGGCTGGACGCGCCAGCCGCGCTGTGCTCCGACGTCGCCGAGTTCGACTTGGAGCTGTCTCCGCCTGAGCGCTCCTCCGCCGTCTCTTCACTGTCACCTGTGCACATACATATATTTATTTAATGAACATAGCTTTCAATACTTAGCAAGACAGGATTAGCATTTGCATTTATCATTATTCAAATAGCACGTGTTCAATCAAAGCCCTAAATATTTGCTAATTTTAAGTGTGTGTAAAATATCTGGCAGGGTTGGAACCCGAAATAGGTAGGTGCATGAAATTCTGAATGGTAGAGTCAGATCAAGGAAAAGTGAATCAATAATCTCATACATGGGGCTAACTTCGCTTAGTTTTAGACAACATTCGTGTTGATTGTGAATAGTCTAAATGAGTTAGTAATAGTTTTCGGCATGTATTTAAACCGTTATCTGTATATTCCCTTTTTTCGAACAAAATATTTTAAAGTTACACCAAAAATACTGACTTGCACACAAATTATCTCAAATTATGCACACTAAAGAAACCACATTTAGTATCTTTTTTAATAGCATTTGCAGAACTCTTTTACTGAACGAATAACTATTATCAAAATAGTACATCTAATAATTCTTTAGTCTAACAAACATTTTAAAACTTTTTTAAGGAAAACCTACACCTGATTTACTCCATGACGCGCGCTCGCTTCGCTCGCATATTAAATAACACTAATATCTTCTGTCCCCGAAGTGCCGGGCCTCCGCCGGCCTCCTTCGTCGGCCTACGGCCCGGTGCCCATGCCGCCCATAAAGGACACTGTCGCGAGACGGTCGTATTAGATATCAGTTTTAGAAATTCCGTAGTAAGATTGTACAATAAATTTAGAGTGCAAGTTAGTATTTTTGATAAGCAATTAGTATTTTTGTTTTACAAATCATATATCCGATGTACTAACTACATTTTTGGTGTGAATTCGATAAAAAAGGTCATCTCGTTTTGTGTGATTTTTTAGACTTTTTTGTAGGAAATCAATTGGTTTTTTTGGTATGCATTCAGTTAATTAGTGGAGTTACCTAGTGTGCTGAAAAATTAAACAGATGTGCATTTAAATATAACCCATAGTTTTCTTATAAACACTTCTACATCAATATTATATTTGCAAACACGCAATTTGCCTTTAGTCTTTGTATCAACAAAATAATGTGATTATTTTCCGAAACTATCTCCTACGTCAATTGTAAGCAGGCTTCCAGTAATCAGAAATAACATTATAAAAAAAACCAATACTGCGCATTTAAAACAATACGAAAACATCAATGACAAACATCAATCTTTTGTGCACGATAAAAAGGTCAAATACAAAAGTGGGTCAAGTGTTTCTAAATATAAGAGATAACATAATCAGTAAATACCTATAGCGCTTTCGTTATCGCCGTCGACCATCAGTATCTTCTTCATCTTCCTATAGTTGAGGTTGTCGAGGTCTCTGACGGCGGCCTTGGTCCGTTGTATGAGGTCCACGAGCACGTTGGGCGAGCGCGGCCGCGTGATGAACGGGTGCGACAGTAACTTGGTGGACGACGGACGGTCCTGAGGGTTCTTCTGCAGACAAGCTTCCACGAAGTACCGGAATGTGTCCGTCCATTCTGGCGCCTGTAATACGTACTTTTTTTGGTGTATAAATATTTTGATTAGAAATCATAGAAAAACAACACAAATGACAACCAATTGGTAAGCGTGAAATATGCATCGGAATTTTAATGTAAAACGATAATATGAGCGAAAAGCTTGTCGACTACACAATTAGGGTAGGATACAGACAAGAGAACTAGGGTAAGCTAAACATTTCATATTGATTTTGACATTATCGAAGCGTAAACATATGTTTACGCCATTTTCATCTGTATTTTACCTCAAATCGCAGTCTACACTCATGCAGTTACAGGTACTTAGAAGCAACACAAAGACATTTCCACAACGTCACAAAGATGATAGTTACCTGTAAGGTGGGGGAGTCGTTCTGCGCGATGTGGTAGAGCGCGGACATGGCGTTCATGTTGAAGTAGGGCGGCTTGCGCTCCGCTAGCTCGATACACGTTATACCTAGCGACCACACGTCCACCTGGAAATTACACACGAGTATTGTACACGTTTGTTTGTAGGAACCCAAACCTTTAGACCTAGAAAGCTGAAAGGAGATTGCCCAACTTTAGTCCAAATGCTGCCCAGGAATGGGAGTACCTGCGCTGGGTTCCTGGCACTATGTCATTATACTAAATATTTTGAAAATCCATCCTGGGGTTCCTATTTTTTTTTCAGATTTATTTTGATGATATTATTTTTTATACATGTTTATTTTTTGACGGTATTTTAACATTTTTACGCTCTTTGGACCCCAACTAAAGACTTTTTGTGTAAATGCACAGCCAATTTTTGACTTATGTCGGAATCGACGGTCTGTTTGGCTTTTTTAAACAGAGTCCTGGCTGTTTGTAGTCTCGCTTAAAACAAATCGAGACACTGGGCCTCAAGGTGGCTCTTGAGAAGATGGGAGACACTGGTATTTCTTGTGCTCCGACACCAGCTTCCGGTGTGTGTACACCTCACCATCGTGTTGCAACGATACCGGTGCGGGCAAGCATTAAATACTTGGGCCTGGTTAAATACTTCAGCGAGCACTATGCTCAGCTGGCGCCGAATCTGATCGGCATGGCGTCAGCCCTCAACCGGCTTTTGCCGAACCTGGGTGGACCCTGTATACGGCTGTAATTCGCTTGATGGTACTCTACGGAGCCCCGGTATGGGAACACCCTCGTGGGATTCGGAGGCGTAAGTGCTCGCCGAAATCTACCGGTAGGGCGCAGACCTGCAGGTGGAGATCGGCAGGCGTCCGGTGCCTGAAGGTGATCATGATGTGGTGTAGGGAGGCCCAAACTCATACCTTGCGGGAATGGCGGGTGAGGTTGGAGACGCCCAGTGCAGGTCACTGGACCTTGGGCGCTATCCAGCTTTTCCCAGGAAAAGCTGGATAGCGCCCAAGGTCCAGTACTTACTCCCCCAGGGGAGTAAGTACTAAAGTGACACGGGACGTTGACCTGCCATCTAGTGCAAGTGTTGTCAGGGCATGGCTGCTTTGGCAAATACCTGCACAAAGTAGCCAGACGGGAGGCGACGTCCGTGTGTCACCAGAGCAACTGCAGCGAGGACACGGTGCTTCGCTTCACACTTTTGAGCATTGCTCTGCATGGGTGGTGAATCGCCGTGCTCTCGAAGCAGCAATTGGGGCCAACCTCTCTTTACCAGCCATGGCCAAGGCATGGTTAATAATAGGGAGTCATGGGAGGTATAGTGGCGTCCTTCTGCGAGGATTTTATCTCGCAGATGGAGGCGGCGGAGGGCGTCAGGGAGGAAGGCAAGGAGTATTCCACCCTGACGCGCTCCACAGCCTCCACGATCAGTCGCAGGAAGACAGGGTGGTGGAGGAGGCGCCATGGCGACCTGATGCCACCCTAGGAGGTGCCAGCGAGCGATAGATCGGGGAATCTGTCGTCGCCGCATGGCAGAGTAGTGGCGGTGTTAGGTGAGCCCGGACATCGCCACAAGATTCTGGAGCCCGGAGGCGGGCTACGCTGGATGGGTCGCAAACGTCATGCGTAGCAGTTCTCGTGGCCCATCCGCCAAGGCGACAGTAAGCTCACGGCGGTGTTTTTACAATCCCCATATAACCAAAACGTCACTCCGGACCCCCTGTCTCCAAAATTATTTTCAGCGGTACTGGAGTCAATATTCAGAAAACTCGATTGGAACTATTTCGGGATCAATGTGGATGGTGTGGCGTTGACACATCTGAGATTCGCTGATGATGTTGTGCTGTTTGCCAAAACATCGGAAGACTTAGGAAGAATGATAAAAGAGTTAGCCATTGAAAGCCAGAAGGTAGGATTAAAACTTAACCCTGACAAAACAAGAGTAATGACAAATGGAATTAAAAATAAGATTGAATTAGAAAAATCGGAAATAGAATACGCGGATGAATATATCTACCTGGGGCAGCTCATCACCCAACAAGAATCTATGCGCAAGGAGGTCGATAGAAGAATGATCAATGGCTGGAGGAGATACTGGGGTTAAAAAGAGGTTATGAAGGACAAAGATCTACATATAAGCACCAAGAGCAAACTGTTCGATACCTGCATTTTACCCGTTCTCACTTATGGCTGCCAATCATGGTCACTAACACAGGAAATGACAAGAAAGCTTGAAGTCTGCCAACTAGCAATGGAAAGGAGTATGCTTAACGTGAAAAAATCGGACAAAATTAAAAACACTATCATCAGAGGCAAAACAAAAACCACACACATAGCATCAAAAATCAAAAGATTGAAATGGAGATGGGCAGGACATCTGGTAAGAGGACCTGACAAATGGAGCAAAATGGTGACTAGATGGTACCCCCGAGAAGGCAAAAGGAAAAGAGGCAGACCGCAGAAAAGGTGGGATGATGATATAAGGCAAGTAGCAGGAGTGACCTGGAACAGAGTGGCTCAAAATAGAAATGAATGGAAACGGTTGGAGGAGGCCTTTGCCGACTGGTAAACAGATCTGCAAAAACTTACGAAACGAGAAATTATAGGTTAGAACCACAGATACAGAAACAACAGGAGATATGGCAAGGAGGCGTGGTACATGCGAACTCATGTGGCCACGACGGGGCCTTATGCCACTTTCAATAATAAGTCGAATGTCAACTTGCGACGTCTTCACTGCTCGTGATTTTTTACAAAATGCCGCGTTGTTCAGTGAATGTTTGTAAAAATAATAGCTGTATTGTGAATTACACGAAAGATGGTATCTCATTTCACACGTAAGTACTACAAAAATAATGTTTTTCATATTAAATTCATTAAAACATTACTTCGTGGTACGAGAAACATGATGAAAAACCAAATCAATTGTTTTCATTAGGAACAAAAACCATTGCTTGTTTAGTACAAATCGACCAGTGAATCGGCTGATCTAATAGCGCAATGGATAGGTGTTTTACTGATGCTCTCACTCACACAATATTTTCGAAAAGCTGCTGCTGTCAGTCTTTGTGAGCTAGAGATGTCTAATTGTGATGTTTGTAGTTGTCGATATTTTATACGATGATTCTGCGTATACGTACGAATGATTATACATATTATGCATTATACAATTAATTACTCTACACAATTGTTACTGCAGTATAAGGCGTATTTTATGGCGTTACTGAGCGTTGCCGTAAATGGAGATAAGAAAAACCAATATTCTGTACTATGTATTTACTAATAAAATACAAATTTATTTTTAGTTTAAACAACAAATTATAAATATAGGTAGGTACTAATAACAACGTTTATATTATCACGCTTTCTTATTTTTGCAAGCAATACTGAAAATAGAAAGTGCTTTTTATTGCTTAATATTGACTGAATAAATAGTATTCATTGGTTGCTCGAGTTATCTATCTATCTATCTATATACTTAAATAAAAAGAGAAGTCCTGACTGACTGACTCATCAACGCCCAGCCCAAACCCTTGGACCTAGAAAGCTGAAATTTTGCACAGAGGTTCCCTTTATAATGTAGACAAGGAATAAAGAAGGATTTATTTTTTGAAATTCAACCCCTAAGGGACTTAAACTAACAGACAGAAAAAAGTGCTGCTTATAATCAGCACTTTTCGAACGTCAAAATCTGTTGCAACACATCTGTGGTGTAAGTTAATATTAGGTACGATTTACTACAGACACAAATCAATATTTTTTTTTTAATCAACCTGTTTTGAATAAATGACTTTTTTATTTTGAATGATTTATGGACATATTGTTTTTTATTTATAATATATTATTTTCAGGACCCCAAAAGAACTTTATTACAATATAATAATAAATAGAAGAATCGATAACTTTTCGATTTAGTCAATCACTAGCGTCGAAGTGAAACAAAATGTATTAAGTAAATTGTGCGGTGCATGGTAAATACACGCTGTGACTGAAGGGATAAGGTTTATAATTGATTGTGTAGTACGTAATGTTTTAAGAAATGCGGATGTGTTTGCGAATGCGTATATCTATTGTTTTTACTGCTCTGCGTGTGTGAACTGACGACACAGGTCCCCATACATTTTCGGCTAAAGGGCATATCTCCTGTTGTTTCTGTGATCTGTGGTTAGAACATAGTTAAGTTTAGTTATTAAGTTGTGAAATGTAAATATAAGATCTGAATAAAGGGCTATATTATTATTATATTATTATTATTATATAACCAAAACGTCACTCCGGACGGTGCGGTATGCGCTAGGCATTTTTCACTGCTTAATAAAAGAAAAAAAGAGGCACCAAGTTGCTGTAAGACCTTTGCCCTCTCTTTAGACAGTACCTAAAGAGACATTGATGAAAATGATGATGATTGAAATTGAAATACAAGCCATTTCAGTTTATTTTTTGGTCCTTTCTACCGCTTCCAATACGGAATAAGTATTTTAAAACTGTCTACAATACAAAATGTCTTTAGTTGTGGTCTTAAAAGGTATAAAAGTGTAATAATTCCATCAAAGTAAAGGTAAAAAAAGTGGGAACCCCGGGATGGATTCGAAAAGTATTTTGTCTAATGACATAGTTTAGTGCCAGGAACCCAGCGCAGGTACTCCCATTCCTGGGCAGCATTTGGACCAAACCTCATATAAACTTGAGCAATCTCCTTTTGCTCAGAGGTTGCCTTTATATTGTAGCCAAGAAATAAGGACGGATTTTTCGAAATTCAATCCCTAAGAGAGGAAAATCATAATTTTTAGGTGGGCGCAGCCGCGGGCAGAAGCTAGTTTTCCATAAAGTCAGACTAACCTTTCCATCATACTGTCCCTCATCCATAGCAAGTATGACTTCCGGCGCCATCCAGTACGGGGTCCCCACGAAGCTGTTCGCCGGGCACTTGATACTCGCGCTGCCGAAGTCAGCCAGCTTGACCGTGCCATTCTCTGTGAGCAGGATGTTGCCAGCTTTGATGTCACGATGGATGCGGCCCAGGCTGTGAAGGTATGAGAGACCACATACGACGCCTTCGCAGATCGCAGCGATCTCTTCTTCGCGTAGAGGCCGTTTGTGAACCTAGTTATAGAAATTAAGTTGTGAGGAATTGTGGTATTTCCAGTAATACACACTGTACTCTGCCTAACCCTACAGGAAAAGCAGGCGAGATGTTATGTGCGTTGCCATGAATAATGGCAAGATATAGGAATAATGCCGACCCTTATATTTTTACAGATTTTGTGGTGATGTAATAGGATTTATTTTATAGCTATAGGGCCATGACTGAATTGGATGATCATTTTATTAGTATTTTTAACTCCAAGCAATAAGTTCAAATCCCTCAAAAAGATTGACTTGACTGGGTACCTATAAGTTTACTGAATATAAATGCAATCATGATGCTGATGCAATTCTATTATTAGAAACAATTAAATACGTAGGTATGAGATCTCCTGAGAGGACCTTATTACATCAGTGGCAGCCAGCAGGCTTCCAATCATGTTCAGTGACAGTTGCATTAACAATATGTATCAGAGAATGAACTGAGATTTATTACGATGATGACTTCTTGTTACATAATGCTCGTTATTTCTCAGAAATAATTATGTCAATCAATAACAATATTGTAATTGCTTATGTTTAAATTTTGGTGTACAATAAAGTGTGTTCTATTCTTTATCAACCTACCAAAAGTGACTTTCAACTACAAACAACTGCCAGCAAAACGAAAGCACACACAAGAGTCAAGTGAAGCACGATCCACGATGTCGGAAGTCAGATTGTATTATGTAACATAAAAACAGGAAACAATATGACATTATATGATATTTTATTTAATTAGCATGTAGAACGCGTCGGCATGCGGCGTGCATTCATTAAACCACTAGTGGCGGGATCCGACTGCACTTGACATTTTGTGGCATCCAATGATACATAGTAAGCAGGTATTATACCTCGCATCCTTGTAGTACTTCTTTATTTGTTTGTTTATTAAATTCTATGGCGCGTTGTGATGAAGATAAAAGGACAATCTAAGGAAAACAGCAGTTTTCTCAAAGACAACAACGTCGAAAGAGTAAAAGAAATAACTAAATACATTAAATACAAGTTCGGGATAACACGGCAGAATAAAAAACGATAAGATACATTATTAAAAGAAAAGAATGTCACTACTTATAGCGAAAGATTATACGTCATATCAAACTGCCATAAAAATCATCCGAATATGTTAATTACGTACTTAAATTATATTTCTATAAATAAAATATTTGTGACTAAAAATGCGGATTGTCAGCTTGTATTACCTAAGTTGATTTGAATTCCTTCTGGGAAATCAAAGATAACTAACAAGGCATAACAAGAGCATTAGAATAACAATTTTCGGATGTAAGTTGTTCACATGTAACAGTTACTCATCGACATTCCGAGAACATCAACATGAAATCGGTTCGCGATTCCTGAAAATTTGTCTGTGGCATGAAAAAAACTAGGTTGTATTGTAAGTTCAGTATTGTGTGACGCTTCGTGAGGTCACTGTGACGAAACAGCTCGAGCACAACTTAGTCTCGCGTCATTAATTCGCCTGTAAACATTTCATCAATGAAATATTATAAAGACAAGTGTCCCGCGTGACTGACTCATCTAAATTCAAACTGCTTTGGGTAAGAACTAGTCTTCGGTATGAGTAAGTTCCTGATGCTTACTTGTTATTTAATGAAGGTATGCACGACCACGTGGATACTCAATACATTTTTAAACTATGCTGGGTCAAGGTGAAGTAAAGAAATACAAATATGCACTCTTGTCACGATAATACAATAATTTTCCTTATTGGCACAGTACAAGTGAAATAATTATTGAAAATGGAATTCCTCAAAGTTGATATCCCAGTAAATATGCGGCAAAAAATACAACACAAAAAGTTAGACAACTTCAAAATCTTTTACGTAGTTTTATATCTCGTTATCTCTCGTATCATTTTTAAGAATATACAGGGATATTTTGATGAGATTTACATTAATTCTCGATAATATCGAACATAATGACGCTGTAAGCCGTTTCAAACAGCGCCACAACGCAAAGCGTAAAACTTTTGAGTAGTAGATCAGATCCGATACTGCCGTGATTGACATCTTTTAATCAATCCAGTATCAGAACACTTTGCAACTCAGATGGCCATAAAACTAGCATAGTTCTATTATTACATTTGTATGATTGGCAAAGGTACAATCTAACTTAGTATTCACTGGGTTTATTAGTAATTATATTTTACATCAAATTATAGCTCCAATAACAATGTGACAGAAACTTAATCTATTTCACTACTAAACATGCCATTAATTTTTGTTGGTTGTTTAAATCGAAGCAAATTGCTTTGATCTTTCCAAAAGATTAGCTGCCTAGCTGTAGCTGGACTAGCTGGTATGAAATTATTATGCTTTTTGGCAAATTTTTTTTTTTTTTACGTATAGATTATATTATTTTTTTATCAAGAGAGTAAGATAATAATTTTTATAAGAATATTAAGATAATAAATTTAAAACATTCCAAACTCACAAGATTCGTTATACAATACAAAACATGTATATACAAAATAACTAGACCTCAATCAATCCTTATAAAATAGAAATAATAGTTCTTCATCATTGAAATAGATTTATGTACCTTTAATTCTGAAGTCACATGATATCTAATGAGCACACAATTTGATTACATAATCATCATTTTCCTGGTATGATTTTATTGGAATGATGATTGTGATGAATGACTGAACTAATTAAAGTATTTCTTTCAGGTTCTTGAAGTACCAATTGGTTGCATATTTTATATGCACCATAAAAGAGAGGTTTCTGTCTAATATTGGACTTTAGATAGCCAGAAGATGTAACTCAGAACTGAGAAAGGGTGATGGATCTAAATGTTTCTTATGATTGTGTAAAGCCAGACAATAAAAAATATGTGTTAAAGAATTGCCTGTATGAATTTTTAAACAGGTTTTACAAGAATGTCCACCAAGTTCAAGCTCAGATAGCCGGATTTTTAAAGGGGTGTGTATGGTAAAAGATAAAAAAATAAATCGTTACCTCTATGATGTCTGACGCAGACCCAACACAATACTCCATGACCAGCCATGCTGTATGCTCTCGTTTATAGCACCCCTTATACTCTATTGTGTTCGGATGTTCAAGCTGTTTCAGGAACCTAAAAAAGAAAAAGCATTTGTTTACAATGCCTCAGTTTCTTCTTCCATCAAGTGGTTGAAAGCATAACTGCCAAGTAGAGGACTCCTGGGTTTAATTTTCAGATGAGGCGGTGTTTTTGGGTTCTTGCATTGAACCCCTAGCATCAGAATTTTTGTCTAATTGATGGAAAATTATTATTGCAGATATGTTTTCCTTAAAAGTAAATAGGTGAACAGAAATACAGCTATGATCATAACATTCATTTCGCAGTTTGCGAGCTATTCCCACATGCTGCACTTTTACGTTTTTCTAGTAAGAATATCATGTAAGCAGTAACACATAAAAAAATTACTGCACCAGGATCAACATTAGTTTGAGGAACTTGGAACATATTAAACAAAAGAGTGGTAAATTAAAAAATAGAAATCTATAATAAGAATAGAATCAAGAGACTCCTAATATTTTTTTCCTTATTTTTACCATTAGCCTGAATTTAAAAGTGTATTTTATATTATCACTAGCGGACGTCCCGCGGTTTCACCCGTGTAGATCCCGTTCCCGTAGGAATACAGGGATAAAAAGTAGCCTATGTTACTCAGGGTGAATGTAGCTTTCCAAGGGTGAAAGAATTTTTGAAATCGGCCCAGTACTTTTTGAGCCTATACATTACAAACATACAAAAATAGGTACAAATCTTTCCTCTTTATAATATTAGCGTAGATTAATGTTGGTTACACAAATCAAGAATGTCACCTACTTTTCTTGACTTCTGTGATTTGACTCTTATCACATAGTGTACCAGATTGTAGTGTTGATAATATGGCTTAGCCGTCACAAGTCAAAGAATGCACGGATGAGAGTAATTCATACCATTTGCAATCCTATTATTTTGCAGAACATAGAAAACAGAAGATAGGTACACTACTTGTACATTTAATTAACAGTAACTTCCTGCTAATTAATCCACTCTATTGATAGAAAACAAAGATAACTAAACTAAACCCTGTGGAAGGAAGTTTAAGAAACATTTAAGAGTAGACAAAACTCTGTTTTAATTTACTTACTTAATTTCTTTCAAGATATCCTGCCATTTTTCCTCACTTTGTTTCCCAACATATGACATTTTCTTAATCGCCACAATCTCTTTACTGAGATTGCAGCGTGCATAGTAGACCGCTCCGAAAGACCCATGACCGATCTCACGAAGGTCCTCAAAGATCTTCTCTGGATCATGTCTGCTGAATAGTTCAGCAATGTCTGGGTCTTTCAGACTGCCAGGTCGTGGCATTTTTATCTGTAACATATGAATGTCATTAGCTATTTGAGTTTAATTTCAAATACAAACTCTACTTAAAGCTTACTTTAACTAATTATATTTAAAGTCATTTTCAAATCTATGCTCAAGAAGAGATCTGTTTTGAGTATTTTTCTTTAACATGGACCTTAGTAACATTATTAGGTTAGATTAAATGTGAAGGCAATCTCTTTTATGATAAAAGAAAGAAAGAAAAGATATTTATAAACAAAGTCTCTTTTATAACTAGGTCATGCAAGTGACTTTGTTTATGATAATATTAGGAACTACAACACAGTTCCATCTCAAAAATAACTGCAAAACATGTATCTTAGCATTTTCCTTAGCCATTTAAGATCTAATAGTTACAGAGATTTCATTGTTACTGAAAGCAGAGTACATCTCTTATTTATACATTCAAATAGAAGATGAATGTGAAGGAAGGTTAAAATACAAATACAAAATATTTATTTTCGTAAAACAATATTTCTTACATTAGTTGATGATTGGAGTCTCCTTTTAAGCAAATAATGCCTGTAGTAGGAGACTCCGCTCTTCCATAAATTAAGGTAGGATAAAAGTTGAGTGGCGTATGATGGATGATGATTTGTGTGTGTGTGTATGTGTGTGTTTGACTGCACGTGTTTGATGTGTGTACGTTGTCATGTTACAAGAGTGCTTCGGTGTCTTCATACGAAAGTGGTTTTATCCATTTGATTAAAAGTTTTTTACAATCATGTAGTTGTTTGGTGTATATGTATATTTTTCTATTCTAACGTCCGGGGCAACTAGAGCGGCCCCGACTCTGTTGTAAAGCTGCGCTGAGCGTATGTTATACCTACTGCATGGCTGCAAATTTTGTTTTTGTTTGCGGGATTTGTGCAATAATATCTTTTCGTCTTTTTACTATTATATCTTTATCAAAAATAAGTGTCCTATGTGTCTTTAGGAGTGTGGCAGTGATATATAACTTTCTAACACTAAGCAGGCCACTGATCTCGTAAAGAGTTTCAGTTGAAAATCGACGTCTTTTAAAATACATTATTTTTATGAGAGCCCTTTGGCCTCATTCCACATCTATAAATTTTGATTTTGCCGCTCCGCCCCAAACGGTTATACAGTACACTATAACCGATTGTGCAATGGCAGTATAAATTTCATTTAACAGATTCCTGTTTGGGCCTCCTGGTTTAGCAACATGTTGTCGGGACCACATGTCTCAAAGTTTTAAACATCCAGCCTAATTTTCGTACTCTATCGGTTACGTGCTCGAGGTGAGAGTACCAAGTCAACCTTTGGTCAATTATTAGGTTCATTGTATACTCATGAAATATAAATATCTCAGTTGTGTTTGTCCTTTGCTATACTTAAAAACAAATGACCTATTACAATATTCACTCGCACTAAATCACAAAAAATGGAAGGGGGAAGGGAAGCCTTTGCCCTGCAGTGCAACAATGCTGGCTTGCAACAGTAATAAAGTACCAGTTTCTGATTCCTTTAATTTAACACTTAGCAGATAACTTCAACTATTCAATTCAGAAATCAGAAAATAACCTATTAGTTTATTGATCACAAATATCTCCAAATGTCAAGTTTGATAAAGAAAAATTCTAAGAAACTGCTTAATGAAAAAATAGGTCCTGTGACAGAGAGAAGTTATGTTAAAGTCACTAGGCATGAGTAATTCAAAATCTGAGTAACATTGTTGTTTTCCTTATCTGAATGGTTTCTTTATAAAATATATTAAACTAGCTGATGCCTGCGGCTTCACCCGCGTGAATGTCGTTCAAATTATATACTAAAACCTTCCTCTTGAATCACTCTATCTATAAAAAAAAAACCGCTTCAAAATCCGTTGCGTAGTTTTAAAGATTTAAGCATACAGACAAACAGACAAAAATAGCAACTTTGTTTTATACTATGTAAGGATGAACCATTTCTATAATCAATACCATAAGAACAATAACAAATAATTAATCCAATTATTTAAGACTGATA
Source organism: Diarsia dahlii (assembly GCA_949775195.1). NCBI lineage: Eukaryota > Metazoa > Arthropoda > Insecta > Lepidoptera > Noctuidae > Diarsia > Diarsia dahlii. The sequence continues at coordinate 12,535,332 of OX459210.1, read as the reverse complement.
ATACTTTAACCCTTGTAAAAAGGAGGACCATTGAAAACAAATGATTTTGTTCATGCCATCATTCTAGGATGTAATGATTTGTTTGTATTTAGGTCAATATAATCCACAGCTAGATTTACTGCTTAAACAATAAAGTGTTACTCAACAACAAACAAGACATTATTTGGAAAGTAGAACTACTAAGGAAAACTTATATCATAGTGCAGATGTCAGGGATCAAATTATTATGAGCTCAAGAAACTCTGGGAAAACTGGAAAACAGAAGAAATCTCTGGGACTGTACTGTAATGTATCCACTTGAACCATATTCTAGTGGCCTACCTAGTGGGAAATCGTAGCATTTAGTGCTCAAATGACATGGAAAAAAATCAATGTCAAAATCATGTATTGTATAGTGTCTAATTGATGAAAACACAAGGCATTGAACCTACTGCTTGCGCCAGCTGGAAGCCGGCAGCGTCCGTCAGTTATTGAAAGCACTCCCGTCGGGCCGGGCCATCCTCCGCGCCACTCGCTATCTGCAACAGTCGGAAACGCTACCGATAACGCTCGCCACGCCGAAATACACCACTCCGCACTCACTGCTACGTACAAAATCCACAGAAATAATGCACACTTTACTGCATACTGTACACTTCGTCAGCTAACAATTTGTCAGTTCAATATACCACTATTAATCTAATTAATGCGAGCTCCAGATATACGGCGCCGCAACCCACCTCGACGCAACCAACGACTCTGGGCATCCGTCAATGCACTTGATCACATACTGGCACCTCTTCAGGCGTGTTTCACATTCACTGTTATCGATAATTATCAATCGCACCCCCTTTACAAGGGTGAGAATTGAAAATATTGCGAAATACTTGGCACTTACATACAAAATTTCGCTTCAAAATGGCGTTGAGGTATCGTGCGCAATGATAGTTTTTTGTTTCATGGGGCACACCATTTATGGTTTCCCATCACTTTCAAAACTCACTTTGTAATCATTAGGTCACTTTTTAGTTATTTTACGCTTCTATTGAAGGAGCTTCGTCAAAATTTTAATGAAAATTATTTACAACTTTCCCGTATTGAGACATACATAGACAATTAGACACATACAGATAAATATATTACCTATGTAATAGCGATTTTTGAATCGAGTTAACTCAGAAAAATCGATTAATTTAAAAACATAGTCGATACTTTCAAAGAAAATTATGATAGGTAAAAATTACTAAGGATTTTAGTAAATAAACCTTTTGGCATTTGTTTATTTTAAACATAATATCATTTTATGAAAATAATAAGTGTTTTCTGTTTTTGTGAAGGCAATATATTATAGATAGACATAGAGGAATGAGATATAAAAATGAAATAGCTAGGCTTACTCATCTGCCAAAGTACATTGTGTGGTCGTCTGGTTTTAAAAAAATATAAATATAAAAAAAAATATAAAATCATATAATTCAACTATCAGTGACTCATAATAGAAATAATATTACATTCACACAGTCACATTACGCCCTTGACTGGAGGCCTAAAGGCCCCTCTACACATCGGCAGATGCATCGTCAGACGTCATCTATGGACGCATCCGCCGATGTGTAGAGCGGGTGATTTGGTCATCTGTGGCAGGTATTGAACGTCGGCAGATGCGTCTGCCGCCAATCCGTTTGTTGTCGGTTTTTGTCCCACATCTAAGTAGAGTATATGTGTTCTGTGCATCTAAGGCCGCAAATTCGGAGAGGCGGGGCGTGCACGCTCGAGTTGAATGAAATTTTTAAAAATTCCGTTCAACTCGAGCGTACACGCCCCGCCTCTCCGAATTTGCGGCCAAATGGGCCTACTACACGCACACACTTCCCCATGGGCACAGCCATGGGTTTACTTGCGCAAACTGCCAAACTGGCTTGAACGCGGAACACTGTGCGTGTGGTTGGGAAAACAAGCCCCGCGCAAACCCCACGGCGCGGCCTGAGCGCAGCTTGAACGATACCTGCGAGCCCGGCCTGCGCGTACTTTTCTGTGCGTGTGGTTGGGCGTTCAGTGCTCACACCGCAGTCGAGGCTAGTCGTCGGTCAATGAATTACGTCATTTATAAAATGGCAGACCTACGTACGTATGATCGCGACTTTTTAACTGAATTTTTAAGTCTATATAAATCCCTGCCTGCAATTTGAAAAATTAAATCGAAGGATTAAAGAAACAGTTCTTTACTGGGAAACGTTGTTTACACGACGACGATTTTGACAAAAAATAAGGCCTGCGCGTACTTCACTGAGCGTTTGGTAGCGCCGGGAGCGTTCAGTTTTTTCGTGAGGTAAGCGCGCGCAGGCCCGGACTGAAGTGAAGTGTGTGCGTGTAGTAGGCCCATTAGGTGACAGGCGAAATAACAAATCGGTGTTATAATATATTTGAGGCAGTCGCAGTCGGACTGTATTAGGACTTTCATCTGACTACAAATTACAGTTAAAATGTAGTTGTATTGACATAATTTCATCACTAAAGAAAGAAAGAAAGACATGATAGCCTTTTTAGTTTGATGGAACCTGTGGATGGAACAATAACACTTTCTATTTCGAAGAGATTTTGCATTAATTGCGTCTAATATCCTGAGTTGTTGGGGTTTGTCCATAAAGGAAAAGCTCTAACTGCCTTATTAATAAAAATAGTTAGTAAACCTGGTTTAACTTACGCTCGCATGCCGTCACTTTCTTTTGAATATTTTTGAAGTGAGAGTAAGTTAAACCAGGTTTAACTATTTTTATTAATAAGGCGGTAAAGGTTTGCCCATCAAGCTTGTGAATTAGTTTAGCTGAGGCTAAATGCTACTAATAATTATTACTCTGTGTTATGGGCCTACTACACGCACACACTTCACTTCAGTCCGGGCCTGCGCGCGCTTACCTCACGAAAAAACTGAACGCTCCCGACGCTACCACACGCTCAGTGAAGTACGCCAGTGCTGCCAATTTAGCATTTTTATGGCTAAATTTAGCATTTTCCCTAGTCATTTGGCATGTTAAAATTCAATTTAGCATATAGCATATTATTTAGCATTTTTCTCGGATAGATTTATTTAAGGTGGATGTTCCAGGGTAGCCCGCGAAATTCAAATTTTCTTACGTTTTTAGCGATTTGCAGGCCAGTGCTAGGTTGTATGTTAGTTAAAATATGATTCGCGGGTGTAAGACGTATGCAGTTACAGAATTACAATCATCAAAATCATCATTACAACCCTCCAAGTTCATGTAACTCTCAAGAATGACCTTTTTATGAAATAATCATTCTTGAGAGTTACATGAACTTGCTGATACAGACGAAGGTCTTCACAATGTTATTTGTGTCACAAAATGAGTTCTAGATTTTTTTTTAATAAACGCTCTCTCTTTCTGTGTTGGCATTTTTTTAGCATTATCCTAAAATTTTAGCATGTTTTTGGCATTTTCTGAATGTACAATGTTTGTAGATTTAGCAGAAAATATATTTTAGAGTTGGCAGCACTGAAGTACGCGCAGGCCTCATTTTTGTCAAAATCGTCGTCGTGTAAACAACGTTTCCCAGTGAAGAACTATTTCTTTAATCCTTCGATTTAATTTTTCAAATTACAGGCAGGGATTTATATAGACTTAAAAATTCAGTTAAAAAGTCGCGATCATACACGTACGTAGGTCTGCCATTTTATAAATGATGTAAATTCATCGACCGACGACTTGTTGAGAATCTTGAGAATGGGGAACACAAAAGGGTCAAAATATTAGTATTAAATACATCTAAAATCGGAGCGTAGAACGTGTAAATTACATAAGTTTTTATTTTACTTCGATACATGCAGTATTTCCGAAGTTATAACGCCGAGAAGTTAAAGTAATTTTTTGAATTTCCGAGATTACGCGCGCTCGTACTCTTACGTCACGACCCGGCTCAGCCCGCGACCGGGACACGGCGCGGTACTTAGTCCGGTGCGTTGACCATTATAAATTAGGCGCGTCTCGTTTCATTTTGTTTTGATCGTCTTCGTTTTCCTATTATGTACTTATACAAACACATACATACATAAACTCACGCCCTTTTCCCATGGGGATAGGCAGAAACCACAGAACGCCACTTGCTACGATCCTTAATAATACTCCTTTTGCCTCGTCGTCGTCGTCGTACTTATAGTGTGCTTGTATTTCAAAGTAATAATAATATTATCATTTACATACGATTACTCAAAAGTGAAACGTTTATTGTATAGAATGAAGGTTTTCTCAAATATCAGCCTAACAATCTGCCTGCTGGATAGTTTGGTGGTGAATATTTCATGAAAAATCAGGATTTTATGGTTGCCGAAAATCGTGGAGTACCTAACGATGAAAAAGTATGTATGTTCTAACTAAGCATTACCTACTCCTGGGTAGGTATTTATTCAAACTTAAACCTAACTGAAAATGTATATTTCATTTAGTCAGTACATACCTATTATTATATTTATGTATGTACTAAACCAGATATTTTTGATTAATTTTATTTCTAAATGAAAAGAAAATAAAATCGAAAAGATCTTCACACCAGAGCGCTTTAGTTTTAGGGCCTATTATATCAACTCTTTTTTACGGCTGTCATCCAATTTTCTTCATTTTTTGGGTCCTCAGGCACATAAAAAAAGAGTTTATCAGGTGTTTAAACTGTTGACTTGAAGCACCGAGGCGTAATACAGTATTTTTTTCCATTTTTACCACAGAGAGATTTATAATTTTGATTTTTACTGCGCACCGGCGTGCAAACGAGAGCGCAATTGTCGAATGACACTGGCTGTGACGTCATCGGGTAGTGAGCGCCCGCCGGCGTTTTAAAAAACCTACGGCCGGAAATACGCACTTTGATCGTAAATATCTCAGCCATTTTTTAAGATATGAAAAAAGTAAAAACACAGTTTTTCTCGTAATTTTTTGAACATTTATTTGGCATGTAAAGTAAAAAACGTTTGTCAGACCCATAGACAATGAGCGAAGACTCAGTGGTTGTATGTCTGACTGTGTGGCTTTTGCCAAACAGTCTTCAAACCCAATGACTAATAAAAAGTATGGACTGGAAATACCTACAGAAAAAAGGTGCATACCTACGGAGCATAAAATGGCTGCCAATGCTAGGGTTGTGGCAATCATGAAACATAGTACTACTGTAACGAGTATCGATACTAGTATTACGAGTATTATTAGATATCACGGTTGAATTAAAATGAACAGTCCGTTGTAAAGTTGTAACAGAAAAATATGAGTAAATTTACTTACAGCTTGGCAAAAAAGAGTAGAAAATCCGGGGGGCGCCACTGTGCTGTTCATATGGCAACCCGTTGTGACCGTATCGCGTAACAACCTATCGTCTTGATACTTTTATTACTATTTTTTTATACTTAAAATTTATTTATTGAACCAGAATTTATTCTCCTCATGTAACTACCTAAAAATAAATATATATTAGTAGCACTGTTTTTTAAATTTTCTGGGATTAAAAAAAGGCGTAGAAATAATTATTGTAATTTATTCTAATAAATCTTGCAACTCTTTTTTGGGACGACCTTTTCTATGTTTTCCGGGTGTAGAAAATACGCCTTTGTTTCGATCTCCTTCCAGGACGACTCTTCTTATGGTGCTTACTGATTTACCTAAAGTGAATAAATAAATATACATAAAAAAATGCATTTTGCTTTAATAGATAACAAATTAAAAATAATACATTTTTGGTACATTTGTAATTCTAATGATATAACAAACAGTTATCACCTTGAAATCACATTCAACAATAAAGTTATGTAGAAATCGAATTTAAATTCACATAGTGCACAGTACGCCACTCAAGTATCAACATTAATCTGACACGCTATACCAAGGTAATGTCAGACAAAATGTAAACATAACCTATGTGCTCGATGATTATTGTTCAAAATTCCACTTATTTCGTATGCAAGCAAGTCAAAACAGAATGGGGTTCATAAATTAACACTTAATTCATCTAAAAACAATAAAACAAACAGTTACATACCTGTCATTTCAGCGGTTCTTAAGTAAACATCGTTGAGATCGGAGAGAATGGTTTTGGCCTCTTTTTCTGCCAAACATCGCCTATATACCTTATAAATTATCGCTCTGCCAGCACTTCGGATGGTTTTATTCATTTTGTATTACTCTACGTTGCTTTAATCACGTTTTTAGGGCACAATTATAAATTTAATAAACTTTCGAACTTTGTTTACACCAAACGTCATAAGTTTTTAATTGTTGCCAGCAAACAAAAAAATTAGTTCCGTTTCTAGACTTTTTTGCCAAGCTGTACCTACAACCACTTTGAATAAAAAAAAATTCTTAGGTATCGGATACCTGAGAATAAAATTTATTCAAAGTGGTTTTTCTGAATACAATAAATAAAGAATACTTTTTACCCGACTACGGAAAAGCCAAAAGGAAGGGTAATGATTTTGGCAGTGTATGTATTATGTTTGTATGTTCCAGCATAGCGCCTAAACTACTGAACACTTGTTCTCCCCACCACTGCGATATTTTTTTTGTTCTAGACCATACCTAGGAACCCCCTAGTTACGGAGATATTGGTCAAAGTTCCAAATATTTCACAGTTGTTTTTGTAAATACTAGTTTTTCAGGTTATAACTTTACTTAAATTACCTCCATCACCCGTTTACTATTCATAGCATCCACTAGCCCAATGTGTTGCTACATTGAGTTTTACCGTAAAATATGATATTTGACCCCAATAAAAAATCGTTTCCCAGCAAAAAAATTGCGTAGGGGGGTACTTAGTTTGATGTTTCTGTACATCAAACTAAGTACCACCCTTGCTTGGTTGACGGCTGTGTTATGGGTTAATTTACACCCTGTATACGTTTAGATTGCGGTCAAACAGTTGTCGCGGTTAAGTCTTTGTTATTTACTCGTATTATATAAAAAACCAACATTAAATTAGAATGTAACTAAAACTCAACTACGAATTAAATCGCAAACTAATAAGATCCTAGTGAAGAACAAATCTTCTAATAGTAAGAAGATTGTTTCTATTATGATTAACATACTGACTGGCGGAGTAAAATAAAAGGGGACTTTGTTTCTTGTCGCCAAAATTTGTATTCGTTACCAAGTTGTATCACATAGTAAATAGATCTATCGCCACGAAATATTTTCGTTCTCAGATAAACAAAAAGTGTTCAAAGATATGAATGATCAAATTAATATTAATATAATAATGTGTAAAATAAGAGATGGATCACCAATAAAATTGTAGTGCAATAATAGGGTTTGTCAAACCCTATTATTCTACTGACTAAAAACCACCCATGTTCCTTCTTCGCTCTTGTGCCAAGGCCGCGTTATCTCTTTCGATAATCCTCAGGGCGGTCCCGCGCCCTGACCGGACCTGGCACGGTCACTCGAACAGATATCGTTTCAGCGCAGCGAAGGAACTAGTATCGGAAACTATTACGCAACGGTACAACACTATCCATGTTTGTAAACAAACGAATCAAATGATGAAATAACAAAAAGGTCTCTGGGACGGAAATAAACCCAATTATTAACACTTTAGCAATAAATTAATGATCACTTAGCATTTTTTCATCGAAAATGTATTACTCCTAGATACTATTGCATGAAAACGACTACTAACCTATGCAAAGTCAATTGAGGTTGATTTTCAGTCCTTCTTGCACCACACTTCACAATACAACACGCAGGCATATTGAATTGCTGTTTCCTAACATATACACGCAGTTTAAGAGATAATCTCGTCGTAATTTTCTCACAAATCGCAATTTAACAAAAAGTAAACAACTATTTGACAGCACAACTACCACGAAACTCGTCGCCATCTTGTATCACAATATGTCGAAAACGGCACCCTACCTACTATTCTGTGACTCGCATATCCAAATGTTGCCATTGTGAGAAACAACTGAAATATTGTTGTCTCTTTCATCAAATACGATTACTGCATTAGAAAGAACGAACCAAAACTATATTTTACATTCTGTCTCCTATTTCACTCATATTTGTATAAGCAAGTGTGTATATAGAACATCGCGGCGCCTCCATAGGATCCTATCTCAATGTTCAAACCACACTTCAAACAGTCTTTGTCAACTCTGACATATATTGTTATGTTGTTAAAAAGAAATAAAACAGGACGTGATTTTATTCTCAGATTAATTGTATTATTGCATTGATGCCTTGTAGCGATCCACCGAAAATACATGATCTTTAACATGGTAGCAGAGTAAAATAAAGTGAACTGTAGAAAAGTGGAAAAATCGTCTGTGAAGCAATGCTGTGAAGTAGAAAATTCACGATGGATGAAAAGTCGTTTGAAAGTGCATCAAAAGTGAAGATCGAGTGCCTAAGTGATGGCAAAGACTTCAAGCATTGGAGATACAGAATCCGCAACGTACTCAAAGGTTATCCCGATGCGTTGAAGATCATTGATGGTACACTTAAAGTTCCGATTGAACCAAAGAGTATAGATTCAACAGAAACAAGGGCTGATTATGAGAAGAAAATGAAAGAATTTCAAGCTAAAGACAGCCTTGTACTAACGCTACTGACGAACAACATGACAAATGAAGTACTTGACCAAGTTATGCGCTTCGAAACCGCTAAAGAGGTATGGGATGAACTAGAACGTCTCTACTGTGGGTGCGCTGAAGAAAAGAGTTAAGATTTGTGTCTACAATTCTTAAGTTACAATAAAGACCCAGAACATTACATAAAGTAGCATATTTCTGCTTTGAAGAATATATGGCATGAGATGAATAACCAAATTCAAGCGAAGCTGCCTGATATACTGCTGATCTGCAAGATACTTGGGACCCTACCTAAGAATTTCTTTGCTTTCAAGTCAAGTTGGCTCCTTGTAAACAAAAAGGATAGGACAATAGAGAATATAACTGCACAGCTAAGTACCTTCGAGAAAGCCTTAAAGAGCAATGAAGAAGTAAGTGAATACAAAGAGGAAGTACTAGTAGTCAAGACAGAGAAAACGAAAGATAAAGGAGCAATCTTCAAATGCAAATACTGTGGATTAGCTGGGCACAGAGTTCGCAAATGCCGTAAATGGATAAAAGATGGACGCCCACCAAAGCCGTCGTGCAGCAAAACAAATGTAAAGACCGTGTTAACTGTAGGAGACAATCTACCAATTGATGACAAGAACTGGTACGTCGACAACGGAGCGACAAGCCATGTTACGCATCAAGGAGACATCTTCGAAAGCTTCGAGCACTTTGACGATTCGCACAATGTTACTGTCACCGCAGCTAATGGACAAACCATCAAAGCCATTGGGAAAGGCAATATTCGAGCTGAAGCCAACTGCAACGGTAAAGTTGAACAACTCCTACTGATAGATGTATGGTATGTACCACAAATCAAGAGAAATTTATTTTCTGTTCTTGCAACGCATAATGTATCGTCGAAGAGCACATTTGAATCTACGCCAAAGCAATGCATACTCAAAGTAGATGGAGTGATAAAAGCAATTGGGACAAGAAAGATTGACGGAGGCCGATACAAGTTGGTTATTAACTGTATCAGACCAAACAAGCTGGAAGTCAACCAATTACTGATAAACCCACTACAGCTGTATCATGAAAGGCTAGTACACCAAAATAAAAGACACGTAAAGCAAGTTAATGAAACTGAGCTCGGAATGAAGATTAATAAGAACAAGTCAGATCTATGTGAAGGCTGTATTTGTGGAAAGACGCACAGATTGCAGTTTGGAACAAGAACAAGAGCCACTCAACCTGGTGAACTTGTTCACACTGACATATGCGGGCCATTTCCGACATCATATTTGAAGAATCGATACTATATTCTGTTCAAAGATGACTACACAAGGCATAGACATGTTCCCGACGGGGCCGCGGATTTTTGTACTAGATGACGTGGCCTCGGCGCAAGGGCAAAGAAGGAACATGGGTTCCACCCACCAAAAAACAAAAAAAAAGGCATAGACATGTTTACTTTCTAAAGCAGAAGTCTGAAGCAGCATCAAAGTTAAGACAATTTCTAGCTGCAGCTAAAGTTGCGGGACACACTGTAAAAGAAGTACTCACTTACTCAGTGACTACGGCGGTGAGTTTGTTAGCGCAGAATTTAAAAGGATCCTTCAAGAACGCGGCATAATACAAAGACTGACAATGCCATACACTCACGAGCAAGCTGGATGTGTAGAGCGAGAGAATCGCACAATAGTAGAAGCAGCGCGTGCCATCATGCATGCACGTGTAAAGATTCCAGAGAAGCTATGGGCAGAAGTGATAGAAGCTGTTGTGTACGTGCTAGATCGCACTGGACCATCAAGCGTACCCAATAAGTCCCCATACGAATTGTGGTTCGGAAAGAAACCATCAATCAAGCATCTAAGGATTCTCGGCTGCAAATGCTACGCCCATGTACCTAAAGCTAACAGAAAGAAGCTTGAAAAGAAAGCAGAGCTGGGTATACTGGTTGGCTACGAAGGAAGCGAAGGCTAAAGGATCTGGAACAAAGAAAAGTCTAAACTGACTAGGTCTAGAGACGTGACATTTGATGAGCGGCCACTTCTAGAAAAACCTGCAGAAGATGACAAAATTGTTTCACTAAAGCCGATTACTTCTAAAGAATGGACTTTTCCATGGATTCAACATGTCAGAGATAAAAGCATTGAGAGGAATGCTAATGATCAGAGACATGAAGATAATCCAGAAAGCCATCAAGATCACAGTGACATACACTTGAATGACAATGAACCTTCATCATCAAGAGATGTTGAATACAATGATGTTGATGATCAGGAAAATGACAATCTAAATCAAAGTGAGAATGCAAACTCGGATCAAAACTATGAAACAGCTCATTCAGATAATGAAGAGGAAGAGCCTATTGAAGAGCCTGCCAATAATTTGAATTTGAACCTCTCTAATAATGAGATTGAAAGAGAAGGTCAGAGGACATTGAGAGACAGATCTACATTGAGACCACCAGATCGATTTAAAGATTATGTGATGGCAGTAGAGGCTAACAGTATGGCTGAACATAAGACCTACAAGGAGGCAATGAATTATTCAGAGCGTGAAAAATGGCTAAAAGCCATAGATAGTGAAATAAATTCGCTAAAAGAGAACAAAACTTGGGAGCTAGTGGAGTTACCTAAAGGAAGAAAAGCAATCCCTTGCAAGTGGATATTCAAAATAAAAACGAATCCGGATGGTACAGTAGAAAAGTACAAAGCCCGACTCGTAATAAAGGGATACTCACAAAAGAAGGACATTGACTTTCACGAGACATTCAGTCCCGTAGCGAGAAGTAGCACCATAAGAGCTGTACTGAGTGTTGAACCCCCAGAAGGTTATACGAATGATAAAAAGCTGGTATTCAAGCTGAAAAAGAGCCTCTATGGGCTAAAGCAAGCGCCCTTATGTTGGAATAGGTGCATAACGGACTATATAGTTCAAATTGGCTTCAACCAAAGCATGGGGACTCAACTCGAACAAATTATAATTAGTCTTGAAAAAAACACAATAGATGGCAGCATAGGTAGCAGTAATGAAATTTACAATCGCTTAAATACGGTAGATTCCGGCCGAAATAAGATTTGCAAAAATCAAAAGTTCCATGTTTAACGCTTATTTATCTATTTACACTCATTTATCACGTTATTTCAACAAAAAAGGTTAAAGGAGGACTTTTACTTCAATTCGTACCCATAGATTGCTAAAGTTGTCAAAAGTAAGCCATCTGTAAATCATTTTCTCTAGAGCTGTTTGCAATAGATGGCGTTTTACTCAATTTGCCACATACAATAATCGTAACTGTCGTATAATTTTAATTAAATTTAAACATTAAAAAGCATATGTATTACTGTTTATAGAAATATAACACATCTTTTAACATTTCTAAGCGAAATAATTACATATTTTACTGAACCCGAAAGTTCCGGAACTACATAACACGAAACGTGAACTCCTAGATGGCGTTGTAAAACTCCAGTCTGTGGCAATTAGTGCGACGCTGGTGCTGCCATCTGTTGAAATAATGGAGGAAAGAAAATAAAACGAGCAATAAGATGACTTAGGGAGGTGTCATTTCTTTGTATGGGATGGGGTATCTGTACGAAGTATTATAATATCTGTGACCAAAGTAAATCGGATCCCTGCCTGCTTACAAGAAAGCGAGGGGAAGAAAATGATAATCCTTGCCCTATACATTGACGACGGTCTAATAGCGTCAACAAGTGAGAAGGAGACGACTTTTTTTCTAGAGGAAATGAAAAAGAGATTCAAACTCACAACCAAACCGGCCATCTATTTTCTAGGCATGGAGATAGAGAGACAGTCAGATGGCTCAATACTGCTTCACCAAAAAGCGTATGCGAACCGAGTACTGGAGAGGTTTGGGATGGAGGAATGCAAACCAGTGGCAACTCCAATATTGAAAGCTGAAGATATGAAGGCGATGAATAACGACCAAGAGGTCAAAGTTAGCACGTTCCCATATCGCCAAGCCGTTGGAGCACTTGCCTATTTAATGACCGGCACGAGGCCAGACATAGCCTATGCCTTATCAGTGGTATCTCGCAATATAAACAGTCCAACCAAAGATGATGTGCAGATTGTAAAACGGATCATGCGATACATAAAAGGCCCTATTGGTCATGGAATTAAGTACACACCAGATTGTGTTGCTGACCTGAAGTGCTATAGTGACGCTGACCACGGTGGAGATGCAAACACTGGAAGATCGACCTCAGGCATTCTTTGCATGTTTGCCGGAGGTGCCATCTCTTGGAATAGCAAACGACAGAACGTTGTTGCCATATCGTCAACGGAGGCGGAGATCTACGCAGCGAGTGAGACTGCTAGAGAAATAATATGGCTGAAACGCATTTTGAAAGATATCACAGGATATGATTGTCATGCATATCTGTGCGTGGACAACGAATCGGCTATCAAGATAGCGAAAAACCCTCCAGAGTTTCATTAGAGGACGAAACATATAAGATTAAGGGCATTCTTTATCAGAGACTGCATTCAAGAGGGAAACATTGATATCCGACATGTCAATTCAGAGGAGCAGATCGCTGACATGCTTACAAAATCTCTATATGGGCCCAGAATCAAAAAACTGAAGATATTGGCAGGAGTTTCTACTTTCTACATTCAAGAGAGGTGGATGTTGAGATTAGACAATGAGCGAAGACTCAGTGGTTATATTCTTGTAGGTATTATGAACTCCTTTTAGTGTTGTGGATTTTGCCAAACAGTTGTATGTCAATATTGTTATGTTGTTAAAAAGAAATAAAACAGGACGTGATTTTATTCTCAGATTAATTGTATTATTGCATTGATGCCTTGTAGCGATCCACCGAAAATACATGATCTTTAACACGACTAGCCTCGACTGCGGTGTGAGCAGTGAGCACTGAACGCCCAACCACACGCACAGAAAAATACGCGCAGGCCGGGCTCGCAGGTATCGTTCAAGCCGCGCTCAGGCCGCGCCGTGGGGTTCGCGCGGGGCTTGTTTTCCCAACCACACGCACAGTGTTCCGCGTTCAAGCCAGTTTGCGCAAGTAAACCCATAGGGAAGTGTGAGCGTGCGGTAGGCGCATTAGTGTCACTAAGTAAAGTATATATTCTGTACTTTCCAGTTTCCATGCACAGAACGGAACCTGACCACAGAACATATATACTGAACCTGACTGACTGAACCACACTAGTACACTACCTATGCACTACCTACTACACTACCACAAAATAATAATCTGTGGGACTCTGACCGACGCCGGTTTTTATTTTACAAGATTCTTGATTCTATTGTTAGAAAGGTGTGTATTTTTCGAAACAATAAACATTTACTTCGTGTGTTGTGGCAAACCGCGATATAATTACAGCATTGATTAAAATATGGTTAAAAAACAACATGAATTCGGCGACTCGACAGTTTGGGTTTTCGTTTCGAGTCAAAATGGCGGGACACGATGCTGAATTTGATGTGTACATTTCAACAGAATCAAAGCTGTAAATTCTAAGTCGATTAACGTAGCACTAAACATTTATTGTTTGCTTAAAAATACCAAGTTTTGCTGAAGAACGTTACGCTGCATAGGTTGCCTGTTTATTATTTTGTTTTACTCGATTTCCTTTCTAAAATTCACGTGGTTATTTAGTCAAGGTCAACAAAACACCACCGGAGGGTTAAAAAACAAGTCTAAATAAATAAACCTTGCCTAGCAAGTTGGTTTTTCTAAAATTCCCGCGGTTTTTCAAGTTGGTCGTTCACCAAATTTAATGTGTTCTTTTATTGTCTTCAGAAGCTAAGTATGGCTGAAAGGAAGAAAGATGGTGAGCCTGAGGGCGAGGAAGAATTTTCAGTCGAGAAAGTGCTTGACCGTCGTGTGCGAAATGGAAAGGTAACTTCATTTCGATGGCCTCTTAACCTTTGCAACAACAACAAGAAAAAATTGGTTGCACCTTAGCACACCCAAGAATATGCTAACCTGTATCATGTGTTGTGGTAAACAATAAAGAAACCATTTGTTACTTTGTGATCATCATAATATCAAATATTGTAAACTTGATCTAAAATCAATAAAATTGTATGTTCCAGGTTGAATATTACCTTAAATGGAAGGGCTACAGTGATGAAGACAATACCTGGGAGCCCGAAGAAAATCTCGACTGTCCAGATTTAATTTCAGCCTTTGAAGAGGCTAGAAAAAAGAAGGAAGCTGGTAGGTCTAAAATTGTCTTAAAGTTATTGTTTTATATACATAAACTCATAACCAGTAATGAAAGTCGTTGACAACTGCCATTTGGAGGCCAGGACCACCGGCTTATACATGCCTTCCGAAGCACAGACTTATCTTTTTATCAGACAATCAGGTGATTCAAGCCTGTAATGTCCTTGCCAAACTGGAAACAACTTTTTACAAAGTATACTTCCTGTGAGAATTCAACCCACAACCATCGGGTCACAGAGCAAACGCCTAAACCACTCGACCACAAATGGAGTCTGAACATGATGCACAACGAGTAGTCAATCTAAATTTAATAAACAATACTTTTAAGAATGTTTATCTAATTTCAGAGGGTAAAACTGTGAAAGTAGACAAGGATGCAAAGAAGCGCAAATCTGCTGTGCCAACACCTGACTTGAAAGGTGCCAAAAAGATAAAGAGTGATGATAAAAAAGCCTCTGGCTTTGACCGTGGTCTGGAGCCTGAAAAAATTATTGGTTGGTATTTTATTAAACTTGTAATCTATCAATTATGGTAGTTGCCTGACTAAAAAAGATATGTTTCTGTTTAGTCCGTCTGTTAGATTATCGAAAAATATTGGATATGTGTTTTTATTTTTATAAAATTAACTAGCGACCCGCCCCCGCTTCGCACGGGTGGAATGTGCTACATATAAAACTTCCTCTTGGATCATTCTATCTGTTAAAAAAACCCGTATCAAAATCCGTTGCGTAGTTTTAAAGATCTAAGCATACATATGGACAGACAGCGGGAAGTGACTTTGTTTTATACTATGTAGTGAGTGATAGTGATAAAAATTTACGAAAATAAAACGTGTCAAAAATCGTGAGTAGGGGTTGGTGACGTCACTTTCTGGTAAAAAACGTACCAAACTGTGACGTCGCGCGAGTTTTCGAAGCACTGTATCGTCTTCATTTATTGTTTACGTGAAAAAAGAAAAAATATGTGTCCAATATTTCTTGGAAATCTATCTGACAGACTAATTCGATTTTTTTTGTCAACTACCCTAATGTACAGTGCGATCAAATTATCTTGGCAGCTCTGAACATAGGCTTTGCGAAATTTTACGCATGTAAACTTGGGAATAAAACTGTTATTGCCAGATAAACCAATACTTAAACGATCAGAAAATATCTAATTTAAACAGTGAGAAATACAAATAAAATAAATATCATAACACTTTTATACATTTGTTGTAACAAAATGACCTGCACGAAGTTCGGAGCTGCCAAGATAATTTGATCGCACTGTATGCTTGCGATTTTCTGTTTTATAGTCATGAAAAGGCTGCTTATTAAAAAAAAAACATTGTGTCAGTCACCTCACTGCATAGCATATTCACTAATTGCTGGTTGCTGAATTGAGTAATTGAAAATGTTTTATATTTAAGTTTTAAAATTGAATTTTTCCTAATTTATATAATTTATTTTGGCCAAGCATGTTCAATTTGTTCACTATTCTGCCGTCTTATAATTAGAAAACCATATACATAAAATATTCAAAGCTGATCAGTTCAAAAGTATATTTTTAATCCAAGAAACATTTCTACAATATGAATTTTTTGGATTTTTTGCTCTTGAAATTGTATCTTGAAAACTACTTTTTGGGTTTGCAGTTAAAGGAAGGCAGTATTGTATTAATATGGTGCACCTAAGCTTGCGAGCAACAGGTCAATAACTATGCTTATGCTACTTTTCCATTCATTAGATATAAACTAGAGCATGAAATAACTGAATTTTTATTAGAAATCTGATTGACACAAAGATGTATGTACAATACAGTAGGACCTCTTTAAGTCAAACTTGGATATAAGTCCAGAACCTCCCAAAATAGATTTTTTTTGTGTTCAAGCCCCAAAATCGAAATCGAACCCCTCTTATAAGTTGAAATTATTGGTGAGTCACAAGTAAATTCAGTACATATTTTCCCTAACTCGTAAATATAAGTTTGACCTCTACATCTTGAACATTGTTTAATTTTACAACTCAGTTCTTTGAAACGATTTACTAGAATATTATTTAATAAGTAAGTCGTAGTCCGCCAAAAGTCGAAAACTCCCATCATTCGATTTTTTTGGTTACTGTATAACATTTTAAGAAAAAAATAATAACAAATATCATTTGATATGTTACAGGTGCCACAGACAGTAGTGGTGAGCTGATGTTCCTTATGAAGTGGCAGGGGACAGATGAGGCTGACTTGGTGCCTGCGAAGCAGGCGAATTTAAGGTGCCCGCAGGTGGTGATACAGTTCTACGAGGAGAGGCTCACATGGCACACGCCAGCACCTGATGAGGCAGGCGCAGAAGACTAGGGTCTACTCTAGGCACCCTTTAACTGACTATTGGTATTGATAGTTTTCTTATTTTGCATAAAGTAATTCTATTATTGAGTCTAATTAGACAATTATAGGATTCCACATCTGTAAACTTTTTCACTAGGGGTTTATTTTCAGATATTCCACTATGCAACAAATTTGTCTCAACACACGAAGTTAAAAACCTTAAAACAAAACCGAGATTGGGATTTTTTAATAAATTATCAACGAAAAAAATGCGTTGAATGCTTTGGTTTATTACAGTTCTCTTCACTTATTTTAGAATTAAAATTTAGTGACATAGGATTAATTAACTTTGTAGATAAGTGACTCTCTTAACATAATAAATCATTGGGAGTCCAATTATATTTTTACTTTTTTATTTTAAGCAATGACATGTACTGTTTCATAACGTTTTTCTATCATAAGATCATCATTGAATTATGATTTATTATTAGTTTTAGACCATTAAGTTGTTTCCACATTTATGATTGATGTCTGAAAATAAAATAGCTGAAGGAACTAACACTTGAAATAAAGATTAATTAGATTTAATTGACCTCCTGTGTTGTAATTGAGAGAACATACCTAGTGAGTAGGATAAGTTAATGGGAATACATTCGAATAATGTGCTAATGTCCATAACACAGGTTTCGCCGTGTAAGAATGTAAACGATTAAGAAATTAGTATAAGAGCGGAATTCGTGTAGTCACGAAAAATCGCGCGCCTAGCTCGGAACGCCCGGGTTACTGATTTTGTTGAACGTTTCTTTTGGGAATTTCGCTTCTATTCATTCTTATTATATGACTGTAGTAAGCAGTAATGTTGAACAATAAACTGTCCTAAACTTTTAAAATAAAAAGTAAGTAATTCTAAACTTCCGCTAGCTTGAGCTGGGATTTTATAAATATGTATGTTAATAAGACGAATATGATCCAGCCTAACGCGTGTTTATGATAAATATATCAAGGCTGTAACTTACTGCCCAACTCTGTGATTTTCGTCATTATATAATAATTAAAATATAAATGGCAACAATTTTCTTTTGATTCGCCAAAAGATTATTATTCTTCATATTTCATGCCCAGATCCCTATTTTCGTCTTTGGAGTATGGAATAATAATGTTCTTGCGAAAATAAAATGATACTAAAGGCCAAGACAAGTCTTCTGCCAACATTATTTTGCTTAGTCTAAGGTAATATAAGATTTGCAATAATGTGCGATTTAGGATTATGTAAGCCTACATTATAATGATGTTTGGACAACTTGTTTTTATTTTATGTTCCTATTCTCTTTAAAATCATAAACCTGTTTTTTTTTGGCGAGATGGATATCATCAAATAACCCTTCCCGCTCTTGGGCAAAGCGTCTGGGAGTGTCAGACTTCTAATGACTAAAACCCACACATGTTCCTCCTTAGCCCTTTATGTCGAGGCCGCGGTATCTCTTGCGAATAACCCGCAGCCCCGACGGGCGTCAGCCCTTGCAGGCCCCTCCCCATGCCATGTTGCTGACATCTCTAAAGCGCGCGTGGAACACGAACGCGCCGTCGACGCGGACTGTCGTCGTCATAAGACGGACGGACGGCGTGCTAGCCCATTACTCACAGGCCCGCGTCTACGGTGGCCGTAAGCTAGCACGTGACCCCGACGCCCGGAGAGTCTCCCGCGGCGGCTGGGAAGAGAGGTTTGTTGAGAATAGACAATGAGCAAAGACTCAGTGGTTATATTCTTGTACTAGCTTTTGCCCGCGACTTCGTCCGCGTTTCCGTCGTTTTTCGTAAAAAAGTACCATTATGTCCTTCCTCACGGTTCAGTGGTTTTGATGTAACAGACAGATTAACTTTCGTATTTTAGTAGGGAAATACAATATGTCAATCCACAATACTGTTGAAAAATATCGCAAAAAGGAACCGCAGAATATTATTATTAATAGCTGTGCCCGCGACTCCGTCAGCGTGTAACTCCTTGTATGTTATTAAGTTAATGTATTGGTAATATTGTTTAGATCACTTTCACGTGAGGCTTAAGTAGGTACCTATAGCGTTCTATAGGTAAAACTTCAGCCCAAAGCTTCCGGGTAAACTATGTTGAAAGTTGACCCGTCCGGCACGTGAACATAAAGATTTCTAGAACTGCTAACCCGGGAAAGAGCGACATATAACTGACCATGCGAGAAACAACTGACACCGAGATCTACTCCAGCAACACGAAAATTCTGCCCTTGAGCCTTATTAATTTAGTAGTCACTTAAAATAAATACCTAACTACAATAATTAATAAAAGTATCTACGCTTTTACCTACTTAATACAAAAATAAAATTGATCTTAAATTAGCCAAAACTTACCTATCGGTATCTAAAAATCTATGCGTACTACTTCCCCTAAAAAGAAATAAAATGCGAACTATTAATAATTTGTAATTCGAACGAATATTTAAACACTACCAAAATAACTACTTAATACCTATTTTATAAAATATAACAACAAAAGAAATTCAAAAAGTCGCGCTGATAAGCACGGTTTGTTAATATCAATTATTGTCTGTCAATAAGGTCGAACGCTGAACGCATCAACAGCCAAATATTGAATGAAGCTCGCTCCCGTTACACAAAAATAATCCTTATGGCATGATTCAGTATTCACGCGCAGCTTATTAGCGTATTTCATATTTGGTTCAGTTTGATGTTTCTGTACCGATTACTATGATTCTTTTTTTATTGAATAGGTAATAATATTAACTTCTTATAATTAGGGATGAGCGAGAGTATTATAAACGTAAGAGTAAACAAATATAATCAGAAAGCTCCGAACTGCTAAGCTATCGGGAGTTACACGTGTTATTGTGAGTCAACCATAAAAGATAGACATATGCTGTTGTGGGATATTCTTTAGATAATTTTATGTAGAACATTTCCGTCATAAATGATTTCTATGTAGCTTTAACCATTAAGGCTACACACGCGACGGAAGCTTAAAAAATGGAGCAACTTCTCCCGTTTTCCCAACATTTCTCTTCACTGCTCTGCTCCTATTGATTGTAGCGTGATGAAAAGTATACTATAACCTCCCCAGGAGTATGAAGAATAATTGTACCAAGTTTCGTTAAAATCCGTCGAGTAGTTTTTGTTTCTATAAGGAACATACAGACAGACAGACAGACAGACAGACAGACAGACAAAAATTTTACTGATTGCATTTTTGGCATCAGTATCGATCACTAATTACCCCCTGATAGTTATTTTGAAAATATATATCATGTACAGAATTGACCTCTCTACAGATTTATTATAAGTATAGAAGATTATGAACTCCTAGTGTTATGGCTTTTGCCAAACAGTCTTTGTCAACTCTGACATATGTCATGTTGTTATATAGAAATAAAACAGGACGTGATTTTATTCTCAGATTAATTGTATTATTGCATTGATGCCTTGTAGCGATCCACCGAAAATATTGGACAATTTCACTCTGGGCTATACGTCGAAAAGTTCATCAATTCTTTTATAGAAACGAATCTCTTTACTCAGGACAGGATAACATAATATAAATAAAAAAACGATATTACTTGATTTTACTAACGGCAATTAACGGTAGTGGCACATCACTATTTAAGAATTGCAAAAAACTGGCAACCCACGTAATGTCATTTTCGTGTCCGAGATTAAAAACAGACATACCTAATTTTTTGTTTAAAAGTTTTTACTTTTGCAACCAATCAAGATCTTTCTTTTGATGCATCATTCGCTTAGCTGCATAATTTGGGTTCTGTGTTAATTCAGGCGATGACTAGGTACGGCAAGTGGCGGTTCTAGCTAGGAGCCAAGTATTTTTGATCATAGCGTTTTTTTGTAACAAATTCAGGAAAACTAATTATGTAGGTACTGGCAAAGTTTTATCAAATTTTATGAGTTGGCCGCGCGGTTAAATGTACATTAATTATCTGCCAATAAAAACTAAGCAATATTATTGGACGGCACGAGCAAGTTCTCAATAAACATAGCTCTAGAAAAAATGCCAAGTTGATCCATAAAAAGGTTCGCCATCCCTGCAGAGTGGGTATGTAGCGTAGCTGTACACACGGCTACACATCAAGCTATACATTTCCAATATAAGCTGGTCTCGCATTGTATACGATTTCCGTAAAGTGCGAGATCAGCGTAAACTGGAATTGTATAGCTTGATGTGTAGCCGTGTGTACATTCTTAAGGAGAAAGCGCCAGGGTAACCCGCGAAATTTAAATTGGCTTACGTTTTTTACAATAATTAACAGGTCAGTGTCAGGTTGTATGCTGATTAAAATATTATTTAACATAAGCACTGAAATGTGCTTTGCTTAGAATATTTTAATACCTAATGGTGGCCCTTCCAGAGTTAGTGACACCTTGGTTAGCCCCTAGCCCCCTAGTGACTCAAAATCAACGTTACTTAATAGCGAAGGCGCATATTATGTAAGACTCATAGCATTTACGAGTTGGGTTACGTAAACAATTGTTTTAGTTGCATGCAACAGTGACAAGACGTATCTGTCAGCTGTTACAGACACATAAACATTCTTCTATTGTCGCCTGGTAACATTGACAGATACTCGTCACTAAAATAGTACTAATCTAAAATAATACGGTTAGAGGCTGTATAGAGTTATGACCTTTGCTACTGTAATTTTATGAAAGTGTGACAGTTGATTTTTGGTCGTTTGCGCGGCAATTGAATTCGAAGCATTTGAACAGAGCGTTGATATTTTCACTGTGAGAAATAGGGAATAATGCATAAAATTTGAAATGGCCCAAAAATATTTTTTTCTCGAATACTTATTATCGTAATATTATAATGAAAAGGATTTTTTTTATTTACTGATTATTTAAACCCCTAAAATAATATTCAAAAAGTGCAAAATAAGGGAGCGAAATTCAAACTTCCAGAACGCGCCTCCATTGGTCGAACGAAATGTGACGTCATCTGACACGACATTGTTTGTACCCCGTTATGTAGATGTTCTGTGAAACACCCACTGGACGTGTCATGTGACGTCACGCAAAGCGCGCGCAAAATGGCGGCGTTTGAACTACTTAAATTTTTTAAAAGTTTTAAATTTCATTTTTAAAAATATCTAGAGTATTTTGAAGCCCATTAATATTTTTTTCTACGTTATAAAATAGTAAACTATTAATTTAAGAAAAAAAGAAAAACATGAATATTCCTTGGTAAAACGAAGATTATTCAGTATTATTCATACAAGTCGTTTCATTTCTGAGTTGAGGTTGAGTTCCTACACCTATCACGCATGATGTGAAGTGTATCCATACGAGAAATCTCGCAGTGCGTATGGTATCCATGGACGCACTTCGCTAGTCGCTGAGCAAACACCAAACGGACATCATGCGTGATGTCCCTTGGTAAAATACTGGACGCCGACGCCGACCCCAATAGTGTTGGGAAAAGGTTACACTGATCATCAAACAAAATAAATAACAGTAAATATTTATTGAAATATTTAATGAAAAAGCCACAAGATTAATATACAAGCATTAGTAAGTATAAGTTGTATGAAAATAATACTTAACCCTTAAATGCATAAAGTTGTAAAACTGCAACATACCATTCAAACGACCATAAAATTATTAGTATGAGTTCATTGCATGCTGTTGCAGGATTATCACTATCATGGTTATATATTTAATCGACACACTAACACACTTTTTTATTATTTTCACTTGTTTTTTTTCCCTGAATCAGCCTAATCATGGCTCCAAAATATATTTTTTCTCGGTCTAAAAATAAAATCATGCATTTAAGGGTTAAATATCTAGATTTGTTAAATGGCTAATTTTCAACCTGAAGTAAACAAAACATTGACGTAACATTCATAAAAAAAACATCTTAGTAGTTAATATACATGCAGAAACAACAATTTAATACTTATTGGAAACAAAAATAAAAGTGGTTCATGTAAATTTAGTAGCGTCTCTCATTTCGCTTTTTATAATAATAATGCATTTTAACTTCCACCGAAGGATGTTCGTATATTTTCTTCCACAGATTTCCATAGTTTTCAGTATCATAACTGTACGAATCGCAGCTGTTCTCTATAGTGGTCAAGTAACCTTGAACGAAATCTGAATCAGTAAGCATGCAATGGTAAATTTTAACCTTATTCTTTGTTTCAGTAATTAACGTAGAAAACATGTTATTTAAAACTTTAGAGAAAAGTTTGTAAATACAAGGGAAATGTATCTTAACATCTTCTTTCAAAGAGTTCAAGCAAATTTTGCCGAACTCAGGAGCTATTTCAGTTTCAATATTTCCCCAGTTTTTGTTGTCTGAAGTTATTTTGCTAGCCAGTTTTGTTACAGCTACTGTTAACTTCCACTTCGACAACAACATATAGTTTTCTGTGACTGACAGGTTTTTATCTAGTTCATCTTGTATATCTATAAACATTTTCACAGGAATAATCATATTTCTTTCTACGACATATTCTTTTAAGTCGTCAGAGAGGCGTGTTAGTAAATATTGAAAGTGCACCCGGGTAACGTAATTTTCTTCGCGTTTTTCTCCCCACTTGGTGAAAGCACGTTGCATTAACGGCACTAAAATTTTTTCATACCTTTCAGTTTGAATATTTTCGTTCTTAGCGCACAGCAAATATGCAGAGAGTACGAGTAAAATTCCACTTGATGAGTAAACTCGACCACAATTATCTTCAGACCCCAAAAAGTGTTTGTCAATAAACTCTTGTATGATTTCAGTAACAAATTCTGGAGACATGTCTTCCATTATCTCACGTGAATGTTGCGCAAGCTGTAAACTTAGCGTTTGATAACGAGCGCGATCTTCTTCTTTAACTTTTTCAGACAGACTTTTCATGAACGTGTAACTCTTCATTAAATATTTTGCTCTGACATTTCGTGGAATCTTTTCAACGCCACTCATTAATTCGTAAATCTTCTTATCCTCTTCAAATGTTAAGTTTTCAATAAACAGTTCTATCAATTCCCACAGACTCACTGCGTTTACAGGGTCTTTTTCACGACACAAGAGTTCGAAAGTAAATTTAAATATTATAGCTCGAATGCTGGCGTTTTTAGATGCTTTCCAGCAATTAAAGAATATTTTTTTGACTGATTCGTGGTCAAGTTTTCGATACGCAAGTCTGATACCATGTTTTTGGACGGACACTGGGGCATCTAAAAGTTTCGGAATATGTTCCTGACTTTCGATTGCATTCAAATTATAAAATATGGCCAGCAGTGAAGGGAGGGCGAATTGCAAGTAGTCGCCTTTAGCGTACAACAAGATAGTGTCGGGGGAAGGTTGCGGACGCGCAATGTGCATGTTTTTAGCGATAAACCGTTGAATACTGAGAACACGGTCATCAATTCCATTCCAATCAATTTTGGCTTGTGCTGGCTTGTATTTCTCTATAAATTCAAGTAGCAGTTTGTGTGGCAATGCTGAGCAAATACCACGAATAGTAGCTTTGTGGCCATCGGTTCTGTTTAGATTCAGAAGATAGGCATCGATCCAGTTCTGGACGAGTGAGTGCGGCCAGTAGACGCGCAGTTTGGCGAGCAGACGTCGCAGCGAGATAGCGTTGTTAGTTTGCAACGTGTCCACGTCCTGTTTGTACCGTTCTAGCAACTGCGGGTCGTGTTTCAGTGCGTTTATGCATACCTCCTCACATGGATTCATCACAACAGATTCTTCAAACATGTGTCTGCGCCAGGATTTATTAAAGTTGTATATATGTAACAAGCTCTCCTTCCACGCTTTTTCTCTTTTAATTTTAAGGCACTCCTTAATTTTGTCTGTTACAAGAGGAAATTCTGTCAGTTCTTTTTTCCAATCACGCAGTAACCCTAAAATACTCTCTATAATTCTGATTGTATCAGATAATTCATCTTCTTTTGTAATAGGTTTAAATTTACCTATCAGAATTTCATAAACGTAACGAAATAGCTTTTCTTTTTGTTCTTCATTAAGTTTACTTCCATAAGATACTAAAGTTCCAGAGGAGTACTTCTTTTGAATGACGGCAGGTATACTTTGATCACGTAGCAGATGATATACTATGATGGATTCAACGATTACGTTGGAATTTCTATACTGTAAAGTAGTAGAGTTGGATTCGTCATAAACATTCAAAACTTTGAATAGCTCGTTTACTAAATTCCAAGTTTTTTCATCATATTGATGAATACGGGTTTGGTTCAATAATCTGATCGTAAAATTACAAGTAAAATTCTCATTCTTGTGTTTGTCAAGATAATACTCCAATAAAGTTTGAATGTGCTGTAAGTTATTGTTAGCACATGACACAAGTACATTCAGCATCGGACCTCTATTTCGGTTATCCAAATCCTTAGATATTATTCTGGTGATGTCCTCAAATGCACGTTCAAAACTTGCAAAACGATACCAATCGTAACTTGGTGTACTCACACATATGGTGTATAACTTTTTCATATCGTATGGTTCCGTACCAACCTTCAAATTTTCTTCAATAGCTTCCACATTTTCTTTATCAATGAATACTTTTTTTACGAAATCAAATTGTTCGGTTTCAGGCAACCTTTTTATAAAGTATTTCATTGAGTCATAGTTAAACAATCTTCTCAAATTATAATATTGATAACGACTATCGTTATCTTTTTTAGCTTGTGTATACAAAAATGTTTTAATTTCATCTTTTTTTATGTATCTAGAAAATGTCGGTATGTCAATAAAGTTAACGTACTGATCAAACTTATCCATGATTCTTTTCGGGGAATTCTTCATAATGATATCTGTAGCTTTGCCGTTAAATTGGGGTAAGTTGTGATAATTACTGTCTTCCTTTTCTAATATATCCAGATATTTATCAACATCAGTTTTCAATAGGAACATAACAGCTTGAGCGTACTTTACTTTATCGTAATATAGTACTTTTTTCATCACAATCTCAAAGACGTTGGTAGATTTCTCACAAAGCCGCTTAAATGTTCTAAGTTTACAATGATCAACATGTTTTTCGATGTTCGTCTCAATGAAAGTAACAGAACAGCGTGGTAACCATTTGATGGCATCCGCTGGTTTCTTTTCGTGCAGATAGAATAGTTCAGCACGTGCTTCATCTTGTATGTTATGCCGTATGTGTTTGTTGAGCTTGATGAAGGCTTTTGTGCTCATGTGTGGGAGCAATTGCGTGTGTAGATAGTCAGGGGTGATGATGTGTGCGTACTGGGGGTCCGTGATCAGCCATATGCTCTGCGTGAGCGCACGAGACACGTACAGCATATCACCACTTTTGAACACGTTGATAATATAACCAACATCTCTGTTCTTACATGCAAGATCTATTTTCAATAAGTTTTCGACATCAGTTTCATTCAATGACAAGTCTGCAGCCGGTTGACTAGTGGTAGCAGCAGTTTTCACTAATTTGTTGTAATGTTCATGTCTCTTCCCGAGGGTTTCACCTTGCAAGTCGAGAGGTGCCATGGCGTGTATCTGTAAAATAAAATAAAAGACCTCAATTAAACTATTTTTTGTTTCGCTCTTGCACGACTTTGGGCTGAAAAGACTAATCAATAATTTTCTATCAGTTATTATTATCCGTCAGCTGCCAGTATAACCGGATGCAGCGGTATACCAGTATACAATACTTAATATTATGAACCTATATCCAATTATTGTGGATGGTCGACCAAAGATACTACCATGAAAACATGGTTATTATCTATGTAGCCGATGAGACTAGTCGGATATAAAGGACATCCTAACCATATAGCCTAGTACTACTACTATATAGTCATTCAAGTAGAGGTTACGCCAGTACACCTTGTTTAGGTTATATCTAGGTATTTTTAAAGATAAAGATAAATTTTTGCATAAAACTGATGTCATACCTACACTACTTAATTTACCTTCCTACTATACATGATTATATGTATTATTATTATTATCAGCCGTTTGTGTCGGTTTGCCAATCTCTGCAAAAAGAATCCAGTTCGTCCCGCCATCGCCTTCTGGGCCTGCCGCGTTGTCGTTTGCTGCTGTTTGGGACCCATTGCGTTGTTGCTTTGGCCCACAGCTCCGAGATAATTATGTTTTATAAATAATAACGGAGTATTCAAAAATCGGTAAAAACTAAGAACCAATCTACATTTGCTGCATCTGAGTCCAATCCAAGGTTGTTAGTCAGGAATAGATGTTTGCAATACCTATTTTTAAAAATACGTCATCTGAATCTATGTTACAAATTTTGAACGTGTGCCTAGTGCCTACTAGTAAAACATTCGTCCCGAATGGCTTAGAAAGCACAGGGGTTCTCGAAATCTCGAGTAACAACCACGTAATGCTTAACGGACGATGGACCTGACCAGTTTACTCTCTCAATTTCAGCGGAGACTAGCCATTGAAGCAGGAATAAGTGCAGAAGTGTGGGCAAAAACACAGATCCAGTCTTTCTTACGTCATTCTCATAGTCCAATGGGACGGCAATCCGAACTCATAGGAGAGGTCACGCTCACGCGCAGGTCCCGTTAGTAGGTACTAATTAGTTGCAAGCGCGACTTCTGTGCGTGGGTTCGATTTCCAAGTCGAGTAGTGTTCTTGGGCTTAAATTATTATTAAGATTATTTTAGAAGCATCTCCGGGATTCGGGAGTTCGTAGTATGATACCGTGGCTCAGAAAAGTCAGAAAGCGCTTTTGCTTGATGTCCTGCGAAATCGACTACACGTAGGTAGGTACCTACTTAATTATCTACCTCGTTATTAATTGACGGGTGTTACGAGAATGATGAGAATTGTGATTCACTAGTATCTAGGGTACCTACAGTAGGTACCTACTTAGTAATAAACGAAACAGAACATTTCGAAGGTTAGTCACGAAAAAAATAATAAGTAATGAGATACATAAGCGTTCATCATAAATTCATAACACATGAGACAACATTTCTATTTTATTACCACCATGAAACAATGACGAGAAACAGGGGAATAAAATATTTATAACGTGAACTACGTAATATTAAACCTAAGGCCCAGATTCAGAGACCGCACTTTGACTTTACTACACTTTTCTTTTGTAGGAAATTAGTTTAACACGAAGGACTACATTATTTAAACGCATACTAATGCAAAGTTTACTTTGAGGCCAAAGTCATGATTATCGACTACTTCGCCTTTACTAAGTAAAGAACAGCTTGAAGTAGATCTTTCTATCAAAGTAAAGTCAAAGTGTGGTCTCTGAATCTGGGCCTAAGCGTCGAACTAGGTAGCTCGCGAAATTCGAATTTTCTTACGTTTTTCCAAGAGCAACTCGTCCTGGTAAATTCTTAACTCTAACGCCTCGTCCTCGACCCCGACAATGAGACAATTCCGATGATATTAAAACTGATAAAAACCTCGACAACTCCACGCCACAAATCTAAAACCGCACTAAACTTGTGTTGGTCGACTTGCCTTGGGGTCGAGTTTTCAAGTTCAAGTTGGCCCGAGGTCGAGTTGTCTCTGGGTCGAAGTGCCGGTAGGTATCAATCTGATTCTCGGCGCGGTGTTGAGTTTTTCGATTCAAATTGGCCTTGGGTCGAATTATTGTTTGAGGGTCGAATCGTCCCAGTCGAAGAGTAGAATCGTCCTGAACCACACTGTGGGAACTGCCCAACTCTTATCTCAGAATCGTAGTACATTATACCTCAATGCACAGAATCGAGTTTTTTGTAGTTCTTATAAAAAAATCATCCGAAGTAAAAGAAATGAAAAAGCATGAGGAAAATATGTTTATAATTACATAGGTACTTGATAAGTAGGTTGGGTGCTCAGACCAAGGAAACCAACGAACTTTTTCCAAATTGATATTAGGTTTGATAACAGTTAAGTACCTACTTAATTCAATCGTACCTAAACATAAGTATTCACTTAGATAGTAGGTAGGTACATACTGTGATATTATTACTGCCGAAAGCATCTACTTATTTTATTTTTGTGTAACATAGGTATTGTGACTCATATCAAAAATAGAACATTCCGGCCATTTTTTTGGTTTGAATGGGCAGAGATGATCTCATCGTTTCAAAGTAGGTACCAAGGCGTTCTGCGCAGTGACGTAGTCGTACATAAAAAAATAAGCTTATTTACGTACCTAGGTCCGGTTTTATGATGTTAGCACAAATTTGTGAAACACTGCACTGTATTTCATAAATCTTCACTGCTTTCTATCGAAGATTAGATGTAATAACACGAATAAAGTAGGCGGGGCGGCCGCGGCCGGTATTACGTACGGCCAAGACGCCAAGTCACAGAACACTTATGTTATGTTAAGCAATTTTATTATTTATTGTGCACACCATAAGGTTCCAATAGAATGTTTAGATATTAAGCAGATGTTACCTACTGGTAGTACTGTTGTTTGACAACTTTGACATTGACAGAACTTTAAGAGTTGACCACAGATACAAAATAACGTTATTCGTCACGTTCGTTCACTGATAATAAGTAGTTATAAAACTGAATCGTTTTTACTTTCTCGAAGTTATTTTTATAATTTTAAATATTGTGCTGAATAAATTTGTTTATCAAATACTTACATAAGTATTACAATAAAGATCAGAATCAGAATCAGAATATCATTTATTTGCCTACTTTGTGTTACAAAAATATCTCCGTGGCCGGTGGGCCGTGCAGAGGTGAGTCAGCTAACTTATGTCCTAATGGATCTGTGTTGGCTGTGTTCTGTTAATTCGCAATTGTTGAGTCTATACAAACAAATTACGTGTTTTATCTGTTTAAGTTGTATGCTTACAGTTTTGCAGTGTGGCATTATTATTATTTTTAACTTAATTCAATACAATTCAATATAATTCAATACGATTCAATTTAATTCAATACAATTCAATATAATCCAATTCAATTTAATTCAATACAATTTAATTTAATTTAATTAAATTCAATTTAGTTTCCAAATTCAATTTAGTTCAAAATCATTTAATTTAATTCAATTTTTAATTTCCAAATTCAATTTAGTTTAGTATTATTAAATTTAATTGCACATTATTTAACTTTATTTTAGTTTCATTTCATTTAAGTTCATTCAATTTCATAACATTGTATTTTTAATTCCATTTAATTTACACACATCAAAAGTGTCTAGGGATCAACATAATAATATATTTTTGCAATAACTTTTCTCCTGATTGATATTAATTAAAATTTTCTTTAAGGATTCATCAAATAAAGTGTTTTCGTTTGTCACAGTAACGATAAAACAAGTCACCTTTGCATTAATAAAGAAATTTGCCATTTTCCTAATAAAGGGATTTTTGACATTTGAACCACTAACATTAAAGTTCGAAAAAAAGACTGAAATAACAGTTTTCTTTAAAATTTTATTGGGTAACAACAATTAATAATCCGTGTTTCTACCGCGAACACTAACAACACAAGAACATCGGTTTGGCATACTCAAAATGAGTTCATCCAAATCACGCTGTGGAATGGCCGCCCATGTTCGTTGCAACAACAAAAAAAGGTCTTCTTGCGACTGGATACCCTCCATATTCGGCAGAGCTCTTCTCTGTAGCATATCCCATGCATGCTCAATCGGGTTCAAGTCTGGCGACTGAGCAGGCCAGGGCAGGACATTGATGTTAGCTGCGGCGAGAGTCTGTCTTACAACTCTTGCGGTGTGCGGTCGTGCATTATCATGCATTAACTGAAATAAGGGACCGATTTGCACTTGTAGAGGAACGATGACGTCTGATACAATCGTCTCAGCATAAATTTGAGCGTTGAGGTTGCCTCTGATCCAAATCAACTCAGTTCTTCCGCCGATCCAAATACCCGCCCATACCATGATGGTTCCACCACTATAAGGATGGACTTCCTGGCAGGATTTTAATCGCTGTTGGCGTCCAGGGGTTCTCCAGTGTCGTATACGTCTTGTATCCGGTCTCATACCAAAACGAGACTCATCAGAAAAGCACACGAAACGCCATTGTTCTTCTGCCCAATTTCTGTGTTCAGGAGCCCATTGATATCGAATCCTACGATTGTGCATTGCTATAGGTGGTACCCGTAGCGGTCTTTGGGAATGAAGGTTCACTTCATGCAAGCGGTTTCTGACTGTTTGGTCGCTAATTAAGTTCCCTGAAGAGTGATGAAGCCTCACGGCTAACATCATGGCGGTTATTTTTGGAGCTCTTCGAGTTAAGATTTGAATGTATCGGTCTTGTCTCCGTGTGGTGCAGCGATACCGTCCTCCATGGCGCTCAGCCACGGTACCAGTGCTTCGGTAACGTGTCCAAAGTCGACTGATAACACTCTGACTTGTATTCAGAGCTAAAGCCACAGTACGTTGCCGGGAACCAGCTTCTATCATTCCCACGGCTCTGAGCATTTCTTCCCTGCTTAAATGACGTCGCCGCTCCATAATAACGTTGGTTTTAATCAGAAAAATGTGTTATTTCAGTCTTTTTTTCGAACTTTAATGTTAGTGGTTCAAATGTCAAAAATCCCTTTATTAGGAAAATGACAAATTTCTTTATTAATGCAAAGGTGACTTGGTTTATCGTTACTGTGACAAACGAAAACACTTTATTTGATGAATCCTTAAAGAAAATTTTAATTAATATCAATCAGGAGAAAAGTTATTGCAAAAATATATGTTGATCCCTAGACACTTTTGATGTGTGTAGTTTCATTTAAATTTATCTAATTTCATTCAATATTCATTTAATTGATTTAATTTAATTTAATTTTATTTTTAGGGGACGCGGTGCTTTCGTTATGTCGATAGGCCACCTCTTGTATCCCTTTTTATAAGGGTCATACTCTATATCACCCATTCTGTGATTAACCCTGAGTGGGTTAAATTCGCCGTGTGCTTGGTAGGCATCTCCCGGGGTTTCCAGATCTTCTATTTCTAATTTTGATTTTTTTTCCAACATTTTGGTGTTAAGGTCTTCTGCGCGTAGGTGCCAGGCTTCTATGTCAGACATCTCCCAGATCACTTCCGTGGGTGTTCGTTTTGGTAACTGTGCAGCATTTTTCAGTGCTAATCTGTATTGGCGTTCGATTTTGCTTAAGTTCGTTGCGCTATATCTTGAGAGAAGTTGCACCACTCCGTAGTCCATCAGCGGTAAAATGCAGGCTTGAATGATGACTAGTTTCGTGTCTAGTTCTGTCTTCGCATTGTATCCTATTATTGGACCGAGGGCTCCTCTGACTTGTTTGAGTTTTTTGACAACGTTTTCAGTGTGCTGGTTCATCTTCATGTGTTTGTCGAAGATGACTCCGAGGTATCTGATCTGCTTTTGATAGTGCAACGTTTGTTCTTTCAGTTTCACCGTTGGCCGGTATTTCTTCTTTTTCGAGAACATGATGCATTCTGTTTTATCTATGTTACACTTTAACCCCCATCTCGTGTAGTAGTCTACGATAGATTCCGCTGCCCATTCAGCACGCATAGTCGCGTGTTCTGGATTCGAGGCTCTGTTGAGTATACAGAGATCATCCGCGTACTGTGAGAGTTTGAGACCTCTGATGTGGTTTTGTATATCCCAAATATCATGGACGTACAAATTAAAGATTATCGGTCCCAGGATCGAGCCTTGGGGTACGCCGTGAGGTACTGGTTTGTCGTTCGTTACGGTTGTTCTGAAACTACCTCTCAAGTTTCTGCCTTCGAGGTAGTTCTCAATTATTTTGATGGTATTGTTGGGAACGTCTTGATTCTGAAGTTTCTTGATCAGGCCCTTGTGGTTGATCGAATCAAAGGCTTTTGATAGATCCGTAGATATCATAGAGACGCTGTCGTCCATGGCTAGAGCATCTGTGATAATTTTTTTTAACAATAAAGATGGGGGGTATTGGTAGTAAATATTATGTAATTCTTTCGTATTTTATTTATTGAATAACAAGATTGGTACTAAAAAATAGGAGTTTTAGTACCAATTTTGTCCACGCACCAGACAAAATACATTCGTTTTCTGTTTACTCGGGAATTCGGGATGTTGGATTAAAATCTATTCACTGTTCAGGGAAAGAAGCTAAAACAACTGAACGGTGTTAGGAGGGGTATAGTTGTAGGTAAATAAACCGTTTTAAACCATAAAACGCTTTAAATCGAAAAAAACCCGCATTTTTTTTTACAACGCTTTAAAACCACGATCACGTGGGTCGTACATTAACAGACTACGAACTAGTAATTTTTTTTTGTTTTATTTCTTTACTTTACGATAATAATTATAGCTTTAGTGTACCTGAGATTGTTGTGCACCTGTAATTGGTACTTGCATCAGAATTCAGAACCCATTTATTCTTAAATGTTTGTACTGTTTGCCGTACAGACCTACCTTTTTTTAAATAAATAAAATACATACCTTAGCTTAACACTCCAAACGAAACGGAGGTATCAAGCACAAGTAAGCCTTTGGTATTTTGTGAGGAAATTAGGTAAAAGCTTATGTTACAAACTGTTGTAGAACCCTGACACCGCCAGGAGGCGACGCGGTAGAAATCGTAGGAGATGGACGAGCTGGACAGAACCAACGACCAGTGGCAGTGGTCCACATTGGCCCTGGATAGCGGCCTAGGATTTGATCTCAATTAATTTCCTATTGTGGTGAGACACCTAAATGTGTACACTTAGCAACGTTTAGAAGCAAGTTTCGTCTACTATAAAGAGAGTAAGTGCTCTCTACGAACACGAAAGGTACTTCTTCTCCCCGTTGAGTGCGATCATTTTTTGTTCTAGACCATACCTGGGAACGTTTAGAAGCAATTTTTTTCTACTATAAAGAGTGGTGCTCGAACACGAAAGGTACTTGTTCTCCCCGTTCAGTGCGATCATTTTTTGTTCTAGATCATACCTGGGAACAGTGGGAACCTTCTAGTTACGGAGATATTGGTGGTCAAACATCCAACTTTTTGCCAATTTTCTTATTTAAATATTATTTTTTCAGGTAGATAGGTACCTAAAACTTGTCTTAAATTACTTCCATGACCCGTTTAGGTACTATTCTAAGCATCTATCAGCACAATGTTTTAAGAGTGCTACATTGGGTTTTACCGTAAAACTTCGTGGAGGGTCCGTTTAAACCCTGTTTTGATTTTATTTTCATGTTTCGTAACGAGACTAATATTTAGAACCCATCTATATATATATAAACTTTTTTACAAAAAATAAAACCGGCTTCAAAAAAAAAAACACTCAAAAGTGAAAAATAAACTTGAGAAGAAAAATCAGGTGACAAAAAATGAAATCAAAGAAACAAAAGTCACCGACTTCAGAAACTGATTTTTCTTCTCAAGTTTATTTTTCACTTTTGAGTGTTTTTTTTTTGAAGCCGGTTTTATTTTTTGTAAAAAAGTTTTTATTTTTCACTTTTTAGTGGTTCACATGTGCTTACCCCTTCACAACGTACCGGCGTGATGTTATGTTATGAACTGATGTAAACAATAGACAGACAATATTATGAGATTTCAGCAATCCCAGTCCATTTGCTATCATTTATTGAGGAGTTCCGTTGCCTATCTCCGAAGTTCTTCATCAGATCTTCACAAAATAGTTTTTATAACCTTTGTAGTGAGTACAGGCGTGATATTATGTTGTGTGATGGCGTAAACAATGCTTAGATATGCTATAGCAACAATCGCGGTTAATCTGCTGTTATTTATTGAAGAGTTCCCCCGATTTCTACAAGATCCCATCATCAGATATTGAAATGGTGACAATGGGACCACACGGGAAGCACCAGCTTTCAAATAAAAAAGAATCATGAAAATCAGTTCACCCAGTCGCAAGTTATGAGCTAACAAACATAAAAAAAAAAAAAATACAGTCGAATTGATAACCTCCTCCTTTTTTTGAAGTCGGTTAAAATGAAACCCGTTTTCCGTTGTCACGACATAGCATGAAAACGGCTGGACGGATTTAGCTGAAAATTGGTAGGGAGGTAGCTAAGAACCAGGAGAAGGTTCTTTGATACCTATTTTTTTTTTTTTTTTAGGTAAGTATGGTAGTAGGTAGGGTAGTAGGTAGGGTAGTAGGTAGGGTAGTAGGTAGGGCAGTACGTAGGGTAGTAGGTAGCAGGGATGTTGCGAATATTCGAATCCGCATCCGCAAATGCGGAGCTTCCGCATAGATTTGAACATCCGCATCCGCATCCGCAATAATCAATGCGGATATTCATGCGGATGCGAATGTCATACAAGTTGCGGCGAGAAAGAAATTGGGCGAGGCCGGCCGGCGAATGGCGCGTGCCGTTTCCCTTGTGACAAATGACAATGACCAATGGGAGCGAAGAAATTGGTGACAAGATCCGACGCATTTGTTGTGGTGCATCTTTTGTTTCTTGTAAATAAATCATTACGTGTTTTTTTGCGCTGTTGATTACTCGTATAGATTGATAATAAGAGTTGTCGTGAGTTGTGATTGTGATCACACGGGTAAATAATTGTTTACGGGAATATTTTATATTAGTTACACTAATCTAAGACTACTTTAGTCCTAGCTCAGCTTATTTCAATCGTCAGGTCAATTCCATTATGTTACACCGGTAATACATTTTATTGTAGGTAAAGTTTATTATTATTATAACAAAATTCTTTATTTTTCAGCGTCTAGTTAATTAACAATGTCACCACCGATTCAAAGTGACTAATCTAAAGAATGTTTTAATAATTCTTCATTCATATACCTGGGTACTTAATTTTTATTTTACTTAATTTTTTTTTTACTTCATTTATATAATATCTTAAACATCCGCATCCGCATCCGCATCCGCGGATGTGAGCCATCAAAACTCCGCATCCGCAACCGCATCCGCGGATGTCAAAAAATCGGCATCCGCAACATCTCTGGTAGGTAGGGTAGTAGATAGGTAGGTAGGAAAAACGCATTGCAACGTATGCGCGGGTTCAGCTAGTTTATTAAAAAGTAAGTCATATCTCAAAGTTGCAATCTTTATTTCATACGAGAAATTCGTGTTTGAACTTTGCTAAATGAATACACAGGACACTCATGACTGTGGTACCTACGCCAGCAAAGTTTCCGAATTCATTAAATCTATAATATTTACGTGGCAAATTTTAAATAAAACACATAAAAATTGTGTAAATGTAGGTACCTATATTCAAAAGCAAAATAAATGAATAGGTAAACATTTAATGACAAAAATATAAAAACATTTAAAAACAATAAAGTTAACACATGCCATACAACTTTATTAGCTAAAACAGAAAGATTATTTACTTGTAAGGTGGACAATAATAATTATTATACTGGACAGCGTCTTGTTTCCGAGCATGTTGACGAATTCCTGAAGGGTCCGTTTCCAAATACAATGCTTACAAGTGTGTATTTTATTTTAAACCAATACTTCGTCAAGGGGACAACGTTTAAACTCATTGAAATAATGCAATTGCACCTCGTGAGATGGATGTGATTTTAATATTTTACGTATTTCTGATCGTGTCCTTTTCATTGCATCTGGGATAATAACATTTTTCTCGGTCGCCTGAGAAACTACTATATAGCTAGGTATGAAATCATTATCGTGCAGCATGTGTTTTAGTATTTCAAGTTTATGCTCGGAATTGTAGGAAAATATGCCGTCGGTCATTTTATTTAAAGCGTCCGTGAACAGCAAACATATTGAAGGATGATATTGCTCCGTGTCTTCTTTCAAACAGTTAATAATTCTTGAACCTAAGGCAGGATATATTGCAACATGAATTTCATTCCATATGTTGTCCTCTTCACCGGTCCACAATGCATTTCCCATTTTTGAAATGTGTTGCTCCATTATTAAAGCGTATTCTGTGACTAGTTTCCAACTAGTGTACAGTACATAGTTTTCTAGTATGTTCATATTCTTTTCCATTTTAATCTTGATCTCTGTAAACAACTTAGCGGGAGCAGTTTTTCTATTTAAAGTGAACTCTTTGTAATTGTTAAATAAATATTGAATGAATTGTTCGAAGTTGCGTTTAGCGACGTATTCATCGTAGTGTATAATTTTACGCCACGAAATAAAAGCTTCTTCCATTGCTGGAGCTATTACCCTACTGAATCGCTGAAGTTGTTTTTCCTCACTTTTGGCCCACAATACATAACGCCCAAATATATGTATGAAATCGTCGTCTTGCATACAAAATTTTGTTCCTGCCGGTGCCAAAAATGTATCAGTAACAAAATCGTCGTCAAATGAGTCTACTATGTTTGGAGTCCAACGTGTATATGACACTAAGTTACTCACCAAACGATCGGACGAGACGCTGACATGTACTGAAGTTAAATACGCGTAACTCTTCATGCAATATTCTGCTTGCACGCTAGTGGGAACTATATCAACTTTACCTAAACATTTCAGTATTTGTCTATTTGCCTTTGAAGATAATTTATCGATAAACGAACTTAGTAATGCCCATAGTTCTTTTTCAACGGTTGCATTTTTAACTTTACATAAAAATCGGAAGGTGTTCTTAAAAATAACAGTCCTGATTATAGAATTATTTGTAGTGTTCCAAATATTTGAGATCAATGTTTTTAGTTCACTCAGTTCAAGTTTTGAAAACGCTAGATGAAGACCTAACTTCCGTAAGGAGACTGGTGCTTCTAATAATTTCAATATATGGTTACGGCTTTCAACTTGACTCAATTTGGACATGATGGCGTAAAGCGATGGTACTGCAAATTGTAGGTAATCTCCTTTAGAATACCATAAAACGATTTCTAAAGGAATTAGTGGTCTGGCAGCATGTAAATGTTTTGCGATATTTTTACGTATGCTAATTATTGTCTGTTCGGTCTCACCCCAATTTATCTTAAAATTGTCGGGAGCATGTAATTTTGCCATTTCAATTATTTGATTTCGGGAAAGAAGCATAAAGAGACCTTTAACGACAGCTTTTTGTCCAGTAGGTTTGTTCAGTTGTAGTAAGTAAGCGTCGGTGAAGTGCTGGGCGAGTGAGTGCGGCCAGTAGACGCGCAGCTTGGCGAGCAGACGTCGCAGCGAGACAGCGTCGTCAGTTCGCAATGTGTCTATTTGTTTGTCGTGGCGCGTCAGCAGCTGCGGCTTGTGCTTCAGCGCGTTCAAGCACGCTTCCTCGCTCAGACACAGTGACAACGACTCCTCAAACATG
Source organism: Diarsia dahlii (assembly GCA_949775195.1). Taxonomy (NCBI): domain Eukaryota; kingdom Metazoa; phylum Arthropoda; class Insecta; order Lepidoptera; family Noctuidae; genus Diarsia; species Diarsia dahlii. The sequence goes on along the minus strand of OX459210.1, from coordinate 12,497,114 downwards.
TGCTTCCGCCACGATTTCTTCACGTTGTACAAACACGACATGTCTGTTTTCCACATTTTTTCTTGTTTAATCTTAATTAAATCCTGAATTTTTTGCAGGAAGCTTGGGTACTTACTGATATCTTTTCTCCAATCACGAAGTAAAGTCAAAGCATTCTCTAAATTATCTATAGTCTCTCTGAAATCGGCTTCATTTGAAATATTGCTGCTTTGTATTTTTGTCAGTACGTAATTGAGGAGATAAGTAAATATTTTGTCACTTTGTTCTTGATTCAGGGTTCTCCGTTTATCTTTTAATGTATTGAATGAAAACTTTTGTTCAATGATTTCAGGTACTGGTTTATCGTGCAAAACGTTATAAAAGACTATAGATTCGAGACACTGTTGCACTTCGTTATCTGATTCTGTGTACACTTCCATACTATGAAATAATTGATCCAAAATATTCCAAGTTTCTTCATCGAATTCATGAGCAGATACTTTTGAAAGTAGATGGTTGATAAATTGGATCTTGAATTTGAATGGTTCATTAATGTGTCGATCAAACAAAAAACGGAGCAATATTTTAATATGCTCTGGGTTTCTTCTTGTACAATTTATCAAAATTGAGAGCATGGTAAATCGTTCAGAGGGTGAGTTTTCTGCAAGTATATGCTTTTTTATTTCTGCCAAGGCAATATTAAATGGAACGTACTCATACCAATTGTAAAACGCTACGTCCATTTTGTATTCCTCTTTTTCGTCTTCTGACCGAAGAAAACTTAGATCAGTTTTGTCGATAAAAGTTTGCTTTATGAACTCTAGTTTTTCTTCTTTCGGCATGTTTTTAACGAAATGTTTCAATTTGTTAAATTCGCAAAAATTACGGCCCTGTTTTTTCATTTGTTTAATAAGGAAAGGTTTTATTTCTTCCTTTTTAAAATATTTTGCTACTACAGACAAGTCGGTTTTATCAGAGTATTCATTAAAATTGTCTAATATTCTTTGCGGACACGTCTTCATAAGTATCTCTGTTTTCTTTCTTCCCAAGTCAGGAAAGTAGTAGTTATATTCTTTGTCTTCCAGTATGTTTGCTACGTCAGCCGTGTGAGATTTTAATAACATTAAAATTTCTTTTTTCACTTCATACGTGCAGCCTGATTCAAGCCGCGTATTATAGAATGTTAGAAATCGAGCAGATCTTCCGCATAAACGTTTGAATAGAGACGGTGACATGAGGCGTTCGTTTTTTATAACATGTTCTATGAAAGAAATTGAACAGTTTTCCAACCATTTGTGAGACCTCTCCGTTTCTTTAAGGTATTCATAAAATGTTTCGACTCGACTTTCGTCTTTCAGGTTGAGTCTAATGTGAAGCATGAGTTTGTTAAATGTTTTGGTGTTCATGCTAGGTAATAGTTGTGTGTGTAGGTACTCTGGATTGATGATGTTTGCGTACTGCGGGTCGGTGATTAGCCACGTGGACTTTTTGATAGCTGTCGCCGCATACAGCATGTCATTGGATTTCATTACTTCGATGATGTAGTCTACATTTCTGTTTCTACTGGCGATTTCTATTTTCAGTAGGTTGTCTATGTCGCTGTCATCGCTACTAATGTTACGTAATTCATAGTTTTCATTAGCAATCGCATCTTCGACTAGCTTGTTGAAGTGTCGGCGCTTTTCACCGAGTGTGTCTCCTTCCAGCGTCACCGGCGGCATTGTGATGAGCTGGAAACGAAATATACATATTATTGTTATGTATATACATTTAAATGTTATCATTATCATTCTCCTGCAATAATCCCAATTCATTTAGGGTCGGCGCAACATATCTTCTTCGTGCATACTTCTCATTTCTCGTCATCTCAGCAGTCACCTCCTTTCTAGCCATATCATCCCTCATACAGTCCATCGTTTCTTTGGTCTTCTCTCTACTCTTATAGCCTATCTAAATTCATAATCAACATTTTCTCACAACATTTTCCTCATTCCTTCGCATCGCATGTCCATACCACGACAACCGATTACCACTCAACTTTTATTTTATTTATTATTTGATCACGAACAATTGAATACCTACACGAAATCAAAGATAATATGAGATAATACATTAGAGTCATAGACAAGTGTATCAACCTCTTACAAGTAAGCACAACATGCACAACCTTATTCGTCGTTGAGTACCTACTTAGAAACTGGTGAGTAAATAACCAACTAATCACCGCACATAACTATCGATTTTCAATATATAGTTAAAACTATACTAAAACTAATTGAAACAAAAAAAAATCTAAAACGACAAACAATCCTTAGCACTAAAATTATTTTCGTTCACTTTTCACGACACTCTGCCGCTTTCAGACTTCCTTTTATGCACTCATTTCTTATTTTATTATTAAATTCATTCGCGATAAACCACATCTCAGCCTTTCACTTATCCCTTTTGTGGCCTACCCAACGTTGCATGTATCTTCACAAAATGCCAAGAGGCCTACCATGCATGACATGACATGAGGATTATTTTAAATGTTATTTCAGAGTGGAAAAGAGATGGCGCTATACACTCCATATCGCTCTGTCGTTTTCCGACACGGGAATGTGAGTAAAAGAATCATGCTTAGAGACGTCATGGTAACCCCACGCCCCACGGGCCCCGAGTCTGCTATTCAATAGTGTCAGAATGGTCTATCATTGATCTCATAATTGTTGATTGATGACAAGCCAAAAAGTACCTTAAGTCTGTCGACTTAAGGTACTTTTTGACTTGTCGTCTACTTGTCAAAATCAACAATTATGAGATTTATTTATTTATATAAATCAATGATAGACCATTCTGACACTATTGAATAGCAGACTCGGGGCCCTGTTCATAGGGGCGAATATGTGTGTAAGTTTGTAAGTATTTTCTCTATTGCCGGATTAGTTCGTATGACATTTTGTACGTACCTAGCAAAAACAAGTGAGTGCAAAAAAATGTCAAGTAATAAAACACAATAATGAATACGTAGGTAGATTTCTAAAAACTGTTTTGCTGTATTCGGAACATAAAAACAGCTTTTTCAGTTCCGTGGTCTGTATTCTTTATTTACACTCACTGAAATCAGATAATCTAGGTATATTTCTTCTGAAAACAGTTGAGTACCCTAATCATGCCTGCATTGGGTTTTTTCCATCAGAAACTCAGTGGGTTTGAGCCCGGTTGATGGCAATAGGCAACATAACTGCCAAAATGTAGGTGTACTATTGAGTACATCCTCTGCCTAGTCCTTCAGGGATTACAGGCGTGATGTTATGTCACGTGTAATTTGTCATGTTATTATGTGCGTTATTGTTATTTATAAACCTGATGATGTTTAGATTTAGAGTGTGCTGATTAAATTGTAATTGAGCCTGATAAGGATAATTAGTCTGATAATGATAACTGAGCCACTTAAGAGTTCGTATGATGCTGTTTTGGTGATATTGGGCGATCTAGATCTCGGTATCTATATGACCTAAGAATTCGGTATTTGGACACCATTAAACTTGGACTTATAATCTTTAAATTTGTACAAGCGAAAACACGATTGGATGAAAAAACCTCGATAGAAAAAAAATACTAAAACAACTCGGTTTGCACTTATTTAGAGTTGGATCTCTGAAACCTTAAGGAATTTAGTGACGATTTTTACATAATAGATAGGTAACTATATTATCTCAAATCGTGCAGATTTTTTTTTTTAATTTTCTACGTGGTTTTCTCGTAATTATACTTGTTGTTGTATTGTCCTCGATGATTAGGAATACTAATGTAGTCTCGGCTTTTAAGTCACCGACGCCTACATAAGTTTAAAGAAAAAAGTTTCTTTCCGAACGCAAATGCCTCCTGTCATCCGCTTCTGAAAATAGGTTCATTCGGATTTTATGTCATACCGGCGCCATTCTTTCCAATAATTTTTATTTATTTTTTAGGTTGATAAGTCTTATTTTAACGTGTAAATGGGAAAATAAAGTTGGTGTTAACAAAGTCGAAGCTACTGAAGATATTAAAGATATTGCGGAAAGCGCATAAAATGCTATTAGCTCTGTTTTGAGTGCTAGAAGTAAGAAACCAAAATGGCTTCACTTGTGTGACCTTAATTTGTTTTTTGCCTACTGCTGAAGAATTGGAATCAAAAGCCTAAAGCTCTGTTATGTGGCGATAATCGCTACATCTAAAATATTGTATGTTTTTTATGCCTTGCGCTTTGCACGTACCTATTTGCAACTAACGGCATGATTGCCATGTGGGCACTACATCGGAGTACAGAGAGTTTAAAATGTTTGCCCTTGTTGGCTATTAACATGACCTGAGACCGCTCCGTTGGAACTTGCAACAGACTATGAAGTCCAAAATGGATACATTATGAACAACTGGCCTGGCCTTATGGCCTACACCGGCAATGCCGTAAGCAACCTGAAGGGTGTTCGGTAGGAACACACGCGGTTGACTGTTCTATTATAACCTGCAAGGAAAGTGAATGACTTGCAACGGACTATGAAGTCCAAAATGGATACATTATGGACGACTTGCCTGGCCTGGGACGTCTTGTGGGGGCGTACGCGGTCTAAAAGGCTATGTCGAGAACTCAGCAACCTTCACAGGGTGCTCTGTGGGAGTACACGTGGTTGACTGTTATATAATAACCTTCACGGGAAGTTTTTTGGGAACTTACAGGTTATTTATGTGTAGTTGTTCTTCAACATGCATTATGTTTTTCTTCAAGAAGGTGAAATACCATAGGAGGTCACCTTATGTGGGTGAAGACAGTAAAATTGTCCCTCCACAGTGATTAGAAAATATCCTCCCGTTATCGGTTGAGAATGATTGCCCGGAATTGGTATATGGATAACCACAATAGAAGTTGAAAATGCAGATCAAGAATTAAATGAAGTAAGTACCATAGAAAGAATTATTATATAATCAAGTTTCTTGAAATACTTTATGTGGATATACACCCAGAGAAAGAAGAGAAGATTTACATACATTACATACAAGCTGAATCTACCAACCCGCACTGGGCTGGTGTGGTGGATTATATATAGCCCATCCCTCTCCTAGAGAGGAGGCCTGAGTCCCTACAGTGGGAACATTATAGACCGATGATGATGATGATGAAGAAGCTGAATGATGCTTCTGTTATTTGTGTATACATTAAGATACAAGCAATGGGACACAGATCACTCTTATTGTTGGTAAACAACAAAGACATTCAAGAGTTTGTTGCATTCATAGACGGAAACATATATTTTGGGTGAAGACGCTGAGAAACTAATCTCAGAAAAATCTATAAATAAATCTGGTTGAGGATTAAAGATGAGTGTAACATAAAATTCACTCCTAGAGAGAGCACATGGGTGCACAGAGCAAATGCTCCTAAAATTAACAATAAATTTTTAAAACTGGCGGGGCCCTCCTCTGGCAGAAATGCAAAAAAAGGGGGGGGGGGGGCGTCATCAAGAGTACGAGTGCAGCAGACAGGTGGCCAGGAGAAATCATCCCCCTAAATTCACAGGTTGGTGGACTAAAATATAATTTATGATTGGAAACTAGTCACTCAAGCGACCCAGTTATTCTTAATTGGATGGTGGTGATGGAGTGATACTCCTCTAGATGATAAAATCTCTATACTTGAATTTATTCAGATAGTATCTGAAATAGAGAAGTGAATTGCTTTCATAGCAATGGAATTTTGTTACCCAAAGGCATGTTTACAAAAACAATTTTGCTTACCATTTTTTCCTTGTCAAAGGCACAAAAATATAGCTTTCCGTTTTTTATGTAAAAGGCGTTACATATGTTTAGTTTACTTGGAGATGACCTAGTATACAACAGTATACCAATTTTTACAGAATAATGGTTTTTTCTTGTCACATTGGATTGGATGCTTATTGCATGAGACAAGGCAAATGCTATGTTTTCAATATTATGTTCAGCCCCATAAACATAAATAACAAAAACATTGAAACCCATTACAGGTTTCAAAGGACCCTTAGAGAGGCCTTTTAATTTTTTAAGAGATGTATAATGTTTAGAAAACATGCAATCACCAGAACCAAAGAGAAATGTCATTTCATACCTATCCGACACTGTAAACTTCTAGGTTTACTTCTTAATACTATTCACATAGCTTAACAAGTCAAGACAAGCCTTAACATCACTGAAGAGAAAAGAAATAATTTAGAATTTATTGATAAAAAGTCGAATTAAAATTGTTTTTAAGGTTTTAAAACTTTAATATTGTCCAGCCATTACTATAGGATTCTATTCACTAAGAAACTCGAATGGAATAAATACCTTGTTCTAAGAGATAGTTATGGTAAAATAACATCACACCTGTAATCCCCGAAGGATTAGGCAGAGAGGTACCTAATAGTACACCCTCTTTTTTGCCAGTTTGTTTTTATGATAATTATGATATAAACACTGCAATGAATATATCATATCATTTGGCTTGGTCTATAAACATAGCCAGTTCTTTTGAGTTAATAAAAATATTCACAGATGCTTCTCCCGCATGGTGTGGCCCATAGATTGCTATTATACTATGAACTGTAGATTCAGCTCAGTTTTTTCATATCAAAATTGAGTGCTGCCCCTTTTTTCTGGGCTTAAGTGTTCAGTCAGTCATTTACTAGTTATTGAAATTTTTCAAGAATTGAAAATATAACTACAGAATAAAAATTTTTATTTATTAAACATAGTTATAGTAGGTACATAATGGATACATTATTATACTCTTTTTTATGATGAGCTATTACATACATTTCTGAAAAGCATTGGTGCGAATCTAAGTATATGGTTACTTACTCGATATTACTTACATAAATACCAAAGGTAATATTATGATAGCAGATTTTGAATGTGGAAGGGAATCTTAGGTGTTTTTAAATTATCAAAATATTATATCCGTATTGGCTGAACCTCCAATTGATTAATAATTGTATCATGGACTAACACAAAGTATCACACTTATGCATCATGACCCTGGGATCTCCAGGGGTTGCGCTGTGATAAGTGGTGGATGCTCCTTGCCAATACAAGGTGGCAATGGAAGGAATGGTATTGAGACCAATATCATTTATTCTATACTTTTTTCAAATTCTCTATGGCTCTGGAACCTATAGAAAAGATAATTACAGACAAACAACTGGTATTATAGGAAATAGATACCTTACTCAACCATGGTCTTTTCCATTATTTAATTTAATACTTTTGTGATACAGGAACCTGCACTTTACATAATTTCAAATAGTTACATCCCTTTTTTCACAAAAAACTGGTATTGATGGCAGGAGTATTATCAGGAATATATTTTAGGTTTTCTGGAACTAGTAATGAAGCTGTTGATATTATTAGGAATTCAATAATTTAAAATACAGAATATTAATGCTAGCCTCATTACCTATGCAATTGTATAGACAAGATACTGTAAGTAATTAAAATATTATATGCATTAGCAAACCATCACTGAAGTTATTCAGTCTTTTCGTTTTGAGGATTAATAAAGGTTTTTTCCTCTATTTTCATATTCTGTTAGTTCAGCTCTATCTCTAACTATAAGACCACATAAAGGTACAGATGAAATATCAAAATACTGTTCAGAGACTTTTTTAAGTAATCCTCCAAGATCCAGAAATTCTTGGGAATTGGGATGTTTTCAGTGTTTTATTCTCTCTATAATAGATTACATTCAACAAAGTGATTTACAAATTGTTATCAAGAAAGCGGTAACTATATTACTGTTAGAACTACTAACTGCTACTGTTACCACTGTTGCTGTTATTACTGTTGCTCGAATGAGTTTATGTTTGCACCAACTTATTATATATATGTAATTGTACAACTATTGAATAAATAAATAAATAACCACAAGTGGAAAAGTGCAAACAATATCTCTAATATATATTGATTACACAAAATCGTATTACCTACTTTAAGGATTGATATGCTAACTTTTCTGGGCCAAACAAATGCCAACCTTTTATAACTGTTCCTTTCTCTAGCAATAGAATATGAAGTATGAAAGCCCAGCTACAGCTGTGGATATGATAGAATGAATTAGTTAATTTACCAATAGTGAACAATAGAAAATTCTCTGAAGCAATTTTTAATAACACTGGTAATGATTAAACCTGAACTGTAAAAAATGACTTATTAGTTATTTTATATTCATCTGAATGTTTATTGACTTTATAAAGATGTTTATTAATTAAATATTTATTGATTTTGTATAAATATTTATAGGTTTTATATAAATGTTTACCTATTTTATATGAATTTTTAATGTTTTTATATAAATGTTTATTGATTTTATATGAATGCTTAATGCTTTTATATAAATCATTATTGATTTTATATAAATGTTTGTTGATTTTACAACTAGTCTTTAAACATCTACATTAGTATTCCTAATCATCGAGGACAATACAACAACAAGTATAATTTAATAGTCAAACGAACTTACCTGTAAGTGAAGTTCGATGGTAATTATACTTGTTGTTGTATTGTCCGAAGATGATTAGTCCCACCCGACCCAGAATCTTCATGCTATATAGTCATATGAGCATGAACCCTATGTTGTAAAACCAATAAATTGCTATGAACTTAATGAACCTATTTTCAGAAGCGGATGACAGGAGGCATTTGCGTTCGGAAAGAAACTTTTTTCTTTAAACTTATGTAGGCGTCGGTGACTTAAAAGCCGAGACTACATTAGTATTCCTAATCATCTTCGGACAATACAACAACAAGTATAATTACCATCGAACTTCACTTACAGGTAAGTTCGTTTGACTATTAAATTAGCATTCCTGTGATTGGCGCTTACGTTATTTTATTCTAAGCGAGCGCACATTCTTTCTGTCTCACGTTTGGAACGCGGTAGTAATAGCGCTATCCTTTTCAATTTGTTAAATTCAGTGACATTCAGTCTGCTGCGGCTTCTGTTGCGAGACGAACCTATGTTTGGCGACATTACAGACAGCGAACTATTTTCTACGCAATTATTTTGTTTAGTGGTAGGCAATATAGGTACCTATAATAAAGTTTAGGGACAGTATTTACTGTAAAAAGGAGTTGAAAACGTTTTGTGTAAATATATTATATACCTATCTTTTAATGATGATTGTCACCCACCTGATGATGGACTCCGAAGGTAGGTATAGGATCTCGGTGCCGGCACTACATAGAACCATCGTGTTTGGACTCATTTGAAAGGTCTAACGGAGATCTTGTTGACTAATGATGTCACCCACCTGATGATGGACTCCGAAGGTAGGTATAGGATCTCGGTGCCGGCACTACATAGAACCATCGTGTTTGGACTCATTTGAAAGGTCTAACGGAGATCTTGTTGACTAATGATGTCACCCACCTGATGATGGACTCCGAAGGTAGGTATAGGATCTCGGTGCCGGCACTACATAGAACTATCGTGTTTGGACTCATTTGAAAGGTCGAACGAAGACCTTGGTCACTAATGATGTCACCTATCTGATGATGGACTAGTAGGTAGGTAGTAGGTACCTACCTACTACCTACCTACTACCTACCTACTACCTACCTACCTACTACCTACCTACTACCTACCTACTACCTACCTACTACCTACCTACTACCTACCTACTACCTACCTACTACCTACCTACTACCTACCTACTACCTACCTACTACCTACCTACTACCTACCTACTACCTACCTACTACCTACCTACTACCTACCTACTACCTACCTACTACCTACCTACTACCTACCTACTACCTACCTACTACCTACCTACTACCTACCTACTACCTACCTACTACCTACCTACTACCTACCTACTACCTACCTACTACCTACCCGGTTTTATTTATTTATGGAAACATTTGTTTTGAATAGTTATAGTTTATTTTCGACGGAACATTTCTTTTTGTTATTTACGGTACTACCTACGATATTTGTGTAAGTACAGCTTGTCTATAAAGTCATGAAATTAATGTTTGAGGAACTAACATTATTCAAAAGTAAGGCAACACTAAATCATGGTACATCAAATGTCATCGGCTGTCATCAACTTGTTATTTATCTTGATATCTTTTGCATTTTTTAATGTTTTTCAAATCTACGTCGACAAAACTTCGAAAAAACGTGTTAAATATGAGGAAAACAAATAGGAGTGGAGCTCGGGAAATTATTTCAAAGTAAATCAGCGATGTTTGTTAGAACACCAAGCTGACCAAATTTTATCAAATTTGGATGATATTTATACTCGAACAGCAGCTTTAGCAGGTATGTAATCGTGTTATTGTTTGTTTTTTATCTACCAGAAGTCACAAATTTACTAAATATACGATTTTAAGACTAAAATAAGCATTGTTTACATTGCGCATTTATAGGTTAGATTGCAAATGTAAGTAGCTCATATTGTAGTGCGACGTTAACTTTTGATACTTTTGGGTAATCAAATTTACCGGTGATTTTAAATATGAATAAGTTTTAACATGTTTGAAATAAAAACAGTGCTATGTATTTTCTGTTAGATATTACATCTTTTTTTACTTTCTTTCAGTAACATCTGAGAGTACAGTGAGGCGTATTGCAGATGAAGGCAAACACAGATCAGGCCGTCCTAAGAAAGAAATGGATGACTTCAACATAAAATTTCGCTAAAACAGATCTGGATTTTAAATGTAGCCTATAAGTCCTGCATAAAATTTTGAAATCGATTGGATTTTCTTACAAGAAGATCAAAATAACAGAAAGGCTCTAATCGAACAACATATTGCAGCAAAACGGGCAAGAGAAAATGGGCATACAGTGGTACAAAAGTTAAAATATAACATTAATAAAAAATATGTACGAACATTTTTCTTTTATTTACTCATTTTTATTTCAATGAAGGTCGGAAGGGAAACATCGTGAGGAAATTGGACTTATAATTATTAAAAGTCTGAAATCGCCAACCCGTCTTGAGCATGCGTGGTGATCAGTGTTCGTGCCGTCTCTGTTGAGAAGAGGCCTTTGCCCAGCAGTGGGACAGTAATAGGCTGGTATTATCATTTATAATGAAGGTCGCATCTTTGTTTATGGTTTCTGTATTTTTTTTAAATAAGATAACAGATTTTAATTAAAACCAGGTTTGCTTCTAGTACAAAATAATGTGCTAGTATCAAAACCATTTTAGTCACACTATACAGGGTTGCTATGTGCACGAGTCTTCACGACCGCAGCGCCCTCATTTATTTTCATGACTTTATAGACAGGCTGTACCTACGAATGTTTGTCTTTTATTTTTTTATGGGATTTTTATTGTTTTTGTAATGGTACATACCTATATTGCATATTCTGATTAAACTTACATATTAAACTGTTTAATAAATAAACATTGATGATTAATTACATAGAACATTTTATTTCATACTAACCTTTAAGGTTTATAGATTGAGTACCTACTTACTTACCTACTTTTATCTACGTGAGGAATGATAGATCAGTCTGGATCTTCGATCAATAAGTTTCGAGTCCACGAAAAAAAAAAACCTCTAAATTTCGAAACTTGAGTCTCGGCCCTAGTACCTACCTATCTATTATTTTACCTACTATTATGTACCTATAGTGTTTAGGTGTGTCATTCGTTTGTACCTAGGTAATAATAGGGTTATGGACGGAGCTTCAAATAAGTATACCGACAATAATTTATTATCCTCGCTTGATTGTCAGCTCCGATCCGTCGTCGTACCGTGAAAATAGGTACTTCCATGAATTTCAACTTTATTTGAATATTTTTTTTACGAATACGTTATAAATATAATTATATAATATGAATCAAGCTGTCGACCAGCTGGGCGGTCGGGGCAACGCAGTTCAAACTCGTACTCGACTCACACTCGATCGCGGCCTGTGCGCGGAGCGCGCCGCGCTGCCGCGCCGGGCGTCATGCCACCGCGTATTATGGAAGAGGGGGCGCGGGCGAGAGGTACGAAATCGCTCGCGTTTGGCTATAATGCGCGCTCTTAAAGAAATGCGTTATTGAAATCTTACTTAAGGTTGATGTTCCAGGGTAGCCCGCGAAATTCAGTTTTCTTACGTTTTTAGCGATTTGCAGGCCAGTGCTAGGTTGTATGTTAGTGAAAATATGATTCGCGGTACCTACTGGGTAGGTAATACGATTATTACAATACCCCTTCGTAATACTGGTTTTCAGACATTCGGGGCTTCGGGCCACACAACCTACCCGTAACGACTGTCTAAAATTAACGATTGACAGACGATGACTTAACTTACTACGTATTTAGTTTAAACTAGCTGATGCCCGCGACTTCGTTCACGTGGAAATTTTTATGAGTGACTGTCTCGTTGATTGAGTGACAGTGAAATTAGTGATAGCTTTGATTTCCACATCAGCCGTTCCAGATCTTCAAATTTTATACGACAACAGAGAGTGCTTATCAGGCTGAACAACTCTTGCTAAGACGTCATTCCTATATGTTATAGTGTAGCTGGGCTCTTGGACTTCCACATCAGCTGTTCCAGATCTTCAAATTTTATACGACAACAGAGAGTGCTCATCAGGCTGAACAATTCTTGCTAAGACGTCATTCCTATTATATGTTATAGTGTAGCTGGGCTCTTGGAGTTCTAAATCAGGTGTTCCAGATCTTCGAATTTATTCTCTTTGCAGAAAATGCTCATCACGTGGAACAATTTTTGCTATGGTACCATTTTTGTATCTCTTATAGTTAAGCTGGTCTGTTGCGGTTCTGCATCAGGTATTCAAGTTTCCAAGATAAATTATTGCCTATATGTTGGCCAGACTTAATATCTATACAACAAAAAAAAACCATTCAAATCCGTCGAGTAGTTCCGAAGATTAGCGTGTACAAACAAACAGACACACAGACAAACAGACAGACTTTTTTTTTCGATTCGTGCTCTATTACCTACTGTTTCTAAAGCCCCCTCAATTATTATTTTTTTAATATATTCAATGTAGGTACAGACACAGTTTTTTTACTGTTTTATTATAACAAAAATATGTATATAGATTAAACCACTCAACAACAAACAAACAACTATGCTATTTACATAATTATATCCTTATTATGTAGGTACTAACTCAAAACTGTGAACTTTTTAATGGCTAGAATGTTCAGTTACATTTGTGATCGGTTGGATTTACTATGCCTATTATTATGTACTTTTAGGCTGAATCGCGAAATAACAGCTATGTCACAGATACCGAATACCGATGACCTTGAACCATTTCCCAGAGTCATGACATCATGTATACAATATTGAAAAAAGTTATCGTATACTAACTTACCTCTGCTTTTTGATGTTTTCCCAGAGAGACGTCGCACAGAACTGGATTTAAGTTCCCTCACACTATCGAGTATCAAAGATTTGTGTAATATTGTGCAACACAATCAAATTATGAGTCAGGAAAAGCCGGTGTATTCGGAATCAGAAACACTAAGTAGGTACGACGAAGACTACATACCTAATATGTATAGGTAGGTATTTCGTGAAGTTGTGAAAGCTTAAAAGCGTCTAAGCAATGATTCTCTGTTACTCGAATTTAATTCTTATTTACTTTGTGGACTATGGTAAACTCATGTTTTAGAATTGAATCATGCATGTTGAATACTATAGTAAAATTACAGATACAAAAGGAATAACGTTACTGGTTTTAACGCGTTATAAATAAAGAGTTACCGTTGTTTCATACAGTTTATTTTTAATTTAAAAAAAAATGTTTTCTAACATGCTTTTTGAACTTCTTTTTTTTCGGTGTTCTATGACCGGAAGTTTAATTTGCGATTTGAGTAAATATTGAGTAATTCTCGTACATACCTACTAAACATTTACTCTCTCGTATTAGGCGACGTCCTCTAATTGGCAACGGTCGTACGATCAAACGATGCGTTCCCGTCGCACGACGAAATTAAACACACTAGCGCCCAAATACTCAAACGTCACTCAATTATAAGTTGTACTTAAATCTCGTGCTGTCTTTGTTACTTTAACGCAGAGTGACAGAGATAGCAGGCGTGTTGAGGGTTACTTATAATTGAGTGACATTTGAGTATTTGGGCGTAGTTCTTTCAGTGTGTCCTACTACAGTACAGAGCTTGCGAGTGGTCGTGCGACCACAGTGAAATGCTTAAAAACGATCGTACGATCGTCCAATCAAATCTACAAATCTCTTCTGATTGGTCACGCGTCATCGTGCGAGCAGAACGCGGGCGGGCGGTGGACGGCACAGGTGAGTCGCGCTGAGAGAGAACGCATCGTTTGGTCGTACGATCAATCGTTGCCAGTTAGGACACCACTTGGACCATCGTACGATCATTTTCATCGCACGACGATGAACGCATCGTTTGACCGTACGACCGTTGCCAATTAAGACGTCGCCTAACCGTTGCCATGACTCCCCCCCGCTCTTGGGCAGAGCGAAAGGGAGTGTCAGACTTCTACTGACTAAAAACCACCCATGTTCTTAGCCCTTTATGTCGAGGCCGCGGTATCTTGTGAACATCCCGCTGCCCCGACGGGCGTCGGCCCTTGCAGCCCCTTCCATGTTGCTGACATCTCTTTGAGGCGCGCGTGGAACACAAACGTGCCGTCTACACGGTCTGTTGTCGTCATAAGACGGACGGACGGCGAGCTAGCCCATTACTCACCGTCCACAGACCCGCGTCTACGGTGGCTGGAAGCCATCACGTGGCCCCCAACGCCCGGACCGCCTCCCGCGGTGGCTGGGACGAGAGGTTCTCTCCCTCTCACGTTCCGCCACCTCCTTCGCTAGCATTAATGCTTCACAGAAGGAGGCGACGGCGTCCTCGCCCCGGACCATGGCTTGCACCAGGGCCAGACGCGAGTGGTCGCCGCCGCCCGTTCGCCGCTACGAGAACACGGCGGGGCTCCGCCCAAGCAGGGCACACCTCCACAGTGTGCTCCACCGTGTCCTCCAGTCGATCCTCGCAGTGGTAGCATCCGGGCGTTTCCTCCCGCCTGATTCGGTACAGGTACCTCCCGAAACATCCGTGTCCGGTGGGGACCTGCATCAGAGGGAAGGTGAGGGCGCCGTGGCGCCTCTCTATAACCACTCCTCAAAGAGGGGACTTACCGCCACTACCGTGGCGTGCCCTATAATAACTAATTTATACCTAAGACCCTATTTGTCATAGCTACATATTTGATTTATTTGTAGGTAGGTTCAAAAAATAAATAAAAAGTGTTAAAGTGGGTAGATAATAATCGTTGTACTCCTCCAATACGAACAACAACATTGAAGTGTCATCTTCACTTGAGATTACTGTTAAAATTTACTTAGCTATAGTGTTGTTTATTAAGCTATTGCATAGCTTCTATCGCGGGCCTTGAGCGTGGAGAGCGAATCCAGAAATTCCGTAACGAAAATATTTTCAACCAGGTTGCTATGGTTACGGAAAATAACAAGGTTGTCAACTGAGGTTGTCAAATTAAATAATTAATTATTTGGTACGTTAGTACATATATCTCGATGATTATTTGCATAAGTTGGTAAAAATGCTATGCAATAGCTTTGCCGCGGCAGTCTCCGAGTGCACACGTTTTTTATTAATTTTGTTTTTGTTTTCTTCCACTTTTGTTGTTTGACTGGACACTGCGACGAAATAGCTACCTACATGTTTACCTTGACAGTGGCAACATGTTGCCTCAGGTGAAGGTATTTGGCATTCTTTATAATTATGGTCCTTTGTACACACGGCTACACATCAAGCTATACAAAACCAGTTAATCTTGGCCTCACTTTACTAGATCTTTTCGCACAATGAACGATCAGATTATACTGGTTTTGTATAGCTTGATGTGTAGCCGTGTGTACATATGGAACATCTTTGGTGTAGCGGAGTGCTGGCTAGGATTGTATCAGGGAAGGCAAACCAAACGACAGCGGTGATTCGATTTGTAGCACTATATATTTTATAATATGGCAAACAAATACAATTATGACTTAGGATTACTGAGATTAATTTAGATAGATCACAAAACATAGATATGAGTAGATTATTATAATTAAAGAGAGACACGAGTATCTGCCGACATTTATTCAAAGGAAGGAAGGAAGAGGTGACGTCTCATTCAGTTCAACAGTTCAACTTGACTTAAAGAAAACAATGTTGCTATTATAAATAAATGTTGAGAATACCATATATTTAACATTTGGGAGTTCTTACAAAATTTTGGCTATATGACCACACCTACCTTAGACACTTCAGACATTGTTTTACCGGCGGAATGTACGGACACGGTAATATTATCATCAGTAGTTCGACTTCATACAAACGGACGAAGCGCGAGCTATGCCTACGCGCCTCGATTGCGGTATGCGCCTGGTATGCAGACAGTCGCGAGCACAGAGTACATTATAGTCGCGAGTTCGCGACTGTGCCGCAGTGACGAACGGACGGTGTGTTGTTTTTTAACAATAAATGCGCGATGTTTTCTCTAAAAATAAGACAAGTACATATTTAATATGGAATATGCCGATCTGTCACCCCGCTTTGTCCCCGTAGGGTGACGGATAGGAAAAAAAAGTTTGATCTGTCCCCCTTTTTGCAATGAGGGGACAGTTCGAACTTTATTCACTACGTAACGGTTTCATCTGTCCCCCTATTGGTGATACGGGGACAGATGAAACTTATTTATTCCTTTTTGTCCCCCACAAAATTTAATATTCTTAATAGTAATGCCACAATAATGAAATTTAAAATAATGAAATTTTAAATGGATGGTCATACATCGCATCAGAAAGTCCAGATGATGATCAGAGCAAGAAATTTCGTTTGTATATGATCAAACAATGGATTAGACCGCATGATGCTGAGTTTAGAAAATTATTGTGTGTTTTTAATGAACGTCACCGTACTACAAACTTTCTGGAAGGCTGGCACCATGGACTAAATAATGCAATTGGGAAAAAAAATCCCAACTTAAATATGCTTTTAGTTATTCTAGAAAAGGATGCAGCTTTTTATAGAGTCATATCACAGCAGATCCAAAACCAATTACCTCCGACGTCAAATTGTCGCACAAATAGAAATATTATGAAAGATGCATTTATACATAATTGTCAAATGCAGTTTGTACGTGGTATAATTACAATTGGTCATTTGTTGGAGAAGTTGCGATAGATATTTTATTTATATATTATTATTCTTACGACCTTTGGAGTGGAGTTTTAAAATTCGTTATACTAGTGATTTTCGTTTATTTATGTATTGAGATTATTTGCAACTTTAAGTTTATTATTAGTTTAAAAGTTTTCATTTGTAACTAGGCCAAACAATAACCAAACCGTTAATAAATGTTTTATATAAAACTTACTAATCTGTGAACAGTACCTATTTATTTGTAGTTACGATCAAAACGTCTAAACAAGGGACCTAATATCGTAAACATTAATTAAATTAACTTTACTTTCGTAGGATTAGATGATGTGACTCGTGCATTTACCTACGTGCTTTTTTAATGGACAAATCAGGGTGCATTTCAACCAGTCGCTACTCGCCTTTCCTTTTCTTTCCAACTAGTGGAATATTCGAATTTTGTTCATTTCCGAATTTTCTCTATAAATCACTGGTTCATTGTGCACTCTCTCAAAGTGGTTAATTCTGTACCACCCCATTCTTACAAATTTTGAGATTAACTAGCCACGTGCACAAACACGAGGAGATTGACGAAACTATCATAAGTAAAAGCAATTACTAATTTATCAATTCAATTGATATTCAGCTAATATTTACACAAATAAATTAGACGAAATTTTACTAACGTTATTTTATTAACGGGCCTCAAAGGCGTTTATTTTATGCAGTTTGCATCAAACGGTAACGTCAAATTTTTAAATTATTTGCATGGTTTACTCTGTACTGCTGGTTCATTGTTAACCACTCGACTAATATGTACAATACCTACTGTGATTTATCGGACTGTGACTGATTCTATCAATCAATAACAAAACAAAATATTCTTATTATTAGTATGTTTTTTATTGTAATTAAAAAACAGATGATTATATAAACCTAAACCACTAGTCCTATGTGTGGCATTACTTTTAAGAATTTAATATATTAAATTCTGTGGGGGACAAAGAGGAATAAATAAGTTTCATCTGTCCCCGTATTGGTGATAGGGGGACAGATGAAACCGTTACGTAGTGAATAAAGTTTGATCTGTCCCCCTTTTTGCAATGAGGGGACAGATCAAACTTTTTTTTCCTATCCGTCACCCTACGGGGACAAAGCGGGGTGACAGATCGGCATATTCCTTTAATATGACGAGTGGGATATATTGTGTTGTTTTTGGTTTTATGAATTCGTTAATAACGTATTCAGAGATAACTTTTTTTTAATTACCTGGAAACTTTGAAAGATAAGACTATAAAATAATTTCACTTACTAGTAGGTAGGCATATAATGTGTGTCTTTTTAATGAATAAGTATTTCTTAATATGTATTAGTAGTATTTCTTTTTTAATTAAATCTATCAATCAAAAAACAACACGCATGTTTATTGAACACTTTCTATTCAATTCACAAAGTATTTTATTTGTTTTAAAAAGTATATTTACAATCACAAAACTAAATGGAAACACAAAGTAGGCACATGTAATTAAAATACTGGAGGCGGGCAGCCCTTTCGCATGTTTACGTACCGCGCGGCTGTAGGCATTTATTTCAAGGACACGGCCGAGTCACACTACTGTACGATATTTATACTGAGGTACGGACGAACTTCGAATCGCCAGCTATTCAGGTCTACACTAACGTGTGGCACTCGGAGACTGCCGCGGTAAAGCTATTGCATAGCATTTTTTATCAACGTAAGCAAATAATTAATTATTTGATTTGACAATCTCAGTTGACAACCTTGTTATTTTCCGTAACCATAGCAACCTGGTTGAAAATATTTTCGTTACGGAATTTCTGGATTCGCTCTCCACGCTCAAGGGCCAAGGCCCGCGATAGAAGCTATGCAATAATAATAAGTTTTTTTTTGGTTTATTATTGTATTCTGTATATTAGTAGTATATTTCAAGGTAAGTTAAAGTGTTTTTTAGATAAGTAATAGTTAAACATTGGTCTAATAACATCATTTGAAAACACTTGAAAAAATGCTTGATTTTCCTATCAAGCATTTTTAGAGATGATTTAAAAAGTAAAAGGTGTAAGTATAAAAAATATGGTCTGAATGGTGTTTTGATTGTTTTAATGTGTAGTTTAGAGTCTTAACTTTTGAAAACAATTGATAAATCTTTCGATATTGTGCGACCGTCATAAATTTTTTTTCGGTTTTCAGAATGACCGCTGAAATCTCAAAAAAACTATTTTTTGATATTTGGACCGCAAGGCGAAAAAGGAGCAAATTTGTGGTATTTTTGCTTTTATAATAGATAATTACCCTTTTTTATGGTGGGTGGAAAATCATCAAATAATCCCCCCCGCTCTTGGGCAGAGCGGAAGACTAAAAACCATCCATGTTCCTTCTTCGCCCTTGAGCCGAGGCCGCGGTATCTCTTTCGACATCCCGCAGCCCTGACATGGCAGGATATTAACCTTTTTTTTTTTTTTGGTGGGTGTAAAATCATCGAATAACCCCCCCCGCTCTTGGGCAGAGCGAAGGGGAATGTCAGACTTCTACTGACTAAAAACCAAACCCATGTTCCTTCTTCTTCGCCCTTGTGTCGGAGCCGCGGTAACCTTTCGATATCCACAGCCCCGACGGGAGAATATTACCCTCAAGTACAATTTTCGGAAGTTGCTTTAAATGAAATTAAGTTCTTTTTAACCGACTTCGAAAAAGGAGGAGGTTATATGTTCGTGTGTCTGTTTTTTTTTTTTATGTACCTATGTTACCTGATTTCTCCCCCATTTGTGGACCGATTCTCAAAATTTACCATGAACAATATCCAATTACTACATAGACTACCTTGTTGTTGGTGTAATGGTTGCTATGGCGACTGCTGAACTGATTGGTGCGGGTTGGGCAAATTGGTATTGGGTTTTACAATTTGGAATTTATCCGTAGAAGTCACGGAGTTTGGACTAGTGCATGTTTGATGGGGGCGTAGGCTCGCCTCCTATTACATGGGACTTAACATTACTGGCGAAATGTGGGTGTACTATAAGGTACCTACACCTCTGGCTAACCCTTCGGGGATTAAAAGCGTGGTGTTCCTTTAAGAATCACAATCTACAACACAGTTCTAAATAATAAAAAAATAGATACCATTACTTTACAAGCTTTTTAATAAATAAGTATTTATTAAGTAAGATAACAGAATAATTATTATTGTAAATTATGTCACTGTTAACATTCGTAAACAAAGGATGGTTCAAAATTATTAGACTCACGAAATTCCTAGAAAATTTGTGGAACAATGAATACGCACGACTGCAGATTGATGCGATTCTATTTTCTTACGCAAGCTTGATCTTCCACTTCCATAATATTTAGGAAGCACCTTTGCAACCATCAAATAACTAGGTATAAATTGGCGTTCACTTAGCATATAACTTAAAGTTTCATGTATAAAATAATTCTCTGAAAAAGCAAATAGCTCGAACATTTTCTCGAAAGCATCTGCAAACGGACTATACATTGTTGGACAATTATATTGCTCTGTATCTTTTTTTAGACACTGAATTACTGTTGGGCCGAATGGACGTGATACTTTTATGTGAATATCATACCATACATTTTCCAATCCTTTTGAATTCCACCCTTTTTTATAATGTTCTTTTGAATTGACTAACGCGAATTCTAAGAACGAAGATTCTTTCTTCTTCATTAATATAAAGTATTCTGTTGTAAGTTTCCAACTAGTATAAGGTACATAGCTATTTAGTAAAGACAGTTTTTTCTCCATTTTAGTTTGTATCTCTATAAACAGCTTGGTTGGCACAGGTATGGTACAATAGTATACCCTGAAATTCCAAACCAAAGTTTTTAAGAATATTTTGAAGTTGTCTTGGATATTTTCATCATTCCACAACCGAAAAACTTCATTAATGGCTGGATTTACTACCTTTTTGAATCTATGAAGCTGCTCTTCCTCACTGTTACCGCACAATACGTAACACGCAAATAGCTTCACGAATTTGCTTCTGATGGTGCAAAATTTTGATATTGCTGGTGACAGTAATGTATCGGAAACGAAATGTTCGTCAAGTGAATCCATAATTTTTGGTGCATATTTAATTAAATTCTGTATGAAATTTTCACAATTGGCGCGAGCAGGCAACGAAGATAGAAAAGTGTAGCATTTCACGAAATATTTCTGCTCGTAAACTAATGGGAACATTTTCTGCGCTGCTAAGTAAACTATATATATCTGTACTTTCTTCTGCAGATAAATTATCGATAAAAAAACTTATTAACTCCCACGAATCTTTTTCAAGACTTGGATTCTTAACTTTACAAAGAAGGCATCGGATTGTAAGGTTCTTGGTTGTGTTCCAAGTTTTGAGAAAGATTGGCTTTAGATCGGCAGGTTCAAGCTTGCAAATGGCCAACTGGATGCCGAATTTCTGTAGGGATACTGGAGCTTCCAATAGTTTAGACACATGCTCACGACACTCTAATTCACTGAGAATAGACAAACGAGCATTAATTGATGGAACAACATATTGTAAATAATCTCCCTTTGCGTACCACAATATTATATCTATGGGAATCAGTGGTCTAGCTACGTGTAAATATTTAGCTATGTTTTTTCGGATGATAATATCTGCCTGATCAGTTTCACCCCAGTTAATGTTGTAATCTACGGGAACGTATTTCTTTGCCATATCTAATACTTGATTTTGGGGAAAAAGCATGAAGAGGCCTCTAACAACAGCTTTTTGTCCTTTAGGTTTGTTCAGATGTAGCAGGTAGGCATCAGTGAAGTGTTGGGCGAGTGAGTGCGGCCAGTAGACGCGCAGCTTGGCGAGCAGACGTCGCAGCGAGACAGCGTCGTCAGTTCGCAACGTGTCTATTTGTTTGTCGTGGCGCGTCAGCAGCTGCGGCTTGTGCTTCAGCGCGTTCAGGCACGCTTCCTCGCTCAGACACAGTGACAACGACTCCTCA
The DNA here is from genome assembly GCA_949775195.1 of Diarsia dahlii. Classification (NCBI taxonomy): domain Eukaryota; kingdom Metazoa; phylum Arthropoda; class Insecta; order Lepidoptera; family Noctuidae; genus Diarsia; species Diarsia dahlii. The sequence continues at coordinate 12,475,012 of OX459210.1, read as the reverse complement.
AACATGTGCTTCCGCCACGATTTCTTAACGTTGTATAAACACGACATGTCTGTTTTCCATTTGTTCTTTTGGTTAACATTGCTTAGTTCCTGAATTTTTTGAAGCAAGAATGGGTAACTTGTGATATCTTTCTTCCAATCTCTTAATAAAGTTAAGGCATTGCCTATTAGAATCACAGTCTCTTCAAAATCAACTTTATCTGATTGTTTTTTACTTTCTATCTTTTTCATTATGGAATTGAAGAGATAAGTGAACATTTTAGATTTTTTTTCCGGATTCAGTTTGCTTTGTATATGTTTGAATGAATTAAAAGTCAACTTTTGTTCAACGATTACCGGTACTAGTTCATCGTGCAAAACTTTATATCGAGTTACGGATTCTAGACACATTTGTACGTTGTTGTCTGATTCGGTGTACACTTCCATACTGTGGAACAACTGATCCAAAACGTTCCATGTTTCAATGTCGAACTCGTGAGTAGATAAGTATCTACTCACGAGTTCGACATTGAAACATGAAACAAATTCAAGATTCAGTTTGTCAACAATCTGCTTTCACAAGTGTGAAAGCAGATTGTTGACAAACTGAATCTTGAATTTGAATGGTTCATTAATATGTTTGTGTTTAAAATATTTAAGCAACGTTTTAATATCCTGCGGGTTTCTTGCACATGTGGTTAAAAATAAGAGCATGGCAGATCGTTCAGAAGGTGAGTTTTCTGCACGTATGAGCTTTCTTAGCTCTAGTTTTGCTACTTTAAATGGAGCGAACTCATACCACTGGTAAGGTTTTATAGACGATTCGATCAAGTTTTTATCTTCTTCCGTACAGAACTGTAATAACTCAGTTTTATCGATAAAAGTTTTTCTTACGAATTCGAACCTTTCTTCTTCAGGCATATTTTTAATAAAAGGTCGCAGTACATTATAATCGTTATGGTGTTTAACCTGTTTAAAAAGAAAATCTTTTAAGTCCGTCTTTTTCAGATATTGTGCTACCACGTACAGGTCAAGCTGTCCGCATCTACCGTATCTACCAAAATGGTTTATAATTTTTTGTGGGCAATATTTCATGAGTTGCTTTGTTTTCTTTTTGTTTATTCCGGGAAAGTAATCAAAGTCTTCCAGTACTTTTAAGGCATCCGCCGTGTGAGACTTCAAGAAACAAAATAATTATTTCATATTTCGCGTCCGTCAATTCTATTTCTTCAACCCGAGCATATAATTTTAGACAACGACCAGGGCCCCGAGTCTGCTATTCAATAGTGTCAGAATGGTCGATCATTGATCTCATAATGTTTGATTTACGACAAGCCAAAAAGTACCTTAAGTCGACAGGCATAAGGTACTTTTTGGCTTGTCATCAATCAACCATTATGAGATCAATGATCGACCATTCTGACACTATTGAATAGCAGACTTGGGGCCCAGATCTCCTGCACAATCGTTTAAAAAGACGCAGTGGTATGGGGCGTTCGTGTTTGACGACATTTTCCACGAAAGGAATGGAGCAGTTTTGTAACCATTTGTAAGAACTGTAGACTCCTAGGCAAATAACTTGAAACAAAATGGCGTCGTTCTGCGCAGGTTCTCTGTTTGATTTGTATGGGACGTCTAAAATTCGACTACTGCGCATGTTCAACTTATATGCCGCGTGGTATACTTTCCTTTAAGATATTCATAAAAAGCTTCGACTCGACTTTCGTCTTTCATGTTGAGTCTAATGTGAAGCATGAGTTTGTTAAATGTTTTAGTGTTTATGCTAGGTAATAGTTGTGTGTGTAGGTAGTCTGGATTGATGATGTTTGCGTACTGCGGGTCGGTGATTAGCCACGTGGACTTTTTGATAGCTGTCGCCGCATACAGCATGTCGTTGGATTTCATTACTTCGATGATGTAGTCTACATTTCTGTTTCTACTGGCGATTTCTATTTTCAGTAGGTTGTCTATGTCGCTGTCATCGCTACTAATGTTACGTAATTCATAGTTTTCATTAGCAATCGCATCTTCGACTAGCTTGTTGAAGTGTCGGCGCTTTTCACCGAGTGTGTCTCCTCTAGTGTCATCGGCGGCATTGTGATGAGCTGGAAATAAAATATTGTCTTTTGATAATAACAAGTTACGCACCAAATCGCTATTTCCCTTATGCATAAGTTATATTTACAGAAGATGTTCAGTGTTGTTTTGAAATTCGTGGTAATCGTATGAGGGCCGATATCACTTTTACCCAATACCTCAACAATGCGATACTTTTTTGTTTTGGACCTTCTAATACGGAGTAAAACGTGATTTTGATCCCAAAAAAAAGTTGTTTTGCAGATTTATTTTGCGTAGGGTTAGGTACTTAGTTTGATCTACATAATCGTTGGCTTCGTGAAGGGTACGTTCATTCCCTAATATAACTAGTTTTAAGGGTTCCGTACCTCAGAAGGAAAAACGGAACCCTTAACGGATCACTCGTGTGTCTGCCTGTCTGTCTGTCCGACCATTCCCCCCCCCCCCTATCTCCGAAATTACTGAGCCTAAAATTCTGAAAAAAATACAGACAATAGTTCAACACGTATAGATTACAGGAAAACCTATAAGAAGTCATGGTACGGAACGGAACCCTTCATGTGCAGGCCCGACTAGCACTGTGCCAGTTTTTTGTAGGTATACCTACCCTTCTCAGTTGTTCTTTAAATAATTTATTAAATAATATGCTAGGTGAAGGGAGCTTGTGATCTGGTGGAGATCAAGGTTATTTTTGAGATATTTTTATTTTTCTTGTAGTATTAATTTTGTAAATAAAGAATAATAGTACCTACATACATACCGTATTCTGCGTCTCAACTGCCAGGTTACCCACACTTTTAAATTTAACTACCTATGTGTTTAGATATAAACCCAAAAGGTAAGTAAAACAATAAAGAATAAAGTGTGCTAGATTACATAAACAATCGACTAATCTACCTCCCTGGGTGTTTCCAACTAACATGAGGAAAATTATTATCTTATCGAAATAATTCGGACATTCCTTTGCAAAATGGAAAAAACGTAGGTATCGATGTGTGACACATATAATTACCAAACAATATACATAGGTAGATTATAATTTAACCTAAATGTAGAATTCCTCGAAGGGTTTGGTGTGTTTAATTATAGGTACACACGGCTACACATCAAGCTATACAAAACCAGTTAATCTTGGCCTCACTCTACTAGATCTTTTCACACAATGAACGATCAGATTATACTGGTTTTGTATAGCTTGATGTGTAGCCGTGTGTACATACATACATAGGTATATAATTATGTTAGATACCATAGGTAGGTTCCTTAGAATACGGCATAAGAGTAATATTTCACCCAGCGAATAAGTGCCTATGCCTAAGTGCATGTTTACGTACAGGCGGGGCGTCGCGCTGCGCGTGCTGCGTTTTTAATTCAAACACATGGCGATGTATGAAAAAGTTAACGATTTCAATCGTTGATTTTACGAGAAGCTATTTTCGCACGTTAGTTTAAAATGCAGCATTTGTTGCGGTGGAATCGTCTCTCAGTAAATTAATAAGAACGACGTCCCGCGTCTCCGTAAACGAGCCCTAAGTGCTCGTTTACGGAGACGCGGGGCGTCGCGCGGCGCGTGCAGAAGGCTCGTCTCGTGTTTTTTTTATTAATTTACTGAGAGACGGGTCCACCGCAACAAACGCTGCATTTTAAACTAACGAACGAAAAGTTGCTTAGCTAAAATCGACGTTTGAAATCGTTAACTTTTTCATACATCGCCATGTGTTTGAATTAAAAACGCAGAACGCGCCGCGCGACGCCCAGCCTGTACGTAAACATGCACTAAGACTTCTCCTGGCCATACTGTCTCAAATTGGGGTCTCTTCGTTGTCACGTGAGTGGTTTTCATCATATCTTCGTGGGCGCCAGCAGGCGGTGCGTGCTGATCAGGTTTACTCCGACTGGTGCGACCTGGTAGCTGGTGTTCCACAAGGCGGTATACTTTCTCCTCTCTTATTTTCGTTATTTATAAACTCCATTACTACTGTCCTCAAATGCTCTTACCATCTATACGCTGACGACCTGCAACTTTATGCTCAGTCTGACATTGCCAACCTTGACAGCTGCATCACATTACTCAATGCTGACCTTCAGATTATCGGTGAATGGTCCGGCAAGTTCGGGGTTGCTGTCAATGTCGGGAAATGTCAGGCCATCCTCTTAGGTAGTTCCTACTATCTGAGAAATTTAGATACTAGCCAACTAATGCCGCTTATGTTCGACAATAATGTGATTCCTCTCTCACCTCACGTAAAAGACTTGGGCCTGCACATTGACGAGACACTTAGCTGGAATAAACAGGTAGCTCAGGTTAGCCAAAAAGTCACATACTCGCTGCGGTCTCTCTATAGATTCAAACATTTTCTACCATCCAGCATTAAAATAACTTTGGTCCAGTCCCTTGTGCTCCCCATCATCGACTATGCTGATGTTTGTTACTCTGATCTTTCCCAAGAACTTCTCAATAAATTGGATCGTCTCCTTAATAATTGCATTCGGTTCATTTTTGGCCTTCGTAAATACGACCACATCTCTGCATACCGTTCTCAGCTTAAATGGCTGCCTATCCGGCTCAGAAGATCCCTCAGATCTCTTTGCACGCTCTTCACCATTTTAAAGGATCCATGTGCTCCCAATTACCTAATAAAATATTCCAATGTGCTGGGCAGTTCACACAGTCGTAACCTTCGAGCGTCCAAGAACCTATTGCTTGAAATTCCCTCACACCGTACTGGCTTTATGTCCTCTTCATACGCTGTCTCAACTATAAAGCTTTGGAACGCGCTACCGCTTGGGATTAAAAAGGCCGAAAGCAAAATGGCTTTCAAAAGAGCAGTTCGGAAGTACTTCTTAAAATCTATACCTAAAGAGACATGGAAACTAGTGAATGAACATACCAAGAAAACTAAAAACAAAATAAGTAAAAAACTTGTTTTAAATGTAGACAACAAAGTTATTTATGATTCCCAGGATATTGCAAATACATTCCTTGACAGCTTTGTCTACGAACCATCACTGACACTTAACAAAGATAAAGCAATGTCTTTTCTGAACGAAACAACGGTGAGAGTTGAGAGTAACTTGTCTTTCAAACCGACTACACCACTTGAGTTAAAAAATATTGTGTGTCACATGGCTAACAAAAAATCTTGTGGATATGACGACTTACCAATTACTGTTATAAAGGAAAACATAGAAATTTTAGCACATCCTCTTTCGGAATTTTTTAATAAATGTATTAAAGAGTCGATTTTTCCCGATCAACTCAAACTGGCTAAGGTAATTCCAATATTTAAAAAAGGCACAAAGACTGACCCAAAAAATTACCGACCAATATCCTTGCTACCAACTTTGTCGAAAATCTTTGAAAAATTAATTAAATTTAGACTGATGGTACATTTGAATCTAAATAAAATAATCCATCCAAGACAATTTGGTTATCAAAAGGGCATTGGCACTTCAGATGCCATAGACTGTCTCATTGATGACGTAGTTAGTAAATTAAATGACAAAATGAAAGTGGCTGGACTATTTATTGACCTGAGTTCTGCATTCGACACGATAGATCATCAATTACTGCTTGCTAAATTGGAACATTACGGTATAAGAGGTGATGCTTTAAAACTTATGACATCTTATTTACAAAACCGACGAATGTATGTCGAAGTAAAAAACATTGATGAAAACAAGCATGAAATATCATATAAATCAAAGATGATATACATACGACGCGGGGTACCCCAAGGTTCAATTTTAGGTCCAATATTGTATCTTATATTCACAAACGATTTATTAAATTTTATGAACATAGCTCAGCCTGACACTTCGTGTGTTGTTTTTGCTGATGACACAAACGTAATAATTGGAGCCCATGATTTAAATGAATTGACCACAAAAGTAAATAAAAGTATGGATAATCTTTCTGAATGGTTCACAGCTAATAATTTACTAATTAATACAAATAAAACAAATGTAATGTTATTTAAGACTACATCTCGTAACACCGACACTATAGATGTGCACTTGAAAGGAGACCAGATAAGATTGGTAAATGAGGTTAAATTCTTAGGCATAAACATTGACTCAAATCTAAACTGGAAACAAGAGCTTGCTGCTATTGATGCCTCTATATCCTCTGCATGTTATGCACTTAGGAGCCTCAGGGATGATATAGATTTGAAGCAACTTAAAGCATGTTATCATGCTTTGGTTGAATCTAGGTTAAGGTATAGTATCATGTTTTGGGGTAATAGCTATAACTATAATTGGCAAAAAGCATTCATACTTCAAAAGCGTGCCATTAGAACCATTGTAAAAATTTCGCAGCGTGATTCTTGCAGAGAACACTTTAAGAACTTAGGCATTCTTACAGTTCCAAGCTTATATATACTAGTTTTATTAAGTAAGTTCGCGAAATACATACAACAATATGAATCGCAAAAAGATAGAGAACTGAGAGAAAACACACGAAGAAAAGTGATTAAAAATCAAATGGTGCCTAAATTTACCATAGCAAAGCATTGTTCACGTTACCAAACAGTAGAATTATTTAACAAGTTACCTACTGATTTAAAAACTTTGGTGTACAACACTAACTCATTTAAGGCAAAACTAAAAGCCTTTTTATTAGAAAAATGTTTATATTCTGTGTCTGATTTAATGGTAAATGATTACAGATAATTTGTGTATTCAATTAATTATTATTCGATATGGTATTGACATTTAATTTATTTGACATTTCATTAAGTTAGTATTTATTTTAATTGACATTTGATTATTTGACATTTTATTAAGTTAGTATTTATTTTAATTTTCATTTCAACTCGACATTTAATTTGATTGATATTTAGTTGACAATTGTTTCGAAATTAATTAATTTTCACGGACATTTAGTTTACATTTAATTCTTTTTTAATTTAGGAAACATGAAATAGACATGGTTGTTTTATTGACATTTAATTTATATCTAGGTTTTTGGTATTCAATTAATTTTAGTTGACATTTAATTTACGTTTGATTGACATTTATTTTACATCGGACTGGCATTTAATTTATATTCTATTCTAATTAAGTTTACCTCACATGAAATGGACATGTTGTATTTGTGCTTTTTATGATTGGACATATAAACAGTAATTTAATTCTCAGTTGATTTATGTACCTACGTGACGTGGAAAAGATATGGTTGTTTTGTTTTTATGCTTTTACTGTTTGACATGTAACTGGTTTTGGGTTGATGACATAGTATTTAACATTTTTTTTTTAATTATTTTTATTTGCTTTGTATTTGATTTTATTGCTACTGCTATATAATTTGATGTGTGATTTATTTGTAAAATTCTAACACAATGAAAATTGTTTAATGAATAAATAAATGAAATGAATGAAATCGGACTAAATTGCTAATAATCAAATCTCTTAGACTGTTTTGTATGTATTATAATATATATTAGTTTACTATATTCTGTTTGTATCTATAATAATATGTATTAGTATGTACCTATTTATGTATATCAATTTATATAACAAAATAGTTGTCTCCTTATTATTATTATTATTTATTTTTATTTTTTTTGTACTCTACCACAGTGCTGTCTTATTTGACCCTAAGGTTGACTGGTAGAGAATGCCTTGTGGCATTAAGTCCGCCTATGTACCACTATTGTACATGAAGTTTAAATAAATAAATAAATAAGACAGATGTGTGGTGTAGGTACTGGCGAATGAATAAAACTTCAGAAGAAAAATCAGCTTCTTAAGTCGGTGAAATGTGTTTGTTTGATTTCGTTTTTGTTGCCACCGACTTAAGGACGCTGTTACATTTTCGATCAACTCATGTTTAGGTAACTAAAGTCGCCCAAAGCATGGTCTCACAATAGCGCTCGGTTTTATACCTCCTATAAATAATCTTGATCTTTGATATTATTTTTTAATTTTATTGAAATAGAATTTAGTAGATTACTTGGAACTTTGAAAACGCATTTGGTAATTGTTAATTATTAGTATCGTCGTCATGATAAGTAGGTTAGTATTTTCAACCGAGTCGAAAAAAAAGAAGGTGCTGTATTTGTATGTATCCGCGATTTTCCCAAAAGCTACTGATCCGATATCAATCGGATTTTCATTGATAAATGCATATTGTGTTTTTAAGGAAGGTTTTACTGTATAATATAGTTATAATATAATAATAATAAGTTTCTTTATTTCTCTCACAATGGTTTTGTAGCACGTTTTGAACACTATAATATTCACATTGTGAGAGCTGGTGCCTGAAGTAGGTTTAAAAAAAAAGCTAAACTTGATGGCAGGGCGCACAAAGCAGAAGTTACAAAGTTCCACAGCCAAGGCCTGTTTTATTTGTCCAACGCCATGCCATATTTATGAAATTGCCAAACATGACGAAAAATAGCCAAGTTTTCGTCAGTGCCATCTTGGATTTGGTTTTGACTCGCTCAAAAACCATAAAAATGAGACCCATTACGAAAAGTTGTAATTTTTTTATCGGCACTATCTTTGATTTTGGTTTTCACTCCTTATTCGATTTTAGCGCCCAAAAAATCGAAAATCGACAACATTTCGTCATAGATTTGGTTTTGACCCCATATTCGTCATAATACCTACATACATAAAAACCGGTTAAAATCATAACCCCCTTCCCGTGGCGGATCTTTCATACAACCTGAAAAGCCCGGCTTGCCTAACATAAGACAGAGAATGTATGTGTTCGCGGCAAATATACGACAGATAAAAAGAATGTATATTAAAAAAAAAACAAAATTAAAATGACTTCAAATTAGTTCAAATTCATTTGGTGTGTTATTCTCCTATTATCACGGGGGTGGCAAAGGGGATTCAAAATTCGGTCATTTTTCATCTAGGACGCTCCGTTTTCGAGATATGTATTTGAATTTAACTTTTTTAGGTACAATAATTTTAAACTCCTATAACTCGAAAACGGTGCATCGTAGGACCATGCTTTTTGGACCCTAAATGGTGTATATGGCCAAAATTAACCCGATACTGCAATAAAATTGGGCCCCATCCGTTCTACCCATCCACTTCCAAACCTCTCCGTCGACAGCTTGACCTGACCCATCCATTTCCAAACCTCACCGCCGACAGCTTGGCCTGACCCATTTCCAAACCTCTCCGTCGACAGCTTGACCTTACCCATCCAATTCCAAACCTCTCCGTCGAAAGCTTGACCTGACCCATCCATTTCCAAACCTCACCGCCGACAGCTTGACCTTACCCATCCATTTCCAAACCTCACCGCCAACAGCTTGACCTGACCCATCCATTTCCAAACCTCACCGCCGACAGCTTGACCTTACCCATCCATTTCCAAACCTCACCGCCGACAGCTTGACCTTTCCCATCCACTTCCAAACCTCACCGTCGACAGCTTGACCTTTCCTATCCACTTCCAAACCTCACCGCCGACAGCTTGACCTTACCCATCCATTTCCAAACCTCACCGCCGACAGCTTGACCTGACCCATCCATTTCCAAACCTCACCGGCGACAGCTTGACCTGACCCATCCATTTCCAAACCTCACCACCGACAGCTTGACCTTACCCATCCATTTCCAAACCTCACCGCCGACAGCTTGACCTTACCCATCCACTTCCAACTCACCGTCGACAGCTTGACCTGACCCATCCATTTCTGAACCTTGTCAACAAGCAAAACGTTGATATTTTTAGTTGTATACAAGCTTTTTTCAAGCTGTTTTTAGCGTAAATCGACAGGAGTGGTGCTCCGCCTGCTCCCTGAACATATCAAATTGACCTGACGTCCGAAAAAATTTTCTCCCTCCTACACTTAGAAATTTTTTTCAAAATTTTACATCAATTTATTCCATATTTAATTCAAATCAAAAGTTTTACCTGCTTTAATAATTTTAAATAGTTTCAGGCATATTTACCCTCCATCCCTGCGCTTTTGGCCGCGTTCCGTGGTCCTGGGTTCAGATTGGGGGTTGTTTTCCAAATTTTTTCCCCCAAAAACTGGTTTTTTAGGAAAAACCCAAAATTTTTCTTCCCGACCACCTACTTTTTATTCGATATTCGGCTAGCCCGCGCGGAGCCCGTTCTCTGGACGTGCGGCACGTGCGTCTAGCTCGCAAAAAATTTTGCCCACCCTCCCACCCTCTGTTCTATTGTTCTATAGCTAAGCTATAGGTAGAGGGAAACGGAGAGAGGTCGGCAAAATATTTTTATTTTTATTTTAGTTCCTTTTGGGTTCTAGGAGGGGAAAACAGCAATATTTTAATTTTTTGACAAATTTTAGTACTCTAACTTTAATAGAACAGACGTTTTAGTATTCTTTTAAAGCGTATAATTATTAATGTTATTTTAACTATACATATATTTTGATTAGACTTGTTTATATTTTAATACTGTGTTCCCCCCTTTACAGGGACACAAGTAGGTACCCAGTGTCGGAATTAATCTCCTCTCTTGGGCGGATAAGCTTGTTTTGATTCCCTCTCTACAGGATTCCCACTGTTTATATCCGCTCAAACAAACTCATAATGTTTCATACCCCATCCAGCACCGTGAGGGCCCAAAGTTCCAGTGGCTCGCCGCGATCCGCGGAGAAAGCGGGACTTTCCCCTGCTAACGCGAGGAGGAGAATCTCCTTCGGGGAGGATACTTCTTCCGTTTCCCGGGGAGGGCTTGCCACTCCGGGGACGCGCCGAGCCCCTGTGGACACCTTAACACAGCTCAAGAAGCCTGTGGCTGGGTGCCGCAGTCGGATTGAGGAGGCGAGAGCTTGCCTAAACAAGGCAAAGCTTAATTTGGGCAACTCCCGCAACCTCAAGACTGATATCAAGGCAGCGGTGCTCGAAGCAATAAACAGGCTTTTTGAGCTTGTTAAGGAGTCGGAGCAGGACAAGGCCCCGGCCGCACCCGAACCCGCACCCGCACCCGCGCCCGCCGCTGACTGCATGCCTCAGTCCTCCCTTAGAGACATTCTCGCCGGCCAGACTGTGCTCACCAACACCATCAAGGAGCACCTCTCGGAGTTGAAAGACAACTCCGAGAAACTCGAAAGGCTCCGAGACAGTCTGGCCGGCAGGGAAAGTGTGGGGGAGACAACATACGCGAGTGCAGCAGCTGCAAATAAGAGCCACACCGGGGCAAAAGCCCCGGAGCGCACCACTCTGCACTCCGTAGTTGTCTCCTCAACACAGGCGGCGGACAGTAGCAGCAAAATCCTAGACAGGATCAGGAAAGCGGTGGATGCCAAAGAAGGCTGGGTGCGTGTCGAAAGGGTGAGAAAGGCCAAGGATCAAAGGGTGATTATGGGGTGCGAAACTATGGAGGAGAGAACGAAATTGAAGGAGCGACTAAAGGTGGCCGGAGAGAACCTCGTCGTCGAGGACGTGAAGAATCGGGACCCGCTTCTGATTCTTAGGGACGTGTTGCTGATGAACAGTGACGAGGACGTCCTGAAGGCCCTTAAGAATCAGAACCGGGAGATATTTCACGGCCTCGGCGCCGAGGAACAGAGGGTGGTAATAAAATACCGCAAGAAAACCCGCAACCCACACGCTAATCATGTTGTGCTTGGTGTGTCCCCTACGGTTTGGGGTAGAGCGATTGCGGAGGGGAAACTTCGCATCGACCTCCAACAAGTTCGCGTCGAGGACCAGACGCCTCTGGTGCAGTGCACCCGCTGTTTGGCATACGGGCACGGGAAACGCCTGTGCACGGAGCCAGCCGATCTGTGTAGCCACTGCGGTGGACCGCACGTCAGGGCGGACTGCCCGGATAGACAGATCGGCAAGGCAGCGGTTTGCCTCAACTGCACCAGAGCAAAACAGGACACCACCGAGCACAACGCATTTAGCAATTAATGCCCCGTGCGAAGGAAGTGGGACGCATTCGCAAGAGCTTCGATTGCGTACTGCTAAAGATGGCGATGCGACCACTTCCAAGCACAGAATGAAAACCAATTCGGCACAACCAAAGATCAGGCGTGTTAAACAAACCACTAGAGTGGGTAGTGAGCTAAATACACACATCAAAAGTGTCTAGGGATCAAGCATTTTTATGCGGATTTCTTGAGATTGAGATGTGGCTTTGTAATAAATTTATGATTTTATAAATTTATATGGATCCTTTTTGGTGCATTTCATAATTTGAATCAGGAACTGTCAATCAAATTCGAGTAAAAGATGAAAATCAGCTGTCAATATTTTCCCTATAAAAACATACAACGCATTGAAGACATTAATAGTGCTACTGTTTCCCTACTACTGATTAAAACCAACGTTATTATGGAGCGGCGACGTCATTTAAGCAGGGAAGAAATGCTCAGAGCCGTGGGAATGATAGAAGCTGGTTCCCGGCAACGTACTGTGGCTTTAGCTCTGAATACAAGTCAGAGTGTTATCAGTCGACTTTGGACACGTTACCGAAGCACTGGTACCGTGGCTGAGCGCCATGGAGGACGGTATCGCTGCACCACACGGAGACAGGACCGATACATTCAAATCTTAACTCGAAGAGCTCCAACAATAACCGCCATGATGTTAGCCGTGAGGCTTCATCACTCTTCAGGGAACTTAATTAGCGACCAAACAGTCAGAAACCGCTTGCATGAAGTGAACCTTCATTCCCGAAGACCGCTATGGGTACCACCTATAGCAATGCACAATCGTAGGATTCGATATCAATGGGCTCTTGAACACAGAAATAGGGCAGAAGAACAATGGCGTTTCGTGTGCTTTTCTGATGAGTCTCGTTTTGGTATGAGACCGGATACAAGACGTATACGACACTGGAGAACCCCTGGACGCCAACAGCGATTAAAATCCTGCCAGGAAGTCCATCCTTATAGTGGTGGAACCATCATGGTATGGGCGGGTATTTGGATCGGCGGAAGAACTGAGTTGATTTGGATCAGAGGCAACCTCAACGCTCAAATTTATGCTGAGACGATTGTATCAGACGTCATCGTTCCTCTACAAGTGCAAATCGGTCCCTTATTTCAGTTAATGCATGATAATGCACGACCGCACACCGCAAGAGTTGTAAGACAGACTCTCGCCGCAGCTAACATCAATGTCCTGCCCTGGCCTGCTCAGTCGCCAGACTTGAACCCGATTGAGCATGCATGGGATATGCTACAGAGAAGAGCTCTGCCGAATATGGAGGGTATCCAAGTCCCAGTCGCAAGAAGACCTTTTTTTGTTGTTGCAACGAACATGGGCGGCCATTCCACAGCGTGATTTGGATGAACTCATTTTGAGTATGCCAAACCGATGTTCTTGTGTTGTTAGTGTTCGCGGTAGAAACACGGATTATTAATTGTTTAAGTTACCCAATAAAATTTTAAAGAAAACTGTTATTTCAGTCTTTTTTTCGAACTTTAATGTTAGTGGTTCAAATGTCAAAAATCCCTTTATTAGGAAAATGGCAAATTTCTTTATTAATGCAAAGGTGACTTGGTTTATCGTTACTGTGACAAACGAAAACACTTTATTTGATGAATCCTTTAAGAAAATTTTAATTAATATCAATCAGGAGAAAAGTTATTGCAAAAATATATGTTGATCCCTAGACACTTTTGATGTGTGTATCTACTTGGAACAGTTTCATGAGAAACTGGCTCAAGTAATGCTGCAACAGAGACCAGTCCTAGTGAACGCGTCAAGCTGTGTCGAATCTGGAAGTATTTTCACAAACAAAACTTCATTATTATATAAAACATTTAGAACAAAAGTAAAAAAAATTAAGCAAGATTATTTAAAAGACATGATATTTAAATATATATTGAATATATTGTTTGGATATTATAATAACAATTTAAAATAGTAAATCAAAATTAGAAACACCAAAACAAAGTGAAGTTCGTAAAAATATCGTAGTGTAGGGTAAAATAACATAACAAAAGCTAAGAAGTACATTTGTAGAAAATAGAAATTAACGTAGATTATAGAAAATAGAAAGATTATATATAAAATAAAAAGCAAAATTAATAACTAGTAACAAAAATGTAAATTGTAAATTTTGTAGCGGGTTTAAAATCGTAATAAACGTAAACGTAAAAAAAAAAAAAAAAATACAACACATGCACCATAATACAAGGTCTCTCCGACCACCAAGAAACGCACCAAAGACAAAGAAACCGAAAACAAGGGCTCTGCGGAATGTCAGAGGTACACTGGTGGGGCAGGAGTGGGTTTTAGCCGGTTCGAGTCCGGCACTACCTCGACTATCTCACAGCCTGTGAGGTAGTCGAAGTGTCCGTGGGGATTTCCCACTCCTGCCAAAACAAAAAAAAAAAAAAAAAAGAACCTTGTCAACAACTGCTTAACCCCACCCATCCAAATCCCGGTCTTACCCAACATAATTTCTAAATCACATTCTAATAATAAAATAAGAAAGTCGTACTTACTTTTATCGCAGTCCTAAAAAGTATCAACTCCTTCCGGTCGTCGCGCGTCGTCGGTCGTCGGTTGCCGTGGTAACCGACGACGGTAGGTACACTAGAATCTTTTTCTATCACGTTTATCGTATGTATTTTTTGCGAGAGAGCGATACACCCGTCCTTCCACTAGCGCTGCTGAGCGCGGAATTCTCCTTATATTTATATTGTAGTCTTTGCGCGGAATGATGAACCGGGAGTGAAAAATGTATGAAGAAATTGGCAAATGTTTTTATTATAGCTAGAGAATTATAGCTAGAATAAAAATAATTATATAAACAAAAAAAATATATCTCAACATCTTAAGGACTCTAAGTACCGCAATTTATAATAATTTTGGAGATATAATATGCTGTAAATTTACCTATAATGGTACCTATTCGGACCCTACTTTTTTACATTTTCTGCGATTATTGTGATGGGAAAAACGTATTTGTGCGAATTTTTTGTATGCCGTCATACAATTTTTCTGATGCCAATCTGGAGACGAATAAATTATCTTTAAATTAAGACCATGATATCTTCACATTTGTGATTGCTTATACGTTAAAATGGTACCTAAAAACCACTGTTATTTGTAGAAAAACGTTATAGCGTCCTTTGTGTTTTTGTAGGTAATCGGTTTTTTTTTGCAAAAAAAAAACATTTATATTTTTCTATTTTTAGTGTAGGTAATATCCTATACAAATATTTACTATGCATTTAATATTCAACCAAGAAACTTAACGTTTGACCTTCAATACTCCCTTCCTTTCAACTCCTAACCGTTGAGACGTAGTACCTGCCTTCCATAATCAGTTCACCTAGATAACCTGAAAGAATACAACCATAATGCGTCCCCGTAATATTTTATTAAAGAATTATCCTCCAACTCCTAACCATTGAGGAGTTGTACCGTCCATCATCAGCGAATCCACATGAAATTATGATTATCAGATGCAAATACTTGAACAGCTTTTTAAAATATATGTAAAACTTAAGAATCCTTACATAGTATAAAACAAAGTCGCTATTTTTGTCTGTTTGTCTGTATGCTTAAATCTTAAAAACTGCGCAACGGATTTTGATGCGGTTTTTTTTAATAGATAGAGTGATTCAAGAGGAAGGTTTTAGTATATAATTTGAACGACATCCACGCGGGTGAAGCCGCGGGCATCAGCTAGTTGCCTATAAAATTCGAGGGTTGCCCTCGATTTCGCTGGGATCCCATCATCAGATTCTACTTTGGTGACAATGGGGCCTCGGGAGTAAACTCTTTCGAATATAAAAAGAATTTTGAAAATCGGTCTACTATTGAAGGGGATATCAGTGAACATACAAGTAAAACAAAAATATACACACGAATAACGAACCTTCTCCTTTTTGGTAGTCGGTTAAAAATAAGGAATGAGTAGGTAGGTACATAAAAAGAAAACAAAAAACAAAGAAAACAAAGTGACGCCGGTGAATGAGAAGTTGTGTGGTAACCGGTTACCGTGGTGTGGAGTATGGAGTATGGACATGACATGTGATGCGAAGAAATGAGGAAAATGTAGTAAGAAAATGTTTGAGTAGGTATGAAAGCTATAAACGTAAGGCTATAAGAGTAGAGGAAGACCAAAGAAACGATGGATGGATTCTTCGCAAGAGATACCGCGGCCTCGACAAAAGGGCTAAGATGGAACATGGGTGGTTTTTAGTCAGTAGAAGTCCCGCCAAAACAAAAAAAAAGGAGTTGACTGCTGTGAGATGACGAGTAATAGTAATAGCGAAGTAAGGAAGAAGAAGACATGGTGCACCGACTCTAATTAAACTTGCTATAGGGCAAGACAATGATGATGGGGAAGGACTATGTCAGTAGTGGACGTCTTTCGGTTGAAATTATGATGATGATCATTTTAAGTTATTACTATTAATATCATAAACGGGATATTTACCATGTTTGATTGTTGTTTCGAGTTCCCACAACAATCAAACATGGTAAATATCCCGTTTATGATATTAATAGTAGTGTCAGTGACCATGTCAGTTTAAAAACTTATATTTTAAGTTATAGCCATGTGCTAATCTGATTTATCGACTTTTCCGAATAGTCGCTACATAGGTACCAAAAAAAACTTAAGTTAATTGTTGTGTTAACGCCTCTATTTCCCTGAGGTGTACTATAGTACACACACGTCGCCAGTGATGTTTAAGACCCATGATATTGGGTATTTACTTATAATGAGTTAGGAAAAGGGTAAAATTAATAAAATGCAATGTGAAGCACTCGAGTGTATCTTTAATGATAAAAAATGTAAAACATTTAAAAACTACCTATCTACAAAAAGGCAGAAAAATTAACATCACTTCAAAAGAAACCTTTAAATACCTACGATTAAACACAAGTTTTTTTAATGCGATCTCTATATTTAAAGGATTAAAAAATATCGCGTTCAACTTCAATCTCGTTTTTGTGTTTTATAATATAGCTATCGTTATTCAGCTCACTTCCTTGCATCATGTTTGGCACAAAGTGTGCTTAATTAAACAAAGTAAATACAAATTTAAAGTTTTTGCTTAAAGTACCTAACATTATACAAATTAATCGTCCGCTATATTGCAGAAATCACTATAATAATGTACCAGCACTGTTTGAGATGGATTTGATACAACTTTTTTACGTATTTCTGATCCTATACGTTTCAAGTCGTCATCGTTACAGAAATTACCTATGGTCTTGGAAACCACTAAATAACTAGGAGTAAAATCATTATCATTTAACATGTTTCTTAGGGTCTCAAGAAAGAATACATAATCTTGAAAGTATAACTTTTGGAACATTTCTTGTAAAGCTTCGGCAAAAACACAATATATGGTTGGACTGAACTGCTCGGTGTCTTCTTTTAAACACTTAACTATTTTTGGACCCCACGAAGGAGCTATTTTCAAATTAATTTCTTTCCAGGGGTTCTCTGTTCTGCTTGACCACACCCATCTATCAGTAAAATCTGCTTCTGTCCACATATTCGATTCGAAAGGACTCGTGGATGTTACGTGCTCATGGATTAATTTAACGTATTCTGTTATTAGTCTCCAACAAGTATACATCACATAGTTTTTTAGCAATGGCAAATTTTGCTTAATTTTAGTTGTTATTTCTACAAACAGTTTATCAGGTATAGGAATTTTATTCAAAGTTACATATTTTGTGAATGACCAAATCAAATATCTTAGAAACTTATTAAAATTATTCCTAACATAATATACGCCTGATCGCTTATTACCCCAGCACTTAAAAGCGTCTTCCATAGCCGGACCAACTACTTTTCTGAATCTCTGAACCTGATCTTCTTCAGTTTTACCAAACAGCACGTAACATGCAAGGGCTTCAATATATTCACTTTCATATGAACAGAGTTTGTATCCTGCTGGCGACAGTAACTTATTACTAACAAAGCCTTCATCGAGTGATTCCATTATTTTCGGTGCATATTGAATCAAATTCTTCACATATCTTTCGCAATTGGCGCTATCAGGTAATGTAGTTAAAAACTCGTAACTCTTCATGAAATATTCTCCTCTAATACTACTGGGAACAGTTTCAACGGCACCTAATTTTTTGTATATTTCAGCACTTTCACCCGAATTTAACTCATTTATAAATAAACATATTAATTCCCATAGTTCCTTTTCAACGGTTGGATTTTTCACCTTGCATATTTTATCGTAAGTGTGTTTGAAAAGAATAGAGCGGATTGTAAGATTCGTAGTAGTTCTCCAAGTTTTTGAAAATATTGATTTAAGAGCATCAGATTGAAGTTTGAAAAATGCAAGATGAAGTCCAAACTTTTGTAAAGAGACTGATGCATCCAATAATTTCGGCAAATATTCGCGACTTTCGACTTCGTTGATATTGTGCAAAATTGCATTTAGTGAAGGCACTGCATGTTGTAAATAATCACCTTTAGCATACCACAAAACTGTATCTAGGGGAATCAGTGGTCTGGCTACGTGTAAATATTTAGCTATGTTTTTTCGGATGCTAATATCTGCCTGGTCAGTTTCTCCCCATGTTATCTTATAATTATTGGGAGCATGTGTTTTTGCCAAATCTACTATTTGATTTTGAGCCAGAAGTATAAAAAGGCCCTTAACAACGGCATTTTGTCCAGCTGGGTTATTCAGATGTAGTAAGTAAGCGTCGGTGAAGTGCTGGGCGAGTGAGTGCGGCCAGTAGACGCGCAGCTTGGCGAGCAGACGTCGCAGCGAGACAGCGTCGTCAGTTCGCAACGTGTCTATTTGTTTGTCGTGGCGCGTCAGCAGCTGCGGCTTGTGCTTCAGCGCGTTCAGGCACGCTTCCTCGCTCAGACACAGTGACAACGACTCCTCAAACATGTGCTTCCGCCACGATTTCTTCACGTTGTACAAACACGACATGTCTGTTTTCCACATTTTTTCTTGTCTAATCTTAATTAGTTCCTGAATTTTCTGCAGGATGCTTGGGTACTCACTAATATCTTTTTTCCAATCTCTTAACAAAGTAAGGGCCCTTATCAAGTGGCGTATAGTATCATCCAAATCGGACGTGTCTGCAATGTTTTCAGTTTCAATTTTTGTTGATACGGAATTAATAAGATGAGTAAATAATTTTCCCTTTTGTTCTTGATTCAGTTTACTTTGAAACTTCTTGAAAGAATTAAACATCATCTTTTGTTCTACGATTTCCGGTACCGGTTCATCCTTCAGAACTTTATATAGGGTTACGGTTTGGAGACAAAGTTGTACGTTGTTATTCGATTCGGTGTAAACTTCCATACTGTGGAACAACTGATCCAAAACGTTCCAAGTTTCAACATCAAATTTATGAGTAGATATTTGTGAAAGCAAATTATTGACAAACTGAATTTTGAATTTGAATGGCTCATTTATGTGTTTTTCATTGACAAATTTAAGCAAAGTACTTATATTCTCTCGTTTATTTCGTGCGCAAGTTACCAAAACTGAGAGCATGGCACATCTTTCAGCAGGTGAGTTCTCTTTACGTATAAGCTTCTTTATTTCAGGCAACGCAATTTCAAAAGAGGCGTGCTCATACCATTGATAAGGTTTTACATTTCTTTCGATAACTTTTCTTTCCTGCTCTGTAAATATTGTTAAATCAGTTTTATCGATAAATGTTTTCCGCGCAAATTCAAACCTCTGTTCTACCGGCATGTTCTTAATGAAATGTCTTAATGCGTTATGATGAGTGAATGAACGAGATTCTACCAATTCACTTGCATGCTTATTAAGAAAAGCTTTTATTTCATTCTTATTTAAATACTTTGCTACTACAGATAAGTCGACTTTATCAGCGTACTTATCAAAATTGTCCAAAACTCTTTGCCTGTAATTTTTCATTAGGATCTCCGTTTTCCTCTTTCCTATTTCAGGAACGTAATTTAATATTTTATGGTCCTCCATTACGTTTAATACCTCTGCTGTGTGTAATTTTAACAAAAATAAAATTTCCTTTTTGACCTGGTGCGTGCTGCGAGATTCCACCGATGCATAGTAATCAAGAAAGTGAGCAGATCTTCTGCACAAACGTTTAAAAATATATAGTGGTATGGGGCGTTTGTTTTTCATTACATTTTCTATGAAAGAAATGGAGCAGTTCTGCAACCATTTGAAAGAACTGTCTGTGTCTTTGAAGTATTCATAAAAAGCTTCGACTCGACTTTCGTCTTTCAGGTTGAGTCTAATGTGAAGCATGAGTTTGTTAAATGTTTTGGTGTTCATGCTAGGTAATAGTTGTGTGTGTAGGTACTCTGGATTGATGATGTTTGCGTACTGCGGGTCGGTGATTACCCACGTGGACTTTTTGATAGCTGTCGCCGCATACAGCATGTCGTTGGATTTCATTACTTCGATGATGTAGTTTACATTTCTGCTTCTACAGGCGATTTCTATTTTCAGAAGGTTGTCTATGTCGCTGTCATCGCTACTAATGTAACGTAGTTCATAGTTTTCATTAGCAAACGCATCTTCGACTAACTTATTGAAGTGTCGCCGCTTTTCGCCGAGTGTGTCACCTTCTAGCGTCACCGACGGCATTGTGATGAGCTGGAAAATGGAATTTAAATACTGTTGTAAAAATATTGCTTATATACCTACATACTTTTATATCCGTATATGTATTCTAGATACTTATACTAGCTCACTTGCTTTTACTTATGCTCGCTTGCTGGGTTCGATTCTCAGGTCTGGCAAAGTGTTAATGGGTTTTTTATGGATTTGTTCCCGGTTGAAGGCACTGGCTCGCCACCTATTATATGGGACTTAAACATATCTGGCGGTTGTGAGTGTACTCGTTAGGTACACCTCTGCCTAATCTTTCGGGGATTACAGGCGTGATGTTATGTTGATAACAAGTTATGATATGGCCTCCTGGTAGATTGTGAAATAAAATCCCTATAAAACAGCAAATATTTATAAGTATTATACAGAAGGAAGTAAAACCATTTTACTAGTGGGATAAATTATATGTAGTTTGACTACGAGGACATGTTTTTTATCCTCGAAGACATACTGGTATGACAAACTAGTACGACCATGAGGAAACAGCGTATTTTGTGTATGTTCATTTTATAAGTTCGTCGACTATTACAACTTGTAAAGCCTACTTATCTGTGATAGTTTGGCCCTTGGCCCCCTACCTAAACCGTTGTGTTTGGGTTAATTTTTTTTTTATTCCATTAGTACGTTTCCGTGTTCACACGGCGAAATCTGCGGGCATAAGCTAGTCACTAATATACAGAGCAAGGCAAACGCAAGCAGTAGGAAGAATTTTCCTTTACTTCCTTAATTAATGGCATTTTGCGATTGAATTGATAAGCCCTTTACAGATTTGCTGTGGGAGGTATTATAATTTCAACGAAATATATTATTATCACATTACAAATAAAATTTTAATTTTTATATGATGATCATTGATTGTAAATTGAAGAGTATCAAGTCAACTTAGTTTTATCAATATTATAGTATAAGTTTAAGAACTTCCACCTGAAGAGGCTCTCGTTAGACAGTGGTACTTCTGCATAGCTATTGACAAACAATCAAATCAAAACTGACTTGTAAATACAAATTCCGTATTTGGAATTACGAGAGCAGACGCGATAGACATACAACATATTTGATTTGGTTTCAATATGTTTGTTTTTAAATAGCTATGCTCATGCTGGACACTAAAGTGTGAGTTTCCTGTCACAGTAAACTGACTGCCGGTAGCTTGACAACTGTTCCTAATACTGGTAGCCTACATTTGTTTTAATATTGTTATATATTTTTAGTATTTAAAAATATAATAGGTATGTGTAAACATGACAAGAAACAATTAGATGTTTAATTGTCTTTTTCCAGTCAACACAACATTTATATGTACTTAATTTATTGTTTATCTTATCTTTTCATCAACAAATGATTAATATTAAGTCATTATTATTTCACAAGAAAATAACCAAGTTTAGTAAAAGGTAAGCTATAGGTAGGAAAATAGTAAACAAAGCAAATTCAACTCAAAAAGTATGAGTATAGTATTCATAACAGCTTTTTTATTATTATGCAAAAATGCCTAACATACCACATCATCTGCAGAGATGGTTTGGTTACAATTCTTAGGAAATATAATATACCCTTCCGAGCCTACTTAGGAAATGAATAAAATAATGTTTCAAAGATTCCTTAATACACGCATTTCCTGTGAAATGTATGTATTACCCTCGCTCACTCTACCCCGCCATCCCCTTCTAACCTCACCTTCATCCCGTTCGCAGGGTATGTCGGGGTCTCAGTACATACTCAGAGGAAGGAGGAGGGCTATCGTTGCTATACTTACAAATAGCTACAATAGCTATAATACTTATTTTGATTAGTATTTAGGAAATGTATAGGATTTCCTAGGAAAAGTGCATATTACAAAATATATCATAGATTTCCTACCTATTTTAGGAATTGTAAACAATAACGGATTACACACTTTTTCGTTAACATGTACACTAAAAAACATTGCCGTGAGTCTACTGTTTACAGCTTTGGCAGATGGGCTATGAAAACTGCTATGCATGAAATTCACTATAAGATAGGTTAAACTATACTGATTTTACAATCCTTGCAGTTATATAAATTTTGCTAACACAACGCCCATTGTTGTGTTAGCAAAATTTATATAACTGCAAGGACTGTAAAATCAGTATAGTTTAACCAGTGACCAGTTAATTTATTGGAATTCAAGACACTTTGTACTAAATCTTGTTTAATCTATTATATTAACAAACCCGCCTGAAACTATATTTATTCAGTTATTTTAATAAGTTTAAGATAAATTGTCTGCAAGAATTAACAGATCAACCCATAAAAATCTAAAAAGCTTTTGTTTGTTCCAGCCTAGCAACCAACCTTCAGTTGTGTTTTTACATTAGTGAATACCTAAGCCCACTCTTTTTTTTCGTTGCGTGGTATCAAATAACAGTCATTTATTTTTAAGGATGACGTTATCGTACCGTAGCCATGCTGTACTAAGTTTTATCAAGAAGAAGAAGTATTACTCACCTCTGTTTAGCTATTATGCTCCGAAAATGCCGCAACCTGCCGCACCGAAATAATTCTCAATTGATTGGCTACAAGGTTCCAACAAATTAACCGAGTTTACATGAACTGGTGAAATTCAATGCAATATTATGACTCAGAAGAGGCCGTATAAGTGTTCTGTGCACAGAACACATTGGTTCTGTGCCCTAAAATTACATACTCTTTGCTGTGCCCCGGCCGGTGCTAACCGCCCACTGGCCACTGTTTACCTCATCACATACAAGTAACCCTTGCTTACCAATTTTATTATTTAAAGTTTTAGTGGTAAAGTTTCATTTCGATTGTAGGACTTTGTTTTGAACTTTTGACAGTTTTGACATTGACACAATGGGTCAAACAAGCAGAAGGAAGGGGCCGAACAGAGCACCACAGAGTACAGATAACCAATAACGACTCTCGGTAAACGTAACGGTTAAGAAATATAACCACTTACAAATAAATAAAGAAAAAAAACCATTACTTCTAGTCAGGAGTAGAAATGTGCCGTTGCCGGCAAAATTCCCGGGAATATTGCCGGGAGTGGGAATATTCGCAGAGTATTTGTTAATTATAAGTCAAATTATGTACGGAAACTTTGTAATACACATAAAATTAGCATTAATAGGCCCTAATCTACATTGACCGGCAACTTTGGCAATGTTTCCAATGCTGCTGGCAATTTTGGTATTTTCCCAATATTCCCACTAGTCAGGAGTAATGGTTTTTCTAGCAGTCTACCCTAAGGTGATGATAACGGGGCTGGGTCTTTGACTTAGCTTTACATGCTGTAAAGCTAAGTGCTAAGCATAAGTGTCCACTCCTATTTTTTTATTAAGATTTTAGAGCACTAAGTTGTTGTCTTACTATGGTGAAATATAATAATAATGGTATATTAGGCATGCATCATACCAACACTTCAATGTATTTTTTTTAGTATGTACCCATTGATGTTGGTGTACCTAATAAATAAATAGATAATTAAACTCTTAACATTCGTTCATTTTGGATTAGCGATCTTGAAATATGTAGGTACATGGGTAAACGTATTTCAATAGGGGATCGGACAAAAAAAAAACTAATTAGTCCGTCAGATAGATTTCCAAAAATTATTGGACACGTATTTTTTCTTTTTTCACGTAAACTTAAAATGAAGACGATACAGTGCTTCGAAAACTCGTGTGACGTCATAATTATGATAGTACATTTTGACGACACAAGTGACGTTTCAAGCCCCACTCCAAGATCTTTGACGCGTTTTATCTTCGTCATTTTTTATTGATTTGATAAAACAAAAAACACGTATTCAATATTTTTCGATAATCTAACTTACGGACTAAACAGAATTATATTATTTTGACCCAGTCCGATCCCCTATTTTATTTTTTACTGCTAGCTTCGTCCGCGTGACATTATTTTAAAAATGTTACTTAAAACATCAGCTATCCGCTAGTTAAAGTTTTTGAAGGATTAACTGGTATTATTACAATGTAAAGTATACAAGATAAAAGGACATTATGAAACATGGTGTGTTTTCTGTAATACCTACACACGTACTACGTAAATGCATGCCCTTTTCCCATGGGGTATGTAGAAACCACCGACTGCGACCTGGTCATACGCGCCCACCGGGGTGTCCTCTCCCGGTGTTCCGGGTGTACCATACATAGCTGGGCACCGTTAATCAAATAGTTAACTTCGCTAAACGTTAAAGCGTTACATTTCGGAAGAATTAACGCAAGTTAACGTTAATCCGATAGTATGTGTAAAATTGCATCTTTCTATCGTTGCGTTACTGAACTTTTAAAACCTGTTGGTTTAGGTTCTGGAAGTTAACAGGTTAGAAATAAAGCAAAATACTTATATTTGAAACGTGTAATTTAATCTTCGGGCGTAAGGTGCATAATTCCCCTTCATGAACATTTAATGAAAGCGAGATTAGTGAGATATACGAATATCGAAAGAACTATTAGGCATTGGATTAGCGATTAACGGACTTCTGCATATTAACGGAAGTTAACGTGTCTGTTAACATTTTTAAAAGTTAACTTAAAAGTTAATCCGTTAATCAAAATGTTAACTTCGTTAATTAACTGATTAACGAGTTAATGTCCAGCTATGACTACCATATCACATCTGCAATAGGTACACATACAATCATATCCCTGACACACACATTACACACCGACACACGCACGTTCTTTATGTTCTGTGCGCACAACACACACATATCTGTTCCCATACGCACGTCACTTTTCACATTTTTCAGCACAAAGGTAGGTATCGATGGTAGGTATCAGGTTACGTTCATCCTCCATAGAAATTCAAACATCCACCTAGCTATCTTGAGACAAAAATAGCAAACTCCACTGTGGGTGACAGAAGAGTAGGTACTCGGCTTTGCGAGTGCATGAATCGAGGCAGAGTTAAAACTCCGTCTTCTACATCCGATGTGTTGTTTGTGGAAGGGCAAGCGCCATTTTAGAACTGGATGTAGAAATGTCGGTCAATCGTGTGTATATGGAACGGGTTGTCGCCTTTGCAGGTAGAACTTGGATTATATAAGACTAGATGTGTGAGAATGGAGATTGACGGACCAAGCTGTAGATAATGTTGATATAATCAAATAAAACAACCAATTCGTTAAATAAAAATAATCTTCTATTGAATTTTTATGAAAGTACAAAGTTCGATAAAATACAACACTATGGAATCTTAAATAAGCTAGGTAATTAAGCTTCACCTTCCTCTAGAGTGTCTTCTGGTATGTGCCCAAAATCGTTAAAATAATGTGTTTGCACTGCTTTCGATGGATGCGTTTCCAATATTTTACGTATTTCTGACCGTATAGGTTTGCAATCACTCCAGAGAGAACCCCAGTGTGGTGTCAAATTGGAAACAACAAAATAACTTTGAACAAAATCAGTACCTATCATTAAGCATGTGTCGCAGGGTTTCAAGTGCAGTCACATATTGTCTATAGTTTAATAATTCGTCTAACATTTTATCAAAAGCTTTGGCAAACAGATAATAAGTAGTTGAAAAATTAAATTGTTCGATGTCTTCTTTTAAACACTTCATAATGATGGAAGCTAATGTAGGAGATATTTTCATATGAATATCTTTCCAAGCGCAATCCATTTCACTTGTCATAGTTCCATGATGGTTTGGAAATGTATCAAACATAGATTTTTGTTCGGCCAATATCTTAACGTATTCTATTACAAGTTTCCAACTAGTATGCAATACATAGTTTTTCAACAATGGCAACTTTTCTTCCATTTTATTTTTTATCTTTATGAACAGTTTAACAGGCACAGTTTTTTCATTAAAACTAAGTACATAAATTCTAAAATTCCAAGCCAAATGGTGTAAAAAATTTTCGAAGTATTCTCTAACATAAAGCTCGCCTGAATGCATGGTGTCCCAAAGCTGGAAAGCTTCATCAATCGCTGGCTCTACTACTCGTTTATATCTCCTAAGCTGGTCTTCCTCACTCTTACCACACAAAACGTAACATGCAAATACTTCTAAATATTGGCTATGATATGAACAAAATTTAGTTTCGGCTGGTGAAAGCATTTTATTGGCTACGAAGTCTCCGTCGAGTAATTCCATTACTTGTGGTGCATAATATATTAAATCCATGACATAGTCTTCACAGTTGGCGCTAGCAGGCAAAGAGGTTAAAAACTCGTAACTCTTCATGTAAAATTCTGCACGAATACTAATAGGAACATTCAGAACGTTTTTAAATTTTTTATAGATTTCTGCACTCTCTTCTGCAGTTAAGTTATCTATAAATGAACTTAATATTTGCCAGAGTTCCTTTTGAACAGTTGGATTATCAGCTTTACATATCTGATTGTAAGTGTGCTTGAATAGGACTGATCGGATTGTTATATTCTTTGAACTTTTCCAAACATTCGAAAATATTGTTTTGAGATCTTCAGATTTGAATTTGGATATCGAAAGATTTAGTCCAAATTTTTGTAATGAGACTGGTGCATTCAATAAATTTGGTAAATATTCACGACTTTCAGCTTCATTCAAATTTGGCAATAAAGCATTAAGTGATGGAACTGTATGTTGTAAGTAATCTCCTTTAGCATACCACAAAATTGTGTCTAAGGGAATCAGCGGTCTGACTATGTGCAAATGTTTTGCAATATTTTTCTTTATACTCAATTCGATTTCATCAGTAGTACCCCAGTTTACTTTTCTGTCATCAGGAATATGTTGTTTTGCAAAGTCAATAATTTCATTTTGTGGGAGAAGTGTAAATAGACCGCTTATAACGGCTTTTTGTCCGGTAGGTTTGTTCAGATGTAGTAAGTAGGCATCGGTGAAGTGTTGGGCAAGTGAGTTCGGCCAGTATACGCGCAGCTTGGCGAGCAGACGTCGCAGTGAGACAGCGTCGTCAGTTCGCAACGTGTCTATTTGTTTGTCGTGGCGCGTCAGCAGCTGCGGCTTGTGCTTCAGCGCGTTCAGGCACGCTTCCTCGTTCAGACATAGTGACAACGACTCCTCAAACATGTGCTTCCGCCACGATTTCTTAACGTTGTACAAACACGACATGTCGGTTTTCCACATATTCTCTTCTTTTATCTTTATCAGTTCTTGAATGTTATTAAGAATGAATGGGTACTTAGGTATATCCTTTTTCCAATCTTTTAACAAAGTCAAGGCATTTTTTAGTTGCTCTATAGTCTCACTGAAGTCGGATTCATTGGCAATGTTTTCAAGTTGGATCTTTGTCAAAATGGAATTAAATAAATAGTTAAACATTTTACTTCTCTGTTCTAGGTTTAGTTTACTTCGAACCTTTTGAAAAGTATTAAATGTCATCTTCTGTGCTATAGTTTCTGGCACAGGTTCATCGTGCAAAACTTTATACAGGGCTATAGATTCGAAACACTTTTGCACGTCGTTTTCAGATTCGGTATATACTTCCATACTGTGGAACAATTGATCCAAAACGTTCCAAGTTTCAACGTCGAACTCGTGGGAAGATATTTTTGAAAGCAGATTATTGACGAACTGAAACTTGAATGGTTCATTAATATGTTTCTCGTACACGTATTTTAGTAACATTTTTATATGCAGCGGATTTCTTCCTGTACAAGTAACCAAAATTGAGAGCATAGCACATCGTTCAGAGGATGAGGCCTCTTTGCGAATCAGTTTTTTTAATTCATTAAATGCAACTGTAAATGGGGCGAATTCATACCATTTGTAAGACTTTGTGGACCAGTGGTGTTTTTCGTAATCTGGATAGAAATCTGCCAGTTCAGTTTTTTCGATAAAAGTTTTCCTTACAAATTCAAACCTTTCGTTTTCTGGCATGTTTTTAATAAAATACCCCAAGTTTTCATCCTCATCAAGTAAATAATATCGACATGTGTCAATTTTAATTTGCTTTTTGAGAAAGGTTTTTATTTCGATCTTATTTAAATATTTTGCCGCCACGGACAGGTCAATTACGTTTACGAACTTTTCAAATTTGTCAAATACTGTTTGCGGGTGAGCTTTCATGAGGCAATCTGTTTTTTTTTTACCCATTTCGAGCTTGCAGTAATAATAATATTCATCGTGTTCTAGTACATCCACCACTTGTTGACTATGTAACTTTATGTGAGACAGTATCTCCTGTTTTGAGGCATGTCTTACCCTACCCTCCGTTACTCTTGTATAACATGCAATAAAATTGGGAGACTTTCTGCACAAACGTTTAAATAGAGATAGTGGTACGTGGCGTTCGTGTCTGACGACATTTTCCACGAAAGGAATGGAGCAGTTTTGCAACCATTTGTAAGAACTGTCAGTTCCTTTCAAGTATTCGTAAAAAGCTTCGACTCGACTTTCGTCTTTCAGGTTGAGTCTAATGTGAAGCATGAGTTTGTTAAATGTTTTGGTGTTCATGCTAGGTAATAGTTGTGTGTGTAGGTACTCTGGATTGATGATGTTTGCGTACTGCGGGTCGGTGATTAGCCACGTGGACTTTTTGATAGCTGTCGCCGCATACATTAAATCTTTAGATTTTATAACTTTAAAGATATAGTCTATGTTTCTGTGTTTACTGGCGATGGCTATTTTCAGAAGGTTGTCTAAGTCGCTGTCATCGCTACTAATGTTACGTAATTCATAGTTTTCATTAGCAATCGCATCTTCGACTAGCTTGTTGAAGTTTCGGCGCTTTTTACCAAGAGTGTCCTCGTCTAGCGCCATCGGAACCATTTTGAGGAACTGAAAATGAAATATTTATGATTTACTATATGTCACATATACTAGCTCATGCCCGCAGTTTCGCCCGCATGGAGTTCAATAATTGTCCATGGGATCATACGTTCAGAATAAAAAAGTTAAGTGTTGATTTAGTTTATAAACTACATATGTGCTAGATTTCAACCAAATATGTTCAGTAGTTTTTGCATATAAGAGTATCAGACATCCATCCTCACATACTTTTGCATTTATAATAGTACTAGCTTATGCCCACGACTACGCCCGCGTTAAAAGTATTTATTTGTTAATCCAGGTTATAAACTATCTGGGTATCAAAGGGGTTTGCGTAGTTTTGTATGGGCTAGTGGCGTCTTGTTTTTTTTCAGCGGCCTCTTTTAATTTTCATGTTATTTTGTTGTGCTGTGTCAAATACACATATTATGTGTTCAATTATTTTTGTCCTAAGTCATTTCTAAGCTGAGATATTTGCGTTCGAAGATTATAAAAATATCGTCATTATAAATACTTCAATCACTGTCCTGCGTAAAGAAATCTTAGTTATGTGTCATCGAAATCCGATTTTTCCGTGAAAGATTAACAAACATCCATCCATCCATCCTCACAAACTGTCGCATTTATAATATTAGTGGGATAGTAGGATACCCTAACTAGCGAAAACAGCGTCATCATACGCTATTAAACCGCATAATATATAGGTACTTTGTATTGAAAAGCATGAGACAATGGCCACTAGCAAAGCAAAAACGAGCAAAGCAGTCGCTTTGCTCGTTTTTGCTCGATATTGATAAGGGCAACAGGCAGATGTTTGAAATATTCACAAAATATTCAGTAATATATTCACTATAACAAACATTATACGTTCATAACGCGGTCTTATTCGACTTCTAAAGGATTAAGTACACGCTAGTTGTGTTGATTCCGGTGTATTTCCTGATTTGATGAAAATTAGCAAAGTGATTCCGCTGTTCAAATCTGGTAGCACAACCGACCCCACAAACTTTCGACCTATTTCCATAGTAACTACTGAGCAAAATTTTTGAAATAAAAATAATTTACTTCACTTGAAACAGTTCGGCTTCACAAAGGGTCGATCAACTACAGACGCGGGCGTGGAATTACTTAAGAGCATATTCGAGGCCTGGGAGGAATCGCAGGATGCTCTTGGTGTCTTCTGCGACTTGTCCAAGGCCTTCGATTGCGTGCAGCATGAAATGCTTATACGGAAACTATACCATTATGGTGTGAGGGACAAGGCTCTAGACCTTCTGACTTCTTATTTAAATAACAGAACTCAGAGGGTTGATGTTAATGGCAAGAGATCTTCAGGGTCTGCGGTCACTATGGGCGTCCCACAGGCCTCAATTCTAGGTCCATTCTTATTACCCGACTGCGGCGAAGCCCAAAAGGAGGGTTATGTGTTTGTTTTTAATATATATCAATGACTTGCCATATCACGTAAGGGATAATCACAAGATTGTATTGTTCGCGGATGACACATCTCTCATTTTTTAAATTAAACGTCAATTATTAAACTTTGACGAAGTGAACAATGCACTCCCGTCGGGGCCGCGGATTTTTGTACTAGATGACGTGGCCTCGGCGCAAGGGCAAAGAAGGAACATGGGTTCGGTTTTTAGTCAGTAGAAGTCTGACACTCCCCTTCGCTCTGCCCAAGAGCGGGGGGGGGGGGTCATTTGATGATTTTCCACCCACCAAAAAAAAAAAAAAAAAGTGAACAATGCACTATCTAAGATTGTTCATTGGTTCAATGTAAATAATGTACTCCTGAATGGAAAAAAGACCAAGTTGATTAAATTCTCAACTCCTAATGTGAGGCAGTTATCTACAAATGTTCAACTTAATGGAATAGAGTTGGATCCTGTTGAGTCAACAGTTTTTCTTGGAATAACTATTGATTCAAAATTACAGTGGGGCCCACATATTGCAACATTGTCAAAAAAAACTTAGTTCGGCCGCCTACGCTGTCAAGAAAATTAGACAGGTTACTGTAGTTGTATGTTGATACGGCCAGAATTGTTTATTTCAGTTATTTTCATAGCGTCATGTCGTATGGGATTCTTCTCTGGGGTGCCTGTGCGGACATCGACGCTATCTTTGTTCTACAAAAAAGAGCTGTTAGGGCCATTTACAATCTAGGTCCTAGGGATTCCCTCCGAGAGAAATTCAAAGATATGAATATTCTGACCGTAGCCTCTCAATACATTTTTGAAAATTTACTATGTTCTTATAAATATATCAAATTTTAAGAAAATGTCCGATATTCATAGCTTGAATACTAGGAATAAGCACAACCTCGCTGTACATCGCACTCGCCTCCACAGAATAGGCAACTCATTCATGGGTCAATGTATACGCTTTTACAATAAACTTCCCATTGACATTAGAAAATCAATCAATCGATTTAAAATTTACATTAAAACCAAACTATGTAAGAAAGGGTACTATAAAATAATTGATTATTTAGATGACAAAAAGGTTTGGGATTGAATTGCTCGCTCTGCTAAGCTTTGTGTAAAGGTTTGGGATTGAATTGCTCGCTCTGCTAAGCTTTGTGTAATTCTTATACAATATTGACATAAAAATCTGATATATCCTATTGTATATTTCCTTTTTTAATTAATTCTTTTACAATTTTTGACATGTAAATTTGACATTATAATTATTATCCTATTTTGTAAGCTCAAATTATTATTTATTTCATTGTAAAACATGACACATATTGTACACACGGCTACACATCAAGCTATACATTTCCAGTTTACCCTGATCTTGCACTGTACGAAAATCCTATACAATGCGAGACCAGCTTATACTGGAAATGTATAGCTTGATGTGTAGCCGTGTGTACATGCTTTAAAAAATAGGTAAAAAAACTTTTTAAGTTAAACGGTTTTATGTTAAACATACATTGCAATGTTTAAGATAAATGTACTAAAAACCAAAAAATTATAAAATAGATACAGTCGTGGGAATTATAAACATATGCATAGACTAGACTAAAATAAAACCGTGGGGCACGTCAATTGTCTACAATCGTTGATTAAAATGTTTGTTTTGTAATGTTACAAAACAAACATTTGACGTGCCCCACGGTTTTATTTTAGTCTAGTCTATGCATATGTTTATAATTCCCACGACTGTATCTATTTTATTATTTTTTGGTTTTTAGCACATTTATCTTAAACATTGCAATGTATGTTTAACATAAAACCGTTTAACTTAAAAAGTTTTTTTACCTATTTTTTATTTTCTAGTTTTTAGTTTTTATTTCGCATTCTGTTTAATTTTTGCATAGTAAATTGTATTCTACTTGTTGAGACCTTTCATTTGATACCCATGTTGATGGGATTGATAAAACCTAAGTTATCCGCCATTTTGTAGCGGCCGCCATCGTGTATTTCAATTTTTTTATAGTATATTGTATTCTGCTTGTTGAGCCCTTTCATTTGATACCCATATTGATGGGATTATTAAAACATAAATTATCCGCCATTTTGTAGCGGCGGCCATCTTGAATTTATAATAATAATGAATAAACATAATTGTATTGTCACCAAAATACAAAGTGTATACAAAATTTCAGATTAATCGGTTGACAGGAAGAGGGTGAAATTTGAATTACTAAACTTGACCCAAGAATAAAACAAACGGGGTGAGCTAAATAAAACCGTTTAATAAAAAGACTTTGATCCCTGAGTTTGTTTCACCATTTCTTCTCAGGGTAGTCAGATACGAAATGTCGACCCCATCTAGCTTAAGTTTAAAATGTGATGACGTGTAAAAGTGATACCTACATCCTATTTACTGAATAAACAATTTCATTTCATTTCATTTCTAGGGTTTCCAGTCCAGTACCTATATTGTTGGTGCGTCCTGTTTACTTAATTTTAAAATTTTATTCTAATTATTGTGGCTCATGGCTACGATTCCAAAAGAAAAAAAGTATAAATATTCCACTTCTTCATTCGATTAGTACACACGGCTACACATCAAGCTATACATTTCCAGTATAAGCTGGTCTCGCATTGTATAGGATTTCCATACAGTGCGAGATCAGCGTAAACTGGAAATGTATAGCTTGATGTGTAGCCGTGTGTATTTAACTCTGATGCAGGATATACAATATAGATAGGCACCTATCACGCACGACGATAATCATCGTCATCGATAATAATAGATATTGCAGCTGTTTCAAATATCCAGTCAAAAAATGTCTTATTTCATCGAAAACGACGTATAGACCAGTGCCGAAGCCTTCAAAAATGGTAAAAAATGAAAAAAAATTACAGTAGGATGAAACCCAATGGAAAAAGTAGAGAATATAACAAAAATTAAAGGCAAAATAAATTACGGTCGATCTGAGGTCGGGAAGTGGGGGTGGGGGGGGTTTTAAGGGGGGAAAGCGGTTTATCTCGATTTCTGGCAAAACTACAAGTCCTATCGAAAAAAATAAAATGGCAAAGTTGTAGAGAATAATAAGATCTACAACTTTAATTTAACACTTTTTTCACATAACCTCAAAATTTATGTGAAAAATTCAAAAAACCAAGTTTTTGGTTTTTTATTTATATCTTTTTCACAATAATTTTTTTTTCTACGAAACTTGGTGAAAAGTTATCTTATTATGTCCCAAATACACTGTAATTTATTTGATTTAAAATATTTATTTTTTCGGCTTATTTTAACTTAATATCAAAAAAGCACCCTAATTTTCAATCGAAAATTCTGACGTCAAAATATCAGATTTTTTTAAAAAGTCGGTAGGCGTTGTGTTCCTTATAACCTCTACTTTCTGATGATGTATTAAAAATATACATTGCAATGGTAAATTTTCTCAGAAAATGCAAAATCAGCTGCTACGAAATAACAGGTAGTAAGGGCCAAACCCTCCTAGCCCCTCCCCAATTCTCTGTGAAATACCTTTTGATGGGCCAAAATTTTCCGTAGGTCTCCACGATATATAAATTATCTTAAAATAACAATAAATAGGCATAAAACACCAATAAATACGCTTATAATTTCTTGTCTAGGCCTTATTATTTGGTAGTGGGATTATTTCGCAGCAGCTGATTTTGCATTATCTGAGAAAATTTACCCTTGCAATATATATTTTTAATACATCATCAGAAAGTAGAGATTATAAGGAACACAACGCCCACCAACTTTTTAAAAAAAGCTGATATTTTGACGTCAGAATTTTCGATTGAAAATTAGGGTGCTTTTTTGATATTAAGTTAAAATAAGCCGAAAAAATTAATATTTTAAATCAAATAAATTACAGTGTATTTGGGACATAATAAGGTAACTTTTCACCAAGTTTCGTAGAAAAAAATTTTTTTTTTGAAAAAGATATAAATAAAAAACCAAAAACTTGGTTTTTTGAATTTTTCACCTAAATTTTGAGGTTATGTAAAAAAGTGTTAAATCAAAGTTGTAGATCTTTTTATTCTCTACAACTTTGCTTTTACATTTTTTTCGATAGGACTTGTAGTTTTGCCGGAAATCGAGATAAACCGCTTTCCCCCCTTAAAACCCCCCCCACCCCCACTTCCCAACCTCAGATCGACCTTAATTTATTTTTCCTTTCATTTTGATCATATTCCCCTCCTTTTATAATGGGTTTCATCCTACTGTAATTTTTTTTGGTTTCAAAAATTATCGACCCTGGTCTAGTAAGTAAAAGTATTGTGTCACGGAATGATTATTAAAATATATTCATAATAATGTACCTACTTATTGTATTAATTTACAAGTTTACATACGCCGAATTATATTTAATTTTATAGATTTTAGTTATGTTTTACTTTAAATTATTCATGTTATAGAAAAGGGCGCAATGTAATATCTAGCTCGACCAACAGAATATACCAAACACATAGGTTAATATACCTAAGTACCTACAGTACAATAGAATCCCGATTATGTGAAACCACGGAACAGAAAGTGAAACACTATCGGTACAGGATGTAATATGTACTTAGAAGTTTTTAAACTGACATCACAGCCTATTTGATGCGATAACTACCTACGCTTAGGGTTGCCAGACGGTCGGGAATTGGCGGGATTCTCCCGAATTTTTGTATGTCCTCCCGACTCCCGACAAAGCTAATAATCTCCCGAAAAACAAGTTCGATAATTGTCAAACGAAACTTGCAAACCACTTGGGCGCTTGGCGCAGAGCGAAAAAACATTGCAATGCACTCCGTCTGAGTCGAGTCGAGTTGTAAGTATGTTTTATATTTTCAATTCCAGTAAGTAACGCTTACTGCGAACGCGTTTTTAGTGTACTTAATAATTTATACTCAAAAGAAAGGAACCGAATGAGCATGGATTTAATAAAGGCGGAATTAATAATTCGTTTGAATTTTGACGAAAATTGTTTAAATTTTAAGACCTTTTTGAATAGCGATAAAGCTCAAAAGTTGTTAAACGCGGTAAAAAAAAATGACAAATACTTATGGCAAGAACAAAAACAATAAACATGCTCATTCGGTTCTTATCTTATGTGTCACAAATACATACTGTTTTTTTTTCTTATATCTACAGTGCAATGCAAAAATATGTTTGTTTACTTAATATATTATGTATAATTAATATTATTAACTTATTTTTTTATTTCTCCCGACCAAAGCCCTAAAATCCCGAAAAATCGCTTATTGATCCCGATAACAGGATGAATCGATCTGGCAACCCTACCTACGCTTCATTGAAGCCATAGGGTTGTCCCTTTTAATGTTGATGATTATTGTTTTTTTTTTCTTAAATATTTTTATTCTGTTGTGATCAATGAATCGAATTGAAATAACTATACTCCATTTACTTTATGATTAGAATTATAAGTTGACCGTTTTTACAGTCCGTTCAACCTATTTTGAATTCTATTTCGTAGGCATAAGGATGGCATTAAAAGCAAAAATATTGTTACAATACCGACTATTTACTGCAGCTGCATTTTGTCTTGCTTTCAACGTAATAGAGTTCACAATCGGTTGAACGGACTGTAAAAACGGTTAACTTAAAATTCTAATCTTATAGTAAATGGAGTATAGCTTACTACAACTAGTGATGTGCAATTCTGCTATAAATAATTAACATATTAAGAACAAATATATTATTTTATTGTTTTAAATTCTTCATAATATCATACTACACAGTTTTAGACTAAATTAAATGTTATTTAATGTTATTATTAGGTAAAGTTGGACCAGTGTAAAATTTTTTTTTTGTTGTTTTATTTGATTCTCACTTAAATATCACGGGGATGGCAAAGGGGGGTCAAAATTTTGGTCCTTTTTTGTCTAGGACGCTCCGTTTTCGAGATATTTCAATTTCAATTTTTTTTTTACAGAAACTTTGAACACCCATAACTCTGAATAACGTGCATCGTAGGACCGCAGCGCGCCACCGCTTGCTACGTTGTTATACTTATTATAATAATATTACCCCGTTCTGGCCCCGTTGGTATTCGTTGGGCGTGTTGTTGAGTTAGACATTATAATGATAACACGTAGGCAGCGTCGGTATAACAAACAAATAAAAATTCATTATGATCGATCACAAGGGCATAATAGGTATATAATTCGATAACAAAAATCATTCTTACCTTTCAAAATTAGTAGGAAGTTTAAAATACAATATCTCCGGTTTTGATGAAGCCGAGTTCAAACACCCGTATACGTTCCCGGCATTTTAAAAAAGATTGGAGGATATTTCAAAAAAAACTTTTACGTAAACTAATCACTCGTCTCGGCGCGGCACGCACAACTGAGAGCACTGCGGTGTTCGCTAGCTGGCCCTGTCGATGCGCATGTTTGTGTGAGTGTGCGGTTTCGAGCGTTTGTAGGCAGTTTCCGTACTGTCCATATTTATATTGTGCTGACATGGTCACAAACCAACCCAGTCCTATAACTACTATCGGTACATAATGAAAAGTTACTTAAAATTAATATTGTTTGATTTTACTTTGAAATCGATTATCCGGATTTTCAACGGAAAATTACGCACCTTATTAAAATGTTTTGTAATCTCGGTACTAATTACTAAGTTTTATTATAAGTAATAGCATTATTATTTTAAACTACAAAATTCCGTATTGCATTCGTTTGTGGGCCGTGACCTTGTAGGTATTTTCAGTTTATTTGAATAGATAATAATAAATTGTGTCAATTACCTGTATGTGAACACTTCCGAATGGGCACTGACTGACTGAAGTTTCCTTACAGTACAATCGTTGTAGTAGGTATACTTGTTATAATATTCTTACACAAAATGTTGTAATCGAGGTGTAATCATTACACATTATCATGACTCAGCAGTCAGTACAAACCGTTCACTAAATATTTTACAAACTAGGCTTAGGAGTGCCACTGATTATAATTGATCAACCACTTATTTGTTACTATTTTATTTCATTTTTTTTATTATTGTCGTCACACAAAATTCAAAAAAGTAAATTAAAGTATCACACTATTTACAGCTTTTGTATAAAATCGCCTGTCCGGTAAACATCAGAGGTGTACAGATAAAATAACGCAATTGGTTATCGTTATTTATTTCGTCGATAACGTTTAATAACCGTTATTCAACTATAACAGTTCTTTCACAGTTATTTTGCCTTGTAGCTGGGATTGTAGCTTCATTAAATTGTTGTATTTGTTTCGACAATTGAAAAGTGCCTACAGGCGCGGTCTTAAGCCCCCTTAGGGAGTCGCAAAAATTTCAAGGAATAGCTATTTTTCGAAACTTTGTAAATTAATTAATTAATAACTTTCTGCTCAAGAAAAACCAAATAACAATTCCAAGGCAGAATGCAAATTTTTTAAGCTGGATACGCTCGCTTACATTCTAGCTTGTCATCTCTGTCTGAATGAACAAATAGAACCCACTAAATGGGTCGGAGGCGGGATTTTTAAATTTTGAAGCTATCAAGAGCGGATTCAGGGGGCGGGCCACCCCACCCAGTGCTGGGTTTAGGTTAACCGTGATCATATTTCTGACCCCGTTGATTTAAAAAGTAAATACATTGTATGATGACAAACAACTAAGTTGTGTAATCGCGTTCCTGTCACCCAAAGAACCCAACCTATCCGAGGGCCAGCTCGCTTCGCTTGCCCTTGTGTTGTATCTTGAAACTTGAAATTCTAAATCATATCGGGGAACCTCCCCCCGAATTAGAAGCGATCAACCTATCCGGGGCGGAGTGTTACAATTTTCTCTAACAAATTCCCTTTTTGACATTCAAATAACTGATAATTAATCACATTTATTTGAGTTCTAACATATCTCCTCTAATGGGCCTACTACACGCACGCACTTCCCCACAGTTTTGCCTGCGGGATTACACGGTGCACACAGTACATCGCGCGTGTGGTTTGTAATGGTAATACAGTTTTTCCAACCATACGCGCGATGTACTGTGAAGTGTGAACGAAAACTGTGGGGAAGTGCGTGCGTGTAGTAGGCCCATAAGAAAGGTAAAAAAAAAATGTAACGTACTCGATGTACCTAGTGCCAATATTTTCGGTCGGCTTTTTAGTTTTTCTTTATTTTTTCACACATTTTTTATATTAAAAGACAGTAAGAAAACCTCTGAAATCTAACGTGAGTGCTAAATTTTACGAGCTCGCTACGTGACTATTCCGCCTGACTTGTCTCAATTGATAGGTTTTAAGACTCCTTGCATGAATCGACTCAAAAGTTTTCGAGAACCTGAAGGTACAACCACTGTGCACCCCCCTTGGCCACGCCTGAGTGCCTAAAAGTGGCCTGATTAAAACAATGATTGATTCGATTACAAGGTTTTGTTATTTTAGGCTTCGAGACTTTTATTGTTAAATATCCAAGAAAGAGAAACTCTAGAGGAGATATTTATATTACCTTTCCTCTATTCTGTAATATAATGCATATTACAGAATAGAGGAAAGGTAATATAAATATCTCCTCTAAAGTTTCTCTTTCCTTTCCTCTATTCTGTAATATTCTATAAATGTGTATGTTTATTACAGGTATATATTCGGATACTAGTATTTATTTTTATATGTGTATATATTAGTATGTATGTTTATTTTATATGGATATGCTTAGTTCTTAATTTTAATTAAAATTTGTCTACACACTGTGTCTACATTTCTAATCAAACTTTCCTCTCGCAGGTCTGCTGGAAGAAATTTCTTTTGAAATAAGCAGTACCTTTGTGCTCTTCTTTTTGTTATGTTTTTATCCTTTTGTATTTTGTGTGTGCTTAGATAAATAAATAAAATAAATATTTTTTTTTATATATCTGTCGCAGATTCAACACCGAGGCACAATATTTAGAGTTGACAATTTAGAATAACGCCATCTATCACCGTTTGTCGGAAACGTCAAGCTTGGGTGAGGTCGATACAGAACGTGGCAGTTCTGGTTTGACAGCTGTCAGTTGTGATATGTCAAATGTCAGTTGTCAGTGGTCGGTTGACGTTGACATTGGGCGCATTTGACTTGAGGCAGAGGACTTTTTGGTGAGAGACGAGCGCGAACGGTTGTTCTGCCCGCCTGTATCGAACTGACCGCGTTTCCGTACTTTAATCCATTTCCATCGGCTTGATCGTTTGAGATTTTGTTAATTTGTTAACGGAAGTAAATAAATAGGCGGTTGTAATCAGTGTTGAGACTATTATTTCGTACCTCCGCCATGCCGAACTTGGACTCAGACAACGATGAACCCGAAATACACACATCAAAAGTGTCTAGGGATCAACATATATTTTTGCAATAACTTTTCTCCTGATTGATATTAATTAAAATTTTCTTTAAGGATTCATCAAATAAAGTGTTTTCGTTTGTCACAGTAACGATAAACCAAGTCACCTTTGCATTAATAAAGAAATTTGCCATTTTCCTAATAAAGGGATTTTTGACATTTGAACCACTAACATTAAAGTTCGAAAAAAAGACTGAAATAACAGTTTTCTTTAAAATTTTATTGGGTAACTTAAACAATTAATAATCCGTGTTTCTACCGCGAACACTAACAACACAAGAACATCGGTTTGGCATACTCAAAATGAGTTCATCCAAATCACGCTGTGGAATGACCGCCCATGTTCGTTGCAACAACAAAAAAAGGTCTTCTTGCGA
The DNA here is from genome assembly GCA_949775195.1 of Diarsia dahlii. NCBI lineage: Eukaryota > Metazoa > Arthropoda > Insecta > Lepidoptera > Noctuidae > Diarsia > Diarsia dahlii. The sequence continues at coordinate 12,434,571 of OX459210.1, read as the reverse complement.
CTGGATACCCTCCATATTCGGCAGAGCTCTTCTCTGTAGCATATCCCATGCATGCTCAATCGGGTTCAAGTCTGGCGACTGAGCAGGCCAGGGCAGGACATTGATGTTAGCTGCGGCGAGAGTCTGTCTTACAACTCTTGCGGTGTGCGGTCGTGCATTATCATGCATTAACTGAAATAAGGGACCGATTTGCACTTGTAGAGGAACGATAGCGTCTGATACAATCGTCTCAGCATAAATTTGAGCGTTGAGGTGCCTCTGATCCAAATCAACTCAGTTCTTCCGCTGATCCAAATACCCGCCCATACCATGATGGTTCCACCACTATAAGGATGGAGTTCCTGGCAGGATTTTAATCGCTGTTGGCGTCAAGGGGTTCTCCAGTGTCGTATACGTCTTGTATCCGGTCTCATACCAAAACGAGACTTATCAGAAAAGCACACGAAACGCCATTGTTCTTCTGCCCAATTTCTGTGTTCAAGAGCCCATTGATATCGAATCCTACGATTGTGCATTGCTATAGGTGGTACCCGTAGCGGTCTTCGGGAATGAAGGTTCACTTCATGCAAGCGGTTTCTGACTGTTTGGTCGCTAATTAAGTTCCCTGAAGAGTGATGAAGCCTCACGGCTAACATCATGGCGGTTATTGTTGGAGCTCTTCGAGTTAAGATTTGAATGTATCGGTCTTGTCTCCGTGTGGTGCAGCGATACCGTCCTCCATGGCGCTCAGCCACGGTACCAGTGCTTCGGTAACGTGTCCAAAGTCGACTGATAACACTCTGACTTGTATTCAGAGCTAAAGCCACAGTACGTTGCCGGGAACCAGCTTCTATCATTCCCACGGCTCTGAGCATTTCTTCCCTGCTTAAATGACGTCGCCGCTCCATAATAACGTTGGTTTTAATCAGAAAAATGTGTTATTTCAGTCTTTTTTTCGAACTTTAATGTTAGTGGTTCAAATGTCAAAAATCCCTTTAATAGGAAAATGGCAAATTTCTTTATTAATGTAAAGGTGACTTGGTTTATCGTTACTGTGACAAACGAAAACACTTTATTTGATGAATCCTTAAAGAAAATTTTAATTAATATCAATCAGGAGAAAAGTTATTGCAAAAATATATGTTGATCCCTAGACACTTTTGATGTGTGTAGTTGAGCTACCTTCGTTATATCTATTAAGTTTCTCTCTCTTGGATAAAAGGTGAAAAATATTATTTAAGTAGGAATAAAATATTGGAAATTAAGAATTTGAGCCCTTTTTTCCGTTTCTTATTTGCAAAAAACGAAACAGTATTGTTGCACTAAGGAGAGTAAAGATCTTCTTTTAGAGCTACACAAAAGAGGTGTGAAACGAGTATATACCGGCCAAGAGCGTGTCGGGCCACGCTCAGTGTAGGGTTCCGTAGTACTTAATAATTCTTATTTTGTTTGAAAAAAGATACGTTCAGGCTAATAAAATATGTAAACGAAGTTAAAAAAAAATGCTTGCATATACGATTATACTATAAACTTAGTCCAGAAATTATTTTGTACTTACAACTTTTTGTCTTTTTTGTACAAAAACTGTTTCCAAGTTCAAAATGATTTTCCTAGAAAGTCCTTACAAAGTTCTACTTTTCTGATTTTTTTTCATATTAATCTATTGCATAGATTCTATCGCGGGCCTTGAGTTGAGCGTGGAGAGCGAATCCAGAGATTTCCTAACAAAAATATTCAGGATTCAGTATTCAACCAGGTTGCTATGGTTACGGAAAATAACAAGGTTGCCAACTGAGGTTGTCAAATTAAATAATTGTTTGTCTCTCTGCTTTCTCCTTCTAAAATATTCTTACTCGTATAATTTGTGTACAAAGTGTTTTAAATATGAATAAACAAAGTGCATATATATTAATGAAGAAAGTCACGAAAAAATAGTGAAAGAAAATGAGTGAGGAGTGAGTACTCTATAAACATTCTACAACTTTGTTATACCTAAGATTATTTTTAAGATTTATGTTGTATTTTACCAAACTTAACTTTGAATAAAATTTATTATTATTATTATTCATTTTATTATTAGTACGCATCTATCATAAGTTTTATTGGGTTTTGCATTACTATTCTGCGAATCGGTCTAAAACGATTCGTTTTCTTATAAAATATCTAAAATAAAATAAATAATTTTCATTGAGGTCTAACGTACTAGAGAAGCTATTTCAAACAAAAAATGTGCGCGCACCGGCGCACTTGATGACAGCGGGGCAGGCGGGGGGTGTCATGTTCTCATAGATTACTATCAATGCGTGCAGATGCGACATAATGTTATTATTCTGCCTACTTGATATTGTACGTATGTACTTAGAAAATAAATAAAAATTTACTTAAACTGCAACAATAATTTTTATTTTATCTGTGATTGAATGTTGATGGCTGATTCAGTAAATGTTGATTCAAATTTGCAAATACTTCTTTCCTAATTAAATGCTTTACGGTGTTTACGGACATATAACTAAAATCACATTTCAGGACAAGACCACTTTGCCGTATTAAATTACGTACCTATGATTGATGTGTGAAGTGGAAGTTTAGTATAGTCAAACTATCAATGCAATCTTCACATTTTAACTTTTTTATTAATTGTCTTGATACATAAGCAAATATTATACAACCTACTATCAATTTTGACTCGCATGTAGAGGATTCGTGGCCAAGCATTGAATACGTCGATAGTGTCTGGTCTGAGCATTTTATTCTTTGACATTCACGTAAAAATGGCCGCCGCGATGACATATTGCAATGGAAAAAATATAATTAAATTATGTGTGTTTTAAAGATAATAGTTTTATTTACTGGTGAAAAGTCACTCCTTGACTTTTACTTATATTTATTGAATTATTTCTACAGTATCTAAATGCACACGAAGGCATAATTCTGTACCTTTAGTGAAAAGTGATATAACTCGACTTGTAGCAGTTTTGAGTTCTGTATACAATCATGAAGCTTGAATTTTATTTGATTTTTCTATCTAATCGGTATAACTCTATCTCATATAGAAAGGGAAATAAGTTTCGTGTTTAATGATACAAGTGGCATTCTTGGTTGATTTTGATGATATTTTTTGTGTCTACTGATATGTCTTTAGTTATATTAAATTGAACTAAAGCTTAAATTTAAACAAGTACGTGTAAATAAGGCTATCTCGATTTATATTACTTGACACATTTAATATTAATGACACGAGTTTTGTGCGTATTAATACAATACAATTTGTATTAAGTGACACTAAAAAAACCCTACAATTATCAATTGTGAATGATGATATAACTCAAATTGTATCTCATAAGTATAAGCACCATAAAACATCACCAACGTGTCAAGTGATACAACTAAACCTGTATCAAACTACACGTGAAATATTTTAAGTAACGCGTTTAGTTCTCAATAATATAAATTGATTTATATCGCTGTAGTATAGGATTTTTAGAAACCGATCGATAGTGATTATTGTGTAAAGTGATCTATGCAGTGATCTATGTAGTAAGCGAGAAAAGCCATGATGGCGGGGGATGTAATCACGCTCAAACTACGTTGCCAGATGTACGAGAAATCTCGTACATTTGCGAGATGTAGCACTCTCTGTACGAGAAGCGAGAAAAAACACTCGTACTCCCTTTTACGAGAATTTAATAATTATTGTTGCTAATACAAACCAAAAACATTTAAAGAAAAGAATAGTCGCAAACGATTAACTTAGCAAATCACTAGATTCATTAGCTTAACACTAAAATGCATCTTTAGTTGTTGACGGATAATGTCCGCTGGGTGTATTTTTTGTTATTGTCCATATTGCACTCATGATTATTTATGTTGTTTTCTTATTTCTTTTGCACTGACTGAAACGTGAATAGAGCAATGTATTTAAGAAGTGACAGTGAATCTTCATCCACTCCATCATAAAATAACAAAAAACTGACCAAGTGCGAGTCCGACTCGCACATGAACGGTTCCGTACCATCGTAATAGTTTGTATCATCACCTTTAATTTGTATTTGTTGTTGTTATAGTGTCAACAGAAATACACATTTTGTGATAATTTTGTTTTTCATAGTGTTTGTATGAATGACATAGTTATATTTGCGGTTTTTTTTAATCTCGTTCAAACTATTAAACAACAGTATTTCTTTAACTCTATTTAAAAGTTGGAGGGGGGGAACTTTTGTGTGTGTGTGTCTTTCGTTCAAACGATTGACTTTGAGAAATAATGTTTTTAGAAACCTTAATGTCATTTTGAAAAATCTATCTATAGACACCCCATACCCATAAGATTTCCTTGTAAGGAGGGGGGGGGGGGGCTCCCCATACAAGGAAATCAAACTAAAACCCTTAATCTTTTATTTTTGTATAAAAATCGTAAAGCGTTTCACAGAACACATCTACCTTGTAGCAAGTTTCTACTGTGTAGTCTTAATAGTTTCGGAATAAAGTGGCAGTACAGCAGACGGAATTACGGACTGACGGACTGGCGGACTGACGGACTGGCGGACTGACGGACAGACAGACATGACGAATTTGTAAGGGTTCTGTTTTTTTGCCATGCGGCTACGGAACCCTAAAACGGTAACACGATTTGAGAAACAAACCTGGTTCATCGGGTCTACAATCACAAAAGTTAACTTTATTTGGTTCATCATCATTATTCATCATTTTAGCCGAAAGACGTCCACTACTGGACATAAACCTCCCCTAAGTGTCGCTATATTGACCGGTCCCATGGGTCTCGCATTCAGCGGATCCCCGAAACCTTCACCAGTTCATCGGTCCACCTAGTGGAAGGCCTTCCAATTCAACATCTTGTGGTTCGTGGTCGCCACTCCAGAACTTTTCGGCCCCATCGGCCATCTGTTCTGCGAGCAATGTACCCTGCCCATTGCCACTTAAGTCTGGCAATTTTTCGGGCTATGACGGTAACCTTGGTTTTATTCGGATGTCTTCATTTCTGATTCAATCACGCAAGGAAACTCCGAGCATAGCCCTCTCCATTGCCCTTTGTTTGACTTTTTACCTTCTGATAAGGCTGATCGTGAGCAAACACGTTACGGTCCCATAATTATGTAATCACTGGCAACACACTGGTCATTGACTTTCGTCTTGAGACACTGAGGTAAGTTGGACAAGAAGATACTACTCAGCTTCCCAAACGCTGCCCAGCCGAGTCGGATTCGACGATTGACCTCTTTCTCAAAGTTGAACCTACCTAACTGCACAGTTTGTCCCAGGTAGACACATAATCGTCAACAACTTCAAGTGTTAGATCTTGATAGGAATTTGGTTGCTGAAAATCAAACAAGCTCCATTCGACCGAAGAGTGGTTCCTCACAATGGGCCTCATAAGAAAGCTCAAAGTCACCCAAAAGGCAATGCACCCGATGGGGCTGAAAACTTCTAGAGTGGCGAATGCAAACCGGAAGTCGTTGCTTTGGAAGGCCTTCCACTAGTTGAACTGATGACCTAGTGAAGGTGGCCACCGCTGGATGCGAGGCGCACGGGACCGGTCAATGTGGCGACACCTGGTGTAGGCCTATGTCCAGCAGTGGACGTCTTTTGGGTGAAATGATGATAATGATAAGGGCAGTAGGCACTAGGCCCCACAATAGAAATTAAATTAAACTTATATTACTTTACACCTCAGCTCATTTGATATAAATAAAGATAAATCGAAATACACCACATCTTCTATTGTGTTCATTGTGTGTAAATTGATATAATTTAGATTTTGTCATAGCACACTAAAAAGACACAGTACCCATGAAATCTCGATGCTTTCGAAACAAAATTAGTTCCAGTGTTTTATTATTTGTAACTCTGTTACTATTAAAAAGATGTTTCAAAAATACTTGTAACATTGAACACAAGTGCATTTTATATTAAGTAAAATGATATAATTGAAATTGTATCATTATACACCTAAGAACTTAAATGTGGCTAATGATATAAGTCTAGTTTTTTTTAAATATCTCAAATTCTAATAATTTTTTAACAAAATCAAAACATATACGATATAATAAAAACAATTTCCAATTGATAAAAGTTAACACGTCAAAAAAATATACTGAAATAAAAAAGTTGTATCCGTTTAAAAAATGCAAAACTTATTATCTGTTTTTCTCAAAACGAGGATTTGTGACTTGTATCACTTTTCACTAAAGGTACAGAATTTAGACAAGAAAACTTTACTCAAATATGTCATGTCGCAGTAACCGCTCGACATAGACTAAATGAGGTTCAGTGCACGAACCGAAACGTGTGTTACAAAAAATCTAGTTGAGGCGTCTCCTCTAGTGCGTAGTACATTATACCTCAATGATAATTTTCATATTTTTCAATGTTAGTACACTTACGTCAGGCTGTCAATACTTTTTCTTTTAAATTTTCTGTCATAGAGTTTCTTACTAGCTTAGTTAATCTATGAAGGTTAGTTTTGATTTATAATATAATGTACATCGCGCGAAATTCGAAGATCAAACTCTTAATATCGTTATTTTTGTTCAAACTTTTTGAATGAATAATTATTTTGGTGTGTAATTACACTATTAATACCTAATTATTTATACCTATTATTGCATGTTGATAAAAAATGCTATGCAATAGATTCACCGCGGCAGTCTCCGAGTGCCACACGTTTTTTTTTTCTAAACTTATGGTTCAAAAGTTAGACCGCCCGGACACATTGTTTTTTACTTTTGGAGCGATTATTTTCGAAATGATTGACATTATCAAAAAATGATTTTAGTAAACCCCTATTCATTTTTAAATACCTTTCCAACAATATATCACACGTTAGGGTTGAAATTAAAAAAAATATCACTTCCCACTTTACATACACCTCTCTGTAAAAACCTATGTTAACAAATAAACAATCTGAATCTGAATCATATAAGTACCCTACCTTAATAAAACATTTACATATTTCCTTTGTATTTGCAATTTCTTTTAATATAGGTACGGTCCCGTCTTATTTCTATGCACTCTGCCCTTTTACCGCACACAATCTGCATTGCAGTCTCGGAATTTTTATAAGACGGAGACCCCGGGCCAAAAGTATCCGATATCTTTTCGAATAATGAGCTAACATTTAAATTCTTAGGGTCTGCCAATGCCCAGTCAAGCGAATTTTGTAATCCCGATTTTAATAGTTGTCTTTGTTCCAAAATGTTTTTACATAAACCTGTTAATAACTGCTCCGTTACAGCTAAATAATCTTTGGTCTTGTTAAAATGGCACAACTCTTCATTAACTTTAAGACCTACAAAACCAGGAGTGGCTAAGCAAGATTGTAAAACTTTTTTGTACCTAACGAATGCCCTTCCAAGCTGGGGTATCAAATTTTTGAAGGTTAGCCAATTCTTGTAATTGCTCTTTGTCAGCGTATGGAATAATTGATGATTAAATGAACTTACCTGTAAGTGAAGTTCTATCATAATTATACGAAACGCCTCGTCCGAAGAGATTAGTAGTTACATGTAGTATCGCATAGAGATCGCCACTTCAGCACTAGTTGAGAATATTCCTTTACCCTAGTTTTCTTTTTTTTTTTTTTGATGTGGGTAGGTACTCGTATTACTCGGTGCCCGCTGTTACGCTGGTTCCTCATTTAGTTTAGAGTAAGATCCATAAATCATTGATGTATGTATTTCCTAAGAGATTAGTAACGGGATGAAAAGGGCGGGCGGGCAGTTACTAATCTCTTCGGACGAGGCGTTTCGTATAATTATGATAGAACTTCACTTACAGGTAAGTTCGTTTAATCATCAATTATACTTCACGCCTCGTCCTCGAGATTAGTAGTTACATGTAGAATTTGAGAGTAGGGTAGACCGGGGACAATTGAAACAGGTCATGATTGCAACAACTTCAATTTCTCGGAAACCATGATACCTATGCGTGTGATGCGGCGTTCGTTGCATCGTCGGCCATATTCGGTTTTGTGTTTAGCACAGCTCGAGCGAGCGAGCAATGTAGTCGCACACAGGACGCCTCGACGAATTTCACGCCAAAAAGTAAGTTCTCACCATTTTTATTTTTTTGGTTTTTACCTATTTTAATCTTGTAGTTTGTCAGTTTTTCTTATTTGAGAGTATTGTTTGTCTATTTAAGTTAGTTTTTATTACTGTTAATTATTATTTAAGTCAATATATTACAAAATATTGAGTGTTAAAGTAGAAGATGTGACATGGGTACGTTTGAAACGACGTGGCTGTGGACGTTTGAAACGTTTCAAACGTCCCCGCATATTTCGCATTTTTATCCGACTGCACAGAAGAAGGTTGTGTTTTCTAAAATGAGTCTGCCGCAGGATTTGAAGCCGCTGTCCCATCTTCTCCTAAGTACTTAGGGACTCCACAGCCAAATTCCATGGTCATACATGTGTCGGAACAGTGACCTTACCAGCCCGATGACACTACAACCAGGGTTGGGCAGTATTTGAATTACTTACTTGTAATTAAAATACGTAAGTAATTGAAATACAAATACGTATTTTGTATTTGTATTTCAATTACTTCCTTAAAATGAAATTTGTTTTTCGTATTTCAAATACCTGACGACGAAGTATTTTGTAATTAGTATTTCAAATAATTGAGGCTTCAAAACACATTTTAACATTAAAATACATTTATCCCCTCGTCTGTCCACTTTTTTGTGGTGGTTTTTGAAGGCGATTATTTTTATTTTGCAAAAGTTTTTGTAATTATGTATTTTGTATTTCAATTAAAAATAGCTAAAAAATACTGTATTTTGTATTTTATTCAAATACCTTACTTAAAGATTTCAATTACTTGCGATACTGTATTTTGTAATTTGTATTTCAATTAAAGCAAAGCATGTATTTTGCCCAGCCCTGACTACAACACCCAACAGTCTACCGCAGGACTTGAAGCAGACCGTCAATAAATCATTGTTATGATTGAAACATTTTTATGATTAAAACATTGTTATGATTGAAACATTGTTACGATTGAAACAAGCTGTTTTGTATGAGACTGGATTATCTTTTTTTATCCCCCATGTAAGTGCAATTACAGCAAAATAGGGTAACAAGTCTTTCAATCATGTGAAATAGTATTCATTAGCACAAATTAAAGCTCGAAAATGATTAAAATAAGAGATATTTTACGTTGTTTATATTAAAGATGTTTTTGCTTTTATAATTTTCAAAATATTAACTTTACGGTGACACACTTGTCACGATCTCAATAAATAATTTAGTAATAAGTTAAATTTTTAAGATTGAGTAAAAACCTTCAGTAGTTCCTGAAATATTTCAGTGTTTCAATTATCCCTACTTACCGTTTCAACCGTCCTTGGGGTGGGGTCAATAGAACCACTGTGCCCGGTCTTCTTTAATGTGTGATTGTAGGTTAACTATTCAAAATAGAGATATAGATTATGTTTAATTTAGGAACTAGATAACGACCCTTTCAACTATATAAATTCCAGGGATGTAGGTACTATAGATACTTCACTGCACACGATTTAAGTCAAATTGTTTCAATTGTCCCCGGTCTCCCCTATGGGAGGGAAATATCATCAATGATACAACCTTTTAGATGAAAATAGAAACGACTGTTTATTTTCCAACAAATATTTAACCTCTTTGTTTTAATTTTACAAATTAAAAATTGTAATTTTAATCATTTGAACATATTAAAAAGGAAATTTTCTTCCGTCTTACATAACATGAATACAATTATTCTTATAATAATTATAACAGTTACAAAATAGTAATGTAAATAGTTTCTACTACAAGATAAAGAAATGTCTTTAGCTATTGATAACCGAATGAGCCAAGGATGTACAATCATTGTTCAAAATCGTTCTATTGTAGAACCTCGCAAACACAGTTGAATTGCCGCTCCAGCCAGCTGTTGCGGATAGCATCGACGCTTACACCGAGTGAGTGCGCGCGCGACGTGCTGGCGTGCCTCGTGCTGTGCGCAGAGAACACGGACGTGTCGATCCCGCACTCATAGTGTCGTTCTTACCCAGCGGCTGAGGGTTTGGGTGCCGACTGCTTTGTGGGGCTTTTTTATACCTACGAACAACAGGTCAGATTTTCTAAAGGGCGTCGATTTATTTGTATAGCAAATCAATGTGGCTGCGGGACAAATTGCAGGTTTTTGATTAAAGAATGGAATGTAAAGCATTGGTTGTTTGGAACCTGCTTTAGAAGTTTTAATGATATCTGGGATTCTAATACTGATGTGGTTTGATGAAATATTAATGTTCTTGATATTTATTTTGGATAAGGTTTGTAATCTATGGGCGGTTGTAATTGCTAGTAATGTGATTGTTTTTCTAGTTAATTTGTCAAATGACAGCTCTTCATTTGGATACCATTGACTTAGGTGGTCAAGTACGCAATTCGTGTCCCATGTGTAGCTATACTTTGGTAAAGATGGTCGGAAACGATACACACCTTTGAAGAATCTCTGTATTCTGTCATCTTTAGATATGGTAGATCCTAATAAAATTGCGAGAGCCGATCTACAAGAATTGAGGGTACCATATTGCGCACCCTGGTGAAATTGTTTAGTCAAAAAATGAATGACAGTAGGAATAGACGCAATAAACACATTGGTGTGAGTATGTTTACAGTAGTTCCACCATTTCCTCAGGCAAGTGTCGTATTGCTTGAGGGAGTTGGCCGATAATGACGCCATCATTATATCCAGTGAAGACGGTGGTACGCTTCTTATTGATAGTGCCTCCCGGATAAGACTGCAGCCTCCAGGGTAATCGTCTGGTGTATCCGACTGGAGCTGGAATGCGAGATTAAAGCTCGTTTGTGAGGTGGAAATGATAAAACTTTAGAGACTGTAAGGGCTTGAAAGATTGGATACCACGGTTGGGTGGGCCATGATGGAACAACTACAATACCTATAGATTTTTCGGCGATTATTTTCCTGAGAACTTTCAAAATTATCGAGAAAGGGGGAAAAGCATAGAAATGCTTGTTTGCCCATGATATTGTAAAGGCGTCGATAGCAATTGCATCAGGGTCCCTATGCCATGAGATATAAGCTTTACATTTTTTATTTATGCGGCTTGCGAAAAGGTCAATCTCGGGTGAGCCAAAACAACGAGTTATGTGATTGAATGCCTTATCATCTAGCTCCCACTCAATGTCTGGGTGGGTTCTCCGTGACTCAGCATCTGCTACGACATTATTACTAGACTTTATATAAGATGCATAAATGTACAATCCTCGATCCTCGCACCATTCCCAAATTTCTCTGGTGATTTGTGTAAGGTGTGGGTACTGAACACCACCCATTCGGTTGATATAGGCAACTGCAGTTGAGTTGTCTACGCGCAAAAGTATCTGGCAATCTGACAAGTCTTTTGCAAAGATTTTTAGAGCAATAAAAGCAGCCAACAATTCAAGATAGTTGATGTGCTTTTTGCACTCGGTGTTTGACCAACTACCACTAGCTGTATTGCCCATACATGCTGCGCCCCACCCCGTCGTTGAGGCGTCAGAGAATATTTCAGTGTTGTTATATCTATGGACGTATTGTCAAATGTGACTTATACTATCTGTCATTCAATAAATTATTTGCATGAAAATGTGATTCATTTTATTGGCGACGAGGATTTAAAATACTAAACAATGGACAAAGAACAATTTGAGCTGTTCTTGCGAGCTCAACAGGCGCAGCAAGAACAGGTGACACAAATACTTACATTGTTGGTACAGACAATGAACAACAAAGAAGATACAAAAACAAAAAGCTCGACGAGCGTTTCATCATCGTCGGCCACATCGTCTGACAAGATGATGGTGATTAAAAATTTTAACATGGACAAATACAACTCCGACAGCTGCAGGATTGAAGATTTTTTAGATTTTTTTTCAAACAAATGTCAAATCATGAACGTTACGGAGCCAGACCTACGAAAGGACATCTTGTTGAATACTTTAACACCAGAGATTTTCCGTGAGTTAAAAATAGCGCTTACACCGAATTTTAACTCGAGTACTTATGACGACATTTGCCTCAAACTTCTTGACTTGTTTAGAGTAAAGAAAACCAGGTACCGCGCATTGACAGAGTTCTGGAACTGCACTAGAGAGTCTTCAGAATCTATGGAACAGTACGCTAACAGACTCAAAAGTCTAAGCCGGGATTGCGGCTACAAAGATGAGATGTTGGAACGACAGCTACGCGATCGTTTTGCTACAGGCTTGAATCATACAGATTTAGAGACAGACCTCAAGCAAAAGTGGCCTGATTTGCAGGAGTCAGGAAGGGAGGTTACTTTTAGAGAATTTTTTTCAATTGCACAATCACGAGAACAGGCAGAACATGACACACCATCAGGCACAGCTACAAGTGTAAACAGAGTCAAAAGGAACCGTACTCAAAAAACAACAACACCGCAATCTCATTACAATAGACAACGCAAGTTGCACTTTACTGATCAATGCCTTAGATGTGGGAAATTCGAGAAACATGACCTCTCAAAATGCGCAGCAAAAAACCACACATGCGACGAGTGCAATTTTAAGGGGCACTTTGAGAACTGCTGCATCAAAACTGGTCGTGCTTACATATCGCCAGCCAAGGGAAAAAACATTTCCAAACGTAGACTACAACGGATAAGCGATAATCAAGCCCCCACGTCAAGCTCTACAGACGTTTCGACGGAAAATAGTGAAGATGACGACGAGTTTGTCCACAACGTCACGAGCACTCGAGTTAAGGATTGCAAACAAATCGACATTCTCATAAATGGAGTTCACTGCACAATGGATTGGGACCCTGGCTCTACCTACTCTATCAGTAGTTCCGAAGTTTGGAAACAGGTTGGATCACCAACGTTAACAAAGGGGCCCAAACTAAAAGCATATGGAAATACCAAGCTGAAAACCAAAGGAACCGCAAACGTAAATGTAGAAGTGAACGGACGATACGAAACCTTGCCTGTCGTAGTAATGAAAAACGCAAACCCATTGCTTTTTGGATTGAGATGGAGCGAGAAGTTTGGAATGGAATTTCCAAAACCTGTTTATTCAGTCCAAGAGAAGCCTGTTACTCCAACGACATTAAAACATATACTCAAGCAATACAACGAACTTTTTGACGGCAAACTAGGTAAAGTCAATAACTACCAAGTTAACATACATGTAAAAACCGGCGCAGAACCAGTACACCTACCTGCACGTCCAATCAAATTCAGCATGAAGAAAAACGTCGAACGTGAGTTGGATCGCCTTGTCGATACAGGTATCATTAACAAAATAGATCCAAATCTTACTCCTTTGGAGTGGGCCACACCTACTGTAAATGTCTTGAAACCAACTGGTGACGTCAGAATTTGCGGAGACTACAGCACTACACTTAATCCTGTTTTAACAAAACATTTACATCCAGTGCCTGTGTTTGATCAATTACGACAGAAACTAGCAAACGGCATAGTCTACTCCAAAATTGATCTCAAAGACGCGTATTTACAATTTGAAATAGCTCCAGACTCAAAAAAGTATTTAACAATATCCACACACAGAGGATACTACCAGTACAACAGGATGCCTTTCGGTATTTCTACAGCACCATCAATTTTTCAAAATTTTCTCGATCAACTACTTGGAGACATACCAAATGTAGCAGTGTATTTTGATGATATTGCATTGACAGGAGAAAGCATGAATGGACACTTACGAACACTTTGCACAGTATTAAGCCGGCTAAAACAGGCTGGTTTGAAAGTTAATTTAAAAAAATGTACTTTCTTAAGTAAAGAGATTGAGTATCTGGGTCACATAATCGATCAAAACGGAATACGGCCAACAAAAGCGAAGATTAGCGCTATAACCAACGCATCACAACCCACAAACGCAAAGGAATTACGCTCTTTCCTGGGCCTTATAAATTTTTATGAAAGATTCATTCCACATCTTCATGGATCATGTGCAGACCTGTACGAGCTAACAAGCGGAAAAAAAAAATGGCGATGGTCCGAACACGAAGAACAAATTTTCGAGAATGCTAAAAGTAACATAGCTAACTCAAATTCATTGCTAGCGTTCGATGAAAGACGTCCCCTTTTCCTAGCGTGTGATGCGTCAGAAAAAGGAGTTGGGGCAGTACTATACCACAAACACAAAGATGTCGAACAACCGATAGCATTTGCGTCAAGAAAACTTCGACTAGCTGAGAGCAAATATTCTGTTATTGACCGTGAAGCACTAGCCATATTATTTGGAATACAGAAATTTGACCAATATCTAAGAGGAACGAAATTTACCTTGGTAACTGACCACAAGCCTCTGATGCACATTCTGGGACCTCAACGTAACCTGCCGAAGCTTGTAAATAATAGACTTGTGAGATGGGCTCTTTTGATTGGAAGCTACCAGTATGAAATTTGTTACCAGAAGGGCGAAAACAATATTCTGGCCGATTGCCTGTCCAGATTACCAAATTCCAAAACAAAACCCTCACACGTGGAAAACATTGTACATAGAGTAGTGTCACGTCTCCAAGAAAACAAAATTGTTGACCTACATTTAACAGAAAAAATATTGAGTCTGGAAACATATAGAGACCCAAATTTGTCACTCGTGTGCCAGTACCTAAAGACCGGGTGGAGAGACCTGGATTACAGGCAAGAGATGAAACAATACTATCGGAAACGTTTCGAACTGTCTGTAGAAGGTAAAATTGTACTGTGGCAAGGAAGGATGGTCATACCTGAGGTTCTAAGAAAGACAGTCTTAGGCTATTTGCACCGAGGGCACCCAGGGATATCGGCCATGAAAGCACTCTCACGTTTCTATGTGTGGTGGCCATCACTTGACGAGGACATCGAGAATTTTATCAAGAGATGCACCAGGTGTCAAGAAAACAGACCGTCTAATTCCGAACTACCGGTATTCTCCTGGTCTATTCCCGAGCAAGTGTGGGAAAGAGTCCACATAGACTTTGCAGGTCCATTCGAAGGCAGCTACTGGCTCGTTTTGTGTGATGCGTTATCGAAATGGTGTGAACTAAGACCAATGAAAAACATAACTTCAAAAAGTCTATGCACTGTTCTGGATGAGATTTTCAGCACCTTTGGACTCCCACAAATGATTGTATCTGACAATGGCCCTCAACTAACATCACAGGAATTCAAGGACTACTGTAAAAATCAGGGCATTCTACATGTCACCTCATCTCCGTATCATCCTCGAACAAATGGGTTAGCTGAACGGTTTGTGAGAACTTTTAAGAACAGAATGACCTCCAGTGACGGAAGCCCACTTAAGCGTCGATTGTTGGAGTTTTTATTCACTTACCGGAACACTCCGCATACCACTACCGGCAAATCACCAGCACAAATGATGTTCGGCAGGCAGTTGAACTGTGTTCTATCAAATATCCGACCGAATAAGAGAAGAAATTTGCAGTACCAACATGTGAAGGCGGACATCGTGTCATCTACTCCTACATACCAGACAGGCGATAACGTGTACATAAAAACTAAACAGGAGAAAAAGTGGCAACCTGCTACAGTAGCGACCCGTAAACACCGATACTCTTACGTGGTCACAACATCTAATGGGGTAGAGCAAAGGAAACATGCAGATCACATGAGGCCGCGACTTGCTCCTGCAGCCGCGTCACCTGAAAGTGTTGCGACAGCTTCTACATCTTCACCATCGACATGCTTGGCACCACCACCTATGTCAATTCCTTCTCCATCTACACCGTCCTCTCACATTCCATCCACACCAGAACCTTCTGCATCTACATCATCATCCTCATCCCCAGCGTTTGAAACACCGACTGCAACGGTTGCAGCACCTCTTCGGCGCAGCCAGCGTGAGGTGCGACCTCCACGGCGTTTGATTGAGGAGATCTGAATCAACCATAAATGGGGAGGAATGTTATATCTATGGACGTATTGTCAAATGTGACTTATACTATCTGTCATTCAATAAATTATTTGCATGAAAATGTGATTCATTTTAAGTGTGATAGTCGTCACTTCTTAAGTGACGTACTGAAATCAAAATGCGATTAAGCCACCATTGAATATCTATCTGCAGTGAGTCGGGAATGTTTATGACTTTTTCATAATCATCATCGTTTTTCAGGTTAAGAAATTTGCAGCGCTCCAGCTCTTTGGTGTGGAGAAGCCCGTATTCTACTCCAGGGCAGGCTGACACAAGTAGCCCCGTTAATTGAGCTAATTTCCTGACTGAACAGCGACGCAACTTCTGAAAGGCTTGTAATTCAGAACTGATGAACTGGCAAGCTTAGGGTAAGATCATGGGAGTTGATGATCATACCTAAATATTTACATTTCATGGAGGGTACGAAAATGCTCTTTTCTTCATTGATAATGAAGCCAAGTGAACTTAGTATTTTTTTGGTAATGTCGAGGTTTTGTACACAATCTGAAAAGGTACGTCCCAGAAGGAGCCAATCGTCTAAATAAAGAGTCGAGAGCAAACCAGCGGTTCGAAGTAATTTTACTATTGGTTTGGTTATTTTCGTGAATACGAACGGGGCTGTATTAAGCCCGAATGGTAGGACGTTAAACTGGTACAGTTTTTGATCATAATTAAATCGTAGATATTTTTTGGAGTTCTCATGAATTTTTACCAAGAGGTAAGCGTCCTTTAGGTCGAGGGTAGGCATCCAACAATCTTGTGTAACAAGTTTAATAGCTGTACGGAGGTCCTCCAACTTAAAATGATCAGTCTTTATGAAGCGATTAAGATTTTTGAGATTTAAAATAAATCTATATTTTCCATTAGGCTTGGGGGTAAGAAAAATGCTGGATATAAACTGGCCCTCGCATGGTTCACATGGGGATACCGCACCGATACGTAATAAATCACTTATTGCCTCATTGAACTGTCTTTTTTCTGCAGTGGACTGTGCAGGGGTACACGGAATATAGTTTTGAGTTGGTGGACTAGAGAAGGGAATTTTATAACCGTCAATCCAAGAGAGGACTGTGCGGTCCTCTGTTATAAGTGACCATTGAGTTTTAAAAAGATGTAAACGACCGGCATACTCAACTGTATTTACAGGCGGCGTCGAGTTTGAGCAGGGGGCGGCGGCGGCTGCTGACGCGGCCACGGTCTCGATGAGTGCGCGGGCGGCGGCGGGGCTGTGCGCGCTCTCGCTGCAGGCTCGCGGCTCCTGTGCGGGGGGCCCGACTGCCTGTAAGCCGGACCGGGAACCTTCCTGTTTAAATTCCTCTGGTTAGGGAATTTTGATCGCTTCACTGAGTTAGATTGGTCGGCTTTAAGCTCGACTCCAGATTTATTTATTGACTTCGCAGCCTTTAGCGTGTCAGCTAACGTTTCCCCAAATAGAAAAGCGTCAATCTTTGTACTGGAAAGATGTTCCGACATGTCCTTTTTCAGTGAAAACAATATAAAGTTTCTTCTTGTCACTGAGTCAGCGTGCTGAACGTCGCACATTAATCTGCCAAGATCCATCAATTTTTGAAGTAACTCCTTGTCTTTGTTTTCAGAGTTTAATTGTGTTGTGATTATATCACCCAGGCATGATATTGCACTTGCCACCTGCTTTTGTTTGGCTTCAATGCCTTTATCGCGTTTTATGAAGCTTTCTTGCATAGCGGCTTTGACTTCCGGATTTATTTTAGGGGAGTCAATACGAAGACAATTTCCAGGAAGTGGGTACTTTAACATTAGCTCTTTTCTGGTGTCTTTGTTTAACCCCTCTGAGGCTATATGTCCAAATCGAGATGCTATTTCTTAATGGATATCTTTTCCACGTTTTTCCGCTAGTGAAGGGTCTTCACCGAGGATTTCCAGAACTTCAGTGTCTAAACATGTGTTAGACTGCGCAGTGACTGTGACCTCGTCTTGTACGGGTGGCATGGACGTGCCAGGCTGTTCTTGGGGAGCCACTATGTCGTTTTGGATATCATTAGTTGGTAATGATTGCTCAATGACATTGGTGTCCATGAATTCGAACGTTTCCGGTTCGTGTTCATCGCTCAGCCAATCAGATGGCTCTAGCGCATCAGGCGGGTCTGGAAAAAACACGAATATCGGTTATGATAATCGGTTTTATTATATCACTAAGTGTGCGGTGAAATAGCCCCAATGGCTATTCAGGTTACACACTCACTATCATCGCAACGTAAATACGTCGAGTTTATAAGGGTAGGTAGGATTTTGCATTGAAAAAATGGATTAAATAAAAGTACAGAATTGCACATAATTGATAACAAACGTTATCTTGTTCAGGTTAGGTAACAATCCCCAATGAATTGAACGCCAACCGCCACATTTAAATTTTCGATGTTTTACCGGCAAAATTTACAAACGCTATGAAATTGAAAGCTTCGTGTCAGGCGTCCTCCACAGTTGGAAAAGGACGCACGCTGGTGAGAGACAGAGACAGGTATAAAACTATGGACAATTCAGTAAGTTTTTAACCATAGATACCAATTTAAGGCATATTTACAACAGCTTTTTTCAACTCAACGCTGTGTGTCTTCGAGAAGCACATAATAGTACATTATGGTGCAAGTGTGTAATGTTGGTGATTACCGCTGAGGCGCCATTGAGACCCGAGCCGTGAGGCGAGGGTCGAGAGCCGAGGACGGTAATCATCAATACACATGTTTATCGTTCAACACACTTGTGAAGAAAATAATACAAAAAAAAACATTTTCAACAGTTAAAACGATGTTTTTTTTTCGTAATGGCGGGAAAAAATAATCAGGTCATAGACTACAAGAATAAGGTTTCTTTTTTTTTGTCTTTTCGTGGATAGCCGTCACGTACAAAATGGCGACTTCAAAGTTCTATTTATTATTACAGAGAAATAAAATTTCAAGATAAATAAAATGACATTTTAAATATAGTTATGAACCGTGAAAGCTTAGAACAGTGTTTAAATAAAATTTATATTTGAGTGTAAGTTTTATATAATGAAAACGTCCAAGTTGAAATTATCAATTTAAATACGAAGTTGCGTGAAATGAGCAAGCAATAGGTACTTACATTAATTTATTTTTAACCGACTTTCCAAGAAGGAGGATGTTCTCAATTCGATTGGATTTTTTTTTCTATTATGTAGGTCACCTGTCCAACATTGAAACAATGATACACAGTGAAACTTTGCGATATTTCTAAAACGCGTCGTTGCCAGATAGAGCAGGATAGCAAGAAAGGACCTTCTCAGGCCCCCTCCGCACACGCCCAGTTTGCGAGCGCGCCGCGTGGAAGAGGACGTCTCTGGAGATGCATAACATATTTAGCAGCGAAAAAGTAAGAATTTTTGGTCATATTTGGTGATTTTTTAGCAAATTATAGAAGATAATTTCGTATTGTTCAATATTACGTTGCATTCTGTACGTTTCAAAGTGTCTTTTGGCTTGAACCCGTATGAAAATAGTTCACTCAATTTTTCGATAGGTTATAAAAAATACCTTGTTAGTTTACAATGAAACAAAAGTATGTTGTATACACTGAAACAGTGTGTCATTGTGTACTATCTTGTTTCATTGTAGGCCACGTGGAAAATAACCATAACGATATTTTTTTCTAAACACAAGCAATTTTCTTAAAGCTTTCTATTGGCTATCTACAGTAACTACCTACTTACTTTGTAGTTAATTCATTTATTATTTTTCAGATGGCACGTAGTAAAGCTATTAGGTATAAGCAAAAAAGGAGATCATTCGCAAGGCAGGGATGGAGTCTAAGAAAAGCTGCTAGTGAATGCAGTGTTCATTACCCCACACTATTCCGGTATGTTAAAAAGAATAAGAATGTCAGTGACACGGATTTGAAAAATCAAAGGTTAACTCCAAATTATAATGTTAACAGAGTCTTTAATTTAAAGAAGACCACGAATTGTTTTTTTGTTAATGCTGAACCAGCAGGTATTTCCTCTGTGATTGTTAATGTTTAAGTCTGATTAATATCGTAGACAATAATTACCATGAATAAAACATATTATTTTCATTTAAATTTCTTTAATTTAATACATAGACTACCTGCTAATAATACTGTTTCATTGTTGATTAGCCCTGTTTCATTGTAAAAAATCAGGTGTTTCATTGAATACACCTAAATGGACACAATGAAACAAGGTTCATTTTAAAAAAAAAAGCTTTTTTATGCATACATTATAAAAGTACAGTAAAAAAATAAAATACAATGAGATAACTAATTAAATTGTCTATTTTGATGCAAAAAATTAGACTCTTAACTTGAGAAACGGCAGAGACAGGATGTATGGACCATCCTTAGCTTGCAGTTGCTATAGCAACTAGCAGCTGTATTACGAGTATTTCACCATTTTATGTCAATGAAAAGAGAGATTTAATTTTTGCTTTTTCTTTAGTTCATGCAACTTCTAGGAAATTATTAAACACTAAATAATTAATGTTTGATTGTTTAAATACTACGAGTCAGTGTGGGAATCCTATACTTGCTGGAGGCAGTCATTTAGCCATCTCCTTTTGGTGTTTTATTTGTGAACAGGTGACCCTACACCTACGTTTTTAATAAATGAAACTTTCACTCAAATAACATAACTTTTATAATAATATTTTTTTTTTAAATAAACAAACCTTATTCTTTTAGTCTATGGTCGATCGCCATTGTTACAGTATGACCATTTTAAGGTTGATGTTCCAGGGTAGCCCGCGAAATTCAAATTTTCTTACGTTTTTAGCGATTTGCAGGCCAGTGCTAGGTTGTATGTTAGTGAAAATATGATTCGCGGCTATAAGACGTATGCAGTTACAGAATTATAATCATCAAAATCATCATTACAACCCGCCAAGTTCATGTAACTCTCAAGAATGACCTTTTCGTGGGCTACCGTGAACATCCACCTTATGTGTGAATTTTATGGTAGCGCCACTGGTCAAGAAAAATGCATCGCTACGTCAAACTTAGTACATTTATTTTAGTTCCGGGTTTTCCCGCCTGCACAGATAAGTTGGTCGAACTGTAGATGTGCGCGCATAGGAAAACCGATTAATTTTTCCCGCTATTGTGAAAAAAAAATCAGAACTCGTTTTAACTTTTGAAGATGACTTTTTAGTATTATTTTCTTCACAAGTGTGTAGAAAAACGTCGTATGATACACGTGTGTATTGATGATTACCGTCCTCGACTTTCTTAAGACCCTCACCTGACGGTTCGGGGTCTCAATGACGCCTCAGCGGTAATCACCAACATTACACACTTGTACCATAATGTACTATACTATTGAACACAATCTTTTTTGTATGAAACTTTTTTAAGAACAAAGCTACTCAACCAATAAAAAAAAACCTATAACTCATTTGTGAATAATGTTGCAAAAAATTAAAAAAGTTCTCGCCTAAGTCGGGGCTTAGAGTAAATAAACAAAGACTGTGGTACAAATCATTTATTAAAAAGTTTCGTGTTTTACACTCGTTCTAACTGAACTGTCTTGTCTTTTGCTGGATGTCGACAGCACCGCTACCTATCGGATCCAACTAGCAAAGAAGGACCATCCAAGTGGGACTTGAGTGGGACCAGCAGGGCTATTCTCTAAAAGACAATTTCATGGCTGTAAGCTGTGACGAGCTCGTCATCGAGACAGCCTTGAGATCGATCGAGCGTGTAGCGCTGATTATAACTGTATTCACTAACGTGGCTGTGGTCGTCGACGAACTCTAGGCTGTTTCCTCCCGCCGCTGTATCGTAGACGAATTAGGGCTTGCAACAAATTCTTTAAATCATAATCGATCAATCTCGACTGAGAGTTATAACGGTTTAAAATATATTATATTGAAGGTATATCTTGAAGTAAAATACTTGCTTTACAGGAATAGAGCAAAACTCTAAACATATTTCATAATTTTAGTTTATTCCATATTTCTTATTACCTACATTTTAAGGCTGAATGACTATTCCTTTGCCTATTTCGATAACGCGACTCGGCAGCACGGTAACCAATCACCAATCGCCAATACAAACAAACGTCAAAACACTCGACTATCAACAAACGACGCTGTCAAAACCACTTGAATTTTTAATTTAAAAACTTCTATGTGTTTTTATATTTATTTGTAACAGCGAATACTTTGAAGTCACCCGTCGACAGAACCCTGAAGGTGAAGACCCACTGCTTCCAAAAACACTACAACATAGAGCTCATAGAGGAGAGGAGGTGTGAATACTCAGGTACAAGAGAGCTAAGGATTTACACTGAAGGATAAAAAACCGACGATGGCACAGGCGTCGGGGTGTTCTCCAACAACCTTAACATTAAGATATCCAAACCACTTGGAATGCTCAAGTCTGTTTACCAAGCAGAGTGTGTAGGTATTATCCAAGCGGCATACGCTGTAGAGGCCAGGGAGGTTACGGATACCAATATTCGAATACTCTCCGACAGTGCATCAGTTCTTCAATCCCTAAAGAGTAATCAGATCACGTCGAGACTGATACTAGAATGCCACAAAGCCCTAGAACGAATCACGGTAATAAACCACAACACGGTAACGCTACAATGGATTAGAGGTCACAGCGGATCACTTGGAAAGAAGAAGGCACGAAGAACGGATTGTCGCCCTTGAGGAGAGACGTTTGGAAAATGAAAGACTTTTGATCGGAAACCAGCAGAGGATGTTAGAGATTAGGGATAAGTGAGGCATGGTCAAGGCAGAGAAGGCGAGGGAGTTAAATTGAACGAACTATGTATAGAATTTAAGTATACTTTTAATACGTGATAGATTTTAAGATAAAATGTTGTTTTGTGGTAAATAAAAGAAGACCTATGTAGTTATCTATTTAATTACTCATGCCCCATACCTATCTACATTAATAATTATCACAACAAAAATTACAAAAAAAATACTTATTGAGTGTACCATGATTATAATAACTAATCAATATTATGGTGAGTATAAAATCAAAATCAAAACTCATTTATTCAAACTAAGGCTGTAACACTGATCAACACTGGTTTTGGCGCCGAGATACTGTTATACTAATTAGGTATATTCATGCCAAAAATTGTTACTTCCTACGGGTAGTTTTCTAGATATGACGTGTACAGTAAAAAACAAATTTTCAAAGAAAATCAGCATAGTTTTAATTATTATGTAGATAAAAAAAATCGTTTTCGCGATTTTTGTAAATACACAGTCACGTTTCATGCCCCAGCAGTAGTCAGCCATCATATGCCTATCCCATCGGCTTTGGGACCTCTCCTCTATCATTTTTAGGTCCTGGTGAATCCGCTCCCCTTGTTCTTCGCTATATGTTTCAAGATTCTCTGGAAATTGATCAAGATGACTGTGGAGGTATCTAGTTATTTCGAGGATAAGGCTTTGCACATCCGAACAAAAAATTATATCATTTTCCGAATGAAATAAAGGAAGCAGGTCTGGCTCTCTTGTACGATAGGACGTCACTTTTGTACCCTGTCTCCAACGAGTTTTTTCTCTTTTAATGACGAAGCCATTTCTTCGTCAGACTCTTTCGGCAGTTCAAGACTCCTCATCAAATCATTCAATTCATCTTGAATGAAAGTTTTGGTTTTGTATACGCTATGCAGTGAAATCACTGTCGCTACTCACTTGATTAAAGATTTCGTCATATGATGGTTCACGGATAGAATAAATGTTGGAACAGGTACTTCCTCTGAATGTGGCAATGGTTTTCCAACCGATTTAATGCCATTTTTTAACGTTATCGCCACGTAAATAAACACAGCAGAAAAACAGTCATCGAAGTGATCTTTTTATTTCTTCCATTGCATAGGCACTCCGAATTTCATACGGCTTCTTTGACCACTTACCTATCGTCTCAAGTGTTCACAGCACATTTTTACAATCAATTTGAGGTATCCACGGCTTGTATTCTTTAATAAGACGTGCTCGCCATAATTGCACTAAATCTCGCCTACATTATTTGTTTCGCCTGTCGAGCTTTCTGCAAATCATCACATTTCTTTGCTTGTTCTAATAAATGTTGGATTATAAGTAATCTAGCTGCCATTTTTTCAATTACGTATTTTATTTTAGGTACAATTTATTATTTTTGACAAGAGTACGCACGATTATTGTTGCTTTTGGATTTGACAGTTGTAAGCGAGGCTGCGTGTGAGGTCGTAAGTAGGGCTTGCGATCCGGATATCCGCACATTTTCAAATCCGGATTTTACTCGCACTACCATCCGGATTTTTCAGATTTTACGGATACCTTCTCCTTTAAATATTAAATGAAAAGCTGTCATCTGTGTAAAGTACATAACTATTGCATTAGTTCGATGCAAGCTCGAAACCAGCGCTTGTGACATGGAATCCTCACGAGGTAACGTATCACTGCTGAAAAAGGTGCAAAAGGTTTTTCTCTGATACCTCTACAAACGTGTGTTTGGATATTATCCTTTTTAATAATATGTCGCATCATGGGTGGCCGAGATGCGAAATATCGGGTCTTCTTCGTGATCCGACATAGTTTTACTTAGATGTGGGCACTGTTGTGGGTACTCGAGAGAAACAGAATTTAAATCAAATAACTTTATTTTAAATAGGCTGACGGTTTTACATTTTACGAGAAACAAACACGTGCGTTGGTATTACTACGCTAGTATTATATTATCTGTGGTATTACTGAGCGTCTGCCTAGACTGTCGGAGTTCAAGTGAGCGAACACTCCGTCCTTTCGCCAGTCCTCGCTGCATCCCATCTACCGACGATCGTGTCCAAGCGGTAGGGCGCGCTTGCGTTTCCGATAAACATTTATTTAGTTCTATTTAATCCATTTCCGGATAGTAAAAATGAACGGATAATGCAAGCCCTAGTCGTAAGCGTATTAATTTCTCTAATGACAATTTCATGGCTGTAAGCTGCGACGAGCTCCTCGTCGAGACAGCCTTGAGATCGATCGAGCGTGTAGCGCTGAATAAAACTGTATTCACTAACGTGCTTGTGGTCTTCAACGAACTCTACGCTGTTTCCTCCCGTCGCTGTTTCGGTAGACGAATTAGGGCTTGCAACAAATTCTTTAAATCATAATCGATCAATCACGACTGAGAGTTTTAAGGGTTTAAAATATATATTGAAGGTCTGTCTTGAAGTATTTTAAGGAATAGAGCAAAACTAAAATCATACTTCATAATTTTATAAGTTTATTCCATATTTCTTGTATAATTTTAAGGCTGAATGACTATTCCTTTGCCCATGAAAAAACTCGAATACAAGTGACGCTGTCAAAACCATTTGAAATTTTAATTTAAAACCGTTTATGTGCTTTTTATATTTATTTGTAAAAGGTCGCTGTTGCTTTGAACAAAGGTTTCTGTGACTAAGAGGATAAATATACCTACACTGTTATGTGAGTATTATACGTTTACTGTTATTAGTTATTAATAAAGTTACAATATTATTATAATATGTATTATCAGCCATTTGTGTCCCACTGCAGGGCAAAGGCCTCTCTCTCCCTCTCCCTCTCTCCCTCCCTCCCTCCTCCAAAGTCCAACTGGTGTCCTAATTGGCAACGCACGATCGTTCGACTTAGAAGAAAGAAAACGTTGACCACATAATACACTTTATAGATCCAGAAGACAGCGAGGCGAATTTTCATGAGATTTTTTTATGTTTGTAGCACCTCGTAGGCGTCGAACGGTACGACGGCGACGACGCCATCTGATGCAGCGCTCACCACCTTCTCAAAGGCAGTCACAAATGGCGAGTTTGACTGAGCGGTATATCGCCCTTGAGGAGAGGCGTTTGGAAAATGAACGACTTATGATCGACAACCAGCAGAGGATGTTAGAGGTTTTTAGGGACATAAGTGAGGCATTGTCAAGGCAGACCCAAGCGTTGCAGGATTTGTGTGCATCCATGAGACGAAGGAGTTAAATGTACCTAACTTTTGACTTTCTTATGTGCATACATGTAGGTTTATGTAAAATAATTTATTTTGATTTGTTTTTTTGTGGTAAATAAAAAGAAGACATAATTAAGTAGTTATAGATCTATTTATTTTAATTACTCATGCCCCATACCTATCTACATTAATAATAATCAAAACTAATTTAATTACAAAAAAAAATAGTATACTTTAACAGTATACTTCGCTCCATAGGCAGACCCCAAGTGCAGATCAATTATGGTGAGTATAAAATCAAACTAGGCTGATAATCAACACTTTTCGAACGTCGAAACTTTACTTTACTTATTTACAAGAGACAGTCCCCCAAAACGCCCACCCTTCGACACTTCCTAGTGTTTTAGCTGGAAAGAAGAAGTGGCGGAACAAATTCCCCAGAAACACATTTGTCTGTTAGGTTTGTTAGAAGAACCAGACTCGATACAATAGTAAGGTGCAAGTTAATGACTACAGACACAAATCAATAATTAAAAAGTATAGGTACATAGTATTATGCTTAATAATAAAAATTGGAATATTAAATATAATTGATTAACTAAATCTCGCCTACATAATAAAATTGCCCACTGACTAAGTCGTCATGTGTTGGAGCTGGCTGTGTCAGGATGCCAAGTAATCTAGATTCTTCATCTACGTCTTACTGGTCCAAGTTAGGCGCTGGTAGCCCAGCACGATTACACATGTTGTGTAGACTACAGCAAGCTATCACAATTTTTCCCACTGTTATGGGGTCATAGTGCAATACCCTGTGAACCAATAAACATCTAAATCGGCCTTTCAGTACTCCGATAGTCCTCTCCACGCTGTTCCCCGAGCACTACTATGCAAGTTGTTGTAATGGCTCTCTGGAGTCCCAGTTTCTGGATTACCACAGGGAGTCATCAAATAAGGCCTTTTAGGATATCCTGAGTCACCTGAAATCAATGAATGAAGCTGGAATTATGACGGCAGTCGATTGAAGAAAAATGGAAAATGTTGTTGAAATTGTTGGAAAATGGGGGGAAATGTTGGTACTTTTATTACTTTCCTTGACTTGAGCACTTGCCGATCATTCTGGTTTTGCGGAAATCGAATATATTTATTAATAATGTTTTTGTTGTTAGGAGCATCAACAACTTCGTGGATTGCCCTAGAGGCAGAAGACTGTGATATGTATGTGTCCACATTCTCGCCGATGATTTTCTGGTAACTTCCATTTGCCAAAAGTGATAGAGTGCATAATATCTGAAACATTAGGAAACCAATAGGCTTTTGTTGGTGTGTGGTCCCATATCATAAAAAACAAACTGTAAACAAACCTTTAGCCTCTTGGTCAAACCACTGGAACGAACTCGTTGACGCATAAACGGTGCTAAATCGTTTTCTAATATATTAATTAAATCCTCAGAAAGCCTGTAAATATGAATCAAATCTGAACCACGGGATATTGTTTCAATCTTCCTTATTTGTTTCGCCTGTCGAGCTTTCTTCAGAGCTTCAAATCATCACTTTTTTTCGCATGTTCTAATAAATGTAGCTTTAATAGTAATCGAGCTACCATTTTTACAATTACTTGACTAAAAGAATCGAAATACGTAATATATTTATTTATTGAGTACACGCGATTATTGTAGCTTTTGGATTTGACAGTTGTAAGCGAGGCTGCGGGCGAGGTCGTAAGCGTATTCGTCGCTGTTTTTTCTTAGTGAATACCAAAATGTATCAAGAACTGTCAATTTGCCCTCCGTACTACTCCTTATGTTAGTTCTAACTCACGGCCGTCACAGCCTTGAGCGCTAGTGTAGCTTCATTCAGCTTAGTGACACGGCAGCGCTGCCAACAAGGCTGTTTCCTTAGAGAATAGCATAGCTGTTTTCTCTTAGTGAATACCAAAATGTATCAAGAACTGTCAATTTGCCCTCCGTACTACTCCGTAGGTTAGTTGTCACTCACGGCCGTCACAGCCTTGAGCGCTAGTGTCGCTTCATTCAGCTTAGTGAATACCAACTTAAGTCTCACCGCTGCGGCAACGCTGCCAACAAGGCTGTAATCCTTAGAGAATAGCATAGCTGTCCGTCAAACTGACAGAAAGAGAACAATTACGGAGTCGTGTTTACCGAAATTTAATAGAATAAATAATATAATTATTAATATACTAGCTGATGCCCGCGGCTTCACCCGCGTGGATGTCGTTCAAATTATATACTAAAACCTTCCTCTTGAATCACTCTATCTATTAAAAAAGCATCAAAATCCGTTGCGTAGTTTTAAAGATTTAAGCATACAGACAAACAGACAAAAATAGCGACTTTGTTTTATACTATGTAAGGTAAGGATAAGTCACAGGCAAAACTCTTAATCAGTCAAAACTACTTTTGACTAGTCGAAACTATTTTTGACCGGTCAAAACTATCATTACCTAGGTGGCTTCTGTTTTATTTCTCTACTAAACTAAATAACGTAAATTTTAATGTCGTTAGGTAACTTATTAGGTTTTTTTTGACCCTTTGGATAACCTTGTACGAGAATAAACGCGTTTTAACGCAATAAGGGTTTTGACTGAAAACAGTCAAAAGTAGTTTTGACTGATTAAGAGTTTTGCCTGCAATATATTTTAAAAATGTATTATTATATTTATATAAAAAAATAAAAATTAACTTTCTCTTCATAAAATAAAACCGGCTTCAAAAACACAAAAAAGTAAACAATTGTAAAACTTCTAAAGTGTCTTATTGAATTATAGTCAGCATCAGATCTTCACTTGATAACTTCACCTTGGAAGTCGGAAATAAAGTGGACGATATATTGGTGAGTTAGCTTGTAATATCACTCACAATCACTTTCATTATCATTTTCCGGAGGCTTTTGAAAATCGTTATTATAATGCATCTGCACTATTGTTGATGAATGTGATTCTAATTTTTTACATATTTCCAATCGGATTTTACTCCCATTATTGCTCCATACAAAACTATATTTCGGAGTCACCTTTGATACCAGACAGTAACTGGGAATAAAATTATAATCATATAACATGTGTTGAAGGGTTTCAAGTGTAAGCACTTCATCCTGAAAATTAAATGCTGTCAACATTTTCTCAAAAGCTTCGGTAAACAGAGAGTGTATTGTAAGTGCATTGTATTGTTCGGTGTCATGCTTTAAATCCTGTACAATAACTGCAGCCAAGGGAGGTGATATTTTAAAGTGAATCTCTTTCCAAACATTGTTAAAGTCATCTGACATCCAGCTGTATTCGTTACGGGGCGCTATGATTGTCTTCGAATCAATCAATTCATTCAATTCAGATTTGTATTCGATCATTACTTTGACGTATTCTGTTACAAGTTTCCAACTAGTATTTAGGACATAGTTTTCTACCAATAGCAATTCTTTTTCCATTTTAGTTTTAATTTCCAGAAATAGTTTGACAGGCAATGTTTTTTTATTTAGATAGTACATTCTAAAATTACAAGCCAAAGACTTTAAAAACTTGTCGTAGTTGTCTCTAATGTAATATTCACCAGAACTCGTGCTATCCCACTGCTGAAAAGCTTCATCAATCGCTGGCTTTACTACTCGTCTAAATCTCAGAAGCTGCTCTTCCTCGCTCTTACCACACAATGTGTAACATGCAAATACTTCTAAATATTCGCTTCTAAACGAACAAAATTTAGTTCCAGCTGGCGAAAGCATTTTGTTGAGAACGAATTCCTCATCGAGAGCGTCCATTACTCTTGGTGCATATTCTATTAAATTCTTTACATATTTTTCACAGTTTGCGCTAGCTGGTAAAGAGTTTAAGAACTCGTAACTTTTCATGTAATATTCTGGTCGAATACTGATAGGAACATTTTGAACTGTACCCATCTTTTTGTAAATATCTGTACTCTCTTCTACAGTTAAATTATCTATGAAAGTGCATAATACTTTCCAAAAATCTTTTTGCTCATTTACATTAGTAGCCTTACACATCTGATTGAACGTGTGCTTAAAAAGGACTGATCGAATAGTTAGATTCTTCGAAGTCTTCCAAATTTTCGAAAATATAATTTCGACATCTCCTGATTTAAGTTTGGATACTGCAAGATCGAGTCCAAATTTTTGTAAGGAGACTGGTGCCTCCAATAATTTTGGTAAATATTTACGACTTTCAGCTTCATTCAATTGCGACAATGTTGCACTTAATGATGGAACTGTATGTTGTAAGTAATCTCCTTTAGCATACCACAAAACCGCGTCTAAGGGGATCAGTGGCCTGGCTAAGTATAAATGTTTTGCGATATTTTGCCTGATACTGATTTCAATCTGGTCATTCTGACCCCAATTCACCTTACTCTCATCAGGTTTATATTTAATTGCCATGTCTATGACTTGATTTTGGGAAAGAAGTATCAAGAGACCTTTAATAACACTTTTTTGTCCGGTAGGTTTGTTCAGATGTAGTAAGTAGGCGTCGGTGAAGTGCTGTGCGAGTGAGTGTGGCCAGTAGACGCGCAGCTTGGCGAGCAGACGTCGCAGCGAGACAGCGTCGTCAGTTCGCAACGTGTCTATTTGTTTGTCGTGGCGTGTCAGCAGATGCGGCTTGTGCTTCAGCGCGTTCAGGCACGCTTCCTCGCTCAGACATAGTGACAACGACTCCTCAAACATGTTCCTTTTCCATGATTTCTTCACCTTGTACAAACACGACATGTCTGTTTTCCACTTGTTTTCTTGTCTTATCTTTATTAATTCTGGAATTTTCTGAAGGACGCTTGGGTACTTACTGATATCTTTCCCCCAATCTCTCAACAAAGTCAACGCATTCTCTAATTGCTCTATCACGTCACTTAAATCGGACTCATTTACAATGTTTTCACATTGAAGCTTTAATAATACAAAATTTAATAAATAAGTAAACATTTTGCTTCTTTGTTCATGATTTAGTTTTTTTTGGACTTTTACAAAAGTATTAAATTGCAACTTTTCTTTTACGATTCCCGGTACTGGTTCATCATGTAACACTTTGTATAAGACTGTAGCTTCGAGACACTTTTGAACGTCGGTTTCTGATTTGGTGTACACTTCCATACTGTGGAATAGTTGTTCCAATAGGTTCCAAGTTTCAACGTCGAACACGTGAGAAGATATTTGTGACAGCAGTTTGTCTACAAACTGTATCTTGAATTCAAATGGTTCATTAATGTGTTTCTCGCACACATATTTCAGCAATGTTTGAATATGCTGCGGGTTTCTTCCTGCACAAGTAATCAAAACTGAGATCATGGCAGATCGTTCAGAGGATGAGGTTTCTCTGCGTATAAGTTTTTTTAATTCAGGCCATGCAACTTCAAATACGGCAAACTCATACCACTGGTAAGATTTTATGTTTGGGTTGAACAACTCCTCTTCGCATTCTGGAGAGAATGCTTTCAGTTCAGTTTTTTCGATGAAAGTCTTCTTTACGAATTCGAATCTCTCTTCTTCTGGCATGTTTCTAATGAAATGTCCCAACCCATCACTGTAACATAAATAATGTGCAAAGTTTTTTTTTGCTAGTGCACATATAAAAGATTTTATTTCCTTCTTATCTAAATATTTTGCTACCACGGACAGGTCGAGGAAATGAATGTATTTTTTGAAATTGTCAATAATTCTTTTCGGGCACTTTCTCATCAGTATCTCTGTTTTCTTTTTCCCAAATTCAGGGTAGTAACGGATATCTTGTTCTAATACTTTTATTACATCTGCGGTGTGGGTCTTTAACAAAAACAATATTTGTCGTTTTGCGGCAGTTAAGCCGCAGTTTGCGATTTGTTTATAGTATGCCATAAAAATAGCAGATCTTCTACACAAACGTTTAAAAATAGATCGTGGTATCTGAAGTCCGTTTTTCAAAACTTTTTCTATGAAAGGAATGGAGCAGTTTTGTAACCATTTGTAAGACCTGTCCGATCCTTCCAGGTTTTCATAAAAGGCTTCGACTCGACTTTCGTCTTTCAGGTTGAGTCTAATGTGAAGCATGAGTTTGTTAAATGTTTTGGTGTTCATGCTTGGTAATAGTTGTGTGTGTAGGTACTCTGGATTGATGATGTTTGCGTACTGCGGGTCGGTGATTAGCCACGTGGACTTTTTGATAGCTGTCGCCGCATACAGCATGTCGTTGGATTTCATTACTTCGATGATGTAATCTACATTTCTTTTTCTACAGGCGATTTCTATTTTCAGAAGGTTATCTATGTCGCTGTTATTGTTACTAATGTTACGTAGCTCATAGTTTTCATTAGCAATCGCATCTTCGACTAGCTTGTTGAAGTGTCGACGCTTTTCTCCGAGTGTGTCACCTTCTAAGCTCGGTGGCGGCATTGTGATGACCTGGAAAAGAAATAGGTATGATGATGTAAATTACAAACATTTTACAATATATTCGTTCGACATTTTGGTTATTTCTCATTTAACGGTGTTGACGATGAGATGCAGAGCAGGACATGCAGCATGCATTGTAGCATTTGGTCGAGTAGGTGTTGAACTTATACACCGTGGAGGTCTGCTCCGCCTAGGCGGAGCACCGTCGTATCTTCGTAGCGGTGATTAGCAACAGCGATCTCTCGCGTCCGGCCCTGGTTCAATCCATGGACCGGAGCGAGATTGAAAGGGATGCCGTCACCTCCTTTTGCGAAGAAATCATGCTAGTAGACAGACATGAGAGAAAAAGGAGGTAGCGGAACTTGTGAAGGAGAGAACCTCTCATCGGGAGACGCCTCGGGCGTCTCGGGGGCAACGTGATGGCTTCCGGTCACCCTAAGCGCGGTCCTGTTGACTGCCAATAATAGGCTAGCTCGCCGTCCGTCCGTCTTATGACGACAGGCCGTGTCGACGGCGTGTTCTTGTTCCATGCGCGCCTCAAAGTCAACAAATGCAAGGGCCGACGCCTGAGCACAAAGGTAGCTCTTTGAGTTCAAGTTTCGGTAGCAGGAACATTGAGTTTTAATCAGTAGAAATCTGACTCTACTTTCCGCTCCGACTAGAGCAAGAGCGGTGATTTGATGATTAACCATCCGCAAAGAAAAGGTGTTGAACTTATGACGACACATTTCTGATTCACGCTTCATTTCTTACTTGAATAATTTTTCACTTTAGAGCATCTGATTTTGCAGGTTTTTTTCGCCATTCTGTTTTTTAACCGACTTTAAAAAAAAGGAGGAGGTTATCAATTTGACTGTATTTTTTTTATGTTAACTCTGCGACTGGGTGAACCGATTTTCATGATTCTTTTTTTATTTGAAAGCTGGTGCTTCCCGTGTGGTCCCATTGTCACCATTTCAATATCTGATGATGGGATCTTGTAGCAATCGGGGGAACTCTTCAATAAATAACAGATTAACCGCGATTGTTGCTATAGCATATCTAAGCATTGTTTACGCCATCACACAACATAATATCACGCCTGTACTCACTACAAAGGTTATAAAAACTATTTGGTGAAGATCTGATGAAGAACTTCGGAGATAGGCAACGGAACTCCTCAATAAATGATAGCAAATGGACTGGGATTGTTGAAATCTCATGTCTGTCTATTGTTTACACCAGCTTATAACATAACATCACGCCGGTACGTTGTGAAGAGGTAAGCACATGTGAACCACTAAAAAGTGAAAAATACAAACTTTTTTACAAAAAATAAAACTGACTTCGACAAAAATAAAACACAAAGAAGTGAAAACATGAAATCAAACAAACAAAAGTCACCGACTGCAGAAGCTGATTTTTCTTCTTAAGTTTATTTTTCACTTTTTTGTGTTTTATTTTTGTCGAAGTCAGTTTTATTTTTTACTTTCTGATGTACGGAGGAAACTTGGTACCTTCCAAACTTCAACTGGTATACCGTCAGATCCTAACGCTTTACCATTCTTCATTCCATTTCTATGTGATGGATTGTCACCCATCCACGGACCAGCCTAGGCAAGCACGGTTTAACCTGAGCTGCTATTACTCGGTTGGTATTATTTGGCCACGAGCTCCTCTTCGTGTGCTCTTCTTTTAAGACAAAGTTTACTCATTTATTTAATTTCTCGATTTTTTAAACGAGTTTTTTTAATGAGTTTTACCTGAGTTCCAAAATAATAACAAATAGGTGTACTTATCGTGAAAACGTAACGCAATCCCCATAACTTGTAGCCCATCAAAGATAATATTTATTTCAATTTAAGTTACCTAAGTACAGACTGATGTCAGCACATTAAGCTACTACTTACGAAACTGTAAAACTTCCCAATCAAGCTTGAACCTTTATTTAGCCATAAAGTTAAAAATATATAGCACTCACTAAAGATTACGCTTAGCTTAGTGTTTATAGTCAAACAGTCTATAATCGTTTACAATTAACTAAAAAATAAAACAATTAAACCTAATTAAAAGATTATATTTATGTAGGTACTTATTTCATTAATTACATAGTAGCAGAAACTGACCTGACGCTAATATAGCATCTTCCAATAACACCGATGCATCGGTGTTATTTACGTAATTTTAAATAAATAAAAAACCTTGACAGTGACCTTGATAGATTAGGATAATTATGGCAATAATATTTTGATTATAGGTATTACTATACCTACTTAGTTGTATCACTTACCTGCTCTTTTACGGTAAGGTCCAAAACAAATGCTGCTTCAATTTAACTACTTCTTATTACACATTAAAATTCCATTCACAGTACCTACTTTACTACTTTAACTTTTACTTTAAATACTACCACTACTACTTTACTACTACTTTTTATACTTTTACTTTTTTTTTACTTTTTTATTTTTTAGTTATTTTCATTCAATAATTACACAAGCTGGTGAAATACCTACTCAATACAAAATAACATGACTCAAAAGTCGGTGTTTCTTTAAACGCCACTTTTCATCTTCTAGCAATTTTGTTACTTGTTGCTTTGGAATAAGGTCCCCATCGAAAACAACAACATTATTATTGACTTGAGTCACTGTGTCTAGTGTAGTGTAGTAGTGAACAGATAACATAAAATAACGTTTATAATGTCATAACGTTATTTCGTTACGGATATATTATATCATCATAAAATATGTTCTGTAGATATTGCACTAACGCGGTCATATTATTGAGCATAGGTTGCTGGTTTGACAAAATGTTATGTGTATCTATTTTTAAGAGGATCTTTGTTTCATTTTTCCGAAAACAGAAAAATAATTGAAATATTGTTCCAGTACGTTTAAAACACCTGCAATGTCTGGGATTTAAGTAAAAATATTTTTTCCGATTCTACATAGTACGGGTGTCTTTAATGAAATGAGAAGCAGGGCTGTTTCGTATCTTTTAAATGTCAGCTATCATATAGGTACCTAATGTCCATCAATTAATTGTCAATTGGTTATGGTTTGGTACAAAAACTAACCATTTGACATTTAAAAGAAACGCAATAGGAAATGGGTGTCAAGAAAACAGCAGCAATTTGAATTTAAATACTTTGACTCGTTTATTATTCAAATATAAAAATACCCACAAGGAAGGTGCACTAAACTGCCTCCTAGCACAGTTTAGATTGAAGTGAGAGTTCGACTAAAGGCAACCGTCCTTTTCATAAGAAACGTTGAGTTTGACGTTACGTGACGTTAGTGACTGTGTTGCCAGTATAAAGAAAATCAAAGATTAATTTTTGCATAATAAAATCGACTAAATATCAACACAATAGTCCTGCAGACCTCCTCCACAAAGTTACAAAATAATTTGTACAACAAAGTGGGGCCAAAGGACGAGTAACGTCTGCTTTCCAGACTTGTGTGTACAAGCGCCCGCCGACTTACATGTATTTATATGAGAATATTGCCTTAGCAGGTGAAATTGGCAAAACATGTGGATGATTATGAAGTAATTAAATAAAACAACCAATGCGTTGAATAAAGACAACTTTATATTAATTTTTCAAACTGGAGGAACAAAAAGGAGTAAAGATAGTCTTTACGGCGTATTCCAAAGAATATTAGCAACCATCTGCCACTTCCCGTACGGCTAGTAGAAGTTACGAACAGTTTTTGTCTTCGTTTTGCGGTCTTCTCTGTAATACATTCTTTTGTAGGAATAAATAGTAAACATTGTGAATATCCCGTTTTTAGTGAGAAGATAATGATAATTTTCGATTACATTTTGAAGTTACAAGAAAGAACAAAGTTTGATAAAATACAATCATCATCATCATCAGCTTATAATGTTCCCACTGCAGGGACACAGGCCTCCTCTCTAGGAGAGGTATGGGCTATAATCCACCACGCGGGCTCAGTGCGCATTGTCAGATATCACATGTTTTTCGTTCTAAGACATGCCGGTTTCCTCACGATGTTTTCCTTCACCGTTTTGAGAGCAGCGGTGATGAAATAAATTACACAAAGTAACCGCCGCAGGCGCCTGCCTGAGTTCAAACCCACGACCTAATGTTCGTAAGTCGGGGCCGAAACCACTGGGCCACCGCTGCTCTCATAAAAATACAATAGTAACAGAATTTTAAACAATCATTACGTACTGTACTGTACGTACATACAAAATTAAGAAAGCCTGTCATCATTCAACTTCAGCTACGAATGCAGTATCTTCTGGAACGTTCAGGAAATCATTAGAATAATGTATTTGCACTGCTTTCGACGGATGTGTTTCCAGTATTTTACGTATTTCTGCTCGTATATGTCTACAGTCACACCAGTAAGAACTAGAACTATATTTGGGTGTCAAATTGGAAACAATAAAATAACTTTGGACAAAATCAGTATCATTGAGCATGTGTCGTAGGGTATTAAGAACTACCAAGTCTGTAAACTGTACTAACTCCTTTAACATTTTATCAAAAGCTTTAGTGAACAGATAGTAAGTTGTTGGAAAATTAAATTGTAAGATGTCTTCTTTTAAACACGTCGCAATAACGGTACCTAATTTAGGGGATATTTTCGCATGAATATCTTTTAAAGCGTAATCCATTTCATGTGAGTATCCAAGAAAGTCTGCCCCAAATGTACCAAACATAGACTTGTCTTCGTCCAATATCTTAACGTATTCTATTACAAGTTTCCAACTAGTATGCAATACATAGTTTTCCAAAAATGGCAATTTTTTTTCCATTTTAGTTTTTATCTCCAAGAATAGTTTGACGGGCACAGTTTTTTCATTAAAACTAAGTACATAAATTCTAAAATTACAAACCAAAAACTGTAAAAAATAGTTGACGGTGTCTCTAACATAAAACTCGCCTGAATGCATGGTGTCCCATAGTTGGAAAGCTTCATCAATCGCTGGCTCTACTACTCGTTTGTATCTCCGAAGCTGATCGTTCTCACTCTTACCACACAATACGTAACATGCAAATAATTCTAAATATTTGCTTTGATACGAACAAAATTTAGTTACGGGTGGTGAAAGCATTTTATTCGCTACGAAGTCTTCGTCGAGTAATTCCATTACTTTTGGTGCATAATATAATAAATCCTTGACATTGTCTTCACAGTTGGCGCTAGCAGGCAAAGAGGATAAAAACTCGTAACTCTTCATGAAAAATTCTGCTCGAATACTAATAGGAACATTCAGAACCGCTTTAAGTGTTTTATAGATTTCTGCACTCTCTTCTGCAGTTAAGTTATCTATAAATGAACTTAATATTTGCCAGAGTTCCTTTTGAACAGTTAGATTGTCAACCTTACAAATCTGATTGTAAGTATGCTTAAATAGGACTGATCGGATTGTTATATTCTTTGAAGTTTTCCAAACATTTGAAAATATTGTTTTGAGATCTTCAGGTTTGAATTTGGACATTGAAAGATTTAATCCAAGTTTTTGTAAGGAGACTGATGCATTCAAGAAATTTGGTAAATATTTACGAATTTCGGCTTCAGTCAAATTTGGTAATATAGCATTTAGTGATGGAACTGTATGTTGTAAGTAGTCTCCTTTAGCATACCACAAAACTGTGTCTAAGGGAATTAGCGGTCTGGCTATGTGCAAATGTTTTGCAATATTTTTCTTTATACATATTTCGATCTCATCAGTAGTTCCCCAGTTTACCTTTCTATCATCGGGAATATGTTGTTTCGCAATTTCAATAATTTTACTTTGTGGAAGAAGTGTAAATATATCGCTTATAACGGCTTTTTGTCCGATAGGTTTGTTCAGATGTAGTAAGTAGGCATCAGTGAAGTGTTGGGCGAGTGAGTTCGGCCAGTAGACGCGCAGCTTGGCGAGCAGACGTCGCAGCGAGACAGCGTCGTCAGTTCGCAACGTGTCTATTTGTTTGTCGTGGCGCGTCAGTAGCTGCGGCTTGTGCTTCAGCGCGTTCAGGCACGCTTCCTCGCTCAGACATAGTGACAACGACTCCTCAAACATGTGCTTCCGCCACGATTTATTTACGTTGTACAAACACGACATGTCTGTTTTCCACATGTTTTCTTCTTTTATCTTTATCAGTTCTTGAATGTTATCAAGAATTAATGGGTACTTACTGATATCTTTTTTCCAATCTTTTAACAGGGTCAAGGCATTTATGAATTGCTCTTTAGCCTCAATGAAATCGGATTCATTGGCAATGTTTTCAAGTTGAATGATTGTCAAAACGGAAGTAAATAAATAAGTAAACAATTTGCTTCTCTGTTCTTCATTTAGTTTACTTCGAACCTTTTTAAAAGTATTAGATGACATCTTCTGTTGTATGTTTTCCGGCACAGGTTCATCGTGCAAAACTTTATACACGACTATAGATTCGAGACACATTTGCACGTCGTTTTTTGATTCGGTGTACACTTCCATACTGTGGAACAACTGATCCAAAACGTTCCAAGTTTCAACGTCGAACTCGTAGACAGATATTTTAGAAAATAGAGTATTGACGAACTGAATCTTGAATGTGAATGGTTCATTAATGTGTTTCTCGTACATATATTTTAGTAAAGTTTTTATATGCTGCGAATTTTTTCCTGCACAAGTGATCAAAACTGAGAGCATGGCACATCGTTCAGAGGATGAGGTCTCTTTACGTATGATTTTTTTTAATTCAGACAGTGCAACTGTAAAGGGGGCGAACTCATACCACTTGTAAGCCTTTATTGGCAAGTAACGTTGTTCGTACTCTGAGTAGAAAGCTGCCATTTCAGTTTTATCAATAAATGTTTTCCTTACAAATTCAAACCTTTCATTTTCTGACATGTTTTTAATAAAGTAGCCCAACTTATAATAATCTATTACTTGCTCTTTAAGAAAGGTTTTTATTTCGATCTTATTTAAATATTTTGCTGCCACGGAGAGGTCAATTATGTTTACGTACTTTTCAAATTGATCAAATACTTTTTGCGAGTATGCTTTCATGAGGAACTCTGTGTTCTTTTTACTCATTTGAAGATCCAGGTAATAATAAAATCCATGGTTTTCGAGTACTTCTAAAACTTGTTGAGTATGTGACTTTATGTAAGACAGTACCTCCTGTCTTGAGGCGTGTGGTACCTTACAATCTGTCACTCTTGTGTAACATGTAATAAAATTAGAAGACTTTCTGCACAAACGTTTGAATAGAGATAATGGTACCTGGCGTTCGTTATCGAAAACATTTTGTATGAAAAGATTGGAGCAGTTTTGCAACCATTTGTAAGAACCGTCGGTTCCTCTAAGGTATTCGTAAAAGGCTTCGACTCGACTTTCGTCGTTCAAGTTGAGTCTAATGTGCAGCATGAGTTTGTTAAATATTTTTGGGTTCATGCTAGGTAATAGTTGTGTGTGTAGGTACTCTGGATTGATGATGTTTGCGTACTGCGGGTCGATGATTAGCCACGTGGACCTTTTGATAGCTGTCGCCGCATACAGCATGTCGTTGGATTTCATTACTTCGATGATATAGTCTACATTTCTATTTCTACTGGCGATCGCTATTTTTAGAAGGTTGTCTACGTCGCTGTCATCGCTGCTAATGTTACGTAGTTCATAGTTTTCATTAGCAATTGCATCTTCGACTAGCTTGTTAAAGTGTCGGTGCTTTTCGCCGAGCGTGTCTCCTTCTAGTGTCACCGGCGGCATTGCGCTAGGCTGAAAAATCAATTATATATGTTGTAGATAAAACAATTATTACTGCATTGGATGCATTTGTATTTTACATTTGCTAAAGAAGGCAAATTATAAACAAACTTGGAAAGCCATGTGGGAGGCCTTTGCTCAACAATGGGACAGAGAAGGCTGAAAAAAAAAGTATTCTTTCGACAAAATACACACATACTCGTTTTAGAAAATCTCTGGGCAGGTTTTGACGAGATTAAAATACAAAAAATCAAAACTTATTTATTCAAACTAGGCTGATAATCAGCACATTTCGAATGTCAAAATTTACTTTACTTTACTTATTTACAAGAGACAGTCCCCCAAAACGCCCACCCTTCGGCACTTCCTAGTGTTTTAGCTGGAAAGAAGAAGTGGCGGAACAAACTCCCCAGCACACATCTGTCTGTTAGGTTGGTTAGAACAACCAGACTCGATACAATAGTAAGGTGCAAGTTAATGACTACAGTACAGTAGAATAATTGAATAGTTTATAATAATATAAAAAAGACAACATAATTATCAGTCAGTAAACTAATCTTGGAGAAAGAACATACATAACAAACATTGTCTTGCGTTCAACTCAGCGACCAACTATTCATATCATTTAAGTAGTCGTTAAAAAGTCGGTGAAGTAGTTTTTGAGTTTATCGCGAACGAATAGTAAGCTTTTAAACAAAGATTAGATTTTACTTTGGCTTTAAACGCATTCAATGGCAAATCCAGGAAAGAAGATGGCAGTTTGTTATAAAATGTTATTCCGAGCCCTATGAATTAATTATGAACTTTGTGAAGCCGGTGACAAGGAGGGCGTAGTTTATGCTTATTTCTAGTGTTTAAATTGTGAATATCACTGTTCTTAGTGTACAGGTGGATATTTTGTTTAATATATAAAATGTTGGCAAAGATGAAGTGAGAAGCAACCGTGAGAATACCAATCTCCTTAAAAAAAATTCTAAGAGAAACTCGGGCACCCAGCTGATAAATTGCACGAACCACTCGCTTCTGCAGAACAAATATATTTTGAGTATCAGCAGTTTTGCCCCACAGCAGAATACCGTAGGACATAACGCTGTGAAAGTAACTAAAGTAGACTAACCATGCTGTATCAACGTCAGTGAATTGTTTTACTTTTCTGACGGCGTATGCGGCTGAACTTAGCCTTCCCGCTAGGCTTGATTTATGTAAACCCCATTGTAATTTTGAATCTACTGTTATGCCCAGAAATACAGCAGAGTCGGCAGTTTCCAGCTCCTGATTGGCGAGGATAATATTGGGACCTAGATTTCTTACATTGGTACAGCGAACTTAACTATTTTAGTTTTCTTGGCAATAAGAACAAGGTTTAACAATTATCTCGTCGTCCATACGTCTGGAAACTCTTAATCAGAAAAAAAAACTAATTTTGATTTGGATTCCTCACAAACATTGGGCATAGACAGTTTACGGGTCTTGAGATCTTACTGTTACCATATAGAAAATTTTCAACAGAAGTTTAAAGAAAAACTGTTCCATACATTTTGACGAGTATGTATTGCACTTTTGTAAGAGAGAGATGATGAGAGATGAGATGCACTTTTTATACGTGGTCGTTTGTGCGTCGATGTCCCGTTGCATATAAGTATAATCATCATAAATAAATATAAAGTAGGTATGGTAATCATTTGTCACTTACTCCTGATTATTTGTCGAGCTTCTCAAGATAATATAAAGAAATAACTTCTCAAATGGAACGACTGGTTTCAACGTGCTATCCACAATAACATTAATGAATAAACGTCTATTTATACCATCAATACAATTTGTATCCATATTACTCAGAAGCAGGTGTTTCCAATCCTTGGAAAATAATTTTAGCAATTTTGTGATGTATGTCCTTGAGATTAAAGTTTCAATTTGCAAATAAAAAAAACCCTTTTATTATCGTGACAAGTGATTAGAATAGATAATAATAAATTAGAGACGTTCTAAAGATAACGTTATCCCTATGAATAACGTTTTCAATGTTACGTTTACTTATTACGTTGTTGTAACTCGTTATAACTGTTTTCACAGTTACGACCGTTATAGTTTCTCTTTCTTTCCCGTATTACAGTGATACAACTACAGCTTGGCAAAAAAGTCTAGAAACGGAACTAATTTTTTTGTTTGCTGGCAACAATTAACAACTTATGACGTTTGGTGTAAACAAAGTTCGAAAGTTTATTAAATTTATAATTGTGCCCTAAAAACGTGATTAAAGCAACGTAGAGTAATACAAAATGAATAAAACCATCCGAAGTGCTGGCAGAGCGATAATTTATAAGGTTTATAGGCGAAGTTTTGGCAGAAAAAGAGGCCAAAACCATTCTCTCCGATCTCAACGATGTTTACATAAGAACCGCTGAAATGACAGGTATGTAACTGTTTGTTTTATTGTTTTTATATGAATTAAGTGTTAATTTATGAACCCCATTCTGTTTTGACTTGCTTGCATACGAAATAAGTGGAATTTTGAACAATAATCATCGAGCACATAGGTTATGTTTACATTTTGTCTGACATTACCTTGGTATAGCGTGTAAGATTAATGTTAATAAACGTTTATTTATC
This sequence comes from Diarsia dahlii, assembly GCA_949775195.1. Lineage (NCBI taxonomy): Eukaryota > Metazoa > Arthropoda > Insecta > Lepidoptera > Noctuidae > Diarsia > Diarsia dahlii. The sequence goes on along the minus strand of OX459210.1, from coordinate 12,392,034 downwards.
TCCACAAATTACTTCGTTATGATGGATTTATAGGTTGACAGGTAGTTTGGCCGAAGGATTGTAATTTGTGGGAGATCTGGAGTCTAAACTAAGCCTAGGCCTGTATTTCAGAACTCCAGGCCCCCCATCACATCATAAATAGTTATTGTCAACATGAAAATGTTGATACTTGAGTAGCGTACTGTGCACTATGTGAATTTAAATTCGATTTCTACATAACTTTATTGTTGAATGTGATTTCAAGGTGATAACTGTTTGTTATATCATTAGAATTACAAATGTACCAAAAATGTATTATTTTTAATTTGTTATTTATTAAAGCAAAATGCATTTTTTTATGTATATTTATTTATTCACTTTAGGTAAATCAGTAAGCACCTTAAGAAGAGTCGTCCTGGAAGAAGATCGAAACAAAGGCGTATTTTCTACACCCGGAAAACATAGAAAAGGTCGTCCCAAAAAAGAGTTGGAAGATTTATTAGAATAAATTACAATAATTATTTCTACGCCTTTTTTTAATCCCAGAAAATTTAAAAAACAGTGCTACTAACATATATTTATTTTTAGGTAGTTACATGAGGAGAATAAATTCTGGTTCAATAAATAAATTTTAAGTATAAAAAAATAGTAATAAAAGTATCAAGACGATAGGTTGTTACGCGATACGGTCACAACGGGTTGCCATATGAACAGCACAGTGGCGCCCCCCGGATTTTCTACTCTTTTTTGCCAAGCTGTACAAGGGTATTTTAACTCAAGTATGATTTTTACAAAGGACTTATCTCGTGTGATTTTGAAAAAGTGACATTTCACAAATCTCACTTTTTTTATTATGTATTGTAGATAGGAAAGTTTGTGAGGATGTATTGATAGATAAATTGTAACTTTTCACGCAAAAACTACGGAGCGGATGAATTGATAGTTAATAGTTATTCTTCTAATTGCGTTGATGACAATCCAAATGGTCAGTCAGTCCTTAATTTGGCAACAAGTTTGGCACTTTCAGTAGTGTCCATCAGCTTTTGTGATGTGCAAGGGTACAGGCAGGACTCGATATCATGTGTCCCACTATTTTGTGGGATAACACTACATTTACACTCCAGGACAGAGTCATGTATGAATCTCCACCTGAACAGGTTTTGCTGGCTTCTGCCAACCTTTGTCCGGAGTCTATTTTAACACTTTCAGGTCAGCCATGGCTACTCGTGTTCAGGTGGAAGATTTTCGGCAAGTGGCACAAATGGGTTTGGTAGAGTAACCTGGATAACCCGTGAGACGTTAACTTGTGTAGTAAAAAAACACAAGATGATGATGTTAGTTCCGATTTTAGCCACGCACCAAGAGATCTTTGTACAGCTATTTAATCACATCACTCAATATATAATAGAAATGAAAATTATATCTCAGCAGGTGAGTCTAGTAGAATGTGTATAGCAATGAGTGAGCCAAACGAGACTACTAACTACGATTATTTATTTATTAGGGAAAAAATATATGGTTAGCAGACTTGAAAGATTCTTGAGCGACTTCTGTAAAGTTTCCTGTGGGAATGTGACTTCGGGGTTTGAATGAACTATTTCGGACTATTTAGCCTATTCTTGATCTAAACCATTTTTTATGGGCATGTGTCTAAGTAAAAGTCCTGAATTCGATTCCCAGGTCGGGCAAAGTGTAATTGGGTTTTATGATAGAATTTCACACTAACAACCACGGAGTCTGGATGTGTGCCTGGTTGATGAAAGAAATTTCGCCTTCTATTACATTAAACCATACCTGGCGAAATGCACCATGGTGGACTTCCACTATCGGATCCTGGCACTCATTAAGTGTCTACTTGATGAGTGCCAAGTGCCAAGTGTAATTTATCACTTCCGTTGCACAAGTCTATGTAGATAGATACGATGCTGTATTCTAATCCATAATATACGACCAATTACCTACAATAGAACAGTCCAGTTTAAATTATTTCGTATTTAAAGTTTAATTGAAAATTACATGGAAATCATATTTTATCACAAATTATAAATTAGCATATTGTCACAGTCATTTGCCGTAGAATTAATGTGTTATAAATAAGGCTAAAATATTCTGGTATTTGCGTCCATTTACGTAAAACGTAGGTATTTAATAACAGATGTCTACGTTATTGATAAAACACTTGAATTGTTAATACTAATTGCAAGTAGTCTAGTCTCTCTGGTCTACTCTGGTCGTCCAGCTATAGGTACAGCCAGTATTTTTCATGTTCAACATTAAAAAAAATGCCGAAATCTATGCTAAAGTAGGTTTACAGAAATCATCATCATCATCATCATTTCAGCCGAAAGACGTCCACTGCTGGACATAGGCCTCCCCTAAGTGTAATTTTTGCTTAGGGGGGGTTTGCCATAATCGCCACGCTTGGCAGGCGGGTTGGCGATCGCAGTACGGTCGATAAAAAAAGCACAGAGAACGCTGCTGCCCATTCTCTGGTACATCCCTTAGTCGCCTCTTACGACACCCACGGGAAGATAGGGGATGGTGCTATTCTTTGCGTCCGACACCATACGGAACAGAAATAGTTAAAACTAAATTATAGTAAAGTCATAATATAATTATATTCTTAAGTTAACTTTATGTTATTTTAATTTTAAATCGCGCTGTAAGTTAGTGGCTGTCTAAAAAGTTGGAACATGGTTCAATAAAAATGTGAAAATAGACCTAGTTTTTTTTAAATAATTTGACAGCTGTCAGTTGAAAGTGATTCTCCTTATGGCTAAAAAGTATACCTACTTTCAACCTGCTCCGTAGGCATGTCATGGACCTACTGTCAGAGTACCTATGAGTAATGAAAAATATTTTAAACGAAAAAAAAAACTGAAAAATATTTTTCATTACTCATACAGTAATGAAAAATATTTTTGATTACTCATACTCTGAAAGTAGGTCATGCAGTGATATATTTAAAAAATTGCCGCCCGTAGGCTATTCAGATTTTGCCGCCCCTACCCAAGTAGCACGTTAGTGTATTTTGGAACTTATTCTGCAACTGTAGGTAGCATTTAAGTGATGCAAGAGTGTACGGTATTACTTATAGATGCAAACAGCGCTCGAATTTGCATATGAGTAACTCTTATCACTAACAGTTGCTTTTGAGTGATTTTTGTTCCTGCTTTATAACTTATGGTGGCACTAGGCCGAATTTATTAGTTATAGACGCATAAAGGTTTCAATTTTCAATCTTTTAGAACTCAAAGAAGCTTAAGACATCTTAAAATCTCCCATTAAGATCCGTACCTTAATAGGTGGTAATTTTTCCTTATTTGGCACCTTTAGTACTAAATAAGTAGTTTAAATAAGTTACTTATCACCGGTAGTGGCTCAAGAGTTATTATTGCAGCTCATTTGGAACCTAGTGTAATTGCCTTTGTAAGGTCTAATATACTCTAATATGCCACTGTAACGCGTAGATCGATTCCAAAAGATGGTTCTTGAAAACCTTAAGCAACAATTTTCTCTCATTTAGAACCAATTAAGATCTTACAGTTCTAACACTATCGCAGGTTCCGTACATATTAATAAATTTAAATAGAGTATGATTTGTATTTAAGTAAATTTCCTACATTTTAGGTACTTAATTGAATAGTTTATGAAACAGTTATGAAATCACTAGTTCACTTTGTATTTTTTTTAATCTACTTACGTTATACACGGTGTTAATCACAGATTGGTAGGCAAGGCATGATCAGCTACCCTTCTGAATGTCTCTTGTGTAAATGAAAAATGAAAATTTGCAAACTATCAGTAGGAAATCAGGCATCGAAATAAAAAGTCGAGGATTCCAGCCAACATTTACAATTAAATTAAATTTTACTTTATTTACCTTCCTAAATGGGTTTTGTACCCGTCTTGAGGATCCCCAATTCAACGCAAAGGCAACGAGACCTGTTAAGTGAAAATAATCACTACTAGGTACTAATAAGGGATTTTTGGACCTAGGAGCTCTATTATGGTAACAAATGAGTGTAAAAATTAACTGCAAGTTCTATTTCAAATCGCCATTTTTAAAAATGGAGTCCTTGAAAAGTATCTTGTTGAATGGTATTTTATTACAATAACTTAGAATAAAATGAGTTTTGATAACTGTTTCTGATGTAGTTTGACATTATACTTTTTATGAAACCATAATGTTAGGTTTTTAACAATCAAATTTTTATGAAGTATTATCTTATTTATTTGATCACCGCATATTTTTTGCTAATTCTTGATTAGATCGAAGGCGCATAAAAATTTACTTAGTAAATATACCATGGTTTCACAATAAAAGACCATTTGCAAGGGCTCCATGATGGTTATCCTGCGTTAAACACATAATTTTAGAATACTCGCAAAATAGATCACAAATAAAAGCTGCCATAACACAAAGCCGTTGTTGTTTATCTCCATCGAAAATAAGAACTTGTTAGGATCTTATTTGTCACTCAACGAATGAACTGTATCGCTTATAACGTTCAATCATTCATTTACGGCGCGCAATTTGCACCGTTAGTTCCTAGTGCCACTCAGGATAACAATTCGAACTCATAAGCATCGCTTTTGCATCTTTAAATAAGTTGCAATTTTTCTCCCTTTAATAATAATATAATCTAATCAACTAAAACCAAATCTAATCTAACCACCTTTAAAGAACTTAATCACGGTGGATTTTATTACTAAAGATTCCAAAAATATTCTATATGCAAGCCTTTTGTCACAAAATGTGTTACTTGGGTACTGATCTCTGCAATTCGATACCCTAGTACAATGTCATATCAATTTCATTTTTTTGTCAGTTAAATTGTATTTTTTTTTTTCATTTGTGTACCATCGTAATAAGTGCCAGGCGCAGTCTTAGTCTACGATTTTGGGCAGAGTCACCTAGGAATTCGGTTCGGAGGACAGAGGCACAGGAAGAGATTTTTAGATTTATTTTTTTGAATTCTGCCTTGGCATGATTACTTTCTCTTGTGCAGAAATTTTATTAATCTATATAAAAGAAAAAGAGAAGGCCTGACTGACTGACTCATCAACGCCCAGCTCAAACCCCTGGACCTAGAACAAGACGAGACGGGGTTTGTCGCCTGAGCGCAGCGAGGGCGCTAATAGTTCGAGGGACTAAATAAGTCTTTAACCCGAGGTAAACACTGTGCTTTTCGTTACGAATATAAGGAAAGTTGATGATAATAGGCTTGCTCCCAATTACCTAAATCGGTGGATGGCAATAGGCTTGCTCCTAATTAGATTGGTTGATGCCAATAGACTTGCTCCTAATTACATATTTTGTTGATGATGGCAATAGGTTTGCACCTAATCACATCAGTTGGTGGCAATAGGCTTGCTCCTAATTACATTGGTTGATGGCAATAGGCTTGCTCCCAATTACATCAAAATAATCTGACAGCTGTCAGTAGAAAGCGATTCTCCCTAGGGCTGTAAAGTAGTACTTTCAACCCGCTCTGCAGGCATGTCATGACCTACTTTCAGAGTATGAGTAATGAAAAGGTATTTTTTATTTTCTTTTTATTATTAAAAAATATATATATATGTTACTTACTTTTAATATTAACGTATTGAAGGATTGAATAACTCAGAAAGAACAGCGGTAAGAGCGAGCGAAGCGAGCTAGAAAATTTTAGTGGCATGCGGTAGACCGAAATATTTACGTATGGCTAGTTCGAAAAGCCGCCCTAGGGCAGCGGCTTAAAGTAAGGAAAATACGCTACTGCTTGGAAGTCATTATTTTTGCAACATAGTTCCGACGATAATAGTCATTATCTGATTTGATAACCATGACCTGACACTGCCTGGCTCCGCTCCCTGCCACCCCCTGAAATGTACTACCGGGGGCTACGCTAGTGCATAAAAGTAAATATTTGTTTCTAATAATCATCAATCAGTTCCTTTGTGATATTCCATTTATAAACACAATTTAAATATTCCATATATATTTAGGCCGTAAAGACGCACATCCTCATTATCATCACTTTATAGTCTAAGAAAAAACTTGGGCAAAATTTGCCGCCCCGCTAAAATCTGCCGCCCCGCTAAAACCTACAGCCCTAGGCTCCAGCCTACTCAGACTGCTGGTAAATCCGGCACTGAGGTCATGACATGACTTATTTAGTCTCTCGAACTATTAGCGCCCTCGCTGCGGTCGGGTGCCAAACATGTGGCCAAACCCCGTCTCGGGACTACTAGAAGGCGAACCCATTGGTATCAACCAGGCAATTCCAGACACAGCAGTAGCGCTGGCGACCAGTGGATCAACGCGGCAGCAAAGCAAAGGAAACCGATTATTTTTCTGTAAGTAATAACAAAATAAAATTACGACATCATTTACGATTAGGTATAGGTACCTACATAATTCCGTGTGGTCGTGTTCCTTAGATTATACCTACTTACCTAAACATGTTCAGATCAATTGCCAATGGTTTAGGGTGTGGTACAAAAGGTCAAAATGTAGGTCAATCTCGTTTAAAGGCCGAATGCCCGGAATTATAGCTCATTGAATGAATACCTGTTGGACTTCGCAACGAAGTGCCTTTCTGTTACTTATAGCTACAGATATCGATCAAATGAATAGGTCCCTACCGTTCAAATCATTTAAGTACGCCATGATATTCACAAGATTAGATAGATTAAGCCTTAGAAATAAATTAACCACAACTCTTTCTCTCTCTTCTCTTCTCTTTCTCTTCGAAAAAACTAGGCAGATGATGAGGTCCTGTTCCATAGGGAACAGGACCTCATCATCTGCCTAGCCTTTTCTCTACTATGGAGCTGACTGCCTTTATGACCTGGAGGTCAGTCAGTCATCGTATTACCTATAATACGAGAGCCGTTGGTAAGACTGCTTCACACTTTCAGGCCACTGACTACCCATAATTAATGAGTGCCAAAGATCTACAACAGGCAGCGGGGACCAACGGCTTAACGTGCTTTCTGAGGCACGGAGGATATTTGGTAATTTTGGTAATTATAATGGATGGTCGACATATTTTATTTTGGTAGGTAGAGCAGAGAATTCTTAAAAAATTATAGCCAAATAAATAATCTGCTCCTTTTTGAAGTCCGTAACAAATAATAGCTTCATAGTTTTGAGGATTCCTCACGGCTTACATAAAATAAAATAACTATGAAGGTAGGTGTTTAATAAAGCTATCATGTAACTAATACTTTATCCACCAAAGAATTGAAAGTATGTTACACATGTTTTAATTAATCTTTTTTTATTATAAATAAGTACAATCAGGATATAAATTAACTAGAATGTCTGCAATTTTATTTTTATTTATTTTGCACTGCAGCTGCACTCAAGCTCCCGTCTGTAAGGAAAAGACAATATTATAAAGCAAACTATGACTCAATTAAAACTGCCCTTGCTTCAATAGATTGGGAGACTATTTTTTCTAGTATGACCCATGTAGATTCCATGATTGATTACTTCTATAGTGTCCTCCAAAATATTTTGGACGAATTTGTGCCAACCTGCAATTTAAATTCTACACATAAATACCCACCTTGGTACACTAAACCTCTTATTAAGTTATCTAACGAAAAATGCAAGTTACACCGCAAATGGAAAACATATGGTAACCTTCAAGACTATCGCATGTTCTCATTATTGCGAAGTAGATTTAAAAAAATGTCTAAAGATTGTTATCAAAATTTTATTAAGTATTCTGAAGATAATATAAAAAAAGATTCCAATTCTTTTTGGTCATTCGTCAAATCAAAAAATGCATCTAACACCATCCCTGAAAGAATGATGTACAACGGTAAAGTACTCTCTACTGGCGAGGACATTTGTGATGCTTTTAATGAGTACTTCAATTCAGTTTTTGTTTCGTCCACATCTCAAACCTACCCTTGTAACTACAACACATCTTCTACTGTGGACATAAGCACAATCAACGTTACTTTTGAACAAGTACTGAGTGAATTAAAAAAGGTTAATATTAAAAAAGGTGCCGGATCCGATGACCTTCATCCATTTTTCATATCTAAGTGTGCTGAGGTACTTGCAGGACCAATAACATTCATATTTCGCACGTCTATTGAAACTGGAGTGTTTCCCAGTAAATGGAAAAAATCAATTATAACCCCTATTCCCAAAAACAATAGAAAAGACATTGTGACTGAATACAGACCGATCTCTAAATTGTGTGTTCTAGGAAAAATATTAGAAAAAATGGTAACATCTCAAATTTCATTCGCTGTTCGTAATCATATTTCTCAGCAACAGCACGGTTTCTTTAAACATCGTAGCGTAGATAGTAACATGCTAAATTTCTCGGAATTTCTCGTGAACGCTATGGATAAGAATCTACAGGTAGATGTCGTGTACACCGACTTCTCGAAAGCGTTTGACAAAATTAATCATGATATGCTTATTGAGAAACTAGCGAGGGCCGGTGTGCACGGCAACTTACTGCGATGGATCCAGTCCTATATAAAAAATCGAAGTCAGGCGGTTTGTGTTAAAGGTTACTCATCTCAATTTCTCCCTGTTCCCTCCGGAGTTCCCCAAGGTTCCCATTTGGGACCCTTGCTCTTTACCCTCTACATTAACGACATAGGAACCATATTTGACCACAGTAATCACTTACTTTACGCTGATGACACTAAAATATTCCGAGTGGTGGAGTCCGTTAGAGATTGCTCTAAATTACAAAGTGATTTACTAAATTTGCATAATTACTGTACAATAAATCAACTCTTTCTCAACATAGATAAATGTTTCATTATGTCATATACACGTAAAACACACCCATTAAATTTTAACTACGCCATAAATGGCTTAACTCTTAAAAGAGTTTCTACCATCAGAGACCTGGGGATCATTATGGACTCCAAATTAACATTCACCCATCATATAGACCACATAGTTAGCTCCGCATTTCGCAGCCTTGGCTTTATACTACGAATTAGTAAACCATTTAAAAAAGTTATCACTTTAAAAATTCTTTATTTTTCATTTGTGCGTTCTATTCTGGACTTTTGTAGTACTGTATGGAGCCCATGTTTTAATATACATATAAATAGGATAGAAAGGATCCAAAAAAAGTTTTTAAAATCACTTAACTACCGCAATAATACTTACGACGCTGCGTATGAAGACGCAACGCGTAGGCATAAACTGATAAGTCTACGTAACAGACGTAATATGTTCGACATCATTCAACTGTTCAAGATTTTAAACTCATTTACTGATTCACCATCACTACTTGGTAAAATATCAGTAAGAGCACACGCTCGCCTACTACCCGTACGCCCCTCACGTACAATACCACTTTTTGTTCCTCCTCGACTGCATAAAACATACACTCGTAATTCATTTATATACCGTTCCACTAACAATTATAATAGAGAATTTACAGACATAGATCTTTTTAACATTTCTCTTAATAGCCTTAAACAGAAACTTAGAAGTAGATATGTCACAAAATGTTAACTCATTCTATTTTTTTGCTTTGTCTACCTTCAGTTTACTTTGTAAATTAAGTTGCATTGAACATTAGTTCTGACACAAAAATTAATATATGTATTTCTTGCACGTCTTTCCTTGTTAAGAGTTTATTGTACATATTTTTAGAACTATACCACATTGTCGGCACTATAGGTCTTTTGTAAGGAACCAATTCTTTCATAAATAATATTGTTTGTAAGTACATGACTGTTTGTTGCCAAAATAAAATAAAATAAAAATAAATAAAAAATCATTATCAACCTATAATGTTCCCACTGCAGCGACTTAGGCCTCCTCTCCAGGAGAGGGATGGGCTATATCCACCACGCGGGCCCAGTGCGGGTTGGTAGAGCTTCGGATTTTTTTGGTTCTAAGACATGCCGGTTTCCTCAGGATGTTTTCCTTCACCGTTTTGAGAGTAGCCATCAACCGGCCACAAATCCAGATTCCGTGGTTGTTTCTGAAAAAATCCTGATAAAAAAAACCTAATACTTAACACTAATTAATATGTGTTAGAAATGTGCTAAGAAGCGAAGAAGGTGTGCCTTATGGAGACGAAGCTTTTACAGCGGCTAGTTACTACATTGGGACAAATTGCTTCAAATTCAATCAAAGGATTATCCATTGATTGAGTTAAAACAAAAGTGGCTATGTACACTGCTGCTTGAAAGTCAACGTTTTTGGGAGACATAATGGTGATGATTCTGATGAGTTATAAGGAAACTAGGATATAAACTAATGTTTTATTTTTTGTTTTATCTTCTATTCGCCTAAGCCTACATTTATTTCTGTTTTCTTTATTTACTATCCAGTACTCTTTACCTACGCGATACTTCATAATAGCCATGAAAATATTTAGTTACACCATCGCACGTGGTGGTCGAAAATTATCCCTCGAAGCGTACGCGTCTTGTGTGAAAAGGTGCTAGAGTTACGTTCTCACTAAGTTTTTATTTTAAATTAAATATGTAGTACAGACAAAGTATGGATAAAATCTAAGAAGTACAGATCACTGTCCATTGCCAACACCGCAATGTACAAACATTGCCACCAAGTTACCGTTTACCTGCTCACTGTAGCAGGCCACGCCCTATGGCATGCTTGGCCCAATATCGGCCGGATAGTCTTGACCGGCTGCCGGGCCCGGTTACCGGGTTGCCAGCGAGGGGGCTACTTGCTAATTTATCGTGGAATAACACGCACTAACAAGTGTGTTTATATCTGTCGGAATTTATAATATTTTGAGAATTTCAAGTTATTTTATTACTGGTTGTTTATAGACTGTGCTTAAAGTTAATTGTTGTTATTACGACTAGAATTAATTAAAGAATGCGCCTAGTTACAATTCTACGACTGATTAAAGACTTCATTTTCAACTTTAACTATCTTTTGCAGATCGAGGATTCGAGCATGATAACAATGTATGGATTATGTGTTTGTCCTAGCAAAGAAAAACTTAAGTCTCGGGAGGGGGTTCTAATCCATGTCTTTGAATTAAGTATTGATTCTACGACAAGCTGATTTTTTCACGATGTTTCCCTCCACTGTTTTTGAAAGCACTATGCCTGTCTAGGTCGACGTCACGACCATAAAAACTCTAACGGTACCACTGCAGCACTGGGATACCACAACACTGCACACTCAGAATGATAGATGCACATCGGGGAAGTATGAGAGCCGTTTGCAACATTAAGCGACGCTCAAGAGCAAGCTGTTGGATTTTCAATTTCATAATTATGCAGCCGGCAGAAGGATGAGTCCTCTTCATCAATCGATCAAAGGTAGCGATGAACACTAAAATGAATGCATAAACAATGCAATAGTGATGCATCGACAATATGCAAATGTAAAAACTGGCCAAGTGCAAGTCGGCCTTACACTTGAAGGGTTCCGTACCATTGTATAGCTCCCGCAACGTAACTTGGCAAGGTTTCGAAATTCGAATTCAAAGTTCGCGCATCGTACACTTTGTGCTACAAAAAGTGGTCACTTTTATTGCTTGTCATTATTCTATGGTTATTGACTTAATAAATTTTTAATAATGAAGTTAAAGAAATGTGAAGACTTTGTGACATTTATTAGGTGTTACCTATAAATAAAAAAAATGCATTTAAAAGTAAAATAAAATTTAATTCTATGGTTATTGACATAAATAATTTTTAATAATGAAGTTAAAGAAATGTGAAGACTTTGTGACATTTATTAGGTGTTATAAATAAAAAAAATGCATTTAAAAGTAAAATAAAATTTAAAACAACAAAAACTTAATTTTAAACAATAACAAAAACTAAATTTAAAACAATTACAAAAACAACAAAAACTAAATTTAAAACAACTAACAAAAACTAAATTTAAAAAAACAACGACAACTCAAATTCGTAACAAAAAGAAATAACAAAACTTCAGAAGAAAAATCAGCTTCTGAAGTCGGTGACATTTGTTTGTTTCATTTCGTTTTTTTTTTGCCACCGACTTCAGAAGCTGATTTTTCTTCTGAAGTTTACTTTTCACTTTTTGGTGTTTTTGAAGTCGGTTGTTTTTTTTGCAAAAAAGTTTTTTATTTTTTCATTTTTAGTTTTAATATCCTATACATTTAACATTCGACTAAGAAACCTAACATTATACAAAAAAACACGAAACACGTGATACGTGCCTATGAAATTTGAGGGTTGCCCTCGAGTTCTCTGGGATTTCATCACCAGGTCCTGGTTTCCATATCATAGTACCACCCTTAAAATATCTCCTTCACAATAAAAAAAGAATCATCAAAATTGGTTCAACGACGAAGTTATTCTCGAACACACATTAACGAAAAATGTTCATAAATTAAGAAAAATCTTCATAAAATGAAAAGTACTGGGCCAAACTATAATAAATTTTTAAGGGACCAAATGGCAACTATTCCGCATCAAACTAAAAAAGAATCACGTAAATCGGATCATAAATCGCAGCGTAATCGGTGTACATACATAGAAAAAAAAAACATACCAATCGAATTGAGAACCTCCTTCGTTTTGGGAAGTCGGTTAAAAAACAACACAACTTTCGTGCACCGCAAGTGTAATCGGGAGCGAATGGAACGTATGCATTTGAATGCACCAATCACACGCGCGGATGACGCTACCTCATACCTCGCGCCCCGCTTGACCGCAAAAGAGACCTAAAAATTACTTCTGCGCATCTACGACTCTTGCCAAGTTACGTTGCGGGAGCTATAGTATATATTGAAAGATTTTCCATGTTATTGTAGCATCATAGACTTCTTACAGGTTTTCCTGTCATCTATGTTATTAATTTCTGTATTTTTTCAGAACTTTTGGCTGAGTTGTTTCGGAGATAAGGGGGGGGGGGGGGGGAATGGTCGGATAGACAGACAGACCCACGAGTGATCCTATAAAGGTTCAGTTTTTTCCTTTTGAAGTACAGGAACCGTAAAAAACGATATTGGTGCAGTTTGACAAAGAAACAGTGACAAACATGCTCCCAGCAGGGCTATTGTGTATCTTTTAATGACAGTGGATAACTTAGAATGTCTATCAAATAACTGTCAAATGGTGAGTTTTTAAGAAAAAAATGTACCAAACCATAACCAATTAACAGTTAATCTATGGACATTTCTGATAGCCACTGACGTTAAAAAGATACGCAATAGGGGGGCTGTTCGGATTTGAGATGAGACCTATGACTTGGCAGTCCGACGGTCACTCCACTAGACTACAACTGCTTTCTACAGTCATAGTATAAAAATATACAACACCCACTTCATAATGAATAAAACGTTATATTTATAAATATTTATTTGTATGAAGCAGTGAAATTGTATCGGCGGAGAATGAAAGTGGAGCTACCTTGCGTACGTTACATAACCCTTATCTGGCGGGCGCAACGGCCACCGCCGGCTAACTTACAACAACGCTTTGTGTTTGATAGCGACCCGGGTACAACGACCACGAAAACGGTTAGGGGATTTTGGGAAATATGGGACTATTTCATATAATAAAAAAATAAAAACAATTTTAGGAAATGCTAAGAATCTTTTGTTTGGCGTTCAAGAACGAGATGAGCAGACGATATAGTTGCCATCGGAAGAAAAACCTGGATTAGGCTGGCACAGGATTGTGGAGATTGGCACAAGAAAGGAGAGGTCTATGCGCAGTAGTGACTGAATTCAAACGTTGGTAAATAATGGAATTTCTGGAAATGGGCTGTTTCTGTTCTATTTTTTAAAATAATGTTTTTAACAAGAAAATGATCTTCTTGGCAAAGAGTTGTTTTATTCAAAATTGAATCTGTTTACTATATTGACTATCGCCGCCGGTTACCGCTTCAAACATGCATCTTATGTTTCCAGTTGTTACCTAGTTTTGTTTATTGGCATATCATTTTATTTAATAAGCACTTACTTAAGTAGCATAATAAGTGAGTGATCTGTAATTTTGCATATTATTTTGAGAAAATATATCATGTCAAAACCGAAGACAACAAATAATTGAACCGAAGAAGAGCCCTCCATTCGGTGTGGCTCATTACCAACCGTAGTTGATACTATGATGACCTAATCAAAAGCAATAAATTCTTCAGTCTAGAAATAGGAATAAATAACGTAAACGATCAATTTTCTTCATCACGTAAGTGTTTAACAGTCGATAAATCACTAAAAATTTGAATGAACGATTCTGCTTAATTAGCAAAGAGTACGTAATTTTAATTACGGAGATTGCAGCCCGGCTTCAGAACCTAAATTGATTTAGCAAAGTCTAAAACAAGGTGTGAATATGCACATATTTAATATTTGGACTGTCAATTAAGCTACCAGCGGGTGCATATTCGAACAACAACATAATTCAAAAGCTGTCAATTTGTTCGCGCAGAATATTTGCGCATTGTGGAGCACTTTCGCCCACGTCAGTACGCACGCAGCGCGGTGGGCGCGGCCCGGATCGAAGAATTGTACACTTACACTTATTTATACTAATGTCCATTTACTATGAGGCAACGGCACAACAAGTTGCTGCAATGCAACTCTTTTATCTGATTCATTAACTATTTTTAATATGTAAGTTTTAATTGTTAACTAATTGATTATGAGAGATGTTGCGTTGGAAAGCCTTTTTAGTAGACCGATGGCCTGGTGAAGGTTGCGGGGATTCGCTGGATGCGTGCGAGACTCACGGGACCGGTCAACGCTGTGGTTAAAAGCTTATGGTACCTCAAACGCGAGTTTTATAATGCGTAAAAGTATATGATTCACTGCAGTAATCAACATCAGAAAAATATATGATATTCTTCAGGATATATGCCAACTATGGCATATATCCTGAAGAATATCATATATTTTTCTGATGTTAGTTAGTTGTATTATGTTTTCACAACACTAGTTGTGAAAACATAATACAACTAACTTTGCTCGATAGAAAAAAATCGCGAAGATACCTCGAACCGTACTAAAATACATGTCATCGTTCTGATTTTTTTGCCAAATAATTCTACAAGCAACATACTAAAGTCATAGTGTTTTACTTTTTTATAGTCCAATCAATAGTTTTTTTGTAAATCGCAAAATACCACTAATTTCCCACTATTCGGCCGCAGCGAAAGACGTAACAACCGCTTTGTAGTGCAAGCTGATTAGAACTTTATTCTTACAGTATTTCAAGCGAAGTTTGAACCACCACAAATAGGGTTGCTAATCTGAGGTAGCATACGCTCTTAAAAGTTTAGTGCAACACCTATATTGGTTACCTAGGCTGTCCTGGTCGATTGGAAAAGCATTTGAGGAGGAAGTAAAAGGGTAAGTACCTAAATGTGTAAGACAGTAGTATGGTGATAAGCAACGGTGACTGTAACACCGAGACTCACTCTTTCTTCTATCAAACGAATGTCTGATGTGGTCGTAAATATTCGAATACCGCAAGGCTTTTGGCAGAAGGGACTGTTTGCTGACAACCGTCATAGCCAGAACTAGTACACCAATTGTTAAAGGTCTTCTTTCTAATGCGTCAAGCATCTTTGTACCGTACTCTAGAAACAACAGTATTTGATAGAAGAAAGAGCGAGTCAATCACTAATTTTTTTTTCAGATAGCGATCACTTGAAAAAAATGTTTAGGAAAAAGTAACGAAACGATGAAAGCATATAACACAGAACATTTCATCGTAACTCTTGCATGTGCTCAATCAATAAAGATGCAATTAATGCGATACGAATCATAGATAAGGCCTCATCATAATCTGAATGCCGTAAAGCAATATTGAAGAGGAAACTACTGATTAATTTCAAATAATTTTAATGATTTAATCCAATTATCGCAATTCCGAGCATGCGCGGTGGAGCGCGGCGCACGCGACGCCCCTGTCGACTTTACAACTTATTCAATAGGTATATTATGTTCTCTATTCAAATATTGGAAGACAGGTCAGGCGCGTTCTGGGTTGACGTGGAGGAGAAGCATAAGCTGGTGTGATACTCTGTGGAGGTCCTGACAGGTTTTTATGTAACTCTGGTCTCTCGTTCCTGCTGATTTGAAAGGAAGTGGAAATTGTGTTTATGTTTCTGTTTTTCCTACTCCTCCGCTATCTTTTTCTGATTATTTTTGTTGCGGGATCCAAGACAGTTTAACTGTTTCTCTGAGACTTCGTCGAGCTTCACTGTCTCGGTGCTTTTTGGTGGTCGTCACTGTTGATTCTGGCTTTCAGGAAATAGGTACAGTGGTTGAGAATAGCGTGGCGGCAATAACTCTATGCAAACATTTGTTTTATTACCTGTTGCCGTTTTCATATGACTACATAGAAATTAGCCGGTGTGGATTTGAGGTTTGCTTGTGGTTGTAGACGCTTTTTGAATTGCTTTCCTTTGAAAATACGGATTTGAGAAAAGGCGTCTTCTGTTTCACTTACAAGCATTGTTTTCTTTCGGGCTTTATCAGTCGTTCGAATGCGATGCGATGATTTCCATCTGCGGTTGTAATGTGTAGTTTTCTGTAGATAAGTAAGTTAATAAGTATTTACTTAAAAATGTTACTTCAGACCAGGCGTGAAGTTAGCTATCTCCAATTAGAGGCTTTCCCTGATGTTCAATCGATTTCGTGGTCGTTCGCGTGATGTTGCTTTCAGTAACTTTCTCTGACTGAATTTTGGCTGATCGATCTAAGTAGAAAACATCAACAATTTTGAGCGATTTAATTACTATTGCTGTTATCCTGTGTCATCCCACTGCTGGGCAAAGGCCTCTCACCAAGACTTCCAAATCTTTTGATCCGTTAATGTGGACCACGGGCCGTCTGATTGAGAGACTCAGCCTATCAAAGTCTAAAGTACTGCGAAACACAGGCCTCTCCTAAAAATACCACTGGGTTCTCCGAATCATCATCTGCCCAAAGAATGCGGTTTCTTTGCGGGTGCTACTATTAATTAGATAAAAGGGTTTATTGCTACGCTTTGGAGAGTTTACCTAACGCTTCGTTAATTTTAATATTTTTCGAACAGTTAATTTAACCTACTTATTATTATACAATACTTATGCAGTCAGATAAAATATACACTTCTTCTTTCGATTTTGTCTGACGCAACCTGGTCAGCTCTGTCGTTTGCCTCATATAAGTCCAAAAGGATGCACAGTTACATCTCAGTACCCCAGAGGCTCAAAAGTCGTAACAGCTTTTTTGGGTGCATTACTAGCTGGACCAATCCAGCTAGTAATGCCTCCAACGCGAGATGTGATCTCTGACGGGAGCTACTTAAGCCTTCTAATGGCCGCATCGAGTCATCAAAAGACCCCGAACCCAAGTCGGCCGTAGCAAATACAAATTCTTCAGAAGGGAATTCATGGACATCTCAAGTGTGTATGCGGCGTGTCTCCACAGGCCAAGCAATGACCCACCTTCTTTTTTGCCAAATATCATCTTCATCTGCCTAGCCTTTCCCTACTATGTTGGGATCGGCTTCCAGTCTAACCGGATGCAGCTGAATACTTACCAGTATTTTACATGGAACTACGGCCTATCTACCTTTATTTGGGCCAAATATTATATTTAATCAAAAATTTGCCATCGACCGTTACGACGAAGGAGGATGTCCACGAACACGAATGCATTCTCGTTGTTCAACTGAGCGTTGAGATACAACAACTACATATTTAGTCAACTAGATAATCGCCTATTGTTAGAGAAAACAGGCAACAGCAACCAAATAACTAAAGTCTTAAGGAAACACTGGATTTAATTCTCATATCACACCTCTATCTATAAACCAATCTTTCAGTCTGAGACAGCTTTTGAATATTCAACAGTTGGTTATTGACTAATCGGGTAACTATTATTTTGTCACAGTTCTACAAACATTTCTATTCAGATTAACCTTTAGTTGGTTAAACTTGGTTTAACGGAGGCGTAAGCATTGGCACTTGGGCGGGCACAGAATGCGGAAGTAGTTAGTCCAAGATAAACGTAACTAAATGAGTTATAGAGATAAATGTTACGTTAATTTATCTTTTTAATGTGTGTTTTATACAACCGGAGGTAATCTATTTGTGTGGTAAATGTTAAGGGTAATTTGAAGGGCGAAGAGGAAGAAAATGACGGTGTTTGTAAATGGCATCGCTGTCATATGCAAAACGGTGGTATCGACGACATAAGCGAATCTTTTATGTTTAATGTTGTTTTTTTAATGTACAACTTTGCTCTTTGCAATCTTTGCTGATGGGAGTTCATGGATGGCTCAGACCCTCAGTGCATATGCGGTGTCTCCCTGCCGACAATGGTCCACCTTCTATCTTGCACCGCATGGCCCATCAGTGTCACCTGCGCACTTGACGATCGGTTTACTGCATTAGTCAGTAAAGCTTTGCGTGGCTGAGTATTGGTCTATGCACATCTAAAGTTTGCCTTCACCACCCTAAGAAGGAGAATGCACTACTTGGCTTATTGTTTACAAATTCTGTTAGTTTTTTATATGTCATCGTAATAAAAACCTTCAAGATAACAAAAAAAAGCATCAAGACATTCCATTTCTTCAAAGAGACGAAGACAGACTTGATTTTAGACTTACGAACTTATGAAATTCCTAAATCTTTTACCTACCCCAAATGATTTTGCTATTCAAAAATAATACAGCGGTTTCTATGAATTAATTTGGTACACACGGCGACACATCAAATTATACCGTTCCAGTAAAACATGGCCTCGCTATGTATAGATTTCCAGTACAATGAGACATCCGCATAAACTGGTTTAAAAACATAATATTAATATTTCATAAACTGGTCAGACTTCTACTGATTAAAAACCACCCATGTTCCTTCTTAGCCCTTTGTATCGAGGCTGCGGTATCTCTTTCGAACAATCCGCAGCCCCGACGGGGATTTTGTATAGCTTGATTGGGCGTCGTGCGTACAAAACTATCAGGTGGTTCTTGCCTGACATTTGATAATTACTTTTACTTTTAATGCAATAAGCGATGCGTGTATAGAGCACATAACGAGTGTGATAAGGTAACGAGAGAAAAATTAAATGCGTCTAGCAGCTGATTTTGTGTTTGACTAGCTTATTGCCGCGGGATGGCTCATATTATGGACGGATATTATTCCACGGTGAATGTTTTAAATACAGCCTGTAACACTCGGATATAGTATGGTTTCCTAAGTGCATAAGCTATTTCGTAAAAAAAAAAACAAATTGACTCAGTAATTTCGAAGATTACAACTGCATCAAAACTTTACCTCTTTATACAATGTATGTATAGCCAATTATGTACAAAAACATCTGAGTTTAATTCAATAATAAATAAAGGAGAAACGTGGGAGAAACTAACGTAAATAAAGTAAATACTTATTGTTTAAACAAAAAGGTTGTAAATACTCAAAACAAATCAAATTAGTCCTGGCCGATTTTCATCCATGACTCTATAAAAAGCCATTTGCTCAGAAAAGTAAAAAAGAAAAAGGAAAACCTAATGGCATCTTGGTTTATTTTGACGGAAAACAGCCAGTGAAAATTGCAATGTGCGAAAAAGTTCCGTCTCAAAATTAATATGCATTAAGTACAATTTTTTCCGTAAAGTTTCAGGGGGTACAATGAAATAAAATGTTAAACCAAATCTACTGGCTGATTTTTACAAAAAAAAAAAATTAATCACCGTTTGTCTACAAAAAAAGGAATAAATTATTTTTCAACACACTTGCTCATAAAGTGGCTATAATTTCACCGCAGTTAGGCTCATAATGACACCTATAATCAAACTGTGACTTTTTCATTATTATTATTCACTAGTGAGTTAGAAGGTTTTTTTTTAAATTTTATTGGTTGAGTTGCTACGTTCATAAAAAAGTTTCGATACAAAAAAGATCGTGTTCAATAGTAAAAATAAATTAATGTACTTATTGCTTGCTCATTTTATGCAAATTTGAATTTAAATAGATAATTTCAACTTGTACGTTTTTATTAAATGAAACTTTCACTCAAATAATATAAATTAATTTTTTTCTGTAATAAAGAAAACTTTTTCCTCATTTTATACGTGGCTAAAACTCTATCGCGCTCATTCATTTAGTCTATGGTCGATCGTGAATTTCATGGTGGCGCCACTGGTCAAGAAAAAATGCATCGCTACGTCAAACTTAGTACATTTATTTTATTAGTTCCGTGTTTTCCCGCATGCATAGATAAGTTGGTAGAACTGTAGATGCGCGCGCATAGGAAAACCGATTAATTTTTCCCGCTATTAAGAAAAAAAATCAGAACTCGTTTTAACTGTTGAAGATGACTTTTTAGTATTATTTTCTTCACAAGTGTGTTGAAAAACGTCGTATGATACACGTGTGTATTGATGATTACCGTCCTCGGCTTTCTTAAGACCCTCACCTGACGGCTCGGGTCTCAATGGCCCCTCAGCGGTAATCACCAACGTTACACACTTGTACCATAATGTACTATAATGGCATCTAAGGGTATTTTGACACTTAGTGGCCATTAAAAAATAAAATGTATAAAAAGTTACGATTAAAAAGTTTGCATACTTTTATCTAACCATTGATGCATAGTTTGCATTGTCTGTATGCGATAAAATATCCACATTGAGATTATGATAGCGGCTCTAAAACGACCAATCCTAGCTCAGACTACAAAGCAATGTATGAATAAAAAAGTGTCTACAGCTTAACTCGAAATATCTGATAATAAAAGATTTATGGCATGTAGACCAGTTGTCCATCACCTTGGATTTATTTCGACCACACCCTACCACCATTACTGACAATTATTACCAGTATCAACCTCGCAAGTCGTAAAAATAACTTTGTACGTACTATATTATTATTACAAGTGTGAAAAATTATACGTTTTACAATCATTAAGAGTTAAGTGTGATTCGAATTAATGTACTTAGTTATTGAACTTGATAATTATTGGTTTGTTACATGTTTGCTGCACCCAGATTTGACGCGGATCTGTTTCTTCATTACGTGGTAACATTGAATAAAAATAATTCATATAAGAGTTTTTATGACGTGTAATAAATCATAAATAAATATGTACCTACCTAGTAATTTTATTATAATTTTAATTTATAGAAGTCAATGGACAACGTCTACCATAATACTACTGCACAAAAAGGGAGACAGAAATAACATGAGCAACTATAGACCCATTAGTCTAATGGCAAATGTGTATATAGTATTTATAAAAATAATATTGGAAAGATTGACTAAGGGACTAGACTATAACCAACCAAAAGAACAAGCGGGATTTCGCTCAGAGTATTCGACAATCGACCACATTCACGTCGTCAAACAAATCATTCAAAAATGCAACGAATATAACCGCCCGTTCTATTTGGCGTTCGTGGCCTTTGATTCTTTAAAACATAGTTACATTTGGAAGGCACTAAAGAACCAGTGAGTGGAAAACAAATATAGAAACAAATATATATGCCAACAGCACAGCTAATGTACAGCTCGAAAGAATTGGAGATCGTTTTGAAATCCAGAGAGGAGTCAGACAAGGGGACCCGCTGTCACCAAAAATATTTAATGCCGTACTAGAAAATATTTTCAGACAATTGAACTGGGATGATTTGGGCATAAATATAAACGGGGAAAACTTACACCATCCTAGATTCGCAGACGATCTCATTCTTTTTTCAGAAGACCCTACCGTACTTCAAACTATGCTTCAACAACTAGCATCGGAAAGCAAAAAAGCAGGGCTATCAATGAATACGTGCAAGACAAAATTAATGACAAACAGGATAAAAGTCAAAATAGTAGTGGAAGAAGAAGAGATTGAATATGTACAAGAATATATATATCTGGGACAGCTTATAGCTGTAGAAGATTTATCCACTAAAGAAGCTAGCCGAAGAGTAAATAACACTTGGCAAAGATACTGGTCTCTTAAAGAAATCGTGAAAAACAAAACTGTACCCATTTCAGAAAAAAGGAAGCTATACAACACCTGCATTCTTCCATGACTCACGTACGGCTGTCAGACCTGCCATTGTCACGAAAAATTGAACACAAACTGTGCGTGTGTCAAAGAGGAATGGAGAGGAGCATGATGAATCTAAAACTGCAAGACAAATGGAAAGCAACAAAAATTAGAAACATCACTAAAGCGGCAGACGTTAGATTAAAAACCAGAACACTAAAATGGAAATGGACAGGTCATATGATGAGAGCCAAGACGGAGAAATGGACCAAGAAGATCACAGAATGGTACCCAAGAAATGGGAAAAGACGCAGAGGAAGGCAAACAAAAAGATGGGAGGATGATCTGCCAAAATATTGGCGAAGAACTGCCCTGGATAGAAATAAGTGGAGGGAAATAGAGGAGGCCTATGTCGCAAGACAGCCTGACCTGGTAGCTTATCGATAATGAGCAATGAAGGATAGTTATAAGAAAATGTTATTTTATACTAGTTTTAAGTTAATGTTACTACTTATTTAGGTCAGAGTAAATAAAGGCTATTTTTATTTATTTATTTATTTAATTTATAGAATAGAATATAAT
The DNA here is from genome assembly GCA_949775195.1 of Diarsia dahlii. Classification (NCBI taxonomy): domain Eukaryota; kingdom Metazoa; phylum Arthropoda; class Insecta; order Lepidoptera; family Noctuidae; genus Diarsia; species Diarsia dahlii. The sequence goes on along the minus strand of OX459210.1, from coordinate 12,369,547 downwards.
AGAATACGTATTTATTCGTTAATGGACAGCAGCAAAAAAAAATATAAATCGTTTGGATCAACTTAATACAATTTGTCCATAATAACCGGTTTATAAGATAACAATTTTTCCAATTTTCACGAAAATTAAACTTTTTGGTCTTTCCTACTTTTCATTTAAAATCTAACTGGACATTTTCTGTCAAAATAATAGCAGATGCCATTATATTTTCTTTTTTATTAACTTTTTTCTCTATATTACATGGCTGAAAATCAAAGTTTTTCACATAATTCGGCTTGTGTCTTTCAGTTTAGAGTAGTGTGACCTTTTTGAATTCACGTTTTGTTCAACCTCTTTAGTTTTATATTTTTTTGCATGAGAATCATGTCAATATTTTTTTATTAAAAAATCCTTAAAATAAAGTAACAATATATTGAAAATAAAGGTTTGAAGACACTTTAGATTTCCAGAATGAAACAATTGCTACACTACTGTAAGTACCTACTTATATTAAGATAATTTAAAATATTATTAGTTACAATTATTTTCAGCCATATCTCAGGAAATAAAGTATAAACTAATGACGACATGGACGATACTTCTGGTACAGAAATGGGCTCAATTTGTACATAAACATGGCCTTTAATCTATATGGGCGTTAAGTATGTGGTATAAAGGTGATATTATCAACTGGGTACAGCTAATAACGAGTGTTCCGCGTTACTCTGATAAAGTAACAATCGTCTTGTGTGTATTGTACGTACACACCTTTAAACAGGGCTGTTACAAACTTATTTAGTATATTTTTAACCGACTTCAAAAAAAGGAGGAGGTTATCAATTCGACTGTATTTTTTTTTTTTTTTTTTTTTTTTTTTTTATGTTTGTTCACTCATAACTTGCGACTGGGTGAACTGATTTTCATGATTGTTTTTTAATTTGAAAGCTGGTGCTTCCCGTGTGGTCCCATTGTCACCATTTCAATATCTGATGATGGGATCTTGTAGAAATCGGGGGAACTCTTCAATAAATAACAGCAGATTAACCGCGATTGTTGCTATAGCATATCTAAGCATTGTTTACGCCATCACACAACATAATATCACGCCTGTACTCACTACAAAGGTTATAAAAACTATTTGGTGAACATCTGATGAAGAACTTCGGAGATAGACAACGGAACTCCTCATTATATGATAGCAAATGGACTGGGATTGCTGAAATCTCATGTCTGTCTATTGTTTACACCAGTTCATAACATAACATCACGCCGGTACGTTGTGAAGGGGTAAGCACATGTGAACCACTAAAAAGTGAAAAATAAAAACTTTTTTACAAAAAATAAAACCGACTTCGACAAAAATAAAACACAAAAAAGTGAAAAATAAAAATCAGCTTCTGAAGTCGGTGACAAAAACATGAAATCAAACAAACAAAGTCACCGACTTCAGAAGCTGATTTTTATTTTTCACTTTTTTGTGTTTTTTTTTTTTTTTTTTTTTTTTTTTTTCTTCTATGGCTTCGCACGGTTTGTGCATTTAGCCAATGTCAAGTTATTTAGTTTAATTTTGTAGGATAAAAGGTAGGGAAACTGGAATTTATTAAAATTATTTATGACAGAATTTTGAATATAGGATCAGTAAGATTACTAACTATATAATGAATGATGAGACTAAATAAATTGATGAGAAAAAAAAAATTATATATACTTATTACAATTTAATATTATTAATGGAAATGAATGAAGCTATACATTTATACACAGGTAAACTATTTGTACATAATAAAGAAAGAACAGAAGTAGGAAAAGGAATACGGAGAGACAATAGATCATTGAAAAAGGAAGAACGGTCATACAGAGGACAGGAGAAAACAATGTGGTTCAAGTCGCCCACATCTGTGCCACACGAACAACTGGGATCATTTATAATTTTAAGTTTGGCAAGATGAGCAGGAGAACAGACGTGACCAATTCTCATACGTATGAGAACGGAGGTCTCCATCTTGCCAAACCTAGCCCTGCCAAACCACGGTTTTTCCGAAACATCGGGGTGGATCAAAGAAAAATAATGACCCTTATGTCTACTGCTGATTTCCCAGGCCTCCTTCCAGGTGTCCAAAAGATAAGTTTTAGGTAAATTTACAATATCCGAGCCGAAATTAATGTATGGAACTATGTCCCCACACTGCACCGCTTCACCAGCGAGAGAATTCGCCACTTCATTGCCCTCGATTCCAGCATGGGCTGGAACCCACGCGAATTGCAAGGCATTGCCCTCAGATAAGGTTCTGTACGCAAATTCTCTTATTAAACAAATAATTGGAGACTGGGATTTATGTGTAAGTGGAGATTTATTGATGGCTAGAAGAGCACTTTGGCAATCTGAAAAAATTATAACTTTCTTAAGCTTACAAACCCGACTATATTCAATGGCTTTTAAAATGCCAAAACACTCTCCAGTAAAAACGGAAGTCTCCGGAGGAAGTTTTATTTTTTGAACGATGTTAAATTGCGAGTGGTATGTGCCAATCCCGACACATCCCGTCGGAGAACGTTTAGAAGCATCCGTAAAAATATGGTGATATTCCGGATGTTCGGCCAGAAAATTGTTAAAACTCAAATGACAAACAGGGTCAGATTTACTAGTACAGTTAAATTTTATGATGGGATTGAAATGTAAACTGTCATAACTACTGCTAAATATGGGAAGTTTGTTGGAACGGTGAATTGGAGAAGATAAAGAAAGGTATTTTTTATAGCTAATAACCAAACAAGGAGCACGTTTATGGGACCAGTAATCTGAAGAATCAATCAGCGCCACTAAAGAGTTCAGTTTAGGAATGAGAGGATGAGTTGAGAACTGAATAATTCGGAACAAATAATTATCAGAAAGGAACTGTCTTCTAAGATATAAAGGAGCTTCCCCGCATTCAACCTGTAAGGCATTTATGGGACTCGACTTCATAGCACCCGCAATAATTCGTAATGCTTTAGACTGGATGCGGTCCAATTTTTTAAAAGCCATCGCACTACCCGGTTCAAGAATAAATAATCCATAATCTAATGTGCTTCTGATTATAGCATTGTAGATTAATTTTAAAGAAAAAGGATGTGCACCCCACCACACACCTGACAAGCATCTAAGCACATTTAAATGATTTTCGCATTTATTAACAATAAAATCGCAATGGGGAACACTGCTTAATTTAGAGTCTAAAATTACACCCAAATATCGGAAATTGTCTTTGACTGGAATAGGTGAATCTTTATAGTAAAGATTAACTCCGGGAATGTTTCTCTTCCGGGTGAATAAAACAGCCGCGCTTTTAGAAGTTGATAACTCCAAACCGTTCAAATGTAACCATGAATCCAAAGCTGATAAAGCAGAATTAATAGAACAGCTAGCTTGCTCAATAGACTGACTTGTAGCATATAATAATAAATCATCGGCATATTGAAGAACTTTAACAGGATTAGGCAAGGACGAGTCTAAATCAAAAGTGTAAATATTATATAAAAGGGGGCTGAGCACAGAACCTTGTGGGAGACCTCTCCATACTGTATGCGATACCTTATGATCCCCTATTATCATGTTAACAGAGCGTTCAGTCAGGATATTAATTATGAAATTCAACAAGTTCATTGGAACTTGTAAGGCTTTTAATTTATTTTGTAAAACTGATAATACAACATTATCATAAGCTGAATTAATGTCGAGGAAAACCGCGACCGTGGATTGATTACTAGAAAATGAAATCCGAATATCCCATGTTAAAATGCTTAAACAGTCACTGGTACTTCTACCTTTTCTAAAGCCATATTGTGATTCTGCCAGGAGACCCTTACTTTCAACAAACCATTCTAGGCGATTTTTAATTAAGTGTTCTGCCAATTTCATCAGAATTGACGACAAAACAATGGGACGGTATGAAGAAACATCAGAAGGAGTTTTATTTGGTTTAAGGAATGGCAACACCATTTGACGTTTCCACTCACGAGGAACGTTTCCTGTCATCATAATAGAATTAATAAGCTGTAAATAGTAACTAAGAACGTCGTCATTTAAATGAGCAAAAAAGGAATACGGTATGCCATCAAAGCCTGGGGCTGAATCCTGTGTCTTATTAATAACAACCTTCAATTCATTGAGAGTGAAGGGACAATCTAGCGACGAATTAATATTTTGGGTATTGGTTATGAGAGCTAGGTTAGCCTCGGGAACCCATGGAGGAGCTAATCTATCTAAAAAGTCGCTGGCTAACGAATCAGGGATAGTAGAATGGTTATTATAGATGGATCTAAATCTACGAATGTTGCGCCAGACAATCGTAGGGTGAGTATTCGGTGAAATAGATAAACAAAAGTTACGCCAAGATTCAAATTTTTTCTTTTTAAATAGTTTGCGAGTTTCTAAAATTATGTTAGTAAGAATTTCGTAGTTAGTATCCGTCATTTCAACGCTATAATTGTATTCAGCCTCTTTACGTTTATTAATCATTTCTGTGCACTCTGAGTCCCACCAGGGAGGCGACGGAATTGAACTAATACTGTTCTTTTTTACCGGAAAAACCTCATCCGCCGCTGCAATTAATAAGCGTGCTAAAGCTTCAGCACAACTGTTTTCATTACCATCAGAAAGAACTGGCAAAGAACAAAGCTTTCTGTCAACAATGTCCTTGAATTTATCCCAGTCACTACTAGTACTTTGGGGTAATTTATGCTTTAGATTTGATCTCCTAATTGGTGCATTTGGTTTACAAAGAGGATAAGAGATGACTATTGGGAAATGGTCACTACCAAAAGTAGAGGACAGAGTGTACCAAGTTAGGGAAGAGGCAAGGTTAGGAGAACAGATAGAAAGGTCAATAGCGCTTTGGTTTTGGTTAGGATTGGAACGTCGCGTGGGTGCACCAGAATTCAGGATGCATAAGTTATGAACATCTATTATATCAAGTAATTCATCCCCATAACTATTAGAAATTGAACAACCCCATGATTGGTGATGGCAATTAAAGTCCCCCAGTATTAAGAGTGGCTTTGGTAGAAAAGAAAGGAGATTATTCATCTCTTGAAGTACAGAAGAAGAAGGGTGAGGAATGTATATAGAGACAAAACAAGTATTATACACTTTTATAGCTACAATTGAAATTTCCTCATTATGAGGTGGTAATGTAATGATGGAAAAAGGTATAGAATTCTTGATAAGTATAGCTACTCCACCATACCCATCAGATCTATCCTCTCTAATGGTTAAATAACCATTGATTTTAAAAATATGATCAGCTTTGAGCCATGTCTCTGCTAAAGCAAAGACAATAGGTTCAAATTTATTTAACAAAAATATAATATCACTCTTTTTGTTTATTAGACTGCGGCAGTTCCACTGGATTATTTTGGATGTGTGGTCCATTATGATTGAATTGAGGTACATTAAAAGAAGAGGCAACGTTGGACGGTGAAATGTTGAATTGAGACAGAAGACTGTGTAATGCAGAAAGAAAATCATTGATTGAAAAATTTACATCTTTATCATCAATATTGTGTTTTTTAGAAAAAGCGCAACCATCTGATGGTTGAGGAATATTAAAATCTTTAATAATAGCATTGTGAGCTTCTTTATTATATCCTGGTACAGATTTGGGAGGGGAATGTGGTTTGGAGAAGACAGTCTTTTTATAACTTGTTGACATTTTATTAGGTAAAGACATTGATGGGGTATCGGGCAAGTTTTTGGATGGTGGAGATAAAAGTGTGTCTGCATAGGATTTTGAAACTGGAGGATGGATTTTTGCTGCTTCTGCATATGATACAGCGCTTTGCGCCATATATGTTTTAATTAATTTTTGCCTATTAAATTCTGGGCAAGACTTATTTGTTGCAAAATGATACCCAGAACAAAGGCAGCAAGATGCATTTTCTGGAACAGTTTCACAACTATCGCCAGTGTGTCCTTGACCACATTTATAACATTTAGGCTTCGACCTACATTGGAGTTTTGTGTGTCCAAAACGGCAGCAGTTGAAACACTGAACGGTGGGGAAAATATACAAATCGACTGGTAATGCATTATAGCACATAAAAATTCTTTTTGGCAAAATCTGCCCATCAAATGTAACCACAATGGATTGGGAAGGTTTCCATATAGTATTGCCATCCACTACAGTTTTAAAGTTAAGGCGCCTCACCTTTAAAATAGGCCCACAACCAATTGGTACTGAGATATTCTCGATAATTTCCTCCGGAGACCATTCCGCAGGAACTCCACGCACTAAGCCCATTCTAGTTACATTATATGTGGGTATGTAAGCATTATAATTATATTTTTCAAGACTGCTACTTTTTAGAAATGAATTTGCGTCCAGGAAATTGGAAAAAGCAATGCTGATTTTATTTCGTCCGATTTTCTTGACACTGCCATTTATAATGTTTTGGAAGGCATTTAGTTTTAAAAACTTCCCAAACGTGATGGGATGCAGTGTGGTTCCATCGTTTTCAGAAAAAGAATTTTTTGATATATGTATTATGAATGGCGCGATGTCCGACTTTTCATAAACTTTTCGCCCAATTTGAGCGGGAACTGATGGAGCTGGAGACTCTGGAGTAATCGGTGATATGTTAGCAATGGTAGGTGCGCTTATGGTCGAATAATCAATGATAGTAGTTGTTTCCGCGCTTATGATGGAGTCTACAACACAACCACAACCCGAAGATTCGGATCCGTGGCCTTTGCGGGTACGACGACGTTTGTTGCAGTGCTTGCACACATGCACACGACTTCTTTTTAATGATTTGGTCGTAGAAGACCCATCGGTATCCATACCTGATTCGTTGGATATTGTTACATAGCTGCCTACCGGGGGGACCAAGCCCCCCGGATCAGGCGGATCATTCATTGTCAGATACTACCTATAATAGATAAAACACTTACCCCTACCGAAGAATATACCTACACAACTAACTTAAACTAGAATATAAAGAAACTACGACACTAAAACTACGACTACTGATACTATAATACAATTAAAAATTATTTTTTATGAAAAGTTCAAAAAGGACGCGTCCACCAAGTTTGGAAGTTTCCCGCGCTTTTCTTTTTGTGTTTTATTTTTGTCGAAGTCGGTTTTATTTTTTTATTCTGGTAGAGACCAGTTAAAATAAATAACACTGGCAAGGGTTTTTACAGATAAAGCCCCATTTGCCCTTTGACAATATCATGAGTCCAATGACTATTTATATTGGACATTTGGCCAAAATTTTACAGCAATAAAAAACCATAAAATAGAAATATTTTGAAAAATGTATAGAGCATTAAATTTTTCTACGTAGTTGCAAATTTGGTCACAAATTCATATCCGTTTATTTGCCAGAATGTAGGTTTGAACAGGGTTTGGTCTTAAAACTATAATAGCTCCATTACATTCTACCATTACATATGGTCTTATGTAGTGAAGCTAATACATTTATTTTAAAACCAATTAAATTAAACCTTTTCATAACTGTAGCTTTTATCAATTTCAAATAATGACGCAAACAACACAACTGTGTATTGTAGTAATAACATAATATGGACCTGTAAATGTAGTAGCCCTACAAACGAGCTCTGCGATATTCGCACAGTTGTATTATACGCATCCGGGAATCGATCCGGCGACCTCGGCGGTCATGACGAGTTTGTTTCATGCTCTACTGAGTTCAGGTATGTTTAGATGAACTGGTTAGGGAGGGATCACACTAACGATGCGGAATGGTTGAACTGATTTTTAATGATTGTCCTTGTACTCATTGTCGATCTTTACCTTCAAATATCTCGGTAACGTGACACTTTAGGTACCACGTTACTGGACATTTTTGTTCGTCTATATGTCCTTTATCCATACATACCACTTTCATTGTGGGCCGCGATTTCGAAAAAAAAAAACAAAATGGCGGCCAGGTTGATATGCCACATCGGTTCTATTCTATCCCCTTTCACAAGTGCCTAAAATAATAATGTGGAACTACTGATAATAAAATCCAACATTACCTAGTTCCATTATTTTCAGATACTTTTAGAATGGAACTAATGATAACAAATTCAACATTAGTTCCATTATTTTCAGATTCGTTTATAATGGAACTAATGATAAGAAATTCAACATTAGTTCCACTATTTTCAGTTTTTTTTTAAATGGAACTAGTGATAAAAAAAAACAATCAGTAGTTCCATCATGGAACTGTCAATGGTACTAGTGACAACGAACCGTTTCTTTTACGATTTTGTATAGCGCGGCTGGAATGTGAATTAAGAGTATTTTCGAAAAAAGTGGTTTATTGGACTAAATCGTCCTTTAGTCCAGTAAAGGAAGGGAGGGTGTACTATTAAGAACACCTCTGCCTGCCTCTTTCTGTGATGATGTTGATTAATCTAAATATAATAACTCAAAGGTGACTGACTGACTGACATAGTGATCTATCAACGCACAGCCCAAACCACTGGACGGATCGGGCTGAAATTTGGCATGCAGGTAGGTGATAAGACGTAGGCATCCGCTAAGAAAGGATTTTTCGAAATTCAACCCCTAAGGGAGTTAAATAGGGGATGAAAGTTTGTATGGAAAATCGTCATCGGCGAAGCCGCTGGCAACAGCTAGTTCTCTTATAAAACTTCAAATATCATACTGAATCTGCATTTCGATATGTATACATACTGTCCTTGTCTAAACTGATCTAATTATGTCCAGTTGGCCACACAGCCTAGTCACGACTACAAATTGAAATTCTTTGCGAAATTATTTTTGCATTTTTATAAATATTTTTTTTTTGATTTACTGGGCCGATAACACAAATATTATGTAACTCTTATCAGGTGAATCTACACCTGTTAGATGCAGTAATTAGTTGTCGAAACATTTCGTCTAAAAAAAGATACGGATCTCGAGGTCAATTTTAATTGAGGAGTAATTGGCAAAATTATAGAAACAAAAATGTCTTGGTTTTTTTTTGTTATGAAAATAGTAAACTCACATTTTACAGTAAGTCATCATCATCTGATCATCAGACTAGCCTTTACCCAATTATACCTACCAGTCAGTGGCCTGAAAGTCTGACAACCAGTTATACCAAGAGGTATCACGTTGCCCAGTACTACCTTGGTTGTGGAGGTCAGAATCAGATAGTCAGTCGCTCCATGTAAAATTTTGGTTTTCAGCTGCATCCAGTCATACTGGAAACCGACAAAGTTAGGAAAAGATGGATGATGATGATGTTGAGCCATTTCAGGTCAGAAAAAGATATCAGCTACGCACATAAGTACCTTTTTGTTATCTATACTTCTAAACTTTCTTCTATACTATCTATACTAATATTATAAAGAAGTAAAGTTTGTGTGTTTGTATATTTGTTAAATTGTAAGGGGTAATCTTGGGATCTACTGAACCGATTTAAAAAATTCTTTTGCCCATTGCTCCTCCGACATGTGGCAGATGTGTCCAGCCCAATTCCATTTTAACCCAGCAGCTGTTAGGCCAGCATCAGCTTTTTGGGTTTTTGTTGACGTTCTTTATTTTTAACCGACGTTTGTTGTTTTTTTGAATCTCTAGCAAATATACTTATTTGCCCGATGTTTCAAATGAATTGCCGACAACAGCGTTGAGGAGGAGTTTTTCGATTCAAGATTCTTTATTTGCTTGAAATATGGTACAATAAAGTCTTAAAAATAAAAAAGTTTCACATATTTCGCTTAATACATTCAGCATGTATGAATGTAATTTAATTTTAAGTTTGCATAAACTTAAAATTAAATTACATTAAAACACCTAGTACCTACTCGTAATTTAAGTACTTATCTACAGTTACATAAGTGCATAAAACAGTTAAGAAAAATAAAATATAATTATTGACAATAATGTTTAGAGCATTTAAAATGAATCAATAAAGTAATAAAATTGAAAAAAAAACAAATAACACGACCAAAATAACACCTAACAAAAACAATGATGCTCTAAGTTTGTTATTAGAGCCGTAGAGTCGTACAAATCAAATTTGTTAAGTAGTATTCTCAGAACATGAATAAAAAACCATTTTTCCATAAAAAACAACAGGTCGACATTTACCGTAGCTAATTGATAGTACTAGAACGTTAGATCACATTTAATTGTGAGCCTGCGGCCAAATCGGCATTAATGAGACTGTTAAAAGTTTAAATTACGATATTGCTGTATTATGCGGTAGCGGGGCTAATCGCAAAGAGTATTTATTCCCTCGTTAATAGTTGCCGACTTATTAATTCCTAACATCTATTATGTATGTACTTAATTGTAATGATTTTATGTTGTTTTGATAAGATAGCTCTGGTTTTTTTATCGAAATGATAAAGATTGGATTTTATCTTAGTCTTGTCGTAGACACCAATCTAGCTCAACCTAAAGGTTGGTCGAGCTAGATTTGTGTCTAAATTAGTCAGTCAGAACCAAGTGGCATCCAAGGACTATCAGTAGTAATTTTTATAGTGAGGCGGCGTGTACTGTTCTGTTTTGTTACAATCAGTTTCAATAATAATGATTCAATTTTCCACCATTCAGACTTTACTTTGAACCTTCGTATTATATCTACCTAATGTCATGTCCCTATTATACTGAAGTACACTGTGTTATATTATATAGGGCTAAGTGAAAGACGAGATTAAAGTCATTTAGCTAGACAAAATACAAATTATTACTTACTATTTCACAACACAGTCCTATAATCGGCATTGGAAATGCAACTGTCAGCCAGTAAATACTTCAAATGCCAGTCCGACACTATTGATTAGTTATTATCATTATTTATCTGTCTCAGTGCGCGGTGGTGCGAAAAATGTCTAAGCTGCAGATTAGTAGGATTACGATTGTTTACTTAGATTGTGGTGAATTGGAGGCTGGAGGTTAAATTGTTTGTTAATGTTGAAGTTAATAAGGGATCTATTATTATGGTGTACTAGCTTGTCCAACGGCTTCGCCCGCGTAGAGTTCGATAATTGTCCCACGGGATCATATTTCCGGGATAAGAAGTATCATATGTGTTAATCCAGGTTATAAACTATCTGTGTTCTAATTTTCATCCAAATCCGTTCAGTAGGTTTTGTGTGAAAGAGTAACAAACATCCATTCATCCATACATTCTCACAAACTTTCGCATGTATAACATTAGTAGGACATCATAAGCTCTACAGGTTCTTTCTTGAGGTCACATCTGCTGCATGCCGGAGGAACCGTGGATACCTAAAAGCAGGAAACAACAACGCAGCATGTCCAGAAGGAGATGGCGGGATGAGCTAGAGTCTTTCTCAATGGACTGGCCTGACTGGACAATCGCACCAGTTCGAGAAAAGTGGAAGAAGGTAAGGAAGGCCTTCGCCCTGTGCAGTGCAGGGACAATATAGGCTAACTATATAACTATAGCTAACGACCAAAATGTTTAGGCTTGGTCCTCACATGACTTGACCAATGTAACACTAGAGACTAACATTTTGCTCGTACAAGATGCAGTATCTCTTCATATTTCACGTATTTGTATTTTATACGAACATTCTATTACGAATATTATTTACGATACAGTCCTGGTACCTGTAGTCGAATAAAATAATAATCCTGGATTTATCCATCGTTAAAAACATTTAATCAAATCGAAAGCTCTTTTTTCCCGAAAAATTCGATCCGAGGCATTTTTGTAATGCCTTGTTTAGACGAACCTCGGCTCATGTCTCGATGACCTAGTACTAGACCGCCTTGTTGGTAACTGGGATGAGGTAAAGCACATTTTTGCTTGGGCGTATCAAAGTTATGCGAGCTTTAAACTTACTTGTTACTATGTACTTGATAAATAGAAGGTTTTGCTAGCAGATCCATAGAACTAGACGCATTGGTTTTGTTTGTCAAAACTGAGTTACTTGTAGGCGTCACCATCATCTTTTCTATGGCCTTACTCCAATTATTTGGAGTCATAAATCACGCCTTTTTTCTATAGGGGTATACAGACACCACAGAACGCCACCTGCTTACTCCTTTAACCTTGTCCACGTTCATACATTTGGTCATACACGGACGCCGGTTGGACACTTTATGACGTAATAACTTTTTTTTTCACGTATTAACTAAATGTTATAACGTTCAAAACAGCGAGTTATTCGTTAAGTCAAATTGAATCAATCAATTGCAACATATCGAAAAAAAGTTCAAGTTACAAAAATGTTTGGCAAGAGTTCGTCAAAAATGGCTCGTTTTATAACAGTAATAGAATTTTAACGATCTTTTATCATTGTGCCCTCAAGGTGCGTATGCGCCGAACCCTGCTCGACATATCCGCCATGTTTCTACGATAATTAGTTGTGACTTAACGAGACGGTACTCATTATTACCAATAATATAATATGTCAAAACTGACACTTGTAATACGAAGTCAATCTAAATATTTTTCATTTCAAGTGGTCTATAAATTAGATTGTCACTTGTCGTACGAGTTACTAGAACCAGTAGCTATTTCAAACAAGGCATGGACAGGGGACAGTGTATGGGCCTTTGGTACAGGACAAAATTAGGTTAATGTATGTTTTCTTTTTTCTTTTTGGCGAATTCATAATTTGCCTATTTTTTTGCTTGTATTCTATCTGTCTTTATTCCTATCTCACGAACCACTGAACTATTTAAGAAAACTTGAGGCTACCAATTTGATAAGTTAACTGTTTTGTTTTCAGACCAGACTCTTCATCCTCGTTTAAAATATCGGGATAGTGCTCTTTATGGTCATGGCTGCCAAAAGACTACATGATGCGAAAAGACGTCCGGTAGACATGGGTTCATATAAGAATTGCATCATGAAACGGTTCTGCAACGTTGCCGTATACTTACTTTTAGTTATGGTTACGGAACTATTTTCACAAGTAGACTAATAGAGGATATGGTAAAGCCATGTGTTTTCTTTCTAATCGCTACCAGCGCATCTTCATACGGGGGATAATGTACTAACAATAGTGACAACTGTCAGGTCTACAACCAGCCTATCGGCCAAGCTTACAGTGGTTTCGCAGATTAGCGTGGCCTACATCACCTACATATTTAGCTCGCTTTGTTAAGTCAAGTAATTAATTAGGTTAAATCATAAAGCGATGTGTCAATTAACAGAACTGAATTTCCCGAAAAATATATATTTATTTTATTATAAACACTTTTTCACAAACAAAAAGTGTAAATAAATAAAAAAGAATAACAATACATTGAATAACACTGCGTAAACGCACCCAATTTAAGTTCACTCCCACAGATTATACAATAAAACATTTATTTTTTTAACAATACATTAATAGCAGGGTTATTAGCCATTGCAAGGCTAATAATGGCTACTTATGGATTATAATCGATAATAACTCAAAGCATCCGGCTATTTACCCAACTCTAGCGTGGCCGTGTACTAACTAACATAGTGCTAAGTGACAAGGAGCAGGGACTGATGACCTGGTAAAGATTTCGGGGATCCGCTGGATGCGAGACGCACGGGACCGGTCATGTGGTGACACTTGGGGGAGGCCTATGTCCAGCAGTGGACGTCTTTCAGCTGAAATAATGATGATGATGAACATAGTGATACGTGATGTATCCACAACTATTTCCCAGCTACACATCTGCAGGCAATTATCTATTTGTCACAAAAGTTCGCGACCCTGCGTCAAGCATCAAGTAAAGACAGGCGCTAAGATATCACTCAGAGATAACCAAATTGATTACAACCATTAGCTGGAGGCTGGTTGATCGATTATTATGATTGATAACAATCCGTTACACGCTGTTATTAACTCGCTGATAATGTATCTGGGGTAACTATTTGAGAAATTTATTGTCCTTATACCTACTATACGTTGATAACAAATTGTTTTAATTTTGGAATTCACAACTTGCGTACTCGTATCCCTACTTCTTTCGACATTTAGCAACTATTAAAAGACCATTTTAAGTTTATAGAGTTTGTCACTTCTATTGTTTTCTTGATGGCATCGCAGAGGTCTCTTTAGTTGTATGTTTGAAGTTTAACGAAGACAGTTGCTTTTAATAAGACAGGTCGCACACTAGAGCAACATTTAGGACGAGACTCCACCAAAGCGGAGATGTGTGCGGTGTGCTGTCGACCAATCACAGTTACATCTGGTCTTTCGCCCTTCCTGTGATTGGTCGACAGCACACCGCACACATCTCCGCTTTGGTGGAGTTCTTACCGGTCCCTGAACCTGACAGTAAAAAATATCTTCTGCAGCTCCCTTCTTTATTATATCTATGGCAGCGTTGGCAACATCAGTATTGCACCAATATCTTCACGATTGAAATGGTAATTATAGTTCGTTAATATCTGCCTATTTACCTAGTTATTTGTCGTGTTTTATCATAAAGTGTTTACAACCCAATCATAATCATATTTACTCTAGAAACTTGCTAAAATAGATCTATTTCTGGTTTTATTACACCTTAATTATCTGAACTGCAAGGACCCTTTCCAAAAGGTATTTATTGCAAAACTTCCTTAGCAATCATTATGTATCGTTAACATTTTACTAAACCGTAATATTCATTGAACAATCTCATTGTTCTTTGTATGAATCAGATTTGCACACAAGTAATAAATCATAACCTCGGGCTATTCCATATTCTCTATACTTTGAGTGCGGTCAAGCAAATTAGGGCATTTAAGACATAATGCAAGATAATCGACGAGGACCTTTTGTATTGCTGGCATACCGTTCGAGTGTCTTACAAGTGGCGGGCGAGTTACTGCGGCGTTTGAACGCAGCACTGCCAGATCGACGGGTGCAGTGTGGCGGATAGACGTAGGTTGTGCACGCTTTGTCGCGGAGATGTTTATAGATGAAGATACGGCAACGATACGATAACGAATCGATACAATATCAGCATCAGTCAGTTGTTAATCTATTTCACCAGGATCACCTCCATTTATATGTGTCCGTTTTTGTCTGGTCAAACCGAGCCAATTTATGTCTAACGTTGATAAACAGAGATGTGAGAACATAATTAAAGTAACCCTTTTTTGTTCACTGATGGAAAATCCTCATGGATGTCTTCGGCTTTGGGGCAGTCAGACTCTAACTGACTGAAAATCACCCCAGTGTCCCTTCCCACACTTACACCGGAGATCATGGAAACTAGTGCGCCTTCCACGATCCGGGCGTCAAGTATTTCTTCCTTAACCTTACCTTGGTTTAAGTGTATACAATTTACCAGTCAAGTTTAAGTTCCGTTCAACAGGGGCGAGCCAACTGCAGGCATCCCAGGATCACCGGGAAAAATGCGGTTCCGGAGTCTAAGAAATACGTAATGGAAGACTTCTAGCATTTTGCCGGACTTCACTTCACACCCTGAATAATTGAACCAGTGTACACTATGCTCAACATTCGAGTTTTTTATCACTAGACAACGAGTGACATACATAAGTGGCCAAATGTGTGTACCTTTGGGTACACCTCTGCCTTTTCCTCAGGGGATTACCGGCGAAATGTTATATAATCTGTTTATAACGAGGGAGTCAAACCACAGGAAATATAAATGTATTGTGGAATATAGATTCTACAATACAAATTCCATCAGATCATGATAGAAGTTATATCCTATTTCGTTACCATAGTGCTATTTCCGTTCCGTCACTCTTTCGACACAAACAATCGGAGCATGCCCTTTATCATAACAACTAATTAATTATGCTTTACTTGCGTATAATATAACCGTCATGGCGTTGATTAACAAAGGGGTAAGCAGATGGCACAGTAATAAAAAGAAAAACTTTTATTTTGGAGACTATAATGTTAGCAGCACAGTTTTATTAGCTCTGACGAGTGATGAGAAATGGTGGTTCTGCGGCTCATCATTGTTCCCGTAGGTATGTCAAGTGCACTATTCAGTTTACACAGCTGAGCTATGACATAACATAACGTCTGTAAGGGTTAGGAGAGGTGTACGAGTTCAGCTGAACGGATTTATAACCAAAATTCAATCTATGAGAGTCCAGAATATAGGAATGACGAAACTGTGTAATGTATGCTGCCTGATAAAGGAGCTCTAACTCGCACCATCGTATCGCTACGAAAGAAGATGATGTATGGATAGGAACGACTACTGTTATTGATGCTCTTTTCCTTAACAGAAACAAGACTTTCCCTACAACTTTGTCTAACAAAACATTACCTAACAAAACCTGAAACTAATGGTATTTGCCCACAGGGGAACCCGAGAAACAATTACGATCTAATTAAACATTACAATAGGTACGTGGTTATTTCATTGGGCTAGCAATAAAATATATTAGGTAACACATAGGTAACTAGGGTAACTGCTCGGTATGTTGCTCGCTCAACATTTGACAAGTGTGCTGTCATTGTTTGCGAGCGAAGCCGGGCTGGTAACTAGGTCTTCCCACAGTTATTTATATGGGTAGGTAGGTTATATTTTCAAATGTGTGCTGAATAGTGCAATTTGGTTGGTCCTCGCAAAGATTTCTTAAACGACCTGAATTCCCTAAATATGATGTGTAAAGTAGCTTGACGTCTTAACGGTGCGGTTGGCTGCAGCACTACTCGTGCGTGTCGTGTGTCGCGTTAGGAGTTCGGATAATCAACGAAAAAAGAAGAAAGAAAATTCTGAAATGAAGGCATCCGCAAGAGAACTGAGATGATCAACGTATACCGAAGAATGGCCAAACTTGAGTATGCAGCTTGAGATAGTATGTAGGGCCAATGTTCACACGGACTGACCGATGGGGCCGCAAACTTCTGCCTCCCACAAGGAGGACCAATGACCTGAATGAAGGCTGCATGCAGATATCCACTGGATGCGAGACGCACGGGACCGGTCATTATGGCAACACTTGGGGGAGGCCTATGTCCAGCAGTCTGGTCTTTCGGCTGAAATTATGATGATCTTGAATCAAAAGAACACGTTTGAATATGATACGTCTCCATGTTATATAAAGTGGCTTTCTAACCGCACGTAAACAAGTGACTATCATGGTATTTAGCAAACGTCTCATTCGATGTTGGGCGTAGCCAGCTGATTTCGCGCCAGTTTTGTATAAAATATTAAACATTCATGTTGTTTTGATAATCACCTGATCTGTAAGATTGTGTTTATTTATGCTGCAGCGGATTTTCGCACGAGTGGCAGAGGCCGTATTAATGCTTTATTAATATCGGTAATGCGATATACAGCGTGTCGAGAAACAGTAAGTACCGTTACCGCAAAAACGTGTTCAGTTTTCGTGGTTGTTATTTGTGGTAAAAGCTGATATAACTGAACTATAATATAATATAATGAATATATCCCATCGGGATCATCTATCTGTCAAGTATTTTTAAATTATATTGGTCTATCTTTATATTTTAGCTAGTTGCACGAGTAACTAGCTCATATAATATTGCATGGGGCGACGGCACCCAGTTTTATCTTATGTAGTTTTCAGGCAAAACTTTCTTATAATCTGTCATTATAATAGACATCAGATCTGTCTCTATGGACATAACACATATGAATATATTAAATGATTTCCTATTGTATAATTAAGCCTGTCCTAAAATGAGCTATGGCACTCAGTCATTATTTGTTTATCACAATTCAATGTAGATTTTTGTGTGTGAATACTGTGAATGAAGTTGAGTTGTGGAGGTCAGATAGACAGTCGCTCCACGTAAAATACTGGTATTCGGCTGGATCTGGTAATAGGTACAGGAAACTAACACATTTGAGAAAAAGGCTAGGCAGATGATGATGACAAGTCAATGATAAAAAAACACCACAACACCCTTTACAGTCGCTAATTAGCTTTGTAGATCTGTAATTTAGAATTTTGTAATGTTTTCTTCAACATATAATAAGGTCGATATTTGCTTAAATAAACCACAAATAACTAGGCTGTGTTTCGTTTTACATTTCGTTACAAATGTAGCCTCTGGGCAGAACTAATAATTGTGCCTTATTGCATGCCGTTATACAAATCTAACGTATTGGCAGGTAACGCCTGTTATGTTTTTATTGATTGACATTTTCAAATATTATTATCTCTGCAAGAAATAACTAATCATATTTAGTACTAGTTGGCGCTCCCTTGGCAGTCAGTCTTGTCGCCATTAAAATTTGCTAAATAGCTTGGGTTGTTACCTTCTACGGCATTCAACCTTTTCAGCTTAATGTTCTTACTGAAACTAGAATAGCGCAGCATAGTGGGCGAGGGGTGGAAGGAACCTAAAAGTGTTGCGGAAGAATGGGGACGCTTCTATCCAGAAGTGGGTTATGTCGGGTTAAAATGAAGACGACGATGCTTTTATTTTATACTAGCTGATGCCAGCGGCTTCACCCGCGTGGATCTCGGTTATCGCGACGAAAAGTAATCATGAAATTTTGATCCCGTTCCCGCAACCCATGGGAACCTATTCCAGGGATAAATAATATACTAAAACTTTCCCCGAGAACCACTCTATTCATTGGTGAAAAAAAAACAGTATGAAAATCGGTGTAGTAGTTTTTGAGTTTATCGCGAACAGACAGACAGACGCGGCATAGGACTTTGTTTTATAATAAACTAGCTGATGCCCGCGGCTTCACCCGCGTGGATGTCGTTCAAATTATATATTAAAACCTTCCTCTTGAATCACTCTATCTATTAAAAAAAACCGCATCAAAATCCGTTGCGTAGTTTTAAAGATTTAAGCATACAGACAAACAGACAAAAATAGCGACTTTGTTTTATACTATGTATAAGGATATGGATGTCTAGTGATGGTTTGGATTAGAACATCATCATGATGCACCATGCTGAGTGATTGACAAGTAAGTTGCTTGTCGCAGTCACGACGTGCAAGCTGTTAAGTTTCTTGTTTTTCCGTCTGTTGCATTTTTTGTAATTTTGTATCTTTTTTCTTACATTTTGTTTTTAAAAAGTACAAAAATACAATCTTATTTGAACTCTCCACAATGTCATTTAGAAAATAAACTAAATGAAGATAGCAAATCGTTCCGCTAAGCTTGTAATGTCAATGAATAGATTTTCCGCGCGTCTGCACGAATAGCAATAACATTTTACCACTTGGATAGAATCTGTAAAGTAATTTGCGACATATTTTTATTACTTTTATGATCATGCTAACTATTTCAAGATCGTTAGAGGCCAATGTTTTAATGACTCGCTTGTAAATTTTAGCAAGATCTATTTATCTACAGGCGGTGATAGACTAGTGGTGTAGCCGTGCTGCCAAGTGATAGGTCGGAACTTTCGGAAGTTCGAATCCAAGACACGTACCTACCTCTGATTTTTCGGATTCATGTGCATTACAAACGCTTTTTCTATTGTACCTTCTGCTTCTTTACGTGCCGATGATCTCAAATTATGTTAGACCAGTATGTAGCCACCAGGCCCTGCAGTCTCTACACTAATAACGACGCTACGAATGTCGTTAAGTCGAGAAATCGTAAACTTTCTGTGATAGATTTTCGGCTTTATTTCAACGGCATAAGGTTGAAAATCTATTAAAGAAAGTTTACGAATTTTCGATTTTACGACATTCGTAGCGCTGTTTCTAGTGTAGAGACTGCAGGGCCAGGGCCTGCACAGCTCTATCACTTTGCTTCGAGTAAGTCCTGAAAGGTGCACGTGGTTGTACAGTGCGATCAAATTATCTTGGCAGCTCCGAACTTCGTGCAGGTCATTTTGTTACAACGAATGTATAAAAGTGTTATGATGTTTATTTTATTTCTTACTGTTTAAATTAGATATTTTCTGATCGTTTAAGTACCTATTGGTTTATCTGGCAATAACAGTTTTATTCCCAAGTTTACATGCGTAAAATTTCGCAAAGCCTATGTTCAGAGCTGCCAAGATAATTTGATCGCACTGTACCTATAATTATCACTTGCGTCGGTAAAGAAACACATTCTGAAGAAACCAGCATGTATCAGAGATATTTCGAATGGTATGTAAAGCCTAGTCAGAGGTCCATGGGCGGTGTTATCAATAATATATTGTGTCATGGCTTATCCCCAATAAAATGGAACTAAACATTCCTATCTGTCGAAATGTGGGTGTATTGAACACATCTACGTATTCCCTCCCTCACAGTATACAGAAGTGTTATGTTATGCCTTATCTTGAGTTTCACTCGCGAACACGCTGTATAACCAGATTACTAGATCATATTAGTCACAGAACGGCACACAACAGTTACAGACGTTATTATAGCCACTCCCACTGTATCACAGACCCACTCTTAGGTAAATATCATAATTACCTACTATTACACTGACTCACAGAAGGTTACTGTACTGCTCTGTTACCTTATTTCTTACTTCTACACGTCCAATTTGCAGTTTATTGCAAGCTTGCACCTGCACTGCAAAACAAGGATGTTACTTTTGATTGATTTTATTTATTGTACCGCCACAAGACGCCGCCGGTATCATATTACAACCCAGTACTAACAGTATCGTTGACGCCAGATAGGCAGTCACTCCATGTGATTTACTGAAATTTTACTGCTTACGGTAACACTTGAAGCTAACCTCATCATAGTTGGGTAAAGGTAGGTAAATGATGATGTATCGCCACAAGAAGCATCGAGAAGGCAGGAAAGACAGGTTTTAGCCCAGCAGTAGTACAAATATTAATAAAAAATTAAGTACTCAATTAGTGTGCTTTCGATATTAAAACTGATTTGAGCCATGCACATAGCCTGGACTGGTCGTTAAGTTGCTTTATCCACGTAGCTATCTTTAAAGGCTTGTGTTTAAACGCCTACCAGAAAAGAACCTATTTTACTCATTTTACTACCAAAAAAAATCGAAATGCCGGCCAAAATGGATTAATGCTCACCAAATTGTGTTTCCTAAAGTATTGTAGGAATGAACCTATTTTCCTTTTTATTCTATACCATAAAGATTTATAAACGCCTTTAAAGTTAACTGCAGACCAAATATTTTATATTATCACTAAATAGATGTCACCAATGTTGTATTTCACGACTTTCAATTTATCTCCATGACGCGAGCTCGCTTCGCTCGCATATTAAATAACACTAATATCTTCTGTCCCCGAAGTGCCGGGCCTCCGCCGGCCTCCTTCGTCGGCCTACGGCCCGGTGCCCATGCCGCCCATAAAGGATACTGTCGCGAGACGATCGTATTATAATTTTGGTTAATTGATTTGGTGAGCGTTTATCCATTTTGGTAGGCAAAAAGAATATAATAATAATAATAATATTCCACAACTATATTGCCCGTGGTCCACCTGCTTAGTCCACCTGGGTGTACCACGGGCAATTATTTTTGCCCGTGGTCCACCTGGGTGTTCCACGGGAAATTATTTTTGCCCGTGGTCCACCTGGGTGTACCATGGGAAAGAATTTTTACCCGTGGTTCACCTGGGTGATAATAATGATAACCTTAATAAAAGAAGGTGAAGGTACTTTAATCCTGGTATTAGCACAAAAGTACTAGGCTAGCATAGGTTACAAGTAGTATCTGATCTATTTAAAATATTCTGGGTAGGTGAACCAAAATAATTTATATACATACCACCTGGAACCTATGCTAGCCTAGTACTTTTGCTGGGTTATATTCCCACAAGACAATTTCAGTTAGCTTGTAGCCCAAAATTCCGATCCACAAGGAAACTTAGAACACCGAGATCCGTTGCGGATGCCCTGAGAAGACTGGGATGTTTGATCTGCTTCTCGAGGAAGGTGGGCTGGTTGCAGTAACGGCCGCCATGGGTCATGTATAATGGTCCACTTTAAGGTCTAAGTGCGGAAACCAAATCCCATAATTTATTAACAATTCTTTTTTTATATAATATTATAATTTAATTGATTTCGTTTATATTTTTTACGTCCGTATAATGAGGTACCAATAAATATATTAAAACATTTTCACACTGACTTGGTTTTACAATTTATTATCACTATTATTCTTTCGTTATACTACGATAGAAACATATGGACATGGAGGTGGACCACGGGCAAAAATAATTGCCCGTAGTACACCCAGGTGGACTAGGCGGGTGGACCACGGGCAATAAACGGTCTAATTATTTTGGAACTTAAAACGTTGTTCTTTAGGCACCTCGTTACAGGGTGGGCTTATTTTATTTGAACTTAAAATATTTTTTTTGGTACTTTACTGTTCTTTAGTCTAGGGTCTAAAAATCTTTTTTGGTGAGCATTTAAATTGGTAAGGTCCCATTAAAATAGGTGGACAAATTTTAACACAGCGTTCAGTAGGTCTAACCAAACAAATTTAAACAAAAAAAAAACATTAAATAAACTGTTTTTTTTTACTTAAAACAATAAATTGCCGGCACTCTAGAACAAACTCATCCTCTATGAGTAGGTACTTAAATGCGTTTTTCTTTTTATTTTTTTTTCCATCGTCCTTATTTTGGTGGTCTGAATGATTTCTGAAAATTTGTCCACCTATTTTAATGGGACCTTATATTTATAAGGTTTACCTACTAGACAAAAGTACTATTTTAGTAAACATTAAAATCGGTTTGTCAGTCCTCAAAACTGACAGTAGAACGATTTATCGGGATGCTTTTGCATAGCAGTTAGACCTAACAACCTATCAGATCATACGATATTTCCAATCAAACTCACTTCGGAACTGCAGGCTATTACTGACATTAATCAGAGTGATGAAAGGTTCAGAACTAAGAGCAATTTTCTTATAGATGAATTCTCGTGTTGAAGCCATTAGGTTAGTCTCCTATTACGACTGTTAAGCAAAGAACTTGTATACACTTTGCATATTACTCGGTGTTTTATAATTATATATCGATTTACATAATCACTCCTATAAGGATATTATACATTGAGATCCGGTAAAATTGAATTAAAGTGATACCTGGGTGCAGTGTTGCAACTTGGGAGACGCCTATGTTCAGTGCACTGTAGATGTGCATGTGGATTGAGTGATCCTCTCTTCAATCTTAACGAAAATCGAGGTGGATTTAGTTAAAAATTGTTAAAACATAATGACCAAGTTAAAAAATTTGACCAAGTTAAAACCCGAGATTAATGATATGGTCAATAAAGTGGATCACTCACACCGCATGCTTTAAGAAAACGTCATATTGATATCTCAGAATAC
Organism: Diarsia dahlii; assembly: GCA_949775195.1. NCBI lineage: Eukaryota > Metazoa > Arthropoda > Insecta > Lepidoptera > Noctuidae > Diarsia > Diarsia dahlii. The sequence continues at coordinate 12,346,430 of OX459210.1, read as the reverse complement.
ATTGCCTTTGCAATTCTTATTTCGACATTGAAAAATTGTGAAAAATTGTTAGGAACTATTAGAATGCTGAATGGGCACAAAAAAGATGATATTGAGGTAAGTTCGTGCTTCCTAGTGTAGAGACAACCCTGGATCCAGTATGAGATCATTTTGGCAATACAATACTCGTTAACGTATTTTTACGAAAAAAAAAACTATCCAATAATTCAACTTGAGACCAAGTGGAAGTTGTCCGAAATTCATCATCAATCTCCTGCCTGCCCTTATCCCAATTTATTTGGGGTCGGTGCAGCATATCTTTTTCCATTCTTCTGTATACCTACTCATCATCTCAGCAGTCACTCTCTTTTCTAGCCATATCATTCGTCACACATTCCATCCACAGTTTCTTGAAGTCTTAAAAAATTATGTTGCAAACATTCAGCATATTAAGTAGATCTACAAAATACTATACAATAGCTATACAAAGTACTGTCACAAATCTGCATATCAAGCTTGTCATGTCAACATCGTATGACCTCGCACCGTGACCATTATGGTGTGACCAACATTTTTCCTAACTCATATTTTCACCTCTTCGTCTTTCACAATAAGGGTGTAGCAAGCCTACAATTTGGAATATTTCTACTTTTTCGATCGATTATATTTGTTTGTGGTCTAGTTGGCAGAATTGACTAATTACTGGTGATTAACGAAACAGATAAGCTGTTCGTACGTAATTATCACCAACGATTTAATTTCTATAAGTGCTTGGTAATTATTGTTCTGTACTGTTAAGTGTTTTAGTTTCTGTTATTTGTTGTTTCGTGATTGGCGGTTCCGGCATTTAATAATGACAACTGACTATTTGCTCTAATTGTACTATTTGTAGAAATAGCTGAAATAGTTGACCTCGTTGCTAATCTACCACCCATAGATGAAATGACACTTGCATGTCATAAAATGTTAAATGTATGCTTTAAGACCAATGTGTCAGTAGATAGTTCCAACGCAAGGAACTTATATTTAGTCAAAGGTGGTGTGAGATAGACTACAGTCTATTTCACAATTTATTTATATTCCTATTATGTTATGCTGGTTGCAAAAACAACAAAACATTCTTGACTCTTTATCGTCTTAAAATAAACAGCTCAGGATGTTTCCTAAACCATTTCTTCCAACATCCAATGAAGTGTTCATTGAGATGATGGTCTGATTGACTTATCACTACATCACTACATGGTATAAAACAAAGTCGCTTTCTCTGTCCCTATGTCCCTTTGTATGCTTAAATCTTTAAAACTACGCAACGGATTTTGATGCGTTTTTTTTTAATAGATAGAGTGATTCAAGAGGAAGGTTTAAGTATCTTATTTGTACCCGTGCAAAGCCGGGGCGGGTCACTAGTCACTATCACTACATAGTATAAAACAAAGTTGCTTTCTCTGTCCCTATGTCCCTTTGTATGCTTAAATCTTTAAAACTATGTAACGGATTTTGATGCGGTTTTTTTAATAGATAGAGTGATTCAAGAGGAAGGTTTTGTGGCGACTAGCGACATCTATCGCAACACCTGCGTACTAACAACGATCGACAGAAATCCTACATCGCGCTATCAACATTATCCGCGACATAAGCCTATATAGGAGTTCCCGACTTCCCAACTGTCGGGCAGTTAGCCCGCCGGACACAACACCCGTCCGGTCGGAGGATCCTCCCTTTTCAACGGGGGATGAGGAACTTTACACCCTGTTCCTCATTCCCTCACTGGTGACCCCGAGCATGAACGTCAGCGCAGCCTTCGTGCAAGCACTTCATACGTCGTCATCACTTCCCCTTCGCCTTCGAGCAGCGAGTCATACCGTCAGCCAGCAGCCACGGCTTCATGGGGTATCCTGACCACCAGCATGCAGCGGAAGCGCATTCCTGGTCATCACCCCCAGCCTCATCAGCAACCTTGGCACAGCACACTGCACTTCGGCCGGTCAGCAAGCAGAGACGCCCTTCTCTCCTGGTCGACGCAGCAGCCAGCCACTACGCAGCACTGCACACTCCGACTCACTGGAGCATACGCAGCATCACCCCGACTCACTGGGGCATCACGGCAAGCACTGCATCACTCCGACTCACTGGAGCTAATATGCAGCATCACCCCGACTCACTGGGGTATCACCGCAGACAGTTCCGACTCACCGTGAACTATGCGGCATCCGGTTCCGACTCACTGGAACCTTCCACTGGCTGACAAGCGCCAAGACTTAACCTACTGCTTTCGACCTCCGGTCTCGGAGGGGAGTGATGTGGCGACTAGCGACATCTATCGCAACACCTGCGTACTAACAACGATCGACAGAAATCCTACATCGCGCTATCAACATTATCCGCGACATAAGCCTATATAGGAGTTCCCGACTTCCCAACTGTCGGGCAGTTAGCCCGCCGGACACAACACCCGTCCGGTCGGAGGATCCTCCCTTTTCAACGGGGGATGAGGAACTTTACACCCTGTTCCTCATTCCCTCAGTTTTAATATCTTATAAATTTGTACCCGTGCGAAGCCGGGGCGGGTCACTAGTTATTGATATAATTCACACATCGGAGTATAAAACAATAAAAGAGTCACCATCGTGATTTATGAAGCAATGGGAAGGGAAGTATAAATCTTAGGGAAAAAATATTAAATAAAAAACGCCTTTCAACAGGAGAACAAACCGATGGTTATTAAGGAGCTCCGCAAGCCTCGTAATAGCAAGCTGAAAACATCTTTTTTCCGTCTACATCCAGTTAAAACTAGACTTTATTCAATCGAAAGGAGGAAATTAAATCGGAAGACAGCTTCACTTTCATTCAATAACATAGGAACATATCTATTTGCAAAACGTAACAAAAAAACTGTTGTAACGCTTAAAACTGATTAATAGCTCTTTGATAAATGGAGCGAGAAATCAAAGAGTGCTCACACGCATACGACCGTACCACGGCTAGACCGGCCGGCAAACTTAACATGCGGTGGACACCACCCTTATTCCAACTCCTAAAGGTAGAAAATCGTGTGGGGGTTATGTAAATGGGTTGGTAAATAGATCTGTGACGTATGACGGACGCAATGCCACAGTTGCCAAAGTGCATGCAAGTCGGGTGTGCAACTAGTGGACTATGGATACAATTACCGTTCCTTTATAATTAAGATTTTTTAACTAGAATCGATTAGCGTGTGGATATTGGAATTTTTGTTTCGTAATATTTTTTTCAGGGTCGAACTGAAAGAAAGTACTAAGTCAGTTCAGTCTACGGATAGTTTTTTTATCATCTCATGAAAATATGGGTCCTTCAAAACACTTTATCAAATCGTTGTTTTGTATGATTGATTAAGTTTGCTGGACTTTGAGTCGCTTGAGATCTGAACTAGTTTAGTTCAGATTCTTCAGAGAACCAAGGAGTTGAGATCTTACATGTATCAGTCATGATATCGTATACAAGAAGTGATAGCTATCAGACTTGATAAGAAGTTTTAGACAAAACGTTCGCAGGTTTTATTCTAGTTCTTCTTACATTTCTTTTCGTTTTAGGGAGTAACATCTCATTTTTGGCGTACGGAAACCCGAAGGGTAACCAATGGACTCTATTACTAAGCCAGTCTGACCGTCTGTCTGTCTATTAGCGGGCTATATCGCATTATCCGTAATAGGCAGACAGTTGAAATTTTCATAGTGTGTATTTCTGTGGCCGCTGCTATATCAACATCTACTTCATGCATTAGTACTCTCATTTGGCCGGTTTTTTCAGTTTCGTATGTCTGTATTCATTAGGATCACCACAGATTCTTTATTTGTTTTATTTCCATGCACCACTTACATTGCATTTTCTGCTCTACAAGTCCATAAGATGTTTTATCTCACATACAGCGGTTGCGTAAAAACCTATGCAATGGAGTAAACGCTACGGTTTTTAACGTACTATGAATGACTGCTTCCTCCCAGTAATAGACAATGTGTGACGTAATATAGCTCTTATTACGTGCACTAACAGTATAATATCCGTATTGCATAGCTGCTGAGTTTTGTCGTGGGAGCTGGCCTTTAGAAATTAGCTGTCTTGTCTGGTTTGGCGAGAGTTTTAGGGCACCACGGTACTAATGAAAGGGAAACAGATTTATTTACTTTGCAAGTTAGATTTTGAATCAGTTTTACGAGACACTTTCTTAACGAACTGGCAGACGACGGCGTCTTGTCTAACTTCCGCAGAAATGCACACTTATACGGCACGCTTGGTAGAATAGTGGTTGAGCGATTGGGTGCTGCGCTGCGTGCAGCGGATTGGATTCCCGCACGGAACAATTATATGTATGGCCTACATGTGCTTCATTACAGGAACTGAAGGACGCCACTGAAAGCGCCAAACTAGTGGCACAATTTTTATTTTATTTTTTTAAAACATTGCCTACACTAAGAATTTCTCCTGTATCGTGGGTGCGTTCACAAACATTTAAACACACATACACAAATACCCAGACCCGGAACAACTATCTGTAGGACTTACAAATATTTGTTCCGTGCGGGGTTCGAACCCGCGACACGCAGCGCGGCAGTCCATTGCTTGAGCCACTGCGTAAACCGTGTCGTCAATTATTTAGATAGCCATCAACACGCCAAGAAGAAGATATGATGATGGTCACAAATAATATGTCTTTATTCAGTTGATTCAAGTAGACTGGTTCCGTAGATGACCTAGACCCCAAAATATTTGCGAGAATGCTCAAAGAAGAACAAGCTCTTATTAAAGTTAATTGAGACAATAAAAAGATGACTGAGATAAAAAATTACAACTTAATATCAAGCCATTAATTTTACGGCTAGTTGATAAAGTGTGAAGAATTAATGAAACAGCGGGGTATCAATCATTAATAATTTCGTGTATGATGTATGTAGGAGGAACTATATGCAGACGTGTTCGGTCCTTATTTGGATTGTAGCATCAATTTAATAAGAACAAGCTTTACACGTGGATCTGTTCCCGCAATAAAACCAATGTTATGTGAGCTTATACTATTTGCGCGCTACCGTAACATTGTTTTTTTTTACCAAATATTATATTAACAATGTATTTTTTAACAATGTAAATTATTTTAATGTTTACAATAGGTAGGTTACGAATGATTCTTTTTGACCCTATTACATAACATCATGCCTGAAATTCCCGGAGGATTTGGCACTTATGTTTAAGTTCCATATAATAAGGGTCAAGCCTATTGCTAGCAAACGGGCACAAATATAGACTCCGTGATTGCTACTGAAGAAGTTCCTCATGGAAAACCCAATGACACTTTACTCGGGAAGCGAACCTTGGACCTCATGCTCGGCAGTCATGTTTGCGACCACAAGACCAATGGGGCATACCATAAAGTAAACAATTAACCTCTTTAGTAGCTTTGGTCCTTCAATACATACTTGTGGAAATCATCAAATGACTCCTCCCGTTCTAGGCAGAGCGGTAGGGAGTGTCAGACTTCTACTGACTAAAAACCACTCATGTTCCTTCTAAGCCGTTAGAGCTGAGGCAGCGGTATCTCTTTTTACTTCTTGTTTTATCTTTTTTACTTCCCTCAATTACCATTATTGCTGTTCATATGACGGTACTGTGAAGTGCTATATAAAACCTCCATCGAACGACCAGTGCGTACAAATACGCGTTGTTAAAAGATAAGCCCTCAGGGCTCTATAAGGGAGGGCAATTATATCGGTAAGCCGTCTGACCCCGGATTATTGCCTTAACACGTTCGGAGCTCATTCATTAGGGACTGGTGAACCGATATGAAGTTGCAGAGACTTTTAAAAAGTTTATAAAAATAATACATACACATATTATAGAGAACCTCCTCCTTTTTGGAAGTCGGTTAAAAATAACTTTCTACTTAAGTAATGATGTGGCGACTTTTCAGAACAACGAGCTTTTTATCATAACATTTCATAACATCACGCCTGCATTCCCCGAAGGGTTAGGCAGAGTTGTACCTAACATTACACCCATATTTCACCAGCTATGTTTACGTATTATGTATAAGGGGGTGAGCCTATTGCCATCAACTGGGTCAAAATCAAGACTCCGAGGTCGCTAATGAGAAATCCCTGATGAAAAGACCCAATAATACTTACACCCGGGAATTGAACTCAGGAACTCATGCTCAGTAGTTGCGCTTGCGACCACTACACCAACGAGGCTGCAGTAATTGCTACTAAATCTGAAATAAAAATATGCATAAAACTTCCGGAACCGGAATACATTTATTTCATGTAAAAACTATTTGAACCATACGGCATCAGCAGATGATTTTAGTACCTATCACATAGATTAACCTATAGAACATAATAATCCAGTGAACTCATATGTAAATAAGGTGGTATTGAATGTGAACCGTGTGATCTAGATTGAGAACAAAAGATAAGATGTCAATAAGCAAGACATTGGCAGAAAACATAGATTATAGTAAGTAACTAAGCAGTTTTGTTTTTTGTTTAGTTGTTAAAGAAATAATTGATTTAAATGGAAAACGATGCTCCAAAGAAAAATATAATACCCTTTTAACATAGTTACTGGTAAGGTGGATGTTCCAAGGTAGCCCGCGAAATTCAAATTTTCTTACGTTTTTTAGCGATTTGCAGGCCAGTGCTAGGTTGTATGTTAGTGAAAATATGATTCGCGGCTGTAAGACGTATGCAGTTACAGAATTATAATCATCAAAAGGTCATTCTCTAAAAACGTAAGAAAATTTGAATTTCGTGGGCTACCCTGGAACATCAACCTAATATGTTACTATTACATAAGTTAAAAAAACGCAATGTCTCTAATACCGGAAGTAGAAACAACTCTACCTTTATTTTTTTTAAATTTTAAAATGTGCAAAATCCTCAATTGACTCCTCCCGCTCTGGGCGGAGTGGAAGTGAGCGTCAGATTTGTACTGACTAAAACCCTCCCATTTTCCTCCTTTAAATCTTTTGTGTTCAGGGTGGCATCTCTTTCGAACAACCCGCAGCCCCGACAGGCGTCGGCCCTTGCATTGTCATTGTCCTACCATTTTGCTGACATCTCTTTGAGGCAAACATCCCTGCCCGTCGGGGCCGCGGATTTTTGTACTAGATGACGTGGCCTCGGCGCAAGGGCAAAGAAGGAACATGGGTTCGGTTTTTAGTCAGTAGAAGTCTGACACTCCCCTTCGCTCTGCCCAAGAGCGGGGGGGGGGGGGGGGGGGTCATTTGATGATTTTCCACCCACCAAAAAAAAAAAAAAGGCAAACATCCCTACCTTACCTTACAGTTACATAACTCTTATCGATGGTAGGTACACCGATATTACAATAGTAATTTTGAATTCTTAGGTTACAGGGGGCCAGCCTCATATCAACAAACGGGCACAAATCCACCATCCGGGATGTTCCTGAAAAACAGCGTACCGCCATAGCATTTAAATCTTTACTAATTCAAAGTAAAATTCTGCAAATAAATCCAATGACTGAAAATAATTATTTGATTGTAGTATATAATTATTTTCGTAATCGAGATCGTTAAAAAATCCAACCATTAAATAATTTTATTATTTATTTATTTATTTATTTATTTATGTACACACAAAATACAAAAAAAGGATAAAAAACATAAAAAAAAATAGAAGAGCACAAAGGTACTGCTTAATTAATTTTCTGTTTATCCTGTTAACAACAAAGAATGCTCCACTTACTCACCCACGATTTCCAGGTATAATTCCACCCGGCTCTACAACCGGTCACTTCAATAGGTACCGACCGTAACCCTTGACACTTGCCTCCATTTCAGCCTGTCCCACGATGGGCAGGTGCCGTGAATGTCAACAGTCATGGCGCAAGCGCATTCTCCCAACCGAAGGTATAATGGACCGTACAATTGTTTTGCCGAGTAGGGCCTGTACCAGCAACTCTGATAGTGGTTAGCATTTATGTCGCTTCAGTGATGGAACGAGATGCCCTCGTTAATATGAAAAGCAAAGCCGTAATTTTTTTTTACTCTTTTCTGTTTTTGTTCAAAATTACACCTTGGAGACCTTAAGCTATACGTAGTTATTTTTTGGATGTCTGGAATATGATGAAATAGTGAAGAAAATGCAGCATTCCGTGTAAAATTATTACTAAGTCGTATTTTTTTTCTCCAAACCGCCATTTAGCAAATACTGCATTTGCTGTTACGAGGGCAGTTTAAAAATGTCTAGTCCATCTCATTCTGTCGCAGTGTGGTGATTAAAATAATACTACTATAAGAAGTGATGGTAGGCCCGCAGATCCTTTATCTGAAATAAATAACCGTTTTAATTTAAATAAAGATCTTATTTGCTATGCGTATCGGACATTATCGAGATTCTTTTCTTTTATTGATAAAGATGTCTTGTTTTTTCTCATTTTTATTACCGTCTTTTGTTTCTGTTAATGTGCATTGTTGGTAGTAAGGCGTATAATTTTATTGCTACTGTTACCATCTTTTATTGTTTAAATAAATTTACTACTTACCATCTTTTTGTTATTGATAAAAAATGTATTTAATGACAGGCTATAGTAAACCAGGGAGTTTTCAGTGGGCTTTCTTTTTTTTTTTTAGATAAACTTTGCCCCACACTAGGAATTTCTCCTGTATCGTGGGTGCGTTCACAAACATTAAACTCACATGCACAAACACACCCAGACCCGAAACAACTATCTATAGGCAATACAAATATTTGTTCCGTGCGGGGATCGAACCCGCGACACGCAGCGCAGCAGTCCAATCGCTCAGGCACTGCGCCAACCGTGCAACATGCAAGTTTTCAGTCATAAATTATTTTATACGTACAGTACAGATAGAGCATGATAAACATATCCTTCTTCTTTATCATGTGGTTAGTGTCTGACCTGGTGTAAGTTTTTAGGCCGACCATAGGCCATAGGCCATAGGCCTGACTTGGCTTTGCTTTATATATCTCTCGGGGCATGCTGCTGGTTTGGTTACCTCACGATGATGAAACCGTTAATTGGGAGGGTGATGGAGGGTGGGAAATCATCAAATGACTCATCCCGCTCCGGCCAGGGCGGTAAGGAGTGTCAGACTTCTACTGACTAGAAACCACCCATGTTCCTTCTTAGCTCTTTGTGTCGAGGCCGCGGTATCTCTTTTGAAGGCTTTGGTGGGTGGAAAATCATCAAATGATCCCCCCCCCCCGCTATTGGGCAGAGCGAAGGGGAGTGTCAGACTTCCACCGACTAAAAACCGAACCCATGTTCCTTCTTTGCCCTTGTGCCGAGGCCACGTCATCTAGTACTAAAATCCGCGGCCCCGACGGGGAGGTGCGTGTCTTAGGTTCGAGTTCGAGGACTATGACTTGGCAGTCCGCGATCTATAATCCTATCTAACATGCTTAGTGAATAAGTCAATAATAACACAATCGGTCATTAGCGAATGTGGGGCACACGTTTAATGACAGCCGTGGTTTCTTACAAATACTCATAATTTTTATGATAGAACTATGTGGAATAACGACTCTTTAATATCTTAATATTGGCTATTGAAACGGTCGCATTTATCATCATCATCTTGGAGGAGTCTTGAGATCGGCGCCGCCTGTTTTCCACTTTCATTCTTCCCTGTAAATCATCACATTCTCACTCCCTTATAGTTTTCTCTCAAACCTTCCTCAAACAATTCATCCTGTTTCTACATCCTCCCCTGCTATTCATTACCATTTATATACTCATAAGCTTTTTGTTTCAAATCGGTTTTATCCTTCATTAACCAATATGCGCCTATTCATTTTACAAAACATTCCTTCAATTTTTTTAAGTACCACAAACTAGTAATGTTCACACAATCGTTCGATCAACTCTAAACAGTCGATTTGTCTCCAATGACAGCAAACACTTTATAGAAATTAGTCGATCGACTAACGGCCATAATATAATCGATCAAACTCCTGACAAAACCAATTCACTAGACTATCAAAAAAGAAAAGTAAAGTGAGCGAATTATTTTGTAGACTAGCAAGAAAATAATATGATTGTGAGCACTTTTTTTAGTCTATTTTTATAAAACCTCGGCTTAGATAACAATCTCAATAATCTTAAGTCTATTATTAATGTAATATTTTTGTTGTTACTCACAATAACGTTGTGTAATTTCTAACATAGATAAGCGTAAATTTCAACAACAGTAGGTATAAAATTATAAAAAAATACTGTAAGTATAATTGAAGAATATCGAGACATTTCGTGTAACTTTATCATTTTCCTCATTCGATTCTAAAAGTTTGCTGTTATCGAAATGAGTTACATTCGACCCCAACATAGTCGAAATTGAGACTAGGTAGATGATGATCTTCATCATTGTCGTGTCGATTATTCCCTTTTTAAAATTAGTTTTGACCAGAACTATGCCAACCTCAACGTCGAGTGTGGTGGCTCCAGACAGGTCCCTCAAAGTGCAAGTGGAATTACAAATAGCCCAGGACAAGAGGTGTCTTGCACTTCCGAATAAGTTACTACAATTTATCAAAGTGTGCATCAAAGCCTTAATCCTATTACCTATTAGGTGGCCATCTCGGGCTGTTAGGCGTTTACATGATGATGAAAACTGGTGATGATTGTGTTTCCCCTGCTAGGAATGTGTTCCGCAATTATTAAACCCGCATGAAATGTAACGAATTACTTTCAAACTTAAATAAATGTAAACATTATATTACAACAGACACATAAATAATTTTAGGCATTACTAAAACTTATTACTCAGACTATTGCAACTATGAAATGCGCGTTAATTTCAAGAACGCGTAAAATTATGTAATAATCTAATTATTCTACTCAAATTTTAAAATGCGTGTTTATTTTTTGTTAAAACTAACAGCCTAGATCAGTTAGATTATCAGGTAGACAATCAGGTGCATAGAAGTCACGATTTGCTAGAAAACGTTTGACATTTGGAAGCCATTTTGCGTGGAGATCTAGAACGTTCGTATGTAGATGCAATAGAAAAATCAAGGGCGTGTTCGATTTAGAGCAGTCGTGTCTAATAGCCCGCGGGTCTGTTAGTATTGTTGTCTAATTATTTGATTGATTTTTTGTGGCGGTTTGAGGAATGAGGAATGCCAATGTATTGTGTTGTCTCTATACATCATATTGTTGTTATAAGATTTATTTATTTGTTAAGTGTGAGTGAACATGAGCTTAATTGGTTCTACATCGATCGTTGATACATAAAAGTATGTCTTTAATTACACTTTTATGGAAATCATTAGGCCATTAGATTAATTAGGTACTTAAAGCTTTATTCCTGTTATATATACAGCCTTCTATGAACCTTCATGCATATGAATATAGGATAGCAGTATAGTTCTATGACGGAATTAGGATTCGAACTGCCGACCTTTTCTGTCGCAAAACTAACGCCTGCGCTTTATTTAGGTACCGTTGAACTTTATGTTCGCCACACTTTTGGTCAAACACAGTATTAGGTTTAATTTTACAAGAATTAAAATAGATGCCTTGATTCTGAGAAGAGAATTAAACAGATGTCTCGGTAGCTGTTGCTCTACAGGCTCGCGAAATATAACCATTCGGGAGTTAGGTACACAATTTTGTGTAAATGTAGATATGTAATAAGTTCATTTGCCAAAATAATACAAGAAGAGATCGGGACATGAGCGATTAAGAGTAAAACAATAAAAATCATTGAAATGATTAAAAATGTAACATTTCGTCATTTCTGGTTCTCGCCTAGGTGAACAGAAATTCAGTGCACAATAATATGCTTGCTAGATAGCACTAGATAACCCTCAAAATGCTGTTATTGGAGCGTCTCAAACTTTACCAAAATAACTATATGTAACCCATTACGATTTTCAACATTTTTTGCACGGTTATGACAAGGATGCCACAGATAAAATCCTCAAACTGTCGCCGCAGGGTCAAGTAGCAATAAAACTTAAATAATTACTTTTGCAATAAAAAACATTATCGGTAATACAAGCAATAATGTGAATTAAATGGTAATCTTAATCATTTGACATTTCAGTCATAGGAGTGTCAAATAAAACAGGTTTTTCCTTAGAATTGTGGTTTCTCAGTGATCCTTCCGGGTGTTTTCCGGGTATGGCTCTAATTAGTGTAGTTCGTCGTAAATAGAGTAGGTGTCTCTTTTTTGTGGAATGTCTGTGATCATGCCAATGCGTTTTGTGTTGAGTCTAAAAGGTCAAATATGTGTAATATGTATGGTTATGTCTTATAAACATGACTTAGCGGAAAACTGAATTCCATCGTCTGAATGTTACAGTACAGAGCCGGCAGGCCCTTAATTATTAAAAAAAAAGTAATTTTGGTAACAATTGTCTCGAGGCTTTTGCCTATGTGGGACCGAGCAGGCTAAAAAAAATATTTAAAAAAATAAGACATCTTTATCATTGGTGGTTTGAACAAATGAATATTTCGTAAAAATGTGCTCTGCCTAGAAAATTCAATTATCACTCATTGTTCAAGTGTATCATCGTCATAATCCACACCCTGAATTCACCTACTGCTCAGCACAGGCCTGTTTATTTTTGTGCCAATCTCGATGTTCCTTTGCCAGCCTAGTGTATACCTAGTTGTAAAAAGTTTAAATGTTAAATGAACCTAAATGAATGTGGACCGAATTTTCTAAAGCCCATGTTATTTCCTTAATCACTGATCATGAAAAAAAAAAACAATTAAAAATAAATCAATTAACCTGCCATGTCACCATATTGACCTTACTTCACCACAAGCCCCAGTATCTCCATGGTTGGACGAACCTAGGAAATCCACCCTTATTGCCTCGACATAAAGGCTCTGTTACCCTGAACCGTTGGACGTAGGTGGACCAAGGCCAGGGAGCGCCGGGGTGTGGCCATCTGTCAGCCTCTCCGATTGAACTAGTCGGAAGAGCGATAAATACTTTTGAATTCTGTCTGCTCCGAAAATAGATTAAGATTATTTTGGCACGTTAATCGGTAAGAGGAATGTTATTGATTTATTGTTGACTGGATAATTTACCGCTAGGTATAAAGGTACAGAAGTTGTTGCACTGTCCCCAAATATGCACTGTCCCCAAATATAATGGGATAAGGGCAGGAAGATGATGACGGTGATGATAAAGCTATTTAGTTTTGTTAGTATCTTTCTGTTTTTAGTTTGCATAGTAAGCGAAAATTGGAATCGTAGAAAAATACTTAACTTTTCTTTGCCTCCATTAAACTTGCTGGGAATGATACTATTCCGTTCGTAACAAACGGTATCAATCCGTTTAACACAGCTTACTTCGAGCGTCAAAGTGATAACATTCATCATCAGAGCTTCGATTTCCTGCAGTATCCATTATTTCTACAGCAAAGCTATTAGAAAATATCACCAATCACCATAGCCAATAAACTAACCTCACCACAACGACGAGACCATACAACCACAAGATCCCAGCCAGTAAATCCCGCGCACAATGGAGCGGAATACCGTCGCACGCGCAGGACAATTAGACTAAATATTTGGGGCCACCCACTCGTTATACTATCGTGGCGGACTGTCGCTTGACGGTTGCCTATGAAGGTACAGGGGCGTTGGCTGCAGCGAGTGTAGTCATTACTAGTCATCTGGGATAACTTAACTATAACTTTGGATATAGTGAGATAAGTTTTGTTTGGAAAACATCGTGAGGAAACCGGCATGCCTTAGAACCAAAAAAGTCGAAGACATGTGACAAAGATCTACCAATACGTACTGGGCCCGCGTGGTAGATTATAGCCATCTTCCCTCTCAAAGAGAGGAGGCCTGTGTCAACGTAGTGGGAACATTAATGGGCTGATGATGATGATGATGAGTTTTGCTTGTAGCAAGTACAGAAATAATCTCTGTTTTTAAATTAGTAAGGGCTTGCCTCGTTGATTTAGTGGTTGCAAACGCGACTGTTGAGCTGGAGGTCCTGGATTCGTCGGACAAAGTGTTGTTGGCAATAGGCTTGCCCCCTATTACATAACTGCCGAAATCTGGATGCAGGACAATTAGACTAAATATTTGGGGCCACCCACTCATTATACTATCGTGGCGGACTGTCGCTTGACGGTTTTCTGTGAAGGTACAGGGGCGTGGTTACAGCGAGTGTAGTCATCTAGGATAATTTGGATTCTGTGATATTTGTATTGTTTGTAGCAAGTGCAGTATTAATATTTTTATGTGGATTAATAAACAACAACAACAGCAAACATTTATTTTCAAGCAACTTTGGCTCAATATATACCTACCGTTTTTTTAAGGGGTGGGAATTTATCAAATGACTCCTCCCGCCCTGGGCACAGCGGTAGGGAGTGTCAGACTTCTACTGACTAAAAACTAACATTGTTCCTTCTTAGCCCTTTTTGTCGAGGTCGCGGTATCTCTTTCGAACAACCCGCAGCACCGACGGGGCCCATAGATACCTTACAGACTAACATAATTATGATAAAATACAAGAAAATTATAGACCCACTACTGCCACTCTACTAGTTGAGACCTCGCTTTGGTGTAGTGTTCGCAAGTGCGACTGCTGAGTATGAATCCTGGAATCGATTCTCAGATCAGATAAAGTATTGTTGAGTTTTCTCCATCTAGAATTACTCAGTAGCAGCCACGTAGTCTGGAATTTTGCCCGGTTGATGGCAATAGGCTCGCCCCCTTTTACATGAGACTTAGAAAATAACAAAACAAAATATGGGTGTACTATTAGTTACCTTTTTGCTTAACTATCCGGGGATAACAGGCGTGGCAGGCATTTCACCAGTTATTATCTTTAAGTCCCATGTAATATTGAGTGAGCCTATTGAATAAATCTATCTCCAGTTACTAAGTACCCTATGTATATAAGGTCCCATTAAAATAGGTGGACAAATTTTAACACAGCATTCAGTAGGTCTAACCAAAGATATCTAAACAAAAAAACATCAAATATATATTTTTTTACTTAAAATAATTAATTGCCGGCACTCTAGAACAAACTCATCCTTTATGAGTAGGTACTTAAATGCGTTTTTCTTATTATTATTTTTTACCATCGTCCTTATTTTGGTGGTCTGAATGATTTCTGAAATTTTGTCCACCTATTTTAATAGGACCTTATATATTTCCTTCACCTAAATATTCAGGCTGTATTTTTCTCTAATTGCCATACTAACACGTAATGATATGCAATGTATTCACAGTGCAGGTTCCATTCATCATTATGACATGAATTATTCATATTTTTGTAAAATTTTGTATCAGTGTGAATTATAATGACGTTGTGATTTAATACCCACTTTAAATCATTTGTAGGGTAAATAAAAAAAGTCTCATACATTTTAAGGTTATTTGACTCATAATTTAAAAAACTATTACAGTGCGTACAAATCAGACATTGCGAAAAAAAACAACTGGTCCATCCATTTAGTAAACGGTAACAACTGAGTTCCGTGAGTACCAATATTGGGCCTTTAGAAGGTTTCAGTTATTTCAAATCACGATGTACAACTGTCATAATCTACAAATATCTTGAAAGTTGTCCAGCTCTGAATATCACAATAAAGCAATAGCTAATAATAACGTTTATCACTAAGATCGTTTTATTACTAAGTCTTTAAACAGACTCCGGAGTCTGTTTAAAGACCAAGTCAAAGAAAACCTGCTGAGGTGGAGATACATAGATGACTCTGCACTGGAGTGTAAATGTGGTGCTGTTCCTCAAACAATGGGGCATTTAATATCGTGCCCGGTGTGTCCTGCTGACTGTTCACTACAGGAACTGTTGGACGCTACCGAAAGCGCCAAACTAGTAGCCCAATTCTAGGCCGACACAATTTAGATTGCTATCGACACGCTAAGAAGAAGAAAGACTAAGATCGTTTAAAAAATATAAAGCATAATAATATTCATTTTACGCAATAAATCTCAGCTATTGCAATTTCAATTAATAAAAAATAAAACCGTTTAATTAAAACTAAATTGCCAATGCAACCGGCTAGCTTGTTATAAACTGTACCAAAGACAATAACGTCAGGCGATTAAAAGAGTATGTTATCTAATAATTATTAGAAAGTAATAATGAGTTAAGTAGGTACATGCAATGTTAAGAATGTTTAACACACGATCTTTTTTACTGAAGAATGCGAATGTAATTAGTGTTGGATGGTAAAGCTAGCTTAAGAGTGGTGATATTCAAGCAGGAGGCCACTTGATATTAAATCAGCCCCCCTATTGCGTATCTTTTTAACGTCAGTGGCTATCAGAAATGTCCATAGATTAACTGTAAATTGGTTATGGTTTGGTACATTTTTTTCTTAAAAACTCATCATTTGACAGTTATTTGATAGACATTATAAGTCCACTGTCATTAAAAGATACACAATAGCCCTGCTGGTCATTGTTGTAAAAACTGACAAGGATAAACGAGACGGCATATCTCAATGTCAACTGTGGGACAAAAGCTGTCCCCCTCCCACTCACTACTTACAATCAAGAGAGCATCTTCCTGCAGGGTCTAATGTTCCAAATCCGACAGACGTTTCAAAGGCGTCCAGGAGGACACCTGGACGCCTTTGAACCGTCTCCGGACTCAAGTGAAAAGATGTAACTCCAACCTCGTTTAGTGGAGCTAACACAAAACACAACAAACAGCATCGGTGTCTTGCTGTGCCACAAACTATGCTCAACCTTGTATCTGCCCTCTTAGCCCAAAGACATGCAGCCAAAGTGATCTTTGTGTTGCCACCGATGACGTGGTGGAAGAAGTATTTAATATTTAGATTTCTTGAAGCATCCTTCACACAGTTCATCCATCGTTTCTTTGGTCTTCCTCTACTCCTACAGCCATCTACATTCATACTCAACATTTTCCTCTTTTGTCCCTAAAACAGACAGAACAAATAACTTAAAAGTCAACTTCTTGTGAGTGTCATAATTGCAACCATTTCTTACTTTACGAGAGCCAAATTAAACCAAGTACAGGCTGTTGTTGTTTCCGACAACCTACAATCACAAAGATAATTAACAACCGAACAAAGACTTAATTGATATTTAGTAGCGATAAGACAACAGTGTTCTTTCAGATGCTTCAACATAAACATGCTAAGTAGCAAGTGTGGGTGGTGATTGTGACCTTCCATAAAGAAAGGTCACCACACAATTTACACTTCCCTTTCTTTATGACCTTACATTATGAAGGAACATCATGACATAGACACGATGATACTTTCTTGAAAAATCGGACAAAAATATAATTGCATACAGGTCGTCCTTTTTCGCGGAAATAAAACTACATATTTTTGCATAACATTTGAATGTCATTTGATTTCCGCAAAGTAACTAGTCTATCCTGATTCTGTGACTATGACTTAACCGGTCGATCATATAAACAGCTCATTCTACCGCAATTTAATGTTAGATATGAAAAATCTCAGAAGTTGGTACGTGGCCTTCCGCATCCAGTCGGTCAGGGTTAACATTCAAGGTCATTAATATATCTAGCTGAGTGAGTCTTACTCATATCCTACTGCTAAATTCTCGGATGGCTAGATTCTAAAAGTCTGACAAAAGTTGTACTATAACACCATTTACTTCATCTTTTCCTAGTGCTAGATTCTCGAATGGCTAGGTTCTGGAAGTATCACAAAAGTTGTAGATACAGAGTAATCCAGCCAAATTGGCTACATTTTTATTAAGATCCTATACATCTGGGTGAATAGAATCTTCCACTACTAGAAGAATCTGGATAAATCCAGATTTATATCTTTCAGAAGTCGCTCTTCAACTTCCTGGATTCCACCTTACATGTCCAGTCGGCCCCAGCAGCCTTTATGAGGTCATCGTTCATTTCGATTAAATTATGTATTATTATCTTTTTGGGGGGCGTCCAATGATAATTTTGTTGACATGTTGTTCCCACCATTAGGACTCCTCGGATTCAAAAAGTATCAGCCAGTAGACCCAGCATAACCTCATCATAAATCGCGATGTCTTAAGACACAATAACTTGAATGAAATGTAAGCTAAATACACCAACTCTCTACCGATGATGGTATCAGACACTATTGTAATAATGGGCGGGCCTATCGGGCAGTTCGATTCCGGGCTATAATGGACCATTACCTAATTGTTAACTTGACCTTATCTCTTTGGCTTCAATTTTTCGAAACACTTCTTGGTTTTTTATCATCTATATAGATGAGTCTGCCTCAGTTCCGGACGAGCTGAAGAGTCCCGTTGGGTAACCGAGTCGTGTCTCGATCATCCTTCTGTTTCCCCAGAAAAAATACTCAATAAACAATAATTTTGGTTCAAAATGTCAAGCGTGAAATCACGCGTACAATCTTACATCTTCATTTTTCATAGTAAAGACATCAACGCAAAAAAAAACTATATAAAAGTCATCGGTTTTTTTTTTTTATTGTTTGAAATATTATGAAAATTTCATCACTTTTGAATTTAAAACGAGATGCAAGGAATGTAGGTAGGTGTCTCTATTAAATATTTTTACATAAGCAAATAGTTATTATATCGTACTTTCCTTTGCATTATGTAGTGTAGGTATATAGTGCGAGACTTATTTGCAGCTGGCCGATTTTATTAGAAATTGTCGTCTTTCATTTTAAATAGCGTAACAATTACATTCGTTTATAAGTGAAGTATGACAAGCGCCATCGCGACAGATAGTGATGGCGGAACAAGCTGGATTCCTACAACAGAGACTTCTACTACTAGACGGTGGGAAGTGAAATAAAAACATGAAAGATGGCAGGTCCACACTGTTGGAACATTACAGAGACATAAAAAAAAACAAGCACAAATACTAAAGCCAGCCAAACTTATTTCAAAAATATATTTTTCTAGTCTCATTTTTTCAGATTTTTCTGTGAAGAAATAAGTTTCAAATTCTTGTTTAATGATAAAAAAAAATAAAACATTTTGTTATTTATTTTGGTTCAAAATGTCAAAGCGAGAAATCACACGTAAAAAAAAAAAAAAAAAATTTAAAACTTTTTATTTCCAAAAACACTTCATAAATTTTGAAAAAACACACATCGCTTAATCTTAACTCTGAAAGATTATGTGCGAGTGAGGCGTCTCGCTTGTTTACATTAAAATATATTTTTACATAAAATTAAGTACATTACCTATTTGTTTATTTGTGAGAGATCTGGAGGAACTTTGTATTGATCCACTGTGAGGTAATATTTAATTACCGTACAATCGTACATCTTCATTTTTCATAGAAAAGACATCAACGCGTTATCTCTGAATTGTGCGAATGTAAAAAAAATACGATTGTTCCTTAACTGATGATATTTGACTATTACAGAACTATTATAGTAAAATACACACCTGCTTTCTTTGGAGGGATAGGCTTATTTCGATCCAGTAATTGGAAGTCGAGCCTATTGTCATGAACTAGGCAAAAATTTGACGGCACGGTTGGCGCAGTGGCTAAGCGATTGGACTGCTGCGCTGCGTGTCGCGGGTTCGATCCCCGCGCGGAACAAATATTTGTATGGCCTGCAGATAGTTGTTTCGGGTCTGGGTATTTGTGTATGTGACTTTCTATGTTTGTGAACGCACCCACGATACAGGAGAAATTCCTAGTGTGGGCCAACGTTTAAAAAAAAAAAAAAACCGAAAGTTCTAGTTAAACACATATACCGGTGTTGCAGTAAAAACATGAAGCAAGCAAACAAGCTTAAACGTTTATTTTTTTCTTAGAAGTACATAATAATATCTAAGTTATAAATACCATGACAATACATACGCGTAATTGGACAACAGGTATTCAAGTTCAAGTACACCATACGGATCTCCGCATTATTTCCGGTTATAATAATACAACATAACAAACTTATTGCGTTCTTACCTAATTTTATAGTTGACAGGTCCTATATCCCAATTTGATGTAGACTAAATTTTTTAAACCTGATCGAACTGAAATCATCATCTGCTTTAGCCCTTTCCCAGGTATGTTAGGGTCAGCTTCTAATCTAACCGGATGCAGCTGAATACCAGTATTTTACCTTGTTGAACTGACAGGGTTACAAAAATGTCCACCTGATTTGATGTCCATTCCTCTTTCCTTACCTCGAAATAATCAGTTCATTACCATCATTCTCTTGACCTTATCCCAATTCGTTTGGGGTCAGCGCAGCATGTCTTCTGCATCCATACTTCTCTGTTTCTCGTCATCTCATAAGACACCTCCTTTTTTTTAAAAGCCAACCCATGTCCCTTCTTCGCCCTTGTGCCGAGGCCACGTCATCTCTTTCGATAATCCGCAGCCAGCCCCGACGGGATAAGACACGTCTCCTTTCTTACGATATCATTTTTAGACACAGAAAGAAAGAACGAGTTCATAACAGAACTAAAGTATGTCTGAACTTTTAGGTCCTAATTTCTCGATCATAAAATTACTAATAGATAACGACTAGACTGAAATGTTAGTCGTTAATTTGAGGTATGTGTCGATTACCGTCTACATTGTTACCGCGTTTGCCTTGCCTAGCGAAATAACCTAAAGCCGATAAATTCCACTGATAATTTCATTAAATAGAACTTACGATACCGTGATAACAATAGCAAAGTTTCACATATTTTTCACCAAACTCCATACTTTGATTACTAAAATCGATTATTTCGAAAATATTTCTATCTATAAGAAATATAGGCCACTACTTAATGTACAATATTGGTTTTAACAACATTTCCTAACCACAAAACGTATCTAGTTGTGTGTAGCAACAACAATATAAACAAGTAACAAATGGCAATATAATAGGGGACTCCCATTATCTTACTCAACGGGTGCTTAAGCCATCCTTTATCTCCATTATACACTTTATTGACAGAACAAATGTATCAAAATACCAGCCTTAGGTTAACACTAGTCACTGTAGCCAATATTTGGTTAAAAAAGGGTATTCAATAATCACCTTTGATCCATTTCTTTCCAATCTTTGTAACGCGTTCCGCCGGAAAAACGTATGGCCATCTTACAATTAAAAATTACAGCATTGCACTTGCTCGCAACTTAATTGTTTCCAATTACGAACCGCCAAAGCGGGGTGTCTGATATATAAGGGGGCGGTCTGTGGCCAATCGGCATTCCGACTCGGAAGGTGGTTGCATTCACACGTCGCAAACTTAGGCGAAAATTTCTAGGCGAGTTCTGTCTAACAGTAGCGCTTAAGTCAGTTCGTTTGAGATCTCTAAACCTTAGTAATACACACAGTAATCATGCAGTCTATGGTAAGTGATTTGTTTTTAATTTTTCCTTTTTTTTCGCGGTTCGATTTTGATTTTATTTGGTTTTTTGAAGTATTTTTAATCAAAGAATAAGGGTAGTTAGTTTCTTAGCTTGCCTTTCTTACCTCTCCTTCTAAAATAATATTTTCTAATAATTCTGGTAATTTTATATCTGTGATTTACCAGCCCCTTTGCGAACTAAAAATCATTTTTAATAATACATTTTCCAAAGTACATTTACATTACACATTTATTTTACATTTTCCTTAGTTTTGCCTCACAATTTGTTCTTCTATATTAATATTATTCATTACCCCGAAAAAAATATGCCTGTAATTATTTATAGTTCCAATTTCTCTACCTCATTAACAATAAAATTTTCAATCCCCTTTCTTCGCCATAATTCAAGCAACCATTATAAATCTCAAAAACAAACTAATAAATATATTCAAGGAAACTATTTCTCATCCACTTTCACCCCTTTTCACATTTGAATATCCCTTCGATACGACTTCCCTTCGTGTCGTAATATATAAGATTTATGTACTTTATCTTTGAGAACAATACTCCGGTACCGCTGACATTTCCGGAAAGTTTCAAATTAGCGGGAAATCAATTGGCTATGGTTTGAATTGGCTATGGTTTGAATTGTCTATGGTGTGAAGATTTCCGCGCTTCGAAGGATAACGGAAAGGATTAAATACCATTGTTCGATTTACTGTTAACTAAACATTGTAGAAATTCATAGAAATATATATCGATAGTATAGGTACATTAAAATCTAGAAAGCAGTAGTGATTATTAACAATACAATTGTTGAAATAAAAAGAGGTTGATCTGTGTCTGTGACAGATGCTCTAAAAAGTGCATTTAAAAAGTATCTATTGTGTAGTCAGTTTTTGCTGCCATTATCGAAAATAGTGCAATTGCTTTGAGATGTTAAACGGACAAAAAATATCTGAACCAAATTCACTCTTCTGTAATATCGCAATGAAAGAGGAAATACTTATTTGTTACGAGTATAACACGCTCATCAAAATGCAATCACTGGTTGTTTACCTAAGAATACAAATTCTATTACTTTGATGGTTCAAATTAAAATATAATCGGCTCAATGTAGTCAATGGCTTGTCAATCAATCTTCACCTTGTATTCGTATGCAAATATAAAAAGTATGTTTGAATCAAAAACTTACATTATAGTGAATTAAAACAATGGATCAGCCCATCCCACGATGTGATATAATCCTTGACTTGAATTGCAAGATGAAACATCATGACTGTGACCCTCAATATTAAGAAAAGCATGTAGTAGTTCCTTGTTAACATTTGCTTAGTCGACATCCAGGCCCTAAGACGACCCACTGACCAGGTATTTTCTGGTAACTTACCTCTCATACTACTACGATCACAAAGTCACTAAAGACAGTGATGTAGACCAAAGTACTCCTAATATTTTGAGTATGAATTCAAAGTATTAGGCACACTCCAGGCCCGAATGTCCAGAAAAAAAAACCTTTTTGAATTTGGTCCTCATGCGTATTTATGTCAAATTTGAAAATCGAACTTAATAATTTATTCTTCGTACCTCACTAATGGTACCAAAGAGGTGTTTGAAATAGTTTTAATTATGTCAAGGACCGTGTAAAACAATGTTAGTGATGATTAATACATTGTATCCGTTTTCTAAACTCGCCTACGTCAAATATTTGAATATTATTTAGTTGTTCACTACTTCATTAGTCAATCTTGTGTTACGATCGATTTACGCAAACAAAAATAATAAGTGCAAAGTTATTAAGTAGTATTAACGATTTTAAAATCAATCAACCAACGAGTCAGACAAACAAAAATCAGTAAAAGACTGACCAAAAGCAAAATTGACCCAAAATGTGCCGCATCTTTTGACAGAACAGTTTTCGCGCCCAAACAAATGTCAAAGAGGCGCGCATGCGCGCTGGGCGGGCGCGCGTCTTCATTCCGTTTTATTAATGAGTGGGCGGGAAGCGCGTCCGCGTGGACTGCAGTGTAACTAGGGTAATCACCAACTATCGGTATATGGCTTGGCTCGGCGATTTCAATGTACCTATACCTTCAATGTACCTATACCTATGATTGCTTTTCAAAATGCACTTTCCATGTTACGCTAACCAAAGTAGCCAAATAAAAAAGCCATATTAGCTATGTTTATGACATTTCATAACTCCATACAGTTTACCAGTAAAAAGGTTTGACCCAAACATGCGTAACCTTAACAAAAAGTCGTGAGATATCGATAGCTACTCGAGCGAGACAAATTTCTATTTTCAATGTCCCGTTTTTCTATGACCTTCGACCACCAACGGCCACGGGCCACGGGCCACCATAACACTTCCTAACGCCCACGGTTCCTCTTGCAACATCTAAATTGCAATAGCTGGTTGTGCACCAGTTCGCAGAATGATAATTCCGATCTATTGCAAAATGGCGTCTTTTGCAACAGAATGCAAAGGCGAGTCGATATGAGACCCACGCCCACAAATTACGGGCGCGCTCGCTTTGTCTGATGTCCTTAAATTTTCTTTAATAACACAATCTGAGAGACTGTCCGTAAACTAGTTCAGCTATTGCCTGGTGTTATTACCTTTGTCTTTGCCGATGAAAGGTAATGCTGTATCATTAAATCCCTTTGCGTTTAAAAAGTAAAAGCTCTTGTTTATTATTCACTTTTGAATTCCGAAGTCCATATTCGAAAAAGCAAAAATGACATGACAATAAACCAATCTGCCGAAACATTCTCGATTCAAATAACTACAGGTCTACAAATGGACGCATTTCTAAATAATAATAGTTGTTAATCTAGACCTTTCAGCACGAGAGGGCTGTGGCCCAACATTGCGCAAGAGACGATTGTTTATCAAACAGTTGTAGCTATTTACACTGCCGATCACTTGTTCGACAATCGGGTTGCACCGTGCGCGCGAACAAGTGCTGAATTATGACCACATACATATTTATCTCGAGTTTGGGCCGATAGTATTCGTTATTGTGATGTTAAATGTTGTTGTTATTTGTTGTCATTCAAATTCAAACATAATGCTGATTGTATTTCGTATTTCGTGGAGTGGGTTTCAAAAAAACAATATCGTTTTCAATCTTGATCATCTTAAAGACCGAAGGTTTTTTTAATATTCTTTTCATAGAGAGGTCAGAGGAGGCTTGTGTCCCAGCGTTGGAAATATTATAGGCTGATTATGTTATGTTTCTCCTGCTACAATAAATCATACCTAATTAGCTATACCTTTCCATATAATATTGTGCATATCATGACTTTAAAACTGATAATAATTAGCATCAAGGTCGATAATTAAAATCTGAATTGCAATTTTATGCGTTTAGCGCTTAGGAAATTGCACTTAATCGTGAAATTGAACTATTAGAATGTATAATTCACTCTTGTCAAGTATGTGGGGATATTAAGTTTAATTCAAACTGCCGTACATTATTAATTCATGGAATTCGTTTATAATAAGTATCGTAGGAAAGTGTTTTATAACTGGCTAAACAGGGCGTGTTAAACACTATTTCAAATTACAATTATGTTTCATAAGTACTTCGCATTCATAATTCCGACCTTAGATAATGCAATTAAATAGTAGCCGCTGATTTACATGAACATTTGAAATTAGAATGTAGTAGGCTAAGTCAAAAACTATTGTTTTTGGTACCGCTCTCTATTTCGTTTTATAAAAACGTTATTTTGGACATAACAAGTTATTAAAGCGGTCTGCGGTTTCATGTTTGGTATCAATATATTGTATTACGTGCGTTCTTTTAGGTATTATTAACGGTAGAAACGCGATACAGATAATGTAAAATCAGAGTAAACCACATTCGATCGCGTTTCGGTCTGCGGTTAGAAAATTAAAATCTTTGCAATACATAAACGTACTTTAATATGATAATGGTAAGTAGCATTCGGATGTCAAAATTCGATATTTGTGAGAGTATTTTACTTTTGAAGGTAAAGAAGTATCTATCCATTCAGCCTTCTGACTTAAATAAAGAGCACATACATTTCGATATTTAAATGTTGAAGTATTAAAGTCGATAAAGTTATTATATTAAGTACATTAACATTTCATATATTACTGTTCTAGAATATTTCACTATCAGCCAGTTCAAATATTTCTCCACAAACGCTTTTATAGGCATTGTATTCCAAAAATGGTCTTTCTGCTCCAGATGTAACAAGAATGGCTTAATTTTACATCTTTATATTGTTATGTCTAAATTAGGTAAAAGGAAGTAGGAAATTGCTGACTTTATATAATGTAATTAATAAATATAGACACGGTATAATAATCCGTTTGCCTATTATGTCTCGAATATGTCATGTTCGACAAATGATCATAGCAGCCGTGGGACTAATTGAACAAGAGGTTTCATTAAAATTCCAAACATAGTGAGATAAAATAGATCACAACTAATGATACAGATGCCTACTACTAGAATGTTAAGGATTTCAAGAAAATATCAAAAACTATTTGCTATTAGGCTTTAAATCCAAGTACCATTGCCTTGACATTAACTAAAAAAAAAACAAAACTGTCTGTTGTCTAATCATAAAGCCCGTGTTCGATTTTTGAAAAACGAGGACAGCATTGGCGCGGCCCTTTGTAATGTAATCTATGGTGTTCGATAGCTATCTGTTACTGTTGTACAAAGCGCTATTTATCGCTTGCCCGCGTTATTTAAAGCTGTTGTTGTTTATCTGTCATCTGCAATGGCGGCCATAGCCGGTGCGTGCCACGCCTTCAACGTTTCGCGTAACTAGTTATCTGCAAGCAACAGTTTTGCAAAACACCCTGGTTTCTGTAAGCTACTTTACGACTACGCGCCAGAAATGTTGGGCACGAATTATTAAATTACATGGAGTCTGTGAGCTTTACGCCGTTCTACAATAATGTTGGAAACTAATTGGGAATCAATTAAAATTCTTTAGTTTTGTTAAATACTACGATACTTTCAGTAATCGATCAGGACATTCAATCATCACTTAGCGAGAGTCATTCACAAAGATACCTACACTGTTGTTTTAATTTTCTCTGGATAAAAGTGCATCATATCGATGTACAAATTAGTTCTAAGTATTTCTCTATCGATCCCTTCTTCCAAATCATCCTTTGTTTTAAGTAGCTCTAGTTTCAAAAAACGTTTTTAGGTTTCAACACGAACAATATTAAATGTATTATTCAACATCTAAACAGTAACAACTAGCATTGCTAAAACTTACCTAAGTAACACAATAATTTACAAATTCACACGCGTCAATTCGGTGTCCATTTTGAAATTAGGTTCACGATGCAACATTATGATGTCTTGACATTTTTGACTGATATAGAAAATGGAGCTCGTGTGAATTCTGGTGTAAAACAATACTTGGATTAATTTAATGTGATTAAGATTTTGATGAAATCGTGCTTAGTAATTGCTCTAGTATTAACGTATCTTGACTTGACGTAAACTAGGCGATATAATTGTGATGATGATAGATTTTCTGTCTCTATTTTGTTTGTGATTATGAAATTATCATAATTTTTATGTTACACTTTGTACTGATAGGAACTTTGTAGAAGTTTTGTTAGTCAAGGCCCTGTACTCAGTGTCGTGTCATTCACATAGCTCATCTAAACTCTTTCAATATGAACTCATTCAGAACACTGTTAGTTTGCTACCAATCACAAGACTTTCAAGATTCTAAATTCAAAAAAAGATGAATCATTCCTCGCCATAGACAATGTACTGCTTACAATGAGTTTGCAGTAGTCTACAGATGCTGCCATACTTTCCTGGAGCCCGCAACAGGCCTATTTCCAACGGTTTACAAGAATACATGTCTATATTAGAAACTAGTGTAATATCCTTTGGCAACATTACGATAGCCGTCGCTCGTCCGTGTAATAGACATCATAATGACATGTCCAAACTGAGTGTTGCCACTTTTTGCGCCGCCGCGCCGGGCCCAGTCAAGCGTGAGCTGTAATGGGTCAGCCTGTATGCAATTTGAGCCCCGGAACTGTAGCAGACGTGTTTTGACATATACTTCCAGAATAATATGCTTCTGTTATATTTGTTGTTCTGCTGTGTTGTGTTGTTGTTATGTTATAAGAAAGTTGGTACCTACTTTGCAGAATAAAATCGGTAGTTTTTGTAACAGGACATTTTTAATTGTGCCGTGGACATCATATATCACCCTCCATTTTTGAAACAGTTAAGAAACTGAAAAACGCTGAAGCAAGTATCTCTCAAAAACAAATGACACTCCTTCTTGCAAAAAACCTCTTCCGTATTCCACTGTCCCTTACCAAGGGCCCTTTTCTCGTCCATTAATCACGTAGCCTACTAACCGTGAGTGAGTTGTCGCAAGCTGTCTAATTACATTCACGTGTGAGTGAGTCCAGCGCAGGTGCTGCGTAAGTGACGAGGTTTCGGCACGGGCCGCGTGAAACCGCGAAACTCGTGGTTACGCTCCGATAACTATCTACCAACAATGTCAGGCGAACACTGATCAATTATAATCATATTTGATGCACTACAGCCGTTGTTTTTTAATTGAGGGTTTTCTAAGTCCTTACGTATATTACTACTAGAGTATCGATATACGGAGATACCTATTGGTGAAAAACAATAACATTGAAATATTGTCCTAATTTATTAGTCGACCATAAATAATTAATTAATCATGACAGTTCATGGCATTCCTAATTTAATTCTGAATTCCTTAATTGGTCCTTAATTTTATACAGCAATTATTCAAGACCCATAAACCCTGACTGGGTAAACCACACCTTTAATCAAGTGTTATATTTGTTTCATAGGCGCCATTAACATTATCATGGACCTAGTATTTGCTAATTGGATCTTGACAAGGCTCATTCTTCCTTCAAATGATGGACTGTTAAAAAAACTTCTACTAGTCTTGCCAAATTAAAACGCATCAACTTTTCAATACCAAGAGACAAAGTAACCAAGCCAATGACAACCTAATAGCAACCCCATAGCAACACAATAGCAACCAAATAGCAACCGAACAGTGAACCGGTAGCACCCCAACCTAACAATCAAGCAATTATACAACCATCTCTAACGCTTCTCTCCATCTTTCCAGATTATCCTCGCAGCCACCCTCTGCCTGGCCCAGGCTTCCTACTACGCAGGCCCACCAGCTCACATCCAGCTGAGCTCCGATGGCAAGTTCCTCCTGGACACGCCCGAGGTTGCCCACGCTAAGGCTGCCCACGCAGCGGCGCACGCACAGGCCTCCACATCTCACGGCGCGTGGGCACCCGCCGGTGGATACATTGCCGGACCCGCTTACGGTGCCGGCGCGCATTACGGCGCTCCTGCTGCTGGTAAATATTTCTTGAAGTTGCAATAGTGTAGGTGCTCAGTTGTTTTTGGATGGTGGACCTACATGAAACAAAAGAAGGATGATTATTTAAAAGAATATGAAAAGATTTCTCATTAATCCTGGAAAGATTTTGGATGCTCTAACTCCTTCTTCTAAATTGTGTCGGCTCAGAACTGAGCTACTAATGTTCTTACAGGCCATATTCTAAAATCTTAATTAAGCATATCGCAGTCGTAAAACTCCTGAACTTGAGCCGCACATACCAAAAGACATGATCCCCCAATATAAACTTAGAACTCCATTCTCACCTCATGTAAAGTCTGGTTAAACAGTCGACAACCTCCTAGGTTGAAGTGCCAGATGACAACTTCGACGATTCACAAAAAAAAAATCACCTCATATCATTTAGAATACTCAACTAACCCAACCATCTCTCACCAGGTCTTCTGAAATACGGCCCCGCCCCCCTGGCCCATGACGGTCGCGTGGTAGACACTCCCGAGGTGGCCCACCTCAAGGCCGCTCACATCGCAGCCCACAGCGCGGCCCACGCTAGCGCAGCCCATGGCGGTTACGGCGGTGGCCTCGGACATGGTGCGGCCCTCGCCCCTCTTGCTTACGGTGGTCTTGGACACGGAGCGGGTTACGCTGCTGGTTACGGCAAATGGAACGGTCCTCAGGTAATTATTATTTGAAATGAACCATAGGAACAAGATGCCTGCCAAGCGTGGCGATTATGGCAAACCCCCCCTAAGCAAAAATGACACTTAGGGGAGGCCTATGTCCAGCAGTGGACGTCTTTCGGCTGAAATGATGATGATGATGATGATAGGAACAAGATTAATGATTTAGTAGATGGTGCCTTAGGTTGCTGTAGAATCCAGCAATGACCCCAGATTTTCACAAAGTCCAGGTTTTCCAGTCATTTGTGGCAACAGTAGGGCACATGACTATAGATGATGATGATCCCACATCTGATTGCCATGGTTACCAGCGATTCAGCTGATCCTAAATTCTGCAAAGCTCCTCACACTGTTTACCACATCCAACCCACTGCAACTCCTACAAGCCAGAATCCGCAGGATCGATCACCAGAAAAACGCCAAGGAAGACTACAACACCACCTTCTACCATCTAAGTAGCTGCTAATGGCACCCAACCCCAACTAATCAAAATATCTTTGTCTGCAGGCTCACATCCAGCTGACCCACGACGGCCAATACGTAGTGGACACCCCTGAGGTCCAACACGCGCGCGCTGTCCACCTCTCCCAGTACGCTCACGCCGCGCACGCCGCCGCCGCGTCCCCCGAAGAACCCTGGGGTCACGCCGGCCACGGCGGTTGGCACTAAACCCTACCTCTGACCCAAGCACCACTACTGCCTGACACACTATTTTTTATACAAAACGACCAGAAAAAAACCAAAAAAAATGTTAAACTGTATAAAGTTGAATGTGAACTGTGTATTATAATGCAAACTCTTGTAGAACGAACATGAAAATGTATTAATAAAAAAAATCTAATAATTTTATGTTTTGTTGTTTTATTCCTGGGTGATATTGGAATAGAATATTTTTGGTTTTAATATAATTATCTACACTTAATTAAAATGGTTTCTTCCAACTTCAGAATTATGAAAGACAAAGGTGGTTGAATAACTAGGCTAAACATTTATTATAAACCGGTCTGTCTTTTGAACAAAGTAAATTTTGATACAGTTTTACCTAGAATTCTGAAAATGTATAACTAAAATTATATAAACTTATTTAAATATCATTTACTATGGCCACCCTCCCCACTAGTATGCACATAAACAGTATTATAATTATAAGTTACTAGCTGACCCACGCAACTTCGTCTACGTCACATAAATATAGCATAAAACCTTTCTCGATAAAATATATCGACTATCCGACATAAATTAAGCTAAATCGTAACAAACAAAAAATCTTATCTTTCTACTTTATTATAATAGTTTAGATGGTTTAGATTAGCTTAGATTATATTAAAGTGTGAATTACTATAGGTATCTCTTACTGTTAAATACATAAACGATAACACTCTGTACTTGTAAACATTATGATGCAGTAAATATTTTGAATTTGAATTTCCCGGAAAGAATCTCACTACATTGCGACGCGCGAATTATTTTGCCGCGCGGATATTTTTACATTGCAATATCTTCTAAGATATTTGTTTAAACTGTTTAGAGTAAAGGGCACAAATATTCTATATTAAATTTTCCTTCTAACAAACACATTTATTTAGATATAGATTAATACCAAGGGTTAAATAAGCTTCGCAAAAAATAATTATTTTTAACCTAACAGTTTAATAGTAAAAAAAGGTTACAGTGAGTCAATCTTAAAAGATAGATATATGCCGTCGCGGACTTTTTTTTAGTAATTTTAAAGAGGAACAATTCCTTCATACATGATATTTGCGTAACTTAAATCGTTTTCGCAGCGCACGCAGCGGAAGCTCTCAAAAAGGAAATACCTTTTCCCGTTTTTGTAACATTTTTCATTTATGCTCCGCTCCTATTAGCCGTAGCGTGATGTTATATAGCCTATAGCCTTCCTCGATAAATGGACTATCCAACACAAAAAGAATTTTTCAATTCCAACCAGCAGTTCCTGAGTTTACCGCGTTCAAACAAACAAACAAACAAACAAACAAACAAACAAACAAACAAACAAACTCTTCAGCTTTATAATATTAGTATAGATTAACTTCACAACACTACAAAACTAGATCGACTAATATTGTAACGACATGGGTTGGGTCCATAGAGTATTAAACCTAGTCTTTGGTTGGGTCTGTTAAGTGTTATGTGCAACTGCAATTAAATGCGTTTCGTTAAGTAAGTGTAGGATAATGTCCAATGGTGACTGTCAGCAAATTACACACATTATCAGCCAATATTTATCCATACCTGGTATTAAAATTTTCCTGTTCATCTTTTCTACACAGTGTCTACATTTCTAATCGAACTTTCCTCGCAAGTCTACTCGAAGAAGTTTCTTATGAATTAAGCAGTACCTTTGTGCTCTTCTCATTATCATCATCAGCCATAAGACGTTCACTGATTGACAAAGGCCTCCTCCATAGAACGCCAAACGCCACAATGAACGACAGTCTGCCGTGCCCTTCTGTCTCACTATAAACCTCATTGTGTGGCATGCGTGTATGACCAAGGGAACCGAATCGTAAATATGAATTATGTTAGGTACAATTCGTAAAATGGTCACAGTGATAAAATCGATAATAATAATTGCGTCTGTGACCATTATAAGAATTTTGACGTGGTTCATATTATGATTCTGCTACATATATGATTCTGCTCATCTCCTGGAGAATTGGTGGTGTTGCCCAGCGAACGACGAGACACTCGATGTAGTGTCGTTCGGCCTGCCTGTCCTGGGCCCTGAGTCTGCTATTCAATAGTGTCAGAATGGTCGATCATTGATCTCATAATGGTTGATTTACGACAAGCCAAAAAGTACCTTAAGTCGAAAGGCATAAGGTACTTTTTGGCTTGTCATCAATCAACCATTATGAGATCAATGATCGACCATTCTGACACTATTGAATAGCAGACTTGGGGCCCTGGTTGCTTGCACATCACAGAAAAGTGATAAGGACGCTACTGAAAGTGGTAAATTCGTCGCCAACTTTTGGGCTGACTCAATTTAAATTATCATCGTCGATCGTAGAAGGGAACCATTTTAAGTTTATGCCTACCCCCAAGGGCATAAGGCGTCATCAACATCAGTTTTACAACGATACACATTAATTTATCGTCGCAAATAAATTTATGAAAACTAAGAAACCAAAATTACTTATCGATTGCATTAAACCTACCAATTTCGGTTAGAACAACAAAGCTGTACACTTTGTATTACAAGCTGAGTTACACCTTTACGTCGGTTCCGATAAACTTACAATGTTATGCATACCTAATGAGTAGCTAAACGGATCTTATTTTATTAGATCAATCCTTTACGGGGCAATAAATTACTATAGATTTACTGCTAAAGGGCACAAATCTGCGTGGTTCCCACAACATTGTAACGCTTTGGGAATGTCTGCCCGGTGGTCATGACTTTTAATAGTTTCAAAGTATCAAATTACTTACTGCTAAAACGAGGCATAGGTATAATGTCAAGAAGCCCATTTTCTAGCCAGCGTTAGGTAAAGTTCTAACCTAAGTTGGTTTACGGAATACTAGTTTCCCTTCGCATTCCGGACACAAAGCGTAAATTCTAGGCTAGTCTGAAAAATTCCAGAGGTATGACACCCTAGCTAAGACCTCTATCAGGCTCGTGTGCGGTTAACAATATCAAATGAGATAAGGCTCCACGATATCTAAATATGAATGTTCATTGCGTTATTAAGTGAAGCATTGGTATTGACACTCTTCCAACCACTAAAAGGCTAGACACTTCGACGGAAGTCTCACCTCAAGAGTTTGTGCTGTCTTTGTAGACAATGGTGGATCCAGAAGGTTATGGAGTTCCCATCACAGTACATACTTACAAACCAAATGTCGCGGTCGGTGACTTTGTTTATTTCATTGACTTTGATTGCCACCGACATCCGAAAGTAAAGTTTTCGAGACGCTTTTATGTTTTTTTTTCCTGGATCCATCCTTGTTTGTAGAGTCTAGCTGAAAGCCGAGTTCTTCACCAGGTAAATGGCCCATAAAGGGACAATATGGGGAATTCTAGGAAGAATGAGACTCCGACCAAAAAGGAAACAGGAGTATTAATTAACTTGTTGTTATGATCTCATAGAGAAAAGGCCTATATCAGTGGGAACATTACGGGCTGATTATGTTTACGCTATGAAAACTAATCGTTTTGTCATGACGTGTATATACACATGAAACCTACATTCCATATCGCCTTACCCAAATATCTGTTTTGTGGAGGTCAGTTAGGTAGTCGCTACATACAAATCCTGCTATCCAGCTGCCAATACCAACATGGAAAAATTCGTTAGGCAGTTGATGACGATTACTGTCTAAGATCTGTGCCCGCGATCTGGTCTGAAGATAGATAAGCAGAATTCTCGAAGCAAGTCCGCGGTCAAACAGACTGATACTGTCGCCATGTCGCCAAGAACATTACTCAATTGTTTTACGTAACCGTAACACGACAAACTGCTACAACAGTAACACGTCTCTTCAAAGTTTCCAGATTATATGATATATTATTTGCTATGCAATAATGTCTTCCCGCATTGCCTGGTTATCAGATAGTAGTTACGTTTAGTCTTATGTAACTCGGAATAGCTTTCCGTAAGGGCGTGTCTTGAAGCAGTTTTAGGTACGGGTTTCGTGAACTAGATACCTGGCGTAAGTGCTATAATGTTATAAAAGAACCCCCTGTAGTTTGATTTGTCGTTGCTTTAGAGCCGCAATATATTGCTTGGCGGTTACGACGCGGCGCTGGTAGTAGCGCCTGCTGGAATAGTAAAACTCGAGGTTTAATACTCTTTCTGATGGTTACTCGATGCAACAACTGCAGTAATTCCTATGTGCATCTGTATACCAGCACAACAAGCTACTGCAATCTGACTTTCTTTAATAGATTTTCAACATAATCGCCATAGCAATAGGTTTAAGGTTAACTGGGAACATTTGACAGTTTCAGGTAGCTTGATGTACACTGGTGTCTGTACTTTTCCTAAAGGTGAGAGGAGAGTTTAAGAACAAACATGTTGTCATGGAATACTCCTTGCGTTTTTGTGTATCTTCACGCGTAGGTATCTTTCAACGGTCATGGTTTCAAAGAGTGAATTATTATGCAGGCACTTGCTAGCACAGCCAAAACATGTACACTTCAGTAAATTTTTGGAACAGCTGCTCAATATTTAAATTGAAAAATAAAAGATTTTGGAATAATACATTTATTAATTATCAATTGACATTTCTCCTATTTCAAAGTATTAAGACTATTCACAATCTGCAAGAAACCTCGGAGCGATACATTTACTCTTCAAACATACACAGGCGCATGATTGGCTTTACCTTTACTCACTTAGGACTGTTAGGACTAGTAGACCGAGTTCCAAACGTCGAAACCTGGAGACGTACGAAGGTACCTATTTGACATTTGAAATGATTTTAAGGAACCCAAATAGAGTGGAGCAAGGCGCAGTGATGGCAGGTGGAGTGGAGTCCAAGGACTGAAAAAGAAGTGCTGGTCGTTCGCCGGCAAAATGAGTCTATAGACGACATTACTGCCAACGCGGAAATATCCTGGATGCGGCTCCCACGTGATCGTGGAGTTTGGTACATGCAAAGAGAGCTTTACTTAGCAGTGGGTGAAGTCTGGCTGTGGATGGTAATGATGATACTCGTACGTACTTGTGTAGTTAGAAGATAATTTTGTAAATTTGTAAAATAAAAGTAAAAACATTAATCGACGCTGGAAAGCGATTTTGTCGTATCTCGAAAAATGGCATTTTTTTTTATTGTCATTGAAATAAGAAAAAAATACTGCGTCAGACGGTCTGATCAACGTTTTCCTATTACGATGTGTTTTTTTTTTGATACGTCGTTGACTTTTTCTAAACCTTTTTAACAAAAGATACTTCAAAATGCTAAATACCATAAAATCAACTATTTTTAAGTTATACATAGATACATCAAAAACGCTACAAGTATTTTTTTAAATTTTAAACCTATTTCGCTTGCCTATTGCTGCTTCAAATTGAAATACCAAATGCTGTAACTAGTATAAAACGCATGTTAGACTAACTTGAGAATGCTATCATTATTGTCATCTGATAAACATTATAAGAAATAAGTGTTCCAAAAATGACCACTCTGATTCAGCTAGTTTACTAGTTATGAATTTTTGAAATAGTTTTTTGGCTCTGGTGTAAAGTTCAACTTTTCGAGATACTACAAGATTGCTTTCTTGCGTCGATTTGCACAATAAATCTCATGTCTTAGCTGTATTCCTTTGTCAGAGACTGGTGCCTGATATAGGTTTTTGGGAAAAATGTGTTATTGGTAACCAGGCCCCTGCCAAGCTAGAACTAGCATATACAGAGATACCATTCTCACATGGAGCACAACAAAAATCACACTAAGATTATAAAGGCGAAAGTTGGTGAGTGTGTGCACATGAATGTGTGTACCTATGTTTGTTACTTCTTCACTCAAAAACTTTTATCCCGATTTTATCTTCCCGGCGAAGCCGCTAGCTACATATAGTTTTTACTAGCAGTTGCCAGCGGCTTCACCCGCTACAACTCGAAAATTATCTCACGGGAAGATAAAATCGAGATAAATACTATTCTATGTGTTAATCCAGGTTATAAACTATCTGTGTACCAAATTTTATCCAAATCCGTTCAGTAGTAGATTTTGCGTAAAAGAGTAATAGACATCCATCCATCTATACATACTTCTTTACAAACTTTCGTGTTTATAATATTTGTAGGATGGGAACTGTCAAGGTCGGATGTTTGACCTGCTTATAACCAGATTGTCATAAAAGAAGGTGAAGAGAAAAGATACGCGACATTGTTGCAATGAGTGCACTTTCTTTTTGTTTATAAATGTTGTGGTGTTGATACTATATCAACGTACATGTTTCCGTCGGATATCCTTTATTTGTACCTTGTCATCCTATAATGTGCCTTCTTTGATTAACAATTTGCAAAAATAATTTAACGTAAGTATCAAATTGAAAAATTATAGACACTTATCACGCTCAACCCGCTTGTAATCCCCAAGGGTTAGAAATAGGTGTACCTAACAGTACCTACACCCGTATTTTTAACCGACTTCCAAAAGGAGGAGGGTCAATTCGATCGGTACTTTTTTATGCTACTATGACGTTTAAGTGCCATATTATAGGGGGAGTCAGACCCCGCGGTTGCTACTAAGAAATTAATTATTTAGAACACCTTATTAAACCCAATAACAGTTTGCCCACTTTTAAAATTCTGTCAATCCACCTCTGATATTGGTAAAGACAAGGCGGGTTTCCCGAAAACATGATTCACATATCACATTAGCCCTAATAGCACACTAGCCCGCATAATCCAAAGAGCGAACTGACATAAAGGACAAATCCACCCGTCTGTGTAGCCTAGCCTAAATACCAGTAATATTAGAAAACAATATATAAGTGGGTGTGTATTATCTAGGCATTAGGTGTCTGTTACATTGCCACCGTTCTCACTGGCGGTATCACCCACATCAGCCCACATATCAACTGGGTCGCCGGTGTAGACTACACCTGAGAATTTAAACTTGTAGTACATTTACTACTAGTGTCTAACCGGACCGAAGGTAAGGTTTCGGCTGCTACTGATCATGATGGTTCAGGTTCGATCGACGCTCAGATCGGCTACAAGTCTCAATGGGTTTATTCATCAGGAAAATCTAAGTAATAGCCCGGAGTCATTGAACCATTGTATGGGTAAAATGCCTAACCCTTTGGGATTTATACTGATTTTATGTTCATGTAGAGCGACGATTATTATTAGTACAAACTGGGGGCATACTCCTGGTTCTGACATACGTAATTGTCAGAAAATCTTAGAAATTGTATGAGCTGGAACTAGTTCTCCTGCATCCCAATGCCGAGTATCCAATACTGGAACCGTATGCATGGTCTAAAACAGACCCATTGCAGGGCAAAGTGAAATGTATGGAAATTGTTGCAATATTATCTACACACGTATCACAGTGTCAGAAAAATCAATTATAAAACTAGGCTAATAGTTATTATCAATAGAGGTTTATTAAGGTTAATTGAAGTAGCTAACCTAGTTTGACTGATCGCAGATACTGTAGTACCAGCTCTAATGAATGATATGTTATTATTATAATAGAAATAGAGATTAAAGCTGCTCCAGCATCGGGCACTAGCTGCTCGTCAGTATGCTGAACTGGGCCTAATTGGTGCAGCCGTATTATTATTATTTTTCTGTTAGGTTTTAGTGTGCACTTGTGGCGTGTGCCAAGGAAATATCTTTTCTTTCTTTTCTCCGCTATAAGAGACAGAGTTATTTATTGAATCAGCTATTCATAATGATATAGCCACGGAGTAAACAGCACAGAGATCAAAGAGGAAGTTTATAGTGGAGACCCTTTGAAACCTAGTAGTGGGACATGGTGGTATGTTGTTGTTATGCTCCACATCTAAACTTAAAAAAAAAACAGCTGTTTCCTACGAAGTGCAACACCAGCACGGTCAAAATGTTAATGTGTCAAAAATACTGTTGAAAAATATAAATGTAGATCAGATTTAAGTTTTTAAACTGTCATGGTCACTAGAAAATTAGAATGATGGTAACCGTACTGAGTAGGTACGTGGTAGGTAACCATTTCCGCGTCGGAGTCTTTTTCACCCGGTGTTGTCCCTCTGTTGAGTTTCAAAGGTCTCCTCTGTAACCTTCCACCTGCCTCTCTATGGGGTTTTTTCCGTGGGTAAATCAAATGAATACCTGATTCAATAAATATAAGACTGATTGTCGGACCTTAATTTTTGTTTAAATTATTTAAGTTATTCCACTTGGTTGTGGAGGTCTGACAGGCAGTCCGTCCATCTATCTATATAAATAAAAAGAGAAGTCCTGACTGACTGACTGACTGACTCATCAACGCTTAGCCCAAACTCTTGGACCTAGAAAGCTGAAATTTTGCACAGAGGTTCCCTTTATAGTGTAGACAAGGAATAAGGAAGGATTTTTCGAAATTCAACCCCTAAGGGATTTAAATAGGGGATGAAAGTTTGTATGGAAAATCGTCATTTTCACGCGGGCGCAGCCGCTGGCAAAAGCTAGTGTAAAATATTTGCGTTCAGCTGCATCCGGTAAACCCGGAAATCGGCTTGCGATTTCAACATAATTGGGAAAAGACAAAAGACAGTCGTCCCCTTACTTCAAAACCCAACTACAAAATGCACAAAATGTCGTTTCGAGAAAATCGTGTTTAAAGATTCGAATCGTAAAATTTCTATTAAATACCTGATAATGAGGAGAGCACGTGTATTTTTGCTTTCTTATTGTATTCATTATTCGGGTGGAAAAAGAAAAAGAACTTATCTCTCAAAACAAGTAGGGAAAATAATTAAGGATTGGCTTGATAAATACTGCAGTTTAGTGGTTTTTCCTGTAGCCGCAATGTTTTTTTACCTTTTGAAGAATAGACAGCAGTTTTTTATGAATTCAATTAAACGAAATTTGTATGTTCACCTAATTGGTAATTGCTAAAACTAAATAGAAATCTTTAGGATCTTTACTCAGTTATTAAATTGTTACTGTTCTTCTAACTTGAATCATGCTAAAAATACTTAAACGGAGATTAAATGTTTTTCCTGGCAAAAAACATTTTTTACAGTGTACATTTGATGATTCCCGCCCCAATAACCCCTCCCGCTATGGGCGGAGGGAAGGGAGTGTCAGACTTCTACTGACTAAAAACCACCCATGTTCCTTCTTAGCCCTTTATGTCGAGGCCGCGGTATCTCTTGTGAACAACCCGCAGCCCCAACGGGCGAACTGACTAATACCTTTATGTAGAATCGTATCTAATCTGGGCTTACAGTGATGTATAGGTCTCTGCCGATGCACATAACTGCATTCTAAGAGGCCCATTCAAATGTCAGAAAAGATCAACGAGCGATTTGTAATTAGCTTTTTTGTGCGAATTAGAGTTTCTATATTGGGTATATAGAAACTCTAATTCGAAAAGTAATATCTTGGTATTAAAAGTGATTCATCCAGCATATACCAGAGGAAAAATAAAGACGTAATAATGTATTTATTTAAATTAGATTCATTTGTGACGACATAATGCATTTTAGAGTTTTTTTGAGTGGTACCCTAGGGGCGGTAGAAGAAACAAAGGGAGACAGAGTAAACGTTGGGAAGACGATTTCAGACAAATGGCGGGCCCTGAATGGATCCGAATAGCTAGGGATCGAGCTGCATGGAAGTCCTTAGAGGAGGCCTTTGTCGAGAGACAAGCTGCTACGGAAAATAAACCGATTACCGGTATACTGTATGGAACATAATTAAGTGTAACAAGTATTAATATAAATAGTGATTAGTATAGCATGTAAGAATAAGATTTTAAACAGTAACAGTAATAAAGACTTATTTTATTTATTTTTATTTTAATGCATTTTGGGGATTCCATATTGCCTGCTTATATTATTTCAATATTTAGGTACAGGATACATAAATGGAAAAATGTTGATTTACAACCAATTTAAAACGATGTTCCTGAAACGCCTGCGGTGTCCAAGTATCTTAGATAAGCTTCTAAAATAGTAGGTACCAAGTACACAAAGATAGATTAGTAACTTATTTAACAGTCATTAATGTACCAAAGAGCAGTGATGGCCCAGTGGTGGCGGCCCCAACTT
This sequence comes from Diarsia dahlii, assembly GCA_949775195.1. Lineage (NCBI taxonomy): Eukaryota > Metazoa > Arthropoda > Insecta > Lepidoptera > Noctuidae > Diarsia > Diarsia dahlii. Next base: position 12,306,377 of record OX459210.1, on the reverse strand, counting down.
ACGAACAGTAAGTTGTGGGTTCGAACCCAGACAGGAGCATTACTTCGAGTAATTCATTTTAACACCACTGCTCTAGAAACGGTGAAGGAAACCGGCATGTCTTAGAACCAACGACAAAGTGACATCTACCAACCCGCACTGGACCCGCGTGGTGGATTATAGTCCATCCCTCTCCTATAGAGGAGGCCTGAGTCGCTGCAGTGGGAACATTATAGGCTGATGATGAACAAATATATCGATCTAATATCCACTGCTGTCTTCAAAACCCAGATAATAATCATTGAGGTATAATGTACTACGTACATAATACATCAAACGGTCAAAGGAAGCAACATCCTAATCGGCAAAATCACACAGTTTTCTTTGTTTTATTAAGGATTTTTTAACAAAACCAGCTGCTATAGGAAATTGTACCAATCGAACGATAATAAGGATCGGAACAACAGTTAGCCAGAGACCTGTTTCAGAATGAAAACAGGTTGATTTCACTTTTGTCGCTGAACTCCGCAAGTGTACCCGATTGCAGTAAGCAACGGATTTTTGTTTTCATTGTACTAAATACGAAATTATAAACCTGCGCAGTGCAACAGTCCAATCGCTCAGCCACTGCGCCAACCGTGCCGTCAAATGACAGGAGTCATTCTCGCTCTGTGTAGAGCGGTAGAGAGTGTCAGACTTCTACTGACTAAAAACCACCCATGTTCCTTCTTAGCCCTTTGTGTCGAGGCCGCGGTGTCTCTTTCGAACAACCCGCAGCCCCGACGGACAACTATGTTGGGCTTGGCTTCCCGTCTAGGAAAATGATGAGTCAGGCAGACGATTATGACTCATACAGTCATCATCGCCTGCCTGACTCTTTCCATCTATGTTGAGGTCGCGGTTTCCAGTTGAAGATGGCGTTGATTTATTAGTATCTGCGAATCTGTCTAATTGATGAGCGGTTCTATATCCACGGAAGATGGAGGAACAATAATAACATATTACCTATATTTTATCATTATATGTTATACATATATATTATCAATATACAATATACCACTTAAACCTATATTTTAAATGCGATGACACTACAGATTTTTCCTCATGATCGATGTTTGTTACGTTCAGTCGTGTTGGTTATTCCAACGAAAGAGAAAACTTGTGGTTTTCCCAGCTTTTTGCCCTCTGTGTGGGTTTACTCAAACACACTGGCTTCATGACGTCATCTTAGGTGAGATAATTAGAATTATTGTTATTTCTTAGCGGAAGATGAGCATAAATAATCATAAAAACTTGTTAGTTGTAATCGTAAAAGTAGGTGTAGGTAGTGTAACTAGTAGGTAAATAGTTCTTTTTCTCGACATTGTAGGTTTGGATTGAGCAAATTAGATATTATTATTTCGACTGAATACATACCTAAACTTTTGGCAAAAGGACACCCACAATGATCATCCCTGGGCCGGCAGTCTCGACAGAGATAACGACAAAATCGCTAACTTTCAATCCTTAATTACTAACGAATAAATTCGGTTGCACTAATGATGCTTGCAAGTAAAGCAAGTCTCTACATCCAAGATGCGTTTCTCGCAAGCATCATTATTGCAACCGCATTTATTCGTTGGTAATTAGCAATCGAATGTTAGCGATTTTGTCGTTATCTCTGTCGAGACTGCCGGCCCTGTGCTTCGTCGTAGCGTATCGATGCAAAAAAGTTCAAATGCGCTTACCCTTACTCAGCCACGCGAACCCCTACCTTCTATTGGGCGATGGGCTCTTTAGTCAACTGATTCTATTTGTTTGGGACTCGCGGGATGAGTTTACTAATTCATTATTAGTTTCTATAAATAGCTGATTGGACCCGCTGCGATAGATGAAAATAAATAAATGTTGTTCGAATTTTCCAATTTCGTACTTACACCTCTTAATATGCGATTGCTACTCGATGACTTTTTACACCGATCGACGATCGACCGATCGTACTTATACGAGCGGTGTCCATATAAGAGTGCCATGCATAATGCTTAATGGACATTCATATTCTTCTTAAACTGGATAACAAAATATATGAAACAACACGACAATAACGATAGCTATAAGGCTAAAAGAGGAAAATCAGGAATAAAACAAAGACGATAGACCGGACAAATTGAATATTTAAATAGCATTTAGTTTTATATTGCTTTCAGATAAACTGTGTTCTTTAGCGTGTCGATGGCAAATTTCTATTTGATCAAATCGTTTTGGCTCAAAATTCAGCTATGCGAACTCCACTCGCTGATGCAGTCATAAGGTCGTCAAGAGTGCAGGTGTCAGGCCATACAGCGCAAGATGGAAGATGGGACATTGGAGATACGCTGCATGTATACACACTTGATGTCTGAGCCGTTAATGAACCAAAAAAAAACACTGTTGCTTTATCTATATCTATAGTTTATAGATTTCTTCTGATAATAAATCCTCTGCAAATCAGTCGCTCTATGTAAAATAGTGCCTTGCCTCTAAATGTCTACCCTGTGATATAATTTTCTGGACAATTCACGACGTACACTGATTAAGTCCTTTAGGTTGGGTCGTATCTAATCCGTGCTTACAATGATGTATAGTTGGGAAAAGGCTAGGTAGGTGATGATGACGATGATCCTCTACAAATTATCTTAAATTTCTTTGGAAGAAGTTATGTAGAAGGTTCGTAGAGGCATGTTATGGTTCCAGATATAGCCTCTGCAACTGATGATAGATCAAACCGCTTTTTTCTGGGCTGTGACCTTGGACTTAAGTTATATCTCAACCTTTAAATCTAGACGAGGTAGTTTTTGTTTTAACTAATTGCGTCTAGCTTAGACTACTAGTGTTTACGACAAGATTTAATGACTGTAGCTATAGTTTGAAAACTTGTGGATCTAGTGGAACATGCTTGACTTGTCGTAGGGTAACCACTTTACCAAAAGGATTATGAAGATAGGTATTTGGAAATAATAGGCATATTTTCAAAAAGTTAGAAACTGTATTTTTATTTCTTCTTAATAACTATAATAAAAATAGACATTCAATTTCTTTTTCAATTTCAGAAAATTCTTCAGGGTATAACCCATATAATATGCTGGCAGTATAGGTAAGACCTATCATGGCGATAAAACTTCGGAATCCACTTGTCCTTGCGACTAACGTGTCCCACTCAATTCCATTTTAGTCTAGCACCCTTCTCGCCAGCTGTAGAAATAATTTCTTTAAACGTTTTGAAAGCAATTCCAACTTGCTAGGTGCTGTTTACGCCTACTGTACTGTATACTGAAAATAGTACAGAAGGAGCGATGCAGTCGAGCAGGAGAGAAGAAGGCGAAGATGGGAGGCAGGTTGATGTTCTAAAGTTTCTACCTACCCTCATGGGGAAAAGATTTGAGTTTGAGTATGCGTGCTGAAGAGATGGTTACTCTATTATCAGATACTAGCTGTTGCCAGCGGCTTCACAACCACTACAACTCCCATTAAAAATAATCCCACAATGAAATTGGGATAAAAACTATCCCTTGTGTTAATCCAGGTTATAAACTATCTGTGTACCAATTTTTATCCAAATCCGTTCAGTAGTTTTTGCGTGAAGAAGTAACAAACATACACACTCACAAACTTTTGCCTTTATAATATTAGTGTGATTTCATCCCAGTTTTTGTCGAAACTTCCGCGCATTTTGAATAACAAATGAAGGTTTGCTCGTCACGTGTCTTATCGTTGGCTAATTTAATGAGTCTTTGTCCGGTTGTGAACAAATTAGACGATTTGATGAGTTCGTTGTTTGTTTGTGTTAATTAGTTAATTCACTGCATCACATTAGGTTACTAGATTAAATAGGTTTGTTCTGCTTCCGTAATCGTTTAGACTAATGTACAGGTTAAAAATTCTTGAACTGAGTTGTGTTGAATGTTTTAGGTATATTTCGAAGGCATCCGCTGATGGTGAGGGATTCTTGAAATTTGGGACCATTACTGTAAACAGCTGTAAGAAATGGGAGTAGACAGAGTGGTGCTTACCCAGCAGCGATACAGTTTGGGAAAACGATGGAGTCTTAAAAAGTGAAACGTCCCTTGGGTAGTAGGTGAAGGGGACGTTTGTGTAGAAAATTCAGAGTTCAAACTGGCCAGGTTTTTGAATTAACACAAAAATCTCTTTGAAATCGCTCACATTTTTAATCGGAACAGCAATAAAATAACATTGTATTTAACGTTAATTTTAAGGTCTGATCTCAATACTTACAAAAGAAATATTAACTTTCTCTCAAATAGCGACGTTTAAGATGTAAAATGTTTTATTTTACGCGCAGCGTCCTACAAGACTATACCGTTATAGCTCGCGACAGGAATTCTTTGGCTTCGAGCTCGAGTAAATGTTACCGTAACATTGGAGCCATTGACTTCCAAGTTACTACGGTTTCTCGAACCTGAAAAAAAGTAGGTAATTTCATACATACCATTACAGACTCTATGAACGCTCCAGCTAACTAATAAAAAAATACTTGCTAATGACAAAAATATTGTCAAAATTAGAATCTTTACTTTTGTTTTTTTAGTCTGCTGTGTCCTACTCCTGGGCAGATGCCCAGGAGTAGGACACAGCAGACTCGGGGGACTCGGGGTCGCGAGAAATGGAAGGAATAGAGAGATCTCTATTCCTTCCATTTCTCGCGACCCCGAGTCCCAGACCCCAAGCGTCCTCCATCCAGTTCTGACGGAACATGTCTAGTTCGTCCCGCCATTTTTTTCGAAGTCTACCGCGATCCCGCCTCACTGTGTCCGGGCACCAGTTTGCTGCTATTTTGGGGCTAATGTTTGTCATGAGGCAGACATGTCCTGCCCAGTCATCAGTCAGTGACCAGTCATTTGAGTTGGGCAACCTTTTGAGGTATACCGTGTTGGATTGTTTCATATTGCAAATAAATACAAGAATGACCAGTGGACCACGGCTGACTTCGTATTCAAACTTCTATCCGAAACATTCGAAAACCAATAGTAGCACCACAAAAAATATAGAAAATCATTCGAATGCAAATCGATTCGAGTCACGTCTCCTCTTTGTGTATCGAACGTTCATTTTTTACAAATACACGCAGAATCGATATTGGAAATCATATTCAAAAAAACTTTAAAAAAAGAATGCGTTTTTCAAGTTTCTTTTGTGAGCTTACGTATGTTGAACTTGACAGTTAAGTTGGCATCATCTTGGTTCAAGGCTATATTACGATTACGTATGCATGAACGTTGAATAATTTACATAAATAATTCGCACGAGGTGTTAATTTTGAGCAGAATTGTGGTTACGTTATTACTTTGTTTCCCGTTTTATGATGATGAATTTGTTTGTGATGATGATTAACAGGATATTGTTTCAATTTATGGGTAAAATCATTAAAATCGTCAGTTAAATGCATTTTTATCATTATTTATTAAGTATTTGAGTTAAACGATCTATTTGATGGTGATGATATATAGATTATACTTAAATAAATGTTAGGAAAAGAAAGATCTTACAACATTATCTTATCTTAAGATTTATGTATATCACCATCAAAATAGACCTTTTCTTACCGTAGAAATATCTATTTACTGAAAAAAGCTTAACCTACATCTTCTTCTTCACTTTCAAGCCTTGGCCCAAACCTTCATGGTCATTTCCACTGCGTTGTCGGTGGTAGCGGAAAGGTCACTGTGGCTACATATTTCCGGACTGTGCACGGCACCTACACCCGGCGACGTTTTCATCGTGTAACCACACTGTACGCGATTGGAGTGATTTCTGCCCATTTGGATTCGAAGGCGGTTCAGTGTTTTCCAGATTGATCAAGCAAGGTTGGGCCTTGCAGGGAGCTGTTCTCGTGGTGGTAAATAATGAGAGACCTATTCAATTATTACACTAACAGCGCATTTCGTAGCTTAGGCTGAGTTGAGAAAAACATGAACTGCACTACACTTGATGATTGCACGAGCCTTATTTCATGGATTGGCAGCCTTAGCAGGAAAGGGAGAATGCACGACTGGCCATTCTTTTACCTATATCTTTTTTATTGAAAAATAATTGAATTCACAAAACATCAATGAAATTTTCCAACCTCTTTACAGTTATAGTGGGGTCAGTTCCCAGTTTAACCGGATGCTAAATAGCTCGAAGCGACTACCTATGCATCGGACATCCATCACATCATACAGGTAAATCAATGAACCTAACCCATGAAATTTTCATTAATCTGACATTGACGAAAATCAATCAATACTACTAGTAATGATACAGCATTTTACACCATATTCTGAGTACAACAACCACGGTGATACGCCATGATACCCGGAACAACCATTAGTAATGGTGCTGTATTGTCAACCTATTTATTTCTGTGGGATGTCTGGCTTCCGTGTCTATACAAAACTATGACGGAAATTAAAAATGGAGTTATTGTTCTTTGTAATTCCCTGAACATTTAAAAGTTTTCCCGCTTGTGGGTAAGTTATTAATTCAGTTCTCGGTTCCGGTGGATCCGGTGAAGTTTTCTCACTTTTATCAAAATGCACTATTTCTACTTAGACCGGTGTGTGGGGGGGGTGTCTATAGTGATTCCTAAAATACTTTTTTCTTATGTCAATTTTTGATGAGACATTTACTTCTAAAGCCGTAAAAATTGGCCCCTCCTTCTCTAATTTCTAAAGAAAGAGGAGGAATAATAATATTCCAAAATAACGTAAGTTTGTTGTATCGTGTGTTTGTGTTGAACGTAAAAATAAATAAGATTTAATAGTAACAGTTAGAGAACTTTAGCAATAACTTTGTTTTTCATAAATGTACTACTCGAATATCCCGTTGGTCTCATGGTCGCAAGTGCGACTGCTCAGTGTGGTGTTCTGGGTTCGATTCCTGGGTCGGCCAAAAAGTAGGTAGGTACTATTGGATTTTTCCATTAGAAGTTCTCAATAGTTGCCCGGAGTTTGGAAGTTGGCGTCAAGTAACCACATTCTTGCCTTGCCATTTCGATTCATCGCATAGTTCTTAGTGTAAACCCTCAAAACTGCTGCGGTTCTTAGCTTAAGGTCAAAAGGTCACTCTATCGCCTTCAAGGAAAACCAATGCTTTGTTTTGTAATCACAATTCACCTTATTACAAAACGTAGTTAAACCTGGTTTAACTTAGACTTGGTTTATCTCGCATGACGTCTCACTTCAATAATATTAAAAAAAAAATGACAGCATGCGAGATAAACCAGGTCTAAGTTAAACAAGGTTTAACTACGTTTTGTAAAGGCGGTATGTGTTTTTGTTAGAAAATATGGAGTTTTTACGTCTATAGTAATCTATTTTTATTAAAGGATAATACCCGGTGGAAATAGGCAGATACATTTAGCTACCATAATATTAAAATTGTTTCCTTAGATCTGATGAATCGTAAAAACTATTATAAAATACTCATAGAGTACGCTATAATCTATACAAATAAATAAAAAGTGTCTGTTTGTTATTTTCAAAATAACCGCATTTTACTGGGTATGAAAGTATTTGTTTGTATTTGTGTGTTTGTTTATACGGTACTTATGACAAAATAAAAAGTATATGTCTTTTTGTTTCGACTAATTTCCAAAACGGCTAGGTCGATTTTGACGGGACTGTTACTGGCAGATAGTTCATGTTATAAGAAGTAACTTAGGTTTTATTTTATAAAACTTAGATTAGGTTACCATGCAAAAAAAAATACACATGCATAATTGTTAATGGTTTTCTCCTTATTTTTTTTTTGTACTCTACCACAGTGCTGTCCTATTTGACCCTAAGGTTGACTGGTAGAGAATGCCTTGTGGAATTAAGTCCGCCTATGTACCACTCTTGTGCATGAAGTTTAAATAAATAAATTGTTAGCAAAATCAGATTTAAAAATTCCAAGTAATATTTTATATTATACAAAGTTCGGAAATAAGTACTTACCCACAAGATAAAGTTTATGGAAATACATAAAATGTGGATTAAGTAAACGATTCATAAATTGTTATACTAACTATAAATATTTTATGAATGACATTTTTGGCATCAAAATATTTTGGTTTATTTAGACATAATATCACCGCTGTAAGCCCAAAGGGTCCTCGTTTATAGCCCAGTACATGGATCCATAATTATAATTAAGTGAGCTGTTGACTTGAAAATAATTTAGAATTATTTTAGACAGAAGTACCTCATCATGATGATGAGGGCGCTCCAGATGTGTAATGAAGGGTCACCCAGGGTTGTTCACAAGTTACCGCGACCTCGACATATAGGGCTAAGAAGGAACACGGGTGGTTTTTAGTCGGTAGAAGTCTGACACTCCCTTTCGCTCTGCCCAAGATGATTTTCCAACCACCAAAAAAAAAAAGGGTCACCCAGGCTCTAGGCCGGTTTTTTTTTAATTTATAATTACCTAAATGCGACTGACCTAGTTTTAAAACCACTGGTTAGATTTAAGTTTAAATACAAAGCATAACCTGCATTTAATGGTGCCACTGCTGGGACGTATGCCTCCTCTATATGGGGGTTAGTGGACTGTAATAAACCACGCGAACGCAGTGCGGTTTGGTACATGAACACATAACACAACATGCCTATAAATAATACCAGAAGATTTAAGTTGAGGTATACTGGTACCCCGTCGGGGCTGTGGATTGTCGAAAGGTCAACGCGGCTCCGACACAAGGGCGAAGAATGAACATGGGTTTGGTTTTTAGTCAGTAGAAGTCTGACACTCCCCTTCGCTCTGCCCAAGAGCGGGGGGGTTATTCGATGATTTTCCACCTACCAAAAAAAGGTATACTGGTACACCCACATGCCAGCAGCTATATTTTAGTTCTGTGTAAAAGGGGCGAGTCTGTTTTCAACCGGACACAAATTCAGACTCTGTAGCTGCTTCCGAGAAATTCTTGATTGAAAAACCCAATAACACTTAGCCTAGCCTGAGAATTGATGTCAGACCTCATGCTCAGGACTCACGCTTGCGACCACTATACCATAAGGGACTGACAGACAGACATGGACATAATATAGCTTGTTATGTATTAGATAAGTAACTAACAACTAGAACTGCGATGATGCGGCCTCGGACACAACATTTTCAAATGAAATACGCTGTTCTATAATTATTATTGTACTACGGTTCGATGTGAATAGCGAGTAATTACGCGCTCTGTTTAATTTTTTATATGAAAATCGCTTCAGGTCATATTTTTATTCATTGTATAACTCTATAATACCCATAGATATAGGTATCCTATGTTGAAGTAAGTCTAAGTAGGTACCCTAGGCTGTATACAAAATTGACCTAACCACAGATATAGATATATACTTACCTAGGTAACGCGTGTTCGGCTTACCTTATTTTAAACAAATCAGGTTCTGCAAGCTAATTTGTTTAAAATGACAACCTTACACACCATCATCTGCCTAGCCTTTTCCCAAGTATATTGGAGTCGGCTTCCAGTCTAACCGGATGCAGCTGAATACCAGTATTTTACATGGAGCGACTGCCTATCTGACCTCCACAACCCAGTTAATACTAGGTAATACAATACCCTTTGGTAAGACTGGATGTCAGAATTTCAGGTCACTGACTACCTGTAACGACTGCCAAAGATCTATATATATGGCAGCCGGGACCAACAGCTTAACGACCATACACACCGTTACAAATAAAGAATTAATTCAGAACAAACGCATAGTCTTTTTTGTATTGTAGCTAAAAAGTACTACTAATGACGTCATAGTAGGTAGTCAAAAGAGGCTTGGTTTTCATACCGATCGTGATACTTCCGTTATTTGTGGACCCTCTACATACGTAACACCATCGCCAGTTTGAAGTCCAAGTATAGGTACCTACCTACCATCACTCATCATTTACAATACCCAAACACACGTTTATTTCCAGAAAATTATGTATGTATTTTTCAGAAAACCTGACCTACGTCATTTACCAAAAGATTCATAAAATATTTTTGGAGACTGGAAAAACCCAACAATGCAAGTCATGCAGTAACGTATTGGGATGAATTTTAATAAGTCTGGGGAAGTTGCGAGTGTCATCCGTGTGAAGAAGAGCTGGGTGTCTAAAATGTCCTGACCTATCATTATAGGAACTGCCTTAGTGATCATTTTACGAATTTTAACGCAATTCATATCCTATTGATCTATTTTCCTAAATGCTCACTGACGCAGTAAATTATAAATAGTTTATTTTACGCTTTTTAACGCAAAATCTGCTAAAGTAGCCAATTTTGACCCCCTTACGCATCGATGACTCATATCAGGCTCAACGTAACTTTGCCTTATCATGCTAAAGTTGAATGATTAAACAATAATAGTTCACGTTCGTGGTCATGATACTTCGTCATCAATTAGAATAATTAGATAAACAACTAAAGGCGTTTGTTAGAGATTTCGTGAAGCATGCTTTTGATTCTAGAATTGATAATAATTTAATTAATTATCTCACCTGTAATACCTATTGATCTCCGCTAGGAACAGTGTCTAAGTGAGAAGGCAGTAACTTATGAACGTACCAATGCAAAGTGTATGAGAGGGCGGTATTTCAATCTACATTAATTTGTTCCTAGATTCAATGCTTTTAAAAATGCTACACACTCTGACATAGTCTCCTAACACCGGATTCACGTTATGCGATTCACAAAAAATCGCCTTTGGTTCACCAAAATCAAACAATTTTGGCTCAATAGATACTGTATACCAGCAGAAGAGAGGCCTCCCACTAGGTGGACCGATGACCTGGTCAAGGTTGCAGGAACCCGCTGGATGAGAGACGCACGGGACCGGTCAATGTGGCGACGCCTGGGGGAGGCCTATGTCCAGCAGCAGTGGACGTCTTTTGGCTGAAATGATGATGATGATGATGACCAGCAGAAGACCTAAAAGAAAAAACCCAGACACGTTTTGCCGACCTTAGAACCCAGCATCATTCCCAGAGCAAGATGACAAGGAAAGTTTATATGAATATGCAATTAAAAATATGCAAAATATACTTTTTCTGTCACGTCTAATGCGGGAAATCTTCTGTTATCATAAGTGGGTTGAATATAACAAGGTTTGAATTATGGGGGCTTGTAGTGTCCAAGGCGCCGCGCTGTTGTAAAGCGTTGTATATAATGGAAATGCCGAGAGATTTTCTCCTCTAGGTTATTCGGAGCGTCCGGGTTTGTCCAGATTTACATGCCTCAAATGATTCAGAGTAAGCATACTCAATATTCTGATGTAGTCTTTTCATCGAAACTGCCACTTAGAAGAACGATGTAATTATTTTATTAAATCATGCCTCTTTTTACTTCGGGGGTAAGAAATAGATCTAGATGTTTGAAAATTAGGTAGGTAAATGGGTTATACATTGGAGACTACCAACTGATAAGATCATCATATGCATCATCTGCTGAGTTGTTCTGCTTCTTTCTTTTTCTTTTCGTAGTGAGATATTGCCTACATACCAACAATAGTCTTACAGACTACTCAAAAGTATCAGTCTGGAAGTCAGAAAACCTGTCTTACCACGAGATACCGTATTACCCAGTAATGGGTTGTGGAGGTTAGATAGGAAGTCACCCCGTGAAAAATACTGATATTTATCATGGGCATCCGGATAAATTAGAAGCTGACTTCAATATAGTTAGAAAAAAGACAAGGCAGATGAGTAGGCAATCCTTTACATCGTAATACCGGCGGTTCACAACCACGTTTCACCAGTGTATATCAGCCCTCAGTCGCATCGTCTCTTCTCCATATAAACAAACTGTGCGCGCGCAGTCCGCGTTGTCGAGCGCGGATCATCTCACGTGCGCATCTATACGCATCATTTATTTAATATATTCGTGTGTGATTGTGTTCGAGTGATATTTAGTGATAGGAATATTTAAGGTAAATAACTGCCTACTTAAATTAATATTTTTTGATTAATTTGGTGCTTTTGAATAGAATTTGTCGTCATGGCTTGAATTGGTTTTGAATGTAGTCCCTGTCCTAGTGCTCTCATTAGTAAGCGTGATGATAATAAGTTAACATTTATAAACATTACTTCACTTCTTCTTCTTATAATTAAATAGTGATAGAATATCTATAAAAATATTATTTAATGGAAACAGCATAAGAATTTAACATAATTATTATTTTACCGGTGCACGTGCGTTGTGAAAGAATTTAACGATTAACGTTAGCTACCTATTTATTTCGGTGTAACCAGCAACTTTCAAATTTTCCCAATTATCCTTTGAATCTAATGCTTTAGACTTTTAGAATTTAGAAACAAAAAAGAAATATTTTTTTTATTTTAGTTTTTTTTTAGCATTAAGTTAATAAAACGTATTAGGTTGTAAAGTAGCAAAAGCTTAAAATCTATAGGTTGTAGTACCTTGATGAGCTGGCCTGAACCTATTCCTAGATCACAATAAACCTGCTATGTGAGTGGAGTCTTGAATATTTTCTTGTAAAAACTAAAAAACCCGACTGAAAAAACTGAAAAGCAAAAAACAAGCACATTTTAAATTAAACAAAACTTGGAACCAGGCGGGGTTCATTTGAATTATAATTTCATAGAAAAAAATTGAACTTAAATAGAACCCCGCCTGGTTCCAAGTCGGGTTTTTTTAGTTTTTTAACTACTTTTTTATTTCCAACTTTTTAGTTCTTTTGTGTTTGTTCTTTCGTTGGTCGCGTAAAATTCTTTGCAGATGATTTAACTTTTGTGCTTGTATATAGGATTTGTCAGTTTGAATTACTTATAAACATATAAGTGTTTTATATTTTTGTAATCTCCTTTTAAAACCCTTTATTTTGATACCCTACTCGATAGTATTAGAAAAAAAATTTTTTTTGAACACCGCGATTTGGCCCCCAAAATCCGCAATTTTTCTTTGTTTTTTAATTTTAATGAAGCCTATAACACTCGTGCCATCAATCGAATCTAACGACGTATATTTCATTCAAATCCCTTCATCCGTTTAGGAGTTATGAGGGAACAAAGAAACGGACATACATACATACATACACGTCAAACACATAACCCTCCTTTTGGGCTTCGCCGCAGTCGGGTAAAAAGAAAACATGGAAAGTGTCGCATGAGTAGAATCGTAAAAGTCGAGTGAGGGAAAGTTACTATTGTAAGAACTAAAGCATTGCACATGGAAAATAAGTACGTATTTCATTGACTGTCTCGGTGATCTAGTGGTTTCCATTGCTGAGCATAAGGTCTGGTGTTTGACTCCCTTTTTTTAATAATGATAAATCCAATTTTTAGTTACTTTTACAGATTATATTCAATCAAATCAATTCAATTTTTATTTAATTGTATAGATTATTTTCAATCAAATTAATTCAATTTTTATTTAATTGTATAGATTATTTTCATTCAAATCAATCCAATTTTTATTTTTTTTGTATAGATTATACTCAATCAAATCAAATCAATTTTTATTTAATTGTATAAATTCAATTTAATCAAATCAATCAAATTTTATTTAAATGAATAAAAGTTAATTTCTGAAATAATTATCATATAACTAAGATGCAACTTGTATGCCTAGTTTGGCTTAATCATTGTAGTGAAATCTGTTAGGGGATGGCGCTGTTTGCCGAGATACAGGATCCGTCCTAGTTCGGCAACAGAGGATTCCATATTAAAAAAATGTATACTAAGCCTATCAAGTCATATATAATATGCTATTGTTTAGTTTTTGTGGTGAAATAAATATTATTATTATTATTATAACAAAGTAACTACCTATAATTAAAAAAAAAAATTGGGTAAAGACGTTTGCCAAATGTGGGCGAAGTAACACATTCTGCGTAACCGGTCGTAGATTACATGCGTGAACTATATCAGGGACTAAAGTTATTGACGTTTTGGCATACTTTACATTACTGTTTCGGATGGATCAACACAATCAATCAATAAAATAAAATATTGAATAAAAATAATTTTAATTTTAATAAAATAACGTACTGTACAATAAGTACTGACTGTCAACCCCTAATATACAACAATTTGCATACTTTTTGCTGTCAGCTGCTGTACCTATCTGGTTAAAGTGGCAACTAGACCACGTATGTTGGTACACTTTCATTATAGGATAATCTCTTAATATCTACCCATTTAGGTGACAACCTACTTAAGCCAGTCAAGTTTCTTTAATTATTTGAACAGTTATTGGCAGTAAACAAATATTTACCGTTTTCTTGAATTCCGACAGGACATTTATAATACTATATTTATGTACAATAATAACAGCTGGGTGCTAGGCAATAATCTCAGACCAGTTTCTGTAAAGTCACGTTGACTTGAAGACGTCGAACTTGACTCTTGGTCTGACAAAACGACTATAATTTTACGTTCCTGTGTAATGCTCTGGGCAGACGATAGACTATTTGTCTGCCTGATAGAAATGACCGCTGAGTACTGCCACTTTTTGTGAATGCGCGGAATGTCGGTCAAATTATATACTAAAACCTTTCTCGAGATCCACTCTATCCTTTGGTGAACACGGCATGAAAATCAGTGCAGTACTTTTTGAGACTATCGCAAACAGACCGACAGACAGACAGACGAGGCGGAGGACTTTGTTTTATATTATGTAGTGATAACATATGCTTTATCTACATTACACAGGAGTCAATGATCTATAGCATACCGAAGTAATTATGTCAATTCACCGGTAAAAGTTATATAATAATATAGCGGCATAGTACCGCTAGAGTCACGAGGAAATCAACCGTGATTTTCTCATGACGCTAGCGGTCAGTATTTTGGGCCCAATGGCAAAATTCACGCCTTTTTTCATTACAAGGAGAGTTATAGCGTAATTAGGGGTTTACATATACCTCTGACCAATCCTTCGGGATCCCCAATCTGCAGGAGAAAATTAGATTAAATTCATCATCATCATAATAAAATTGAAAGCCGAAAGGTTACTGGAAATAGCCCCCTTTCCTTCATGCCATATTAAATTACCTACGTACCTACTTATATTGTCAATTTTTTTGGCTGTACTCAATGGAATACCTAATTCAGTCATATTTGTTTGCACAAATCTTCAAATTGTATCTAATACGTGATATATGACGTGCATACAATTAAAATACTACCTTATAAATAAATCAAGAAGACAAATATAATATAATATAGTATGCAAATATAGGAAATACTTAGCTTTATAGTGTTATGTTTACTTGGACACGCGTCATTTTGCCATTATGCGGTTTTGTCTGTATAGGTACCATCATCATCATTATCCACAGCTACCGACCGCTGGCTCTTTTTTATTGTATCCTTTCCACGATGTCCTTTATAACTTTTAGAATTATTTTTATATTGTTTGTTTCAGTGCACAACTTACATAAGTCAACAACATGATACGAGATCCAGAGGTGAGTTGAAAATGTGTTTTTTTTTATTCTTCACCAGTAATGAATTTTATTATAAAACAGTTGTCTCAAACATATAATTTATAAATTTTTTGATTGTAGGTACCTATGTGTCTTAAATAGGTAGGTAGTAGGTACCTAGGTAGATTATATAGGTATAATTATGTACTTACTTAAAGAATATAAAAAGGTGGAATAGTAGGGACCTATAAAAAAATGCAGTTCCGTATGAAAGCGTACAAAAACAATTTGTACGTAAGTATATACCTACATAAGTACAAATAAAATAAAAATTAAATTTAGTATACTGGGTATCTAATTATTAGGAACATTAAAAGTAGTTCCTAGAATGTATTCTCAGTGATTTATACCTACTAGGTAAGATAAAGTAAACATACGTGGATAATTATAAAGTGATCACGGCGGGAACTTGGTAGCAACCGCTCATCATCACGATTTTCACGAGAAACCGCAGTTGCCAACACTCCGTCACGGAAAATGATTCATTTGCGATTGAGCTATTGATTCTTCGCTTTCAAAGTTTTGTATTTTGCGTTTTTGGTTATTTATAACAGTTCGATACATTTCTGCCTTCAAATTAGACCTGAAAGCAGCGCACAGCGCACTATATATCGCATAGGTTGTCTGGCTAAGGGAATTAACTTCAATAGGTCATAGAGCTTTATAGGACTCTACGTCTCGGCTTTCCGAAAGTTCTGAGAACTCAGTCGGTACACGGCAGGTTTAGGCCATCCCAAGAGTGTCTCCTACTACTAAATGAAATCAAAGCATTTATTTCAAGTAGGCCAGTTACAGGTACTTTTGAATAGTCGAATTAAACTAACTGCGGCTATATTAGAGATATCCAACAATTAGGTACTCAAGCCGCCACCCAGCAAAGGCCTGACATACTTTTGTATGACAAAACTGCCAAAAACCTTTACCAAGCGGCGACGG
Organism: Diarsia dahlii; assembly: GCA_949775195.1. Classification (NCBI taxonomy): domain Eukaryota; kingdom Metazoa; phylum Arthropoda; class Insecta; order Lepidoptera; family Noctuidae; genus Diarsia; species Diarsia dahlii. Next base: position 12,290,031 of record OX459210.1, on the reverse strand, counting down.
CCCAAGCAACCACTGAAGCTCTCCGAGTGCGGCAGTAAACTACTAAACTAGTGAAGCTAAATAAACCAAGCTACAGTCCCAGTCACAAGGCATAACAACTCGTGAGTGTACTGTAGTTGCCAATTCCAAAGCGTTGGTCTCATGAGAAGAATGGCAAGAAACTTCATGGACACTCTTTTAAAATCGTTTGGGTTTACAATATGTTCAAGGTACAGACATAATCTTGGTATAATACACACATGAAGACTATGCAGATTAGTGTCTGAGATGGTCTTTTGAAGAAAGCACCACACAGAGTTCAAGATTATTTCTCAAGCTAACCCTGCAATAGAGTTACCAACGTTTTTACTGTAAGGTCTAATTCAATCATTCAATAATTGGCTTCTTATGTTAGGTAATCTTCGTTTATAGGTATTCAATCAGTAGATGTCATTAGAAACAATTAAAAAACCCTTTGTTTTCATTGCGTCAAAAAATTCTTCTGTTGCGTGTGTATTTGCTGTTTCCTCAGTTGTTGAGATTTCCGTATTTTGTACGGAGATCAAGGCCATAATTCTATGTTGATGATGCGTGGGAAAATGCCTGACAAAAGTGCCTCTCTAAAATTATCATAGATGCCCTTAAAAAAATACCATAACTGCCCTTTGTGAATTTTTCGCTCGCACACATCACTACGAATACTTCTTTGGCCTTCAGGCAGCATAACTTCTTCCAATTAGGTATATTGATGATAATCTAAATTGTCCCATTGTCATAATAGTGTCCATCAGTTCCTGTATCGAGTGTATCGAACAGATAGCTCAACATGCAGGAAACGATAATGCAATTAATGTTCCGTGATTTGTGGAACAACATCACACCGTTCTTGCTACACTGTTTTATTTTGAGTTAGTATCAATATATCGAATATCGATACAAAATCAAAATAATACCTAGAGTTTAGGTACTAGACATGGCGTACGAATATTTACATTGGTTGCACTAAAATATTAACACTTAAAGGAGATCGTGCAGACTTCGAGTACCTACCTAGCTGTTAAAGTTTAGATGGGATAGCTGATTATTTTTTCGCGATTATTGTTTGTTGAACACTTAAATATGACCACTTCATGTCTATTCCCTCTTGCTAGAAATGCTTATAAACTTAGTATATTTTAGAAACTCAATATAAGAATTGCTTGCTGTAGAGAAAAAAACATTAACTCATTTTTCTCTTTCACAGCCATGCGGTTGCCCCGTACGGGAGGTGGGTCCATCCATGGTATCGTCCTGCCCGAACCAGTTCCTACTTTTCATGACGATCCTTGAGGCATACATCAACGGCCGCTGTGACCTGGCCGACCCCTGCAACAGGGTGACCAGCAAGGACCAGCCTGATGATAATTATGACTTCGTGGTCGTTGGTGGAGGAACTGCAGGCTCCGTCATGGCTGGAAGGCTGTCGGAGAATCCTCAGTGGAAGGTATGTTCTGTGATTCTATGCACTTGAAAATCATCATCATTATCATTTCAGCCGAAAGACGTCCACTGCTGGACATAGGCGCTGGACATAGAACTTGAAAATACATTATCTAAACCTGAGATTCAAAAAATCGAATTCGAAAAAATATCCCTACACTAAATTTTAATATGGAACTGGATCATAATGAATTTAAACTCGATCTTGAAAAGATTATGTAGGTACAAAACTTCTTGAAAAGATTATGTAGGTACAAAACTTTTTAAGGAGAACGAGAGGGTTCAAAGTGATTTCGCTAAAGTTACAGCAAATAAAATTGCATTCAAAGCACCTTGCTAAAAGCAAATACTCAGGAATGTCGTGTGACCAAGGTAGTCTGAATTCATAGTCTTCATATGCCGTTATTTTTAAGAACCAAAAATAAATTCTGCACTCCTGTAAAATTGTCGCCTCATTCGTCAGCACCAAATCGTGTTTCTAGGCATTTAGGAGCAGAACAATGGCAGACATTCGTGGCGATTTCACGGCAGAGCCCATGACTTGCCACCATTTACCATGCATTGTTGTAGTACTGTGGACATCAATGCAAGGTCGCCGATTCTATGCCACCGATCTTTGTCTAAAGTGACGTCTTCCTCGATTACGTTGATTTCGTAGAGATAGTCCTTCGATTAGGTTGTCCGAGTAACAATTTACAGCTGAGTACTGACGACAGCACATAATCATACACAAATCCTTCCGAAATCCGACTGTATATAAATCCTAGGTAACTACGCACCTAGTCCACTACCTTTGTGAAATCATGGTGCTTCTATTTATGACAGATAGTTACACGCATCGACTAAAAGGATTGGAAAAATCCTAGAAAACGCCCGAAGAAATCTGAATCATAAAATCTATCCTACTCGCTCGTAGTATTACAAAAGACTCCCTTACAGCGTTAATCAAGTACATACATAGCAATTTAAACGGCGAAAGAGAAGTCACGTCATCAAGGAATTCAAAAACATCGACTCGTTCGAGAACTAGATATTAAAGCATCCCAAAACTAGACGTTGGTTTGTCTCAAACGTTATTAAAACTTTAACTACCGAGTTTTTCACCAACTTCTATGAAGATGGTTAAAAACCTGTTGAGCACCAACGGCGCGCGGCGGAGTTTAGAAAAAATGTAACAAAAACCTTATCAACTTGTAGATGGGCAATTATACATGGTGGGCGGTCGTATGAAATAATTAATTATATGAGACACGAAGTAAACAAAAACAGAAGGATAAGATATGGCCCACCTACACAATAGTCCTACAGACTATCAATGTATGGTGTTAGTCGTTACAGGTCAGGTCAGTGGCCTGAAAGTCTGATGGTCTTTACTGGGTTATAAAAATACGAAAGGCAGTCGCTCCATGTATAAAATCCGGGTCTCCATGTAAAATCTGCATCCGATTGGACATGGAAGCCGGCCTCAACATAGTTTAATAAACCAGCCAAGTGCATGTCGGACCACGCACAATGTAGGGTTCCGTATGTGCCCATCAAAATATGTGAACTTACTAAATTGATTAACCACCCTGCCTACCTGCCTCCGAACGGTGATTTTTATTGTAAAAATAAAACGAACTTACATTTTCAGTTTTGAGACCAGCGCAGCTCCCATACAATATTTAAAGGAAAATATTTCATACAAGTACATTTTATAAGTTGGTTGTCTAGTCTATTACTCGTAAACTTGTAAAGTCTACTTAGCTGTGATAGTTTTAATTTTATTTTCGTTATATTATTAAATGCTACTACCATAAATTTTTTCACACGCCCAAACACAACCCGTAGGTAGGTATAGGTGGTTTAGGTTGGCACACTAAGTTGAGTCTAACAAAAATTTGCACTTTAAGGCTTAATATTTCACAAACGAATCCCTTAATCGAAAAACTGTTAAAGCAAACTCGCCATATTTCTAAAGACCTATCCAACGATACCCCACACAATGAACTTTGCGAAAAAAAAAAAATTATCCCCATTTTAACGTGTACTGGAGAGATACACTAAAAAATATATTTTTCAAAATATTACATTAGCACTTTGTTGGCGTAACTCATTTGTATATTCGTGCCAAATTACAGCTTTCTGGTACTAATAGTCTTTGAGATATAGTGCTGACGGACAGACAGACAGACAGACGGACATGGCGAAACTAAAAGGGTTCCATATTGACTATGGAATGATAATAATGATAATAACTGTGACGAAGGTAACATTATAATCATCATCATCATACGTAAATCGCTCAATTAAAACATTAATTACATAAGTTACTTTAATGTTTTGAATTGAGCATGAGATTGTTAATACGGTTTGTTAAATGTCGGAAGCTTTGGTCAGTAAACCGAAAACCGACACTTTGGTACGTACAGTTTGTATTAATCAAAGGGTATAAAATGTTCTTAATTATGCGGCTAATCCCACACGATACCGCTCGTCCGCGTAGTTGGACGCTGAAACCGATTTTACGTCGCATTGACTTGTGACTTGTCTGAAGATCCGTTGATGCTCAACCACTGTCTAGTCTAACAAACGACAACGCCCAACCGCTCGGATGAGTGACGTTCACCACCTCGTCTCTCCGTGAGGTGCTTTACTAATGCGTTTGATTTTTGAGATTGAGCTGCAAATCTTTAAGAACCTTGTAACTACTCTTCATCTGAGCCGGTTCGTCAAGTTTTATTTGGTAGGTACCATTATTTTCGTTTCTAACTTTTAACCTAGTATTAATCACCACTCCCCATTGTTGACTATAAGAAACCGTATCCTCCTTTCCAGGTGCTTCTAATAGAAGCAGGAGGCGACGAACCAACGCAGTCAGGAGTTCCATCCTGGGTGACAGCATACTGGTCGCGAGATGACACCGACTGGCAATACCACACTGAGAAACAGGAACGAGCTTGTCTGGACGATGAAGGGAACTGCTTCTGGCCTAGGGCGAAGATGTTGGGTAAGCTAGCTCTGATTAGAAAACCTGATTTTCCATCTGGTACGGTCTACTGTGATTTGGGTGCCCACTTTTCCAGCCCATAATATTGTAATGTGACAAGTAAAACAGCGTCTTCAGCCTATGGCAGTCCACTGCTGCAGGCTTCTCCAATCAGGGGCCACGACCTTGGCGACTCTTAGCTTACTTCAGTCAGCCTCCTAATCAGCATGGTCACTCAACCAAGCCTCTATTTACGGAACACAGACACAACATAAACAGAGTCTGACTTAAAAAAAAACTACTTAGGTACGTTTGTGTTTGGCCGCAACTGTCAAGAATAATTTTTCTAAGAAGAAACCGATTTATTCGAACTTTGAATAGTTGTAAAACATTCACTGTCCACCGCTGTTTAGATGTAGATTCTAAATGTAAATGGCATCACCCAAGTACAAAAGAAAATATAAAACGGATGTACCTACCTAGGTAACCAGCACAGTTCGCCGATAGTTTTTTTCCGGTGTAGGTAAGGGCCCAGTCCCCAGAACCACCAACTTCCTAAAACTGAACGTCCCCAACATTGACTTCCAGGTGGGTGTTCAGTAATCAACGGTATGATGTACATGAGAGGCCAACCGGCTGATTATGACGGCTGGGCAGTGAACGGTGCCACGGGCTGGTCCTGGTACGAAGTGCTGCCTTACTTCCTGAGGAGTGAGGACAACAAGGAGATCGGGAACGGTGTGTCGGCCCAGTATCATAGTCGGGGAGGACCATTGCCAGTGCAAAAGGTAAGAAGTGTAAGAAGAGAAAATGATAGCAACTCTTCTGCTTACACCAAACCAAGAGGTCGTGATAATGTTCACACATGTTTCGATCATGGAGAATATGTACTGGTTCTATCTTCAAGATTACTAAGCGGGATACGGGGATACTCCATGACTTTGAATTAGCTTAAAGCTCATCTCACTCGATTTAGTCTGTCGCATTCTTCTACATCTGAACTAACCTAGGTACTTATAGACCAGGGTCGATAATTTTTGATACCAAAAAAAATTACAGTAGGATGAAACCCATTAGAAAAGGAGGGGAATATGATCAAAATGATAGGAAAAATAAATTACGGTCGATCCGAGTTCGGGAAGTGGGGGTGGGGGGGGGGGGGTTTTAAGGGGGGAAAGCGGTTTATCTCGATTTCCGGCAAAACTACAAGTCCTATGGAAAAAAAATGTAATGGCAAAGTTGTAGAGAATAAAAAGATCTCCGAACACCCGGTCCGATCTCTGAACTTTGATTTTGACACTTTTTTGATGTATAAAAAATATACATTGCAATGGTAAATTTTCTCAGAAAATGCAAAATCAGCTGCTGCTGCTAATTTTTTATACATCATCAGAAAGTAGAGATTATAAGAAACACAACGCCCACCGACTTTTTAAAAAAAGCTGATATTTTGACGTCAGAATTTTCGATTGAAAATATGGCTGATTTTTCGATACTAGGTCAATAATAAGGTGAAAAATAAATATTTTAAATCAAATAAATTACAGTGTACCTATTTGGGACATAATAAGGTAAGTTTTCAACAAATTTCGTAGACAAAAAAATTTTTTTGAAAAAGATATAAATAAAAAACCAAAAACTTGTTTTTTTTTTTAATTTTTCACCTAAATTTTGAGGTTATGTGAAAAAAGTGTAAAATTCAAAGTTGTGGATCTTTTTATTCTCTACAACTTTGCCATTCAACTTTTTTCCATAGGACTTGTAGTTTTGCCGGAAATCGAGATAAACCGCTTTCCCCCCTTAAAACCCCCCCCCCACCCCCACTTCCCGACCTCAGATCGACCGTAATTTATTTTTCCTTTAATTTTTGTTATATTCTCTACTTTTTCCATTGGGTTTCATCCTACTGTAATTTTTTTTAATTTTTTACCATTTTTGAAGGCTTCGGCACTGGTCTAGTATACGTAGATAGGTTTTTAAAAAAAAAAATTTCTCTTCGTGATTTTTAAAAGTTAGTAAAATCAGAACCCCAATACTGTTTTTTTTTTTTTCTGTGTGCAGTTCCGTCACGCGCCCCAGTTTGCTCACGACGTGGTATCGGGAGCCATCGAGCTGGGATACCCACCGACCAGTGACCTGAACGGAGAGACCAACACCGGATTCACTATCGCCCAGACTTTGAATGAGTATGTTATTAAGAAATTGTATCTATTGTATTAATGTCCGCACGATATGAGGGTATATCCCTCTCTCCATTCTCACAAAGAAAATGGGGCAGGTTTTGCAGGACACTGACTATGTGATAATAATATGCCAAGGTATCGTGAAGGTTGGCTAGACAAAAAGGTTGGTGTGGCAAATGACCCTACACGGCTTTGGCTAATGAACTATACATAATTATAACGTGGCATTTGCAAGATACATATTTATATCTGTCTGTAGATACGGCACATTCACACCCTCACAGCCTATCATAATATATGTATTGGATAGTACACCTTTTTTTTAAGGATAGGAAATCATCAAATGACTCCTCCAGCTCTGGGTAGAGCAGAAGGGAGTGTCTGACTCTTCCTGCCCATACAATTTCTTCTTATACCCTTTGCGTTCCAGGGCTGTGGTAACTCTTGCAAACCAATTCAGCAACCCTGGATCTAATAGTGTACCTACAACCTTCTCCTTTTCCTCGCACTAATCAATATTTCTCTCTACAGCGGAGGTTCTCGCTACACTACAGCCCGTGCCTATATCCGGCCCGCTTCGAAACGAGCTAATCTCCACGTGATGCTCAATACGCTCGGATCCCGCATCATCGTAGACCCGGTCACCAAGAAGGTCACCGCCGTTGAATACATCAAGGACGGAGTTAAGAAAACTGTGGGCGTTAATAAAGAGGTGAGTATCTTGTGAAGTGTTGGCAAGTTTTTTGTCGGACTGTCAAGTCATAGTCTCGAGCATGTATAGCCAAGTCCAGACTTGGCTATACAAACGCTAGCTTGTCCAGGCTTGGGCGGCATAAAAACTCGACATCAAGATTTTCAATAACCATAAGTACCACAACCAACCGATATGAATATGTTTTTCAAGAAAAGCTGCTCACATAATAGACACCGATTGAATTTGAGTACGTGATAATGCGTGCCCTGATACCTGGACTACACAGAAATTAATCGTTACGAACACTAGTGCCCACAATCGTAGTAAAGTTTAGGACCAACTCAATATAAATTATCATATTTCTTTAAACCTAGACAAAATATTTAAACCTGACGTGATATTTTCCAGGCAATTCTCACCGCAGGAACTATCAACACTCCACAAATCCTAATGCTCTCCGGCATTGGTCCCAAGGAGACCCTGGATAAGTTTAACATCCCCACTATCAAGGACCTACCCGGCGTGGGACAGAACCTTCAGAACCACGTGGGAGTTACCTTGGACTTCACGCTGAATAAGGAACCCAAAATCCCAGACTTGAACTGGGATGTAGCTACTGAATATTTGCTGAGCAGAACTGGTCCTTTGTCAAGTACTGGAATGTCTCAGGTAAGATTTGAAGCTTTACGTAGTGTCAGAGGCTACAAGCAGGATACACTGCTTGAAGCCTCTATACTTAAATACGTTTGAAATGGTAAATTTAAATTATGAGGTCCGAAATGGAATTTAACCTAGCATAGAGATATTAGTCGTGTCCAAAAATCAATGCCGTTGAATTTTCATGTTTCTGCCAGAGACAGCACATACTGCGACATAACTTGTGGTGTTCCTGCTATCATATCTTTGCCCAATATCCAGAAACGCATGACCTAATATTGATTTGACAGTTGACAGGCAAAGTGAACTCTCGGCTGGCATCAGCTGGAGGTCGTCACCCCGACGTGCAGTTCTTCTTCGGCGGCTACTACGCGTCATGCGGCGACGGAGCCATTGTCGAACCTCACACATTAGACGCTACAGCAGACAAGAGACATATCACGTAAGTTTTGATATGCTAGAAACCAATTACAGTGTAAATAGGTTTTTAAGATTATTGCTCTACCTAGCTTGGTAGCCTTCTATCCTCCGATTTTCGTATTTTTGAACTTCACACACAACACAAAACAAAAGACGTCTCTAAAATATGCTGCGACCGCTCATATCCTAACCATACACAATACTGTTTGGAGGCATAGCATAAATAGTAGGTACTGTAGCTAATAGTGTCATTATGTCTAACGAAGTTCCTTCCCCACTCAGGATCTCAGCCATAGCCCTGCAACCCCGCAGCCGAGGTTACATCTCCATCCGGTCAGTGGACCCCACGCAGCCACCGGTGATGCAGCCCAACTACTTCTATGATGAGCATGAGCTCAACGTGATTGTTGACGCTGCGAGAATCGCTTACAAACTGGCTAACACTACCGTAAGTTTGTATTGGTTATTGTTTTCCTTAAAAATTTAGAACCAGAATTTTTGTTATTATCGTTTTATGTAACAAGTTTACACACAAATAGAATTGAAAACGTTGCATGTAAACATAACATTTATTTATTTTCAGGCAACTTTGGCCCATAAATATTCAAATACCTGGAAATAGATATTCTATAGTCAGAATTTCTACTTACCAAATGATAAAATTCCAGATCCTCCGAGAGAAATACGGCATGGTACCCACAGTAGGCTACGGCGACGAGTGCGAGGGCGGCGGAAGGGACCCAACCGACGATTACTTCAAATGCCTCGCGCGGCTGCACACGGCGCCTGAGAACCATCAGGTGGGCACCGCCAAGATGGGGCCAGACTCCGATCCTATGGCCGTTGTGGATATGCAGCTCAAGGTTCATGGGATTCAAGGTAATTTTCCTGTATTGTTGCATTGTATTTAGACGTGTCTGCATTATTGTCATAGTATTTCCGTAGTTTCGAGGCACTGGATGTACATCCATTGCCTTCGTCAATTTGTGCTCGATATCTTCGAAGGTCACTGATTGTGTCGCAAGTGTTGGGTGTTAAGTTGGTCGTACGTATTAGATGTTAAAAGCGTTGGCGCCAACACACTGCCTTGAGGAAGATCGTTTTTTGCCGTCACTATCTATTCTTACCAGATTGAGAGTAAGCCTGAAACGGTGGTTGTGCAATAGTTCGCTTAGTATGCGCATATTACGCATAAACTCCTGGTCATTGGTAAGAGTGAGCACTTTGCCGAGTAGTCTTTTGATGTTTATTTTGTCGTAGGCTGCTGAAAGATTAACAAATACGACACCAGTTTCAAACAGTGTAGGTGGGGCATAGCAGGGAAATACCCTAGTTAGTCAGCTAGACTGCGTTATCGAGTGCTGGCTGTCTAGGGTGCGCCAAGCGTTTGGAATTGCAGTACAATTTAGGATAACCCCACTCGGGAGGCTCCTATCCTGCAACCCTCCATTCCAGCAATACCAGTATTTTACATGGATCTTTTGAGTTACTTTAATAAAGTTGTATTTTGTGTTACAGGTCTTCGTGTAGCAGATGGATCAATAATGCCAACGTTGCCTTCTGGTAAGTGTCTTAAATTTACACCACAACATAAAATCACGCGTGAATCCCCGATGGGTTAGGGAGAGGTTTACCCATCAGTACACCCACAATTAGCCAGTTATGTTTAAGTCCACTATAAAGGGTGAGCCTATACAGCCATCAACCGAAATCAAATCCAGTTTCCGTGGCTTCTACTGAAAATGGATGGAAACCGAACATCATTTTGGCTGACTTAGGAATTGAACCCAAGGCCTCATGAACAGCAGTCGCGCTTGCCAACACTAGACCAACGAGACAGTCTTATTGTAGTTGCATTTGTTTTTTTTTAAATGCAAACAATTTCTAAATCACTCTTTTCTCTTTTCTAGGTAACACAATGGCCCCGATCATAATGATAGCGGAACGGGCCTCCGAGTTCATAGTGACGCGTCATCAGCTATCGAAGAAGTCTCCCGCTCAGGAACAGCTGGGTAACAAATACGGACAAGACTCGCAGAACTCGGAGGACGTCAGCGGAAACTACGCCAGTCATGAGGGACCGGACCATCAGGGACATGGGCATCATGAGTAAGTATTATTGGCGTATTTTGATTTGTATTAGTGTCCTGTGTTGGTATCCGCAAACGCTCGACTCTTGGTCAACGATTGCTACCAGTGGTCGGTGATGGTCATTTGCGGCTTTTGAAGGGTAAGTGACTGCCACCAGCCGCAAGTAATCGCCCAGTATATGGGATGGTTCTTTAAGTATACTTTATCTATGAACAATCTATGTAAGTCATGGGTTAATAGGTTTCTTTTGGTTTAACTCAGTCTATCGTTGACCTCAATCTTGACTTATGATCAGAGATTAATGCTCAGGACAAAATTGAAGTCAAGAGTAGGCCCATTTAATATTAAAAAAGAAACATTGATCTTTCGTCATACTTTGGACTCTAGGACTACACTTACGTGACTGTACCTAAAAGACATGACCAATTTATTCAAGGTGGAGCCGCGCCGGATGCAGGTGCAATGCGCAAGCATTAAGTACAGCAGGCAGAAGGTCTAGTAATGTATGAAACGCTTTGAGAGATGACGCACCAAATGCACTGTACACGCACTAAAATTGCATGCATTTGGTGTGACAAACACACGTTTCATACGCCAAGTATTTCTGTTTGTTGCACGCATTTCATTCATGTTCGGTGTGGTCCTGTCAAGTCACAAATAAAATTGTTTCCTATTTGAAAAGGGCTTGATACTACCTATACACTGTAATAATGATGATCCAAGGTCAGGTTTCTCCAAAGTGGAGACGAGCGCGGAGAGAAGTGCGGAAACCAACGGACCACATTGCATACTGCGTCTCGCATATGATAAGCCCTATGTAACTCTCCGCTTTATTGGAAGTAAGGCCTCTCGCTTGTCTATGCGGTCCCTAGGTCATTAAACGAACGAACTCCACGAGCTGATTCCACCATCTCCCTTCTTCCATCGGGAGACTAGACGTACTGCAGGTTATCTCCGATACCTAGTCGACGTTCCACACATTCGAACGAAGCGCTTTGCTAAGTCCTTTATTATGCGCACAGCCAAGGAGTGGAATTCCCTGCCTGCGTCGGTTTTTCCGAGTTCATACTCGTATATCCCTAATCTATTTAAGTCGCGAGTAAACAGGCTTCTTCTGGGTAAGCTCGTTCCATCGTCGACATCATCTCTGCCCTTAGGGCAAGATTGAAGTCAAGAGCAAGCACGCCACATTTATAATAATAAAAAAAAATAAAAAAATTGTAGGTGGCAAAGAAAGCAATGGTAAATTTTTGGGATATTCATCAAAAATCTTATCCTTTTCTTAATTTCAGTTGGTATCACGGCGGCTACAACAGTCATCCCGGCTACCAAGGGCCCAATCAAAAGCAGCCAGAGAACCAAACAAACAAGAACTACCGCTGGGACCATCGGTGGAAACCTTGGGACAAGAACTGGCAAGGGCAACCCGAGTGGCAGAGCAAAAACCAAGACTGGCATAAAAACTGGCAACAGGACGATAAGCAACAATCGCGGTAGTTTTATATAAGTAGAAATAAAAGATTAAATTAAGAACAATAGGTGGTTTATTTATAATTAAATTAATTCTACGTTATTTCTTTTTACCTTTTCTCTTCCACTTTGTCAATCTTATGGATTACAGATTTTGGTCTGTTAAGGGGAACACAACCAGCTAGGCTTTACGAATTCAGAATAGCCACCACATACCTTAAAAAAATATGGAACGGAATTTACATGAAATTATCAGTGACCGACCCGTGGTACAACTGCGATGTCCAACTGGTTGTACTACGGAGAAGTTAGAAGTTTACCCATGGTTCAACTGGTTGTTCTATGGGGAAATATCTTTACCAATGGTTCAACTCGAGTGAGTTGTTCTTTCCTTGGTCCAACTAGTTGTACTTCTGGGAATTGAATGTATCTATGGAACAAGTACTGGTAATAAACCGGAAAAGGTTATCTATCAATGCTGAAGTGCAATGCAATTACTACCTCTTTTTAACCGACTTCAAAAAAAGGAGGAGGTTATCAATTCGACTGTATTTTTTTACCCGAATGCGTTTCTTTGTTCCCTCATAACTCCTAAACGGATGAAGGGATTTGAATGAAATATACGTTGTTAGATTCGTCTTGACGGCGCGAGTGTTATGGGCTACATTAAAATTAAAAAACAAAAAAAAATGTGGATTTTGGGGTCCAAATCGCGGAGTTCAATTTTTTTTTTTTCCAATACCCTCGAGTAGGGTATCAAAATAAAGGGTTTTAAAAGGAGATTACAAAAATATACAACACTTATATGTTTAAAAGAAATTAAAAGCGACAAATCCTATAAACAAGCGCAAAAGTAAGAATTTTTCCTCGATCAACGGAAGAACAAACACAAAAGAACTAAAAAAGTTGGAAATAAAAAAAGTAGTTAAAAAACTAAAACTACTAACTAGGCGGGGTTCATTAGAATATTAAATGAAAAAAAAATAGAACCCCGCCTGCTTCCAAGTTTTGTTTAATTTAAAATGTGCTTGTTTTTTGCTTTTAGGTTTTTTCAGTCGGGTTTTTTAGTTTTTAACTACTTTTTTTTTATGTTTGTTAGCATATAACTTGCGACTGGGTGAACTGATTTTCATGATTCTTTTTTCATTTGAAAGCTGGTGCTTCCCGTGTGGTCCCATTGTTACCATTTCAATATCTGATGATGGGATCTTGTAGAAATCGGGGGAACTCTTCAATAAATAACAGCAGATTAATCGCGATTGTTGCTATAGCATATCTAAGCATTGTTTACGCCATCACACAACATAATGTCACGCCTGTACTCACTACAAAGGTTATAAAAACTATTTTGTGAAGATCTGATGAAGAACTGATGGCAACGGAACTCCTCAATAAATGGACTGGGATTGCTGAAATCTCATATTGTCTGTCTATTGTTTACACCAGTTCATAACATAACATCACGCCGGTACGTTGTGAAGGGGTTAGCACATGTGAACCACTAAAAAGTGAAAAATAAAAACTTTTTACAAAAAATAAAACCGACTTAAAAAAAAAAGTTTAGTAAAAAAGTTTTTTAACCAAAATAATACGACCGTCTCGAGACAGTATCCTTTATGGGCGGCATGGGCACCGGGCCGTAGGCCGACGAAGGAGGCCGGCGGAGGCCCGGCACTTCGGGGACAGAAGATATTAGTGTTATTTAATATGCGAGCGAAGCGAGCGCGCCTCATGGAGTACATGCGTTGCATGTATGAGTGACGTCATTATTAATATTATTTTTATTATTTCACTTCATTAACATCTTTATTGCACCAATCACTTGCACCCATTTTTTAACCGACTTAAAAAAGAAGGAGGTTATTACAATCGCAATCGTTGTCAGATCACTTAAAGATAGTCATTAATTTGTTTTAGACGTTCACGCCAACAAAGGATGGAACATTCCAGTTTCCTCTGTACCTACTCACGTTCTATCTATAGCAACTGAAAGTATAAATATTAAATCAGCATTATTTTGTAATATGTACCTAAGTATATTTTATTTAAACTAATCACAATGATTAATCATCACGGTTAATCATCTGAAAAATGCAATAACCATGGGTTTTTTATAATTTGTGCAGTACAATAGTGGAGTGTATATAATGAATTTTATAATTTATATAATGTTATTTCAGTGCACAATTTACATAATTCAACAACATGTTAAGAAATCCAGAGGTCAGTTGAAAATTATTGGACCTATTTCGTTAAGTTTTGTTTTAATTTTTCAAAATGGGTACCTAGGTATTTGTTTAAATTATCAGGTATTTGTTTAAATTATCTTATTTTTTTGCAGACTCATAAAATAGTTAGGCAACTATTTTATGAGTAAGTACTATGACACTATAGATATTTAAAATGTAAATGTAATGATGTACCTAGGTAAATTATAAATGTACTAAAGAAAAGATAAAACTGTAGATACCTGTATAAAAAACATGCAGTTCCGTATAAAAGCGAAGTTCTTTATTTTGAGACAAGCCCGCCACACTATTCCCAAACCACTGTAATTCCTTTATAACAGAATCAAGTGGCGACCACCAGAAAAGCGCCGAGACAATGAAGCCCGACGAAGTCCCAGAGAAACGATTTAACTGTTTTGGATCCCGCAACGAAATTAATCAGAAAAGAATAGCGGAGGAGTAGGAAAAACAGCGAAGTTCTTACTGAATGTACTTTATTTTCCCACAGCCATGTCCATGCACCATACGGGAGGTGGGTCCCACCATGGTAGGGTCCTGCCCGTCACAGTTCCTGCTTTTCATGACACTCCTAGAGGGGTACATCAACAGCCGCTGTGACCTGGCCGACCCCTGCAACAGGGTGACCAGCAAGGACCAGCCTGATGATAATTATGACTTCGTGGTCGTTGGTGGAGGAACTGCAGGCGCTGTCGTGGCTGGAAGGCTGTCGGAGAATCCTCAGTGGAAGGTATGTTATAAGGATCTTAAAATACATCATCATTCTCTTGCCCTTATCCCAATTTATTTGGGGTCGGCGGAGCATGTCTTCTTCTTCCATACTTCTCTGTTTCTCGTCAGATGACGAGAAACAGCCGTATCATTCTTATCACAATCCTTCAATTCTCTACAATATTGATCTTACACACAAATAGCGAAAATCCCATAGGAAACGAGATATTTGCAAAAAAATGATTTTTGTTACCTTTGACCTTAGATTTATAATAGATGCGGACATCCTACCATATGTAAGTTTAGAGGCAACGTTTAGGATGTCAAAATACAACTTTATACAAGTTTGTAGCTGGGTATCTCAAATTCCGAGATTCCTACCTAATTTTGGCTAATTTGACTAGACTAGTGAGATTGTTAACTATAAGCTTGTATTTAAAATGAAAATGTAATATTTGTTACGGTTAGGTTAATGTTGGAAACTGTCAAGGAAAATGTAGCAAAATCAAAGTGTTGAAAATGCGGTAAAACAGATGTTACCTACGTTACATTGGCTTGTATGAGATCCGTTGATACCTAACCATAGCCTTAACACAAGCACAGATAATATAATCCTAGCGTAACACAAGTATAATCGCCCGACCGCGCCAACGAGTGGCACTCACTTCCTCTCCGCGTCTCGAAGATCTTATGCACCTACTCATCATATTATTATAAGCTTTACAGCTTGTGAAAGTTTACCATTATTTGTTTCGATCCATCTAAGCCTGTTGTAATAAACACTACCTGCTTATTGACGATTATGAACACCGTAGGTCATCATCATTTCAGCCAAAAGACGTCCACTGCTGGACATAGGCCTCCACCGTAGGTACCTATATTCCATTCCAGGTGCTTGTAATAGAAGCAGGTGGTGACGAACCAACGCAGTCGGGAGTTCCAACCTGGGTACCAGCATACTTTTCGCGAAATGACACCGATTGGCAATACTACACCGAGAAGCAGGAGCGAGCTTGTCTGGCCAAGGGCGGGAAGTGCCACTGGCCTAGGGGGAAGATGTTGGGTAAGCTATAAGCTGTGATTATAAAACCAGATGTTCCATCTTAAGTGAGCTACAGTGATTGTAAGGTGCAGGCCACACATGAATGAAGTCGGGCGCGGACATGGCACGGCGCTTTGTCGGCACACGGAATGACGTGGCTCGTGTGAATGATATGACTCGCCATTTCGGCGCCCGCCCCATGTCGACGTCCGACGCCATTTATGTGGGGCCTGCGCCTAAGATGTGGCTTGTAAAAGCGCCATCAGCCTAGATATCATATCTGTCCACTGTTGCAAATTTGGCCTCTCTAATCGCATGATAATTAAGGGCTACGATCCTTCACCACTCTGTCTGTATAGTGTCTGTGTGTATAGTAGCTTTCAGCCACCTGATAAACATGGTCACTCTACCAAACCTCTATCTTCAGAACATGAACAAATATTTTTTTTAATTAGTAATTAGGCTTGTGTTTGGCAACTGGCACTGATATGAGCGATCCTACGTCCGAGGGTGGAGCACGCTCCTAGAAGTAACCGATTCACTCGAACTTTGAATAGTGTACAACATTCATTGTTAACCGCTGTCTAGATGTAGATGCTGAATGTGAATGGCGCCATTAACCGAAATACAAGGGAAAAGATAAAAAAAAGATTTCGGTAAGTAGCAGAATAAGCCGACAGTTATATTTTCGATGGTGGCCGACAATCGTAGTAGTAGCATCTTTGGGCTAAGTCTGAACATCAAACTTGTACCCTTTTACTAAACACTAAGTTTTTCTTGAAGGTGGAACGTCAGCCAACAACGGTATGATATACATGCGAGGTCTGCCAGCTGACTATGATGCATGGGCAGCGAACGGCGCCACGGGCTGGTCCTGGGACGAGGTGCTGCCCTACTTCTTGATGAGTGAGGATAACAAGGAGATCGGAGGCGGAGGAGTGTCGCCCAAGCATCATAGTACAGGAGGACCATTGCCAGTGCAAACGGTAAGAAATGTAGCACGAGGTATAATGGCAGTACCTACCTAATTGTTTGGTCTCTTCTGATTAATATAAACAAAACCACCAAACTACGAGATGGCTACAAGGTTAACACGTATTTCAGCATATAATTCAGTATTTTTACGGATTTTATCTTCTAGATAATAAAGTTAAATAGGAAAACCTTGTCTTTAATAACTCGATTTAGCCAGTCGTAGTCTACTTCTGAACAAGGCTAGGTACAATAATTATAATATATCCTCGAATTTTTTACAAAACCATTCTTCCGATTTAAAGGGTAGAGAAATCAGAATCTAAAAACTAAACTTTTTTGTGCAGTTCCGTCACGCACCCCAGATGACTCACGACATTGTATTGGCAGCCACCGCCGAGCTGAAATTCCAACCGACCAATGACCTGAACGGAGATAACTACACCGGATTCACTATCGCCCAGATGTTGACTGAGTATGTAATTATGTATAAATTTATTTAATTGTACATAATACTCAAGCAATAGGAGGAGCTCGTGGCTTAATAAGGACTGCCACTCGGGTCGATCTTTAGGTAAAGCTGTGGTTGCCTAGGTCAGTCTGTGGATGGGTGACCGCCTGACATACCGAGTTTCCTCCGTGCCTCGGAAAGCACGTTAAGCTGTTGGTCCCGGCTGCCATATATATAGATCTTTGGCAGTCGTTACAGGTAGTCAGTGACCTGAAATTCTGACATCCAGTCTTACCAAAGGGTATCGTATTACCTAGTATTAACTGGGTTGTGGGGGTCAGATAGGCAGTCGCTCCATGTAAAATACTGGTATTCAGCTGCATCCGGTTAGACTGGAAGCCGACCCCAATATAGTTGGGAAAAGGCTAGGCAGATGAATACTCACACAATAGCTTCAAGAATTTTATTTAGGTAATGCTATCAATCAATGATTCAATGCGCCCCTGTCTTTGTGGAGCAGGACCGGCATTGAGCCAACCATTTTTTATTAGCACCGGCCAGCATAAAAATTATCATTTATACCAAACAAAAATCACAAGTGTGTTGATTTTTTAGCTCTGATATATTTGCACAAGCCTCATGGACCCAAACCTTGCAGTTTCCACTTAATGAATCTTATCATCTTCATGAGTGAATCTTAAGAAGATGATGGGATGGGAGGCACAAAGGACAAATTGTTTCTTCCTCGTTCGGTTTATTAGGACGACTCTGGTATTTTTTTTCTTATTTTTTCCTTTATCGCTGACATCTTTTGCTGTTAAAAAAATAAAAAAAAATAAATGAAAAAAAAAAGTTCACTCAAAAACAAATGTATGTCGGCACTGGAGGACAATTTTGTGGTGTTGTGTCTCGCGACAGGGAGACGCCGCGCGGGGCATATATACTTGTAAGAACGCAATCCTTTAATGGCAAAATTCAGATTAGCGCATTCATCTATGTTAACAAATAAAATATGATTTGATTTGATCACTTATAGAAACCGGAAAACTCTAACTGGCCGGTACCTACTGGATGCCGGCCGGTACTGTAGGACTTTCCCCTACCTACCCCATGAAAGAAAAGTCTAAACCCTCTCTACATTCTTACATTTTATTATGATTTATTACTTAGAAAAGTGGCCAGGTTATGCAGGACGCTGACTATGTTCTGAAAGGCCAGGATATCGTGAAGGTTGGCAAGAAAAAAAAAAGTTGTTAAAAAACTAAAAAACCCGACTGGGCGGGGTCCAATACTTTAATTCATTTTTTCGTTTCATAATTTAATATTCAAATGAACCCCGCCTGCTTCCAAGTTTTGTTTAATTTAAAATGTGCTTGTTTTTTGCTTTTCAGTTTTTTCAGTCGGGTTTTTTAGTTTTATAACTACTTTTTTTATTTCCAGCTTTTTAGTTCTTTTGTGTTTGTTCTTTCGTTGGTCGCGTAAAATTCTTCGCAGATGATTTAACTTTGTGCTTGTTTATAGGATTTTCCACTTTGAATTAATTGTTTTAAACATATAAGTGTTTTATATTTTTGTAATCTTCTTTTAAAACCCTTTATTTTGATACCTACCTTACTCGATGGTATTGGAAAAAAAAAAATTTTTGAACTCTGCGATTTGGCCCCCAAAATCCGCAATTTTTCTTTGTTTTTTAATTTTAATGTACCTACACTCGCGCCATCAAGACGAATCTAATGACGTATATTTCATTCAAATCGGTTCATCCGTTTATGAGTTATGAGGGAACAAAGAAACGGACATACATACATACTTACTTACATACATACACGTCAAATACATAACCCTCCTTTTGGGCTTCGCCGCAGTCGGGTAAAAAGAACCGACTTCCAAAAAACTTTACTTTCGGAAGTCGGTGACTTTGTTCGTTTTATCGATCGTTTTTGCCTTGCCATGCCATGACAGAGTTATGGCGTAACAAACATATAAAATAAATACGGTCAAATTGAAAACCTCCTCTTTTTTGGGAGTCGGTCAAAAAAGGTTGATGTGGCGATCTAAAACATGAATAAGTATGCAAGAAATTTCTGTCTGTAGACACGACAGATGCACACTCTCACACTCTATCTAATAGCATACCTACAACTTTATCCACGCGGTTTTAAGGCTGCGGTTCCACTGAGGCGGAGCAGAGCAGAGCGGAGACGAGCTGGCCTGCGATTCACCAATCACATGGTTTGAAGTCTAGGCATCTATTTTCCACTCCGCTGCTTGTGATTGGTGAATCGCGGCTCAGCCCCAATTCGCACCGCTCCACTCCGCCTCAGTGGAACCGCAGTCTCAATGTTTCCCTTTACAGCAATGGTACTCGCTATACCACATCCCGAGCCTACATGCGGCCCGCTTCGAAACGAGCTAATCTTCACGTGATGCTCAATGCGCTCGCATCCCGCATCATCGTAAACCCGGATACCAAGAAGGTCACCGCCGTTGAATACATCAAGGACGGAGTTAAGAAAACTGTTGGAGTTAACAAAGAGGTGAGTCTATGGTGAGTTTTTTAGGGTCGCCTACCTCAAAAAGATAAAACGGAACCCGTATAGGATCAGCCACAGGAAAACCTATAAGAATTTTATGGTGCTAAAATAACATGGAAAATCTCTATACCTATCTACTATGGTACGGAAACTTTTTTTTTGGAGGCTGGGAAATCATCAAATGACTCCTCCCGCTCTGGGCGGAGCGGTAGGAAGTGTCAGACTTGTACTGACTAAAAACCACCCATGTCCCTTGAGCCGAGGCCGCGGTAGCTCTTTCGAACAACCCGCAGCCGTGCCTCAAAACGATAAAACTGAACCATAGACTAGAAAGAAAGTGTATCTAGGATTTTTCTACATTTATTAGAGAATTAGCGATCGACTCAGTTGTGTGATGTTGGCTACCATAATATAATTTGGCTACCAACTCAGCGCTTTCTACAATCGCTTGCTTGTGCCGAAGCTTTCATTATTGTAGAAAGAGAATATCTATTCTCAAGAAGCGGTTGTAACTTCTCTAGCCCTACTGCTGGACGATACAGGAACTAATCGACACAAACACTAGTGAGACACTTGAAGAAAAATTTGGACAAACTTCTTCTTACGTGTCGATGGTAGGTACCTACGACTTGTTTGGACACCAAATTGTACCAACTGACTATAAATTACTAGATCTGTAAACCTAGAAAATTGTACCTATGCATTTATTTAGGAAAAAATTACCTGACTTCCACAACAAAAAAGCAGATTACAATAAGAATTTTCAATATTTCCAGGCAATCGTCACCGCAGGAACTATCAACACTCCTCAAATCCTACTACTCTCGGGCATCGGTCCCAAAGACACCCTGAACAAGTTTAACATCACCACCATCAAGGACCTGCCTGGTGTGGGACAGAACTTTCAGAACCACGTAGGAGTTATGATGAAATTCACGCTGACTAAAGAACCTAAAATCCCAGATTTGAACTGGGATGTAGCTACTGAATATTTAATGAGTAGAACTGGTCCTATGTCAAGTACTGGAATAAATCAGGTGAGATTAAAAGCATGATGCAGTGTTTCCCTGCATGGAAGCCTCTATATTACCTTTCGATTCATGCAGTCGAAGCTGTAGCCACTTCATTAAATATGTTTTAGCATGGTAAATTAAAATTCTGGGGTTTATTTAGTACTAGCTGATGCCCGCGGCTTCGCTCGCGTGGATGTCAAATTATATACTAAAACCTTCCTCTTGAATCACTCTATCTATTAAATAAAACCGCATCAAAATCCGTTGCGTAGTTTTAAAGATTATTTTAAGCATACAAAGGGACATAGGGACATAGAAAGCGACTTTGTTTTGTACTATGTAGTGATTCTTTCAAGCGTCTGTTAAGCAAAACGGCCGCTAGGAAGTGTCTGGGAGTATTGGCAACTTATTTTTAAGGATATTGCCTACAATATACGTAAAAATCAGCTCTGAGAAAATAGTAATTTTTTAGTGAAATAAGTAATTTTTTTGTGTACCGTAACATCGGGGTACATTAGCCCTGGGGTGTAACTTTGGCCCAAAACGACAAAAAGTTGAAATTCCCGCCACGCCGCACTTTATGAGCTATTGAAGTAGTTCGCGCTATATATCGATAGATGGGGCAGTCGGTAAAACAGTTTCACGTTCACAAAGCGGATTGGTCAATTTGTAATTTGAGTGACTCAAATTACAAATGACTCAAATTACAAATTGACCTGTTTTACCGACCGCCCCATACCGCCATCTATCGATATATAGCGCGAACTACTTCAATAGCTCTTAAAGTGCGGCGTGGCAGGACTTTCAACTTTTTGTCGTTTTGGGCCAAAGTTAAACCCCAGGGCTAATGTACCCCAATATCACCGGTACCTACCTTGATGACCTGATACCTGAAAATTGGCCGTCCAAGCAAGCTAGCTGGTAGTAGTGTGTTCTTAGTTCATACTAACACTAGGTACTCAATCGTCCAGATTTCCTTCGTCAGAAAATACGTGACGTCTGGCGGCCCTGGGATCTTACTCTATTACAGTTGTTTCCGCTATCATATCTTTGCTCATCATCTAGACACGGATCACCTAATATTGAATTGACAGTTGACAGGCAAGGTGAGCTCTCGGCTTGCATCAGACGGTCTCCCCGACGTGCAGTACTTCTTTTACGGCTACTACGCGGGATGCGGTAACGAAACCGTTGTCGATCCTAGCACATTAGGCCCTGGAGCAGAAAGGAGATCTGTCTCGTAAGTTAATTATTATAATATAATAATAATAATAATAATTGCCTGCTGGAGGCTCTACGCGGGGTTCGTGCGGGCCATGGCCCTTTACAGGGCCCCGGTGTGGGCGCGTTTTTTGAGGCGGCGAGCAACCCACTTCCTGAACGCGCCCCAAAAGGTGGTAGTCATAGGCTAGTCCGGGGGTACCGCACGATCTACGGCGAGGCCGCGAGCCTCCTTGGTGGATTGCCGGCATCGGATCTGGAGGCGATAGTCTTCGCGCGCCTAAAGGAATTATACAGGGTGTAAACTGAGCTTTCACGATCTACCGACAAAACAAACACAAGAAAAAAACACACAAAACAAAAAAAAACAAACATTGGACATTTTTTGGGTGAAAGATTTCGTTTTATCAAACATCTTGCTGATGAATTTTTTGAAAAATTTAGGGGTCACGTAGGTTTTCAAAGTAAAGCTTAGTATAAGGTTCTATAAAAACTTGTGTAAAAAGCAACACGTTAAAAAGTTTGAACCTGGAGAAATTGGCTCCATAATTAAAAAGCAAGTACCACTCAATACTCAATACTATAATGCATTCCACATGTAAGTAGTACTTAGGTGGTAAAACTTAAAATTAGATCACATGGACCCTGTCGGGCACAGCAAAATAAGTGAGTTAGGAGAGAGGAAGCACTTTGTAAATTATAATTATAACATAGTTGGTAGGTACTTTCTAAGATAAACTAATAGTAGGTATAAAATATAAATTATAATATAAGAATATAAATATAAATAGGTATCTATTGGGAGATCCGGTAATAAATAATAAATCAAATAACATTTTATTTTGGGTACTTACTTACTAAAATTATGACTTTATAAGTCTATCACTTAGATATTCATTTAATGAGTAGTAACTTTTATTAACCAAAAAATTTAAGTAATTTAAGTTTTTTTTAAAAATGTGATTTTTATTTTCAATGAGACGGGTAGAACAAGTGCGTTTCGGCATCGTTAAGTGGTCTAACACCAATTAGAGAGAAAATATTTCACTGCTTAACAAGATTATATTTTAGAATATTTTTTTTTTTTTAGATTAGAGATATTGCTCTCCTGGAACCTGCTGACCCTATCCTCTTATTTTCATATTTTTGAACTTTGCACAAGAAAAAAAGACATTATATTTTGCTGGGACCGCATACGCAATACTGTTTGGCGGCATAGCATGCATTTAACAGTATAGTCAGTGCCCAGCATTAACTGACCCCTCTATTACCGCCACTTGCACTCTTCTACTTTTTACGAGAGTTCGGGTAGGATCATTCCCACTACCTACTTCTACTGTACAGTCCTAAGATAGAACTCGTGGGATTTTTTTCCCACTAGTTCTACGATTCAAGGTGGTACGAAATCGTAGAACTAGTGGGAACAAAAAGTCCCATTAGTTCTACTGGTCCTATGAAAAAATTAATGCTGACCACTGACTGTGACTTGTGTGATTTAAATACTTCAATTTTATTATTACAAACATTGAAATAAAAACTAAAGATACGGTCGTCCGAACATTTTGCTCGATGCGTTCCCCCAGAGAAACACTAACGTCATCTATAAGAACTAATCAGGCTGCTCGTAAACGTAACCTTGTATGAGCGGCGTGGCGTGGTATTATCGAGGTATAAAGAAATTAAATAAAGCTTTCATTAAAATGTTAATAAAAAAAAATGATAAATTTTAATTTTAAATTTTAATTTTCTTTTAAACTTCGGTTTAGTCAAGACCTATTTGGGACCAAATTCGAGGCGTCATTTTAACATGCGGTCCGCCCAGTCCTTACGCAGTAATATATAAGTCAATGATTACAAACCAAACTCCTTCCCAACCCAGAATCTCAGCCATAAACCTGCAGCCACGAAGCCGAGGCTACATCTCCATCCGGTCAGTGGACCCCACGGACCAGCCAGTGATGCAGCCCAACTACTTCTATGAAGATGATGACCTCACCGTGCTTGCTGACGCCGCGAGAACCGCTTACGAACTGGCTAATACTACCGTAAGTTGTTCTTGGTTTTGATTGACTCACATTGAAGAAAGAAAAGAACCAATGGCTATTAGAGTAAGTAAAGGTCTGCTAAAAGGACCTTCTAAGGTGTACGCAGTTTGTCTACCTCACGGCCTTTTTAACCCTCGACGCAAAAACGACGGTGTGTTATACTTATAAGTTTGACGTGTGTCTCTCTGGCATCGCAGCTCCGGAACGAATGAACCGATTTTGATTTTGTTTGAAAGATGAATTAAGTACCTATTACAAAACTCGAATACCTGTCACAATAACAGTACATTGTTACCTTAGGGGTGAAAGGAACTTATATTTAGTCCCGAGTCGGGGTTTGGCGCCTGAGCGCAGCGAGGGCGCTAATAGTTCGAGGGACTAAATAAGTCTTTAACCCGAGGTAAACACTGTGCTTTTCATTACGAATACAAGGAAAGTTGATGGGAATAGGCTTGCCCCCAATCACCTAAATCGGTGAATAGACTTTGCTCCTAATTACATCGGTTGATGGCAAGGCTTGCTCCTAATTAGATTAGTTTATGGCAATAGGCTTGATCCTAATTAGATTAGTTGATGGCAATAGGCTTGATCCTAATTACATCAGTTGATGGCAATAGGCTTGCTTCTAATTACATTGGTTGATGGCAATAAGCTTGCTCCTAATTAGATTGGTTGATGGCAATAGGCTTGCCCCCAATTACATCAGTTGATGGCAATAGGCTAGCTCCTAATTACATCGGTCGATGGCAATAGGCTTGCTCCTAATTACATCGGTTGATGGCAATAGGCTTGCTCCTAAATAAATCGGTTGATGGCAATAGGCTTGCCCCCAATTACATCAGTTGATGGCAATAGGCTTGCTCCTAATTACATTGTTTGATGGTAATAGGCTTGCTCCTAATCACATCGGTTGGTGGCAATAAAAGGCTTGCTCCTAATTACATTGGTTGATGGCAATGGGTTTGCTCCCAATTACAACAAATAATTTGACAGCTGTCAGTAGAAAGCGATTCTCCCTAGCGCTGAAAAGTAGTACTTTCAACCCGCTCCGCAGGCATGTTCTGACCTACTTTCAGAGTATGAGTAATGAAAAATATCTTACAGAAAACGTTGCATGCATATTCAAATACCGTTTTATATAAGCAGAATATCTACTTACTAAGGGGAGTAAAATTCCAGCTCCTCCAAGATAAATACGGAATGATACCCACTGTAGGGTACGGTGATGAGTGCGTGGGTGGCGGCAGGGATCCTACCGACGAGTTCTTCAAATGTCTCGCGCGGCTGCACACGGCGCCCGAGAACCATCAGGTGGGCACCGCCAAGATGGGGCCAGACTCCGATCCTATGGCCGTTGTGGATATGCAGCTCAAGGTTCATGGGATACAAGGTAATTTTGCTGTTTTATTGCACCGCGTTTAACTTCTTCTTAGCGTGTCGATGGCAATCTATTGTGTCGACCCAGAAGTCAGTCAGGTTTTTTTTTTGATGGTGGTAAATCATCAAATGACTCCTCCCACTATGAGCGGAGCGGAAGGGAGTGTCAGACTTCTACCGACTAAAAACCACCCATGTTCCTTCTTAGCCCTTTGTATCTGAAGCCGCGGTATCTCTTTCGAACAACCCGCAGCCCCGGTAGGGACTTAGGTGCTTTCGGTAGCGATTAGCTATATCTATCAACTAGCTGTTGCCCGCGACTTCGTTCGCGTTGAAATTTTGACTCTCTGGTCTGGAATTGCGACTGCCTCTGGATGTACTAAGTCAAATCGAATGCCAAATGCCAATCGAAGCGATTATATTCCCTTAATTACACCAGCCCTGTCGTAAAATGTCTTAGCTATATTCTATCTCTCTACCAAGTTTCAGGTAGAGCCCTTTTTCCTAATCATCAAAAGATTCCTCCCGCTCTTGGTAGAGCCGAAGGGTTTCTCAGACTTCTACTAACTTGTAACCACCCAAAGTATCTTCCTACTAAAATTAAAGTATATAGCACAAAAAATAAAGGTTTTTTTTTTTAAATTCGCTAGAGCCCTTTGTTGCCCTAATCCGGCCCTGTCACACAATCTATTCTTAGCCATTTTTCTTTTCATTCTTAGCATTCTTTGTGCTACAAGCTTGATTAGCTTGTAGCACAAAAATGAAGGACTTTCTCTTATAAACTTGCGAGACCCCTTAGTCCTCCGTAATCCAGCCCTGTCGTAAAATCTGTTCTTACCAGACGTCTACTAACTATAAATTAAGACCCTGCCAAAAATGAAGATTGTAGCACAAAAAAAAATGAAGGACTTTTATATAAACTTGTGAGACCCCTTAGACCTCCCTAATCCGGCCCTGTCGTAAAATCTGTTCTTACCAGACGTCTACTAACTATAAATTAAGTCTCTGCCCAAAAATGAAGATTGTAGCACAAAAATGAAGGACTTTCATACAAACTTGTGAGGGCCCATATACCATCCTAATCCAGCCCTGTCGCAAAATTAATTCATAACAGACGTCGACTGACTATAAACTACGTCTCTGCCAAAAAATCTAGATTATAGCGCAAAAAATGAAGGACTTTCATACAAACTTGCGAGGGCCCTTAGACCACCCTAATCCGGCCCTGTCGCAAAATCCGTTCTTAGCGGACGTCTACTAACCCTAAACTACCTCCAAAAATCATCGTTGTACGTCCAGCGGTTTTTGAGATTTCGTGATGAGTCAGTGAGTGACCTTTCGCTTTTATAGATATAGATTGTGTAGTAGACCACCAGATCGGCCACCTATAAACCCTTATATGTTTTGAAACAGTGACCGACAAATTCTGATATTCGGCGACAAAGGGTTTCAACTTTTTTGTATGGAAGCTGGCATATTGACCAACCGCCATTTTGATTTTTTTTAGAAATCACAGCCCAAGATGAAATTGGTATGTATGGGTAGAGGACACCTAGACGAATAAAAAATGTCATGATACATAGTACCCTAAAGAGTCACGTTATCGAAATATTTGAAGGTTAAGATCGACATATGAAATAACCTTGCACGGCACAGTTGGCGCAGTGGCTCAAGCAATGGACTGCTGCGCTGCGTGTCGCGGGTTCGATCCCCGCACGGAACAAATATTTGTATGACCTACAGATAGTTGTTCCGGGTCTGGGTATTTGTGTATGTGAGTTTAAATGTTTGTGAACGCACCCACGATACAGGAGAAATTCCTAGTGTGGGGCAACGTTTAAAAAAAAAAAAAAAAGACCTTTATTTTTGTTACAGGTCTTCGTGTCGCAGATGGATCAATAATGCCAAGAGTGGTTCGTGGTGAGTGTCTTACACTTATTTGTTTCAATTAACACTAGTGACCCGCTCCGGCTTCGCACGGGTGCAATGTAGATAATTTATGAGGCGTGTATACTACATAATAATTTCGAATTAAAAAAACTGCATTAAAATCCGTTGCGTAGTTTTAAAGATCTTAATGTACAAACAGCGGAAGCGACTCTGTTTTATGCCATGTATAGATAAAGATTTTCCACTTCATTTGTAAGCAGACAATTTCTGACTTCTTTTTGATTCTAGGTAACATAATGGCCCCGATCATAATGATAGCGGAGCGGGCTTCCGAGTTCATAGCGAGGGAACATCAGCTACCGAAGTAGTCTCCCGCTTAGGAACAGCTTGGCAACAGGTTCGCATAATCAGGGAGATGGAAATCATGAGAAATAAAAGATTGAGTTTAGAAAATAGGTGGTTTATTTACTAATTTAAACTAATTTATCTTAAATTATTTCTTTTTGGCGTTTCGTTTGCCTTTTTTCGGTATTTCTGGTTCGGGTTCGGATCTGTAAAGAAATAATAGTATTAGATAATGACCTATGCGATATGTCCATACGCCAGCTCATCAGACTACTCCAAACTGTCAAATCCCAATCTTCCTTGAACAAAAAAGCTAAGCTTTAACCACAGGCTTTAACGATAAAGTTGAAAATATATTAAAGAAATTTTATAGATTGTAGCGTCTGTACAACGCGAGAACATTAAGTCGTGACTGCCCGTGAACTGCATTTCATTGTTATGTGAGACCACGTGACAATACAATTTTATCCTTCGTGCAGAGATGATGTTAAGCGAAATTTTTTATCGCGCATCGAATTGGCTACTTGACGTTACTTGACTGGCTATTTGAGTACTGTTAAGAACTCACAAAAATGTTATGTTATTTCAAAGAACTAAAAGGAATAACACGATTTGTCTTGAAGTCGTAGAGTTAACAACAGTGCGTTTTTTTACCCTCTGAAATGCGTTCTGTGCTAGGCTTGAGCCTACAACATGCAGAGGATATCTTTTACCCCCGTATTTATAGTCAAGTCAAAGTAATTACTTGGACTTAAGAAATTACTTACGCAAATATTTTTATGCAATGGGCAAGCATTTAAACGAAGTTAGAACCGTCAATGAAAGCAAAACTAAGAATTGTAACGTTTGTTAGTTCTAACATTAGGGAATTACTAAACTACAGAGAAAAAATCGTATCTTAAACAATGACATTTACTCAAGTAATAGTAATGACTTGTTTATAAATACGGGTGTTAGAGTTGAAAAAGCAGTGCTCAATAAAAGATTTCGCGTTAAAAAGTTTTATCGTCACTCACAGGAGGGGATAAACTGGTAATTTACAATTATCACAAAGTATATTATTAGGTTAGAAATAGATTTATTATTTATTTACCACTCGTTAAAGCAACATTACAGAAAATAGATAACTTACTCTTCGCTAGCATCAGGTGTTTCGGGAATGGTGACGTTAGCTTTAGAATCACGTCTGGTTTCCGCCAGCTCATTGGAGTCGTTCAATACTGATTGTACCTGAAATCATAATCATTTTTTTAGTTTTAGTCTTGTCAAATCTTTGACAAAACTAGAACTCGGTTTTCCATAATATCAAGGAACAATAAACTGCCGTACACGACCTTTTGATATTCGAAAAATGTTGTACGGGGCGCTAATTTGAAGGATTGTTTTGTGTAATGTAATATTGACCACACACTAAAACCACATACACAGCTACATAGCACACAGCTACATAGCACACAGCTACATAGTCCATTGAAATATTACATTTAGCATGCATTTTTTAGGACACATTTTTTTTTTAGATATCAAGGGGGAGTCAGTTTAAAGTAAAATCCAAGTTTGTGGGGTTGCAACCCTTGTCCCACGGCCGCCATCTTGGCAAAAGGGGGAGACCAAATGGTTTTTGTGTTTTATTTGACGAACCATAGGTCTCAAAACAAACATGAGTTCCCAGTTTTTGTTGCAAATAAGATTGATCAGTAACTTTTAGTCGTAGAACCAAAAATAAAAAAGTTATGAGTTATGTTGTACAGGTTTTCGCCTCTTAGGCTAGTAAGTAAGTCTTCACTAACTCCCCTTTCTCTTTTTTTAAATCTACCGATGGTAGGGATAACAGTAGACAGACAAGTATACTCACAAACTCCTGTTCATAAACGATGGTGTGTAGCATGGTATCCTCGGAGTCGTCGAGCGCTGATCGCGAGGAGCCCGCACTGCTGCGACGGGACCCAGCTGAGGAACGTGTCGTGCGGGAAGATACCGGCTTTATGGGTGCTAAGGAAGAATGGATAAGATTATAGTCTAATTTCTGGTGGTCTGAAATTACTCTAGTTTAACACTAGGGACATCGCTTCGAGGTCGACCGCGTCGAAAGTGGTGTGACGATCTGATTATGTTCGCGGGGCAAACGTGGGCAAAAATTGAGAGAGGGGCAAAAGGGGAGGTCTTTGCCCAATAGTGAGACATAGTAAAGGTTATTAAAAATCTCTGTGGTATATGACCTAATAAAGATAATGTGAATATCTGGTATTTGCAAATTCCATGAACTTCTGGACTCGTACAGCACATTTTAAACAAAACAAAGAATTGCATAAATTGTTATTTCACTTTTAGGTAACAAATATGATTACAAAAAAATATAACCTCCCCTATAACTAACGTAAACCACAACATAACTAAAACCAAACTCAACATAAACTAACCTGGTTTTTCCTTTTGCAAAACTTTTTTACTCTTTCCCTTGGTCTTACCAGACCCGTTAGAGTCAGAACTGGACCCAGACTGAGGTCCTCTCGTAGACCTTCGCACGGTCACATTGGACACGTCCATGTCTGAAGGAGGAGACGAGAACTCGACAGGTGAAGCTGGTTTCTTTGGAGACTGGCTGGTTGGCTTCTTGGTTGTTTTGGAGGTGGGCTTTTCTTTAGAGGCTTTTTCTTTGGTGGCTTTTTCTGTGGCGGCTTTTTCTGAAGCTTTGGCTTTGGCTGGCGAGTTGTAAAAAATATAGGGTTTGTCTTAATAGTATTATTTTATTTAGGAAATCTATTAATCTGTATTCATAATTAATAAACTGACTGAGAAATATGACGATGATGATATGTATAATCCAATCAGTTTTTTTACCCTTTCATAAACCTTATGTCAACGACAAGAAATATTAAATATTACAGGACAGAGTAAAATAACAATAAAGAGACAGTAGTTGAAGGAAAACCACTATTGTCAATGTCGACTTCAATGGTCAGAAAAAAGCTTCGGATCCAGTCACTTTTTAGATACTTACATGAGTTTTTTGGCAGTCCATGCTTGCCCTTTGGGAAAAAAGGTAATAATTTCATGTAATTTAATCTTTATTTTCTTACCTCTCTCAACATCCACTAGCGAGCGCTGCGACCTGCTTCTCTTAACGCCCTTTTCTTTTTCGCTGTCTTCCTTACTGTCCTTCTTACTTCTACCAGCCTTCTCCTTAGCTGGCTTGCTCGAGTCGGAGCTACTGGTCTGTCGAGTTATTGATAGCTTTTTCTTTTTGCCTAAACAAGGATAAATAGTTAATTTTACTGCAAGTTGTGAGTAAACAAGACACAGAAAACCACATAGACACAAAATTAAAGCGGGAGTATTTTTTTGTGTAATGAAAGTTTCTATTTTCAATCTTAGCTCGTACCTTCATTCTTTTCTAATGTTTTTGGTACTTTTACTCTTTACTAGTATACAATTTAACATTAAACGAATAACACTCGCGCGAATTAGTAATACGTCGACACTTTTTAAAACTTTTTTTTTTGTAAGCACAACTCGGCAATCACAACCTGTCTATTTGAAGAGTTCCATTGTGTAACTCCGAAGATCAGCATCATATCTTCACTAAATTTAAACAGGACCACTGCCGAATAGTTCTCAGCGAAACAAATAAAGAATTAATGAAATCGAATCGGAATTGGCGAAGATATCGCTGAAAATACAGACAAAAAAGCAGACGAATTGAAGAAATCGGACAAAAAATCAACCGCATCTTTAGCTCTACACTGCAAATGACAGATGTCAGAAGTACAAAACACATACCTTTAGAAACCTTAGCCTTCTTGACGGGTGAGACTCCACTGCTGCTGCTGTCTGACGGTATATTATCAGAGGGTTCCGCAGGGGGAGCCATTTCGATATCCGATGACTCGCGGACTGCTCTACTGCTTTCTGCCTGAGGTTGTGCTGTTGAATAGAAAAGTTAAACTTGTTAATAGGAATTGACTTCTGCCTCGTTTCCAAAATTATAGAAGAAGTCGTATGATATAACTGGATGAAAAAAAGCATGCTTCTAAAAACTTTAAAATCAAATAGACATGGTTTAGACTGTCATAAACCGTTATTGGCATTTTTTTATTTTTAGATCTCTATTCTAACATAATCTCCGTTTAATTCTCGGATGTGTTGAGAAAATCTTTTTATTGTAATATTCGAACTAGAAACAAGTTGAACTGATTCCATATCAAGTGTTCAAGTGGATTCGAGAATGGTTTAGATTTACAATTGGACACGGAGGTGGCGCTGCTGTTCGGGCAGGAAGACCTCTGCCAGGTCCGCTAGTGTAGTTATAATTTTGCATTGTATCCGTTTATTTATTAAATAACACGATTTTTGTTGTGAACTCACAAAAAATTACAAAAATCACATTATGGAACTTGTCAGGCGCAGCGACGGTATGTAGGATTAGCTACTAACCTTCTGAGATCCTGGATATACCATCAGTAGGTGAAGTCTCGTCTATTTCCGGTTCCTCCTCTACTGTTTCGTTGACGACCACGTGTGTGCTGCGTGCTATTGGTTGAGCTGGAAAATAATATTAAAATTTTGAGCAATTCGGAATTATCATTAAAAAACATTAAAACAACCGTTTTAAAAGAACTTATTTCTTTTATGTTAATCTCTTTTTATGTCATGTGGTACTTATGCGTAGATAAGAACCGAACTTTCTTTAAAAATGACTAGTGACGATGTTTCCAAACACGTATTCCTATTTCTTCTGAAAATATGATATCACTTACGTAAAGAAGATGTAGTTCTTCCTAATGGTGCCAGTGAATCTTCCTGCATAGTCACACCTTCAGTTACACCTGAACAAACAGACAAGACATTTATTTTGATTCTGATTTTGTTAGTTCTGACTACATATCTAGAAGAAAAAAATCTACACAAAACATATCGAATGTCGAACGTATATCAATTTTTGTAATTTGTTGACTGAATTATCAACAGCTAAAGGCATCTCTTGACTTGCGTTTAAGCGAAACAGACATTTATTAGTAGGGCGGAATTATGGCGAGTGTAATTTCATGTACTTATATGGACGGCATCACATAGAGTGTGCGCGGGACGACGTTAATCAACGTACAGTTAAGTAGCCAGCGCATCAAATTATTTTTAACTTGAAGGTTAAGTTCAAAATTGAATAAGAAAATTTAACAGATTGTGGTGACTTTTGCGTTAGTGACTGTACTTGTAGCCATGCCATCGCCAAGATATTGATAAAGGGATAATAGGGGATCGGACTGGGTCAAAATAATATGATTCTGTTTAGTCCGTAAGTTAGATTATCGAAAAATATTGAATACGTGTTTTTTGTTTTATCAAATCAATAAAAAATTACGAAGATAAAACGCGTCAAAGATCTTGGAGTGGGGCTTGAAACGTCACTTGTGTCGTCAAAATGTACTATCATATGACGTCACACGAGTTTTCGAAGCACTGTATCGTCTTCATTTTAAGTTTACGTGAAAAAAGAAAAAATACGTGTCCAATAATTTTTGGAAATCTATCTGACGGACTAATTAGTTTTTTTTTGTCCGATCCCCTATTTCACCAATGAAACAGAATTCAATCAGCACATTTAAAATGCGCCCAAGAGCTGTGCATTCGCATTCGAGTTGTTTTCTAGTTTATTTTCGTTCCAAGCAAGACTTTATTAGTCATTTAAAAGCCAGGCGTAAGACAAACTCACGCATAACGTCGAATTAAAATGATAATAGATAATGTTCGAAATACCTGTATGTGACATTTTGTTAAGACTGGCTCGTTCAGCGGCTTCCAAAGCGCCCAAGTACCGCGTCAAGTTACGACTTGACTGCCTGTCCGGGAGTTTCTGAAAAAATGGTTAAAAATCAAAGGAAGAAAATAATCATAATTTTCCGATTTACGTCATTGTAAGAAGCTAAGTAAATTTATTTATGTATTTAACTTCCGCTGTCCCGATTGTTTCTTTCTAAACAATAAAAATAATTTTACGCGACTAAGACGACAAAGAGCCGAAAAGCATGAAATAAAAAGTTGTGGACCAAAAATTAAGTATGTCAAAACTCTAGGAGTTTCCCGGTATCCCTTGGATTCGGATTTCCCCTTGTTACCCAACTTCAAATAATCACTCTGTATTGTTCAGAACACAGATACAGAAACAACAGGAGATATGGCAAGGAGGCGTGGTACATGCGAACTCATGTGGCCACGACGGGGCCTTATGTCACTGATCTAATAGCGCAATGGATAGGTGTTTTACTGATGCTCTCACTCACACAATATTTTCGAAAAGCTGCTGCTGTCAGTCTTTGTGAGCTAGAGATGTCTAATTGTGATGTTTGTAGTTGTCGATATTTTATACGATGATTCTGCGTATACGTACGAATGATTATACATATTATGCATTATACAATTAATTACTCTACACAATTGTTACTGCAGTATAAGGCGTATTTTATGGCGTTACTGAGCGTTGCCGTAAATGGAGATAAGAAAAACCAA
The DNA here is from genome assembly GCA_949775195.1 of Diarsia dahlii. Taxonomy (NCBI): domain Eukaryota; kingdom Metazoa; phylum Arthropoda; class Insecta; order Lepidoptera; family Noctuidae; genus Diarsia; species Diarsia dahlii. The sequence continues at coordinate 12,255,739 of OX459210.1, read as the reverse complement.
TATTCTGTACTATGTATTTACTAATAAAATATAAATTTATTTTTAGTTTAAACAACAAATTATAAATATAGGTAGGTACTAATAACAACGTTTATATTATCACGCTTTCTTATTTTTGCAAGCAATACTGAAAATAGAAAGTGCTTTTTATTGCTTAATATTGACTGAATAAATAGTATTCATTGGTTGCTCGAGTTATCTATCTATCTATCTATATACTTAAATAAAAAGAGAAGTCCTGACTGACTGACTCATCAACGCCCAGCCCAAACCCTTGGACCTAGAAAGCTGAAATTTTGCACAGAGGTTCCCTTTATAATGTAGACAAGGAATAAAGAAGGATTTATTTTTTGAAATTCAACCCCTAAGGGACTTAAACTAACAGACAGAAAAAAGTGCTGCTTATAATCAGCACTTTTCGAACGTCAAAATCTGTTGCAACACATCTGTGGTGTAAGTTAATATTAGGTACGATTTACTACAGACACAAATCAATATTTTTTTTTTAATCAACCTGTTTTGAATAAATGACTTTTTTTATTTTGAATGATTTATGGACATATTGTTTTTTATTTATAATATATTATTTTCAGGACCCCAAAAGAACTTTATTACAATAAAATAATAAATAGAAGAATCGATAACTTTTCGATTTAGTCAATCACTAGCGTCGAAGTGAAACAAAATGTATTAAGTAAATTGTGCGGTGCATGGTAAATACACGCTGTGACTGAAGAGATAAGGTTTATAATTGATTGTGTAGTACGTAATGTTTTAAGAAATGCGGATATGTTTGCGAATGCGTATATCTATTGTTTTTACTGCTCTGCGTGTGTGAACTGACGACACAGGTCCCCATACATTTTCGGCTAAAGGGCATATCTCCTGTTGTTTCTGTGATCTGTGGTTCAGAAGAACTAAGCGATCCCACGGAATTTTTTTAATATAAGTATAAATATCTTGTGTCACGATGTTTGTGGTCGCATTCCTCCGAAACAGCTCGACCAATTTTTTTTTTGTGTATATTTTATTTTGGTAGGTATGAGAATAGGTTGTAAAGTACTTTTTTTATAGGTTAGTAGTTATAGAAAGTGCACTGCAACGCATGGCCGGGTACAGGTAGTTATTGTATAGTTTAGATAATCTATACTAATATTATAAAGCTGAAGAGTTTGTTTGTTTGTTAGTTTGTTTATTTGTTTGTTTGTTTGAACGCGGTAAACTCAGAAACTACTGGTTGGAATTGAAAAATTCTTTTTGTGTTGGATAGTCCATTTATCGAGGAAGGCTTTAGGCTATATAACATCACGCTACGGCTAATAGGAGCGGAGCATAAATTAAAAATGTTACAAGAACGGGAAAAGGTATTTCCTTTTTGAGAGCTTCAGCTGCGTGCGCTGCGAAAACGGTATAAGTTACGCAAATATCATGTCTGAAGGAATTGTTCCTCCTTAAAAGTCATAAGAAAAAGTCCGCGACAGCATGTCTATCTTTTAAGATTGACTCATTGTAACCCTTTTTGACTATTAAAATGATAGGTTAAAAAGATTTTTTTTTTGTGAAGCTTATTTAACCCACATGGTATTAATCTATATCTAAATAAATGTGTTTGTTAGAACGGAAATTTAATATAGAATATTTGTGCCCTTTACTCTATACAGTTTAAAAAAATATCTTAGAAGATATCAAAATCAATAAAAACAAAATAAAACAACTAAAATCATCATAGATATATACATAAAGTATATAAACTTTGAAAGATACACAAGAAAACTATAACAACTTAGTTCTGAGACGAAGCTGCCAACTTCTTGCGAATGTGCTCGCGAGCTTTCATTTTGAATGTGAACTGACTGTTTAAAAAAATAATAATCTATATAAATACTCACTTCACACAAGTCCCTCAGCATGAGCGCGAGCTCGTGTGCCAGATGCGCGTCCCGCGGGCTACCCAACAACGCCAGCACGCGACACGTCGCACTATGTACTTACTTCACACAAGTCCCTCAGCATGAGCGCGAGCTCGTGTGCCAGATGCGCGTCCCGCGGGCTACCCAACAACGCCAGCACGCGACACGTCGCACTATGTACTTACTTCACACAAGTCCCTCAGCATGAGCGCGAGCTCGTGTGTCAGATGCGCGTCCCGCGGGCTACCCAACAACGCCAGCACGCGACACGTCGCACTATGTACTTACTTCACACAAGTCCCTCAGCATGAGCGCGAGCTCGTGTGCCAGATGCGCGTCCCGCGGGCTACCCAACAACGCTAGCACGCGACACGTCGCACTATGTACTTACTTCACACAAGTCCCTCAGCATGAGCGCGAGCTCGTGTGCCAGATGCGCGTCCCGCGGGCTACCCAACAACGCCAGCACGCGATACGTCGCACTATGTACTTACTTCACACAAGTCCCTCAGCATGAGCGCGAGCTCGTGTGCGAGATGCGCGTCCCGCGGGCTACCCAACAACGCCAGCACGCGATACGTCGCACTATGTACTTACTTCACACAAGTCCCTCAGCATGAGCGCGAGCTCGTGTGCCAGATGCGCGTCCCGCGGGCTACCCAACAACGCCAGCACGCGACACGTCGCACTATGTACTTACTTCACACAAGTCCCTCAGCATGAGCGCGAGCTCGTGTGCCAGATGCGCGTCCCGCGGGCTACCCAACAACGCCAGCACGCGACACGTCGCACTATGTACTTACTTCACACAAGTCCCTCAGCATGAGCGCGAGCTCGTGTGCCAGATGCGCGTCCCGCGGGCTACCCAACAACGCCAGCACGCGACACGTCGCACTATGTACTTACTTCACACAAGTCCCTCAGCATGAGCGCGAGCTCGTGTGCGAGATGCGCGTCCCGCGGGCTACCCAACAACGCCAGCACGCGACACGTCGCACTATGTACTCACTTCACACAAGTCCCTCAGCATGAGCGCGAGCTCGTGTGCCAGATGCGCGTCCCGCGGGCTACCCAACAACGCCAGCACGCGACACGTCGCACTATGTACTTACTTCACACAAGTCCCTCAGCATGAGCGCGAGCTCGTGTGCGAGATGCGCGTCCCGCGGGCTACCCAACAACGCCAGCACGCGACACGTCGCACTATGTACTCACTTCACACAAGTCCCTCAGCATGAGCGCGAGCTCGTGTGCCAGATGCGCGTCCCGCGGGCTACCCAACAACGCCAGCACGCGACACGTCGCACTATGTACTTACTTCACACAAGTCCCTCAGCATGAGCGCGAGCTCGTGTGCCAGATGCGCGTCCCGCGGGCTACCCAACAACGCCAGCACGCGACACGTCGCACTATGTACTTACTTCACACAAGTCCCTCAGCATGAGCGCGAGCTCGTGTGCCAGATGCGCGTCCCGCGGGCTACCCAACAACGCCAGCACGCGACACGTCGCACTATGTACTTACTTCACACAAGTCCCTCAGCATGAGCGCGAGCTCGTGTGCGAGATGCGCGTCCCGCGGGCTACCCAACAACGCCAGCACGCGACACGTCGCACTATGTACTCACTTCACACAAGTCCCTCAGCATGAGCGCGAGCTCGTGTGCCAGATGCGCGTCCCGCGGGCTACCCAACAACGCCAGCACGCGACACGTCGCACTATGTACTTACTTCACACAAGTCCCTCAGCATGAGCGCGAGCTCGTGTGCGAGATGCGCGTCCCGCGGGCTACCCAACAACGCCAGCACGCGACACGTCGCACTATGTACTCACTTCACACAAGTCCCTCAGCATGAGCGCGAGCTCGTGTGCCAGATGCGCGTCCCGCGGGCTACCCAACAACGCCAGCACGCGACACGTCGCACTATGTACTTACTTCACACAAGTCCCTCAGCATGAGCGCGAGCTCGTGTGCCAGATGCGCGTCCCGCGGGCTACCCAACAACGCCAGCACGCGACACGTCGCACTATGTACTTACTTCACACAAGTCCCTCAGCATGAGCGCGAGCTCGTGTGCCAGATGCGCGTCCCGCGGGCTACCCAACAACGCCAGCACGCGACACGTCGCACTATGTACTTACTTCACACAAGTCCCTCAGCATGAGCGCGAGCTCGTGTGCCAGATGCGCGTCCCGCGGGCTACCCAACAACGCCAGCACGCGACACGTTGCACTATGTACTTACTTCACACAAGTCCCTCAGCATGAGCGCGAGCTCGTGTGCCAGATGCGCGTCCCGCGGGCTACCCAACAACGCCAGCACGCGACACGTTGCACTATGTACTTACTTCACACAAGTCCCTCAGCATGAGCGCGAGCTCGTGTGCCAGATGCGCGTCCCGCGGGCTACCCAACAACGCCAGCACGCGACACGTCGCACTATGTACTTACTTCACACAAGTCCCTCAGCATGAGCGCGAGCTCGTGTGCCAGATGCGCGTCCCGCGGGCTACCCAACAACGCCAGCACGCGACACGTTGCACTATGTACTTACTTCACACAAGTCCCTCAGCATGAGCGCGAGCTCGTGTGCCAGATGCGCGTCCCGCGGGCTACCCAACAACGCCAGCACGCGACACGTTGCACTATGTACTTACTTCACACAAGTCCCTCAGCATGAGCGCGAGCTCGTGTGCCAGATGCGCGTCCCGCGGGCTACCCAACAACGCCAGCACGCGACACGTCGCACTATGTACTTACTTCACACAAGTCCCTCAGCATGAGCGCGAGCTCGTGTGCCAGATGCGCGTCCCGCGGGCTACCCAACAACGCCAGCACGCGACACGCCAGCCCCGCCTCGGGCGCTGTGGGACGTCGCACTATGTACTGGCACAGCACTAGCGCCATGCCGCCTTGACTGTCTGCTAGCTGTGGACAAACATTATGAAATTATAGTTTAAACACAGATAGCCTCCTTTAGTCTGCGGGCACGAAACTTGCGACCTGTGCTTGCGACGGCCGAGCGGTGGCGGCAGCGGGGCGATCAGGCAGCGATATCTTGCGCGGGCACGAAACAAACCGTAAAATAATAATTCAATATACAACACTGTGTAACCGCGCAAGCGACGAAACCAATCCAGTTTGTTCTCGTAGCTTCCGCGTCGCCGTTGCTCCACCGTCGCCCGATCGCCCCGCTCCGCCGGTGTCGTGCGCGTCGCTATTACGAGTAATGCTTTTGTATACATCGCCGTCGCGTCGCCCCGCCATCGCTCGGCCGTTGCAAGTTTCGTGCCCGCAGACTTAGGCCCAGATTCAAAGACCACACTTTGACTTTACTTTGACTTTACTTTGATGGAAAGATCTACTTTCACGCAAAAATATATTTCTTAGGCCCAGATTCACAGACCACACTTTGACTTTACTTTGATAGAAAGATCTACTTTCACGCAAAATTATATTTCTTAGTCCAGTCAAGCTGTTATTTACTTTCCAAAAATCATACTTTACTTTGATAGAAAGATCTACTTCAAGCTGTTCTTTACTTAGTAAAGGCGAAGTAGTCGATAATCATGACTTTGGCCTCAAAGTAAACTTTGCATTAGTATGCGTTTAAATAATGTAGTCCTTCGTGATAGACTAATTTCCTACAAAAGAAAAGTGTAGTAAAGTCAAAGTGCGGTCTCTGAATCTGGGCCTTAGACTCCGCATGTTGAACATTTTGGTTGTATTCGCGTTCGAGGCTTAACCGGCTCAAACCAATACAGAAAGTATCTAATCCACACTGCCACATAGGGTAACATGTGGATTGGATCTTTACCATTTGAAAAAAAAAACGTCAAATACCACTGTAAACGTGACTAATGCCCGGTTGCTGAAGTCCTCAGATAACTTCCCACTAACTATTGGTTCAATAAAGTTAAGCTTAAGTTAAACGTCGGTCTTACTGTCACTGCGTTTCTGCATACGAAATGAACTACTCAATAACTATCTAACCGATAACTAGTTCCTTAGTTGCCGATAGATGGCTCTGTTTAAGAGAGCGCATCTAAAATTGATTTTATTAGTTGAATTCGTCTTTATTACCGGCTTTATATTTTTTTTATATATTTTTAAAGATTAATTAGTGGCTTGATATTGTTTTTTTTTTTTTTTTAGGTAGGGTAGTAGGTAGGTAGGTAGGGTAGTAGGTAGGGTAGTAGGTAGGGTAGTAGGTAGGGTAGTAGGTAGGGTAGTAGGGTAGGGTAGTAGGTAGGGTAGTAGGTAGGGTAGTAGGTAGGGTAGGGTAGTAGGGTAGGGTAGTAGGTAGGGTAGTAGGTAGGGTAGTAGGTAGGGTAGTAGGTAGGGTAGGGTAGTAGGTAGGGTAGTAGGTAGGGTAGGGTAGTAGGTAGGGTAGGGTAGTAGGTAGGGTAGGGTAGTAGGTAGGGTAGTGGGTAGGGTAGTAGGTAGGGTAGTAGGTAGGGTAGTAGGTAGGGTAGTAGGTAGGGTAGGGTAGTAGGTAGGGTAGGGTAGTAGGTAGGGTAGTAGGGTAGGGTAGTAGGTAGGGTAGTAGGTAGGGTAGTAGGTAGGGTAGTAGGTAGGGTAGGGTAGTAGGTAGGGTAGTAGGTAGGGTAGGGTAGTAGGTAGGGTAGGGTAGTAGGTAGGGTAGGGTAGTAGGGTAGGGTAGTAGGTAGGGTAGGGTAGTAGGTAGGGTAGGGTAGTAGGTAGGGTAGGGTAGTAGGTAGGGTAGTAGGTAGGGTAGTAGGTAGGGTAGTAGGTAGGGTAGTAGGTAGGGTAGTAGGTAGGGTAAGGTAGTAGGTAGGGTAGGGTAGTAGGTAGGGTAGTAGGGTAGGGTAGTAGGTAGGGTAGTAGGTAGGGTAGTAGGTAGGGTAGTAGGTAGGGTAGTAGGTAGGGTAGTAGGTAGGGTAGTAGGTAGGGTAGGGTAGTAGGTAGGGTAGTAGGTAGGGTAGGGTAGTAGGTAGGGTAGGGTAGTAGGTAGGGTAGGGTAGTAGGTAGGGTAGGGTAGTAGGTAGGGTAGGGTAGTAGGTAGGGTAGGGTAGTAGGTAGGGTAGGGTAGTAGGTAGGGTAGGGTAGTAGGTAGGGTAGGGTAGTAGGTAGGGTAGGGTAGTAGGTAGGGTAGTAGGTAGGGTAGTAGGTAGGGTAGGGTAGTAGGTAGGGTAGTAGGTAGGGTAGGGTAGTAGGTAGGGTAGTAGGGTAGGGTAGTAGGTAGGGTAGGGTAGTAGGTAGGGTAGGGTAGTAGGTAGGGTAGTAGGTAGGGTAGTAGGTAGGGTAGTAGGTAGGGTAGTAGGTAGGGTAGTAGGTAGGGTAGTAGGTAGGGTAGGGTAGTAGGTAGGGTAGTAGGTAGGGTAGTAGGTAGGGTAGGGTAGTAGGTAGGGTAGTAGGTAGGGTAGTAGGTAGGGTAGTAGGTAGGGTAGTAGGTAGGGTAGTAGGTAGGGTAGGGTAGTAGGTAGGGTAGTAGGGTAGGGTAGTAGGTAGGGTAGGGTAGTAGGTAGGGTAGTAGGTAGGGTAGTAGGTAGGGTAGGGTAGTAGGTAGGGTAGTAGGTAGGGTAGTAGGTAGGGTAGTAGGTAGGGTAGTAGGTAGGGTAGTAGGTAGGGTAGTAGGTAGGGTAGGGTAGTAGGTAGGGTAGTAGGTAGGGTAGTAGGTAGGGTAGTAGGTAGGGTAGTAGGTAGGGTAGGGTAGTAGGTAGGGTAGTAGGTAGGGTAGTAGGTAGGGTAGTAGGTAGGGTAGTAGGTAGGGTAGTAGGTAGGGTAGTAGGTAGGGTAGTAGGTAGGGTAGGGTAGTAGGTAGGGTAGTAGGTAGGGTAGTAGGTAGGGTAGTAGGTAGGGTAGTAGGTAGGGTAGGGTAGTAGGTAGGGTAGTAGGTAGGGTAGTAGATAGGTAGGTAGGATAAAACGCATTGCAATTTGCAACGCATGCGCGGGTCAGCTAGTTGTTGATAAATTCTATATACAAACCAACAAAAACTAATTTATATTATTAAGCTATTGCATAGCTTCTATCGCGGGCCTTGAGCGTGGATACCGAATCCAGAAATTCCGTAACGAACATAACATGAGCGTAGGTTGCTAGGTTAAGGAAAAAGTTGACAACCTTGTTAAGGTTGTCAACTGAGGTTGTCAAATTAAATAATTAATTATTTGCATAAGTTGATAAAATGCTATGCAATATGCTCCAGAGTGCCACAATTTCTTTTTTTTTTTGTCTTTAATGTTGTTTTTTATGAAGGCAATCTTGAAATACTTAAAGATAGACCCACTAGTGTTCATGTTTTGCTGTTTCAAACAAAGCCAATTTAGCAAACATTGCTTTCCAATTTAATCTTGACATTCATGTTTTATGTTTTAACCCCTCAACCTCAATTTATTATTGCTACCGTGAACACTTTCGCTGTAAGCGCACGCTTTTCGGATATTATTGCGTCTATTGTTATTTGTAAAGTCGATAACTAAACATTTCCAATGCTCAAAGGGAAACTGTGTGTTATGTTCATTGACTTATATATTACTGCGTAAGGACTGGGCGGACCGCATGATAAAATGACGCCTCGAATTTAGTCCCAAATAGGTCTTGACTAAACCGAAGTTTAAAATAAAATGAAAATGTAAAATTAAAATTCAACATTTTTTTTTATTAACATTTTAATGAAAGCTTTATTTAATTTCTTTATACCTCGATAATACCACGCCACGCCGCTCATACAAGGTTACGTTTACGAGCAGCCTGATTAGTTCTTATAGATGACGTTAGTGTTTCTCTGTATGGGGAACGCATCGAGCAAAATGTTCGGACGACCGTATCTTTAGTTTGTAAATCAATGGTTATGTTACTATCTTCCACACTTGACTCACCTCATGGTTGACCCTGGTGAGTGACACGATGAACCGGACGACTGCCTCTTGATCTATCTCAGCTAGCGGAGAACTGGACGGCGCGTTGGCGAGCGCTCGCAGAGTTGGTAGTGTTGCTTTCTGTGTGTAATTATGGATATGATATTTTTAATGATATTTATGATATAAAATGGCTAGATTTTGAATAAATTTGGTATTTAAGATGTAAACGAACCCTTAACGAAGCAGTCAAATAACCATTATAGACAGCAAACTAAGTGATTCTACGCAAAAATTATCGCTGGATAACTACTCTATGCAAAAATCATCGCTGAGGAACTTTTTCTTCACGGTTTTCGGTAATACCCAATGTAACGGTCTCAGAGCATTATGCTAATGTATACCTGGTGTCATGGAGGTATTTTAAGTAAAGTTTTATGGAACTAGAAAAAAAAATGCAATGACAGGGAGAACAAAAGACTGTCGGCTTCGTTTAGGGTATCTTTACACCTAAAAGGATTGGGCCTACACAGCCAAAGACAGAGATAATGGTCTGAGGATGATAATGGAAAATGAAGGGACAGGAGGCTTATGGACACATCAGGCTCTTATAATAAAATAAATAACGGAAATATTAATAACACAAACTTGTATCTGTTCTTGAGCGCCATCCACGCTAATAGGGAACGTTTGGAAAAATACGCCAATAGTTTGCCTCAGCATATCTTCATCAACTGCAACGAAAACAAACATGTATTGATACACCTACGATTCCAAACATATCATCAAGTTAATTTCAAGCTTATTTACAGAAGCATAAAGATGAATAGGGTAGATGACAAAAAAAAAAAATTAGTCCGTCAGATAGATTTCCAAAAATTATTTGAACACATATTTTTTCTTTTTTCACGTAAACAAAAAATTAAAACAGACATACTGTGCTTCGAAAACTCGTGTGACGTCACATTGCAGTATATTTTTACCGGAAAGTGACGTCACAAGCCCCCACTGATTTTTGACGCGTTTTATCTTCGTCAATTTTTATTAATTTGTTAAAACAAAAAACATGTATCCAATATTGTTCGATAATCTAACTGACAGACTAAACGGAATAATATTTTTTTAGTCAGGAGACATCTATATTCAAAGCATATAAACACTTCACAATCATCAAGTTAATTTAGAGCTTATTTACAGTAGCATAAAGATGAATTTAACATACTTGTGGCCGGGTTGAACCAGAGAAGCAGTAGTCTGCTTAATATGGCGGGAGACTCGAGGTGTCCCAAGTGTAAGAGACGGCACAGACCTTCCACTATGATTAGTCTGTATGCTACACACTAGAATAAAACAAAGAGGTTATTAATAAACATAATGGGAGAACATCAACTCAGTTTTCCTATCGGCTTGAGTCTAAAGACGATTATGTGTAATAGTAATAACTAATTCGCATTGGCTTTGTTCAACTTATATTGCTGAATTTGCTAACTGACCATTTTGCAACACACGGGGTCGGTCGGCACATTAGTATCTTAAACAATCTAAAACAGAATACCTTTTACAATATTCCTGGTGTCAGGTTTTATATATTTATTTATTTAATTTTATGCCACCTATGTGCCTCTTTTTTTTTTTTGGTGGATGGAAAATCATCGAATAACCCCCCCGCTCTTGGGCAGAGCGAAGGGGAGTGTCAGACTTCTACTGACTAAAAACCAAACCCATGTTCCTTCTTCGCCCTTGTGTCGGAGCCGTGTTAACCTTTCGATAATCCACAGCCCCGACAGGCGTCCACCTATGTGCCTCTGACTTGGCTTTTCGTGCCGTCGAGTCAAATCAAAGGTGTGTCTTGGATTCGAACTTGAGAGCTATGACTTGGCAGTCACTTAGATTGGTGTTCAAGCTACATCGAGTATGCCCACAGAATAAGCGTAGCAATATAATATAGCCCAACAGAAATACTCACAGTGCTATCCATAATCTTCAGGAGCAATTCAATGACCGTACTATGAGCTGGCGACATTGATATGGCAGACTCCGATATGGATCCTGCAAAATATACGAAACCTCAGCAATCCTTGCTTCAACCGTTCGAAAGTAGGTCTTATAACTAGACTTTTGGTTACTGCTTTTTCATTATATAAGTATATCATGATCTGCCTAGCCTTTTGCCAGCTATATTAGGGGATGGCTTCCCGTCTAGCCGGGTGTAGCTGAATACCAGAAATCTACATGGATCGACTGCCTATTTGACTTCCACAATCCAGACTGCAGGCGTGGCGTTATGTTAGTGAGCGTCGAACACGGAGCACTGCTTAGTATAGTGTGTATATCTACAGGGTGAAATCAATATCCCTAGACAGGAATCGAACCAGTACATTTAAAAGAAGAAATCAGCGTGTGACACTATTTTTCTTTAGGCTCAAAGCTGCCTAAACGTATGCTACAAATTTCTCACCATCCTCATCAATAACAGTACTATGGAAAGTGCTTCGTTTCTTCGTGGTGTTGACCGTGGTATCCTCCGCGCTGCTCTCGTCTTCAAACAGACGCGCGCCGTGCACACACAACAGCTTATAACTTTGTGATTTTTTATGATAGTGTTTTGATATTTTGCATATAGATTCTTTACGTAAAAATACTAGACACGTTTCGAGTTTCGCATAAACTAAAATTAATGTTGTATATCAGTGGTGTTCTCTATCCTACTAATTCCTATTCCTACTAATATTATAAACGAAATTATAAAAATGTTTGATGTTTGTTACTCTTTCACGCAAAAACTACTGAACAGATTTGGTCAAAATTTGGTACACAGATAGTTTATAACCTGGATTAACACATAGGATAGTTTGTATCCCGATTTTATCTTCCCGTGGGATAATTTTCGAGTTGTAGCGGGCGAAGCCGTGGTGGTGTTCTGTATCACACAAATTCATGCGACCCTCTTTGACTAAACCTCGAATCGACCTAAACGATATTCAGCAAAATTCTCACCATCCTCATCAATGACAGTACTATGGAAAGTGCTTCGCTTCTTCGTGGTGTTGACCGTGGTATCCTCCGGGCTGCTCTCGTCTTCAAACAGTCGCGCGCCGTGTACGCACAGCAAGTCCACGATACAACGGAGTACGGTCGATACTGTGCGCTCGTTTGATGTGTCGATTAACTGTAGGCGTTGGTTAATAAGTAATATGGTTGTTTTTAGGATACATGTTCAAAATCAATATATTTTATCTCACATAGGCCTACATGTTCACATATGGGTGTCGAGAAGAGGTACCATCACCTGCAATAATGCATAGGCAGTTTAGAAAAAATACCGTGTGAAGCAAGAAATGACGCCACCTGGCGTAAATAAGTACTCGATTAGCAACATTGATTATATTGTTGATGCTACACTAACTAGAGGGCGCTCACGCTGTATAAAATGTTTATGTAGTATCTTTTTTCTGTTTAAACATTCAAATAATTTATAATGAATTATTTCTAATATATAAATTTATTCCTAATTACCTAATATGTTTGTTTAAATTGAATATTATTATCATTTTATAACAATCTGATTTTAATTATCTATGTTTTAGTTTTCAAACTTGAGGGTAGGTCGAATATGAATTTATAAATAAATAAGTAGGTAGTAGAAATAATTAGATTGAAGATTTATGAGTTATGACTAAGCTCAATTGATTGTTCGCTAAGTTTGTTTCGATTACCTCATTCGAGTGTGTTTAGCTCAGTTTTATTTTAATTTAGGTGAATTAACTTATTTCATCAAAATGAGTACGCGTTGTAATATTGTTTTCGTTACAAGAGCTGAAATAACTGATTTGCAAAATCAAGGCAAAAACTTATCGACACTCGAAACTTGTCGACTTAACTTATTGTTAACGTAAGTAGTTTTGATTTCAAATTTTTTATAAGAAAAAAAAATGTTTTAGTAACGACTATACTACTTAATAAATAATCATTATTGCGTATTATATATTTCTGTTATATTGTTGCAGAGAAAAACAGTTGTTCTATTGGTACGACGATTTGAAAACGAGGGTTCTTTGCAACACCATCAAAGAATTAGTAGACCACGGCTCATAAACACATTACAGCGTCAAATCGTGTTATGAGAGTATGAAGAAAATGGATTCCTGCCGATGACCGACTATGCTGCTATAAATGACTCAAGGTGTTGACAATGCCCGTCGTGCTCTTAAAAGTGAAGAGCTGCATTATAGGAGGCATGTTGTGAAACCCTGGCCCACAGAAAACCTTAACAGGGCAAGATTACAGTTCACTTTGGATCATGTTAACTTTGATTTGAGTAATGTTTTTTCATCTTTACAGATGAAAAAACTTTTAAGTCCAGTGAACACGGACGCTTATGTTTGTGGTGCCGAAATAATACGTGATAAACAAGTGGTTATGTAGTGTCCAATATGCTGGTCATATTACAGTGAACGTGTGGGGATAGATAAGTGTTGCCGATCCAGGATTTATATTTCATAATACTTAAAAATAATATTACCTACTTAACTTTAGTACTTATTATTTATATTAACTGGAGACCGGGTTATTATAACCTATTAAATGACTTACGTATTTTTACTAACTAAAAAAAATCAAACACAACATTTTTTTTTATTACATTACGTAAGAACCTTTTCGTATGTTTTTGTGCAATTGTATACCTGACAATACCTATTTAATTCATTTAACTTTTCACTTTTGTGATAAAATAATCCGGTCTCCTGTTTGTCTTTCTTGAGGTTACAAAAGCTTCAATCCTCTTTCCGATTTTGGAAACGAATACTTAAGCTATGGCCTCAATAAGAAGTTTTATATAATATAATAATGTTGAACGATAATAAATGTCTGTTTTTTGAATAATAAACTGTAAGAAATAAACCACTTAAATTTGTGTGATAGTGTCTTTTTGTTTGTCTCCGTTCATCCCTGTTGCTAACTGACTACTAACTCGAATATTATATTTTTGAATGCTATGCGCACTTATTAGCTTAATGAAAACATTCCTTATGGTTTCCTTTGTTTTTTTTTATCATTTAACTTCTCACTTAATCCAACCTAATACGACGTGTTTCCTAACTTCTTACTTACCTAACCTATTCTCAAGTCAAAGTCCATTTTTTTCTATATCTCAACAGAATAGATTACATTTAGTTAGGACTAAGTTATAAAAATCTACCTCCTTTTTATTTCACCTACAGGTGACACCGGGTAATCCGGATATTGTCATTGCGGAAAGTAAAAACTTTAAAGGTTTAATTTCTTATTATTATTTAAGTAGGAATTACAAATTAAATTGCTGTGAGGTAGAAACAGAAATAAAACTTATGCCACCTACAACTGACACTGGGGATTGAAGAGTTTAATATCACAGTTGTGCAGAAACCAAACGCCATCTATTAATTGTATTCGAAAATTTGATTTCTACCTTCACAGAAAAATAGGCCTTAAGGTATCCATGCACTTATGTGGGCGACTGTACATGTTCAGGGCCCCGAGTCTGCTATTCAATAGTGTCAGAATGGTCTATCATTGATCTCATAATTGTTGATTGATGACAAGCCAAAAAGTACCTTAAGACTGTCGACTTAAGGTACTTTTTGGCTTGTCGTCTACTTGTCTAAGGAGGAGAAAATCACGATCTACGGTAGGACTCAATGTTACGCATTCAAAACACTGTGCTAATGGACGCATTTATAGTGGAGTTAAAACATAAAAAATAGAACTTTAAAAAAATTTGGAACCCTGACCTCCAAAAACTCCGTAGCAAAAAGGTACTTTTCGGCTTCATAAACTTGGCTTGACTTCGTCCAGTACTTTTCGGTGTTTTTGTACCAATTTTAAATAGTTTCAGAAATGTTTACATATAGATGCAACACTGATGTTTACCTAAAGATCCTTTTAACACTGAATACTTACATTAGCAAAGAAGAAGGCTTTGTTCTCTTTAGCGAACTCCTTGTCCAACATTCCATAAAGGGCTACAGTTTCTAAAGCTGTCTCAATTATTTCTGGGTTTTGGAATATGTCCACCTGAAACAAAGTTATTGTTTGTCAAAATTTAACGCCAGTTTTATTTAAGGCTAAGGCAGAGGTGCATAGTATACTCATAGCCATTCGCCAGTTATGTTTACAAACCCACTTTTTTATTTGTATTTCTCACTGTTTAAATTAGATATTTTCTGATCGTTTAAGTATTGGTTTATCTGGCAATAACAGTTTTCTTCACAAGTTTACATGCGTAAAAGTTCGCAGAGCCTATGTTCGGACCTGCCAAGATAATTTGATCGCACTGTACAAGATAAGTGAAAGAAAGAAAGAGTGAGAGATAGAGAGAGAACATAGAGCCGACGCTTTCTCTCTTACTTTGTCACACCGTTATGACAGACAGTGACGAGAGACGTCTCGTCTCACACAAAGATGAAAGTCGTCTTATCTCTGTCTTTCATACCGGTGTACAGTCTCAATGTAAAGCCCGTAGTGACATATTTAAGGCGAAGGCGACGAGGTAGCCACAAAATTCGAATTTGAGTGACTATTTGATGAAAACAGACCTTTATGTTTATAATTGTAATCTGATATTTTTTTATGAATCTTATTGATTGTATTCAAAATCGTTATTGTAGAAATTATTGGTTGTATTACAAATATTGAAGAGATTGTTAACAGATTTAAAATTTCTTATATTGTTAATAGGGGATCGGACAAAAAAAAACTAATTAGTCCGTCAGATAGATTTCCAAAAAATATTGACCACATATTTTTTCATTTTTCACGTAAACAAAAAATGAAGACGATACAGTGCTTCGAAAACTCGTGTGACGTCATATGATAGTACATTTTGTACCTTCAAGTGACGTTTCAAGCCCCACTCCATGTTCTTTGACGCGCTATAGCTTCGTCAATTTTTATTGATTTGATAAAACAAAAAACACGTATTCAATATTTTTCGATAATCTAACTGACGGACTAAACAGAATCATATTTTTTTGAGTCAGTCCGATCCCCTATTGTGTATGCCCCTGATGGGTAGTTTTTTGAGATACATAACCTACTGTAAGACCACACATCACCAAAAAATATGCAATTAAATACTTTGACTTTGACTATGAACTGAAACGGTTGTATTGGTGGTTTTAATCATTAATACTCAGTAAATAAACATTTGTTACTGCCGCGAATCCTATTATATTTAACATACCGGCAAATTGCAAAAAACGTAAGAAAATTCGAATTTCGCGGGCTACGTTCTCGCATCAATCTTAGCTGGTGTTGCAGTAACAGAAGAATGAGAAAGAAACCAAACATACCTCTAACTCGTTGAATATCATCGTCATGATCGGAGTCACGGTCTTTAGTTGCGGTGTGTCGAGGGCACTGTTTAGTATCGTCAAACATTTGGTAAGGGTCGCTGCGTCCGATAGCTTCTCTTTTATTGTCTGTGAAAGAGTTTTTCTTAAGACTAAAATTCGTGAAAAATAACGCAAGACAAGATTAAGTAATCCAGTACTCCAGTAGGGTTAGGCAGAGGCGTACTTCAAGTACACCCATATCTCGAAATTTATATACCAAAAGAAGTTTTTAAGTTCCATGCAATAAGGGCGAGCCTAATTGCCATCAACCAGGCACAAAAAAACTTGATGGAAATTAACAGACTATATTTTTATGGTTTCTCAAAGTAAACAGCTATTAAACGACATGAACATGGTTCGTAAAAGATCTGTTTTAAAATTACGTTTTAATTTAGCTTCAGCCCAAGGTATTATGAAAATAAATCAAAGCTCAGTTTTCGTCACTATCCGTCTTGGAGGCGGAACCTTATTTGAAATGAAACAACCTTATATGAATAAACTTACCGGCACAGGTACAGGAACCGGCGCGGGTGCTGCCGGTTGTATGGCCAACTCATCCAACTTCTTTTGAATGTCTGCCACCTAGATAAAACATAATATTAAGTTCACAACACTCTCACACTTTCACTATATTGAAAACATAATTATTGTGGTCAAAGTTAAATCATACATTTTTACTCAACATTTTTAAATGGCAATTTTGTAGAGGTTATTTCTTCTTGATTTAAATAAATAAACATCGCCTCTTTAACACTTTCGGTGTCAAGCAGCTGGGTGGGTCGAACAAAAATTCGTTAGTGTGCTGATAAACCACTTTCGAATCATCGCTATAGAAGACTTATGCTCACGCGGCTTACGAATAAAAATGAATAATATGAACTTGGCAGCTCTTAAGTATAACTTTACGCACACGGAAGGTGCAAATGCATTCTAAATGCTTTGGGCATTTTCTACAAATGGTCCATGCAACAGAGTTAAAAAATAACAATAGATTCTTCTTTAAACAAACAATAGATAGATGATTGTATTGTTTTCACATACCTTGGCCTTGCATTCAGCCGCTAGAGCGTAGTTTTGATCTCTGACAGCTTCCTCTTGCGCTTCAATAGCAACGTTCAGAGACACACGTAGTCGGGCCCTCTGTGAAATAATAATTAAGAAAATGTTTTTATTTAAATGTGCGAAATCCGCTTTTTTTGCCTGCAACTCGGTCCTATTGCTTTATGCTAGGTTATTGCAACCGCCACCCTGTTTCTGAGCTTGCTTAGCTTCTTGAACTAATTGTTTTGTTTTCTGGATGGCATCTTGCAAGTCAACTTATAATGCTGGCAACCAGACAATCCTGTGGATGTCTTGAATATAAGGGCTCCAGACAGCGCGTAAAACTTATAGACTAACTGCGGTACTCAGAGATTAAATATCTCTGAGTACCGCAGTTAGTCTATAAGTTTGCCGTCACGTAAAGTTAAGGCTGATGTTCCAGGGTAGCCCGCGAAATTCAAATTTTCTTACGATTTTAGCGATTTGCAGGCCAGTGCTAGGTTGTAACTGTCAAGAATGACTATGAAATACTCATTCTTGACAGTTACATGAACTTGGAGGGTTGTAACTTGTAATGATGATTTTGATGATTATAATTCTGAAACTGCAGACGTTTTACACCCGCGAATCATATTTTTACTAACATACAACCTAGCACTGGCCAGCAAATCGCTAAAAACTTAAGAAAATTTGAATTTCGCGGGCTACCGTGAACATCCACCTTATGCCGTAACTTAGTAAAGCTTTGACATAATTTTGTATTCAAAATCTTTACTAAGTGATGGCCTAAGTAATGATTGAAGTTCTCTGTGTGCGGCAGTAAGTGACAGTTCGTTATGGGCACCCCCTGCTGGGTACGGGCAATTTGTTTTTGGACCATTTCGTTCATCACAATATGTGCGTTATTTATTTTGATGTGCAATTATGATCTTTCCATTTATTTACACTCTTCTTAATCTCTATTCTATTTTGTAGGCTTAAAAACCTAAGTTACCTGTAACTTAGCCTCAGTACAATCTACTAGCGCCGCCACCGGTGGAGGTGGAGGTGGTGGTGGGTGGTCAGGTTCGGGAGGGTCGCGCAGGGATTGTATCACCCCGTTGATCACCTCCATACGACCTGACACCTCGGGCACCACTAGCTCTAGAGCTGACACGAAGGCACGGAGCACGTCCGAGGTTAGGGGTCCGTAGTCACCTGGGGGATTTAAAACATATTTTAGTTATTTTTGCACCAGCCTGTTATGTCTGAAAACCTCCGCAAGCTGATAAGGGTGCATTCAACTCTTTCTTCTAAATCATACTCCACCGAAAATTTTAATTTTTTCTTTGTTTCAATGTAAAATTACATCCGATCTTCTGTATGCCGTATTATTTACAGAAATGCACTCCAATCTAACATAAAAAGCTAACAATTGATGTTGAAATATTATACTCTCACGCGACGCGTGAAATTAGCTGTTCACTTCCTGCCTAGTTCATCGAACTCATCGCCGCGCTTGCCGTTCGCTAAGTGCGCTTTGTCGTAACGATACATTGCATATGAGAAATAAAACAAAATAAAATTTATTTGATTCCCATAACATTTCTGTAATTGTTTCTTGTACCGATAATCTTAGTATGACTATCAATTTACGGAGGGCTGTCCTTATACCCTGTATTTTAATAAAGACAAACACTACATTACCAGTAAGTACATCAGTGACAAGCGCCTGCAGCGCGCTCCGACCAGCAGGATCCGTCGCGTCGTACACCCGCAGCATGGTGCCCAGCTCGTGCAGCACGTACTGACGGGTGCTGAAGCCTACGGGGTCTTCCGTCTCTGATGGACAGGGAGACTCCACGATGCTGGAATGTATGGTGAGATTGTTGGCAAAAATGTAGGCATTATAAATTAATAAAGTATTATGGTTAACCTACATCACCGGTAATTGTTGGGAGCGATACTCTCGAAGTTGTTGATAGTTATGTTTACCTGGGACAAACTGTTAAACTGGGTAGATCGAACTTCGACAAAGAGGTCGCCCGAAGAATCCAACTCGGATGGGCAGCGTTCGGGAAACTACGCGACATCTTTTCGTCCAAAATTCCGCAGAGTCTCAAGACGAGGGTGTATAACCAGTGTGTGTTGCCAGTGATGACTTATGGCACAGAGACATGGTCCTTAACTGCTGGCCTCTTTGAGAAGCTCAGAGTCACGAAACGAGCCATGGAGAGAGCTATGCTCGAAGTTTCTTTGTGCGTCAGAATCCGGAATGAGGAAATTCGCCGAAGAACCAGGGTCACCGACATAGCTCGCAGAATATGCAAGTTGAAGTGGCAATGGGCAGGCCACATCGCTCGAAGAACCGACAACCGATGGGGAAGAAAGGTTCTCGAGTGGCGACCACGAACCGGAAGACGTAGCGTTGGTAGGCCTCCCACCAGGTGGACCGACGACATCGTGAGAGTCGCGGGCAAGCGGTGGATGCAAACGGCAGGCTGCCGATCTTTATGGCGTTCTATGGGGGAGGCCTTTGTCCAGCAGTGGACGTCTAATGGCTGATGATGAGACTGTCAAATACCATGGTAGTCATGGAGATTTGAAATCTAGAATAGCCAATAAAATAATTTGACATGAGAGTTTTGTTAATATATTGATTTGGATAAGCTTTCAGAACTTAAAAATAAAGGAAAGATTTTATAAGTTGGAATTTTACAGAACAGAACTCTAATACTGTAATAGCTTCTAGAACTAACACTTTAGGTAAGTAATTCGTTGTGTGTTAGGAAGCATGAATGAATAAATTAGCAGCGATAGTCTTAGAGATGTGACCGTCGGACTGCCAAGTCTCGAGTTCGAATCTCTCTCTGATTTTTCGGATTCATGTGCGTATATCCTTGAAATAAATAAATAATCACTTGCTGCGATGAAGGAAAAAAAGTGAGGAAACCAATATGCCTACGAGCAGGGCTGGGCCAAATACATGCTTTGCTTTAATTGAAATACAAATTACAAAATACAGTATCGCAAGTAATTGAAATACAAAATACCAAATATCTTTAAGTAAGGTATTTGAAATATAAAATACAAAATACAGTATTTTAGCTATTTTTAATTGAAATACAAAATACAAATTACATAATTACAAAAACTTTTTCAAAATAAAAATAATCGCTTTCAAAAACCACGAGAAAAAAGTGTAAAGTAACTTTCTTTCGGATGTCGGTGGCAAAAATGAATTAATAACCAGCTTAAAAGTTCACCACTCACGATCGCTAAATGAAGGTTAAATGTATTTTGAAGCCTCAAGTATTTGAAATACTAATTACAAAATACTTAGTCATCAGGTATTTGAAATACGAATTACAAATTACATTTTAGTAATTGAAATACAAATACAAAATACGTATTTGTATTTCAATTACAAGTAATTCAAATACTGTCCAACCCTGCCTACGAGATATGTCTAGACGGCATGTAATGCCAAGTCAGACTCATGGGTGGTATAAAAACTATGACACAGATTAGGCACTAACCACATGATAAAGAAGAATAAATGAATTTAAGTTTTTTATCTTGTCAAAAAAAAATACTCACGCTCTAATATAACCCGTAAGCACGACCAACTCCGGTAGAATGGTTTCCAGCGTCTCATCATCCTCGATCTTCTGCAGATGCTCCGCTAGATGTCGCCAGTACCACGCCGTCTCCTTGTTTAGCTTCTCCGCGGGTAGCAGGCGGAGTGTCGTGTCGGTGGGCAGCCATTCTAGTAGTTCCGATATTGGGAGGCGTCTGTGAGAGAAGGGATTTGGTTTTTTTGAATAAAATTTAATCGGAATGGCAGTAATGAGAACTTTTGATTCAGAATATGGAGAAAAGTTAAAGCTACTTTACTGCACACTGAATACGACACCAATAATGTTTATATTATGCCTATAACAAAATGCTAAGACAATTATATCTATCTATCTATCTATATAAATAAAGAGAGAAGTCCTGACTGACTGACTGACTGATTGACTGACTGACTCATCAACGCCCAGCCCAAACCCTTAGACCTAGAAAGCTGAAATTTTGCACAGAGGTTCCTTTTATAATGTAGACAAGGAATAAGGAAGGATTTTTTGAAATTCAACCCCTAAGGGAGTTAAATAGGGGATGAAAGTTTGTATGGAAAATCGTCATTTTCACGCGGGCGAAGCCGCTGGCAAAAGCTAGTATAATATAGTAATATAATATAGTAATGATAAATATCAAGCCACAGCATTTATTTCAAACAAATGCCATATCCTAACGACAGATTTTAAATTGACGTATTTCGTATTTTTACGTACACCGCGCACTCTTGCTAAAGACTTTGTTTGAAGTAAATGCTTTGGATTGATTTCTTTATAATTATTACATTTTTACAGACAACTTTGTCAGTCTGAAATATTATAAAAAACTTCAAACAATGAAAACGAGGTTTCTCACTCATGACAAGTTAATTATCCTTCCAAATAACAGGGTTAGGACACGGAGCTAGACTCCGTATCTGCTACTGAGAAATCCCACATGGAAAAACCCAATAACACTGCGTGACCTGGGAATCGAAGCCAGGACTGAACCTCATGCACAGCAGCGCTTGCGACCACTAGACCAACAATACAGTCAATCCAAATATGATTACAAAAATACGATCTCTGCATTCGATGTTTCGATACAGGTAAAACAACTGTTGCATTCTAATGAGAAACAAATACAAAACAGGCGGATAACTTCGCTGTTGCCACATTAAGGATGAAATTAGCTGCATGCATTAAAAACTCACTTAAACAGCGACTCCAGCAGTTTCCCAGCAACGTACTGCGAGTCCTTAGCATCGTGCGCGTTGTCCAGGCGTATGGCCTTCAGCAGGTCCACGATGTTGCCCTGGAACGTGCTCAGCCAGCCGGGTATCAGGATCTCTTCTACAACGCGCCGGACGCGAGCACTGCGCTCTGTTAGACCTACCTGAGGGTGGGAGAACGATGTGAAAGTAAGTATAAACATTAGGGTAGTAATTCTCGGATGATAGGCAGAGGTGTATAGGTCGCGCCATGTAAAAAGAACGCTGACAGTTATGTCAAACATGACTATTTTTTTCAAATTTCAGCTTATTCCAAAGTACTAAGGAGCTAGTGAAATTCGAATTAGGATTCTAACAATATTACAATTACACTTAACACAGTCACAGTAGCCTAGTACTTCAGAACGCGACTGTATAACGTGCGCAATAGTATCCCCTCCACTGCGCTCAGCGCTCTTTTTACGTGGCGCGAGGTATACTTACAGTACACTCAAATTGAGCTAGATATGTGTTTGTTTCAAGTTTATTGCACTTGGTGGATAGTATGCTTACGCCGGGAACAACAAACATTGGGTTACCGTGCCTCGGAGACAGATAATGGCGATAAGCGTAAGTCCATCGGTGTAGCCGAATTTTGGTTTCAGCTTGTTACCCTCTCTTGGACGCAAATAAGAACTCTTGGATGTTGACCGAGACTATGCGCAAAGCCTGTTTTTTATTAGTGAACTTGTCACCTACCAGGCCTATTGCCATCTACCAGGCAGTCTTCAAATCAAACAAGGACTTGTCAAATCTCAGTAGTAAATCTACTGTTCAATATAATGTAGCTTGGCAACCAAAATAAGAACAATCAAGATAGAAAACTCGCAAGCAGCTTGTTGTCACTATAATATATCTACACATAAGGGTCAGTTTACCTTGAGCGTGAGCACTCTCTGCCTCACCCTGAGCTGGGTGACATTGATGGCGGCGATGTATAAGAAGGCGGCGCGACGCACTGCCTCGTCCACGTCACATAGTCGCTCTAGTACGAAGGGCACGTTGCGACTGCATTTAGCTATTGACATCACTATAGCCCTGTAAGTAAAGATCAATTTCGATTAAATTTTAAACATAAATTTTATTGATGACATTAACCATTTTGTTTTGGATTCTCTCTACAGTAAAAAAAACTAAATCTTTGATTCTGAAAAGTATAGAAGAAGACATGTTGTGCCGATCAAACAAATTGGGATAAGGGAAAGAGTGATGACACACAGTCAAAATCATAATGCTGCCACAATAAATCAGCAGTTTGAAATAACGACGAGTAAAAACTCTTTACTCGTAAGTATTTCAAGTAGGTAACTCGAAATGTACCATTAGCCAATCCTCTTAAAAACATAGATAACTTGCAAAACTAAAGCAGTTGTACATTGATATAAAAAAACCCTAGATGCACAGTCTCGAACAAAACAAACAGTCGAAGCTGTCGCCAAACACTCACCAATACACGCACTACCACATGTAGTTATCGTCACTATAAACATATTTTTTTTGGCAAATTCAACCTTACGCAGATTCCTTTTACAATGCAGTTATAAAAAGCAATATAAAAAGTATTTTGTACGACCGTGCAGAGACGCGAGCGACGCGAGACTATTTGAAATGAGTTCATTGTGAACTCATTTTAAGCGGACGGTTTTGAGACGCGGAGTGTGTATCTTGGGTTTTATTATATCAATGCAGTTGTAATGAAAAATTGGTATGTGATGCAAGTCTGCAGAATAGGGGATCGGACTGACTCAAAAAAATATGGTTATGTTTAGTCCGTCAGCTAGATTATCGAAAAATATTGAATACGTGTTTTTTGTTTTATCAAATCAATAAAAATTGACGAAGATAAAGCACGTCAATGATCATGGAGTGGGGCTTGAAACGTCAGTTGAAGGTACAAAATGTACTAACATATGCCGTCACACGAGTTTTAGAAGCACTGTATCGTCTTCATTTTTTGTTTATGTGAAAAAAGAAAAAATATGTAGTCAATAATTTTTGGAAATCTATCTGACGGACTAATTAGTTTTTTTTGTCCGATACCCTTTGGAATAATTAGTAAATTTTCTAGTCTTCTTCTATATCGTGTAGTTTGTGCCTAAACTGATGTCAGAATTTTCATGCCATGGGCCTCTAACTTGGCTTTACATGTCGTCGAGGAATATCACACAGGCATGTTGGTTTACTCACGATTTTCGGCAGTTAATCCAAAACTGATTGAACAAAGCAAGAGATACAAAAGTTCTAAAATCCCTAATACCTTTTTTTTTTGGTGGGTGGAAAATCATCGAATAACCCCCCCCCCCCCCCCCGCTCTTGGGCAGAGCGAAGGGGAGTGTCAGACTTCTACTGACTAAAAACCAAACCCATGTTCCTTCTTCTTCGCCCTTGTGTCGGAGCCGCGGTAACCTTTCGATATCCACAGCCCCGACGGGCGTCGGCCCTTGCGGGCCCCTCCTTGCTGACATCTCTTTGAGGCGTACGCGCCGCCGACACGGTCTGTTGCCGAATCCCTAATACCTAGAAAATGCTCTATATTACCTCCTAACAGAAGAGCTAGGGTCGCAACTCATATGAAAGCGGTAAGCTCTGGTGACTTCGTCATCTTGTTCCATTGGGTTCTGCAGTCGTTGGAGAGCGAGTGCGGCGCGACAACGTACCGCTCCGCGCGTGTCTTGAAGTCTTTGCATCTATTGAGAAAAAAAAAATGGTTTATAAATATATAAGTAAGCCTTTGTACGCAGCGATTCCGTCAATGCTACAATTTTTCATAGATGTTCAACGTAAAGCTTGGTGCTTGGCTTTTGCATCTATTAAAATATGGAATAGTTTGTATATAGGTAGGTACGTCATGATAAGTAAGGCCTTGTATGCGAAGATTTCGTTAATGCGACTATTTTACATGGATTTTCTAAGCTTGGCGCCCAGAAAATCCTGTGCCCAGCCAAGTCCAACTAGCTATTTTTGAATTCACTCTGTTGGATTATCAATGCTTGGCTCAATAGAAAGTGGGCCATAAAAAAATTTATTGTACAAAAAGTTGTATGGATTACAAAATGGTTATTTATTCATTACATACCACCATAACTAGTTAATTATTAGCTCTACATACACATTACGTGGCCAACTGCCAAAAATGCACCCAAGTAATTAAAGATCAGCACTGTTGCCAAATAAATAATGTATTTACTCAATGTAGCAATGGTAACAAGTGAAGTTAGTTATCATGCATCACGCCTGTATTCTTCAAGGGATTTACTCGTGGATAATGTAGCTTTCGAATGGTGAAAGAATTTTAAAAAAAGGTCCAGTAGTTTTCAAGCCTATTCATTCTATTTCTATTTCTAAATAGAAGCCTATTCATTACAACCAAACAAAGTTTTCCTCTTTTTATTAGTGTAGATGTTCAAGTTCTAAGCCCATACACAAGTGAAGATACAACATGACACAAACAATGATCCACATAAGGGGAATGCGACAAGTTAGCCCGCAAAATTCGAATTTATTTACGTTTTTTGCAATTTGCCGGTCAGTGTCATCAGGTTGTATGTTAAAGTCACATTTGTTACGGTCGCGAATCCTATTTTATTTATCATACAAACTGACACTGACCGGCAAACTGCAAATAACTTAAGAACATTCGAGTTTTGTAGGTTACCTTGTCGCTTCAATCTTAAAGAACTATTCGCAGGAACCAAATCCCTAACATAGAAAATCCAACATTAAACACGGAGCAAGACTTGAGGATGCTATCAATACTGGAACTATGTCTTACCTGTGATGCCAGCAACTTGTCACAAAGATCATCATCCAATGAGGCATCATCTCCAAGAGCAGACAACACTGCAGCCAGTACCTGACTGGCTCGGTATCTCACAGACTGACCCGATACACATTGACACTGCAAATAAGGCCATTATATTAAAGACTGGAATAGTTCATTTTTCATTCAAAAAGGTGTATTAAAACATGCTACAGATGTTTTGAGATTATATGCCCTATTATAATGCCTAAATACACACTAAAAAGGATGAAATAAGCACAATTAAAATACTTTTTTTAGCATTTGGTTACACATCACAGTTTAAAGTAGGCCTCAAATACTCTAATAGAAGTATTTAACATACTAATATTGTACTTCTCAATTTGCTGAAACTGAAGCCTTAATGATAAGTAATAAAGACTGTTTTAAGCTTTCACGGTTCTTAATTATATTTAAAATGTCACTTATGGGATATCTTCCGTGATTTTTAATTTGTATTGAGTTCCCGATATTTCGACGCTGTTGCAAGCGCCATGATCGCGGGTTAACCCGTAGTAGTAAGTGACATTTTAAATATAAGTAATAAAGAGTATTAGAGCCATGCAGGCAAGATTAATATTTAAAGACACTGTTTTATCATCTTTTTGGGGCGCAACACATTTTTCTACCATTCTCTCTTGTCAGTCGTCAAGGCATCATTTACTCCATTTTCTTTCATATCATTCCTGACACAATCAATCCATCCATCTTTTCTTTGGCCTTCCTCTCCCTCTCCATCCATCAACATTAATATCCATCAAAGACATTGTATAACAATCTTAATTTAATTAAAATATTTGAAATACTCACATCAAAAATAATATCAAATATGAAAAGTAAGAACTCTTCTTCATCATCAAGTGAGGTGCAGAATGTAGCCACAAACTGTACAACACGGTCCACATTGGCACTGGTGTCGCCGAACGTGAACAAGTATTGTAGGGCATTCTTGAAACTCTCACGAAAGCTGTCCTCGTCAAGCTGTGAAAGGAAGTTTAAGTTGCAGATGAAATATTCAGTCATTGTGATGAAACGTCATTTGTTGGTCTGGTTGGTATTTTCGATCCTGTATGACCAAGTCCACTATAAATAAACAAACTTTTTAACTTGTATATAAATGACAAAATTAAGCAGTGTTTTGTCACATTAGATTATAATTAGCCATAATTTTTCAAGTAAGTATAGAAGCTGGGACTTCTGCAAGACAAAAAATGTTGAAGAAGTGCACCAGTATTATAATTTGAACCATAGTTATTCAACCTACTTGACCAAATAAGAGAAGATAAGATAAACTTGTTGTTTGATAACTTTTTTACAGAGAGAAAACTGCCTAATCTTGTGATGTCGTTGAATGTAATAAGGAGACTTACCTTTTTGTACAATTTAATCATTTCCTTCACATATTTCTTGTGCTGAACCACATTGTATTGCACGTTTTGAAATATTTTGAACATCGTTGGATTGTTCCGAGGATTTGGTTTCAACGCGGACACTGTCTGCGGTACCTCAGCGTCCGTGGGAGGCATTCTAACAAATAAATTACTTTGACCCTTATTTGTAATAAAAACTATTATTATTATATTTTATAATATAAATTAATATTAATCACCTGATTAATAATAATTTCACGAAGTAATAAACAATAACAGCACGAAATCGTAAACTTCGCGCCCACAACCGTTTTGTTTTTGAATATTTGATGTTTGATTGACATTGACAACTTGTTGTGTCAACTGTCTAGTGTCTATGGCTTTCGATGTTGCCAGTGGGAAAGATAACGAATCTATAACGATGAAATAACTAAATATCTGTTCGGTTATTTGCCGTTATTACCGGTTTTTCCCAAATAACTGTACTTATTATTCATCAGTCGCAACCGTAATCAGGTCACACACTAGCTTCAGGCTTTAAAAAAATTATTCAAATAGTTTCAAATATTAATTGGAAAGCGCGGGCAACTTCGAAAATGGCGGTGGCGTACTTTTCAAACTTTAATTGAAAAATTTGTAATAAGTAGGTATGTACTTAAATTATTAATACCGATGTGCTTCCACGACCAAGTGTCTTCAGCGGAGTTGTGTGCATACCTACATTATGCACACAATGCTTGTTGTAGCTTTGCAACAAGCGTCATCGTTCTCGAACAGGTACATATTTAGGGTCCCATTAAAATAGGTGGACAAATTTTAACACAGCGTTCAGTAGGTATAACCAAACATACCTAAACAAAAAAAAACATCAAAAAAAGTTTTTTTTTACTTAAAATAATAAATTGCCAGCACTCTAGAACAAACTCATCCTTTAAGAGTAGGTACTTAAATGCGTTCTTCTTATTATTTTTTTTACCGTCGTCCTTTTGGGGAGTCATGAGGAACAGGGTGTAAAGTTCCTCATCCTCCATGGAAAGGGAGTTTCCTCCGACCGGACGGGTATTGTGTCCGGCGGGCTAATTGCCCGACAGTGTTGTAAGTCGGGATCTCCTATAAAGGCTTAATTATGTCGCGGATAATGTTCATAGCGCGATGTAGGATTTTCTGTCGATCGTTGTTAGTATGCAGGTGTTGCGATAGATGTCGCTAGTCGCCACATCCTTATTTTGGTGGTCTGAATGATTTCTGAAATTTTGTCCACCTATTTTAATGGGACCTTATATACTATTGTTAGTAATACACCCTTGTTAGTTATATACCCTTGTTAGTTATATACCCTTGTTAGTTATATACCCTTGTTAGTAATATACTATTGTGTGTTATATACCCTTGTTAGTAATATGCTATTGTTAGTCATATACCCTTGTTAGTAATATACTATTGTCAGTTATATTCTATTGTTAGTTATATACCCTTGTTAGTAATATACTATTGTTAGTTATATACCATTGTTAGTAATATGCTATTGTTCGTAATATACCCTTGTTAGTTATATACCCTTGTTAGTTATATAGGTACTCTTGTTAGTAATATACTATTGTTAGTTATATACCCTTGTTAGTTATATTAGGTCTACCTATAAAATTGCCGATTTGTATGAGAATTTTAAAATATAAAAATTTTGGTATTTTTTTTTATTTCAGCGAATCAAAGTACTGGCCCAAATGATCTATACAATTATGCCATTTTGATGGCAGTTTGTTTATCCCTTTACTGTAGAAGTCTGCCGGACGGGAGGCGATGAAGTCAGCGAAAGCGTTTTGTACTGCCTCTCGGGTGTCGAATTTTTTACCACTTAAAAAAATGTCTAAATTTTGAAAAAAGTAGAAATCTGTTGGGGCAAGGTCCGGTGAGTACGGTGGGTGACGGAGAACTTCCAGCTGTAACTCTTGTAGCTTTGCGATGGTCTTTCGTGAAGTGTGAGCTCGTGCGTTGTCGTGGAGAAGCAATGTGGAAGAACGATTGACAAGTCTTGGTTGTTGAATTGCGAGCTTCTCCATCATTCTTTGCAATTCTTTGCAATAGACATCTGCCGTCACTGTTGTGACATTCGGTAAGAAGCTGTGGTGTACAAGTCCGGCACTGGTCCACCAGACAGTCATCATCATCTTCCTATGAGTAATCTGTTTTGTAGCGCACTGATTAGGTGATGTACCCGGGTCCACCCACTGAGACGAACGCTTACGGTTGTCGTACAGGATCCACTTTTCATCGCAGGTAACAATTTGATAAGAATTTCATCGTTTCTATGCCGATTCAGTAGTGCTATCCATGCTTCGACGCGTAAATCTCGCTGTTGGTCGCTTAGTTCGCGTGGCACGCACTTATCTAGCTTTTTTATCTTTCCAATTTGACGCAAGTGCCTCAATGTTGTTTTGACACTAACTCCAAGGCCAGCAGTAAGCTCAGCCTTAGATTGAGTTGGACCCGCTTCCACTATCGCCTTCAATTCGTCGTTGTCGACAATGTTAACTGGCCAACCGCGAGGCTCGTTCTTCGACTCAAAATTTCCAGATTGAAAACGATTGAACCATTAATGGACCGTGTTTATGCAAGCAGTGTTAAGTCCGTACACGTCGTTAATGTTTCGTGTTGTTTGCGCAGCGGTATTTCCACGTATGAACTGATATTCGAAAATTGTACGAATTTGTAGTTTATCCATGGCGCCAAAAACTACCAAAAAGTCACAAAAACAAAAAACTATCAAAAAACAAATGACTAAATTTGAAATTAAATTAACACGTCTTTCGAATAAAATTTACTTGAATTTCGAATTACGCGCCAATCCACAGATACTTAAATCTGAAAATGCCGGTTGTAGAATCTGCAATTACATAGGTAAAGACCTATTATACTCTTGTTAGTTATATACTCTTGTAAGTAATATACTATTGTTAGTTACTTACCCTTGTTAGTAATATACTATTGTTATTTATATATTGTTGTTAGTAATATACTATTGTTAGTTACTTACCCTTGTTAGTAATATACTATTGTTAGTTATATATCGTTGTTAGTAATATACCCTTGTTAGTAATATACTATTGTTAGTTATATATCGTTGTTAGTAATATACTATTGTTAGTTATATAAACTTGTTAGTAATATAGTATTGTCAGTTATATACCCTTGTTAGTAATATACTATTGTTAGGTATATACCCTTGTTAGTAATATACTATTGTTAGTAATGTACTATTGTTAGGTATATACACTTGTTAGTAATATACTATTGTAAGTTATATACCCTTGTTAGTAATATGCTATTGTTAGTTATATACCCTTGTTCGTATACATATACTATACATAAATATATACTATTGTTAGTTATATAACGTCGTTAGTAATATGCTATTGTTAGTTACATACCCTTGTTAGTAATATGTTATTGTTAGTTATATACCCTTGTTATTAATATGCTATTGTTAGTTATATACCCTTGTTAGTACTATACCCTTGTTAGTTATATACCCTTGTTAGTAATATACTATTGTTAGTTATATACCCTTGTTAGTTTTAAGATGTACCTACTTGTTGTAATTAGAAGACTTGATGGGGAGAGATGTGATATCGGTCGTTCCTAATAATTGTGTGGTGGTGGGTACTTGGTGTCATTTTGCAAATAAACCAGTCTGTCGTTGACCCACGTATTTCATTGACGTTACACATAGAACCCTAATCTATTTAAGTCGCGAGTTAATAGGCTTTTTCTGGGTAAGCTCGTTCCATCGTCGACCTCATCTCTGCTCTTAAGGCGACATTAACTGCCCGCGCCCTTAACTCATCGCCTAAACAAATAAGGTTGAAAATGGGGATGCGTTTGATTCTCGTGACTGCCAATATGAACGATAGTTCGCAGATTTAATTTAATTAAAAAAAAAATACGCCGTAATGTTAAAATATTTTTACATATGTCTTTAGTTGGTTAAATTTCCTTTCTGATAGTAAAAAAAAAATAACAGTTATCGCTCAAAATATTGAGCATTTCGAGACGAAAAAGTTTTTTCGTGTGATTTTTTTGTGATTTTTTTTTTCGAGGTTCTTGATTAATTTTAGAAAATATTTTTGCATAAGTCTTTTAGCTGATACTGACTATACACTGTATTTTTTTTTAATTGTAATAAGTAGCAATGCGGCTAACTCTGCAACGAAAAACAGGTCGTTTTTACGGTGTCCCTCTTATCTGCGCCTTAAGGCAAGATTGAGGTCTAGAGCAAGCCCGTTTATAATTAAAAAATGCCGGTTTCCTCACTATGTTTTCCTTCACCGTATTGAAAGCAGTGGTGATGAAATAAATTATGCAAAGTAATGCCTGCGCTGACCTACGACTTACCCTATTCGTAAGTCGGGGCCACCACCACTGGGCCACCGCTGCTCTTTAGATAACATTGTTTTAGTATATTAACAGTTTTTTTTTTGTTAACTTTTAATTTTTTGCCAATGCGTTCAAGTCCTGTTGTGAAATCAATAAATACTTTTTCTTTCTTTCTTTGTTATGAATAAGTCGTTTCCTGTATGTGCCATTTTTATTTCTTTTTTAATTTTTTTATGCTTCTTTTCCCCAGAGACGGCACAACAGACATCACTCGCACACGTCACATGGCTTGCGCTCCTACTAACGAAATGAAGTCTGCATCTGTCTAGGACAGATGATGATCGGCAGCGCACTGTTCCCTATTCGAATTTTCGGGTTGTGGTTGTAGGTATTAACTCGAACCAGTTGTATGTACCAAAGTTGGTACCATACACACCACAGTTAACATATTATTACCTGTTGCTCCAGCTCCTCTATTTCTCGCTCAATTTGTCATAGAATGTTCAAATACAGTACAACTTTTGAAAATGATGAAAGCAATCAAAAATCATCAATCAAGCATCTTAAATTCTCGCATTTGGATAGTTTTGATAACACAATGCCTTCTAAAATATTATTGAAAGGCAGCGTTAAAATAAAATACGTGACCAGAGAATTCATCTTTGCCCAAAAAATCCAGCAGTATTGCCAGCAGTATTGCCAGCAGTATTGCCAGCAGTATTGCCAGCAGTATTGCCAGCAGTATTGCCAGCAGTATTGCCAGCAGTATTGCCAGCAGTATTGCCAGCAGTATTGCCAGCAGTATAGCCAGCAGTATTGCCAGCAGTATAGCCAGCAGTATTGCCAGCAGTATTGCCAGCAGTATTGCCAGCAGTATTGCTAGCAGTATTGCCAGCAGTATTGCCAGCAGTATTGCCAGCAGTATTGCCAGCAGTATTGCCAGCAGTATTGCCAGCAGTATTGCCAGCAGTATTGCCAGCAGTATTGCCAGCAGTATTGCCAGCAGTATTGCCAGCAGTATTGCCAGCAGTATTGCCAGCAGTATTGCCAGCAGTATTGCCAGCAGTATTGCCAGCAGTATTGCCAGCAGTATTGCCAGCAGTATTGCCAGCAGTATTGCCAGCAGTATTGCCAGCAGTATTGCCAGCAGTATTGCCAGCAGTATTGCCAGCAGTATTGCCAGCAGTATTGCCAGCAGTATTGCCAGCAGTATTGCCAGCAGTATTGCCAGCAGTATTGCCAGCAGTATTGCCAGCAATATTGCCAGCAGTATTGCCAGTATTGGAGGAGTCATTTGATGATTTCCCAACAACCAAAACAAAAGGTGTCAGAAGCAACATTACAACTTTACTTTAGTATGTAGTATTGCAGAATCCCCTGTTCTTTCAGATCTTCTCTAATCGCTTTACCACTGACTTTGCACTCTCGACTCTTCTTACCATGAGATCAAGATAGACAAATTTATGTACGGTATCCTGTAACCTGTTCCGATAGATCTGCAGTCAGTTGTAATGTACCGGCACGATCCACGAACAACGGCTTAGTTGTAGCTCGGTTGATTTAGAGTCCATATATCTGCGAGTCCATACACCCTCATTGTTTGTACTCTATAAATATTATACTCTATCCCAAAAATATCTGCATTCTATTAGACATCGTGTATTCGGTTTTTCCTCCAGGCAGTAATGGTGGAAAAACCGAACACACGATGGTGCTGCTATTCCTAAGGAGACAACAGCAAAACAATTAAGACGGCACGGTTGGCACAGTGGCTGAAGCAGGTGACTGCTGCGCTACGTGTCGCGGGTTCGATCGCCGCGCGTCGCACGGAACAAATATTTGTATGGCCTACAGATAGTTGTTTCGGGTCTGGGTCTGAATGTTTGTGTTTGTGTACAGGAGAAATTCTGATTATAGGGCAACGTTTAAAATAATAATTTATATCTAACGTAATCTAAACTATAATATAGAGAGGAAATATTAGATTGTTTGTTTGTTACGATTTAACTGAATAATTACACTGCCGACTTTGAAAGTTCTTTCAACATTAGCTATAGGTATTATATTTTCAAAATACACGCGGACGAATAAAGTTTTAATACCAAAGAGTTTGTTTGTTTGGTTGGTTGAACGCGCGAATTTAAAAACTATTTTTAACCGACTTCTAAAAAAAGAAGGAGGTTCTCAATTCAGATGTTTTTTTTTTTTATGTTTGTTCGGGCATAACTCCGTCACTAAAAAAAAAAAAAAAAAAAAAATTCTTTCTTTGTTGGAAAGGGTATACTTCCGAAATGGTCCCATAATTTTTTTTTATCGAAATCGGAAAGCGGTTTTTGAAAAATCAACAAAACTCAAAAAAAAACTACATTGTCCACATTGACCACTTTTTAGTGGTTCACATGTTCATGGGCCACTAAAAAGTGAAAAATAAAAACTTTTTAACAAAAAATAAAACCCACTTCTTTTAGAAGAAAAATCAGTTTCAGAAGTCAGTGGCAAAAAAATTAAATCAAACAACAAAAGTCACCGACTTCAGAAACTGATTTTTCTTCTAAAGTTTATTTTTCACTTTTTTGTGTTATTTTTTTTTTGAAGTCGGTTTTATTTTTTGTTAAAAAGTTTTTTTTATATTGGATAGTCGCGAAGTTGCGTGGGCAGCTAGTAAGTTATAAAATGACCGTCTTGCTCAAACGTGAAGACGGTCATTACACAAATTATTATTAACACTACAAAGACCACAGTCGTCAAATTGACGATTTTGGGAAGAAAAATAATATTTTTAAAGTTACGGCTTGTTGCAACATGACACTCTGTGACTATTAATATTTTGTGGTTTTAAACACCCTAATTATATATAACGTTGTTATCTTAATTAGTTCTGAAATTACAATGAGTAATACCTACAAAAACCACTATCGTCAAAATGACCCAATGCAAAGGGCTCCGGCTATCTTTGGTACTTGAGGGTACTTAGAAATATTTTGTTTACATTATCGCTCAATATATTGTTGTGCCTAATAAAAATGTTATGATTCTCAGCACTCTACACCCGACTATTAAAATGGGTGCAGGGAAAAAGGGTGGAATTTTATAATGCAACAAACTTTGGTGTCGATATTTTGGACCAAATAGCACGAATATATTCCGTGAGAGCTGCTACTCGTAGATGGCCCATGCGCATATTTTATTATATTTTAGATATTATAAAGTATCCTTTTATACACCTAACAATAATTTGACATCAAGGTCAATGAATATGCCACAGGGATATAATAACGTCAATATGACGATCTTGGTCTTTCTAGGTAGGGCACGAATACCGGTCTTTCTAGTGTTAATGATTTCAAAATTCACATACAATGTGGTTATGTTATTTATAATTAAATAAAATAGTTGGGAGCAGCGGTGGCCCAGTGGTGGCGGCCCCGACTTACGAACAGTGAGTCGTGGGTTCGTCAGGCGCATTACTTTGTGTTATTTATTTCATCACCACCTGCTCTCAAAACGGTGAAGGTAAACATCGTGAGGAAACCGGCATGTCTTAGAACCAAAAAATTCGAAGACATATTGTGACATCTACCAATCCGCACTGGGCCCGCGTGGTGGATTATAGCCCATCCCTCTCCTAGAGAGGAGGCCTGAGTCCCTGCAGTGGGAACATTATAGGCTGATGATGATAAAATAGTTGTGCTGAAGCTTGTGCACGCTTACGGTAGATGAAGTTTTCCTGAAAATACAATATTAGTAGACCGTGCAATTCTGTCAGATCGGCTGAACTATGAGAAACCAATTATAATCGGGGTGCTCTCTATGTTACAAATAGAAATACAAACGTATTATTGTGTAAAAATTTATTGTGACGTTTGGTAATACAATAGTATAGTTTTTAAATATTAATTAACTTAAAAATATTATGTACAAATCACATGATAGCAAAAATGAGTGAAAAAATAAGTGGACAGGTATTGTTTTCTTATTCAAGGTTGTAAATTACAATTTATATTAACTATATATAAAATATTAATTAAATGAAGGAAGAGATATTTTAGAGCAAATGTTAATATGTTTTGGCAGAAGACACATCAGCAGTCATTACTTTGCAGATAATTATATTAATGATTAAAAAAAGCCTTACTAAAATTATAAATAATGATAAGGCATCATCAATATTATATTATAGATATTTTAACTTCGTCTATCTACATAAACAATAATTATGAAAGATTCATTGAACTATCTAAGTAGTTATGAGTAGTAGGTAGGTACTTTTTAATTAAGTAAGTAGTTTTGCCAGATTTTATTAAATAATATAAGTAGTCTTTAAATCAAATCATTAACTTATCGTTCAAGATCAAGGTATGAGATTCAAAAGTAATAAAAAATTAAGTGTTTTTTTCCGGTACCTACCTACCTAAGTAGGTAAATCGATATTCTGTTATCGATTAACTATTATTGATTACATATCATAGATACTGGACACAGTCGATTGAATCTGGCATGCCTGACAATCCTATCAAGTCAAACAAATTATGAATGATCAAAATCACAGACAACTTACACCTTAGGTTAAAAGGTCTAATTTACTGTCCAATTGTCGAAAAAAAGCAAAATTCTTTGCCCACTAATAACTATTGTTAGAAAAGTAGCATGTTACAGTGCTACAAGGCTATTTTGGTACTTGAATGACAGTGACCGGAAGCGTTGTTAGTTAACGTTTCGTGAAAAATCCAAGATGGCGGTCTAGTTTCGAATTTTGCCGCGCAACAAAAGATCCTTTTATAGCTTTAAGTGTCAAGAGTATCAAATTACTCAAGATCATCGATTAGAGAGTCAAGTTCTTTCTTCAATCCTGAAGATTCTTCTCTCTGTTTCAATACATCGTCCTTCAAACGGTCTACGTTCGCCATGAGGAGTGCGTTGCCCTTCCTCAGCGCGTTGACTCTGGTCTCGTGTCGCTTCATTCTCGTTGTGAGGTTCTCTTTCTTTTTAGGTAGAGGTGCATCCTGAAAAGCGGAGATAATTTTGTTAATAGAAACGTTTATTATAAACTAAGTATGTTTCGTGGGGGGGTAATTGATATTTCTTCAACAATTCGTCCTATTTATCAAGGAAGCAGATTTATGCAGTTCCACCTACCTACCTCTTTTTTTCAGAGATGTCATGTGTTTTACAGAGGTCAGTTCTGGGGCCGTGTCTGATAAAAAACTTATGCCAGAGTAATTTAAATGTAAATTGTCTTATCGAGAAAGACACTTTGGCTTCGAACAAAAAGACAATGTCGGATGAGTGTGCCTAAAACATTGTCTACATTGCAGTATTTTGCATGTCTGAAGCATTTCAACATTATCATTTAATGCGAATTCTTTTGCATTATATTCCAAAGATATTAGTTCCAGTTGCCTAGGCAGCTAATTTATTTTTGCTCTTTTCTTCGATGTATGACACTACTCCTTGTCCTTCAGTTAACTGTACTTTCATGTCAACAGTACCTAAAACTATTATTTGATTAAACTCACCTCAGGTTCACTTTCACTCTCTGTCTCACTCTCCGTGTCCTGTTCTGTTTCAGTCTCAGATTCTTCTTCCTCTGACTCTGACTTCTTCTCCTCTTCTGATTCTTCCTCGTCCTCATCGTCTTCATCTTCTGATCCGCATTCCTTCATCATAGCAGCCATTTTGTCAACCTCGCGTTTTAGCTCCTTGTATTTTCTTTTCTCTTCCCTGAAATTGATAATTTTAGATGTAATTCGTGAGACACGTGTGATTACCCTATTACTTAAGTGGACTAAATTAAAGAAGTTTTAGGGATCTTAGAAGGTTGCGTTCTTTAAGTGCTGCGTTTCCGCATGGAAAAAAGGTGAGAAATAATGCTGGCATGTTTTCTCGCTTCTTCGAGACTTTCTTGACTATATTATTTGTCGATGTAGCGATGCTTGAACTGACCATTCGCTAGATTTTATTATTTGTCGATGTAGCGATGCTTGAACTGCCCATATCCACGCCAGTCTCCACCAAACTTGTAAGCTTCGCACTTCAAGTATCCCCAATCTTACGGCTGTATGGCGATCTATAGACGTGACATAGTTGCTATATATATTTATATTTCATTCTTTGAGATTTAATCAAACTATGAAAAATCTAAACAACCAATTTGCAGTAA
Organism: Diarsia dahlii; assembly: GCA_949775195.1. NCBI lineage: Eukaryota > Metazoa > Arthropoda > Insecta > Lepidoptera > Noctuidae > Diarsia > Diarsia dahlii. Next base: position 12,218,039 of record OX459210.1, on the reverse strand, counting down.
CTAAATATCTATCGTTGATGTTGTCGTATCTAATATAAAAGTGATTGATGATTCGCAGATAATCGTGATTGAGGTAATTATACACGTAGATAAAGTATTTAAACTTGAAGTACCGACGCTGTTTCCGAAGAAATGTTTACAACATTAGGTGTTGATGATATTATTATGAATGACTGATTGGTGGCATTAATAAAAAAAATATGCTACTAGAATGGCATGTTGATGTTTATGAACATTATATTGTTGGCTACCTTTTCGGCTCGTGGTGTTGGCAGCAGGTGGTCAATATGGTCTCAAATGCGACTACTAAACCCCGGGACGCGAATAGTGTTATCGTTGGGTTTATTGCATACGACTTATAACTGGCGAAAAGTCGTAGTTGTATAAGCAAAATATGCCTCTTTCTTTTGAGAAAGCTTTGATCTAGATAAGTGTGATGTTTATGAAATATGTTAATAAAATAATGCTACTAACTTCAGGGCCGCCTGTTGGTTCTTCAGCGACATCTTGAAGCCCATGCGCTCTCGTTTCATATGGTCTTGCTTCTCCTTCAGGTATCTGATCTTGTTTCTCATGTTGCGCACTTCCTTCTCCATTCGCTTCTGCTTCTTCTCTTCGCTTTCCTCCTGAAATATTAGGAAGAAACACATAATTAATACTATTTAATGTTTTGTTTTGTTAAAATGATTACTTATGGGTACCGCTAATTTATTACTGCATCGTACGGTCCCAAGGTATTTGATATACAGCCAACTAACTAACTTGCATTTACTTTTAAGATGTCACAGAAACGCTTTAGAAAACAAAATTACAAGCAATATTGTCAGTGTAGGTACTAGAGTAATAAATATTTTTGCGTGTATACCAAATTGATTTGTTGTACTAACTTTTTTGTACTTGTAAGTTTTATCCATTTCTATTAATATTCTGTCTGTTATGTTCTTTTACAATATTATTAAATGTTTGGATAAAATGGCGGTCTTATGGCCTGCATGTAAGAGTACTTTTCTGTTTGCATTAAAACTAAATATTGAAATACCTCTTCATCATCAGACTCCTCTTCTTCTTCGAAGCTGTCGTCCTTGGTGACAGAGAGCTGCTTGATGGCGTGGCTCGAGCGACGCGATCCCATGCTCGTTGGCATGATGCCCTGTAATGTTGATGTTGCAGTGTTATTATTGGTCACATTGTATTTATGAGTCATGGGTAAAAATATGGGACGGAATAATGCACGTAATTAGACGTAGATTAAAATGCAGCCGATTGGAATGTTAGATTGCATGCAAGCGTCATGTTAGCTAAAGACAAGTTGGGAGAATAGAGTAACACAATGTGTAGTGAAAAATCCTTAGAAGGGAAGAAAGTTAGAAGAAACTAAATTGTAATAATGACGATGAAAGGAAAACATAAATAATAATGTAATTCGTATTGAGATCACATACGGTCAATTTTTTGAACTAATTTTACGGAGTAGGTATTATTAATTTAGAAGCTAGATAAATAGAAAAGAATTTTGATGCATCTGAAGTGTACTCATCTAGTAGTTATGTCTGTGACTACAAGAGTGTGGGAAAAGGGTTACTGTGTCTATTGTGTTTGAGACATACCTCATCAGCAGAAGCGTTAGTATTAGAAGCGTCATTAATTTTAACGTCGTTAGCTTTAGTTTCATTACTTTTAGCCTCATTAGCTCTAGCAAGATTGATGTTCTCGTCAATCTTCTGTTTTCTCAACTTGTCGGCTTCAGGCGAGTTCACTTCAATATTCAACAACCTGCATTCCTTAGCAAAGTCAAGTTGACGTTTTTGGTAAAATGACAAAGGTTCCTGAGTCTCTTCTTCTTCGTCCTGCAAAGCGTTAGTGAAGCAGTTAAGCAAAGCTTTTAAGTGTTATTGCGTCAGAATCATCTTTTTACGAGAACCAATTTAGCTCTGTATTGCTCATGCACACAAATCAGTAGGGTTTTGTACCCTGTTTCTTTAAAGATCAATTTGAATCTTGTTAGTAATTATAAATAATCGTTACATTACTCACCAACATAGCCTGTTCCAATTTTCTCTCTAACTCTGCGTTTCTTCGCTTTACTTCTTCCAACTCTGTGAGTGCTGTGTCCCTATCTTCAGCAGCATCTAAGTACTGCTTCTCCAAATGGTCGGCGTTTTGTTTAGTCTTCTCTACCTCCGATTTAAGGCTGTTCACTAGTCTTTCATCGTAAGCATCAGTAACGGATATGACAGTCTTGTGCTGTTCTTGCTTAATGAAAGCCCTCTCTCTTGCTAACTCGGCTTCTAGGTTCGCTATCCTGTGGAGAAGTCGTTTGTTTTCTCTCTCTTGGGCTTCTTTGTTTCTGTGAATTGTTAAGGTAGCAATATTATTGCATTAATTTCTGGTGTAAAATAAAGTCATTTATTTAATAAAACTGTGTATATGTAGTGTCTTTTTCAAATCTTTTCCTTAAAAAAAATGGAAATTACGTATCTATATAACTAATGGTTTTGAAAAGAATAGTTTATGAACTTTGATAGGTATAAGGTATTGGTAATTTAATGAGGAAAAGATAAAATAAGATGATTCATAAATAGTTAATAATCAGCTAGATTCTTCAATTGCTAGGTATTGCACAAGTATTAGTATCATTATATTTATCTGATTACGACCATGCAAATCTTATCTACGCAGTCAGGCCGAAATATCTAAAATTAATCGGTTATAAGCTCCACTGCGTATTGTACTAAGCTGATAAGAGTCTTATTAACAAACTTTTTATAAACGAATCTCCTTAAAAAAGGTTCGAAGATAATAGATGTCAATATCGAATGGATTAGCTTTAGTCTTGCTGTATTATTGTGCGTACTCTGATTGTTTTAAGTCGTCGAATATGGTGACTTCTTATAGCTTTTATGGTTCGGCGTCGTTACAAAAATGAACAGCAAGTTTGCGTGTTCCGGTGAAGATCAAAAGTGGTCACTTCTTGCTCTGAGTTTTTAAAAGTTTCTGCTTACATTGCTTTATCATCATCTAAGAATACAATCGACACGAAAAGTCTGACTTCACCCACTGCTGAGTTTATGCCTCTCTTTTCTTGTGCCAGTCTCATCTAGGATATTTCCGTATGACATTTCTTACCTCAGTTCAATAGCCAGTAACTGCTTAGTCGATTGCAGATCATCTCTGACCTTGTCAATGTCATCCATGTCATCTACTTCTTCATCTTCCGGCGGTATCATACCAGGTATCTGAAACATTTCAGCATATACTTTTAAGTATACTTTATTTATATTTGTTTTTGAGGTTCCAGTGAAAAAATATTTGGGGATTTTACATTTTGTCATGACTTCTTTTTGTGTTTGTTCTGTTTATAATTAGGTTTTTTTTTTTACAAATATTTAGAATTCTAAGAAAACAAGTGTTTGTTCAAAAATCATTCAATTATTTATAAATATTTATCAAACCATCATCATCAGCCTAACCTTTTCTGAACTATGTTGGGGTCGGCTTTTAGTATATCCGAATTCAGTAGAATATATACCTACCTCACCTTCACAACCCAGTTAGTAGGTATTCCTTAGTAACACTAGTTGTCAGACTTTCGGGTCACTGACTACCTGTAGCGACTGTCAAAGATCTACAAATGACAACCGCGGCAAAGCCTACGAATACTAAGTGTAAATGCAAAGAAGTGTGCAGTGCGATACATACATGTGAACTACTCGCCTCTGCGCCGCCGGCCGTCGCCAGACCGACTCCTGAGGGCGACGCTGCGAGGTTTGCCTGCGACATGCTCTTCTGCACCTGCTCCTCAATCGTCATCTGTCTCCTGAACTTCCTCAAACCTTCCAGGTTCGGTTTACTCCTGTCATTTGTCTTCGTCTTCTTTAGCTTGACTCCCTTGTTAATCTCTTTTAGTAAAATGTTGTGGGAGTTTGGCTTTTCTGATTCAAATATGAACTGGTCCTTGTTCTTTACTAATGTTGATGTTGTTATGATTGGGCTTGATCTGAAATAATAAAGGTTTTATGTATTACCTAATATTTGCGCTGAATTAATGTTTTGAGGGTGTTCGAATGATCGGTAAGTCCCCTCTTTGAGGAGTGGCTGGAGAGGCGCCACGGCGCCCTCACCTACCGTCTGACGCAGGTCCTCACCGGACACGGGTGTTTCGGGAGGTACCTGTACCGAATCAGGCGGGAGGAAACGCCCGGATGCTTCCACTGCGAGGATCGACCGGAGGACACGGTGGAGCACACTGTGGAGGCGTGCCCTGCTTGGGCGGAGCCCCGCCGTGTTCTCGTAGCGGCGATCGGCGGCAGCGACCTCTCGCGCCCGGCCCTGGTGCAAGCCATGGTCCGGGGCGAGGAGGAATGGGACGCCGTCGCCTCCTTCTGCGAAGCAGTGATGCTAGCGAAGGAGGTGGCGGAACGAGAGAGGGAGAGAACCTCTCAACGTCCCAGCCGCCGCGGAAGGCGCTCCGGGCGTCGGGGGTCACGCGATGACCTCCGGCCACCTTAGACGCGGGCCTGTGGACGGTGAGTAACGGGTTAGCTCGCCGTCCGGCCGTCGTCATGACGGCAACAGACCGTGTCGGCGGCGCGTACGTGTTCCACGCGCGCCTCAAAGAGATGTCAGCAAGGAGGGGCCCGCAAGGGCCGACGCCCGTCGGGGCTGTGGATATCGAAAGGTTACCGCGGCTCCGACACAAGGGCGAAGAAGAAGGAACATGGGTTTGGTTTTTAGTCAGTAGAAGTCTGACACTCCCCTTCGCTCTGCCCAAGAGCGGGGGGGGTTATTCGATGATTTTCCACCCACCAAAAAAAAAAAAAAAAAAAAAAGGGTGTTCGAATGATAAGTAATAGTGGGAAGGCTAGCAAAATAGCACCACCGAAAAGCTTAGGTGAAAACGCTCCTCAAACAGTGCAACATTTAGGAATTGCTACAAATATTATGATTATTACAATGGCCAGACACTGCCCAAGTTCTCTATTATCAGAGAATTCAGTATAGGTATCATCCGCAAAATACAGTTCTATGCTTTTACCAAGGCTCTAAGAGTTTTAGAAAAACAAAACAGTTTTACATAAAATTATCTCAGTGGACCTGAACACGGTGGAAAGGGTGGAAAGGGACACGACGCCTTAGCGTCGACGTTCAGCGTCGGGGACTCTTTCAGCTTGTATAAATTGTTTAGTATAAATAAGCATAATCAGCCTATATTGTTCCCACTGCTGGGACTCAGGCCTCCTTTCTAAACCACCGCGTGGTCCTAAAACACTTTTATTGAATCCGAAAGGTTTTTTTCGTTTTTGCGATTTTTTTCCATTATGTGCGAAATACTGTGCCATACCAACGGCCGCGCAACAGTCTATCCTCTAAAACATCACGTACATACCTGTCATTACAAACAACATGTTTCAGCTTCTTCCCTTCTTCGACCTCCTTCATCATGTCGGTCCAGTCGGGTCTCCTCCTGGGTCTGCTGCGGAGCTGTTCCAGCCTCTTCAGCTTCTCAGGGTCTACCGGCACCTTCTTGAACTCGGGGGGTGGGGGCATCTTAGGCGGTAAGGGCGGAGGCATCGGCGGTGGTGTGGGCTTCAGCAAACCTGGGTTTAGTAGAGATTCGTGAGTCATGGCTCTGTACCGTTCAAAGCATACAAGCTTATTTATACAATAAAGCAGCAAATTGATCAGCACGTTTTGGACAATAATTTATAGAAAGGTTCAGCTTAAACGTTTTTTTTCATCTAAAACGATCTTTACAATTCCCTAGTATTTTAGCTGGGAAGAAGTAGCGCAACACACTCGTCGTCATCTTTTACTAATTGTCAAACAATCATTGTTTTGCTAACTTAGCGTAATTCTTGACAGATTGCATAAAATTACATTTACTCATGGTAGGTAAGTAACACATAATATAATGAGCATACATTGCCGAGTAGATTTTCATGAAAAGATTAAACAAAATAATGTTTTGATAGATCGTAAACAAAAAAGACGCAATATTCGACGACCTTAATTGATTTTTCTCGCAAATAATCAATTTCTAGAAAATCAATTTCTAGATAATCAATAACACAACAGGACATGCATAACAGTGACTTAACAATTTTAAATCTAGTCAAAACAGTCATCAAAATTATCTATTAGACCATACTCAACGGACATACCAGTCCGCGTCATTCAAAATCAAAATACGAATCAAATTCGAGTGTATGCTTATCAATATACCTTGCGGATCGTCTTCTGACTCAGCCATTTTATCAATAAAATCACTTATCACTTAATTAAAATTCACACGGGCAAAAGTGCCTCACAATTTTCACAATTTTCCTCAACACACTTCACAATTAGTAAGGATAGTTCGGAATAGACTTGTGCCGTGGTAAGTGTGCATGTTAACTGAGGTATGGGTGCATTTACACCTGATCTGCGCACGCGACGCATGCGGAACTGAGCTGTACTATTTTGGGTCGCATTTAGACCACAAACTAGTCTGGCGCACAAGAGATCAAAAGGTAATGATGTTGTTGGAAGAAACACTTGAAAGGGACATTATTAATGTCGGTATTAATAAAAGGGCAGATTGAGATGGAATCGTTAGAGACTGTTATATTAAAATAAATGAAGACGAAGGTTAAATAAGTACATATCAAAGGAAAGTCTAGAACGCTATCGACAATGATTGCTCGAAAGGTTTTGAGCAAACTTGGGATAGCACAAGTCGTATAATATCAGAGATAGATAATAAAGTCCACGAAAGACAGGGAAAAACACACAATAGGAGAAAACTGTGCTTGGAAACTTAAACACTACTACCTAGGCTTCTACTTTGGCGTTACGGACTTTTATGACAGTATATTCACCGCCAAATGGAGAAAACGAAATTGGGACAAATTCAAAGGGACAAAATCTGAAACGCTTTTGTTTTCTGTCACTATTAAGGTACATACTATATTGGTCGATCACTTTATTGGATAACGAATAAAAGGGTGAAACTGAAATGCTGTTCCGAACGATATTTTCTAATTTTTCCAGTAAATTCAAATTTCTTCGCTTGATAAACCGATTTCCATCGGACACACGTTGGATAAAAAGGAGGAATAAAAACATATTTTTGTTGGTCTGCAAGCCGGTTGTTTTTTTAAAAAAAACAAAAGGGACGTCATAAAATTATCCTAAGACTATTAAAGCGATATCTGAAAACAATAATCTCGTTAGTATCAGACAATTCGCTGTGCCAAAATCGATATAGATTGATGTCACCGCGCTTGCGATCGAATCCAATCCAAGTCTCTATTAATACGATAGAAAGCGCTACTGTGTCAATGTTGATGTCACAAAGCAAATAGAAAACTCTTTGTTTATTCTATTCTTGACTGAATTGACTCATGAACTAGTCACTTATTATAATGAGTCTATTTTTGATAAAGACGGTTATAGAACGGAGGAAGCGTTTAGCGATTACTTTATCGCCACTGAGGCAAGACAATTGGACGGAAATCCGGAATTTTAATTACCTACGTATGCTGCTATGGTTGACCGATAAGGTTGTTTGCTGGCCTAATTAAGAGTAATCTTATGCTGAATCAATTTTAGTTAATCTACCTTTCTATCTACATTTATCTTACGATCTATTGATCAGTGGCGTTGACCTACGTATTTAATTTTCCATTAACTGCAAGAAAAAAAAATTAAACTCAAAAGATAAATGGCAAAAGTTATGTTGTGTTTTGAATTCTGATGACTGCTTAAGTCTATTTTCTCTCTCTCTCTTCTCTTATTTGATATCTTAATTTCTATTGCACAGCATGTTAGTTTTTCTGTGAATCTTTCATCAATATGAATGCGCAGTAGGCCCTAGTAGGTTAATAAAATAGTAGTACAAAAGTACTCACTTCTCAAGCTCTCATTTTTAGTCAGCGTGTGACCCTTGGGGACTTCGTTCAGGGTCTTGTCAATGTTCTCCTTGACACGCTCAAGCAGAGGGTCTCGCCATTTCTTAACAGGCACGTCATCCTTTGACGGTTGCTTTTGAATCGGTGGTTTGCGCGGTGGGAGCTGGAAACGATACCATGTTAAGAGTTATAAATCATTCTACAGGAAATGCAATTAATTTAACTTAGAAGAAAGCTAAATTAGAGAAGTTAGTTCCATTCATTAGACTGTTCAGGGCTTACCTTTGAAGTAGGTGGTTTTGTAGCCATTTCTGTGCTTTCTGATTTTTCTACTGTTTTCTCAGTTGCAGTGGGTTTAGGTTCAGCTTTTGAAGCAGCTGAAGGTTTTGTTTCAACTTTTGCAGCAGCTGCTGCTGGCTTTGTTTCAGCTTTTGCAGCAGGTGATGGCTTTGTTTCAACTTTTGCAGCAGGTGATGGCTTTGTTTCAACTTTTGCAGCAGGTGATGGCTTTGTTTCAACTTTTGCAGCAGGTGATGGCTTTGTTTCAACTTTTGCAGCAGGTGATGGCTTTGTTTCAACTTTTGCAGCAGGTGATGGCTTTGTTTCAACTTTTTCACCACCTGTAGGCTTTGGTTCAGCTTTTGGAGCTGCTAAAGGCTTTACTTCAGCTTTTGCAGCCACTGAAGATTTTGGTTCCGCTTTTGTGAGTGCAGGTTTAGTTGCAAGCTTTTCAATGGGCTTTATTTCAATATCTTCAACAGGCTTTAGTACTATCTTTTCAGGAGCCTTGGGTGCCGATTTAACGGCTGAAGTCTTAGACACAGGTTTATCGTTAAATACTTTCGTCGCGGGCTTTGTATCTTTACTTGAAACTGTATTCCTAGTTTCAACTTTGTCATTTACCGTGCTATTTGCTTTAGTGGGACCATTTTTCTCTGGTCTCTTGTCTACTATAGTCACCGACTTTTCTTTGGCTTTGTCGTCAATAGTTCTCACACTCCTTAGAGGAGGTTTGTCTGTTTTGTCATTGCTTTTATCTTCAGACTTTAGGGCGCTTTTTAGTGCTGATTTGGTGAATCTTGGTTTTTCGTCTGCTGGCTTTGTGGCTTGGTCAGCCTGCTTTGCTGCTGATGGCTTCACTAGTTTTTCTTCTACAGGCGCTGATACTCCGTTTTCTCCTTTATCTTTGATGGTCGCCTGCTTCTTCAGTGCGGCTGAAAAATCAATGAATAAGTGTGTTAATAAGTGTATTCATTAAAATTTTATTAGGTACCTATCTACTTGATTTTCTGCTATAATATTATCATTCATTTAAGTTTTATAGAGTAATACGAGGTTAACTCCTTCTGCTAATCATACATTTGATAAATAAATTGACAAATAACAGATCAATTCTCTAATTGTTTATCCATTTGACTACCTAAATGTCATAACAACTGTTCTAATAAAAAGTATTCTAGATTAGTGTTTTGTAAGAGTCTTATATTATCCAGGATGTGATTTTGTAAAATAAACATATCCAATAAGATTAAGTTACTACTAGTCTACTGAGTACCAGTACTTCATTAGAAAACAAAACGTTTAAACGCTGAAACACTAAAACATGAAGTGAGAACAGTGAAATTGATTGTAGCACGTGTTTCGGCCCCGACGCGCTGCAGTTTGATGGCATTCGCGGACGTAAATAAACACGGCGCTTGCCAAGATGGCGGCCTTCGCTATTTTAGCGCGATTACATGTCAAATTCCCCTATTAGATGGCCAAGCGAATACGGAAAATTTACCGTAGGCATAACACTTTACTAAATACTCTTAAATCCAGGATATATCACCTACTTCTTTGTTTATTACTGACCGCCAATGTTAAATTGCGTTGGCGCCAACTAAGTCTCTTATTTTGCTAATCGGTGCTAACGTTTACCTACAATCTAGAAGATGTGTCTTTGTTAGAGTTCACAACATTGTGGCCAACTACAATTTTGCTGCCAAGCTTTTTGCGGGATATCTAACTAAAGCGCGAACTTTCAGATTGGAGTTTTTGAGTCTTCTGTATGCTGCATTGTCATCGCATTTCCCGTCGTGCAGTTTCAAAATTAGTACACTCATATGATTTTAAATAACGTTCTTATAACCATAGTGTTCTTATAAATCAGCCGCTAACCCCAACATCGCCGTTTATTTTGTAAAAAGTCTCTCCTCTCTAAAAATACCGCGGTTGGCGGCGCGTGCGCTCGAAATATCTCCTAAACATCGTCGCGAACACGTCACGACAAACGACCGCACCAGCTTTTTCAATTCCATTTTTATTTAAACTTTTGTGATTAATCGTTTTGTTTTTAAATACATTTACTTTATTTTTTAGAAAATAATCAAAGGTTTTCTCTCTAGCTTTGAAAAGCTTTATAGCTTCGTCATCAACACAAAATGCATTCTACAAATGTTTATATAGTATTCTATTTGCATTAACAATAAGCAGATCACACAAAAGCTCTATTTCACAGAAAACCGATTGTTTATATGACGTTGTCTAGTCACGTTTCTTTAACTCGAAGCTTGGCAGGAAATATTTGGAACATTAAAACGTAATACCCGATTTTATAGCTCCGTCCAATACTGAAACTTTTTTATTTTCAATGGCACGAACTTTATTGCACTGTCATGTAAACATGTGAAAAATTAGCAGGTTGTGATTTACCGTAGGAACAGCACTGGACAGTAAAGAAACTGGAGAACTGGAGAGATCACTTTTCAAACACAGTTTTCACTAGTCATACGCTAGTAATATTCGGGCGAAATTCGGAATTATACTGTTGTGAAGCGCGTGGTTCTCATCGAACGATCACGTCATTCGGTTCCGAACTCCAGACTAACAAACTTGTGAACGGTTTCGGAGAGTCAATTATTCAGAAGCCGTGTCTCCTGCCAAAGTTTCGGTCAGGTGGCTGACGTCATCATATACTTACACATATGTAGCCTGCCCACAAATAAACAGTCACAAATATTATGCACTGTGAAATATTGCTTTCTTGCGGTAGCATCAGAAAAAAGCGTTGTAGCGGATTTGGGAGATTCGGTCAAAGTATCGAGTTTTTAGAAAGATTCAAGCCTAAGTCCAGCCGTGGACGTCTTACGAATGCCCATTTGGTGGTTATCTTGCACATTATTGGATTTTTGGATAGAAGTATTGACTATTTTTGCATAAGTTTGCTGATGATGAGATTAAGTATTGTTATCTCTAAATCGTACTGGGAATCGTATATTATTCTGTTCGTTTAACGAGGTACTGACCGCTAAGCTTACTTATACTTATATATAGAAATCTTTCTCTAAACCATCAGGCAACATGCATGCTGCATATTAAAAACCACTTGTAAAGACAACACAAACTGACATGTACATGATCATCGTTTGAAAATTGAAAAGACGTCGGATTTCTCGAACAAACTCAGCTGTTCCATCATTTCAGGTTGAAGCATCATTGCTTATCATTAAAAATCTATCTTTTACATCTTGAAAGTAGCAAAATAAACAAAATCAGCTGCTTACTTGCAGACACAGAAACAAAATAAATACAAAATCTTCTAACCTATATTATTTTGTTTGCAGACGCTACTTCACCCACACATACACACACACAAGGAATATGACGTGGCGGAAGGCGCCAAATACAGATTCTGACAGAAAAAAGACGGAAGAGATTTTCCATGTTTTCCAGACGTGCCGACATGAAAATATTATTAATATATAAAAATGTTATGTTGGTTTGTGTACGCTTCAAAAACTCAAAAAGTTCTGCACCGATCGAGCTGAAACTTTAGAATGATATTATAATCCGCATCAAGGATTGTTTTTACAGTATCCACGCGGGCGAAGCCGCGGGCATCAGCTAGTTATTTATATTTGTTAACCAGATATATAAATTTTATACGTAAAATTCGGGAAAATGCGAGAAAAATGCAGATGTAGGATGTATGAGCTGTTTCTCATGTCTGTAAGTCAAATGAAGGTTTTCTGTGAGTAAAAATAGCTCAGATTGACCTAAACATTAATAATAATAGTGTAGCATATAGTCCTGCCTTGTCTCCCTTATCCCATTCTATTTGGGGCCGATGCAACACGTTTTGATTTTTCCATTCTTCCTTCTTCAATTAGTCCCGCCTTCTCTATTATTTTAGAAAATTTCCTTGGATCAAGGAATACTTTGTCAAAGTAGAAACTGACGGACTACGACGGAGAAACGATGTCTTTTATAGAAAAGGCAAAAAAAATATATTGAACTGACTCAAAAAAAAATTTTTTTTATTAAAAACGTTGCCCCACACTAGGAATTTCTCCTGTATCGTGGGTGCGTTTACAAACATTTAAACTCACATACACAAATACCCAGACCCGAAACAACTATCTGCAGGCCATACAAATATTTGTTCCGTGCGGGAATCGAACCCGCGACACGCAGCGCAGCAGTCCAATCGCTCAGCCAGTGCGCCAACCGTGCCGTCACACATTGGACATTGACATTTGACATTGGGTGTTGATTCGATGGATCTCACGGAGTCTGGATACTAATCAAGGCTCCGTGAGATCCAGCCCGGTAGATGTCAATAGGCTCACCCCCTATTACATGAGACCTAAACATAACTGGCGAAGTTTGGGTGTACTATTAGATAGACCTCTGACTAACAGAAAAAGGAATTGGATTGACACGCGCAACCAAAAAGCTAAAGAAGTACTAAAAGGTATGATATGAAACAAATTGAAAACGATTGTCACTAACACCCGTATTTATAAACAAGTCATAACTATTACTTGAGTAAATGTCATTGTTTAAGATACGATTTTTGCTCTGTAGTTTAGTAATTCCTTAATGTTAGAACTATCAAACGTTAGAATTCTTAGTTTTGCTTTCATATTGCATAAAAATATTTGCATAAGTAATTACTTTAGTCCAAGTAATTACTTTGACTTGACTATAAATACGGGGGTTAGCTCCCTAGCAGACACAAAAACAACTGACATTCGAGTCTCCGAGTATTTGTTTGTCTGGTCAACAAGTCGAACGTTCAAAGTCTCGACCCTGACTGCGATTTGTCGGTTAGGACAGCTGTAATACGTCTCTATTATATTAGACTGCAAAGCAATGTTCAGACGGAAGACATGGGATAAACGTGCGACAATTTCTAAGTGATACGTGTGCTGTTCTATCAGTGTAATTCTACTATGTCATCTACGCAAAACTAGCCAGGACATTTCCCTCCCTTCGGCAAATCATCAGGCAAGTGTGGATCACTCATCCGCCCACTTTGTGGTTGATCAGTCTAGTGTTGTTGTTGAGATGCTTTCCTAACTAGCAGTGGACTGAAATGCTGGAATAGACTCCGTTGCATTCCCAGGGTGTACGCTCCGGGCGTCGTGGGCCACGTGTTGGTTCTGGCCACCGTGTGAGCGGGCCTGTGGATGGCGAGAAATGGGCTACCCTTCCACTCCTCACAGAGCGGGATCATTTGATGATTTACAACCCAATTTAAAAAAAAAATGACACTGTCGATCTTACACTACACAGGCCAAAGCCATTTATTTATTCACTGTATTCGTTTTTCATGATGATTGTGTTACATGTACCTTAGTTGTTAGTGTGTATGTTGTTGTTGTAAGTATCAGTTTTAGTAAAGCCATTTATTATCTGCAACTTCGTCAAAACGACGCCAGGTCATGTCAGTCGATTCTCGCGATAGCTGTGTCTGAACAAGTTCTTATCTCCAATTTGTTCCGCTACTGTAGCAAGAGTGGCGTGTCCACACTTCACGACCAATCAGTTTGGAACGTTGCCTACGCTCCACTACGGCGTAGGTCACCGTTTCACTAGGAGAAGAGCTTTTCATAATAAAAATGTATGACATACTTATATTTTTTTTCACGCAATAGTTTTTGGAATTTGTTTATGTTTTAAATATAGATAAGTAAATTAAAGAGGGTGACTCATCTTTAAAAAAATAAATGAATTATGCAGTGTATTTAGAAATGGGATTATCAATACCTACTTTGAAAAGTCTCAGCTGTGTCTACGAGAATGAGCACATCTCAAAATTGGAGTAGGAATTCAGAGTTGTTAAATTCGAGAGCCGTGAATGGAAGTGGAAGGTTCTTGGAATTACACGATCCCAGCCCTGGGCCTTTCGTTGTGTCAGCCGGGGCTGCGGAACTGTTCGAAAAGGATACTTACATACTGCGGCCCCGGAATACAACGGGCTAAGAAGGAACATGGGTGGGACAAGTCTGACACTACCTTTCGCTTCGGGAGGTGTAAATTACAATAACGACAATTTGCACTTGTACATTTTTCTCATAAACTATTCTACGTCCTTCCAACATGCAATAAATCAAAAAACGGTAGCTTTAAAGAAAAATAATGACAGAGTCACGGGATGTACAAGAGGATGCTATTATTACTGATAATATCTTCATCACAGCGTGGGACGAGAATTACGTAGTTTTCAACGTATGTTTGTTGTATATTTTTCACTCGAAACGTCATCCAAGGAAGGAACTGGAGTATTAATAAAGACTATGTTGTTTGGAGGTTATAGTAAGGTCTGACGCTGACTTGAAATAGGAGCGTGTGTAAATGGGTGGGTGGAAAGTGACGATTATTTCCTTTACTTCAATTCTTGTTACGTCTCCAATTATATCTACCGTGTGTTTTTATGAGTGCTTTGAATTAATTTCACGAATTTACTAAATACGGTCAAGTGTCACTTATTCATATTTCTGATATGAATAAGTCACTTATTCATATTTCTGATATGAATAAGTGACATATTTTGACCATAATATATTTACTTATAGAGCAACAGCATCATCCGCTTAGACTGTAAACATACCATCACGCATGTAATCCCCGAGGAGATAAGGCTTTTTTCTTTTTTTTTTTGGTCGGTGGAAAATCATCAAATGACTCCCCCCGCTCTTGGGCAGAGCGAAGGGGAGTGTCAGACTTCTACTGACTAAAAACCGAACCCATGTTCCTTCTTTGCCCTTGTGCCGAGGCCACGTCATCTCGTTCTATACTTAATCCGCGGGAGGAGTTAGGGCTCGTTTACGGACACGCGGGGCGTCGCGCGGCGCGTGCAGGAGGCTCGTCTCGGGCTTTTTTTATTAATTTACTGCGAGAGCAACAAACGCTGCATTTTAAACTAACGAGTGAAAAATCGCTTCCGTAAAATCGATGTTTGAAATCATTAACTTTTCCATACATCGCCATGTGTTTGAATTAAAAAGGCAGCACGCCTGTAGGTACGTAAACATGCACTTAGGTAGAGGTGTACCTAATAATATCACCAGTTATGTATGTTTAAGTTACATGTAATCCCCTATTAAGTACATCGAGCATATTGACATCAACCGGGCACAAATTACAAATCTTTTTCAAATAATTATGACAAGCTTTAGTTAATAAATTAAAATTATTCTAGCTCATTTGCGAACGACTTTTAGTGCGTTACGGTCGTATTGCATTTAAATTTGACATGAACTGGAAGTTAACGTCACATAATTCCATGATGCTAAATATAAATCTTAAGTATCTCAGCAATATCTGATTCGTAAATTCCACACGAACTTCACCATGTTTATTTCAGCGTTACATGAAATATATCAACGTCGCATTTTCTTAGCTTTAAATATGAATGATTGATTTGAATAAAAATTAATGACTTTTAATTATCAATGTTACCTTCAAAAAATATGTTAGGCATTTTCGAAACTATGCATTTTTGGATCACGGATTCATATATTTATATATTTCTACCTTGGCCACATTAGCAGATCATAATATAAATTACGTTAAAAAGCGTAAAATGTACATTTCATAATCATTTCATAATAACTGCGTCTGTGACCATTTAGGAAAATAGATCATAAAAGGAAAATAATTTGAATTGAGTTAAAATTCGTATAAAATGGTGAGGTAGAACAGACTTGAAGTAGGCACATTCCATAAAATCTTGGTGCCATTTGGTTAATGGCGATGATGTGAAGAGTGTGTTCAGGTTCATGGCCCACATATGTTTTTTTTTATTTAGGCTACGATGGGACTGACGTACGTATTGCGATTATAAATGTCCCTAAATAAATAAAGAAAAAACTTGAATAATACAACTCACGCTTCAAAGGTTTAGCAGGCGTCACCGCAGCGGCTGGCTCATCCACGGACGCAGTCTTTGTGATGCTCTCCACGGGTTTCAGCTTCTTCTGCATCCAAGATGGTGGCTGTTCCACATCCTTCTCCTTGACCCAGGGCGGCCGGAAGGACTCCCGCCGGGGCCCGCTGTCTTTGCTGATGTTACCGATCGGCATTGTGAGCTGAAATAAATAGTTCTTACGTTAGATATTTTGGTTTTTGTTTGTGGGTTTTGTGAGTGTGTAAAGATGATGCTTATAAAAAAGTCTAACATAATCAAACTATTTGATTCAGAATACTGACGGATATGTGTTTTATTAATTATCGTTTCCAAACATTTTGGTCTTGTGCTATTTCATGTACCTATTACTTACATATCAGTACCTATATTTTATTAGATTCTAGAACCATTCATATTTATACTGTGACCATTCCTTGATAAATAGTAGTTAGGAAAATGTTGAGCATAAATGTAGATGGCTATAAAAGTAGAAGACGACAGAAGAGTCGATGAATGGACATAATATATCATACTTCCCATAATATGAAGAATGATATTACCTATATGACACTCTCTGTAAAGGTTTTACAATCTGGACATAACACAGTCACGTATCTAAACAATCAATCAGAGTAGTGTGGGCGCCGCTAATCCTGCCAAGAAAACCCCTGATATAGGTAATCTCATCGTAAATCAAAAGGTAGAACGACAATAAAATTGGTTCAAACCACGCAATCACCAGTTTCAATCAGATATGTAATAGGTATATGATTAGTAGCCAGCCTAAAGTATTAATTACACCTACAATAAGATAATAATATAACAATGCACCAATAAGAGAATAAAGCAGACAGATCTAAAGTAGAGATTCTTATTTAGGTAGTAACTTGTTATATTATTTCAATTATTGACGTAATAGGAGTTATGGGAATTCACATAGGTGAGCTTGCTAAAATACGTAAAATGTCTCTTTGTTTTATCGTAATGATTTCTTTCAGATTGTTTAGTTGTATACTGCTTTGTTTTGGGGGTGGTAAATCATCATATAACCCCTCCCGCTCTTAGGCAGAGCGAAACGGAGTGTCAGACTTCTACTGACTAAAACCCACCCATGTTGCTTCTTAGCCCTTTGTGTCGAGGCCGCGGTATCTCTTGCGAACAACACGCAGCCCCGACGGAGTTGTATAATCCTCTAAAATAAATACATTGGACAGAAGAATTATGATGATGAATGCTCCTGACTGAATTATTGTAACAATGATGGCTAAACTGAGCAGAGAGCATCGATGCGAGATATAATAATTATATAAGGTCCCATTAAAATAGGTGGACAAAATTTCAGAAATCATTCAGACCACCAAAATAAGGACGATGGTAAAAAAATAATAAGAAAATCGCATTTAAGTACCTACTCATAAAGGATGAGTTTGTTTTAGAGTGCCGGCAATTTATTATTTTAAGTAAAAAAAATCACTTTATTTAATGTTTTTTTTTTCTGTTTAGATAAAAACTGAAAGCTGTGTTAAATTTTGTCCACCTATTTTAATGGGACCTTATAGAACACAAGTGTGGAGAGAGATCAGGCGCACCAAAGTCTGGATTTCTACGGTGAAACTCCTAACGGAAAAACTCGATAACACTTAGCCCTACCTGGGAATTAGACCTAAAACCCTACGCACAGCTGTTGCGTTTGCCACCTCCTCAAAGTACACTTATAGGCTGAAATATCAGAGTTAAGTTGCTTAGTAATAGGCAAATGCGTATTATTCTTTTGATTCTGTATACCTAGATAAGAGCGTCTCCCACCCATTTTTTTTTTTTACCAGCCTACTTTGTGTCCCACTGCTGAGCAAAGGCCTCCTCTTTCTCTTTCCATACCTCTCTATCACGTGCGATCTCTGGTCATGTTAATCCCGCAAGCATAATCAGATCATCACGCCACCTTCCCCGCGGTCGACCTCGACCCATATTATGCGAATAATTTATAAATTAATTATTTGATTTGATATTTTTTTCGTGGAACTCTACCAGCAGGGCTATTGCGCATCTTTTAATGACAGTGGATAACATACCTAAGTGTCCATAAATTAACTGTAAATTGGTTATGGTTTGGTACAATTTTTTTAAAAATGAACCATTTGACAGTTATTTGATAGACACTATAATTATGTTAGCCACTGTCATTAAAGATACGCAATAGCAATGGCAATAGCCCTGCTGATCCGTGGTGCGTGGATCGAACCTAAGCTCCACTGTCGAGTTTTCAGTTACTCTTCATAATACCTATTTCTATTAAAGCTTAAGGGGAAGTGGGCTGGTCACGAAGCCGGAATGCACCCGGAGAGGTGGGCACGGCTCGTCACTTACTAGACTTTATGGTAGAAATAACCGCCGAAATTGACCGTGACCACAGATATAGATAAACGCGCGAAGTAGTTGCTCTTGCATTATCTATAATGAAAGAGCAACTACTTCGCGTGCCTCTATTCGTGCCAAGCTTACCTACGTACAAAAATCGTAAGTGGCCACGTTCGCGCTCAGTTTGCATCTTTGCTTCGGTGTATAGCGCTAATTGGTCGTCGGCGCTGCCTGGTGCAAAAGGCAGGGGTTGGGGCGAAGGAGGCGCCGTACGCGGCGGCGTCTTCGAATCGATTTGATTTTCCGATTTATAGTGCTGGTGACGTCATAATAGGTAGTCAAAAAATGGCACGCTTGGTTTTCATACAGATCGTGATACTTGCGTTATCTAGGTCTATCTATATCTGTGAAACTAACATGGCCAGAGATCGCACAAGATAGAGAGGTATGGAAGGAGAAAAGAGAGGGTTTTGCCTAGCAGTGGGAACATAAGAAAAGATTTCCTCAGTTATGCTCAGTGCTAGTGTAAGAATAGGTACGTTAATTTTATTACATTGACGAGCTACAAAAATAGTACAAAAGATAACATAACATGAATAAAGAAAAGCACAATGGAAAATCGTTATCACTTTCTTTATTCATAAAACTGTGTATGTTATCTTCTGACGTGATTTAATGTTAGATTATTGTTCATAACTATATTTACAGGATTAAGTGTTATATAGAAAACAAAGTTTGGTTATCTATCAAACGGGGAATAACATTCTAAATCTATACATTGTAAACGAAATTGATGAATAACGACTGTCATTGATTAGCGATTAAATATTATTAATGAATTTAAGAATATGTACTTTTTAAACGTCAGACACAGTTCAGTTAAATATTACACGATATTTATACTGTGATATCACCGTTTAGTATACGTTTTTTTAATGATAAATATAACAGGGCTTTTTACAAGGGAGTTGTTGGCAAAATAGCTGTTCAGTCCTCCCTATTATTCAGTTTTCGTGGTGATCAATTATGTAATAGTGAAAACAGTGAAGCTCTTACGAAGAAAGGGCGGATTGTGGAAAGTCGCTTGATAGCTCAATCTATATCTATAAAAGCGAAAGGTCACTCACTCACACTGATTCATCACGAAATCTCGAAAACCGCTGGACGTACAAAGATGATTTTTGGCAGGGAGGTAGTTTATGGTTAGTAGACGTCCGCTAAGAACGGATTTTGCGACAGGGCCGGATTAGGGTGGTCTAAGGGCCCTCGCAAGTTTGTATGAAACTCCTTCATTTTTTGTGCTACAATCTAGATTTTTGGCAGATACGTAGTTTATAGTCAGTGGGCGTCTGCTATGAATTAATTTTGCGACAGGGCTGGATTAGGGTGGTCTAAGGGCCCTCACAAGTTTGTATGAAAGTCCTTAATTTTTCGTGCTATAATCTTGATTTTTGGCAGAGACGTAGTTTATAGTCAGTAGGCATCCGCTGTATTTCTAACCAAAATTAATGAACTTGTTAATGACCAAGGTTCCCGAATTAATGTTGCAAATAAATCTGCCATCATGGACATGACTCAGCGCATAACGTCCATTGTTTCTTTGTTAGCCATAAAATCATCCTCCAATGAAACAAAATTAGCAGTTACAGAACGCGAATTGGATAAATTGAAATCAAATAATAGTGTCAATACAAGTAACTGTAACAAAATTTCTTATGCGGATTCATTAAAACTTCGTCTACCTAAAACTAAACTAGCGCCGGTTGTGGACTCACGCGCGCCCGTACCTTGTGTCGTAGCTTACCCCACCGCTGAGCGACTAGCTGATTACTCATCGTCCTCTGCTACTAAACAAGCACTCATGAAGGCGATCAATCCCAGTGACGACGGGTTTCAAATTGTAGGCGTTAGAAAAACGGCTAAATCTGGAGTCGTGTTACGTGTCGCTAATGATAGCCAAATTAAAAAATTGCAATCGGTCGACGCTATTAGGTCCGCCGGCCTGCGACTTGAAAAACCAAAAGGCCGAAAGCCCCGTATATTAGTTAAGGACGTGCCATCCTCAATGGAAGACAATGCTTTTTTGCACGCATTGTACCGTCAAAACATTCAAAATGAACTGCCAATACAAGAGGATGATTTTATTAAATCAACTAAAATCTATCGTCGGCGGTCCTTAGATAACGGCCGCAAGTGGATTGGCATTGAAATCGAGTCCAACGTGCGTAAACATTTAGTGTCCACTAAGGAAAAATTATTTATTGATTGGGCGACTTGCCGGTTCAATGACGACGTTGATGTAGTCCGTTGTCTACATTGTCAACAGTTCGGTCACGTTAAAAAATACTGCGTTAACAAGTCACCTACCTGTGCTAATTGCTCCGAAGCACATGAAACAAATGACTGCCCGCATAAGGACAATTTAAATTTTATACCTACTTGCGTGGCGTGTAAGCGTTTTAAAAAACCATTTGACCATCGTTGCGGGTCACCAGAGTGTACTACCTACAAACTTAAGCTCGAACAGTTAATCCTCAACACAAACTACTAAAATAATGGATAGTTTAAATATAGGACAATTAAATCTCCACAACGATAGGGTAGCGACTTCTGAACTAGACAAATTAATTATCGATTACAGCTTAGACATAGTACTTGTTCAAGAGCAATATCAAAACGCGCGCTTACGTCATAAAGTAGTTCAGCTGGATTCAAAGTCACGAGCCGGAATTTACGTAGCGCGTTCTTCTAAGTTTACAGTAACGTCTTTGCGTAACCTCATGACGCCGCACTGTGCCGTTGCGGAAGTCTCCTCGGCTTCCTATAAAGTTTACGTTGTGAGCTGCTAATATTCAGACCCTGTTGGTCCTCACATACATAACCTCCGTCATGTCTTGCGGTCACTCTCTGGCTGTAAAGTTATCGTTGGCGCGGATGTTAACGCGTCCTCGTCTCTGTGGTATGGCAAGGTTCGGTCTACGGATTCCGACCGACGTTCCGCTGTCGAAGATTTCATTGCTGAAATGAACCTATCGATTCATAATACCCCAGATGCACCACCTACTTTTTGCAGCCAAATGGGCGAATCTTGTATTGACGTCACACTTTCTAGTGCAGACGTTCGCTTGGATAGGTGGCGTGTCCTACCGGATGCGTCATGTAGCGATCATCGGCTTATCGTGTACGAATTTGTTCCGATGTTTACTCAAGGTCCGTCACATTCACATATCATTGGTAACTTTAGGTATAAAAGTAAAGGCGCGAATTGGGAATTCTTTAGCTTGCTTTTTGCGTCTAACACCAAAGACTTCACTCGAGACGGGCTATCAGCTGAAGAAAGTGCTGAAATTATGTCAGACGCCTTCACTTACTGTGCTGACATCGCCATTGGTCGCGGATCTATGACCAATATCCGCAGATGTGATTGGTGGTGTGATTACTTAATTGAACAACGTAAAAGTTATCGCCGAGCGCGTAGACATTTAAATAAACTTAAAAAGCGAAAAGTCACCGGAGACCCCCTAACCTCTGCTTTGAATGTGTTTAGAGTTGCCAAGTCCCGCTACAGAGCATCGGTAGAAAAATCTAAAGGTAATTTACTGCGGAAAATAGTAGAAAAATTAGATAAAGAAGGTCCGTGGTCTCCTTTGTATCACGAGTTCAAAGCAAATCGATCAGTGGATCTTGCGTTCGTCGAAAACATTAAAGTAAACAACAAACACACCACCGGTATTGAGGAGACAACCGAAGTTCTATTAAATACGTTGATACCTGATGATTTGCCTGATAATGACAATGACTACCACAAGCAGATCAGGGCGTGGGCGGCTGTGCCACCTGAATCACCATCGTCAGACCTTCCATCCATTGACGAATTCATTAAAGTTGTCAGGAAACTCCCGCTCAACAAATCGTCAGGTGAAGATAAAATATCTAATCGGATGATAATAGAAGCATGTAAAACAGCGGCCGACGCAATTTTAAGTGTTTACAACCGTTGTATTGCAGAAGGCGTTTTTCCTCGTATATGGCGACGCGGCTTTATACGAATAATTCCGAAAAGTGGCGACAAGCCTCCGGACGATCCTAAGTCTTACCGCCCTATAACACTGTTACCATCTTTGGGGAAACTCCTGGAGCGTCTTATCGTTCCACGTTTACTGCCAGACGGACCGAAATTTCACAACAACCAATTCGGTTTTACCGTGGGAAAATCTACCGTAGACGCGGCACTTTCTGTCAGGAAAATTGTCAATACATCCGAACATAAATACGTAGTTGGGATCTTTCTAGATATTTCTGGGGCTTTTGATAACGCGTGGTGGCCGATGCTACTCCTTAAACTAAAAATTCGTGGTTGCCCTAAAAACATATACAATCTTGTTTACTCGTACTTCTTAAATGGTTCCGCGAAACTCAAACTCGGACATCATTCTATGTCAAAGTCCCTTACCATGGGATGCCCTCAGGGTTCGGTTATGGGTCCGTATGTATGGAACGTAGGCTTCGATGACTTCCTCGCGATTCCACTTCCATACGGCTGTTCATTAACCGGTTACGCGGACGACGGCCTGCTGCTCATTCAGTCAAGTACTCGGGCTGGACTCGAAAATTTGGCTGACACTTGCCTAAAATTAATATCCCAGTGGGGTGATCGTAACCGTCTGACCTTTGCACCGCATAAAACTTATCAACTTCTTTTAAAAGGTAATCTTAAATCATGGCCTAGTATTAAATTTAATAACGTTCCCGTGAAAAAGAAGGAGTCCGTATGCTACCTTGGGTTTGTCTTAGAGAGGAATTTTTCATTCATTGAACACATAAAAACCGTCGGTGAAAAAGCTAAAAAGAACTTTTATGCTTTAACGAGAATATCCAAATCTACGTGGGGTTTATCATTTTTAACTTTAAAGACGATCTATGGGGCTACTTACTTGGGGTGTATGTGCTACGGGGCACCAGTTTGGGCCGATAGGGCCACCATAGGAGCTGTACGACGTAAATTACTTCAAAGTCAGCGGTTGGCTTTGATTTTCTTGTGTAAAGCATATAGGACGGTTAGTACTGAAGCCTTACCGGTACTGGCAGGGGTACTTCCAGTTGATCTTGAAGTACAGCGCCGTGCTTCAATGTACTACTGCGCACGAGAGACCACGGACGCAGATTTTTTAACGCAACGTGACCGTGCTAAAATAGCTAGATTACTTAAACCACAGACTGACGTCTGGGAGGAACTTTTGTCTGAATGGCAATGTAGGTGGGATAATTCCATCAAAGGCCGACACCTCCACCAGTTCTTTCCATCCGTTCGTGAGCGGCTGGCCAGGACATGGCTGGAGGAGGATCACTGTGTCGCCCAATTTCTCACAGGTCATGGTAACTTTAAGAGTAAATTATTTTCCTTCAAGCTTGCCTCGCCTTTTTGTCAATGTTCTACATCTGACTGCGAATTTGAACAAACTGCACATCACATTTTATGGGAGTGTAGTCTTTGGCAGAATGAACGTAATATTATGTTAAATAGTGTACAGGTTACATCCGGAGTTATTTACTATACGGACCTTGTAGAAACTAGAACAAATTTCCGTGCGTTCAAGCATTTTTGTCATACCTATTATTGGAATCAAATATAACAGCTCACAACTTAGGACCCAGTAATATTAATGACAATAATATCCGTGGTGCTAGGCAACTGGGCTTATCCCAGTTGTATACGTCCCTGTGTGCCTATTGGCCTTGTTCTGTTCTGTCTCCTGCTGTTATGGAGGGAAGTGGAAATTATGTTTTTTCCTACTCCTCCGCTATTCTTTTCTGATTAATTTCGTTGCGGGATCCAAGACAGTTAAATCGCTTCTCTGGGACTTCGTCGAGCTTCATTGTCTCGGCGCTTTTCTTGTGGTCGCCACTGTTGATTCTGGCTAACAGGAGTTACAGTGGTTTGGGAATAGTGTGGCGGGCTTGTCCCAAAAAAAAAAAAAAAAAAAAAGTAGGCATCCGCTATAAATTAGTTTTGCGACAGGGCCGGATTAGGGTGGTCTAAGGGCCCTCGCAAGTTTGTTTGAAAGTCCTTCATTTTTTGTGCTACAATCTTGATTTTTGGCAGAGACGTAGTTAATAGGCAGTAGACGTCTGCTTAGAACCGATTTTGTGACAGGGCCGGATTAGGGAGGTCTAAGGGCTCTCGCCAGTTTGTATGAAAGTCCTTCATTTTTTGAGCTACAAAGTTGATTTTTGAGACGGACGTAGTTTATAGTTAGTAGACGTCTGGTAAGAACAGATTTTGTGACAGGGCCGGATTAGGGAGGTCTAAGGGTTCTTGCAAGTTCGTAAGAAAATCCTTAATTTTTTGTGCTACAAACTTGATTTTTGGCAGGCACGTAGTTTATAGTTAGAAGAACTCTGCTAAGTACAGGTTTTGTGGCAGGGCCGGATTAGAGAGGTTTAAGGGTGCTCGCAAGTTTGTTTAAAAGTCCATCATTTTGTGTGCTACTAACTTGAATTTTGGCAGGGATGTAGTAGGTGAGTAGAAGTTTGCTAAGAACCGATTTTGCGACAGGGCCGGACTAGGGAGGTCTAAGGGCTCACGCGAGTTTGTTTGACAGTCCTACCTTTTTTGTGCTACAATTTTGGCAGGAAGGTACTTTATAGTTAGTAGACGTTGACTAAAAACGGATTTAGCGAGTTTAGCAACATGGCCAGAATAAGGAGGTCTGAGGGCTTTCACATGTTTGTAAAAATGTACTGTTTTTTTTTTTTGTACTAACAACCTGAAATTTAACAAGTCTAGAGTTTAGGAGTAGGAGATCTAAGCTAAGTTTGTAAGGAAGACCTGGACTAAGGGCTCCCGTAAGTCCATATGAAATCCTTGGCTTTTTGTACCTGAAAATTGGCAGAGAGAATATAGTTAAGACATTTCAGGTAGGTAGGAATAGATTTTACGACAGGGCTGGCTTAAGGGAATATAATCGCTTCGATTGGCATTTGGCATTCGATTTGACATAGTACCATCCACAGGCAGTCCAGACAAGAGAGTCAAAATTTCTACGCGAACGAAGTCGCGGGCAACTGCTAGTTAAAGAATAATTCTTCTTTTAGTTTGTCGATGACAATTTAAATTGAGTCAGATCGAAATTTGGTGACGAGTTAGGCACATTTAGTAGCGTTCCTATATATTTATACTAGAATTAATTCAGCATCATCTACCTAGCTTTTTCCCATGTTAAGGTCGGTTTTCAGTCTAACCGGATACAGCTGAATGACAGTATTTGATATGGAGCGGCTGCCTAATTGACCTTCACAGCCCTATTAGTATTATACTGGGTAGGTACTTCATAAGAACCTTCCTACTCTCTTTATAAGATTGTGCATATGTGAACCAGCGCCTGTTATTACTAATCGAGATAATAAAGATTTATAATTTTTATTAACCACCATTCTTAGTTGGTCAGAATTTTGAACCATTGATTATTTGCAACGACTGTCAAAAATCTACAATTAATGACAGCCGGGGCAAAACGGCTTAACTACCGTGCTTTCCGAGACACGGATGAAACTCGGTATGCAATGGATGGTCCATGGACCAAACAAAGCAAGCGCGGCTTAACCCAAAGATTCACCCGAGCGGCTGTTATTATTAAACCATGAGCTCCATGTTTTTAATGTTTTGTCACTTGAGATTCGTAGCACGCGTGCCCAAGGTTTGCCATTCCTATTCTAGGACATCACGAGAGTCATGGATTATTCCCATTTTAAGTACACTTGAAAGTAAAGGACATACTATCACAGAAGTATATTTAGCTTATAAAGACAAGTAGGTAGGTACAATTATAATGTCATGTATCGTTCGTGTGCAGTGGGACCGGGACATTATATTAATCATAGTCTAAGTCTTGTATACCGTTATTTTCCACTACCTTTGAATGAGTGACAGCACGTACTACATATTATAAAGGAAACTTTGTGCCCCTATCAACTGCCTGTTCAGATTAGTGGAAATATTTGAAAGCATTATATAATATGTCTACAAAGGGTAATTGAAATAACAGGAAACCCCCGTTCAGGTTTTCAATTGTCATCGTCCTTGGGAACTACTTTTTCAGTAGTCATTAATCACACATGCTTGTGAACTACTTTTACTATGCGACCAACTTTTGAATTGTGAAAAATGGATTGCCCTAATGCAGAGACAATTAGGGCAATCCATTTAGATCATGAATATGTATAGCACTCACGCGCATATGAATATAATGGTCCATGTTCCATAGCCTTCTAAATTTCTTACCACAACCGAATCTTTTTTTCGGCTGATACCGAAGCTTCAGTCGGACACTAGCCCTTTTTGAAACTTCAAAAAGCCAAAGATCACTTTCTACTGCACACTTAAAGTGGTCATACTTTATTCAATAACTTTATTTAAACCTCTGGTGGCACCTTTTGATCACAAAGAATTTGCGCAAAACGTCAAATACATGCCAAAAAGCTTTACTATCGCTGTCCTAGAGACCAAGTCTATTCGTCTTCTAAATCGTAGCTGAATTTAGAGTAATGTCATCTTAGTAATAGTCTTCACTTTCCATGCGATCACTATTTGCTTGCCAAGTTGATTATGAGGTCTAAAATCATCCCTACGCTGGAAATATTCTAGACTCAGAAGTATAATTTTATAGTCTAAAATGATCATTTATGGTTGAAATAGAATGGTGATATACTTTGATAGCCTGCCAGAGAACTTATATCAGTAGAATAATTAATGAAAGTGGCTAATTCACATAATTAGAGACTGTGTTTTTTTTTTATCTTAGTGTTTAAACTACTATTAACCTAACTGGCTATAGACCAAGGTTATTAGACGTATTTTTAACAGGTCGGTGTTGTCTACACGCAAATGATTAAAAAATAAAGTGATGTACCATATATGATATTAACTAACAAATATTTTTTGATCATTTGTGAAACTAGATATTAAAACTATTTATATGAATTCAATTGACGTAAGATTTGGCTTTTCCAGAGACTTGTTGATTAGCAAGTTAAGTACCTAATCTCTTTGCAATGAAAACAGAGTTTAAAGTCGCATTTTCAACTGTCCCTCTTTAAAAATTGTCCTCGAGAGTTCCGACAACCTCTATCAGTATTATTTCATAAAATAAATCGCATAAAATATAGTTGAAAAGTATAACACATATTAGCAGCTGCTGAAACGAGCCAAACATCGCATCCATTCATTCAACAAGACTAGATATATTTAACGCGCCCGTCATAAGCTCTAGTAGAGTTAGGACCTGTTTAGACGAACCACTTAATAATACAAGAGAATAATAAAAACAACATAAAATATTATGAAAGTATAAAAATAGTAAATATGGAAACAAACATAATTTAAAATTGGTGTTTTTTTTTTAATTAACATATTATTATAAAATATTAACAAACCAAAAAATATAAAACACACAATTTTTTTAATGATCATGTCATCACGGGCAAGATAATATGGCCGATAACGGTAATAGAAAATATAAATGATATTAAGAACTAGCTGAAATAGATAAAAAAGATATTTTGTTGAAAATCTCTGAACTCAAATTTATAATTTGTTAGATATCAGAAGATCATGAAATTTTCAATCAAACATCGCCTGACCTTGAATAAAAACGCTAGAGTATTGCAATGACAACTGCTGAGTACTGTGCTCTTTACCTTATATCAAAGTTCGCAGTCGCCCTTGCTATTGTATACTTGAACAAAAAAGCAGCTAAAATTTCACAAAACAATTAAACATTACAGTAACAAGGTGTGGCCAGACTAATGGTATGCGAAGGTGTGCCTAAATCTCAATCACCAATAGAAACACTGCAAGCCTTCAGATAGACATCCAAGTTGATAAAAAGTGACCCGTGTTTATGATATCAAAAGTAATCAAGTAATAACAATAAGCACAATATTATCCGATAATTTTGAAGAACAAACAAAATCGTGCACGACCACGTGAAATACTATCTAGATTTTACTTGGTCAGTCACACCCCTGGATAATCTGACGACCATGAGTTCTAGGAAATATTCCTAAGATTATTATGTCGAGTCGCGATACTCGCGATGGAACAGCGTGATTAAGGCCCTGTCTTTTACACATTTATGGTTGTGTGTTCAAAAACGGGAAAATATTTGTTATGTGTTTCTATTTAAGTGATTGTAGTTATGTGTATTTTGGACATCAGAACAAAATAAACTGGCATTTTGATTTGTAATAACTATAATTCTGAACCCAGACCAGCATGAAACAGTGGGGTGGCTCTAGACGGTTACCCGTCTACGGCCGTCACTGCCACACAACGTGTATACTTTGTAATTATGTCCATGAGTATACCTATTTGGGCCAGATAATGTCGTTCAAAAACAGGCAAGACAAAAAGTCGAAAGACTAGTTCAAGCTCGTCGACATGTGATCATGTCTTTGAACCAATATATTATTAGGCAGGTATGTAAAATCAAAGATACCTTAGCCAAAACGAGACAGGAACAAGCAGCAACATTCTTTATTATACTTTATTCTTTGCGATTTTTTTCTTGCTATCGTACATTTTTACATTTGCTCTGACTTTTGAAAGTGGTTCGTCTAAACAGGCCCTTACCGGAACACTTGTTACTATTAAATCTGCGTTATTATTGTTTCTGTTATTATTTTATACGTTGGTTTATGTGAATGCCATGACCATTGAGTCATTGGCTCTATTTCGGGAGTTTGTTTAGAGAATTAGCTAAACAGAAGCTGGTTGAGTGATATCTAGTATTTGGCGTTCTTCGATATCTCCAAAAAATTGGCTTTTGAATGAAATAAAAATGTACAGTAAAATTATTTGGAGGAGTTCGTAGCTTAACTATAACAGCCACCCACGTCGATCAGTAGTTTAAGCCGTGCTTGTCTAGGTTGGTTCATGCCTCGGAAAGCACGTTAATCCATTGGTCAAGGCTACCACAATAGATCTTTGAATGGATCCTGACTACCTGTCAGTCCTGTCACGACTAAAGGCGTCAAAGTCTGACAACTAGTCTTACCAAAAGGTATCTTAATATGCAGTACTAACTTGCTTGTGGAGGTCAGATAGGCAATCGCTCCATGTAAAATACTGAAGTTCGGATGCATTCGGTCAGACTGGAAGCCGCCCTCAGTAAAGTTCAGTTCCTCCTCAGAAAAGGCTAGGCACATGATAACAATTATTTGTAATGAAGCCCCAATAGATGTTTTGAAAACGTAATCAGTAGACACGCCCGTGGTTGATATTTTCAAAGGTGTCAACAACACAAGATTGATTATTTTCTAGATAGCAAGTTTCAACACTGTTCATTTAAAACCCACAGCTGTGCAAAACATAAATAAGAACACAATACGTCAAATTATACGATGAGACAATTAGGTAACACAGAAGTAAAAAGATAGAAAGATAAAAGGTAGGAAGAAGAGTAGGTAATACTTTGGGGTTTAACTAGACCACTTTTGTACTATTTAATTGCTCATACATCTGCCTTGCGTTCTCCAATTTTGTACATAACTTTGTTATACTGATGGAGATTACATGCCTGATGTTTCACGCCTGTAACCTCCGAAGGCTTAGGCCAAGGTGTAGCCATTAGTACACACGGCTACACATCAAGCTATACAAAACCAGTTAATCTTGGCCTCACTTTACTAGATCTTTTCGCACAATGAACGATCAGATTATACTGGTTTTGTATAGCTTGATGTGTAGCCGTGTGTACACCCACATTGTCAAATTTATGTTTAAGTCCTATGTAGGTAATAGGGGACGAGCTTTTTGCCATCAACCACGCACAAATCCAGACTACGTAGCTACAACTGCGAAGTACCTAATGGAAAAATCTAATAACACTATGCCCAACCCAGGAACCGACCCAAGTTTATGTTCAACAGTCACACTAACCTATAGGCTAACAAGACAGTCAGATCATAAAGTCAGATTCATCTTCAGTCTTGAAATGCCTCTAAAAAAACTAATTAAAATGTGAAACTGTGAAGAAAAACTAGACGTTTTTTCAAAGCTCTGTCATCATGTCAGGTGGTTGAGCTAGATTTTTGACAAACCATTATTAAACTAGATAGAAAAAAAAAACAGTAGAAAATTAGACAAGAAAAACAACTATGTCACAGCTGCTGATTGTTACTAATGTAGTAGCCACGCTGCCTGTTTCTCTAATATTGGATTGTAGAGAAGTTATTTAACAACAATATCCTT
This sequence comes from Diarsia dahlii, assembly GCA_949775195.1. Taxonomy (NCBI): domain Eukaryota; kingdom Metazoa; phylum Arthropoda; class Insecta; order Lepidoptera; family Noctuidae; genus Diarsia; species Diarsia dahlii. Next base: position 12,187,366 of record OX459210.1, on the reverse strand, counting down.
CTATTATAGGTATTTATGAGTTTTCAATATTTTTGTTGATACTGTGGAACAAGTTTGAACCATGAACCTAGCATACAAAAACATCGCTGGTGGATTGAATTATCTTTCCTTAAAACTATTGTTTGTGAGGCTGGTTGGATGTTTGTTCCTATTTCACGCAAAAAGTAGTGAATGGATTAGGATGAAAAGTTCATAACTTTTATGACTTGGATTAATAAATGGAAAATTAAGGAATTCCACGCGGCCGAAGCCGCGAGCATAAGTTAGTAAAAAATAATATTACCAATGGAACAACTAGACTTTATTATTATAATTAAAAGCCTATATTGTCCCACTACAGGGCAAAGACCTCCCTTCCCTCCTTCCACTGTTCGCGATCTAGTGTGTTTACAGGCCAATCTTTTCAGAACTAGACATGGTAAATAAAAATCTCGAACGGGCAAAATTGTGCACCTATAATCTTTCAAGATCGTGCATTAAAATTGTAATTGCCAATCATCAATTTCTTTAACATTAGTTTCTGAAATATTCTACAAAATAATCCCGTTAAGCTATACCATTTTTATTTCAACACGATATTCAAAATTTATACATTTAGTGGGTGTCTTGGCATAGCGTCGTAACCTTTTAGTAGTGATAAATTAGAGTCACATTCACGAAACGAGGTGACTTCTTGTTTAGTTTACGTATTTATGAACGCACTCTATGAAATATTTTAACAAAGTTTTCGACTTATTTTTAATTTTAAAATGTCACATGTAGATGTCACATGTATTCAAGCATGTTCTATCATATTATTATGTAAAGAACGATGCACGTGATGATGTCAATTCATGCACAGTTTATTTTTTTTTAAGAAGTCATAAAGATGTAAATAATAAAAGGTCCATTTTCACGATTGGGTAAACGATGAAAAGGCGACAGAAAAAAAAACGGAATCGTCGATTTATAGTTAGTTAGATTATATAATCAAGCGTGTCATTAATAAGGCAACAAAGGGGAACACCCATTAGAGGTTAAAAGAATTAGTGAAACCCTAGATTCAGTGCTGAGGCACTCGTATATGGATCTAAAGGACGATCGAAACGTTATGGCACAATATTCACATATTTATAGCTGATCCTGCTATCTGTATCTTTGTTATTCAATTGTTTTGAAACTAATGCGCTTCACGATTTGCAGCTCTCTTTACTGGACCGAGAGTTCAGAATCTTAAGAGTACAATATACCTATTAGCTATCTCTCCTAGTGCACGGACATCGGCGTAGGCATCGTCTACATCAATCGAGCTTATCACACTTTATCATGCATAGTAAATGTGAATTCCCGGATTGTACCTACGTCATTCATTACTAGGAACCTAATCTTGTTTCAAAATATTATTGATTTTCATTCAGAAAATTCCTGTAAGTAATCTGAAAAGAAGAATAAGTAAAATCAAGAGAAAATAGTTGTGCAAAAGTTTTGTCGGAACAAAAACCTGACTGACAGTTTCAAGGAGATTTTAGCTTTCCAGAGGCAAGTTTAGAGTTCAAATTTGCCTGCGACAGAAGTTTATCAAACTTTTAAAAGCGTAGGTAACTTAGAAACGCGAAATAACTTAAATTGTCTACACATCAAGCCCTACTATCCCACAGAGCTTTAACACTTCTATTCTAGTTCTCCTATTTCTATCATTCTCTTCAAATAGAATAGATTAATAATACTTTCACCAAAACCATGATTTTGTCTTACATTATACAAAAAACTCCGTGTGTATGTGTAATGTTACTTCTAAGCACAAATATACGCACTTTAAAATTCGAACACCAAACACTCAATCAACTGGTCATATTTTTTTAATTAATACAGTGTGCCTCGGATATTTTGGGGACGCGAAACCGGGAGCGCGTGTAGCCCGCGACTAGCTTCGGAATTTCATCTGTGAACAATTCCTCTGGAACTTATAAATAGGTGCGTCGAAACGACGTATACCACGTTTTAGTTAACGTATACACTGTCCAAGATGAGAAGTGCACGCGGATTTTGATGAGGTCCATTGATTAGCGGGAAAATCAATCGTCCATACTTTTTTAAAGTTGTTCTTTTTTTTCTGTTGGTGGCCAGAAGCGGATGTTCTTTTTTTGAATGGCACGGCGGCGGCGGTGGGCTAATGATGATTGTTTTTTTTTGTTGTATCGTTGACGAGCTTTGAATTTTCTTGGCAGCTTTAGGGCTCATTAAGGGAAGTTGTACCTAATCGTGAGGCAATACCTATTGCGTATAATAGTTGGAATAATGCATTATTTCATTTGATAGGCATGAAAAGCTTTGTGTTAGAAGTGGGAAACAAAAGGTCCTTTTAAAAAAAAAATCTTTTTAGGTACGGGTAAATTATTGTTTTACTTTAGGTATATAGTGAACTCATCTAACTTCGTGTTAAAGGCATTTGTGCACTCGTACAGCCCTATGATACCGCTCAAACCAAATATCACCGAATTAGGCGAATCACAGAATTAGATGAGTATACCCTATACTTTTTTTTTGGAGGGTGGGAAATCATCAGAAGACGCTCTGGGCGGAGCGGAAGAGAGTGTCAGACTTCTTCTGACTAAGTACCACCCATGTTCCTTCTTAGATATTTGTGTCCGGTGCGGCGGAATCTGCGGTATCTCTTTTGAACAATCCGCAGCCCCGTTGTCATTTTTTTTTATAACTTCTTGTCTGTAATAATAAACGACCATTAACCACATACCCCGATCCCAAATGCACGTTCCGCTGAAATAGCCACCATAACGCCGTAAATGCTGTTAGTTTTCATTTCACGGAGAGTGCAACCAACAGGAGACGAAGCTTTCTGGATTATCCACCTCCCTGTAATTAGTATAAGTTACATATTCATAATTTTGACTTATTATTTAATCGTGACAAAAAATGTGCTTTTCCCGACGTAGAAATTTAAATGCTTGAAAAAAGCTAACACATCTTTATTATTTTAAGCATTCCATAGTTTAACATTGGTTCTCTCATGGAGGGAAATATAAGCAGTGTGGAATAATTTTGCTGACCAACTATTGTCAACATTATGTAGTGAGGTGACACAGTTCTAAACGTACCAGGAAGTGTGTGGAACGTATTATCAACGTTCTTATCGTTTTGTTCTCTGCCACTCTTAAGTAAGTAACTAAATAAATAATACTAGCCTATTACTTATAGGCACAAAACTTGATTGAGTAACTGACTGACATGACTTTGATTAAAGCACGACATCACTACATATCCTTACATAGTATAAAACAAAGTCGCTATTTTTGTCTGTTTGTCTGTATGCTTAAATCTTTAAAACTACGCAACGGATTTTGATGCGGTTTTTTTTAATAGATAGAGTGATTCAAGAGGAAGGTTTTAGTCGGGTGAAGCCGCTGGCATCAGCTAGTATTATTATAAAACCAAGTCCACCGCCGCATCTATTTGTTTGTCTGTCTGTTCGCGATAAACTCAAAAACTGAAGCACCGATTTTCAAGTTGTTTTCACCAATAGATAGAGTGGTTCTTGAGGAAGGTTATTATAGGTGTGAGGGTGGTTATTTTATTTGTTAAGATTTTGATATTCACACCACACGGGCTAAGTTGCGGGCATCAGCTAATTAATTATAAGTCCTGGTTTCCTCACAATGTTTTCTATTACCGATGTCAATAATATCCAATATAAAGTTTAAAACCACAATGATCATCTGCTTACCTTTTCCCAACTTTGTTAGGGTCAGCTTCCAGTCTAACCGGATACAGCTGAATACCAGTATTTTACATGGAGCGACTGCCTTTGTGACCTCTGAGTCACCGTACTTCCCCGGCCGACATACGAGCCCTAAAGATTTTAATTAATTTATCATACCTTTTTAGTTTTGGAGGGTGGAAATCATCAAATAAGTCCTCCCGCTCTGGGCAGAGCGGTAGGGAGTGAATTTACTGACTAAATTTTGGGCCGACTCAATTTAAATTGTAAGACTGACTAAAAACCACCATGTTCCTTCTTAGCCTTTTGTGCCGATGCCGCAGTAACTCTTTAGAACAACCCGTAGCCCCCTACGGGGCCTATGTGACCTCTGGCTCTGAGTCACAGTACTTCCCCAGCCGAGATACGAGCCCCAAGATTTAAATTAATTATCATCGTCAGGTACTTTTTTATTGTAATCTTAATACATTATTATCCCCCGTCGACTATCAGTGATCAGTCAGGCATAATTGCCAGATCCTTATCAACGTCGCATCAATCATATTACATGGTATCGCAACTCGGCGCGCGTCGTTATAATGTCATTCAAAAATGTAGTAAGACATTAATGAACCATTAATGGAAGTGTGGCTGATACAATTGGTGAATTTCAGCAATTTTTGCTTTCTTTCTGATGTTTTTAACAGAAAACAATATAGATAATGCGATACGGATACTATAATTTACTTTACAGATAAAATTTATCGGTTGATTTGATTAACAACTTTTGAAAGCAACGGAATAATTTTGTATTCGGTGATTCTTCAAGAGCGTATATCATCTTCCTACCTTTGTTACATGTTAGGTACCTACTTGGGGTTGGCGCAACCCAGGACCGGATGTTCAACAGTCATGATTGCAACCACCAGCTAGACCAACGAGGTTGTCGACCAGCACGGGTTTTGAGGAAATGGGTCTTGACAGACAGACAGAGACACAGATGGACAAAATATTGATCCTATTATGGAACTCTAGAGAGGCTAGACTACATATCTATTGTAATACCAATCAATCAACTCAGGGCCTCCCCCAAGCTGCACCAAAATGTATTCGTAAATGACGAATTCCACTATTCCATCATCTTCTTCTGTAAGCCAGTCAAGGTCTACAAAAACAACAAAATATTATCGAAAAGGCTGCAGAAAATCATTAAACTGTCCCCGAACCCAGCACGAAATTAATCAAACCATAAACAATGAAGCAGTCAATAAATTAAAAAAAAATATTGGTTGCCTGTAAAGTCGGTATACGGGCGAAAGTTTTACGTGACAACGACTTTGAGTGGTAAAATAATTTTAATGTGAATATTCATTCGTATAGTAGGAAGAAGGATGAAATAATAGTAACAATTTAAAAAAATTATGCCTTTCACTTTTTATGTCTGTCTCTCTCGCTCTTAGGCGGGCTAACCATGCCCGAGTGGAAGGGACGCGTGCCTCTCACTCGCTCTCATTGTGAGCGCATAACGTGAGCGGAGCGTAACGCAGTTTCTTGAAGTGTCACCCGGCAAACCAATTTATAAGACGTTGTCACGTCAAAAAAACTCCAAATTGATTATAATTTATCGTTCCATATTTGAATATTAACCGTGCCTACGGTTTCACTCGTCGTTTAATTTTGTTCGGGTTCAAGTTGTACGAGTATTACGTAGATATAAGTTTTTTTTGTTAGCCTAATCTTTCCCACTCCTGAGCAAAGGCCTCCCCCTATTCCTTCCACTTTCCTCTTTGTTGCGCCTCTTCCCGCCAGTTAACGAGAAAGTCATCCAAGGCGTCCCGTATACTTATACTTCAGAGGTATGTATTTCTTCTTTCTTTATAGCGTGGATAGTGCCTAACCTGGTCACAGAGATTTTTATGGTACCCGTGGGTCTAGCTTTACATTCCGTCAAGAAATATCTCTCAGGCATACACTGGTTTTCTTTACCATGGTTTCTATTCACCAAAGCAATTGATATTAATTATACAATACGGACTTGAATCAGCCCATGAATAGCCTACTAACCTTCCTTTAGAACTTTACCATCAAATACAAAAATATTTATTCAAACTCGACTGACAGTTTCAGAGATAATCGCCTCCAAAAACGCAAACGAACAAACTCTAGAGCTTTATTCTATGTGTAGGTACAGATGAACATAAATTAATGCGCAAGAGTGTATTCCGGACAATGCCGGCCGGCGCCTTGCTTCCGGACGACGCGCCTGGCTTGCGTAAGCGCCGCGCCCAGATGTTAGGTCAAGTGTGAAATTATTATATGTTACAAGGACGCCAGTGGACCGGGAAGGAGGCGCCGAGCTGACTTCAAGATGACATCGTTCTTAGAAAAAAAACGGTGTCTAAGAAGCATAGATATAACATAGACTTGCCCCGGTGAAATCTAATTGATCTAGCTGTTATACCCTATACGTAATAACAGTGTATAGGTAATAAGAAATAGAAAAGGGAATAAAAAAATCTGATGTTTACAACTGTATAATTTAACCCTACCAAACGGGATTTAACTAAATACTACACAGTAATTAAAAAAAATAAAATATTTAAAAATTCCATTATTTTATATTAAAACTCAAAGTATTTTTTCAATTAGACCATTTACAGGCACTTTTGGATGTCAGAAAAACAAAGAAAGTGAAACTCTAACTCTTTCAGTCACAAATAAACTTGTAAAGTACTGTAGTTGCCCATTCCAAAGCGTAGTTCTCCATGGAGAAGAATGTGCAAGAAACTCCCAGGATTCTCTTTTTGAAATAGTTTGAACCCACAACTCGCGCCGTTACAACTGGGCCACCACTGCTCGACTGGGCCACAGCTGCCAGCTGCTCTATGTCAATTTGCATAACTCGACTTTTGAATAACTTTTTCCTTTCTTATTTTCTCAAATCGCAGGGATTTACCACAGGCTTGACAAAATAAGATTATGATCATAATTACAAAGATAATGGGTTCTTTTTTCAACAGAAAGCTTTTCTCGTGACGTCATTGATACGTGATACCAAAAACTTCTAGCGTTATCTCTTATTTAACGATTTTGAATTTTTCAATGGATGCGCTTATCTATTCTTTGTGTAGATAATAATCAACAATAATTTTGACATGTTAAGAACGGATTAACATAATTTTACAATGTCGTACTTAATTGTCTTTGTGTATAACAAATAAACCTGACGGTTTTATCGTTCACAGGGATTTATATCAGGCAACAAACAGCATTACATAGGTCACGCCTGTAATACCGAAGGGTTTATGTCCCATGTCATAGGGGGGCTATACTCCAGACCCCGTAGCTGCTACTAATAAATTCCTGAAGGAAAAAAACATAATAAGACTTTGCCCGGTCCGAATCGAACCAAGAAGAATATATTTAAGTATAAATAGCATTCTTAGCAGAAGCTCCATAACCATAGCAAGATTAGGAGTAGCATATTATGATGTTCCTACCGGAGGAACGCTGTCCTCCTCTCTATTAGAGGGAATGAGCTGTAATTTACTACGCGGGCCCTGTGCCAGTTAGTACCTACTAGTTTAGCAACCAGGTATATTGTTGTTGCCATAGTTTAGTACCTATATTTCCGTGGCTGGCGTGAACACATTGATAAGTCGACTTCCATGATTTTTTTTTTTATTGGCTTATTACATCCTAGGCATTGGGATCTTATATGAAAAAAATTGACAGCTCAAAATATCCATAAATTTTGGAGCAATTGACCTTGGTCGTAAGTTGACATCTCTCATTTTGACGTGTCTAAATTTACAAGTCCACTTGTCCAATTAAGCATTCTCATGTTTTTTTTTATCAAACATTGATATGTTGATATATCAACCTATACTCAGTACCCAAATGAATATTCGTTACATAATATCTCAACTTATACACTTATGAGTTTTCTATAGGCACAAATTTTAAATTGACAAATCGACTTATCAAGTTATGGCCGACCGAAGTATTTCTGTTTAAATTGTGATATATTGAGATGTCACGTTACGACCAACGAAGTTCTCAACCCTAAATGTAATAAATATAGTTATCACTAATATGTCTGTTACAAAAAAGTTAAAGTTAAATGAATATGTTTAGTTAACAACTTATATCGGTGCACACCGTGCACATCCCTCGCTCGTCTGTTGGTAAACAAACGTCAATTCAGAGTTCAGAAGAACAGAACTTCGTGACTTAAAGTTGCATTCATCTCGCCAGCGAAAGAATAAAGTGGACGAAAATGGATCAGAGCACAGATCTCATACTCACAAATAACATTTTGCCACCTTTTAAGTAGGTAAGTATTGATAAAGGTTTTAATAGACGTAAAAATATCGCGGCGATTATTTAGGTACGCGCGCGGTGTATCTGCAATATAACAAAAATAACGTATGCAAAATAAAGTTTATGAAAAGCCTGGAACGCGAACCTCCTTTTAATTCAGTATTTCGGAAAAGGGGAAAGTCTACAGTAGATGTCTTTAGGTTGAGCCCAATCTCTAAGGAGGCATTGCCAATTAGTACAGAGAAAAAAAAAGATTTGATGGACATGATTGACTTGATTGACGACTCTTTTAAAGAGTTTTATAGAAATATAAAAACTTTTGGTGATGTCTCTCCATCTACTGATCCAGATTTGGACGAGGACAAATTATTATTGTTTTTTATTGTAAAAACACTGGTAAAATGATTTATTTTCGTGGTCCTTCATTTTAATATTTGTTTAGGTAGAAGAACAATGCTTGATTTGAGTAAGTAGTAGGTATTTTAGCGAATCAAATATTTTTAGGGTTCCGTAGTAAAATGTCAAAAAACGGAACCCTTATAGATTCGTCATGTCTGTCCGTCCGTATGTCACAGCGACTTTATTCGGAAACTATTAAGACTACACAGTTGAAACTTGGTATGTAGATGTAGTCTTTAAATCGCTATAGGATTAATATACAAAACTAAAAAAGAATACAAGATTAAGGGGGGCTCTCCATACATGGAACTGAAACAAAAAAAAACTTTTTTCATCAAATCTATTAGTGTGGGGTATCTAAAGATAGGTCTTTAAAAATTACACTGAGGTTCCTGAAACCATTTTTTCTCAAATTCAATCGTTTGAAAGATAAACACTTCTAAAGGGGTAAACTGAGTGTCGTCCCCCCTCTAACTTCTAAACTAAGAAAGAGAAAAATCTAAAAAAAATGTATGCTATAGATTCGTAATGATAACTTTCAACAAAAATTTGTTTGAACGAGATTTAGTTAGTAGTTTTTTATATATAGCACATTTAAAAAACCGCAAATATAACTTTGTCATTCATACAAACAATATGAAAAACAAACTTATCACAAAATAAATATTTCTGTCGCCGCTAAAATAAGAAATAATACAAATTTTAGGGGGTTTCCCTACTACGATGGTCCGGACTTCTTCATGTGCAAGTCTGACTTGCACTTGGCCAGTTTTTTTTTTGTTTTTTATCTGTTTGCTATCTATCTATATAAATTAAAAGAACAGTCCTGGCTTACTGACTGACTCATCAACGCCCAGCCCAAACCCTTGGACCTAGAATGCTGATTTTCGGCACAGAGGTTCCCTTTATAATGTAGACTAGGAATAAGGTAAAAAATTTTGGAAATTCAACCTTATTCCTAGTCAAAATAGGGGATGAAAGTTTGTATGGAAAATCGTCATCTTTGTAGTTTAACCGACATTCACGCGGGCGAAGCCACGGGCAAAAACTATTCCAATAATAATAATGGGTTTTTCATTAAAATAACATTTATTACCTATTAATACTCCCTATTAAGTAGGTGAATAAGTTGATAACTGTTGGTGAATACGTTGATAACGCTGTGAATAAGTGGATAAGTCGGTGCATAAGTTGATAAGTCGTTGGTGAACGAATTGACAAGTCTATTATTATGCAATCTATGGGGAATTTCGATTATTTACTGTCATCATTGAAAAGAGAGCATAAAATAACCTATAAAACAACTACAACATTTATGTTAAACTAATTTACCGATTTACCAGAAGACGTCAAACCCTTTAAATGGCCGTCCTGACAAATTGCAGTTTTAGACTTATCAACATATTCACGCCAGCCACGGATTTAATTTTTATTAAAACAAGCTTAGTATAATGAAGATCGTATTAAAAACGAATTACATGTGAAACACCCTTCACACACCAACGTTTAACGGGATTTGAAATTATTATAAGCTGTTCTCTGCTAGAATCTGTTGATTTTTACATTATGTGGCATTTTAAAAGTGTCAAATGTTGGTCAAATGTCACTTTTTCCATGTCGCGAGGTCGTAGGGGTAGTTTGTTGGTACAGAACACGTCATGCGGGCAAGATTCATGTAGGTTGTAGGCACAATCAATGTAATTCACCTATAAATTGAATGGAATGACATATCATCACCTATTCCATTGAATGTTATTACTTGTCACAAATAAAGTCCCTTATTCAATGAACCAATTAGTGTCAGGTCATGACACTGCTGTAAGTCCCCTAACAGACTATTGTTTATTGTTATTAACTATTTCAATAACATGTGGTGTTCTAAGAAATAGGTTATCAGTTGGTATTATAGGTTTTGATGTCCCTTACATCAAAACCTTTAACAACAACTGAATACGTAAATACATTTTTTTACTTAAAAAGCTTTCCTCATAACATTCTCATATGGAGAAGAAAATCTTCGATACACTCGTTATTGAGTATGAGATTGAATACATTCTAAGGTTCACAAGAAGCAAAGGATTGTGGAATTTTCAGCGGCCAACAATACGGCAGGCCCCTATGGCGAGCAGAGTGTTTAAACATCGTGAATCTACTACTACTCGTCATGACGAGTAGTAGTAGATTATAAAGGCAAGCCAAGCTTTTAGGCTTGTGTGAGATGCAACAAAGGCTAAAACAAATAGGAGAAAACTATCAAGATTGATTGGTAGTAGCCTTTTCCCGACTACATTTGTTTAGCATTTCGCATGCGGATGCCCCTCAAGTTAAAGGGGAAAATATACATGTCTGTGATAAGACCTGTCGTATGGATCAGTATGCTGGGCTTGGAAAAATATGGATGAGAAACGTTTGCATGTAGCGGAGATGAGAATGTTGAGATGTATAATATTAGAGGAAGTTTGAAAGTGGCGCCTGTTAGGCTGTTACAGACAAATGGAAAGGAAGTCGTCTGTCTTGGTATGGTTATGTAATGAAAAAGAAGGGATTCATCCCTTCTCATTACATAACCTTCGCATGTTACTAAAAAAGTGATGGATATAAATATTCATGGATGGAGAGGCAGAGGAAGGCCAAAGAAAAGATGGATGGATTGTGTAAGGAATGATATGAAAGAGAAAAGAGAAAATGCCACCGTGACGTCTAACAGGGAAGAATGGCAAAAAACAAACGTGATTCGCCGACTCCGTATGGAATGGATAAGGGCAGGAAATTAATGACTTGGAGCGACTTCCTATCTGAACTCCACCACCTGGGTAACACCAGTACCAACCACCCTTGGTAGGACTGGTTACAATACGTTCAAAGCTAAATTAAACAGCATCAATTGCTTTCCGAGCCCCTTAGGTTATCAATCAATCAATCAATCAATCAATCATTTATTAATTTGCTAATATGGGTACAAATATAAAAGGTCGTAAACAAACAATAGTGGCCATTAGCCATATCCTACCTATAAGGCATGCAAATTTACACATTTATTTACACAAATATTACACAATTTTGTCCTGTAAATATTCAGTGACAGAATAGTACGCTTTTTTTATTATCAGTGTTTTGATATTGTTTTTAAATATATTGACATCATTTATCTCCAAGAATGAGTTTGGTAAATGGTTGTCTATGCGTGGAGCCATACACAGTATACTTTTATTTAACAATGCTGTTTTATTCATTGGTAAACATATATTGAATTTGTATCTGCTGCTATGAACCTTATTAAAGAGGTTTTTATTTTTCTTAACGAACATTATAACTTCTAATATATATAAACATGGTAGCGTAAGAATATTTAATTTTAAGAAAAATGGTCTGCAACTGTCAGTCAATTTTATACCAGTTATGGCTCGTATACATCTCTTCTGGGCTCTAAATACCGCTTCTTTATTAGTAGAATTACCCCAAAAAATAACACAATACTTTAGAATAGGTGCAACATAGCCGTTATACGCTGTAAGGACTGCAGAAATACTGGCAGTTTGTTTAAGTTTAAACAATGCATAAGAAAAGGTATTCAATCTAGTGCACAATGTATGTATATGTTCTTTAAAATTCAAATTATTATCTATATTTATACCCAGAAATCTGGTAACGTCTACTTCCTGGATCTTGTTATTTCGGTAATTTATGTCCATGTTTGCTATTCTACTTACTCTACTTCTGAATGTCATAAAATTTGTTTTGTCAAGATTTATATGTAAATTGTTAGATGTCAACCAATTAATAATTCTATCCAATGTCATATTTATCTCAGGTTCCATGTGTGATTTATTGTCTCCTGTGAACACTACTGTACTATCATCAGCAAATAGAATTGTGTTGTGTTTTGTCGCTTTTGGAAGGTCATTGATGTAGATTATAAAAAGAGGCGGACCCAATACACTTCCCTGCGGAACGCCAGATGTAACCTGTCTACATGAGGATGAATAATGTATCGCTTTTTTCATATGGGGACATATCCTTGTTAATTGTGTTATTTGCGTTCTATTACTTAAGTAAGATTTTATCAGGTCTAAGATGTTTCCTCTGACACCATAAGCGTATAATTTATCTAGGAGTATTGTGTGGTCCACATAATCGAATGCCTTTGTGAGGTCCATATAAAGAGCACACGTTTGCTTACCTCTATCCATGTGAGTTAATATGTTCTGGAGAAAATTATAAACTGCTAAATTAATCGATTTATTTTTACGAAAGCCTATCTGTTCATTACAAAGTAAATTTTTGCTCTCAAAGTAATTATAAACACCATTATGAATCACTTTCTCGAAAATCTTCGATATGACTGGAACAAGTGCTATTGGACGATAGCAGCTCATGTCATTTTTATTACTTTTTTTAAATAAAGGTTTAATTATAGTTAATTTTAGTTTTTCTGGGAAGACTCCATTTGTTATACTTAAATTTATTAAATGACTAAGAACAAATGATAACTTAATGGATACTTGTTTTAAAACTTTGGTTGATATATTGTCATATCCGGTACTATTAGTGTTCTTCAAGTCTCTAATTATTTTGTGTATATCCTCTGGTATAGTTGGACGCATAAATATGGAGTTTGGCTCAAACGGGATTTGGTATCTTGATTGGTTTGGTATGGAAGTAATAGTTTTATCAATGAAAAAGTCATTAAATTTGTTAGCTATTTGTTTAGGGTCAGTTATTATTTTACCATCCACGATAAGCTGTTGTATTTGGTCCTTTGGTATATTTTGTCTATTGGAATTTATAATCTTCCAAGTTGCTTGCGATTTATTTCGGGCAGTTTTTATGTAATTATCATTACGAGCCTTTTGCGTTAGCTTAACGATATTATTTAATCGTGAGGTTATAGTTAAGAATTTCGTTCTATTATTTTCCGTAGGTTTTTTCCTGTAGTCCCACAAAAGCTGTCGCTTACGTTTACAGCATACTCTAAGACCTTTTGTAATCCACCGAGGGCGAGATCTTGTTGATATTTTTATTAGTATAATGGGGAAGCAAAGATTATAGAATAGGAGGAACAATTCATAAAACTCGTTAAATGCTAGGTTAGGATCAGTGTTGGCATAAACGTCACTGAAATTAAGAGAATTTATGCATTCTTTAAATTTTCGAATGTTCTCTTTACAGTAGTCTCTTTTTTCTACGTTCCATGATCTAAGGGCGAAACTAGATTTGACTGGACATGTGAGTAACTGAGCAGTGTGGTCAGAGAGTGCAAACTCAACAACTTCCGCAGAACAACCCTTAACATTAAATATAATATTATCAATGCATGTTTTGCTTGATAACCGAGTCGGTTCGTTGATGCCTAATTTTAGGTTGTAACTGTGCAGAATTTGCATAAATTCAGTTGCATCATAGGTTTTCTTAAGTAAATTTATATTAAAGTCGCCACAAATGATGACTTTCTTTTTACCATAGCAAAATCGACTAAGAAGGGAGTTAAGGTTTCTAAAGAATATATTTGTATCATCTGTATTTGGCCTTGGAGGTCTGTAGATGCATATAACATATATTTTATGGTCTAGTAGCTCAATACCAGAACACTCAATGATATTTTCAAGTGAATATTTACTGAAGTCATCTATTGGTCCATATTGAAGTGATTTTTCTATTAAGATACAAGACCCACCACGCCGGTTTTTCCTACAGAAACAAGAAGCTAATTTGTAATTACTGATATTTAGTATGTTTTTGTCCGTTTCTATCATGTTGTGTTCGGTAATGCATAGTACATTGATACCGTTTTTTTTCATTATCAAGAGCTAGTGTCAAAAGGTCTGACTTAGAGATGAGGCCATTTATGTTTTGGTGAAGAATGTAAATATAGTTAAACACGAAAAAGCTCCTTTGATGCTTGCGGGGTAGATGTATTATCTATATTCTCATTTTGCAATGCACGGTTTGGAGAGCTATCGCGACTAGAAGACGATGTATGGATCTGAGCATCATTATATTTATTGCAGTGTACATTTGATCTAGCATCTGTTATCTTTTTAAAATAATAAGGAATAGTGCCAGGTTTCCATTGACCAATCATGTTGTTTCCTGTGCATTTATCTTCAGTGTCAGTATTATTTTCATAAAATCTGTTTAAGTATTGTATATAATTATTTAATTTATGAAATATTTTATTGATAGCAATATTTTTCACTTTACCTGTAAATTTACAGAACATATCGTAAGAATATTTTAAATATTTATTAGTGTCGAACGTATATGTATATTCAAATTTCCTGTTACTTAAATATAGAAGTTGGTTGAATGCTTCTATTCTCTTATTAAATATCATAACGTTATCATTTAATTTAAAATTTGGAGAACATAAGATAATATTAGTATGTGTTATTTTTTCGAGCTTACATTTTATTTCATTTACCAGTGTTTCATAGTTTTTAGAGACAAGGAAGTCTCTTTCACCTACTAAAATGACACAATAATCCTTCAATGTGTAATCCACCAGTTTTAATTCGAGCCCTGATAGGAGTTCGATAATCCCCGCATTTGGTAGACAGTAATGACAGATTTGATTATCTGAGAAAACATTTTCGGCAGTTCCTAGAATACTATTTACATTATTATCACTAAGTATACACATTTTGCTGGAGTATTTTATATTACCAATAATTTTACGATGAGTACCTTTTGCTGAATCCTGTATGATAATATCCTGTTGAGAAACAGTAGCGCCCTCTGTTTCTGGGTAGGACACCAATTTATGTGATTTTGGAATATCATAGATCAATTCTTCATCGGTAGAACATTGTGGTTTGTTGCACGATTGTGCGCTAAATGGTGATTCGATTAGTTCAGCATCTTGGATCGGACTTTGCATGTTAAAGAAGTCAAGCTGAGATCTAACTAGGCTTTTACGTTTAGATTTTTGCATTCCTTTCTTCTTAATCGTACTTGTACATACATGTTTCAGTTTGTTAACTGTTAATTTGTAGTGTTCAATTTGTTCTGCTTGTGCACTATTTTCCAACAGTAATCTTTCTATTTCGTTTTCTGCAATTTTAAATTTTCTTCTAGTTTACATATTTTGTTTTTAAATTCATCAAAATCTTCGCTTGGCCTGTGTATTTCAGGATAACTTCTATTTATAACATATGACGACGTGGAAATAAATGATGTTTGTTCATCCTCATTTTCAGATAGTTCAGATAAAGCTTCAAACGAGTTTTGAGTTGGAAATGTAGCTTTACACGTTCTGTTTCTGAATATGACATTATTTAAAGGTGTGTCGCATATTGTTGTTGGGTCATGCGATATATCCGTAGAGCAAGTTGCCGTTTTTTTAATACATGTCCTGCAGCTCCATTTGTTTTTTGATTCTGTATCCATTAGTCTATATGTTTGTGCTGGATAACCGTCGCAATCTGGTTCAAATCTGTATTTACAGACTGAGCACAATCCTGTTTTTTTAATGTCAACTGACTTCTTACATTTATAACATACTACCAGAACAGACATCTTGTAGTTGCGTTTAAAGTAGTTCTAATTAATACTTCAATTCGTTTTCGGATCAATTTCTACCAATTATAGTTTCTTGATTACTTGGCAACCCCGGTTCATTACCCCGGTTTATTTGCTAGTTATTGCCAATTATTTTAATGTTACAATTGTACAAAAATATTGGCAAAAGAGTTTTATTCCTCATTCAAGTAATCACGTTTTATTTCACATAGGCCTACATGATAGACACTTATGAAATGTCGAGAAAAGGTGCATGATTCGGGTTGGTCGTTTCCTATAGCGAAGAACCGGCAAGAAACTCCATGGCCAGGGCCATTTCTTCCACTGGGCACATAGGGCAGCTGCCCAGGGCCCCCAAATCCAAGTGCCCCTAGTTCCTGTAACTATCAAAGCTAGAGGATGCCAAAACAAACTTCAGTTATTCCAGGCAGGATCGCAGTATACTAAAACTTTGGGCCTCGTTTTACTCGCTTTTGCATCTAGTTTTTCAGGATAAGTCAATAGTTACTATTATGATACCTACTGATTTTTTTTAGACGCGGTGAACTTTAAATTAAAACAATATAGATAATCGTGTTGCACGCATCTCAAATAGCAGGGAACAAAAGGGCATGAATTTTTATCCCAAGAAGAAGCTTATGAAAGGAAACCTTTCCTTTGGCACTCTTATAACGAAAAATCATAGACACGTGCATTCTTCCCATTTTGATCTATAGTTCCAAGACTTGGATCTTTGAAACCACATGTCTGCAACATTATTGCCTTGCAATTACAGCAGGAAAAGATAATATTAATCTGATGTCTCTATTATACTGCTCACATTCTGACTATTATTTTTTTGGAACGCAATTAGAAACAATTAATCACTTGGATGCCAACATTTTACGTATTTATGATCAACCAAAACCATATTCATACATTCATCGCATAAAATGATCCGTTAAATAAAGCTAATTTCATGGATGGCCTATGATAATTTATTTATTTGTGTTTTTCAAATTAAAGTTCAGCGCCGCAAAAAAACATCAAATATTCATGATAATATTATGTACTATCACAAGAAAATCTGACTTAACTAAGGCGGAGTGCAAAAAAGTGCCTTCGCTCGGTTTTGCATTCTACATGGGCCCCATTATTTGTAAGTGACCAGTGCTCCCAATTGGTTAAAAATTACCCTGAGAAGAGATGCAATTAATGAATTCGAGCTCGCTTCGCTCGCTCTTGCATCCCTTACGAGGGCCCCCATTATTCTCAATTGCCCAGGGCCTCCAATTGGTTAAAGACGGCCCTGTCCATGGCCACCAATTCCAGTTATGTATCTATGTTACAGTCAAAACTGGACTGGTGTCAGTCAAAACCCTTATTCAGTAACGTATGATGTAATAGTATGATGGGCAGACGTACCTATATCCTGAATAAAATATAAATGCTAAAATTTGTGAGGATGTGCGGATGTTTGCTACTCTTTCACACAAAAACTACTGACCGGATGTGGATGGAATTTGGCAAACAAATAGTTTTTTACCTAGATACCCACAGGATACTTTGATCCTAGTACCTAGTAAGATCCTGTGGGACAAGAACCGAACTCCACGCGGGCGAATCAGCGAGTATAAGCTAGTAATTAAGAAATCCTTATCAAGTGAAATACATCAAACCAAATCTTACGTCTAACCTACATATAGAAACTAAATAATCTCCATCCCATAATTAATCTTGATCAACCTCCTAATACATCGACAAAGGTTAATACCCGTCTTCAAATCAAGCAAATAAACAATAATAAAATTATTATTACGTGACAAATCACTGCCGATAACAATATCACCGAATTAGGTACTTATCTTGTATGACTCCTTTATTAATTATCAACCATACATCTATGTAGTATAATTATGTATATTATATGCCTACCACTTTCATATAAATACTAAGTATTTTCATTAAGAGTTCACAGTCGTTTATTGCTTTGTTAAAAGTCAAAAAGTAATTTTTGTGTTATTGTTTTTTATTAAATTTTGATTTGTTTTATAAGGTAAGTCTGGTTGTGTGTTAGTTTGTTTGAGAAAACCCTTCTCTATGTACTATTTAAAATAGGATTTGCATTATCATTAATACCTATTCATCGTGCTCTTAGAAGAGCTTTTGACTGTCTTAGAACCCAAAGGCTTGGCACGCCTCGATGGGAAGAGACTAGATGGTATGATCATAATGCCATGGAATGATGGAAAGGCCTTTGGTGTGGGATGCAAGTAGTTTTTTACCCGACTACGGCGAAGCCAAAAGGAAGGGTAATGATTTTGGCAGTCTATGTATGTATGTATGTATGTATGTTCCACCGTAGCGCCTAAACTACTGAACGGATTTTATTAAATTAGGTGTCAATAGACTCGTGAGAATAGCCCGGGTGACATAGGCTATATAAATTTAATAAATTATTTTTATGACGGAATTTAAATGTCAAAAACTTACCTCAAACAATATTAAATTGAGATAATCATAGCAAGTTTGGTATCAAATGAAAGGTCTTGGCGAGCATATTACAAATATGTATTACATTATAGTTTAAGTACACACAAAAATAAAATTCAAATTAAAAAATAAGTTCAAAAATCTAAAACCCGACTACTAACAAAATCGCGGTCTTAAAAGTAGAAAACAAGAAAATAATTCTTGTCTGAAATTCTTCGTAGTCGCATGCCACCTTGCTAATGGCAATTAGCAGCTGACTTCTGTATCAATGAGAACGCCATGAAGAAGCATCAGGTATCAGTGGCATGCGACTACGAAGAATAGCAGACAAAAATTATTTTCTTGTTTTCTACTTTTAAGACCGCGATTTTGTTAGTAGTCGGGTTTTAGATTTTTGAACTTATTTTTTTATTCAGTATACGGATTTTTTGTCACAATTTAAAATGACGTATTTTTTGGCCTTTTTGTAGCACACCGTTTGTCTAAAACACAGCCTGCACAAAGCCAAAGTGAACCTAGTTCTTTTGTAACCACGAAAAAGGCTATGCTTTGACACTTTATGGGCGCTTGGTAACAGTGACATACGAGTACCTAAAAGTGAATGATTGATTTTCAAAAATCCATTCATGGCCGATTCAATAGGGCAAACATAGAAAATAAATGCATTATTAATTTATTAGCACATCAATGGTACAAATCTGTGTATCTGCAGGGCTCTTGTACTAGGTATTCCTGTAGTACAAGAGCCAGTTATTTATTAGTTACCTATTCAGCTAAGTCTCGTTTGGTTTTAGAAGAAACCTACCATAATAGCATATGAATGACTGTGCATATATACGATATATACATACATATATATAATACTTACAGTGAATTCAATAGAGAGTTTTTCTCTGAAAACCACAGCCGCAAATATCAAACCAATTAGGACCACAAAACGCTTAAGAAACACAAATATTACATTTGCAAGTCAAATATTAGTTTAATGATCGATGCACTAAGAATATTGTCATTAGCTAAATTAATAATACAATATGATTGCACTCAAGCATGCAACCGAAGGTTTAAAATATAAATAAAAAAGCGCTTTTTTCGGTTTTCATTTACTTATTTATATATTTTTTTTTTTCAACGCTAGGCTAATGCGAGACAGTTGAAAACTGATCTTTGTTTTTATTTTGACATTCATTTATGCGGCTCTCACATGCTATAGTTATTCTAATTAAATTACTTGAATCAAGTTTTAAGGTGAAAGCGCCATCGTAACCCGCAAAATTTCAATTTTCTTAGGTTTTTGAATTGGCAAGTACTAAGTCTGACACTCCCTACCGCCCCGCCCAGAGCGGGAGGAGTCATTTGATGATTTTCCACCCTCCCACCCTCCAAAAAAAAAAGGTATATTAGGATCATATTTATAACTAGCTGATGCCCGCGGCTTCACCCGCGTGGATGTCGTTCAAATTATATACTAAAACCTTCCTCTTGAATCACTCTATCTATTAAAAAAAACCGCATCAAAATCCGTTGCGTAGTTTTAAAGATTTAAGCATACAGACAAACAAACAGACAAAAATAGCGACTTTGTTTTATACTATGTAAGGAAGGAAGGATGGAAAAATCATCTTGGTAATCCCTTCACAACACAATTTCGACATCGTTGTTGAAAACTCAAGTAAGCTAGGGTCACGATAAAATTTGTTTGCAGATCTCTATCATTTTGTAGAGGCAAAAGCTCTATGACTCAAAATGTTCGACTGTTTGTTGTACAGTCCTCCTAAGTAGTAGTATCGTAATATCCAGTACTAACTGGGCTGTGGAGATCAGATAGGCAATCACTCCTTCAAAAATACTGGTATTCAGCTGCATCCACGAGCCCAACTCCAAAATAGGTAGTCAGGGAAAAAATAAATTTAAAAAAGCTCCCCGTTGGGGCTACGGGATGTTTGAAAGAGATACCACAGCCTCGGCAAAGGACTAAGAAGGAACATGGGTGGTTTTAGTCAGTAGAAGTCTGACACTCCCCACCGCTCTGTCCAGAGCGGGAGGAATCATTTGATGATTTCGTACAGCACAAAAAAAAAGGGCAAAAAACTAGGCACTTATTTATTTTATTTATTTATTAATTGATTAGCACATACATTTGTTGTAACAGGTAAGACCCAAGATAACAAAAGTAGGACCATACATTGTTAATAGTTAGTCCCAAGTAACGGGTCTGGGTTAGAAGTACAAGTTGCACAGTGGACAACGCACCTAGTACCAACCATCCCTATAACAAAGAGGTAGGCAAACTTAGGCAAATAGTGATGTTTTTTGTATAGCACAAGTACATTATTAGCCAGATGTCGTCTTCCGTCTTTTTTGTGTGGTTAGTGCCTAACCAGTCAGTTAGTTGCGGTTATATCGTCGCAAATTGACGACGTTTATCAATTTGATCGGTAAACAATAGGGGATCGGACTAGGTCAAAATAATATGATTCTGTTTAGTCCGTAAGTTAGATTATCGAGAAATATTGAATACGTATTTTTTGTTTTATCAAATCAATAAAAAATGACGAAGATAAAACGCGTCAAAGATCTTGGAGTGGGGCTTGAAACGTCACTTGTGTCGTCAAAATGTACTATCATATGACGTCACACAAGTTTTCGAAGCAGTGTACCGTCTTCATTTTAAGTTTATGTGAAAAAAGAAAAAATACGTGTCCAATAATTTTTGGAAATCTATCTGACGGACTAATTAGTTTTTTTTTGTCCGATCCCCTATTATTTTACTTTCTCCTAACATTAGATGAGGTGGATGTCTTAGCTTCGATACCCAAGTCGGGTAAAGTGTTATTGAATTTTTCTATAGCCATTTTCTTAGTAGCAGCCACGGAGTCTGAATTAGTGTCTGGTTGATGGCAAAAGACTCGCCCCTTATTACATGGGCCTTTTATCATAAGGTACTGTTCTAAAGGGTACACCTCTTCTTACCCTTCGGGGATTCAGGCGTGATGTTATGTTTTATGTAAACATTAGATTCCGACTATCGCAGACTAGTCATACCAGACTGCTAGCTAAAAAACCGGTCATATGTCAACGCATTCCATTGACATATTGATATCAATATTTAACATAATACGGTAACATAATTTAATTAATAAAAATACCCGGGACCGGTCAAAAAGGGGAATAGTCACTTTCCTTTACGAATTTGACTCATCTTTAAAGGTAGATTTTCCATGTAAAATTCAAGAGCTACTTGAATTTTGCAAATTTTGTACTATTAGATAGGATAATGTGGCTACTTGAGAATTTTCCTATTAAAGATACCTTATCTGCTTATCCTTGATTGCGTTTAATGTTACTATTATTGGCACGTGGCTATAAGTGTGCTTCTGTGGCTATGACATTACTGTCAAATTTATAACATCACAGCTGTAATCCACAGAGGGTTAGGCAGAGCTGTAGCTAATAGTTCACCCACATTTTCTCAGTTATACTTAAGTCTCATGGTATAGGGGGCTAGCTTATTGCCATCAACCGGGCATCCAGACTCCGTAGCTGCTACCTACTGAGAAGTTCCAGATGGAAAAACAAAACAACACTTTGCCCAACCCGGTAAACGAACCCGGCACCTCATGCTCAGCAGTTAGAGATAAAATAATGGAAAGGACTCTATGCATGATTTATATATCTCTACCTACCCCTTTACATTTTACACGTGTCACGTGCTTGTCATCATGGTAGACTAGACAAAGGTTTTCGCTTTTCAAATAGCCTATCTGTCACTAGGGTTAACCAAGTACCTACCTACCAGTTGTTTTTGAGTAAATCGTGAACAGACAGACAGACGTGGAGGACTTTGTTTTATATTATTAGTGATTAGCTGAGCCCCGCCATCGCCACCTTCTTTTTACGTGAAATTATTATAAAAATAGGTAGGTACCACGAAAGTTTCTGTTATTATAATAAAATATGCAGTTCAATCATCATTCGAAATACCTACACGTGGCGCCATCTATGTTATCATCATTAGAACGTTATTGTAGTTTTCCGGGAAAAAAAATCGGGGTAAAAAGAGTACCTTAATAGTACTCTATATCCATTTCTGCATGTACACCTGACAATTTGCATGCAAAATTTCAGGATGATCGGTTTAGTGGTTTAGGCGTGAAAAGATAACCAACAAACATACTTTCGCATTAAAGTATTAGTTAGGATTTAAAAGCACGTGCTGAAGCGCGAGTCACGACTTCACGAGTACCTTACCTACTCATAAGTAGGTAATTCTAACATTTAGACACACCCCTAGATTCACAATTTTACAGTTCAAGGTTTTGAAAGGGAGCCAAAACCAGAGATAATTTAATTACGATGAAGATTTAAAAAAAAGACTGTCATTACATTTCCTACTGAAGAAAGAAGGTTACAAACTTTTTTCTTAACTTGATACTTTTTGTGGCTCAATGTTTTAGTAACTAATTAGTTACCCGTAAAATAAATTATCCTGAAATGATTTCATAATGTCCGTAAGCCAGGTTAAAACCCTTGATAATGGTCATTATTATTATGTATAGCAGAAATCCAGAAGTCCTTAGTAAGTCATAAATTATCATTGGCGTTCGGGGAATTTTGAGTTTTCTGCCTATTCGTATATAAACTTGAACTTAAAACAGTCGCCATCATTGGACTGTTAGCATTCCCACCGAAACAATACAAGTTTTGGCGCGAAGCCATATTCAACTGGCAAAAGTCTTAGTTCTATATTCAAATTGATTTAAGAAAAACCGGATTCTAGAAAAAAACCTACAGATTTATTTTAATCTGTAAAAAAATAATAAGTCGTATTTTTTTTTATTGAAAAGGTTATCTAACCGGCCAGAACACGACTACGTCAAGGTACAGGTTTAAAAAAAAAGCAGAGAAATTAATTGATATAGCAAATTGAGACATGAAACCGAGATGTAGCTATTTATTTCATACAACTATTTAGAATTGGAATTTAGCTTTTTTTTGTAATTTTTATTCTTGGACAATTTTATTACTTTTTGTGACTTTTCATTAGTAATTTAACTTGCACAATTACTCCTCGTGCAATAAAAAAAAAATATTGTCGATTAAATTAGTATTGGTCATACTATTTCTTTTTTGATAAGATTAGGATATAATTTTTTAACCTATTTTATTTTTTTCTAGAAACAATGGCCAGTTTATTCCACATTGTTGTTGCCTGCGTGCTTGCCAGTGTTGCGGCTCTTCCGTCATCCCGAAACCTACGGAGCTCTTACGGTAAGCAACTTTTAAAAACCTATGCACTATCAGTTTTATTTTAATGACTTATTCAATGTTAGGATTTTTGGTACAATTGCCTTCGCCTATCGCTGAAAGTCTATTCTAACCTCGCTGACCAAAACCACCAAATCGAAAGGTCCGCTTGCACTTGTGTGCTGCATAATTTTTAGAGTCGGGGATTTTCGGTATATAAACATTCAGAAAATTGACGCAAACTCTGTCACAAATATCGCAAACTCAAGTGCACGTATTTGTTCAAGAGGTAGACTTTCCTACTCCTTATTGAAGAGCTGAACTCGAAAGCGAACACGGAATAGTACATTACTGCAGAATCCAGTAAGTAAGCCTTCCTGGCCAAGTATGAGTTAATCGGACCGAACCGCAGGTGAGGTCTGGTTATATACGAGGCCAGGATGGCTTTCTTACTGGTTGAGGTTTGTATAATGCTTTTCTCAAAAATTCAATTAAAAAAAAAAAAAATTAAAAAATTTAAAGGGGATAGAACCGATGTGGCATATCAACCTGTCCGCCATTTTGTTTTTTTTTCGAAATCGCGGCCCACGATGAAAGTGGTATGTATGGATAGAGGACTTATAGACGAACAAAAAATGCCCAGTAACACGGTACCCAAAGCGTCACGTTACCGAGATATTAGAAGTTAAAGATCGACAAATGAGTACAACGACAATCACTAAATATTTTTTTAAATAACCTTTTTACGTGTATAGGTGTTGAATTGTATCCAAATGATAGTTCCCAGGTTGATTATTATTATACTCACAATAAAATCGCTTCGCATCGCAACGAAACGCTATAATATGTCAAAGAATAGTTTTCTCGTGCTCCTAGTAGTATGTAATGTACCTACTCTCTTTCAGTAACCAGTACTAATGATAATCAACGCCTAGAGACACGTAAAAGGTCTAATTTTTATGTGGTAATTTTACTCATATATCCATCTTTACCTTCAAATATCTGGGTAACGTGACACTTTGGGGTACCATGTTACAGGGCATTTTTTGTTCGTCTATATTTCCTCTATCCATACATACCACTTTCATCGTGGGCCGCGATTTGGAAAAAAAATCAAAATGGCGGTGGGTCGATATGCCAGCTCCCATACAAAAAAGTTCAAACCCCTTTAATTTTAAAAATTCAATTCAACAACAAATTCGTTTAATTAATATTGAAGGTTACATTCATATGTGAAAAACACAATAGCACTTTTTGGCCGACCCGGGAATCGAACCCAGGACCTCACGCTCTGTAGTCGAGCTTGCGACCACTAGACCAACGAGGCAGTTTAGGAAACAACTTTAGAAAAAACTTTTTAATAAACTGAAATTACTAAATACAATCATAAAATCCCACACTATACTTCTACAACATTACTAAGTACAAAACGCAACGTATAAAATGGCTGTTTAAGGTTCCAAAAATATATGTATCTCATTGAGATAGATATATATTTGGAACCTCCCTTCTGTAACCATGTTATAATGGCTAAACTGTAATCTGTGTCTGGTACTATGTTTTTTTTTCTAAACAGATCTAAAGAGGATGACCTAGTGTCCAGTAAGTAAATTACATACTTACTTACTGGACAGTAGGAGATTCCAAGTTTAAAATCTCGCTTCTTACTGGACAGTTGTGAATAAGTCTCCGGTAAAGTTCACTTTCTGGATACTTTTTAGAGATGTTATGGCAACATTACATACCATTTTTGAGAAAATGCTGTTAACGAGACATAAGTCTCATTCTCGCTTCTACTGCCGAAGGGAACACGTTTTAGTGTGTTTTACAATAGGTTTTATAATGGAGAGTACTGCAGAACACAGGTTGTTTCTTTTCTGACATTCCCGTTTCAACGACGAAATCCTTAAACTCGTCACCTACTGTTGCCGAATCTTTGCTAAAGGAAAATGTTAAAGCTTGCGACTCAGAATTTCATTTTGAACATGTCACATGTAGAGATATATTAAAAACATTTCACACCTTAAATGTTAAGAAAACTGCGGATCTGTGGGGTAACTCTGTAGAAGTTGCCAAGTCTATTATTGATATTGTAGCACCTACCTTAGCTTCTATTTTTAATAATTGTATTGATTGTGGCGAGTTTCCTGACCTTATGAAAAATAGTAAAATTATTCCTTTATTTAAGGCAGGTAGTACATCAGACCCCACAAATTATAGACCTATTTCAGTGCTGCCTACTTTCAGTAAAGTTTTTGAGAAATTAATTTTAGACCAATTACAAACATTTTTTAATAAACACAAATTATTGCACAATAAACAGTTCGGTTTTACGAAGGGTCGCTCAACTACTGATGCCGGTGTCGAACTTTTAGGACATATTTATAATGCATGGGAAGATAAATGTGATGCTTTGGGCATTTTTTGCGATTTATCCAAGGCATTTGATTGCGTCCTTCATGAAACCTTGATCAGGAAGCTCCGCCACTACGGAATACGAAACAGCGCTCTGGATCTTCTTATCTCATACCTGAGTAATAGGATCCAAAGCGTTGACGTGAACGGAAAAAGATCACCCGGATCTATTATAATAATGGGAGTCCCACAGGGCTCGATTCTTGGCCCTTTCTTGTTTCTTATTTATATTAATGATTTGCCTCACCTCATAAAGGATAACCACGATGTAGTGCTATTTGCGGATGACACTTCGCTTTTATTTAAACTTAAACGACAACAGCTAGTTGTTGACGATGTAAATAGCGCTATTTCGAAAGTGGTGCATTGGTTTAACGCTAATAATTTGCTTCTTAATGAAAAAAAAACCAAATGCATTAAGTTTACACTACCTCACGTTAGGCAGGTGAAGACTTGTGTGTTGGTAAAGGGCGAAGAGTTGAACCCTGAAGATAGCACGGTGTTCTTGGGCTTAACTTTAGACGCTAAGCTTCAGTGGGGGCCTCATATAGATAAATTGTCAAAAAAGCTGAGCTCTGCAGCATACGCAGTTAGAAAAATTCGTAATTTAACCGATGTAGAGACAGCCCGATTAGTTTACTTCAGTTATTTTCATAGCGTAATGTCGTACGGCATTTTATTGTGGGGGAATGCCGCTGATATTCAGACCATTTTTGTTTTGCAAAAACGGGCGGTTAGATCAATTTATAAATTGAGTCCAAGACACTCTCTCAGAGAAAAATTTAAGGAAATTAATGTAATGACTGTTCCTTCTCAGTATATTTATGAAAATCTTTTGTATGCTCACAAAAATATAAAGCTGTTTAAGAAATATAGTGATATTCACAATATAAATACAAGAAATAGACATTAATATATTGTACCCACAACAAGGCTCAAGAAAATAGGTGGATCTTTCAGATGCCAATGTATTCGCTTTTATAATAAACTACCAAGCCACATTCAAAATTTAAGCCTTAATAAATTCAAATCCTTTATAAAACGTAAACTTTGCCAGAAAGGATTTTATACTGTTAAAGATTATTTAGAGGACAAAAAAGCTTGGGATTGAACTGCTCCAATTTGAATCGAAATTGAATTGATACCTATTTTTATATTTTTTTACAATTTGATATTTTATGAATTTTCTTTATACACATGACATTGTTTACTTTTTCAAGTATTATATTATTTTTTTGACCAATATTTACATGTTAAATATTTTATTTAATTTTTTATTTAGTTTTGTGTGTATTGACATTTAATAACTTGACATGATTATTTAATGTGACAAATATTTTATTATTTTTATATTGTGAATGTGAGGACCATGTGGGTCTTTCTCTAATTTTAACTATTGTCTGGCAGTTTGAGTACTATAAGCGACCCACCCAAATGTCCTTTCTTTGGTATTGTTCGTCGTGACGTTGAGCTCCTTGAGTTTTAAGTCGAGCTCCACGATAACTGACAAATGCTTGCACTGACTGGACGGGTCCACTCAAATCTGTGTGGTGCTTTATTCAAAAGACCATCTCAGACACTAATCTGCATGATCTTCATGTATTTTATTATTTTCATATTGTGAACGTGAGGACCGTGTGAGTTTTTATTTAATTTTAACGATTGTTTGGCAGTTTGAGTACTTTAAGCGACCCACCCAAATGTCCTTTCTTTGGTATTGTTCGTCGTGACGTTGATCTCCTTGAGTTATAAGTCGAGCTCCACGATAACTGACAAATGCTTGCACTGACTGGACGGGTCCACTCAAATCTGTGTGGTGCTTTCTTCAAAAGACCATCTCAAACACTAATCTGCATAGTCTTCATGTGTGTATTATACCAAGATTATGTTTGTACCTTGAACATATTGTAAACCCAAACGATTTTAAAAGAGTGTCCATGAAGTTTCTTGCCATTCTTCTCATGAGACCAACGCTTTGGAATTGGCAACTACAGTACACTCACGAGTTATTATGCCTTGTGACTGGGACTGTAGCTTAGTTTATTTAGCTTCAGTAGTTCAGTAGTTTACTGCCGCACTCGGAGAGCTTCGGTGGTTGTTTGGGCCGTCGCTTGGTAAGGGTTTTTGGCAGTTTTGTCATACAAAACTATGTCAGGCCTTTGCTGGGTGGCGGCTTGAGTAATCGTTGGATATCTCTGAGTGCCGCAGTTAGTTTAATTCGACTATTCAAAAGTGCCTGTTACTGGCCTACTTGAAATAAATATTTTTGACTTTGACTTTTGAAGTTGCTGAACAATAGAATTAAAGGTGAACTTGAAATATTCGTGTAGATTTTTAAGCCACGTGTTCGTATTCTTGAGCCACGATCAGAAAACGTCACATGTACGCTTTGGCTTAGGGGCAGACCCCCGACACTTTTTTTTCACTTGTAGTTTAACAGTTTTGTGATAGTGTCAGGAATAAAGCGCAAAATTGTAATCGAACTGTCATTTACTTTAAAATGTTGCCAGCCTGTACCCGGAAAAAAAATAAGTCTCATGCACTCCTGAAACCGCTCAACCATTTCTGTTCTTAAGTATGCGTTATTTCTACAGATTACCCTTTCAACTTCGTGGCTCGAGAGACATGGGGTGCACGTCCCCCGAACGGCGTCACAACCCTGGAACTGCCAGTGCCGTACGTCGTCGTTCACCACAGCTACATTCCCCCGGACTGCGAGACCAAGGATGCCTGCAAGAGGAACATGAGGCTCATGCAGGATATGCACCAACTGCATAATGGATGGCAGGATATTGGATACAAGTGAGTTGAACTTTTGAAATGTATAATATCATTATTTTTAGGATTATCTTGGGCACATTACCAGCTTAGTTGAGTTGATAGTGTTTAGTTGAGTTGGAGGGACAGTTTCTTGATGCCCTTTTATAGTTTTTTTAATAGTTTTTATTTAATAACGTATATAGTTAGTTTAATTATTCTTGAGGATCAAACTGATTTTCATAAATACTGTGTTGCGCGGCGCATAATTATGTATAATATTCATAGTAACTTTTAATACTATATAGGTACGGATCTATTAATGAACTACATATTTGTATAGTAAGTAGGTAGTGATAAGATAATACAATCAACTTTAGTTTGGAAGTCAAGAGATATCTATCAAATAAAATCATTCAATCAAATTAGATTGATAGGTATAATCAGCAATAATCAGCATGTCATTGTGTGAATGTCAAAAACACATTAGACAGTCCCTTAGAAAGCCCACCCTTCTTGAAAAGAAATGGCTGTTATTGACATTCTGCCCAAGAACATATCGAAATACTAGCTTTTGCCCGCGGCATTTTCCATACAAACTTTGCAAGTTTTGTAAGTTTGTAGCCCCAAGGGTTTGGTCTGTGCAGTCAGTCAGCTTTACCTTCAGAAGATAGATAATTAGCCAATATACAAGATAACGGGGCTGTTTTCTACCTTGCCTAAACCCTACGCGTTAACATAGGTACAATCTCTTAGGGACATTACGAATTGACAACTTTGAGGAGGAAATTTTTGACACCATGATAAAATAGTGACTACAGATTATATAAAACATAAGACTACTTTTGTTAGCTTGGGTCTTACCTGTTACAACAAATGTATGTGCTAATCAATGAATAAATAAATAAATAATAAAATAGGTAAATACATTTATTAATTTTGTAATGAAATAAAGTAGACAGGATATAATACCTATAACAATTCAGTGCTAGTCGTCTAGCCGCGTACGGCGTACCTGTGAACTAATTATATCTCACTACCTACCGGTTGCCGATCTTGCCAAGATGAGTAAGGTAGAGACTATGAAAATGCACCTGCACAAATGTCTTGTTTATATATGAAATGCGTCTTTAAATTTTATATAATATGTCATGAATCACAATGTAAATATATGCGTATAGATTGATCGTAGATTAGTAGCAGAATATGGCACTATTTAGATTTACAATGATTGTCGGTGTTAATGGTACTTACTCAGTAAAATAATGTATATAGTAAGCTTTAAGGAGCGCCTACACTAATCGACGAGGGATCGGCTTCAGTCGGCCAGAAATAACCTTATGTCCATACAATAAATCCAAAAAAAGACATCATTCGAGACGTTTCGGTTTAGTCTCGGCGTCGCGTAAATGCTACATGTGTTGATTGAATAAATTGATAAAAGTCCTACTGTCCTACATTCATCTTCATTATAGCCATGTTTAGTACACACGCCAGCGTAGCCAGTTGAGCTACCAATACTGACAAATTTTCCCAATCAATCTTGAAACTAATGCTTTAACAAAAAGAAAAATATTTTCAACTTTTTGCTAGAGATTTAAAGACTAAAGAAATTTGACAGATTGTAGTACTAGAGTGACTAAATCAGCAAAATTACAAGCGAGTAAAAACATATTTTAACCCGATAAAAGATTGATAGTTCATTTATCTAATGTTCTAACCCGCGATAGTTTGATAGTAATGCGAAACTGCAGATACGCAAACAATCAGTGTTCTTATCACCACTGCTTAGATGATGCCGTCCTAACCCACTATCATTTTGTAAACTAGTAGCAATTAAACTAAATTAATTGAATGTAGGTACTTCAAAATATCTCATGTTTTTCACCGCATGCACTGTCCGCGTGAGGTTTGTTGTTTCTTGAGAGGCACTTCAGTATTTCACTTGTTTTTATAGCCTTATTTATTTAGATGTTCGTATTTACACTATTAGGTATCTTAAGTAGGTGTTTGATTGGATTTCTGGCAATATAGTAACAATAGCATATTGTTTTAATAGCTACTTCGATGAAACAATAGTTATTCAACTAAATCCGATACGAGAGCAATGTGACAGAAGTCGGGAACCAAAACGGTGAGCTAATCGATCCTCCAGTCTGTGAGGCTATATTTTCTGGAAGCCTCTATAATTGCACAGGATCGACATAATCAGGGCCCCGAGTCTGCTATTCAATAGTGTCAGAATGGTCTATCATTGATCTTATAATTGTTGATTTTGGCAACACCAAACTTGTCAAAATCAACAACTATGAGATCAATGTTAGACCATTCTGACACTATTGAATAGCAGACTCGGGGCCCTGGTCTCAAGCCGTAGCAGTAACAGTAGTGATAGTCTAGAATTGTGATGTCATTGTTCTTGAGTTCGAACCCAAGACAAACACGTCTGATCTTTCGTATTCATGTGCGTATCGTCTAATCATTGTAATCATCTAGCTTCGATGAGGATACTTGCGTGCCTGAGAGATATTTCCCGACACCATATAAATCCAAGTAAGAGGCCCATGGGCAGCTTAAGGCGGGATTGCAGTACTTTTTATGATTTTTGAACCTTTGAAAATCGAACTAAATATGAGTTTTTTAATAAATAAAAATCATTACATCAAAATTGAACATACTCTCAAGTAAATCGTAAAGATAGAAACGCGATTTAGAATGATCGGCTCGATATTTTTTTTTATCAATCACAATTTAAAACGTGTACTGCTAAGACATTTCATCATGAATTTATATGAAAGTTATATCAGTAGATAGAACTTAATAATCTAAAGTAAATGTTGAAAACATATTGTATATTTCTCTATCATTTTTCTCCAAGAAGAAAAAAAAACAGTCTAAATTTAGGCATTATGTCACTCGCCGGGCAGTGCGGGGGGTGAGGTCGTGCGTTCATAAAAACAAAGTACTGCAACCTCGCCTTAAAAACTCTGAGTACCAGGTTAGACACTAACCACACAATAAAGGAAGAAAGAATAATAATACTTGGTGCGAATAGTACTGTAGAGCATCTACCGACAGACAATTTCCATGGCTGCATCTTGCGATGTCATATTTAAGTAGTATTTTTTCTCCCCAGTTTCGCAGTAGGCGGCGAAGGGTCAGTATACGAGGGCCGTGGATGGGATGCCGTCGGTGCGCACGCAGTCTCATACAACGTCAAGAGTATCGGAGTCTGTATGATTGGTGACTTTGTAGGTGAGTAAAAGAAGGAAAACGTTACTTACCTATGTTATGTATTCTATTGTATAACGACTTGTTGTCCGCTACTTGGCGTTCAAAGCGTACTTTTTGAAGTAACTAAAGTTTCTCTCAATTTTTTCTGGGAAAATAATTGTTTACCAAATTGACTACCGACTCATTTACAATAGGGGATCGGACTGGGTCAAAATAATATGATTCTGTTTAGTCCGTAAGTTAGATTATCGAAAAATATTGAATACGTGTAGGTATTTTGTTATCGCAAATCAATAAAAAATTACGAAGATAAAACGCGTCAAAGATCTTGGAGTGGGGCTTGAAACGTCACTTGTGTCGTCAAAATGTACTATCATATGACGTCACACGAGTTTTCGAAGCACTTTATCGTCTTCATTTTAAGTTTACGTGAAAAAAGAAAAAATACGTGTCCAATAATTTTTGGAAATCTATCTTTTTTTTTTTTTTTTTTTTTTTTTTTTGAATAATGTGTCCTAATACGGTTACATCATTAAAAATACAATCTAGCTTAATACTAAAGCTAATGAGTAATTCTATTTTGACTTAATTTGCTAGGGAGACTACTACTAAGAATGTGTCCATTAACACTTTTCTTATTGTCTCTATTAAGGGGAAGACACTTTTTTCTTGTGTTCTTTATGGGTAGCACTCACTTCACTACATTAAACTAACACTTCACTAAATTAGCTCGAAAGGTTTCGTCCTTTTTAGCCTTCTCACTATGTCCGTGTGGTCGAGGAGCTGGATAGCCTCGATGTTCACATGATGGTGAAGCCTTCGTTCATGAGCTTCGGCGTTCTTTTTAATTATGTCTTTGACGAGGTTTACTTTGAGGTCCCGATGAAGGTCGTCATTTCGAATGTACCAGGGCGCATTAACGATACCTCTGAGTACTTTGTTTTGAAAACGCTGTATAATTTTGATGTTACTTTGTTTGGTACAGCCCCAAAGCTGAATACCATAAGTCCATACAGGCATGAGGACTTGTTTGTACAACAGTACTTTATTGTGTACTGACAGCGAAGAATGTTTTCCTATCAGCCAGTACATCGACTTGTAGCGAAGCTCTAGCTCGTCGCGTTTCTTTTTAACATGAGCTTTCCAGCGAAGCTTTGCGTCTAATGTCATGCCTAAGTATTTGGCTGTATTTTCGTATGGTATGACATGACCGTTTATGTTTATCGGATGATAATTTTGCATTTTGTTTGTGAAGTCTATGTGAACAGATTTTGTTTCATTAAGTTTCACACGCCATTTTTTTGTCCAGTCAAAGATGATATTGACGGCTGTTTGAACTTTTTTCACTGCTTCTTCTTGAGTGACGCCTGTGGCCATTATAGCTGTGTCGTCTGCAAATGTGGCAATGGTATTGTTCTCTAATTCAGGAATATCGCAAGTGTACAATAAGTACAAGACGGGACCTAGGACACTTCCTTGCGGTACTCCAGCTTTTATCGGTTTTAGTTCCGAATGTGCATCTTCTTGTCTTACTCTAAACATACGCTGTGATAGGTAAGACTCTAAGATGTCAGCAAACTGTTTAGGGAGCATATTTCGTAGTTTGTTAATGAGGCCTTTGTGCCATACCTTATCAAATGCTTGCGCTACATCGAGGAAGACCGTTGAGCAAACTTTGTTTTCCTCTAAAGCCTTTTCTATAATGTTGGTTATCCTGTGTACTTGATCTATTGTCGAATGTTTTTCCCTAAATCCAAATTGGTAGTCAGGGATCAAGTTTCTTTCTTCTATGATGGGTTTTAGCCGCTTCAAGAGAAGTTTTTCAAATAATTTTGACATGATCGGTAGCAGCGAAATCGGCCTATATGATGTCGTTTCGTGAGGTGGTTTACCAGGCTTTGGTATCATTATAACTTCGGCAACTTTCCACAGGTCAGGTACAGACTTAAGCCTGAACGTTGCATTGATAAGAGTCGTAAGTTTTACGATGGCTTTACGTGGGAGGTTCTTAAAAACTTCTCCGGTAATAAGATCGTAGCCAGGTGATTTCTTTAGTCTAAGACGCTTGATTTCATTGTATACTTCTCTAGGTGTTACCAATTTGATTTCTTGCTCATCATTATTTGATGTTTCATCTAACAAAGCGCTGTCTTGGTGTTCTTTATTTGGCGTAAAAATTAGTTCCAGATGTTGTGCAAACCTAATAGCTTTTTGCTCGTTGCTTATTGCCCACCGCCCGTTAGTATCCTTGATAGGGGGAATATGCATAATTGGCTTTTTTAAATTTTTTGTAGATTTCCACAGAGAGTAATCTGTCGTGCGAGAGCTAGTTAGTTGTTTTAGATAACTGCTCATTGATTCATTTTTGAATTTCTGAATTGCACTACTTAGCTGTTTTGTAAGGTTGTTCAGAATCCTTTTATCTTGTGGAAATCTTGTTTGTTGCCATATTCGTCTCTGTCGCCTCTTTTCATTTATGAGTTTTGTGATTTCTGCTGGATAGTATGTAAGTCTGTTTTTGATCTTAAATGTAGGCGTGTTTTTCCAGGCGCATTGTTGTATTTGTGTAATAAAATGACTGATATCCCGATCCAGATCTTCTGGTTTCTTTAGTGGAACTTTTAAATCTATTACAGAGTCCAAGTCTATTTTAAAGCTTGCCCAATCAGTGTACTTATTTACCAGTGTCGGGTAGGTTTCTTTCAGCAAGAAAGTCTCACTTAGAGTAAGTAATAAAGGTGAGTGGTCTGAGCTCATATCATAACCTTCTTGAATGCGGAGAAGGTTAGGCGATACATTTTTATATATAAAAAAGTCTATGAGATCGGGAATCTTTTTTGTGTCAGTAGGCCAATAAGTGGGCTTACCTGTTGACAATGTTTTGCATTGTGTTTCTTCAATTGCGCACAGTAGCTCTCTTCCTTTGGTTGTTGTCAGTCTAGATCCCCAAAATGTATTTTTAGCATTAAAGTCGCCACCTAATATGAATCTGTTTCCAAGAAGGTTTAGAAAATTATTGTACTGATCTGCTTTTAGTGAATACCTAGGTGGACAGTATATGGCTGAAATAGTGACAAGACAGTATTTCGTTTTGACGCAGACAGCCACTGCTTGTATTTCTTCTTTTTCATATTTGAGTTCTTCATAGTGAAAAATATTCTCTTTTATAATGACAGCACTACCACCTCTTGGTGTGTTATTGGGATGCAATGCATGGTATACGTTATATCCTTTGATTTGAATATGAGATTCCTTAGTGAAATGTGACTCTGATATAAGGCACACATCAATACTTTCCATATTTAGGACTGCCGTAAGTTCATTCTGATGTTTCAGCAGTCCATTTGCATTCCATGCCATAATTTTTAATAAATTAGCCATGGATATTGCTTTTTTGTTTGGTAGCTGCTTTAGTGCTACTTTCAAGTTTTTTCAGCCTTTCGTCGAACGTAGTTAAAAGATTTATGATTGTGTTAATCTTTTCATCCATGTTAGGGCTCATTGGTTTCATATGTGACTGTGGCAACGATTGGACTCCTTTTGTCATTTGTGCATACGAAACACTTTTAGTAGCAAGGTTGGTGACACTAGGTATTTTGTCTCTGTTTGTACTTGGACCTTGAGAGTTTGGTATCGGCACATTTTTTCTGGTATTTTTATCTTTAATATTTTGTAGCTCTTTAGCTACTATGCATCCTCTATAGTTAGCCGGGTGGGGCTCACCACAGTGAACACATTTTGGCTTTGCTTCTGCTGGTTTATTGCAGTCTCTGGTTAGGTGCTTGCCTGTACACTTCACACACCGGGGTTCTTTGGAACAGTATTTCTGAGTGTGGCCATATGCTTGACACCTTTTGCATTGTGGAATTAACTTCGATGTTTTTAACGGCTGTATATCCACTTTACAGCCCAGTATGGATTTGATTCCGTAGATTTTCTTAATGTCTTCATCTTTTTGGAATGAGATCATAAACATACTGAGGGGCTCTTTGCTCTTCCAACTCAGTTTGTTGACCGCATCTTCTATTTTATATCCTTGAGTTGTCAGATCTTCAACTATTCTATTTGGCAGGCAGGAAGAATGAAGGTTTTTTGCCATCACCCTAATCGGTCTGTCTTGTTTATTCTCATACGAGTACCACAAGCAGTTATTCTGTAACAATAACTTGGTGATGGATCTGTATGAGTCATCATTATGGGAGTTAATTTTAACTTTTTCTCCATTCATCATTTTTGTAATGAACGAGTCTTTCGTTAGATTAGCTGAAAGAAGATCATAGAACTCTTGGTAGTTTTTAACATTTTCCACAACTATCGGTGGTGGTGTGGGCTGTTTCTTTGTTTTAACATTTTCTTTAGGTTTTTGGCTGGAATCGGCTCCTTGTTGAGGTGGTGAGGACAGTGGTGATGAGTTCAATTTCCTTTTTTTTCTGCTCTTCTGTCGTACCCACTCTGTTTCCTTTGCTAGTTCCTCTTCGTCTGTCTCGTACTCGATTGGCATGGGCTTCTCGGTAGTGACATTTTCCTTGTCTAGGTCTGCAGTTTTTTGCTCCTGGATGTTTTTCAGCTGCTGCTGAAGTTGTTCTAATTGACTTTTGAGGTCATTTACCAAACATTGTAACTTTTGGCGTTCCAATTTTTCTTCGGTATAATGTTTATACAACAGTTGTTCCGTTTCAGTTTTAATTTTAATTGAGCATGACGAAGCCATGATTATTAGAATAATAACTTCACCTTAACACTTTGTTTATAAAATAGTTGTGCAATAAATTCGGTAACTGGGTCATCGCGGCGACCGCGCACGGCGAGAGGTAACGAACGGTAGGCTGCTGCGTCAGCGCTATACCGACGCGACGCGACGCGACTGTTCTTATTGAAATTCGATCGATCACTAAAATCTATCTGACGGACTAATTAGTTTTTTTTTGTCCGATCCCCTATTGTCATTTTTTGACAGTTGTATCAAAAAGTTATGACAGGATAAATTGAATTATTGGGTTA
The DNA here is from genome assembly GCA_949775195.1 of Diarsia dahlii. NCBI lineage: Eukaryota > Metazoa > Arthropoda > Insecta > Lepidoptera > Noctuidae > Diarsia > Diarsia dahlii. The sequence goes on along the minus strand of OX459210.1, from coordinate 12,150,306 downwards.
ATTAACTATTTATTTCCTTGTCTGATTCGTCACCTTTGGTTAATATTACCTATTTTCATCTATATAACGCTTAAAAAGAAACTGATACACAGGTATTTAATGACAAGATAGAGGAGAAGGCCTACAAAGAGCCATAAATCAAGTTTATTAGTATAATCTGCAATTTGGCTACTTTTTTATCTCTACAAACTACTAGGGGGAAATTCCGTTCAAAATTTATGAATTCAAATAAACATTTAGCTAGATTAGAATAAAGTCCCAATGAATTAGCACATGGCTACAAGCGACGCAAGGTTATTTAAATTCAAAGCAGCATTTTTATAATAATTATTACAATAATCCCCCAGAAATAAGTCCCGAAGAGTCAATAAGACAAACGATAAAGAGATTAAAGTTTGTGAGACAAGGACAACGCTAAACAGTCTTATTTTTGACGTGACAACTTCTAATAAATCGATAAACTGGCTGCATGCACGAAAAAGGATGACTCATTGTCCGGTTACGCTCATTGTACGCTTGTGCCGCATCTATTTTCATCAATGTTTTGTTATGACGTTGTCACGTTAAACTATCCCCCGTAAACCGACTTTACAGACAAACATTTTTTTTCTTTATGCAAACTGTTTGCGTCTGGGATAAAGTTGTATACAAAATACATACATAATATACACATTACACACATAATAATACATACATAATTATGAAAACTCAAACAAACTAAAATCCTTGAAATCATAATCAAACTAAACTCTCTCTCTTTTGTTTCACAGAAAACCTCCCCCCAGCGACTCAAATTCAGTCCCTCAAGGAGCTGATAGCCTCTGGAGTGAAGTTAGGCTACATCAGTCCTGACTACAAGCTGATAGGACATCGCCAGGTCTCCGCAACCGAATGCCCTGGACAAGCCCTCTTCGATGAAATCTCTACCTGGGACCATTTTGCCCCGTCATAAAGTATGAACCTAGAAACGCAATCTAGGATCAATTCTGTACCAAAATTATGTTAATTAGACCACCGAAAAATTTGTAAATATTAATTTCGGACAAAAAACGTACAAATTACTGTGATTTTAATGATTTAGGAAATAAATGACTGTTGTTGTTTATATTTTTGTTTTTCTAATGTTTAGTCAGTTCTTAGGTTTGTTTCTTCTCATTTAAATTGGAAACCAACGAAAATAAATCATATAAATTAATCCACAAAAATAGGACCTTCTCCTTTGGGTGGTTGTTACATTGCGTTGCAGATGTCTATAACTATATGTCACACATATTACGCAAATGTATTTAATGACAAAAAATAATTATCAAAATTGATTCATCTATCGATTTTAAAATAGGTTAGTTAGGGAAAGAAAACAATATAGGTCAATCTATTACGATATTATATCGTGATTAAGTATTTATGATAGATTGATTCATCATCAAAGTTACCTCCGAATAGATTTTTTAATTCATGCTTATCTCTGAGGATTAATCAATGAACGCTCATAATACGATAGTATTTTGATTTCTCCGCAATATTTGTTACCATTAATAATGGACAACATACAGTCAGCTTCAAAATCATGTTAACACCGTTAAGACTATTTGATTTGCTACAATGAAGTACCCAATATGTTTTGAGGCTCCAAATTGATGCAATATGACAAAAAGATTATAGACATTGAAATAATTGCATTTTTTGACGTCGATTGTATTTTGAGTGAAAAACTCTTTTCAATATGAATGATTAACAAAAACACAAACTTCTCGATTTTAAGTGGGTATAAACCTAGCCAAGAAGGTCAAAAAAGAAAGTATTTCCAAGAAGTATATACTTATAGAAACTTTATAACCATACATAGATACTCTATTGCTTTAAGTGAATATCTCTAGAAAGTCTAAAAATGAAAATGTTGCACACGGGGTTGTTCACTTGCATTTTTCAACAACCTAAGTGAAGTTACAATTTTCTAGAAATTGTTCACAAAATTGGTAAAGCATTTACGACGCCGACTATCTCTCCATTGTTAGATTTCTAGCACGTGCTATCGCTTGTGTTGAAAACGTGATACCTGCATTACCTAAACGAGTAAAATGGTCTACGCCACTTCACAATAAGCTAAAGCGGTTTTCACTCGACACCGCTCGTACAATCAGTGACCAGCATTACCTGACCCCTCGTATAAAGAAAAAGAGGGCAAGTGGTGTGAGAAGAGGGGTGAGGGCCGGGCACTGACTGTGGTTAGCCGGTGAAGTGAATCTCACGTCGTCGCAATGGTTTGTTTGAAATAAGTAAATTGATGACTAATGATACGACCACGCGGATGAGCGGCGCTCGTGGCCTCTCGTGGTTACTAAATCTTAGGCACCTCCGGCCGACTATATGTCCTGCCCTTTTCAGTCTGCGTAAACTCCACTGAAGCAGAGACGAGACGAAAGGAGAGATTTATTGTAAACCAATGGAATTTCGTTGTTTACACTTCTCGTCTCTTCACTTTAGTGGAAACGATTGTGCAGCAGTGGCCCAGTGGTGGCGGCCCCGACTTATGAACAGTAAGTCGTGGGTTCGAACTCAGGCAGGCACATTACTGTGTGTAATTCATTTCATCACCGCTGCTCTCAAAACGGTGAAGGAAAGCATCGTGAGGAAAGTGGCATATCTTAGAATAAAAAACTCGAAGACATCAACCACCCTGCACTGGGCCCGCGTGGTGGATTATATCCCATCCCTCTCCTAGAGAGGCCTGAGTCCCTGCAGTGGGAACATAATAGGATGATAATGATGATTGAACAGAAAGTAGAGGAGTTGACTCATACTTAGCTTAGCTCTTAGCTTTATCGCCGCGGTTTGTAGTACGGTCTCTTAACGTAAGCTGCATCTAACAACTCTTAACACACAAGCAGACCGTCCTAGCATAGTTTATTTATAGGTATTTTCCAAGTAAAACATTACAAATTAACTCATTACTTATTTAGTTAGTAATATTATAGTCGCTGTGACCGCCATTGAACTGTGCAACAAATAAACACCGCTATGTATCATATCATCTTTGACACGTCATATTAAGTATAAGGTGTCAGAATTCACATGTCTATTTAGCTCCACAGTGTAGTATTAGGATACGACCAGTAATATATCTGTAGCCACAGTGAAAGGATCCTTTTCATCGTGTGGGCGAAGGGGCGAGGGGGTCTAGGTCGTTTGGTGGCGAGATGGGCAGACGACATAGTTGCATAGGAGAAGCACCTGGATACGGCTGGCACGGGACCGTGGACATAGGCACAAGAAAAGAGAGGCTTATATACCCAGAAGTGGGTGAATTCACGCTGTGGATGACGATAATTATTTACATCTAGGCTACAAACCAAAAGAAACAACTACAGTACGAGTACATTCACAGTTATTATGCCTTGTGACTGGGACTGTAGCTTCTTTTTCATTTATATTTGGTTCGACTATTCATAAGTAGGTACCTGTAACTGGCCTACTTAAAATAAATACTTGAATTTTGATTTTGAAAAAAAAAAAAAAAAAAGTTTAAATTTGGAACAGATGTCAAATTCAAGTGAGTGTGCTTTTGTAGTATCTACATTAAGACCATCAAAAAGACATCTGAACATCTACATCTTTTATTGCATTACACTGGTAACAATGCTGGTCATTTCCCTATGGTTCCTGAACCCATCTTAGAGCCCTTATGATATTTGGGTAGATAAATTAGTGTATGCAACTATACATAATTAGGCATTACAACACTCGTGTGATGCTATTAAGAAACTCGCCTTTGGCTCGTTTCTTAAACCCACAATTGTGTTGTAATGCCCTTCATTATGCACAGTCGCATAAACTACTATTAACAATGTATTGCGTAAAGTACTAGAAAACACATGTACTGTAGGTAAGTAATACATCGTACAAGTGAATACCTAAGCTCCATGTGTATATTAATCTCGGTCACAACAGTAGGTGCCATGTTCTTCCCCACACGAGTGCGTTCACCTTTTTGTGGAATTACACTCGAGGTGCAGAAATGTGGTTGGCGGACCACATATTTTTTACTACGGTGGAATTATGGAATCACATACAGTCATACAGTTTAAGCATTATATAACATAACATCACGCCTGTAATCCCCGAAGGTATAGGCAAAGGTGTATCTAATAGTACATCCACATTTCGCCAGTTATCAACCGGTCATAAATCCAGACTCCATGGCTGTTGTGTGTTGTATTAAATGCACTACATTGCATCTAATTCCACAAGTATTGAACGACAAATTTCGCTTTCGTTTTTGGGATTCCGTAGTGAACATGGAAGATGAAACACTTTTTTTTTTTTTAATCCGCGGCCCCGACGGAGAAGATGGAACCCTTAGTGCGTGTGTACGTACAGGCGGGGCGTCGCGCGGCGCGTTTTTCGTTTTTAATTCAAACACATGGCGATTATTTACTCGTTAGTTTAAAATGCAGCGTTCGTTGCGGTGGACCCGCCTCTCAGTAAATGATTAAAAAAGCACGCGACGAGCCTTTTGCACGCGCCGCGTCTCCGTAAACGAGCCCTTAAGCCGCAAATTCGGAGAGGCGAGGCGGGGCGTGCAGCGTGCAGCGGGGAGTTGAATGGAATTCCATTCAACTCCCCGCTGCACGCTCTAAAAAACGTGTCTCCGAATTTGCGGCCTTATAGTTTCGCCACTCAGCCATGTCCGTCTGTCTGCCTGCCTAATTTTTACTGATCCAATGTTTTGCAAAACTGTTCAGCCTTGCCGGTTCTTCTCCATAGGAAAGGACCAACCTGAACCGTGCACCTTTTTGTCGACGTTTTGCTAGTTGCACAAGTGTGAAAAATTAGTACATTTTGATATAAGTGCGGGAAGTTTGTCATTGCATTCGAGGCGGATTGAACACCCTAGAAATGCAACAAATTCCCACGTGTATAAAACGACGTTTTTCAATACACATACACTGAAATTAACTAATAACGATAAGTATTTTTATCATAATTTTTTAGGAGACTATGATTTAAATATTGCTTTTTTCCGCGGTTTGATTTCGAGAGATTTTGATTTTAATAAAGAATGCTCAATTCAACCATTCATTGCATATCACATACTATGTGTTTTATCGCTCATTTAAAAATGTTTTCTTTGTTTGCGACTGAATTAAAATTGTTGTAAGTTATTGAGGATGCAAAATTGAAAATGCACATTTCCTAATCGTCGTGGCATATGTTTTTTGGGCCGGAAGATCCCGCATTCAAGTCTGATTTTTTTTGCGGAATTGAAACTAAATATTTTGCGTAACAATTTAGAAAGAAAGAAAAAGTATTTTTTGGTCCCAAAAAAAGATAACAATAATTCATCTTACAAACAAAATTAATCAAAATCAGTTCATGCGCTCGGGAGCTACGATGCCATAGACAGACACACACACAGACAGACACGTTAAACTTATAAACCAAAAAATATGAAACTAAACATAAGAAAAGCTTAAAAATAAGAATCATCAACATCCTTCATTTTTTAATATATATAATCACGGAAGCAACCCACAAAACTAAATTTTAGTTCACCTTTTCCTCATTCACTAACGCCCATCACCCTGATTCAGATTCCTTTCTCCGAAGACAGACTCACTTCGATAACAAAACACACAACAATTTGGAGTCCCTAATTCCTAAAAGCGTCAAGTGCGTCTCCAATAATACAAGCAATACAAGTTCCTTTAAACGTAAGCGCTTATCACCGAACCGCTGGTAAAGTACCGCGGAATGGAGACGTATCTCAATATAAAAAGATGGAGGCGCGTACGCAGCTCACTGGTGAACCAGCCTAGCTCGCTAATAGGTTACATCATAAAACCTACTTTGTCAAAATTTATTGATTATATTAATTTAATTTAATTCGCGTCATTATGACGTCATTCGCAGTGGTTGTGTCTTTTATTTTAATGAGCTTGATATCTGCGCATGCGCGGTCTACGAATAAGAGTGAAAAGAGTGAGTTTTTTTTAATTGTTTTTGATTGGATGTTGAGGCCATACGCTGGTGTTCATTGATAGTCTCTTTAACAGGGTTCAAATGTATTGATAAACTTCTTCTAGTTGATTTTTTACAGTTTATTTGTGTTCCTATCAAATGACAAAGACCTTTCATTTGTATTCAATTTCAGCGGTGGCCCAGTGGTGGCGGCCCCGACTTACGAACAGTAGGTCGTGAGTTCGAACCCAGGCAGGGACATTACTTTGTGTAATTTATTTCATCACCGCTGCTCTCAAAACGGTGAAGGAAAACATCGTGAGGAAACCGGCATGTCTTAGAACCAAAAAATTCGAAGAGATGTGACATCTACCAATTGATCCGCACTGGGCCCGCGTGGAGAGAGGAGGCCTGTGTCCCAGTAGTGGCAACATTAATAGGCTGTTGATGATGATGATGATGATGACTTTAAATAGTGTATTAATTAACGAGGGATTTATTCTTTGATTAAACTTAAGAGACGTTTTTAAACGTCAAAACATGTATGATTAAACACACATTAATTATCATTTCTTAACTTTCATCACCATCACCTTCCTGCCCTTGTCCTATTCTATTTGGGGTCGGCGCAACACGTTTTCTTGTTCCGTTCTCCCTTATCAGACGTCATAGAATCATTTCAAGAAGTCTCTTTCATATCATTCCTTACACAATCAATCCATCTTCTCTTTGGCCTGTCGCTCCCTCTCCATCCATTACCATTAATATCCATCACATTTTTGTCGTACCTTTCAATGTTTTCGTAACTTTGGGCACTGTTTTTTACCACGCCGTTTTATTTTCAGCCCAAGAACATGACTTCCCGTTCTACAGCAAGTCAGACTGGAATGCCCAGCCAGCCACAGATGTGCACCCGCTTCATTTACCAGCACCCTACGTGGTCATCCACCACACATACATCCCAGATGCATGCTACACATCGGCAGACTGTAAGACCAAGATGTATGGCATGCAATACTACCACATCAGTTTAGGATGGGGCGATATTGGATACCAGTAAGTTTAAAATTAGACTTTTCAATATCTACTCTTTGAAAGTGACCTCCTTCATCGAGGTGATCAGAACAGGAGCTCGTGGTGTAATAATAACTTATGATTCTCGGGTACATTAAAGCCGTGCATGCCTAAGTTGGTCTATGAATTGGTGCATGACCACCCATTGCAAATTGAGTTTCCTTCGTGCTTTAAAAAGCACGTTAAGGTAGTTAGTGTCCTGAAAATCTGACAACCAGTCTTATCAAAGGGTATCGGATACCCAATACCTACTCGTACTAGCCGTAGACTGTAGAGATCAAATGGGCCAGTCCTTCCATGTAAAATAAAATGGATTCACGTCTTTACTTTTCTTGCATAAACCAAAAGCAAACATGAAGTGTGGTGAATTAGGGCACGCCACGATAGTGGCGGTAAGTCCCCTCTTTGAGGAGTGGCTGGAGAGGCGCCACGGTGCCCTCACCTACCGTCTGACGCAGGTCCTCACCGGACACGGGTGTTTCGGGAGGTACCTGTACCGAATCAGGCGGGAGGAAACGCCCGGATGCTTCCACTGCGAGGATCGACCGGAGGACACGGTGGAGCACACTGTGGAGGCGTGCCCTGCTTGGGCGGAGCCCCGCCGTGTTCTCGTAGCGGCGATCGGCGGCGGCGACCTCTCGCGCCCGGCCCTGGTGCAAGCCATGGTCCGGGGCGAGGAGGAACGGGACGCCGTCGCCTCCTTCTGCGAAGCAGTGATGCTAGCGAAGGAGGTGGCGGAACGAGAGAGGGAGAGAACCTCTCAACGTCCCAGCCGCCGCGGAAGGCGCTCCGGGCGTCGGGGGTCACGCGATGACCTCCGGCCACCGTAGACGCGCGTGTGGACGGTGAGTAACGGGCTAGCTCGCCGTCCGGCCGTCGTCATGACGGCAACAGACCGTGTCGGCGGCACGTACGTGTTCCACGCGCGCCTCAAAGAGATGTCAGCAACGAGGGGCCCGCAAGGGCCGACGCCCGTCGGGGCTGTGGATATCGAAAGGTTACCGCGGCTCCGACACAAGGGCGAAGAAGAAGGAACATGGGTTTGGTTTTTAGTCAGTAGAAGTCTGACACTCCCCTTCGCTCTGCCCAAGAGCGGGGGGGGGGGGGGTTATTCGATGATTTTCCACCCACCAAAAAAAAAAAAAAAAAAATTGTGGTGAATTGGGTATTGTCACTATTGTCGTAAGGGCCATATAACGTTTGATTCAGGAGAAAACTTTCCCTTATGTGGAGAGTTTTCTCCTCATTTTATTTTACGGGTGAGCTGATGACCCAGCATCTCAATCAATTGAGTAACACACTTTCAATCACAATTCGTTACTTGCAACTTAGATTCACTTCTTTTTTTTTTTTTTCGTCTACTCAACACCAAGTTAGTAAGTTCTACCCAAATAATGCTGTTGAATTGTAATAATAAAAGGCATTGCCATTGTTTGCGATCAGTTAAGGCCTTAGCCTGTATCAATTATCCGATAAATGTGCCACACTTCACGCCGAGGGTTTAAATACATAATTCATTTGAATCGATCCGGATAACGATTTCGAGCATTTGAAATCATTGTAAATCAATCATAACTTACAGCACACGAATATAGAACAACATAATCCGTCGTAATAGGCCTGCTTTCTATGATAGGGAGTGACCTATAAAACACCATACTCGTTCAGTTAGGGTTGGTAGATTATCTAAAACTGAACGAACAGTTCAAAATCATCACTAGAATAATTTAGGACTTTCGAGGTTAGAGTACAAAGAAAAGATGGATGGATTGTGTGAGGAATGATATGAAAGAGAAAGGAGTAAATGCCACCGTGATGTCTGACAGGGGAGAATGGAAAAAAAAACGTATTGCGAACCCAAATAGAATGGGATAAGGGGAAGAAGATGGTGAGGCTACTGAGGCTAGAGTACCTACCCAATGCCTTTGACGCCGTAATGTTTCAAGGTGAATGACATAACTGCGTCAATGGACTGATAATTATCATCCCGATAATAATCTTATCTGGAACATAAAGGCCTTGCCTAGCTTATCGTAATTCAAATCTGGTCTGGCTTTAAAGATAGACTTCCGAATCATGACGATCTGTGATTTTTAATTTTTAATCAATAGGCTGCTCTTTTCCGATAAAGCAGATAATATCATAACATTGAAACTATCAATACGATTACTATTACGCAGTTAACGTAACTGGCGTAATTAAACGTCTTATAAGGAATAGCAACGCTAATAGCTTATCATCTAAGGCCCAAATTACACAGAAGCGGCGTAAAGTGAAGGCGCGCCTTGGGGCGGGACTCCACCAAAGCGGAGATGTGCCAAGCGGAGAGGAGATGTGCCAAATTCGACCAATCACAGCAAGGGCGAAAGACCAGATGTAACTGTGATTGGTCGAATTTGGCACATCTCCGCTTTGGTGGAGTCCCGCCCTTAGGCTCCTCAAATCCTTACAGTATTTGTTTGATGTGAAGCGTCCGAAGTTTCACAAACTGCTTATCGAAAGACGTTTATGGATAGTCTTAGTGTAGTTGTAAAAAGGGGACATTATCCCCCACAATGAAACTTTAATAGAGTGCAAGGATTTACTTTAAGGCGGGGTTACCCCGATAAACGTCGTCAACAATAGCGTTTTACTCGTACATGGAACGAAACTTTGAAAAAAAATGTATTACATAGTTGACTCTTCGATCATGATATAAACTAAAATATTAATTTTGCCATGTATGTACTTAATTATTATGTTTTACCAGGTACTTACCACTGTCCTAAATCAACAAAGCATGGAAGGCTTTGCTACAATAGCATTAAAGTTAGCGTCCAGTGAAGAAGGGCAACTAAGTCTGGAGCAGAAGCTACAAAGCTACCAATGGCTGGAGCACATTGCCATGTATGCCAACCAGGCTGTATGTCGGGCATGCGATACACGATTACTTACACTTCACTGCATCCAATTAAATCGCAAAGACATGTCCAAATGATGGCTAAATAATCGTTTTACTTGAGTTATGATATGGCTTTGATAAATAAAACTTATATCATAATAAAGGTCGTAAAAAATGTGTATTATCTCGGGTCACATAATGTATAATTTCTTTATCATTTTTCTCCAAGAGAGAAAAAACAGTCAAAATTTAGGCATTATAATAATATCGCTCGCGCGGCAGGGCGGGGGGTGAGGTCGTGCGTACATAATACTTGTAGATAACGTTAGTTTACCTATTCTCCGTACTTTCACTAGTTTTATACGTAGTACTATATAATTGTTGTCGTGTTGTAGTAACATAATATATGATGACGAGTGATCAGGTGAGTCCCCGTAGTAATTTACGATATTGTAAATAAACAAACGGCACGTGGAATTGACAAATCAGTTATTATACTCGTATTGTTTACTTTCCTCTCTAAATATGGTCACTAGGACAAATATCTACCTTTATATACTAAGTATATGAACCAACACTTAAAACTGATTTTCTCTTATTAAGTTGATTAACGTTTTACGTTTATAACCCCTTTTTTTTTTTTTTGGTGGGTGGAAAATCATCGAATGACCGGGGCCCCGCTCATGGGCAGAGCGAAGGGGAGTGTCAGACTTCTACTGACTAAAAACCGAACCCATGTTCCTTCTTTGCCCTTGCGCCGAGGCCACGTCATCTAGTACAAAAATCCGCGGCCTCGACGGGACGTTTATAAAACCTGACGCAAAAAAAAAAAAAAAACGACGGGGTGGTATAAGTTTGACGTGTCTGTCTAGCTGTCTGTCTAGTTGTGTGTGTCTGTCTGTGGCATCGTAGCTCCCGAATGCATGAACCGATTTTGAATTTGTTTCTTTTGTTTGACAAGGTGATTACGAACAGCGTTTAGGAAGTCATAACATTATGAAATAGTAATAATATCATCTTACTTATCTCAAAGTACAAAGCCGTTATTTCTCAAGAAAATAGTTGCTAATTTTGCTAAATGTTTTTAATTTTTGCTCGTGTACTCTATGCAGTGTGAATGATGGGCGCTTTGTCATGTCTACTTAATAGGATTTTTTTTTTATGGGACAAGCCCGCCACACTATTCCCAAACCACTGTAACTCCTGTTAGCCAGAATCAACAGTGGCGACCACAAGAAAAGCGCCGAGACAATGAGGCTCGACGAAGTCCCAGAGAAGCGATTTAACTGTCTTGGATCCCGCAACGAAATTAATCAGAAAAGAATAGCGGAGGAGTAGGAAAAAACACTTAATAGGATATTAATTATCCACAGAATTATTTAATGTTCAGATGAAGTTTTGTATAATTAATTTTCCCACGATACAGGAGAAATTCCTAGTGTGGGGCAAAGTTTAAAAAAAAAAAAAAAATATTGATTGCTTTTAGTCACACATTATCATTGCACCTGTAATCCCTGAACGGATATACAGTGGTGATGGTGTAGAGAACTATTGAGACTGCAGTACATCCATATTTCGACAGTTATGTGCGAGTCCCATTTAATAGGGGGCGGCCTATTGCCAGTTGCCACCAACCGGGCACAAACCTGGACTGGCAGCTATTGAGAATTCGCTAAAGAAAAAAACTAAATGTGGCACTCGGAGACTGCCGCGGTAAAGCTATTGCATAGCATTTTGTATCAACTTATGCAAATAATTAATTACAGTGCGATCAAATTATCTTGGCAGCTCTGAACATAGGCTTTGCGAAATTTTACGCATGTAAACTTGGGAATAAAACTGTTATTGCTAGATAAACCAATACTTAAACGATCAGAAAATATCTAATTTAAACAGTGAGAAATACAAATAAAATAAATATCATAACACTTTTATACATTCGTTGTAAGAAAATGACCTGCACGAAGTTCGGAGCTGCCAAGATAATTTGATAGCACTGTATTTAATTTGACAACCTCAGTTGACAACCTTGTTAATTTCCGTAACCATAGCAACCTGGTTGAATATTTTCATTACGGAATTTCTGGATTCGCTCTCCACGCTCAAGGCCCGCGATAGAAGCTATGCAATAGCTTAAAACCAATTTACACTTTAATTTAACCTAGGACCTCATGCGAGACTGTATTACGTTACGTTACTGCCATGTGCGGTAGGAAGTGTCAGACTTCTACTGACTAAAAACCAACCATGTTCCGTCTTAGCCCTTTGTGTCGAGGCCGATGCTCAAACTAATTTCATTGATGTCTAGTCATATTACTACTTGAATGTAGACATGGCGATGTGTGCAACACCATATTGGCGGCCATATTTTATTTGAGACTAGCTTTTGCCCGCGACTTCGTCCGCGTTTCCGTCGTTTTTCGTAAAAAAAGTACCATATGGCCTTCCTTACGGTTCAGTGGCGTTTTTTAGGTGGCATTGTGTATTTTATTTTTAATCGACGGTAACGTAAAGGCTGTCAGTTACCTAGGTAACAAAATAACCTACGATAGAGGTCCTAACTATAGCTACCTTACACTTAAAATCTAAGTGCCTATTTAAACTAAAATATTCTAATAGAATTATACCCAGAAATATGTACAACTTACATCAAAAAAAGAAATGAAAATAAAGCTGAAACGCCTGTGCAATACCATCTACCTATACCTACTTCACTTACAAATAAATACCTATACCCCTACCTATACCTAACTACTACATAATATAACTAATAAAAGTATCTACGCTTTTACCTACTACAAAAATAAAATTGAACATAAATTAGCCAAAACTTACCTATCGGTATCTAAAAAACTATGCGTACTACTTCTACTTCTATTACTACTTCACCAAGGAAATAAAATGCAAACTATTAATAATTTGTAATTTGAACGAATATTTAAACACTACCAAAACAACTTATACCTATTTTATAAAATAACAACAAAATAAATTCAAATAAACTATTTAAAGACTAACAGTCGTGCTGATAAGCATTGTTTGTTAAAATCAATTATTGTCTGTCAATAAGGTCGAACGCTCTGAACGCATCAATAGCCACGACCCGCGTCGAGCGCGGCAACCGTTACACAAAAATAATCCTTAAGGCATGATTCAGTATTCACGCGCAACGGCGCGACACGTGTTATTGTGAGTCAACCATAAAAGATAGACATATGCTGTTGTGGGATATTTTTTAGATAATTTTATGTAGAACATTTCCGTCATAAATGATTTCTATGTAGCTTTAACCATTAAGGCTGCACACGCGACGGAAGCTTAAAAAATGGAGCAACTTCTCCCGTTTTCCCAACATTTCCCTTCACTGCTCTGCTCCTATTGATTTTAGCGTGATGAAAAGTATACTATAACTGGCCTGTTGGTCTAGTGGTTAGTGACCCTAACTGCTATGCCGGAGGTCGTGGGTTCGATTCCCACCCAGGACAAATGTTTGTGTGATGAGCACGATCATTTGTTCTGTGTCTGGGTGTAATTTATCTATAATATGTATGTATTTAGAAATATATAAGTATGTTTATCAGTTGTCTAGTACCCATAACACAAGCTCTGCTTAGCTTGGGACTAGATGGCGTTGTGTGATAGTTGTGGAATATTATTATTATTATTATTATTATTATAACCTCCCCAGGAGTATGAAGAATAATCGTACCAAGTTTCGTTAAAATCCGTCGAGTAGTTTTTGTTTCTATAAGGAACATACAGACAGACAGACAGACAGACAGACAGACAGACAGACAGACAGACAGACAGACAGACAGACAAAAATTTTACTGATTGCATTTTTGGCATCAGTATCGATCACTAATTACCCCCTGATAGTTATTTTGAAAATATATATCATGTACAGAATTGACCTCTCTACAGATTTATTATAAGTATAGATAGAAGAAGATATAGATAGATAGAAGATAGATAGATTATCCTTAAAAAGTAAAAACCAATCTACACATTTTTTTTATGATTATGGTATTTCTTAGAGTAAATAATTAAAATTACACGCTCATATGTGCATTATTTAACATATCTAACTATCCTTGTTTTTCAAAGACTTCAAGTTAAATTAGAGGAAAAAGTTTAAATTTTCCTTTGCATACGCGAGGTCACATGAATGAAGTTATCCTCCCGAGTCGGTAAATGCGTTTATTATGTACCTACATAAATACGACAAAATAATTGAGTTTTTACTCTGTTATTAGGTATTGTTTTTTGGGGTAGCGTATTACCCAGTAGGTACTAACAGGGTTGTAGAGTCAGAGTGGAAGCTGACCCAACATAGTTAGGATAAGACAGATAATGATGATGTACAGGGATATACCTTTAGAAAATGTGATGATAGTAATTGATAAACGAAAGAAGTTTTTGGTTTGTGGTTCCCAAGATGTGAAAGGGAAAAACATAAAAGATTAACAAACATAAAAGGTTCACAACACCTTTATAGACAATAAGAGGTTTTAAATTGAATGCGGACCACACAAAGCGCCAGTACTGTCAACAAAAATAATTTTATTGCTATTGAATTGTGAGACAGATTTGAACATTATCTCTAACTTATCAATTTCACACACAGTGCATGCCCGTCAAAGGTCAAAACACCACTGACCTTGGCAATTCGCAATCTGCTCTTCAAATTGAATTAAATCTTTTGTTTATGTAACGGAAATCTTAAGTTATCAGGGGTCACGCTAGGGAAACCCCAGAGCAGTCAGCTGTTCAAAACTACGTATTAGTATATTGTAATAATAATTCATTAGTTTACAGATGATATATTTTTAGGTTAAATTTTTTATACAATAAAGACGGGTGAAGTACCTACTGTTCTCCTAGATAGGCTAAAATTTAGCATGTGTAAGAAGTTGAAAGGAATTAGTAATTGAAAGGAGAATGTTGATCTGCATAGTCTCGTTGGCATACTATAGTACGGAGCCCTTAGAAGCAGCAACGATGGAAATAGGGCGTTAATAGGCCAAACACGTCTGCCGCATCGACATGTGGCAGTAATCCGTTCGACAACGGATCGTGGCTAAATTAAACACAATCGTCCACACCACGGTCGTGGCAGACCCATCCAGTGAAGATGGTGATAGGATTTGACAGTTCTATTACTTCAGAATATACTAGCTCAAAATAGCGAGGGTAGGAAAGAAGAAAGGAGTTTCTTTGTCTGCCCTGCAGCACAACGAAAAAGACTGATAAATGACCCTCCTTTCGGACTTTACCGCAGCTCACAGTCGGGTAAAACAAACGACGATCTGATGACAAACTAAGCCAGAAATTACACAAGACTGATTGGTTTGAAAGAAGAAAAGAAAAGCATTTTCCCAGATAAAGGCTAGCAAAAAAAAAACAAATGCGTCACCATAGAACACTGTGGGACTCCCACTTATATTGGTTGAATGTACGATTAGGTACGAGTAATACACGCGATTAAGTTTTAAACCGGTGGGGGTTATAAACATAATTTAGATTGTCCATCACCTATAAAGAGGTTTTTTTTTATTATGTTATGTAGTTACTAGTTTGACTCATCCTCAATCTGTGACGTTGAAACAGGTCTAATAATTTCGTAAATATACATTCTTATCCATAGCTTAATGACGCACTTTGATCAGTATTTTGGTATTCCATTTTTCCTGTCTGACAACTGGTCCTGCCAAGGGGTATCGTGTTACCTAGTACTAACTGGGTTGTGGGGGTCAGATAGCCAGTCGCTCCATGTAAAATACTGATATTCAGCTGCATCCGGATTGACTGAAGCCTGACCCCAGCATAGTTGGGTAAAGGCTAAATAGAGGATGACATTGGCAGAGTCAATGCCACAGACCTTCCTCTACCAGTCAACCTTTAGGTTAACTATGACAAAATTGCGGTAGGGTATGAAATTAAATGTTTCGATCTCTCGATCAATTTTTCAATAAATTAATTAAGTTTTAAACTACCTCTTGAAAGACCAATGAACTCCATACCTAGTCATCGTGACTATGACCACAATCATAACTATTTTTCACTAAACAGCAATTATGTATGCAAGTCATATACAACTATTTATAGAAATGTTTATGACAACCAATGAGGATTGTTCTTTGTCGAGCATGTCATGACGTCATCGAAGGAAACCACGCCCCCTGAGTCCTGTAGGTATAACTGATAAGCTGAGACAATACCTACTGTATTTAAATATGCGGTTGTAGGTACAAGATATTATGTAGATTCAGTTCTTTAGTAGGTTCTGGCAGTTAAATGTTTACCTATGTTCCCTTAAATAAAAAGCTACCGCTAGCGACCAGAGTAGTGAAATTATGAACGAATGAATCCATGGAAAACTGAAATACTCATAGCTTGAGAAATTAAGCGCCGTAAAGATATTTTCTTAAATCTTTCATTGTCTTCGAGGCTAATTTCTCAAAAAACTGTTATAAATGGATAAAACGTAACACATTACGAAATTAAAATTTAAGATGTGTAATGTGCACAATACAAATTAATTGTCAGATACTTGCAAAAACTTTCAAAGTATTTAGGGGAATCCCCAATACTGCAGCAACTATAAATCTCAAAGTTTACAAATAAAAAACAATATTATATCCGGTTTTATTGTCTAAAAGCAGTTACAGACTTTAGCTAAATTATGTACAGTCAATTTAAATCTATTTATAAATATTATTGACCAGAAAAAGGTGATTTGTGTAGGTACGTGCTGGTGTACATTAAAATCAAATCTATCTATTTTAAACGTGTGATGTCATCTAATGAATGTTTAAATAATTCATAAACTCACACCGTTTTCCCATGGGTAGGTAAGGGCAGGAAAAACCACCCTTTCAAAGTTAAAACCAGACTTCGCCCTTTTATATACATCCATAATTTCAACAGAATCTTTGGTTAGCTTAGCCTATAATGTTACCACTGCTAGGACACAGGCCTTCACTCTAAGAGAAAGAATGGGCTTTAACCAGTGCGGATTGGTAGACGTTATAGTTGTCTTCGAATTAATATCGCAGAATGGAAGGCGTATATATTGCAAATTGCACCAGCTCCGTCTTACATATACCTCAATGTAACCTTAGATTTACTAACTCGTTTTTGTTAACATTTTCGTGCCAACATGCATAAGGTATGACGCTATTTATGCCCTTACTCATCATAGAACTTCTCTTCTTCATCAGTTTCTGCGTGGGTAGTGAGGGAGGTGCCTACGAGGGTCGTGGCTGGGATACCGAGGGGATCCACGCAACCATAGCCAACAAACACAGCATCGGTATCTGTCTTATTGGAGACTGGAGATGTAAGTACATGCATTAAAACCTTCAAACGCTAAGAAAAGACCAGGTCAAGTTTAATCAAAGAAATACCCAAAATGGCCTATCTTGTTCCCTAATATTGTTTATATTGGGGTTAGATCCAATCTATCCAGATCCAACACAATACAATTAATATTTTACATAGAGCAATTGCTGATCCGAATAAAGATCCAAAATCCCTCCACATACAGATAGAGAGACGTATGAGAGGTTCTAAATTTTGTAGATTTTAGAGTCATATTAAACTGCATTCAAGGATATATTTATCAGCTGAATCAGTGTAGCCTTGTAATACGTCCACTGTATCAATTAATTTCATATTTTTCTTTTCCAGTGGAAGCTCCAACACCAGAACAGCTGGAAACCACCAAAGCCCTCATCGCGGAAGGAGTCAAACTGGGCAAGATCAGTCGCAACTACAAACTGATAGGCCATGACCAGGTAAACCCCACCGAGTGCCCTGGAGGTGCCCTGACCGCCGAGTTCTCCACCTGGCCTAACTATGCACCTGGAAAACCTAACTTCGATGATCGTAAGTATTTATTGGTTAATTTACTTTAACAGTTTCTGGAATAATTAGGCTTCCCATCAATGCAATTTATTTTCGAATATTTTTACAATACTTTTGTCTAAATTACAAAGACTTTTCTGTTTTCAAATCTACTGAGTAGGTATACGTTTGAGCCAATAGACTCAACATAACATCACGCCTTGTAAATCCCGAAGAGTTACGCAGAGGTGTAAGTGTCTAACAAGAACACTCGTAGTCTCGTATTTCGCCAGTTATGTTTAAGTCCCATGTAATAGGGAGCGAGCCTGTTGCCCCATGGCAACAAACCAGGCTGGTTTGTTGCCATGGGGCAAGTTTGGTTGCGACCAACGAGGCTGTCACTATAATTATGAATAAAAAACCCCCATTAACCAAAAAAAACATTTTGAAACGAAACGGTTGGTGCGCGACCAAAATCGGAACCAACAACTATAGTCACATTATTATTACAAGACAATAAAAAATAAATACCAACAGCGGTTCCTAGCACCTTCATTCCAGCACCTCCTTTAATAAACCTCAACCTTCATTTCAGTAATAATGCGACCCTACCCGTTCTACCCGAAGTCAGAATGGCTTGGTCTAAACGGCACCGATGTCGTACCCCTGCATAGGCCAGTGCCCTACGTGGTCATCCACCACACCTACATACCAGCTGCTTGCTACACTGTGCAGGACTGCTCAGCCAAGATGCGCGGCATGCAGGACTACCATAACAGTTTGGGCTGGGGTGATATTGGTTTCCAGTAAGTTTCCATTTAAATTTTTATGTTGAGGACACAATTACATTATCGACATAGTTTTTGTACCCTTTAAAGGGTCACTGCGGCCCTGGAGCGCAAAGGGCATAAGAAGGAACACGGATAGGTTTTAGTCAATAAAAGTCTGACACACCCTTCTGTTCCGCCCGGAGCGAGAGGACTCATTTAATTATATGCAATACTAAAAATAATTAAAAAGAAATGGGACTGCGACTCTACCGGTATGCAGGACGATACTACAATACACTAAGTAATGGTTTTTAATTGAATAGATATGCGTTGTAAAAATGTTGTGGGTTTTCGATTAAAGGCTGATAATGAGAAAAAGAGAAAAAATCTTGTTCTTAATCATAAGGTATGACGCTATTTATGCCCTTACTCATCATAGAACTTCTCTTCTTCATCAGTTTCTGCGTGGGTAGTGAGGGAGGTGCCTACGAGGGTCGTGGCTGGGATACCGAAGGGATCCACGCAACCATAGCCAACAAACACAGCATCGGTATCTGTCTTATTGGAGACTGGAGATGTAAGTACATGCATTAAAACCTTCAAACGCTAAGAAAAGACCAGGTCAAGTTTAATCAAAGAAATACCCAAAATGGCCTATCCTGTTCCATAATATTGTTTATGTTGGGGTTGGCTCCAATCTATCCAGATCCAACACAATACAATTAATATTTTACATAGAGCAATTGCTGATCCGAATAAAGATCCAAAATCCTACCTATACATACAGATTTATATTACTGAGATGAATGAAGGAAAATCTAAAGTAGAGAGACGTATGAGAAGTTCTAAATTTTGTAGATTTTAGAGTCATATTAAACTGCATTCAATATTTATCAGCTGAATCAGTGTAGCCTTGTACCTAATACCTCCACTGTATCATTTAATTCCATATTTTTCTTTTTCAGTGGAAGCTCCAACACCACAACAGCTGGAAACCACCAAAGCCCTCATCGCGGAAGGAGTCAAACTGGGCAAGATCAGTCGCAACTACAAACTGATAGGCCATGACCAGGTAAACCCCACCGAGTGCCCTGGAGGTGCCCTGACCGCTGAGTTCTCCACCTGGCCTAACTATGCACCTGGAAAACCTAACTTCGATGATCGTAAGTATTTATTGGTTAATTTACTTCTCATTACTCATACTCTGAAAGTAGGTCATAACATGCCTGCGGAGCGCGTTGAAAGTACTACTTTTCAGCCCTAGGGAGAATCGCTTTCTACTAACAGCTGTCAAATTATTTGATGTAATTGGGAGCAAGCCTATTGCCACCAACCAATGTAATTGGGAGCAAGCCTATTGCCACCAACCGATGTGCTTAGGTGCAATCCTATTACCATCAACATACCTATGTAATTAGGAGCAAGCGTATTGCCATCAACCGATGTAATTAACCGATGTACTTGGGGGCAAGCCTATTGCCATCAACCAATCTAATTAGGAGCAAGCCTATTACCATCAACCGATGTAATTAGGAGCACGCCTATTGCCAACAACCAGTCTAATAAGAAGCAAGCCTATTGCCATCAACCGATATAATTAGGAGCAAGCCTATTGCCATCCACCGACTAAGGTAATTGGGGGCAAGCCTATTGCCATCAACCAATATAATTAGGAGCAAGCCTATTGCTATCAATTGATGCTATTGGGGGCAAGCCTATTGCCCCCAACCGATGTAATTAGGAGCAAGCCTATTGCTATCAATTGATGTAATTGGGGGCAAGCCTATCGCTATCAATTGATGCTATTGGGGGCAAGCCTATTGCCCCCAACCGATGTAATTAGGAGCAAGCCTATTGCTATCAATTGATGTAATTGGGGGCAAGCCTATTGCCCCCAACCGATGTAATTAGGAGCAAGCCTATTGCGATAAACTAATCTAATTAGGAGCAAAGCCTATTGCCATCAACCGATGTAATTATTAGCAAAGCCTATTGCCATCCACCGATTTAGGTAATTGGGGGCAAGCCTATTCCCATCAACTTTCCTTGTATTCGTAATGAAAAGCACAGTGTTTACCTCGGGTTGAAGACTTATTTAATCCCTCGAGCTATTAGCGCCCTCGCTGCGCTCAGGTGCCAAATCCCGTCTCGGGACTAAATAAGTTCCTTTTACCCCTAAGGTAACAATGTACTATTAACAGTTTCTGGAATTATTAGGTTTCCCAAACAAATTTAAATGCAATTTATTTTCGAATATTTTTACAATACCTACTTTTGTCTAAATTACAAAGACTTTTCTGTTTTCAAATCTACTGAGTAGGTATACGTTCGAGCCATTATACAAACAACACGGATTTGTGAAAAGGAGATCTACGGTAACAAATCTCTTAGCATACGCGGAATATATTTTTAATGATTTGGATGCTGGTATACAAGTAGATTCAGTTTATACCGATTTCCAGAAGGCGTTTGATAAGGTCGACCACGAGCTGCTATTACACAAAATTGCGTTTAACGGTATACGTGGGAACCGGTTGAGGTGGTTTTCGTCGTACGTTTCCAATAGGACGCAACGTGTTGTAATTAATGGGTTTCAATCACCTTCTATAGCTGTGACATCAGGTGTTCCACAAGTATCAATTCTAGGGCCCCTTTTATTTATTTTACTTATTAACGACATGGGCAAATGTTTTAAAAATTCTAAATTTCTTCTATACACAGATGACTTAAAAATATTTAGACCAATTAAAAACCCTAGCGATTGTCTTGCTTTGCAAAGTGACTTAATTATATTGTCTGAATACTGCGTGTGTAATAAACTAAAATTAAGCGTGCCTAAATGTTGTTATTTGAGCATCACCAAAAACAAAAATATTATCAGATACCAGTACTCTCTAAATGATGCCACTTTAAATAGAGTTACCATGGTTCGCGATCTGGGTATCATTTTTGACGACAAACTTCATCTTGATGTACAACGTCAATACAATTATTAACAAGGTTTGGCGCAGGTATGGTTTTGTTATGCGGTTAGCCACTGAATTCGTGCGTCCTCAGACTTACCTCTATCTATACAAAAGCTTAATTAGATCTCAGTTGGAGTATGCAGTTGCGGTGTGGAATCCCCTATACATGAAATATTCTAACTGCCTAGAAATGGTACAAAAGAATTTTTTAAGATCCATGACTTACAGATGCTTTCACTCTTCTGCGTCCTATGCCGATTTACTGAAAAAATATAACCTTCTAAGCCTTACGGGCCGTCGTATGTTTCTAGAGACCATGCTCCTGTACGACTTCTGCAGAAATACGTATGACTGTTCCGATATTTGTAACAAAATTTGTTATTTAGTTCCTAGAAGAATACATTTACGTGCAGTGCGCAAGCAACCATTGTTTGCGGTGAGAGCATGTAGAACAAATGCTGGTGTTCGAGCACCACTGCGACGTCTTGTTGACAATATAATAAACATTTTGTTGACATCGATTTATTCTGTGCAACACGTGGAAAATTCCGAAATTCGACTGGCAATGCGATCAAGGAATTAGATGTGGAAAGATAAGTTTTCCTTTTTATCATAGAGTATTTATGTCAATATGTTTTTTTATTCAATGCACTTGATACATGTACTTGATATTAGTTTCTATGCACATACTTGGTATTTAAAAGTTTAACAACACTGTCTTTTTTCCATTAATCATTTTTAATTATTTTTATGTTTACTTTGAAGCGTGTTATTAATATTTTGCTTGTATTCTGTGAATAACGCTGTAGATTACATAATTGTTAATTCTATGTTTTATATCTTTATGTTTTATTATGTAATTGTTTGTTGTTCCAAATAAAAAAAAAAAAAACATCACGCCTTGTATATCCCGAAGAGTTACGCAGAGGTGTAAGTGTCTAACAAGAACACTCGTATTTCGCCAGTTATGTTTAAGTCCCATGTAATAGGGAGCGAGCCTGTTGCCCCATGGCAACAAACCAGGCTGGTTTGTTGCCATGGGGCAAGTTTGGTTGCGACCAACGAGGCTGTCACTATAATTATGAATAAAAAACCCCCATTAACCAAAAAAAAACATTTTGAAAAAAAGCGGTTGGTGCGCGACCAAAATCGGAACTAACAACTATAGTCACATTATTATTACAAGAAAATAAAAAATAAATACCAACAGTGGTCCTTAGCACCTTCATTCCAGCACCTCCTTTAATAAACCTCCATCTTCATTTCAGTAATAATGCGACCCTACCCGTTCTACCCGAAGTCAGAATGGCTTGGTCTAAACGGCACCGATGTCGTACCCCTGCATACGCCAGTGCCCTACGTGGTCATCCACCACACCTACATACCAGCTGCTTGCTACACTGTGCAGGACTGCTCAGCCAAGATGCGCGGCATGCAGTACTACCATAACAGTTTGGGATGGGGCGATATTGGTTACCAGTAAGTTTCTTTTAAGATTTTTATTTGACGACACAATTATAAGGTCCCATTAAAATAGGTGGACAAAATTTAAGAAATCATTCAGACCACCAAATTAAGGACAATGGTAAAAAATGAAAATAAGAAAAACGCATTTAGATACTTACAAGAAAATAAAACAGCTAGCGAAATTACACTAAAAGTGTTAGTTACCCAATATTATTTAGGTACAAAAAAAATCACTCTAATCAGGGTTTTTTTTACTTGGATATCTTTGGTTAGACGTTCTGAACGCTGTGTTAAAATTTGTCCACCTATTTTAATGGGACCTTATATTATCGATGTAGTTGTGTAACCGTATAGGGACGCACATACTTCTGCTGGGGTTGCGGAATTCGTACCGCGGCCCTGGAGCGCAAAGGGCATAAGAAGGAACACGGATAGGTTTTTAGTCAATAAGAGTCTGACACACCCTTCTGTTCCGCCCGGAGCGAGAGAAGTCATTAAAATTTACCTATACCATACTCAAAACAAAACTCTACCGGTGTCCGGGACAATGCCGCACAAAAGTTTTGCCGGTAAGCGGTTCTGCAGACAAAATCATACAGGACAGCGTACCTTTAAAATATAGATTTGATTTTAATTTACACCTGCCTGTACGCAAATCACCTTTTTTTCGTCGACTAAAATTTAAAAATAGAACTAAATTGACTGAACATATTTTTTTTGTTCGACGGAACCGGATTTATCTAGTTTATTCTTTAACGTGAATAGTTGCTGCAATGTCGGTAGTTTCCCGTAGTAGATACACACCAAGACAAATTTTCCAGTATAACATGGCATCGCTTTGTATAGATTTCCCGTACAATGAGGGATTCGTATCCACTTGTTATTAATAGGTTGATTGGTCGTCGTGCGTAGGTACTTCGATAGATTTTTTCACAAGCACTTGTCATTTTTTTATGATCCAAGTGTGCATTGATGAGCATTCCTTCACACATCTTAAATTTTAATTGGCTCGTTCTTTTTTGTCCATCAAACTAATTTGTAATGGTTTTTAATTGAATGGAGATGCGTTGGAAAAATGTTTTGGGTTTTCGATTATAGGCTGATAATG
This sequence comes from Diarsia dahlii, assembly GCA_949775195.1. Classification (NCBI taxonomy): domain Eukaryota; kingdom Metazoa; phylum Arthropoda; class Insecta; order Lepidoptera; family Noctuidae; genus Diarsia; species Diarsia dahlii. Next base: position 12,126,234 of record OX459210.1, on the reverse strand, counting down.
AGCACATTTTGAACGTCATAAATGACATGAGGAGACAGTTCTTCGAAAAGTCTCAGCTTTCATGATGAAACTTGCCCACCAGAGTTTAAGTGTGTGAGCAGTGGCAGAAAAAACTCCCCAGCGCTTTTTAGACGCAAATAATATTATTATGAAAGGTCCATTTAACGCTTTATAACGCGTAAACTAATATGATGTGCTAAAGTGGTCATTTTAGACCCCCTGGACTTCGTGGCTGCCACTGAGAAATTCATATTGGAAAAATCCAATACAATATGTTCATTAATCTCTGCCATATATGTATTTATACATCTTACATACAGTAGGTATTGTCTCTAGAACTTCACTAATACCTACAGGACACCGAGGGGCGGGGTTTTCCTGCGATGACGTCATACAATACTCGGTATTGAACAATCCTAATTGGTTGTTCATAAACACTTATGAATAGTTGTAGCTGTATGACAGGCATACATAATTGCTGTTGAAAAAATTATATGTGTAAATCATGATGACTATATTGAGTACTTTTGGGCGTGGGGCCATACACGACCATTAACCCGGCCCCTGGGAGAGTAGAGTCACCTTTTCTACCCTTTACTTGGGCAATTCCTGTCTGGCGCGTCCACGTCGCGGGGGTGGGCATCTTATTCTCTAGTAGGCCAGAGTGTAGAGATGGCGAAGTTCAGCAGGGACCCAGTTCTGCGGGGTATAACGCGGAGCCCGTGCCCAGGGTTACGGGTGAAGACCTCAACGGTGGGGAAGGGCGTTGACAATAGTTGTCAGTACGGCCGAACTAGCGGAGGAGGCAAGCCACAGGGGCGTAGTTCCTGGATCCTGATGGAGGGCAGCGGTAGCCATCAGTACCGAAGTGAAGCGCAAGAACCATATGTTCTGAATCGGTTCACTCTCGGATTACTATTGCCACTGAGGTAATAGTACCGCGATGTAGAAAGTAACGGGAACCTACTACATTATATATCCCATGAGAGTTGCAATGATGAGTATGCCTAAAGACAGAGTAAGACCGCCTGGCAATCCGAGTAGCGACCGGCGCCCTGAGCTTTCCGGGGCTGAGGGTGGGAAATGGGTTACCGGCCATCAGGATGCAGGCAACCAGGCATCCTATGGAAAAAATGCTACTGGAAGTAGAAGTTTCAATTTAAGGAACGACCATCGCATCGGTACATGGAATGTACGAGGACTTCTCGAAGGTGGAAAGCTTCATATTTTGGAACAAGAACTTGAGCGATGCAAGCTCACCATCACAGGACTTAGCGAGACACATTGGAAGGATAGCGGCCACTTTGACTCACAGAAACACACCATCTACTTTTCCGGCAATGATAAGAGTAGCTTTTCAGGAGTTGCTATTGCTATCCCTAAATTATGGAAAAACTCGGTGCTTGGCTACCATCCTATTAATGATAGAATCATCTCCATTAAACTTAGCGCATCACCGACCCCACTCAACATTATTCAAGTTTATGCTCCTACAAGTTCTGCCAGGGATGAGGAAATAGAGGACTTCTATTGTCAACTGGAGTCATCTATATCGAAGATACCAAAAAGAGAGATATTGCTCATTATTGGAGATTTTAATGCCAAGGTAGGAGATACTACTATGGATACGGGCATTCGGAATATTGTTGGGAACTATGGTCATGGTGTTCGTAACCCCAGAGGCGAGCGCCTCATAGAGTTCGCTGCGGACAACAGCATGACCATAATGAACACGGTGTTCAGACACCATCCTAGACGCCAATATACCTGGACCTCCCCTGACGGCAAGTATCGTAATCAAATAGACTACATATTGGTGAGGTCTAGATGGAGAAGCTCAATAATCAACACTCACACTTTACCCGGTGCTGATTGTCATTCTGATCACCAACTGCTTATCGGAAACATGCGACTAAAACTGCAAAGAGCGAGACAAATTAAAACCGCAAGAAGGATAGAAGTGAAAGACCCAAGCTCTCTGGCCACTTCAGTGGAGGTCAGACATGCCGCATGGAGAGCAGGTGTTGGCAGCAAAAACTCTAACTCCTTGTGGATGTCGGCAAAGGAATACATTGTAGATGCTATTGCAGAATCACAGCCAAAAAATATCTTGGCAAAGCGACAGCACTGGATGACTGTAGACACCTGGCATCTGGTCGAAGAACGTCGGAGACTTAAAGCCAGAGGCGCTAGCATTACTGAGCTTAATGCCAAATCAGCTATAATACAAGCAGCTTGCCGACGTGACCGCAATAACCATTTGGGAAAGATATGTGATGAACTGGAGCAGCATTCTGATAAATATCAAACCAAAGATCTCCATGATAAGGTGCGATACATAACACGCCAGTTTAAGCCTAAGACGTGGGCTATTGAGGACTCCATTGGGACGACGGTTACAGAGATAAAGGACATCGTGGATGTGTGGAAAGAATATTGCAAGTCATTATTTTCCAGCAATTCTGCACCGGACTCCGCATGTTCTGCCACCCAAATACGTACCGAGCCGCGTGAGCCTGACATCATGCGGGATGAAGTACGAGCAGCAATTAAACACCTCAAATGCAATAAAGCCATTGGATGTGATGAAATCCCAATCGAAGTTTTCAAGGCGATGGGGGAAATTGGAGTCGATGTCTTATTTACCATCTGCAGTAAAATATGGGAGACTGGTGTATGGCCGGATGACTGGTCGCAGTCAGTTTTTATTCCACTGCACAAAAAAGGGTCTACCAAGAAATGCAACAATTACCGACTCATATCCCTAATATCGCATGCAAGTAAGGTGTTGCTCCACATAATCAATACAAGATTATTGGCCTACCTCTCAAAGCCGGTTTCGTAAAGGGAAGGGGCACTCGCGAACAGATTCTCATACTGCGTCAGATTATTGAGAAGGCCAGAGAGTTTAATTCGACCCTCTACATCTGCTTTGTGGACTTCCGAAAGGCATTCGACACTGTCATTTGGACGCGCCTCTGGACGATACTCGCAGAAATGGGTGTGCCGCCTCTTCTAATAGTTCTTTTGAGGCGACTTTATAAGGACGGTACGGCAGTGGTACGAGTGGACGATACCTTTTCTGGGCACTTTAAGACCGAAGCTGGTGTGCGACAGGGGTGCATCTTATCGCCGTTGCTATTCAACATCTATACAGAATACATCATGCGCCAATGCGCATGATGTATTCTGTGACAGATACGCCTTCTTCCCATTCTTCCAAGACAATTCTTGGAAGAATGGGAAGAAGGCGTATCTGTTGGGGGTCGCGTGATAAATAACTTGAGATACGCTGATGATACAACTCTTCTCGCACAGTCTAGAGAAGATATGGAAAAACTTCTGTGTCGTCTTGAGACTATTAGCCTCAACTTCGGACTTGCTATCAACCGAGACAAGACGAAGATGATGATGGTAAGCCGGGCTGGACAAAGCGGAATTAGCGTACAGAGCATAGCTAACTGCGAAGTTGTACCTCGGCTCTACTATCTCCAATACAGGAGGATGTGGCCACGAAATTAAAAGACGGTGCGCTATCACCAGGTCAGCCGTGGAAAGGCTGGGAAAGATTTGGGGGGACAGGAGGGTTACCAAAAAGACGAAGGTCAGATTGATGAAATGCCTTGTCTTTCCGATCTTTCTCTATGGTGCTGAAACTTGGTCTCTGAGAGTGCAGGATCGCCGTAAAGTCGACGCTTTGGAGATGTGGTGCTGGAGACGCCTCCTAAAGATCCCGTGGACTACGTTTCGCACCAATGTTTCTATCCTCAAAGAGCTTCATATTAAGGACCGGCTTTCGTCTACTGTGCAGCTACGAATTTTAAAGTTTTTCGGTCACATTACTCGTAATGAAGACTCGATGGAGAGACTGGTAGTTCAGGGCCAAGTGGAGGGCAAAAGATCTCGCGGCCGATCACCGACTCGCTGGACAGACTTGATCAAAAAGGCTACTAAGTCTACCATGGTCCAGTGTACTCGCAACGTCTCCAACCGGCAGAAATGGAAGCACATCGCTGAAAGAGCAGTCCTCGGGGAAGTCAACGACCCAACAAACATCTCGCCGTGTACCTTGTCTGCGCAACCACGACCACTCTGACAAGAGTGTATCGACTAAGAAGAAGAGATATTGAGTTCATTGGTCTTGTAATAGGTTCTAGCGTGACTTAGCTAAACGTTGCTGACGATGTTTTTGGAACCGAAATAAAATTTATCATCTATCTATATAGATAAAAGGAGAACTGACTGACTGACATATCAACGTACAGCCGAAACTACTGGGGCTAGGAATGTGAAATTTTGCACACGGCTTCCTATTATAATGTAGGGGAGCACTAATAAGGGGTTTTTGGAAATTCAACCCCTAAAGGAGTTAAATAGGGGATGAAAGTTTGTATGGAAAATCGTCATTTTTGTATGTAGTTAAACCGACATCCACGCTGGCGAAGCCGTGGGCAAAAGCTAGTAATATATATTTTAAGCCAGCACCTGAGACACACACACACACACACACGTCGTGTCTTAAACACGTGCGTAGACGACCTCATTTAAAAAAAGCTGCCATTCGGAAATATTGCCCAAAATAATCTAAACACCCTAAAAATAGTAATCTTTTTATTAGTAATTTAGGTCGAGAATCATTAGTATAGTTACCTCCTTGGCTTTGACGAGGATAAAACAACAGCCTGCATAACACAAGACTTTTCTTTGTCCATAGTTTCTGCGTTGGCAGCGAAGGAGGTGCCTACGAGGGTCGCGGCTGGGAGGCCCAGGGGATTCATGCTTCGGTTGCCAACACTGTTAGCGTTGGCATCTGTCTTATTGGAGACTGGAGAGGTAAGAATATGATTTGAATACCTTTAAACTTTTAGAAAGAACAGTGTAAGTTAAATAATAATTAAAGAATACTCAAAATGGCCTATACTTATACTTTAAATGGTCATCATCTGCTAATGAGTATTTGTTGGGGTAGGCTTCAAAATTTGAAGACAAGAACTCGTTAACCTCATCTTTACCATTAAATATCGAAGGAGGCAAGGAAATACACTCAAAATTGGATGTAACTCTACGGTTGTTAAAGCACCTTATTTATTTGGAACCAATAAGTACAAGTCTTAAGCTGAAATCCTCATTATTTTTAAAAGACCGATTCAGTGAGGTCATAAAATTCTGAATTTGTTAGGTTAGATTAGTTAGGTTAGATTCTAAGGAAAAATATGTTAATTTTAGAGTTCAGTAAAACTTCACGCTAGTTAAGGATAACCTCGTGCAGAGTTTTATCCGTTCGTAACATGATCATCAGCAGATAATATATCGAGCTAATGATAACATAATTTATTAATTTGCAGAGGAAACCCCACCGAAGAAGCAGTTGGAAGTGGTCCAAGCTCTGATCGCGGAAGGAGTAGCGAAAGGCAAGATCAGTCCCGACTACAAGCTGATAGGCCACAACCAGGTCAGCGCAACCGAGTGCCCTGGACCAGCGCTAACGAGGGAATTCTCCACCTGGGAGAACTATGTACCTGGAATGCAACAGTTCCCTGAAAACGATAATCAAGGGAAAATGGCTAAAAACTAGCCTATTTCGCCTGCTGTACCTACTGCTGATGTCCTTAAAGCAGCCTACGCACCAGAGCGCAACGAATGTTAACATGCTTTTGTGAGAGGCTTTGGTTTGTAAAGTCAATAAAATAGACAGCCTAATGGTAATCGCACTGGACTTTGCAACTCGACAGAAAGTAAATCATTGGAAGATGGGCTAGATCTAACCGCGCTACGGACACAGTTTACAATATTGAAGTAAAGCCTGACGTAGCGTTTGAATGTCACTCTATTGTTCGGAAAATTGGAAGCCGTCTTCAATCGTGGAGTGTCCCAGATGTCCTTATACTTGCACCCTTGACGACCTGAACAGCGCCTCTGCCGCTGCAATAAACGTGTGCCTGGGCCCCAACCGTATAATATGAAAGTAGAATCGACACAAAAAGAAGAAGAAGATGTACGAGCTCCATCGAAATAAAATGAATATGATGTTCGCTTGTCACAAGTCTTAAACAGCTGAATACAATGTTCTCATACCTACTTTGAGTCGAGTTGTTACGGTACAATGTGCGACGGTCATACCAATACCCTATTCTGTACAAAGAATCAAAACACTAAATATAAGCAATGGTGGTTTACACTACTTATCTATATAAATAAAAAGAGAAGTCCTGACTGACTGACTGACTGACTGACTGACTGACTCATCAACGCCCAGCCTAAACCCTTGGACCTAGAAAGCTGAAATTTTGCACAGAGGTTCCCTTCATAATGTAGACAAGGAATATGGAAGGATTTTTCGAAATTCAACCCCTAAGGGAGTTAAATAGGGGATGAAAGTTTGTATGGAAAATCGTAATTTTCACGCGGGCGAAGCCGCTGGCAAAAGCTAGTTTTCAATATTTTTAACTTAATGGTTAATGTTCCTAATTCTTTTTAATTATTATGTTTACTTTTATATTATGTACCTAAACTATATTTTTTGTAAAAAGTGTGGTTTAACCAATCAAATGTAATTGTAATGTTTCGATTTTGTCTCGCCTGTTGTACAAACTACACCAATCCACGCAAAATGATGTTTGGTTTATATCTCGATTCAATTATGACTGACCTCGCCATACCTTCGGAACTTTTAGTTTACCTATGCCTATGCTTGACATTTGCACTCAAACATGGCTCTTGAAAGGTGCGCTACAATAGGTACTAGATACCTACACGTTGTAAGGGACTCATTGACAGCAACTTTTTAGCACAGAAGAAATAGTTTATTAAAAAAAATACTATTTAAATACTTTTGAGAACATTTTTTCTTTAATAACCTAGATAGATACGTAGGTAGGTACTTAAATTTCAGCGCTGCAGAGTATAGAATCTTGTACTAAAATCGTGGAAGAAGTTGGTTTCCGGAATCATGAGAATTTTTCTTACACTGTGTATTGTGGTTCGCTAAACTAATAAACAAAGTGAGGCGACACTTCAAGCTATACATTTCCAGTACCTCATGGTCTCATTTTGTACTCATTACCCGTACAATGAGAGATCCACAGAAACTGGTTTTGTATACCTTGATTGGTTGTCTACGTATTATTTTTAAGTTTTTATTTTTTATATTTATTTTAATAAGTAAGTTTCCAATCTGTAGATTGAATAAATTGTAAATAAGTACCTAGATATTATTGAAATGATTTTTGGTAAAAAAAAATTAAATAATATTTTTATTAAAAAAAGATAATTATTAATACCTACAGATGATGTTTAATTTTTTAATCAAATATTGTACCTATAATTTGTGGTTAACCGCATTGACCACAAACCACAAAATGGATGATGCATATAGGTACAGAGGTACCTAAACACAAAAAACATACTCGATTTTCCTGGTTCATCATCTGCCTAGCGTTTTCCTACGGCTGTTGGGTGACCCCAACATGCTCGTTAGGAAAACGCTTCCTGTGTAAGCTGCGGGTTCGAAAGAGATACCGCGGCCCCGGACACAAAGGGTTAAGAAGGAACATGGGTGGTTTGTAGTCAGTAGAAGTCTGACACTCCCTTCCGCTCCGCAAAGAGTGGGAGGAGCTATTTGATGATTTCCCATCCTACAAATAAAAGCTTCTTGTGTAAGAAAATGCAAGACAACCGGCTTAGACCTATCAGGCTTTCGGGCCAAGGACTACCTGTAACAAAATCCAAAGATCTTCAAATAAAAACCGGGATTAATTGCATTCCGAAGCACCGAAAGGGTAGACGTCATAAAAAATCTAATTAAACTGTCATTATAGATTTCCCAAAAATATTGGACACATAGTTCTTCTTTTTTTACGTAAACAAAAGATGAAGACGATACAGTGCTTCGAAACTCGTGTGTCATCACATTTCAGTATATTTTTACCTAAAAGTGACGTCACAAGCCCCTACTCATGATCTTTAAATTGACGCGTTTTATCTCGTCAATTTTTATTAATTTGATTAAACAAAAAACACGTTGGTATCCAATATTTTTCGATAATTTAACTGACGAACTAAACAGAATCATATTTTTTGGCCTGTCGTCATCCCTATAAATTATACAAGATGCAGTTTTGCATCCGCGTCAAAGGGGATAGAACCGATGTGGCATATCAACATGGCCGCCATTTTGATTTTTTTTCGAAATCACGGCCCACAATGAAAGTGGTATGTATGGATAGAGGACAAATAGACGAACAAAAAATGTCCAGTAACATGATACCCAGAGTGTCACGTTACCAATATATTCGAAGGTAAAGATCGACAATTGAGTACAACGACAATCATTAAAAATAGATTTGTTACGTTTATAGGCGTTAAGTTGTATCCAAATAATAGTTCCCAGGTTGATTATATTAAACACACGAGAAAATCGCTTCGCATCGCAACGAAACGCTATGATATTTCAAAGAATTGTTTTCTCGTACTCCTAGTAGGTTCAACAACAGCCTATTAATGTTCCCACTGCTGGGACACAGGCCTCCTCTCTTTGAGAGGGAATAGGCTATAATCTACCACGCGGGCCCAGTGCGGATTGGTAGATGTCACATGTCTTCGAATGTTTTGGTTCTAAGACATGCCGGTTTCCTCACGATGTTTTCCTTCACCGTTTTGAGAGAGTATATGATATGTGTTCAATAATCTGTAATAATAATAATCAAAGCCAATAGACACGTAAAAGGTCTATTTTTGATATCTCCTTCAAATATCTCGACAACGTGACACTTTGGGGTACCATGTTTCAGGACATTTTTTGTTCGTCTAAATGTCCTCTATCCATTTATATCACTTTAATCGTGGGCTGCGATTTCGAAAAAAAATCAAAATGGCGGTGGGTCGATATGCCAGCTCCCATACAAAAAAGTTCAAACCCCTTTCAGGGGTCATTGTACTTTTTACACTGTACAGCTCAAGTCTAGTCTAGAGCGGTCGCAAGCGCGACTGCTGAGCCAGAGGTCTGGACTTGATTAACGGGTCGGGCAAAGTGTTATTAGGTTTTCCATTCGGATTTTATCAGTAGCTAACAGCCACGGAGTCTGTATATGTTCGGTTTGATGGCAATAGATGATGGCAATAGGCTCGCCCCCTCCTCATGACATGTCATTATTAACAATAATTCAGAAGTTTATTACCCATTATTCTGCCTCGTGCCATGGAAAAGTCCGACACTTGATTAATGATGAATGTGTGTGTGGCGTAAAGTAATAAATAAATGCATAGGTACTTACATAAAGGTATAAAGACCTAAACGTTTCCGGTCAATCTTTTCAGCAAGCACGTAAGGTAATCAGACTAAATGACTACCTTGAAGAATATTTACCTACTGTCTGTAAGCATATAAGTTCCTACCTACCTATAAAAGGTGTAAAAGGATGCTTCACGAAGCCGTTTTTTTGGAGGGTAGGAAATCATCAAATGACTCCTCCCGCTCTGGCCGGAGCGGTAAGGAGTGTCAGACTTCTACTGACTAAAAACCACCCATGTTCCTTCTTACCCTTGGGTCCGAGGCCGCGTTACCTCTTTCGAACAACCCGCAGTCCCGACAGGTTCACGAAGCCGTCAACCAAGCATTCTGTGCATCAAACCAAGAAACTCTACGCACTAATAAATTGCAGGGAAACGACTTAGTTTTTGGGGTCAAAATTACGTTTTACGGTAGAGCTCAATGTAACGCACTCAAAAAAATGTGTTTATGGATGCTGAGTAAAGTTATACCTAATATTAACAACTTGTATTTATTTTAGATGTTAGAATTTGATCTCCAGTATCTCCGTAACCATCTATAAGGTTCCCAAAGTGCATTTCGGCTTATTTAAGGGTTTACACACATTATACTAAATGTAAACAATAGCAATGTTACACAGATGTAATGAGAGCGTTCAAGTATTACGTTACAAATTTGGGGGAGGGGGATTCTATGCCTTACAGCGGTTGGATAGGTTGGAACTACGCGTTACGTAACAATGTTTTTTAGAGATTCTCTCACGTAATTTTAAAACGTCTCTATTTTCAAAATTTCAAAGGGGATAGAACCGATGTGGCCGCCATTTTGATTTTTTTTCGAAATCACGGCCCACTATGAAAGTGGTATGTATGGATGGAGGGCATATAGACGAACAAAAAATGTCCAGTAACTTGGTACCCAAAGTGTCACGTTACCGAGATATTTGAAGGTAAAGATCGACAATTGAGTACAACGAAAATCATTGAAAATAGACATAATACGTTTACAGGCGTTAAATTGTATCAAAATAATTGTTCCCAGGTTGATTATTATTATACGCACTAGAAAATCGCTTCACATCGCAATGAAACGTTACGTTATGTCAAATAATAGTTTTCTCGTACTCCTAGTAGTATGTAATGTGTGTACTCTCTTTCAATAAACTATAATAATAATAATCAACGCCAATAGACACGTACAACGTCTATTTTTGATGTGGTCATTGTAGTCATATGTCGATCTTTACCTTCAAATATCTCGATAACGTGACACTTTGGGGTACCATATTACTGGACATTTTTGTTCGTGTAAATGTCCTCTATTCATACATACCACTTTCATCGTGGGCCGCGATTTCGAAAAAAAAACAAAATGGCGGTGGGTCGTTATGCCAGCTCCCATACAAAAAAGTTCAAACCCCTTTAAGGTAAAATCTGTCACTTGGTGGTTACGTAACGTAACTAGGGGGAAGGGGTTCATACAAGTGTCCACAAATTGACAGTTTGATTATGAAAAAGTATTGATTTGACCGATGCTAGAATAATAATGCAAAAGGTTGTTAAGATAGATTTTTGAATTTTTGTTTCTCTTTCACCTAAAAACACCTAAACAGATTTGAAAGAAATTTGATGCACAAATAATGTTTAGCTTGGATTAGCACATAGGATACTCTTTAACCTGTGATCTGGGGGTCTAAAATGGCCACTTTTGCAGATCATAATGTGAATTGCGTTTAAAAGCGTAAAATGGACCTTTCATAATAAAAACTGCTTCTGTGACTATTTTACGAATATTAACGCAATTCATATTATTTTCCTATTATGATGTATTTTACTAAATTGTTACAGACGCAGTTATTTTAATGAAAGGTCCATTTTACGCTTTTTAATGCAATTCATATTATGATCTGCCAAAGTGGCCGTTTTAGACCCCCTGATCCCTAGGGACAGTTGCCTAATTACACGCAGGTGAAGCCATGGACATAATCTAAGAATCCTACTCCTAACTATAATTTAGATTGTGAATTCAAAAGTAAGTTTGTTTGTTACCAAAAATGTTAGCGTGAGTGTTAAAGGGTTAAATTAGTATGTTGATGATCAAGATAGATGATCATCAGATAATCAGAATGAATGGCATAGATCGGTTGATAGATGTTCATTAACCGTTTTGAGCTTATCGGGTACCTAGGTAGAAGCTTCAGTGTCAGGGAATAACCTTATCCACGAAATCAAGAAAACTATACGTATCATACCTTGCTTATCATAATTGGAATTCATTAATTAATATAATGTAATTACATCATCATCGATGAATAGGGAATGTCCTCTTGTCTGATAAGTGATAACAATCAAATGCAATTCGAATGCAATCATTCTGGCGATTAACATTGACAATCACTTAATTAGTAGATCTACTTAGATTATTATGAAGTGCATGCTCGTCCGCATAGTCTACGTCGTCGTTATTCGAATACACTGCAAGCTGATCATTCTGATTTGAGGCCCATTTCACATTCAGACCATCATCATCTTTCTGCCCTTAGCCCATGTCATTTGGGATCGGCGCGTCACGTTATCATTAAATTTATTCCTTTATCCATCATATCACTCCTCACACACTCCATCCATCTTTTCTTTGGTCTTCCTCTCCCTCTCCATCCATCCACGTTTACATTCATCACTTTTTTAGTCACATATATATGCGATTCCTCCCTCCTCATCACAAATGCCCATACCATGACAGTCGATTCCCTAACTTTTCTGTAATTGGCGCAACTTTTAAACTTCCGACCCATACAGTACGACAGGCCTAACCAAGGACTTGTACATTTTCCCCTTCAACTTGAGAAGCATCCGTGGGTCGTAAGTTCTTCCAGTAACCTCTCGCCATTTCATCCATCCTGAATTGAATTCACATTCAGACCATACACCAGAAAATTTAATATTTCCTTATAACGGTTAACTATCTCTGAGTCTTCGTTAAGCTTCATTGCCCCGGCCCTCTTTTGGTGGTCGCTACTATTAATTCTGGCTTTCAGGAGTTGTGGTGGTTTGGGAATTAAATAGTGAGATAAAAAAATACGGGCGAACTTTCACACGCACACGGCTACCGTTACCTTTAGGGTATCTTCATACAAACGCACCGCGCGCGGCTTGTATGTGTGCGCCTAGTATCTTTACGGTCGCCGCACGCACACTCAAACAAAATCTCGAAAGTTGAGTATGTTCAGATTACCTACTGAACAGGAAAGGTAAGCAAGTCTTTATTCTAGCAAGTTTATACTTGATGAAGAGATACCTACTTATTTTTTTGTTGTTGGTATTAGTTTTCTATCAGACAGACGAAGTAGGCAGGCCTACTTTCCCACTAGAATGTATTAGGTACTTTTGATGATATGCCGCTATTGCTTTGTTTACGTTTAGTCATGCCGATTTCTCAGTATTGTAGGTAGGTATAGTAACTAAGTATGTACCTACTAAAAAAATAATATGCTGTACATCTCAATGAAACTCAGACAACACAAATAAAAAAATACCTACAACTTCCCGGCAATTGCCAATTTTTAGGCACTGTGTTAAAATTTAGCTGAAAGTGACAACCCTGAGACAGGCAAGTACGGTAGGTAATTATGTCGCGGATTGGGCCGGAGATACTCTACTTCCCCTTTTTATACTATGCCGTTACGTTGCATTCCAGTCCTTTTAACGGTAAAGTAGGTATTCTCGACGGTGCAACGGTGCCAATTCGAGTCTGAATGAAAAGTTTCGTTCCACTACGAATTTACGCAATACACCACCAGTCCACCACACATGGCCGGGGCAGAACCGTGCAGTTTGTGTGAATGAGCACGGTTACCTACACGAGTGATGACGCGGTCACAGTATCATGCGAAATCTTCTATAGTATGTCATATGACATGAGTAAACCGATACAATACCATTTCATTGATTTTTTTATGATTGAATGCAGGGTCTTCATTTTGAAGGGTGCCATGCGAATTAGAAAGGCAGAAATGTTAAAGGTTTCTTTTTAGTAAAAGGGTTTCGCTATGCCTATGCACATTGCACATGATCATCTGCCTATAGCCTTATCAGAAATTTGGAACTTTGACCCTCTATATCTCCGTAACTAGGGAGTTCCCAGGTATTTTGGTCTAGAACAATAAAACGATCGTAATAACGGGGAGAACAATTAGTAACTTTCGGCTTCGTTAAGGTTACTTTTACACCCTTTATTAGGTTAGGTTTCCAGAATAACCGGATACAATTGAGTAGGTAGCAGTATTTTACATGGAACTGCCTATCTGATCTCCACTAAGTACCTAGTTACTAATACGACACCCTTTAGTAAGACTGGAAGTTATACTTTCAGTTTTTAACTACTCGTAAACGACTGACAAACAAGAACTATCACAATATCTAACTCAACTTAGCATAGCTAGTCTTTAGGGCGAGACTCCACCAAAGCGGAGATGTGTGCGGTGTGCTGTGTGCGGTGTGCTGTCGACCAATCACAGTTACATCTGGTCTTTCGCCCTTCCTATGATTGGTCGACAGCACACCGCACACATCTCCGCTTTGGTGGAGTCTCGCCCATAAAGTGCTCTAGCTATGTCAGAAAGTGGCGCAGCCAGAAATAGTATAAGGCTCGGTTTCCACCAAAGCGCAGCCGAGCACTGTGGAGAGGAGATGCGCCAAATACGATCAATCACAGGAAGGGCGAAAGACCAGCTGTAAGTTTTAACTAATGTGATTGGTCTATTTCCGCACTTCACCTCTCGTCTCCGTTCCTCTCCGCTTTGGTCGAAACTGGGTCTAAGTCTCGGTATTGATTCCCGGGTGGGGTTAAAAGCGTCACCGCCTATTACATAAGAATTAAAATATGAATTGGCAAAATGTGGGTATTGAGTGCACCTCTGCCCTTCGTGAGTGTGAACACTTCGGGGATTACAGGCGTTATGTTATGACTCAAGTGGTCTGGGAAGGTCTTTTAAAGAAACAATCATTGCACTTTTGAGTCGACCAGTTCCATCAGGCGACACGCATGACTAATACCATCGTTTATTAGCTCTAATAGGTCTTATCAGTTACACCCAGGATTTACCTATTAAAGAATCAATCTATTTTATCTGTAACGACATGACGTATTATAATTATTATTTAATCTCAATAGTACAAAACAGATTGTCTGCAAAAAAACTCCCTTGGAATCCGGTATGGTACCTAATTAAATTTCAATTATAATTCGAGCTTTTTTGGTGTCTTTGATTTTATTTTGATAATCACCTGTGCAAACCGGTGTTAAACTTAGCCAAATGGAAGGATAAGGTAACTAAACGCATTGACAAAAGGCAGTTTTAATAACATTTAATATCATCATCTGCCTAGCCTTTTTCGAACTATGTTGGTTGAGGTCGGCTTCCAGTCAAACCAGAACCAGATGCTGAATACCAGTTTACAGAGAGCAACCGCATATCCGACCTTCCACAACCCAGTTGGTTAATAACTGCTTGTTACTCCGCAAAGTGTCAATTTTTATGAATGGCACTATACATTGAGTTGTTCCGGTCTGATCCCCCAAACCGATCCACTGCCAATATTTTTCTTTTGTTTATTCCTTTCTGATCCCCTGTAATTTATCATTCCGTTCTGATCCCCTTTTTGACACAAGTACAAGTGAAGTACAGTCAACCGAAAAACAGTTATTAATGAAAAAATAATCAGTTTTTATTTCTATAACTTACAATTGTACGATCATGCCACAAACTACTAGGAGAACAGAAGTAGGAAGAAGAAAAAAAAAAACTTAACTTAACAAACAGACTACTATAAAGGCATAATATAGATTTGATTTGAAGATTCCAATTTCCAATACCTCCTTCCTACTTCTGTTCTCCTGGTAATTTGTGGGACTTTACTATAAAGGCATAATACAGTTTTGATTTGAAGATTCCAATTTCCAATACCTCCTTCCTACTTCTGTTCTCCTGGTAGTTTGTGGGACTTTACTCTAAAGGCATAATATAGATTTGATTTGAAGATTCCAATTTCCAATACCTCCTTCCTACTTCTGTTCTTCTGGTAGTTTGTGGGACTTTACTATAAAGGCATAATACAGATTTGATTTGAAGATTCCAATTTCCAATACCTCCTTCCTACTTCTGTTCTTCTGGTAGTTTGTGGGACTTTACTATAAAGGCATAATACAGATTTGATTTGAAGATTCCAATTTCCAATACCTCCTTCCTACTTCTGTTCTCCTGGTAGTTTGTGGGACTTTACTCTAAAGGCATAATATAGATTTGATTTAAAGATTCCAATTTCCAATACCTCCTTCCTACTTCTGTTCTCCTGGTAGTTTGTGGAACTTTACTATAAAGGCATCATAATATAGATTTGATTTGAAGATTCCAATTTCCAATACCTCCTTCCTACTTCTGTTCTCCTGGTAGTTTGTGGGACTTTACTACCTATTCTTTTTTTTTTAATCTAATAGATCCTGTACAAATATTTTGTTGTTGACTGTCCTAAAAATGTGTCAGGGTATCCGATTCTTTTACGGGGGATCAGACCGGAATAGAAAATAATTTATAATAAAACGGATCCCCTAGGGTATCAGTTTTAGGGGATCAGACCGGAATAACTCTATACATTTTCGTAACAATGCCGAATCGCGGAGTTGACATTCTACGCGATTTAACGACCTTCCAACTAAACATCACATTAAAATATCTTACTCTGAAACTTATTGTTTTATTGACGTATCGGGAGACGGGAGATAATAGGGATGTTTCCTGAACTGTTCCCACTCCGTGTAATCTGGGCCGCGGACCAGAGGCCAGTTTCCCCCTAATCCAAAAAAATATGATTCTGTTTAGTCCGTCAGTCAGATTTATCGAAAAATATTGGATACGTGTTTTTTGTTTTATCAAATTAATAAAAACTTACGAAGATAAAACGCGTCAAAGATCGTTAGTGGGAGGGGCTTGTGACGTCACTTTCTGGTAAAAAATGTACCTGTCTACTGCAATGTGTCACATGAGTTTTAGAAACACTTTATCATCTTCATTTTTTGTTCACGTGACAAAAGAAAAAATAAGTTTTTTTTACCCGACTGCGGCGAAGCCCAAAAGGAGGGTTATTCTTGGGAAACGTACAACTGGAGACGTTGGTGCCTTGTTGTTGTCTAAACAACACAAGTAACAAGTTCTTGATTCGCCATATCATGGTAAAACATGATCACACTGAGGCCAGCGCAAACCATGAACGACAAGCCAGAGCATTTTGACCCGCCCCGGCTTCGCACGGGTGCAAAAAAGATACTAAAACCTACCTCTTGAATCACTCTATCTATTAAAAACCCACATCAAAATCTGTTGCGAAGTTTTAAAGATCTAAGCATATACATAGGGACAGACAGCGATAAGCGACTTTGTTTATAGATACACAAAGGTATTGCTTACCATATTATGCTTTACAATGGAAGTCCGTCTTAAACTGAAACGATGAGCCACAGACGTGATGCCGGGACCGGAGATATCACAATAGGACTGCATGCAATATGCAGTCCCATCATCCCATTCCCATGCAGATTTCCTGCCCCCCACCTGTGTTCCTGTCCGGAGCACCACTGACCGAAGAGTAGGTAAGTCAATATCTGGAAAATAAGAGAACGAGGTTATAGTAATAAACAATTTTCCTTTTTTTTCTCTAGATCGAGAATAACATCTCATTTAAGGAGAGGGCACGCCACGATAGGGGCGGTAAGTCCCCTCTTTGAGGAGTGGCTAGAGAGGAGCCACGGCGCCCTCACCTTCCGTCTGATGCAGGTCCTCACCGGACACGGATGTTTCGGGAGGTACCTGCACCGAATCAGGCGGGAGGAAACGCCCGGATGCTTCCACTGCAAGGATACGGACACGATGGAGCACACTGTGGAGGTGTTGTTAGCTGTGCTTGGGCGGAGCCCCGCCGTGTTCTCGTAGCGGCGATCGGCGGCGGTGACCTCTCGCGTCCGGCCCTGGTGCAAGCCATGCTCCGGGGCGAGGAGGAATGGGACGTCGTCATGACGGCAACAGACCGTGTCGGCGGCGCGTTCGTGTTCCACGCGCGCCTCAAAGAGATGTCAGCAAGGAGGGGCCCGCAAGGGCCGACGCCCGTCGGGGCCGCGGATTTTAGTACTAGATGACGTGGCCTCGGCACAAGGGCAAAGAAGGAACAAGGGTTCGGTTTTTAGTCAGTAGAAGTCTGACACTCCCCTTAGCTCTGCCCAAGAGCGGGGGGGGGGGGGGGGTCATTTGATGATTTTCCACCCACCAAAAAAAAAAAAAGGAGAGTACCACATAATACGTTTAACAATTTTGCCGTGTGCTGATCAACGGATCGGCTTCATTACCTGCTTTGCAGATTACCTGCTTCAGGAATGATTTTTTAAGTTCCTCAAGATATGACTACCTCTTTGGTGTAGTGGTCGCAAGCTCGACTGCTGTACACGAGTTCCTGGGTTCGACTCCAATGTCGGTGTCAGTAGCGGCCACTGAATCTGGATTTGTGCCCGATTGATGGCAATAGGGTCACCTTCTACTAAGTACATGGGACTTAAATATAACTGACGAAATGTGGGTGTGCTAACCTCTACCTACCTCTTTAGTGATAACAGTCGTGATTATAAGATTTTGGCAAATTAATAAATTGCACAAACGTTCAAGATCCGGTCGCGAGTAAACTAAAAATAACATCGTAATTAGTTTTTAATTGAGCTGTATACCGACCGTGTCATTGATTTACGTTACGAAACCAGTTTGTACGAGTCATCATTCATCATCATTTCAGCCAAAAGACGTCCACTGCTGGACATAGGCCTCCCCCAGGCATTTTTGGGGGGGTTTGCCATAATCGCCACGCTTGGCAGGCGGGTTGGCGATCGCAGTATGGTTGTTACAAAGACACAGAGAACGCTGCTGCCCATTCTCTGGTAAGTCCCTTAGTCGCCTCTTACGACACCCACGGGAAGATATGGGATATGTTTGTACGAGTATATCCGAATTATTTGCTCGGCTGGTGTTACAGCTTTTTAGGGTTCCGTAATCAATATTGATATATAAATGATATTTACTTTGCAAACAAGTTTTTAGAAACGTCATTTTTTAGAACTGGATGGGACCGATGACCTGGTGAAGGTTGCGGGGATGCGCCCGTCAATGTGTTGACACTTGGGGAAGGCCCATGTCCAGCAGTAGACGTCTTTCGACTGAAATGATGAATGATGATGATATTGATAAGATGGGACCGGTGTGTGGTACCTAACCTAACCCAACCTCTTGCTGCCACGGAGAGTGACTTTTTGAATTCACAGGTCGTGCCAAGATAATCGAACCCTGGACCGTATGCAATATAGTGGTCTAGTGGATCTTGCACGAGCAAGCGACCACTAGATTCTATTATTAATGACTATGTCAAAGTTAAAGATCAGCCATTTATTTTAATTAGCTTTCAGTGATTCATATTATGTATAGGGATATAATTTGTGTTTCTACTAAGCCCCTATATATTTTATGACTATGCGATTTCAAGAGCCTTGCGTAAGTGTGTTGTTACAACTTGTAACCCGTATAGCTACATCTTGAAACTTAGGCATATTATACTAAAAGTCTAGAACATCATAGTCATTAACGGGGATTGGGGAGTGATTCATAAATTGCAAAT
The DNA here is from genome assembly GCA_949775195.1 of Diarsia dahlii. Classification (NCBI taxonomy): domain Eukaryota; kingdom Metazoa; phylum Arthropoda; class Insecta; order Lepidoptera; family Noctuidae; genus Diarsia; species Diarsia dahlii. Next base: position 12,107,262 of record OX459210.1, on the reverse strand, counting down.
AGGTATAAATAGTTTATTTTTTTGTAGATCAAGTGTAAAGTGTAAGTGTGGGGCTTTTAAATTACAACTCCAATTCTTAAATGTCGAAAAATAACAACAGATAATAATAATAAGGTTTTAATTGATACGGATCTTTACTTAAGGATATAACTAAATACCACGTGCCACAAATTAGCTTGCTGCGACAGTAACCGTACTTGCCGGACAAGTACGGTTACTGGCGCAGCAAGCTAATTTGTTTAAAACAACAACGATACAACTCAAGAACTTAATTCTAAACACTTCATGAACAAAACGTACTCTATATAATACAGTAACATGTTTGTATAGTAACTAACTAGTGCTTATGACGTCATAGCAGGTAGTCAATAACCATCATTTTAGGCTTTGCCGCAGTCGGGTAAATGGCATGCTATGGTTTTCATACGGATCGTGATACTTGCATTGTCTAGGCATATCAATGTGCGGCATACAAACTCTGACACGGTTAGGCCCGTCGGGGTTGCGGGTTGTTCGAAAGAAGAAGGAGCATGGGTGGCTTTTAGTCAGTAGAAGTCTGTCACTCCCTACCGCTCTGCCCGGAGCGGGTGGACTCGGGTGGAGTCATTTGATGATTTCCCACCCCAAAAAAAAAAAAAAGGCACTTACCACACGATAAAAAAGGGAAGGTAATATCTGTGTACTAGCCCTTTTTAAAAACCCCAACCTTTTTTTTTTTTTTTTGTGGGTGGAAAATCATCGAATAACCCCCCCCCCGCTCTTGGGCAGAGCGAAGGGGAGTGTCAGACTTCTACTGACTAAAAACCAAACCCATGTTCCTTCTTCGCCCATGTGTCGGAGCCGCGTTAACCTTTCGACAAACCACAGCCCCGACGGGAACCATAGCCCCGACGGGAACCACAGCCCCGACGGACCAAAACCCCAACCTTACCTTGAATTTCATTAACAGGATAAGTACTGCTACCTGCGTTAGTCACTCCAACTAGGGACTTTTTGCCACCAATGTATTCCTGCAGACCCAACGTCTGTTTCCTCTCTCCTCACCTATCCTGGAATGTGTCAAACCGATTAGTTAGTTTTTCATAGGTATAGGTTTGACATGACATGTCATATTGTCATTAATATTTATTATGACCTCAGCTATTAATTTGTGGGAAATACCCTGTCCCCAAATAAGAACAAGACAAGTGTAAAATGTCAAGTATTGAGTTTGCGGACTACGGTCTTTCCACAACGTATTATGGTAAAAAAATTGCAAAGATGAATTGAGGCAAATAAAATCCTTAGGTACCAAGTACTAAAGTGGTTTAGTAAATAACTTTTAAAGCAAACATGATGTTTTTGGGGTTAGTTTAACTTAAATGAGTTGAAGACTGCTGCGTTGGTCTAGTGGTCACAATTGTGACAGCTAGGCATGAGGTCCCGGGTTCTATTTTCGGGTCAAGCATTGTTATTGGGTTTCTCCATCAGGGATTTCTAAGTAGCGGCCACGGAGTCCAGATTCGTGCCCAGTTGACGGCAATAGGCTCACCCCCTAATACATGGGACTTATACATAACTGGCGAATTGAGGGTGTACTATTACCCGTCGGGGCAGCAGGTTGTTTGAAAGAGATACCGCGGCCTCGGCTAAGAAGGAACATGGGTGGTTTTTAGTCAGTAGAAGTCTGACACGTCTCCCTACCGCTCTGCCCAGAGTGGGAGGAGTCATTTGATGATTTCCCATCCGCCATAAAAGAAAGGGGGGCACTATTAAGTAACAACTCTACCTAAACTTTCTGAGTTTACTTACAGGCGTGATTTGATGTTATGAGTTTAAAGTCTTACACTGTACGATCAAATTATCTTGGCAGGTCTGAACAGGCTCTGCGAACTTTTACGCATGTAAACTTGTGAAGAAAACTGTTATTGCCAGATAAATCAATACCTATACGATCAGAAAATATCTAATTTAAACAGTGAGAAATACAAATAAAATAAATATCGTAACTCTTTTATACATTAGTTGTAACAAAATAACATGAACGAAGTTCGGATCTGCCAAGATAATTTGATTGCACTGTAGGTAAGTTTAACAAAAAGAGCTATTCTTGTAAAACTTTACAAATAAGAAAATAACACCTGATATAACAAAACAAACGATAGTAATTTAACCTAATGAGGTGCTAACTTCGAGTAGTTTATTTAAAATAAGACAACCACGATAGTTTATTTAACGAGAGCGCTTTAAACCAGATCACCGATAATCACTTGACTTATTTGTTAATGTCGTTAAAAATACAATAGATGTGTTCTTTTAAGTTTTTTCATTCCAGAAATGGCCACTACAAGAGTTTTATTAATGCACTAGCTAATGCCCGCGGCTTCGCCAGCGTGTATGTCGGCCAAATTATATTCTAAAACCTTCCTCGAGATCCACTCTATCCATTGGTGAAATAGCATGAAAATCGGTGCAGTAGTTTTTGAGTTTATCGCGAACAGACAGACGCGGTGGAGGACTTTGTATTATATATAATAGTAGTGATAGTGATAGTAACATTCTCTCAACATGGATGAGGAAGCATAGGAACGTGGACATTGGCACAAGAAAGTAGAGGTTACAAAGAGGCCAAAAGAGAGGTTCTATTCCCAGCAGTGGGTGAATTCAGGGTGTGGATGATGATAATGAACATGACGCATTAAACAGAGGTTCGAACCCCACACGGTAAATAGTTTGTGAGCCGTTGTGTGGGGCCTTAAATTAATTGGAGGTCAACACAGGGTAGTCCGGTTTAGCAGTACATCAACCTTATCGAGATAAAATGCGCGTGGTAATAATATAGAAAAAAATGGTTTATTGTTAATGTATTTATTAAAATTTGTTACACCAATAGCAGTATAATTAAACTAAGAATAACTTAAAAAATATTGTTTTCAAAGACAGGTTACTGTGAAACAAAAAATCCAAAAAAAACAAAACATCTGAATACATTCCAGAGCAAAAGCAACGGAACCACGCAGCGAGCTTGACCGCTGTTTCTCGATACATCGCGCTCAGCTCAGGGGATTCACCAGCGTCCGCGCAAGGAAATGGATATATAAAACAGTGTGTAGGGTGAATTATACATTTATATACGCTCTAACGTCGTGTTGTGGACGTATGAATAAGTGGGCCTTGTGTTAAAAAACTAGTTTTACTATAAGGATAATTTGTGGTCTAAAGTGATAATTGCTGCGTCAACTGTGTTACGATTTAATTTGTAAAGGTGAGTCCATTTTTTTTTGTTTTATCGTTGTTTGATTTTGTATGGCTATTTATATTTTTTTATTTCTTTCTTTTCGGCAATTAAAACTGTAGATAAAACTATTATGAGAGAAGATTTGTATACCCTTTTTAAAAAGGCGGGACGAAAAAGGCTTTATTCGTTTTTGCTAATTCCAGGGTTCCATCACGCCTGTAAACCTATGTATCATAGTAGGATAAAATCAGTTAGTAATTTCACTTATTAGGTACCTACATATTTTTACAGGATATATAAGTTTACCTTAGACCGATAGCAAAAATAACCGGCTAAAACGAAACATGAATCAATCAATTACATAAAATGAATGTAAATGTAGCTGACAAAGTACGGATATATCCTACCATATCTTGATAAATGGTAAAGTTTCTGAAGATTGATACCTAAATGAATGTGTATAATTCTTTCGCACAAAAAACGAACGAGAACAGATTTGGATAAAATTTGGTATACCTACAAATAATATTTTGGATTAACACCTATGATACTGTCATCCCGTGATCTTATACCGTGGGATAGTTGCCTAATTACACGCGAGAGAAGTTGGGAACATGGGGAGTTAGTAGAATAATAATAAATGAAAAGCTTATTACCTGGATTAAAACAGTTTTATTGATCCCGATATAGTACGATCTCAGGCGACAATTATTTACCGAAGTCCACGCGAACAATGCAGCGGGCATAAGCTATTCTAATACACTCTGTGACGTGCATTTGGTATGCACAATAATAGTCATCGTCACTGCACATATTAGTATGTGTTTGTGGTAGTAAATACATAACTACGTATCTATGACATATCACATAGGTACACGAGCCAATAATAACAATAGCTTTTTATCAAGTTATACTGTACTGTTTTAAAAATCATTATTTATTTATGATGATAATGATTTATTTAAAACAAATTTTCTTCGTTGATCTAGTGGTCGCAAGCGTGACTGCTGAACATGAGCTCCTGAGTTCGTTTCCCGGGTAGGGCAATTTACTATTATATTTTTCCATCAGGAATTTTCAATCCGTTTGTGACGATTTTCAGATAAAGCTGCGGTAAACCCTAACAGAGTTGAAGAAGGACGTATATTTAGATTAGGATGCTTCTTTGCATAGTGTAAAACAAAGTCGCTCTTGTAGGTACGCTTAGATCTTTAAACTACGCAACTGATTTTAAAGCAATTTTCAGCAATAGATACAGTGATTCAAGGGGAAAGTTTATATGTAGTTATAACATGCATATTTTTGCATATTATATTAGTTAAAAATAATCTGGTACCATATTTAGAATTTTCATTGAGGTGATACTCTTTCATTCAGCATTGACTCACCGCTACTCAATGAATAAATTTAAATCGACTCAGTAACGCGTTATCGACCACTCAGCCGGGGTATAACCGTAAGATTACGACACTGAACTTTTATCAATTAAGTTATTCAATCAATAAAAATGAATGGTTGGTTCATGAATGGAAACTTGATTTATTCATTTGATGGTGAATGAATAGATCATACAATGTATCTATGTACTGGGACCAGGCTTATAGCAGTTGCGATTGTGACCTATACACCAACGAAGCAGTCAGATTCTTCAACAGTATTGTGTGGCCGTGTCTGGGTCCAGAACTACCGAAATTTATCCGGTTAGAATATTATGTTTAATGGTCCTATACCCAAATGCGACAAAGTCAAAAAGGGGGTTACCATTTTTAAATATATGATCAATCAGTGTGAACAGGACAAAATATACTTATTCTTTTTACAGACAATTTTTACTAAAAACTTAATAAATTGAAAATAATATACCACATCTTCAAAAATATTGTCAATAATTATCATAGAGATAGTCTTTGATAATTATGTAGATGATCTAGGTACCTAACCTAGTAAACAAATAAACCTGTGATTCTCATCCCAATATATTTGGAGTCGGCGAAGCATATTGTCTTTTTCTTCCGTCTCCAGTCTAGTCATAAAATCTTTCACACAACCAATTCAACCTTTTTTTGGCTTTCTCTTTAGCCATCCAAATTCATACTCAAAACTTTTCTCACTACGACTTCCGACGCTAACGTGGAGATCAGATGTTGTCATATTATGACTCTGACACTTCAGCTTGATGATAGATAATTACGTAGATATTATTAATTGATCCGAGTCACTGTGACGTATGTCTGTCATGGAGTCACGACACACAGCGCATGCGTGCAGCCAGTGACCAGCATTACTTGACCCCTTGTTCTCATACCACTTGTTATTCGAGATCGCATGGCTATGGTGTTCAGTTTTTCGAGGTAGCGTGCATTCGTTGTTTAGTTTTTCGAGGTAGCGTTCATTCATTGTTCAGTTTTTCGAGGTAGCGTTCGTTCGTTGGTTAAGTGTTTCGAATTCAAGAACTTACGGGGACGTGTTATTCGGTGTTACACTTTACTAAGTCACGTAACACTGGTCCTATTTGGCGCAGCCATGAGATGCACACACGCTTTTATTTTGTTTTGTTATTTTTTTCAATTTCTTTTTTATTTTAATATGTTTTCTTTCTTTTTTCTTTCTTTAACACATTCCACTTGTGGTCTTTCTTTCTGTATACGAGGGGTCAGATAAAGCTGGCTACTGATCGTACCGTACTGTAACATAAATTAATTTTAATTACTACTTGCGCACGCGACTTTGTTTGTGTAGATGGTTAATTGGTTTCATTCAGTTTTGATGACTGTAATTTGGGGCTAAAGAGAGCCTTAAAAATGTCTTTTGTAATGGCAATCGTCCGTACGTCAGGTTAAAATCAGTCTTTAATTGTTAGACATGCTTTATCTTTTCTGAAACTAAATGAACTCAACGGTTAGGAGTTGAAAGAAAATTCCTTCAACATTTTACGTATTTGTGGATCGAAGCACTTTTGTACGAAACCACGCGGGTGGCATGCCTATCGCAGTTTTAGGCCTTAGGAGTTGAAAGTGGTTGAATGTTCTAGGCATAGTAAATATTTGCATAGGATATTACGACTACAAATTAGTACAAATGCAAGAATAAAATATACAATAAGATATAAAAATAAATTGAAAGTATTCTCATGTGGTTTCGGATCATAAAAAAATGGATCAATTTTAATATTTGTTTTAAACAATGATTTATCAAGTTTTTTAATGTTAATATTGATTATAAAAAACCGGCCAAGTGCATGACCACGCACAATGTAAGCTTCCGTCTTTGACCATAAAAATAAGGTCCCATTAAAATAGGTGGACAAATTTTAACACAGCGTTCAGTAGGTCTAACCGAACATATCTGAACAAAAAAAAACGGTCAGTGGGTCGTCTTAGGGAAAAACATTAAATAAACTGTTTTTTTTTATCTTAAAATTATAAACTGGCTCTCTAGAACAAACTCATCCTCTATGAGTAGGTACTTAAATGCGTTTTTCTTATATTATTTTTTACCTTCGTTCTTATTTTGGTGGTCTGAATGATTTCTGAAATTTTGTCCACCTATTTTAATGGGACCTTATATATTATGAACTTACTAAACCGAGATTATCCACCCTGCCTACCGGCCTCCGATGAATGATTTTTATTGTAAAAATAAAACAAACTTACATTTTCAGTTTTAATACCAGCGCTCAATACTTACGTTATGTCATTGTATGAATATATTTTATACAAGTACCTACATTTTATAAGTTTGTCGACTATTACTCGAAAACTTGTGCTGTGATAGCTGTGATACTCACAATATTTTTAAAGACTTATCGAACGACATCCCACACAATGGGCTTCACGAGAAAAAAAATATCCCCTCTTTAATGTGTACTGGAGATACATTAATTTTTTTTTTTAAATAATACTCTTCCTTTAAATTTTATTTTCTTTGCCTAGAACAAAATTATTTATGCTAAAATCGAGTTTATGAGATCGGTAAAGTAAACTGTTCTTAATTTTTCGTACAAACAAACCTACATACCCTTCAACGCGCATAGATTTCGCGACACGCTTTAGATAAGGAAGCATTTGAGTAGGTACGACAAAAACAAGCTATGATCAACATTACGGTATATAAGTAGTGATAAGGAACATATAGCGTGTTTTGTTTCAGTGAGCGGTCAGTCGGATGGGCGTACTGTTCACTACATAAAGTGATGATGATGATTTTTGTGCTAGTGATGAGCTGTGTGTTTGCTAGTGTTGTCGCCATGCCGAGTATTACTAGAGGTGAGGATTTATTTGTTTTATTTTTTTGTCTTCTTTGTTTTTTTCACTTTTTCTGATATTATTTCCAAAGACGTGAAGCGTAGGTAAATATTATTCACTCATATTTTTTGACGAAAAATATCTTAAAAAGTTTTTGCTCCAAAAACCAGTTAACATTAATATATAATGGAGTTTTCGTCAGGTAGATTTATTTATCTAAGTATAACTTTTTATTGACGTTTATTCAACTAAAATAAATAAGATAAAAAAATATATTAACTTAATTAAATATTGAGAAACTTAAATTGTCGATATGCCAGCGTCCATACAAAAAAAAAGTGCTCAGCGCCGCTAAAGAAGAATAGGTAAAGGGGGTTTGAACTTTTGAAGTGAAAACACTTCAAAAGTTCAAACCCCCTTTACCTATTCCTCATTTAAAAATCTTCTGCCGCCGCCTGTCAAAAGAACAGCAATATAACAAAAACCTTCATTCTTTCCAGCCGTATCCGTGGAGAATGAGGTCAGCACATACAACTTCCCATACGTCCCCCGAGAGCAGTGGCAAGCCAGGACCCCCAAGAAGACGACCCCACTCGCGACCCCGGTCCCTTTCGTGGTCATCCACCACTCCTATATACCCGCGGCTTGCTATGACAGGGAAAAGTGCTGCTCAGCTATGAGGAGTATGCAGAACTTCCATATGGATGACCATGACTGGTGGGATATTGGATACCAGTGAGTATTTCTTGCAATTTTTAAAATATTTATTTAGTCAGCTGCCACTAAAGACGAGTAATGGAGCAGTATGGATGTGAATACATTTTGCTGCGCATGTCCCAAATGGATAGGGATTGGAGTGCAGCAAGTAACTGTTTAAATAAATAATAAATTATAGACATTAAAATATCTTAAAAAAGTGAAAAGTGATGATAATCTACCTACTAGCAAAAGTTAACTGATTGCAGTCGGTAAAGTAGGCAATTAGGTACCCATGTCAAATTGCTATAAAAAAAAAACAATGCTTCAACTTAAATAACTTATTCTACAATAATTATGTTACAATGGCGAGCATCCTTTTAAGCAAATAATTTGCTTGTTCTAGGATGCTTGGCCTATTATTAGTAAATTAAGTAGTAGTTTCCAGTTTGACTAGGACATTTTTTTTTTCTTATGAGCCTATACTGTCCCACTGCAGGGCAAAGGCCTCCCTTCCCTCCTTCCACTTTTCGCGATCTAGTGCGATGATAGGCCAATCCTTTGAGAAGGAATCCAGCTCATCCCGCCATCTCCTTCTGGGCCTGTCGCGTCGTCGTTTCCTGCTGGTTGGTGTCCACTGAGTGGTAATTTTTGCCCATTGCTCCTCCGACATGCGGCAGATGTGACCAGCCCAGTTCCATTTTAACCCAGCAGCTGTATTGCCAGCATCGGTTATTTGGGTTTTCGAGCAAAGTATGGTGTTTCTGATGCGGTCCGTGAGTTTGACACCCAGTATACTTCGCTCCATAGCTCGTTGGCAGACCCCAAGTGCGGACTTCTGACGTTTTGTAGGACACTAGGACATTGCAGGCTTGAATCACCTGATTGTCTGATAAAAAAGGCACGTATAAGCTGGTGATCCCGGCTGCCAACGCGGTCGTCAAACCATGTTAGAGGCTCTTAAGGCGGCTAACAAACTCTGACACTAGGGTGTATGGGGGTCGTTAGACCTTATAACTGCCCACACGATAAAACTATATTAAAGGCTCATTGAAACTAGATCACAGATGATCGATAACATTACTCCCGATAGCTTATCTACAGGACTTTTAATCCCCGCCTAGCCCACTAGCCTTTAAACAACTCATCACAATGTGTGCCTCGCCTAATTAGTATTTACCTACATCTAAATTAGCAAATAAAATGTAATAATTTTTTGCGTGTTAGACTTAGATTAGTGAATAAAATGTAGTATTTTGTTTGAGGAAGAGCTACTAGGCGCTACCCAGACCAGTAACAGAACATGTTTTGTCAAAACTTTACCTTCTTGGATGTTGATTTACGGTGCTCGCCGAAGCAAGACATAAATTGTCAACGGTTATTTAATTCTCGTACAGACCTTAATCATGAGAGAATGCAAACTTTTATTAAACGGTGTAGTTATCGCGTTATCTTATTTATATTTATTCAACCTTGACAATATCAAATGGTCAGTCGATAAATATCTATGAAACTGATGTAACACGTGCCGATAGCCCTACGTTCACGGACAATGGCAACTATTCCCATTTATGGCATTTTTAACCGACTTCCAAAAAAAGGAGGAGGTTATCAATTCGACTGTATTTTTTTTTTTTTTTTTTTTTTTTTTATGTTTGTTCGCTCATAACTTGCGACTGGGTGAACTGATTTTCATGATTCTTTTTTCATTTGAAAGCTGGTGCTTCCCGTGTGGTCCCATTGTCACCATTTCAATATCTGATGATGGGATCTTGTAGAAATCGGGGGAACTCTTCAATAAATAACAGCAGATTAACCGCGATTGTTGCTATAGCATATCTAAGCATTGTTTACGCCATCACAAAACAATATAATATCACGCCTGTACTCACTACAAAGTTTATAAAAACTATTTTGTGAAAATCTGATGAAGAACTTCGGAGATAGGCAACGGAACTCCTCAATAAATGATAGCAAATGGACTGGGATTGCTGAAATCTCATATTGTCTGTCTATTGTTTACACCAGTCCTAACATAACATCACGCCGGTACGTTGTGAAGAGGTAAGCACATGTGAAACACTAAAAAGTGAAAAATAAAAACTTTTTTACAAAAAATAAAACCGACTTCGACAAAAAAAACACTCAAAAGTGAAAAATAAACTTGAGATTAAAAATCAGTTTCTGAAGTCGGTGACAAATAAATGAAATCAAAGAAACAAAAGTCACCGACTTCAGAAACTGATTTTTCTTCTCAAGTTTATTTTTCACTTTTGAGTGTTTTTTTTGTCGAAGTCGGTTTTATTTTTTGTAAAAAAGTTTTTTTCTATATATACGACCTCCTGGCATCCCTAAAGTGAAGTGTGCAGATTAAAAGATTTATTAAAAGGGGGTTGTATGACATACAGATTAATCTCTGGGAAAAATTAGATACTTTCGATACGATTCGTTTACTCGGCCCTATATATTCCAGACACATTCATTCCACATAGTTATATTAAATTGAATACTTCCTATAAAAATACGAAAAGAAGGACCCGGTGCATATTTTTGAAAAGTGACTACACTTTTCACGCCTAGTATCTTTTAACCTAATTCAAACTCAAAGTTTTTATTCAAAACTAGCTTTTGCCCACGGCTTCGCCCGCGTGGATGTCGGTTTAACTACAAAAATTACGATTTTCCATACAAACTTTCATCCCCTATTTAACTCCCTTAGGGGTTGAATTACCAAAAACCCCTTCTTAGTGCTCCCCTACATTATAATAGGAAGCCGTGTGCAAAACTTCACATTCCTAGCCCCAGTAGTTTCGGCTGTACGTTGATATGTCAGTCAGTCAGTTCTCCTTTTTAACCGACTTCAAAAAAAGGAGGAGGTTATCAATTCGACTGTATTTTTTTTTTTTTTTTTATGTTTGTTCGCTCATAACTTGCGACTGGGTGAACTGATTTTCATGATTCTTTTTTCATTTGAAAGCTGGTGCTTCCCGTGTGGTCCCATTGTCACCATTTCAATATCTGATGATGGGATCTTGTAGAAATCGGGGGAACTCTTCAATAAATAACAGCAGATTAACCGCGATTGTTGCTATAGCATATCTAAGCATTGTTTACGCCATCACACAACATAATATCACGCCTGTACTCACTACAAAGGTTGGTGAACATATTCTGATGAAGTACTTCGGAGATAGACAACGGAACTCCTCAATAAATGATAGCAAATGGACTGGGATTGCTGAAATGAGTTCATAACATAACATCACGCCGGTACGTTGTGAAGGGGTAAGCACATGTGAACCACTAAAAAGTGAAAAATAAAAACTTTTTTACAAAAAATAAAACCGACTTCGACAAAAATAAAACACAAAAAAGTGAAAAATAAAAATCAGCTTCAGAAGTCGGTGGCAAAAACATGAAATCAAACAAACAAAAGTCACCGACTTCAGAAGCTGATTTTTATTTTTCACTTTTTTGTGTTTTATTTTTGTCGAAGTCGGTTTTATTTTTTGTAAAAAAGTTTTTATTTTATATATATAGAAAAGATGTAGCTACAGTTCCAGACACAAGATATAATAACAAATCGTAGATTACCTATTCAGAAGAATGGGCAAGAAACTCCATGGACACTCTCTAAAACCAAATCTTTGTTACATCATTTAAGCTGAGAGAATATACCTACATATAAGTGACAACGATGTAGTAAGACGTACACGCTGTTCAGTTTTCTTATGTATTTCCAAAGTTTATTCAGTCTCTACTTACTTACCTACGAGTTACGACTGTATCTTCATCATTCTCTTGCCCTTATCCCAATTTATTTGGGGTTGGCGCAGCATGTCTTCGAGTTGGCGACTGTATATTAACAACATATCTCTCCCATCAGTTTCGGCGTGGGCAGTGACGGTGCAGCATACGAGGGTCGTGGCTGGGAGACACTGGGAGCACATTCACTGCACTTCAACAGTGTCAGCATCGGCATTTGTCTCATTGGTGACTGGCGATGTAAGTATCTACTAATAACTGGGAGCTTTATACAGCATAAAGCTCAAGCTAGATGTGTGTTAGATTTGATATTGATTGTGCCTCTAGTTAACGTGATCCAAAGAAAAGGCCTACCTGTGCTAAAATCTTATCATGCAGATGTGATTTTGTAGTTTCTACCATGGGAATAAACGTGGCTCACTGCCGTACGCAGAGATATTTTATGGTTACTTAGTAAAGATTTGACATACAAAACCGTTTACCGTCACTAAAGTGTTAAAATCTTTATTAAGCTATTGCATAGCTTCTAGGTATCGCCTTGAGCGTGGAGAACGAATCCAGAAATTCCGTAACGAAAATATTCAACCAGGTTGCTATGGTTACGGAAAATAACAAGGTTGTCAACTGAGGTTGTCAAATTAAATAATTAATTATTTGCATAAGTTGATAAAAAATGCTATGCAATAGCTTTACTGCGGCAGTCTCCGAGTGCCACATTTTGTTTTTTAAGTGATGGCTTAAGTAATCATTAAACGTCTCTAAATGCGGCAGTTAATGTATTAGCTATTATCGAAGAAAAGACTAAATATGTCGAATTATTCAGGAAAGCTTATTGGATAAAGCGGTGTGGTGTGTAAAGTGACAGATGGTAATTGTCTTGTTGTAAACATGGACAATCTTACGCTCGTTGCCTCATACAGACCACCATGTTACACCAATCCGGCAAACTACATTAACTCGATCAACGAACTGCTCGCTGACATTCATTCCGAAAATATAATTCTTGCTGGTGATATTAATATTAACATCCTTCCGGATAAGATTACGGGCCACGCTGCTGAATACATCACTATGCTAGCTGCCCATGATCTCAGACAAGGTATTGATAAACCTACCAGACAAGGCAACTGCCTTGATCATTTTATGGTCAAAACGCATAAGCTTGTCAAAACCTTCATATTTGACCCACTGACAGATCATAGTCCCATTATGTTGCACATTGAAGACATTCATCTGTCTAAAAAAACGACTGGGCAGTATAGAACAACTGTTAATTATGAACAGTTAGAGACTGATCTAGACCATATTGTATGGGATGACTATTATAACTCGCAAAATGTGAATGTAACCGCTGAGTTCCTAGTCAACGCGCTGCGAGAAGTCATTACAAGAAATACACTGAAGACCAAAATATCAAAAAAAAAGAACCCGCTTAAACCATGGATTACAGTTGGTATAGTGAGATGTATACGGAAAAGGGACAAAATGCACCAAAGAGTAAAGAAATTGCCAAATGACGAAGTACTCCGACAACAGTATCTTAGATATAGAAACACTTGCAATAGTTTGACAGAAACATTAAAGCGCTCTTACTACGAAAGGGAGTTACTAAAAACCGAAAATAACATAAAAAGAACTTGGAGTATAATTAAAGACATGTGTAACATAAAGAAAGGCACTAGCAGAGCAACTGAGTTGTTACAGATCAAATCAAACCCCCCCGACTCTCTTAATGAAGTTAACCGATACTTCACATCAATTGGTGAAGACTTAGCAAATATAACTCTAAGAAAACTCAAGCAGGATGAAGGAACTCTAGCGACACAGGCGCGGAAGTCGTATGGTTTCCTACACTCGATGACATTATCTCCCACGGACGAATACGAAGTTATCCAAGTGATATCCGGTCTTAAAAACGGCAGTGCCTCTGGGTTAGACAATATTCCCGCTAATATTCTAAAAAAATATAAATTTAAGCTTGCATCTCCAATAACACACCTCTGCAATATAAGTTTCTCAAGCGGTGCTTTTCCTGATACGTTTAAGAAAGCGGCCGTCACTCCTATTTTTAAGGCCGGTGACAAGGGTTTCGTTGGCAACTACCGCCCCATCTCTGTACTTAGCACACTGACAAAAATTTTAGAAAAACTTGCAAACAAGAGACTAGTTAGCTATCTGGAGACAAACAATATATTTTCGTCAAATCAATTTGGTTTTAGAGCGAATCGGTCCACTAATGACGCGATCCTAAAAATAACTGGAAACATAACCAAGTATATAGATAAGGGAGAAAAATGTGTAGGTGTTTTCCTCGACCTTCAGAAAGCATTTGATACTGTCTCGATCCCTATTCTAATAAACAGACTAGAAAACATCGGAATCAGGGGATTGCCTTGGATTGCAATGCGTTCGCCTTGATAATATGACTAGCGATGAAGCTTCCTGTTCATACGGAGTTCCCCAGGGAAGTACGATTGCCCCAACCCTATTCCTGGTGTACATCAACGAGCTGTGCAATATCACAATCAATAAAGCTGATGTAATCATGTTTGCCGACGACACAGTTCTTCTTTTCCAATATTCCGAATAATCTAGAAACAGTCTGTGAATCGGGTCTTTCTAAAGTAACAGCTTGGCTTGAAAATAGTCTGCTTTCATTAAATACCTCTAAGACAAAATACATATGTTTTAGTAAGACTAGAGCAGGTAAGTCTATGACCAGTGTGTGTTGCCAGTGATTACATACGGGACCGAAACGTGGTCGCTCACAATGGGCCTTATCAGAAAGCTCAAAGTCACCCAAAGGGCAATGGAAAGGGCTATGCTCGGAGTTTCCTTGCGTGATCGAATCAGAAATGAGGACATCCGCATGAGAACCAAGGTTACCGACGTAGCCCGAAGAATCGCCAGACTTAAGTGGCAATGGGCAGGGCACATTGCTCGCAGAACGGATGGCCGATGGGGCCGAAAAGTTCTGGAATGGCGACCGCGAACCGGAAGACGTTGCGTTGGAAGGCCTCCCACTAGGTGGACCGATGACCTGGTCAAGGTTGCAGGAACCCGCTGGATGAGAGACGCACGGGACCGGTCAATGTGGCGACGCCTGGGGGAGGCCTATGTCCAGCAGTGGACGTCTTTTGGCTGAAATGATGATGATGATGATGAGCAGGAAGCCCCAAGAACTTCAAAATTAGCAGCCACACGTTTCCTTGTAATAGGAAAACCAACAACTTTTCATCTTGCATGTGCCACAAGCTAGACAGAGTGAACTCCATAAAATATCTGGGTGTAATCGTTGACGAAAACCTTAAATGGACACAACATATCTCTGTTACGGCCAAAAGAGTGCGCAAGTTAATTCATATATTTAAAAACCCGGAGACATGTTGCTAGTCTAAAACTTCTGTTACAAACATATAAAGCCTTATGCCACTGTCTTGGGATACGCTATCTGCGCTTGGGGTGGGACAGGCAAGACCCATATGATCGAGCTGGAGCGGGCTCAGCGTGCCGTCCTAAAAGTACTTCTGTCGCTGAAATACCGGACGCCCACGATCGAGGTATACGTAAAAGCCAAAGTACTTAGCGTCCGCAAGCAGTTTCTCTATGAATGCCTGCGAAGATACCACCGATACGCCATTCCGAGTTTGCCTATCTCATCCAAGAGGATTGACAGGTGCCCAGTTGAAGGTACCAAAAGTGTTTTCGCTAGCACACACTATAACTATATTGCCCCACGTCTTTACAACAAAATCGGCCATGAAAAGGGTATAAAACAACTAAAAACACTAAACAACTTCCAATTCAAAAAAGCTGTTATTGACTGGCTCGAACATTACGATTATGACGAATCCGAAAATCTATTTGGCAGCATTACATAAGACCCTGTCAAATGCATACACCTATCATACATACACACTCTCACACACACACACACATCCTCACATACACATTCACCTCATTTACCCACACTTTACACAGAACGCCCACTGCGTTCAAATCTTATTGAATTTGTAAAAATAATGTGTATTCCCGTGTTGTTATTACTTTTTGTTGTCTTTTTTTTTTTTTTCTCTCTCTCTTTTTCTTTAATTTTTTTTTATTGTAAACAATTTTAATGCATGCATGAAACTTAAAATGTATCACAATTTTGTCTATCGCCTTTTTATTATGTTCTTTGTAAATTGAGAGGTCTGGCTCTTGTGATACAGGTATTCCTAGTACAAGAGCCAGAGCTACACTGATGTTTGTGTGAAATTATTTTGTCAATAAAGATTTTTATTATTATTATTATTATTATTATAAAAAGTGCCACGTTTTATACGTGTACATGTACAATCAATAATTATCAGATAAAAAAGCAGTCTGATAAGTGAGGCCCGCCCACTCGATGATTGTAATTCTGATACGATAAAGGCCTACAATGGTATATTCTGACTCAAATGTCACAAAAGCTACAGTCACAGGGCATAATAAGTTGTGAAAGTACTGTAGCCCATTCAAAAGCCTAGAATCCTAGATCTCTATGGAAAAGAATGGGCAAGAAACTCCATGGACACCCTTTGAAATCAAAATATTGTTACAAAATCTTGGTACATCATTCATGTTGCGATATATGTAGATACACATACATGTGAGAACTATGTAGAAAGACGTGCAAATTAAAAGGTTATTTCTTATAAACCCTCCTTCTTTGCAGTCGAAGTACCACCAGCGGAACAGAGAAAGACAGCGATGGCTTTAATACAAGCTGGCGTAGAGCTTGGCTACATCAAGCCTGACTACAAACTCATTGGTCATCGGCAAGTGAGAGCCACGGAATGTCCTGGAGATGCCCTCTTCAATGAAATCAAGACCTGGGACCACTACTCTTCATATCCTCACTCGCATCACGATTTACTGGATATAGAGGATATTCCGGACTCTGTTAAGGATACTATAAGAGGGAATGCTACGTTGACTAAAATACCTGCATAGAAGAAGCTGTGTTTTAGGAGGCAAGGCTTACCTCATGCGATGTTACAAGCATCAGTTTACATTTTGAAACATCTATATGTGCGCCTAGGCAGTAAAACCGACTCGGACAGAAGATGGCATGACGTTGTAATGACGTGATGTCTACCCTAAGCCACGTAAAATCAAAAATCAACCCATCAACAATCAACCTATTCCTGTAGGTAAAGTTAGTTTTCAATAGTTAGCAAATTTATATTTATAGTTTAAAAACTTAAATTTAGTAGGTATTTATTCTCCTTTTTACTCCATATTTAATACTGTATTCTAATATAAACTAGGATCACATCTGCCGGGCGTCCCGTGACAGCCATTTTTTATTGCCATGAATAAGGTTGCTTTACCAGTGTGCTATTACCGTAAGCCATGCAGTATCATTGAACTCCGTGACTTCATCTAATGAGCTTGTAAAAACCATAGAGAATGATTTGGCTCAGTCGCAAAATGTCTCTTTTGCAAAATGTCTACTGGTAGCAAAACGTCTCTTTCGCATAATGTCGCATGTCGCTTTCGCAGAATGTCGCTTTCGCGCTAGGACTTAGAATAACATTTATAATAATTTATTTACTTTTCTACATCAATAAAATGTTAGTACAAATAGCTCGATATAAGGCTCGTCCTCTCGCAAGTTCCTTATGTAAATACGAGTAGTGGTGTAAGTTTTTCATAGTAAGTAACTTGTTAATTAATGCTGCCAAAATGATTAACATATAAAATAAGTACCTAATTATAAGATAGTTCAAATTGATTTAACACTTTGTAGTTATTAAAATAAGTTAGTTACAGAAGGTAAGGCATCAAGGTATTGCATCCTCGTCAAAATTCAGGAGATTCTCATCCTAACTAATATTATAAAGGCGAAAGTTTGTGAGTGTGTACGTTTGTTACTCTTTCACGCAAAAAGTACTGAACGGATTTGGATAAAATTTACAGGTACACAAATAGTTAATGACCTGGATTAACACATAGGATAGTTTTTATCCCGATTCTATCTTCCCGTGGGATAATTTTCTAGTTGTAGCGGGTGAAGCCGCTGGCAACAGCTAGTAATATTATAAAAGACAGAAATAATCTATTTAATTATGGTACTTGGTTAATAATTAATAAATTATACCTACATTTTTAAAACGACCTCCATGAATTCGATGAGGATGCAAAACGACAGCTTGTAGAAGGTTATTGATTTTTTAATGAGTTTTAACCGGTTTCATTAGTTTTTTTTTATTTTCAAAATTAAGGATGATCTTGTGAAGTTTAATTAAAATAAGAAATAACATAGGATTAAAATGTAAAAACTAAATTTATGATAAAAAAAAGATCAAAACATTTAATCCTCTATTACCTACTAAGTTAGTTAATATTAGAACCTATTTGGTAAGGCTGTGATTATTTTAATAAGTTGTTTTCTGACTTACACTGGTTCGGTCACACCCGGTATGAATAAATTTCGGACACCAGTCGGTCTCCGGTGCCGATTCGCTATTTGTCCGAAAGTACCAGTTTGGGTGATACTTTTTCTTGGTTTTATTTATTTAGTACGGTCAGCAACAGCAGTAGCTTAACACTACTCAAAGTTTCAAAGCAGGTTTCTTAATGAAAACTTGTTAGATATTACTCGTTACTAACAAGTTATTGAAGAGTAAGGAGTATTTTAAAGAATAATCTTCTGAAACATTAAGCATAGGTTTTAGCTGGAGTCCTGTACATCAAATCAAATAATTTCAATACCGAAATGTTCAGCTACTTCTTTTGCTGACCGTAGCTTCAGATCCAAGCGACATCATAATTTCAACAAAATGTTATTATATCTGATTATAAATATTATGTAATTATTGTAAATACAAAACATGTGCTAAAATAATAACTTTGTTTCTTTTTTAATCACCTTGAAGATGACTATTTTTGTGTACTTTGACCAGCAGGTCAAAGCCGACAAAACTCATGAGTTGTGACTTCAAGTTCAAAAGTCGCGGTTGCGCAGACTACACCATTGAGTCAGGAAATCTTAGTACCTAACTATCGGTACTACTTATTTCCTTACTACATGTAGTATTCTTGATTCATAATCTACTCATTATAAAGGTTGAAAAGTGGTCGACCCTCTGTAAACTCAGTAACTAGTAAAAAGTTAAATGAATGATTTTCACTCAAAATTCAAAATACATTTATTGATTTTGTGAACACGTACAAATTGTGTTCAATAAAAATGTTTGGTCCATCCTATGCTCCGCCAAAAGCCATACAAAATAGTGTTCTTAAAGTGTCGCTAATGTCCACATTATCCAATTCAATTTATTTATAAACATATAAAAAATCTCATAAAATACAGTACAATTTGTCAAAAATTAAATGAAATTACATAGTACGCACGGAAAATAAATAATATGTCAGCAATTATTAATATAACGTTAATAATAAATTAAACAGTGCTGAGCCAATTAAAAACCATACAATAATTCACTGTTTATGACGACAAATTTTAGTGAAAACACTCATTACTAAGACTCTGTTCTAGATAAAAAGGCAGGGACTGTAATCTTTTGCGTTTGTCAGTTGAGTTGTTTTTAGGGTTCCATACCCGAAGGCTAACCAACCCCGAACCCCGCTGAACCCCGCTGTCCGTCTGTTCGTATGTGTGCGGCGGGTATGATCATCTCATGATCGGAGATAGGATGGTTTTGTTAAATTTTTAACTTTTTAATAATGCCGAATAAACACAATTTTCTAGACAGTTGAAATTTTCATAGAAAAAACACATTTATAAAAATTAAAGGTGTACCATTACAATTGTACGGAACCATTCATCCGCGAGTCCGACTCGCACTTGGCCGGGTTTTTTCCTGTGTTTAACAGATTTGCTGATAGTAGACGGCCCTTCAAATAATTGGTAAATAACTATTTACTGAGAATAGATAAACGGTTGTTTATAATAACAAACAAAATATTAGGTACACAATATTTAAACAGAATACAGCGAAGCGTACTTAGATTAGGTACCTACTAAACAAATTACGCACTTCCAAAATCAGAAAAAACGTTGATAACTTCAATACTTAGAAGTAAACTTCGTTGAACTCTATTACATCATCGTCTGCGTAACCTTTTTCCAACTATGTTGTGGTCGATTTCTAGTCTAACCGGATACAGCTGAACAACATTTTACATGGAACGACTGCCTATCTGACCTCCACTATCCAGTTCATTCTGGGTACTATGATACCCCTTAATAAGACTGGTTGTCTGACTATCTGGTCACTGACTACCTGTAACGACTGCCAAAGATCTATATAATAGGGGATCGGACTGGGTCAAAATAATATGATTCTGTTTAGTCCGTAAGTTACATTATTGAAAAATATTGAATACGTGTTTTTTGTTTTATCAAATCAATAAAAAATGACGAAGATAAAACGCGTCAAAGATCTTGGAGTGGGGCTTGAAACGTCACTTGTGTCGTCAAAATGTACTATCATATGACGTCACACGAGTTTTCGAAGCACTGTATCTTCTTCATTTTAAGTTTACGTGAAAAAAGAAAAAATACGTGTCCAATAATTTTTGGAAATCTATCTGACGGACTAATTAGTTTTATTTTGTCCGATCCCCTATTATAGCAGCCGGGAGTCCGGGACCAACAGCTTAACGTGCTTTCCGAGGCACGGAGAAAACTCGGATTGAAATGGGCGTTCACCCATTCACAGACCAACCTAGGCAAGCGCGACTTAACCTAATGATCGACCCGACCGGCAGTTATGATTAAACCACGAGCTCCTCTCCGCAATGAGTAAAATCTCATAAACAAAATAATAAAGTGGCATCTACTCACAAAATATCCTTGGTCTACTGTGGAACCAACACAACGAATACTGCATGGCGACCGCCTCGAAGTCCCGTGCGTCACTGAACATTCCACTCTCCTGTAACTTATCCGTGGGTTATCGCAATCAAATTTATTTAACTAGTAAAAGTACATAACCTACATTCAGCGTTTGCGGGTGCAGTTACCTATTTGATAACAGGAATCGTCAATATAAGTAGGTGTTAAAATCGCATAAAACGTACTGACGGTTGACATAGGGCGCGACTGTTCAAATGATCTAAAGTATCATCATTCTCTTTCTTGCTCTTATCCCAATTCATTTGTGGTCTTCCTCTACTCTTATAGCCAGATGATCCAAAACATGCGATACTTTAATGCATTTTTGTATTCATAAGTTTTTGTTTTGTTTTAGATAAAAATCAAATCTAAAAATTGTCTGCTAACAACTGCACTCTAGAATCATAGACGGCAAGAGTTCTTTAAATGGCGAAGATGAGCACAAGAATTGGAAATCACGAAGAAGGATCTTTGAAAATCCCTTTTCATATGAGTGATTTTTTTTATAAAAGTTCCTCATTTTGGGAGTTGTAAACTAATGTTTTTAAACTTGCATGGGACTTTTAACACTAAACACGAAATATTTACCATGTGGGATATTTACTGTTCATTTTGAGTTTCTTATAATTATTATGTATTTCGATGCTGTTGCGAGTATTTACATCATCATTTTAAACGAAAGACAACCACTGCTGAACATAATTATGCCTTCCTCAAGACTTGCCAAATATGATCACAGATAAACTCAAGAACCCAAAATGAATAAAATACTTTATCATTCATTTTTAACCGACTTCCAAAAAGGAGGAGGTTCTCTATTGGTGTGTACGTAATTTTTTTTGTATGTCCGCGCATAAATCCCCCGTGAATCGGAGACCAATTTTAAAAATGCTTTTTGTGTTTGAAAGGTTATACTCCCGAGGCGGTCTGATTGTCACCAAGTCAGGATCTGAAGATAAGATCCCTGAGAAATCGAGGGCAAACCTCAATTTTTTTAGGCAAGTATTTGCGTCTAATAATCATAATTTCATGTGGCTGCGCTGATGATGGAAGGTACAACTCTTCAACGGTTAGGAGTTCAAAGAAAGTTCCTTCAAAATTATACGTAGGTACTAACTTATGGATTGATAGTTGTATTTTTTCAGGCTATTAGAATGAACTGATTATAGAAAGTAAATCTAATTAACCGACTTTAAAAAAAGGAGGTTCTCAGTTCGTCAGAATCTTTTTTATGTAGGTATTCACCGATTACACAAAGACGCATGAACTGATATATAAAATTCTTTTTTTGTTGGAAGAGAAACCGATATATAAAATTACCTGATAAGGAAATCAGGATCTGATAATGGTATCCCAGGGAAATACCAAAAAAAAAACATAGAGACGAATTGAGAACCTCCAAAAAGGTTAAAAATACCGGAAATCTACAAAATACTTCATAATTTTTGCTTATCTTGTTATAACCGCAGACTACTATAGGAAAACATGAAAAATATCACTGTAGGTCATGTCTGATTACAAAATATCAATGAGTACAAAAACCTGGAATAGGCCAACATTTGAACTGTTGTGCCCGATTACGTGTAGATAAAAAAGGCTACGTACATACAACATATCAGAACTATTTGGTACCTCAGAAATGTAATCACTTGAAAAAAAATTAGAACGAGATATTTTGAAGTGATCTGCAAACATAGATAGATTAGGACTGCGGCAAATTGCGGCAGGTCATGTTTTTGATATGGCGCAAAATAGCAAAAAAATGTCTTCAAGTACTTAGGCAAACAGAATATCAAAACAATTCTATCGAAAATCGATAAGCTTGCTTGTCTGGACCTTCTGCAAATAGGTAGGTTCGGAGCCGTGCGGGATTTTTGATTTCCGGTGACTTCAAAGCCGGAAAGAAGAAATCCGTACGTCTCTAATTCAGGCAATACCGGTTGGTATTAGCTTTCGGACTCCGAGAAAGTTTTCAGCTCGGTACTGTATGTCTTTAATGGGCACTCATCCACTGTCGATCCGCCTTCCTGCTGCAAGAGTACCTAGCAGGTAGAGTATTGCAGCTTGACTGTTGTGGCTGTTACCTATTTACTTATTTTTGTACTGTTTCGGTACATCTACTTCCGATACTTTACTTCGTTTTTTGGTGCGGATGTACGAATATTCATCTCCCTGCCCTTGTCCCTATTCTATTTGGGGTCGGCGCAAATCGTTTTATTTTTCCATTTCATTCCTCATACAAACCATCCATATTTTATTTTGATGTACGAATATTAAAAGCTAATAAATAACATTCATGGTAGGTATTTAAAAAAATATCAAACTTTTATTTCCGTGGCTGGCGTGAATATGTTGATAAGTCTAAAACTGCAATTTGTCAGGACGGCCATTTAAAGGGTTTGACGTCTTCTGGTAAATCGGTAAATTAGTTTAACATAAATGTTGTAGTTGTTTTTTAGGTTATTTTATGCCCTCTTTTCAATGATGACAGTAAATAATCGAAATTCCCCATAGATTGCATAATAATAGACTTGTCAATTCGTTCACCAACGACTTATCAACTTATGCACTGACTTATCCACTTATTCACAGCGTTATCAACGTATTCACCAACAGTTATCAACTTATTCACCTACTTAATAGGGAGTAT
Organism: Diarsia dahlii; assembly: GCA_949775195.1. NCBI lineage: Eukaryota > Metazoa > Arthropoda > Insecta > Lepidoptera > Noctuidae > Diarsia > Diarsia dahlii. Next base: position 12,083,800 of record OX459210.1, on the reverse strand, counting down.
TAATAGGTAAACAATGTTATTTTAATGAAAAACCCATTATTATTATTGGAATAGTTTTTGCCTGTGGCTTCGCCCGCGTGAATGTCGGTTAAACTACAAAGATGACGATTTTCCATACAAACTTTCATCCCCTATTTTGACTAGGAATAAGGTTGAATTTCCAAAATTTTTCCTTATTCCTAGTCTACATTATAAAGGGAACCTCTGTGCCGAAAATCAGCATTCTAGGTCCAAGGGTTTGGGCTGGGCGTTGATGAGTCAGTCAGTAAGCCAGGACTGTTCTTTTAATTTATATAGATAGATAGCAAACAGATAAAAAACAAAAAAAAAAACTGGCCAAGTGCAAGTCAGACTTGCACATGAAGAAGTCCGGACCATCGTAGTAGGGAAACCCCCTAAAATTTGTATTATTTCTTATTTTAGCGGCGACAGAAATATTTATTTTGTGATAAGTTTGTTTTTCATATTGTTTGTATGAATGACAAAGTTATATTTGCGGTTTTTTAAATGTGCTATATATAGAAAACTACTAACTAAATCTCGTTCAAACAAATTTTTGTTGAAAGTTATCATTACGATCTATAGCATACATTTTTTTTAGATTTTTCTCTTTCTTAGTTTAGAAGTTAGAGGGGGGACGACACTCAGTTTACCCCTTTAGAAGTGTTTATCTTTCAAACGATTGAATTTGAGAAAAAATGGTTTCAGGAACCTCAGTGTCATTTTTAAAGACCTATCTTTAGATACCCCACACGAATAGATTTGATGAAAAAAGTTTTTTTTTTGTTTCAGTTCCATGTATGGAGAGCCCCCCTTAATCTTGTATTCTTTTTTAGTTTTGTATAATAATCCTATAACGATTTAAAGACTACATCTACATACCAAGTTTCAACTGTGTAGTCTTAATAGTTTCCGAATAAAGTGGCTGTGACATACGGACGGACAGACATGACGAATCTATAAGGGTTCCGTTTTTTGACATTTTACTACGGAACCCTAAAAATATTTGATTTGCTAAAATACCTACTACTTACTCAAATCAAGCATTGTTCTTCTACCTAAACAAATATTAAAATGAAGGACCACGAAAATAAATCATTTTACCAGTGTTTTTACAATAAAAAACAATAATAATTTGTCCTCGTCCAAATCTGGATCAGTAGATGCAGAGACATCACCAAAAGTTTTTATATTTCTATAAAACTCTTTAGGAGTCGTCAATCAAGTCAATCATGTCCATCAAATCTTTTTTTTCTCTGTACTAATTGGTAATGCCTCCTTAGAGATTGGGCTCAACCTAAAGACATCTACTGTAGACTTTCCCCTTTTCCGAAATACTGAATTAAAAGGAGGTTCGCGTTCCAGGCTTTTCATAAACTTTATTTTGCATACGTTATTTTTGTTATATTGAAGATACACCACGCGCGTACCTAAATAATCGCCGCGATATTTTTACGTCTATTAAAACCTTTATCAATACTTACCTACTTAAAAGGTGGCAAAATGTTATTTGTGAGTATGAGATCTGTGCTCTGATCCATTTTCGTCCACTTTATTCTTTCGCTGGCGAGATGAATGCAACTTTATGTCACGAAGTTCTGTTCTTCTGAACTCTGAATTGACGTTTGCTTACCAACAGACGAGCGAGGGATGTGCACGGTGTGCACCGATATAAGTTGTTAACTAAACATATTCATTTAACTTTAACTTTTTTGTAACAGACATATTAGTGATAACTATATTTATTACATTTAGGGTTGAGAACTTCGTTGGTCATAACTGGACATCTCAATATATCACAATTTAAACAGAAATACTTCGGTCGGCCATAACTTGATATGTCGATTTGTCAATTTAAAATTTGTGTCTATAGAAAACTCATAAGTGTATAAGTTGAGATATTATATAACGAATATTCATTTGGGTACTGAGTATAGGTTGATATATCAACATATCAATGTTTGATAAAAAAAACATGAGAATGCATAATTGGACAAGTGGACTTGTAAATTTAGACACGTCAAAATGAGAGATGTCAACTTACGACCAAGGTCGATTGCTCCAAAATTTATGGATATTTTGAGCTGTCAATTTTTTTCATTTAGGATCCCAATGCCTAGGATGTAATAAGCCAATAAAAAGAAAATCATGGAAGTCGACTTATCAATGTGTTCACGCCAGCCACGGATTTATAAAAATAGCGATATCTTAATGTCCTAAAAAATATGTTTCGTGTAACTGATACCTACATGCTTACAATAATTATTAGATATGTAGATTCTTATCGTCTTTTTTCAAAGTAAAGAAAGTAGACAACAATGGACCTATTGGGTAACGCCTAATAGTGTGTCAAATATATGTCACTGACTGATTAAGACTAAAATGCTAGTTATCTGTTATTTTTAGTTCAGCAACTATTTCGGTATGATAAGACAAGGGAATGCATAAATATTTAATTGAACCAGAAAACTATAATTAATTAATTATGTAGATAAACGAATCTATGTGTAGCTACCTAAGCCACAGCTTAATGTTCTACTGACGGCTACATTTTATAGCTCATCATCATCATCATCATCATCTTCCGGCCCTTATCCCATTCTATTTGGGGTCGGCGCAACACGTTTTCTTTTTCCATTCTTGTCCTTGTCCCCTGTCACTCGTCATGGCTTCATTTACTCCTTTCTCTTTCATATCATTCCTCACACAATCCATCCATCAAAAACTCAAACTCAGATATTTTATTTCAATTAAGCCATTACAGGCACTTTTGAATGTCAGAAGGACCGAAGAAGAACGAAACTACGAGTGCACGTCATTCCGAAAGCCACCAAGCCGAACCACACGCCACCGAATGCCCGCAACAACGAACACTGCGAGCACGAAAGCACGCAGCGACGCAACCGCAACAACGAATGCTCGAGACCCCGAATCACGGAACAACGAATGCACGCCGCAACGCACAACCGCCGCCGCCCCGCGACTTTTCATTGGCCTTCCTCTCCCTTTCCATCCATCAACAATAATATCCATCACTGTTTTAGTCACATGCGTTTTATCCTTTTATTATTTAACTCGTGGCTAAAAAAACAGCGGCTTGGATAAATAAAGATCTTTCATTTAGGTTAAAGCCGTGCTTGCCTACGTTGGTCCGTCGATAGGAACCTCATATTACTTACAAACCGAGTTTTCTCCGTGACTCGGAAATGTCGTTGGTCCCAGCTGTCAATTGTATAGATCTCGCATGGGTACGGTATCAATTTTTTTTAAATGGCGTGCATTCGTTGCTAAGTGTTTAGGATTCATAAAGTTACGGGGATCTGTTATTCGGTGTTCCACTTTTCTAAGTGACCTAGTGGGTGGTCTTCCATCGCAACGTCTTCCGGTTCGCGGCTTTTCGACCCCCGCGGCCAAAGTATGCCAAATTCGTTTCGTACCTAGTTTTGCGTAAAAGAGTAACAACCACCTAACCATCCATCCTCAGGCACTTTCGCATTCATAGTAAGAAGATAAGATAGCCAATATTATTTAATTTATGAAATAATAAGAACTGTTAGTCAAAATTGATTTAGACTTGTGACTGGTTGATGGCCGTAGGCTTGCCCCTCTATTACATGGGCCTTAACATAACATAACAATTATTTATTTTCAGGTAACTTTGGAACATAAATAATTATAATTGGCGAAATGTGGGTGTGCTTTTAGGTATACTTCTGTCCAACCCTTTGGGGATTGCAGGTGTGATGTTATGTTATGTAGTCAAAACAAATATCCTCTAATATATCTGGCCTGTTGGTCTAGTGGTTAGTGACCCTAACTGCTATGCCGGAGGTCGTGGGTTCGATTCCCACCCAGGACAAATGTTTGTGTGATGAGCACGATCATTTGTTCTGTGTCTGGGTGTAATTTATCTATAATATGTATGTATTTAGAAATATATAAGTATGTTTATCAGTTGTCTAGTACCCATAACACAAGCTCTGCTTAGCTTGGGATGTCTAGTACCCATAACACAAGCTCTGCTTAGCTTGGGACTAGATGGCGTTGTGTGATAGTTGTGGAATATTATTATATTATTATTATTATTAAAATGACTGACATAATAATAATTATATCAGAGATACCTACGTCATTCAGTCATCGTATCGTATGACTCGTCTTGAATGACTTGATAACATGTTGATTAATTTTGTTTATTATCCCGCCCGGGGAAAAACAATAGAGAGATACCAATTCATTGATACAAAAACACCAGTGATTCCCTATTTCGCTGATAAAATCAATCATAGGCATGCCTACAGTTTAATCCGATAAAATGACTTAGGTAATAGATACGTAAATGGACAAACAAATATGGTTAGACTTTCGCAACACCCGATACTTACATAAATAAGAATAAGAAGCCACACAATACGCAAGATTATTTTAGATATTACAAGAAACAATTTTATTGGTAGGTATTTCTATAGGAATGGACGCAATAAACTGATAAATGTATGGTAAAACGAATAAACCGGCCAAGTGCGAGTCGGACTCGCGCACGAAGGGTTCCGTACCATTATCTATAAAAAAATCGCGTTTGTTGTAGAGCCTCCCTTGATTTTTTTTTTTAGTTTTGGTTGTTATAGCGGCAACAGAAATATATAATTTGTGAAAATTCCAACTGTCTAGCTATCGCGGTTCTTGAGATATTAGCGGTTATTATAATTTTGCAACGAACTCCTTCCTTATAATATCTATAGATACAGACTTTTCAAGCTTCATTAACTTTTATTATCTCACTAAATCATCGTCAATGGACTGAATAACTGAATCGCTGATAACACATCCAGAAATGGTGCAGTATTTTTATGAACGCAGGTACTAAATTCATTAATCAACATCATCATTCATTTATTTTCAGTTAACTTTGGCCCATAGAGAGATACAGGGTGTAACTGTAAACGAACCCTTCTCGAAACCAGGGACCGAAACCGGCATGATCAATACGGGTATTTTTTCGGTAACAACCTTTTTTTCTTTTACAGGGTAATTTTAAAGGTTACCTTTATTATTAAATTGAATAATTAACCAATATTAATACCGGTTACCGAAATAAAAATTACCCCTATCTTACACGTGCCGTCGGCAATATTCAAAGGGCGCGCATCGCCTGTGTGTGTGACAAAGAGTCGGGCAGACACACAAACAGTAGGTATTAAAACGGTAACCTTAAACCTGAATAGAGGTTACATTTTTCTTCGGTCTGGTTACCCAGATAGCGGTAACCTAAGTCTGAAAAATAACCAAAATTCTTCAATACCTGTACCGTAATTTATTAAGGTTTTCGGTCCCTGCTCGAAACTGCCAACCAAGCATCATGCACATCAAACTAAGTACCCCTACGCATAAACTATTGCTGGGAAACGAATTTTTTTTGGGGTCAAAAAAAAAAAAAAAAAAAAAAAAACGGTAAAACTCAATGTAGCACTCTTAAAACATTGTGCTAATGGATGCTTTGAATAGTACGGGGGTCGTGGAGGTAATTATATTAAAGATATATATAACATTAATACGTTGGAACTTTAACACCCAATGTGTTGGTAAATAGAAGGTTCAAGGTATGATGTCATCATCATCATCATCAACAGCCTATTAATGTTCCCACTGCTGGGTCACAGGCCTCCTCTCTTTGAGAGGGAATGGGCTATAATCTAACACGCGGGCCCAATGCGGATTGGTAGATGTCACATGTCTTCGAATTTTTTGTTCTTAGACATGCCGGTTTCCTCACGATGTTTTCCTTCACCGTTTTGAGAGCAGCGGTGATGAAATAAATTATACAAAGTAATATGCCTGCCTGGGCCACCCACGACCTACTGTTCGTAAGTCGGGGCCGCCACCACTGGGCCACCGCTGCTCAAGTATGATGTAGTTCTAAAAAAATATCGCAATGATGGTGAAAATAAGTGCCTTTCAGATTCATTCCTTCAGGGTGTTTTCACATAAGAAACACTTAAGTAAGATTTAGGCTTAGACGCACAAACTTCATGAATCATCATCATCATCAGCCATAAAACGTCCACTGCTGAACAATGGCCTCCCCCATAGAACGCCATAACGAACGGCAACCTGCCGTTTGCATGGATCCACCGGTTGCCCGCGACTCTCACGATGTCGTCGGTCTTCCTGGTGGGAGGCCTACCAACGCTGCGTCTTCCGGTTCGTGGTCGCCTCTCGAGAACCTTTCTTCCCCATCGGTTGTCGGATCTTCGAGCAATGTGGCCTGCCCATTGCCTCTTCATTGCATATTCCGATTCATGAATAGACAGATGAAATGACAGATAATAATTATGAATACTTTTTTATCGACATATTCTCCGAATTGTTATGATTATTACGTTGTGCGATGATTACGTCGACGATGTTTTCGGTCTGTGAATACCCTAATCTGTCATCTAAGCCAATCTATCTAGCCTACAAATATTTTACAATAATTGGTTTCATGATTCACTGGAAGATACTCTATGATTTATAGCATAACATAATATAAAGCTTATCACTACATATTATTAAAAATCACTACATAATTATAAAACAAAGTCCTCCATCGCGTCTGTCTGTCTGTTTGTTAAAACTCAAAAACTGCGGCACTGATTTCATGCTGTTTTCACCAAAGAGTGGTTCTCGATAGGACAAAGTTCCTGCATCCACGTGGGCGAAGCCGTGGGCATTAACTAGTAGTTAATAAACGTACGAAATAATCTTATGTGGTAGTCATACTTCGCCAGTTTATTATCTTGAACAAGAGACTGCCTCGTTGGTCGCAAGTGTGACTGCTGAACATGAGGTTCTGGGGTATCGTCCCTGGTCGGGCAAATTGATATTGGATTTTTTCATCAGGAATTTCTTAGTAGCGGCAATGGAGTCTGGATTTGTCCCCGGTTGATGGCTTTAGGCCCGCCATACATTACATGGGACTGAAACATAACTGACAAAATATAGGTGTAGTAATCGATACACCTCTACCTTACCCTTCAGAGATTACAGTCGTGATGTTAAGTGTTGAATATGGGGGCGACCCTCTTGTAAACGGATTGCTCAGACCAAATTCAAGAACTTGGAATCGAGCCCAAAATAAGTTCATACTTAAGTCAGCTCCACAGAGTAATGGAAATGACCTAGATCAAACGGATACCAGTCAAAAGCAAGTTTCTAGTTTTAAACTCGAACGAATTTCCGCCAAACAGCTGCCGTCAAATACTCCGTTTGACAAATCATTAGCACCTTGCAATCTGACTGACATTAGGTGCCATAATGACCGTTTACTAAGCGGCTGGTACTTACGTGTTTAGCGGCCATCATGGTCGTTATGTGGTCATGGTCGGAGATTAGCGATCTATGATTGCCATTAAATATACATGAATATAAAGCCTTCATAAAATTGATGCAAAAATAGAACTAGACTGAATTTAGACTGCGCAGGGAAACCAATTTTCTAAATGCAGAAGATAGTTTGATAGAAAGAAAGACCAAAGAAATGGAGGATGGGCTGTGTAAAGCATGATGTGATGTGGCTAGAAAGGAGGTGTCTGTGTGATGACGAGTATAGAGAACTATGGAAGAAGAAGAATGCACGGGTGATCACTGTGAAAATCAGCGCTGTGCTGTGGGTCCCCATAGCAATATGCTAATCACAGTCACGACGTGCTTCTTATTTTCGACTTTTTTAGTATCCCTGCTTGTTGTATTTTTTATAATTTTGTTATGTGTTGTATGCGTATTGCTTTTTTATTGTATCTCATTGTATGCTAGTTATGTTTCTGCGACAAATAAATATATTTTCTTTGTTTTCTATATGTTGCGCTGACCCGAACTGAATTTGGATAAGGGCAAGAGATTGATGATGAATTTAATACAAATTGTCCCATTATTTTATTTTCGCTAGCTCTAGGTTCGTTTTTGGAGTAAGTATGTTAAAAATAGCGTGACGCCTGTCTGGAGAGAATAGAAGAAAAACAGGTGTTTTTCCGACCCGATTTGGTCACAGGAGATATTAATATAGATATTCTTATCCGTCTGGCTGCACGGTGGGTAGTCATTTTTATACTACACATAATGTAAACGTCCATTTAAATTTATGATTAACCAATCTTATCTTAAAGCTAACATAGTCAGAAACCACGGCATTTTAACTTGACCACGTAAATAGGAAAACCTGCGCATTCTAGGTAAATGAAACACTACACCATGATTCTTCACTTCCGAGTAGTTTAATACACCACAGACCATTCTTTATGACTATTCATAGGCAGAATCATTTAATTTCCGCTGCCCGTATGTTCTTTTTTTAACGTTCATTTGTAAATTTTCCTCAATTTACGATCTGCATGTTATTTCGCACAGGGACTTCACCGTAAGAAAAACAACAATATAAAATGGAAACACATTTTAATGACAAAGATGACTTTCACAAAAATAATTGTTTACTATAAATTGTTCTTAACTACGTGTTAATGATTAGGTATTCATAATATTTATTGATAGAATACTATAATATTTATTACACATTTAGATTTTTTTACAGTGACAACATAATACTTAATTTTTTTTTTATTATGACAAAATTGTTTGTGAGTGTAAAGGATGATTTTTTCAATGTCAGATATATAAATGTTATTCGTACAATAAACTTTAATAAATGTTTAACAATTTTTTTTTTATTTAGAAAATATAAATACATATTACGTAATATAAAATCAAATTAAAATTAATTATTCATAATAAGTTTTTTTTTAAATCAACACTAAAAAGGACTTGTCCATTAATTCTTTATAAAAACAGTTTGCTTTGGATACCAATCAGATGGTGCTAAAAGGGTTTTTTTTAACTTAAACAATGTGGTTCCTTCTTAGTTATAGTTTTACAATGGAGATGTAAACAATTAGGTACATTTAAAGATAAAACTCCTTACGGATCTTCACTAGATTCTACAACGACAGTACATTCAATGTTTAGGTAAATACATTTTCTCAGTAATGAAGCATTAAAATGGTAATTACACAGATTGGTACGTACAAACATTTATTTATATTATTTCTGAAGTTTAGAACTTCAGAATTATTTAAGCTAAATATATTAAATATTTTTCAGCTAGGTAGTCGTTTTATTTTTTTCATATAGAACGATGTTTTAACCGAGAACGGGGTTCCAACACTATTATATTATTATAATTATAATAATTAATAAATAAATTAAAAGAAAATAATAAAGGTAATCAATAATCTTAATAACACAAAACTTCTCAAATGTAATAAGTGTAGGTACACATAAATTTTATTAAATCTTTTACTAAATTTGACACTAAATGTGTTCATAACACAGACAGATCTGAATGTAAAGCTTGGCTTAGTATGGACTTAGGCCTGTCTTATAGAACCTACTTCTAGGTTTGTCTGTACTACATTCACACCAAGGCAAAACTTTTGTTAAACAATTATTGTGAAAAGATTTTTTTGAGTGTTGTTGCTGAAAACGTCGAAAAAAAAGCAAGAAAGTAGAAAGTCTTATGAATATATTTTTTTGTTTATGTTTTTTTTTTGTAAAGTTGTCCTGTATATTTTTTACCCTGGTGTGAACCATGAAGGGATATATTAAGCGTATGATAATCACAATAATTTGATCTGATAGACATCAATATTTAATAACAGCACAAAACATCTAAGAAGCCTTAACGGTAAAATTACAGTATATATAGAAATGTATTTATAAAGACAATATCAGAATATAGTAGCTACACCCAATAGAAACATTAAATAAATACGTTTTGTTCTCGCTTACATTAGAGTTTATAATTTTAAAAATATTCTTATAATTCTTAACAAATTATTTAATGGATCACTCAACGGTAATAGAAAACGTGTCTTTTTACAATTTTCGTCATGTAATCCATTAAATGTTACTTAACAGTAAACAAACTGCTGGAAGCGCTAACCATAATATTACGATTAAACCTAACGTTTGGATAAAAGTAAAGTAATAAAGACAAATTCCACCATAAAACTGAACCCGATCAGCATGCCTAAACCGCGTTCAGAACTGTAAGTGTCAAAATGCGATATGACAGATCACTAATCACATTCAGTTTCTTAGGTGTAATTAATCTTCGTAGGATTAAATTGTGAGCTTGCACTTGTAATATGGACAAAATACAAAAAGCGCGGACACAAGAAACATTAGCTTACATTATAACAAATAATTATATTTTATACAGCGTGCATTAGAAATTGATGAGGGGCTAAATTTTAAAGGTTTTATTTTACAGACCTTAAAACTGAATCACTTTCTACATTGCGTCAACATCATAATCGCAAAAAATGTTTGTCTTGTCTAGGTTGGTCCACGGATGGGTGACACGAAAAACACTCCAGTTTGAGGGTCTATCCACATTATTATACTTTACCAAACTTTTCTGCTACACGCTGTATTTGTAGTCTTTGACCAAATAGAGTGCTCTTTTAGTTTCATAGATTAGAATATATATATTGACGGGTCATTCGATTATAGAATTTTCCGGTCATAATTAATTTTTAATTTTCAGTATTTATCCAAAAATACTTTTTTTTGCAATTCTTTTTTTCCTTAATTTCGTTTTTGAATTGGCAAGATATTTGTTTAAGTCATGTTCTGTACCAATTTTGTAAGGTATAATTAATTATTCGTTAGTGAAACATTACTTCTACAAAAATAAATAACTTTGGTTCAAATATTTTAACTGGTTCTTTAAGTTTATAATCTTTTCAGATATCATTATTAAATAATAAGTTCGTTTTCGTCACATTTGATACGTAGGTATTCAGATTTGAAATTTTCTGATTTTCTTTATATTTTTCCGCATCCTCAATAAAAAGTTAGCGTATACGAACTCCGGTTAATCTCCAAATATCGAAGTCCTCAAAAAGGCTTCCAATGTTGTCGTTTAGGTACCTACCTACATCATTTAACTTTTCAAGGAACGCATTTCTTGTGTTTTTCATTTTGATTACTAAGAAATAAAAAAATATAGGTGCAATGACTATTTATTTGTATAATCAAAAAACAACAGATTAATAAAACAACAAATAAAAGTCCGCATTTCCGGTATAGACGATTATAAACAAATTATGCACTTATGTATTTTGGTCAGACAAGACAAGACGTAAATACAAAAGATAAGGGACTTCCCTCGACACGGACGCGTTGTCCATCGGATTGCGCAAAAAAGCAAATAATACCTACGCATTACATAATGTAGGTAAATAGCTTTCGTGCCGATCTTGATTGTCCAGCCATAAGTATGGGCATAGTATAAAGAAGGGAAGTAGAGCATCTCCGGCCCAATCCGCGACATAATTACCTACCGTACTTGCATGTGTCAGGGTTGTCACTTTCAGCTAAATTTTAATACAGTGCCTAAAAATTGGCAAGGGCCGGGAAGTTGTATTTTTTTATTTGTGTTGTCTGAGTTTCATTGAGATGTACAGCATACTACATTTATTTTTTGTAAAAATATCGTAAGGCGGTTCACAGCATACATCTACTTACCAAGTTTCAACTATGTAGTCCTAATAGTTTCGGAATAAAAAGGCTTTTGCCTAAAATAATTTAAACACAAGCTCTTAGCCTATAAACTATAAATATTTGTTGGTCCTCAACAAATATTTATAGTTTATAGACTAAGAGCTTGTGTTTAAATTATTTACTTAGTATAAACTTATCAGTTTTTTTTGTTTTTTTTTTAATAGGCATAATGTAGTATTTTTGCACATAAAGAACAATATATATGTTTTTACTTTTGACTAAACCAACATAAAATAATACAGATAGTAGGTACATACTTAGTTACTATACCTACCTACAATACTGAGAAATCGGCATGACTAAACGTAAACAAAGCAATAGCGGCATATCATCAAAAGTACCTACCTACCTAATACATTCTAGTGGGAAAGTAGGCCTGCCTACTTCGTCTGTCTGATAGAAAACTAATACCAACAACAAAAAAATAAGTAGGTAATCTGAACATACTCAACTCTGGAATTATGAATTATTTAGACACCCAAACACACAGCAATAACTTCTCCTGCGATTATCAGACATTTTTCATTTAGGTACTTAGCGGTGCCGAAAAGCCGTGCGTCGCGCGAACCTTGTGCGGTGTTAACCTTGACTGGCTCAGTGCGAAATGCAGCGAGATTTTGTTTGAGTGTGCGTGCGGCGACCGTAAAGATACTAGGCGCACACATACAAGCCGCGCGCGGTGCGTTTGTATGAAGATACCCTACTTCCCTTCTTTATACTATGGTATGGGCTTAACTTGTTATCTATGTTATAGATCGAAGTAATAACGATTTTTTAAAATTATTATATCAGACGGATAACCCATAAGTAGCGTCTAGGTATTAGTAGGTATGCATAAACCAGCTACTTTAGATGCCTATCTGCATAGTCGTCCGGAATTTAAGAAAGGTTTCCCTCCCCCCCCGAGTCCTCCAACCTCTTCTTTTTTAGAAAATTTGCAACCTGTAAGGTGGACCGCCGGAGACAGGGTATGCCGCGTACCGGTGCAGCTTGGGAGCAGCAATAAACCGTGAAATTACTTAGACACCGTGGCTGCTGCTGACAAATTCGTGATGGAAAATCACAACAACAATTTTCTCAGTAATCGCGATTGCGGCTCTAGACCCGTTAATACTCGTATAATGAATCTGATTGTTCAGATTAAATGTAATTCTATAGATATAGGTTCGATATAACTATTTAAATTATATATTATGAAAACACTGTAAGGGTGGGTTCTTCATGATATGGGAAAGGCACGAGTGGGGTGAATTTAAAAACATGTCAAGTATTTATATAATATAGAGACTTTTTTAATAAGTATAATAATAAATTTATTACAGTTATAATTTTATTGTGTTCTTGCAAATAATATAGTAAATAGGATACTCTGATTTTATTTTACAATACTATACCTAAACATGTATTACAATTTATTTTTAAAGAATGTTCCATTATCCACTTTAGGAGTGGTGGATATTAGGATTGTATGTGGATATTGGGAATTTTTGTTAAAACGTTTTTTTTTATTTTATATTCCCATAGTAAGGTTATTTTTTCATGAATTGATAAGGTATGGTATAAACCTGCGTCCCGTATTTGCTTGCAGCGAATCAGCGAATAAATAAAGGTGCTGGTTGGATACATTCATGTTATTAAATTTTTTCTCTTTTTTGTTTTATTTTTTCTAGGTACGTACGTTGACATGATCAACATATTTTTAAATTTTTTGTATGAATTTACCTAATTCTTGAGCACATTTAAAATGTGTGGATTTTAATTATTTTGGCATCTCTCTATGAGTAGGTCTTTTTTTAGGTAAGAATTATTGGTAATCTATGTATTAACACCGATAAAATGATTTAAAATGTTTTTTATTATTATTATTAAAGCCACATTGATTATAGTTTTGATATTAAATATTCTGAAACGATGACACTGATCAAATAATTTATTAAAATTTCGATTCACATAAGTAAATAATTTTCATTTAAATTCCTTCGGGTCTATTTTAGACAATATAAATATCGATACTATTTATCCTAATACATAGCCAATATTTAAATATTTTGTCTACTTTATAAATTTAAAAATATTTTTTTCTATTACGCTAGTTATGCCTACATTTTTGATAGACGCTCAAAGTACTAATCGATTGTCTACTTGGTAGAAAATGCAAGACTACTAACTAAAAAATATGTTATCTTGTACGGACTGATTTCGACGCAATTCGAACACCGGCCATTGACAAATAACATGGACTCTCTTTGTAAGAATTTTCCGTACTATGATAGATCCGCTTAGACTGGTTTTGCTTGGCCTGATAGGTCGTCGTGCATACTGAAGTATCTGCCAAAGTTCGCTGTCCTTAAGCAGTCTTTTATATATTATGCGATCAAGACTTTTAAAATGTAGTTGTTTTTCGAAATTCAACTACCATGCCCGTCACTTAAGGCTCATTTTTCAGAAGAGAGGTTAAATTAAAAACTAAGTCCAAAAACTTCTTTAAAACCTTTCCTTGCAGTCTTGCATAGTCTACCAATAAGTAGTCATCGAGATTATCAAAGTCTACATAGATGTATTGTTCTAAAGTGATACTTATTTGTTCTCTATTAGAGTCTGAACTTGTAGAACGAGGTCCCTCGCGAGGGATAACACAGCTGATGCGTCGTGCCGTTCAGCCATTTCTGTGAAGGAAAAAACATAATAATAAGAATACAATCAATATAAGGTCCCATTAAAATAGGTGGACTTTTAACACAGGGTTCAGTAAGTCTAACCAAAGATATCTAAACAAAACATTAAATAAAGTGTTTTTTTTTTTACTCAAAATAATAAATTGCCGGCACTCTAGAACAAACTCATCCTTTATGAGTAGGTACTTAAATGCGTTTTTCTTGTATTTTTTTTTACCATCGTCCTTATTTTGGTGGTCAGAATGATTTCTGAAATTGTGTCCACCTATTTTAATGGGACCATAAATAATACTGTCTTATAAATAACAACGTGGGGCAGAGCTAATAATACCTACACCCATATTTCGCCAGTCACCTTTCTTTATTGTGTCGTTAGTGCCTAACCTGGTTCAGTCTTTATGCCGCCCAAGGGTCTCTGACTTTACATGCCTTCGAGAAATATCTCTCAGCCTCTCAGGCATGCTGAATGAAGGAAAACCTTGTGAGGAACTGCCTCACGATGTTTTCTTTCACCGAAGCAAGTAATTGTACAATACGCACATGAATTTGGTAAATGGTGCGTGTCTTTGGTACGAACTCGGAACATAAGACTTGGGTCTCCAATACACACACAACTAGTCTATCACTGGTAGTCTGTGAACCGCTATGTAAAATACGAATCCACGACTTACCGTTCGCAAGTCGGGGCCGCCACTACTGCTCCATTTTCTATACGTGAAATATAATATAACCACCCCGTATTACTTTATCACTCACCGTTGAAGAACTTGATGATATCGGTGAAGTCCATGGTGTTGGCGAGTATGACGTCACGGTATGTCTCCAGCAGAGCGAGCGCTATGAACAGCACCATGTGCTCTGACGCCACGTGACGAGCAGCCCAGATCAACTCCCATGCTGAGAATACCTGGAGAAAGAATTTTTTTTGGTTATCAAGTTCAATAGATGCAGCTGCACTCATAATTTAAATTGCATTATGTACACGGGACGTATGAACTAATAATATAAAATGTCGCCTATAATCCCCCTATATAAAGGGCAAGGTACCTAATAGGGATGTGTCCTGGGTAAAAAAAAACATGATTCTGTTTAGTCCGTCAGTTAGATTAGCGAAAAATATTGGATACGCACTACGTGTAGTGCCGTCAAAATCCCCCACTCTTGATCTTTGACGCGCTTTATCTTCGTCAATTTTTATTAATTTGATAAAAGATGTGACAAAAGATGTGATGTGACGTCACACGAGTTTTCGAAGCACTGTATCGTCTTCATTTTTGGTTTACGTGCAAAAAGAAAAAATACGTGTCCAATATTTTTTGATAATCTATGTGACGGACTAATTACATTTTTTTTTGTCAACTACCCTATTGCACACCCACTCTTCGCCAGATATGTGCAAGTCCCATGTAATAGGGGGCGAGCCTATTGCCATCATAACATTAGATGACATCGTGCTTATAATACCCGAAGCATTAGGCAGATGTGTACTTGATAATACACCCACATGTCGCCAGTTATGTTAAACTCCCATGTAATAAGGGGCAAGTCGAATACCATCCGTCCATCTCAGATTCCGTTGCTGTTACTGAGAAATTCCTGATGTAAAAACCCAATAAAACCTGTTAATCAAAGCTTCTGCTCACTAGACCGACGAGACAGTATACTCACGTCCTGGTAGAGCAGTTCCCGTTTGAAGTCGAGCAGGAACCACCGGTAGCAGAAGTAGAAGTGTGTGTAGTCGCCATGAGCGTGCATCAGCTCGTACAGCTCGCAGTCCAGGATCTGGATCAGCGACCTGAAACAATGATAATTATGGTGATGTATGTTTGGTGGTATCATCATTTCAGCGTCTACAGCCACTGCTTAGGTTGGTTGTTGGTATACAAGGTGTATACAGTCTCTTCACGGAGTCATCAATCAAGCAGTATGTACACAAAACTCAGTAGCACCACGCAAAAATTAGGGGAGTGAGTGATATGAAGAGGTGAAATAGGTCCATTGTTTAAATTATTTATATTAGTACGTAAGGTTATGATTTAGCTGTGTATCCCTAGCATGTTTCCCGTTTAATAATCCAATTACTAATATACTGTTAGCAACTAGCGGAACAGCGCATGCGCGGACGCCTCCTCGCGCATCGTCACACTATGTCCCTGTCAGTGTCCCACTCACCTCATGTCAGCGAAGTGCGCGTCCATGGCCTGTCCGGACGGGAAGTTGTCGGTGGCGCGGCGCATGAGACTGTTGCCTCCTCGCGCATCGTCACACTATGTCCCTGTCAGTGTCCCGAACTCACCTCATGTCAGCGAAGTGCGCGTCCATGGCCTGTCCGGACGGGAAGTTGTCGGTGGCGCGGCGCATGAGGCTGTTGCCTCCTCGCGCATCGTCACACTATGTCCCTGTCAGTGTCCCACTCACCTCATGTCAGCGAAGTGCGCGTCCATGGCCTGTCCGGACGGGAAGTTGTCGGTGGCGCGGCGCATGAGACTGTTGAACAGCGCGTGCGCGGACGCCTCCTCGCGCATCGTCACACTATGTCCCTGTCAGTGTCCCACTCACCTCATGTCAGCGAAGTGCGCGTCCATGGCCTGTCCGGACGGGAAGTTGTCGGTGGCGCGGCGCATGAGACTGTTGAACAGCGCGTGCGCGGACGCCTCCTCGCGCATCGTCACACTATGTCCCTGTCAGTGTCCCACTCACCTCATGTCAGCGAAGTGCGCGTCCATGGCCTGTCCGGACGGGAAGTTGTCGGTGGCGCGGCGCATGAGACTGTTGAACAGCGCGTGCGCGGACGCCTCCTCGCGCATCGTCACACTATGTCCCTGTCAGTGTCCCACTCACCTCATGTCAGCGAAGTGCGCGTCCATGGCCTGTCCGGACGGGAAGTTGTCGGTGGCGCGGCGCATGAGACTGTTGAACAGCGCGTGCGCGGACGCCTCCTCGCGCATCGTCACACTATGTCCCTGTCAGTGTCCCACTCACCTCATGTCAGCGAAGTGCGCGTCCATGGCCTGTCCGGACGGGAAGTTGTCGGTGGCGCGGCGCATGAGACTGTTGAACAGCGCGTGCGCGGACGCCTCCTCGCGCATCATCACTAACAGCGGCGCCGCCAGGTCGCACATGCCTTGCATGTAGCCCGTGTCTAGGTGCTCCCACACGTAGCTGGAGTATTAAAAATGAGAAAATGATTTAAATATGGAAAATGTTTTAAAAGCCTGAATATTTAAGTAACGTTTAGGTTCGATCAAAACGGAACGGGCAGATAGTTATACTTCCCGATGTCCGCCAGTGGTGGACATTGGGAAGCATTGACAGATATGGCATGGCTTCTTCAAGCCTAGTTCCAAGAACTACCAGTCTCATCATTGTTGTGGAATATTGAGACTGGCCGCTCCCAAATGCGTTTAAGATTTTGCATTTCTTATTTAGATGTTGTTTGTGGATTGAACCATATGCAGTGCAGAGTTACAAATCTGACTCTTTTTCCGGATCAAAAAGGCAACTTAGAAATCCGAATCCTGCAATTTGAAATGTTTTCTAGAAACACCATTTAAAAAAAAAGAATTTTAAAATCGCTTCATTAATGACGGAGATATCCGATAACATATACTTACCTATTATTATACAAAAACATACAGTTGAGTTGAGAACCTCCGCCTTTTTGGAAGTCGGTTAAAAAAGATCAAGGAACAAGGACATAATAATGTACTTACGTGCACATAATATTCCTCAGTTTATCCAGATTTTCGTCTGTGAAGAAGGGATAGTTTCGATCGCATCTCTGAACGTCCTTTTCTATGCGATGCAGGTTTAAGGCGAATGATTCCACCAATTCATTCTGAAATGAGACGGTTTAAATTGATAAACCTTCTCTATTGTAGTTTGAGGAAGACTGAAGTTAATAAAAATATGACAATGCAAAAAAGATCACACGAGTGAGAACACAATATCATACAAAACATCAATAAACTTTATCTGCAGTAAAGACCAAAATCTTGAATGGAGGATTTGTTTAAATAATGAATTTCACCAAATATATTGATCAGAATTACAAGATACACTCAAGATCTATCAGTGATCATATTTCACAGTAATTAAGCCACTGACTTGAACGGGGATCCCCTTCTAATTAAAATCAAAGGTAAACTTTGCTGTAAATAGCGATTTACATCTCAATTAAGTTACAATTCAACTACACACAATTTGGTGGAAAAACAATTTCTTTTACAGGTTTGCAAATATGCCAGAACTCACCGAATACACTCCACCATTAGAGCTCGCAGGAGACACGCAGTTGGAGCGGTTATCCGGCGCGTTCCTATCGGCTGGCTCTAACGTGTCGAAGCTGGCGCCGGCTGACTGCGACTCCTCGCGTACCACGCCCAGTGGGCTCCGCGCTGGACTCACTTGGGCTGACACAAATATAACATTACATCATGGAGAGGGCGAAGAAACCCAAAGAAAAGATAGATGGATTGTGGGACGAATAATATACAAGAGAAAGGAGTAAAATGATGCCATGACGTCTGACAGAGGAGAATGGAAGAAGAAAACGTGTTGCGTCGACCCTAATTGGGTATTTGAAAATATCAAAAATGTATGAAAATTTTATGTTATATTAAAGAACTAAAAGAAATAATACGATGTGTAAAAAAAGTTATAAAATCGATCAAAAAATGGAGTAGCTACACGCTTTAGAAGTTTTTGGTGGGGCACTTTCTATCCTTGTCGCGTGAAACGGCCATTAGTACTACGTAACTATGGCGGTATGTTATTATGACGTCACATTAGATGTAGCGCTGTCTCTGTCTAGCACGTCCTTTAAAATCGGTTAAAACTAGGACATTATTTAAGATATCACACTATTTTTTTACTTTTGTCTATCTTTTTATTTACTGTTTCCGAATCACAAGTAAAAAAAAAATTCAAATACCCAATTAGAATGGGACAAAGGCAGGAAGGTTATGATTACAACTGCAATTTCCGAAGGGTGAAGGTGTTCCTATGGTACCCTCACTTTTTTTTTTTTTTTTGACGTACTCCGCGCTCACTGACGGTCGATTAGTTTGGAACCTTATAACTCAAGGCAGGGTGAAGAGAGGTCGACTGTTAGTGAGTGCAGACGGCAGTAATACCCACTCCTTTTCTGACAAAAATTAGGTGCTGCTGCTGTTGTAGCTGTTATTTATGATGACACAAATATAGTTCTATAGAAACTGTTTTTAAGTCTAACCGTAAATAATACCTAACTATCTGAAATCTCGCTAAACGTACAAAATATTTTCAACTAAAAAAGTTGTAGTTGTTAAAACCAGACTCACCAGTAGTCCCTCCAGAAACCGGCGAGCTTCCAGCCGCGAGGTCAACAGACGGGTTAGTTATGATAACGCTGTGTTGTGTGTGTTGCTGGTGAGGAGTCGGTGGAGCCTCATCTATCGACGAGCGGAACTCGCTGCCGTTCAACTGGCCACTGTCCACGCTGCACAACAGTGCTCGACCTTCACCTGTACAATATATTTAATGTGTAGAGCTTGTGGCTAAATAATAACAGCCTTAAGGTTGAACAAGCCAGTCATCCTTCCATACAAACGTAGTATGGTGATTACTCCTCTGTTTGACGGTGTAGGTTCAAAATTAAGAATTGAATCAACTGGTCTTATCATTATCTAGGTCTGTATGAAAGCAAAATTGGAAAAAAAATATTGGTTTGGAAGTTATGAGCGTCGAAACTTTCATATTTTAGCACTAATTTTAACCATCTTTGGGCGTAAATAAGTTACGTATATAGTACGAAAATGAAAAAAGTGAAACCATACAGACATAGATTAGTTGTTAAAGAATTCAAATAATTTTATTTTGAACAGATACATTCAATGGATTTTTCATGGTATCCATACTACCAAAGGTCTGCATAGAAACAATCGCGCGCCCGTTTTAGTTGTGTCTCTTTCGCTCCATGCATTTCGCTCGTGATGTCGGATGAAATAGCATGCATTTAGCCCCGCCCACCAACTAGTTCGTGCCGTTGGCTTGTTTACCCTTTTTTTTTTTTTGGTGGTTGGAAAATCATCAAATGACCCCCCCCCCCCCCCGCTCTTGGGCAGAGCGAAGGGGAGTGTCAGACTTCTACTGACTAAAAACCGAACCCATGTTCCTTCTTTGCCCTTGTGCCGAGGCCACGTCATCTAGTACTAAAATCCGCGGCCAGGCTTGTTTACCCTTAAGGGTCGATCTCCAAGGTTATGCTGAACTTGCCAAGGTTCGTGCATGAGTGATCATCCACTCGGTATATACAATTTTTTCTCTGTGCCTCCTTTCCTTCGTGTCCAGTCTGACAACTTAGCCGGTGGTGGAGGTCAGGTAGGTAGTTGCTCGATGTAAAATACTGGTATTTAACGGAACTGGATTTCAACAGGATACTGTTAGATAGTAAGCTGACCCCGGTATGGTTGCGAAAATACTAGGCAGATGAAAATGACATTTTATTGTATACCAGACTTTGAACAAACAGTACACTCACGAGTTATTATGCCTTGTGACTGGGACTGTAGCTTAGTTTATTTAGCTTCATTAGTTTAGTAGTTTACTGCCGCACTCGGAGAGCTTCAGTGGTTGCTTGGGCCGTCGCTTGGTAAAGGTTTTTGGCAGTTTTGTCATTCAAAAGTATGTCAGGCCTTTGCTGGGTGACGGCTTAATTAAGTAATCGTTGGATATCTCTGAGTGCCGCAGTTAGTTTAATTCGACTATTCAAAAGTGCCTGTAATTGGCCTACTTGAAATAAATGCTTTGATTTTGATTTTTGAACATAGCTCTGTTACAATATTGCTCATTCTGTGGTTACCCTTGAATGAATGGAACGTACCTTTCTGAACAATCCCTTCAGCTAGCCTCTTGATCTCAGCTATGCTCTCCCTCCTCATATCCGGGTTCTCGACAACACTCTTCAAATGCACCTCATCTTCATCGTCTAAGTCTTTCAGACTGTCTACATCTACATCCCTACTATCACCGTTATCAGTCTCTCCGTTCTGTTTCGTTTCTTTGTCTCTTTCAGAGTCCAGTTCGATGTTGTCGACCTGAGAGAAAGAAAACATTATTTTCGGTATAACATAATTAGCTATTTATAAGAATAAGTAGGGGCAAAATATGAAACACATCCACATGGTTGGTTTAGATTGTTTTATAGAGCTGTGAAGAAAGTTCTAGAAAGATGTAGAACTTTCTCGAAGGAACAGACGGCAAATAAATATAGACTGACTGTTCCCGCAGACGCGGGGAACAGTCAGTCTGATTTTGACAATACAGCGAAGCAAATCGAAGGGAATTACAAGTCCGATATTCAAGTGACCAATGATGAATTTATGATTGAGTTTATAAGTGTTTTGCGATTTATAAAGATATTTGGTGTTTAATTTGTATCTTGTATCATACCCAGCTCGAAACAAAAGTATACCTCGTCTATGCTGGGAGCTCGCGATAGGACGGGCTTGTCCGGTCGCTTCTGTTCCATGTCGCTCGGTTCAGGGGACACGATGGGAGGGTTGTCCGAGATCACGCTGCAGTCGTCTTCGAAGACCTGAGGAATCAATTGTGGATAGTGAGAGGAATTATAATAGGGGATCGTACAAAAAAAGCTAATTAGTCCTTCAGATAGATTTCCAAAAAATATTGAACACACTTTTTTTCTTTTTTCACGTAAACAAAAAATGAAGACGCTACAACAGTGCTTCGAAAACTCGTGAACTCCTCGAAAACGTTACATGTCAGTACATTTTTTACCTAAAAGTGACGTCACGACTCATTTTATCTTTGTCAATTTGTATAAAGGGGTTTAAACTTTTTTGTATGGGAGCTGGCATATCGACCCGCCGCCATTTTAATTTTTTTTCGAAATCGCGGCCCACGATGAAAGTGGTATGTATGGATAGAGGACATACAGACGAACAAAAAATGTCCAGTAACACGGTACCGGAAGTGTCACGTTACCGAGATATTTGAAGGTAAAGATGGACATATGAGTACAATGAGCACATAAAAAATAGACCTTTTACGTGTATGTTGGCGTAGATTATTATTATTACTGGTTATTGAAAGAGAGTAGGTATATTACATGGGTGCGCCAAAGTTCACCTAAAATTTCAACTCCGATAATTGGAAATCCGAAAATGTTCTTTTTAACATTTTTCATCCTAACAATCGCAATTCCTAACTACTCTGTCTCTAATGTTTTAATTCCGAAGCATTCAACTTCATAATGTCAGTAGCAATAAACATCTATTACACTATTATTCGTTTTCCTATATTTTCTCAACATAACTATCTTTTACACTATTATTCAAAGTCATATTTTTTTTGTTTATATTACTTTTTATTCATAATAATCAGTATTATAAAAGGTCCCATTAAAATAGGTGGACAACATTTTTGAAATCATTCAGACCGCTAAAATAAGGACAATAGTAAAAAAAAATATAAGAAAAAGACATTAAAATACCTACTTTTATAGGATGAGTTTGTTCTAGGGTGCCGGATTTATTATTTTAAGTCAAAATAAAATCACTTTATTTAGTGTTTTGTTTTTGTTTAGATGTCTATTAGGCTTACTAAACGCTGTGTTAAAATTTGTCCACCTATTTTAATGGGACCTTATATATATACTATGCAAAGATATCCATAGGTTAGGTTAGGTTAGAACTGTGACCAACTACGCGCGAGCCGAGCGAGCGAAGCGAGCGGTGCCGCGGCAGCGGCCGGCGAGCGCTACCTCGAAATTGGTCGCGAAATTTTTCTAAGTATTTTTTTCATAGTGCCCCCAAGACGACACTCTGACCTGAATTTCATTCATTTATTTCATTTCAAGACAAAAAACAGTGAAACGACCTTTAATCATTCTAAACAGTTGTATGGGTGAAAATATTATGGTAATTATGTTTAGGAATAAAAGCGTTAGGATAAAAAACAGTAGGAGTTTAAATATATTTACACTAAATGATATTATGAATTACAATTTTCGGAAACATGAGTGTTATGAACATCGTCGGTAGGACTACAAATACACACATCAAAAGTGTCTAGGGATCAACATATATTTTAGCAATAACTTTTCTCCTGATTGATATTAATTAAAATTTTCTTTAAGGATTCATCAAATAAAGTGTTTTCGTTTGTTACAGTAACGATAAACCAAGTCACCTTTGCATTAATAAAGAAATTTGCCTTTTCCTAATAAAGGGATTTTTGACATTTGAACCACTAACATTAAAGTTCGAAAAAAAGACTGAAATAACACATTTTTCTGATTAAAACCAACGTTATTATGGAGCGGCGACGTCATTTAAGCAGGGAAGAAATGCTCAGAGCCGTGGGAATGATAGAAGCTGGTTCCCGGCAACGTACTGTGGCTTTAGCTCTGAATACAAGTCAGAGTGTTATCACTCGACTTTGGACACGTTACCGAAGCACTGGTACCGTGGCTGAGCGCCATGGAGGACGGTATCGCTGCACCACACGGAGACAAGACCGATACATTCAAATCTTAACTCGAAGAGCTCCAACAATAACCGCCATGATGTTAGCCGTGAGGCTTCATCACTCTTCAGGGAACTTAATTAGCGACCAAACAGTCAGAAACCGCTTGCATGAAGTGAACCTTCATTCCCGAAGACCGCTACGGGTACCACCTATAGCAATGCACAATCGTAGGATTCGATATCAATGGGCTCTTGAACACAGAAATTGGGCAGAAGAACAATGGCGTTTCGTGTGCTTTTCTTGATGAGTCTCGTTTTGGTATGAGACCGGATACAAGACGTATACGACACTGGAGAACCCGTGGACGCCAACAGCGATTAAAATCCTGCCCGGAAGTCCATCCTTATAGTGGTGGAACCATCATGGTATGGGCGGGTATTTGGATCGGCGGAAGAACTGAGTTGATTTGGATCAGAGGCAACCTCAACGCTCAAATTTATGCTGAGACGATTGTATCAGACGTCATCGTTCCTCTACAAGTGCAAATCGGTCCCTTATTTCAGTTAATGCATGATAATGCACGACCGCACACGCGCAAGAGTTGTAAGACAGACTCTCGCCGCAGCTAACATCAATGTCCTGCCCTGGCCTGCTCAGTCGCCAGACTTGAACCCGATTGAGCATGCATGGGATATGCTACAGAGAAGAGCTTTGCCGAATATGGAGGGTATCCATGTCGCAAGGAGACCTTTTTTTGTTGTTGCAACGAACATGGGCGGCCATTCCACAGCGTGATTTGGATGAACTTATTTTGAGTATGCCAAACCGATGTTCTTGTGTTGTTAGTGTTCGCGGTAGAAACACGGATTATTAATTGTTTAAGTTACCCAATAAAATTTTAAAGAAAACTGTTATTTCAGTCTTTTTTTCGAACTTTAATGTTAGTGGTTCAAATGTCAAAAATCCCTTTATTAGGAAAATGGCAAATTTCTTTATTAATGCAAAGGTGACTTGGTTTATCGTTACTGTGACAAACGAAAACACTTTATTTGATGAATCCTTAAAGAAAATTTTAATTAATATCAATCAGGAGAAAAGTTATTGCTAAAATATATGTTGATCCCTAGACACTTTTGATGTGTGTAGTATGAATGAAAACTTTAGGATGAAAAATTTTAGGAAGAGTGATCATTCGGATTACAAATCGTTAGGAAGAACAATTTCGGGTAAAGAACTTTAGGTGAGCCAATATGGACCCATATTACATACTACTAAGAGCACGAGAAAACTATTCTTTGACATAACATAGCGTTTCATATCGATGCGAAGCGATTTTCTCGTGCGTATAGTAATAATCAACCTGGGAACTATTATTTGGATACATTTAACGCATATACACGTAATAAGGCTATTTTTTTAATTATTTAATGATTGTTGTTGTACTCATTTGTCGATCTTTACCTTCAAATATCTCGGTAACGTGACACTTTGGGTACCGTGTTACTAAACATTTTTTGTTCGTCTGTATGTCTTCTATCCATACATACCACTTTCATTGTGGGCCGCGATTTCGAAAAAAAAAAACAAAATGGCGGACAGGTTGATATGCCACATCGGTTCTATCCCCTTTGATTAAAGAAACACGTATTCAATATTTTTCGATAATCTAACTGACGGACTAAACATTTTTTTTTAGTCAGTCGACTACCCTATAGCAACAAACTAATACATTAAAACCTTTTTTTTAGTCAGGAAACATCCATATTGTGTAAAAGGAAATGGAGTAATGATAGCGTCACGCTATCACGGTTGCCTGGAGTAGTGACTCCTAGTAATATTGGGCTAGAGTTCATGACGATAATGTTGTAGCTAAAAGTATCTAATAACGTGATCCTTCCGCAATTTAGAATAACGGGTAGACCACCAAATGTTTAGCAGAAAATACGTAGGTGAATTGATTCCCTTTGAGTATATACCTATGTTTAATTCTGACAGAAATACACTTCTCTCTCATGGTACACCATTGTGTAGACAAAAACTGCCAGCTATTTATTAACATATTTTATTTAATGATTTCAGTCTATTTTTTATTTCCACGGATGAAACGCATGTGACTAGAAAAGTGATGGATATCAATATTGATGAGTGGAGAGGGAGAGGAAGGCCAAAGAAAAGATGGTTGGATTGCGTGAAAAATGGCATGAAAGAGAAAGTAGTAAATGCCATCGTAACGTATAACAAGGAAGAATGGACCCCAAATAGAATGCGATAAGGGCAGGAAGATGATGGGTCCATTTTTTTATTTAAATGCTACCTATACTCCATTTACTATAAGATTAGAATTTTAAGTTAACCGTTTTTACAGTCCGTTCAACCGATTGTGGACTCTATTACGTTGACAGCAAGACAAAATGCAGCTGCAATAAACAGTCGGTATTGTAACATTCTTTTTGCTTTTAATGCCATCCTTATGCCTACGGTATAGAAGTCAAAATCGGATGAACGGACTGTAAAAACGGCTAACTTAAAATTCTAATCTTATAGTAAATGGAGTTTAAATAGTACCTACTTGCAGAACAGAGTTAATTTTTTTGATGACATAGAATTTATATATTTTAGTCATAAAGCTCCTACCTCACTAGTATCATTATTGTCAGTAGGCTTCAGTTTCCCCGAGGCCTCGCTGAGCCTGGCGATGGAGGCGGCCGTGGCCTCGCGGTCGCGCTGCCGCACGATGGCTTCCACACAGAGCCACTCCGACATGGTGGTCTCGTACTGACGACGACAGGCCGTGTCTTGTTCCGCTCGCTGTTCAGCTGTAGAACCGAATCTGGGGAAGGAAGGTTTATTTTTAGTTTGTTTTAAGAAACCTATAAATCAACAGAGTTGTTAATGAAAATTTTTCATTCATAATTATATTCTTCTTCAAACTACAAAACGTGTTTTGATACTACAGACAAGCTATCAGATAAATTTCATGGAAAAAAATCTATAGTGCTTATCTGTGTCCTATCTGTAAGGCTTAATGGTAAATTTAAATGCCAAATGTAACACGTTAAGTACACTTCCCGTTGACTTGCAAAAAAAAAAATATTGCTCGCGATGCACCGTCTATTTCTATCATGTTATTTTTGTTTGGTTTTCTTCAAACTTAGGTGATCGGGTATTTAGTTTAGTTAATAGTCAGTTTAGTTACTTGTCAGATGTAACAATTTATTTTTTCTTTCTTGCTACTAAATTAAACCGAGACCCATGTTGGGCGCCAAAATCAAAGTACAGGGAATATTTTTCAGAGTATTAAAAGATATACATGACTAATTCTTCAGTATTTCTTTTAATTTGCCCACTTCTCATTTCTGTAATGGCAGATACTCACTCATAGTATCCGAGTAGATAGGGCCACACATGTCGCCGGATGTCATGTTGAACTCCTCCGTAGTACACCAGTCGGTACACCTCGTCTTTGTCGTGAACCGCGCCGTTCTCGTCCGTCATCGCTAGCCATCGTCCATCTGTGAGACCACCGTCTGCGTTCTCTGCAAAGATTACATACTCATTGAGAAATGCGATAGGTATATAACGCAAAAAACCGACATCATAATCATGAAAAAATTATCAGCTCTCTCATACAAAATTTCAATACCTAATTTCAAGACCTAAATGTATAGGACACTGATTATTTATTTTCGGTCTAGTCCAAAACTCTTGATAATATGAGCTCTCAAGCATGTATAATTTATGTTGAAGAAGACTTATTTGCACCAAAGTGAGACATTATAAACTGGTATTAACTATTTAAATTACAATAAATATACTGAACTGAAAATTAAAACAAAAATTAATCAAAAGGATGTCGAAATATAATGAATGGCTGTATATTCTTATTTGGGTCTCAAAATGGCTATCTTATCATACCTCTAGGAATAATGTTCGGATGTATTAAGCCGCTGAGATGTGTGCGCACTGTAGACAAATGGCGGCAGTACGCCAACCAGCCGTAGAAAGCACGCGATATTATTTGACGACGCATTGTACTGCACACTAACTCGATTGACGCAGACTGAAAATCAAATTGAAAATGTTATTATTTGTCACATGACATGTATCTTTTTCAGGGTTCCGTACTTCAAAAGGAAAAAAACGGAACCCTTATAGGATCACTCGTGTGTCTGTCTGTCTGTCCGACCATTCCCCCCCCCCCTTATCTCCGAAACTACTGAGCATAAAATTCTGAAAAAAATACAGGAAATAGTTCAACACGTATAGATTACAGGAAAACCTATAAGCAGTCATGGTACGGAACCCTTCATGTGCAAGTCCGACTTGCACTTGGCCAGTTTTTTCTTTCTTGCTATTCATAAATGAATAAAGAATAAATTGGCGCCCAGCACGGGACTAAAGTGAGTCCCGTGCTGGGCGCCAAAATACAATTTTATGGCAATCTATGTTTCTAATAAACAAATTTGAATATGACACTAACGATCAAGATGTTATGAAAAATGTAAACAAGATTGGGTGCTCACCATGGCATTAATCAAAAATATACTCAATAAATAACGAGCCCCGGGTGGGCGCCAAAAATTTTTTGCTTTACAAATTAAGTCAACTAATAGTATTTGCAATAGATAACTGGTTCGAAGTGTCACGTAAAAGAGCTCGTAGACGGAATTGGGTCGGCTTTTATCCAGTACACAAACCCGAACAATGCACACGCATTTAAAAAAAAAAACTTTCAGTCCCACGTCGGGCGCCAATTCACAATACTGATTCATTTTATAAAAGTACTAGCTGACCCACGCAACTTCGTCTGCGTCACATAAATATAGCATAAAACCTTTCTCGATATCGACTATCCGACATAAATTAGGCTAAATCGTAACAAACAAAAAATCTTATCTTTCCTCTTTATTATAATAGTTTAGATGGTTTAGATGAGCTTAGATTATATTAAAGTGTGAATTACTATAGGTATCTCTTACTGTTAAATATACTATAACACTCTATACTTGTAAACATTATGATGCAGTAAATATTTTGAATTTGAATTTCCCGGAGGCCAACCAGAATCCCCCGTACCTACATTGCGACGCGCGAAATATTTTGCAGCGCGGATATTTTTACATTGCGATTTCTTCTAAGATATTTGTTTAAACTCTATAGAGTAAAGGGCACAAATATTCTATATTAAATTTCCGTTCTAGCAAACACATTTATTTAGATATAGATTAATACCACATGGGTTAAATAAGCTTCGCAAAAAATAATTATTTTTAACCTAACAGTTTAACTGTAAAAAAAGGTTACAGTGAGTCAATCTTAAAAGATAGATACATGCTGTCGCGGACTTTTTTTTAGAAATTTTAAAGAGGAACAATTCCTTCATACATGATATTAGCGTAACTTAAACCGTTTCCGCAGCGCACGCAGCGGAAGCTCTCAAAAAGGAAATACCTTTTCCCGTTTTTGTAACATTTTTCATTTATACTCCGCTCCTATTAGCCGTAGCGTGATATTATATAGCCTATAGCCTTCCTCGATAAATGGACTATCCAATACAAAAAGAATTTTTCAATTCCAACCAGCAGCTTCTGAGTTTACCGCGTTCAAACAAACAAACAAACAAACAAACAAACTCTTCAGCTTTATAATATTAGTATAGATAGTATAGACTAGTTTTTTATTCCTCCGAGTTTGTTTCAGAGTAAATAAGTACATATTAAGTAGTTCACGTAGGTATATACAAGTAAGTACCCTTTCTTACCTGTTCTATGGGTTGATGTGGGATTGGCGTCAGTGGTGGCGGTGGGAGTCCATTGATCCCGGCCGATGGTGGACAGTCAACCGACATCGTCGAAGAGTCTGATGATGTAGTGGATGTAGAGGCTAGCGGACGACGCGGAGTACGCGGAGGTGATTGAATTGCACGTTCCAGTAGAGAATGACGCATCGCTGAAATGTTGAAACATAGTTTGAATTAATTACAAGGTTCACTGTTTCAAAAACTGTAAATTCTTCAGTCCCAGGCATACTTTTAAGGACTTTTCAAAGTTGGAACAATAGGTGAATGCCTAAATTCCTTTGGGTACCTACTTGTTTTAAGTCGGGCCGCAATATGCTCTTTGCAATTTATTTTATTGTAGTATATTTTAGAAGCCAAAAATTATAACCTCTTGTTATATTTTTTCTATGTGATCGTGGATATTTCAGATAATTATAAGTTTGATAGATCAAGAAAGCAACTTCCATTAAATGACATTAGAAATGTAATAGCGTCAATGTGTGTGTGTTAGGTACACCTCTGCCTAATGATGATTGAGATAATTATGAGAAATATGATAAAGAAAGACTGAAGACAATTTTAAATACCTTCTCTATCAGCAATAGCGTTGTTGACAATCCGGAACACGTAGTCTCCGGCTGTTTCCTCCCACTCAGGTTCCTCTGTCTCGCCGCTCTCGCGTAGACTTGGCAGCGGTCGCCGTCTTGTTTTACCTTTACCAAATACCTGCAGGTAAATGAAGAATTAGTATTCTTGTTAACTTAGCTTTAACCAATATCGGACGCTATACTTTTTGTTCATGTCTGCATTTCATTTGACATCTTTTACTCACAGCTAAATTTTTAAACACAAACTCATCAATATTAGGTGCTTTACTTTTTATTCATTTTGTCTTTCATTTGATATCTTTTACTCACACCTAAATTTTAAAACACAAAATCATCAATATTCGATGCTCCACTTTTTATTCATTTTGTCTTTCATTTAATAAGTTTATAACTCACAGCTAAATTTTTAAACACAAAATCATTAATTTCGATGCTTCACTTTTTATTCGTTTTGTCTTTCATTATTTTGATATCTTTTACTCACAGCTAAATTTTTAAACACAAAATCAATCGCTCACGGCATCTTTCACTCGGTTAACGTATGCTCTAAAAATTACATGAAAAGAGCAGAAATGAGACGGATGTACTTTCTTTCAATAGAGCTTTATATCAGTTTATATGATCAAAGGTCCAAATTCATGAATCTACTCCCATACCTTTCCTGTGCCTCTTTGCGACCAGAGCGGTGGGTCCAATTGACCGTGTGGTAGTAGGCCTGTCTCCAAGTTGCTCAGGAAAGAAAGTAGATGTCCTCCTAAAACAAAAAACATGACGTTATCAGTTAATTAAAGGTTACTGGCGCTACTTTTAGAGTTCCTCTTACGTACTTATTTCTTATTTTATCCACTGGTGTAACACTATACCCACACCCAAGTCACGTGCAGGCCTTTATTTCGCAGGCTTTCATTCAACCTTTTTTATTCGGGCAAATAGGTATACTTAATTGTTTTTTCTGTCTTTCTTTTCCAAAACTATTTCGTAACTTCTCCCTAAAATTTCTATCAGGGAGTGCTATCAACTTAAGAAAATATTTTGACCTTGGCACAACGCACTTAATATAGAAAACTTCCAAAGTAACCCACTTCAGCCATTAGCCATTTATTATTCTCGAAACTCGAACGCAAATAATTTCCGAATTTATTTCCAAACTTTCATAATAATGCTCTTAAATTGAAACGTAATTTAACTTGGCAATCTCGAAAGTAATTTTGATTGATATTGAAGCCGTTAGCTTTAAAATATCTTTTAAGTACTATCCAGATGGGGAACGAGATAAAACATTATCTGCTTTGAATATTGGATAAGTTCCAAAGTATGAACATTGCGTAAAAGTTTCGAAATACTTTACGTTGTGATGGACCCAATACGATCTAAAGAAATCGAGCATGCACAGAAAAAGATACTCTGTAAACCAACTAGCCTCTTTTCGCAAAATCGAACGCCAGTGTTGGTAACTAAACTTTTGGTGATATTGTTGTACAGTACAGTTCACTAAACTTTATGACGGCTCGGAGGTTAGCTGCGAGTGACGGTTTGGGTATTATATTGTTAAGATGATGCATCCTCTACACCCCACTGAAAACTAAAATTGTGTTCTGTGCAGCTTTACGTTAGATTTTTCGAACCGAAATAAAGTTTGATCCGTTATACCTGCAGCGCTGACCGTCACTTGCAGTAACTTTCGAACCGTCATAAAGTTAAAACATAACTTTATACAACTTCACACTTATTTTATTACCAAACCAATTGTATCGATGGGACCCTACTTACTTATGAAGTAAATCTGGTGTGTAAACCAATAGGGTTGACAAAAAAATATAATTTGTCCGTCAGATAGATTTCCAAAAAATATTGGACACAATAATTATATTTTTACTTTTTTCATTTAAATAAAAAATTAAGACGGTGCTTTGTGCTTCGAAAACTCGTGTGAGGTCACATTGCTGTATATTTTTACCTGAAAGTGACGTCATAAGCCCCCACAAATGATATTTGAGGCGTTTTATCTTCGACAATTTTTATTTATTTGATAAAAACACGTACCTATCCAATATTTTTTGATAAATCTAACTGACGGACTAAGGACGGACTAAACAGAATTATATTTATTTTGTCAGAAAACATCCGTATTCCAATTTTGACGCTGTTCAAGAGAATTTTCTAATGTTATACAAGTTTGTTATTACCTTTTGGGAAATGTATGGGTGGTCTCTGGACTCCGTCTTGGCCGACCAGTATGAGAGCGTCGCTGGCCTGTGACCGATGTACGTGTACGTACACCACTTCCCACAAGCACACTTGTAGGGACATCGCCCAGTATACGCTGAAATGTGAATAAAATATTACGTTATTGCTTATGTTACATGGGATTAATTATAACATTCGAAAGCTAGGCATTTTATAGGAATACTTCTGCCTTGCCTTTCGGGGATTGGAGACGAAATGGTTAAAAAAGTAAAAGAAAAACCATACCATGAGCCTCGCTTTGAATTTTTTATCATTGACTTGACTTTTGGAGTTTCAGGACTTTGCTATGATTTGATATTAGAAAGTCACAATTACAAAATAAGTACAAGCATGCGTTTGTACTTATTTCGACAATATATTTACTACATGAAATTTCTAAAATATATACTACCTACTGGTAGTACTAGTAGTAAATTTAGAAATTGGTCCCTGTTTCATTATTTGTACATCCACATTTCGCCAGTCATGCTTAAGACTCACAATAGGTCCCCCTCCCCTATTAGGTTCAACTCTGCCTAACCCTTCGAGGTTTAAATCATTTACATGGGAAACATTTTATGATATCCGAAGCAATCTCTCTGATTGGCTACTAAAACAGAATACTCCCAATTAATTGCATCGTTACTAGAATCCCATCGCCATCCAGCAATATAACTAATACATTCTTGTTAAATGAACTTCCCGACATATATTTTAAGTCTCTGGACAGTCACTACTTATGTAGGCACATTGCGTAGGTATCAAGTCTCATTATCTTTACTGCTTTTGATTAATAAAGTAAACAGCGTCTGAGCCAGACGCTATGCTCTCTACTTTACCTCGTTTCAGCCACCTGGTAAGTATGTGGCTGAAATCGACGGACGACTACAATATAACTAATTTTATGTAGGTAACCTAACCTAACATTAAGAATTTTTGGCGAAAATTTGTAAACAAAATCTCTTAAAACTTAAAGCGCCATCTCCAAGAGTTAGATAATCGCGGGAATAATTTGGGCAAACCATCACAACCATAGAACCTCGATGATAACTCTAAGTAAAGTTATCATATCACGGACGTGACTACACCCACAATTCTCGCACCCGTGGAAATGGTGCACAAACAAACACTAAGCTTTCAACACACAAGCGCTAAGTACCCAACAAAGTTGGTAGTTGACCATTTATCACATCTATGCTTTCAGTAATAAGGTTGAAAAGTGGTTAACTGCGAACTTGGCCGGCTGAACTAGGGAGCGTTCAAGTATTACGTAACGCAATTTTTAAAGATATTTGACACCCGATGTAACGCGCCGTGACGTTTTTCTGTCCGTAACCACAAAGTGACCATTTTTACCAGAAATTTGAAATTTTGAGAAAAAAACGTTTTTGAAATGCGTGACAGAATCTGTACGCGACCGTTCTGAAGAGTTAAAAAAAAACAATGTTACCCCATCCCGCCCCTGTAACGCATCCAGAACTGGGCAAAATACATGCTTTTTTTTTTTTTATTTATTTAAGATGGGTCAGCTCTTGACCTCGAGGCTTGCCTGAGCAAGGATGAGGTCTACGATGGAGCGAGCCTTCCCAGTAGCACTGGCTCTCCCGCGCACCAACGGAACACAGAATCGCGTAATCGCCTTCAAAAACCACCACAAAAAAGTGTGAAGTAACTTTCGTTCGGATATCGGTGGCAAAAATGAATTAAAAGCAAAATAACCAGCTTAAAAGTTCGCTCGCACACTCACGATCGCTAAATGAAGGTTAAATGTATTTTAATGTTAAAATGTATTTTGAAGCCTCAAGTATTTGAAATACTAATTACAAAATACTTCGTTGTCAGGTATTTGAAATACGAATTACAAATTACATTTTAAGGAAATAATTGAAATACAAAATACGTATTTGTATTTCAATTACGTATTTTAATTACAAGTAATTCAAATACTGCCCAACCCTGAACGCATCGTAACGTTAATAAGACCCCCTCTCCCAAATTCGTAACGTAATACTTGAACGCTCCCTAACTAAACACAAACACATACCAATCAATGCACAGAGGGCCAGCACAGCGTCGCCGGTACACTGTGCAGGTGGGCGCCATATTGCACAGACCATACTTGTGCTGGCACGCGGATTCATGCACTAGGTGACAGCGGACACTACACATAGGCGCTACATACATGACACAGTTTACAAAGCGACATAAAAAAACAAAAAAAAAAGAGCAAAAAATAATGAAAAAGGGATAGCAAAGATTTTATAGGATGACGCAAAAAACAAAGTGAATTAGAACAAAACAGATACAACATCTTGCTTAAACAAAACAACATCAACATCTTGCTTTCAATTAAATACAACGCACAGTAGAATTTCGATTATCCACACCTCGATTCTACTGTACTTCATTTGAAGCCACGGTTGGCATAGTGGCTAAGTGATAGGCTTGTGAACAAATATTTGTAAGACCTACAGCTGTATCCAGGAAAAGATTTTTCAGTTTTCTTTAGAATACAAACTTTAATCTACGTTCTCACCTTATTTTTAATTAGGTGTTTTCCTGGTAACGCTAAGAGGTATTCTAACACCGTTTGCGAAAACAAACTTCAATAACAGTTCTCAGTGTGTAAAAGAGAAATAAATATGTGATTTATGATTTAAACTTAGGAAAATATTTCAAAAGCAATCTGGAAAATCTATACTTAATTTGTAAAACAGTATCTAGAAAACCATTTTGCTAAAGCACGTTTTCCTGGTAACACTCTAAGGTATTATAACACCGTTTGCAAAAACAAACTTAACTTCTATCGCAGTTCTCAGAAATCTAGAAGCGACTGCATTCAATTTACAAGTGAAGCAACCGCTGGAGGTATTCTAACTCTAAGTCTTAAGAGTAAGGAAAATATTTCAGTATTTAAAAACAAACGCTTATGCAATTTAAACATAAATAAAGTTAGGAAAATAGCACTTAGGCAATAAAATAGCGACTGTAAACTTTTACTCCAAATGTAAACTTACATAACTTTGAGAACATTATTTACTTGAGAGGGCTTATTAGCCTCTAATAATGTAATAATGCCGGTAAAAATGTAATAATGTCTGGAATAACGAGTTCAGTTACAGCTAAGGAACTTTGGATACCTATACATTTAGATTAAAACAAACGAATGACTTTGTCCTCAATTTAAATTATAGATTCATGAATCGTACCTATTATAAAACCAAGATGTCGTCGC
The DNA here is from genome assembly GCA_949775195.1 of Diarsia dahlii. Lineage (NCBI taxonomy): Eukaryota > Metazoa > Arthropoda > Insecta > Lepidoptera > Noctuidae > Diarsia > Diarsia dahlii. The sequence goes on along the minus strand of OX459210.1, from coordinate 12,048,208 downwards.
CTCACTGTGCTAAGTTGTAATCAATCATCAATAAAGCTAATGGACTCGTGTGTAGGTAATGTATGCATATTCAACCTAACGTTGTCACTGCAGTGAGGCCCGGTTTCCAACAACAAAACGGAGAGGAGCGGAGGCGAGAGGAGATGTGCGGAAATCGGCCAATCACAAAATGTACATTCTTTTGTCTTTTCCGTGATTGGTCGAATTTGACACATCCCCTCTCCGCTCTGCTCGTCCCCGCTTTGGTGGAAACCGAGCCTAACACTCTCACAGGTAACAGTCCTACCAAGTAGGAAGGACTGTGGGAGGACGGCGGTGACTAGGCCAACGAGCCCAGCGCGGGATTGTCTATTTGCTCAATATCTAAGATGTCTACGGGTGAACTTTCTTCAACATAAAACAAAACACTACGAACAACATGAAAGCAACAATGAATGGTTCTACTATAATGATTTGAATGACAATTCTAGTTTACCTCTTGTCGATTCCTTCACTCTCCGCGTATCCATTCATGAGCTGGTTAGGGGTCCACTTAATGACCAGCCCTGCAGCCGTCTGATGAAGGCTCAAGTACCCAGGCATCGGCTCCTCTATGTCCTTCTATAATTAGAATAGTTTCAAATTCTTCAACATCAAATTATTCCTAAATGTCTAACTAAAATAACAATTTTAAATTCCACTTTAATCTTTGAGAAAATTTTATCAATACCTACTTCAATTTCAATTATGTCTGACTAAATTAATTTAAAGTTTTAGACCTTTATCAAAGATGGCTGGGCTGTAAAATAATACCAAGTTATAAGACGACAAATACTGAGCTTAAAAGGCAGACAATGTTACTTTGTAAGCGCCTTTGGAAATAAAACAATGTTAAAAATGTAGTCAATGTATAGGCATCATTTTTCTGTAACTAACTACAGGAATAAGGTCTATAATACAATTCTGTCAGTTAAATAATTCCCTAAGAATTCTTATAACGAAACTAGGCCGCAAAATATTTACACAAATTGAATTAACTACCCGAAATCCAGAACATACGAGTAATTCAAAGTACCCGCTCGTATGATTGGCCCTTTCCCGAAGGACCAACGGATCCGATCCGTTTCCCAAATTTAATAAAACTCAGCACACAAATCATAAACAAGAGTAAATAAATCTGTAGGAAAAAGGTTTTGTTTCTCACCGGCTGAACCCTGACATTGTTCTTTCCATACAAAAGCGTGGCGGTAGAGTTTTGATGTAAGCTTTCGACGTAGTCTTTAGCACTCGAGCCGGCCGCTTTGCCCGTACCTAAAATAAAAGTTACACTTTGTAAGCTTCCTTTTGAAAGAAAAGAAGATTAAAAATTGAGCAATAAAAACTTGGGTGAAACAGAAACGGGTCGGTATATTGTGCAACACAGTCATTTCAATTTGAAGTTAACTTGCTGAAGGAATCCTGTTTTAAAAGTAAAAAAATACCTGGATTGTTTGAGCTCCCATCATCAGATGAAGCATTTAAACTTCTCTTGAAATTTAATATTGGCCTCCTAACGGAAGGTGGTGTAGTGGTTCCCGCAGACATTCTGTGTCTTTGTACCTGTTATTTTGATAAATTAATGATTACTTTCAAGTAAACTAATGGCTACAATACAACACACAACCAATTAATTAGGTATATCAAGAAAGCGCACATATCACTTCTAAATTAAATGAAGTGAATTGATATGACATGTAGTACTGTCACTGTGTCTGTAGAAAAGTATTCTATTTGTTCGAATAAGAAGACTCTTTGACCAAAGTTATACTCACAAGTTCGTCTGCAGGAGGATCCGTCCAGAAACAAGCCGGTGGTTTGGCCTTAGAGTACTCCAGGGCACAAGGACCAACCAGCAAGGAGCTGAGGATGCTCCCGTAGTCCGGGTCAGCAACCAAGGCGTCCCGTTCGTAGTAACGGTTTGCGTTGTTCACCAAATGCTCGATTATCTTCGCCAGTTGGCGCTCGAATAACGCTATGCGGATCCAAAGGTATCTGAGGACAAATAAACTTACAAAATTTATAAGGTGTCAGCCAAGAATTGGGCAGGATTAGTGAGACTCAACTTAGTTTTATCTGCCACATTTCAACCATGATTTTGCAATACTAAGGTAGGTGTTGCGGACCACCATCGGGGCTGCGGGTTGTTTGAAAGAGATACCGCGGCCTCCACACAAAGGGCTAACAAGGAACATGGGTGGATTTTAGTCAGTAGAAGTCTGACACTCCCTACCGCTCTACCCAGAGCGGGAGGAGTCTTTTGATGATTCCGGACCACATCACCATAAATAATTATGTGGTAACTTTATGGCATGTTGTAAGAAGCAAAATCTTCGGAACTTCTGATTTAACTTCAGAAGTTTTTCACTAATGGGAATAGATAAATAGTACCGTAGACGGTTAATAACAGGACGATCCCGTGGCATATTTTACGGCCATTACGCTAGCACAGCCGCAGGCAAAAGCTAGTATTTATTAAAACATTATCCCTATTTTAATGAAAACCGGCATGCATCTTAAGCAAGATTTATTATAACTGAAAACAACGACACAAAATACAAGAACAAAGTTACCAAGTATTTAAATTTAAGACAAAGAAGGATTAGAGGTAGACACAACACCCGTCAACCGTCGTTACCCTGAATCCTAAGTACATAATATATTATGTAATACTTAGGTAAACGAACAAGAACAGAACACATAAATCTTGTGACATATTCCTAAGCGTAAACTCTCGGAAAAGAATGGTAATATTTCTTTCGCGACGTAAAAATCAAAGAAATATGAAAGAAAAATGGAAGCTTTTAGTGGCCGTCGTAAGCCTCAGGAGGCAGGCATTAATAAAGATCGCTGAAAAACAAGAACTCATCAATATCTTCTTTTATTTTTTGCTTTGAATACTGACACTTTCGTTCTGAAGACTTACTTTCAAAAGAGACAATTATTTATGAGAAAATACCGCAACGGGAAAAAGCAAGTTATGTTTTCGGCCTCCAGCAGCATTTTGTACTGTGCCGAATTTAAAGAAATAGACAAAAAGTCAAAGATTAGATAAGATACATGTATGTCTTGAACGAGATTAGCTCGCTTTTAATCCCCTTAAGTCGGCCAAAGAATCGGACCATATTTCTGAACAGGCTAACCGTATATTCCCAAAGTTTTGTTGATTTAGGTCCAATAAAGGACGACGTTTGCCCATTATTAAAATCGAGGAAAATTACGAGGACGGCGACTTCTCAAGAAAAACGTTTGAAATTTCGTAACAGAAAAACTGAACCCCACTCAAGGGATGAGGACATAGAATGAGGATCATAGGCACATACTAAAGGAATCTATTATTCTATACCTAACACAAAATATTACTTCTAATCAAACGATAGTACTCAAAAATCCAATAAAAATGCTCATTATTGTCTTAGTTACGAGCCAACATAAACCGTCTATAAAGACGGACACGGATAGTCTAGAAAACCCAACTTTTACGACAATCAAAAAGCCGCTTTACCACCCCGTTATAAGACTTAAAGCTACAAGAAAATAATTATGTACATCTATATAAAGAATGATGTCATAAAGCAGAAACAATCTCGTAAAGAACGAACATTACGAAGGTACACAGTTTTTATAACGTTACAAATAAAATTTGCCCTTCAGGAGGTTATTCAGGTACTTATTCAAAGTTATGAGGTTTTCATTCTTTTGTTTCTCAAACAACTACGGCTGAAAAACAAAGGAGAGATATGCATTATGCTACGTTTGTGTTTGGTTCTTTTAATGTGGAAAGTATACTGGTATTTTTACGCAAAAAAAAACAGAATATGAACGTGTTTTACTAATTGCTTAAATTGAGATAATTACGTTTTTGAACAATTGATTCGTCCTTCAAATGTATAAAAGGCGATTTCTGTACAAAAATAGTCAGAAGCACATATTCTTTTATAGAAACCACCTTTTCCAAGCTAAGAAATCGGTCTCGTACATCTTAGTAAAGCTTTGGTCTAGTAAAGTACCTACAGAGGATTTATTTATACCATTTCAACTTAGTCTATTCTCGAAGCCTACTAAATTCAGTTTACCGATACCTGAAATACCTACAAGAAACCGACATTTTATTTCATTAGACTTTTGAAGAGTTCAAATCTCTCATTTTCCGTAAAATAGAACTAACACGTGGCAGGGTCAAATCAACATGACCTAAATTGTAACATCAAGGCAAAGTTATGCTTACAACCGTATTGAAACCATCTGCCACTCAGTACCCAACCAGTACCTATACAATTTTCACACGACACCACTCGTCCACGCGGTGACGTCATAATGGCATTTTTTTTATTGTGCCAAGCCAGAAGTCCTGTAAGCCAGAATCAGCAGTGGCGACCACCTGAGGAGCGCTGAGGCAATATGAAGCTCGACGAAGTCCCAGAGAAACGATTTAACTGTCTTGGATCTCGCAACGAAATTAATCAGAAAAGAATAGCGGAGGAGTAGGAAAAACATAATTTCCACTTATTTGGAACACAATTTTTGGCTTATTTGGAATCATTTGATGCCTAGGGGTTCAACATCCCTGGCAGCACGGGATCGTACTTCTCCATACTCCTATCTTTTTCTGTCACCCAGAACCGTCATTTGCTAGAGCAAGAAACAGAGCGGGAATGATATCACTCGCGGCAGCTTCGACAGGACAATTCGAACGGCAGCACGCTCTGTTTCTCGTAAACCGAAAGGGCAAACGGTGTTCACCACCACAAAATCCACTTCGCTGCATCCGCCCAACTAAGCGAACGAGCCGTGTGAGAATCGCCTATATAGATAAAGTATGGCACATCGAATGTCAGAGTTCAGCTTTGTAGAGCGTCGACACTGTCACTCTTGTGTGACAGTCACTTTGTAAAGTCACTGTCAACCGGATACTTCCCTAAAGTGCCCGGGTGGTTAAATGTCTGTAAATTCTAGCTACCAACTTTCGTTATAAATGCGAAAAAGACGGTATGTCTCTTAGTTTGTCTTTATCTGGTATCTCTTCATGATTCATATAGAACAGTTGAACAGTTTTCGTTGACTTCAGTTCCAGTTGACTTATAATTACTGACTCGTAAAATTTTCAGCATTTTACAGACAGATACCGGTCATTATTAGACACACAGGTTAACCCAGATTAGGAAAAAAGTAAGTTTCTGTCCCGCATGTACGACGTTCACATGAAATAATTCTGATCTCTACGCAGTCAAAGCCGTATAAAAACTAGGTCTCAATCTACATTTATAAGGGTCTACAAAGTTTCGGGTAGAGATGAATTCAGGACACGTATCCAAGTATTTCGCATGGTAAATTGGCAGACTGTGTTTTGAAGTTAAACAGTATTCAAGCGAAACATGAATAAAGGACGCTGTTACTTTTTCGATCAACTCATGTTTAGGTAACTAAAGTCGCTCAAAGCAAGGTCTCACAATAGCGCTCGGTTTTATACCTCCTATAAATAATCTTGATCTTTGATATTATTTTTTAATTGTATTGAAATAGAATTTGGTACATTACTTGGAACTTTGAAAACGCATTTGGTAATTGTTAATTATTAGTATCGTCGTCATGATAAGTAGGTTAGTATTTTCAACCGAGTCGAAAAAAAAGAAGGTGCTGTGTTTGTATGTATCCGCGATTTTCCCAAAAGCTACTGATCCGATATCAATCGGATTTTCGTTGATAAATGCATATTTATTTATTTATTTATTTCATTTGGGAAAACAAACAGTAGTTTATTAAGTATATTGTGTGAGTATAATATTGTGTTTTTAAGGAAGGTTTTACTGTAAAATATGATTATAATATAATAATAATAATAAGTTTATTTATTTCTCTCACAATGGTTTTGTAGCACGTTTTGAACACTATAATATTCACATTGTGAGAGCTGGTGCCTGAAGTAGGTTTCAAAAAAACCTGTATTACAGGTCACCAGGATTGGAGATCTTCCGAAGTAGACAATGGAACTCTTCAATAATATAGACAGCAAATGACTCACGATAGCTGTGATCGTATGTTTATGTAGTGTTTTCGCCATTTCATAATATAATATCACGCTTGTTCGGGTTTAAGGGGCAAACAGATGTACACCCAATATGGGGTACCTACCAACCAAACTTAAGGGGACGGTGAACGAACATTCTCCATACAAACGTAATACCAAAATCATTCGCGATACGAACATATTACCAACTTAAAATTCTGTACCTTTAGTGAAAAGTGATATAACTCGACTTGTAGCAGTTTTGAGTTCTGTATACAATCTTGAAGCTTGAATTTTATTTGATTTTTCTATCTAATCAGTATAACTCTATCTCATATAGAACGGGAAATAAGTTTAGTGTTTAATGATACAAGTTGCATTTTTGGTTAATTTTGATGATATTTTTTGTGTATACTGATATATCTTTAGTAATATTAAATTGAACTAAAGCTTAAATTTAAACAAGTACGTGTAAATAAGGCTATCTCGATTTATATTACTTGACACATTTAATATTAATGACATGAGTTTTGTGCGTATTAATACAATACAATTTGTATTAAATGACACATTAAATTTCCTAAAATTATCAATTGTGAATGATAATATAACTCAAATTGTATCTCATAAGTATGAGCAGCATTAAACATCACCAACGTGTCAAGTGATTCAACTAAACCTGTATCAAACTACACGTGAAATATTTAAAGTAAAGCGTTTAGTTCTCAATAATATAAAATTTATATCGCTGTAGTATAGGATTTTTAGGATCCGAGCGATTGTGATTTTTGTGTAAAGTGATCTATGCAGTGATCTATGTAGTAAGCGCGCTCAAACTGCGTTGCCAGATGTACGAGAAATCTCGTACATTTGCGAGATGTAGCACTCTATATGAGAAGCGAGAAAAAAAACTCGTACTCCCTTTTACGAGAATTTAACAATGTTGCTAATACAAACCAAAAATAGGTATTTAAATAAAAGAATAGTCTCAAACGATTAATTTAGCAAATCACTAGATTCATTAGTTTATCACTAAAATGCATTTTTAGTTGTTGACGGATAATGTCCGCTGGGTGTATTTTTTTGTTATTGTCCTTATTGCACTCATGATTATGTTGTTTTCTTATTTATTTTGCACTGACTGAAACGTGAGTAGAGCAATATGTTTTAGTAGTGACAGTGAATCTTCATCCACTCCACCATAAAATAACAAAAAACTGACAAGTGCGAGTCCGAGTCGCACATACGGTTCCGTACCATCGTAGTAGTATGTATCATACCCTTTAATTTGTATTTATTGTTGTAATAGTGGCAACAAAAATACACATTTTGTGATTAATTTAGTTTTTCATAGTGTTTGTATGAATGACAAAGTTATATAATATTTACAGTTTTTTTTAATCTCGTTCAAACTATTAAACAACAGTATTTTTTTAACTCTATTTAAAAATTTGGAGGGGGAAACTTTTGTGTGTGTGTCTTTCTGGATGTTTTTAGGAACCTTAATGTCATTTTTAAAAACCTATCTATAGAAACTTATAAGATTGACGTTTTTTATAGTTTAATTTCCTTGTATGGGGAGCCCCCCTTAATCTTTTATTTTTGTATTAAAATCGTAAAGTAGTTCACAGAATACATCTAACTTATACCAAGTTTCTACTGAGTACCTAGTCTTAATAGTTTTGGAATAAAGTGGCAGTACAGCAGACGGAATTACGGACTGACGGATGGACAGACAGACATGACGAATTTGTAAAGGTTCTGTATTTTTGCCCTGCGGCTACGGAACCCTAAAACGGTAACACTATTCGTACACTTTTCGCGGAATCCTATATTCCGAGACTAGCTGCTGCTAGATCTTAAAAAACCCAAAAAAGCATATGTGCATACTTATTGTCCATCAAACCTGCTTGCTGAAATCACAAATCTCAAATCCCATGCAGAATACAAAAACATTTGAGAAACAAACCTGGTTCATCGGGTCTACAATCACAAAAGTTGACCTTATCTGGTTCATCATCATTTCAGCCGAAAGACGTTCACTACTGGACATAAGCCTCCCCTAAGTGTCACTACATTGACCGGTCCCGTGCGTCTCGCATCCAGCGAATCCCCGAAACCTGCACCAGTTCATCGGTCCACCTAGTGGAAGGACTTCCAATGCAACGTCTGTTCTTCGTTCTTCGGTTCGCGGTCGCCACTCCAGTACTTTTCGGCCCCATCGGCCATCTGTCTGCGAGCAATGTGCCCTGCCCATCGCCACTAAGTCTAGCAATTCTTCGGGCTACGTCAGTAACCTTGGTTTTATGCGGATGTCTTCATTTCCGATTCGATCACGCAAGGAAACTCCGAGCATAGCCCTTTGTTTGACTTTATACCTTCTGATAAGGCTGATCGTGAGCGACCACGTTACGGTCCCATAATGTAATCACTGGCAACACACACTGGTCATGGTGTTTGAGACACTGCGGTAAGTCGGACAGAAGATACTACTCAGCTTCCCAAAAGCTGCCCAGCCGAGTCGGATTCGACGATTGACCTCTTTCTCAAAGTTAAACCTACCTAACTGGACAGTTTGTCCCAGGTAGACATAATCGTCTAAAACTTCGAGTGTAGAGTCTTAGATCTTGATAGGTATTTGGTTGCTGAAAATAAAACAAGCTCCATTGGTCGCTCACAATGGGCCTCATCAGAAAGCTCAAAGTCACCCAAAAGGCAATAGAGAGGACTACACTCGGAGTTTTACTTGCGGGATTGGATCAGAAATGAAGACATCCATCCGAACCAAGATTACCGACGTACCGCGAAGAATTGACAACATTTTGTGGCAGTGGGCAGGGCACAGTGTTTGCATAACGGGTGGCCGATGGGGCTGAAAACCTCTTGTGTGGCGACCGCGAACCGGAAGTCGTTGCGTTGGAAGACCTCCCACTAGTTGAACCGATGACCTAGTGAAGGTAGTTACCACTGGATACGAGGCTAACGGGACCGGTCAATATGGCGACACCTGAGTTAGGCCTATGTCCAGCAGTGGACGTCTTTTGGCTGAAATTATGATGATGATGATAAGGGCAGTATGTACTAGGACCCACAATAGAAATTAAATTAAACTTATATTACTTTACACCTCAGCTCATTTGATATAAATAAAGATAAATCGAAATACACCACATCTTCTATTGTGTTCATTGTGTGTAAATTGATATAAGTTAGATTTTGTCATAGCACACTAAAAAGACACGGTACCCATGAAATCTCGATGCTTTCGAAACAAAATTAGTTCCAGTGTTTTATTATTTATAACTCTGTTACTATTGAAAAGATGTTTCAAAAATACTTGTAACATTAAACACAAGTGCATTTTATAATATGTAAAATGATATAATTGAAATTGTATCATTATACACATAGGAACTTAAATGTGGCTAATGATATAAGTCTAGTTTTTTTTAAATATCTCAAATTCTAATAATTTTTTGACAAAATCAAAACATATACGATATAATAAAAACAATTTCCAATTGATAAAAGTCAATACGTCAAAAAAATATACAGAAATAAAAAAGTTGTATCCGTTTAAAAATTGCAAAACTTATTCTCTGTTTTTCTCAAAACGAGGATTTGTGACTTATATCACTTTTCACTAAAGGTACAGAATTATGTTATTCGGATACAGACCATATTTATCTAGGTTCCTATTAAACTTTTTTTTAAAACATTTACTATTTACGAAATGCAAGCGAATTGCATTTCGTCAATAGCAAATAGCAATTCGCTTGCATTTCGTAAATAATAAATGTTTTTAAAAAAAAAGTTTAATAGGAACCTAGATAAATATGGTCTGTATCCGAATAACATAATTTTAAGTTGGTAATATGTTCGTATCGCGAATGATTTTGGTATTACGTTTGTATGGAGAATGTTCGTTCACCGTCCCCTTAATGAAAAAGAACAACCGGTACCGACAGCGACTTCCGAAAAGAAAAATACGCTACCTACGTGAAATAACCATGTGAAATAAGTAGGTACTTAAAATGAAATAGGAATTTCAATTCCAAACCTCTCCGTCGAAAGCTTGACCTGACCCATCCATTTCCAAACCTCACCGCCGACAGCTTGACCTTACCCATCCATTTTCAAACCTCACCGCCGACAGCTTGACCTGACCCATCCATTTTCAAACCTCACCGCCGACAGCTTGACCTTACCCATCCATTTCCAAACCTCATCGCCGACAGCTTGACCTTACCCATCCATTTCCAAACCTCACCGCCGACAGCTTGACCTGACCCATCCATTTCCAAACCTCACCGCCGACAGCTTGACCTTACCTATCCATTTCCAAACCTCACCGCCGACAGCTTGACCTTTCCCATCCACTTCCGAACCTCACCGTCGACAGCTTGACCTGACCTATCCATTTCCAAACCTCATCGCCGACAGCTTGACCTTACCCATCCATTTCCAAACCTCACCGCCGACAGCTTGACCTGACCCATCCATTTCCAAACCTCACCTCCGACAGCTTGACCTTACCCATCCATTTCCAAACCTCACCGCCGACAGCTTGGCCTTTCCCATCCACTTCCAAACCTCACCGTCGACAGCTTGACCTGACCCATCCATTTCCAAACCTCACCGCCGAACTCTTGACCTTACCCATCCATTTCCAAACCTCACCCCCGACAGCTTGACCTTACCCATCCACTTCCAAACCTCACCGTCGACAGCTTGACCTGACCCATCCATTTCTGAACCTTGTCAACAAACTGCTTAACCCCACCCATCCAAATCCCGGTCGTACCCAACATAATTTCTAAATCACATTCTAATAATAAAAGTATGAAACTCGTACTTACTTTTATCTCAGTCCTAAAAAGTATCAACTCCTTCCGGTCGTCGTCGGTCGTCGGTTGCCGTGGTAACCGTACACTAAAATCTTTTTCTATCACGTTTATCGTACGTATTTTTTGCAAGAGAGCGATACACACGTCCTTCCACTAGCGCTGCTGAGCGCGGAATGATGAACCGGGAGCGAAAAATGTATGAAGAAATTGGCAAATGTTTTTATTATAGCTAATAATTGAATAAAAAAATTTATATAAACAAAAAAAATATCTCTCAACATCTAAAGGACTATATGTACCGCAATTTATAATAATTTTGGAGATATAATATGCTGTAAATTTACCTATAATGGTACCTATTCGGACCCTACTTTTTTACATTTTCTGCGATTATTGTGATGGGAAAAACGTATTTGTGCGATTTTTTTGTATGACGTCATACAATTTTTCTGATGCCAATCTGGAGACGAATAAATTATCTTTAAATTAAGACCATGATATCTTCACATTTGTGATTGCTTATACGTTAAAATGGTACCTGAAAACCACTGTTATTTGTAGAAAAATGTTTTAGCGTCCTTAAGGACGCTGTAACATTTTCGATCAACTCATGTTTAGGTAACTAAAGTCGCTCAAAGCAAGGTCTCACAATAACGCTCGGTTTTATACCTCCTATAAATAATCTTGATCTTTGATATTATTTTTTAATTGTATTGAAATAGAATTTGGTAGATTACTTGGAACTTTGAAAACGCATTTGGTAATTGTTAATTATTAGTATCGTCGTCATAAGAAGTAGGTTAGTATTTTCAACCGAGTCGAAAAAAAAGAAGGTGCTGTATTTGTATGTATCCGCGATTTTCCCAAAAGCTACTGATCCGATATCAATCGGATTTTCGTTGATAAATGCATATTGTGTTTTTAAGGAAGGTTTTACTGTAAAATATGATAATAATATAATAATAATAATAAGTTTATTTATTTCTCTCACAATAGTTTTGTAGCACGTTTTGAACACTATAATATTCACATTGTGAGAGCTGGTGCCTGAAGTAGGTTTCTAAAAAACCTGTATTACAGGTCACCAGGATTGGAGATCTTCCGAAGTAGAAGATGGAACTCTTCAATAATATAGACAGCAAATGACTCACGATAGCTGTGATCGTATGTTTATGTAGTGTTTTCGCCATTTCATAATATAATATCACGCTTGTTCGGGTTTAAGGGGCAAACAGATGTAGACCCAATATGGGGTACCTACCAACCAAACTTAATGAAAAAGAACAACCGGTACCGACAGCGACTTCCGAAAAGAAAAATACGCTACCTACGTGAAATAACCATGTGAAATAAGTAGGTACTTAAAATGAAATAGGAATTTCAATTCCAAACCTCTCCGTCGAAAGCTTGACCTGACCCATCCATTTCCAAACCTCACCGCCGACAGCTTGACCTTACCCATCCATTTCCAAACCTCACCGCCGACAGCTTGACCTGACCCATCCATTTTCAAACCTCACCGCCGACAGCTTGACCTTACCCATCCATTTCCAAACCTCATCGCCGACAGCTTGACCTTACCCATCCATTTCCAAACCTCACCGCCGACAGCTTGACCTGATCCATCCATTTCCAAACCTCACCGCCGACAGCTTGACCTTACCCATCCATTTCCAAACCTCACCGCCGACAGCTTGACCTTTCCCATCCACTTCCAAACCTCACCGTCGACAGCTTGACCTGACCCATCCATTTCCAAACCTCACCGCCGACAGCTTGACCTTACCCATCCATTTCCAAACCTCACCCCCGACAGCTTGACCTTACCCATCCAATTCCAAACCTCACCGTCGACAGCTTGACCTGACCCATCCATTTCTGAACCTTGTCAACAAACTGCTTAACCCCACCCATCCAAATCCCGGTCGTACCCAACATAATTTCTAAATCACATTCTAATAATAAAAGTATGAAACTCGTACTTACTTTTATCTCAGTCCTAAATAGTATCAACTCCTTCCGGTCGTCGTCGGTCGTCGGTTGCCGTGGTAACCGTACACTAAAATATTTTTCTATCACGTTTATCGTACGTATTTTTTGCGAGAGAGCGATACACCCGTCCTTCCACTAGCGCTGCTGAGCGCGGAATGATGAACCGGGAGCGAAAAATGTATGAAGAAATTGGCAAATGTTTTTATTATAGCTAATAATTGAATAAAAAAATTTATATAAACAAAAAAAATATATCTCAACATCTAAAGGACTATATGTACCGCAATTTATAATAATTTTGGAGATATAATATGCTGTAAATTTACCTATGATGGTACCTATTCGGACCCTACTTTTTTACATTTTCTGCGATTATTGTGATGGGAAAAACGTATTTGTGCGATTTTTTTGTATGACGTCATACAATTTTTCTGATGCCAATCTAGAGACGAATAAATTATCTTTAAATTAAGACCATGATATCTTCACATTTGTGATTGCTTATACGTTAAAATGGTACCTGAAAACCACTGTTATTTGTAGAAAAATGTTTTAGCGTCCTTAACGCTCGCTTAGTTCAGTGATCACGCTTTCAAAGTGGTTTTATCGTTGAGCGAAGAGCTTATTGACTTTACATCTTTTTAATGACTATAATAATCACTTTACTTTTGATTCACAACTTTGGAGATCTTCGTTCGTGATTTTTCTGTCATTTTCTTTGTAGGTTGAGTAGAGTGATAAATTAAATTGGAAGCCAAATGGATATGAGCTTTTTTCTTGCTATCCTGTATGGATCGTGTCTTTAATGAGATCATTATGTTAGAGAACGTCATTGTTTAACCACTGGGAAAAAGACCTTTGGTTATTTATTTCCATTTACGAACAAAGAAAACGATAGACCGCTGATCGGTTGACAAATACGGATTCCATTGGAATTCAGGTAACAAAACGACTATATTATGCGAAGGGATAAGCAAAGGTATACAAAACTTCCTCAGTTCATTAGTTATGTTAAGCAGCACCGAGGAGTACGGTTTTGTACTCGTATACCTACGTTTATGTTGCAGAATTTTCGCAAAGTATTTTTTACATACTTTCGACTCGCTAAGATAATGCAGTATCATGAAATAATTGGCGAACCATTGTCTTCACCTGCAGGGCTAACATGCGCAAGTCGACAAAATTTTGTCGACGCATTATCTCGTGCTGAGACGACTTATGTCTGTTTGTCGATGGGAGTTAACATGGCGACACTTTTATCTCGTGTCGTTCTGTTAAAGAACTCATGTCGTTCTGTCAAACCTGTTTTTGTCGTCAGGCTCTAACATGCGCGCTTTATTTAGTCGAATTTTGACATTTTCCTATGACAAGTTTGTCGTTGATGGTTTTCGTAGACGAGAAACCGCGACAAACAGAGAAAAAAACTGAAAAACAGTGTTCTGTGAAATTAAACAATTTATGTATAATGGCGGTGCCGTACTATAATTATCTTTTAACTGTTTATGAGGAAAGGGAAGCAAGAAAAATACAGAGGAAGGTGCTTCGCGACGTCTGCAACCCATTCGACTTAGGGATAACGAGTTCCAGTATCTCTGGCGAATTACAAAGCCTATGGCTATTTATATTATAGACTAGCTGAACCCGCGCATGCGTTGCAATGCGTTTTTCCTACCTACCTATCTACTACCCTACCTACTACCCTACCTACCACCCTACCTACTACCCTACCTAATATATTTGAACATATTAAAAAAAAAAAAACAAGTATATATAAACCTCACGGAGCCCGAGACCTTTCCAACGAATGCAAAACCGTGGAAATCGGTTCGTGCGTTCTGGAGTTATAGCGTCAGGAAGGAAAACCAGGTACTTGCTGAATAGTGAACATTCACTATGATTTACGTATGGCATAGTGTGTTGTATTTTGTACATTACAGTTAGTACATTAATTCATCAAGATAAATAATGTAACATAATTTATTATGATTACTTATCTTCTATCTCGTAGAAAAATGCATTCTACACACGGTTTATTTTGGGAGTCAATAAAGAACATTGATTAAAGACTTGCTAATAAACTAATATGCATCTCCGCCATCTGTGACGGGATTTTGATCTAATACTTACTGTCGAATCTCTTTGATGCCAAAGCCATCTTCTTTCTAACAATCCAACAATTTTTCAAATTGTATTGAAAATATTTAATCTAGCGTGAACCACAACTATCAACAAATTTTGAAATTCAAAATTTTAAGGTCGCGTTCACAAATATGGCAGCGTTCACGCAATTCCCACCAATATTGACCGAATGAAACCGGCGTTACTAAACTAGACTATGGTATGTTTTCATGAAATGGCAACATCAGTTATCTCGCGTCGAGAAGGAGAAGTCACGACGGGATATCTTCTCGAGCGTGGTGCGCATGTTAGGAAAAGTGACAAACGAATCGAGAACGACAAAATTTGTCATCTCGTTTATGAGATATGTCGACTTGCGCATGTTAGCCCTGCTGGCCACAAACCAAACTTTGAGATGGTACTGAGAAATTCCTAATAGAGAAACCCCAATTTCTTACATCGATAATACAATTCAATAGTTACCCGTAAAATATTCAGTTCGGTAATTTTACATTAATAGTTCTCAAAGTTCCCTTGTTGTTATAATTGGGCTCACCTATGAGGTTAAGGTCGGACCCTTGTCTTAGGTATCTCGTAAACCCAATTATAACTCGATACTACTAAACTGTACTAATCAATTGATGTTCGTTGGCCTGAGTTATTAGAGATGGGTATTTAGGGTAAATTTTAGTTTGGATGGTAACAAAACCTTTCGGCATATACACTCCTTTGCAAAAAAAACGGGCACCTTAGGATATTTACGTTCTAAGGTCGATTTGAGTTAATTCAATGAAATTTAATTGTTTGACGTAGTCTGTATACATAAAATCGTGTAAATTAATACGCGTGAAGTGAACTGTGGCAATTTAAAAAAAAAATCTATGAATTCTTTAAAACCGATGTACACGGCCAAACAATAAGAAGTGGTCGGCAATAAAGACAAGAAGATTTTTTTACTTTGTTTAATTAAATAAAGTTACAAATGTAATAACCTAATAACGAGTGTGACCTCCTCTTGCCAAAATCACAGCTTGAATCCTTCTGGGCATGCTTTCCACGATGTTTATAATGACGTTTTGAGGAATACGTTCCCACTCTTCTGCAATGACTCTTTTTAGCTCCCTGATGTTTTGTGGAGCATGTTGCACTGATCTTACCCGTCTCTTTGGAACATCCCAGACATGCTCAATTGGATTGAGGTCAGGACTTCGAGCTGGCCAATCTAAACGACGGATCCCAACTTCTTGCATGTACGCTTCCACGTCGCCAGAACGGTGCGGGCGAGCATTGTCGTTCATAAAAATGGAATCTTCCTCAAGTGCAGTCAATGCGGGTTGTGCATATGGAATTAGGACTTCCATTATGTACCGGTGTGCATTTAATGTTCCATTTTCTATGAGAACTAACTCCGTACGCCCCGTCGAATTAATTGCTGCCCAAAACATAACGGAGCCTCCGCCATAAGGAGTGATTTCTTCGAAACACACTTCCGCATAGCGTTCCCGTGGTCTTCGTAGCACTCGCCGGCGTCGGTCCTCTCCACACAAAGAGATTCTAGCTTCATCAGAAAACAATACTTTATTCCAGTCCTCCAGAGTCCATGAAGCACAGTTTCGAGCAAACTGAAGTCGAGCAACACGGTGCTCACGGAGTAATTTAGGTCCCCGAGCCGGGCGGTAACTCCTGATATTGGCAGCCAAAAGCCTCCTCCTGACGGTCCACAAGCTAACTTCTACTCCTCTTACTTCTTCAAGGCTCTTCTTCAGGTCCACACTTGACGCCTTACGATTCCGCAAGGCCTGACTCACCAAAAAGCGGTCATCTCTTGGTTCTGTGCGTCGTTTTCTTCCCGAACCGGGTCTTCTTTTGACCGAACCGGTCTCTTGATACCGTTGCCAAGTCCTCTGGACAGTTGAACGACTCACATTTAGCCGCTGAGACACGTAAGTTTGCGAACAACCTTCTTCAAGTAGGGCTATAATTTTACCGGCCCTTATCGCTTTATCACTCATGTCAAAAAGTGGTATTTAATGTAAAAAGAGAGATAAAATTGTTTAATTTGCAGAAAATATCCAAAAAGTTTTAAAATTTTAGTAATCAGTAATAAAATCGTTTCAGCAATTCGCGCCATTAGTAAAGCAATTTTACAATATTCTACAATAATCATTATTTTCCTTTTGTTAATTTCAAAATTTAAATTTGGAACGTACAGAATCATGCCAGGATTCTTCAAATAACATGCCAATACATCGTCAAATTAATAAAACCTCTTACTTGTCCTTCTTCATTGAAGTAGAGAAAAAAATATGAAGTGCCCGTTTTTTTTGCAAAAGAGTTTATTACATTTTGTCGGCAAGACACAAGGGTTTAGGCCTCGTCGAGAAAAAATTATTATATAATAATAAGGAAAAGGTGGTAATGTGGCCCCCTACTTTGTTTTTGAGGCCTTGTGTAAAAAAAAACAAGACTCAGAAATGTAATTAATATGTTATTTCTCTCTTTATTTATTTACCTATACATGCCTAACTATGAAATAAATAAAACTGCCACAGGATGATCAAAAACTTATGTATTCTAAAAAAATACAAATTTGGCAACATGAGATCGAGTGAGGGTTATATGGCACCCTGGGGGCCATATTAAATGTACTGATTCAATTAGTACCTAACGGCAAAATTCGCAGATATAATATTCGCCTTCAGGACCTGCACAGGCTGTATGAGTAGATATGAGCGCCGATGGCCAATCTTCTGGCGGCGGCGCGCCGATTTTTTTAAGTCGACGGCGGCGGCGTCGGCGGCGTGACCTTCATTTAACTACCTTAATTGAAATAAAACAATTATTTACGTACAATTAAGATTTAGTATAATTTTTGACGTGACAAATGAATTGACAACATAATTTTTAAAAGAGAAAACAAAAATAAAATTAAAACAGTCTGTCAGCATTCAGTCGGACGTGCGTTCGGTCAGCGTGTTTGGTTAAGGTGGATGTTCAAGGTAGCCCGCGAAATTAAAATTTTCTTACGTTTTTAGCGATTTGCAGGCCAGTGCTAGGTTGTATGTTAGTGAAAATATGATTCGCGGCTGTAAGACGTATGCAGTTACAGAATAATAATCATCAAAATCATCATTACAACCCTCCAAGTTCATGTAACTGTCAAGAATGAGTATTTCATCAAAAGGTCATTCTGCATACGTCTTACACCCGCAAATCATATTTTCACTAACATACACCCTAGCACTGACCTGTAAATCGCTAAAAACGTAAGAAAATTTGAATTTCGCGGGCTACCCTGGAATGGGCCTGCAACATCAACCCCGCCGCTCGGGCTTGCTCGACGCGCCGGCGCCTAGGATCGGCGGCGGCGGCGCGGGGGGAATCACGGCGGCGGCGGCGCGCCGGCGCGGCGCTCATGTCGGCTCATACTATGAGCCCATAAATGGCAACTCTGGCACTGAATCCACTCCTCCCCAGGTCTGTCGTTAAGGTAACTGGTGTCACAGAATATAAAGATCGTATCTGAGCTTTCAGGTACGCTACTCGGATTAACACTCTCGTCATTTTCAGAGTCGGTTTCTACGACTGCGTCACTTTCAGAGCTACTGCTAGATGTACTAACTCTCTGGCTTCTGAGAGTCCTTCACTAATCGTTTCAGTGTAGATCTTGGCACAGAAAATGTTTTTACAGCCTTTTTATAGCCCATGACCTTTGTCCTCACTGCTTCAATTGCATGTTTCATTTGGTCTGGATCCCATGTTTTCCTTTTCTTTGAAGATGGAGATAATACACTTTGTCGGGGCATCTGAAAGCGGAAAATAAAAAAAATAAGGAAGCGATACAGCAGTCATACATGCTATATGGCCCCCGGGGCCATAATATAAACAATGTCAGGGGGCCAAATTGCAAGAAAGCAAAATTTTAAAAACAAACCTTATTACAAATATTATATCAAATGTTTTTTATAATTACCTTCAAAATCCTGTAGAATAACGTTTATCAAACACAATGCACAAACCACCAAAGCTAAAACTCGCTTATTTCCAGTAAAATTGAATAAAATGCAAAGCAGTAATAAAAGTTTGGCATTTGCGTGTTTCGACTGGTTCGCAGAAAAAGTAAACGAGACGCCCCCTCGCGGATCTATTGGGTTAAAATCAACAATGTCACACGAGCCCCGCGTTGCATCAAAAAAAAATCTAGATGGCGTGTTTATAAACTACAAATATCGAGGGGGGTCAATTTACCTGCAGGGGCCACATTACCACCTTTTCCCTAATAATATTCCACAACTATCACACAACGCCATCTAGTCCCAAGCTAAGCAGAGCTTGTGTTATGGGTACTAGACAACTGATAAACATACTTATATATTTCTAAATACATACATAATAAAGATAAATTACACCCAGACACAGAACAAATGATCGTGCTCATCACACAAACATTTGTCCTGGGTGGGAATCGAACCCACGACCTCCGGCATAGCAGTTAGGGTCACTAACCACTAGACCAACAGGCCAGTCACAAAAAAAAAAAAAAATATGAAAAGATAATAGAGAACATTTTTAAGGTGATTAACTGTTAGACGATAAATCGTTTAATTCGCAGAGAGTTGAACGTTTTATATTTCAACAATGATCTGTTAAACATTGATAGAAGCTTTTTGGAATCTTAGGTAAATCTAATCCATTTCTTACTTTTTAACCGACTTCAAAAAAAGGAGGAGGTTATCAATTCGACTGTATTTTTTTTTTATGTTTGTTCGCTCATAACTTGCGACTGGGTGAACTGATTTTCATGATTCTTTTTTCATTTGAAAGCTGGTGCTTCCCGTGTGGTCCCATTGTCACCATTTCATTATCTGATGATGGGATCTTGTAGAAATCGGGGGAACTCTTCAATAAATAACAGCAGATTAACCGCGATTGTTGCTATAGCATAATTATCTAAACATTGTTTACGCCATCACACAACATAATATCACGCCTGTACTCACTACAAAGATTATAAAAACTATTTGGTGAAGATCTGATGAAGAACTTCGGAGATAGGCAACGGAACTCCTCAATTAATGATAGCAAATGGACTGGGATTGCTGAAATCTCATGACTGTCTATTGTTTACACCAGTTCATAACATAACATCACGCCGGTACGTTGTGAAGGGGTAAGCACATGTGAACCACTAAAAAGTGAAAAATAAAAACTTTTTTACAAAAAATAAAACCGACTTCGACAAAAATAAAACACAAAAAAGTGAAAAATAAAAAATCTGCTTCAGAAGTCGGTGGCAAAAACATGAAATCAAACAAACAAAAGTCACCGACTTCAGAAGCTGATTTTTTATTTTTCACTTTTTTGTGTTTTATTTTTGTCGAAGTCGGTTTTATTTTTTGTAAAAAAGTTTTTATCATAGAACAGTTACCGCTGACAGAATGTGATTTTATTCAGATCCTCTGTGTATCCAAGGGAATTTCTGAAACTAGTTGCTTTTAAAAGATGTAAGTATCCGAAAATCCTGTTACTACAATTCGTAACAATATATAGGTACTCGTACTTCCCTAACATTTATTTACTATGTACTCTTAAACGATTGTTTACCAATAGCCGATGTTTACAAAATAACTACGACGCACAACCCATAATAATTATTACCCATAAGCTTCTAGTAGTTGAGTCGAATGAGCACTGAGCAGTCTAATCATCGCTTCAGTTTCAAGCTGAAAACTGCTTTTAAAACACACGTTAACAACGACGACCTCACTACTGGATCAAAACAGTTGTAACTCGTATTAGGTAGTTAGTTACTGTCTTATTTATTTAGAAGTTTGAAAACTTCAACTTTGCTAGCGATTTAAGGAGTCTACACACCAAACCCGCCGACCCGCCGACACAGCCCGGTGGCTTGGTGTCGGCGACCCAAACCCGCCAACCCGCCAACATGTGTCATGGGGCTGTGTCGGTGAGTTAGTCGGCGGCAAGAAATTAGTACAACTTTTTTAGTTAGTGATTGCAGTGTGTACGAACGTGACGTGTTGTTTTTCTCGAATATTGCAGCCTACAATAAACATGGATACTGATGCTGATCTAATAATAGCAGCATGTGGAATAATTTTAGCTGGGTCCCTGAAGAGAAAACGACAGTGTTGGGTTAGACCAAGCTTAATGAGTCGGCGGGCAACTGAGCGTGCACGTACGCAAGTCGCCGGCCATGCCGCCGACTTGCACGCGCGGGTACGAGTCGCCGACATGATTCTTGAAGCAAAGTCGCCGACACCAAGCCGCCGGGGCTGTGTCGGCGGGTCGGCGGGTTTGGTGTGTAGACTTTACAAAACAAAGCTGATGGTTTATGAGATTTTGGTTATTAAAATTGTTTGATTTTAGTATTCACATCTTCTCACAAACATTCTTAATTTTTTTTGTAAATATTTTAAAGCAGTTCACCTATTTTTCAACAAACAAAGAGGAATAATCACATAGAAACAAGGTTATAAAACATATTGGGAAGGCTTAAACAATTCGAGAGTTTCGGTGTTGGCTTTAATAGATTTTTTCAACCCTTTTAACACCATGAACGATAATAATCTCCTGCCCATAATGTCTCAAATTGTGGTCTCTTCGTTCCCACTTGATTGGTTTTCAAGATATCTTCGTGACCACGACCGCCAGCAGGCAGTGCTTGCTGATCAGGATTACTTCAACTGGTGCAACCTGGTAACTGGTGATCCACAAGGCGGTATACTCTCACCTCTCTTATTTTCGTTAAAGCTAATGGGGTAAAGCTAATACATAATGCAAAACCTGTTTCGAATACTCGAAGCATCGACACTTCGCTTTTGTATTCGCATATGGGCCTTTTGTTTCTCTTATCGCGCTGTTCAATTTGTTAGAACATCGCAAACTACGCTTATCTCGCTCGCACTTATTATTGAGTCTAATTGCTGCTCGCTTACTCGCACGTCTACCTGTGATTTTGCTGCGTTTTTTGTGCCTTTATGTGTATGCCCATTTACCCTGCTTGTTGGATTATTCGTTTTTATTTTGTATTATACATATCTCAAGAACCGTGATAATTTATTACCAGTAAACATTTTTTCGAATACTGCAATCATAAGTCTTATAACGTTTTGTTACCTGAGTGGTTATTATTGTTGTGTTAATTATGCTGCTACAACTAGTATTATTTACCAATGGCTTTAAACGATAATAATAGGAAACTGCATGTTTATTATCAGAATGTTCGTGGGCTCCGTACCAAAACTGAATCCT
Organism: Diarsia dahlii; assembly: GCA_949775195.1. Lineage (NCBI taxonomy): Eukaryota > Metazoa > Arthropoda > Insecta > Lepidoptera > Noctuidae > Diarsia > Diarsia dahlii. Next base: position 12,025,957 of record OX459210.1, on the reverse strand, counting down.
TCTTTCGCCAACTGTGTCTATGCTCTTATGATGTGATTGTTTTAACGGAAACTTGGTTAGTAGACGGCATATCGAACTCGGAGTTATTTGGTGACCAATACATTGTGTGGCGTCGCGACCGGGATTACGATCTCACAGGTCAGTCTCGTGGAGGTGGAGTCTTGATAGCTGTCCGTAAGTGTATTTCCGCGGTCCCCCAACCATTATTTCACTCTTCGGCCGAAGACTTGTGGGTGACTTTGAGTGTACGTCAGCCTAGCACAAGAAATTACCTTAAATTGAATGTTTGTGTCATCTACTTATGTAAACAGAACCGTGGTTATTCTTTTTCCGACCAGCTGTCAAACTTTCTCCGTAGCTTAAGTAGCACAGTGCTAAATAATCCAACTGATAATTACTTAGTTATAGGCGATTTCAACCTGAGTGGAATTTTGTGGCAATTAAATAACAACACATTATTACCTGTAAATATTTGTAGTCATGATGAGTACACACTTACCGACGAATTGCGTGTTTTGGGGTTGAATCAATATAATGGAGTGTTAAATGAATTTGGTAAAATTCTTGATTTAGTGTTATGTAACGAAATGGTCTCGGTGTGTAATTGCTTGGTACCTTTAGCACCTATCGATAAGTATCACCCGGCTCTCTGTATCGACGTGAACTTTGCTGAGTACACCTACTTAACTCCCGCCCCCTTTACTCGGTACCTTTATGGTAAGGCTGACTTTGCGGCCATGAACAGAGAAATAGCAGCTATCGACTGGACGAACGTATTTATGGACATGTCGCTCAATGACGCCGTAAACTACTTCTATGCTACTATAGCGGATCTACAAAATAAGTTTGTTCCTGCTAAGACAGTTTCTTACAGCTCTTACCCTATTTGGTACAGCCCGGCACTTAAACGGTTAATTAAAGAAAAGGCTAAATATCTCCGAAAATTTAAGACGTACGGTAGACTTTCTGATGAGGCAACCTTTAAACATTTACGTGAGCGGGCTAATAAACTTGAAGCTGATTGCTACGCCAACTATTTAAGAGAAACTGAAGACTCAATCGAAAAAAATCCTAAACGCTTCTGGAGCTTTGTGAAGCAGCGGTCGAAGTCTAATGCTATACCCAGTTTCCTTAAATATGGTGACGTGACGGTTTCCTCTCCTGAGTCTATTTGTAATGCATTCTCTTCTCACTTTTATTCTACTTTTCTAGATCCTACCAATGATGTGTCAGGTAATTTTTGTCCTCCCCCAACTGCTATAAATTCCTTAATACCCTCGGATATTCACTCAATTGAGATAGACCTAAATGTTATAATTAAGTTAATTAGTCAGATTGATCCGTTTAAATCTGCTGGTCCAGACCACTTATCACCTAGATTGCTGATTGGATGTGCTAAAACCATCGCCTTGCCAGTATCTCTTCTGTTCAAAAAATCGCTCTCTTCAAGTTCTGTTCCCCAAATTTGGAAGTCGGCCTTTATAACTCCGGTTCATAAAAAGGGTAACAAAAATGAAATAATTAATTACAGACCTATTTCCAAACTGTGCATATTAGCTAAAGTTTTTGAAAGGGTCATTTACGACCAAGTTTATGCAGCACTGTGTCAATCTTTTAGCCCTTCTCAGCACGGTTTTCTTAAGGGTCGTTCAACTGTATCAAACCTGGCTTTGCTCAATGACTTTTTAACGGACAGAATGGATAATGGGGCACAGGTCGACGTGATTTACACGGATTACAGTAAGGCCTTCGATAGAATCGACCACAATATCCTCATAACCAAGCTTTTTAATAATGGTATCAGAGGGGATCTACTACGTTGGTTTACCTCTTACCTTGAAAATAGATCTCAAGCTGTCGTTATCAGTAACTACATGTCGAGCTGGGTTTCAGCTCCCAGTGGCGTTCCTCAGGGTTCCTTAATGGGTCCATTACTTTTTATTATTTATGTGGGCGACATCGACTCATGTTTCCACAATTCAAAACTACTATGTTTCGCTGATGATATGAAGATTTTCTCTGCAATATCGTCGGAGGATGACATGGATGCTCTTCAATGTGACCTAGCGCGATTGGACGAGTATTGTCTGATTAATAAGCTAGACTTGAACCCTGCTAAATGTTCAGTGATCTCATTTAGCAGGAAACGCGTCCCTTTCCCTACAACTTATATACTTAAAGGGCAGCTATTACAGAGATGTGACGGTGTTCGCGACCTAGGTGTTTTTCACGATTCCAAACTTTTATTTAACGTGCACATTGAGCAAATAGTAGCCAAAGCTTCGAAGTCACTGGGTTTTGTCATGAGACTCGCTGGATGTTTCAAGAAAGCCAAAACCCTTAAGATTCTCTATTGCTCCTTTGTCAGAAGTCACCTTGATTATGCGTCACAAATTTGGAACCCGCGTTATGGCAAATACATAGATCGTATTGAGAGTATTCAAAAAAGATTTATTCGTTTTCTTTGTTTTCGGCTGCGTTTACCTTATCATTCTGATAATTACTTAAATCTCTGCAAGAAATTCCATTTACAGCCACTTTTTGATCGCCGCCGGCTTGCTGATTGCACTTTTCTTTTAAAAATTATAAATAATGAGATTGACTGTCCTGATCTCCTGCATAAATTGTATTTCAATGTCCCCCAGAGGTCAGTTAGATTTAATCCACCTATCTCCATACCTTTTTCCTCATCCAACTATAGGCAAAACTCATTCATAGTGAGAGCGAGTAAGGACTTTAATATTCTTTGCAAGGAGTTCTCTTTTGACCCATTTTGCACCAAAACCTATTCTGTACGCACTCGGTTGAATGCAAACATTTTTAAAAGCGCGTAGTACTGTAATTTTTGTTTTACTATTTTTATTATTTTCCCATGTCAGCAATGCCTAACCTAGTGTCTGAGTGTACTTTGTGCTTATTGCTTATTTTAATTCTTTTTAATTGTAAGTATTATTTTCGTGTTTGCTATTTAGTGATCTTAAGATTTCTGCTACCATCTCTGTGTCTACTCGTGAGAACCTGTAATTGGCTCTGTGTCGTTTTCACAATTGTTACTCACATATTTTAGCTGTTGGTTCTCCTCATTATAAATAAATAAATAAAAATAATTTACATTATGTACACAATATAGGGACATATTTAAGACGGCTTCCGAATTAAATCCGAAACCATAATAAATTCATGGTAGTACCGATTCCTCTGATTCCCAATAGATTCCACCCGAAATTATACCTACTGTTATTCGATTACCCGTAACGTATTGTTCGATTAATCGGAAGGTGAAGGTAATCCGCGGCGGAGAACCGTCAGAAATACGATTACGAAATAATAGGAATGTATGTCATTATGAAAATTTGCATTTACTTTCAGAAGTCGGTGACTTTGTTTGTTTCATTGACTCTTTTGTAACTAAAAGTTTGTCAACATAGACTAAGAAGAACAAAAAACTGAAGCTCTGAACTAATTTTGATGAAAACAACCACGCAACTTTTAGATCACTGTTGCTACTTCCAGACTTTCGGATAGGAATCATAGCGTAGAAAAGAAATCGAAAAATCTAGTACCTACTGGATAAATAATAAAGAGAAGAAATTGATATTTTTCTGATGAATATTTTTCTATCAGCTTTGTAAAACAAATTCATATTGTTATAGAATAAGTCGATTTACCTCTTCAAAGCTCCGCAGTAAAAATATACCAATATTTTTCTAACAAAATTCTCTGTTTTAAAAATATTTTCACATTTTGTTAAGGTTTACGTCTACAGGACACATGGGTCCCTCATGTTACATTAATTATATTTTACGGGTTTGTTTTTCCTCCCTTCTAAATATTATGTTAGGTGGCTTTTCGGCTATTAGAGCTTTACATCTTTTTCGGTCCATTTACGTTATCGAACGATATACGAGCTAACGTAACAAGGGTAGCCTTCAACGGAATGGTCGATTTATTCAATTTATTTACGTGTTTTATTAAAGTTACCACAATGAGGTACATTAATGTGCAAAACGACGTGTTTGACCTTCTCTTTGGAGTTCAACAAAATTTTCTTTCAAACTGAGCGGTTGCATGTAGGAAACGTCAGTATAACTTGGCACAATGGGTGTACATAATGTTTCTACAGCTGTGATGGGAAGTGAGATGAGATGTAATACACCATGCGAACTTTCTATAAATTGTAAAATGTTTGTATCAGTTTGTCAGTATTCCGTTTTTATCGTTTTGAAAGCAATGCTTTTCAAAATAAAGCGCGAGCCTGTGTTGAAAACAACGACCTACAACTCGAAAGACCCGGCCGCCGCCACCGCGCCGTCACTGTTTTGAAAACTTGTCCAAAGCAGAGATTTTAGTTTGCATCAATTTGCTTTAATAATACTTCAACACAACTTGCTTAAGCTGTTACTAATTCGTGTACAATCTGAAATCAATAATTTCTTCGAAACGAAGGGTTCAGTTCAATCCGATATCTAGTTTCTAAGTAAATTATTTACAAAGTAAAATAACTTTCCTTCTTGCGCCTTGCTAATACTTGAATAAATAATCGTGCTGATCGCAATTTCCTTGTTTTAAAAGGGAAGCTATAATCAAGATTGAGGTCATCGTTAACCTGTCCCGTGTAATACATTTATTGATACAATGATGATCACATTTACTACTCATTTCTTTTCTTTTTTACAACGTTCACTCACACTAGGAATTTCTTCTGTATCGTGGGTGCATTTACAAACATTTTAACTCATCACTACATATTATAAAACAAAGTCCTCCGTCACGTCTGTCTGTTCGCATGGCAATAAACCAAAAAAACTCTACTGCACCTATTTTCATATTGTTTTCACCAATGGATAGAGAGGTTCTCGAGGAAGGTTTAAGTATATAATTTGACTGACTCACTACACGCGGGTTAAGCCGCGGGCATCAGCTAGTAAATTAATTATACAAACAGCCAATCCCAAGAATTTCAGCCATTTGTAAGAACGACCCAAGTCAGGGTCAAGGAGGTAGCCCTCAGTGTTCTTTGTAGACCGTGCAATTGTGGAATCGCGCGCACTTGATGCCCCGCTACACATTAATGTTACTTATTAATAGCTCAATAATAAAATCTACCAATCACACATTTTCCTCGTAATATTCCTCCGTGAAGTAGGCTTATGCGAAAGTAACTAAGCCTTAATGAGGAAGACTTACCATAAGTGGGAAACTTTTCTTTTCTCCCCACATTTTGTGCCTTTCGAAACATCGTGAAGTAAATTACGATGAAAGTAGCTAATACCTAGGGATGAAAGAACTTTCAAACTTTTTTTTTCGAAGTTATAAGTCATTGTCATGAAATAATAAGCGCTGAAAGTATGGCAGCTTCCTTTAGTCAAACTGATCGGGTGGAAAATGGGTTTTCATGGGTGGGTAAAAAAATTGTGGATTTACATACGTAAATTAATACTCTATTCCCAGGATAAAGTACTAAACGCTACCTGCGATGATCCTTACATACCTCCTACTCCTTTTCCACGCTATATATTTATATACCTACATACAACTGGTGGATACTATAATTTTGCAGAAGATACGTCCGGATAGATACATAAACTCGTGCCTTTTTCCATGACAGTAGGCAGAAAACATCAGAACGCCTCCTGGTACCATCCATAAATACTCCTTTCTGGTCATCTAGTTATACGCGCACGCCATGAAGATTACAGATTTAAATCTACTATTGGTAAGGAAATCCTTTCACACTGAAATTGTACCTAGAAACAAGAGACTCCTTTTACAGGAAAAACAAGTTAAAAAGTAGGAAAATAAAACCCCGTATTATATTTTTCCCGCAACAAAATGTTATCTCGTGCTTCAAAGCAAAGAAATCTTGGAAGAGATTCATCACATTAAAAGTTAAAGGTGTCCCTAGCTACAAGTCCTTGAGGTATGAATAAGTAGACATAGATGGATGATACGGTGAATGAAAATAATGAGATTTCCGAGATAGAGACGTAGAAACGTCCGCATCCACGCGGGAGTTAGGCTGATAAGAATCACGGCCAACCAGTTGGGTCGACAAAATGCGAACAAATATATGAGTGAAGCAAACGTTTTCGCGAATAATCTGACCTTTGGAAGGAATATACGTATAATAGTAGTTTATGCGACTGTGCATAATGAAGGGCATTACAAGTTTCTTAATAGCATCACACGAGTGTTGTAATGCCTAATTATGTATAGTTGCATACACTACTTTATCTACCCAAATATCATAAGGGCTCTATGATGGGTTCAGGAACCATAGGGAAATGACCAGCATTGTTACCAGTGTAATGCAATTAAAAATACCGAACAAATGACAGCTCGAAATGGCGGCGTTTCGGATATCTGTAATTTTTTTTAAATCATAGGCAAACGAACAAAGTCACTATTCTTGTGTCACTCGAGATCAAAATGTCGTGCGATTTATAATTAAAATCATACTGAATAGGGGTTTCGTATCGATAGGTATTTGTTTTAATGTAGATACTAGAATAGCACACTCACTTGAATTTGACACCTGTTCCAAATTTAAACTCATAACCTACTGTTTTCAGTAGGTTATGAGCTCATTACAGTTCTGTTTATTTCTGCTGGTTGGTAATGCTGGTCATTGCCTATGGTTTTTGAACGCATTAGAGAGGGTTTATGATATTTGGGTAGATAAAGATATTTATTCTCAAAAAAAGACACAAAGTCACTTACCTACATGAGAACAGATTCTAATATTAATAATAAAAAGTTCGTCACTGCATTACACATTATTCAGTAGTCATTTAAAATTATTCTGTAGTTCAATATCAGTAGCATTTAACGAAATGGTAAAAAAACTGTCCATCATCATCATATTACCGTTATGACTGTTAAAAATCTCCAAATGGCAGCCGGGACCCAAGACTTAACGTACTTTTTGAGGTACGGGAGAAACTTGGTATGTAATGGTCCATCCAGACCAGCCTAGGCACGCGTGGCTTAACCTGAAGATTGATTTGAGTAGCTGCTATTATCTAGCCATGAGGATCTATAATAACATTTAAATCCCTGATAGGTAAAAATGGTGCCGAATCATCAAACCTATTAGGATCAACGTCTATCTAGGATCTTATACAGTAGGATTATTTTGTCATCTGACCACCGCAATTCAACATACTGGGACAATCAATACGGACATGGTTTTTTTTTTGGGGGTTTTTAATTCATCAAAATCACTCCTCCTGCTCTGGGTGGAGCAGAAGGGAGTGTCAGACTTCTACTGACTAAAAACTACCCATGTACCTTCTTAGCCCTTTGAATCCGGGGCCGCGGTATCTCTTTTGAACAACCCGCAGTCGCGGTAGGCATCATTCGTTCTCCTGAATTTTAAAACGACTGCTCCACATGATCTACAACCGGAATAATCTAGTTAATTCTAGTAGTACAAACTAGCGAATCTCCAGTACATAATGGTTACTCAAACATCGTTCAGAATGCATGAATAAATTGGTACCTATCTAGTTTCTCCCGTCGCGTCGCGTCGTTATAACACGGTCAGACATGCGACCTACACAACTACATAACAGTATGATAGGAACGTGTAGAAATGAGCCCTATTGTTACCAATGTGAGCTATCTTTTGTTCTAGGCTGTATTGTGATCCTGTACTACTGTGTGCCCCTTTTAGTGCAAAACTTTCACTATCACTACGCGTCCACGTGTAACCTTGGGCTTCTCAGTTTTGAATTGATACTCTGAATGAAGGGTGTAGGCAAATTGTGGACTGTATTTTAATTCTACAATAAAATTAGAAATCGCTGACACAACTGACTTTTAATATTTGACAAGTAATAAAGAATAAAAAACATAGATATATAAAAAGGTCGCAACATCATCCCCCCCGTGTAGCGTTGCTGCACAGCTACTGGAGCCCTTCCAGTGCGGCTAACTTTCTAGCGGGCCTCTTCAGTGTTCCGCCTTTAGTGACAACGTCAGCTACGCGCACGACCCCATCTTTTCCTGGGTACACTTTGGTCACGCGCCCCATAGGCCACACTCCTCGGGGTAGGTCAGGATCCACGACTAGGACAACGTCATCAACAGCTACATTACGATATCCTTCTCCTTGCTGTCTCTTTATCTTCAGAAGGGGTAAGTATTCTTTGAGCCACCTACACCAAAAAATCTCAGAGAGGCGAAGAGCTTTTTTCCACTCTTTTCTTAACGAAAAAACTCCGTCGTCCAGAGGGGTAGGTAACTGCTGATTTGATGAGCTGCCTATTAAAAAATGAAAAGGTGTGAGGCTTTGATATTCATTATTAGCTGCAACATATGTCAGAGGCCTCGAATTAACAATTGCTTCGGATTCTAATAAAAGCGTGTGGAGTAGTTCTTCTCGTGGGGCTCTTGCTCTTAAAGTCACCTGAAGAGCTGTCTTTACGGAGCGTATGAGCCTCTCCCAACAGCCACCCATAAAAGGCGATGCAGGTGGAATGAAGCTCCATTCAATTTTATTATCGGCGACAAAATCTTGTACAGCGTCGCAAAAGAATTCAGCTAACTGACGGTTTGCGCCAATAAAAGCGGTTCCGTTATCTGACAGGATTTTTCGTGGAACACCTCGACGGGCCATAAACCGACGCAAGCAGGAGATGGCGGAATCAGCAGAAAGGTTTGATACAATTTCTAGGTGCACTGCTCGCGTTGTCAAACATGTAAACAGTGCCACCCATCGCTTCTCTCTACGACGACCAATAGAGACATCCACAGGGCCAAAGTAATCTAAACCAACGTTGGTAAATGGACGACTATAACAATCAAGCCTAACATCAGGCAAATTTCCAGTAGCCGGCGTTTGAGGTGATGCTTTTCGTTTCAAGCAAAATGTGCAATTTCTTGATATCTTCCGGACCTCACTACGGCATCTCAAAATCCAGTAACGCTGTTTTAACTCATTGCAGACTAATTCGTTAAAGGCGTGAGCAGCTTTAAGGTGGTAGAACTGTATTAGGAGGCGAACAGCTGGATGACGACCATCAAGTATAATCGGAGACGTGGTGTTGTAGTCCATATTCTTCATATATTTTACCCGGCTGTCCAGCCTAAGTAAGCCTTCTTCGTCTAATACCAAAGCCAAGGAGTGCAGTTTGCTCATTTTAGGTATCTTGGATTGTTTGGGGTCGTGCAACACGGTCAATTCTGGGCCAAAACTGTCTAACTGAGTCTTCTTTAAAATGGCGTTTTCTGCTTTCTGCATATCTGAACCAGTCAATGGTGGAAACTTGGAAGAAGAGGTATTAGTGTTCAATTTAGAATTTTGACCTTTAAAACGTGGTAAAAGAGATCGAAATTTATACGCGCATTGGTAAACGCGCGCGGTTGCACGCACCAATCGATTCCACTTACTGAAACGTAAAGGATTTGGAATTACCGGCGAAAGAAACTGACCACAACTTGTGAGACCCACAATCGCTTCAGATGGTTTCAGTTCCTCTGAACCGGTTGAGGTTCCAAAAGTTGATGGTGGTTTAGGCCATTCCGACTGTGGGTACAAGAGATACTCTGGTCCGGATAACCAACGGCTTAAGTCAGTGTCACGGTCTTTTAACCTTGTCGCATCATCTGCTACGTTCAAACTACCTGGCACATATCTCCAACTATTTACATTTGTTGACTCAGTAATCTCACCGACACGGTTGGCTACAAATGGCTTAAAAGTACGAGCATCACTTCGAATCCAACTCAAAACAGTGGTTGAATCCGACCAAAAGTATGTATGGTCAACTTGAACGTCGTGACCGGTAATGATTGTATTAGCAAAACGAGCAGCAATCAGAGCTGCCTGCAGCTCTAAACGTGGTATAGATGTAGGCTTTAGAGGTGCTAAGCGCGCCTTTCCACCAATGAGTGATAGCTTTACCGAACCGTCTAAAAAAGTGAAACGCCAGTATGCAACACAGGAATACGCTTGCTCACTTGCATCAGCAAGTACATGGAGCTGTCTGTCACTTATTGTTTTATTTTTAAAACCATATCTATGCCATCTAGGAATACTGATTTTTGAAATATTGGATAGCTGCCGCGACCAAAATAGCCATTTCTGGACAATGTCTGATTGCAACTCGGTATCCCAGTCAATCCCTGTTCTCCATGTTTGTTGAAATAATATACGTCCTTGAATTACAAAAGGAGTTAAGAGACCAAGGGGGTCATAAACGCACATTAAATAAGATAAAACTTTACGTTTAGTTAATTTATCATTGCTATCGATTTGGGACTCGTTCTGAAAATTGAAGGTGTCGTTCTGAGGATGCCAAATAAGACCTAAAGTTCGAACGACATCCTCGGTCCCTGCGTGAATATTTTTGGAAGTTGCAGCACGCAGGTCTTCAGGAACGCCAGTGAGTGCGGCGGGCTCGTTTGAAACCCAACCACGCATCTCCATTCCTGCTGACCTGTGAACTGTGATAATGTCAACTGCAAGCTGCGAAGCCTCCTGAACGTCATCCATACTGCCTAAATAATCGTCCACGTAATGATCATTAATGATAGCTTTTGCGGCCGCAGGGTATAACGTCTGTAGTTCGTGTGCGTTGCGATTTTTAATATAAAGAGCCGTGCACGGGCTGCATACAGCACCAAAAATTACAGACGTCATTCTAAACTCTTTTAACTCGCTACTGTGATCCTGTCTCCATAAAAAACGCAAAGCATCTCGGTCATGTTCTCTCATTTTAATCTGAGGAAACATCTCCTTTATGTCAGCAGTCAAAGCAACACGACCTTCGCGAAATCGAAACAAAATATGGAGAAGGGATTGTAGCAAAACAGGTCCCGGAAAAAGAAGGGAATTAAGGCTAATCCCGGAGGTCTTTGCAGCTGCATCATGCACAACTCGTAATTTCTTTTTCTGAGGATGTATAACAGAAAAATGTGGTAAATACCAACGAACTTTATTGATATTATAGTTTGTTGAATTAATCGCATTGTGATACGTGTCCTTGGGGCACTCTTCAGCATATCCTTTTTCAAACATATTATTAATGAAAGTGCAGTAATCCTTTTCAAAATTGGCGTCACGTGCCATACGTTTTTCTAGACCTAAAAATCTTGACAGCGCATGTGGGTAGCTGTCAGGTACATCTGGAATATCGTTACGCCACAATAGACCGACTTCAAATCTACCAGAAGTCAAACGCTTGGCTGTAGATTCTAAAATATGTAGAGCATCCTTATCTTGCTTGGAATATGAAGTTTCTAAGTTTGAAATTCCTATGGCATCAAGACGAAAGTAGTCTTTGATAAGATTATCTAAGTTGGAACTGTAGTTGTCATCGTGAGAAAAGTGGTTCACGAAATGGACCGGCTTGGTCCAGCTACTACATTTCCCGTGCAATACCCATCCTAGAGCTGTGCGGGTTGCTACAGGTTGATTTTTAGAACCCTCTCTAACTTCACGACTAACTGTCAAATACCAATGTTCAGCACCAAGAAGAATTTTGGGCGTCGCATCTAAAAGTGTGAGCTGATCAATTAAATCTGTCAAATGCGAATACTGATATAAATCTTCCTTGGTAATAGTTTGCGTGAACAAGGATAGAGTGTCCATAGCTTTAGCGTTAGTGACGGAAAATGCATCACTACAATTTTTACCTTTGATAGAAAAGCTAACATGTTGGATAGGTTTGTGCGTTGACATTCCAGCAACACCGTCGACCTTGATTGATTCCACGGGACCTGTCGCACCGATGCGACGTGCCACCTCTGAGTCAATCAAGGTTGCCGTGGATCCGTCGTCAAGTAATGCGTACGTGTCATATGTCCCACTAGGGCCGGTTACTTCTACAGGCACGATTTTGAGAAACACTCGGGATTGAGATACATTTTTATCCAATAAAACAGACTCAGTGGTGTTGGAAATGGTTACGATACGAGCTTTATCATCAGCATCAGGTGAAATGCAATTTGAACCAGTGGGGGCCTCATTGGCAGTGTGGGCCGCATGTACAGGCAGCGCTGAATGCAGAAGCGGATTATGAAACCGTTCGCAGCCGTCGACGCCACATCGAGTGATCTTACACGCCTTCCACCGATGAGCCTTGGATTTAAGACACTTGTAACAAATCTTAACATCTTTCAGCCAACGCCACTTATCATCTAAAGATAGAGCCTTGAAATCGCTACATTCGCTCAATTCATGCTTATTCTTACAGTATCGGCAAATCCCTGCACTAGTGCTACGAGTTGACGTGACGTGCATGCTTTCACGCCGAACAAAATCGCTGCCGCCATGGTGAGCATTAGGACGTTTGGCGTATTCCGGAACTAAACCAAACCTATTTTGTTTATCGGCCTCAATATCAAGAAATGTAGACAACACTTGTAGTTTTGGTACACATCGGTCGCTACGGTAAGCAAAATCTTTCCACTGACTGTACAATATTGGAGTTAATTTACTAAGTACAGTATGGAATATTTCAATAGAATAAAGATATTCTTTTTGGTTCAAACTATTAATGACGGCTATGCAGTTACGCAACCTACATGCAAAGGAATTGAGCTCTCTTTGGTCATAGCTTATCTTAGGCAAATTCCGGACGAGGGAAATCTCATGAAGCACAATAGTCTCGGGTAGCGCAAACGTCTGCTCCAGGATGTCTATAACTGCTTCAGGACGCTCGGCAGTGTACAGCAATGCATACACGCTCTCCAGGGCGCGCCCGCGTAGCGCGCAGCGTAAGCGAGCGAGATTTTCTGTAGGCGTAAACAAATGTTGAGTGTCATGATAAGTGCGTTTAAACATTAACCACTCAGCAGCCTTTCCGCTAAATGGCATTAATTCTATATATTTATGAGAAAACCTGTGGGAATTAATGTTTGTAGGATTCATTATAACCTCAGGTCTTGTCAATTTTTGGTGTGACGTTTCAGCTGGCCTAATTGTTGCATGAATATCATGATTCGGTTCCAAGAAATGAGTTTCTTCGTGATATGTCAACATGTCTTTTCGCGGTGGGTCATTCTGTTTTAATTGACAACTGTCTTGAACCCAAGATTGTGTACGGGATTGACTCACCGAATGAAATGACTTTTCATCAGCCTCCTGCGACGCCAGGTTTGCTAACAACTCGAGCTCTTCCACTCGTGTTACCTGCTGAAGGAGCTTACGGTCACGAACTAGCCGCTGTTCGGCGAGCTGCTGCTCACGTACCAGTAGTTGTTGTTCCCTTTCCAGTGATTTTCTAGCCAAAAGTGCCTCTGCGGTCAACTTACGTGCCTTGATAGTGGCTGATGACCGCGAGGAACCTGACACACCAGATCTAGAACTTTTAGCAGGTTCAGTGCTAATAGTGGGATTCTGGCGAGATGCCCCTGAGACCGGATCGACTGCCGCGGGTGTATTCGTGGCTTCGGTCAAAAAGGGGTCCAATTCTGGGGACCGACCGAGCCCACCGACGACGGGCGCATCTGACTCCGAATGCATTTCGCCAGTATCCCGGAGCTGTGCCAGCTTCTTCTTTTTAAGTCTCGTGTTCATTTTACGGCGAGATAGGACCAAAAAATGTAGGCAAATTGTGGACTGTATTTTAATTCTACAATAAAATTAGAAATCGCTGACACAACTGACTTTTAATATTTGACAAGTAATAAAGAATAAAAAACATAGATATATAAAAAGGTCGCAACAAAGGGGTTTGGTGAATAATTAATTTTTAGAGGTTTAAAAATCATCAAATGACAACTCCCGCTCTGGGCGGAGTGATAGGGAGTGTCAGACTTCTACTGACTAAAAACCAACCATGATCCTTCTTAGCCCTTTGTGTCAAGACCGCGGTATATCATTCGAACAACCCGCATCCGCGACGGGAACAAACCTACCTTGATCTTGAAACCTTTCTTGTAAAATAAAACATCGTAATATGATATTAATTAATTTTGAGAAGCGTCTAACAAGAGCCAACCCTTTTCTAAAGAATTACCACCGCTAAGACGTTACTAAATATCCGATCCCTACAAATTGCCAACCAGTCTTATAACCCCACAAAAACAAACTAGATAATAATTACCTATCACGTTTCTCTTAAGGTGAATGCGACAAGGTAAAAAAATTGCAAAAAAACGTAAGAAAATTAGAATTTCGCGGGCTACCATAGTATTCACCTTAATCAGCTACAGTAACTACAGTAAATAAACATGGTTCTAAGATACACAGTACTGTAGTTTATCCACTCCTTGGCTGTACGAATAATGAAAGACTTAGCAAAACGCTTCGTACGAATGTGTGGAACATCGATAAGGTATGGGTGATAACCCGCAGTACGTCTAGTCTCTCGATGGAAGAAGGATGGATGGATTTGAACACGAAATGTTTGGAAAGGGATAAAGTACTAAAATTAAGACTAATATATAAGTATGGAAGCAGAAGAAAGAGTGTCCATTGAGTTTGCTGCCCCTTCTTATAGATCTCCACTTTGAAATGGGTAATTACAGTACTTGCACAAGTCATTATGCCATGTTATTGTAACTTCGCCTTCTTTGCATTTCTGATATTCGAAAGTGCCTGCTATGGTCTTATTGAAAAATAAATGCTTTGAGTTTGAGTTGGAAGACATTCGGCGCCAACCCCAAATAAATTCAGGAGGAAAATGAGAAGAATATTGTTTCTGAACTCAAGCCTTCTTCTGAGAAATCCCTGACGAGAAACCTCAATAACAATACGCGATCCAGAATTCTGCGAAAAACAGTCGCTCTCACATAAAAAGAATATCTAGTCCATTTCCATAATATCGCGGACTTGTTGCAAAATATTGCGAACGAATGAATAAATGGAGGACTATCATTCATTTAAATTAATGCCATTAGCAAAGCGCGTTGCGTTGCGGGCGGCAGATAACACGGGAGCGTAGGGCTGTCACGTGACTGAGGAGAGAATGATTGAAGTGGCTAGTTTTATTGATAATTCATTGAATACATTTATACTGAAAGCTCAAAGCAAGTGATTATCGTATTTAAATCATTTCATATTTCTCTATGACAGTTTTTTACTGAATGCATATGAAATTACATTTATATACGTTAGGAACTTATTACAAACAAATATATTTCTCACTTCTCATGCTCTGAAAGTGCGTATTTGTGCAGGTTATAGGCTGCACAAAATTGAATTTTGTGCACAAGGGCATTAACGTTACATCTACTCATAAATGTATCTTTATTATGGCAAAGAAAATGAGACATACAGCCAAACACAATAAGAAGTTCATAGATAGAATTTGTTATTTTATAATATTTACTTTAATTTATTTGCTTTGTGTGTTTTTTAAGACTTAAAAGATATTAGAATTTAAATTCAAGTACGGTAAGTTATTTAATTAATTAATGAAAATTATTGTTACAAAATTATTTTAATAGTAGGTCTGCAAGCCTAGTATCAATTTCGTAAGATTAAAAAAAAACCAATTTCCTTCAGTATTCAAAACTGTACAAATTTACTTTGAATTTTAATTAAAGAAATATGTTAAACTACTGTTTTATTTCCTCGCATTCGAAGTGAAAAGCAGAGTTTTTAACTCGTTCACAAAACCATTTTTATCCTCGACATTACTATCAGCCCTCGCCTTCGGCTGCGGGTTGCTAAAAGTCTCGGATAAAAATGGTTCGTTTTGTGCACTTGTTGTAAAATCTACTATTTTTTCGTCCGCTTATTATACCAGTTGAAAAATAAACGTTTTCTGTAGTTAAAAAATGTTAACTTTTCCGTCACCGTCGTTAGAATATTATTTATTTTTATGTAGAGCTTCTGGTGCGTGCCAAAAGCTCAATCAGTAAAACACATAAATGAAGAACTTTTTGAATTCTTTTAAATAGACTGTACGCAGTCAACAACACATAAGGAATTTTGATGGCATTGACTATCATCCATTCGTTAAGTTTTTATAAACTTTAATTGTTTCTTCTGCCACCCCTAACAGTAAGCCAGGAAATATAATCGTGACGGATTTTTCCGTGCGCCACGGTTCGGCCTCGCGACAATTTAATTCTCCTTAATTCTTCCTGATCTGCGTCGCACGCTGAATATAAACGAATAAACATTAATTATAATATAAACATGGAACAATGTTGTTTGTTTTGATCCCTTCAGTCAACTGTTGTTTATTATAATTTGACAGGTGCAATTATTGCTCTGGGGCTGTGTTTTTCTCGGAAATTGAATAAATGTGTAAATTATTATTTTGGGGAACTGGTATATTCGTTCAATTGAATACTCTGAATCAGCAAGGTTTTTTAAAAAACGGAACTGTTTTAATACACTTAAGTCTACAGTTTACCAATCTGGATTGCTCAGCAACAGCTACTTAAATGGAGCGATTTTGAACGCGATTCAGTTTATAATCCCCACTGTTTGTTTGAATTCTTTAGTTTTAAACAGAACGATTATTTACTTATCAATAGCTATAATAGATGGAAAACAATTGTATATAATGTAACAGAGAGCCAGAACAGAAAATGTTTCAGAAATCTTAGGATCTTAGGATCAAGCACGTTATAAAAAACTTAACAGTTAAAGTTCCAGTAGTGCGCTTTTAAACGTTCAGCCATGTGGAATAGATTTCAAAAACAATTTTTGTCAAATGTATCTTTGATGCATTGAAGCAACATGACACACCGGTAATCGGAAATATCCGTCGGTAACATCGGTCGGACCGGAATTATTGGTGTGCCTAACAAATGGCCCATTTTACCACGCGTATGAAAAACGATACTAGTAGAGGAAAAGCAAACCTAGCAATAAAATAAAAGTAACGTGAATTTTCTATCATCGCTTTGAAAATAGGGGTCGCAAACCGGGATCCCGGATACCGAAAATACCGGGATACCGGACCGAAAATGGTCCTTCACAATACCGGTATTGAATTTTAGAATACCGGGATTTACGATATTTTCGGTATTCATCACAGAACGATTCAAATCGCAAATCACGGCACTTTTCCTGCACCGCCGCCACTTTTCCTGTACTAGTTGTAACGTGTTGCTGCAAGAAGAATGTTGATTATTACTATTATAATAGAATATGCTTGTTATAATTTAAGATTTTACAGATTTAATTAAACAAAGAATATTGATTACTTAATTCATTTTTGTTTAATATGGCTTTCATTAGCACAGGTAGCGATGTTGCAATTTCGATGGGAGGGAGATAAATCGTATTCTTTGTTAAAAAGTTGATTTTCTTTTAATTGCTGACTTCCCAAAAAGAAGGAGGTTTCTATATTCTACCGATTTTTGTCGCGATGTCGAGAGACACCGCCAAGGCCACACCGAGAGACCGCATTCTCCGTCGTGAGGGTTCTCACGCGTATGCTGGCATCCACCGTCGAGCGCTTCTTGCGGAACACCAATTTGGTTAATTCGGACCCATCCCCTCAAGGTGCTCGACGAGGCGGTTTGCATTTATAATCAAAGAGCTTGCCCACCTCGTCGAGCAGCACAATGGGCCGGTATGCGGACGGCGAGTCCCAGCTTCTAGATGAGGACCACCTTCCCCGTCTTCCAATGAAGCGGAAATAGCCTCTTTCCAAGCATGCACTTAAGAACCCCTCCAGTCGGGGCCGAAGAGCCTCTGAGGCCAAGACCCAGTCTTTGCCAGGCAACCCATCGGGTCCCGGGGCAGTATTTTTAGCTTTAAGCCTACGTACCGCCACTCTCAGGTCTACCCCAGTCACCTCCTGAATGTCGTCATCGTCTCCTGAGTGGTACGCTTCCAGCATCGCAGGTGGCGGAGCCATGCTGATGCTCCCCTCGCGAACCACCACGTCCTCCACGAGGTTAGGCCTGAGACTCTGCATCAGCTGGGGGGGCCGGGTGCGGAGTTTATTCCGCAAATTCTTATAAGGGCGCCCTCACGGATCTCTCTTGAGAGTCTCCAGCATCACCTCGCGGGCCTGATCCTTGGCCCGCCGACGAGCCTCGAGGAAGGCGGTCTCCGCCGCTCTATTCCCTTCATACAGCTCCGCTTCAATGGCTTCCGCATTCGGAGGACGAATGCGGAGCCTGCGATGCCTGGCGTACAGGTGCCGCGCCGCCACACACTGCTCACGCAGGTGTGACAGCTCTCGCGACCACCAGTACACCTGACCCGGGCGCTTCCTGGCCGGACTCGGGGCATTGCCATGTCGCATATCTCAGACATGGCCTCCTGGAACCAACCCGCCTCGTCGTTGACGTCCGCAGGCGTGACCGGTAATGGCACCCAGGCCCGCACGATCGAGGCTTCTAGGAGGAGCTTGAGAACTGGGCAGAGACCTCAAACCGGATATACTGGTGGTTGAAGTAGGTCTCCACACCCTCCATGACGCGCCAGTCAATGACACGCTGTGACAGAGCTGAGCTGGCTAACGAAATGTCCACCACCGACTCGCCCCGCGTCCGTACAGAACCCCGGTTCAGGATGTCCAGACCTCTGTTCCCAGAGCCCAGCACTCGACCATCCCACCCCGCACATCCGTGTAACGAGAACCAATCAACCCCCCCCCCCCCCCCAGTACAAGTCCCCGAGTACAAGTACGGATGCTTAGTTAATATTTATATATAAAGGATATTGCAACTAAAAATAACAAAATAAAAAAACTTTTTTGCAAAAAAAGCGTTGAAGTCGGTTTTAAACTTATATCTTTTTAAATTCTCTAATTTACCATATCACTATAGATACTATAAAAAATATAACGGAAATAAAAACTAATAAAACAAATATAATTTCTATAAATGCCGAAAATACCGAAATTACCGGGATCCCGGTATTGTCCTAGACTCAATACCGAAAATACCGGTTTCGGAAAGTGGGACCGGTATTGCGACCCCTATTTGAAAATACACGTGTAAAAAAACTAGCCAAGTACAAGTCGGACTTGCACATGCAGGGTTCCGTACCATTGTAGTAGATATTGAGAGATTTTCCATGTTATTTTAGCACCATAGACTTCTTACCTAGGTTTTCCTGTATCTGTACGTGTTGACTATTTTTTATATTTTTTTCAAAATTAAAGGTTCAGTAGTTTCGAAGATAATGGGAGGGGGGGATGGTCGGACAGACAGACGAGTGATCCTATAAGGGTTCCGTCTTTTCCTTTTGAGGTACGGAACCCTAAAAAAAAATATTATACCAATATGAGTAGTGCAAGTTCGTGGCAAAATTTAACTTTAACCTAATTTACATGAACATACGATTGTAATTCCCTCCGGAATAAGCAAACTTGCCAAAAGTTTGAACACTATGTAATTAAAAACATGTCAGATGGTCTTTGGTATACATTAGCATGAAGTTTGCTAACTAACTGTATGTGTAAGCGGTTTTGCGAGGCTAGTAGGTGATCTAAAGGGGGTGGGCAAAGATTTAAGTTTATGTGTGCTAACTAAGAACTTTGAAATTAAGGTAGTCATCGTATCATACAAATTGAGAGAAACACATTAAATGGACTTTAGCCACAAAGCCGCCAAATCGTGGAACATTAAAACTGGTCAAGCCGTATTCGCCGCATGTTGCACTAAAATTGGGCGAAAGCTATGTATTCTGTGGCGAAAGTGGCAACTGATGATTGAAAATTGGAAAGAACAAGTAAACAACCGTCTCTAAGTCATTTTCCTTTTACAATCACGCGAGAGCGTGAAGCAATCTCTACTTAAACGAAGTGTGAAATTACTTGGGCAACTTAGTGTGTAAAACGTTCACGAACAAACTTTTCAATCTAGACTGGAAAACTAACCATGTTAAAACTTCTCGCGTCCAACTCGTTCAGGTAATGTGGATAAACATCTAAAGTACTAGGAGCAGAACTTTCTAAGCAGTATGCGTATATAAACAAACACGAAACAAATGCTTCATGGACACAAGTGTGCGTGTGTGGGTGGGTGTGTCTACGTAGCGCTACGGCGTAGACTCGTTAGTGAGCTACGATTCTGCGAAGCTACGACTGTCATACTTATAATGGGCTACGCTGTTGTACCTTTTCAGTGCTTTCTCTAGAATTTCATGAGAATGAAATGTGAACATCTATTTAGTTAGTAATGTCTACGAAACGCTACGGCGTAGTCGTTAGTGCTACAAGGCTTATAAAGGCTACGCGGTTTATACGTCTAGATACTAGAACAATCTGTTGAAATGTTGAGGCCATTACTTTAACAAGAAACCGTATTATAACTTCTTTGTTTAATACCTTGTCGTGTTAATAAATTTTTGTTAAGATATAATAGACTGAGGCCCGATACAAATTTCACTAAAGTTGGTGTTTCTTAAAATACTGTTAAGACTAGACACATTCCCATAAAAACCTAAGAATAAATTCCCCAAAAAAGCTTGAACCCTGTTTTATACTGTTATGTATAAATGAAAGAAGGTAGTCTATGTAGGTTTCAACCTCATGTCATGTTACTTCTTTTTATTAATAAACTGTCAGTGCCACAGGTCAGTGCTAAGTAACTCGCTGTTTGATTCGGACGTACATAACTTACACCGATATACCACATTCTTATACCAATACGACGTCTTATATCACTACCAATCTGTACTAGACCCGCATTGCCTGTTATGACCCACTCCTTCTCAGAGAGAGAAGTTCGAGTCCCAGCACTAAGGACCTAATAGGGCTGATTATGGTAGCATCCCTATAATGTATCAACTATAAGTCATTCGTGGTACGAGTTCCAACCCAGCATCTACAGACCTGCATGAAAGAGGACTTTTTGCCGAAAGATGTCTTATATCAATGTTTCCGGGGACGATTACGTGACACCTCGCAGCGAAACACGACGCCGACAACGTTACGTGTTATAATTACAGTTTATAAGGTTTTATAATATGTATTACCTAGTTTGTTGTTATTGTTTTTTAAACGTTGCCCCACACTAAGAATTACTCTTATAACATGATTGTTTTATATTATTTGTGTATTTTACCTATTAGCCTTAGATGCCTGCAACAAAATGATTATTCATCATCTGCCTAGCCTTTTCCCAACTATGTTGGGTTCAGCCTCCAGTCTAACCGGATGCAGCAGCAGTATTTTACATGGAGCGACTGCCTATCTGACCTCCACAACCCAGTTAATACTGGGTAATACAATCCCCTTTGGTAAGACTGGTTTTCAGACTTTCAAGTCACTGACAACCTGTAACGACTGCCAAAGAGCTATATAAGGCAGCCGGCACGGAGGAAACTCGCTATGTAATGGGCGATCACCCATCCACCAACCAACCTAGGCAAGCGCGGCTTAACCTAAAGATCGACCCGAGTGGCAGTTATTATTAAACCACGATCTCCTAGAATGATTATTATTATAATTTCACAATGACATCCTCCACTCACCTGGACGTAGGTGGTGATCCTGACAGCAGAGATCCCGACCCCCTCTTGCAGAGCGGAGGCCTAGGGACCGACGGTCTTCGCTCTACTCCTGATGCGGAGCGAGTGGCCGGAGCACCTTCAGCGGCTAACACCCTCGCTGACACCAGCGCTGCTTCGGGGCAGTGCTGCAAAGAGGTTCCTTGATCAGTATTTAGTAGAACTTGTAAATATGCAGTGAAAAAATAACATAAAATGTTATTCCCGAAGGGTTAGGCAGGGGTACATACAGT
This sequence comes from Diarsia dahlii, assembly GCA_949775195.1. Lineage (NCBI taxonomy): Eukaryota > Metazoa > Arthropoda > Insecta > Lepidoptera > Noctuidae > Diarsia > Diarsia dahlii. The sequence goes on along the minus strand of OX459210.1, from coordinate 12,004,342 downwards.
CGTCGAAAATAGACACGGTAAAAGATAATTTTACCATTTTTGCAAAGCGCAGCAATACTGAAATTCTTGCCGTAAGCAATAAGAATACGAATAGAATAATAGGAAGAATAAATGCATGGAGCACATAAGTACCCATTAGCACCCCTTAGCAAAGACTAGAGTCTAGAGCCGGCCGACAACAAACAAATAATTCAAGGCCAAAATGTAATTTTTGACATTAATATTTAAAAAAACTTTGTTTTTCTGTACATTACATTTGCTCATTTAATAAACTCAAGTAGATTGATTTAAAAGAGATTTATTTAAAAAAACCGGACCCTTGAAGAAACTAATTGGTGATCCCTACCCTAGACCATAGTTTACGAGGAAGTGATTGCCACCGACACGCTCATAAGAAGCCCAATCTATTACTGACTAATATGATGATATCAATTCATCACCAATCCCATTAGTGAGACAGAGTGATCAATATGTTACAAATAATCAAGTAACTGTCCACTGTATTGTTTGATTTGTCTATGACAAGGCACGTCGTATCCGAACTCAGAGTAATGGAATTACTAAACCAACACAGTTGGTTCACGATCCAATCAATATGTTGGCTATACATACAAATACTGATAGAAACGTTTGCTTTTGGCTTTGGCAAATAAACAATACAGAGAGGTGGAAATAAATTAAATGTCAATCATTTAAATATTTTATATCTTGACATGTTGTGTCTGTGACTCCGTTGTGGTGGACTTTGTAAATCATCATAACCCTGTCAAGTGATTCTCTACAATCTGCCCTCTCCTGCACGCGTAGCATGATCAGTATGACCACCGCAGACACGGGTTTTTGTCGACAGAAGAATCGAAAATATTACAGATTGTAGAAAGATTTCAAGTCAAGTTGTTTTGAAAGAGCTTTGTCTATTCTTGGTAGAATGGAGCTATCTCTATTCTATCAATAATCGCCATGCTACGCGGGCTGGTAAGAGCTCTACGCTCTACACTCTTTGGCAGATTTTCAACTTTATCGCTAAAGAGCTAAGCTCAAGGTTGATTGGGAAAGTTTGACAGTTTTGGATAAGTTGATTTGCTCGTGTCTGTATGATATACCCCTGAATTGTGACTAATGGGGAAAGACTGCTTCTCATTCATTTTTCCTCCTTCATTTCATTTACTTCTCGTGGTTGCCCTCTCTCGTGGTCAAATCTTCCAAAAACCGATCTTGTACAGGTTGTCATAAGCGCTGACCCCCACTCCAATAATTTTTAATCGACTTCGTGTTATATTTAAATCCATGTCCATTTGCACAGTTATCGATTTACAATATTAAACTGTAGGAAATATCGACACGAAAAACTCAGCCACATGACTGTAATATTTATGTGATAAAGTTATTAAAAGACAAAAATACAATTCGCAAGATAATTAAACCAGAGTAACAGTTGACAAACCGTGTTCATCTTTCAAAGTGACAGATTTAGATTTAAGTTGGAAATAATCCGAGACCCAGACTTCTTAATGGAGATGAGTTTATGCATCGTCTACAGTTAACAAAGAGTATGTCTCGGCTACAATCCCTGCGTCTCTAGAAAACATTTCAATCCCGATATTTAAACCCTTGAATACCAGTGGTGGCCCAGTGGTTGCAGCTCTGACTTACGAACAGTAAGTCGTGGGTTCGAACCCAGGTGCCTGCCTGCCTGGGTTTTACTATAGGTAAGTAAGTGGTCTCCCAAAACGGTAAAGGCAAACATCATGAGGAAACCACATGAAGGCATGATTAACAACCAAAAAATCGAGGACATCTGACATCTACCAACCCCCACTGGGCAGGCGTGGTGGATACACTTATAACCCATCCCTCTCCTAAAGAGGAAGCCTGAGTCCCTGCAGTGGGAACATTATAGGCTGATGATGATTTAAACCCTTGACCAAAGCACAGTAACAACAACGCCGAAATATCAGGTAAATAAAACTAAGTAATAGTAAACGTAGTAACATCGTAGTACACATCCCGTTTTCAGTATTAATGATAATGTTAGTGACCATTTCAGTTTAAAAAATTAAAACACTACTCGTAAATGTACTCTCAGAATTTACAGTACGTTATACAGTCTATGAGAGAGATCACGAGAAAAAGTCACACTATACGAAAAACGAGCTCACATGAAAATGTAAAAAACGGTATCGAAAGTGCGGGATTTGCAATAGATACGATTTGTAATATATATTAGTCACAGAACATAAAAAACACGTAGAAGTGGTATGTGACGAAATCTGTATCGGAACCAGTGTCGCGAAACTAACACAATCAAACCATTAATCATACAGTGCACTACAACTACACAATTTGTTTGATTGGTCGTTTCAATTTCAATCACAACTAGCGTAACTCACAGATTCTACATTTTAAAAATATACCTTCGTGGTATTACGATAGGATTTATTTTGCTTCACTCAGAAATAAAATACGACGTTTTGTAATCAGCAATCATACTAGAAATTATTGCCTAGTAAATTCCGCTACTCGTCCATAGATGGCAGTATTTTCAATGGACGCAATAATACACTTAAAAACTGCAGTAATAAGGATTATATTCGCGTCACAGGTCTGTATTTTTTGCTACTCGGCCAAGGAAGAGACACATTAAGCTTTTATCTATATTATCGATATCGATAGATAATAAATTATTTTGAAAAAAAGTTTGTAGTATTATAAACAAATAATTGTACCTAATAAAAATTGTAAATAATACAACAAAATAAAATACAATATTTTATTACTTACATAAAACTATTTACAACAAACCCAAACAAATACTAACAGAGTTTTTCTATGGGAAAATTCTAAGGAGTTAACATAAAAGAGAAATTATGTTGACTTTTTACGCGACTGCGGATGCATGCGTCTTTGGGAAACCTAAAACATAATTATGATTAATGAATGATAGATATCTAGAGAGATACTTTTTTTTAAACTACTTCCAACTTAGAGCCAGTTAAAATGTTGTAATCGTAATTATTGCACTGCAGCATAATACTATTTACTAGTGAACATTTTGGATTTCATTTAAACTAATATTATAAATGCGAAAGTTTCTCGATGTCTGTCGCGTTTTCACGCCAAAACTACCGATTGAATGAAATTTGGTACACAGATAGTCTAGAGCCTGAAAAAGGACATAGGCTACTTTTTAAGGTTGTGGAATCAGTATACCTACAGGATTTAGAAAATACGGATGGTTCGACGCGGATAGGTGCGTGATGCCATATACTATTTAATATAAAGATTTATAAAATGCGATGACTGAGGCGATTGCGGCGCGGTCAGGTGCGCGTTCACCTTTGGTGCGAAAAAAGAGTTGAAAGGGAAGGATGAAGAGATTACTTTTGGTCGCGATAACCGACATCGGTCGCGGTAACCGACATTCACACGGACGAAGCCGCGGGCATTAGCTAGTATCTTTATAATAATAATCACTTTATTATTATGGTTTGGTGGTCTCTATGGTCCTTACATTCATACTTTATTTAAACAGGTATATTTCGTTGAAGATGCCATCATACAAAAGAAAAACATAAATTGTCAATATTATTATGTCAGTTTTTACGTAAAATGTCAATGCAATTCTCAATCATTATTGAAAGTAAAAGTTTGATTCTATATTGCTACAAAACATTGAACTTTAATGTTGCATAGGTACACCTCTCAAAATAAATTTTGTGTGATAATTAGGATCTTTGTATTAGAATGTTACACAGTAAGTTTTTACCACAGATACAGAAACAACAGGAGATATGGCAAGGAGGCGTGGTACATGCGAACTCATGTGGCCACGACGGGGCCTTATGCCACTTTCAATAATAAGTCGAATGTCAACTTGCGACGTCTTCACTGCTCGTGATTTTTTACAAAATGCCGCGTTGTTCAGTGAATGTTTGTAAAAATAATAGCTGTATTGTGAATTACACGAAAGATGGTATCTCATTTCACACGTAAGTACTACAAAAATAATGTTTTTCATATTAAATTCATTAAAACATTACTTCGTGGTACGAGAAACATGATGAAAAACCAAATCAATTGTTTTCATTAGGAACAAAAACCATTGCTTGTTTAGTACAAATCGACCAGTGAATCGGCTGATCTAATAGCGCAATGGATAGGTGTTTTACTGATGCTCTCACTCACACAATATTTTCGAAAAGCTGCTGCTGTCAGTCTTTGTGAGCTAGAGATGTCTAATTGTGATGTTTGTAGTTGTCGATATTTTATACGATGATTCTGCGTATACCTACGTACGAATGATTATACATATTATGCATTATACAATTAATTACTCTACACAATTGTTACTGCAGTATAAGGCGTATTTTATGGCGTTACTGAGCGTTGCCGTAAATGGAGATAAGAAAAACCAATATTCTGTACTATGTATTTACTAATAAAATATAAATTTATTTTTAGTTTAAACAACAAATTATAAATATAGGTAGGTACTAATAACAACGTTTATATTATCACGCTTTCTTATTTTTGCAAGCAATACTGAAAATAGAAAGTGCTTTTTATTGCTTAATATTGACTGAATAAATAGTATTCATTGGTTGCTCGAGTTATCTATCTATCTATCTATATACTTAAATAAAAAGAGAAGTCCTGACTGACTGACTCATCAACGCCCAGCCCAAACCCTTGGACCTAGAAAGCTGAAATTTTGCACAGAGGTTCCCTTTATAATGTAGACAAGGAATAAAGAAGGATTTATTTTTTGAAATTCAACCCCTAAGGGACTTAAACTAACAGACAGAAAAAAGTGCTGCTTATAATCAGCACTTTTCGAACGTCAAAATCTGTTGCAACACATCTGTGGTGTAAGTTAATATTAGGTACGATTTACTACAGACACAAATCAATATTTTTTTTTTAATCAACCTGTTTTGAATAAATGACTTTTTTTTATTTTGAATGATTTATGGACATATTGTTTTTTATTTATAATATATTATTTTCAGGACCCCAAAAGAACTTTATTACAATATTACAATATAATAATAAATAGAAGAATCGATAACTTTTCGATTTAGTCAATCACTAGCGTCGAAGTGAAACAAAATGTATTAAGTAAATTGTGCGGTGCATGGTAAATACGCGCTGTGACTGAAGGGATAAGGTTTATAATTGATTGTGTAGTACGTAATGTTTTAAGAAATGCGGATGTGTTTGCGAATGCGTATATCTATTGTTTTTACTGCTCTGCGTGTGTGAACTGACGACACAGGTCCCCATACATTTTCGGCTAAAGGGCATATCTCCTGTTGTTTCTGTGATCTGTGGTTTTTACATTGTTTTATTTTATCGATATCTATCGATCAAATCTGCAACCGATCTTAACCACATCACTAATTGAGTAGCATGGAACTTTCTAGAACAAAAAAGATCCTTGTTCAAAATATGACAATCGACATTCGATCTAAAATAAACTTTATTTCAATGGGAAAAGGTTGATTATAATTTTCTAATAATGTGACAGATTGTCACATTTTTAGAAAATATTAGAAAATTGATATTAACTACGATTTTATTAGAAAACAAATAAAATCGTATCTACCGATGCTAAGAAATACCTGTTTTTAATTTTTTTTTTTCTACAGTCATTTTTACGCTCCAAAATCGCACAATACGTGACAATACGGCATATTATTGCAAAAATTAAATTGTCGGGATACTAGCGACTTGAAGCGATGTCAAAACACGAATAAGTCAAAAATCTGAGAGTTTGCACTACAGTGCAGAGCTATGACAGCCGTGCTACGCCTACTTTGCACTTCCACCTGTTTTTTCTGTTCCGTGATATTAGTAATCGAGACACGCTTCATATAATAATAGTATATAATCTCAACAAATACCAAATACACTTGTAATTAATTAAACTGAGATCGAAATCAGCGCTAGTACAGTTCTAAATTACAAACTGACTTGTCTCTGGTTGGTTGAGACCTGAGATTACCATAAACATTTAGCTACTCCACGGAAATCAATATGCGCCCCTTAAATTATGTAAAGTATTAATTCAACAACAAATACTATTTATCAAACTGTAATTCCTCTTACAACTCCGAATGTTCGCTTATTCACATTTTCTTTACAAACTTCTCAAAATGTTCACAATACGGCGCCGAGCGAAATCGCATAAAAGAATTTCTCTTAAAAACTTTTTTATGTAATTTTAATGATCGCGTGAAAAAATGCCTTTCTCTATAGCCCGTATTATATTCAAACTTTTCAATGCCGAAAACAAAATTAATTCATAAAGTTTTGCAATTTGAATTCAAATTCGTCTAATTTGGTCACTACTGACAAGTTCGCAATTAAAACTTTTTATTTGAGCCTTTTTTATTTTTGTGAAACACGTTCGAAAACGATCAATAAATTTTAATATTCTGGAACATTCCCGAAACATTAGGCAAAATCGTTTGTACTTCGTCTTGTAATAACAATCAATTTTCAACCAACAATGTCCTAATCACCGCCTTTGAATTTTCCATTTGTTAAATAAACTGAAACCTTTCAGAATTAAAATCTAATGCTTTGTTCACTAGGCCTTGAACAAGGGAATTAAATGAAAATAATATTACCTGAATAAATTTAATGTGCTTAGTTTCGTTCAACGTTGTGTGTCTACTGTGTCTAGCTGGGAGGCATTGTCAACTAAACATGACTAAGGGTATATCGAAGCTTGTTCTAGATCTGGCCTTGTCATTCAGAAATGAAGTAGAACTAAATTCTACATAATTTATTGTTGGATATTTTCCCGCGACCTCGCTTCTTTGTGACAGTACATGAGTGCCGTCAATTCTTTTGATGTTCGTAAATATAGAAGAAATAGAAGGAAAACTGTACCTACTATAATATAAGCTTTAGAAATAATGGTTTTTAAATTTTCTATATACTAATGTGTTGATCTTACGGGCCTATTGAATGTGTAAAGTAAACGTAACGTGAATGCTATTTTAGTATTTTCTGTTCAAAAATCCTTTGAATCTATGCAAAGTTTATGTCATGTGTTCATGCTAAAGCCTCCGCTCTCTTGTACTCGTAACGGCACGATCTGCATTAGAGAAGGCTATGTCGTAGTAAATATACATGGAATAATTTCAAGTCAACATACTGTTACGCAGATTGTGAATTCGCCAGGTGATAGCAGAGCTCCCTGCCATTTTTTTCTGGTGGGTGGGAAATCATCAAATGACTCCTCCCGCTCTGGGCAGAGCGGAAGGGAGTGTCAGACTTCTACTGACTAAAGCAGCCAGAGCTCCCTGCCTTGAGCTGTGTTCTCGGAGTTAACTTTAACGCGCGACTTAAGTACGTTGAGGAATCCGATGCGGAATACTATTAGAAATAGTTGGCCGTTCAAAAAGTAGATCCCATGTAAAATTACAGAGTAGTCTAGAGTATAAATATATAATGGTTCAACAAGTAGGAGTCCATGTAAAAACGATCGGTAGACTTTCGTAATGTGCGGCAGGATAAAATAGAAACAAAATCTGCTGTACCTACGGACTCCAAATAATAAGAAGGACAGAATAATGACGATTACAATATGGGTATATATAACCAATTTAATGAATCATTACAAATATAAAGGATCTCATGTAAATGTGAATACAATATCTTCCAAAAGTATTTATCTAAAACGTTAATTAAAAATAAAGCTTAAATAATCAAATCGCAATACAAAGACCCGCTTCCCAAGGTCAAGTACGTAGTACAGTGTACAAGTATCGATTCGACTCAATTGTTTGTGCCGATACTCTCCGGCGAGAGAGATACAAGTGCTTCGATACAAACGGTTTACTTTATCGATGCGTTTTGACAATTGAATTAATATCCTTCGTCAATAGACACGATATCTACTTTTGTGACAACTTTAATAACAATGTAAAATCGAAAAAAAGGAGTGACTATTTGATGATAAAGGCATTCTTGAGGATTGTATGAACTGAGACGGCTGTATTGGTAATTATAATCATTACTACTCAGTAAATAGACATTTGTCATTGCCGCGAATTCCATTTTATTTCACAGATAAACGACTTGACACTGACCGGGAACTTGCAAAAAACATAAGAAAATTCGAATTTCGCGGGCTACCTCGTCGCCTTCACCTTAAACCAGCCTACATAATGGGTGACCAAGTCATCTCGCGACCTCTCTTTAGGCTGCCCTCGATGGCACCGTCCATCTTCAGATACATAGATATCATTTACGTAAACTTATTGAAAAAATTAAATCCGCACAAAATCCTTAGTAATATTATAAATGCGAAAGCATAACTAGCTGTCTGTCTGTCGCGCTTTCACGCCAAAGCTCCTGAACCAATTTAAATGAAATTTGATGCATAGATAGTCTAGAGCCTGAGAAAGGACATAGGCTACTTTTTAATGCGAAAAAAAGGGTTCAAGGGATTAAAAGGGTGAAAAGATTACTTTTGGTCGCGATAACTGACATCCAGACGGACGAAGCCGCGAGCATCAGCTAGTGGTAAAATAAATATTGAAAGGTCACCGCCATCGGTCAGCTTTCAAGCTTTGTGTTAATTAAGACCATATGTAATTGCTGCGTCACGTACACCAGCCAATCAGTGGCCTGCAGATTGGCTATGCATGTCAATACGAATTTAAATGACTACTGAATAACATAACATCTCGTGTGTGTATTTCCCAGGTAGTGAAGATATTGATGATAGACAAAACATAACATCACGCCTGCAATCCTCGTAAGGTTTGGCAGAGGTATATACCTAATAATATAATAGTACCTACACCCACATTTCGCCAGTTATGTTAATCCCATGTAATATATAGGGGCGAGTGTATAGTCATCAACCGGGCTGAAATCTAGACTCCATAACTTAATACTAGCGATTCGCCTGTTACCCCATCATATACAATACAGGGACGAATCTATTGTAATGAAATTGGCCTCTGACTTCTGAAAATATACACTTTACTAAACTTGGGGTTCTATCCAGGACTTTGTTCTCAACAGTCGCTCTAAGAACAAAAATAAAAGAAATTATTTTTTCAATCACAAACAGCAACATGTAGCAACCCTATTCAAGATTAAAACAACCAATTTACTAAACTGCCACGCAAACAGACTGGTCGTCTGACAAAAGCGGAATCCTCTTTACAGCCGGTCAGGTAAATCCCGGGAGATAAAGCGAACTTGTCTGGACGTAACGTTGGAAATACCCCTAGACAAGGTACAGGTGTGGGGATGACGCTTTGTTGGATTAAAGAGTCAACGCAGAAGGTAAAGTCATGTGGGTGAATTAATATTGTGAGGAGAAACAATATTGCACAGATTTTGTCAGTTATGATATTTCATATATACATTCAATTGTACAAAAGCTTAAATAGTAAGGTTTCATCATCTTCCTAATTCTTTCCAAAGTTCTTAGGTACTGTCTATCTGAACTCTCCACATTTTTTTTTTATTGGGTTTAGGAAATCATCAAATGACTTCTCCCGCTCTGCAGAGCGGTCGGGAGTGTCAGACTTCTACTGACTAAAAACCACCAATGTTCCTTCTTAGCCCTTATGTCGTGGTATCTCTTCCGAACAACCCGTAGCCCCGACAGGACTCGCAGCCCCGACGGGAACTCTCCACGACAGTCATTCAGTAACTCGATACCTCTTGGTGAGACTGGTTGTTAATAAAATTCTGTCACTTCATAATATTTAATCTCATTTTACGTAACTTAATTGAAAACACCCCTTTCTCTCGTAAATATGTAAATATTTGAATTGTATGCAAACCCATTTTACATGTACCTAAGTGTATCAAGAGACTTGTAACTACGTTATGTACCACTTGTAGGTTGATTTGATAACTGTTTGTAACATAAACGATATTAACATAAACACAGAAAACGGGATATTTACCATAATTATTTTTGTTTCGAATTCCGAATATCAGCGCTATTAAAAGCACCATGATCACGGATAACCAGACAAATCTATCACACAGTCTACCTCTTTCTTGTAATATCGGGAACTCGAAACCAAAAGACAACATGGTAAACATAGAAAATGTTAGTGGCTATGTCAGTTTAAAAACTTATATAATAGTACATTGTAACACAAGGGCCTAAAATGACCCATTATATACGAGGTAGTTTTACTACCGAGCTTTAGCGAGGTAGTAAATAGGAACCGAGTTATAATGGGATTTTAGCGCCGTGTGTTACACTGTACTTTTCACTACGATTGCGAGAAAATAAAAAACGATAAAAACGAAAAAACTATAGTTTTTAAATAAATGCTTTATGACTTTGACGGCAACAGATTGAAAATTATTTCTTTTCCCTTCTGTTGATCCCTCTCTTCATTCTCACTTGATGATGAGTGATGACATTGTATCGTTGTAAAATATTACGGTCACCAATAAATTCAATTTAATAATACAATTCCAAAAATTTCGCGCCAATGCCTTTTTTTTATTTCTTCTGTAGCTGCAATGCAACGCACACATTCTATCAAAGAGTTCGGCATTCAGTGCGTTTAGTTCCATTTTTAAAAATAAAACATTTTTTTTACTTGAAACTAAATCACACACCAGCTGGCTGAACAAGTTGTCGTACGAGATTTACTTTTAGCCCTAGGGCAATAAATGCAATTTTACGCCCGCTCTGGTATGCTATTATGACGTTCTTTTTGAGCAAGAGGAGTGAAAAATAAATTTTATTGAGTATGTATCGGGCTGGTGTCCACAACTCCACGTCTAAGGCCCGGTTTTCACCAAAGCGGAGAGGAGTGGAGACGAGAGGAGATGTGCGGAAATCGACCAATCACATTAGTTAAAATCTACATCTGGTCTTTCTCCCTTCCTGTGATTGGTCGAATTTGGAGCACATCTCCTCTCGGTCTTAATAAACACATCAAGTCAAGCTAAAACTGTATAATTTTCCCAATCAACGTTGAAACAAAAGTTGAAAATCTATTGAAGAGAGACAGATTGGGTCAGAGCCCATTCGTCCCCTAAGATTCGCACCCTGTGCCCACTCGTCCCCTGGAACTTTTGAGGGGCCCATTCGTCCCCTGAAGAATATTTATTTTTATTCATTCTTCTAATATAAGTACATGTATATGTGTATACTGCAGCTTGGTAGTCCTGGTACAGTCGCGCAGAAAAGGCTAAAATAAAAAAAATTGTAATTCGGTAGATATCATGTTTATTTCAAATGAGATTAACACATACAAAATCACAATGTCCTAGAAACTAACAAAATACAACTCTTTTACAAAAGTCAGCCTTGATTGACCATCATATAAATCAACATTTAAATATAAAATATGCAAAAAAAATAGAACACATATCAACAGTAAATAATCACTTCTTATTTTTTTGTTTTTTTGCCAACTACATACATGCAAAATCATAATAACTTAAATCTAAAAATTATAACAGTACAAAAAAATACTAAAATCACAGTAATTATTGAAGACTAGATAAATCAACATTATATTTTTTTTTGTATTTAACCAACTACATGCAAAATCGTAATAACTTAAATCTAATAAATTGTAACTAGAAGTACCTACATAAAAATTGGCTAAAATCACCGTATTTTTTAACCGACTTCCCAAAAAGGAGGAGGTTCTCAATTCGATTGGTGTGTGTTTTTTTTTTTTTTTTTTTTTTCTGTGTAGTTATGTACACCGATTACGCTGCGATTTATGATCCGATTTACGTGATTCTTTTTTAATTTGATGCGGAATAGTTGCCATTTGGTCCCATAACAATTTAGCATGGTTTGGCCCAGTACTTTTCATTTTATGACCATTTTTTTATAATTTATGAACATTTTTCGTTCGATTTTAAACGTGTGTTCGCGAATAACTTCAGAACGTCACCGACTTCAGAAGCTGATTTTTCTTTTGAAATTTATTTTTCACTTTTTGGTGTTTTTGAAGTCGGTTGTTTTTTTGTATATTTACTTATTAGTGATTGACCGTATTTATTTATTAGTGAGACAATTTTACATCGTAAGCCTATCGACCGGTTATATTATTATCATGACGGATTATCATTCATCATAGCTCTTTTTTCAATGATCTGTTATGATTAAATTAATTCCAGTAATAAACTGTTCACAAGTGTACTATGTTAACCGTTTCTTATGTAAAATAAAGCTAATTTTATCTCAGGGGACCAATAGGCACCTGAATAGGTGCCGAATTTTTAACTTATATTGTATATATATTAGAGGAGACGAATGGGTACCTTAAAAATAATATTTTTATTAAAATATTAATTGGTCCCCTACCAGGAGACCAATGGGCACCTATATAGGGGCCGAATCTACAACTTTTATGCTGGGAGACGAATTTTAGGGGACGAATGGGCTCTGACCCGACAGATTGTAGTACCTAGTTTTATGTGCTTGCGTGTGTGCATTTATTATCAAGTCAAAATAAACATAACGTAAAGTTAATTATGGTAGGTAAGTCAATTACTTTTTTATTCTCCATTCCATATTTTATTGGAGCATATTATTTTAGTTCATTCGTGACTTAATTATTTTGCAACACAATGTTTGTCAAACGAAGCAAGCTTGAAAAATCTTTTCGTACAAAAATTATTCAACTAAAAGATGCTTTGTTTCTCGTACAAAATCCTACTCACATAAACATATTGAATATGAAAATGGAGAAGAAAACAATATAAAACGCTGTGTGTGTCGAAACACATCGAAATACTCAATTAATATTCGTTTTCACAGTTAATCCTGTCTGATCCCTGTAAATGAAATTACAGCACTTGCTTGGAAACTTATATGAAATTCGATATCAAGTAGAATTTTCACGCTGCCGACGCGAATAATTTAATCTTATTATGCTTTGCTCATTTTCTGCCGAATTCATGTCTCTTGAAAATTTTCCATAAGCACAATATACAAGTTGTTCTGGTGGAGGAAAACTTTGGGTTATAACACACAGCATTTTGGTCAATGGAGGGCAAGTCGTTCAACTGATTGAGTGACAGACCACACTCAACCTTTACCAATATAGATATACCTACCTAAAATCTACATAACGCAAAAGCACCAAATACGCTTGTCCAGCTTAAGCCAGCACTTTCGCCACTTTCGCAGCAAGCCGTTTTGTTTAACATAATAAAAATGATTTAATTCTAGACATTTCAAGAACATAAACGCTGACTTGACTTGGCACGCTTGGTTTTCATACGGATCGTGATAGTTGTGTTATCAATGTATATCTATGTAATAGAAACACAACTGAATACATATTCCATAGAGTATACGTCGAAGTGCGCTTCTGCAGAATGTTTGAAGTTTAAAACTGGTTCGCCCGGGTGCAAACTAAAGTTACGACTGACAAATTCAATTGAATGTTGAAATCCAAAATGAATGCGGACAGAAATGCTGGGAAATCTCGATGAAAAATAGAGACAAGCGATATTTTCTGAAGTAGGCAATATCAATAGCGAAATGTTTTTCTATAATGCTCCAGTAACTATAAAAAATGAATACCTATTCATTTCATTTAAAAAGCAAATTGAATTAAACTCTCTTAAAGCGAAATAAATCATTTCCTTTCCTAGTGGAGATCAAAACACTTAAAGCTCTCTCGTAGACGACGAAGCACTTTAAAGGCTTAAAAACAGATTGTTCAATTTAAAGGTGTGATTTTCAAGATAAATCCGCACTCGATAAAATAAAGTAGATAGTAGATGAATAGCAAACTCTTGATTGTGTTCGACCGCGGTCAGAAGTCCAGAAGCAATCTCACAAATATTTAGCATCACAACTAGTCGCACTGATCTTCGGCTATAAAGATATTTCACACACATACACTCAAGTATATCGCACTTTTTCATCGTCATTCAAAGAGAAATTTGAATTTAATACATCACAAACACAAAGATATCAGAACTATTCAAGTGGATATGACCATTGAGTTGCTACTGGACTTATGGGCTTTGACTGAACAGTTACATCATACAAATAACGAGAAAAAAGTTTTTTACTTAAAAAATGTGCCCATAATGTGCAGTATAGTCATCTTTTCACGACAACCTTGGACTGGAGTTCAGGGAGAAGAGACTTGATCAATCAAATTGAATGATCATATAAAATTATCGATTGTCTGAGCACTTCAAACTACCCAAAACTGCACAATTTTTCCAATCAACCTTGTACCTAATGGTTCAGCGATAACGCTGAAATCTATTAAAGACATTTGACAAATTCTAATAGCTTGATGTGCTAGTCTGTACAAAATATATACGTACTTATAAAGAAAAGAAACTACCTGAAAAAGATTGCTAGCAATAATAATTTATCAAGGGACCGACAGAATGTTGACAAAGAAACTGCCTCGTACTGCAATCACAATAAAAGTTGGGTATCATCGGTTTGAGGTAGGTACGTTAGGTAGGCAGTTTTCCTTACTATTTGTAGTGTTCGTGATTGTAGGTTTGCCATTTTTCCGTACCAATAGTACCAGTATCGGTTGTATTATGTATATTTTTCTACCGAAATTACTATAATTTGAGCTAGTCATTCCGATGTCATTAAGAGCAGAGTTCGCAAATGTAACTGAACGCAATCAGCACATGTGAACCACGTTCATGAGCTGTCGTTGCCTGTCATTGTTCCGGAATATTGACACTGACGAACGAACGTGAATGTGCTGATCTCGTTTATAAAAGGTTGTATCAGAAGTTTTTGAACAATACGTAGTTAGACGGCGTGAATGGCTAAATTCTAAACTATGGTATAGCAAAAAACACTAAAACGAGTCGCGGTCCCGATTTTGACAAAAACCTAAAACAGCATCATTGAGGATTTGAAAAATCAATATTCCTGGTCAGTTATCCAACCTGTAGATATATTTTTCATATGTATTTATAAATGTAAGACTATACTAAATATATAAACTAAACTAACCTAAAAACAAACTAACTATAAAAGGGCATCGAAAAACTCCTCCTCCACCTGTAGATTAAAAAAAAAATACCCACTCTGTAGTATTAAACCACTAGGTGTTGCCAGCGGCTTCGCCCGCTACAACTCGTAAATTATCCCACGGGAAGTTAAAATCGAGATAAAAACTATTCTATATGTTAATCCAAGTTATAAATTATCTGTGCACTAAATTGTATTCTAATCCGTTTAGTAGTTTTTGCGTGAAAGAGTAACAAACATCCATCCAACCATACATACCTACATACTCACAAACTTTCGCATTTATAATAGGTATTAGTAGGATTCGATAGAGTCGCTATAAAGAACCAAATTTTGCCAGCTTTCATAAATCAAGTAAACCCATGTCAAATGTAATATCGTCTACATGGTCCTAAACATAATTACATCAAAATATTAAAAAACAAGAAAGTACACAATGGTTATTGGATGTCTCCAAAATAATATTAGATAAAAAAATTATACAAATTCCAAAATAATTCTGAAATAACATTATTTGTGAAATATTTTATGAAAAGTATTCGAGACAAAGTTTGTTATCGTAGTATAAAAAAGATAAAAGGCCTTTCAGACGGCCGCGGCTGCTAGGTTCATATTTTCATAACATTGGAATGGAGAGCCCGCGGCGACACGGTCCGGTCAAGGGCTTTGCTAGCTCGGGTCTAGATTTTAATATTCTTGTATACTCAAGTAAAGAAGAATCTTTTAAATGTTTTTTTTTCTTCTACAAACAGCGTGTATAGAAAAAGTAATGTACTAAATGATAATACATCCTCTTTGGTTACGATTACGATGTTCGTGTCATGGAGGTAGTTGATGATCTGAATTACACTCTGAAATATGACGACTGGGTTCGATTACAGGTCGGGCACAGTGTCAATTTAAGGTTTTTTTAATCAAGATTTTTTCTGTAGCAGCCACGGAGTCTGGATGTATGCCCGGTTGATGGAAAAAGGGTCGCCCCCATAACGGACCTTAAAACATAACTGGCGAAGGCCAAACCCGTCTGGGATTACAGCCGTGATGTTATGTTATGCTTTCTGGTCACAGATGTTCTGTGTTTCTGGTACACGCTGTATACTAACCGAAAAATGTACATGTTTGTATAAAAATGTAAGCAGAAAAATCGTAAAACCAATCTCTTTTCGCTTTCAGAATATCGAATAGCCCGAAGCCACCACAACCCGGAATCCGTATACGTATAAAATACCTACATAGAAAATATCGCTTACCGTTAACGTAAGCGAAAATCGAAGTTTCCCATTACCGGATTGCCCGGCTTTTGAAGCAACCCGCAAGGTCCGATACCCGACCGTTGTCCGGTTACGTACGATACTCGTACGATACGTAATACAAAGAAAAGTAACGCAAATGGAAAAACCTTGAAATGTGGACGTGTGTATTGGGAACACGTAACGTATTTCTCAAAAAAGGGTTCCTACGAACTCCATCTTCTAAATGGGTTTCTTTTGTAAAAGGACGGCTATCAAGCAGACGAACCACTTGATTGTTAGTAGTTACGTTCTATGGAATCAGCAATACCAGAGCAATACCGGGCGTTATCACTAAACTTACGGAATATCTTCCGTGATTATCCTTGATTGATTATTATCACTCGATATTTCGACGCAAATTTTCCCGTATTCGCCAGTCATCCCGCGATCACAGCGCTAGTAATCCTAAAATGTTTGTCGCCAATGTAGTCTCTTCTTTTAACGTTCCTAAGCGCTTTATGGTATCCTGTCTTAATTAGAAAAGTTTTATAAAACCACCAATATAACATTTGTTTTGTTAGCAAATTTAATTAAAAAACGCCTGGTCCAACCCGTACCTACATCAAGATTCGACTACCTAACATAAATCCTCAAAACATTGAATTTCAAATTCCATTTTGCGAGTTAATTAAAAATGCTTCTTTATTTTCATGGAAAACTCGCATGAATTCATGCCCAACTCATATTGTGGAGTGCCTCATCCACAGACAGAGAACATAATATAAAAGTGAATTCATAATTTCAGACATATCTCTATTACGTATGAGAGAGCTCAGTAAAACTCTCTCACGTGTTCTTGCAAATATGGCAGCGTAAATAAAATGTTTTATTCGATGTACTGCTATATTTAAGGGCGCCTTCACTTTTTATGATTTGATTAAATATTGGATATTTGTTACCTATAACATAGCAGATCAAAAATGGATTAAGAGGGATGCGCCAAGAAAACCCACGAAATTCAAATATCACAATTTGTGTTCAACATCAACGCAGCGAGTCGCCCGCGAAGTTTAAGATCCATTCCATCCAAGATTTGAACTGAAATGTTATGGTTTTTTTTTAAATGGAACTTAAAGACTTGTATGTTCATGATACTGTTGCATATAATTGAAAGTTTACTTCACCAAAGGCTCAACCACTTCATTCAGACTTACAAACAAATGCTGAGAACCAATCTGCCATCCCAACATTCTCATTTCTTGCCACATTTACTTTCTTCCAACGTTTGTTCTCGCATCCGATAGCTCGGTAAACCCCTTAATTGCTCTGTCACAAGGGAAACATTACAAAACAACGACAAGGAAACGAACTGAAGTAAAATATACTTTTTCTTTGTAATAGCGCAGTTATAACAAAGTTCACTTTTGTGAAACAACTTTTTAAAGTGTTTGACTTTACCCACTCAGTAAAGTATGATTACAAGATCTTGTGCAGTATTAATCTTAGTAAGAAGTAGTTTTGTGAAGTTAAGTTGAACCAATATTTGTTACTATGCAGTAATATTATAACTATAAGTGCAGATTTTATTTTCAACATCAGCACAACACAAAAACTTGTAACCTTTTATGTAATAAGTAGAGTGCACTCATCACATCAATACCTAAATGTATTCTGTGTATGTATGCTGTGCATCTAACAGACAAGTGACAATGTAGAAAGAAAGATAGTTTTGTTATTTGCTTTGGAAACTCTCGCCGCACAAAAAGTAATGTGCTGAGACTATTAATTGCCAATGCCACACACTTCACATTATGCTCAGTGATAGTCATTCGGTATAGCACGGATGTAAGCCTACTTAGGTATACCTACTGTATTTTCTTTGTTTGAGTATTTTCTTTTATAAGGAAAGCCTTTCCCCTCATTACTAACTAGCCGTTGCTTCAACGGCTTCAAGTAGAGCAGCTTTCAAGATTGCATGCTGCTTTGAAATATAAGACAGCGCAGTAAGATTAAATTATTTCTACAAGGATTTAGAATTTTATTTGCATCAGAGAGCCTTTAATCCGATTTGTAAGCCGAGTGGATGCATAATGAGTTTATGTTGTTGGAAAATATTACATGCAACAACTGAAATTAGTTTAATGTGAAAGATTTGCCTTGAAGTTATATCGATTTTAGAAGAAGGTCTTGCAGTAGGTACTACTTATTTCTTAACCGACTTCCAAAAAGGAGGAGGTTCTCTATTCGTGCATATGTCCGTCAATTGTGGACCGATTTTCAAAAATCTTTTTGCGTTTGAAAGGGTATAGGTAGTCCCGAGGTGGTCCCATTGTCAACAAATCAGGATCTGATGATGGGATCCTTGAGAAATCGAGTGCAGCCCTCAAATTTTATAGGCACTGATTACGTTTTCCATATAACATACTTTCTGAAGCTGTTCAAGTATTTGCATCTGATAATCATAATCTCATGTGGATGCGCTGATGATAGAAGGTATAACTCCTCAACGGTTAGGAGTTGGAGGTTGGTAATTATTTATTAAAATATTATGAGGACGTAGATATGATTTCTTTCAGGTTATGACATGACCAGGTTAGATAACTTGACGCTACATTATCTGTAACAGAGGCTAACTTTATAATACTTTAAACCAACAACTAAAGCTTAGTTTACAGTTTTAGTACCTATGTCCTTTCACAATATAGGTATACAATGTGTTCAGCAAACATTGTAACATTATGTCAAGCTTATATGTTGGTAGATCAACACGCCTGTTCGTGTTTAGGTAGGTACCTCCATAAATAAACGTATCGAACATCAAGTACAGTCTCTACTCAGTCAGAAATCAACTGATCAAAATTAGTTGGGCCCAAAGTATCTAATGGATTGATCACCTGTCATAACTCTGAAATTGATTGCCACCCGGCTTCAGTTAAATCATAGTATAAACTTGACAAAATGGATGTTTACGAGTAATAGGGATGACGACCGACTAAAAAAAAATGTGATTCTGTTTAGTCCATCATCGTCAGTTAGATTATAAATTATCGAAAAATATTGGATTACGTGTTTTTTGTTTTATCAAATTAATAAAAAAATACGAAGATAATAATGACGTAATTTTTAGGTAAAAAATGTAATGAAATGTGACGTTACACGAGTTTTCGGAGCACTGTATCGTTCTAATTTTTTGTTAACGTGAAAAAAGAAAAATAAGTGTCCAATATTTTTTTGGAAATTATATCTCACGGACTAATAACACAACATATAGAGGGTTGGAAGGAGAAAAGGGAGGCCTTTGTCCAGCAGTGGAACACATGAGAGACTAAGGCATAAAAAGATAATAAGACATTATCTATAGTGTTAGTTAAAACAGGCTTAAAACTTTCCAGACCTTTTAATTGAGCTCTTTAATAACAACTACATAGAAATAGAAGTCTTTATAAACTCCTTACACTGCACTTATTATAACTTTGTGTACTTATCAAAGTCACTAATCCTGCTTCCGAAGTTAAAATGTTATAGTAAGAAAACTTTACTCATTAACTAAGGTAAACTTTAATCTATAGATTAACTTGCTACAGTGTATTCAACGGCTTTATAACTTTAATAACGTGTAAATATTCGTATTCAAAGTATGGGAATAAAAGGTACCTCTACCTGTTTTATGACTAGTCGTTAATATTTTGGACCAATGAAAAAGCCGAAGAACAAGCCGCTGTCCCGGCGTCGGCCCTTGCCAGCCCCTGCAATGTTACTGACATGCCGTTGAGGCGCTGTGTCAAATCCTGACAAAACGATTATTACAATGTACATGCGCACATAAAGCTCTTCCAGTTAAAAGCCACGGACCCCATTTATCCGATATAGTCCCCATCTCATACACCCGAGTGTTCATACTATAAGTATCACAAGTATGTAGTTAAATATAAGGCTATATTGTACCACGTTATGAAACCTTTTGTTCCAACCTTTGCAATGAAAATGGGTTTCCAACGGTGTATTTATGAATGTTAATATTTGCGACAGACGTGTTTATTTTTTCTGAGTATTGATATTTGCGACCTTTTCTGTCACTTTTATATGAGGTATATAATGCATATCCAGAGGTAATTTCGAGCGTGATTACATTCTGAAATATATAAGAACGTGCTTGATTTCAGAGCAAATTAAAGCGTCTGCTCATAAGATGTGACCATTGTTGTTTACATGTTGTTACGTCGGCTGCTTTACGACAATATTTTAGATAATGGACGAGTCTGGAATGTTCCACTATGGAACTATGAAGAAGATTCTAGAAAGTTATGCAATTTTCTTGACGGATCGGTCGGCATATTAATAGTCAGCCTGATTTAGGCGATACAACAAAGGGAATCAAAGTGAACTACAAGCACAATTTATCTAAGTGAATGGTAACTATGACTAAATTTGTGATTGAGTTATAAGTGGTTCGTATAAAATAAAGATAACTGGTGTTTTATTGGAGGAGTTTCAACGTGCTCGAAACAATATTTAGCAGAATCTAATAACGCCGAGTTTACTTTAACTGATGAAAGTATGAACTTTTTAAAAGGTTTCCTATAACGGTTGCCAGTTGCAGCAACGTCCTACGCAGTTTAAGAAATTATATGAAAGTAGACGTTTTAGAAGCAGGTACTTACTTGTATAATGACATCTGTACTTTTTATTTACCTATGTACTACAAATAAAAGAATTTGAATTTGAATAATGTAAAAACTGAATGACCAAAATTCCTCCCTCTTCGCAGAGCGTCTAAAACGATCCTGTATAAATTATCACAAAAGAGATCAACCAAATCTGTTCCTCTAGATAATTGCGTCGTAATTAGTCGTTGATCCATAATCCCTTTAAGCGAGTAAGGTATTGACTCACTTGGACCCGTTTGTCACAAGTTGTGATCTAAGATAATCCTAACACAACGATCAAGGCCTGCAAAAAGAGGTTCGAGTCTTGTTGGGGATTTGGATTGATTTAATTTACATAATATAATACAACATCTCTGCCTTTACCCCCGCAAGGGTAAGCCACAACAGACCCCGTTATGTTTTAAATCCTATGCTAGAGCACCGGGCACAAATCCCGACTCTGGGTTGATGCTGATATGATAATTTAAGTACTGACTATTAGCATGACTTGCATAAATTATAACATAAGTAATAATCAGTCTTTAGTTCTTTACTGCGATAATCACAAGCCTCTATGAGGAGAAAGGAACCGTAATCAAAAATACAATTATTAAACAGTTGGATTTCAATTTTGGTGTACAATAAAGTATGAGGTTCAAAATAGGCTCTTATTTGGGCCCTGTCACGGACGAGTTGGACAAGACCAACGACCAGTGGTCCACACTGGCCCTGGAATGAAATCACTGGAAGTCATGGGGCGTCATGGAAGTCACGACCCGCTGTGGGATGACACGAGCTAACATCAGTATCGGTATAATAGTAGTTTATGCGACTGTGCATAATGAAGGGCATTACAACACAAGTGTGGGTTTAAGAAACGTGCCGAAGGCGAGTTTCTTAATAGCATCACACGAGTGTTGTAATGCCCAATTATGTATAGTTGCATACACTACTTTATCTACCCAAATATCATAAGGGCTCTATATATGATGGGTTCAGGAACCATAGGGAAATGACCAGCATTGTTACCAGTGTAATGCAATAAAAAATGTAGATGTTCAGATGTCTTTTTGATGGTCTTAATGTAGAAGATACTAGAATAGCACACTCACTTGAATTTGACACCTGTTCCAAATTTAAACTCATAACCTACTGTTTTCAGTAGGTTATGAGTTCATAACAGTTCCGTTTATTTCTGCTGGTTGGTAGTGCTGGTCATTGCCTATGGTTTTTGAATGCATTAGAGAGGGTTTATGATATTTGGGTAGATAAAGTATCATCTGCCTAGCCTTTTCCCAACTATATTGGGGTCGGCTTCCAGTCTAACCGGATGCAGCTGAATACCAGTATTTTACATTTTTTTATTTTAAAGTATATTCTACATCAATTATGATTGATGTAGAATATATTATTTTAATTTCTTATAGCAATCCTGCACTTTATCTAGAATACAGTTTTTTATTTGTATTATCAGAACTAATAAAGAAAGTTATGGTTCTGCCATATGCTATAATCACGACGCATGCCAGCCGGTTAGCAATCCCCATTTTATTATTACTTACTCACAAAGCCATAAAACATTATTTTATGACAGACATTATACAACATAACATCACGCCTGTAATCCCCGAAAGGTTTGGCATAGTTGGCGCCACCTAAAAAGAACGCTGAGGGGAAAGCGGGGGGGTGTATTCGCGCATGGGTACATTCGTGCACGAAACGACTAGGCCTATTGTTTTATTATCGAACTAGCTTTTCGTTTGCGGCTTTCGGTGTTATTAGGTACACCTCTATACCTCGCGCCAAATAAAAAGAACGCGCAATAGCGTACCGCCACAAATGCGATGCATTTTTGGCTCATGTTTGGCGGTACGCTATTGGTCCGTCAGTCTGGCACGTTCATTCTCAAAATACCATCGCGCACAAAAGTTTTACGAAATGGTTTTACATAACAATTGAGAAAAAATATTTATGACGTAAGTAAATTGTTTTATGAAGAGAGAGGCCGATAATAATATTATTGATAATTTAAAGCAATGCATGAAACGGACCGCAGAGGCAACAAAATGTTGCGAGTCTACAGTGAGAAGAATTGTGTTTTTAATTGAACAAATTTACAACACACATACAATATGTGTGTCAATTCTATTTAATGATATTTTATTTAATATATTTCTCGCTGTCAACTTACTAATATACGAAGCCGCAAACGAAAAGCTAGTTCGATAATAAAACAATAGGCCTAGTCGTTTCGTGCACGAGTGTACCCATGCGCGAACACACCGGGCACTTTCCCCTCAGCGTTCTTTTTAGGTGGCGCCAACTATACCTACATCCACATTTCGCCAGTTATATTTATGTCCAGTCCAATGTAATAGAGGGCGATCCTATTGACATTTACCGGATACAAAAACAACAACTACAATAACTAACAATATCCTGATGAATATAAGTATTCATCAACTGAGATGACAACTTAAAAAAGAAGAATGTACAGGAGATACAGAAAATTCCTTCGGTTATATTTTTTATGTGTCTGTATTTATTAGTAGATGTCTCGAAAAATATTATTTCATTCTCTCTCGTTTTTTAAATGAATTCATTAAAAATACACCCCACAATAAGCAATAATAATTACGTTTCTTTGTCATGATATCCACAGACAGACAACATTACAGCAGACGGGCGTCTTTTGTCTACACAGCTTGTGTGCACTTTGAATAAGGAATGGATGGAGTGTCAACTGTTTTATTTTTCTTTTTAATGCCGCTCTGTTTGAGCGAGCTTTTGTGTTCATAAAAAATCATATTGGGGCAAGTAAGCAATAAAGGACTTGACAAAGTTGTATTTTTATATTGGCTAGGGTACGGCATCAAATAAAAGCACTAAACATGAAAGAAAAAAAGACAATTAAAAGCGCGCCAAAAATGTAAAGCTTCAATTTTCGCAATGTCACCAACAGGAAATTGGTTTAGTCGGAAAAAATAAATTTTAGTAAAGCTGACCTTTAAAAATAGGCACTATTGAAAATATAAAAGGACAGACAAAAAGATATCAATATTTAATTTGTTCCCTGCCAACGACAGTGTTGGAAAATTCGACGAAACAAAAATACAGTAAAAAAATATCTAGCTATCCAATTACCAGTAAAAGCATTTTTCGACACCTGATATTTTGCGCAAAGGCCTAGGACGCGAGACGCAACAAAGGGGACTAACCAAAAACGGTGTTTACTCCGCATGGGATGAAAATACAAAAGTGTAGATAAGGTTTTCACGTGTTTCGTGTCAAATCGGATGAGCTAACGTGATAACGAGATTCACAAACAATGGAACGTAGTCCATTGTTGAGAGCAAAGGGGTTTTAAACACGCGCGCTATATAATTATAATCTTTATCTACCCAAATATCATAAACCCTCTCTAATGCGTTGAAAAACCACAAGCAATGACCAGCATTACCAACCAGCAGAAATAAACAGAACTGTAATGAACTAATAACCTACTGAAAACAGTAGGTTATGAGTTTAAATTTGGAACAGGTGTCAAATTCAAGTGAGTGTGCTATTCTAGTATCTACATTAAAACAGATACCTATCGATACGAAACCCCAATTCAGTTTGATTTTAATTATAAATCGCACGACATTTTGATCTCGAGTAACACAAGAATAGTGACTTTGTTCGTTTGCCTATGATTTAAAAAAATGACAGATATCCGAAACGTCGCCATTTCGAGCTGTCATTTGTTCGGTATTTTTTATTGCATTACACTGGTAACAATGCTGGTCATTTCCCTATGGTTCCTGAACCCATCATAGAGCCCTAATGATATTTGGGTAGATAAAGTATACCTAATTAGGCATTATACACAGTCGCTTAGACTACTATTATATAATATATTATTCTTTAAATCATGAGGTTTAGTATTTATGTTTAAATCCTGGGGTTGGAGAAATACGTCCGTTTAATAAAATGTACATATGCCAACATATACAGCAAGAGGTAGCACATCCACATCTGTCAAATTTCAATCTGTCAAATTACTCTAATCGATTTTCAACTTTATCGCCAAAGGTTCAAGGTTGTTTGGGAAAATTAGACAGTTTCTGGTAGCTAAATGTGCTAGCGTCTGTACATTCTTAATTACATCTGGAATTCAGGCCTAAACATGAAGATTCAATTCAGAAACACTTATAACAGCAAAGACTTAACATTTTTCCAGTTTAGTTTTCAATTTCCCTCTTAGAAATAACTCAAAGGTGCGTCGAAGGAAATCGATAAGGAAAAGGAGGTCGCATTTTATCTAGTGACACTTCTCAACCCTGCCAACTGGCCACCGTTGCTGTTCACACGTTAAGGTTAGTGCACACTGGCGGACGGCATAGCAGATAGTTTTATTTCAATGCTCGAAGACTTTATTGTCAAAATCCCAAAATACTGAAAACCAGTCGTAAAATCAAAATATATTATTTTACATAGGCCTGTCTTTTTGGAGGGTGTGAAATCTTGAAAAGACTCCTCCCGCTCTGGATGGAGTGGAAGGGAGTGTCAGACTTGTACTGACTAAAAACCACCCATGCTTCGACGCGTAAATCTCGCTGTTGGTCGCTTAGTTCGCGTGGCACGCACTTATCTAGCTTTTTTATGTATAGTTGCATACACTACTTTATCTACCCAAATATCATAAGGGCTCTATATATGATGGGTTCAGGAACCATAGGGAAATGACCAGCATTGTTACCAGTGTAATGCAATAAAAAATGTAGATGTTCAGATGTCTTTTTGATGGTCTTAATGTAGAAGATACTAGAATAGCACACTCACTTGAATTTGACACCTGTTCCAAATTTAAACTCATAACCTACTGTTTTCAGTAGGTTATGAGTTCATAACAGTTCCGTTTATTTCTGCTGGTTGGTAGTGCTGGTCATTGCCTATGGTTTTTGAATGCATTAGAGAGGGTTTATGATATTTGGGTAGATAAAGTATCATCTGCCTAGCCTTTTCCCAACTATATTGGGGTCGGCTTCCAGTCTAACCGGATGCAGCTGAATACCAGTATTTTACATTTTTTTATTTTAAAGTATATTCTACATCAATTATGATTGATGTAGAATATATTATTTTAATTTCTTATAGCAATCCTGCACTTTATCTAGAATACAGTTTTTTATTTGTATTATCAGAACTAATAAAGAAAGTTATGGTTCTGCCATATGCTATAATCACGACGCATGCCAGCCGGTTAGCAATCCCCATTTTATTATTACTTACTCACAAAGCCATAAAACATTATTTTATGACAGACATTATACAACATAACATCACGCCTGTAATCCCCGAAAGGTTTGGCATAGTTGGCGCCACCTAAAAAGAACGCTGAGGGGAAAGCGGGGGGGTGTATTCGCGCATGGGTACATTCGTGCACGAAACGACTAGGCCTATTGTTTTATTATCGAACTAGCTTTTCGTTTGCGGCTTTCGGTGTTATTAGGTACACCTCTATACCTCGCGCCAAATAAAAAGAACGCGCAATAGCGTACCGCCACAAATGCGATGCATTTTTGGCTCATGTTTGGCGGTACGCTATTGGTCCGTCAGTCTGGCACGTTCATTCTCAAAATACCATCGCGCACAAAAGTTTTACGAAATGGTTTTACATAACAATTGAGAAAAAATATTTATGACGTAAGTAAATTGTTTTATGAAGAGAGAGGCCGATAATAATATTATTGATAATTTAAAGCAATGCATGAAACGGACCGCAGAGGCAACAAAATGTTGCGAGTCTACAGTGAGAAGAATTGTGTTTTTAATTGAACAAATTTACAACACACATACAATATGTGTGTCAATTCTATTTAATGATATTTTATTTAATATATTTCTCGCTGTCAACTTACTAATATACGAAGCCGCAAACGAAAAGCTAGTTCGATAATAAAACAATAGGCCTAGTCGTTTCGTGCACGAGTGTACCCATGCGCGAACACACCGGGCACTTTCCCCTCAGCGTTCTTTTTAGGTGGCGCCAACTATACCTACATCCACATTTCGCCAGTTATATTTATGTCCAGTCCAATGTAATAGAGGGCGATCCTATTGACATTTACCGGATACAAAAACAACAACTACAATAACTAACAATATCCTGATGAATATAAGTATTCATCAACTGAGATGACAACTTAAAAAAGAAGAATGTACAGGAGATACAGAAAATTCCTTCGGTTATATTTTTTATGTGTCTGTATTTATTAGTAGACTAGCTTTTGCCCACGGCTTCGCCCGCGTGTATGTCGGTTTAACTATAAAAATGTCGATTTTCCATACAAACTTTCATCCCCTATTTAACTCCCATAAGGGTTGAATTTCATAAAATCCTTCCTTACTCCTTGTCTACATTATAAAGGGAACCTCTGTGCAAAATTTCAGCTTTTTAGGTCTAAGAGTTTGGGCTGGGCGTTGATGAGTCAGTCAGTCAGTCAGTCAGTCAGTCAGGACTTCTCTTTTTATTTATATAGATGTCTCGAAAAATATTATTTCATTCTCTCTCGTTTTTTAAATGAATTCATTAAAAATACACCCCACAATAAGCAATAATAATTACGTTTCTTTGTCATGATATCCACAGACAGACAACATTACAGCAGACGGGCGTCTTTTGTCTACACAGCTTGTGTGCACTTTGAATAAGGAATGGATGGAGTGTCAACTGTTTTATTTTTCTTTTTAATGCCGCTCTGTTTGAGCGAGCTTTTGTGTTTATAAAAAATCATATTGGGGCAAGTAAGCAATAAAGGACTTGACAAAGTTGTATTTTTATATTGGCTAGGGTACGGCATCAAATAAAAGCACTAAACATGAAAGAAAAAAAGACAATTAAAAGCGCGCCAAAAATGTAAAGCTTCAATTTTCGCAATGTCACCAACAGGAAATTGGTTTAGTCGGAAAAAATAAATTTTAGTAAAGCTGACCTTTAAAAATAGGCACTATTGAAAATATAAAAGGACAGACAAAAAGATATCAATATTTAATTTGTTCCCTGCCAACGACAGTGTTGGAAAATTCGACGAAACAAAAATACAGTAAAAAAATATCTAGCTATCCAATTACCAGTAAAAGCATTTTTCGACACCTGATATTTTGCGCAAAGGCCTAGGACGCGAGACGCAACAAAGGGGACTAACCAAAAACGGTGTTTACTCCGCATGGGATGAAAATACAAAAGTGTAGATAAGGTTTTCACGTGTTTCGTGTCAAATCGGATGAGCTAACGTGATAACGAGATTCACAAACAATGGAACGTAGTCCATTGTTGAGAGCAAAGGGGTTTTAAACACGCGCGCTATATAATTATAATCTTTATCTACCCAAATATCATAAACCCTCTCTAATGCGTTGAAAAACCACAAGCAATGACCAGCATTACCAACCAGCAGAAATAAACAGAACTGTAATGAACTAATAACCTACTGAAAACAGTAGGTTATGAGTTTAAATTTGGAACAGGTGTCAAATTCAAGTGAGTGTGCTATTCTAGTATCTACATTAAAACAGATACCTATCGATACGAAACCCCAATTCAGTTTGATTTTAATTATAAATCGCACGACATTTTGATCTCGAGTAACACAAGAATAGTGACTTTGTTCGTTTGCCTATGATTTAAAAAAATGACAGATATCCGAAACGTCGCCATTTCGAGCTGTCATTTGTTCGGTATTTTTTATTGCATTACACTGGTAACAATGCTGGTCATTTCCCTATGGTTCCTGAACCCATCATAGAGCCCTAATGATATTTGGGTAGATAAAGTATACCTAATTAGGCATTATACACAGTCGCTTAGACTACTATTATATAATATATTATTCTTTAAATCATGAGGTTTAGTATTTATGTTTAAATCCTGGGGTTGGAGAAATACGTCCGTTTAATAAAATGTACATATGCCAACATATACAGCAAGAGGTAGCACATCCACATCTGTCAAATTTCAATCTGTCAAATTACTCTAATCGATTTTCAACTTTATCGCCAAAGGTTCAAGGTTGTTTGGGAAAATTAGACAGTTTCTGGTAGCTAAATGTGCTAGCGTCTGTACATTCTTAATTACATCTGGAATTCAGGCCTAAACATGAAGATTCAATTCAGAAACACTTATAACAGCAAAGACTTAACATTTTTCCAGTTTAGTTTTCAATTTCCCTCTTAGAAATAACTCAAAGGTGCGTCGAAGGAAATCGATAAGGAAAAGGAGGTCGCATTTTATCTAGTGACACTTCTCAACCCTGCCAACTGGCCACCGTTGCTGTTCACACGTTAAGGTTAGTGCACACTGGCGGACGGCATAGCAGATAGTTTTATTTCAATGCTCGAAGACTTTATTGTCAAAATCCCAAAATACTGAAAACCAGTCGTAAAATCAAAATATATTATTTTACATAGGCCTGTCTTTTTGGAGGGTGTGAAATCTTGAAAAGACTCCTCCCGCTCTGGATGGAGTGGAAGGGAGTGTCAGACTTGTACTGACTAAAAACCACCCATGCTTCGACGCGTAAATCTCGCTGTTGGTCGCTTAGTTCGCGTGGCACGCACTTATCTAGCTTTTTTATCTTTCCAATTTGACGCAAGTGCCTCAATGTTGTTTTGACACTAACTCCAAGGCCTGCAGTAAGCTCAGCCTTAGATTGAGTTGGATCCGCTTCCACTATCGCCTTCAATTCGTCGTTGTCGACAATGTTAACCGGCCAACCGCGAGGCTCGTTCTTCGACTCAAAATTTCCAGATTGAAAACGATTGAACCATTAATGGACCGTGTTTATGCAAGCAGTGTTAAGTCCGTACACGTCGTTAATGTTTCGTGTTGTTTGTGCAGCGGTATTTCCACGTATGAACTGATATTCGAAAATTGTACGAATTTGTAGTTTATCCATGGCGCCAAAAACTACCAAAAAGTCACAAAAACAAAAAAAAAATAAAAAAAAATTACTAAATTTGAAATTAAATTAACACGTCTTTCGAATAAAATTTACTTGAATTTCGAATTACGCGCCAATCCACAGATAATTAAATCTGAAAATGCCGGTTGTAGAATCTGCAATTACATATAGTTAAAGACCTATCAATCCTCTTCACCGAGAAACTTCTTAATTAAAATATGAAGCCATAGCAATACTCGTTAAGTGGTGTTCGTGATAAATTGGAGCCGACATTATGTTATCCGTTTGTACTGTAAAACAACGTATTTTCATGCTGTTTACTGGAAATAACGTGCAAATAAGTAGTTAACATTTGTTTAGACAGCGGTTTTTTACTGTTATGTTGGCAGCTCTCAAAGTTTCGAGTTATATTAACTACAAACAAGGGTAGATCTTTTACAAAATGAATTATGAAAAGTTGAACTATTTATTTAATAAACAAGTAAGTGCAGTATAACATAACATCACGCCTGTAATGTAATACCCGAAGTTTACGTGAGACTGCAGCCACATTTCGCCAGTTAGATTTAATTTCCATGTAATATGGGGCGAGCCTATTGCCATCAACTAGGCACAAATCTAAACTACGTATTAGCTACTACTGAGACATTTTTGATGGAAGAACCCAATAACACTATGCCCAACCTGGGAATCGAAACCAGGACCTCATGCTTATTGCTGGATCATATTAAGTTTATTTTATTCAATTATATAACTCCTTTCTAAAAGAATGCACTTTTCGATTTACAAACCTTACTTCCTCAAAAATATAATTTCCAGCTGAAAATAAGACAAATAGCAGGCTGTAAAATTACAAAAACACTTAACGATAAAAGTAAAGTAATTCAAATCCACCTAGCTCCTAAGGATATTGAAAAAGAATAACAACAGTACCTACCTCGGAAAATTACTTCCTGAAGCGCGACACAGATGACGTAACAAATGACGTCATTGGGACACGTAATGAGAATTCATCGCGAAATGTCAGTGCACTCCGAAAGAAATGTGCCGGTCATTGACCCTGTTTACCTACATAGGGGTGTTTTTATAGCCACTATAAGTATCATATAAACATATATCTCACCTAAGTGTGTTCCTTAATAAATGTAGATGTAAAATCGTTATTCAAAAGGGATTGTTTCTGAAGTCTTTAGGAAAATTTTACATTAATAGGCACATAATATTTTCCAAAACACGCTAATAGGACTTTGCTAATAGGTACTAAACTTATGCCCCTGACTGTATGCCATGTAAACTATTCAGTGGGAGTTCGTAATTCCTACAATGTTTGAAAATTAAAGTACCTAAGTTACATAAAGCTTATAACGTAGTTTCCTAGAGTCTTTGAAAGTTTTGCTAATACACGGTAAGGAAGTACAAGTTTCAATTATGTACGTACGTTTGTCCTTTAAAAGGCAAAGAAAATGTATTTCCCATATATTTTTCGGCTCAAATGAATAGTTTACTATTATTATAGAAAAGCTATTTAAAGACTTATCAATACATAAACACCACAAAAAATACTCAAGATTTAGGAACCAATTTTCCGATTACCAGATCATAAATTGGCGTAAGGGTTAAAGTTCAGGACTAAGTTTTAACCTGCTGTAAAAAATATACCTAATATTAACAACTTAAGATAGCATTCCACATTATTAGGTAAATGCGTAAGTTATGTTCGTTCAAAGTTACGCAAGGCAATGCGAAGGAAAATTCCATGGGAAGTAGAGTGGAACGAGGCGACTCGCGAAGCCTTGCGAACCGAATGTGAAGCCTTTAGCGAAACTTATTAACGCTGTTTTAATATCTCACGATCAAGTGATGGCGAGGTTCCGACAGTATGAAAAATATTTCTTAAAAGACTGAGAAGTTGTTACTCTGAAAACTAAACAAAAAATAATAATTTTCAAATATTTTAGCACTTTGTCGGATAACTCATTTCTATGTTCATGTAAAATTACAGCTTTCTAGTACTAAGAATCTTTGAGATATAGTCCGGACGAAAGGACAGACAGACAGACGGACATGGCGAAACAATAAGTGTTCCATGTTGACTACGGAACCCTAAAATGGTACTGTACCTTTTTTTGTTTTCAGTAATCCTTCAAAAGGCGACCGGTCTTTGGGGAGAAGACCCTCCGAGTGTGGGATTTTTACCTTACTAAAGCCACCCCGGTGGTCACAATCAGCACATGATATAACCGTTTTCTCTTAGAAGATTTGCCCGGAGGCCCCTCTGACCCTAGGGCGACTATACAGAGAACTCTCCTGATTATCACTGGGCAATTGTGTACGGCGGCACGTGACCACTTTCCTGCCGTTCATTTCTGAGGTCACTTGGTGTAGGTTACAGTACCTACCCAAAGAGTATTTGTCTATCAACTCGCTTTATTAACTACAAGAAGAATAAAATGCTGAAAGCTTTATTTTTGTTGTTATTTTTTTCGTTTGCGAAAGAAATGTAAATGACTTCAGTCATCATCCGTTTGCATTAAGCGTCACTATGGCCGAACAAAATTTAGGCTAGTACCTACTTATTAAAACGAATACGTCAATTATTTTACCGAATGTTACTTATATAATATCACGCCTGTAATCCCTGAAGGGTTAGGCAGAGGTGTATACCCACATTTCGCTAGTTATGTTTAAGTCCTATGTAATAGGGAGGCGAGCCAATTGCCATCAACCGAGCACAAATCAAGGCTCCGTGGCTGCTACTGAAAAAATCTCGATGGACAAACCCAATAACACTTGTCCGACCAGAGAATCGAACCCAGAACGTCATGCACAGCAGTCGTACTTACTTGCGACCGCTAGACCACTATCTACACTTCTACTTTTTGTGCACGGTAACACACCACCGTGTGACTTCCCGCCATTTTATTTTATTTTATTTTATTTTACTTTATTGGGACATAAAACAGTTACACATTACATTTAAGTATTACACATATCTTATGAACTAGGTAAACATGTAACCCACAAAAATGCCCGCGAAATAATGGTACAGGTAAAATTTAGTTTAATGCGTGCGGAGTAGGATGTACACGTACTCATAACTCTTAAACTCATAACTTATTAGTTACACAACAAAAAATAATAACTATAATGTTCACTGTAAAAATTCAATAGCCATCTTTTTGAACCTAAAGTGCGTAAGTGCGAAAATATCTAAATCTATGAATTGTGTGTTATATATATCTACAATGCGTCGGAGAGGCGCCCGTGCACCGGCGTGAGTTCTGCACCTTGCGGTGTGGAATAGCCGGGGCACGCGCGCCTCTCGACGCATCACTGTTCTAGGTACAATATAACATAGGTTATTCGTAATTTCTGGACAGTCGAACCGGTTATTACATAGACCATGAAGCATCATGACCATCAGTAGGCTGCGCCTTGACTCCAAGCTTTGAAGTTTGTACCGTATTAATAATTGAGTGTATGGCAGTTTAGACTTAGTACATCTGTAGTGCATAGCACGTAAATATTTTTTTTGAACCATTTCCATTCTTTTTATATATATATCAAAAATAGGACTCCAAACGGGTACTGCGAATTCCAATTGAGAACGGACCAAAGCTTTATATAAAATTAAAAACGTAGACGGTTTTTTAAAGTCTTTTGAAGAACGCATGACGAAACCAAACATACGATACGCCCTATTTATAATGTTATCAATGTGAAGATTGAAGTGCAATTTAGAGTCCATTGCAACACCGAGATCTCGGATATTGTCAACTTTCTGCAGAGAAATGCCGTGTAGACTATAATCAAACTTTATAATGTTTTTGTTTTTTGTGAAAGTGATTGCATTGCATTTAGGTAAACTTAGCTGGAGTTTGTTATCTGAACAGTATTGAGAGAGTCTATCAAGGTCCTCCTGCAGCAGCAGACAATCTTGTCTGCCTTTGCACGACTTGTAAATTTTGATGTCATCGGCATACATTAGAAATCGAGAATGAATGAAGCATTTATTGATGTCGTTTATGAACAAAATAAAGAGTAAGGGCCCCAAAATTGAGCCCTGGGGTACCCCAGAGGTGACAATGATTGAACTTGATTGAAAACCATTAATGACTATCCTTTGCGATCTATTGTATATGTATGCCATGAACCATCGTAATAAATTGCCACGGATGCCGTTGTAAGCAATTTTATCTAGGAGCAGTTTATGGTCCACCTTGTCA
Organism: Diarsia dahlii; assembly: GCA_949775195.1. Lineage (NCBI taxonomy): Eukaryota > Metazoa > Arthropoda > Insecta > Lepidoptera > Noctuidae > Diarsia > Diarsia dahlii. Next base: position 11,970,301 of record OX459210.1, on the reverse strand, counting down.
AAAGCCTTCCGAAAGTCCGTGTACACGGCGTCAACCTGAACTTGTTCATCCATGCTTTTGAATAAAAAGTCTGTGAACAACATGAGATTGGTGTTCGTCGAACGTCGTTTAACAAACCCATGCTGCTCACAGACAATGAGGCTGTGAATGTGTGAGTATACTTCGCCGTGTACAAGACTCTCGAAAAGCTTCGACAAGGCGGACAGTATGGAGATAGGACGATAATTTTGTATGTTCTTTTTGTCGCCACTCTTGAACACCGGTGTGATATGCGCCCGCTTCCAAATATCGGGAAAGGTGCCTTCTCGTAAACATTTATTAAATATAATATGAAGTGGTATTACAATCGTGTCAGCGGTCTTCTTTATGAATATTGGTGGCAGACTATCGGGACCAGGACCTTTATTTATGTCTAATTGTGTTATCGCTTTATGCACAACATCTACTGGCAAATAGATATCAGAGATGCAGGGTGAATTATCCGCATAAGTATTAGGTGGCTGCCACATCGCGGGGTTAAGATTCGTGGGTTCATAAACAGAGGTGAAAAAAGTGGAGAACATGTTACATATATCAGTTGGATTATTTGAGCTAAGATTCTCTAGGAACATATTTGCAGGAATCTCCGCCCTGCCCTTCCTGTTTGAAATGTAAGTCCAAAAATGTTTAATGCTAAGCGGAATACTATCTTCAACCGATTTCATGTATCTATCAAAACATTTATCACATTCAGCTTTAAAACGTTTACGATAAGTAGAAAAACTTTCATAGTCAAAGGTATTTCCGTACGTTTTCCATTTTAGCCAAGCTTTTTCTTTATTTTTGAAAATACGTGTGAGCGAAGGAGAAAACCACAGAGGAAATCGTGAATTTCTGAGACGCGTTAGCGGAATATGCTTTTTAATTATACTATAGATTTGATCGTAAAATGCATTAACGGATTGTTCAGCAGAAAGGTCATAAAACAGTTGATTCCAGTTCAATGTACTTAACTCTTTATTGATTATGTCATAGTTAGTTTTGAAAAAATTGTGTCTTATAGTTAAGTGACGTTTCATTGGCATAATTTTCATATCAAGTGATGTTAATATCGAGAAAGGCGGGTGGTGAACATCAAGCGGCAACAATGGTGTACATGTTTTAGACTCACAGTCAACGTTAGACATAAACAAGTCCAGTATGCGCCCCAAGTTATTCCTGAGTGTGTTATATTGGAAAATATTAGTTAACGAAATAAAGTCGCATAAGTGACAGCACAAATTGTCAGTAGGTTGTGGAACAACATAATGACATCCACTCCGATCCAGCCAGTTAACGCCTGGTAAATTGTAATCGCCTGTTATAAAGAATGTGTCAGTATTAGTGTCATTAATTATATCCAGTAATGTATTTAAGTGTGATGTATACAAGCCCTCCGGTGAACGCGGCGGTATGTAGGATGCACTTATGATGTGGCGCTTTGCAGGGTGTGACCCCGGCAACTGCACCAAGACGTGTTCGATATCAGCGTGTGTGGGGCGCGTCAAAATACTAGTTGGTCGTAATGTACGTAAGACGGCTATCAACACCCCGCCACCATCACGCTTTCCCGTGGTGCAGCGGTCGCGGTCGCATCGGAATACTAAATATCGGTCATCTATAAACTCACCGTCAGATATGTTAGGTATAAGCCAAGTCTCTGTAAGAATGATTACGTCATAGGAAAAAGACAAAATATTCATAAATAAAGTATGTAGCTTGGTCCGCAACCCTCGACAGTTTTGATAATAAACTGTTAAATTATATTTATCCATTGGAATCGAACAAGATGTAAAAAACGCTACCTAAACAAAGCCTGGAGTCAAGTTCAGCCACAGTTGTTGACCTAAGCAATATAAGATATTTAACACGAAAACAGTAAGGACATAATATAATAAATGTTAACAAAAATTGCAAACAAATCATGTGATAATGTAGGTAAGTAGATAATTTTATGGTTCTACCTATTTTATAGTAAAAGTGAATATAAAAGCCATACGAAAACATGAATGTTGAGTTAACACGTACTAAACGAAATAGACTATGTTTACAGATAATCAGCACAAAACAATATAGATATTTTATAATTTTTATGTAAATGTTACAATTATTTAGATACGTGAGGGTAAACGTAAAATAAATCGCGCGCGCACTGGCAGTAACTGCGTAAACAACTCGAAGTAATGTATGCGCCAGAGAGCACAAACTATGTGGTAAACAGAGTGACAAGTTATAACTACAAGTTATGAAAAATGAAGGAGACTGTACTTTAACGTAAATGTTATTGCACTTATTTGGAACTTTGAACAGATGCTTTATTATAGGGTTTAATTTTGGATAAATCGTCTTCAGAACGGATTGTGAAAGCCGCTTCGGGGACGTCAGCGCGAACAAGTATAACACCATGTTTAATCCAAACAAATCGATGTCCATTTTGTTTTGCAATCTCCTTGGTTTGGCGAAATAATTTCTTGTTCTGCAGTGTGAGATGCTCGTTTATATATATTTTTTGTGGATTGCCACTCAATTGTAGATCTTCAGATGTAATTCCCTTTTTGAGGCGGGCTGCCGCAATGAAGTTATCACGTAGTATTTGGTTTGACAATTTAACCACTATATTTCTTGGCCGTACGGATTTTGGATTCATTAGAGGAACACGGTGAATAGCAATGACGTCACGAGACGATAACGGTTGTGTGATTAAAATGGATACACTTTCAAGTATCGACAATAGATTTTCACCGCGCTTCTCAGGTAGATTACTTAACTCAATATTGCAGTTACGGGATTTTTGTTCTGCGGTTTCTAACTTTGCTTCTAGAGTAGCAATTCGTTGTTGAACTGCCAGGGGACAGGAAACTTTTTCCTCGAGCTTAAATAATCGGGAGGCAAATTCCTTCGACTTCTCTTCCAGAACATCATATTTGTCACTGATAAACTTGATGGATGACTTCACACCCTCAAATTCAGATAAAAGTATTGAGAATTTTTCTTCCTGTTTTATTAGACAAGTCTCGAACATGGATTTAATATTGGCTTGAAAAACTTTTAGTTCGTCACGCCAGTCTGGGTCCGTTTTACAAGACATCCCTTGGCGAAATGTGACGTAAGGAGGAGGCGACTCCTTCTCTATTAGGGAACCATCAACACTCATCACACCAGATGGATCGTCGACGTCACTGATGTGTTCGTATGTGCTGTTAATAGCGTTCATGTTTCAGTCCACGACACTACTTTGTGACAATAGGTACAGGTGAATAGCACGAGCACAAAACTGTCTTATTGAAACACCGATGAGTTCTAGTTAGTCACACTCGCACTGATTCGCGCACTAAGTTATTATCGCTTTGAGTTGAGACGAGACGACCGGTTTACTCCGGCGCGCACGACGGAATGACTAACACGTGTCATTTGTGACAGCTCCCTGACTACCTGTAGCTGTGAGACAGTGTTACAGGTACCACAGCAGTATATCATAGCCCTGCTGCAGAGCTGGCTGGGTGTTTACATATCTATTAAATAGACATATAATACACAAATAAACGTAAAAACAACAGAATACTCGTAAAAATGTTGTTCCAGAAACTGGTAAGTAAATACAAAATATCTCCGAACTCACAAAACATTCTTGGGTACTGCATAATATTCCAATACCGACGTGTAATGGCAATACGAATAGTTGCCGAGCAGCGATGTCGGTCGCCCGCGGCGGAAACATTCTGCATACTTCCACTTCACAGTGGGATATCGAAAAATTCTTGCACTTAGATTCTTCGAGAGTGCTACATATTATACAGTATGTTAGTTTAAACGAGGAACATATTGAATGATTTCATGATACTAATAAAATAAATAACAAAAAGACCATTAAAACTCCTGAAAGCCAGAATAAACAGTGGCGAACACCAAAAAAGCCCCGAGACAATGAACCTCAACGAAGTCTCTGAGAAGCAAATTAACAGTCTTTGATCCCGCAACGAAATTAACTATGAAAGAATAGTGAAGCGACGAGCCAGATCAACATACCTTATTTTTTTAACAAAATACTGCTTTATGTATCGAATATGGCGACCTAAATAAGTGTAACACTCCTTACACACGAGCGATTCCAGTTACGCGGCGGCAACGTCGAACTTGACACGTAAAATTAAATATGAAGATGGAACGACACATTTACACACGTCGAAAAAACTTACAGACGTGATCGACGAGCGTTTTTACGTTCATCAATTCAATTACGTTGTCAAAAATTCCACGTGTAGGCAACCGCTCATCTGTAAATCTATATCTATATATATAAAAAATGTTATGTTGGTTTGTGTACGCTTCAAAAACTAAAAAAGTTCTGCACCGATCGAGCTGAAATTTTAGAATGATAATATAATCCGCATCAAGGATTGTTTTTACAGTATCCACGCGGGCGAAGCCGCGGGCATCAGCTAGTCTATCTATATAATATAAATTTGTATATCTATTGATGATTAATACAAATACATAAAATTGAAGTGTCTGTTTGTAATTTTAACAAAAATACGAATGTAAGTAATAATAATAATAATAATCCTTCCAAGCCGGTTTCGGCTACGGCGACCGCATCATCGTCATCCTACTGGCGTCTATCATGGGCTCTCATGTGGCTAGAAAAACCACCTTTGTTAACAAATATTCTCGCACTTGTTCAAGAGCAATATCAAAACGCGCGCTTACGTCATAAAGTAGTTCAGCTGGATTCAAAGTCACGAGCCGGAATTTACGTAGCGCGTTCTTCTAAGTTTACAGTAACGTCTTTGCGTAACCTCATGACGCCGCACTGTGCCGTTGCGGAAGTCTCCTCGGCTTCCTATAAAGTTTACGTTGTGAGCTGCTACTTTCAATATTCAGACCCTGTTGGTCCTCACATACATAACCTCCGTCATGTCTTGCGGTCACTCTCTGGCTGTAAAGTTATCGTTGGCGCGGATGTTAACGCGTCCTCGTCTCTGTGGTATGGCAAGGTTCGGTCTACGGATTCCGACCGACGTTCCGCTGTCGAAGATTTCATTGCTGAAATGAACCTATCGATTCATAATACCCCAGATGCACCACCTACTTTTTGCAGCCAAATGGGCGAATCTTGTATTGACGTCACACTTTCTAGTGCAGACGTTCGCTTGGATAGGTGGCGTGTCCTACCGGATGCGTCATGTAGCGATCATCGGCTTATCGTGTACGAATTTGTTCCGATGTTTACTCAAGGTCCGTCCATTCACATATCATTGGTAACTTTAGGTATAAAAGTAAAGGCGCGAATTGGGAATTCTTTAGCTTGCTTTTTGCGTCTAACACCAAAGACTTCACTCGAGACGGGCTATCAGCTGAAGAAAGTGCTGAAATTATGTCAGACGCCTTCACTTACTGTGCTGACATCGCCATTGGTCGCGAATCTATGACCAATATCCGCAGATGTGATTGGTGGTGTGATTACTTAATTGAACAACGTAAAAGTTATCGCCGAGCGCGTAGACATTTAAATAAACTTAAAAAGCGAAAAGTCACCGGACACCCCCTAACCTCTGCTTTAAATGTGTTTAGAGTTGCCAAGTCCCGCTACAGAGCATCGGTAGAAAAATCTAAAGGTAATTTACTGCGGAAAATAGTAGAAAAATTAGATAAAGAAGGTCCGTGGTCTCCTTTGTATCACGAGTTCAAAGCAAATCGATCAGTGGATCTTGCGTTCGTCGAAAACATTAAAGTAAACAACAAACACACCACCGGTATTGAGGAGACAACCGAAGTTCTATTAAATACGTTGATACCTGATGATTTGCCTGATAATGACAATGACTACCACAAGCAGATCAGGGCGTGGGCGGCTGTGCCACCTGAATCACCACCGTCAGACCTTTCATCCATTGACGAATTCATTAAAGTTGTCAGGAAACTCCCGCTCAACAAATCGTCAGGTGAAGATAAAATATCTAATCGGATGATATTAGAAGCATGTAAAACAGCGGCCGACGCAATTTTAAGTGTTTACAACCGTTGTATTGCAGAAGGCGTTTTTCCTCGAATATGGCGACGCGGCTTTATACGAATAATTCCGAAAAGTGGCGACAAGCCTCCGGACGATCCTAAGTCTTACCGCCCTATAACACTGTTACCATCTTTGGGGAAACTCCTGGAGCGTCTTATCGTTCCACGTTTACTGCCAGACGGACCGAAATTTCACAACAACCAATTCGGTTTTACCGTGGGAAAATCTACCGTAGACGCGGCACTTTCTGTCAGGAAAATTGTCAATACATCCGAACATAAATACGTAGTTGGGATCTTTCTAGATATTTCTGGGGCTTTTGATAACGCGTGGTGGCCGATGCTACTACTTAAACTAAAAATTCGTGGTTGCCCTAAAAACATATACAATCTTGTTTACTCGTACTTCTTAAATGGTTCCGCGAAACTCAAACTCGGACATCATTCTATGTCAAAGTCCCTTACCATGGGATGCCCTCAGGGTTCGGTTATGGGTCCGTATGTATGGAACGTAGGCTTCGATGACTTCCTCGCGATTCCACTTCCATACGGCTGTTCATTAACCGGTTACGCGGACGACGGCCTGCTGCTCATTCAGTCAAGTACTCGGGCTGGACTCGAAAATTTGGCAGACACTTGCCTAAAATTAATATCCCAGTGGGGTGATCGTAACCGTCTGACCTTTGCACCGCATAAAACTTATCAACTTCTTTTAAAAGGTAATCTTAAATCATGGCCTAGTATTAAATTTAATAACGTTCCCGTGAAAAAGAAGGAGTCCGTATGCTACCTTGGGTTTGTCTTAGAGAGGAATTTTTCATTCATTGAACACATAAAAACCGTCGGTGTAAAAGCTAAAAAGAACTTTTATGCTTTAACGAGAATATCCAAATCTACGTGGGGTTTATCATTTTTAACTTTAAAGACGATCTAAAAAAAAAAAAAAAAAAAATATATATATATATATATATATTCTCGTACAGAGTGGACACGTGAGAGCACCATTAACATAGATGTAATTGATTGCCGCTGGTGGTCGGGCTTTTAATTCGTCACGCTTCGAATCGAATGTAAGTATACACACGGTCAAAACAATATCGGGAATGGATGATTTGTTTATGGTTCCAAATACATTTTTTTTGTGTTTTTTGTTGTTGTTAGATTAGCACAACTGTTTTCTATATTGTTACAGTTTTGACGAAATAAGTGCCATCCAGTGTTACGATTTGACATTGAAAACGCCTTTATATCGTAGCAGCAAAGGTCCTCCACAAAGTGTGAATGCAAGAATGCAATTAAGTATTGAGTATTGTTTCTAAAAGAAACCAATCGCATGACACTGTTACCATCTTCCCTTCAAAGAGCATTCTGGACTTTAATAGTACATACGGTACAAGTGTGTAATGTTGGTGATGCCGTCAGGTGAGGGTCTTAAGAGAGCCGAGGACGGTAATCATCAATACACACGTGTATCATACGACGTTTGTCAACACACTTGTGAAGAAAATAATACTAAAAAGTCATCTTAATAAAATAATCGGTTTTCCTATGCGCGCGCATCTACAGTTCGACCAACATATCTGTGCAAGCGGGAAAACACGGAACTAAAATAAATGTACTAAGTTTGACGTAGCGATGCATTTTTTCTTGATTAGTGGCGCAACCATGAAATTCACACTTAAAATGGTCATACCTACTGTAACAATGGCGATCGGCCATAGACTAACAGAAATGAGGTTTCATTATTTTTGACTTTTCGCGGATATAGTTGTAGCCACGGACAAAATGGGGAATTCAAAGTTTTATTTATTACAGAGAAAACAAAAGTTATATTATTTGAGTGAAAGTTTCATTTATTAAAAACGTACAAGTTGAAATTATCTATTTAAATTCAAAGTTGCATGAAATGAGCAAGCACTAGGTACAATAATTTATTTTTAGTATTAAACACGATCTGTTTTGTATCGAAACTTTTTTAAGAACATAGCAACTCAACCAATAAAATTTAAAAAAAAAAACCCTATAACTCACTAGTGAATAATATCAAGCAAAAAGTCACAGTTTGACTATAGGTGTCACTACGTGCCTAATTTATGAGCAAGTGTGTCGAAATAGCACATTGTTACCTTAGGGGTGAAAGTAACTTATTTAGTCCCCGAGACGGGGTTTGGCGCCTGAGCGCAGCGAGGGCGCTAATAGTTCGAGGGACTAAATAAGTCTTTAACCCGAGGTAAACACTGTGCTTTTCATTACGAATAAAGGAAAGTTGATGGGAATAGGCTTGCGCCCAATAACCTAAATCGAAAGAAGGCAAAAACAAATTAAAAAGTAAACATAAGAGAAACACTTAAAATCGGTTAAATCTAATCTGTGGATGGCAATAGGCTTGCTCCTAATTACATCGGTTGATAGCAATAGGATTGCTCCCAATTACATCAATTGATGGCAATAGGCTTGCTCCTAATTACATTGGTCGATGGCAATAGGCTTGCTCCCAATAACCCAAATCGGTGGATGGCAATAGGCTTGCTCCTAATTAAATCGGTTGATGGCAATAGGCTTGCTCCTAATTAGATTGGTTGATCGCAATAGGCGCGCTCCTAATTACATCGGTTGATGGCAATAGGCGCGCTCCTAATTACATCGGTTGATGGCAATAGGCTTGCTCCTAATTAGATTGGTTGATGGCAATAGGCTTACTCCTAATTAAATTGGTTGATGACAATAGGCTTGCTCCCAATTACCTAAATCGGTGGATAGCAATAGGCTTGCTCCTAATTAGATTGGTTGATGCCAATAGGCTTGCTCCTAATTACATTTATTGATGGCAATAGGCTTACACCTAATCACATCAGTTGGTGGCAATAGGCTTGCTCCCAATTACATCAAATAATTTCACAGCTGTCAGTAGAAAGCGATTCTCCCTAGGGCTGAAAAGTAGTACTTTCAACCCGCTCCGCAGGCATGTCATGACCTACTTTCAGAGTATGAGTAATGAAAAATGTATTCTGTTCTACAATACATTTTATAGCAAATACCTTTGATATTTCGATGCGAGCGAGCGCATATGTTTGTGTTGGTAGCTTGTTAAATCAACTGAATAGCGGAGAAAATAAATTGCCAGTCTTTTTGAGTCTGGAAAAATCCTGGTATATAGCCTAGGTATTTTAATATGACTTTTATTGGAATGTTTCTGCTACACGACCTGTAATTTTATCATTTACCTTAAAATTTTCAATTCAGCTAGAGTAGCTTGTGGCTGGATGATAACAGCCAATAGGGTCAATGTTCAAGGTTCAGCCGCACTTGCTTAGGTTGTCCTATGGATGGATGACCACCCTTTACATACTGAGTTTCCTCCGTTCCTCAGAAAGCACGTTAAGCCGTTGGTTCCGGCTGTCTGTAGATCTTTGACAGTTACTCCTATCAAATAGAGTGCGCAAACTAATTTACATTTTTAAAGCAACTAATAGGTACGCAATTCAGCAGATGCTGCTGTCATGAAAATTACATATCAGGCACTGTGTCAATCAATTTTGGTCCAGGGGTGGGGCAGCCAAATCCCACTATATTCAGATGGAACGTGCGCAGAGAGCGGTTCTTAAGGTGTGCTGTTTCAAGCCAAGACTTTATCCCACCGTCAAACTCTATGAACATTGTCAAGTCCTTACGGTCAGGCAATTGTTTGTACTGACCACTGCTATTAAGCAGCACTCTATGTCTAACTATTCTCATGGCAGCAAACAAATCGCCGTTACCGTATAGTTGCCCTGGGTACTCCTCTTAAAACTTCTTTTAGTAAAAGATTCTTTGTTTTCCTCGGACCGGATCTTTACAATAAATTAAACCAAATTCTTTCCTTGCATGAGTGCAAGGAAAGAATTTGGTTGGTTTGGTTGAACAAACATAATTTTAAGATCGCTTACAGGCCTGGCTACAAAGCCAAACATATACTGCCACAGAAGCTCTCTTTAACGTATTGGTCTAATCAGACTTATTCACTAACACTCTCTCTAATTCACACACACACACACGCTCACACACTCACGCCCACACGCTCAGACACACACACAAACTTACATTCATAAAAACCTCTTAACTTACCTTAACTTTTTAATAATTTTTACTTATATTACTCTAATATTGTGTCTCTTTTTAATAAGCTCACAAAGGGGTTTGAACTTTTTTGTATGGGAGCTGGCATATCGACCCACCGCCACTTTGATTTTTTTTCGAAATCGCGGCCCACGATGAAAGTGGTATGTATGGATAGAGGACATATTATTATAGACGAACAAAAAATGTCAAGCAACACGGTACCCAAAGTGTCATGTTACCGATATATTTGAAGGTAAAGATGGACAAATCAGTACAATGACCACATAAAAATTAGACCTTTTACGTGTCTATAGGCGTTGATTATTATTATTACTGGTTATTGAAAGAGAGTAGGTACATTACATACTACTAGGAGCACGAGAAAACTATTTTTTGACATTACATAGCGTTTCAATGAGATGCGAAGCGATTTCAATGTGCGTATAACAATAATCAACCTGGGAACTATTATTTGGATATAATTTAACGCCCAAACACGTAAAAAGGCTATTTAAAAAAATATTTAATGAATGTCGTTGTACTCGTTTGTCGATCTTTAACTTCAAATATCTCGGTAACGTGACACTTTGGGTACCATGTTACTGGACATTTTTTGTTCGTCTATATGTCCTCTATCCAAACATACCACTTTCACCGTGGGCCGCGATTTTGAAAAAAAATCAAAATGGCGGACAGGTTGATATGCCACATTGGTTCTATCCCCTTTTCTGATTCTTTGTTTTTTACTACCTACCACAGGCACCAGCGATCCACAACCAAAAATCGTTGTCTACTGCTTGTGTATTAATATTATTTGTAATTTTTGGCTTGTGGTGAGAAATAAACATATTTTAGTGTCCAAAAGTGGTTCAAAAGTCTGACAACCAGTCTGACCAGCTGGGTTGTGAAAGTCAGAGAGGCAGTCACTTCATGTAAAATACTGGTATTCCGGTGCATCCGCTTTGGCTGAAAGCCGACCCCAATATAGTTGGGAAAACGCTAGGTAGATATAAACATTAAGGTTAAACAACAAAAAAAAAAAAAACATTTAACCTTAATATTTTCAATTTGTTATGGGTCAGATTTCAGCGTGGCTAATTCGCCCACGGATGGTCAAAAATGTCACACCGTAACCCTATACGAATAAAAAGCATTCAATTTCCTAACCAAGACATAGTATTTCTGCAAAAATGTACTGCCAAGCTTCCCCTTCCGGCGAGCCAAGTAACGTCAAAGCAGGCAGCTCGTAACTGATACCAACCATTTGTACCTCGACAGTTTCAAATAGTGAAACTTTTTCTTTTACTGTTATTTATCTTGTACTGCTTTGCTAAACCTGATACCTCAGGATATAGACCTTGATGACTTTGAACGATTACTAGACTTAACCTGCAATTATTTGCAGTCACAAATCAGAGTCACAAGATACAAGCTATGCTTAGTTTGTGGCTCACCGTTTTTGTACTCAACTGTATTATTTCTTTTGTTTAATAAACGTTATTATTATTATTATTAATTATAATGGGTGTCCTCCTCACTACAGGAACCACTTTTTATGTCAGATTTAATTCATATTCAGGATTTAAGCTCTATGGGGGTTACTTTAGAAGTGAAAAAATACTGAAAAAAATCTATTCCTGAAAAAATTGGTTTTTTCTTATGTCCTTCTATTAGGACAGTTGCAGGCTACTGAGGTAGGCTACTGACTTCTATGTACTGTATACAAGACAGTTACAGCCAACTAGTTTATATTATTTTAGATTAAAATAAGACTAGCCCTTATAATAATCAATTTTTTATTGCGTTTTGACATTTTAATGTAACAACACCACGGACTTGTTGTAAATCCAACATGTGACTGCTAAATTGCCATCTGCTCGTGCTTTTATTTTGCAATAATCCCTTGGCTTTTTCATGAAACTTATCTTCTTCTAATACATATTTTTTGTGTATTCAGATTCCCATAGTAGCCCATGTAGTTTGAAACCCTTTGCTCAATATTTGATCATACGATTTGATGGTAGTGAAACAACGATAAAAAAGAAGTGGTGGTCTGGTGCAAGTGCTTCCGTACTTCCGCCACTTCAATATAATTTCTCATTTCCTCAACTGTAATACCAAGAGAATCTACCTTGGATATGTACATTGTTCTGTTTGTACATTCAACCATTCGCGTATGTATTTGGTCATCTCTATAACGTTCAAAAATCTGTTCAGATCTTCATCCATGATCAAAATTTGGCATGTATGTTGGTTCATGAAGATTAGTTCCATGAGAATTAATATGTCCACTTTATAAATTCACAATGTCATATGGAGATGGTGTTTGTGTGCGATCTGGCGAAGCTGGTCTTCGAGGACGACGAGTAGATCTTCCTGGCTGTAAACCAAAGCCAGAAGTCTGTCGTATTACAGAACAAGTTGATGAAACTGGCGATCAATTGAATAATCACTGGATTCATGCCATCTATGCTTTTGTGAATCCTGGGAGGGTTCATCGCTGACAAAATTACATCACATTTCATCGAGGATCATCGCTGACAAAATGACATCACATTTCGTCAGAAATACTAAGATTTTGCCGATCATTCTAAATCGCGTTTCTATCTTTACGATTTACTTGAGACTATGTTCAATTTTTATCTAATGATTTTTATTTATTAAAAAACTCATATTTAGTTCGATTTTCAAAGGTACAAAAAATCTTAAAAAGTACTGCAACCTCGACTTAACTCCTGAAAGGATTACTTTTAAAGCTCCTTTTTAGAAAATATAATAAGTATCAGCTCAATGTGGAAATTGAATTATAATTTGACTAGTTTATAAACAAAAAGGCTTCGTCAACAATATGGGAGCAACCTGTTGCTATACGGTCGTAAAACCCTTGAACTTGTGCCATGAAAGCAACTCGTAATCTATAAAACCTTGTAAATCTGTTTTGTACTCTTTTGTAATAAGATGAAAGTTAGTAGACTTTTGGTATTGAAAACAGTAAAGGATAACAGTAATTTGTAAAAGTATTGAAAACCATTTGGCGATTTATAGTTCTTTTTTTAAATTTGTTAATATAATTTTCTACAAAAACTTGTACTAGTACAATTTTATTGAAAAATCCTTTATTATTTTATTAAATGGTTATGGGTATGATTAGTTGGGAAAAGTCTAGGCCGATGATGATGATGAAACAGGGAAATATATCTCCTAAATAGATCAAAACCGTTCTAATACCTACCTAAACGGGACAAAATGTAATTAATTCCCGTCCGGATGCCGTCTGACACAATAGGAACAAACAAGTACCATTTTCGCAACGTACGTACGAGTATAGTGCACATCACCCGCACGCTGTGTGTTACAAAAAAAACGATATACAGAGATACTGTGTATGGGAGATACAGTAAACCCATTTTGATCCATTTGCGGCTGGTTGACGGAGAAAATGTACACTCCACCCAACAATTTACAAGGTGTTTAAACGTCAAAAATGTATGGGTAAACAGTCGCTAATCATTACTTAACTTTAACTTTTTCAATGCTTTTTTTTTTCAAAACATAAATCAATATTGAAATAAGAAACTGCTCCCTGGAGTTAAAGAAAATCTCCTAAGAAAGTGAGTGTGACGACATTGAGCTATAGTTTTTTATTCAACAAAGCTACCATTTTTTCGTTTCTAGTCGTAACTCGTAGCACATTGCTTTTACGTTCGTAGCACCTTATATTTTTTTCAGAATTGACTTCCTTATCGCACGTTATCGTTCTGATTTGTTTGGAAGCTAGACCGAATCAAAAATCGACATCTTTTTGCAGTGATTTTGAGGTACTTCCCGATCAATTTTGAGCTTGCCGTCAATTTTGAAAATATTTAATTACAACGAGTACATATCAAAATCCCGAAAGTTCATAATAGCTATTATTGAAATACCGACGTCCAAAACACCGAAATTCAAAATACCGAAGGTTTTAAATGCCGATAGTCGTTATATCGAAACACAAAATACCGATGTTCAAATGCCCGAATGGACGAAATCCCGAAAGGACGAAATCCCGAATGTACGACGAAGGTCGAAGGTCCGCTTTACAATTATCTTAAGTTCATCACAAGCGTCCTTCGTACTGAGCCTTCTACGTCCAACTCTATGCACAAACCATAAGCATAAGTACAGTCGGTCGCTATTCTGTGGCGACACTCCGAAAGTCGCTTGTTAGCACTTTGTTATTCTTTTATTGTACCGATGTCGGTGGGGAAGGGCGATAGTACTCAGTGGTTGGAGAGCTTTCCACGCTTCGACTACTACGGGCTGTTAGTAATTTGGACGTATTTCGCTTTGATAGACTGAGCAATGTTACTGTGAAACGGTTTTGGAGATTGGTCTTTGATCGTGTCTCGGAATTCCCAAAATTCTGACAACTAGTCGTACCAAGTTATTTCATACTAGGTGTTGCCACTTGCCAGCGGCTTCGCCCGCTACAACTTGCAAATTATCCCACGGGAAGATAGAATCGGGATAAAAACTATCCTATGTGTTAATCCAGGTTATAAACTATTTGTACACCAAATTTTATTCAAATCTGTTCAGTGGTTTTTGCGTGAAAGAGTAACAAACGTCCATCCATCCATACATACATTATACTTACAAACTTTCGCCTTTATAATATTACTAGCTGATGCCCGCGGCTTCACCCGCGTGGATGTCGTTCAAATTATATACTAAAACCTTCCTCTTGAATCACTTTATCTATTAAAAAAAACCGCATCAAAATCCGTTGCGTAGTTTTAAAGATTTAAGCATACAGACAAACAGACAAAAATAGCGACTTTGTTTTATACATGTAAGGATATATTATAAGGATAAGGATTGTGATTAGTAGGATTACGCAACACTAACTGGGTTGAAGAGGTCAGATAGCCTGTCGCTCCTTGTAAAATACGGGCATTCAGCACCTTTGGGTACACCAAATCGGACCTCAACATACTTAATTGTTGGGAAAATACTAGGCAGATAATGAGCAATGTTACGGTGAAACAGTTCTGGAAGTCGATGTATTTGATCATAAACAAAGCGACATGACGAAATTAAGAATTTATTGAAAATATTACATTAACTTAAAGAGTTACCAAACACACATCACACATTAAGTAAACTTACATTTTCGTATTAGAAACGACATCCTCAGTTACTTCGACATTACCTCAAAAGATTCAGCATCACTTCTTCCTAATTAATGTAGTGGTTGTGGTCACAACCAAAGCTAAGTACAAACATGACAGCGAGTGGTAATGAGACCACATTTAATTAAAGTTAATTCTCTTTTACCGCAGACCACGGTAGGTACAAACTCTATGTTGTTAATGCTTTGCAAGCGGAGCTCGCAACTAATCAAGCTTTTTTTGTTAGAACTCCAGGATAAAAAAGAAGCGTAAAAAACCCGACTACGACAAAAGAAACGACGCTGAAAAAGTATGAAACAAGATTTTCAGGATACAACAAAAAGAAAAGCCGTAGTCACACGGTATTAAAGTGTTTAGGTTGGTACCTATAACGTGTGACTACGGCTTTTCTTTTTGTTGTATCCTGAAAATCTTGATTCATACTTTTTCAGCGTCGTTTCTTTTGTCGTAGTCGGGTTTTAGTTTTTTACTTTTTTTTATTTAAACAATTTTGGTGTCAATTTTTTTTTTTACTCTTGAATTTTTGTCCGCTAGAGGGCGTGATTTTAAATTTGAACAATATTTTGGAAATGTACAAGTGAGGCCCTTTCAAATGATACCAAACACGGCGTATTTATCTCCATTTTTATTATTTAAGCCTTACTTTTTGTCCGCTAGAGGGCGCCAAATCACTTTTTGTGACACGTCACGTAGCCTATGTTCAGCGGAAAATTAAGACGGTTCTAACGATACCTCATATGTCGAGTTCCATTAAGTAGATTAGAAGCTATGAGGGAACAGATGAAGATACACACATACATACATACATACATGCATACATACATACATACATACATAGCCAGTCAAAATCATAACCCTCCTTTGGCTTTGCCGTAGTCGGGTAAAAATAATGTGGTTGTAAAAATTATATTCTACCAGTACATACAAAAAACTAAAACCCGACTACGACAAAAAAAACGACGCTGAAAAAGTATGAAACAAGATTTTCAGGATAGAACAAAAAGAAAAGCCGTAGTCACACGGTATTAAAGTGTTTAGGTTGGTACCTATACCTATAACGTGTGACTACGGCTTTTCTTTTTGTTCTATCCTGAAAATCTTGTTTCATACTTTTTCAGCGTCGTTTTTTTTGTCGTAGTCGGGTTTTAGTTTTTAACTTTTTTTTATTTAAACAATTTTGGTGTTAATTTTTTTTTTTACTCTTGTCTTTTTGTCCGCTAGAGGGCGTGATTTTAAATTTGAGCAATATTTTGGAAATGTACAATTGAGGCCCTTTCAAATGATACCAAACACGGCGTATTTATCTCCATTTTTATTTTTTAAGCCATACTTTTTGTCCGCTAGAGGGCGCCAAATCGCTTTTTGTGACACGTCAAGTAGCCTATGTTCAGCGGAAAATTAAGACGGTTCTAACGATACCTCATATGTCGAGTTCCGATAAGTAGATTAGAAGCTGTGAGGGAACAGATGAAGATACACACATACATACATACAAACATACATACATACATACATAGCCAGTCAAAATCATAACCCTCCTTTGGCTTTGCCGTAGTCGGGTAAAAATTAACATCACGTCTGTAATCCCCGAGGATTTCGCCAGAGGTGTATCTACAGTATGTTAGTTTGAACGAGGGACATATTGAAACCTGCTATAGGGCATGCTTAGGTACATGATACTAATTAAAAAAACCCACGACGGTTAAAAATTAATTGAAAAAAGGATAAAATAACTTAGAACACCAGCCTTAAAAAAACCCAAGAATGTCCGTAGGGGATGAACTAGTTTTGCAATGTTCAGCTCCCGAATTTTTAATTTTGCTTTGAATTTTAAACTTTTTACTTTTATTTTTATTTTTGTTATCTAAAAACATGCACCAATCAAACGCGAACCCATAACTGAAAACTGAATCAAAATTGGACTAGTAGTTTTGGAGAAAAATGGCAACATGTATTTGCACAAACACACAAACAACCTCTCACCCCAAACGCATATACCGTCTCTGTTCCGTCGTGGGTAAAAATATGAACAAACAAAAAACACTGTTAAACAACAGACAGAACCATACCAAATACTTCGGAAAAGTCTCGCAACCCTTGTGTTTATCACAGAAAATGTGCGCGGACTTTTAGGTATAATCCATTTTCCCTTCACATTTTAAAACTGGTGTAGGACAATGGCCAAAAAGAAACATCTAATAAAGTGAAGCGAGCACACCGTAGATGCCAATTTTTGCGTTTCTATAGATACAAACGCACGTATGAAGCGCGTTCGAAACTCGTTGGAAGCGCTTACAAAGGGTTGCAAGTAGTTGGTAGTCGTAAGCGCGTAGACGCGCGTTTCACGTTCGCCCCGTGTGCTTAGGTTAGGTTAGGTTGCGTTTAAATCTCGTTTGAAGCGCGTATACGCTTATGGGCCTACCACACGCTCAAGCTTCAACACACTTTTGCCTGCGCGATTACACGGTGCACACAGTACCTACATCGCGCGTGTGGTTGGTAATGGTATACAGTTTTACCAACCACTTACGCGATGAACCGTGTGCACCGTGTAATCGCGCAGGCAAGATTGTGGTGAAGCCTGTGCGTGTGGTAGGCCCGTTACTGTTGCACAAACACACTCCCGTTCCTCCTTATTATAACTTTCGAACAAGTTTATGCAAGGAATTCAGAAACTTCCTATTTCTTCGACTGATCATTACGGAACTACTAAGTTCTTTGACAAACTTGTGGTCGTACTGGGAGTTTCAATGGAATTTGAGTACGGTAGTTCCCTAATTCACAGAATAATTATAATTTGCGTTTAACTTTTGTCTAAATGTAATATCACCGTGTAATTAATCGTGAAAAAAAAAAACGTAAAATCCTTACATAGTATAAAACAAAGTCGCTATTTTTGTCTGTTTGTTTGTCTGTATGCTTAAATCTTTAAAACTACGCAACGGATTTTGATGCGGTTTTTTTTAATAGTTAGAGTGATTCAAGAGGAAGGTTTTAGTATATAATTTGAACGACATCCACGCGGGTGAAGCCGCGGGCATCAGCTAGTTAATAATAAATTGTACCATTGGATAGGTAGCAAAGTCAGTTTGTCGTACCCAGTCGTACCCAAATATTTTCATGTAGATCGAATTATAAATAATCCGTCACGAGTGACAGCTTTCGCAAAGTAACACACATGAAAACCATTTTTATGTTTGCAAAATGGTATTATCCTTTTCCTTATTTTTTTTTATATTTTTTTTTTGTACTCTACAGTACTGTCCTATTTGACCCTAAGGTGGACTGGTAGAGAATGCCTTTGGTATTAAGTCCGCCTATGTATATACCACTTTTGTACATAAAGTAAGACTGACTTGACCTTGGTAAGACTGACTGTCAGACTTTTGGGTCCCTACCTACCCGTAGCGACTACCAAAAATCTACAAATGATAGCTGGGGCCAACGGCTTAGCGTGCTTTCCGAGGCACGGACGAACCGTAACTGGTCACCAACCCACGCAACAAGCTAGGCTTACCTAAATTTCGACCTTCTCCATCAGATAACAACAACATTATAAATGTTAAAACATTACTTAAAAAAAACTGTCCCACTGTTCCCTCTGTTGTTTCGTTTTTTCCACAAACCGCTTTCCCAGCAAGCAATTATACCGAAAGCTGTAAAACCCATTTTCCCTATCGTTATTTACTTTCCCGTTCTCTCCGAGACCTCATTTCAGCGCGTACCTGTGCAAATAGCGCACGTTACTCTAGCTGTGTGCCTTTGACGTTACGCTGTTTGTGTATCGGCTTCGGTGTTGAACCGTATTGATTAGCCGGCAAAATAGAGGGATCCTGTGATGTTTGCGGGGAGAAATTGCCGGTTTAATTCTGTGTGGTGGTTCCTAAAGCACTGCACTTACGGAGTCTACTCATTATGGGCAGTTACTCTTCGTAGTTCTGGAATGGCGACCCCGAACCGGAAGACGTTGCGTTGGAAGGCCTCCCACTAGGTGGACCGATGACCTGGTCAAGGTTGCAGGAACCCGCTGGATGAGAGACGCACGGGACCGGTCAATGTGGCGACGCCTGGGGGAGGCCTATGTCCAGCAGTGGACGTCTTTTGGCTGAAATGATGATGATGATGACTCTCGTAAATGGGGTAGTAGTCCGGAGTGAATTGTAGCAAGACGGCTGACAGAGGAAAATGGAAGAAAACAACGTGTTGCTCCGACAATGAGTGCGATGTTTCCCAGTGTTCACCCCTGGCTTTTCCACAGTGATGGACACTTTATTTTATATCCTCGCCGGCCAGCAGTGATGGACAGGGGACTCAATTTTGAATATGACTTAACCTAATAAGTTAAATTCCAAGTAACCACCACTTTTAACTATTATTATTTTTTAGAATTTTTTTCGCCGTCCGCCATTGGTGGATTATCGCAATTAGTGGAGGTCTCCACTGTAAAATAAATTATGTGTTATATCACCAAAATAACGTACGAATGCATGATCGCCAAACCTTTACAATTAGATTTAAACCAGCCACCCACACAACCCACTCCGGGACGCCAAACTTATTACGAACGACTTAGAACAGCAATTTATAATATTCTATCAGATCGTTCGAAAATTGTTCAAATATCTACGTTAGCTAAAACGCTCCAACTTCGCACAATCAATTCCCCGGACTTTATTATAAACCTATAGAATACACAACTTTGTTCATAGTAATAACCGGTGGGTTACTCAACTATAATCCGATGAGATACTCGGAATTCAATATTGGGTCGAAAATCCTCTTTGAAACTATCTCTAAGTGTTAGAAACTATTAAGTATCTCGATATTGAACTCGTTTACCGTACTACGGAATGGTTTACGACTGTTTATCAAATACATAATATTAAATTTTTTTATTATGTTTATTTTCTCTTTTTCTCTTGTTATTGGGTATTTTCTATCAGGAATTTGTCAGTAACAGCAACGAAGCCTGGATTTGTGCCCGGTTGATGGCAATAGGCTCGCCCCCTATTACATGGGACTTAAACATAACTGGCGAAATGTGGGTGTACTATTAGGTACGCCTCTGCCTAACCCTTCGGGCACTCCAGTACCTAGATCATGAATTCATGATCCGGGTCCCGTGGGACAATTTACGACCGGCTCCCGAATGACTCTGCAGGCTAAAGCTAGTTAATTATTCATTGTTACGGTACTCCCAGAAGTCACACATGCTGATGTTATTATACTCATTAAACGACTGTCATATAAGCTGCTTTTACATTACCATTTAATCAAGATTTCGTTGATCATATAACCATAATCCCCTTACCGATGCCTATTTATTTATTTATTTGGGGAAAACAAACAATTGTACAATATATGTTACAGTAAATAATACAGAATATTCAAAATAGGTTAGTGTACAATCCACGATGTTTACACATATTGCCTAACCACGAACTAATAGGATTTAATATGCTTGGTATATACACCTGCAAACCGTTTTTCAAAAATACGAAAATATTAACTATGCCGTCGTTGTATATCTACGAAACGTCTATGTTCGTAAAAAATAATTTACATAAATTTGCTAGAGTAACTAGTCAGCGCCGTTGTGATCGGTTACAAACAGTCGGATCTAGTACTGCATTATACAGAGACAGTGTTTTTGTAATGGCTCCAAAGGTCTATAATAAATTACCAAAATGTATAAGGAGTGAAGACAATGTCCGCAAATTTAAAAGTAAATTGCATTCATTTCTAATAGATAAGACGTATTACTCTATTGAAGAATTTTTAAATGATAAAATATGACATTACACCTGCACTTTATATTATAATTTATTTTTAATTATAATTTATTTTTAATTGATTTATAAATGATTAATATTTAATTGACATTATTTACAGTATTATAAAATTTGACATTAATAGCCTTTTAAATAAATTACCGTTGACATGACTGAAAAATAAATTATAAATGATTAATTAATGATTTATATTACATTGAATTCTCATTATTTACTCGAACCTGACTTTGTATTCTATATATCCAGACTTTTTACTAAAAACCCAATGTTTGTACACCAATTTTATTGGTAGGACATAGAGCTCAACTAAAATGTATGAATAACACCTTTATTTCAATACCTGTGTTCACAAATAAAGATAATTTGAATTTGAATTTGAATATAAATCTAAGTAGGTAGATGTGGTGCTTAAATCATATGCATAGATAGTGTAATAAACCACAGATATACAAGGTGTAAACAAACGCTTTACGAAGCCGTCGACATAGCATTCTGTACATCAAACTAACCCTACGCAAAATAATTATTTGCAGAGAAACGATTTTTTTTGAGACTACTGAAACAACAAAAAAGTAAATAAATGCGCTTATAAGAAGCCTGTATTGGGAATATTTTGCATGTGTGAGTTGGTAGAAGGTTAGACAGGTGAAGGTGATGATGATCATTAGTATCAATTTTACGCTATAGGTAATTGATTTTAGTACATTTTATCAACGTCCATATTACAACAAAAGGAATATAAATCGGAATCATTTTGTTAACAAAAAATATAATAAAACATTACTTGTTAATTACTACAGAACTATGTAACAGAAACTTTACCAAATATGCCAATACAGTAGAACTTCAAATCGATCTATCTCAGTTAATATTTAATATCCGAGGAGACGAAGCGAACTGAACCGAATTTACCGCAAAACGTTCATCGGTTTAACTCAACTCGTGAAGTTATGTGCGAATAATATTCTGAAGCCAATATTACTGTGTTAAATAATGTCAGCTTCATTTTAGTGGAATAGTTTTGTGATATAATATCTGTTTTTGGATTTAGATGAATCGGTATTCTAATAGTTTAAAATGATACTGAAAGTGGGATATTTATCATGGTCAATAAATCAATAATAAAAATACAATAAAACTGGGAAATTGCAAAAAAACGTAATAAAATATTAATTTTGCGGGTTACCCTGGTACTTCGACCCTAGAAGGATCAAAGTAACACACAATTTGTCCGTTCCGGTTTGTCCAATCCCTAAACCCCAAATGAATCTGGCAGTCCCAGTAAATCGAAGTGTCCTTGATCCGAAAAATCGCTTTACTTACATTTATATGCATGACATTGAATCTATTGATAACGGACTAAAACGGAAGACTACGTAATGCCGGATAGTGAGTAAACTGGAACAACCTATCGCAGTTCAACTGGGTACTAACGATAACGGTATGAGTACCTATAACATCACACATGTGGGTGAAAGAGTAGACAGAGGAGCAGCTTACTAACATGAAGCGGGAATGTGATAATATGACAGGATAGTAACAGTAAGTGAATCAAAACAAAGCACCTTTTTTTTGAAGATTGAGCAATTATCAAATGGCTCCTCCCACTCTGGGCGGAGCGGAAGGGAGTGTCAGACTTCTACTGACTAAAATCATCCCATATTCCTTCGGGTTAGGGGGCAACTGGCCTCTGGTCCGCGGCCCAGATTACACGGAGTAGGATCAGTAGTGGAAAACTCGGCCGAATGCGTGGGCCAGAATACCATGGTAAAAAATTATCGTAGTTAAATCGACCCGTTTGGATTTAATTTCATTAAATTGAAAAAAGGTGCGAAATTAAACGTAAGTGTCAAAGTCCCACAAACTACAAGGAGAACAGAAGTAGGAAGGAGGTATTGGAATCTTTAAATCAAATCTAAATAATTATTATTCCTTTCTAATACCCTAAACATACAGTAAGCAATGGTGACACTAATTATTCACCGTTCTGGCCTTGTGGTAGTTTGTGGGACTTTACCTACTATCCTAGTTTCCTATCTGCAACAAAAGAAAGGAATAATTTAGATTTGATTTTAAGATTCCAAAACCTCCTTCCTACTTCTGTTCTCCTGGTAGTTTGTGGGACTTTACTACCTATCCTTAATTTTTCATCTCCAAAAAAAAATGTTTTCAATACATATTTTGATACAAGTACGTTTTATTTCGCACCTTTTTGAAATTAAATCCCAATGAGTCGATTTAACTACGATATTTTTTTCCCATGGTATTCTGGCCCACGCATTCGGCCGAGTTTTCCACTACTGTTCCCACTCCGTGAAATCTGGGCCGCGGACCAGAGGCCAGTTGCCCCCTAACCCATTCCTTCTTAGCCTTTTGTGCCCGGAGCCGCGGTATCTCTTTCCAACAATCCGCAGCCCCGATAGGAACAAAGCGCTTCGCTTCTACATTTATTGTGCGAACCGCCTGTCTGTATAATTCACTGCAGGCTTCTCTGTCTTTTGATCATTAATATATATTTAGAGGTCTTGAAAGTTCGAGTGAATCGGTATCTTCTTTTGCGAGAAGCCTCGATATGTTAAAACACAGACCAGTATTTTACTCTGGGAAAATGAGGCATGTATCTTGGTTTAGTTAACAATGAGGCCAGTCGAAGCAACTAGATCGATAATGTTGCCACTTCGTTTTAAATACAGCTGGAGCAGTGCGTGAGAAAGACCTTATGTTTTGGCTATAAATCAATGAACATCCTGACCTTTAAATTGGTGCGTGACTGGGAACGATTACGAACGATTCTCTTCATTCATAGAGAAAGTATGTGATTTCATTCAACAGCACGAACTTTGAACGGTTGTGCTGTGGAAGTGGGGATAGGGTAGTTGACTGACTAAACAAAATATGATTCGGTTTAGTCCGTCAGTTAGATTATCGAAAACTATTGGATACGTTTTTTTTGTTTTACGAAATTAATAAAAAATGAAAAAAATAAAACGTCTCAAAGAGTGGGGGCTTGCGACATCCCTTTCTGAGAAAAAATGTACCAAACTGTGAGTCTGTGACGTCACACGACTTTTCGAAGCACTATTATTGTCTTCATTGTTTGTTTACATGAAAAAAGAAAAAAATATGTGTCCAATATTTTTGGACATCTAAGTATCTGACGGACTTGTTAGATTTTTTTTGTCAACTTATACCCTATATTGAGCCTTCAATAGAAGTCTATTCCGGGAATGTCCTTACGAGCAAGTGAATTCCTGTAAGTGTTTTTCAGGGAAATAATATATCATATTGTGATATTCTGTGCCAAAGTTGCACACATTCCAATTACCGCAATGATGTGGGTGTATAAGGACCCATCACAAAGCCGTAACGTTTCCGTACATCAAACTGAGTAACGTTGTGCAAAAATTGTTGCTGGTAAAATGATTTTAATTAGTGTGACACGGCTTATTATAGCGATAAAGGAAACTCTCTCTAAACATTGTGCTGATGAATGTAGGGGTCGTGTCTTCTAAAGTTATAAATAGTCGTATTTTGTATTATTATCTTGTATATATTTTTTTAAACGTGTTTAAACCTTAGATCTTCAATATCCCCGTAACCAGATGATTCCCAAGGTGTGGTCTAGAACATAAAAGAGTATCGATATGACGGGCAGAAAAATTGCCTCCTGGCTATTTTTACACCCATTGTCAAAATTATTACCACAATTCATGACATAAAATAACAGTGCCAAAGTAATTAAAGCCAGCATAAATCTAAAAACTTTTTAAAAGCTTTCTATTTTCTCTAGCTAGTTTCTTTCTCATAAAAAGCTACGTGACGAAACCAAATGCCGCCGACCTCTAACCGAGTTTGCGTGAAGTTAAGGGCTATTTAAATATCCATCTCGTGCCTAAACCGTGTTAAGAAAGAAAATATTAGGTAAAGCTATTTTCAAAAATGGTTTTACAGGTTAATCATTTCATAGGGGCTGTAAAAAGGGAGGGAGACCTTGTGGCAGCAAAGGAGGCAATTACTGGGATAACGCATCATTGAAATATATCAGGTACTGTAAATGTGTGTTATTCTCATGAAAATACTAATCCTTTAAGATCACGTATCTGTGTACCCTTCCACATTTAACCCATATGCCTTCAAAGCTAGAGTGCAACAAGCATCTTCTGGCACGCTTGTTCCACCATAGTCATAGCATAAGGTGTGATCGAGGTCAAGAGCAGCCCCATTGAATGAGAATCAGTGAAGTGTAAGAATACCATGGGCTGCGGGTTGTTCGAAAGAGATACCGCGGCCTCGGCACAAGGGCTAAGACGGAACATTTGTGGATTTTAGTCAGTAGAAGTCTGACACTCACTACCGCTCTGCCCAGAGCGGGAGGAGTCATTAGATGATTTCCCAACCGCCAAAAAAAAAAGTGTAAGAATAATGATGATGAAGAAGTCCTACAGTTACACCTACCCGCAGCAAGACTAGTCAACTGATGTAACAATGACAACGTAAAGTAGGTATCCGGAAAGAGATAAAAAACAATTTCCGCATGTTCCTTCTCAATCCATAGAAACTGGTACAAGGAAAAATAAAGATGAGAGAACGTAACGTTTTCCCTTTTCTAAATAAATCAGCCCAAGGCCGTTTGCCTAATTTGTTTCAGCCAATTACGGAATTCTCTTCCAAATTGGCATTAGGTACTAACAGAAACGGGAATAAAATCAAAGGGAGGAGGCCTAAATGAAATCAAAGACTTTGAAATCAGATACACTAGCCGAAATAGACGGTTTAAATAGCTTTTAATGGCTGGTGGGAGGATTGGGATTAGGGTTGTGAAAGATCTCTATTACCACTAAAACTGGCGAAGTGCGAACACATGAAGGGTTCCGTACTATCGTAGTAGGTAAATTAAAGGGGGCTTCTCTTTAATTTGTATTATTGTTGTTATAACGGCAACACAAATGCACATTTTGTGATAAGTTTATTTTTCATTGTGATTGTATGAATGACAAAGTTATTTATATCTCAAAAACTGCTAACTATATCTCGTTCAAATTAGTTTTTTTAATTGAAAGTTTTCATTGCGATCTACAACATTAAAAAGTACTGTATCGTCTTCATTTATTGTATAAGTAAAATAAGAAAAAATATGTGGTCAATATTTTTTGTAAATCTTTTTGACGGACCAATTAGTTTTTTTTTGTCCGATCCCCTATTCCCGAACGTTATACCCTGAACCACAAAACCATCTATCATCCATCTCTAGACTAAACAAACGTCTTGAACTCAGTTTGAACTTAAATCTGCGGCCATCGGGCCATCCCTCGACAGAAACAAATCTAACTAGTTTAGCCCCTCGAGGATGGTACGAACCCAGCACAGAATTATTAGAAAACTTTATTAAAATAAAAACACAGACTGTGACGTAGGTTTTTGCCAGCTGGTGTAGATCATGAAAAAGTTTTTAATCAAGACGTGACTTACTCATAGATCCACTTTTTGGAGTTCCGTATCTCAGTCGGCCAAAATGGGAACTTTATAGGATTTCACAATGACATCAAAACCTATGGTGTATATTTCGTTGCCCTAGATTCCTAGAATCATGAAATTAAATATTATTGTCTTACAGCACATGTACAGTAATGACTAATATTACCAGTATAATTGTAAAATGCGAAGCTATATTATGCCTGAGCGTCATAAACGTTCACATGGAACAATTTCCGACCATGAGTGACCATGACGCGAGTGGAACCGTGGAAAAAATCAAGTTTAGAATACCTAAAGATAATAGAGCAATAATTTGCATGGCAATTGTACTTGAAAGTCAATAAATTATTTCCTAATAAGGAATTAAAGAATATTGTTTTCCTTATTAAGGTATTATTTAATAATTCTGAATGGGCTTCATAATTCAATATTGCCACTTAAATGTCAAGTACAATACTCCATGGTTAATATCCTCTTCAGAACCGTTTGTAAACTTCCAGAAATTCGTGGAAATACCAAATTCGAGTTACTTCGGAGAGCGACGTAACCTTGATAATAAAATACTAAGAACTCTTCAGCAACATATTTTACTTAATGAGTTGTTATTAAAATGGAAGGAGACGTTATTTTGTAATAATGGGAACTTCTCATAATTTATTACTGTGGAGTAAAGTTTTTCTTTTTTTTTAATAAAAGTATTCTAAGTTAGGTACTTCTTATAACATCAGCTATCTGACAATGAAACTCAACTGCTGACCATACAAAACCACCATACTCAACTGGTTTGGTCGACAAAGTGTTTTTTTATCAAGACAGTTCTAAGCAAAAGCTCGAGGTTTTGTAGGATCTGTACCCAGTTCATGTCAATAGACTTGCCCCTATTACTGTGATCTTAAACGTAAGTGGCGAAATGTGGATGTACACACGGATACACATCAAGCTATACAAAACCAGTTAATCTTGGCCTCACTTTACTAGATCTTTTCGCACAATGAACGATCAGATTATACTGGTTTTGTATAGCTTGATGTGTAGCCGTGTGTACCAACTACATACACCTCTACCCAGCCCTTCCAGTATTTTAGGTATGATGTTATATTTATGTGAACAAAAACGTCTTAAATTCCTACCCCAGACACACAATCCACTTTTATCCTGAAACACGCTTAACTCCACTTAGCCTTGCTATAATTTGCCACATATATCGTATTATCTGACCCACGCAACTTCGTCTGCGTCACATAAATATAGCTATAACCTTTCTCGATATATCGACTATCCGACATAAATTAAGCTAAATCGTAACAAACAAAAAATCTTATCTTTCCTCTTTATTAAAATAGTTTAGATGGTTTAGATTAGCTTAGATTATATTAAAGTGTGAATTACTATAGGTATCTCTTACTGTTAAATATACTATAACACTCTGTACTTGTAAACATTATGATGCAGTAAATATTTTGAATTTGAATTTCCCGGAGGCCAGCCAGAATCCCCCGTTCCTACAATGCGACGCGCGAATTATTTTGCCGCGCGGATATTTTTATATTGCGATATCTTCTAAGATATTTATTTAAACTGTATAGAGTAAAGGGCACACATATTTTATATTAAATTTCCGTTCTGACAAACACATTTATTTAGATATAGATTAATACCATATGGGTTAATAAGCTTCGCAAAAAATAATTCTTTTTAACCTAAAAGTTTAACAGTAAAAAAAGGTTACAGTGAGTCAATCTTAAAAGATAGATATATGCTGTCGCTGACTTTTTTTTAGAACTTTTAAAGAGGAACAATTCTTTAATACATGATATTTGCGTAACTTAAACCGTTTTCGCAGCGCACGCAGCGGAAGCTCTCATAAAGGAAATACCTTTTCCCGTTTTTGAAACATTTTTCATTTATGCTCCGCTCCTATTAGCCGTAGCGTGATGTTATATAGCCTATAGCCTTCCTCGATAAATGGACTATCCAACACAAAAAGAATTTTTCAATTCCAACCAGCAGTTCCAGAGTTTACCGCGTTCAAACAAACAAACAAACAAACAAACTCTTCAGCTTTATAATATTAGTATAGATTTCAGCTCGAAACGCGTTGCTAAGTTCGTTACAACTTCTGAACATAATAAAATTCTGTGCCTAATCCTATTACAGTTAGCTACATATTATTTCAGTCTATTCTCTAGCCAGTACATTGGTTACCAACCAATGAATGAAATAAAATATGGTCCGCCAAAATTTTCTTGATTTTCCCCTTTACCATGAGGGGTGGAGTCCTTGATTAGAGTCATCATACTGTATGGATCAGAAGTGTGAAAAAGATGGATGAAAAACGTGTTTGCATGTACCTATAGTTTCAAACTCGCTTGTCCACTATATGCAAGCAACGCATCTTGTCATACTTCAGCCACACAGTGCGCAGGGGCGATGACAATTTGGAAAAAATAATTATGGTTGGGAACACCGAAGGCAAAAGATCGCGCGGTCGTTCGCCAACTAGATGGACCGACCAAATAAAGGAAAGGACGTCGTCCCAATTCCATGAGATTGTGAGAGACGCGCTGGACAGAAACCGGTGGAAGCAGATCATCCGCTCCAGATGCAATCTACATGCTGTCCACGATCCTCAGACAGGAGGGACCGACCAGAGAGAGAGATAGTAAAGACAAAGATAAGATAAAGATAAAGATTCACATTCAGTAAAAAGCTATTATTTTGAAATTAAAAACAGTGTTTGATTTCAATTTGATCTATTTACATATATATAAATAGTTGATACTATTTGAAAGCATGTTACTTTTGAATTAAATGTTTAGATTATTTTGTTTCTAAATTGACACGAGTATCATTTTCTTGTACCTTATAGCTGCTGTTAATGGTAAATAAATAATAATGCTCCTCGATCAAACTAAAAGGTTGAGAATCCACTGCACTATCAGAATGTAATAAAGAGCGAGGCAGCCCTAGCTGAAAGCCCGATAATATCGCTGAAACCCGCTGAAAGCGCCACGAGGGTGGACATTCTGAATTAAATTAATACGGTCCTCACTGAGAGCAAATTGGACCGTGTTTATATGCGAAATAGTACATTTAGGAAATTACATAATACGTTTTAACATTTACGTGTTGTGTTGTGCGGGGGAAGTTAATTGTGATTTATGTGTTAAAGGTTTAATAGTGGGTTTTCTAATGATGCCAGAATAATTATGCTGTAATTATTGTTGGTGAGACGTTAAATTTTCATGAATTGATATTATACCTTGAAGTACACAGCTTAACGTTGAAACAAAATATAGTGCTAAAGTGTAGTGTTATCAATGGGAAATGTAATAAACTGAGTTATAGTCAAACTATAAAAAAATGCTAAAACGATAAACAACAGAATCCTCCACCCCGTTTATACGGGGTAATACGATAATACCCATTGGTAAGACATAGGTGTCAGACTTTCGAGTCACTGAAAACTTGTAACAAATGGCAAAACTGACAGCTGGAGCCAACGTCTCGGTATGCAACGGATACCAACCTAGTCAAGCATGGATTTACTTTGGAGATTAACCCATGTGTAGTTTTATTATTTAGCCACCGATCCTCATTTCAGGCTGATAATGCTATTCATTGTGCAAGAAAAATCGCACTACAGATGCTTAAACTTTTAAATCCTCGAATTGACTATACCTAATCTCACCACTCTTACACAAAACGTAGGGATATGAAACAAAACACGGTAGTTTTGCAGAAAACAGCGGTGTTCACCAGGGAATACTGTTTGCGTTCATATTAGAACAGTTGTAAACGAGATTCGTTTTGTCAAGCGCAGGTAAAACAGAGTCGTTTGCCTACATTTGGCCGCCACTTCAGATTTTTTTTGTTTTTTTGTGAGCTGAAAATAGATAAAATCTCAAATAATTGATTTTTATTAAGATTTGATATAAAAAAATGGATGCTGTTTGTTTGTTGGTTTTATATCATCAAATAAACAGCTCGTTAACCGACTTATTTACCTTAACCTTTCACAATAAGCGGCTAAAATGTATTTAAGCTAAGCTTCTGTCTCTGAAAAAGATAGTTTTAATAAGATGAGGACGTTTGTTAACGCGCAGGTTAATGTAGGAAGGTCACATCAAAACAACAATAAACTGTGAGACGGCAAAAGATACTTTGAATCTATGAATTAAAAGATTTCCTATAAATAAATTACGATATCTTTCAAAGACGCAGTTATTTTAAAAGAAAAAACTCAAGAAACGAAATCTCAGATTCTGTGGCCCCGGACACAAGAAGACACTAAGAAGGAACATGGGTGGTTTTTAATCAGTGGAAGTCTGACCGGGAGGGTCAGACTTCCACTGATTTCCGCTCTACCCAGAGCGGGAGGAGTCATAATAACATGATTACTTACTTACCAACTCTCAAAAAAAAATGTGGAATTAATACGTCACCGCAAATAAATTAATGATGACAGTTTCACAACATGAACTACTAGACCTAAAACAAAAAAAAATCTCGAAACATTCTTAGAATAAGTCCTTACGTCCTTGTCCTTTCCGTAACGTCCATTTGCCCGATAGTCCACTTAGTGAAATAGGTAGAACGTACGACAACGGACGACATTATTCTCCGAATTAGGAGAAACTAGCGGAATTATGGACCAGACACGTCCCGGGAAATGCAAAGGCTGGGTAATGTTTATTTTATTCTGGTGTATAATGTTATTTTATCTACCCAAATATCATAAACCCTCTCTAATGCGTTCAAAAACCATAGGCAATGACCAGCATTACCAACCAGCAGAAATAAACAGAACTGTAATGAACTCATAACCTACTGAAAACAGTAGGTTAAGAGTTTAAATTTGGAACAGGTGTCAAATTCAAGTGAGTGTGCTATTCTAATATCTACATAAAACAGATACCTATCGATACGAAACCCTAATTCAGTATGATATTAATTATAAATCGCACGACATTTTGATCTCGAGTGACACAAGAATAGTGACTTTGCTCGTTTGCCTATGATTTAAAAAAAATGACAGATATCCGAAACGCCGCCATTTCGAGCTGTCATTTGTTCGGTATTTTTTATTGCATTACACTGGTAACAATGCTGGTCATTTCCCTATGGTTCCTGAACCCATCATAGAGCCCTTATGATATTTGGGTAGATAAAGTAGTGTATGCAAACATACATAATTAAGCATTACAACACTCGTGTGATGCTACTAAGAAACTCGCCCTTGTGTTGTAATGCCCTTCATTATGCACAGTCGCATAAACTACTATTTTAAATGTGACTTCGAAATTCGACCTGTAGGTACCAAGGTGCGCTCCACGGTGATAAAATAAGGAGTCCGGGATGTACAGTTAGAGAAATTAATTGTAAGTCAAAATGGCACACTACCGCCCGAATACTGGAACGCCACTCAAATCTCACAATCACCTAAAAGCTACTTAAATTTAAGCATCCCTCAAAGGAGATGGCTAAATTCAGATAGGACGACTGAACCAAGCATGTATAAACATGGCACCTAGCAAAATGCAACGCTGAATAGCTGAATATTAGTATTTCATATAAAAAACACTTTCGGAAGTTGATCTTATGTTGAAAATCCTGAAAATAAAATCGTTTAGCTCCTACATCAATACGTATAAAACTGCAAACAAATGTCATTGCTATGAACTTTTACTTAGGCATTTGGATGTATCTGCATTGAAATTGATATAATTGGATTATAGACTAAACGAGCCACCCCGATTTCGCATCGTGGTACTTTAGTAAATATACACAAAGGGGTAATTGCACCTAAAAATGTAATACAACGGCCTTTCTGCAATTCGCGCAAAAATTACTCCCACCCGCGTGTTTACTCTTGTAAAACCTAACGGACTCATCCAAATGAGTAAAATAAAGACGGTTTTCACAGACAATGTTCATAGGTGGTGTTCTGTCTGTGTCGAGTAGCGAGAGGTCCGTAAGTAGGCGAGCGAGGGTCATTGAAAATCCAAAATAAAAAATCCAAACGAACATGCAAACGGCAAAGCGTTCAAACGACATCTGACATTATGACGTTTGACGTTTGATTTTTATAGAGATGGGATTGAAATTCAAGTGTAACAGAATCGATACAATAATAATCTAAAGTGTTTAACATAAAAAATATTGAAAATAAAACAGCAAAAATGTGAATGACTTTTTTCTTTTCTGTTATTCTTACCTAAAAATGAAGCCGGAGCGGATAGCGTGTTCTAATCTCTCGCCCATCCGAGATACCAGATCACTGTCACTGTCACTGTCTGTTCCCCACATTACAGCTGCAGTAATATGACAGTATGTCATCCAGAGGATTATTTGTAGTTTGGCTTTTATATAAAATATAGGTACACGTAGTATATTTTTTTACTTAAAAGTTGAGGTCTTCATCCCCAATGGAAGTCACATTTGTTCGATGTTTCTTATATTTTATTAGTTCTAGAATAATTCTAACTGTAGATGACTCACCTCAATAACCCACATACCACATAATAGTTAACCCACGATGGTTAACAATTGAGGTAAGTCATCTAGGGCTCTTTGGGGAGTGGCTAGAGAGTAGCCACGGCGCCCCTTCCGTCTTACGCAGGTCCTCACCGGACACGAATGTTTCGGGAGGTACTTGTACCGAATCAGGCGGAACGCGCCCGGATGCTTCCACTGCGATGATCGACCGGAGGACACGGTGGAGCACACTGTGGAGGTGTGCCCTGCTTGGGCGGAGCCCCGCCGTGTTCTCGTAGTGGCAATCGGCGGCGGCGACCTCTCACGTCCGGTCCTGGTGCAAGCCATGGTCCGGGGCGAGAAGGAATGGGACGCCATCGCCTCCTTCTGCGAAGCAGTTATGCTAGCGAAGGAGGTGGCGGAACGTGAGAGGGAGAGAACCTCTCGTCCCAGCCGCCGCGGGAGAAGCTCCGGGCGTCGTTGGCCACGTGATGGCTTCCGGGCACCGTAGACGCGGGCCTGTGGACGGTGAGTAATCGGCTAGCTCGCCGTCCGGCCGTCTTATGACGGCAATAGACCGTGTCGACGGCGCGTTCGTGTTCCACGCGCGCCTCAAAGAGATGTCAGCAACGAGGGGCCCGCAAGGGCCGACGCCCGTCGGTGCTGCGAATTATCGAAAGAGATAACGCGGCCTCGGCACAGGGGCGAAGAAGAAACATGGGTGGTTTTTAGTCAGTAGAAGTCTGACACTCGCTTCCGCTCTGCCCAAGAGCGGGAGGAGTTATTTGATGATTTCCCAGACGCAAAAAAAAAGGTGAGTCATCTACAGTTAGGATAGTAAGTAGAGCAGCAGGCAACGAAATGATGATTATGCCGCCGCAGTCTTTGCGTGGTTATACCTACCGCAGTACATGTATAGCATGATGAATATACTGCAAGTCAAGTCCGCGTTGAGAGCAAAAGGGTCAAAGCGAGGGTGGAAATTCAAAATATAAAAGCACAACGAAAAAATAAACGGCAAAGCGTTAAAACGACGTCTGACATATGACGTGTGATTTTTTTAGAGATGAAATAAAACAATCGAAACGATTAAAAGTAAATAATAGAACTACTTTTTAATAATCATCGGTACATATTTTTCGCAAAATATGTAGCACGATTAAATGAATAACCATAATTCTAAGCTATCCCTTGTTGAATTGAAATTAGGTAGAATCGACAGTCACTTTCAAACAACCCCATTTTCAAAACACAAGGAACTAAACAAGACACTGAATTGCACGCCATAGATTTCCACCAAAAACTCTGATTACTACTTCTTAGTTTCAAGTAAATAAATCGTTTTGATAACTGTTATCAAGAATCGATATGTACTACTTCGATTTAACATTCTGAAAAGTGATATGGACCATCCTTAGCTTGCAGTTGCTATAGCAACTAGCAGCTGTATTACGAGTATTTCACCATTTTATGTCAATGAAAAGAGAGATTTAATTTTTGCTTTTTCTTCAGTTCATGCAACTTCTAGGAAATTATTAAACACTAAATAATTAATGTTTGATTGTTTAAATACTACGAGTCAGTGTGGGAATCCTATACTTGCTGGAGGCAGTCATTTAGCCATCTCCTTTAAATGGTATACACAAACGCCACTCAAGCAATTTGAAACCGTGATTAGCCAAGCAGTCCTCAAATGTTTACATCATGGCAACATCCTGCTAAAAAATTGATCTCAGCACGTTCTCAGTTACAAAATAATTTAGTTTACGTCTCGTATTCGTTTTACGCAGTCTTCATTGAACAATTATTTTCTATAATTATTTAATCAGTTGAAATAAAACAGGGTAATATACATTTGGTTTGAATTACGATTGAAATTATGTATTTATATACATAAAAAACGGATGGATATCGAAAGAAGACGTCATAAGAAAAGAAAATTTCTTGACATAATTGTCGAGATTGGAACGTCACACTTGACATTTTACGCGCGATTTTACGAAGTATAAGTAAAGTTATTACTTATTATTTGATTCACGATGGAGAAGATGAAGAAACGTGGATGCAATTATACACCTGCTGAGAAAGATATGCTCTTGGAACTAATAAAAAAGTAAGTACATAAATAAACAATGAAATACTGTACTTTACACTCGTTTAGCCGCAAGAGCCTGGTGCATGTAATATTTTGTTAGTATCCATGCCTCTAACATTCTCGTACATAGTCAGGAGCTGAGGGCAACTGTTGCCTGTATCTGTTGCAAGCACTTACTTATCCATTGAAACTTGTGACCACTTAGGTACCATCTGAAACACGTAGCTACGCCACAGTACAATTACTTTTAGATTCCTACAGGTATAAATACTGCCAGATAATGCACATGATGATGAATGTGTTACATTCATCATTTCACAGATCGTAAGTGTAATTTCTAACTGTTTCATATTGTAAATAATATGTTAAATATTTCAGATATCAAAAAATCATATAAGAAAATAAAGAGACAAACGGCAATATAATTTTGAAGAAGCGAGCTGCTTGGGATACAGTGTGCCAACAGTATAATGCTGTTGCTGTGAGCGGCATCAGGACATGGCAGCAACTCGGACACCTCTATGAAAACCTCAAACATAGGTCTAAAAAAAACATTGCCGAAGCAAATGTAGACTTGATTTTTCTTCTATTTTATCATAATATTTCTTTATTTACTTATTTAAATAAATAAATACAGAGTCCAAGTATAAAACATTTTCTTTCGAGATGTGGAACCGTGAAACAAACTCCCTCTCGTTGTACTTTTCAAAAGCGTTCAACATTTCTTCATTTCTGCGGCTCCCAGTTGGCCTTTCGTGATTCGAAAGTAAAGACAAGGACGATAAAGACATTTTTATCACTTTTTTATTTAGTTTTAATAGGTTTAAGTTGATTGAGGGACCTCACGACCACTCTCAGATATAGGGGCTGCTCAAATCAGTTTGACAGTTGATTTGACAGATAAATAACGTTGAGTAGCGTTCCTGTATACGATTTTTAAACTGAGTGGTGTTTGAGCACCACTTAATTTAAGAAGCACTTATATTTAACAGATTCTCAAAAAAGACGTTTGTGTATACGAAATTAAAGTTTAGGAGCTGCTCAAACGTTTAAGCAGCCCTTAAATATTTGAGTGTCGTTCCAGTATTCGGCCGTTAGTCACTTTGCTTCTTAGCGTGTTGATGACAATTCTTTTGGCGTCGAGTTTGGCATTCTCAGTAGAGTCCATCAGCTCCTGGTATGTGCAAATAACAGGACAGGCAGGACGGACACTAATATTAAATGTCCCATACTTTAAAGTGTTGTAGACATTTCATACAACTGCCAACGAATGGCAGATGTTATTTTAACAAACGGGTACATTTTATTTGTCAAACAATTTTAATGATTTTCTATTCGGGAGGTTGAGAAATATAAATAAAACGATGACCCCTTAAGATGTACATTTTAAAATCCGCATTCCAAACACCTATTAAAAGAACGTTTGTTACTACGCAGGTTGTCACAAATCCGCAGCCGTTCTTCCAAATACGATCTTAAATAAAACACAAGCTCTTAGCACCACTTACCTTAGCAATCTTGTGCAGCAGAGCAGTGGTAGAGCTTGTCTTAAAGAGACCTAGGGCTCGGCGCCTCAGGCCTTGTCCGAGGCACGCCTCGACAGCGCCGCAGAGGGCGGTCACTCCACCACTTTCTTCATGAACGAATTTTCGTGTAACAGCCTGGATAAATAAGAATAATTTTAGTTAAATTGTTCGAATAATTTGAATTTGTTGATGTCTTTCTTAAATGTTAGTAATGCCGTGAGATGATAATGATGATGGCAAAATTAGTCAATATTTTAGTAGAACAATTCTAATTGACCCTGCAAAACTACGATACATTACTCACATCACAAACAATGACACAATAAAATTAATTCGATTCCGAATCTAGAACAATCTAACCATGAAACCACAGCAAGGACACGCATGTTACCTAATATCGTAATACATTACTTTGTGAAACATACAGCACAATTCCATTTATTCACAAAATATAAAGATTATAAGTAATCAATACCTGATACTATTAAAAGATCGTTTAATCAGTCAGCAAAAACAATCTCTTCAGAAAGGGTTCAGAGACGGCTCAGATCTCAAGTGTAAATGTGGCGTATCTTAACAGACAGTGGCCCACCGTCCATCTTGCACTGCATGCCCTGACATCTGAACACGTGACGATCTTATGATCGCATCACCGAGCGGATTTTGCAGTTGACTTTTAAGTCAAACATATTTAACGCAAATTAGCCATAGAAACGCTAAGAAGATCAAATCCAACAGTCCGTCAGTCAAGCAAATAATTTGCGAAAGTAGTCACTAGTCACAATACAACCCCAATAATTGTACATTCGGATCGCCAATCTCAGTTCCAAGAACCAATCGAGGATTAGCAAGTTCTCGAATAAATTACTCTTCACTTGAAACTGTTTTCGATAATATGACGACCTTCGTCAGCTATTAATAAGCAGACTTAAGATTGAAAATGTCTCCCTTTTCATATCTCGCGCTAAAGGACTGAGCTTTTTATAATGAAGAGAAAAAAAGAGCAAAACTTGCGAAAGCCCGATCAGAAAAGATTAATGTCTCACAAATTAAAGCCGATATCAGAGCTTAGAGAGAAAATCCTGTTGAAATTGAAAAGTAATTTTCAGTTGACTTTATCGGGTAGTGAAGTAATAAAAAAATTAAGTTCAAAAATCTAAAACCCGACTACTAACAAAATTGCGCTCTTAAAAGTAGAAAACAAGAAAATAATTCTTGTCTGATATTCTTCGTAGTCGCATGCCACTGATACCTGATGCTCCTTCATGGCGTTCTCATTGATACAGAAGTCAGCTGCTAATTGCTGCATTAACAAGGTGGCATGCGACTACGAAGAATATCAGACAAGAATTATTTTCTTGTTTTCTACTTTTAAGAGCGCAATTTTGTTAGTAGTCGGGTTTTAGATTTTTGAACTTAATTTTTTTATTTGAATTTTAGTTTTGTGTGTACTTAAACTATAATATAATACATATTTGTAATGTGCTCGCCAAGACCTTTCATTTTATACCAAATTTGCGATGATTATCTCAATTTAATATTTTTTGAGGGAAGTTTTTGACATTTAAATTCTGTCATAAAAATAATTTATAAAATTTTTATAGCCTATGTCACCCGGGCTATTTTTACGAATCTATTGACACCTAATTTATTAAAATCCGTTCAGTAGTTTAGGCGCTACGGTGGAACATACATACATACATACATAGACTGCCAAAATAATTACCCTTCCTTTTGGCTTCGCCGTAGTCGGGTAAAAAGAGGTCGAGTTTAGTATGAGTCAGCTTTTACATTGTAGATAGTAATACTGACGAAACAATTCATTTCATAATAATATTGATAATAATGGTACCTAGTTGGAGAAACTTCCAATATTTGGAATCGCCGGATTGACAAAGTTACAAGATACTTTTAATGAACGGAACTGTACCTTCCTAATTGGAAATACTAGATACTGTTTTCTCGTTTTCATGAGAAATTCGTTAGTTATGAGGGTAATCAGTGCCAAGTAGAGTAGGAAACAGAATACGGATGGATCCGTATAAAAATAGGACTTTGGAGTGACACATGAGAAAGCACATTTTTCATGGTTTGTCCACAAAAATATCAAGAAGAAAAGCCCGTTCTGTAAGTGAATACGTGACGTCTCTTATTAAACTAACAGTTTGCGACACAACTTGAAACATCACATCATGTTTTAATTACATCATAGTAATATTATATTCCATCATGTACGAGTATGTTATTCATACAATAATAATCACGTGGCAAAATTAATTTAGCTAAAATACATATTTTATTAACTACTTCATGAAGGAATTTGAAGTAAGTTTAAATTAACATTTTAAAATGAATATTCATGTTTTACCCCCAAATTGTATGAGCTATGAATTAATAAGTGAAACAAAAGGTTTTCACTTAAGGTTAAATAAACTCTTACTATTGAAACAGACTAATAAGAACTACGAAATAAAATTTAAATTGAAATATTCTCAAGGTCGTGTGAAAATTATTCAGCAAAGGGAAGCTGTAACAGTAATAGGTACAAGTCTTTGTCGGATGTCTCGAACTTCATTAGTGTCCAATCTTTCTGAAACGCTGTCACCGCTCCTTTATTTCTTCCCGGACCGGGTCTTTTTGTTCTACTGATACCTAATTTCATTTTATATCTATGAAACATAATAAATCCTACGAATTTCTCATCTTAACCTTACAAGTAGGTATTACAAAGAAAATCAGTATCAGCTAACAAAAACAGGGAGATTGGCCTAGCTAGATCGTCAGTCTTGGTCTGAACATAATTATGTTTCTTTAGCGGATGGCTCTACCAACATGCATAATTATATGCTTAGGTATAGGATTTGTGGATGATAATTGCGGAGGATCTATTAATTCTAGCTATAGGACGCAGATACAACTACAACAAGGTGCAAAATGACTTGTCATGACTATAAACCATGCATTCCGTGCATTTTTGATGCGAATAACCGATCCCGATGTTTATGTGCCATGCAAGCTCTCAAATCTTCCTGTTTATGGATGTACATCTAATTGTACAAGATCATGGAAAGCAGACAGGTGAAAGTAGCAAAAAAAAATCGACCGATCTTTTCATTTCCGTATTCAGAAAGGTCGAGATTCGGAAAGGAGAGATCGGATTGTCGAGTACAGAAAAAAATAATCACAGTAACGAAAAGAACATGAAAAAGAAAAAAGAAATAGAAGAAGACGAACGAGAGTGATTCCCAGCTTTGTTGTGGGTCTTCTTACACCCAGTAGAGGTATGATGGTGATAAAACTTGAGTGTCACAGGATGGTGATGATTGACAAGCAAAAGAATAGCATAGAAAGCACACGGGGACTCGATTACCGCCCGTATGATTAGTAGGCTATGTTTTGGCTTGTGTGGATGATGATGACGATGATGAAGATGTTAGTGATGTAGTAACCTCTTCCATCAGCTGCTTGACCTCCTTCTTGACGGCTGCGATGAGCCGCTCCTTCTGCTCCGCGCTGGGGTCGGTTGCCGTGGCCGCCGGCATCTCCTCCCCTCCCTCGGCTACGACAACAGTACTATTGCTTTTATTAATACAACCATAATTTAAAAGAATAAAATAAGTACTTTATTTGGCACATGCCACATGTGCTTAGGATATAAAACAGGAATACTTATTATCCTTAAATATTTAAAACAAGAAAGAAACCTAATACTCTCTCACGGCTGAGCCAAATAGGTTCAGCAAAATGACATACTAGTGCCTGACGCCGGTTTTCAACTGAACCCTAACCGCCTTATTACAAAACGTAGTTAAACCTGGTTTAACTTAGACTTGGTTTATCTCGCATGACGTCTCACTTCAATAATATTCAAAAGAAAGTGACAGCATGCGAGATAAACCAGGTCTAAGTTAAACCAGGTTTAACTACCTTTTGTAATAAGGTGGTAATAGTCCAAGATCCCATGGCCGCCAGACGTCACGTATTTTCTGACGAAGGAAATGTGGGCGATTGAGTAGTGTTAGTATGAACTAAGAACACACCACTATAATACCAGCTAGCTTGCTTGGACGGCCAATTTTCAGGTATCAGGTCATCAAGGTACACATTGAGAATTTGCCATTCTGAGAATTTGGCTTTTTGAGAATTGTCCATTTTGAGAATTTGTCCTTTTGCGACTCTGTTGCCATTTTGAGAATTTGGCATTTTGCGCCTAAACCAAAGAAATTACTTACTTCACGTATTTTCTACAAGCTGATTTTTACGTATATTGTAGGCAATATCCTTAAAAATAAGTTGACATTACTCGCAGACACTTCCTAGCGGCCGTTTTGCTTAACAGACTGAGATCGCATGGCATCGCTCGTGTGGCTGACATACAGACCTCCACTGGACTCATTTGGTGGGCATTCAACAGAATCTGTCCATTACCTGTGTCTTCAGAATTTTGTTAAAAACGTTGCTTTCAACGCTCGGATGCATTTTGGAGCGCCTGCCATACAGCGTCTGTTAAGCAATACGGCCGACGGAAAGTGTCGGGGGGTATTTGCGACTTATTTTTAAGGATATTGCCTAAAATATACGTAAAAATCAGCTTGTAGAAAATACGTGAAGTAAGTGATTTTTTTGTGTAGGTACCTTGATGACCCTGACCCTTGGTCCCTTGATGTCACCGATACCTAGTCGACATTCCACACATTCGAACGAAGCGCTTTGCTGGGTCCTTTATTATGCGCACAGCCAAGGAGTGGAATTCCCTGCCTGCGTCGGTTTTTCCGAGTTCATATGACCCTAATCTGTTTAAGTCGAGAGTAAACAGGCTTCTACTGGGTAAGCTCGTTCCATCGTCGACATCATCTCTGCCCTTAGGGCAAGATTGAAGTCAAGAGCAAGCACATTTATAATAAAAAACAAAAAAATGACCTGATACCTGAAAATTGGCCGTCCAAGCAAGCTAGCTGGTAGTGGTGTGTTCTTAGTTCATACTAACACTACTCAATCGCCCACATTTCCTTCGTCAGAAAATACGTGACGTCTGGCGGCCCTGGGATCTTGGACTATAAAGCCTATTGATCACTCACATTTCACTTCCGTGAAAATATATGGTTGATTCCACGTAAAAGCCTATATTCATCAGAATTGTATTGATCGCTATAGAATTCAGTAGATGAACGGCCACATCACCGTGTGCAGCGTGTTTATCAATAAGCTTCTTACAACCGTATATTTTCACAGTAAGAATAACGTGTGTATAGAATAAGCCCTAGGCATTAACCTTTTGAGACCCACAGAGCCCCGAGAGAGACAGGTCTTTCATACACGGACTTTTAGAAAAAGGTTCGCTTAGTAGGTGGTACAGTGTTTTCTACATCACTGACTTATACTCGTAATATTATGTGACGATTGTGTTTAAAGCTCCATATGCTTTATCAACACTTGTGTACTGTCACTGTGTGTCCAGGTTTGGCTAAACTATTTATTGATATTTTAAATGATCAAAGAGTCAGCTAGAAAATAGTTTTTCTAAACTACAACGCTTCCTGTTTCAAAACATACCGAATCTCTTATGGATCAGAACGGGTGGTATAGTTTTTGATTAAGATTATATAAGGTCCCATTAAAATAGGTGGACAAATTTTAACACAGCGTTCAGTAGGTCTAACCAAAGATATCTAAACAAAAAAAAACATTAAATAAAGTGTTTTTTTTTAACTTTAAATAATAAATTGACGGTACTCTAGAACAAACTCATCCTTTAGGAGTAGGTATTGAAATGCGTTTTTCTTATAATTTTTTTTAACCATCATCCTTATTTTGGTGGTCTGAATGATTTCTGAAATTTTGTCCATCTATTTTAATGGGACCTTATATTCTGTATTAAACGAAGTTCTAAATCGGCAGTTTTGTCATGGCTAGATAAACACAGATTCAATCGATTGTACTAGAATAGAATGTCTCGGAGTAGAAATGCCGAGCCGATCAAGAAATAGGAAGACCTTGGATGGAAGAAACACCAAGATCGTAAGTTTAAATTAAAAGAACGATGGGCATTTTCCTATGAACTCCTGGAAT
Organism: Diarsia dahlii; assembly: GCA_949775195.1. Lineage (NCBI taxonomy): Eukaryota > Metazoa > Arthropoda > Insecta > Lepidoptera > Noctuidae > Diarsia > Diarsia dahlii. The sequence continues at coordinate 11,927,568 of OX459210.1, read as the reverse complement.
CATGTAAAATATTTCTGAAATAATCGTAGTAGCTTATAATTAGGATTAACAGAATAGGGGATCGGACAAAAAAAAACTAATTAGTCCGTCAGATAGATTTCCAAAAATTATTGGACACGTATTTTTTATTTTTTCACGTAAACTTAAAATGAAGACGATACAGTGCTTCGAAAACTCGTGTGACGTCATATGATAGTACATTTTGACGACACAAGTGACGTTTCAAGCCCCACTCCAAGATCTTTGACACGTTTTATCTTCGTCATTTTTTATTGATTTGATAAAACAAAAAACACGTAGGTATTCAATATTTTTCGATAATCTAACTTACGGACTAAACAGAATCATATTATTTTGACCCTGTCCGATCCCCTATTGAGTTGTGAGTGACAATGGTAGCCGTACCGAGCGCAAAAAACGAACAAAGAGGATAGGATAGACCGCTTTGTTTTTACCCGCAAAAACTTCAGTTTATATAATTATCCGTGATGCTTACCGAAATATCAAGAACTCGAAATAAATAGGCAACATTGAAATATTCCATTTTCAGTGTTGATAATAGTGATAGTGACCATGTCGGTTATTTTTTTTTTTAACCGATCACAGAAATAACACAAAATAGTATTTTTTTCTCTTTATTTCTTTTGGACTTTTTTGTCTAAAAAATAACTTAACCCTCGCAAGTTCGTGACTTTGTTTATTTCGTTGACTTTTTTGCCACCAACTTCCGAAAGTAAGTTATTTTTGTCATTTAATTAAATTTAATTCAAATTCTTATAAAAAAAGCTTTTACAAGAATTTTAATTTAATTATTTTGACTTCGAAAAGTTGGAAGCTCTAGTTCACGGTTTGAATTGGTATTTTGATTTTGGGAAATGAACCACCACCATCTTGGTTTTGACCAAACATAGATAGTTTGACCAACACGGCCAACAAACAACAGCCAAGTGTGACCTTCTGATACACAACTCTATATTACTTTGAAGTCATGAACTTTAATTTGACATTTTACAAAAAACCCGTCGTCATAACTAGAAATTCCTACAGGACTTCAGTTTACTCTTGCTCTGGAATTCTCATATAAAATTGATATCATTTTCAGTCAAGGACCTTTACAAAGGTATGACCTCTGATATATTTGCTACCTAAAGCACCAAAGGGTACCTTTTACATAGAAATTCTTGAGGTCCTCAAGAGGGACTTGCGAATATCTAGTAACAATGTGTGGTTTATTTTGTATAAAAATGAAAATATTTTCTGGCTTAATACGAGTATTCCCTGGTGTTAGTTTGTTTTTTTTTTTTTTTAATCATTTATTTAACGACCATTGTTGTTGTTGTTTCAATATTTAACAGTGTATGCCTTTGTCTGGATTTATAATGGAAATTATTAAATTTCCTATCTTATGACAGACAAATATCTTAGAAAATAAAAAATACAATATTAAGGATTCAATCTTTAACTACGTAAATATTGCAAACCAACCTCTGAGAGTACTTTTCGGAAGGGGTCAAGGTCACATTTATCTTTTATTGTCCAGATATTTCTCACCCAATAAAAATATGAGAGTATCTTAGATAATCGTAATATCGTAGATGTTTTCCCTAACTAATCGTATGTAACTCTCAAGTTTTAATTACAAAAAAAATGATAATTGAGTCTTAAATTGACACTTTTGTATCCTAGGAACTCTTTAATCTTTAACCTTATACTTTTATTTTTTTACCTGCTTATCGCAGTCACTGATCATGATGATGATGATGTATATTTACTTAGTGTTAATAATATAATTTATTTTTCCTTTTTATTAATGGAACGTTATGTGTCCTATTGTTTTCAATACAGACTAAGCCAACGCACTCAAAGGACCAAATAATCTCTAAAGATATATTTAATACCATTTTCTTTGTTCCTTTCATAATAACTTGCCTATTCATCTTCATTTGGTAGAAGCATTATTATTGCGGATTTCTGAAGATAAATATTATATGGATAGCTTAATTAATGTATTATAATTATGATGTCCCTATGGGAATTTGCTCAAGCATCTTTATCTTGAATAAACCTACTGGTATAATATCACGCCTGGAAACCCCAAAAGGTTAGACAGACGTGTGCGTGAGTTACCTATGTTCAAGCCGCTAAAGAGCAAACCTATTCGGATGAAAAACCCACTAACACTTTGACTGACCTAGGAATCGAACCCAGGACCTCATACTCAGTCGGAGACATCATCCCATCGTCTATAAGGTGTAACATAATAAAAGCACAACTTCTCGTGTCTCGTTACTTAGACATCTTCTTAGCGTGTCGATGACAATAAAAATTCAGTCACGCCAAAGTTTTTAACGACGAGTTTGGCACTTTCAGTAGCGTCCATCAGCTCCTGTGATTGCAGGCAACAGGACAGTTAGGATACAAAATCAAGTGTCCGATCATTTCTAGGGCCACACCACAAAAACCGACCTACGACAATGTAGTGTCTTAATACCGCTTCTATTCAATATGTACACTAAGAGCTTTAGGATTTATTTATCAATATTAGAGAAATTATACTTTCGTAGCAGCGTAGCGCTACGGCGTAGTACGTGCTACGGGTTATTGCAGGTTGGCACCTGGTGTGTACTAGAAAAAATAGTTTGTGCTTTATGTAACCAGTACGTCGTGATAATTTACAGTTATATTCTTTATAGTTTATGTGTTATATTTTTGGAAATCTACATAGACATTTGGAAGCGAAACTTTTATGCATTTTGGTACAATTATTGTTCATGACCAAGTGGTTGTGTTATTTTAGTAATCGTTAACTATATGTACTGAAATTCCCAATAATAACACAGACAATAATTTGCCTTGCTTATATAGGGTGACTGGTAATTAATTAGTGACCAAATCTGAAATCACGAAGTTGTTTGTTATCATGGATTACAGTCACGTATTTAAGTATCGGTCACTAATTATATTATTTAACAGTCACACACACACAGTAACACAGAATAGAGTTAACACAAGAGGAGTTTAACACAGGTATTGTATGCCTATTTCGGGCACCAGTCTCTCACAAATATTTACCCTGTGTTTAGATTATATAATTACTGTTCACTGTAACGTTTGTGATGGGAAAATAAACATTTTTTTTTTATTACCCCAGTGTGTTATGTTAAACGAGAGACATATTGAAGAAGGGCAGATTCAGTACTCGATTCTCGTCCCATATCTCGTATGTAAAAAACTATAACGTTAATTTGTGACGAAATTGTGCCATAGCCCGGGAGCACGCTCTCCAGATTTCACTTTATTACACGTTTCATTTTCGCCATTGTCTTATATACGCCAGTTTTAAAATATGGAGAGAAAATAGATTTAACCTAAAATTCATTGCCCCGCGCACATTTCCTTTGATAAACGCAAGGGTTGCGAGACTTTTCCGAAATATTTGGTATGGTTCTGTGTGTTACTACTGTTCTGTTACTTTCTTTCAAAAGGTATAATAGTCGCCATTTACTCTTTGAAAAACCTTTACTACAATGCGCTTTCATTAACATAAAAGGCTGGAATTGGCTCATTAATTAAACAGTACAATACTTCGTCACCTCGGAGGAAAAAAAGAAAATTGGCTTATTTCATTTTTTTTTTTTTATGTAGCTGGAATTACGACTTTGTAAGCATTTAAAGCACTTCGTTTGCGAGACTATGAAATGCACCATGTAATCAAGGGGTACATAGATATCTAACACACAAGTCTTGTTTCACACGGATTTTACGACTTGAGAAAGCACAGAGATTTCTTCATTAATGTTAGTTAAAAACTTGGAATACTTAGTTATAAGTTTCCAGGAAAAAACCTCTAAATTTAATTAAATATGTTGATGGTAAAACTTTTGTACAATAAGAATAACATGGCAGTCACACCGAAAGACTTAAGGATTACCCAAACTTTACGAACAACTGACACCACAATATTAGTATTAGATAAACCATAGATAACAGAAACAACAGAGATAAACCCTCTTACATAATTATTCCATCCAGGAATACAGGCGTTTAGTTAAATATGTGGTTTATTTCAAAATAGTTGAAGTGCAGTTTTGCAGCGACGAATTTGCATCAAGCTAAGCGCTTATCCGTAACCTTGGCCTCACTTGGCCTGCTAGTCAGTATTGAAAGCACCGTGTAGACAGGAGCATGTTCGTTTATATACAGTAGAATCTCGATTATCCGGACTCATTATTCACGGCTCTATAAATTACTGTATGTTTTAACCTATTGTCTAAATGATTCTTCTCTGATTTTCATGATAAATTAAGAGAATTAGTTATTACCGCCAAAAGTGGCCACTTTTATCTTTAATCAGTAATTATTTTAATTTATCAAGTCTAGAATCATGAAAAGTGATTTTAAAAATACTGCAGGTTATTTACTAGCATGATAATCAAAACGATCTCTTATCTACCAACATTTAAATAACTAATCTATTTCGCTTTATTCTCTACGTCTAAAGAACGCCCCGAGGGATACCCAAGTTCAAAGTACGAACGCTGTTGGTACAGCCAAGTAGATAATTATTTATTGGAGAACTGCCAAGCCTAACCGAAAGTAAATAATTACCCACTTTATCTACCTCCAATCTCATCCACCAATTTAATTACGACGAAATTCGATGACGTTAAATAAAAATCAGACTCATTCGAAAGCAGAATTAATTTCGCGCTATAAGTATTTAAACGTTAACCCAGCGAACTCTTTGGTAATTTACTTTTTTTTATTTACACAAGCAAAAGCTTTTAATTTTCCATCCAAGCTAAAGCCTTTTTTATTTATTTTCAGTTACAGTTACGTGATTTCAATATTTATTACGAATCTATCTGCGATGTTTCTGTTTGCATTGATGGGGAAGCCCTATGTAAATTCTAGCTTCGTGAAATATTTCCTGAAATGCTTTGAGTCGTGTTCAAAGGAATAGATAAGCCGCCTATGGCGTCTCTCTGCGTAATATGAGGCTTTGTGCATATTCCCGGCTTTAGAATAGTCGGCACGAAGTCGGGAGCTTAGTCTTCCTAGACCAAGTTAGTTTGAATATGAACCTAGGTATTCAGACTGCTTCCTATTAAAGGATATTAAACTTAGTACGCGACGGATTTATGTACTTAGTACCTACGCTGTACCTTGTTTAGTTTAGATGTTTGTTTCGTCAACATTTTCTGAAGGGATTAAACTTGAAACCCTCTTTGAAGGTCACGCATATTGAATGGGGTGAAATGGAAAATCTGAGAGATTCCTCAAAGGAAAACATAAAGCCAAGGGGGAGAGCTTTGCCCAGGAGTGTGACAATAGGTACCTTAATTTATAGATTAGTTATTAATGGTAGTCTCGCCGTTGGCTACATTATTATTTCAGTTATCATGTTGTAATATTCCATAATGTAGTTTTTTGTGCCTAGTAGTTAAGTTTTATAGTCGTTTAGTTAAGCCTTTATAAATAATTTCACCATAAAATGACCTGGCTGAGAATTAGAATAAGTGACAGGTAGATACGACCCCCAACCTAACCGAATACTTCCTACAACTTGATCAATTCGACGTGTCATATTGCACGACAGGTTGACATTTGAGAAACAGATGGTAAAACCTTTACGACTGGCTACAGCAAGGATTTATTTTGGCTGACATGACAACACAAAGCTTCACATAGACAGTCACACAGTAACAGAGTATTTTTCTTGTCCGCTCTTCTTCATAGAGAGTTTTTACGGGCAACAAAAAACAAAGAAATTAGGCCTTAAGACTGGGCCTGTAACTTCATCTTTTTATTTTTTGTCCATTCAAATAAGTACCGGTAACTATCTCTAAAATAAGTGCTTTGGGTTTGAAAGTCTCCTTTATTTTCCGACGAGAGTTCCTTTGTTTTTTAGCAAAAAAGTAGGCGTTAAAAAAATATAGGTATTTGTAGTCGTACAACTGTACTCGAAAGCGGCAAGATTAATCGTCTCGAACCGGCAGGCGACAGGCTACCACGCAATTTTGTGGCCCACAGTTTGCAGAAAGCCTACCAAATTGCCTGAAGACATCAATCATGTAGCCTTACCCTATTTATTTGTGTCACGAGCCTTAGAAGGGTAACGGAGAAATTAGTTGGAAAAAAATCCAGCATGATGGTCGAAGTTGGAATGTATTCAGTGCCATTTTTGTCGTCTTAACTTATTTTGGCAAATCATAATTATAGCCATCAAAATATCGTATGGCTCCGAGTTAATGAGTTGGAGGTGATTTCTTGTTTCATCACCACTGCTCGCAAAAAGGTGAAAGAAAACATCGGGAGGAAACCGGCATGACTTAGATTCAAGAATTTTGAAGGTATGACAGAGAGGAGCCTGTGTCCCAGCAGTGGGAAAGAGTCTGGCCGATTCAAAACTCTTGGCCGATATTCCTGGCTAGGAGTTAAACAGGGTGGTATACATACACCGACGCACAGTTAGAGTATTCAGAAGTAATATTTTATTTTGAGCAATTAATCATATGAGTCGCCAGAACTACTTGGATTAATGGACTTTGTGCTTGGATTGCAGACTTCCTGAGGGATCGGTCTGTTCGAGTGGTCATTGATGGCTGCTCGTCTGACCAATTGGCTATCAATGCCGGGGTGCCTCAGGGGTCGGTTCTCTCAGCAACTTTATTCTTGCTGCATATTAATAGTCTGCTAGTGCCCGAGCACTGTTGCTGAGAGGTACACGTCCAACGCGCGGGCTAGTGGGTCTCAGATCCAGTCTCTACGTGAGGCCATGGTGGAGCGGTTGAACTTGTCCTTGCAGGCTGTCTCCGAATGGGGCGACGCCAACCTGGTCAAGTTCAATGCTGCTAAAACCCAGGCGTGTCTCTTTTCCGCAAAAAGGAGCGATTTCCAACAGTCTCCTACTTTCCGTGGTGTGACCGTGCCGTTAACCGATCACATTGAGCTTCTTGGCGTTACGTTTACGTCAACCCTCAATTTCGGTCCGTTCATCGAGGCTAAGGCTAAACTGGCTGCCAGGAAGCTGGGAATCCTAGCAAAGGTGAGACAGTATTTCACACCGAAACAGCTGCTCAACTTATATCAAGCGCAAGTCCGATCGTGTGTGGAGTACTGCTCTCATCTCTGGGATGGATCCGCTAAATACCAGCTTGATGCGCTAGAGTCAATTGAGAAACGAGCCAAGAGGCTCATCGGCAATGACGCGCTTGTCAAGTCAAAGCTCCAGAGCCTTGAACATCGGCGACGAGTAGCTAGCCTTTCGGTTTTCTATCGGTTACATTTCGGAGAGTGTGCGAGGGAATTGCACGATCTAATTCCGCCAAGCCCGTTCCATCATCGGACTACAAGACGTACGGCGATGCGCCACCGTTATATGGTGGACATCCCACCCATACGCACTAAACGGTTTGGGAATACTTTCATTGTGCGTACAGCTAAGGAGTGGAATTCCCTGCCAGAGTCTGTATTTCCTGATAGCTATAACCTAGGGGTCTTTAAGTCAAGAGTGAATAGGTTACTTCTAGGTAAGCGTGCTCCATCGTCGACCGCATCATCACTTTCCATCAGGTGAGATAGTGGTCAAACGCGAACCTATCAATAATAAAAAAATAAAAAATAAAATAAAAAAATTAGCTTGTAATTGCTCTTCTTTGTTAGATAGATCCCTATGTAGAAGTTAATTGCCTGATGCGAACAGGAATTTAAATTGTTGGGAAGTTGAAGTGAGAAAAGCCGCGATGGTAAATTTATACATTCCTTTCGCTGCGTATTTTCTAGGAATACGTTTGTACTACCTTGGTCCGCAGAACACTGGTAGAAAAGAAAGCCTTTTCCCAACTATGTTGGGGTCGGCTTCCAGTCTAACCGGATGGAGCTGAATACCAATAAGTTACTTAAGGCGACAGCCTGTCAGACTTCCACAACCCAGTTGGTACCTACTGGGTAATATGATACCCTTTGGTAAGACTGGTTGTCAGACTTCTGGGCCACTCACTACCTGGTTACGACTGTCAAAGATCTATCTATCTGTAAATGACAGCCTGCGTGCAACGTGCTTTCCGAGGCACGGACGAAACACGGTATGTAATTGGCGGTCACAGACCAACCTAGCCATGCCATAAGCGACCTAGCCTGAAGATTGGTCCGAGCGGCTATAGCCACGAGCTCCTCCTTTATGTAGGTATATCTACACCATAAAATAATAAGTGCAGTATAATCAGACCTCTTACTAGGTATTCAATTCGAACGCCGTAAATGTTACGCTAATCCAGCTCAAAATAAAATTATTACCACCGACCCAAACCTTGTTTCTTTAGGAAAACGTCTTTGATTTCATCGAGTGCACTTAAAAGACATGGGCAGTCTCATCCATTATAACAAAATCTTGACTCCATTAACTATGCGTAAAGAAAAACAAAAATATAGGTATACTTAGGTACATACCTATCTACCCGATTAGTAGGTACATGATTACGTCCCTATTGAACTAACAAGTACCTAAACGTCTCTTTAACCAAAGCATAAATAGGTACATCATTATGAGTATCTATACCTATTACAAGATATATAAAAAGGTAGGTACCTAACCATCATGAAAGCCCAAAAAGCTACAACTGTGTAGAACCTTATAGAGATAAGTATCTTTAATAATAAATCATTGATTGGTTACTTTCACGGTCATCCACGAAGCAAAGCGGCAACGTGACAAGCTATTCCTGCAAATTTTATATCTATCCACGTAAATTGGTTATAAGCATAGGTTATAAGTAGATAGTTACCTTATTTATGTTGTTTATGGACCTAGGTTTTTTGTTATACTAAATAGTTGTCCGTCATCATTACAGCTCCATAGAGACCTATATTAAAACTATACGAGGCCATCGTACAAATAAACTGAAAACTAAGGTACTACAATCTAATAACCTCATTTTAATTAAAGTGTTTCCGACAAAATTTTCCACTCGTCTTTCACAGACGGAAAATCTTATACGAAAACTTCAATAGATCAACCAAACAGGTGCTTTATGTAGTGATTATATTTTTTTATGAATGTATGCCTACAGGTTCGGCCCTGAAAGTTTGAAACCCGCCCTTATCTCCACTCGTGTAAAAACAAGATTGCAAACAACTCACAGGGCCGATGTCCGCCTACGCTATATTTTATCGTAACTAACGTCAAAACGACAATACCAATAAAATAAAAGCCGAATAAAATATTTACACGCTCAAACACATAACAAATGCTTCAAAACCTAAAAAGTAACTTATAGATTAAAAAAGACACGTATTTATTTTATTATTCGGGAAAAATCTGCGTGTAGCATGCCTACCTTTATTTTGGGCGGCCATTGTAGTTTTCCTCCCACGGGGAGTGGCGCATTATTTTTCCTCCAAAACTTTCACATTTCACAATGTTAATACATCGTATTTATCACGTCAGCGAGCGCCACTTGTTTATGAAACGTGTTTACAATACAACTGATGGTTGGGAATGGCTTGCTTGGTGGAAAAATCGATAGACGCCGCGCGCACCCGGCCGCTACTCACGAATGATAAGAGGCAAGAGCCGTGCCAGCAACAGCCTCGTAGCTATCCTGTCTGTCTACATAGGTACCTACATGCAGGTTTTAATAGCTATGTAGGTAGATACGTGGTAGATACCTACTCCTCGAAGTTCCGTTGTGGTAACCAGCTGATTAAAGAGATACCTGTGATGAGGCGGATAGCTGCATGTATTTATTGGTAATTAACAGGTAGGTAAAATAGCAGGTATTTCGTATTTTTCGGTAAACCACGGTCGTGTTTCTAAATATTTCAGTTGAAGTAGGTACTTTTATGAAAGTAATAGAAAACTGGGACCAATTCTCATAAAAGATTCTTGCTGATACATTATTTAGTTAACTAGGTACCTACCTGGTAGAGTAGGTGGGTACTTACTTTGGACACTTAGCAAAACATTTCATTAGAATTATGAAACTTTCCCAATATGATACATTTTTAAACTTGCCGCAATTTTGATAAAGGAGTGTTGCCTGTAATTATATTTTGTTCTAGAAATTATTTCAGACCCAAGCACAAAAATGATTTCAGAATAATTAACAACTTATTTTTATAAGGAATCCAAAAACTTCTTCCACAAAGTGACAAATTCTAACATTTTTGGAAAAAGGATGTTTCATGCACATCTTTGCCTTACTTATCGGGTTACTTAAAAAAAAACCTTCACGTTCCATAATTCTCTCCTTTTCACAAATCTATTTTTATTTTTATTTTATTTTATTTATTTGGCTCACCAACAATTGAATACACTACACAAGGGAAAGAGATACATACATAAGAGTTCTATCTGAAAGACGAGAAAAAGCTTTTCGTTTTTCATTTTCATGCTGAAGATGTCTTTTCATCAAACCGTAACAGTGATGGAATGACAGTTCCATAAACTTCCATAGACTCATAGTTTAAAAAACGGCGAAATATGGCCGCGTTCCGTATTACAAAATAATCGCTCACAGCGCTCACGTCTATATTTTGCGTTCCGAATTAGATATCACGATTATGACAGTTAGGAGCTGTCATCAATTCGGAACGCTCGTAAACGCGTTTACAGTGCTCACTCGTCACGTGATAACAAAAACATAACCTGCATGAGAGAAATTCGTCGCCCGTTAGGCTCGTCTTGTATATTTACTTGAATACTCATGGTTATGAGACTCCTAAGAGATTTCAAAGAACTAATTGAATGTATTTGTGCGACTCCAGCCAGTGAACCTCAGCTGTGAACACACACACACACCCAGACACACACACACACGCATCAGACATCTGTCATTTTTTACTTTGATTTTGACAGCGCTCACGGTGATATTTATTTGGGGCATGGTCGGTGTAATCGCAAGATGGCGCATGTCATGACGTCATCTATGACGATTCAAGGGACATCGATATCGCGCTCACAGTAATTCGGTACGGGTTTATGGACGCTCAAATCGATTACAGCGTAATTCGGAACGCACCCTTATTATACCATGCATAGACTAAAAAAAATATTGTGTGACACTGACAGGAAAATAACAACAAAGTTGGTTGCAGTTTGTGATTCAACTAGAAGAAAAGTAAAGAAAAATACACCAAAATGCGTGAAGCAAAGATGAGTACGCACCTTTCTGGTGGGAGACTTAACGTTGCATCAATCCAAGAGTCAATGAGGACTGAGTTGCTGAATCTACTGCAGCCTTACCAAGGGCCAAAAGTATGTATCGCTGTTGATCTTTCTCACATTAAATCTATTGGTTTTCCTCATGATAAAGCTAATTTTGTGCTCCACCCTAGGCTTCATCATCGCATCACTTCAGGGTAGTTGCGGTGAAACACCTATTTAATGTAAAACAAGAAAAGTCATGCTGTGTGCTCTTATACCAAAATATCTAATAAGAACTCAACAAAATCCAGTATAAAAATAAAAACTTAATACTAAAATTTATTTCCCCCATAGGTTACAATATGGGACGAATGGCTGGCTGGTCCAGTAGGTCTAGTCGCTCAGTACTCCCTGCTAAAAGAGCATGGTGTGACAGAGATGTTCCCACTCAAACCTGGAAGTTTACCTACAATTGCTGTCAAACATATTGTTTTTATTACGAGGCCTAAACTAGCATTGATGGACTTGGTGGCTGATTATGTTCTGTCACTGCGGTAAGTGAATTACTTATTCCTCTTTATGTCTATCCTTACATAGTATAAAACAAAGTCGCTATTTTTGTCTGTTTGTTTGTCTGTATGCTTAAATCTTTAAAACTACGCAACGGATTTTGATGCGGTTTTTTTTAATAGATAGAGTGATTCAAGAGGAAGGTTTTAGTATATAATTTGAACGACATCCATGCACGCGGGTGAAGCCGCGGGCATCAGCTAGTAGTAATAATAATAATAATAATTTATTTCTACAACTTCAGTAAACATTACAGCAATGAGGTCTCAACCCTTGAACTAGGACAACCTGTATGACAAGGGTTGAGGTTAAACCGGTTACATATTATATCTGAATGATGAAGCTTAGACAGTGGTTACTGCAATCATAGTACCAATTATTGACAAAAAGTGAAGATAAATTTGACTAAAACTAACACAAAATAAAAGGCAGAGAAAATAATAATAGAAAAAAGGCCACTTACATTACTATAGAATAGAGGTAGCGTGTGTGTGGTGAGATGTGTGATGGTGTGTGTGTGTGTGTGAGTGTGTGTGTGTGTGTGCATGTATTATGAATGTTACTGTTACTATGTTAGAGTACTAATAAGGGATTCCGTGTCATCGAAGCTATAGTTTTCCAGCAAAAGTAATATTTCCTTTTTAATTTGGAAGTTACTAATATGCTTAATTGGTTTGTATTGGCTAATTCTGAAGTAGAGACGTGGTGCTAAGCTGTTGTAATGCTTTCTGGCAAACTTGCTCCTAGTCCTAGGTACAGGAAACCTGTCTGATCTTTTATTATTTTTTGGCAAGTGGGGGACAGTAAACCGGTGATATCTACGTAGACACTCGTAGATAAATATTTTTCTTACGCTCAGCACTCGTGCTTGCTCATACACCAAACTGGTAGGGGTTCTGAAGCTAAGGGACAGCATGACCTTCAGAACTGCACGCTGTGAGCGTTCTATCTGTATCATATGGGATTTAGCGGCACCACCCCATGCACAGATACCATAGCCCAAAACGCAGTGACACAATGCCTTATACGTTTGTATAAGGAGTTTCTGACTAGCAACATGTCTCAGAGTTTTAAATATAAATATAAGTTTGCGTGTTTTTTTTGCAGTGACTGAGATATGTTGACTCCACTTTAAGTTTTCGTCGATTGTAACACCGAGGTATTTTATGTTGTTCACTCTCTCAAGCTCCTGGCAAGCGCAAGTAACTTGGTAACATGACTCTCTATTACAAGGGAACGTGTGGATGGGCACATTAAAGTCTCGATTGGGGCTGCCCAACTTTGACATACTAAAGCAAAGGTATTTCGTTTTACTCGCGTTTATGGATAGAAGGCTGTCTTCGAGCCAAGCCGTTACTCGAGCAAGCCCTCGTTCACTTACCTGTGCCAAGTTTTCCCATGATGTGTCGTGGAACAAAAGCACTGTGTCATCAGCAAACATGGTTATTTCAGCTTGAGGGATTGGAAGGTCACAAAGCCGATTAATGTAAACCAGGAAAAGTGTTGGCGCTATGGTACTCCCCTGGGGCACACCGTACGTGCAAAGTGCTTCGTCACTCATCTGCCCATCAATGCGGACTCTTTGGTGCCGGCCAGACAAGTAGCTTTTGAACCAGTCCTGGGGTACACCTCTCACGCCGACGCCCTCCAATCGACTCAGTAAGATGGGAATTGACACAGTGTCGAAGGCTTTTTGAAGATCGAGGAAGATACCGACGCATTTATCACCTCTGTCCAGGCAGTTCGTTATTGCCGTGGTAAGCCTTAGAACAGCATCATTTGTAGAGCGTCCCGCTCTGAACCCGTATTGCTTATCCGACAGCAGTTTGTTCTTTTCTAAATAATCTATGAGTCGTTTGTTAGCCAGCCTTTCCATGACTTTTGCGAGAGTGCTCAAGAGAGAAATTGGTCTGTAGTTAGTCACTTTTGTTTTGTCGCCGGCCTTGAAGATGGGAGATACAACGGCTTTTTTAAAAGCGGTTGGATAGATACCCTGCATGAAGCTCATGTTACAGAGGTGTGCAAGGGGCGTAGCAAGTTTATGCTTATATTTTTTTAATATGGACACATGTACGTTGTCCCACCCTGGGGCACTTCCATTCTTCAGGTCAGAGACCACCTTAATGACCTCTATCTCATCTGTTGGTCCAAGTATCATCGAGTTCAGCGAGCTATTTGACTTTGCGCTGAGTTTCACCAGGTCATCATCGGTCATGTTTAGTTTTGCCAGCGTTTTGCTCGCCAGTTCTTTGCCGACTGACGTAAAGTATGTGTTAACCTCGTTTAGAGAGTCCTGTGTGTTGTCTTGTATTAGTAGCAGTTCCGAGGCACTATTAGCGTCATTCTTAGTATAGCACATTTCTTTGATGATATTCCATGTTCCTTTGATGTTGTTTTGGTTCTTTTCCAATTCCGATTGATAATATGAGTGCTTTAGAGTTTGTATAATTTTGTTGCAAGTGTTTCTGTACTTTGTGTATTCCTTTCTTAAATTTTCGTTAGATCGTGACATTTTTTGTTTTAGGTGCATCTTGTCTCTTTTTCGAATACATTTGACGACTCCTGGGGTTATCCAGGGTTTGAGTGGCAGTTTCTTTTTAGAAATTGTTTTTGTAGTCGAGTTCCTGGTGATCAAATCTTGTAACAAGTTAATAAAGTAGTCTGTTGCGTCATTTACATTTTGAATGTCGAATAAGAGGTTCCATTTGATGTTGTCAAGGTCAGTATCTAACTGCTTGAAGTCGATTAGAGTTTTGCAGTATTTCGCATCGTTTCTCACGATGTTCAACTTCTGCATGTATAACAGAACCGGGCTGTGGTCTGTGAGCGGCTCAAACACGAATGTTTTGACTCTATTTCGTGTTTTAATCATCAAGTGGTCAAGACAATTCTCAAGCCTCGTTGGCTTATCAATTCCCTGCTTTAGACCGTGTGAGGCTAGCATGTTCAAGTAATCAGAAGCATAGCCACTTGAGGTTTCGGACAGCGTATTTATGTTTATATCCCCAGCAAATATAATATTTTCACAGTGTGTTTTAAGGAGTAAGTCGTTTAGAGAATTGATGTAGTTGTTTGGATTCGCGAAGCAGGGAGGTCTATACGAGGCAATAACTGTCACTTTGTTGATTTCAATTATCAGACAGTTGCCGTCAACAATCAGGTACTCCTGAACTTTCACATTGCCGAGGGTCGCTTTCACATAAACAACAACACCGTCATTCTGATTATGGCTGTGTTGGGTACTGAAATGTAAATAATTATTTATTTGTTCAATTTGCGAGCTGCTATCAGTCCAGCATTCTGTTAAAACTATAATGTCAATACTTATGTCAATGTTGGCTAGGAATACAATTAAGGAGTCAAAGTTTTTTTTGATACTACGAATATTTACAGCCAGAACCGTGAAAACATCGTTATCTGTCGTTGGGTTGATAACTGCCTGACTAGTAGAGGGGTCTTCAATTATAGAGCACTCAATGTTGCCACTTTTTTCTATATCGTTAGTAATATTAACGTTGTCTGGGTGGAATTTTGTTTTTTTTTGTTGCAGAGAATATTGTCAAGGAGTGAGGAAAAACTACTTTTACCGCTTCATACGTTAAGGAAGAGTACATGACATTACCCAGTGATAGACCGCTAGGATTAAACATTTTGGCTTGTGATTGGTGATTGTGTGTGTTTGTAAGAGAAATGTCGAGTGAAATGTGAGTGTGAATAATTTGAATTTGTGTTGAAGCTACCCTTATTGAATTGAGCTGGGGCGAATGTTTAAGAGCAAAAAAATGGAATTTTGACATAATATGCACAGATACGATGGCCGTGGCAGTGTGAAAAAGATACAATACACATGGAATAAACACAGCATATAAGAGGCAAAGACTTAGATCTAGTCACGGTCGTTTTTCTAGATTGGCGAGGGTGTCTTCATTATGAATACGGCAGGCTGCGTCACCTTCTTTCTTCCTTATGTAGATACATCCATGGGTTGTCCAACAGAATTTGTACTCATTTACCTTTGCGTAGTCACGCGCAAGGGCGTACAGACGTTTGGTACTCGTATTTAGGTTTTCCGATATGTAAATAGGTAGCGGAGGACCATCCATGTTGATTTTCTTTGTAGTGGGTAGTTCGTTGTGTTTCTTTTTGTAGAATTTTATTGAGCTTAAAATATCCTCTTTTTTAAGTACTGAGGTAAATTCGACGATAATGGTGTTATTAGATGGGCCTTTGGAATGAATACGGAAGATATCTCTTATTTCTGCTTTAGCGATTGGCGTGCTCACACAATTACCAATGTTTTGTACAATATTTACTAGATCATTTTTGGTTTCTAATTGCTTTTTGGGAATGTTGCGGACTTCAATGCTTCCTGAGCGTGCGTTCTTTTCTAGAGATTCCACCTTGCTCTCAAGTTGTCTAATATATGAAAATGTTTCTTTACGCTCCTTGTCAATTTCAGTTAGCTTGGTCTTTACTTCATCATACATTGCCGACATAAATTGAACATTTTTATTAAGTTCCTCATTCTGGGTTTTAATTTCGGATATAGTAGCATGTAGCGAGAGTAACTTTTGTTCTTGTTCCGAACTTGTTTTAGAGAGCAAGTCTTTCATTTCCTCCAGTTTTACGAATACTTCATTAATGCCGCCGTCCACCCATTTGCGTTTCAAACTCTGTGCCTTTAGTGATTTTTGGCGACCAGTAATATTTTTGTCACATTCATCATTATCAGGTACTGTCAGATCAGGTGTAGACACCGACGCTGGCGGGGACCGGTTAAAGGACATCGTACTAAATTAGTATGAAACAATTTTGCGACTCACAAAAAGTGTTGCAGTTTGTTGGATTCGAACTTGCGCCAAACAGATTCCACCGATTTTCGACCGGTAGGCCAGGCCGTTGAGCCACCGTTACGTTAAGAAATGGTGTTGAAAACTGTTATTAGTTAGGTTGACTGCTGATTCCGGCCAACGACTGTCGGTGATATTTGTTATTTTTATTGTTCACACACCCACTTATAGAAAAACTGAATCTATTTTTGCTACAACTTATTACTTTAAATTGTTGTTTTCACTGGTGTTTTGGCAAATGTGAAGTTGTTATTATTATGCACTATTACTGTTCGCACTTTAGTCACGCGATTTGCTAAAACTTTACTTGTTTTTTTCGTGTTTTTATACTTTTAAACAATTTTTTCAACTTAGCGTTAGCAGTACACGTCTATATCGCGGCGCTGTCACCGGCATATCCAAAGTAGTATAATAAATGGCTTTTTTTAATAATGTTCCCTGTTTCCAAGTATTGGTCTCGCTTTTCTGGTTTATGCCCATTTGGAAACAATAACACTATAGTTTATATTTATTGTTTTAGAAACAAACATGAGTTCAATTCAGAAAACTATCCTCATCCACAGGAATACCGTTGAATTATCTTGTAATTAATTCTTCACTTGCCATTCATCATCAGCTTATAATGTTCCCACTGCAGGGACACATGCCTCCTCTCTATGGAATAGGTGATAATCCACCACGCGGGCCCAGTGTGGGTTGGCAGATGTCACATGTATAGCTCCCGACACGTAACTTGGCAAGGTTACGAAATTCGAATTCAAAGTTCGCGCATCGTACACTTTGTGCCACAAAAAGTGGTCACTTTTATTGCTTGTCATTATTCTATGGATAATGACATAATTTATTTTTAATAATGAAGTTAAAGAAAGGAGAAGACTTTGTGACCTTTATAGGTGTTATAAATAAAAATATGCATTTAAAAGTAAAACAAAATTTAAAACAAAAAACTTAATTTAAAACAATAAAAAAAAAACTAAATTTAAAACTATAACAAAAACAACAAAAACTAAATTTAAAACAACTAACAAAACCTAAATTTAAAACAACGACAACTCAAATTCGTAACAAAAACAACACAACTTTCGTGCACCACAAGTGTAATCGGGAGCGAACGGAACGTATGCATTTGAATGCACTAATCACACGCGCGGATGACGCTACCTAATACCCCGCGCCTCGTTTGACCGCCAGCCGTCAGCTTGACCGACCGCCAAAGAGACCTAAAAATTACTTCTGCGCATCTAACGACTCTTGCCAAGTTACGTGTCGGGGACTATATTTGAATTGTTGGTTCTGGGATATGCCGGTTTCCTCAGTCCTCACTTGCCATTGCAAAGACTGAATCTACTTCTATAATCTGTCTGAATTTATTAATTAGCCTTCATTTTATGGTTCTGTCTCTTAAAACTCCTAATTCATAAATGTAGTTTATCCACAGATCCAAGCAGACCATGCCAGTAGAGTTCCACTTATTCTTCGTGCCACGCAAGAGTGAGTTTTGTAAGATCCACCTGACAAACAAGGGTGTGATCGGCAACCTGACCATCCAAGAGTTCAAGTGTGACATCTTCCCCTTTGAGAGTGATGTCATGTCTTTGGAGTTGCAGAATGATTTTAGGTAAGAAAATATGATATCACTCGTTTACCTTGATGGTTCAGACAGAGGTGACCTATTATTATTATAGTAGAGCAGTGGTGGCCCAGTGGTGGCGGCCCCGACTGAAGAGCAGTGGTGGCCCAGTGGTGGCGGCCCCGACCGAAGAGCAGTGGTGGCCCAGTGGTGGCGGCCCCGACCGAAGAGCAGTGGTGGCCCAGTGGTGGCGGCCCCGACTGAAGAGCAGTGGTGGCCCAGTGGTGGCGGCCCCGACTTACGAATAGTGAGTCGTGGGTTCGAACCCCGTCAGGCGCATTATTTTGTGTAATTTATTTCATCACCACTGCTCTCAAAACGGTGAAGGAAAACATCGTTAGGAAATCGGTCGGAGGACACGATGGAGCACAATGTGGAGGTTTGCCCCGTTTGGGCGGAGCCCCGCCGTTTTCTCGTAGCGGCGATCGGCGGCGGCGACCTCTCGCATCCGGCCCTGGTGCAAGCCGTGTTCCAGGGCGAGAGGGAATGGGACGCCGTCGCCTTCTGCGAAGCAGTAATGCTAGCGAAGGAGGTGGCGGAATGTGAGAGGGAGAGAACCTCTCGTCCCAGCCGCCGCGGGAGATGCTCCGGGCGTCGGGGACCATGTGATGGCTTCCAGCCACCGTAGGCGCGGGATTGTGGGCGGTATGTAATGGGCTAGCTCGCCGTCCGTCCGTCTTATGACAACGACAGGCCGTGTCGACGGCGCGTTCTTGTTCCGCGCGCGCTTCAAAGAGATGTTAGCAACATGGAAGGGGCCGACGCCCGTCGGGGCTGTAGGTTGTTCCAAAGAGATACGGCGGCCTCGACACAAAGGGCTAAGAAGGAACATGGGTGGTTTTTAGTCAGAAGAAGTCTGACACTCCCTACCGCTCTGCCCAGAGTGGGAGGAGTCATTTGAGCGATCCATTTGATATTTACGAGAAAATGCTGGCGATTTTTTGTACATACGAACATAATATTATTCCCGAGTTTCCTCTTTGGATAATATCACCACAGCATTTTTTGTTATCAACTAATTAATCAAACATTCACCGCCATGTTTTGTTTTTATACTTATTAAAATTCATATTTTTAAAATGACTTTGTAATCTTAAAATTGCCATACCTAAGCTATCATCCTAATTTGATTCATAGCGCCAATACGAAATTTGTGTCATTCCAAATAATCCCAATACACATTTTTATATGCATTTCTGATATTATCAACTAATGAGAGTTATCAATACTAATGGTAGTTGTGGGCGTAGGTAGTACTCACAGATTAGGAGTGCTAATCTCTATTATGACGCCATTCGTGAATAAAATAATGATACAAATCATAAGGGCTTTATTGCTGACTAGCTGTTGCCGCGGCTTCGCTCCTGTGATTTGTACTCTTTTTCTATTGCAATAGTATTAATATAACAAAGTCATGGAAAAGAGCTTGTGGCTAAATATAAAAAATAGTCCGAGTTGTTCCTCAAGGTTAAGGTTGCACAAGCCAGTAATTCTTCCATACAAACGTAGTATAGTGATTACTCCTCTGGTTGACGGTGTAGGTTCAAAATTAAAAATTGTATCAACTGGTCTTGTCATTATCTAGGCCTCTATGGAAGCAGAATTGGAAAAAAAATATTAGTTTGGAAGTTATGAGCGTCGAAACTTTCATATTTTAGCACTAATTTTAACCATCTTTGGGCGTAAATAAGTTACTTATATAGTACGAAAATGAAAAAAGTGAAACCATACAGGCATAGATTATTTATTAAAGAATTCAAATAATTGGGATAATGGATTTTTCATGGTATCCATACTACCAAAGGTCTGCATAGAAACAATTGCGCGCCCGTTTTAGTTGTGTCTCTTTCGCTCTATGCATTTCGCTCGTGATGTCGGATGAAATAGCATGCATTTTAGTCCCGCCCACCAACTAGTTCGTGCCATTGGCTTGTTTACCCTTAAGCAGCCAAGGTCGGTCCGTGGATGGGTGACCATCCATGACATACCGAATTTGCAACGTGACTCTACTAAATCCTAAACTCCTGAAGAATAAACGGTAGAATAGTAGTTCAAGTCATGGCACTCAGCAATGCTTTGAAAACCCAGTAAAGCATTAGCACCAATCGCTTTTAATCTTTATAATTGCAGAGAGAACTATCTAGAAGGCGACCCAACGTGCGTGTACAACGCGGCACAGGCGCTGCGGACTATACAGCAACTGTACGGCATCATACCCAGGGTGTTCGGCAAAGGAGTCGCGGCTAAACAGGTAGAGAAAACTAAGTAAAATCATGGCCCTATGAACATAGTGCGATTGGTATTCGATAAACTACCAATTACCTATGCCCCGCTATCTTCGTCAACGTAAAATTATTTAAAAAAATATGTCTTCCCAATTTGAGAATGATATTGTCAACCATTTTAAAGGTTTATTTTTTTCGCATGGAACCCTATTTTTTTTCCTAAAATAGAAGTAGCCCAAGGTCTTACCTTATCACATCATCGTCCACAGGTAGGCCTATTAAATAATATAGAAAATGCAATGCAATACGACCCGATCTTTTTGCTATCAACTGGGCAGAATAATCGTAATTGCGGGCTGCTTCTGAGAAATTCCTCGTGGAAGAACCCAACGCAACTTTGCCTGACCGGGCACTTAGCGTTATTACTGATGTTCCAGCCAAGATCCCAATCTTAAACCTTTCACCCTCAGGTGTGGGACCTACTCTGCCGCCTAAACAAAGAGGAGCAGGGCCAGGGTCCGCGGGGCGCCGCCACGTCCTGCATCGACCAGCTGCTACTGCTCGACAGGGCGGTAGACTTCGCCAGCGTCATGGCGACACAGCTCACTTATGAGGGACTCATTGGTGAGTTCTGGGATACCTATTTGTTTTAACATCCTTCTTAATCATTTATTTATACAGTTTTTTTAGTTAATTAGTCGTATGTCGCCAATTTTTTTTTTTTTGTAATAACATAAATTAACACTAGAAAGACCAAGATCGTCATATTGACGTTAGGATATCCCTGTGGGATATCCATTGACCTTGATGTCAAATTATTGTTAGGTGTATTAAAGGATATTTTACAATATCCAAAATATTATAAAATATGTGCATGGGCCATCTACGATCAAATTTTGTTGCATTATAAAGTTCCACCCTTTTCCCCTGCACCAATTTTAACAGTCGGGTGTAGAGTAGATGCCACGAATATTCGGCTACTATTCGGTATTCGGCCTATTCGGTCACTTCTTTTGATATTCGGTATTCGGCCGAATAGTGTGAACTATTCGGCCGAATACCGAATACCAAATAATGAGAAAAGACACGTCAAATTACTCAAGATTATATGTTTTCATACACAAATTACAATACTTTAGTAAGGAAAATTAATCAGTGGTAAGTTGTGATGAATAAAAACAAGCTTTTCAGCATTTGTTGGCAGCATACGATTACGCTTTTCGTCGTAAATAATACCAGCTTCGGAATCAAACAAACGGAACAGTCAAATACCCACCCGCGCTCCCGTATGCACCTCAACGACAGGTTGCGACTTGTCTTATTCTTGTTTACGCCCTCGACAAGCATGTATTTTGAGCCGAACATTCGGCGGCCGAATATTCGGCGATTCGGCCGACGGCGTCGCCGAATATTCGGTATTCGGCCAAATCACTATTCGTGGCAACTCTAGTGTAGAGTGCTCAGAATCATAACATTTTTAGTAGGCACAACAATATATTGAGAGATAATGTAAACAAAATATTTCTAAGTACCCTCAAGTATCAAAGGTAACCGGAGCCCTTTGCATTGGGTCATTTTGACGATAGTGGTCTTTGTAGGTATTTCTCATTGTAATTCTAGAACTAATTAAGATAACAACGTTATATATCAATAGGGTGTTTAAAACCACAAAATATTAAAAGTCACAGAGTGTCATGTTGCAACAAGCCGTAACTTTAAAAATATTATCATTTCACTTCACAAAATCGTCAATTTGACGACTGTGGTATTTCTAGTGTTAATTATTCTCAGGCAAATGTGGCCATAGATATACCTTATAGACAAACATACAAAATTATAGACTGTGTGTTAGTTAATAGCACCTTAAAAGTGTGTTAATAACACTTCACTTGTGCACTATGTCATTGTACGTACATGTAGCACTTCCTGTGGAAGCGACGAGGCGCAGATAACACGTTAATCGTCGCACCACGTACTCCTTAATGTTGACACCTAATGACATCTCTATGTATTAAATTTGAATACAACAATACCAGGTGATGAAGTTAGGTTACTTAGGTTAGGGAAATAGTAGTGTATAATTGGCAATCGTATTTCCGTAGCTACCTCTCATATGAAACAGAGACAGCTTTCATAACACGCACTGTATAACTATATTTATATTATATCATACACTATTTTTCTACCATTGCAGACGAGATCTACGGCATAAAGAACTCGACGGCAACATTCCCGGGACACAAGTTCGTGAGCCCGGACGACGCCAGTCCTGAAGTGACGGCGCGCGAGAAGAAGCGCATTATTCTCAACTCCAGCGAGGAGCTGTTCGCAGAGATCAGGGACTGTAGCTTTACTTCGGTGAGCTCAAGCGAAACTGAAAAAAACCATATATTTTCCTTTTTTGTTAATCGGTTAAAACTTGACTAGGTATTTTATTTATAAACGTTTTACAACTCGAACCTCGGAAGTATTATTATCATAGGTTTTGAATGCAACAAAAAATAATAACAACACTTTGACTTGCATAGTCAAAGTGTTGTTATTATTTTACCAAAAAACAGACTTCTTACTAAACGTAATGGTGGAAAAAGGTTTTTTTTTAATCTTACAACACACTTTTATAGTAAGTATAGTCATCGCCCATGGTAAGAATTTGATATGAATAGACAGCACTTTAAAATCGTGGCAATAAGAGCTGTTTTTGTACTTAACATGAAATGTTAAAGACATGAAATGTTAAAGACATGAAATGTTAAAGACATACCTAAAGGTATGTCTTTAACATACCTAAAGGTATGTCTTTAACATTTGTTATACTTTAATTTAAAATGATCATTCTCCAGGTCGGAGCAGCCCTCTCAAAGAAAGCGCGCGTCATCAAAACACAACTAGACGAGCGACACAACGACAAGTCGGTGCAGGAGATCAAACAGTTTGTGTCGCGTCTGCCGCAGATGTTGGCCAACAAACAGTCGCTGGCCACTCACACCGGCATCGCCGAGTATATCAAAGAGGTATGTGTTAATAAGTCGCGACTAGACACTCGACAAGTCTGTGCAGTTTATGTCGCGTCTGCCGCATATGTTGGCCAACAAACAGTCGCTGGCCACTCACACCGGCATCGCCGAGTATATCAAAGAGGTATGTGTTAATAAGTCGCGACTAGACACTCGACAAGTCTGTGCAGTTTATGTCGCGTCTGCCGCATATGTTGGCCAACAAACAGTCGCTGGCCACTCACACCGGCATCGCCGAGTATATCAAAGAGGTATGTGTTAATAAGTCGCGACTAGACACTCGACAAGTCTGTGCAGTTTATGTCGCGTCTGCCGCATATGTTGGCCAACAAACAGTCGCTGGCCACTCACACCGGCATCGCCGAGTATATCAAAGAGGTATGTGTTAATAAGTCGCGACTAGACACTCGACAAGTCTGTGCAGTTTATGTCGCGTCTGCCGCATATGTTGGCCAACAAACAGTCGCTGGCCACTCACACCGGCATCGCCGAGTATATCAAAGAGGTATGTGTTAATAAGTCGCGACTAGACACGTACGTGACAAGTCTGTGCAGTTCGTGTCGCGTCTGCCGCAGATGTTGGCCAACAAACAGTCGCTGGCCACTCACACCGGCATCGCCGAGTACCTATATCAAAGAGGTATGTGTTAATAAGTCGCGACTAGACACGTAACAAGTCACTGCAGTTCGTGTCGCGTCTACCGCAGATATTGGCCAACAAACAGTCGCTGGCCACTCACACCGGCATGAGAGCAGTGGTGGCCCAGTGGTGGCGGCCCCGACTTACGAACAGTTAGTCGTGGTTTCGAATCCAGACAGGCACATTACTTTGTGTAAATTATTTCATCACCACTGCTCTCTTTTGAGAGCAGTGGTGATGAAATAATTTTTGGTGGTGAAGTTTAGTTGGTGAAGGAAAACATCGTGAGGAAACCGGCATGTCTTAAAACCAAAATATTAGAAGACATGTGACATCTACTGGGCCCGCGTGGTGGATTACAGCCATCCCTCTCCTAGAGAGGAGGCCTGAGTCCCTGCAGTGGGAACATTATAGGCTGATGATGATGGTACTACTCCCATGTTACCCGAAATAACTTCAAAATATCCGTGAGCATGGTGGTTGCAACAGCGCCGAAATATCCGGAACTCGCCAATAGTAAACATGGTAAATATCCCGTTTTCAGTGTTAATTATATTATAATGTTTTGTTATAGACAACAGACACTTTCGAGTTCCACGACATGATCCAATGTGAAGAGGACTTCTTAAACTGCGTGGATAACGAGAAGGCCTGCCCTTACATCGAAGACCTCATCGCGCAGAAAGAACCATTAACTAAGGTCAGCTTCTTTTTCTTTTTATAAAAAAAAGCTATTTTGCTATAAAAAATAACTTTATCTTCTGAAAGTTTTTTTTCGTACCACTTGCTCAAAAAAGTGACATTCTATGCCACAAAAAGCGAACATAACAAAAGTCATTTTTAATCTGTTAAAAACTGGGAAAGAAAGTTGTACTGAATTTCATTCATCCCCTAGGGAGAGAATGTGTTTTAAATTTGGAATAGGTACTTACCGAAATTTATACTGAACTACATCTGTGTTTACACCATTGAGTTTGTATATAAAGCAAAAGCATTATAAGTACATCTTTTTGAAAAAAGAATACGCATTTATTATGCAGTTATGATTATTATATAAAATTACGAAAACCGACGAGGCCGCATGAGCTTCATGCCTTTGCTTTTAAACGCAAGTTCCTCAGATGCAAGAACAGAGAAATACTCAAATCAACTCATCAACAATAAATGTACCAAACAAAAATGTAACTCTCTCTATCAATATTGGACCAATGTTTCGAATGTTAACTTTTACTTTTAATTGTCATTATTTTTAATAAATTAATTTTTTCGCAAATGGTACGAAAAGTAGAGTATTTTCCTCGGTGATAAAGCTGTCTTAGTCTTGGGTGAACTTAAATCGTCACCCGCGACAGAAGACACTGCTTTATCCCCTTGGTTAATAATCTACTATTTCATTACTCATACTCTGAAAGTAGGTCATAACATGCCTGTGGAGCGGGTTGAAAGTACTACTTTTCAGCCCTAGGGAGAATCGCTTTCTACTGACAACTGTCACTGTATTTGATGTAATTGGGAAGCCTATTGCCTTCAACCAATGTAATTAGGAGCAAGCCTATTGCCATCAACCGATGTAATTAGGAGCGCGCCTATTGCCATCAACCAATCTAATTAGGAGCAAGCCTATTGCCATCAACCGATGTAATTAGGAGCAAGCCTATTGCCATCCACCGATTTGGGTAATTGGGAGCAAGCCCATTGCCGTCAACCAATTTAATTAGGAGCTAGCCTATTACCATCAACTGATGTAATTGGGGGCAAGCCTATTGCCATCAACCAATATAATTAGGAGCAAGCCTATTGCCATCAACCGATGTAAATAGGAGCAAGCCTATTGCCATCCACCGATTAGATTTAACCGATTTTAAGTGTTTCTCTTATGTTTACTTTTTTGTCAATTTGTTTTGTCCTATGCGAAACCAATAATAGGTACTTTTTCTTTCTTCTTTCTTTCGAATTAGGTAATTGGGCGCAAGCCTATTTCTATCAACTTTCCTTGTATTCGTAATGAAAAGCACAGTGTTTACCTCGGGTTAAAGACTTATTTAGTCCCTCGAACTATTAGCGCCCCCCTCGCTGCGCTCAGGCGCCATACCGTCTCGGGGACTAAATAAGTTACTTTCACCCCTAAGGTAACAATGTACTATTTACCACCGACTACTACATACTACATCCAGGCCTGGATCTTTCTCAAGGATTTAAAACTAAATATTTTGCATAACATTTAATTTTATTGCCTCAGTTGTATAGTGTTGTTTTTATTTAGCAAATAATTACACATAAAACCCATTCCAGCATCGCGAATAACAAGTACGTCTAAATTCGTTTTTATTTCTGATTTTCCATAAAAGAACTCATCACGCAGCAATGTCACAAATCGACATAATTATATAGGGAAAACCCGAAATATGTAAAAAAATACCTTATCAAATATCCTTTGTCATACAATAAACATTATTTTACTATTTGTCTACCTACACACAGGAAATAAAATATACCTAATATTTATTAAAATACTATTTTCCCCTGTAGGTACTCCGCCTAATCTGCCTCCAATGCGTGACGGGATCAGGTCTGAAGCCGAAAGTTCTAGAATACTACAAGAAGGAGCTGGTGCAAGTTTACGGCCTGAACACTTGGCTCACTCTCTGCAACCTTGAGAAGTGCGGTCTACTCAAGCCGCAGCAAGGCACGAGGCAATATGCTGTGCTGAGGAAGGTCAGATATATCTAGTTTTTACATATATTATAGGACAACAGCAATCAAAAAGCAACCTTACGACTTTTTTTTGGGGTGAAAATATATGTTTTACGGTAGGACTCAATGTACCTACACTCTATAAAAATTATTACCTACGGTAATAACTTGTGAAAAAGTTGAAACATCGGCCCCTAGTAAATAATGATCCTAGTGACGTAGAAAACAAGTACCTTTCGACTTCGTTAGGAGTATTTTTACCCCCAAAACTCTAGTTTTGAGCAAGTCATGCTTGATGGTGACTTGCCCATTTGACTGTTCTATGATCGCTAGTACGATGTGGTATGCTGTTTTGAATAGTATACCAGGCCTCTATCATAAAGAAGTCAGCTCTCATACATACATAAACTCATGCCTCTTTCCCATAGTAGCCAGAAACTATAGAAAGCCATCTGCTACGATCCTTAGGTACATACTGTTTTTGCTGGTCTTCAATAAATAGTAATTCAAATGACTATCCGTAGACATTCCACCTCACTATGGACGAGACGGAGCTGAATGGCAAAGAGAAGAGCTACCTGTGCAGCAAGTACACACCACTGACCGTGAGGCTGAGCGAACACATCGCCAAGAACAAGGGATGGACCGGTGAGATATCTACTAATAACTATGTTTACATGACCGATATTTTACAAACGTTACAATAGGGATGTTTCCTGACTAGAAAAAATATGATTCTGTTTAGTCCGTCCGTTAGATTATCGAAAAATATTGGATACGTGTTTTTTGTTTAATCAAATTAATAGAGATTGACGAAGATAAAACGTGTCAAAGATCATGAGGCTCCCAGCTTGTGACGTCACTTTCTGATAAAAATCTACCAAACTGTGACGTCACACGACTTTTCGAAGCACTACGAAGACGATACGTCTTCATTTTTTGTTTACGTGAAAAAACAAAAAATATGTGTCCAATATTTTTTGGAAATCTATCTGACAGACTAATTCAATTTTTTTTGTCCGATCCCCTTTTTCTAGTATTATAGTCCACTTCACCAGTCCAGTGGCCCAAATGTCTGTCAACCAGTCTTACCAAAGGGTATTGCCCAGTACTAACAGGGTTGTGGAGGTCAGACAGCAGTCTCTCCATGTATGTCTTTCAGCTGCATCCAGTTAGACTGGAAGCCGACCCCAACATAGTTGGGAAATGGCTAGGCAGATGGTGTCAAGAGCGAAGCAAAGAAACCCGAAAGCCTGGCTACCAGTCTTACCCCCTTGGGTTTTGCGGTACTCAATAATTGGATTGTGGAGAACAGATAGGCAGTCGCTCTATGTTAAATACCTACTGATATTCAGCTGCATCTACCGGATGCAGCATTTGTCTGGAAGCCTACCTTAAAATAGTTGAGAAAAACCTAGGTAGATAGGTAATGATAATAGGGGATCGGACAAAAAAAAACTAATTAGTCCGTCAGATAGATTTCCAAAAATTATTGGACACGTATTTTTTCTTTTTTCACGTAAACTTAAAATGAAGACGATACAGTGCTTCGAAAACTCGTGTGACGTCATATGATAGTACATTTTGACGACACAAGTGACGTTTCAAGCCCCACTCCAAGGTCTTTGACGCGTTTTATCTTCGTCATTTTTATTGATTTGATAAAACAAAAAACACGTATTCAATATTTTTCGATAATCTAACTTACGGACTAAACAGAATCATATTATTTTGACCCAGTCCGATCCCCTATTGTATCTTGCTCATCAAATGTATTACCACTAACATAGTCTGTAAGTGTATTGTTTAAACCCTTAGGACCTGGATGTTCGAAATAAAAATTATATTATTATTATTATAAAACATCAATGAGGATCTCATTGAGATGTGATCTCATTGAGATGTGGTCCAAATCCATAAGCCTAATTACCGAACATATTCGAAAACTGTAGGTACTTTAACAGCTCATCAAAGCAAAAAATATTATCACACAACTCATAATTATCAAAAAAAACACACTCCCATGTCAGTATTTTAAATGAATCATTCGTAGATAACAGAAATAAATACATGTAATTATCGGGCACACAGGCAGGGTACACGTTACATATGCTACTACGTAGATACCAACCTTCCATATTAACACTCGGCCATTGAGCCAATTAGCCTACAGCTGACCTCATCAATTTCCTCTCTTTGCTATTTTTGGTCCAACAATGCTACATTTAAGATAGGTTTTTCACAATATTCAGCATTTAAATAATGATTGCCGTATCGAATGTTCTCTGATCGCATGATTTGCGAATGTAATTCGAGATTGTGATCGATTTTATAGATATTTGGGCGAAGTATTCATTTGGATTTAGAAATTTGTATGCTGCGCCCTGCGCTATCTAATTGTAACTTTTGTAAAGATAAAAATGAAATGTTTGCATATTGTTATCATTACCTTCTGTTTAGTTTTTTCATTATTATCGCTGTATGCTTGTTTATTGGAGTTTTTAATGAGTCTTATTATCAATCTCAGGCAAGCACTGTTGAATTAATTTCGGACCGAATTGCACTAGTGTTAATTACAGACATCCCAAAACAAAACAAAATTACATGTGAATCATTCGCTTCTGCAGGCAAAAAGATTTTAACTGTAGTACTTAATGCAAATTATATTATACATAATTTCAGGTATACAAGACGTCCTAGGGCTCCCAGGGCCTACAGTGGATGAACTGCAGACATTACAACCGCGCATGGCACGTCGCAACTCGATATCGAGCGAAAACTCCTCCTCCATGGAGAACCCTCGCGTTATCCTAGTCTTCTTCATCGGAGGATGCACGTATCAAGAGATATCAGCTCTTAGGACAATCAGCCAGCAAGAAGACTCCAATGTAGAATTTGTTATATTGACCACTAAGTTGATCAACGGAACAACATTCATAGAATCTTTGATGGAAAACGAATAATCACATATTGTACCTCAATCAATCATATTCCATGTATTATATTGTGTAATTATTTAAGCTTGTGTGTAACTTTGTATATTATTGTATTTAATAAAATCAAAATAATAGTTTAAATAATCTTTTAATTCTCATGACTCCACACATTTCATGAATACGGAATAATTAAACAATCTTGGTTTATTAAAATTTCATATTCATAACTTGCATATAATATAAACTTCAATTTGATCAGTTTCTTCTTTAAATAAACTTACAAAATCCTGCACGCTTACCAACTATATATTACAATTTTAAAGCTTTCAGCATAATAAAAATAATTTCGTACACCAACATACAAACAAGTGTAATCTAATGACTATTCTCATAAATATTCGTTACTCGTGTATTTTGTGATGTTGGATTTCTTTGGTGGTGCTATGTTGACACCAAACTTCTTGGCTAGAGTAACCAGCTTCTCGTTATCATAGCCGACTTCTTCCTTATAACATCTGAGCATTAAAGGCATCACTGTGTCTAAAATAAACTTAAAATTCTTCTGAGCATAACTAGAGTCATTGCCTAAGGAGAGCATAAGACGTGACTTGAACACCGCATGGATGCAATCGTCCACTACATCCATCATGTCCTTAGTAACCAGCTGCAGTCCTACCTTCTGTATTGTTATGACCGACTGCGCAAACCATATCGTACTACTTGATAAGTCCACCCATGTTTCATTTATTATGTACTTAGCTAAAATAAGGCCCAAATTTTCCATCTGTATTAAGAATTTATTAACTCCTGCTTTTGTATGCATATTCACCGGGGTCCACTTGTCTTCTGACACTTTATTCTTCATTGAGTCCGTAATCTTCTCCCTGTATTCTCTTAGAGATTTTACTATTGGTGCTCTTAAACAGCTGTTCATCTGAAATCTCAAATCTAGGCCAAAGTCACAGAATAGAGTACACTGATCCCTCAGACTCTTTACACAGTCCAACACAGAATCTAACGCACACTGCGGAGTGAACACTTGTTTAATAATTTGACTCATTAACATTCTAAGTTGCATACTAGCCCACACTACAAAAGCACTAACCTTATTCTTAGGAAATAATGTAATGAACTCTGTTAAGGCATCGCTGAGTGAGCAGAAGAACACGTCACCTACTTGCTTTACATAACTATTGATGGATCCTTCTAGTTGAACCCCTTTCACATGAACCTTTACGGTATGACTGCAAATAGCTAGAAATAACTCACATGCCTGACTCGTCATGTTAAACTTATTAAGTATATGCACCGGCTGCCTTGACGACTGCAAGCCGCCTCTCGGACTCCAATTATGAGTAACATCAAGTTCTTTCAACAATATTTCAATCAACACTTTCTGTTTCTGTTCAATTCTCTTCAATAAATCAGTTCTCTGTGGATGGCTTTTATTTTCTTCAGTGTCTAATGCCTTCTGAGCTGACACCATCAGTTCGTAAGTCTTTTGAAAATGTCTTTCAACAATTAGTACATCTAACTCCTCTGTAACATCAGCCAACCACTCTGGCAAGGGAGCCACTTGGGGGGAAGGTAGTTCTTCAACAGAGAGACTGGGGGACTCCAGTAACTCAGGCTTAGGCTTATCTAGGCCATCTTTTTTCTTTTGCTTTGAATTTTCCTTTTCAATGTACAATTTTTTTGCAATATCAAACTTATCCAGCCAGTCTTTCTTGATTGCAAAACTATTGCACTGAAACACTCTTGTATCTGGGAAGGCTAACACTTTGAAAGCTTGTTTGACACTTCCCAAGTCTCTAACATTCACTACTGCTAAAGTACTTAAAGGATAGCTAGCTTGAAACTTATACCTATTAGGACCTCTACGGTTTGATATCCAAGATGTCAACATAAGGCAGTCATTGAACAAATATACATGCATCCTCTGCAGGGCAGTGTTCTCCTCGGCATCTATCTCGAGTAGGTCGCCTTCGTGAAGCAAAGTTCGATCTGGGACATCTAATAAATTCATGCAACCTTCTACTTTCTCAGATATAAGGTTGAGCTTATTCTTACGTTGTTCTTCGGCCCGCTCTGCTTCGACGTCGTGGTTGTCGAGTGATTCGCGGGATATAGCGTTTTCGTTACCTAGAATTGACGCGTGGGAGAGAGTCGTGAGCACAGTTCGCTGTTCGCTCAGCAGGTGGGAGAGCTTGTACATCTCGGCTTCTAGGTGGGATATCTCCGTCGCCGTCTCGATAAACTGCATGTAGTTCTCGTAGACATTCTTCTTAAGGGCGCTGGCGGTTTCCTCCGCTAACGACTGTATCTTGTCCTTCTGTTGTTGGAGCTCCTCCCCTCCGACACAGGACTTTGCCAGCTCCTTCACGTAACGTTCGGGCACAAAGTCTGGCACTGCGAACTTCTCCATATTGATGTCGGACATCGTTATAATATAATATTTACAGTTTCTACTCGTAATTAATAGTTAAAAACACTGGCTCACACATCATTCGATAATCGAACGACAGGACGTATCAACCCATCAAATTCAAATGTCAGATTTGCGTTCCGTTACTTCTGAGAGGTATTCGTAGGCGTTTACCAAAGAGTAAAGTATGCGTTTACATAATTAAACGTTTAGTTACTATGCACACGTCCTTTGTTGATGACAAATTCCGTTTACAAAATTCTAACAGCGTTTATTTTATTACCATGTTAAAAAATATATTTTATCCCGATTTTATCTTCCCGTGGGATAATTTTCGAGTTGTAGCGGGTAAAGCCGCTGGCAACAGCTAGTAGTTTTATAAATCTTCTCCTTGTTTCCGTGACCTGCCGCCATTTGTCCATCCAATGCCCCAATCTCATCAAACTTAAAAGGGACAAACTCCATGAAATCATAGGAATTTTAACGGGTCACTGTTCCCTAAACAAACATCTACATAACATAGGTGTAACAGACAGCCCACTAAGCAGAGGATGCATGGAGGCGGAAGAAACACCACACGTATTCCTAGAGTGCAGGAGCGTGGCAGATCACCGGGCACAAACTTTACGATCCCCAATAGCTCTCCCGGAAGCCTGCAGCAGTCTGCAATGGGCTGCGGGACAACCTATGTTGGTTGGAGTAGGTATTCTTTGAACATCACGCACAATGGCCCAAACAAAAGGCTAAATGCGGATAAAAGCCCAATTAAACTAAACTAAACATTGATATCTAAATAAACCATACCACCTCCCTAGCAATAATGTGTGTCCTTATTGTATTCTTATTATTTATGGCGATGGCGTAACGTAAATAATGCTACTGAGAAACAATCTAGTTTTACAAACTCGCGGGAATGGCATAACATCGTTTGATCATATTACGACACCTTCAAATTCGACGACACAGTTGGCGCAGTGGCTGAGCGATTGGACTGCTGCGCTGCGTGTCGCGGGTTCGATCCCCGCACGGAACAAATATTTGTAAGGCCTACAGATAGCAGGCGCGGATCCACCGTTGTGGGAACTGTGGGCATGCCCACAACCCTAATAGACTTGTGACGTCACATTTTACGGTCTCACGCACGGAACAGAAAGAACAGTGGAAATGCAAAGTAGGCGTAGCACGGCTGTCATAACTTTGCAGTGTACTGCAAACTCTCAGATTTTTGACTTAGCCGTGTTTTGACATCGCTTCGAGTCGCTAGTCTCCCGCCTATTTAATTTTTGCATTAATATGCCGTATTGTCACGTATTGTGCGATTTTGGAGCGTAAAAATGACTGTAGAAAAAAAAAATCTTGAAAACGGAGGTGTTTCCTATCATCGGTAGATACGATTTTATTTGTTTTCTAATAAAATCGTAGTAAATATCAATTTTCTAAAATTTTCTAAAAATGTGACAATCTGTCACATTATTAGAAAATTATAATCAACCTTTTCCGATTGAAATAAAGTTTATTTTAGATCGAATGTCGATTGTTATATTTTGAACAAGGATCTTTTTTGTTCTCGAAAGTTCCATGCTACTCAATTAGTGATGTGGTTAAGATCGGTTGCAGATTTGATCGATAGATATCGATAAAATAAAACAATGTTATACTTACTGTTTAACATTTCAATACAAAGATCCTATAATATCACATAAAATTCATTTTGAGAGGTGTACCCGTACAACATTAAAGTTACATGTTTTGTAGCTAATATAGAATCAAACTTTTACAAATTTTAATAATGATTGAGAATTGCATTGACATTTTACGTAAAAACTGACACAATAATATTGACAATTTATGTTTTTCTTTTGTATGATGGCATCTTTACCACCGAAATATACCTGTTTAAATAAAGTATGAATGTAAGGACCATAGAGACCACCAAACCATAATAATAAAGTGATTATTATTATAAAGATACTAGCTGATGCCCGCGGCTTCGTCCGCGTGAATGTCGGTTACCGCGACCGATGTCGGCTATCGCGACCAAAAGTAATGTCTTCATCCCTTCCTTTCAACCCTTTTTTCGCACCAAAGATGAACGCGCACCTGACCGCACCGCAATCGCCGCAGTCATCGCATTTTATAAATCTTTATATGAAATAGTATATGGCATCACGCACCTATCCGCGCCGAACCATCCGTATTTTCTAAATCCTGTAGGTATACTGGTTCCACAAGATTCCACAACCTTAAAAAGTAGCCTATGTCGTTTTTCAGGCTCTAGACTATCTGTGTACCAAATTTCATTCAATCGGTAGTTTTGACGTGAAAGCGCGACAGACATCGAGAAACTTTCTCATTTATAATATTTGTTTAAATGAAATCCAAAATGTTCACTAGTAAATAGTATTATGCTGCAGTGCAATAATTACAACATTCTAATTGGCTCTAAGTTGGAAGTAGTTTAAAAAAAGTATCATCATTCATTAATCTTGTGTTAGGTTTCCCAAAGACGCATGCATCCGCAGACGGGTAAAAAGTCAATATAATTTCTCTTTTATGTTAACTCCTTAGAATTTTCTCGTAGAAAACTCTGTTAGTATTTATTTGTTTGGGTTTGTTGTAAATAGTTTTATGCAAGTAATAAAATATTGTATTTTATTTTATTATTTACAATTATTATCAGGTACAATTATTTGTTTATAATACTACAAACTTTTTTTCAAAATAAATTGATTATCTATCAATATCGATAATATAGATAAAAGCTTAATGTGTCTCTTCCTTGGCCGAGTAGCAAAAAATACAGACCTGTGACGCGAATATAATCCTTATTACTCTAGTTTTTAAGTGTATTATTGCGTCCATTGAAAATACTGCCATCTATGGACGAGTAGCGGAATTTACTAGGCAATAATTTCTAGTATGATTGCTGATTACAAAACGTCGTATTTTATTTCTGAGTGAAGCAAAATAAATCCTATCGTAATACCACGAAGGTATATTTTTAAAATGTAGAATCTGTGAGTTACGCTAGTTGTGATTGAAATTGAAACGACCAATCAAACAAATTGTGTAGTTGTAGTGCACTGTATGATTAATGGTTTGATTGTGTTAGTTTGGCGACACTGGTTCCGATACAGATTTCGTCACTTAGCACTTCTACCTGTTTTTTCTGTTCTGTGGTCTCACGGGTCATAACCCCCACCAAGATCATCAAAAAATTTCATATTTTTGGAATTTTGATAACAGACACTAACCATTCCAAGGCGGCAACCAAATATTGTAAGCTCGCTTCGCTCGCTATTGCATTTTGCCCTTTTTTATTAAGGTCATAATTTGACATTTACTTTTGTTGTCATCTCTGTATGAATAAACAAAAAGAACCCATTATATGGAGGTGGGTGGGATGCTTAAATTTTGAAGCTCTTTTTTCCTCGCTCCTGCATTATGTTATTATCAAAAGCGGTTTCAAAGGCTACCGCCTTAAAACCTAATACTTTCGAGCGCCAGCTTGCTCCACTCGCTCTTGTGTGTTTTAATCTTGACAAATTCTAACTCATCTCGGGGAACCTCCTCACCTTCCCTCTAAATCGAAGCGATCAACCTATCCGAGGCAGAACGCAAAAAACATCGAATCATCTCGCGAATACATCCTATCTCGTTTCTACAAACATTGCCAGAGTACTTTCTATTCTCAATCCCGTATGAAGGAAAAGAATCTACTTTTTCCGAGGACGTGAAAAATTTTCGAGCTCGCTCCGCTCGCTCTACCAATTTTTTGGCCTTGGCTGTTTTAGTTACTCCTGACAAGACACAATTTCAGACAGTAAGAAAACCTCTTAAATTCAAACTAGGTACTAACTTATAGGAGCTCATTACGCTTATTTTTGTAACTTGCCTTTAGAGCTCTTTTTGGGAAACTAACACATCCCACCCAAATAAACCTGTCGGCGCCCATGCACGTTTTGATTCAGAAAACTATCGATTTAGTTCATAGTGTCACTATATCGATCATGAGCGAGTTCATACTCCAACTCGCACTTGGCCAATTTTCGGGTGACTGTGCCCACAACCTTTTTTGAGGGCTGGATCCGCGCCTGACAGATAGTTGTTTCGGGTCTGGGTATTTGTGTACGTGAGTTTATATGTTTGTAAACGCACCCACGATACAGGAGAAATTCCTAGTGTGGGGCAACGTTTAAAAAAAAAAAAAAAAATTATCCAACATTATCCTATTTTTATGTAGGTAGGTACCTACTCAAGGTACTTACATAAAACATTACTTACTTCACGTATTTTCTCCAAGCTGATTTTTACTTTTAGGCAATATCCTTAAAAATAAGTCACCAATACTCCCAGACACTTTCCCTCGACCGTATTGCTTAACAGACGTTTTTCGACCTGAAAATTGGCCGCCTAAGCAAGCTAGAAGGCAGGCATGCGTTCATAGTAGGTACATACTAACACTACTCAATCGTCCACATTTCCTTCGGCAGAAAATACGTGACGTCTGGCGGCCCTGGGATCT
The DNA here is from genome assembly GCA_949775195.1 of Diarsia dahlii. Classification (NCBI taxonomy): domain Eukaryota; kingdom Metazoa; phylum Arthropoda; class Insecta; order Lepidoptera; family Noctuidae; genus Diarsia; species Diarsia dahlii. The sequence goes on along the minus strand of OX459210.1, from coordinate 11,890,910 downwards.
TACTCTATTAGACTTGCTGTGCCACTGCCATCAGCCATGATATGTCTTTTCAGAATGTTGGGACACAAGAAGGATATAACTGAAAGGTTGAGAATGCCAATTGTGATGTGTGGTGTGAGCAGGCCCGGACTGGCCAAAGGGCAATTCGGGTAAATGCCTGAAGGGCCGGAGCCCGGTATGGCCGGCCGGCCCAGGTTCCGACTGGCCATAGGGCAAACGCCCGATAGGCTGGATGCTCGCTCTTGCAGCCTCCTTTCTCTTGAAACTTTACATTGTTGAAGTCGACCAAGTAACTCCCAACAGGTCGAATCAATTCTAACTAGCCCAGGAAACGGTGTCAAAAAATTTTCGAGCTCGCTTCGCTCGCTCGTGCGGCTTGCTAGGTATATCGACCAAGTAACGCTTATCTAAGGGTTGAGTTTTTCGAGCTCGCTTCGCTCGCTCTAGGAGGCCTAATCCTTTTAGTTCTTAGACTTTTCAAATAACGCTTCAGAATTAATACTTCTACTTTTATTATATTAAGTATTTTAGATCCATTGAAGCACTTTAGCTGCAGCCGTAACTAGTTAACTTAACCGGTAACCCTTAAAACTTTACGTTGTCGAAATCGACCAAATTACTCCAGTAGGTCAAATCAAATCCAAAATATTCAGGGTACGGTGTCAAAAAATTTTCGAGCTCGCTGCGCTCGCTTTTGCGGTCTACTAATAGATACTGCTTCTTGAATCTTGTCTTTGTCTATCGATTAAGTAAACCTTGTTTATGGGTTGTGATTCTCGTGCTCACTTGGCTCGCTCCTAGAGTCCTAGTTCTTTTAGTTCTTAGACTTTTCAAATAACTATTCACAAATAATACTTCTATTTTTATTTTGATATCAAGTATTTTAAATTCTTAGACGAACTTCAGCTGCAGCCGGAATTCGTAAACTTAACCCTTGAAACATTACATTGTCGAAGTGGACCAAGTAACTCCAATAGGTCAAAGCAATTCTATCCTGTCCAAGGCACGGTGTCAAAAAAAATTCGAGCTCGCTACGCTCGCTCTTTGGGTTTACTGGATACTACCTCTTGAATCTTGCCATTGACTGTCAAATCAAATCAAATCAAATCAAAATATTTTATTTGCCAGAATATGGTATATAAGATGTTACAGTAAAAAATTGTTTCAGCATACCCTGCCATAACATGGCGTGCAAATGTCTTACAAAACTGAGCGAAGTCGATTAATCTAGCTTACAATTTACAAGTTCTATTGACTTGTCATCTAAATATTCTTTAACAGAGTAATATCTTTTACTTATTAATAGTTTGAAAAGTATTTTTCTAAACATCGTCATCGGTAATTCTTGAAGACTATTTGGTAAATGATTGTAGATTATAATCGACATACAGTACACATTTTTCTTAAATAGTTTCAGTTTTATTGGCGGCAGCCGAAGTTTATCTTTATGCCGCGTTCGGCTATTTGGTCTGTCAGTGCTAGGTTCAAATAAATTATAGTTTTTCTTTACAAAAGTACATATTTCAAAGATATATAAACATGGCAAAGGTAGAATTTTAAGTTTTTGGAACAGTGGCTTACAGCTGTCTAAAAAGTGAGCTCCACAAATTGCTCGGATACATTTTTTTTGAGCTTTAAAAACTCTGTCAAAATCAACTGAGTTACCCCATATTATAATGCCGTATCTAAGTACGGATGATACATAACCATGGTAAGCCAGCATTGCAGTTTCACAGTTTACTGTTTGTCGAATTCTTTTTAATACATATATAAACCGATCTATTTTTGTCAGAATTTTGTCAATGTGTGTCTTCCAATTACAATTTTTATCGACCGTTATACCTAAAAACACACAATTATCGACAGTGGTCAACCGGGAATCTTTATAATTAATGTCTAGCTTATTTATGTTTGAATTGTATGTCTGAAATTGGATTAAGTTTGTTTTTGTCATGTTTATTTTTAAGTTATTGCTATCTAACCATTCAATTGCATTGTCCAGAGCTTGGACGATTTCATATTCTAAGTTCATGTTATTGTCACTTTTAATCATTATTGTAGTGTCATCAGCGAAAAGTATGCAATCTTTGCCTATCGCCTCTACAATGTCGTTGATGTAAATCAGAAAGAGTAGTGGTGATGAGATACCTCCCTGTGGCGTGCCATAATTATTTTGTTTGTATTCCGACCTATAAGTTTTCTTTTCTTTTCGACAAGTTTTTGTTATCTCCACGCATTGAACTCTTTCAGACAGATAACTTTTGATCCAGTCGTTGGCCTTGCCGCGGATTCCGTAATGCTCAAGCTTTGAGAGTAACCTTTTATGGCAGACAAAGTCAAAGGCTTTGGTCATATCTAGGAACGCGCAGCTTATCTTCGATTTTTGATTCAAGCTTTCAGTTATGAATTTTACTAACGCGAAACATGCTAAAGTAGTGGAGCTACCCTTCCTAAAACCGAATTGTTCTTTTTTAAGAACATCGCAGGTTGTTAAAAAGTTTTCTATTTTTATACACATAACCTTCTCAAAGATTTTGGATAGGATTGGGATTAATGTTATTGGCCGATAATTGCTCATGTCCGTTTTTACACCTTTCATATAAAGAGGCTTTACAATTGATCTCTTCAGACGTGTTGGGAAAACTCCTTCTGTTAGAGACAGGTTTATAATGTAGGTCAAGGGAGACACTAAACTCTTTGCACATATTTTTAACACTTTAGTGCTCAGGTCGTCATAACCAGTTGCGTTGGTATTTCTTAGATTTTGAATTATTTTATAGATGTCTGATTCATCTACTGGAGTAAGGAACATGGTTTTAGAATTTTTTGGAGTGGTTATTTTCATGTCATTTCGCATTTTTTTTTTAGAATTGTTAGTCGTCTTTGTTTGGGATATATAATAGTCATTAAATAAGTCACATATTTGGTTTGGATTGTCATAATCTTTATTGTTAGTATTAATTACGTCAATTTCCGAGTTGCTTGTCATATGATTTGCGTTTGTTTTAATCATGTCCCATGCCGCTTTACTTATATTTTTGGCCTTATTAATGTAGTTTAAGCTATTCATTTGCTGGACCTTGTGTATACATTTTTTCAGTATTTGTGTGTAGTTGTCATATGTTTTTTTGTTTTGTTTCTTGTTATGTCTGTAGAGATGGTATTTTAAATATAATGTTCGTTTTTTAATGCAGCATCTTTTTATACCCTTGGTTAGACCTCTATTTTTCACTTGTTTACACGTATTTTTAACTTTAACTATAGGAAAGCATAGGTTGTAGAAAAGAGTCACTATATCGTGTAGTCTATCGAAGGCGTCATTTGTTGTGTGAGTTTCGTAAATTTCAGAAAAAGAAAGACTTGAGATACAGTCATTGAACTTCATTATATTTTCGTCACTGAGCTGTCTTACATTTTTAAACCAAAAGCTATGAAAGTCTTTAACTTGAAAATCATTTTCGACGCTAACCGTGATTGATTGTGCTGTTTCGTGGTCTGAAAGCGCTAGATAGTGAATGGCTGATTTAGCGTTGTGGATGTTACTTACTATTAAGTCCAGGCATGCGTTTTTTCTCGTAGGCAATTTTATGTGGTTTATGAAATTACTATTGCTAAGTATAGAATTTAAGTCATTGGCTGTTTTATTTGTTTTCAGTGTATCAATATTCCAGTCGCCACAGATAATCACCTTTTTGTTACATTTTCTACTTAGTTTATTGGTAAGAAGTTCCAAGTTATTCAAAAATATTGTGGCATCCCGTGTAGGTGTTCTGTATATGCATACTATAATTAAGTTGAATTTTATTATTTCGATGGCACAGCATTCGAATTGAAGTGGAATGGGTAAAGGAAGATCTTTTATTTCTTTAAATTGTAGGTTATTTTTTAGAAGTATACACGAGCCTCCTCTTCGTTGGTTAGTTCGTGAAAAGAAGGATACCAGTTTATAATTGTTCAGTCTAAGGTTTTGTTCACATCCACTTTTTAGAAACGATTCAGTTAGACAGATAATATCTACGGAACCTAGTTCCTTGTGTAAATTTGAAATGGCCACCTCTATTAATTCTTGTTTGTTCAATACCCCTGCAATATTTTGGTGAATTACCGTAATTGTAGTGTATTTAGTTTTGTTTACGAAAAAACTCTGTTTTCGCTTCATTACCAACTTGTTTTATATTTCCGAAGCAGGCAGTAATTTTGGTTTGTGTGGTTTTTCGAATTTTCTTATGTGTCGTTCTGTTTCGGATAATATTATGCTCATTTTTAAACCGATTTAGAAACTCAGTCTGGTATTTTTACCCGACTACGGCAAAGCCAAAGGAGGGTTATGATTTTGACTGGCTATGTATGTATGTATGTATGTATGTATGTATGTATGTATGTTTGTAAGTATGTATGTGTGTATCTTCATCTGTTCCCTCATAGCTTCTAATCTACTTACCGGAACTCGACATATGAGGTATCGTTAGAACCGTCTTAATTTTCCGCTGAACATAGGCTAGGTGACGTGTCACAAAAAGCGATTTGGCGCCCTCTAGCGGACAAAAAGTAAGGCTTAAAAAATAAAAATGGAGATAAATACGCCGTGTTTGGTATCATTTGAAAGGGCCTGACTTGTACATTTCCAAAATATTGCTCACATTTAAAATCACGCCCTCTAGCGGACAAAAAGTCAAAAGTAAAAAAAAAATATTTAACACCAAAATTGTTTAAATAAAAAAAGTAAAAAACTAAAACCCGACTACGACAAAAAAATGACGCTGAAAAAGTATGAAACAAGATTTTCAGGATAGAACAAAAAGAAAAGCCGTAGTCACACGTTATAGGTACCTACCTACAAACCTAAACACTTTAATACCGTGTGACTACGGCTTTTCTTTTTGTTCTATCCTGAAAATCTTGTTTCATACTTTTTCAGCGTCATTTTTTTGTCGTAGTCGGGTTTTAGTTTTTTACTTTTCTGTAGTCAATTATTGTGTTCAACTTCAAACATAAATATGATAGATAGTACTGGTGGTAACTTTTCATAGACCTGTCGTCGTTGCTGCTATTTATGTAATCTGAATTGTGTATTTTTATGTATTTACAATTTTTATAGTTTTGTATTATTAGTTCCAGGTAATAGTTAATTGTATTCTCGTTTAAGTAAGAATTATATTGTACGTTAGTAATAAGTACAGTATTGTTTCGTAGTTTATAAAGGATGTTACACAATTCAGTTATCAAAGAGTAAGGGTTTTTGTCATTAGATCCTATCACTAAAACTATAATATCTTTACTGGTCAATGTCTTTACGAAGTCATCATTGCAGCCGTCTAGAATCTGAGCACTTGTTGCATTGGGCTTGATGAAAGACGTAATCCTGTAGTTGTCATTCCATTTATCTAACCTGGTCCTGGTATTAGACATAGTTTTATTGAGACCGCGGGCTTGCAGGGGGTCTAAAATGGCCACTTTAGCAGATCAGAATATGAATTGACCTTTCAAAATAGTAACTGCGTCTGTGACCATTTTACGAATTTAACGCAATTCATATTGTTTTCCTATTATTACTTACCTATGATCTATTTTTCTTAATGGTCCCAGACGCTGTTACTATTATGAAAGGTCATTTACGCTTTTTGACGCAATTCCTATTATGAACTGCTAAAGTGGCCGTTTTAGACCACCTTTTTTTTATTTTTTTTTGGTGGGTGGAAAATCATCGAATGACCCCCCCCCCCCCCCCGATCTTGGGCAGAGCGAAGGGGAGTGTCAGACTTCTACTGACTAAAATCCGAACCCATGTTCCTTCTTTGCCCTTGCGCCGAGGCCACGTAATCTAGTACAAAAATCCGCGGCCCCACTGGAGTCTAAACTAATTCTAGGTCTGTAATTTAGAACTCCAAGCCCTCTGATTAACATAAAGGTTTATGATTATGATTTATTGTTAAATCGTTAAATAAAAAAAGATTGATCTTTTGATCTTGAAAAATACTATTTTCAATTTGATTTACTGATAGACTACAGAAATAAAACAATTTGAATATTACATAATTATTTTATTTAGTATTTTGCAATTGGTTAAAGTTAAATTCAATCAAACTAATATGTATGGATTGATTTATGAATTTTAATTTATTTCAGTCAGTATGATCAGTAATTTCAATTTGGTCTGTATGAAAACCTTTTACATTGTTCAAAAAGTTTAATATTTTTGCATAACATCTAGTACGCAAACACGGATTCCTCTAATGAGGTCTGAAAAATGGTCATTCCTTTGGTCTAGTTCTACTTTAGAATGTTCTGCACAAGACAAACATATTTTATTTTCTTTTTTGGATACGACTTCCACTTTAACTTTTATTTTTTACCCGACTACGGCGAAGCCAAAAGGAAGGGTAATGATTTTGGCAGTCTATGTATGTATGTAGGTATGTATGTATGTATGTACTTATGTATGTTCCACCGTAGCGCCTAAACTACTGAACGGATTTTAATAAATTAGGTGTCAATAGATTCGTAAGTATTCTTACGAATCTATTGACACCTAATTTATTAAAATCCGGTTGCCATTAGCAAGGTGGCATCAGTGGCATGCGACTACGAAGAATATCAGACAATAATTATTTTCTTGTTTTCTACTTTTAAGACCGCGATTTTGTTAGTAGTCGGGTTTTAGATTTTTGAACTTAATTTTTTCCGAAGTACTCATATTTGGTTTTAATAAAGACGGAGACGAAGGGCGCTCCAAATCGTCATCTTCTGATTCCAAAGGATTTGGAGATTTGCTTTGCTTTAATCCTAAATAGAATAAGGCAGTAAATAAAGTAAAGACAGAATATAGTTAAAACGAACTCAACATAACACAATCCTCAGTGAGAGTTTTTACAGTCCTTGTATCTGCAGTAGGTACGAAGTTACGAACTTTGGTGAAGGACGAAGGAAGGAGTGGCGGCGACGACGACGCGACGTTGTGAACTTGCATGCGATGCGATGCGCATTGAGGTATATGTACTTCGTACTAGAGGAGTCACCTCAACTCGATTTTTTGTAACACACGTTTCGGTGCGTGCACTGAACCTCATTTAGTCTATGCCGAGCGGTTGCTGCGACGTGACACATTTGAGTGAAGTTTTTTGTTCTAAAATATGCCTTCGTGTGCATTGAGATACTGTACAAATAATTCAAGAAATACAAGTAAAAATCACAAGTAATTAAAATATAAGTATTATCTTTAAAACACATTTGATTTAATTATATTTTTTCAATTGCAATGTGTCATCGTGGCGGCCATATTTACGTGAAAGTCAAAGAATAAAACATTAGCATGCACAGACCTGACACTATCGACGTATTCAATGCTTGGCCACGAATCCTCTACATGTAAGTCAAAATTGATAGTAGGTTATCTAATATTTGCATATGTATCAAGACAATTAACAAAAAAGTTTAAATGTGAAGATTGTATTGAAAGTTTGACTATACTTATAAACTTCCACTTCACACATCTATCATACGTAATTTAATACGGCAATGTGGTGGAAGTCTTGCCTCGAAATGTGATTTTAGTTATATGTCACACCCTAAAGCATTTAATTAAGAAATAAGTATTTGTAAATTTGAATCAACATTCACTGAATCAGCCGAGTGCAATACGTCATTACGAAAGTTACAATGTCGAATCACGCGGCGCCGAATGTTTGCGACAACGAATACTGTGAACACGAAAGCACGCAGCGACGCTTATCGTTACAACGAATGCACGAGACTTCGGTGTAACGATTTTTGTTGTAACGTGAATTCGTTGTTCCGTGATTCGAAGTCTCGTGCATTGTGTTTCGCTGTTCTGCAAAACCTTTACCGGATAATAAACCGTTGTTAAACTTTATCTCGTATTAGTTATTTCCAACAGTTGTAACGGTATGCGTCGGTGCGTGCTTTCGTACTCACAGTATTCGTTGTCGCAAACATTCGGCGCCGTGTGATTCGACGTTGTAACTTTCTTAATGATGTATCGCACTCGAATCAGCCATCAACATTCAATCACAGAAAAAATAAAAATTATTGTTGTTACAGTTTAAGTACATTTTTATTTATTTTCTAAGTACATACGTACAATATTATATCAAGTAGGCCGAATAATAACATTATGTCGCATCTGTACGTATTGATAGTAATTTAGTAATCTATGAGAACATGACACCCCCCGCCCGCCCCGCTGTCATCAAGTGCGCGCACATTATTTTGTTTGAAATAGCTTCTCTAGTACGAAGTACATTAGACCTCAATGGCGATGCGCCTAAAATTTTGTAACTAAATGACATCGCAACGTGACCGTGTGAGCGAGAGTAGCGGGGGCTCCGGCCCCCGCTACTTGTTGTTGAACTTGGTTTTAACCGGTTAATATTCACTACCTGAAATAACAGACAAAACTTGACTTTAGGTTTTCATTTGCAAAACGTTACATATTGTTGAAAATTGACAATTCATTCAGTTTGAGTAGGACATATCTGATCTATGATCATAGAAGAATAAATAATGTTGTAAAAAGGTTCACCATATTCACCCCGGCCAGATGTAATCGCGCAAAAACTTTGGTGGATTCCGTGATCTGGCCGACCTCCGGAGTGGCTCCGAAACTGGGAGCTCGATCCCGTCCGAGCTCATTTGTTCTGGTTCCGGTGCCACTTGCAAATCCTCCGATGGTAGCGGTGACGAAGGAGTAGCTGGCAGCGAGACTGGTGTTGAGTAAGATGTCGGTGAAGAAGGCGAAGTTGGTGGTGAACAAGATGGTGATGGTGAATGCGATCTTTGGGGTTCGGCGTCCACAAATTCGTCTACTGTGGGAATATCTTCTCGATTGCCTCCCAAAGGTGCTAAATGGCGGTTGGATACAGTAGTCTCGCGACCATCCATCGTTCGAAGAACGAATAAGTGGGGTTTGTCTCCAGTACCTCCACCTCCTCGGCTAGTGGTTGATATTTTGTTTTCCGGTCAAAGCGTCGCATAAGTACTCTGTTTGAGCCAGATAGCCATGTGGGAATAGAATCTCCATTCGTCGATCTCCGAGAGTGGCGGAACATTCTTTCATGCGGCGTACAATTTGTACTAGTACAAAGAAGCGAGCGTATGGAGTGCAATGCTTGCGGTAGGACATCTTCCCAGCTCTCTATTGGCAGGTTCTTAGTTTTCAAAGCTAACTGTACACTTTTCCAGAGCGTAGAATTGAGCCTTTCAACTTGGCCATTGCCTTGAGGGTTGTATGGCGTTGTACGACTCGTCGCTATTTGCCTGGAGTGTAGAAAATCTTTTACATCAGCCGATAAAAATGATGTCCCTCGGTCCGAGTGCACGTATGCCGAACATGATAAAAATGCTGTCTAAATGCTTGATTACAGTCTTTGCGCTTATATCAGAGCACGGAAAGGCGAACGGAAAGCGGGAGTACTCATCGATTACTGTTAAAATGAATCTGTTATTCGACTTAGATGGTACTGGTCCCTTAAAATCCATGCTCAGTCGTTCGAAAGGCGCTATCGCTTTAATAAGTTTATTTTGAGGATCAGCTCTAATGAATCTAGGCTTAACCTCAGAACAGATGCGACAGTCTTTCGTCATACTCTTTATCTCTTCAATCGAATAGGCTGTTTTTGGAACGCACCCAATGTGCCATTCTGGTTACACCCGGGTGACAAAGGGCTTCATGAAATGATCGTAACTTTGCAGGTGTCTCGACGATGGTGCAAACACGGGAGAGGGCGTCCGCTACATGGTTCTGTGTGCCAGGCCTGTATACGATGTCGTACTAGTATGGAGATAGTTCCAATCGCCAGCGCTGTATTTTCTCGTTTTTAATTTTACTACTGTGCTTAGCATTAAACATGAAAGAGACGGATCGCTGGTCAGTGACGAGCAGAAATGATTTCCCTATTAGAAAATGCCGCCACTTCTTCAAAGACTCTACGATTGCATAAGCTTCTTTTTCAATAGCTGAATGATTCTGTTCACTTCGATTAAGTGTTCTCGAATAGAATGCTACAGGCCTGCCCGCCTGCGAAAGAGTTGCCGCAATTGAGTGTTCCGAGGCATCAGTTTCTACAGTAAATGGCATAATTATTGTCAATGGCGTGAACACAAGACTTGATTATGGCGTTCTTAAGTTCTTGAAAATCTTTAATGATATTGTCACTCAGCGGAAATGTCTTGGTCTTTGATAGTTCATGTACCTTTTCGGAGAAGTTTGGTATCCACTTAGAGTAATGAGCGAACATACCCAGGGCTCTTCGCAAGCTGGGCAAGTCTTGAGGTGGAGGTAAGTTTAGAAGAGGTTCTAATCTATCATTGTCGGGTTTGATGATATTATTGGCGATCGTGTAACCAAGTATGTTAATAGAAGTTTGTTTAAATATGGATTTTGCTTCATTCAGGGTTAAACTGTACTTCTTAGCTGCTGCAATAAAATTTTGCAGATTATAGTCGTACTCTTCTGGTGTTTTGCCGCAAATTGTGATATCATCAAGATATGCGAATGTGCCTTTCAATTTTTCCGTTCGAATAAGCCAATCTATAGTTCTCTGGAAGCTAGAAACTCCATTGGTCACTCCAAATGGTATACGTCGGAACTGGTATAGATTTCCAATTGCTTCAAACGCAGTGAATGGTCTCTCCTCTGGCAAAATAGGAACTTGATGATAGGCGCTTTTTAAATCTATGGCGCTAAATACAGAGTATTTTGCCACTTTTGATATCAGTTCCTCTATACTAGGAAGTTGATAGGCGTCCAGTTCTGTGAATCGATTTATAGTTCTGGAGTAGTCGATTACAAGGCGTTTACGGTGATTCACATTCTTAGTGATCAGTACCTGCGCTCGCCATGGTGACCGGCTCTCTTCAATGACACCTTCCTTTAAGAGATTCTTCACTTCCTCTTCAATAAAACGTCGGTCGTCATCACTGTATCTTCGAGACTTAATAGCAATCGGTTTGCATTCGGGAGATAGGTTGGCGAATAAAGGCACAGCAGGGACAGATGCTTCGGCTACGTTACACACGACAAGAGGCTCTTTCGGGCCACCAAATGCGAATTCTAGTGAGGAATGCTTCTCTAATAGGTCGTGTCCTATAATCATATCTGAACATAAATTATCGATCACAAGCAGTTGAACGTTCTCATATGTGTGTTTACCCAAGGTAAGCGTGAGGCAAGTTTCTCCTTTGACTGATGATATATGATTAAGAGAGGCCATAGATATTGTCTGCTGGCTTGGTTTTATCTTCAGAGAAACCAGTTTAGAAAATTCGAAATTAATGAAACTTTTAGAACTGCCTGTGTCCAATAGTGCTTCAGCTCTAATGCCTTTGATATATGCAGGGACAATTGCTTTGTATAAGGACGACGGTGATGCAGCAATGATGCAGGCGGTGACATTTTCCTGGTCAGACGCGGCAGCGCTAGTTAGGTTCTTACTGCGACAGACTTTCGCGAGATGCCCTTTCTTGTTACAAAGTTGACATGTCACATTGAAGGCATGTCTTGCGCGGATGCACCCGTCCTCCACAGAAGAAACATTTGCGGTTCGAGTAATTCTGTAACGCCGGCGTGGCTGCAGAGGTACTTGCATTTCCACTTGGCATAGGAGTATTCCGTACATTAGTGTTATCAGAGATGTTTTCTGTAGTCGCGTTCATAGTTATGTTGTTATAATGTAGTGTATTAACTTCAGCCATCTCCAAGGAACCCTTTGTTCTCATATTATTACATTCGCAAAATATTATATTCGCAAAATATTATATTCTCAAATTATTATATTCTCAAAATATTAGAAGTATAATCAAACACAGTGAAAAATAAAAATGAATTTATTTAAATCAAAATCTCTTTATTCCAATACCTAGGCATCATGGAAACACTTTCGAACGTAATCCAATATTAAAATAAAAATTAATTGCAGTATCACACAATAATGCAAAATTATTTGCATTTATCATTAATAAAATATAATTAATAATAACTGAAACTAAACAAATCCCGAGTGATCAAGTGCATACAAGTTTACAATACTGCTCCTCAACGCTGTCAGCCGGTAATGTGCCCAAAAGACTGGCGGCATTGCCTCGTTGTATGTTAACACTTAGGCCCGTAATCCACCAAAGCGGAGACGAGCAGAGCGGAGAGGAGATGTGCCAAATTCGACCAATCACAGGAAGGGCGAAAGACCAGATGTAAGTTTTAACTAATGTGATTGGCCGATTTCCGCACATCTCCTCTCGTCTCCGCTCCTCTCCGCTTTGGTGGATTACGGGCCTTAGCCTCTGGCCAAGATAAAAGCCAGCCCTTGGGTCACGAGAAGCGTCAACTAAGCGTTTGGAAATTTCCTTAAACAGGCTTTGAGTACTCGGAGCTCACGGCCCGAGAGGAGAAAAAAAAACAGGTTTTTCATTGTAATCTGACAGGAACTACTAGCAAAAAGAGTTTATCTATTAAAACTTCAATATAAATGCACATAATATTATATTAATGCATATCTTCAGGATTACCTACTACGGTGATATAAAATCATTAGTTAGATTTATTTTACAGAAGGTAGGTACCTAAACCTTAAAAAAGGGGTTGTAGGTTTGATTCCCATCCGATACAAATATATGTGATGAATAACCTATGTGATGATGTCAAATATTTATTATTGTTTCCGCTTAAATTAAAAACATTTTTCGCTGTGATTGTTCTTTGTGTAATATTTTGAGAATATAATAATTCGAGAATATAATATTTTGCGAATATAATATTTTGCGAATGTAATAATATGAGAACAAAGGCAAGGAACGCGCCTGGTTATGTGCTTCGTCCAAAGTTAAGCAAAGGTTTTCGAGGAGTCTCTCTCTTATTTTTGTCGAGGAGATGCCAGCTATGAAAGCGTCGCGAATGTTGTCATCCCGGTTGGTCTTACTATCGACAGCCGTGAAGTTACAATCTTTGGACAGCTGCTTCAAGGCTTGGATGTATGTGTCGATAGTCTCATGGCTACTTTGTTTCCGTGTGGCGCAGTGTCTCCAACAACGCCGTAATTACGGTAAACCTACCGTAATTTGAACATATTTACCACCTACCGTAGACATGTTCAATTCTACCGTAATTTCGTCTTACGTTATTTCGCTATGAGTGATGCCTTGCGAGCGCATTTTCAGCCATTTTTCAGCCACATTACTGACTTGAAAACGAAAAAAAGGAACCAATTGTCCACAAAATCTATTGCTGGGAATCTATTTACGCAGTAACTCATTAAGAGAACAGGAAAAAACTGCGTAGATTTCCATCCTACTGTTGAAATGATTAAAAGTATTAATGTTTCTATGTACAAAAAGGCTGAAACACCTGAAAATTAATGTTTGATTGTGCAATAAAGCTACCGTAAATTTACCGTATTTTTAATTTTTATTCTGCCGTAATTTTCCGCCAAATACCGTATTTTTAGACTCGCAACACCGTAATTTTGACAAATGGAGTTGGAGACACTGGTGTGGCGAGAGCGTGGCGTGCATACAGGATGTTAGAATGGATGTTAGTTGGTTTTACATAAAGTTTGTTTAAGAAGTGTATCAGTTGTAGTAGTCGAGTCCTGCACCGCAAGGAAGTTGACGAAAGTTTTCTTCCAGTGTGCCCATTCCGCGGCCGCCTTGCTTAGGGACGGGTCGCCATCGAACCGCTCCGGTCGTAGATATTTGTCCATGGGATCTTAATCGTTTTGTTTGCAAATTAAATTGAAATAACAGACAAAACCTATACTTTAGGTTTTAATTTGCAAAACGTTACATATTGTTGAAAATTGACAATTCATTCAGTTTGATTATGACATAATCTGATCTATGATCATAGAAGAATAAATAATGTTGTAAAAAGGTTCACCACACTACCGAAACCCAAATTCGTGAATAACCGGTTTTCCTCATTAACAGGTAAAAACCGGTAAAGTGCAACCTTTAACCGAAATTGATTTCGGTTTGGGGTCAATGACCGTAACCGGTTAAGACACACAACCGGTTTCCGAGCCTTGGAATAATATACGCACCAGTCACGTTTTTCTACCAATTATCAAGTTGTTTGGGTGCTAGCAACCCTGAAAAAAAAACTAAATATAACCTCAAAATCTGACGTTTGTGTTGTGATTGTGAATCTTGCTTGCGATGTTTTGAATTGAAATATTTTTCTGGATTATTAATTAGCCTTGAATAATAATGGCTCTAATAAGACGTTGCGTGCCGCTTTTCGCGAGGGTTGTTAGGATTCACCCCGTAACCACGCAAGGTAATTTTGTTTTATTTAACGTAAGTTCATGTTACTTAACACTTCTATTTAGGAAGTTTTCTCATATTATTGTTGTTTTTTAGCTAAAAAGATACATCGATGGGTGGCTCCAACACTGATGGAGTTTAAACGTCGTGAGGACAGACTTGGTGGGAAGAAGACAAACCCAAGAAACACTTTTCTCGAATGGAACTTAGAAGCTGAACTGTATGCCTTTGCACAGCGACTGAATGAGGATTTCGATTCAGATTTGCTACTGCAGGCATTCACAGATAGATCTTATGTCATAAAGGAAGAGATGAAACAAAAAGAAATGGAGTTTGATATCAAAATGAAAGACAATAGGGAGTTAGTTGTGATAGGTAATATTTTATCAACTTTTTATATGAACTAAAATTAAATACCGCCTTGAATGAAACATGCAATGCCCTGTGTACCATCTTGCAGATACAAATAACTTGTTTTAATACAATAGTAGTGAATGTTGTTTCAGTTAGTATTCTAAACTTTTGATACTTGAAGATTCCTTGCAAGGCCTTGTGACGGTCAGACACCTACATCTGTTGACTGCTCCATGTAAAATACTGAGATTCAGCTGTAAAAAAGACCGGGAGCCGACCCTAACAAAATTAAGAAAAGGCTAGGCAAATTATGTTTCCCTTTTGAATAAATAAAATAAAAGACTATTCTCTTTCTCAAATATGTTATTAAATGTTACAGGAGATCAGTTCATAAATGCCTACGTCCAGAACTACCTAGAGACTGTACTGCCAAAATTCCCTATTGAAGGAGTGAAGGGAGCCCGAAGTTTCTTAACTAGTGAGGCCACACTAGCTAATGTTTCTCTACATTTAGGCACCAAAGATATTATTCTAGCTGCTGTAAGTATGTTTTTCTTGTATCTACTAAAATGTACGTTTGTTAACCTTTAGCTAGTTGACAGTCATTTACAGTTTTCACTGACAATGTCCTGGGTAGCACAAGAGACAGTAGACAAGCAAGAGAAAATCTTGCAAGAGTCTTGAGATGTCCTATCTAATAAACCATAGAGTTGCATGCTATGCTAGCTCTTATCATAGAAGATTTTTGCCGGTCAATGTACCGCACAGAGGGAACATAAAGAGGTTGATGATTCCTTTAGGTAAAGGATGAACCCCCGCAGCCTAATTTTGCTCTCTTGGTTGAACCATTAGCCATGAACAATAATACTATTTTAGCAAATTTTAACTGACTCCAAAAAGGAGGAGATTCTATTTCTCTGCTCAATTAGTAGAAACATGTGAACTTTCTGCAGTGGCTGTAATGGCAGCCACCTTTATCATAATGAGAGCTTAAATAGATTATTAAACAAAACAAAAATAATTTTTAATAAACAAAATTTACTACTAACACAACGATCAAAATTAAACATATTCATTTCTTTTTCTAGGAATATCCAGTAGACAACTTTATTCTAGCTAATACCTTCAAGGCTGTGGTTGGTGCCTTACTGGACTCTTCGGGAGAAGAGAGAGCTGCACATTTTGTTAGAGACTTTGTCATCACACAGTTACAAGGTCTGTTGTTTAATTTATAGAGCTTTATACACTAACTAAACATCTTATTCATGTTGGGAAGAATATTATCCTGGTAATGAAAGAACTGAGACCAAAACGTGGTACCGCATTATACCTCATCAAAAGGTTTAAATTCATCGAGAGGGCAATGGAGAAAGCTTGCGCAGAGTTTCCCTGCGTGATTGAATAAAAAATGAAGAAAAAAGAACCAAGATTACCGTCGACATAGCCATAAGAATTGTCAAACTTAAGTGGCATTAGGCAGGGCACATTGCTCCAAGAATGCATGGCCGATAGTTCTGAAGTGGCTACCGCGAACCCGGCAGTAGTTGCGTTGGGAGGCCTGCCACTTAGTGGACTAGAAATCTAGACTAATATGAAAGTTGAAGAGCAAATAAGTATACTAATTTCTGAAACTAAATGGCAGATATAAAAAATTCTTTTTCCCAAATGCCCAATTCTTGACAATATTATAGGCTAAACACCACGCTACGACTCCTAGGAACCAAGCAATAAAAGAAACAATCAATTCCACCACCCAGGTACACTCGAAACACTTAATAAGTATACATTTTGCATGTGTGGGTGAAGTCATAGTTATATGCACACACACTATTTAAGTAAAACGAGTGAACTCTGTTTTTATTAGTGTGCGTTATGTGCGTATAAAATAAGTCAAAACTGGCCTACCTCCGGCCGACTTTACATCACGCACTCATCGGTAACTTTTATTAATATTGTGTGGGTATACGTATTAAACATACACGGGTAAAAATCCAAGAAACGGGCTCACAGTGAAGGAATATGACCCAACATTTTAGACAAGTCTAACAGAACATCCGTGGCTGAGTGGTGTAAGCGCTTGACATAGTTATTTGTCTACGCTCGGTGCCGTGAGTTCGATCCCCACTGAGGAATTCAACATTACTGTTTTTTACTTTTTGTTTTATAAAATTAAGTTTGTGACCAATTAAATCACTTAAACAAAAAAGTAGAAAGGTAATTTAATAAAAACAATAATATTATTTGTTTTATTTTTATTATTACATAATTATATAAATTTTTTGTTGGTTAAGGATGGACGTAAATAATTTTGTTGAAATAGGTAGGTGGTATCTCAATTGAATCGAAAGTAAAATTAGCTGGGAAGTGAATCAACATGTTAAATAGTAAGAAATCATGGCAACTTCTATCTGCATAACAATAACATCACTTCACCAGACTTTTAACAATACGAATTGTTGTTTAAAACAGAGGAATACAGCAAGATGTATATAACAAATAAAAATAATGCTAAGTTTTACATTTGTTCACACAAACATGAACATTATGTAAATAACAATAAGGTTCACAATCGATAATATTTAAAATAAATTCTACTAATTTAGTTATTACATTCATTATATCTTTCACCACCTTTTCTCCATATTTCACGCCCATCCTTATTCAACTTAAAAGTTTTTTCGTCGCTAAAAATCACCACATTGTTCTTCCAATCAAAATTAAAATAATATTATGACCTAGCGAACTGTAGTCGGCGTCGTCGATGCGCAGTGGACAGTAAAAGCGTGAACCAGCAGAACGCAGGTGATTTCTCACCGTTTGTAAGCACACATTGTGTGCTGTAGCTGTGACGCGTGTTGGCAATCTGAATGAACTAGCTTTGTGCCTTGCCACGATGTCATGGTGTCGAGCTGATGAATTCGCTTTTGATTTTGGCCCACGTCGAAGATTTTGCACGTCTCCAGAATCCGCATATCGGTGGACCCATAATTGCTCGGTTCTTCTCTGTGAATATAAAACAAAACATTATTTAAAATACCTACTTCTACTAAAATACTTATGATAATAGTTATTTTATAGTAAATAGTAATATTTATGTATACTTTAAAAATAAAATTATATAATTATAATATGCTTTCATATACTTAGGTATATATAATTAATGTTATTTATATACAATGATTATATAAAATACTTTTAAATATATACCTATTATATACCTTATTCTATATATACCTATTAGCAAACAAAATGGCCTATTTTAACAATGGTTAATGCACTTTACTTAATGTATACCTATCTATTAAATGATGAAATAATATTAATTTGGTTTTTATGTGACTATATATATATACCATATATCATCATAAACTATAATACATACATACTTCTTTATACACCAAATTAATATTATTTATTTTCAATAATCATATGCATAGGTATAATACAAGTTAAAATACTGTAAGATATGGTTTAAATATACATTAGCAAACAAAAATGGGCTATTATAACAATGTTAATGCACTAAAGTTACGTTAATTTTATTTATTCCTAGGTAAACATAACAGTTATTGGTAGTATCTGTTACTTACCGATATATCATTAAGCGCCTTGCAATTTCACTAATAGATAAGGTTTGCTCATCCAAAAGAACGATTTCTGCTTTTTTAACGTTGTTTAATGATGCATGTTTGGATTCACAGAAATAAATTACAAAGGAATATATCTAGACTAATTTTGTGTTATCAATAAACTAAGTAATGCAAATAATCGTAGATTGACCACTAAGACTGCAATTTTTTTATAAATGAAGGTGTTTGAAAACAATTTTATTTTTAAGTTGTCGGTAGTTAGTTTATAAGCAGCCGAAATAAAATGGACTGAGAGTGTCGTAGTTCTCAAACGTTGCAAACTTCATAACTCATCAATGAACGGGATTGAATCGTTAAAGATTCTACTTTAAATAACGTTTTAACAAAAATAATGAATACAAAAAGAAAAACAGCACCCGTGGTTTGATCTTACGACACCTAGTTCGTTAACCAAAGGTGTTAACTATTGAGCCAAGATTGCTATAGTTGCATTAGCGAAATATTATATCTAATTCAGTGACAAATGAATGATTACTATATATTGGTATATGGTATTATTGATGTGTCGCACGCACACTAATAAAGACAGAGCTCGCTTGCTTTACTCAGTGTTTGTGTGGCATAACTATTTCACACATGTAAAGTGTAAACTCATTAGCTAGTGTGCGTGATGTATACTTATTAGCTGTGCAGAGTGTACCAAAAATTACTCCTACTGTTTCAGGGCAAGACATCAACGAGTTCCTGCCAATAGAAGACCCATGGGCAATGCTGACATCAATAGTACAGAAGGATGGGGGTAAGATAGAACCCAGGCTGATTGGTGAGGCGGGCAGGAACACCTTGCTGGCTTGCTACAAGGTTGGACTTTATGTAGACAAGAAGATGGTGTCCTCAGGTGAGGGTTGTAGTTATTTTTTTAACTTAGAAATAATGTTCTCTTTTACTATTTGAATTAGCTGCCACTGTGCCACAGCTTGTTTGAATTATTATTTTATTTTTAATCATCTTTCATAGAGATCTACGTGAGGGAATGGTTCGACTATTCAAAAGTGCCTGTAATTGGGCTACTTGAAATAAATGTTTTTGATTGGATTTGAGTTCAATAAAGAAAGTAACCTTTACAAGTGTTAGGTATGAATGTAGATAGTTATAAGAGTAGAGTAAGAAGCGATGGATGGACTGTGTGAAGGATGATATGACTAGAACTGCTGTGATAACAAATTGGGATAAGAGCAGGAGAAATGATAATGTTTTACAATAGGCTTGTGTCCTGGGTAAAAACAATATGATTCCGTTTAGTCCGTCAGTTAGATTATCGAAAAATATTGGATACGTGTTTTTTGTTTTATCAAATTAATAAAAATTGACGAAGATAAAACGCGTCAAAGATCAGGAGTCATTGACGGCACTACGTGGTAAAAAATGTAGTGCGATGTGACGTCACAAGAGTTTTCGAAGCACTGTATCGTCTTCATTTTTGGTTACCGTGCAAAAAGAAAAAATACGTGTCCAATACTTTATGGTAATCTATGTGACCTTCGATCAATAATGTACTAGATTCCCGATAAGCGCTTCAAAAACGGCCCGAAATATAAGACCACAAACGTATTTGTGGTCTTATTTCAAATTAGTATGGTCCAATCATAGCCAACATTAAGACGTCAAAATACCGCAGTATGCGTTCAAAAACTGCGTAAATAAGCACCGTAACACCAAGGTTTTGGAAGGAATATCTTTTTATCGGTAATTTAATATCATTATGTGCTTTTTCATAATATTTAAACATAATTAAACTGTAAATATAATTAAATCAGCGAATATTATAATTGTTTGGCCAATGTTTGCTACAACGCACCAACTATTGTATCATGTTCTTGAACAGGAAACGCTAGTTCCGCAATAGAATAAGCACGACATTGTACACAAAATGCTTTTAACCGTATTGCTTAGAGTATAAGTTTCATTTTAGAATGAATATTTTTGTACTGATGACTTTTTACTTTGGAGCGACATTTAAAATGCTCGGCTTCTAATCTTTCTCCGATGAAAGGGCTTAAGTAAATATACTTTACAATGATAATTAAACGTTACGTTTAAGTGTTAAGGTTTATAATCATCTGAAGTTGTTAATAATATTGAACTTTTTTCTAAGATGTTATGTGGATGTTTACGTGTGTGCAAACGTGGCCACTTGAGCGACTTAGTTTTGTTCCTGATGCTTAATCTAGTACTATTATTGATCGAAGTATGTGACGGACTAATTAGATTTTTTTTGTCAACTACCCTATTCTGCCGTCCTATAACTAAAAAGCAGTTAGGTGACAAAAGTTGTTTTCGAGATAATGGCAAAAAAGGTGCGAATCGTTGTCTCTAAAAAACTATGATACTTAGGATTATCATTCTTGAACGTATCAATTGGTATTTTTTTCTGCCTTGTTTCAAGAATTCTTCCTGTTCTGAAACTCTTACCAATTATTTTAAAAATTGATTTTTATTCTTTAGTTAAGCATTTAATTAAGATTTTTCATCTAATTACTCTACTAAAAGGCCGTTAACCATACCTTAGCGGCTTTTTAGTTAAGTTATTTTTTTAAATTATGACATTCAGTATGTTGGTTGATAGTTTTGCAGAAATACTTAACAAAAAAGTCGTTAAGTGACGTAACTGCTTTATAGACAAGGTATTCGCTAAGATTAAAGTGACAATACCTTTCCTTAGGAGCGGTTATGGGGTTTTAGATGCTTTTAAGCTAATTATGCCAATAATAATTGGAAACTTTGTAAAATGTGGCTAAAAGTATTTCGCTTGTGGGTTATCTGCTTTTTAGTTAAGCAATAATTAGGCAAATGTGAGATTTAATGGCATGTTCTTGTAAAATCCTAAAACATATTTCAATATTTTAAATAAAATATTATGATTTAAAGTTACATTTATACCCACATTGCCTACACTACCCGAAGCCACTGGGCTAGACGATCCTTAACATTAAACTCTACCTTTTTAAAATTGGGTAGTTTTTAATCATATACAAGGGTGTGAGAATTCATGAAGTCATCAAGAATCACTTTGTGATGAATGAAGAGTGGGTGGATACTTCCAAAGTACTTGAATAAACGCACTATAAATAATAAGAACAAAATGTGACCGATCACACCCTGGGGTGTGAGAATTCATGAAGTCACCAAGAAACTTTTTGTCATGAATGAAGAGTGGGTGGAATCTTCTAAAGTAATGAACGCACTATAAATAATAAGAACAAAATGTGACCGATCAGACTGCAACTCTTATCGTGACAAGTCGCTGCTCTTGACCCCTAAAAAGTATTTGCAAAAATTGTTGCAGAATCAATGGTTCCAGAAACCCAAAATAATTAGGTTGTCGTTCTGAGAGTGGAACTTTTGAAGTGATCTTCTCTGTTGGCCAACTAGCCAAATATCGGTATTGATGAAACGTCTAATGGAAGACGATTTGTTTTAAGATGCACGTAATTTTTTTTATGTCACTATTGTAAAAAATGGGCCTACTCTTGCTCTGAGGACTGAGACGAGGTTGACGATGGAACGTGCTAACCCAGAACAAGCTTAGGTAGTAACTCGCGACTTAAATAGGTTGGGGTCACTATGAACTAGGGAAACGATTGACCTTTTATTAGACGTCATCTAAAGGCAATGAACGTAGACAACCAGCTCTTAATATTCTAATCAGCTCCAGTTAAAAGTAACAACAACAGTACAGAAATAGGCAACAGCATCAGTTTCAAAGGGAATCTCGACGCAATAAATCAGAGAGTTGAGGTTCAGCAGTAGCATGTGTAAAACTATAACCCAAAGTTTTTCGTTCTCATGATCTCAAGTTATTGTGTGACGTCTCAAATCTCAAATCATGATGAGAGACTAAGCGTATCTTTGACTCTGAATGGGACTGTGTCGGCCAGTTTTTACATTTCAAAGATGCTCAGAATTCTATTTATTTTGCTGCCTTTACTCAAAGTTAGCCAGGATATTTTTGATTGAGGGCATTTATTCTTCCGTCACGCCTCTAAATCTGATCCGATTTAATAGAAATGTGACACATTGGTAATGGTAGACCATGACCTGAAATAAGACTTGAAATACCCCGTAGTGAATCAAGTGCGAGAGTCGGCAAACTGCCTTTTAGCTAAGTAATGGGGCTTAACTGCTTTGTGGCTAAGCATAATTTATTTTTTTCCACCGTTTTCATCAAACAACCACGAAATATTTTCATGTAAAGTATTAGATACTTAGCTAAACAGCCGTTAAAGGCGGATAACTGCATTTAAGCTAGCTTTTTAAAACATATGCATAAGAAAAAACTAAACTACAAAGTAGTTAAAGTCCTTTTGCTTCTTTATAGTCAAGAAAAGTGAGATAACGTGTTTGTAGTTAAGTAAAAGACCAGACAACTATAGACAAATCCGGCAGTTAAGGTATTTTAACGTCTATTTAGCGAAGAAGTGCGGGTTAGCCGCTTTCAAGTGAAGGAATCATCATAAATTCTGTTACATATCTGCCTGAAAAGTTTTTGTATCTCTGAAACTATTCATATTACAAAAATGTTTCTTAGACAGAAAGATAGAGAATTTTGAACTCTATCACGTTGTATCAAAAAGTAAAAATTTACCATTTGTCGGTTAACTGCTTTCTAGTGATAGGACGGCAGTATTATAGTGAGATTACCGAAGATTGCGTATCATCTTGAGTTTTATCTACAATAGAGCTCCAGTGTCGAGCAGATGATTTTGAGTTGTATTAACTACTTCAATGTCTCTCCAGCACTAAAATTCACTATTTTCTTCAAAATTCCAGGATTCGGCGAGGCAGTAGCAATCGCAAAAGAAATGGCGGCTAGGGAAGCACTCAAGAAGATATTCGGTACAGAAGATAATATGAAACCTATTAACTTCCAACTAGAGGGAATACCCAAGCCGACCTCGCAATCACGCCACCAAATATCTGCCAGTTGAATTAGAACTCTATTATAGTGTAGCATTAGGATTAAAAGTTGTATATTATTAAATTTGTTTTTTTTTTTTTTGAGGGAATAACTGGTAGAGGGTCCATCATCATGACATGTGACATTAATTATTATGAAACGACAATCAAGACACACATACATAAACTCACACCTTTTTCCCATGGGGGTAGATAGAAGCCACCTGCTATGGTTCTTATAAGTTTTGCCTCGTCCACGTTCATACATCTCTGGTCGTACCCACACGCCAGTTTACGCGCCTGCCTGTCCTTTCTGTATAACCTCACCACTATGGTCAATGACTGTGTTTCGTCCACTACCGGCGTTGCCAGTTACTATGCCTTTTTCTGTTTTTGGAGCGTGCGAAAACATCAAATGACTCCTCTGGGTAGAGCGGTAGGGAGTGTCAGACTTCTACTGACTAAAAACCACCCATGTTCCTTCGTAGCCCTTGAGTCAACGCCGCGGTATCTCTTTCAAACAACCCGCAGTTCCGACAGGACCAGATAGATGCCTTGTAAATCGACTTTCACTCATCCTCTCCACTTGACCAAACCATATAAGCATACTCTGTTTAATTTAATGTTTGTCACTACATCTTTTTACCCATGACGGAACGGAGCAGGTAGGTATATGTGTTTAGGGTGAGAGATGTTTTAAATTTAAAAAATTCAAATATAAGCCATGAAACAATACAACTATATAAAATATAACATTCTTTATTAAATCCGACATTTTCCTTACAAAAGTTATGATTACAAACATTTACAACTTAAATAAAATTTTCCTATAAACAATATGTAACACTGATCATTAAAAGTAATCATATAAACAAGTAGTAGCTTTTTATCACAATTAAACTGTTATAAAATGTCACATGCACAGTATACTGTATAGACGCCAGCATATAATAATACGGAGAAAAAAAATGTTAATACAACCTGTCAAATATCTTTAACACTTTCGGTGCCTATTAAAACCCAGCTTATGGGTCGAAAAATAATTCGTTTTGTGTGTCCACAACCCGCCTCAGAGTCCTCGCTATTCGTAGCTAAATGACTTGGCAAATCCGGGCATACAAAAAAGAGATATCGAGCCTCTTCAGGAAGAACATCGTAAGCGCCAAAATTCCCAAAAACCGGTTTTAATTATTAACCGCCAGATCAACTGATTTTGAATCTTTTGTCACTTAATTGAGTTCATAGTTTGAATACTTTGAATTAATAGGGAGGCCCATTATAACACCAAGTAAAAATTTTCAAATTGATGCTGTAAATATTTTGAGAAATATTAAAAAAAAACGTTCTCCTGTAAAATTATGCAAAATGGCGGTTACAATCTTCTTCCTGAATAGGCTCGATATATATTTTGAACTTGGCTGTGAAAGTGTTAATAGATTTTCAACTATATCGCATAAGCCTTATTGACAGACAGTTGCGGGTAGTTTGATGTGCTAGCGTCTGTACTATTATTGAAAGAAAAAGATCTTAATCTAATAGAAGTTTCCAAAAAGAAGCAAAAGAGTTAATTTACAATAAAATACTGAAAAGGAAGAAAAGCAGACAAAGTCTCTAGAAGTGAGATTAAGACACGAATCAACTTCAATTCATTGTAAAAGATTAAATTAATTTATTTATCAACTAGCTGATGCCCGCGGCTTCACCCGCGTGGATGTCGTTCAAATTATATACCTACTAAAACCTTCCTCTTGAATCACTCTATCTATTAAAAAAACCGCATCAAAATCTGTTGCGTAGTTTTAAAGATTTAAGCATACAAACAAACAGACAAAAATAGCGACTTTGTTTTATACTATGTAAGGATACTCCACAAATGTGACGGCTAACAGTTAAAAAAGTAACAAATCATCAAGGCACTTCATTACAATATCAACATTACACAACAGTCAATAAGGTACAAATTCGACTAACTTCACCCGGGAGCCGAGTCCATGATAAGATTGCCATGTTTGTCTTTGATGCGCACGCGACTCGACGCGTACCGCGTTTCAGATGTTCCGTCGTTGTAGACCAGCTTTACTGTGCCGTCGGGGAACTCGCGACGCTGGAAGGAGATGAAGAAAACATCTATTGATTTTACAGAAAGCGTTGAGTTCATGTAATACCAACCAACCAAAACTCGTAAATGGCTTGTCGTTGAACAACTCACTATTTATTTTTGTATTGTTAGCTGTAAGCCACCCAAATAAAATAAAATAAATAAATAATAATATCATGGTACCTGACGGTTAACTACTTTTCAACTACCTCTAGGTCTAGGTCTAGTGGTAATAAGCGCGACTGCTGAGTATGTATGAGGTCCTGGTTTCGATTCCCGTGTTGGGTAAAGTGTTATTGGGTTTTTCCATCAGTAATCCCAGTAGGGTTAAACAGAGGTGTGCCTATTAATACACCCACACACATTTCACTAGTTATGTATGTTTGTTCTACAAAAGAACAAACATACATAACTAAATACATAATTATATAGGCATATAGGCGGGCTGATAAACCCATCACCCTCCTCAGAAAGGCGTGAGTTTATGCACGTATGTTTGGTTGAACAAAACAATCATCAACGCACCTTATGATCCCTCGCATGTACTTCAACCTGCCCATTACTGAACACGATGCGCTGTTCACCACTCGCGGCCACGGTGAGCGCCGCGCCGTCCGGAAACCGCCACTCTTCCCGGACATGTTCGTTCTTTGGATCGAAGTACCGGACACTGCCGTTCGGCAGACGGATCTCTGATGAACCGTCCTTGTAGCGCTTTTCTACTTGGCCACTGGAAATTAATGAGTGATGTTAAAATAAATATGCAGTAAAGTTATCTATACTAATATTATAAAGAAGTAAAGTTTGCGTGTTTGTATATTTGTTAAATTGTAAGGGGTAATCTCGGGATCTACTGAACCGATTTAAAAAATTCTTTCACCAATAGAAAGCCACATTATTGCTGAGTGTCATAGGTTATATAAAAAACCGAAAAATAAAAAGGCTTTTACGTGGTAGTCCGTTTTGCAAAGTGAATCGGAGAAAAAACGGTCGAATGAAAGCGTTTCTTACGAACGCTAGCCCAACGAAGTGGGCACGGGTCAGCTAGTTTATTATATTTGAAGGAAAACAGGATTCTCTACTGGCAATACATTCGCATAGATAAAATATATCTCTATTTCGTTCTTTTAAAATAATTTTACTGCCTGGAATCACCGAAGGGTTTTAGGCAGAGGGCAGGGCTACCTTAGTACACCCACATTTCGCCCGATATGTTTTAAATTCCATGTAATAGGGGAGAGCCTATTGCCATCAACCGTCCACAAATCCAAACCCCCATGGCTGCTACTGAGAAATTCCTGATGGAAAAAGCCAATAGCAGTTAGCCCGACCCGGGAATCGAACCCAGGACCACATGCACAGCAGTCGCGTTTGCGACCACTAGACCAACGAAGCAGTCTATTTTTCTCCCTTCTTAGTTAAAAACATGTTTTAAATAGAAATGTTTCGGTGGTGAGATGCAGGTGAGTTTCTGCTTACATCCATGGGGAAACAGGCGTGAGTAAATTTATGGGACATTTTGCCTACATGGTTGCTAAGCAATAAATGTTATGTTTGAGGAACTATATAGATTAGTGTCAAGTAACATGAAGGGAGCCTTAAATCATTAGACAGAAGCAGTTGAAATTGCAATTGCAACAAAAATTGCATTCTGGGTGTCAAAAGACGAGACAGGGTTCGAATCACCATGCTCCATTCCAAAATGGGTATAGTGGAGACGTTGCCAAGAAGGCTGCTAGGCTAAAATGGGATTGGGCGGGGATACACGCTAGCTGCATGAATGATGATTGCTGTAAAAAAGTTTTGACACGATGGTTGCTGGAAAACGGACGGCGCTGCTGAGGCCGACCCAGAAAGAGGTGGCGAGACGATCTGGACGCGTATCGGGAGGGCTGGTTCGAGGAGACATGAGAAAGGAGCACATGGGGGAATTGGGGGAGGCCTTTGCCCAGTAGTGGGACACAGCAGGCTATAAAAAAAAAGTTAAAATAATATACTTACTCTGGAAACTCCAAAACTTCTAATCCATCAGCATGAGTAGTATGGTAAGTTTTAGTTTCAGCATAAAAATACTTTATTCTACCCTCACTATAAAAGTTTTCCTTGATATCTCCATTGTAGTATACAAACTTGCTGTATTTACCATCTTGTGAAATGTACTTCACATTCCCATTTGGAAACCTTAACTCTCTGGAACCATCCGGTTTTTTCACTTCTGTAGGATTCAGACTTTTTTTCGAAAAACTAGTTTTGCTTACGGAAGGTTCTGGGCTTAAATTCATCAGTTTATCTCTATACTGTTCATTGTGGATGACAGTTACTGATTTCAGTGACGAATGGTCGAAAGCAGAAGTTGATGACTTGGATCTGTTCTGTGAGAGGTTCGGACCAGAATAATTGGATAAATAATCAACAGACTTTTGCGAAGATTTGTTTGAATTCGATCTGTTTGTGAGGATAGAAACAGGTGACTTCGATCTGTTACCATTTGTTTCATTCTTATTGAAGCAAGGTGAGATAGTCCTCTTTGGAGATTTAGAATTCCTTGAAGATCCTGAGCTGGATTTTTGAATGAAGAAGCCTTTAGCATTCTCGTTTAAATTCGGTTCATTAAAATTAAGTTCAAAATTGAAGCTTGAACCACTAGACCTGCTAGATCGGTTGCTTTTCGGTGACGCCGTTTTAAACCTTTCAATGTACATCTTTTCTAAATTATT
The DNA here is from genome assembly GCA_949775195.1 of Diarsia dahlii. Taxonomy (NCBI): domain Eukaryota; kingdom Metazoa; phylum Arthropoda; class Insecta; order Lepidoptera; family Noctuidae; genus Diarsia; species Diarsia dahlii. Next base: position 11,862,924 of record OX459210.1, on the reverse strand, counting down.
GTCCTCTCCATTTCTACCATCCTCATCATCAATAAGAGATTCATTAGAAATAGTGTCATTGTCAGCTCCCAAGTTCTCATTATCTGAATGCTCAAACCTTTCCACATTTCCAAGTCTGTCCTGTTCTACACTGCTGATGGTGTCTCTTTGGCTAAAATATTTAGCATATCTAGAAGTGACATTAAGATTAGGAACACTCTTGGCTCTAGGTCTTATGGTGCCCTTGGTAACAGGTTCAACTCTTCTACTTCTGCTCTGTCTTTCAATCTCATAAGCTTTATATTTCACGTCGCGGTCGACGCTTACTTCTGGTCGCGAGTCGCGAGTAGACATGTTTGTCAGCTTTTTGTTTATTTCTTCAAGATATTTTATATTTGTCAATCTTCTTGTAACTTCATTGCTGTGTTGGATTCGTCTGTTTTGTTTCTTTAGTTTCTCAATCTCCTCCTGCATGTCTTTCTTCTCTTTTTCCATAATTTTAATTTGGTTTCGGAGTCTGGCTATTGTCGAGGTAGACTTCGCGTCTTTGAGTCTTATCTCATCTTTGAGGTCATTTATTTCTTTCTTTAAATTAACAACTTCATCTTTATCTTTCTTGTTCAGTCTACCTCTCATTTCCTTCACATATCTTTCGTACATTTGCTTTTGCTTATTAAGTTTGTCTTTTTCTTCTGCTAGATAGTATTCTGATAGAACTTTTTCTTCATTAAACTTCTGTTCGAAAGCTGCCTTTTCCTCATAAAACTTTTGTCTGTCTTGATCAACTTCTTCACGTAATTTAGCCAAACTCGCATTTTCCTTCCTAAATGTTTCAATTTCGTCTTCCAACTCGCACAGTCTATCTTTTAACAGTTCACTTGTGGAAATTAGCTTGGCATTCATTTCCGCAATATTTGCTTTCATGGCATCAGTATCTGTCATTGTGTCATCATGACATTCTTGGTCATGCTTACCAACCTCCTTTTGCTTTATTTTGACTGCTTTACTCTTTGGATCAATACTCCTTCTTTTCTTCTCTTTGTGATCATTACGATTTTGTGGCATATCCTGGGTGTGTTCAACAGTTTTGCAAGAACAGGATGATACCGAAGAGCATGCATCACTGCAGCAGTCAGTGTAGTTACTGCAACAGGTTTCAGCATCACTGTGAGAATTCTCATTCCTAACTTTACCATTGTATCCAGGCAAAATATGTCTCAAATCAGGATTGTTGGACAGACACTTTTGTAGTACTAAAGGAGTGCTTTCTCCAGAACATTCTAAGTTGCTACGAAGGAAGCGGTTGAAGAAAGAATTTTCTAAATTAAAGCTCTCATGAGTGACTTTGTTTTCTAGCAGCTCGAACATGTTTTGTTCAGCCATTTCTCTCTCAGATTTCAACCTTGTCATTGTCTCATCACAACTGACATCAGAGACCACACTTTTTGTAGGAGAAGCAAAGTTTTTGTAATAGTCACTCTGTTTTAATTGACTAAGAAAGTCATTTTGTTCTTTAGTCAGTACTGCGGCCCAGGATTTACCTTTGTTGACCACTAGTGGGTGTTTGTTTTTGGGAAATTCTGGTCTTCGTGCCGTTTTATTTGCAGTTTCATTGTTAGTACTGGTTGTGCTTACAGAATCTAAAGTCCGGTGTTTGTTGTCAGTACAGTTGATATTAGTTTCTAATGGTTCAACATTCTTTTCTGGAGCCCAATGTGGAGGTTGAGTCTTTCTAATTAATTTTGCTTGCCTTATATCAGTTGTTATTAAGAAGGAAGGCTCATATGTCTGTACATCAGTATTCATAATCTTTTGTACATTATTATTTATGACCCTTTGAGAGTGGTTGGTAATATTCTTATGGACATCATTAGTGTTGTCCTTCTGAACATTACTGGTTTTGCTCTTTTGAACATCTGCTTTTTGTTCCTTTAGTTTTTTCAGGTTTAACTTCAAAGGTGATTCAGTTTTATACTGGAAAGATTTTCTCTTCCACGGCAGGGAATTTGTGTTTTGTATAACAAAGTCGTTTTTCTTAAGTCCAAGACGGGCTATTCCATCACCTCTTCTAAGAAAAGGCTTTTTGCTATGAGTTTTGATAGAATTATTGCACTCTGGGCTTTTCGGCTTTGATACAACCATTTCATTCTGTAGTTTTTCTAATAGCAATGCTTCAAAATCTTTTTTATGGGATAAAATAGGTGTGTCATCAAGTGATATTTGTTTTTTATGTGGTAAATTCTTGACTACAGAAGAGTTTCCAGAAGTTTGATTACTTGCATTTTGAGATGGTTCTGATGAGGGTTTTTCAACTTCTCGAATATCTACTTGGTTCCTGCACGGGGCTGATGCTTTGCTTCTACTTGATAATGGAGAATTGACGATACAGTCCGATTCCTGAGACAAGTTTAGTACTGAAACACCATCTATTAGGTCTTTTTCATGCACTTTAGGTGATAAATCGCTGGTGTTAGTTTGCGGTGTACCCTCGTTCGAAATATCATTCGATGACTGCAACAAACTGCGAAATGTGTTATAACTGGTGGTGTTACTGAAATGACTGACTATTTCAGTGATACTTGATGAAGTTTCAGAGGTTTCTTTATATTCCAATCGTTGTTTTTGTAGCTTCCCGCGCTGTAGTAACTGAAGTTGTCGCAACACTTGCAAACGTTCCAATATTTGTGAGGGAGAGAGCGACACATCGCTCTCCGAGTATGTTTCATCCATAATTGTTTGTATGTTAATACATTATTTGAAATTAATAAATAATTACTCAAAAGAAATAACGAAAACACCAGCGTCAAAAAGTTTTTGAACAACTTTGACAGCTACTAATTTGGTTACCAACTTAATAATACTAAAAGTTAGCGATGGCAACAGATAATAAAGCAGAGATGATATTTCGGCCAAGATTTCGACCAATGGGACGGGCAACTGGTGAAACTAATGGCGCTAGCACCGCATGAACCTAAGCTCTTCATTGGTTGAATATCTGTCAATGTCATTTTATATTTCAAAATAGCTTGACCTCATTGGTCGGATTGGGACAAGCTATGGACACGCCATCTACAATCAGCTTTCACTTGCCAACCCCATTCCGTGGCACTAATATGTTACATTCAGTCAGGAAATAAAAACTAAACTAAATCTGTAAAAAAATCTTTGAACGTACTATTAGTCTTGTATTATGTACGTAAAGAAATAATGGTATATGGTTTGATTTAAATAAAATGGACACAGTCGTAATTTTATAATATTAAACAATTACGATTTACTACCACAAATTAGTAGAACTTAAATGGTAGAATTTTTCGAAGATATCTTGTAAGTTGTAACACCAGCACATGCGCCAATAAATGTCAAAATTCTTGTCCATTTTTATTCAAAAAACATCTGGTTATCTGGGCACAAATCACTTATTACTTGCGATGTCTAAGAGAAGTAGTTTCCACAAAACTCCTAGGTTTAAGCCCGAAGTGAAGGTGATCAATAACAAACCAAAAATAACTATGAACATGTCGATAAGGCAGGAGAAAGTAGATGTGTTGCCTGAACCTATCAAATCAGATGCTGATAAAAAGCTATACAAGTGAGTAGGAATAATCAAATTAGAAAACAAAAATCATAACTCGTACTAAATATTACATGAGCTGTGAGGGATAAATAATTACGTGCTACTTTATTTATAATAACCAAATAAAAATTCGAACTTTTCTGCAGGACTATTCGCTTGCAGAATGGTCTAACAGCCCTTCTGATATCGGACCCGAGCCGTCCGGCGGCGAATGAGACCAGCTCCAGTGAGGAGGAGACCAGTAGTTCTGATGAACCTAGCACAGACCCTGAGAGTGAGAGTGGGAAGTCAGGACAGTCGGCGGCCAGTGACCACCATGGAACGAAGAGACGCGGCGAATTCGACGAGGAGAAACTGGTCAGTAACTTATTTAAAATTCCAGGTCATTCCTTGTTTGAATAATTTTCTTTATTTTCTTCAACTGCAGCGATCCATAGATTAATGCTTAACTTGAAACTAGGAGTAAAATATTTCGTAAAACGACTGTTTATGTCAACAATGCACTTATGTAAGTTCAAAATAGTGGCTAGTGTTACATCAATCTATGTGACTTAATAGTTTGTGTGTGTTTCACAATGTTTGATACTCGTTATTTGTTTATTTTTCTTAACAAATTATTGAGCAGGTGAAACTTTTATAGTTAATTATGACAAAATTTTAGTTTGTAAGTTATGAAACTGGGTTTAAGAAATTCCTAAAATAAGTACACAAAATTTTTTACCAAGCTTATGATAGATGATATAATTAGTTTTGGCATTGCCACCAAAAAAAATAAAATTCTGAACAAAATCTACTTCATATTGGATTTATTTCTACTTTGGCAGTAGCAAAATGCAGGTACTTCAAATCATAAGGGTCAAGAAAAAAGAACTTAAATGTTGGTTGGAGTGTAGCTTTGGTTGCACTATGAAGCTAGGACTTAGTACAATTTTTGTTTTTTCCAATATTATGCCATTATTGGGTTAGCTTTGTATTACCAAAAAAATAATAAAACAATAAACTAATACACTTGAAACTACCTCATCATCATTTGCCTAGCCTTTTCCCCACTATATTGGGGTCTGCTCCCAGTCGGACATGAAGCAGCAAAACTGAGTGAGGGATGTTGCCCACATTTTTTTTTTGTAATTTAATAATTAAAAAAATAGACAAAACATAGACTAAGATTTCAAAAATAAATAAATATTGGCACTTGTGGAGAAAAATGCAGAATGTGCTGTGCAAGTTCAAGTATCAAAATAATCATTATTTAAAGCCCAGTCATATTTTCCATTTTATTATAATAGGTATATTGGAATATTCAACAGCAAAATTTTATATGTAGCAGTTTTTTGAAGTTTACACAACTTTTTATGTGTTTCCACTTTCTTCCCTACTTATAAAGAAAATAGAAATACATATTAATAACTAGCTTTTGCCAGCGGCTTCGCCCGCGTGAAAATGACGATTTTCCATACAAACTTTCATCCCCTATTTAAATCCCTTAGGGGTTGAATTTCGAAAAATCCTTCCTTATTCCTTGTCTACATTATAAAGGGAACCTCTGTGCAAAATTTCAGCTTTCTAGGTCCAAGGGTTTGGGCTGGGCGTTGATGAGTCAGTCAGTCAATCAGTCAGTCAGGACTTCTCTTTTTATTTATATAGATTTTAGAAATACCTAGGTACTACATTTTATAAACACTAAAAAAATATCTTTATCATTTGTCTATAGATATCTTTTTAATGGAATCGCGCAAATTCAGTAAATATTAAATTAACTATCTATAAGAATATGAATACGTTATAAATATGCATCTGAAATACCGAAAATTTGATCCCTAGTCATGACATACATTTTATCCCAGTAGTACATTTCCCTTGGATAATATCATACTTCTACAAAGGTGAGACAAAAAAAGCTAGTGTATAAAAATAAGAAGAAACATCCATGCTATGATTAGTTATTTTTGGCACAATTATAAAAAGCATTTTAATTATAGAGCTAGTTCTAAAAATAAACCCAAGTTGCGACCTTGTGTTCAGCTTCAGACCTTGACTTGTAAGCTTGCATCATATTACGCCGCCGTTGTTTGACCTTGATTCAGATCAATTGTATTAGCTTAACAATATTACCGTGATAACGTGTGTCCTTTGCATTGTTTATTTTTTTAAATAGAAAGCTAGAAAGTTTTACTTAAGTTGTTATTGTTAAATTCAAATTCGTAAAAAAATAAGTACAAGGTTTTGTGCAGTACTTTAGGAGAATCTTACTTCTGTAAGCTGAAAATCAGCTTTGTTGTCATGGTCTAAAGTAGCTGAAGATGTCTGTAAGACGCCCGTCGGGGCTGCGGGTTGTTAACAAAGATACAGCGCTTCGTCAGTAGAAGTCTGACACTCCTTTCGCTCTGCCCAAGAGCGGGAAAAAAAGATGTCTGTAAGACAGGTTGAACAGCTGCAATTTGTTTAAGAAGTAGATAAAATTGGTTAATTCGGGTCGGAGCTACGATACCGCAGACAGGCACACAAATCCATACATAAAACTTATAACACCCCTCTTTTTGTCAGTTTACCCAGATACGATTTATAATCATACAACTCAATTTCATTCTCCTTGGAAAAGGATTTCTCCCATTCCCATTCCTTTCACAACTCTCGGTGTTGTGCTTCTCCTCGCCAATTTTGAGTGAGGAAGCCATTTAGGCGTCCGTTCACCTTCTTGGTCTGCCACGACCCCGTCTAACTGCTTCGCGCTTATACGTAACATAAAGTAACATTATTTCTCGCCTGTAATCCCTGCAGGCTTTCACATATACATATAGTAGGTACATCGTCAGTTATATTTGAGTCCTATGTAATATTGGATTGGCATAAACTGACTGCTCTCAAAACGGTGAAGGAAAACATCGTGAGGAAACGCGGCATGTCTTAGAACCAAAAAATTCGACGACATGTGACATCTACCAACTCGTATTGCGTACCCGCGTGGTGGATTATAGCCCATCTCTGTTCTAGAGATGATGCCTGAGTTCCTGCAGTGGGAAAATTATAGGCTGATGATGAGGATGATAAACTGACTACAAATGCTACTAAGAAATTCCTTAAGTAAAAACCCAAAAAAAACACTTCATCCGACTTTATGATCTCATGCTGAGCAAGTGAGCAGTAGCGTTTGCGACCATTAAACCATAGAGATAGACATCTTTAATACTTACCAACACCAGGTAAAGACTCCTGAAACTCTGAAACCACTTTACCAATTCTCGTAATATTTCCGTCATCCGTAATTTCTTGTATGTCTTACCTACTCATCTCTTACTCAAGCCACTTACAAACCCATAAGGAAAAGATCGCAGAGATAGTTTATGAACCACCGCATCATTTCATCCCACGAGATGCATTTCTGTGAACCTTGTCACTATTGTAACGACTTCTATTAATTCTGTGTCATGTGTGTTTCAAATAGGTAATTGCTTTGAAGCACATGCTACGCGTCAGGTTAGGACTAGAACTGCCAGCGATTTATATGACATGGTCTTGGTCATATCGCAGGAGCAGGCTTAATAATAACTGCTGCTCGGGTCGATGTTTAGGTTAAGACCTGCTTGACTAGGTTGGTCCGTGGATGGCCCAATACATACCGTTGAGCCGTTAGTCCTGGCCAGTTTAGCCCGAATGTCTGATAACCAGTCTTCCCGAGGGATATCTAGGTTGTGGCGGTCAGATACGTCGTCGCTCCATGTAAAATACTCGTATTCAGCTGCATCCGGTTGGGCCGGAAGCACCCTACTATAGTTGGAAAACGATTAGGCAGTGGATGATGGTCACATTATAGTATCGATCTTTCCAGGATGAGTAATCGAGTTGAGAAAAAGTGAAGAAGATAATGATGATGAGTCACTTGTTTACTTTTGTTGTTTATTTATTTTTACGTACAATGTCAGTTAGGCTAAAGGTTGACATTTCTCTGAGTTTCTTTCTTAGCTTGAGGTAGGCATTAGGCCCACCTTTGGAATTTTATATCTAGATACTGTACAGACTTAAACATTCGTGGTCATCTAGGAATTAACTCTGGTACGTTGTGCATAAAAAGGAAATTAGTAGGTTGAAATTCAAAAAGTAGAGAGCTACTGATTCTTTTCTTTCCAATAATTATCTCAATTCATCGTCTAAACGCCTTTTATTTGTTATACCCGACATAATACTCATACTAACATACTCCCGACTCTGCAGTACCTATGTGGGCTAATGAGCTGGCGGCCTGGCGCGGTGTGTCCTGCAGTCCTGCTACTGAACCGTGCTCACCTCTGTGAACGGTCGTGACATCCACCGTAATTGGTGCAGGGGCCTGCTAGTCATGGCGGGCTGATACCAGCCGGGGATTGCACGAGAAAGTATTTACCGGGCGTCCGACTCGTGATAGTAATAAACACCTGTCGGATTTTAGTCGTATAAGGAATCCGACATGTCTTGAACAGACGGTGGTAAAATCTTTTTGGATATCTTAGGGAAACTTTTACCAAACAAGTCTTCACTTTGACAAACATAAACACATAATATCTCACCTGTAATACCCGAAGGGTTAGACAGAGGTGTACCCATTAGTACAACCATATTTCGCCAGTTATGTGCAAGTCATTATGTAATAGGTGGTGGCGAGCCTAATGCCATCAACCGGGACCCACATTCAACCGGGCATAAATCCGACTGCTACTGAGAAAATTTCTGATGGAAAACCCCAACCAATGACACTTTGCCCGGCCAAATGGGAAAAAATGGGAATTTAACCCAGGACCTCAGTCTTCACTCTCAAATACTCTCGATTCCTACAACTCGCAGAGTGATGGCTCCCTCTCTGCTCTCAGTAGTGCTCTGCCCTTACATTCTTGGAACTTATCACAACGTGGTTTACGAAGTATATAGGTACGTACCGAAAATATTGAGTAATGATACTTAAACGTATTTGCTTGTGCAGAGGATGTGATTACTCGCGATCGTAATAAACTCGATTCACGGCTGAGCGGTTGAGCGTGCCGTCAACACGTGAATTGCGTTCTAGACAGGTTGGTAATGAAAAACAGATTATCAGACTCCATCGAAAGTATACTGTCATTAAGCTGCATGTTAACCTGAAAAAAAAACCACGATCATTTACCACACACACAGTGTACGGTTCCGTAGTTGCCCATCAAAATATGTCAGAATCACCACAGCCAGAACAGATAATCTTTTCTGTGAGAATCACAACCATTTATAATTTGTGGAACGATATGCCTTCGAACGATGTTTTTTATTGTAATAATAAAACAAACTTACATTTGCAGTTTTAAAACCTGTGCTGTATGTACATTATGTTTAGAAAGAAAATATTTATTTGTCGCAGATTCATGACGTGAATACAAAATGACGAAAAAAAATTAACATACAACCTGAAGATCGTCCCCAGTGACCGCTATTACTAAGCCACGAGCTCCTCAATTTATGACGATAAATCTGGAGCCGGTTTACCGGTCGCCGACCTAGGCCATGACCCACTTGACACATCAGTAACTGTATATAGGTCAGGAGCTCCGAAGTCGGGGATAAACTATTGGAACTAGAACGGGGGCTTAATCTAGCCTTAGAATCAATATTTAAACGATCACATAGGATAAATAAAGTGCTAGAAAGTAGGGGTATATGGGTCTTTGTACCTATTAGAAAATGAGTCTTCAGACAAGATTCATACCCATACCTAGTTAATGGACAGTGGCCGCTCACAAGGAGAAAAACATTTAAAACAAAAACGAAATATTGATAGCATTTCTGAGAACAGCCAGCAGAACCAATATGTATATTATGTACTTAGCAACGTTTGCAAGCAATTTTTGCCTTCTGATTGATTTCTTTTTTCATGTTACATAACGAAACTAATATTTTGAAAGCCTTATTATCATAACGTACGTCATATCTCAAAATGACAATCCGTTTTTGGAGGGTGGGAAACCATCAAGTGACTCTTCCTGCTCTGGGCAGAGCGGAAGGAACTTCTACTGACTAAAAACACCCATGTTCCTTCTTAGCCCTTTGTTCTGAAGCCGCGGTATCTCTTTCGAACAACCCGCAGCAAAATGCAAGGAAAATTGCAATCCTTAGTTCACGAGAAATTCGCGTTTAAACTTAGCCAAGTGTATACTACATTATAATGTGGTCGTGACTGTACATTGGCAAAATAATTAATAGGCACTTGTTTTTATTTTGCTTGTTTCTTCGCATTAGATATAAGGGAAGACCCCATATTATACTAGATAGATACAAAGAAAATCATTATGATGTTAACTGCTGGTGAGAATAATTCAATTAGGTATCATAATTATCCTTTTCCGTAATTGAAATTGTTCACAATTACGTAATATACTGGACACAAAGAAAATCATTATTATGTTAACTGCTGGTAAGAGTAAATGAATTATCATAATTATAATTTTCAGTAATTGAATTATTATAATTATCATTTTCCGTAATTGAAATTGTTCACAATTACGTAATAAAATTGACACAAAGAAAATCATAATAGAGTTAACTGCTGGTAAGACTAAATGAATTATCATAATTATAATTTTCAGTAATTGAACTATTTTAATTATCATTTTCCGTAATTGAAATTGTTCACAATTACGTAATATACACACATCAACACGGTCTAAGGATATTTTAAAAAAAGCGAATTACTATCAATGAGTTAATTATTTATATGACATGTATATATTTAAAATATACGTTATTTAATATTCTACCATTTTTTTAATAATGGTTAAGGTACTGATTAAAATTTCAGGATTTTATGGAAAAAAAAATGAAGCATAGACGGAAACCGTATATGAATTAACTTTTAATTTGTGTCTATAAACTTGAAGTTAGTAGTCTGAGAAACCGCCCATGATGTTCATAACCCATCGGCAACGATTCGGCATGCTCAGAACAAGGTTGTCAATGTCTTGCTGCGGAATATTGTCCCATGTCCTTCTGAGGTGCGCAAAAAGTGGATCTTCTGTAGCCAAATTTTCAGGAACTTCCTTCAGAGCTCTTCTTTGCAGCATATCCGACGCATGCTCAATGGGATTTAGATCTGGCGATTGAGCAGGCCAGTCTAAGGCCCTAACATTATGTGTATGTAACCAAGCTGCTACCGTTCTCGCCGTGTGTGCCCGGGCATTGTCGTGCATGAGCAGGAAATCTTGCCCCATTTGTGTTCTGTGGGGCAAGATTACGGGCCCCAGCACCTGTTGGACGTATCGTTCTGCCGTCATATTGCCCCGCACCCAAACGATATCCGTCCGTCCTCCAAGACGAATTCCTGCCCAAACCATAATTGTTCCTCCTTGGTATGGGTGAACTTCCTGAGGGTTCTGGAGACGGCTCCATCGTCCAGGAACTCGCCAAACACGCGTCCTTCGTGAATCTGGATGGAAGCCGAACCTGGATTCATCCGTGAACAGCACATTGGACCATTGCTCACGGCCCCAGTCCACGTGGTTCCGAACCCATTCTAATCGTCGTCCATGCACGATTGCCTCTCAGTAAAGGTGGGACCCGGAGTGGTCTACGAGAGCGTAGATTGCTTTCATGCAGTCGCCTTCTTACAGTTTGGTCACTCACAAGCACTTGGTGTTCCACTCGCAGCCTTTGGACCAATTGAGTCGCCGTTGCATTTGGTTGAGCTCGCGCAGTAATTTGCAAAAATCGGTCTTGTCTGGGGGTAGTGATGCGACTTGGCCCCCGGTGCCTCTCCGCTACTTCACCTGTGGCACGATAGCGTGTCCACAATCTTGAAATTACATTTTGATGGGTGCCTATGGCCTCAGCAACATTACGCTGAACAGATCCAGCTTCCAGCATTCCCACAGCTCGTAACATCTCCGCCCTCGTCAAATGTCGGCGTTGCATGGCTACAATACCTCAATTTTAACTTTATCTTTCGTTTAAAAATGAAAAAAAAACTGTAACTAAACGTAATTCGTATTGTTTTTTAAATTTCGCACAAATGAAAATTCCTTCTCCTATACATCAAGACATTTTTATGCCACCGAAACAAAAGAATTTTCAAAAATTTGAATTTGGCATTAGTCTGAGATAAATTACAAACAAATCGGTGTATTAAAGATTCCAATGAGGCCAGTACTTTTCGAGTTATTTAATTGAGTATGAAATATCCCTAGACCGTGTTGATGTGTGTACTTGACACAAAGAAAATCACTACAAAGTTAACTGCTGGTGAGAGTAATTCAATTATCATTTGCCGTAATTGACATTGTTCACAATCTATACTTATAATAAATCTGTAGAGAGGTCAATTCTGTACATGATATATATTTTCAAAATAACTATCAGGGGGTAATTAGTGATCGATACTGATGCCAAAAATGCAATCAGTAAAATTTTTGTCTGTCTGTCTGTCTGTCTGTCTGTATGTTCCTTATAGAAACAAAATCTACTAGACGGATTTTAACGAAACTTGGTACGATTATTCTTCATACTCCTGGGGAGGTTATAGTATACTTTTCATCACGCTACAATCAATAGGAGCAGGGCAGTGAAGGGAAATGTTGGGAAAACGGGAGAAGTTGCTCCATTTTTTAAGCTTCCGTCGCGTGTGCAGCCTTAATGATAAAAGCTACATAGAAATCATTTATGACGGAAATGTTCTACATAAAATTATCTAAAAAATATCCCGCAACAGCATATGTCTATCTTTTATGGTTGACTCACAATAACATGTGTAACTCCCGATAGCTTAGCAGTTCGGAGCTTTCTGATTATATTTGTTTACTCTTACGTTTATAATACTCTCACTCATCCCTAATTAAAAGAAGTTAATATTATTACCTATTCAATAAAAAAATAATCATAGTAATCGGTATAGAAACACCAAACTTATACATGAAATACGCTAATAAGCCACCGCGTCGCGCGTGAGTACTGAATCATGCCATAAGGATTATTTTTGTGTAACGGTTGCCGCGCTCGACGCGGGTCGTGGCTGTTGATGCGTTCAGAGCGTTCGACCATATTGACAGACAATAATTGATTTTAACAAACAATGCACTTTTAGACCTCTATCGTAGGTTATTTTGTTACCTAGGTAACTGACAGCCTTTCCGTTACCGTAGATTAAAAATAAAATACACGGTTCCACCTAAAAAACGCCACTGAACCGTGAGGAAGGACATATTTATGGTACTTTTTTACGAAAAACGACGGAAACGCGGACGAAGTCGCGGGCAAAAGCTAGTTACGTAATAAAAACGTTTATTTCTTCTTTGTTTTCTAAAGTATCGCGTGTTTAAAATCTGACTTTGAACAACGAAAGTCGAAACTAATCGATTGACTTTGATGCGTTTGAAGTTAAAGCGTAGTTAGGTAAAACGAGGGTAAAGAGAGACGCTATCGTGAATCTAGAATTTTAGACAAAACTTTAAGGATTTTAAAGTTGAATCCATTATGATAATGTTACCAATAAGAAAATAGGAGGAGGAGGAATAACGAGTAACTCGTGACTAAATAATAACAGCTGCTTAGGTCGAACTCCAGGTTAAACCGCGTTTGACTGAGTTGGTGTGTGGATGGGTGACTACCTATTACATACCAAGTTTTCCCCTTACCTCGGAAAGCACGTTAATCCGTTGGTCCCGGCTAACATTTGTAGATCTTTGACTGTCGTTACACACCAGTGGCTCGAAACTCTGACAACCAGTCTTACCTATAGGGAAATCGTATTACCTAGTACAGGGATGGCGAACCAATGGCACGCGTGCCATTGATGGCACGTTGCAGAATATTTTAGGCATGCCACCGAATTTTTAACCATATTTTCAACGAGTCATTATTTTCAGAGATGTCTAACATCAGATTCGATTAGAAACCGTTTGGTAGAAGAGTACCAGTCCAAGATGCAATCGTACTTTAATTTGAATTATACGTAGAATTCAACCATTTATTACGACATAGGTCAAGTTGTTGTCGTTTTAGTAGCAAAGAAAGAGCTTTTAGTTGAAAATATTTAGTTTAATTATCTGCCAATAAAGACCCAGCAATATTATTTGACGGCACGTGTAATGTCTCAAACTGAATAAATATTTCTTCAGAAAAATGGCACGTTGATCCATAAGGTTCGCCATCCCTGACCTAGTACTTACTGGGTAGTGGACGTCAGTCAGGACATTTAGCAGGGCTATTGACAGTGGATAACATATAGTGTCTAAATAACTGTCAAATGGTGAGTTTTTAAGAAAAAAATGTACCAAACCATAACCAATTTACAGTTAATCTATGGACACTTATGATAGCCACTGTCATTAAAAAGATACGCAATAGCCCTACAGGTCAGACAGTCGCTCTACGTAAACATTGGTATTCAACTGCATCCGGTTAGACTGGAAGCCGGAAAACGCTAGGCAGATGACCTAATTATTCAGGACCCTTATGGGTGCCATAGCATATTGATAATTATTTATCTGACTACACAACAAAGAGTTTCATGGAGTGGATAAAAAAGTAAAACACCACGTTTTACGATACCATGAATAAGAACATTTTCTCACGATATGGTAATACATATTGTGTACTAACTAATAATTGTGTGCGGAATAAAGAGGCCCATTTTATGTTGATTGAAGTTGAATAAAACATAATTAGGTAACCGTGAAATGCATATATTTGTACAGTTGTACACGCCTTTACAACGATTGTATGTACTTATGTATTGAATAAAGTGAATGGCCCATTGAACACATTGAGGCCATTGACTGGGACCAAAGTATGCACTCAATAACTCTTCAGCTTCTTGACTGCCAAAAATTCCTAAAACAAGGTAAATATTTTTTGGTATGGAGTAAAGCTCTGGTCAAACTGAAGCGGATACCGCAAGGGATACGGACAAACTTTTCTAAAACAGTCTTCTTTAGTCCATAAATCTACATAATTAAATTGACAGCTCCCAAATTAAAGGGACTGGTAGCGTTGGTCTTACCGAAATATAATGTAAACATGAATAATTGAATGTAAAGATCAATTACATTAAACTAAAATTAACGTCGTTATAGTACCAACATCATGGCAGCTGTCATTTAATCAAGTTAAATCTTCATTAACTACTATGCGTTGAAAAATAAATCCAATTACTATACATAAAGTGCAAAATCAACAATACATTCTCATCTTCCTGCCCTTTCGTCACGTTATCATTTATTCCTTTTTCCTTCATACAATACATTGTCGTAACTTAATTGATTTTCAACCGTTTAGGTGTTTATTACCTAACACCTACCTATCTAGGTATTGGCAACGGTAACTCATTATTTTACATAGCACGTGTAGCTAATTAGTAATTAATGACTAATATTCGACTATATATTTATGTTTTAAAACATATATGTATACGCGCAATATCTAATAATGAAGTTAGTTAAAACTTTTGTGTCTTTGCTCACTATTTTATACAACGAATTTTATATTTAGAAAATATGTTACACATAATTGCTGTATACTTATAAAACAGAAATCTACCAAAACATAGGTAGATCATCCCGTGATCATCCCCATGCATACAAGGCTGGGGTTAGTTGCTCGTTTAGTATAAAAAATAATGCACGATTAAAACCATTACCAAGGTTATTTAACAATGCACAGACATGCATCAAATTGTCCCTGAATTATATACTTTAAAATCATGAATTGCCGTCACATAAATGACAATAGCTTTGCATACATAACAGAAGTATTCAGACCTTGAAAACGCGATTACTTCAATGTTTGTTAACAATTGACATGCCTTAAAAGAATTAGCATAAATAGGTAGTATTTTGGATTTAATTATATTCTCGGTGCACGATTTTTACGCATATAGCGTTATCTTTAGTCAAAGATTCATTTCGCATAATCGTATTGTAAACAGTGCTAAGACAAGCCTTTCAAGTCCCAATCTTCGGCCAGAGTTAGTAGCAGGAACACTGTGTGATTTTAGTTTGTAAGACACAAAGACCAAATTTGCCGGAAAATTACTCTTCTGATCCAGAAGGCACTGCTTTTGGCAGATCGAGATCGCTAAGTTACATCTTTGTGTCCCTTTAGAGTTTGACAAACCTCACGCAAGATGCACGACATCCATCCATATAACTTCAACTTTCGAAATTCTTTGCAGTCTAAGCACCAGGGTCTAAAAGCAAAGACCTTCCTCCATTTAAGATGAACAAAGTGTAGCCTAAGCAACAAGCTATTACAGACGACCTTGTCTTCAAGTGAATCTACGCTCAAATAATAGTTGCAGTATTATTAAGTCTTGCAGTCACAGTTGCGTCAGGGTGTCGAAATATATTCACGAATCACGATGGGCCAGTTGAATGGTTTTCCAGTCTGATTGCGATTTAGAACGATGCTGTTATTTAATAGTTGTTCAGCAAAGTCATCGAGTCACCTGCTCGTTGCATATTCGTGAAGTTTCCTGAAAGACCGCTTTACCTTCCAAAATATTCAACGTTGTTTTGAGTAAGGGCTAGATACATATCAATCAGTGTAGAACAATATAGAAAAAATGTCCTGACGATTCTTATCTATGTACGACTTTTATTTTCAAGGACTACCGTAGTAATAATTATATTATTTCGTGGACACACTATACTAACGCGTCAGCAGGTTGTGAAAATGCCTTTCTGCTTTCATATTTTGTTTCTGGGTAAGGACCCAGAAACAAAATCAGTTAAAAAAAAAGGTCAGTTATCTTCTTTATTTCCTTCCTTTTATCATTTAAGATCTTAAACATAAAAAAAAAACATTTTTTTTCTTAGGCCAGTGAGAACGTGACAAATCGCTACGACCAGACTCGCGACATGCGCTATCAGTCATTGACATGTTTCTAGACAAAACAGCTGGGCCCCGAGTCTGCTATTCAATAGTGTCAGAATGGTCGATCATTGATCTCATAATGGTTGATTTACGACAAGCCAAAAAGTACCTTAAGTCGACAGGCATAAGGTACTTTTTGGCTTGTCATCAATCAACCATTATGAGATCAATGATCGACCATTCTGACACTATTGAATAGCAGACTTGGGGCCCTGATACATGATGTCTAACTTAGTTAAATTAGTAAAGACTGTCATCAGTTGCAATATCGATCAATGTCCTCGAGCTTGGTGAAATCAAATCACTGTTATTTAGGTTAGGAGTAGTTTATGGTCAAAACTAGAGTCATTCTTATGAAAACAAAAGTGTATGAAATAGTGTCCATAGTTTTGAGTGTGCATTTTGTACTCAGACTCAGATAAATGATATTACTGAAGATGCAAATTAAACGTTAGATTTTAAGATGTTATAGGAAACTTTATTTATGAGTATTATTGAATGAAGGCACTTATTCTTGCAGTGGAATACGATAAATACATATTCATTCTATACTCGATATTTATATACGCGTTCTCTTTCTGATTTACGAGAGAAAAATAATACAGTAACTACTAATACAATATGCTTTCGACAGGACATCAGTCACACCAAACGAAATTTTCTTAGAATGTTGAAGAGCGCGTACGAGAAAATATCTATAAGAAAGCGATGCAAGTTGTTCATGCCTCAGCTTTCACTGGATACGGTACGATATGCCTAGTAACACAAATATTGTATCTTTGAATAAAATGTATCGCTTTCTAGTTGGTAGGACGTATCAGTCTGTATGCAGTAGTTAGGAGGGTAGTTCATGCCCCAGTAGGTAGGGTAGGTCAGGAGGTAGGTAACTTTTTATTTTTTTTTAAACTTTGCCCCACGCTAGGAATTTCTCCTGTATCAATCTGTTCATGTGTAAATAGATTCAATGTTTTCGAAATTATGGGCAGTTGCTGTTGTTTGTTAAATTAGAGTTCGAGCTCTACATATTTCGTAGTCAGTTTATATCCTGTTATTTATATCATTTTAAAGAAATTACCAGTAAAAATTATTGTGAAAGCAAATCTTTCATGTGGACAACTTTTTCTTTTTACAGTTTGTCGGCTTTTTTATTAAAGGGTCTTATTTTTAGTGGATCAACTTTCTTTGAGAGAAAAAAAAACATCAAAATAACTGGAGCAAACGAAATCGGCACAACCTTCATGATTTTATTACAGATACATTATGAAGATTTTATTGATTATTATGTTATTATTATACCCTTTATTAATTTTTAAACAAATTTAGTTACATTTTTAAATATTTCATAAAAAAAATTAAAAATATAAAAAATTGTAGCCAACCGGTATCGGGAACAGGGTCCAAGCTACCGGCAGTCAGGGCTCCAGAGAAAGAAACCTCCTACCTAACAATACGAGCCGTGTCCAGGAGTACAGCTCTCTGCATCAAGCCCTTGATCCAGCTGCCTAACGAGAGCCTCCTCAGATGTTGGTCGAGGCTCTTGGCAATTAAGCCATTGGCTGAATGATTGCTGAGTCCACACCCCACATGTCGACAACCTCGCGAGCCAAGTCAAGATATTTGATTTGTTCATCTTTCTCAGCTTTCACGAGGTTCTCGTCATGCGGGACCGTTATGTCAACAATCATTGCGCGCCGCTGTGATCGATCCACCACCACTATATCAGGCTTATTGGCTACAATAGTCCTGTCAGTGATGATGGATATTATTATATATTATTACGGTTACACGTCGATATAAATAAGTTGA
Organism: Diarsia dahlii; assembly: GCA_949775195.1. Taxonomy (NCBI): domain Eukaryota; kingdom Metazoa; phylum Arthropoda; class Insecta; order Lepidoptera; family Noctuidae; genus Diarsia; species Diarsia dahlii. The sequence continues at coordinate 11,844,707 of OX459210.1, read as the reverse complement.
CACTATTGGCGCGTTCAATTTCGTCCGGCATCCTTTTCGGGATTCGCCTTAGTTTAACTTGAGCTCAAAACCTGGAGCCCATCCTGCAGGGCTATTGCGTATCTTTTAATGTCAGTGCCTATCATATATAGTGTCCATCAAATAACTGTCAAATGGTTAGTTTAAAAAAAAATGTACCAAACCATAACCAATTGACAGTTAATTGATGGACACTATATGATAGCCACTGACATTAAAAAGATACGCAATAGCCCTGCAGGAACTTTTTGCCGACCGATATCAGTATGTCTTTCTTTATTGTGTAGTTTTTTTTGGTGCAACAACTTGGTGTCAGAATTTTTATGCCGCCGACTTGGCTTTACATGCCCGACGAGAAATATCACAGGCATGCCCTAACTTGGTGTCAGAATTTTTATACCGCCGACTTGGCTTTACATGCCGACGAGAAATATCACAGGCATGCTGGTTTCCTCACAATATTGTCTTGCACCGAAGCGAGTGATGACTGTACAATACGCGCATGATACGAAAAATTAGACGTGCGTGTTTTCGGTTCGAACTCGAGAACTATGACTTGGCACTCCGATGGTCGGTCGCTATTACTCCTTAATATGATGCTGATCTATAATTAACTTATTATATGTTATTGAAACCGGTTTAATTAGTTACGGCAATAGATTGATGGAGACTATTATTAAATCTATACTTAATTTCAAGACCAATCACACGTGCTCGCGTGAAAGGAGAAAGTGAGAATTCAAATGTTGTTGTTATTCTATCTTATGTCATTTTCATAGAAACTTAACATTTTGTCTTTCACCTTACACAAATTGTACTATCAATGAAGAAACCTGTGTTTTTTCATCATTAAGAGGCCAGCAGTTGATGAATTATTCTTACAAACATCACCATTCTCTTGCCCTTATCTCAATTCAATTTAGGGGGGGGGGGCACAGCATTCCGTCTTCTTCCAAATTTAATTGTAATATTGCAACAAAAAAATATGTCTCTTAGCACAACATGTAGACTTCGCCCTCGTAACTGCTTCGAAACCAAACTCTTTATATTATATCATTAAACCTCTTAATTTCGTTGTCACAGGCAGCGTGCTCGATTTGCGTGGGAGTGGGCAGCTACAGCGACCCCGCAGACATACAGGGGCTGGCGCACTTCGTCGAACACATGGTCTTCATGGGCAGTGAGAAGTATCCCAAGGAGAATGAATTTGATGCTTTTATTAAGGTAAGATAATACTAATAATATCGTCAGTTAAAGGAACTAACAGAGGTAGCGGCCCCAACTTACGAACAGTAAGTCGTGGGTTTGAATCCAGGCAGGCGCATTACTTTGTGTTATTTAAGTATTTCATCACCGCTGCTATCAAAACGGTGAAGAAAATCACTCTCCTAGAGAGGAGGCCTGAGTCCCTGCAGTGGGAACAATATAGGCTGATGATGATGTGGAGGAACTCGTGCCTAGATAAAAACTGCAGCTTGGATCAATATTCAGGTTAAGCTGTTCTTGCCTTGGTTGGTCTGTGGGTTGGTGACCACCCATTTCATACCGAGTTTCCTCCGTGCCTTGAGAACCACCTTAAGCCGTTGGTAGATCTTTGACAGTCGTAACAGTGGCCCGTGAAGATGTTTAATTTCTCCCTGATATTGGTGCGTGAGAGCAGCGGTGGCCCAGTGGTGGCGGCCCCGACTTACGAACAGTAGGTCGTGGGTTCGAACCCAGGCAGGCACATTACTTTGTGTAATTTATTTCATCACCGCTGCTCTCAAAACGGTGAAGGAAAACATCGTGAGGAAACCGGCATGTCTTAGAACCAAAAAAATTCGAAGACATGTGACATCTACCAATCCGCACTGGGCCCGCGTGGTAGATTATAGCCCATTCCCTCTCAAAGAGTGGAGGCCTGTGTCCCAGCAGTGGGAACATTAATAGGCTGTTGATGATTGGTGCGTGTATCATAAACTCATGATTTAGTTCCCTTCAAAATGGTTGAGTTGAATGGTGCTGATCCATGCGTCATGTTCGTGAATGGGCACTGTAAGTTGTACCTGATCCTCTCTTAGTTGCCAGGGCGTATTTGAATTGATTATTTTATTTTTGCCAAATAGTTTTAATATAAGATTGTGGATTTAAAATAGGTTTAAAATATCTGTTCAATTCAACATCGATGTTATTAAGAATTACAACTTTTCCAACTAGCGGTAAAAGCAAGAACATCTGAATTTATACTGCATAAGGATGTCAGATATTTTGGAATAAGTTTAGTATTTACTTAAATTTTCTCGTTTCAACCTGAAGTTATGATATGATAAGTAAGTAACAAGTACAACAAAGCATTGTTTTGCAAGTAAACCGACAAACAAGCAGTTGTTTGTGTAATAAATAATTTGCGGCAAACATTGGAAGCCAAAGTACACAGTATTGGAAAGTAAACAGAAACAATAGTTGATTTTATGCGGTGTTTATCATAGCAATACAAAGTCTTTCATATTCTCTTAACTAAGTTAATAACGTAATAAGGGTTGGCTAATAAACTGATATACATATATTATTTATTCAAATTTCATGCACAATAGTGATTCATAGGCGGACTTAATGCCACAAGGCATTCTCTACCAGTCAACCATAGTTCCAGTACCTACCAAAGTTAGTCAAATGGCTCTCCTTCTGCATCCATCAACAAGTTGATAATAAGGTCCCATTAAAATAGGTGGACAAAATTTCAGAAATCATTCAGACCACCAAAATAAGGACGATGGTAAAAAAAATAATAAGAAAAACGCGTAAAAGTACCTAGGTACTCATAAAGGATGAGTTTGTTCTAGAGTGCCGGCAATTTATTATTTTAAGTAAAAAAAAATCAGTTTATTTAATGTTTTTTTGTTTACATATCTTTGATTAGACCTACTGAACGCTGTGTTAAAACTTGTCCACCTATTTTAATGGGACCTTACATTATGTTATTGATGTTGATGGATGCAGAGTATTACAGAGGGAGAGGGAGGTCATAGAAAAGATGGATGAATTGTGTGAGGAATGATAATTATGATAGAAGAGAAATAAAACATGCCGTGGCATCTTTCAGGAGATAATGGTAGAAGAAAACGTTGTGCTGGTCCCAAGTAGTATGGGACATGGCAAGGAAGATGATATCATTATCAACTTAAGGCGAGGTTACCCCGATAAAGATAAACGTCGTCAACAATAGCGTTTTACTCGTACATGGAACGGATTTAAATTTTGAATTCTCTTCGATCATGATATGTCGGGCATGCGATATACTATTACTTACACTTCACTGCATCCAATTAAATCGCAAAGACATGTCCAAATGATGGCTAAATAATCGTTTTACTTGAGTTATATTAGGCTTTGAAAAATGAAACTTATATCATAATAAAGGTCGTAAAAAATGTGTATTATCTCGGGTCACATAATGTATAATTTCTTTATCATTTTTCTCCAAGAGAGAAAAAACAGTCAAAAATTTAGGCATTATATAGCTCGCGCGGCAGGGCGGGGGGTGAGGTCGTGCGTACATAAAAACAAAGTAGTGCAACCTCGCCTTAATGTGAATGGTTGTTGATAAGTAACAGTGAGGTTGGCATAATCGGTCTGGATTGAAACCTTCTCTAAATAAATATTAACATTTAATTAGGATAGTTATCGACGGCACGGTTGGCGCAGTGGCTGAGAGATTGGACTGCTGCGCTGGGTGTCGCGGGTTCGATCCCCGCACGTAACAAATATTTGTATGGCCTACAGATAGTTGTTTCGGGTCTGGGTGTGTTGGTGTATGTGAGTTTAAATGTTTGTGAACGCACCCACGATACAGGAGAAATTCCTAGTGTGGGCCAACGTTTAAAAAAAAAAGTTATAAGAGTAAAGGGAACAATGAATATTCTCCGTTTAAGAGCAAGCGCGGCTTAACCTAAAGACCAACCAGAGCGGCTGCTATTATTTAGGAGACCATGGCTCCTGTGAAAAATAATACTGAGTCAAATAAAGTTAGTAATTGGTGGGTGTCGACTGTCGATATCTATAGGTGTATAAGTTACTTTTCGACCCTATTATCGTATTTGGTCTTTCTCATCTCTTACATTCGTAATCAAAACTTGCTTCACGTCATTCTTCTATGGAGTCTCCCAGATGTTTTATGTTATACGGTTTTTGAAAGCGATTTTTTTACATTTGTTGTTTAGAAAAAAGGTGGTTCAGACAACGCGTCGACGGACTGTGAGGTGACGACATTCTACTTCGAGATCCAGGAGAAGTACCTGGCCCAAGCCATGGATATGTTCAGCCAGTTCTTCGTCAGCCCTCTCATGAATAAGGAGGCCATGCAGAGGGAGAGAGAAGCTATTGAATCAGGTAAGTTTAAAAAAAAATCTAAACGCTTGTCCCATCGGCTAAAATTGCAAGCTTTTTAGGGGATTACATAACATAACATCACGCCTGTAATCCCCAAAGGGTTAGGCAGAGGTGTACCCATTGGTACACCCACATTTCGCCAGTTATAGACTACTGGCCCGTGTTGAAAAAATTATGGGTCATGTGAACCACCAGGTGACCTATCTAGAACGATATAGGAGCATAAAATAATAAGATTCAGCACTATGCCGTCACTTGTAAGCTGTCCAACCGAGTGCAGGTGAGAATTCAAAAGTACAGGTAGACTGGGTACATTTTGGTCATATATTTTTGTACGGCATTCTTACCATCGATAGATCCATGAAAAATAATAAGAAAACGCGTAGTGCCGTAAAAAAATGTTGGGCCACAAAGTCGGAATTTTTATTTTATTTTCCGACAATTTCCAGGGTAAATTTGGTCATTTGATTTTGTACGGCATCAGTTTCATACTATTTCAATACTGCTTCTAATCCATTATTCCGCAACGCCGTACAAAAATCATGCGACAAGGGGAAATAATCGAGGGTTGTAACCCCCTCTCTTTCCGCTGGTCCAGGGGGTGATTTGAAAAAGTACGGCTTCGGTTCCAAAACATTATCTAGCACTCAAAAGTACTATTAAAAATAATGCCGTCAAAAAATTATTGTTCATTTTAAATGTATATCAATAATTATCTTAATTTCATCGTATCCTTGATTTTTAAAGCTGTAAAGTCATTTGATCCTGTTCGGGAACTTTTTTTTAACATGATATTGTAAAATACAATTGTTATATAGTATTGTCGTTCAAAAGAAACTGTTCAAAAAAAAGTTATAGAGAAATACAAAAAATTAAATTTTGCAAATTATTGCAAAAGTTTAAATATCATAGATTAATGAAATATAGCAGTTTTCTAAATTTTATCCCTTGTTTTAAATATTATTAACATAAATAAATTAGGAAAAAATGATGCCGTACATTTTAATGCAGACCATTATCTTTTAGGCTGATGAAAATGACGCTACTATTTTAAGGTTGCACAAGCCAGTCATTCTTCCATACAAACGTAGTATGGTGATTACTCCTGATATTATCAATCTGATACAGTACGGCATTAGCATATTTTTGAAGAGAACAATTGATAATATGATAAAATCACTATGACGTCTAACTGAACTGAAACGGTGTGTATATTATATCCAAGAATTGAAACTGCCAATCCCAGTATCAACCGTTTTGTATACTTTTTGGTTTAATATATACCTCAAACATTATTGATACATATATATAATTGTTTTTTTTTGTTTTTTTTTTATGATATTTTTAGTCGGTAATACGTTAAGATAAAACGTACATTTTGTGATGACAGTGGATAACTTAAAGTGTCTATCAAATAACTGTCAAATGGTGAGTTTTTAAGAAAAGAATGTACCAAACAACCAATTTACAGTTAATCTATGGACATTTATGATAGCCACTGACATTAAAAAGATACGCAATAGCCCTACTGCACATACCTAGTTACTAACTGATGTAAATCAATAAGTTAAGTCAACGCTAAAATAAGATTTGTAAAAATATGTTTTGTTGCTTATAAAGAAAAAAAAATGCTAATACCGGACTCCCAGGTGTCGCCACGATTGCACCTTTACTAGACGGTGCGGCGCGCGGCGACGTGTAGGAAATTCAATTTTACAGCTCCCACATAAGATTTACTTTCAAAACAATTACTGATCTACCTAGGGATTGAAATGAGCTACACGACTAAGAGAAGTCTTAAAATAATTAACAAGGAACAGTTGACGTCAACTGTTCCTTGTTAATTATTTTAAGACTTACAGACTTATAGTTGCCTCAACCGAAAATGTGCGAGTACTTCTCAAAAATATGTTGTATTTTGGAATTATCAGTGACAACATGTCTATAATAAATAAATAAAACAATACAACATGTCTATATTTTGGTATAAATCGATAGTATACAAACCCATATTTAACATAGTTTCTAACTAGGAACCTAGAATCACGAAAAGAGTATGAAAATTAGTACAAATAAACTATCCAAATGCCGTATAAAAAAATATCGTGATGAATTTCACCTTACATTTCGTTATAAGGATTTTTCTTTTTCATTTTTTCATTTTCAGTTTTTTTCCCCTTTGGACCAACGAAAATGTACGGCATATGAAAAAATATTATCTATGCATAAAATAATTTCAAAATAAATTAATTTTATGTTGTGTCAAATCACCCCCTGGACCAGCGGAAAGAGAGGGGGTTACAACCCTCGATTATTTCCCCTTGTCGCATGATTTTTGTACGGCGTTGCGGAATAATGGATTAGAAGCAGTATTGAAATAGTATGAAACTGATGCCGTACAAAATCAAATGACCAAATTTACCCTGGAAATTGTCGGAAAATAAAATAAAAATTCCGACTTTGTGGCCCAACATTTTTTTACGGCACTACGCGTTTTCTTATTATTTTTCATGGATCTATCGATGGTAAGAATGCCGTACAAAAATATATGACCAAAATGTACCCAGTCTACCTGTACTTTTGAATTCTCACCTGCACTCGGTTGGACAGCTTACAAGTGACGGCATAGTGCTGAATCTTATTATTTTATGCTCCTATATCGTTCTAGATAGGTCACCTGGTGGTTCACATGACCCATAATTTTTTCAACACGGGCCAGTAGTCTATTATATTTAACTCCCATGTAATAAGGGGCTAGCCTATAAACCGTCACTAATCCGGACTCCGTGGCTGCTACTGAAAAAAAAACCTGTTGGAAAAACCCAATAACACTTACCCGACCCGGGCATCAAACCCAGGACCTCATTCTCAGCAGTCGCACTTAAAGAAAAAGAAAGAAAATATATTTATTTAGTACATGCCACAAGTGCACACAACAAACAATAAAGAAAATGAAAAAAAAAATAACAGAACAAAATAAAAGCGTGTGTGCATCTCACGGCTGCGCCAAATAGGACCAGTTCAGCAAACTGCCGAGCAGCTAGTGCCCGACGCTGGTTTTCAACTGGCCCTGAGATGGTGACGTAACGAACGTAAAACAGTTTAGCTTAGAGTTTAGTTTTACTTGCGACCACTATATCAACGAGGCAGTCCTACTTACTACTAAACGGGAAATAATTACCCTGTCATTCAAATCTAAACCTAATCGCAACGATACTGGTTCGAAAGAAGCCCGCAATTTTAACCTGATGCAACATAATACCACATACTTAACTATTGGATAATCTACTGGTACACACCGTCACTCAACTGTGCGACTAGTAAATTATGATATAAAGCATAATTTTCATGTCATTACTACATTTCACGTTACGGTGTTCTGAACAGTATAAAAACATCTTTATTACGTACACGTACACATGGCGACACATCAGGCTATACATTTCTAGTATAACCTGACTTCGCTTTGTGTGAGCTGTCGATACAATGAGAGATCAACTTCATTTAGTTTTGCTTAGCTTGCTCGTAGCTTTGCCCACGTAGATGTGAGAGTATTAATTATCCTACGGGAATGTACTACCTACCGGAATAAAAAGTGTCTAATATCCTAAGCCAGGGATTTTGAAATATTTTATGATCATGGCCCATCATGGTCTACCTGACGCCATATCGTATTGAAACCTATTTAACCGTTTAGGTGTGAAACCTTACAGAGTAACTGGCAGATAGTAGCTATTACAAGGAGTAACTTAGCCTTACTTTTCTCTTAGAAAATGGATTAGGATTCCGTGCAAAAAAATAAATACTTACTTAAAATTGGTAACAAAATTTGATTCAAATAAAGTAGTAGTATTTTTATAACAATAATTTCACGCGGACAAAGGCAACAGTTAGTTTATAATATTAGCATGGATAACATCGAATGAAGCCACTAAAACATTTTTGCATACCTCCACTGATAAAAGACATGAATTTATTCAAGATATTTCATGTGGCTGGTCATCTAATTCTAAACAACATAAAAACATTGTTACACACCATTAAAATAGATTTCATTGTACATTAACTACATACATGTAATGGTATTGTGGTTATACCGTTGCTATAGTAAATAATTATATTTATGTGGGTTGAACGTAAAGTTTCCATGTAGTTTCTGATGAACGACCTTCCAGCCAGAAGATTGATCGAAAATCGATTGAACCAGTCAGTTGATTGATATAGTGTCTTACATGATTATATAGAAAATCTTACAGACTTAAACTTTATTTTTTATATTATTAGTATGGATGACATAGAGCAGCGGTGGCCCAGGGTTGGCGGCCCCGACTTACGAACAGTAAGCCGTGGTTTCGAACTCGCATTGATTTGTGTATTTTATTTCATCACCACTGCTCTCAAAACGGTGAAGGTTAACATCGTGAGGAAACCGACATGTCTTAGAACCAATAAATTCGTAGACATGTGATATCTACCAAAACGCACTGGGCCCGCGTGGTGGATTATAGCCCATGCCTTTACTAGAGAGGAAGCCTGAGTCCCTGCAGTGGGAACATTATAGGCTGATGATTATGATGGATGACATCACAAGACACCGTGGCTAGATAACGTTAACCCGTTGGTTCCGGCTGGTAGTCAGTGGCCCAAAAGGGTTACCAAAGGTTATCGTATTACCCAGTACTAACTGGATTGTGGAATTCGAATAGGCAGTCGCTCCATGTAAAACACTGGTATTCAGCTGCATGCGGTTTTGGTTTTAAAAGACGTGATTATGAATTAGTTTAATCTTTAAATCATTCTTCTGAACAACATAAAAATATCGTTATGAGTCAGTAGAATACATTCAATTCTGCCTAGATACAATGGTACTGTTTTTATGTCGTTGCTATAGTAAATAATGATATTTATGTGGGTTGAATTTAAAGTTTTCATGTAGCTTTTTTAAAAACGACCTTCCACCGTGAAGATTGATCGAAAATCGATGGAATAGGTCACCTACATGTTACTAAGAAATAAGAATACCATGTACTTATCTATCATAACGTTCTTAAAATGTTATCAGTTCATAATGGTTCATATGATGCGGGCAAACTTTGCCTGATGCCGACGACTTCATATCAGCCCGGAATCACCCATTGCTGAGTATAGGCCTCCCTTTTTTCTGCCACACTTCCCGGCTCTGTGCGTACCTTATCCACGTGACTTCATATTATATCCTTCTATATCTATGTACTTCATTTATTTGTTCGTCTGAGCAGATTAACGATGGTCCAGTGGTAACCTTCAAACCCGGGAAAGAAATGTACTTCATGATTACTTCTCTCAAAACGGCGTGGTGGATTATGGCCCACTCCTCACAGAGCACAGCCTTGTGTCCCAGCAGTGGAAATTAAAAAAATCCTGTAGATAGGTATATATTGTAAACACACATCGTCAGTTATGTTTTAAGTCCCATGTGATCGGGGGCTAGCCTATTGCTATCAACCGGGCACAAATCCAGACTCGTGGTCCTGACGCTGAATCGAACTTAGGACTTCATGCTCAGCAGTCGTGCTTGCGACCGCTCCACCAACTTAGTTTTACCGATTATGCCAACCCCAATAAGACGTTGAGCACAGCTGGCTAATCAAGGCTTAAGTGATCAGACTAATAATCCACTTACACTAACCGTCCAAATTGGGGACGGATCAACAGGTAATTTGTTTAGCTATTTATTCCAAAAGAAGGGATTCCTGAGTAGTACAGAGTCTGGATACAAACCCGGTTGATGGCAATAGGCTTGGCCCCTATTACTAACTTAATTAAACATAACTGGCGAAATATGGATAACTCTGACTAACCCCTCGGGGATTACAGGCATGATGTTATGTACATTCATAGCTTAGAGTTTTTCACCAAAACGCATAAAAGCCGGACGTTGAAATTAAATTAATGTGCTACCGTGTTTTAATTAGGCATTACGGGTTATGACTGAAATTGAGCATAATAGTCCCGTGTATTATGGAAAGAGCCTATTGCTATTAGACGGGGTTAGATTTAGATTCAGCAGGGCTATTGCGTATCTTTTAATGACAGTGGCTAACCTAAAGTGTCTATCAAATAACTGTCAAATGGTTAGTTAAAAAAAAATGTACCAAACCATAACCAATTTACAGTTAATTTATGGACACTTATGATAGCCATTGACGTTAAAAAAAAACGCAATAGCCCTACTGAAGGGCTATTGCGTATCTATGGCTATTGGTTATGGTTTGGTACATTTTTTTCTTAAAAACTCACCATTTGACAGTAATTTGATAGACACTATATTATAAGATACGCAATAGCCCTGCTGGACTGCAATAGAAAAACGTCATAACACAGTTCGTCCTGGGAACCAAAACGAGATTCTTTTGAAAACATTAGACTGATAATGTAGCAGAAGCACTTTTATAACATTTATCATTTTTATTTATTTTCTGTAGAAGTAGAATGTGATTCGCACTTGAATGGGTGCTCTGATTATGTTCTAAAGAAATCTTATAAGTTATTATAAATCCAATAGCTCGTGAAAGGTCATATTTGCCACGCGATTGGACTTATATCGACTATGGTGTTAACTGCTGAACTTGTCTACTATTACTATACTGATCAAGAGAAATCTTAGAACGGCTTTATCATTATTTATTTTTTTACTTTAGTGCCGAAAAGACAGACAGCGTTGTATGGCAACACTGTATCGAGGTTAATTTATGGAAGGGTTTTAACAATATGATACCTGCATATACATAATGAATACGATTATGAAAAAACTGAAATAGTTTCTTTTTACTATTCTGGCACCCTCCTAAGAATAGTAAAGTGTAAGGAATAGTAAAACATCTTATTTCGTAAATTTCGGTGTATTAATTAAACAACATGTGCTTATTAGGATGATGTAACATCCTTTGATAGCTCCAAATTCTTCGTAAAACATCGAAATTCATTATTGTAATAATGGAAGCAAGCAGATTAAAAAGTATGAAAGAGTACCTATCCTACGAAATTACGCGAAGTCAAAGTATTAGGTAACATTTCCGCTTTAATTCCCATGGTACACTACTACTTACAGGTAACCAGTAGTTACTGCGGTTTTCCTCATTTATTTCATTTAGGTAGAATGACGATTCTTATGACCAAGTGCTAGTATTAGAAATGTTACTCGACTTATTTATATTTATTACTATCTGAACCCGCGCATGCGTTGCAATGCTTTTTTTCCTACCCTACCTACCCACTACCCTACCTACCTACTACCCTACCTACCCACTACCCTACCTACCTACTACCCTACCTACCTACTACCCTACCTACCTACTACCCTACCTACCTACTACCCTACCTACCTACCTACTACCCTACCTACCTACTACCCTACCTACCACCTACCCTACCTACCTACTACCCTACCTACCTACTACCCTACCTACCTACTACCCTACCTACCTACTACCCTACCTACCTACTACCCTACCTACCTACTACCCTACCTACCTACTACCCTACCTACCTACCTACTACCCTACTTTCCTACTTACTACCCTACCTACTTACTACCCTACCTACTTACTACCCTACCTACCTACTACCCTGCCTACCTACCAACCACTTTCTCAACGTATAAACCTTCTCTGGACTTCCACAAATAATTTAAGACCAAAATTAGCCAAATCGATCCAGGCGTTGTTGAGTTATGCGCTTACCAACACATTTTGCGATTCATTTTTATATTATAGATAAATATCCGACCAGTTTAAAATTATGATTTTGTTATCTATCATGCATTTGTAGGTAAAGGTACCTACTCTGTATGGAGCTTGATGTGCAGCTCGGGGATAGCTAGGTGCTGGTTTGTCTTCCTCAGACAGTGATAGTCAAATACTTGAGGGGCACAGTTTATTTGCTCACAACACACAGAGTACAGTTGTATTTTAAATCACATATTAGGAACTATTACTATATTTTATAGATTTAATCACTACTAGGTTATAATAGGTACGGACGCGCACACCGAGGAAACGGAATCGAAGCAAAAACTCCTTTTTGAATGTTGCCAAACCCAAATATTAATAAAACTTTTGTTGGTGTTGCCAACATGTTCGCCTCCAGAAAAGAAGCTTTTTTACACTACAAACTTACTTAAATAATGTAACTAAGAAACAATAAAACTACAACAAACTTGTCACAAATCAAAACAAAGTTAAATTGAAAGAAACACACATCAACCTATAAAAAACATTTGTTACAAACACCTGTTTAGCATCTTATCACTAGACAACTTTGAACACACATCAAAATATAAAAACATTTGTTACAAACAACTGTTATCATCTTATCACTAGACAACTTTATAAATGTCTACCTAATTTATTTCGGCATGGACTTGTGCAAAGTAGCAAGTTATGTACTTATGCCAAATTATCATATAGTGGTAATACACAGATACCTGACAAGGAGCGCTTATAAACTTTCCCATTAGGAGCAGTAACTTCTATCGCTCTCACCTTCCCATCTTTCCCTGGAAAGACTTTCGAGACTCTAGCCAATGGCCAATGCAATGGGGGACAATTCGGTTCCCTAAGAATAACCAACATACCCTTTGTCACGTTAGGTACGCTTGATTGCCATTTTGATCTACATTGCAATGAGTTTAAATAATATTTATGCCATATGGACCAGAAACATTGTTTTGCATGTTCACAAACCTTCCAAAACGTTAGTCTGTTATTAGGTAATTCGGAAATATCTTTTTCGGGGTAAGACATGATCGCACTACCTGTTAAAAAATGACCAGGGGTCAAATAACTGAAATCGTTTATATCGGAGGACATAGGTACGAGAGGTCTCGAATTAAGTATGCCCTCTATCTGTACTAAGATAGTATTTAATTGTTCGTAGGTAAGAACTAGTTTTTGCAAAATTCTTTTGAGGTGAAATTTTGTACTTTTCACCGCAGCTTCCGCCAGGCCAGCAAACACGGGCGAGTAACTAGGCACGAAATGAAATCTTACACCTTGCTGGGCTGAAAACGATTGCACCCGTGCTTGATGTTCTGAGGTAGCCTGCAACCGATACAAGTCAGCTAATTGGTTCGCCGCACCCCTAAAATTCGTCCCATTGTCAGCGAAGACTTCGCTGGGCAACCCTCGTCTCGCTATGAGGCGTTTGAAGCAGGCTAAAAATGAGTCCGTCGTTAGATCTGATGACAGCTCTAAGTGCACTGCTTTTGTGACGAAACAAACGAACACACATATGTATCCTTTTGTTTCCACTGACCTCCTAATTCGACTGTTTTTAACTGGGAGGGGCCCCGCGTAGTCCACACCAACCTTTAGGAAGGGCTTGCAAGCAGTAACGCGCTGTTGCGGTAATGAACCCATTAGCTGCCTTGCAGCCTCGGCTTTCATCCTAAAACACACAAGACATTTGTGAGTTATTTTTTTTATTTGCCGCATGGCATTTATAAGCCAGTATTTCTGATTTAAAATGGAAATAAGTAATTTAGGGCCTGCATGAAATAATCTTTGATGTTCAGACCTAATTAAGAGTTCAGTGACCTTAGATTCCTTGTGTAATATTATTTGATGTTTTTGTTCATAGGGAATTTGGGAATTTTGTAACCTTCCACCTACTCTAAGTAAACCTTGATCGTCCAAGAAAGGATGTAACGATTTAAGAGGACCTACTATGTCCCTATTTTGTTTTAGGTTTTTAATTTCCTGGCTAAAATGAACATATTGCTCTTGCTTTATAATTAAATTTAAAGCTTTTGTTAACTCTTCACTAGATAAATAATTGAGAAGAACTTTATTGTTTTTTGTTTTTATATTGTTGCAAAACCTAAGTACATAAGCCATGACTCGTGTCATCTTATGTATGTCAGAATACTTCAGCAAAAATTCGAATAAATCGTTTTGTACCTGCGTCGAGAGTGCAACAAGTTGATCACCAGATGGCGCCAGTTTCTTGAGTTCAGGAAGGGTAACAGCGGGGAGATTTTGACTGTTATTGCAGAACTCATGCTTACCGTTTTGTAGGAAAGATGGTCCATGCCACCAAAATGAGCAGCTTGCAAGATCTTGTGGATCCATCCCCCTGCTAATAAGATCGGCAGGGTTTTCCTTCGTGTTGACGTAGCGCCACTGATACTGAGAAGAAATTTCTTTTATAATCTTCACTCTGTTCGCGACGTAAGCTTGTAAGTTAATAATTTCGGTATTAAGCCAACCCAGGACAATCATGGAGTCAGTAAATAAGTAAACATTATTTATTACAATTTTTAAGCTAAGGGTATCGTGCGTTCTTTTGATCAGGTGCGATAATAAAAGCGCGGCATTGAGTTCCAATCGCGGGATGGTTAGTGGCTTGCTATGCGAATTTATTCTCGATTTAGAACAGAGTAAAGCTATGTTTACCTTACCTGTTATGTCTACCACTCTGAGATAGACACAGCATCCATACCCAGTAGAACTTGACGCGTCGGCAAACCCGATGAGTTGAACAGCTTCAGCGGATTTGGGGACTGGAATGTTCCTATTAAAAGAAATTGGCTCCATAGCAAATAATTCAGCAGCAAACCTCAACCACTCCTCCTTCACTGCAGCGGGGGGCGGGGCATTCCAGTCTAGCTTATCAAGCCAAAGCTTTTGCAATATTACCTTCGCCTTAACAATGATGGGACTCACAAACCCCATGGGATCGTAAAACCGTGCTATGTAACTTAAAATTGATCTTTTTGTTACTATATCATTTTCAAAATTGTTTGGACAGGACATAGTAAAGCAATCATTCTTTATGTCAACATGCAATCCTAGTGCTTTCATTGTGCAACTATCTTTTTGTAGCTCGAACTCATTAAATTGCTGTTCACTATATGGAATGTCTGACAAAATGCCTGGAGAATTGGATGCCCACTTGTGTGTATGAAACCCACCTTTCTGTAAAATAGCCTCAAGTTGACTTTTGGCCTCTAGTAATTCCAATTTGTCAGAAGTTGAATATAAAATATCATCAATATAAGTGCAGTTGTTCAGAATAAATGAGGCAAGGGGATAGTCAGTACCATACCTATTAGTTAGTTCAAGCAAGCATCTTGTAGCCAGGAAACTACTGCTCTTCATGCCATAAGTAACAGTGTTCAAGCGTATGCATTGTATTGTGTCACTAGGGTGGCTGCGCCATAGAATGTTTTGGAGACTTGCAAGCTTTGGATTGACTAATACATTCCTAAACATTTTTTGGATATCGGTTGAGAAAGTAAAGTCACCTATTCGATACAAAGGTATTATATCAAAAAGTTCTTTTTGTGGTAATGAACCATTGAGCATTAAATCATTCAAGCTGACTTTTTGATTTGTTTTCATGGATGCGTCAAAAACGACCCTAGTGCGAGTGGTCTTGCTAGACTCGTTGACCACCGCATGGTGAGGTAGGAAATATACAGGGTCTTGTTCAAGATCATAACTCTGAAAATTTATATATTGACCGTGACCTAGCTCCACATATTCCTGAATGAATTTTTCATACTCTGTTAAAAGAAGGGGATTTTTGTGAAGACGCTTTTCTAAGCTTAAAAACCTGTGCAATGCCAAATCAAAAGAATTACCTAAATGGCTGTTAACTTCGGAAATAGGTACCTTGAGGGGTATGTCAACTTGAAATTTATTATTATTTAATTTGACAGATTTTTGGAAAATATCTTCAGCTAGGTCATGCTCACTCAGCTTCTCACAGTATGCCTGAGGGACCTTCTCCACCTCAAAAAAGTTTTTAATTTCATCATTGATGTTATTGTCACATGTTGAACAGAATAAAGTTACCTTATTGTCAGGTACCTGTTGTTGCAAAATTGTGCCCCCGATGACATATCCAAGCTTGGTGTTGACTAAATTAATTGACTGCAACTCCGCTTCCGGCTGAGATGGCAGCAGAATCTGAAAAACCACATCAGCACCGATTAGTAAGTCGATACTGGATGGGACATAATAGTCTTTGTCAGCCAACACTATGCCTTCGGGTATTTTGATTTTGGAAATATCTATTTCATTTTGTGGCAATTTGCAGGTTATTTGCTGAACAACATGGAAGTTAATTGCCCTCTTAAAAGAAGAAGTTGTTGATTGTATCTGCAAAGGAATACAATATTTGGCACAGTTCTGTGAATTGCCAACACCGATTATATTTGTATTCTTGGGTGTTGGGGTCAAACCTAATCGTTTAATTAAACTATCTGTTGCTAGGGATGCCTGAGAACCTGTGTCTAGAATCGCCTTTGCTAATATTACCTTTTTGTCCTTGGTCAGTAGCTTAACTTGTGCTGTAGGGAGTAAAATATTAGAATTTGCTTGTTCTCCGGACAACAAACTGACAGGTGGAACAGTTTCATCGTAGTGAATCAGTGAATTATGAGGTTGCTTGCACTGATCACACTTGAAATGGAATTTACATTTTCCATTGTGTTTGTTTAAACAAACTTGACACAAACCTTGAGCCTTTGTGAAGTTTAATCGCTCCAGAGCAGAAAGTAATTTAAAAGATTTGCAATTAAATAACTTGTGCGTGGTAGACTTACAGTGTAAGCAGGCAGTCGCAGAAGTCTTCTGTGCTGCTACATTCACCACCACCTTGCTGCCCTTGGAAGTTGTGGGCTCCGCATTCTCCATAGCGAGGGCCCTCTTCTCGAGGAACTCGATGAAGTCCTTTACCTTTGGCTCCATATTGTCGATGCGCTCCATTTGGTAGGCTCTTGCAGTATAGGTATCTAATTTGCGAGTGAGGATACATAAAATTATTGGATCCCAATATTTTATATCTTTGTTGAGATTTTCAATGGCCGCTATAATTTGTTTTGTGCTTGAAACAAAACTGCGAATATTTGCAGACATAGACTTTGTTAAAGGTGAAAGATCTAACAATTGTGCAATATGTTCATTCTGAATTTTATATTTATTATTGTACCTTTCATTTAATAATTGTTTCGCTTTTAGATAACTCTCATTAGACAAGGGCAAATTCTTAATGAGGTCGTAGGGTTCACCTTTTAGATAAGACCGCAAATAGTATAATTTCTGTAAGGAATCTAAATGTTTGTCCTTGTGTATAAGTGAATCGAAAAGTGAGATGAACGCTTGATACTCTGAGTACTCACCTTGGAAGCAAGACATCTGTATGGTAGGTAATTTAGTACGCGAGTGACTTTCAGATAAATCGTTAGCATCATCATGCTTTGCAGAAACAGTTTTTAGTTCAATCGCGTCTTCCAACTTTGCCATGACGTTGAAATACTTGTTTTCTACTGCTGAAAAGTCCTCATCGTCTGAGGCCTCAGACAGGAAGAATATCTTCTTGTTGAAGCTTTCGTATTCCGTGTAAAGAGACTCTAGCTTAGACCTTTTAACTCTTAGGCTATGTATCAACATGGCTGCGACGTCCGAATCGCTACAAGACCCGCATAGTCTCGTAATGGACGCTTTAACATAACCTCGATTACTGCGAAGCTCACGAATAGCTTCTTTATTTTCAAACATAGTGAGATTTTCACATAAACTTAGTTATTATGGCACAATAACTTAATTTGCACAAGTCCGAGCGAACACAAATAATTCACAATAATAAAATTGTTTAACACAGAAACTTTACAGTTCAATCAAAACAAACATATGGTTTTTACAACAGACAGTGCGTGCAAAATGTTTCAGCCACCGAACGAGCCACGCTTGCAAGCTTGCTATACAATAGATTTTGCAATTGCAATTAATTAATTGCATAGACTAAATACAATATGTCCACCTAGTAATAGAATACTATTGGCTAAAAAACCTGTAGGGTCGACGTCATACGACCAACGCCGCGCTGTGATTGGACGACCCTTGTCGCGCTGCCAACCTAACGCCGCTGACGCGCGCTTGCTCCTGCGCTCCCGGTAACCGGTTCTTGATCTGAGTGCGCAGTGTTGCCACCCTGCACCACGCCGGCCGGCTTGATGACGCTCTTGAATGCGCGGGAACTTTGCGTACCCAATCGTCTTGTTGTTTCGCCACACAGACGCGACAATCGACAAAATGGCGGATCTTGATTGATTGAAATATGTCGGATGCTTGAAACTAACCTTTTGATGTTGAGTTGAACGAATGTTTTTCTTGTAGGGCTTGAATCTCAAATTAAAGTTGATTGAATTCTTGAATAATGGAATCGTACTCTCACTCTTGATAGGTCCTTAGAATAGCTTCTTGCTTTCTTGATTTGAAGGATACCTATTTTCTTTCTCGCAGGATGAATAAGCTGGATCGTAGCTGACGCCGAAGGGGTTTCGCGGGCCAACCAAAAGAAATTGCAGCTGTATTCTTTATAATCCTGTTGCGTCTTCCGTTATCGTAGGCTGAGCAGCTGTAGTTAGCACCGAAGGGGTATCGCGGGCCAACCAAAATAAATCGCAGCCGTCTTGTACTTTTGCAGCCTAGATTGCCTGTGCGCGTCGTTTGTAGTGATGTTTTGTCCCTTGCAGTGTGGATGAAACGCCGCACAGTGGGATTGCGCCGCGTGCAGTTCGCAATGGAGATCGCTGCGCCTTTGTCCAAGCACTCGTTGCCCGCCTGACGAAGAAATCGCGGGGAGAAGGACCAATGTATGGAGCTTGATGTGCAGCTCGGGGATAGCTAGGTGCTGGTTTGTCTTCCTCAGACAGTGATAGTCAAATACTTGAGGGGCACAGTTTATTTGCTCACAACACACAGAGTACAGTTGTATTTTAAATCACATATTAGGAACTATTACTATATTTTATAGATTTAATCACTACTAGGTTATAATAGGTACGGACGCGCACACCGAGGAAACGGAATCGAAGCAAAAACTCCTTTTTGAATGTTGCCAAACCCAAATATTAATAAAACTTTTGTTGGTGTTGCCAACATACTCTCTTTTTTTCACGGTACCTTAATAATTTTTTCTAAAATCAGGGGGGTTTCTGTGGACGGTGAGTAATGGGCTAGCTCACCGTCCGTCCGTTTTATGACCACGATAGGCCGTGTCGACGGCTGGTTCGTGTTCCACGCACGCCTCAAAGAGATATCAGTAACATTGCAAGGGCCGACGCCCGTCGGGGCTGCGGGTTGTTCGAAAGAGATACCGTGGCTTCGACACAAAGGGCTAATAAGGATCATGGGTGGTTTTTAGTCAGTAGAAGTTTGACACTGCCGCTGAGGAGTCATTTGATGATTTCCTACTTCCTACCAACCAAAAAAAAGGGTATCATAATGATGTACTGAATACATGGTAACTGTTTTCGCTTTGGTATCCCTTCCACCTTGTATACCAGTCAACCAAATGTCCTCTACGTCCATTTAGTAAACTAGACACGTAATTGTGGCATATAAGGCTTGCATACCGCCTCTTCAATAGTAATGAATGAGTAGCTAACCGATCATTACTTGTGGCTTTAGCTTCGCACGGTCCGCCAGATTACTTCCTGTCTGTGTCTCAAAACACTGTATAGGAGAACGTCGTATGGAATTTTATGGCCTGTGACCATGCCTGCATGACAACCTCGTTCCTGCTGAACATGAGCTTGAGGTCCTGTGCCTGAGGGTTGGGGTGAGTATTATTGGCAGGGTTTATCAATCAAGAATTCTTCAATAGCAGCCAAGGGGTCTGAATTTGGTCTCGGTTCATGACAATGGACTCGTCCCCCATAACATTGAACTTACACATAACTGGCAAGTTGTGAATATTATTTCTGCCTAACCCTTTGGATATTACAGGCGTGTTTATGTGATACTAGCTTTTGCCAGCGGCTTCGCCCGCGTGAAAATGACGATTTTCCATACAAACTTTATTCCCTTATTTAACTCCCTTAGGGGTTGAATTTCTAAAAATCCTTCCTTATTCCTTGTCTACATTATAAAGGGAACCTCTGTGCAAAATTTCAGCGTTCAAGGATTTGGGCTGGGCGTTGATGTGTCAGTCAGTCAGGACTTCTCTTTTTATTTATATAGATAGAAATAGTTACCCGTACTTGGCCCGCGAACGATTATGGCTAGCACGGGGTCACACGAAGTCCTGAGTCTAAGCACTGAGATCCTTACAGACTGATCTGGCTCAGTATGGTACGCCTGTTGTGATCTGATCTGTGTTCAACGTGACCTATCCGAAGCCACTACCCACGCCGCGCCGTCGAGAGTTCTGGCCGAATCTAATTTAATATTAAAACTACAAGAATTTTCGTCGTGTAATAAGGCACATAAATCTATGCCTTAATATTTAAAAAACCATTACACTTTTACAGAATTTGCAATAGCAGCACCATCAGACTCAAACCGCAAAGACCAGCTTCTCTCCAGCCTGTTCCCCGAAGGTCACCCGGCGCGTACCTTCACCTGGGGCAACCTCCGCAGCCTGAAGGACGACATAGATGATGATGAGAAGCTACACCAGGCCGCGCATGCGTTTAGGAAGAGGCATTATAGTGCGCATAGGATGACTGTTGCTGTACAGGTTAGTTATCTTTTCATCATCTGCCTAGCCTTTTCCCAGCTACGTTGCGGTCGGCTTCCAGTCTAACCGGATGCAGATTAATATTAGTTTAGCGATAGGCAGTTGCTCCATGTTCATCATTCATCATCATCATTTCAGCCAAAAGACGTCCACTGCTGGACATAGGCCTCTCCCAGGCGTCGCCACATTGACCGGTCCCGTGCGTCTCTCATCCAGCGGGTTCCTGCAACCTTGACCAGGTCATCGGTCCACCTAGTGGGAGGCCTTCCAAGGCCTTCCAACGCAACGTCTTCCGGTTCGCGGTCGCCATTCCAGAACTTTTCGGCCCCATCGGCCATCCGTTCTGCGAGCAATGTGCCCTGCCCATTGCCACTTAAGTCTGGCGATTCTTCGGGCTACGTCGGTAACCTTGGTTCTCATGCGGATGTCCTCATTTCTGATTCGATCACGCAAGGAAACTCCGAGCATAGCCCTCTCCATTGCCCTTTGGGTGACTTTGAGCTTTCTGATGAGGCCCATTGTGAGCGACCACGTTTCGGTCCCGTATGTAATCACTGGCAACACACACTGGTCATAGACTTTCGTCTTGAGACACTGGGGTAAGTTGGACGAGAAGATACCGCGCAACTTCCCGAACGCTGCCCAGCCGAGTCGGATTAGACGATTGACCTCTTTCTCGAAGTTAGATCTACCCAACTGGACCGTTTGTCCCAGGTAGACATAATCGTCCACAACTTCGAGCGTAGAGTCTCCGATCTTGATAGGAGTGGGTGTTACATGAACATTCAACATAACCTTGGTTTTGTCCATGTTCATTTTAAGACCCACTCTTTCGGAAGCTCTACTGAGGTCATCGAGCATTGCACTGAGGTCTTCCATGGTCTCAGCCATGACCACTATATCGTCGGCAAACCGAAGGTGAGTGATGTACTCGCCGTTGACGTTGATGCCAAGTCCTCTCCAATCCAGAACCTTGAAGATATCCTCCAATGCAGCGGTAAACAGTTTCGGAGATATGACGTCTCCCTGTCTCACACCGCGCTGCAGAAGGATAGGTTCCGAGGTCTGGTCCTGAAGTCGGACTGACATGGTGGCGTTTTTGTACAAACACTTCAACACCTCGATGTACCGGTAGTCGATTTGGCACCGTTGGAGAGACTGCAGCACAGCCCAAGTCTCGATCGAATCGAAGGCTTTCTCGTAGTCCACAAACGCTAAACAGAGAGGCAGGTTATACTCTTCGGTCTTCTGTATAACCTGCCGCAGCGTATGTATGTGGTCTACGGTACTGAAGCCTTTTCGGAATCCGGCTTGTTCGGGAGGCTGGAAATCGTCAAACCTGCGTGCGAGACGATTCGTGATGACTCTTGAAAACAACTTGTAGACATGGCTTAGAAGTGAGATGGGCCTATAGTTCTTCAACCGGGCATTATCACCCTTTTTGAAGAAGAGCACCACCACACCCCTGCACCAAGCCTGTGGCGTTTTCCCCTCGAGTATGACGGAATCAAACAGCTTCTGTAGGGCCTTAAGGACCGGTTTGCTGCCACCCGCCTTCAGAAGTTCGGCCGTAATTCCGTCATCACCCGGCGCCTTGTTGTTTTTAAGCTGTTTCAGAGCCATCCTAATCTCGTACAGGCTGACGTCCGGGATGTCTTCGGTATAGTGTCGGGTCAATCTAGCTCTGGGGTCTTTCGCTAGATTTTCGACGGGTTGACTAGTTGACGTGTACAGCTGCCCATAAAAACTCTCGATCTCTCTCAGAAGCTCCGGTTTGGCGGACACGATCCTGCCATCGTCGGTCTTCAGTTTCGTGAGCTGGCTCTACCTAATAGCCAGATCTCTTGCAAATACCTTGGAGCCTTTGTTGCGCTCAATCGCGTCTTTAATACGCTCGGTATTAAAGCGGCGGAGGTCGCTCTTCAAGGATTTGGAGATCTGTCTATTGAGCCGCCGGTATTGCCGAGCTTCGTCTGAAGACTGCAGGATCATCTCACGCCGCTCCTTCATGAGCCTGAGAGTGTGATCTGAGAGTTTTTTGATCTTATTTGTACGACGTATCTTAAAAAATTTAGATCCAGTCGTATGGACAGTTTCCACGAACCCGTCGTTGTAATCGTCCACTGAGCTTCCTAGGCATGCGAAGCGATTCTGGAGTTCAAGTTGAAAGCTCTCGGGGTTTTGGATTTGGATCTGTGCTGGACGGAGCGTAGACTTCATCAGTCGTGACCTTTCTAGCTTTATATTGATGTTCAATGTGCCTCTTACCATGCGGTGATCGCTTCCGGTTTTCACCGAATTGATCACAGAGACATCATTGAACATTTGCTTGTTGGTAGACATGATGAAGTCAATCTCATTTTTAGTCGCACCATCGGGGCTCTGCCAGGTCCACTTCCTGTGCTCACGTTTTTTGAAGAAGGAGTTCATCATAAAGAGGCCCTCCTTCTCCATAAAACTGGCCAGTTGGTGACCCCGGTGGTTCCGAAGTCCAATCCCAAATTGCCCCACTTGCTGCTCATCCTCGCTTCGTTTGCCCAGTTTCGCGTTGAAGTCCCCCATGACAACGGTGAAGTAAGTTCTGAAACCATGCATGGCTTTAGAAATATCCTCATACATGGTTTCTACTTCATCGTCGGGGTATGCCGAAGTCGGGGCGTAGACCTGTATGACCTTCAGCGAATATCTTGCAGATATTCTGAGTATAAGGTACGCCACCCTGTTCGACACACTCTCGATCTTCACCACGTTGTTCACGAGAGACTTGTGGACGATAAACCCAACACCACCACCCTGTGACTGCCGGTCTCCCTCTCGGAAGTAGAGCAGGTTGCCGGATTTCAGGATTATCGTGTCCTCCCCCTCTCTTCGGACTTCAGATAATCCGACAATACTCCATCGCAGCCTGCTTAATTCTTCCTCGAGTTCCGCCAGCTTCTCGTCGGCCCGGAGTGTGCGCGTGTTATATGTTACCAGGTCCAGTGGTCGGTATGTTTGGTAGCCGGATCCCGTCCGGGGATTCTTAGCACCCCTTGCCACGCCGTTGCCTCGACCGCTACCGTAGCCGAGGGTAGACGGGCTGCCGGGTACTAGGGGCCTGTTTTGTTTAACGCTCATCATTTTTTGGGGGGGGTTTGCCATAATCGCCACGCTTGGCAGGCGGGTTGGCGATCGCAGTATGGTTGTTACAAAGACACAGAGAACGCTGCTGCCCATTCTCTGCTCCATGTTACAGCAAATAATTACAGCCGCTCGGTCCATAGGTCATTTGTATGAACTTTGACAGTAGATACAGGTAGGCAGTGGTCTGATAGTCTGACACAACTTGTCTCACCAAACACAAACACACAAAAATTCAAATCTTTCCTCTTTATAATATTAGTGTAGATGTATGTGGGTAGGTGATTGGCCAACTTTATACCAAAAGTATCATCCAAAAACTATTTAATCAAATAGAATATGCCAAGTCATGTCCCGTTCTCCCGTTTCTGCTTACTACATTTGTGAAAGGCGTTATTGTTTGCATTCCCATCGACTGTAAACCGACCATGATGTCACAGGATATAGTATTTCTATTGACAATAACATTTACTATAAATTCTAATTGTCTAGTTCTATCATATAAGAAACAATCGAAAGAAACATTCGTTAGGTCTATTATAGTATCAACCAAAATATTTTTAGTAGTTCGAAAATATTTTTTAATAGTACAACGACATGCCAAACAATACGATGTTTAGTAAATAGGACGCGTTCTTTGATTAGAACGATCAATAAATAACATTCATACATATACTACCTCTCAAACACTCATAATATACTGCCTCATTGGTCTAGTGGTCGCAAGTGCAACTCCTGAGCATGAGGTTCTGGGTTCGATTCCCGCGTCGCGCAATTGAATTTTTCCATCAGGAAATTGTCATTAGCAGCCACGGAATCTGAATTTTTGCCCGGTTGATGGCAAAGACAATAATATGCTCGCCCCCTATTAGATAAGACTTGAAAACATAACTTGCGACATGTGGGTGTATTTATCAGGTACACCTCTGCTTAACCCTACGGGGATTACATGCGTGAAGTTATGTATGTATATATATATATACACATATATATATATATAAGGTCCCATTAAAATAGGTGGACAAAATTTCAGAAGTCATTCAGACCACCAAAATAAGGATGATGGTAAAAAAAAAATAAGAAAATCGCATTTAAGTACCTACTCATAGAGGATGAGTTTGTTCTAGAGTGCCGGCAATTTATTATTTTAAGTAAAAAAAAAAACACTTTATTTAATATTTTTTTGTTTAGATATGTTTGGTTAGACTTATTGAACGCTGTGTTAAAATTTGTCCACCTATTTTAATGGGACCTTATATATGTCATAAATACTCTCACACCTTTTCGCCATGAGGGGTAGGCAAAAACCTGCTACGATCCTCAGATTGTCCTTCTGTCTAGTCTAGTCTTATACCTGGTGATACACGCATGCCGATTGCGAGTATTACGCACCTGACCTTTCTGAAAAACATGACCAATAAGGACATACGTAAATAAAGATATTGATTTAAACGCATACCATAACATACAAATAGATCTGCATGTTTAACTAAACTGAGTGATTAGATTATGTATGAAAACATGCGCAATATTACGGAAATACATACATACGTAAACTCAAGCCTTTTCTCCGGAAGGGTACGCAGAAATCACAAAACGCCATCTGCTCTCATACTCCTCTCGCCTCGTTCGCGTTCATAAAGGGTGTAAAAATACCCGTAAAATAGCTGGAAGGCACTTATTCTTCCTATCATTGCGATATTTTTTTGTTCTGGACTATACCTGGGTCCATGGAGCTGTGCCCGTTCTTTTGCATCGAGATATACGCTTTGCAATGGGTTCCTTAAACAGTTATGCTTTTGGACTGGGATTGCAGCTCCATGCCTTTACTTTGACAATTCTAAAGTGTCTTACTTCTCTATTTGAAATTAATGGTTTGAGTATGCAGAAAAGTGCTCACTTGGTGATACAGAGTCACTGATTGAGAGAAGAGTATCCTACCACAGTCTCACACAACGTTTCTCCCCAGGCGCGGATGGACCTATCCTCGCTCGAAGATTACGTGGTGAACACCTTCGGCCACATTCCCACCAACAAGCTGCCTGCGGAGGACTTCAGTCAGTTCAGCTACACGAATGAAACCGTCACTCCGGAGTTCAGGAGCATATACTACGTCAAACCTGTGGGCGATACTACTGAGGTAAGGGTTCTTTGTATAGACTAGCTTTCTGCCGGCGACTTTGCCCGTAACGTGCCACGTTTTAAAATGACACGCAATATCGTAGCGACTTTCTTCATCGAAAATAGTAAAATTTGGCGGCTAGTTTGGCACTTTCGGTAGCCTCCTGTCATGTGCAAGTAACAGTAGGGCTATTGCATATCTTTTTAATGTCAGTGGCTATTACTGGCTATCATAAATGTCCATAAATTAACTATAAATTGGTTATGGTTTGGTACGTTTTTTTTTTAAAGTAACCATTTGACAGTTATTTGATAGACACTAGGTATATGTTAGCCACTGTCATTAAAATATACGCAATAGCCTTGCTGCAGGGCTATTGCGTATCTTTTAATGACAGTGGATAACTTATAATGTCTATCAAATAACTGTCAAATGGTGAGTTTTTAAGAAAAAAATGTACCAAACCATAACCAATTTACAGTTAATCTATGGACATTTCTGATAGCCATTGACGTTAAAAAGATACGCAATAGGGGGTCAGGACAGGCTGGACACGATATCAAGTGCCCCATAGTGCATAGTGCAGCTTTCTATCAGTGAAAGAATTTTTGAAATCGAAAGAGCAGTCTCGGAGATTACCTCTTAAATCTATACTTATTTCAAACTTTTTTTCCAATTATTAGTGTAGATAAGACTTTAACCAAATATGGGCCTTGTTATCTATAACTAACTAATAACTATAAAGGCTGGAAGGGAGACCGACGCTAAAACGGTTACTATAATAATATATGCATTATAGACATATAAATACGGAAACAGTTCGTTGCTTATTTACAAAAGAAACAGCTGTTTTGAAACAACTGTTTCAACACGGTCAAAATAAATACAACAGCTGTTTTTTTTTTTAATTATTGTTGAAGAGAGCAGAGGTGGCCCAGTGGTGGTGGCCCCGACTTACGAACAGTGAGTCGCGGGTTCGAACCCCGTCAGGCACATTACTTTGTGTAATTTATTTCATCACCACTGTTCTCAAAACGGTGAAGGAAAACATCGTGAGGAAACCGGCATGTCTTTGAACCAAAAAATTCGAAGATATGTGACATCTACCAATCCGCACTGGGCCCGCGTGGTAGATTCTAGCACATCCCTCTCCTAGAGAGGAGGCCTGAGTCCCTGCAGTGGGAACATTATAGGCTGATGATGATGATGATGATGATTGTTGAAGAATTTCTATGTTTAGCATCGGTGTCCCTTTCACCTTGTATAATTCCTTAAATCAAAAAACAACTTATTTTCCTTTTCAACCAAAATTGAGTTAAGAGCGAATACTACGAAAAGACCTTGAAAAGTTGATCTATTTACACCTAGCTTTTTGTGTCTAGCCCGAATTTTATGGTTATATGATTATCCAGGTGCATACCTTGTCAAAACATCTACACAAATAAATAAAATTGAAGTGTCTGTTTATAATTTAATGTAACCACTTTTTACTGAATGCATAAATATGAAAGTGTGTAAAGGACTTTAACACTGTTAGCCTGTTTTGGCCAATGTTGGCGCGGCTGGACCGATTTTGACGGGACTTTTACTGACATATAGCTGATTTTATAAGGAGTAACTTAGACATTACTATGAATTTAGACAAGGATTAGGGTTCCATCATCATTCATAAAAAAAATTAAAACCCTTTAAATAGGGGATCGGACTGGGTCAAAATAATATAATTCTGTTTAGTCCGTAAGTTAGATTATCGAAAAATATTGAATACGTGTTTTTTATTTTATCAAATCAATAAAAAATGACGAAGATAAAACGCGTCAAAGATCTTTGAGTGGGGCTTGAAACGTCACTTGTGTCGTCAAAATGTTCTATCATATGACGTCACACGAGTTTTCGAAGCACTGTATCGTCTTCATTTTAAGTTTACGTGAAAAAAGAAAAAATACGTGTCCAATAATTTTTGGAAATCTTCCAGACGGACTAATTAGTTTTTTTTTGTCCGATCCCCTATTGTTAACTAAAATTGATTAGGTAATAGCCTCAAAATAACATCAGCTTTCTAAACTACCCTTGTTTTATCCCGCAGGTACATCTAACATGGTGCATGCGGTCTTTGCTGTCTGAATACGAGTCCAAGCCGCACCAGTATATCTCTTACTTACTGGGTCACGAAGGAAAGGGCAGTCTACTCTCCTACTTAAGGAAAAAGTTAGTCATTTCTTATTTAAAACTGTTATATGTGTGTGATGTTAAAGGGGAAAATATACAAGTCCGTGATTAGGCCTGTCGTACTGTATGG
This sequence comes from Diarsia dahlii, assembly GCA_949775195.1. NCBI lineage: Eukaryota > Metazoa > Arthropoda > Insecta > Lepidoptera > Noctuidae > Diarsia > Diarsia dahlii. The sequence goes on along the minus strand of OX459210.1, from coordinate 11,816,271 downwards.
ATCGGAATGTTGGGCTGTGAAGAAGATGGATGAAATAAGGTTGCATGTTGCGGAGATGAGAATGTTGAGGTGGATGTGTGGTGTGACCAGAATGAATAAAGTGAGGAACGAGTATATCAGAGGAAGTTTAAAAGTTGCGCCAATTACAGAAAAGTTAAAAGGGAATCGACTGTCGTGGTATGGGCATGTAATGAGGAGGGATGAATCGTATGTGACTAAAAAAGTTATGAATATAAATGTGGATGGATGGAGAGGGAGAGGAAGACCAAAGAAAAGATGGATGGAGTGTGTGAGGGGTGATATGAAGGAAAAAGGAATAAATGATAACGTGACGACTAACAGGGCAGAATCGAAGGAAAAAACGTGTTGCGCCGACCCCAAATGACATGGGATAAGGGCAGGAAGATGATGATGAAACTGTTATATGTACGATTTGCAATTGAATGACAATCAGTCTTACCAATGGGTACGTATTACCTAGTATGAAATAGGTTGTGGAGGTCAGATAGGCAGTCGCAGTGGAAAATACTGGGAGCTGCATCCGGTTGGAAACATGCTAGGCAGACAATGATGCACTTGAATAACTTTACCTTGTGTTAGCTTGTCTTTTTATACGATGCAAATTACGACGTGTAAAATGATGTGTCGAGACGTAATAGTCAAATAAAAGGTGTAAAAGAACGTTTCACGAAGCCGTCTACGAAGCATTCTGAAAGTCTGTGCAAAAAGTATTGCTGGGACCTGCATTTTTATTGGGATGAAAAATCACGTTTTATAGGAAGACAGTTCGCTGGATCATATTATCTTTCCAGGTCCCCCGACTGCAATAAAAAAGTTGGTTTCGATAGATCTAACTCACTTTGAGTCGGGGGATTTTCATATAAAATATTTAACTCTTTTTACCGACGTGTGATTTTTCGAAAAAAATAAATTATATAATAATAAATGAAAAGGTTTAGCGTGCAGTGTTTTTTATGTCATTCCTTCCCAATGCCGGGAAAAGGCCTTCCCTCATTAGTCCTAAAAAAGGTAATAAAAAATAATATTTCCGGTCTTTTGTCAAGACTTCCCATAAAATCTAGATAAATAATAAAACTAATTGTCTACATACAGGGTGTGGGCACTCGGCATATACACTGGTAACTCAGAAAGCGGCATCGACTACACTTCCATATACAGTCTGTTCTCCACACAAGTTGTGCTCACTAAGGAAGGACTGGACCATGTCGATGAGGTGAGCTCACTCGATTTTTTATTCAAGTTAAAAGAAATACCTGCCAAATAATAAAAAACAAAACAGTAAACAGAACAGTAGTATAATTGAATTGATAGCGACTGCTGAGCATAAGGGTCTGGGTTCGATTCCTGGGTCGGATAATGGGATGTTTTTCTATCAACATAACTGGCGACATGTAGATTGTAGGTGTCCAGTAAGGTACACCTCTGCCTAATCCTTTAGGGCTTACAGGCGTGATTAAGTTAAATAAAACAGCCTTTACAAATTAGACGCCGATATACGTCCCGCCAAGAAAGTTTGCAGTCCCACTAAGAAGGGCTGAAAGTAGTCTATTATTTTATGTCGTGAGGATCGTCAATATTAAACAAACGTAAAGGTGACGGCAATAAGCTTTTACGTTGCTGAGTGGTTATTAGCAAAGCATAAATAAGCTTGCACGGTTGGCGCAGTGGCTAAACGATTGGACTGCTGCGCTGCGCGTCGCGGGTTCGATTCCCGCACGAAACAAATATTTGTATGGCCTTAATAATTGTTTCGGGTCTGGGTTTTTTTGTGTAAGTGAGATTCAATGTTTGTAAATCCACCTACGATACAGGAGAAATTCATACAGTGTGGGGGTGTTTTGCCGTAATAAATATTTTGGCGCCTTCCCTTTTGACGCAATCAATATTAGCGCTGGATGTCGTCAATAAATTTCCAGAAGCACTCATGTAATTTGTTGTCTTTTCAGGTGCTCGAAGCGATATTCTCGTACATAAACATGCTCAAACAAATTGGACCATCACAAAGAATATTCGACGAAATAAAGGTAATATTGCAGTTTGTCAACTTAACTTTTATGCCCGGTTTTATCAAAAGCAGAAAGAAACAAGAAGATAAGTTTCCACAAATCACAGAGGATAAACAAAAACCCGTAAAATCATGATCTATATGAAAACCATGCCTGCAATTTTTTGACTAGCTATAGCTACTTATGACGTCATAAACTATTTTAGTATTCGATAAGGCTGTTGGGCCGCATATCACACAACTGGAGACCTAACCGAGGAGAAAATGGCAGAAGGCCTTGCATGGCTTTCTAATTATTGGTGAGAAGAGGCGTAACACCGAGAAAAGTGGAAGCAACGGGACTAGGCCTTTGCCAAGGAGTGCGAAAGTTCAGGCTGACAAAAAAAAACACTATTTAGTTACTATACAAACTAGACTACAAAATAATAGTACATTACTGCAGCGGCCAGCAACAGAGGCACCGATGGACGAACGTGTAAATGTGGGCCGAGGCGAAGCCGAGGCACACATACGTAAGTCCATCAATGCCTAGTTGTGGCCAAGGCTTGTATAGTACTTTTCTCAAATAATGCGAGGAAATTAAATACAATTTACTTTTCAAAATCACATACAACAATAATTTTTCACGCGTTGAAGAGTTCAGCCAATTCGAAATTTAAATAAAACCTTTAATAAGTCACCTCCTTGGTTGCTATGGTTCAGAGTAAAAGATCGTTCCATTTTTAAATAACACGACAGATATGAGTTTAGTATGTAATTTATTTGGCCGCTAAACACGACAGATATGGATTTTCATACAACTTTTGCCGGCCGCTGGTCGCATGTATCTGGCCAGTACAGCAATTTCGATTTATCTCGAAGAAGGTTGTCAAAATAATAGTGCAAGTTTTACATAAAAATAAAACTTGTATTATTAAGCAGAGACGATGCACAGCATCCTGTGAGAGGGCGTTGTATACTTCCCGTTAATTTTCAACCAATCAGAGCTCTTTTAGTCACGTGTTTCCGGTAGTCACGTGGTCCCAGGTGGCGTGTTCGCTAATGGCGGACTTTTACCTCATAGAAGTCTCTCACCAGGATACCTTAAATGGATGCTGTGCATCGTCTCTGCTTAATAATACAAGTTTTATTTTTATGTAAAACTTGCACTATTATTTGGCATGTGACGATGCACAGCATCCTGTGAGAGACGTGTTTATAACTCCTGGTGACCACAACGACGCTATGTGAGAATATGATAATATTTACTGAAAAAATAAAACCATGGTAACACCGCAACCTTCGATCAATAATAGTACTAGATTAAGCATCAGGAACAAAACTAAGTCGCTCAAGTGGCCACGTTTGCACACACGTAAACATCTACATAACATCTTAGAAAAAAGTTCAATATTATTAACAACTTCAGATGATTATAAGCCTTAACACTTAAACATAACGTTTAATTTTCATTGTAAAGTATATTTACTTAAGCCCTTTCATCGGAGAAAGATTAGAAGCAAAACATTTTAAATGTCGCTCCAAAATAAAAAGTCATCAGTACAAAAATATTCATTCTAAAATGAAACTTAAGCTCTAAGCAATACGGTTAAAAGCATTTTGTGTACAATGTCGTGCTTATTCTATTGCGGAACTAGCGGTCCCTGTTCAAGAACATGATACAATAGTTGGTGCGTTGTAGCAAACATTGGCCAAACAATTATAATATTCGCTGATTTAATTATATTTACAGTTTAATTATGTTTAAATATTATTTAAAAGCACATAATGATATTAAATTACCGAATAAAAGATATTCCTTCCAAAACCTTGGTGTTACGGTGGTTATTTACACAGTTTTTGAACGCATACTGCGGCATTTTGACGTCTTGATGTTGGCTATGATTGGACCGTACTAATTTGAAATAAGACCACAAATACTTTTGTGGTCTTAAGTTTCGGGCCGTTTTTGAAGCGCTTATCGGGAATCTAGTACATTATTGATCGAAGACCGCAACATCTATTCTTTATACGAATCAGAATAATCAGCTTCTAGCTAATTCAATTTAGGTAGGTAATTAGGTAATATTTTTATTTCTATTACATTTAAAATAGTTCAGGATAATGTAATAATCTAAAAAATAAGAATCACTAAACAACGATAGAGACAATCGATTTCATCTTATACCAGTTCAAAATTATTCGAGAGATTACTCGAAGTAAGATCCTAGACTATCTGTTTACAATAATATTAAGCAAAAGTATTCGGTTCACGCCAATTGCCACGAGAGAGAATATTTTCTATTGAGACATTTTCATACCAATTCAAGGAAGCCACGGCTGAACTCATACTTCCAGGTCATGCAGATATAACCTCATCTTTTAGTAAGCTTTTAATCCAATTACCTATCACAATTTGTGATGCACTGTGTGTGGGACCTCGAATTGATACAAACAATGAATGATTACAATTGGGTGTACGTCTCGGTCTTCCTAATTCCAAAACTTTTCTAAACCAACTAACTGGACATATATTTACGTTAGCGTAACAAGATAGTTTCCGACCTGATTGCCTGAACACAGCAGTGTCGGTCTTTGACCCAAACACGGGATACATAATGATATGATCACCCTGATCAATATAGTTACTTGGTGGGTTCGTCTGCATTGAGGCAACCAGTTCGCTTGGATCCCAAATAGGAGCCTAGGTTTCTCTGCTCTAGGAGACTGTAGCGAAATAACATAAGCATATTAGTTGTACTAAGAAGTCTTCATTCAAATTTTCGCCACAGGACGGTCGTCCAAAAGTCAGAACTACAGACTTATGCAACAATATGGTAGGAGAGGCTCATCTCTCCTCAATTAATCGAGGCTTGACAAACTAATATTATTGGGAGAATTATTGAAGTCAAAATTGTTATCTTTAAACCGGAACCAGGCCGGTCTATAAGTTCTAAGTGTGCTCCAGCTAGATCGGAGCTGGGACCTAACAGCTTCTGAACAATTACTATTTATTTCGCCCCACCCTCTATCTTCCAAACATAGAGCTCTGTCTTGAATGCGATTAGGTGGCAGGCCCGTGCTCCGATCTACAACTCGATCTAGGTTGGGGATACTCAAGGATCTGCAGAGAGCTCGGCGTCGAAGTTCCAGTAACCACTTCACACATTGGAGCCACTATCAATAAATTGCCCTGAGCCGAGTTCAGATAGTAAAGGGCTCGAGGGATTAGGCTGGGGGGCGGAAACACCCACGCCAGCTGAAATAGCGACTGAAGGGGTTGCAAAATTAAGCTAATGAGTCTGGACATTCTTTGGTAACGTACTCCATCACAACCCTGGTTTCCCAGGTGGCAAAAAGGTCTACTTGGGAACCCCAACTTTACGAAACAATTATCTGAGAGCCGGTCTCAGTAGATGCTATTCTGCTACCTGTTCCCCGCGAGATTGCAGTGCCAGCACCGCTGATCTGGTTTCCTAAAACCGGAGGATCGTCTAACTGTGTTCTCCACCCGTAATCTGCAGCATCCGTCGTCATAAAATGGTGAATCAACTTCAGGTGCAAGCTGCACCGAACAAACGGCTATTCTAAGGGTGTCCGTGTGACCCACCATTCCAGATCCTTCATGACCAGTTGTGAAATTTCTACAGCTTTGCGATGAGGGAGACGCTTCAAAGTCCGAGAAAGAATTTGAAGTTGGCGGCAGTAAAAACGACCTCTTGGATTGACAAAGCTGGCGAAGTTGAGAGTGCCTAAAATAATCTGAGCTTCCTTCCGTGAAATTTTTCCTCTTCGTACTTCGAAAGGGATAGAATTGCCTGGGTAAATACTTGAAATTCTCTTTGGTGTTCCAAATGACAAATGGAAAAAGACCGCAGAAGACTTCTCGATCGGATCGTAGAAGTAGGGCCACCCAGTTGGTCAACACTGAGAAATTCAGCAGGTAATATGTTGAATTGTTTGACCATAAATTAGTCTGAGGAACTGTCGGTAGTTTTTCAAGACGCTTACGAGCAAATATGCTGAGGAAAGTCCAGCTTCACAATCCAGCCCTCCTTTTGTAAAAAATGGGATATCTGAAAGTGAGAGACCCGGTGGAATGGTTTTACATAAAAATAAAACTTGTATTATTAAGCAGAGACGATGCATCCTGTGAGAGTGGTTTCGGAACAATGTGACGGTTCAGGCGCTTCAGGTTGAATATGGGCCGCTTGGAGCCGTCGCTCTTGTTTGCGAGAAACATTGTTGAGAAAAAACTCGGACCGACATCGCGATGATCCACACCTTCTAGAACGCCTTGTTCTAATAATTGTTTCACCTAGATTGACATCTCTAGTGATTGAATGGTCTGGAATTGACTCAAAGTTCGTACTGATGGATGAATCAGTGGTGGTTTGGAGGTAAATGGCAGACGCATTCCCGTGATGATTCCGAGAAGGGCCTTCGGAGCCCAAAGCGTCTGACACTGCCTCCGATACGCTCGGAGACAGCCTCCGTAAAAGTGGTGTCGCTGCGAGTCATGTGTCATATTTCTTCTTTATTGTAGAACTTTTGTTCATGTTTTGAATTGACGCAAAGTTCGTACTGATGGATGAATCAGTGGTGGTTTGGAGGTAAATGGCAGACGCATTCCCGTGATGATTCCGAGAAGGGCCTTCGGAGCCCAAAGCGTCTGACACTGCCTCCGATACGCTCGGAGACAGCCTCCGTAATAGTGGTGTCCTTTTGTTCTTGTTACTTTGCATGGCCGGGGTCTTGTCCCTTCTCGAATTTCAATCTTTTGACGAAAGTAAGCGCGCAGCTGAATTTCATCGAATAGGCAATCAGAACTCGGAGGGATCTTACGCAGACCGTCACGCAGGTTCTCATTAGAAATTTCGCTTAGGATACGCTCCTGGCGATTTTCTATATATTCAGCTCGTTTTCCGCAAACGAGCTGCATGATTTTCTAACAAATTTTGTGGAATTTTGATGAGGGTAGAAATGATTCCGAAATTTTATATGAAAATTAGAACTCGGAGGGATCTTACGCAGACCGTCACGAAGGTTCTTACTTGCAATTTCGCTTAGGATACGCTCCCGGCGATTTTCTATATTATTTAGCTCATTTTCCGCAAACGAGCTGCATGATTTCCTCACTAATTTTGTGAAATTTTAATGAGGGTAGAAATGATTGAAAGAAAGATTGATAAAAACGATTGCGTAACGAAAATAAAAATCGAAAAAATTTAAGATGCTGTTAGTGAAGCATCAGAAGAAGCTATCCAATCAATGAAATTCTGTAAGCTTTGATTCAGTAACTCGCGTTGTGAAATTAAAGATTTAGGTACACAGGGCTGCTATCAATCTCTCGGAGTTCGCCGCGTTATCTTTACTCTTAACAAACTGTCGAAGTTCATCGTTAGGTAATATCAAGTTCAACAAAACCAGGTGAAGTATTATGAATCCTCAAGGCGTCCACGTAGCGCACATCCTTCCATGGCTACTCACCGAACGCTTGTAACGCTTCAAGTCGCTTCACGAGGTGCGGATTAGAGCGAGGCACTTTAGGGTCCTTTAGGGACCTATTAATAATGCCTAAATTTAACCGCGAAACTCCACTAAACATTTATTCGTCTTAGGGTAATGCGGAGCTAGAACCAGGAACTGGTTCCAGCACATAAGCCGTTGTATTCGGTGTCGAGCCGAATACGAATGTACGAACTTTTTGCATTAAAAGGTTCGTTAGTACAGCCACTTGTTTCATAAGGTTAGAGATGTCTGAAGACTTACCGCATTTCCGTTGCTTTACCTCAGAACCAGAACCTGAAGAGTCAGATTGCGAAGAGCTCGAATCACTCTTTGTAGCAGACGTTTACGGCTCGATGAAGACATCAAGTCGTCGCCTACCTGCACTTTTTGTTCCGAATCACTATTATTCGTAATTGCACTATTTATTTGATTTTCACTCATTTTATTGCTAATTTATAACACTTAGCACTTCTTTTTGAAATAAAATAAGAATTTCACTAATTTTATTGCTAATTTACAACACTTAGCACTTCTTTTTGAAATAAAATAAAATTTTCACTCATTTTATTGCTAATGTATAACACTTAGCACTTCTTTTTGAAATAAAATACGATTACAAATGTTTTAAAAATAACTGCAAACTGTAACTTAGATGTTGCTTGCTCGAGAAGTAACGACGCTATGAGGTAAAAGTCCGCCATTAGCGAACACGCCACCTGGGACCACGTGACTACCGGAAACACGTGACTAAAAGAGCTCTGATTGGTTGAAAATTAACGGGAAGTATACAACGCCCTCTCACAGGATGCTGTGCATCGTCACATGCCAAATAATGCTCAAATTTCCAAGCATGTTTGAGAAAAGGGTATAACCCTTAACGCAAACGAAGGGCACTTGTTCTCCCCACCCCTACGATAATTTTTTTGTTCTAGACCATACCTAGGAAACCCCTAGTTACGGAGATATTGGGGTTCAAAGTTCCAAATTTTTCACAGCTGTTTTTCTAAATACTAGTTTTTCAGGTTATAACTTTACTTAAATTACCTCCATGACCCGTTAACTATTTAAAGCATCCACTAGCACAATGTTTTAAAAAAAATCGTTTTCCAGCAAAAAATTTTGCGTAGGGGTACTAAGTTTGATGTACAGAATGCTTGGTTGACGGTTGTGTGATAGGTAACTTTACACCCTGTAGACTACGTTTTTGTTCTTTAAATATCTAGAATTAAGTTCTTGAGTTGTAATGGTGTAACGCTTTTTTTTTAAGATTTAGCCATAGTACCATTATTAAATTTCAATTTTAATCTTGTTACAGGCGATAGAAGAGACTAGTTTCCTTTTCGAGGAAGAGTCTCAGCCGGCTGACTACGTGGAGACGTTATCAGAGAACATGCACTTCTATCCTCCGCAACACTTTATCACCGGCGACCGGCTCTACTACAAGTATGATCCTAAGGTAATGAAACACTTTTGTTTACCTTTTAACAAACGGTACTACCGAATTTACTGACGGTGGACAACTTTCAACCTTATTACTTAGGTCTTAGGACATCAAAACGAAACACTGTTTCACGCTGTCACGGTTCTTATCTATATTTAAAATGTCACTTACGGGATATCTTCCGTGATTAGTATTTGTTTTGAGTTCCCGATATTTCGACGCTGTTGCAAGCGCCATGATCGCGGGTTAACTGTTATTTTAATTATCAAAACGAAAGTATCACCCATATTTATAATAATAATAATAATATTCCACAACTATCACACAACGCCATCTAGTCCCAAGCTAAGCAGAGCTTGTGTTATGGGTACTAGACAACTGATAAACATACTTATATATTTCTAAATACATACATATTATAGATAAATTACACCCAGACACAGAACAAATGATCGTGCTCATCACACAAACATTTGTCCTGGGTGGAAATCGAACCCACGACCTCCGGCATAGCAGTTAGGGTCACTAACCACTAGACCATCAGGCCAGTCAATTAGTCAATTTATAGTATCGACTCAAGTCCATTTTTGAACTTGGGTCGACTGTCGTTGTCATGACAAAAGGAAGGCATCGCCTTAACAATCCTAGACTTTCTTGGCCGTAGTTGGCAGATCTTCGAATAAGGTACTTTCGTATATGTACATTGCCTCCTACATCCGCCATCCATTGTCAAACACATAGTAGTATTCTGCTTTAATCAATGCTAAAGAAGATGTCATATGTCACTGTAATCAATGTTAAAGTTGTCTGTAACGTCTTTCTATATTCAGGGTTATGCTCGGAGCATTCTAACGTGATCGAATTAGAAATGCGTGTTATTTCTGTTAGCTTTTTGAAATAAAATAAAATTTTCGTGAATTTTTAACAGTAGTCAAATACCCTGTTAAAATTCAAATAAATATTCAAAGCTAGTTATCAAAATGTGTCTCTTTCAGGGTATAACTGAGCTACTGGACGGCATGCGCGCCGACACAGTGAACATCATGATCTTATCCAACAAGCATTCCACGCCGGTCAACTACGACGCCAAGGAGAAGTGGTTCGGCACTGAGTACAAGAAAATGGGTAAGTACCGTAAACTCAAAAACAAAATTATTTCAAGTAGGCCAGTTACAGGCACTTTTGAATAGTCGAAAACAATACAAAATGAAAGCTACAGTCCCAGTCACAATACATAATAACTGTGAATGAACTGTAGTTGCCCATTCCCTAGGGTAGATCTCTATGGAGTTTTTTGCCTGTTCTCTACAGGCAAATAACTCCATGACCACTCTTAAATCAGAATATTGTTACAAAACCCTTTTTTCTTGGTTACGTCATTCATATTGAGATGGTATATTATGTGAGAACAGATAAACCTATACTCCGCGCCACGCAAAGAACTTCTGCTAAGTTACGTGACCACAACTCAATCGATTCAACGGTTGAATATGAAAATTAACTCCAATTTATTTAACACTGTCCCAAGTATTAAAACCTGTTTATTCTGCATTAATAAAAATTGGTTATTGTATATTGATTCCCTATAATAGTTTAATTTTTATGTTTTTTTAATTCTGGCCTTTTTCCTGGATTTTATTTCAATGTAACTTATATTTTTATTTGTTTACCTTATAGCTTTTTTTAGCGTCAACTCGGGCAAGTATCATTAAGTTTATTTAAAGTGCGGTCGCAGAATACGGAATATTTATTCATATTATTTGCGAGGTTGTCACTTTTGTTTCTGTCGATCGTGAACAATTTGTGGTTCGCATGTTCAAGTTCGCAAGATACCACCGAACGGTACAATTGAATGTAGTAAAAATATGGATCTTAATATCACGCACAACAACCGGGGCCCAATTCTGTAACTTAGAGTTAAGCAACACGCCATTGACACTCTATCGACACACTACAGACATTATTTTGCAATAGGGAAAAGAGGTGTCGTTGTTCGATGGCTTCACAATGGCAGTTCGGGGCCCAATTCTATAAAATAATCAATTTGTGAATGGTGTGTCGATAGTGTGTAAGTAGTGTCTCAATAGAATAGTCATTGACATTTTGGTATTCTACAAATTATTTATGGTCATTGACTTGCCATTGTAGTGACATTGAAACGCCATAGTAGGACTATTGTATTATTTGGTAGTCTGGTTCATTTCAATGTGTCAATGTTATCGTGATTGCCAAAGTTACGGTAGTCTGTAAATATATTTTGTACGAAATCTGACAGTTGTGTCTATCGTGTTTGGCTATCGAACTGCCATTGTGAAGCCATCGAACAACGACACCTCTTTTCCCTATTGTAAAATAATGTCTGTAGTGTGTCGATAGAGTGTCAATGGCGTGTTGCTTAACTCTAAGTTACAGAATTGGGCCCCAGCATATGCTTTTGCCTATGATGGTACTTGGATAGGTTACCACCCATTTCATTTCACATTTCCTCCGTGCCTTGGAGGTTTAGCAATGGTATACCCGATTGGCTCAAAGCGAGATATGCATTATATCGTGTTGTACACGATGCATATTTTGCATCGTGTACAACAACACTCATTCAATTTTGAATTGTTGCAACAAAAATCTACTGTCCAATCAAATGGCCCACTCGAGCATGTTTCTGCACCCCTTATGTGCTAAAATCACAAGATTCTCTATTATAAACGTGTGTTTGTGTATGTGAGTTTAATGTTTGTGAACGCACCCACGAAACAGGAGAAATTCCTAGTGTGGGGCAAGGTTTAAAAAAAAAAAACGACCGCAAATTGTACTCCCTCATAAACCGTCCTACTAATCACAGTCCTTCTCCACAGAAATCCCCGGCAAATGGCTCGACCGTTGGCTCAACGCTGAGCCTATCGAAGACTTCTTCCTCCCGGAGAAGAACGTGTACATCACCACGAACTTCAGCCTCATCGAGCCGGACCCCGTGTACGTACAGACGGCGGACGAGCTGGGCATAGACCTTAGGGCTTCGCCGAAGGATATACATAAGAAAGTTGAAGCAAGCAAGGATACGACTAAGATTTTGACCCATGGCGATTTGATAGCTACTGTCAATCATTTTAGGTATGTTTTCTTCTATATGTAAATATTTCTAGCTGACTTGACAGACAATGTTTTAGCTTTTTATAGTCGTGACGAATACCCGTAGGCGTACACTGTTTGTGTTAGTATAATTTAATACTGTAGCGCACCAAATAGAAATTATGCCCAGTAGCAATTGGGTACTTGACAAAAAAATACTAATTAGTCCGTCACATAGATTTCCAAAAAATATTGGCCACATATTTTTTCTTTTTTCACGTAAACGAAAAATAAAGACTATACATGCTTGGAAAACTCGTGAGACGTCACATTTCCGTACATTTTTACCGGAAAGTGATGTCACGAGCCCCCACTCATTATCCTTGACTCGTTTTATCTTCGTATTTTTTTAAAACACGTATCCAATATTTTTCGATAATCTAACTGACGGACTAAACAGAATCATATTTTTTAGTTAGGAAAGTAGCGAAATGGCTCGACAGCTATTACATATTCAAAGGATTGGAAAGATGTTGTATTTTCATATTTTCAAGGCGCCTTTGTGGGAGGGAAATAATGTTTATATATTATATCTGATAAAATGTGGGTATTCTGTAACATCACTACTTCACTTAAACTGCTTGATGTATATGTAATGGATCTTGTCCCTCAGACTAGACCAGCCGAACCTGATCCGCAAGAACCGTCACATGGAGCTGTGGTACAAGCCTGACTTCAAGTTCCGCTTCCCCACCGCGCTGCTGTACTTCTACTTCATCTCGCCGCTCAGTCTCAAGTCGCCCAGAGAGTGAGTATGTAGACAAGTAATAGTTGACTAAGGACTTCTAATATTTTGCGATGGAAGCTGGTATAAACTGCTTGTATCAGGTCGTAGAAGAATGTTGCGGTAAGGGAGAGTTTGATGACAGACGCACTGGGTGGACCTATCACCCCTCCCCCGCCCCCGCCCCCGCCCCTAAACAGGTCCAGGGCGATTTGGAAACATTCGCCGCACTCCAAAACACTGAATCGATTTCAATTCGATTTTTGTGTCTAGTAGACTAGTAACGACACAAACAATACACTTTACTGAATGGGAACTCGGAAAAAACCGTGCGCAATAACTTAGCAAAAAAATGCTGATGGTTAGGTTGTAATCTTCACCTAACCTAAATTCGTAACTAGTGGTAACACCAACAAGATACACATTCCCATGTTTAGAGATCGTCACCAAGGTATAGAAGGGCATCCCTTCGAGGTTGAGAACATTTAAATTTATATCTTGTTACAACCAGCTTAGTTTTTTTAAAGATAATATCGGCTGGACTCTTTCACAAAAGATTGGTCTACAATCGCAATAGTTTGCGGCCTTTGTCCTGCAGTGGGACAATATACGCCTTAAATAATAATAAATGAAAAAAAGAAAATACCATGGAGTACCTTGAACGGTCCGGCTGGTCTTAAAATTATTTAAAATCAATGAAAACCATGCAATATGCTGAAATATGCTCATTGTCTTTTTCACAGTTCGTGTCTTATCGATCTTTGGACGGACGTGCTACAACAAGGGTTAAAGGTAATAACCGCCTTAATACTAATTTTATAACTCTAATAAAATATCCAAGGCTACGTTGAAATAAAGAAATATATAGATATTGCTAAATAAAACCTTTGTTTATAGGAAGAAGTGTACCCGGCTAATATGGCAGACCTGTCTCACTCGCTGTATGTCGGTGACAAGGGACTTACCATGAAAGTCACTGGATATAGTCAAAATTTACATGTGAGTATTCTTATATCGTTTCATAATTACTAAAGAAACATCGACGCGGAAACGCTTCACTTCGATAAGCCGTATGTCGTATCTTTCGGCATTACGGTAGGAGATTTTCTGAATCGAAGCGGTTGTGAATACGGAGCCAGTTACCACAAAGCTGACGAGCTGTCAACACAATCATGATTCGGACTGACTGTACTTCGGTTGTTGGTTAATTTTATTTCAATTTGTGGCGCTCTAGAGACCAAACGCGTGGGCCGATTATGATTATTCTTACGTCAATCGAATTATCTTAATCTTGAGAGTGTCACTAAAGACACGACAGTAATCAAAATGCAATAAAGCGACAACCAGACGTCATTTTTAAATTTGTAAAATAACTTTTTGTATACAGTTATTAGTGGAGCTGATAACTCGAGAAATGCGTTCGGCGACGCACAAGCTCACGAGACCAATGTTCGAGGCCATGCGTGAAGTGCGCGCTAGGACATACCACAACGTCCTCATCAAGCCAGGCAAACTAGCCAAGTAAGTCATCATCTGCATAGTATTTTCCCCTACTATGTAGGGCTAGTATTTTACATAGAGAGACTGCCGTTCTGACCTCCACAACAGTTAGTACTGGGTACCATAATACCCATTGGTAAGACAGCTAAACTTTCGGGCTAAGTGCGTACGAATGATATAAACACACCACGCATAACAAATATTAATAAATACAACAAGAAGGCACAAGAAAAAAAAATGATAACAAATAATTATACTATTTAGTAAATAACTGTTATTTTGAAATAACAAACAGACACTTTTTTTTTTTTTGTGGGAAAAAAATCATCGAATAACCCCCTCTTGGGCAGAGCGAAGGGGAGTGTCAGACTTCTACTGACTAAAAACCAAACCCATGTTCCTTCTTCGCCCTTGCGTCGAAGCCGCGTTATCCTTTCGATAATCCACAGCCCCGACGGCACAAACAGACACTTCAATTTCATTTATTTGTATGAATAACTTAATAACCGCACCCGGGACAGGGACGTCCGCATGCACATCCTGCTGGTGCCGTACATATCTCCGCGCGAGAAGGCTGCCATCATCCACGACGTCACGTTCGAGGAGCTGCAGGAGTACAGCGAGCGACTGCTCAGCAACATGTACTGCCAGGTCAGTCTACTGCGTGTAGGGGGCGCTCCCGACCTGAGGGCGCTCCGGACAAGTCTTGTAAGAGGAAACGTTGCCTCCTCTCATGTGCGAAATGTGACCACCGGGGTAGTTTAAGTGAGGTAAAAATCCCACACTCCCGAAAGACCCCCAAAGACCGATCGCCTTTTGAAAGTTTCCCCTCGATTACAAAAAAAAAATAGCACTCCGGGAGTGCCGGCAGAAGTGAAAACTTCAATATTAACTTTCAAACTCGCGTCAGGGTCACGTGATGCTGATCGAAAAATCGTAAGATTTTTCGATCAGCATCACGTGACCCTGACGCGAGTTTGAAAGTTTTTACCCATACAAAAAAAGTGCTCAGCGCCGCTAAGGAAGTTTTCACTTCAAAAATTTAGTCTACAATGTGGAACTGAATTTACTCATAATTATTTAATAACGGTGTGATACAGGCAGATCATCAAGCTAAGCAATTTTGATTATGGTGCTGTAAAATCAATGAAAATAAAAAAAAATTGTGAGTGGTGATGCAAGCAGGCTTAATATTCACCCTTCCAGTCGCACATTTTAGGACCGCGATTGTTACATGTCACATATTATTATGTACAATGTATAAATACAGTAATAATGTTTATTTGTCTTCACAGATACTGGTGGAAGGCAACCTGCCGTGGCACGAAGGTATCAGGATAGCTGAGAACGTGCACAGCATACTGAAGTGGAACGCACTCGACGATAACGAGTTCCCTGATGTAAGTTCTTTCTTTATTTATTTAACACGAGCAGCGGTGGCCTAGTAGTCGCGGCCAGGCAGGCGCATTACTTTGTGTAATTTATTTCATCAACACTGCTATCAAAACGATAAAGGAAAACATTGTGAGAAAATGTCTTAGAAATAAAGAAATCGAAGACATGTGACATCTACCAACCCGCACTGGGCCAACGTGTTGGATCCCATCCCTCTCCTAGAGAGGAGGCCTGAGTCCCTGCAGTGGGAACGTGTGTCGTTCATGTTTGATAGCCTGAAAGACGATCACCGCTCTACAAAGATTCTTCCACCAGCATCCCTAATCATAAAATATGTTATTACACAGGTCAAAGTCCACCAACTGCCCCTGGGCGAGCGTAAGATCCGAGTGCTGAGCCTGAACGAGGCTTCCACCAACAGCATCATCACTAACTACTACCAGGGCGAGGCTACCACCTCCAAGGACACAGCCACGCTGGAAGTGCTCATGGTAAGATATACTAACGTATCGCTTGAAATTTCCTAGGGGGTTAGGCTGAGGTGTACCAACCCACAATTTTTTTTATGTATCCTGTACTGAACCACTGCTAGGAAAAGTCTTTCGCAAGTCCTTCTAGAAGTTTTCATCCCGATCCACCTGGAACCAATCCTCGTGCTACGCATTGAGGTCGTTTCGCCACCTCTTTCCAGGGGGTCTAAAACGGCCACTTTAGCAGATCATAATAGGAATTGCGTCAAAAAGCGTAAATGACCTTTCATAATAGTAACAGCGTCTGGGACCATTAAGGAAAATAGATCATAGGTAAGTAATAATAGGAAAACAATATGAATTGCGTTAAATTCGTAAAATGGTCACAGACGCAGTTATTATTTTGAAAGGTCAATTCATATTCTGATCTGCTAAAGTGGCCATTTTAGACCCCCAGAACGGATTCGTCCAAGTCCAATCACCCATTACATAGAGACTTGCCCGCTGGTTGCCGTCCATGCGACAGACGTGACTCAATCTCGAGCAGGTCACGTCTGCTACTATTTTCAGTGTTTTCGTCCTAAAGTTCCAAAAAATAGGAAGTGAGCCTACCGGGCACATACCTCCTCCGGCTGCTATTGACCAAGAATCTTTGCTCATTAGTCCAGCAGACCAACGGGTCGTCTCTACAGGCACTTTTCAATGTCAGAATACCGATATTCCATGTGCATAATGTTGTTATAGTTGCTGATGGAGGAGCCAGTGTTCGACAGTCTGCGCACGAAGGAACAGCTCGGCTACAGCGTGTTCAGTATGATGCGCTACACCTTCGGCGTGCTCGGCTTCTCTATCACCGTCAACACGCAGGTCGACAAGTTCAGGTACAACGTGCATTTTATTACTAAGAATAACTAACTGACATCCCTCGTGCACTCGTCCACAAGAAGTAAACAAAAAAATTAATTTAATCCTTTTTTATTTATTATTGGTAAAACTTATAATTTTACACATCGCTCAAAAAAAAACATTATATAAGCTTTTGCCGCGGCATAAATCGGTCGACCACTTTTCACTCTGATCAGAAAAGTGCTCGAACTTCAATGAAATCGGTGGTACTAAAACTGAGATAAAAATGTAGGTTTCTAACCTTACCCTAGACATAGACTATTTGTATGAAGAAAATTAAAATCATTTCCTTTCCCCAGCGTATCATATGTGGACGCTCGCGTAGAAGCATTCCTGAAGAAGTTCACGCGCGACATGAAGCGTCTCACAGAGAAGACGTTAGCCGCCACCAAGCACTCGCTCGTACAGCTCAAACACACCACCGACTACGAGCTTAAGGAGGAGGTGAGCAAACTTACACAAACAGCCAAGCTCAGAACAACTACCATATCTGTTCTGTGCAGAGATCGGTCACAGAGAAATTAAATTACAAGGAAAAATAAATAAACTAAAACTTTTTGTTCCAGGTCGAGAGAAACTGGCGAGAGATTATTAGCCGGGAATATATGTTCCACCGATTGTTCTTGGAGGTAAGACGATACATCATCTGGTTCTGTAATCAAAAATCAAAATAATGAAAAAAGTCGTAACACAACAATAATATTTATTTGGGTGTGAATGTGGGGACCGATCGATGGGACGACAATTGGACTAGATCAGTGGACGTCTCTTGACTTAGAAAGTCGTGATAGTAAGCTATGCTAGACTTCTCACAGCTATACGCCTATACCCTACAATATCGTCAATGGTCTTCTGACATGTTCGCTTTACCTCGAAGTTATAGTTGGAAAGCCGTCGAAGGCTGAAAGTCTAAAATCGGCTTTATAGCATAGTTTTTTTTATTTTTTATTCAGGGTTCAGTCCAATATGATGCAGCAGCTATGTCTTCATCAAAGTTACAACTAGACATGAACAATAACCCTGTGCTAATTATTTCAGCATGGGATGACCTCATCCTTTTTCAAGAGAACCGCCTGTTATTCTTTATTAATTATGATTTCGTTCGTAGGCTGATGCGATCCAAAAGATCAAGCTAGCAGACATCAAGACCTGGGTCGACGATCACTTCCCGACAGGAAACAAGTCCAAGTTCAGGAAACTATCTGTTCAGGTATGTGATGGCTTGGATGGACATAATTATAGTGTTTTGCAATGCATGTCTGCGTGTGTGTTGTTCGTGCTGGTACTGTTTATCATTTCTTTTTTCAAATGCTGTTGTAGACGTAATTGCTCATAAAAGCGTTCATAAGAAAGAGAAATTACGGGAAATTAAGGGAAATTTACTTGTAAGCGGTACGGACTGGGTTTCAAATAAAACAAACACGTCTTACTAAAACTACTTACTTGGCAAAATTCAATAAACAGGCGCTTGCTTGTCAAGTTTAATCATAATAAAAATCAGTATTACACGCATCGTTTACTCTTCTAAACAGACTCTTTAGGCTGTTTAGACCAGCTATTTGTTCACAACACTTATTCTTGTCGTGAAAAAATACGACAGTTATAATAACAAAAAAATACATTTCTCCTTCCTCAGATCATGGGCCACAAAGCAAACAACGAGACCTCTCCAGAGCCCGTCTCAAAGAACCACTACGAGCTAACGTACCTAGACGCGAGCCAGCCCGTCGGAGACACGAGCGAGAACAACGCAGACTTCATTCCTGACATCAACTCGTTCAAGGCTGACCTACCTTTCATACACGTACCTACTAGGGTCGATTTAGGACAATGCTGAGAGCGAGACACCCGGTTATGGAGAGCTGATACTTACTGGTTAACCTTTGGTAGGCTGGCAAAGTGGATTCGCGACCTAAAATAAAAATATAAAAGCGTACTAACGTTATTTCGTGGATATAGCGGGATTCCGGCGTATCAAAGGCTAAGCATTTAATTAGATTGGCTGTTGGGTAGTTGATACCACTAATCAATTTACACGTCTATGAGCTTCCAACACCCAAATCCCCCAATAGTTTGTATAGCAATAGCAACTAGTGACATCACTAATTTGCCAAGGCAATAATTCCAATTTTATAAATAATTGAAAATTATGGGTATTCAGGCCAGAAAGAAGGTTTTGCTTGCAATATTAATGAAGGTGTCAACTACTCGGCAACAGATTTAAGATGGATACTACAAGGTAGCATAAATCGTGATAAAAAATACAATACGCAGGCTTAAAAAGATATTCAGGCTTTCAAAAACCGGGTACAAAGAGGCTCCGAATAAATATTAAAACTTGACAAAATAAAAATAACACTAAATATGCATATATTGCTTTGTTGAGTCAGACCTAACATTGAAGTATTCAAATAAGTACCTTTTACCTTTTCAATCAAAAGATATACGAATTTTAAGTGTTTGAGAAGAACTTATCATCATTAAGAAACATACATGCAACGACATCTATTGCACCAAAAGGGTACTAATTAATAAATGAGTACCTTTTTTCACATATTATACTTTTCACTAATCACATTCTCTGCTTTTTAAGGAGTGTTGGACAATCGGCTTCGTATGAGGTTCCGATCATTATAACATCGTTATTTTGAACCTTGTAGCGAAGTCAGATTCAAATAATCGCTTGACGTAAGTCGGTTATTTATAACTTTACTATTTCTTACTTTTCTAATTTAATTCCGTCCAATGAATCAACGTCTCAAAATTCTAAACTATTATCGATCCACGGTTCTTCTCATTACATTATTTTATCCATTTCGCTTGGCTTTAAGAACGTAAGACAACAAAATTAATAATGTTATTTAAAATACTGTCTGCTTAAAAGTTACTCAGTGTTGCAAATTGATTGCGATTGCTCACGTTTGGTTGGTTTTAAAAAGCGTTTGATCACTGGTTCTTATAAACTAAATTCTCACGAACTTGCGATGGTCGAATAACCGCGTTTTATAAGCACATAGCCTACAATTCGCTAGCTCTTTGTGCCTAGATACCACAGAATAAGATAAAATATGCTAAAAAAAAACTCAAAAAATATGTTTTCAATATTTAGACACGCTTGGCTTGTTACATCTACCAAAGCTATGTACAGAAATACTATAATTTTAATATACCTACCTACTTTATACAGGTATCTGTATTGTATTAAAAATAAAACTAATTATGGCGTTAGGTAATAATACCAATATATTGTATATAAAAATATGAAATAGATACGTAATAAAAAATATAGAAGTATACAAATATATAAAATATCTAACCGATTGTAAATATTGTACTTAAACTTCTGCTTACTGACGCAGAAACAAAACTACAATATCTTGGGTTTCATAAAATGTTTATGAAATAAAGAATGACTGTCAAATTTATTTTTACTAGTTTAAAATAAAATAGTCTCAATATGACACTAATGTTTTCTTTTTATTTGATACCCTACAATTCTGTTTTGTATTGTCTTTCCAGCGTTATTCCAGATCATCAGATTTTTTTTTAAATCAATGAATTCGTAAAATAAGTTAGCTCAAAGCTGTCGCAGCGAACATTATTTATTAATTTGTATGAGATTAACATCTCAATATAAAAACAGTCGCCAATATGCTTTATATTTTTTTTTTAAACTGACATGGATGATACTCTAACATTATTATTACCACTGAAAACGTTTACTGCTTGTTTCGAGTTCCCGAATTTCGGCGCTGTTGCAAGAAACATGATCCCGGATAAAATAAACTCTTAGGCCCAACGCACACGGAGGCGCGGCGAAGATACTGAGAATAAATCAATCCTAACTAATATTATAAATGCGAAAGTAACTCTGTCTGTCTGTCTTCGCTTCACGCCTAAACTACTGAACCGATTTGTGTGAAATTTGGTACAGACATAGTTTGGAACTTGAGAAAGGACATAGGATAGTTTTTTTTTTTTTTTTTTTCGCGAGATAAACCAAAAATCTGCCGGAAGTCACTATTCCACGCGAACGAAGTCGCGGGCAAAAGCTAGTTTAAAATAATCCTTAACAGGCGCGGCTATGCGCGGTTCTTGTCTGCTCTCGTGGCAGCTTGACGGCTCACCGCGCGCGTCTCGCGCCGCATGCCGTTTTCAACCGCATGTCGTAGGAGTTAAGGTTTATTTTAAATTGATTTATTTTCAGTATCTTCGCCGCGCCTCCGCCGGTGTGCGTTGAGCTTTAAAGATCTTACGCGACCCGCTCTGTGATACACAGACATAATTATGCATTTACCGCAAGGAACCGGTACTTCGAGTTCTCATTACTTCACAAAAAAAAAACAATTTCAGTTTCGTGATTTTTTTATTGTTATTTATTTAAATAAATAATAGTCCCAATCGATTTGAGTTCTATGATCAAGTTTCTAATAAAACCAGAAAGACCTAAAATAAACCGTGTTTATAGAAACAGTAACAGTGCTCAGTAAACTATTTCTATCCTCCCATCGATGTCCTTGGTAACGACGCGCTGTCTCCGCATGTAGTTCTGGAGTATCTGGTAGTCGAGTGATGAGAAGGTTTCCAAGTTCTGTCTGTTGTCAGATATCATCTGGAATAATAAGGGGCATATTAATATGGATATGTTACTGCCGCACTCAGAGATGTTTAATGATTACTTAAGGCGGGGTTGCAGTATTTTTAAGATTTTTGAACCTATAAAAATCGAACTAAATACGAGTTTTTTAATAAATAAAAATCATTACATAAAAATTGAACATACTCTCTAGTAAATCGTAAAGATAGAAACGCGATTTAGAATGATCGGCTCGATACTTTTTTTTATCAAACATGACTCTAAATCACAATTCCAAACGTGTACTGCCAAGACATTTCATCATGAATTTATATAAAAGTTGTATCAATAGATAGAACTTTTTATTCTGTAGTAAATGTTGAAAACATATTGTATAATTTCTTTATAGTTTTTCTCCAAGAAGCAAAAAACAGTCAAAATTGAGGCATTATATCGCTCGCGCGGCAGGGCGGAGGGTGAGGTCGTGTGTACATAAAAACAAAGTACTACAACCTCGCCTTAAGCCATCATTTAGTAAAGATTTTGACACTTTGTATGTCAAATATTTACTAAGTGGCGGCTTGAGTAATCATTACCTAAATATCTCTGAGTACGGCAGTATAAATTCTAAAGTAATGTTAGTGGTGGTTTGGATGCAGGAGGTAATATCCGGAACCAGTCATCCGATTTAAAACATAAGCCTTCCCCAAGTGTCGACTAATTGACCGGTTGTGTTCTCGAGTGGATACCCGCAACCTTCACCAGGTCCATCCTCCTTCCTGCCCTTGTCCTATAAGCTGAAGATTTTGTTTGTTTGGTTGGTTGAACGCGTTAATATCAGAAACTACTGATTGGACTTGAAAAAATATTTTTGTGTTGGATAGTCCATTTATCAAGGAAGGCTTTAGGCTATATTCCACGCAAACTAAGTCGCGGGCAAAAATTAGTAGCAGGTAATAAATATTCATACCGTGTACCCGCCGCCGCCGTCGCCGATGTAGTTCTGCGACAACACCCGGTAGGTGGCGCTCTCGTCGAGCGGCAAGTACCGCGGCACGTCGCACTCGATGCAGCGCACCGTAGCGCTCACACGCGATCCTATCGGCTGCGATGCGTTGTATACGTTGCGCATACCTGAGGAACGATCATAAATAATGTTTATTTTGTTTCACACGTCACTTTTTAGGGTTCCGTACCTCAAAAGGAAAAAACGGAACCCTTATAGGATCACTTTGTTGTCCGTCTGTCCGTCCGTCCGTCCGTCTGTCAAGACCCTTTTTCTCAGGAACGCGTGGAGGTATGAAGCTGAAATTTATATCAATTACTCAGGTCTACTGTCCCTTGAAGCTGTGAAAAAATCAAACTTCTAAGCCAACGCAATCAAAAGATACAGCCGTTTATGCCGCAAATTTTCGACACTTGCAAGGGAATCAAAACCTACAGGGTGCTTCCCGTGAACTCAGAATCTTGAAATTTGGTACGAAGCAACGTCTTATAGCATAGATAAAGGAAAAATTACGAAAACCATAAATTTTTAGTTACATCACATAATATTTTTTTTTTTAAACGAACTTTGTAAACCTTGCAGGTTTGTACGGAACCCTCGGTGCGCGAGTCCGACTCGCACTTGGCCGGTTTTTAATACTAGTTAGGGCCGGTCTTTCGTATCTACTTATACTCCGAAGAAACATCAGAAACAAACTCAGAGGTCATAGTCTCTTTTTAAAGTCCAGACAATCTTGGCATCCTACCGGGGTAGAGGGTTGTTCGAAAGAGATACCACGGCCTCGACACAAAGGGCTAAGAAGGCACGTGGGTGGTTTTTAGTCAGTAGAAGTCTGACACTCCCTACCCCAGAGCGAGAGGAGTCATTTGATGATATCCCACCCTCCAAAAAAAAGGAGGAAAATGGGACAAGCCCGACACACTATTCCCAAACCACTGTAACTCCTGAAAGCCAGTATCAACAATGGCGACCACCAGAAAAACGCCGAGACAATGAAGCTCGACGAAGTCCCAGAGTAACGATTTAACTTGGATCCCGTATCGAAATTAATCAGAAAAGAATAACAGAAGAGTAGGAAAACATGATTTCCACTTCACTCTGAGAAGGGTAATTTGTTTATCAGCCTATAAGGGATGGGAGGGACGCGAAAACGGTTCCCAGATTTTCAGTATATCATTCTGAGCCTTCCCAAACCCCACATAAATTCGATGACTATAAAAAAAAACAGCTGTTTCCTGCAAAAGTGCAATACTAACACGGTCAAAATGTATGTGGAGGGGGGAGCAGTGTACCTATACAGTTTGGTATGGTCCGCGTGGTACATTACAACCCATTCTCTCTCAAACAGAGGCGGCCTGTTTTCCAGCTCCAGGCTGATTATGACCGCCTTGTTGGTCTAGTGGTCGCAGTGGACTTCTGAGCATGATGGTGGTTTCGATTTCTGAATCGTGTCAAAGTGTTATTGGGGAGTCACGAGTTCACGGAGTCTGAATTTGTTCCCGGTTGATGGCAAAAGGTTCGCCTCCTATTAAATGGGACTTAAACTTAACTGACGAAATGTGAGTGTACTTACATAAACCCTTTTTTTTTTGTGGGTGGAAAATCATCAAATGACCCCCCCCCCCCCCCCCCCGCTCTTGGGCAGCGAAGGGGAGTGTCAGACTTCTACTGACTAAAAACCGAACCCATGTTCCTTATTTGCCCTTGTGCCGAGGCCACGTCATCTAGTACTAAAATCCGCGGCCCCGACGGGCATCGGCCCTTGCGGGCCCCTCCTACCACGTAAACCCTTACCCTAAGTTTTCATGGATTACAGGCCAAGTACTGTTGATGGCAAAAGCTCGCCCCATAATGATAATGTTAAGTTTTATCGTCTGCCATACCTCCAATCTGCAGCATCCGGCCGCTAGAGAAGCTGTCCTCCCAGTTGACGCCGATGGAGAACTCCAGCGCTTCCAGTAGGTACCTGCCCTGCAGCTCGTACACCTGGACCGTGTTCTCGAACGGTATCGCCATCAGTAGTGCTTCTGTTGTCACATCTGTGGAACAATTTAAGGAAGTTAGGTACTACAGGGGAAAAAACAAAATAGCGATATACAGACAGTTTCGTATTTTTTTAAGTTTGTCGTATGTCATCATCATTTTCCAAAATTTAATACTTTTTGGGGGTGAGTATGAGGAACAGGGTGTAAAGTTCCTCATCCCCCATAGAAAAGGGAGGATCCTCCGACCAAACGGGTGTTACGAGTATGTCTGGTGGGCTAACTGCCCGACATAATTTATGTAAGTCGGGATTTCCTATACAGGCTAATGTCGCGGATAATGTTGATAGCGCGATGTAGGAACTGTCGTTAGTTCGCAGGTGTTGGGATAGATGTCGCTGTCGCCACAACTTACTAATATAGATACCGGTGCTATGAATTTTTTGGTATTTTTTTTCCAAACCAAGGTTAATTTCCTGTCTTGGAATATTGTTTTTTCAAAACTCGATGCAGTTTTTAGTTTTCATTAATATCGGGTTCGAGTTTTTTGGGTGTTTTCCATATTCCTCATTGAATAGTTTCAGATTTGACCATTCCCACTTGGAAAATTCACCCTGTAGGTATGTACAAATATGGCTTTGGAAAAATAAAAAACACCACAAAGTTCAATTTGGATGGCTACTACTAGTTATTCAAAAATCTACTTAATTTACAGTATTGTAAAGTTCATTAAATGCAAGTTTCACCTCCAGGGTTGATCTGCACTCGTAGCCCCCCGGTGTTGATGAGACACACGTGTGCATGGTTCCACGCTGAGCCCTGAGCTTCAGGTACCATCTGTAACGAAACGCTCTACTTACAAACTGGTTTCGCTACACGTAGTAAAGGACATTCGTGACAAGATTTAGGGTGCTTTTCCACCAGAGATGTGCTATGCAGCTATGCTGCGAAGATGTAATAGCTAAGCTGTGAAACTATGTGACCGTTTCCACTGATGCTAAGCTATATAGCTGTGCGAGTAAGATGTGTTATGAAGATGTGCCGCCGCAAAGTAGCTGTGCGAGGAAAATGCGCAGCTCGAGCTATGCTGTTTCGATAGTAGGGAAGCGGCGAGGGCGGCGTCCATAGCACACATCTTTCCATATAAAAAACATAGCTTAGTTGAGTCCGTTTCCACCAGTGCTAAGCTATGTGCACCGATGAATATGATTGGTGCCATCACGCCATGTTTTTTTTTTTAATCAAAGAGTTCAGAAAAATGATCACAGATAGCCTTGTAGACCCAGCCCAGGGCGGGGTGGTCATGACGCCCATGACTTTCCCCCCCGACAGTAAGTAAATAGTAATCTTTATAACGCAAGTGTTAACTCCTGTGTTAACTTGAAGTCAAATCACACAAATGACAAAAAAACTTCGTACACTGCAAATTGCAATCTCCTTTACTAGACTCACTCGATAATCGGTAATAATAGGTAATGACTGACAACAGACTAGCTGACTAAATGCGACGAGTACGGGTGGGATACGATACGACAAGAAAATATACGAAGGTTACCAAATGCGATCGGAGTATCGATAGCCGATGGCGGCGAATCCAAAATACATAATAATTATTACTGTAATAAATTAGTACTTAGTTATACCGCTAGCTTCACATTATTTTAATATTTTTAATATCTTAACTTTTCGGGGGGGGGGGGGGGGGGGTTGAACCCCCCAAACCCTCCCCCTGGCTACTCCCGTGTACGGCCTCCTGACCACGGCAAAATCTATAAGCAACTTTATCGTTACTAAAATAGAGATCACTTTAATTTTGATAATCTTGTCAGTGGCCATAACTCGATAGAACCTTATACACGAGTTGCCATGGCTGCTCCTAGTTGCTACTCTTTAAGTAGATAATGAACACGATATGAATAAGGACCATAGTGCATTTAACAGTGATGCAAAGTCAATGCAAGCTTTATTAACCCCAGAGGCCACAAGCTACTCAAAATGAGCAGGGGAAACATAAGACTAATAGTAGGGATCGCAACAGGACACTGTGGACTCAATAGACACCTGACGATTATGAAAGTAAAGGAAGATCCCATATGCCCAGCATGTGGAGAAGCAGAAGAAACAAGTTTCCACCTTGTGGCGGAATGCACAATGTATGAGCTAATCAGATGGGAAATCCTAGGAACAGATGAGATTAATGAAGAGAAGCTTGCAGAAATCTCTACCGAACAACTGGTGAGCTTCTGCAAGGCAACTGGAAGATTCGCGATGCCGACCACCTGTAACCCATGAAGGGGATCCACCAAAATGGGGAACTGGGCGAAATAATCCACAACGAAAGAACTGATCGCCCGTCTGGTGTCTGCCGGCGTCCCCGAAGATAAATAGAAATAGACTAGAACCCCAGAGGCCATTAATTTTTCGTAGGTCTAAAAAAAACTGGCGAATTGCAAGGACTTGCACATGAAGGGTTCCGTACCATGACTTCATAGAGGTTTTCCTGTAATCTATACGTGATGAACTCATTTCTGTATTATTTTTTAGGACTTTAGGCCCAGTAGTTTCGGAGATAAGGGGGGGGGAATGGTCGGACAGACAGACACACGAGTGATCCTAAAAGAGTTCCGCTTTTTCCTTTTGAGGTACGGAACCCTAAAAACTAACCAAGTGCGTGTCGGAACGCGTAGTTCCGTAGTTGGGTTGAATATCTAAACTAAAAATATTCATTTGCAATTGAAAAACATGCTCTCCGGTCCCATACGGAATATATGCATATCGACGCTTAAAAAGCAAAAAAAAATGAGGGTCTTGACTCGTGATCAAACTCGTGAACAAAGTGATCCAATAAGGGTTCGTTTGAAAGATACAGTACCGTACTCAGTCAAAACGGAACACCTATTTTGTTTATTTTAACTGTTCAATAATTGATATTTCTTTACACAGCCCTTTATGGATCCTTACGGTACATTATCATTAGGGCTCTTTATATGATCCTTTATCTATTCACCAAATAAATAAAATGAAAGTGTCAGTTTGTATTACTTTGACGAGGCTTTCACGAGCAGATAGCTCATGTTATAAGGTCTAACTTACATATTTATTATAGAATATAATTTAGGGTTTCACGCAAAAAATTAAAACCCTATAACGGTAACAAATTTAGAGAGTAATCAGAATCACCTGACAGAAGGTCACAGGGAGCAGCTAGTAGTGTCTATAAGGCTGCATTCACATTAGGACGTCAGCAGCACGACAGTCGCGCGGCAGAAGCACATTCCTTCACATTTTATAAGAACGTAACAACCCGTTGGCACTTGTATAGTCGCGCGACTGACACGCGGCTAACGTCCTAATGTGAAAGAGGTCTAAAGGATCGCTCCTACCTCGTCGAGGAAGCCGTCGCAGGCCCAGCTGCCGAGGTTGCACTCTCCGCGCGAGCACCACGAGCGGTTGAGGGTCACTCGCGACGCTCCCAGCACCTCCTTACCCACGGCGTCTACCTCCGCGCGCCACGGCTCCAGCAAAGCTGCCATCTTGGGGTCTGCAACGAAGAAGACCAGTCACTACTGTTCTCAATAAAAGGTTAAGGCTGATGTTCCAGGGTAGCCCGCGAAATTCAAATTTTCTTACGTTTTTAGCGATTTGCAGGCCAGTGCTAGGTTGTATGTTAGTGAAAATATGATTCGCGGCTGTAGGTAAGACGTATGCAGTTACAGAATTATAATCATCAAAATCATCATTACAACCCTCCAAGTTCATGTAACTCTCAAGAATGACCTTTTGATAAAATACTCATTCTTGAAAGTTACATGAACTTGGGAGGGTTGTAATGAATGTCTTACAGCCGCGAATCATATTTTCAATAACATACAACCTAGCACTGGCCTGCAAATCGCTAAAAACGTAAGAAAAATTGAATTTCGCGGGCTACCGTGAACATCCACCTTAAAGTACCCTTAAGCCCTTAACTCCTTATAAGTCGAGTATTTAGACATAATTAAAAAGCCATTATGTCTCGCGTGGATCTACGTTCCGGCAGACGAAGGTTTAAAGATTTATTCACTGATACCCTTTATTTACAGGATTATCTTTAAACCCTTATTTATTATAAAAATTTTTTTTTTATATATTTATTGGAGTAAATTTGAAGCCGAAAAGCACTTGTTCTCCCGTCACTGCGATATTTTTTTGTTCTAAACCATAACCTGGGATCCCACTAGTTACGGAGATATTTGGGCTCAAAGTTCCAAATTTTTCACAGCAATTTTTTTAAATACTAGTTTTTCAGGTTATAAATTTACTTAAATTACCTCTTTATCCCATTTACTATTCAAAGCATTCATTAGCACAATGTTTTAAGAGTGCTACATTGAGTTTTATCGTAAAATGTGATTTTGGACACCAAAAAAAAAATCGTTTCCCAGCAGTATTTTTTGCGTGGGGGTACTTAGTTTGATGTACAAAATGCTTGGTTAACGGCTTCGTGACAAGTACGTAATACACCCTGTTTATTACGCTAAAAGCGCAATACCTCTTATGTGGTAATTCAGACCATTCACCTGAACACTTTGTTATTGGACTTAGTTTGCACCGCGATGTGCCACCTTGTATAGTAATTAGTAATTTCTATGTACAGCTGACCAATTTTCAACCTTATTACTATAAACGCGTAAAGATTAAAAGTGGTCAACCACCAACCTCCTATAGGGTAAACCTACCTGGTATAATAGAAGAGCCCAAGAAGATAGGCTCTCCCACCCAATCCTGTACCCTGCCCTGCGCGTCGATGAAGAACTTGATGTTCCCGAGATACCTCGTGTAACACGATGCTTGCACTATCGGAATCTGTGGGATTTATAACTTTTTATTTGAAGGACAAAATTGCTCTATCACACTACCTGGCGCCCTACTATGACGTCTTTAAACAGTCCTAACTTAATCTTATTCCAGTGTGGAAACGTGCGTGACAGAACTAAACAGGGTGTCTAGCGCCATTTCTTTTCCGCACTGGAATCTGGATTAAGAATAAGTTAGGAATGTTTTGAGACGTCATGGAAGGCCTTCTGAAAAAATAATAGTCCTCTTGACCGATTTCAGACACGGTTTCAACTACTCTCGTTGAATGAAAATGAGTCCGGAGTGGAAATCGTATATCCCAAGCGTAGCATGGAGACTAGAGATGGACCGACCAACTACAAAAGGTGACTGAGTCAGACCCGATGTAGGTGCAACATTATCTAATCCTTAACGCGTAAGTACTACACCAGTTTTCTTGATACTTCCAGCACAGCTTTTTCAACCATATTTATTATTTTTTAATGGTGTATAATCCTTATGAATGTTTCTAACCCTATGTCCATCTGTTCGTGTCACGACGGTAGGGTAGTCTCCCAGCGCGGTGTCCCCGTTGGGCGTCTCTCCGGTGAACAGCAGCGTGTGGGAGTGGGCGCCCACTATTATGTCCACTGTTGGGGAAACGCGCTGTGCAAGTTGGCTGAAAACGATATCAAACGTCATTAATTAAGTAGGTAAATATACACTGCAGTACTGTACTGTGTGTGTAAAAGAAAAAAACATAGAAAAACAAACACTCACATGTCACTGGTGTACCCGATGTGGGACAGCACAACGATGATGTCGACGCCCTCAGACGTCAGTAGCGTCGCCTCGCGGTTCACTGCCTCCAACTCGTCTTCCATTATATTATGTAATTGTAACAAACACTCACATGTCACTGGTGTACCCGATGTGGGACAGCACAACGATGATGTCGACGCCCTCAGACGTCAGTAGCGTCGCCTCGCGGTTCACTGCCTCCAACTCGTCTTCCATTATATTATGTAATTGTAACAAACACTCACATGTCACTGGTGTACCCGATGTGGGACAGCACAACGATGATGTCGACGCCCTCAGACGTCAGTAGCGCCGCCTCGCGGTTCACTGCCTCCAACTCGTCTTCCATTATATTATGTAATTGTAACAAACACTCACATGTCACTGGTGTACCCGATGTGGGACAGCACAACGATTATGTCGACGCCCTCAGACGTCAGTAGCGCCGCCTCGCGGTTCACTGCCTCCAACTCGTCTTCCATTATATTATGTAATTGTAACAAACACTCACATGTCACTGGTGTACCCGATGTGGGACAGCACAACGATGATGTCGACGCCCTCAGACGTCAGTAGCGCCGCCTCGCGGTTCACTGCCTCCAACTCGTCTTCCATTATATTATGTAATTGTAACAAACACTCACATGTCGCCGGTGTACCCGATGTGGGACAGCACAACGATAATGTCGGCGCCCTCAGACGTCAGTAGCGCTGCCTCGCGGTTCACTGCTTCCAACTCGTCTTCCATTATAATTATTATGTAATTGTAACAAACACTCACATGTCACTGGTGTACCCGATGTGGGACAGCACAACGATGATGTCGACGCCCTCAGACGTCAGTAGCGCCGCCTCGCGGTTCACTGCCTCCAACTCGTCTTCCATTATCACTCGCCCAATTGGCGCCGAAAACTGGAATAGTTACGCTAATGGTTATACGAAGCCTGATTTGCACACTTCGTATATTTTGTTTTCTTTCGTTAAGCGGTTCAGTTCTTTAACAGTACAAGAGAAGAGAGGAGTACACGGGTAGGAAAAAAATAATGTTGGTGAAGCTACTTACCGTTCTCAGCAACACCCCAATAATTCCTATCCTCCGGTTCCGTCTTTCGATGATGACGTGGTTCTTGAGATGCGGCGTCAAGGTGGGCTCGAACTCCGTGTTGACGTTTGCTCCCAACATCGTGGAGTTCAAATGCTCCAGGTATGGCACCAGACCAATGACGCCGTTGTCAAACTCGTGGTTACCTAACACCTGGAGTGACAAAAGTACTGTATTTTTGCGTTCGATTTTCTCACCATAATCAGATGGGTTTTCGTTATGAGTTATTTTGTGATGTTCCTTTCGTTCACTTACATGAGCATCATGTGGCAGCATATTCATGAAGTGCTGACTGACGTTCCAGTGCAGGAAGTTGAACCAGATGGTGCCCTGGAAGGTGTCTCCGCCGTTCAACAGGATGGAGTCGGGCTCCGCTTCTAAAGCCAGTTTCACGGCCGTGGTCAGGCGCGCGAAGCCCCCGATACAGGGGTTCTCTGCAGGCACGCATACTGTTCCTTGTGGACTCACCTCGTCGAAACTGCAGGCAGGGGAGGAATTAAAGATATTTTTTTCGGGTTTCCATGTGTCGATGTTTTTTTTTTTTGTCACCTTGATTAATCTAAAGTGCTAAAGCATGAAGCAAAATGCTAAAGTCATAATGATTTATGACAGAAATTGTATTTTCGTTATGTCGTTATTTGAGTTTGAGTTTGATAATTTGGCTAGTTTTCTGTTGTTGTTACTTATATTGTTTTTGGACATTATTGTTACAACGCCAAGTTTATGTGACCGAGTAGTACGCCCGTTAAATAAGAACGATCCTAGGTGATCACATTCTACCTCAGCTTCAAGTGCAACTAAGTACATACCCACGTAATCTGCAAAGTCAACATTATACCTACTTAATACCTCACTACCGCTAGTAATCAAAAGTCATAAAACAAATTAAATGCTAATGATATCAGTAATAGCGGATTACTGTGGGATTATCTGATATTACGACATCAAACGTTCACTGTTTTACGTTTTAGCCCACCCATTCACTATCTACCACCAAGTGTGCACCATCATGACTTGGTGAAGGTTGCGGGGATCCACTGGATGCGAGACGCACGGGACCGGTCAATGTGGCGACACTTAGGGGACCCCTATGTCCAGGAGTGGATGTCTTTCGGCTGAAATGGTGATGATGATGATGAGCTGGTCCTGCGTGGTCGAATCTTGCTTTTAAATCCAGACAGTATTCGACAGACTATTTTAAACTTGTTTTCATAGTAAAACAAACAATCTTGCACGATACGCCAGATCAATTTCGAACACAATAAACGTGCTTCGGGCGAGGATTTGCGAAGACCAGCCAGTTATACAATACCTAGGTAACCAGAAAAAAAATATAGGTACTCACTGCGCATGGAAATCATTGTAATGCACTATATTAAGCTCGTACAGTCCGGTGTTTTGGGCCAGCCCCGAACTGGCCAGTAGCGTGAACGCCCACAGAACGAGCACCATGTTGGTCCAGCACTCACGACCACACTCTACCAGCGACCGTAGAGACTATCTCGCCAATTCAACGTATCAACTAATACCAGCATTTATTGATTACATTATCTTAACGCCAAAGATTGTCTAATTTCCTGATGTTTTCGCGTGTTTGTGATATTCTTTATTGGTTTGGAGTTTCTTGCAGGTTTTGTCGGTTTTTAAGTTCAGAGGCGAAGGCGTAAGACTAACTTCACGTCAATTCAGCAGATATTTGAATCGTATTACAACTAAATAGAAAATACAAAAAAACATTGCGTCATGTAGGTACCATTATCACTTGCAAAGCAATAGTCCAATCAAAATAGACATGAAATTACAATAATTCGCATAGAGCTGAAAACTGCTGGAAGTCGTGAATACACCATTTTAAATGAAATGTCAAAAGTTTCCCCACCACATCTTCTTCTTCTTAGCGTGTCGATGGCAATCTAAATTGTGTCGGCCCAGAATTGGGCTACTAGTTTGGCGCTTTCGGTAGCGTCCATCAGCTCCTGGAGTGAACAGTCAGCAGGACACGCAGGGCACGATATTAAATGCCCCATTGTTTGAGGGACAGCACCACATTTACACTCCAGTGCAGAGTCATCTATGTACCCCCACCTCAGCAGGTTTTCTTTGCTGCGACCAACCTGGGTCCGGAGTCTGTTTAAAGACTTCCAGGTCAGCCACGGCAACTCTTGTCCAGGTGGGAGATGTCCCCACCACATGTAAGTTTTTCACAGTTTTCTCGTTTCATAACTCTCGCACTGAGCGAAGCGGAAGGGAGTGTCGCACTTCTACTGACTAAAACAACCCATGTTCCTTCTTCGCCCTGTGATCTGGGGCCGCGGTATGTCTTGCGAACAACACACAGAACCAAGGGCCATGTTTACCTGGCCTTGAAAATCATTACTGAAACCTTTAAAAATAAATATGACTTTCAGCCTTGCGTATTTTGTTATTGTAAAAAATGCACAAACTGGAAATCATTTAAAAGATTCAAATCTCATACTATCATTAAATTAATTAGCTACCTATAATTTTATCATCGAAATTAAGTTAATTTTACATACGTAGGGCATGTTATTAACACGATTACTTTTGGGTTTGGTTAGATGTAGATATATTCCTTTGCGACACATTTTCCAAACTAGTAAATAAACGTGTTTCTGGAAAAACAAGCTTAAAACCAAGACATAAGATGCCAGTTTGGACTAAAATTGCAAACATATTTACTGATTCTTGTTTATAGTATAAGTCATTCTGAATTTAACTCAATTTACACATACATAAAGTTTAAATTCATTTACAAGAAAATAATGTTAATTGTGAACTAGGTTTTCAACAGGCTTTGATTATATTATTGGTGTTTAGCGCGTGAATTGATAGTGATAACGATAATACTAACAAGGCATTAAATATTTCACGATAATATATTTAATTTTTTACCTGTATCGGCTAATCTTATTACCCGTTTTCAATTAAAAACATTGGCGATTAAGAAAATAAGGGACTTACCAAGGAGTGTCGTATTACCCAGTACTAAGACATGGGTCGTGGAGGTCAGGTGGACTCAGGAAGATTCTGACTGGACCCAGTGAACTTCAGTTGGTGGTCCCAGCTGTTTTTTGAAGATCTTGACAGTCGTTACAGGTATATAGTCAGTGGCCCGAATGTCTGACAACCAGTCTTACCAAGTAGTTTCATATTACTCAATCATTGATATAATAAAACCCTAGATGCACAGTCTCGAACAAAACAAACAGTCGAAGCTGTCGCCAAACACTCACCAATACACGCACTACTACATGTAGTTATCGTCACTATAAACATATTTTTTTTGGCAAATTCAACCTTACGCAGATTCCTTTTACAATGCAGTTATAAAAAGCAATATAAAAAGTATTTTGTACGACAGTGCAGAGACGCGAGCGACGCGAGACTATTTGAAATGAGTTCATTGTGAACTCATTTTAAGCGGACGGTTTTGAGACGCGGAGTGTGTATCTTGGGTTTTATTATATCAATGTACTCAATACTAATTGGGTTGTGGAGGCCAGATAGGCAGTCGCTAAATCTTAAATACTGGTATTCAGTTAGACTGGAAGCCGATAACAACGTAGTTGGAAATAGGAAAAATAATGATTTAAAAAATAAGGGATCAAAATTAAACAAAAAAAATTTTTTTAAACATTTATTTAACTATTAAGCTAAGTTCACATTTAATTTCGTGCTTTCATACAAAGGTTAGTCCTTAATTTTTTAATAAAATAAGTGAATAGATAAGAAAATTAAATGCAATTTTAATTATATAAGCTTAAGAAGATGGTATAAGTCATAACAATTATAGTGCAATTCCGACTGCACATTTATTTTTAAGTACTTTTTAAATTATTTGTTTGGAGTGGCGTGTTAACAGCATAAGGGTGCTTGCAACGGGGTTGGTTTACAATGACCAGTCAAATTTTCGGAGATGATTCAGAATCGACAAAATATTCAACGTCTTTGACCCGACTCCCAACATTACCGTATTGGAAGCACCCTTATACCAACTGTATCACTTAATCCTTATCACGCTGTTTTACACTATATTTCGTTTAAAATTAAATCGAATGTGTGATCATTAATAATATTGTAGTCAATGCGCAAATGTTAAGTTGTACAAAAACCTTGGACCAGTAACTAACTAACGTAGTAGTTAAGCAAATGTCTTAGTAATAAAAAGTATTGTTTTGACGTTAAAAGAAATAATGAAATCTATTTTGTAACTTAATGTTGGTAGAAGGTGGGTCTTAAAACCCATTTTATCTATCAAATATATTTTTTTGAACAACAAAACATTCACGCATTGTAAACAACCTCTTACAATAATAAATAGCATAATACTTATAAGTGAGATAATATTAAATACTTTAAAGTAGCGACAACGAGATACAAAAGCGTCTAATTATATAATATAAAAGGCACTTAGTTAATAAAAACTACCATATTTAGTATATTCTTTAGAATTCTACTATTCAGGCATCGGTCCTACTGTCGGCGAGAAGCGAGTAGGGACAAGTAGGTAATAACTCTCGCTCAGCAAAACATACAATGGATTATAGTTGCCTTCACATTTACTCGCACAGGTTAGCGTTTTCGAGTTTCTTTATCTCATTTTGTCACGTAAACGCGTCAATTGGTAAAGCGAGAAATCCGTATCGGAAACACTTGTAACGTGCGTTAGACCTTTCAATTTAATGAGCGTCAATTTTAAGTGACAGAAAGAGAAAATATGCAAGAAGATGCTGATCTGTGCGCGAATTGTGTTTCCACCTTGTAGGTACCGTGTCAATGAAAGAGTTACATATTACTGTTCACACGGCCATCGCAAGCGAGAACTCTGTCAAATGAAGAACGTAGTTTTGGTTGCTAGCTGTACCCGCTTCTCGCTAGTCGCCGGTAATGGGACTGGTGCCTTACAATTAAGTTATAGGTTAAACCTGCAACTAGGTCTTTATTTATTGACTTCATTGATTTACAGACCTTATTGCCTTTCAAAAGAATTTTGAAAAAAGGACGTAAGCTGTGAGCAGCAAAATATCAGCAGCTTCACGCTGCTGATATTTTCATACATGTTCGCTGCGTAACTTGGCAATATCTAATAATATATTGCTGATATATATATTTTTCAATTTATTTA
This sequence comes from Diarsia dahlii, assembly GCA_949775195.1. Lineage (NCBI taxonomy): Eukaryota > Metazoa > Arthropoda > Insecta > Lepidoptera > Noctuidae > Diarsia > Diarsia dahlii. The sequence continues at coordinate 11,779,765 of OX459210.1, read as the reverse complement.
TGGGTTTGTCGCATAGTTCAAGTTGTTCATAATGACCTTTTTAAGAAATATTCAGCTATTTTAATTACAGTGAAACCATGATGTCCACTCGTTGTCAATTGACTTCCGCAGCATGAATAAAAAAGTTTCTGACACACAGCTTAAAGTACTTTTTTCAATAACCTATTGTGAGGCTTTGCGGTTGTCCGTCTGCGACATAAACGAAGTCGTTTAGAGTGCTCTTAAAACAAAATGAAAATGAAGAAACTTAAACATACATTCAATTGTGTTTTGGCTTTACAAAATTAGATTCGAAATTCTGCCTCCATGAGTTTGAAAACGATTGGCACAGGTATACACCTTACTATTGAGGCAATCGCAGGTTTTATTTGGCATTGACATAAGAAAAAAAATACACAGGGTAAAAGAGCCAGCATCTTACAAACGGTTACCCGGTTCGTGTCTCTTGCACCCTTTATACAGGCACATTAGAAACAGATTTCATAGAGTAGAGCATAGAATAGAAATTACACATGGGTAATTTTGTCCGTTTGGAATTTAAAGAAATACCTAAATAAAAATGCTCTGCTGGATTTTTTACGCTCGATTCAGCGCCGAAAGTTCAAATTATAACAGTGCAATAATAATTAGATATTAATTCCAGTTTACATAAATAATATTCTGAGATCTGTTTTCCTGTAAACATTATTGCAAACTTTCCTGCTAACAATGTTGCTTGTTTTAAATACTCATGCTAACTCAGCACTTTATTTTAAAAATTGTTTTGTTAATTATATAAATTGAAAAAACATTCGTGGTTGCTATCAATTAAAATGTCGTTCAAATTGTCGTTTGAAAACCACAGATAACGATTTGATTTATAGCTGATGTAAGATTATAAGAACAAGCGATATGTTCGTAAACAGAATGTGTTTATCAGGTGGGTATGAAATACACCCATAACATGTCTAGAAGATTTCTTCAATTTAATCTTCGAGTTATTTTATGGAGGTACATTGTGAGGAAACCAAAATGTCTGAGAGATATTTCTCGATGGCATTTAAAGTCAAGTCAGGGATCTTGGGTGGCATATACACTCTGATACCAGGTTAGGCTCTAACCACACGAAGAAAACGAAGAGGTAAAGTAATTTGTTTGTTTGTATGAGGTAATCTCTGGAAGTACTGATTCGCTTCCATACAAATGAAATCGTGCGCAGAAACTAGTAAGTAATCAAAATAATGCTTACTTTTTTAAGACAGAGAGGCAGTGAAATATAAATATGGATATTTTAAATACAACATTGTATTTCTTCTTAAATGTTTGCTGTTTTATTTTGTTCAAAGCCATGAAATCAATTTTGAAATTAAAAATATAATTTCTAAGAAGTGTGTTATTCACTACACCACAGCTAACAAATATTTTGATAATTAAATAACATTAACACATAATACAACGGAATATTAACAATATATTATTATTATCACAATAAAATTCTACCTCATACTACATAGACTCGTTTTAGGCAAGTTATTTATTAACTTTAATTTTTCGAATACATTGCAAGTCATTGCATTTTAATTCCTAGCGATTTTCGACAAATAGTTCGTAAAAAAATAATAACATTAAGTTTACAAGTTTGGAATTGTGAAAAATTATAAGTTTTTAAACTGACATGGTCACTAACATTATCATTAACATTGAAAACGGGATATTCAAAAAAGAGGGTAGACCGATATTGTGTCTGCTAATAAAAACCCACGCGCAATAATTTCAGTTTATCTTTGATTATGGCGCTTGCAACAGTGTCGAGAACTCGGGAACTCAAAACAAACAGTACATATGGTAACTATCCCGTTTTCAATGTTAATAACAGTGAAAAATTGCTGCGAATATAATCAATCTGCAGAAACGCTGTAAAAGAATGTTTAAACTTTTGTAACTAAACGAAAGATACAGTTTCTGCCTGCTTTGTATTTGTTTACCATAAACAAAATATCATAAACATAAAGTAATCTCATAAATAGTACATAACCTTTCACAGCAGTTTACTTCTGATAGGCACAGTACAGGCATCTTTATTATATTTTTGTTACAATAAGGTTGCTTTTCGGCTGCTACCTCTGACATTTCTGTCAAATAACAGTGGTCTTTATTGTTATCACGATAAGGGTCTTGTTAGGTTGATAGAGTGAGAAGTAAACTAAGTGTGAAAGGTCTGTATTCACCTTTGGATGACGTCATCTAAGAGTAGGGAGTGCGCGGGTTCACGTTGATCATCTCCGTGGTACTAAAATACAAAAGTAAAGTTATTGATTAATAATTTAACACAGTGATAATACTAGATGCGATTTAACTGGAATAAATATGATTGTTTATAAGACAAAAAAAACACGCCTTCTCGTATTCTTCTCAGAAAACTCTTTCATTTGATACCCATGTCAAAATTACCAGTCCCCCCCCCCCCCCCAAAGCCCTTTAAATAGGAATTTAAAAAAAAAAATTGACAGTCGGCCATATTGGATTTAGAATGAAGTCAAACCTAATTCTTGTTCAGGAATACTAAAACAATTTATAACACGTGGCGATACTCGTACAACCCTTAAATATTTACACACTACTCTGATTTATAATGCTGTGCAAAATTTCCAGAATTGTATTTAATGAATCATGGATTTCAATGCAAGGAGAGGAAAGGATAGGAATAGAATAAGAGCCCTTTTGGATAGTGTGAAATCATCGAATGACTCCTCCCGCTCCGGGCAGAGCGGTAGTGTATCAAACTTCTACTGACTAAAAACCACCCATGTTCCTTCTTAGCCCTTTGTGTCGAGGCCACGTTATCTCTTTCGAACAACCCATAGCCCCGACAGAGAATAAGAGCCCTACAGTAAGAAAGCCACGATCTACTTTCTAAGACCATAAACTAGTACGTACACATTTTTATTTGCAGCTGGTATAGTTATTCGTTCTTCGTTCGAGCTACCGACCACCTCCTCCTCCGTAGGGTACTTTTCCCACATCTCGCTACAACAATTCGATTAAAGTGTTCATGCACTATTAATCGATATATTTGGGCTAGCAACTCGAGATTTTACAAAAACAGCAGCCGATTGCTATGAAGTGTTGAAGTCTTGTGACTAGTCGGTTGCGAATAAGGAATGGTGCTATACGCCCGAGTCTTGCGGAAATCCAATACATTTCCTTTTTTTTTTTTTAAAAAACAAACGTTGCCCCTCACTAGGAATTTCTCCTGTATCGTGGGTGCGTTCACAAACATTTAAACTCACATACACAAATACCCAGACCCGGAACAACTATCTGTAGGTCAGACAAATATTTGTTCCGTGCGGGGATCCAACCCGCGAAACGCAGCGCAGCAGTCCATTGCTTGAGCCACTGCGCCAACCGTGCCGTCAACATTATAAATGTTATGCAATATTTTTAGTTTTATTTTGATAAATAGATCCAGGCTTGCATGGAAGATACAGCGCCGCCCTTCCGTCGTAGTATACAGATATTATATAACCCTATATTTAAATATTATCATCGAGTCAACATCTCCTGGGGTTGCCCCGTGGACATATTTGTCGAGTAAAGGTTTGGGTACATGTGGCTCTACGCGAATGAAACCGGGCAGTATCAAAATATAATAATTATATTTAAAGGATTCAAGTCTCCGTTGGCGAATTCATCATGACATCTTAGTGACATAAAATCCTAGATTGTTACTAAAACAAAAAAAGTGAAATAAAAACTTACGGATCCATTTGTTTCATCACGGGCTCTTCGTTTAGGAAGTAGGATTGGGTAGGAGGGGAGTGTCTGATGTCACATGCAAGTAGGTACAGTACATAGCCATTAATATGGCACACCGGAGTGCAGAAAAGGTCGGCTTTGTTATGGGCGCGTATAAGAGCGTGTAGGCGCGTATAAGCACCCTTTTTGTCACACGCGCGACTCGTATGAGCGTTGATGCGCGTATAAGCGCGAGCCGCGATAGACGAATAACCGCGTGCAAACTCACCTGCATGGCGACGACACGTGTACGCGCGTTTGATTTTATATTGTGCAAAATGTGGCGCGCGTTATCTGATACAAGTTTATACGCGCAAAAGAAATCTAGTGTGAACCGGTCTAAACGTTGTCACTACTGTCACTCAATACTTTATTGCATTCCACATGTAGTACTTAGGTGGTAAAACTTAAACTTAAAACTCATCTCATAGCAGTGTACAGTTGACAGTCTCTCTCTCTCTATCTCACACTCGATGTGCCAAATTAACGCTTATTATGTCTTCTAACAATCACATTGGAATAAGAAATGGTGAAGCACCTTAACCCCTATTAGATTAATTTGTTACCTATTTTTCAAAAATAACTGTTTTTTATGAATTTCTCGATAAACATAATGCATGAAAATACGTATCTCATAAGTAGGACATAAATGAACGTATTTTTGGGGGTAATGAGGAACAGGGTGTAAAGCTCCTCATCCCCCATTGAAAAGGGAGGATCCTCCGACCGGACGGGTGTTGTGTCCGGCGGGCTAACTGCCCGACAGTTGTAAGTCGGGAACTCCTTTATAGGCTTATGTCGCGGATAATGTTCATAGCGCGATGTAGGATTTTCTGTCGATCGTTGTTAGTACGCAGGTGTTGCGATAGACTCAGTGGCGTGCGCCCTATAAAGGCTCTTAGGCTTAGCCTACCTTACTAACTGAGCATTTCTTATAACTAATTAACCATGTAATCAAATAACACTATGTACAAAATAATAATTAAAAGTTCAAACTCCTGTTAAAATACTTAGAGCAGTTTTTCGCGTACGAATCTTGTAGTTACAGGCTTGCTTAGGCTAGCATTCAAGTAGCCTAAAACCCATTCATAATTTTACGCACACAGCGTCACATCAGTGAATGATCGGTGCATATTTCCGTGTATATGAACCGCACACATGCATGCCAGCTCCTGCGAGTGGAGGTGGCCTGTGATTGGCTGCAACAACACAAGGCTACGATTGGATGCGTCATGCGTCACATGCGTGGCCATCTTCAGCCTGCGAACTCCGGCGCGAAGTTCAAATTTGTTTATTTTTTACGTTTTTTTGTAATTTGCAGGCCAGTGCTAGCTTGAATACTGACTACATACGTCTTACAGCCGCGAATCATATTTATTAATCAACATACAACCTAGCACTGGCCTGCAAATTGCAAAAATGTAAGGAAATTAAGAAATTTGAATTTCGCGCTTAGCAGTCTTCGCTCTTCCGTCCACAGATAGAGTGCAGCACTGACAACACATTTCATTGATTGATTTCGTATAATCCTGCAAAATTTTGTTGACCGCTTTTGTGAACAAACTCGATATGAAAATGATACAATTTTATTTGGTAGTATTTTTCTATCGGCAAATTAGAAATTATATTTTACGTCTATGGAAGCCATTATTATTGTTTCATATTGTTGTGACAAGCAATTTATAGCGCGATTTGTTTTGAAACCGAAAACGTACAGATATTGTCAGATATTAGATAACATTATTAACAGTAGTGTAAATATTAGCTTTGTTGTGTATTATTTGTTTATTCCCCTAACAAATAATAACAATGGTACAGACGCCAGCACATCGAGCTACCCGAAACTGTCAAATTTTCTCAATCAACTTTGAACCTAATGCTTTAGCGATAAAGTTGAAAATCTATTAAAGAAATTTGACAGATTGCTGTAGCTTGATGTGCTGGCGTCTGTACCTATTTACAGCTTGTCTATAAAGTCATGAAATTAATGTTTGAGGAACTAACATTATTTAAAAGTAAGGCAACACTAAATCATGGTACATCAAATGTCATCGGCTGTCATCAACTTGTTATTTATCTTGATATCTTTTGCATTTTTTAATGTTTTTCAAATCTACGTCGACAAAACTTCGAAAAAACGTGTTAAATATGAGGAAAACAAATAGGAGTGGAGCTCGGGAAATTATTTCAAAGTATATCAGCGATGTTTGTTAGAACACCAAGCTGACCAAATTTAATCAAATTTGGATGATATTTATACTCGAACAGCAGCTATAACAGGTATGTAATCGTGTTATTGTTTGTTTTTTATCTACCAGAAGTCACAAATTTACTAAATATACGATTTTAAGACTAAAATAAGCATTGTTTACATTGCGCATTTATAGGTTAGATTGCAAATGTAATTTAATGTAAGTAGCTCATATTGTAGTGCGACGTTAACTTTTGATACTTTTGGGTAATCAAATTTATTGGTGATTTTAAATATGAATAAGTTTTAACATGTTTGAAATAAAAACAGTGCTATGTATTTTCTGTTAGTTAATACATCTTTTTTTAAATCTTTCTTTCAGGAAAATCTGAGAGTACAGTGAGGCGTATTGCAGATGAAGGCAAACACAGATCAGGCCGTCCTAAGAAAGAAATGGATGACTTCAACATAAAATTTCGCTAAAACAGATCTGGATTTTAAATGTAGCTTAGAAGTCCTGCGTAAAATTTTGAAATCGATTGGATTTTCTTACAAGAAGATCAAAATAACAGAAAGGCTCTAATCGAACAACATATTGCAGCAAAACGGGCAAGAGAAAATGGGCATACAGTGGTACAATAGTTAATATAACATTAATAAAAAATATGTACGATCATTTTTCTTTTATTTACTCATTTTTATTTCAATGAAGGTCGGAAGGAAAACATCGTGAAGAAATCTGGACTTATAATTATTAAAAGTCTGAAATCGCCAACCCGTCTTGAGCATGCGTGGTGATCAGTGCTCGTGCCGTCTCTGTTGAGAAGAGGCCTTTGCCCAGCAGTAGGACAGTAATAGGCTGGTATTATCATTTATAATGAAGGTCGCATCTTTGTTTATGGTTTCTGTATTTTTTTTAAATAAGATAACAGATTTTAATTAAAACCAGATTTGCTTCTAGTACAAAATAATGTGCTAGTATCAAAACTATTTTAGTCACACTATACAGGGTTGCTATGTGCACGAGTCTTCACGACCGCAGCACCCTCATTTATTTTCATGACTTTATAGACAGGCTGTACTTGTGATGTTTGTGTTGTTATTGTGTGTTTGCTAGATGTTAAAGGTAATAAGTTTTCTCAATTATCGTATAATGATAAGGTGCAAGTTGTATCTAAAGGTTTCGGATATTATCTTGCATGTGACGTGTTTTGTACTTTTGTAACTATCACCCACTCACTTGGATGAGATATTTGAGGTGGCGGAATCTTTCTTCTGTTTGCATCGTTAGAAAATCATGAGTTGAACCTTGAATAATGTGGTGAGTTTTTGAACTGTATTTAGGTATAACTTTTACAGGCTTATTTTCAAATTTTATAAATGTGACAATATTTTTTTTTTGTTTCAATATTTCGTGGCCTACCCACCGTGGGAGACCACTGCACGCCACTGGATAGATGTCGCTAGTCGCCACATATTAAAAAAATGCTTAACCTTTTCTTTTTGCGATTATGCAATTGCCACATAAAATCATCTCTGGATTTGTCTAATTAACTCATATTGTCTCTACTTAATTTTAGCTGTTTTTAGTTAACGAATTTTCAATGAACATTGATAGTCGCTATTCATCCACTGCAGGGCTGAGGCCTCTCTTCATATTACTATTTTAGATTCAGTCAAGGGCCTTCAACAACCAGAACACCTCAACTCCAAATTGACTTTTACTAGATTAAAATGGTTCTAATTTAGTTTTGAACCATTTTAATCATTATCTGAAACTGTTATTTGACGCTTTAAAATAAGTGTTTTAAGTGTCTGATAGCGTCTGACAACGGATAATTATCTGAAGTTGTTATCAGACGCTTAAACATAAGTGTTTAAGCGTCTGATAACGTCTGAAAACGGATAAAGTGTTTAAGCATCTGATAACGTCTGAAAACGGATAAAGTGTTTAAGCATCTGATAATGTCACACAACGAATAATTATCTGATGCTGTTATCAGACGCTTTAACATAAGTGTTTAAGCATCTGATAATGTCTCACAACGGCTAATTATCTGAAGCTGTTATCAGACGCTTTAACATAAGTGTTTAAGCATCTGATAACGTCTCACAACGGATAATTATCTGAAGCTGTTATCAGACGCTTTAACATAAGTGTTTAAGCATCTGATAACGTCTCACAACGGATAATTATCTGAAGCTGTTATCAGACGCTTTAACATAAGTGTTTAAGCATCTGATAACGTCTCACAATGGATAATTATCTGAAGCTGTTATCAGACGCTTTAACATAGGTGTTTAAGCGTCTGACACCGTCTGACAACGATAGTCAAATAAACCGATACATACCTCTTGGAGCACTTGACATGTATTACAAGGAGTACTATGCCCAGCAATAGACACAGAGTACCGACGACAACGTATGCCACTCCCAAGAACGGGTTCTTGCCGCCGAGCAGCGATGTTGTCGATATCACGAAGGACTTTGTGCCGTCGAAGTCTGTTACCGGGTAATCTGTGGAATTATTTAGTTTTAATGTTGGTACTAGGTAATTATTGCTTTGTTATAGCGGTTGTTTCACAGTGGTAGGCGATATTCGAAGGGAGTTTTTGACAAACAAGTCTGTCTTTCTGTCTAGTTGTTCCATAACGGAACTTTTACTGGCAGATAGATAAGGTCTAACATACTTACTACCTACTATTATTTTAGAAAAATAAAGAGGGGTCCGTGCAAAAATACTAGAAATTGGTAACAAAATCCGATTCAAATGGGAAAGTAATATTATTTTATAATAATTGCAGCACAGCTAGTTAATAGTCATCACTTCATATTATAAGTTTCAGTGACCTGAAAGTCTGACAACCAGTGTTATCTTTGTCTTGTCTTAATATTACCTAGTATGAACTGGGTTGTGGAGGTCAGATAGGCAGTCACTCCAGACTGTAAGCTGACCCCAACATAGTTGAGAAAAGGCTAGGAAGATGATGATATAATAGGTAGCTACTACTTACTATAAGTCACGGTAAGTACGTAGGGTCCCTTGACGAGCCCAGTGCTGAAGCCGACCTGAGTGTGGTCCACGCGCCGGTACAGCTTACGGAAAGTAGGCAGTGCGGCCGTGCGCATCCATACTATGAGGTCCTCGTTCTAAGAAGGAGAGTGTATGGCTTGAATGTGGTTCAAATAAGGTTTTAATTACAATGAATAACTTATATGGTATTTATATGATGAATGTTTATAATCTAGCGAAGCTTCACGACACGATAAAACATAAACCAATTGAAGTTTATTTTTGTAGAGTAACACTAATAAAACCTGGCATATAGTCGGCTTACTATAGGTGCACTTCTAACATAACATTACGCCTGTAGTCCTCACAGGGTTAGGCAGAGGTGTACTTAATAGTACAACAACATATAAGCCCGTAGTATAAGTCCCATGTAATAAGGGGCGAGACTATTCCCATCAACCGGGCATAAATCCAGACACCGTGTCTACCACACAGAAATTCCTATCCCAGTACTTTGCTCAAACCCGAATCGAATACAAGAACTTGTGCTCAGCAGTCAAACTTGCGACGTCTAGTGAACCGGGGCAGTCTTTTCATATATGATAACTAGCTTTTGCCAGCGGCTTCGCCCGCGTAAAAATGTCGATTTTCCATACAAACTTACATCCCCTATTTAAATCCCTTAGGGGTTGAATTTCGAAAAATCCTTCCTTATTCCTTGTATACATTATAAAGGGAACCTCTGTGCAAAATTTCAGCTTTCTAGGTCCAAGGGTTTAGGCTGGGCGTTGATGAGTCAGTCAGTCAATCAGTCAGTCAGTCAGTCAGTCAGTCAGTCAGTCAGGACTTCTCTCTTTATTTATATAGATAGATAGAAGATAGATAGATCATAGGCAGCTTACCTGAAAGCCGTTGTTTTCAGTGTTGTTAGGATCCAACTCCCACACATTGATCCGCCAGTTCTCCGGTTTCGTGAAATTCGCGAATGCTGCAATAAAGATTAGGTTAGGTTATTTGCTATTAGTTGCCTTTCACATATTCTCGGGCCGTCAAAGTCGCGGGAAATACCATCCGGGTTTTAACAATAAGCCCACTTTTATGATTTTTTTACTACGCAAAAGTGTGTGGGAAGGCCAAGGCAAAGATGAATGGATTGTTTGAATGATAATAAAGAGAAATGAGTAAATGACGCCGTGGCGTGTGACAAGGGAATAAGAAGAAAACGTGTTGCGCCGACTTCTATCAAATAGAATGGGACAAGGGCAGAAAGATGATTACTATTTTCAACGTGTTGAGCCGGCCACAAGTAACATGGGAGAAGGCCAAGTAGATAATGTTGATGATGATAATATTTTCAACTCTTTGCATTGAGCCGAAAGTTGAGAATACATCAAAATTAAACCCTTGTGCATTGAAAAAGTGCACTGTGGGACATGGGTGTTTATCATCGCCGAGAAACACAGTGGATGCACAGATTTTTATTTTGAAGGCTTTTTGCCATAGACTTCAAAAGTATTTCCAATTTACTTGGTACCAATAGCTTCCAATCAAGCTATGAAAAACCAGTTTACGCTGATATCTCATTGTACGGGAAATCTATAAAAAGCGAGGCCACATTATACTGAAAATACTTGTACTAGATAGCAGGCATTTCAGGTTTACAATAGATTTCAATGTTATGGTATAGTTTTTTAAGGATTAATATAGAAAACTGCACTTACCAACACTGAGTTCTCCAGGTGGGTTTCTGAACTTGATTTCCTTGTCCGAATCCCAGGCTATCCCTGTGCGAAGAACGGGCACATCCTTGTTTAGATCTTGTGAGCGGACTTTCAATGTATCTGGTGAAATAAATAACAAAAGGGTCATTAAAATTATATTATTTTCCTATTTTTCAAACATCAGATTTTGTAAATAATATTGTTAATTTGCTTGTTTTTATATTTTACTTTAAAACTACATATGTATAAATCTGCTTTGTTGTGCATGTCAAAAAAAAAATCTTGTGTTGACACAATATTATTTTTCATGTGTTTGTGTATTACTTCCCTCATTGGCCAAGGAGTGCAAGTGCGACATCTGAGCAAGAGGGGTCGATTCTCGGGTTAGGCCAAAGGGTTATTGGGTTTTTCCATCAGGAATTTCTTCTTCTGCCCATTGAGCATGAGGTTGATGGCAATAAACTCGCCCCCTATTACATGGGACTTAAACATAAGGCAGAGGTGGTAGAAGTATAAATACCTCTGCTCTGCCTAACCCTGCGAGGATTACATACAGGCATGATGTTATGTTATGTATTTTAACTGTAACTGTGCATTCCAGAAATCCTGGTTTGCTGAATTTATCCTCATGTTTATCCAATGTTTACAGTAAACTTAATTTTGTATTACAATTTCCTCAAAGTATTTGCTGGTTTCAAGAGTTTTACACAGGTGCATACCGTTGAATAAAGAGTTAGCTATGGCTCCACATGGTGCCACAGGTTTTGACTTTCCATCTTCAACTGCAAATGCGAACGGCAAGCAGTCTGATGAAGGAGTCAATGACAGGCGACCAAGAAGCTGGGTGTCGTCCCTGAAAAATAATAATGAATAGATAATATTAGTTCATCGAAAATCGTGAGTCACGGGCAACCGGTGGATACAAACAGCAGGTTGCCGTTTGTTATGGCGTTTTATGGGGGAGGCTTTTGTCCAGCACATAGACGTCTTATAGCTGATGAGGATGATGATGATGAGTATTCGTTATTAATTAAGTGAGCGTGTATGTGGCACAGGATGATTTTTAGGCGTTTAAGAGGAATGGATTATTAGAAATTAAGAAAAATATTGTAACGCTTAATGAGAGTCAATGTTAAAATTTTTACAAAGCTGTAACGTCTGAATAAGTAACACTTAAACAGCACCACAAACAATGACAAAGACTATGAATACTGTTGCGACTGTTATACACTAACTAACAGATCGAGTTGCTACACTATTGCACTAATCAGTAAGAATAAAACAGTTATGATTTGGCATACACATTGATGATGATTTATTGGGTTGTTGATTGGTATATTATTTTCAATGGTTCCTCTTATAGTAACCACTTTACTGACTCATATCCTTTCAAAAATCTGTCATAGTTTCCAATATACCCGTCCTCTGCAAAAGCCCTTACGTAGGTATTACACATTCCTACCGGTATTTGTGATTGCAGTTCAATAAAATGAATTATTAATTACCTGGATTTGACATATCTTCGATGATTCTGGTAGTAGTTGCTAAGTCCGTAGTAGAAGTACACATCTCCTTTGAAATCCTCAGTCAAGTTGAATGGGATGTTGCAAACACAGTCCTCCAAGGGGTTTTGTTTAATAGCGTCCGCACAAGTGATGTTTACACCGTCTTTCGTGCAATGTGTGTAGTCCATTACATGTTCTTTGACCTAAAAGTAAGTCACATATTATATGCCTTATGTATAATATTTCAGTAACCAATAATATAGCTTTTACTGACTACAACACATGTAGGAAATCAAGATTCATAACAAAACTGAAAAGACCCGAGCCAGTGAGAAGGAAGTAAACATACGTCATTAAATTAATGTCGTATTTGTTGAAGTCATTTACAACAATGTTATTATTGCTTTTAGATTCAGTATTCAGTACACATAATTTAGTAAGTACTTGATTAATTTATTTACTATTTACAGTTTCTGAAAAATCTTTATCTCTTTGTAATCACCACTACAATTGGTAATAAATTAGACATACGGTGAGTAATTCAAAGGGTAATTAGTAAGAAATTAGGGCGCACCTCATCAGAGAAGTAAAGTAGGCCTATACCGACAGGTATAAAAGCAATGCCAATCACGAAGAACGTTGGCAGGACCGTCCCCGCAGTCAGAATCGGCTGCCAAGCAGGCAGGCGCTGCTGTTTGAACGCAGACTCTACAATCAAAACAGTAATTGAGTCAGTCAAATTCCCCAATCGATATCACAAGGCCATTTTAATGTGTGCTAATGAAACCGTACCAGCAGGACGTTTGGACTTCACGTGATCGGACGCTTCGCTGGAAGTCGCCATCGTATCCAAGTTTGAGAGTTTCGTAGATAATCAAGCTAAAATTAAAAATTACGAACACATTACACATCACACAATCAAATCACTATTGTCCATGTCTTTTCCAGTGTTACCATTACCACCTATATGAAAATATTTTCCCCGTCCGAATGTAACATAAATAAATGTCAACTTTATTGATTCAAATCTTTCTGTTCAAATTCAATTCAATTCATTATTCAGAGAGTTGAAATAATGTCACAAAAATCTTGATCAAATGAGCAAGTTGAAGACAAGAAAATAATGTGTAAAAGTAAGAAATATCTACCTAATAATATATCTTTCTAATATCTTACCTTCAAAAAGAGCTAGTTGGTAAAATCAAATAATAAAAGTAGCAACACACATGTTGGTTGCCAGTACGAAATGTCACAATAGTGCTGCAAGCAAGGAAAAATCTAGTTTACAAACATGTTTACGATTAATTTCGCAAAAACATGTCTTGCATCAGGCATAACGCATACTAATGTTAGAGTTTTTGAATTTAGAATTTGCTAATTGATTATTTTAGTCTTTATATAATAAAAGGCTTTCATTTTAATATTTTACACTGGCAACTTTATCTTTTTATGTAAGGGTGCGTTCCGAATTACGCTGTAATCTATTTGAGCGTCCGTAAACCCGTACCGAATTACTGTGAGCGCGATATCGATGTCCCTTGAATCGTCATAGATGACGTCATGACATGCGCCATCTTGCGATTACACCGACCATGCCCCAAATCGTAGACAGAGAATGCTATAGACTAATTGATATCTTTGGTCGCATTCACACAAGAAAAAGAGCGACTTACGCCGATGTCGTGTAAAGAAATGAAACAGAACGATGAGATTTTTTGTTTCACTGCGCGTGCCACGTTTTTCAAGGTTAGCAAACTACTTTGCTAAACAAAGTTTGACAGCTAACGTGCAGCTAGCTATCATCTTCCTATAAAATACAGTTTTATGTGCTCTAAAGTTAATTAATGTATGTTATATTTTGTTGTGAACAATTTAGACATAGTATTTAAACCATTTAAAAAATAAACATGGTGCGTTGTGGCGTTAAAGGGTGTAAAAGTGATAGTGGAACGAAAATGCCAGATTTGTCTTTTCATTCGTAAGTATACCACTCTGTATCAATTAATGTATGATGATAACATTTTATGGTGTTCATATATTGTGTATAATGTACCCTAGACATAAATTCATCGACAAAAAAGTACAATATGTATCAATGATTAATTCTAACCTAAGAATTTTAGTGTTGCCAACTTTTCTGTAAATTAATACCCAATATTATGGGAAATGTGTATTAATTATGTAGTATCTGAAAGATTTTATGACTTGTTGCAGTTTTCCTGAACATGATAATTTACGTCGAATATGGATTGTAGCTACAGGACGAACAGATTGGACACCAAAACCGTCATCAAAAATTTGCAGCAGACATTTTGAGAAAAAAATTAAAAATAAACAATGTTGTATTATTTACTCACAAAGCCAAAACCTTCTATCACAAAATACGCGCTTTGACGTGGAGTTGCGGACACCAGCCCGCTAAACAATACAATACAATAACATCCATCGTCATCCTGCCCTCATCGCAATTTATTGAGTTCGGCAGCACATCCATACACCTTTATTATTCCTCCGCATCACATGCCTATACCGATAATTATAAGTGTTATTTTCAGGCTCTCTTACATAATAATTTCTAATTCTATCAATTCGTGGAACACCACCTTATTTAGACAAATCACACAAATTTCGGGGTAAATTTTTCCTCACACGGTAACCCTAAATATGATGACGTTATTTTTTTTTGTCTCTTTCTGCGACACGCTCTGCAGGTGTCTATACCATTCTCTGTCTACGCCCCAAATAGATAACACCGTGGGCGCTGTCAAAATCAAAGTAAAAAACGACAGATGTCTGATGCGTGTGTGTGTGTGTGTGTGTTCACAGCTGAGATTCACTGGCTGGAGTCGCACAAATACATTCAATTAGTTCTTTGAAATCTCTTTGGAGTCTCATAACCATGAGTATTCAAGTAAATATACAAGACGAGCCTAACGGGCGACGAATTTCTCTCATGCAGGTTATGTTTTTGTTGTCACGTGACGAGTGAGCACCACAGAGTACATTATATATACGGTGAGCACTGTAAACGCGTTTACGAGCGTTCCGGACAGCTCTTAGCTGTCATAATCGTGATATTTAATTTGGAACACAAATTACAGACGTGAGCGCTGTGAGGGATTATTTTGTAATACGGAACGCGGCCTAAGTCTAAGTTGTGGTCGCTCTGTGTTCGGTTGAGGCAAAAGGCGGCAACCAATCAGAGAATGAGAGAACTCGATTCTTTGCGCTGAAAACAAGGCGGGTAAACGGAACGTTTTGGCGAGTTGCTCAAATGCTCAGACTCTTTGATTTGAGGACTGGACACATTGAGATAGGATCCTATGGAGGCGCCGCGATGTTCTATATACACACTTGCTTATACAAATATGAGTGAAATAGGAGACAGAATGTAAAATATAGTTTTGGTTCGTTCTTTCTAATGCAGTAATCGTATTTGATGAAAGAGACAACAATATTTCAGTTGTTTCTCACAATGGCAACATTTGGATATGCGAGTCACAGAATAGTAGGTAGGGTGCCGTTTTCGACATATTGTGATACAAGATGGCGATGAGTTTCGTGGTAGTTGTGCTGTCAAATAGTTGTTTACTTTTTGTTAAATTGCGATTTGTGAGAAAATTACGACGAGATTATCTCTTAAACTGCGTGTATATGTTAGGAAACAGCAATTCAATATGCCTGCGTGTTGTATTGTGAAGTGTGGTGCAAGAAGGACTGAAAATCAACCTCAATTGACTTTGCATAGGTTAGTAGTCGTTTTCATGCAATAGTATCTAGGAGTAATACATTTTCGATGAAAAAATGCTAAGTGATCATTAATTTATTGCTAAAGTGTTAATAATTGGGTTTATTTCCGTCCCAGAGACCTTTTTGTTATTTCATCATTTGATTCGTTTGTTTACAAACATGGATAGTGTTGTACCGTTGCGTAATAGTTTCCGATACTAGTTCCTTCGCTGCGCTGAAACGATATCTGTTCGAGTGACCGTGCCAGGTCCGGTCAGGGCGCGGGACCGCCCTGAGGATTATCGAAAGAGATAACGCGGCCTTGGCACAAGAGCGAAGAAGGAACATGGGTGGTTTTTAGTCAGTAGAATAATAGGGTTTGACAAACCCTATTATTGCACTACAATTTTATTGGTGATCCATCTCTTATTTTACACATTATTATATTAACATTAATTTGATCATTCATATCTTTGAACACTTTTTGTTTATCTGAGAACGAAAATATTTCGTGGCGATAGATCTATTTACTATGTGATACAACTTGGTAACGAATACAAATTTTGGCGACAAGAAACAAAGTCCCCTTTTATTTTACTCCGCCTGTCAGTCAGTCAATCATAATAGAAACAATCTTCTTACTATTAGAAGATTTGTTCTTCACTAGGATCTTATTAGTTTGCGATTTAATTCGTAGTTGAGTTTTAGTTACATTCTAATTTAATGTTGGTTTGTTATATAATACGAGTAAATAACAAAGACTTAACCGCGACAACTGTTTGACCGCAATCTAAACGTATACAGGGTGTAAATTAACCCATAACACAGCCGTCAACCAAGCAAGGGTGGTACTTAGTTTGATGTACAGAAACATCAAACTAAGTACCCCCCTACGCAATTTTTTTGCTGGGAAACGATTTTTATTGGGGTCAAATATCATATTTTATGGTAAAACTCAATGTAGCAACACATTGGGCTAGTGGATGCTATGAATAGTAAACGGGTGATGGAGGTAATTTAAGTAAAGTTATAACCTGAAAAACTAGTATTTACAAAAACAACTGTGAAATATTTGGAACTTTGACCAATATCTCCGTAACTAGGGGGTTCCTAGGTATGGTCTAGAACAAAAAAAAAATATCGCAGTGGTGGGGAGAACAAGTGTTCAGTAGTTTAGGCGCTATGCTGGAACATACAAACATAATACATACACTGCCAAAATCATTACCCTTCCTTTTGGCTTTTCCGTAGTCGGGTAAAAAGTATTCTTTATTTATTGTATTCAGAAAAACCACTTTGAATAAATTTTATTCTCAGGTATCCGATACCTGAGAATTTTTTTTATTCAAAGTGGTTGTAGGTAAGTAAATTTACTCATATTTTTCTGTTACAACTTTACAACGGACTGTTCATTTTAATTCAACCGTGATATCTAATAATACTCGTAATACTAGTATCGATACTCGTTACAGTAGTACTATGTTTCATGATTGCCACAACCCTAGCATTGGCAGCCATTTTATGCTCCGTAGGTATGCACCTTTTTTCTGTAGGTATTTCCAGTCCATACTTTTTATTAGTCATTGACTGGACACGATACGATAGGTGGTTGAATTAAATAAGTATCGAGTATTATGGATTGATTTGTATGTGCAGTTCAAGAAATATAATACTGTTCCATATACATAATTGCATCGTTATTTAACTACATCCTGTTCCCG
The DNA here is from genome assembly GCA_949775195.1 of Diarsia dahlii. NCBI lineage: Eukaryota > Metazoa > Arthropoda > Insecta > Lepidoptera > Noctuidae > Diarsia > Diarsia dahlii. Next base: position 11,762,107 of record OX459210.1, on the reverse strand, counting down.
CAAGGCTTCCCCACACTAAATTATATTGTATCTACTATTGGTTCATTTACAAAATCAATAATTGATATTATTCGTCGAGCTCTTGCCAGACCCAAACGGTACTTTCCTTTGAGACGCAACCTATCTTTGCACCATCTCATGTTGCAAACACGGTGTGCTGCTGAGACCCTCAAGGGGTGAAAATATTTGTAACTACAAGCGCATATCACACGGAAAGCGTGTGTGGTTGGAATGTACACGAGTAGATACCGCCATCGATTGCTATCAGTGAGATAAGTATTGGTGGATTCCGACACAAATATTGTTGGAAATAAAAATTATTGCTTCTTCTACTTAATTAATTTTGACTTAGGTTCACTAAATTATTTTATATATTATATTATTCTCTAGAGTTATATTATGAAAAAGCTAAATAATAACAGTCGCACGGATCAATCTACAAGGTTGAAACGTGATTGCTTAGATCGGTTCGTCCCCTTGCTATATAGTTATTAGCACGTCTCTGTATATTATCTTATATTCGCATTTCATTGAACATGTCCAAGATCTGCCGAATAAAACGCAAGATAGCTAGACGTGTATTTTTCGACAAAAATTAGTAGGTATAGCTGAGGCCCCTGAGGACCGCGGCTTCGCCCGCGTGGTTGTCGGAAAAATTATATAGGTACTATAGCCTGCTGTCATCACGCACTACCTAGGTAGGTAATCAGCTAGTTTTCATGCTGAATATGCTTGCTTAAATACCCTCTCGATTCTTCTACGAACCGTATTCAAGGTCTAGTCATGATGAGGGAGGTGACACCACCAATCAGGTGGCTTACCATGAGTAATGACGTCCTAAAGCAGGATTGATTTAATCGTAGTTCAGTTCGGAAAAGAGATGGCGCTGGACACCCTGTTTAACTCTGTCGCTTTCTAACGTTGGAATAAGATTAATCCTGCTTTAAGACTTCATGGTAACCCCACAGGTGAGGTAAGGTTTTTCAGATAGAACACATGATTTTCTTACACAAATTTATATATTTCAGTTACAATATTCAAAAGCGTGTATATATTCTCATCGAAAGTGGTTACAAAAATCACAAGTAGGTACCTATTTACTTACGTTATAGAAAATAGGATGTAGGTATAATCACAAAAAAAACTATCGGAACACAGGACAAGTGGTCTATGCACTATTTCGGGATATTATTTGTAAAAAAAAAAGATGCCTTGGCCGATCTAGTGAAAGATATTTCCGAGATGAGAAAATTTATCTGTCTGAGCTGGACCCATCCAGCTCAGCCAACATAATTTTGAGAAAACACAAAAAAACAAAAACTGAAGTGTAGGTACCTTAAAGACACCGAAAGAACAGAAAATAATAAAAATAGACAAAAATGCTTTAATATAGGTATATTGTTCATAGGGTACGAGTACCTACTAAGTAAGCAAATCAAACAGCAATTTTGGAGTCTCTTAACACAGGCATTCTTTAGGTACTTCAAAAGGTAGCTCCAAACACTAAACTCAATTATTATTAAAATTTATTATTAAACAACGATAATGGACAATACATTTTCAGCAAAGTTAATAAATAATATAATTTACTATAAGTACTTACACAACATTAAAGTAAGCCTCATTTTTTGGTTAGGTTATTTCACTGTGATCCAACCATAGGTACACAATAACAAAATATCGTTTAACGTTTTTAACGTGTAACGTTTTAAATATTTTAGTATATTTTAACCACATTTAGTATATATTTGTCTAAATTTCAATTAAGTAACACGTGGATAGTAGTAGCTTCAAAATGGAGAAGACCTTTGCCTAGCAGTGTAGTCGGGGAGCTCAGTTTCCTCACACTTCAGATGTAATACTATTAAGTATTCTGTGCTTCAGAATCAGTAAAAAGTACACAATATCTTGAGCTTTTGTCTGTACAAGTAATTTTGGCTCAGGCTTGCTGAACAGCTCGCTGTTAGTTTCTGGCATTTTTAGAAAACTGGAAGGCGGCCATGCCCAAAGGGCTTCAGTCCCAAGGGCTCCTGCCTGAATCTTTATTTATTATGCTTTATGAATATGCTTGCTAGAAAACCTTCTGAGCTCCCACCTCCCCTATTAGTGAAACAGAACAGGTTCACAAAAAACAGACACACACCTTTGTGTCTCTTTTAACACGCTTAAACAGTTAGCGACACCAAAGCACAAAAGTTTAACACGAGCTCAGCACATCCAACAGCGTCAACATTTTTCGTCGGTTATGTATATAAAAAACAGCTGTTCCATACATTTTGTATTTAAATAACCGACAAAAATATGTGCGAGTAATGTGCAGCAAAGCGAACTTGTGCCATTCGTTAATATTCAACAAGCAATTACAACACAATCAAACACTTTTTTTATACATAATACTTATCAATATGTTATAATATTTTATATTTTTCCGTTATCATACGATGCGGTCACGCTTTGGGTAATAGGTATGTGATAATAAATGATAATAATAAAATACTACCCCACAATTCCGCTGGATCCCGAAGTTTACTTTTTTATTTAAAAAAAACCTCTACAAACTCGATGGAGGCAATATTCAAGTATACCTATATATTAAAATCAACAACACCTTGCTAATTATAACTGTTCTTCGAGTACTAATTTATTATTAAAAAGTCCAAAAATGGTAACAAATATCTATATTTGGTAGTACTTTGTACTCTTACTTATCCTATTTATATATTTATCTGAGGTAGTTCTGGTAAAGTAACTATGGAAAAACCGACCCCAAGTACATGGGAGAAGGGCAGGAATTATGAGATTTAATTGAGGTAGTTGGTTAGTCTTTTATCTAAGTTAATCATTGTAAAATCAACCAAAAACCTAGCCTAGCGTTACAAATTTAGAAATATTCAAAAATAGATCATGCCTCTTTAGTTGCGGTTCTGCAAGATGTTGCGGGATCCAGCTTGTTGGATAGCAGTTCCTACAACCAGCTTATTAACCCAGAAAACATGTAGAACACCAGGTAAAGTACATACTGACTTGGCCCCATATTCACAAACACTTCGATATGAATTCGATTCGGAAAGGCATATGTCCAATGATATTCTAGTAAACAGATATGTTATAAGCGCGCAATCGTGAAGACTCGAAAACGACCCAATTGGGTCGTATTGTCTTTAGACTGAATCATGCATGGCGACGAGTGACACGCTACTACGAATTACGGTACAAATTGTAATATAATAATGCCATCTTGCGTGTTCAGAAAGTGTACCAATTACGATACCAAAGTTAATAAAAAACACGGGATCTCATACCACATGTAAAATACACAATATACTTCGATTTATTAATATTTTTCATTTATTTTCCTAATATTCTGATACATGGAGGTTAGAAAAAAAGAAAGAGATAGGAAATACATTTTGTCGTGAGAACGACAAGGACGCGTGCACTCCAAACATAGAATAAAAATACAGATGCGAATATTGAAAAAGGTGAGATATCTGTGCGGGACGTTAGAGTGGGCATTAAAGTCATCGTTACCCGTTACCCCAGAGTTCTGCTTTCCTTTATTCTAACCTTGTATTATTTAATCATTATAGTTTACTTTATGACAACAGCGAGTTTAAACTATACATATATTGTCTTTTCTTCGTTAAGGTTTCCAAGTATTTCCAACCAATGAGGTCCGGCTACAAGAATCATAATTGAATCCCGAAATAAAAAAAACTCTTTAAGAGGCAGAAAAGAAATAACTTGAGTCTTTTCGAAGGTGGATGATTGTTTTTATTACAAAATAAATATTTTGTTTCTTTTACATTGCGTTTTATTTCTCACCTTACCTAGCCTCCTACCCTACCCTTATAGGTAACGTTTTAGTTGTTATAGGTACAAACCTCGTGTACAAATTTAATACACTCGGTTTGTACCTTCTGTCTCGTTAAATTTGTTAGTCTATGATCCCAACATGCGGTGATTGGTCGTCAGAATAATGTTTGTTTACATTCAAGCGCAATTGACAACACTATCTGTCTCTTTTTTTCTTATTGGTTTTATCGAGCTATCTCTTTTGTATCATTTTGACATGTAGTGGAATGTAGATGAATGAAAAGTGTGTATGTGTGCTACCGCTGCTGCACGGAACACTTTTTTCGGTGGTTTTGTAGGTGTATAACATATCTGTTTATTTGAATATCATTGCATATGTCTATCTTGCTCACTTTCGTAATGCCAAAAAAAGTTACGACATACGACTTGTCGAATCAAATCATATTTTGTGAATACGGGAGCTGGTCACCGAACTCGAACAGACAGCAATGTCTGTTCGAGATATTTCGGCACTTTTACAAGCTCCATGATCACAAAAGACAACCAGTAGACATGGTAAATATCCCGTTTTATGTGATAATCAAATAGTTCAGTTTATATTATTAAACACTCACTTGTTACATCATGTAAAGAAAACAATAAATAATATTAATATAGTGACTTAAAATATGCCATAGATTTAAAAAATAACCTAACTAGGTGGCACCGAAGTTGTGAGATTTCTTGGTGGTATAGTCGTATGATACAGTAATAGAAACAGCCTTTCAAGGAGATTAATTATTCGAGTGAGATTAGACAATAAGCGAAGGAATGAGGAAAATGTTGTGAGAAACATGTTGAGTATGAATGTAGATTGCTAAAAGAGTGAGGAAGACCAAAGAAACGATTGCTTAATTAAACCAAGTTTGTTTCTTTGAAAAAAATTCCGTACTTAATATTTGCTGAGACACCCCTCTCTTTCTCGTGAGATTATTTGAGATTCGATTGATCCCTCCTTCTTAAAGGACTCACGTATTTAGGTAATGGTAGCACTCTAAAAGAATAAGGCCACAACAAAATGACTGTATTGTTTCGATAATCTGAGTGAAACTTTGAACGGAAGACAAATAGTTTCGACACATTAATCTGTGGTGTAGGGAGGTCTTGTGAGGTTTGGCGAGAACTCAGCTAATCACACACCGATGGGAGTCGATACCCCCGTCCCTCACCGCGCAGCTACCTCCGACAACGTCTCAGAATACGGCAGTATTCCAGTTAATCAATAGAGCTAAGTTAAGCAGCCCTACGCAAGTTAGACTCGTGCAAGTAAGCGCTTACGTTAAACAGTGCAAAGGCATGAATCTCCGCCCGCACTTTCAACTTTGAATTGTTATCTTTAGGCGCTCCCTTACCGGAGTATTCGGGTGTAAAGGTATGCTACAAAACTAGACGATCATGGTGAGGGCAATCGCCAGTAATTTAACAATCCAACGATAGACTTCGTACTGTCATTAGCTCCAATATTTATACACTTAGCAACGTTTAGAAGCAACTTTGATTTTCTTTTTAGGAACCGTTATCATTAAGTAGGTCGTATCGCAAAGTTGCAAGTGTTTTATTTCACGAGAAAATCTCGTTTGAACTTTGCAAAGAGTATACATATTTTTGCTAATGTAAGGACACAAGTCATTGTTACAAATTGGTCACTGTAAATTAACACTCAAGGTGAATCGAGCATCAAATTCTGCATTTCTCGGTTCGCCATAATATACTCAATGTTGATACTGGAATATGCACCTTAATTATTAAGCCATTTGATTGTAGATCTTTTCCTATATAATACTGGCACTGCTAAAAGACTCAATATACCGAGGATCAGTAGGAAGATCCCAAAGCCTAATTTAGTTGGATGAGCAGTCACGTGGATGGAGCTGATGATAACTTTCCGTGGACCGTCGTAGCGTGATAGCGGGTATGCTGTAATGAAAAAAAAATCATGTTAACAAATCTTCTTAGCCTTCGTAGCATTATTCTGGCTTGCAGGAGCTACAGTGGTTTGGGAATAGTGTGGCAGGCTAGTGTCCCATTTAAAAAAAAAATTCATAGCGTGTCGATGAGTACATTAACGATAGAATATAAACTGAGTCAGCCCAAAACTTAGCGACGAGTTTAGCATTTTCTGTTCTGTCCATCAGCTCCTGTAATGTGCAAGTAACGGGTCAGGCAGAACACGATATCAAGTGTTCCATCGTTTGTGGGGAAGCACCACATTTACACTCCAGGGCAGAGTCATCAATAAATCTCCACTTGAACAGGTTTTCCTCGCGTCGGCCAACCTGTGTCCGCAGTCTATTTAACTTTCGGAGATTTTCAGCAAGTGGCACAAATGGGATAGCACAAAATTATATTCTCTAGTACGCATCACTCCATTTATGTGAATAATACGGCTTTAACCGAAACTTCAACAAAACGAAGGTTGTAGTGTTAACTCATCATCATTCATCATTTCAGCCAAAAGACGTCCACTGCTGGACATAGGCCTCCCCCAGGCGTCGCCACATTGACCGGTCCCGTGCGTCTCTCATGTTAACTCTAGTGTTAACTAATTTGACCTTAATAGCCGTCGAATTGAAAACAATAAACATTTGGTCAAAAACTGAAAATCAAAAAACCGGCCAAGAGCGTGTCGGACCACGCTCAGTGTAGGGTTCCGTAGTTTCCCTTCCGTCACAATAAGTGTTCCCACTTATGAGTTTAAAGGTGGTTTTTTTTTTTTTCAAAATGATTTTCCTAGAAAGTGCATATGAAGTTCTACTTTTTAGATTTTTTTCATATTTTCTAAACTTATGGTTCAACAGTTAGAGGGGGGGGGGGGCACATTGTTTTTTACCTAAGGAGCCATTATTTCCGAAATTATTGACATTATCAAAAAATGATTTTAGTAAACCCCTATTCATTTTTAAACCTTTCCAACAATGTAGCACACGTTAGGGATGAAATTAAAAAAAAATCACTTCCCACTTTACATATAGGGGAGCCCCCCTATATGTAAAGTGGGAAGTGATTTTTTTTCCCAACCCTAATAATTTTTTTTTTTTCAATTTTTATTTTACCACTTTGTCGGCGTGATTGATACACATATTGGTACCAAATTTCAGCTTTCTAGTGCTAACGGTCACAGAGATTAAGCGAGGACGGACAGACGGACAGACAGACATGGCGAAACTATAAGGGTTCCTAGTTGACTACCCTAAAAACAAGAACATTTTAAATTAAAATGAAATGAAAAAAAAAATGAAAAGAAAAATGAAAAATGTGCTTGTTTTTTTTATTTTCAGTTTCTTCAGTCGGGTTTTTTAGTTTTTTAACTACTTTTTTTTATTTCCAACTTTTTAGTTATTTTGTTTGTTCTTTCCAGTTCTTTCGTTGGTCGCGTAAAATTCTTCGCAGATGAATTAACTTTTGTGTTTGTCTTAAAGGATTTGTCACTTTAAAATTCTTTTAAACATAAAAGTGTTGTATATTTTTGTAATCTCCTTTTAAAATCCTTCATTTTGATACCCTACTCGATAGTAAAGGAAAAAAAAAATTTGAACTCCGCGATTTAGGTCCCAAAATTCACATTTTTTTTTAAATTTAATGTAGCCAGTGACACTCGCGCCATCAAGACGAATCTAACGACGTATATTTTACTCAAATCCGTTCATCCGTTTAGGAGTTATGAGGGAACAAGGAAACAGACATGCATACATACATACAAACACGTCAAACACATAACCCTCCTTTTGGGCTTCGCCGCAGTCGGGTAAAAAGGAGTTTACTGTTAAATTTCATTCTAGAGGCACTCGTTTTAATTTATTTGTGCACATGTTGTTGCAGATGAATCAGTCACAAACTAAAGTCATGACCAAGTCGCTAAATATAGGGTCGAGGTCGCTTGCCAGTAAATCACTTTGCAACGAATATAGACAGATAGGACACAGAGATCGACCGTCTCGTCGAAAATGCCTGGAGAAGCTACTGGTCCATGAAAGCGCTTATGAAGGGCGACCTTCCTATCTCACGCAGAACGGACCCAGAGGGGGTATATTGAAATACCACGCTTGTTTGTAACGCGTTGTGACGCGTCGTATTTTGGTACGAAAACAATTTTTTTAACTTTCTGTCTTCAAAAAATGATTTAAAACCATATTTATGAATTATTACGTGAAACTAGAGAGGGTGGTCTTGGCATATACGGGCCGGGGGCGTGGAATAAAATGGGTCACGTAGTATGGGTACGTTCGTTTCCTAAACGTTAAGCTCATCAATATTTATATCCTGCCTATCAGACTTGGTCTTTAACGGAGGTTGTCTAGCAGTGGGTTTAGTGAATCCTAGTTGCCCAGTAATTGGCGACTGTATAAATCCAAGACACATGTCCACAGACATTACTGTTAGTTAACCTATATAAATAAATAAATAGGTATGCTTTTATTATTTCATGGACGCTATCAGAGCATTATTTTCGCTTATTACCGCGATAACACTACATGTGGCCATTATTGAAATCGGTTAATATTATTAATTTCCTTGTATGCTCGAGTTATAGGTAGAACAAGTTACGTACAGTGTAAAACAATGGGCTATCATTTATCAATATATTGTACTAGCTGACCCACGCAACTTCGTCTGCGTCACATAAAGATAGCTATAACCTTTCTCGATATATCGACTATTATCCGACATAAATTAAGCTAAATCGTAACAAACAAAAAATCTTATCTTTCCTCTTTATTAAAATAGTTTAGATGGTTTAGATTAGCTTAGATTATATTAAAGTGTGAATTACTATAGGTATCTCTTACTGTTAAATATACTATAACACTCTGTGTAAACATTATGATGCAGTCAATATTTTGAATTTGAATTTCCCGGAGGCCAGCCAGAATCCCCGTACCCACATTGCGACGCGCGAATTATTTTGCCGCGCGGATATTTTTACATTGCGATATCTTCTAAGATATTTGTTTAAACTGTATAGAGTAAAGGGCACAAATATTTTATATTAAATTTCCGTTCTAACAAACACATTTATTTAGATATAGATTAATACCATATGGGTTAAATAAGCTTCGCAAAAAATAATTCTTTTTAAACTAACAGTTTAACAGTAAAAAAAGGTTACAGTGAGTCAATCTTAAAAGATAGATATATGCTGTCGCGGACTTTTTTTTAGAACTTTTAAAGAGGAACAATTCCTTCATACATGGTATTTGCGTATCTCAAACCGTTTTCGCAGCGCACGCAGCGGAAGCTATCAAAAAGGAAATACCTTTTCCCGTTTTTGTAACATTTTTCATTTATGCTCCGCTCCTATTAGCCGTAGCGTGATGTTATATAGCCTAAAGCCTTCCTCGATAAATGGACTATCCAACACAAAAATAATTTTTCAATTCCAACCAGCAGTTCCTGAGTTTACCGCGTTCAGACAAACAAACAAACTCTTCAGCTTTATAAACGTGGAGATAGGCATAACTACAGTACTCGTGGACGAGACAAATTAGCTGGATGCTCACACGCCACTAAGTCTGGAAAGCTAATTCATGTTATGGGTCCAGCGGTATATAACCGGCTACCAGATAAAATTTTAAGTGCGATATCTGAAAATGCTTTCAAGGCTAAATTGAAAGACTGGTTAACCAACCAGGTATTATATGACCTAAAAGAATGGTTTTAGATACTTACTTCATGAAGTTAATTATTTCTGACTTGGTTTTTTTATCATTTATTATTTATCTTTGCATTCTGAATTATTGTTATGACATGTGATGGTTAATTTTATTATTATTATTTCTCTTTAACGTATGAATTTTTTGTGTATGCTTGTTGAAATGTATAATGAGATGTGTTCTTACTTTTTATTCAAAACCTGACATGTAATTTGTATAATTATTAATAAATAAACTAAACTAATATTAGTATAGATTCAAAACCGCGTTAAATCTATGTAGCTTTTCCTTGGCTTCTTTTAGGGATTCATGTCTTACAGTTTATGTCTATGATACTATCTATTGTTATTATTTAAAATCACGTTTACTCGTATTTATCAATGTAACTCTTCTGTAAATTGTATGCCAAATTACAGCTTTCTAGTACTAGTCTTTGAGCTATACTGCGGTCGGACGGGCAGACAGACGGATGGACATTGCAAAACTAAAAGGGTTCCTTTTTGACTACGGAACCCTAAAACGTGTTGCTCCGACCACAAATAACATGGGACAACCCAGGGAGGAAGGTAATTAAGTCTATCCACATTCATACTTAAAACTTTCCTCACGTCATTGTCCTCATTGGCCATACCAAGAGAGTCGATAACCCAATGAATTCATTTACACTTATATTTTCCTCATTGTGGACTGCAGTTTGGTTTCGACTCGAAACCAAACTGCCAGACCTTTTTTGCCATAAAAATCTATGCTCGAAACTTGAAAAATGACCTTTTTTGCCATGAAAATCTATGCTCGAAAGATTCGAGCATAGATTTTCATGGCAAAAAGGTCATTTTTTTAAAAACGGATCCCTTATAGGATCTCTCGTGTGTCTGTCTGTCCGAACATTCGCCCCCCCTCATTTTCTCCGAAACTAACTACTGAGCCATAAATTTTGAAAAAAAAATACAGAAATTAGTTCAACACTTATAGATTACAGGAAAACCTATAAGAAGTCCATGGTGCTAAAATACAATGATACGGAACCCTTCATGTGCAAGTCCGGCTTGCACTTGGCCAGTTATATAAAGAAATTTTGTATACACACCATATGTAGCCCGTAGTGTATAATTTCCTGGTGGAATTCCGGCCTTATAGGCAGGTTCTGTGACACTGCTGACGCGCCAATATGGTTTTCGTTTCAGTTCCGTGTTCATCCATATTATAAATACCTCATTCTGTAACAATGTTTATTACAATATTTATTACGTTTTCCGTTTTGACGTCATTGTCATAAAAACAATTTTGGCACAGTTTTGTGAGTTGTAAAATACATGTTTACACGAGATTATTTATTTTACTGTAAGGCCATCCACCTATAGATATCGCTTGTGTTATGTTACGAAATTCACTATCACAAAGTATATACCGATAACAGGTTTGTTGGAATCCACAATAAACATACCTGAAATCCATTATTTTTGGTTATATTAGTATCCAGCTCCCACACATCTTTCTTCCAATTTCTTGGTTTAGAGAAGTTTTTAAATGCTGAAACAATTTAAACCTATTTAAAACACCACAGGACTTGTAGCAGGAAATTACACTGTACACAAATTACTACACTTACTATACTACTACTATTATTACTTATTTATTTTAATTATTTGTATCATTTACCGCGCTGCTAGGTTTAAAGTAAACTAACACGAAGGAGATGGTGGTGCCTTATTTCACTCACTCTCTAGTGAATATGGGGTTCCATAAAATAAAAGGTATTTGTTTGGTGTTCCGTTATCTTTGAAGTTTATGAACCCCTGCTCTAGACCCCCCCATCCCCTACGAACCTGAGCTGTACGAATCGGAGTATCCCGAGTTCGGAGCTCGCTTCGCTCGCTCTTGCTTCAAATATCTTAAGGTGATATTAAAAGTTACTGTGATAAAATCTTTCATTTTTTTTTTTGAATATAAAAGAAACTTTAAAAAAATACTCATCTCGCCATATTTCATTCTCTCTCCTTTACTCTTCCAGACACCTTTCACTCGCACCTTTGCATACATTCCATTTTACTAAAATTCATCCTACACTTGATATCTGATGAATACCAACCTTCCTTGAGGTCCCCGGGTGGATTTTTAAAGTTTGCCTTGTCTTCCTCTGATATTAACCCAACATATTCACTTATCAAATATGTGTTGTTAGTTTGTAACGTAAACGTATCTGTAAACAAACAATGGAAACCAAACGTTTTTACAATCGCTTATTACTAGAAAGAAAAGAAAGAAGAAAGAGATCTTTGTTGGCTGATAGAGAATTCATTGATTAACAATGGACACATGAAGAACATGGGTTTAATGTTACATAACGCGAATTATGGAGAGCAGCGGTGGCCCAGTGGTGGCGACCCCGACTTACGAACAGTAGGTCGTGGGTTCGAACCCCGGCAAGCACATTACTTTGTGTAATTTATTTCATCACCGCTGCTCTCAAAACGGTGAAGGAAAACATCGTGAGGAAACCGGCATGTCTTAGAATCAAAAAATTCGAAGACGTGACAACTGACATCTACCAATACGCACTAGGCCCGCGTGGTAGATTATAGCCCATTCATTCTCAAAGAGAGGAGGCCTGTGTCCCAGCAGTGGGAACATTAATAGGCTGTTGATGATGATGATGAACGCGAATTATCCGTGACTCGGGAAGCACGTAAACCCATTGGTCCTTCGGCTGTCTAAATGGGAAATTCATAATTCCCACTTCCCTCCATATTAGCAGGAGACAGAACAGAAAAAGGGCAATAGGTACAAAGTCAATTGCTTGCTTCCTATAGGTAAGTACCTACTGCCTCACGACTTTCCGGACTTGCCGGACTTTCCGTTGGTCCGTCCGAGACGCGTGGAGCATAATGGTCACGTCACCCGCCACAGACGGCACTATCTGCAATTGTCATCTAAGCTTCAGCCTCATCTGCTGTCCCGAACACATCAACACCGACCGCAAAAGCGTCGCCTTTCTTCACATCCATCGCGAAGCCGAACTGATAACCATTACAGAAAATACTTGACCAACATAGTTTGAGACGAGGTGGACTTCAGAACTACGGTTGAAATGTATTTTGATAGGCGAATGACGTGTTTCTGAGCAAGCAGCACTACCCTGATGTCTCCAGTTATGTTTGTCAAGTAATGAGCACTTAAAGAAGTTAGTATACCGTTGAATAAGGCGTCGGCAAGCTCCCCACACGGTGCTATTGGCTTCATGATGCCCCCGGTATTGTTGTAAGTGTATGAACCGCAGCTACTCGACGGCGTCGCGGAGAGATGGCCGGCCAGTTGATTGTCGTCCCTACGACCGGGAATTTTGACATAAGTAAAACATAGTGATAGAATGATAGACTATCGCCTACGAAGAAAGAACAAGGATTGATTACCACGATCGCTAGGTATCGATGATTACCTACCCCGGGCCCGTTTTCACCATGAAGAAAGGGCCCACGGGCATACAACAGTGCAGAGCGCTAGGAGGCGCATTGTGGGCCTCGTCCTGGCCAATTTTAGTTTAATGTATGTCTTATTTAGCTTTATAGCTTTTCTTTTGTTTACTTTTTAGGGTTTCGTAGCCGAATGGCAAAAAACGGAACCCTTTATAGATTCGTCATGTCTGTTTGTTTGTTTTTTTTTTGTTCTGTTTGAGACCAATTAAATACTTTTTCTTTCTTTTAGTGTCTACATCGAAATCTATACGAATTAATGATACAGTCCTTCATTCATTGACATCAAAAAAATGCGCGAGGATCTTTCCGCTAAGTGGAAGCGGATCATAATTAAAGCGTCATCGTTGCATTCCCCAAAAAATTAAGATTAGATTAGGTATCCTTAAAATGTGTTTCGCGGTAAATGTTTCCAATTTGATAACCGGAAATAAAACACCAAAATGGTTTATCCCAAACGAGGTATGAGGTTGAGGAAATAAGACCGAGAAAATAATATATTTTTAAACTCGTCTTGCTAATTTAATTATACCGCGTGCCACACAACCCCATTGTACGAGTATAATTTACTAATGACCATGCAGTAAGATCGCATTCACATTAGAACGTTAGCAGCGCGACAGTGGCGCGGTAGAAGCAAATTCCTTCACAGTTTATAAGAACAGCCGTAACAACCCGCTAGCATTTGTTTATAGTCGCGCAACTGTCGCGCTAAAACGTCCTAATGTCAAAGCAGTTTTTTTTTTTGCGTGTGGAATATCATCAAATAACCCCTCCCGCTCTTGGGCAGAGCGAAAGGGAGTGTCAGACTTCTACCGACTAAAAACCACCCATGTTCCTTCTTAGCCCTTTATGTCGAGGCCGCGGTATCTCTTCTGAACAACCCTCAGCCCCGACGAGATGTGACAGCAGCCTTATACATTATTATTTCACCAGGCAAATCTACCTATTCAATGCCGTTACATACGTGACGTCCATAGCGTACTTGAATGCGTAATAGTTAGTTATATGTATGATTGTGTTAATGACCCATACGTACCTAACGGGAAAGTTCAAAACATTAATACATTCAAGTTTTTATTTTTTTTATAAACTTTGTTTTTTTTTCCAGATTTTTAGCTTTGTAATGTGATTTTAAATGTTCAAAAGAACAGTTCTAAGAATGCACCACATTCCCAATCATCCTGTATGTTTAAGGTGCAGGCCACACATAAAATGCGTCGGGCGCGGACATGGCGCGGGCGGCCTTATTCCACTCAAATGGAACGGACGGCGCGTCATATCCACGCCCGAGTCACTTCATTCCGTGTGCCGACAAAGCGCCCGAGCCATGTCCGCGCCCGACGCCATTTACGTGTGGCCCGCGCCTAAGCCTTCCATTTTATCTTACTGTGGGCTTACCATGACATCTAAAAGCAGTATGGTTTTATAGCCATTCGGAAATCGCTATACAGGGTGTCTAGCACCATCTCTTTTCCACACTGGAGTAACATTAAAATAATATTCATGGTAACCCCCAGACAGACCAGCTCAGATCATTGTGTGATTGACAAAAAAAATAACAAGACCATAATAATACTTACCTAGATTGAGAATAACGGCTGGTAATCTGATCATATGAATCCAATTCGTAGAACAGAGTGACAGGCGCTGTCATTGTTTCATTTATTTCTATCAAGAAGTAACAAGAGCATTCATTCCCGCCGGTTTTTAAATCGTCCTTACATTTCTTTCCACTTACTGTTTTGCAGTCAGTGTAATCTGTTACAATTTCATAGCCGTCATACTGGAAATAAAAGAAAAGTTTTGTACATAGAACGCGAAAACTAAACTAAAACTGTAGAAAAAAAAAAGAGTGGAAAATAAAGTTCCAACAGTACCTACTTAAGTTTTTACCTTCCGAATAATACTGAGGGGAATACCCTATTATTTTTAAATTGAGGGTATTCCCCCAGTATTTTTTAAATTCTTTTTCCCATTAATAATAATAAAGCTCATCTATATATATAAAAGGAGAACTGACTGGGTGACATATCAACGTACAGCCGAAACTACTGGGGCTAGGAATGTGAAATTTTGCACACGGCTTCCTATTATAATGTAAGGGAGCACTAAGAAGGGGTTTTTGGAAATTTAACCTTTAAGGGGGTGAAAAGGGGGATGAAAGTTTGTATGGAAAATCGTCACTTTTGTAGTTGAACCGACATCCACGCGGGCGAAGCCGTGGGCAAAGTGCTAGTTTATTCCATATTTTCTTCACAAATATTTTTACAAATTAATGGTTTATAAATTTTATTTGGATATGGATCCCTTTTGGGTAAAAGCCTCCTCCATCCCTTGCCAATTTTCCCTGTTTTGGGCCAAGTCCATCCAACTCGGACCAGCTACTTCAGTGATGTCGTCCGCCCATCTCTTGCGAGGTCTGCCCCTGTTCCTCTTCCCTCTCGGTCCAGACCACTTCGTTGACTTCAATGTCCACCTTTGATCTCTACATCTCGAAATATGCCCTGCCCACTTCCATTTCAGTCGTAGAGCGTGTCTGTTATTTTTGTTCTGTTCCTTATCTCTTCGTTTCGGATTTTCTGTTTTCTCCTGAGTTTTAATATGCTCCTTTCCATGGAATGTTGGCATGATAAGATTTTATTTTTTATTTTGTTAGTATATGTCCATGTTTGGCTTCCATATGTCATACTTGGCAGAATACAGGTGTCCATTATAATTTTTTTGAACTTCATGTGGTAGTCCCCTTTAAGGACTTCTTTTTGTGACCAAAATTTCTTCCAAGTGCAGTTGATCCTTCTATCCACCTCAGTTTCGTTATTTTTTGTATCAAATGATATTTGTTTTCCAAGGTAGATATATTCCTTTACATACTCAATCTGGTTTCCCGACACGTGTATTTCCTTTTCTGTATGGTTCGTCATGATCTTTGTTTTGCTTGCGTTCATATGTAGTCCTACTTTTTTACCATTTATGTACAGTTTTTGTACCATTTGTTCTAGCTCAGTTGCTGATTCCGCGAAGAGGATGATATCATCAGCAAATCTGAGGTGGCTTAGATATTGATCTTGCACTCTGAGTCCTTTATTTCTCCAGTCAATTTCTTGAAATATTCCTTCCAACACAGCTATGAATAGTTTTGGTGACATGGGATCTCCCTGTCTGACTCCCTTTCCTATTACTATCTCTTCTCCTTTAGTTTCTAATCTTACTCTACTTTTGCTTTGTGAGTAGATGTTCTTTATGATTTTTGTATAAGTTTTGTTTATTCCGCAACAGGCAAGTGCTTTCCAGATCGAGGCGTGTGTTATACTGTCAAATGCCTTTGAGTAGTCAATAAAGGCTACATAGAGAGGTCGATTATATTCTATATATTTTTCAAGTATTTGGTCTAATGTGTGTATATGGTCAATAGTGGAAAAACCTTGGCGGAAACCGGCTTGTTCTCTTGGTTGGTTGTTGTCTATTCTTGATGTTATCCGGCTCAGTAATATAGAGGAAAAAAGTTTGTAAATGCTCGACAGTAAACTTATTGGTCTGTAGTTTCCAATGTCTGCTGGATTACCTTTTTTGTAAAGAAGTATTATGTCAGAAACACACCACTGCTTAGGAGCTTTTCCTGTTTCGAGTGTCTTGTTGAAAACTTTTGCTAAGCATGGTATTCTTCTTCTTCTTTTCGTTTCGATTATATACTTCCATGTTATACGGTTTGGGCCCAGTAGGTAGCCACGTTTATTCCAGCGGCAGAGGCGCTGTTCAGGTCGCCAAGGGTGCATGTATACGGACATCTGGGACACTCCAGCAGGTGAGGCATTGTTTGGTCCGGTATTAGAACAAGGGCTCCTATTTTTATTGCTTCGTTGCTTATGTTATCCGGCCCAGGACTTTTGTCAGGTATTAACTTTTTTATATGTCTTAATATTTCCTCGTTGTATAAAGGTTCTGTTTCTTCTTGCTCGTTATTTTCGGAAATTATTAGCTCTTTGTCGCAAGGGTCTTCTGGTGGTTTCATATACAGCTCCTTGTAGAATTCAGTTGCATGTTTGTCCTTTCTTGTTTTCGTTTCATAATTTTCTTTTATAAGTTCTTGAATCCAGTCTATATGTGTGTTTAGTTCTTTGTTGGCCCGCTTGGAGCAATTTAAGTTTTTCTCTATTATTCTTTGCCTGTGGTTATTGTAATCCTCTTTTATGGCCTTCTTTGTTGTTTTGAAAAGGTTTTTAGCTCTTGCTTTGTATCTTTACTTTTGTTTTTAGTTGAGATCAATTCTGTACGTCTTTTTATTAATTTTAATGTTGATTCACTTAGTATTCCTGAACCCTTTCTTTCATTGGTTTCCTGTTTTATTTTCAAGCTGGTCGTAATTATATTCTCTAACTTGTCATAATAGGTTACCTCGTTAGTATGTTCTGGGAGCTGTTCGGTATTTTCTTTCAAGTTTTCTATGTATACCTGTTTTTCACTGTCTGTTTTAAGTGTTTTTGGAAGGATCTTAAATGTTCTTCTGCTCAGTTTAGGAGACTTCATTGTTAGTGTTGCTCTTATTAATCTATGGTCTGATGGGAATTGTACATTATTGAGTATTTCTATTAATAGATTAATAGCCCAGTCAAAATAAGTATACAAGGTAGTTACATAACAATACTTCGCATAGACTTGAAAATTGGTGAAGGTCTTGAATACACCATTAAAAATTAAATATATAAAATTCCCACCAATCCCTTGTGTGCTAAAAAAGTAATTAATGGTTACGACCTTGCCGGTGGCCTTGCTATTATACCTGTATGTACTTTAGAGGGTTATAGCACGGTCCACATATTGGGTATCGTTTAAATTTGTACTCAAAAAAATCAGCTTTAGCAGAAGTAATGTTATCCCAGAAATGGAAACTCATAGGGAAAAAGTGTAAAGACGTTTCTGTAGACAATTTTATGATCTTCAATTTTGGACAGAGCTATTTTGGCAATAACAGTCACCGTTAACAAGAAAGTAAGGAACTGATATTTTTTACTTCTGACCACTTTTTTCGATGCAAATTATTGTTAGACTGGGTTATAAATTTGTTTAGCAGTATGGTATTACAATAAAACTAAAAAGAAAAACAGTGCTTACCGAAGTTTGACCACCTATCAATACCCCTCCCACTATACAAAATATCACACCAACTATTGCTGTTCCTAATAAAATAGCATTTGTGCGATTGCGTTTCAGTAAACCTAAAAAATAAAAAGGATTATGTAGCACCAATCTTGTTGTATGTCACACTTAAAAGGGTATAAATATCTTCATTCACACTAAAGGCCTGCACAATCTCTGTAAAGATAGTCATTGGTGCACGAGACATGAGAAGACGTATGGAAGAAGAAGACATGCTGCGCAGACCCTAAATAGTTTGGGGTAAGGGCAGGAGAATGATGATCCAGTGTGTCAACGGCGCACATGCACTTTCAATTCCCATGTCTTCATGGTCCGAACGGACGGCAATTTCATATTACTGGAGACAAAAGCTTAGCTATTCACAGACAATCTGAATGAATATGTGGTATTTCTATCTTTTTTTGGCATTATGAAAGTGAGGGAGTTAGACATAATTATGGTATTATTCAATTTGGTTTTAATTAGATTGCTTGTTAATAGCTATGCAGATGCAGAGGCAACATACTTTCTGAGCCAAGTTGGCAATTTGATCGCCAAAATCAAACCTGTGGGCTGCTATTGAGTTTCAAATGAAATGGCTATTGCCCGAACCACCCTTTTGGCCCTCGGGAATCGAACTCAGGGCTTAACACTCAGCACTCCACCAGAGTTATCACAGTATCATCAATCAAAGGAGGATTGCCAAAGGCAAGAGTTTGAGTGCAAAGGCAGCTTTCCTTATTCCCAAACCCTAATGCCACCTTAAAATGTTCTAAAAGTAGTTACCCAAACTTCTATCCGAATTCATGTTTGGATGATGTGATCAACACTTTATGATCGGTGATTATTTACTTTTAGTCAAGATAAGGAGAGATATTTGTAGTTGATGGCCTTGATGGCCAATTCTCTTTCATGTCATATAGTTGAGCTCTGTGCAGTTTTTGTTGGGTGGTCTTTACTGAAACCTGGAACAAACCATATAATAATAAATAAAACAAAATATTTATTTTTTAAATATTTGTTGGTCTGCCAGTTCGATCTGGCTAATCTCCGAAATGGCTTGATCGATTTTGACGAGACTTCCACTGGTAGATACCTGATGATAAGGAGTAACTTAAGCTGACTTTTATTTTAGAAAAAAAGTTCCTAAGACGACCCACTGACCGTTAACTTTCAAAAAGCAAGGCAAATTTCGTGGGAACGGACGGCTATTGGTTCGTCTTAGGGGCGTACCCTTCGTGAAACCGATAACAAAATATTCAATACATCAAACAAATGCATATAAATAAGTAAATACGCCTATTTTATGTACTACTTTAGGTCGACCTTTATTTTGAAAAATTCTTCCTTCCGACTAATATTAACAAGTTTACCTGGATCTTTTAACACTTACATGAAGGCGGTAATTTTACGATTATTTTGATACTAAGAATGAAAGATTTTATCGTGTTGCGCCGACCCCAAATAAAATGGGGGAAGATGATGTTAATAAATCAATAACACAAACCAAACCGAAATAGTGACAAAATGACAACTGACATTACCAAACAGGCCAAACCATTGAGATAGGATCCTATGGAGACGCCGCGATGTTCTAAACACACTTGCTTATACAAATATGAGTGAAATAGGAGACAGAATGTAAAATATAGTTTTGGTTCGTTCTTTCTAATGCAGTAATCGTATTTGATGAAAGAGACAACAATATTTCAGTTGTTTCTCACAATGGCAACATTTGGATATGCGAGTCACAGAATAGTAGAGGTGCCGTTTTCGACATATTGTGATACAAGATGGCGACGAGTTTCGTGGTAGTTGTGCTGTCAAATAGTTGTTTACTTTTTGTTAAATTGCGATTTGTGAGAAAATTACGACGAGATTATCTCTTAAACTGCGTGTATATGTTAGGAAACAGCAATTCAATATGCCTGCGTGTTGTATTGTGAAGTGTGGTGCAAGAAGGACTGAAAATCAACCTCAATTGACTTTGCATAGGTTAGTAGTCGTTTTCATGCAATAGTATCTAGGAGTAATACATTTTCGATGAAAAAATGCTAAGTGATCATTAATTTATTGCTAAAGTGTTAATAATTGGGTTTATTTCGGTCCCAGAGACCTTTTTGTTATTTCATCATTTGATTCGTTTGTTTACAAACATGGATAGTGTTGTACCGTTGCGTAATAGTTTCCGATACTAGTTCCTTCGCTGCGCTGAAACGATATCTGTTCGAGTGACCGTGCCAGGTCCGGTCAGGGCGCGGGACCGCCCTGAGGATTATCGAAAGAGATAACGCGGCCTTGGCACAAGAGCGAAGAAGGAACATGGGTGGTTTTTAGTCAGTAGAATAATAGGGTTTGACAAACCCTATTATTGCACTACAATTTTATTGGTGATCCATCTCTTATTTTACACATTATTATATTAACATTAATTTGATCATTCATATCTTTGAACACTTTTTGTTTATCTGAGAACGAAAATATTTCGTGGCGATAGATCTATTTACTATGTGATACAACTTGGTAACGAATACAAATTTTGGCGACAAGAAACAAAGTCCCCTTTTATTTTACTCCGCCAGTCAGTATGTTAATCATAATAGAAACAATCTTCTTACTATTAGAAGATTTGTTCTTCACTAGGATCTTATTAGTTTGCGATTTAATTCGTAGTTGAATTTTAGTTACATTCTAATTTAATGTTGGTTTGTTATATAATACGAGTAAATAACAAAGACTTAACCGCGACAACTGTTTGACCGCAATCTAAACGTATACAGGGTGTAAATTAACCCATAACACAGCCGTCAACCAAGCAAGGGTGGTACTTAGTTTGATGTACAGAAACATCAAACTAAGTACCCCCTACGCAATTTTTTTGCTGGGAAACGATTTTTTATTGGGGTCAAATATCATATTTTACGATAAAACTCAATGTAGCAACACATTGGGCTAGTGGATGCTATGAATAGTAAACGGGTGATGGAGGTAATTTAAGTAAAGTTATAACCTGAATAACTAGTATTTACAAAAACAACTGTGAAATATTTGGAATTTTGATCAATATCTCCGTAACTAGGGGGTTCCTAGGTATGGTCTAGAACAAAAAAAATATCGCAGTGGTGGGGAGAACAAGTGTTCAGTAGTTTAGGCGCAATGCTGGAACATACAAACATAATACATACACTGCCAAAATCATTACCCTTCCTTTTGGCTTTTCCGTAGTCGAGTAAAAAGTATTCTTTATTTATTGTATTCAGAAAAACCACTTTGAATAAATTTTATTCTCAGGTATCCGATACCTGAGAATTTTTTTTATTCAAAGTGGTTGTAGGTAAGTAAATTTACTCATATTTTTCTGTTACAACTTTACAACGGACTGTTCATTTTAATTCAACCGTGATATCTAATAATACTCGTAATACTAGTATCGATACTCGTTACAGTAGTACTATGTTTCATGATTGCACAACCCTAGCATTGGCAGCCATTTTATGCTCCGTAGGTATGCACCTTTTTTCTGTAGGTATTTCCAGTCCATACTTTTTATTAGTCATTGGGCCAAACTGAGGGTGACATTTGATGACTTTAGTGTTGGGATGTATTGCTATAATGGATAGTCGATTTTCCAAAGTTTCGTTATTACTACGTAATTTATGTTAAAATATTATTTATAGGACATTAAGCGTATTCAAAACACAACCAAAACAAAAGTTATTTTCATTTGTGTAGTTATTGCCCTGCCATGTGATTCACTGCTCACTAGTCGAATTTTCAACAACAAGCCTACGCTGAAATTCCCGATGGTAGTTTTCAACAATAAAATAAAATCTCTATTGGGCAACCCTGTATTATATGTCAAACCAAATGAAATGATCAATTCCAAAAAAGTTAGGGTACAAGTCGTGTACGTTTAGAACTCATATAGAATAATAAAAAAAAGTGGTTCATCCCAATCAAACGAATCAGTGCGGGAAGAATCTTTGACATTATTCTTTCACAGAAAGCAGTAAAATGTCCAGTGAAACAGCTAACAAGAACGTAAGTAAAGTAGTTTTCATTCAATCACGACTCGACGAAGCGTAGTCAAATAATGTTTATGTGACTTTAAAAGAATTAGACGAGCTTGTTATACATTTTATTAAGTGTATTGCAACAATATCCTGTTTGTGTTGATTTTCATGTAATTTCAAAGCAGTTTTTATTGATATTTACGCCGTGAAAGTGTGTCAGTGTGAATGCGAACTGAATAATAACTTGGGTGAATGTGTCACAGACATTTTGTACATAACTGTGCCTGTTCGAGGTAACGAATGATGTTTGAACGGTGTTCCATCTTATCAAGTCCTGTGATTAGGGAATATGTTGGTATGGTACTTATGTTAATTAGTTTTCGTCCTCAGTGAGCCTTGTTCAATGATTCTCATATATTTAAATAGGAAAACAAAGCTATTTTTAGTTCACTGTTGTGCTATTATTATCAATAAAATCGTAATTTAGTCTTGGACCTCGTAATTGTTTTATCACTATATTTCTCAGTAAATTGAGACTCCATGCCAACACTATCTAACTTGTCAATAAAGTTAAATAGATTATTAAGAATGCTTTACAAGTGACCTTAAACCTTGTATCTATACTCAATCTAAAGTAATTTGTTGAGTTTATGAATTACTTAGGCCACTCTAATAAAGTAAGAGTCAACAAGAAAGAAAGAAAGCCAAGCATAACAAAACTGCAAGGAGTTACAAAATTCCAGATTAAAAATCTTCATCTCAATTAATTAGTTTTATTGAAAGTGTGTGTAAATGTTAGAGTATTAAAGTGACTACTTTGTTAACTACACAAGACAGTCAGTTATAATTCTCTTTTTTGTTTCAGTTTTCCAACCTGGAAACTCCGGGGTATGTTGGGTTTGCTAACTTACCCAACCAGGTGCACCGGAAATCGGTGAAGAAGGGCTTTGAATTCACTCTTATGGTGGTTGGTGAGAGTGGACTTGGCAAGTCTACGCTTGTGAATTCATTGTTCCTGACTGACTTATACCCTGAACGTGTCATACCTGATGCTATTGGTAAGTGGAACATCAGATCCTACCGATTTCTACGCCGTGATATGTGGCTGAACATGTTATAGCAACTTTTCTGTATCTCATTATTATCCTGCATGCAATGCATCGTGTACACAATGTTTAAACAAATAAATATTACTGTGCCTTTTTGTCGCCTTTTTTTTTTACAAGTGCCCATTTACGCCTATGTGAAAAAAAAATTTTGATTTTACTTACTTATCAATTACTTACACTTCAATCATTGGAGTAGATTAGTGGCAGTTGGCAAACAAACACCCAGGTAACATTAGCAGTAATAGATTATGTCATGAGAAAGGTTTTGAATATGAATGTGGATGGGTATAAGAGTAGAGGACGACCAAAGAAACTATGGATGGACTGTGTATTTAATAATGATATTGTAAACGGAGGTTTCTCATGAGACGATGAGAACCAGAGAGGTATGGAAGAGGAAGACATGTTGCACCAACCCCAAATGAATTATTGGGATAAGGGCAAGCGAATGAGAGAATGATTTGGATTTGAAAAAATGAGGTTACGTTTGTTTACATGCAGCAGTATAGCATAAACTCGTGGTAGCATAAACGAGGTAAAAAAAAGAAGTCTTCTGCCTTGTCTGGGACATAGAAACCACAAAACGCCCATGGAAATAGGGTGTGAGTTTAAGTTTCCATGTAAGCTACTGTACTAAAACTGCAATTCTTGACCTATTTACTTTTATGTATCTACCCAACCCATGGGAACATGGGGTTAAAGTTGAAAACCTATTAAATTGTTTGGGTGTCCCAAAAAATTGAATAGGTTTTCATATTGTTTATTTTTTGTCAAATAACTTTTTAATGCCCCTTTAGTTTAAGAGTGTTGACTATTATTACAAATATAATAATATAATATGTATCACAAGGAAATAGTATGGAACTTATTAACATCCATTTTACCTGTTCTAATAATCTGTAGTCATTGTATACTATGTAATATGTTGTCAATATGATTATGATTCTGTTATTAGGGAAAAACAGTATTTTCGGCCGAAAGCAGTAAATAGTGCAGAAATGTGGTAGTAAAAAAAACAAGTATCTGGCCTCAGTGTTTGGTTTGTACTTGGACACCTGACGAGTAAAGAGGAGTAAGAGTGGAACATCGAAACTACCTGGTTTTTTATTTTAGATGTGGTAGTAACACTTTCGGCTTCATATTACGGTTAAAAAGATATATTGACAGAAACATACCCAAAGAGACTAAAACAGACAACAAGATAAATAATAATAATAATTAAGCACATTAATTCCATATTTTCTTAACAAATATTTTTACAAATTAATTGTTTATAAATTTTATTTGGATATGAATCCCTTTTGGGTAAATGCCTCCTCCATCCCGTGCCAATTTTCCCTGTTTTGGGCCAAGTCCATCCAACTCGGACCAGCGACTTCAGTGATGTCGTCCGCCCATCTCTTGCGAGGTCTGCCCCTGTTCCTCTTCCCTCTCGGTCCAGACCACTTCGTTGACTTCAATGTCCACCTTTGATCTCTACATCTCGAAATATGCCCTGCCCACTTCCATTTCAGTCGTAGAGCGTGTAGGAGGGCGTCTGTTATTTTTGTTCTGTTCCTTATCTCTTCGTTTCGGGTTTTCTGCAACAAGATACAAGCACCTAATCTATCTGCTGTCCTGATAACAAATAAAATAAATAATATTTCCTTTCAGTAGAAATCCTAGAAAAAAAAAAAATATTGAGTCTAATTATTGAGTCGGCAGGAGCTCGGGAAGTGGATGGATGAGAGACGCACAAAACAGAGAGGACTGGCAGAAGAAAGGGGAGGCCTATACCCAACAGTGGGTGATTACGGGCTGAAATGATGATGATTGAGTCTAAAACTAACGCAATATAACATTTACAGAGAAGACCAATCAGACGGTGAAACTGGATGCTTCGACCGTTGAGATCGAAGAGCGCGGAGTGAAGCTGCGTCTCACTGTAGTCGACACCCCTGGCTACGGCGATGCTATTGATAACACTGACTGCTTCCGGGTAACTTCTAATATTTTATTTTCAGCCCATATAGCATGCCAAAGTCAAACCATTTTTTTTTTGTTCTACTCAGCGTTTTTTTTAAATCAAATGATGAAGGACCCAAAAATATCTTAACTAATACAAAGTATTTAAAGTTGAGCAGTAACACAAATATCGCATCCCGACTTCACATTTACACATAAGGATTAACATTTTCTAGTATATCTAATTCTCTATTTCAGTCTCAATTCTGTCACCTGTAGGACTTGAATGGTGAAATCACATTTACACGTCAGGATTAACGTTCTTATGTATCTCTATCTCAATTCTGTCACATTAAGTTGTCATTTGGTAAAGCGAGAAGTCGCAAGGATCCTTCACTTTAGTGAGTTGTAATTCTGAGTGATTGAAAGAGAAACAATGCAAGAAAATTCTGATCAATAATATTCCACCGTAATCGGCTGCAATCACTTTGTTTTCAAATCTCATGTCCCCGATTGATTGTTTGTTGTTACTTATTAGATTCTTACATTGAGTGATTTTATGGCATGGTTGGCGCAGTGGCTATGCGATTAGCTGCTGTGCTGCGTTTCGCGGACCCGTTCGACCTACATACAGGTAGGTGTTCAGGGTCTGGTTGTTTGTGTACGTGAATTTATAGGTTTGTAAACGCACCCACGATAAAGTATTTCAAAGAAAGTTCTAAAAGTGGGGTAACGCTTAAAAAAATTGAAAATATTGGACGGCTGATCCCGGGATCGGTGGAGACAATCCTCCCTTTGGACTATAGCTATATCCCGGGCGCGAAGTTCACCCTTTTGCCAACCAGAGCCTTTCTTCGCTATAATTTAATATGCAAAAATTATAAAAGTACTCTCTCTAATGAGAGACAGACGCCAGTTCTCTGCCGTACTGCGCTCGATCCAAATAGCGGGTATGCCGCAGTGGATTTACTGTGCATAATTTTCTAGTTTAAAGTCGAGAAGATATATTGAGAAATTTTTGCAGTTATACCCAAACGCAGGGTATGAAAACGATAATACTGGGTGTTGGTTTTGTCAACTATATATTACACGACAGTCTTTAATAAACCCATACGTGTTCAATTCTTGATAAGAAAAATAATACAGACAAGGATGGATACCAATAAACCCCCCCTAAGCTATTGCTTATGGGGGATTTTTACAGTGACGAGCATAAATGTGTATAAACTTATCAAAAATCAAAAGCAATTTTTTTGGGAAATAACGGCTTCTACTTTGAGAAATCACACTTTGGTTTCCAAAATGCGATGTTCGTAATCGAATTCGTATCGTAAAATGTTAATCAACTTTTTTTTTTTTTTTTTAAAGAAACGTTGCCCCACACTATGAATTTCTCCTGTATCGTGGGTGCGTTCACAAACATTTAAACTCACATACACAAATACCCAGACCCGGAACAACTATCTGTAGGTCTTACAAATATTTGTTCCGTGCGGGGATCGAACCCGCGACACGCAGCGCGGGTGTCTTGCTTGAGCCACTGCGCCAACCGTGCCGTCAACATGTAATCAACACAGTAGGTTGATGACTTTACTTATCAGTTTCTTCGTGTAACTGTAAACAATATATTGCTGCTGATCACTGTACATAAATCCGCCGATAGAGTTAAACTGAACAATCATCACACTTTTTACCACAAAGTGACATTCTTTTCATACCCAAGCAAAATTGAACGAATTATGCGAAAAAATGTGGAATTTCGTTTGTTTGTTTACAGTCGATAATTCAATACATCGACGAACAATTTGAGCGGTTTCTGCGGGACGAGAGCGGGCTCAACCGACGTAACATCGTAGATAATCGTATACATTGCTGCTTCTACTTCATATCGCCGTTCGGACATGGGTAAAATTTAATAACTTAATTTTTTAACTTTATAATTACAGAGGTAGTTTGGATGTAGGGTAATCTACGGAACTACTGATCCGATTTCTTAAAATATTGTCTTCCGTTCATCCTATAAGCAGTGGACATAGAAAGGTCGGCGGTGGAACCCATCACAGCAACTGTTTTTTTTTTTTTTTTTTTATTTATTTAAGGGCTTTGTCGCTTAGCGACCACATCGCCCAGTAAAGGAAAACAAATTACTTACGATCTAATTAACACTAACTTACGATCTACTTATTGCTAACTCATATAATTCTTTTGCTTTCTCGGACACTGGAAAAGCAAGAGTGGTTTTACAAATGCCAATATTAAACGATTTAAATTGTCCAAGGACATTTATTCTACTATTTTCATTCCGGACACATTCCATCAGGATATGAAAGACATCATCAACTACTCCACAGTCATCACAATTTGGAGACAAAACTTTCTTCATTAGATGAGCAACTGTTTCAAAACCGCTTTCCTATAGTTCTTCCACTGTTCGTTGACGTCTGACAACAACAACCCAACAATAGGGATCAGACAAAAAAAAACTAATTAGTCCGTCAGATAGATTTCCAAAAATTATTGGACCTTTATTTTTTATTTTTTCACGTAAACTTAAAATGAAGACGATACAGTGCTTCGAAAACTCGTGTGACGTCATATGATAGTACATTTTGACGACACAAGTGACGTTTCAAGCCCCACTCCAAGATCTTTGACGCGTTTTATCTTCGTAATTTTTTATTGATTTGATAAAACAAAAAACACGTATTCAATATTTTTCGATAATCTAACTTACGGACTAAACAGAATCATATTATTTTGACCCAGTCCGATCCCCTATTACTTTATTGTAATGAGCATAAAGATGCTGCTGGAGCTGTGGATTATCGAAAGGATAACGCGGCTCCGACACAAGGGCGAAGAAGGAACATGGGTTTGGTTTTTAGTCAGTAGAAGTCTGACACTCCCCTTCGCTCCACCCACCAAAAAAAAAAAACAAAGATCACTGTCATTTGAAAGACGTGCTAGGTGGCGGCAACCGAACACTAACCTTATTATAATACCACTAGAAATAATTGTCATTAAAATAGTGATGTATGTACTATCGGTACTGAAGTAACTGTAAAGGACCTTATATTCATCATCTGCCTAGCTTTTTTCCAAGTTGGGGTCGACCTCCAGTTTAATCGGATGCAACTGAAAACCATTATTTTAAATGGAGCGACTGCCTATCTGACCCTTGTAACCTGGTTGTCAGACTGTGTCAGACTACTGATTGCCAGTAACGAATGTCAAAGATCCACAAATGACATCCCATGTCATTTGGGGTCAGCGCAATACGTCTTTTTCTTCCGTTCTACCCTGTCAGTCGTCACGCTATCATTTATCCCGAGCTTCTCATATTAATATTCCAAAATGTTACCTTCCACCTGTCAGGCTCAAACCCCTGGACATCGAGTTCATGAAGCAACTGCACAACAAAGTGAACATTGTGCCAGTCATCGCTAAAGCCGACTGCCTCACTAAGAAAGAAGTGCAGAGGTTGAAGACCAGGGTAAGTCAGAAATAAGTATACATAACATCACACCTATAATCTCCTAGGGTTAGATGAGATGTATTTTATAGTATACATCCAAGGCACAGAATACATAATAGTACTACGTACAGAAGGGACACTCCCTTCCCCGCGCTCATATTAAATACCGCACCTCACCCCGCACTTCGAGGTATTCGTCGTCGACACTTGAGCAATGGCTCGCGCTCGTATTAGTCGTCGTTCGGTTTTCGCGACGCAGACCGTTGCACTTTCCGCGCCATTTTTTAGGCTACGATAACCCTACTAGAGTTTACGCACACATTTGCACGTGCACGTCGTGCACAATAGTACATTATGGTACAAGTGTGTAATGTTGGTGATTACCACCGAGGCGCCATTGAGACCCGAGCCGTCAGGTGAGGGTCTTAAGAGAGCCGAGGACGGTAATCATCAATACACACGTGTATCATACGACGTTTTTCAACACACTTGTGAAGAAAATAATACTAAAAAGTCATCTTCAACAGATAGAGCGAGTTCTGGATTTTTTTCACAATAGCGGGAAAAAATTATCGGTTTTCCTATGCGCGCGCATCTACAGTTCGACCAACTTATCTGTGCAGGCGGGAAAACTCGGAACTAAAATAAATGTACTAAGTTTGACGTAGCGATGCATATTTCTTGACCAGTGGCGCCACCATGAAATTCAAACTTAAAATGGTCATACTGTAACAATGACGATGGACCATAGACTAAAAGAATGAGGTTAATTTATTTAAAAAAAAAGTTACCTATATTTATAATATTACAAAAGTTATATTATTTGAGTGAAAGTTTCATTTATTAAAAACGTACAAGTTAAATTTATCTATTTAAATTCAAAGTTGCATGAAATGAGCAAGCACTAAGAACGATGTAATAAGGCTCACTTTACGAGCAAGTGTGTTGAAAACGTTATTTGTTTATGTAGTAGTAATAGGTAATTATTTTGCGGGCGTTGTATGGAGTGTCCGAGGTGTGTCCAAGGTTGACCAGTTATAAGTTTAAGTGTCATGTAATAGGGCCGAGGGCGAGTCTGTAGTCTGCCACCAATCGACCACAAATCCTGACTCCGTGACTGCTACTAGATTTTTTTTTATGGAAAAGGTCCAGGACTTCACGCTCTGCACTAAAATACTAAATATTATGGTCTTTTCGTATAATATATTAAGTAGAATATTTAAATCTAAACGTGGTCGAAAAAACACTAACTACATAAAATAGCAGTTAAGTAAAAAATATATAACCCTCCTTTTCGGCTTCGCCGTAGTCGGGTAAAAATAAGTAGCCCTTTCTGCAACTGTAGTATTCATGCGGTCCCCGAACGCTACGACCGACGACGCTTGGATGCCTTATACAAACTAACTTATATCTATTACAACACAGTTGAGCACAGAGTTTGGATTCAGTTTTTTTTTTTTTTTTTCGTAATTTGAGTAACCTTATTGTATAGGTCATGGAAGAAATTGAGCGCGAAGGCATCAAGATCTACCCGCTCCCGGATTGTGACAGCGATGAAGATGAAGACTACAAGGAACAGGTTGGTTAACCCTTCGTCTGCCGGAACGTAGATCCACACGAGACATAATGGCTTTTTAATTGTATCTAAATACTCGAAATACAAGGAGTTCATTTATTTTTTACTAGCTGTTGCCTACGACTTTCGTCCGCATGAAATTAGTATAATAAAAATATCACTTGCCTATTTACCTTCTATCTTCCTTTCTTTCTTATCTTTTTTCTCAAATAAATTAGTCTAAATCACTTACCCTTATGACACCAGTCATCTGCCAGTAAACACCCGTCAAAATCGGTCCTGCAGTCTGCTCGGAGATTAACCGGAAAAATCAGGACAAAATTGTACCTTAGGCCACATTTAAACCGGGGCTGCGGGTTGTTCGAAAGAAATACTGCGACCCCGGAACACAAAAGGCTAAGAAGGAACATGGGTGGTTTTTAGTTAAGTCTCATGGGGAACTGGGCGAAATAATCCACAACGAAAGGACTGGGGGTCTAAAATGGCCACTTTTGCAGATCATAATGTGAATTGCGTTTAAAAGCGTAAAATGGACCTTTCATAATAAAAACTGCGTCTGTGACTATTTTAAGAATGTTAACGCAATTCATATTATTTTCCTACTAAGATGTATTTTACTAAATTGTTACAGACGCAGTTATTATAATGAAAGGTCCATTTTACGCTTTTTTACGCAATTCATATTATGATCTGCCAAAGTGGCCGTTTTAGACCCCCAGATCGCCCGTCTGGTGTCTGCCGGCGTCCCCGAAGATAAATAGATAAATAAGTATTACCGAGTTACAGTCCCTTCCGCTCCGCCCATCAAAGTGGGAGGAGATCGTTTGATGATTTCCCCCACCCGCCAAGAAAATAAGCCTTATTCGGTTTAAAGAAACTTTATTCTCAATAAAAACATAAGTAACTTACTTGAGAACAATACTAAAAATAAAGATTACAATAAGTTCGTCATCAGTATTACAACTTAATAGTTACCCATCCAATGCATTCATTTCTCCAGAAGTGATCGATCCGCAATTATGTGCTGGCTAAGTTGAGTTTTGAATGCATTGAAAGAGTGTACATTTCTTATAGGACGGTAATTTATTATAAAGCTGTGCTCCTTCAAAAGTTAGCATTTTTTTGCCATAGTTAGTTCTTGTTTACGGTAAAACTAGCAAGCATGCTCGCCGTGTACTGTGATGACTAACTTGTTTATATTGAGTGAGTGTTAAGTTTGAGTGAACGCTTTTGTATTATTTAAAATGTTTCCGTGGATTATTTTTCGAACATAACGGGAACGAAGCAAACTCTACTTTTATGATGTTAATGGGATGTTGACCGAATTGTATTCACATGTGTAACCAAAAACAATGAGTCAACGCAGCGATCACCATCTGCTTATCAAAGTGCAGTGAGCTCATTCAGAATGAGTGTGAAACTGATAGGAAATTGACTCACAATTATGTGCTACTTATTTTTACATTACACGTAAATTCGAGTTAAACTCTTGAATTCTTTCCTTTTTAAGACAGAATCCGACTAATACAGTTTGTGAGGATTTCTGAATATTTGTTATTCTTTCACATAAAAACTACTGACCGGATTTGGATGAAATTTAGCACACAGATAGTTTATCACCTGAATTATCGCATAGAATACTTTTTTATCCCGGTAGTATGATCCCGTTGGACTATCACCGAACTGCAAGCGGGCGAAGCCGTGGGCAACAGCTAGTATCTAAAATATTTTAGAGCTCTCGAGTAGACTACCTATTGCATAGAAAACTCTGTCTGTAAACGAATGTTTCTAATCCGATTGTGACTCATTGGAGATGGTTCTTAAATAAGTGTTATGGTGCTAATTCACTAGGGGCACAGAAAAAAACATATTTCGCTCAAAATTACTGTTATTTCATGTGTCCCATGACTAAAGTTCTCGTTACCTATAGGTCCGTCAATTGAAAGCAGCAGTTCCATTCGCGGTGTGCGGCGCGGGCCAACAGCTGGAGGTGCGCGGGCGCCGAGTGCGCGGCCGCCTCTACCCTTGGGGCGTCGTCGAGGTTGAGAACCCTGAACACTGCGACTTCATCAAGCTCCGGACTATGCTCATGTGAGTTTAATGACCATAAGTTGAACAGCGTAGTGTGTTCCCACTGCTGGGACACTGGCTTCCTTTCTTGGACAGTAATCTACCACGCGGGAAGTGCGCGAGTTGGTGAGCCCAATAAATTACCGTATTATTACTTAACCTTTTGAGGGCCACAGTCACGTATAGACGACAAGCCGAACAAGCAAAAAAGGTACTTTTTGGCTTGTAGTCTTACTTGACTGTGGCGGCCAAAAGGTTAATTTTGGTAGTCATCATCATCTACAGTCCGACTTCACTCACTGCTGGGCCTCTCTTTGCTTGTGCCAAGCTCCGAGCACTTCTGCCAGCCTCAACCAGGATATTACCGCAATGGCAATAATGTCACCTGCCCATATCGCCGCCGGACGACCAACACTTCTCTTTCCATTCCTTGGTCGCCACTCGGGCACAGCTTTACTCCACCTGCCATCACCGTATCTTGCTAGGTGTCCTGCCCAACTCATTTGAGTTCTAATTTTAGTAGTACTAGAGTTATTTGAGCAGTGGTGGTGGCCCCGACTTATATACGAACAGTGAGTCGTGGGTTTAAACCCAGGCAGGTGCATTACTTTGTGTAATTTATTTCATCACCACTGCTCTCAAAACGGTGAAGGAAAACATCGTGAGGAAACCGGCACGTCATAGAACCAAAAAATTGCTTGGGGAAGGTCTACATCCGGTAGAACGCACCTTTTGGCTGAACTAATGATTATGTTGATGTTCTTTATATACGAGTTCGTCCGATCAATTAATACCGCCAAACCTATTTCCTTATTAAGAGAGTTCTTTGCGACCAACTTCGTCTATTGAATGTACCGCTAAACTGTTGCTGTGTTCTAGTTTGAAAGGTATGAGTGGCGAATTATATTAACGAGCACTATAGTACACACGGAGCAAACGGATCTTTTCCACCGGTATTGGTTAGAATTCTGTGGTGTTATGAACATCTTATTTTAGAACTTATATACTGTAAACAAGGTAACTGTAACTGTGTAACTATAAAGTTGCGGGATCTGTTAGATACGAGACGCACGGGACCGGTCAATGTATCGCGAGGGGAGGCCTACGTCCAGTAGTGGACGTATTTTGGCTGAAATGATGATACTGTAAACAAACAAAAAAGATCTTGATTATACAAGCAGCTTTAGCTCTGGAATTAGGTTGTATGTTAGTGAAAATATGATTCGCGGATGTAAGACGTATGCAGTTACCGAATTATAATCATCAAAATCATCATTACAACCCTCCAAGTTCATGTAACTTTCAAGAATGAAAAATCATTCACCAAGTTCATGTAACTTTCAAGAATGAAAAATCATTCACCAAGTTCATGTAACTTTCAAGAATGAAAAATCATTCTCCAAGTTCATGTAACTTTCAAGAATGAAAAATCATTCTCCAAGTTCATGTAACTTTCAAGAATGAAAAATCATTCTTGAAAGTTACATGAACTTGGAGGGTTGTAATGATGATTTTGATGATTATAATTCTGTAACTGCATACGTCTTACAGCCGCGAATCATATTTCCACTAACATACAACCTAGCACTGGCCTGCAAATCGCTAAAAACGTAAGAAAATTTGAATTTCGCGGGCTACCCTGGAACATCCACCTTAAATTCATTTGAGGCCACCGCAGGATAGTCTAGTTGAGGAGTCTTGCAACCTTATCGAGCTAAGCTGCGAGCTGCTTTAACTTGTCAATTTTGTTTCAGCACCCACATGCAGGACCTGCAAGAAGTGACACAAGAGGTCCACTACGAGAACTACCGGTCTGAACGACTCGCGCGCAGTGGACAGGTGCCCAAGCGTCACACGTTAGTATACACTTTACTTTATATAGGATTTACTTTAACAGGTGGAGTGGATGATAAATTGAAATGTTGATTGAGGGAAATGGAGTAGAAGACCGATGAAAAGATAAAAAGAGTGTAAGGAATGATAGAAAGAAAAACTTTTTTGCTTCATTGACTAAAGGAAGTGGGTCACTTGTTTTGTTTGTTTCATTGAATTAGTTTGCCACCGACTTCCGATAGTAAAGTTACTTCCCGCGTCGAAATGGCGTTTAATGGATGCAGACAGGTTACACGCCACAGTATAAATTCGTCGAATTTCAAGTTATATAAGGTCCCATTAAAATAGGTGGACAAAATTTGAGAAATCATTCAGACCACCAAAATAAGGCAAAGGTAAAAAAAATAATAGGAAAAACGCATTTAAGTACCTACTCATAAAGGTCGAGTTTGTTCTAGTGCCGGCAATTTATTATTTTAAGTCAAAATAAAATCACTTTATTTAGTGTTTTTTTTTGTTTAGATATCTTTGTTTAGGCGTACTGAATGCTGTGTTAAAATTTGTCTACCTATTTTAATGGGAACTTATATAAACGAAAAAAAAGGAAATTCAAAAAGTCGCGTACGACAAAATTGTTTTTCTTCTGCACAGCTCTAGGAAGTAAAAAAAAAAGTCCCATGAAAATCTGAGCTCTATAAACGTCCATCCTCCTTTTTGTCTAATTACCTACACTCGACTATAAGCAACATAATTAACACACTGTGCTTTCACTTCAAGATACAAAACGCAAAACGTTAAAAACGCATATTTTTTACACAGATTCGTGATAAATTACATGCATTCATAATTGAAAAACTGTAGTCCGTATGAAAAATGCATGCTATCTAGAGAAAGTAAACTGATCGGTTGAGAAAACGATGATCATGACAAATGTATGCATTGTATGCGTACTGGCGCTACCTTTCTCTGCATATAATCGCATGACCCATGCAATAGTGGATACAGCTCTGAATGAAACGTGCTTGATCACGGGTTGACTCAAACCGACCCAGGTACAGATGCTGTATCCGCTGGCCAGCGCCATCAGAAATTCGCCGAGCGGTGGCAAGCTCTAACATAAAGTGAAAGAGCCAACATAGTTTTCGATGCAAGACAGTAGTACTAATGAGCGGGGACATACACTTTCGAAGTAACATCTTCATACCGCAAAGGCAGAAAAGCCGTCACAGTTTTTAAAGTGTATGTCCCCGCTCATTGGCGAACGCTCTTAGGAAAAACTCGCCTGGTGGCGAGAAAAAGTTTCCCTACCCAACCCACCTCATTTTGATGGCTGACCTAAGGTCTTTGAATTGACTCTGGGCACAGGTTAGCCGAAACAAGAAAAACCTTTCAATTTGATTTTGATTTGATATAAAGGGAATTAAATGTCAATGCACTATTTTGTCATTCTTTTTTATTGTGTCAGTTATAATTATAATCTTAACGACAGAGCTGTGCAAAACCTGACCTACTGGTCGAATATAATTTGAGGCCTTCGACGCGCCAAGAGGAAGATTGCATGCTTAACCAGCAATAATGTTTAAAGTAGTTGCCCGTATACCAAATGGCTTGTTTGTCTGACATTGCACTTGAGTCTGAGTACATTGTATTTGTTCACTTACTGTATTAATTTGCCTACTAATTGAGCTAAATTGGTGCCAAGGTGACGGTGTATAGTTACTGTGTCTTGTCTACGTAAATTGTGTGAGATGTGAAACGAAATTTTAATAAAATAGTTTGAGAGACGCACTTTGATTTGAAATTTTTTTTAGAGGTTGGGAAATCATCAAATGACTCCTCTCGCTCTGAGCAGAGTGGTAGGGAGTGTCAGTCTTCTACTGACTAAAATCCACCCACGTTTCTTTGTGCCGAGGCCGCGGTATCTCTTTCGATCAACCCGCAGCCCCTACAGGACTAATTCTTACCCTGGTTTCTATAGTCATGTTAAAGTAATTATCAGAGTTTAAGTAGCAAACATTTGAATGCAATAGACATGAATTTTAAGCGAAGTGAAAAATCGTCATAGAAAACAAAACGATAAATTCTTACTTTTCACAGTTCAACTTCAAGGAATTAGTAAATCATTACCTCTGTAGTATCACTATCACTACATATTATAAAACAAAGTCCTCCGCCGTGTCTCTGTCCGCGATAAACTCAAAAAATACTGCACCGATTTTCATGCTGTTTTCACCAATGGATAGAGTGGTTCTCGAGGAAGGTTTTAGTATATAATCTTTTTCGAAATTCGAGCCCTAAGGGAGTTAAATAGGGGATGATAGTCTGCTAGGATATTATTTGACATCCACGCGGCTGAAGCCACGGGCAAAAGCTAATCTTAAATAATTAATTTTCTTTATTTCGACAAATGAGTCCGATGTAATACCCCTATTACATGGGACTCCGAGCCTATTGCTATCAACCAAGCACAGATCATCCTTATTCATTAACCTTTTGACCGCCACAGACGACAAGCCAAAAAGTACCTTAAGTCGACAGACTTAAGGTACTTTTTTGCTTGTTCGGCTTATCGTCTATACGTAACTGTGGCGCTCAAATACCCTTTACTTTTTTAGTCACATGCATCACATCTATATCTATGTGTATCATAAATATTATCAATTAACTATCAATGTCTAGGTCCACCGAAAGCGGGCTGAGCGAGGTTGACTCCAACGGAATGATGAACGGATCTGAAGACACGGGCGACCGCGAGCGGGTGCTCCGTGAAAAGGTACGTCGTCTAGTGAAAAACATTTTTTTTTTTAATACTGCGTAAATCCAACCCGAAAAGGGTTGGATATACGCAGTATTATGCCCGGGATACACGAGACCAGTTTTTTCAAGCCAGGACAGCAAGCTAGTTCTCTACTAAACTCTCCTGTCTTGCTTCCCTGGCTTGGAACATGCTAGAAATGAAGCTAGTTTTGTCTACACGAAGCCAGAAGTACTAGCTTACTGACACTAGCTCACTATCCTGGCTGGAAAAACTGGCCTCTTGTATTCCGGGCATTAGGCACTGCCTAACGAGACGTAAAGCAACTTCTAGTTGTTATATTTTTTTTTTATAAATATGTACTTTAAACCGACCTGCACTTTAGCGGAATCCCCTTGAACGTATTGGTAAACTACCCATAGGAGAGGAGACCTGTATCCAAACAGCAAGATCATTATTTTCTGATTCCTCGTTATTAAACTTGCAGGAGGCTGAGCTGCGTCGCATGCAAGAGATGTTGGAGCAGATGCAGCGTCAGATGAACCTGCAGGCCGCCAGCGGGGCCAGTACCACCACCACCGCATAGTGCACGCGCACCGCACAGGTAATCTAACGATTTACGTACACCACCCATTGGATACGTGATAAAAAAACTAATTAGTCCGTCAGATAGATTTTCGAAAAAAAATTTGAACACATATTTTTTCACGTAAACAAAAATTGAAGACGATACAGTGCTTAAAAAACTTTTCAGTAAAAAATGTACTGAAAAATGTCAAAAACTTACCTCAAAAAATATTAAATTGAGATAATCATAAATGTTTGGTATCAAATGAAAGGTCCTGGCGAGCAAAAACCAATATTTTATTCGTAGTCGGGTTTTAGATGTTTAAACTTGTTTATGACCCTTTTGAACTTAATGTGATTAAAGGACGACCCCTTATTACTACTCTACTACCTCTAGACTACTTATCCGTTGTTGTAAAATTCAAATTGTATGTTTTCATTCCACAGTTGGGCATTAGTACGGCTGTCCAACTGCCGGCAACGTGTGACTTCGTCAACTCAATACTTCGCGCCATCCCATATTGCGTTACTTCCAACTAGATATAACTAGTAGCTGTCGTACGTCCTGTAACGTTCATACAAATATATCGCTCGCAAATTACATTAAAAAAAAACTCATGAAATGATATTGTTATAAAATCGCCTAAGTAGTCTTAGTTTAGTCGTAGTAGCTGTTCCCATCACTAGAAATGAGTGTTGCCATGTAAACTATTAGGGTGATTTCCCACTTTCGTTCTGCCAGTTTCTGCGATCGTTATTCGTGAGCCTGGACGAACTTTAGTGCGACATCAGCCTTAGGTTAATAAACCATGTGACGTCTCCTAGAAATTCCGTCAGTTATAGTTAGTTAAAATTAATAATATTCAATAGTTACATGCAATACTCATAAAGCATTCGTAGCTATGTATTTTTGTGAACATTACAGAATGAAGTATTATTTTTCTTATTCAAATATTATTTTCCTTTTCTTATTATTAAATAGGACGATTTTATTATAGGTATACCCATATCTATAGACAATATAATGTTTTATCTCTCTATAGTAGTATTAAGATAAATGCAATATTTACTGATTTACATAGTGCAGAAATATTCCATGTTGAAATTTAAATAAGGTGCACTTCAATAGAAATCTTTAAGTATTAGTGGTCGAAATGGGCCACTATAAATCGACTAAACTAAAGTCGACTTCTCGACGGCATAAGTTGATCAGTAGTCGATTGAACGCCTGAAATTGAATATGGAATACTTTGCAGAATCTCACTAAGTCTACGTCTGCGTTTAGGAACCGTCAGGAAAACTAATTGTTACAAAAACGTCGAATTGACGTGTTGACACAACTGTCTAAAGGATGACAGTTGCGTTTTGTTTATGCAGTGAAAGTAATCAAGATACTTACCAATTAGTTTCTCAAGGCAAATTAAGATTATATCTTTACTAGCTGATGCCCGCGGCTTCACCCGCGTGGATTTCGTTCAAATTATATACTAAAACCTTCCTCTTGAATCACTCTATCTATTAAAAAAAAACCGCATCAAAATCCGTTGCGTAGTTTTAAAGATTTAAGCATACAGACAAACAGACAGACAAAAATAGCGACTTTGTTTTATACTATGTAAGGAAGAATTCCAAGTCACTATGAACTGTAATGCAAAATTCACATTGACATGATTTAGTCGTTCAACAGTAACTTTTACGCAGACTTAGCTTTAGATTTTGGAATATTAAAATACTGCCCCACGTTGAATATGTAAGGATAGGTTGTTAATAATGGCCTCAAGATATTGATCTGAAATGCATTTATTATTATTGCTCTGTGCCATTTCGTTCTTACGTGACTAAATATACCTTAGTAGGTAAATCCAGCATGATTTGTCCGAAGCTGATCTACCACAGCTAGAAAATCTTAATAACTAAAGATTCAGTGATTCAAACCAGTTATACACTAAAATACCATGAAAATAAAATCATTTTCGAGTTTCTTATTGAGTTACTGAAACTATCCATGCATTTATCACTCATGACAAAGGTATTATTTTTACTTTGATGACTGACTTTATAATTATTTTATTTGAGTATTCCATTTTTTGTATTGTCAATTTACTCTTTGATATAAGGAGATTAGAATAGTATCCTACTAGATAGTTGCATGAAAATATATTATTATTTTTAAGGAATTATTGGAATGATTGTATCGAATAGAAGGCTGAAAATGCTTTTTGGAAAGTCGAATTGAATTATCAGATTATAACTTTAGTAGGTACTTAAAATTCTTAGTATCTCGTATAATTAGAATTTATTCCCACGTTGGTGCATTTATTTTGTACTTTATTGATATTGATAACTACCAATTATTGTAAACTAATTGATGAATCGAATATAAATCTAATAAATCTTAGAAGTTAAATTGGTGCCAAAGTTTCGAAATATTATTTTAAAAATCATTAACTAAAAAGTCATAGTTTCTGTATTATTCGATTGTGAATTATTATTACTAGGTATCCTTGAATTTTTATGTAAAAGAAACTTCTATGTAATCATATTTTTTATAGTAAATATAAATGAATCATACCAAATTGTGTTTATTCCTTATCACCTGCAACTTTGTGTCCTTTTTAGAAGATAGACTTGGGCACAGGGCAAGGCAGCTGTTTCGTCTTCCTGCGTCCTAAAGTGCTGCCAGTTATGACACATAATATGCCACATAATTATGAAAAAATAAAACAAGTTATATGGGTGACCTAAAGACAAAGCTAAGATTCAAGAGAAAGTAGGCTGCACGAGCGAGCGAACATACTTACGAACCTAT
This sequence comes from Diarsia dahlii, assembly GCA_949775195.1. Classification (NCBI taxonomy): domain Eukaryota; kingdom Metazoa; phylum Arthropoda; class Insecta; order Lepidoptera; family Noctuidae; genus Diarsia; species Diarsia dahlii. The sequence goes on along the minus strand of OX459210.1, from coordinate 11,721,844 downwards.
ATACAAAATGTTATAACGACTAGTCAAGCCGTTTCCGAGGAGTATGGCAACTAACACTGACACGGGAATTTTATAGAAGACTAGCTTTTCCCAGCGGCTTCGCCCGCGTGAAAATGACGATTTTCCATACAAATTTTCATCCCCTATTTAAATCCCTTAGGGGTTGAATTTCGAAAAATCCTTCCTTATTCCTTGTCTACATTATAAAGGGAACCTCTGTGCAAAATTTCAGCTTTCTAGGTCCAAGGGTTTGGGCTGGGCGTTGATGAGTCAGTCAGTCATTCAGGACTTCTCTTTTTATTTATAGATAGATATAGATTAATTTTAAGAAACATAAACATAACATCACGCCTGTACCCTGTAATCCCCGAAGGGTTTGGGAAGAGATGTTCCCATTAGTACACCCACATTTCACCGTTGTTAAGTCCCACCATGTAATAGGGGGCGAGGGTATTATCGAAAGGTTACCGCGGCTCCGACACAAGGGCGAAGAAGAAGGAACATGGGTTTGGTTTTTAGTCAGTAGAAGTCTGACACTCCCCTTCGCTCTGCCCAAGAGCGGGGGGGGTTATTCGATGATTTTCCACACACCAAAAAAAAAAGCTAAATTGCCGTCATACATTCAGATCAGCAAACAAACATTCAGACTCCGTGGCTGCTACTGAGAAGTTCTTGATGAAAAAACTTTGAAAAAATTTGCCCGACCTAGGAATACAACCCAGGATCTCATGCACAGCAGTCTCGCTGAAGACCAGTAATGAGGCAGTAAAAAAATAATAACACGAAAAGTCCTTCCTTATTACCCAACTGCGGCGAAGCCCAAAAGGAGAGTTATGTGTTTGACGTGTATGTTTGTCCGTTTCTTTGTTCCCTCATAACTCCTAAACGGATAGAGAGATTTCAATAAAATATACGTCGTTAGATTCGTCTTGATGGCGCGAGTATCACTGACTATATTAAAATTAAAAAACAGAAAAATAGCGGATTTTGAGGACCATATCGCGGAGTTACATTTTATTTTTTCATCAGGCGGGAGGAAAAGCCCCGATGCTACCATTGCGAGGATAGGTCGGAGGACACGGCGGAGCTCGCCGTGGAGGGCTGCCCCGCTTGGGCGGAGCCCCGCCGTGTTATCGTAGCGGCGATCGGCGGAGGCGACAACTCGCGTCCGGCCCTGGTGCAAGTCATGGTACGGGGCGGGAAGTAATGGGACGCCGTCGCCTGCTTCTGCGAAGCAGTGATGCTAGCGAAGGTGGCGGTGAGAGGGAGAGAACCTCTCGTCCCAGCCGCCACGCGAGACGCTCCGGGCCTTGGAGGCCACGCGATGGCTTCCGGCTACTGCAGGCCTGTGCACGGTGAGTAAAGGGATAGCTCACCGTCCGTCCGTGTTATGACGACGACAGGCCGTGTCGACAGCGCGTTCGTGTTCTATTACTCATAGTAACATTACTCAGAGGCATATTTGTAGCCCTAAAAGTATAATAGCAAGAGTGTCTAGCTAGGTACTGTACGGTTCAACTTATTACTGTAGCATCAGGAAGGAAAAGTTCTAACTTTAGAAAGATCCTGAGCTTTAAGTGGCGTCCCCACTGGCGCCACGCGGCACCGTGAGGCCGAGCTTCATGAGTGTGAACGTGAGCGAGGCCTGAGCCGAGTGGCCTAAAAGGAACGTTAAACTACGAGCCGCGTGGCCCAAAAATCCACGAGGTTCATAGTGGGGACGCGGCTTTAGGGGCAGCTGCCTCTGGTATCTGTATTTCGCGTTGAACAATTTTTTTTTAACACAGGAACAGAAGTTACTTAACAGGTACATACCTATTGAGTATTAAATAAAATCTCAAATTAGGCCGTGATAAATATAAAACCAAAAAGTGCGGCCGTTGAATTTCTAATCGATTTTCTTGGAAATCAACTTACTAACTGACATCAATGACATCTCTACAAAACTTTGACAGGCAACTGGCACAAATGCTTTCGTCCGCCATCATAGTCGTTTGCGGAATTTGTTATCAAACAGCAGGCGAACAAAATCCAAGTGTTTATAGTTTTGTAGTGAATGATGGCTATCGTGGAGGACGAAGTAAGAAATGAATCGGAAGAGGACAACGAAATAGAAGTGGTAGTGGAGGACGAGCCTGATGTGCCACTGGAAGACACTGACGATTCTGATGTATGCACACCCGTATGATACACTATTTGGCACATTACTCACGTAATTGTTAGGAAACGTCCGTTGTTTTTTGAGAATTGACTGTTTACTGATGGTGGGACTACCTCATTCTTATTAGACAGTCGAATAATATAATTACACGCATGATTAAGGAATAATAATATTGAAGTTCTTTGTAGCTTTTGCAGTTTGCTGATCATCGTACTTTTTACTTTTAGTTGAGTTATTGGAACACTAACGATTGTGCGTATTCATTTATCTCCGTAAATGCCTTTTGTTTCTGGGTTATTCACCAAGGGTACCCACTTTGAAACTAAAAAAAATTAAAATAAATTCTTAGTATTGTATGTACTGATACTCTTGTTTGATTCGAGGTGAAATGTCTGTAAACATAAACAGTATGAAGTATTACATACATTTTGAAACTATAAATAATAAAACCATATAGTTAACACTCATGTGCGTTCAGTGATAGACGTAATGTTTTCAGTTCTTATTTACCTACTTGGCAAAGTGACCATCATAAGATTATTAAGTTAATCCCATTGTAGACATTGGATTAAGACTTTATCCCCTCTAGGGACTGTCAATATAGTACAATACTTTCTTATGACTGACACACATGGCATATTATTACGAGCAGGTTGTGCTTATTTCAAGACTGGTATAGGAGGATATATTCCGGGTCATGAGGGACAAATCAATCAACAACAAATTATACCTCATTCGTTTCATTTGCAATATAAAGTGCTGTAGTCTATTGTTTTGTGTGGTACAGGAACGAGTTTTACTCATGTCATATTCTAGTTCCACAAAATGTTACACAGCACTTTATATTGGTAAAATATAACCCAACCAAGGGAATTTGCTCGTTAGTTTCGTAAGGTTGAGTTATCACCATGTAACTTAGTACACATTGTTTACAAAATTTCTAATTTCTTGTGGAATATAATTATGTGGAGTATACGTACCTCCATCCTCCATCTATCTTCCTTTGGAACATATAGGATGGAAGGGACTTCAAAGTACAAATAATTACCACAAATTCAGTACCTCATTCCGAGTCTCCGCATATAGAATTTTTGCATTGGTCATTTCTAAAATATATTTTGACCATGCAGTTGATGAAAAAGAAATACTTTCAATACTGTGTATGCATAAGTAAACGGAAACGGCAAAATTAAACTCATACTTAGATGGTTTCTAGTCATATTTGTTTGTAAATCATAAAAAAACTTGGTCATTCAAAATGTTTTGTTATCAGGATGAAGATGAAGATATAATCTTGGAGCGGAAAGTGACAGAACTGGAACGGCGCATCGCAGAAGACCCATACAACTATGATGAACATATTGACCTTATCCAGGCTTTATGGTGAGTCTATTTCATAAAATATTTAGATAACTGATCATCAATATTACATTTGAACCTTTTTAAATTACTGCTGGGCAAAGGCCTCCCCCATAGTCTTCCACTTTTCTCTATGTGAAAAGTGTGTCTTTTCTCTGTGCGGCTTTCTCCGGGCAATCTCGCACAAACGCAAGAATAAAAACTTTATTAAAGCAATATTCTATTTCAAACATTCTAGGACAAGGAATTTACTTGTTAGAATGCAATTTAACAAACAATCTGCTGCGTCGTATAACAAAATCCATAGATACATCTATATTTATCTCAAAAACTAATATTACTGAGTAATAATGATTATAATCACCAATACAACCCTTTTTTTTTTGGTTCGTGGAAAATCATCGAATAACCCCCCCGCTCTTGGGCAGAGCGAAGGGGAGTGTCAGACTTCTACTGACTAAAAACCAAACCCATGTTCCTTCTTCGCCCTTGTGTCGGAGCCGCGTTAACCTTTCGACAAACCACAGCCCCGACGGGAACCAATACAACCCTCTCAGTTCATTTAACTTCCTTGAATGCCTTTTTCATCAAATAGTCACTCAATAGAATGAAATCAACTCAAGAGGATTGTATTCATGATTTTAATGATTATATCTCTATAAATACAACCGCATTACGTGCGCGAATTATGTTTTAATCAACATAGGTCAACGTAACACTGACCGGCAAAAAAACAAGAAAATTCGAATCTCGCGGTTTACCCTGGAGGATCCAACGTAATAAGACGCGTGGCTTAACGCAAGCTAACAACTTTACATTATAGGGGCCTGTCCTCACTGGAGCGCTGGCGCCTCGCCTTCGACCGTCTCCAGCAGTTGTCAGTATTGCGGCCAGAACACTGGCTGCTGCGTCTACAAACAGAAGTATCACTGGCCCATACGGATACAGCACGGGAAAATGTGGCCAAACTGTTCCTGGCTGCTGCACTAGATTGTTACTGTGAGTATCCTGCAAAAATTATAACATGAAAATGTAAAAGTACCCTTAACGAACCCGAGAGGTTCTCCCCGTTACTAGGATTTTTTTTTTTTGTTCTAGAAATCTAGACCATACCTGGGAAACCCCTAGTTACGGAAATATTGGGGGTTCAAAATTTTTCACAGCTGTTTTTTTAAATGGTACTAGTTTTGCAGGTTATAACTTTACTTAAATTACCTCCATAACTCGTTTACTATTCAAAGCATCCACTAGCACAATGTTTTAAAAGTACTTCATTGAGTTTTACAGTAAAAGGTCATTTTTACCCAAAAAGAAAAGTCGTTTCCCTGCAATTATTTTTGCGGTAGGGGTTCTTAGTTTGATGAACATAATGCTTGGTTGACGGCTGTGTGAAGGGTTAATTAACACCCTGTATGCACAAGAAAATAAAATGCAACTTGTATCCCACAGCCATCCCGATCCTAAGCGAGTGGTGTTCGTTCTCGATAACGCTGGGGGACCCGACTAAGGCGCGCGTTCAATACGACGAGGTGCTCCGTCGGGCCGGCGCAGACCCTTTCAGCGGGAAGATCTTCTGGGATGCTAAGTACGAGATGGAGAAGGATCAGTTGGAGATTATCAGGTTTGTTTGCTTTGTTTTGGGCCCGTAGCAAATTCTATCGTATAAAAACTCGGTTTTAGATCGATCATTCAAATTGATCTGTGAACCACGCAGATCGGTCACATAATAACTCGTAGATCGTTTTAAATGTTTACACATGAGGAAGTCAATTTCGTTTTGTAATTACTCAAGAGACCACGAGGACATGTTTGTACTGGTATGACAAAATAGTATGACCACGAGGAAACAATACCCCTAGCAAGGCTCTAGATAAAAGGGTGGCCCTCTCCATCAGGATTAAAAATATATATGTCAAAACAAAGTTTGCCGGGTAAGCTAGTAGTAATGTAAAATAAAACTTTACCAGTAGTGCGACCGACGCGGACGCTGAAGAAGTGAAGGCGCAGAAGGAGCGCGTACTCTGGTGCCTCGAGGAGATCGTCTCGCGACCGCTACTGCGGGCCGAAGACGCGTTGCAGCTGATGGAAGAAGTGGCACTCACCATCCATGATCAAGAATATGTGGATAAGGTAGATACCTCTTTAGACCTAGCTACAAATTATATTAATTACTTTTGTATAAAATTAACTCGGTTTTTTGCTTTTTTGTCTTTTCCGTCGGGTTTCCATATTAATTGGCGACCAGTGTAGAAAAGAGATGGCGCTAGACACCCTGTATAGCTCTCTCACTTTCCCACACTGGAATAACATTTAAACAATCCTGCTTTAAGAAGTCATGATAGGCCACCTATGTGTAATGGGTGGTTACCCATCTACAGACTAACCTAGGAAAGCGCTGCTTAACCTGAAGATTGTTCCGAGCGGCTGTTATTATCGAGCTCCTCTATGAAGTAAGTTCGTACTAAAGTGAATTTATTTTTGTTTCAGGTGAAGAAGCAACACGAAGCAGCAGCAGATTTCTTAACCAAAATAACTCCGTTTGAAGACAGGTTGCTGACTTTAGAGTAAGTCGAATATTTATTTTAATTTCAGTCGCTAGCGCATCAATTTACCAAATTTCTCCAAATTATTTTAAAACAAATCGTTGATAGGTCACTTGATGCGCTTGCGATTGTGCAGGGGTAGGTTATTTTTTGTCTGTTTGTTCCACCGCACTTTTACCAGCAGCTAGCTGCTGTTATAAGGTGTAACTTAGGCTATAGCTTTAAAAAAAAATGTATATAAGTTTCCGTACAAAAAACTGAAACCCTTGAAATTTTTAACAAAATCCCATTCAGTCGGAGTAATCATTTTATAATAGGTTAGACCGGATGAAGGTCGCGGGTAATATCTAGTTTATAACATTTATGCCGTTTTCTTATAGAAACCCCACAAAATATATTATATATATGTTCATAATTTGTATGTTCAGGAATCCAGATGACAAATTGCTCGTATACCAGGAGTACATAGATATGGTGAAGGATCTCTCACACAAGGACAAGTATGCCGAGTGCGATGCTAGCGGAATATTGCGGGTAAGTCATTAAATAAATTAATATTTTTATTTGTGTTAGCTTAAGAGACACCAAATGATATAAAATACTTGAAAAAAATTAGGTCGCTTATTCTTTAGGTCCTTTTTCGACCACTGGTCGATTAAAAAATTATCGAAAACCTAAATCAATATACGATACACACATCATCTTCCTGCCCTTGTCTTCTATTTGAGTTCGGCGCAACACGTTTTTTTCGCCCATTTTCCCTTAGTTAGACGTCATAGCATCGTTTACTCCTTTTTCTCTTTCATATCATTCCTCACACAATCCATCCATCTTTTCTTTGGTCTTCCTCTCCCTCTCCGTCCATCAAGATCCATAATACGAAAAATCATGGGTTTATTCACTCTTTCTCAGGTACTATACGACCGCGCAACCACAGAGTGTATCTCCTGCGAGGGGTCCTTCGACCTCCTACTCGCGTTCGCACGTCACGCCGAGAAATACTCCACCCGCACGCGGTACGCACGCGTGCTACAGACGTGCACGCGTCGCTGTCCACGTCGCGCCACCTTCTGGGTGCTCCGCATGCAGGAGATAGAACAGGACAGCACCGACCCGCGCAAGTTTGACCAGGTACGTCAGTACATTGATGCTGGTTCGTGTTGCTATACTAGACCCGCACGCGGTACGCACGCGTGCTACAGACGTGCACGCGTCGCTGTCCACGTCGCGCCACCTTCTGGGTGCTCCGCATGCAGGAGATAGAACAGGACAGCACCGACCCGCGCAAGTTTGACCAGGTACGTCAGTACATTGATGCTGGTTCGTGTTGCTATACTAGACCCGCACGCGGTACGCACGCGTGCTACAGACGTGCACGCGTCGCTGTCCACGTCGCGCCACCTTCTGGGTGCTCCGCATGCAGGAGATAGAACAGGACAGCACCGACCCGCGCAAGTTTGACCAGGTACGTCAGTACATTGATGCTGGTTCGTGTTGCTATACTAGACCCGCACGCGGTACGCACGCGTGCTACAGACGTGCACGCGTCGCTGTCCACGTCGCGCCACCTTCTGGGTGCTCCGCATGCAGGAGATAGAACAGGACAGCACCGACCCGCGCAAGTTTGACCAGGTACGTCAGTACATTGATGCTGGTTCGTGTTGCTATACTAGACCCGCACGCGGTACGCACGCGTGCTACAGACGTGCACGCGTCGCTGTCCACGTCGCGCCACCTTCTGGGTGCTCCGCATGCAGGAGATAGAACAGGACAGCACCGACCCGCGCAAGTTTGACCAGGTACGTCAGTACATTGATGCTGGTTCGTGTTGCTATACTAGACCCGCACGCGGTACGCACGCGTGCTACAGACGTGCACGCGTCGCTGTCCACGTCGCGCCACCTTCTGGGTGCTCCGCATGCAGGAGATAGAACAGGACAGCACCGACCCGCGCAAGTTTGACCAGGTACGTCAGTACATTGATGCTGGTTCGTGTTGCTATACTAGACCCGCACGCGGTACGCACGCGTGCTACAGACGTGCACGCGTCGCTGTCCACGTCGCGCCACCTTCTGGGTGCTCCGCATGCAGGAGATAGAACAGGACAGCACCGACCCGCGCAAGTTTGACCAGGTACGTCAGTACATTGATGCTGGTTCGTGTTGCTATACTAGACCCGCACGCGGTACGCACGCGTGCTACAGACGTGCACGCGTCGCTGTCCACGTCGCGCCACCTTCTGGGTGCTCCGCATGCAGGAGATAGAACAGGACAGCACCGACCCGCGCAAGTTTGACCAGGTACGTCAGTACATTGATGCTGGTTCGTGTTGCTATACTAGACCCGCACGCGGTACGCACGCGTGCTACAGACGTGCACGCGTCGCTGTCCACGTCGCGCCACCTTCTGGGTGCTCCGCATGCAGGAGATAGAACAGGACAGCACCGACCCGCGCAAGTTTGACCAGGTACGTCAGTACATTGATGCTGGTTCGTGTTGCTATACTAGACCCGCACGCGGTACGCACGCGTGCTACAGACGTGCACGCGTCGCTGTCCACGTCGCGCCACCTTCTGGGTGCTCCGCATGCAGGAGATAGAACAGGACAGCACCGACCCGCGCAAGTTTGACCAGGTACGTCAGTACATTGATGCTGGTTCGTGTTTGTTGCTATACTAGACCACGCGGTACGCAGATTTAAAATGTGTAATTTTAAATAATAGGAAAAAGAACGTTTGGGTTCTTAAATAGCCACTTTAGACGATCATAATATGAATTGCGATGAAATTCGTGAAATGGACACAGACAATAAAACAACAATAAACAATAAACAAAATTTATTTGTTCAAGACTTAAACCTATTACAATTTATGTATTATTCTTATTATTTTTTTTTTATTTTACGCTTTTTAACGCAGTTCGTGTTATGATTTGCTAAAGTGGAAATTTTAGATCCCCTGTTGTCCGAGTTACATATTCATTTATCTCGTTTTAACACAGATGACTTGTCGAATTGCTGTCTGTATAAGCTCGTTTAAGAAATTTTAAATTATTTAATGTATTCATCTCACTTGAATTGAAAAAATTATTATGTATTCCGAATGAACAAGTATAATTTAAATGCTATGAAATATATGTAGTTTCAATACCGCGAGACATATATCCAGGTCTGAAAGCAGGACACAAATCCCACCGTCATGCATATGCACATGCACAAATGGGCCCACCCTCCCGCCCTCATGCATATGCACACATACAAAACAAGTGTGAAATAATTAGCATGCCATGCAATCAAACCTATACTCGACACGTGTTTCGCCCCTCCACGGGGCATCCTCAGGAGTTGTTGACTCGTCGAGCGTTCGAGATATGCATGAGGGCGGGAGGGTGGGCCCATGTGTGCATGTGCATATGCATGACGGTGGGATTTGTGTCCTGCTTTCAGACCTGGATATATGTCTCGCGGTATTAAAACTACATATATTTCATAGCATTTAATGTCATGGATTTCCGCAAAGTAACGCCTGATTCCATAACATAAGTATAATTTAAATTTCGCTTTATTTGCAGATAAAGTCATTATTCGAGACGGCCTTATCCAAAAGCATGGAGTCGTACAAAGAGAACGAGACGCTGTGGATGGGCTACCTGGAGTACATGCGCCGCCACACTGCCACAGACGACGAGGGACACGTGGAGAAACTCAGGCGCACCTTCAGACTCGCGTGGGACTCGCTAGCTGAGGTATGACACAACATGCCCTGCGGGTTGTTCGAAAGAGCTATCCCGGCCTCGGCACAAAGGGCTAAAAGAAGGAACATGAACTCCCTACCGCTCTGCCCTGGCCAGAGCGGGAGGAGTCGTTTGATGATTTTCCACCCCCCCCCCTTCCCTCCCCCCAAAGTTATGACACAATATCAGCTACATCTTACGTCCGGTCCTTTTTTTTGGATGGGAAATCATCAAATGACCCGCTCTGACCGGTGCGGAAGGAAAGAAAGAAATAGTAGATTGTACACCAAGTGCATAAAACGCACCATTTTGCGCGAGACGTTTATCCATCCGATGCGAGCTTGCGAGCGAGGATGGATATAAAGTAGAGAGCAAAATGGGTTTTATGGACGAGTTTTACACTCTACTTTTCACTTCGATTGCGAGGAAATGCAACAGCAACTTGTAAATATTGTAAAAATAATTTTGGTTCCCGCCAATTAACTTTTTTTTTTCAGTAGGAAACTTGACATAACACTTATGACTTATGTCGTTACTCATACTGCTCAGTTATAAAAACATTTTGAGCAAGCCTATTGCCATCAACCAATGTAATTAGGAGCAAGCATAATGTAATGGTTCCGTGTGGTGTCGGGCGTAAAGAATAGCACCATCCCATATCTTCCCGTGGGTGTCGTAAGAGGCGACTAAGGGACTTACCAGAGAATGGGCAGCAGCGTTCTCTGTGTCTTTGTAACAACCATACTGCGATCGCCAACCCGCCTGCCAAGCGTGGCGATTATGGCAAACCCCCCCAAAAATGCCTGGGGGAGGCCTATGTCCAGCAGTGGACGTCTTTTGGCTGAAATGATGATGATGATGATAATGCCATCAACTGATGTAATTGGGACCACCAAGCCTATTGCCATCAACCAATGTAATTAGGAGCAGGCCTATTGCCATCAACTGATGTAATTAGGGACAAGCCTATTGCCATCAACCGATGTAATTAGGAAAAGCCTATTGCCATCTCCCAATCTTATTAGGAGCAAGCCTATTGCCATCAACCGATGTAATTAGGAGGAAGCCTATTGCAATCAACTGATTTAGGTAATTGAGAGCAAGCCTATTGCCATCAATCAATGTAATTAAGAGTAAGCCTATTCCCATCAAATGATGTAATTAGGAGCAAGCCTATTGCCATCAACCAACCTGATTAAGAGCAAGCCTATTGCCATCAAGCGATTTAGGTAATTGGGGGAAGCCTATTCCCATCAACTTTCCTTGTATTCGTAATGAAAATCAGTAATCCCTTGTTCTTAGAATACTAGCGAAACGAATTAAATTAAAGAGGTTATTCTATGAAGTTGAAGTTGTTCCTGTGGCTGTTGGGCCGATTACCTGTGCCGATTACCTTGGTCTTCGACGAAGATTTTACTTTATGCTCTAGAGCATAAAACGCGATTTTATGTCGCCTACGCACGACATAAAGACGAATTTTAGAGCGAGAGAAGTGAAAATAGTAGATTGTACACCAAGTGCATAAAACGCACCATTTTGCGCGAGACGTTTATCCATCCGATGCGAGCTTGCGAGCGAGGATGGATATAAAGTAGAGAGCAAAATGGGTTTTATGGACGAGTTTTACACTCTACTTTTCACTTCGATTGCGAGGAAATGAAACAGCAACTTGTAAATATTGTAAAAATAATTATTGTTCCCGTCAATTAACTTTTTTCTTTTTTTCGATAGGAAACGTGACATAACACCTGACTTTTGTCGTTACTCATACTGCTCAGTTATAAAAACATTTTGAGTAAGCCTATTGCCATCAACCAATTTAATTAGGAGTAAGCCTATTGCCATCAACTGATGTAATTGGGGGCAAGCCTAATGCCATCAACCGATGTAATTAGGAGCAAGCCTATTACCATCAACCAATCTAATTAGAAGCAAACCTATTGCCACTAACCGATCTAATTAGGAGCAAGCCTATTGCCATCAACTGATGTAATTGGGGGCAAGCCTATTGCCATCAACCGATGTAATTAGGAAAATCCTATTGTCATCAACTGATGTAATTGGGGGCAAGCCTATTGCCATCAACTGATGTAATTGGGGGCAAGCCTATTGCCATCAAGCGATTTAGGTAATTGGGGCAAGCCTATTCCCATCAACTTTCCTTGTATTCGTAATGAAAAGCAGTAATCCCTTGTTCTTAGAATACTAACGAAACGAATTAAAGAGGTTATTCTATGAAGTTGAAGTTGTTCGTGTGGCTGTTGGGCCGATTACCTGTGCCGATTACCTTGGTCTTCGACGAAGATTTTACTTTATGCTCTAGAGCATAAAACGCGACTTTATGTCGCCTACGCACGACATAAAGACGAATTTTAGAGCGAGAGAAGTGAAAAATATTTATTGTCGCAGAAACAAAAAACATACAAGCAGACACAAAGAAAAAAAAACAAAAATACAACGTTCACAAACAAGCAGAGATAATAACAAAAATAAAATGTTTAACAGCTTGTACGTTCGTGACCGCGACAAACAGGTGACCACTCAGCATGGCAAGGGAGTGTCAGACTTCTACTGATTGAAGCCCAGCCGTGTTCCTTCTTAGCCTTTTTTGTTCCGAGGCAGCGGTATCTCTGTTCAAGAGTCCCGTAGCCCCGGTGACTACGGGGTCCTGATAGTTTAATTCGTAATTTTAAGTTCAGATTTTTTTTTCGTAGGACGGTAGGACTTTGAATCGTTTCTGAAGGTTTGCTAGTTAACTCTATTTGAACTTCTATATCTCTGTATGATACAACGACACGGTTGACGCAGTTTCTGAGCGATTGTCTGCTGCGCTGGGCAATACGGGTTCGATCCCCGCACAGGGCAAATATTTGTTTGACCTACAGGAAGTTGTTCCAGGTCGGACCCACGATACAGGGGAAATTACACTTACACTTTCTCGCCACAGCTTGAGACTTTCTTTAGCGACACACAGTTTAAAAACTGTTGCAGCTTCTCAGGCTTTGGAACTACTTTCCACCATTTTACTTGTACCTACCATATTTTATGCAGATAAAGAATCTTGAATCTTGTTGCAGGCATGGGGCGAAGAGGCGAACGATTGTGAAGTACCTCTATACTGGGCTCGGCTAGAATACAAGGTGTTGAACAAGCCCAAGGAAGGCAAACTGATCTTCGAGGAAATATTTAGTAAGTTATGCCCCTCCTTCCTACGTCGTTCCCACAATGCTGAGGAACGTCTCTAAACCTGCCGTCACCTGTAGTGTGGACCGTTCGGTACGGCTACTTTCAACAGCCTCCTTAATCGCGCCATAATCTATCCTACTAAGTACTAATCCTACTAATATTATAAATGCGAAAGTTTGTGAGGATGTATGGATGGATGTTTGTTACTCTTTCACGCAAATACTACTAAACGGGTGTGAATGAAATTTAGAACACATATAGTTTGTAACCTGGATTAACACATAGGATACTTCTTATCCCGGTATTATAATCCCGTGGGACTTATCGAACTCCACGCGGGCGAAGCCGCTGGCACAAGCTAGTATAGTCATAAACCTTGCTAGCCAAAATCATAATATTCCCAAAAAAGCTAAGGGAGTGCTCCAGGCTGATTGACTTTGTAAGTTCAGACTTAGTAATATCAATGCAGTTTTCAAATAAAATAACCGTAAAAAAATATTATATGTAAATAGACCGTTTAAGGTACTTCTTGTACCTACTTTTTACCTCTTTTTGAAGATACTACTTAAATGGTAAGGTTTGTTGCCAACTTGCCACTGGCAAGTCTGTCATATTCAAACGTACCAACGAGCGATGACTCGTGCCCAGACTGCATGTCATGAACACCTAGCGCCGACTCTTCCGGCTCGCGTCTCTAACTTTAAAGTTGTTGTGGGCTCGCTGCTGTTAGCATAACTCATAAGACTGTATCACTCAACTTTAAACATTCCACAGACTACGGCGACAACAAAACCATGTCAAAATACTGGGAAGCTCTGATAACATTGGAAAGCAACCGCAAACCGCCGCCGACTGAGAACAAACTGCGAGACTTAATGCGTCGCGCGCTCCGTGCAGTACAGGACTACCCGCCCGCTGTGGGGCGGCTGTGGACCGACTACGAGCGTGACCACGGACATCTTAGCACGCTGCGAGAGTGCTTGGATGCGTGTGAGGTACCTAGCTACTGCTATAACATGATGTTTATTTATTTTCAAGCATATTTGACCCTTAGTTATATACCTTACAGACTAACACACATATGATACAGTTTGTGTTAGTATATAGAGCCTTAAAACTATGTTAACAACACTCCACTTGAGCACTAAGTCACTGTGCGATCATGTGGCACTTGCCCGCGGTATCGACGGAACATCAGTCTTCTAGCTATATACAGGGTGTAAGATACAGCCCTCTGCAGACTGATGGGGTGAATTCAGTACAATTTCCTACATAGTGACCGGTACAAGAACTTTTTTCAGGAACATTATAGGAATCCAATATATTTAATTTGTTTTTTTTTTGCCGTGGCAAAATGCACGTAGCGAACGGCAAGCGCGTCGTCTAATTCGATGAACTCTGTAGCTAGGCGGAGAGTAAATAGCTAATTTCACGCGTCGTTCGTTAGAGAATATCAACACCCATTGTTGGTTTGAGTAGGTATAGGCATGGGGTCACAACTCGAACAAATTATAATTAATCTTGAAAAAAACACAATAGATGGCAGCATAGGTAGCAGTAATGAAATTAACAATCGCTTAAATGCGTTATACGGTAGATTTCGGCCGAAATAAGATTTGCAAAAATCAAAAGTTCCATGTTTAACGCTTATTTATCTATTTACACTCATTTATCACGTTATTTCAACAAAAAAGGTTAAAGGAGGACTTTTACTTCAATTCGTACCCATAGATTGATAAAGTTGTCAAAAGTAAGCCATCTGTAAATCATTTTCTCTGGAGCTGTTTGCAATAGATGGCGTTTTACTCAATTTGCCACATACAATAATCGTAACTGTTGTATAATTTTAATTAAATTTAACCATTAAAAAGCATATGTTACTACTGTGCACTGTTTATAGAAATATCATCTTTTAACATTTCTAAGCGAAATAATTACATATTTTTCTCATTTTACTGAACCCGAAAGTTCCGGAACTACATAACACGAAACGTGAACTCCTAGATGGCGTTGTAAAACTCCAGTCTGTGGCAATTAGTGCGACGCTGGTGCTGCCATCTGTTGAAATAATGGAGGAAAGAATATAAAACGAGCAATAAGATGACTTAGGGAGGTGTCATTTCTTTGTATGGGATTGGGTATCTGTACGAAGTATTATAATATCTGTGGTATAGGTATATCGAAATAACTATGATACACTAGTCAAATTGTCAATTCCCAGGCAAAAACTAAACAATGGCGCGACAGTTACCAAGCAATGAAAGACAAAATGATCGGAAACAAGAAAAAATGGAAGCAGGACAACAAAAAATCAAAAATCGCCGTTAAAACGGAAAAAATGAATGCCAAAGACAAGAGCAAAGGGAAGCGGAAGTCTGACGGGGGCGACGAGGGGTCTAAGGAGAAGCGTAAGAAGGAAGAAGATATGGAAGTCGATCAGAAGACCGAGGAGACTGCAAAGAACGAGGATAATGCGGGAGGAGTCAAGAGGTCTCATGATGATGAAAAGGAGGATGGTATGTCAAGTTTTTGATAGTTTTTAGGATAAGCGTAGCATGATCAACCCAGAATGTTGCCAGTTCTGGGACACAGGTCTCTTCTCTACGAAAGGGAATGGGCCTCCACGTGAGTCTAGTCCGGGTTGTGATATGGCACTTATCTGGTATTTTTGGGTTCTAGGAGTAGCAAAAATAATCTCATGAATAATTAAGGTGGAATAAATATCAAGTATCTTCTCTGATGAGCTGCGTTATTGGTTTAGCGGTTGCAAGAGCGACTTCAGGGCTTCAATTTGATTCCCAAGTCAGGTGAAGTGTTATTGCGTTTTTCCACTAGGAGTTGCCCGCTTGATAGCAATAGGGTCGCCCCCTATTACATGGAACTTAACCGTTACGGGTGAAATGTAATGTAATGTATATTTTCAGTAGAAGAGAGCAAACGCCAGCGCACAGACAGTACGAGTCCACACCGACTCGGCACGCGAGATGCCTGCACACTCTTCATCAGTAACCTGGAGTTCAAGTGAGCATGATGTCCTTATCACACCCTTACTTTAATACCAACTTTTTTTTATAACCCTCCTTTTGAACTTCGCCGCAGTGGGTAAACAAAGTCGGTCCCGCCCTTTGTACCATTTTTTTTTTTTTGGTGGGTGGAAAATCATCGAATAACCCCCCCGCTCTTGGGCAGAGCGAAGGGGAGTATCAGACTTCTACTGACTAAAAACCAAACTCATGTTCCTTCTTCGCCCTTGTGTCGGAGCCGCGTTATCCTTTCGATAATCCACAGCCCCGACGGGATCCACAGCCCCGACGGGGTCCACAGCCCCGACGAGGTCCACTGCCCCGACGGGGTCCACAGCCCCGACGGGGTCCACAGCCCCGACGGGGCCCTTTGTACCCTTACATCTTTTAAACTACACAGTTTTCAGCAATAGATAGTGATTCAAGAGGAAGGTTTATATCTACATTGCATCCGTGTGAAACCGGGGCGGTCGCTAGTAAACGATAAAATAATCCATTGATAACAGCAGACTTAAGGTTAATGCGATTTAGTAAAGTTTAGTAATGCGATCTGTACCTACACTTGGTCGGATCAGCCAGCCTGTTTCACCAAAGCTGGGCCATAAACTACATTAAATTTTGCCAGTTTAAGCCATGCAGAATCTGCATGACACTGAAATCACCCTTTTTATATAACCCTGTAATTTTCCTTTTTCTATAAATATCAATATAGAAAAACATAGAAATATCATATATGTGTAATACATAGAATAAGGATTAATACTCGCGCTAGAAATTGCTATCCGAAATCCCGAATTGCCGAACAGACCCAAACTATAAGATTTCGAGGCGTATGATTTATCCAGCGGCGTCTCACTTCAAAGTAATGCTTAGGTTTTTCAGTCTTGATTTCTAACCAGTCTTTCAGCAATAACAAATTCATCATGATTCTCTTGCCCTTATCCCATTTCATTTGGTGTCGACGCAGCATGTCTTCTGCATCCATACTTCTCTGCTTCTCATCATCTCATGAGACACCTCCTTTCTTACCATATCATAAACTAGCTGTTGCCAGCGGCTTCGCCCGCTACAACTCGAAAACTATCCCACGGGAAGATAAAATCGGGATAAAAACTATCCTATATGTTAATCCAGGTTATAAACTATTTTTGTACCAAATATCCAAATCCGTTCTGTAGTTTTTACGTGAAAGAGTAACAAACATCCATCCATCCATCCATACTTAAAAACTTTCGCGTTTATAATATTAGTATATTTGTTTGTATTCCAGAGTGGACGAACAGCATCTTCGCGACCAGTTGTCACAGTACGGCGATATCATCTCACTGCGGGTCAGGAAGGGGATCAAAGCTTTCGGCGGATCCATCTGCTATTGTCAGTATAAAACTCCTGTAAGTATATAAGGAAGAAAGAAAACATATTTATTTGACAGACCACGAAGGAGATTGCGGGACGAACTGGATTTCCTCTGTGGATCGAACAAAAAAATCTAATTAGTCCGTCAGATAGATTTCCAAAAAATATTGACCCCATATTTTTTCTTTTTTCACGTAAACAAAAAATGAAGACGATACAGTGCTTCAAAAACTCGTGTGACGTCCATTTTTATTGATTTGATAAAACATAAAACACGTATTCAATATTTTTCGATAATCTAACTGACGGACTAAACAGAATTCTATTTTTTTGAGTCAGTCCGATCCCCTATTGGATAGAAGTTGCACAGAATCGTGATCGTTGGACGGAATGGAGGGAGGCCTTTGCCCTGCAGTGGGAAATTTTGGGCTAGCTTTATATGCCACAAATGCACATAGTTTAATAATAATAATAATATTCCACAACTATCACACAACGCCATCTAGTCCCAAGCTAAGCAGAGCTTGTGTTATGGGTACTAGACAACTGATAAACATACTTATATATTTCTAAATACATACATATTATAGATAAATTACACCCAGACACAGAACAAATGATCGTGCTCATCACACAAACATTTGTCCTGGGTGGGAATCGAACCCACGACCTCCGGCATAGCAGTTAGGGTCACTAACCACTAGACCAACAGGCCAGTCAGTTCGTTAGATGATGCAGAAAAGGTCCAAAAAATAAAAAGGAAAGGTCTTTGTGAATCCTTCTATTCTTGAAGACTGCGTCTGTCTGCCCAGAGCCCCAGACAAACATAACACATAATGTCATGTCATAACATCACACCATACCCGAAGGGTTTAGGCAAAGGTGTATCCATTAGTAAACCCACATTTCGCCAGTTATGTTTAGGTCCCATGTAATAGGGGGCGAGCCTATTGCCACCAACCGGGCGCAAATCCAGACTCCGAGGCTATTCCTGAGAAAATTATGATAGAACAACCCAAAAACACTTTGTCCAACCGCTTTTCGACGACACAGTTGGCGCAGTGGCTCAAGCAGCTGACTGGTGCGCTACGTGTCGCGGGTTCAATCCCCACACGGAACAAATATTTGTATGGCCTACAGATCGTTGTATGTGAGTTTAAATGTTTGTGAACGCACCCACGATTCAGGAAAAAGTCCTACAGCGGAGCAAAGTTATATTAACCTGGGAGTCTTACATAATAATTTATTTAATAATATAATTTTACAAGGCATCTACCATATTTCTTTTTTATTATAACAGGAAGCGGTAGACGAAGCCATAAAGCATGACAGGATGCCTCTGGACGGGCGGCCGATGTTCCTCTCGCGGTACTCGGTGAAGAAGTTGAAGCCGGCCTTCAAGTACTCCACAGAAGCGGAGAAGAATAAGTTGTTTGTGAAGAACTTGCCGTACGGGCATTGTACGAAGGATGCGCTGGAGGAGGTCTTTGATAAATACGGGAAGCTGAAGGATGTACGGGTTGTTACGCATAAGTAAGTGATAGGAGTTTTGTTGCTTGCTGTTTTTCTCATGAGTTAATAGTCGTGCGATTTTTACTACTAAAGACATCTTAAATATGCACATGAATAAATTTTGACTGCAAACCCACAATATCTTTGGCAGATTTGCTAGTTAATTAGTAGTAAGATAAACGTCGTTGAACATAAACAACGTTTCTATTAATTTATCGTCCTTTATTTAAATCTGCGAGTTCGAATATATTCTTGGCGGTCTCTCATCACACCCCACCTAATCAGCTATCAAAATGTTTGCACTGAATATGCTTGCTGGAAACCCAGGCATTAGTCTAATCATACATACATAAACTCACACCCTTTTCCCATTGAGGTAGGCAGAAACCACAGAACGCCATCTGCTACGATCCTTACACACTCATTTTGCCTCGTCCGGCGATGCCACTTACATCTGCCTTGTAAATACCTTTTGTTTATTGACTTTCAGTCATCCTTTCCACATGACCAAATCATATTTACATTAATAACCTAGTATCCCTTCACAGAGACGGCAGACCAAAAGGCCTAGCCTACATAGAGTACGAGGACGAGGCAGGCGCTGCAGAGGCCGTGTCCAAAGCTAACGGTATGCTGCTCGGTGAACGTAAGCTGGATGTGGCCCTCAGCGCTCCGCCGGCACGACAGTCCTCCGCGCCCGACATGCCAGCGTTGGGACTGCCTAAGAGGGACGCGGGAGGTGGCATGTGAGTATAACTCTATTTGGTTATTTTATCCAACACTAGTGGCCCGCCCCGGCTTCGCACGGGTGCAAAAAAGGTATTAAAACCTTCTTTTTTTTTGGGTGGTACATCATTAAATAAACCTTCCTCTTGAATCACTCTATCTATTAAAAAAACCCGCATCAAAATCCGTTGCGTAGTTTTAAAGATCTAAGCATACATAGGGACAGACAGCGGGAAGTGACTTTGTTTTATACTATGTAGTGATAAAAACCTAGGAAACAACGATGAATGGATTGTGTGAGGAATGACACGAAAAAATGGAGTCGATGATAGCGTGACTGTTACAACAATCATCAGCCAAAAGACGTCCACTGGTGGACAATAGAACGCCATAACGAAAGGAAACCTGCATCCACCGTTTGCCCGCGACTCTAACGACATGTGGTCGGTCCACCTGGTGGAAGGCCCACCGGCGGGCAAAAATTCAGGCTCCGTGGCTGCTACATATACATTCCTGATGAAAATACCCAATAACACTGCACGACCTGGGAATCGAATCCAGTACCTTATACCATACCTTCAATATACTAAACATTTTCTTTCTATCACCTTTCTAGGCGACGAACACAAATCAACAGTTTCATCCCGAGCGTCCTTCAAAGGGCATCAACCAGCACAGCTCAAGCAACCACAAGCGGGGCCAACGGTTCTTCAACCTCTAGCGAGCAACCCAACGGTTCCCATAACAACGGCGCAACCAAGCGACCGCTCAGCAACAGTGACTTCAGGAGCCTGTTGCTCAAGAAACAGTAGATTTTCAAGTTAGTGTATATAGAGTCGAAAGTCGATCGTAGGTTACAGTGGAACTCATTAGTCTTGATACTTTTTGTATTAGAGGTGGACTGACTGTTTTGATCTGTCGGTGTTTTGTTGTTTTCTATCAGTATATTCGGTGTGCTCACGCCTAATAAATTGAGATATAAAAGCAGGGAAATAATGAAGATGACTCGGTTGTCGAGGTGTTTTGATACTTGAATTATAGTGGGAGACTGGTTGTGCTGTCACTACAATGTATCACTGCGTGGATATCGGTCAAATGATATACTAAAACCTTCCTCGAGAACTAATCTATCCATTTGGTGAAAACAGCATGAAAATCGGTGCAGTAGTTTTTGAGTTTATCGCGAACAGACAGACAGACGCGGCGGAGGAATTTATTTTATAATAATGTAGTGATGTTGGCATCAAAATCATGGTGCTTCAGCATAATATAGTTTTTAGAGACTACCGGGATGGTTTCTGACACCATTCTTCCTTCCAATAAATAACTAATAAATTGAATGTTGATTTTATAACACTACTCAGAATAAACGAACGGTCAGTACATCTCTAAGTCGCCATTATGTATCTGTCTTAGGATAGCCTTACTAGATGGAAATTCGTACAAAGTATGACGTATTTTCCTTCTAAAAAATATTGCTAAAAGGATGAACTCACTACCTAGAGCTATAGTCTACGGTAAATAGCTTGTCCTGATCAAAACTAATCCTCTTTGTATGGTGGCCTGTTTAGTCTCTAAGGCGACGAACGCTAGTACATAGGTACCCTTATATATTTCACGGCAACGAGCCTTATATATACTTATATTACTCTTTAAAAAACCCGGATATATAAAAATGGGGAATTTGAGACCGAAAATGGTACTCATTTTGTGAAAAAATATCACAATAAATATAATTACTAAGCTTCTTCATTGTTCTGTTAGAGTATTTTATTGTACAAATTAAAATTTACAGTTTTGTTTTAAATTTTTATTTCGAACTGTGTCTGTTTTTGAGTATTTATTGGAAATTGACGTGTTTTTGCAGTATTTATCCATGGAAAAAAGGATCTAAAAATGCCTGCCATATTACCTGGAATAATTCTGAAAAAACCCTCTTTTTAGGCTTCGCCGCAGTCGGGTAAAACAATGACGGTTCCTCCAATGTTTTTCCGGGAGATTATGATAAGGTTTGGAGCAGGGTAAAGAAATTAACGAATTTATTAATATTGCAAGGACAAGTCAATTTCAGACAAACTCCCGAACTGATGGAACCTATTTTAATAATATATAAATCTGATTTTATACCTTCTAGTAATGTCCAATATCGGATTGTTTAAGTTCGTTCACTAACACGCATTCATTCCATAGATGTTTAATGCGAACTTTAGCAATGATATCGGTATAAAATGGAGTGAATAGTGACTAGGGGGAAATAAGGTAAAACTTTAATTTTGGTAGCCTAAAAGGACTTTATTTTTATCAAACGAAAACATGAAAAATTAATTTTGTGCCCGGTTGATGGCAATAGGCTCGCCCCTTATTACATGGGAGTTAAACATAACTGGCGAATTGTGTGTGCACTATTAGGTACATCTCTGCCTTAGGCTGCAAATTCGGCTCTGCGTTTCTTGCGTGTAGCGGGGCGTTTAACCTTTTGACCGCCACAGTCAAGATAGACGACAAGCCAAAAACACGACAGACTTAAGGTACTTTTTTGCTTGTTCGGCTTGTCGTTTATACGTGACTGTGGCGCTCAAAAGGTGGAACAGTCCATGTAACGCCTCGCTGGACGCTTTGGGGATTTCAGGCGTCAAGAATTCCAACGCTCTTTAGTTTAAAAAAAAATGTGTTTGACGTTGATATCTCAATTAAAGTTTTACCCCTATGAACCCTATTCATCCTCTTACGGTATGTGATTCAATGATAGTCACAATAGGGGATCGGACTGACTCAAATTATGATTCTGTTTAGTCGCATCAGTTACATTTTCGAAAAATATCAGATACGTGTTTTTTGCTTTATCAAATTGATAAATTGACGAAGATAAAACGCGTCAAAGATCATGACGGGGGGGGGCCTTGGACGTCACTTGTAGGTAAAAAATTTACTAACATGTGACGTCACACGAGTTTTCGAAGCACTGTATCGTCTTTAATTTTTAGTTTCCGTGAAAAAAGAAAAAATATGTGTTAAAATTTTTTTGGAAATCTATCTGACGGACTATTTAGATTTTTTTTGTCCGATGCCCTTTTTCATAATAATCTAGTATTATAGTCCACTTCACTTTTATAATATAAATGAAGATTATCAACTATGTTTTGTTAGCGATATTTACTCAGGCACCCTGTGACACCGTAACATCTAATTTTATTTTTGTTTTTATTAAACTGATTTGTTTTGTATTCGGAGTTTTACGTTGCAGTGTGATTGCGGACGAAGAATGATTCTGAATAAATGCGTTTTGTTGTATTTTGTTGTTTTACTGGTATTTGTGAAGAAATAAACGCAACCCCCTGTACGGCGTATCAACTACCATCTTTACGCTTTCAAAGCTTCGTAAAACATACATCTATATATTTTCTCAGAAGACAGTGCGTCAGATGAAAGACGAGAACCGTGGAGGAACAGATATTCCATCCTCTTGATTTCATCAATCCAGGAGAACATCTTCCTTCTGGATAGGAACTGTGAGAGGATCCAATCAACAACAACACACCTGGGGTTGTAAAATGGCCACTTTAGCAGATCATAATGGGATAATAAAATGAATTGCGTTAATTTAAATTATTCGTAAAATGGTCATAAACTGACAATTCATAAAAGTTAACACGCCTGTGACCATTTTACGAATTTATGATACATACTGACATTGACCTGCAAATTGTAAAAAACGTACCGTAACTAGGTCATAGTTACGGTTTATTTGCTGTGGTCATATTTCTAATACACGCTGCAATAATGGTACAAATTCACCTTCAGCTTATTCATTCAAAATAAACAAAATCTTTATAATAAAAACATTTATTTATAAAAATACAATATTTATTATACAGTTTACAATCTCAATAGAGAAATATATATTTTTTTCTTATTTACACCGAGAATCGTCTACAATAAATATCTCTAAAAGCTTTGCGTAACTGGAAATTATACTCTAAACAAAACAATATGCACTCGAAAATAAACTTTGTACTTTTTGTCTAAAACGTAATAAATAATGAAGCTGAGATATGTGTGACTTTACGCCTTTAGACGACACAAATAAAAAGCAATAAATAAAATAAAAATACACACAATTTGATCTATTTTCAACCCTCGGCGCTAAGCCCTAGGTTGAAAATCCATCAGTGCGTTTTTATTGAAGCATTATATGGCCCAGGTTCTGTGAATCTGGGAATTCAAGGCACTGGTTACTGTAATACATTCCCAGTTTGCCAATAATGATATATTATTCCTACAAAAAGGTAGGAACGCCACAAAAAGAGATATTTTTATCGTTATTTTCGGTAAAACCATTTTTTTTTTGGCTTTTGACGTTGTTGGCGTCTGGAGCCCATTTTTTGTAGTCGTCGGTGGTTTTTTTAATACATGTCAAACAAACAGTCTTTTCATAGTAATTTACCTCTGAGAACAGCAACCTTATCGCAATGAATATAGGGATCACTGAAGTTTTGACAGATTTGGTCATTGGTTCAAACGAATAGCTACTTTATGGAAGCGAGAATAAAACTGACTGTTGTTTTGACTGACAGGATCAATCTCATGACATTACGCTTGACAGTTGCGCCTGCGACTACTAAGACATTAAGGTGATGAACTTCATAATATGTAGGTACCACATATTACTTGTTCGTTATTATGAATGTTCGAAGATTTATCACTACTACTTCCACTTCAAATAAAAGTTAAGAAGCGTCAAGTTTTTAGAAGTTTCTTCTTATTTGTAAAATTTGTGCTAAACACAATGGCACTGTCCATTTTTGAAAATGGCAATATTTTTCTTTTTTATATTTAACTAAGTTAAACAGAAAACAAAATACGATACGCTAAATACGTATCGTATGGCGTTCGTTTATTGCACCAAGTGTAGTAATACTTTGAGCGAAGTATGACAAAACATAACAAAAAGGATCTATTGGGGTTGGCACATGAGCCCTTGAGTCCCAAGTCAATATGACTCTAGGTTTTAGTTTGCTAGCAGACTAGCTGTCTGACCTGAAGACTTGCCATTCAAAGACAGTCGTAGATTGAACGTTTACCAACGCATTGAGTATCTTAATGTAAAGGAACGTCGTACTAGTATAGTGTTAAAATAAAACCTATTGTCAGTAAACATGGCCGCCGTCCTGCCACCGCTTTTTTGAACGCTCGAATGCTTCTTTGATGCAGGCTCTGTAAAAAAAATAAAAAGTTTGAGAAATAATTTACTAATCTCTTTTTCTTCAGATTAGGATGACGTCATCACTGGAAAAGATTCCTTTGCTCATATAACGGTGTTATATGTCAGTGACACTCTAATGACAGTTTGTTTCTTATGGCATCCACAAGAAGCTAAAGGCTCGTTCAAACTCGCGAGAACGGAATGCAGGTATTTGTATTTCTCGATATTCCTTCATAAGATAACGTTGATAGCCGTGTACTAAATAAGCGCGCAGCCTCGGGCGTAAGCCGCGCGACACGATCAAGATTTTCCTTGGGCGAGGTACTGCCTGACCGACCGCATGAATTACGTCGCGCGCTTGCCTCGCGAGGCTGCACGCTCAGTCAGTACACGCTTATTGAATGTCAAATAAAAGTTAACCACATTTCTACTGACTATAGTGTATTCACGGAGACGAGTTAGTAGAGCGCTATCTCACTCACACAATTTTTTAACTGCGATTGGTCAGTGATAAACGCTAAGGCGGTGTACACAGTACGAGTACTTTTTAGTCTACTCATACTTCCCGTACTGTGCAGACGTGCTCTTACTTGTTGCTCAACTTGTGAACCGGCTGGTGTATTGGATTTTATGATTGATTGCTTTGATTGATTTAATGGCGGATATCGAACAACCTGCTGAGAAAAGAAAACGGCGGGCTTTTTTTGTCTACCGAGAAGACTATGATTTTAAATATGTACCGTTTATTGTTCTTTTGTAATAAATGAGCATTATCATAATAAAATACTTTTTCCCAATTTTTGTATCGTAAACTGGCCCAAGTGCGCTACATCCATTGTTATTATTATCATTAAGTTATTGTTATATTCTCATTGTTGAAACACGTGTTTTATAACATGTTTTATATTCTCGTTACAAAATGGATGCCATGGACAGAAATGTGGCAGCAATGACTGAAAGATTCATAATAAATGTAGGAAACGACGACAGTGGTGATAGTACGGAGAGTGATGATGATGATATGTTACTACTTGTATAAGATATTATAATATAATAAAGAAAATTTAATTATTAACTCTCGATTTTATTTCTTTCCTTCATCAGTTAAAAAAAAAAAATAAGTAGCTACCCATAAACAAATTCTATCTAATAAATGTCTCTCAATTTATACGACAGACGAAGCCGCAGGAATAAACTAAGCGAACTTTTAAGAAGCGCAGTGTGAACGCACATTTACATTTCTAAGGTATTGTTAACGCCACAGATACAGAAACAACAGGAGATATGGCAAGGAGGCGTGGTACATGCGAACTCATGTGGCCACGACGGGGCCTTATGCCACTTTCAATAATAAGTCGAATGTCAACTTGCGACGTCTTCACTGCTCGTGATTTTTTACAAAATGCCGCGTTGTTCAGTGAATGTTTGTAAAAATAATAGCTGTATTGTGAATTACACGAAAGATGGTATCTCATTTCACACGTAAGTACTACAAAAATAATGTTTTTCATATTAAATTCATTAAAACATTACTTCGTGGTACGAGAAACATGATGAAAAACCAAATCAATTGTTTTCATTAGGAACAAAAACCATTGCTTGTTTAGTACAAATCGACCAGTGAATCGGCTGATCTAATAGCGCAATGGATAGGTGTTTTACTGATGCTCTCACTCACACAATATTTTCGAAAAGCTGCTGCTGTCAGTCTTTGTGAGCTAGAGATGTCTAATTGTGATGTTTGTAGTTGTCGATATTTTATACGATGATTCTGCGTATACGTACGAATGGTTATACATATTATGCATTATACAATTAATTACTCTACACAATTGTTACTGCAGTATAAGGCGTATTTTATGGCGTTACTGAGCGTTGCCGTAAATGGAGATAAGAAAAACCAATATTCTGTACTATGTATTTACTAATAAAATATAAATTTATTTTTAGTTTAAACAACAAATTATAAATATAGGTAGGTACTAATAACAATGTTTATATTATCACGCTTTCTTATTTTTGCAAGCAATACTGAAAATAGAAAGTGCTTTTTATTGCTTAATATTGACTGAATAAATAGTATTCATTGGTTGCTCGAGTTATCTATCTATCTATCTATATACTTAAATAAAAAGAGAAGTCCTGACTGACTGACTCATCAACGCCCAGCCCAAACCCTTGGACCTAGAAAGCTGAAATTTTGCACAGAGGTTCCCTTTATAATGTAGACAAGGAATAAAGAAGGATTTATTTTTTGAAATTCAACCCCTAAGGGACTTAAACTAACAGACAGAAAAAAGTGCTGCTTATAATCAGCACTTTTCGAACGTCAAAATCTGTTGCAACACATCTGTGGTGTAAGTTAATATTAGGTACGATTTACTACAGACACAAATCAATATTTTTTTTTTTAATCAACCTGTTTTGAATAAATGACTTTTTTTATTTTGAATGATTTATGGACATATTGTTTTTTATTTATAATATATTATTTTCAGGACCCCAAAAGAACTTTATTACAATATAATAATAAATAGAAGAATCGATAACTTTTCGATTTAGTCAATCACTAGCGTCGAAGTGAAACAAAATGTATTAAGTAAATTGTGCGGTGCATGGTAAATACACGCTGTGACTGAAGGGATAAGGTTTATAATTGATTGTGTAGTACGTAATGTTTTAAGAAATGCGGATGTGTTTGCGAATGCGTATATCTATTGTTTTTACTGCTCTGCGTGTGTGAACTGACGACACAGGTCCCCATACATTTTCGGCTAAAGGGCATATCTCCTGTTGTTTCTGTGATCTGTGGTTAACGCCCACTGACCCTAAAAAAGTTTTTTTTGTCTTTGTCATTTGTATGATAATGTGCGATAGAGAAGGCGCTATACTAACTCGTCTCCGTGAATACACTATAGAATCTCTAAGAAATGGTTTTGCAATTATCACTTTTTTATTTTTGAAAACAGGACTATCCCAGTGACAGTTTACCTGAACAATGACTGGTGTAGTATGTAAGCGGAGACGTGTCCTGCGTCCACGTAGCGCACCTCAGCGCCCGGCCAGATCTCCTCCAGCGTGCCCACGTCGTCGCGAGGCACGTACGCGTCGTGCTTCGCGCACACCGCTGTGAAATAAAGTCATTTTACACCATGTGTTCGGGTTTTTATCGAACATTAAACGAAAATGCATTATTGCATCAAACACTAGTATCGACATTAGCCTTTTTACCAAAAGGATCAGTTCGCGTTCAGTTCCCCATTATTACTTTTTTCTATACAATTTGAGACTAACTTCTACCATAAACCAATTCTATCAATACAAGAAAGGATTGTTCGGTCACCATAGCGGCAAGCTCTACTATTTTCATGGTCCTTCGAGCCGGATTTGAACCAGCGATCTAAGGATCAACAGTACTTCCATTACTTTTGACAGGTGTGGTGCAGACCATTCAGCTGAACAACTTTCTCAATAAGACCAACCGTTATCGCGAAAAATAATCTGCTGTCCTATTTAAAACTTCTTTTCTGATAGCTTGATACACGCTGTATGATTGACATAGGAATGAAGAATTTCTTAATAGCGCTTTGGATTTGTGCCTGATACGGCACAAGAAACTAAGAAATTCTGCTGATTAGGTAAAAACTGTGTTGTTAATGTAGCTCTTCATTGAAATAATATTGTACAGCTCCAGAAAGCGAAGCAGATCTGGCGCAGATCTTATACGTCTGCGTAGATCTAAAGAAATCTACTTCGCTTTTATTATAGGCAAGTTCTGTACCTTTAATATTGATCATACATACACGCGATGCGATCAGTCACAATGCTAATAATGTGAGGAAGTTGCCAAAATCTGTCTTAGGTAGTTATAAATATAACTTGCATGCTGGCATGCGAAAGTGTTTACGAAATCACTTTCTATGACTAATTTAGATTAATACAAGGTATTGAAAGGGATTTGAATGGAGAATATTTTTGTATGGAGCGTGGCTACTATTCGCCATTTCAATTTAGGCTTTAAAATATATATGTTAAACATTTAAAACTTTGTGTCTCGGAAACCTTAGAATATTTTATCCATACAAACCTGTTTGTCTAGGTTATATGCATGCCCGCAATTTTAACCGAAAAAAAATTACTTGTAGGACATCAGACCATTACTTTCTCTAACTAAAATGAAATATTTTACCAGTAAAGATAAATGAAAAAAAAAACACATTATTTTTTGTAATATAGGATAATAATATGCATCTGTTTTCAAATTCATGTACTTATATTATATACTTTCACCACGTGGAGGAATGCCAATTTTGTTGCAGGTGTGACTAACATAATTTATTACATACATACAAATCATAGTATCTAGGCTTGCTAGTACAATCACACGTATTTTCGACCGCTGCCAACATGTGCCGCTTCAGGAAACTTAGAATTTTACAAATATTAGGCAATATATTTTGGCGTCTATAATAGAGACAGTCGTTCCTGGCTGATTGGCCAGAGAAGGCAGACACTGGGAGAGTTGGACAGGAATTGGGGAGGCCTTTGCCCAGCAGTGGGACACAATAGGCTAATTAAAAAAATATATAAAACTGACAGTGATTTGAATTGGGTACTTGAGTTACTTGACTATTTTTTTTTGCTGTGTCCAACCGGGACCATATGATCTAATTATAATATAAGTTTACAACCTAAGAATACCTTATTTGGAATGCAATAAAAGTATTCGAGTATTTAAGTTGGTAGTTAATTAATATAGATTTAGACACTATGCATTTTAAAACAAGACTTACCAATAATCAAAGACGTATCAAACGGCACCGAGAAATTACTTAGATGCGTGCACTCATCCATGATCCCTCTCATGAACTGCAGCGTCTCTCTGTCCCTCCAGTGCATCTTAGTTATATCTATCTTCTTCCCACTTTTCCCACTCGATCTTAAAAACGGCAAGTTCACCCATAGGTCCGAGGTGAACTCGGTCCATGATTTTTCCGGTCTTTTTATAATTTCTTTCTTCGGCGCTTCTACGATTTTTAGTAGATCCTTAGTGGGTTTTGTTCTTTCTATCACGATAGGGTTTTCGTTAACGGATTGTACTGCGTGTTTTTCGGCAGATTTCTCGTCGACCTCTTTTTGTACCCTTAATAATAGTTCTCGTAAGTCGGCTGAAAATAGAAACAAGAATTCGATTGTATATTTGTGTATTTATGATCAAGAAACTTGCAAACTACTCAATGCAAATGCAGTGCAAAAAAATTGTAAAAAATCAAAACTTAGATTTGTAAAACTGCAGATAGACCTAGATGAGATATTCATTCATTTTACAGTCTGTTATATGATGACCAAATCAAACAGAAACGGTGCAAAGCACTGTTAATTTTAAACCTCGTATTAGGCAAGCGTATAGTAAGTAACAACAGAATGCCAGTAAAGAGCCTTTGGGGGATATGTCCCACCTTCTGTCATGCCCAACAACCACTTAAATTGATGCTTTAAGAGCTGCGTCGGTGGCTACATACTGGGATAACACCATTTGAGGATCATCGACACGTAAAAAAGAAGCAGCAAATCAAAATATTTCATTTCACATAAGCTTGCATGGGCACTTAAAACACGTCGAGAGAAAAAGAAGCAAAAAGAAGAAGAGCAAAAATATTGGGCAACAATGTTACAGCAACAAGTTGCTGAGACATGTTGCAGAGATTCGATCGAATAAGGATCTTATAGAACCAAAATAAATGTTCAGCAACAGAATCATAATATTCAAAAGAGAACCTCTAGCTAGGGTCTACACTAGGGTCTTTACTTTTTGGGATATATCCGGAGATAATTACCAGTACCTTCAACAAATGGGGTATTTCACCAAAAAAAAATTAATTAGTCCGTCAGATAGACTTCCAAAAAATAATGGACACATACTCGTGTTCAAGATTCAAGATTCTTTATTTACATGAAATATGGTACAATAATATGGTCTTAAATATAAAAGGTTTCACATATTTCGCTTACTAAATTCAGCATGCAAACTTAAAATTAAATTAAAACACCTAGTAGGTACTCGTAATTTAGGTATTACCTTGTTGTTACATAAAACATTTAAGAAAAATAAAATATCATTATTAACAATCATATTCTGTGAATTTAAATGAATAAAATCATAAAATTAAAAAACAAATAACACAACTAATAAAATAAAAAAACACCTAACAAAAACCTAACATATTTTTTCTTTTTTCACGTAAACAAAAGATGAAACGATACAGTGCTTCGAAAAGTCGTGTCAAGTCGTGAGACGTCACAAGGTTAGTACTTTTTTACCCAGAAAGTGACGACACAAGCCACAAAGATCAAAGTGGCGTCTCATTATCTTTGACACGTTATATTTTCGTAAATTTTTATTAATTTGATAACACAAAAAACACGAATCCAATATTTTTCGATATTCTAACAGACGGACTATTTAGATTTTTTTGGTGAAATACTCTAATGTTTGAGAACAAAGAAGCAGTAGATTAAGTAGCAGTTATAATGTCACTTTTAACTCACCACATTTGTGTTCCAGTAGTGTTGTCTGCTAACGTAACTTACCTGTAACGGTGGGTGTTGCGCTCGCGAATCTTAAGCTGATCCAATAAAGTTTGTTTTCCACTGGCAATCGTGACAATATTTTCATGCCAAAAATATCAAAATCCCATTTGTGCGGGCTTCATTGGCTCAGTTGTAGATCCGCGAATATTTAAGCAAGAACGCACTCGACCGGTGTTTCTCGGTGACTGAATTTTCACACGTATTTTGTTTACCTAACCGATTTTTGATGGGTCGGTTTTTACGGTCGTTTGCGTTCTCCCTTTAAGGTACGTTGAAATCGATAAAGACAGATTGCAGACTCCGGGCTGTGGCTTTACCCAGATAATGTAGGTAATACCAAGAAATTAAAAAAATATAATTTGGAACAAGCCCTAATCTCACACCACTGCAACTCCTGAAAGCTAGAATCAACTTACGATCCCACAACAAATTAATGACATAAGAATAGCGGAGGAGTAAAACACTGACGGTCTGCCACTTTTCATCCATATGCCCTAAGTAAAAACCGACCCCAAACGAATAATGGATAAGGGCAAGAGAATGATGATGCCACATGTAAAAAGATTTAAAAGTGCTCGACCGTCAGTTACTGTGCGATCAAATTATCTTGGCAGGTCCGAACTTCGTGCAGGTCATTTTGTTACAACTAATGTATAAAAGTGTTATGATATTTATTTTATTTGTATTTCTCACTGTTTAAATTAGATATTTTCTGATCGTTTAAGTATTGGTTTATCTGGCAATAACAGTTTTCTTCACAAGTTTACATGCGTAAAATTTCGCAGAGCCTATGTTCAGACCTGCCAAGATAATTTGATCGCACTGTAACTAGGTGTAGAGTATGTGCTTCGGGTGACAGATCTCGGCGAAAAGCGTGAGGACATCGATGTGTGGCCGACTATGGGTGTCATCTAGATGTGTCTCTTGGACGCAAAGAATGTCACAGTGAGTATTGCAGCACATATAACTCGCTGTCAAATTTTGGACTGACTCAATTCAAATTGTCATCGCGATGCTAAGAATAATTGAACTCGGTAGTACTGAAGTATCTGTGAAAGTACGCATATCCGCAATTTATCCGTATCGATTCGAACGCACCTTTTAAAGGCCACCCAGCATTATCAATGACAAAGGTAGACTTACCAACTTTACACTTTAGCAACACTTCCTTGATCCTCTGTTCACTCAACTTGTTAATGTCATCAATATCTTCTGGCTCCAACATAAACTTCTCTTCCGAAGTTAGCTTCTTGTACAACTCCTTACTAATTTTATTTTCCTCTAACAACAGCTTCAACTCCTCGTGTAAATTCTCGATTTGAGCTAAACTTTCAGTCTTTACTTCGCTTTTAGGCACTTCGTTTTTAACATCTAATATATTCCTATTTACGTCTATGATGTTTTGCTGGTTTTCGGACTCTGCATCATTTTCCTTGTAAGTTATGTCTAATTTTTTTTTCGTTTCACTGTTTGTGGTTTCTGTTGTTTTTTCTGTTGCTGGTGTCTCTATGGTTTCTGAGTAGGTGCGTGCGAACTTCTTGCCGGCGAGGAAAGCTTCGTCTACTATGGTAACCATTTTGGACAGTTTCTCTCTGTACTCACCGTCAGATAGGTACTGGTCCTCTAGCAAGTCCCAATTTATTGAATGCGACATTACCCCCTAGAATTTAAAGATAACGTTTAGAATCAAAACGAGCATTCGATTTTGAACCTTAAATGTTGCAACAGAGTTCAAATTAGAGCCAAATATAGAGACTTACCTGTAAAAAGACTGCAGAGGCTGTCGACCAAGAAAGGCACGGGACTAGAACTAGAGGCTTCGGCCAGTTTGTAGCTGCCAGTGACGCCATCTGTCGAATAGTTGCACAATTAAGAACACTAAGCCTACAATTTTGTCAATTAATGATTGAGAAGATTTTGAATGCACCTTATCCTACACGTCCTGATTCTGCGCATTTTTCATTGAATTTTGACTCCAAATAGGAATGTAGGGGAAAGTAACTCCTTGCCGGGGGGGGGGGGGGGGGGCGCGGGTCTGTTCGAAAGAGAAACCGTGGCCCCGGGCCACAACACAACACAAAGGGCTAAGGAACATGGATGAGTTTTAGTCAGTAGTGACACTCCCTTGCACTCCGCCCAGAGCTGGATGACTCATTTGATGATTTTCCATCCGTAAAAAAAGGAGAAAGTAACTGTGGAACTCGAGTGTACCTATGTATGTCATCATCGTCATCTGACTAGCCTTTTCTTAACTTGTTTGGGAACGGCTTCCAGTTCAGAGCAGCATAGCTATTGACAAACATTTGAATCGAAACCGAATATATGTTTATCTAGTTCACCGTCCGTCCGTCTTATGACGACGACAGACCGTGTCGACGCGACGACGGTACGTTCGTGTTCCACGCGCGCCTCAAAGAGATGTCAGCAACATTGCAGGGCTAGGGCAAGGGCCGACGTCTGCCGGGGCTGCGAGTTGTTCTTAAGAGATACCGCGGCCCCGGACACAAAGGGCTAAGAAGGAACATGGGTGGTTTTTAGTCAGTAGAAGTCTGGCACTCCCTTGCACTCCTCCCGTTCAGGGGGGAGGAGTCATTTCATGATACCCTCCAAAAAAAGAAGGGGCCAGTTCTGAATACCAGAGTGTATGTATGTGTATGGTTACGTACATGTCCGCCCATAGACAGGCCGGTGACGCCGAGCGGGCCGAGTCCGTTGCGCTCGCACCAGTGGAACAGCACCAGCGACTCCAGAATCAGGCAGCCGCCCATCACGAAGATATCCGACACGTTGTGGAGCGACGAACGACTTTAGATAAAAATATTTTATAGGTTGGGTGTAAGTAGACACGGGTTTGAAAGGCATTCAAATAAATAATGCCCAGAAAAATAAAAAATAAATCACTGACTTTATTATTAGTTTTAATGACGTTTCCCATAATAATAGGGTACTTGACAAAAAAACCTAATTAGTCTGTCAGATACATTTCCAAAAAATATTGGACACACATTTTTCTGTTTTCACGTAAACAAAAAATTAAGACGCTATAGTGCTTCAAAAAGTCGTTCGAAGTCACGGTTTGGTACATTTTTTTACCAGAGAGTGGCGTGACAAGCCTCCACTCAAGGTCTTTGACGCGTTTTATTTTCGTAATTTTTTATTAATTTGATAAAAAAACACATACCCAATATTTTTCGATACTAAGTACCTACATATAAATCTAACAGACGGACTAACTAAACAGAATCATATTTGTTTAAGTCAGGAAACATCCTTATTCAGTATTAAATGACGTTTCCCATAAGTAGGACATTATGAAGGCACTCTATGATAAACTTTCGTTTTTCGTGAACATGTTTCGAAACATGTATTTGGGTCATCTGCGCGTCCCAGCTTACGCAATTCACTGTTATTATGATCGACTAGGGGGGCATAGTAACATTATTGGTCCCTTGTGGCTAGAATGTCTCTCTAACCGGTCACGTTATAAAGAGTGTTACGGACGAAGGTCGATTCCTAGATGAATTTAATTAACCGGCTTGCAACCGGTTTGCGGCTTTGCTTGGGCAAAGTCTACCTCCAGCCGAATTGGAGGTAGACTTTGGCCTGGAAACTGAGCAATGGCCTACCAAAATTCCTTCCAAGAGCTCTTTCCCTGTGCCTCCTCGAAACAGCCCTCGTGGTACGCGTCCAGATTGTCAAGCATTTATTTTTCTAAAAGTAAAAGATGTAGACCTTCGAACTCTTAAAAAATGTAGGCTTCCAAAACTTCGGGCTATTTCGACCGTACTAGAACTCGAAGCTGAGGGTTCGGTAAGACACTAGTAAATGACTTACACTTGGTCAGTCGGCTTTCGTAGTCCATAGAATGGGTTCTCCAGAATGATGCCGCCGATACCGGCTTCCTTTATCAGCGGTTTCACCATCAGGTTCCGCCGTCGCCAGAAAAACTGGGGACAAACGATAGGAATGGTTGATGAAGAAAACAAGTACGAATGACAAACATACACTTGTATGCTCTGTAGTGACAATCTAGTTGTGTGAATGTCGGACTACCAAATCATAAGTCTCAAGTTCCAACCCAAGACACGACACACTTCTGATTTTTCGCATTCATGTTCGTATCGTATGATTGTCACTTGCTTCTGTGAAGGAAAACATCGTGTAAAAACTAGCATGCTTAAGAGATATTTCTGAACAGCATGTAAAGCCAAGTCAGAGGCTCAGTGGCAGCATCTACACGGGCAAGTAAATAGAGGTATTCTTAATCATCCTTACATAGTATAAAACAAAGTCGCTATTTTTGTCTGTCTGTTTGTCTGTATGCTTAAATCTTTAAAACTACGCAACGGATTTTGATGCGGTTTTTTTTAATAGATAGAGTGATTCAAGAGGAAGGTTTTAGTATATAATTTGAACGACATCCACGCGGGTGAAGCCGCGGGCATCAGCTAGTCTATATATATAAAAATGAAACCCGTTTGCCATTGTCACGACATAGCATGAAAACGGCTGGACGGATTTAGCTGAAAATTGGTAGGGAGGTAGCTAAGAACCAGGAGAAGGTTCTTTGATACTTTTTTTTTTTTTTAGGTGGGGTAGTAGGTAGGTAGGGTAGTAGGTAGGGTAGTACGTAGGGTAGTAGGTAGGGTAGTAGATAGGTAGGTAGGAAAAACGCATTGCAACGCATGCGCGGGTTCAGCTAGTTGGATAATAAATATGCTATACCTACATATACCTAGATTTACCTAGTAACATAAGTTTTTAAACTGACTTGGTCACTGACACTACTATTAATACTATAAACGGGATATTTACCATGTTTGCTTATTGTTTCGAGTTCCCGATATTTTGGCGTTTTATACACACTTATCATCCACCCGCAATGACTTCAGTTTATCCGTGAACATGGTGCTTGTAACAGCGCCGAAATATCGGGAACTCAAAACAATAAGCAAACATAGTAAATATCCCGTTTATAGTATTAATAGATAGACATAGTAACATTTGTAGGGCTGATCCTCATCTATCAGCACGGTATCGCATTTTTCCATGATTATTTGGTTTTCGCGTCATTGAGGTTCAAACATTTACGTAGCTTAGGTACTACATCCGCTCATCGTTTTGAACCAGACAGTCTAATAAGCATCATCCTTTAATTATAATTATTATTAAGTCCCAATTCAATAGGCGTAGGCGTTTTGTCTGCTTCAAAGAATCTCCGGGCACAATTCCAAAATGTTAACCCCACACGTAAGACTTCTAAGTCATTTAACAAGTCTCAAGCAAGGTTTGCGTTGTTTATTAGTTGGCGCGAAGCCAGAAAGACGATTGCATTCATGATGACTTTTAAAGTCTTTAGTTTTTTGACGTAACTATACAACATCACGCCTGTAAGCCCCGAAGGGTGACACAGAGGTGTAGGTACCTAGGTAGACTCACATTTCACTAGTTATGTTAAAGCTTCATGTAAAAATGTGTGTGTATGTGTTGTATGTGCTTGATGGCAGGATTGGCGCAGTGGCTGAGCGATTGACTGCATTTGTATGGCCTTCAGATAGTTGTTCCGGGTCTAGCTGTTTGTGAGTTCAAATGTTTGAAAACGCACCCACGATACAGGAGAAATTCCTAGTGCGGGACATATTAAAAAGAAAGAATAGAGAGCGACCATATTGCCTTCAACCGAAACAAATCCAGACTTCCCCGAAATTTGTAGGTCATTAACCGGCTCTTATCGATAAAAATGTCGATATTGGTGGTCATCTATCTCTGTGTATCGCGTTATTACATGTTCTGATAAAACTGATATGATATTACAGTTGATAACGTGAGGTACTTTTGTAAAAACTTTGACTATGAACAATGGAAAATAAATCATCAGCGTTTAGTTATGGATGTTTTTACGAACACTACGCAACATCACATCTAAATGCATGATAAGTTCAAGCACATTGTTGAATTTTGAACGCTCGAATTAACCGAGAATAAAAATTCTACTGTTGCCATCTTTCTTTAAAAAAAAACCGTATAGTACCTATGCGTAGAATATGTCGTTTAGTGTTTACGAATCTACACACATCAAAAGTGTCTAGGGATCAAGCATTTTTATGCGGATTTCTTGAGATTGAGATGTGGCTTTGTAATAAATTTATGATTTTATAAATTTATATGGATCCTTTTTGGTGCATTTCATAATTTGAATCAGGAACTGTGAATCAAATTCGAGTAAAAGATGAAAATCAGCTGTCAATATTTTCCCTATAAAAACATACAACGCATTGAAGACATTATTAGTGCTACTGTTTCCCTACTACTGATTAAAACCAACGTTATTATGGAGCGGCGACGTCATTTAAGCAGGGAAGAAATGCTCAGAGCCGTGGGAATGATAGAAGCTGGTTCCCGGCAACGTACTGTGGCTTTAGCTCTGAATACAAGTCAGAGTGTTATCAGTCGACTTTGGACACGTTACCGAAGCACTGGTACCGTGGCTGAGCGCCATGGAGGACGGTATCGCTGCACCACACGGAGACAAGACCGATACATTCAAATCTTAACTCGAAGAGCTCCAACAAAAACCGCCATGATGTTAGCCGTGAGGCTTCATCACTCTTCAGGGAACTTAATTAGCGACCAAACAGTCAGAAACCGCTTGCATGAAGTGAACCTTCATTCCCGAAGACCGCTACGGGTACCACCTATAGCAATGCACAATCGTAGGATTCGATATCAATGGGCTCTTGAACACAGAAATTGGGCAGAAGAACAATGGCGTTTCGTGTGCTTTTCTGATGAGTCTCGTTTTGGTATGAGACCGGATACAAGACGTATACGACACTGGAGAACCCCTGGACGCCAACAGCGATTAAAATCCTGCCAGGAAGTCCATTCTTATAGTGGTGGAACCATCATGGTATGGGCGGGTATTTGGATCGGCGGAAGAACTGAGTTGATTTGGATCAGAGGCAACCTCAACGCTCAAATTTATGCTGAGACGATTGTATCAGACGTCATCGTTCCTCTACAAGTGCAAATCGGTCCCTTATTTCAGTTAATGCATGATAATGCACGACCGCACACCGCAAGAGTTGTAAGACAGACTCTCGCCGCAGCCAACATCAATGTCCTGCCCTGGCCTGCTCAGTCGCCAGACTTGAACCCGATTGAGCATGCATGGGATATGCTACAGAGAAGAGCTCTGCCGAATATGGAGGGTATCCAGTCGCAAGAAGACCTTTTTTTGTTGTTGCAACGAACATGGGCGGCCATTCCACAGCGTGATTTGGATGAACTCATTTTGAGTATGCCAAACCGATGTTCTTGTGTTGTTAGTGTTCGCGGTAGAAACACGGATTATTAATTGTTTAAGTTACCCAATAAAATTTTAAAGAAAATTGTTATTTCAGTCTTTTTTTCGAACTTTAATGTTAGTGGTTCAAATGTCAAAAATCCCTTTATTAGGAAAATGGCAAATTTCTTTATTAATGCAAAGGTGACTTGGTTTATCGTTACTGTGACAAACGAAAACACTTTATTTGATGAATCCTTAAAGAAAATTTTAATTAATATCAATCAGGAGAAAAGTTATTGCAAAAATATATGTTGATCCCTAGACACTTTTGATGTGTGTATATTTATAACATTATTCTGAAGAGTTTGGTTGAACGCGCTAATCTTAGGTAATCCTGGTTCGAATTGCTAAATTCTTTCAGTTTTGGATAGCCCATTTATCGATGAAGGCTATAGGCTATATAATATTACGCTACGACTAATAGGAGCGGAGCAGCAATGAAAATTGATGCAGAAACGGGGAAAATTTAACGTTTACTTGCGTAAATGCGGTTAACAACAATGATGAACAATGACGGTATGGTTTCTCATAAAAAGTTTTAAATAAGTATGCGCGATAGCATATGTCTATCTTGCGTGATGTCAATGAATATCTTATGAGATACCACAGTTTTAAAATAACTCCGCAGCAAAATAATCTTTCTCTCTCTCTTTTTCTAATACCTATGACGCAGACGAAGTTGCGCGGGTTAGCTAGTAGGTACGGGCATAAAACAAATGAGTAGCTAATTATTATTACCTACTGCATATTATCTGCAAAGTTATGCAAATTGCAACTGCAAATGTGGCTCGTGCCTTTAAATCGTGATATATGTTTACATTTTGCTTTTGTAGAGGACAAAACCGCGGAGGGAGCTATTACGTAACCGTAAAAACGGCCACACATCAAGCTTCCTGAAGACCTCGCTGTGTAAAAGCGTCCCAAACAATTAGATATCAGCTTAATTTGGTTTTGCGTAGCTTGAGTTTTTTGAGTGAAATGTTTTCCGGCTGACCTGCTCCAAGCAGATTGTTTTGGAAAAACATTTCGTCACCTAGAATAGAAGTGTTAATTTTTTAGCACGATAGTTAAGAATCGATAGAATGCATGTAAGGAATGAGTACCTATATTAGAGGAAGTTTGAAATGTGACGCCTGTTACAGAAAAAATTAAAGGAAGTCGTCTATATTGATATGGACATGTAATGAGGAGGGACGAAACGCATGTGACGAAAAAGTGATGGATATTAATAATGATGGATGGAGTGGGAGAGGGAGGCCAAAGCAAAGATAGATGGACTGTGTGAGGAATGATATGAAAGAAAAAGGAGTACTTAAATGGAATGGAAGAGGGCCGGAAGATGACGAGATAAGGAAGTTATAAGGTCATAGTTATTAGAATTTGGGTGTGGGACTGCATTTAATATCCGTTTTGACGCTGGATTTTGAACGTTATGCTCAGTTCCGAAAGTAGCAAACGTAAGTATCGCCTGTTAGTGAAAATGGCCATCATTCTTTCTACACCTTTGCTTGCCAACTATGTTGGGGTCAATTTCTATCTTCCTTCCGTGTGTTAAAATATCTGTATTTTACATGGAAAAAGTATCATTTGCCCAGCACCTTTGCCGTTGTTCTAGTGGTCGAAAGCATGACTTCTGAGCATTAGCTCCTGGGTTCGATTTCCAGGTCGGGCAAAGTATTATTGGGTTTTTCTATCAAGAATTTCCCAGTAGTTGTCTATATCTGTGCCCGGTTGATGGCAATGGCCCCCTATTACATGGGACTAAAACATAACCGGCGAAATGTGGGTGTACTCTGCCTATCATTTCGGGGATTACAGGTGTTATGTTAATTTGAGAGATAAGGAGGCTCTTCCCTTTATAAGCCTCAGATCAATCATCCTACGTATTATCGTACGATGCTAATCTTTGGACAGCGCAAGTTTTCGCGTCATTGGTTCATCGGCATCGCAAACACATGACGCGATTCATTATCGTGCCAACGCCTTCACAATGATCATTTGTTTTTGTTTACGACGTAAGCGCTAGGTTAGGTACATGTAATATATCATTGACAAATTATATGAATGATAAATCTTTGATGTCATACGATTTTATCTTCCGTTTAGGAGCTCGTAGGGATGATAAAGCGAGTTAATTTTTTTTTAAATTGTGGTGGTAGTCAGCTTTTATGGGAATGTGCAGATGAGAGAAGGAACCAAAATATTTAAGTAGCCCGCGAAATTCAAATTTTCTACGCTTTTTGTAATTTGCCATATATACGTTCTGGTTGCTAATTAAATCATAATCAACATACAACCAGACATTGACCCACAAATTGCAAAAAACGTAAACAAAAATAATTTCGATTGCCTTCATTTGAATTCAAAATATTGGTGATATCAGTAATGGTCTACCAACACTGCACTAGACTGTCTGCTTTAATGTGATTTGTTGACATTAAACAAAGTGTGCTTCATATTTTCATTAATTGAATATACCTATTTCTGATTGAAAGTAACATTAATGTTAATATTTTTTTATGTTTCTATAGTTTTGAAACAAAGTGCTTGATTTTTTTATGTGTTTAATTCACATGGCATACAATGAGTTTGGAGTCAATAGGGGATCGGACTGGGTCAAAATAATATAATTCTGTTTAGTCCGTAAGTTAGATTATTTATCGAAAAATATTGAATACGTGTTTTTTATTTTATCAAATCAATAAAAAATGACAAAGATAAAACGCGTCAAAGATCTTGGAGTGGGGCTTGAAACGTCACTTGTGTCCTCAAAATGTACTATCATATGACGTCACACGAGTTTTCGAAGCACTGTATCGTCTTCATTTTAAGTTTACGTGAAAAAATAAAAAATACGTGTCCAATAATTTTTGGAAATCTATCTGACGGACTAATTAGTTTTTTTTTGTCCGATCCCTTAATGTTAGTTCTCTTTCAATGTGAATTTGCGACTTGTTTTTACTACAAAGTTATGTACCACTAAGATTGATTTTCTTGAAGCAAATGCACATTTAATTTTAGTTATGTTTGCATTATGTGAAATGTCTGTCTTGTCCCAAGGGTCAGGTTCTAGTGTTACCAGATGCAGCTGAATACCAGTTTTTTTTTTACAAATGTCTATATTTTACTAAAAACCCTTACTGTTCCATTTCATACCAATAACTGAACCTGCAATTTTATTTACAAGTAGACTTGCATTACTGTAAATAGTCAAACACAATAGTTAAATAGTACACAATAATTTATTCATTTATAGAAATAACATTTACAAAATATTTTATCACAAAATTATTTAAATTTTAATAGTCAAATTACACCTTTCAACATCAAAATGATTATGAGCTATAGAATTTTATAAAACTTAACACCTTTAATAAGCATCATACCATGTAAATTATCTACGTACACATGTTTTTGCAAATAAAAGAAATGAATATAAGATACAACATAAAATGGTTTGTTTAATGATATGTTTTTAATGAAATCTATACTAATATTATAAAGCTGAAGAGTTTGTTTGTTTGTTTGTTTGTTTGAACGCGGTAAACTCAGAAACTGCTGGTTGGAATTGAAAAATTCTTTTTGTGTTGGATAGTCCATTTATCGAGGAATGCTATAGGCTATATAACATCACGCTACGGCTAATAGGAGCGGAGCATAAATGAAAAATGTTACAAAAACGGGAAAAGGTATTTCCTTTTTGAGAGCTTCCGCTGCGTGCGCTGCGGAAACGGTTTAAGTTACGCTAATATCATGTATGAAAGAATTGTTCCTCTTTAAAAGTTCTAAAAAAAAGTCCGCGACAGCATATATCTATCTTTTAAGATTGACTCACTGTAACCATTTTTTACAGTTAAACTGTTAGGTTAAAAAGAATTATTTTTTGCGAAGCTTATTTAACCCATATGGTATTAATCTATATCTAAATAAATGTGTTTGTTAGAACGGAAATTTAATATAGAATATTTGTGTTTTTACTCTATATAGTTTAAACAAATATCTTAGAAGATATCGCAATGTAAAAATATCCGCGCGGCAAAATATTTCGCGCGTCGCAATGTAGGTACGGGGGATTCTGGCTGGCCTCCGGGAAATTCAAATTCAAAATATTTACTGCATCATAATGTTTACAAGTACAGAGTGTTAAAGTATATTTAACAGTAAGAGATACCTATAGTAATTCACACTTTAATATAATCTAAGCTAATCTAAACCATCTGAACTATTATAATAAAGAGGGAAGATAAGATTTTTTGTTTGTTACGATTTAGCTTAATTTATGTCGGATAGTCGATATCGAGAAAGGTTATAAGCTATATTTATGTGACGCAGACGAAGTTGCGTGGGTCAGCTAGTTAATTATAAAACACATTTTACTCCTCAGTAAGAACTAACAGAATGATTACATTTAAGGCTTTATTTTTCAGTTTTAGAGGAAAATCAAATGGATTTTCATTTATAATATGTAAAAAAGGTTATCCAATTGAATGATAGAAAAAAATGGTACTTACATGGTCTCCAGTACCAGCTAGATGTAAACACATAGGCTTGCAGTTCTTTTCAGGCCAGTGGAGCGGCAGCAGCGCTTGGAAGTGAGCCTTCCGCGCTATCTTAGGTACTATCCCCGGCAGGTGCCGCTCCAGAGGAGTTGTGAAGTAGCCTTCGTAGAGCTTGCAGTCAGATAACGTTTGTTGCTGTGAAGGTAACATCAATTGCTACGTCAATTTATATTAATTTTCTAATGGGATTGAATATTTATTTTGATTTTATCTTGACCCTAGCTTCAGGAATTAAATGTTTTAGTTATTACTTAAAGTTCAATGGTTTAAGTTCCAGAATTTTTTATGACCATAACAATAGAAAATATTGAGAAAAAAATTAAAAATATTTGCCATTGGAAAAAAGTTTGAAATTGTCTACCTACATGTTTTTTTCCATAAATCATTCCACCTTCAATAAGTTATTGGAGGTGTGACAGTAATAAATTCAAAGTAGGGTTATGACTCATGCTTCATTTTTATGACTCAAAAGTATTAAATTAAAACAAATATATTGAATAATAAAAAAATCCATTATACCTTCGTAATCGTAACAGGATAGTCTCTTTCCACTAATTTGAAGCATTCATCTCGGTTCGATACGACTTTCCTGAACTCGAATAACCTTCAAACATAACATAAACAGTTTGTAAACAAACACAAAATAATGTCACAAAACTTCACCAATAAACAGCTTGGCGGCAAACTTGTTACACAACAGCTATACCGCATGTACTAGGTATCATGAATCGCTGACCTTCGCAAGTTCTCCGGTTTGCCCCATCCTTTAGTGAAGAACTTGGTTAGAAGTATACTTCTGTAAACGGCATCTAACCTACTTGCCGACATAATTTGTGGTCCGGATGGCTATGGCCTGTTTCACTGACAAGTTTTATTTATGAAATCGCTAATGATTTCGCTGTTACGATTACTCGTCAATACATTTTGGTTGAGAATGACTGAGACTGAATGAGAGAGAGATGTCAACAAGGATTTTTTTCAGGATGACAGGATGGTCAGCTGTTTGCTGTCACATTGACAGCGGTGGACGTGTTAGTTTTAGGTTTTTTTTTAAGTTACAGCACAAGATTAATGTTGCACAAGATTATCAAGAAAATGGCTGTAAAAAATAGAAGCAGGCCACGTACATGGCACAATAGGTTTCTAAAATAAATTAGTGCCATTGTTTTGGAATAATTTCATAGTATGCCTAAAATGTAATTTTAAACTATTTCATGATTGGTGTTGGTAATATTTTACACAG
Organism: Diarsia dahlii; assembly: GCA_949775195.1. NCBI lineage: Eukaryota > Metazoa > Arthropoda > Insecta > Lepidoptera > Noctuidae > Diarsia > Diarsia dahlii. The sequence goes on along the minus strand of OX459210.1, from coordinate 11,677,302 downwards.
TAAAGTAAACACGCCCAGGTGCGTTCCGAAACGAGATTTTGCAAACTAAATGACCAGAACTTGAACTTTTAATAATTTATTAATAAGTATTTGTAATCCACGGAAAGAAAGACAAAATAGTAATTTCTAAATTTTTGCCCTTGATTATAGTATCCTTTCAAAAATTTCGGATCACAAAATTCGGAAATATTTCGAACACACACAGAAAAAGATTTCGAACGGATTTGTTACCACGTCAAAAACGCGCGGTAAATCAAAAAGTTTCATGCCAAGTTTTTATTTTTATTTTGTGAATCAACGGGAAGATCAATTATGTTTTTTATTACCTGCTGTACAGTACATTTAATGCTACCAGGATAGACGAACAGTAGTTATGTAAGTATCTCCAAGCTAGAACCTAGCAGGTACCTAGACTACCTAGGTACAGTGCGATCAAATTATCTTGGCAGCTCTGAACATAGGCTTTGCGAAATTTTACGCATGTAAACTTGGGAATAAAACTGTTATTGCCAAATAAACCAATACTTAAACGATCAGAAAATATCTAATTTAAACAGTGAGAAATACAAATAAAATAAATATCAAAACACTTTTATACATTCGTTGTAACAAAATGACCTGCACGAAGTTCGGAGCTGCCAAGATAATTTGATCGCACTGTACCTACAAGTCGTACCTCCTACCTACCTCATCATCATCATTTCAGCCCGAAATCACCCACTGTTGGGTATAGGCCTCTCCTTTTTTCTCCCTACCTACATGAGAGTAAAACCAAGCAAGTAAGTTAGTATCCGTAGAATGTTTCTATGTACAATCTCCTCCCGATCGCATTTCTGCCACAGCGACCAATCTCAACGGTGATTAACCCTTAAATTGACAGTGTACTCCACCATAGACATACACTTTGAAAAAATCGATTATGGTAGTAATCTAAAAAAAATACCTGTTATTATCATTTTTAGCTTGCAGTAATTGTTTATTTTAGTAGATAAAATAATAGGATGTGATAAAATCAATAATAATCCGTCAAATTCAAAATATCTTCGAAGCGATCACATCATATCTGTGTCACATGAAACCTTTTTAAGTTTTTCTGCGCTTTTTTGGTTAGGACTTGTGGTTATTAGGCTTTACATTGCACAGGGACATTATAAACAACATCAATTGTCCATAATTTCATGTGTAAATTACGTAATTGCAATTTTATGAGTTTGAAACTTTGTGTGTACTCCCTGAATACCGTTGCCAAGTACGCGCAAAATAGACTTCCGTATACACAAAGTACATTGACAAGTATACAAAGAAATACGAAAGGCCTTTTTTGTTTTGATATAAAATTATATCGATTTTATGTCGTATAGCATGTTATTTTCTCTTTTCCTGCAGCGCTTGAACCTGACACGATCACATAAATTCAAGCTTTGATCCCGAAAGAAAATGCATGATCCGATGACAGTGCTTGTTTTGATGACGAATCACACTTCCTCCACCAAGCTCAACTCTCACCCACTAGAATGTTCAGTCTTTCAAAGTCAAATAGGAACACATACAACGTTGTTACGTACTCCTAACACCAATGCTTCAAGAGGTTTTTCCGTATTCATCCATCAATATTATAATGCCATACCAACATGGAATTCAATTCAAGCATTATCTACTCCATCTGTAGAACATCTACTGTCACTAGTTCCAAAGCACATTGGAAGCTTCACCTGTGCCAATCTCTAGATCTAAAGGCAAGTAGCTTTCAATTTTCACTTTTTACTCCATGTAGTACAAATACAAGAAAACATATTTCACACTATAGTTGGCAATGTACTCCCGGGAGTACATCGATTTTCGCGAAAACTGTAATATTCAGATTTTTTTCAGTCTTCCGGTATCATAATAAACCAGGAAATAACAAAAAAAACATTACATTTTAGAAATAAATTCATTTGCCAATTTAAGGGTTAAGCAAGTAAGCAGGAGTTATTGTGGTGCACAAGTGGGTGCACATTTGCGCAACAGTGGCGTGGTCTTTACTATCATTGTCCACGGCGCGGCGCCGGCAAACCAACACGACTGGGGAGAGATAATATTTATGAGCTAATTTTTATGCACGTTTTACCCGATCCGGGTATCATCTATCTGGCAGAAACTTGATGCTCCGAAATTTATTTCGCATAACACCCTTGGCATATTCTTCTTTGAACGAATGTGTTTATTTAATATATATATATTGGAGGATATCTTCAAGGTTCTGGATTGGAGAGGACTTGGCATCAACGTCAACGGCGAGTACATCACTCACCTTCGGTTTGCCGACGATATAGTGGTCATGGCTGAGACCATGGAAGACCTCAGTGCAATGCTCGATGACCTCAGTAGAGCTTCCGAAAGAGTGGGTCTTAAAATGAACATGGACAAAACCAAGGTTATGTTGAATGTTCATGTAACACCCACTCCTATCAAGATCGGAGACTTTACGCTCGAAGTTGTGGACGATTATGTCTACCTGGGACAAACAGTCCAGTTGGGTAGATCTAACTTCGAGAAAGAGGTCAATCGTCGAATCCGACTCGGCTGGGCAGCGTTCGGGAAGTTGCGCGGTATCTTCTCGTCCAACTTACCCCAGTGTCTCAAGACGAAAGTCTATGACCAGTGTGTGTTGCCAGTGATTACATACGGGACCGAAACGTGGACGCTCACAATGGGCCTCATCAGAAAGCTCAAAGTCACCCAAAGGGCAATGGAGAGGGCTATGCTCGGAGTTTCCTTGCGTGATCGAATCAGAAATGAGGACATCCGCATGAGAACCAAGGTTACCGACGTAGCCCGAAGAATCGCCAGACTTAAGTGGCAATGGGCAGGGCACATTGCTCGCAGAACGGATGGCCGATGGGGCCGAAAAGTTCTGGAATGGCGACCGCGAACCGGAAGACGTTGCGTTGGAAGGCCTCCCACTAGGTGGACCGATGACCTGGTCAAGGTTGCAGGAACCCGCTGGATGAGAGACGCACGGGACCGGTCAATGTGGCGACGCCTGGGGGAGGCCTATGTCCAGCAGTGGACGTCTTTTGGCTGAAATGATGATGAATGATGAATGTGTTTAAAGCAAAAAAGTTATTTAATAGAATTATCGTTTCGCCGAATGTTTAAATGTCCAAATTTACAATGGCATACTTTTAAGATGGCAGAATTTTATTTGGTAGAATTTCACATGGCATACTATGAAGATGGTTGGAGTTCATTTGCAATAATTTATAAGTCATTTTGCCAATTTTATCACAATATTTATGACCTAATTTTAAATTAAAAGTCAATACCTTGTGCTACAAAAGTTAGTGACAGAAACGAATCGTTGCATAACCGACTCCACGGTCTCTTCTGCCATACCCCGAGAGTGTAATCTAAGCCCGCGTATAGGCGCGGAGGGGCTAGGCGGCCCGCAAACTGAGGAGCAGGCTTAAACGCGCGCTACCGTGGAAGAGGCTGGCCGGCTTGCCGGCCAGTAAGCCGAAGCTGCGGTGGTGTGTGTTAAAACCATCTGCAACGATAAGCTTGCGTGGGATCGCCGGAGCACCGCAGCGCCGGAGCCGTGACAGAAACCATGCCTGCTTCATGTTGCACGTATGTATGAAATGAAATGTATGCAAAAAGACGATTCTGATTGTGAACTCTCGGCAATATGATGGTTCTACTTTTTAATGATTCTGGAAATTAAGGTTATGCTTAAAGATGATTCTGACTTACAAAATTACCTATGCGTTTTGAATTTATGGTAAATGAGTGTACGCCAAATGATTTTCGGCGAAATGACGATTCTGCCATCCACTCCTATGCAAAAGAAAATTCGGACATAAAAAGTTTTACTAAAAAAGGTAGACCCCCCCATGCTCAGCAGTCGTGTTTTGCGACGACGAGACCAACGAAACGAGGTAGCTAGTTAAATTATCTACGTCACCCGTCAGTAAGTATCGTCTTTCTATAAACCAATTAAATAAATTACAATTATCGTGGACTGTTTAGTTTATTATAGTTATTAAGTATGTAAGTACACCTAATGTGGATGGCTAATGCGGATACGTCATGCGTCATGTCGTTACCGCATATCTAATGAAAACTTTGTTACGATACATAATCCCACATACATAATTATAATAATTAAATACAAATACAGTACTTGAAAGAACAAAACAACTATTTAAATGACAATCAATAGATGTATTGTGGTATCCAAAAAAGGAGTGCCCCCATTCCTGTATAAATGTAATAGATTAGGTATTTTATATGCTAATTTTATCGTAGGATGATACAATCCGTGATGGACCGTGTTAATGAGAATCATTTCTTTTATATGGTATCGTGAAGTCGTTTATTATATTCATTTGAAGATCGTTTATCAGAATAATAGCAAGGAATTGGAGATATCCTTGGACTTGTGTTAAAAGTATTTTTTTTTACTTTTAATGTAATAATTTTTAATTGAGCTACTACCTCCGGTTCAAGTCTATAAAATCGGGCATATCTGGAAAAGAAGTCTGGTAAGAACTCTGAAAATATACTCATATATGATGTATTAAACCCATGTAAGTGCATGCGTTATGATCTGGCAAAAGAAATGTGGGTTGTTCGGCGGCGAAATGAGCAAACGACATTGCTGCCATCGGGGGAAAGTCCTGGCTGAGACTGGCTCAGGACCGTAGAGATGAAAAGAGAGGCCTATACCAAGACCAAGTAGGTAGATGGAGCATTAGGTAAGGCTGTGGATGATGATAATGAATAGCGTTTTTCGTAATCGTCCCCCATTTTGATCACTAAAGTATGGAACTGCCTGCTAGCTCCTATTTACACCACAAACTACCACCACCAGTTCAAAATTAGGACTAGATTGTAATTATCTTCTGCTGAGCCCGTTCGATACAACATAGACCTCAAGCAACTTGTGAAATTATGGACCTTTTTAGAAGAAAACAAAGGACAGACGGTCATACAAGCAAAGAATTGCCACTAAAAAGTTTAGCAAACTCTTTAGAGGTGACATAATTTACCTTAAATAGCTATACGGCGACTCGGGGACTCGGAGACTAACAAAAATTCTATTACCATACTTACATAACAAGACTATTTTCTGATAAAAAAACCCATAGAATAAGGTGTATAAGAAATATTATATCATCGTGTGGGCAGAATCTGACTCAGTTAATACCTACGGCTGTTTAGTCCGTTGCCAAAAATGTATGCTAAAGTTGGTATTTAAATCATATTATGTTTTCCGAATCTTCAGGATATAGATGATAATTGAGAAGATTTTATTATTTTATGTTTGTTATGGTTCGCCATTATTGGAACTTAATATTCTTATTTTGTTACTAAGCGTCTTATTTGCGCGGGAGTGACGTGTTTCGAAGATTGATTTCCAGATTTGTCATTGATGTTTTGTTAATAATTTAGATTAATTCTTGGTATCGAGTTCGACGATGTCCTGCGTCACACGCGTACCCGATACGCGCTGTTTGAGGAAAATTGTAGGTATTTTTTTACGGATGCGGATATTTTTTTGGAAAATCCGATGTATTCTTTGAAGTAATTTGAAGATCAAACAACGTTGAGAAAAGAAATAGAGTGAGAGGCCAAAATCGCAAATTAACATAATACGGCGGAGGTTGGTATATATTATATTTTTTTAAATATTTAATTAAATAAATAAATTATTGAGGAGCTCGTGGCTAAATAATAACAGCCGCTCGGGTCGATCTTCAGGTTAAGCCACGCTTCCTTAGGTTGACCAGTGAGTGGGTGATCACTGATTACAGTCGTACAGTCGAACAAGCTAATAAGTATACAGTCAGCTAACTTGTATTTACTTTTAAGATTATACAGATACATTTAGAGTCTGATATCAAACGATACAACGTTTGACATCAGTCGCTTAATGCGAAACACATGATAAAACAAAATTACCAGAAATATTTTTATTGTTATAGAATTATAAAGATCTCTACCCTGTATACATATTAGCTGTTCGACTGTACAAGTACTGGCCCAAAAGTCAGAGCACCAGTCTCACATCATCATCATCATTTCAGCCAAAAGACGTCCACTGCTGGACATAGGCCTCCCCCAGGCGTCGCCACATTGACCGGTCCCGTGCGTCTCTCATCCAGCGGGTTCCTGCAACCTTGACCAGGTCATCGGTCCACCTAGTGGGAGGCCTTCCAACGCAACGTCTTCCGGTTCGCGGTCGCCATTCCAGAACTTTTCGGCCCCATCGGCCATCCGTTCTGCGAGCAATGTGCCCTGCCCATTGCCACTTAAGTCTGGCGATTCTTCGGGCTACGTCGGTAACCTTGGTTCTCATGCGGATGTCCTCATTTCTGATTCGATCACGCAAGGAAACTCCGAGCATAGCCCTCTCCATTGCCCTTTGGGTGACTTTGAGCTTTCTGATGAGGCACATTGTGAGCGACCACGTTTCGACTCCCGACGGTCTTTCGACGGTCCCGTATGTAATCACTGGCAACACACACTGGTCATAGACTTCCGTCTTGAGACACTGGGGTAAGTTGGACGAGAAGATACCGCGCAACTTCCCGAACGCTGCCCAGCCGAGTCGGATTCGACGATTGAGCACCAGTCTCACCAAGGAGTATTTTATAATATTATCGAATACGAACTGGGTTGTGAAGGTCAGATTATAAGCAGTCGATCCATGTAAAGCTGTATCCGGTTTAACTGGAAGCTTACCCCAACCAACACAGTTGGGAAAAGGCAAGGCATGAGGCAGAAGCTGACGTATTTTCCTTACGATGTAAGGAAAATCTACGTAGCCTCCCCAAGGACCATTACTAAACAAATATTTAGCATGTAAATATTCAGTAAAATGACATCATTGCTCTAGTGATTTGTATCACTCACTAAGTATTCAGTATCATGGCCGACGAAGGCGCGCACCTAATATGGCGCGAAAGAAAATTCGTTGGAAACAACTGAATTTAAAATTAAGTCTCGATTTTGTTCCACGACAGGTTAATAGTTTTATCTTTACAATCAGTGGTGTAGTGGTCGTAATCGCGACTGCTAAGTATGAGGTCCTGCAGGGTTCGATTCCCGGGTCGGATAGTGTAATTAGGTTTGTCCATCAGGGATTTCTTAGCATCCACGGAGTCTAGATGACTGCCCTGTTGATGGCAATTGACACGCCCCCTATTATACGTACAAAATGGCGAAATGTGGGTGTACTATTAGGTAGGTACACTTCTGCCTACGCTTTCGGGGATTACAAGGCGTGATATTACAGGTTAGGTAATAATTTTATCTTTTCAATCAGAATTGGGCCCTTTCACTGGGAAAATGGGCGTGGAGTTTGTGTACGATAACGTGGGTCGATATGCTCTGATTATTCCATTCAGAACACACCAAAAAATATCCTGTTACACACATTTGGGCACCAATCTATTGTAGACTCAATATTTCACTGGGAATGGGAGCAATTCTGACAAAATATTTAGAAAAAAAAGACAAAATACTTCAATATTCAATGATATTTTTTTTACCCGACTGCGGCGAAGCCCAAAAGGAGGGTTATGTGTTTGACGTGTATGTATGTATGTATGTATGTCTGTTTCTTTGTTCCCTCATAACTCCTAAACGGAAGAAGTGATTTGAATGAAACATACGTCGTTAGATTCGTCTTGATGGCGCGAGTGTTATAAGCTACATTAAAATATGAAAACAAGGAAAAATTGCGGATTTTGGGGGCAAAATCGCGGAGTTCAAAAAACATTTTTTTTCCTGTACCATCGAGTAGGGTATCAAAATGAAGGGTTTTAAAAGGAGATTACAAAAATATATAACACTTATATGTTTAAAATAAATTCAAAGTGACAAATCCTATATACAAGCACAAAAGTTAAATCATCTGCGAAGAATTTTACGCGACCAACGAAAGAACAAACACAAAAGGATTAAAAAGTTGGAAAAAAAAAAGTAGTTAAAAAAACTAAAAAACCCGACTGAAAAGCAAAAAACAAGCACATTTTAAATCAAACAAAATTTGAAAGCAGGCGGGGTTCATTTGAATATTAAAAAATTATGAAATGAAATGAAAATAGAATGGACCCCGCCTGCTTTCAAATTTTGTTTGATTTAAAATGTGCTTGTTTTTTGCTTTTCAGTCGGGTTTTTTAGTTTTTTTAACTACTTTTTTTTTTTAATTAGGAAGTCGAAAAGAATATCAAGAAGGAAGGAAATCTAGTTTATTGTTCTTTTGTAAAAACTCCTAAAAGAAAACCCCAATAACGTTTGGAGCATGACACGTTAACTCCTAAACAAACTTGACAATTTAATCGTCATAATAATTTAGCCTACTTACAATAACCTAAGTATCTCTAGTTACATTTTCGTTGACATTTATTGATGCAAACTTATTGACATTTTACTATTGACATATCACTATTGTCATAATTTTACAACATACCAATTATCACCAATTATTAAATTCACTTTTAATGTATTAAGTATTTAATTTTGCATGCTAAGTAGTTTTAGCGAATTGTGTGAGCTACTCTTACAAAACCTGACCATCAAGACTATTCAAGACTGTACTACAATTCTAGCGAATAAAGTTCATTTCATTACATTGTAGGTACAGACGCCAGCACATCAAGCTACCTTAAACCATTCCTGTCGCATTTTCCCAATCATCATCATCCTCAACTGCCTCCGTGGTCGAGTGGTTTAGGCGTTTGCCTTTTGACCCGGTGGTCGTGGGTTCGATTCCCACGGGAAGCATACTTTGTGAAGTTGTTTCCAGTTTGGTTAGGACATTGCAGGCATGAATCACCTGATTGTCTGATAAAAAGATGATTCCGTGCTTCGGAAGGCACGTATAAGCTGGTGGTCCCGGCCGCCAAATGGCGGTCGTCAAACCATGTCAGAAGCCCTTGCGGCTTTTTAGAAACTCTAACACTAGGGTGTGGGGTCGTTAGACCTTACTGCCCACACGATAAGAAGAAGATCAGCCTATAATGTTCCCACTGCAGGGCCTCCTCTCTAGGAGACGGATGGGCTATAATCTACCACGCGAAACCCAATGCATCAGCGATAAAGTTGAGAATCTTAGAGAAAGACAGATTCTTGTAGTGGCTTGATTTGATGTGCCTGTAGTTTATTCACACAAATCCTTTCGATTTCAATACAGTTATTAATAAGTACTTGTTGCCTTTTAATTAATGCTTACGTCATCAGGACAATCACGATCTCAGTTTGGAGTGAAGGAATAGCCTTGGTTGGATTCGTTGGTCGAAAGTGCGAAGGTGCTAGACTTCTGGGTTCAACTCCCAGTTCAGTCGCAGGTGCCATTTCATCGTTTTTTTCCAGGGTAGGTACGGAATAGTGGGAAATCATCAAATGACTCCTCCTGCTCTGGGCGGAGCGGCAGGGAGTGTTAGACTTGTACTGACAAAAACCAACCATGTTCCTTCTTAGCCCTTTGTGTTCCAGGGCCGCGGTATCTCTTTCGAACAACCCGCAGCCCCGCGGCGGCTTCTTAGTGCTCTGGCACGGCCGTATAATCAACTACATAGTTGATACTTCGTTCGCAAGAGATTTGTCTGTGAAAGAAAGTACCCCATGTGGTAAATTCCACCCAGATTCAATACGTTCTGGCGAGATTGAGTAACAAAATTCCAACCACCTCAACGTTTTTTAAATTCCTGGGCGACCGAGCTTTGCTTAGGAAATTTTCTTCAGCACTGAAGGGGTTGCAGGGTGGTGCAACTTAAATTGGACTAGTGGAATTTCAAGTTAGGAAGTACCTGAGGAGCGATCGTCAATGTCGTAATTTTGTCAGGACGTAGGCAGCAGGCTGTCCGGAAGTGCGCAGATTTTTTCATCGACATCTGTTCATTGTTGTGAATTTATGATTTAATTTGTGTGACGTCAACGCATGACGTCAACGTTACTGATACAACTTCTGATGGAAAGGAACTAAAGCGTTAAGCGGCACAACTACCAGAGAGAGGACCAGAAGAGGGATGCATGTTTTAGGAACCAAAATTTTAATTTGTCGGTTCCAAGATAAAAATTCAAATAATTTATTTCACATAGGCAGGCACTTTTAAAAGATCAAGAAAATGAGCACGATTGGTTCTGAGATTCGTCGGTCGTAAAATCTTTATTTGTAGGAAACAGACCGGCTATTGTGGTGTTGTTTAAAGGAGGTCAAGGTCTAGGCACCCAGCATCCAGTAGTAGGAGACACTGGACAGGCTCTGAATTAATAAGCTGTTCCGCAAATGTTTCTATGGAGCTCGCAGGACCTTCCTTCCTATACCCGGGTTCAACGGCTGTCTGTCATACCACCACACCTCCAATAGATTAAGCATAATACAACACCTGTACAAAATGTACGCATCTACAGGCGGCAGCGTAGGCGCTTCCAACAGTATAAGGTCAGTCTACACGCGACTCGGACTGTTATCTCACCGCGAGAAAATACACGAAACAGACGTAAGTGTCAGCTGTGAAGAGCCTTTTATTAAAAAAAAAAATAACAGTGTCAAAAGTTTAATTAAAAAATAATAATTTAAATTATTTATTTTAACTTCGACTGTGCAGTGAGTGTGTGATTTTAATAGCAATGCTGGATACTAACACCTTGGTAATGGTTAGGTAAACTTGGCTTAGAGGTGTAATGTAAATATAATTATTTGTTCGTGAATCATAACACGTTTTTCGTGTCTAGTCTACATCTACTAGCTTAAAAACTTTTGTACTTAGTCAATACTTACGGTCATATATTCAGTTTAGTTTTTTTGTTTACCGACACTCCATATTTAATTGAAAGTTAAATAGGGAGATTTAACAGCTCAACCTATTTATCAGTTTGCTTTGCAACGGTGAATGAAGTACCTGTCTACTAACTTATTAAATTTAAACTTTTGAAAAGTCGCTTCGGGATATCTTCCGTGATTTTCAAATCTGAGCTTCCGAGAATTCAACGCTGTTGCACGCGCCATGATCTCGGGAACCCGCATTCTCCAGTCATCATCATTCTCTTGCCTTTATCCCAATTTATTTGGGGTCGGCGTTGCATGTCATCTTCTCTTTTACTCGACATCTCAGCAGTCATCTCCTTTCTTGCTATACCATCTTTCACACAGTCCATCTTTGGTATTTCTCTACTCTCCATCTAAGTGCACTGACCCGCATTCTCCAGTCATCTCATTGAAAATCGCGGAAAATAAAAATATCCCCGTGACCTGTGACAGTGTAAGTTTAGTTATGAACCCTATTATATGTATATTCAATTATATTCAGTGTCTCCTCTCATACTCGGGAAAAGGCTAAGCAGGCCAATTCCCAGCTAAGTGCTGGGGATCGACTTTCAGTCAGCTGGAAGCATCTGATTATAAGTACGGTAGTACCTTTCTGAATGCAAAACAAATTCGGTTAAAATTAACTTCATCATTGCAATTTTGGTGAAGGAGAAGTACACACTAGATTAATCGTCTCGCCCGTAGTTATACCTTATACAGAAGAAAATGTGAGGGTCAGGCATTCGTACTAACTTATATTTACTTTATGACTCAGTGAACTACATCCAACCTTCAATGAGGTTGTATCGTCTCATTCATTAATATCTTTTGTTCTACGATGAGGAAACGATGACGATATTTTTAGCATAGTAAAAACATTAAGTTCAAATATTAGTTTATAATTGAACACTTTTAATACTAGCGTGTACTTATTTTAGTTTAATGTATGCCCATAACCATATTATAATAACGCTTGAGGAATGCGTCAATATGTAATATTGAACTGCATTCAAAAAGGTTGTATAGCCAAGTTTTTTAAAGAGAATATTTTAATCGTTTTAATCAGTCAAGAAAAAAAAACCTTCTAAAGAAAATCTCTGGTATTTTTTGACAAATTAAGAAAGTTCTAAGTTACAGTTAAGTTATAAAATGTTCACGTAAAAATGTACCGTGGAACTTGTAAAAAACGAATAAATTAATAGTGACGAGCCCAGCATCTAAATGGTGGTAACAATAATGTAACCAATGATATGCAAATAATATACGATCCTGTGGTTGTTCTAGATGGGCGCGAAGCTGTTGCTGTTGGCGCCACTGGTGCTCCTCGTTTTAGGAGGCGTTGAGGGTAAGTTGACGAATAGACCAGGAAGTAAGAAATCTATAGATTGTATAATGACGAATGGTTCTCCAGACAAGTACTGCAGAAAGGTGTGATTATAGGATCAGGCAAAGACCAACAAACTGAGTAACTTCTTCCATATTTTAGGAAATTAAATTGGTAAATTACAATGGCACGGAACCCTTCATGCGCGAGTCCAACTCGCACAAGGCCGGTTTTTATTTGCGATCCTTCTATTACAAACATTTTCTGTATGGGACAGTGGTTCTTCGCCTTCAGCGTCTGGGTCCAGGTGGTCCTGGCCTCCTGGACTGCCAGACGATCCTTGGATGAGTCCGTACTATGATGTACCTATATTCGAAAACACTTCCTGACTCTTCTTACGTTAAAAAACTTCATGCATGTAATGACCTTACATGTCTCAGTGATAAACTGAAAACTCAAACATCCCAAGAGACTAAATTATATCCTTGTAATACTTTTTTGTCTTTCCTGTTATTTATTTACGTATTACGAAAGTTGGATCCAGGTGTGTTGCAATCAGAACATTGTATGCCATTCAAGACGACCTCTTGGCTCTTAGTCAACCTGACCTTTGATTTTGAGTACTACTCGCCGAAGATATAGGTACCTATCTTACTTTATACTTAAGTTTGTCAACAAGGCTAGCAGGGAATGCCTACAAGGATCTTAATTTAATCAAAAAGTGATAATTGTAATAGGTAGATAGGTTACTTCGTATGCTAGCATTAACTTTCTGAATGACTAGTCCTGTGGGATTACCATGACGTCAAGGCAGGCAACCTGGGTTCTACCTTGTAAAATGTTCTGTAAAAGCGTATTGTACCTACTTTAGTGCTCACTTGTGGTCTCTTTTTTTCTTTCCTATTTAATTGGTTTTTCGTGTTTCGATTTATTTTCCTTTTGTTTTAACTTTCATTAGACTAGCCTAGCCTAGCCTCCTTAATTGTTCTTAAATCTTAAAGGGGTTTGAACTTTTTTGTATGGGAGCTGGCATATCGACCCGCCGCCATTTTGATTTTTTTTCGAAATCGCGGCCCACGATGAAACTGGTATGTATGAATAGAGGACATTTAGACAAACAAAAAATGTGGTGAAACTTGGTACCTAAAGTGTCACGTTATCGAGATATTTTAAGGTAAAGAAAGATCGACATTTGAGTACAATGACCACATCAAAAATATACCATTTACGTGTCTTTAGGGGTTGATTATTATTATTACAGTTTATTGAAAGAGAGTACACTCATTAGATACTACTAGGAGCACTAGAAAACTATTCTTGGACATAACATATCGTATAATGCGATTTATGCGATGCGAAGCGATTTTCTCGTGCGTATAATAATAATCAACCTGGGAACTATTATTTGGATACAATCTAACGCCTATAAACGTAATAGGTCTTTTTTTAATGATTTTTGTTGTACTCAATTGTCGATCTTTACCTTCAAATATCTCGGTAACGTGACACTTTAGGTACCAAGTTCCTGGACATTTTTTGTTCGTCTATATGTCCTCTATCCATACATACCACTTTCATTGTGGGCCGCGATTTCGAAAAAAAATCAAAATGGCGGCCGGGTTGATATGCCACATCGGTTCTATCCCCTTTGTTCCTTTTTACTTTGACCTTTGATAGATTGAAAGTTATTGAACTCTTAATCATGTGTTAATCAATAAATCATAATCTTATGGAAATATTTCAAATTAATTGATATCCGTTCAAGTTTTTCTCAACGTGAGGTAAATCATCAAGGAACTATTTCGACTATTATTAAGCTAATTTACATTTTGTTTGGAATATTATTATTGGGGACAGGAAAATTTGGATCATAATAGTATTACGTATTCTTATATTTAAACTAGATTTCTTGCGTAAAATTGCGAGCATATTGACTCTACACTCGGCGTCACTCGCGCCATATCCAAATAAATGAGAGGTGATGATTCACAAAGCGCAGTGACTATTAAAAATAATAAGCTAAGTATTATGATTATGAATCTATTGTTATGTCATTAAGTCCATGAAGGTTAAGTTGCACGAGACGGACTGACCACGCGGAATACAAATACTCCCACAGCACTCTTCAACGTGCCTTACATTACTAGGAAGACCATTCGGCTTCGCTTGCTATAATATTTACACTTGTAACTTATTTCTATTTCTTTTGGAAAATCAATTGTGGATTTGTTCCTTAAACTATAAAGTGAAAGACCAACATTGAACTCGGTAATACAAGTAGAGCTGAGCAACATAGTGTCCACCATTTTAGTTCATCATCACAGTCATTTATTAATACTGGAAGAGGTGGAAGGGATACCGATGCACGAGCACGATGCACAAACGGCACAAACTTTTAACAACCTATTGGTAAATTAATGTAATACTCGTACTTTATACTTGGTAATACGAAATTATTTCCAGAAGGTCTAACTTTAATTTGCCCGACTGCAATAGTAACATCAATCGTGGCCAATTTTCCATACCTGACAAAAGTGCAAAGTGTGCAAAATTGCAAAAAAACATATTTCGAGGCAACGAACAAAAAAACACTTAGTATTCCTGACTGAGTTATTTAGATCTAATTATAACAATGTAGGTAATGTAAATCCGTCATTGCTAGCTTGCGCGTTGGCAAGGACGTAAGGTCTTGTGTAGGCGAAGGCTTCTACACTTAAGGATCGTTGCCAAGGCCCGCTCTATGGCTTTTTTTTCCCCCTAATGATGTTTTTGCTTGATTGCCAGCATCATGCAAATTGATTACGCGTGGGGGTTAAATACTTTTTGCTCGATATGTTTGTTCTGTATCCTAATCATGTTGTTGTTAACTTTGTGATCTATTTGTGAGCCTGTTTCCTTAATCGACTATTCGCATAATTTTTACATTAGTCATTCCATCGATGTGTAGTTTGACAAGAATAGGTTTTTAAATTGCGTCATTTACCTTTTCTGGTTATTTATTGTTATTGTTTTGAAACTAGTTCACCGATATTTTGGGCATACAAATATTTCGATATACTTCTGAAGATTGATCATAATTTGAAGGCCACAAATGGTGATAGATCTACTTACGACATTCTCTTCGGAGAAGGCAAGGCAAAAACATTGGTCCTTTTTATATAAAAACGTTGCTCAAGAGAACCAGACTGGGATTTTTTCTTGTATCGTACAACATTTAAACTCACAAAGCTTCATAGCCACACCCGGAACGACTACCTACAGGCCATACAAATATTTGTTCCTCACGGAATCCAATCGTTTTGTTCCGGGTCAAAATAAAGTAGCTACATAAATTAAATATTATTATCAACCACTTTATTCCTCCCAGGTCAACGCTACCACAACTACTATGCCCGCAACTACCTGGGCCGCGACCTGTATGAGCATGGTCGCTCGATCTCCGACAACCAAGTGACCTGCGGGTCCCACACCTGCGGCGTTGGCGCCCACTGCATCCAAGGCAGCGTGCGGCCCGTCTGTGCTTGCCTGCCTGGCTACTCCGGAGATGCGCTGACAACCTGCGTCAAGATCGAGTGCATTGGTAAGTAACTTTAGTTCATTGGACAATACAATGTTCTTAATGCGCTATACCTTTATCTTTTGATTCTCGAGTCCCCTGCAAAGGTTAGGCGTTCATTTTAAAGTTCGTTACTTTGCTTTTGTCCCTTTTTATCTAGGTAGCAACTCTAATTGCTCAACATCTAATTTATTTATTTTCTTTGTAGACAACAGCGAGTGCCGCAGCCACCAAAGCTGTGTGAACCAGCACTGTATCGACCCTTGCGCCGGGGCTTGCGGCGTCAGCGCTAATTGCGAAGTATGATATTTTTATACCTACGATAACTTCCCACAAATATGCATAAGCATAATCAGTCTATAATGTTCCCACTGCTGGGACTCAGGCTTCTTCTCTATATGGGGGGATGTCACATGTATCCGAATGTTTGTTTCTCAGGCATGCTTGCATGGTTTTCTCACTGTTTCTCCTATACCGTATTGAGAGCATAATATGAAGTTATGAACACGCGTTCTTTAGGATTTCAGAATATTCTATAGATTCAATGTTAGATTTCCTTGGCTCGTCTTAGTTACATTAAAATATTAATCTTTTTTTTTTTCAACAGACTCGTAACCACATTCCTGTGTGCTCTTGCCCACCAGGGTACACTGGCAGTCCTTTCCAATCTTGCAGAATCTACGACCCAGGTATATTGATCATTACAATATGGTTCACTTTCGTTATAATTTCTGTATTTAAGAGCTATCTTCATTTATGTTTGTTATTGTTCACAGAGGAAGCTTGTCACCCATCTCCCTGCGGTGTTAACACCAACTGCCACGTCGCCAACAATCAGGCTATTTGTACTTGCTTACCTGGATTCAGGGTATGTATTAATATCTTTTACTTCATAATATCTACTGCAGTTTGCAGTTTAACCTTACAATGATCATAACTATGCCGTCACTGTTACTGTCATCCTTTTGATTTTGTACTTCCACAATTGGCTTCTCCCTTCAGACAGACTTTAAGACTTAAAACTTATTCTTTGTGTAGTTTGGGTTTGACAGAATTATAAATTAGTTCAAAACAGGTTGCTGTGTTAGGAACATGATTAATCGTGTGCCTTGTAGAATTAGATCGTGATGTTTACTGTTTTTGTTTCTTTCAGGGTAGTCCTCTGTCCGGCTGTAACCACGAGTGCGACTCTGACGGAGATTGTGGTGCCCATCAGTCGTGTCGGGACTTCAAGTGCATCAGCCCTTGCGGAGACTGTGGAGTCAACGCTGACTGCGAGACTGTTGCCGCTCACCGTGCCATCTGCAAGTGCCCAAGAGTAAGTAACACATTTCTTGTTATTTGCTCGCCTTCTTATACGGGGTGGTATTATGTTTCGCCTTTCACCCATCTATATCTTATATATAAATAAAGAGAGAAGTCCTGACTGACTGATTGACTGACTGACTCATCAACGCCCAGCCCAAACCGTTGGACCTAGAAAGCTGAAATTTTGCACAGAGGTTCTCTTTATAATGTAGACAAGGAATAAGGAAGGATTTTTCGAAATTCAACCCCTAAGGGAGATAAATAGGGGATGAAAGTTTGTATGGAAAATCGTCATTTTCACGCGGGCGAAGCCGCTGGCAAAAGCTAGTCTCAAATAAAGAAATATTAAAGATTCCTCACTCATCCAATGCAAGCATTATCAGCTTCGTCATTTTTCTAACACTTGCAAATACTTTCACCCCCAGTAATTCAGGCATAAAACTTTTCAAGATGTTTTTAACAAGAAATACGCATTAAAAAGTTAATAATACGAAAATATTCTTCAATCGAATTTAAAAAGCCTTGACCACCGTTCGCGTTATTACTAAAGTTTTTACATTACAAGATGTCAACAAATTAAATTTTATCCTCAACAGGGTTACCACGGCGATCCCTACAGGATCTGCTCCGCCGAATGCACATCTGACGGCGAGTGCCCCAGCTACAAGCCTGCTTGCATTTTTAACGCTTGCATCGACCCTTGCATCAATGCCTGCGGAACCAACGCCGAATGCCACCTCCGTGGTCTCACTCCCGTCTGCTCTTGCCCCAGAAACATGACCGGAGATCCCTTCTCTTACTGCAGGCCCTTCGAAGCCCGTAAGTTAATAAAATAACGAGTTCAAGATTTGTATGACTTGGTGTTTGAAAGCATTTGACATGGTAGACTTGGTTGCCACATAATGATTGTGGTTATTCTTGATGGAATATTGTGAACTAAATAGACGTTGTATTTTTTGAAAGCATTGTCAGAAAATACATTTTTTATTTTACTATTTCCCCCTGTAAAATTTGTCTAAACATAACAGGTGTTCCTCAAGGCACTATACTCGGTCCTTTACTGTTCAAAACTACATTTTATTCTGGTTTCAGGTGACCTTTGCGAGCCCAACCCTTGCGGAGCCAACGCTAAGTGCACTCCCGGACACGACCGCACCGGCGCCGAGCGTCCCGTTTGCACCTGCCCCACCGGATACATCGGCAACGCTCTCGTGTCTTGCGAACGTGTAAGTTATTATTTTACTTATTCATACTTGTTGATAAAGGGTGGACTAGAGTCTGATATACCCCTCTGCTCGCCCCTTGGCAGAGAAAATCATGAGGTTTTCCATCCCGGAACAAAAAAAGGGTGAACTAAATATACGAGTTCGTGTAGAAGAACACGGTTCGCTTTTTTAACATTGTGGGTAAACAAAAATGTTAAATTTTTCTAATTCAAAATGTGTTTATATTGCGCAGGGTGAATGCGAGCTGGACTCCCAGTGCTCCGATCACCTGGCCTGCGTCGGCTACCGGTGCGTGGACCCCTGTCTCGGCAACAGTCAGTGCGGCTCTGGAGCCGTGTGCATGGCCCGCAGACATATTGCTGTCTGTACCTGCCAAAATGGTACGAGATGTTAATCTATACGGATAAATTAATCTACTATGTATCAGGATGCAATATCGTGTTGATGTTACTAAAACGTTCTCAAAATGTATGTCTATTCAATTGTTATAACACACATTTTTTTTTAGGACGCAACGGTGATGCTCTAGTTAACTGCTACGACAATCAGTCAGTGGTAGCTACTGGCCGTTACTACAGATACAAACGCGACGGCAACTACTCCAGCCAGCCTGAAGCCGAAGCACCTACCGTCGTTGTCACAGAGCTTAAGGAAGCCACCACTGAAACGAAAACTGAAGAGAAGAAGGAATAAAAAACCGGACAACTGACTAAAAAGTATCGTAATTAAAGCGCGGACTGATAAGAACATCACCAATGTCATATTGACAGGGTGTTTGTTGTCGTACCAGTGCCATGGAATATTATTCTACAAGTTATCACCCGCGCTTTCATTGTAAGAATAAATGAATGGATTTGCTGAAATTATGAATTTAAACTTTCAATTCGATAGTGTTAGATCTTGTTAATAATAAATTTAGACTTATTTTTATAAGTTGTTAATTGTTTAAAAAAATATATATAAATAAACAGAAGAAACAAGTGCTAGAGGCACAATGCTCTCTTTTTCTATCGTTCAATGAAACAAAAAGAAGAGGCAACAATATTGTGCTAATATTGAATTGATAGTTTGAAGTAAGCTTTCTAATATTTTGCCAGTTAACTCCGACTGTAGAACAATCATGCTCTCTTTTTGTTTTAAGTCGAAATCCAATCGATAAAGATGATGAAAGCTGTTATGTTGTTGGTTAATTATGGTTACTAATAAGTAAATACTGCCAATTCCAATAAATTGTCTATTATTTTTCTTTAACCTCATTATCAATATCACTACATGACTTCACATATTATAAAACAAAGTCCAAGGCTGGCTTCACAGCTATCCGGGAGACCCGTACGGGCTGTCAGTACAGGCGCCCGGAGCGGGAGCACAGTCATGTTAGGCGTTAGAACATCGTGTCACCCACGTTTCAGAGCACTACGGGCGTGGTGTCGCCAACCCGCCTGCCAAGCGTGGCGATTATGGCAAACCCCCCCTAAGCAAAAATTACACTTAGGGGAGGCCTATGTCCAGCAGTGGACGTCTTTCGGCTGAAATGATGATGATGATGAATGACGGGCGTGACCCGTACGGCTCTTTCGCGCAACGGTCAGCCCGTACGGGTCTCCCGGATCAGGGATGTTGCGAATATTCGAATCCGCATCCGCAAATGCGGAGCTTCCGCATAGATTTGAACATCCGCATCCGCATCCGCATCCGCAATAATCAATGCGGATATTCATGCGGATGCGAATGTCATACAAGTTGCGGTAAGAAAGAAATTGGGCGAGGCCGGCCGGCGAATGGCGCGTGCCGTTTCCCTTGTGACAAATGACAATGACCAATGGGAGCGAAGAAATTGGTGACAAGATCCGACGCGTTTGTTGTGGTGCATCTTTTGTTTCTTGTGAATAAATCATTACGTGTTTGTTTGCGCTGTTGATTACTTATCGTATAGATTGATATTTCGAGTGTTGTCGTGAGTTGTGATTGTGATCATTGTGTGTAAATAATTTTTTATGAGAAAACTTTATATTAGTAATCTAAGACTACTTTAGTCCTAGCTCAGCTTATTCCAATCGCCAGGTCAATTCCATTATGTTACACCGGTAATACGTTTATATTGTAGGTAAAGTTTATTATTATTGTAAAAAAATTCTTTATTTTTCAATGTCTAGTTAATTAACAATGTCACCACCGATACAAAGTACCTAATCTAAAGAATGTTTTAATAATTCTTCATTCGTATATCTAGGTACTTCATTTTTATTTTACTTAATTTTTTTTTTTTACTTCATTTATATAATATCTTAAACATTCGCATCCGCATCCGCATCCGCGGATGTGAGCCTTCAAAACTCCGCATCCGCATCCGCATCCGCGGATGTCAAAAAATCGGCATCCGCAACATCCCTGTCCCGGATAGCTGTGAAGCCAGCCCAAAGTCCTCCGCCGCGTCTGTCTGTTCGCGATAAACTCAAAAAAAATGCATGCTGTTTTCACCAATGGATAGAGTGGTTCTCGAGGAAGGTTTTAGTAGGTACATATATAATTTCCACGCGGGCGAAACCGTGGGCAGCAGCTAGAGATAAATAAATTATGACATAACTAAGGCCTTTGAAACCATTAAACTTTACATTAAGCTCCCTTTGTAATGTAATTGTGGAATGTGTAATTGTTTTAACTTCGTTAAAACAATTTTGTTCCATTAGTTATTTTATATTCCTCATCGCCTTTATAATATTACTTATTGTGATTTCCTTTCAATATAGGTATTAGTGTACCTACATAATTCTACTAATCAATCCCTTTCATTCTTTTGCAACCCATATTGAGAGAGTTGTAAAAACAAGCGTAATTCGTGATTTTATGCTGTCGGCCTCGGCCATTGTGGATACGAAATTTGTTATATGTAGTGTAGGTATATTATTCTACTAATCAAGCCCTTTTCATTTGATAACCATATTTGATAGAGTTGTGAAAAAATATGTAATCCGCCATTTTGTGGCGGTGGCCGTCTTGGAACGATATTATTCAAACATAGCTAATAACACTCTCGACAAATTCACCTTTCAAACAAAAACAAACTAAATCAAAATCGGTTCATGCGTTCGGGAGTTACGATGCCACAGACAGACACACACACACACACAGACACGTCAAACTTATAACACCCCGTCGTTTTTGCGTCGGGGGTTAAAAATAGGTATAAAAGAGCGACTTGCTTAAGTAAAATTGGAGTACCTCAACAGTCGCTACTATTCTCGAATCCAATCATCACACAACTTTTCAGTCGCCGGCGCCACTTTCAGGAAGTCACTCGCTATATCGTTTAAGACACCACTCACACGGTCACACCCAGTGGCCGGACTGGGACTCGAAATCGGCCCGGGCATTTTAGGGACGGTCGGCCCTCCACTCTCAAGAGAAAGAAAAACTACTTACACAAATTTTGAATCCACTGAAGAAAATATTTAGAATAGGCTGAAAGGCTCGACTTTAAAAGAATTAGGACTCCAAGAGCGAGCGAAGCGAGCTCGACAACCTCGAACGTTACACTAGTTTGTCGACAAGGAAAAACGCTAGATGATGATGATGTCGACAAGGAAAAACGCTAGATGGCGCCACTAGGTGAACACTTAGCAAAAGGATCGCTCCGTATCAATAATCGTTTAAAAATAAGTTAACGTAAACATCTGCGTAATTCTATCATCAAAGTGAAGTAACAACGATAGTAAACGAGTGAAAGTGTTATCCAAGACATAAGTGCATTAAATGTGTGAAAAACTCAAAACCAATTTAAAGTAAATTTTAACAGCTGATAGTGAAGTTTTCTATAATATTAATACACCACAACATAATAGGTGCCCCAATAAAGAAATTAGCAAGAAGGTTCAAGGAAATAATACGAACAAGTGAGTGTATTTTTAAATATTACTCCGAAGAAAATCCGTTGTTCAAAGACAACACTACTGACCTTTAGACTTCAATAGTAATGTTCAGAAGGACAACACTAATGATGTCCATAAGAATATTACCAACCACTCTCAAAGGGTCATAAATAATAATGTACAAAAGATTATGAATACTGATGTACAGACATATGAGCCTTCCTTCTTAATAACAACTGATATAAGGCAAGCAAAATTAATTAGAAAGACTCAACCTCCACATTGGGCTCCAGAAAAGAATGTTGAACCATTAGAAACTAATATCAACTGTACTGACAACAAACACCGGACTTTAGATTCTGTAAGCACAACCAGTACTAACAATGAAACTGCAAATAAAACGGCACGAAGACCAGAATTTCCCAAAAACAAACACCCACTAGTGGTCAACAAAGGTAAATCCTGGGCCGCAGTACTGACTAAAGAACAAAATGACTTTCTTAGTCAATTAAAACAGAGTGACTATTACAAAAACTTTGCTTCTCCTACAAAAAGTGTGGTCTCTGATGTCAGTTGTGATGAGACAATGACAAGGTTGAAATCTGAGAGAGAAATGGCTGAACAAAACATGTTCGAGCTGCTAGAAAACAAAGTCACTCATGAGAGCTTTAATTTAGAAAATTCTTTCTTCAACCGCTTCCTTCGTAGCAACTTAGAATGTTCTGGAGAAAGCACTCCTTTAGTACTACAAAAGTGTCTGTCCAACAATCCTGATTTGAGACATATTTTGCCTGGATACAATGGTAAAGTTAGGAATGAGAATTCTCACAGTGATGCTGAAACCTGTTGCAGTAACTACACTGACTGCTGCAGTGATGCATGCTCTTCGGTATCATCCTGTTCTTGCAAAACTGTTGAACACACCCAGGATATGCCACAAAATCGTAATGATCACAAAGAGAAGAAAAGAAGGAGTATTGATCCAAAGAGTAAAGCAGTCAAAATAAAGCAAAAGGAGGTTGGTAAGCATGACCAAGAATGTCATGATGACACAATGACAGATACTGATGCCATGAAAGCAAATATTGCGGAAATGAATGCCAAGCTAATTTCCACAAGTGAACTGTTAAAAGATAGACTGTGCGAGTTGGAAGACGAAATTGAAACATTTAGGAAGGAAAATGCGAGTTTGGCTAAATTACGTGAAGAAGTTGATCAAGACAGACAAAAGTTTTATGAGGAAAAGGCAGCTTTCGAACAGAAGTTTAATGAAGAAAAAGTTCTATCAGAATACTATCTAGCAGAAGAAAAAGACAAACTTAATAAGCAAAAGCAAATGTACGAAAGATATGTGAAGGAAATGAGAGGTAGACTGAACAAGAAAGATAAAGATGAAGTTGTTAATTTAAAGAAAGAAATAAATGACCTCAAAGATGAGATAAGACTCAAAGACGCGAAGTCTACCTCGACAATAGCCAGACTCCGAAACCAAATTAAAATTATGGAAAAAGAGAAGAAAGACATGCAGGAGGAGATTGAGAAACTAAAGAAACAAAACAGACGAATCCAACACAGCAATGAAGTTACAAGAAGATTGACAAATATAAAATATCTTGAAGAAATAAACAAAAAGCTGACAAACATGTCTACTCGCGACTCGCGACCAGAAGTAAGCGTCGACCGCGACGTGAAATATAAAGCTTATGAGATTGAAAGACAGAGCAGAAGTAGAAGAGTTGAACCTGTTACCAAGGGCACCATAAGACCTAGAGCCAAGAGTGTTCCTAATCTTAATGTCACTTCTAGATATGCTAAATATTTTAGCCAAAGAGACACCATCAGCAGTGTAGAACAGGACAGACTTGGAAATGTGGAAAGGTTTGAGCATTCAGATAATGAGAACTTGGGAGCTGACAATGACACTATTTCTAATGAATCTCTTATTGATGATGAGGATGGTAGAAATGGAGAGGACAATAATTTAGAAAAGATGTACATTGAAAGGTTTAAAACGGCGTCACCGAAAAGCAACCGATCTAGCAGGTCTAGTGGTTCAAGCTTCAATTTTGAACTTAATTTTAATGAACCGAATTTAAACGAGAATGCTAAAGGCTTCTTCATTCAAAAATCCAGCTCAGGATCTTCAAGGAATTCTAAATCTCCAAAGAGGACTATCTCACCTTGCTTCAATAAGAATGAAACAAATGGTAACAGATCGAAGTCACCTGTTTCTATCCTCACAAACAGATCGAATTCAAACAAATCTTCGCAAAAGTCTGTTGATTATTTATCCAATTATTCTGGTCCGAACCTCTCACAGAACAGATCCAAGTCATCAACTTCTGCTTTCGACCATTCGTCACTGAAATCAGTAACTGTCATCCACAATGAACAGTATAGAGATAAACTGATGAATTTAAGCCCAGAACCTTCCGTAAGCAAAACTAGTTTTTCGAAAAAAAGTCTGAATCCTACAGAAGTGAAAAAACCGGATGGTTCCAGAGAGTTAAGGTTTCCAAATGGGAATGTGAAGTACATTTCACAAGATGGTAAATACAGCAAGTTTGTATACTACAATGGAGATATCAAGGAAAACTTTTATAGTGAGGGTAGAATAAAGTATTTTTATGCTGAAACTAAAACTTACCATACTACTCATGCTGATGGATTAGAAGTTTTGGAGTTTCCAGAGTAAGTATATTATTTTAACTTTTTTTTTATAGCCTGCTGTGTCCCACTACTGGGCAAAGGCCTCCCCCAATTCCCCCATGTGCTCCTTTCTCATGTCTCCTCGAACCAGCCCTCCCGATACGCGTCCAGATCGTCTCGCCACCTCTTTCTGGGTCGGCCTCAGCAGCGCCGTCCGTTTTCCAGCAACCATCGTGTCAAAACTTTTTTACAGCAATCATCATTCATGCAGCTAGCGTGTATCCCCGCCCAATCCCATTTTAGCCTAGCAGCCTTCTTGGCAACGTCTCCACTATACCCATTTTGGAATGGAGCATGGTGATTCGAACCCTGTCTCGTCTTTTGACACCCAGAATGCAATTTTTGTTGCAATTGCAATTTCAACTGCTTCTGTCTAATGATTTAAGGCTCCCTTCATGTTACTTGACACTAATCTATATAGTTCCTCAAACATAACATTTATTGCTTAGCAACCATGTAGGCAAAATGTCCCATAAATTTACTCACGCCTGTTTCCCCATGGATGTAAGCAGAAACTCACCTGCATCTCACCACCGAAACATTTCTATTTAAAACATGTTTTTAACTAAGAAGGGAGAAAAATAGACTGCTTCGTTGGTCTAGTGGTCGCAAACGCGACTGCTGTGCATGTGGTCCTGGGTTCGATTCCCGGGTCGGGCTAACTGCTATTGGCTTTTTCCATCAGGAATTTCTCAGTAGCAGCCATGGGGGTTTGGATTTGTGGACGGTTGATGGCAATAGGCTCTCCCCTATTACATGGAATTTAAAACATATCGGGCGAAATGTGGGTGTACTAAGGTAGCCCTGCCCTCTGCCTAAAACCCTTCGGTGATTCCAGGCAGTAAAATTATTTTAAAAGAACGAAATAGAGATATATTTTATCTATGCGAATGTATTGCCAGTAGAGAATCCTGTTTTCCTTCAAATATAATAAACTAGCTGACCCGTGCCCACTTCGTTGGGCTAGCGTTCGTAAGAAACGCTTTCATTCGACCGTTTTTTCTCCGATTCACTTTGCAAAACGGACTACCACGTAAAAGCCTTTTTATTTTTCGGTTTTTTATATAACCTATGACACTCAGCAATAATGTGGCTTTCTATTGGTGAAAGAATTTTTTAAATCGGTTCAGTAGATCCCGAGATTACCCCTTACAATTTAACAAATATACAAACACGCAAACTTTACTTCTTTATAATATTAGTATAGATAACTTTACTGCATATTTATTTTAACATCACTCATTAATTTCCAGTGGCCAAGTAGAAAAGCGCTACAAGGACGGTTCATCAGAGATCCGTCTGCCGAACGGCAGTGTCCGGTACTTCGATCCAAAGAACGAACATGTCCGGGAAGAGTGGCGGTTTCCGGACGGCGCGGCGCTCACCGTGGCCGCGAGTGGTGAACAGCGCATCGTGTTCAGTAATGGGCAGGTTGAAGTACATGCGAGGGATCATAAGGTGCGTTGATGATTGTTTTGTTCAACCAAACATACGTGCATAAACTCACGCCTTTCTGAGGAGGGTGATGGGTTTATCAGCCCGCCTATATGCCTATATAATTATGTATTTAGTTATGTATGTTTGTTCTTTTGTAGAACAAACATACATAACTAGTGAAATGTGTGTGGGTGTATTAATAGGCACACCTCTGTTTAACCCTACTGGGATTACTGATGGAAAAACCCAATAACACTTTACCCAACACGGGAATCGAAACCAGGACCTCATACATACTCAGCAGTCGCGCTTATTACCACTAGACCTAGACCTAGAGGTAGTTGAAAAGTAGTTAACCGTCAGGTACCATGATATTATTATTTATTTATTTTATTTTATTTGGGTGGCTTACAGCTAACAATACAAAAATAAATAGTGAGTTGTTCAACGACAAGCCATTTACGAGTTTTGGTTGGTTGGTATTACATGAACTCAACGCTTTCTGTAAAATCAATAGATGTTTTCTTCATCTCCTTCCAGCGTCGCGAGTTCCCCGACGGCACAGTAAAGCTGGTCTACAACGACGGAACATCTGAAACGCGGTACGCGTCGAGTCGCGTGCGCATCAAAGACAAACATGGCAATCTTATCATGGACTCGGCTCCCGGGTGAAGTTAGTCGAATTTGTACCTTATTGACTGTTGTGTAATGTTGATATTGTAATGAAGTGCCTTGATGATTTGTTACTTTTTTAACTGTTAGCCGTCACATTTGTGGAGTATCCTTACATAGTATAAAACAAAGTCGCTATTTTTGTCTGTTTGTTTGTATGCTTAAATCTTTAAAACTACGCAACAGATTTTGATGCGGTTTTTTTAATAGATAGAGTGATTCAAGAGGAAGGTTTTAGTAGGTATATAATTTGAACGACATCCACGCGGGTGAAGCCGCGGGCATCAGCTAGTTGATAAATAAATTAATTTAATCTTTTACAATGAATTGAAGTTGATTCGTGTCTTAATCTCACTTCTAGAGACTTTGTCTGCTTTTCTTCCTTTTCAGTATTTTATTGTAAATTAACTCTTTTGCTTCTTTTTGGAAACTTCTATTAGATTAAGATCTTTTTCTTTCAATAATAGTACAGACGCTAGCACATCAAACTACCCGCAACTGTCTGTCAATAAGGCTTATGCGATATAGTTGAAAATCTATTAACACTTTCACAGCCAAGTTCAAAATATATATCGAGCCTATTCAGGAAGAAGATTGTAACCGCCATTTTGCATAATTTTACAGGAGAACGTTTTTTTTTAATATTTCTCAAAATATTTACAGCATCAATTTGAAAATTTTTACTTGGTGTTATAATGGGCCTCCCTATTAATTCAAAGTATTCAAACTATGAACTCAATTAAGTGACAAAAGATTCAAAATCAGTTGATCTGGCGGTTAATAATTAAAACCGGTTTTTGGGAATTTTGGCGCTTACGATGTTCTTCCTGAAGAGGCTCGATATCTCTTTTTTGTATGCCCGGATTTGCCAAGTCATTTAGCTACGAATAGCGAGGACTCTGAGGCGGGTTGTGGACACACAAAACGAATTATTTTTCGACCCATAAGCTGGGTTTTAATAGGCACCGAAAGTGTTAAAGATATTTGACAGGTTGTATTAACATTTTTTTTCTCCGTATTATTATATGCTGGCGTCTATACAGTATACTGTGCATGTGACATTTTATAACAGTTTAATTGTGATAAAAAGCTACTACTTGTTTATATGATTACTTTTAATGATCAGTGTTACATATTGTTTATAGGAAAATTTTATTTAAGTTGTAAATGTTTGTAATCATAACTTTTGTAAGGAAAATGTCGGATTTAATAAAGAATGTTATATTTTATATAGTTGTATTGTTTCATGGCTTATATTTGAATTTTTTAAATTTAAAACATCTCTCACCCTAAACACATATACCTACCTGCTCCGTTCCGTCATGGGTAAAAAGATGTAGTGACAAACATTAAATTAAACAGAGTATGCTTATATGGTTTGGTCAAGTGGAGAGGATGAGTGAAAGTCGATTTACAAGGCATCTATCTGGTCCTGTCGGAACTGCGGGTTGTTTGAAAGAGATACCGCGGCGTTGACTCAAGGGCTACGAAGGAACATGGGTGGTTTTTAGTCAGTAGAAGTCTGACACTCCCTACCGCTCTACCCAGAGGAGTCATTTGATGTTTTCGCACGCTCCAAAAACAGAAAAAGGCATAGTAACTGGCAACGCCGGTAGTGGACGAAACACAGTCATTGACCATAGTGGTGAGGTTATACAGAAAGGACAGGCAGGCGCGTAAACTGGCGTGTGGGTACGACCAGAGATGTATGAACGTGGACGAGGCAAAACTTATAAGAACCATAGCAGGTGGCTTCTATCTACCCCCATGGGAAAAAGGTGTGAGTTTATGTATGTGTGTCTTGATTGTCGTTTCATAATAATTAATGTCACATGTCATGATGATGGACCCTCTACCAGTTATTCCCTCAAAAAAAAAAAAAACAAATTTAATAATATACAACTTTTAATCCTAATGCTACACTATAATAGAGTTCTAATTCAACTGGCAGATATTTGGTGGCGTGATTGCGAGGTCGGCTTGGGTATTCCCTCTAGTTGGAAGTTAATAGGTTTCATATTATCTTCTGTACCGAATATCTTCTTGAGTGCTTCCCTAGCCGCCATTTCTTTTGCGATTGCTACTGCCTCGCCGAATCCTGGAATTTTGAAGAAAATAGTGAATTTTAGTGCTGGAGAGACATTGAAGTAGTTAATACAACTCAAAATCATCTGCTCGACACTGGAGCTCTATTGTAGATAAAACTCAAGATGATACGCAATCTTCGGTAATCTCACTATAATACTGCCGTCCTATCACTAGAAAGCAGTTAACCGACAAATGGTAAATTTTTACTTTTTGATACAACGTGATAGAGTTCAAAATTCTCTATCTTTCTGTCTAAGAAACATTTTTGTAATATGAATAGTTTCAGAGATACAAAAACTTTTCAGGCAGATATGTAACAGAATTTATGATGATTCCTTCACTTGAAAGCGGCTAACCCGCACTTCTTCGCTAAATAGACGTTAAAATACCTTAACTGCCGGATTTGTCTATAG
This sequence comes from Diarsia dahlii, assembly GCA_949775195.1. Lineage (NCBI taxonomy): Eukaryota > Metazoa > Arthropoda > Insecta > Lepidoptera > Noctuidae > Diarsia > Diarsia dahlii. The sequence continues at coordinate 11,647,899 of OX459210.1, read as the reverse complement.
TTGTCTGGTCTTTTACTTAACTACAAACACGTTATCTCACTTTTCTTGACTATAAAGAAGCAAAAGGACTTTAACTACTTTGTAGTTTAGTTTTTTCTTATGCATATGTTTTAAAAAGCTAGCTTAAATGCAGTTATCCGCCTTTAACGGCTTACATGAAAATATTTCGTGGTTGTTTGATGAAAACGGTGGAAAAAAATAAATTATGCTTAGCCACAAAGCAGTTAAGCCCCATTACTTAGCTAAAAGGCAGTTTGCCGACTCTCGCACTTGATTCACTACGGGGTATTTCAAGTCTTATTTCAGGTCATGGTCTACCATTACCAATGTGTCACATTTCTATTAAATCGGATCAGATTTAGAGGCGTGACGGAAGAATAAATGCCCTCAATCAAAAATATCCTGGCTAACTTTGAGTAAAGGCAGCAAAATAAATAGAATTCTGAGCATCTTTGAAATGTAAAAACTGGCCGACACAGTCCCATTCAGAGTCAAAGATACGCTTAGTCTCTCATCATGATTTGAGATTTGAGACGTCACACAATAACTTGAGATCATGAGAACGAAAAACTTTGGGTTATAGTTTTACACATGCTACTGCTGAACCTCAACTCTCTGATTTATTGCGTCGAGATTCCCTTTGAAACTGATGCTGTTGCCTATTTCTGTACTGTTGTTGTTACTTTTAACTGGAGCTGATTAGAATATTAAGAGCTGGTTGTCTACGTTCATTGCCTTTAGATGACGTCTAATAAAAGGTCAATCGTTTCCCTAGTTCATAGTGACCCCAACCTATTTAAGTCGCGAGTTACTACCTAAGCTTGTTCTGGGTTAGCACGTTCCATCGTCAACCTCGTCTCAGTCCTCAGAGCAAGAGTAGGCCCATTTTTTACAATAGTGACATAAAAAAAATTACGTGCATCTTAAAACAAATCGTCTTCCATTAGACGTTTCATCAATACCGATATTTGGCTAGTTGGCCAACAGAGAAGATCACTTCAAAAGTTCCACTCTCAGAACGACAACCTAATTATTTTGGGTTTCTGGAACCATTGATTCTGCAACAATTTTTGCAAATACTTTTTAGGGGTCAAGAGCAGCGACTTGTCACGATAAGAGTTGCAGTCTGATCGGTCACATTTTGTTCTTATTATTTATAGTGCGTTCATTACTTTAGAAGATTCCACCCACTCTTCATTCATGACAAAAAGTTTCTTGGTGACTTCATGAATTCTCACACCCCAGGGTGTGATCGGTCACATTTTGTTCTTATTATTTATAGTGCGTTTATTCAAGTACTTTGGAAGTATCCACCCACTCTTCATTCATCACAAAGTGATTCTTGATGACTTCATGAATTCTCACACCCTTGTATATGATTAAAAACTACCCAATTTTAAAAAGGTAGAGTTTAATGTTAAGGATCGTCTAGCCCAGTGGCTTCGGGTAGTGTAGGCAATGTGGGTATAAATGTAACTTTAAATCATAATATTTTATTTAAAATATTGAAATATGTTTTAGGATTTTACAAGAACATGCCATTAAATCTCACATTTGCCTAATTATTGCTTAACTAAAAAGCAGATAACCCACAAGCGAAATACTTTTAGCCACATTTTACAAAGTTTCCAATTATTATTGGCATAATTAGCTTAAAAGCATCTAAAACCCCATAACCGCTCCTAAGGAAAGGTATTGTCACTTTAATCTTAGCGAATACCTTGTCTATAAAGCAGTTACGTCACTTAACGACTTTTTTGTTAAGTATTTCTGCAAAACTATCAACCAACATACTGAATGTCATAATTTAAAAAAATAACTTAACTAAAAAGCCGCTAAGGTATGGTTAACGGCCTTTTAGTAGAGTAATTAGATGAAAAATCTTAATTAAATGCTTAACTAAAGAATAAAAATCAATTTTTAAAATAATTGGTAAGAGTTTCAGAACAGGAAGAATTCTTGAAACAAGGCAGAAAAAAATACCAATTGATACGTTCAAGAATGATAATCCTAAGTATCATAGTTTTTTAGAGACAACGATTCGCACCTTTTTTGCCATTATCTCGAAAACAACTTTTGTCACCTAACTGCTTTTTAGTTATAGGACGGCAGAATAGGGTAGTTGACAAAAAAAATCTAATTAGTCCGTCACATACTTCGATCAATAATAGTACTAGATTAAGCATCAGGAACAAAACTAAGTCGCTCAAGTGGCCACGTTTGCACACACGTAAACATCCACATAACATCTTAGAAAAAAGTTCAATATTATTAACAACTTCAGATGATTATAAACCTTAACACTTAAACGTAACGTTTAATTATCATTGTAAAGTATATTTACTTAAGCCCTTTCATCGGAGAAAGATTAGAAGCCGAACATTTTAAATGTCGCTCCAAAGTAAAAAGTCATCAGTACAAAAATATTCATTCTAAAATGAAACTTATACTCTAAGCAATACGGTTAAAAGCATTTTGTGTACAATGTCGTGCTTATTCTATTGCGGAACTAGCGTTTCCTGTTCAAGAACATGATACAATAGTTGGTGCGTTGTAGCAAACATTGGCCAAACAATTATAATATTCGCTGATTTAATTATATTTACAGTTTAATTATGTTTAAATATTATGAAAAAGCACATAATGATATTAAATTACCGATAAAAAGATATTCCTTCCAAAACCTTGGTGTTACGGTGCTTATTTACGCAGTTTTTGAACGCATACTGCGGTATTTTGACGTCTTAATGTTGGCTATGATTGGACCATACTAATTTGAAATAAGACCACAAATACGTTTGTGGTCTTATATTTCGGGCCGTTTTTGAAGCGCTTATCGGGAATCTAGTACATTATTGATCGAAGGTCACATAGATTACCATAAAGTATTGGACACGTATTTTTTCTTTTTGCACGGTAACCAAAAATGAAGACGATACAGTGCTTCGAAAACTCTTGTGACGTCACATCGCACTACATTTTTTACCACGTAGTGCCGTCAATGACTCCTGATCTTTGACGCGTTTTATCTTCGTCAATTTTTATTAATTTGATAAAACAAAAAACACGTATCCAATATTTTTCGATAATCTAACTGACGGACTAAACGGAATCATATTGTTTTTACCCAGGACACAAGCCTATTGTAAAACATTATCATTTCTCCTGCTCTTATCCCAATTTGTTATCACAGCAGTTCTAGTCATATCATCCTTCACACAGTCCATCCATCGCTTCTTACTCTACTCTTATAACTATCTACATTCATACCTAACACTTGTAAAGGTTACTTTCTTTATTGAACTCAAATCCAATCAAAAACATTTATTTCAAGTAGCCCAATTACAGGCACTTTTGAATAGTCGAACCATTCCCTCACGTAGATCTCTATGAAAGATGATTAAAAATAAAATAATAATTCAAACAAGCTGTGGCACAGTGGCAGCTAATTCAAATAGTAAAAGAGAACATTATTTCTAAGTTAAAAAAATAACTACAACCCTCACCTGAGGACACCATCTTCTTGTCTACATAAAGTCCAACCTTGTAGCAAGCCAGCAAGGTGTTCCTGCCCGCCTCACCAATCAGCCTGGGTTCTATCTTACCCCCATCCTTCTGTACTATTGATGTCAGCATTGCCCATGGGTCTTCTATTGGCAGGAACTCGTTGATGTCTTGCCCTGAAACAGTAGGAGTAATTTTTGGTACACTCTGCACAGCTAATAAGTATACATCACGCACACTAGCTAATGAGTTTACACTTTACATGTGTGAAATAGTTATGCCACACAAACACTGAGTAAAGCAAGCGAGCTCTGTCTTTATTAGTGTGCGTGCGACACATCAATAATACCATATACCAATATATAGTAATCATTCATTTGTCACTGAATTAGATATAATATTTCGCTAATGCAACTATAGCAATCTTGGCTCAATAGTTAACACCTTTGGTTAACGAACTAGGTGTCGTAAGATCAAACCACGGGTGCTGTTTTTCTTTTTGTATTCATTATTTTTGTTAAAACGTTATTTAAAGTAGAATCTTTAACGATTCAATCCCGTTCATTGATGAGTTATGAAGTTTGCAACGTTTGAGAACTACGACACTCTCAGTCCATTTTATTTCGGCTGCTTATAAACTAACTACCGACAACTTAAAAATAAAATTGTTTTCAAACACCTTCATTTATAAAAAAATTGCAGTCTTAGTGGTCAATCTACGATTATTTGCATTACTTAGTTTATTGATAACACAAAATTAGTCTAGATATATTCCTTTGTAATTTATTTCTGTGAATCCAAACATGCATCATTAAACAACGTTAAAAAAGCAGAAATCGTTCTTTTGGATGAGCAAACCTTATCTATTAGTGAAATTGCAAGGCGCTTAATGATATATCGGTAAGTAACAGATACTACCAATAACTGTTATGTTTACCTAGGAATAAATAAAATTAACGTAACTTTAGTGCATTAACATTGTTATAATAGCCCATTTTTGTTTGCTAATGTATATTTAAACCATATCTTACAGTATTTTAACTTGTATTATACCTATGCATATGATTATTGAAAATAAATAATATTAATTTGGTGTATAAAGAAGTATGTATGTATTATAGTTTATGATGATATATGGTATATATATATAGTCACATAAAAACCAAATTAATATTATTTCATCATTTAATAGATAGGTATACATTAAGTAAAGTGCATTAACCATTGTTAAAATAGGCCATTTTGTTTGCTAATAGGTATATATAGAATAAGGTATATAATAGGTATATATTTAAAAGTATTTTATATAATCATTGTATATAAATAACATTAATTATATATACCTAAGTATATGAAAGCATATTATAATTATATAATTTTATTTTTAAAGTATACATAAATATTACTATTTACTATAAAATAACTATTATCATAAGTATTTTAGTAGAAGTAGGTATTTTAAATAATGTTTTGTTTTATATTCACAGAGAAGAACCGAGCAATTATGGGTCCACCGATATGCGGATTCTGGAGACGTGCAAAATCTTCGACGTGGGCCAAAATCAAAAGCGAATTCATCAGCTCGACACCATGACATCGTGGCAAGGCACAAAGCTAGTTCATTCAGATTGCCAACACGCGTCACAGCTACAGCACACAATGTGTGCTTACAAACGGTGAGAAATCACCTGCGTTCTGCTGGTTCACGCTTTTACTGTCCACTGCGCATCGACGACGCCGACTACAGTTCGCTAGGTCATAATATTATTTTAATTTTGATTGGAAGAACAATGTGGTGATTTTTAGCGACGAAAAAACTTTTAAGTTGAATAAGGATGGGCGTGAAATATGGAGAAAAGGTGGTGAAAGATATAATGAATGTAATAACTAAATTAGTAGAATTTATTTTAAATATTATCGATTGTGAACCTTATTGTTATTTACATAATGTTCATGTTTGTGTGAACAAATGTAAAACTTAGCATTATTTTTATTTGTTATATACATCTTGCTGTATTCCTCTGTTTTAAACAACAATTCGTATTGTTAAAAGTCTGGTGAAGTGATGTTATTGTTATGCAGATAGAAGTTGCCATGATTTCTTACTATTTAACATGTTGATTCACTTCCCAGCTAATTTTACTTTCGATTCAATTGAGATACCACCTACCTATTTCAACAAAATTATTTACGTCCATCCTTAACCAACAAAAAATTTATATAATTATGTAATAATAAAAATAAAACAAATAATATTATTGTTTTTATTAAATTACCTTTCTACTTTTTTGTTTAAGTGATTTAATTGGTCACAAACTTAATTTTATAAAACAAAAAGTAAAAAACAGTAATGTTGAATTCCTCAGTGGGGATCGAACTCACGGCACCGAGCGTAGACAAATAACTATGTCAAGCGCTTACACCACTCAGCCACGGATGTTCTGTTAGACTTGTCTAAAATGTTGGGTCATATTCCTTCACTGTGAGCCCGTTTCTTGGATTTTTACCCGTGTATGTTTAATACGTATACCCACACAATATTAATAAAAGTTACCGATGAGTGCGTGATGTAAAGTCGGCCGGAGGTAGGCCAGTTTTGACTTATTTTATACGCACATAACGCACACTAATAAAAACAGAGTTCACTCGTTTTACTTAAATAGTGTGTGTGCATATAACTATGACTTCACCCACACATGCAAAATGTATACTTATTAAGTGTTTCGAGTGTACCTGGGTGGTGGAATTGATTGTTTCTTTTATTGCTTGGTTCCTAGGAGTCGTAGCGTGGTGTTTAGCCTATAATATTGTCAAGAATTGGGCATTTGGGAAAAAGAATTTTTTATATCTGCCATTTAGTTTCAGAAATTAGTATACTTATTTGCTCTTCAACTTTCATATTAGTCTAGATTTCTAGTCCACTAAGTGGCAGGCCTCCCAACGCAACTACTGCCGGGTTCGCGGTAGCCACTTCAGAACTATCGGCCATGCATTCTTGGAGCAATGTGCCCTGCCTAATGCCACTTAAGTTTGACAATTCTTATGGCTATGTCGACGGTAATCTTGGTTCTTTTTTCTTCATTTTTTATTCAATCACGCAGGGAAACTCTGCGCAAGCTTTCTCCATTGCCCTCTCGATGAATTTAAACCTTTTGATGAGGTATAATGCGGTACCACGTTTTGGTCTCAGTTCTTTCATTACCAGGATAATATTCTTCCCAACATGAATAAGATGTTTAGTTAGTGTATAAAGCTCTATAAATTAAACAACAGACCTTGTAACTGTGTGATGACAAAGTCTCTAACAAAATGTGCAGCTCTCTCTTCTCCCGAAGAGTCCAGTAAGGCACCAACCACAGCCTTGAAGGTATTAGCTAGAATAAAGTTGTCTACTGGATATTCCTAGAAAAAGAAATGAATATGTTTAATTTTGATCGTTGTGTTAGTAGTAAATTTTGTTTATTAAAAATTATTTTTGTTTTGTTTAATAATCTATTTAAGCTCTCATTATGATAAAGGTGGCTGCCATTACAGCCACTGCAGAAAGTTCACATGTTTCTACTAATTGAGCAGAGAAATAGAATCTCCTCCTTTTTGGAGTCAGTTAAAATTTGCTAAAATAGTATTATTGTTCATGGCTAATGGTTCAACCAAGAGAGCAAAATTAGGCTGCGGGGGTTCATCCTTTACCTAAAGGAATCATCAACCTCTTTATGTTCCCTCTGTGCGGTACATTGACCGGCAAAAATCTTCTATGATAAGAGCTAGCATAGCATGCAACTCTATGGTTTATTAGATAGGACATCTCAAGACTCTTGCAAGATTTTCTCTTGCTTGTCTACTGTCTCTTGTGCTACCCAGGACATTGTCAGTGAAAACTGTAAATGACTGTCAACTAGCTAAAGGTTAACAAACGTACATTTTAGTAGATACAAGAAAAACATACTTACAGCAGCTAGAATAATATCTTTGGTGCCTAAATGTAGAGAAACATTAGCTAGTGTGGCCTCACTAGTTAAGAAACTTCGGGCTCCCTTCACTCCTTCAATAGGGAATTTTGGCAGTACAGTCTCTAGGTAGTTCTGGACGTAGGCATTTATGAACTGATCTCCTGTAACATTTAATAACATATTTGAGAAAGAGAATAGTCTTTTATTTTATTTATTCAAAAGGGAAACATAATTTGCCTAGCCTTTTCTTAATTTTGTTAGGGTCGGCTCCCGGTCTTTTTTACAGCTGAATCTCAGTATTTTACATGGAGCAGTCAACAGATGTAGGTGTCTGACCGTCACAAGGCCTTGCAAGGAATCTTCAAGTATCAAAAGTTTAGAATACTAACTGAAACAACATTCACTACTATTGTATTAAAACAAGTTATTTGTATCTGCAAGATGGTACACAGGGCATTGCATGTTTCATTCAAGGCGGTATTTAATTTTAGTTCATATAAAAAGTTGATAAAATATTACCTATCACAACTAACTCCCTATTGTCTTTCATTTTGATATCAAACTCCATTTCTTTTTGTTTCATCTCTTCCTTTATGACATAAGATCTATCTGTGAATGCCTGCAGTAGCAAATCTGAATCGAAATCCTCATTCAGTCGCTGTGCAAAGGCATACAGTTCAGCTTCTAAGTTCCATTCGAGAAAAGTGTTTCTTGGGTTTGTCTTCTTCCCACCAAGTCTGTCCTCACGACGTTTAAACTCCATCAGTGTTGGAGCCACCCATCGATGTATCTTTTTAGCTAAAAAACAACAATAATATGAGAAAACTTCCTAAATAGAAGTGTTAAGTAACATGAACTTACGTTAAATAAAACAAAATTACCTTGCGTGGTTACGGGGTGAATCCTAACAACCCTCGCGAAAAGCGGCACGCAACGTCTTATTAGAGCCATTATTATTCAAGGCTAATTAATAATCCAGAAAAATATTTCAATTCAAAACATCGCAAGCAAGATTCACAATCACAACACAAACGTCAGATTTTGAGGTTATATTTAGTTTTTTTTTCAGGGTTGCTAGCACCCAAACAACTTGATAATTGGTAGAAAAACGTGACTGGTGCGTATATTATTCCAAGGCTCGGAAACCGGTTGTGTGTCTTAACCGGTTACGGTCATTGACCCCAAACCGAAATCAATTTCGGTTAAAGGTTGCACTTTACCGGTTTTTACCTGTTAATGAGGAAAACCGGTTATTCACGAATTTGGGTTTCGGTAGTGTGGTGAACCTTTTTACAACATTATTTATTCTTCTATGATCATAGATCAGATTATGTCATAATCAAACTGAATGAATTGTCAATTTTCAACAATATGTAACGTTTTGCAAATTAAAACCTAAAGTATAGGTTTTGTCTGTTATTTCAATTTAATTTGCAAACAAAACGATTAAGATCCCATGGACAAATATCTACGACCGGAGCGGTTCGATGGCGACCCGTCCCTAAGCAAGGCGGCCGCGGAATGGGCACACTGGAAGAAAACTTTCGTCAACTTCCTTGCGGTGCAGGACTCGACTACTACAACTGATACACTTCTTAAACAAACTTTATGTAAAACCAACTAACATCCATTCTAACATCCTGTATGCACGCCACGCTCTCGCCACACCAGTGTCTCCAACTCCATTTGTCAAAATTACGGTGTTGCGAGTCTAAAAATACGGTATTTGGCGGAAAATTACGGCAGAATAAAAATTAAAAATACGGTAAATTTACGGTAGCTTTATTGCACAATCAAACATTAATTTTCAGGTGTTTCAGCCTTTTTGTACATAGAAACATTAATACTTTTAATCATTTCAACAGTAGGATGGAAATCTACGCAGTTTTTTCCTGTTCTCTTAATGAGTTACTGCGTAAATAGATTCCCAGCAATAGATTTTGTGGACAATTGGTTCCTTTTTTTCGTTTTCAAGTCAGTAATGTGGCTGAAAAATGGCTGAAAATGCGCTCGCAAGGCATCACTCATAGCGAAATAACGTAAGACGAAATTACGGTAGAATTGAACATGTCTACGGTAGGTGGTAAATATGTTCAAATTACGGTAGGTTTACCGTAATTACGGCGTTGTTGGAGACACTGCGCCACACGGAAACAAAGTAGCCATGAGACTATCGACACATACATCCAAGCCTTGAAGCAGCTGTCCAAAGATTGTAACTTCACGGCTGTCGATAGTAAGACCAACCGGGATGACAACATTCGCGACGCTTTCATAGCTGGCATCTCCTCGACAAAAATAAGAGAGAGACTCCTCGAAAACCTTTGCTTAACTTTGGACGAAGCACATAACCAGGCGCGTTCCTTGCCTTTGTTCTCATATTATTACATTCGCAAAATATTATATTCGCAAAATATTATATTCTCGAATTATTATATTCTCAAAATATTACACAAAGAACAATCACAGCGAAAAATGTTTTTAATTTAAGCGGAAACAATAATAAATATTTGACATCATCACATAGGTTATTCATCACATATATTTGTATCGGATGGGAATCAAACCTACAACCCCTTTTTTAAGGTTTAGGTACCTACCTTCTGTAAAATAAATCTAACTAATGATTTTATATCACCGTAGTAGGTAATCCTGAAGATATGCATTAATATAATATTATGTGCATTTATATTGAAGTTTTAATAGATAAACTCTTTTTGCTAGTAGTTCCTGTCAGATTACAATGAAAAACCTGTTTTTTTTTCTCCTCTCGGGCCGTGAGCTCCGAGTACTCAAAGCCTGTTTAAGGAAATTTCCAAACGCTTAGTTGACGCTTCTCGTGACCCAAGGGCTGGCTTTTATCTTGGCCAGAGGCTAAGGCCCGTAATCCACCAAAGCGGAGAGGAGCGGAGACGAGAGGAGATGTGCGGAAATCGGCCAATCACATTAGTTAAAACTTACATCTGGTCTTTCGCCCTTCCTGTGATTGGTCGAATTTGGCACATCTCCTCTCCGCTCTGCTCGTCTCCGCTTTGGTGGATTACGGGCCTAAGTGTTAACATACAACGAGGCAATGCCGCCAGTCTTTTGGGCACATTACCGGCTGACAGCGTTGAGGAGCAGTATTGTAAACTTGTATGCACTTGATCACTCGGGATTTGTTTAGTTTCAGTTATTATTAATTATATTTTATTAATGATAAATGCAAATAATTTTGCATTATTGTGTGATACTGCAATTAATTTTTATTTTAATATTGGATTACGTTCGAAAGTGTTTCCATGATGCCTAGGTATTGGAATAAAGAGATTTTGATTTAAATAAATTCATTTTTATTTTTCACTGTGTTTGATTATACTTCTAATATTTTGAGAATATAATAATTTGAGAATATAATATTTTGCGAATATAATATTTTGCGAATGTAATAATATGAGAACAAAGGGTTCCTTGGAGATGGCTGAAGTTAATACACTACATTATAACAACATAACTATGAACGCGACTACAGAAAACATCTCTGATAACACTAATGTACGGAATACTCCTATGCCAAGTGGAAATGCAAGTACCTCTGCAGCCACGCCGGCGTTACAGAATTACTCGAACCGCAAATGTTTCTTCTGTGGAGGACGGGTGCATCCGCGCAAGACATGCCTTCAATGTGACATGTCAACTTTGTAACAAGAAAGGGCATCTCGCGAAAGTCTGTCGCAGTAAGAACCTAACTAGCGCTGCCGCGTCTGACCAGGAAAATGTCACCGCCTGCATCATTGCTGCATCACCGTCGTCCTTATACAAAGCAATTGTCCCTGCATATATCAAAGGCATTAGAGCTGAAGCACTATTGGACACAGGCAGTTCTAAAAGTTTCATTAATTTCGAATTTTCTAAACTGGTTTCTCTGAAGATAAAACCAAGCCAGCAGACAATATCTATGGCCTCTCTTAATCATATATCATCAGTCAAAGGAGAAACTTGCCTCACGCTTACCTTGGGTAAACACACATATGAGAACGTTCAACTGCTTGTGATCGATAATTTATGTTCAGATATGATTATAGGACACGACCTATTAGAGAAGCATTCCTCACTAGAATTCGCATTTGGTGGCCCGAAAGAGCCTCTTGTCGTGTGTAACGTAGCCGAAGCATCTGTCCCTGCTGTGCCTTTATTCGCCAACCTATCTCCCGAATGCAAACCGATTGCTATTAAGTCTCGAAGATACAGTGATGACGACCGACGTTTTATTGAAGAGGAAGTGAAGAATCTCTTAAAGGAAGGTGTCATTGAAGAGAGCCGGTCACCATGGCGAGCGCAGGTACTGATCACTAAGAATGTGAATCACCGTAAACGCCTTGTAATCGACTACTCCAGAACTATAAATCGATTCACAGAACTGGACGCCTATCAACTTCCTAGTATAGAGGAACTGATATCAAAAGTGGCAAAATACTCTGTATTTAGCGCCATAGATTTAAAAAGCGCCTATCATCAAGTTCCTATTTTGCCAGAGGAGAGACCATTCACTGCGTTTGAAGCAATTGGAAATCTATACCAGTTCCGACGTATACCATTTGGAGTGACCAATGGAGTTTCTAGCTTCCAGAGAACTATAGATTGGCTTATTCGAACGGAAAAATTGAAAGGCACATTCGCATATCTTGATGATATCACAATTTGCGGCAAAACACCAGAAGAGTACGACTATAATCTGCAAAATTTTATTGCAGCAGCTAAGAAGTACAGTTTAACCCTGAATGAAGCAAAATCCATATTTAAACAAACTTCTATTAACATACTTGGTTACACGATCGCCAATAATATCATCAAACCCGACAATGATAGATTAGAACCTCTTCTAAACTTACCTCCACCTCAAGACTTGCCCAGCTTGCGAAGAGCCCTGGGTATGTTCGCTCATTACTCTAAGTGGATACCAAACTTCTCCGAAAAGGTACATGAACTATCAAAGACCAAGACATTTCCGCTGAGTGACAATATCATTAAAGATTTTCAAGAACTTAAGAACGCCATAATCAAGTCTTGTGTTCACGCCATTGACAATAATTATGCCATTTACTGTAGAAACTGATGCCTCGGAACACTCAATTGCGGCAACTCTTTCGCAGGCGGGCAGGCCTGTAGCATTCTATTCGAGAACACTTAATCGAAGTGAACAGAATCATTCAGCTATTGAAAAAGAAGCTTATGCAATCGTAGAGTCTTTGAAGAAGTGGCGGCATTTTCTAATAGGGAAATCATTTCTGCTCGTCACTGACCAGCGATCCGTCTCTTTCATGTTTAATGCTAAGCACAGTAGTAAAATTAAAAACGAGAAAATACAGCGCTGGCGATTGGAACTATCTCCATACTAGTACGACATCGTATACAGGCCTGGCACACAGAACCATGTAGCGGACGCCCTCTCCCGTGTTTGCACCATCGTCGAGACACCTGCAAAGTTACGATCATTTCATGAAGCCCTTTGTCACCCGGGTGTAACCAGAATGGCACATTGGGTGCGTTCCAAAAACAGCCTATTCGATTGAAGAGATAAAGAGTATGACGAAAGACTGTCGCATCTGTTCTGAGGTTAAGCCTAGATTCATTAGAGCTGATCCTCAAAATAAACTTATTAAAGCGATAGCGCCTTTCGAACGACTGAGCATGGATTTTAAGGGACCAGTACCATCTAAGTCGAATAACAGATTCATTTTAACAGTAATCGATGAGTACTCCCGCTTTCCGTTCGCCTTTCCGTGCTCTGATATAAGCGCAAAGACTGTAATCAAGCATTTAGACAGCATTTTTATCATGTTCGGCATACGTGCACTCGGACCGAGGGACATCATTTTTATCGGCTGATGTAAAAGATTTTCTACACTCCAGGCAAATAGCGACGAGTCGTACAACGCCATACAACCCTCAAGGCAATGGCCAAGTTGAAAGGCTCAATTCTACGCTCTGGAAAAGTGTACAGTTAGCTTTGAAAACTAAGAACCTGCCAATAGAGAGCTGGGAAGATGTCCTACCGCAAGCATTGCACTCCATACGCTCGCTTCTTTGTACTAGTACAAATTGTACGCCGCATGAAAGAATGTTCCGCCACTCTCGGAGATCGACGAATGGAGATTCTATTCCCACATGGCTATCTGGCTCAAACAGAGTACTTATGCGACGCTTTGACCGGAAAACAAAATATCAACCACTAGCCGAGGAGGTGGAGGTACTGGAGACAAACCCCACTTATTCGTTCTTCGAACGATGGATGGTCGCGAGACTACTGTATCCAACCGCCATTTAGCACCTTTGGGAGGCAATCGAGAAGATATTCCCACAGTAGACGAATTTGTGGACGCCGAACCCCAAAGATCGCATTCACCATCACCATCTTGTTCACCACCAACTTCGCCTTCTTCACCGACATCTTACTCAACACCAGTCTCGCTGCCAGCTACTCCTTCGTCACCGCTACCATCGGAGGATTTGCAAGTGGCACCGGAACCAGAACAAATGAGCTCGGACGGGATCGAGCTCCCAGTTTCGGAGCCACTCCGGAGGTCGGCCAGATCACGGAATCCACCAAAGTTTTTGCGCGATTACATCTGGCCGGGGTGAATATGGTGAACCTTTTTACAACATTATTTATTCTTCTATGATCATAGATCAGATATGTCCTACTCAAACTGAATGAATTGTCAATTTTCAACAATATGTAACGTTTTGCAAATGAAAACCTAAAGTCAAGTTTTGTCTGTTATTTCAGGTAGTGAATATTAACCGGTTAAAACCAAGTTCAACAACAAGTAGCGGGGGCCGGAGCCCCCGCTACTCTTGCTCACACGGTCACGTTGCGATGTCATTTAGTTACAAAATTTTAGGCGCATCGCATCGCATGCAAGTTCACAACGTCGCGTCGTCGTCGCCGCCACTCCTTCCTTCGTCCTTCACCAAAGTTCGTAACTTCGTACCTACTGCAGATACAAGGACTGTAAAAACTCTCACTGAGGATTGTGTTATGTTGAGTTCGTTTTAACTATATTCTGTCTTTACTTTATTTACTGCCTTATTCTATTTAGGATTAAAGCAAAGCAAATCTCCAAATCCTTTGGAATCAGAAGATGACGATTTGGAGCGCCCTTCGTCTCCGTCTTTATTAAAACCAAATATGAGTACTTCGGAAAAAATTAAGTTCAAAAATCTAAAACCCGACTACTAACAAAATCGCGGTCTTAAAAGTAGAAAACAAGAAAATAATTATTGTCTGATATTCTTCGTAGTCGCATGCCACTGATGCCACCTTGCTAATGGCAACCGGATTTTAATAAATTAGGTGTCAATAGATTCGTAAGAATACTTACGAATCTATTGACACCTAATTTATTAAAATCCGTTCAGTAGTTTAGGCGCTACGGTGGAACATACATAAGTACATACATACATACATACCTACATACATACATAGACTGCCAAAATCATTACCCTTCCTTTTGGCTTCGCCGTAGTCGGGTAAAAAATAAAAGTTAAAGTGGAAGTCGTATCCAAAAAAGAAAATAAAATATGTTTGTCTTGTGCAGAACATTCTAAAGTAGAACTAGACCAAAGGAATGACCATTTTTCAGACCTCATTAGAGGAATCCGTGTTTGCGTACTAGATGTTATGCAAAAATATTAAACTTTTTGAACAATGTAAAAGGTTTTCATACAGACCAAATTGAAATTACTGATCATACTGACTGAAATAAATTAAAATTCATAAATCAATCCATACATATTAGTTTGATTGAATTTAACTTTAACCAATTGCAAAATACTAAATAAAATAATTATGTAATATTCAAATTGTTTTATTTCTGTAGTCTATCAGTAAATCAAATTGAAAATAGTATTTTTCAAGATCAAAAGATCAATCTTTTTTTATTTAACGATTTAACAATAAATCATAATCATAAACCTTTATGTTAATCAGAGGGCTTGGAGTTCTAAATTACAGACCTAGAATTAGTTTAGACTCCAGTGGGGCCGCGGATTTTTGTACTAGATTACGTGGCCTCGGCGCAAGGGCAAAGAAGGAACATGGGTTCGGATTTTAGTCAGTAGAAGTCTGACACTCCCCTTCGCTCTGCCCAAGATCGGGGGGGGGGGGGGGTCATTCGATGATTTTCCACCCACCAAAAAAAAATAAAAAAAAGGTGGTCTAAAACGGCCACTTTAGCAGTTCATAATAGGAATTGCGTCAAAAAGCGTAAATGACCTTTCATAATAGTAACAGCGTCTGGAATAATAGGAAAACAATATGAATTGCGTTAAATTCGTAAAATGGTCACAGACGCAGTTACTATTTTGAAAGGTCAATTCATATTCTGATCTGCTAAAGTGGCCATTTTAGACCCCCAGATCTCCCACAAATTACAACTGTATTCATTTGTACACAAAAATGTATTTTTTTAGACATGATTTTTTTTATTAAATTTGAATTATCAATGATTCATAATCAACACACAGCCATCTGATCCCAAACTAGGCAGAGCCTGTTTTATGACAACCAGACCACTGATAAAATTATCATCATCATCAGCCACGTCCACTGCTGGACAAAGGCCTCCCCCATAAAACGCCATAAAGAACGGCAGCCTGCCGTTTGCATCCACCGGTTGCCCGCGACTCTCACGATGTCGTCGGTCCGCACGCAGCGTTGGTAGGCCTCCCACCAGGTGGTGGGAGGCCTACCAACGCTGCGTCTGCCGGTTCGTGGTCGCCACTCGAGAACCTTTCTTCCCCATCGGTTGTCTGTTCTTCGAGCGATGTGGCCTGCCCATTGCTACTTCAACTTGCATATTCTGCGAGCTACGTCGGTGACCCTGGTTCTTCGGCGAATGTCCTCATTCCGGTTTTTGTCGCGCAAAGAAACTCCGAGCATAGCTCTCTCCATGGCTTGTTGCGTGACTCTAAGAGGCCAGCAGTTAAGGACCATGTCTCTGTGCCATAAGTCATCACTGGCAACACACACTGGTTAATGGTTATACACCCTCGTCTTAAGACACTGCGGAATTTTGGACGAAAAGATGTCGCGTAGTTTCCCGAACGCTGCCCATCCGAAATGGATTTGTTTTGTCGAAGTTCGATCTACCCAGTTTAACAGTTTGTCCCAGGTAAACATAACTATGGACAACTTTGAGAGTATCGCTCCCAACAATTACGGTACGGGTGGAACACGGACATTCGACATAACTTTCGTCTTGTCCATGTTCATTTTAAGACCCACCCGTTAAGAAACGTTACTGAGGTCTCTGAGCATTGTGTTCATATCCTCCAGCGATTCAGCCATGATGAGTATATTATCATCGGCAAAACGAAGGTGAGTGATATATTCGCCGTTGATTTTGATGCCGAATCCGCCCCAGTCCTAGAGTTTGAAAACATCCTCCAATGCGTTCGTGAACAGTTTCGGAGAAATAACGTCTCTCTGTCTCACGCCTCTTTGCAATTGGATTGGTTTCGTGCTCTCGTTCTGTAATCGGATCGACATAGTGGCGTTTCGACATATACACTTCAGCACTTCGATATACCTATAGTCGATAAGGCACCGCTGAAGAGACTGTAACACCGCCCAGGTTTCGATCGAATCGAAGGCTTTTTCATAGTCCACAAACGCTAGACATAATGGCCGATTATACTCCTCAGTCTTCTGTATAATCTGGCGGAGCGTATGGATGTGGTCCATGGTGCTGAAGCCTTTTCGGAAACCGGCTTGTTCGGGAGGCTGGAAGTCATCAAACCTGCGTTCGTAATGACCCTCGAGAACAGCTTGTACACATGGCTCAGGAGTGAGATGGGTCTATAATTCTATCTACCCTATTGAATAGGGTGTTGTCACCTTTTTTGAAGAAGAGCACCACCACACTCCTGTGCCATGCTTCTGGTGGTCTTCACCTTCGAGTGGTAATATGAATCATGATATGAATCGTAATATGAATCATAATATGAATCATAATATGAATCGTAATATTAATCACGATATGAATTGTTATATGAATTGTAATATGTATTGTTATATGAATCATAATATGAATTGTAATATGAATCGTTATATGAATCGTAATATGAATTGAAATATGAATCTTTAAATGAATCGTAATATGAATCGTAATATGAATCATAATATGAATCAAAATATGCATCATAGTATGAATCATAACATAGATCATTATGAATCATAACACGGATCATGATATAAATCGTAATATGAATCATAGTATGGATGATATTAATCATAATAGGGATCGTAATATTGATCATAATATAAATCATAATATGAATCGTAATATGAATCGTAATATGAATCGTAATATGAATTGTAATATGAATCGTAATATGAATCGTAATATATTGAATACACTCGCAGCGTACAGACGTGCTCATTAGCAATATTTAATTTATACTTTAATAATACTGACCTCCTTTAGTGTATTACTATCGTAATGCATGTAAAGAAGTCTTGCTTAGTGAGTAGTTTTAGTGGATAATGGTCACGAAATTGTGAAGTTATATTATAATAGGTATTTACCTATGTAATAGGAGATTCTATATCCGGCATTTTCAGATTTAAATATCTGTGGATTGGCGCGTAATTCGAAATTCAAGTAAATTTTATTCGAAAGACGTGTTATTTTAATTTCAAATTCAGTCATTTGTTTTTTGATAGTTTTTTGTTCATGCATGCATAGCACTACTGAATCGGCATAGAAACAATGAAATTCTTAATCAAATTGTTACCTGCGATGAAAAGTGGATCCTGTACGACAACCGTAAGCGTTCGTCTCGGTGGGTGGACCCGGGTACATCACCTAATCAGTGCGCTACAAAAAAGATTATTCATAGGAAGATGATGGTGACTGTCTGGTGGACCAGTACAGTGACTTGTACACCACAGCTTCTTACCGAATGGCACAACAGTGACGGCAGATGTCTATTGCCGAGAATTGCAAACAATGATGGAGAAGCTCGCAATTCAACAACCAAGACTAGTCAATCGTTCTTCCCCATTGCTTCTCCACGACAACGCGTGAGCTCACACTTCACGAAAGACCATCGCAAAGCTACAAGAGTTACAGCTGGAAGCTCTCCGTCACTCACCGTACTCACCGGACGTTGCCCCAACAGATTTCTACTTTTTTCAAAATTTAGACATTTTTTTAAGTGGTAAAAAATTCGACTCCCGAGAGGCAGTACAAAACGCTTTCGCTGACTTCATCGCCTCCCGTCCGGCAGACTTCTACAGTAAAGGGATAAACAAACTGCCATCAAAATGGCAAAATTGTATAGATCATTTGGGCCAGTACTTTGATTAGCTGAAATAAAAAAAATACCAAAATTTTTATATTTTAAAATTCTCATACAAATCTCCAATTTCATAGGTAAAGACCTAATAAAACTAGCAAAATAGAAAGCAGCCCCTGTAATACAAGGCGGCCATCGCAACCCACCTCCTCACCGTCGAAGCCGGCCCCGGCTGATGTTATTGTGTCAACGCCTGAAATACAAGGACGGATGGCCACCATCCAGAAGCACCTAAATGAAATTTGCTCTATTGCCGCCGATGGTCCCATCTAAACACCGAGCAGAAGATGAAGATTACCAACCTGAGCCGCAAAGTTGAATCTGCAACGTCACAGATGGCAGTCCTCTACCAGTCGCTGAAGCAAAAGGCTATTCACGCGAATTACATTATTGACACCCTGAAGCAACAGCGCGACATGTCTGAACAGCAACAGCGCGACATGTCTGAACATATTGTGGACCTCAAGCAGCCGATTCGGGACTCCAGGGGGTCTAAAACGGCCACTTTGGCAGATTCGTCTAAGGATAATATTAAGAATCACGTTCGAATTCGTAAAATGGTCACAATATGGCAATTCCTAATATTACTCGCTGAGGATTCATATCACGCAATAGGGGATCGGACTGACTCAAAAAAAATAGAATTCTGTTTAGTCCGTCAGTTAGATTATCGAAAAATATTTGATACGTGTTTTTTGTTTTATCAAATTAATAAAAGTTGACGAAGATAAAGCGCGTCAAAGATCATGGATTGGGGTTTGAAACGTCACTTGAAGGTACAAAATGTACTATCATATGACGTCACACGAGTTTTCGCAGCACTGTATCGTCTTCATTTTTTGTTTACGTGAAAAAAGAAAAAATATGTGGGCAATATTTTTTGGAAATCTATCTGACGGACTAATTAGTTTTTTTTTGTCCGATCCCATAATCCTCTATCTGACAATTTTGTATGGAGATTCGCAAAATGGCCACATTTGATGAAAGGCGCCAATGCTGCGCTAATGTCAAATAGCAGATCCTACTAATCCTATTATTAACCATTGAGGTATATGTACTTCGTACTAGAGGAGACACCTCAACTCGATTTTTTGTAATTTCGGTGCGTGCACTGACTGAACCTCATTTAGTCTATGCCGAGCGGTTGCTACGACGTGACACATTTGAGTGAAGTTTTTTGTTCTAAAATATGCCTTCGTGTGCATTGAGATACTGTACAAATAATTCAAGAAATACAAGTAAAAATCACAAGTAATTAAAATGTAACTATTATCTTTAAAACACATTTGATTTAATTATATTTTTTTCAATTGCAATGTGTCATCGTGGCGGCCATATTTACGTGAAAGTCAAAGAATAAAACATTAGCATGCACAGACCTGACACTATCGACGTATTCAATGCTTGGCCACGAATCCTCTACATGTAAGTCAAAATTGATAGTAGGTAGGTTATATAATATTTGCATATGTATCAAGACAAATAACAAAAAAGTTTAAATGTGAAGATTGTATTGAAAGTTTGACTATACTATAAACTTCCACTTCACACATCTATCATACGTAATTTAATACGGCAATGTGGTGGAAGTCTTGCCTCGAAATGTGATTTTAGTTATATGTCACACCCTAAAGCATTTAATTAGGAAAGAAGTATTTGTAAATTTGAATCAACATTCACTGAATCAGCCGAGTGCAATACGTCATTACGAAAGTTACAATGTCGAATCACGCGGCGCCGAATGTTTGCGACAACGAATACTGTGAACACGAAAGCACGCAGCGACGCATACCGTTACAACGAATGCACGAGACTTCGGTGTAACGATTTTTGTTGTAACGTGAATTCGTTGTTCCGTGATTCGAAGTCTCGTGCATTGTGTTTCGCTGTTCTGCAAAACCTTTACCGGATAATAAACCGTTGTTAAACTTTATCTCGTATTAGTTATTTCCAACAGTTGTAACGGTATGCGTCGGTGCGTGCTTTCGTACTCACAGTATTCGTTGTCGCAAACATTCGGCGCCGTGTGATTCGACGTTGTAACTTTCTTAATGATGTATCGCACTCGAATCAGCCATCAACATTCAATCACAGAAAAAATAAAAATTATTGTTCCAGTTTAGTACATTTTTATTTATTTTCTAAGTACATACGTACAATATTATATCAAGTAGGCCGAATAATAACATTATGTCGCATCTGTACGTATTGATAGTAATTTAGTAATCTATGAGAACATGACACCCCCCGCCCGCCCCGCTGTCATCAAGTGCGCGCACATTATTTTGTTTGAAATAGCTTCTCTAGTACGAAGTACATATACCTCAATGCTAATAACCTACCAATTCTACTAATCCTACTAATATATTATAAATGCGAAAGTTTGTGAGGATGGATGCATGGATGGATGTTTTTGTTCCACTTTCACGCCAGAACGGCTGAACGGTTCTGAATGAAATTTGGCACAGAGATATATTATAATCTGGAATAAAACATGGGCTATAATTAGCGCTATAATAACTTAGGGGGGTGAGCAATATTGCATTATGTGCCTAATTTTCAACTGTTTGACAGCTAACTTCTGTCATACTGTGAATTAAAAGCGAACAGCTATTTCCTATTTCAAACTTTTTGACACAGATGAAAGTAGCCTATCGGTTCGGCGACTTACCTGTAAACAAAGGTAAGCAAGTTCAAATCTCAGTCAGTGCCTTTTTTTTGTTTTTTATAATGCTGTAAGATTTCCAAACCTGTTAAACATGTTCGCAAGTTCGATCCCCAATCGGTTTTCACTTTTTGTAATTTTTTAATATTTTGTTTATATTTTGATGATTTTAAAATTATTACAAAAACAACAAAAAGTGATAATAAATCTAAATACATAATAATAAATGAGTAGACGTGGAGTTTCTGTACATTGGACATATTCTTTAGAAAAAATAATGTTTTCTGTTGGCGTGTTCATTCGTTTTAGCTTTTGTCTGTAGTCTGTCAGGACTTCCAACGCAACGTCATCCGTTTCGCGTTCCCCTCTCCACAACTTTTCGGCCTATCGGCCATCCGTTCTGCGAGCAATGTGCCCATTGCCACTTAAGTCTGGCGATTCTTCGGGCTAAGTCGGTAACCTTGGTTTTCATGCGGATGTCTTCATTTCTGATTCGATCACGCAAGGGAACTCCGAGCATAGGCCTCTCCATTGCCCTTTGGGTGACTTTGAGATTTCTGATGAGGCCCATTGTGAGTGACCACTTTTTGGTCCCATATCTAATCACTGGCAACACATACTGGTCATGGACTTTCGCCTTGAGACACTGTGGTAAGTTAGACGAGAAGATACCGCGCAACTTCCCGAACGCTGCCCAGCCGAGTAGGATTCGTCGATTGACCTCTTTCTCGAAGATAGACCTACCCAACTGGACCGTTTGTCCCAGGTAGACGTAATCGTCCACAACTTTGAGTGTAGAGTCTCCGAAGAATCTTGATAGGAGTGGGTGATACATGGACATTCAACGTAACCTTGGTTTTGTCCATGTTCATTTTAAGACCCACTATTTCGGAAGCTCCACTGAGGTCATCGTTCATTGTACTGAGTTCCTCCATGGTCCCAGCCATAACCACTATGTCGTCGGCAAACCGAATATTCTCCAGTCCAGATATTCTCCAGTGCAGTTTCGGAGATATGACGTCTCGCTGTCCCCATTTGTTATAGTATCAGGTGTAAATTATAAAGCCAATTTAATAAGGGTTTTAGTTTTCATTGCAATCGGTGCTCTCTATCAAAAGATATTAATTAAAAAAGAAGAACTCGTCATAACATACGAAAGATATACATACATGCAACGACATCTAATAGACCAAATTGGTACTAATTATTAAAAGTGTTCACAAGATTTTTTCAAAAAGTTATGATAGCTAAGGTACTCTTAAATAATCGAAATGACGCTGTTTTGAGGTTTTGAGAATCTACATAGCCTATAATATAAACCTTAAAGTGTGTTCGCTTTCAATGCATTAAATTTTGACTTCGTCTACGATAGATGGCGTTGTACATATTTTGAAGAATAAAATTTTGGATTTTCTGAATCAAAAATTTACGAATACACACAGTACGAAAATAAAATAAAACTGCGTCTTTCCAGATAAACTGATAAAACAGGAGAGAGTCGTCTGGAATCGGACGCAGATCATGGGCCAATTCTGTTTTCCGAATAATTTTTCCCTCCAGTGCCAAGAGTAATAATATGGGACGAGTGCACAATATCGCACTAGCATGCATTAGGCGCGGGCCACACATAAAAGACGCCGGGCGCGGACATCGCGCAGGCACCATTCAAATGTTATACCAAAGTGCATAGAAATAAAGCGCAATTTAGGATACGCGGGCGCCGAAATCTCGCGTCTTAACCACGCCCGAGCCACGTCATTCCGCGTATCCTAAATTGCGCTTTATTTCTATGCGCTTTGGTATAAAATTTGAATGCCGCCTGCCTGCGCGATGTCCGCGCCCGACGTCTTTTATGTGTGGCCCGCACCTTAGAGGCGTTGAACCGCAGCTTGCAGGACACACGCGGCAACCACGCGCTGATGGTCAGCGTTGTTGTGTTGTTCACAGGCGACTGTAGGCAGACCCTGCCAGTCATTGCGGGGGCCGGGGGGCACACCGGTGGATGAAATAAACACATGTCTCAAGGCGTAGTCACTGTGGTCCAGGATCAAAAATCTGCGGCTTAAGTAAACTGTACAACGACCACGAAGCAAACGTCTGTGCAAATAAACTGATTCAAATAGGAGAGAATCGTCTAGAATCTAGAGACAGATGGGAATATTCTATTTTCTAAAGATTTTTTTCGTCCAGTGCCAACAGAGGATGAACTTATTATGCACGTTTTACCTATTTTTGAGGTTAATATAGGTAAATAAAATAAGAATAGTGATTTTTAGTGAGGGCAGGTGTCACCAAGGAACGTGTGGATGATCACAATAAAACAACTTAGACAAGATTTGGCAGTTCAAAAGTATGCACATCCATAGACATGGTCACGCCTGTAATTCCGAAAGGGCCTAACCCTTTCGGAATTACAGGCGTGACCATGTCTGTGGTGTACCTAATCGTACACCGATATTTCGCAGTGATAAATGGGGACGCTTGACGTTTATACATTGATGTAATATGGGCTATTACCATCAACCGGGCACATAAAGAGACTCCGTGGCCTCTACTGAGAAAACTCTTTGCCCGTATCGGGAATCAAATCCCGGACTTCATGCTCAGTAGTCGCGCTTAGGGCCACTCAATCAACGAGACAGACACACATTTTTCCACGTGAACGAAGTCGCGGGCATCAGCTAGTTGATCATAATATGAAGCGTAAATTCTGGATCCATGCTTAATATAGACTGATGCGATGTTTTTATAAAATGCTTGCCGCAACTGTGCGTCGCCGCTGCGATGTCGGAACGTTATTCTGCGTCGTAGTAACGCTGCGGTGACGCAGCGCCTGTGTGGCAGAGGTGGTGAGACTCATATTACACCAGTTATGTTTAATTAAGTCGTATGTAATAGGGGCCAGCCTATTGCTATCAACCGGTCACAAATCTAGATTTCGTGGCTCCTACTGAGAAAAAAATACACTTTGCCCGTCTTGGGAATCGAAGCCAGGACCTCATGCACAGCAGCCACAGTTGCGACCTCCACGAGGCAGTTATAGATACAGATATATTTAATAGATATATTTTGTAGATATTAACAGTTAAAGAAAACAGCTCTTCTTGTAAATATTATTTTCACCATAAAACAGTCAATAACACAATAACACTGTGAAATACAAAATGTATAAAAATAAAAACTCATAAAAAAAACATTAAGTACATCATCAACTTTTCCGGTTGATGAGGAATCCTCTAACTGAACTGAAGAATCCTCTTTTCTTTATTTTACTGTTTAGTGGGTGGATTGAGTGGTTACTGTAGAAGGAAGCTGATGTGTCGTAGATCGATGAGCTGACTTCCACAGCCTGAAAGAAACAAGTATGAAAATGTACCTTCTATAAAGTTATAAAATAAGCGTATTTACCTTCAAGTCTAGAATCATAAAAAGTGATTTAAAAATATAAAAAAAAAAAGTTATTTACTAGCATTTATGATATAGCATAGTGATTTTAGAGTAAAACAAATAAGAACGCACTCAAACATTGTGCTGATCGATGCATTGAATATTCCGAGGGTGATCAATGCATCGAATATTACGGGGGTCATAGATCATCATCATCATCATCAGCCTATAATGTTCCCACTGCAGGGACTCAGGCCTCCTCTCTAGGAGAGGGATGGGCTATAATCCACCACGCGGGCCCAGTGCGGATTGGCAGATGTCACATGTCTTCGAATTTTTTGGTTCTAAGACATGCCGGTTTCCTCACGATGTTTTCCTTCACCGTTTTGAGAGCAGCGGTGATGAAATAAATTACACAAAGTAATGCGCCTGCCTGGGTTTGAACCCACGACCTACTGTTCGTAAGTCGGGGCCGACACCACTGGGCCACCGCTGCTACCACACCACTGGGCCACCGCTGCTACCGGGGTCATAGATACTTAGAGGTATTTAATGTAAAGTTATAACAGTCATTCAACTAATTTTTTTAAATTCTCGTGAAAAAGTTAGAAATTAGATCCCCAATATATCCGTAAAACTTGAAGGTTCCCAGGTATGGTCTAGTTAGAACATTGATTGCAATGCATTTCAGCTTCGATGACGAGAATCGTGGACTACGAGATGAAATAGGATGACTGAGAACAGACCAGTCGTGGTCTCAATTATTATAATAAACCTTAATAATGAAATACTCACAGCAAATGAAGTACTGATGTGGTATGAATCAATGGAACTGTTGACGCTGGGCAGTTTGGGTGGTGGTGACCCAACCGGTAGTTTAAGCTCTGAGTCTCCGGCCGATCTCATGACCAAGCACGACATAAGTCTCCTCAAGAACGGCTTCTTGGGTTTAGAATCCTGCGGCTCCAACTTAGCACCCTTGTTTTCAGACTTATTGCCGTCTTCTGAATATAACGAGCAGTCTGAGGTTCCTAGATTTGGTGTTGCGGATTTTTTGCGCTCTGAAAAATAGAAAAATATGTCGTTTGTGTAAAAACAAGGTTGCAAAATCATTGATGACAGAAACAGCCCCGAGACGTCATTTATCATTATCATTGGTCCGACTCTGTTCATCAGTCAGTACGAGGTTCAACTTGCTCTTCGTGAGATGAAATTCAACAATAGCCCTGGAAGCAACGAAAAAAAGCAACAGAAGTTTCGGAACGTCCTTTTCTTTTGGAGGGTGGAATATTATGAAATGACTCCTCCAGCTCTGGGCCGAGCGGAAGGGAGCGTCAGACTTCTACTCACTAAAAACCACCCATGTTCCTTCTTAGCCCTTTGTGTCCTGGGCCGCGGTTATTTGGGAGACCTCTCTGGGTTTAATGAAAATCAGTTCGCGAAATAGCTTTATGGTATTTTATTTACATTATTTTTCTTTTAGCTTCAATATTTTAAATGATTAATCAAAAACTTGCTGATTTGAGCTGAAAACGCTAGTGAGTAATCACTTAAGTCAACCCACCTCTGTATAAAGTTTGAAATGAGTTCAAATGTCCTAAACTCGTGTCTGATATAGCTCCTACATCCGTCGATGAATATGCTAGCTGCTTCATGTAAGCAGCACTTGCGTAACGTATCTGCACCGAAGACATTGTTTTTCTAGTATGAGCAGTATGCTCTGTTTGTTCAACATCCTCGAAATTGCCTCTGTTATGATCAGCATTAAACAAAACTAAAGTTTCAACTTCAGAATGTTTCACTCCTATCTTTTCAGGTTTACATTGATCCACGTCTGTTATGTTTACTCCAACGTCTTTCTCCTCGTTTAATTCTAGACAGGGTTTATCGTTCTTATCTTTGTCTTTCTTTAAAATGATTTTTTTTACGTTCACGTTTCTTACCCCTTGACAGCAGTGTCGCCTTTCGACAGTTTCTGGCCGGGGTTTACTAATAGCTTCAAGTTTTTCCTTTGTCTTACACTTTTGTAACTTTGCCCGGTCACAATCCCTGCTTTCACCTGAGTTGTCGCTTTTCATATCAACATCTGCTATTGGTTTGCGACTTCTGCTTTTTCTTTCAGTTTTATCAAAATGTTTACAATTCGGCTTACAGCAGGTAATGGAATCAGTTTTTTTGCACCCACGCTTGTCGGTTATTTCTAGAGTTTGGTCCCCGGCCTTCTTTTGAGGGGACTCAGGGCACTTGACTTTTTTTATTCTTACTTCACCGATAGATATTTCACCACTCTCAATTCTTGACAATTTGCTTTGTTTAGAAGGACTACTTTTCTTCATAGTTACTGTCTTTTGTATTGTTTTTTTTACCCTGTCGTACTGTTTTCTGGAAAGGATGATAGGTCTATGCTTCGAGAACAGTTCCACTTGCGGGAACACTTGGATGTATCGGTTAAGTATTAATTGTTGAAAGACTGCACATTTTCCGTCTGGAATTATATTTTCTCCTTGACAAGAAATATTCTGTTTTTGGAGACTTGCTTTACAATTGTTTTTCCGACACTGTACGGCCACACTTGCTGTTGCTTTTAGACGTTTTGAATCGAAAGATGGACGCATTTTGTGACATCCATAATTAATTTCTGTGACTTGACTTTCCTTGCTAAAAGAACAACAAAATAATAAAAAAAAGTAAATAAATGTTATTGAAAGACAAAAAAAAAAGAGAAAAAAAGTTATAAACCATAGTTGCCGGTAGATACACTGATACGGAATTCCCACACTGTTCTGCACATGGCTCTAAAAATCAAAAAGAAAAAATAAGCAAAATATTAAGACACAGTAGCGAAAACAAAAGTACCGTACAAAAAAAAAACCGAGAAAATAGACACATATCGGTGTCCCAGTTTGAAGTTTTTAAGTTCGAGGAAACGAAATGGGTGCGTTTTAAAATTGTGGTGCTATAATTTTAATGATATCCCTTCGCCTGCTCTTGCACCCTAGAGTCTTTGAATCCTGAAGTTTTTCTGTATAAACCTAACCGAGGCTGTGCCCTAGGTGATATTATATTCGAACTCGCTTCGCTCGTTATCTCATCGTTAACGTGTATAGTAAAGTCACGGTTACTGAATGCGTAGCAAGGGCGTGGTGCAAGAGGTGCCTTATTGTTGGTTCAGCTATCAGAAGAGAATCGTTAAATTTCGCTCTTCGTTCATTTGCGTTAGCGTCGAAGTCACTGCTTCCATGTAGGTATGGCGAAATGTCGTTACCGTTTTACCCAATAAAAACCGTGGAAAGATGCCTTCTATTTCTATTATAAAAAAATCAATATACAAATATAATCATCATAAAATAAAAATGTAGTAACAACAAAAAAAAATACTAACCTCTGATGCTTTAGAGTACTTGTCTTTGACACCAAGAAGTTCTCGGATCTGTTTGTCTCTCGCTATAGGATCGCATAAGGAACAATCATCGCCAAGGAAGTGCTTCACTGGAGCTGCAAAATAATCATTAAAACTTCGCATTTAATTGTACCGTAGTGTGACGTTTGTACTACCTAATAAACCCAAGTTTTGTTAACGAACACGTCACCTCAGAAGTTATTGTATCGAAAACCGCTTTGAGAGGGAGGCTAACAGAAGAATTCTACATCTGCGTTTGAGGAACTCCATAAAGTCTTCTTGCCGCGTATGTGAGAGCCTAAAGACTTACACTCACGGTAAGGCTGGGCCATAAATTAAAGATCACTCTTAGGGATCAAATCCTGAACCAGGTGTTCCGGCAGACAAAAGTTGTTGAGCCCTCAGATTATGCAAGCTGAACGGGCCCGCCATTTTAGGTGTAGTATCGAAGATCGTTAGACGTATGTACTTCGAATCGGCAATCGTAAAGAGGGACGCCCTCAGGCTGTGGAGTTGTCATATTCAGTCCACTGATGGATGTGTCCATCAGTTGAGTGAGGGAATGCAATCGCGAATCTCGCCTGTGCTCCCGAACAAGTTTTCTTCGACTCCTCTCTATTTGATCTATGATTACCTGAGAATTCCGAATCTTCGGGAACGTTATCGGCGAGCTGAGACATAAGACCAGTTTGTGTGTTCTTTCGAATATTACGACTAATTCTATTTTCATGCCTAAAAAATAAGGATAAAAATAAGGCACTAGAAGAGTCATAGTAGGTACTTACTGCACGGTTCAATTGGCGCGTGGTCGTAGCCAAAAAATAACTTTTGATTTACCCTTTAGGGAAGACTACCTACAGTCTTTTGACCTTATCACTTAGTCTTACGTACGTTTGTTTTTCCAGACAATTTCATCCAAGTGGCAACAGAACCATGCTGCACTATTTAATGTTCCGATTCGACACATAATTATTTTGGTTCCGAGAAAACGCGAAACGATAAAAATCAATAAAAAATAAATCTACCTGTTAAGAATCTCTAGACTATCTCGTATATCATGTGTCGCTATCGAATGTCCTGAGCCATATTTGGATAATGGTAGCTCATCCTCTGAAGGCTGAAACCAAAAAGCAAGTGGGTTGCAAGTTGCAACTAGTATTGTTATGGAATGCCTGAAGAAAAGTCGGGAGAAAGAAGATTGCCTACCTCCATGCGAGTGCAATCTACTGACTGATCTCCGATACGCCAAAACATCAAGATTCTAATAGTCATCCTATACCTTCCTGAATAAATGATCGAACTAGTGGTGAAAACCTTTTAGATAACCCTTAACGATACAGACCATTACTACGATAATTCATATTAAGAATAGGTACAAGACTTACGTTATTACAAGGCACAATTGACGGACTTCTTTTCGGCGAATTATTTCGAGATAAATGAAATAGGCTTCCCAACGGAGATTCATCGATGTTATCTGGAGTGCCCCTATCTTTTAAAGTTTTTCTAATTGTCAAGCCAGTTGTAAAATTATCTTGATCAAACAATACATTATATTGCTCTCTGTCGCCGTCTATATTTATTGTGACCTTAGAGTTGTCCAACCTGGCAGGAATATAATCTTGCTGATACATTTGCTCAGTCAGTTTCTTTGTATACGTCTCTACTAAGGCTTTTTTTGCGCGAGCTTGTTCGGTATTAGTTCCTGATTCGGCCATTGTTTTTGGTTTTAGTCTTGAAGGTTTTCCCAAACCTTGGGGCGGTTTAGGAATTAAGGTTTCTTGATTTTTACCCATCCTCAATGGGTAAAAATTTGGGCGAGGTTTTGAGACCTGTGTCGTTAAAGAATTCATTAAAGGATCACCTAGATACTTGTATCGCATGAGTCGTAAAGATAATTTTAGGTACCTGTGTTCCATTGGGCACCTGAGTCTTGAGAGGTTTGGTAGTTGGAGGCCTGCTTGCTGGATATTTTTTAGCCTCCATCGCATTAACTACCGAATGTTTAACAGGAGCTATAGTATGTGGACTTCCAGCAGTATCATCCCATTGCGTTGAATTGAACTCGGTAGGATATTGAGTGCCAATGGTCGCAGTATTATTTTTAATACTACACCTAACAGACACCTGTGTTCCATGAACCGTATTGGCTGACTGATAATTTATGTTTGAGGGCTGTGTTGTTTGAGACGTTGTGTTTCGTTGATTTCTTTTAGACACTTGTGTTGCATTTGATACAGTCACATTCTGGAGTTTTTTGGAGCCCTGAGTAGCATTATTTGATTTTAATGGAAGTTTTCGTGGACTTTCCTGTTTTAATTGATCTTTCTCACGTATCTTATCTTTTATAGCTCTCAGCGCTTTTTGACGATCAGGACTTCTATTTTCGCTTACTTGACTCTTAGACGAGTCGTCTGGTACTTTTGGTCGTGATACTTTTTGTACAGGTGTTGGCGAACGACTCCTTAAGGGACTTTTGTTGTTTCTTCTGGTATCGCTTTTATTTGTAGCTTTTTCTTTTTTTAACACTTGGTTACTCGAATACGTATTTATTTCCGCCTGTGACGTGCTTAGCGTATTTACAACAGGAGTAGATTTCATCAAAATCTCCGGGCTGGATGTAGGGTAAACAGATATAATGACCATAGGGCTTTGGCAGTCTTTAAGGGTGTTATTGTCCGACCTGTTACCACAACAACTGCACTGAGTCTTCTTGTCTGATAATATAGCGCGCTTTGCTTTGCTCGTAGCGACTTGGACATTAAAGTTGACCTGAGTTCCTTGTGTTTCCTTACTGCAATCAAAGGCTATTTTGATATAATTTTATCAATACCTAAAAGATGTTTATTATGAACTTGGGAAATTGCATTTTTACCTTACTGTTGCCGTCACAGGTGGCTTTTGCAAATCCACTTCATAGTTGTAGCCAGCGTGAAAACTCGAGTCTCCCTGCTGTCTGTAGAAATAATTGAAAAATAATCTTTCATTGCCGTCATTCAATTGGACAATCTCTCGATCGGTTGGATTTCCTTAAATTATTAAATAGGTAGGTATAGTGAAACTGTGAATACTTACACTAATGGTTCAATAGTTTCGTATGATGTTTTAGCAATAATAGGCGAAAAGTCGAGGGCTAACTGAGCGACATCTGACATAACTGTAAAGAGAAAATTTTTATTGGTTAGTGCTTCTTAACCTGTTGTCACACCTGGTGTTTTGCCACCCATGGGCCTCTGACTTGGGTAACATGCTAACGAGGTTAACTCATTTATAATTCAATAAATTAAACTATAGGTACCTTCTTTATCGTCAACAGTAGCTCCATATTTCAGCACGTATTTATCGTCTTCGGAGATTCCGAACTGGCCAAATATTCGCACTCGACTTTTTTTGGGCGACTCTTGAGGTTCGCTCACGTAGACGCAGTTGTTACACTCTGAGAAGCGTTGCCATTCCTTGGTCTGCTGCTCGTCCGAAGTGTCCACATCTGCCCTTTTCTCTTTCTTCTTTTTCTTGTCCATATTCAGCGACTGGATCAGCTGTTTGAATTTCGAAAGTTCTGCTATTGGTATGTCTTCATGTTTCGAGTGAGTGTCGTGTTCGCTCGACAGTTTTGCGCTACCCGTGGTCTTAATCTCATATATTTTCTCTTTTCTTCGTCCCGCAACTATTAAGAAAACGTTCTTCGTTTGTATAGAATTCTCGTGATTTGACGAAGTACTCTGAACTTTGATTGGTCTCCGTCGTCGTGTTCTGAGTAGTTTTGCTGCTTGTATTGAATCCGTTTTCGGTATGACCGTAACTTTGATGAGTGGCTTTTCAGAAGGGTTTGCCTTCTTTTCTAATTTTAATAAGGTAGAAGTATTCCTTTCCAGTTCACATAGGCTCGGGAAACTTATAACAGAACAATGCTCTCCTAGAATCTGTGGAAAACAGGAAAAATCGTCATGCTTTCAAACTAGAAAAAATGTACTGGCGGCATGTCTCAGCTTCATTTAGGGTAGGCATTTATTTTTTAAACTTGTAATAAATAAAACCTATGTTACTCAGGAGTCAGGGATAACGTAGTATTTAAAAGGTGAAAGAATTTTTGAAATTGGTCCAGTACTTTTTGAGTTAATTCGTTACAAACATACAAAAATTCTGATCTTTCCTCTAAATGATATACCTAAGTTTAGTGTAGGTAGATTGAAGACTTTCAGTTTCCTGACCTGTCCCTTAGTTGTCCTCTTCAGTATCAAAGATGTAGAAGATTCTGAAATTTTGGCAGGTTGCGTGTTTTCTGCGTGGCCGTCTACTAGACTGACCAACTTCTTGCGGAAATCGCTAAACAAGTGCACGTCGTTCGTGTCCCTGTTAAAGGCACTACTAAAACCCTGCCCGCTGCTGTTTATCCTTTTCACTGGAGGACTTAAGAAGTCAAGTGATTCTAAACAAACAAAAAATATAAATAAAAACGCAGAACAAAAAGTTTAATAATTTGCAATTGAATAAAACAAAAATTAATCCAGACCGATAAATTCAGACTCTACGCTGTAACAGTCCATAATGAATTTCGAGGCTACATTAAAATAAACAATTAGTAAATATCAAATAAAAATATCGCTACAAAGCAACATTATTCGGGAATAAAATTTTGACAACGAACATGACTTTGACAACAACATTAGTTGTTCTCGTTTTTTTGACAATGTATCGGTTGTTTAAATGCAAAAAGATTAGGTCGTAAATAATGTCCAAAGGTTTTAATGGCTCTAATCTCGGTGACATTTACGACATTGTCTAATTGTCAAGACTTCCGATTGATTAAATTCTAATTTTACTTTTTCAAATCAACCAAACATGCCAAATTCCATCCATAGAATTTCAGACACAATTTAATTATTTAAATACCCGTGCAAATGAGTATCTCAACAAAAAATTTGTTACCATCTAGCCAACTTCATATAATCGAAACTTTAATATCAGAAATTATAAGTGGAATCCCCTAGCTTACGAGGTGAAGGAAAATGTCCGACCAATATGACGAGAAGACGCTGACGACGTCCTTGAAACTGCCAGACAGAATTAGAACAGGCATGGTCATCCCAGTATCGAAAGAAACGTATTCTAATACGCAATGGAAGGCAAAACGAACTCAACTATGTGCCTATGATATGCTGTATCACCCTCCTGACTATAACCCTAAGGCTGCCCGCAGCGATCGCCAGGAACCGCAGATCATACGTAGGAATATCTGGGACCAAGTAATTTTATTTTCTCTTCACTTTAGAACAAAGTCTTCTTTGTTGTGTATTATGACTGTATGTATAGTGTTATTATGACTTTTTTATTTCTTTACACATTTAATTCATTCATACAAACAGTTATAGGTCTCGAGCTAGAACCCTAGACCCTAGACACACACTTCTGAATTTTCGGATTGTGCTTATTGTATAATAATTATCATTTGCTTCGGTTTGTTTGGCTAAATGCGGTATACTTAATCATCCCATTTCGGATAGAATGCGTGTGTGGAGTCCCAACACATGATATGCGTCAATTCCTCTCTTGCTTGTCGTGTCGTGCACAACTAACGGACTAACGGTACGCTCAAGGACTTGAATGAAGCAAACAACATATCTATCCAGGTTGCTAGACGTACTGGTTGGACTAGAAGTTGACGAAGTTGCTTTTTAACCCCCGACGCAAAAACGACGGGGTGTTATAAGTTTGACGTGTCTGGCTGTGTATCTGTCTATGTGTGTGTCTGTCTGTGGCATCGTAGCTTCCGAACTCCGAACGCATGATCCGATTTAGATTTAGTTTTTTTTTTGTTTGAAAGGTGAATTAGTTATGACATGAGTGTTCTTAGCTATGTTTGAAAAACATCGATCCAAGATGGCCGCCGCCGCAATATGGCGGAGTACATCATCATCAGCCTATTAATGTTCCCACTGCAGGGACTCAGGCCTCCTCTGTTTGAGATGGAATGGGCTATACCTAATCTATCACGCGGGCCCAGTGCGGATTGGTAGATGTCACATACGTCTTCGAATTTTTTGGTTCTAAGACATGCCGGTTTCCTCACGATATTTTCCTTCACCGTTTTGAGAGCAGCGGTGATGAAATAAATTACACAAAGTAATGCGCCTGCCTGGGTTCGAACCCACGACCTACTGTACGTAAGTCGGGGCTGCCACCACTGGGCCACCGCTGCTCCACGGCGGAGTACATATTTGTTCACAACTCCTATCAATATGGGTATCAAATGAAAGGGCTTGATTAGTAGAATACTATTTTTTTTATTTCAATAAAAAGGGCTTTGTCGCACATGCGATTATGCCGCCCTGGTTGGTTTTACAAATATTAACACTCTAACACGAACTGGATGTCTTCCTTGAGAATTGGAGAGACGTTGCACAGAATCGCGACCGTTGGAAGGAATGGAGGGAGGCCTTTGCTCAGCAGTCGGACAACATAGGCTAGCTATAATAATAATAATAATAACACTCAGTCAATATGTGATGAACATCATCAACGAAATTATTACAAAAATCACACTATCTGTTGTTGATTTTGCCTTAAGGTATAAAAACTTAACACAGTATGTGTCCGGAACGAAGTCTGAAGGCAATAACAGTGTCACTTCTATTCAACAACTGGTTATCTATCCACGGTGAGTTCAAGGGATGCGGCTGGATCGTTTTGTACCAGATTCCTTTATCTCGAGATCTTTGATTATTCATGATGGAAACATATAATTAAAAGAAAAACCTCTATTAGGTATTGTCTTCTTTAGAAAATAAGATATTGCCAATCCACGATTATTTGAACAACAGACATAATTTTGGTTTTTAAAGTGTCATTCCTAAAAAATAATATGTTTTTAATTTTATCTACCAGCCATCCGAATGAATGAGCGTCTTCCTCACTTGTGTGGTCTTCAATACTATACACTATAACAAATTTCAAATCCAAGATGACCGCCACCACAAAATGGCGATTTACATATTATTTTTTCACAACTCCATCAATATGGGTTATCAAATGAAAGGGCTTGATTGGGAGAATACTATACAGACACTTTAACAAATTTCAAATCCAAGATGGCCGCCATCACAAAATGACGGATTACATATTTTTTACAATTCCATCAATATGGGTATCAAAAATGAAAGGGCTTGATTAGTAGAATACACTATAACAAATTTCAAATCCAAGATGGCCGCCATCACAAAATTACGAATTACGTTTTTGTTTTTACAACTCCCTCAATATGGGTAGCAAAAAAATTAAAGGGATTGATTTGTAGAATAATGTACACTATATTGAAAGGAATTGAGGAATATAAACTAATGAAATTCTCCTAATGAACTTCCTTTAAACTTGGTCAAACTTTGATATAAAGGGAGAACCAATGTTTTATTATCTTTATTGAGTTGGGGGTTTTTTAAATTTTTAATTTAATTAGGTACTTACTTGTTATACGCAGCGCCTGGACCTTTGCGTGTTCTCCTTATAAAATTAAACTATTTTGCAAACAGGAACTCCACAAGGGCATACCATCAACGACTCACTTCAAACTTGGAAGGCCTGTGTGGCCCATCCTTGATCGACCTACGAAGCTGTTCGTAAGGGTTGTAGGTAAGAAATCTAATGAATAAACTCAGTTTTATACTGCTGCAGTTATAACTAATAGGGCGTTGGTACTGTCAGTATCTTGCGCATCCGCACAACAGAAAAAATTGTATCTGTTTAGAAACAATCAGGGTGAGGAAGTTCTCCAGGAGGAGAACTTGCGCAGTTCGTAACGCTACCCGTCTCACTCTCGACGTTCCTCTTGAGAGGCACGCGCAAATCCTGGCGCACCATTTTACCGGGCCTGTGGGTTCACGTGCATTTACCGCGTCTGATATCTGCTTCGTCTATGACTATGAGAAGAAGGGGGAGCCTTATTTCACTGAGCACTCAATGTGTAATATATCCTGTTGGTTGGTTGAAATAAATGTTAATTGAATTTTTCGTTTTCTTTTCAGTTAAAAACGAGAATCCTCATATGCGTCTGCATCATGTGTTGGAATGGGCTGCGCTGCAACGAGAGATGATGAGTTTCTGCTACTCCTGAGAGCCTTTGTGTGTAGTATATGCCTTCTAGTAAACCAGTCAAACAAACGTTTACACTGGCAAGATCTTCGCACATTACATAGACTCGACAGCAATTCCACCACGACTGTCCACGACTCGACTCACAGTAAAGCATCGAAATGTGAGTTTTATATTCTGTTCCGTACGACAGAATTTACAACATTTACTTGAAAGGCACTGGCCATGTGGGAAATTCTACGTAAGGAACACGACACTTGATTGATCATGCATGACTTACCTACAGTATTAATGCATTGCAATGTAAGCTTTTTATCGTGTTCTTATGGTAGAATTTTCGATAGAGCCGTAGGTGTAATATGTAAAGACCTAAGCCTGCATCCTCCTGAAGTCCTGAATTACTGTCGATGAGTGTTAAATAAAATTATTTGTGAATTGATTTTTTGATTTGCGTTTTATAATCTTCTATACATATAATAAATCTGTAGAGATGTCAATTCTGTACATGATATATATTTTCAAAATAACTATCAGGGGGTAATTAGTGATCGATACTGATGCCAAAAATGCAATCAGTAAAATTTTTGTCTGTCTGTCTGTCTGTCTGTCTGTCTGTCCTCCTGTCTGTATGTTCCTTATAGAAACAAAAACTACTAGACGGATTTTAACGAAACTTGGTACAATTATTCTTCATACTCCTGGGGAGGTTATAGTATACTTTTCATCACGCTACAATCAATAGGAGCAGAGCAGTGAAGGGAAATGTTGGGAAAACGGGAGAAGTTGCTCCATTTTTTAAGCTTCCGTCGCGTGTGCAGTCTTAATGGTTAAAGCCACATAGAAATCATTTATGACGGAAATGTTCTACATAAAATTATCTAAAAAATATCCCACAACAGCATATGTCTATCTTTTATGGTTGACTCACAATAACACGTGTAACTCCCGAT
Organism: Diarsia dahlii; assembly: GCA_949775195.1. Lineage (NCBI taxonomy): Eukaryota > Metazoa > Arthropoda > Insecta > Lepidoptera > Noctuidae > Diarsia > Diarsia dahlii. The sequence goes on along the minus strand of OX459210.1, from coordinate 11,610,615 downwards.
AGCTTAGCAGTTCGGAGCTTTCTGATTATACAGGGTGGAATTTTGTAATGCCACCTGGAGGGAAAGTACTCTTAATACTGCAGATAGAAAATTTTACTCAAAGGAAACATTCCTTTATTTTTGAATAGAAAGCAAACTGCATTCAAAGATTTTCGAAAATTCTCTTCTCCCACACCCGGGAATCGAACCGGCTAAAATCTGAAAAAATTATACCCTGTACTTTTATTGCATCGATCGTTAGGGTCAATTATAAGGATAAAATCTCTCTAACAGACATGATAAATTAAATGAAAGGAAAACCTGCCTGCGAGATCGCCAGATCTCACCCCATTAGATATTTTTTGTGGGGATATGTAAAAATCAAATTTACATGAAATCTTATGCGAATGACAACGAGTTGAGAGTTGAAGTTCAAAATACGATTCATAATATTCACCACAACACTTTATTAAAGGTTTACTAGAAATGAATTCGTTAAAAGAATAAATTTGTGTATCCAAGAGAATGGAGCCCATTTCGAGCAACTAATTAGTTACTTAGTTTACCATTTTTTGTAAATAATTAAATTAATTTAAGATTTCCTGGTTTTCTTTTCATTTAATTTATCATGTTTGTTAGAGAGATTTCATCCTTATAATTGACCCTAACGATCGATGCAATAAAAGTACAGGGTATATTTTTTTCAGATTTTAGCCGGTTCGATTCCCGGGTGTGGGAGAAGAGAATTTTCGAAAATTTTTGAATGCAGTTTGCTTTCTATTCAAAAATAAAGGAATGTTTCCTTTGAGTAAAATTTACGTACTCAAGACGCTTTTTGTTACGTAAGAAAATATGGACGTCCCGACTTATTTATTACTGTACCTAACTACCAAGCCCAAGCAAGTGGCCTGGGATGAAATCACTCGGGAGCTTCTTGAGGGTCAAGCACCGCATGACCGCCATGATATTATCGCAAGAGTTTTACATTTAAAATTGAAATCAATGATAGATCTACTTACCAAAGATATCATTTTTAGTATAACGCGGACGAAGTCGCGGGCAAAAGCTAGTCCTAAATAAATGTGTAAAAAATTATTTATTTTTAACACGATTTTATTAGGTTGACCTGTATGTATGTATATGTAACTATGTAATCAAATCTAAGAAAACTAATTTAACCATCTTCTAAAGATCGTAGCGTTATGAAAATTGGCAGTTGTATGTGATTTTGATGACAATACAATAACATGGTACTGTCGAGCTGATCTGATGATGGAGCCGGAAGATATGAACTGGAACTTCATGATGGATGATCGTATTATAGCCGTGTTTGGACTTGTTAGAAAGGTCTTGTAATGAACTTTGACCACGAAATGAACTTTGACCACGATTAGGTTTAAAGGTCTGAATACAATAATATGGTACTATCGAGCTGATCTGATGATGGAGCCGGAAGATTTAAACTGGAACATAAAATATGCCATTAGCAAAGACTAAAAAGTAAAAGTATAAAATAAATTAATAGTTTAAAAAACACTAAAAAACACGCTTTTACGTGCACCAATAGGTGCACGTAAAAGTCAAAAATGAATTACGGATCGTTCAAGTTATCTCTATTTCTGAGCTGAAGTGTAAACTATGTGCTTTTAATTATAATATTTGATTGTAAAAGCGTGGGGCGCTGGAGCAGGAAAGATTTTTTGTATACCTTGCTGAGTCGGAAAGCAGGATAAAGAGATCGGCGCTCTAACTAGAGTTGCAGCACGACTAGTAGGAGGCTCTACATTAAACAGTCTGTTCAAAGTACCAGTCAACAGTGGCAAAATGTAGAGTTCTTGTTCGTGTATTTGTTTACAAGAAAGTCTTTCCTGCTCCAGCGCCCCACGCTTTTACAAGCACATAGTTTACACTTCAGCTCAGAAATAGAGACAACTTGAACGATCCGTAATTTATTTTTGACTTTTACGTGCACTTGGTGCACATAAAAGCGTGTTTTTTAGTGTTTTTTAAACTATTACGTTTTTCATATTGAAGAAAAAAAAATAAAGTAGTACAGTTCACAAAAAAAAAAACCTATCTATGAATTGACGACACGATTGGCGCAGTGGCTGAGCGATTGGACTGCTGCGCTGCGTGTCGCGGGTTCGATCCCCGCACGGAACAAATATTTGTACGATCTACAGATAATTGTTTCGGGTCATGGGTGTTAAGTTGTGTATGTGAGTTTAAATGTTTGTGAACGCACCCACGATACAGGAGAAATTCCTAGTGTGGGGCAACGTTTTAAAAAAAATAAAAAAAAAAAAAATTAAAAAAAAAATAAATTTGGTAAGAAAATTCAAAATCTTATCATTGTGCGTGTCCTAACACCGAAATATATTTTTTTTTAAATAAACTAAATAGCAAAAACTGTAAACGAAATACAATAACATTTACAAATACATGTTGGTTTACTAAGCTTGGGAATCATTTGCACCGATTAACGTGTGGAAAAAAAGGAATAAAAGAATTTGGCAAAGAAATTTAGGTAGGTTGGTGCTGACGATACGACAACGATTTCGGTGTTAGGATTTATTTGATAGTTTAAAAATGTTCCTATGAACTAGAACTACCAGTGGTTTCATTTATTGTCGTATCATTGGGACCACCCTGTATAGTGTATACAGGCGTGATGATGATGAAGTTATTTAGCCAGAAACAACGGCGCGGGACTTGCTACAATCGTTACTGTATACCTAAGTAGGACCTACTTAATTTTCTTCAAAAAATACTCCCTTTTTGAGCAGTCGTGTAACTTGTGTAAATCTGGGGGCACGTCCGCGTCAGTCCCGTCAGTGCGCCAAGGCGAGCAAAAAAGCGGCACGGCCGGCCGTACCAAAGATTGTACGGCCGGCCGTGCCGCTTTTCTGCTAATGACATTTCGTCCATATTTTTTCGGAGGCGGAGAAAAAATATTGTACCAAAAAGCACTTGTTGACTAGACTATTGGATTCTGCCACCAGAATTGCCCAGGATTGTTTTCCATTTTCCGCTTTAGTTGAATGTTCTTGAATGACATTATAGGAGCCAGTGACACCTCGTAAGTAATGTGTAGATAAATCGTAATTACATTTGTCTCTGTAATCATTACGATAAGCAGATCACACATAATAATTTAATAACCTGTTATTAAATATGGTCGTAGGTAATCCAAAAGTAGGTACACACATTTAGAGGTTCAGACAACAATAATAAATTATATTTTAACACCACAAAAAAATAAGGAAATAAAAGACAAAAATGGGGCACATCCGCACATCGTTACTATGCCGACTATGCCGAGGGTCAAGCACGATCGCGCAATCTAATTCGTCAGAGATCATTTTTAGGATGCTCAAGTAATTAGTATTCTTAGATACCTACATCTGAAAAAACTGGAACCTAAAGCAACAGACTGAACCCACAACGACCAATCAAGCTACGCAAAACCAAATTAGCTAAGTCTCATTGTAGATGTAGGGGAAGCTCATTCAAAGCGAGCTCAGGTTATGCTGGTAATGCACAGGTGGATATGTCGCCGAGTGTACTCGCACGCAACCGACGAACTGTCTGCAGCTTACATAATTATGTAATTTCGGATAAGGAATCCTTAAGAAACTGTGTTAAACGTTTGCCTATCAGAGTGAGTGGGTTTGGTGTCAGTTGTCAGTAATTATTGCAGCGGAAACCAAAATTATTAGCGACACCTATACAGCTTAGAACGGTCATGTTGGTACGAACAGCAACAAAAGTTGACAAACACCTAATTTTTTGAACACCTCTAATTGCTGACCGTACTCACTGATAACCACAACCAGTGTGCATGTATGACCAAATAATATATGAACATGGACGAGGCGAAAGGAGTACGTAAGTAGCGGAAGTCTTTGCAGGTGAATCTCTAGTTTCCGAATAAAAAAATTAAGTTCAAAAATCTAAAACAATCGCATGTGCGACAAAGCCCTTTTTATTGAAATAAAAAAAAAAAAACTAAAACCCGACTACTAACAAAATCGCGGTCTTAAGAGTTCGTATGATGCTGTTTTGGTGATATTGGGCGATCTAGATCTCGGTATCTATATGACCTAAGAATTCGGTATTTGGACACCATTAAACTTGGACTTATAATCTTTAAATCTGTACAAGCGAAAACACGATTGGATGAAAAAACCTCGAAAAAAAAAAATACTAAAACAACTCGGTTTGCACTTATTTAGAGTTGGATCTCTGAAACCTTATGGAATTTAGTGACGATTTTTACATAATAGATAGGTAACTATATTATCTCAAATCGTGCAGATTTTTTTTTTTAATTTTCTACGTGGTTTTCTCGTAATTAGCATTCCTGTGATTGGCGCTTACGTTATTTTATTCTAAGCGAGCGCACATTCTTTCTGTCTCACGTTTGGAACGCGGTAGTAATAGCGCTATCCTTTTCAATTTGTTCAATTCAGTGACATTCAGTCTGCTGCGGCATCTGTTGCGAGACGAACCTATGTTTGGCGACATTACAGACAGCGGACTATTTTCTACGCAATTATTTTGTTTAGTGGTAGGCATTATAGGTACCTATAATAAAGTTTAGGGACAGTATTTACTGTAAAAAGTTGTTGAAAACGTTTTGTGTAAATATATTATATACCTATCTTTTAATGATGATTGTCACCCACCTGATGATGGACTCCGAAGGTAGGTATAGGATCTCGGTGTCGGCACTACATAGAACCATCGTGTTTGGACTCATTTGAAAGGTCTAACGGAGATCTTGTTGACTAATGATGTCACCCACCTGATGATGGACTCCGAATATAGGTATAGGATCTCGGTGTCGGCACTACATAGAACCATCGTGTTTGGACTCATTTGAAAGGTCTAACGGAGATCTTGTTGACTAATGATGTCACCCACCTGATGATGGACTCCGAAGGTAGGTATAGGATCTCGGTGTCGGCACTACATAGAACCATCGTGTTTGGACTCATTTGAAAGGTCTAACGGAGATCTTGTTGACTAATGATGTCACCCACCTGATGATGGACTCCGAAGGTAGGTATAGGATCTCGGTGACGGCACTACGTAGAACCATCGTGTTTGGACTCATTTGAAAGGTCTAATGGAGATCTTGTTGACTAATGATGTCACCCACCTGATGATGGACTCCGAAGATAGGTATAGGATCTCGGTGTCGGCACTACATAGAACCATCGTGTTTGGACTCATTTGAAAGGTCTAACGGAGATCTTGTTGACTAATGATGTCACCCACCTGATGATGGACTCCGAAGGTAGGTATAGGATCTCGGTGTCGGCACTACATAGAACCATCGTGTTTGGACTCATTTGAAAGGTCTAACGGAGATCTTGTTGACTAATGATGTCACCCACCTGATGATGGACTCCGAAGGTAGGTATAGGATCTCGGTGACGGCACTACGTAGAACCATCGTGTTTGGACTCATTTGAAAGGTCTAACGGAGATCTTGTTGACTAATGATGTCACCCACCTGATGATGGACTCCGAAGGTAGGTATAGGATCTCGGTGACGGCACTACGTAGAACCATCGTGTTTGGACTCATTTGAAAGGTCTAACGGAGATCTTGTTGACTAATGATGTCACCCACCTGATGACGGACTCCGAAGGTAGGTATAGGATCTCGGTGACGGCACTACGTAGAACCATCGTGTTTGGACTCATTTGAAAGGTCTAACGGAGATCTTGTTGACTAATGATGTCACCCACCTGATGATGGACTCCGAAGGTAGGTATAGGATCTCGGTGACGGCACTACGTAGAACCATCGTGTTTGGACTCATTTGAAAGGTCTAACGGAGATCTTGTTGACTAATGATGTCACCCACCTGATGATGGACTCCGAAGGTAGGTATAGGATCTCGGTGACGGCACTACGTAGAACCATCGTGTTTGGACTCATTTGAAAGGTCTAACGGAGATCTTGTTGACTAATGATGTCACCCACCTGATGACGGACTCCGAAGGTAGGTATAGGATCTCGGTGACGGCACTACGTAGAACCATCGTGTTTGGACTCATTTGAAAGGTCTAACGGAGATCTTGTTGACTAATGATGTCACCCACCTGATGATGGACTCCGAAGGTAGGTATAGGATCTCGGTGACGGCACTACGTAGAACCATCGTGTTTGGACTCATTTGGAAGGTCGAACGAAGACCTTGGTCACTAATGATGTCACCTATCTGATGATGGACTAGTAGGTAGGTAGTAGGTAGGTAGTAGGCACCTACCTACTACCTACCTACTACCTACCTACTACCTACCTACCTACTACCTACCTACTACCTACCTACTACCTACCTACTACCTACCTACTACCTACCTACTACCTACCTACTACCTACCTACTACCTACCTACTACCTACCTACTACCTACCTACTACCTACCTACTACCTACCTACTACCTACCTACTACCTACCTACTACCTACCTACTACCTACCTACTACCTACCTACTACCTACCTACTACCTACCTACTACCTACCTACTACCTACCTACTACCTACCTACTACCTACCTACTACCTACCTACTACCTACCTACTACCTACCTACTACCTACCTACTACCTACCTACTACCTACCTACTACCTACCTACTACCTACCTACTACCTACCTACTACCTACCTACTACCTACCTACTACCTACCTACTACCTACCTACTACCTACCTACTACCTACCTACTACCTACCTACTACCTACCTACTACCTACCTACTACCTACCTACTACCTACCTACTACCTACCTACTACCTACCTACTACCTACCTACTACCTACCTACTACCTACCTACTACCTACCTACTACCTACCTACTACCTACCTACTACCTACCTACTACCTACCTACTACCTACCTACTACCTACCTACTACCTACCTACTACCTACCTACTACCTACCTACTACCTACCTACTACCTACCTACTACCTACCTACTACCTACCTACTACCTACCTACTACCTACCTACTACCTACCTACTACCTACCTACTACCTACCTACTACCTACCTACTACCTACCTACTACCTACCTACTACCTACCTACTACCTACCTACTACCTACCTACTACCTACCTACTACCTACCTACTACCTACCTACTACCTACCTACTACCTACCTACTACCTACCTACTACCTACCTACTACCTACCTACTACCTACCTACTACCTACCTACTACCTACCTACTACCTACCTACTACCTACCTACTACCTACCTACTACCTACCTACTACCTACCTACTACCTACCTACTACCTACCTACTACCTACCTACTACCTACCTACTACCTACCTACTACCTACCTACTACCTACCTACTACCTACCTACTACCTACCTACTACCTACCTACTACCTACCTACTACCTACCTACTACCTACCTACTACCTACCTACTACCTACCTACTACCTACCTACTACCTACCTACTACCTACCTACTACCTACCTACTACCTACCTACTACCTACCTACTACCTACCTACTACCTACCTACTACCTACCTACTACCTACCTACTACCTACCTACTACCTACCTACTACCTACCTACTACCTACCTACTACCTACCTACTACCTACCTACTACCTACCTACTACCTACCTACTACCTACCTACTACCTACCTACTACCTACCTACTACCTACCTACTACCTACCTACTACCTACCTACTACCTACCTACTACCTACCTACTACCTACCTACTACCTACCTACTACCTACCTACTACCTACCTACTACCTACCTACTACCTACCTACTACCTACCTACTACCTACCTACTACCTACCTACTACCTACCTACTACCTACCTACTACCTACCTACTACCTACCTACTACCTACCTACTACCTACCTACTACCTACCTACTACCTACCTACTACCTACCTACTACCTACCTACTACCTACCTACTACCTACCTACTACCTACCTACTACCTACCTACTACCTACCTACTACCTACCTACTACCTACCTACTACCTACCTACTACCTACCTACTACCTACCTACTACCTAACTATTACCTACTACCTACCTACCCGGTTTTATTTATTTATGGAAACATTTGTTTTGAATAGTTATAGTTTATTTTCGACGGAACATTTATTTTTGTTATTTACGGTACCTACTACCTACGATATTTGTGTAAGTACCTACGAATGTTTGTCTTTTATTTTTTTATGGGATTTTTATTGTTTTTGTAATGGTACCTATATTGTATATTCTGAATATACTTACATATTAAACTGTTTAATAAATAAACATTGATGATTAATTACATAGAACATTTTATTTCATACTAACCTTTTAGGTTTATAGATTGAGTACCTACTTACTTACCTACTTTTATCTACGTGAGGAATGATAGATCAGTCTGGATCTTCGGTCAATAAGTTTCGAGTCCACGAAAAAAAAAAACCTCTAAATTTCGAAACTTGAGTCTCGGACTCTCGGCCCTAGTACCTACCTATCTATTATTTTACCTACTATTATGTATAGTGTTTAGGTGTGTCATTAGTTTGTACCTAGGTAATAATAGGGTTATGGACGGAGCTTCAAATAAGTATACCGACAATAATTTATTATCCTCGCTTGATTGTCAGCTCCGATCTGTCGTCGTACCGTGAAAATAGGTACTTCCATGAATTTCAACATTATTTGAATGATTTTTTTACGAATACGTTTTATATATAATTATGTAATATGAATCAAGCTGTCGACCAGCTGGGCGGTCGGGGCACAGCAGTTCAAACTCGTACTCGACTCACACTCGATCGCGGCCTGTGCGCGGAGCGCGCCGCGCTGCCGCGCCGGGCGTCATGCCACCGCGTATTATGGAAGAGGGGGCGCGGGCGAGAGGTACGAAATCGCTCGCGTTGGGCTATAATGCGCGCTCTTAAAAGTAGAAAACAAGAAAATACTTGTCTGATATTCTTCGTAGTCGCATGCCGCTGATACCTGATGCTCCTTCATGGCGTTCTCATTGATACAGAAGTCAGCTGCTAATTGCCATTAGCAAGGTGGCATGCGACTACGAAGAATATCAGACAAGAATTATTTTCTTGTTTTCTACTTTTAAGACCGCGATTTTGTTAGTAGTCGGGTTTTAGATTTTTGAACTTAATTTTTGTATTTGTATTTTATTTTTGTGTGTACTTAAACTATAATATAATACATATTTGTAATGTGCTCGCCAAGACCTTTCATTTGATACCAAACTTGCTATGATTATCTCAATTTATTATTTTTTTAGGTAAGTTTTTGACATTTAAATTCCATCATAAAAAGAATTTATAATATTTATATAGCCTATGACACCCGAGCTATTCTTACGAATCTATTGACACCTAATTTATTAAAATCCGTTCAGTAGTTTAGGCGCTACGGTGGAACATACATACATACATACATAGACTGCCAAAATCATTACCCTTCCTTTTGGCTTCGCCGTAGTCGGGTAAAAAGGCGTTTATAAAATAATGTGTGTAGGAGTTCTTCATAGGCAAAGGCATAAGCAAACGATTTAAATTAACTATATACGGGTGCAGGTGAAGTTCTTCCAAGAATCTAAAATGCAATAACCACTTCAAAAATGTTGGCACCTGAGCACCTCTGATTTTTCCTGTAGTGTATTGATCCTGTAGAAGAAGTTCGTCGTCGTAAGAATCTTGTCGAGTTATTTGATATGTCTATGTTTTAGAAAATAATCTACGCCAGAAAAGTTAGCATTTCTTCAGTCCTGTTTTTGCGCTGGATTATAGTACGGTCCTCGCGCGTTAGGTAGGTACTTCAAAGAAAATTTTGGTACAGATAACAGATTAAGATTACCTATAGGTTCATTCTAGTCTTCATAAAACATAAAAGTGAGAATGTGTTCTACTGTGCACACGGCGACAGTTCAATCCATACATTTCTAGTACAACATGGCTTTGCTACAATAGCAGGTCCACATAAACTGGTTTTGTATAGTTTAATTGGTCGTCATGTGTACTCAGTAAAGCCTAACGTACAGTCGAACAAGCTAATAAGTATACAGGGTAGAGATCTTTATAATAGGGGATCGGACTGGGTCAAAATAATATTATTCTAAACAGAATAATATTATTAATTAATTATTTACAAACAATTCTATGTCGGCAATATTGTCGACGTTGCCATTTCGATCACAAAGTGTTTTCAATTGTATCAATACAAATTGCAAATGTCAAGAGTTCATGAACGTAGTTATAGCTGTATTTAGCCTCAGATTATGTATCGATTAGGATATAAGTAGGTAATAGGGGATCGGACTGGGTCAAAATAATATGATTCTGTTTAGTCCGTAAGTTAGATTATCGAAAAATATTGAATACGTGTTTTTTGTTTTATCAAATCAATAAAAAATTACGAAAATAAAACGCGTCAAAGATCTTGGAGTGGGGCTTGAAACGTCACTTGTGTCGTCAAAATGTACTATCATAATGACGTCACACGAGTTTTCGAAGCACTGTATCGTCTTCATTTTAAGTTTACGTGAAAAAAGAAAAAATACGTGTCCAATAATTTTTGGAAATCTATCTGACGGACTAATTAGTTTTTTTTTGTCCGATCCCCTATTCTATAACACTGAAAATATTGATTGTAATTTTGTTCTATCAAGTGTCTCGCAGTAATCGCAGTCAAACGCTGTATCCTAAACTGCTGTATGCTAAATGTATCTGTACAATCTTAAAAGTAAATACAAGTTAGCTGGCTGTATACTTATTAGCTTGTTCGACTGTACGTGCGTAAACGTAGTGTAGTGTAGCGTTATTACATAGTTAATTACTTACTAATTGTGTGGCATTAGGTAGGAAAATACGAGACGTTGTGTTGGAAGGCCTCACACTAGGTGGACCAATGACCTGGTGAAGGTTGCGGGGATCCGCTGGATGCGAAACGCACGGGACCAGTCATTTTGGTGACACTTGAGGGACACCTAAGTCCAGCAGTGGACGTCGTTTCGGCTGAAATGATGATGATGATGTTGAGGCAGGTAAATTAATGACTTTAAAGAAACCCTGAGGGACGGCAGCAACCCCTTCCCCTGGCGACGCCCTTGTTCAAAGATACTGAATTACTGATGACCCAAAATGCTTAATTTTATCGCTGAAAGATACGAATACATTGCTGGAAACAGACATTTACATGTTCGAAGATACTCGGGCTTGTACAACAAGAAACAATTATCTGAACGCGCTAAGCATAAATAATGCGATGTGATGGGGCGGGTAATTTACTCATTACGACCCTTTTAGGTCTAGAAGGCAGTGTGGAAGGCGGTGTTGGAGTTCCTAAAGTTGTGAATTTTAACTTAAAGAAGGCTTCAGAAGAAATTGTATTGATGTAAGTAATATTTACAGTTTTAAGTGAGTGCTAGGCTTCTTACAGTTTAAATCATCGCCAGCATAATTATTTTTCTGCACTTATATATTTATCATTATACTGCACCCCTGCAGTATGAGCTATTACTACACAATTTCCTTTAGACTCTATGAAATCAATGTCGTATATATAGGTACTAGCTATCATCGACTATCGAGTGAATTAAACAAATATATTATCTAGCTAATAAAAGCTTTCATTACCTTCAATTTTTCATTGTTGTTGAAATTGCGATTTTTGGAAATAAATGTAACAAATTAAAAAACTCGTGGAGCTAAGAAGGAAATATTTGGGCTGTAGGGATCGCAAATTACCCTTTCTTTCGGCCCATTCTATTTGACTAACGATGCACCAATTGAACATTCTGTATAAGGCAGTATGCCTTATACAGGATGTTCTATTGGTGCATCGTTGCTATTGAAACCGTTCATATGATCAAACAGCAGCGTAGTGTGTCGTAAAAAAAACTTTTTTACAAAAAATAAAACCGACTTCGACAAAAATAAAACAAAGTGAAAAATAAAAATCAGCTTCTGAAGTCGGTGACTTTTGTTTGTTTGATTTCATGTTTTTGCCACCGACTTCTGAAGCTGATTTTTATTTTTCACTTTGTTTTATTTTTGTCGAAGTCGGTTTTATTTTTTGTAAAAAAGTTTTTATTTTTCACTTTTTAGTGGTTCACATGTGCTTACCCCTTCACAACGTACCGGCGTGATGTTATGTTATGAACTGGTGTAAACAATAGACAGACATGAGATTTCAGCAATCCCAGTCCATTTGCTATCATTTATTGAGGAGTTCCGTTGTCTATCTCCGAAGTACTTCATCAGAATATGTTCACCAACCTTTGTAGTGAGTACAGGCGTGATATTATGCTGTGTGATGGCGTAAACAATGCTTAGTTAAGCTATAGCAACAATCGCGGTTAATCTGCTGTTATTTATTGAAGAGTTCCCCCGATTTCTACAAGATCCCATCATCAGATATTGAAATGGTGACAATGGGACCACACGGGAAGCACCAGCTTTCAAATGAAAAAAGAATCATGAAAATCAGTTCACCCAGTCGCAAGTTATGAGTGAACAAACATAAAAAAAAAAAAAAAAAAAAAAAAAAAAAAAAAATACAGTCGAATTGATAACCTCCTCCTTTTTTTGAAGTCGGTTAAAAATCGTGAAGATGGGAAATCATGAAACGACTCCCGCTCTAGGCGTAGCAGAAGGGTATACCAGACTCTTACTGACTAAAACCAATCCGTGTTCCTCCACTTTGCATACCAGGGCCGCGCTGACTCTTTTGAACAAATTCCGTAACGTTCTTTCGACGAGAAACACCCTGAAAATCCTTTTAAGATCTTGTTATCAGATGAACTAACATGATTGAGAAGCTGTGACTGTGCTTAATTTAAATGATTAATTTGTTTCATTAAACTCTACAAGTGTAATCGTTATGATTTGCGAAATGTGGAGTGGGTTCTGTGATTGTTTTATTTTAATAATCAAGGAGTCAATATTAACATTAATAAGCGTGGGGTCAATCATAACTATTTTTCAGCTTTCAATTAGGGGGCTTGAAAAAGGATTGTAGTTTTTTGAAATTATATAAATATAATTTCTATAACTACAATAATTACCATAGGTACCTACAGTAATACTATATCTATAGTAATTTCTATACCTACAGTAATTACAATAGGTACCTACAGTAATACCTACAGTAATACTATATCTATAGTAATTTCTATAAGTACCAAGTACCAGTACCAGTTATCTTTAGTGATTTCTATATCTACAGTAATTACTATGAATGCAATTACTGGAGGTATGATGTTTCCAAGCAGTATTTCCTATCTTCTTTATTTAGAGAGACTTTCAGTCCAGGTGAGTTTGAAAACAAAACTTTTCTATAGTAATTTCTATACCTACAGTAATTACCATAGGTACCTACAGTAATTACTATATCTATAGTAATTTCTATAAGTACCTACAGTAATTACCATAGGTACCTACAGTAATTACTATATCTATAGTAATTTCTATACCTACAGTAATTACCATAGGTGCCTCCAGTAATTACCATAGAGTACCTACAGTAATTACTATATCTATAGTAATTTCTATAACTACAGTTATTACTAGGTATTATCTTTAGTGATTTCTATATCTACAGTAATTACTATGAATGCAATTACTGGAGGTATGATGTTTCCAAGCAGTATTTCCTATCTTCTTTATTTAGAGAGACTTTCAGTCCAGGTGAGTTTGAAAACAAAACTTTTCAGTGAAGGGACCATAAAAACACACACATCCTTAACTCGGATTAATTAACGAATGGTCAAGTAATTGCCACCGTTTTCGTTCGTCGTGGATAATTATGTCCGTCCTCATTGTACTTTAATAAGAAGTGTACGTCAAGCACTTCGACCACTGGCAATAAGAATAAAAAAAATAGTGCTATGTGGAGGGAGAATTTATACGTAAAAGTTTGGTATGTACTAGATTTAAGGTATTTTTAGACAGCTGCTAAATCCCACACTACCTTCAATTCATCATTCAGAGTCTCAACAAACGGACCCTCCGCGTAGCCGTCAACCTATATAATTTTATATGACTTCTAAGGGCTCGTTTACGGAGACGCGGGGCGTCGCGCGGCGCGTGCAGAAGGCTCGTCTCGTGCTTTTAATTTTACTAATTTACTGAGAGACGGGTTCACCGCAACAAACGCTGCATTTTAAAGTAACGAGCGAAAAATCGCTTCTCGTAAAATCGACGTTTGAAATCGTTAACTTTTTCATACATCGCCATATTGTGTTTGAAATAAAAACGCAGCACGCGCCGCGCGACGCCCCACCGTACGTAAAGATGCACTAAGTCATAACACTACTTTTGGCCGTAGTCGGGTTAAAAAAGGTTAATTTCAATATAGGCTATAGAGAATAAAAAATATTTAAAAAAAATTAAATAATGTAACATAGCCTTCAAACCAACCTTTTAGGGTTCTGTAGTCAACTAGGAACCCTTATAGTTTCGCCATGTCTGTCTGTCCGTCCGTCCGTCCTCGCTTAATCTCTGTGACCGTTAGCACTAGAAAGCTGAAATTTGGTACCAATATGTGTATCAATCACGCCGACAAAGTGGTAAAATAAAAATTGGAAAAAAATGTTTTATTAGGATAGCCCCCCTATATTGTAAAGTGGGAAGTGATTTTTTTTTAATTTCAACCCTAACGTGTGATATATTGTTGGAAAGGTATTTAAAAATGAATAGGGGTTTACTAAAATCATTTTTTGATAATGTCAATAATTTCGGAAATAATCGCTCCAAAAGTAAAAAACAATGCGTCCCCCCCCTCTAATTTTTGAACCATAAGTTTAGAAAATATGAAAAAAATCTGAAAAGTAGAACTTTATAAGGACTTTCTAGGAAAATCATTTTGAACTTGGATGGAAACAACAGATGGAAACAGCAGTTAACCAATATAATTTGGTCCCTGAATCGTATGAGCGCCTATACAATCTAGAGGTCAAGTTTCATTGGCCCGTAGAAGAAATTGTATAAATTATTATAGCATACCGTTTTGGTACGGAACCCTTCATGTGCGAGTCCGACTCGCACTTGGCCAGTTTTTTAAATTAAATATATTAATTTTAAATTGCTTAATGGGCCTGCTCAAACTTAACCTCTTAACATCACGCCTGATGGATAGTCTATGATGGAACGAGCTCACCAGAAGATGCCTGCCATGTTCACTCTTGCTTTGAAATGTGGGAGAGACACGTTTTGCCATTGACTTATATATTACTGCGTAAGGACTGGGCGGACCGCATGATAAAATGACGCCTCGAATTTGGTCCCAAATAGGTCTTGACTAAACCGAAGTTTAAAAGAAAATGAAAAATGAAAATGTAATTTTTTTTTTATTAACATTTTAATGAAAGCTTTATTTAATTTCTTTATACCTCGATAATACCACGCCACGCCCGCTCATACAAGGTTACGTTTACGAGCAGCCTGATTAGTTCTTATAGATGACGTTAGTGTTTCTCTCTATGGGGAACGCATCGAGCAAAATGTTCGGACGACCGCATCTTTAGTTTTTATATCAATGCGTTTTGCACACAAATCATCGTCACACGCCCACATTTTAGTAAATACGTTTTACACAAAGAAATAATAAAGTCTGCAAATAAACATGTGACTGATGATCATAATCATAGTCTCATTAATTACCATAATTCAGAGGTAGATAACAACGTTTTATTGTCAAGTAAATAAAGATGTGACTTTAAAAAATAGACTCTCATTTTGTGGAATATTTTTTAATAACGGTTTTGTAAACAAAAATCAGAACACGCACCTGGCATATTCTGATTTTGTAGTACATAAATCTGACTATTTTTATAAATGTGAATGGATTTACCTACTCCATCACGCCCCAGAATGGCTGAACGGATTTGGATTGAAAGGGGATAGAACCGATGTGGCATATCAACCTGTCCGCCATTTTGTTTTTTTTCGAAATCGCGGCCCACGATGAAAGTGGTATGTATGGATAGAAGACATATAGACGAACAAAAAATGTCAAGTAACACGGTACCTAAAGTGTCACGTTACCGAGATATTTCAAGTTAAAGATCGACAAATAAGTACAACGACAATCATTAAATATTTTTTTAAATAGCCTTTTTACGTATAAATGCGTTAAATTGTATCCAAATAATAGTTCCCAGGTTGATTAATATTATACGCACAATAAAATAGCTTCGCATCGCAATAAAACGCTATGTTATGTCAAAAATAGTTTTCTCGTGCTCCTAGTAGTATGTTATGTACCTACTCTCTTTCAGTAACCAGTAATAATAATAATAAACGCCTATAGATAGACACGTAAAAGGTCAAATTTTTATGTGGTCATTGTACTCATATGACCATCTTTACCTTCAAATATCTCGGTATCGTGACACTTAGGGTACCGTGTTACTAGACATTTTTTGTTCGTCTAAATGTCCTCTATCCATACATACCACTTTCATTGTGGGCCGCGATTTCGAAAAAAAATCAAAATGGCGGTGGGTCGATATGCCAGCTCCCATACAAAAAAGTTCAAACCCCTTTGCCACAGAGATAGACTCATCATGCATCATCATTCTTTTGCTCTTATCCCAATCCAATTGGGTCGGTGCGGTTTGTCATGACACAGAGATTCATTAAAGTCTGAAAAAGTAATAATTATAGCCTTTAATTTAACGAATAGGTACACCTCAATATTTTCACGTAGATGAAGTCGCGGGTAACGACTAATATTCCCTTCAATTTGGAAGGCTGCCTTAAAGTTGGTGTTCCTTTGTGGCTGAAACAGTAGATACCTACGTAAGTACTTCGAAATGATTAAATCGGACTATACTGAAAGATTAGTCTAGCTAGACTCCTACGCTTACAAGGCACAAGTTCAGTAGTGCATGTTAAAGGTGGTAGTTATAGGCCCCAGTGGATATAACACTCGCATTTCGAGACCGATGTCACAGATCGAATCTCTTGAGGTAAACGTAAATAAAAATAAAAAAATTAACAAAAAAAGTATCACACTTATTTGTTTATTCAGGTTATACTATTATTGATCGAAGGGTTATAAGAATTTGTGTGAGTACCTCAAACCACAAGCCACAACCAAAAAGTCTGAATTAAAAACTCGCAAAAAAGATTTTACTGCTTGGGATTGGCTGACTAAAACAATAGACTGCTAGTTAGCCTTTAGGAACAGGGAGCTTGCTTCTCTACGGTAGATATTACTTACCTATTACATTACATCCTCCTAACAGTCTTTTACCAGACGTTTTTAACGCGTCAGAGCCAGACAATGAATTGGAGATAAAAATGATCAAAAACTAAAAATGTGAAATAAATTGGTCATGGTAAATGCATACGTTCCAATGATCAAAAATAAATACAGGTGTCACCTAAATCCATAGCATGAGTCAACATCCGGATCTGATGTTTTTTGTGTTCCGAATATTAAACAATGAAAAAATTGGCATAAAATTAATGTAATTAAACTAAAAATTCAATGATTAAAAAAAAAATGAATTCATTTATTCAATTTGGCTACACCTGTGCATACATTGTCGTTAAAAATCATCATCATCATCATCATCATTCTCTTGCCCTTATATCCTAATTCATTTGGGGTCGGCGCAGCATGTCTTCCTCTTCCATACCTCTAGCGCTGTTTCTCGTCATCTCATGAGACACCTCCTTTCTTACCATATCGTTCTTAACACAGTCCATCTATCGTTTCTTTGGTCTTCCTCTACTCGTATACCCTTCCACATTCATATTTAAAACCTTCCTCACGACATTTTCCTCGTTCCTCCGCATCACATGCCCATACCACGACAACCGTCCACACAATTTTTCAGTCACCGGCGCCACTTTCAGACTTCCTCACATTTTTTTTTTATACATGTGGCATGTTAAAATTTTATTTTCACTTCTCTCGCTCTAAAATTCGTCTAGTCGTGCGTAGGCGACATAAAGTCGCGTTTTATGCTCCAGAGCATAAAGTAAAATCTTCGTCGAAGATCAAGGTAATCGGCACAGGTAATCGGCCCAACAGCCACAGCAACAACTTCATAGAATAACCTCTTTAATTTAATTCGTTTCGCTGGTATTCTAAGAACAAGGGATTACTGCTTTTCATTACGAATACAAGGAAAGTTGATGGGAATAGGCTTCCCCCAATTACCTAAATCGCTTGATGGCAATAGGCTTGCTCTTAATTAGGATGGTTGATGGCAATAGGCTTGCTTTCAATTACCTAAATCAGTGGATGGCAATAGGCTTGCTCCTAATAAGATTGGTTGATTGCAATAGGCTTTTCCTAATTACATCGGTTGATGGCAATAGGCTTGTCCCTAATTACATCAGTTGATGGCAATAGGCTTGCTCCTAATTACATTGGTTGATGGCAATAGGCTTGGTCGCAATTACATCAGTTGATGGCAATAGGGTTGCTCCTAATTAAATTGGTTGATGGCAATAGGCTTGCTCAAAATGTTTTTATAACTGAGCAGTATGAGTAACGACATAAGTCAGGTGTTATGTCAAGTTTCCTACTGAAAAAAAAAAGTTAATTGTGGCGGGAACCATAATTATTTTTTCACTTCTCTCGCTCTAAAATTCGTCTTTATGTCGTGCGTAGGCGACATAAAGTCGCGTTTTATGCTCTAGAGCATAAAGTAAAATCTTCGTCGAAGACCAAGGTAATCGGCACAGGTAATCGGCCCAACAGCCATATGAACAACTTCTAACCTCTTTAATTTAATTCGTTTCGTTAGTATTCTAAGAACAAGGGATTACTGCTTTTCATTACGAATACAAGGAAAGTTGATGGGAATAGGCTTTCCCCAATTACCTAAATCGCTTGATGGCAATAGGCTTGCTCTTAATTAGGTTGGTTGATGGCATTAGGCTTGCTCCTAATTACATCATTTGATGGGAATAGGCTTACTCTTAATTACATTGATTGATGGCAAAAGGCTTGCTCCTAATTACAGCGGTTGATGGCAATAGGCTTGCTCCTAATAAGATTGGTTGATGGCAATAGGCTTTTCCTAATTACATCGGTTGATGGCAATAGGTTTGGCCCTAATTACATCAGTTGATGGCAATAGGCTGGCTCCTAATTACATTGATTGATGGCAATAGGCTTGGTCCCAATTACATCAGTTGATGGCAATAGGCTTGCTCCTAATTACATTGGGTGATGGCAATAGGCTTGCTCCTAATTACATTGGTTGATGGCAATAGGCTTGCTTAAAATGTTTTTTTTATCTGAGCAGTATGAGTAACGAGTTAACGACATAAGTCAGGTGTTATGTCAAGTTTCCTACTGAAAAAAAAAAAGTTAATTGGCGGGATCCATAATTATTTTTACAATATTTACAAGTTGCTGTTTCATTTCCTCGCAATCGAAGTGAAAAGTAGAGTGTAAAACTCGTCCATAAAACCCATTTTACTCTCTACTTTATATCCATCCTCGCTCCCAAGCTCGCATCGGATGGATAAACGTCTCGCGCAAAATGATGCGTTTTATGCACTTGGTGTACAATCTACTATTACAATATTTACAAGTTGCTGTTGCATTTCCTCGCAATCGAAGTGAAAAGTAGAGTGTAAAACTCGTCCATAAAACCCATTTTACTCTCTACTTTATATCCATCCTCGCTCGCAAGCTCGCATCGGATGGATAAACGTCTCGCGCAAAATGGTTCGTTTTATGCACTTGGTGTACAATCTACTATTAATGCATCCAATCGGCAGAATGTTAGTATGTGCGTTACATTGAGTTCTATCTACCGTTTTTTCGCCCCAAGAAAAAGTCGATTATACAGCAATTATTTTTGCGGTAGGTTCATTGACTTATATATTACTTCGTAAGGACTGGGCGGACCGCATGATAAAATGACGCCTCGAATTTGGTCCCAAATAGGTCTTGACTAAACCGAAGTTTAAAAGAAAATGAAAATTAAAAATTAAAATTTAACATTTTTTTTATTAACATTTTAATGAAAGCTTTGTTTAATTTCGTTATACCTCGATAATACCACGCCACGCCGCTCATACAAGGTTACGTTACTATTATGTATTCTGTGGTTACGTTTACGAGCAGCCTGATTAGTTCATATAGATGACGTTAGTGTTTCTCTGTATGGGGAATGCATCGAGCAAAATGTTTGGACGACCGTATCTTTAGTTTTTATATCAATGGGTAGGTTACTTCAGAATGCTTGTGTTAAATATTTTCAGATATCCTATTATTTTTGGCTCGTAATGCAAAACAAACTTATGACTTTACTTAAGTATAATTATAAAAATACAGACAATCAACATTAATGAACTTTTTAAATAATTAAGTATCAAAATTAGGAGACAGTAAGAACGTCCGCGTCGTCGCTTGCTGAAAAAAGGGGCGTGGTTCCCGCCATTTTCAGTAGCTTCACTCGGTGTTGCCAACACGGCCCTCCTGCATCGTGCATGTCCTCAGGCACGCTCCAACCAATGCCGATCTTTGCACACCGGAATCAATAAATCTGGTTATAAAATGCAAGTGGCCACGTTTGCACACACGTAAACATCTACATAACATCTTAGAAAAAAGTTCAATATTATTTACAACTTCAGATGATTATAAACCTTAACATTTAAACATAACGTTTAATTATCATTGTAAAGTATATTTATTTAAGCCCTTTCATCGGAGAAAGATTAGAAGCAAAACATTTTAAATGTCGCTCCAAAGTAAAAAGTCATCAGTACAAAAATATTCATTCTAAAATGAAACTTAAACAAAAGCAATACGGTTAAAAGCATTTTGTGTACAATGTCGTGCTTATTCTATTGCGGAACTAGCGTTCCCTGTTCAAGAACATGATACAATAGTTGGTGCGTTGTAGCAAACATTGGCCAAACAATTATAATATTCGCTGATTTAATTATATTTACAGTTTAATTATGTTTAAATATTATGAAAAAGCACATAATGATATTAAATTACCGAAAAATAGATATTCCTTCCAAAACCTTGGTGTTACGGTGGTTATTTACGCAGTTTTTGAACGCATACTGCGGTATTTTGACGTCTTAATGTTGGCTATGATTGGACCATACTAATTTGAAATAAGACCACAAATACGTTTGTGGTCTTATATTTCGGGCCGTTTTTGAAGCGCTTATCGGGAATCTAGTACATTATTGATCGAAGATAAAATGCAAGTATTAAAAAGTACCCTAGAGATTTCGTACTCGAGTTGCCTTATCAGTGAACTTCGTGTCTCCTTTAGGCTTAGGAATCTTTGTGATATCCACCGTTTTCTTATGTACTGAATTGCCCAACTAACAGCTTATTGTCTTTAGGCTTAGACAAAATCTCTAAACCAGCCGTCCACTCCTTTAGTCCGAAGTAGTGCCTGTTTCGTACTTTACTCCTTTAGTCTTAGGCAGTAACTGCTTCAGCACACCACTTCTACACACTTCTGTTCTGGATGGTGAACACTCACTTCTACCCGCTATTCTAATTTCTGTCCATCATTACACCATAACATCACGCCTGTAATACGCGAATGGGTAAGGCAGAGGTGTACCTATTCACGCTCTACAAGTTATGTTAAAGTCCATGTAATAGGGGTAAGCCTATTGCCATCAACCAGATACCCCGATTCCGTGGCTGCTACTGAGAAATTCCTAATGGAAACGTATCGTAGAAATGAAAGTTGAAATAAGACCTCCCAAAAAGTTTTGCACGTTGTCCGTTTACACCTTATATTGTCCTACACGCAGGACGCAGACACAGGCAGACCCTGTAGTGTGTGAGCGGCGCTCCTCCACAGTCCCACTGCAGCTAGCAGAAAAACTGGCATAAAAATTTAAAAAAATCTTTTTGGCAGATGACTGTAATCCTCACAAAAGTATAAAGACACCAAACTCGTCACTGCCATACGTATTCAGAATTTCAGAGTATGATTAGCCAGTCATTATGAAAAATCGTGTACATTTTTTATTGATGATTACAGGCTTGCATTTTTACTATTGTTGTGAAAAGATATAACGAAGGCTCACACAATATTTATCCAAATAAACTTAGCTTATCTTTTTTTAGTACTACTAGATCATTTTCTCTAATTTTTTTCAAGTCATAATACTTTGCACTCCTAAAGTTTGTTTATAAGGAGTGAAATTTGGGAAATTAGACTCATTCTGAGTTAAAACGGGGTGGGACCACCATCAGAATCAAGAAGGTTTTTAAAGTGGAAATTAAGTTCTAAGATTATCTTACCTATAATTCTCTTTTGAGGAAAAGGTGATTTATTAAAGCTGATTAACTTTTTATTTCAGTCCATTCGTTAGTCTTAGGGTAGATCTTGTTTCAATAGGTGTTTTTGTGAATCTATCTTTCTTTTTCATGTGGTTAGTGAACCTGGTGTCAGAACTTTACACGCCGTCGATAATACCGCTCAGCCATGCTGGTTTCTTCACGATGTTTTTCTTCAAAGAAAGAAGCAAGTAATAAGACCACAAGTGGCTTGCCACTTGTGGTCTTATTACTTGCTTCTTTCTTTGCTTCTTTCTTTGATCCGAAAACCAACGGTCTTGACCGTTGGTTTTCGGATTCATGTGCGTAGTGTATAGTTACCACTCACGCTTGGAATATAAAACTATCGTAAGTTTTAAGTTGGTACGAGTCGTACACGATATTACTATCTCCTGACAGAAATCCTGTGATATGGGTACATATTCCAAGTGAAAACAGTATACCTACCTATACCCTCAAAAATGTATACCTGGTAACTTATTCACATTTGTCAATTACCATTTTGTCAAAATATTAATTTTTGCGCTGACCTCATAGTTACACAGGTGCACATTGTATAAAAGTGTAATAAAAAAATTAAAAATCATGTGTTGCATTACAGATGAGAAACCAGACATTTTTCAGAATTTTCTTTAAAAGTATCAGCTACCTTTACAAATTTCACGAGCCTCTAACTAAAAGATACTACAAAGACCCCACACTAGATTTTTCCAGGCGGTTTCGTCCTGCGTTTACACTGGCAGCGATGTGCTAGGCTGTATTTATTTATAGTGAGAGACTTGTGTAGAACTTGCTAATAGTATCGCTTTTTTCGCAGCATTAGTTTAGTCGGCTAGGTTTTTTCTAGGCACATGAATCGCTCTACTTCTTCGCATATCTTTGGAGGAAGAGGGACACCCATGCGAAAACGGTTACCACCTTACCACGTATTCATATTAAAATTTTTCATATGTGTTTAAAAGAACCAGCTAATTCTTTGTTAGGTGTCGATATTTTACATAATTTAATTTTTATGCACAAAAAGGAGTTGCAGGTCGGAGGTCATTATAATCTTCCTACCCTTTTCCCATGTTATTTGGGATGATCAGCACAACACGTTTCTTCCTTCCATTCTCTCGTGTCAATCGACTCTATCATTTACTCCTTTTTCCTCCGTATCATTCATTTCTCTCACAATCCATCCATCTTTTCTTTGGTCTTCCTCTCCTCTCCTCATAAATTCATCACTTTTTTAGTCACATAATTATATTTATTTATTTATTTAATTTTAAAGAAAGCTTACAGACTAATAATAATTATAAATATCATGCCTAAGTAGTTTCATTTGCTAATTACAAGCTTCCATTTGCTATTACAATATGGGATTCATCCCTCCTAATCACATGCCCATAGGTACCACGACAGTTGATTCCTTGACAACTTTTCTGTAACTGGCGCAACTTTATTAATTTAATAATCTATATTACATGCAATCTTTTTTCATCAATTTTCTTCAGGTATTATTAATAAAAAATATTCCGGTAAAATTCTCAGGTGATATTTTGTATTACCTATATTAATTGAAGACCTGCGACATGGAGTATAAAAAGAGTGTTCTCTGATACATTTTTTTATTACTAAGAGAACAGTTAGGTGGAATTTCTTTTTAATTGATAAACTTTTTGTCACAGGTTTTCTGGAGCAGTTATTAGTAAAATACCAACATGGTTTTAGCACCCCAGGTGAGTGAAACTTTCTTTATAATTATTTCACCTTTCTGCTAATCTGACTGGCTTGTTCGTCTCGTTGTCGCAAGCACGGTTGCTGATCATGAGATCCAGGGTTCGTTTCGTGAATCGGGCAAAATTTTACTGGGTTTATAAATCTGAAATTTTCGGGTACCTATTAGAACCCACGACACGCAGTGCACTTATACAAATGAATGATGTTTATAAGATTTTAAAACAATATCTTATTGGTTTAAACTACTGTCCATGGAGTTTCTTGCCCATGCTTCTCCAAAGAGTTCTACGCTTTGGAATGGGCAACTACAGTTCTTTCACAAGTTATTATGCCTTGAATTGCCTTGTGACTGTAGCTTCGTTTTATTTGTTTTTCTGACATTCAGAAGTGCCTGTAGTGGTATAATTCAAATAAATTCTTTAAGTTTGACTTTATGTCGTTACTGCCACCAGGATTGTGGATGTCCAATCGTTGAAGAAGGTCCAAGTCTAGTCGACTCACCAGTATGCAGTGGCAACCTGTTGTTCATGGTTCTGCTGCAAGGGTACTTATGGGGACGCTGCAATATCTCCACGCCGTGCAAGAGGATAGAGTCGGTGGACGAAACAAATGACTCATACGACTTTATCGTTGTCGGTGCTGGATCTGCGGGGTCCATTGTGGCTGGCAGACTGACTGAGAATACCTCTTATAATGTAAGTGATTTACTATTTATTTTCGTCATTTATATACAGGAAATAGCAATCGCGACTACTGAGAATGAGGTCCTGGATTCGATTCCCAGGTCGGGCAAACTGTTAATGTGGGTCTAGCTACTATTAGTAGTGTACAGTCACCTCTGCCTATCCATTCGGGGATTAGAAGAGTGAAGTGATGTGATGTGAAATCGGTGACAAAAAATCAATGAAACAAACGAAAGACTAATCGTACCTATCGCCGCGGTCCGAAACAGCCCATTCTTAAGGCGAGGTTGCAGTACTTTGTTTTTATGTACGCACGAACTCGCCCCCCGCCCTGCCGCGCGAGCGATATAATGCCTAAATTTTGACTGTTTTTTGCTTAGAGAAAAACTATAAAGAAATTATACAATATGTTTTCAACATTTACTTCAAAATAAAAAGTTCTATCTATTGATATAACTTTTATATTAATTCATGATGAAATGTCTTAGCAGTACACGTTTGAAATTGTGATTTAGAGTCATGTTTGATAAAAAAAAGTATCGAGCCGATCATTCTAAATCGCGTTTCTATCTTTACGATTTACTAGAGAGTATGATCAATTTTTATGTAATGATTTTTATTTATTAAAAAACTCGTATCCATAACTTAAAAAACTCGTATTTAGTTCGATTTTTATAGGTTCAAAAATCTTAAAAAGTACTGCAACCTCGCCTTAAGAGCTCTTCTGCGTTTCACACCGCGGTCCGAACCGCTCGTGGTGCGAAACGACGTAAGACCCAGTTATTCACCATTTTTTTTTTACATTGTTAAATTTATTCCTTCGTAGGTGCTATTACTAGAAGCAGGCGGACCAGAGCCGCTCGGTGTGCGAGTCCCATCATTCTACAGAGCTTTTTGGGGCAACGAGGAAGTAGACTGGCGAGTTCGTACCGTCCCTGACAATTACTGCCTCGACCAGAATGGACAAGGATGCGATTGGCCGCTAGGAAAAGGATTAGGTAAGTACATATTGACCTGGTGACGGTTGCGGGGACCCGCTGGATGCGAGACGCACGGGACCGGTCAATGTGGCGACACCTGGGGGAGGGCGATGTCCAGCAGTGGACGTCTTTTGGTATGATGAATGATGAAGTACATAGTTTAATCTAGCAGTGACACCACGACCTTTTGATCATGTAAAATTATTAAAATACTAAAAAAATACTTCCCCATGAATCAGATTTTGTTACCAATTTCGAGAGTTTAATTTTTTTGCGCAGAAACTTAATTATTTTTCCGAACCAAAAGTAGCCTATGTTAAACCGTTAAACCTTATATTTATAATAGATCTGTCGGTTTATTCCGACTAATCTCCAAAACAGCTGGCCCGTTTTTGACAGGACTGGCAAACTGGATGTTATAAGGAGTAACTGAGTTTACTTTTATTTTAAGTACCTTTAGATTAGGGTTCCGTGCAAAAAGAAAATTGTTACTAAAATCGGAAAGTAGGTAATATTAACACGCTTTTATTAGGTTGACCTGTATTTTTTATAATAATTTCCAACGAGGTACGCGGGGCGCAGTAAGTTAAACATAAAGAGCTGAGTTTTCCAAAAAAAAAGTTAAAAATATAAGCTGGTTCTCACTATAGCATGTTGATAACTCCACTTTTCCCTTTTTTTTATTAAGCGGTGAAAAATGTCTAGGGACACAGTTTGATTATGTGGGGTTGGCACCCAATGAAAAACACCGCCGTGAGCCTATTGTCGCCTTGGTGGATAGGCCACGAGAACTGCTTGCATGCATTCGCGACCAATCCAGCGCAGCCCGCCTCCTGGCTCCAAACTCCTTTGACGATGTCCTGGCTCACCTGAGACATCGCCACTACTCATGAGGTCCGTGTGATGCAACGACCATAGCCTAACTCCTCTTTTGTCTATCTCAAGGTGGAACAAGTCAACTGAACGGCATGATGTACCACAGGGGCCATGCCGCCGACTTTGACGACTGGGTGGCATTAGGAGCCGAGGGTTGGTCCTGGGACGAACTCAGACCTTTCATGGACATGGCGGAAGGCAACAAGCAAATTGGGTCAATTGTTAGTGCGGAATACCACTCGTCAACAGGAAAAATGCCTATCCAAAGGGTAAGCGAGTAGTTCTTACTTATGTTTGTGAGCTGGAGTTGACGATTTCTTCTATATTTTTATAAGCTTTTATCGTGAAGTTTTAGATTTTTTAGTTTTCAGCGTCATTGCGAGCACTTTTTTGGTCAAAATTACAACTTACCGATCTAGGTACTTTTAGTACCTACGACCACGCTGTCCACGACCCCCATGCTCTTTAATAAATCAGCACGAGGTTTTGAGTGCGTTACATTGAGTCCTACCGTAAATAGTACATTGTTACCTTAGGGGTGAAAGTAACTTATTTAGTCCCCGAGACGGGGTTTGGCGCCTGAGCGCAGCGAGGGCGCTAATAGTTCGATGGACTAAATAAGTCTTTAACCCGAGGTAAACACTGTGCTTTTCATTACGAATACAAGGAAAGTTGATGAGAATAGGCTTGCGCCCAATTACCTAAATCGAAAGAAAGAAGAAAGAAAAAACAAATTGACAATAAAATTTAAAAAGTAAACATAAGAGAAACACTTAAATCTAATCGGTGGATGGCAATAGGCTTGCTCCTAATTACATCGGTTGATGGCAATAGGATTGCTCCTAATTAGATTGGTTGATGCCAAAAGGCTTGCTCCTAATTACATTTATTGATGGCAATAGGCTTGCACCTAATCACATCAGTTGGTGGCAATAGGCTTGCTCCCAATTACATCAAATAATTTGACAGCTGTCAGTAGAAAGCGATTCTCCCTAGGGCTGAAAAGTAGTACTTTCAACCCGCTCCGCAGGCATGTCATGACCTACTTTCAGAGTAATTATTTAAAAAAAACTAGGTTTTATTTTCACATTATTATTGAACCATGTTTCAACTTTTTATACAGCCACTAAATTATAGCGCGATTTAAAATTAAAATAACAAAGTTAATAAGAATATAACCACTTCACCCCTAGGATAACAATGTACTATTAATATTTTTCACCCCAAAACAAAAGTCGTTTCCCAGTAATCATTTTTGCGTCGAGTCACTAAGGCCCAGATTCAGAGACCACACTTTGACTTTACTTTGATAGAAAGATCTACTTCAAGCTGTTCTTTACTTAGTAAAGGCGAAGTAGTCGATAATCATGACTTAGGCCTCAAAGTAAACTTTGCATTAGTATGCGTTTAAATAATGTAGTCCTTCGTGTTAAACTAATTTCCTACAAAAGAAAAGTGTAGTAAAGTCAAAGTGCGGTCTCTGAATCTGGGCCTAAGTTTTTTGCACAGAATACTTGGTCAGCTTCTGACAGGGTTCGCGATAACGATTGACAGTGGCCCGTTCACACCTTGCATACTGTTCTAAGCATCGATAGCAATCTCACAGCAATGTGTATTTTTTATCCAGTTCAGGCACCAGCCTGTGGCGCTCAACGATCTAATAAAAGCCATCAACGAGACAGGACTGCCGATCATCACGGATATGAACGACCCGAACACTCCCGATGGATTCGGTATTGCACAAGCTTTCAATGAGTGAGTATTTTTCGTCCGCAGTTTCGTCCGCGTTGGAGCACGAAAAGAGTACCTAAAATAATTTGGGAAGACCGGGTACCTATTCAGGGTTACTGAAAAAACCTAAAATGCTCCTACCTAACATAGGTCTGCCAAATCTGTTCAGCCGGTAGGTGCAACCCGTAAATTTAGGGGTTTGCCTACTGCCAATCAGTATAGCAGACGGGGACTAGGGCCAGTGTAGGGTAGTGGAAGCTGTTGGAAAGAGCCACGGCGGCTCTGGAATGCAAAGAGAATTAGGAGGAACACGTATACCTATGGGTAGTCAGAGTAGTCACTCCCTTCTGCATCGCCCAATGCGCAAGGAGTCATTTGATAATTCCCCATTCCTAAAAAAAAGCTTATTGCCGGTGAAGGACTTACGAGCAGTAAAGTCGGGGTTCGAGCCATTCGACCCCAAGCAGCCGCATTACTTTGTGTAATTTATTTCATCACCAATGCTCTCAAAAACGGTGAAGGAAAACATAGTGAGGAAACCGTCCGAGAAACAAAAAATCGAAGACATGTATCATCTACCAATCCGCACACTGGGACCTCGTGGTGGATTGAAGAAAATTAGTTCAGGTAGAAAATTATAGGCTGATGATGCTTATATTATGCTAGTGGGTGTGGAAAGGTGGAGAGTATGTTTCCCATTTTCTGTCTTATTTCAATTAGACCAGTGCCGAAGCCTTCAAAAATGGTAAAAAATTAAAAAAAATTACAGTAGTATGAAACCCAATGGAAAAAGTAGAGAATATAACAAAAATTTAAGGACAAATAAATTACGGTCGATCTGAGGTCGGGAAGTGGGGGTGGGGGGGTTTTTGAGGGGGGAAAGCGGTTTATCTCGATTTCCGGCAAAACTACAAGTCCTATGGAAAAAAATGTAATGGCAAAGTTGTAGAGCATAAAAAGATCTACAACTTTGATTTTAACACTTTTTTCACATAACCTCAAAATTTAGGTGAAAAATTCAAAAAACCAAGTTTTTGGTTTTTTATTTATATCTTTTTCAAAAAAAAATTTTTTTTCTACGAAATTTGGTGAAGACTTACCTTATTATGTCCCAAATACACTGTAATTTATTTGATTTAAAATATTTATTTTTTCGGCTTATTTTAACTTAATATCAAAAAAGCACCCTAATTTTCAATCGAAAATTCTGCCGTCAAAATATCAGCTTTTTTTTAAAAGTCGGTAGGCGTTGTGTTCCTTATAATCTCTACTTTCTGATGATGTATAAAAAATATACATTGCAATGGTAAATTTTCTCAGAAAATGCAAAATCAGCTGCTGCGAAATAATACCCACACCAAATAATAAGGCCTAGACAAGAAATTATAAGCGTATTTATTGCTGTTTTATGCCTATTTATTGTTATTTTAAGATAATTTATATATCGTGGAGACCTACGGAAAATTTTGGCCCACCAAAAGGTATTTCACAGAGAAGTGGGGAAGGGGCTAGGAGGGTTTGGCCCTTACTACCTGTTATTTCGTGGCAGCTGATTTTGCATTTTCTGAGAAAATTTACCATTGCAATGTATATTTTTTATACATCATCAGAAAGTAGAGATTATAAGGAACACAACGCCTACCGACTTTTAAAAAAAAGCTGATATTTTGACGGCAGAATTTTCGATTGAAAATTAGGGTGCTTTTTTGATATTAAGTTAAAATAAGCCGAAAAAATAAATATTTTAAATCAAATAAATTACAGTGTATTTGGGACATAATAAGGTAAGTTTTCACCAAATTTCGTAGAAAAACATTATTTTTTGAAAAAGATATAAATAAAAAACCAAAAACTTGGTTTTTTGAATTTTTCACCTAAATTTTGAGGTTATGTGAAAAAAGTGTTAAAATCAAAGTTGTAGATCTTTTTATTCTCTACAACTTTGCCGTTGCATTTTTTTCCATAGGACTTGTAGTTTTGCCGGAAATCGAGATAAACCGCTTTCCCCCCCTTAAAACTCCCCCCACCCCCACTTCCCGACCTCAGATCGACCGTAATTTATTTTTCCTTTCATTTTGATCATATTCCCCTCCTTTTCTAATGGGTTTCATCCTACTGTAATTTTTTTTGGTTTCAAAAATTATCGACCCTGGTCTAAATACTCTTTTTGACTCAGATAGGAGCCAGTGACACCGTAATGTGTAGATAAATCTTAATGGGTTATATTTAAATGCACATCTGTTTAATTTTTCAGCACACTACTTAGGTAACTCCACTAATTAACTGAATGCATACCAGAAAAATGAATGCTGTGCAAAAAAACCAATTGATTAACTAAACATGTCCTACAAAAAAGTCAAAAAAATCACACAAAACGAGATGACCTTTTTTATCGAATTCACAGCAAAAATGTAGTTAGGACATCGGATATATGATTTGTAAAACAAAAATACTAATTGCTTATCAAAAATACTAACTTGCACTCTAAATTGTACAATCTTACTACGGAATTTCTAGAACTGATATCTAATACGACCGTCTCGCGACAGTGTCCTTTATGGGCGGCATGGGCACCGGGCCGTAGGCCGACGAAGGAGGCCGGCGGAGGCCCGGCACTTCGGGGACAGAAGATATTAGTGTTATTTAATATGCGAGCGAAGCGAGCGCGCGTCATGGAGTAAATCAGGTGTAGGTTTTCCTTAAAAAAGTTTTAAAATGTTTGGTAGACTAAATAATTATTAGATATACTATTTTGATAATAGTTATTCGTTCAGTAAAAGAGTTCTGCAAATGCCATTATAAAGGTTACTAAATTTGATTTCTTTAGTGTGCATAATTTGTGTGCAAGTCAGTATTTTTGGTGTAACTTTAAAATATTTTGTTCGAAAAAAGGGAATATACAGATAACGGTTTAAATACATGCCAATCTTAATACACGTCTCTCTATATAATTTAATAGTCAAACGAACTTACCTGTAAGTGAAGTTCGATGGTAATTATACTTGTTGTTGTATTGTCCGAAGATGATTAGGAAGACTAGTGTAGTCTCGGCTTTTAAGTCACCGACGCCTACATAAGTTTAAAGAAAAAAGTTTCTTTCCGAACGCAAATGCCTCCTGTCATCCGCTTCTGAAAATAGGTTCATTAAGTTCATAGCAATTTATTGGTTTTACAACATAGGGTTCATGCTCATATGACTATATAGCATGAAGATTCTGGGTCGGGTGGGACTAATCATCTTCGGACAATACAACAACAAGTATAATTACCATCGAACTTCACTTACAGGTAAGTTCGTTTGACTATTAAATTATACTTGTTGTTGTATTGTCCTCGATGATTAGGAAGACTAGTGTAGATGTTTAAAGACTAGTTGTAAAATCAACAAACATTTATATAAAATCAATAATCATTTATATAAAAGCATTAAGCATTCATATAAAATCAATAAACATTTATATAAAAACATTAAACATTCATATAAAATAGGTAAACATTTATATAAAACCTATAAACATTTATACAAAATCAATAAACATTTAATTAATAAACATCTGTCTAAAGTCAATAAACATTCAGATGAATATAAAATAACTAATAAGTCATTTTTTACAGTTCAGGTTTAATCATTACCAGTGTTATTAAAAATTGCTTCAGAGAATTTTCTATTGTTCACTATTGGTAAATTTTTAACTAATTCCTTCTATCATATCCACAGCTGTAGCTGGGCTTTCATACTCCATATTCCATTGCTAGAGAAAGGAACAGTTATAAAAGGTTGGCATTTGTTTGGCCCAGAAAAGTTAGCATATCAATCCTTAAAGTAATACGATTTTGTGTAATCACTACATAATAAATATATATTAGAGATATTGTTTGCACTTTTCCACTTGTGGTTATTTATTTATTTATTCAATAGTTGTACAATTACATTTATATAATAAGTTGGTGCAAACATAAACTCATTGGAGCAACAGTTATAACAGCAACAGTGGTAACAGTAGCAGTTAGTGGTTCTAACAGTAATATAGTTACCGCTTTCTTGATAACAATTTGTAAATCACTTTGTTGAATGTAATCTAGTAGAGAGAGAATAAAACACTGAAAACATCCCAATTCCCAAGAATTCTCTGGATCTTGGAGGACTTAACTTGAAAAAGTCTCTGAACAGTATTTTGATATTTCATCTGTACCTTTATGTGGTCTTATAGTTAGAGATAGAGCTGAACTAACAGAATATGAAAATAGAGGAAAAAACCTTTATTAATCCTCAAAACGAAAAGACTGAATAACTTCAGTGATGGTTTGCTAATGCATATAATATTTTAATTACTTACAGTATCTTGTCTTGTCTATACAATTGTAGGTAATGAGGCAAGCATTAATATTCTGTATTTTCAATTATTGAATTCCTAATAATATCAACAGCTTCATTACTAGTTCCAGAAAACCTAAAATATATTCCTGATAATACTCCTGCCATCAATCCCAGTTTTTTTTTTTTTTTTTTTTGTGAAAAAAGGGATGTAACTATTTGAAATGATGTAAAGTGCAGGTTCCTGTATCACAAAAGTATTAAATTAAATAATGGAAAAGACCATGGTTGAGTAAGGTATCTATTTCCTATAATACCAGTTGTTTGTCTGTAATTATCTTTTCTATAGGTTCCAGAGCCATAGAGAATTTGAACAAAGTATAGAATAAATGATATTGGTCTCAATACCATTCCTTCCATTGCCACCTTGTATTGGCAAGGAGCATCCACCACTTATCACAGTGCAACCCCTGGAGATCCCAGGGTCATGATGCATAAGTGTGATACTTTGTGTTAGTCCATGATACAATTATTAATCAATTGGAGGTTCACCCAATACGGATATAATATTTTGATAATTTAAAAACACCTAAGATTCCCTTCCACATTCAAAATCTGCTATCATAATATTACCTTTGGTATTTATGTAAGTAATATCGAGTAAGTAACCATCTATTTAGATTCGCACCAATGCTTTTCAGAAATGTATGTAATAGCTCATCATAAAAAAGAGTATAATAATGTATCCATTATGTACCTACTATAACTATGTTTAATAAATAAAAATTTTGATTCTGTAGGTAAATTTTCAATTCTTGAAAAATTTCAATAACTAGTAAATGACTGACTGAACACTTAAGCCCAGAAAAAAGGGGCAGCACTCAATTTTGATATGAAAAAACTGAGCTGAATCTACAGTTCATAGTATAATAGCAATCTATGGGCCACACCATGCGGGAGAAGCATCTGTGAATATTTTTATTAACTCAAAAGAACTGGCTATGTTTATAGACCAAGCCAAATGATATGATATATTCATTGCAGTGTTTATATCATAATTATCATAAAAACAAACTGGCAAAAAAGAGGGTGTACTATTAGGTACCTCTCTGCCCAATCCTTCGGGGATTACAGGTGTGATGTTATTTTACCATAACTATCTCTTAGAACAAGGTATTTGTTCCATTCGAGTTTCTTAGTGAATAGAATCCTATAGTAATGGCTGGACAATATTAAAGTTTTAAAACCTTAAAAACAATTTTAATTCGACTTTTTATCAATAAATTCTAAATTATTTCTTTTCTCTTCAGTGATGTTAAGGCTTGTCTTGACTTGTTAAGCTATGTGAATAGTATTAAGAAGTAAACCTAGAAGTTTACAGTGTCGGATAGGTATGAAATGACATTTCTCTTTGGTTCTGATGATTGCATGTTTTCTAAACATTATACATCTCTTAAAAAATTAAAAGGCCTCTCTAAGGGTCCTTTGAAACCTGTAATGGGTTTCAATGTTTTTGTTATTTATGTTTATGGGGCTGAACATAATATTGAAAACATAGCATTTGCCTTGTCTCATGCAATAAGCATCCAATCCAATGTGACAAGAAAAAACCATTATTCTGTAAAAATTGGTATACTGTTGTATACTAGGTCATCTCCAAGTAAACTAAACATATGTAACGCCTTTTACATAAAAAACGGAAAGCTATATTTTTGTGCCTTTGACAAGGAAAAAATGGTAAGCAAAATTGTTTTTGTAAACATGCCTTTGAGTAACAAAATTCCATTGCTATGAAAGCAATTCACTTCTCTATTTCAGATACTATCTGAATAAATTGAAGTATAGAGATTTTATCATCTAGAGGAGTATCACTCCATCACCACCATCCAATTAAGAATAACTGGGTCGCTTGAGTGACTAGTTTCCAATCATAAATTATATTTTAGTCCACCAACCTGTGAATTTAGGGGGATGATTTCTCCTGGCCACCTGTCTGCTGCACTCGTACTCTTGATGACGCCCCCCCCCTTTTTTTTTTTGCATATCTGCCAGAGGAGGGCCCCGCCAGTTTTAAAAATTTATTGGTAATTTTAGGAGCATTTGCTCTGGGCATCCATGTGCTCTCTCTAGGAGTGAATTTTATGTTACACTCATCTTTAATCCTCAACCAGATTTATTTATAGATTTTTCTGAGATTAGTTTCTCAGCGTCTTCACCCAAAATATATGTTTCCGTCTATGAATGCAACAAACTCTTGAATGTCTTTGTTGTTTACCAACAATAAGAGTGATCTGTGTCCCCTTGCTTGTATCTTAATGTATACACAAATAACAGAAGCATCATTCAGCTTCTTCATCATCATCATCATCGGTCTATAATGTTCCCACTGTAGGGACTCAGGCCTCCTCTCTAGGAGAGGGATGGGCTATATATAATCCACCACACCAGCCCAGTGCGGGTTGGTAGATTCAGCTTGTATGTAATGTATGTAAATCTTCTCTTCTTTCTCTGGGTGTATATCCACATAAAGTATTTCAAGAAACTTGATTATATAATAATTCTTTCTATGGTACTTACTTCATTTAATTCTTGATCTGCATTTTCAACTTCTATTGTGGTTATCCATATACCAATTCCGGGCAATCATTCTCAACCGATAACGGGAGGATATTTTCTAATCACTGTGGAGGGACAATTTTACTGTCTTCACCCACATAAGGTGACCTCCTATGGTATTTCACCTTCTCGAAGAAAAACATAATGCATGTTGAAGAACAACTACACATAAATAACCTGTAAGTTCCCAAAAAACTTCCCGTGAAGGTTATTATATAACAGTCAACCACGGTACACCCACAGAGCACCCTGTGAAGGTTGCTGAGTACTCGACATAGCCTTTTAGACCGCGTACGCCCCCACGAGACGTCCCAGGCCAGGCAAGTCGTCCATAATGTATCCATTTTAGACTTCATAGTCCGTTGCAAGTCGTTCACTTTCCTTGCAGGTTATAATAGAACAGTCAACCGCGTGTGTTCCTACCGAACACCCCCCAGGTTGCTTACGGCATTGGCGGTGTAGGCCATAAGGCCAGGCAAGTTGTTCATAATGTATCCATTTTGGGCTTCATAGTCGTTGCAAGTTCCAACGGAGCGGTCTCAGGTCATGTTAATAGCCAACAAGGGCAAACATTTTAAACTCTCTGTACTCCGATGTAGTGCCCACATGGCAATCATGCCGTTAGTTGCAAATAGGTACGTGCAAAGCGCAAGGCATAAAAACATACAATATTTTAGATGTAGCGATTATTGCCACATAACAGAGCTTTAGGCTTTTGATTCCAATTCTTCAGCAGTAGGCAAAAAACAAATTAAGGTCACACAAGTGAAGCCATTTTGGTTTCTTACTTCTAGCACTCAAAACAGAGCTAATAGCATTTTATGCGCTTTCCGCAATATCTTTAATATCTTCAGTAGCTTCGACTTTGTTAACACCAACTTTATTTTCCCATTTAAACGTTAAAATAAGACTTATCAACCTAAAAAATAAATAAAAATAATTGGAAAGAATGGCGCCGGTATGACATAAAATCCGAATGAACCTATTTTCAGAAGCGGATGACAGGAGGCATTTGCGTTCGGAAAGAAACTTTTTTCTTTAAACTTATGTAGGCGTCGGTGACTTAAAAGCCGAGACTACACTAGTCTTCCTAATCATCGAGGACAATACAACAACAAGTATAATCATTAATATGATAAGCAGACCACACATAATAATTTAATAACGTGTATGTAATTCATAAAAACACACATGTAGAGCTTCAGACAACATTATTAAATTAAATTTTACTACAGAAAAAATAAGGAAATAAAACTGGGGATGGCACGTTTTTATCTGATTCGTTATCAAGTCAAATGTTTGTTACAATAATATTTGTTTATTGTAAAATAATTATTCCGTAGAATATAATGACTCTTTTGAACCGACTTCTATTTTTCCTTTCTATTTTTTTATTTTCGCGTACCTAAGTGATAATCAACTAAATCATCAAATGACCCCTCCCGCACTTGGGCGAATCGAAAGGAAGTGTCGGACTTGTACT
Source organism: Diarsia dahlii (assembly GCA_949775195.1). Classification (NCBI taxonomy): domain Eukaryota; kingdom Metazoa; phylum Arthropoda; class Insecta; order Lepidoptera; family Noctuidae; genus Diarsia; species Diarsia dahlii. The sequence goes on along the minus strand of OX459210.1, from coordinate 11,573,898 downwards.
GACACAAATCCACCCATGTTCCTTCTTATTCCTTTGTGTTCCAGGGCCTTTTTTTTTTTGGCGGGTGGAAAATCATCGAATGACCCCCCCGCTCTTAGGCAGAGCGAAGTCCCGTCGGACTTCTACTGACTAAAAACCAAACCCATGTTCCTTCTTCGCCCTTGTGCCGAGGCCGCGTTATGCCTTTCGATAATCCGCAGCCCTGACGGGCGTCGGCCCTTGCGGGCCCGCCTTCCATGTTGCTGACATCTCTTTGAGGCGCGCGTGGAACACGAACGCGCCGTCGACACGGTCTGTTGCCGTCATGACGACGGCCGGACGGCGAGCTAGCCCGTTACTCACCGTCCACAGGCCCGCGTCACGGTGGCCGGAAGCCATCACGTGGCCCCCGACGCCCGGAGCGCCTTCCGCGGCGGCTGGGACGACGAGAGGTTCTCTCCCTCTCTCGTTCCGCCACCTCTTTCGCTAGCATCACTGCTTCGCAGAAGGAGCCGACGGCGTCCCATTCCTCGTCGCCCCGGACCATGGCTTGCACCAGGGCCGGACGCGAGAGGTCGCCGCCGCCGGTCGCCGCTACGAGAACACGGCGGGGCTCCATGCCCAAGCAGGGCACACCTCCACAGTGTGCTCCACCGTGTCCTCCGGTTGATCCTCGCAGTGGAAGCATCCGGGCGTTTCCTCCCGCCTGATTCGGTACAGGTACCTCCCGAAACATCCATGTCCGGTGAGGACCTGCGTCAGACGGAAGGTGAGGGCGCCGTGGCTCCTCTGTAGCCACTCCTCAAAGAGGGGACTTACCGCCACTATCGTGGCGTACCCGTGTTCCAGGGCCTCAGTATCTCTTTCGAGCATTCTCGCAGCCCCCTTCTTCGTGATTATCCTGGTCCGATTTAAGTGATTCTTTTTTCGTTTGGCAGAGGTAGATCCCGCGGTGGTCCCATATAATACCTTATTATATGCGTTTTTAATTCGTCCACATATAATTATGGTATCAGATGGCTCATGTTTCTAAAGTATCTGGTCTCATCATTTGATACCACTCATGGGTACCGATGTGTACCGCCAATTGTGGGTATGTAGTCATCATACATTACGACAGAAGATTGCATAATATCATTACGAAACCGTTATCCCACATTAAGATTTCAGAGCTAATTTAAAACAACAATCAATGCATTTTCTAGCGGTAGTCAAACCCACATCCAGAAAAGATGCGTATCGCTCACCTATAGCTATTATGTAGGCCTGCTCTAACCAATAGAAATATACCACGGTATTTGTGTCCTGTGGAGATTAAACCCATGAAGCTATTTAGTTGTCTTATTAAATCTATTCTAATTCTATAGAAGGTGGAAGGAACACCGACACTAAAACGGTGGCCTTACATGTAATCCGTACAGCATCCTGAACCCCATATAGAAAATTTTCATTATTCTGTATTTTGACCGTGGATTTGAGAGAATATGAGAATGCTGTGTATTGCAAAGAAAATATACCTACCTATCTCGAGTATGGCCCAATTATCTTTTCTAAATTTAAATTAGTGAGACTAATAGAAACAATGATTTAACGGCTATAACTTGCAAAACAAAAGCAGAAGCGTCTATTCTCCCCCCGCACCCAAGATACAGGAGAAATTACCTACTATAGTGGGGCAACGTTTAAAAACAAAATTGTCAATTCCGCTTCAACCTCTTTAACATCCCTATATTCTACCTTCCAGCGTAGGCCAGCGCTACACCACAGCTCGTGCCTATTTGGTACCCAAGTCCGAACGCCCCAATCTGAGCGTGAAGCTCTATGCCCACGTGACGAAGGTCCTGTTCGACGGCACTAGAGCCTACGGAGTGGAGTATGTCGACGCTAAAGGCAATACCAAGACTGTTAATGCTACTAAAGAGGTAATTTATATTCTGAGGATCAGAGTCAGTCCGCGTCTTATAAACCTGACGCATATTTGTGAATGGCGTCAACTCGAACGCACGCGCGGGTTTCCAGCAGGCACCCTATATATTTTCTTTTTCTACAGCAGGTGCTATGAACACGAGGAAACAGTCAATGCTTTAATTCAGCTCTATTTATACTTCAGAGTCAGTTTTCTCCCTAAAAAAGAAAATACAGAAGTTACATTTCTTTAGTAGGATGTACATCCTCAACGAAGTTACTTTGTATGGCACAAAATCTGGAAAATCCTAAAACAACTGTTTTGTTTTAAGATTGTAGTTTACGACTACTAAAACTTTAGTTATCAGTTATCAGTATCACCCACTAATACTTAGGTATCTACAAAAGTGGCTAGGTACACAAAAAGAAGTGTTGATCTACCTTACACAGTTTATGAAAAGTTCTACCCAAAAGGTCATCATCATCAGCCTATAATGTTCCCACTGCAGGGACTCAGGCTTCCTCTCTAGGAGAGGGATGTGCTAGAATCTACCACGCAGGCCCAGTGCGGATTGGTAGATGTCACATATCTTCGAATTTTTTGGTTCTAAGTCATGCCGGTTTCCTCACGATGTTTTCCTTCACCGTTTTGAGAACAGTGGTGATGAAATAAATTACACAAAGTAATGTGCCTGACGGGGTTCGAACCCACGACTAACTGTTAGTAAGTCGGGGCCGCCACCACTGGGCCATCGCCACCTAAAAGGTGGTAGATGTAAATTATTGCTGATCCTCTTTTCGATTTTTTTCTCTTATCATTTGCAGGTAATCCTCAGCGCAGGAACTTTAACCAGCCCCAAAATCCTGATGCATTCCGGAGTAGGACCGAAAGAAGTCCTGGAACCCTTGGGGATCCCTGTGAGAGCTGACCTGCCCGTTGGCAAGACCCTAAAGAACCACTGCGGTGCCACGTTATACTTCATACTGAGTGCAGTCAACAACACCGAAGCCTTAGACTGGAGTGGTTTGACCGAGTTCCTGCTCACGAATGAAGGACCTATGACTTCTACTGGACTTACTCAGGTAATATTTTATTATTTATGTATGGTAAAGGAACCGAAATCTTCAACAACCAAATTCTTGATCCATCACGTTGATAGGAGAGTGCTCACAAGCCGACCTCTGGTGTCTGCGGTCGATATCCTCAAAAGGCGATTTTTGTTTTATGGTAATTCTCATGGCAACCTTTAGCGTGGATTTGTACCCGCTTAAGCATATTACATGCTCACCCCCATACCCTCAACACATTTAATGTTTGTAATGTCAGCTGATGTTTACATTCAATTTCTGTGTTATATTTTTAGAGGAATAGTTATTATCAGACCGAATAACATAAATATAACTCAGTTTTGTCGTATCCACAGCTCACTGGTCTCCTGTACTCGAGCTACGCCGACAAGTCGCTCAGACAGCCAGACTTACAGTTCTTCTTCAACGGTCTCTACGCTGAATGCTCTAAAACTGGTGTCATTGGTGAAAAAGCTGGAGATTGTTCCAGCTCTGGTTACAATGTGTCGTAAGTAGTTCCTTTTTTATTACTAATTACCTGTTCTGATGAGGAGTTAGTGCATGTTAAGAACAGGCGGGGCGTCCCGCGGCGCGTGCTGCGTTTTTAATTCAAACACATGGCGATGTATGAAAAAGTTAACGATTTCAAACGTCGATTTTACGAGAAGCGATTTTTCGCTCGTTAGTTTAAAATGCAGCGTTTATTGCGAAGGGGGTGTCTCTCAGTTAATTAATAAAAAAGCACGAGACAAGCCTTCTGCACGCGCCGCGAGACGCCCCGCGTTTCCGTAAACGAGCCCTTAGACCACGTGTTATCTGGTATTTGGGGGAGGCCTTTGCCAAGCAGTGGAACAATATCGGCTATATACTATTTGCACTCAATCTCGTGACAGGAAAAGTAATAGAAGTCAGGCACGGTTCTTACCCATTAAGTTCACTAAATACCGAAAAAACTTTTTTACAAAAAATAAAACCGACTTCGACAAAAATAAAACACAAAAAAGTGAAAAATAAAAATCAGCTTCTGAAGTCGGTGACTTTTGTTTGTTTGATTTCATGTTTTTGCCACCGACTTCTGAAGTTGATTTTTATTTTTCACTTTTTTGTGTTTTATTTTTGTCGAAGTCGGTTTTATTTTTTGTAAAAAAGTTTTTATTTTTCACTTTTTAGTGGTTCACATGTGCTTACCCCTTCACAACGTACCGGCGTGATGTTATGTTATGAACTGGTGTAAACAATAGACAGACATGAGATTTCAGCAATCCCAGTCCATTTGCTATCATTTATTGAGGAGTTCCGTTGTCTATCTCCGAAGTACTTCATCAGAATATGTTCACCAACCTTTGTAGTGAGTACAGGCGTGATATTATGTTGTGTGATGGCGTAAACAATGCTTAGATATGCTATAGCAACAATCGCGGTTAATCTGCTGTTATTTATTGAAGAGTTCCCCCGATTTCTACAAGATCCCATCATCAGATATTGAAATGGTGACAAAGGGACCACACGGGAAGCACCAGCTTTCAAATGAAAAAAGAATCATGAAAATCAGTTCACCCAGACGCAAGTTATGAGCGAACAAACATATAAAAAAAAAAAAAAAAACAGTCGAATTGATAACCTCCTCCTTTTTTTGAAGTCGGTTAAAAAATAGGGACTTCGACTCCACCGTTTACAGATTAAAAATATAGATTTGTTTTATGAGAAACGTTTGAAGGTTTTCGGAGACTAGCGTGTGCGAACATAATAGTGACACGTGATTTTTAAATACCTAATATATTATGATAAGATAAATAAATGATACCTTTCTCATCCAGAGCGAACGCAGTGGCCTTACTCCCGCGCAGTACTGGCTGGTTGACCATCAACTCCACGGACCCGTTCGAGCAGGCGCTGTTCTACCCTGGCTTCTTCTCACACCCCGAGGATATGGAGATGATCAAGGAAGGACTCCAATACTTGCGCAAGATATTTGATAGCGATGTAAGCATTGGCATTACGTATAGACTCCCAGCTTCCCAGATCCCCATAGGATAGGGATTCCCAGATCCGAACAAAGTGGAAATTTCTATCAGGGGGATTTCATAATGGCAGCGGTGGCAGCCCGTAGTCAGAACTTGAGCTTGGTATGGTCGTTTAGGCGCGATTGGTTCAATGTTCAAAAAATGGTCCAATTCGCAGTTGGTCCAATTCGCGGTTGGTCCAATTCGCAATTGTTCCAATTCGCGGTTGGTCCAAAATGGCAATGACCAATGGTGATGTTAATGGTGGCGATAAGTTTAGCCCCTATAACATGTTATTCAAACAAGACTATAGGACACTTTAACTTAACCCTACCGGGATTACAGATGCGTATTTATGAAAGATAGGTAAATCAATTCGCCGAAGAACCAGGGTCACCGACATGGCTCTCAGAAATATGCAAGTTGAAGTGGCAATGGGCAGGCCACATCGCTCGAAGAACCGACAACCGATGGGGAAGAAAGGTTCTCGAGTGGCGACTACAAACCGGAAGACGCAGCGTTGGTAGGCCTCCCATCAGGTGGACCGACGACATGATGAGAGTCGCGGGCAACCGGTGTATGCAAACGGCAGGTTGCCGTTCGTTATGGCGTTCTATGGGGGAGGCCTTTGTCCAGCAGTGGACGTCTTGTGGTTGATGATGAAGTAAAATCACACAAAAATCCGGGGCCTGCGGGATACCAAGAGTTATGCTATGTTATTATGATTTTGTAATTAACTTGCATAATGTCTATGCTACAGATACTGCAACAGAAATACCAAGTGAAGCTGGACCCGGAATACACAAAGCCATGCGAAAACACCGGCGAAGTTTGGTCTGACGAGTGGATGGAGTGCATGATCCGAGTGCATACGGACCCGCAGAACCACCAACTTGCTACCAATGCCATCGGCCAGGTCGTCGACCCACAACTTAGAGTGTACAACGTTACTGGTAAGTTCATAGCTAAATTAATATTTCTTCCTGAGGTTGCTAAAAAAATAAAAAGCCATTTTTCAATTGCCTGCCGAAAAAAATATAAAATTATTTAAACCCAGTCATGATTCTTTACCAGACTTTGCAGGCCTAACTTTTCTTACATAATTTTTCTAGTCTTCAGGTTGTGCGCTGTCCGATTGTCGCTTTAAGATAGAAACTCTAAATGTCGAAAGACCGAACCCACCATTAACTACTAATTTGTTTCTTCCAGACATACGAGTATGTGACGCTGGCGTCATGCCTTCTCAGCCGACTGGCAACCCTCAAGGTGCCATCATGGCGGTCGCCGAAAGATGCGCGCACTTCATCAAGGAAACATGGAAATAAACCGATCTATTATTAGCTCATACCGGCTATGTAACTTAATCTCATTAAATAATTAGTACAAAAAGCATTGTTGTACATTATCGTTATTAACTTTGTGAATAAAATGTTAAATATTCATAAATTATATATGTTTTATTTTTTGTTTTTTGAATGTAAACACTTAAAACCCCCTAGGGGTTGCCAAACAAAGGGATAGAAAAAAAAACAATGAATAAAGAGATTATAAAACATTTATAATGTAAATAAATGAAAACAAATACATACATGATTACACAACTTATACACACATTATGTTCATACTATAAGTTAATTTTATTGAAACCTACAGACTAAAGAATTCATAATTTAATAAAAACAAATAGCATTGTCATTAGGCAAAAAAACTTCATTTTTGAAATAAGAAGTGTTAGGTATTTAATTCAAGGAATGATATATTAATACTTTGCCAATTGGAGATTTGAATCAGATGGCAACACTGTAAGGACTGTTTTATACTGTTACAGGACGTAGGAAAACATTTACTAACAATTACTATCCTTTTATTTTAACACAAATTACAATATAGATAAGCTTAAAAATTCAATAAATGCCAACATGGAATAATATTGCACGCAGCAGAATTCTGTATTTAATACCTAATTCACTTATATGAATCAATCTTTAAATACTATTTTTTCACGACAGAATGCATTTTTTTTTTAAGTTTACATTAATAACAGTGTTGCCAGCAATACTAACAACTTTAATACTAAATTCTGAATACATGAATATAATGTAAGAAAAATAAACACAAGCCAAACTTAAACTTACGATGGTCCATTAATATGGAATTACAATTTTCATCATAAAATGCGATATTGGAAATGCAAAATTCGTAAGAACTAGGGTATATTTTAGCACCTCAGTATCTTTAAGAGATTATTCTGAAATCCATATATGAATCTAACTTATAGTCTACTGATTTTATTTTACCAATTTTTTAGTTTGGCAATATAATTATTAAAATGGCGTTTGGTAAGGCGGGTTTATCTTACTTCAGTCAGAGGTTATGGATTTCTATGTTTACCAATTACTAAATCATAAGTACCTACTACATAATTATACCTCTGTCTGCATTAGAGAAAATCTATGAATAATCTAGAGTCAAAAAATTGGGGCTTTAAAATTTAAGTACGTACGAAATTGTAGTCTGTTTTTAATAGTCATCCAGTCATTAAAATTCTTAGGCGATTTTCAATATTGAAGTATAATTCCTAATTCAATGATCTCAAGTCGCTAATATTTAGCTACATTTGAAACAACTGGAAGCCAAACCAACAGACTGACTAAGTAGGATGAAAATTTAATGATTTCGTTGTTGCTACATGATCTACAATCATTCTCTAATGTTGTAACTTGTAACCCACCATTTTATAAATTCCTTATTGCTCATCCTTGTCCTTAGCGCCATGTTTGAGAATGCGCGTAAACTCGACGTAGTCAAATAGTCCGTCACGAATGGGTGCCTCGCGCAGCATTTCGTCCACGTCATCATCTGTGAACCGGTCTCCCATGGTGGTCAAGAGCTCGCGAAGACGCTCCTCGTTGATCACACCCTGGTTCTCTTCGTCGAAACATCTGGTGGTATAAGTTTGGAAATAAGTGTTGTTGATACCTCCATTGAGTAGCGGTGGCCCAGTGGTGGTGGCCGCAACTTACGAACAGTAAGTCGTGGGTTCGAACCCAGGTAGGTGCATTACTTTGCGTAATTTATTTCATCACCGCTGCTCTTAAAACGGTGAAGGAAAATATCGTGAGGAAACCGGTATATGTTAGAACAAAAAAAATCTAAGACATGTGACATCTACCAACCCGCACTGGGCCCGAGTCCCTGCAGTGGGAACATTAGGTATAGGCTGATGATGATGATACCTCCATCTATGGTTGTTTCTTTGTAATACATATCAATCTTAGATTTAACTATCTGGTTTATTAAAATGTAGTTTAAGTTGATTTTGATCAACCGTTTTAAATAAAACGGTCTTTAATTGATCATGTTTGCGGGGCTAACATGGCCAGAGATCGCACATTATAGAAAGGTATGGAAGGAGGAAGGAGAAAGGGGAGGCCTTTGCTCAGCAGTGGGACACAATGTAAAAAAAAATGCGATGGAATTTGAATTTTGTCACATTGACTTAGTTTTCTCGAACCTTGATGATCATCATCCAAATTAGGTTTCGGAAATCCCATGAATGTGAGACGCGCCAGTTGTTGTGGTGATACTTGGGTGGCAATTTCAGGCAGAAGAGATATTTCTACTCTACTGAATGATGGTGATGACTTTTGTAAACAAAATTCGAACTTGATCAATATTTTTTGTTAAAATAAAAGTAAAATTTCATGCGTCAGCAAGAGTCAACGCGCGGACTTCGTAAAACTGACTTGACCCTTTTTTTCTAAACGTGCGTCAATACGATTTAATTGCGGATTTATGAAAAAGAGACTGAAAAAAAAACTTGGCATAGATTCAGAATCTGTGGGGTGCTCTACACACTGTATGGGAGAAGATATTTGTTGATCAAAAAAGCCAATGGATAGTAACAGTTATTTATCTTTCATAGCAGCCGGCAAAATCCATTCGGCATCTGCTATCGCCGCTTAAGGTTGCACAAGCCAGTCATTCTTCCATACAAACGTAGTATGGTGATTACTCCTCTGGTTGACGGTGTAGGTTCAAAATAAAAAATTGTATCAACTGGTCTTGTCATTATCTAGGCCTCTATGGAAGCAGAATTGGAAAAAAAAATATTGGTTTGGAAGTTATGAGCGTCGAAACTTTCTTATTTTAGCACTAATTTTAAACATCTTTGGGCGTAAATAAGTTACGTATATAGTACGAAAATAGTGAAACCATACAGGCATAGATTAGTTATTAAAGAATTCAAATAATTTTATTTTGAACAGATACATTCTGTTTGGTACAAATCGATGATTGTCTGTCTTTCTCATAAGAGTAGTGCGGAATAAACCATCAAACCGTAAAGACGTGTGTTATTTTTTACGAAGTCCTACAATCGATACTGAACCTTAATCACTCCAACATATGGTCCAAACGAGCCGAATTATTAGAAAAATAGATAAGGACGACCCGGCGACCGGAGAACAAAAGGCCGCATTCCTGAGCCAGTTTTTTGTGCACCTATTTCGCAAGTCATTAGTGAGTACTACGTGAATGACTTGTTTACTACAAACGATTGACTTTAAAACGTGAATAGTGAGTGTTTAAAACTGTTTTATCAAGAAGAACATTTTAATAACTATACATAACAGTGACTGCTACGTGGATAACTAGTACCAAAACAAGTGAAACTATTGACTTTGAATTGTGAGTGCGTTAAAAACTATTTTATCAAGAAGGACAGTGTTATAGCTATACATAACAATAAACAATGAGTGTTACGTTAACTAGTGAACAACAAAGGTTAGTTAACTCGTTAGAAGATGTTTATTTACTGTTACAAAAGACACAAAGTAATTTAAAGAAATGTCCGAAGCAAAGGTTATCAAAAGGTTATATTGAAACTAAGTTACAAACCATCGAAGAATATTGGCGAACGTTTAATATGACACATCAAGACTTAGTGAAATGTACACCTAAGACCAAACGGAATGAGGTTCCATATTTTGAGAACGAAGATTACTTTGTTGTGGAAGATTTATACTCGTGTTTATTAGGCGATTTAAAGGATATGTTGTCGATGCTTTCGAGTTCTACACACACTCAGAGACAATCATATGATGCGTCGACGCCACCACGGGTTAACTTGCCACGCATCGAGTTACCTACTTTTAACGGAAGCTATGATGACTGGCCTATGTTTCGAGATATGTTCACGTCGCTGGTACATACCAACACGTCTTTATGTAACGTCGAAAGGTTGCATTACTTAAAGTTGAGCCTTGTTGGTGAACCAAAAGAATTATTGAAGCATGTCAATATCACGGATGATAACTATGAACAGGCATGGAATACACTTGCCCAACGGTATGGAAACAAACGTTTAATAGTATATTCTCTACTCCATAAGTTAAATACTCAGAAGAAAATTACTTCTCCATCAGCTGTCCAAATTAAGAACCTGTTAGATACAACCTCTCAGTGCTTAAATAATTTGAAAAATCAAGAAATACCCGTCGAGTCCTGGGATCAGATGATTATTTACACACTTGTTCAAAAGTTAGATGTGGAGACACACACGGCCTGGGAAGAAGATTCTTACAAGGGAAACCCTGACACCCTATCATCTTGGGACGAACTAAAGGCGTTCCTGGAAACAAAATATAGGACACTAGAGATGGTTAACCCTACAGCTAAAAAGGAGCAGACGAATGTTAAGGCGAAGTCATTCCATTCCACATCACCGGAAGATAAGACAGATACATCACCAACTAAGTCATGCAGTATGTGTAACGCGGAGCACCCCTTGTGTCACTGCAAAGAATTTTGTAAGTTACAACCGAATGAGCGCACTGAGTTTATTAAGAAGAACAAGTTATGCTTCAATTGTCTGACGTCAGGACATTCTGTCAGAAGATGCCGCAATCGAATGTCCTGCCGAAGGTGCAACCGCCGCCATCATACATTGCTACATCAACCCAGCGGCGGTCAGTCAGACAATGTGAAAACCAATCAAGGTCAAATAGAGGACGAACAAAAGAAAGCGGAACCCAGTGACAATCCTGAGGTGGCATTATCTACGCACTTTGTGTCGGAGAGGTCAACAGCGCTGCTTGCTACAGCATTAGTGAAAGTCAGAGATGAAGAGGGACACAGTACAGTACTGCGAGCGCTGGTAGACCAGGGCTCGCAAGCAAACTTTATTAGTGAGCGAGCAGCGCAACTGTTAAAGGTCAAGAGATCGCGAATAAAGGGAACTATCACTGGAGTCGGAGCAACGCAGACAACAGTCAGTCACGTGATACAAGTCGAGCTTCATTCCAGATATGAGAAGGACGTCAAGTTTACCGTCAATGCCTATGTAATGCCAACGCGATTAACATCACACTTGCCATCTGAAACAATTACTGGTTCAATGCACACCTGGCCGCACTTAAAAGGGCTCACCCTGGCAGACCCGAGTTTCCATTCACCAGGGCGAGTAGACATGCTGTTAGGCGTAGAAGTTTGTGCTCAGATTTTAAAGGCTGAGATTATCAAAGGTCCACCTGGCTCCCCATGTGCACAAAATACAAGCTTGGGTTGGATCTTATTTGGAAAGATACAAGCACAAACATCAGAACAACCAATACTGGTAATGCATCATAAGCTTGATCTAAATGAAATGTTGAAATCTATGTGGGAGGTTGAAACAGATGAACAAGGAAAACTTACAAAAGAAGAAGAAGACTGCGAGAGAATCTATAGAGAGACTTACATGCGAAATAGTGAAGGGCGTTACATAGTTAAGCTGCCTTTTAAAACAGAAATCCAACAGTCACCGCATGGCAATACAAAAGAAGGGGCTGTAAGCCGATTATTTCACTTAGAGAGACGCTTTAAAAGAAATGATGATCTGAAAAAGGAGTACACTAAGGCCATTAACGAATACAAAGAAATGAAACACATGGAGGAGGTGCCAAGTGGTGAAAGCAATAAGCCGGCGGTCTATCTACCCCACCATGCAGTGGTCAAGGAGGAGAGCGAGACAACAAAGGTCAGGCCAGTATTTGATGCCTCTCACAGGGGCTCAAATAGCATATCACTCAACGACGAACTACTAGTAGGACCGCAACTACAAGAAGATATGAGATCACTCGTCATGAGATGGCGCCTGAAAAGGATAGCATTTGTAGCCGACATTCAGAAAATGTATAGACAAATACTCGTATCGAAGGAAGACGCAGATTATCAAAGAATTGTCTGGCGTGACAGCCCTAATGAACCTGTGAAAGAATATCGGCTTCTGCGAGTTACCTTTGGCACGGCATGTGCACCATACCTTGCCGTCAAGACTCTGCAACAGGTGGCTAAAGATGAAGGCGAGAGTCATCCTCAAGCAGCAGACACTATTAGACAGGACTTTTACATGGATGATTTAATGTCCGGTCAAGATACTGTACCCGAGGCAGTTGGTGTAGCTAAGGAAGTAAAAGCAATTCTTGGCAGAGGTGGGTTCATCCTACAAAAATGGGCATCGAACAATCCAGATTTCTTAAGAGAATTTCATCCAGCTGAGCTCAGCTCTCATGTTAATATCGATATCAAGTTAGACGGCTTGATAAATACACTGGGCTTATCCTGGAATATGGGAGAAGATGTACTTAAATACAACCTCAAGCTACCACCCTTATCAGAAACAGTCACAAAGAGGAAAATATTGGCCGAGGTTCAACGACTTTTTGATCCTCTGGGATGGTTAGCTCCAGCACTGGTACCTGCAAAAATAATGATACAGAAATTATGGCTTCAACGGGTCCATTGGGATGAAGAACTCTCACCTGAAACAAAAAACGAATGGTTAAGTATTAGACACAGTTTTGAAGATATCAAATTTATGAAATTAAAGAGATGGCTGTTTACGACACAAGAAACGTTGAAAGATGTAACTATTCACGGTTATTGTGACGCTTCAACTAAAGCGTATGGAGCTGTTGCTTACCTGAGGGTTCGAGGAGTCAATGGAGACTATCAGACAGGAATTATCGCTGCCAAGACAAAGGTAGCTCCTATCAAGGCATTGTCTCTTCCACGGCTGGAATTATGCGGTGCAGTGCTCCTCTCTAAATTACTAAAGCATATAAGTGAAGCGACGCGCATCCCAAAGAGTCAGATATTTTGTTGGACTGATTCCACGATAGTGTTGTCATGGCTGCAAGGAGACCCAAACAGATGGCACACATTCGTAAGAAATAGAGTAATAACCATACTTGACAATGTTGGAAACAAATGGTACCACATACAGTCACAACAAAATCCAGCTGATGTCGCATCGAGAGGAATGTTGGCTCCTGAATTGAGAAAGTACACACTCTGGTGGCACGGTCCGGAACACCTGAAACAAGAAAAAATACACATGGAAACATTAATAAATGAAGAAACAGACCTAGAAAGTAAGAAAACTATTGATACTTACCTTACAAGAGAAAGCGAAGAAACTTCCTTGTACAGAAAACTAGAATCGTTCAAAAACTTACCTGGGTTACTGAAGACTATCACGTATGTTAAAAGATTTTTAAGGTTTAAACAAAATCAACCGGTAGATTCGCCGATCACTACTGAAGAACTCGAAGACTCGCTGCAGACCTGCATAAAAATCACACAAGATGTTATATTCCACGAAGACATCAGAGACCTGTTAGAAAGGAAACAAGTAAGAAGTACAAGCCGTTTGAAGACCCTAAATCCATATCTGGATACTAAAATGATACTCAGGGTGGGCGGAAGATTACAAAACGCTAACTACTTAGAACACGACCGACTGCATCCTATAGTCTTAGACCACAAAAATCCACTCACCTCCTTACTCGTAGCTGATGCTCACAAACAAACGTTGCACGGAGGAGTGCAACTGATGCTAAATTACCTGAGGTCAAGATACTGGATTTTGAAAGTTAAGGGTTTAGTAAAGACATACTTGCATAAATGTTATGTCTGTGCCAAGCTGAATGCACGATCTCAGACGCAACAAATGGGCGAGTTACCGAAGGTGCGAGTAACCCCTGCACGGCCATTCCTCCACAGTGGCGTTGATTTTGCTGGGCCTTATGATGTCCTTATGTCCAAAGGCAGAGGGGCAAAAACCAACAAATCCTACATCTCCATCTTCATATGCATGTCGACAAGGGCTGTTCACTTAGAGCTGGTGGGAGACCTGACGTCGGAAGCCTTTATCGCAGCTTTTCGGCGCTTTGTATCACGTCGTGGAAGATGTAGTGATTTGTGGAGTGACCAGGGAAGAAATTTCGTCGGAGCGAACAAGTTACTTGCTGAGGCGTTCAAGGAAGCAAACTTCGAATTTGGAGATCACATGTCCAATTTACTTGCAGCTGACGGCACTCAGTGGCACTTCATACCTGCCTATAGCCCAAATTTTGGTGGTCTCTGGGAGGCGGGAGTAAAGTCAATGAAGTTCCACCTCAAACGCATCATGAATACAAATTTGACATACGAGGAGATGACCACCGTATTATGTCAAGTTGAAGCATGCCTTAATTCCCGTCCTATTTGCCCACTTATTGAGTCAGATTTGAACAACTTGGATGTACTTACACCTGGCCACTTCCTCATTGGAGAGTCTCCAGTTACTATACCCTCGCCGAGCCTGAAAGATATCTCCCAATCAAGCTTATCACGGTGGCAACACTGTCAACGGGTACTGTCGAACTTTTGGCATCGCTGGCAGTGTGAGTATCTCTCCAGACTTCAGCAAAGACCAAAGTGGCAAAAAATACAAGAAGAGTTTGACATAGGCCAGATTGTTCTTATCAAAACAGAAGGATTGCCACCTGGCAAGTGGCCTTTAGGACGGATTGTGGACAAACACCCAGGACCGGACGGAATCACTAGGGTTTATAGCGTAAAGATTGGTACGAATACGGTAAGAAGATCAATCTCCAAACTCTGTTTTCTACCAATCGATAATCGTTAATTGTATGTGTAATCATTATGAGACTATGAGTACCTAATAATGATGAGTTTTATGTTGATTGTCTCTCAAAGTTTATGATTATGTTGTTTTTTCTCACACTTGTGTAATAATAATGTAAACCTTTTCGCTCAAATTTTGTTAACTTGATGATTATATTCTATTAGCTAAATGCAGGCTTAATAACAGTCGTTAGAAAGACTCCCAATTTGTTTTGTAATAAATGAAACTTATGTTGTAGTCTATCTTGAATGTCAAATTGTTTATCTGTTAGTTAGTTGCTACATTAATTAATATTAGATGAACATAATGTCTGCATGATATGTGTTAATTGATTTAATTTGCGTTTAAGTTCAAAATTGTAAAAGGTATTAAAATCCCTTTTGGTGGGCGGTATGTTTGGTACAAATCGATGATTGTCTGTCTTTCTCATAAGAGTAGTGCGGAATAAACCATCAAACCGTAAAGACGTGTGTTATTTTTTACGAAGTCCTACAATCGATACTGAACCTTAATCACTCCAACACATTCAATGAATTTTTCATGGTATCCATACTACCATCATACTACCAAAGGTCTGCATTGAAACAATCGCGCGCCCAATTTAGTTGTGTCTCTTTCGCTCTATGCATTTCGCTCGAGATGTCGGATGAAATAGCATGCATTTTAGCCCCGCCCACCAACTAGTTCGTGCCGTTGGCTTGTTTATCCTTAACGTTCGGGTCGGCACAGTTCGACCTAAGCGGCTTTTTCCTAAACAGATATCTACATAAATTCGATTTTGCCGTATCATGCCGGCCGCAACATTTATCTGTTGCATTCCTAACAACAACCATTGATTTTAAATATGACAGTGACTTTGAAAGGAGTGTTGTATTTGGTGTCAGGATTTTAAAAGAATAATTATGATTACAAGATTAAATGGAGTAGTCATAGTTGAAGTACTTAAAAGAGATTGAAGAGGCCTATAACCAAGACTGAACTAGTTGTTAAGTTTCGAATTGTAATTGAAAAATCAATTTAAGCTGCGGGCTACGGGCAAGAGAGGTAACAAATACCTCTCTTGCCCGTTGTGCACAAATTACAACTAACTGCATGTTACAGGACTTAAGACACGAGCTGTTCAGGTTGCTACATACTGGTTTGGCAAAAGGGGATAGAACCGATGTGGCATATCAACCTGTCCGCCATTTTGTTTTTTTTTTCGAAATCGCGGCCCACGTTGAATGTGGTATGTATGGATAGAGGACATATAGACGAACAGAAAATGTCCAGCAACACGGTACCCAAAGTGTCACGTTACCGAGATATTTGAAGTTAAAGATCGACAAATGAGTACAACGACAATCACTAAATATTTTTTTAAATATCCTTTTTACGTTTAAAGGCGTTAAATTGTATCCAAATGATAGTTCCCAGGTTGATCATTATTATACGCACAATAAAATCGCTTCGCATCGCAATGAAACGCTTTATTATGCCAAAGAATAGTTTTCTCATGCTCCTAGTAGTATGTAAATTATGTAATGTACCTACTCTCTTTCAGTAACCAGTAATAATGATAATCAACGCCTATAGACACGTAAAATGTCTAATTTTTATATGGTCATTGTACTCATACGTTCATCTTAACCTTCAAATATCTCGGTAACGTGACACTTTGGAGTACCAGGACATTTCTTGTTTGTCTATATGTCCTCTATCCATACATACCACTTTCATCGTGGGCCGCGATTTCGAAAAAAAATCAAAATGGCGGTGGGTCGATATGCCAGCTCCCATACAAAAAAGTTCAAACCCCTTTGAATTATTGACTTGAAAAGAAGTAGCTGGTTTGTTGTAAACAAACACACGTAGTGTTGAATAAATAAATACTAATGGCACTTGCTTAGTTGTTATCTACCTCAACAACAAGGACAAAAAGTAAATTATCATAGATTATGTCATGGCTTCAAGTATTTTGCTACTATACATTCCAAGTCATCAACCTCTTTCAACCTCTTTTGTGTGAAAGTATTTTATTTTAACAACAGCATGGCTGCATTTGACTGGCTCAGAAGTGTGTAGATTAACCCAAGGTAAAAGAGGTCTATGTCATGGTCTATGAGACTATTACAAAACGACTTGGGAATTCCTTTGACCAAACTTCCTTCCTTTTTTTGATTTTTTGTTGTGTATGAATGTAGATGGCTATAAACGTAGAGGAAGACCAAAAAAACGATGGATGGACTATGTGAAGGATGATATGGCTAGAAAGAAGGTGACTGCTGAGATGATGAGAAATAATTTGGCAGTATGGAATATAATATCTTCCCAGTATGGAAGAAAAAGACATGTTGCGACAACCCCAAATTCTTTCTTTTAAAAAACGTTGCCCCACACTAGGAATTTCTCCTGTATCGTGGGTGCGTTTACAAACATTTAAACTCACATACACAAATACCCAGACCCGGACCAACTATCTGTAAGTCATACAAATACTTGTTCCGTGCGGGGATCGAACCCGCGGCACGCGGCGCAGCAGTCCGATCGCTCAGCCACTGCGCCAACCGTGCAGTCAAAAATAATTTGGGGTAAGGGCAGGAGAATAATGATGATGATGATGATAATAACAGGCAACTGCCAAAAAGAGAAGAAGTAGTGGCTCGCCTTTCAGCAGTGAGATCACATAGAATGTAGTAGAAAGAAATACCTATTACCAATTTAATTCATCTCTAATCTGTAAATAGTCCTTTAGGTCTAGACTACTCACCCAAATGCGTTCTTGATGACATCCTCAGGGTCTGTTCCTTGGAGGCGCTCACCGAAGAGAGTGAGGAACATGGTGAAGTTGATAGGACCGGGAGCTTCATTCATCATACCCTCCAAGTAGTCCTCCGTTGGGTTTTTACCTGAAATTATTATGTGGTTTAGTGCTTATATGATTTTAAGATCATTGCCTAGCTTTATCCCAACTATCTCGGGTTGGACGCCAATCTAACCAGATCTAGCTGAATACCAGTTTTTTCCATGGAATAAATGCCTATCTGATCTACAGGTTAGATTTAAGATAAATTATGGTCAGTTTAAAACGGTGATATGACATACTTTTGTTGTTAGGCACAGTTGTTAAAAACAGGTTTCAAGCAACACACCTTTGTTGATCAAGTTTTATGAAACACATCAGTGACTCAATACTGAGAAAAAATTACATTTTCCTGTTTAGTTTAAAATAATATTTTTTAAACAGAACAGGATAACTACTAATAAATATTATTATTTATTTCAACATATTTTAAGATAGTATCTGTATGGCCTATTTAAAGATAACTGTGGATAATTTTTATTTAGATCTGCGGCCAAAGGGTGCTCACAAGAATCCTCTCCAAGCTATTTCAACTTTCTGCTACATCTGGTGCAGACCAGGCAATCAATTTTGATAACTGGATTATCCTTTCACCACAATGGCAATTTAATTCAGTAATTTAGACAAAAAATGTCAATTTATTACTCACCAAGAGAAGCTAACATATCATGAAGATCATCTTTGTCCACAAAACCATCTCTGTTCTGATCAATCATGTTAAAAGCCTCCTTGAACTCTGCAATCTGGGCCTGGTCAAACATAGCAAACACATTGGAAGTTGCTCGCTGGGCACGCTTCTTGTTGGTGCCACGGCGACCAGCTGTCTTGCGGGACGACATTGTGATATCTGAAAATGTTAATTAAAATATCAGTACCTACCATATGAAACAGATGGTCAACATTTTTAAAGATTGAGCATGACTCACAGTTTTTTGACCTTATAGAGACAAAAATAAATGCACAACAAAGAGTTTGTTCAAAAATCCAATAAGTTATTCTTCTATTTAGATATGAGAATAAACTTCCTTTTATAACGTAAACGCTGATAAGCCAGGTAGCGAGCGTTCGACTGCGACTACTATACGTGCACCAAATAATAAGTTTATAAATAAAATTTTAATGAAGTTGAGGTGTCACTAAGCTTATCGTCAATTCGTCAGTTTCTTGCGCTAACGAGAAAGTGACTCATTGCCAAAACCGCCTTCCAGTATTAGTAACGAAGTATAACTAGGGCACACGGTGTCAACACCAAGGAGGCAAGGACTTCCATAAATGGACATGCATTTTCCACAAAACATCTGCTTGAAAATAGGCATTAATTAGTTAGTGATTAGGTTTCAAATAAAACTGACCTGTATTTTTACACTTAACACAACAGGAAACAACAGTTCGTAACTGAAATTTAAGAATAAAACTTCGATATTTTACTCAGTGACTAATTTATTTGACGTCAGTTAAGTGCTTTCGAAAACTTTTCACCCAGACCAGACGTAGGCTCAACTAAAAACTGAAAAAAAAATCTGCTTGGAAATTCGGTTATCCCACTTTTTTTGCACATGTGTATGGTGATTGTAATAATTATATAAATTTGAAACAATGCTCGCGGTTTTATGCTCTTACACTTTAATTGGATAATAAAATTATTTTTGTTGTAAAGTAGGTCTAGGTTTGGAACGCATGTTTTGTATCGCCAGTAGACAAAACCTGTACATCTATTTTATTTAGATGTTTTTAATTAATGATTCTGTTTTAAATTAGATTATTATGAGATTAAAAATTATATATGTAAAAATGTATGATTAATGTTTAACAAATTGAAGGCATTTTACAAAAATATTATTTTTATAAATCAACTTTATCCATAGCCAGCTGTTTTTTTTTTCAACAGATTACGTAATTTTGGATTTGATGAAATGTTGATTTTTGTTTGACACGGAAGATTTAATTTTTCAGTTCAAAATGTCATAAACTGTAGTCACATTTTTAATTATTGCCCTGTTCCTCAATATTTTTGATGCCTTTTAGTGCATTCCATAGGTTTATTGAATCTAATTATAGTAAGTGTAACAATAACTTTTTGTTTATTTGTAGACATTTGGTATTTGCGACAGACCTTACTTGATCTGGATGTATTTTTTTTAGATGTTAATCTATAATTCATCAAGACTGGTGTGTTGCGTAGTTCGGTCGTTGAGCACGACGTCGCCGCGATGCGGCTCCAACCACTATGACGTACTTGGAATCACTCCTAAAGCGACACAGGGCGATATCAAATCTGCATATTACAAATTGTCAAAAGTTTACCATCCGGATAGATCCAATAACGTAAGGTCTCATTCTTCACATAAATATTATACTTCCTTAAAATCAACCATACATTTAAGCATACAATATAACAATGAATGACTTGTATGAACAAATTTTAAAATTGATTCCCGGTAAAACTAAAAACTACCTTTTCAGGATGAAGTAGCCGCGAAAAAGTTTAGAGACATTGCAGAAGCCTATGAGGTATTAGGAAATATACAATTAAAAAAGATGTATGATAAAGGTTTGTTTCTTTCATTGCAAACATAATTACTTCATACATTAACTATTAATTTTATTAGATGTTCATGCATATACTAAAATTAATAGGTAGTTAGAAGGCATAAAAATAATATGAGATATTTATTTAATATGAAAGCCTATTATAATTACTATGTAGGTTTCATATAATTAGCCTTTAAACATTATGAAGTTCTTTTGTACTAGACTTCTTGTTCATGTATTTAATTCTAATGATTGCCAAAACTCTGATTACATTAAAATATGAGAAGCATGTAGTTTAACATTCATCCTCTATTCCAGGGTTGCTAGGGGGAAGCAAGATAAGAGTAGAATATCAGCCAGAGCCAGAGCCAACAGACCCTACACTGAAGTTCTATAAATCTCGTGTACACCGCACAGCTGTACCAACCATGGATGGCAAACAACCTATTTACGACTTTGACACATGGTATGTTTTACCCTCGAAACCGATGACTTCAATAGTAATTTTATCACTGGTATGCGAAAATGGTTAAGGTGGATGTTCACGGTATGTACGGTATGTAACTCTCAAGAATGACCTTTTGATAAAATACTCATTCTTGACAGTTACATGAACTTGGAAGGTTGTAATGATGATTTTGATGATTATAATTCTGTAACTGCATACGTCTTACAGCCGCGAATCATATTTTCACTAACATACAACCTAGCACTGGCCTGCAAATCGCTAAAAACGTAAGAAAATTTGAATTTTGCGGGCTACCCTGGAACATCAGCCTTAAGGAAAACAGTGTGAAAAAACTGACACACTTAGAAACTGACACCCACCAACTACATCACTGGTCATTTGTGTGGATTGTGAAAAAACACAGGGAAGGGACTTTGTCCCAGCCAAAGAAATGTTATTGGCCGACTATGTTCTTCACTCAAATAAAGTCGAGGAGGTACTACATTCCAATTATTGTACTTTTTGTTTAAAGCCAGTGTTACAGTTACTTAATCGCTATTCAACCCTCTTTGTACACTAAAATATTTCTTGTTACAGGTCCAAAAGCCACTATGGAAATTTATTTGAAAAAGCTAAATATGAAAAAGAATTTCTGAGAAAAAAACGAGAAAAGGCAATGGATGTGCACCGCTCAAATCAGCAAGAAGCTTTCTTCTTCGTTATGTTTGGAGTAGGTGCCCTGTTTATATTTCTGGTAGCTCAGGGCCAAACTGACTATGATAATGATACAACTCAATCAAATGCACTGCAAGCCAATGATGCCGATGCCACAGAATCAAAGCACTAGACATAATTATGGTAATTCATTAAATTGTTAGATGTAATAGCTAATTTAAAAAAAAAATGTTTTGTGTTGTACCATTTAAATATTCAGCTATATTTTTTCATTGCCTTGTAAATACTGTACATAATTTATTTATTCAAGGACCTCAGAGGTTGTAGATAAAATGTGATAATAACTGTTAAAAAAATATACTGCAATCAAATCTAGTTTTTTTTTATTTAATGTTAAGGCAGTCGTCCAATGGTCCAACCGCCGACGATGAACGAGAAACGAATAGAACTAGAAACTATAAACGAGCCGGCGATCAGCAGGAAGCGAGTGTGTAGTTTCGATAGTTTTATCGCCGGGCTGTACCTAATGCGCCTACCACACGCTCACACTTCCCCACAGTCTTGCCTGCGCGATTACACGGTGCACACAGTACATCGCGCGTGTGGTTTGTAATGGTAATACAGTTTTACCAACCTTACGCGCGATGTACTGTGAAGTGTGAACGAAAAGTGTGGTGAAGCTTGAGCGTGTAGTAGTAAGCAAGTGTGAAAGTGCGACGAGCGATTACTCGCGCGCGGCACTCGCCCGCGGTCGCTTCAGTCCTGTGCAAATCTTTTAATATAAGCATATTCTCTTTCGTTTACACGGAAAGTACATTTATTGTGCGTTTCTTGAGAAAGAAAATCGACGATAGTTAGTCGTTTTCTCGCCGGCGGTCGGACCACTGCCTTATAATCACCTAGCACATGTGCTAGGTGGTCCGACCGAACTATCGTCGATTTTCTTTGTCCGCGTTACTGTGCCTTCATTGTGGGTAAATCCTGGAAGAGGCGTAAGACGTAAGTGCGTCACTATGCAAATAGCAGAGTTAAAATAGAGATCTTTATTGAACATTTGGAACTTCTATTGAAGTCCGTGGCTATGAAAAGATTAATTAAACCGGTCACCTTTTTTTTTTGGGGCTTTTTGAATCATCATGCCACACTTGACTCTGTAGAGCGCAGAGCCAGAAGGCTAATTGTTGACGACAAGCTGGTTGCCAAGCTACATAGCCTGGCCCACCGCCGCAAAGTCGCATGTCTGTCGGTCTTCTACAGACTGTACTTAGGAGAGTGTGCGCAGGAGCTCCACATCTCCCTTCTTCCATCGGGAGACTAGACGTACTGCAGGTTATTATCACCCATACCATGGGGTCACAACTCGTCAACTCGAACAAATTATAATTAATCTTGAAAAAAACACAATAGATGGCAGCATAGGTAGCAGTAATGAAATTAACAATCGCTTAAATGCGTTCTATGGTAGATTTCGGCCGAAATAAGATTTGCAAAAATCAAAAGTTCCATGTTTAACGCTTATTTATCTATTTACACTCATTTATCACTTTATTTCAACAAAAAAGGTTATAGGAGGACTTTTACTTCAATTCGTACCCATAGATTGATAAAGTTGTCAAAAGTAAGCCATCTGTAAATCATTTTCTCTAGAGCTGTTTGCAATAGATGGCGTTTTACTCAATTTGCCACATAGGTACAATAATCGTAACTGTTGTATAATTTTAATTAAATTTAACCATTAAAAAGCATATGTATTACTGTTTATAGAAATATAACACATCTTTTAACATTTCTAAGCGAAATAATTACATATTTTTCTCATTTTACTGAACCCGAAAGTTCCGGAACTACATAACACGAAACGTGAACTCCTAGATGGCGTTGTAAAACTCCAGTCTGTGGCAATTAGTGCGACGCTGGTGCTGCCATCTGTTGAAATAATGGAGGAAAGAATATAAAACGAGCAATAAGATGACTTAGCCGCTCGCTTGCTTTCGATTTCAAGAAAACCGTCGAGCTTTGCTCGTGACATTTGACCTAAACACTCGGCGCAGCCGCCCCTCATTAAAACTTGATTTACAATCGATACGAGAGACCTAGCGTAATTTTGTTTATTGTTTAGTGTAGACAAAAAGATAAGGAAAAGAGTAACGTTTGTTATTTTGACAAAAGTTGAGTGTAAAATATTTTATAAGAGGCTAAAGTTAAGGTCGAGCATATTTTGCCGGTTTGTCGAATAACGTGAAATTGTGAAAAAGTTTGCGCGAAAGGTATATAGTTTTTCGTCATTTTTATAAACTAGACTAGTTATTTGTACTATTGAACAAGAAACAATAACGATTGTGGTAAAAAATCGTCGTTAAAAATAAAAGGACACAAAGCACAAAGAAACACAAAATGTCGGCCTCAAACTTCACTTATTAATTGTAAAAAAAAATTCGTCGGGTGATGTTGCAAACTTGGGTCTAAATGATAAACAATCTAATAATCTATGGTTTAAAGGCGTTTTGAAAGGACTTTACAGTCTTTAAAATAGAGTTTAGAGTTGTTTAACAAAAAATATATTTTGGCAACGATCGTTGCCGAAAGCAAGCGAGAGAGTTTTGGTTTTGGAAACAATCGTTGCCAGAAGCAAGCGAGTGGTTAGGGAGGTGTCATTTCTTTGTATGGGATTGGGTATCTGTACGAAGTATTATAATATCTGTGCCCATACCTAGTCGATGTTCCACACATTCGAAAGAAGCGCTTTGCTAATTTCTACATTATGCGCACAGCCAAGGAGTGGAACTCCCTGCCTGCGTCGGTATTCCCGAGATCATATAACCCCAATCTATTTAAATCACGAGTAAATAGGCTTGTTCTGGGTAAGCTCGTTTCATCATCGACCTCATCTCTGCCCTGGCAAGATTGAGGTCAAGAGCAACTGAGCAAGCCCATTTCTAATAAAAATATCAATTATCCCCTCCCGCTCTTGGGTACAGCGAAAGGGTGTGTCAGACGCACAGGCACAGAACACTTAAGGGTAAACAAGCCAACGGCACGAACTAGTTGGTGGGCGGGGCTAAAATGCATGCTATTTCATCCGACATCACGAGCGAAATGCATAGAGCGAAAGAGACACAACTAAAACGGGCGCGCGAAATTTTCTATGCAGACCTTTGGTATATTTGGTTTCATGAAAAATCTATTGAATGTATCTGTTCAAAATCAAATGATTTAAATTTTTTAATAACTAATCTATGTCCTTAAGGTTTCACTTTTTTCTTTTTCATACTATATACGTTACTTATTTACGCCCAAAGATGAGTTAAAATCAGTGCTAAAATATGAAAGTTTTGACGTTCATAACTTCCAAATCAATATTTTTTTTCCAATTCTGCTTCCTTAGAGACTTAGATAATGATAAGACCAGTAGATACAATTTTTAATTTTGAACCTACACCGTCAAACAGAGGAGTAATCACCTTCATAAGTTTGTATGGAAGAATGACTGGCTTGTTCAACCTTAACGCACAGGTCAGACGTCTACTGATTAAAAACCACCCATGTTCCTTCTAAAGCCATTTATACTCCTGTTGATTTTTTGAAAATTAAATTCGGAAAAGCAATTCATTTTTTTTTTGGGTATTATGTCTTTTCGGAGTTTTTGATTCAAAAAACAATTTCGATTAGTCCGTATTTTGTTTAGATCCCTTTTCTTGAACTCAGTTTGGTATCCATGGTCGTTTAGTTAGCTAAATAGTTAATCTGTGGAAAAACTCAAGACAACCTAGACATTGTCAAATTGTCAATTTTATTTTCCTCGTTAATTTCCCTGAAGCCAAATTAGATTTTTACTTTGTTTTTTACTGTGATTGGGCTTGTACAATTGATTCACACACTAAATAGTGCCAGAATTATCACTAAATAGCCATGGATTGTCTTGTTGGTTACGGTAGCGAAGATGAGAATGAATCGGAGCGCCATGGAAGCCAACAACCATCGGTAAGTTTTGGCGTCCTTGACAATATTTTTTCCAAATGTACCTACAATAATAATTCTTATTGATAATGTGTTCTGAGTGTTTTTAGTATGTTTACATGCAATTTATGAGAATTATGGATATTAACCTACGTTCTCTGCTTGACAATAGAATGATATTATAGGTGGCAGCGGGCGGCGCTGGAGGCCGCC
This sequence comes from Diarsia dahlii, assembly GCA_949775195.1. Taxonomy (NCBI): domain Eukaryota; kingdom Metazoa; phylum Arthropoda; class Insecta; order Lepidoptera; family Noctuidae; genus Diarsia; species Diarsia dahlii. The sequence goes on along the minus strand of OX459210.1, from coordinate 11,548,324 downwards.
GCCGAGACAGCGATACCAACTACGATGACGTCAACATGGACATGAGCGAGGTAACTGTCCCTTATGTACGTCTACCACCATCACATATGCTAGCACAGTGAGAACCCCAGTTGGCTTGGTAGCTGTCTGATGGGGTCCCTCACTGTAATACTCTGCTTGTTCATGTGATGAAGCTAATCAGTAGACCTATTGTTAACTAAGTAGTCTATTCTTCATCTATATTCAGGCATAGAGCCAGTATCCTTCACAGCATTCAAAATAGTCTTAATTTCTCATAATAGTAACTAAATAATAATCATAATGGTACACTTTTTTATAAATAGACTTAAAAGTTAAATAAAAAGCAATTTTGCATTATGCTGTTTTCAACGATGATATTAACACTTTTATTATTTTATATGTTACCCATTTGTAAATTGACACAAAACAAAAGTCAAATACCCCTTGAGTACGTGCCGAGGCTTCAAGATGGCCGGAGTCCATGCACACTGCAACCCTTTAACATCAGGCTCACGTGAGTACATAGCTATAAGATAACCCAAACTATTTGGCATCATGATTTATTCATATTCACATTTTTTTATTTTAGTATTAGAACAGTTTCAAAATTAATAAGAGCAGTACATAAGTGATTTTTATGATCACACTATTATGAATTTTATAACTGCCATGTCATTATCATATTTATTTAGTATGTCTTGTTATTTATATAGAATTATGATTCATCAACATAATATTTGTTCTATCCAATTCAATAAATGATTTGTCTTTTTTTTTCAATTAAAACATAGAAAAGGTTTTCTGATGTCCTCTATTCTTGTTTTATTTAGGGCAATAAACTGAGAGGTCAACACTGTATGAATCTGATTATAATAACCAAGATTATTACTTTCCTCTATACTTTTTTCTCTTTGCTGTACAGCAATGTTACCATATTTTTTTTGTGTATAGACTTGTCTTAATTTGATTCAGAATTTAAGACTTGAAGACTGCCCTGTTGGTCTACTGGTCGCAAGCGCGAATGCATGAGATCCCGGGTTCGATTCCCAGGTCTCGCGAAGTGTTATTGAGTTATTCCATTAGGAATTTCTCAATAGCAGCGATGGGTTCAGGAATTGGGAACATACCTATAACTAAGTATGCCTAACCCTTTTGGGGATTACAGGCATGATCCTTAAGCCTTCCAGGCTTATTATTATGGGCTTGCCATGTATTAAATCTATTAGCACAAGAATAAATTTCAAAATGACATCTATGTGTAAACAACTGTTAAACATAATAAAAACAACAGCATAAAATAATGCTATTGTACCTACTGGTTTTTGGTTTTCAGTCACATGCTACAATTTATTATCAAGTTGTGTGCCTTGGAGATCTAGTTGCTGCAAGAGTGACTGTTGAGCTCGAGGTCCCGGGTTCGATTCCTGGGATGGGCAGTTTCATTCGGTTTATTCAACAGGAATTTCTCAGTGGCAGCCACGGGCCACGGAGTCTGAATTTGTGCCCTAAAGATGTCAAAAGACTTGCCCCCTATTCTATGGGATTTGGGATGTGGGTGTACTATTATTTACACCTCTACCTAACCCTTTGGGGACTACACAGGCATGATGTTCTGCTAAGTACAAAGTTCAAAACATGTACCAAAATAGTTAAACCTGGTTTAACTTACGCTTGGTTTTTCTCGCATGCCGTCTCACTTCTAAAATATTCAAAAGAAAGTGACGGCATGCGAGATAAACCAAGCGTAAGTTAAACCAGGTTTAACTATTTTTATTAATAAGGCGGGTAAAGTTTTGACTACAGTTTTAAAGCTCAACATTCTGATGCTGAAGTAGGTACACAACAAACTACAGAAATATTCTGCACTCTCGAAAAATGCTGCGTCATGAGCCAATCAACCAAGCGAAAGGCCACAGAAACATTGATATCCATGGTGTTCCTGTCTCCACCATGTTTTATGTCCCGACAACAACAATGTCGTGGACTGAAGTCCCTTCATTGCTTATTGACTACAATTTTGTCCATTATGGATACTAATTCCTACAGGACTACTGTCCATATTATCCATCCATCCATCCATTCGGGGTTGAATACCTTTTTCGGGGAGTTGGGGGATAGAATAAAATTCCCACCCGTACCTACGTAAAATACGCGTTTTTGACGTGGAGTTGTGGACACCAGCCCGTCATACATATTATCACTACTTTTTTCTCAGAGTGGTGGACAGAAACTACTAATACCTGACCATGCCGTGTAATCAGCAGTATTAGGCATTGTAAATTTTTGGGAAGAAAACAGATCCCAATCTCATTAAAATAATTGAGTGTATCAGTATTACACTTAAATTATATTGAAAACCCTGAAAATAAATGTTTTTGAAACTGCATTGTGACTAGCACAGTATTTTTTTATAGAAGGATATAAAATACTATAATTTCCTTATCTTGAAGTAAGCGTAAACTAATAATAAATTAAAATGTATGATTCTGTGTTTCAATTTATTGAAAACAAATTGAAAGCACTTCACATTTTGTGATACAATCTTGTTTTGGTTCGAAGTATTGAGAATCGTTGTTATAATGTAGTGCAAGAGTGGTATTTCTTGTCGCAGGATTCGCAGGCTGAGTCGGAGCCCGAACTGCCGCCCGTGGTGCCTACGCCCCCGCCTCAGCCGCCGCGGGATGACCGCAGATCTAGTAAGTTTCTTTATAAGTGTTTAAACTGACGTGAACGGTGAAGGAATACATCGTGAGGAAACCGGCATGTCTTAGAACCAAAAAGTTCGAAGACGTGACATCGACCATCCCGTACTAGGCCCGCGTGGTGGATTATAGCCCATCCTTCTCCCAGCTGAGTCCCTGCAGTGGGAACATTATAGGCTGATGATGATGATGAAACTGAAATAGAATTTTGATGAAAACTAAAACTGCTAGACTTTTTTTTTGTTAGCCTATATTGTCCCACTGCTGGGCAAAGGCCTCCCCCATAGTCTTCCACTCTTCTCTCCGTGCGGTTTTCTCCAGCCAATCTCGCACAAAAGCCTCTAAGTCGTCACGCCAGCGTTTTCTAGGCCTCCCTCGGCGACGACGCCCGTCCTCTGGCACCCACTGCGTGACGACCCTAGCCCATCGGTCCTGATGCATTCTGCAGACATGGCCCGCCCAATCCCACTTTAACCCAGCAGTCTTGTTACCCACATCACATCGGCGATTCCTGTTTTGGAGCGTATTGTGGTATTGCGTATTCTGTCGCTGAGCTTTATCCCCAATACGCTTCGTTCCATCGCCCTTTGTCTGGACTTTTGTGACTCGGTCAGCGACCAAGTTTGAGCAACGTAGGTTAGGATGGGCAGAATGCACATATCGATGAGTTTGTGTGTTTAGTACTTACATAATTTTATTTCAAACGAGATTTGAATAGAAATGACACATCAATATGAATGGCCCAATTCTATGCCTGTCTTGTTTTTTATTGCATAGTAAAATATTTATAAATAAACATCCTAAGAATCTAATGCTCAGCTTATATTTTCTGTCGGAATATGAGGCTTAAGGAATCTCCCGCATTGCGCACACTATTCCCAAACGACTGTAACTCCTGCAAGCCAGAATCAACGGTGGCGACCACATTCGCATGTAATGAAAGAGTTCAACTAGAGGGCTTTTACATCATTATTCTTATCTGTCACAACTATACCATAAGTATTCCACAAGCCCACTGCTGGGATACAAGCCTTTTTTTTTATTGGTGGGTGGAAAAACATCGAATAACTCCATCCCCAGAAGGGGAGTGTCAGACTTCTACTGACTAAAAACTAAACCCATGTTCTTTCTTCGCCCTTGTGTCGGAGCCGCGTTATCCTTTCGATAATCCACAGCCCCGACGGGATCCACAGCCCCGACGGGTGGGATACAAGCCTCCTCTTTGTATGTGAAGTGGTGGTGAATTTATGGTCGATGACATGAACACAATTTGGATGTTATGGCTAGAAAGGAGGTGAATGCTGAGATGACATGAAATAGGGAAGTATGGAAGAAGAAGACATGTTGCACAGACAGACAGACCCCAAATAAATTGGGATAAGGTCAGGAGAATGATGATGACACGACATTTTTTTTTTGTGGGTGGAAAATCATCGAATAACCCCCCCGCCCCCCCCTCTTGGGCAGAGCGAAGGGGAATGTCAGACTTCTACTGACTAAAAACCTTATGTTATGCCTTACGATAACCACAATAAGCACACTTCCATTCTCCAATGACTGTGACTGTCCCCAGACGAAAATCATATTAATATTGAGCCGACAACCAAAGATTCTGTGTTAGTGGAGTTATCACAAATCATAACTTTATAGTATCGTGTGTTGCGGTATATTCTAATCGCTTAGACACAGTTCTTGGTAATTAATTTGAATTTTCAATAGTTTGTCTTGTATGCATTTATCAAAGAGTCGTAAAATGTTGCATGTTGAATTGAAATTAATGATTTGCTGATAACACAGTATGCTTTACTGTAGAAACTACTAAGTTAGAACACTATTCTGACTCATAACAATTCAAAAATATTTTCACTCTATGCATAAATAGTATCACGCTTGTAATTCCCGAAGAGTTGGACAGCTTGAGATATAAAATACAATATCATGTTCTACAGATAGGTCCCATGACTCCCAAACTAGGTTTCCACCTGTGACTTGAAAGACAGTGAAGACGGCTCATAGTTAACCAAAAAGTAGCGAAAAATGAAAACAATAAGAAGAAAAGCACTTCTCTGTCTTTTCTCGTAAATATAAAAAAAAAAAACAAGAGGTTCGTTCTGGCTAATGCCACGTGCTATACGATTATCATCATCATTATTTCAGCCGAAGCCTTCCATTGGTGGATATAGGCCGATGTTACGTGTTTAGTTTTAATTAAAGTGTAATGTTAAATATGTATTAGTTTGTTATTTCTGTATTCTTATTGTGTGTATTTTACATAGGGGCTGTAGTTGCCTGAAATAAAATGATTATTATTATTATTATAGTCTTCCCCCAGGATAAGATGTTCAACTTTCAACTATAATAAAATTCAAAACATTTCTTTGTCAACAGATGACAGTCGTGAACGTGACCGCGAGCGGGAACGTAATCGCGACCGCGGTGACCGCGAGTCTGACCGGCGAGAGAAACGCCGCGACTCCCCGGTTCGTGCACGCAGCGACAGAGACCGCTCTGATAGACGGTCTCCGCGCAGGGATGATAGATACAGGTACTTTATTGTCTTCTTTGTTTACCCTTTTGTTTTTTTGGGGTCCCAAATCATCAAATTATTCTGGCCGCTCTGCATGAGCGGAGCGACTGAGAGACTGGCCTGTTGGTCTAGTGGTTAGTGACCCTAACTGCTATGCCGGAGGTCGTGGGTTCGATTCCCACCCAGGACAAATGTTTGTGTGATGAGCACGATCATTTGTTCTGTGTCTGGGTGTAATTTATCTATTGTTAGGAATCAGAAGTGAAATACGTGATCAAAATAAACAATGTTTAATATCGTTTAGATTACACTTTTACAAAAATATCACGACAAACATTTTAAACAATAATCAAATAGAAATAGCACTAGCAAAATGGAATAATCAGTACACGAGCAAAAACATAAACCAAAAATAGCGAAGCACACGATAATAGTCGGGTAGCAAGTCCTTTCCGAGCGCCGTCCAAGCAAAAAGTGCCCGTTGCAACGCCGCTCGCCTCGTTTTATGAACTTCTGTCGGTTGCCGCACGACGACCGTACGTTGACCGGACGGCTACTGGCTGATGGCGTGACTTTGAGCCAACACGGCCTCTCCTGACGCTCTGACGTCCTCGTCAGCTTCCAACAAGGCGGCTGAGTCTTCGCTGTCTCCTTGATTGCGTGTCTCACAACGCCAGTGGGGCGTGCTGGCACCGTGGAGTGCCACGCACAACTGCGCCTGTAGGGCGCGCTGGCACCGTGGAGTGCCGCACACAACTGCGCCTGTAGGGCGCGCTGGCACCGTGAAGTGCCGCACACAACTGCGCCTGTAGGGCGCGCTGGCACCGTGGAGTGCCGCACACAACTGCGCCTGTAGGGCGCGCTGGCACCGTGGAGTGCCGCACACAACTGCGCCTGTAGGGCGCGCTGGCACCGTGGAGTGCCGCACACAACTGCGCCTGTAGGGCGCGCTGGCACCGTGAAGTGCCACGCACAACTGCGCCTGTTGGGCGCGCTGGCAGCCTGGAGCGACGCGCTTAACACGTCAGTATCGCGCTGGCAGCCCAGAGCGGCGCGCTGTACACGCCAGTAGCGTGCTGGCAGCCTGGAGCCACGCGCTGTACACGCCAGTAGCGTGCTGGCAGCCTGGAGCCACGCGCTGTACACGCCAGTAGGGCGCACAGTCGGCCTGCAGCGACGCGCTCGGCCTACAGCGAGGCGCTCGGCCTGCAGCAGCGAGGCGCTCGGCCTGCAGCAGCGAGGCGCTCGGCCTGCAGCAGCGAGGCGCTCGGCCTGCAGCGAGGCGCTCGGCCTGCAGCAGCGAGGCGCTCGGCCTGCAGCAGCGAGGCGCTCGGCCTGCAGCGAGGCGCTCGGCCTGCAGCGAGGCGCTCGGCCTGCAGCGAGGCGCTCGGCCTGCAGCGACGCGCTCAGCAACGCCAGTAGGGCGCGCAGTCGCCTTGCAGCGCCGTGCACGTTCATGGCATCACTGTGGCAAAGCCCTGGTAACCACTGCTAAGGCCAAGCAGCGTTGCGTTGCGTCCAAACACACGCCACACATCCTTGTGTAATGGTTAGGTACTCTGCAAACAAACAAATTTACAATTACAACAGAATTTTGTTCCGCTCGATCACTCCTGACCAAACTTTAGTTCCATTGGGTGGCACCAAATTCGACTCTCATTAATTAAATCAAATGTACTGGAAATTATCGAAAATACAACACTCAACTACCTTGAGTCATCATTATACCATAGTCGTTCACACCAACCTTAAAAATTCTATTGCAACAAAAACTGCTGAAATCATCGAGTAAAACCTTTAACACCAAGGCTCTCTAACCGAGTAGTACAACAAGAGAGTAATCTCATTCATTAGGGACATTCAAGTCGAGAATAAAATTCAAAGAAACATTCACCAAACAAAACTTGTCAGACAAGAATACCAATAGGCACATAGGGATGTATAAGCACATTGTTAGCATATCACACAGACTTCTTCCACAACACTGTAGGCATAGGCTCCAAGTTTGCATACCCCTCAGATGTCGACTTCCACACACACTGTAGGCATAGGCTCCAAGTTTGCATACCCCTCAGATGTCGACTTCCACACACACTGTAGGCATAGGCTCCAAGTTTGCATACCCCTCAGATGTCGACTTCCACACACACTGTAGGCATAGGCTCCAAGTTTGCATACCCCTCAGATGTCGACTTCCACACACACTGTAGGCATAGGCTCCAAGTTTGCATACCCCTCAGATGTCGACTTCCACACACACTGTAGGCATAGGCTCCAAGTTTGCATACCCCTCAGTGGCTGTTGACATAGACACATTGTTAGCGTATCACACAGACTTTCACACACGCAGCTGAGGCCACGCGCTTGACCAAACCACACGTTCTTATGTAATGGTTACTCCGCAAAGAGACAAATCTACGACAGAATTTTGTTCCACTCGGTCACTCCTTACCAAACATCAATTAGGTCCCACTCTCGTTGATAAAATCAAACGTGGCTAAACTGGAAATTATCGAAAATACAACAATCAACCACCCTGGGTCATGTACCATTGTCGTTTAAATCAATCTTAAAAACATTATTGCGTCAAAAAAATGCCAGGTTCACAAAAATCATCGAGTAAAACTACAGATCTCTAACTGACTAGTAAACAAGTCGATCTCCCGTGTGTATCACCATTTGACTTCACACTACGGTCTTTCCGGACCCTGACCTCAACCAGTGCTAAACGCACAAAATACAACAAACACACCCACTGTCTACTCGAGTTTCCTCAAAAACCTTCAATTTTAATCGGACTACGACTACACAATAATTACTGGTACTGTCTAACACAATACAGCCGATAGAATCTCTTTGCTTGCAACCACAACTTTACTTCATCAAAATTCTTATAAGCATCAACTGATACGTAACTCATTGGCATCCTTCTTAGCCTATCATGTGTATTAGGCAACTTACTTCTTTAATAAAGCAAAACTTATCAGACTTTACAGTGCACCTGTATACGGCCTACGTCTTCACACGAAAACAAGTCAACTGATCATATTGCGTAGGGGTTTGCATTTACGCAGACCATGATTATTTAAGTTTGATTTGCCAACAACTGCACTTTTGGGTTTCAAATATACGGAAAACAAGACTTTTGACTGTATTTTGTTTAGCATCAGATATACCACAAATCACAACGTTGCCCCACACCAGGAATTTCTCCTGTATCGTGGGTACCTTCACAAATATTTTAAACTCACTTACACAAGTACCCGACTTTGAAAAAAAACTAACTAGGTCATACAGATACTTGTACTCATAACGTCATTATAGCACAGTGACCATATCGACTTCACGCGGACACAATGACCGAAATTCGTGTTTAAAATGAGTCCACGTGCTGTTATTGGTCAACCAATCGTTAAGCGACGTATTAGCACCACCATGTAAATAACCACCAATGCGTCCGAGGCATTGCCAATCACCCCAGTGACCTTATAAACACACACATAACATCACGCCTGTAATCCCCGAAGGGTTAGGCAGAGGTACCCAGTATACCCACATTTCGCCAGCTATGTTAAGACATAAGCTTAACCATGTAAATAACCACCAATGCGTCCGAGGCATTGCCAATCACCCCAGTGACCTTATAAACACACACATAACATCACGCCTGCAATCCCCGAAGGGTTAGGCACAGGTACCCAGTATACCCACATTTCGCCAATTATGTTAAGACATAAGCTTAACCATGTAATAGGGGTGAGCCCATTGTCACCAACAGGGCACAAATCCAGAAAATAACACTTTGCCCGACCCGGGAATCGAACCCAGAACCTTCATGCTCAGTAGTCGCGCTTGCGACTAATAAATCAACGAAATATTATAATGGTTCGATCTTACTTGTATCAGGAACGAAAGTAAACCAACAATCCTGTCCGGAGCGTCGCCTCAACCGCGAGAGCGGTTACACAGGACTTCGCGTCCTCACGCGGCTCCTACGACAATCTCGTTCGCGCTTGGAACGGCGATCGGATCCCGAAACTTGCTACGTACGTGACCTTCCACTCCGCTTATGGTGGCTACAAGATCGCTTAGAACGAGAGGCACTAGTTTTTGAACGCGAACAACTCGATATATCCATTGCTAACTACTACCGGCTTTTATCTAAAATTAAAAGCCTGATAACTAGTTTTTAACTTGTGGGCGAAAACGATCTTTATCCCACTTCTGATGTTAGGAATCAGAAGTGAAATACGTGATCAAAATAAACAATGTTTAATATCGTTTAGATTACACTTTTACAAAAATATCACGACAAACATTTTAAACAATAATCAAATAGAAATAGCACTAGCAAAATGGAATAATCAGTACACGAGCAAAAACATAAACCAAAAATAGCGAAGCACACGATAATAGTCGGGTAGCAAGTCCTTTCCGAGCGCCGTCCAAGCAAAAAGTGCCCGTTGCAACGCCGCTCGCCTCGTTTTATGAACTTCTGTCGGTTGCCGCACGACGACCGTACGTTGACCGGACGGCTACTGGCTGATGGCGTGACTTTGAGCCAACACTATAATATGTATGTATTTAGAAATATATAAGTATGTTTATCAGTTGTCTAGTACCCATAACACAAGCTCTGCTTAGCTTGGGACTAGATGGCGTTGTGTGATAGTTGTGGAATATTATTATTATTATTATTAGACTTTTACTGACTAAAAACCCCCTATGTTCCTTCTTAGTGTTTCGGGGCTTCTTTGTTAAACCTGTGTCGATCTTTCTTCAAAAGACCATGTCAGACAATCTGAGAGTTTACCAAGAATATGTCTGGACCTTAAAAGAGACTAGAGGTAGAGGTATTAAATAGCTGATAACACTCTTTAGCTGTGTCCAAGTGTGTCACTTTCTGTATATAACCCTTGATCTTGGCAATCAAATCATTGGCGAATACGGCTATCGGCAAAATGATTGCTGCAAGATACTTGATTTCCTTATCTTTCTCATGGAGTATCACCCCCTGGCCGTGGAGGCCTTACATTGGCGAATACAAGGGGCCCGTCGCTACAAGTTCTGTTTCAGTCATGTCTGCTGAATTTGAATGTTAACTGAATTCTATGCTCTCCACAGATCGGACCGCGACCGTGATCGCGGGCGCGCACACGAAGCCCCTCGCCGCGGGCTGCTAGGCGACCGGCCCGATGACCGCGACAAAGCGCCGCCGCTGATGGACGTGAAACCACACGTCAGTGACGTCGCCCCACCACCTGATAAGAAGTCACTCGATGCTAGGGATGCTGTTTCGCCCAGGTATGTTACTTTTTACTGAACTAAATAAAATTGTATTTTTATTAGAGCTGGCTACATACTGTTCGTTCGTTCGGGTTTTCTGTCAAACTGTTGTCAGAAGCACAAGTGCTCTCCAAGTATTTAATAATAACTGTGCAAAAACCGTGAAGAACACCCAGAAATTGTTATCAGAGTGCAGTTAGGGTGTCCCTTGTGCTGTGGAAGTGTTATCTCGTGCAAATATTCGATAAAACATTTAAAATCAAAGATTGAAAAGTTTCGAAACCATTAAAGAAACAATTCTACCCTCTTGATTTCCGAAAAGAAAAACCAACATTGAGCATCTGTCAAGTAAGTTTGACAATTTGCATCATCTGTCACCATCACGAGCCAAGTGTTGCCAGAACTTTGAAGAAAAAACAAAAAAATTTTTTCGTTCGGAAACGCGAATAAAAGACTTGTTCAAAACATGGAGGAACAATTCAAAATATTTATGGAACAAATCAAAACCCAAACAGACGAACAAACGAAAGTATTACTTTCAAGCATTGATGAGAAACTAGAACCACTTTTATGCGAAACCAAGAAACTGAAAATAGAAAATGAGCAATTAAAAGAAAGAGTCCATAAACTTGAATACTTGAACCGCAAAAACAATATAATTGTATTTGGGCTTGAAGAGACGGAAAAAGACAACATGGAACTACTATTAAACGTAACAAAAACGTTTCAGCAGAACTCTGAAGAATTATCAGTCTATAGAAGCGACATTAATGCTGCCTATAGATTGGGGAAAAAAGTTGATAATAGCAAAAAACCAAGACCTGTCAAAATATCGTTCCTTAACTGCTGGAAAAAAGAACAAATTATGAATAACAAAAAACAATATGCGAAGATTTATATAACTGAAGACTATCCAAAAGAGGTAGTAGACAAAAGAAAAAATCTCCAAGCACAAATGCAAGAAGAAAGAAAAAAAGGCAACTTCGCTTTTATCAAATATGATCAACTCATAATAAAAACTGGAGGAAAAAGTGAAAAAAGAAAACGAGATCTGCCCACAACACCGGAAGAGAATGCCCAAACACGGAAACAATATGTTCCCAATCCTGCTAAAGTAGGCAGAATTAATGCATTTGATTTAATGAGAACAAGAAGCAACTCAATCAACAACATATCAACAACCTCGGAGACGCAATAGGAATTAGGTGCCAGCCGAAAGACGAACAGAACAACATACATAGAAGAACTAAAAACATTCCCCAAGCCGGCTGGTCACCGTGGGGATTACGACCAACACCCTCACCCGTCATCAAAAAGAAATCAACAGCTAAAAATTTGCACCTACAACGTAAGGTCACTGTCATCAGCAGAAAGATTACTAGAACTAACAGAAGCTCTTAGGAAAATCAATTTTGACATAATAGGCCTAAGCGAAGTGAGGAAGCTAGGTTGCAAAATTGAAGAACATCAAGACTATGTACTATGCTATACAGGAGAAACAAAAGGGCTATATGGAGTGGGATTTCTGGTAAAGAAGACCTTTAAAGAAAATATTATCAACTATATAGGAATATCAGAACGAGTAGCTGTCTTGAAATTAAAATTTGAAGACGAACTATTATCTGTAATACAAGCTTACGCTCCTACTGAGAAAGCAGAAGACGATGAAATTGATAAGTTCTACAACGACCTGAGAGCAGCCCACGAAATCCAAGATAAAACAGCACTAGTAATAGGAGACTTTAATGCCAAGATCGGACAACCAAGGAAATATGAAAGCTTAGTAATGGGAAGTTATGGATATGGAAAACGAAATGAAAGAGGCGAAAGGCTGATTCAATATGCTAGCGAAAATAAATTATCCATAATGAACACCTACTTTAAAAAGAAGCCAAGCCACAAATGGACTTGGATGGCCCCAGACCAAAAAACAAAGAACGAGATAGATTTTATTTTGTGCAACAAACCTAAAAGAATAACAAACGTAGAAATACTCAATAATGTACAATTCCCATCAGACCATAGATTAATAAGAGCAACACTAACAATGAAGTCTCCTAAACTGAGCAGAAGAACATTTAAGACCCTTCCAAAAACACTTAAAACAGACCGTGAAAAACAAGTATACATAGAAAATTTGAAAGAAAATACCAAACAGCTCCCAGAACATACTAACGAGGTACAAACCTATTACGACAAGTTAGAGAATATAATTACGACCAGCTTGAAAATAAAACAGGAAACCAACGAAAGAAAGGGTTCAGGAATATTATGTGAATCAACATTAAAATTAATAAAAAGACGTACAGAACTGATCTCAACTAAAAACAAAAGTAAAGATACAAAGCAAGAGCTAAAAAACCTTTTCAAAACAACAAAGAAGGCCATAAAAGAGGATTACAATAACCACAGGCAAAGAATAATAGAGAAAAACTTAAATTGCTACAGAAGCTCCAAGCGGGCCAACAAAGAACTAAACACACATAAAGACTGGATTCAAGAACTTAAAAAAGAAAATTATGAAACGAAAACAAGAAAGGACATTATAGAACATGCAACTGAATTCTACAAGGAGCTGTATATGAAACCACCAGAAGACCCTTGCGATAAAGAGCTAATACATTCCGAAAATAACGAGCAAGAAGAAATAGAACCTATAAACAACGAGGAAATATTAAGACATATAAAAAAGTTGAAACCAGACAAAAGTCCTGGGCCGGATAATATAAGCAACGAAGCAATAAAAATAGGAGCCCCTGTTCTAATACCATGCTTAGCAAAAGTTTTCAACATGACACTAGAAACAGGAAAAGCTCCTAAGCAGTGGTGTGTTTCTGACATAATACTTCTTTACAAAAAAGGTAATCCAGCAGACATTGGAAACTACAGACCAATAAGTTTACTGTCGAGCATTTACAAACTTTTTTCCTCTATATTACTGAGCCGGATAACATCAAAAATAGACAACAACCAACCAAGAGAACAAGCCGGTTTCAGCCAAGGTTTTTCCACTATTGACCATATACACACATTAGACCAAATACTTGAAAAATATATAGAATATAATCGACCTCTCTATGTAGCCTTTATTGACTACTCAAAGGCATTTGACAGTATAACACACGCCTCGATCTGGAAAGCACTTGCCTGTTGCGGAATAAACAAAACTTTTACAAACATCATAAAGAACATCTACTCACAAAGCAAAAGTAGAGTAAGATTAGAAACTAAAGGAGAAGAGATAGTAATAGGAAAGGGAGTCAGACAGGGAGATCCCATGTCACCAAAAATATTCATAGCTGTGTTGGAAGGAATATTTCAAGAAATGGACTGGAGAAATAAAGGACTCAGAGTGCAAGATCAATATCTAAGCCACCTCAGATTTGCTGATGATATCATCCTCTTCGCGGAATCAGCAACTGAGCTAGAACAAATGATACAAAAACTGGACATAAATAGTAAAAAAGTAGGACTACATATGAACGCAAGCAAAACAAAGATCATGACGAACCATACAGAAAAGGAAATACACGTATCGGGAAACCAGATTGAGTACGTAAAGGAATATATCTACCTTGGGAAACAAATATCATTTGATACAAAAAATAACGAAACTGAGGTGGATAGAAGGATCAACTGCACTTGGAAGAAATTTTGGTCACAAAAGGAAGTCCTAAAAGGGGACTACCACATGAAGTTCAAAAAAATTATAATGGACACCTGTATTCTGCCAAGTATGACATATGGAAGCCAAACATGGACATACACTAACAAAATAAAAAATAAAATCTTATCATGCCAACATTCCATGGAAAGGAGCATATTAAAACTCAGGAGAATACAGAAAATCCGAAACGAAGAGATAAGGAACAGAACAAAACTAACAGACGCCCTCCTACACGCTCTACGACTGAAATGGAAGTGGGCAGGGCATATTTCGAGATGTAGAGATCAAAGGTGGACATTGAAGTCAACGAAGTGGTCTGGACCGAGAGGGAACAGGAACAGGGGCAGACCTCGCAAGAGATGGGCGGACGACATCACTGAAGTCGCTGGTCCGAGTTGGATGGACTTGGCCCAAAACAGGGAAAATTGGCACGGGATGGAGGAGGCATTTACCCAAAAGGGATTCATATCCAAATAAAAATTTATAAACGATTAATTTGTAAAAATATTTGTTAAGAAAATATGGAATAAATGTGCTTAATTATTATTATTATTATTATTACATACTGTTCGATAAACGTAGAAGCTCTTGCTTTAAAAAACATTAAAATACATAGGTCATTATCATCTGCCTAGCCTTTTCCCAACTATGTTGGGGTCGGCTGCCAGTCTGACCGGATGCAGCTGAATACCAGTATTTTACATGGAGCGACTGCCTATCAGACCTCCACAGCCCAGTTAATACTTGGTAATACAATACCCTTTGGTAAGACTGGTTGTCAGACTTTCAGGTCACTGACTACCTGTAACGACTGCCCAAGATCTGTATATGGCAGCCGGGACCAACAGCTTAACGTGCTTTCCGAGGCACGGAGGGAACTTGGTATGTAATGAGCGGTCACCCATCCACAGACCAAACTAGGCAAGCGCAGCTTGACCTAAAGGTCGACCCGAGTGGCAGTTCTTATTAAGCCACAAGCTCCTCAAAAATACATAGTTACTAGTAATTAATTATTACTCTGTCTGTTCCTTACCTCTTCACTTTTTAAAATCTGAACAGATTTCATACACAGGAAAGCCACGGCTTTCCTGTTTCTCGGTTAGGAAATACATAGTATTATATTTTTATGGTATTACGTTTTCGTAGTATTTATATACAATAGGTAGACCAACAGTAAATAAATTAAACATTTAGCAATAAAAATGGTACAAGTTACGGTTCTGGTATAACACAAGAACATAGAAAATTTGACCTTCAGTTGGGTGAAGCTACATTTAGATCGACAACTTTCCTACGTTTGAATCGATTTTCGTTTCATCAAAGCCTTCTACTTGGTTTCAGGTTCATAGACCGCGAGCGTCGCGACAAGGAAAGAGAGAGAGAACGCGAGCGCGAGCGCGAGCGCGACAGAGACCGTCATGGTCGCCGGTCAGAAGAAAAACGGTAAGATAAATTATGTAGCCCAAGTTTTGAGTAATGTTCTAGGCTACTTTTTTTCTTTTTTTTTTTTAAAAACGTTGTCCCACACTAGTAATTTCTCCTGTATCGTGGGTGCGTTCACAAACTCTCTTTAAACTCACATACACAAATACCCAGACCCGGAACAACTATCTGTAGGTCATACAAATATTTGCTCCGTGCGGGGATCGAACCCGCCTCTAACACCTCGATACGGACCTTATGAGCCGAGCGGCGTATGCATACCCGAGGCTTTACTAGTGGTTCATAAAATTACTTTTTCGTGTTTTATGTGCCCCAGTGCACCCATAGGCCTTGCATGGATATTTATATTTACATGCATCCAGCAGATTCCAAATACATTATTTTCTTTTCTACCCTATGTTAGGTCGTCCAGCCATCGCGATCGCCACGACCGTCGCGACCGCTCCCGCTCCAAGTCCCGCGGGGCTCCGTACTCGGGCGGCCACTCGTCGTCGTCGGAGCGCCGCACATCTCCGCCCTCCAGCGACTACAGGCCTTCCTCCTACAAGGTCAACAAGAAACTCGAAGTTATGGAGAAGATGGGTTAGTACTTGGTATTTTGTTGGTTTTTTTCTTAATTCTTAAGGCTGATGTTCCAGGGTAGCCCGCGAAATTCAAATTTTCTTACGTTTTTAGCGATTTGCAGGCCAGTGCTAGGTTGTATGTTAGTGAAAATATGATTCGCGGCTGTAAGACGTATGCAGTTACCGAATTATAATCATCAAAATCATCATTACAACCCTCCAAGTTCATGTAACTGTCAAGAATGAGTATTTCATCAAAAGGCCTGCAAATCGCTAAAAACGTAAGAAAATTTGAATTTCGCGGGCTACCCTGGAACATCAGCCTTAAGATAACGGAGAAATGGGGAGACGATATAAATGCCACCGATGGAAAAAGCCTGGATGAGGCTGGCACAGGAACTGGGAGATTGGCACTAGAAAAGGGAGGCCTATACCCAGCAGTGGGTGAATTCGGGTTGTGGATGATGATGATGATGAATAGATAGAAGTTAGGCTATGGTAGGCCTTCCACCAGGTGGACCGACGACATCGGTAGAGTCGCGGGCAACCGTTGGATGTGGATGCAAGCGGCAGGTTGCCGTTCGTTATGGCGTTCTTTGGGGAGTTTTTGTTCAACAGTGGACGTTTTCTGGTTGATGATGATATGCCCTGGGTTTACCTGTCAATCATTTCAGTATTGCCTCAGTGAAGGCCATTTTAATACTTTTGTTCTTAAAAATTGTGGAAGGATTCAGCAGAGGGACAGTACAGGCAAGCTATAATAGAAAGTTTCATGAAGCCTATAAAGCAGAAAACGCCTAAAAACATTTGTTGATGACAATACCTTACCTTACCTACACAGGTCTTCAGATCAAGACACCAGATGGATCAATGGCCACAGCTCAGCAACTCCGTGCGGCTGCCAGCGAGGCACAGCCCCCGGGCGCGCATCTACCTTCATACTACAACCCCACCGCTGTCGCTACTACCAAGATTATGGACCAGGTGATTTATAACAGCAACATGTACACACGACTACACATCAAGCTATACAAAACCAGTATAATCTGATCGTTAATTGTGCGAAAAGATCTAGTAAAGTGAGGCCAAGATTAACTGGTTTTGTATAGCTTGATGTGTAGCCGTGTGTACCTTATTCAAGGAGACCGCAGTTTAAAGGTAATTTGGGACTAAATAGTGTTAGGATCTCTGAATTGTATTGTATTTAACACGGTGAAGCGGGGATTACTTTATTTAAAAAATAAACTAAAAGTATAAGATCATTTTTAATATAGGTACATTTAAAATTAAATTAATTCATGAAAAAGATATCTCTATTTAGACAATAGCAGCATGACTAAGATTATTTCCCTCAGCCTAGGTTTTTTAGTCGATCTGTATGCACCCGAGGTTTATGGATTTTGACTCCATGACAAAGAGAAGAGAAAAAAAACGAGAGCAATCAAGCGCAAACTTTTCCATAAATAAACAACTATCTATCTATACCACCATAGCCAGATCGAACAGAAATGTCCGATAAATTACACGTAACATTTATAACACAAGGACATCTTTGTCAGGTACAGAAGCGCAAGCTGTTGTGGTCTAACAAGAACAAGTCTGAAGCCGAGGAGGCTGCCAAGTGGAGCGGCACGCGGTTCGCGCAGGACTCGGACGGCAAACAGGTCTCCAAGTTCATGAGGCTTATGGGGATCAAGGAGCCAGGTGAGATTTTTATATTCATCATCATTTCAGCCGAAAGACGTCCACTGCTGGACATAGGCCTCCCCTAAGTGTAATTTTTGCTTAGGGGGGGTTTGCCATAATCGCCACGCTTGGCAGGCGGGTTGGCGATCGCAGTACGGTCGATACAAAAAGCACAGAGAACGCTGCTGCCCATTCTCTGGTACATCCCCTAGTCGCCTCTTACGACACCCACGGGAAGATATGGGATGGTGCTATTCTTTGCGTCCGACACCATACGGAACATTTTATATAGTAGTATTACCCCAGTATTAACTGGGTTGTGGAGGTCAGATAGGCATTCGCCACATGTAAAATACTGGCATTCAGCTGGTTAGACTGGAAGCCGACCCCAACATGGCGAAAAGCTAGGCAAATGATGACATAGTATTTTATTCAACACAGGCTTTACACCTAATAAGTATGTATTTTGATATATTCAGGCTGCATTAACTTCAGTCTGTTGTTAAATTTAGACTCCAAAGTTCAATGACCCGCTTTGATCTCCTTCTGGTTGACCGAATGAATGTAAAATGTAGAATATAGAGAATGTAGCTCTGTCCTTTGTATCATAAAATATCTAGATTCTCTTAAGGCAGAAGAATACTTAGTACACACGGCAATTTCCTGTACAATGAGACACCCACAAAACTGTTTTTGTATAACTTGATTGGTCATATAGATTCTGGGTTTATTCCAACAAATCTTCATAATCTAAGCTTCAGACAAACAAGCACTAACCAATAACTCTGTTCCCACAGCCGCAGTCAAGCAGGAGCCTCCAGAAAAAGCAGTAGACCCAATCAAAAAGCAAGAGGAACTCTTTCAAGCCATGCAAGCTCAGTACGAAGTGGCCAGAGCGACTACCCACACCATGCGCGGCGTGGGACTGGGCTTTCAACGGGGACAGTACTAGCGGCTCGTACTGTCTTTGTAACTGACGTCATAGTGATAGTGCCTAGTGTTGTGATGACGTTTTTGTGCGACCTGAGTGTGCCTAGTGCGAATGAGACAGTGAGCGTTCGTTACAGTGAGCTCTGAATAGGTACAGTTTTGTTATAAATTAATTATGATTTTCTTCCTGAATTGTAAAAGATATGAATTGTGTGTGTTATTTGTGATATTCATGTGACAGTTCGTACTAGAACTGGTTTCTTATAGTATCAGCGCTTTATACTAAATTCTTTTTGCTTAATTTGTCTATGAGAATGTAGCGCATATGTTTTTATCTTTGATTTAATTATGCAACTACCATTAGCACTTGCCTAAGTTTAGTTTCTATAGAGAACTAAACAACCTACTAACCTATGCAATTGATCTTATGAATGTTAATACTTATGTAAGTTTGTACTTCATACTTATGTTTGGCTAGAGGAAACAGAAAAAAGGATGTATGTAAAAGAATTGTCGTAGTTTGTAAAATATTAGGGTACTGGAATGCACTAGCTAGAGATAAGAAAGGCTACTGCAAGTAGTTTAGATTCTGTAATCCATGTGGCAATGGATTGAGGACTCATTGGGGTCAATTGAACGTAGCAAGTAGCAAAAAGGACCTGAATGACAATGCTACATCTAAAATATCACATTTTTACCATAGCTTTAATATTTACACAAAAACAAATGTAAATTATATTGACAAATACAGGAGAAATGTCCATAAAAAATAGATTAAACACGAAATACCTAATTAAATCTGTCATTGGAATTATCTAGAATCTAGATATATGAATTGAAAATTGTAAATAGCCATGACATGGTACTGTGAGTAAGCTGTCTCAAATTATAAAACTTGCAAAGAGTATGGTGTAGCAAGATGAATTATATTTTCAAAATACATTTAGATATGCGTCACGCGAATCGCGTGGGTTTCGCGAGTGGGCGGAGAGTTACAATAATGTAATGTAAAGTTCTATAGCTAGTTCGGAAACCTTATTAACAAGAAATAAATTACCACACGGAAATGATTTAATGTAAACAAATGCATATCTACGTCTTAATTGATTACTATTTCATTGAAATGTTAAAGGATTTATTATATCTTTCGGTAAATCCCCTTTTTTGCAAATTCTTTAATCTGTTGTAACATCTCTAGCCAAGTGATGTGACAGATTTTTTAATGTTTGCAACTCAAAAACTAAGATTTGACATTTGTAGGTAAAGTTAATGGTTTCAACTAGCTATGGAACTCAAAAGGTCTTTTAATAAGTTCTAGATTTACTGCTATGTGTGATATAATTCAATTAACTAGTTATATGATGAAAATAATGATCAATGTGTGGAAAACATTTTATCCATCGAGATCTTGTATGTTCCTAAGTTTTATTGAAATAGATTGCAATTAAGTAGACTAGTGTCGTTTAGTGTACCTATTGTCCATGCAATGTTTATTATTTTTGTTGTTGTATAAGTAAATAAAATATTACTAAAATGTTGGAAGTTTTATTTTGTTATTATCGGAATATCCTGGATGAGGCTCGCACTAAACCGTGGAACTTGGCACAACCAAAGAGAGGTCCATACCTGGGGGCGAGTGCTGATGATGCTGATAGTGTAGTAGTGGTTTGGTGTCTGGATTTGTGCCTGATTAATTACGATAGTACCTAATTACAAGGCAACAGACGGAAACAACTCTTGAAATATTGATGTAGGTAGTCACTGAAGACACTACGGAAAAGGTGGGGTTTCACTCACGTTTCACTACACTGCACACTGTAAGTGAAACCCCACCCTTTCTGTTATACCTATGCATAGTTATGATAAGTTGCATTTGTTTCATTCAAGGGTTCCATTATAAACATAGCTAACTTCATGTCCTTGTTTGTGCAAAAAAAAGGAAATGCAGTAAGAGGCTTGTCACAGAAACATGCGATTTTGTGGCCGGTATTTTTTTAGCAAGGGTCCTGACGCTTACGATAGTAGTCAGTTGTTTTGTTGCTTACAAGTACACACACCACTTATCCACCTGATAGTCACGAATTTACAAGAATTATGACAGAAGAGAAGCAAATTTACTTCCTCCGTAATTAAGGTCATCCGGTACCAGTACCCCGTCGGGGCTGAGGGTTGTTCGAAAGAGATACCGCGGCATTGACACAAGGGCCAAGAAAGAACATGGGTGGTTTTTAGTCAGTAGAAGTCTGGATATTTGATGATTTCTCAAACCCCAAAGAAAAAAAAAGTCATCCGGTACACTCGATTCAGGGCAAATATTGGTAATTCAGGGTTTTTACTGTGACCGTGTCGACGGCGCGTTCGTGTTCCACGCGCGCCTCAAAGAGATGTCAGCAAAGCCCTCTTTGCTCTTTGCCCGCAAAGGCCGACGCCTGTAGGGGCTGCGGATTATCGAAAGAGTTATTGCGGCCTCGGCACAAGGACGAAGAAGGAACATGGGTGGTTTTTAGTCTGTAGAAGTTTGACACTCCCTTCCGCTCTGCCCAAGAGCGGGGGAGTTATTTGAGGATTTTCAACACACCAAAAAAAAACATGGGTTTCTACTGTCATATAGAGTAGCTCCAGGATGGTTCCATATAGTTCTTCTGTATGACGGTAATTATGCGCCAGTATAACCGCCAACCCCGTTAAAATCCTCTCAACTAGTTAAAAATCTAAAATAACTAATACATTTTCCGTTATTTTCGTCTTTGATAAATAAAGTAGAGCTAAAAATAAACCGTGTGGGAGACACTTTATAATACTATCGATTTTACACCAGCAATATGATTGGACATCACTAGGCATGTAGCATCTGTCTCTGTCAGTCCTGCTGTCACAGACAAGAGTGAAGTTGGCTGCGCTCGCTATTAATAAAATTGTATAGTCTGTGGTTATGGGATTCACCGAAAGGTGTTCACAAAAAATGTTTTTATTTCAAATCAGTAGTTAAGGTCGAGTAATAAATTCTAACATTCAATAGTTGACACCCAACTACCGCCATAAAAGTGCGTAATAAAAACACAACCACAGTCAATTGTGAAATAGGTTAAAATTGCAATTTGTAACAGTGCGTGTGAGCCAAACTAAATATAAATTATAGGATGAATCGCGAAATGGAAGACGTAGAGACAAAACTGTGTGAGAATTGGTAAGTTTAATGTGCAATACGCGTGTTATGTTGTCTAATGTTGTCAATATTAGTTCTATTTTAGAATACACACGTTCGCCGGCTATTTTTAGATTATTTGGAGCATTGCGAACATCGCAGCTGTCTCGGAACCGCTTGTTGTTTACCTTACATCCGAATTATTGTTGTGAAAAACTTCCTTACATTCTTGTTTATTTGTTTAGCCTCAAGGAGGGAGATTTTCATAGACACAGAATTGAGTGCAAAATTATACAACGTATTCTTTTGTTATTGTATTGTTTTATCTTTTTTACCTGTGGATTTAAAGGTCAATGATCTTTATGACCTATATTTTACCCTGGATGACCTATTGCACGTTACACAAAATCAATTAAGCGCGCTGTAGCGCGGGGGATGAATTCCGGGAAATGCTTGAAGTCGAGGTCGCCCGGGAGGCCGGGACGCGCTGTTAGATACTTCAATAAAATTACTTTCTGAAGCTTTTTAATATTTAATAATATAGTGGTACATTTTATAATTTTGATGAAGCGTCTAAGTACATATCTACCCAATATAGGTACCTACTTATGTAAATTATAGCCACCCACTTTAAGATAATATATTAACTACTAGCTGATGCCCGCGGCTTCACCCGCGTGGATGTCGTTCAAATTATATACTAAAACCTTCCTCTTGAATCACTCTATCTATTAAAAAAAACCGCATCAAAATCCGTTGCGTAGTTTTAAAGATTTAAGCATACAGACAAACAGACAAAAATAGCGACTTTGTTTTATACTATGTAAGGATAAGGATATAGGTACGTACTTTCCCAAATTATATTGGTACCTTGTCTTCCTGCATAATGATTTAATTTGCATTCCGACGCATAAATTCGCTTACCGTACCTATTAAATTAAAATAAGAAGTAGGTAGATAGTTACCTGACTATCTAAGTAATAGTAGTGTTGGCTCAAAGTCACGCCATCAGCCAGTAGCCGTGCGGTCAGCGTGCGGTCGTCGTGCGGCAACCGACAGAAGTTCATAAAACGAGGCGAGTGGCGTTGCAAGTTGCAACCGTCACTTTTTGCTTGGACGGCGCGCCGTCCAAGCAAAAAGGCCGCGGCGCTCGGAATGGACTTGCTACCCGACTATTATCGTATGGAAAAAATAACGGATTTGGATAAAATTTGGTGTACAGATAGTTCATAACCTGGATTAACACATAGGATAGTTTTTATCCCGATTTTATCTTTTCGTGGGATAATTTTCGAGTTGTAGCGGGTTAAGCCGCTGGCACAAGCTAGTTTTTCAGTACATTGTGGTACTAAAAAAAAAAAATGACGAGCGCGTAAATTTTTTTTTTTTACTTTTTTATTTGGGCTTTTAGCAATACAGTCCAATAGTTTTTATGAAGATTCATTGACCGGTCCTGGATTCCGAGATTTTACAATATTTACGTCTTATGGCACTCCACTAGTTAGTGAAAATATGATTCGCGGGTGTAAGACGTATGCAGTTACAGAATTATAATCATCAAAATCATTATTACAACCCTCCAAGTTCATGTAACTTTCAATAATGACTTTAAAAAGTCATTCTTCATTCATTCATACGTCTTACACCCGCGAATCATATTTTCACTAACATACAACCTAGCACGTTCCGTATGGTGTCGGACGCAAAGAATAGCACCATCCCATATCTTCCCGTGGGTGTCGTAAGAGGCGACTAAGGGATGTACCAGAGAATGGGCAGCAGCGTTCTCTGTGCTTTTTGTATCGACCGTACTGCGATCGCCAACCCGCCTGCCAAGCGTGGCGATTATGGCAAACCCCCCCTAAGCAAAAATTACACTTAGGGGAGGCCTATGTCCAGCAGTGGACGTCTTTCGGCTGAAATGATGATGATGATGACAACCTAGCACTGGCCTGCAAAGAGTAAATGACGCCTTGACGTCTAACAGTGCAGTAAAGAAGAAAATGTATTGCGCCGACCCCAAGTAGAATGGGACAAAGGCAGGAAGATTAATCACAAACATAGTACCAATGACGTATTATTTATAGACACGTTATCAACCAACATCTCGGCGCTTAAAAACGGCGAAAATACTAGATAACTACCTATACGCGTAAAGAAAGGGAAAGAAAATATGACACCGTACGGCGGGATGCCTGTTGCTAGAGGGAGATAAATAAACATCTTCATTTACGTCACAAGACACAAACGGACATAAGTAATAGTCAAATTACATGCTCATTGGTCGAGCGCATGAGTGACGTAGCTATCATGACTAACTTCATGCGCCGGCCGCCATTAGACGCAGCGTCGTACAAAATAAAATAAAATAATGTAGTTTTGTAAACTTACGCGTGAAATGACACATTTTTGTCTTTAACTTTTGGGGTATAATTTGTACATCCTCTGAAAACACACGACGGCATGTTTTCTTTATGTTTTGCACAGGTTTTCACACACGATAAAATTAAAAACAAACGTAGCGTCGCGCGACAGGTTGGTGTGTGACTGAGCGCAATGTGGTCAATTGCCTTCATTTCATGTTGCCATTTTAGAGTGCGGACAACGTATCTATAGTTTTATACATCATTGCATAGTACACTCAACAGGTCAAAATAATGAGGCGAGGTTGCTGTAGGTACTTTGTTTTTATGTACGCACGACCTCACCCCCCGCCCTGCCGCGCGAGCTATATAATGCCTAAATATTGACTGTTTTTTGCTTCTTGGAGAAAAACTATAAAGAAATTATACAATATGTTTTCAACATTTACTTCAGAATAAAAAGTTCTATCTATTGATATAACTTTTATATAAATTCATGATGAAATGTCTTAGCAGTACACGTTTGAAATTGTGATTTAGAGTCATGTTTGATAAAAAAAAGTATCGAGCCGATCATTCTAAATCGCGTTTCTATCTTTACGATTTACTAGAGAGTATGTTCAATTTTTATGTAATGATTATTTTTTTAAAAACACGTATTTAGTTCGATTTTTATAGGTTCAAAAATCTTAATAAGTACTGCAACCCCGCCTTAAGCTCTCGTAACTGCAATATCCATCCGGGACGGGGCTGTTTCAGGGACGTGGCCGGGCCGTGACCTTTTGTTGATATTTACTAGCTCCGTGCCGATATTCACAAGGACATGTCTGAAAAGCGTCATATAAATGGACGCACATATACTGGACTGTTCTGTCTCCTGCTGATATGGAGGGAAGTGGAAATTATGTTTTTCCTACTCCTCCGCTATTCTTTTCTGATTAATTTCGTTGCGGGATCCAAGACAGTTAAATATCGTTTCTCTGGGACTTCGTCGGGCTTCATTGTCTCAGCGCTTTTCTTTTGGTCGCCACTGTTGATTCTGGCTTACAGGAGTTACAGTGGTTTGGGAGCAGTGTGGCGGGCCTGTTCCAATACTGTTGTATGCCGAAAACCGAAAAAACACAAATTGCCAACTGGCAACACACACAGGTTCCGGTAAAAAATACTTATCAGTGTGCTTATTAAATAATTTATAAAGTTATGACTATGAATCATTCCCAAATGATCGGCCACTTGGCTCTGAATTAGAGGTAGGTACATGGAGATCAAGGATCAAATAAAATGAACTGACTGAACAGGTCCAGTCAAATCTGTGTGGTGCTTTCTTCAGAAGACCATGCAGAGACCATCTCAGACACTAATCTGCATAGTCCTCATATGACTCGACTAATGTCTACTTCTGGACAAGTTTAAATGAGACAGTACCATCTGAGTTTGTTTGGGCTGTTTCTTCTCAGAGTAGTCAGGTACGAACACTGGTCCTATCTAGATATAACACATAACATAGTGGGACGTGTAAAAGTGTTTCGTAAAGCCAAGATTACTAAATAAAAAATGTCTTACTAGTTTTATTGAGCCTTCATAAGATCTACCTATTTATCTTCTTACTTATTAAAGCGGTAATCAAGTAGTCATGTTCTCTCTCTCTCTTTTCTTCAACCTTTGGCCACTCCATGCTGAGTGTAGATCTCTTCCAAATCTCTCCACTTCTGGCGGTTTTTTGTCTTGGTCGTCCAATTCCTTCGGGTCATTGGTCAAACTGGTCATGTAATGACCATTTCAATAACGATTAGCAAAGGTGCATCAGTTCATGAACAATAGGGGATCGAACTGACTCAAAAAAATATGATTCTGTATAGTCCGTTTCATCAAATCAATAAAAATTGACGAAGCTATATATTATCGACGTGAACTTGAGACAGACTGTGGTGAGGATCTTTGGTCGAGTTTCGCGTGGCACGGTTCTTCTGTTCATGTGTGCGTTGTGTACATAAAGCCAAGTGCTACTGACAGCGATTATATGACCTGGTTTGCAAAAGTGGAAAGTTTCATAAATGACTTAAAAGGAACAGTTGTCATTTTAGGTGACATAAACTTAAACAGCGCTTCATTAAATGTTCGCAATTATTATTGTTACTTTCTAAGTTTTTGTAATATGTGTGACAGAAATATGGTTGAGAACATGCATGGGGGAATGTTAGATGTTGTTTTAGTTCCGGAGAGCGCTAGCCTACGTGATGTTTCTGTAACAGCAGTCGAAGGTTTGGTCCCCCCTGATGCGTACCATCCGCCCTTGGACATTCAGGTAAAGTTACAGTCATTTGATAAAAATGAAAGACTTGAACCCAGTAATGTCGACTGTATTAAGGACTGGAATTTTAAAAAATGTAATCGCAATCTGCTTTATGAGCTTCTCTCTGAGGTATCTTGGGATGCAGTTATATCATCCAGTGACGTTCGCACTAGCACTCAAGCATTCTATGATATTATTTATGGCTTGTTTGACGCTTGTATCCCTAAAAAACGCCGAAACAGAAAGATAAATAGAAGATATCCTACTTGGTTTACGTCGGATATTATTCTGGATATCCAGAAAAAAGTTAAATTACATTCCGCCTGGAAGAAAACTAAGTGTAAACTAATATATAAGCAATTCTCAGACTGTAGATCTAGCCTAAAGTCTCGTATATCGACTGCTTATGAAACCTATATTAGGCACATCGAAGGTAATATTAAGACAAACCCCAAAGAATTCTGGCACCATATTACCAATTTAAGATCAAAAGGTGGGTTTGAGCCTAACGTAACCCACAACGGTAAAACACACAGTGGTGTAGCAGCTGCTGAAGCGTTCGCAGAATATTTCGCGAGCGTCTTTCAATCTGAAATACCGAAGTTAGACCTCGATAATATAGTCAATCCTAGTAACTGCAATATTAGTAACTACATAAATACACTCGAGAGCAAAGAATCCGGGTCACTTAAAGAATGTTAAAAATCTCGGAAACTAAAAATGATAGGCTAATGCAATAAATTGTATTTAATAGACAATGTAATACTCCTTAAATGAACGTATTAAAACTTCTTAGTTATTGTGAAGTTATATCATAAAAAAATCAAATTTGAAAAAGGGCCACTTTCGAAGATGGAACTACGTAATTACAGCATTTGGTTTTGCGTTTGTTTGTAATCTGTCATTTATGTGGGTACATAAACCATGTTGATAGTGCTCTATATTCATTATTCAAGCTGAAATTATGTCGCTTACGCCTGAAGAATGCACCAGAATACTTACAATGCTGGAAACCGGCCGGAGTCAGCGCGATACAGCCAGGACTGTCGGTGTGTCGCTGTCAACAGTACAAAGAGTTCTCCGACGTTACGAAGAAACTGGTTCTAACCTACGCAGACCAGGAACGGGCAGAACCAGGTGTACCACAGCACGAGAAGACCGATACTTGGTGAACACCATGCTTCGATATCGCTTTCTCACAGGAACTGAACTCACAAATCAGTTTCGACGCCTCGGAGGAAGTAACCCAAGTGCATGGACAGTAAGACGTCGGCTTGCTGAATCTAACTTAAAACCCCTTAGACCTGCAAACGGCCCTAAACTGAAGCGTGGGCATCGTATTTCAAGACTAAGATATGCCCAGAGCCACGTAAATTGGAGTATTGAAGATTGGTCAAAAGTTATGTTCTCCGACGAATCAAAATTTATGCTCTACAAGCACGATGGAAGACAGAGTGTATCGAAGACCAGGGGAAAGATTCAAGCAAGCATGCATCGAAGAAAAAGTAGCCTACGGTGGTGGGTCTGTACTTGTGTGGGCCGGAATTTCTTCTGAAAGTCGCACAGAGCTGGTGATCGTAGAAAACGGCTCTTTAACTAGCGAAAGATATGTGGAAGAAATCCTCAATGATCACGTTGGTCCATTTATGGTCAATTTAGGTGAGGATGCTATATTTATGCATGACAATGCCCGACCTCATACAGGTAGGATTGTGAATGACTACCTTCAAGAGATGAACATTACTCGTATGGAGTGGCCAGCGCGCAGCCCGGATATCAACCCGATCGAGCATGCTTGGGACGAGCTAGGCAGATGCGTAAAACAACGAAACCCTCCCCCAATCACGCTTCGTGAGCTCAAAATTGCTCTCACAGAGGAATGGGAGAATATTCCCCAAAATCGTATAAGGAACTTGGTGTACAGCATGCTAAACCGCGTAAACGCAGTAATGGAAGCACGAGGAGGCAATATGAAGTATTAAAATTCAAGAAAATCGTAATAAAGTTCAAAAATTTCATGTTTCCTATTTTTGTTTTATGGAGAGATCAGCAGTTTTTTTCTTTATGTAATTTTGTGTTAATAAAATGTATGGTGACTCATATTTTTTTTACTTTCATTTAAGGAATATTACATTGTCTATTAAATACAATTTATTGCATTAACCTATCATTTTTAGTTTCCAAGATTTTTAACATTCTTTAAGTGACCCGGATTCATTGCTCTCGAGTGTATATTAAACTTCACTGAAAGTGATATAAGCGCCGGAATAAATAAAATAAAGCTTGACAGTTCTATTGGTCCTGATAATATTCCTCCGTGGTTTTTAAAAGAGGGAAAGGAATATCTAATTCGGCCCCTACACCACATTTTTAATTTGACACTTAAGTGTGGAGTCTATCCACCACAGTGGAAGATATCGCGTGTAACTCCAATACCGAAATCTTCGAATAAATCGTCAGTCGATGAATATCGTCCAATAGCGATACTATCTTCTCCCGCGAAAGTCTTCGAGAATGTCCTACATCAAGGAATTTACAAGCAGGTGAATCAGTACCTGTGCAATGAGCAGCATGGCTTTCGCGAAAAAAGATCCGTGAATACGAACTTACTTACACTAGTTAATTATATCTCTACTAGTCTTGATCGCAAATGCCAGGTTGACGTTGTTTACTTTGATTTTCAAAAGGCGTTCGATAGAGTTAACAATGACGTTTTGCTTTCGAAGCTCAGTGCAATAGGAGTTGCTCCAGGGCTTCTACGACTTCTTGCAGATTATTTAAGGGACCGACAGCAATTTGTCAGATTAGGTATGTACGAGTCACACCCATACCACACTCGCTCGGGTGTGAGTCAAGGTTCGGTAGTTGGCCCTCTTCTTTTCATTTTGATGATTAATGATCTTCCTGCTGCGGTTGTGAATACCAGATCTCTCTTATATGCTGATGACTTAAAACTGTTTTATGAAATAAAATCTGAATTCGATTGCCAAGCTCTGCAAGCAGACATTGATTCGGTATATAAGTGGAGTCTGGATAATAAAATGGAATTTAATAAATCAAAATGCTACGTGATGTCTTTCGGTCGAATGCGGCGCCCAGTCAACTTTCTATACAAACTAAATGGAGATCCAATTACAAGAACTGATTCCATGAAAGACCTGGGAGTCATATTCGACCGTAAGCTCACGTTTCACGACCACATCACAGCCACTGTGAAGGAGTCATTTAAACGGCTTGGCTTTGTATTGAGGAACTGTCGCGACTTTCACAACCCCCACGTTATCAAGCTTGTTTTTGGGGCATTAGTTCGTAGCAAGCTGGAGTCTAGTGCGTGCGTATGGAATCCCTTTGAGAAGCAGTATGCTCTAGCTTTAGAAAAGGTTCAAAAAGCGTTCCTTAGATATTTTTACAAGCACTTGTTCGGGTTTTATCCTTTTTTGTATCCCACTAAATTCCTGTTGGGTTGTTTGGGTTTTAATTCGCTTGAAGTTAGACGGTCGCGCGACCAGATGACTGTAATCTTTAAAGTTCTTAGGGGGATTATAGATGTTCCTGATCTACACAATGAAATCAGCAAACTATTTGTCCCTGACAATTATTGTCGTGGCAGAAAACACCGCTTACTGGCTGTTCCAACTTGCCGTACTGTTGCACGCTCCAAGTCACCCATTCCTCGGACATTATCCGCTATTAACGCTCTCCTGGACTCAAACAAAGAACTTGATATATTTGCGGATGAATGGAAGGTGATACTGTCAGAATGTTTGAAGTTTTGTGAGAAGATTGCATGACTGTGTTTAATTAATTATGTGTTTAAATAGTGTAATTGGCTTCGGCCGTTCTATTTAAAAATAAATAAATAAATAAATTATAGCGCGTCAAAGATCATGGAGTGGGGCTTGCAACGTCACTTGAACGTACAAAATGTACTATCATATGACGTCACAGTCACACGAGTTTTCGAAGCACTGTATCGTCTTCATTTTTTGTTTACATAAAAAAAGAAAAAATATGTGGTCAATATTTTTTGGAAATCTTTTTGACGGACTAATTAGTTTTTTTTTTGTCCGATCCCCTATTGTTGGTATGTTTGCTACGTCACCTGTCCGACCACGGCACGACGACGGTTGGCGTAGTGGCTGAGCGTTTGACTACTCTGCGTGTCGTGGACTCGATCCCCGTACGGAACAAATATTTGTATGGCCTACAGAAAGTTGTTTCGGGTCTGGGTTTTTGGATTGTGTATATGAGTTAAATATTTGGAAACGCACCCACGATACAGGCGAAAATCCTAGTTTTTTTAAACAACAGAAAAAAAAGATCAACGCTCTCTGTCGCCGAGTTCTAATTTCCCTATCGATAGGTAATCTATTTGCATCCGATGCTGCCCTGTACGACTGACCTAAAAATTACATAATACGCCTGACATTCCACCTTATCGGAAGTGCAATATGTTTTATTTTTGTATCTAGCCTGATTTCCGTCATCACAGGAGTCTCCTGGAGGTGGATGTGCTATAATTAGCAGGTACTGCTTTTCTGTTAGAGAGTTTCTGAACTTAGAAATGTGCAGTCTGCGCCACAACTACCTATTCTATTCTAATAGTAGTTTATGCGACTGTGCTTAATGCCTAATTATGTATAGTTGCATACACTACTTTATCTACCCAAATATCATAAGGGCTCTATGATGGGTTCAGGAACCTTATGGTAATGACCAGCATTGTTACCAGTGTAATGCAATAAAAAATACCGAACAAATGACAGCTCGAAATGGCGGCGTTTCGGAATCTGCCATTTTTTTTAAATCATAGGCAAACGAACAAAGTCACTATTCTTGTGTCACTCGAGATCAAAATGTCGTGCGATTTAAAATTAAATCATATTGAATTGGGGTTTCGTATCGATAGGTATCTGTTCTAATGTAGATACTAGAATAGCACACTCACTTGAATTTGACACCTGTTCCAAATTTAAACTCATAACCTACTGTTTTCAGTAGGTTATGAGTTCATTACAGTTCTGTTTATTTCTGCTGGTTGGTAATGCTGGTCATTGCCTATGGTTTTTGAACGCATTAGAGAGGGTTTATGATATTTGGGTAGGTAGTTATATAAAAGAGTTTTCTCAGTCCATTTTTCATTCATAAGTTTACTATAGGAGTGGAACTGTTTCTAGAAGATTAAACATTTAGGCCGAATTGGTTATGTTATGACATCACAATCCCCTTATGGGAAAATTTTTAGGCATCAGTCCAGTAATTTTAGGTTTTATCTACGGAAAAATTCCTAGTGGGCTAAATTTTTGTATATGACGCCTGCGCCCCAGTCCCAGCAGTGGACACATTGTGGGCTGATCAAACTTTGTTTTGTTCTGCAGCAAACGCGAGATCCCGGAGGTGAACTTCACGATCCACAGCGTGCACTGCGCGCGCAACATCCGCGTGTGTCCTGTCTGCAAGGAGGCGGTGCTCTACGCTGACCTCAAGGAGCACCACGAGAAGCTGCACAAACTGCGTAAGTACCCTTTTTTTTTGGTGGGTGGAAAATCATCAAATAACCCCCCCCCCCAGGAAGGGTGTGTCCATGGAGTGTCAGACTTCTACTGACTTAAAACCACCCATGTTCCTTCTTCGCTGTTCTGCCGAGGCTGCGTTATCTCTTTCGATAATCCGCAGCCCCGACAGGCTACGTAAGTACCCTTCATCAGTAACTTATGTCATGAAGGACTACTGCTCTTGTATTGGTACAGTCAGCATCAGAAGTGATTAACACTTACCTACTCAAAGTTCCAAACCAGCGTGTTTGATTAAAACTTGTTAGGTATTACTCGTTACTTACAAATTACTGAAGAGTAAGAAATATTTTAAAGAATAATCTTCTGAACCATTAAAAATAATAGCTGGAGTCCTGTACATCAAATAATTAAAATTCTGAAATTTTAAGCTACTGCTGTTGCTGACCGTACGAACTATTATATGGAAGACCTGTCGATACACTCTAGTTGTTTAGTAGGTACTCTAATACTTAATTATTTCTTTTGCCGTCCTTCTTAACATCGTACCTATTATACATCATCATATTATATTAGTCACACTTGTAGACCCTGTCGGGCACAGCATAGATCAAGTAGGAGCGATGAAGAAGAACACTGGATGGTCAATATGATAGTAATTTTCGGCCAATTCGTTCTACTACTGGAATTATTGTGCACAAAGAAAGAATTTCTCAATACTCCGGCCTTGGTAAATCGGGGATTTTTCGGAAATCGGAAATTGCAAGTCAATGGCATCTAATCTAGGATTAAGACGCAATTACTGATAGT
Source organism: Diarsia dahlii (assembly GCA_949775195.1). Lineage (NCBI taxonomy): Eukaryota > Metazoa > Arthropoda > Insecta > Lepidoptera > Noctuidae > Diarsia > Diarsia dahlii. Next base: position 11,515,396 of record OX459210.1, on the reverse strand, counting down.
GTTAGCACGTCGGCGGTTGCATTCGCACAGCGACGCGTCATGCCGCCGTCAATGTCATGTGTCACCGATGATTATATCCGCCAATTTTACGCGCTGCTTGAGTTCCCAGCGACAAACTAGCTCGTACGGAACGTAACAAGCAGTGTTGCCATATCTACCAACTTTTAGGTAGATCTACCTACTTTGCCCTCAGTCTACCTATCTACCAACCTAAGCCTCAAATCTACCTATTTTTTAAATAATTTAACGCCGTTATTAAAAACATTTTTTTCTTACTGAAGGATGAAAAAAAACTTACTATTGACAGTGGACATTGATTAATATCTGACATTGACACTTTCGTACCGCGTTCGCGCCATTCGAGTGGAATCTTTGTTACATTACATCAAAATATTGAATTGAATTTGTTGTAGTAATTGTTATTTTATTTGTTTTTGTCTAATTTTGTTGGTTACTACAGAGTTGTGAGTTTTGACCTGCATCTGCTTCTAGCAAGCTAGAGTCTAGCTCAAAGAGGGGATTCTGATAGCAGCGATGCGCATGAAAATGATCGATGCACATGGTCAAAGGTCAAAAACACCGCCACGAAAGGCCAATTTTTTTTATTTTTATTTAAAACACCTACTAAATTAAGGTGGTAGATCTACCTATTTTTCATTTTGGATTCTACCAGTTTCTACCGATTTTTGGCACATATTCTACTAATTTTCTGAAATTAGAGTTGGCAACACTGGTAACAAGGAAATGCGGGTTCTTTAAGGTTTCGCCTCATCGTCGAGAGGAGACCTGTGTCCCAGCAGTGGGAAAATTATAGGCTGATTATGCTGATGCTTATGCTGAGCTCTGACAACTAAGTGCACATTACAATAGACCAAAGATAGGACGATACATTTATAGATATTTACGTACTTAACCTGCGAGTACTTACATGCGTGATGTTGTGAGTTATGTTATTTTTCTAGTAATAAAGATTGTAATACCTACCGCCGAGCTGATGATAGTATGATATTACCGATGGGCTAAGCCGACGTGATTTCTAGCACAAAGGCACAACTATCCGACGGCGTGTAAACAAAATAAGCGATAGTAATCAAAACGGATGATTAAATGCCGTTATAATTATCTACAGAGTACCTACGCGCATGAATCAATCTCTTCTTTGGCAACACTATATGCTGCTATTTGGGGCAGCTAAAACAAAAGATTTCACTGGCTTTTAATCTTGGGATAAGCCGGTTTGATATTCTCTTGCAAGTCGGGTTCATTGGATACTGGAATTTAAAAAGTGCTCCGACTGGACCCGCCTTAAATAGTTTATAGTGGTGTATCCAGCAACAACTATACCAACGACGCGCGACGCAGTCACATTTTTTAAAATTTTGATGGTAGAGGATTTCACTAATCTTCTGCCTATCCTATTCCCAATTATGTGGTCTGCTTCCATTCTTACCGGATGCAGCTGAATACAAGTTCATGAAGCGACTGCCTCCACAACTTAATTAGTACTGGGAAATACTATATCCCTTGATAGCACTGGTTGTCAGATTTACGGGCCAATGACTGACCTGAACTTTGAAACTTTATAATATGTAGTGAATGGTCACCCATCCACAGACTGTCCTTTGCAAGGGCGGCTTAACCTTGAAGATCGACCCCGAAGGGCTGTTGATTTTTATCCAAGAGGACCCCTCAAGAGGATTCCTCAGAAGACTGAGGAATATTAACATTATATTCTCATAAAAATAAGTAAAAACAAAGTACGCGCTGAGGATATAACGTAGGGATATAACTTACATTGTATTTTTGTTTGTCTTCAGAACCATGTAAGAAATGCGGCGAGAGTGTGTGCGGCACCGACCTAGAGGATCACATCCGGGACTCCTGCGCACACACCATCAAGTCATGCAGGTATCGTCAATTTACTAATAGGTCATCATTCATCTACCAACCTGCACTGGGCCCGCGTGGTGAATTTAATAAATTATAATTCACCACGCGGGCCCAGTGCAAAAGAGAAGTCCTGACTGACTGACTGACTCATCAACGCCCAGCCCCAACGCTTGAACCTAGAAAGCTGAAATTTTGCACAGAGGTTCCCATTTTAATGTAGACAAGGAATAAGGAAGAATTTTTCAAAATTCAACCCTTATGGGAGTTAAATAGATGAAAGTTTGTATGGAAAATCGACATTTTCACGCGGGCGAAGCCGCTGGCAAAAGCTAGTAATTTATAACTGGGGGTCTAAAATGACCACTTTAGCAGCTCACAATAGGATCATAATAAAAATTGCGTTAAAATTCGTAAAATGGATATTTTGGATTTTTTAAATAAATAAAGAAAATTAAAATAAATAAATAAGTAATAAATAACGCAATTCATATTAATTTCCAAATAAGTTAAAGTGGCTATTTTACACAAACTGTTCATTCTCCTGCCCTTATTCCTTTTTTTTGGGGTCGGCTCAGCATGTCTTCTGCTAACATTGTTCAAGAAATAGTAGATTATTAACCAAGGGGATAAAGCAGTGTCTTCTGTCGCGGGTGACGATTTAAATCGCGAGCTTATCGAAGGAGGATTTAAGACGAGTCCTGAGTGTAGCGAGGGATTTAAGTTCACCCAAGACTAAGACAGCTTTATCACCGAGGAAAATACTCTACTTTTCGTACCATTTGCGAAAAAATTAACACAATAATAATATGAGATAAGCATTTATTAAAAATAATGACAAAAGTAAAAGTTAACATTCGAAACATAGGCCCAAGTATTGATAGAAATCACATTCTCCCCCTGAGGATGAATGAAATTCAGTACAATTTTCTTTTTCCAAAAAATCACATTCTCCCCCTAGAGGATTCTTCTTCTTATCGTGTGGGCAGTAAGGTCTAACGACCCCACACACCCTAGGATGAATGAAATTTAGTACAATTTTCTTTCCCTGTTTTTAACAGATTAAAAATGACTATTGTTTTGTTCGCTTTTTGTGGCATAGAATGTCACTTTTTACCCGACTACGGCAAAGCCAAAGGAGGGTTATGATTTTGACTGGCTATGTATGTATGTTTGTATGTATGTAATTATGTATGTATGTGTGTATCTTCATCTGTTCCCTCATAGCTTCTAATCTACTTATCGGAACTCGACATATGAGGTATCGTTAGAACCGTCTTAATTTTCCGCTGAACATAGGCTACGTGACGTGTCACAAAAAGCGATTTGGCGCCCTCTAGCGGACAAAAAGTTAAAAGTAAAAAAAAAAATTAACACCAAAATTGTTTAAATAAAAAAAAGTAAAAACTTAAAACCCGACTACGACAAAAAAAACGACGCTGAAAAAGTATGAAACAAGATTTTCAGGATAGTACAAAAAGAAAAGCCGTAGTCACACGTTATAGGTACCAACCTAAACACTTTAATACCGTGTGACTAGGTACGGCTTTTCTTTTTGTTCTATCCTGAAAATCTTGTTTCATACTTTTTCAGCGTCGTTTTTTTGTCGTAGTCGGGTTTTAGTTTTTTACTTTTTTTTTAACCCTTTAATTCGCAGTGTTGAACCTGAACGACATAGTAAACAAAAAAATCTGGTTCATTTTCTGCTGATAAGTTTTTGTTTTTTTTTTAATCAAAATGTAGCAAAAATGATTTGCAACCTAAAAATAATATAACTGTCAATTCGCGCAAATTTTTTCTCTCTTTTTTTACCAAGATGTCATGGAGGTGAACTGTCATGCGCGGATCTAAGGTTAATAATTTTCGATTTTGGACATTTGCATTTAGTTAATGGGTATTAATCATGAAAAATTTCTGAAGAAATATCGCCTTTATTGATTAATGTAAAAATCATCTCATTTGAACCATGAATATTCAATCTATGAGGCTGTGAAATCTTATGTTGTTTGTGACCAACACTGCGGAGCTCTGAGAAAATTACCGAACTTTCTGTATGTTGTACAGAAACAACGCTGCTCTCTTGCTTGTCAAGTACGGCATATATTTTATGTCGGTTCTTACAATGAAAATCGACCGCAAGAGTAACTTCCTTTCATGCTAAATTTAGTATCATCAATCCTCTCCCTTTTGACTAATTCACCAGCAAGTACAACTCATTCAAAGAGAAAGGTAACCACAGTACATAAGCATCTGACAAAACGGGTGAAGAAGTTTGGTCGAAAACCCCTAAACTTCAAATTCAAAAAAGGCAAATTTCACTACACAGCAATTATTAGAATTATCACAATGTAATCTGCCTTTTGATGTAGGCCTGAAACACCCTCTTGAATACTTCCAGCGTTTTTTCTCCCACCGTAGAAACGGGTTTTGTTGGCGGAAAGATTCGACAAAATGACAGGTTTTAGAAAGATTTCATGTCGATTTGAATTATTGAAAAGCTTTATTTATCCTTGGTAGAATAGAGATAGAATCGCCATGTTACGCGGGCAGTAAGTAAGCGCCAGTATCTAACCAATAAGCAAAAGAAATGGGGATTTAAGTTATTTATACGAGCAGGAGTCTCTGGCTTAATAAATACTGCTTCCCATATGCTGGTGAAGATACATCCAGATACATCTGTTTTACGGACTACGTAAATAGCTTAGGTCTTGGAGCTGAAGTTGTCATAGCTCTATGCAAGACTTCACGGGATTAACCAGTATAATAATAGTCCTCCTGAAGTCCATTTTCGGTCATGGCGGCCAATCTTAGCGGAGATTGACAATCGGCGCGGGAGATATTATAGTTAGTTTAGTTAAGTGTGTGGTAGGTACAGGTGCACTCTTTGTTTCTTTTTCCTCTCATAGTCCGATGGGACGGCAATCCGACATGACAGGCGATAGATCAGGCGCGATCAGGCCAACCAAACCACCAACTTCCAAACTCCGGCCTACTACTTGGTTTCTAATGAAAACCCAATAGTTATTTTGGCCCGACCCAGGAATCGAACCAAAGACCCCACGCTCAGCAGTCGCGCTTTGCAACCGTGAGACCAACGGGGCAGTCTACCAAAAGGGGCAGAAAACCAATATACCATGCAGTGTAAATTGCAATAAGTGTAACCATATATCGTGGTTGTTGGAAAATTAAAATTGTTACTATCATTACGATGTCAACGTCTAAATGACGATAATTATATTTCAAAGAAAGATGATTTTGTGTGTTGTATTGAACAGTAAACTTTGTTTCTTCACACATTATTTTTAATTTGATTGTAAATTTTACTGTCCACTCAAGCCGCAATGTTGGTAGTGTACAACATATATTCTGCCATTTACTCTTTAGAGTGTTTCGCAACGTTGTACCTCAACAACATATGTTTTCTCAAAAAGTATATAAGTTATATTTTTTTAAATATTTTTATAAAGCCATTTAGACTATAATTAAACCCCCCAAAAAGAAAAAAGAATGAAATTGCAACATTTTTTCACCTGCGAACTAAAGGGTTAAGCAAGTGGTACGAAAAAGTATTTTATTTCCACGGTCCCGAATCTACATAAATATTTTAATGAACAAAGTAATTTATAGAGCAACTGTAACAGTTTTGTTGGGCCATGAATGTACCTATTTAAAAACATTATTTGTAATGTTACAATGCAACATTGTGTGCTGGTTCGCTATCAAAATTGAATACATTCTTGTATTACTGTACTGTTAATTGTATTCTTTTTATCGGAGCGCATGTTCGGAATTCCGTATGTGCAAGTCTTGTATAAAAGGGTCTTCTGGGTTCTGGGAACGGTTTTTGAAATAAGTTTTATTAATAACTTATTGGCGACCGGCGCACATCAGCCTGTCTCACGTTCACGTTGTATGATATATTCACGGATATATTCCTGACCATAGACATACAGACGGAAGAAGTGAAGACCATTGACTAAATATGCTACAGCAAAAATATCATAATCATAGGGAATGCTATGGCATTCCCTTTCGAATAACCCACAGCTCCGACGGGTTATGCTGCCTTCAAATTTTTTATTTTTTTTTTAAATTAAAAGGGCCTTGCTTGACCTCCATCTTGTCCTGAGGACAGAGATGAGGTCGACGATGGAATGACCTAAACTAAAAGAAGCATTAACTCGTAACTTGAATAGAAATGTACAAGTTTACCTGCGTACGTGGACAACGGAAATAAACGAGATGGTCGGATAAGTACTATATATCAATAAATAGAATAAGGAATAGAATTTATATAAAACTAGCTGTGCCCGCGACTTCGTTCGCGTGGTTGTCGAAAACTAAAATGCGTCGCTTAGACAAAAGTAGGTACACTGCGTTAACTTACAGACGCTGTATAAAAAAAGGAGAGGGTAATGCAAAGCACAGACTATATATGTTTAATAAAGTTTAGATGGATGGATGTTTGTTAATCAACCACGTCAGAGCGGCCGAATGGATCTTGATGAAATTTGAAACAGAGTAGAAGACTGACACTCCGTTCCGCTCTGCCCAAAGCGGGAGGGGTTCTACTGACTAAAAACCATCCATATTCCTTCTTAGCCCTTGTGCCGAGAGCGCGGAATCTCTTTCGAACAACCCGCAGCCCCGACGGGACCCGCAGCCCTAACGGTTGGTTTAGGTAGCCTGACTTGAGTCTAACAAAATTTGCATTTTAAAGCTTAATATTTCACAAACGAAGGATTCGTTAATCGAAAAAGTGTTTGAGCAAAGTAACAATCGTTTTCAAAGACCTATCTAATGACACCCCACACTATGGGCTTCGCAAGAAAAAAACCTCCCCTTTTTAGGGTTCCGTAGTCAACTAGGAACCCTTATAGTTTCGCCATGTCTGTCTGTCCGTCCGTCCGTCCTCGCTTAATCTCTGTGACCGTTAGCACTAGAAAGCTGAAATTTGGTACCAATATGTGTATCAATCACGCCGACAAAGTGGTAAAATAAAATTTGGAAAAAATGTTTTATTAGGGTAGCCCCCATCGTAAAGTGGGAAGTCATTTTTTTTTAATTTCTACCCTAACGTGTGATATTTTGTTGGAAAGGTATTTAAAAATGAATAGGGGTTTACTAAAATCATTTTTTGGGGTGCGCCAAAGTTCACCTAAAATTTCAACTCCGATAATTGGAAATCCGAAAATGTTCTTCCTAACATTTTTCATCCTAACAATCGCAATTCCTAACTTCTCTGTCTCTAATGTTTTAATTCCGAAGCATTCAACTTCATAATGTCTGTAGCAATAAACATCTATTACACTATTATTTGTTTTCCTATATTTTCTCAACATAACCATCTTTTACACTATTATTCAAAGTCATATTTTTTTTTTGTTAATATTACTTTTTATTCATAATATTTAGTATTATAAAAGGTCCCATTAAAATAGGTGGACAAAATTTTAGAAATCATTCAGACCGCTAAAATAAGGACAATAGCAAAAAAAAAATAAGAATAAGAAATAAAATACCTACTTTTATAGGATGAGTTTGTTCTAGAGTGCCGGCAATTTATTATTTTAAGTCAAAATAAAATCACTTTATATATAGTGTTTTTTTTTTGTTTAGATGTCTTTAGTTAGGCTTACTAAACGCTGTGTTAAAATTTGTCCACCTATTTTAATGGGACCTTATATAGGTACTATGCAAAGATATCCATAGGTTAGGTTAGGTTAGAACTGTGACCAACTACGCGCGAGCCGAGCGAGCGTAGCGAGCGGTGCCGCGGCAGCGGCCGGCGAGCGCTACCTCGAAATTGGTCGCGAAATTTTTCTAAGTATTTTTTTCATAGTGCCCCCAAGACGACACTCTGACGAATTTCATTCATTTATTTTATTTCAAGACAAAAATCAGTGAAACGACCTTTAATCATTCTAAACAGTTGTATGAGTGAAAATATTATGGTAATTATGTTTAGGAATAAAAGCGTTAGGATAAAAAACAGTAGGAGTTTAAATATATTTACGCTAATGATATTATGAATTCCAATTTTCGGAAACATGAGTGTTATGAACATCGTCGGTAGGACTACAAATAGTATGAATGAAAACTTTAGGATGAAAAATTTTAGGAAGAGTGATCATTCGGATTACAAATCGTTAGGAAGAACAATTTCGGATAAACAACTTTAGGTGAGCCAATATGGACCCCATTTTTTGATAATGTCAATAATTTCGGAAATAATCGCTCCAAAAGTAAAAAACAATGTGTCCCCTCTAACTTTTGAACCATAAGTTTAGAAAATATGAAAAAAATCTGGAAAGTAGAACTTTATAAGGACTTTCTAGGAAAATCATTTTGAACTTGGATGGAAACAGTTTTTGTACAAAAAAGACAAAAAGTTGTACAAAATAATTTCTGGACTCAGTTTGTGTATAATCGATATGCAAGCATTTTTTTTAACTTCGTTTACATATTTTATTATCCTGAACGTATCTTTTTTCAAACAAAAAAAGAATTATTACTACGGCACCCTACACTGAGCGTGGCCCGACACGCTCTTGGCCGGCTTTTTATGTGTACGTACAAATGAACAACGCCATCTATCGAAGACGAAGATAAACTGCTAAAATTGAATGCATGGAAAGTGATCAATCACACTATAGGGTTTAGGCTATGTAGACTTTGAAAGCAGTTCCATTTAGACTTCTTACCTACAGAGTACCTTAAGCTATCATAACATTTCTAAAGTTATCTTTGGAAGGCATTTATTAAAAAGTACCATCTTCTTGAAAACTATAAATTCAAATATCTTTTGATAGACAGCACCGATTACGATGAAACAAAGACTAAGTAATACCCCAAGTTACGTACAATATTTATGTATAAAAGTTACCTACATTAGTTTCGTAAATTTTACGTGATGCTTAGTCATCGAAACAGACAAACAGATAAACAGACAAACAGACAAAAATTCTAAAAATGCTGGAAATGAGTTCTGTTGGTTATACAATAACACCCTGACAATTCCTTTTTTTAATATTTTCAATGTACAAAAATATTTTTTCTACAGATTTATTACCTATAATAATAATAATAAATAATAATAATGTATAGATAGATTAATCGCTAGATTAGTTAATTTCCTTAAAACCTTATCTGAAAGTGGCGACGGCCTTCAGTTTTTTTTTCTTATCCCTAGTATTAAACAAGTCAAGGACACACGTGCTATGTGCCTACTTACAAATTATATTCAATTCAACAAGTCTCATCGTAAATTATTCAGTGGTTCATGTATTTTCGCACCAAAACAAATATCACCACAATTCACAAAAAAAATCGAATATTTTTACTTACTAGCTTACTACTGTAATTTGTAGCAAGCGCTAAGATATTTAAATAAATGTGGCGTCTCAAAGTGAGTCCCGATATTCCGGTGGGGGGACTGGTCACTGGACGTATGCTTAAAGTGATTCTCTTTACTCATTTACAGATTATTAGATGGTTTTATTCTAAACTAAACGTCTCAGCTAGATTTTTTATGAACACCACAAAAAGTAATCGAAGGCCTTCCGTTTTAATTTTGCCTTTGATTTCAGGTAGGTATTTTTTTTATTCTAAAGCACATTGACCATTATTTTCTCACTTCTTCTAAAGGTTCTGCGACCTAGAACTGCCGCGCCGAGACCTGCCGGCTCACGAGAACTACTGCGGAGTGCGCACGGAGCAGTGCCCTGAGTGCCGCGAGTATGTCATGATCAAGTACCGCCAGCTGCACGTGGACTCCAACCATGGGTTCATTCGATTGGACGACGGTAAGCATGCAAAACTGATTTTTTTTTTTTTTTTTTACATTTGTTTTACACATCTGCCTTTAAACAGTGGTGGCGGCCCCAACTTACAAACAGTAAGTCGTGGGTTCGAACTCAGGTAGGCGCATTCATCATCATCATCAGCCTCTAATGTTCCTACTGTAGGGACTCGTGCCTCCTCTCTAGGAGAGGTATGGGCTATGATCCACCACGCGAGCCCAGTGCGTTAACTATAACCCACCATGCGAACCCACCCTGGGTTCGCATGGTGGATTATAGCCCATGCCCAGAGAGAAGGAGAGAAGAGAAGGCTTGAAGTCCCAGCAGTGGGAACAGTATAGGCTGACTATGCTATGCCTTTAAAGCAAGGGTGAACAGGTACCTTCTGGGCGCGCTCGTTCCAGCATAGACCTCATCCATCGCTTTCCATCAGGCGTGATCGAGGTCAAGAGCAGGCCCATTTTGCAAAAAAACGGCTGCCGTCGCATTATGATCTCCGGATTTTGAGTGAGAATGTTCTGAAGAATCTGTCGAATTCCGGTATCAGCAGAACCCCTCATAAATCTTCACCACATTGAACCTTAAAAGTTATTAAGGTGATAGTGTCAGTATCCGGTTGCCCTTAACCCAATTTATTTCAAAAGTATCGGCGGGTATTCTCGCCTGTTCTTAAAGGTCTACGACTTCGAACATGAGTGCAAGTCATTATCTACACATCATCATCATTATTTCAGCCAAAAGACGCTCACTGCTGGACATAGGCCTCCCCCAGTTGTCGCCACATTGATCAGTTCCGTGAGTCTCGCATCCAGCGGGTCCCAACAACCTTCACCAGGTCAGGTCATCGGTCTACGTAGTGGGAGGCCTTCCTTCCCTTCACATATATCGCTAATATTACCACAAATTGTTTCAGATCCCGCCCCTGCCCCAAAGAAAGAGATTCCAAAGAGTCCAGCGAAGCCGCTGGTCAGCAAGATGACGAACACCAATCATGTCACCGGGAATACCAACATGGCTTCAACTAGCAACAACGGTTTCTCCCGACCATCAACCTCAAATATCAATAATGGTTTCTCGCGACCAACCACTTCGGCCAATGGTTTCTCTAGACCAACCACTACGACCAATATCAACAATGGTTTGTCGAATCCTCCCACGTCTAATGTAAATGCTAGACCTGGTGGCTTGAAGAATATCAACTTGGCGAGGCCTGCAGCTTCTCAGACTTCAAGGTAGAATAGAATATTAACTTTATTTGTATGTAATATGGCGCATTATAGAGTACTTCGACATTTGATTAAAAATTAACATGTTTTAATTGGCCATAATTAATCGCAAAAAAAATAACGATCACAAAAAAAGTGGAAAATATTTTTTCTTTCGGAAGTCGCTCATTTTTTAACCCCTACGCAAAGACGACGAGTTGTTATAATTTTGACGTGTCTGTCTGCGTGTGTGTCTGCTTGTGGCATCGTAGCTCCCGAACGCGTGAGCGATTTTGTTTTTTTGTTCGAAGCTTTAGCAACATATTGTTTTTTTTTTGCCTGAACTTTCCCACTCCTGGGCAAATACCTCCCCGTTCCCTCCACTTTTCTCGGTGTTGCGCCTCTTCTCGCTAATTAACGAGAAAGCCATGCAAGGAGTCCCGCCATCTTCTCCTCGGTCTGTCGCGCCAACGTTATAAGATACTCGTATGTTACAACAATTGTTCCTACCTGCCAACATAAAAAATTCATTCCCTTCTCCCTATTTCATCTTCAAAGCTACTTCAGCGGTGGAAGTTCAAGCTCGTCATCTTCATCGTTGTCTGGCGACGGAGCAGCCCCTGAGTGGAGGGCAGCCCAAGCCAACGGCTCGAAGAAGAGGACTAATGATCAGCCTCAGATAAACACTAACGTGGAGACTACTAACAAAGTGGAAAAGGATTTGTAAGTGTTTTGTTACTAACTGGAGCTTTTAACATCAGCATGTAATCCCCGAAGAGTTTGGCAGAGCTGTACTTATTACTAACCCCACATTTCGCCAGTTATATTATATTTAAGTTCCATGTAATATGGAGCGAGCCTATTCCCATCATCCCGACACAAATCCAGACTCCGTGGCTGCTACTAAGAAATTCCTGATGGAAAAATCACAACACTTTTGTCGATCCGGGAATCGAAGCCAGGACCACCACTCTGCAGTCAGGCTTGCGACCATTGGACCAACGAGGCGTGAAATGTGCTGTCGCTAAATAATGATATCGGCTAATAGTTTTTTCTTATTACCGTACAACGGTAAACCATGCTTTCTGTAGAAATTTTATCGTTCAAGGGTAATTCTTTATAATTATAGGTATACCTACCGTACGGGACTCCAGTTAAATACCTAAATAACCCTTCGTGTGCCGAAACGTAAATCAACGCAAGACACAATGACTTTTTAATTGTGTCTTTATACTCGGCATACGATGAGTTAATACGTAGGAAACTGGTCTTTCCCGTCTTTCCTATTTCACCTTCAAGTTACCCTTGGTTTCAGGAGCATGTCTCGCGGTGCTGTGAAGAAGCGCCCGGCTCCGAAGCCGCCGAGCCGCTCCCCACCGCCGGCGTCCCCGGTGCGGGACATGCCGTACTTCAGCGCGATGCAGAGACAGCAACGAGAGGAGCGCCAGAGGCAGGAGCAGACCGCTTATAACTTGTCTGTCGGTGAGTCGCAGCGAAAGAAGAAAAAAAGAAAGAAAAAACTCGACATCAGAAGCATAAGGTCGGATGTACAAATACAGAAAGTTATGTACATCCGACCTTAATATGCTTCTAATGTCGAGATTAATTTGTCGCAGATACATGGCACGCAAACAAAAAAAAATACCAATCTAATTGCGAAACTCCTCCTTTTTGGAAGTTGGTTAAAAATAGACAGCAAACGCATTTTTTATTTTTACCACTGCTGGGTAAAGGCCTCCCCCATAATCTTCCACTCTTTTCTTGCGGCTTTCTTCGGCCAAAAAAAGGAGGCCTATGTCCAGCAGTGGACGTCTTTCGTCTGAAATGATGATGATGAAACGCATAACAAATATTTATAAAATAATATAAAAAGACGGAAAAGAAAAAAGAGTCCACAGCTTGCACGTCGTGACTGCGAAAAGCAGGTGACCACTCAGCATGATGCTGTGCGAAAAAACGTACGAAAACCAAGACATAGTTTTTTGGAAATAAACAGAAGGTACTTGAAAATAATACAGCAATTATAATACAAGGTGTAAACGAACATTTCACGAAGCCTTCAATTCTGTACATCAAACTAAATAAGTCCACCCATGTTTCTTCTTAGCCCTCTATGTCGAGGCCGCGGTTTCTCTTGTGAAGAACAACCCGCCGCTCCGACGGGCGTCTGGTATAGAACAAAAAAAAAGATCGCAATCACATAGACAACATGTACAGTCACCTTCAAAAATGCATGGACAGTTCTGAACTCTATTCACAAGTAATAAAGACTAAAAGTATCCATGCAATTTTGCAGGTGACTGTACCTTTCGGCTTTATTATGGGTACTTATACACCCTGTATAATTTGGCTAAGCACGAGCCACCAATGGTTATATCATTTCGACTCTTTACTACGACTTCATCATCTCCATTCCAGGCCTACCACCAGCTTTAAGCCCAGCAGCGAAGATCGAGAAATTGCGCAAAATGGATGCTCTCCAAAACCCTGAAGCACACGTGGTCAACCAGCCTCGTCTGCAAAGTCGCTTGTACAGGACCCCGGAGAACCAGGTCCAACCTGGTCATGTCTTAGGGTCTGCGATGAATGAAGATGCTGAAAGGCGACTTCAGCAGTTCAAAAACCTAAAGCCGATGACTCCTGAGGAGTTCATGGAGAGGTTCAGTGAAATGCAGCTGAGGAAAGATGAGCAGCAGCGGAAAAGTGGGGAGGGAGAAGTGAGGAGGAAGAGTGGCGATCGGTTCAACGAGATCAAGTCTTCGTTGACGAATTTGCGGAGGGGATTGAATGAGGTAAGCTGCAGTAGGTAGCAGTTTATTTTTCAATGGTGTTGTTCGTGCAATGATTATTGAAAAATAAAATTGCAAAAAAAAGAGCCGCCCTCCACAAGACAGTAAAATACTTAGTCGGAAGTCGGTGACTTTCTTTTGATGCAATGACTTTTTTCACAGACTTCCGAAAGTACTTACAGTAAAGTACATTTTTAACTTTTTTAGTGTGTGTTTGGAAGTAGGTTCTCTCCTTTTATATCTTTTTTAGTAGAACTCCACACTTTGTCTTATCGTCATAAAACTCTTCTTTTCCGGCCATTCAGAAAGCATATCATTTTATAAAAAAAAAAAAATCTAATCAGTTCTCAGGACAAGATTGAGTTCAAGAGAAGGCCCATTTAATATTATAAAAAAACACCGGTATTTTCTCTAGGTGTTAAACTTTTATAAAGGTTTTTATAATAATATTTTTAATTTATAATCTTTTGTAGGTGACTGCGCCATACCATGCCAACCCGATCAACAGCGCCAAAGAAAACAACAACAATAATAATAACAATGTGTGAGTATTATTTATTTAAACTTCCTGTACCAAAGTGGCACATAGGCGGACTTAATACAATAAGGCATTATTTACCAGTCAACCTTTGGGTGAAATAGGACAACACTGTGGTATAGTACAAAAAATAATAAAATTAAGGAGAATAATCTATCTATCTATTTTCTATTTATATAAATAAAAAGAGAAGAAGACTGACTGACTCATCAACGCCCAGCCCAAACCCTTGGACCTAGAAAGCTGAAATTTTGCACAGAGGTTCCCTTTATAATTTAGACAAAGAATAAGTAAGGATTTTTGGAAATTCAACCCCTAAGCACACCTCGGACACTCCATACAACGCCCGCAAAATAATTACCTATTACTACTACATAAACAAATAACGTTTGTGCACGACGTGCACGTGCAAATGTGTGCGTAAACTCTAGTAGGGTTATCGTAGCCTAAAAAATGGCGCGGAAAGTGCAACGGTCTGCGTCGCGAAAGCCGAGCGGCGACTGATGCGAGCGCGAGCCATTGCTCAAGTGTCGACGACGAATACCTCGAAGTGCGGGGTGAGGTGCGGTATTTAATATGAGCGCGGGGAAGGGAGTGTCCCTTCTGTACGTAGTACTATTATGTATTCTGTGCCCTAAGGGAGTTAAATAGGGGATGAAAGTTTGTATGGAAAATCGTCACTTTCACGCGGGCGAAGCCGCTGGCAAAAGCTAGTACTAAATAAGCTTGGAGTTTCTCAGTAGCAGCCACTAGTCTGGATTTGTGACCGGTCGATAACAATAGGGTAGCCCCCTATTACATGGGACTTAAGCCACACCTCGGACACTCCATACAACGCCCGCAAAATAATTACCTATTACTACTACATAAACAAATAACGTTTGTGCACGACGTGCACGTGCAAATGTGTGCGTAAACTCTAGTAGGGTTATCGTAGCCTAAAAAATGGCGCGGAAAGTGCAACGGTCTGCGTCGCGAAAGCCGAGCGGCGACTGATGCGAGCGCGAGCCATTGCTCAAGTGTCGACGACGAATACCTCGAAGTGCGGGGTGAGGTGCGGTATTTAATATGAGCGCGGGGAAGGGAGTGTCCCTTCTGTACGTACTACTATTATGTATTCTGTGCTTAAGCATAACCTATGGGGATTCCAAGCGTGATTTTATGTCATTTTATTAATACTTATGTGTTATAGAAATGAACGTGATGCCCCTGCTTCGCCTGTCAACGAGGACGTGCGTCTGCCCTGCGAGTTCTGCAACTCACTTATACCGGCACACGATCTAGTACAGCATCAGGTAAGGCTTCAATTACTATTCATAATAACGGGTGTAAAATAATGTTGTCTGTAAAGTTTACGGTTTACCGACGATAATTTTACGTGATAACGTCATAAGAAAACATGACGAAAAATTGAAATAATTGAAAAAGTCTCTATGGGTCTCCATAAAGACTTTTTTTTCAATAATTCATGTTTTAACTTAGGGGGCGTCCATAAATTACGTGAGGTGTTTTAGGGGGGGGAGGGGGTCGAGTGAAATCTCGTCTAATGTTACGTTGGAGAGAGGGGGGGTCTCGGCAAATATCACGCAATTTTTTTTCTGTATAAGTAACAAAAAAAAACTATTTTGGTCCATTTAATCCAGATTGTACATGCTTTATTACACTTATAATTAAACTCTCAGCAATATTGATCTAGTCTTAACTAGTCGTAAATAAAAGCACGAAGCAATTTTTTTTTCTTTTTTACAATAACAATCCAACGCGTTTACGTAAGAAACCCACATTTTGAAAAATCTCACGTGAGATTGGGGGAGGGGGTCGAATAAAATCTCACGACATCTCACCAGGGAGGGAGGGAGGGACAAAAAATTATAAAAAAAACACCTCACGTAATTTATGGACGCCCCCTTACTCGCATCATAATCACAACAACTAAGTAGTTTCAATCATGTTTCACTTATCTAATTAAAACAATACTTTTCGAGATCCTGAGAATGCCGAGATATCGACGAGATCGAATTTCTGATCACTCGAGATCTCGACGTAGCGATCTCGTCTCGAGATCGCATTTCCTATCTACATTCCACCCCCTTAAATATATTGACATTTGACAGCTACAGTTTGTTGTTTATTTGTCATAAACGCTCACTTTATAAACACCGTGAAATCTAAATCGTTGTTTTCCCGTGGTTGAACAACTTTCTTTAAGGAGTACTTTCGAAAGTAAGGAGTAAAAGTAAAAAAATAAGGATGTTTCTGTTTTACAATAATTAAAAAAAAAACATCAACTCGACAACGTGAGAATCAATAGTATCACTAAACGTAACTTGTAGGTAGTACTCAAATCGCACGTAAAAGTATGAGAAAGAAATTGGAATAACTTGTAGGGTTAAAGCTTATTATTATCAAGAATAAGTTATCAGCTGATTGAAAAGCACGCGGGTCAAAGGCCGCGCGGCCGATGGTCACCCGGCTTGCACCTAACCTGTGGCCTAACGTACAGTACGATCAAATTATCTTGGCAGGTCTGAACATAGGCTCTGCGAACTTTTACGCATGTAAACAGTAAACTTGTGAAGAAAACTGTTATTGCCAGTATTAAATACACATTTTCATGTATAAGTATATAATATCTAATTAGTTTGACAATCAAAGAACAATCACATAAATCGTCAGCATGACAGGTGTCCATTATAGGTGGCCAGTATATAACAGTCCTCCGCCGCTATTCCTGGCTGCCTTACTCCCGGGGCCGGCAGCAACTGCTCCAGGTGTCTGCGCCATATAGCGCCACCGTCAGTTCTCACTTCATAGTGCAGATTGCCAAGACGACGCATTATCGTGCCGAACTCCCATCTTTGTCTCTGGTCGGAGTAGGCTCTGGCCTGCACTCGATCACCTGTGGAATAAGTTCTAACGAGAGGCGGTGTGTTCTCTGATCTCAATGCTGTCGGGGCAGTTGAGTCTCTGAACATAACGTGCAGCTTTGTTCTAACGTCTCGATTGAACATCAGTCCCTAAGGAGTATTTCCATCCTGGTTTGGTGTACGTCTGAGCCGAGTTTTTACCACAAGGAGCTTATCCGTAAGGTTGCCTCTCTCCCCCTCCATTGCACGTAGTGCTTTCTTAATAGTTTGCACGTAACGTTCAGCCTGACCGTTAGTTGCTGGGTGGTACGGAGCCGACGTCAAATGTGTAACTCCACAGTTGGTAAGGTAGGTTTTAAATTCTTGGGACACAAACTGACGTGCGTTGTCTGAAACCAGTGTGTACGGTGTCCCAAATGTGCAAAATAACTCCTTAAACTTAGCAATGCACCATGCACTCGTTGTGGTCTTTGTGGGGAAAACTTCAACCCACTTTGTGAATGCATCTACGACTATGAGAAGTTGGTGTCCCAGAACAGGTCCTGCAAAATCTATATGTATTCGTTGCCAGGGGCCGTTAGGTTGTTCCCAGTGGTGTATAGGAGCTTTTGGTGACTCATTCTGTTCTAATCGGCACGCTCTACAAGATTTTACCTTGTTTTCTATGTCCTTGTCTATATTTTTCCAGTATATGTAGCTGCGTGCTAGCAATTTCATTTTAAGTATACCGATATGTCCCGCATGCAGTTCATCAAGAACACGAGCACGTAAACTATTGGGTATAACCACTCTGGTTCCTTTCAATATGCAGTTATCCTGGAGTGTTAATTCATTATCACCATAACCATATTGTCGTAATGAGTGACCTGTCTGTAGTGCTTGTAGTAATGTATTTAAGTCATTGTCTTTTCTCGTTTCACTGGCTATAACTTCTGGTCGGATTTCTAATATGTTGATCTGTTGTAATTGATACGCACAATGTTGGTCTATTGATGTTCCTTTTGCTATTTCAACTGGGAATCTTGATAGGTAGTCAGCGTTTGAATGTTTGACCGAAGCTCTGTATTCTACGTTGTAGTCAAATCCCGATAAAAAATGTGCGTAATGGAATAATCTCATTGTGCTTAGTGCAGGTAATGTCTGGTGTGGATGAAAAATCGAGGTAAGCGGCTTATGATCAGTCACTAAAACGAATTTCCTGCCGTAACAATAGTGGAAAAACTTTTTAATGCCCCAGTAGATTGCCGTAGCTTCTTTGTCGATTTGGCTATATTTCTTTTCGCTAGTTGAGAGTGACCTCGAGGCGAATGCGATTGGCCTTTCTGAGCCATCTGGTAATTTGTGAGACAGAACAGCTCCTAAGCCTGTCGGTGAGGCATCAGTAGCTAGTATCAGCGGTTTACCTGGGTCAAAATGAATTAGAACTCTGTCGCTCAAAATCTCCTTCTTTATGTTGTTGAAGCTTTCTTCACATTTAGAAGTCCAGTGAAAAACTTTCTCTTTCTTTAGTAACTCATTTAAAGAGCTCGTTATAGAGGCAAGGTTCGGTATAAACTTGTTGTAGTAGTTGGCCATACCAAGGAAGGTTCGTAGTTCGTTTATGTTTTTTGGTCTTACTGTATTTGTGATGGCCTTGACTTTGTCTTTGTTCTTGTGTAAACCTTCTTTACCTATAGTGTGTCCTAGGTAGTTAATACTACGTTTAAAAAAATTACATTTTTCTCTGTTCACGCGGAGGTTACTATCTTTTAGTTTTTGTAAGACTTGTCTTAGACGAGCTAAAACTTGGTCTTCTGATGCTCCTTGAATTATAATGTCATCAAAAAAGCATTTAATTCCTTCTTAGTCCTTGGAGTAACTGATCCATAAATTTCTGCCAAAGGCTTGGTGCCACTTTGACTCCAAACATCAAGCGATTGACTTTGTAAGTACCTTTGTGTGTACTTAATGTTTGTAAAAGGGCACTTTCTTCATCCATGACCATATTGAGATAGGCTTGGGTAATGTCTAAAGTGCAGAAGTATTTGCCTCCGTTCATTTCCGCAAATATATCCTCAATTATAGGAATTGGGTATTGTTCATCTGATGACTTGGTTAAGGGTGACCTTGTAGTCTGCACATAGTCGAATGCTTCCGTTAGGTTTCACAATCGGTACTATTGGTGTGCCCCAGTCAGATTGGTCTACTTTGGTAATCACCCCTTCTGCACACAGTCGTTCAATTTCTTTATCGACTTTTTCCTTTAAAGCGTACGGTATACGTCGTGGTTTTATAAATATTGGTCGTATATTTTCTTTCAGATTTAAATGAGCTTCGTAGTTGGGTATTTTTCCTAGGTCTGATCTAAAAACAGTAGATGAAAATTCTTCTAATAATTTATCAAGTTTGTCGGATTGTTCTGAAGTTCGTAAAACTCTTAAATCTGCAATTTTCATATTGATTTCTTTAATCCAGCTTCTACCAAAAATGGGGTCAACGTTTTGATTGATAATGTAAAGTTTCCCGTTGAAAGTTTGGTCTTCATACGTCCCCTTGATGTATATTACTCCTGCAGGTTTGATAATTTCACCAGTGTAGGTTCTCAATTTCGTATCAGTTTTGAAAATTTTATTTGGTATTTGTAAGCTTTTGTATTGTTTGAGTGACATTGTTGATAAGGCCGCTCCAGTGTCAAATTCCATTCCAGTATATAACAGCCAGATAAACCAATACCTATACGATCAGAAAATATCTAATTTAAACAGTGAGAAATACAAATAAAATAAATATCATAATACATTTATACATTAGTTGTAACAAAATAACCTGCACGAAGTTCGGACCTGCCAAGATAATTTGATTGCACTGTAGGTATCGAGAGGTGCCTACTATTGGTTCGTGGTAGCTTTCGAGTTTTGTTTTTCACAATTAATCTGCCATTATTGGTTTCTAATATTTTATTTGTTTATAAAACGATTGTATTACCAAGACAAAACCATTTCGCTGCGGGAAAACAACGATTTAGATTTCACGGTGTAGACATCTTTAACATTGATTACTGTGACATATGGCATCTTTAGCATTGATTAAAGCAGAATGCAACTATGGGTTTCACAAGGATGGCTAATGTAGGAGGCAACGTACATATACGGAGGAACTAGCGAAGATACGTCGATTGCGGCCAAAGACATTCAAATATTACTTACTTATTTATTTAGTACTTGGAGGACTTACAGCTAACAAAAACAAACAAAAAGAAAAGAAACCATAGTCACCAGAAAGCCAATTACAAATCCTCACGTATAGTTAAGTAATAAAATTATTTATAGTGTGAGCACTGTGAGCACAAAACAAAAACGCCTTATTGAAATTAATAAATACCTACAATGTAAAAACAAAGTTTGCAATTTAAAATACATATGAAGAAAAAAGAAATAAAAACAAATAAAATAACTTTCCGCTACATAAAAAAATTGAGGCTTAAGCACCTTCTGGCCGAATTCACACTAGTTGTGAATGGATCCAAATCATACTCCTTGCATATATCATTAAAATGTCTGCTTGCACGCACAATATAACTATTCTGTCTATAATTTGAAGATGAATGAGGTACACGTATTGGTGGGTTAAAACGAAATATTTTACATGGCACATTAAAATAAAATATTTATAAATATTATGCTTAAATCTCTTTGATTGCGGCCAAGAAATTCTAGTATTGATTTGGTGGGCGATATCTCCCAGTTGTCACGACAACGACGGTCTACCCAAGTTCAAAAATGGACTTGAGTTGACCTATATGAGTGTTAGTAAAAGAACAGGTAGCATTTGTATTGGTATGTGTCCGCAGACGGGCTGCCGGCCCGACCTGGCGCAACTGCGGCCGCGCAGTGCCTCGCCCGTGGGGGCCGCCGCGCTCCCTGCGCCCTCCCCACTGGAGCGCGACCCCGTCATCCCCTGCGAGTTCTGTGCGCAGTCCCTGCCGCTGTACCTCATCAGCGAGCATCAGGTAGTACATACAGACTTCATCACCTCACCTCCCCACTGGAGCGCGACCCCGTCATCCCCTGCGAGTTCTGTGCGCAGTCCCTGCCGCTGTACCTCATCAGCGAGCATCAGGTAGTACATACAGACTTCATCACCTCACCTCCCCACTGGAGCGCGACCCCGTCATCCCCTGCGAGTTCTGTGCGCAGTCCCTGCCGCTGTACCTCATCAGCGAGCATCAGGTAGTACATACAGACTTCATCACCTCACCTCCCCACTGGAGCGCGACCCCGTCATCCCCTGCGAGTTCTGTGCGCAGTCCCTGCCGCTGTACCTCATCAGCGAGCATCAGGTAGTACATACAGACTTCATCACCTCACCTCCCCACTGGAGCGCGACCCCGTCATCCCCTGCGAGTTCTGTGCGCAGTCCCTGCCGCTGTACCTCATCAGCGAGCATCAGGTAGTACATACAGACTTCATCACCTCACCTCCCCACTGGAGCGCGACCCCGTCATCCCCTGCGAGTTCTGTGCGCAGTCCCTGCCGCTGTACCTCATCAGCGAGCATCAGGTAGTACATACAGACTTCATCACCTCACCTCCCCACTGGAGCGCGACCCCGTCATCCCCTGCGAGTTCTGTGCGCAGTCCCTGCCGCTGTACCTCATCAGCGAGCATCAGGTAGTACATACAGACTTCATCACCTCACCTCCCCACTGGAGCGCGACCCCGTCATCCCCTGCGAGTTCTGCGCGCAGTCCCTGCCGCTGTACCTCATCAGCGAGCATCAGGTAGTACATACAGACTTCATCACCTCACCTCCCCACTGGAGCGCGACCCCGTCATCCCCTGCGAGTTCTGCGCGCAGTCCCTGCCGCTGTACCTCATCAGCGAGCATCAGGTAGTACATACAGACTTCATCACCTCACCTCCCCACTGGAGCGCGACCCCGTCATCCCCTGCGAGTTCTGTGCGCAGTCCCTGCCGCTGTACCTCATCAGCGAGCATCAGGTAGTACATACAGACTTCATCACCTCACCTCCCCACTGGAGCGCGACCCCGTCATCCCCTGCGAGTTCTGCGCGCAGTCCCTGCCGCTGTACCTCATCAGCGAGCATCAGGTAGTACATACAGACTTCATCACCTCACCTCCCCACTGGAGCGCGACCCCGTCATCCCCTGCGAGTTCTGCGCGCAGTCGCTGCCGCTGTACCTCATCAGCGAGCATCAGGTAGTACATACAGACTTCATCACCTCACCTCCCCACTGGAGCGCGACCCCGTCATCCCCTGCGAGTTCTGCGCGCAGTCCCTGCCGCTGTACCTCATCAGCGAGCATCAGGTAGTACATACAGACTTCATCACCTCACCTCCCCACTGGAGCGCGACCCCGTCATCCCCTGCGAGTTCTGCGCGCAGTCCCTGCCGCTGTACCTCATCAGCGAGCATCAGGTAGTACATACAGACTTCATCACCTCACCTCCCTACTGATTACTTTACTAGTTGAGATAACATTATGATTGATTAAGACGGGATTACGACTCAACGCAAACAAAACCGCAATCTGTTTGCTTCTACATTGATTTAAATGGCTAGCCTACTAGTTGGTTCTCTATTTGTTATCGTTATACTGTATCCTAAACATGTATTTATTTATTTTTTCAGGAGCGTTGCGGCAGGGAGGCCAATCTTCTGTACCCTGACTGAAATAGTCTTCCTTAATTATTTACCATTTTATAATTAATAAGCTATACTCATTACGTTCATTCTTACGACAATTTTATTAAATTGTCTCGCTATGTCCTATTTTCTACGGTCTACTTTGAGTTGCACTACTGATATTTTTTTTTGTTGGCAGCCAAAGTTTAAACAAATTATTTTGTCTTTGTCCAGAAAAAAGTCAGGTCACTTTTTGGTATTTTAGAATCTAATACTTGTACATTTCATTATTTTCCTTAGAGTATTTTTTTAGTTTTTACTTATTTTATCGTCCTAATTCGAAACAAATACCTTCTGCATCCCATTCCGCGAGCCAATCGCAACGCCCGATGTGTTGCGATTGGCTGCGCAACTTATGATTACATTTTGAATATGAATACTGACTTTTTGCTGTATAAAGACGAAGAACAATTTGATCTCTTAATTTCTTTCAAAGGAAACGAGGTAGTTAGGAAAGAAACAAAAAAAAATGGACGTCCTATAGATAAGAAGAATAAGAAAGAATGAAAACGTGAAAAGATAGACTTGACGGAAGTGACTTATTAAAATGCTCTTAAGAATGGCTAGGTATACGACCCCGGTGGTTATAAAAGGTTTTCTAATTCTATTCTGAATATAACATTGTTGAGGGAAATGAGAAATCTGAAAGATGTCTTTAAGTTTTTTTCTGTAGAATTTACGAGCTTAACGCGAACAATTTAGTATATAACGTCGACCCTACAAGGATTATACATATTTTATAACAGGCATTAAATAACAGGGCCCGTACCACCACCGCTCACTTAAGTGTGTGAAAGAGACGGCTATACAGGTCGTCTAGCTCCATCTCTTTCTACAATACTAATACAGTGAAACCTGGTTAAGTGAGACCTCAAGGCCTGAACATTTGTCTCACTTAAAGAGGAAGGTATTCCACTTACCCAGTGTCTCAGATATCCAAGTATAAATAAATATCTGTTTTATGGGACCTCAGCGTGAGTTCCAGTTATGGAGGTTTCTCACTTATCCAGGTCCCACTTAACCAAGCTTCACTGTACTGCTACAAGTTGTCATGGCAGCTTCTCGCATTTTAGTAGCTGTTAGCTGATAAGTTGATAACCTACGCATTTAAAAAAGGTATTTAAAAAGCACCTTCAGCTAAGCAAGCTGAAAATAAAAAGGGAGTGACCAATTATTGACGTGCTATGCAATCTACTTGAGCCGATCAACTTACGCTGCATTTGTCGCATTTAGTCCGGTGCGGTGTCGAGACGCGTCGTCCGAACCGAAACCATACGAAAAGCTTGTTCAATTCTTGGTTTAGAGGAGCTTCAGGTTAAACCGTGCTTGCCTAGGTTGGTCTGTGAATGGGTGCCACCACCCATTACAGTAGCTTACTTAAGTCGACAGACTTAAGGTACTTTTTTGCTTGTTCGGCTTGTCGTCTGTACGTGACTGTGGCGTTCAAAAGGTTAAGCCGTTGGTCCTGGCTGTCATTTGTGGATCTTTGATAGTCGTAAAGTAGTCAGTGGTCAGAAAGTCAGACAACCAGTCTTACCAAGGGGACACACGTGAGCTTAGCCGTGGGCGGTTGTGGAGCGGTAACCTGAATGAAGTGCTAAATGTGTTTTTAACCCTCCTTTTGGGTTCCCCGCAGTCGGGTAAAAATTAGTGCCAAAATTCTGCTGTGAGATTCATCATTTGAATATTAAAATGGTCAGCTTTTGAACGCGGTTTAGAAGTGATCGCGTTCATTTTAAGTAAAGACACCAAAGTTACATTATTCTTTGGGAGTTGATAGTATTATTAGGTTTGACAATAAAGCAAAGCTCAACTTTAGGTCTATTATTGTTTTTTAAACTGTAATTTATATGAAAATCTATCAAATCGACTCTTATTAGGTACGTTGAGCTGGAGCTTGCAAAATATTTGATGTGTAATGAATTATATACAGGGGAAAATTCACAGTCTTTACTTTGCATTTAAGCGGAACTGTAGGTATACTATTATGACCATTGACCATTATTTGTAGCTGAATAAAAATCATTATCCTAAGAGCGACTGTGAAAAAAAGATTCATGCAAAAACGAAC
This sequence comes from Diarsia dahlii, assembly GCA_949775195.1. Taxonomy (NCBI): domain Eukaryota; kingdom Metazoa; phylum Arthropoda; class Insecta; order Lepidoptera; family Noctuidae; genus Diarsia; species Diarsia dahlii. Next base: position 11,490,552 of record OX459210.1, on the reverse strand, counting down.
TTTTAAAATTAGTTTGACAATTATTTCAAAGTTGGGCTTGTGAATTTTGTCCGAGACTAAATCGATTGTTCGCCAATAATTGGCAGTTTGATATAAGAGTAATGACGTCGCTGCGCCTGTTAAAATCCATAAGTGCATTTTCTCATTTTTTGAACACTAAACATAATCTCCGTTTCATTCTCGATGTGTTGATAAAATCCTTTTTGAAATATTCGAGTTAGAAACAAGTTGAAGCAATTCTATATGCATTAATAATTTTGCAGTGTTTCCGTTTATTTATTCAATAAAACGTTATTTTGTTGTTTCCCGAAACCTTACAAAAATCACGTAATATGGAACTTTACAGCCGCAGCTACGATAAGTTAGGTAAGTAGATATTTTATTGCGCCTGTGCAATTTATCATGTATTCTTGATTTTAGTACATAACTATAGTTTGCTACCAGTTAAGATGTCAATAGCGGTCATTGACCCACCTACAGTAATTAAAGTTCTTAACTTTGTAATCCAAAAATAAGCCTGTTCATGTCTTGAATCGTTAACTATCGTGATCTTCAACATGTTTTCTAATGAAAAACGATATGTCATGGTTCATTTGTTTTGGTTCGTACGAAGAGATATTAGGAAAAGGGCAATGACCGCTATTGACATCTTAACTTGCAGCAACTATAATATAGAACTATGTACAGGATGCATGGTTACAGGTTGCTGTTGGTTGTCAGTGTCCCTTCCCCTACGTAGACCAGTTCAATTGATGGGTTCTTGAGTCATATAGTGTCCGTATTTTGCCTTCTAGCCCTCTGAAAAGTTACTGTTACTTATGTCATCGCACTGCTGGTCAAAGGTCTCTCTCCATTACTTCCAGTTCTTTTGATCTAGGGCTGTGTCTGCAGTGGCGTGACCGTCGGACTGCCACCATTTTCGGAGTTATCTGTGTATTCTGCCCTCGTAACAGCGAAATGCAGTAATCGTCATTTTTGCGTTTTTGCCAAAAATTACATCAAGTCTTACCCGACCATCTATTCGACTTTGAACTATGTATAGAACGTAGAATTATTTATATTTTTTTTGGTTGACTGAGACACAATGAAATACTTGCCTTGAAATTATTACCTACTTAGGCACGTTTTTCTCGAAGCCGCCATTATGCAAGTACCTACTGCATTTGCTGTTACGAAGGCAGTTTGTATAGTTAACATAATCACTTACTTTAGAGAAGCAAATATTGTGATGAAACTAGCATGTAAAGTCAAGCCAAACTTTGACACAAAGTTAGGCACTAACCACACGATAAAGAATTGCCATTGGGCATTGGTTTTGCCCAGTTCAAGTTGTTTTGACCCACATTTGCATCGTGCGAACAGTACTGTAACATTTTCATTTTGGGAAACTCTGAAAGTTTTTGGTAGATTTGTGTTAAAATTGTTTTAAAAATGAGTAAACTTTACGTTGTTTGTAATACAACTGTTGCAGTAGCGCCTCTTTGTAAATACCTTATATACATGCCAATGTCACACTTACTGCTGCACACAGAGAGGTTTAATGATTACTTAAGCCATCACTTAGTAAAGATTTTGTCACTTTCGTGAAGGTTTTGTATGTCAAATCTTTAATAAGGGACGGCTTACGTACTCATTGAATATCTCTGAGTACGACAGTAAATTGTCTGAACGTATACGTTACATGTAAAATTTAGTAACTTACTATAAACGTTCAAGCATTTAAAAATATTTTCGAAAATGTATGTAATACTCGTATACAAAGAAAGAGTTGTATTTTATTTTTATTACGTTTGAATCTCATACATTTACCATTTTTTTACTGTTAAAAACTCTGAAATGTTGTTTATATAAGTACCTTTACTGTCATACGAAGTAAATAAATGTTTTCATTCTCAATGTTAATAAAAATATCGATGTTAAAAATATAAAATACCAGGAAAAAATTGTATTAAATAGGTATTATTGTATTCTAATATGTGTTAGCCTAAAACTATGCGTACCGAACATAAATGTCATTTATTCATAGCCATATATAAAAAGCCGAAGTTGCACTGGCCGGAGACTGCATTTAATAAATATCAAGCTCACATTTCAATGCTTTACCAAGAGTCGAGTCGGAGTGGAGACCAACTGAAAGTCATACGTCTGTCACGCTCACTTTCTTAATGCCAAAAAAGATAGACGTACGATTTATCGAATCGAAATCGAATGGAAGTTGTGCATACGGGGGCTGGATTGTAATAAAGTCAACATACGAGACCGCTCGGTTACGCGTTTCATCTTCGACAAAACAAATGTTAGAAACTGTTATGAGTACGCCACCAGGCACCGACGGGTCGGTACTTCATCATCATCATCACCATTTCAGCCGAGACGTCCTCTGCTGGACATAGGCCTCCCCAAGTGTCACTAGGTCATCGGTCCACCTAGTGAGAGGAATTGCAACACAACGTTTTCCAGTTCCGCCACTCCAGAACTTTTCGACCCCGTCGGTATACACGGGAAGAAAAGAAACAAAGTTTTCTAGGCAGCTACCGATTCTCCTGCCAGTGTGGCTTCTCCCTTAGGTAAATGTACGTGTGCCGAATTTAGCTAAAGCGTGAACCACTGACAGTATGAAAACTGCTTACAAAAATAAACTATAACCGATACATAGAAGCTACTCCACGATGTACAATCTTGATGTATTAGCGTCTATACATAATGATGGGTGTCCTGTAATCTTTGGCTAATTCGGTACGCGACGTCCTTAAAATAATAAATGTTTACCAAATTAAAATTTCAGTGTGTATAAAATTAATTTTAAATCAAATATCATGTAGCATTAAGATAATTTACTCTGTTAATTTTATGATGACAGGAAATCATTCATTTTATTTTAAGGAACGTGGAGTATATTATTCGTTGATTTTAAAGTTTTGTCGTCTTAAAATAAACGGAGTATAATAAATTATAACTTGTAAGCATGTTTAGTTAATAGTGGATGTTTATATTCTTCTAGAACAATGACTGTATATGTAACTTTGTATATTTTTGTGATGAACTCGTAATTCTATATACTATGACGAATTAAACTGTGTAAATTCTGAATGTTTATTTATTATCTTAGACACAAACTCGCACGAATACTCCAAAGACATTTTTAACCCCTACCTATATTCTAGAAATTGACCAAAGTCCATTTTTATAGGGTTCATCTCCAAAGGAAAAAACGGAACCCTTCACTCGCTCCACTCACTCGTGAGTCTGTCTATCTGTCCAACCATTCCGCACCCTTATCTCCGAAACTACAGAGCCTAAAATTATCGCGCGATTGAACGCAACAAAGGCTCCAAGGTATTTGCAAGAGATCTGGCTATTGGGCAGAGCCAGCTCACGAAACTGAAGACCGACGATGGCAGGATCGTGTCCGCCAAACCGGAGCTTCTGAGGGAGATCGAGAGTTTTTATGGGCAGCTGTACACGTCAACTAGTCAACCCGGCGAAAATCTAGCGAAAGACCCCAGAGCTAGATTGACCCGACACTATACCGAAGACATCCCGGATGTCAGCCTGTACGAGATTAGGATGGCTCTGAAACAGCTTAAAAACAACAAGGCGCCGGGTGATGACGGAATTACGGCTGAACTTCTGAAGGCGGGTGGCAAACCGGTCCTTAAGGCCCTACAGAAGCTGTTTGATTCCGTCATACTCGAGGGGAAAACGCCACAGGCTTGGTGCAGGGGTGTGGTGGTGCTCTTCTTCAAAAAGGGTGACAATGCCCGGTTGAAGAACTATAGGCCCATCTCACTTCTAAGCCATGTCTACAAGTTGTTTTCAAGAGTCATCATGAATCGTCTCGCACGCAGGTTTGACGATTTCCAGCCTCCCGAACAAGCCGGATTCCGGAAAGGCTTCAGTACCGTAGACCACATACATACGCTGCGGCAGGTTATACAGAAGACCGAAGAGTATAACCTGCCTCTCTGTTTAGCGTTTGTGGACTACGAGAAAGCCTTCGATTCGATCGAGACTTGGGCTGTGCTGCAGTCTCTCCAACGGTGCCAAATCGACTACCGGTACATCGAGGTGTTGAAGTGTTTGTACAAAAACGCCACCATGTCAGTCCGACTTCAGGACCAGACCTCGGAACCTATCCTTCTGCAGCGCGGTGTGAGACAGGGAGACGTCATATCTCCGAAACTGTTTACCGCTGCATTGGAGGATATCTTCAAGGTTCTGGATTGGAGAGGACTTGGCATCAACGTCAACGGCGAGTACATCACTCACCTTCGGTTTGCCGACGATATAGTGGTCATGGCTGAGACCATGGAAGACCTCAGTGCAATGCTCGATGACCTCAGTAGAGCTTCCGAAAGAGTGGGTCTTAAAATGAACATGGACAAAACCAAGGTTATGTTGAATGTTCATGTAACACCCACTCCTATCAAGATCGGAGACTTTACGCTCGAAGTTGTGGACGATTATGTCTACCTGGGACAAACGGTCCAGTTGGGTAGATCTAACTTCGAGAAAGAGGTCAATCGTCGAATCCGACTCGGCTGGGCAGCGTTCGGGAAGTTGCGCGATATCTTCTCGTCCAACTTACCCCAGTGTCTCAAGACGAAAGTCTATGACCAGTGTGTGTTGCCAGTGATTACATACGGGACCGAAACGTGGACGCTCACAATGGGCCTCATCAGAAAGCTCAAAGTCACCCAAAGGGCAATGGAGAGGGCTATGCTCGGAGTTTCCTTGCGTGATCGAATCAGAAATGAGGACATCCGCATGAGAACCAAGGTTACCGACGTAGCCCGAAGAATCGTCAGACTTAAGTGGCAATGGGCAGGGCACATTGCTCGCAGAACGGATGGCCGATGGGGCCGAAAAGTTCTGGAATGGCGACCGCGAACCGGAAGACGTTGCGTTGGAAGGCCTCCCACTAGGTGGACCGATGACCTGGTCAAGGTTGCAGGAACCTGCTGGATGAGAGACGCACGGGACCGGTCAATGTGGCGACGCCTGGGGGAGGCCTATGTCCAGCAGTGGACGTCTTTTGGCTGAAATGATGATGATGATGATATTGAAAAGTGGGCATTTATGTCAATTTATAAACTTTCAATATGGCTAATGGGGTTTCCACCCCATTATCATTTTAGACCCCCCGGACTGTATGTCCGGATGTATGAATGTGGACAAGGCATGAGGAGTATGTAAGGATAGTAGCAGGTGGCGTTCTGTGGTTTCTGCCTACCTCCGTGGAAAAAGGGCGTGAGTTTATGTAACATGTATAAAAAATTAAATAAGTTCTAAAATTAATTTATTGTATTTAAAGGAAAGCTTAAACCTTAATAACATCTTAAGGAGTAAGTTTATACACGCATAGGCAATACACAACACATGTACATGACGAGCTATTTGCAAGTTTCCACATTTGTGTAATTTATTTCATCACCACATCGTGAGGATACCGGCATATCCTAGACCAAAAATTCGGAGAATAGGGGATCGGACAGTCTCGAAAAAATATGATTCTGTTTAGTCCGTCAGTTAGATTATCGAAAAATATTGGATACGTGTTTTTTGTTTTATCAAATCAATAAAAATTGACGAAGCTATAGCGCGTCAAAGATCATGGAGTGGGGCTTGAAACGTCATTTGAAGGTACAAAATGTACTATCATATATTATGACGTCACACGAGTTTTCAAAGCACTGTATCGTCTTCATTTTTTGTTTACTTGAAAGGATAAAAAATATGTGGTCAATATTTTTTGGAAATCTATCTGACGGATTAATTAGTTTTTTTTTTGTCCGATCCCATATTGTGACCTCTACCAATCCGCACTGCGCCCGCATGGTAGACTCTAACCCATTCTCTGTCAAAGAGAGGAGGCCCCAGCAGTGGGAAAATTAAGAGGCTGTTGATGACTACTTAAGTCTCTTAAGGTGATAGCTCCAAGTCAGGTGTTTTTTTTAGCAATTTGTAGGTCAGAGCCGGGTTATGTGTTGAAATAAAATTTATGATTTGTGAACGTAACAAATATGGCTTTACATAATTATTGATTTTATTTAGAAAGCTTACAAACTAAAAACATTTTATTAACAATAATAAATAACTAAATTGCTAATTACAAGCCAACCACAGTCATTTTCAAAAATTATTACTTTCATACCATAATGTTACTACATAAATTAATTATATTTGTGAACCTAACAATAATAATCATTAAAATCATTCGGTCGGAATGTTTCCTGGAGGAGGGCGATAGGGTCGCCGGGACTGACACCATACAGTGCGGTACCTGACAAACGCCGAGCGCGTACTAAAAACCATAATCAGAATCAGACGCTCCACTTTACTTTCATGTTGGCCTTTCATTTGTCTTCGTTCGCTCCTCGGCCCGAAATGTCAACTAAAATGGATAAAAACCCACGACGGTTAAAAATTAATTGAAAAAGGATAAAATAACATAAAACACCCGCCTTAGAAAAACCCAAGAATATCCGTCGGGGGCAGCCATTAAATGAAATAGTTTTGCAATGTTCAGCTCCCGACAGACATTCTTGGGTTTTTCTAAGGCGGGTGTTTTATGTTATTTTATCCTTTTTTCAATTAATGTTTAACCGTCGTGGGTTATTTCAAAATTTTTAATTTTGTCTTTTTATTTTAAACTTTTTACTTTTATTTTTATTTTTTTATCTAAGAACATGCACCAGTCAAATCCAAACCCATTACAGAAAACTGCATCAAAATCGAACTAGTACTTTTGGAGAAAAATGCCAACTTTGATTTACACAAAAATGTTTGCTGCAGAGCCCCCTGGTGAGTTGTCACCGTAACATATATCTAAGAACATGCACCAATCAAACGCGAACCCATAACTGAAAATTTCATCAAAATCGGACTAGTAGTTTTGGAGAAAAGTGGCAACTTTGATTTGCACAAAAAATATTTGTTGTAGCGCCCCCTAGTGAGTTGTCCCCGTAACACCTATCTAAGAAGATGCACCAATCAAACCCAAACCCATAACTGAAAACTGCATCAAAATCGGACTAGGAGTTTTGGAGAAAAATGGCAACATGTATTTGCAGTTTGCACAAACACACAAACATCCTCTCACCCCAAACGCATATACAGTCTCCGTTCCGTCGTGGGTAAAAAAGAAATACACATTCTGATGTAAGCACGAGATGTTTTGACTTGGTATAACAGGCGAACCCTATCTATCTAATAAGCAAATATTGCTAAACAATTCGGTGGGTTTATCACTCAATTAGTCCCAAAGTAATGGTACATAATTGTTGCAATGTCTATGAACAACACAGGAATTCCTCCTCTGGACATCTTGCTACACTTATTTGTAGTTTTGCACAGTTCCATATCTTTTCGCACCGACAGCGAGATCGGAATCTCCTCTTTCCTGGATGTGTGATTAGATTTTGCGAAAATGATCCGATGGTAGACTTTCCGAAGTAACTTTGTTTCGGCAATTGCCTCGGGGTCGGCGCTTTCGTGGTCTCCTCATCAGCATCAGTTTCTGTCGTCGCTGTCGTCTCCTCTTCATATTTCGCTGTTACAAACTCGTCACTCTGCATGGCTTCAGCTTCAGCATTAAGTTCTGTGTTATCAATAGTTACGATTCTATCATTAAGTATGCTTTCAGCGAGAGAAATGTCTGAACTCTTTTCGGGGAGAATCACGTCTTCGGCATTAATGTTTTCAGTTGGTTCAACTTGTGAACTGTTTGTGGGTTCAACTTGTTGTTCTTTTGAAATGTTTTTTTCTGTGCTAGTGGTAATTTTAGGTTTGGTCTTTAAAGAATATATTCTGTCGGAATAGTTGTAAGTAGGTTGGCTGTTATATGTGCGCGCAATTTGTTCGTTCTTGTTTGTGTTTTCAATGGGTTCTCCGTCGTTGTTTCCTGGTATGGTCAGGGGGACCTTTTCTATTCTAGATTCTCTCTGTTCGGGCGTGAGTTGCTTGATATATGTGATGTTGCTGTTCACCTGAGGCGCTGCCAATGTTGCGCTCGCGCACAGTAGCAACGGGATCAATGTTCTGGAAAAGAGAACGAGAATATTTTTAAAATGTTATATGTTGGTCGTTTCGTTTCATAGGTATAGTTAGCAGCATCAATTAGAATAAATTTCCGCCTACTGTATTGATTTGACTTTGATGATACGTAACGAAAAGTTTATCATAAAGTAGGACGTCTCAAAGTTGCAATTGTTATTTCACGAAAAAATCGCTTTTTTATACTTTGCCAAGTGTTCACTGTACAGTGTACATGCAGGACGTACTCCAGAAAGTTTATAAATCTTTGCGTGTGATCATAATTTAGCATGAGGTTGTGATTGTGTACCTATATACATATATGCCCCTTACTTAGTCAGTCTTCGGCGAATCTACGCAGATGATGACTTGTTCATACTTATTATCCAAATTCCTTTTCGCTTTTTACTATTCATTTGGCATAATTGTATCAGACTTGCTGAAAACTGCTGGATGGAGTTAAAGCTAGCAAAGCGCCGGGTTGGATGTGTAGCTTCCATCCAGGAGCTTGTGACAGTGACCAGTGCCGAGTACCTTGTCTGGTTTTCGAAACAACAGTATGATCAAATGTCATCGTCAAATCTTTTTCCGTTTCAAAAGAATTAGGTACCTAAGTAACAGCCGATTGTAATAACTTAGTTCATTATCTTAATTAAATCAGTGGGTAATTGTTAATAGGTTTTATAACTATCGTGTGTACCTATATAGGATTATTTTATTACATTATAAACTTTGTGGAACATTACATGGGTTATAAGTTTAAAGATGAGGCGGCACCAGAAGAAAAAGAAATATATACCAGCTTTATTATTGCGTAAGTAGGTAAATTACAACCCACATAAGCGTAGGCAAGTAGGTACCACTTGGTAGGTACCCGCTATGTAAAAATTATAACGTCACCAACATAGCTACATCATGTTTATAAAATTAGAGCAGCATCAATATAACTGTGTTGTTAGTTTCGAAGAAACGTAGGGAACCCGTTATTAGGGTATAGGTACTCCCGAAGTGGTCCCATTGTCAATAAAGGAAATGGAGGGCAACCCTCAAATTTTATAGGCCCTTATGACGTTTTTATATATTTTCTAAAGCTGATCAAGTATTTGCGTCTGATAATCTTAATATCATGTGGATGCGCTGATGATGGAAGGTACAACACCTCAACGGATAGGAGTTGAAAGAAAATTCCTTAAAACTATTCATACTTAGGCACGCCTGAACTGATATGGAAAATTCTTTATTTGTTAGTTTTTTCTTAATATAAATACGAATACATGGTACCTTCCCAAGTAGCACGTTAGTGTATTTTGGAACTTATTTTGCAACTGTAGGTAGTATTTAAGTGATGCAAGAGTGTACGGTATTACATATACCTACCTAAGTAGATGCAATCAGCGCTAGAATTTGCTTAGGAGTAACTCTTATCACTAACAGTTGCTTTTGAGTGATTTTTGTTCCTGCTTTATCTTATGGTGGCACTAAGCCGAATTTATTAGTTATAAACGCATAAAAGTTTCAATTTTCACTCTTTAAGAACTCAAAGAAGCATAAGACATCTTAAAATCTCCCATTAAGAACCGTGCCCTAATAGGTGGTAATTTTTACTTATTTGGCACCTTTAGTACTAAATAAGTAGTATATATAAGAAGTTACTTATCACCTGTAGTGGCTCAAGAGTTATTATTGCAGCTCATTTGGAACCTGTAAGAACCGGTGTAATTGCCTTTGTAAGGTCTAATAAACTCTAATATGCCACTGTAACGCGTAGATCGATTCCAAAAGATGGTTCTTGAAAACCTTAAGCAACAATTTTCACTCATTTAGAACCACTTAAGATCTAACAGTTCTAAAAGATAGAAATGTAGAACTTATTTTTAATTTCCGTGTTTTCTGTTTTGAGAAATTGTGTCAAGAGAATTTTACTATCACTATCGCAGGTTCCGTTCATATTAATAAATTTAAATTTAGTATGATTTGTATTTAAGTAAATTTCCTACATTTTAGGTAATTGACTTGTTTATGAAACAGTTATGAAATCACTAGTTCACTTTGTATTTTTTTAAATCTACTTACGTTGTACAGGGTGTAAATCACAGATTGGTAGGCAAGGCATAATCAGTTTATTTTTATGAGTTACCCTTCTGGACGTCTTTTGTGTAAAGGAAAAAAAAGTAAAATACTAAAACCCGACTACGACAAAAAAAACGACGCTAAAAAAGTATGAAAAAAGATTTTCAGGATAGAACGTTTTTTTTGTCGTAGTCGGGTTTTAGTATTTTACTTTTTTTATTTAAACAATTTTGGTGTTCAATATTTATTTTACTCTTGACTTTTTGTCTGCTAGAGGGCGTGATTTTAAATTTGAGCAATATTTTGGAAATGTACAAGTGAGGCCCTTTTAAATGATACCAAACACGGCGTGTTTATCTCCATTTTTATTTTTTAAGCCTTACATTTTATCCGCTAGAGGGCGCCAAATCGCTTTTTGTGACACGTCACGTAGCCTATGTTCATCGGAAAATTAAGACGGTTCTAACGATACCTCATATGTCGAGTTCCGATAAGATTAGAAGCTATGAGGGAACAGATGAAGATACACACATACATACATACATACAAACCAGGGATGTTGCGGATGCCGATTTTTTGACATCCGCGGATGCGGATGCGGATGCGGAGTTTTGGAGGCTCACATCCGCGGATGCGGATGCGGATGCGAATGTTTAAGATATTATATAAATAAAGTTAAAAAAAATGAAGTAGGTACCGTGGTTTAAGAATGAAGAATTATTAAAACATTCTTTAGATTAGGTACTTTGTATCGGTGGTGACATTGTTAATTAACTAGACGCTGAAAAATAAAGAATTTTGTTGTAATAATAAAATAATAAAGTTTACTTTATCTACAATAAAACGTATTACTGGTGTAACATAATGGAATTGACCTGACGATTAAAATAAGCTGAGCTAGGACTAAAGTAGTCTTAGATTAGTGTAACTAATATAAAGTTTTCCCATAAACAATTATTTACACACAATGATCACAATCACAACTCACGACAACGTTCGAAATATCAATCTATACGATAAGTAATCAACAGCGCAAACAAACACGTAATAATTTATTTGCTTGAAACAAAAGATGCACACAAACGCGTCGGATCTTGTCACCAATTTCTTCGCTCCCATTGGTCATTGTCATTTGTCACAAGGGAAACGGCAAGCGCCATTCGCGGGCCGGCCTCGCCCAATTTCTTTCTTGCCGCAACTTGTATGACATTCGCATCCGCATGAAAATCCGCATTGATTATTGCGGATGCGGATGCGGATGCGGATGTTCAAATCCATGCGGAAGCTCCGCATTTGCGGATGCGGATTCGAATATTCGCAACATCCCTGATACAAACATACATACATACATACATAGCCAGTCAAAATCATAACCCTCCTTTGGCTTTGCCGTAGTCGGGTAAAAATGAAAAATTGCAAACTATCAGTAGGAAATCCGGCATCGAATTAAAGAATCGAGGATTCCAGCCAACATTTACAATTTAAGTAAATACTTTAATTACCTTTATTTACCTAAATGGATTTTGTACCCATCTTGAGGATCCCCAATTCAAAGCAAAGGCAACGAGACCTGTTAAGTGAAAATAATCACTACTAGGTACTAATGAGGGCAGAGGGATTTTTGGACCTAGGAGCTCTATTATGGCAACAAATGAGTGTAAAAATGAATATAATAAATTTATTACAATAACATACCTACAATAAAATGAGTTTTGACTGTTTCTGATGTAGTTTGACTGTTTCTGTTTCAAATGTGTTACTTGGGTAGTACCATGTATTCGTAATCGAATACGAAATCAAACAAAAAACGTTCACCAACTTCATTAGCTGATTTTTTTTCTGGAGTTGATTTTCTTTGTATCAATAGTTGCGTCGTGTCACTCACTAACCACCTCATTCCTCGCAAGCCTTAAAAAATAGGTATCTATTTTTTGTGTTATTTTAGTTCTAAATGATGCTAAAACTAAAATGGAAATGTTCAAAATATTCTTATTGTAAAAGCGCCCCTGGAAGAGGGGGCTTCCCTACTACGATGGTACAGAACCATTCGAGCAACTCCGTGCGAGTTCGACTCGCTCTTGGTTTTTCGAATTTATAATAATTATTTATAAAAAAATATTCGAAGTGGTCTAATTCATTGTTACAGTTACATTTATATTGGGTATAGAATTCAGCTACGCAAAAAATGGCAAATGGAAACCGGGTAATGAGAATGATAGAAGATTTCCCATTGATAGAACATTGCAAACTGAAAAAGACATTCCTATTAAGAGAACATTGAAAAATGACAGACAACTTCCCATTGACAGATCCTTGCTAAATGACAGAAAAATTCCCATTGACAGATCGTTGCAAAATGACAGAAGATTTCCCATTGACAGATCCTTGCAAAATGACAGAAGCATTCCCATTGACAGATCGTTGCAAAATGACAGAAGAATTCCCATTGACACATCGTTGCAAAATGACAGAAGAATTCCCACTGACACATCGTTGCAAAATGACAGAAGAAGATTTTCCATTGATAGATCGTTGCAAAATGACAGAAGAATTCCCATTGACAGAAGAATTCAAAATAATTTTAAAGTGCAAAATGCTAGACGAATTTTAGATGAGCATAACATACAAAAAATTTTGAATGGCAGAAGTTTACAACGTATTGGATACGAAAAGAAATTGTGGGCCGCCAACTCTCAGCCGATCTTGCTTAATGACCACTACGACAACCACCGAAAACTTAACGACCACAACGACAAAATCCGAGAACTTGACGACCACAACACACGAGATGATGCACGTGATCCGAAAGGTGGTGGTGAACGTGATCCGGAAGGTGGTGGTGATCATGATCGTGAAGGTGGTGGTGATCGTGATCGTGAACTAGATGATCGTGAACCAGATAAAGGTGGACCAGATGATCTTGTTGTCAATGATGATCCAAAATCAAACGACACCGACCCCAACGGAGATCAGGGACAAGAACCAGAATACATCGAACAAGAAGAAGGCGGTTTTGACATCACCGCAAGTAAGTTAGAATTTAATAGTTCCATCTCGTAATTGCTTTCACAACAATTTCTAGTAGGTACCTATAACTAGCAAAGTAATCCTATAAAGAAAGATTATAAGTAGGTCACTACTAATAACGTTCTTATAAAGACATTGCGGTATAATAGCATTTGCCAAGCCTTACCATATTTAAGTGCATTCGTTTTTATATCTCGGTCTTATAGTTCGCTACAAGACTGACCTATAAAACATGTATAGGACACTTTTACTAGTAATAGCATTTCACAAAGGCAGATATTCTCAAGAGCATTTGCTTTTATAACTCAGTCTTATAGTTATCTACAAGATTTTCTTTTAGGACACTTTTAGGAATAAGTCTCCTATAATTGTTTACAGTAAGACTAAATAATCCAAAATAACAATTTGATCCTATAGTTGCATTTTCTGAGTAAACAAGATCTAATAATATAATTAGCTGAGATCACTATAAGTTTGCGCCGTTATAGTTTTGCTCAAGACTCTTTTAAATCTAATAGTACTTATTATGAGCGTTATTGGATCAAAAAAGCTTATAAGCTACTAGATCAATAACTTTTAACTTTTTAAGTAAACATCAGCCATTTTGTTAAGATTCAGCTGTCCCCCTTCATCTTGAGAAAATAAGTTTAACATGAATTTAAGCGATTGGAAACGATTGAAAAGGCCATCTCATATTTCTCAGTAAAATCCCTGAATATTTGGTCAAAAAACAGTCGACATCAAAAAATACAACCATCTTGTTAACAAAATCCTAAAAATAGTAAATTTAGCATTAGCAGGCATATTTCAAGGGAACCCTAATTTGTTTTTTAAATGGAGGCGAGTTATCTGGACTAAAACTGCTACAAGTACTAATTTACCTTTAATGATACTATAAAGTACTTAATGAAGAGCGATTTCAAAACATGGCGTAAATTCATAAGAATTGATGAAATATTTTATTTACAACAATATACTAATGTGCTTATTTTCGGAGGGGATTGTGAAATTAACTAAATTGCAGTACACATTTACAGTAAAAATGACTTTCCACGAGTTCATACACTATATTTACAATGTATTATTAGTAATTAATGTTCTACAATAATACAAAATAATATTAATAGAAACCTATGTTTTTAATAATTATTTACCACAAAACAATCGGAACCACCAGCTGAAGGAACAACAAAGATAACTTGTATTAAAATATTCTTATAACTAATAACTAAGTACATTACTAGTGCATTATAAACAAGATTGCTTTAGTAAGATACTTATGTCAGACACTAACAAGAGCGTTTGGGCTTGTAATTGTGTAGTCTCATAACATTATAGAAGCTATTGCGCTTCGTCAAGTATATTATAAGATAGTTATAGAAATAAACGCTCCTATAACTGCGCCCAAATCCAGCTTTGTAGTATGATACAAGTTTCTTTTAAGTAAAAATTAAAGTAGTCTTGAGATCGTTATAAGTACTCATTAAACACCTGACCGTTATTTGAAGCTTAAACATAATGAGATAGGCACTGTTTTCCGCTCGTCTTACCTCTCTGTCTACCCTAGTAGCTCTCTCTCGCTCGCACACTTCCATTCACTCATTCACTCCTTCACCGGCGCGGCCGCTCGGCTCGCTCTCGTCATTGGCGTCCTGTTTTCCGCTGCGCACGGTCGTGCTCAGGACTTAGTAAATTATTTTTTGCATATCTTTGCAAATTCATATACATAATAATATTCCTGTTCCACGTAAGTGTTTTAAAAAGCTTTTTCTTACCTCTCTAAATAATTTAAAAAATCAAACGGTGTTACCGTTCGGTACGTTTTTTCTTTTGGTACCCAGTCTACCCACCTACATATTTTACCTTTTGTGTGGTTTTCTTTCTTAGATTTTACAGCTAGTGTTAACATGGAAAGTGACGAAAGTGTTTCAAATCCGGGCTCGAAAGCCCCATGTGCTAGTGCTAGTGCTCCCGCAAATAGTGACAATAAAAAACGATCGCGTATTTGTCGTCAGTCGCGAGCTAGGTCTCATTCGTCGAATAGTAACTCATCCGCATCCTCTAGCAGCTCGAGTTCGTCGTCTTCGGACTCGAGTCCTCGAAGATCCACACCGCGTCACCGCAATAAAAAAATGGGGGGGGGGCAAACGCCGGCATCGACGTCGCGATTCCCGGAAATTCCGTAAATTAACACGTCAGGTAGATGACCTTCGAAATAAATTAATTTTTTGCAACAATAATTCTGTGCCCTGTGCTGCGGTTCACTTTTATGAAAATCTAGTTGACGGAAACGTAAGTGGCGAACTTTACGAAGATCCGATTGTAAATTCTGTTGAGGTGCGCCACCTGAGGCTCAGTCAGATTTTACCTTTGAAATAGAGACAAAATTGAAAGAACCTAGTATTCCAAAAACACTTCGGGAGTTTCTTCAAACTTTAAAGGATTTGCAACATTTAGATAGTAGTGATTGGTGCGAGGTTCGATAAGCGAAAACCCAAAAACTTTATAATTCTACCCCCGGTTTTATCGACTTGGAGATGAATGAAGAAATTAGGGCGTATGATTCGTTACGCCATCTTGCTCACGCTGACAAGACCTTCGCTGCCTTATCGTTCTGCATCCTTAAACAGCGTGAAGCTTTACAAACTTCTGTCAGAAGTTTTGTACAGTGGGCGCAAGGTTCGGATTTGTCTTACGAGGGTATTACCGAAAAAGTTAACGAGCTATTTTTGAAGGGCGATTTTTTCAAAGTTTCTTCCGATCTTTTGCAATTAATCTGCGGTCACCGTGCGGAGGTTATTCAGATGAGAAGGGATGGAATCACAAACCACGTGCGCGATCCCCTTGTCAAGGCCGCGTTACGTAAGATCCCTCCGTCGTGCCAGCACGTGTTTAATGCGGAGTCACTAGCCACAGCACTAGAGAAGGCAGGTGGTGTTCGAAAAGCCTTCATGCCTTTACAAAAGCCGGGCAGTTCTGCTTCCGTTTCGCAAACGGTTCAAAGCAAGTCCGCACGCCACCCCTCGCAGGGGCAGGCTTTACATAATGTACCCTCGCAGGGTACTGCTCATGGATGTTGTGCGCCTACGCATATTTCCCATGCTTACAATCAACCCTTGCAGGGTTACTGTAATGCCCGACCCTCGCAGGGTCAGGGCTCTAATCATAACTATAATCGCCCGTCATTCTCGGGCGGTTCAAGAGGTTCCTTTCGAGGCAGAGGAGGTCGGCAAGGCTACAGAAAGTTTTGACTATCGATCCCGAACATTCAGAGCGGGTCGTCTGGTTCATTACCACCATCGGTGGAAGGAACTGGGGGCCCCAAGTTATCTGTTAAAGATAATAAAAGGGTATCGCATACCCTTTTTACATCGACCGCCACTTGTAGTACCACCGTTGAACAAAAGTCAGTTCAGCACGGTTCCATCGGATGCAATGACGTCCATAATCACCCAAATGCAACACCAGGGTGTATTAGATGTTGTCAAGGCTTCGCCAAGTTTTGTGTCCACAATGTTTCTTGTGCCAAAGGACGACGAGTCCTACCGACCCATCTTCAACCTAGCTGCCTTGAACAATTACGTAATCACCGACAGGTTCAGATTAATAAATGTTTATCGAGTCCCAGACTTCCTTCAACCAAAAGATTGGTTGTGCAAAATAGACCTGTCACACACACTGTCACAGGCCTATTTTCACCTTCCCGTAGCTCCATCTCACAGACGGTTCCTACGTCTAATCTACAGATGAAAATTAATGGAAATGACGTGCCTCCCGTTCGGTCTGAGCACGGCTCCCAAGGTATTTGCCTCCCTATCCAATTGGGTAGCTCAGTCACTCAGGGATCAATAAGGGATTCGAATAATCGTCTACTTAGACGACTTTCTGGTTGTACATCAAAACCCACAGATTTTACAGACCCATGTCCAAATCACGGTAGAGAGGTTGCAGTATCTCGGTTGGTTGATGAATTTCGACAAGTCCACACTCACACCTTGTCAATGTCTAGTCTACCTGGGTGTTCAGTGGAACACTCTGGTAAACGAAAAGTCTCTCCAGAGAAAAAGTGCCTGGATCTAAAGTCCAAGATATCGACAGCCCTAGAACAGAGAGCTCTCGATTTGAAGGCTTTGCAGAGCCTAGTAGGTCCATTAAACTTTGCAAGTTTTGTTGTACCAAGGGGCAGGCTTCGCTTTCGAGCACTCCTCTCTTTTCTGAATACAGTCGCCAAGATGTCAGTTGCCAAACAGTTCATAATTCCGGTACATGCCCTGAAAGAGTTAACTTGGTGGTTGCAGAACCACACTTGTCCTTCTCCGATCCACTTCGCGCCTCCAACGCATTTCCTAGCGACCGATGCCTCGGATCTAGTTTGGGGGGCACAACTAGACGACCGTTCGTTCACGGGGCCATGGAACGAACAAGAACAATCGATACGCTACAACCAGAAGGAACTTCTGGCATTACTGAAGATATTACAGGACCAGGGTCAGTCTCTATGTCGTTCCACGGTTCTATGGCAGTCCGACAACAGAACAGCCGTTGCTTTCATTCGCAAGGAAGGCGGCACGAAATCAATAGCTCTCTTGGGCTTGACAATCGATATTTTCAAGGTTCTAGATCATTACCAAATTCACCTAGCCGCTCATCACATTCCCGGCAGATTCAACTCACACGCAGATCATCTGTCTCGCTACCGATCTCCGCCCGAATGGCACCTTTTGCCGGCTTGTACAGACCTGATTTTCAACAGATTCGGGGTTCCGGTAATAGATTTGTTTGCGTCGAAAAATGCGCATGTGGTGGCCAACTATGCGTCTCTGGACCAGAAAGACGACCAAGCCCTATTCCACGACGCTTTTTCCCAGACTTGGAATTACCACCTAGCGTGGATATTTCCTCCTCCATATTTGATCCCCAAGGTACTCACTCATCTCAACCGGGCCAAGGGCCTCTTTCTGTTAGTGGTGCCTCGGTGGGAACGGGTCTTTTGGAGAGCCGATCTCAAATCCCTAGCGCTAGCTGCTTCTTTCACAATCGGGCATCTGAACCGCCATCTAGTAGACATCTCGACGGGCCGTCCACCTCCCAAAGTACAGGAAATGACGCTAGAAGTATGGAAATGTGGGGGTGGTCTAATAACCTAAATGATTGGAACCATTCCCAACTGGACCTACTTTCATCGTCCTGGCGTCCCTCTACACGTAATACATACAAAGCCGCATGGCATAGATGGTTAGGATGGTGTAAAAAAGAGAAAGCGGATCCATACCGCCCAACCGGTTCAATTCTAGCAAAATTTTTAGCTGATTTATATTTGAACTAGCTTTTGCCAGCGGCTTCGCCCGCGTGAAAATGACGATTTTCCATACCAACTTTCATCCCCTATTGAAATACCTTAGGGGTTAAATTTCGAAAAATCCTTCCTTATTCCTTGTCTACAATATAAAGGGAACCTCTGTGCAAAACTTCAGCTTTCTAGGTCCAAGGGTTTGGGCTGGGCGTTGATGAGTCGGTCAGTCATTCAGTCAGGACTTCTCTCTTTATTTATATAGATGAAAACCTATCATACAATACTATACTTTTACACAAGTCTGTGGTGTCTACGCTCTGTAATACCGAAATATCGGGATTATTAAGCGCCCATGTACTGGATAAGCATGTTATGAAATCTATTGCATTAAGAAAGCCTGTGCCCCATAAGAAAACTATTTGGGATATCAATGTTCTCATTTCCTTTTTGTCTTCATATGAATTTAGCGAAAATAACTGTTTTGCTACCGCAAGACACACAGCAATGTTGCTGCTTTTGGTTTCTGGTAGACGTATCCATGACCTGACCCTTCTGGCAGTCAATCAAGAGCATTACATTGACAATACTGATCACATCATTCTATGGCCCAGATTTGGCTCTAAAACTGACCGTTCTGAATTCAGGCAATCGGGCTGGAAATTACTAAGAAATGAAAATATTAAAAATCTTTATCCGGTGTTTTGGGTGAAGCAGTGTATCAAATTGTTTAATCAAAAACGTAATTCCTTAAATAATGATTCTTTATTTGTTAATTTGAGAGGTGATCATAAGGCAGCATGGGTAAAATCTCTCCTATCAGAGGCTGGTATTATTGCAGCTCCCGGTAGCGTCCGCTCAGCGGTCGCTTCCAGAAGTTGGGCCGATAACGTCTCGGTTGACGAAATTTTGTCACAAGGTAACTGGAGGTCTGGGTGACACATTCCGTCGCTTCTATAGACGTGAAGTCGTTCAGGCCCCTGTTAGCTCTGGGATCTCAAATTGTTTTCGCCCAATTTAATCGAATCTATGAAGAAGTATACAAAATTTTGTTTATTTTGTTCATAAATAATAACAATTTCTAAGTTCATAATATTTATGTGGTACTGGTGATTACTTAGTCTCGCACACTTACAATTTTATTTATATTTTTCCCTAAACTGAACTACTGTAACATTCATTGTTACCTTTTGCGCCTTCAGCGTGTGGACGTGCATACCTTCACATTGGCGTCCTCCTCCACCAGGCGATAACAAACAGGTCTCATTATGTTTAAGCTTCAAATAACGGTCAGGTGTTTAATGACAGCGTTTTACCCTGAAATAAAACGCTTATTAAATACCTACCTTATTTGAAGCTTAACTTTTATCCTCTGCCTGGTATAATTCGACACAATGACGAGAGCGAGCCGAGCGGCCGCGCCGGTGAAGGAGTGAATGAGTGAATGGAAGTGTGCGAGCGAGAGAGAGCTACTAGGGTAGACAGAGAGGTAAGACGAGCGGAAAACAGTGCCTATCTCATTATGTTTAAGCTTCAAATAAGGTAGGTATTTAATAAGCGTTTTATTTCAGGGTAAAACGCTGTCATTTTGCTAGTTGGGATATATCTATGTAAATTGGAACATGGACCTAAACAGTAACAGTTGGTAACAGTATTTTTTAACTGTCATAGTCATGACCTAAAAACTCCATGTCACCCGCACCATAATTATCGATTGGCAACTCGTTCAACAAAATCAGCTAATGCTGTTTCTCAAGTCCCCAGATATAACTTCTTAAACGATCGATTCAGGCGGTTACACCTAGGTCTCGCCGGCTAGAACTAGGTGTAGCCGGCCACATACGGTTAAATCTAGGTGTATACTACGACTGTATTACGTTACTCCGATTAATTTTTATGGCATTTTTTTTTTAAATTTTACACATTATCCTGCTTTTAATTGTTCCATTCCAGTGCCAACTGTACCAGACGACCCGGATGAGGGTTTTTGGACTAAATTCTTTAGACAAATGGCGGAATTGATGGAAAACATAGAAGGCTACGCGCCTTCAGGTGCCCTTAAAATGAATGTCAGGATGTGCTACTGTATTGCAACGACATACATCAGCGCGTGAGTCTTTATTTTTTTTAGCGTAGGTACAGGTAGTCATCAAATGACTCCTCCCACTCTGGGCGGAGCAGAAGGGAGTGTCAGACTCTTACTGACTAAAACCCATCCGTGTTTCTTCTCATGCCCTTAGCGACGTACATTGCGTATCTGGTGTACCTAGTTACCTACCCAGTTGAAAATCCTATGTGATTTTTTTGACTTTATGAAAATCAGACATTTGCTTGTGAAACTCGCACATGAAGAGTGCCGATTCCGCAGTACTTTTTTACCCCAGTAAAATCTGTTTTACTATTACGTTTTCTATTACCACCATTAGTATAAATTTTATACTTATAGGTACTTTTACCTTTTTATTATCTTTGCATACAAACAAAATTGAAATGTCTGCGGTGTCTGCTAATTATTTCCAAAAACAGCTTTTCACTGAAAGCTTATGAAAGTGTACCTACAAGGTGATTTTTTTCACATTTACGCCGCGGGAGGAGTCATTTTCGTGGTTTCCGGAGGCGCTGACGCTGGTGGTTGATGATAATATTAATATTTTTTTTTAAAGTTTGCGTTCTTAAACCAAAATAGTCTTTAACTGTTAAGTTAGATTCTATTTTCACGATTATTAGTTAAGCCGGTTTAATTAGCACCCTAATAAACGAAAGACCGCCTGGAGCTGCCTTCCCCTAACCGTTTAAACTGTAATATCTGGCGCTACAGCTACCTGCAGGACGGGGTCCAATTAATATGCCTTATTTTACAGACGTCAAGATTTCAAAAGATATTACGAAAGGCGATCCCTGTATGAAAATAATATAGAGTTTGAAGTCGGATATTTAGTAAGCGAAATAATATCGAAATATCAAAGAATGTTAGAATTGTATAACATGGCAGTAGATTATTATTTCTCAAGGATAACTAAACAACATATGTCACCTAACTACATGTTGTATATGTACACAAATGTATTGGAAATGGGAACCGTCATAGCGCATTTGTGTAGTATG
Source organism: Diarsia dahlii (assembly GCA_949775195.1). NCBI lineage: Eukaryota > Metazoa > Arthropoda > Insecta > Lepidoptera > Noctuidae > Diarsia > Diarsia dahlii. The sequence continues at coordinate 11,469,026 of OX459210.1, read as the reverse complement.
CTTACTGAGATAGAAGATAAATATGTATATCTTCCTGCCCCGTGGTCGGGCTTCTCGGATTATCATCACCTATTAATGGAAAAGACCAGTAAGTGGATCATTACCTAATAATATAATATGTATGTAATCTATAATTAAAAGACCAGTAAGTGGATCATTACCTAATAATATAATATGTATGTAATCTATAATTAAAAGACCAGTAAGTGGATCATTACCTAATAATATAATATGTATGTAATCTATAATTACGAGATCGCTTGAGCTGACTAAGTATACCTGACAGGCAGAAATATTTATAATTTTATTCTAGTACACTGAAAATACTGATTGCAATTTTGTTTTATAAAGCGTTTCGCATTAAGCGATTGATGTCAAACGCGTATCCTTTGTTTTTAATGGGACAAGCCCGCCGCACTATTCCCAAACCACTGTTTAGCCAGAATCAACTCATCCTTTGACATCAGTCTCTAAATATATCTGTATAATCTTGAAAATAAATGCAAATTATCTGGCTGTATACTTATGAGCTTGTTCGACTGTACCAATACCAACGCACAGCTCAAATCACTGGGCGGGTCAGGTCTAATATTTTACCATACTGATGCTGTATTATGAAGGCAACGGCTACGAGCTTTTATGATTTTTCAAAATTCTTAAGCGAATGAATAGGGGATGGATCTAAAAATCATTAAATTAAAGAGTTGAATGCGGATTACTTTTATAAAAAAAAACAACGTGTTGCACTTCGGGAGTGCCGGCAGAAGTGAAAACTTGATCATTAACGTTTGTTTAGATGATGACCCGGATGCTAAAATGGCAAGAGAAGCAATGAAATACGATAGGATTATGAGCAAGATCCTAAAGAGGCAGAAAAAGAAGAAGAAGAAGGCTGTGAGGGAGGTCAACTTTGATACGGTGGTCACTACGCCTGTCAGAAAACCTAAGCACAGGTGAGTGGGAGCCTCTCGCTCGTGTCGCTTGCAAACCTCAAACACAGGCCGTAAATAGGAGGGCTGCGGGTTGTTCGGGGCTGCTGGTTGTTCGAAAGCGATACCGCGGCCCCGGGCACCAAAGGGCTAAGAAGGAACATGGGTGGTTTTTGATCAGTAGATGTCTGACACTCCCTTCCGGTCCGCCCAGAGCGGTAGTAGTCATCCCATAGTAAAAGTTGTTCATGCGACTATATGGCTGTCCTCTGTAATAGTTTTACTTGTATTAAGTTAAATTGAAATACACAAATTATTTATTTACTACTAGCTGTGCCCGCGACTTCGTTCGCGTGGTTGTCGAAAACTAAAATGCGTCGCTTAAACAATAGTACATTAAATCATTGCCCTGCGTTAACATACTGACGCTTTAGAAAATAAGAATAGGGTAATGCAAAGCACTGACTATGTCTAAAATTAAAGTTAGATGTATGGATGTTTGTTAATCAACCCCGTCAGAACGGCCGAACGGATCTTGATGAAATTTGAAACAGAGTAGAAGACTGACACTCCTTTCCGCTCTGCCCAGAGCGGGAAGGGTTCTACTGACTAAAAACCACCAATGTTCCTTCAAAGCCCTTGTGCCGAGGGCGCGGTATCTCTTTCGAACAACCCGTAGCCCCGACGGGACCCGCGGCCCTGACGGGTGGTTTAGGTAGCCTGACTTGAGTCTAACAAAATTTGCACTTTATCTATACTTCTATACTAATATTTTATAGAAGTAAAGTTTGTGTGTTTCTATATTTCTTAAATTGTAAGGGGTAATCTCGGGATCTACTGAACCGATTTTAAAAATTCTTTCACCAATAGAAAGCCACATTATTGCTGAGTGTCATAGGTTATATAAAAAACCGAAAAATAAAAAGGCTTTTTACGTGGTAGTCCGTTTTGCAAAGTGAATCGGAGAAAAAACGGTCGAATGAAAGCGTTTCTTACGAACGCTGCCTTGACTATGAAAAAAAGGATTATTAACATTATGCCCAACGAAGTGGGCACGGGTCAGCTAGTAGCTTAATATTTCACAAACGAATCCCTTGATCCGAAGTGTTTGAGCAAACTCACAATCTTTTTCAAAGACCTATCTAACGACACCCCACACTATGGACTTCGCAAGAAAAACATCCCCTCTTTTAAGTGTACCCATAAAGCTATTTTTTGCGGGATTTTATTTTACGGCGTAACTCATCTGTTTCGTGCTAACTTACAGCTTCCTAGTACTACGCTAGTATTATAAATTATCTGTGACCGCGGTAAATGAACAACGCCATCTATCGAAGACGAAGATAAACTGCTATAATTGATGCATGGAAAGCGATCAATCACACTATAGGGTTTAGGCTATGTAGACTTTGAAAGCAGCGTCATTTAGACTACCTAGGTACCTACAGAGTACCTATAGCTACCATAACTTTTTTAAAGTTAACTTTTGAAGGCATTTATTAATAAGTACCATATGCGTTTAATAGATGTCGTTACATGTCTCATTCTTGATCATAATGATAAAGTTCTTCTTGAAAACTATAAATATAAATATCTTTTGATAGAGAGCACCGATTAAGATGAAACAAAGACTAAGTAATACCCCAAGTTACGCACAATATTTATGTATAAAAGTTACTTACATTAGTTTCGTAAATTTCATGTGATGCTTAGTCATCGAAACAGACAAACAGATAAACAGACAAACAGATAAACAGACAAACAGACAAAAATTCCAAAAATGCTGGAAATGAGTTCTGTTGGTTATACTTTATCACCCTGACAATTTTGTTTTTTAATATTTTCAATGTACAAAAATATTTTGTCTACAGATTTATTATATGTATAGATAATAGCTAGACGATAATCAATTAATTGGATAAGCATATCAGACAAGAGAGATTTTCTTGTTTTCTACTTTTAAGAACGCGGTTTTATTACTGTGATTTTATTCGTAGTCGGGTTTTAGTTTTTTAAACTTATTTTTTATTTAACTAAAGGCACCTCTTTGGAGAAATCCTGCCGGCACCCATGCTCGTACAACTATATTTGTATTATGAGCTATTTATCCTAAGCGTACAATTGGCTCGTGCTACCCCCTTGCAGCCTGACAAAGATTTTTACTTGCAGCCTAACCCGCTGATATTAAAGTTGCAGGCACGTTAGTTGCCACTTTAGACCCCTTACACATCGGCAGCAGACGCATCGGCAGACGTCATCTGCGGATGCATCCGCCGATGTGTAGAGGGGGTGATTTGGTCGTCTGTGGTAGGTATTGCCCAACGACCATACAGCTGGTCGTTGGTATTGCCCGTCGGCAGATACGTCTGCCGCCAATCCGTTTGTTGTCGGTTTTGTCCTACAATCTGTCCACACATTTGCGGATCATCTGTTGATGTCTGCGGACGTCTGGCAGACGCATCTGCCGATGTGTAGAGGGACCTTATGATGGTGATGGTGTCATGTGCATGGTCTTTAACCTCCATTAGAAACTGTCGTTAAATCAGGCTCTTTTTTTACAGGTCTTGGCCTATCGTCTATGGCTGGTCGATCGAGTACTATTGGTGACATGCTCAATCATTATTTATTGTGCCCATCGAGGCACTAATAAAATAAATCTAAATGTGTTTGCATTATGTTTTTGATCCTTAATTCCTTATGACACCTATCACCATGCGGTTGGCGCAGTGGCTGAGCGATTAGTCTGCTGCGCTGCGTGTCGCGGGTTCGATCCCCGCACGGAACAAATTTGTATGGCCTACAGATAGTTGTTTCGGGTCTGGGTATTTGTGTATGTTTGTGAACGCACCCACGATACAGGAGAAATTCCTAGTGTGGGGAAACGTTCTTAAAAAAAAAAAAAAATTGAAACAGGGTGCACAAACGACCCCTTTACAAAGCCGTCAATCAAGCATTATGTACAGTCGAACAAGCTAATAAGTATACAGCCAGCTAACTTGTGTTTACTTTTAAGATTATACGGATACATTTAGAAACTGATGTGAAACGATACAGCGTTTGACATCAATCGCTTAATGCAAAACACTATAAAAACAAAATTGCAATCAATATTTTCAATGTTCTAGAATTATAAAGAACCTGTATACTTATTAGCTTGTTCGACTGTACATCAAACTAAGTACCTACTCCTATGCAAAAATTATGGCTGGGGCTGGGCTGGGCTTTTTTTTGGGGTACGGTAAAACTCAATGCAGCACTTTTAAAACAATGTGATAGTGGATGGCTTGAATTGTTTATCTTAAAATGATTAAAAAAATATGTTTGGAATCCTCACAATAAGCATTTTCATTTGATATGTTACACGGTACTTACAGTTTGCAAAAATTCAAAAAAAAAAACCTGTTATTCTACCCGAAAGTGACCCCCTTGTTCAAAATTCATTTATTTACGTTATAATACGTCCGTGTTTTGGTCATTGAATTACATATGTATACCAAATTTCAACTTAATCGGTTCATTAGATTCGGAGCAAATTGGCTGTGACAGACGGACAGACAGACAGACACACGAGTGATCCTATAAGGGTTCCGTTTTTTCTTTTTGAGGTACGAAACCCTAAAAACAGCTGTGAAAAAATTTGAACTTTGACCCCCAACATCTCCGTAACTAAGTCAAAGTCAAAGTATTTATTGCGAACCAAGTGTACAATGTGGTGTTAGGTATATTTTGGTTAGTACTTATAACTTAGCAGCCTTTTACAAGCATTGCAATCTATTATTCGCCTGTCCTTATCATCTATTTTAGCATGCATTAAACATTACACTGAGTTACCTATTTATTTTATAATATTATGTAGTACAATTAAATAAAGAAATTTTAGTTATGTCAAAATTAAATGTCAATGATAGTGGATATAATACAATTAGTCAGCAATGTCAATATCATTTTTCTCAGGTATCTATCTAGCACCATTTTTTATTTAATACAGAGTTTAATAGGACAGGGTAAATGTTATTGTTTGTATTATAGGACAGATCGCCACTTTTGTACAGTCGTTATTTTAGACTAGATTCTAAATATTCTTTAACTGAGTAGAAGCATTTTTGGATGAGATATAGTTTTAGTCTTCTTTGGAATATTGCTACTGATTTTTCAGTTTTAAACGTGTTGGGTAGCTTATTATATATTTTTATTGCCATATAATGTGGGCTATCGCTTAACATTTTGATTCTTGAGGGTGGAGCGCATAGCCTCTTTTTATGGCGAGTGTTGACGTTGTGTGTATCTTCAACTTTAGTGAAATTGTTGATATTTTTGAAAACAAATACACAAATGTCAAGTATGTATATAGACGGCAGAGTTAGAATCTGATACTTTATGAAGTGTGGTTTGCAGGATTCCGTATTATCTATTTGAGCTAAAATTCTTATACACTTCTTTTGCATAATGAATAGTTCCACTGCGTTTACACTATTTCCCCATAACATTACGCCATATCGTAGCTACTACTACGGAGCTACTAGTACTACGGAGTTCCCACTTTCCCAGGTAGGTACCTATGATCTAAAAGTATGGAATAAAAAATTGATCGCAGTGACTACCTTTCGGCTTCATTAGCGGGCACTTAAACACCCTTCATACTAAAAAATTAAATTGAAGTGTCTGTAACAGCTTATAGCTGAATATCTACCTACATATTAAAATATATTCTTTTTTTTGTCCACCTGTCTACAAGTAACTAATATTTGTTTTATAATCATTTGAAATTATTCATTTTACGCGAACGAAGGTCGCGGGAAGCAGCTATTCTACACGTACAATACAATAAATAAAATTGTTGTCTGTTTGTAATATCAAAATAACAACTTTAATGTTTGTAATATTTGTAATATCAAAATAACAACTGAATGCAAATGAAAGTAGGTAAGTACGGTACCTAAGTATAACGACCAAAAGCAGTACCAAGAAGTCTCTGGGGCCCTACTATGACGTCTTAAAACAGTCCTAACTTATTCTTAATCCAGTGTGGAAGAGAGATGGCGCTAGACACCCTGTATAGTTCTGTCACGTTTCCACACTGGAATAAGGTTAAGTTAGGACTGTTTTAAGACGTCATAAGTAGTAGGGGGGCAGGTCACAGTATAAAATTTATTACCGTGCTCTGGTGCAAAGATCGTAAGAAGAAATTCGTGATCGATGGGGGGTTCGATTGCCAGGTCGGCCAAAGTGATATTGGGGTTTTCCGTCAGGAATTTCTCGGTAGCAACCACGGAGTCAGATTTGTGCCCGGTTTTTGACAATAGGCTCGCCCCTATTACTAACATGGGACTTGAACATAACTTGCGAAATGTGAGTGTACTAACTAATGGGCCAGTGGCGTAGCGTCTTGGCGGGGCCCAGTATAAAAATTTGTTTGGGGGCCCTTATGAAGGGTAAAGATTTGTCACAAAAGAAAAAAAATGTTTGCATAAAATTAAAAGAAATATTTATTCATCAAAATAAATATGCCTGTCACTTTTTCCAAAATTTTTACAAACAATTCAAATTAAAAATATACACTCTCCTTGCCTTTTTTTCGGCAAACTAACTTTTGCTTACGCACGTCTGGGGCCCCGTATAATTGATACGCCAAATACGGCGGTAGCTACGACTCTGTAATGGGTACCTACACCTCTGCCTGGGCCCTGTTTAATAAAACTTACAAATTGTAAATTGTAAATGTAGGCTACAAGTTACAATTCTACAAGTTTCTGTTTAATAAAAACTACAAGTTACAATTTTACCATGGTGGAAAACTGACAAATTTGTAGACTTGTAGCTACAATTCTACATATTTCTGTTTAATAAACATTTTCTCTCTACAGGTGACAATTTACAAATTTGTAGGGAAAACTGTTTTATTGAACGCATAATTGTAGCTACAAGTTTACATATTTGTAAATTGTAGAAAAATTTCGACAGGTGGACTCACCGTGTGTCAGAAACTTACAATTTTGTACCTCAATTAAATAAGTGAAGAAATTTTATTGTTATTCTTTAAAAAATGGTTGAAATAGTGATGATGAATATTATGAGTGAACGGTAAAGGTGATTTTTTTTTATAAAGGGTTAACTTTACTTTTGAATCGTCAAATTTTAGGTTTAATGAAAAAAAAAAATACCGGCGAATATTTTATAACGAAAATAGGACATGATCTTAAATTCGATTCAGCTCTTACATCCACTCGGCAAATTTATTATAAATCAAACAAATATTAAAGAAGTTAAACCAAATTCTAAATGTATAAGATTTATGAAATTACTCTCGATTTAAGAATCTTCAACAAAACTTACATTTTTATGTAAAATTGTAACTTACAATTACATATTTGTAGCTACAAACTTGTCATAAAAATCTACAGGCATTTTTTACAATTGTAAACGTTTATTAAACAGCATTTACAAGTGTACAATTTGTAAAATTTTTACTTGTAGAATTTTTACAAATTGTAAGGTTTATTAAACGGCACTTGTAAGAAATTTTTACAATTATGTCAGTTATCTACAAAATTGTAGACTTGTAAGTTTTATTAAATAGGGCCCTGCTCTAACCCTTTGGGGATTACAGGCGTGATGTTTGTTATGTTATCGGTTATCGGATGAAGCAGTTAAAAAACACGCAATCGCACTAATATTATAAAGGCGAAAGTTTGTGAGTGTGTATGTTTATTACTCTTTCACGCAAAAACTACTGAACGGATTTGGATAAAATTTGGTACACAGATAGTTTATAGCCTGGATTAACACATAGGATAGTTTTTATTCCAATTTTATCCCAAATTTATTTTAGAGTTGTTGAAGCCGCTGGCAACAGCTAGTATCAGTATAAAAGAATCATGAAAACAGCAAGCACCTACAGATATTGCGATTATAATATTATATGTTTTTCCTACTCCTTCGCTATTCTTATCTGACTACGTTACGGGATCCAAGACAGTGCAATTGTTACACTTCGTCGAGCTTCATTGTCTCGGGTGGGCTTGTCCCAGACATACAAATAAAAAAGCGCCTACAGATAATATTTCGCAAAGATTCACCTATCTACACGTTTGGTGAAAAAACATTAAGGTTGGATTGTGGTCTACCTTTTATTTTTTGGAGTGTGTGTAATCATTAGTGCCAAACTTCTACTGACTAAAAACCACCCATGTTCCTTCTGCCAGCCCTTTGTGTCGAGGCCGCGGTATCTCTTTCGAACAACACGCAGCCCCGACGGGTATTATGATCTACCTACGGGGTAGTGTTCTTCGGAAGTTCGTCGAGGCTGATGTCAATCCTCTTTTCTAGGAGCAGTTATTTCAAGATGCTGGTTGACCTCCTTATAAGAAGCTCATCGATAATGTTACCGATTTATCAATTGACACCTCGGAAATTTCGACAAGTAAAGGAACAGTACCTACGATCAAGCCTACGAGTCCATGACATCCTTCAAATACTTACAAGGCTACATAGGGAGAATCGAAAAGAAAAAAAAACGTTTTCTCATACCTACCATTTATATACAAAAAAAAACATACCAATCGAATTGAGAACCTCCTCCTTTTTGGGAAGTCGGTTAAAAATCAAATGGTCAAGTTGTTTCGGAGGAGTGCGACCACAAACACAGTGACAAGATATTTATATTATACTAGCTGATACCCGCAGCATCGCCCGCGTGGATGTCGGTAAACTTGACAAATTATATCTATCTTCTATCTATACTTATAATAAATCTGTAGAGAGGTCAATTCTGTACATGATATATATTTTCAAAATAACTATCAGGGGGTAATTAGTGATCGATACTGATGCCAAAAATGCAATCAGTAAAATTTTTGTCTGTCTGTCTGTCTGTCTGTCTGTCTGTCTGTCTGTCTGTATGTTCCTTATAGAAACAAAAACTACTCGACGGATTTTAACGAAACTTGGTACAATTATTCTTCATACTCCTGGGGAGGTTATAGTATACTTTTCATCACGCTACAATCAATAGGAGCAGAGCAGTGAAGGGAAATGTTGGGAAAACGGGAGAAGTTGCTCCATTTTTTAAGCTTCCGTCGCGTGTGTAGCCTTAATGGTTAAAGCTACATAGAAATCATTTACGACGGAAATGTTCTACATAAAATTATCTAAAAAATATCCCACAACAGCATATGTCTATCTTTTATGGTTGACTCACAATAACACGTGTAACTCCCGATAGCTTAACAGTTCGGAGCTTTCTGATTATATTTGTTTACTCTTACGTTTATAATACTCTCGCTCATCCCTAATTATAAGAAGTTAATATTATTACCTATTCAATAAAAAAAGAATCATAGTAATCGGTACAGAAACATCAAACTGAACCAAATATGAAATACGCTATTAAGCTGCGCGTGAATACTGAATCTTAAGGATTATTTTTGTGTAACGGGAGCGAGCTTCATTCAATATTTGGCTGTTGATGCGTTCAGCGTTCGACCTTATTGACAGACAATAATTGATATTAACAAACCGTGCTTATCAGCGCGACTTTTAAGTCTATATATAGTTTATTTGAATTTCTTTTGTTGTTATATTTTATAAAATAGGTATTAAGTAGTTATTTTGGTAGTGTTTAAATATTCGTTCAAATTACAAATTATTAATAGTTCGCATTTTATTTCTTTTTAGGGGAAGTAGTACGCATAGATTTTTAGATACCGATAGGTAAGTTTTGGCTAATTTATGATCAATTTTATTTTTGTATTAAGTAGGTAAAAGCGTAGATACTTTTAATAATTATAGTAGTTAGGTATTTATTTTAAGTGACTACTAAATTAATAAGGCTCAAGGGCAGAATTTTCGTGTTGCTGGAGTAGATCTCGGTGTCAGTTGTTTCTCGCATGGTCAGTTATATGTCGCTCTTACCCGGGTTAGCAGTTCTAGAAATCTTTATGTTCACGTGCCGGACGGGTCAACTTTCAACATAGTTTACCCGGAAGCTTTGGGCTGAAGTTTTACCTATAGAACGCTATAGGTACCTACTTAAGCCTCATGTGAAAGTGATCTAAACAATATTACCAATACATTAACTTAATAACATACAAGGAGTTACACGCTGACGGAGTCGCGGGCACAGCTATTAATAATAATATTCTGCGGTTCCTTTTTGCGATATTTTTCAACAGTATTGTGGATTGACATATTGTATTTCCCTACTAAAATACGAAAGTTAATCTGTCTGTTACATCAAAACCACTGAACCGTGAGGAAGGACATAATGGTACTTTTTTACGAAAAACGACGGAAACGCGGACGAAGTCGCGGGCAAAAGCTAGTAGGTACTAAAACCTTTCTCGAGAACCACTCTATCCATTACTGAAAACAGCATGAAAATCGGAGCAGTAGTTTTTAGTTAATCACGAACAGACAGACAGACAGACGTGGCGAAGGACTTTATTTTATAATACGTAGTGATTAGATTTTTTATGTAATTTAACCTTGTATTGTTCACACAATGTTCAGCGAACCGCCGAGACATGATCATAACAGATTATCCATACACGAGTTCCACAAAATATTCGTCAAAATTCATGAATTACTTATCAAGCACTAATATTATGTACAAGGTCTAATTTAATTTTAAACTTTGAACCTTTGGAGACACGGGTAAATAGAAAGAAAGATTGAAGTACCTATCTATTTTTTGGGATCGACGACATCGTGTGATATATTATGTATGTATCATCATTTATATTATTTTAAATATCAGTATAAAATCTGTTCTATTTTTCTGTAACTAAACATACGAAGCTCACGAAGGTACAGATTTATTATTGTCCATAATTTATTCGAGGAACAGGGGCCTAAAATGACATTCAGGGGGTCTAAATGGCCACTTCAGCAGATCTTAAAAGATCATTGAACAATGAACTATTCATAATCTGTGACCATTTTACGAATTTTGAATATTTTGTGAATTAAATTCGTAAAATGGTCACAGATTATGTTTTATTTATACGACATTGTACCTACAGTCAAGAGCACTAATATATCTTTCATTACTCATACTCTGAAAGTAGGTCATGACATGCCTGCGGAGCGGGTTGAAAGTACTACTTTTCAGCCCTAGGGAGAATCGCTTTCTACTGACAGCTGTCAAATTATTTGATGTAATTGGGAGCAAGCCTATTGCCATCAACTTTCCTTGTATTCGTAATGAAAAGCACAGTGTTTACCTCGGGTTAAAGACTTATTTAGTCCCTCGAACTATTAGCGCCCTCGCTGCGCTCAGGCGCCAAACCCCGTCTCGGGGACTAAATAAGTTACTTTCACCCCTAAGGTAACAAAAACAATGTACTATACACTTAGCAAAATTCAATAAAAGTGTTATTCTCGAGAGCTATTTCGCAACAATAACAAGAAAATCACTTGAAATCCATATTGTGCTCGTGCGGGACTACGAGATGAGCAACATAATATTTATTTAACATTCCGCGTTCCAAGATCATCTTAATCTGCCTAGCCTTTTCCCAACTATGTTGTCGGCTTCCGTCAAACCGGATGCAGCTGTATACCAGTATGCGACTGCCTAATTGAATTCCAAAACCCAATTATTACTTATTGGGTAATATGATACCCCTTACCCTTTCGGGCCACTGACTACCACTACTACTTTAGCAGCATACGCATACAATCAACACAATAAGAGATATATTCACCTCAAAGCTTTAGTGTTTCATTAACTGCCCGTGCCAATACATAGGGCTTATTTCCATAGAAATTTCATCAAAATCAGTATCAGTTTTGTAGTTTGGTTCCGTTCATGCAGATTGTCCCTAATCATTTTTATCTAGTTACACGTGTAAAATTGATTTATGACAAGAATTAGTGAGGAACTGAAAAGATAAAAAATCCGTTGGGGACTTTGTTTGTTTCATTGACTTTTTTGCCACCTACTTCCGAAAGTAAAGTTATTTTAGACGTTTTAGTGCTTTTTACCCGACTGCGGCGAAGCCCAAAAGGACGGTTATTGGCTCCTAATTACAACGAAAATGCAATTTCCTGTTAATTAGGACCAAAATAAACCTGTTTCTAACACCCCCGCTTCAGCCATGAAGTAGTATCTAAAAATCAGTAAGTTAATCATTCTGTCTGTTTTTAATTGCCGCATAATGCCATTCCCCTTGTATTGTGTGAATAACAATGAATAGTTTTTTACTAATACAATCATGTTGCGTTTTATCGCTCCTAAGCTGTGAATGCGTGTTTTTAATTGTACTGCAGTTACGAATGTACTGGCGGCGAAATTGATTAGTTATCAGCTGGTCAGGATTTTTTGTTGGGTGCCGCATAGTGGTCAAAGTAAGTTATTTCAGTCTGGATCCCCCGTGGACGAAAGTCACCGTGAACCGAGTTGAATGGTGCTATATCGTGATGTGATTAGACAGTGCTATGTCTGGCAGTGGCCTGCTGTTAGGCTGAATTATCCTGTTGAGAGGTACAGTCACTAGTCACTACACACTTAGAAAAGATTCGAGAGTGATTTTCTAGTGGAATCTGTCTATCTGTGTTAAGGATATCCCGAGATGGCACGCTTGGTTTGGCAAGCGAGTGATGATTGTTATAATATGACTAGAAAGGAGGTATATGATGAGATGAGGAGTAATAAAGCAATATTGAAGAAGAATACGTACTGCGTCAACCCCAAATAAATTAGTAATGTTCACTGTTTGCCTACGAACATACTAATCCGTTTTGACGAGTGTACTTTGTTCATTGACAATGAATGACCGCAGTGCGGTTTATAAGGTGTTATTTTAAGTCGGATGTAAATTGACAATTGTCTCACTGATACTTCCGGGGGACTAGTAATTCTTAAACACAAGAAAAATTTTAAACTATCTCGTTGGTCTAGTGGTCACAAGAGCGACTGTTGAGCAGTAGGTCCTGGGTTCGATCGGGCAAAGTGATATTGGATTTTTCCACCAGGAAATTGTATAGGCGAAAGCAAGCTGAGTAACACAATCATTTTAGTTAAGATAATTATAATATTATGGCCTATATGTTACTCGATAAAGATGTAACTTTCAAACGGTGAAAGAATTTTTAAAATTGGCCGAGTATGTAATTTTTGAGTTAAGTCGTAACAAACAGACAAAAAATGTAATTGAGGAAAGATTTGATTTTTTGTTTGTTTGTTTATAATACGCCTGAGTTAGTCGGGCCTGAACGGCTAATTTAGATAATTAACACCATATTCAGTAAAAAACTAATTGTAGTAGGTAGCTTTATTTAAATATAAGTAAATAATTTTAAAAATACTATTTATGAAAAGTAAACATTTATTAAATCTACGCTTATTACTTATGATAATCAGTGTTCATTATAATTCATAAACTTGTATACCTACCTACCTACATAATTTAGACATATATTTTTATTTATTTAACTCAAAACTGGTTGGGGTTTATCATGGGTTTACTGTTTCAGTAAATACACGTGGGACCTAAATATAACTGGAGTAATGTGGGTGAACTAATAGATAATACATCTGCCTAACCACTCGGGGACCACAGGCGTGATGAATACATTTTTGATGACTCACAAAAAACGAAACGAATGATGGAAGATACCATTTTTACTCCACCCATCATCCATTCACAAAAGAAATGCACTTTAACATCATTCACACTATTTTCAAAAAATAAAAAAAATTCTGACGCCGATCAATCACCAAAGAGTCTATTGAACTTGAACTCAAACGAATAATTTAAAATTGAAGAATCACTTAAAAACATAAGAATTAAATAAAATGTGCACTAACCGGTACATGATAGTTTCGTAGTTCGGACAACAACGATTCTCTCGAGCGATTCACGGTACACAACGTCAAGAGATGCGGCACACACCTTATAAACAACCTATTTATACAAAACGACACTGTAAAACACCCAATGTGCGGACCACGGAGTGCGTATATGTTTTTTTCGCGCCAAACGGTAAACGACTGAAGGCAGGCGTCCGTACAGCCTCAGAAGAAAAATGGTAGGGCGTGGGAGGATAATTCATATTATTATTATCTATCAATGATAAGTTGATGCGTATTTTAGAGTTCTCAGCTGATATTAGTAGGCTTTTGCAGGCTTTGCGATTGTTTTCAATGCCAAAGGAATCAAAACGTAATTACATAATATATTTAATCTAATAATAATTTTAGAGATAGGCAACTAAAGTGCTTGTTACTTAAAATCGAATATTCCGGAATATCCGCACATATGAATACACCCTTCGTCTTGACTTTCAGCACACTTTCAGGGAGATACAGTCCGCTTAAGTACCAAAATTGTACATGAAGTTTATATTCTTTTTTTGTTTTTTAAAAAGAAAAATAAATTATACAGGAATTAATGTTATGTTTATTTTTAAGTAGGTAGTTACATTGTTATTTTAATTTTTAAATTATGAATATTATTATATTTATTACGCACTAAGCAAGGCAAGACTCCAGGTCCTCTGGTGTTTTTGTTTTTCATTTCGAGTTATTTGTTATGAAATGTAAAAATATCTGATAAAAACCTGCCTGTATTATGGACTACTTATGTAAAGTAACATCTTACTGCTAACATACATGGCTTTGAATTGTGACATTTCGTGCAAACAGCTCCTAAGTAATCATTGTTTGTGTAAATAGTGCAAACAAATAAGACCTTACAAATATTATTTTTTGACAATCGTTAAATATTCGTATAGTATCATCGTCTTCCTGCCCTTGTCCGATGTTACTTGGAGTCGACGCGATACGTTTTTGTCCTCCGTTATCTTCTGTCAACCGTCCCTCTATCAGTTACTCCATTTTAGGGTTCCGTAGCCGAATTGCAAAAAACGGAACCCTTATAGATTTGTCATGTCTGTCTGTCTGTCCGTCTGTCCGTCCATCCGTCTGTCTTTTAGACTAAGACTAACTTTTAAACTGAGATAGTGAAAAATCTTAAAGAAAAACTATAAGCTCTACAGCTTATAGTTTTTTTTAAGATTTTTCGCAATAAAAACTTGAAAGTTTTTATATATTTTTTTCGATATGTATAGTAAATAGTTTTTGAGATATAGCACATTTAAGAAACTGCAAATAAAACTTTGTCATTCATACAAACACTGAAAAACAAACTTAGGTACCACAAAATGTGTTTTTCTGTTGCCGCTTTATCACGAAATTCTGAATTTAATAATAACTTTGTAACGACACAAATAACATGACATCACGTTTTTAAGGGGTTAGTTATGATTAAGTCCCATGTAATAGGGGGCGAGCCCATTGCCATCAATCGGACACAAATCCTGCTACTGAGAAATTAGTGATGGAAAACCTAATAAAATTTTGCCCGACCTGGGAATCGAACCCCGAAAAATCGAACCGCTCAGCAGTCGCGCTTACGACCATTAGACCAACGAGGCAGTCTTTGTTAATGAGTTAATTAATTAATTAATCATTACACACACTTGGTGTGAAATAACATCCGAGTTTTAAAGTTGACTGTCAAATAGCTCGGTGTCATCGATGGCAGTAACGAAGGTGAAGGCTTTAATTAACGGAAGGTCATTGGAACAAAAACAAATGTCTCAGCTTATTGTTTTTGCTTGCAGTACATAATGAATCTAACTCTAAGTGCATGTAAGTTTACGTACAGGCGGGGCCGCGCCGCGCGGCGCGTGCTGCGTTTTTAATTCAAACACATGGCGATGTATGAAAAAGTTAACGATTTCAATCGTCGATTTTTCGGGAAGCTATTTTAACACGTTAGTTTAAAATGCAGTGTTTGTTGCGGTGGACCCGTCTCTCAGTAAAATAATAAAAAGCACGAGCCGAGCATTTTGCACGCGCCGCGCGACGCCCCGCGTCTCCGTAAACGAGCCCTAAGAAGAGAGATGGATGGTGGAATAAGCTTGTGGAGCTTTACGGCACACTTTGCGGTGGTGGTCCAGGCTATAAAGCTTAGAACCCACCAGCCTGCGTAGCATTGCGATTCTACCTCTATTCTATGATCTACCAACAATAGTAAAAGGCTTTTCAATACTACTGGACGTGGAATCTTTCTACAACCTGTCATTTTGTCGATTCTTCCGTCCACTAAACCCGTTTCTAATATATGATAGTCATGATACGCGTGCTGCACGTGTATTAAAGTTGTTATCTATACTAATATTATAGTAGTATCAAGTATCACACTTAATATTATAAAGACGAAAGTTTGTTGTTTGTTACTCCTTCACGTCTAAACGGCTGGAGCGATTTTAATAAAATTTGGAATGGAGTTAGCTGACACCCTGGATAAACACATAGGATAGTTTTTATCCCGATTTTCCGTGGGATAATTTTCGAGTTGTAACGGGTGAAGTCGCTGGCATCAGCTAGTATAATATAATTATGATACATTCGTCCTATTCTATCTTTTGAGACAGATTTTTTTATGATAATATTCTACAGTCGGCCTGTAAGATAGCAGTGTGTCCTGCTGGGACACGGGCCTTCTCTATGTAAGAGGACCTCGCCTTTATTCATCACGCAGGCCTACAGCAATTTGGGACGTAGGTGTATCAGTAATGTCTTCAAATGTTTGGCTCTAGGACAAGCCGGTTTCCTCACGATGTTTTCCTTCGCTATTTAGGAATTGCTACTGTTTCGTGGGTGTATTTAGAAACATTTAATCTCACATACACAAACAACCAGAGACCAGACCCAGAACAACTACAACGCGGATAAAAAGCTAATTCAATCATAGTTTCGCTCTATTATTAAACTAGCTGTTGCCAGCGGCTTCGCCCGCTACAACTCGAACATTATCCCACGGGAATATAAAATCGGAATCCTGTGTTAATCCAGGTTATAAACTTTGTACCAAATTTTATCCAAATCCGTTCAGTAGTTTTTGCGTGAAAGAGTAATAAACATCCATCCATCTATCCATCCATCCATCCATACATACTTACGAACTTTTTCTTTATAATTATTAGAAGGATAACGTGGTTTGATACACGTGCGTGGGCATTTGCTACTGCAGTTTTCGGCTCCATAACAACCTCACTTTACCTCACCTGCTGCTGCTCGGCAGGTAATTCCGCCTCGAATGCAGTAACAAAGTTGCCTCAAAATGTACTATTTCCTAAAATGGGAGTTTTTTTTTAAATTTATCACCCATTCAGTTTTTCCAACAGAAAATAAAAAAAATTAGAACATATAAAACTATGTTTATTTATTATAATTTATGGGTCAATGAATATTAAGAATATTAACAGAATCGTATATTTTAAACTTCGTATTTTTTAATAATGTTCACATTTTCCTGTCCACTAAAATTTCCCACGTGAATTTTTTTTCTAAATGAGCGAAAAAAACTGGAATTTAAAATAGGGGAAAGGTAAAAATAATTAATATGATTGTGTGTGATAATGTTAATACTAAATTAAAGTGGTACCCTGCCTGGGTTAAAACGATGAGCAAGATGACGCGGGATCAAGTCACCAATTTTAAATGAATCACATTAAAAAAATTGTACTACATAATGTACTATTTGTACCCTAAACAAGTCATGTGTACCTCGAAAGGTAAAGGAAGTTTGTCTAGACGTCCTTTGACATCAAAGTCAAAGTGGCGGGACCTTCTGCGTTCAAACAAACGACCCACAACGTGGGTCAAGGGGACCACTGGGTCACCCTGTCACCCATCGATACTCTTAAATTCCACCATTAAGTAACTACATAAATTGAATCTACATTTAAATAAAACATAAGTCTTGCGGAATCCAAGTTCATGGGATTGTCACTGTATTTAATTTACCTACATACCTACATATTACAAAAATTACTCGAACTTGAAGAAGTAATTTCCCATCACTGGGAATGTTTTGGTGTAAATGTTATTTTTTAAATTAAATTAAATTAGCAACTTCCGGTGCATACCATGGGTATTATTAATTAAGTATATTGTTTGACCGTGGTGATACTTATTTATTTATGTCGCTATTAAAATAGCATTCCGAGGCATCCACCATTCAAATACAATGGAAAATGATTAGTTTCGCAGTTGGAGATTCTTTTGGAAGTCGGAAACTTCTACGACCATTTGTTGTTGTTATAGCGGAGTGGAGTGATAAACACAGTTGGAAAGAAGTGAAATATTTAATATATATTATTATAAAATTACACATGACATCTTTACATAGGAAAAATTGTTGCCGAGTGACAAACAGAACGAACACACGCTTTCACATTTGAAACTGAAGTATATTCTCTAGATGGCCAGCGTTACTCTTCCAACACCCCCCCATAACGTGGGCATCATGATGGCTTCATGCCACACCAAGCTGACGGGTGAACACCTCGTGCTTGACACAGCCCAGGGGCTTAGTGAACACATCTGCCAACATCTCATCCGTAGGGATGTATACAATTTCTACGTTAAACCTATCTATCATATCTCTAACGTAATGAAATCTTATTTCTATATGCTTGCTCCGTCTGTGATGAGTGTGATTGATAGCAAGCTGTATAGCAGATTGATTGTCACAATACATTACTATTTTACAACAAGTCGTCATTAGCAATTCCTTAATTAAAGCTTGTAGGAACACCGCTTCTCTACTCGCTTCGCTCAAGCTGCAATACTCCGCCTCGGTGGACGAAAGCGATATGCAGGACTGTTTGTAGCTACCCCAAGATACCGAATTACCGCCGTATTTAAACACATACCCCGTGTACGACTTACGATCAGGATCTGCCGCCCAATCCGCGTCAGAATAACCCTCAAGAACGGGATCTACATTCGACTTCTTAAATACCAAAGCCTTTTGCTTAGTACCTTTAAGGTATCGCAGTACACGCTTAGCTTGATTCCAATGGAATTCCGTATAACAACTGTTAAATTTACTTAAATATGACACGGCAAACGAAATGTCAGGTCGCGTAGTTACACATAAATACATAAGACTACCAATCAACTCTTGATACGGAAACTTCATTACAATGTTATTTGTAGCATTATTAGAACTCTCAATGACCGAACTAACATTAGTTATCATGGGAGACTTTACAGGCTTACAGTCTGTCATGCCAAAACGATCTAACATATTGTCAATCCGCTTTTCCTGACTTAGTTTGATGGAAGTTGCATCACGTTCTACCTTTATACCTAACATGTTTCGTACCGGGCCTAAGTCTTTGAGTTTAAAAACATTTAACAAAGAACTTTTTAACGTCTCAGCCAGACGTTTGTCATTATAGAACACGAAAAAATCGTCAACATACAGAGCGATAAAAACAATCGACTCACCTGATCTCTTAGTGAAGATGCAGTCCTCTTGTTTACACTGTCTGTATCCCAAAGAAAGTAAGACATCTTTTACCTTTTGGTACCAGGATCGCGATGCTTGCTTCAACCCATAAACAGCCTTTCGTAATCTATAGACTTTGTTCTCACTCCCAGGGCATATGAAACCTTCCGGTTGTTGCATAAAGATCTCCTCCTGCAAATCTCCATTCAGGAATGCTGTCTGCACGTCTAAATGATCAATCTTAAGTTTCATTTCTACTGCCAGAGATAGCAACAATCGTATAGAACAATGACGAACGACCGGTGAAAAAGTCTCTTGGAAATCTTCACCATATCTTTGAGTAAAGCCTTTAGCTACCAACCTTGCCTTATAACGTGTAATGTGCCCATCCGAGTCTCGTTTAAGTGTAAAAATCCACTTATTTTTAACGACGTTCTTGTCAACCGGTTTATCAGTAAGCTCCCAAGCTCCGTGTAAGACAAAAGAATCGATTTCCTCTTTCATGGCCTTCTGCCATAACTCTTTGTCTTCACATTTCAAAGCTTCTTTGACAGTACGTGGCTCTATGGGCTCTGTCACATTACACACGTTAGTTATGTTACAGGTTGTCTTAGGCATACGTGGACGTAGGTCATATCGTGTACTAGTAGACTCTGGTGCCAATTCAGGCGACGTTACCGAATCTTTACTAGCCTCGCGTTCACACTCCAACTCAACAGGATGATTTGGTGATTCTGCAGGAACTGTATCTGGCTCCGCCTCAACCGACGTAGTCTCCAGCATCTCCCTCTCATCATCACCTCCTGTAAGATAAATAGGTTCAAACTCACGTTTTGGCCCTATTTTAGTATATCTCCCTGGAAACACAGATTCGTTGAACACCACATCACGTGATACAACGATCTTATTGTCATCAGGGTTGAACAAACGATATCCTTTGACGTTATCACAGTAACCTAAAAAGATTAGCCTTCTACTTTTGGGGTCTAACTTTTTACGTTTACAGTCATCTACATGAGTAAATGCCTCGCAACCAAAGACACGCAGATTTTTAAGGCTCACTTTCTTACCACTCCACACTTCCTCTGGTAATCTACCAGAAAGTCTCGAGCTTGGCGATCTGTTGATCAGAAACGCCGCAGTGTTTACAGCCTCTGCCCACATCTTGTCATCTAGATTTGCATTATACAGTAGACATCTGACCTTGTCAAGTAAAGAACGATTCAGGCGCTCCGCGGATCCATTCTGCTGACTAGAATAGGGTACCGTCAGCAGATGTACAATGCCTTTCTTTTTAAGAAAGTCCGTCAACTCAGCATTAACGTACTCAGAGCCATTATCTGTTCTCATTACCTTGACTTTAGCACTACACTGATTCTCTACCAGTCTAATAAAATCTTTAGTGTACTTACACACTTCACTCTTCTTTGCAATGGGATAGACGAACACCTTCCTGGAGTAGTCGTCTAGAAACGTGAGGACGTAGCGCTTGCCTCCGAGAGAAGTAGTCGGCATCGGCCCCATGACGTCACTGTGAATGAGCGCTAGCCGCGCCTCGGCCACCTGTTTGTTATGATTGGTCACAAAGGGAGCGCGTGATTGCTTACCCTTAAGACACACATCACAAACTTTCTTCTGAGTAGTAACCTGAAAGTCAATATCATTAGCTACCTTCCTAAGTGATGCCAAGCTGTCAAAATTAATATGAGCTAAACGTTGATGCCATAACATCATATCCTTAGACGTAGATGACGTTGTCAGATTGACTTTACCCACAGAATGGAGCCTGTAAACTCTCCCAACTTTCCTAGCATATAAAACTACTTTACCATTTTTAAGTATGTTACATCCATTTTTATCAAAAATAAATTTAAATCCCTTTTCAGCAAGGGTAGACACAGATATTAAATTAACATTAAGGTCAGGTACAAGCATTACATCTTTTAAAGTAGTATCTATCGTGTGTCCACGAGAGTTAACCGTAAAATGTACGTCACCTTTCCCATTCACATCTAACTTCTTGCCGTTAGCAACACAAACCTCCTTAGTCGACGACTCATCAAGAGCTTGAAACCATTCTTGGCGTCCTGACATATTATCTGTCGCTCCAGAATCAATAATCCACGAACTATCAGTGTTAAGTGCAGACAACACCATGGAAGTCGACTTCGCTCCATTACGGTTCAATTGAGGACAATCCTTCTTGACATGTCCTTTAGAACGACACTTCCAACACCACAACTTGTTCGTACTTGACGAGGTACTAGCGTGTTTTGATGTACTTGAGGCATTTTTCTTCTCGCCTCGAGAGCTAGCCTTTTCATTACTACGATTCCGTGTAAATAAGCAGCCATCGCCATTATCAGCGGCGCTCCCTTTCCATCTCTTATCTTGAAGTAGTTTTGTTTTTACCATATCTGTAGTTATGTTTATACTAGAATGTTCCAGAGCCATTATCATTGGGTCATAATCATGAGGCAACCCTTGGAGCATAATAGCAGCCAGAAATTCATCATCAAGTGGTTTCTTCATGCTACTGAGTTGTTCAGCAAGTGACAAGATCTCGTTGACATAAATCTCCATGCTATCGAACTTTTCTAGCTTAATCGAGCATAAAGTTCGCAGACACGACAATCTCCTTTGCAACCCGGTATCATCGTAAGCCTTCTGCAAGGCATCCCATACATCCTTCGCAGTTTTCGCCTGCACAATGTGAGAATAGCACGATTTTTCAACACTCAAACATAGCCTCGCTCGAGCTTTCTCCTCTCTACGAGCTACCTAATTTGTTAGCGTTCTCACCTGAGGTTTCGTATTTTCCAGTAATACATTGCCACAAATCCTCGAATACTAGTATATTTTGCATTTGAAATGCCCAATCGCGATAGTTGATGGTACCTTTCAGCTTTTCCATCGTAACTTTCGAATTAGTATACTCATCCATATTTCGAGTAAAATAATAATATTTTCACAAAATATTTACACTTCACACATGTAGCCCATAACCTGTTGTTGTTATAGCGGAGTGGAGTGATAAACACAGTTGGAAAGAAGTGAAATATAATAATATATATTAAATATTTCACTTCTTTCCAACTGTGTTTATCACTCCACTCCGCAATACCAACAACACCATTTGCATCGTATGCATCTCAACCTGCTCCTGAAAATTTGAAAATTGTAGTGCAATGACTATAACAGAATGGTCCCGATGATCCGACAATGTCGACAATAAATGAAACCACTGGTAGTTCTAGTTCATAGGAACATTTTTAAACTATCAAATAAATCCTAACACCGAAATCGTTGTCCTATCGTCAGCACCAACTTACCTAAATTTCTTTGCCAAATTCTTTTACTTATTCCTTTTTTTCCACACGTTAATCGGTGCCAATGATTCTTATGCTTAGTAAACCAATATTTGTTTGTAAATTTTATTGTATTTCGTTTACAGTTTTATGCTATAGCTCTTTAGTTTATTTTAAAAAAAAATCGGTGTTAGGATTTATTTGATAGTTTAAAAATGTTCCTATGAACTAGTACTACCAGTGGTTTCATTTATTGTCGTATCATCGGCACCACCCTGTATGTACATATAGCCATTATTAGCCATATTAACCGTAGAACCGATGACCATTAGGGTAGGTAGACGTGTTCTTGAGTGAAGACCGCGAATCGGCAAGCGTAAAGTGGGACGCAATCAGGATCCGTGGAGCGACGATCTTCGCGGGGTAGCTGATAGCAAATGGATAAGAGTTGCCGAGAATCGAGTTAAGTAGCGTGCGATTGAAGAGGTCTATGTCCAGCTGTGGACAGACATAAACAGTCAACATTGCACACACACTACACTGCTCTCAGGAATACTCAGGATGTGTAAGGAAAATGTCGTGCCATGCAAAAATTCCACGACATGAGACATGATTCACCAACACGCTATAGGCCTCATTTCCTTTCGCGGAGCCAAGAACCTGAACATTATGTGCTGAATTAAAGAAACTAGCCTAGTTCTCCATAGACATGCAACTAGTTGCAGCCGCGGCATTCTAAGTTATTCAAGGAGGAGACTGTGGAGCTGCAGAACTTGCAGTGGTCGGAAATAATTTTTCACCTTTCCACCTATAACATAATGAATGCGAAAGTAACTCTGTTTGTTTGTTGCCTTTTCACGACTAAATGGCGGATCGTATATTCGTATCGAAATGAATATACAATCTATCTAGATTTTACTCGTATCCCGAAGAGGGAATCTTTTCTCAGACTACTCATCATACACTTTGCAGTATCGTCTATAATTTTTTTCTTTTAAAGACTGTTAGTGAATTATTTGTAATATTATTATTATTATTATTATTAGCCTGTACTGTCCCACTGCAGGGCAAAGGCCTCCCTTCCCTCCTTCCACTTTTCGCGATCTAGTGCGATGATAGGCCAATCCTTTGAGAAGGAATCCAGCTCGTCCCGCCATCTCCTTCTGGGCCTGCCGCGTTGTCGTTTCCTACTGGTTGGTGTCCAATATGTGTTTTGTAAATATTTCAAGGCATAATTAGAGAGGGTAATCATTGCCGGTTAATTATGGATCTTACGCAACTACATGCCTCTATAAATGTCTGGAATCTGGTAGCGATTCTGTTACCTATACGATAAATACAGAGATTATAATGGCGCCAGATGAAAGTGGAAAACTACTGTTTGTCTCTGCATAACTGCTAGTTGACTGGTAGAATAAGGGTTCCGTTTTTTGCCATTCGTATACCGAACCCTAAAAATGCCTACAGCATTTAAGTTCACCTCCTGGATCCCGCAGGAGGAGTAGGAAAAACATAATTTCCACTTTTACGGAATTCGCGGTGTAGCACATAAATGGTTACAAAGTTACCTCACAAATAGACAGCAATATGTAGAAATCAACAACATTAATAATGAGAATGTAGAATCTACATATAAATCTAAACTCGAATTTAACAGAGTCGGAGTCCCACAAGGAAGTATATTAGGTCCCCTTCTATTCCTACTCTACATCAACGATTTGCCTAACGTAACAAATCATCATTGTACCCTTTTTGCAGATGATATATCTTTAGTAATTCCACATACATCTAATACTTCATTTGATAACTACAATATAGAAGTTAACGAAGCTGTTCGAAGCATTATCAAATGGCTAGAACGTAATAACTTTAAAGTTAATATAGACAAAACCAGAATAATTCAATTTTACAATAGAAAACAATGTAACTACAAATTAAAAATTTCATACGATAACAATAGGGTATTTCACCAAAAAAATCTAATTAGTCCGTCTGTTAGATTATCTAAAAATATTGGACACGTGTTTTTTGTTTTCTCAAATTAATAAAAATTGTCGAAAATGAAACGTGTCAAAGATCATGAGTGGGGGGTTTTGACGTCACTCTGTGAGTAAAAAAGTACTAACCTTGTGACGTCACACGACTTCACGAGTTTTCGAAGCACTGTATCGTCTTCATCTTTTGTTTACGTGAAAAAAGAAAAAATACGTGTCTATTATTTTTTGGAAATCTATCTGACGGACTAATTAGATTTTTTTGGTGAAATACCCTATTATATAGCACAATCTGATAGCATAGTTTTCCTTGGAATGTCATTAGATAGTCAGATCTCATGGAAATTACACGTAAATAAAATCTGCAACAAAATAAACAAGTATGTTTATAAACGCTCTTAAAACGCTCGATATGTAGCCTCCAACCTACGATATGGTATTCTATTATGGGGTGGCTCCGTGGAATTTAATAAAGTATTCTTGGCTCAAAAACAGTGCATTCGCGCACTTTGTAATGTTGATTCTTTAACTTCATGCAAACCATTGTTCCAAAAGCTAAATTTACTAACAGCACCGTCCATGTACATATTTGAATCTTGTAATTTCGTCAAAACACATCAGTATCTGTACAAATCCTTTGGTGATTATTGTAATTTTAATACCCGATATCCTAATAGTTTTCCCTTGCCGAATATAAAAACTGACCTGTATCGAAGAAATTGTTACCTACCCCATGTCAATTAAACTTTTTAACAAATTACCCACTGAACTAAAAGACATAAGATCAATACCTTTATTCCGAAAAAATTATAAGCCTGGTTAGTAAATAAATGTTTCTACACGACCCAGGAATACCTTAGTTATAAGAATAGAAAATTAGTGTAGCGCCTTACTATGTATGTTCCTATCAGTGCAATATAACTAGTTTAATTTAAGTTAGTATGTAATTCCACATACCTATGGCTATAAGTGTGTACCTATGTAGGTGCCTAATTCATTTTTTTCATAAACTTTTATCTTAAGTTTTAAGTTTTTGCATACCAGAAATGGTTAATATGAGGATCGTTTTTTTTTGTATTATGTAATGCATTAAGTATGTACCATCTATTTTACCCATATTATGCAAATAAATTATTTGATTGATTGATTGATTGATTCCCTCCATATCAGCAGGAGACAGAACAGAACAAGGCCAATAGGCACAAAGGGACGTATAAAACTGGGATTAACCCAGTTGCCTAGCACCACGGGTAAATATCTATCTCCTTATAATATTAGTACAGATAGAACAGTTACAGTGGAACACTTGGACCCGGTCCAGTTGAACGGAACTGCAAGCATAGTTGAGAGTTGGCACCCGAGTTTAACGGGGCCTAGGATTGATGGCTCCACGACGTATCATGCTGCTCTAGCCGTGGACCTGAATACATTGGTGGATCAATCAATAGGGGAATTTCCGGACGGAATTAAGACGGGTTTAATATTTATTGATCACATTATCACGCATATAAAATACCCTTATTATAATTTTTATAGTATGTTTTTTATTATTCGGGACTATACCTACCTGGGAATCATTTAATGCGGAGCGGAGATATTGGAGGTGATGCCAAAGTTTTTTTTTCATACTTGTTCCGTTTATTATTAATAAGCACAATGTCTTGAGTGTGTTACTCTGAGTTTTACAGTAAAACATGATTTTTCGAGTAAAAAGTTGTTTCCCAGATTATATTTGCGTAGGGTTACTTATTTTGACATGCATATCGCTTGGTTGGCTTTGTGAAGGGTCCGTTTAGGCACTACACCCTTTAGACTTATTCCCCGAAGGATCAGTGCAAACGAAATCCCTAAAGCGCGAGTCCAACGCGCAGTATATATTCTATTATTTTTTAAAAGCCAGTCAGAATGCTCATCCCGCTGTCCCACAACAGTAACTCGGTATCATCAACATCGAAAGACGTCCACTGCGGGACATAGCCCCCCCCCCCTGTGTCGCCACATTGACCGGTCCTGCGCATCTCGCATCCAACGTATCCCTGCAACCTTCACCAGGTAACTAGGTACACATCAAAACAAATAAAAAACAGAAAACAATTCTTCGAAACCAGTTAATATTTTCATCAAAAATAAATTGCTTGCTAGGTTTACCATACGCAGCTCATAAAATTATTTATTATGGGCTCAATGCAAGGCCAGGGAGGAACATTTTGTATGGTCAATGGCCATCGTAAATTGCCTACGGGTACCTGATATTATGGGTGAATTTCAACAAATGCCATTTTTTTTATCATATCGGTGAACTTTTTCATTTATGTTATTTTTTTATATTTTTTAGGTTTTATGTAATCTTTAGGATATCAAATATCCCCAAATTTAATATCATCAACGTAACATTTAAGACTAAAGAGAAAATTCAGTTTGAATTTTGGTTTCCACCGATATGATAAACCGGCACCGATTATTTTTCTGTACACCGATATGATAAATTTATCCACCGAAATGATGTACATATCCAGCGATATGATAATCTATCCACCTTTGAACATCAAACAGGAAATAGTTAGTAGGTACCTTACATACTTAACGAAATGACACGGGATCTACCGATATGATAAAACGACTCACCGAGATGATAAAATATCTACCGATATGATAAAGCAATCCACCGATGTGACAAAACTGTGCGTTGATCATGAATCAAAACACCGATATTAGATATAAGACACCGATTGATTTTTTCTCATCATTTCGGTGTAAATTATCACATCGGTGGTAATAAAGACCACCGATTACAGCGATATGAGAACAGCGACGTGAGAAATAACACAATTTTTAGAAAATTAGAAAAAATGCATAATATCTAGGATAAATTCAATAACAGTCAATGAAGCTAATTCACTTACTACCTCTGTTAGAACCAAACAACAATAATGAAACTACTCATTACACTAGAAAAATGCAACCACCGATAATATAAAATAATTGTCCGGGAGCAACTGAAATGGCGTACTTACGTTATTGGCGGGAATATGCAGCGATTTGACACACGTCCGTCTTGACTGCGCACTAGCACACACTAACGAGAGAAATAAAATTGGGGTGGGGACGCTGTCGGACTCGTCGATGTAAAGTAAGGTTTAAATTACTTTTGTCCAGCGATATGAGAACATTTCGCAGGACAAGTACGTTTGTGCCTCTCAGTAATAATAATCGTTAATTATGTAATAAAATATGTTATATATTAATAATATAACTAATATTCTATGACATAGAATAAGTTATATCCTTAACTTACTTATTTTTATTAGTGTATATAAGCTTTTTGTTTGTAAAAAAAGTAGAGGGACAGCACCGATTTGAAAAAAATAGAGGTTTATGTATATATTTTCTACCTTTGTAATAGTCCTAGGTAAATTATATTTTTGCCACAACGCAATAACTATCTATTGAATACTAAAAAAAATAATTCAGAACAATATTCCTTTTTTCAAATAGTAATTTCACCGAAGACAAAAAAATAAGTCATTTGGGAAATTCACCCTTATACATAAGTAGGGTGGGATGATACTTCTTTTTGAAACCGAGGAAGATGATATGAGACAGCCTTGAAAATATGTGAAACTAGCTTTTGCCCACGGCTTCGCCCGCGTGGATGTCGGTTTAACTACAAAAATGACGATTTTCCATACAAACTTTCATCCCCTATTTAACTCCCTTAGGGGTTGAATTTCCAAAAACCCCTTCTTAGTGCTCCCCTACATTATAATAGGAAGTCGTGTGCAAAATTTCACATTCCTAGCCCCAGTAGTTTCGGCTGTACGTTGATATGTCACCCAGTCAGTTCTCCTTTTTTATATATATATATAGATAACTTACCTACATAAAAATGGGAATAATATAAGGTCCCAATCAAAAAACCATTATCCTTATTTTGGTAGTAGAAAACTTTGTCCATCTATTTTAATGGAACCCTAAATGCTAAATACAAGAGAATGTACTTACCTAATGTACCTAGTGAATTTTTACGAGGGAACTCAATCCATAGAGATATCGCGCGGCAAGTTGGGAAACATTAGCCCTAATTATGAAAACTATTTTAGTCAAATGTAAAGCCGCGTTCACGCGCCCAAAAAGCTGCGGGGCTCGTAGAGTACTCTGACATTACGGTGAGTGGGGTCGTTAGACCTTACTGCCCACTCCTTACGAAGAAGATTGGTCAGTTTGAAAAGGAACTAAAATAAGCTTGGATCTTTCCCACTGCTGGCACAGGGAGGGAGTGGGCCGATTCTCGGCGACGACTTCAGTGCGGGTTGGTGGAATAATTAATCATAGACTGAACAAAAAAGATAAAGAACTCTAGAGAGTCTATGCATAGATAATAATAATTGTCAGAAGCAGAAATGTCAAAACAAAGCTCGAAAGATGTTTTTAAGCAAAGTGAACACTTTCCGTCCACATAATCAATAATGGTATAGCGATATTTTCAATTCTAACTCGAAAATACCGTTAAAATAAAATCCAAGTCAACCCTTGTAAGTAACAGAAAATATCAACCAAACCAGTGCTCATGAAATTGATGCTATAAATATAGTTTCATCATGGGTATGACGGTAGAAAATATGAAAAATGCCTCTCAAATGTCCTAAACCGAAGCTTAAATCTTGGTTTCAAACCGGGTCTAAAGCCGCTGCGAAAATCTCGGTTAAAACCAAGAGTGCTCTGGTACAATCTCCGACCAGAGGGAAAAATAGTTTGATCTACGCTTTCCAGATTGCTTTAGGTGGTCCTTATAATGCTGTGCTAGCCTCACCGGGCGCCGGTAGTCCTACCCGCAGTGCTTCCTACAGCAAAGGCGCTTCTCATGACGCTATAACCTCAACCTCATCATGGCAATGGCTCACTGGCGCAGGAGGGCTAAAAGAAGGTGCGGGAGCGAGTGCTGGTTGGGCAAGCGTGTATGCATTGGTACTTCTCATATTGTCATTGTTCGGTTGGTTTCTGCTTAAATATTTTGACCGGTTACAATGGAATCGCGATCGATGCGAACAGTGTGGACATAGGATCAAGTCGTCGGAACTTGATTAGTTCCAAATACTTCTCATTTAAACCTGTTAAATCCATGTAATTCTTGTGACTATTAAATCCGGTGACCACAATATTTTTCTTTTCATTTCGTACCAATGCGGGTTTTTATGGGTCTACGACTCTACGTAAAGTTAGGTCAAAGAGCACAAAGCTAATTTTAGAATTCATTTTTGGACATGGTGTGAAAGTGACCTTTTCTAACTTTTACCTTGTCTTCTGCTGACTACAAGTCTACAAGTAAACATAAACAAAATGAGCGAGCGGTCACCGAAATGCTGTACAAAATGGTCCCGGTGAGAGTAGAGCACCGTAAGAGAACGGCCCCGGTGAGAGAGCACCGTAAGAGATGTACCAAATTGAAATAACTGAAAACTTGAATGGGAACTGCACATTAAAGCGCACTATGTGGCGTAGGGCGCGGACATGGCGCGGGCGGCGAAAAGGCGAGTCATATCCACGCCCGATCCACGTCATTCCGTGTGCCGACAAAGCGCCCGTGCCATGTCCGCGCCCGACGCCATTTATGTGTGGCCTGCGCCTTATAGTCCAAGATCCCAGGGCCGCCAGATGTCACGTATTTTCTGACGAAGGAAATGTGGACGATTGGGTAGCGTTAGAATGTACTAAGAACGCATGGCCTACCTGCTAGCATGCTAAGAAGGCCATTTTTCAGGTATCATGCAGGTGCTCAAGGTACATAAAAAAATTACTTACTTCACGTATTTAGGGAATATCCTTAAAAATAAGTCGCCAATACTCCCAGACACTTTCCGTCGGCCGTATTGCTTAACTTATTATATTAACTTATTTTTAAGGTTATTGCCCACAACCTACAATATACGTAAAAATCAGCTTTCAGAAAGTACGTGAGGTTAGTAATGTTTTTATGTACCTTGATAGCCTGATACCAGAAAATTGGCCGTCTAAGCAAGCTAGCTGGTAGTCGTGCGTTCTTAGTACATACTAACACTACTCAATCGTCCACATTTCCTTCGTCAAAAAATACGTACGGTCTGGCGGCCCTGGGATCTTACTCTATTACAGATTGTATACCTATTAATGGCGAATGATTTAATTTAAAAATGTATTATTGACGAAATGTGGGTGTACTATTAGGTACACCTCTGCCTTACCCTTCGGGGATTACTGGCGTCATGATATGTTATGTGATTGTCTGTGGAAATTAAAAATCTGTCAAAAACTACCAATAATGTCAAAACAAGCAAACTAAAACAAACATAAAATGTGTGAGTCCAAACGTGAATAAAATGTTACTGTGAAAAAATTTAAATAAAACTTTTCTTGCAAATGGAGTGAAAGATACAGTGAATCTTATTATAATGCGCTTAATGGGTTAAAAAGGCGTAAACCATGCGGATTAAAAAAGATGTTGGTTTGCGAAAGGAATTCCGACCTATTGAGGTCAGAGGCTGGTCCAGCCACGAATCGTTACAGCTACTGAGGAGTGGATGCCCAGAACTAATAGGCCTGTGTATTTTATTTGTGCTGCTGCTTTTGTTTTTGGGAAGAAGATTGCTTACTAAGGGGGACCGGTCCCGTCCTTGGCACAGTGTACCTGGATCTGCTGAACAGATCCGCAGCTCTTCTCCTTCCCCGCGCCGTAGCCGAAAAAATAAAAGACGATGCAAGTCCTCCAGTAGACGCCGTCGAAGGAGTAGGTATACCCAACAAGGACTCTACTAGCAAAAGTAAGTCATATATATAACAGAAATCGACGCATGTGCGAAGTTATGCGAGAGAAGATGAAGTCTGAAAGTAATGCCGGTGACTGTAAAGTTGTGTGGTAATCGGTTGTTGTGGTATGGGCATGTCATGCGGAGGAATAGGGCAAGTCGTGAGGAAAGTATTTAGTATGAATGTAGATGGACATAAGAGTAAAGGAAGACCAAAGCAACCTTGGATGGAGTGTGTATAGGATAAAGTCGTGAGATGGTGAGTAACAGAGAAGTATGGAAGAAGAAGTCATGTTGCGCCGACCCCAAATTAGGCAAAAGAATGAGGATGATAGTGATAGTACTCTGTGCATCGTTTCTAATTTATAATTGACTGTTTCCTTGGAATTAGTTCCTGAAGATGGAAATGCCGTTGAAGCTCAGAATAGGTGACGAGATTACTTTAACGCGTGTTGGTTAAACACTGGTTTGAGACGACACGGAAAAAATAGAGTCAAAATTATGGGAGACCTATGCCCAGCAGAACACAGGATAGTACTAACGGCTGGTTTAACAGTAGTTTCTAAGTATGGTATAGGGATATCTACAGGAATTAATTAAATAATAGTAAATACTTTAATTACTTCATTTCCTCCCCTGTGAGTTCTTCAAACATTTATTCTTTACAGAGAACAAGATGCGTTATCCTATAAAAAGAAAACAGTAACCATGGACGGATCAGACAAGATTTTTTAATAGTCCAAAAATAAAGGAAATATTTTCGTGCCCTTCCAAACCAAACATAATAAACTATAGACAACGTTTTTGTATTGTTATTGAATTTGCATCGATTTTGTATCGGTTCAACTTGAATTAAGTGGGACAGCTTAGCTAGGCTTGATTCCCGGGTCTGGTAAAAAGTGCTATTGGATTTTATCATTAGAAAATGTTGCCGTTGATGCCTGTAGTTTGGAAGTTGGCGGTATGATACCCCCGTGCCTCGGAAAGCACGTTATGCCGTTGGTCCTGCGCCTGACCTACTCTCTCCGGCCGTATCGGATTGTCGTCACACCGGAGTACCGGACTATGAGAGTAAAAGCACAAAGAGTTCACCTATGCCGTGTTGTAGGTAGCTACTATTTAGCTGCTTCTACGTTAAAGTTCTTATTGAAGAATCGGACCCTGAAGGCACACTATAAAGACATAAAGAAAGGAAAGCGTTCCTTTAATTTTATGTTCCGGCGACTAAATCCAATCCACCAAGTTTTATCTTGTAAACGGTAGGAAATAAACTTGTTTGTTCATTTTTATTTGAGATGCGCTCGCCTTGCACTATAGTAATTACTTATTGGAGTTTTCCATTTGATTCGACACTGAGTCGCTTTATCGGGAAGCTTCGGTCTTCTTTTAGTCAAGTCAAAATAAACACAAAAAGGTGGTTAAATAACAATCACTCGCATTAAGCTGATATAATTAGTGGAGGACTACACCAAAAATAGCCCATTATAAATTTTATAGATCCCCACCAAACCCCTTTGTGCTAAAAAAACATAGCAAAGGTCAATACATCGGTGTTTCGTATATCTCGTTAATGGTGCGTGTTATTGCAAAAATAGCTCAGAGCAAAATTGTAGATCATAAAGTTGTCTACAAAAATGTTTTACTCCTTTTTCCTACGAGTCCTCTTCGCAGAGACTTTTTTATTTTTTTTATCCGCAATAGAAACCACAAAACGTGTGAAATACATCCCATGTTGAACCTAATCGCATTGCATTAAGAGCTTTCGAGGAAGTGATTTGAAAAATGGATTACATTTTTTTATGTGGACAATCTTCTATACTTATAATAAATCTGTAGAGAGGTCAATTCTGTACATGACATATATTTTCAAAATAACTATCAGGGGGTAATTAGTGATCGATACTGATGCCAAAAATGCAATCAGTAAAATTTTTGTCTGTCTGTCTGTCTGTCTGTCTGTCTGTCTGTCTGTCTGTCTGTCTGTATGTTCCTTATAGAAACAAAAACTACTCGACGGATTTTAACGAAACTTGGTACAATTATTCTTCATACTCCTGGGGAGATTATAGTATACTTTTCATCACGCTACAATCAATAGGAGCAGAGCAGTGAAGGGAAATATTGGGAAAACGGGAGAAGTTGCTCCATTTTTTAAGCTTCCGTCGCGTGT
This sequence comes from Diarsia dahlii, assembly GCA_949775195.1. Classification (NCBI taxonomy): domain Eukaryota; kingdom Metazoa; phylum Arthropoda; class Insecta; order Lepidoptera; family Noctuidae; genus Diarsia; species Diarsia dahlii. The sequence goes on along the minus strand of OX459210.1, from coordinate 11,435,538 downwards.
GCAGCCTTAATGGTTAAAGCTACATAGAAATCATTTATGACGGAAATGTTCTACATAAAATTATCTAAAAAATATCCCACAACAGCATTTGTCTATCTTTTATGGTTGACTCACAATACCACGTGTAACTCGCGATAGCTTAGCAGTTCGGAGCTTTCTGATTATATTTGTTTACTCTTACGTTTATAATACTCTCCACTCATCCCTAATTAAAAGAAGTTAATATTATTACCTATTCAATAAAAAAATAATCATAGTAATCGGTATAGAAACACCAAATTTATACATGAAATACGCTAATAAGCCGTCGCGCGTGAATACTGAATCATGCCATAAGGATTATTTTTGTGTAACGGTTGCCGCGCTCGACACGGGTCGTGGCTGTTGATGCGTTCAGAGCGTTCGACCTTATTGACGGACAATTAATAATTGATTTTAACAAACAATGCTTATCAGCGCGACTTTTAGTCTTTAAATAGTTTATTTGATCTTTTGTTGTTATTTTCTAAAATAGGTATTAGTTGTTTTGGTAGTGTTTAAATATTCGTTCAAATTACAAATTATTAATAGTTTGCATTTTATTTCCTTTTAGGTGAAGGTAGTAGAAGTAGAAGTAGTACGCATAGTTTTTTAGATACCGATAGGTAAGTTTTGGCTAATTTATGTTCAATTTTAGTTTTGTATTATGTAGGTAAAAGCGTAGATACTTTTATTAATTATAGTAGTTATAGGTATTTATTTGTAAGTGAAGTAGGTATAGGTAGATGGTATTGCACAGGCGTTTCAGCTTTTTTTTCATTTCTTTTTTTGTTGTAAGTTGTACATATTTCTGGGTATAATTCTATTAGAATATTTTAGTTTAAATTGGCACTTAGATTTTAAGTGTAAGGTAGCTATAGTTAGGACCTCTATCGTAGGTTATTTTGTTACCTAGGTAACTGACAGCCTTTCCGTTACCGTCGATTAAAAATAAAATACCCAATGCCACCTAAAACACGCCACTGAACCGGGAGAAAGGACATGGTACTTTTTTTTATGAAAAACGACGGAAACGCGGACGAAGTCGCGGGCAAAAGCTAGTTTATACATAAACTTGTAATAATATATAATCCTATCTTTGAATAGATTTCCTGTACATTAAAAGATCGGCTATTAATACTGGTTCTGGATCTCACAGGACTGTGCGGAGGGAGCGCGGCCGTTTTCCCTTTGGGGAAACCGACTGTAATACTAATATTACCTACACTGATTTAGGAATTCATTGTCATTTATTGTGTCTTTATCAAAATAAAAACGGGTTTCCTTAGAAAACAAGAATATTAACGGAGATTTGAAGTTTGATTACCTAATGTGTTATCGAAATGGTTGATGATGAGAAAGAACTAGCTATTTCTAAAATAAATTCGCAGAATTCTACGTAATAGGAACCGGTTTGTTTGCCTATATTATTACATCAATACTCGGGGTACCTATAGTAGAAGAAGACCATAGAAAAGATAGACGGACCATAACCCGCCCTATATACGATAATTTATTCGATATAATTTCTTATTCGCTAAACCACTTCGCGGGGATTACTTATTCTGAAATACAGTTTTTGTATCATCTAAAAGAGCAGCTCAATTTAAATTGATTTAGTACCTATTTATATCTGACTAGCTGATGCCCGCGGCTTCACCCGCGTGGATGTCGTTCAAATTATATACTAAAACCTTCCTCTTGAATCACTCTATCTATTAAAAAAAACCGCATCAAAATCCGTTGCGTAGTTTTAAAGATTTAAGCATACAGACAAACAAACAGACAAAAATAGCGACTTTGTTTTATACTATGTAAGGATACGAGAATATCCTGAATTTTGACAAGGATGCAAAACTGCACCTTTTATGTTTTCTCAAAAACAACAATCTATCTTCTATCTATCTATATATATATATTATATAAATGTTATATATATCTATCTATATTTACATAAAAATGTTATGTTGGTTTGTGTACGCTTCAAAAACTCAAAAATTTTAGAATGATGTATAATCCGCATCAAGGGTTGTTTTTACAGTATCCACGCGGGCGAAGCCGCGGGCATCAGCTAGTGACCTATAATTTTTAAATAACTTTGCAAAGCGTAGTGGAGAAGCGCATCGTCGTGTATTAACGCTCTTGCTGTCCTTGCAGTTGAACTTGGCTGGCATTGAGACGGGTCTCATACACAATACAAGACGCCTTGCCTTGAACTTGCCCGCCAATTTCCGAATATAACTTACTGGCCGATATATTATAATTTATGACATGTTATGTTAAACTCGATAGGTTCGGTAAATCGGTAGATAGGACTTAAAGTAAAATAATAAATGATAGTAATCACGAGGTAATCACTTATAATTTGACTTGTAAAAAATGTATTACATAAAAACTAACTTATCAGAAATAAAGAACAATGTTCAAAACCTATGTCAATCGAAGGGCCATTTATACTGATCTTATCATTTGATTGTATGACAGCGGAACTGAAATGTGCATCCGAAAATAGTTATATATCGACACTAGCACTTTGCCCGCGACTTCGTCCGCGTGGGTTTCGTACTTTCCTCTAAAAAATTCGAAGGCTGAATTCTTGGTCGTTCTGAAGGGTGTTACCAATATGACCAGGCTGCAAGATGAGCTCACACGAGAGCATGCTACGTAGAACTGACCATGGGAGAAACAGGGCTGTCGCAAGTCAACTCCTGCAAATTTAAGGGTTTAACCCTGTGATTTATTTATTGTTATCGCAAAGCAAACTTTTAAAGGGAACTGAAGTCTTTTGAATTCGAAAGGGAGATTTGGAAAAACAAAAAATGCCAAACTTCATAATTTACTTAGATAGATGTTCGTGCCAAGTTTCATGTTTATTAACACAAGTAATAAGATTTTCCATACAAATTTTCATACCCCTTTTCACCCCCTTAAAGGTAAAATTTCCAAAAACCCCTTCTTAGTGGGGAGCACTAAGAACAACACTACATTATAATAGGAAGCCGTGTGCAAAATTTCACATGCCTAAACACAAGTAATAAGATTTTCCATACAAACTTTCATCCCCTTTTTCATCCCCTTAAAGGTTAAATTTCCAAAAACCCCTTCTTAGTGCTCCCCTACATTATAATAGGAAGCCGTGTGCAAAATTTCACATTCCTAAACACAAGTAATTAAGATTTTCCATACAAACTTTCATCCCCCTTTTCACCCCCTTAAAGGATAAATTTCCAAAAACCCCTTCTTAGTGCTCTCCTACATTATAATAGGAAGCCGTGTGCAAAATTTCACATTCTTAAACACAAGTAATAAGATTTTCCATACAAACTTTCATCCCCCTTTTCACCCCCTTAAAGGTTAAATTTCCAAAAACCCCTTCTTAGTGCTCCCCTACATTATAATAGGAAGCCGTGTGCAAAATTTCACATTCCTAGCCCCAGTAGTTTCGGCTGTACGTTGAAATGTCACCCAGTCAGTTCTCCTTTTATATATATAGACTAGCTGACCCACGCAACTTCGTCTGCGTCACATAAATATAGCTTAAAACCTTTCTCGATATCGAATAAAACCGACATAAATTAAGCTAAATCGTAACAAACAAAAAATCTTATCTTTCCTCTTCATTATAATAGTTCAGATGGTTTAGATTAGCTTAGATTAAATATTAAAATGTGAATTACTATAGATATATCTTACTGTTAAATATACTATAACACTATACTTGTAAACATTATGATGCAGTAAATATTTTGAATTTGAATTTCCCGGAGGCCAGCCAGAATGCCCCGTACCTACATTGCGACGCGCGAAATATTTTGCCGCGCGGATATTTTTACATTGCGATATCTTTTAAGATATTGTTTAAACTGTATAGAGTAAAGGAAACAAATATTCTATATTAAATTTTCGTTCTAACAAACACATTTATTTAGATATAGATTAATACCATATGGGTTAAATAAGCTTCGCAAAAAATAATTATTTTTAACCTAACAGTTTAACTGTAAGAAAAGGTTACAGTGAGTCAATCTTAAAAGATAGATATAAGCTGTCGCGGACTTTTTTTTAGAACTTTTAAAGAGAAACAATTCCTTCATACATGATATTAGCGTAACTTAAACCGTTTTCGCAGCGCACGCAGCGGAAGCTCTCAAAAAGGAAATACCTTTTCCCGTTTTTGTAATATTTTTCATTTATGCTCCGCTCCTATTAGCCGTAGCGTGATGTTATATAGCCTATAGCCTTCCTCGATAAATGGACTATCCAACACAAAAAGAATTTTTCAATTCCAACCAGCAGTTTCTGAGTTTACCGCGTTCAAACAAACAAACAAACAAACTCTTCAGCTTTATAATATTAGTATAGATAAAGAAACCTTAAGAGCGTATGCTACCTCACATTAGCAACCCTATTTGTGGTGGTTCAAACTTCGCTTGAAATACTGTTAGAATATAGTTCTAATCAGCTTGCACTACAAAGCGGTTGTTACGTTTTTCGCTGCGGCCGAATAGTGCGAAATTTGTGGTATTTTGCGATTTACAAAAAAACTATTGATTGGACTAAAAAAGTAAAACACTATGATTTTAGTATGTTGCTTGTAGAATTATTTGGCAAAAAAATCAGAACGATGACATTTATTTTAGTATGGTTTTTACTCGTTATAAGAATTTTTTAGAGGTATCTTCGCGATTTTTTTCTATCGAGCAAAGTTAGTTGTATTATGTTTTCACAACACTATGTCACTAGCATATATATATCCTGAAGAATATCATATATTTTTCTGATTTTGATTACTGCAGTGAATCATATAATTTTACGCATTATAACTCGCGTTTGAGGTAGGCTAACCTCTTAATTAGTCACAATAATAATTATGTTACCGATGCTTTTGTTTTTTAATTATTACTGTGGAATGATTTCGTTCGGAGTTTTTAAACCTCGGTACCTATCGTTCTGCAGCGAGGTGTGAGACAGGGAGACGTTATATCTCCGAAACTGTTCACCGTTGTAATGGACGATGTCTTCAAAGTTCTGGACCGTGTTGCCGTCGATATAGTTGTCATGGCTGAGACCATGGAGGACCTCAGTACAATGCTCGATGATGTCAGTAGAGCTTCTGAAAGAGTGGATCTTAAAATGAACATGGACAAAAGGACAAAAGTAAGATCATGTTTAATGCCTACGCCCAGACTCCTTACTCCTACTCCAAACTCTACACTCGAATTTCTAGACGATTATGTCTACCTGGGAGAAAGATAGACTAAAGGTTAGGTTGGTCTAACTTCGAGAAAGTCGAATCCGACTCGGCTGGGCAGTGTTTTGAATTGGAAGTTAAATAGTACCTTCTCGTCCAACCTACCGCAGTGTCTCAAGACGAAAGTCTATAACCAGTGTGTGTTGCCAGTACCGAAACGTGGTCGCTAAAAATGGGCCTCATCAGAAGACTTAAAGTCACCCAAAGGGCAATGGAGCTTACTCGGGGTTCCTTGCGAGATGGCATCAGAAATAAAGACAACCGTATGAGAACCAAGGTTACCTATGTAGCCCGTAGCCCATAGCCCACTTAAGTCTCTCAGGGCACTTTGTGGCTATAATAGGTAAGCTAGTAGACACAAAATAATATTAGTATGCTATATTATTTGTAATGAATAAGCGTGTTGTTGCTTAGTTTGTTTGCCCTGGCTGGGAGGTCTTACTTTCACTCAAGGTACGAGTACCCACAGGAATTCCAGTTAAGCAGTGGTCAACCTCCTACGTTGAACTGCGAGATGTAACTCCCATAAAAAAAAACTGTCAAATTACAATATTCACAATGAAAATATGTACACCCATTTGATAAATGACTTATTTTATAAATTGGCTTTTGCAAACATTTTATAAGCAAACGATAAAATATTTTTAGCTAGATGAGGTCGTTGTTTCCTAAATGCAGACAAGACTAATGATTTTAGCTTAGAATTTATTATGGGTACAAATAAGCAGAAAAAAAAAAATGGTTGCCTGTAAAGTCGTTATACGGGCGAAAGTTTTACGTGACAACGACTTTGAGTGGTAAAATAATTTTAATGTGAATATTCATTCGTATAGTAGGAAGAAGGATGAAATAATAGTAACATTTTAAAACATTTATTTATACAAAGAATTATATTTAAAACATTAATTTATACAAAGAATCTCGCACTGAATTTCATATTAACAAAATTTTATTTTTACCTTTACACATACCGAGTGGAAGGGACGCGTGCCTTTCACTTTTTATGTCTGTCTCTCTCGCTCTTAGGCGGGCTAACCATGCCCGAGTGGAAGGGACGCGTGCCTCTCACTCGCTCTCATTGTGAGCGCATAACGTGAGCGGAGCGTAACGCAGTTTCTTGAAGTGTCACCCGGCAAACCAATTTATAAGACGTTGTCACGTCAAAAGAAAGAAAGTATAATAAATGCTTAGTTACAAACGCTGAAATTTTCAAGGAAATAGGTGATCACGTTTTTAGGTTTAGTTCAGAAAACCGATATTGTACCCAGGGTCCCAAGATGTCCGGGACTGTTTGAAAGAGATACCGCGGCCCTGGAACACAAAGGGCTAAGGATCATGGGTGGGTTTTAGTCATTACAAGTCTGACACTCTCCCTCCTTCAATTTGATGATGTCAGACCCGAAAAAAGTCCCTAAATGTATGAATTATTTCCGGGGAAAATTCCGGACGCATGAAGAAAAATCCGGACTTTTCTTTTAATTTTTTATTTTAAACTGTGTTCTCATTTTTGGAAATTCCAAACGTTTTGGAATTCTCCCGCATTCCAGTCACAGCTCCAGGACTTGTCCGGAAAACTCTGTAAGTACATAGTTTTATACACCTTCTTAGGTACCTCCTGTGTTGGTATGTTACAAGGAAGGTAATGAAATGGTTTAATGTATGAACTCATTAGGATCGGTAGCCACCTACTTTATATGTACCACTGTTTCAATGTGTAGGCAGTAGGCACATTTAAGCGTCAACAGGATAAATACAAAATAAAAATAGAAATAAAGGCATGAGTTCTGAACATTAAACATTGGGTGTTAAAATACCGGCAACGAAGCCGAAAGGTATTTCGACGCGACATGGAGACCAATACCTCCATGACTCCCGTACTACTCAATGCACCTATCGGCACATGGTAAAACGTGATTTTTCTCCCCGTAAATGTCCTCTCCCAGCAGTACTTTTCGCGCAGAGACACTTAATTTAACGTAGCTACAGAATGCTGGGATGAGGGCTGGGTAAAGGTTTCGTTTAAAAAATACACCTTGTATAAAACTGTGCTATTAGAACGAACTCCCCAAAAAAACCGTATATTTCATTACCGCGTTGGTAAAATTATACAATATAATATAACCAGTTTATTACTTAAAATACATTCGTATTTATGTAATACCAGAATTTCAAGATCAATTTATGATGTCATATTTAACTGTATCGCAGATTTGGAGTTCAATCACTTGTTCTAAAGTATAGATATTCTGTGTTTTGTTTAATCGTTGGCTATTAATATAGATATAGTTACTTAATAATAACGGTAAAATTCTAGATGTGAATGAACTATGACATCACAATTTTTATAAGTACCTATCAGTGTTATTCCATTGTGTGACGCCTACGTTTTAATATATTTAGTTTTCACTCATTTAGCTATATTACGCATGTGATCTGGCTGACACTTATTGTAACAGGAGAAAAATAAACTAACTAGTTTCCTAATTTTAGGATATTTGTCCGGAAAGCTCACGTAGCCGAACGTAAAATGGTGGGAGTGGTCCTAAAATCGACCCTTGTGATATACTCGGCTGCTTGTTACCTGGAAGATTGTGTTCAGTTTAACTAATGTCTTTAAAATAATTACCTATCATCGAGACATCAATGTCAGGGCCATGCTATTTTCTATTTAGTTACTGTTTTGGCAAAAACCCTATGGTAGCATGTGGCACCTAATCGAAAGCTTGAGCCAGATTTCAGATGAATGAATGCGTGAATTACTAATATAGGTAGGCATGATTGTAATAGATACAAATATTAACCCGTACCTATCTGCTTGCAGCTGCAATTACTACTTATATCTTAATATCAAACTAAAACTTTGGTAAACAGTTAACCGTATTATATTGATAAAAACGTAGTCTTTTTAACTGTTTAACAGTTTAACTTATCGGTAGCATAATGCAACGGCCGTTCTGTTATCGTAGTTATTGTTTACGTCATTTCATATCTACACGTACTCGTTACAATGAAACATATGATAACTTTGAAATATTAATTCTGGGAAAAGTCGCGAGTTAGTAAAAATAAGTCATTAACGTAATATTTTAAATATTATAAATCTCTACATATCGGTCTTCCTGCAGAACTCTTTGTTGCGACATAATAATTATGCGTAGATTTGGGTCGATGATTATGGAAGGCCTAAAATGATCCCGATGATAATGATAGAAGAAAGGATAAAGTATCAACTATAATCCTATCGGCAAAACCTGATCTGAAAGCATACTGCTGTACTGACTTAAATAACAAATGTGACTTAGTAGCCAATTCCAAAACAGTAACAAATATCCCGAGTCTTATTAACGTTGGTAATTATTTTGAACATAATACCTATTTAATATGCACTAGTAAAACAGCATAATTATAATTAAGACCACAGACTCCCAGGAGAACCACTAACAAAGGACAATTAATTTTGTCTCATTAGTCGACGCTAGACAAAATATATCGTGTTTATGTATCGGGCAAAGTGTTATTAAGTATTTCCGTCAGGTAATTCTCTGTAGTAGCCACGGAGTTCGGATTTGTTCCCGGTTCATGGCAATACATACACGGCCGGTCGTTCCACTTTTGCACGCGGTGAAAACCTTCCCTTACAGTGTGGCAATGCCTTTGACAAAGAGTTACAGACGCAATTTTTTAGTTAACTGTTGTTACTTTAGGTTACTTTAATTGATAAATGTTATGAATACTGTTATGATGAGTTACCCTAGGTTCGTGGGTTGACCACCCATTACATACCGAATTTCCTCCATGCCTCGGAAAGCACGTTAAGCCGTTGGTCCTGTCTGTCACTTATAAATCTTTGACAGTCGTAACAGCTGCCCGAATGCCTGACATCTAGTCTAGTCTTACCAAGGGGTATTGTATTACCCATTCTAACTGAGTTGTGGAGGTCAGATAGGTAGTCGCTTTGTGTAATGAGCTAAACGTAGAGACGCTACGCACACATTCTTACAACTTAACCACCTTATGTTATTAAAAAAAATATTACAGTTTAAAAAAACTAAAAATAACACGCTTTAGAGTAACGCCACATTTTTCCCGTATTTTTTATGCCCCCATATCATGGGCCATACAGTTTACTAATATTATAAATGCGAAAGTAACTCTGTCTATCTGTTACTCAATCACGCCTAAACTACTGAACCAATTTGCATGAAATTTGGTATGGAGATATTTTGATACCCGAGAAAGGACATAGGCTATTTTTAATTAAAAAAAAATAAAAAAACTTTATTCAAGGGGTTGAAAGGGGTGTACGAAAATATTACTTTTGGTCGCGATAAAAGAATAAGGCAAATAAAAAGGATAAAAGTAAAATGAAGAGCTAATATAAGGAAGGAATATAAATAAAAAGATATGCAAGTAAATTAAAAACTACGTCTAATAGTCACCTCATATTCCAGTTCAAGTTTGTTTAAGTCCGAGAATTTTATTGGTCTATCTATGATTACGCCATTCATCATTCATCATTATACGCCACCACACAGTTTGATATAATTGTTTTTGCTATACTACTAAAAGACTAGTTCTCCATGGGACATGAACCTAGCAACGCGTGTCAAATAACAAGTCAACCCAAAATAAATTTTTACTCAATTCTTACCCGACTACAATGGGAAAAGATGAAATGAAAACGTCCACAGGATATTGTCCTGTTTCTGTCGTGAAGTGTCCCAACAACCAACTTGGGAGTGTCCACGAATGGTTTAACACATCAAGCGGCCATTGGGTACGAATACCCGAGGGTAAACGCAGTGGTGTGCAAGTTTGTGGGATGAAGTATGCCGCGGCATAAATGAGGTAAACGACTACGGGTTATTGTCCAATAGTCGTCGTAGAGTAACCAATCTCCAACCTTGGCAGTGCCCACAAGTGGGTTAACACATCCAAGAGGCCGAAAGGATGCCAATTATCTTTCGATAACGGGACGTGTGTGGGGGTGAAGAATACCTAAATGATGTTTAGTTGTAGAAGAGTTGAGTAAGAGTTAAAATGGGTAAAAGATGAAAATAACAAAATGATTACCAAATATAGGTACTCACTTGAGGAAGTGAACTTTTGAATATTGAGAAATGCAGAATGCCTAGAAATAATTTAAGAGGGAGGGGTGGGTCAGTATAAATTTGGGCGCCAGACTATAACGTTACATTTTCCTAGTAGGAGCCAGAAAACTGTAAGGTCACACTGCGCACTCACCTACCGAACTTTCAGTCTGGAGGGGAGCACTGTTAAAAGAAATAGCCAAGATGGTTTTGGCAAAAACCCTAAGGTAGCATGTGGCACCTAATCGAAAGCTTGAGCCAGATTTCAGACGAATGAATGCGTGAATTACTAATATAGGTAGGCATTGTATTAAATACAAATATTAACCCGTACATAGCTGCTTGCAGCTGCAATTACTACATATAGGTATCTTAATATCAAACTAAAACTTTGGTGAACAGTTAACCGTATTATTTTGTTAAAAATGCAGTCTTTTTTAACAATGTAACATATCGGTAGCTTATTGCAACGGCCGTTCTGTTATCGTAGTTATTGTTTACGTCATTTCTTATCCACGTATACCTACTCGTTAAAATGAAACACGTCATGTTAAGTTTAAAATATGAATTCTGGGAAAATTTGAATCTCTACATAGCGGTCTTCCTTGCAGAACTCCTTGTTATTCCTTGCGAAATAATATTATGTGTAGATTTGGGTCGACGAGTAGGCAAGGCCTGAAATGATGCCGATGATAATGATAGAAGATAGGATAAACTATCAACCACAATGTTAGCAGCGAAACCTGATCTGAAAGCATACTGCTGTTCTGAATTAAATACTAACAAGTGACTTTGTGGCCAAATTTTAAAGCAGTAACAAATATCCCGAGTCATTTTATTAATAAAAGTTTATTTCAGATCATACAATCCATAAATCAATAGTTACAAAACAGAATAGAATAGGCCCGCCCACACATACAAAATTTTACAAAAACAATAAATTCAATTAAAAATAAACAACATTCACAAAATTATAAACCACACAATAGAAATTAAAATAGAAAATAATTACATAAAGAAAATTAAATAACAAAAGTCAAAATTAATATATTAATGAAATAAATAAATTAATATACTAGCTAATGATATTATTATTTTTTATTGTAACCCATATATTGGCAAATGAATTTATTTCAAAAATTTAATGTTTTTTTGTTATTTCCTGGTTTATTATGATACCGGAAGACTGAAAAAAATTGTGAAAAAAATCTGAATATTACAGTTTTCGCGAAAATCGATGTACTCCCGGGAGTACTTTACCAACTATAGTGTGAAATATGTTTTCTTGTATTTGTACTACATGGAGTAAAAAGTGAAAATTGAAAGCTACTTGCGTTTAGATCTAGAGATTGGCACAGGTGAAGCTTCCAATGTGCTTTGGAACTAGTGACAGTAGAAGTTCTACAGATGGAGTAGATAATGGTTGAATTGAATTCCATGTTGGTATGGCATTATAATATTGATGGATGAATACGGAAAAACCTCTTGAAGCATTGGTGTTAGGAGTACTTTACAACGTTGTATGTGTACCTATTTGACTTTGAAAGACTGAATATTCTAGTGGGTGAGAGTTGAGCTTGGTGGAGGAAGTGTGATTCGTCATCAAAACAAGAACTGTCATCGGATCATGCATTTTCTTTCGGGATCAAAGCTTGAATTTATGTGATCGCGTCAGGTTCAAGCGCTGCAGCGCTTGAACCTGACGCGATCACATAACTTCATGACGCGATCACATAAATTGGAAAAGAGAAAATAACATGCTATACGACATAAAATCGATATCATTTTATATCAAAACAAACAAAAAAAGGCCTTTTGTATTTCTTTGTATACTTGGCAATGTACTTCGTGTATACCGAAGTCTGTTTTGCGCGTACTTGGCAACGGTATTCAGGGAGTACACACAAAGTTTCAAACTCATAAAATTGCAATTACGTAATTTACACATGAAATTATGGACGATTGATGTTGTTTATAATGTCCCTGTGCAATGTAAAGCCTAATAACCACAAGTCCTAACCAAAAAAGCGCAGAAAAACTTAAAAAGGTTTCATGTGACACAGAGACGTCAGATCGCTTCGAAGATATTTTGAATTTGAGGGATAATTATTGATTTTATCACATCCTATTATTTTATCTACTAAAATAAACAATTATTGCAAGCTAAAATTGATAATAACAGGTATTTTTTTTAGATTACTACCACAATCGATTTTTTCAAAGTGTATGTCTTTGGTGGAGTACACTGCCAATTTAAGGGTTAAACGTTAATAATTATTTTGAACATAACACATATTATTCACTAAGTAAAACGATATATAATTAAGCTCACAGACTCCCAGGAGACCTACTAACAATGGACAATTAATTTTGTCTCATAAGTCGATGCTAGACAAAATATATATAATCGTATATTTATATGTATCGGGTAAAGTATTTCCACCAGGATATTCTCTGTATTAGCCACTGAGTTTGGATTTCAAATTGGCAATGCCTTTGACGAGGACTTCTCGACGCAATTTTTTAGTTATTTGTTAATGTTACTTTATGTTACTTTAAACTGTTATGAATTAGCCTAGGTTCGTGGGTTGACAACATACCGAGTTGTCTCAGTGCCTCGCAAAGCACGTTATGCCGTTGGACCTGACTGTCACTTAGATGTTTGACAGTCGTTACCCCGCCCGAAAGTCGCCGCATGTCATTAAATTGACCCGAAAGTCTGACAACCAGTCTTACCAAGGGTATCGTATTACCCAGTCTAACTGGGTTGTGGAGGTCAGTTAAGTAGTCGTATAATGTAAAATGCTGATTCAATAACACAAAATTCACTAAGCCAGCGTTAAAATACACTGTAAGTACCAATGTAGGTAAGTAGGTACCACAAAACATTTAACCAACTTATTGGTGGGACAACACAGAACAAAAATATATGTCCCAACTTTGACATTTCAAAGCATTTTTTCTTCCGGGAAGAGGATCAACTAAGTTTTTTTTTACATAGTTACAGGTAATAAAATAAATAAATTATTAATAATAAATTAGTGTTATTCGTTTAGGTTTTATTAGTTTCACCTCTAAATAAAAGGTGAAACTAATAAAAGCGTGTTAAAATGAAATCCTCGCATAAATTCTCTTTTCTTCTTCTCTGCTTCCGTGTGAACCGTAGAACAACTCAGTCATTTGTTGCCCTTCGCTAGGCAGCTGGCAATAATACACAGCAAACTGCCATACGATGAGCCGCAACCGACAAGAGTTCTGAAGATTTATCTTCTTGTTTCTTCTTAAATTCTTCATGCATGACGATAATGTTAAAAGTAGACGTTTTCTCATACTTAATTAATAATATTAAAAAAATAAAAAAGTGTGTGATATTTGTCACTCTTTCACGCAAAAAAACGGCGAAACTGATTTGTTTGATATTAGGCACACAGAGAGTTTATAACCTGGATTAACATATAGGGTACCTAGTTACTTCTTATCTCGATACGTAAGTCCACGCATTAGAAATTCCTGAATTCCTGAACAGGAATTTCAGCTGGGAGTTCAAATTCGAACAGAGCGCTATTATTTAAGACATTCGTTATACATGTCATTGTGTCATCTCGTGATGGTCAAACCGTGCACGAGTAGGTCTATTTACAAATCCCAACTTACAAACTAGAAATACCTATACGTACACAATAACCCTTAAGACTATACCCTTTCTGTTACACGCTGTATACCTACTTACGAGTAAATTGAAACATTAAATAAACCTAAGATTAATATTCCAGGCATTCCAAAACAATTACGAACTCACAGTCGTTATTTAAATAAATGTAAAAGCATACACATTTGGTTTGATCCGATATTTATGACCGAACCTAACACGATAACAAAATAAATGTGTCGATGATTTAAAATACTTATAACTAACATAATCAATTACTTAGTGTTAGTTAGTTAAGTAGTTAATTTTAAAACACCGACTTATGTTTCGAAATATAGTAGAATACACAGAACTTTCTCACCTACTTCATGGACGGTTTTAATAAACTACTGCCTAGCCTTTTCCCAAATATATTTTGGTTGGCGTTCAATGTAACCGAATGCAGTTGATTATGTACCAATTTTGTACATAAACCGACTACCTATCTGACTGACCTCCACAACCCTGTTAGTAAGTCTACTGGGTAATACGATACCGTTTTGTAAGACTAGTTGTCAGACTTTTGGGCCACTGACTACCGTGACGACTGCCAAAGTCTCCGATCGATCGTCGACCGTCTACAAATGGTAGCCGGGGGACCAACGGGGCTTAACGTACTTTCCGAGACATTGAGGAGGTATGTAATGGGTGATCATGATCACCTATCCACGGACCAACCAACACAAGCGCGGCTTAACCTAAAGATTGACCCGAGCGGATGATATAATTTAGTCACGAACTTCTCAAATTCAACTTAAACGATTTAAACTAAAACACGTTGGATTATTTAAACTAAAACAGGAATGAAACAGTCAGTTTAGCTTACCCGTTACATGTAGCTTTCAGACGACACTGCCGGATAAATCAATGTTTCACTAATAACATATTTTCCTGGGGACCCTTGTTAATAAACTACATTTTATCTACAAGGAAAGCCGCGTGTTTATTATAGCTAGCCAATTAACGTATTTCATGACCACTACTGTTGGACGGACAAATGACTAATAATGTACAAAAATGGTGGCCATAGTGATGTACTATTAACAATCCCGTAATAAGTCCGTGATTTTTTTAATACCTATGACTTGCTTAGTTAGTAATTTTTTAGAATAATACCGTAATTGAGATGTGGATAGAATGATGGGATATGAGCTTGAAATTTGGAGGAAGGTACCAACTTAGGTTTCAGAAGAAGCTCGCCACTATCACACCTTCACCTATGGACATATTTTAAATCCAGTTTTTTTTTTTTTTTTAAGATTTTTAGCCCTGGCTGGAGGCCTTACACTCAAGGCGCCTACAGAATAGTCCGGTTGAGATGCCATTCACAAAAAAAACATCATTTAATATCAAGAAACTCGATCACTCACAAATCAACTTACAACAACACAAAATACAAAACAGAAATCCCGTTTTATCCCCTCACTAGTACAACAACGAACACAATTCGTTATCGAATGCACAGGAAATGTGACAGGAAGACCGGGGTCTGGCCGATACAGAATAGTTCCCTAACACATTACAAATAAGTAATCGCACTTTACCCTAATCTAACTGTAATAAACTCTGACATAGCAACCAGTAAACGAATGCTGAATATATTTTGGGCTATTCCAAAATCCGAATTCATAGGTTTTTCCTGATACTCGTAGTAATTCAAAAGTGCCTTAGAATGGACAATATAACATAACCTCACGACTTGTAATCCCCGAAGGATTAGGCAGAGGTGTACCTAATAGAACACCTTCATTTCTCCATGTTATATGGGGCGAGTCTATTGCCATCAAGCGGGCACAAATCCAGATTATCCAGACTCCGCAGATGTAACTGAGAAATTGATCCTGACGGAAAACCCAACAATAGGGTAGTTAACAAAAAAAATCTAATTAGTCCGTCACATAGATTTCCAAAAAATATTGGACACGTTTTTTTTCTTTTTTCACGTAAACAAACAATTAAGACGATACATTGCTTTGAAAACTCATGTGACGTCATATTCTAAGACATTAGTATGACATTTCTTAGTGAGCAGTGACGTCACAACCTCCCACTCAAATCATTGACGCGTTTTATCTTCGTAAATTTTTATTGATTTGATAAAACAAAAAATACGTACCTAACCAACATTTTTCGATAATGGGTCTGACAAACGTTTTTTACTTTACACACCAAATAAATCTACAAAAAATTACAAGAAGAACTGTGTTTTTACTTTTTTCATATCTTAAAAAATGACTGAGATATTTACGATCAAAGTGCGTATTTCCACCCGAAGGTTTTTAAAAACACGGGCGGGCGCTCACTCACTACCCGATGACGTCACAACTCCCACAACCACGCTCTCGTTTGCACGCCCGTGCGCAGTAAAAATCAAAATTATAAAGTTATCTGTGGTAAAAATGGAAAAAAATACTGTATTGTGCCTCGGTGCTTCAAATCTTCAATCACCTTCAATTCAACAGTTTAAACACCTGATAAACTCTTTTTTATGTGCTTGAGGACCCAAAAAATGAAGAAAAAGTGGATGACACCCGTAAAAAGAGTTGATTCAATAGGTCCTAAAATTAAAGCGCACTGCTGTGAAGACCACTTCGATTTTATTTTCTTTTCATTTAAAAATAAAATTAATCAAAAATATCTGGTTTAGTACCTATAAAACTATAATAATGGTAGGTATTTGCCTACTTACAAAACTGGTAACTACGTAAATACCTACTAAGACTTACTACATTCTGTATATGGGTAAATAGTGACTTTTTCTTTTAGTTTATACCTACTAATAACACACTACCTAGGTACTAACTAAATGAAAGACACACTTTCAGTTAGGTTTAAGTTTGAACAAATACCTACCCAGGAGTAGGTAATGCTTACTTAGAACATTCCTATATACCTTTTCATCGTTATTCCACGATTTTCAGCAGCCATAAAATCCTGATTTTTCATGACATATTGTGTCACCAAGTCACCATCAAACTATCCACTCTTGGCAGATTGTTCGACTGACATAATTAATAGAAAACCTTCCATTCTAAACAATACACGTTTCACTTTAGTGTAATCGGATAAAAAGGATAATATTATTATTACTTTGAAATACAAGGACACTATAAGTACGACGACAACGACGAGGCAAAAGGAGTACCTATGTTTTAGGTAAGGATCGAAGCAAGTGGCGATCTGTGGTTTCTGCCTATCCCCATGGGAAAAGGGCGTGAGTTTATGTATGTATGTGTACGTATAAGTACATAATAGGAAAACGAAGACGATCAAAACAAAATAAAACGAGACGCGCCTAATTTATTATGGTCAACGCACCGGACTAAGTGCCGCGCAGTGATGCGGTCGCGGGCTGAACAGGGTTGTGACGTATTAGTACGAGCGCGCGTAATCTCGGAAATTCAAAAAATTACTTAAACTTCTCGGCGTTATAACTTCGGAAATACTGCATGTATCGAAGTAAAACAAAAACTAATGTCGTGTACACGTTCTACACTTCGATTTTAGGTGTATTTGATACGAATATTCTGACCCTTTTGTGTTCCCCATTTAAAAGACGGACTAATTAGAATACTTACCGAATATTTTTTTAGTCAGTAAACATCCCTATTCTTTGCCCTACTCGAGAATCAAACCCAGGACCTCATACTGAGCAGTCGCGCTTTCGCGAGGCATTCAAGTACATTGTACCTACCTATACCTTGTCGAAGTAAATGTAGGTATTGCATTTGTTGGTCCAGCCAGAACAAATAAATATCGCATTATTGAGGAGAACTACAGGTTCTGACAGGTAGGTACCTAAATCTATCTATACCCATTACCCATTCGATTTGCATACAGTGCAATGCCTAATTGGGATAATGTTAGGTTATTTATTAACCGACTTCAAAAAAGGAAGAGGTTCTCAATTCGGGCGTATTTTTTTTAATATTTTACCTCATTAGCTCCGCTACTGAGCCGATTTGAAAAAATATTTTTTATGTGAAAGGATATTTTACCTGCTTTGCGATTGGTCTCATAGAAACTACATCGATGTCGGTTCAGATAGTTTGGTTTTTGTTTCTTCTGACATGATGTTACAATGTAAAATTAAAACTTGACACACTCCCGCGTACCTATCTAGGATTCATGTTAAAAGTTTAAGTGGTTGACTACAACTTAAAAAGAGTAAAATCAACCAAAAAAATCGGCTTCCAAAAAAGGACAACAAAGTCTACAACAACTTTATACCTTCGGAAGTCGGTGACATTTGTTTGTTTCATTACTTTTTTGCAACCGGCTTCTGATAAAGAAAAAAAAATCCAACAAAGATGACACAAGTACAGTTAGCCAGCTTAGCAATCTGCCTGCATCTATTAAATTTTTCCAATCAACCTTGAACGGTTGAACCTAATGCTTCAGCGATATATAATGTTCAAAATTTATTAAATTTTACAGATTACAGAAGCTTGGATGTTCCGGTGCCCGTAAATAATAATTGGAGCCACGTCACCTAATGTTAAGTACCTACCTACCTATTATTTACATAAACAATGACATAATTTCCTATAAATACCAGTTAATTAAATATATTTATATAACTATCATATTATTATTAATAATTTTGTGCTCTACAATAACAAATTATGAATTCGAATGCCATAATTTAATTTATCATCGCAAGGAAAACCACAATTTGAAACTATGTTTGTAAGTAACATGTGTCGGAAAATCCCATCAGAGGAAAAACATTACTTTACCTAATTAATAAGTTATAATATGAACCCATTTTAATATATTTTAGCTATTTTGTATGTTACCCATGTATCTAAAATAAAAGCCATTTATTCAAATTAGGCTGATAATCAGCACTTTATGAACGACAAAGTTTACAAGAAACATTCCCCCCAAAACGCCCACCCTAGTGTTTTACCTGGGAAAGTGTAGAAGTGGCGAAACAAACCCAGTGTTTCAACTTAGCAAATTCTGTAAAATAGTGTGTTATTATGATGTACGAGTAGTATGCTGAAGCTTTTGTGTAGTATATGAATACTTATTAACTGCTAAATGTTTGCAATAATTGGACAAGTTAACTCACTCAAATCTGAAGGATTCTTTTTACACAAACTGCTGACAAGCTCCATGATCCTCATGTCTGAACTTGTAGGGAGAAACGCCCAAAAAACACACATTTTAAAGGACGAGGTTTTTTTTTTGAGGTGAAAAATTACGTTTTGAGTGTGGGTAATGGATGCTTTGAATAGTAAACGGAGCATGGCAAATTGTTGCCAAAAAAACTGATATTTAAAAAAAAACGTGAAAAATTCGGAACTTTGAACTCCAATAGCTCCGTAACTAGAAAGTTCCCAGGTATGGTCCAGAACAAAAATAAATTATCGCAATGACGGTCCCTTTTGGCTTCATTAAGGGTGCTTGTACAGTGTACAGGTACACCCTTTATTATCTCCTAGCTTTTTCTCGCGACTTTGCTCTTATTATGTATGGAAATTAACCTACGGGACCGATTAAATTAAACACTCGGGGATAATGTAGCTTCCCGTTAGTAATAGCTATTTATTCACCAAGGGGAGTAAGGCACAGATTACTAATCGAGTGTGCATTTGAGGCCCGACGCGAAGCGGAGGGCCGTGAACCACAGGAGTTTAGTAATCTGTACTTACCCTCGAGTGAAATATACTGCTTTATACTACACTTAGCTTGTTTTTCACTTTTCCACTGCATAATATTACATTGTTACCATAAGGGTGAAAGGAACTTATTTAGACTCCCGAGTCGGGGTTTGGCGCCTGAGCGCAGCGAGGGCGCTAATAGTTCGAGGGACTAAATAAGTCTTTAACCCGAGGTAAACACTGTGCTTTTCATAACGAATACAAGGAAAGTTGATGGGAATAGGCTTGCCCCCAATTACCTAAATCGTTGAATAGGCTTTGCTCCTAATTACATCTGTTGATGGCAATAGGCTTGCTCCTAGCTTCTAATTAGATTAGTTGATGGCAATAGGCTTGATCCTTATTACATCGGTTGGGGGCAATAGGCTTGCCACCAATTACATTCGTTGATGGCAATAGGCTTGCTCCTATTTAGATTAGTTGATGGCAATAGGCTTGCTCCTAATTACCCAAATCGGTGGATGACAATAGGCTTGCTCCTAATTATATCGGTTGATGGCAATAGGCTTGCTCCTAATTAGCTTGGTTGATGGCAATAGGCTTGCACCTAATTACATCGGTTGATGGCAATAGGCTTGCTCCTAATTAGATTGGTTGATGGCAATAGTCTTGCTCCTAATTACATCGGTTGATGGCAAGAGGCTTGCCCCCAATTACATCAGTTAATGGCAATAGGCTTGCTCCTAATTACATCAGTTAATGGCAATAGGCTTGCTCCTAATTACATTGTTTGATGGCAATAGGCTTGGTCCCAATTACATCAGTTGATGGCAATAGGCTTGCTCCTAATTACATTTGTTGATGGTAATAGGCTTGCTCCTAATCACATCGGTTGGTGACAATAGGCTTGCTTTTAATTACATTGGTTGATGGCAATAGGTTTGCTCCCTATTACAACAAATAATTTGACAGCTGTCAGTAGAAAGCGATTCTCCCTAGGGCTGAAAAGTAGTACTTTCAACCCGCTCCGCAGGCATGTTCTGACCTACACGCAGAGTATGAGTAATGAAAATTAAATTGTTTGATTGCCAACGTCATCAAGACTTTAAAAAAAAACAAAACGCGTTAGTAATGAACGCATTACTACCCTGATTTTCAGGGCAGTAATGAAAAGCTTTCAAGCCTTTTAGTACACTTACTAAGCAAGTGTAGTATAAAAGAATTTTCAGAATCGGAGCAGAAGTTCCAAAGATTTAAATACCTCTTTATACACAAATAATATAACATCACGCCTGTAATCCCCGAAGGGTTAGGCAGAGGTGTTATGTAATAGTATACACACATTCCGCCAGTTATGTGTAAGTCCCACGTATAAATAGGGGGCAATCCTATTGCCATCAACCGGGCACAAATACCTCAAATCCCTCTAAAAAAAACCTCTTTTGAACGATCGATGAGAACGATTAAAAAAAAAGTAATATCGATGCACTATAATCTATTAGGAAGTTATATAGGAACCCATCTTATCAGCAAATTGCAACGCAATTTGTACTTACCTCTCTTAATATCTGGGTCAAGGTCAGTTTTCATCTGGAACGTAATAGATTCCTTTTACTCTAAAACATATCGATTTGAAACCCCACAATACAGAAAGTAACACACACTTTTTATCAAAAAAAAACACGGGTCACCGTTACTCACTCTAAAGTTGCGACAATCATTTGTTTTGAAATAGGTTTTTGTTTATAAAACGAAGGATGTTGGGACCACGGTCAGTGGGTGGATGTCAAGTTCTAGGTGAAGGCCAATTGAGGACCTGCGCAGATTGATTCAGGGAGAATGTTGCCATCCATTTTTTCGCGGAAGTGCCTAATGTTTTCTGTATAGCAATCTGTTGATGTGTTGAGCTTTTTTATTGCTACGTGGGAGTTGAAAGGGTTTAAGCTTTTATTTGATCGGTGTTCGTGTTTTTATAGCCTATTTAACTTTTTCGAAGAATATTTATCACGTTTTTTTGGAAGATTGCTTGTTATAAGTTTCTCGTTTCTATGATTATACAGGGTTCTATATAAGTTAATGTTTACTCAATCAATAGTAAATCCTAAGTCGGATCTGAAAAAGGGTCACTAACTTTATCAAATATTTGTACGAGGTAATTTCATCCAGGGATTTTTCGTATCATTACAAGCTCCGATCCAAGTACTTAAAACTGAAAACTTTCTGTAGCTTCCTTAATAATTTATTATATAGGTATACTATTTTGTAAGATTGGTTCAGTGAAAAATCATACGATATTTCAAACTCCTGGCTTAGTATACAAAAAAATCGTAGTAAGGTTCATTTTACCTATTTATTTATTTCAGATGTGTTACTTACAGGAGATTCAGATGTGTCACTTAAAATTATAACACGGATATCACCCGAAGGGGTCTTCATCTATTCCCAGTCACCACCAACGACGAACGGGAAAGTAATTTCCTATTTGTTGCCGCTAATAGTTGCCATGAAACGACTTCTTCCAAGCAAATTTAGATTTGGGTGCTTCATCATCATCTGGCTGACATAGCCAGGAGTCACCCCTTACAGACTGAATATAGGCCTCTCCTTTTTTCTGCCGCACTTCTCGATTATGAGCGACCCTTATCTAGATGTTTCCCGTGACTTTAACGATATCGTCAACACAATGAGCTTTGGGGCGGCCCTGGTTTCTTTGGTCTAACCTTGGCGACCACTCGGTCAAAGTCTTGTTCCTTCGGCCATCTTCACTGAAATTGTCTTGTGAAAATATAACCCAGCAAAGAAAGCATAGGTTCAAGGGTGGTATGTGTTATCTGACAAGAGTTGTTAGGCACACCCACATTCTGCCGACAATACAAGTATGTATTAAGAAATAGGGGGTAGCAGGGGGGCACTATTTCCATAGAGTAGGTATAAATCCACATCAGGGCTGTACTGCTCTATTTGGGAACTCTAATGGCCACGCTCAAAAGGCGTGCTTGTGACCGCAACACTAACAAGGAAAGAAGGTAGACATCATTTTTGGTTTATAAATAGACATGTATCATGTGTACCGCAATGTTAGGTTTATTATTATACAAATGAAACACATTTCGTAAATATATAATGTATAATGCTATAATAATCTAAGTAAAATAACGTAGTAATAAAATCAAATAGTACATAAATGGAGGTCACAAAAACAAAAATAAATCAAATAAAATATTTTACACAGGGCGGATTACACCACACTAAACGATCGCTTAACATTAGTTTAAGTCGGTGGCTAAGTTTACCTACACTTCATATATCCACGTAGCAGCTCAGCAAAATTCATTACATTTTATAGACCCCAAGATAATATGAATAAGTAAATAAAATAAAAACAACCTGCTTGTGAACTTAAATCAACCTTAACAGTAGTAAGTTGCAGTGCCTACGTCGCAGACATCAGATTTATTCGCTATTTAATGCATCTTTCTTTTCAATTGATTTTACAGCTCAATATTACATGGACGTTAATATTTACAAAGCATCGGTTTACTAACGAGTACTTATCTACGAAATTCGCATTTATCAGATGCCTGCGACACCTATGAACTTTATTAAATAAACATTCTTGCCGTGAACCAGTTACTCGCATGGTGCAATCCGCCTAAATCGGCGATCAGCTGCCTTTTAACACAAAGTACCTAATGGTGTGCGATGTTCTTTAACATTGTATTATTTTAAATAATAATAAGATAACTCGGCTCCGACACAAGAGCGAAGAAGGAACATGGGTTTGGTTTTTAGTCAGCAGAAGTCTGACACTTCCCTTCGCTCTGCCCAAGAGCGGGGGGGGGGGGGGGGGGTTATTCGATGATTTTCCACCTACCAAAAAAAAAAAAAAGAGGGTAGTTTTAATGATTTTCATCATCATCATCATCATTTCAGCCAAAAGACGTCCACTGCTGGACATAGGCCTCCCCCAGGCGTCGCCACATTGACCGGTCCCGTGCGTCTCTCATCCAGCGGGTTCCTGCAACCATGACCAGGTAATCGGTCCACCTAGTGGGAGGCCTTCCAACGCAACGTCTTCCGGTTCGCGGTCGCCATTCCAGAACTTTTCTTTTTTTTAATGATTTTACTGGCATATAACTCGGTAAAGCCATGCGTGCGAATCTGTTAGGACCTGCGATGTTGTGATTTTTATAAACCCCAGAGTAATAGTTTTACAGACAAATAGAATCAAACCCTCTGAAACTTGAAAACACAGCAAGTATAATAATAAAGTTCAGGAAAGTAGGTACCAAACTGTGTCGGACTATCAGACAATAGTGTTGTGTACAATAGACCAAATGTTATACAACGGCTCGCAACACCAACTTATAAACTATATCCTTTAGGCCGTTTATATAGCAAATCAAGTAATATGGCGCGTTGGTAGTTAACTATTAAGTCTAGGGAGCAGGTATACGATATCCTATGCTAAACTATGAAACACGAGGTTTTGAACGACAGATAGAAGCTATTTGATTTTTGGGATATCTCTTACTTGATGCGTGTGCACAACACTAACACTTTTGTGTACCTATTCTAGAATAGAAAATAATGTTCTTTAATGTATAAAATCAGGGCAGAATCTGTTAAATAACTTTAATAGTTTCTCAACTTTAACGCTAAAGCTAAAGATTCAAGGTTGATTGGGAAAATTTGATAGTTCCGGGTCAATTTCTTTATAATAATTATATGAGTTATGATCTTACATGTTTTCACCATATAATGGCTCACAAATATTAGAAAATATTAAACGTAAAAATAAGGCTTTGTCTGTTTTAAGTTATGGAATCAGGCGTTACTTTGCGGAAATCCATGACATTAAATGCTATGAAATATATGTAGTTTTAATTCCGCGTGACATATATCCAGGTCTGAAAGCAGGACTCAATTCCCACCGTCATGCATATGCACATGCACACATGGGCCCACCCTCCCGCCCTCATGCATATGCACACATACAAAACAAGTGTGAAATAATTAGCATGCCATGCAATCAAACCTATACTCGACACGTGTTTCGCCCCTCCACGGGGCATCCTCAGGAGTTGTTGACTCGTCGAGCGTTCGTGCTCGACGAGTCAACAACTCCTGAGGATGCCCCGTGGAGG
Source organism: Diarsia dahlii (assembly GCA_949775195.1). Lineage (NCBI taxonomy): Eukaryota > Metazoa > Arthropoda > Insecta > Lepidoptera > Noctuidae > Diarsia > Diarsia dahlii. The sequence continues at coordinate 11,410,735 of OX459210.1, read as the reverse complement.
GGCGAAACACGTGTCGAGTATAGGTTTGATTGCATGGCATGCTAATTATTTCACACTTGTTTTGTATGTGTGCATATGCATGAGGGCGGGAGGGTGGGCCCATGTGTGCATGTGCATATGCATGACGGTGGGAATTGAGTCCTGCTTTCAGACCTGGATATATGTCACGCGGAATTAAAACTACATATATTTCATAGCATTTTTGTCTGTTTTATAAGCGCTTATTATTTTTTGTATATAATTTCAGCACTTAGTCTAATTGTATCCACGGTCTGAAATTAGGTTTACGCTTTTTTTTTTTTTGGTGGGTGGAAAAACATCGAATAACCCCCCCCCCCCCCGCGAAGGGGAGTGTCAGACTTCTACTGACTAAAAACCAAACCCATGTTCCTTCTTCGCCCTTGTGTCGGAGCCGCGTTATCCTTTCGATAATCCACAGCCCCGACGGGATTAGGTTTACCCTTGTTTGGTATAACAACGTTTCGTCGAAAATCACTTCGACTAATTTCAGTTAGCATAAAGTCACTTCGCATAATTATTCATTTGACCGAATAATTAATTGGTAGATTTTTATTTAGCATATTTATTTATTTGATATAATATCTTTTGACCGAATTTTCAAATGCACTAAATTTAATTAAACTAATGTTTCACTAGACTAATAATGATTTAGTCCAAAGATCGTATCGAATATTCAGTTCATTAATCATTCGTTTCCGTCAGCAGTTCGACGGAGCCCCGCTGCGCGGGGCTCCTATTTATGTCTGCAGGGATTAAAGGGACCTAACTAACCGAACCTCAGGGTGCCCCTGACGTCGACCGTCTAGGGTTAGGATTCCTGTCAGCATCTGTGTTTGTTTGGGGGAAAAATTGAATATTCGATAAAACACAAATTATACCCTTTTGATCAATAGCGCAAATGTTGTTTTCGCAAATAAATAAATATTCGATGAAATGAAAATTATGCTAACCGATATTATACAAAATGATTATTTTCTTAAACGTTGTTCGAACAAGTAAAATTATATCAAAAGTTGTTCGGCGAAACAAGGGTGAAGGTGAATCCTGAAATTACAGTTTAGAGTTCTATATTCCGCCAGTTATGTTTAGGGGAGTAGGGGCCAACCGGGCACAAAAACAGACTAAGGTGGCTGAAAACGAGATATGTATAACCATCTTTTCTTATAGACACACATTACCTATTCATTAGCACTAGCAATTAGCATCAAAGTTATTTTAAATCCCTCGTGTTTCATACTTTGGCGTTAGACGCGATAAGCAATGCGAACCGTTTACCCTGATCACACACAGTCGGCTTGACATTCTCACTTCTGTACCAAAGACTAAAGAGCCAAAATTGTATACAAGCTACTGATAACGTCAAAATGGCCGATCACATTTTCACTGAACGAAGTCTATACTACAAGAGATATTTTCTCTCAAAAATTCTCATATAATCCTAGCCTAAAATGGTCGTAGCTCCAGTTTGCATAATATGTATTAAACACGTCTTTTTTTGTATTTTTATCACCATTTTTCTACATCACAGCGTGGCGATACAAACGTCATTTTGATATTTCATATTAATAAATAGCAGGCCACGTGATTGAAAAATATGCAGCGCTCCCGTGGCGAAGCTTGTTCTCAAAATGGGCGGGACACCACACCTAGCTTTTTAAAACCCTGCGCGGTTTCTTGTGATACTATATCTCTTAAAGACGTCGTTGCGGACCTGTGGCGAAACAAACAGACTACCCAGGTCATCTGTCCGACTTACCGGCGTTGTGTAAATGATTAGGGGCGTCCGCAAATGCGAATTTTAGCCTATACGCCTCAGCTACCAGCACACTAATATTCGAATCGGTCCAGTTTTGAGTGGGAACGTTTTGTAAGAGTATCATGAGTCCTTGGAAATCTCTTTCTAGCATGAGTCTCTCCCGCCAATGGAGTAAGAAAGCCGCGCAGACGTACAGTTGGAAGGTCGCGAACCCGTCTGATTCCGCGAGGTATGTGTCCCATAGACGTATGGTGCAAGGAAGAGGTATTTCCCTAGTGAGGAGGTTGTTCATCCACCGGAATGAGAACTGGAGGTAGTCCACGCCGTGTGTTTGTAGGTGCTCGTGGAGTGGTAAGTCTATGCGTCGTATGAGCTCCTTCAGTTGGTTCACCTGTAAGCAAACATTATAATTAGAAATAGGTTTCTTTGACATAGAAAGAACGCAACACATCCTGGACGGTAACAACGGCAGTTTTCTTGACGATTTTGGGGTCAACTTCCAGTCAAATCAGATAACTGCCTATCTGATGAAACTCCAAAACAAAAGGCAAACGGCAGTGAATTAAAGTGGCCTATTTGGAAAGCCTTGAATCGATTGCGCACTCTAGCAGGTCGCTGCAAACATAATCTGGCAATGTAGGGTATTATTGGTTCCTCCAAAAACAGAGTGCGTCACTCCGGATCAAACAACGCCACACCTGCTGGAGTGTCCCAAGCACTCTTGGCAACCTGAATAGCGCCTCTGCCGCTGAAATAAACGTGGCCATCTACTAGGCCCAAACAGTGTGGGTAATATGGAAGTAAAATCGATACGACAAGAAGAAGAAGTCTATCGGATCGGCCCTCCACACTCCAGCTAGGTACTACATAACACGATAATAAACCCCCTTAGCTTAGAATGATGAAATCATCAGCCATTACAATAACATAACCTATTTAAAAACCACAATGGCTATAACATATCCCACATTGGTACCTAATACACACCACATTTTACCTGTTTGACATGTCTATTTTAGGTGCTATCATTTTCCTGGGTTCACTCGTCGTGTTAATTGTTTTTATCGGTACAAATGGCGCGTAATATTCCGGGAGAACAACAAACTGGTGATAGTGGCCAATTAAGCGGTATGTGGTAGGGAAAAGATTATTATTAATGTGTCTGTTTCCTTGTAAGAGCGGTAAACAAGGACAGAGGAGGTTGTATGGTATTTCGGTACACGTGTACTTGATAACGTTGTAATATCACGGCTGTGTCCCGAAGGGTTAGGCAGGGGTGTACTGTACACCCACATTTTGCCAGCTAGGTTTTTAAGTCCCATATATGTAATAGGGGGCGAGCATATTACCATCAACCAGCATAGATTCAAACTACTTACGTGGCTGCTTCTGAGAAATTCTTTAAGGAAAAACCGAATATCACTTTGTTCGACCCGGGGATCAAATTCAGCTTGCGGTCACTAGAGTTTTGTTCATGTTGTAACAATGCTTTGGTCCTAACCTTAGCTATACTATGACAATTGCATAGTATAGGAATCAAGTTAGTATGCTACTGTTAGCCAGTGTCATGCAACTGCAGGCCAATCCAGACCCAATGTGGACCACTGGTCGTTGATTCTGTTCAACTCGTCCCGCCATCTCCTGCGAGGTCTACCGCGTTACCTTCTAGCTGTGTCAGGGCTCCACAACGTGGTTACTTTGGCCCACAGCTTATCGAGCATACGGCAGATATGGCTAGCCCAATCCCACTTCAGTTTAGTGGCTTGAACAACGTCAGTAATTCAGGTGACCCGATGTATGAACATGGACGAGGCAAAAAGAGTCTGTATAACTGTAACGATCGTAGCAGATGTCGTTCTGTGGTTTCTGCCTACCCCCATGGGAAAAAGGCGTGAGTTTATGTTATGTTATATCAGTAATTTGTGTGTGTGGTTGGTATATACTAGTAACTTATCGGTTACAATAGCCACCGAAGGATAAGTCACGTCTAGAACTCTAGACACATATTCAAATTAGTTTGTTCTTTGTTTTAATTATCTTGGCGTGAGAACGTATTGTGAAATGTGACGTCATCGTAAATAACTATTGTTGGAAATATTATATTGTTCGTACTATTATTTAAAAATAAGTGTTTTATAGGTCGTCTAGTAGAGATTGCTTTTAGCGATAAGCCTGAGCGTTATTCGAGCTGTTTCCCACAACAGTAACTATGAACTATATTATTGTGTCTGATATCTCACATTATAAGTATAACTATTGTGTTTACATGTAGATAGCTAAAAGAGTAGAGGAAGACCAAAGAAACGATGAATGGACTGTGTGAAGGAAGATATGACTAGAACGGAGGTGACTGCTGAGATGATGAGAAATAGGGAAGTATGGAAGTAGAAGACTTGTTGCGCCGACCACAAATAAATTGGGCAGGAGAATGATGATGATGATTGATGTGAATGATGACAATGGCAGGAATGATGATGATTGTGTTTACATGCAATAGGGGATCGGACTGGGTCAAATTAATATGATTCTGTTTAGTCCGTAAGTTAGATTATCGAAAATATTGAATACGTGTTTTTTGTTTTATCAAATCAATAAAAAATGACGAAGATAAAACGTGTCAAAGATCTTGGAGTGGGGCTTGAAACGTCACTTGTGTCGTCAAAATGTACTATCATATGACGTCACACGAGTTTTCGAAGCACTGTATCGTCTTCATTTTAAGTTTACGTGAAAAAAGAAAAAATACGTGTCCAATAATTTTTGGAAATCTATCTGACGGACTAATTAGTTTTTTTTTGTCCGATCCCCTATTCAACATTTTCGTTTATAAATAAATCTAATTTTTCAGTATCAGTGAAAGAGCAATGAAGGAAAATAAGTAGGAGATTTATTTAAGGACTTGTGGCACTAATGTACCACTACTGAACATTATTTTTAAATAAATTACATCAATAAGAACATCACTGTCCACCATTGATGGACAATATTTTTTGGATAATAATTGATGGGGAATACTCATGTTTCATCGTGGCCACCACTGGGGGCCACAGGTGGTTGTTATCGGAATCGTTGTAAGTCTCCTCGTTTTAAGGGATTGTTTTATGTTATTAATTGTGATTATCAAAACTGCTGATTACCTAATTAGAATAAATTCGTAATAATAAAACACAAGTTGTGTACAAGACATTTTGGAATCACTTTTTATTACAATTATGACCCCGGAGGGTTAGGCAGAGCTGTAACGTATAGTCCACCCACATTTCGTCATGTAACAGGGCGAGCCTATTGCCATCAACCGGGCACAAATTCAGACACCGTGGCTGTTACTGAGAAATTCTGGTTTATCTTTAGTTAAAGTTTAATAATAAGGTCCACATATCAAATCAAATCCATTTATTTGCTACAAAGTATTGGTACAATATCGGTCTTTGCATAAATGATTCAGATCCTACATACTTAGTCATAATAATGATTTCAGTCAAATTTAAATTGAGTAGCAATGTTGTTAGAAACATTTTTCAAAATACTTTTAATGGCAGAGAGTATAATGCTTATGGCTGTTATTTATTTTCCAACCTTTTATTGAAAAGATTCTTGTAGTATTCAAGAAAACGCAATAAAGTGACGTCGTTTACTTGAGGTCAAGCAGTAACAATGGATTGTACACCTATAACGTGGAAATCAATTTACTTCGCTAGAGTATTAACATTTTTTGCCTACGGACATTATGTTAATGGTCGACTTCGACGAACCGTTATCTTTTTATGGAATTACAACTTCGTTTTCCTTTAGGGAAAGAATTGGGTCGATTTTAATGGTTTTTATACTAATCATTTAGGTTGCAGCTGCATAGAATCGGAGGAATAGGCTTCTATTCGTACATCAAGGGTGTAAAAATAACTGTCGGGCGGCGGGTTGTTCGAAAGAGATACCGCGGCCTCGGACACAAAGGGCAAAGAAGAAACATGGGTGGTTTTTAGTCAGTAGAAGTCTGACACTCCTTTCCGCTCCACCCAGAGCGGGAGGAGTCATTTGATGATATCCGACCATCCAAAAAAAGGGTGTAAAAATACCCTCAACAGAGCCGAAAGGCTTGTTCTCCAAAAAAGAGTAATTTTCTTCAATAGGGGATCGGACAAAAAAAACTAATTAGTCCGTCAGGTAGATTTCCAAAAATTATTGGGCACGTATTTTTTCTATTTTCACGTAAACTTAAAATGAAGACGATACAGTGCTTCGAAAACTCGTGTGACGTCATATGATAGTACATTTTGACGACACAAGTGACGTTTCAAGCCCCACTCCAAGATCTTTGACGCGTTTTATCTTCGTCATTTTTTATTGATTTGTTAAAATAAAAAACACGTATTCAATATTTTTCGATAATCTAACTTACGGACTAAACAGAATTATATTATTTTGACCCAGTCCGATCCCCTATTATTTTTGCGTAGGTTACTTAGTTTGATGCACAGAATGCTTGGTTGATACTTGAAAGCTTCGTGGAAGGTCCGTTTACACCTTATAAAGCTTGCAGTCCATGGCAAAGAAGTGAATAAAACATACAAAAGTTACATAATTGCAGTCATTACATTTTTTCACTTTCCACTTGTTTGTGATTTTGTTTTTTTTTATTGTAAAGACCATAAACGGTAGGGTAGACCGGGGACAATTGAAACAGGTCATGATTGCAACAACTTCAATTTCTCGGAAACCATGATACCTACGCGTGTGATGCGGCGTTCGTTGCATCGTCGGCCATATTCGGTTTTGTGTTTAGCACGGCTCGAGCGAGCGAGCAATGTAGTCGCACACAGGACGCCTCGACGAATTTCACGCCAAAAAGTAAGTTCTCACCATTTTTATTTTTTTGGTTTTTACCTATTTTAATCTTGTAGTTTGTCAGTTTTTCTTATTTGAGAGTATTGTTTGTCTATTTAAGTTAGTTTTTATTACTGTTAATTATTATTTAAGTCAATATATTACAAAATATTGAGTGTTAAAGTAGAAAATGTGACATGGGTACGTTTGAAACGACGTGGCTGTGGACGTTTGAAACGTTTCAAACGTCCCCGCATATTTCGCATTTTTATCCGACTGCACAGAAGAAGGTTGTGTTTTCTAAAATGAGTCTGCCGCAGGATTTGAAGCCGCTGTCCCATCTTCTCCTAAGTACTTAGGGACTCCACAGCCAAATTCCATGATCATACATGTGTCGGAACAGTGACCTTACCAGCCCGATGACTCTACAACCAGGGTTGGGCAGTATTTGAATTACTTACTTGTAATTAAAATACGTAAGTAATTGAAATACAAATACGTATTTTGTATTTGTATTTCAATTACTTCCTTAAAATGAAATTTGTTTTCAAATACCTGACGACGAAGTATTTTGTAATTAGTATTTCAAATACTTGAGGCTTCAAAACATATTTTAACATTAAAATACATTTATCCCCTCGTCTGTCCACTTTTTTGTGGTGGTTTTTGAAGGCGATTATTTTTATTTTTAAAAAGTTTTTGTAATTATGTATTTTGTATTTCAATTAAAAATAGCTAAAAAATACTGTATTTTGTATTTTATTCAAATACCTTACTTAAAGATTTTAATTACTTGCGATACTGTATTTTGTAATTTGTATTTCAATTAAAGCAAAGCATGTATTTTGCCCAGCCCTGACTACAACACCCAACAGTCTACCGCAGGACTTGAAGCAGACCGTCAATAAACCATTGTTATGATTGAAACATTTTTATGATTGAAACATTGTTATGATTGAAACATTGTTACGATTGAAACAAGCTGTTTTGTATGAGACTGGATTATCTTTTTTTATCCCCCATGTAAGTGCAATTACAGCAAAATAGGATAACAAGTCTTTCAATCATGTGAAATAGTATTCATTAGCACAAATTAAAGCTCGGAAATGATTAAAATAAGAGATATTTTACGTTGTTTATATTAAAGATGTTTTTGCTTTTATAATTTTCAAAATATTAACTTTACGGTGACACGCTTGTCACGATCTCAATAAATAATTTAGTAGTAAGTTAAATTTTTAAGATTGAGTAAAAACCTTCAGTAGTTCCTGAAATATTTCAGTGTTTCAATTATCCCTACTTACCGTTTCAACCGTCCTTGGGGTGGGGTCAATAGAACCACTGTGCCCGGTCTTCTTTAATGTGTGATTGTAGGTTAACTATTCAAAATAGAGATATAGATTATGTTTAATTTAGGAACTAGATAACGACACTTTCAACTATATAAATTCGAGGGATGTAGGTACTATAGATACTTCACTGCACACGGTTTAAGTCAAATTGTTTCAATTGTCCCCGGTCTCCCCTACATAGGTGATAATAGCTTGCTGTTTTTGTCGAGGGGTATTTTCATCCATCAGCAGGAAGACAGTGTATGCCATAATAACCTATTATATTTCCTCTTATAAATAATAATATAAATACCAATGCTGTGCTATTTACACAAAACTGAAATCATAGTGATTGGTCGAACAACAGCCAATCAAAGCATTAGCTTAGCTATTTCAACTAATTTAAGCTAACCAATCAACTCTACGTTCTATATTTCATCATCCTCATCATCAGCCTATAATGTTCACACTGCTTGGACTCAGGCCTCCTATCTAGGCGAGGGATGGGCTATATTCCACCACGCGGGCCCAGTGCGGGTTGGTAGATGTCACATGTCTTCGATTTTTTTGGTTCTAAGACATGCCGGTTTCCTCACGATGTTTTTCTTCACTGTTTGAGAGCAGTGGTGATGAAAATAAATTACACTAAGTAATGCACCTGATTGGGTTAAAACCCACGACTTACTGTTCGTAAATCGGGGCAGCCACCGCTGGGCCACCACTGCTTCTATGTTTATAACAATGATATTTTATTCGTGTTGAATTTTAATTAAAAGTTATTGTTCAATGTTATTTTCTTTATTTTCAATCTATTATTATTTTTAGCCATTTGTGCCCCACTGCAGAGCAAAGGCCTCCCTTCACTCTTTCCATTTATCCCTATTTCCTGTACAATTCAATCTATTAACATTTTAATTTATTTTAATATTAATAAATTGACTTACGATGTTTGTTTAATTTTTTTTCGAAGTGTTAATGGATGTAATTATTTAGTCTGTCAACCAGCCTTACCAAGGGGTATGGTATTACCCAGTATATAATTATGGTTTGTGGAGTTCAAATAGGCAAGTCGATTCATGTAAAATACAGATATTCAGCCGAAGCCCGTTAGACCGGAAGCCACTTTGTTATTTTTTATTGCTAAATAGGCCTACTCTTGATCTCCATCCATGATGGAAAGCTATGGATAAGGTCTATGATGGAACGAATGTGAACAGAAGATATTTGTCGGCGACTACAAATATAACCACATCGTCGGCTTTTCCAACGAGTCGACCATCTCTAGTCAATTTATCTATCTACACTCGAGAGCAATGAATCCGGGTCACTTAAAGAATGTTAAAAATCTCGGAAACTAAAAATGATAGGTTAATGCAATAAATTGTATTTAATAGACAATGTAATACTCCTTAAATGAAGGTATTAAAACTTCTTAGTTATTGTAAAGTTATATCATAAAAACATCAAATTTGAAAAAGGGCCACTTTCGAAGATGGAACTACGTAATTACAGCATTTGGTTTTGCTTTTGTTTGTAATCTGTCATTTATGTGGGTACATAAACCATGTTGATAGTGCTCTATATTCATTATTCAAGCTGAAATTATGTCGCTTACGCCTGAAGAATGCACCAGAATACTTACAATGCTGGAAACCGGCCGGAGTCAGCGCGATACAGCCAGGACTGTCGGTGTGTCGCTGTCAACAGTACAAAGAGTTCTCCGACGTTACGGAGAAACTGGTTCTAACCTACGCAGACCAGGAACGGGCAGAACCAGGTGTACCACAGCACGAGAAGACCGATACTTGGTGAACACCATGCTTCGAAATCGCTTTCTCACAGGAACTGAACTCACAAATCAGTTTCGACGCCTCGGAGGAAGTAACCCAAGTGCATGGACAGTAAGACGTCGGCTTGCTGAATCTAACTTAAAACCCCTTAGTCCTGCAAAAGGCCCTAAACTGGAGAGTGGGCATCGTATTTCAAGACTAAGATATGCGCAGAGCCACGTAAATTGGAGTATTGAAGATTGGTCAAAAGTTATGATCTCCGACGAATCAAAATTTATGCTCTACAAGCACGATGGAAGACACAGAGTGTATCGAAGACCAGGGGAAAGATTCAAGCAAGCATGCATCGAAGAAAAAGTAGCCTACGGTGGTGGGTCTGTACTTGTGTGGGCCGGAATTTCTCCTGAAAGTCGCACAGAGCTGGTGATCATAGAAAACGGCTCTTTAACTATCGAAAGATATGTGGAAGAAATCCTCAATGATCACGTTGGTTCATTTATGGTCAATTTAGGTGAGGATGCTATATTTATGCATGACAATGCCCGACCTCATACAGGTAGGATTGTGAATGACTACCTTCAAGAGATGAACATTACTCGTATGGAGTGGCCAGCGCGCAGCCCGGATATCAACCCGATCGAGCATGCTTGGGACGAGCTAGGCAGATGCGTAAAACAACGAAACCCTCCCCCAATCACGCTTCGTGAGCTCAAAATTGCTCTCACAGAGGAATGGGAGAATATTCCCCAAAATCGTTTAAGGAACTTGGTGTACAGCATGCCAAACCGCGTAAACGCAGTAATGGAAGCACGAGGAGGCAATACGAAGTATTAAAATTCAAGAAAATCGTAATAAAGTTCAAAAATTTCATGTTTCCTATTTTTGTTTTAAGGAGAGATCAGCAGTTTTTTTCTTTATGTAATTTTGTGTTAATAAAATGTATGGTGACTCATATTTTTTTACTTTCATTTAAGGAGTATTACATTGTCTATTAAATACAATTTATTGCATTAACCTATCATTTTTAGTTTCCGAGATTTTTAACATTCTTTAAGTGACCCGGATTCATTGCTCTCGAGTGTATATGTATATAATTCTCGTGTCACAGTACTCACAGTGTACTCAGGAGGTATGAAAAAAGGTCGTAAAAATACTTTTCACCCTCCTAACCCATCCCGAAGGTAGGGTCGGTAGAAAAAGGACAGCAGACTAGGAGGAGGAGGAGCTAGTCATAATATAAAAAATAGCATTCCGAAATCAGAAGCAATTATCTAATCCCTTGTTTAAGTCAAAGAACTAATAGGTTACTAAACATCAGTTTGGTATCATAGTAACGACTATCGTACTTATAATCAGTGCTTATCAGTAATATGATTAGCTGCCGCTGACATAGATACCCGCATTTTTATCATAATCTCAAATAGTTACTGGTACTGATACAAATAATAATACTATTGATGAGTTGAAATTGACCCACTTACAATAGGGTAAGTAGTTGACTTAAAAAATCTAATTAGTCCGCCATTTCCGAAAAGTATTTTTTTCTTTTTGCACGTAAACAAAAAATGAAGACGCTGTGCAGTGCTTCGAAAAGTCGTGTTACGCCAAAAGTCGTGTGTCAAAAAAACACGTATCCAATATTTTTCGATGGTCTAACAGACGGACTTAACAGAATCACATTTTTTTATGTCAGGAAACATCCCTATTTCTCCGGCAACGCACCCAGCGTTTATAAATAAAAAACAAATGATTGCCATGTCTGTTCCAAAGCAGTTATTTCGTAAGAGGATCGAACCTGCGACCAACATCTACCTAGCCTTATCCCAACTATGCTGGGGTCGGTTCCCAGACGCACCGGATGCCAGCCAATCTTAGCAAACAATAGGCCTCTCCTTTTATATTACTTTTATGTGTATCGATTGATCATGTTATGAAGATGGTATAGATGTCTTGTTGTTCATACTAAGTAGTTACATGTTCTACTAACTTATGGGTCGCACGTTCGATTCCCATAATATTTTCTTATGACTAAGGATTTTTGGATCGGATTAAGTTCTGCTTAATTCCGATCTAACAATGTAGGTAGGTATGACTATTAATGGTGTCTCTAACTTCCATGCAACCGTTTTCAGAACAACCAATTGTAACCCTAGCAAACATAGCATCACGTCACGCCTGTAATCCCTGAAAGATTAGGCGCAGGTGTACCCGCATACCAACATTTCGCCAGTTATATTTAAGTCCCACATAATAGGGAGCGAGCCTATTGCCATCAACTGGGTACGAATCCAGACTCCATGGCTGCTACAGAGAAATTCCTGATGGAAAAACTCAATAACACTTTGCTGGACCCGGGAATCGAACCCAGGACCTCATACTCAGCAGTCGCGTTTGCGACCACTAGACCAACAAGGCTTTTTTTTTACAAAAGCAAACAAAAAAAAAAAGAACTTCCACTTACCTTATATTGAATACCAAGTTGAGCAAATATATAATTATCCTGAATGCTATCCAAGAACTTTGAGAGGCACCAGAAGGAGTCAGCCTCGATGATGTCCCTCTGTTCCTCCGTCAGTTTGTCCAGGGGGAAGTTGTCCAACTCTTGGCCGGGAGCCGCTTCTTGGAGGAAGACCATGAAGAAAGGCGTCACCAGGTCGTTGATGCCTTGCACGTAGCCTGAGGCCGGGTGTCTGATCGCCCAGATGTACAGGATACGTTCGAACATCACCTGGAATTTAGGATTCAAGATTAACACGTTAGTTTTAGGTCTTTAAAAGTTGGCGAAAGGGAACTGAGTGATAGGTCCATCTGATAATCACACTATGAAAACCTTCGTTTTTTGTTTTGAGCGGGTGGAAAATCATCAAATGACTCCTCCAGCTCTGGGCAGACTTCTACTGACAAAACCACCTATGTTCCTTCTTAGCCCTTGTGCCGAGGCCGCGGTATATCTTTCGAACAACTCGCAGTCCCGACGGGACCCGCAGCCCGGACGTGACACTATGAAAACCTCAATTGGGTTTTATTCATTGATGCTAGGTACTGAAGTCAGATGATGTCTTTTTTTAGATTTTGTAGCAAAATTTCTTCTTTGAACACTCAGCCTAAGGGCTCGTTTACGGACACGCGGGGCGTCGCGCGGCGCGTGCAAAATGCTTGTCGAGTGCTTGTTCAATCATTTACTGAGAGGCGAATCCACCGCAACGAACGCTGCATTTTAAACTAACGAGTGAATAATCGCTTCTCGTGAAATCGACATTTGAAATCTTTAACGTTTTCATACATCGCCATGTGTTTGAATAAAAAACGCACAACGCGCCGTGCGACGCCCCGCCTGTACGTAAACACGCACTAACTGTTTCGAATAGTAAATGTTTTCTAGGGTTCAAGTTACGAATAAAGGTCTATAAGATTGGTCTACGACATTGACTGGCCAGGTTATTGGCCACTTTGTATGTCCCGTCCCATAAAGGATTGAGAGCAGTCCCCTAGCTTAAAACACAGAATCTAGTTTTCATTTTCTGTGATAAACATACTAGAAAAAAAATACCTTCTTTTCGTGAGATATTATTGTCTGATGTCAGGGGGTACAAACCCCAGATGAAAACAAAAAACTGCAGGCCAAGTGCAAGTTGGACTTGCTCATGAAGGGTTCCGTACCATCGTAGTACAGACAGACAGACATGACGAATCTATAAGGGTTCCGTTTTTGCCATTCGGCTACGGAACCCTTAAAAATGTCTTAGAAAAGCACACCCACCTGTACAGTTATCTGTTGAAACAAAGCCACAAGCGGGCTCATCCGCGGTATATCTATATGGATCTGTCGGTAAGTATCGTCGTCTCGCTCTGCATCGTAGTATTGTCGCACTAGATGCTTGTAGTCCGCTCTCTTTCGCTCCAGGGTCTCGACCCGTCGCTCTGCGTTGGGAGGCAGGTAGCCCGCCAGGAGACGCCATGTTATTGCCCTAGCCTGGGGATAGAAGGTAAAGTATGGTTAGATTTTGTTTCGACGAAATGTGTGTCTTCCGTTTGAAGGAATGGAGGGAGGTCTTTGCCCAGTAGTGGGACAATATGGGTTAGCTATAATAATAATAGTTCCAGAAAAAAAAATGTTTTTCCGGTGGGCTGTGTTATGGGAGTTTTTTCTGAAAGGAAATCTTGATTTGTGTTTGGTTTTTTGAATTATTTTTTATTTAGTAAGCGAAAGACTAACCTAGGCCCCTATTGCATCTAGCCGGGGATCGTGCAAGGCGTACTAGTACCCATGATGCCCGGTGCAAGTGTGGACAGGGAACACCAGGGTGGTTTTGAGTCAGTTAGAGTCTGAGTGACCTCTGCTAGCCCCAGGGCAGAGGAAATCCATGAGGATTTTGCACTGAGGGGAAAAAAGACCCCTATTGAATGGGACTTGGCGAAATAATAATATGGCTGTAGGTACCCTTTACCTACCCACAGTAGACCTTTTCATCGAAAACGGTATGGTGGATATAATAGGTGAAAAATAATTGCAGACGTAATATATTTTAGACCTGGTAGAATAGTCGACATATTTATACAGCTGTGATGTTGTTATGTAAAAACTTAAAAAAAAAACCACCGCCGTCTTTTTGACTCTCTTGTTTTCTATTTTACCCTATTATTTAAACAAAACTAATTCTTGTCATGAATCAATTTTAGATTGCAACTAAAAGTTACTAAGAACCAAAAGCTGAAAGGGCTGAAACGATTTTGATGAAGTTTCTATGGGACCAATCGAAGATTTAAATCTTTGCAGAAGTTTTCAAATCGGTTCTTAAATGACGGAGTTTAAAAACAAGTGAATTGAGAACTTCCTCTCTTCTTAAGTCGGTTAAAAAAGTAACTCCAACCCTCATATGTATGGTTAAGGTTACTATTTACGCAGCGAAGGTGTTGTGACGATCTCATCTTGTTTGCGTGGCGACCTCGGTCAGAGATCGCTTAGATAAGCATATATTATTACCTATGTCCTATGCGATTGTTACAATCATTTTCTTAATAACATGCGTGAACTTATGCATCACGCCTGTAATCCCCGATGGATTAGGCAGAGGTGTATCCATTAGTAGGTACACCTGCATTTCGCCAGTTATAGAAAGAAAGAAAGAAAAAGTATTTATTGATTTCACAACAGGACTTGAACGCATTGGCATTAACAAAGTAAACATGAGATACACTTAAAATTAGGACATAATTACATATAAATTAAATTTAAATTAGTCCCGTGCGAAACCAAAAGGCCACTATCTCAGCATGGTGCTGTAACATTTGAGACAAATGTCACAGCGCTGGTATTCTGATAGGGCCCATTGGTGACGCCACGTTTACAGAAAAAACAGACACAAAATAACTAAAATTAAAATAAAGTAAAAATAAAACAAAAAATAAACTAATAAAAACAATAAGGAAGTTTAATAAATAAAATATTTATTGTAATATTGCTTGTCTATGCCAAGAGAGAAAAATGGCAACACTGACTAACGAACGAAAATATTAATTATTATTATTATTATTATGTTTAAGTCCCATGTAAAAGGCAGCGACAGGGGCGTATTTTGAAATTTGGCGCCCCGGGCCAATAGCCCAATAAGTATTGCCGCCCCAGACAAAGAAAAAAAATGTTGAAAAAAAAAATTTTTTTTTTCTAAAGCATTATCTATTATCTACTACAAACGAGATCAATGAGTCGTAGAACTTGGAAACGACATCAACGTCTGAGTAAACCCCAGTGTCGTGGCGAGCGTTTTTGTCGCCGAGGGCTCACACCCTTATCTGGCCGCCCCATAAACGCCTATTTTCATCATTAGCCAAGAAAACTAGCCAAGTCAAATTCAATTTTTTTTATTATTATTATTTGGAAATGATAAACTTTCGCGAGAAGTGGAAAGAGTGGAGAAAGGCCTTTGCCCTGGAGTGGGACAAAGAAGGATAGAAAACAAAAAAAAACTTTGGGTTTATTTTTGAAAGTTCTATTTCACTTTTAAACATTTTTTTTGCCTTTTTTCACCAATATAGCGAATAGTGTGTTAGGTTTTGTCGTTCTAAAAATTAACAAAAACAGCGAACGAGCTCAACACTTTTGACACATCGAATAAATTACATTTTGTTTCAGCAATTCCTAAAGCAACAGATTTTTTTAAGAACTTATGTATGACTCAGAATCGCAGGCAAATGCAAGAGCGAGCGGAGCGAGCTCAAAAATTTTAGCCCCCAGGCTCAGGAAAGTAAGAGATTTTCTTTTTGTTAATCAAAAAAATATATTTAACTCACTTTTACTACTAATGCATTGAGGGACTGGGTAATGAAGAAAACCCAGCGCTAAGAGCGAGCGTAGCGAGCTAGAAAATTTTAGGACTCCAGATAGGTTAGATTTTTTTAAGCGGTGGCGGCAGATGAGAAGGATATAGTGCTTGTTTATTGATTTTCGGGGCGGCATGCGATGCACCGGAATATACGTAAGGCTAGTTCGAAAACCGCCCCAGGGCGGTGGCGAGGAAAGTTCGCCTCTGCTTGGTTGTCCTTATTTTTACAACGTAGTCCCGGTGACAATAGTAATTCTCAGATCTGATAACCATGACCTGACGTTGCCGCCTGGTTTGTAAAAGTTAATTTTGATTTGAGTTTCTTAAGAAAATATAAAAAAGGTGAGAAATAATTAAGTGGAATGATTGGCGCCAAAACCAAAACAAAATGCAATCGGCAGGGGCGGCCGGGCGACTACGCCGCCCCTGTTGTTCTGACGCCCCGGGCCATGGCCCGGATGGCCCTAGGGTAAATACGCCCCTGGGCAGCGACCCTATTGCCATCAACCGGGCACAAAAGCCGGACTCCGTGGTTGCATTTTCTTAATCATACACAGATATAGAGGTGTGGAAGGAGAAAAGGGAGGTCTTTGCCCAACAGTGGAACACTTAAAAGGCAAGCAAACAACAAACAAAAAAATTAGTCATGCAATGTTATGTTGTATTTAATTGGTAAACAAACCCGTATTTTAGTTATTTTGTTTGAACTTCTTATCAAAAATTCTTATTCTTAGTAAAGATAATATTACATTAAACCCACATTAGCAAGGCAAATTACCTTGTACCCTGAATATTATGTAAATAAGCTATGTTAAAATGTTGGCATATAATTTATGAAGCTTATTAGAATTACTATCTTGTCCAATGAATAATGCATTAATTGGCTCAGAGATGTTTACTTTTTTATTATTATATTATGGGTCTTTCAAATGATATTGAATTATTATATTTTTCTTGTAGATTGAACATAACATAACGCCTATAATTCCTGAACAGTTAGGGCTCGTTTACGGAGACGCGGGGCGTCGCGCGGGGCGTCGCGCGGCGCGTGCAGAAGGCTCGTCTCGTGTTTTCTTATTAATTTACTGAGAGACGATTCCACCGCAACAAACGCTGCATTTTAAACTGACGTGCGAAAATAGCTTCTCGTAAAATCGACGATTGAAATCGTTAACTTTTTCATACATCGACATGTGTTTGAATTAAAAATGCAGCACGCGCCGCGCGACGCCCCGCCTGTACGTAAACATGCACTTAGGCAGAGGAGTAAGTAGGTACCTAATTGTGCACCCACATTTTGCCAATTATATTTAAGTCTTATGTAATAAAGGTACACATTGAATTCTTTAACTCTTTTCTAGATTTGTTTAAAAATCATCATTTTCCTATGAAGCTGTTTGAACAGAAGATTTGCCAATGATGAATTTGCTATAAAAGTAGGAAAAGATCAAAGAAATGATGGATAGAGATAGACTGTGTAAAAATGGTAAGATGAGACAAGTATACCCAGAAGATGCCTGGACAGTCTTACTCTGAAGAAACACAGATGTTGGCAGAGTTTCAATCTTTGGCTGGGTGCTTAATAATAACTGAAGGAGAAGCACTTGTCTGGATGCAATTTCATGTAGGTATGCCAGGGCAACCTTATTCTTACACAGACAAAGTTATGAGCACAGCAGATAGGCAACTACCAGAGAGGTTAATTTTGTCAGTTTTGATGTAAGAGATAATCTTCAAAACTATTCATCTAAAAATAAAACATTTCCCTGATGGAAAGAAAGCATGAATCTTCCCGTGGGTGATGATGTCACGGGCAGAAGCTATGTATTAATAAATGAAGTGAAACTACCTCCAATCACTGAACCTTGAATGAAAAAAAATGTGTTGATTATTGGAATTAGCATGGTAGTGACAAAAATATTATGCACAAGGTTGTGTTACGAGGTTAAGTGCAATGTCAAATACTATTATAATGTAAATACAATAATGGTTTTAATAGTATGTATGTGTGTTGCAAATACAAAAGGCATAGAAAGCCAGCTGATGTTCTTGACATTGATAATTGATCTTGTGTGACTTATAAATGAACCGATCATCCCCTCCTCAAGTAGCTGAGGGTGTGGGTGGTTATTTTAGATTTTTTTTTCAGCCTGTTGTCGCTTAGTTTTGTTTAGGCCTTAACTTCAAGGCATCCACAGGAAAGTTCAGTTAAGCAGTAGCCATCTCTAGGATGAATTGAGAGATGCCATTCCCAAAAAAAACATAAGGACACTACCTAAAATTGAATGCTACCGCCCAGAGTATTATTACTATTTGAGATTAAATTTGATTTTGTTTTTCTTTTTAGCGGCAAGCTTGTTTTGGGTGTGCACGTCACTATATTCCCAATTAATGCAAGTCATGAATGCCAGAACAACTGTCTTAGATCCCTCAATGAAATAAATAAGAACAGAAAACAGCCTTCTTGTATGACAAAACATAAGTTCCATTTTCTTCCATATTAATCTAACCAGGGTTCAGAACAGCTATGCCAAGTTAATAATCTTTATTGCATGAAACTGATATAAGTTTTTAAACTGACATGGTCACTACAAAAAGATTGTGTTAGTGTGGTGGAACAAAAAGTAAACATGTTAAATATCTCATTTTGAGTATTAATAATATTACAAGAAACTGGTTAATTGTGTGATGTCTCTGACTTCTGTGCTAGGTGATAGACCTGTGTTACATGACCCAGTGCTTCTCAAAGGAGGAGGTATTACAGAATTTTATGCAATAATGTCTGTGCTTTTACACCATTCCATGTAGGTGTGACGTTGTACAACTGCTATGATAATATCTGTTTTATCTTCGGGGACGCCGGCAGACACCGGGCGGGCGATCAGTCCTTTCGCTGTGGATTATTTCGCCCAGTAATAATATCTGTTTAATATTTGTGCAAGTAATATCGTAATTAATAAGGTACTGGCATTCATGCAAAACAAATATGAAGTAATGGACAATGATGATGAATGATTATGTGATTCTGATCTGTGTTACGCATTTCAACTCAGGATATCAGCCGTGCCAAGTTGATTTTATTTGAATCACTGTCTCAGCTAGCAAGGAGATTGTTATGCTCAGTCAACTAAAAGTTAAATGACACAAAACCTGGAGGGCCCATCTTCTTCTTATTATGGGGTGCAGGTTTCCGCACTTAACCCTTAAGGTGGAGCACAGGAGCATTGTGCGTGTGGAGGGTCCATTATTGTGGCCAAAGTAATACTCGTATTATGAGCTGTTTGTTACATTTTGATTCATTATTTAATGTCTTTCTGATTGAATTTCCATCCAGCGGCTTAAAATTGCAATAACAATAAGTACCTGCCAATGTCACAAAATCAACAAGCTTAACCAATCATAATTACAGAGAGTGAGTCATCTGAAACAAACACCATTATGACTTACTTTGACTGGGATGCCAGACCAACTGATCTGCTTGAGGTCATCTAGGTCTATAACAGTGCTATCATGCATTTGTTGGAACCTCTCGAGCTTGGACTCGCTGCTCTCTTCGCGAGAGGTCAGTGCCGACAGACGCACGGCCCGCGGCCGGCCAGGGTAGTGCCGCATCGGCCCCGAACTCCCTGCACCCACCCTACGGACCTCGTTCTTCTTCACCTCCACCGCCTCAGCCTTTGGCTTCACAATCTCACTCTCAACCTTTACGTCATTCTTGTTTACGTTCCTACTACTATTTCTATGCGAATTTATCACGTTCAAAGCAGCAGTTTGCGATATGGCCTTCGATATTTTAGTTTCGGCGATTCCAGATATGATGTCGTCGTCGCCCAGGTCCCAGGCGTCGTTTACGGACGCCTGGAACTGTTGATACGATGACCCAGACATAACCTCGGTCCGTTTGACCGTCTGAAAAGGTCTGCCCGGGATCGCACGCTGTGGTGTCTTCCAGAATGTGTCAGACAATAATCCGTTCTTGTCATATTCGGGTTGGTGGCTTTCCATAATAAAGTACAGCCGTGAACATTCTAAATAACTTTGTTGGACAACAAAATATTACAGTGAAAATGTATGTTGTTGATATGACATATCACTAAACTGACCAAAGACAATTTGCATTCCAACCTACATTTTAATTATTCTCGTTTTGCTTGTGACGTGCCCGTCCGATGCATCTCTCTTTTTCTTGATACTTGAATTAGAAAGAGACAAAGTGCAAAACATTCCATTTACGTATGCCAAACATGTGAGTAAAACGTGTCAGTTTGTAACACTATGACTATAGACAAATTTTAATGTTTTTGTCATGTAAATTGGCGTTTTATTAATCACCAGACCAGGGTAAATATGAAAAATAGGAATATCCGTTTAGTGTGCGTTTAGTCATCCCGCGCGATTTATATGTACCGTAATGTATGTAACCAACCAATGTTGCTAGTAATCAATATTATCGAGGTCATTCTTCAGAGGTTAGAGGTCAACTAAGTCAGTGAACTTTGGTGAACTGTACGAAGTCATCACAACAAGAAATGTATGGTATCCAATATGGTATCTAGGCACATTGACTTCAATTACTAAAAAAGTATGCTTTCTACGAATCTCTTTTTGCTTTCGCTTGCAATCGTATGCGGCATACCGTACCTACCCACCTGCTTGAATTAACGGTCAAAAGACTCACGGGTAAAAGATTTCGGAAAGGATTTGTAGGCAGCGAAGTTTCAGAAAACTAAAGTTTTAGTCACCCTAGTCACCTTTGTCGTTTACTGCACTTCTTGATATTTCAAACAAAATAGGGGGCTTGTCCTATGGTCTGTCTAGGTCTAGCTATAGTAGGCACTGTAGATTTGACCGACTTGGGGCCAAAGACAATAAATTATTCTCCAAAAAATTAAATATGTCAAATAATTTTAGACAAAAAGTCAAAAACATTATTAGAGCATCACCATCTTGGCACCATCATTCAGCAATCAATAGGATATGCCGGATTTTGTTTGATTTTTGTAAATACCTACCTATCACTGCAAGTACCTACTTATTCTGTTATTTTACGTTCGTGCTACATCAGTTTTTTTTTTAAATTGCTAGAAGTCTTTACTAAAAAAATAATAAATTCATTTAATTTAAGCTCAGAATTTAAGTATTTACTTTTGCGATGGATTCCATTTTTTCCAAACGTCTATACCCGTTGCCAACAAGTTACCAACATTTTACCTCGATGGTTACCAATCAATAATTGTATATAACATCAAACTGCTGTTTCCAGGAGGCTTATTAGATCGATAAACACATGAAATTATCAGTCAAATGTAAAACGTGAATAGCCGTGATTCAAAATGTCTAATCAGCGTTCAGAATCTGATTCAATGTTTATGAACAATGGTGATGGACCGAGAAGCAGGAGCCCCTCAACATCTGTCGCTTTAACACGGAGTAATTCGTCACCCAGGAAAGTCGATACCTCTGAAACGATTACCGTCAAAGACTTTTTTGATTTTATGAAAACTGCGTATCAAGTTTACGAGCACTTGGAGAGCAGTGAAGATGAAGCATCGAAGATAGATTGGGAAGAGTTGACCAAATTAACTGTTATCAACCATGTTATCGAGCAGCAAGAACGAGATCTCCTGCATCAGACCGTTTTCGCTGACGCCAAGACACCGGTTAGCAAGAGCCAGTGTACCTTGCAACTAAAGAACGGCGAAGATCAACTGGAAAAGAGATTTAGTTGCAGTGAAATCGAAGGTAATGTTCTGTTGGCTTGCAACCATTTTTTTTTATTGTTCGCAAATGTCCTCATGGATGTCCACCGCCCTAGGTTCGAAGGGATCTGGCCAGTCTCTTACTGACTTAAATCTCAGGACGTTCTTCAAGTACTTTGGGCTAGTGGAATGCTGGACGTCCTTGTCCAGTTCGTCACGCTCTCCCAGCTAAGATTTGGCCCACACCGCGGACCCAAACCGCACCGACCGCCGCGACAAAGCCATGGCACTGCATTTCCAAGGCTGGGCACTGCCCTAGAGTGTGCTTTGATGTGTCTTCGGGGCAGTCTTTGCAGTGGTGACAACCGAGCGTCGTCAGTCCCCGACCACACTTCGCACGCGACACCCAAAGAGGACATGTATCAGCCTGAAAGCGAGGCGCCCGTGCCATGCCGTCTCTGTAGGCACTCCTTCACCACTGGTCTTACCGCCGCAATATCGACGTGCCCTGTGCTAGGTCACGCAAGCCGTGGCTCACATTTCACCACTAGGACACCAGGATATGATGAAGTGTTGACTGGCACGGGCTGGCACCCATATTCTAAGTGCCTCGAGTGCTTGCCTGATATGTTATTATTAGACGGAAGGTTTATCAGCTCGTAACTAACTAAACAAAACTTGACACAAATTACGCTAAACCGAAAACTTCTGAACGAGTCCTGCCTGCTGGCTGACACATTCTAACATTTTTACAAGATTCATAAAATCCCATCGTCATCATCAGTACTACTAGTGCCATCTGGTTCCGGTCGGAAGAAACATTTAAAAGTTACGATCGTTTCCAGGAAAATTCGATCGACGAAGAGCATTGCCTCCTGAAGCTAGAGTGGAAATGCTAGGTATTTGGACTGAAGCCAACCTGAATTGCAAACTTAATGATGTAAGTTTACAAAGTAACAAAATTCATTTCAAACGTTTGACAAATGTACCAATAGATGGCGCTGAAACAAAATTTAATTTCAGGTACTAAACGAAGGGATATTGGATTCAATTCTGCCTTACCTGGCAGGATATAAAAAAACAACAAAAACTACAAGTCTATATACTCCTATAATCAAAAAAGTTTCATCAGGAACAGTTGATATAAAGAAACCTGCTAGTTTTGGAGGTAACAACATAGAAATGACTTAAAATAATAATAATATAAGCATTTTAAAAACTACCTATTCAACTATTTTCACTATTTAAATTTTAGGCTTTGTGGATGAAAAAGAATCTAGGGATCGCCTGGGAAGGCGCAAATCTTCAGTAACCATAGCTCAACAAGACCGCAATAATACAAAACAAGAGTAAGTAAAATATCTGTCTTCTTACTGATTTTTTTTTTTCAGTTAATAAATTGAAAAAGAAATAACTGTAAACTTTTATGACATCATCATTTAAATACTATTAGGTATATTGTGTACAGCAAATTCGATCATATGAATATCATCCGATATGGTCTAGTGGCTAGGATACCTGGCTCTCACCCAGGAGGCTCGGGTTCGATTCCCGGTATCGGAATATCTTTTTTGTATTTATTTCTTTGTAAAATACGTTTTCCTTTCAGGGGTGACGTAGAAATTCACGTTTGTGATGAAGTGAAAGGTCTAAAAAAAGACTTTAGGTGCCCGCAGAAGTTGTTAGTATCCAAGATGGGATACTTTGCTGATGTCACAGCTGGCCAGAGACTTGAGGATATGGATATATCTGTACACTGTGATATACAGGTAACTTATTATTATGTTTTTAAACTGACATGGTCATTTACACTATCTTAAACACTGAAAACTCCTCCCGATATTTTGGCGCTTTTACAAGCACCATTGATAATATCACGTAATTCACGTACCTACTAAAAAAAAAACAGTTTTTCAGTGTTTATGGCAGTATTATAATGTTACTATTATACTGTGTAAAATAAATTATTAAAACACAAATAAATTGGTCCTTCAGTTCCCAAAAACAGGTCACCTAAATTTTGTACAACAAGTAAGATTAATTTCAAAGTAAGAAACGAGTAATTAAACAAAAATACGAACACTTATATTTTATTCAAGGTACACTAACCTCAAATCATTACTAGTAATCTCTTGTTTTGTAGATTTTCGACTGGTTAATGCGCTGGGTGAAACGAGATACTATTTTGGTTGCCGACTGGCCCTTGCTCGACCCTCACAATGTGGTACCTATTCTGGTGTCTGCATCATTTCTACAGGTACCGTAAAGCCTTCATCAGTAACCTCCCTGACCCAAGAGAAATGAAAGTAAATTAGAGCCTACAAGAACATTGGTGGCCCCGACAAGAGTTGTAGCTCTTGGTCGTGCTATTCAAACCCAAGAAGGCGCTTTAGTTATGTGTCCCTCTCATAAAGTTGAAGCTCTCATAAAGTTGAAGATAAGCATCGTGAGGAAACTGCCATGTCATTCGAAGACATATTATTATGACGTCTACGATGCACTGGCCCCGCAATATTGTTTAACATTTTAAAAGCGAAGAAACGGTCAAGAATTTTCTGTCTGGCCCATTCTCCTCCATACGAAATGAACGGGTGTAGAATCTTTTTAGGCCCTAATTGAAATAAATGGTGTGACTTTGACCACGTGGTGGAAGTCAGCCCATTTTCCTTTAAAAGAGGAGTAGACCTGTGTTTAAGCAGTAGGAACATTGATTTTGTACAGATGGAGCCACTGCTGCATGACTGCTTGATGTACTGCCACGCGCACATTAGTGACATCGTGAAGACTTCCACCAACTTAGCGTGTCTCAGCGACGCTTTGCTTACCAGGTACACTATACATCAGTCATTAGTAGGTATCATACTCCGACTATCAGTGGTCGGTAAAGCTAAATGAAGACTGATAAGAAAGCAATAGTAGAAAATGATCGGTTGACTTGACAAATAAGAATAAAATTCGCTTGTGAAATTACAAATACTCAGATTCTAAAGACACGTTAACTGCAACAATCATTTTATGGATCGTTTGGTGATTCAGGGTAGAGTCAAAGACACGAGACCGCGTTGTCGATCGATCACCAACCCGATGGACGGCCCCCTCAATTCTGTCACCAAGTTCCCTACTTCCCTGTGGCCGAATGTACTCGCCCGCCATGGCAGCCAATAGAGACTGGACTGGTGAAAAAGGATCACGAAGGCAGCGACCCGAGTTGTGGGCGACACCTCATGACCACGACTACTCTGTCCACAGTGAAAGACAAAGAAGAAGCGAAATATTTATATCTTAGGTTCATAATATATTTATATCATGAATTTTCGCAAATTAGCGACTCATCACTCATTCTACCAGATTGGCGGCTATGTACACGAACGCAGAGCTGGAAGCCGTCCGGGACCGCAAGGACAAGATCCAGTCGCGCCTTTACTGCAAGATGATCCTGTCTCTCGCGGAGCCGGTGCCCGAGACCCTCAGGGGACACTACTCCACCCTCGCCACGCTTTTTAAGTGTAACAAGTACGTTTTGCACAACATTTGATGAAATAATACCAAGGGCAATTAAGTAAGGAACTAATTTATTTTAAACTAGCTAATGCCCGCGGCTTCGCCCCCGTGGATATTAATAAATTGATATATTATATATTTTTTATTATGTACTAAAATCTACCTCGAGAAGTCGAGAACCACTCTATCCATTGGTGAAAACGGCA
Source organism: Diarsia dahlii (assembly GCA_949775195.1). Classification (NCBI taxonomy): domain Eukaryota; kingdom Metazoa; phylum Arthropoda; class Insecta; order Lepidoptera; family Noctuidae; genus Diarsia; species Diarsia dahlii. Next base: position 11,385,287 of record OX459210.1, on the reverse strand, counting down.
AGAAAATCGGTGCAAAAGTTTTACCGCCTTATTTATAAAAATAGTTAAACCTGGTTTAATTTACGCTTGGTTTATCTCGCATGCCGTCTCACTTCAAATATATTTAAAAGTAAGTGACGGCATGCGAGATAAACCAAGCGTAAGTTAAACCAGGTTTAACTATTTTTATTAATAAGGCGGTTAGAGTTTATCGCGAAGAGACAGACAGACATGACAGAAAGAAAGACGCGGCGGAGTAGGTACTTTGTTTTGTAATATGTAGTGATAGTGAATATTATCAGACATATGGATAATGTTGGCACGATAGATGATGACAATTTTAAATACATATTATTTTATGAGAGTGCTCCTGACGCTTTTGTCAAGTTAAACAACTATGTGTTGTGATGTTGATTCGTGCATGCGCCTATGGGTCAGGACCAAATTTTTGACGTAATCGCACAACGGAAATCACAACGGAATGTGTCACACTGGAAAATAAATGTAGCACAATAGAATTATTAGGGTGTGTGTAAATAGTCGTAAGATTTTAGGTAGGTAAGTGGAACCACTTACCTACCTAAAATCTTACGACTATTTACACACACCCTAATAATTACCTACATTTATTTTCCAGTGTGACACATTCCGTTGTGATTTCCGTTGTGCGATTACGTCAAAAATTTGGTCCTGACCCCTATACTTTCATCAATACTTGATGAAAGGAGTTAATTTACACACTAATGATAAGCCTGATAACACAATCAGAGCTTTCCAATGGGCAAATAAACGAAATTGATGACACTACTAGCATATACTATGATGGGTGGTCCGGTGGTCCTCATATCAGTAAAGTTGTATTTTTTATGTTTGTTCCCTCATACATAACTCTGTGTGTATAAACCGATTTTAGATATTCCACGTGAAAGTATAATAATAATGTGCTTCCCGATTGGTTCCATAAAATTTTTATCAAAAGCGTTGGGTGTAGTTGGATTTTTAACACGTTCACGCAACGTCTTGTATTCCTTACAATGATGTACAAACCATCACATTCATTGAATAAATGACGTCATACATTTTTATGATACCAAACCATTACCAAACGCCAAATTCGACTTAGCATTCGCCAACGTCCATACTACGTTGAATACACCGGTTCTCGTCCGATCACCGAAGTTAAGCAACATCGGGCGCGGTCAGTACTTGGATGGGTGACCGCCTGGGAACACCGCGTGACGTTGGCTTTTTGCTCCTATTTAATTTATTATTATTTCTTAATTTGTATAAAGACCTAATATCAAGCACTGACAATTTTTTTACTGACTTTATAAAAAAATTGGCAAAAAAAAAAATCGGTGACTGTTACATTTACTTTTTTGCCACCGACTTCCGAAAGTGAAGTTATTTTACCGTTTTTGCGTTCCGTAGTCAACAAGGAACCCGTATAGTTTCGCCAACTGACATTATTGTAAGCTGGGTAGATCCTGAAAAAGGTATGGCTACGTTCATTTATTTTTCTTTAACCGCCTACTTATCACTTTACCTTCTTATTTTCTGTGACTAGATGCAACAAACTACTAGGACGTCATATCGCCGAGCAGGTGCCGTGCCAGCCCGCTAGCATGCGGATAGATCGGCGAGGCAACGTGATCTCTTCTCATACCAGGTGAGCACGTTATTCAGCAGTCTACCCATGTCTATTTTAATTATGTGGCCCTCTAAATATATATAGGTAGTTCCCGTCTCATTGAACTACGATTTTACATAACAGAACATCACGCATGTAGTGCCCGAAGGTGCAGACGTGTACCTAATAGTGCACTCGCATTTCGCCAGGTATGTTTAAGGGGGGGAACCTATTGTTATCAACCAGGCACATATCCAGACCAGACTCCCTGGCTGCTACTGAGAAATTTCTGATGAAAAACCCAATAACAATTTTCTTGAACCACGCCAATCCCAAACTTCTAATTTTTTTTTTTCCGGCGTGAGATGTGAAGTAAACTACGCTCTGTAGTCTTGTTTGCGACCTCGAGCCTATCACAGCGGATTTTATCTATCCATAGAACCTTCGTTGTTGAATAAAAATTTCTCCATAATGTTTTCGCTAATGGGTTTCGCTTTCCCCAGAGACCATTCGTGGAGTTTGAACGAGTACATCACCTGGTTGTACGGGGAGCTGCGGTCTTGGCGCCGCGTGTACTGGCGCCTGTGGGCAGACTGCCACTTCTTGCGCTGTCAGCTCTGCGACAGCTACTTCCCGGCTTATCAGGTAAGACGAAGTAATGGGATAAAGCTGTGACCGAGTGGCGTCCAAGAAAGGACAGCAAAGAAACGTGTTGATCGTCCGGCTGCTAGACAGGCATATAGGACATGTTGCCACCACGGGAATATCCTGGATGACGCTGGCACAAGAACGGAGCTAGGCGCAAGCAAAGAGCGACCTATATCCAGCATTGGATGAAGTCGGGGTGTGAGTGATGATGAAGAACATTTCCACCCCTAATAATTTTTTCACAATTGCAGTAGACCATTCATCAGTATGTTGTGTCAAATCCGGACAAACAGACGGACGTGACGATTTTATACAGAGCCATCAAATTTTTTTTTTTGGTGGTGTGAGTCTTTTTGCGCTAGACATCTAGATATACTCTAAACAAACACAACACTCTATTACACCATTACAAATTACAATAATTATTCATACAAAAGTAAACGTTTTACCAAGGGGCCAAGGATGACAGTTTAACGGGTGATCTTTTCGCAAAAAGCGATCCTTTCATCCTTTGAAAATTCATTTAGGTAGATATGTAAGACTTTTCTATTCTCCAGATGGAGTGGTGTTCCCACCACGAGCAGCCGGCGCACATGTTCTCGCTAGAGGGACGGCCCTCACTCCCGGCCGGCAGGTATCCCTGCTGCGGAGAGAGGGCCTACCGCTTCGAGACAATCACCAGGAATACGGTGAGTGACTGGTACTATCTACCTATAGTGTTCTGGATCAACAGGTTGGCGAAAACTGCCTGGAGTAGCACAGCGTACAAGCCTGAGCAGACAATTGCGTTTTTGTTCGCCAGGCCAGAATTGACCGCTGAAACGAAACCAGCCCCCTAGTTTTGTGCGGCAGCATCCGTCCGCTCAGCGTTTAAACGCAGCGTACTGCAACCGGACTTTCCCCAGACACATATTGTAATGAAATATCTGGCAAAGTTCGCAATCTGTTCATTCTGGTTTGAATGAAAACCTTGAGGGAGGTCTATGTAGTAGTAGACATCTTTCTGGTGAATGATGGAATTATTCCTACTTCTCTATGGTTACCAGGGTTGTCAGTTCCGTGAGCACGTGCCAGACGAGCGGCGGGCGATGGATTCGGCGGTCATGGAACTGTACAACCAGTTCCGGGACATCATATCCATGAGGCCGCCGCAGCTCATGTTCCCGGAGAGACTCACCAGACTTGTGAGCAGAGGTACGCATGATGTACAGCACCTTAGTGTTTTGACCTGCTTGGGTTAATCGGTCTCCTTTTGTAGTTGATGTGAGAACCTTCATTTAAGTCTTCAGTTGTGTCGTTGAAGTCAATTTGTTTCCGGTAGTTAACCGGTAAACTTCATAATCTAGTTTGAGATCCATAATAAACCAGAAAACCCTCATGATCCATGAAGTGAATGATGACTGCTATGGTAATACCCGTGTTTTATGTACATGTACAAATGTTTTTCTTGTGGACCTTACCTTTACATATTCTGATTGTAAATAGCACGAAAATTGTTCTAAGGTTGTAAATACACCTAAAACGATTACATATATGTTTGTAAATAGTATCATCTAAATTATTATTCTAAGTTTGTAAATAACACCAAAATCATTCTTAGATTTTAAATAGCACGTAGTATTTATTAAAAAAAAGCTAGAGGAAGTTTATCCACTTCGCCTGTCTAGGAGTTGCAACTTCTTAGTCAACACGTTGGTTTACCATAGTAGATCTGGTTCTTCAACAAGTCTCTTTTTTCAACAAAATGACTAATTTCTTCGGAATTGTACATAAGGCCAGCTTCTAAGTTTCGCCCTAGAACCAGGTGAGGATAGCAACGGCCGGCTGCAGTGCAAGGAGGTGTTCTGGTGGGACGGCATCCAGCTGGTCCCGCCACGCCCAACGCTGGGACTGCTCGGCAAGTTGTACACCAGCAACAACAAGTTCAATCGTGAGACTCGCACTTTGTTGATGAGTAGAAGGTGGTGCGGTGATGTGAGGGACCATTTCGTGACGGGTTTTGACTGAGATCATGTATTTTAGATTCCATGATTATTTTCAGCGGGATAGTCAACAGGACTAAAGTGTTTGAACCATCCAAAAAAATCCGACTAAAAGTTAGTGGTTTGCGTTTAAGAAATCTTTTAAATTTTCCCTTTTTATTCAGTTTCTGAGTGTTTTATTTTGCTCAATTTTCCACGATACCTGCACGTAACCGCACCACAAGAATGAATTGGAAAAAAACCGCTGTAAATACGCTAAAACAATTGGCAATACATGTAGCGGCCATGGGGACACGCTTGCAAAATTATAGGGCCCTTGCAATTGGCATCAAATAATAGTTCTGAACAGTAACTATTGTAAATACACAAATTCAGTCATCCAATATTCTTTGGCTCAAAAGACCAGTAACTAAAGCAGTTGCGCGTAAAGAACGCCCGCCAACTTTGATTTTAGAAACACAAAATTATTTCATCAATTCATCGTAAAAGAGCCAAAGAATTAAATATTATGTATGTCTGTTTAGTAGCATCGACAGTTTGGTTTTTGTCATTTTTTTTGTTTGAAGGTCTGCAACGATGTGGTCAGCGATTAGACATCGTTTATTACATCGGTAATTTTATATCATAAGTAAAACACAATACTTTATTTACCTCAGTACAAAATTAACCTAAACATTTTTGCCTCATTTACCGATGTTACACAGAAAACTTTGTAAAGCCTACATTAATTGACACACTTGTGGGGAATGTACGAGACGGGGCAAATAGTATCAGAAATACATATCCAAACGACGCATACACAGCCAACGTGAGACCTGGTTCGCCCGCATTGGGCACAACCCATGTGTCCGCGCAGTCCTCCAACGCGAACTGCTCGACTGGCACCGTGGTGTCCCCGGAGAAAGAGGTCAAGCCACCGAAACCAGCCTCCGTGAAAGATACCAAGGAAGAGACCCTTAAGAGCAAGGTAAGCAAAGGAGCAAAGTTCACCAAAGCCATTACGACCGGGCAGCCACGAGACCTTCTGATACTGAAGGGTCTGCTACCTACTGTTTTTGGTGGTAATTAGGTATAATACCTGCCTAGTTAATGCATTGTAATATAGCATGTCATGTAGTGCGTAGTGGTAGTATTGTATGTATAGTGTAGTAGGTAGTACATAATTTCGACTAAGTAGATGAAATGTTTAGTTGGATATTTTGCATGATATGTATTGGATATTTAATAAAAACCATTTATCTTACATTACACATTTTTCTCGTAGTTATTAGGTAGGCAAGCTTTTCTATACAAATATGTATAGGTATTTACATACATAATTCTTCTCTAAATGACCTTTTTATTAATGGGTATTTCTCTAGTTCTCTTTCTTCTATCGAGCTAACTAGTAAAAACTTTAGTATTTTATTGAATACTTTCTTTTAAATTTTATTGCTTCAAGAATTCCTCTGAATATAATTCTGTAGAAGGAAGCTTTAATTGCTATTACTTACTACTCAAGTAATTAGATTTAACTACCCACCCAAATTTTCTACTTCATTATGTGGCATGATTTTTTTGAATTACCGTTTTATATACCCAAAGAAGAAGCACCTGATAAATCAGGTGCTTCTTCTTTTTAAGAAAAAACAATATTTTTTAAATTCTGCTATTCACTCTAATATTCAGGATAACTTCACTAGGTAGTTTTTTTTTAAACTTGCTTCATAAGAACGAAAGTGCCTGTGTACTTTCGTTTACGTTAAGTTCTAATAGTAATATTGCAGCAAGTGGTCAAACAGGCGCTGTGGCCGTAAACAGTGCGAGCGTAATATGACCCGTCAGAATGGATGGTGTTGACGGAGTTCTATAGTAGGCATCCTATTATTACTTCAAACTGTAAATTGAAATTCCAACCATATATTTGCTGTGAAAGCAGATGGATTTTCAAATCTTGGCACGGATTCAAGCGTTGAAAATCTAACAGTAACTTTTTTAGTTGTTCTTAATAGTCTATCAGTGAAATCACGCATAGCTATAGCCTATAGGTACTCTAAGTTCCAAAAAATCAAAAGATGCCTACTATAGCTCGTAAACTCACACTGCTTACGGCCCCAACAAAACGTAAATGACAAATACTGCTGGTATACAAAGAAAGGCACCCCGGGAGGCGGTGACTCTGCGGGCGAGTCTGGCGGCGAGCAGTCGAGCTCGTCGGATGACAGCGAACAGAGCTCGGCGAGTGCGGCCAGTGACGAGGAGTGCACCCCCCACCGAACCGCCAGGAAACACACGCATGCACACACTAATCCTGTCAACAAGTGAGTTATAGTGACAAGACTTGCAGCAGTTGAAGCCATAGAATGAGCCCCTCGAGATGCTTTTTACCCGACTGCGGTGAAGCCCATGAGGAGGGTTATTTGAATGTTTTATTTTATTCTACAAATTTTGCTTGATTCCTCCGTGATTTACAAACAGGTTTTCCTCTGAATTCCTGTCCTAAAATATGGCTGATATATCTCTCCTAGCCGTATTATACTTTTTATTGTAGGTACACTGTAATAGGTACTTCATTCCACGGTAAAATATGTTACTGAGCTCTTTTACACCGGATACAATTCCGATGTCTTGTGATATTGTAATATTTCCTCCGCAGACGGACACGCGTGGTGGGTCGTCAGTGGGTCTCCTGCTTGTCAGCACGCAGCAACCAGGATGGACAGCGACGGTTCGAAGAGCGCGCCGCCCGACAGATGCGAACCGCCCTCGCGAAAACCGCAGCCTTACATCATCAAAATAAGTCTAAAATGCCACCTGGTAATTGCTGGAGTTTGTTACCTACCGTTAAGGTTATAAGTGTGGGTTGGGGCAGCATTTGTAAAAAGTATCCTCTAGTTGAGAAAAGCAGAGCCGGTCTTTGTGGCGATGCTCGGGAGAAGCATGTCAGCAGCTGCAGTGGAAATCTTTCAGCTGAATGATGATGATAATGTCGGATTCAGCTTTCAGTTCATGGGCTGGGCTCATGGCCTTATCCGTTTCTATTGCTACACTTAGGCTGTCTACAACATCGGCTGTCCCGCAAGACTTAGGCACATGTTGTTTAGATAGTCCATACTGATTCTTGGTTTTTCTCTTTTAGGAGGTGTCTATGCCCGTCTGGAGTCGGAATGGCGCGAGCGTCACGGGCAACGACAGCGCAACGCCGTGTCGGCGCGCCCGCGGTCACACCAGCCCGCTAACAAGTACAAGTGAAAAACTAAATAAACATTTGCATCCATAAGTATTTATTTATTACTTCTTCCTACTTCTGCGGAGGCACGAAGGTTGCGTTTACTATCTTCTTCACTTCAGAGTATTTGAAGACTTTCCGCATTGAAAAGGAAAATCCCTGTGATCTAAAAATCTACCCTACACTAAAAAATTGTCCTGTATCGTGGGTGCGTTCACAATCATTTAAACTCACATACACAAACCAAACACTCAGACCCGGAACATCTGTAGGCATAACGAATAATTGTTCCGGGCGGGGATCGAACCCGCGACACGCAGCGCAGTAGTCTCAATCGCTCAGCCACTACAACGACCGTGCCGTCCAAAGAGCAATAGACCATACACGACCCCTCGTACAGTCATATTCACTAATAGAAAATTATTGTGGGTTCATCCACTATCCATTTTGAATGTGGCTCTGGTCCGCTGGACAAAACTTCAAAACTGCTCGCATTTACAATAGGGCAATAGGGCACTTTATGTGACGGCTAAACACCCTTATTTCAGAATAGGTGACGCTACAGAATCATAGATAATCGATCGAAAGCGTGTCCAGCCAGCTTGAAAAACCACTTTTCGCTGGTCTCTCAATCTCGGTAGGTAACGGAAGTGATTTTGACGACTTTTTGCATATCAACGGGCGTCACATAAATATGTGACAGGCATCAAGCTAAAAGTTTTGTGATACGTACAGTGGTTTAGTAGAAAAATGCAAAAAACTGTGTCCAGCCATCTTGAATTTACGTAAAAAACTTTTGGCTGGCACTTCCGAATCCCACATAACGGGAGCGTTTTCGAATATGGTTCCTTTACTAATACTTGGTGACGCAATGTGTGACAGTAATAACGTTTGATTTATGGCGTCACATGTAAGGGTTTACGAGATATCAATGAAAACTTAATGTATACTTGTGTCCAGCCATCTTGAACTCAGGCTGGCTGGACACGTGTATCTCCGCTGCCTGATGATCTACGACCTTCAAAATGTTATCAAAATGTTGTGACGGGGACGATAATGATAACCTGAATTAGTGACGGAGAAACTTTGGGTAGTTTCAAAGATATTGATCATTTAAATTTTCCCATACAAACACTGTAGTAGGGTTACCAATATTGTAGGTTTTATGTAGGACAAAGTATATTTTAAGGTGTTTTCTTTAATGGACGAAAATCCGCGTATTGGTGATACTAATACGAACAACTGTAGATATTTAAATCAATAGAAGACAAAAGTGTAGAGGGGGGGGGGGGTTTAATGTTATTGATTATTTACGTGCAGATACCTATCTACTCCTTTTAGATAAGTATTGGTGCTCTTAAGGTATTTAAATGAAAAAATAATGTAATTCACGTTACTTACCAAGGACCTCGTTAAATGAAAACGCACTTAGCAAATATTGCACGTATTCCTTACAAATCGACGGAAGGCTCTAAATACCATTATGACGTATACTTTACTCTAAACGATTAAACGAAAACGGTTTACGCTGTCACAGCACTCACAGCCTCTGTGTACAAAACAAACTCAGTATCAGTGCATCAGTGTTGCCAACAAGACCGATATAGAATCTGCTAAAATTATGCCAATTGCTTTATAGAAATGCTAAAAAAATCTGCTAACATTTTTCAGTGTCAAATGAAACGTAACAATAGTTTTAACTTTTTTTATTATTTAACAAAATATACTTACATACTGTTTTAATCGACTATGATCTCAAATACTCTTTCCATTATCATCAGCATTAGCATCAGGAGCGCCAACAATATAGTTAGTAAAGGGATTTTTTTTTCTAAATGGAAATAATGCTTACGCATTAATGTATTTTATTTTAAAATAATTTTATATGCTAAAAAATATGCTATATGCTAAACAACTAATAAGTTTGCTAAACAACATGAAAAAATGCTATTCTTATTATTCTTATTCTTTATTGCACACACAAAATAACAAATATAAACACAAATTACAATAATAAAGCTTACTTATGCTAAATTGGCATCACTGAGTGCAATGCACTTTGTTTTTTTTTTGTTAGTATTTTTAGTTATTATTTAGAAACACACACTTCCCCTTTTTGTGCAGAAAATCCTTTTATTCCCACGGAGAAATCAAATACAAAGCTGGCGTGGCTTTGCTGCTACCGGCCGATTAGTCGATTAAAAAGAAATCCTATAATTATATAAAAAATATGGTCACCTCACAATATTAATGGATGTTTGTATGGGAAAATTTAAATGATCAATATCTTTGAAACTACCCAAAGTTTCTCCGTCACTAATTCAGGTTATCATTATCGTCCCCGTCACAACATTTTGATAACATTTTGAAGGTCGTAGATCATCAGGCAGCGGAGATACACGTGTCCAGCCAGCCTGAGTTCAAGATGGCTGGACACAAGTATACATTAAGTTTTCATTGATATCTCGTAAACCCTTACATGTGACGCCATAAATCAAACGTTATTACTGTCACACATTGCGTCACCAAGTATTAGTAAAGGAACCATATTCGAAAACGCTCCCGTTATGTGGGATTCGGAAGTGCCAGCCAAAAGTTTTTTACGTAAATTCAAGATGGCTGGACACAGTTTTTTGCATTTTTCTACTAAACCACTGTACGTATCACAAAACTTTTAGCTTGATGCCTGTCACATATTTATGTGACGCCCGTTGATATGCAAAAAGTCGTCAAAATCACTTCCGTTACCGAGATTGAGAGACCAGCGAAAAGTGGTTTTTCAAGCTGGCTGGACACGCTTTCGATCGATTATCTAAGATTCTGTAGCGTCACCTATTCTGAAATAATGGTGTTTAGCCGTCACATAAAGTGCCCTATTGTAAATGCGAGCCGTTTTGAAGTTTTGTCCAGCCAACCAGAGCCACATCATTTTGAGGAACCAACTAACAAAACAATAAGCAGGCGGGTAAGCAGGGAGGTCAGTGTGACCCTGTGCAACTGACTGCCTGAACCAGTCGCAACTACTCGAGCGGTTCACTATGTACAAAGAGAAGACTGTAGGTCACTATGCAGTAAGATTGTCTGGAAAATTAATATTTTCTGAATTTTTCTAGTACATAATAAAAAATATCCCTCCCCCATGACAAGGGTTTATTCCATAGTGTTGTGTGTCAATTGGGACAAAACGGGAATACACGGAATGAAGTGTGTACCATTATAATTATGTAGGTATGTGTTATGTCCACGATTTTAGTGTTTGGGGAAAACAAGCCAAATAAATAAAAGCCAAGCATTAGTCACAGATGTTTATTGTGTCTTATAAACTAGAATCGCATCCTGTGGGGGTACTGGCTGGAGCGGAGACCGAACGACGACTTGAGGTAACCTCGCAGGACCTTCTTGTCGTCGCGCTTGCCTATCGCCTTGACCACAGCCTCGTCGACTAACTTCTGGTCCTTCTTGCGCTCTTCAGATGGAACGTATTTCTGGAAAGAGAGAATAGACAATGATATTATAATGTTTACATTAGAATGATAACACATATCCTATTGTTAGCATTATTTTTTCGTCAACCCGAATTCACCCACTGCTGGCTATAGGCCTCTTTGCTTGTGCCAGCAACATCAAAGAGTTTCCTGCATTGTCCACAATATCGTCTGCTCATCTCGTAAAATGTTAACCTGGCTCAAAAGTTTTTTTTGTAGCAATTGCATTTTGGTTACAATATAATATAATAACATGGTGGTTATTACTTGCAAAGCAAAAACAGGGAGAAACATTGCTCAATGCATTAATAGCTTTTGATTGTTTCTCATTACACTTAACAAAACTGCTGATACTGAAGATGAATCTAAAAATAATATACCAAAGTTGTTTTAAGCATGTCTGTTTGTCAATTTAGTTTTTCTTAACAATGAATTTCGATGAGGTTTTCAGATTTTATAGAGAACAGAAATATCAATGATTTGTATCAGTATCAGTCATACTGCGACATCAGTAGATTGAACCCATGCCAAGCAAGAAAATAATTTACACATCATAGTGGTTTTAGTCAGTAAAAAACCAAACATCCCGATATGTCCTGGGGCAGTTAGAAAGGTCTGTCAGGCTGGATAGCCCGATGACAGTAAAAAGAAACAAGTTGCTATAATAATAAAGAAAACAAACCTCTTTCTTGGAGGCAAAGATGTCCTCTCCCTGCTTGCGCTTGACGCTGCGCTTGGCGCTCTTCTTGTTCTTCTTGAAGTACTCGTCGTTTAGGTTCTCGGGCAGCTTGAAGTCACCGAGGTCCAGCTTGGTGGACGTGCCGATGACGTAGCGCTGGGGAATGCGCCTCAACGGGCACGAGTTGAACTGGAAAGAGGCGGTAAAAATTATTATTGAGCTGTTTTTTTTTTTTTTTTTTTTTTTTTTTTTTGGGACAAGCCCGCCACACTATTCCCAAACCACTGTAACTCCTGTTAGCCAGAATCAACAGTGGCGACCACAAGAAAAGCGCCGAGACAATGAAGCTCGACGAAGTCCCAGAGAAGCGATTTAACTGTCTTGGATCCCGCAACGAAATTAATCAGAAAAGAATAGCGGAGGAGTAGGAAAAAACATAATTTCCACTTCCCTCCATATCAGCAGGAGACAGAACAGAACAAGGCCAATAGGCACACAGGGACGTATACAACTGAGATAAGCCCAGTTGCCTAGCACCACGGATATTATTGTCATTAATATTACTGGGTCCTAAGTTGTGAGCTGTTATATTTGATTCCAATAATAGGTATGACAAAAATGCTTGAACGCACGGAAATTTGTTCTAGTTTCTACAAGGTCCGTATAGTAAATAACTCCGGATGTAACCTGTACACTATTTAACATAATATTACGTTCATTCTGCCAAAGACTACACTCCCATAAAATGTGATGTGCAGTTTGTTCAAATTCGCAGTCAGATGTAGAACATTGACAAAAAGGCGAGGCAACAAGCTTGAAGGAAAATAATTTACTCTTAAAGTTACCATGACCTGTGAGAAATTGGGCGACACAGTGATCCACCTCCAGCCATGTCCTGGCCAGCCGCTCACGAACGGATGGAAAGAACTGGTGGAGGTGTCGGCCTTTGATGGAATTATCCCACCTACATTGCCATTCAGACAAAAGTTCCTCCCAGACGTCAGTCTGTGGTTTAAGTAATCTAGCTATTTTAGCACGGTCACGTTGCGTTAAAAAATCTGCGTCCGTGGTCTCTCGTGCGCAGTAGTACATTGAAGCACGGCGCTGTACTTCAAGATCAACTGGAAGTACCCCTGCCAGTACCGGTAAGGCTTCAGTACTAACCGTCCTATATGCTTTACACAAGAAAATCAAAGCCAACCGCTGACTTTGAAGTAATTTACGTCGTACAGCTCCTATGGAGGCCCTATCGGCCCAAACTGGTGCCCCGTAGCACATACACCCCAAGTAAGTAGCCCCATAGATCGTCTTTAAAGTTAAAAATGATAAACCCCACGTAGATTTGGATATTCTCGTTAAAGCATAAAAGTTCTTTTTAGCTTTTTCACCGACGGTTTTTATGTGTTCAATGAATGAAAAATTCCTCTCTAAGACAAACCCAAGGTAGCATACGGACTCCTTCTTTTTCACGGGAACGTTATTAAATTTAATACTAGGCCATGATTTAAGATTACCTTTTAAAAGAAGTTGATAAGTTTTATGCGGTGCAAAGGTCAGACGGTTACGATCACCCCACTGGGATATTAATTTTAGGCAAGTGTCAGCCAAATTTTCGAGTCCAGCCCGAGTACTTGACTGAATGAGCAGCAGGCCGTCGTCCGCGTAACCGGTTAATGAACAGCCGTATGGAAGTGGAATCGCGAGGAAGTCATCGAAGCCTACCAACGACCATACAGCCACTAGACGCCTAATACTTGATCTAACGCACGAAACAAATTCTGTCAACTCGCTGAGGTGCGGGGGAACGGGGTACTGCATTCTGATTGGCCCTTTCAAGGTCATTGCATTTCACTAGGGATGAGACAGGTTTAAATCAAACAAGTAAGTATCGATATTTTTTAATTGTATTTAATAAAATATGTATTTACATTTTACATACATAACTTGCATTTAAGTACCTTCTTTATTCTGAATATGATTGAATCATGTAAGTACATTAAAAAATTGCTTGGTTGCAATTGCCCATTTTTTTTTTAAATCTGGATCGTGTGGGTATCTAAAATTAATCGTTAAAGTTTCACAATTTGTTAGCTGTATCCTGTTGTAATTTTTAATTACTAATAATATATTTTTTACTTAAATAGTTATAGGTTTATTTGCTTTATCGATAACAGGGGTGGTCATGCGATTTGGAGCATCACTAATTATTTTTACTTAAAATCGAGGAAAAGAGATGGCAAAAAAAATACTCTCAAAAGAAAGAGATGCAATCTTAAAAGACATCAACGCGCGCTCCAAGATTGTGCACTGCATACAAGTATGACCAGTATAAGATGAACTCCGAAAAATAATGTCAGAAAATTAATTTTATTTAGATTAAGGAACCATTAACTTACCGATGAAATGTGATACCGTCTTTCAGGAAACTTGAAGTCCGGCTTTCTTTATCACACCAACGTACTGTACACGGGGCCATATTATGTTTATTTTCTCGAATTTTCAAAGGTGTAGTGCGGAAGTGTTTACGGCTCACAGGTGTGGTCGAAACTAATACGAACTTTGTGAGTGACGACGGCTATAAGATTTATAGCCCTAATGTGTTGACAGACATTGGTCGCCTGTTATTAGGCGTCTAGTGGCTGTATGGTCGTTGAAGCCTACGTTCCATACATACGGACCCATAACCGAACCCTGAGGGCATCCCATGGTAAGGGACTTTGACATAGAATGATGTCCGAGTTTGAGTTTCGCGGAACCATTTAAGAAGTACGAGTAAACAAGATTGTATATGTTTTTAGGGCAACCACGAATTTTTAGTTTAAGGAGTAGCATCGGCCACCACGCGTTATCAAAAGCCCCAGAAATATCTAGAAAGATCCCAACTACGTATTTATGTTCGGATGTATTGACAATTTTCCTGACAGAAAGTGCCGCGTCTACGGTAGATTTTCCCACGGTAAAACCGAATTGGTTGTTGTGAAATTTCGGTCCGTCTGGCAGTAAACGTGGAACGATAAGACGCTCCAGGAGTTTCCCCAAAGATGGTAACAGTGTTATAGGGCGGTAAGACTTAGGATCGTCCGGAGGCTTGTCGCCACTTTTCGGAATTATTCGTATAAAGCCGCGTCGCCATATACGAGGAAAAACGCCTTCTGCAATACAACGGTTGTAAACACTTAAAATTGCGTCGGCCGCTGTTTTACATGCTTCTATTATCATCCGATTAGATATTTTATCTTCACCTGACGATTTGTTGAGCGGGAGTTTCCTGACAACTTTAATGAATTCGTCAATGGATGGAAGGTCTGACGATGGTGATTCAGGTGGCACAGCCGCCCACGCCCTGATCTGCTTGTGGTAGTCATTGTCATTATCAGGCAAATCATCAGGTATCAACGTATTTAATAGAACTTCGGTTGTCTCCTCAATACCGGTGGTGTGTTTGTTGTTTACTTTAATGTTTTCGACGAACGCAAGATCCACTGATCGATTTGCTTTGAACTCGTGATACAAAGGAGACCACGGACCTTCTTTATCTAATTTTTCTACTATTTTCCGCAGTAAATTACCTTTAGATTTTTCTACCGATGCTCTGTAGCGGGACTTGGCAACTCTAAACACATTCAAAGCAGAGGTTAGGGGGTCTCCGGTGACTTTTCGCTTTTTAAGTTTATTTAAATGTCTACGCGCTCGGCGATAACTTTTACGTTGTTCAATTAAGTAATCACACCACCAATCACATCTGCGGATATTGGTCATAGATCCGCGACCAATGGCGATGTCAGCACAGTAAGTGAAGGCGTCTGACATAATTTCAGCACTTTCTTCAGCTGATAGCCCGTCTCGAGTGAAGTCTTTGGTGTTAGACGCAAAAAGCAAGCTAAAGAATTCCCAATTCGCGCCTTTACTTTTATACCTAAAGTTACCAATGATATGTGAATGTGACGGACCTTGAGTAAACATCGGAACAAATTCGTACACGATAAGCCGATGATCGCTACATGACGCATCCGGTAGGACACGCCACCTATCCAAGCGAACGTCTGCACTAGAAAGTGTGACGTCAATACAAGATTCGCCCATTTGGCTGCAAAAAGTAGGTGGTGCATCTGGGGTATTATGAATCGATAGGTTCATTTCAGCAATGAAATCTTCGACAGCGGAACGTCGGTCGGAATCCGTAGACCGAACCTTGCCATACCACAGAGACGAGGACGCGTTAACATCCGCGCCAACGATAACTTTACAGCCAGAGAGTGACCGCAAGACATGACGGAGGTTATGTATGTGAGGACCAACAGGGTCTGAATATTGAAAGTAGCAGCTCACAACGTAAACTTTATAGGAAGCCGAGGAGACTTCCGCAACGGCACAGTGCGGCGTCATGAGGTTACGCAAAGACGTTACTGTAAACTTAGAAGAACGCGCTACGTAAATTCCGGCTCGTGACTTTGAATCCAGCTGAACTACTTTATGACGTAAGCGCGCGTTTTGATATTGCTCTTGAACAAGTACTATGTCTAAGCTGTAATCGATAATTAATTTGTCTAGTTCAGAAGTCGCTACCCTATCGTTGTGGAGATTTAATTGTCCTATATTTAAACTATCCATTATTTTAGTAGTTTGTGTTGAGGATTAACTGTTCGAGCTTAAGTTTGTAGGTAGTACACTCTGGTGACCCGCAACGATGGTCAAATGGTTTTTTAAAACGCTTACACGCCACGCAAGTAGGTATAAAATTTAAATTGTCCTTAGGCGGGCAGTCGTTTGTTTCATGTGCTTCGGAGCAATTAGCACAGGTAGGTGACTTGTTAACGCAGTATTTTTTAACGTGACCGAACTGTTGACAATGTAGACAACGGACTACATCAACGTCGTCATTGAACCGGCAAGTCGCCCAATCAATAAATAATTTTTCCTTAGTGGACACTAAATGTTTACGCACGTTGGACTCGATTTCAATGCCAATCCACTTGCGGCCGTTATCTAAGGACCGCCGACGATAGATTTTAGTTGATTTAATAAAATCATCCTCTTGTATTGGCAGTTCATTTTGAATGTTTTGACGGTACAATGCGTGCAAAAAAGCATTGTCTTCCATTGAGGATGGCACGTCCTTAACTAATATACGGGGCTTTCGGCCTTTTGGTTTTTCAAGTCGCAGGCCGGCGGACCTAATAGCGTCGACCGATTGCAATTTTTTAATTTGGCTATCATTAGCGACACGTAACACGACTCCAGATTTAGCCGTTTTTCTAACGCCTACAATTTGAAACCCGTCGTCACTGGGATTGATCGCCTTCATGAGTGCTTGTTTAGTAGCAGAGGACGATGAGTAATCAGCTAGTCGCTCAGCGGTGGGGTAAGCTACGACACAAGGTACGGGCGCGCGTGAGTCCACAACCGGCGCTAGTTTAGTTTTAGGTAGACGAAGTTTTAATGAATCCGCATAAGAAATTTTTTTTGAGCTGTTTGTTGAGGTAATTTCAGGCTAGTACTAGATGACGTGGCCTCGGCGCAAGGGCAAAGAGTAGAAGTCTGACACTCCCCTTCGCTCTGCCCAAGAGCGGGGGGGGGGGTCATTTGATGATTTTCCACCCACCAAAAAAAAAAAAAGGCTAGTGATTATTCTTTATTGGGTGTGGAACTGTGGAGGAATCATTCACTTGTACATAATCAAAGTAAAAGAATCTCCATATCATGCAAGAAGCATTACAATTAAACCAAAACTGTATGTTTTTTTAGTTTGGTCCATGTATCATCCTCATTTAGATCATCTTTAGGAGGTTGATTCATACATAGAACAACAACAGTAGGTTTCGGTATCATCCCTTCACGCTCACTGAATTAGGCTAAGGCTAAGGAATGTAGGCCAAAGTTACTATCCACAAGATATGTAGAACAAAATCGCAGGGCAGACATTTTATCTGCTATCAACCAAGTTTCAAAAGAGGTTTTACTCACCGCGAAGGGTCCAGTGACAAGCAGCAGTCCGCTGGGAAGTACACCAACAAGCACGACGCGCTTGCCGGAGTGACGACCAGCCAGCAGGATGCACACCGTGCCAGGGGTAAGGGTGGGCCTTGTCCGGCGGATGTGTGTGCTGAATGTCTTGTGGTGGGGACGAGTGGTGATCCTGGGGATTGCAAGGATTAACATAAATAAAGGATGGTTGTGCAGAAAACGTTAAGAATAGGAAACCCTTATCTTAAACAATTAATATAAACCTCTACTGCAACACATCTTCATAATTTCATTTATAGTGAAACCTGCGGAATCTAATGACAGGCTTCATGGTACAATATTTGCCAGTGGTAGTACACAAGCCTTCAATATAAAATAAGTAAAACCACCTTGGTGGCAATGAACAGAAACAATTAATTTAAAACGGATCAAATTATAGTTTACTATTGCTGTCCCCTTAGCAATAGTAAACTATAATTTCATCAATTTATTTCAGGTTGACACAGCCTGTCTTGTTCTTCCATATTTTTTCATTACTCATCTTCTCACTAGACACTTCCTTTCTTGCCCTTTAATCCGACGACGGCACGGTTGGCGCAGTGGCTATGCGATTGGACTGCTGCGCTGCGTGTCGTGGGTTCGATCCCCGCACGGAACAAATATTTGTATGGCCTACGGATAGTTGTTTCGGGTCTGGGTGTGTTTGTGCATGTGAGTTTAATGTTTGTGAACGCACCCACAATATAGGAGAAATTCCTAGTGTGGGGCAACGTTTTTCAAAACAGAAAAAAAAGAAAGAAGAAAGAATCCTACACACAATACCTACATCCAATGTTTTTTTGGTCTTTCTCTGCCATTATACCCATCCAAATGTACTTTCATCACATGTTCATACCAACTATCCACACAAGTTTTCATTCACCAGGAGTACCAGGACCACTTTCAGATTTTTGAAAGGTTGAAAAATTGATTGTTTACAAACACCCATAGAGTAAGATGCAAATGGTTATGCCGATGTCTAATACACAACTTGTACAGGTTGATATGTACTTGACGAGGATCCTTTGTAAATTCTTAATTTTGTTTTTTTTTAAAAAACATTACTCACATACACAAATTCCCAGACCCGGAACAACTATCTGTAGGTCTTACAAATATTTGTTCCGTGCGGGGATCGAACCCGCGAGCGCGACACCCAGCGCAGCAGTCCATTGCTTGAGCCACTGCACCAAATGTACTGTCCATTTATTTATTTATTATTATTAATTTATTTTTAAGATTGAAATTAAATGTACTTACTTGTCCTGAGTAGGGTAGAAGGACTTTCTGCGGCGCAGCAGCACAGTACGGGTTCCTCCATTCTTCTCACCACCAATCTGCTTGACAACCACGGAGGGCTTCTTGGGCTTTTCTGGCTTGGGGTTCTTTTTGCCCACAAACCTGTACTTAGCCTGGAAAACAGGTTTGAGTTAGTTTCAAATAGAAAAATATGATAAGAATACAGTTTATTGGGATTAAAATGTAATGTGAATAAACTTGGTAAACAAAGATGAACTCTTATTGCAAGCTTTCATATTTTTAATGATTTCTCAGATAGAGAAATAGGTACTTCTTATTTATGAAGATACATTTTACCACACCTTCAATACATCCTAACCACAAAGATATACTATTGCACAATAGTCATGTTCTTGGTTAGTCTTACGAGACAGACTTGTAGCCAATATTATGATGACTCTGTGTTATAGACAGGTAGTAGGTGCACCAGAATCTGGATGACATCAAGATGACATACAATTTCACACATGGTCAGTTACTTGTTGTCACTATATGATATTTACCCTCTCGTAAATACTCTCAACTAGCCATAAACAAGTTGGCTAGATAAATGACGTGTAAAGGAAACCAGCTCACCTTCTTGTGGAACATCTTTGACTTGGAGAAGCGAACTACTCCATTTCCCAGGTCGTAATTCCTTGGTTTGCCAACTTTGGCCTTGGTGACGCCGCCAGCGGGCGCTGCGGCGGGCTTAGCCGCCGCCTTGGGCTGTGGTGGAGCCATTTAGAATCTGCACAAACAGAAACACAACTTTAACAACAAACTCACCACCTGACTTCAGACTTTGAGGTTATAAGAGTTAGAGCACTTCTCCGTACAAACAAGTGATTTAGACACAATTCTTTAGCATTCACACTGCGGAACTGTAACAATTAGACACGAGTATCTATCCGTTCACTGATAAATCACAATCACTGAGGGAACGTCAAAACTTTCGACTTGAATTTTGAAGATTTCTAGTTTGGCTAATATCAAAATATAACGCACGATCACTTGTTTGCAGGATACTTTTCTTAATTCTTACATGGAATTGAGAAAATTAGTCAAGTTTATATCTATTCCTTTGGATTTATTTTCATCGAAAACAACATCAACTCACATTCCAACCGGGATCAAGAAAAAAAAGAATTTGTCATAGAAGAATTTGTCTATGGCGTTTGCAGATTATACAAACTACAGATTGACTATCGGTCTTTTGGCCAGCGAACATTATTACACGATTGTAATATATTTTGTCAGACTGTGTTGATAAGTTTTTCAAAAACTAAATAAATTGTTTACAATTTTAAAGAGCAATAATCGATAACCCCTTCATGAAATCAGTAACAGTTAGACCACTCTACTTTTAATGTAGCTAGCTGCTATTTTTCATTTATAGTTTTTTTTTCACTGGACATTATTTGGAATTATACAGCAATGGGTATGGTTTGTTAGATATGTTTATTTGTAACTAATTATTTTTCAGTTATTTTTTTCGAAGTTCTGAAATGATAATTTGTCTATGGTTTATAAATAATAAAATGAACGCGATCACAAAGAACATAATGTCAAATTAGGAAAACGTCAAAAAATTCAGTGTTAAAAATGGCTTCTTTGAGGAGCCCGTCTTCGCCGTCCGACGGTTATAAAAGGTTCAGTGATGATTTCGCAAACACCAGTATCAACAATTACGGCTCGAACGTCTCAAGTAAACATGAAGCTATGATTTTTATATGCACAGTAGCCGCAAGATTATGTGTACGCTTTTGTTTTATTAACAATACATTTTGCGATTCATTTAACATTTTGTTTTAATTTATTTCACCTTGTTTTGAGCATTAACTGTTATATATCCATCCTTATGCGGTCCAGCGAGATCGATTAACTGTTATACTGATGCTAAATCTGTTATATGACTCATTAGAATGACTCAAGCTACCAAAACACTAACCTATGCTTTAAATAAACAGTAAGATGCTATGCTAGGCCCAAATACGTAATTTTAAAGCTTTTGTCTTCTGTTTCTATTCTAAACACATTTGCACCTAGTAAGTAAGTAGTAGTGGCTTGTTTTGCATGGCAATATTTTTTTCTGTGTATCAATGTTGTACCCACTTATACCTTAATATTTAAAATCTGGATTATTTTTTGTCGATCTGTACCTACTGTACGTGCTTTTTACGTATTTGTTTTACTAAAAACGAAACCGCGCATATTAAACTAAAGATGAAAGAAACCTATAAGTAAATTGGGTTACCCAGCCAGTTTAGGTGTCCCCTTCAAAGTTATCTAGATAATCTATCCAGTTCCATCCAGTAGCAATGCTACTAAGTGGCTAACTGGACTGATCCCATTTACACCACTATCAATACAATAAACATTTGCTTCTGTAATAACAAGCTGTTACAAAATATCTAATATTACAAGAATTTGTTATGCCAACAAGATTTAATATTATTTAGATTTGTGTCTAGATCTAATTGGCAGCTACAAATGGTGTTTCACACATGAAATAATATTACTCATGTTCTTAAAAATTTGAATGTTTCTTGAGTACCCACGAATATAAATATTCACTAAAAAGTAGCATAAATATTTGCACTAGGGTAGCAACTAGCAGGTAGCTTCAGATTATTTTTCTGTGAGTTATTTGAGAAAAACATGCAATAAAAAGTCCTAGCACTGTGTAAACAAATCCTCTAACTTTGAACATCTAATCAACACTATCAAATACATGAGGTGTTGCACACAATAGTTATTTATCACTGATATCTTTATTCTTTATTGACAGCTTTTATCAGTCAGTGGTTTCCAACGCTTGGTTGTTGAGTATTGTGAGCTTACTTACAAAATAATGTTAATAAAATAGCCTGTGTTGGTAATATCTATCTATTATAAATTGGGACTGTCTTGATTTATAGCAGACAATTAAATTTTAATGTTTCTATGATCTAATTTTTGAAATGACAATGTTCTTTTTATTAAATGCATTCAAAGTTTCTAACCCCTGCCTTCACTATCTGAGTCTGTATTTCGATCCCATCACGATTCAGTGAGAACTGAGAAGTCGCGTAAGAAAAATATAGTCAAATAAAGTATTTTTGTAAATCAATAAGAGTGAGTGAAGTGTGATCAAAAATGTCGAAAGCAGTGACAAATGTGTTTGATTCAGTGTATTATAGCCTAAGATACCAGTGGTACAGACTGAAGTCATGTGAGTTTCTTCGAAATATTATTCTCGAGTGCCTATGCTAGGCTTGAATATACTCGATCTATTTCCCAAATACGGCCAAGGTCTAAAATATCGAACCAGGTAGGTACCTATTCTATCCACCTGAATCTGTAACATTTTAGGAAGAAGGAAAATTATCATCATTATTTTTGTGTTCCGAAAGTTAGTCCGCTTCGCTCTTGCGTCAGTGGTCGCGCATTTGGTATACCCGACTACCCGTTCATAGCTGCTAGAAACAATGTAGAAATAAATGAAAACAGGTAGGTAGGTACTTGCCATTATTCATCATTCTCAAGCAGGGTCGGCATGTTTAAAACAAGTTGTTTAAAACATGTGTTTTAAACAGTGTTTAAAACAGTTTCAAATAAAACATAGTTTTTTATTAGGTGTTTGAAAACATTGTTTAATTGCAAAAATAAATGAATACTAAGTAGTTATTTTTTTCCTTATTTCCTTTATTTAATCAACTTTAGACAATTTTTATAAAATAATTAAAGTGGCTTTTTTTTTAACTTGACATTTAAACAGTTTTTAATATTTAAAATCCTTAATCAAGAAATAGTTAACAATTTTTATTATAAAACGACCACGTACAATCATATTTGTTCGTTAGCAGATTAGACAACATTTATTATTTTTTATTTACGTATTTAAAAACTGTGACAAGTTTTGCAGCTTTCTCGTTACCAAGTTTGTTTCGTACATCGGTTTGAATAAATCCAAAGGTTTTTGTGTTATTGTGAAATGAAAAATCAGAAAGAAAGTCCGCTCTATTCTCCATCGGTAAAGTCCCCCGGGGAATTCCCAGAACTTCCGTAATTCGTGAACGTGATTATTTAAAATATGTTTTGGGTATTCCCCTTATTTTAAGAGAAATTTAGGAGATTTCCCTACTAAAAATGAACGTAGGAACATACAGAATGTATTGAATTATGATAAATTTTTGTCATGCAGTTTTTCAAATAGTATATATGTGAAATATATCAGGCTAAATCAATTAAAAATGGATGATAACCAACTTAGGAAAAAAAACAAAAAAAAACACCTGTTTAAAACATTTTAAACTGTTTGTTTTATAAAATGTAAAAAAAACTGTTTTTTTTCCAACCCTGTTCTCAAGGCATTAACCCAATTTATTCGAGTACAGCGCTGAGCGCAGCATGTCCTCTAATCTTCCTCAGGAACGTACTTCTCTGCTATTAGTTGTAATCCCAGTAGGTATGTACTCGGACCCTACCTAGCCATAACATAAGTAGTAGGTATTAACATTAAACTAACAATGATAAGGGATAGACACATTATCTTGTATGTCTTTTGGCGTCTTCCCAGCAAGGGGTCGGATACTAGGTACCTAGTCGAATACTCGAATAAGGACATCAGACTGTCCGCGAAATATAAATGCGTAGCAACAACAACCCAAAGAATCAAAAAAATTATGTGGCTCTGGTTGGCTGGACAAAACTTCAAAACGGCTCGCATTTACAATAGGGCAATAGGGCACTTTATGTGACGGCTAAACACCCTTATTTCAGAATAGGTGACGCTACAGAATCTTAGATAATCGATCGAAAGCGTGTCCAGCCAGCTTGAAAAACCACTTTTCGCTGGTCTCTCAATCTCGGTAACGGAAGTGATTTTGACGACTTTTTGCATATCAACGAGCGTCACATAAATATGTGACAGGCATCAAGCTAAAAGTTTTGTGATACGTACAATGGTTTAGTAGAAAATGCAAAAAACTGTGTCCAGCCATCTTGAATTTACGTAGAAAACTTTTGGCTGGCACTTCCGAATCCCACATAACGGGAGCGTTTTCGAATATGGTTCCTTTACTAATACTTGGTGACGCAATGTGTGACAGTAATAACGTTTGATTTATGCCGTCACATGTAAGGGTTTACGAGATATCAATGAAAACTTAATGTATACTTGTGTCCAGCCATCTTGAACTCAGGCTGGCTGGACACGTGTATCTCCGCTGCCTGATGATCTACGACCTTCAAAATTTTATCAAAATGTTGTGACGGGAACGATAATGATAACCTGAATTCGTGACGAAGAAACTTTGGGTAGTTTCAAAGATATTGATCATTTAAATTTTCCCATACAAACACTGTAGTAGGGTTACCAATATTGTAGGTTTTATGTAGGACAAAATATATTTTAAGGTGTTTTCTATAATGGACGAAAATCCGCGTATTGGTGATAACGAAAACGGTTTACGCTGTCACAGCACTCACAGCCTCTGTGTACAAAACAAACTCAGTATCAGTGCATCAGTGTTGCCAACAAGACCGATATAGAATCTGCTAAAATTATGCCAATTGCTTTATAGAAATGCTAAAAAATCTGCTAGCTAACATTTTTCAGTGTCAAATGAAACGTAACATAAACTTTTTTTATTATTTAACAAAATATACATACTGTTTTCAAATACTTAAATACTCTTTCCATTATCATCAGCATTAGCATCAGGAGCGCCAACAATATACTAAACTTATTATTGGGATTTTTTTTCTAAATGGAAATAATTGCTTACGCTTGTATTTTATTTTAAAATAATTTTATATGCTAAAAAATATGCTATATGCTAAACAACTAATAAGTTTGCTAAACAACATGAAAAAATGCTATTATTCTTATTCTTTATTGCACATTTAAAATAACAAATATAAACACAAATTACAATAATAAAGCTTATGCTAAATTGGCATCACTGAGTGCAATGCACTTTGTTTTTTTTGTTAGTGTTTTTAATTATTATTTAGAATTAACACATACTTCCCCTTTTTCTGCAGGAAAACCTTTTATTCCCACGGAGAAATCAAATACAAAGCTGGCGTGGCTTGGCTGCTACCGGCCGATTAGTCGATTAAAAAGAAATCCTATAATTATGTAAAAAATATGGCCACCTCACAATATTAATGGATGTTTGTATGGGAAAATTTAAATGATCAATATCTTTGAAACTACGCAAAGTTTCTCCGTCACAAATTCAGGTTATCATTATCGTCCCCGTCACAACATTTTGATAACATTTTGAAGGTCGTAGATCATCAGGCAGCGGAGATACACGTGTCCAGCCAGCCTGAGTTCAAGATGGCTGGACACAAGTATACATTAAGTTTTCATTGATATCTCGTAAACCCTTACATGTGACGCCATAAATCAAACGTTATTACTGTCACACATTGCGTCACCAAGTATTAGTAAAGGAACCATATTCGAAAACGCTCCCGTTACGTGGGATTCGGAAGTGCCAGCCAAAAGTTTTTTACGTAAATTCAAGATGGCTGGACACAGTTTTTTGCATTTTTCTACTAAACCACTGTACGTATCACAAAACTTTTAGCTTGATGCCTGTCACATATTTATGTGACGCCCGTTGATATGCAAAAAGTCGTCAAAATCACTTCCGTTACCGAGATTGAGAGACCAGCGAAAAGTGGTTTTTCAAGCTGGCTGGACACGCTTTCGATCGATTATGTAAGATTCTGTAGCGTCACCTATTCTGAAATAAGGGTGTTTAGCCGTCACGTAAAGTGCCCTATTGCCCTATAGTAAATGCGAGCCGTTTTGAAGTTTTGTCCAGCCAACCAGAGCCACATAAAAAATTCAATGCTTCAGGAAATAGTAGGTACTAATATGACTACAATAGTTATCTGTTTAGTTATGACGAGTAACATAGACATTTTTGTAGTTCATTTGAATTACAAAGGTATGAACGAAACTTTTTGCATTGAGCATTTTGGCTTTATTATTTATTTTCTACATCCCTTGTCCAAACCACACATCAGCTTTCCGTATAATAATGAGCCCAGTCTCTGTTTATTGACCCATCGCCCTTCCGGAGTTCCGGATCAATTCTCTACACTAAATTCGTTTTTCGGTAACTTCAATAGCCAGTCCATTGACCCACACACTGTTCGGCTCGTATAAATACCTATGCCAATTCATTTCAAAGGCGAAAACATCGTAATCCATTAAATTTAACACGGTTTCAGAACCTTTTTGTCTTCATCAAATTGACGCGTAGTGATTTTGAGCGATTCATTTAGCTTTGAGTCAGATTTTTGGTTTCCTTATATTCTATCCTAGGGACGTATTATATGGCAGTTGAAACCTTCAGTGATAAGACCACCATTGTACTCTAATGGGCCTACTACACGCACACACTTCACCACACTTTTCGTTCACACTTCACAGTACATCGCGCGTATGGTTGGTAAAACTGTATTACCATTACAAACCACACGCACGATGTACTGTGTGCATCGTGTAATCGCGCAGGCAAGACTGTGGGGAAGTGTGAGCGTGTGGTAGGCGCATAAGCAGTAGCAAGCACAAGTTCTGAATATGGAGACCTAGTTTAACTAAACTAGGTTCCCTTGTTCAGAAGTTGTGCTTCAAAGGATAATCGGGTATATCAATCCGGAATTTCAGTACCAGCCTGGATTTTGGATTTGTGCCAAACAATATCGGGACTAGCAATGGCTTGTCCTCTTTTACATACGTGGCTACACGAGGTCACGACCACGATATAGGTATAGACACGACCTGACCAAAAATCTCACTAAATCTTCTATACCTACATACAAGCGTGATTTTACTCTATCTCTGAGGATCTAAATATAGCGTGAAACTATATTAAGTAACTACAGATCGATAAACGTGTGGCGCTGTATTTCGAAATCCATTGTTTGTAATGAAACAAGCATTGAACAAGAAATGCGACAGCAAGGTCGCGCGGACAGTCTGTGAAAGCGATTGGGCATAGGTA
The DNA here is from genome assembly GCA_949775195.1 of Diarsia dahlii. NCBI lineage: Eukaryota > Metazoa > Arthropoda > Insecta > Lepidoptera > Noctuidae > Diarsia > Diarsia dahlii. Next base: position 11,358,383 of record OX459210.1, on the reverse strand, counting down.
CATATCTATGTATGCCCAATCGCTTTCACAGACTGATTATTGATACACTATTACTGATTTGTGGCTTCTACAAGATGGACCATGATTGGCACATTGATAGGTTTCCAACTGCCTTGATTACCGTCTGGGTTCAAAATGGAACAGTGATAAACAAAGGTTTCCTGTGCCATTTAAGACGTAATAGTCTATTCTCCGAGCAAGCTTCAAAGTTTACTTTTGGGCAAATTATATCTACTTGCAAAGATTTCCATTCTAATTTTCAGTCTTAATAGCTTAAGCTTTGACTAATGGTAATGAGACACTAGATAATTTGTTGCGAGGTTCTCCGAGGGGCAATAAATTGTTAAGTATTTAACAACTGAAATTCTCCCAAGGAGGGGTCACTAACGAATTTTGTGGTTCAACACAAAATGAATGCCTTGTATTCTCCAGCTAAGCAATCAGAAGCTCATTCACTGCACTCAGAAATGAGAGTTTCCCACCTTATCTGCGGAAACACTATATTTATCACTGATGTTATAATGACTCATATTTTCCACATAATTGTTACATTTCTATGTCCTTTGCAAAACCATTCACTGTCTGCAAACATAAAATATTCAGCACTATTTTATGGCGCACAGAATTTCATAACCCCGAGTATTTTTGCAGTATGTTTTTATGAGCTTTCCATTCCCATGTCTATCTAATAAACAAATGCCTTCCCACCTGAATCTTCTAAAAGGAGGTGTGTGTAATATGGTTTGGCTTGATAGATTCATGTTTCGTATAATATGACAAATATAATTAACCAATAACGTCCCTCCTCCCCTCACAGAGAGTAGTCCTGGGACCAAATGGGGGTACCATTTGGACCCAGGACTACTCTCTGTATTTTATAAGTCATTGATGAAATCCATCCATCAAGGACCAGGATAAAAGACATACCTAGTTAATATTCCTGCTCTATACGATTCACTGAAACAAAGGCAGATTTTGGAAAATGACGATGACGAAATCACCGCCTCCGTTCGATGACCGATGCGGCGATGCATGATGTCATCAACGTTCACTCGCTCAGACGGATGTTACTGCATCTGATATTATCCCTGACCTTCGTCATACATCACAACATTCACCGGAACAAAAACTTATGTAAAAGCTTGTGGACGGAATCAAGCACACAAGGGGGGATTTGAATGTTAGTAAAGTAGGCCATTATTTCTTTAAAACAGAAAAAGAGGAAGTCTGAAAGTGGCACTGGTGACTGAAAATTTGTGTGGTAATCGGTTATCTTGGTATGGACATGTGATGCAGAGGAATGAGGAAAATGTGCAGTGTAGATGGCTATATGAGCAGAGAAAGACCAAAGAAACGTTGGACGGACTGTTTGAAGGAAGAATGATATGGCTAGAAAGGAGGTGACTTCTGAGATGACGACTAATAAAGAAGTAGGTATGGGGAAAAAACACGCTGCGCTGATCCCAACTAAATTGTGATAAAAGCAGGAAAATTATTAAATAGTAAAACAACTCAAAAAATTAGACGAAACGATCGATACGGAGTTCTCTGTGGATAAATCCTATCCTTTTTTTCTGCGAAACGTGAGATTACTATTGCAATAAACCGTGATCATAGACGCGGGCTTGATGATCTGGGCAGCCCAATTAAAAGTACGCGAATGAATGCTTAAGGTCTGAATCAAATTAATTCGAGGAGTTTCTTACAACACAGCACTGAATTGAAATCAATTGGCGTTCAAGTCTAATATATATAGCCAACGCACTTAATTAGACAGTGAAATAATTAGTCGGCATTGCTTCGAAGCAAGTTCGCAATATTAAATCCGCTCGAGGCTTTATAGCTGTGACCTCGGAGTTACCCCACGCCAAACAATGGAATTAATAGTTTCTATATTAAGCCCCGCTTAGACAGAACTAGCTAAACTAATAGCTGGTGAGCTAGTCGTTTTTAAAAGTGATGAATGAAATTGATTGTCTTTATTTTTCATTTAAGTGCAATAGGATAGGCACAGGGATAAGAAGGATATTCATGAATAACGTTACAATTCGTAAAATATTACATATAATGATTCTTAGAGCAGAATTCCTGAATAATAATATTGTAAACCCGACCCTAAACCAACTGCATAATAAAATTAATCGCAGTGCATGGATTCTGTAGTGTATAAGTCAACCATACTCGTAAACGTTGACATTGACCAAACATTGACCTTCACCCAGAATAGACTGGATGCTAATTATTGATCCTCATTAATATTTATTATCCTATCTCGGATTAGTCATAGCGTACTGTACTGTATTGTATTGATTTCCATTTTCTTAACTTGTTTACATACCGACTTGTTTTTTGTTTATACTTTTCCTGTTCTTGGGGTACTAATAACACCATGGTTAAATATGTTATAATTATGGTATTGTATACGTTTGATGCAAGGTTGCATTGCAACATTTTGCAACTCAGCACCTCTAACAAATGCTTGGTTGCAGTAAACGAAGATAACAATATCTCATTTCTCACCCGTTTGAAAAGTGACACCTAACAATTTTATTGTGTACACTTCAACCAGTTTATCTGGGAGGCGGGAAAACAGAACTAAAATAAATGTGCCAAGTTTGATATATGTATTGATGCATTTTTTCTTGACAAGTAATACCACCGTAAACTGCAAAGAAAAAGTGGTCATACTGTAGTATATCGGAAGTGCTGCATCGTTCTTTTCGCGAAATCAACGGCAACGCCGCCATATTGTTTTTGCGCATCTGTCAATGCCGTTCAATACGTCAAAAATACCATGCTGCAGTATCTTTAAGCTGACAAGCATCTTATTACTTTATCCTTTAAATTGTCCACTCTAGGATTTACGTTACGTCATACATAAGTCATTGAGCAGTGGTGGCCCAGTGGTGGCGGCCCCGACTTACGAACAGTTGGTCGTGGGTTCGAACCCAGGCAGGCGCATTACTTTGTGTAATTTATTTCATCACCACTGCTCTCAAAACGGTGAAGGAAAACATCGTGAGGAAACCGGCATGTCTTAGAACCAAAAATTCGAAGATATGCGACATCTACCAATCCGCACTGGGCCCGCGTGGTGGATTATAGCCCATCCTTCTCCTAGAGAGGAGGCCTGAGTCCCTGCAGTGGGAACAATTATAGGCTGATGATGATACATAAGTCAGTAGCTCGATCAAACTTTCTAATTTCTATTCACTCTATTTCCCAAAGGACCAAACAAAGGTAGCCTAGATACACTAGAGTTACTACACTAGTGAAAGTTAGACCAAAGGCTCACTGGAAACTATCGGAAACTGTCGGGATTTAAAATGTATTGTTGCAATATTCTGTAAAGGTTTTCTGGCAGATGTTATGTATCAGATCGGTGAATATTCGTAAAGTTTGGAGCAGCTATGAAAGGTTTCTCAAGTGGCAATATCCGTAGTACCAACCCACTATTTATATATAAGTAGTCAGATATTCCAGTTTACATATTGTTTGGTACCTACCACTTGTCCAGATTTATTCGGACATTTCCGGCTTTCGGCCCTTCGGCTTCCGGCTTGTCGGAGTTTTAGGAAATAAAAAAGTTCAATCACTAAAAATGTAAAGATTAAAAAGTGAACTGGCAAGTCTTTTTGCAAATATTTAGCTTGTTGACAGAACTTACCGAAATGGTAACCCTAATTTTAGATTGATGCGTCATTTCAGAAACCCAATTACCGTTGAGTTTAAAGCTGTTATGCCTTTTAATTTCGAATGAGGAACCCCTCCGGATAACGTCTACCCATTGAAAAGAGCGCTAGAGTAAAAGTATAACTCGCCAAATATCACGTCCATGATCTTGTAACATGAACTCGCTTTGTGTAAGGTTTCGTCCGAAAGAAAACCGTTTTGTTCGGAAATGATTTGCTTGTAATGCTTGTACCATCGAGTTCACTAACGGTCGACCATTTTTCAACCTTATGACTAGGGCATTAGAGTGGAACCTGGGAAGTGGCAGACCGTCAATGAACTCGGTAGTACATAGTTAGACCTTGTCTTTTATTTACTGGATCATCTAGTAAAATAAGTTCTGTTTTTCTACTCTTTTATGTAATGCTCTAGGTACCGATGTTTTTAATGGAATTACGAACTTCGATTCTCGGCACCGACCTCAACGTTGAAAATTGAACATGGTGTTGTTGTGTCTCCAAATGTAATTTAATAAGGTATAAATGTAATTTTCATACCAATAAGATCCAAAAGAAACAAATGCTGCATTTACCTAATCGTTATAGACGAATTTCCAACGTCGTTGGAATGTACAGACGCAAGCACATAAGATATCCGAAACTGACAAATCCTAATCAACCCTGGAACCTAATACATATTGTAGTGGCTTGATGTGCTGGTCTCTGTACTACGGTGGCTAATGGCTTGCTCTACATAAAATACCTTCATCAAGTACTTAGTAGTCGTAGTCACCGTTGTATGGTGTCTGACACAAGTAAACCAACCCATCGCGTCTCCCACGGGCCCCCAAGAACCCACTTAGTTGATTGTGACAGTTACAGACGCTGCGGGGAGTTTCTGAGGTGTTAGCGCAAGACTGATGCTCTACCGATGTTTTTTATAGCTGACATAAATTTATTATCTGCGTTGGACTTAAGTAGAGGCTGTTTGTAAACGCTGGTCTTGGTAACGGCCCCGACTACCGCGAGTTCTAACTCAGGTAGAAGCGTTCCTTTCTATAACTAATCGACACTACTCTCTCAAAACGGTGAGGAAATAAACTAAGAAATGTGACATCTAACTCTACTCAATTGGCCTTCTTAAATAACGGCCCCTTCATTTTTGTAGTGAGAAGGTCTTTTTCCAAACCCAGCATTTACTTTAAGTAAATTTTTTCCCAAACTTATTTATCTACTGCACATTTCCCTGCATCATAACACCTTGACCCAGACATACCTTGACCAGGTCACAATCTCAAACATCCGAGCAGCAGTTTCCTATTTATAGGCCATTTGGTCGCGCCGGTCACGGTAATATTATCGCCGGTGCTCGCATATTCAAGTATTTGCACCTCACAATGGCTTCCCATTGTCTTGTCTCCCTCGCACGTGTTATATTGTGGTAGGCGTGACGGAGACAGTCATGGTCACCACCATTCAATGGTTATGTGAAGCTGCGTAGTACACACGGCTACACATCAAGCTATACAAAACCAGTTAATCTTGGCCTCACTTTACTAGATCTTTTCGCACAATGAACGATCAGATTATACTGGTTTTGTATAACTTGATGTGTAGCCGTGTGTACCAGGTATTCTAAATGTAGTCTCATATAGGTATGTGTAGGTAATCTGAATTTATGTGCATAAGAATATATAGGTAGGTACCTACTTAACGCATTTATTTGCATACCTACCTAGGACCTGCCTACATGTATAATTTCTAGGTATTTAGTAAGACATACTCAGATGCACTGTGAATGCACCCTGTTAGGGTGTATGGACGGTGCTCTGTAAGTAGAAACATGGGTGAATTTTAGTCAGTAGAAGTCTGACACTCTCCTCCGCTCCACCCAGAGCAGAAGGGGTCATTTCATAACTTCCCATCTGCACAAAAAAAAAGGACAATTTAGTAGTCCAGTAGAAGCAGAATAAACTCCAAAAGATTCTATTACAGCATATCTTAACTACTATGCTAGAAAGAGAGCATATCATTGTTCTCACCACGCAGGTTCTCAAAATTAAGTCGTATGAAAATCCAATCTAATCTACTTAATTGTCATTTAGCTGCATCTAGTTAGATTCAAGTCAAGCACATAGTTGGTTAACGCTAAGCAGATGATATTGATGACGAAGAAAGATCACTAACAAGCTAAGCTTGCACCTTTTGAAATCACAAATAGCCGTTTCCTTGGAATTGAAAAGAAACGCTTCTTGCAATGTTACAATTCAATCATATTTATTTCACCCTTCCTTTACCTACCAGTCTCTTACCACACTTAGCTTTCCTCTTTACTGTTAGCATGCAGCCCGTCGCCATCCTAATCTCCTTCCGCCTGTCCTGATTGTCACGGACTAAGTAGACAGTAGGTAGACTGTCGCCTGACCTACCTAGCCTACCCGCCGTAGCCACCGCACAAGCGACACTATGACTAAAGCGCTAACCTAATTCCTTCAGTTATCCACGTAACCACCATGAAAGGCTTCAGTATACTTTGTGCATTGCTAGTAGGTTATTTAACACGGAACACGGAAATGTTTTCTTCTTCTTCGGGTCGCTAGCAGGACAATTTTTATATTTTTTTATTTTAGCCTGGAATTCGCCACTTGGCTGCAAGTTTTTGGGCTAAAAGGGCACGGTAACAGGTGGACCATAATTTGTTACACAGCTTCACAAACACACCCGCGAAATGTTTTAGTTCAATGAGGTACGCTATTTCAAGTCTAAAATAAGGCTTCCCTGAACGACTTCATCCACTAATTAACTGATATCTGAAATAGAGCATCCGGAGCAACGCTGAGTTAGGTTCAAAGATAACGTCTATTTTGTTGAATTTTTTTTTTTTCATTCTACAGACAATGAGCCTCAAACTTGTCACCATCATAAAAATCTTCACAATTTATCTGTAATTCTGCCAAATGCGAACCGATTCATATTTGGTTTTGGTATGAATGTAGATGGCTATAAGAGTAGAGGAAGACCAAAGATAACTGTGTGAGTGATGCTGATGATATGGCTAGAAAGGAGGTGACTGCTGAGATGGCGAGTTATAGAGAGGTATGGAAGAAGAATCCAGGGTCCTTTTCACCTCGAATTGCACTGGAAAAGTGGAAACCGAACATGACAAGAAACGTCGCTTCTTTATTTGAATTTTCACGGAAAACCCCCTGCAACAAGGCTGCATACACAATCTGCTTTTAATGAGCCTATAAAATCGTGTTGCACGTAATCATTAGTCATAGACTACAAGTAGTTTCATCTCGTTGTTATCATCATAATAAATATAATTATCTCGCAGTAATAATAAGATAACACTACAAAGTAGGCTTTATTAAGTAAACTGCACCTCTGAATTATTACCGCCATTTTGGATGTACGGATAGAAAAAAAAGAGCAGTTGGTTGTGAGAATTATAAGCGAATTTATCAAAAAATAACATAGACCAACTAAAGTTGTAATGAGACATATTTTGGTATTTTACAATACTTATGTTTCTTTCCCTATCAAAATCTTCATCTTCCTGCCTTTTTCCAACTATGTTGCGGTCAAAGTCCAGTCTAACCGGATTCAGATGAATACCTACCAGTGTTTTTTTACATATACATGACTATCAATCTGACAAGACTGGCCTGTTGGTCTAGTGGTTAGTGACCCTAACTGCTATGCCGGAGGTCGTGGGTTCGATTCCCACCCAGGACAAATGTTTGTGTGATGAGCACGATCATTTGTTCTGTGTCTGGGTGTAATTTATCTATAATATGTATGTATTTAGAAATATATAAGTATGTTTATCAGTTGTCTAGTACCCATAACACAAGCTCTGCTTAGCTTGGGACTAGATGGCGTTGTGTGATAGTTGTGGAATATTATTATTATTATTTTGTTTTGACATTTTTGTTCCTCCGGCTAGCCGGGAATTTCTGATGGCACGGGCCTAAGCCAAGTGTTCATCAGTTGGGTTAAGGGTGGGTATGGACATATTAAAATCCACGCGATTGTGCGCAGACTGTCCGATATTGTCTGAATCACATTGCAGAAACTTTCTTACTAGTCTACATGTGTTTAGAATCACTGCCTTCTGCAGTAGGTGATAGGTGCTAGCTGGTAAGTTAAGGGAACTAAGGGACTGATGCAGCTGTTTGGGGATTACTCCTGTTGAAGAAATAACTATGGGGACAATTACTACTTTTTGTAAGCACCAAAGTCGAGTTATTTCATTTTTTAACTCGGTGTATTTGGATAATTTTTCGGCTATTGTAGTCTGTAAATTGTGAGTGTTCGGCACGGCTATATCTATAAGGAATCCAGTGTTGTTTATTTTGTTAATCAGTGTGATGTCTGGTCTATTGCAGTGAATTGTGCGGTCGGTGAAGAGACCTCGGTCAAAGTACAGCTTTGTTGTGGTGTTCTCTAGTGTTAATTCTGGCTTGTATTTATAATATGGAACTACAGTATCTACAAGCTTGTACTGATGAGCCAGTTTTTGATGGATTACGTTGGCTACTTGGTCGTGCCTGTGCTTGTAGTCGGTTTGAGCTATTGATTTGCAGGCACCAGTTATGTGTTGAATTGTTTCTGAGTTACTATTGCATTTCCTACATGTGTCGTTTGGTAGATTCTTTATAATGTGCTTTCTATAGTTTTTGGTTTCTATTACTTGGTCCTGTATTGCTAGCATGAACCCTTCAGTCTCCGGGAAGAGTTCGCCTCGATTAAGCCATGCGTTCGACGCTTCTTTGTCGACATTTGGTTGGCATAAATCTTGGCGATGTCTTCCATGGAGAGACTTCTGGGTCCATTCCAGACATTTCGTTTTGTCATCAATCAATCTTTCGTTTTTCTGCTCTGTTGTGTCTTTAAGATTAAGAGGTGTTAAGTGTTGGTCGTTTTGAGCTATTAGTTTGTGGAGTGTCGAAGATTCACTTTTAGCGAAAAAGTATTGTCTGAGAGTTGTGACCTGTCGATTGTGAAGATTTAAAATATCAATAAGTCCCCTGCCTCCCTCTTTTCGCGGTAGTGTCAGCCTTTGCACGCATGATCTTGGATGGTGTTTACGGAATTTAGTCATCGTAGTGTTAATTTTGCGTTGTAAGTTTTTCAGGTCTGTTTTCGTCCAATTAATTATCCCAAACGAATAAGTGAGGACAGGGATAGCAAAACTATTAATTGCTTTTATTGTGTTTCGAGAGCAGAGTTGTGTTTTAAGAATTGTGTTTAATCTATGTTGAAATTGTTGTTTTAGTTTCTGTTTGATTTCTTTGCAGTGTATTTGATTTGATTGTATGTACCCTAAATATTTGTAAGTGTCCTGTTCATTCAATGGTTCTATTTGTTCGCCTGTTACTAGTGTGTTTTGATGTTGGTAGTTCTGTCCTGCTCTTACTGAGTTTATTTTGCATTTGTCAATACCAAATTCCATTTTTATATCGTTAGTGAATTTCTCTGTCAGGTTAGCTAACTCATTAAGTTCATTTTCCGATTTTGCAAACAGTTTAATGTCATCCATGTACATCAAATGGTTTAAGGTGCTACCGTGGATCCCTTGCTGCCCATCAGCAACAGAGTTTAAAGGGATTTATTATTATTATTATTAATCTGACTTACTTATCATACAAATAATTATTCTGAAACCCTGTTAAAATTTTAACAATTAAAAAAACAGCGTTTATTAATTATTGACGGTACCGTAATAATTGATTTTATTTATGTATTTTGTGACAACCTGCTGATTTGATTTGACGCGGATGCAAAACTGCGCCGTTTATAATTATGAATGACTAGCGGACGTCCCGCGGTTTCACCCGCGTAGATCCCGTTCCCGTGGGAATACAGGGATAAAAAGTAGCCTATGACACTCAGCAATAATGTGGCTTTCTATTGGTGAAAGAATTTTTAAAATCGGTTCAGTAGATCCCGAGATTACCCCTTACAATTTAACAAATATACAAACACACAAACTTTACCTCTTTATAATATTAGTATAGATTAGTATAAATTGATTTGAATTAAAATGAATTACCGACTTGTTAAATAATTAAATCTTTGATACCGTCGTAACTTTGCATTTTTAACCGTCTTCCCAAAAAGGAGGAGGTTCTCAATTCGATTGGTATGTTTTTTGGATCACAATCATGTTCTTGAACATTTTGTATTTTTTTAATACTTAAATAAATAAAAATAACCTTAAAATTATGAGATAAAAAACACATTGTAAGTATAAATAATAAGGGTCATTTGATAATTAGGTTACTGTAACCTCATTTTTAGACCATGAAGTCGGTTAAAAAAAGCAAAATTAAAAATTTTGAAAAAACCCACGACTGTTAAAAATTAATTAAAAAAGGATAAAATAACATAAAACACCCACCTTAAAAAAAACCCAAGAATGTCCGTCGGGAGCTGCCATTAAATGAACTAGTTTTGCAATGTTCAGCTCCCGACGGACATTCTTGGGTTTTTTTAAGGTGGGTGTTTTATGTTATTTTATCCTTTTTTAATTAATTTTTAACAGTCGTGGGTTTTTTCAAAATTTTTAATTTTGCTTTTTATTTTAAACTTTTTTTTAAACTTTTTACTTTTATTTTAATTTTTTTATCTAAGAACATGCACCAATCAAACTTAAACCCATAACTGAAAACTGAATCAAAATCGGACTTGTAGTTTTGGAGAAAAATTGCAACTTTGATTTGCACAAAAAGTGTTTGCTGCAGCGCCCCCTGTTGAGTTATCACCGTAACACCTATCTAAGAACATGCACCAATCAAACCCGAACCCATAACTGAAAACTGAATCTTAATCGGACTTGTAGTTTTGGAGAAAAATTGCAACTTTGATTTGCACAAAAAGTGTTTGCTGCAGCGCCCCCTGTTGAGTTATCACCGTAACACCTATCTAAGAACATGCACCAATCAAACCCGAACCCATAACTGAAAACTGAATCTTAATCGGACTTGTAGTTTTGGAGAAAAATGGCAACTTTGATTTGCACAAAAAATGTTTGCTGCAGCGCCCCCTGGTGAGTTGTCACCGTAACACATATCTAAGAACATGCACCAATCAAACCCAAACCCATAACTGAAAACTGCATCAAAATCGGACTAGTAGTATTGGAGAAAAATGGCAACATGTATTTGCACAAACACACAAACAAACAAACAACCTCTCACCCCAAACGCATATACCGTCTCCGTTCCGTCGTGGGTAAAAATATACTTTTTAACGAATTAGGGAGAATCATACTTTTTTAGATAACGTCAATTATATACCTACGTAGAGTACCTAATCATAATCATCACGTAACGATGACGACAAATTACTTACGTCATAAATAAATCAAAGCCGAAGAATTGGCAATTGGCCCAACTATTCTATAACATTGTCTTTATTTCTTATCGTCACCTACGTACGGACTAACGGTCGTTAAAAGGTTTAGGAAGGAGCTTTTACCGAGCTTTTACCCTCTATGCTTTTACCAAATCAATAATACCTGGTACAACCGACGAACAATCAAGGTATAAGCAAAGTGAGGCCAACCGTCCGTCCATCTTACGACGATGACCTAGGCCGTATCGACATCGCGTTCGTAAAGAGATGTCAGCAACATTGCAGGGCACGTGCCGACGCCTGTCGAGGCTGCGGGTTGTTTGAAAGAAATAATCTGTGCCGCGGCCTCGGACACAGAAGGGCTAATAAAAAGGAACATAATTATTTTATGGGTGGTTTACCACCCCAAAAAAAAATTAATAAAATAAAAAGAAAGCCATAGTATGCTAGCCTAGAAGAAATGAGAAAGAAACTTGATATGTCATCGATTTTGTTTTGTATTTGTGATGACCTGTCGATTACATGCTAAATGGAATATTATTGCACTTATCACGCAATTGTCTACTGTCTCATACGATATCCACGTCACGTTCTTACGTTTAGATGCTTGATTAGATAAAATGATAAAGATGAGTCAAAATAATAAAAGTATTATATAGGCTGAGGTATGTCGTGCCTTTATGCCCGCAAACTGAGAAAAGCTTAGCTAAACTGAGTGCCTACTCCTAGTTACTTCTAATTCCTTCTAAACTTCTAATCATCTATCATTCTCAAACTCAAAGCATTTATTTCATTTAGACCATTACAGGCCTTTTGAATGACCGAAAAACAACCTCGTGAAAGTACTGTAGTTGCCCATTCCAAAGCGTAGATCTCTATGAAAAAGAATGGGCAAGAAACTCCGTGGACACATTTAAAACCAAAATATTGTTACAAAATTGTTCATGTTGAGATTATACATGACAACCTCAGATCAAGTAAAAAAAGGATGACAACCTATATTATGTAAGAATAAGAACGATATCTTTCGCCAATTCCGCTCATGCTCTTTCCCTAATCCCAATTTATTTGAGGTCGGCGCAGCATAATATATTCTTTTTCCAAAGATACTTCTCAAGTTCCCTATCAAAACTCATCACATTGGTCATCTACTTTCAAGCCACATTGTCTGTCACATAGTTCACCATATCCTTTCTTTTTTTTTCCTCATAACTTCTTTTCTGATAAGTTTAATGTGACCGTAGGCTTATTCCCTGTTTCCTGTTATTCCAATAAAAATTGCCGCCCGCGCTTTCGGGCGATTTTTTTTTTCCCAATATTTTATTTTAGTAACCTATATTGTTCCACTGCTGGGCAAAGGCCTCCCCCAAACTCTTCCACTCTTACCTTTAAAAATTGCAGGCTATGTGTTCTTCTGTTATATTATTAGCTAAATTATTGTCTATGACTGCCTCGTTGGTCTAGTGATCGCAATCGCGACTGCTTAGGATGAGGTCCTGGTTTTGATTCCCGGCCTCCCGGGTTGGATAAAGTTTCATTGGGTTTTTCTTTTTCCTTCAGCAATTTCTCAGTAGAAGCTAAGGAGTCTATATTTGTTAGATAACCAATAAACAAGATACCTAGTTAAGATAAGAAGAAGTCAGGTGATAAAGAATTCCTAGTTACGTGGGTAGAAAATACTACTACTTCCAAAACCTTTTTTACCTTTTATCTGCTATAGTCGAGGGTTGAAAAGTAAACGACTGACGTAACGTAAACAAGCTATAGGAACACTTTCCTGTCTGAATCAGTGCGAAGCCTGTTACGGCTCCCCGCCGGCTAATGACATCAGCCTGGATCGATAGCGTCACCTTTTCACGAATACTCTACTGTTGTCACACACATACGCTATTCAGATTTGGCATTTATGAATTACTAGCTCTTCGCCAGCGACTTCACTCCCGTGTACTTTGAAAATACTCACAAGTAATGTGGCTTTCTATAAAATAATTTTGAAAATCGGTGCAGTAGATCCAGAGATTACCTGCTACAACTTTACGAAGTCACAAACTTTACCTGTTTAAATTATTAAGAACAGACTAGTTAATGCCCGCGTCTTCGCTCGCGTGGAGGTCCTAAGGTGCTAACCTAGGTTGTAAACTATCTGTGTGCCTAATTTCATCTAAACCCGTTCAGTAGTTTTTGCGTGAAAGAGTAACAAACATCCATACATCCAGACCAGACACACCCGCGCAGCATTCTTCTTCCATACTTCTCTAATACTCGTCATCTCAGCAGTCACCTCCTTCTAGCCATACCATCTTTCACACAGTTCATCCATCAAATCTTTATAAAGTAGTCAACTAGTTGAATCATCTCTAAGTGAGATTTAACTTAGAACTAACTTGGTGAGTTGGTGCAAACCAAAGGGAGTAAGTTAGGTAATCGTCTCCGAGGATTTAGTTCGCAAGTTGGAGAGAAGTAATAAGAACATTCCCTTTTTTGTTTGACCTTTGTGAAAAATCCTAAGATAGAGAATATTTTATGGAAAAGACATTTAACACGAAACTGTTCTATTGTTTATGCTCGTTTTATCTAACGGTTAACTTGGCACAACTAGTATTAAATTATATTTGAATAAACCATTTCAATCTCTCTCAATCGGCATTGTCATTACTCCTTTCCATACTTGAGTAATTATAATAATATTAATCAGGCTAAGTTGTTTTGCTATCCGTACAGCAGCACCTACATTTCACTATTATCTTGTCAACTTTAACGCAAACACTACTGCTTCCAATGTGCCCATTAAATTCAGTTCATTAGTGATTAGAGTATCCAGCTTGATTTGCGTTCAGTGAATTTTCTGAACGCTATCAGACGACTATTAGCTAAAATTTTTAATTAAAATAATGTGAAAATGAAGATCGATAGCATTGTGAACAGTGTTAGAAGTGTTTCTCGGAGTGTTTATTTGTCTGTTAATGATTTTATAGGTAAGTATAACATAAGGCGTAGGTCCATACGTACCTGTAGGTAAGCGTGGATATTGGGAATATTTGCGGACATCAAATCAATCTCCTGCCCTTATCCCAATTCACATGGGGTCGGCGCATCATATCTTCTTCTGCTCTATTAAGTACTCGTCATCTCATGAAACACCTCCGTTCATGTCATAATATCATTCATCCATCGTTTCTTTGGTCTTCCCCTTCTCTTATAACCATCCACATTCATACTCTAAGTCTAAACCTTCGTTACGGCATTTTCCGCCTTATGTATGACAGTACTGAACATTAGGAATGTTTTCATATTTTAATAATTTTGTTCCCGAGTTGATATTTTCGATTTTGACAAACGAATGCTCCAGTAGGCTGACAAGCAGGTGTATGAGTTATGACACTGGAGAGACCGATTTGTTAGGTACTAAGTAGGTAACAAGTATTGGATTACGATTTTCTTCGTCTGGCCCCGTCATAGCTCGTAAATATTTGAATGTCTTTGGCAGAAACCTAATAATTGGAAATTAACGAGTAGAACCTACGTTATAGGCAGGTAGTAAAACTGTGATGCCTTTGGTAGTACGAAATTATGTTCGATACTCTAAAAAATTAGGTTAGTCTTTCCTGTGTTCTTATCTACTGAATTTAGGTCGTGGTGAAAAAGTGTTCATATTGAGAATGAGAGATCTCGCTCATCCAGTAATGCTAGTTTAGTCTAGTACTTTGGTTTTTACCAAATAATTTCAATTAGCTTGAAGCACCAAAGTCTCGAGTTGTTTGGGAGAAGTCCTTTCATGCACTATACCTACCGGTGCGGCAAAAATGACGTAGTGACGAACGGGAATTGGAATATTATTTTTTTTTTTTTTTTAAAACGTTGCCCCTCACTAGGAATTTCTCCTGTATCGTGGGTGCGTTCACAAACATTTAAAATCACATACACAAATACCCAGACCCGGAACAACTATCTGTAGGTCATATAAATATTTGCTCCGTGCGGGGATCGAACCCGCGACACGCAGCGCAGCAGTCCATTGCTTGAGCCACTGCGCCAACCGCGCCGTCGTTTATATACTTAGTAGATAGGGATACAATCTTCGAAACAAACAGCGCTGTTAAGTTTTCCCTGATTATTGTCGAAGTTCAGGAGAGCTCAATAGGATTTATTTTGTGAGACCCTCGAATCGGTATTGAATACCCTCGAGGCACGAGTACCACTGGTGTTTTGGTCAGGTTTTTAAAACATTAATTAGCTTTGATGAGTCCCTGTGTAGCTGCAGGCACATCAACCTTTTTTACCTTGATTAACATTTTAATTATAACAGATAATTAATTTTACTTATAAGAGATGTAAGTGAATCTTCTATTATTTTATATAACGTATTATTTTAAATATAGTTACATATACTTCGATTTTTGTCAAAAATAACTTATTCCTAAGATACAACAGTCAACAGTAGACAGACTATTTCAATGCATGTGTGTAAAACAAATTCTACAGATTTTCAAAATTGCGGTCAACCATGAATGAGTGCCTAAATAAAACCATCCACAAAAATTTTGGCGAATTAAGTTTAAGGCGCTAACAGCACCGAAACTAGCGCCACACACATCGTATATCTTTTACTCTAAAAAAATCCAAAACACTATCATGCTAGTGCCTAGGTATATACCGCCAAAAGTGGTCACTTTTATCTTTAATCAGTAATTCTCTTAATTTATCAAGTCTAGAATCATGAAGTGATTTAAAAAAAATACTACAGGATATTTACTAGCATGATAGTGTTTTGAATTTTTTTAGAGTAAAAGAAATAAGATGTGGGTATTGTGGGTGGCGCTAGTTTCGGTGCTGTTAGCGCCTTTAAGTAGTAAGACTAATCGTGTTTTCAGTAAACACGAATCAATCTTTTGGAAATATCGGTAAATCTTTGATTCTTTACGGAAGTATGAATCTATCCTTAATGCACAAGAGCCGTTTACATCAAAGCTTTATTGTTCACATTTCCTTTGGGGCTGCAATGAATTGTGCCTCCCCTCAGCTCCGTTTCATAGACGGATTATGATTCTAGAAAAGAAAAACATTAATGTGACGTGGTCCTTTCCGACCTTTCGTAGTAAATTTTCCAAGGCTTTGGGTAGTTGGGTAGTGGGTACCAATGTTTTTGTTTAATAGACGGTCCGTTTTATCGTTGAATTTTGTCAAATCCCTTTGACAACTTTGGGCAAACGTATTGTTGCCGTAAAATGTGGAACGGTTAGGTAGGAATCTAATTGAAGATTTGTGCCAGAGCTTTTCGAAGATTAGGGTATTTCAAGCGACCAGTATTTATAATCAAGCTTAACTTTTTAATCCATAACTTTATAGTAAAGTATTTTTTCTTGTGTCTGAAATTCTGAATGCGTTGTTTCTTTCTCTATATGCGTCCAGACATTTTGATGCGATGGATACCTAAATAACACCATTATATCTATCTAGAAACTCGTGCCTACAAGAAAAGGAAAATAATACTTTACGTAGTTCCATTTCCTCGCATACCATACCAGGTTTATAAAACTTAGAAGAATAATAAAGTAAAACCAGCGACGCTCTACCAAGATTCCAATACCTACTAGAAAGAATTCTTCATATCGTGAAACTAGGAAGAATGTTATAGCGAGGCATGGAGAATATTTCCAACTACTTACTTCTTCCTTTCTATTAAATAGCGGGTTTTACTCGACGAGTGTGTTGGCAACCCCAACTTTTTTCTGTCTTACAACTTTCACTCTTGTGTTTGAAATATTTGTGATTTTCTTCACGACTAATATCATCACGACTTAACCCTTAATTCACTAGCTGGGGCGACTGTGGACAGTTGCATACCTACAACTTGGTACAGTACTGAATTGAATTGAATAGAATTGAATTCCATCAGGGTCAAACTAATTCGAATCATATTTGGTTCAAGTTGAGATTGTACGGAAAAAACTAGCTGGAATTTAGCTCCTAGCAGAATTTTCCTAAACCTCAAGATAAATGTACCTATTTTAGACAGAATTAATAATACTTCTGTTTAGCGTTAAAACTAACTTTCAAAATTCACAAACTGTACTTTAAATAAATATAAGTGTGGCGACTAGCGACATCTATCGCAACACCTGCGTACTAACAAAACGATCGACAGAAGTTCCTACATCGCGCTATCAACATTATCCGCGACATAAGCCTTTATATGAGTTCCCGACTTACAACTGTCGGGCAGTTAGCCCACCGGACACAACACCCGTCCAGTCGGAGGATCCTCCCTTTTCAATGGGGGATGAGGAACTTTACACCCTGTTCCTCATACCTCTAAAATGGTGACCCCGAGCATGAACGTCAGCGCAGCCTTCGTGCAACTACTTCAGACGTCGTCATCACTTCGCCTTCGAGCAGCGAGTCATACCGTCAGCCAGCAGCCACGGCTTCATGGGGTATCCTGACCACCAGCATGCAGCGGAAGCGCATTCCTGGTCATCACCCCCAGCCTCATCAGCGAACTTGGCACAGCACACTGCACTTCGGCCGGTCAGCAAGCAGAGACGTCCTTCTCTCCTGGTCGACGCAGCAGCCAGCCACTACGCAGCACTGCACACTCCGACTCACTGGAGCATACGCAGCATCACCCCGACTCACTGGGGCATCTACGGCAAGCACTGCATCACTCCGACTCACTGGAGCTAATATGCAGCATCACCCGACTCACTGGGGCATCACCGCAGACAGTTCCGACTCACCGTGAACTATGCGGCATCCGGTTCCGACTCACTGGAACCTTCCACTGGCTGACAAGCGCCAAGACTTAACCTGCTTTCGACCTCCGGTCTCGGAGGGGAGTGATGTGGCGACTAGCGACATCTATCGCAACACCTGCGTACTAACAAAACGATCGACAGAAGTTCCTAATTCCATCGTAATTTCCGTGCAACGACAAAATATCACAAAGCGAAGAATACTATAATAATAATAATAATAATAATCATTTATTAAACAGATCATACAATCCAATTTGTTAGTAGGTAATACGTACACACTTAAACACTAAAGTTAGTAGGCACACACATTTGGAAAATTTTGATAATGATTACTAATAATGTCAAAACAAACAGCAATAATAATGTCAAAATCAGAAAATGTCATAATTAAATAATGTCAAAATCAAACAATGTCAAATTTAAATACATAATGTCAAAATCAGAAAATGTCAAAATCAAATAATGTCAAAATCAAACAATGTCAAAATTACCACTAATCATGTCAAAACCATTAGCGATACCTATTACTTTACATTATAAAGGACCCCTCCAGATCCGTGAACAGTATTCCAGTGCCTCACAACCGGACAGTCAACTCTTTCCAATATGGTATTCAGAAGGCTGTTGGTACTGCCCCGTACGCGGCGCATCAGGGAGGCCACTCTTTTCCGTACTATAGCCCTAAAGCAGTCAGTGCTGGCCTTAGCAAACATACCTGATGCACTGCAAAAGCGAGGCAACCCCAACAGCATCCTAAAACCATTATTGTACAGGACCCGTAGGGCATTGAAAGATCTTTGCGTATAGCGGACCCACAGGCTACAGGTATAAAATGTCTGGCAGTAAGCTTTAAAAAGAGAAATTTTAACTTCTTTTGTGCACCTTGCAAACCTGCGTGCCAGCATATTAACATAAACAAACAGAAATAATGTTCTATAGAGTTGCGTTTGAGAATTCGGCCATTAATACCATTGCGCAACAGAAGTGGATTCATAATTGTCGGAAACGTAATAATTTATTAATCTTACTTACTGGTAGTTAAAATATTTTCATTGCTTTGTACAGTTGCACAAAAGTGGTATAATGAACGAAGATGGACTGGAAATGGCTATTGTGATGTTCTGTTGACTGTTTTGTACGCAACTGTTTCTACATAATAGCGCCACCAGACGGCTAAAGTGATTATGTGTAACTAATGAATGAATTAATGATCTTAGCTAGTATTGACACAGTTATAAATATAGGTAACCCACGCACGCCTGAAAAGCGCTACACCACACCGCCCGCACCGTACTGGAATTGCCTAAATTGCATAAAAAGGTACATCATCATCAGCCTTTAGTGTTCCCACTGCACTCAGGGACTCAGTCAGGCCTCTTCTCTAAGAGAGGGATCAGAGGGATGGGCTATAATCCACCACGCGTGCCCAGTGCGGGTTGGTACAAATAGTGTAATTGCATACAAATAGTGCATATAGTAAAATTTTCAGTGTTCCACTTCCACTCCCATTACGCTAACAATAGGTGACTGATAATTGTGAAGATGGAGTCCTAGATAACCCTATCGTATTCATAACCGATTGGACACGGTCGATTTAATCGATCTGTCAAGCAGCCAAGCGTGATATATATGCTACTTCGCTGGGGACTGTTTGTCTATGAAAGAAGTGCACGTTTAGCGTTGTCTTGTTTATTCGACTGTTTAAACCATTAATGCCATGTGTGTCTGTATGAGCAATGTTATTTTTACCCGACTACGGCGAAGCCAAAAGGAAGGGTAATGATTTTGGCAGTCTATGTATGTATGTATGTTCCACCGTAGCGCCTAAACTACTGAACGGATTTTAATAAATTAGGTGTCAATAGATTCGTAAGAATAGCCCGGGTGACATAGGTTATATAAATTTTATAAATTCTTTTTATGACGGAATTTAAATGTCAAAAACTTACCTCAAAAAATATTAAATTGAGATAATCATAGCAAGTTTGGTATCAAATGAAAGGTCTTGGCGAGCACATTACAAATATGTATTATATTATAGTTTAAGTACACACAAAAATAAAATTCAAATAAAAAAATTAAGTTCAAAAATCTAAAACCCGACTACTAACAAAATTGCGGTCTTAAAAGTAGAAAACAAGAAAATAATTCTTGTCTGATATTCTTCGTAGTCGCATGCCACCGTGCTAATGGCAATTAGCAGCTGACTTCTGTATCAATGAGAACGCCATTTAGGAGCATTAGGTATCAGTGGCATGCGACTACGAAGAATATCAGACAAGAATTATTTTCTTGTTTTCTACTTTTAAGACCGCAATTTTGTTAGTAGTCGGGTTTTAGATTTTTGAACTTATTTTTTTTTGTCTATTTAATACAAAGTTTCCATACTTGCGTATTATTCGGGGGAATCAGCACTCTAACGCGTGGGTAACTTTGAAAGCTTTGTTATTTAATTATTTTTAGCATGCTTTGGATTTTCAAACCTGCGTTGCCCGTAGTTCTTCTAGGTGGACTATGTGAAAATACTTTCCCATAGTTCACTTGAGTGTACCATGGTAAATTATTTTTGGCATTAACACGTTGGCACTAACAACCACTAAGTACAGACAAATGGCGGATGCGGCTCCGCACAACGGACATTGAAAGATGCTATGCTGCCTAAGCAACTTTTTCGTAATTTCCATACCAATGTGACCGAACCTAAATAATTGTAATACAAGACAATGCGCATCGGTATACCTGAATAACGATCCCCCCAATCATGTTCAAGGAAGCTAAAAACTGTATGTTCTATGATAATTATTTACATTTAATGCGAGAACCTTGATTCTTAGCATTAGTATTAATTACCTAATAACGAATTAAACTCATTCATTGCCGTTTCCTGTTTTAATATCATATTTTTACTGACTTAGGGCCAACGTAACTTGTGTTAAACTTGGATAGGGCTGCCGCCTGCCATATTAAAAAAAAAATATACTAAGTATAGCTCCCGCAACGTATAACTTGGCAAGAGTCGTTAGATGCGCAGAAGTAATTTTTAGGTCTCTTTTGCGGTCAAGCGGGGCGCGGGGTATGAGGTAGCGTCATCCGCGCGTGTGATTGGTGCATTCAAATGCATACGTTCCATTCGCTCCCGATTACACTTGCGGTGCACGAAAGTTGTATTGTTTTTGTTATTTCTTTTTGTTACGAATTTGAGTTGTCGTTGTTTTAAATGACATTGGGAACTTTCGGCCCCGTTTTTCGAAAAGTAGCGGACACAAACAAAACCTATTACAGATGATAGATACTGTTATCCACTTTATTGCTGTGCATTTCATTTTTCTGTTACTTATGGGAACATTCAGAAAATAAGGTTTCAACACTTTGATACTTTTACTTGTACACTTCACATTACCTACACCGTTTTTTTTTTTGGGTCTGGGAAATCATCAAATGACTTCTCCCGCTCTGGCCAGGCGGTATGGAGTGTCAGACCTCTACTGACTAAAAACCACCCATGTTCTTACTTAGCCCTTGTGCCGAGGCCAAGCCCGACACGGGCGCGGGTGTCAGCCCTTGCGGGCCCAAAGCTAAAAAATAGCTATGATAATGCGCGCTGCGGCAGATAATCTATTAAGCCGACGAACATCGCGCGTTTACTGAACAGTGCTGCTCAAGCTAGTTATTCTGCGATGCAAAACAACATAAAATGTAAAAAAAAAAAATATTTAAGACAAAAATATTTCCAACTTAGACTACTCCTACCTCAGAATTCCCATATCTCACAACATAGCGCTTTAAACAAACTCAAACTCAAACTCAAATATTTTATTTCAATTAAGCCATTACAGGCACTTTTGAATGTCAGAAGGACGGAAGAAGAACGAAACTACGAGTGCAATACGTCATTCCGAAAGCCACCACGCCGAACCACACGCCACCGAATGCCCGCAACAACGAACACTGCGAGCACGAAAGCACGCAGCGACGCAAACCGCAACAACGAATGCTCGAGACCCCGAAACAAGGAACAACGAATGCACGCCGCAACGTGCAACCGCCGCCCCGCGACCCGGAGCCCCGCACACCCGCCGCCACGGCACACGCCGCCGCGCGCCCCCGCACCCACAGCAATCGCCGCCGGTAACATCCGGCGCCGCGCAGCCCGACGCAGCAACCCCCGAAACGACGCATTGCACTCCTACGCTACAGTCACAATCACAAGGCATAATAACTTGTGAAAGTACTGTAGTTGCCAGTTCCCTAACGTAGATCTCATGAAGAAGAACGGGCAAGAAACTCCATGGACACTCTTTTAAATCAGAATTTGTTACAAAATCTTGGTACATTACATCATTCATGTTGAGATGGTATATTTTGTGAGAACTATGTAGCAAGACGTGCAAGTAAGAGCGTCCAGAGTAAAAAGACATAAAAAACAAATCAAAGAAAAATATATAAACCATGGCAGCTAAGAGATGACCAGTCTCCACTGACAGCGCCCGTTCACGAACATGACGCATGGATCAGCACCATCTAACTCAACCATTTTGAAGGGAACCAAATGATCCGACACACCCGCCACCATCAGCGAGACATTTGAGTGAGCATGACATTCTCCCAGCCACCAGGGCAACGTCACTAAAATATAACTAAATGTAAAATGTAAAAAGTGGCTTTATAGTACATAGTACTCACACATGTGCCATGCAATTATACAATATTAAGACATTGAATCTATACAATGCAAAGATATTTTTACAATCTTCTGCAGCCTCTACACTAACTTCACATGGTAGTCGATTTATTTGCCCCTAAGGTTGTGGAGCAGGACCAGCATTGAGCCAAGCATTTTTATCATCAATGTAATCCCCCAACTTATAGTATGCCTGCCTACATAGTGTGCGTTTTACACAAGTTTTAAATTTCGTCTCACTCAGTTGAAGAATGTGAGGGGGTATTTTATTGTAACATTTTAAACAGTACCCCATGAAAGATGAGTCTACTTTAGCTAGCCTGAAACCTGGCTGTACTAGTTGGTCCCTATTCCTCGTATTATAGTGGTGTCTATCACCTCTTTTACTAAACAAATGCAGATTTTTCCTAACGTACATGATGTTTTCATAGATGTATTGACAAGGTACTGTCATGATGTTAATTTCCTTAAACAGCTCTCTCAGAGAATCGCGCCTTCGTAGACCATATATGGCTCTAATGGCTCTTTTCTGCAGAATAAATATAGACTCGATGTCTGCAGCCCGTCCCCATAGTAAAATACCGTATGACATAACACTATGAAAATAGCTAAAATAGACTAGTCTCGCGGTATCTACGTCAGTAAATTGGCGGATTTTCCTAACAGCATATGCTGCTGAACTCAGCCGTCCTGCAAGAGATGTTAAATGCGGACCCCACTGTAGCCTCGAGTCAATCGTTATCCCCAAGAAAACAGTTTCATCGACAAATTCTAGTGTCTCTTGATTCAATACTATGTCACAATCAGTACTTTTGACATTTGGTAGAGCAAATCTTATGCACTTCGTTTTTTTCCCATTTAAGACTAAATTATTGACGGTGAACCAATTATGAACCTGCAGTAGGGCGTTATTTACGTCATCAAGATTTGTGGCACGTCTGTTTACCTTAAATATTAAAGAAGTATCGTCGGCAAACAATACCATTTCAGGTTGGTTTTTAAATACATGGGGTAGATCATTAATATAGACTAAAAAGAGAAAGGGACCTAATATCGAACCTTGTGGTACACCCATACTTACTTTTAAGCCCGTTGAATTGACACCATTTATTTGTACTTGCTGATGTCTATCGTTTAAATACGATTTCATTAAACAGAGCGCAAGTTTCCCTAAACCGTAATGTTCAAGCTTTCTGAGAAGGGTTTCGTGGTTGACGCAATCAAATGCTTTCGAGAGGTCACAGAAAATCCCTATGGCATCTTGTGACTCTTCCCACGCAGTAAATATATGTTTTAATAAGGTGACACCGGCGTCAGTCGTACAACGTCCTTTGGTGAAACCATACTGTTTCTCATGTAAGATTTTATTGGTGTTAAAGTGGATGAGCATTTGATTAAGCATAACCTTTTCAAACACCTTGCTGAAAACAGGCAAAACGGATACGGGTCTATAGTTATTAGTGTCTTTACTGTCACCGGATTTGAAAAGTGGTATTACCTTGCTGTATTTCATAAGGTCCGGGAAGACTCCCTGGTCCACACACAAATTAAATATTAAGGCTAAATACGGAGCTACAGTCTCAATAATAGCTTGACAAACTTTAATCGACAGTCCCCATAGATCTTCGGTTAATTTGACTTTAATTTCCTTAAAAGCTTTAATGACTGTTATGGGGTTTATATGTTTAAATTGAAACTCAACCGGGCAGGCTGAAACGTTCGCTCTTAGTAACTCAATAGAAAGCAAGGGTGATGAATTTAAGGTTTCAGTAGTTCTAAGTGGGATACTAGTGAAGAAATCTACAAATTCTTGAGCAACTTCGTTTTTCGAATTTAAAAGGCCACGTGAAGTCTCTAGAGTGATATCATTATTATTTTTTTTATTTCTATTCGTTTCACTATTGATAATTTTCCAAACCGTCTTTATTTTATTATCGGCGGATTTAATCTTGTTGCTAATGAATAAGGCTTTAGCTACTTTGCAAGCGTTTTTGAAGATTTTAGAGTAAGTTGCAACATATTTATTAAAAGTTTCAGAGTTAATGTAAGGCTTAAGACCGTACAGCT
Source organism: Diarsia dahlii (assembly GCA_949775195.1). Classification (NCBI taxonomy): domain Eukaryota; kingdom Metazoa; phylum Arthropoda; class Insecta; order Lepidoptera; family Noctuidae; genus Diarsia; species Diarsia dahlii. The sequence goes on along the minus strand of OX459210.1, from coordinate 11,333,847 downwards.
CAAACAATCGCTCCCTACTTTTCCTAATGCCCTTTGTTGCCCAGTCACTGAACATAAACTTAGGGCAAATAGATTTAGTTTTCGATTTTATTGTATTATTGAACTCCGTGTGAATCACCGAAAAGAATTCCTCATAAAATAGATTTACGTTGTCAATAATCTGGCTTGGAATGCCTAAATTAATAATTAAATTATCATTAAACTTATTTAAATTGCTGGGTGTTATCTGTCTAGATTTTATTTCGATTTTTTGCACTGGTGTGTAGGATTCGAACACAACGATTTGACCGCTGTGATCTGAAGGAAGGTAATTTACAATGAATTTATCCAAGTAGTCGCAGCAACAAAAAACATTATCCAGACATGTAGCAGTATTTGTAGTAATTCGGGTTGGTTCCGAAAACACGTTTAATAAATTAAATGATTTAAAAAGGTGCAAAAATCTACTACTATTCGAATTTTTGTCTAAAATATTAACATTAAAGTCGCCACATACAACTACTGATTTATTACCAGTTACAAGTTTTGCTAAAACATCTTCCATTACTGACTCAAATGTAGAGTAGTTTTGATAATTTGGGGGCCTGTAAACGCACACTATTACATGCCTATCCAGCTCAACACAAGATAGCTCAATAATATGTTCCACCGATAGTTTAACAATATCAGCACGAGTCTTAAATTTAATAGAATTTTTAATTAAGATTAATGATCCCCCACGAATCTTACATTTTCGGTTATAGCAACTGCCCACGCTGTAGTTTGCATAACTTATTAACATTTCATAGTTTCTCAACCAATGTTCAGTGAAACAGACAATTTCAAATTTTGTTTTCTCTAAAAATAATTCAATTTCAAGTTGCTTTGAGGAGAGGCCTTGAATATTCTGATGAAATAATTGCAACGAATTCTGCTTAGCCCCTTTTTTACATCTAGCTTGTCGAGAGCCAGAAGGTACAATATTATTGTTTAAAGTGACATTAATTTTACTGGTACCTTCTGTTGTCTTACTAACTAGTTTAAATGAGCATCTGGAGTGAGATCCAAGATGCCCATGCTGTCACTATGCAATGTCATTCTACCATCAGTGGACCCCACTGAAGAATCCTCTGTATTTAAAAAATTATAAAAAGAATTATTAGTAAAATTACTAATATTGGCAGTGTCAATTATAGTACTAAACAACGACATACTATTTATGTCTGAGTGAATATTATAAACTAATAGCCTAGCTATTTTGTGTCTACAACGAATAGGTAGACACACATTACTTGGTGTCGACTTAAGATTATCAACAAAACTGTTGATGTCAAAGTATATAAGCCTGTCACTATAGTGACCTACTAAGAACTGTACATGGCTATTCAGCCTGTGAATATAATTGTTTTTCTTGGCTGACAATTTCGCAAGGTATGGAAAGGCACACAATATTATTTTACGACAATTTAACTCTAACAATTCAGTAACACAGTTTGTGATGTCTTTTATTTTAACTTTTGAACTATTCCCTACAAATATAGTGATGTCAGTATTTTTATTATAAACATTTCTAGTAACTGATGCCATAATCTGTTTGTATGTAGCCCCTGGCATACAATGGTTTTGATTTGAAAAACTCAGGTTACTCAGGACACTTATTAATTTACCTACACCTCTTCCCATGCTATCTGAGAACATTATTGATTTAAAACAATCCTGACTGTGATATTTCTCAGGCTGAACCACTTGTAAATAATTTTGTGTAATATCAGCTGTTACTTGTTTAAGTGTACTGTCCTGAAATAAATTCACGGCCTGGGATGGGTCCTCCATTACCTCAGGCTGGACGGTATCATTTATAGGATCTGACTGACAACGACATTGACTCATTACCAACTCATTCGCAGCAAGGATATGCTCCTTAATTTGGTTCTGAGAAGTCAGATACCTACTGGAAAGGGAACTGAGTTTGTCCCTAAGAACCTGTATTTCAGACTGCAAATGCCGAGTATCAATGTCATAAATTTTTATGCTATCTTCTAATTTTATTTGATAATTATTTACTTTTTTAACTAAATCAACACGCTCTTTCCTCAGTGGAATATATTTAGAAAAGAGTTTATGCTGTTTCTTAAATTGGTTACATTTTCTAATTAATCTATTCAGTTTAGCATATTTTTTAAGTTTCTTATTGCTAACTTTATAGTTATGTTTTACCAAAGAATCTTCAGTCAGATCAATAGTTATTAAGGAAGAGGGGTTACCATTATTGTTTACTAATTTGTTATATAAGAGGTTTGTTTCTTTAACCTGAGAACTTTCGTTTTCTCGTTGTAATTTTAAAATAAGACTATTGGCATGAATTACTTCATCTTCTAAGTCCCTAATTTTATATAAAGCCTCCTCATATAGATTACTACAATTATTAAAACCATCCGTGACCACCTTCAATTGATCCCGTTCATCAACAACGTCCAAGTATTGCTGATGTAGGTCTACTAACTCCCGTTTTAAGCTGGAATTTTTGCCATTAATCTCAACGACTTCCACCTCACTCTCTTCTCTCTCTAGTAACAGTTGTTGGACTTGGAGATTTGATTCTTTGAGTTCTTGGAGGGCCGTTCTCAATTTTAGCTCCATATCCATCTTACGAGTCATAACAGGCATGGTCTCCGGAATGGTAATTCCCCTGAATTATCCGAACACTCCGTAGCTAGAACATCAGCTGTTGTTTTTAGGTTACCGGTGACGTTTTGTAACCAAAATCTTTATTATTTATCAGGAAAACAATTTTCCTGAGTATTTACGTATTTCTAAGACGTTTACACAAATAATTACACCTTATTATAACTTAATTACTAATTAAAATTAATTTTTAAATACGGAGCAAAATTTTTACATGTCACTGGGGCAGTGTTGCCAGCCCAAAAAAAAACATACCTACAGGTCTAAAACTTTCAAAAAAAATCCGTTTCATCTCTGTCCGCCGTGGGGATTTTTCCCATAGTAAAGTTCCCAATGTCCTTTAGTTTTTGTTAGTTGTTTTAAATTTAGTTTTTGTTGTTTTTGTTATCGTTTTAAATTTAGTTTTTGTTATTGTTTAAAATTAAGTTTTTGTTGTTTTAAATTTTGTTTTACTTTTAAATGCATATTTTTTATTTATAACACCTATAAAGGTCACAAAGGTCCTTTCTTTAACTTCATTATTAAAAATAAATTATGTCATTATCCATAGAATAATGACAAGCAATAAAAGTGACCACTTTTTGTGGCACAAAGTGTACGATGCGCGAACTTTGAATTCGAATTTCGAAACCTTGCCACGTGACCTTGCCAAGTTACGTTGCGGGAGCTATAAACAAGTGAATGTCAACTTGTACTTTGGTACAAGTTATTATCTAGGTATAAGTCGAATGGACCCGCGGTCCCGCCTTAGTGGGATCAGTTGACAAAAAACCTAGCGATAGTAAAAACGAGCTCTAAGAGAATCATAATATTTTCAGTGTGTTTGTCTCGGTTTGGGTCTGGACCTTCCTGACTTCCTCTTGTCTGCGTGGGTGCCGTAAATAAAGGTCAAGTAGGTACAAGGGTTTTTGACTTGACAAAAGGTAAGGTCAAAGCACGCTCTTAAACCCGCTTTAAACCCTCGGCAATTAACGTTTCGTCGGTTCTTAAATTGATCTTTTTTCAGCAGGAATCTTTAAGGCTCCTTCCACAAAATCATCTCATTTTGATCAATTTTGATCGCTTGGTGTGGGAAATCTATGAAGAATTTGAAGCTTCCTTTTGGCTATTATAAGAGACGAGTTCTTTTTCTGGTGGATAGGTTTCAAGAATTTTCAAAATAATGTTTATATTAATGACAATCACCCGAATTCAAAAGCCCTTTTCCGCACAAATACCGATCGAGTTACGTTTGGCTTAGCCGAACATAACACTACAAACGATTTTAAACATTAAAAAAAATATAAATAACATCACCGTATGGTCTACTGGCGGACCTATTTGTCACATTTTCGACTTCAATACAAAATATAGCAGAAAAAAAATGTAAAAGCATCGCAATTTTTACAAAATATCTCGACAAATAAGATTTTTTTTCTATACCTTAGAATCACGTTAAAGAAAATTTAAAAACTACGTATTAATTTTAAGGTAACCTTCTAATAGAATCGTATTTTTATTTTATCAATAAACTATAATTTCATTTCGTAAATTGAATCCAAAGTTAACTATATTATCGACCGCGCAAACTCTATCTCGCCAGTACGAATCGGCCACTGCCAAAGGACGGACGTATCGCTTTGTGTCACAAACGCTCCCGTGTTTTTCGTAAACATATTTTCGAGCTTGTAAGCCGATTACCACAATTTGATACACTTATTAATTTTGATCAAACATGTTTTTTTGCTAGTTATTAAAGATTGCTAAATTTTTTTTCATCTTCAGATCGAAGTTGAATTTCACGATCGATTGTTGTTGTCGATTGTACTTCGATATATATTTTTAACCGACCTCCAAAAAAGAGGAGGTTCTCTATTCGTGTTTGTATGTCCGCGAATATCTCCGTCAATTGTGGACTTATTTTCAAAATTCTTTTTGTCTTGGAAAGGGTATACTCCCGAGGTGATCCCATTGTCACCAAGTCAGTTTCTGATGATGGGAACTCTGAGAAATTGAGGGCAACCCTCGAATATCATAGGCGCACACAACGTTTTCCATACATTTTCAGAAGCTGTTCAAGTATTTGCGTCTGATAATCATAATTTCATGTGGCTGCGCTGATGACGGACGGTGCAACTCCTCAACGGTCAGGACTTGAAAGAAAATTCCTTCAAAATTATACGTACTTGGATCGATAGTTCTATTCTTTCAGGCTATTAGGTTGAACTGATGATAGACGGTAAATCTCACTAACCGACTTAAAAAAAAGGAGGTTCTCAATTCGAAGGCTAGAAAAATTTTAGGTTTTTCCGTCATGGGTGTCGTTTTGATGGTTTTTGGGGTCGCTGATTACGAAAATGAGGTCAAAATAAAAATCAAGATGGCGCCGACGAAAATTTTTGGTTTTTCCGTCATCCGTCATGGATGTCGTTTTCATGGCTATAGGGGTCGCTGATTACGAAAATGAGGTTAAAATGAAAATCCAACATGGCGGTCAAGAAATTTTTTGGTTTTTCCGTCATGGGTGTCGTTTTCATAGTTTTTGGGGTCGCTGATTACGAAAATGAGGTCAAAATGAAAATTCAAGATGGCGGCCAAGAAAATTTTTGGTTTTTCCGTCATGGGTGTCGTTTTCATGGTTTTCGGGGTCGCTGATTACGAAAATGAAGCCAAAATGAAAATCCAAGATGGCGGCCAGGACAATTTTTGGTTTTTCCGTCATGGGTTTCGTTTTGATGGTTTTTGGGGTCGCTGATTACGAAAATGAGGTCAAAATGAAAATCAAGATGGCACCGACGAAAATTTTTGGTTTTTCCGTCATGGGTGTCGTTTTCATGGCTATAGGGGTCGCTGAATACGAAAATGAGGTCAAAATGAAAATCCAAGATGGCGGTAAGGAAATTTTTTGGTTTTTCCGTCATGGGTGTCGTTTTCATGTTTTTTGGGGTCGCTGATTACGAAAATGAGGTCAAAATGAAAATCAAGATGGCGCCGACGAAAATTTTTGGTTTTTCCGTCATGGGTGTCGTTTTCATGGCTATAGGGGTCGCTGATTACGAAAATGAGGTCAAAATGAAAATCCAAGAAGGCAGCAAGGAAATTTTTTGGTTTTTCCGTCATGCGTGTCGTTTTCATGGTTTTTGGGGTCGCTGATTACGAAAATGAGGTCAAAATTAAAATTCAAGATGGCGGCCAGGAAAATTTTTGGTTTTTCCGTCATGGGTGTCGTTTTCATGGTTTTTGGGGTCGCCGACTACGAAAATAAGGTCAAAATGAAAATCCAAGATGACGCCGACAAAATTTTTGGTTTTTCCGTCATAGTGTCGTTTTCATGGCTATAGGGGTCGCTGATTACGAAAATGAGGTTTAAATGAAAATCCAAGATGGCAGCCAGGATTTTTTATGGTTTTCCGTCTTGGGTGTCGTTTTGATGGTTTTTGGGGTCGCTGATTACGAAAAAGAGGTCAAAATTAAAATTCAAGATGGCGGCCAGGAAATTTTTTGGTTTTTCCGTCATGGGTGTCGTTTTCATGGTTTTCGGGGTCGCTGATTACGAAAATGAAGCCAAAATGAAAATCCAAGATGGCGGCCAGGACAATTTTTGGTTTTTCCGTCATGGGTGTCGTTTTGATGGTTTTTGGGGTCGCTGATTACGAAAATAAGGTCAAAATGAAAATCCGATAAATCGGGTTTGTTAAACATGAAATCGAAATAAATATTAATAAGTTATACTATAGACTACTGGCCCGTGTTGAAAAAATTATGGGTCATGTGAACCACCAGGTGACCTATCTAGAACGATATAAGAGCATAAAATAATAAGATTCAGCACTATGCCGTAACTTGTAAGCTGTCCAACCGAGGGCAGGTGAGAATTCAAAAGTACAGGTAGAGTGGGTACATTTTGGTCATATATTTTTGTACGGCATTCTTACCATCGATAGATCCATGAAAAATAATAAGAAAACGCGTAGTGCCGTAAAAAAAAAGTGCGCCACAAAGTCGGAATTTATTTTTTATTTTCCGACAATTTCCAGGATAAATTTGGTCATTTGATTTTGTACGGCATCAGTTTCATACTATTTCAATACTGCTTCTAATCCATTATTCCGCAACGCCGTACAAAAATCATGCGACAAGGGGAAATAATCGAGGGTTGCAATGCAACCCCCTCTCTTTCCGTGGTCCAGGGGGTGATTTGACACAACATAAAATTAATTTATTTTGAAAGTATTTTATGCATAGATAATATTTTTTCATATGCCGTACATTTTCGTTGGTCCAAAGAAAATCATTTTTTTTTTCTAAAAAGTGATTGTTTTATTTATTCACATCATTAGAATGAAACAAATCAATTATATATATGTATCAATAATGTTTGAAGTATATATTAAACCAAAAAGTATACAAAACTGTTGATACTGGGATTGACAGTTTCAATTCTTGGATATAATATAAACACCGTTTCAGTTCAGTTAGACGTCATAGTGATTTTATTATATTATCAATAATTGTTCTCTTCAAAAATATGTTAATGCCGTACTGTATCAGATGGCCTATATCAGTATTCAGTACCCTAGGCCTGTATCAGTACCCTTAAAATGGTAGCGTCATTTTCATCAGTCTAAAAGATATGGTCTGCATTAAAATGTACGGCATCATTTTTTCCTAATTTATTTATGTTAATACTATTTAAAACAAGGGATAAAATTTATAAAACAGCAATATTTCATTAATCTATGATATTTCAACTTTTGCAATAATTTGCAAAATTTCAGTTTTTGTATTTCTCTATAACTTTTTTTAGAACAGTTTCTTTTGAACGGCAATACTATATATAGCAATTGTATTTTACAATATCATGTTAAAAAAAAAGTTCCCGTACAGGATCAAATGACTTTACAGCTTTAAAAATCAAGGATACGATGAAATTAAGACAATTATTGATATACATTTAAAATGAACAATAATTTTTTGACGGCATTATTTTTAATAGTACTTTTGAGTGCTAGATAATGTTTTGGATCGGAAGGTTGGAAAGACGGGGCAGGTGAGCTCCTAGATTGCCTATTGATCTGCGGAATACTTTTGATGCAGTTCTTCAGGAAATTCCCCGAACGAACAGCTCCGTTGAAGGCTTTCACAGGGGATTCTCGTCACTTCTATCGGCTCATCACCCATCTATATGGAAGTTTTTGGATGAACTTCGTCGGCAGCAAAGCCTGACAGAGCTGAAATTGGAGCAAATTTTGTCTCGTGGATCACACACAACTAGTCGGCCAAGATATAGGCAAACATCGGCAAGATTGAAAGATTTAGTTGAATCATTTGGGGAGAGACCACTCCCAGATTACTTACAGGCCATTGCTCATAATTTAGAATTCCAACAAATATGATTAAATAAATACATTAAAAAAAAACGAAACAAACAAAATGATTAAACGTAAAAAACTAAAAAGCATAAAAATTTAAAATAATTAATCATATCTATCTGGGGTCAAAGTCTACATACTGCATACGGCGAATGACCGTTTTTTTTTACAAAATAAGCCAGCATTCCTTCAGGCGTGATCGAGATTCTTGACCTCGAAAGCACAAAACCTAACAAAAAATCAAATTTCTTTTTTCCTTCATCACGTATAATATTTAAAATCTGATTTTGTGTATAAAAATCAATGAAAAATAAAAACAACCAAAAAAAAACACAACCTATCAAAAAATCAAATATTTTTTCCCTTCATCACGTATCATGCTTAAAATCTGATTTGAACATTGTGTAAGTACAAAAATTAATGAAAAACAAAACAACCAAAAAAAAAACGCTGGGTGTCAGTCCACCTCCACGTGGTGCCCGGTGGAAACGTGATAACGGCTAACGGACTATTTGAATGACAATGCCTATAATTCCATTTTTTTCCTGTTCATGTTATTTTACATTTTGTCTAGTATAACTTATTAATATTTATTTCGATTTCATGTTTAACAAACCCGTTTTATATATTATTACTAAATTTTGAGCTCATTTTCGTAATCAGCGACCCAGAAAACCATGGAAACGACACCCATGACGGAAAAACCAAATATTTTCCTTGCCGCCATCTTGGATTTTCATTTTGGCTTCATTTTCGTAATCAGCGACCCCGAAAACCATGAAAATGACACCCATGACGGAAAAACCAAAAATTTGCCTGGCCGCCATCTTGAATTTTAATTTTGACCTCTTTTTCGCAATCAGCGACCCCAAAAACCATCAAAACGACACCCAAGACGGAAAACCAAAAAAAATCCTGGCTGCCATCTTGGATTTTCATTTAAACCTCATTTTCGTAATCAGCGAACCCTATAGCCATAAAAACGACACCCATGACGGAAAAACCAAAAATTTTCCTGGCCGCCATCTTGAATTTTAATTTTGACCTCATTTTCGTAATCAGCGACCCCAAAAACCATGAAAACGACACCCATGACGGAAAAACCAAAAAATTTCCTGGCTGCCATCTTGGATTTTCATTTTGACCTCATTTTCGTAATCAGCGACCCCTATAGCCATGAAAACGACACCTATGACGGAAAAACCAAAAATTTTCGTCGGCGCCATCTTGATTTTCATTTTGACCTCATTTTCGTAATCAGCGACCCCAAAAAACATGAAAACGACACCCATGACGGAAAAACCAAAAAAATTCCTGACCACCATCTTGGATTTTCATTTTGACCTCATTTTCGTAATCAGCGACACCAAAAACCATGAAAACGACACCCATGACGGAAAAACCTAAAATTTTTCTAGCCTTCGAATTGAGAACCTCCTTTTTTTTAAGTCGGTTAGTGAGATTTACCGTCTATCATCAGTTCAACCTAATAGCCTGAAAGAATAGAACTATCGATCCAAGTACGTATAATTTTGAAGGAATTTTCTTTCAAGTCCTGACCGTTGAGGAGTTGCATCTTCCGTCATCAGCGCAGCCACATGAAATTATGATTATCAGACGCAAATACTTGAACAGCTTCTGAAAATGTATGGAAAACGTTATGTGCGCCTATGATATTCGAGGGTTGCCCTCAATTTCTCAGAGTTCCCATCATCAGAAACTGACTTGGTGACATTGGGACCACCTTGGGAGTATACCTTTTCAAACAAAAAAATAATTTTGAAAATCGGTCCAAAATTGTCGGAGATATGCGCGGACACACATAAAAAAAACATACGAATAGAGAACCTTCTTCCTTTTTAGAAGTCGGTTAAAAAGAGACGGAAACATTATTTATTTTTGACGTGTTAAAGTGCTTTCACAACCAATTTACAACAAATATTAAAATCTGTGATTAAAATAGATATCATAATTTTTTATTTTAATTCATCTAACACCAAATTGAACCATTTTTATGTTGATTGATATACTGTACCTTTATACAACACACATTCCAGACTTTTTTCAAAGCCGTACGCGTGTACTTACTTACTATAAAATTATGTCACTTAAAATAATAATCGTCTAAATGATCAAATTTTTCAACCGTAGTTCAACGCTCGAAATGCCCGTGTGTGCGTTCGTCGGTGTTATCGCTGCACACAAACATAGCATCGCACCGAAATTGCCTAAAGTTCCGCAAGTCTTGTCTGTACAAGGCCCCTTAATAGTACTCAGTTTTATTTTATTCTTATGCAAGTTACTGATTGAGCAACTTCCGTAACCATATTCAGGTTAAGTTGCGCTTGCTTAGGTTGGTCCAGGGATGGGTGACCACTGACCATCGATTGCAAAGGTAACGAGTTTCCTCTGAGCCGGAAAGCCAACCAATGTGTTACGCAATTAACACTAGACTGCAGACTTCCTCTTCCATAGACTAATTGGCTTAGGTTCCTAGAGTCACTTGACACTTGGTGATAATTTCCCTTAGTCCCTTAGACCTCTTTTTTTTTTATTTGCTCTGACACAATCGCGTGACTGGATATAAAAAAGATCTATTAATTAAAAAAAGTACTAACCCAAGTACAATGTTAGTTTGTTTACATTCTTTCTTGCTGACCATAAAACCAGACACCAGAGTTACGACCGCGTGTTGACCGTGTGCTAATATTGCCTTTACGCGCGCATTTTGGGCATAGACAAACTAAATTATTTAACGTAGCCATATTGTGTCGTTTGGTTTTTAAATTTTGATATCATGCTCGAAGGACCAACATTGTAAGGGTTGGCATGAAAACTAAAGGAATATTATTATACGTTTTATGGATGCTACCGAAAGCACCAAACCAGTAGCTGAATTCTGGGCTGATAATTTAGACTGCCATATACGTGCTAAGACGAAGAATATTATTATAAGTAACGAGTTATAGCGTGAAATCGCTGAAACTTACGAATAGAATAGGCTACATAAACTGGCCAATTTATTAAGCAAAATCAGGCAAACAACTGATGCTAACCTCGAATACAAGTCTTTTTAAGACGTCCATTAAAATTGCCAAACGGAGACGTGAGTTCTTTCAAGTGAGTCACACAACTTACTCATAAAGTTATGAAGTATTTATAGTCGTGTCAAGTCATGATACAAAACAATCGCTTATTTTAGAAATGACATAAAAAACGTTCAATCAAGTTTCAGAAATGATGCACAAGAAACTGGGCCCTAGTTTCAAGCGTCCAGAAATATAATATTGTCACTCTATCATAGGAAAACATCGTGAGGAAACCTTCTTAAACTAGTACCAAAAATTCGAAGACATGTGACATCTGCTAAATCGCACAGGACCCACGTGGTGGATTATAGCCCATTCCCTCTCATACGAGAGAGAGAGACAACATATAATTATGCTTAAGCACTCTACCTTAAAAGGAAAATATGTACCTACAGACATAATCACTATAATAGCGCCACTTGTCCGTTTTGTTTTACTAAACACGACGTAATAACAACACATATTACCTTGCTAATATAGGTTGTGTACAAAAACCCCCTTGAGTCTTAACTGTTTTTGCTTGTAGATAGACTCTGGTACTTATTAAAAAAAATCTATAAAGACGATGATTTTTATGAGGTCAATGACTGATATGACTAGTGATGACCTACTATTACGAGTTATTATCTTAATTAATCGGTTCTTTTACTTGATCTTGTTTAGACATCAATACCCATAAAACCAGTATAATTTCACTTTTCGGTAATTAAATGTAATCACACTCGCAATGTCTAATCATGCTGTACCAAACTAGTATGCGGATCTCTCATTGTACGGAAAACCTATACAACGCGAAACCAAGTTAAACTGGAAGAGTACCTACCTATAGGTTGATGTGTCGCCGTGTGTAAACGTAACCGTACCGCTGCAACTGTAGTTTCGCGACAGCCCTGACTGGCAGCGGTAAGTCGGTTAGTAGGTTCAGTAGAGCGATGCATTCCGTTTCCATACCACAGCTGACTGCCGCGTGTCCTACGTACCGCACACATGGATAAACAAATCGAGAAAGGTACGATTTTATTCGTTTTAAAAGACATTACAGTGCGTGCAAAAACTTGTGTGATTTTTTACGGTTTTATGAAGTTAAATCCTTTCCTTATCCTTGCGAGACAGTACTCATGGATACTTTAGAAATCGAGAAAGGTATGATTTAATTTAATTGAAAGATACATTGCAGTGCGTGGAAGAAATTTCTTTTGTTTTTACGGCTCAGAGCATTTACTCTTTTACTCATGGATAAACTAATCGAGAGAGGTACGATTTTATTTATAAAAAGACTGCTAAAATCTAGCTTATTTGTAGCTTTGCAGTTGTTGAGTAAAAAAATAGACGTAGAGTGTAGAGCAGTGCACGACTGAAAGTTTTTATTGTTGCTGACATATTGAAATTAAACCTCTCCCTAAGCGGTTTCCAGTTATGACGAATTAACATTGATTTAAAACATAACGATATTCTACGTAGACGTGAACAAAAACGTGGTGGGCGGTTATTATGCCAAAAGGCGTTCTCGAACATTGGATTACATTAATTGAGGTTGTTTGGTTTAACCTTTTCATTAGATAAACTAACTAAATTAGACAACATTGTGATAGGATACAAAATAAATAAAACTTTACCGTTGTGATCGAAAATTATTAGCTTAAATTTCGAAACGATCTACCTAAGTGGGTCGTTCATCAACTTATGCATACCTTAGTGCAGCGAATAAAGTTTAATCATCTATTTTCGAAAGTTCCCTCTAAGCTGTTGAGCCGAGTCGAGTCTGAACGTCTGAATTTTTAATCCGATCGAAACCAGTTCACCTCCCACCTCTTCCGTTCACACGGAGTTTCATGTAACAACCAGTGAAGTCAGCTTCAAGTTTGCATTGTATTATTTCATTTTGTAGTGAGCTAAAGACCGCGTTTCTGCGTAAACACGCCATAAAAAATCGAAATATTCTTTAGTTCTAACAATTTATGTACAAAGTGTGTGACTCAGCGGTCACCGATCTTGGTTGTGTTGTGACATAACATTAAAACCTTTTTGGATAAAGACCGAGTTTTTTTTTCCGTGTGGCCAGATCCGGCTATCCGGCTCGAAGGACCAAATTTTCTAACGGCATCTTATCATGTGTCGTGCAGATTCCCGGACGGGGACAGATGGCGCTGGTGACTCCGGCACCCTGGACATGGGTAGCCGGTCCTCACTGCACACAGGCCTCAACATGTCAGAAGATGAGCATTGGGAGATGAATTACCATGAGGCTGCTATATATTTAGAGGTAAATTTCTTCTTTTCTAATATGTATTTCTGGATGTGGCCATCAAACTGAACAAAATTCCTCATGAGACCAACCTGACCAACACAGTTTAAGCGAAAAAACGGCTGTCCTGCACATTTGGGTCGAGTGGTACTGAAATTTTAATAATGATTCATGCTGTAATACTGGTTGAAATCAGTAGGGGGCCACATTTTAACTAACCGCTTGTAATAATTTATTATTACAGGAATTTTAATAATTATAATAGAAACCTGAAACAGTAAATACTTTACGGACCGTTGTTTTCAGTGAATGTTGTACCTAATTAGGCCTCGTATTCTTTTGTAATTTGCCGAAATACAGTGTGCTACAATAATGAAAGGTAATTGTAATGCCAGGATTTTTGAGAAATTGGAAATTTTATAGTAATTTTATTTTGAAACGATTTCTAAAATAACTTGGGTTATACAATAGCCCACTTTTATACAGTTTAAGCTGAAATACTTTTATGCGTCGAAAAAAAGCGCGCGTAGAAAAGTCCTTCCGGTTTCGAAAGTTGAACATATCAGTTTAGACATTCAAAACGATTTCGGGGCAAAACACTCGAAACTCATAATAAAACCGACGCAGACAAATTGACAAGTTAATGACGACTTGACGAGTCATTAATTTGGAAGTCGACGAAGTACCTTCAGCCACGCATTTTGTAGCAGCCAGTAATAAAATAACTTAGAATTCAATGGAAACAACACAAAAGACCAACTGCGTACTTAAATAAGGACAAGAAAATAATGATTTTATTTCCCACTATTGTATGAGATGGTAATAACCTACTTTCTAAGATACATTTTTGTGTGAAACTCGTTTTGCAAAACAAGGTTGCTGACCGAGGTTCGAACAGCTGAACTGAGTAAAAATTGCCGCTTCGGGCCTTTTTTACATGACTATACTCTTACAAACCTACAAGTATCTATAGGTGCGGTAGTGTGAGAACAATACAAGGTATTGTATACCTAGAAGCTACCTTGATTTAACTAATTTTAGAATTTTCTGCGGTAAATCGCGATAGTGCCCCCCTATTATTATTTTAAGGCCGACAGAGAGCTCTTACAATAATAAATTAAATCAGTCATAACAGTAACATAGTCTAACACAGTTCAATGTCGTTTGTGATTTAACCATCACTCAAGCATCTTTCCATTTCACCACTCAATCCATTTTATAACGTCGTAACTCGTAAGCAATTACCCATATGCAGAGAAATATGCAATATAATAACACCATTTTCTTCTCTTTCTAGGAAGGTTTAAACAATGAGAAGTTCGACTCGCACCCGTCGAGTCCCGAAGAGTTGCCAGCGTACCTGAGAGTCCACAATCCCTGGTACCATGGACTGGACCTGCTGGCTTCCCTAGTGCTCATCCTCTTAGCTTTTACTGAAGACCCCGCTGTGCCTACGTTTGAGGTAAACATATATTGATTCTTTTACATAGCGTTTAATACAACTACACTCGAGAGCAATGAATCCGGGTCACTTAAAGAATGTTAAAAATCTCGGAAACTAAAAATGATAGGTTAATGCAATAAATTGTATTTAATAGACAATGTAATACTCCTTAAATGAAGGTATTAAAACTTCTTAGTTATTGTAAAGTTATATCATAAAAAAATCAAATTTGAAAAAGGGCCACTTTCGAAGATGGAACTACGTAATTACAGCATTTGGTTTTGCTTTTGTTTGTAATCTGTCATTTATGTGGGTACATAAACCATGTTGATAGTGCTCTATATTCATTATTCAAGCTGAAATTATGTCGCTTACGCCTGAAGAATGCACCAGAATACTTACAATGCTGGAAACCAGCCGGAGTCAGCGCGATACAGCCAGGACTGTCGGTGTGTCGCTGTTAACAGTACAAAGAGTTCTCCGACGTTACGAAGAAACTGGTTCTAACCTACGCAGACCAGGAACGGGCAGAACCAGGTGTACCACAGCACGAGAAGACCGATACTTGGTGAACACCATGCTTCGAAATCGCTTTCTCACAGGAACTGAACTCACAAATCAGTTTTGACGCCTCGGAGGAAGTAACCCAAGTGCATGGACAGTAAGACGTCGGCTTGCTGAATCTAACTTAAAACCCCTTAGACCTGCAAACGGCCCTAAACTGCATCGTATTTCAAGACTAAGATATGCCCAGAGCCACGTAAATTGGAGTATTGAAGATTGGTCAAAAGTTATGTTCTCCGACGAATCAAAATTTATGCTCTACAAGCACGATGGAAGACACAGAGTGTATCGAAGACCAGGGGAAAGATTCAAGCAAGCATGCATCGAAGAAAAAGTAGCCTACGGTGGTGGGTCTGTACTTGTGTGGGCCGGAATTTTTTCTGAAAGTCGCACAGAGCTGGTGATCATAGAAAACGGCTCTTTAAATAGCGAAAGATGTGTGGAAGAAATCCGCAATGATCACGTTGGTCCATTTATGGTCAATTTAGGTGAGGATGCTATATTTATGCATGACAATGCCCGACCTCATACAGGTAGGATTGTGAATGACTACCTTCAAGAGATGAACATTACTCGTATGGAGTGGCCTGCGCGCCGCCCGGATATCAACCCGATCGAGCATGCTTGGGACGAGCTAGGCAGATGCGTAAAACAACGAAACCCTCCCCCAATCACGCTTCTTGAGCTCAAAATTGCTCTCACAGAGGAATGGGAGAATATTCCCCAAAATCGTATAAGGAACTTGGTGTACAGCATGCCAAACCGCGTAAACGCAGTAATGGAAGCACGAGGAGGCAATACGAAGTATTAAAATTCAAGAAAATCGTAATAAAGTTCAAAAATTTCATGTTTCCTATTTTTGTTTTAAGGAGAGATCAGCAGTTTTTTTCTTTATGTAATTTTGTGTTAATAAAATGTATGGTGACTCATATTTGTTTTACTTTCATGTAAGGAGTATTACATTGTCTATTAAATACAATTTATTGCATTAACCTATCATTTTTAGTTTCCGAGATTTTTAACATTCTTTAAGTGACCCGGATTCATTGCTCTCGAGTGTATTTGGTAATGTTTAAGGTTGTGGTACATAGTATATACCACCAAACTGAATGATTTCGTCCTTAGGATCAACATCATGATCGCGAAAAAATAATCAGCCGCCGCAACTTAGACCACCAAGAACCACAACCAAAACAAATAAGCACAAAAGAATGAATAAGGGGAAATTATTTAAATGCACGCAAAGCGGCTGCATAAAGCATCGTTCAGCATACATTAGCAGAGCGCTTCAACGACAGCCACTGTTCACCAATGCAGCATGGCAATGCTCAAATCCAAGCATTTCTTGTTAAAATCCTAATACCTAACCTCCCTAACGTCTAAATTCCAGTTACCAGTATGGGCTCACGGCACGATAGAGTTGCTGGCACTGACAGTGATCGGCGTGGAACTGCACTTGAAGCTCAAGTGGATCGGATGGGGCACCATACTCAAACACAAGAGGACGATGATAAAGGTAAGGAACCTTTGCTGAAGGCTTATTGGAACAGGTGTTTTGTCTTCACCTTTGTCTTGTTTAATTATTTGAGCTGTCGGTGCGAATACCATTTTTTTATTCCGTTTTACTTACTACCAAATCTACTTCATAGAAATATACCATTTTGCTCCTCTTTGCACTTTCGAGAAAAGTGTGAAATTAAGTTACTTACAACGGGCCTATAACAAAGCACAGTAAGTACGATAAAGAGTATTGGGCCATTCGTACAACAAAATTATTATGATTCTTCGTCTTTTCGAGTCCTGCCAATATATTAATTAATGTGAGACATTGATTTGGGCAGAAACCACATTGCTTATTTACTAGTTACTACCAACCAATAATAAGTCTATTTCCTCGTTTTAAAAAAATATATGGAGCTAATTGACAAACGGTTTGAATTTATTTAATTTAAAACTCTTATCAATTGGTTTATATTTCTTCAAAACCTCATAACCTCTCTCTCAATTTTCAGTCGGCTTATTATCACATAATTTCCTGTTCCCTTGATTCTAGGGTATAACATTACTGATAATGGTGTTGGAAGCCGTGGTGGTGCTATGCCGGCAGTCGTCGCACTTCCGCGTCACCAGGGCGCTGCGACCTATATTCTTAGTGGACACCAGGCATTGTGGAGGCGTCAGGAGGTTCATCAGACAGATTCTGCAGTCGCTGCCACCTATTATTGATATGTTAGGTAAGCAGTTTCAATCTAGGAATAATTAGTTAACATAACATCTCAGATGTAATCTCCGAAGAGTTAGGAAGAGGAGTACCTAATAGTACTTGACAACCACATTTCGCCAGTTATGTTTATAAGTGCCATGTAATAGGAGGACGAGCCCATTGACACCAATCAGGCAAATGTCAAGACTCTGTGGCTGCTACTGGGAAATTCCTGATGTAAAAACGCAATAACACTTCGCCCGACCTTATAATCGAACCCGGGACGTCATGCTCAGCACCAGCACTTGCACCCACTAGACCAACGAGGCAGTCACTGTATCCTTAGCTCCTAACCACGTCTGAAAATCATCATCATCATCTGCCTAGCCTTTTCCCAACTACGTTGGGGTCGGGTTCCAGTCTAACCGGATGCAGCTGAATGCCAGTATTTTACATGGAGCGACTGCCTATCTGACCTCCACAACCCAGTTAATACTGGGTATGGGTATCACATCTGAAAATATGGTTTAAAAATGATTCTAGTCTAAAATGGTTCTTTCGTATTCCAGGGTTACTGATGTTCTTCGTGGCCACATACTCGTTGCTGGGCTACTACTTGTTCTCAGAGCATGTTGACAACGGACACTTCCAGACTATTAGCGACTCCTTTGTCAGTATGTTCGTCTTGCTAACTACCGCCAAGTGAGTTTATTAACCAACTTAATGAATAATGGAATGAAGATTTCCAGGGTCTCTCAAAGCCTGATATTATAGAGTAAGCTAAAATAAGGAATCTCCGAAGTCGAACTAAACCACGTTTCCAGGTATCGAGGATAAGCTTGACTACATGCTAGTGATTAGTAAAAACTTAACAGCGTCGATAACTAAGGCCAAGATATAAAAACGATCCTTAGGTTGATGAAACTACTACTAAACATTACAAATGTTTACTTCCAGCTTTCCCGATGTGATGATGCCTTCGTACGCCAAGTCTAAATGGTACGCCGTGTTCTTCATACTGTACATCATTACAGTACTCTACGTGCTTATGAATTTGGTAAGTCTTACTTCACAACTTCTTATTCATCCGGCTCGAAGGACCAAAATTTCCCACTTACTTGAATTGAAAAATAAGATAAGAATTTCAAGTATGATGACACAAAATCAAAATTCATTTATTCAAATTAGGCTGATAATCAGCACTTTTCGAACGTCAAATTCTACAAGAGACAGTCCCCCAAAATGCCCAACCTTCGACACTTCCTAGTGTTTTAGCTGGGAAGAAGTAGCGGAACAAAATCCCCAGCAACACATCTCTCTGTTAGGTTAGAAGAACCAGATTCTATACAATAGTAGTAAAATAATAATAACAACAAAACAAAATGTCACCTGTTCCAGATGTTAGCCGTTGTATACGAGACGTTTACTCGCATCGAGCGTGAGAAGTGCCGCGCCCTCCTACTGCACAGACGTCGCGCAGCTCGGCACGCCTTCCGTCTGCTAGTGTCACGGCGAGCTCCACATGCTGTCAGACTGAGGCACTTTGCTGGCCTCATGAGGCATTATGCACCACATTATAGTGAGTATTAAAATTTTGTAATGTTTACCACTAAAACATTAAATTGATTGGCCTTTTGTTTCAGAGTCTTGTTCAGGTCCCATTGTCCTATGCTATGGGGTCTGCGAAACAAAATTCTTTCTTGACAGGGGATAGTTTAAAATTCTTTACTTTTAACCTTACACAAACTATCATCGATCCACTCTTTTTTCTGTACACAAATCATTCTTAATTTTAACCTTCCTCTGCCTCGCCATCCGCCAACATTTCTATCCATCACTCTTTTGGTCACACGCGTTTTATTCCTCCTCATCACGTTCGCATCATTGATTCGTTTCTTTGTTATAGATTGAACATCTCAATCATACCCAATTCTTTGTATTTGTAGTGTCGATTGAACATACTTTAAGCCAAGCTGTGAAGGCCACACTCTCATTTTATCAACTTCAATAACCCAAATCAGGCGATTGGCTCCACTAATGAAATATTTCTCTTCTTCTTTCACAGGTGGTCTGGACGTATACTTAATGTTCAAGCAGCTAAACCAGTCATCATCCGGCGGTCTCTCCCGCAGCGAGTTCGCGAACTTGTACGAGGTGTTCGCGTTACGATGGGCAGGCCAACAGTCCAGGGCTCCGTGGTACTCGCAGTCACCGCTCGAACCGATTGGACGAGCTGCTGCAGCGGCTGTGCGGTGGCCTTACTTCGAATATCTTATTTGTAAGTTTTAGAAATGTCGAGAACACGTTACGATAGACTCTGACTCTTTTCGCCGCCAATTCTGCCAAAGTGCATTACTAATTTTAAAGGTAGTAAGTAGGTAAGTCCTAACTGTCAAGGCTTTAAGAGAAGACGCGGAAATTAGCCGGACGACTGCTCACTTTGGGCTCGCAAATGTGTATGTTTTACTTACTACGATTGCATTCGCTTAGAAAAACTGTGTCAAGAATAAGGCAATAAATAGTTAGTGGGAGAAAAGTGGCCATCTGAGCCATTATAAAGACCGTTGAAGAGAAGCAGATAGAGAAAGTTAAACACTTACCCAGCACTTTTCATATTTCAGATGCTCTTATAGTTGGTAATGGAGTCGCGATGGTACTCCGCGTGTGTGAAGCGGCCGGTGACCTGCAGGACAGTGCCCGACTACTCTGCGCATCCTGGGATACTTGGCTGTTTCTTACACGTAAGTGATATAGGTGGATCGATGACGTAATGAAGGTCGCTGAAATCTGTTTAATGTAGGAAGCAATGATCGGTCTCTGTGACGATGAGTTTGGGAGACTTTTAAATTAGTGGTACTTAAGACGTCTAAGGGTCCGTTCACACCGAGCTGATCGGACCCTTAAGGTGCGTACAGATCATATAACATAAAATGTTAGAAAACGTTGTTATATAACATGTTCCAGTAATGTGGAGCCTGAATGTCATGTAACAAATGTTAGATAACTTGTTATACAACATGTTACATAATCTGTACGCACTTTTAGACCCAAGCGGAACACTTGACGACTTCAAGTGATATTGGTCCACTTTGGCTAGTGCACCAAGACTGCTGGTAATGTTAATATTTAAGACGGATTAATGTAGTTCTGCTGGAAAAAAAATTCTACATTCGTCATTATGACTCCGCGACTAGAGATGTGCCGTTGCCGGCAATATTGCCCGAAGTGGGATTTTGGTGGCAAAATTGCCGGGAATGGAAATATTCGGGGAATATTTCTTAATTATAAGTCAAATTAAGTACGGAAACTATGTAATACACTTATAATTAGCATATAGAGGCCCTAATCTACATTGACTGGCAACTTTGGCAATATTTCCAATGCTGCTGGCTATTTTGGTATTTTACCGGCAGTGAAAGACTCAATAAGGTTACTGAATCGGCATGAAATTGATGACTATCCAACACTTGTTAGGCCAAGTGAGATTCAAAAAATTGTAAGAAAGTTAAAATCGAATAAAGCACCTGGTTTTGATGGCTTAGGGAATGCTTTACTGAAGAACCTCCCTCAGAAAGCTTTTGTTTTCTTGACTAAGCTGTTTAATGGATGCCTACGCATTGCATACTTCCCGAGGTCATTAAAACATGCCAAAATCATAGCCATTAAGAAACCGGGGAAAGAGCAGTCCAATCCATCGAGCTATCGACCGATCAGCTTATTGCCAAGCATAGGGAAACTACTAGAAGCTGTAATTCTATCCCGCCTCTCTAAAACAACTGCACATATCCTGATCCCTGAACAGTTCGGGTTTCGAAGTTCCCACTCGACCACACAACAGTTAGCCAGAGTTGCCGAACACGTGGCTCATGGATTGAACCGCAGTCTATCAACAGGCATGATTTTACTAGACATTGAAAAAGCCTTTGATTCTGTGTGGCACGATGGTCTTTTACACAAGCTATTAAAGCAGGATGTACCGATTTGGCTAGTAAAACTCATTCAAAGTTACTTGCGAGAACGATCTTTCTCTGTGTATATTGGTAAAGACCATTCTGCTCCCAAAATCATTCCAGCCGGTGTTCCTCAGGGTTCACTCGTGGGTCCACCCCTATTCATACTGTACCTGAATGATATACCCAAACAAGCCCACACACACCTTGCTATCTATGCCGATGATACAGCTACATTCACAACAGACAAAGATGTCGACATAATTGCGGGACGCCTACAACTGTCACTGGAATTGCTCAGCGAATATTTTAAGATCTGGAAATTGAAGCTGAATTCTGAAAAAACCGAAGGAATACTATTTATCGGTAAACGATCACTACCCACTAGACTCGTTAAAATTGATGGCTTCCAAATTGTGTGGCGCCAATCAGTAAAATATTTAGGCATAATTTTAGATAAGACACTTAACTGGAACAAAAACACCGAGCTAACCATCAGTAAAGGCGCGAAAGCCCTAAATTCATTAAAACCTATCTTAAATCGCAAGTCCATCCTCAGTCCCACAACCAAACTCCTAATCTATTCTACTTTAGTAAGACCTTGCTTAACCTACGCCGCGCCTGTCTGGTCCAGTGTAGCTGAAACTAAGTTTAACAAGCTTCAAACAATACAAAACAAAGCCTTAAAACTATCGTACAATACACCATTTCGCACAAACCTTAAAACACTACATAAACGCATAAAGTATCCTTTTCTAAAAGAATTTATACTAAAGATCTCGCGTAAATTTTATCTACACAAAAACACATCACACAGTAATATTCTAATATCAGCAATTGGTAACAGTAGACTGACGACATTGCCTTACGCTCGATCATACAATCGATATCGACTCCCCCATCACTATTTCCTCGGTGACGTATCATGACGATAGCTCGCTTACTAGCCGACGCCGCTTGGCCGGCCGCGTATTCGTAACTTTGCACAAAACTACCCGCTACTTACTTCATTTTCTCATTATTAACTTAGTTTTTTTAAGGTAAAACGTACATTTTGTATGTAATCTCTTTGTGAATATTATGTGGGTCATTACTAAGACCTGCTTAAACTTAGGAATTAATCGATGTGAATCATTATGGTAGGTTAACGTAAATAATAAGATAATAACAACATGTTTTGATGTTTATAAAGGTGATATGTTTAGCCTATGTAACAAAATAAATCCTTACTTGTAAGCAAATAGAATAAGATCGTTTGTAAGCAGTTTGTATCAAATTATGTATTAATAAAGACCTTATAAAATCAAAAAAAAAAAAAAAATCAATCAATTTTGCCATCAGGCACATCACTATGCGCGACTGATCAATATCTTCCACGTTTATAAAAACTCTTGAAACAAATGTCTGTCCTCAGTGTTTCTACTGGAAGCAGCTCTCCGTATGATGGCATCAGGTCTGCAAGTGTACCTGGAGAGCGGCTGGAACGTGTTCGACCTGAGCGTGACGCTGCTGGCTCTCATGGGGGCTGTGCTGCTCAGTATGGCGCCCAAACTCTTCATCGTTGTCATATTTAGACCACTGAGGTATGTGCCGGCTTCAATATTTGTGATTTGTTCCTTGCTAAGTGTTTTGTGTGAAATAGTCTTTTCGGTAGTTGTTTTAAATCAACGCTCATTACAACCGTCAATTAAAATTAAAATGGAGATTATGACGATGCCTGTAAAAATGAATTGTTAGTAAATCAATATGAGAGCCAAATACCGGTAAGTTGAGGTCTCCCTTCTGTTCCTGTCTTCGTTCTCTGAATGCTTAGGATCGCGAGCACATACGATGCTTCTAAGCCATGCGGTCTTTTGCAATATTGAGGTCTATATAAGGACAAAACGATTTGGGAATCCATTATGAGCCTAACTTTCCGATTATAAGGACCCAGCAATTCAGTAGATTCAAAGCTTCTTGCGGTACTCACTTACTTACAAAAAATCCTTTAAACCTGTAACTCATACCTTCTAAGAATAACCTCAACAGTCTTATCTTCCAGATTGATGCGTCTCTACAAATTAAAGAAGCGTTACCGCGACGTATTCGGTACCCTAGTTCTGCTGTCCCCACTCATGTCTTCAGCCGGCTGCGTGATGCTGGTCATGTACTACTTCTTCGCCATCGTCGGCATGGAGCTATTCGCTGGCTATGATTTAAAGAACTGCTGTGTGTGAGTATATATTTTGGACATATCATTTATACGAGGTTCAAGAGCTGCCAGTATGAAATATTGACATTCTGAAAGATCTTAAACGTAGTTTAGAGTTCTGATAGCATTTAGTTTTAGGGGTGACTATCGGCCCGAAATCTTCAAATAGTTATTTCATACAAACATTTTGGAAAAAAAGTGTGCTCATAGTAGGTCTCATTACAGTATTTTTCAAAGTGATTTTTCTATTAGAAACACTTCATTTAAGATAAAATGCCGTCCAGCATAAATAAATCATTTGTCAAATATTGTAAAAAATGCAAGACGTAACGTTTTCACTCAAATATTAGGTCGCTCAAATATTATGAAGCTAGGTAGGTTGCCGTTCTGTTGATTTCTTGTCGCTCGCAGTCAGTCGCTCACTTAGTAATTCTGTGACCCAAATTAATTATTTTTGTCACTTAAAATTTTAATTTACAGTCACTCGTTTAAATACTACCCTTTTAAAATTGCACCTCAGAATGAGGATAGATGAATTGCGGGCTTTTGTAGAGTTAACATCATAGAGTCCGAGGCCGTGGTCAAGTTAAATGATGACGTGGTCGTGGATATTACAGAATATCGTAATACGATCTATGATACTTATTAGGATCATGCACATTTAGGAATATGTGTATTTGACGTAGTTATTCATATTTTTCTACCTGCGATATTCCAGGAACACAACCGTAGAAGACTTCTACAAATACTCCCTGAACAGTTCGACGGCCCTCGGCTACTACTACCTGAACAACTTCGAGAACATCGTCACCAGTGGCGTGACCCTCTTCGAGTTGACCGTCGTTAACAACTGGTTCATACTCATGAACGCGTACGCCACCGTCGCGGGACAGTTCAGCAGGATTTATTTTATGGTAAGATCTAATGAGTTTGGAAGATACGAAATTGGAAAATCTGGTTTTAAAATGGCTGTATTTTTTAACTACTGCGTTGCCCAAAGTAATGCTATGCTATGATCGACGTAAAACGGTGACAGGATCAATGAAACAAAAAGCTGGTGCCAAAAGCAAAATTCATTGTGAGCCTTTGTAGCATTACGCTATTTCTTCCAATAGATCGATAACATGGATAAGAATAGCATTCGTGTAATAAAGCGATATTTCAATTGCGTGTATTTTCAAAGGGACTCTGTTGATGACGTTAATCAACTGGTTAATTTTTCAGGTCTTCTATCTATTCACAATGGTGGTACTGACGATCGTGGTGGCGAGTGTGCTGGAGGCCTTCAGGTTCAGGATACAGTACAAACGCAGCACCACCAAGAGAGACGGTGAGTTGTGCTCTACTAAAAATTTTGGAGGGTACCTACCTTTCCCTTATTTTTATGTAGGTACTACGTGTCTACGATGTGCCCTAAAAGACTAGGTGAAGATATTATTGGACAACTTAAGTCGACTAGTTTTATGTGAGGAATTATATGATAGAAACGGAATTAATGATATCTGACAGAAGAGAATGGAAAGAGAGACAACGTATTTTACGCTGAGACCAAATAACAAGGAACGAGAGCAGGAATATAACTAGGATAGGAACTCTTGCATTCAATCAATGTTTAGTTGATTTCCACCCATTTGTCACATAAAACAATTTGCTTGTATTTTAATCCTCAGAGGAGAAACTACTTCACGAAGAAGTCCACACAAGTTGGGAAGAAGCACAACGGTTGGGCGCCAATGGAGACCTGGCTGATGAGCTGAGGCCAAATCTGCCACCTGGGGTAAGACAGACATATTGATGATCACAAGAAAAAAATGTATTTAATTATCATAGATGGGCACCTATTCCTTCTAGTGCCCATCTGCAAACATAACATGACCAAGTATACATATCTCCGATTGAAAGTTATACACCATTCGACATGGAGTTATTGGAGACGTAATTTCTTCATGATGGAAACGTCCTCACTACGAACGAAAATAAAACTTATCTCAGTTTTCTTCTTCAACCTTTACTTTAATAAACCTTTTCATCTTTTTTTTAGCAAAATTATTAATTAAAAATTATTATTACTTAGTTGACAGATACATAACTAGTTAAAGTCACTGTCGATATTCTGAACTCAAACTAAGGTGAAAGACCTAAGTGGGGTGCAACTGTATAGCCAAGGGTATAGCCCACTTCTACCAAATAATTCATATTTCGAAATATAAAACTATCACGGACAATCTTTGCAGGTGGAGGTATCATTCATCGGATCTCGTCCGCGTACGAAGGAGGTTCTACAGAGGAGGATGTACCAGACTGACATACAGAAGTGGCTCGCAGAGGAAGATGAAAATGAAGGTTAGTACCTACACTAAATGCTGACACCAAGTGAAATGAGTTGCCCACGAACCTTACTGTTCAGCACTGTTCTGAGAAAGGAGCTCGTGGCTTAATAATAACTACCACTCGGGACGATCTTGAGGTTAAGCCGCGCTTGCCTAGGTTGGTTTGCGGACGTGTGACCACCCAGCATACCGAGTTTCCTCCGTGTCTCGGAAAACACGTTAAGCTGCTCCCATAATTATATAGATCTTTGGCAGTCGTTACAGGTAGTCAGTTACCTGAAAGTCTGATAACCAGTCTTACCAAAGATATCGTATTACCCAGTATTAACTGAGTTCTGGAGGTCAGATTGGTAGTCGCTCCAAGTAAAATACTGATATTCAGCTGCATCCGGTTAGACTGAAAACCGACCCTAAGGCCCGTAATCCACCAAAGCGGAGAGGAGCGGAGACGAGAGGAGATGTGCGGAAATCGGCCAATCACATTAGTTAAAATGTACATCTGGTCTTTCGCCCTTCCTGTGATTGGTTGAAATTGGCACATCTCCTCTCCACTCTGCTCGTCTCCGCTTTGGTGGATTACGGGCCTAACATTGTTGAGAAAAGGCTGGGCAGATGACTGTGCTGAGAGAGATGTAAGTCCTCCGGTCGTATTTTTTTGACACATTCCGTTTTCCAGGTGTCCCACCCTCAACGACAATAACCTCAAGTGAGGACCCCCTCGCCCCGCCCCTCATCCACCAGCCCGACAGTGAGAACAACCACCAGTTGAGAACAGGCTACCAATTGTAGAACATAATACAATTGGCGCTGTACCACAGGATAATGTTCATCTGGGACGCACTCAAGAGCTTATGATGGGCCTTCTGAGGATGGGCCTTAAGCTGGCTACATGCTTGACCAAGGGTACAGGACGCTGAATAAACAAAACTGTCGGGGCACAGAAAAACAATACTTTTGTTTATGGAATTGACAGATTGGATTTGACGTTTAAAAGCAGTGATTTGTTTGTGAATGTATCGGAATCGGAACGAACTATTCCATAGTTTTAATTATAACCGCTCGCTTGCTTTCGATTTCAAGAAAACCGTCGAGCTTTGCTCGTGACATTTGACCTAAACACTCGGCGGAGCCGCCCCTCATTAAAACTTGATTTACAATCGATACGAGAGACCTAGCGTAATTTTGTTTATTGTTTTGTGTAGACAAAAAGATAAGGAAAAGAGTAACGTTTGTTATTTTGACAAAAGTTGAGTGTAAAATATTTTATAAGAGGCTAAAGTTAAGGTCGAGCATATTTTGCCGGTTTGTCGAATAACGTGAAATTGTGAAAAAGTTTGCGCGATAGGTATATAGTTTTTCGTCATTTTTATAAACTAGACTAGTTATTTGTACTATTGAACAAGAAACAATAACGATTGTGGTTAAAAATCGTCATTAAAAATAAAAGGACACAAAGCACAAAGAAACACAAAATGTCGGCCTCAAACTTCAATAATTAATTGTAAAAAAAAATTCGTCGGGTGATGTTGCAAACTTGCGTCTAAATGATAAACAATCTAATAATCTATGGTTTAAAGGCGTTTTGAAAGGACTTTACAGTCTTTAAAATAGAGTTTAGAGTTGTTTAACAAAAAATATATTTTGGCAACGATCGTTGCCGAGAGCAAGCAAGAGAGTTTTGGTTTTGGAAACAATCGTTGCCAGAAGCAAGCGAGTGGATAATCTAACAAACAAAGGTATTTTGTATAGCTGAACAAAGTGAATGGAATACCAAAGAAATTCCATTTTTAATGTTAATTAATCAAGGATAAGTGATGATTTATATTTTATGTGTACTCCAAATTGTTGTTTAGGAATTTTCTCGTAGGAATTCTATGTAAGTACATGATGCGATTAGTTTCTTTAGAGTAACATTCATCCCCTACCCGCCAGCTACTATTAATACTCTGCCAGTTAGGACATTATTACCGAGTAGTATGTAAACTAAAATAATAATTAATATATTCGGAGAGTTAGTTTAACATCTGTGATAGAATTTTATGAAATTAATTATGAGGGTGTAATTCGGCTGAAGTCAGTTAAATATGTACGAATAGACAGAATAGACTTTTTCATTTAGTGTAGATATAATTTCTGGTAATTGCTATAAAAAATGACAGCTTTCTTATATATTTCTAAAACTTATAATTTAATATAATTTATAATAAAATGGCAGCTTTACTATTCGCCTCTCCCTCTCAGATAATGTGTGTGAGCGAGAAGCAAATATAAGAGCAATACAGCCACAGACTATATCGAATAATGAGTATAGTTAGGATTTGACTAATGATGAACATCAAGTTTATGTATAGAAGATTTTTTTAATTATTTTGGGTTGTGTTATTTTTCGGTTGTACCAATTAAATTAAGCATAATTTTGCTAAAAGGACCCTCAGTAATTTAAGTTGTAGAATCCCTACAACTATTTATTAGCTGATGTCTACCCATGTTTATTATAATAGTTAACTTAATCAATAAACGTCATGATAATATGACTGTATTAAAATAAATTATTGTGGATTCGACACTATAATGATATTATGAATGAATCGCCTTCGTAGGGTAGGTAGATAATTATGACTGTATTAAAAATCGTCAGCTAAAATCGTTCAGGCTTAAGAGAAGTCTACCAATTATGAAATGTGATTATGATTTATTATAATAATTTATTTTTGATGATTATTATGATTTGAACGATAGTATTATAGTTGGCAATGTAAAGATAATAAGATCAATGTATTTATACCTACTAACGCTGGTTAGGTACAGTATTATAAGTACCTCTAGAGGTCTTTATAGATGAGTAGGTTTTGCCAAAGAGGTTTGAAGCCATTTTGTATATTTTGCCATTACATATTCAACAATTATGTAATAAACTAATAACAGAATAACTCAAGATTATAATAATATATAGATTATAATACTGCAGTTGCATTCAAGATTTTTATGTTCCATAGAACTGTATACACTGTATTGTAACTTTAATCGACTAATTAAATGTGCAATGGCGGACTTCCTACTAATTTTCATAAACACCTACATATTTAAAAAAATAAAAAGACATTTTGTCTTAATTTTATAATTTTCAACACTCGGATAGGCGCTGAAGGTTGAAAATTCTGTGTGAAAAAAGGCGAAAAGTAGTGTGCCGCTTGCGCCTTGGGCCCCATTTCTTAAAACTTGGTAATTTGTACATAACGTAGAGGAATAGTCATTTAGTGTGATAACTAAAAATATGGACCATAAATCGAATTATTTATACACTTTACCTAATTTATTTTTTATTTACATTTTAATCAAATATTATTTTTCTTTATTTTGGCAGCTTGTCTTTAGTTTTGTAGTACAATATTTTTTTTTTGTAAAAGTATTCTCAAGTAAAATTAATTAAGCGAGAATTTTGATAATTAAATCGAAATATTATTTATAAGTAATAATCCTGTATTTTGTAACACGATTGATTGTTAGTGTAATAAATTACGCAAAAAAATATTATAAAAAACCTGTATTAGAAAACAATAAACCGAATTTCAGATTAAAAATATGAATAATAAATGTCTACTAATATGAAAATATACTTTGATTGTATAATACATAATAACAAATAATCGAATACGTATGTTACAAATCAATTTAGTAGGGGATCGGACTGGGTCAAAAAAATATGATTCTGTTTAGTCCGTAAGTTAGATTATCGAAAAATATTGAATACGTGTTTTTTGTTTTATCAAATCAATAAAAAATTACGAAGATAAAACGCGTCAAAGATCTTGGAGTGGGGCTTAAAACGTCACTTGTGTCGTCAAAATGTACTATCATATGACGTCACACGAGTTTTCGAAGCACTGTATCGTCTTCATTTTAAGTTTACGTGAAAAAAGAAAAAATACGTATCCAATAATTTTTGGAAATCTATCTGACGGACTAATTAGTTTTTTTTGTCCGATCCCCTATTATATAAAACAGGGTGAAGACACATGTGTGAAGGTACATGATTTACCTTTTACAGTATTAGTCAATCTCTTGTTCCCTATGTAGGTACTATCTACTACGTAGCCGATATGTTCCACTCACATGTGACTCCACCCTAAGGCTGTGTTTCTACCAGAGGCTGACGCGAGGCTGTGCAGCAAGAAATATGCGTGAAACTAACCAATCACATTGCTAGCTTAGCTTTAGCTGTCAAAATGAAGCGACACCATTGGTTAGTTTCACATATCCCCCGCTACGCATGCTCACGCATCTCTTTTGAAAACAGTCTACCGCATGATGAGAAATCTCTGTAAATATTGAATAAAATGTTACATAAGTTTAGTAGATACAATATTAAAGTCCTGTTCACACACCCCCTCATCCAAAACTAGAACTTTCAAAGATAATTCTGTTTTAAGGCTTGTTTATTACTTCTGGATACATATTTACTAACATATCTGGCATATACTGGACTGTTACCGCTTTAGGGCAAGAGGCTCGCCCCCCTATTACATGGGAGGCGAAATGTGGGCGTACCGTCTGTCTCCAGCGTTACATGACCCCTCGTACAAAGAAGAAGAGAGGAAGTGGTGTGAGAAGAGAAGTCAGGTAATATAAGTTTTTAAACTGACATGGTCACTGACACTACTAATAATATCATAAACGGGATATTTACCATGTTTGATTTTTGTTTCGAGTTCCCGATATTTCGGCGCTGTTACAAGCACCATGATCACGGATAAACTGAAGTCATTGCGGGTGGATGTTTATGAGCAGACAAAGCGGTCTACCCTCTTTCTTGTTCGTTTTTTGCGTTCGGTACCACTACCATTGTCACTCACTACACGATTCTGTTCCCGACACACAAAACTCACTGTGTCCACTCGCGAACTTTTTTCGGCACTTTTTCGGTTTTTACACAGTTTAACCACTGGATTCCAGGCTCTCGACAGTTGAAACCCATCCTCCCGGTTAAAGTTGTCATATTTGGTAATTTCAATGGCCTCTCTGACCAGACGAGGTATATAGTGGCGTTCTGTCGAGATGACATGAGGGTTATGCAACTCAATCCAGTGGTTTGAAAGAGGGTAGACCGCTTTGTCTGCTCATAAACATCCACCCGCAATGATTTCAGTTTATCCGTGATCATGGTGCTTGTAACAGCGCCGAAATATCGGGAACTCGAAACAAAAATCAAACATGGTAAATATCCCGTTTATGATATTATTAGTAAGTCAGGTAATGCTGGACACAGACTGTACTATACGCACAGCTCTGTCTCAACTTAAAGGGATTACAGGCGTGATGTTTTCTATCTATCCAGAGGCGATAAAACAGGCCGTTAGTGTGATAGCTCATAAATTGTTTCACATTAGACGTTAGATGAGACGCGAAGGAGATATGATATTAAATGGTGCTTTCGCTTGTATGTTCAATTTCAGAGTTAGCTAGACAATTGGTAGTTTAATGTTAGATTAAGCGATAAAAGTCTGTTACTTCGCTTTCTATATCACTTTTAAAGCTTTGGTGAATATTCAGGGCATTTTTTATCCTGGGATTTGGACTCCTCTCTGTGAGAGGGTGTCCATCGGCCGTTTCATCATTTCCACCACTCGGGGCCGGTGTAGTTATATCATTACAATGCCTCCATCTATGTACGTACAGGCGCCAGCATATCAAACTACCCAAAACACTCAAATTTTCTTTGAACCTAATGCTTTAGCGATTAGGTTGAAAATCTATTAAAGAAATTTGACAAATTGTAGTAGCTTTGTATGTTGGTGTCTATTCAAAATTATCCCAATAATATTTGCCAAAGCCTTTAAAATTCACGAATTTGTAATTGTTTCAGAAAAACTGGTCTAATTTTGTATTTTCTGTTTTACTATTCTACATAGAGTACAGAGGGAGCTACTATCGCAAGTTCTTTTAAAAATAAACCGTGATCCGTGATCTGATGATTTTCATGATGCTCATTGATTGTCCAAATCCAAATAAAATAGAATTGTATGTAAAAAAAATTGCAGTGTTAATTTTTTGTCTAGCAACACAGTTAGATGGCCAGTCGATTGACTATCATACATTTTTAGGTAAACGCTATTAGAATTTAGGAAATGCAGGGTGTATAGAGTGTATAGTCAAATGAATTTCTTGCTTTTTGTTCGAATATTATTTCTGTATATTTTTTTTGTTTTTGACCTTTCATTCCACTCTATTCCGCAAAATAAGTTTTCTTTTATTTTTACCCGACTACGGCAAAGCCAAAGGAGGGTTATGATTTTGACTGGCTATGTATGCATGTATGTATGTATGTATGTATGTATGTATGTATGTATGTGTGTATCTTCATCTGTTCCCTCATAGCTTCTAATCTACTCATCGGAACTCGACATATGAGGTATCGTTAGAACCGTCTTAATTTTCCGCTGAACATAGGCTAGGTGACGTGTCACAAAAAGCGATTTGGCGCCCTCTAGCGGACAAAAAGTAAGGCTTAAAAAATAAAAATGAAGATAAATACGCCGTGTTTGGTATCATTTGAAAGGGCCTGACTTGTACATTTCCAAAATATTGCTCACATTTAAAATCACGCCCTCTAGCGGACAAAAAGTCAAAAGTAAAAAAAAATATTTAACACCAAAATTGTTTAAATAAAAAAAGTAAAAAACTAAAACCCGACTACGACAAAAAAATGACGCTGAAAAAGTATGAAACAAGATTTTCAGGATAGAACAAAAAGAAAAGCCGTAGTCACACGTTATAGGTCCTACAAACCTAAACACTTTAATACCGTGTGACTACGGCTTTTCTTTTTGTTCTATCCTGAAAATCTTGTTTCATACTTTTTCAGCGTCATTTTTTTGTCGTAGTCGGGTTTTAGTTTTTTTAAATACTAATTTTAATTTGATGTTTAAAAAAATATATATATTGACTGACCCGCTGGCAGTAATCTATCTCAGTACAATACTAATGCCCAGCTTGAGCCTAGCGCTAGAATGGCTTGGTTTATTTTTTTGTATTGCTTAATGGGCCTGCTCTTGAATGCGATGGATGAGGTCCTTGATGGAACGAGCGTCCAAAATATGCCTTTAGGTTTGCATGACATATAATTTGACATTTACGAGCAGGTGATGTAAAAATTATCTTTTGTCTTCCATCTCATAATTTGTTTCCAAAATCTCTTGAGATTAAAACTGTGATCTAACTGTATACAATTTCGTTTTGAATTCAGGCTCCTATTTATATGGCGAAAAGGTTTTATTTCGTCTAGCAGTATTAATCGATGAGTTAGCAACACTGGCTTTATAGTAACGTTTTAGAACTCACTTTGTTGACATGCAACTGTAGTTGTAAAGATGTGTTAATTTATTATGAATAAATGCACTTTTAAGTACATGTCTTGCTTATTATTTTAGTCATTCAGTTCGTTTTTACCCCGAATAAGTAGAAAAAGTTAGTCGCGTCGAAAATGCCTGGAAGCTGGAAGCTAAATAACTGGTCCATGAAGGTGCTTATGAAGGGCGACCTTTCTATCTCTCTTATGCGTAAGC
The DNA here is from genome assembly GCA_949775195.1 of Diarsia dahlii. NCBI lineage: Eukaryota > Metazoa > Arthropoda > Insecta > Lepidoptera > Noctuidae > Diarsia > Diarsia dahlii. The sequence goes on along the minus strand of OX459210.1, from coordinate 11,300,254 downwards.
TCGTCGAGATGTGTTGCTTGTCTATCCTAACTCCAGACTTGGTCTTTGACGGAGGCTCAGAAGTCCACTCAAGTTTTGCCAAAGAGCGATGGAGCGTAGCATTTGTAACATCAATGTCATCGATCGAGAGGGTAAAATGTGACTGAACGGGTAAGATTTACATCATGGGTCAGGACAGATGGGTCAGAATCGTGACACAGTGGATGCCTGAAGACAGTCATCACCGAGGCAAGCCCATGAATTGCTGGTGTGACGATTTTGACTGATTGCCTAGAGAAGGCGGAATATTCGAAAAGTTGGAAGTGATGGGCCCAGCAGTGGGGAAGACCAATGAAAAAAATATAAAAGAAGATTTTTATGCATAATTGATTTTCGGTGTGGCTGTCGGAGTCAAAATAATAGTGAATGACTGTAGTATGATCTGATATATTAGTAAATGTATTAGTGTATGTCAAAAAGAAAACATTGTATAATATTCAAACATTTTTATTCTGTTTCCAAAATTACTAAACTTTTTATTTACTCAACTTTTCTAAAATACATTTTCATTATTTTATTCAGCACCAATTAACACTAAATTATTGAGCGCAACAATATAAACACATACCTACTTAAAGTAATAAATAAAACCTATTATGAAACGCTAATATCCAAGATTGAAATCTTTCGATATTTTAGGAATGTCCTATTACGAGACAAAGACTTGTCTCGAGTGTTGCCAAATTATTTTGTCAAGAAACTAATTACAAAAAAATACGAACAAATTTTAAAAATGTGGGAGAGAGACTTGGAAAATGGCAACACTGGCCCCGTACCAAAAAGGTTTGATTACGTTATAAGCTTTAGAGGATGCAAATAATCAGTTATTATAAGATTTATCACAATTACACTGGAATAATAACGAACAAGCAGTCTCATGGAAGACAGGCGTATGATATACAGTTTTAAGTAAGTCCCGATTTACACACATGTTTACACTGAAATATTTTTATATTAACATTACATATAAGCTATATTATATAACTTAAATACTTTATATATTGCAATGTGTGCATTTATAAGTAGATCAGACTGTTTTCGCGACTTTTTTCTGTCGCGTTCGCATTTGCATTGAATAAAATAAGTTCAGAAATTTCCAAGAATAGTAACAGAATAATTATTTCACGCAATACTGGGATTCAAAAACATGCGACACATTTAATATTTTCCTACACTCACTTATAGACATGATATTAAATTATTATTCGATTTTTATTTACACGTACTCCTTCTTCAGTTAATTTTAATGTAGCACAAGGACACCATTAATAACAAAATATTCAGAAATGATCACTCATATGTAAAACGATTTAATTTGTGGACTCAGAAAGCCATTTGTATTCTTTAAAATAATTCAACGAAAACATTTTAAGCTTTATGTAAAAAATAATTTTGAAAAGAAAACATGTCGTAAATTTTGTATACATTTTTAAACCAACACGTGAAATAATAATAAAAAAAAATAGCAGTTCGAGCCCACAAACATTTTATAATAAATTATACGAAGAAAAAAGGTGGGTAATAGAGAATTAAACTAATAAGTAATTATATCATAATTATTATTCTATAATAAATATAATAATATCATATATAATCATAATTAATAATAATTGGAACCGAAGTGTACCGACGGTCAAAATTGCCACGAATTAAAAATACGATGGATTCACAATTTTATTATTTAAGTAACTTGTGTGAATCAAACCACATTTCGAACATTATTTAAATAAATAACGTCGATTTATTTAGATGTTAGTTTTTAATTTCCTCTAATTTTACTTTTTTATTATAATTAATTTATAATTGATTATCCTTTATATATGATTTATTATAATGCATACAACGGGAGTTTATCATTCTCAGTATAAAATTAGAAAAATATCATTTATAAAGACTGAACCGATTAAAATAAAAGAATGCAGTAAAATATTTCGATCAAGTCTTGGTAGTGACAATTTTGACGTATATTATAATAAATTTTACTGTACTGTGTACCTAAAATATTACATAAATACAACCTGTCGATAGATATAACATAACAATATTTTAGAGTCAATAAGACATGTTAATTCTCTTGAAACTTGTGTTAAGTTCAAATGCAAGATGTTGGGGGCGTGTGTATATATTTTTTATGGCCAATCAGTTGTGCTAGTTGTCTAGACGTGCAAAAATATTCATCCTTCCCCCATTTATTTAATCAAGACACATTTTCACGCAAAGGTTAATAGAGAGTTGAGCAACTGTGGCGCCATAAAAAATAAGTTTACACACCCTAAAAAGGCTTAAGAGGTAGAAAATATCATGCTTGATAGTTTACACAGACCTTTGAATGACAATATTTGTCACATTATGTACTTTCCATGATAAACTGGAAAGACACACTCGTACACTCATCCAGTTTATACAAATCACGCTCATTCGAGTTTGTAAACTCGCAGTGTTGAATTAAATATTAATTCTATAAAGGCTTTAAAAGAATAGCCGATTTCATTGATTCAAGAGTTAGTTATTCTTCTCCCTTGAATCTAAAAAAGAGATTACTTCGTGAGGAATACAACAGTCACTCAATCATTGCACATTGGAACACTATAACCCTCTTCCCTCCTCCTGCCGATAATACTGTAGTTGTATGACTACAAACAAACATTCTAAACGTACCCAGGTACATGTTTCAACCGTTTCCCTTCCCGGACAGTCCATCAGTTGTCATAACAAGCAATAGCTTGGTTTACGCAACTGTCTTACTTAATACTAAAACTATCGCTGCCATAATCAAAGCAAGTGTCGCACGTATCGTTGAGAGAATCGCGCGAGAGTTGCGCAACTGTTGGGCAACTGTCGTGCAACACTTGTTGTTTAAATAATATAGCATAAGGGGTGTGACCGTGGCTATGCGAGGCGCGGGCGCTTGCCTGGTGCGCGGTGTCACATCTCTATGGAGACGCCGGAGCCTCCCAGGCGGGTCTCCTTGACTCGGAAGCCGTTCTCCAGGAGTTGTCCGCAGAGGGAGTCGACTATGGAGCGAGGTGTGGTCGGCGGGATTAATACCATGGCATATCTGTAACAAAGGAAGAATAGTTTAAAATACAAGTAAGTACCTACATATTGCACACGTCAAGCTATTTCCAGTATAACTTGGCCACGCTATGTTAAGATTTCTAATACAATGAGAGATCCCCACATACTGGTTTTGTGTAGAGTGAAGTCAGGATGATTGATTGAACCAATATCTGGATGTTATACTAATAAATTCTAACAATGAAATCCACAGATCGACCACCTTCAATTAGGATTTGCAACCAGGTTATAAAATTGGAAAATGAGAACGTAAACCGTTTAGTACAAATACCTTCCATCATTCTATTAAATTTGTATGGTATGGAATGAAACAATAAAGCACTTTGAGTATATTTATGGTTTGTTTAAAATAATAAGAAAATGACGAATGAAGATTGAAACAATACTCAATTGTATAAACTAGCACTTCGCCCGCCACTTTTTCCGCAAAAATTATGATAGTTCGACTAATATGCATGAGATAACATAAATGTAATTTATAACCATTTCAGCATTTACGAATAATGTAGCTTTCTACCAGAGACTTTTTTTTAGAATTGGATCATTCGTTCCGATGATTATTTAAAATTACAAACATTCTTTACTTCTTTACAATATTATGTATAGAAGTAGAGAAACGTCCGAGAAAGTCATAAATCTCATAATATTTATAAAATAAAAACTTAAAATCATTCAAGGAGTAAAATTTATGACTAGTTAACATTCGTATAAAAAATCAAGTTTTGTTTGAAACTGGTTGAGTAACTTTCGCGAGTTCATTCAACTTTTTCCGCATAATATTATGACGGATTTTTAGATATCTAGCCACCGGTCAGGTTTAGAAAGAGTAACCTCATAATACATATATATTTCACCAGTTGTTTCAGTCCCATGTAATAGGGGGCGAGCCTATTGCCATCCACCGGGCACAAACCAAGGATACGGGATGTTACTGAGATCAACCTTTAAGAAAAACCCAATAACCCTTTGTAGGCCTTGAGATTGACAGCAGAAGTGTTGCGACCACTAACAAGGCAGTGCTTGAATACCTATGTATAATTTCCCTAATATCCTGTATTCATTATGGTACGCAATAAAGAATTGAGAATACATTATGTTACACTAGCTTTTGCCAGGGGTTTTGCCCGCGTGAAAATTACAATTTTCCTTACAAACTTTCATTCCCTATATTAAATTCCTTTAGGGGTTAAATTTCGAAAAAATCTCCTTATTCCTTATGCTCCTTACACTATGAAGGGAACATCTGTGCAAAATTGTAGCTTTCTAGATCCAAGGGTTTGGGCTGGGCGTTGATGAGTCAGTCAGTCGGGACTTCTCTTTTTATTTATATACCAAGATAGATAGAAGATAATCAAGTTATATATCGTACCCGCCCCCGCCGGCACCTGTGAGCTTGCAGGCGAGTCCCTTAGCGCGCGCAGCAGCCCGGATGACCTCGAGTGCGGGGTGAGACACCCCCAGTGCTGCCAGTAGGCAGTGGTTCATTTCCCATAGTTCCTGAAACAAGAACGAACAAATATAGGGTAAAGTTTCTAAATCTGCGTGGATGATTTAGTGTCGGACGAATTTTTACGTGACTATAGTTAATGCACTAGAATTTGAACTGTCGTTAATGAGCCGAGCACAGAAATCTAACACCGTATCCTATTGCGTCAATAAATCGCATTTCTCGATTTTCAACTGTGTTAAAAAAAAATCAACTGTCCATAAAAATCAGTCGTACAAGGTGTCTTCTGCTTAGAGTGTCGATGGCTATTTAAATTGTTTCGGCTCAGAACTGGGATACTAGTTTGCACTTTTGGTAGCGTCTATCAGTTCCTGTAGTGAACCAACGATAGGACACGAGGACATTCCATGGAGTAAGAAATATACTTAAAAAAGTAATGGTGCCCCCCCCATTACTTGCAGAGACTAATCGTACCGTTTGTCATACCTATTCAAATTTAATATAACCCAAACAACACTGAAACCTAATAAGGTCTATAGAGCAAGGACGTGATAACGTATGCTACCATCTAATTATGAACGATTTACCGTTAGAATTCTGGAACGAATTAAATATGAAGAATTGCTCGAAATGCTTGTTTTTCCGTCAATAAATATGACGAGTGATGGTGGCTCTTATATTTATTTCAAATTCAGAGCAGGCAGTTAGTTCCTATAAGTAACAAGAATTCTTGCACAACATGGAAAATAGCAAAGAATTTGTCATAATTCTAAAACAACAACAGTTATTTTTAGTTGTTCCTATACTAAGCGCTTACGCACCCACAAACTATAGGCACTAAAAATTACTTCGTAATAGAAAAATCATGTAATAATAAAAATATGACGTGCATGTTCGAAATACGTTTATTATTATGATGTGATGCATCATCAACATCATCATACCTGGGCAGAGGTGCACCTATTAGAACACCCACATTTCGCCAGTTACGTTTAAGTCCCAAGTAACAGGGGGTGAGCCTTTTGCTATCAACCGGGCACAAACCCAGACGCCCTGGCGGCTACTGAGGAATTTCTGATGGAAAAACCCAATAGGACTTTGCTCGACCCGTCAATCAATCCATGGAAGCTTGACCAACGACAACGAGGTACTCAAGGCTACGAAATAGAAGAGTCATGTAATAAAATATGACGTGCATGATCGAAATACGTTTATTTATTTTGATGTGTCGGCAAATATTTTTATAACACACATGTATTTCACAACAAAGATTTTGCTAGTACGACGAACATCACTACATACTACATAATTATTTACTTCAAGTTGTAAAAATAGCTATAACAGCACATTTCGTCATCCTGCTATCGACTCATAAAATTGTAATGGAAAATTCTTATAGTACTGAGCACGTTTTTGTGAGATTTTGCTATGATTCATACTACACGAAGAAGAGGTACAGACAGCTACTACAATCTGTTAAATTTCTTTAATAGATTCTCAACGTTATCGCTTAAGTATTAGGTTCAAGGGTGATTGGGAAAATTTTACAGTTTCGGGTAGGTTGATGTACTAGCTTCTGTGTAGTACCAACCTTATTTATTACTTAGGCAATAAGGATGACAAATGGTCAGACCGTCAGGATACTCGGTAGTATGTGATGTTTAAATTACACTCTCGGGGTAGGGCAGACAAGACTACGTGGAGTCGGTTTTGCAGCGATTCGTTTCTGTCACTTATAATATTCCATATCTATCCGTATCTAGAATCCTAATTTTTTCGGCATACTGGAAATCGGAATGTCGTTTTTCGGACAGACATCTCATTGGGCACTTGATTCTTCGAATTATATAAAATGTTGCTTATGTCAAGTACCGACTAAGTAAAGTGTTACTTATAGAAACTAATGATTATAACAGATTATAATCATCATCAGCCTATAATTTTCCCACGGAAGGGACTCAGGCCTCCTCTCTAGGAGAGGGATAGACTATAATCCACAACGCGGGCCCAGTGCGGGTTGGTAATTATAACATTTTGTTATTATGGAAACTTATTTTATGGCAAATTAAATGTTATGATTAGTGCATTTTACGTCGTTTTTTCACGTTTATGCACTGTTATCATAAGTTTTACTTTATGACAACATAAAATAAAACTTATGATAATAGTTCAGGTATTGCCAGGTAATGACTGTACACACGGCTACACATCAAGCTATACATTTCCAGTTTACGCATTGTACGGAAATCCTATACAATGCGAGACCACCTTAGACTGGAAATGTATAGTTTGATGTGTAGCCGCCTGTACCACTATTGTACATACACGAAGTTTAAATAAATAAATAATTATCTTTCTCTTTGTCCAGTTAAATGAGTATTAAAAGCAATCGTTATTTAACAGTAAAGATAGATATCAAAGGTACTTACTGCTAAATGCTGATATTCTGCCTCAGAATCAATTTCACACTTGCCACTTGAGAGTTTTTCCAAAACCTAGAAATAAAGAAGAATAAAATTGTAATTCACATGCTTGATTTAAGTAAAATTAAAATTCTTAAATTAGAGATTGTTCCGATATAGAAGACCTTTCGTTCATAATTTCAGAGATGATGCATGGAGGTAAATAACTTCATAAATAGGGCTCCTAATTATAAACCTAATAATACCTAACAAATTCAGTTTAGGCACTTTAGAATCCCAAAAAAATGTCACAAGGTATAGCAACTTGTAAAAGTACTGTAGATGTCCATTCCAAAGCATAGATTTCTATGGAGAAGAATCGGCAAGAAACTCCATGGACAATCTTTTAAATCAAAATATTGTTCCACTAGTAGACTAGCACAAATAAGGTTCTACTTACTTCGCATAGTAAACTTAAGAACCTAACAATCTGGTCCTAAGGTTAAAATAGCTCAAGAGTGTGTCAATGTTCGCGATACTACGCAAGTTGTTTCCGACCGAATGGCACAAGTTGCCCACGAGGTAAGCAACCGTTCGACGCAATAGTTAGGTATTAATTTATCTAAGAATTACCTGCCGTCATTTTGACTAATAGATATAGACAACTTGGACATATGGTTGGTATAAAATATAAGAATTATATTCGAGGTATACTATCTTTTAAACGTTTTATAGACTTTAGCATTGCAAGTAAAATGGTCGTTTTACGAATTTTAACGCAATTCATATTATGACCCTATTATGATCTGCTAAAGTGACAGGGGGTCTCCCCTGTAATGACAAAATAATTAAACTCATGTAATGTAGGTTCAGGAGAAACTCGAGTTTTACCGAGAGAAGCTCTACTTAATTTAGTGATGGTAAATGCAGCACGGTGTTAACCGAAACGTTTTTATAACGGTGTGTCATGGACATGTGTTGAAAGATGGATTGCCAATTCTTCGAAGCTGAATAAGGGAAGGATGGTTCCGACTACTATGGTTTCGAATCAGAAACATATATAACGTCCGAAGAATTGTGAAACTTTAGAAGCAGTGGGCGAATTTGCGAGCAATGTGCCCTTCCCCGCAAATCAATGGTGGCGAAAACTACTGGAGTGATGACCTGACCGCATATCATTTTTGGGGGAATAAGCCTCCCCAAACTTAAAAAAAGGTTTCTTGACCTTCTAATTGATTTACTATAGATGATAAGTAGGTAATTTGCAACATATGCCTGTAAGCTAGGTACGATTGGCATTTACTTAAAAAAAATTACAACGCTAAACGAACTAAATAAATCTTAACGAAACCAACCTGGGTGGCTGTATGAGCAATATGATCACAAGCGTCGAATATATGGTCCACTGCTGCTGTGTTTCTCTGCCTCAAGGCTGCGACCTTCACCACCAAGGCCTTGGTCTCCCTGGAGACGCGAGAGTCCACCAGGAGGACTCGCAGGTCCATCTTTATGTCTAGGTGACGAGGCTTGCTGCCTTTCTTGAATGAAACTAGAGAGCCGAAGGTACAGGTGGCGTTGTCTATGCCTGTGGAGATAAAAAAAGGTTGAATTAGTCTATGATGTCATTGTCAATGGCTGAAAAATGTTCTCTTATAAGCAAGAGTTTACTTTTAAAGAATACACTGTACTTATGAATGAAATTATAATCATTTGGATTGCCAGAAACTAAAACTGCTCTAGGAAATCGTAAGAAAATAGCCATTAAAAAAAGCTTCATGGTCATGAAGAAGTTTCTCTTCTAAACACAGAATCTTGTTATTTACAATAGAATCTGTACGTCCTGGGGACGTTCGAGCTTCGGGATTTTTTTTTTTTTTTTCCACAACTATCACACAACGCCATCTAGTCCCAAGCTAAGCAGAGCTTGTGTTATGGGTACTAGACAACTGATAAACATACTTATATATTTCTAAATACATACATATTATAGATAAATTACACCCAGACACAGAACAAATGATCGTGCTCATCACACAAACATTTGTCCTGGGTGGGAATCGAACCCACGACCTCCGGCATAGCAGTTAGGGTCACTAACCACTAGACCAACAGGCCAGTCAAAGAATTATGTGGGTTATTCCCAAATTACCCACACAATTCCCGAAGTTGACTTTAATTCCACTTCAGAAATCATGAAAAAAAAAACTCAACAACAAACGAAGTGCGAAAGAGTGGGAAATTCACAAAACATCTGGTTTTTTTGTGTACTCGTTCAATTAGCAGTTAGTACTTATGGTAGCGTTGTGGATAAACAAATCTGGAGATGGCTACGTCATATTGGTTTGATTGTGTTGAAATATTTGTCTGAAGGGGATTCTTAGGTAAACATGGGAACGGAAAACTTGTTAATGAAGACTAAAGAAAGACTGAAGTGATCATTTAGCATAATGATTTCCTGGGAAAACTGAGCGGATGTTCAAGAGAAAAATATATTACATAAGGAGAGGTACTTATCTACACACATCAAAAGTGTCTAGGGATCAACATATATTTTTGCAATAACTTTTCTCCTGATTGATATTAATTAAAATTTTCTTTAAGGATTCATCAAGTAAAGTGTTTTCGTTTGTCACAGTAACGATAAACCAAGTCACCTTTGCATTAATAAAGAAATTTGCCATTTTCCTAATAAAGGGATTTTTGACATTTGAACCACTAACATTAAAGTTCGAAAAAAAGACTGAAATAACAGTTTTCTTTAAAATTTTATTGGGTAACTTAAACAATTAATAATCCGTGTTTCTACCGCGAACACTAACAACACAAGAACATCGGTTTGGCATACTCAAAATGAGTTCATCCAAATCACGCTGTGGAATGGCCGCCCATGTTCGTTGCAACAACAAAAAAAGGTCTTCTTGCGACTGGATACCCTCCATATTCGGCAGAGCTCTTCTCTGTAGCATATCCCATGCATGCTCAATCGGGTTCAAGTCTGGCGACTGAGCAGGCCAGGGCAGGACATTGATGTTAGCTGCGGCGAGAGTCTGTCTTACAACTCTTGCGGTGTGCGGTCGTGCATTATCATGCATTAACTGAAATAAGGGACCGATTTGCACTTGTAGAGGAACGATGACGTCTGATACAATCGTCTCAGCATAAATTTGAGCGTTGAGGTTGCCTCTGATCCAAATCAACTCAGTTCTTCCGCCGATCCAAATACCCGCCCATACCATGATGGTTCCACCACTATAAGGATGGACTTCCTGGCAGGATTTTAATCGCTGTTGGCGTCCAGGGGTTCTCCAGTGTCGTATACGTCTTGTATCCGGTCTCATACCAAAACGAGACTCATCAGAAAAGCACACGAAACGGCATTGTTCTTCTGCCCAATTTCTGTGTTCAAGAGCCCATTGATATCGAATCCTACGATTGTGCATTGCTATAGGTGGTACCCGTAGCGGTCTTCGGGAATGAAGGTTCAATTCATGCAAGCGGTTTCTGACTGTTTGGTCGCTAATTAAGTTCCCTGAAGAGTGATGAAACCTCACGGCTAACATCATGGCGGTTATTGTTGGAGCTCTTCGAGTTAAGATTTGAATGTATCGGTCTTGTCTCCGTGTGGTGCAGCGATACCGTCCTCCATGGCGCTCAGCCACGGTACCAGTGCTTCGGTAACGTGTCCAAAGTCGACTGATAACACTCTGACTTGTATTCAGAGCTAAAGCCACAGTACGTTGCCGGGAACCAGCTTCTATCATTCCCACGGCTCTGAGCATTTCCTCCCTGCTTAAATGACGTCGCCGCTCCATAATAACGTTGGTTTTAATCAGTAGTAGGGAAACAGAAGCACTAATGATGTCTTCAATGCGTTGTATGTTTTTATAGGGAAAACATTGACAGCTGATTTTCATCTTTTACTCGAATTTGATTCACAGTTCCTGATTCAAATTATGAAATGCACCAAAAAGGATCCATATAAATTTATAAAATCATAAATTTATTACAAAGCCACATCTCAATCTCAAGAAATCCGCATAAAAATGCTTGATCCCTAGACACTTTTGATGTGTGTACTTAGGTATAAACTTTTTTCTTCCCTTCAAGTCATTGTATTTAATTACCTATGACGGTTATACACGCCCACCCACTTAAGTCATTTGTCAAGCAATATTGAAACAAACTTATTAGCATAATAATGTTAAAGAGATGCATCATTATAATATGTTAAAGGATTTTACAATATTATATTTTAGCCAATATTTATGCATGTAGTGACGTACATCGTAAAACCACGATATATTTGTATAATAAATATAATGTGAAATTACACAAACTAAAATCGTAATTAAAAGGGATCCGGTGTCATAATGTTATTGGTTTTGTTTTAATTATAATTATTTAACGTGTTTGGAGTTAGTCAATATTTGAAATGTGTTATTTCAATGTTAGAAGGTTGCCATGCCCCCGTGCTATACATATCAATATTATGAATAATGTATGAAAGACGTAAATTAATTTCACACTTTAAAATTCATTCATGTGTGGATTTACAAGTCTAAACGTTTAAGTACACGGAAATTCTGAATACAAACAACACTTCGCCAGTTATGTTTGTCACATGTAGATAATAGGTGCCGAGCCTATTGCCATCAACCGGGCACAAATTTAGACTACGTAGCTGAGAGAAATTCCTGACAGAAATCAGTAGCAAGACTTTGCTGACGGGAATCGAACGCAGGATCTCACGCACAGCAGTCACGCTTGTGACCACTAGACCAACGGGACAGTCCAAATGTTATGTTTGCCGAAAATGTGTTTGGGGAAATCCTGTTTCGGCTGATCTATTTTAACCCCAGTTTAAGATAAAAACACGCAACAAGCATTAGCTAATAATAGAGATAACAACTAACAAGTCAAGGGCTGCCTCGAGGATGGACCACGTAGCAATGTTTATCTTGCTTCATTAAACAATGTAGGGAACGCGAACGGAACACGCAAGAGTAGATCAATATTTGTTGAAGGCCCAGAGACCTTTGTTATAAGTGGGGGTAATGAACGGATTGGAAAATAGATAATAATATTGTACTATTGTATATTGTACAAAGGAAACACTTTACGATTTTGTCGCAATAGATAGGACCAATTTTCATAATATAACTTTCGGAAGTCGGATGTCACATCACATATTTATGACAAGATATTTGATGTTTCATATTCATTTCTAGATTACCTGCCCTATGTAACCTATGGAAATGATTTTAGGCGGTTTTGGCATTTTGATTATTGATGCCGTTTGCAAGAGAATCGGAAGTCGCGTTGTTTAAGCCAATCACAGAAACAAGCAACGTCTCTATCTAATTTGAAGTGAATACAAATTATAAAATTGTACTACTGCCTACATGGTATAAATAAGTATGCAGTATTCGCAATCTCCTGTAAAGTTGCAATTTTTGACTTAGGTATGTGGTGTAAGAACTTCAACGACGACGTTTTGCTACCGGTATCTTCGGAAAAGGTCCATAGTGCATCATTTGATCTTACGAGTCACATTTAGAATTCGACGAAGGCTTACAACTGCCTATGGACTCAATTTTTATCTAGTCAAATCAAGTAAAATATCACTTATTCAAATTGTGCTGAGAATTTAAGACCATTCTCAAGACGCAAGTCCTTCGTCTCTTCCTAGGGTTTTAAGAAGAAGAAGTGGCGAACAAACTCTCCAGCAACACTTATTCTGTGCGTTAAGGACCAAATTATTAAAACAAAATACAAGGTGACAAAAACATCTTCATTTTGGATGCAACAGTCTAGTCTGCCACTTGTACGCGCTAATGCGACGACCACATATTGGTCAGTGGTCCTTAACTGTGCCAAGGTCTGAGTCGCTTTCTATCGCTACCGTATTGAGGGATACGATGTGCCCACGCCGCGAACTTGCCCTACTTCACTTAATAGATCCACTTGATTCGTGAGTTGTGAATTCGAGACCTTCAATTGAGAGTTGGGACTTGAGGGTAAAGACTTCGGTTGATAAACATAAATTCGTAGAAGAAAGTTTTGATAAATAAGATAGTGAAATTTTACGCAATAAAGTCTTGTATGTTATGCAATCTTCAGAGACAGATAAAACCAGAACTATTTTTTTTTTATTTAGCCTGCACTGTCCCACTGCTGGGCAAAGACCTCCTCCAATTCCTTCCAAGAGCTCTTATCTTCTACCAGAACTATATTGATAGGAAAAAATAAATAAAGAAATAAGGACACATTGACCTCTCACATACAATCAACACCTCATTTAAATATACGCGACATTTAAATTTAAACCAAAAATAAGAAAAAAATAGAAGGAAAATTACATGATGTATGAACGTGGACGAGACAAAAGCAGTGGCAGGTGGCTTTTTTTTGGTTTATGCCTACCTCCATGGAAAAAAGGTGTGACTTTATATAATGTACAAGGAAAAGGGAATTGATAAACCTTCACAAAGTTTAAAATTTACAGCTAGAAATAAATCAATCGAAATTCGCCGCACTTGGCATTTATCAAGTCAAGGAGCTCAAATAACTTTACATCTTTTTTGAGGTCATTGCAGACGAAGTGTATGGCCCCTAATCTAACAGATATGTGGCCAAGGCGCATCTCGAGCGGTCAAGGTGTTTTAGCATCAAACAATACAATTACTGGCAATTTGCTCTTATATAATGTTTAGGTAACTTCATTGGAGCATATTAATTCTTCTTCGGACTTTGGAGTTGATTCTTTGGGATAGTTAAGACCTTGCTCGTCCAATTTTTGACAAAGTCAAGGTCATTGGTTTTAGAGGAGCAAACGATTATGTTTCTTGGACTAAAAACCAGCAAGAAAGAAAATAGTCTTGTACTTTTTATACGCAATACATGTTCTCAGAAGACCAAAGTTTTATCAAGTGCAAAGTGGTCTATTGCGAAATTTTAGATGTGAAGATAATTTGTTATTGAGAAACATTAATGGCTTATTCCGAGACAAAAAATGATCTGTGGTATTCAAACGGAATTAAAATATAAGCTCCAGTTAAACATTCATGAAATGCTTTTTGCTGTTCGTAAAAACCGTTTCGGCAATACTTACAGGATACAGATTAGTTTTCAACTCCAGGGCCAGAAGTTCAACGTTTTTGACGGAGAAATTTATCGGTACTAATAAGATAAGTTTTTTTGAAAATTAGAGAGATCTTTGAAAAACCTTATCAAATCGACCCCTGAACTACCTAATATCTCTTTCATTTTAATGTCTAAAGGAAATCGAGTAATGAATTCTATCGCCTACAAAGTAACCGGGGTTTCCGATAGCCCCTTTGACGTCAAACAGAACTTTGTTTAAACTGTAGAACAAACTAATATCGACGCAAACAGTGGAACCAAAACACCGGAGATGAAAGATTTGCCAATGATTTCCAAGTTTTATTTACCAGACGGGCTAAACGATCAACACATTTCGATTTAGACAGCTTAATTTACGTTTTACTACAGAAATACTACAGTACATGCAAATAAATGGAAGATTTTTTAATGACGGTTCGATTTAGAATTAAGGTCGACTAAGGTTAATGCAGACAGAAATTGTATGTTATGATGAGACAGTTTGCGGACTTATCGAGCAGCTTTGTTATAAAAATGTGAATGCTATTTATAGAACGTCGAAGCTCACTGCGATAAGACTAGGGTAAAGCCTGGTTAATTTTCCTTGAGCCAATTTTAGAAATAGGAAGGTTTATTTTGGAAATACATAATGGGAAAAGGTAAATGCCACTCCCAGTACTATCTCCTCCAATTAAAGAAAGTGTATTTCGTACGTTAATAAGAGTTTTTGTTAATTTTTATTTGATTATTTTTTATATGTTTTGTTAATTTGTATTGTAATATTGTTTATTTTTTTCGTAGTTTTGTTATTATAATTTTTTTATTTCTAATTTTTTTTTTTCGTTTGTGTAATTTTTTGTAATTTTTGTTCAACCTATAACTTATATATGTGGTGTTCCTGTTAGTATAAGTTGGTTATAAATAAATAAAAATGAGGTAAATGTAACTCACCAGATGGAGACCCGTGCATTATCCTTTCGCAGTTATACGCCCATTCCGAAATGATCTCTCTCTCAGTCATACTAAAGTCTTCACTGGTCTGATCGTAGAACGCGTCGAATGACGTCGAACTCTTCAATTTGAGGAGCTGGATAAGGGCACCCGCTAAACACACGGCAAAAGACGCCGAACTGCCAGTTCCTGCTCCAATAGTTAGCTCAGAACCTAATGAGATCTCCAAGGATCTGACGGGGAGATTGGTGCTTCCGAATATTCCGGAATAAACGTATAGGAAACTGCGTAAGGAATTCTTCTGGTTGTTTTGTAATGCGTCGAAGTTTGGCTTGATGAGGTGCAGGAACTCGTCAACTCTTCGCAAGTGGTTGTCATGGTCTAGTTTGTCTGGTAATCTCCAGGAGAATTTGCCTGTGATGCCTGGAGCCAACTTCGGATGGAAGAGGCTCTTAACTGTGGGTTCCAAAGGCAGGGTTTCTTCTAGTCCGACACATGGTAGGTGGATCCGTATCGTAGGTTCCACGTGGTAATTTACTTCCTGTAAAGGAGGAGAATTTTGGTTTGATTACAAAGCCTTGGCGATAAATTAAATTGGTTTTAAAATATCGGTTGGGGGGGGCTTTGTGACTTGTATTTCCCTTATGATCTTATGAATGACTGGCACAGGAAATTTCAACTTTATGTATTACCTATAAGTCAGTTTAATGATACTATTAACCACTTACCACCGCTGGACTTTAGAGTCCGTTTACAAAAATAAAAAAATAATAGACAATAGAAGAAAGCTACCTACAACCTACCATTACATTATTTCACATAATAATAGAACATTTTTTTTTTACTATTTTACATATTCACAACACATAATTTTTCTAGTTATTTGCTACCGTACGTCATCATAATTTTTAATATTAATAGGGACATTTAGTAAAATGACCATCAATTTATTTGACTAAGTGCCTTATATTTAAACAAAATGAATTGTTTACGTTAAATAAATAGCTTCTGAAGTTATTAAATATACTACATAGCTATTAATTTTAACCGTTCATGTATGAAGCTATTAGGAGGTGAGAATAAATTATTGTTAAAATGAGGAAATTACCACTTTGGCATTTTATTAATTCTTTTCTCGACATTCCTTGGGTAAATAATTTTTATTTCAGAAATGATTATAATTTCAAATATTTCATAAATTTGAGTTATAACTTATTTATTACTGTGCTAAAAATCAATTATAAAATTATAATTTTAATAAATTTTCTTTCTTTGTAGTTCTTTTTTTCCAGATAGTTTTACTTTCAGTAACAGAGTACCTATGTAAGGTACTCCGTTACTCACCTATTGCCAAAGTTAGCTTTCTAAGCAACGACGTAGGCTATGCCCCTAACATATATGACCCAATACATTAAGTACACATAAGCGGATGTTAGTCTACCGGTAGTTTACGGAAATGTTTGAAACTTCCTTTCAATCTTCACAAGTAACTATTTTGTATTAGCTTTGGCTACGTCTTCTTACGAATCTAAAAATGTTGGCTTACTAAAAATTACAAAATAAGCATAACATCCTGAGAAGTGGATTGAATGGGAGATGCCTTTGCCCAGGAGTAGGACAATGAATACAGGGGGTACACAAACCAAAGCCAATATCAACACATGCTTCACACACAACTAACCCTATAACTAAAATGAGCAAAACTTTAAATTAGAAAAAAAAACTCAAACTCAACGCAAGAAAAGTACACAAATAAATAAAATACAGCAACAATTCAAACAAAACTAAAATAATAAATAAATAAAATGGTTACCTTAATAACAATCGAGCTCCTGAGTCCAAGGCTGACAGCCACCGCAGTCTTCCCATACACAACCGAATGCTCCCCATGCAGGATCACTTTACCGGGAGCAGACACACTTACTGTGTACAAATTCTCTATTCCGTTCAACATTTTAACAACTGTCTTTTAACTTCTTTCTAACAGCAAGGAACCAATAAAAACAACATATATTTTGTTCTACTTCATTATTATTTCCAAATTACATTTCAAGACTTTTGCGCGTTCCACTGTTCGACCGTTAGAGTATTTTGCGTGAATGCGTGTATACTCTTCAGTTCCTCTTGAAGCACTGCGTTCACCAATCTGTGGAGCGAATTATTATACTTTAATAAGTATAATAGATCGATTGTTATTCTAATGGCAACGTTTGAACGTGTTACTTGGAGATACCAATCTTGGTGAATACAAAACGCTCTTTGTCATCTTATCGTTCGGGTGTTAGATTTTTATGAATGGTTTTTGGCGCATCTCATTGACTTTTCAACCCTTGGTTTTTTTGTGCAGTTTCAGTTGCAAGCGTCAGTCCTACGTCATCAGTCAAGGGTTACGTATTGTCAATTCTAAGTTATTTGAATGTTAAAAAGATGTGCTCTGAATTTTTATGTCAAGTTATTTGTCTAAAACTGCACGTGTGATCAGTAGTGATGATAGGGCCTTATTTGCATTCTTTTTGAATTTATTTTTAGCAAGATTACCTTTGCATTATTGCGCTAGTTTTTCCTCAAACGGTTTAGCTTATAGGAAGTGTTTATGAACGGATCGATGCTGATTGATATACAACAGGAAAAAGTTTAGTTTAATTATAATTAGTTTAGGAAATGAATGAAGGTTGCATAATTTGAAAATACTGTTAAGTACCTATTTTTACCCGACTACGGCAAAGCCAAAGGAGGGTTATGATTTTGACTGGCTATGTATGTATGTATGTATGTATGTATGTATGTATGTATGTTTGTATGTATGTATGTGTGTATCTTCATCTGTTCCCTCATAGCTTCTAATCTACTTATCGGAACTCGACTTAAGAGGTATCGTTAGAACCGTCTTAATTTTCCGCTGAACATAGGCTACGTGACGTGTCACAAAAAGCGATTTGGCGCCCTCTAGCGGTAAAAAAGTAAGGCTTAAAAAATAAAAATGGAGATAAACACGCCGTGTTTGGTATCATTTAAAAGGGCCTCACTTGTACATTTCCAAAATATTGCTAAAATTTAAAATCACGCACTCTAGCGGACAAAAAGTCAAGAGTAAAAAAAAATATTTAACACCAAAATTGTTTAAATAAAAAAAAGTAAAAAACTAAAACCCGACTACGACAAAAAAAAACGACGCTGAAAAAGTATGAAACAAGATTTTCAGGATAGAACAAAAAGAAAAGCCGTAGTCACACGTTATAGGTACCAACCTAAACACTTTAATACCGTGTGACTACGGCTTTTCTTTTTGTTCTATCCTGAAAATCTTGTTTCATACTTTTTCAGCGTCGTTTTTTTTTGTCGTAGTCGGGTTTTAGTTTTTTACTTTTTTTTAAGAACAGAGCTAGTCAGGCATTGTGCAGTTTTATAACAATTTATACATTCATATTATTCTATTTTGGCAAAGGGTTATTTTTTAACATAAAATCGGTAATGGGCTATAGTTTTCGTGGTAACTATTCTAACAATCTCCGATCCAATAACCCGTACTACGATTGCGTATAAACAGTTGCTATCACACATGCATACATTGTCACCGTTTTGTCAACTCTTGGCACTCGGCCATAGTTTTTATTGCAATTTTTGCACGCACATAGTATGCACAATGACCTTCTCATGGTCTCATTACGACTCAATATCGGTAACAATGGCACTATTATGCGATATTGTTCGATTATAAATGACTCGAGACACGTAGCCGGGGTGTAAGTGTGCTTCTTGGGAATACCAGTGTAATAATCGAATTTATAGTAACAGGAAAATAATGAGATAATATGCATTACGAAATGTGTCCTGTGCATCCCACATATGTTAGCTTTAATAGGCGATGAAACCTTTCCTTATACAATAATGATAAATGTTTTATTGATCCAATAAATTCCACTTGAGAGAAAATTAATCAATGCAATCAATTTTTCAATCCAGAATTATAGGCACATAGGTACTAAATCCGTGTTCATTTTGTGTACAAAATTGGGTAAAACCATGAGTAACTATTTAGCAAAACTGCAAATACAATTGCTTCATCTATGATTTCGAGCAAAATGCAATTATTTGTAGAGTACCTACTTATGAGTTTGTTTTTCAGCTACCTCACAGTCCCTGGTGTTGAAAACGTGATTAGGAATTTTATTCAGATGATGAGCAGCATAATCAGGTGCAAAAGATTGATCGACCGGTCTCTTCAATCAAACAACACATAATGTGCAAATTGATTTACCAAAGACCCATTGTACCGCATATATGAATCGACTTGGGGAAATGGACTTCCAAATTAACATTTTAATGGCTTAGACAACGGATGCCAACCTGCGTAGTTCAAGTACGTAGGTAGTTTAATTACATACTGTTTACTAATTTTGAGCTAGATGCGTACATAGATCAAAATTTTCCCGATGTAGTCACTGTTTATAGCTTCGCAATTTCGTTCAAAAGGAAACAAATGATTAAATGATTTGATCCCGGTGTTTATATTACAATCAGTGCAGTGCCATTGAGTTTTAATAAATTTGCGTTCATGGTCTCTGCACTTCAGTGAGATCGTTTCATTAGTGCTTTGCTGACATTTTATAGGGTCAATTATCGTTCACACGTGACTTTCGCTTGTGTTTGTTAACTGTTTTATTTATCGCTGTAAACGTGGAGTAGTCTACTAAGAGATGTGTAGGTATTATATATTCCGAAATAATTAATTCAACCGTTTTGTCATGTTTCAAATAGAGCAATATCTATTGTTTATTGGTATAAACATAAGCAATTTTAAAATAAACGATAGTATCGATTTTTACACAAAAACTGGTGATTATGGCGTAACAATCGATCCCATAAATTAGACAGGGTCAGAAACCCGGCTTATTCCACTTTTCCCCCCTGAGAAAATCCCCCTCAGGGGGGAAAACTGGACTCGGATGTAAGACATGTCCAGAAAGTCCCCTTGGCATTTTGAGTTATTCCACAAATCCCCCCTGAGAGAATACTTTGGGGTGGAAAACTGAACTCAAATGTAAAATCATTCCGAAAATCCCCCTTATCATTTTGAGTTATTCCACTTTTCCCCCTTAGGGTTACATTTTCAAACGGCATTGGCGAGGACAAGTAGGAGATGAGAAAAAAAGGATAGTAAAGTCCCACAAACTACCAGGACATCAGCAGTAGGCAGGAGGTATTGAAAACTGGAATGAAAGTTAAAAAAAAAAAGCATAGATGGTAAAGTCCCACCACAAACTACCAGGAGATCAGTAGTAGGAAAAGAGTTATTGAAAACTGGAATGAATTTTTTAAAAAAAAAAGCATAGATGAAACTACCAGGACATCAGAAGTAGGCAGGAGGTATTGAAAACTGGAATGAAAGTTTTTTTTAAAAAAAAAGCATAGATGAAACTAGTTACCAGGACATCAGAAGTAGGCAGGAGGTATTGAAAACTGGAATGAAAGTTTTTTTTTTAGAATAGGTGGTAAAGTCCCACAAACTACCAGGAGATCAGAAGTAGGAAAGAGGTATTGAAAACTGGAATGTTTTTTTTTTTTTTAAAAGCATAGATGGTAAAGTCCCACAAACTACCAAATAAACTATAACATAACGTTAACTTAATAATATAGTTATATTATTATTTTTAATCATCATCTGCCTAGCCTTTTCCCAACTATATTGGGGTCGGCTTCCAGTCTAACCGGATGCAGCTGAATACCAGTATTTTACATGGAGCGACTGCCTATCTGACCTCCACAACTCAGTTAATACTAGGTAATACGATACCCTTTGGTAAGACTGGATGTCAGAATTTCAGGTCACTGACTACATGTAACGACTGCCAAAGATCTATATATATGGCAGCCGGGACCAACAGCTTAACGTGCATTCCGAGGCACGGAGGAAACTCGGTATGTCGGGCGGTCACCCATCCACAGACCGACCTAGGCAAGCACAGCTTTACCTAAAGATCGACCCGAGTGGCAGTTCTTATTAAGCCACGAGCTCCTCAATATTATTATTTTTAATATAATAAAAAAAAAACATTTCATTAGACTATAACATGTCTGCCAATTTCAGTATTTAAACTTCAATAAATATAAAGCGATTTTAACTTGCCTTTGCCCAGCAGTGGGACAATATGGGTTAGTAAAAAAATAAAACTTGTGAATGGTCAAAAGAGTTTGATTCCCTCAGGGGGGATTTCTGGACGTTGTTTCTTTTCGATTCCACTTTTCCCCCCTAGGGGGGATTTTCAGGGGGATTTGTAGACTTGTTTTTTCTTTGGTCTCCACTTTTCCCCCTTAGGGGGGATTTGTGGAATAATATTTTTTTCAATTCCACTTTTCCCCCCTAAGGGGGATTTTAGGGGGGATTTGTAGACTTTATTTTTTGGATTCCACTTTTCCCCCTCAGGGGGGATTTTCAGGGGGGATTTGTGGAATAAGCCAGAAACCCCACACAGTAGACATTTATTCATTTACTGAAAAGCAAGCACCTGTCCAAACCCACCAAGTATTATTTTAATGGTGCTCTAGTAAACTGCTTAATTATTTCCACAAAATAATTTCTCAATTATTTGGATAAAAAGTCAAAGATTTCGAAAGAGTCGTCGGAAGGGTTTGGGCAGATCTCAACGTTTGGGTGAAAAGTCTTGAAAACATAAATAGTTAACGTCAAAATGTTCTAACAAATTGTTGGAACAACATTCGGGACTCACCTATGCCTAGCCAACAGCGGCTTCCCCTGGAACTTATCAGACACGATGAGCACAGAGAACTTCGCCCCACAACCGTCGCTATCATCCGTCACCTCCTGTTGGCAAAGAGAGAGAACGTTAGCATTATGTCACACACAATACCTTGCGTCATGGGCCGTTAGACTGAACACGATTTGTTCATCAGATGGTTATTAGTTAATTGGTTGATAGTCATCTTGTAGTACCATTTAGTAGGAGGTATTGACCGCCGTTTTGTGAAAGGACCGGGATCTTCTGTAATATTGAGTACCTAGACCTACAGACTGTTTTTTTTGAGCTGCCTGTGATGTGCTTTGGAAGGCTCGAGTAAATATAGTGGAAACACTGGAAACCGAACTTCACCCCAGAAATTCGCATAAAGCAAATCCCTTAGTGTTGGATCTCACTATGTTAGCGCTAGCAGGAGTCAAGAGAATGTCATCAATGGAAAATCAGGTCACACTCGGACAATAGCGACTCATTTTACGTTGGATAATACGACAGACGCCAACTTTGTTTATAAGATACGGCAAATATCTCGCTTGAATAGCTTGCTTTCATAATAATTTCCAAGAGAAGCGGTTAAGCTGTCGTATTCGTAGCATGTAAATTGAGCTGTTTTCTATTATTTCTATGAGGGTACTAAATAAAACCGCACCTACATGCTATTTGTTTGGCATAACTTCCTACGCAACTCGTAAAGGGCGGAACGAGTTAGGTTGCACGGCAAAAACGGGCTAGACCCGTCGCCATACTTGTGAAATACCTATTTACCTACGTCAATTATAGAATTATTCAGCAGACACGGTAGACAGGCATGTATACCACACGTGGATTTCATGTATAATCTTTGATACCGTTACACCCACATTAGTGGAAAAGGCTATTGGCATAATCATTTTGTGGGGTGCTAGTCTCACAAACTCAAAAAACCGTGGTGGTGTGTAGGCGCAAAAGGTATCTCGCTCGGGTTATCGAACCCTCCAAAATAAAGAACATAATAGCGTTACTAATGAGGTTGTCAGTCAATACACAATATTGTAATACTACAAAAGACTTTTTTACACCAACAAAACCTCTTAACAACAAGACCGCTCCGTAGAGGACGATCAAAATTATTTAAAGATTTATGTTTTACCAGCTGACTGGCGTTACATTACAACGGTCACAGCCTAGACTATAGCAGTTAGATATTTCTAGAGCATAGTATACATTACAGAGGCCCTGACATTGATTGGCGCCGAGACAAGAGAAATTGATGCGAATTGGCCACAATTGCCCTGGAAGAGTGTGACTTCCTCAAGGATATACTGGTAATTGGAGCAAATGTAGATCGAACTTCAAGTAGTAGTGTTAGTTAGACCTAGAGTCAATAAGCTAGATGAAAGGTCTGCGAATTGCGATCATTGAAAGCTTTTAATTTATGAAACGTGACTGCATGGAGATTCAGAAAGCCAATCTTGTTGTGCTTGTTGACAGGATAGCAAGACTAGCAAGTTACCAACACTGGCAACTAAAGATTGAACCATTGAAATACTTGACATAATGACTTTGGGCAGGCCCAAATATGCTCCTGTCTAAGAGTAAAGATTCCGACCGGAAGATTAATGAATTTATAAAACGTAGATTTGTATCAGTTTTAACCATTTTAGATCAAACACGCAATAAATGTAAATATCTATAAATACCTAAAAGAATTCCTTTAACAAAACATACTCTAAAAATCCATAAATCAACTACCAAATCCATTACAAGATTACCCATCCAAATCTAACACGTAAAGGCTAATTTATAAATAATTGTAACAATATTTCACAATTACAATTACGTAGATTGATGATCATCCAAAAGTGTTTCAAACCCGGACTGACTGGTTTCGGTACCAAATCGTGTTTACACGTAATCGTATGGCCGGAAATATTCTCAGCATCTGCCTTTCTTTAACCGGTCTTTAGAGGTTACAAACTTCCGTGTAAATATGAAATGACGCGTGCTTTCCGTGCAGATGTAGATAATCTGGACACTGTGCACTGTGCAGACTGACTTGAAGTCCTATTACTTCATTAGGGTTACCAGTACTGTTACCTGGAATAATCCAGGAAGCTCTAATATTGGTGGGAGATAGAACTTGATGTTTTTTTTTTCTTTCTCGCACTGTTGTGACCTGTTGCAACATTTTTAAGGTAACTTTAGGATGATCTGAAGTTGTGTTTGTTAAACCATCCCTAACTTTATCATAACCTCCTCAGTATTTCCTCAGGAAACATTACTGATTGAGGATCCATTACTAAGCTTGTTTTCGTAGGCAATAACTTGAATACTCTTTGACAGTTCAAGCAATTAAGTTAAAAAAAGCAGACATATTAACATACAAGTTTTTGTAAACGATATCCTCACCAACTGCAAGATTACAAAATATTTTATCAGTAGGTTAGAGTTGGCCAGGTCATGCATGACTTTAGCACGTGGCAGGCACGCCTGTCGATTATCTATTTATCGTTTTGTTTTATACTAATTCCGGCTACTATCCCCACGTGCGAATTAAGAAAAAACAGATAGTGTCTGCCGTCCCACGCTAAAACCATCTACTGAGACAGATATAGTGAAAAAAGCTAGTAAACGAATCACTGTTTTATGAACTGCATCCACCCACGAACCTACTTAGAATCTATGCGAATTAAAAGGAATGGCAATTTATGGTTTAATATTAGTCAGACCTTCACCATTACTTTTCTCAGCGTTTCTATCGCAATCTAAATAGTCTGCCCAGTATGGTTTGTGCTTTTAGAATTATCATAAAAGGTGGCCAATAAGCATCTTAGTCTATTCCTGCTGAAAGTCTGTCCATATCGATCTCTATGAGAAACACTTTATGAATTTGTCCAGCCAAAGACACACCAAACATCATCATTCATAATTTCTTAACTCGTTTTATAATGAACAAGGTGACATTTTTCGATAGTTTGACAGGTCCAAATTAAATCAAATATAACCTTCAATAAGCGACATTGGTCTCTCATAACGCCGATCGAAGTTATTTCATATTGACCATACAGCTGTAAGGTTAATCGTTCTTTCGACTTAACCTTGAAATATATTTAGGTGAACAAAGATTACAGTAGCATATCATTATGATGCATTTGAATTTAACGGATACGCTCTTGACCGAAATGATCATACATAATCACGCAATTTTATATGCAAGCAGACTTAGTTTAAATGTTTACATGAAGTCTTTAAAATTGGCTAATTTAAAACCTTGTTTGATAAAACGATTGTCCAAAACATGGGAAACAATTCAAGATAAATAAACAAATCTATGTACAGTGCAATCAAATTATCTTGGCAGGTCCGAACTTCGTGCAGGTCATTTTGTTACAACTATTGTTTAAAAGTGTTATGATATTTATTTTATTTGTATTTCTCACTGTTTAAATTACCTAGATATTTTCTGATCGTATAGGTATTGGTTTATCTGGCAATAACAGTTTTCTTCACAAGTTTACATGCGTAAAAGTTCGCAGAGCCTATGTTCAGACCTGCCAAGATAATTTGATCGTACTGTATGTGCAGCCTTCGGAATAGGTAGCACATTAGGACTTTAGGAGTCGTCTTTCCGCCTCATAAAAATATGTCGCAGTAAGTGTATTTTTTTTTTATATACACTATCTCGTTAATTAAGCAATTACTACTACTGTAGAACTGACATAATAATAATATCATTCATTCAGTTTATAATAATATGGTGATTAAGTTTTTGCAGCATCTCATATCAGAAGTTATTCATTCTTGGGTGAAAAATTAGTCTTATTTGTAGTATAAAAAACAAGAATAGAAACATTTGAATACTTTTGTAAAAACAACACATTTTACTACCTCCTACAAAAGTACTTTGCCTAGCCCTACAGAAATATGCGTGCGTGATCTTATGTTGCATGAAAATATTGCAGAGCTTGGATCAAATGGAACGGAACAAATCGATGTGTAAATGAAAAAAGAAACTAGAAGTTTCATTTCAAATCCACACAGCAATACAAATAGCAATCCTGCGTTAAATGTTCTTACATGCAAAACCTGAACAGTGATAAATATTATGATATCACAAGTCTATCCAGTCAATTTATAAACAAGTTCTTTAAAATTAGCAGTCATTAAAAATAACTGCATGAATAATATTAGGTAACCACAAACAAATCAAGAAGAATGTTATTTATTGCCAAAACAATTAACCAAAGTTATATTACATGCATACATAATAATTATGACCCCATTACGGAAGGTCGTGCTCAACCTCATTCAACTAATATGGAGAATCAACTCACCTAACCTGCCCATTAGTATAATTAGGAGGATTAATCAGAATAATATACACTCTTGCATCACGCCAAAGAGTAGAACAGCAACTTAGGGCCGACTCACAGAATAATTTGATTGATTGGAAATTGAATAGTGGCGATATCTATCATTCTGTACTAACAACACTACGTGCTACTAGGAACCCTATACTACGTATTTATATCTAATACTAGCGGACGTCCCGCGGTTTCACCCGCGTAGATCCCGTTCCCGTGGGAATACAGGGATAAAAAGTAGCCTATGACACTCAGCAATAATGTGGCTTTCTATTGGTAAAAGATTTTTTTAAATCGTTTCAGTAGATCCCGAGATTACCCCTTACAATTTAACAAATATACAAACACACAAACTTTACTTCTTTATAATATTAGTATAGATAGTATAGATTATAGAAGTATAGATTATTAGCAGCAACGTTTTGGCAAGAATTTATTATAATGTAGTTACATGACTTGAGACACTAAATTAAATTAAATAATTTTAAATAAGTACACTGTCATGTATGTCAATCTTGTTTATTAAATACACCTGTTTTTTTTATTTCCATCATTTAATACTTTAACTGACAAAACCCGGTTGATACACAACACTACATATACTGCACAAATGCTAATGTATATTTTACTAAAATATGTAAGTATTATCTAGAACTTTAAATAAATAAAGCACATTTACCTATAATTTTATCATAAAACTGGAACAGTAACTTCTTATTTTTTTATTTTAAAGAGTAAGGGATACCTGCCATCTGGTGACGTTTGTTAAAACTTTTTAGCTGCATAACTTTTTGGTACATAATTCAAGATGTCGCCACGGTTCCAGAATAATTGCTTAGTTCTAAGAACGACCCCCCTGCATCACGCATTTTGGCGTTTTAATCAAATTAACAAGATTTACATCATGTTGTATAGATTACAAAATATCCGAAGATATTTACTGTGAGACAATAACAAAGAAGTTGGATTCCTTAGTTTTATTGGTTTGCTTTGGAAAGAGCATGGAAAGTATGGAAACCAACAAGGACTAAATTCTTCTAAACCTTTTTTCCAAGAATTTAAGTTACCTGCTTAATAAAAAATAAACAAAGGACCTACGGTTACGCTAAGGTCGGACGGTCGGACCTAAGTTTATCGTTAAGCTTGGACATACGTGAAATACTAATGCTGTAACTGTTTAATAATGCAATGATTTTCTTAGATAATGAATATACTGTTTCTTACGATGCTTTGCTAGCTCCTATTTCACGAAAAGAACTTCAAATTATATGACCTCTTATCTGTGTATCAAGTGGGCTAGTTATAGTGGCCTGTTGCGTCTCCCTGTTGACTTTTTCAATTCACGCATTTACTCTAGCAATGCGGACGCACTGGTCTACAAGTATTTTAGTGTTATTTTTAATTCAACGGCTTTTTTCTGGGGGACTTTATTTGAAATTACCCAAAATCGTCGGAATGTTAGACTCCTAAAATATCATTTAATAGGTAGGCTTCAAAACTGAAATACAATTGTCGGTCTGGTCTTATCCCTCCTGTAAGTGACCCCAGCCAATCTTAACAAAGGTAAAGGGAGTGGGGGGAGGGGTTAAGGTATGTTCTATCTGCAGATCTTTGTTATCTGAAAGTAAATGGATTATTGTTGTTGGAGAAGGGAAGGGAGGTAACCTAACGGTAACTTGCATATTCCTCAACATTACCTCAAATTTTGTAAAATTGAAAAATTGACCAACTAAAATACAATGCCCCGCATCAAATTCGTCCCGGAATCGTGCGGCCCAGTTGAAGTAAAATCCGTGTAATTTTACAGACGAAACGTGAAGCTCACGCCGTTATTTTAAACTCACATTTCTCGTAAATCATTTTACAGACAATTACGGCGTGCATTATAAAAGGATGCCGAAGAAAAACAAGAAATATGGGATGCTTGAAGACGTTCAGACTGTTTATCTTAGTTTTGGAGTTGGTGAAATTGAGAAAACTGTGATTTTCATCAAACCTGATAAATCGTAAACGTTGTACTTACAGCTGAAGAATGTCTTGTTATTTGTTTGAGAAAAAAAAGTCAGAAACAGCGGGTTAAACCTAGAGGCACATGTAGTCTGTCTGACTTAAATATTCAATACAGAGTCTATCTATATGAGACTGCTGAACAGAATGAAATGTGATCGTGCACAGTGCTCCAGAAAGCTGACAAAGATTGATTGAGACGATCCATCGAGTGCATTAGCAATTTAGCAGTAGCAATTCTGTCACGAAACAACCGACTACGGAAGAGGAACATGACTAACATGTAACCTATATGGTTCTCTGGCTTCGAATGTCGACCTACTAAACTTTCGAACCGACTAAACGTGAAGATGATACACGCAAGAAACAATTTCATTTGCATCTACCAAGGATATTGTTTTATATTTACTTTCTCTTCGACCAAGTTTAACCTACAGTCATTTCACGGTTATTTTTAACTTTGACGTAAACCTTATATCTATGAGGATAAAGATCACTGTACGGCGAAAAGAAAGGTATAACAACAATGACAGGACTGTATGCTTTCTTTGAGTAACCGCTACAATGCATTGTGAGGTTGAAGAAAAATGTTTACAGTTCATAGTAATGTTTACACTCGAGTTTTATACTCGCTTCAATGCTTATTTAGTGCAAAGACAATCCATATTGTTATAACTTCCAGTAACTATACGTACTGGCTTGTAATACTACCATGTTATGTGCATGACTTGATCCAGTTAGTTATTAAAAAAAACATTCAAACTCCTTGGAAGACTTTCAGTAAATAAATATGAAGTCACAGCTACTCAAACGGATGTTACCCATTAGAAAATAAACTTTCGAAGTAAACATAGATCTAAAGTATTAGCAGTTTGTACGGCAGGCATCGATCGTGTGCACGTAGTGAAAGCCGGACTTTAGAAATCACCAAACACCAGTTTTTAGAATAATTACCTATTACGTATTTATTTATAATTTCTCTGTCAAAGGCTAAGTTTGGAACTTTTACTTATTAATATTGGTACCGCTTTAGAAATGGCTTATTCGTGACTATGAAATCGTATTTGCTATATCTCTTTTTCTTTCCCTCAGTCTAAACTGCTTAGAAAAGAACAAATAAATACAAGCTATAATGATTACACAGTTATTGATTGTTTTAAAGTTATGTAAATTTAGCGGGCTCCAGTCACAGGTCATCAAATAACACTTCGTTGCTCAATAGTTGACTAAATATACCGTCAATCATACTTAAATTACCAATAATTTAAATATTGAACACAGTCTTACTAATGTTATTGAAAATAAACCTTGAACGTACAACAAGCGATAAATTAGAAAAAATAATAAGCATAGTTTACACTGGGGCTAACCACACGTAAAACAATCTTAAAATGCACGTACCTAATTCTTATCACTTTTAAAAAATAACTTCACTCATAAATCACGGATCACTTTGTCTATAGTACGAGTTATTTTTATTTTAAAACGCGTTCGGATACGTGCAGTGGCGTGCACCGACCGCGGCCCGTCCACCGACTGACTTCCCTCACTACTCGCGGATGCGGCTGAATGACCGGCTACGTGATTGTGGGCGTCTTGTTGGCTCGTAAATCATCAGCTTCGTCGAAGACGAGCCGTCTAGTTTTCGAGTAGGCTTGACTTGGGTTATTACGTGGCACCGAATGACTGGACCCCAAATGTTACGATCTCGTCATGTGTTTTACTCAATAGTTTCGCACTTGAACAACGCACGTCATATCAAGAGCATGATGATTGATTAGGTTAACCAAAAAAAATCCTACGAACAGATTCATTCTTAAGACGTGTACGTGCGTTATTTCAGCTTCTGCATCACCTTGACATTTCCGCCCGCAAAATAGGAAAACAAGGACGTACCATTCTCAATCTATTGCTTTCGGCGTATATGGTACAAAACTGTACAAAAATATATGTTACGTCAAAAAAACTTGTTACAAACAATTTGGATTCTGTAAAGAGTACATTAAACTTACCGTTTATAGAACCAAAATCAACATTAATAGCACGCACGCAAAACAAAACCATTGACAGGAAAGTGTGCTCGCACGCACGGAAAATAATCAAACATCCTCATTTGTGGGCCGGAGGAAAAACGATTAGATTACTTTGTATTAGAACTTTAATTTGTTTAATAACGTAAACAATCAGAAATTGCTGACTACCGACGATTTTAGACACGAGGGAGATATTAGATATTTGAGAGTTTTCAGGCCTTATGTGGGTTAAACATTTAAGCTAGTTAAAACATTATCAATATTCTGTTCAGTTATAAAGTCATGACTCTTTTTATTATTATCATTATATCATCTCGGTCAGTCTGTCTGATCTCTTCCAAATGTTTAGTTCAACATCAACTGGAAAAGCTCAAACACAGTTCCATTAAATTACGATTTATTAGATGATGTTTTCGCTGCTGTAGGAATCAATCTTACGATCTCCAGAACGACGGACGTCTCTCAAAACAAATTGCAAGGTATCGACGTAAATCAGCTTTCAATGTACTATTCTTGACACCACGCAGGTGAACCAAGGCTATTTCAGGATTGCCGAGAACTACGAACATACCATTAGATACAAGGGCATGAATTAGATGAAGCGGATGCATAGGTATCAAATTGTGGAACCTTCCGTTCTAGTGCAAATTGTAGGTGACGCTAACAAAAGCAATTATGTTTCAGTATTTCTTGCACCACGGAATTTCGCAACTTATTACCTGATGGTCGTTAGACCACATACCATAAAACCAATTCATTTGTAAAACAAACACATTAACTTGGAAGATGTCGCGCGGTTTCATAATACGTTTTATAATTTGCCGGGACCTTGCGGCAATACCGGTGTTGATATTGCGCAACGCAAAGACGCGTATTTTAGCATACACTTGATGTTGACTTTACTGCTTAGATTTTTTGTTTGCTTTAAAACGCCAGATAAACGTGACATTGGCATCTGTGCCGATACATCATTCTTTTACATGTTTATTTTCTATGATGTTTCATGGAAAGACGTGTGTTGGTTGAGAATAAACACTTTACGTAGTCCTGACTCATATCAGTGACTTTCAGTAACCCTAATTAGCATATTAGGTAGTCATTTACAACTGCAGATAACGATTGCCCTTAGTATCTACCAGCATCGGCTTTACCGATTAAAATAAGCTTAGGAACTCATATTCGAAGCAAAGCTGAAATTACAAGGGCACTTAATATAATAGGAATTCCTAATGTCTTGACCTAGATACTAGTTAATTATATAGATCGATTTCCAGTTTTTGTAGCGAGTTTAACTAACTGACATAACTTGTCAAACAATTGCGTAAAACCTACGTATTACATTACGTCTTAATACTTTATATCCAAAAAACTGGATTCTGCATTTTACTTTTATTATATACTGATATGAAAATGCATTGTTTGTTAATTTTTTTTTATCATTGTGAAAAATTTAATTAGGTTCAAATTAATCGGTCTTACGGTTCTTATGGAGACTGAAAATCCCCCGTGTTTGGCTCTAAGCCATAAATACCTTCGTCACGAGACCAATGTTTACCAAATCTAGGTTGCCAACAGGTTTATTCAAGAGACCTGTAGGTGCAGTTATTATTCCCTCTACTTCTTGCATGACCCAACACGGATTCAACTGGCAGAAAACCCAAAAGTTCCTCGCAAGAGAAATTTTCTCATAGGTGTTGCATAATCCGATAATTTTGAAGCGCCCCCGCACTGCGCCCATTCAAGGTCTCCTGACGTCGAACGATAAGGTGCGGTAATGTTATGTCAAGTTCTTTTGACCGATACCAAAATTCAATTAAGAATTCGGCCAAATTGATAAGATACATAAATGGATTATGTACCTTCTTGATGCCATGCTGATGCAAGACAATTTTCTTGTTAAGTAAGGTTATGATTGACAGCCAAAAATTCTTGTGCAATAAACCTTGGAGTACTCCAGGAAGCATACTTGGACCCATTTGCCAAGAAAAATACGTGGAATAAAATCATTCTAAATGGAATATTTAGCATAAAGAATAATGATAAAATGATCAAAGAGCAGAGTATGCAGAACAAAGGTGACAAAAGGCACGAATGATGATTCAAGCTTCGTTCTCACATTCAGCTGGGATGATCCGTCAAATAATTTTGATAAGACGTTTGTACGAAGTGCATACAGTTGTGAGATTTGGATTGTCTATTGTTCTTTATAAAATTACTAACCAAATAATTTAATCCGGACCGTTATGGTTCCACTGCATTTTAAAAAGAAAAAGATAAAAACAAACGCACGGCCAGATTTAATCGGAAGGATCTACTGCTTCTAAGAATTTTTTTATGGAAAAGTATGATAATAATATCGAAACAGGTATTGAATATTTTGCATGGTACCAGGGACTAATGATTAGATCCATAATAAAATATTCCCTCATCGATCATAATTGTTTTCCTCAAATACTAGTTTCTAGTGCTTTCAGAACTCTCATTGATGAAAGCGATACTAATGTAACAGGAAAAAAATGTCGGTACTAATCTAAAGGCTAAGTTTCTATCAAATATTTGGCAATCTCTGACCTTGACGAAATGATTACACGTTACCTTGCGGTTTTACAATATCTATAGTTAATTTATGATTGTACGGCTGGACTTTGTAATGTATACAGAGAGATGAAAACATGTGAAAGTGAGGAGGAATGTCGCTCTCCTTTTCCCTCAGTGAAAGGAGATTTGGGGCAAATTCTGGGGCAAATTCTTAATGCGTAATTACTTTGTCTACGTTGCGCAGTAACAGTAACTGAGATGGCAAAAACATCTTGCTTTCTACTTCTATCTATTTCTGTTGTTACATCAGATTCAACCAAACTATCAGTAGGAATGATAAGTCATGATAAGGTTTTATTTAACTCTCTCCTCAAGCAATGCAACGTCAACTATTCAGACTGGTCATCGCCTTCGTTTTCCCGTTCAATAACATAAAGTTTGTTAGATCAATTGACAGATGTGGAAGAATGTGGAAACGTGAGAAAGGTACCTACCTATTTATTATTTATCTGTGATGTCATTTGCTAAGCAGCTAACGTGATTTCGATGGACACTAATTCTTTAAGTCATATCTAGCCAACCCTTTTCCCAATTATGTTGGGAACGGTTTCCAGTCGACTGTTTTATTGAGCTTCGAAGTTTAAAATACAGACGTACCGATACATCAAGTTTAAAAGTGTGATTTACGAGAATCAGAAGTCACGAAATGACAAATTACTTAATTCAGTTCAGACAATATCAATTGCCAAAATGTAATGAAATTATTTAATGGCTACTTATTTGCTTTAGACCAAGTAACAAAATTGAACAGACGCTTAATGCATATTATGATACTGTGTTAAACGCTATACTATTTGCTAGCACTTTGGCCAATGTTTATGTTGCTGCAAATGCAATAGCTCAACGAGAACTGTAAAATGAAAGTAAGGTCAATGGCCAAGTTAAACAAACGAAAACAAAGCTCCCATCAGTTCTGACTTCTGATAGAGCATAAGTAAAATACAAAAGAACCAATATAAACCATTGAAATAACAAAGCTACGCTAATTCAATCAGGCTTCATCGTAGGAAACGCAACATTTTCCAATTACGATTCAAGGCAGTTACAAAGGCTGCCAACACTGATCTAGCTAAATTAGACACTTAATATGCGCACTATGAATGAATTCTAATTTGATACACTGCAAATGGCAAATTCAATGTTGAATGTAACACGAGTAACACGACATCTAAGTTCGCTAGGTCTATCTAAGAGCTTCACGAACCGGATAGGCCTAGGAGCTATTAGCAAATCAAGATGGGCGCGGGAAACTCGACAAGAAAGTTAGTACGGAAGACAACATCGCAAGTTACTAAGACCTTGGAGATATCGCTGACGACCTAGATAATGGTTGGCCCAATGAGAGATATCAAAGCCAATGAACTCGAAGATAACTTTGGCACAGTTCAAGGAAAGAATCGGCGAATATTGAAAAGGAAAGTTTTTACTTTCTTACGTTTTATAAACATAGACAGTCATCGATATGGAGATGCGTGTTTTGCGCAATCGGTTTCGTCGATTACCTCTTTCTATTTTGATTTCATCAAGGATACGTTTTTTTTTTTAAACAAAGCCTTGTTTCGGAAATATCTAATAAATATTTAGGTACTTAGATCTTTTTGCAAATATAGGTAAATGTGCATTTAAAATAAATGGCTATAGGTATAGCACCACTATAGCACTCACGTCATCTTATGATTATTTAACACATAGGTATGTCATTTTCATTGACTTTACTCGACACCATTTTCATTTATGTACCTTAAAAATCACAAGATCCTGCATGACCAAATCTTTGATTACCATATGATTTGCAGGTTTTTTTATGAAGAAATTGTATGGTTGAACTTTCTTCAGTAATATAATAGGGGATCGGACAAAAAAAAAACTAATTAGTCCGTCAGATAGATTTCCAAAAATTATTGGACACGTATTTTTTCTTTTTTCACGTAAACTTAAAATGAAGACGATACAGTGCTTCGAAAACTCGTGTGACGTCATATGATAGTACATTTTGACGACACAAGTGACGTTTCAAGCCCCACTCCAAGATCTTTGACGCGTTTTATCTTCGTAATTTTTTATTGATTTGATAAAACAAAAAACACGTATTCAATATTTTTCGATAATCTAACTTACGGACTAAACAGAATCATATTATTTTGACCCAGTCCGATCCCCTGCACGGTTGCGAAAACCTACATTGTAATTTTGAGGTCAATGTCAGAGACGCTCTTTCGTTAGTTAATCACTTTTTATTAACTAAAACAATGTTGACAAGGTATAACTTTTTGTGTAGTTTGCAAAAAGTGTAGTTTCATCACAAACGAGTCAGTATTTCAACTGCATGTTATTTTTTTAAGTGCAATAAATATAAATCTGTCTGATGAGATGAAGCAACTGCAACTCTGAGTAAATCTGACATTATTACGTGGTACAAAAAACGACTAAAACATTTAAGTTTAAGTTATGAAAATATTAATATTACTATCTAAATCGTCAGGTAGCCGCAAACTGTTTCGTAATTGGTTGCAAGACGTCCATTGTCTCTGGACAAATGTAATGGCCGTCGATGTGTGCACAATAAGATAACTGTGAGCGAGCGTAGCAAGCATGTGGTGAGACATGTGCAATTCTCTTGAAGGTTAGACTAAGTAGAGCAACATAATTATCATTGCGCCTGCAGTTTTCTTTGCGCATTCAGCAGACTTTTATGAAGTATCTAGGCGAGATATACCGGTGTGGCTTGATGGAGCGTAAGGCAATCAAGTCTACAATGTGATGGATAGCTTGTACCGTAACCCGGTTCTTAGTCTTACGACTACAGTGGTTTATGAGATAATCAGCTAAGGCAAAATATTAGCACTGTAAAGTTGAAAAGAAATAATCTACGTATCCTTAATTTATAATGAACCGAGAGCAAAAGAAGCCCAGACGATCTACTGTTTATTTTGAAATCGAATGTTTTGTGAGAGAGCCAGAAATTAACTTATGTATATAAACAATTTGCAGTCTAAATCACGTTTTCTGATTCTACCTAAACATGTGAGGTAAAACATAAATAAATTAAATTACTTAAAGCATAATACCAATACAGATAATTATAAATAATGAATATAATATTCAGGAATATTAAATTCTATGGAAGCAATTTACATGACAAATTGTAACCATTAATCATATTTACGAAATCACAATACTGAAAAAAAAATTTTTGCATGGTAAATAAGCCAAATACAAGGTTCTGCAAAAAAAACACTGAAAAGATTATAGCGTCTTAATGCGTAGAAATTTCGAAATTATCATATTTCATTTTCGTCACGAAGGGAATGACCGATGACCTGACCACCTTGCAGAATACCAGTTCCTTTTAAGGCAGCAACCTTCGCGCGCCTAGTCAGTCAACTCAAGAATGGTGTCGAAAGAAAACCTTTACAGGTTTTTTTTAATTTGCAATACTGGCGGATTAAGCGGCATTTCACAAACAAAGACCTACTTTTCACTCTGATGTTACTGGAGAACATTTTACGAACAACAGTTTTTATGTCAGTTTTTTTTTTGAGTCCTTGAGAACCATCAGAATTCCAATCAACCAACATCAAAGGCAGATAAACCGTCTTTGTTCTCAAAACAGAGCGTAAGCAAATAAGGAAAGTCAATATTCATAATTATGAGAATGAATAATTAGCACAGTTGAAGTTTTCAGGAGCGTAGTCATCGAAACAATGAAATTAGCTGAGATTTCTTGGAAGCTATTAGCTCAGTATCTTATGTCATCTTAGTAATCAGAACTCATGGGTATTATTGCCCCATCTGCATAATATGAACTAGAATTATGAAGTAATTATATGAGATCGAATTATGTATGAGAAACGGCGTGCTGAAATGCAAATTTTTTCCAAAGAATCACACGTTGGAAATTTAGGATACGCCAAACTGTTACGGACCTACTGCTTTGACACCGGGTACTTCAGTATAGTATCTTCCAGCGGGCTTTGCATGGTGTCCAGAGCCGCATCCGAGA
Organism: Diarsia dahlii; assembly: GCA_949775195.1. Classification (NCBI taxonomy): domain Eukaryota; kingdom Metazoa; phylum Arthropoda; class Insecta; order Lepidoptera; family Noctuidae; genus Diarsia; species Diarsia dahlii. The sequence goes on along the minus strand of OX459210.1, from coordinate 11,263,476 downwards.
GATGAAATCAGTTCTAACCTGTGTGGGACAACTTGGCCCACACAGGTTAGAACTAATTTCATCATAATCATTTCAGCCGAAAGATGTCCACTGGCAGACAGAGACCTCCCCCAAGTGTCGCCACATTGACGGGTCGGTCCCGTCCGTTTCGCATTCAGCAATCCCCGAAATAATTTAGTGAGGTGATAAATTGCCTTAAGAAGAGTGTCATAGTACTCGTCTAATCTGTGTTTTCGTACATTAGGTATATGAACCTATATCTGTTATAGTACCTACTCTATGTAAGAATTTTCCTCATGTACATCGATACGCCTTATGCATAAGGTGCTGATGTGAATAATTTAGACCAGCTGGTGATGTCAGCTTTGAGTTCTCATTTGATTATAATGGATGTCATTGTCTCAAGATTTACATAGACTACTTGCAGAGATGGGAGTTCGTTATACATTTTTGCAGTAATGATAATCAAGTCGTTTTTTGCACGAAAATTGCGATGTGCCCAGTAATATGCCCAGTAATACTGCAGACATAGCATATTTAGCTCATATGGCAGTCGTGTGGCTGATGGACGAACAGACGGCAAACCTTGGTATTAGGGTCCCGTTAGCACATTTCGGGTACAGATCACTAAAACAATCCATGTTTTATGATGCCATAACTGAAAAGCGGAGATAGGAGTCTAATGATGATGCTGGTTGTCATCCTATCCAAATGAGGCCCAAGATGTTTATTACCTACTAGCTTTTGCCAGCGGCTTCGCCCGCGTGAAAATGACGATTTTCCATACAAACTTTCATCCCCTATTTAACTCCCTTCGGGGTTGAATTTCGAAAAATCCTTCCTTATTCCTTGTCTACATTATAAAGGGAACCTCTGTGCAAAATTTCAGCTTTCTAGGTCCAAGGGTTTGGGCTGGGCGTTGATGAGTCAGTCAGTCAATCAGTCAGTCAGTCAGTCAGGACTTCTCTCTTTATTTATATAGATAGATAGATAGATAGACAAATCTTTTTCCAATAAATGATCACCAATCTATGATTCATTCAATCTATGATAAAGTTTTCACCATAACCTAAAATAAAGCCAGTCGATATTTGGCCCACAACAAGACTGGTACCAGCCGAGAATTGAAACCAATCCCTAATATAGCGTTACGTCAGCCTTTTATTTCGTTTCAGCGTTTATAACTCAAAAATGCGTTACATATTGCTATTCAAACATTATTTACACGTTGCGGTCAATTCGGGCGAATTAAAGAGACTGCGTTAAATAATAGCGGTTTAGGTACGAGTATTAAAAGGAATGATTCATTAAAAGCCCTATTAATATCTGTTTCTCGGTTTATTATTAATGTTTTGTGTTGTTCGATATTTACTCGAAAACATCTGGTTTCACTGTTTCAGACTTCTGAGTTATTGGACGAAAATACTGTGAACGTCGAATCTGTTTAATCGTAAGGATTTCTTAAGATATCACATAATTTGTTTTCATTGCAACCGTTATAGAGCTTGGACATCACACTGATGACTTTGACGGATGGATCTTAATTTTCCTTTCCAAGAGTTCCAAGACCATCAATTTCGACATCAAAGCGAGTATCAACATTGAGCATGACTATCTTGAATATTGCAATATTGATCAATCTAATTTTCATGACTCATCTAATTGAAATATCGATGAATTAGGTACGTACTTGTACGGTGTACGTACGAGCATTAATGCACAGTCATTGTCGAATAACCTTTCAAGAAACCATGAACGCCCATTGAAACAAAACTATATTATTTTTTCAAGGTTAAAAAGGCCGATTTTCAAGTAAATAAGTACAAAAGGTGTCTAGGGGGAAAGGGAATGTCATGTTTGAAAAGGTTAAATGTTCTGTAAAAAAATACACTGGAACAAAACTGGTGGAACGTGTTATACCCTGGCCGGGCCACGACAATAATCATAAAATTCCATTACGATCAGAAGGTGCAGCCATTTCACGTCACTTTGCATTTCGAGTTGGAAATCCCATTTCTGTGACCGGTGCCGCTCAAAATTTGACGACCTATCAAATAAATTCATTTCAACTAACATACTGGCACAGATTCTACCAAGAAAGCCAATTACTCTATTTATATCTTCGATAAAAACAGGACCAAATTGGTTCAATCAAATTGTAACTCTGATACAGACAACAATTTAAATGACGCAGACGCCACTTATAGAGATGTAAAAGAGCAATAAGAATAACGAAACGGGACCAGTAACAGGCAACAATAAAATATAAAACAGCTTTCAAAAGATTTGAAGTATCGAGGCTTAATCGTTTCAAACATAAATGGATCACTTATATCGATTCGATTGATGTATCGGCCATCTCTTTCATAAGACATACGATCGAAAAAGGAGGAAGAAGCATGTTATTTATAAACCCACTCACGTACACACAAATTAGTTCCATTGTTCTGGTTGCCGATTCGTCTATCGTGAGTCAAACATTCCTGGGAGTCCCAGAAATCATTCCCATTGTATCATTGATAGTCACACGATATTGTTTCTTAGTAAGACTCGGTGACGCAAGTTTAGCAGTGTCCTACTACGGCGCAACGGCACGCTTCAATGGATTTTTTTGGGAAATTTTGACAGCAGTGAAGTGACAAAGTGTTCTTCATGATGTAACTATATGCTATAGCTGTAACAGATATGCAGTGACACATCTGATATTTAAGATGTTGATCACGTACTGTGGTTCTTTTAGTTCGACTTATGCGCAAAATAGTCATACCATTCTTGGTAACCGCTGGGATTTCGAAATGAACTCGTTTATTTCCGACTTATGGCTAATCATATAAGCTTGTTGGCAGAAATATAAAATCACACAGGCAATCCCCGAAGGGTTAGGCAGCACCTCTGCCTGCCTAAAACTTCTACTGCCATCAACCGGGCACAAATTCAAACTGGCTGCGTTCCTGAGAAATTCTTGTTGAAAAAACTCAAAAGCACTGCCTGTCCTAGGAATGGATACCGGGACCTCAAGCTTAGCAGTCGTGCATACTCGGGACCTCAAGCTCAACAGTGCGCTTGCAACCACTAGCTACATCAACCAGGCACTCTTACCTAATCATCAGCTTATGTTCCCACTGCAGGAACTCAGGCTTCCTCTCTTGGAGAGGGATGGGCTATATTAATCCACCACGTGGGTTCAGTGCGGTTTAGTAGATGGTTCTAAGACATGCCAGTTTCCTCACGATGTTTCCTTTCACTGTTTTGAGAGTAGTTGGGATGAAATAAATTACGACTTACTGTTCGTAACTTGGGGCCGGCGGCACCACTGGGCCACCGCTGCTCTTGGCACTCTAGGCACTCTTGATAGAAAGTAATTCAAAAGTGCGAAAAATATTGTTTTACCGTCGTATGTATTGCTTATTAATTTCTGTTCCGGTGTTGTGGAATGCCTGGCACTCTATGTATCTACATTTTGCCGGTAGTTTAGGGTGTGTACACGCTAAAGGTACGTTAATAACCTATGAAATATATGTTTTCCTCCACGGTTGATTTGAATCTAGCCATAAATTCCGATTATGCGGCTACAAATGTTTCTTCTATGACGTTTACGTCCGATTCTCATTTCAATTGACCTAGATCACCGCTTCAAATAGTCAAGCCCTGTTTGTTTATCTGTTTATAATGCAGAAATAGTTCAATGTAACCAAGATTAGCATTCGAGATAACTGTAGCGACATTTTAATTAAGTGTATGACTACTATAGCAGAATTTATATCCTAGTTGTCATTATTCTTGTCAGTTCCTAGTACAGCCCCTCCCTAATGTTAAAGTTCTATTTATACTCTGCCAATCACAGTCAACTTCTAGATGTCAGGAAGCCTCACCCAAAGTAGGAGCGCTACTTCGTATCTTATCTGAAGCACCATTGAAATATAATCAACGATTTCCGAGATAAAACTGCACTGATAGATCGTTGTCAGCGATTTTGCATATGATGCAGACAACAATAGTGATGCATGCATCCAAACTGGGCCCCGAGTCTCCGAGATCTCATAATTATTGTTGATTTTGACAAGTTTGGTGTTGTGCTGATAGAGGTAGAACCATCAACATCTTTGTTATCCCGTGTTTCTTGGGGATGATGTCACATGTTTGTTTCTTTCTACCCTGTCAGTTCATTTTTCTTTCGTATCATGCGCCACATAATGCATCCAACTTCTTTGGTTTTCTTTCCCTCTCCGTACATCAACAGAGATCATTTGATAGCAGTACAACTAAGTTAGTCAAAGACAAAACGGCTACAGGGATAAAAGACTAGATTGTTAACAACGTGGATATAATTAACGGCAATGATCAGTAGGATCACTGACCGTCAGTTAATTTCTCTATCTAATTATGAAGAAGCGAAGGCTACAGGTAACCACAGCGTCAGTCCTAATATCTCCAATTTACTCATAATGGCCGCCCCTCATTAGCCTAGCTAACGCGCCGCGACGCAAGCGCATCGTTATGGTGGCTAGTCTCACACGCACGCCTACTGGTGCGAATTTGCTTCAGTGGTGTACCTTGAATATGATACTAATTTATAGCACTTGAAAATAATTTAGCTTTATGGTATGAGTTATTTTTAAACAATTTCCAGCGATTTAAGTATTTTTATTGTTGCATAATTTGAGGTTTTCAAGGATTACGTTGCGCTGCGCGAATGCCTTTGGCATATCTACGAAGGTATTAGTTCGATCGTCTTGATAGAGAATTATTATAGTCATAATACATAACCTTCCCTTGACAGCAAATGATAAATAGAGGACGGTAATCATGATATTCTCAATGAGATTTCAAGCTCTTTGGTGCAACAGCACTTCTCGATTAATAAAATATTTCAGACGTAATGTAATGCGAATGCGATGGCGCCATTGAACCAAACGCAGACCTGTCTCCCAGATAACATCACATTACTCGCGTAGAATTTTTTGTCTTATCTAACGATTGACAAATGGGCAAGTAAATCGATTCACATCACTGTTCGCGCACGTGCATGCCCAGTGAAATCATGCGTCAAATTATGCAACGCTCAGTGAAAACAGCACGCACACCGCATACCGAGCATTTGTGGGTTAGATTTGTGACAGTATTCCTTGTGGCATACTGGCCAAAAGCCGTCCAAACCGTAGAGTTTGTTCCGCCAGTTCTTCCCAGCTAAAACACCAGTATAATATTGCGAAGGGTGTTTTTAGGGGACTGTCTTGTTTATTAAGCCGTTCAAAAGACGGTCATTTACAGCCTAATTTAAATAAAGACTTGATTATGAAAAGTAGGCCGTACGAGCATAAAATTATGGTTTAAAATTATTAAGTACCAGTAGCAGCCAGAAATGAGTTAAACCAGTACCTACAGCAGGAAGGAAGTCTCTTTGATAGTTACGAATACGATGTTCATTGTAATCTGGGTCACATTGTCTTACTTTCTTTTACGTGTAGAAATGGAAAATCTGATGACCTTTATTTTACTTCACTTTCATATAAAACAATATAAGTCATTTCTGTTTAATTCTATTGTACCCTGAAAGCACTGCCTGCGTTATATCTGGCGGAATAGTCAAACTTTATTGCAAGAATTGCAACCTTATTATTGCAAATGTGTTTGTTTTTTGAATTTTCTGTGCAAACCACTCGAAACACAACGTCAGTATAACGCTACGCTGAGCATGAGGTCCTGAGTTGAATTACTGGGCAGATCCTTGTATATTGGGAGTTATTGGGTTTTTCTATCAAGAATTTATCAATTTCAGCCCGGAGTAGAAGTAGCTCACCCCAAAATTGGGGGGTACTCTAACAACACCTTTGCCCAACCCTTTGGGAACTACAGGGCCCCGAGTCTGCTATTCAATAGTGTCAGAATGGTCTATCATTGATCTCATAATTGTTGATTTTGACAAGTAGACGACAAGCCAAAAAGTACCTTAAGTAGACAGACTTAAGGTACTTTTTGGCTTGTCATCAATCAACAATTATGAGATCAATGATAGACCATTCTGACACTATTGAATAGCAGACTCGGGGCCCTGGTGTGACGAGTGATTTCAATAATAAAGGATTTAACTGTCTCGATATAAAAAGTCGGTCATTCGCTCCACTTTTTAGATCACATTACTGCTCTCAAAATAGAAGTCTTTAGTAACAGTCGCGAAACTAGTCTACTATATGTATTTCGTCGGTACATCTAATATTCTCATTTGCTCATACGTTTCACACTTTCATCCTCACTTTTCTTTTTACATAATGAGTGTATTGTGAACTTGGCCCCATTTTCGGTCATCACATTTTTTCTCTTCTAATCAGTATATGAGTTCAACAAACTTTCTCGTCAAGCTAATTATAACGAGTAATTTGATCGTGCATTTCAGCAACAGATAAAACATGATGAGTCTGCCAACAAAATTGTATTATGTCGAATGTTGTTTAAACGTTTTTAATTACAAAATCTGAACTGGTGGTTGATTTTCGTTTGAGAAATTGGTACATCTACCTAATTAAATTCAACAGATAAGTAATGCAACGGACAGAATGATTAGAAAATAATAATTCAATCGATTAATTTATTAATAGACTTGAGCTATTAATAGCAGACAAACAGCAGTCTACTTATTACACATTACCCAACTGAAATGATTTTGAAATCAGATCCTTTTTACTTGGATGAATGTCATTTTAATTCGCGCCATTTACGGTTTTATCAAATTACGAGAATAGGTACCAGACGAGACAAGGAAAGGCCGCCGGTTAAATGTTAATAACATTATCAATTTCTTGAGCACTTTTACCAACCTTTTTTGTAGACGGAAGAAAAGCAAGTCGGGGTGTATTCCCTGCAGTATTAAAACTTTTATTGTGGTCAATAAAAACCTTCACTAAGTGTTGTAGCTGATATAAAATCAGCAGTTTTCTTACTATTATTATGATAATGATGACCTTAACCTTTGTAGTGATAAGTTATGCGTAATTTCTCGACAGTAGTGATATTGCCTATCAATTACGAATACACGGCAATGTATGTAGGTAGGTACCTACCCGGGGCTACTATATGTAAAGCCAAATTTGTTCAAGCCTTTACTCTTTTACTCTTATTGGCTTTTTACCTACATGACATAGGTACATGTGCTCCACATCTGACTTATGATAAGGGCACTCTAGCCACTCAAGGGCTTCCTATCCTCCCCTAAACATAAATCATCATCGACCTAGCTTTTTTCAGACTAGGTAGAGGTAGGTACGTTGAGATCGGCTTCCAGTCTAACCTGATACAGCTGATGAGCTGAATGCCTTTGTGTCTTTTACTTGGAGCAACCGCCTATCTGACCTCTTCAATCAAATGTTGGTAAGAGTTGTGAAGCTGCCTCCCGTAGTCATCGTAATCTGTGTGGCTTTTACCTTCCTTTTAATAAATGCGCAGATAAATAAACACAACAGAGACCAAGCGTCATCATCATACATTTCACAAGAATAATTTAATAGTCAAACGAACTTACCTGTAAGTGAAGTTCGATGGTAATTATACTTGTTGTTGTATTGTCCGAAGATGATTAGGAAGACTAGTGTAGTCTCGGCTTTTAAGTCACCGACGCCTACATAAGTTTAAAGAAAAAAGTTTCTTTCCGAACGCAAATGCCTCCTGTCATCCGCTTCTGAAAATAGGTTCATTAAGTTCATAGCAATTTATTGGTTTTACAACATAGGGTTCATGCTCATATGACTATATAGCATGAAGATTCTGGGTCGGGTGGGACTAATCATCTTCGGACAATACAACAACAAGTATAATTACCATCGAACTTCACTTACAGGTAAGTTCGTTTGACTATTAAATTATACTTGTTGTTGTATTGTCCTCGATGATTAGGAAGACTAGTGTAGATGTTTAAAGACTAGTTGTAAAATCAACAAACATTTATATAAAATCAATAATCATTTATATAAAAGCATTAAGCATTCATATAAAATCAATAAACATTTATATAAAAACATTAAACATTCATATAAAATAGGTAAACATTTATGTAAAACCTATAAACATTTATACAAAATCAATAAACATTTAATTAATAAACATCTGTCTAAAGTCAATAAACATTCAGATGAATATAAAATAACTAATAAGTCATTTTTTACAGTTCAGGTTTAATCATTACCAGTGTTATTAAAAATTGCTTCAGAGAATTTTCTATTGTTCACTATTGGTAAATTTTTAACTAATTCCTTCTATCATATCCACAGCTGTAGCTGGGCTTTCATACTCCATATTCTATTGCTAGAGAAAGGAACAGTTATAAAAGGTTGGCATTTGTTTGGCCCAGAAAAGTTAGCATATCAATCCTTAAAGTAATACGATTTTGTGTAATCACTACATAATAAATATATATTAGAGATATTGTTTGCACTTTTCCACTTGTGGTTATTTATTTATTTATTCAATAGTTGTACAATTACATTTATATAATAAGTTGGTGCAAACATAAACTCATTCGAGCAACAGTAATAACAGCAACAGTGGTAACAGTAGCAGTTAGTGGTTCTAACAGTAATATAGTTACCGCTTTCTTGATAACAATTTGTAAATCACTTTGTTGAATGTAATCTAGTAGAGAGAGAATAAAACACTGAAAACATCCCAATTCCCAAGAATTCTCTGGATCTTGGAGGACTTAACTTAAAAAAGTCTCTGAACAGTATTTTGATATTTCATCTGTACCTTTATGTGGTCTTATAGTTAGAGATAGAGCTGAACTAACAGAATATGAAAATAGAGGAAAAAACCTTTATTAATCCTCAAAACGAAAAGACTGAATAACTTCAGTGATGGTTTGCTAATGCATATAATATTTTAATTACTTACAGTATCTTGTCTTGTCTATACAATTGCAGGTAATGAGGCAAGCATTAATATTCTGTATTTTTAATTATTGAATTCCTAATAATATCAACAGCTTCATTACTAGTTCCAGAAAACCTAAAATATATTCCTGATAATACTCCTGCCATCAATCCCAGTTTTTTTTTTGTGAAAAAAGGGATGTAACTATTTGAAATTATGTAAAGTGCAGGTTCCTGTATCACAAAAGTATTAAATTAAATAATGGAAAAGACCATGGTTGAGTAAGGTATCTATTTCCTATAATACCAGTTGTTTGTCTGTAATTATCTTTTCTATAGGTTCCAGAGCCATAGAGAATTTGAAAAAAGTATAGAATAAATGATATTGGTCTCAATACCATTCCTTCCATTGCCACCTTGTATTGGCAAGGAGCATCCACCACTTATCACAGCGCAACCCCTGGAGATCCCAGAGTCATGATGCATAAGTGTGATATTTTGTGTTAGTCCATGATACAATTATTAATCAATTGGGGGTTCACCCAATACGGATATAATATTTTGATAATTTAAAAACACCTAAGATTCCCTTCCACATTCAAAATCTGCTATCATAATATTACCTTTGGTATTTATGTAAGTAATATCGAGTAAGTAACCATCTATTTAGATTCGCACCAATGCTTTTCAGAAATGTATGTAATAGCTCATCATAAAAAAGAGTATAATAATGTATCCATTATGTACCTACTATAACTATGTTTAATAAATAAAAATTTTGATTCTGTAGTTATATTTTCAATTCTTGAAAAATTTCAATAACTAGTAAATGACTGACTGAACACTTAAGCCCAGAAAAAAGGGGCAGCACTCAATTTTGATATGAAAAAACTGAGCTGAATCTACAGTTCATAGTATAATAGCAATCTATGGGCCACACCATGCGGGAGAAGCATCTGTGAATATTTTTATTAACTCAAAAGAACTGGCTATGTTTATAGACCAAGCCAAATGATATGATATATTCATTGCAGTGTTTATATCATAATTATCATAAAAACAAACTGGCAAAAAAGAGGGTGTACTATTAGGTACCTCTCTGCCCAATCCTTCGGGGATTACAGGTGTGATGTTATTTTACCATAACTATCTCTTAGAACAAGGTATTTGTTCCATTCGAGTTTCTTAGTGAATAGAATCCTATAGTAATGGCTGGACAATATTAAAGTTTTAAAACCTTAAAAACAATTTTAATTCGACTTTTTATCAATAAATTCTAAATTATTTCTTTTCTCTTCAGTGATGTTAAGGCTTGTCTTGACTTGTTAAGCTATGTGAATAGTATTAAGAAGTAAACCTAGAAGTTTACAGTGTTGGATAAGTATGAAATGACATTTCTCTTTGGTTCTGGTGATTGCATGTTTTCTAAACATTATACATCTCTTAAAAAATTAAAAGGCCTCTCTAAGGGTCCTTTGAAACCTGTAATGGGTTTCAATGTTTTTGTTATTTATGTTTATGGGGCTGAACATAATATTGAAAACATAGCATTTTCCTTGTCTCATGCAATAAGCATCCAATCCAATGTGACAAGAAAAAACCATTATTCTGTAAAAATTGGTATACTGTTGTATACTAGGTCATCTCCAAGTAAACTAAACATATGTAACGCCTTTTACATAAAAAACGGAAAGCTATATTTTTGTGCCTTTGACAAGGAAAAAATGGTAAGCAAAATTGTTTTTGTAAACATGCCTTTGGGTAACAAAATTCCATTGCTATGAAAGCAATTCACTTCTCTATTTCAGATACTATCTGAATAAATTCAAGTATAGAGATTTTATCATCTAGAGGAGTATCACTCCATCACCACCATCCAATTAAGAATAACTGGGTCGCTTGAGTGACTAGTTTCCAATCATAAATTATATTTTAGTCCACCAACCTGTGAATTTAGGGGGATGATTTCTCCTGGCCACCTGTCTGCTGCACTCGTACTCTTGATGACGCCCCCCCCCCCTTTTTTTGCATTTCTGCCAGAGGAGGGCCCCGCCAGTTTTAAAAATTTATTGTTAATTTTAGGAGCATTTGCTCTGGGCACCCATGTGCTCTCTCTAGGAGTGAATTTTATGTTACACTCATCTTTAATCCTCAACCAGATTTATTTATAGATTTTTCTGAGATTAGTTTCTCAGCGTCTTCACCCAAAATATATGTTTCCGTCTATGAATGCAACAAACTCTTGAATGTCTTTGTTGTTTACCAACAATAAGAGTGATCTGTGTCCCCTTGCTTGTATCTTAATGTATACACAAATAACAGAAGCATCATTCAGCTTCTTCATCATCATCATCATCGGTCTATAATGTTCCCACTGTAGGGACTCAGGCCTCCTCTCTAGGAGAGGGATGGGCTATATATAATCCACCACACCAGCCCAGTGCGGGTTGGTAGATTCAGCTTGTATGTAATGTATGTAAATCTTCTCTTCTTTCTCTGGGTGTATATCCACATAAAGTATTTCAAGAAACTTGATTATATAATAATTCTTTCTATGGTACTTACTTCATTTAATTCTTGATCTGCATTTTCAACTTCTATTGTGGTTATCCATATACCAATTCCGGGCAATCATTCTCAACCGATAACGGGAGGATATTTTCTAATCACTGTGGAGGGACAATTTTACTGTCTTCACCCACATAAGGTGACCTCCTATGGTATTTCACCTTCTTGAAGAAAAACATAATGCATGTTGAAGAACAACTACACATAAATAACCTGTAAGTTCCCAAAAAACTTCCCGTGAAGGTTATTATATAACAGTCAACCACGTGTACTCCCACAGAGCACCCTGTGAAGGTTGCTGAGTTCTCGACATAGCCTTTTAGACCGCGTACGCCCCCACAAGACGTCCCAGGCCAGGCAAGTCGCCCATAATGTATCCATTTTGGACTTCATAGTCCGTTGCAAGTCGTTCACTTTCCTTGCAGGTTATAACAGAACAGTCAACCGCGTGTGTTCCTACCGAACACCCCTCAGGTTGCTTACGGCATTGCCGGTGTAGGCCATAAGGCCAGGCCAGTTGTTCATAATGTATCCATTTTGGACTTCATAGTCTGTTGCAAGTTCCAACGGAGCGGTCTCAGGTCATGTTAATAGCCAACAAGGGCAAACATTTTAAACTCTCTGTACTCCGATGTAGTGCCCACATGGCAATCATGCCGTTAGTTGCAAATAGGTACGTGCAAAGCGCAAGGCATAAAAAACATACAATATTTTAGATGTAGCGATTATTGCCACATAACAGAGCTTTAGGCTTTTGATTCCAATTCTTCAGCAGTAGGCAAAAAACAAATTAAGGTCACACAAGTGAAGCCATTTTGGTTTCTTACTTCTAGCACTCAAAACAGAGCTAATAGCATTTTATGCGCTTTCCGCAATATCTTTAATATCTTCAGTAGCTTCGACTTTGTTAACACCAACTTTATTTTCCCATTTAAACGTTAAAATAAGACTTATCAACCTAAAAAATAAATAAAAATTATTGGAAAGAATGGCGCCGGTATGACATAAAATCCGAATGAACCTATTTTCAGAAGCGGATGACAGGAGGCATTTGCGTTCGGAAAGAAACTTTTTTCTTTAAACTTATGTAGGCGTCGGTGACTTAAAAGCCGAGACTACACTAGTCTTCCTAATCATCGAGGACAATACAACAACAAGTATAATAACAGATTGCAAGTTCCACCCACAGAAAACCACCTAAAGCCCTTGATTTTGTATCGTCAGTGAAACTTAGAGGAAATCTAATGTAGGTAGGATATCTAAACTCGGATAGTAACAGTAATCGAGGCGCCAATAGATATAACGTAGATATATTATAATCTATTGAAGTAGGTATATGACGCGTTTCCTGAGAACATACGATTCAACATGACTATCCGTTTAAAGTTCCGGCTTCCATTTCGTCAGAAGCCGATAGTTATCAATTTAGTCACCAAATTAGTAGCACATTGAGAAGGCTAACTACTAAGGGAATTATGGGCTCTTGATAAGGGCCTATGACGGCATCAGCCTGCCCAGTTGGTCTAGTGACTAGTGGTTGTGATGACAGTTGTAGCTTAGCATGGGGTTCTTCCTTGGTTCCATTCCAGGGTCAACCAGAGTTATTGGTTTTTCACATCAAAGACTGTTTTTAACACTATTTTGGCTTGCGTTTGGCTACAACTCATTTTCAGTTTTGTCTCAATTCAACCGGTCTCTTTTGATCCATATCCGTTTCACCCCATATATGTGGACTAAAGCTGTGGCTTACTAGTTGAATAATTTTTGGTAAATCAGTATCACACTGGGGCTGTATGACCCTGTATGGTGTTATTGACATAATGACTCTAAATTCACTCTATGATAATTATCACTATGATGAGACTGTCCGTTTGATAATGATTCCTAGCGCAGTTTGGAATCTCGTCTATTTTGTGGTCAATCCATACAGCAATATTATCTAATACTGCTGTAGTATTAAGACGTCATAGCACGTTGTAGGTCAGCAGTGATTGGAAAGCCATACACCTTGGCCAATGGTCCCAATTAGTAGCTTAAGTTATCTAACAGCCCTTAAAACGTTTTGTTCTGACCTTATCTGTTTTTCAAGTGGTTTTGCAGGTTCAGTCTTATTTTTAATGTTTATCTAAACTAATATTATAAAGAGGAAAGATTTGTACCTATTTTTGTATGTTTGTACAGTGCGATCAAATTATCTTGGCAGCTCCGAACTTCGTGCAGGTCATTTTGTTACAACGAATGTATAAAAGTGTTATGATATTTATTTTATTTGTATTTCTCACTGTTTAAATTAGATATTTTCTGATCGTTTAAGTATTGGTTTATCTGGCAATAACAGTTTTATTCCCAAGTTTACATGCGTAAAATTTCGCAAAGTCTATGTTCAGAGCTGCCAAGATAATTTGATCGCACTGTATGTTTGTAATGAATAGGCTCAAAAAGTACTGGGCCGAATTCAAAAGTTCTTTCACCCTTGGAAAGCTACATTCACCCTGAGTAACATAGGCTACTTTTTATCCCTGTATTCCCACGGGAACGGGATCTACGCGGGTGAAACCGCGGGACGTCCGCTAGTTATTTATATAGGTAGGTAGGGTAAAAGAAAATCAGTTTTGTGCAATCTACTAATTCGTTAAAATCTTTATTGGAATGCAATTCAGAAATTTTAATAATTTGTACTACTTACAGTATCGGTAATCTTACAATTTTTTGGTCACTAAAGAACACAGACAGCACAATATCAATTTTAAGCACTAATTAAGTAACATGACGTGGAATTCTAAAAAGTGTATGAAAAGTATGGAATATAAAAATAAAAACTCCTAAATTGTAGTAAGTTTAAAAACTGGTAAGATTTAAAACCCATAGCTAAGGCAATTTAGTAAGTACAGTCAATGTATTTTATTTTCTACTTTCTTTTTTGCTTAGGAATAGCAACACAAGGCAAGCACACTGGTAGAGAAAACTGTGTATAATAGAAATAGAAGAAAAAGAAGAGGAAATGCCCACAGGAATATGCAGCAATCAGCAGCGGGAAGATATCAGGCCACTGCGGAGGTGGCTTCACAAACACAGTGCCAATAGTCAACAGGACCATACCAACTACAGATATCACAAAAACAAGACTCACAAATGTCAAAACTGGAGAGGAATCTTTCTTATTAGGCTGCAGAATCTTAGCCACACGATTAGCATTGAAAATGGAGAAATAACCAGAATTCGGCAGAGACAACTTCAAGCAAATGCTGTAGAATGACGTGTAGATCAGGGTGGTAGCAATAAAAGGAAGAAGAAGACCATCTTTTAGTAACAATGGAAGCATACTAAATGTGGATACTAGCAAGAACCAGAAACACATGAAAGGATCTTCAGGGAAATGTAGGGCAACAGGTATAGCTGCTAACAAAATACTCTTCTCATGGACTTGGAATGAGAACAGGAAGAATGCCAGAGACACATTGATCAAGCATGGAACAAACTTCTTTATGTTTATTCTGAAGAAAATATCCGCACAAGCAGGCCCTCCAGCCATAGCTGTGATCAACAAACATGTTTTTGCCATTTCTTGGTTACTATAAATTGTCTTGAGTTTGATAAAAACATTTACCATACACCACACATTTGAAACCTTATCTTCAAAGATTCCTCTATTAAATGGAAACAATCTATGTACGACCTGGAATACATTGTCCCATCCTTTTAAGAATGGATACCAAATAATAACAAAGCAAGCAATAACGGCAATGGCAAGTTTGTTGAAACAGCGAACAAAGTGAGACAGCTTGCCTCTCCCAAGTGGCATGCCTATGAAACATTTCCTGAACAAATAAAAGAAAAATGGCAAAGCATGATACAGTTCCATTTGTTTATAATTTAGAGCACAAACAAAAAATATTGTAGCTAAAGTATCATTCCTAATGGCTATTATAAAGAAAGTAGCCCATAAAAAGAACCCAAGAGACACACAATTGTATTGAAAGTGACCATAGTCAATTAATATGATACCAGGATACAATAAAAATAGAGTAGTGGAAATGTCTGTTCTTTTGAGAACACATTTTGGTTCTTTGGGTTCTTTCCCTAGCACTCTTTCAGCATCTATACAAATGCACAGCACTGCAGTCACATACAAATAAATATCACTTAGGAACACAGTCCACCTCATGAAGGCTTTATGGGTGTCACTTTCGTAACCTCTTGAGGCAAACAGACGCACCGACTCCGGCTCGAGCCAGTCCGCCACCAACCCCATAAGCAGACTGTGGTATGCTGTGAGCGGTGGATAGTCCAAACCCCAGTACTGAAGATCATTTTGCGTCGTATTATGATACCATTTATTACTAGGCGTGTGCACTGTTATTTCTTGCCAATGTCTTTGCGCTTCGTAATCGCCGTACATCGGAGGTTTTTTGTATCCGGAATACGGATAAGCAGCCACGCACCATCTCACAAGCAAAGAGAATAATAAACCGGGAAGTAACGCCTGTTTTGTTACAGTAAATTTATCCGGGTCGGCTCTCCTTGTCATTCTGCCCGATTAGGAGGTTATTAATTCTATACGGACACTTATTTTCATTCAAAAATTACATGAAAAGTTTACAACGCGGCACAGGTTGTACGATAAAATTTTGACAGATTACTTACGACGTGAACGGCGTCCAAATCCTTGGTCAGCTTCTCCTTCAAATATCCCTCTGTATACACCATATTTTTTGATAAAAATCCATGAAACAAATACCATGCACGGTTCACGAAAATTATTTAACACTTCGATGGAATTTACTACAAACAGAAACGGGTTTGATTCACACAAGTAATGAATATTTTTCGAAAGTGACAAAACGAGAAAGCGCCTCACGAAAGTGAAATTGCGGTCGCCGAACTAACGAATTTCACACCGGGCGAGTTCCCTTCCCGTATCAAGCAAACCTACAAAATTAGATCTTAACCATTCGCTGGTCAAATTTCATGAAATCTGAGAGTATTGAAATTAGTAGCTTAGCCGTGACCTTGACCACTACTACTTATTCAAAGTATTCGAAAATACTCATTTTTCCGAACATCTTTCGGATTTTATCTCGGGAGAAATTAAGCAATTGAAGTGAATTCTCCACAAACCTTGGCCCAAGAAACGTGGATTTTTTTATTACATTATTAAATTATAGTTATTTTTTAGAATAAATTAGAATGAGGGCTTGATTTTAAAAATTCTATTGAACTTGGGAATAAACTGGTGGAAACAGTTTGGTTACGAGAATACCATCCATGAAAAAAAAATATTATAAAGCGCCAAGAACTGTTCACAGAGTAGAATAATAACCATATTTTCCATTCACTCACGCAGCGCGAAGGCCATATGGAGACCACACTTCGAATACCTACTTGAAGCAAAACTTATGCATCGCTATCTCGCTCTCTGTGGGCTGACCCTCTCTTTCTAAGTAGGGTAACCTTTATTTTACCTAGGACATTACGTAGTTCCTTTTCATAACTTGTGTTTGATTAAATTAATATATCCACATCTCTGTTCACTTCTAGATTGATGAAAGATGCCAATGATAAATTACGAAAGAAGCTGTTTGCTTACAGTGTGAAAGTTCCTGATTTTTTTTGGCAGTTTGTCATTTTCAATCACGCAAAAAAGTCTTAGGTCGTATACGTACGTAATTTCGCACAGAAATAGAATATAGACCATGGCCAGTATAAAAGTTTAGTTCCTGTAGCAATACGAAATTAATGATCTTCTATCTATCTATATCTATATATAAATAAAAAGAGAAGTCCTGACTGACTGACTCTTCAACGCCCAGCCCAAACCCTTGGACCTAGAAAGCTGAAATTTTGCACAGAGGTTCCCTTTATAATCTAGACAAGGAATAAGGAAGGATTTTTTGAAATTCAACCCCTAAGGGAGTTAAATAGGGGATGAAAGTTTGTATGGAAAATCGCCATTTTCACGCGGGCGAAGCCGCTGGCAAAAGCTAGTAAATCATAATGACAGAAGAGGTGGTGACACGCCCTTGCGGTGGTTGCCTACCGCAAGGGCTGGTGGGGTGGCTCAAGATAATGAATCTGGAAGGATTTGGGAGAGATTTTTGCCCAGTACAACTCTTACTATAAAATCATGAAATCGCAAAAAAGTAATTAGATGTTTCTTTTATTTTGTAGACTAATGAAAATGTGTTGACTTAAAATGGATTTGAATTTAAACTACTTAACTTACTTCGCTGTTGACCTAAAAACAGAAGAGTGTGAAATCGGAACATAATAAATATAAGATGATTTTTGAAGTGAAAACTTCTTTAGCGGCGCTGAGCACTTTTTTTTGTATGGGTAAAAACTTTCAAACTCGCGTCAGAGGTCGCGAGATTTTTCGATCAGCATCACGTGACCCTGACGCGAGTTTGAAAGTTAATATTGAAGTTTTCACTTCTGCCGGCACTCCCGGAGTGCTACCTTTTTTTTTTAAAGATTTCTGGGTAAGTCAGTGTTAAGGTTTTTTACCACTGTGGAATTTTTAATATTATGTATTTTCATCTAAATACGGGGCTATAATAGGAACGGTAATACATATGTATAAAATCTCAAAAATAAACAAAAACACTTTCTAAATTAAAATCATTTTATTATAATATTTTCTATTATATAACGAAGACATGTCCTGATTTTTTTAGTCTGTCGTAAAACTCTTTGCTTATGAATCTTAGATTTCTTCTGCAGTATTTTTTCTTCAGTTGATTTTATTTACACCTGTACGCCCCTATCAATCTTCGTAGAGACCTGGGCTTCGCTGTTGACCTAAAACCAGAAGAGTGTGAAATCAGAACATAATTTTATATTATTCATTACATTTACTGTATTATTTAAATAGTAATTGGCTATTTGACTACTGTTAAAAATTCACGAAAATGTTATGTTATTTCAAAGAACTAACAGAAATAACACGGTGTGTGAAAAAAGTAATAAAATGTAATAAAGCGAGTATGATAATGACTATATAATTAATGAAGGTCCCACGGAAAGTCCCAGATATATCCCCAATATGGTCACACTACTTCAGTATGACTCCTTAAAAACAAAAACAAATAAAATTGCAGAAAGTCCATGAAATTCAATGTAAAACTGTTTGGTCTTTACATAGTTATCTAAGTTATCATTGACTAAATCATAGGTCAAGCTTTTATGAAGTAATTAATTGAAAATACAAAGAAATATGCAGAAATATGTTTACAATTATTCAGTGTCAAAAATCCCGATTTAAACACTTACGCGTGAAATCATAAATCACCTCCTGGACACCACGTACTACCACAACCACGCACTACACAAGTTTGCACCATTTTCTCAATTATAACTTTGATTACAGGCAAATTTCTCAAACGAAACTGTGAACCGCAAAGTAAACAACCGCCATATTGGTACGATTTATGTTGACATGTGGGGCCAATGTTGCCACATTACCACATCCTTAGGAAATGGGAAAATAATTCACTGATTCGCCAACCTTGTCAAGCATTCGTGACATACTATTTTGGAATTTTAATTTCAGTAATCTTAGTTTAGCTTTTTATTTATTAGCACATTATTTGACAGTATGTAACTTCTGATTACATTTGTGTGGTGACTCTTTTTAAAAATGAATAAGGAGATTTTAATAACGAGATAGCAATACTATCGTCCACCTTAGAAAGAGAGGTCAGCCCACAGAGAGTGAGATAGAGAATCGTAGGTATTTGACTCAAACTTTTGTTCTAAGTGTGGCCTCCATATTTATCTATAACTTCATGCGAAGGCCGGTGTTTGGAAAAAAAGAAAATTTTAGCGTGTGAATGATTCCATTCAGAGTCTATGCCATAGAGTAATAAATGGCGGTTAATTTAATCTTTTCAGATTTGTAATATGTTTTTTTCATGTTATATTTTATTATTTCTCAATACGATAATATGTCCGATATGAAAATGGAGGGAGAAAGTTCTCCACTGAAGAGAAATTTGACCGAGTGGCGATTCAGTCAATATCCGAAATACATTTTGTTGCCGATTGATGAAAATCATGACCAAATTAGATCCAACATAAAGAACGTTGTTTTTTCCGAGGTAAACCTACTGCATAGTTTAACAAACCTGATAGGATTGTAAGATTTTTCGACTATTTTGTTTTAGAACGTCAGATCAACTTTTCCGAATTCAAAATGAATTACATTATCAATGATGATTTTCAGGTGACTCCTCGGCCTCTGGAACGGAACATACGACTGGTTTGCGCGTCACAAGATGCCTTGATCAATATCTTGGACATGGACCCTGACATGGCAAACCGCGAGGAATTCGCGGAATTCATAGCAGGACGGAAACTGCCGTACGGAGCTTTGCCTGTTGCACATAGGTAAATATTATCAAGAGTTGAGAGTTATTTCTCGCCGGCATGTCAGAGGCTTATAGGAGCCATAAAACCTCCTACACCAGGTTAGGCTCTTCCACACGACAAATATAGAAGAAGCTCAAGTGTATGTCAACGCAATTTCAAAAAAACACTTAAAATAATGTTGGTATTATTCCAGATACGGTGGACACCAGTATGGACTGTGGGTAGGACAACTAGGAGATGGTAGAGCTCATATTCTTGGAGAATACGTTAACAGGTACGATGCTTCAGGCTACATTAATTACATAGCTTTTTAATTCCTAACCAACAAGCAATACCAGCCCTGAAGAGCAAAAGACGATTTGTCAAAGTCAAGTAGTCGTCCCTGGGTCTTTGTTGTTTGAAAAGACTTTACTTATCTACTAGCTGTTCTAAAGGTCGGGAAATGGTTTTTTAGGCGTGGTGAAAGATGGCAGATACAACTGAAGGGTTCTGGACAAACACCGTATGCACGAGTTCATGACGGCCGCGCTGTATTGCGGTCTGCTATCAGGGAGATGATTGCAAGCGAAGCGTGTTACTTTCTAGGCATACCGACTACGAGAGCTGTGGGGCTAGTAGGTAAGTCGAACCTTGATCGTCTTTCCAAATTCCAATCCAGAAAATCCTATTTTTGGTGTAAGGCCTGTATATGTATTCTGTTTTCTTTTGCACGTTGTTATATTCTGAACTTCATTTTCCGTTGCTTCATTTTGGTGTAAGCACCATCATTCAAAATCAAAATATTTTATGTCACATAATAGGCCTTCATAGGCACTTATAAACCATCGAACATTATCATAATATCGTCGACCGTAGGTTCAATTGAGGTAAGGGACAAAATACGATTTTTCAGGAGAGGCCGACAAAGTTTTTTTTCGGACTAAATCGCCTATAACTTTTTTTCTTATTAACCTTTTTCGGGTCTGATTTCACACATAATCTTGTATTTTAGTGCTCTATCTACACGTGTAACATTTATTTAAATAAATTAGCTATTTAAGAAAATAGATGTCCCTTACAACAACTTACTGACCAAATATCTTGTAGTCTCGTCCCTTACATTAAATTGACCTCTGAGTTGGATTCAATTTATTATGGTAATTCGTTGATTGGGAAGACCCTTACCTTATTTCAAGTGGATTGGCGGTAATAATTACATCATTTCAAGTTCCTATATTGCATAGTTTTTTAGATACATTGTTATTATGGGGCTGATTCGAAATTTGGATCCAAAAATCATTAGGGTAAGGGACATTTTTCTTAATCTAGAATTTTTTCATATACACCATTCGATAGAGCGAAAAATTCTGAACAAAACTGTATACTTAACTCATTTTGGGTATTTTGTCCCTTACCTCAATTGAACCTACGGTCGACGATATATCCGGTACAGGATAGGCAAGGACGGGGTTCGAAAAAAACCTCATTATAATAAACCTCACACCTAGATAACGACTTATGCCTAATGGCCAACAGGAACTCAGCAACTTTTGTCGACAAAAAAGATACATTCATACAATTACAGTGAGTGACGAAGCCATCGTCAGGGATGTATACTACAACGGATGTCCTCGTCGAGAGCGGGCAGCGGTCGTACTCCGCTTGGCTCCGAATTGGTTCCGCTTCGGATCCTTAGAGATCCTGTCTAGGATTGGAGAGATCGCTGTTCTGAGACAACTCTCCGATTTTATCATTAAGGTATGGTAGAGATTGCCGTGTGGCATTAAGTTCGCTTATACGAGAACGTTGCGGTTTAAAAGAAGATGTAGTGACAAGAATTTAAAAGAGATATGCTAAGGTGGTCCGGTCATGTGGAGTGGATGAGTGACAGTCGATTAACGAAAGGTATTTACAAGGCAGCAACGCCAGGAGGGGACGCCTTAAAAAGACATACACTGATCTTATTGGTGCCGTTTTTCAGAGGTGCGTAGTACCGTAACCGGCGCGCTTGTATGACCAGATTTATGAATGTGGACGAGGCAAAAGGAGTATGTAAGGCTCGTAGCAAGTGGCGTTCTGTGGTTTCTGCCTACCCCCATGGGGAAAGGGCGCGAGTTTATGTATGTATGTATGTACCACTCTTGTAGATGAACTTCAAATAAATAAATAGTCTCACTGTTGTGGAGGGTAGAGTAGCCACTCGTGCAGTGATGGTGGTTTCGAGTTATGGGTGTGAAATATCCGCTTGGGGCCTGCGTGGCGTGTTAGCTTTCTGCCCACTCCCTGACACAGACAGGCCCTGAGTCTCAAGTCAAAATGGTATGGACTGATTGTGTATGATATGAAGTCTCGACTGTTTTGGAGTATACTACAGCTTTTATATTATGACTTCTAGGAGTATTTCCCTGACATCCAGCTGACTGATGAGAATCGATTCATTAGAATGTTCTCGGAAATTGCTCATAAGACTTTGGACCTCGTTGCTAAGTGGCAAGGTAAGCTTTATCTCGTATCAACGTATCAGTCTTCACTTTTCATAATTCATCATCATCATCATTAATTCCACTTCACTCACTGCTGGGTATAGGCTTCTCTTTGCTTGTGCCTAGCTCCACCCTCTTAAGCAAGCCTCAGCCTTTTCGAACTTTACACCTTGTATTTTCAACACAGGTCTAGGTTTCACCCACGGGCTTCTGAACACTGACAACATGAGTCTCCTGGGCTTGACTGTGGACTTTGGTCCTTTCGGCTTCGTGGACTCATATGATGGCGGATTTGTTTCCAATTGCTCCGATGGCGAGGGAAGATATGCACTTGCCAAGCAACCTGATGTGAGATTATTTAGTTCTATATGTCTACTAGTAGAAATTATTTATTGAATAAAATAAATATCTACCCTACCAACCTACCTTACCTACTAGCAAGCATAATGGATATAATTTTAATTACGGTATTATAGGTAGTGGTATGGAACATAGGACAGCTTGCAAATGCTCTGAAGCCTCTTCTGTCTTCCTCACAACAAGTACATATGTCGCACATATTGAAAACCCTAGACACTTATTGCAAGAACAAGATACTGTTGGTATTTTTTTTATTTTCTATACTTCGTCACACAGTCAGAAGGCGTCGCGGTAGCCCTCGTAGAAGATGGCGAGACGATCTGGACAAGACCAGTGGCCAGTGGTTCACATCGGCCTTAGATCGAAATAACTGGAAGTCATGGGGAGAGGCTTAGGCCTTTGCCCTGCAGTGGGATGATACAGGCTATAACTGTATCAGTATTTTCGTTCTATTAGTACTGGTTGTATGAATATCTAGCCTTTAATCACGGTTTCACTCCCATTATGTATGGAAATTAAGTCACGGGAACGATTTATATCTAGCCTATGCCACTCTGAGATAATGCAGTAAACAAAAACCTCTTTGTAATGTACTACAGGGAAACGTTCCAAATGAAGATAGGCTTGAAAGAAGAACGTTGGGGTGACGAGCAACTAGTAGAAAAGCTGTTGGACATGATGCAACAGACAGGCGCCGACTTCACTGCTACATTTAGACAACTTGGCGAGGTTTGCAATGTGGTCATGGTTCTTACTAAAGATGGTCCCGTGGTTCCCGAGGTTGCTGCATGGTGCGGGAGATTTCTTAACGCCTATTAATGGGTGAATGATTAAGATTCCACCACATACTGCTCCCTCACCTTAGTCAGACAGTTAAGCTTTTAAGAAAATATTTTTTCTTCTTATTCTTGATTTTTACAATATAGCTGGAACCTTGTGAGATGGTAAGCGAGATTAAACTGGAGGAGAAATGGTCATTGAAGCGTCTCTCATCTCATGCGTCTTGGGGCTGCTGGTTGGACCAGTACCGCGAAAGACTTGACAAAGAAGCCGGTGAGCAATCGCATTAGCTTAATTTTTACTTAGTAACCCTGACTTTTCTCTTGGCTAATAAAAATGGTAACGAACAACAATTTCTTCACAACCCAATTACTAGATGGTAAGATGGGCACCTACTATGACTGTTTGAGACTATCGGTCATCTGACTAACTGTTACGATTGTCAAAGAACGCTAAATGAGAGCCAGGACCGAAATAATTTGGCATTACGCATCACTTGGGATGAAGTAAGACATTACGCTGAAATAGGTCTTCACAAAACAGCCAAATGGCTCAGTCAAAATTTACTTACGCTTAATATTTCTAAAACTAAATTCATAACTTTTGCTAATACAGAACAATCACTAAAATCGGCACAAAATATAAAAATTCAAATTCACTCTTGTCAAAGCACAACCCATCAACACACATGCGACTGTGGCTATCTGGATAGGGTTAAAACAGTTAAATATCTTGGTATTCTCCTTGATGAAAAATTCACGTGGTGTCCATATATTGATCTTTTAGCGGGGAGAACACGCAAGTTGATATATGTCTTCAAGAAACTAAGGCATGTGGCTGATGCTGGTCTCTGCAAAACTGTTTATTTTGCCCTCGCACAATCAATTCTAGCATACTGCATCACGGCGTGGGGTGGAGCTCGAAAAACCCATCTTATTAAACTTGAGCGTGCACAGCGAGCTTTACTTAAAGTTATTCATTTTAAGCCTTTCAGGTATCCCACAGTCGATCTGTACGCTGAATGTGATGTTTTAACTATTAGACAGTTATTCGTTAAAGAAACTGTAATACAACAACATCAAAAACTGAAAAGAGAATGGGCGAAAATGTATGAAAGCTGGTACACCCTTCCAATAGCAATGAGATATACGTCGTTGGATAGCTCTTTTTAAATGTAACAATATTTACTATTACAGTTTTGTTGAAATGTTTGTCCGTTTTGAGTTATAGCTCAAAAACAAAGGTAAAAATGGATACCTTTAACGTTAAAAAATAAAACACAAAAAAGTGAAAAATAAAAATCAGCTTCTGAAGTCGGTGACTTTTGTTTGTTTGATTTCATGTTTTTGCCACCGACTTCAGAAGCTGATTTTTATTTTTCACTTTTTTGTGTTTTATTTTTGTCGAAGTCGGTTTTATTTTTTGTAAAAAAGTTTTTATTTTTCACTTTTTAGTGGTTCACATGTGCTTACCCCTTCACAACGTACCGGCGTGATGTTATATTATGAACTGGTGTAAACAATAGACAGACATGAGATTTCAGCAATCCCAGTCCATTTGCTATCATTTATTGAGGAGTTCCGTTGTCTATCTCCGAAGTTCTTCATCAGATGTTCACCAAATAACCTTTGTAGTGAGTTCAGGCGTGATATTATGTTGTGTGATGGCGTAAACAATGTTTAGTAAGCTAAAGCAACAATCGCGGTTAATCTGCTGTTATTTATTGAAGAGTTCCCCCGATTTCTACAAGATCCCATCATCAGATATTGAAATGGTGACAATGGGACCACACGGGAAGCACCAGCTTTCAAATGAAAAAAGAATCATGAAAATCAGTTCACCCAGTCGCAAGTTATGCGCGAACAAACATACTACATAACAACGACTTTGACTTTGACTTTGACTTTGACTTTGAAAAAAAAAAAAAAAAAAAAAAAAAAAAAAAAATACAGTCGAATTGATAACCTCCTCCTTTTTTTGAAGTCGGTTAAAAATATCTTAGTGTGTAAGCTAAAATAACATCAATGTCGTTGAATATTACGTAATTCGTAATTATCATAACAAAACATAACATCGCGCCTGTAATTCTCGAAGGGTTAGGCAGAGGTGAAGGTGCCTAATAGTACACCCACTTTTCGTCAGTTATGTTTAAGTCCCGTATCATAGGGTGCGAGCCTTTTACCATCAACCAGGCACAAATCCAGGCTACTACCAAGAAATTCTTGAGGAAAACCACCGGAAAAATGTATGGAAGATGGTACACCTCTCCAATAGCAATGTCATATACATCGTTGGATAGGTCTTTTTGAATGGAACAATATTTACTACGACAGCTTTGCCTAAATGTTTGTCCATTCTGAGTTATAGCTCAAAAACCAAAGTAGAAGTGATACCTATTAATATTATAATCTCAGTGTGTAATGTAAAATAACATCATTATGTAATTCGCAATTATAATAACATAACATACCATCACGCCGGTAACCCCCGAAGGGATAGGCAGAGGTGTACCTGATAGTATACCCAAGTTATGTTTAAGTTCCAAGTAATAGGTGGCAAGCCTATTGCCATCAACTGTGTACAAATCCAGATTTCGTGGCTGCTACTGAAAAATTCTTGAGGGAAAACCCAATAACACTGTCCGACCAGGGAGAATGTATGGAAGCTGGTACACCCCTCCAATAGCAACGACATATACGTCGTTGGATAGGTATTTTCAACTGGAACAATAGTTAGTATGGCAGTTTTGTAGAAATGTTTGTCCTTTCTGAGTTATTGTTCAAAAACCAAAGTAGAAGTGATACCTTTTAATATTATAATATCTCAGTGTGTAATGGAATATAACATCATTATGTAATTCCCAATTATCATATCATAATATGCCATCACGCCTTTAATCCCCGAAGGGATAGGCACGGGTGTAACCGTGGGTTTCGAGATAGCTTGGACGCAATCGAGGCCTGTGGCTATGAAAGGCTGTGGCTGAAAGCTATATGCCTCCAAGTAAAGAGCGTCAAAAGTCACAGCTCACTAGCAAGCAAATGAATGAATGAATGATTAATGTATATAACATTATTAGAACGTCATTGGTGTTATTGTCCCTTTCCCTTTTTGGTGTTATTAATTATAAGTTACACCCGTGCCTATCCCTTCGGGGATTAAAGGCGTGATGGCATATTATGATATGATAATTGGGAATTACATAATGATGTTATATTCCATTACACACTGAGATATTATAATATTAAAAGGTATCACTTCTACTTTGGTTTTTGAACAATACCTCAGAATGGACAAACATTTAGGCAAAGCTGTCGTAGTAAATATTGTTCCATTCAAAAAGACCTATCCAACGATGTATATGACATTGCTATTGGAGAGGTGTACCATCTTCCATACATTTTTCCGGGGGTTTTCCTCAAGAATTTCTTGGTAGTAGTCTGGATTTGTGCCTGGTTGATGGCAAAAGGCTCGCACCCTATGATATGGGACTTAAACATAACTGACGAAAAGTGGGTGTACTATTAGGCACCTTCACCTCTGCCTAACCCTTCGAGAATTACAGGCGCGATGTTATGTTTTATTATGATAATTACGAATTACGTAATATTCAACGACATTGATGTTATTTTAGCTTACATACTAAGATATTTTAACGTTAATAGGTATCCATTTTTACCTTTGTTTTTGAGCTATAACTCAAAACGGACAAACATTTCAACAAAACTGTAATAGTAAATATTGTGACTGTTAAGAAGAGCTATCCAACGACGTATATCTCATTGCTATTGGAGGGGTGTACCAATAAGCCCATTCACCTTTATTGATAAATCAACAATGACCTCGAGACGCTCTGATAGGGTGTGTCCTACAATTCCATATAAAACGGCTTTCATCGAAAAATTTCAATGTTATCTTGGACCAATGCTATATAACAAATTAAATAAAATTATAAAAATTTATTCATTAAACCAACACTCGTGCAAGAAGGTATTATCATCCTGGCTGAAATCACAAAACTATGAAAACGTAGAAAACCTCTTTTCAATTCTAAAATAATGCCTAAACCCGGCGGACTATTGTCTATAAAATTATTAATTTATTTTTTCTAAAATTGCCTAAGTTCGTACTCTTTGTTGTTTCTGTTACTAAAGACAGGTGTAGGGTACTTCAAAAACAAAAGAAGCGAACACTTATACGTTGAGCTTAAACTCGATAGTAGCAAACTCATCTACCCACATTGTATGCTGAGCACATGAATTATTTGTTAATATTATAATATTTTAATCACACTATTCTCATCTCTGATTGTAACAACATTGGAAGAGACTAACGTCTAAGATACAGGCTCGGCCTAGTTTAGACGTTGGGGTTCATTTTGTCTGTTTACTTACCTACTGTACTTGTAACAATATTGTGATAAGTGTAATATGTATTTCCGTTTTTCAATAAAGAGATTATTATTATTATATTCGCAATATTCGCATGTAGTACTTTATAATCCCTTTAATACCATGTCTGGTTTTATCCAGGCCATGTTCTTCTTCTTTCTACTCAATAGTATTTTAGACATCATTCAGTTTTTTTGGCCTAGGTGTTCTTCCCGTGAACAGTCGTGACTGTGGAGTAGCCGCAGTAGATCCGAGCTCTCCAGGCCTGTTCGAGGACGAGCGTCGTCGTCGCATGATGAGCGCCAACCCCGTCTACGTGCCTAGGAACTGGCTGCTGCATGAGGCCATTGTGGATGCTGAGCAGGATGACTATCAGAAGGTTGAGGAGTTTTAATGATATATTCTTGATTTTTTGGCATGGGTTCTATTGGGTTCTTCTACCAGAAATTTCTCTGTAGCTGTCTGCATTTAGGCTCACTTTCGCACTGAACTGCATTGTTCCAGTCCCGTTCATCTTAATTAACATTTATTGAGACTTTGTTTTATGAGTCGAGATCTTGCTGTCGACATGATCTGACTATGAT
This sequence comes from Diarsia dahlii, assembly GCA_949775195.1. Classification (NCBI taxonomy): domain Eukaryota; kingdom Metazoa; phylum Arthropoda; class Insecta; order Lepidoptera; family Noctuidae; genus Diarsia; species Diarsia dahlii. The sequence continues at coordinate 11,235,106 of OX459210.1, read as the reverse complement.
AATTTTTTTAGGTACGTTTCCTTCTGGAAGTGCTCAAGAAACCGTTCGAAGTGCAGCCCGAGGCAGAAAAGCGTGGTTTTTCCGCACAACCACCTCAATGGGCGTACGCTCTTAAGATTAGCTGCTCCAGTTAAATGATCTTCTCTTAAATAAATATTTATTTATTTGTTAATTATTTTGGTTCCTCATTTTAGTTATCCTTAAGTCTAGAATTATTCTATGAGTTCATCTATTTAGGCTTGATTGAGATGGAATAAGTTGACACAGGCGCTTTCGGACCATAGCTGCTTCGGCAGGAACATGCAGAGAAAGGTGGCGAGATAAAGTGTCATGTTATGTTGTGGTATGAGGAAAATATTTTGAGGAAAGTTTTGAGTAGGTTACGGTAGGTACCTATCAATGTGGATGGGTATAAGAGTAGCAGAAGACCAAAGAAATGATGGATGAACTGTTTATAGAATGATAATTATAGCAAGAAAGGAGGTGTCTCATGAGATGGCGAGTGATAGAGAACTAAAGAAGAAAAAGACTTGCTGTTCCGATTAGAAATTAATTGGGTTAAGGCCAAGAGAATAATGATAGAACCTTACACTGACCTGCAAATTGCAAGAAACGTAAGAAAATTAATATTCGCACGCTTGTTCACGCCGAAAGAAGACCGAGCTGAATGAAGCGTTAAATCATAATACGTATATCGATATGTTTTCACCAGATTCAACACGGACAAGTGTGCCCCACACTAGGAATTTTTCCTATGTCGTGGGTGCGTTCACAGACATTTAAACTCACATTTCACATACACAAATACCCATACCCGAAACAACTATCTGTAGGCCATACAAATAGGTATTTGTTTCGTCCGGGGATCGAACCCGCGACACGTAGCGCACATCAGTCAACTGCTTGAGCCACTGCGCCAACCGTGCTATCAATTTTATAATTATATTCGAATCTTTCAACTCCTTCACTTTCTACGATTCTGATAAGAAGTGTGCGTTTACCTTAATTTTTCACCATCATATTTTTCAAATCTCCCGTTACGGCTCATTTACTCGCAAGGATGAATCATCCCAAAACAAAAAAAGATAAAAAATAACTCGTGTAAACAGTACGTACCACAGAACGTAAATACTCTAGCGAGGGGGTACGTACGCACGAAATGTCAATGTCATAGTCATATGTTCTCTTGTCGTTGTCATGTCATGATATCTGGCAAAAATTTACAGATAAAAATCTTATTAATCTCAAAATTAGCATTGAGAAAATCAACTTTATGCTTGTTGTGATAAAGCTACATATTAGTTACACCAAATATTAAGCAAAACACATGTTTACAAAATAATACAGACGAGATGATTAAAATTTCGTCATAATTATATGAAACAGGATATTGTGAAGGTAATCTAAAAAATTACTTGATGAGGCGAGCTTTCTGTGTTCTAGCAGCTCTTATGAACGAACAGAAACCTAGTTTAGTTGGAAAAATGAAACCAGTGACTAACTTTAAAGAGTGGAAGTTCAGGGACACTCCTAACTACGCCGCGCTGCCTATTGATGAGAATCCGGAGTATAATATGCCGATGGCTGTGAAGGATGCTGTGTTTTCTAAGGTAAGAGTGGCTAATTGATTATTAAAAGCTCCATGGGCATAACCTCTCTCTCAAATCGATGCTGGGCTACTCTGATGATCATTCAGCTTTTGTTTACTAACCGTTTGTGTTACAAAAACTATAAGACTCATTCTTTTCGAATCTGCGTCAAAAAATCACCCTATAAAAGAGAGTTCTATTCTCAGTCTCAGCATACATTTGATTCAAACTATTTACAAGCACTTGTGAACATTCAAAGCCTGTCTGTTAGCCTGTAAGTCTTAGCTAGCCGCCTTTTCCTAAAGTGGATCTCTATGGAGAAATACAGTCATCAAACTCCATGGACACTCATTTCTTTAATGTGTTCCCATTTTCAGGTGCCAACAGAGCCTCTTACTGGAAAGCTTCACCTGGTTTGTGCCTCCGACGATGCTCTCATAGACATTCTGGACTTGGACCCTTCAGTAGCCGAGACTGAGGAATTCATCAACTTTATCGCTGGTGGTTATCTGCCAGAAGGAGGCCTGACTGTTTCACACAGGTATGGGAATTGAAAATGTTTAAGAAAGATAAAATTATGTTTTTGGAGGGGACCACAGGTTATTTTTTCATGCTCAATTAGTTTAGTTTAACGGGGCTTTTATCCGCACTTAGCCTCTTGATTGGGCCATTGTCCAATGCTCAATTAGTTAATGAGATACCCAAGTGAAGTTACCAAGATAATATATTGAGTAAATCCGTTTCATCTAGGCAAGTGTGCTCCACCTTAGGCCACATCAAGTTGTTGACCACAACTCTAGCAAGTCTATTTAGTATATCAAAAAAGTATTCTGTTGCATAGGGTACTTTTTTTATGTATAATAATATCTTAGTGGACTCAGTTGTCTGCACTTGGTCAGCCAAAATATTGTATTAATAAATACAAACAAAACCGCTCATGTAAAGTCATGTAGAGGTCAAATTTCTGTAAACGGATGACACAAAATTGTAGAAGAATGCTTTCAGGAGCACTGAAAATTACTGTCATTCTAATGTACTAAAATATTGCCTATCATCCATACTAATCTACACTAATATTATAAAGAGGAAAACTGGAACTGGACTGGACTGGGACTGGTTGTAATGATGGACCGTTTTTAAAAATTCTTTCACCATTCGAAAGCGACATTATCCACGAGTAACATAGGCTACTTTTTATCCACTGTATTCCCACGGGAACGGGAACTACGCGGGTAAAACCGCGGGACGTCCACTAGTAATATATAAATACATATTATAATTATTAAAAGATATTGTAATCTCCAATCTAATCTTAATGTTTTAAAGTCTAGTCTGTTAATTTACTTATCCTTCTAATTCTGTTAATGTAACATAACATCATGCCTGTAATCCCCAAAGGGTTAGGCAGAGGTAAAACTAATATACTTTAAAATTAATTAATTATCTTTCAGATATGGTGGTTACCAATTTGGCCAATGGGCTGATCAACTGGGTGATGGAAGAGCTCATATCCTTGGAGAATACGTGAACAGGTAACAAGGTTTTATGCATAACTTTTATTTTGAAAATGAAATTAAATGGTGGAGATTTGACAGCCCACGCTTCTTACATAAAGCTTTCCAACCCATTTAACAGGAACAACAACATTCATTTATTTTCATGCAACTTTGTCTGGCGTCCAAAAGACCTCTTACAAGACAAGATGCAGATAACATGTTGATACTCGCATCACAAACCATAGTGTGTGTGTGTAGTTAAGCGTCCCTTGAGTATCCGCTAGTGTTTGGGATTGGATCTCTTTCTTTTGTCTCTTTTGGTAAAATTATTCACTGATGTTATATATTTTTTATAATTTTTATTGATATGTTTGTGTACGTAAATCATACCTAATATTATCTTGCTCACACTATTGTATAGAATCTGGCTCTCCTATTATTCTGGTATTGCTGGGGAGTTTGTTCCGCCACTAAGAAGTGGTTGCTCAAACACGGAAGTGTCGATGGGTCGTTTTGGGGGACGTAGACGTTCAAAAAGTACTGATTATCAACCTAATTTGAATAAATGTCTATAGATTTTATTGTTCCACAGCAAAGGTGAGTCCTGGCAGCCACAATTAAAAGGCTCGGGTGAGACTCCGTACTCTCGCTTCGGGGACGGTCGTGCGGTGCTGCGGTCTTCAATCAGGGAGATGATCGCGTCAGAGGCTTGCTACTACCTCGGGGTACCCACTACTAGGGCCGCAGCTTTGGTGGGTAAGGTGGATTGCTAATATATTTAGTTGCGATATACTAACGGGTGTTAAACACTCTTATCAAAGTCAGAAGACACTTGTTCTTCCCGGCAATGCTATATTTTTTCGGGAACCTTGTAGTAAAAACTTTTTTATTTCACAAGTTATTTTTTTAGTACAAGGTTCAAATGTTATAACTTTAACTGCTATGACTTCCGTTTTTTACCCGACTACGGCGAAGCCAAAAGGAAGGGTTATGATTTTGGCAGTCTATGTATGTATGTATGTTCCACCGTAGCGCCTAAACTACTAAACGGATTTTAATAAATTCTTTTATGACGGAATTTAAATGTCGAAAACTTACCTCAAAAAATATTAAATTGAGATAATCATAGCAAGTTTGGTATCAAATGAAAGGTCTTGGCGAGCACATTAGAAATATGTATTATATTATAGTTTAAGTAGGTACACACAAAAATAAAATTCAAATAAAAAAAATAAGTTCAAAAATCTAAAACCCGACTACTAACAAAATCGCGGTCTTAAAAGTAGAAAACAAGAAAATAATCCTTGTCTGATATTCTTCGTAGTCGCATGCCACCTTGCTAATGGCAATTAACAGCTGACTTCTGTATCAATGAGAACGCCATGAAGGAGCATCAGGTATCAGTGGCATGCGACTACGAAGAATATCAGACAAGGATTATTTTCTTGTTTTCTACTTTTAAGACCGCGATTTTGTTAGTAGTCGGGTTTTAGATTTTTGAACTTATTTTTTTTTTAATGCATGCACCAGCACAATGTTTTGAGTCAGTTACATATTAGGTACCATTCCGTACCAACGAAAACCGAGACCTTAATTTGATGTACATTTCTGCGTTTATAATAAACTGTTTTTTTTTTGTTAGAAATACAGTATATACTTTCATATTATTATGTTCAGTTAGACCGTGTTATTTTGAAGTTACAACCCTCCAAGTCCAGTACTATCCGTTCCAAGGGGTTTCCAATTTGATTTATTTGTATAGACCTACATCCTACCTACATCCTGGTCCTGTATTACTCAGTACGAAGTGGGTTGTGGACATCAGATAGGCAGTCAGCAGGTTAGACTGAAATCCAAACTAAAAATATTGCGAAAAGGCTAGGCAGATGATGATGAATACTACATCAAAAACACCCTGGGCAGTTAGCACCGCTATCACCATATCAACTTCCCAACATATTTCTTTCTTCCCCAGTGAGTGACGACCACAAAGTATGGCGAGACAAGACCTACAGCGGTCGAGCGAGGCAGGAACGTGCCGCCGTAGTGATGCGTCTAGCCAACGCGTGGTACCGCATCGGATCCTTTGAGATACTGGTTAAGAGAAAGGAGCCTCACACTTTGAAGTTGTTAGCTGATTTTATTATAAAGGTAGATTCTTCATCTAATTCTATACTAATATTACTTTATACATGGAAAATTCTTTTACTAATGGGAAGCTTTATTATCTCTGAGTTACCTATATATTTAAAACGTTCTCTTGAAATAATTTTCCGATCAAAACGCGAGCGAAGCCGCGATGAAAAGCTGGTCGGTAATACAACCGTTATACGTTCAAATGCTGTGGTTGGGACGATAAAATAAATGTTATTATATTTTAAATTTTACCTAAAAAGTTGTCTGGTAATTGGTTATCGTGGTTGGCTACACGTGATGTAGAGGAATGAAGAAAATGTTGAGTATGAATGTTGTTGGCTAAGGAAGACCAAAGAAACGATGGATGGACTGTGTGAACGATGGCTAGGAGGGAGATGACTGCCTACTGAGATGTCGAGTAATAGAGAGTCATCTGCCTAGCCTTTTCCCAACTATATTGGGGTCGGCTTCCAGTCTAACCGGATGCAGCTGAATACCAGTATTTTACATGGAGCGACTGCCTATCTGACCTCCACAACCCAGTTTATACTGGGTAATACGATACCCTTTGGTAAGACTGGTTGTCAGATTTCCAGGTCACTGACTACCTGTAACGACTGCCAAAGATCTATATATGACAGCCGAGACCAACAGCTTAACGTGCTTTCCGAGGCACGGAGGAAACTCGGTATGAAATGGGCGGTCACCCATCCACAGACCAACCTAGGCAAGCGCCGCTTAACCTAAAGATTGACCCGAGTGGCAGTTATTATTACGCCACGAGCTCCTCAAGACTCGAGTAATAGAGAGTATGGAAGAGGAAGTCATGATGCGCCGACTCCAACTCCGCGCATTATGATGATGTATTTTGTATCTAATAACAACGTTGGTTTATAAGTTCCAATTGTTACATTTCATGAATGATCATTGTCCGAAATGAATTAATTATAGCAGGAATCGTAATCTTTCTTTAATTTTCAGCACCATTTCCCTGAGATCGAGAAATCCGGGGATGACAAGTATGTGAAGTGGTATTCAGAAGTGGCTCATAGGAATCTTGACATGGTGGCGACTTGGCAAGGTAAGTTAAAACCCAATTGCTGTAATAAAAATATAACTAACTAGCTGACCCGTGCCCACTTCGTTGGGCATAATTAGTCGAAAGTGTGCTAATTACGTTTCGAAAAATTCAATTTCGGGGACGTCCGCTGCGTATGGAGCCGACCACGCGACTGGGCCGCGCGGGTACCTACCTCTCAGATCAGATGTAAAAGGCCACGCCCCTTTCTCCCGAAGCGAGCACGAACGCGAACCGAATTAAACCCGAAACCATCCCGCGCCCTCCGCTGCTTTGGCTTTTTCTCCGATTCACTTTGCAAAACGGACTACCACGTAAAAGCTTTTTTATTTTTCGGTTTTTTATAATATATAACCTATGACACTCAGCAATAATGTGGCTTTCTATTGGTGAAAGAATTTTTAAAATCGGTTCAGTAGATCCCGAGATTACCCCTTACAATTTAACAAATATACAAACACACAAACTTTACTTCTTTATAATATTAGTAACTACAGTCAAACCTGGTTAAGTGAGACCTCAAGGGAATTGAAAATTCGTCTCACTTATAGAGGTATTCCACTTACCCAGTGTCTTAGATATACAATATCTGTCTTATGGGACCTCAGCATGAGTTCCAGTTATGGAGGTTTCTCACTTATCCAGGTCCCACTTAACCAAGTTTAATCTTTATACATACAATGGCTTTATGTTAAAAGTATCAATCAGTGTAATCGGCTTGACCCGATCAGGAAGAGTATTTACATAGATTTGTAAAAATAAGCGGTAGGCCACACTCGACCAGCAAAGAAAAAAATACAAGTTTTTAATGTTACAAATTTAAATACCACCATGACCCCTTAACAACTCAATGCATCCATCAGTGCTATGTCTTAAGTGCGTTAAATTGAGTCCTACCAAAAGCCAAAAACGTAACTTTTCACACCAAAAAATTCGTGTCCCAGCAATATTTTTTGCGTAGACTCACTTAGTTTGATATACAAAATGCTTGGTTGACGGTTTCGTGAAGGATCCCTTTACTCCTTAAATTTTTTTAAGGTTAACCATACTTTTTTTTGCTCAGGTCTTGGTTTCACTCACGGCGTGCTAAACACAGACAACGTCAGCCTGTTAGGCCTGACCATAGACTACGGTCCCTATGGTTTCATAGACCATTATTCCCAGCATTATGTGCCCAATACTTCTGATGATTTGGGTCGGTACGCGTTTGCCAGACAACCAGAGGTGAGTTCGAATAAGATAAGCTACCTTATTTTACTCCTATTTTAAGTATAAGTAAGGATAACGTAAGTAATAGTTTAACGGGCTAGTGTCCGCAACTCCGCGTACAAAGCGCGTATTTTGCGTACGGGTGGGAATATTATTTATTCCACCCCAGTTCCCTGAGAAAAGGCATACAACCCCTTGGGGTTACTGGCAATCTTGCTCCTATTTTATAGAGTAGTGAGCAGAGAAGCGGTGGCCCAGTGGTGGCCACCATGACTTACAAGCAGTAAGTCGTGGTTTATGGTCGTGTGGTTATAGTCGTGGAAGTGGAAACTATGTTTTTTTTCCTACTCCTCCGCTATTCTTTTCTGATTAATTTCGTTGCGGGATCCAAGACAGTTAAATCATTTCTCTGGGACTTCGTCGAGCTTCATTGCTTTTCTTGTGGTCGCCACTGTTGATTCTGGCTAACAGGAGTTACAGTGGTTTGGGAATAGTGTGGCGGGCTTGTCCCATTAAAAAAAAAAGTCGTGGATTCGATCCAGACAGGATCATAAGTTTGTGTAATTTAATTCATCACCACTGCTCTCAAAACGATGAAGGAAAACAGCGTGAGGAAACCGTCATGTCCTAGAACCAAAAATTAGAAGACATGTGACCAACCGGAGCTGAGCCCGCGTGGTATTTTATACCCAATTCCCTCTCATAGAGAGATTATTTTAATCCTGAACCACACAGGAACTATCCCACCACTTATTACCACCTTTTTTTTGGAGGAGCTCTGTGCAGAGCGGTAGTCTGACACTCCCTGTCAGACTACTACTGACTAAAAACCGCCCATGTTCCTACTTAGCCCTTTGTGTCGAGGCCGCGGTATTTCGAACAACCCGCAGCCCACCACTTACTTACCTTACGATAAAAAAGCTGCTGATGCTAGTTATTGCACTTTACAGATCCTTCTATGGAACTTGGACAAATTAGCGCAAGCGCTGGAGCCTATTCTGTCAGAGCAGCAGAAACAAGAAATCAAAGACATCCAGGCTACTCTCGAAAACTACGTCAAAACTAAAGTATTGTAAGTTTATCTTAGCTTATGTAAAATGAACTTTATGTGAATCTGTAGTAGGGTGTTATTTTGTAAGACGACTTGCAAGCAACCTAAGTTACTTAGCGATCACGGATATGGAATCCTTCATTAAACTTTTTTCCCCCTCTCCTCTCTTATTTGTCTATACTAGTCTACTAATATTATAAAGAGGTAAAGTTTGTACAGAGATTGCCCCCTTCGTAAGGGCTAATCTCTGGAATTCGTATCTACTGAACTGGTTTTGAAAATTGTTTCACTAAAAGGAAGCTTTATTATCCCCGAGTGTCATACACTAAAAATACGTTCCCGTGGGAAAACTTCCGACGACTTCTACATAACGCGAGCGAAGTCGCGTGGAAAAGCTAGTTTTTGTATAATGGAAACGTATTTGGTTATGAATGGCAAATAAACACAAATTGTCTTCATTAATTTCTTTCTATAATGCTTTCTTTACTACCTAATATTTCAGGAAAACTTATCTACTGAAGCTTGGACTCAAAGAAATTAAAGATGGCGACGAGAAACTCGTGGAAGATCTGCTAGAAATGATGCAGTTGAAAATGGCGGACTTTACAGCTACTTTCAGACAACTCGCTGAGGTAATTGGTCACATTTCTTACCCGTTAATATGACTACAAAGAGAGACAAAGAGGTTTAAAAGCAAAAGACGGAACTCAACAACGGTGGCTCAAGCAGTTGACTGCTGCGCTAAGTGTCGCAGGTTCGATCCCCGCACGAAACAAATATTTGTATGGCCTACAGATCCTTGTTTCGGGTCTGGGTGTTTGTGTATGTAAGTTTAAATGTCTGTGAACGCCAACGCACCCACGATACAGGAGAAATTCCTAGTATGGGGCAACGCTTTAAAAATTAAAAAACTAACGCCCGAATACTCGAACGTCACTCAATTTTAAGTTGCACTTAAATCTCGTGCTGTCTTTGTTACTTTAACGCAGAGTGACAGAGATAGCACGAGTTTTGAGGGCTACTTATAATTGAGTGACGTTCGAGTATTCGGGCGTAAGCTGATCTTTTCTCAAGTTTTGATGTGCCGTCATTATGCACGATTTATTTTTTATTTCTTACGTTTCTTGCAATTTACAAGTCTGTCGAGATATATGTTGATAAAAAAAAACGATTCGGACCGAAACAGACTTTATTTCTTTCCAGAGTTAAAATCATCAATAAAAACTTAATTATAATTGAATGACTTTTTCATGAAATAGTCATAGAATGGGATTGAAATGTACATAATGTTTATTTTAAAATCTACCTTTTTTCAGGTCGCACCAAAAACGTTGACAGATAAATCAGTTCTAGAGACGAAGTGGTCTCTCAGTAAGTTGGGTGAAGCGCCGAAATGGGAGAAGTGGGTGCAAGCGTACAATGATAGACTGGACAAAGAGAATTGTAAGCCCATTTTATAACTCTTTTATTACCTAAACAGGGTGTAAGGGACAGCCCTCGGCAGAGAAAGTGGAAATCATGTCTTTCCTACTCCTCCGCTGTTTTTTCTGATTAATTTTGTTGCGGGATCCAAGACAGTTAAATCGTTTCTCTGGGACTTCGTCGAGTTTCATAGTCTCGGCGCTTTTCTTGTGGTCGCCACTGTTGATTCTGGTTTACAGGAGTTACAGTGGTTTGGGAAAAGTGTGGCGATCTTGTCCCATTCAAAAAAAGCCATCCGCAGACTAATGGAGTGAATTCAGTATATCATTCTAAGATGACCGGTACAAGAAATTATTTCAGCAGCGTTAATCAATTTTATTTGTTTTATTTCTTCATAAACAATGTATCGTTAACGTTGCAAAACGTAACGAACTGCAAGCGCTTCGACGAGTTCCATGAACCTGTCGTTCGTTAGACTGTTTCAACATTCACTGTTGGTTTGTCTTAGCCGTATTATTTACCTAAATAGAGTGCTGCGTACAGAGAATATTATTTTACAGTATATGTAATGTAATACAGAATAGTAAATGAAAAAAAAAACGATAAACAAATGTTAATTTTCCTGGGGAAAATTCAGGTGGATTATGATTTGAAATAAGGAGCTGAATGTATCCTGTCGGTGTTTAAAATCACTTAAAAGTTGCTGCGTATATAGGAGGGAAACAGGCGAGGCTTATTATGTTTTTCCTAAAAAAATAAAATGATTATTCTGCCATGTTTACAGTATCTGAGGAAGAGCGAATCGCGCGAATGCTCAAAGTGAATCCAGTGTATGTGCCGAGAAACTGGATCCTAGAGGAAGCTATCAAGGATGCTGAGAACAATGACTTTGAAAAGGTATATCCTTATGTTCATAGAAAAATTTCAAACTATTCTGGAGGGGCAGTTTTTCAACACTAACTTTGCGTTCCCAAATCCTCATAAAATAGGGTCATTCTAGAATTGCAAAAACCCTCTATACCTATACATTATACAGTCTTTCTGTTAATCAAATCTGTCTACCTCTTAGGTACAGAATGGAAAATTTTGATTTTGCAGTTAATGATCTCTTCTGCCTTTTTATAAATGTCACACAAAATAAAATACAAGAATTACTGCTTATTTCATAAGAAATTTGAATGTTTGTTTTTTTTCAGGTGCGATTTTTGCTGAAACTATTCAAAAATCCGTATGAAGTTAACGACGAAGCCGACAAGCGAGGATATTCAGCTCAGCCACCGAGCTGGTCTTATGGACTTAAGCTGAGCTGTTCCAGCTAAATTATTGACAATATACATTTTATCGACAGCCTTTATCTTAATTTATTTATTAAGGGTTGGCGCAGCATCTCTTTTTCTTCTCTATTAACGCACATATCTGTTTCATGAAATGATATTATGTATAATGTACATTAGGTATAGGTTGATCAAAAGCAATAATTAATGGTATCAAAACTTTGTAGAGCTATTGGATTTCCGTAATACTTTTTTTATAACTTTACTCCAAATGCATCTTCAGTGTATCTATTATTATTATATTAGGGCAACCGGTGGATGCAAACGGCAGGTTGCCGTTTGTTATGTCGTTCAATGGGGGAGGTCTTTGTCCAGCAGTGGACGTCTTATGGCTGATGATGATGATGTGTAGCTATTGCAGCATATAGAGCAGAGGTTTTTTTTTTGTTAGCCTACTTTGTGTCCCACTGCTGAGCAAAGGCCTCCCCTTGCTCCTCCCATACCTTTCCATCATGTGCGATCTCTGGCCATGTTAGCCCCGCAAACATTATCAGATCGTCACGCCACCTTCGCAGCGGTCGACCTTGATGGCGCTGTCCTTCCTCAGGCGTCCAGTGTGTGACGATCTTTGCCCATCTCTCCGGGTGCATCCGTGCTACGTGGCCTGCCCACACCCACTTCAGAGCAGATTAAAGCTTAAAATTTTGTTGATAGTCAATATTGACGTGCAAAAGGTTTGTGATGTAAGCAATACCTTGAAAAGGTATTAGAATAAGGTGGTACTTTATGAGTGTAACATAAACGGCGAAATGTGAGTGTACTATTGGGTATACACCTCTGCCTAACCCTTCGGGATTGCTGGCGTGATGTTATATTATGTTTTATGAGTGTAAGGTTCAAGGTTTATTATTAAGTGTCTAATTTATTATTTTTGTACCAATTTATTTGCGAAAATATATATGCTGTTATGTTATTTTTCGACTTTAATTTTACCCTTAAAGAGTGACGTACAATTAGACCGAATTATTTTTAGGTGACTTGATGAAAAGATGGCCTAAAGCCAGGAGGGTAGTTTATATAAAAAACGAAATACAAAAAAATACTGTAATCAATAAAATAATCTTTCCATAATGTAGGCATTTCAACATAAAGAAAAACTTATTTACAATAAACAACATAATTTCCTCCCTGGTATATATGACCAGCATTAAACATTCACTTGTAATCTTCATCACCACTATCATCAGGTTCAGAGTAATCTTCATCAATCTCTATCTTCCTTCTTTTTGGTTCCGGAATATTCTCTTTTTCTGCTTCTATAGCTTTCTCGGCTTCGACTTGTGCAGATCTGTGGTGGAAAACAAAAGAGATAGTCTTTGCCAAGTCCCAGCATTGCTTCAGAACTAAATCTGCTAAACTTTTCTTGTCTGCACAGTGGTACCAGTTTGACAAATCTGATGTGCAGTCCGAATTTTCTGGTGGAATTGTAACCTGGATGTTGTTTACACATCTTTTGCATTTAAACTTGCTATGTGTATCTGATAGCGTGTTTTCTTCTAATCTAAACAGATCCTTCAAGTCATCAGAAGTGAAGTGTCTAAGAGATTCCTCATTTTGATCAACAACAGTGTCACTCAGAGCCTTTTTGTGTGCTTGTCTTTGGAATATCTTTTCCTCTATGGTTCCTGTTGCAAGGAGCCTGTATATGTAGCAGGGTTTCTTTTGTCCATCTCGCCAGACTCTTGCCATGGCTTGGTCATCATTGGCAGGGTTCCAGTCAGGGTCAAACATGATTAGTCTGTTTGCTCCAATAAGATTAAGACCACAACCACCAGCTTTGGAACTCAGCATAAATATCCATTCTTTGTTTTCCTTATTGTTGAAACTCTCAACTACTTTAGCCCTCTTCTTGATAGTCATAGAGCCATCAAGTCTCACATATAAATAAGATCTCTTTCTACATAATTTCTCAAATAAATCTAGGGTTTGTGTATAATTTGAAACAAGCACAATTTTGTCATCAGTATTGGTCTTCAAGTTAGCAAGAATGCAATCTAAAATCATAAGCTTTCCGGACAATTCAGGTTTCACATCTTTTATATCATAATTGCTTGGTAACAGGCTCAAGGCTTTTTCAAAACCTTCAGATCTTTCTAGAATTTTGTCATAAACTAAATCTGGATGGTTACAGAGTTTCTTCAAAGTAGTAATGCTTGATAGAGCACTAAGGGTATTATTCTTTTCTCCAGTTCCGCTGAACTTGTTGCGGATAGCATCGGAGTTGATGAAGTTCTTATACAACTGGGTCTGAAGGGGAGTCATCTTCACGCATATGACCTGTTCAAACTTAACTGGCAGGTATTTAGTGAGTAAACTGCTTGTTCTGCGGATCATACATTTGTTAACAATGGAGGTTAGAGTTGACAGACATTCTTGGGCCTTTTCTCTTTCTGAAGCAGTAGCTAAAGCATCTTGGCCTCTTAAAATTGGATTTTCATATCTCTTCTTAAATTCATGACCAGTTCCTAGAATACCTTCATTGACAAAATGAACTAAGCTGAAGTATTCTGTCAAATCATTTTGGATTGGTGTTCCTGATATCAAAATTCTTCTTTTAGCCTTCAAACCCATTAACGCTTGGTATGTTTGGTTCTCGGAGTTCTTCAATCTATGTCCCTCATCACATAAGACTAATCCAACTTCAGAAGAGTGTAGAATATTGGAGTAAATTCGAAATGTTTCATATGAGATGATTAGTACTGGAGTGGCTACTCTAGTTGTGGTAAATGTGTTCATGTACTGCTGTAGCTTCAGTGTTATGTCAGCTTTAGACCCTCCGTCCATAGCCAGAGCATTGATTCTCTGTCCTAACCACTTGTGGATCTCATTGTACCAATTCTTGACCAAACTACTTGGGCAAACAATGATTGCCTTACAGATTGTAGGCTTACATTCTGGCCCTTGTCTCAAAAGTGTCCATAACAGAGTAATGCACTGTAAAGTCTTTCCTAATCCCATTTCGTCGGCCATGATGCAGCCATAGGCGTTTTCTATCTGTTTACCTGTGACGCAGTCGTACATAAACTTCACTCCTTCTCTCTGATGAGGTCTTAAGATGTTCCCCAGCACTGGGTCTACAACCACAGCCACTCTGATGTCATTAGGACTCATCTTCATCTTTTCATGTTCAGGTATGTAAGGCGGACGGTACAATACCAACGCATTCGGTTCGTCTGGATCGTGTAAGGCTCGTCTAACCTGAGTCCTCTTTAGACCCAAGCTTTTACCACAAAACGAGGACACATAGTTTGGTATGGGAACCTTGAAAGGCTTAATCAGTATAGACTTGATTAAATTCTCGTGTTCGGATGCAGTTAATGCTTGAGAAGCTGATTTTTGAGTCAATGGAATCTTGGTACATTCCCGCCGTTTATTTCGTTTGGATTCTAGCAGTGGGCTTTTGAAGACATTGTCGCTTGAGCCAACCTGGCTCGGAGCTAGGCTGCGCCGCATTTTAATACTTTTTTACACCATTTTTAACACGAAATTAAACAAAACAACACCTGTTACAACTTGTTTTGAAAATGAGGGAAATTTGACAATTGACATTGACACTTTGTAGTGTTGCTACAGAAAAACAATTGATATTCGATTGTTAATTTGGGAGCTAAAGGCGGCCATTCACAAGAATCGTGAGGATTTGTTAAAATATTAATAATATACCGACAACAATAACTTCATTACAGTAAGTAACGAAATTTAAAAGAAAATTTAAAAGGTGCCAGATATTCTGCGTTTCTGCATAGTGAACATTTTTCTAGGCCTGCTTTGTCTGATCTGATGCGAAATAATAACGTACGTAGACTTTCACGACCACGATACGACACATTGCAACGTATCATCATCTACATTGCCTTTTCCCAATTATGTTGAGGTCAGCTTCCAGTCTAACAAGATGCAGCTGCAGCAAAATACCAGTACTTTACATCGTATATTGTGTGTGATGTACAGAGGCCAGTACATTTTCCCAATCGATTTTGAACCTATTGCTTGAACGAAAGAGTTGAAGAAAAAAAATGTTTATCTTTATGTGTTGGCGTCTGTAGGTACATCAGTCACCGCCGGTGGCGACTGGGAATTTTTGTTCCCATTTGCCTCCGGTGGCAATCCCCGTGGGGGCGGCTGGGAATGAATGCATATTTCATCTTAGGGTATGTTGAACAAGGGCACGTCGAAATAAAACAAAACGAAGGTTACAAAAATACTTAGTATTAAAAAGCAAACATTTAACAAAGACTTTCTCTTACTTTTTAAGTTATAATCGGTACAGTATTGATGTGTAACATCAATACTTTACTAGCATGATTCATCACAGACAATTTTTAACATAAAGTATACTGTAGCAGATTTTTGTCCGAGAAATAGTATGGGGACATGCGATTATAGGTTTTCAGAACATGTTAGATGATTATAACATCTTTCATTGCATCCAAGTTGACGAATTAAAAAGTTTATAAAACTTGAACTTTTTAACACAAACCGACGCATTTGTGCGAATACTCACTCATTTTAAACACAACATAGATTAATAACTAAAGAAAAACATCAAAATGTAATTAAAATCAATCATTCTTTCAAATAACAAAATAAGTGATTTAGTGATTTTAAGTGATTTTCGGTTATGCGATCGTGAGTACATATTGGACAGACGTTGGATTATTTTTCCGCCAGACAGAAATGAGCGCTTCTATGATTGGCTGTTGCAAAGAGTCCATTGTATATCATCTGATCAGCATTTAGAAGGCTTAAAATCCATTACATAAGTATTTTTGTGCGATTACTGGTATAATATTTAGTTTATATTTCAATTTAATAACAAGGCATTGTTTTTATTGCTTTTTTTGTTATACAAATGATCCATTACACTGAATATACTATAGGAAATAAGTTTTATGACAGATCCTTATTTTTGAAGTTCATTGAGACCACTTGACAGCTCTTACAAAATATTAGAACATCATAAACGCGAGGTGCCAAGTAAACCCTCCCCCCACACACGGAATTTTTATTAATGATCTTTCCTATAACGCACTGGGATGCTTTCTGCTGTACTTTAATTCCCGGTTCAATACTGACAGCAAAAAATTCATAAAGCGACAGTAAACCACCCTTGTGTGAAGGCTTACAGTACCCGCGGTGCGGTATAATGACAAATCGAGATTTAGAAAGAGACCACGCTCTACAAAGCCAGACTTCTTCTGAATTCCGATATGGCCATGCCATATTACTGGCCGCATACTGTAGGTCAATGGAACTATTCTTTCGCATCTTACTTCAATGATTTCTCGGCAATGGCATTGGAATTAGTAACGTTTTATTATTACTTCTTGTTGCTACGTACAACCTTGATGTTCGTGCCTTCGAAGACGCAGTCAGTTCGTGATGGGTATACGTTCTTGAGGTTTCCTTCGAGATCCACCACTTTCACCTAGAGAAAAAAAAAGAAAAATTTGTGTTAAAAAAACGTGGGACTAAGTAAGACTTGCTAGCCTCTCTCACTATGCCTCGTCTGGTGAACAAATTGATCATATTATGTGGGAAGAGTAAAATGGTAAATTGACATTCAAATGAGCGTGTTTTTTTGTTATTATATTGTTTGATGATATGGAACCCTTAGTTCGCTTTCTTTTCAGCTTAGCAGCCTTTTTTTGAGAAATCATCAAATGACTCTTCCCGCTTTGGCAGAGCGTTAGGGAGTGTCAGACTTGTACTGACTAAAAACCACTCATGTTCCTTCTTAACCCTTTATGTCGAGGCCTCGGTATCTCTTTCGAACAACCCGCAGCCCCGACAGCAGCTTAGCAGCCTTCGATCTAGTTTCGTTGTCAATTCATGGCAATAGCTCTTACATAACTGATGAAATCTGGGGTTTACTGCAAGTTTATTGGTATAAGTTCTGCCCACCCTCTGGGGAAATAATGACGTGATGTTATGTCACTATTAATATCACTCGTTTTACTACAAGCATTGATTTATTTCAGCTTATCTGTAACCTTGAAAAAGACTATCTTTCAGATATCATACGTAAATACCAAGTAATTTATGTTTAAGCTACAATGAAAATCAGTGAAGTAGATAAAACTACTGCAGATATGCACCTGTTTTCTAGAGAGGGATAGGCAGAAGTAGCATCTCTAGTTTTCATCAGTTTTATAGGAGATAGTGTGCAGCAAAAGTGGATTACCATTTTTGACCGGCAAATTGCAAAAAACGTAAAAAAACGAATTTGGCGGGCTACTTTGTCGCATTCACTTTAAGAGGAAATGCGGGCGCTGTCTCTCTCCGTCTATCTCTCTCCACTATTGCTGTCTCTCTCCGTCCCCCTGCCCTCAAATTCGTGCGATAAAGACAACTGCAGATCCGACTCAATAGCTTAAGTAAAAAGTCATATTTCTAAGTTTGGCTCTTGCCTATTTCCTCCTCCAATATTGTACCAATTTATAACATATTTTGGACACTAAATAAGAAGGATGAATTCTGTGCCTCTATGTTTTTCTTTTTCGTTAATAGTTATCAAAGGACATCAACCAAAATGGGTTACCTAAGCCGGTGAACAGCCGTATTGGGAAAAAAGAAATTCATGAATAATTTAGTAATAATATTTAGTAAGTATTTATTCAGGAGTGTCAAAATAAATGGCAAAATCAATCCAAGCTATTAAACATTATTACTGAAACTGCATAGTCTCCCGAAGGACTGTAAGTTGCTACGCTCATATTATCATGTCTGTGGTATGGTATTTAAGCTGGGCAAGGTATGAAAATGTCGCTCCACCAGCCACCTGCTCAGTTTTAGACCATGTTTTATTAACATAATTATGAAAATGAATAGTTTTACAAATAAACAATTTATTTCAAAATATTGAAGTTTTTTTTTGATTTGTATTATACTAATCAATTTGATACAATGTTTCTTACCTATATGTTTTCTTTGTACTGTAAGCCACTCAATAAAATTAAAAATAGTGCGATATTTTTATGCCCATGTTCCAAGCCCAAACGCCATACAAAGTGGTTGATGTCCTTTGAACACTAGGCCTCTGTTGACAGCGATCTAAATAAGCATTTTGACCATTTTTAAACCGACTTCTAAAAAAAGAAGGAGGTTCTCAATTCGGATGTTTGTATTTTTTTTTTTTTATGTTTGTTCGGGCATAACTCCGTCACTTGCTAACCGATTTGAAAAATTCTTTTTTTGTTGGAAAGGGTATACTTCCCAAATGGTCCCATAATTTTTTTATCGAAATCGGACAAGCGATTTTTGAAAAATCAACAAAACTCAAAAATAAAAACTACATTGTCCACATTATGTATGACCCATGAACATGTGAAGTGTGAACCACTAAAAAGTGAAAAATAAAAACTTAAACCAGTTTCTGAAGTCGGTGGCAAAAAAAATTAAATCAAACAAACAAAAGTCACCGACTTCAGAAACTGATTTATTTTTGACTTTTTTGTGTTTTTTTTAAGTCGGTTTTATTTTTTGTTAAAAAGTTTTTGAAGGGTCTAGTGCTTAGAAAAATAATGTATCATCAAAATTATTGATCGAAGCATCAAAAAGAAAAATATAGGGGCGTACAACAGTGGCGGGCCTCCCATACAAGCAGAAAAGCTGTGCTTGCCCTAAAATAAAACAACAAATAAAAAAACAGTCATAATATAAACACTAACAAAATAATTATATTATCATTTAATATAAATTCGCGTGCATTACTCAGCGCGCGGCGTTGTCAAACTTCATATTTCTCCGCTGCGACCGCGAGTCTCTAGCTCGCTCTAGCACTAACAAAAGAAGAGTTAAGTAGTGAGCCAGTGGGCGGGGCTAGCCCAGTAGCCCTTTCTCGAAAGCACGCACTGTTTCCTGCATTTTTCATTCATAAATTGGTTTGTTTTTAATAATACTTTTAGGAAACATTCGAAATTATAAATGAGGAATAAGCCGAGCTTCTGAACTATTTGAATGTGTGCGTGGCAAGTCAGTGTATGTTTGAAAGAGAATGTGTGTTTCACGGTTCGCCCTAGAGTATATGTGTTCTGTGATGATGCGTGTGGCGAGAATTTTGACACAAAGTAGATTTAAGTTAGTAAGTTTAATTATATTTAACTAGCTTTTGCCAGCGGCTTCGCCCGCGTGAAAATGACGATTTTCCATACAAACTTTCATCCCCTATTTAAATCCCTTAGGGGTTGAATTTCGAAAAATCCTTCCTTATTCCTTGTCTACACTATAAAGGGAACCTCTGTGCAAAATTTCAGCTTTCTAGGTCCAAGAGTTTGGGCTGGGCGTTGATGAGTCAGTCAGTCAGTCAGTCAGTCAGTCAGTCAGGACTTCTCTTTTTATTTATATAGATTAAAAATATTTAATTATTATATTTAATTTAAGTTAGTTCATATTTGTTTTGAGCGATTACTAGTGAGTGCATTTCTTTCTGTATTTCTTTTTCTAGTGATTTAAAGTTTGACATTAGTTTTTGATGGAATTACCTAACTTTGTTTTGAAGTGGTTAATGTAATATTTCCTTGTGAAAGATTAAAGAGTGTGGATTCGTTATTGTGTAATGCACCTAAATGTTGTTCTTAAATTGTGACGTAATATTAAATAGGAACTACGAAAAGTGTAGTTCACCACTTTTTGTATTTTTATAATTAGATATTAAAAATAACTAGTAAAATAAAACAGCCGTTATTAAAAACTTAACCAAAACAGTCTGCTTGTTGTAGTTGTGCTTGCTGTATTGCTTACTCCTAGGCACGCCACTGGTACAAGTAGTTAATGTATAAACCATGTCAGTCGGACGAAATTTCAAAAATAATCATTGGCCTTGACCCAAATTGTAGCGTGGGGATTGACGGGATAACCACAAAAATAATTAAATGTATAAGAACCCTGATAACAGATAAACTGACGGCCTGCATTAATGAGCACCTTGCAGAGGGAACGTTTCCGGATGCACTAAAACTTGCTAAAGTCACCCCTATCCATAAATCTGGCACTAAAACAGACCCAAACAATTACCGGCCTATCTCTGTTCTTCCTGTTGTGTCGAAGGTCTTTGAAAAAGTTATTTATTCGCGTTTAGACAAATATCTCACTTCTATTAATTTTCTTTATAAAAGACAGTACGGGGTTCGTTCGCTGTCCAACACTTTATCAGCTACAGCAGATCTTATTACAGCAACACAAACAAATATTGACCAGAAAAAGATAGCACTAGGTCTTTTTATTGACCTTAAAAAGGCTTTTGACACCGTTAGCCACTCAATATTACTGCAAAAGCTCAGCAAAATAGGTGTCTCTGGGGCGGCACTTAAAATAATAGAATCATACCTAAGGAATAGGTTTCAAATAGTGAAAGTCGGGGAATACCAAAGTAAACCACATAGCACAGGCTCATTCGGCGTGCCTCAGGGATCGGTTCTTGGACCATTATTCTTTCTCATCTACATCAATTCCGTACACGAAATTTCATTACACGGACACATTTCTCTTTATGCTGATGATACCTGTCTCTTCTACTATGGTACTTCAATTGATGATATGATTAACCAAGCGCAGCAAGATTTAGACGTATTATCCATTTGGTTCCAGCAAAATCTACTTACAATTAATGCTGCTAAGACGAGCTATGTTATCTTTAAATCCAAAAATAAAAAAATTCCAGCCCACCCGCCCTTGACCATTGATAATGAAGTAATACAGCAAAAAGAGTGCGAAAAATACCTTGGACTAAGAGTAGATTGTCAGTTAAACTGGAAAATACAAATTGATCACGTTAGATCTAAGCTTTCCTCACTTTTGGGCTCATTGCGCAATATTGTCCATTGTCTCCCTCTTCGTGTGCGCCAGACCATTTACAACTCTTTAGTAAAACCTCATCTTATGTACCTCATTGAAATCTGGGGCAATGCGCCAAAAACTAATCTAAAGGACCTCCAAATTGCTCAAAATAAAATTATTAAATTGCTTTTCCACTATGATTACCTTACACCCACAACTAAAATTTACAGGGAAACGAAACTCATGAACGTTAAACAACTCCATTCATACTGTACCAGCATACTTATAAGAAAAATACTAAACAAGACCATTCACACACAAATACACTTCACTAAAATACATCAGGTACATAATCGTAGCAGTCGTAGGAAGGATCACATTTTACTGCCGCGAGTGCGGACTGTCAATGGTGAGAGAACAATTATTTTTGCGGGAGTGCAACAATATAATAAGCTGCCTAAAGAGGTAAAAAATGCGAACTCATATAACGTTTTTAAATCTAAACTAAAGAATCACATTCTAAATGATCATACGTTATTTTAACCAAACTTGTCCTTCTGCAGCGTTGCTTTGTTGTGGCACCGTGTTGACCCTATTATTGTTCCTTTTGCGGGTGGATGGATAAAAATTGCAAGATTTGTGCTTCTGGAATGTTTTAGCAATAAGTAAGTTTATGCACATAAGTTTTAAGCGTATTAATGATTTTGTTTTATAGAAAAATATTACCCACATAGTTTGTAAGTCAAAGTTTTATGTTATACCATATTTTTAAGTTACAAATGTTCTCAAGTAAGTGAAATATTGTAATTTCTTTTTTGAGAAATAAAATTCTTTAACCATAATATTTATTATTCTGTAAAAAATCATAGCTGTATAGTCATTAACAAGAAAGAAAACAGGCGAGAGCGTTTCTATGGAGAAAAGACCTCCCGCATTTCCTCTTAACAGTAACTATTCTATATCATAGCTAATATTAGCCACCACTCCCTTACCTGCTGTACAGTCAGCGTGTGGTAGGCAGCGTCAGGCTCCTGGGGTCCTATGCCCAGAAGCACACACTCCTGCAGCAGCTTGTTCATGACAGTCTTGCAGGCGCCCAGCGACGTGTGTGACGTCACTTCCACCAACATCGACTTGCTTTCTTGAGACATCTGAGAACATTTTAGAATTTAATAAAGTATGCGACTTTGCTTATGACCTTTACTCAGCAGTGGGACAATATGGGCTAGTTATTATTATTATAAATAATAATAATGTGCGACTGCTGAGTATGAGGTCTTGGGTTACATTCTCGGGTTGGGTAAAGTGTTATTGGGTTTTTCCATTAGGAATTTGTCAGTAGCAGCCACGGAGTCTGGATTTGTGCCCGATTGATGGCAATAGGCTCTATTACATGTTATTTTAATATAATCGGAGAATTGTGGGTGTATCAGCACACCTCTGCCTAATCCTTCGAGGAATACAGGCGTGACGTTATGTAATAAGAAAGTATTGTGTGGGTTTAGCATGGTATAGAAACTTCAAGGGTTTGGGCGCAGAATGTCAGAAACGCAAAATGCCAGATTAGCAAATCGTCAGGTGTGAGATTTTTTTCTCAAATGGTCAGAAACGCAAAATGACAGAAACGCAAAATGTCAGGTTCGCGAAAAGACAGGTTCGCAAAATGTCAGGTTCGCAATCTTGTGATTTCTCTGAATAATACTTTTTAATTCCAACAATATTTTAATGTGGAAGTAAGACATTCTATACTTTTTCGCGCCTTAAAGGCTGTATTTCAAAAAAATTGAAAGTCAAAACTTGATATAAATTTGTGAAAACTTGATATCGTGTTCTGCCAGCCCCGTTACTTTCACATCACAGGAGCTGATGGAAACCCACCACTTTCAGAAAAAGCCAAACTCGTCGCAAAGTTTTGGGCTGACTCAGTTTAAATATTGTCATCAACACAATAAGAAGAATGATATTAGTTATTCAACCAGCCTTACCAAAAGATAGTGTATAACCCAGTACCAACTGGAGTGTGGAGGTCATGGCACTCGTTTGTTAGACTGAAACGGA
This sequence comes from Diarsia dahlii, assembly GCA_949775195.1. Taxonomy (NCBI): domain Eukaryota; kingdom Metazoa; phylum Arthropoda; class Insecta; order Lepidoptera; family Noctuidae; genus Diarsia; species Diarsia dahlii. Next base: position 11,211,956 of record OX459210.1, on the reverse strand, counting down.
AACCAAGCCTTTTTTCTATAATAATGTTGAGGAACATTGTAGGAAAAAGGCTAAGCAGATGATAGACCATTTTATTAACCTAGGTATTTTTATCCACTCCTTATAGGCTAAGCCGTGGGTAAAAGAACAGTAAATTACGGCAAGAAAAATATTGAATTTGAAGGTGATGGTAATGTACAATAAAATACCAATGGGTATAAAAGAATCAAAAAGTACCTATGTCTTGTTTTAAAAAAATGCTGAAATCATACATAATGAGCAAATAATAATAAAAAAGACACATTATTATTTACTTCGGTTCTACGAAGCCATGTAGTTGCCACATCTAGCACTTTTAGTTTGTCTCCGTGTTTGCTTGGTTGGTGCGGCTTACTTGTTTTGTTATTGTGATCGCTTACCCTCAAATTTGTTAATTTTTAATTTGAACGTAGATCTCTGTACGCTCAAACATATTATTTAAATTTAGTTTCTCAGTAAGTGAATTATTGTTAATTCTTGATGAGGAATACTTAATAAAGTTCTTAAACCATAAAAGGTTAGTTATTTATAAACATTTACCTTCGTATCCTCAGAGTTGGTGATGGGTGGGAAACTGATAACTTTTCCGCTAGCGTCTTGGAGGCACGGGTACACAGGCTTGCCTTCTAGCAAGTACAAGTATCTGTGAAAAAAATATATGTTTAGCATTCATTTTGTAGCTTTGTTTTACTGTTTGCTGGAAAAAGAAGAATAATAATATTTTTATTTACTCAAAAAACATTGTAGTACACGTTAAAAATACAGTTTTACAAAAAACAGTTATATATATATTCACGCCTCGAATAGAAGATTTCCCACCATTAAAACCCCCAAGACACACAATACAACAGTCCAGAAATAACCAAGTGCGCCCAAGTGAAAACGTAACCAACACTGCAAGTACTGGCAACTGGAACAGAAAAATAGAGAATGTACAATCTCAGTCAACAAGCTCGCTAGAGCAAATCATAATTAGACAGTCGGAGAAGATAGATATTCTTATTCAACAAATCGGGACCTTAATGGGGCTCCTATCGACACTAATAGCCCAGCAGAAAAAATGAAATTCCTCAGAATTGGTGCATGGAACATAAATGGCCTATCCCCGAATAAGCAAGAAGTAGAGCTATTCATACACGATAAAAAATTAGATATATTATTAGTTTCTGAAACACATATGACCAATCAAAAAGTTATAAAAATTAAAGGATGCAATATATACTATGCCAACCATCCAGATGGCACATCACATGCTGGGGCCGCTGTGATAATTAAAGATCACATAAAGCACCACGTCATACCAAACTATGCACATGCACACATACAGGCCGCCATAATATCCATAGATGACTGGCAGGGATCACTGAACGTGGCTGCAGTGTACTGTCCCCCACGACATCGCATAGATGAACAAATGTATTCCGATTTTTTCCACATGCTTGGCGACAGATACATTGTAGGGGGAGACTGGAATTCAAAAAACGCGTTCTGGGGCTCCCGATTGACGACGACAAAGGGTCGAGAACTAAAAAAGGCAATTGATAGTAATAACCTCAATGTAATATCAACAGGAGAACCAACTTACTGGCCATCGGACCCCAACAAAACTCCGGATCTCATCGATTTCTTTATCACTAAAAAGATGTCGGGGCTCTATACAAAAGTGGAATCATGTCTAGATGGGTCCTCAGACCATACACCCGTGATATGCACCTTAAGTACCACAATCATCTGGAAAGAACCACGAGAGACCCTGTATAACCATAAAACCGACTGGGAGTCCTTTCGAGATTATATCGATGAAAATATTAATCTGAGCATACCTCTTAAAACGGTAGACGACATAGATGACGCTGCGTGGTATACCACTAACTTAATACAAAAGGCGGCATGGCTATCAACTCCATTCATAGCATCTAAACCACAAAGCCATGACACTACTCTGGAAATACGAGAGATGATAGCTGCAAAGAGAAGACTGCGACATCAGTGGCACACCAGCAGGAATCGTCAAGACAAAAAAGCTCTCAACAAAATGCAAAAGGAACTGAAGGAAATGCTTAGAGAAAATGAAAACAATACCCTCCAAGACAAACTCAAGACTCTATCGCCATTCAAAGCAGAGGATTACACACTTTGGAAAATGACCAGCTCATTGAAAAGGCCAAAAGAACACATGCATCCACTAAAACAAGCTAACGGAAACTGGTCACGAAAGCCTCAAGAAAAAGCCGAGTTGTTTGCCAATTACCTAAAGAATGTATTCAAACCCAATGAACCTGATAATACACACACCGAGCAGGACATTGATGAAGTCTTGAACAGCGATCAACAACTGTCTCCACTATTGAAACTGGTGACAACGATGGAAGTAAAAGAAACTATCATGTATTTAAAACAAAAAAAGGCACCAGGTTTTGATCTAATAACGGCAGAAGTTCTCAAGCAACTACCAAGAAAAGGCATTGTTCTACTGACAATCCTTTTTAATGCAATACTTAGACTACAATACTTCCCAGAGCTATGGAAAATATCCATCATCAACATGATTGCCAAACCGGGGAAGCCTCCTACAGAGGTTACATCATATAGACCCATAAGCCTCCTCCCCTTGCTTTCGAAAGTCTTTGAAAAATTGTTCCTGAAACGCCTTCTCCCAGTACTAAAAGAACAAAAAGTTATACCGGACCACCAATTCGGCTTCCGCGCACACCATGGGACGACTGAACAAATACACCGTGTAGCTCAAACGATACGGCAAGCGCTGGAGAGAAAAGAATACTGCTCTGCTGTCTTCCTTGATGTACAGCAGGCCTTTGACCGCGTGTGGCACAAGGGCCTGTTGTATAAGCTAAAGCTCCATCTACCAAATACTGCATACATTTTACTGAAGTCCTATCTGCAAAACCGATTATTCCAGGTCAAATGCGAAGACTCTTTGTCATCAATCTGCCAAATAGAAGCAGGAGTGCCCCAAGGTTCGGTGCTGGGTCCCATTCTATACACAATCTACACCGCTGACCTACCCACCACGGATAAAGTTGTGACTGCAACCTATGCAGATGACACTGCAGTCCTCTCCTGTAGTAGGGATCCAAACACAGCATCCGCAAAACTGCAAGTATGCCTGGACGAAATTGGACTATGGCTACAAAAGTGGAGAATCCGAGCAAGCCCCACAAAATCGGTCCACATAACGTTCACACTAAAGAGAGGGGACTGTTCACCAGTTACACTAGACGGTGCTGTCTTGCCAACAGACACGACGGTAAAATACTTAGGCATGCACCTGGATAGGAGACTCACTTGGCGAGCCCATATAAAGGCTAAAAGAGAACAGGCAAATAGAAAGTTTGGAGATATGTACTGGCTGATAGGCAGACATTCAACGCTGAGCTTGGAAAATAAAGTCCTTATTTATAAGTGTATTCTCAAACCGATTTGGACATATGGTATACAACTCTGGGGATCAGCGAGCCACTCAAATGTTGAAATCCTCCAGCGCTACCAGAACAAAGTGTTAAAGATCCTCATCAATGCGCCATGGTTCACGCGGAACACGGAAGTGCATGATTACCTGGAAATTCCGACAGTCAGGGAGGAAATAGAGAGTTCCTCTGTAACTTACAAACAACGCCTTGAGCGACACAGCAACCATCTGGCTACACAGCTCATAAACACCAACAACTGCCTATTTCGGCTGAAAAGAATGCGATTGGCTTCCATATAAAATTAAATGAAAAACAGAAAGAGATGACACATCACAGGATGTGCACTTTCTAAAAGTCGAAGAAACAACATCATCCCATCTGATTAAAGCTGCTAGGCTGATTGCAGATAAATTTGAAAAAAAAAAAAAAAAAAAAAAACAAAAAACAGTTAAGTACTATTCCTACAATCATTTGGGTGAGCACTACTCTCCTAGCTAGGTTATGAAAACCTGTGTTAAGGAGAAGCAGTCCGGTCCCCTAAGGTATCATGACATAAGATTTGAATGAAATTTTTAGAATGTATATATTTTATAACACATAAAGCGTTCCGTACTATTGTAGTAGATATTGAGAGATTTTCCATGTTATTTTAGCACCATAGACCTCTTATAGGTTTTCCTGTAATCTGTTGTATTGAACTAATTTCTGTATTTTTTTCAGAACACTAGGTTCAGGAGCCTATGTCCAGCAGTGGACGTCTTCCCCCCTCTTATCTCCGAAACTACTGAACCTAATTATCATCATCATCAATGGTCAGACAGACAGACAGAGAGTGCATGTCTACGTACAGGCGGGGAGTCGCGCGGCGCGTGCTGCGTTTTTAATTCAAACACATGGTGATGTATGAAAAAGTTAACGATTTCAAACGTCTATTTTACGAGAAGCGATTTTTCGCTCGTTAGTTCAAAATGCAGCGTTTGTTGCGGTGGACCCGTCTCTCAGTAAATTAATAAAAAAGCACGAGACGAGCCTTCTGCACGCGCCGCGCGACGCCCCGCGTCTCCGTAAACGAGCCCTAATCCTAAAAATTAAGTGATTATAAAGAAAATAAGAAATTTAGAATTAAGAAGTTTTTAATTCTCATTTAACATAAAAAAAAAAAAAAAAAATTAACAAGCAATATAATTTTCACATACTTGTGGATCCCAGAGTAGACATTCCTCTTCTTTTCCTTGCGTAAAGTTTCAGCTTCAGCCGTGAGCTGCTGGAACAACTGCTCACCGGAGTAAGGTCGCAGCCTTGATAGTGGGGTAAGCTTCAGGGCTGCTGGGGCCTTCGCTGTGTATACTAGGTCACCTGCAAATATTTGTTGAATTTAGAGTTGGCTATTAAAAAAATACTGATACTGTTAGCCTTGATCATTGTACTGCTGGGCAAAGGATTTCCCCATGACTTAAAGTAGTTTCCATCTAAAGCCAATGTCAATAGTCTCGTCCAGATCATCTCGCCATCTTCTAAGAGGTCTGCAGCGAAGTTATTCAAAAGAAAATCTTGGTCATCTTAGGGGCACATGGAACTCTGTTTTATTTTTACCTGTGACTTCATCAACTAGTATACAATTTCAATTCTATAGAAACAACACAATCTTAGTCCAATAAAAAGTTCAAGAAATTACCTGGTGCAATCTTATTCAAGTCATGAGTAGCGATTGTAGCGACATTCCTCTTATCACAGACCGTGTCGTGAAGTTTTGTTTGAAGCTGTATAAACTTCTTAAAGGTGGCCTCATTGAAGCAAAGGTCATTTACAATGCAGCACAGGATGTATGGACGGACCACAGCTACTTGAGACTCAATAATCTTAACCCGTCGAGTATCGTCTTCTACATGTAAAATATTCATTGAATGGCAGAGATCACTTTCTGTCTCCTCAGGAGTTGGTTCTTCCTTCTTGCCCTTTTTACCTTTGCCCTTGCCTGCAGGCTGAGCTTGGTCCGTTTTGGGACAATGGTCGCGGATGTAGTCTAATATCTGCTTTGTGCGACACTGGTCTACGAGTTTCATGAATCTCTTGTCGGTGAATTTGTTGCCTTTGAGGTTAATTTCTGTAATAAACAGATAAAGTGAATTGTTGGTTGATTCTAAAACAATGTGATGCACTATGAACTTACTCATCACAAGGTTTGTCAACTGTGGTGCAATATTACAACATTATTTCATAATAAATCAATAAATACAATGATTTTATAGTAAGTGGGGGAAAAAAATTACAGTACCTATTGTATGTTATTACAAAGTAGATGGGGTATAAGAGAAGTTTTACCTTTCAGCTTAGCCATGTTGGCCACTTCTCCAGGAACTGTCTTCAGTTGGTTGTCTCCAATATCAAAGTTCTTCAATGAAGGCAAGCTACGGAAAATGTAGCTCGGCAACACCTCAATAGCATTCCCTTTCATCTTCAAATCAGTCAAATGAGCCAGCACAGCATTCTCCAGGTCCAAGAAACTCGTCAATTTGTTATTTGAAACATCAATAGTAAGCAAACTAGGGAAATCAATGAATTTCGGCATCTCTTCTATTTCATTCGAACTTAAATTGATACTAGTCAACTCTTTCATGTCGTTAAGACTCTCCGGAATACTTTTCAGTTGGTTTCTCGATAAATCAAGCACTTTCAATTTTTTCAGAGAGGTTATGTTTTTATTGAAATCTGTTATTTTGTTACCAAATAACAGCAAGGATTGGAGATTCACCAGGCGACCTATAGCATCCGGTATAGCTGATAGACATGTGTCACTGATATTTAGAAGGTTAATATTTGTTAATTGAAATATACCTTTGTCTAAACCACTTTCCGAAATACGTTTCGAAATCTCCGCACCCGCCAATTTGATTTCATGGCGATTTTCCGACTTTGCAGTCGTAACTTCAGGCCACGCACTCATTTTTGTGACAAAACTATAATATCTACGCAGCTAAATTAGTATCTAATAAGAATTGAAATAGAAAAAACGCGCGCCACGACCGTTGCAAACAGAAAACATGAAAGAAAAATCAAATGAAAGAATTTGAAAGAAATGACTTTTGTAAAGCCAAAGTGACAGTACAATAGTGTTGCCAAAATATATTTCTGCCAACAATATTATAATTGGTAATTTTATTTAAAAAAGGAAAACCAACAATAAAAATCTGGCTGTTTGTGTATGTGAGTTTAAATATAATATGTACACGCACACAACACACACACACAATACAGGAGAAAATCCGATGGGACAAATTAGTATTGTTGGCTCAAAGTCACGCCATCTGCCGGCAGCCGTGCGGCAACCAACCGAAGTTTATAAAACGAGGCGCGTGGCGTTGCAACGGTCACTTTTTGCTTGGACGGGGCGCTCGGAATCTGTGCTCGAAATGGACTTGCTACCCGACTATTATCGTGTTCACGTGTGCTTAGCTATTTTTGGTTTGTTTTTGCTCGTGTACTGATTATTCCATTTTGCTAGTGTTATTTCTATTTGTTAATGTTCCTCGTGATATTTTTATAATTTTTGTCAAAGTGTAATTTAAAATATATTTATCATTGTTTATTTTTGTAACGTAGGTATTTCACTTCGATCAATAATGTACTAGATTCCCGATAAGCGCTTCAAAAACGGCCCGAATTAAAAGACCACAAACGTATTTGTGGTCTTATTTCAAATTAGTAGGTATGGTCCAATCATAGTCCATTTGACTGGCCTGTTGGTCTAGTGGTTAGTGACCCTAACTGCTATGCCGGAGGTCGTGGGTTCGATTCCCACCCAGGACAAATGTTTGTGTGATGAGCACGATCATTTGTTCTGTGTCTGGGTGTAATTTATCTATAATATGTATGTATTTAGAAATATATAAGTATGTTTATCAGTTGTCTAGTACCCATAACACAAGCTCTGCTTAGCTTGGGACTAGATGGCGTTGTGTGATAGTTGTGGAATATTATTATATTATTATTATTATTATTATAGCCAACATTAAGACGTCAAAATGCCGCAGTATGCGTTCAAAAACTGCGAAAATAACCACCGTAACACCAAGGTTTTGGAAGGAATATCTTTTTTTCGGTAATTTAATATCATTATGTGCTTTTTCATAATATTTAAACATAATAAAACTGTAAATATAATTAAATCAGCGAATATTATAATTGTTTGGCCAATGTTTGCTACAACGCACCAACTATTTGTCTCATGTTCTTGAACAGGGAACGCTAGTTCCGCAATAGAATAAGCACGACATTGTACACAAAATGCTTCTAACCGTATTACTTAGAGTTTAAGTTTCATTTTAGAATGAATATTTTTGTACTGATGAGTTTTTACTTTGGAGCGACATTTAAAATGTTTTGCTTCTAATCTTTCTCCGATGAAAGGGCTTAAATAAACATACTTTACAATGATAATTAAACGTTATGCTTAAGTGTTAAGGTTTCTAATCATCTGAAGTTGTTAATAATATTGAACTTTTTTCTAAGATGTGATGTAGATGTTTACGTGTGTGCAAACGTGGCCACTTGAGAGTCCCTATAATGCCCGTCACAGTAATGCACATACCAGCAATGCACAACACTGAAATGTACAACACAGGAGTGTACGACACAGTAATTGGCGACATCGCGATGTCGCCAATTACTGGGGTGTACCTTGCTGGTCCGGCCCAAGAATGTACAACACAGGAGTGTACGACACAGTAATCGGCGACATCGCGCGATTGGTTGGCCGACTAGTTGGGCAACTCGAAATTTTGGGACTTGGATACTAGGTAATTGAGCTAGGTAGTGCTGCCGAATTAAATTGTACTCCATGACGTGCGCTCGCTACGCTCGCATATTTTATAACACTAATATCTTCTGTCCCCGAAGTGCCGGGCCTCCGCCGGCCTCCTTCGTCGGCCTACGGCCCGGTGCCCATGCTGCCCATAAAGGATACTGTCGCGAGACGGTCGTATTATAGGAACACGAAGAAAAAAAGAAGGAACCACGGAATTTTCCAGTATTTTATTGTATCACCCGTCCCTATTGTCACGTGGCTTATTACTTTTTTTTATGTGACGTCACTGTTTGTGATGATTCCAATTGGCGTGTCGTACATTCTTGCCCGGACAATCGAGGTCCGGGCCGAGAATGCACGACACAGCAACGCACAACACTGGAATTCAAAACACTTGTCAAAACGATGTCGCGCGTTCTCGTGTCGTACATTGCTGTGTTGTACATTGCTGGTTCCCCCACTTGAGCGACTTAATTTTGTTCCTGATGCTTAATCTAGTACTATTATTGATCGAAGGTATTTCACTTCTGATTCCTAATAGTACCTACCTGTTAAAAAAGACACTACGTTTGCTATGGAACTAAGCCTTTTATGGTGAATGCGACAAGGTACCCCGCGAAATTAGAAGGGTAGTTGACAAAAATCGAATTAATCCCTCAACTTCGTGATCGAAGTCCCTCAGAATAGATTTCCAAAAAGTATTTTTTTCTTTTTTCATGTAAACAAAGAATGAAGACTATGATTTTATGGATATATTTAGACTAGCGGACGTCCCGCGGTTTCACCCGCGTAGATCCCGTTCCCGTGGGAATACAGGGATAAAAAGTAGCCTATGACACTCGGCAATAATGTGGCTTTCTATTGGTAAAAGAATTTTTAAAATCGTTTCAGTAGATCCCGAGATTACCCCTTACAATTTAACAAATACACAAACTTTACCTCTAATATTAGTATAGAAGTATAGATATAGATGATACAGTGCTTCGAAAAGTCGTGTGACATCAGTTTGGTACATTTTTTACCAGAAAGTGACGTCACCAGCCCATGCTGCCCATGATCAATTTACAAGTTTTAGTTTCGTCAATTTTTATTATAATTTGATAAAACAAGAAATAAAATACGTAGGTAATTAGGTATCCAATATTTTTCGATACCTAATCCAATGTTTTTTGCAATATTGTAGCCACGTCGCAGAAAAAATACTACCCGTTTAGAAGTTAGAAGTGTTGTGCCTCCACGCGAGGGTATTTTTGTATATAAATATGTTTACCCTAGTGCAGGGATGGCGAACCTATATGGATCAACGTGCCATTTTTTCTAAAGAAATGTTTATTGAGACCTGTCAAATAATATTGCTTAGTCTTTACTGGCAGATAAAATTAAACTAAAATATTTCAAAATATTCAATAATAAACTAAAATATTTCATAATATTAAATAATATGACTGTTTTGCATTCCAACAAAACAGGTATTATGTGTGAAGAAGACACACAGCGTTGTATTGAAGAAAGCTGTTGTAAATATGCCATAAACAGGTAGCTATGGTTAAAAACTTACCCAATTGTCCATGGTTTTATACCTGTCTCTGTCTCACCAGCGTGCGTCCTTTTCTCGCAGGGGGTGACGCCTGAATGACACGGATCTGTCAATCTCATAGAGTCTTCAAGGCACCAGCAAGAGACTTGCTGCAACGCTGTGTGTCTTCTTCACACATAATACCTGTTTTGTTGGAATGCAAAACAGTCATATTATGTGCTTCTCGAAGACACACAGCGTTGTATTGAAGACCTGTTTGGTATCTGCTGGTGATAGACACAAACGCTATGATGAATTAACTATAATACTGTTTTAGAATTTAAATCAGTTTTATTATAGTTCACTATAACAAGAATCATAACACTCCTTACTTAATCGTTAACTTCTTTGGAAATTAAACAAAAAATATAATTACTTAATAGTTACAAGAAAATAATTCTAAATTAAACCTTTAACAAGGAATAGGTACTTAAGTCAATTAAAATGTTGAATTGTATTTTCAAAATGTAATGCAAATGTCAACCTAATCAATATCAGAAATAATGAACTGCAATAAATAATCAACATTGGAGTTCATCTTATCAATTTTGTTAAATGGATGTCAATGAAATTTCTGAAATATTTTAATACTCATTCAATTTCTTCTATCAAAGTATTTCTTGTACAAGTCTTTACTCCAACCATCTTCTAGAGGTTACAGCTGACTTGACGCTGCCTGATGGGGCATCAATATTAGCATCTTTAAGAATACTACATATCAACCTGCAATCATTGTTCTTGGTGCAGGTTTTAATTTCCTGATAGAGAAATAAATAAACTTGTGACACTCCTGTCTGTGCTTATTTTATTTTGAGATCTTTCTATAGGTTATTAATGTATTCTAATAGAGTAGACACAGTGGTTTGGTGTTTCCGCAACAACCAACCTGAATGTCTGTGAGTTTTTGAATCTGTCTTTAAACTAAACTTTGGTCAAAGACTGATCTCATCTTACATAAAAATAAGATTTTCAGGGTTATTTTCTAATAATGTGAGATCTAGAATTCTATAATCTAAGGCTAGAAATAGTAATAAAACTGTTTGCCTAGCTATCTCAATAAAGCTTGAATAAACTGAAATTTTTGGCCAGTGAAATAATATTGCAGTGTCTCTTAATGGTGGTTTTTGTACTGCTGGCTTAGTAAGTTAAATAACTATTGGAACTTGATGAATGAAACAATGTATTCATCTCTAATGCTGCACAGTAAGTTGAGACATCTGATTTATATAGGAGAATAGTTCTATAAACTAGTTTGTCTTCTCAAAATAATTATGCTGCACAGTAAGTTGAGACATCTGATTTATATAGGAGATAGTAGATTTATATAGGAAGAGAGAGATTCACCACAAATATTAACACCGCAATTCAGAAAATGGTGTCAAATGAACAATGCCATCTATCGAAGACGAAGTTAAACTGCCCAAAATTTAATGCATGGGAAGCAAACACTCGCTATAGGGCTTAGGCTATGTAATTTCCTGCATGAATGGCGCGCGGAGGCACTACACTGGGGGGTAACTCCGCTGCCGCGGCATATTGCCGCTTGGCGGACAGACCCCCCGGTGTGATATCATGGCAACATGGAGAGAGCGACTGTGGCAACCCCGTGCAGGGCACAGTGTTGGTAACTCGGAGGAGTGGCTTGAGAGGCGCCACGGCGCTCTCACCTTCCGTCTGGCGCAGGTCCTCACGGACACAGTTGTTTCGGGAGGTACACCGAATCAGGGGGAAGGAAACGCCCGGATGCTACCTTTGCAAGGATCAGCCGGAGGACACGGTGGAGCAAACCGCGGAGGTCTGCTCCGCTTGGGTTGAGCCCCGTCGTGTTCTCTTAGCGGCGACCTCTCGCGTCGGGCCCTGGTTCAAGCCATGGTGCGGGGCGAGAGGGAATGGGACGCCGTCGCCTCCTTCGGCGAAGCAGTGATGCTAGCGAAGGAAGAGGCGTGATGTGAGAGATAGAGAACTTCTCGTCCCAGCCGCAACAGGAGACGCTCCGGACGTCGGGGGCCACGTGATGTCTTCCGGCCACCGTAGGCGCGGGCCTGTGGACGGTAAGTAGTGGGCTAGCTCGCCGTCCGTCCGTCTTATGACGACGACAGGCCGTGTCGACGGCGCGTTCGTGTTCGACGCGCGCCACAAAGAGATGTCAGCAATATGGAAAGGGCGCGCAAGGGCCGCCGCTCGTCAGGGCTGCCGTTTGTTCGAAAGAGATATCGCGGCCCCAGCACAAAGGGCAAAGAAGGAACATGGGTGGTTTTTAGTCAGTAGAAGTCGGACATTCCCTACCGCTATGCCCAGAGCGGGAGGAGTCATTTGATGATTTCCCACCCTCCAAAAAAAAACCCTACGTAGATTTTCAAAGCAGCGTCATTTAAACTAATCAAGAGTACCTTTTGCTATCGTAACTGTTTGAAAAAGACGATATAAAAGTTATCTTGTGAACACATTTATTAATTAGTACCGTCTTGGTGCAATAGATGTCGTTGCATGTATGTTTCCTAATGATGATAAGTTCTTCTTAAACACTTTAAATTCGTATATCTTTTGATAGAGAGCACCAATTACAATGAAACTGAAACCCTAATCATATTCGTTTTAAAATAATATGTTTGTTTTTTTCTAATTATTATGTTCATTAAACAGAAACTCTACGTCTACAGATTTATAACATTGTATTTACAATTAAAAGTAGATTAATTATTAATCTACTCTGAATTGATTTGAAAATCATATAGCATCAAAATAAAAACAAATACCTGGAACTTACAAAAAGTGAAAACCGATTGGGGATCGAACTCGCGAACATGTTTAACATTTTTGGAAATTTTTCAACATTATAAAAAATCACAAAAAGTGAGTACTGACTTTGATTTGAACTTGCGTACCTTTGTTTGCAAGTAAATCTCTGTACCGTTAGACTACGTACACACGGCTACACATCAAGCTATACATTTCCAGTTTATGCTGATCTCGCACTGTACGAAAATCCTATACAATGCGAGACCAGCTTATACTGGAAATGTATAGCTTGATGTGTAGCCGTGTGTACACCAGTGATAAATAGTTTGAAATAGACCTTGTTCTTTAATATTAGTATGACAGTTGACAGTTCGATTGTGGTTCGATACCGAAAATTTGAAATGACGTAAGGGACTTCAGCTTTCTCTTGGATTTGCAACGCTCGCACCAGGCGCCTAAAGTGAAAAATTGCACAGCACGCTCGATGTCATGATTCTTTTTTCATTTGAAAGCTGGTGCTTCCCGTGTGGTCCCATTGTCACCATTTCAATATCTGATGATGGGATCTTGTAGAAATCGGGGGAACTCTTCAATAAATAACAGCAGAATCATGAAAATCAGTTAACCCAGTCGCAAGTTATGAGCTAACAAACATAAAAAAAAAAAATACATTCGAATTGATAACCTCCTCCTTTTTTTGAAGTCGGTTAAAAATAATCCAAAATACAACACCCTGGGCCACGTACCATCGCTCGATTCTACCTTTTAAACTCTACTGCGACAAAAACTGCCAAGCTTACAGAAACCCTCGAGTAAGACCACTAACGCCACGGCTCTCCAGCCGACCAGCAATCACATTGCTCTCACACGGCACTCCAGCCGACCAGCAAACGCATTACTCGCACGGACTCTCCAGCCGATCAGTAATCGCATTGCCCACACACGGCACCATAGCCGACCAGCAAACGCATTGCTCTCACGGACTCTCCAGCCGATCAGCAACCGCGTTGCCCTCACACGGCACTCCAGCCGTCCAGCAATCGCATTGTTCTCACGGACTCTCAAGCCGATCAACAATCGCGTTGCCTGCGCATCCATCACATGGATCGCCCGTGTGCATCACGCATGACTACACACTATGGTCTCTCCAGACCACGATCTCCGCCAGAGTTGAACGCGCACCGCGCACCCACGTTCAACAAACAAAAGATACCGATTTCTACCGGGCTACGACTACGTAACAACTACTGGTACGGTCGAACACAATAGGGCCTATAGAAACCCTTACTCGATTTTCCACCATAACTCCAACTTGCTCATCATCATTAAAATTCTTATCAACATCGACTGGTACGTGACCCGCTGGCATCTTCTTAAGCATATCGTGTGCATATTTTTAAACACGCTTAGAATTGAAAGATTTTTCAGTTGAAAATACTTATCTTGTACCTACAAGACAAAGTAGTAAATGTGGTAAAGTTCAAAACTAGCCACACTACAATTTTTTTTATGTACAATAGGTATATACGTCATGCTCTATCATGGAAAGGAAGAAAGAAAGATAAAAAAAGGTAGCACTCCGGGAGTGCCGGCAGAAGTGAAAACTTCAATATTAACTTTCAAACTCGCGTCAGGGTCACGTGATGCTGATCGAAAAATCTTACGCTTTTTCGATCAGCATCACGTGACCCTGACGCGAGTTTGAAAGTTTTTACCCATACAAAAAAAAGTGCTCAGCGCCGCTAAAGAAGTTTTCACTTCAAAAAATATTTGTTGCAGAAACAAAATAAATTGATGTTGGAATCCGTGAGTTAATTACAGGTGTTATTTCAGGCATAATTCATTATTTCAAATCCTTTAGACAAATTCAATACAATCACTTTTTGAAGTGAAAACTTCTTTAGCGGCGCTGAGCACTTTTTTTTTCGATCAGCATCACGTGACCCTGACGCGAGTTTGAAAGTTAATATTGAAGTTTTCACTTCTGCCGGCACTCCCGGAGTGCTAGTTTTTTACTGAATAATCGGTGATTTATTATGTTTTTTTATAATTAAAAAAAAGTAAACTAAAATGAAACGATATGAAGCAAAAATATAATAATGTTTATAAGAAATTTCATTTCATTTAAAGAACGAACCAATGAAAGAACTTATCATTTTAATTTAATTTAGAATGCTTGAGAAATAATTTCCAAACATTATGGATAAAGTTTTCTGTAAACACAAAGTCATGGTCACCCTATCGAAACAACAAAGGTTCTAAGCGATATCGTAATACAGCTCCTGATATATAAACCTAGGGTTTTTTTTTGTATTTTTACATGATTTGACAAATTCAAATCTATGTTTTACAAGAAACTTCAGACCTCTACGATGCTTGTTCAGCGAGATATCGGCGATAACGTATTTTTCACCGTTTCAATGGCGCGGCCATGGCGTTTTAGTCTTATAGCACCTAAAATATAAACCTAAGGTTTTTTTTTGTATTTTACATGATTTGACAAATTCAAATCTATGTTTTACAAGAAACTCCAGACCTCTACGATGCTTTTTCAGCGAGATATCGGCGATAACGTGGTTTTCACCGTTTCAATGGCGCGGCCATGGGGTTTTAGTGTTACAGCTCCTAAAATATAAACCTAGGATTTTTTTCTATATTTTTACAAATTTTTTACATACCGTAAAATGCTGCAACTTTGCCTGGATTTTGAAGTTTTTTGTTCGTATGTCTGAACCTTTTTATTATTATGACTTTTAATGAGTTTAAGACGGAAAACAGACCTTATATCTAGCCAAGTAGAACCCACATCTGTTTGAATCATGCTGTTTTTCCGAATCACAAGCACTCAAAGTCGTAGGCAAAGTTGTAGGTGAAAGACGCAACTTTGCCTAGAAGAATATCCCAATAAATAAAAGCGTTATCATTTTCAGTTTTTTTTTTTCTAGGTGCATAAGACACCGAGCTGGTCCCGGCAGTCAGATGATTGCCCTAAAGGCATTATTCTTTTTTTCAAAGCTAATAGGCAAAGTTGTAGCAGGTACCTCAAACTTTCCATAGAAAATATCGTTGACTGTAGGGTTGTCTCAAACTACAAAAAAACTTTATTTTAAATAATACTTTTATTTACTTGTTTTCACACATTTTACAGACTTACGAGTATAAAATATAAAGTATATATAAAAAAACACTTAAAAATAATCTCAAACAAAAATAGAAAATTATTAGTCCATTGAAATGTTACATTTAGCGTGTACTTCTTAGAGGACGAAATTTTTTTTTAGATATCTAGGTCAGTTTAAAGTAAAATCCAAGTTTATAATTGCGAGCTCCTGGTTTTCTCCGGCTTTGTTTTTTCTTGTTTCCCATTTTTCATATAACTGCAAAAAAAAGACCCCGTAAAATACAACACAATTCAAAATCACGCCTGTATTCTCGAATGGTTAGGCCTCCATCTCTGTGTATGATATACCCACATTCCGTCAGTTATGTTTTTAAGTCCCAGAGCGGGAGGGGTTATCTGATGATTTCCCACACCAACCCCAAAAAAAAGGGGTCGTGGTTGTAAGTCTAATTGTCACATACCGGGCACAATTTCAGACATTTTGTATGCCATTCAATCGTTAATGATTTGTGTTCTGTTTAATTGTCGGTAAAAAAAATATAGATTCAAGAAATCATACTAAAAAACAATCATTAATAAAATTCGACAAGAGACAACCCTAGACCCAGGCAAAGTTGTGTCACTCAACTTTCTAAAACAGTGCACAACATTGCCTACTAAGTTATTTTGATGAAATGGCGTTCTTTTCATAGAAATATCAAACAATACGGAAAATAGACAATATTTTCTTACCTTGGAATAACGTCTCTGCTTGAAAACACCTTTTCTCTATTTGAAACTGCAAAAGTTACAGGACACCAAAATCTTTCACCCACGCGCACCGGTGTTTGTCGCACAACTGACAGCGTACCAATGGAGTTACTATTGTAAAAAAATAAAAATATGTTGCCCTAATAATGGAAAGTTACTACCAAATGGTAGAAAATAATAAAAAACTAAGCAAATGTGAAATATCGTAATCGAAACAAAATAGGCAAAGTTGGGTTTACTTGGCAAAGTTGCAGCATTTTACGGTATTGAATCTGTTATTTACCTAAATGGCAGGACTCTGCAACGCTTAGTTTTAAAGATCTCCGTGGCCGCGCGGTTCTCCACGTTTCGATGGCGCGGCCACGTTCATACCCTTATAACTTTGTAACCATAACTTTGACAAAATGATTTTGGGAATCAACTTTTACAAACTTTTACATAAACTTGGTACATTTTTTAAAAAAAAAAAACGTCGTGGCCGCGCGGTCGAAACGGACACAGCGGTTTCTAATTGAATGTTATGTTATACATCTCTGAAATAATGACAACTATGCCTGTTGAAAATGGGTCCCCTATGTTGTTTCGAACGCCGCTGTTTCAATGAAGCATTCGAGCGTATGAGGCAGTGAAAATGTTTTTCGAAACAGCGTCTTTCGCGACTACTTCATTCGAGTCCATGAGCTTTCGAACCTGTGAGGCAGTGGAAAATAAATTGGCAACAGACAGCGTGTGTCGCAACAGCGGCGTTCGAAACAACATAGGGGGACCCGTTGAAAATATGGTTAAAAATTCGGTGGCGTGCCTAAAATATTCTGCAACGTGCCACCAATGGCACGCGTGCCATTGGTTCGCCATCCCTGCCCTAGTGGTTATAAGCCCCTTCGTAGGCACACACACAAGGCTACTCAAATCTTAGACTAAAATCGTTGAGTATCTAAGATTTGAGTAGCCAGAGAAGACAAACGTATCATCGAATATCGTTTCTTCGAAAACCTTTCTTCGATATTTCTACAGTGCGATCAAATTATCTTGGCAGGTCTGAACATAGGCTCTGCGAACTTTTACGTATGTAAACTTGTGAAGAAAACTGTTATTGCCAGATAAACCAATACATAAACGATCAGAAAATATCTAATTTAAACAGTGAGAAATACAAATAAAATAAATATCATAACACTTTTATACATTAGTTGTAACAAAATGACCTGCACGAAGTTCGGACGCCAAGATAATTTGATCGCACTGTTACACTGTATACTGCGATCGACGCCTTGTTACTGCGATGTTTCATTACATCGAAAAACTGTCCTGCGAACGATTTTGCTTCGTGAGTATCACTGCGAAGCCTTGTTTAATCCAGGTATGGTAACTGAGATGTTCTGTCACTTAAGAAAGCTTACATTGATTGATACAAGTACTTTTTTTTTTTACCTTGCCCCACTCTAGAAACTCCTGTACCTACCTATCGTGGGTGCGTTCACAAATATTTAAAGTTTTTGCTTTATCTGTTAGCAGGCTTTTGAAGTTGCTGCGGGGGTTCAATGTTCCCTCCTCTTTTAATGTTCAATGTTCCCTCCTCTTTAGGGGGGGGGGGGGGGTAGGAAATCATCAAATGACTCCTCCCGCTCTGAGCAGACTAAAAACCATAAAACCATCCATGTTCCTTTTTAACTAAAAATAATAAAAATGTAGGTATTGTTTTGGAATCAGTGCTTATATCAATCCACGTAAGTTTTGCTAAGTATCAACAGAACATCTCAGTAACATGACCTGGATTGAACAAGGCTTCGCAGTATGATATTCACGAAGTAAACTCGTTCGTAGTACAGTTTTTCGATGTAATGAAACATCGCAGTATAGTAATATCGAAGAAAGGTTTTCGAAGAAACGATATTCGATGATACGTATGTCACGCTGAAGTAGGTACCTATCCCATAAAAAAGACCACCTCTGAGTTTGTTTCGGCTGTTTCTTATGGGCCTACTACACGCACGCACTTCCCCACAGTTTTCGTTCACACTTCACAGTACATCGCGCGTATGGTTGGTAAAACTGTATTACCATTACAAACCACACGCGCGATGTACTGTGTGCACCGTGTAATCCTGCAGGCAAAACTGTGGGGAAGTGCGTGCGTGTAGTAGGCCCATTAGAGTAGTCAGGTACGATACATCAGCCCCATTTAGTTTAATTTTGAATTTGTAACAACGTAAAAGCCATTTTTTACTCTGCTTGAGTTTTTAATCAAATGTTCCGTAACAATGAGCATGTAAAATTCATGGATTAGGCAGATACACTAAGGTCAAGTAAAACGCACAGATAGTCATGCAGAAAACATATCAGTTGCCATGCTGATATCTAAAATCCATGATTATCAACGCTATCACGTAAAATAGCTCTTAATTATTATTGATTAGTTATTATATCAATTAAGTCATGTGGGGTGCGGTCGTGATTTTAGCAATTGTCGCTGGAATTTCGGTAATTATTTCTTATTATTAAAAATATTATATTAACAAGTTTGCCAAGTAAACGACGGTGCCGATACAAATAACGTGCAACTTCTGCAAGAAGAATTTACTAACAGTCCATTGAAAAGTTTGAATTCCATTTTTTAGAGGACGCAATTTAATGTTTTAGATATCAAGAGGGAGTCAGTCAGTATAGTCACTCAAGAGACTTAAATGAACTGTGACGGTTGTATTGGTGATTTTAATCATTATTACTCAGTAAATAGACATTTGTTACTGCCGCGACTTGACACTGACTGGCAAATTGCAAAAAACGTAAGAAAATTCGAATTTCGCGGACTACCTTGTCGCATTAACTTTAGTGGTCTTGCAACCCTTGTCCCACGGTCGCCTTCTTGGAAAAAGGGGTGGGGTTGTGGTCGTCTTATTGGCGGATTAATGATTATAATTTTGTAAATAAATATATATTTGTAACTGTCGCGATTCATGCTTTTTTAACATCCTGATACAAATTGAAAAAAAAACATCATTTTCAATTTCGCAGGAGCCTCATTGGTACTTACAGTTGAGTTGACTGACAATAATTTTTTCTACTAACATAATAAATCTGTGCGTTTCAGGCATCTGCCGATGTTCTACAGGCGTCTCCTGAAGTATCACATCATGGTAATGTATCTAAGTACCTGTTTTTTATACATTTGGTATCTACACAGAGTGGAAGGGATATTTACACTCAAACGGTTACCACGTGACCAGTACAAACGCCAGCTTAACAAGCCATCCGAAACTGTAATTTTTTTTCAATCAACTTTGAACCTAAGGCCGGCCGCACACGTTCGGTTTCCGAATTAGGTTTTCAGATCAGGAATTCAGATTCGGAATTCCGTGAGACTAGCGCACACATCCGGTTTTTTTATTCGGAATTTTATGCTACCAGTACTTATATAGAGACGCTTGTGAAAGCACACGTCAACATGGAGGACGGAGGCGAATTAATTGCTATCGCACTTTTACCCTGGCGCTTTTTAAATCTGTTCCCTATTACAGGCCAGTATATACATATAATATAAATATACGACCTCCAATACGCCCCCTTAATCTATTACACATGCATTATATTACTTCTATAATCGGTACATAAAAATAAATCAAATACTAACACTTCTGTGTTTAACTGTACTAGCTGTATACAAAAGTATAGTACAAAAAACAGAAGAAATTTAACAAAGAAAAGAATGCATAACAAAACTACATAGAAAATTATCTATTACCAAAACAACATAAAAATAAACATTTAACTCCTCATCGCCCCCTTAATCGAATAATTTGATAGGGATAAATCCTTTAAAAATTCTCGTATCTTCGGGCTGTGAACACTTTTAGATAAAATGTCGGCTATCATAATATTATTATTAGTTGACATGTACTTTATCTCAATTTTGTTAGTAAGTACACACTCGCGAATAAATAGTAGATTGTACACCAAGTGCATAAAATGCACCATTTTGCGCGAGACGTTTATCCATCCGATGCGAGCTTGCGAGCGAGGATGGATATAAAGTAGAGAGTAAAATGGGTTTTATGGACGAGTTTTACACTCTACTTTTCACTTCGATTGCGAGGAAATGAAACAGCAACTTGTAAATATTGTAAAAATAATTGGACTGCGTTATGTAAGAACGAATTAAGCGACGAAATCGAAAAAAAAAAGTTATGAATGCAGATCGACTATAGGCATTATAAAGTATGTATTCAGCTATTATTTTGTTCAAAAATCACGCTTAAGTCCTTATAATAAGGGGTCGTATCAAGCGACATATCAAAATTTGTTAGAATTTGTACACAGATTCGTTTTGCATTAAAGAATTATGCGGCAAAATAACGGTTACAAACAGTTTTAAAATAGTAATAACGAATTAAATACATACACATACTGTTTTTAAACCGCAGTATCGAATTAACTGCCGAAAATGGTATCTAATTCGTTAATGCGTATCACTAAACGCGCGATCTTGTATTCGTTCGAGAATGAAGTACCAGCTCTTGGCGTTTCATTCGTTATTGAATTCCTTTTTTCGCGGGTTTTTGGGTACGGGACGTATGGAGCGGCGGCGCGGCGGGTTGTCTCATTGCACATCATAACGCAATTTTTTATTTTTTTATTTTATTTGGGCTTACTCTTGACTTCAATCTTGCCCTAAGGGCAGAGATGAGGTCGACGATGGAACGAGTTTACCCAGAAGAAGCCTATTTACTCGCGACTTAAATAGATTGGGGTTATATGAACTCAGGAAAACCGACGCAGGCAGGGTGTTTCACTCCTTGGCTGTACGAATAATGAAAGACTTAGCAAAACGCTTCGTACGAATGTGTGGAACATCGATAAGGTATGGGTGTAAAAATCAAAGATACTACTTCGCAAGAAACCAAATTAAATTTAGAGAAGGAAAGAGAGCAGCCCCATAAAGAAGCTGAAGACGCACGTGCTATGAAAAAACAAGACATGACTTTGGCTAAGACTTGTGATCATATTGAAACTCTGACTTTTGATATGGAAAAAACACTGCCACTGCCAAGAATTCCAACCAACATCGTTTTTTACAAACGCCAACTGTGGATATACAACTGCGGTGTGCATTCAGGTGAAACCAGTAAAGGGTTTTGTAACGTCTGGGTGGAAGGAGTAGCAGGCAGGGGAGCACAAGAAGTAGGCTCCACTTTACGCAAACATTTATCATTAAATCTAGACTCAAAAGTCAAAGAACTTATCTTGTGGTCAGACTCCTGTGGTGGCCAGAAAAGGAATATTAAATTGACTCTGCTACTATTTGCAATACTAGAAGAAAAAGACAACCTGGAGAAAATCACCCTACGATTTATGGTTCCTGGGCATAGCTTCTTACAAAATGATAGCGAGTTAAGTGATATAGAATCAGCCTTAAAAACCCATACACGGCTATATACTCCACAGGACTACATTGATGTGATGACCAGTTGTCGTAAGAGAATCAAGTTGATAGCTACTAAAATGGAAAAAAATAGACTTTGTCGGAGTTTCTAAAATGCTGAAGACGGATAGTAAATAGAAAAAAAGATGTAGAAGGAAATGCTATAAGCTGGTTGAAAACTAAAGAAATAAACATTTTTGAGAATAAACCTGGTCGGATATTTCTTTCAACCAGTCATGGTGGTCAACTCCATGAAGTAGATCTCAATAAAAAAGACAAGAAGAGGGGGCAATAGATAACCCATTGAAATTGTCAACGCACTAAGAACAACTTTGGCCACAAGGAAAACCTATATCTCAACTAAAACTGGATGATTTAGAATCCCTTCTTCACCTCGTTCCATCTGATGCCAGAAAATATTATGAAAATTTAACTGGTTCTACTGATTTAGAAGATGATGTTGAATGTTTTGATGGATCTATGGATTTTGAAGTAGAAGACGGAGAATAAAAATAATAATATGGTACAGTGTAATGATTATAAGAAAAGAGAAACATACTTTTAAATACATAACTGTATAAATTTTCGTGCAATTTCATTATTTAGGATGTAGAAATGTTACAAACATTAAAATTTGTTTTAGTTTTATTAATTATTTTATTAAAATGACTGGTTATAATCTTATTGCCTAATTTATTTCACCCGAAACGAATCTCAATAAAGTATCAAACGACAATAATTTCGTATAGTACGTTATTGCGAAATAAAATGGTCTGATAATGGGTTTAACACATTAACAAATTAAGCGGAAAAATGGCTATAACTGCATAAGTTTGTTGAATAGCCTTATATATTTTTAACTAATCTGAAAATATGCATATTATATCTTCAGACTAAAAAGAAATTATACTTTAAACATAATAAATGAATCAAACTCAAACTCAAACTCAAACTCAAATCGTTTATTTCAATTAAGCCATTACAGGCACTTTTGAATGTCAGAAGGACGGAAGAAGAACGAAACTACGAGTGCAATGCGCCATTCCGAAAGCCACCACGCCGAACCACACGCCACCGAATGCCCGCAACAACGAACACTGCGAGCACGAAAGCACCCAGCGACGCAAACCGCAACAACGAATGCTCGAGACCCCGAATCACGGAACAACGAATGCACGCCGCAACGTGCAACCGCCGCCCCGCGACCCGGAGCCCCGCACACCCACCGCCACGGCACACGCCGCCGCGCGCCCCCGCACCCACACCACTCGCCGCCGGTAACATCCGGCGCCGCGCAGCCCGACGCAGCAACTCCCGAAACGACGCATTGCACTCCTACGCTACAGTCACAATCACAAGGCATAATAACTTGTGAAAGTACTGTAGTTGCCAGTTCCCTAACGTAGATCTCATGAAGAAGAACGGGCAAGAAACTCCATGGACACTCTTTTAAATTAGAATTTGTTACAAAATCTTGGTACATTATATCATTCATGTTGAGATGGTATATTATGTGAGAACTATGTAGCAAGACGTGCAAGTTAAGAGCGTCCAGAGTAAAAAGATATAATAAACAAATCAAAAAGAAAAATATATTTACACCATGGCAACTAAGGAATGACCAGTCTCCACTGACAGCGCCCGTTCACGAACATGACCTGAACATGACCTGAATGCACAGCGACCATTTTAACTTTGAAATCTTTGAAGCCCATTTTCTCAGTTTGTGTTAAGTGGCGCTTAATCGCTTCTTACATAACGCAGTCCAATTAAGGTTCCCGCCACAATTAACTTTTTTTTTTTCAGTAGGAAACTTGACATAACACCTGACTTATGTCGTTAGCGTTACTCATACTGCTCAGTTATAAAAACATTTTGAGCAAGCCTATTGCCATCAACCAATGTAATTAGGAGCAAGCCTATTGCCATCAACTGATGTAATTGGGACCAAGCCTATTGCCATCAACCAATGTAATTAGGAGCAAGCCTATTGCCATCAACTGATGTAATTGGGACTAAGCCTATTGCCATCAACCAATGTAATTAGGAGCAAGCCTATTGCCATCAACTGATGTAATTAGGGACAAACCTATTGCCATCAACCGATGTAATTAGGAAAAGCCTATTGCCATCAACCAATCTTATTAGGAGCAAGCCTATTGCCATCAACCGATGTAATTAGGAGCAAGCCTATTGCCATCCACTGATTTAGGTAATTGAGAGCAAGCCTATTGCCATCAATCAATGTAATTAAGAGTTAGCCTATTCCCATCAAATGATGTAATTAGGAGCAAGCCTATTGCCATCAACCAACCTAATTAAGAGCAAGCCTATTGCCATCAAGCGATTTAGATAGTTGGGGGAAGCCTATTCCCATCAACTTTCCTTGTATTCGTAATGAAAAGCAGTAATCCCTTGTTCTTAGAATATTATCGAAACGAATTAAATTAAAGAGGTTATTCTATGAAGTTGTTGCTGTGGCTGTTGGGCCGATTACCTGTGCCGATTACCTTGGTCTTCGACGAAGATTTTACTTTATGCTCTAGAGCATAAAACGCGACTTTATGTCGCCTACGCACGACTTAAAGACGAATTTTAGAGCGAGAGAAGTGAAAATGTATTTTTCACTTCTCTCGCTCTAAAATTCGTAATCGGCCCAACAGCCACAGGAACAACTTCAACTTCATAGAATAACCTCTTTAATTTAATTCGTTTCGTTAGAATTCTAAGAACAAGGGATTAGTTACGCTACGATATTATGATGACGCTAATAAAATTATAGTTCGAGGGACTAAATACCAGTCTTTAACCCGAGGTAAACACTGTGCTTTTCATTACAAATACAAGGAAAGTTGATGGGAATAGGCTTGCCCCCAATTACCTAAATCGTTGGATGGCAATAGGCTTGCTCATAATTAGATTGGTTGATGGCAATGGCAATAGGCTTGCTCCTAATTACACCCGTTGATGGCAATAGGCTTGCCCCCAATTACATCAGTTGATGACAATAGGCTTTTTCTAATTACATCGGTTGATGGCAATAGGATTGCCCCCAATTACATCAGTTGATGGCAATAGGCTTGCTCAAAATGTTTTGACAACTGAGCAGTATGAGTAACGAATGACCCAAGTCAATTGTTATGTCACGTTTCCTACTGAAAAAAAAAAAGTTAATAATTATTTTTACAATATTTACAAGTTGCTGTTTCATTTCCTCGCAATCGAAGTGAAAAGTAGAGTGTAAAACTCGTCCATAAAACCCATTTTACTCTCTACTTTATATCCATCCTCGCTCGCAAGTTCGCATCGGATGGATAAACGTCTCGCGCAAAGTGGATCGTTTTATGCACTTGTTGTACAATCTACTATTATTATTAGGTATGTTTGCACGCTTTAGTTTTAAGCAAATCATGTTCGATCTAATGTCTTTTATTAATAACACCTTGTATACCATGTTTTATGCAAATAAAAATATTTTAGTGGCAATAGGCTTGCTCCTAATTACATTGGTTGATGGCAATAGGCTTGCTCCCAATTACATAAAATAATTTGACAGCTGTCAGTAGAAAGCGATTCTCCCTAGGGCTGAAAAGTAGTACTTTCAACCCGCTCCGCAGGCATGTCATGACCTACTTTCAGAGTATGAGTAATGAAAAGAGTATAATACTTAAACCCAAAGGCCTACACAATATACTCAACCTCTTCCAAAAATTTTGAAACTGTGCCACATTCTGAAGTATTGTATAACAAATGAAATGCTACGCGCAGTTTTTTTGAAGATGACTTCGTAACGTTTTTGTGTCCCTGATCTTTCCAACTCCTGGGACTTCCTCCCCGTCCTTCGATTTTTCTCCAGTGTTGCGCTTCTTCTCGTTATTTAACGAGAAAGTCATCCAAGGCGTCCCGCGATCTTCTCTTCGGTCTGCTGCGCCGTCGTCTAGCAGAGCTGTTCTCAGAGGTCCAGTTTTGTGATATACGGCAGACTTGACCTGCCCAGTCTTATTTTAGCTTGACAGCTTTATGAACTACGTCAGTAATTTGAGTTCTGCAGCACAGTATGGTGTTCCTTATTCATGCTGCGCTCCATTGTCCGTTTTAGTTGGGACTTCTGGATGTTAGTCAAAGACCAAGTGTATGCACCATATATGCAATCTAATGCAATATCATGCATAAACTATTCACTGTCAAACCAAATAAGGCTGGTATGATATCTACACTATCTACATCTACACTGTTTGTTTGTATGTTTTTAATGAATAAACTCAAAAACTACTGTGCCGATTTCAAAAATTCTTTCACCATTAGAAAGCTACATTCACCCTGAGTAACATAGGCTACTTTTTATTCCCACGGGAACGGGATCTACGCGGTTGAAACCGCGGGACATCCGCTAGTATTAAATAAAAGAGAGTTTGAGGGTTATATCTCTCTCTAGCTAAACTACCTTTTTTTTTAAACTTTACCCCACACTAGGAATTTATCCTATATCCTATAACTAACATAAATAAGAGTTTTAGGCTGAAGGTGATGACACGATTCAATAACTAACTTCTTTTGTTTATAGACTCTCGCATAGTGTCAGGATGGGAGGCGCGAGAGGGCCAGTTTCCTTACATGCTGTGGTTGCGCACGGTGAGGTGGACCGGCGATGTCACAGCTTGTGGGGGTTCCATCATACACCGCAGCTGGGGTCTGACCTCCGCTAGGTGTACTGCTCAGTAAGTATTTGTTTGTAGAGCCACTATGATTGAAAATGTTTCTGTACTGATGATGTGTTGTTGTGGAGTTCGTTCATTTACTGTTTTTCACCAGCTGAAATAGGAAACGGGCAAAAGCACGTTGGGGAAGGTTTGACGCTTTCGCCAATTACTTTTTTGTTTTATTTGCCCTGCCTGGAGGCCTAATTTCAAGGCATCTACAGGAATCCGGTTAAGCAGTAGCTATCCTCTCTAGGATGAACTGCGAGATGCCATTCACAAAAACCGCTAGGGTCAGAGGGTCAGTCTATTTTAGAACGAGACAACGAGTGATTCGAAGTGATATCTAATCTAGTGCAATCATTGGAAGTGCAAAGTGATCAGTGGTGTATTGATAATGGCAGTAAACTGTGTTTAGTGATTAATAAAGTTATATAAGTGAAGTTATAAGGTTAATCGATAGTGTTTAATTTACCGCATTTATCCCATACTCAGCTCGTGACATCGGCATCGAAATTATGGGGTACGGTACGGTAGACTCGATCGAAACCTCATCTGAATGATAACACATAAAAAATATTAATTATATTAATAGATTTCGAGTCGACAACATATGTCCGCAAAATTCGGATTGTCGAGTATTTTGTAAAATTCTAATGGTGCTGACCTCAGTGTGCTGAAATACAAATCGCAGTCGCCGTATTGACCATTCTAGCGAAACGCTACTGACACCGGTTGACATCTTGAGTCACGCCCTGAAATATTATCCAAAGAGTTGGCTTTACAAGAAAATGAAACATTAAAACTCCACAGAAAGAGACTATTATAACAGATTTTGGCCTTCCTGCGTCCGATATTAATGAAAATAATGTTTTCTTTCTGATTCCGTTTCTGACTGTGAACTTGAAAAAGCAAATGGCTACGAAAAACACCAAATATTGAATGCGGAACAAAAGTTATGGTCGTTAAAATACTGAACGCTCTAAACAATCCCACAGATAGAAAGCTGTTTTACCATGACGGCCCAGGAGGAGCTGGAAAAACTTTTGTATTAACTTATTTTAAGATCTAAAAACAAAATATGCCTGCCTATAGCATTTTCTGGTATTGCAGCAACTCTGTGAAATGGTGGTAGAATAGCTCACTCGCGATTTAAAATTCCAATTAATTCAGATGTAGATAATAAACAACCCGCAGCCCCAACTGGCGTCGGCCCTTGCCCTTGCTCATCGTCCACAGGACCGCGCCTACAGTGACCTGAAGCACAGTATAAATATGGACAGTACCGAAACTAAGCCTAGTTGATGCGATAACTACCTACGCTCCATTGAAGCCATAGGGTTGTCCCTTTTAATGTTGATGATATTGTTTTACTTTTCTTAAATATTTTTATTCTGTTGTGATCAATGAATCGAATTGAAATAACTAGCTTACTACAACTAGTGATGTGCAATTCTGCTATAAATAATTAACATATTATTAATATTAAGAACGAATATATTACTATAAATTATTATTATCAATGAACTTTCCTTCATACACAGTTTTAGACTAATAAAATGTAATTTAATGTTATTATTAGGTAAAGTTGGACCAGTGTATAAAATTTTTTTTTGGTGTTATGTGATTCTCACTTAATTATCACGGGGCTGGCAGAGGGGGGTCAAAATTTTGGTCCTTTTTTGTTTAGGAAGCTCCGTTTTCGAGATATTTCAATTTCAATTTTTTTCATACTGCACAGTTTTAGACTAATAAAATGTTATTTAATGTTATTATTAAGTAAAGTTGGACCAGTGTAAAAAAAAAAAATATTTTTGGTGTTATGTGATTCTCACTTAAATATCATGGGGGTGGCAGAGGGGGGTCAAAATTTTGGTCCTTTTTTGTCTAGGACGCTCCGTTTTCGAGATATTTCAATTTCATTTTTTTTTTACAGAAACTTTGAACGCCCATAATTCGATAACAAAAATTATTCTTACCTTTCAAAATTAGTAGGAAGTTTAAAATACAATATCTCCGGTTTTGATGAAGCCGAGTTCAAACACCCGTATACGTTCCCGGCATTTAAAAAAGATTGGAGGATATTAATTTAAAAAAAAACTTTTACGTAAACTAATCACTCGTCTCGGCGCGGCACGCACAACTGAGAGCACTGCGATGTTCGCTAGCTGGCCCTGTCGATGCGCATGTTTGTGTGAGTGTGCGGTTTCGAGCGTTTGTAGGCAGTTTCCGTACTGTCCATATTTATATTGTGCCTGAAGCCATCACGTTGCCCCCGACGCTCGGAGCGTCTCCTGCGGCACCTTGGACGAAAGGTTCACTCCCCCTCACGTTCCGCCAACTCCTTCGCTAGCATCACTGCTTCGCAGAAGGAGGCGTCTGCGTCCCATCCCTCTCGCCCCGGACCATGTCTTGAACCAGGGCCGGACGCGAGAGGTCGCTGCCGCTAATCGCCACTACGAGAACACGGCGGGGCTCCACCCAAGCAGAGCAGACCTCCACGGTGTGTTCCACGGTGTCCTCCGGCCGATCCTCGCAGTGGTAGCATCCGGGCGTTTCCTCCCGCCTGATTTGATGCAGATACCTCCCGAAACAACCGTGTCTGGTGAGAGCCTGAGTCAGATGGAAGGTGAGGGACAGGGGCGTAGCTACCGCCGTATCTGCCGTATCAATTATACGGGGCCCCAGGTCACGGGGGCCCCTAACTGCGTAAGCAAAAATTTATAAAAAAAATCCGTTTTTTATTTTTATATTTTTTTTAATTTTTTTTTTATTCAAATTCAAATTCGTTTATTTAGCTTACAACAGAAATCTGATAGGATTAACAACGGGTCCCAAACTAGGCACAGCCTGTATCTTGGTGACCCAGACACTTCATAGAGTTAACATTCTCATAGTTCTGCTAGCGCAAGCGAAATATCTAACATCTATAATCTATAAGTATAAATAAAAATGTTATGTTGGTTTGTGTAAGCTTCAAAAACTCAAAAAGTTCTGCACCGATCAAGCTGAAATTTTAGAATGATAATATAATCCGCATCAAGGATTGTTTTTACAGTATCCACGCGGGCGAAGCCGCGGGCATCAGCTAGTTAGGAATAATTAGAAACATTGAAATGAAAACAATACGAGAAAACAATTAAATGAAGATCAAATAATAATAATTAATAACATTGAGACTTACAAACAACAAAAAAAAAGAATCATAATTTGCATACAAACAAACAGTTGCGGTGAGTAGGTGTGGGAGTGTAGGGAGTGTGGGGTTGTGGGATGTGTGCGTGTGTGTGAGTGATTGTGAGAGTGTGTATGTGTTGCATCATAGTGTGTGATTACAGGGTATTTTTAACTTCAGCTGCATAGTAAACCTTCTGTTTCCTCATAAGTCCGGCCCACCAACCAGTCTTTGAGTTTTATTTTGGCCTCAGAGTAGTTGTTGGGAACGCAGAAGCTTTTGCTAATAGCGTTAAAAACTCTTATAGGGAAGTACGACGAAAGTCGGGCTGAGAAGAGGGTTTTTGTTTTTGTGTATTCTTTTCGCGACTTTCTTACCTCTCTTACTGTAACGAGTTTTTGTTGACTTTTATGAGGTTTAAAAGTAACCCTAAGACAAACAGTTGACGTACACGTAAGACTCCGGCCTCCTTATACAATTCGTCCGTGGAAAAACGACGCGGCTTTCCCAAAAGTACTTTGAGGACGGCCCGCTGAGCGCGTTCCAACTCCAGCATGCACAACTTTCCAGCGCCACCCCAGATGACGACACAGTATTGCAGAACAGTCTGGCATAGTGAGATGTAAACTTGTATACAGATGTGTTTTGAAGCACTGGCTCTTAAGAGTTTAGCGACGTAAATAAATTTACGAGTCTTTTTTGCGAGTTTCCGAATGTGTG
The DNA here is from genome assembly GCA_949775195.1 of Diarsia dahlii. Taxonomy (NCBI): domain Eukaryota; kingdom Metazoa; phylum Arthropoda; class Insecta; order Lepidoptera; family Noctuidae; genus Diarsia; species Diarsia dahlii. Next base: position 11,181,506 of record OX459210.1, on the reverse strand, counting down.
CTTTGAAGTTCAGGTTCTGATCAATTATGACGCCTAGATATTTCGTGGTTTCCACTCTGTCAATAGCGCTGCAGTCACAGTGGGTGGTGGACTCGGTTGCTGCTGCTGAGACACTGCACTTGTTGTTATGTATTTTAAGAGAGTTTATATTTGGCCTACTTGATTGAGTGACATGAAAAGTTATTAAGTTTGTTTTAGTTTAGAGTTAATAGATTTTGTTCCAGCCATGTCCTTATTTTCCTCACCCCCTTTTCAGCTGCATCCATTGCCTCTCCCCAAGTAGCACCGTGAAAAATTATGGCAGTGTCACCTGCATAGCAAATAACTTCCGACTGCGCCATGTCGAGCCTCATAATATGAACAAAGTGTACAAAGTGAAAAGTGTAGGTCCCAATATACGCCAAAGACCACCGGAAGGCTCCCGCTGAGAGTATCCCCAATTTTAACACGCTCATATCGATCGGACAGATAATTGCTGAACCAATCCAAGGAAAGGCCTCTACCACCGAAGGATTCGAGCTTTCCTATCATATAGGAATTGATACTGTGTCGAAGGCCTTGGCAAGGTCCAGAAACACACCAGCCGATCGATGGCCTCTTTCAATGTTTGAGGTATTGATGCTAGTTAGGAGACTCACAGCTTGCTCAGTAGACTTCCCTCGTCGAAAACCAAACTGCCTATCCGAGAGTAAAGAGTTTTTGTCCAGAAAAGTTACAACTTTACAAGGCGCTTGTTTACAAGTTTTTCGAGTATTTACGACGTCATGCAAAGCAATGAAATTGGCCTGTAGTTATCTGGCGCATCTTTGGTACCACTTTTGTGTATGGGCGTAATAAATAACAGCGGTTTTCCAGCAAGTGGGAACGACTCCAGTTTTCATGCTCAGATTGCATATGTATTTTAAGGGTTCCAGTATATTTATCTTTATTTGTTTTAGGAGCTGAGGCCGAAATTCGTCGAGGCTTGGAGCACTGTCGTCTTTGAGTTTATCTATAATGTCACGTATTTCTTGATTGTCAGTGGGATTTAGGAACAGTGAGTCTTTAGGTGAGTTTTTACTTTTAGCCACGAGGCATCGCTCCACTCCCATGTGCTGCCGCTTCTGTAGTATGTTAGCTGCAAGGTTCTGGCCAACTGACACAAAATATTCGTTGCACTTATCAATAGTTATGTTGCTGTTTCCTTTATGACTTAACAGTTCATGATTGCTACTAGTTCGTTTCGGTACTTGACATTTCTTTTATGGTCCGCCAGAGCCGTTTTGGTGCATTACTGTTTATTTCTAGTTCTTTCCTTAGTTTGCGATGCCGCAGGATGCGGTTACAGTAGTTTCTGTATCTGGAGTAGACAATTTTAAGCGCATCGTTTTTCGGTTGCTGGTTTGTTTGAGCATGAAGGAAATCTCAGTGGCGGATGCACCTAAGAAAGCCAGGCGTTATCCAGGGCTTCAGGCTAAATTTTGAGCGACCGCTTTTGATTTGGGAGGTGTGTTTATTAATAATGCCTGTCAGGGGTCATGTTAAATCAGGGTCTTGTTAAATAGAAGTACTGCTTCGTCAGAGTTTGTTTTGGAGGTAGCATCCGTCCAGTCTAGCTGGCTCAGTTCCTTTATCACCACGGAGTAGTCGGTTTTAAGTTTAAATCTGTTCTTGTTTTTTGGTATTTGGATACGAGTAGTTGATACCGAGCAACACTATGTGGTGATCACCGAGGCCTCACAAACGATACCCAGAGCAGTAGTGCCTTTGTGGTTTATGTAGCCATAGTCTTGACATGCTTTTCCTCGAGTAGGGTGAGTAATAGCTGGTAGTAAACCATGTTCAGCCATCAGACACTGATTTGCAGCATGTGCGGCATTCGGTGAGTCATTATGTAGGTCAATATTGATGTCACCCGTCACAATGACAGACGATTCCTTTTAGTTTGTCTAAGGAATCGTCCAATGAGTTTCAGAAGCGTTCCGTGTTGGCGAAGGAAGGTGAGCGGTATTTACCGAGGATAGTTGCTTTATTCTGCAGGCAGTTAGCGTCGTCAAATACTGGTTCGGAGTTTCCTGACGTAAGCAGTGACCCCGCCACTTTTGTTAATGATTTTGGTGGTGTGATAGCTTTTATATCCGGGCAAATGAAAGATAAATAATAAATAAATAGTTTATTGGTAAAACAAGTTTAGGTCTAAACAAAATTTGTGATTGGATCCTCCTTTTAGGCAGATAGTGCCTGTATTAGGAGAGTCCGCTCTTCCATAGCAAGACGTGAAATACAAATAGCAAAATATAATTATTATGCTAAAGCTTAATTACTAAAATTAAAAACATGAAATAAACATTAACATTAATTAAACATTAATATCTTTTCTTAAAATCAAAAGTATGCATGACTGGTGGGTGTGATGTATGTGTGTGTGTGTAAGTGTATGTGAGTAATAGAGTGTGTAGCCTTTATGGTAGGTGTGACAGAGAGTAAGTGAGTGTGAGTGTGTCAATGTGTCAGGGTTTCAGAAATGTTTCGGTATCATTGTAAGTAAGGGTTTGTATCTATTCTATTATTGATTTTTTTGTGTCATAGGAGTTTTTGGGATAGATATAAATATATTATTGATTTTATTGTACAGCGCAGCAGATCGTTTGCTAAATTGCATACTGGCAAGTAAAATCCTTGTCCTGGGTATGTTAAATATCAAGTCTTTCCTTCTTTTTAACAGTATGCTAGAATCATAGGAAAGAGACTTTAGCATAATGTAAAGTTTCCTTACTGAGAGCAGGTTACTAAGTCGAAACAGGTCTTCAGTAGGATATCTCCGTCTTTTAAAATACATGCACTTTATAAGAGCGCGTTGTGCTCTTTCGACCGTTAGAAATTTCGTTTTTGCTGCGCCACCCCAGACAGGTATACAATATGATAGTACTGACTGGACTAGCGTGACATAAATCGTTTTAAGGAAGTCATTTTGGTGGCCTGAATGATTAGCGGTGGTCTTAGGGACGACGTATCTGAGAGTTTTGAATATCCAGGTTAGCTTCCTGACTCTATTTGCAACCTGCTCAATGTGTGGGTACCAAGTTAGTCTCTGGTCCACGATAACACCTAGATACTTAATATAAGGCACTTTGTTGATTATCGAGCAGCCAAAACTATTGCTATTATTATTGCAAGTGTGTATTCTTATATTAAAATCTTTGTCTGGTTGTGTACGTTGGCAGACACTGAAACAGATGTAATTTGTTTTTGTGATGTTTAACGTAAGCAAATTAACTGTTAACCACCTCGCAATTCTAGTCAGGCCTCTCTCAGCGCCAAGCCTAACATCCTGCCAAGTATCACCAGTGAAGACGACAGCAGTGTCATCCGCGTAAGAAAAGACCGTAAGAGTTCATTGACGTAAATAAGGAACAGTGTAGGTCCCAGTACGCTTCCCTGCGGGACGCCGTATGTCGTGCTTACGTCTTCACTAGTGTACTGACCTACTCTAACCCTCTGTTTCCTGCTTGTAAGATAATCCTTGAAAAGGCTTAGAGGCATTCCGCGAACTCCGATATCTTCCAGTTTTCTTATTAGGATTGGGACAGAGACGGTATCAAATGCTTTTTTTAAATCTAAGAACGCAGTTAAGCATTTTTTACCTTTATCAAGCATTTCAGTAATATGAGTACTTAGTGCAGTAACTGCATCCTCAGTGGAGACTCCTCGACGAAAGCCAAATTGTGATTTAGAGACTATATTGTAGTCATTCAGGTATGTCAAAAGTCTTATATTGATAAGTTTTTCCATTATTTTGGATATAGAAGGTAATACAGAAATGGGTCTGAAATTGGAGACATCGTCTCTGTTCCCACCCTTGTACACTGGCGTAATAATGGCCAGTCAAGGAAGTCGGGAGGATGCCTTTACCAAAGCAAAGATTTGCAAGGTGTGTGATGATGGGGACAACCTCCTTTTTTATGTGTTTCAGAAATGCAGTAGAAACATTATCCCAACCGGACGCACTGTCCGATTTAAGACTCATTAGGATATGATTCACTTCAACATCGTCAGTGTCTAACATAACGAAGGAGTTGGGTTGTATAGAGTGTAGGTTATGTTATGTTTTGTTATCATTGACTAAGGTTGGCTGAATCTTTTGAGCAAGGTTCTTACCAATATTCGCAAAATACTCATTAAATAATTAATTTTGTGAGATGGGAAAACGACAATTTTCATATTAGAAATGACAAAAGTAAAAAAAAAGCAATTTCTTTTTTCCCGCGTAAAGCGTGCGTTCTAAAGTCATCATCTATCTTCTATCTATATATATAAAAGGAGAACTGACTGGGTGACATATCAACGTACAGCCGAAACTACTGGGGCTAGGAATGTGAAATTTTGCACACGGATTCCTATTATAATGTAGGGGAGCACTAAGAAGGGGTTTTTGGAAATTTAACCTTCAAGGGGGTGAAAAGGGGGATGAAAGTTTGGATGGAAAATTTTATTACTTATGTTTAGGAATGTGAAATTTTGCACACGGCTTCCTATTATAATGTAGGGGAGCACTAAGAAGGGGTTTTTGGAAATTTAACCTTTAAGGGGGTGAAAAGGGGGATGAAAGTTTGTATTGAAAATCTTATTACTTGTGTTTAGGAATGTGAAATTTTGCACACGGCTTCCTATTATAATGTAGGGGAGCACCAAGAAGGGGTTTTTGGAAATTTAACCTTTAAGGGGGTGAAAAGGGGGATGAAAGTTTGTATGGAAAATCTTATTACTTGTGTTTAGGAATGTGAAATTTTGCACACGGCTTCCTATTATAATGTAGGGGAGCACTAAGAAGGGATTTTTGGAAATTTAACCTTTAAGGGGGTGAAAAGGGGGATGAAAGTTTGTATGGAAAATCTTATTACCTACTTGTGTTTAGGAATGTGAAATTTTGCACACGGCTTCCTATTATAATGTAGGGGAGCACTAAGAAGGGATTTTTGGAAATTTAACCTTTAAGGGGGTGAAAAGGGGGATGAAAGTTTGTATGGAAAATCTTATTACCTACTTGTGTTTAGGAATGTGAAATTTTGCACACGGCTTCCTATTATAATGTAGGAGAGCACTAAGAAGGGCTTTTTGGAAATTTAACCTTTAAGGGGGTGAAAAGGGGGATGAAAGTTTGTATGGAAAATCTTATTACTTGCGTTTAGGAATGTGAAATTTTGCACACGGCTTCCTATTATAATGTAGAGGAGCACTAAGAAGGGCTTTTTGGAAATTTAACCTTTAAGGGGGTGAAAAGGGGGATGAAAGTTTGTATGGAAAATCTTATTACTTGCGTTTAGGAATGTGAAATTTTGCACACGGCTTCCTATTATAATGAAGGGGAGCACTAAGAAGGGGTTTTTGGAAATTTAACCTTTAAGGGGGTGAAAAGGGGGATGAAAGTTTGTATGGAAAATCGTCACTTTTGTAGTTGAACCGACATACACGCGGGTGAAGCCGTGGGCAAAGTGCTAGTCAGCTATAAATTATTTAATAAACCAGTTTGCCGAAAAAAAGGCAAAGATATTTAATTGTTTGTAAAAATTTTGGAAAAAGTGACAGATAGTTAAATGATGAATAAATATCTATTTTAATACTATGCAAACATTTTTTTTCTTTTGTTAGAAATCTTTACCCTTCGTCAGGGCCCCAAACAAATTTTTATACGGGGCTCCACTAAGGCACGCTACGCTACTGGTGAATGAGCCGTGGTGCCCAGCCACTCAAACAGGGGACTTACCACCACTATCGTGGCGTGCCCAGCACGCGTGGAAAACGAACGCGCTATCGACACGGCCTTTCGTCGTCATAAGACGGACGGACGGCGAGCTAGCCCATTACTCACCGTCCACAGGCCTCGGTGGCCGGAAGCCATCACGTGGCTCCCGACGCCCGGAGCGTTTCCCGCTGCGGCTGGGCCGAGAGGTTCTCTCCCTCTCACGTTCCACCACCTCCTTCGCTAGCATCACTGCTTCGCATTGCTTTGCCTTTAATATTCCTTGAGAACCGATAATTACAGAAATATCTACCTACATTTTGTACCTTCATGTGTACTATGAGTCACATTTCTCCCGGGCGAAGCCAGGTATTCATCTAGTTATCAAATAAAAGTCGGTTATTGAGAACAAACATTTTTTAATTCCAAAATATTAGTATTTCGTTATTATCTCTGTTTGTGTAAATAAAATTATGAAATAGTATTGCTCGAAGAAAACCAAATTAAGAACAAAAGCGCAACCAAAACAGCCAAAGTAAAAACAAAAACGTAACCAAAAAAGACCAAAAAACCAAAAAAGTATATTAAAATAAAAGTTATGCCCAAAGACAAACAAATCTCCAGAAATTTGTATGATCGAATAGGTTGTATTGAACATTGTTCTATATTATTATTAATTTTTAACATATTATTAACATATTTGTTACTTTGGTCTATTATAGCTTTTAACGTAATGTCTTCCTTTAATTTGCATTCTAAAATTATTTTGAGGCGTGGTTTCACTAGTATGAAATCACACATGGATTTAATTTTACTATACGAGTGTTCTCTTTTGAGAACAGCACATAAATATTCAACAGCAAATATATCGCCCAACATTGTGTGTACAAAAATCGGGATATCGTTTACTATATCACATATAAAGCCAACCTCGTCAGGTTCGTTCTTCAATATTTCAATCTCCTCATTGATCTGGTTCAACTCCTTATCACTGAAAATTTTATCTTTATCTGCATTGAAAACAACGTAAGCACCTAACAACTCATGCTTTTTATCTAAATGCTTGCGTATCTGCTTATACACAGCGGAAACATCAAGCGGACAGAAGTACAATTTGTATTTTTCTTGGTAATATACTGTTCTAATTTTAGTATCTATGAAATATTTAAAAAATATAAAGTCATCGATCTCTAAAAGCCAGTTATTTGGTGCTCTTCTTTTGTATATTATTTCACGTAGGAAATATTCAGCTAATAAGTGGAGGTTTAAAGGATTTGTCACAAAATCGTTCTGAAATGTTAAAAATGCAATGCATTTGTCGTAAAGTATAGTAAGAGCATTCGTTATGCGTGGTGGAATAGTTATAGATTTGAGTTCTACTTTTAAATAACAAATGAAGTTAATGTATATCAACATAATTGGTTTCTCGTTAAGTTCTGACGGTTCGTTTTTATTAAAAAACAAATTAAATGTGGGACATTGTGACATGAAATCGATAATTTCGCATAAGTTTATAAGAATAAAGTTGATAAGAGGTTTGTTCAGAATCTCATTTGTCATCCAAAACAGAAATAAAAACGTATTCTGCTCAACCCAAGAAAAGTTTTCCAAGTCGTACGACACTTCGAATTCTTCTTCTAAAATCTTTTTTATATTCGTATGCGGTCTACTTGTGATCCATATTTTATTTTTCATAATAGGATAATTCTTCAGGGTCCTTAATAATGCAAGCGCCTCATTCGTACAATACGGATATATTTCATCAAATCCATCGAATAAGAAAATCATTTTTTTTCGATTATAAAAATGAAGGAATATTTTGAGTTCAAATAAAGACCACTGATCACCGGTACAACATTCTGCATGTAGTTCTTTATTGATCTCTTGCAGGGCAAATGTTACTTCCCTAAATTCACCAAATATCACCAGATACATGAATTTTAAGCATTCCAAAATATCAATACGTGTTTTATTTCTCTGCCAACTGTTGAATTGTCTGGAATAGTCCAATAAGTTTGTTCTAACAATCCACGTTGTTTGATCAACTTTGTTTGTTTGTAGAATTAAGTGATCGAATAAGGTTGTTTTGCCTGCACCAGGCTTCGTCATCAAAACGATAACATCATCGTCTAAGTCGTGAAGCGTATCGATATGAATAGACTCCTGCTGCTGTTCGTAAGGTTTATTATTGCATGTCTCTGCTTTTCCCCCTTCATTTCGTGGAGTACACGTTTCACAATGCAGACGTTTTAGACGAATCAAAATGTCGTCTTCAGCCTGAATTCGCATTATTGGTATTTCACGTTTCTTATTGCGACTGACGCGTCTACCAATATACATATTTTGTACAGGTCTGGATCTTGAATTTAAAGCAGTTTTGGCTATAGTGATGGTTTCGTTGTGAATTATTTTACATAACACGTCTCCTTTAACAAATGTCTTAGAAATGTCGTCAATAATTGAGAATAATTTAATTTCTTGTCCTTGAAATATTATTTTCTTTTGCAGGATACGATACTGCGAGTAGTCACACAAATCTGTCAGATTTGTTTTGTCGTCATTTACAACATTTAATGGTTTCGAGAATATTTCTTGAACCATTTGTTGTAGCTTAGGGCCTGTTATTATAATTGTTAGTTCGTTCTTAATTGTTTTTGCAAGTTTCTCTATTTTTTCATACGGGTCATTATCAGCATCGAGAATAATATCGAATACTATGATCATTATTTTGTCCTTGTTCGTATTTTGTAATTCGTTGAGTAATGCTTCAAATTCGCTTGGTAGTAGTTTCAAACTGTATTCTAAGTCTATTATGTCATGTTCTTTATTCTGCAAATACTGTTTCAGTTTATACAGCGTCAGTGCGATACTTTCAGTAATTACGATGTAACCTGGCTGAATATTGAGCTCTAAAGCATCCATCACTTTATCATTAAATTTGACATTAGCTTCCTTGGTTTTTATCTCATACATTCTGTTCATAACTGTCATTGGAGGCTCACTGACAACAGTTTTCATTGCGTTTTCAAATATGTCACTTTTCTCAGAAAGATAATCACTTAAAATTGGTGACATCCACCAGTTTTGTATAGCATCGTGATATTTTAAAAATATCAATTGTGATAGAAAACTATTTTTGCTAACTTGGTTTGATTTATGTTTTTCTATTTCTTCTCTTAGTATCTTTCCAGTGCGATTTTCATCAGCTTGACTTGTGTAAAATATCAGTCTATTAAAGAAGTCTTTGGCGATGTTCTGTTCATGATCACCACATTCAAATGTTAGTTTTGGAAAAGATTTAATTTTCACATCTAGGCGATATTTTGATAATTGTAAATTTTCGTTTTGTTTTAAATGTGTCAACAGACGTTTAGCATTATCTCCGAGTTCTTCAATGCTGTCATTGAACATCAACATTTTGGAGTATTCGTCAAAAACTAAAAGATTACCAACAGCACCAGCTAAACCCCCGTTTAGCTTTAAAAGTCTTTTGTCAACAGTTTCATCTAAGGTGATGACATTATTATGGTTCGCTTTATCAATCAATTCGATGATTCTCGATTTTAAGTATGTTAGTCTACTATCTTTAGTGATAATCAAATCTTTATTCCCAAAAGAAACTGGAACTTTAAACAAGTTTTGTTTTGAGGACATAATTTCTCTTCCAGCTATTTCGATTGCGTTATCTAGTATCCCATCTGGAACATGCACTGTGCTTAATCGGCGCTTTAGGTCATCATTTATCATTTGAATATTGACGAACTCTAACTTACCATTTTTATATGTTAAAACACATCCGATAAATTTACTTAGAATTGTGACATCAGATGGTCTGTCAAAGAATATGGCCATTAGTGTGTTTAATTCACTCTCATCAACCTTTCGTTTTTCTACAATTTCATTGTACAGTGAACTTTTAAATAATTTGAGGTATTCATCGTTAGTATCAAAAAACTCTTGTCTAATGCGTGCCAATCGATACCCTTCAGGTTGAATGTCAGAAATATCGCAGAACTTTTGTCCCAAAATGGCATGATAGCTTGCCACAAGCTCGTCATTCATAAGTGTTTGAAGATCAGTTATTTCGTCAAAGAATAACTTCGCTATCAGTTTACCGAGTTTTGTCATTTGTTCCTTCATAATATCGTTACACAGACACTCCACGCCTTTATTTTTGACAACCATCTGTTGACTGCATTGGGCTGTGCATATAATATCGTCTAATATACCGGCGCAACTATTCTCAAACGGTTTATATTTATAGTCTCCTCTTGCAGTCGTAAATATCACAAAGAAACATTCTACTTCATCATATTGTCCTTTAAAAATCAGGTCATTATTACCTGAATTGAAAGCTTGCTTTATTTTCAAGTAGCTGTCGAAATATGTGTGCAAATCATTCTTTAGTAGTATATCTTTTTCTCTGTGCTTGGCTTGTACAAACACTGCGATTGGCTTATCAATCGTCTTTGCCTTAAATCTCAAACAAACGTCGTCAAATATTCCGATATTATCCACATTAGTAGCTAAAGCGAAGCTTTTAATATTGTCGTTATGTTTAGCTCTAAAATGTATCAAGCTAATGAGTTTGGTTTCGTAAAGCTGTCCACGGATACCTGTTGTTCCGGGACGTTTTTTATATGTTTTGCTAGTCATGATCTTCTTTGTAACATGAAGAGAGAAGATTTACCATGTCACCTTATGTCTTGCAACAAGAACGGAAATGAAAATTTGATTGGAAAACTACGCTCGTTCCCAAATATTTTTAACGCTACTGCAGATTTCTAAAGTCATTCAGGCTCTTGACAGCAACTTTAACTACCAATTAATTGTGCAATTGTCATCTTTCTGTTAATTTATTTGAAGAACTAGAGATGTCGTCCAGATGGTCTTGCGATCTTGAATGTACATGTTGCAAAATCTTTACGAATCTGTAATAGATAATAATATTTGAGTATTTCGATCAATTTACTACAAAATACTTTCTCCTACGGTCAAATGAGTGTTGAAGTTCGAGGTATTTATTATTATTATTATAAAGTGTCGATCAGTAACAATAGCATAGTATAAAGAAGGGAAGTAGGGTATCTTCATACAAACGCACCGCGCGCGGCTTGTATGTGTGCGCCTAGTATCTTTACGGTCGCCGCACGCACACTCAAACAAAATCTCGCTGCATTTCGCACTGAGCCAGTCAAGGACAATAGGCTCTACGCCTTCATAGTTTATCTCCTCTCTCCCATAAATGCATGTGTTACAAAGTGGAACGGACACCGACGCAAAAATGCTTACCACGGTAATACCTGTCCATATATTTTGACCGTGTACGTACTGTAGGTACTTTTGAAGAAAACTGAATAGCCTACGAAAATGCGACTCACGCATATTTACCGAATTATTACCAAGGATCTGCATTCGTTTAGAATGTAATTTTACTTCATTAAATCAATGCAAATAAATTAAAGTTAAGTATGTGTCTGTTTGTAATAGGTATCAACGATTGCAGCTTTTTATTGAATGAATTATGGAAATACTACCCATTTTATTATTGATACACTCTCTTAGGAGTAGGACCAGCAGTTTGGGTTGTGCAGTCAGGACATTGATTTTTTTATTATTTTGTATGAATAGATTCAGGTCGAGAATCATTGGTAGCATAGGTACGTAGCTTATAACAAAAACACATATTTAAACATTTTTGTCTTTCTGTTTGTTCCGTCTAATCTCCCAAATGGCTGGACCGATTTTACTCATTGATTATTTTAGCTGTTGCCAGCGGCTTCACCCGCTAGGTACATCTCGAACATTATCCCACGAGAAGATAAAATCGGGATAAAAACTATCCTATGTGTTAATCCAAGTTATAAACTATCTGTGTACCAAATTTTATCCAAATCCGTTCAGTAGTTTTTGCGTGAAGAAGTAACAAACATATATACTCACACACAAACTTTTCTTTCACCGTTGGGATGCTACACTATCCCCCGGTGACATAGGCTTACATACTTTGCATACCTGTATTTTTACGGGGACGTGAATTAAACGGGTGAAAACACGTGACGTCCACTGGTCTATTATATACCTAATAAAAAACCGGGCAAATGCGTGTCGCACTTGCAAAAAATCACACTTTCTAGTACTAAGAGTCATTGAGCTAAGCTGCGGACAGACAGTCGGACGGACATGCCGAAAATATAAGGAATTCATGTTGACTACAGAACCTTAAAAAAGTTTTTAGGTACATTCTACAATGACAACAGGACGTCTGGTCGGCCTCGGCTTGATTAGTGTCCCTACATAAGAGGTTGCTCTAGAAAGTCCAACATAAAGTAATCTTGACAAAGAAGTTGTGACAAGATCTAGTGGAAACCCTCACAGGTTACTTTTGAAATAAGTTACTCACACACACTTGTGTCACGGTAAATATTGTACTTTATGTGAGATTGGTAGAGAATGCCTTGTGGCATTAAGTCCGCCTATGTATCACTATTGTGCATGAAGTTTAAATAAATAAATAAATTAAATTTTGATTGAGTATTTTTTGTTCCAAATAAAGAGTTCTCTTATTTTTACCTTACGTTCCCCGTAAGTAAATTTTACCTTCCTATAATTTTGAGACTATTTGACACTAGTACCAGTATCTGTCATCGTGGCTTCTAAAACTGAAGGCGATCCTGAATCCTATTTTTCCGTAAAATGAGGTTTTTAAAATAAAAGACGGTATTTGAAAACAAACATTTTTTAATTCTAAAACAGTGTTAGCCATTTGGTTATCATCTCGTTTTGCGTTAAACATATTTATTTGTTTAAAATTATGAAATAGTAATAATTATATTCAATTATAGCGAGTATATTATGCTCAGTTTAAAATTAAACCACAATAACGCGTGAACAAAAAAGTAGTGTATTAAAATAAAAGTCATGCCCAAAGACAACAAATGGCCAGAAATGTGTATGATCGAATAGGTTGTATTGAACACTGTTTTATTTACAATTTCTCAACGTATTTTTTGTTTTCGTCTATAATAGCTTTTAACTCACTGTCTACTTTTAATTTGCATTCTAAAATTATTTTGAGACGTGGTTCTGCATTCACCACATTTATTATGAATTCACTCTTGGATTTATTTTTACTAAACGAGTGTTGTCTTTTGAGAACAGCACTTATATATTCTACAGCTAATATATCGCCCAACGTTGTGTGTGCAAAAATCGGGATATCGTTTACAACATTACAAATAATGCCAGTTCTGTCAGGTGCGTCCTTCAATAATTCAATCTCTAAATTGATCTGGTACAACTCCTCATCATTGAAAATCTTATGTTTATATGAATTGAAAACTGCGTAAGCACCTAACAACTCATACTCTTCATTACGCTTGCGTATCTGGTTAAACAACTCATCACGAGAATAAATGTCGAATTTGAAATTTTCTTGGAAGTATACTGTTCTAATTTTAGTATCTATGAAATCTTTATAAAATATAAAGTTATCGATTTCTAAAAGCCATTTATTTGATGCTATTCTTCTGTATATTATCTCATGTAGGAAATATTGAGCTAATGTGTAGAGGTTTAAAGGATTTGACACAAAATCGTTTTGAAATGTTAAAAATGCAATGCATTTTTCGTAAAGTGTATTAAGAGAATTTGTTATGCGTGGTGGAATAGGTCTATATTTAAGTTCTACTTTTAAATAACAGATGAAGTTAATGTATATCAACATAATTGGTTTTTCGTTAAGTTCTGACGGCTCGTTTTTCTTAAAAAACAAATCAACTGTTGGACATTGTGACATAAAATCGATAAATTCGTATATGTGTTCAAATACCCATTCATAGTCGTCCAGAATCTCATTTGTTATCCAAAACAGAAATAAAAAGTGCTTCAGCTCAACTGAAGAAAAGCTTTCTAAATCATACGACACTTCAAACTCTTTTTCTAAAATTTTGTTGATATTCGTGTGCGGTTTACTTGTAATCCATATTTTATGTTTGGTAGGATAACTCCTCAGGGTTTTTATTAAAGCAAGCGCTTCATTCGCATAATGCGGGCAGATTTCATCAAAACCATCGAATAAGAAAATCAGTTTTTTTCTATTATAAAAATTAAGAAATATTTTGAGTTCAAATATAGCCAACTCATCCCCGGTACAATATTCTGTATAAAGTTCATTATTTATCTCTTGCAGTGTAAATGTTACTTCGTTATATTCACCAAATATCACCAGATATATTAATTTTAAACATTCCAAAATATCAATATGTGTTTTATTTCTCTGCCAACTGTCGAATTGTCTGGAATAGTCTGACAAGTTTGTTCTCACAATCCACGTTGTTTGATCAAGTTTCTTTGTTTGTAGAATTAAGTGATCGAATAAGATTGTTTTGCCTGCACCAGGCTTCGTCATCAAAACGATAACATCATCGTCTAAGTCGTGAAGCGTATCAATATGAATAGACTCATGCTGCTGTTCATTAGGCTTTTCGTTGCATGTCTCTGCTTTTTTCTCTTTAATTCGTGGAATACACGTTTCATAATGTAGACGATTCAGACGAATCAAAGTGTCGTCTTCAGCCTGAATCCGTACTACTGGTACATCTCGTTTTTTTCGACAGACTCGTCTGCCAATATACATAATTTGTTCAGTTCTGTTTATTGAAATTACATCAATCTTGCCTATAAAGATGATTTCGTTGTGAATTATTTTACATAACACGTCTCCTTTAACAAATGTCTGAGAAATTTCGTCAATTATTGATATTAATTTAATTTCTTGTCCTTGAAATACTACTTTTTTTCGCAGGATACGACACTGCGAGTAGTAACACAAATCTGTTAGATTTGTTTTGTCGTCATTTACAACATTCAACGGTTTCGAGAATATTTCTTGAACCATTTGTTGTAGCTTAGTGCCTGTTATTATAATTGTTAATTCGTTCTTAATTGTTTTTGCAAGTTTCTCAATTTTTTCATACGGGTCATTATCAGCATCGAGAATAATATCGAATACTATGATAATTACTTTGTCCTTGTCCTTATTTTGTAATTCGTTGAGTAATGCTTCAAATTCGCTTGGTAATAGTTTCAAACTGTATTCTAAGTCTATTATGTCATGTTCTTTATTCTGCAAATACTGTTTCAGTTTATACAGCGTCAGTGCGATACTTTCAGTAATAACGATGTAACCTGGCTGAACATTGAGCATTAAAGAATCCATCACTTTATCATTAAATTTGACATTAGCTTCCTTGGTTTTTATCTCATACATTCTGTTCATAACTGTCATTGGAGGCTCACTGACAACAGTTTTCATTGCGTTTTCAAATATGTCACTTTTCTCAGTAAGATAATCACTTAAAATTGGTGACATCCACCAGTTTTGTATAGCATCGTGATATTTTAAAAATATCAAGTGCGATAGAAAACTATTTTTGCTAACTTGGTTTGATTTATGTTTTTCTATTTCTTCTCTTAGTATCTTTCCAGTGCGATTTTCATCAGCTTGACTTGTGTAAAATATCAGTCTATTAAAGAAGTCTTTGGCGACGTTCTGTTCATGATCACCACATTCAAATGTTAGCTTTGGAAAAGATTTAATTTTCACATCTAGGCGATATTTTGATAATTGTAATTTTTCGTTTTGTTTTAATTTTGTCAACAGACGTTTAGCATTATCTCCGAGTTCTTCAATGCTCTCATTGAACATCAACATTTTGGAGTATTCGTCGAAAACTAAAAGATTACCAACAGCACCAGCTAAACCCCCATTTAGCTTAAGAAGTCCTTTGTCAACAGTTTCATCTAAGGTGATGACATTATTATGGTTCGCTTTATCAATCAATTCGATGATTCTCGATTTTAAGTATGTTAGTCTACTATCTTTAGTGATAATCAAATCTTTATTCCCAAAAGAAACTGGAACTTTAAACAAGTTTTGTTTTGAAGAAATAATTTCTCTTCCAGCTATTTCGATTGCGTTATCTAGTATCCCATTTGGAACATGCACTGTGCTTAATCGGCGCTTTAGGTCATCATTTATCATTTGAATATTGACGAACTCTAACTTACCATTTTTATTTGTTAAAACACATCCGATAAGTTTACTTAGAATTGTGACATCAGATGGTCTGTCAAAGAACATGGCCATTAGTGTGTTTAATTCACTCTCATCAACCTTTCGTTTTTCTACAATTTCGTTGTACAGTGAACTTTTAAATAATTTGAGGTATTCATCGTTAGTATCAAAAAACTCTTGTCTAATGCGTGCCAATCGATACCCTTCTGGTTGAATGTCAGAAATATCGCAGAACTTTTGTCCCAAAATGGCATGATAGCTTGCCACAAGCTCGTCATTCATAAGTGTTTGAAGATCAGTTATTTCGTCAAAGAATAACTTCGCTATCAGTTTACCGAGTTTTGTCATTTGTTCCTTCATAATATCCTTACACAGACACTCCACGTCTTTATTTTTGACAACCATCTGTTGACTGCATTGGGCTGTGCATATAATATCGTCTAATATACCGGCGCAACTATTCTCAAACGGTTTATATTTATAGTCTCCTCTTGCAGTCGTAAATATCACAAAGAAACATTCTACTTCATCATATTGTCCTTTAAAAATCAGGTCATGATTACCTGAATTGAAAGCTTGCTTTATTTTCAAGTAGCTGTCGAAATATGTGTGCAAATCATTCTTTAGTAGTATATCGTTTTCTCTGTGCTTGGCTTGTACAAACACTGCGATTGGCTTATCAATCGTCTTTGCCTTAAATCTCAAACAAACGTCGTCAAATATTCCGATATTATCCACATTAGTAGCTAAAGCGAAGCTTTTAATATTGACGTTATGTTTAGCTCTAAAATGTGTCAAACTAATGAGTTTGGTTTCGTAAAGCTGGCCACGGATACCTGTTGTTCCGGGACGTTTTTTATATGTTTTGCTAGTCATGATCTTCTTAATAACATAAAAAGATCTATTAACGTCACCTATGTCTTGCTACAAGAACAGAAATATTAAAAATATTGGCATATGCGAATGTGGCATTTTGAGATTGTGTCATTTTGTGTCAGTACGACATTTTGCAAATGTGGCATTGTGCGCCTAAATCCTAATAGTATTCCAATCAATTTTCTCGTTCCTCAATAATTTTAACGCTGCTGCATTTTTCTGAAGTCACTCAGGCTCTTGACAGTAACTTCGACTACTTACTAATTAGTTGCAATTGTCATCTATTTATTAATTTATTTCAAGAACTAGAGATGTCCATTATGGTCTAGCGATCTTGAATGTACATGTTGTACAATCTTTACGAATCTGAAATAGATAATAATATTTGAGTATTTCGATCATTTTACTACAATAGTACCTACATTGTTACGGTTCACCCTTGTTTGGTATTTCAACTTTTGATGTAATGTTACTAATTCGAACAACGTTTAAGAAAATCATCAATTTGTATAATATCCATTAACATAATTTTCATTTCATCGAATATTTTTGCGATAACAACATTTGCGCTATTGATCAAAAGGTATAATGTTCATTTGATGTAATGTTCAGGTGGTATAACATGTATTTTATCGAATATTCAATTGGTGTCAAAAATCCTAACCCTAGACATACCCTAGACGGTCGACGTCATGGGCACTCCAACATTCGGTTAGTTAGGTCCCTTTAAACTGTCCTCGCAGCGGGGCTCCGTCGACCTGGCTGACGGAAACGAATGAAAGGAAACGAATTATTAATGAACTGAATATTCGATACGATCTTTCGACTAAATCATTATTAGTCTAGTGAAACATTAGTTTAAATAAAATTAGTGCATTTGAAAATTCGGTCTAATGACATTTTTTCAAATAAATATATATGCCAAATAAAAATCTACCTATTAATTATTCGGTCAAATGGATTTTACGAAATGACGGAGCGATTTTCGACAAAACGTTGTTATACCAAACAAGGGTGAACCCATTGTTACCCTAGGGATGAAAGTAAATTATTAAAACCAGACTCGAGGGTATAGGTACATAAGTCTTTAACCCGAGGTAAACACCCTGTTTCTCATTACGAATTACATAGTATACGCGACCGTAACAAAGACTTTACTTCGAATAAAGTCATCAATACAACCCTCTCAGTTCATAATACTTTCTTAAGTTCCTACTTTTTCGATGAAAAATGCATGTGCATGTGTGAAATGCATCTGTCACTGGACTAAAGTAGTACAAATATATTTAATTTGTTTTGCAACACTGGGTTTTTTTCTATTTATTATTCACTTTAACAGATGGACTATGCTTATCCAGCACTAAATAACCACCTATAGGTACACCCACCTATTGCCATTTTTTCCTGTTGCACAATATTTCATAGTATGGTAGTCGTCGTATAAAATTTTGATTACTGTCGTATCTTTAGTGACATTCAGAAGATTAAAAAATATCGATAGCCGTAAGAATTATCTAAATCAACCCATGCGATTGGTCTCTAGATTACCACAAAAGAACAAACATACATTTTATTTAGGCTGAAAAATACATTGAAATTCACCATACAGTATTGTTTGGTAAGTGACCAGCTTTACGCGCCGCGCCGTAGGTTGGGATGGGCAAGGTACAGTACATGTCATTGAGCTGATGTTTTCATAAGTAAAAATTCATTACACTCCCCAGTCCAGTAACAAGCTTAAAATCACACTAGCCGTTTAGACGTGAAGAAGTTAGTAACAAACATGACACACTCACAAACTTTCGCCTTTATAATCCATAATATTAGTGTGATGTGATAACAAACAGACTTACCTTGACTTAAAAATGAAATATTTATATGCACTTGTACACTATATTACAATAATGACTTGACTTCTTTTGAAGCGGTTGAATATTTGTAAGAACCACATTCATTCTTCATTGATAATGCAATGAGTAATATATCGCACGGAAATAAACATGATACAAGGTGGGGATTTTTATCGGACAACGACTGCAACTAGATAACTAGGATAGCCGCGAAATTTAAATATTCTTACGTTTTTAATCATCAATAAAACCATACTGACCTGCAAATTTTTGTAGTATTACAAACTAAAAATAAATCTATTTCATGGGCCACCCTGTCGCTTCCCCTTTAAGTATGAGTTTAATGATCGTTGAAAAGGGCATTAAATGTCTTTACCTATGTAATTGGAGATTCTATAACCGGCATTTTCAGATTTAATTATCTGTGGATTGGCGCGTAATTCGAAATTCAAGTAAATTTTATTCGAAAGACGTGTTATTTTAATTTCAAATTCAGTCATTTGTTTTTTGATAGTTTTTTGTTTTTGTGACATTGTGGTAGTTTTTGGCGTCATGGATAAACTGCTAATTCGTACAATTTTCGAATATGAGTTCATACGTAGAAATACCGCTGCCCAAACAACACGAAACATTAACGACGTGTACGGGCTTAACACTGCTTGCATAAACACGGTCCATTACTGGTTCAATCGTTTTCAATCTGGAAATTTTGAGTCGAAGAACGAGCCTCGCGGTTGGCCGGTAAACATTGTCGACAACGACGAATTGAAGGCGATAGTGGAAGCAGATCCAACTCAATCTAAGGCTGAGCTTACTGCAGGCCTTGGAGTTAGTGTCAAAACACCATTGAGGCACTTGCGTCAAATTGGAAAGATAAAAAATCTAGATAAGTGCGTGCCACGCGAATTAAGCGACCAACAACGAGATTTACGCGTCGAAGCATGCATAGCACTACTGAATCGGCATAGAAACGATGAAATTCTTAATCAAATTGTTACCTGCGATGAAAAGTGGATCCTGTACGACAACCGTAAGCGTTCGTCTCAGTGGGTGGACCCGGGTACATCACCTAATCAGTGCGCTACAAAAAAGATTACTCATAGGAAGATGATGGTGACTGTCTGGTGGACCAGTGCCGGACTTGTACACCACAGCTTCTTACCGAATGGCACAACAGTGACGGCAGATGTCTATTGCCTAGAATTGCAAACAATGATGGAGAAGCTCGCAATTCAACAACCAAGACTAGTCAATCGTTCTTCCCCATTGCTTCTCCACGACAACGCGCGAGCTCAAACTTCACGAAAGACCATCGCAAAGCTACAAGAGTTACAGCTGGAAGCTCTCCGTCACCCACCGTACTCACCGGACGTTGCCCCAACAGATTTCTACTTTTTTCAAAATTTAGACATTTTTTTAAGAGCGTAGACGGGCTGCATTTTTCCATACAAATGTATTCCCCTATTCTCGTCCTGGATAATGCCTCTAGAGTAATCGTTTTTATTTATAAAAATCCAGGTCTATTGAAGGCATGCCCCTGTCATTTTTTTTTTTCAAAAAATTTATTACAAAAATAAATATGACTTACCAAAAACCTAAAAAAATACCCCGTTTTTACCTATAATCAGATGACTACCAAAGAAAATTGAAAAGTTTTTAAAATAAAAACAAGTAATAGGGGCATAGATCTATTCTTCCTTTAAATTTTATTTATTTATTTTATTTTAAAGAAGGCTTACAGACTAACAAACCAATAAAATAAAGAATATAAAATTTAAAAATTGCTAATAACAAGCCTCCACATATGGTTAACAAAAAAGCCGATAAAAAGAAGAAAAAAATACATTCATTTTCATTTCATTTCATACCAAACATTTCATTCATTTTGATACCAAATATAATTTAATTGGCTTAGGTTTCGAGGAGAAAACAGGAGAATACGAAACGTCGATCGGTCAAGGTTTTTTATAGGTAAAATCGTTCTGAGCTGCAGTTGTCTCTATCGCACTCACATATTGATACCGCCCGGTTGCTAGAGCGCAGCGCGACGGCAATAGTTTCTTCAAATACCTATTTTTCAATTCCCGCGCAGCCCGTCTACGCTCTTATGTGGTAAAAAATTCGACTCCCGAGAGGCAGTACAAAACGCTTTCGCTGACTTCATCGCCTTTCGTCCGACAGACTTCTACAGTAAAGGGATAAACAAACTGCCATCAAAATGGCAAAATTGTATAGATCATTTGGGCCAGTACTTTGATTAGCTGAAATAAAAAAAATCCCAAAATTTTTATATTTTAAAATTCTCATACAAATCTCCAATTTCATAGGTAAAGACCTAATAGTTTAAAGATTGTCCGGCAGTTTGAGTACAAGACTTTAGACGGCCTTCCCAAACGTCCTTTCTTTAGTTTTGTTCTTTGCGTCGTTGAGGTCCTTTGGTTATGTATCAGTTGAGCTACCGGATCACTGACAAATGCTTGCACTGACTGGATAGGTTTACTCAAATCTGTGTGGTTCGTTTTTCTAAAGACCATCTCAGAAACCAATTTGCATCGCGGGCCTGTGGACGGTGAGTAATGGACTAGCTCACCGTCCATCGACGCGTAAAGTCGCGTTACGTCGACGGCGCATTCGTGTTCCACGCTCGCCTCGCAAGGGCCGACGCCTGTAGGGGCTGCGGGTTGTTCGAAAGAGATAACGCGGCCTCGGACACAAAGTGCTAAGAAGGAACATGAGTGGTTTTTAGTCAGTAGATGTCTGATACTATACCGCTCTGCCCAGAGCGGGAGGAGTAATTTGATGATTTCCCAGCCTCCAAAAAAAATTACACTAATTGGCATGGTCTTCATATTATTATTACTTGATCAATATCTGGACTTACAAAAATCACTGTCCTTTGAGTTTGTTAGGCTGTTTTTTATCAGAGTAGTCCGGTAGGCACGAAACACCGGACCCTAGTTTTAGAACATTAGATGATGTGCATTTGTGTCGTGTAAAAAAGTGTTGTATAAAGATACAGAAATACATAATTATATAAATAAATTGCGCCCGTGCAAAGCCTGGACAAGTCGCTAGTTTACAGTATTACCTAATAGAAATACCCACACAGTCTACAGGACTGCTAGTGAAGTGGCCAAGACAGTTATATATCGTTTCTCTGGGACTTCGTCGGGCTTCATTGTCTCGGCGGTTTTCTTGTGGTCGCCGCTGTTGATTCTGGCTTATAGGAGTTACAGTGGTTTGGAAATAGTATGGCAGGCTTGTTATTGTCCACACATAGCTAATTTCTGAACTCTTAAAACTTCAAAATTATGTTTGCAGACGTATCGAGATCGTCATCCACGCTGGCAGCGTCAACCGTAACACCCCTCGCGTCATCTTGCAGGCCCGCGACTCCTTCAGGCCTCCTGGCTATGAAGACTCCTTGCAGCCCATCACGCAGCCTAACGACATCAGTCTGATCAGGTTCAGCCAGGATCTCACTTTTAACAGTAAGAGAATTTTTGAGGTCTTTGACATTGGAACATTTAAACAAACGCTGTCAAACATTTCAAGTGCAATAATGTGTGAATAATGAAGCTTAACACCCTTCATCCAAACATGCTTTACTTCTTTATAATATTAGTTCAGATAACACACATAACAGCACGCCTGTAATCTCCGAAGGGTAAGGCAGATCCGAGTTGTACTTAATAGTACATCGACATTTCATGAGTTATGTACGTTACGGGGCGAGCCTTGCCATGAACCGGGCAAACTTTCAGACTCCATGGCTAGTACTGAGTAATTCCTGATAGAGAAACCCAATAACACAGCCCGAGCCAGGAATCGAACACAGAACCTCATTGCCCCCCGTAGGGGCTGCGGATCCCGTCGGGGTTGCGGGTTGTTCCCGTTGGGGCTGCGGGTTGTTCCCGTTGGGGCTGCGGGTTGTTCCCGTTGGGGCTGCGGGTTGTTCCCGTTGAGGCTGCGGGTTGTTCCCGTTGGGGCTGCGGGTTGTTCCCGTTGGGGCTGCGGGTTGTTCCCGTTGGGGCTGCGGGTTGTTCCCGTTGAGGTTGCGGGTTGTTCCCGTTGAGGTTGCGGGTTGTTCCCGTTGGGGTTGCGGGTTGTTCCCGTTGGGGTTGCGGGTTGTTCATCATCATCATCATCATTCATTTATTGCATATCACATGTGTTTTTACAAGATCTTAATAATAATAAAATAGTTCACATGGACCCTGTCGGGCACAACAATTTGTTACATTAATGATAGTAGCAGAGTAATTAAACATTAATAAACAGTCATTAGACATTTGGAAAATTCATTTATAAGTAAGCAATATCATTGGAAAAAATTAAATTAAAAATTAAGTAAAATAATAAAAGTCGGCAAATAGAAATCAAATACAGTCAAGTGCATCATGTCAATAAAAATAAAATAATAATCAAAATACAATCACAATAAAATGTCAAAGATAATTCTCTAATACAAAATGTCAATAAATAAAACCCAAAATTCAATAAATAAGCAGAAAAACTTAGTCCAATATGATGTCACCGTTAAATCAAATTATAGTCAAACACAAATAATAATCCAAATTCAATCATGTTATAGAAATACTGTAATACATAATGTCAATAAATAAAAACTAAAATTCAATAAATAAGCAGTCAACGTTAGTCCATTATGATGTCATCATTAAAAAAATCATTCAATGTGTAATATGATGATGATGTTTAGAAAAATACTTTTCAAACTATTAATAAGTAAAAGATATTACTCTGTTAAAGAATATTTAGATGACAAGTCAATAGAACTTGTAAATTGTAAGCTAGATTAATCGACTTCGCTCAGTTTTGTAAGACATTTGCACGCCATATTATGGCAGGGTATGCTGAAACAATTTTTTACTGTAACATCTTATATACCATATTCTGGCAAATAAAATATTTTGATTTGATTTGATTTGATTTGAATAACAATTGTCAATTAATAATTTTCTGACTCGTTTTATAAATATTTTGTCATTTTGTTCCATTCGTATCGCATTTGGAATTTTGTTATAAATTTTAATTGATGAAACGTAAGGGCTAGTGCTGTGTAACTTTAACTTCGATTGGGGTAACACGAGGGTATTCTCAAATCGTGAACGCGGTGCATATCGGCGAGGCTGGTCAGAGATGTTAACGTAGAATTTCGAATATTGTCTTACTTTACAGGTTTCTAGAATATAAATTGATGTCAAAGTTAAAATGTCCAGTTTCTTGAAATGAGGTCTACAACTTTCGTCGTTTTCAATATGGACCAATATCCTGATACATTTTTTTTGTAGTATGAACAACTCTTTGACATCAACACTATTTCCCCAAAGGATTATTCCGTATTTTAGCCACGCGTACGCATAAGCATAGTAAGTGGATAGGGCAGTTTTTAAATCTGTTGTTTTTTTCAGCTCACGTAGTGCATATATGAAACTAGATATTTTTGATTTAATTTTCTGAATATGTGCTTTCCACGTCATATGAGTATCTAGCTCTAGACCTAACAAGGTAAAAGTATCTACACATTCTACTTTAGTACCTTCGAATGTAAAATTTATATTTAAGGGTTTTTTTTGGTATGGCCTAAATTGCATAATTTTGGTTTTTAGGAAGTTAATTTCTAAGTTATGGTCTTTCATCCAAACTTGAATAGTTAACATAATTCTATTTAATGTGTCATGTAAGCGTTGGGTGTCATTGCAAGAAGTCATTATCGAAATGTCATCAGCGAACAATACACAGGGTTCCGTCATAATTTTAGGGAGATCGTTGATGTAAATCAAGAACAATAAACACCCTGCTACACTACCTTGAGGAATTGAAGTTGTAACACACATCTGATTTGAACGTATACGGCTGAGTTGCCCAGTGTTATGATCCCAATGGTCAATTTCTACGTATTGCTCTCGGTTTTGTAAGTAAGATGCGAACCATTTATGTGCTATTCCTCTAACGCCGATACCATGAAGTTTGTCAAGTAGAATATTATACAGTACTTTATCGTAAGCCTTTGTCATGTCGAGTAAGATTCCAATAGCGTATTTTTTATTATTTAAAACGTCCAATATTGTTTGTGAGAATTTATATGTTGCTAAAACTGTGGATCTTTTTTCCCGAAAACCATTTTGTGATTCATCGAAAATATTAAATTTTTCACAGAAATTATAAACACGCTTGCACATTGCCTTTTCGAAGATTTTTGATGATGTAGGTAGTAGTGCAATTGGACGGTAATTATTTGGGTCAGACTTCGAGTTTTTCTTGTGAATAGGTTTTATAATTGATCTTTTTAACGCGTTTGGGAAAACCCCATCAGAGAAAGATTGACAAATTAATAGGTAAAATGGTATTGTCAGTTCTTCAGCACACGTTTTTATTAATATGGGAGGTAGTTCATCTAATCCGTGACTGTATTTGCCTTTAAGGTGTTTTATTATGTTTAATATTTCTTGCGGTGTGGGTGGATGTAAAAACATAGTGTTCTCAGTCGGTCGGAGCACAGGCCGACCGCGCGGCTTTGCGTCCCCACTTTGCCTTGTTTGTCCTACAGATGCAAAAAACTCATTGAACGAGTTAGAAACTTGTTTTGGGTCGGACGTTAGTTTATTGTGGATTGTCAATTTAATATTTTGTTGTGTCTTAGTGCGTGTTCACGTACGCGCGACGCGACGCGCGACGCGATGGGCGATTAAATTCAAACATATGGCGGTGTATGAGTGCGTTCACGGAGAAGCGATTTTATACGCGATTATTTGAATTTGAGGCGGTGCCCGCGGCGGCGCCCGCGGCGATTATCGCGGCGATTATCGCGGCGGCGCCCGCGGCGATTATCGCGGCGACGCACGCAGCGGCAATTCTCGATGAAAAAGTTCCGTCGCGGGTATCGCACCCGCGACGGAACTTTTTTTCTGATTGATGGTTTTCGGGGTCGCTGATTATGAAAATGAGTTCAAAATGAAAATCCAAGATGGCGCCGAAAAAAAATTTAGTTTTTCCATCATGGGTGTCGTAAGTCGTTTAAATGGTTTTCGGGGTCGCTGATTACAAAAATGAGGTCAAAATGAAGACCAAGATGGCGGCCAGGAAAATTTTTGGTTTTACCGTCATGGGTGTCGTTTTCATGGTTTTTGGGGTCGCTGATTACGAAAATGAGGTCAAATAGAAAATCCAAGATGGCAGCCAGGAAAATTTTTGGTTTTACCGTCATGGGTGTGGTTTTCATGGTTTTTGGGGTCGCTGATTACGAAAATGAGGTCAAAAGGAAAATCCAAGATGGCGGCCAGGATTTTTTTTGGTTTTTCCGTCATGGGTGTGGTTTTCATGGTTTTTGGGGTCGCTGAATACAAAAATGAGGTCAAAATGAACATCCAAGATGGCGGCCAGGAAATTTTTGGTTTTTCCGTCATGGGTGTGGTTTTCATGGTTTTTGGGGTCGCTGATTACGAAAATGAGCACAAAATTAAAATCCAAGATGGCGGCCAAGGAAATTTTTGGTTTTTCCGTCATGGGTGTGGTTTTCATGGTTTTTGGGGTCGCTGATTACGAAAATGTGGTCAAAAGGAAAATCCAAGATAGCGGCCAGGATTTTTTTTGGTTTTACCGTCATTGGTGTGGTTTTCATGGTTTTCGGGGTCGCTGAATACGAAAATGAGGTCAAAATGAACATCCAAGATGGCGGCCAGGAAATTTTTGGTTTTTCAGTCATGGGTGTGGTTTTCATGGTTTTTGGGGTCGCTGATTACGAAAATGAGCACAAAATTAAAATCCAAGATGGCGGCCAAGGAAATTTTTGGTTTTTCCGTCATGGGTGTCGTTTTCATGGTTTTTGGGGTCGCTGATTATGAAAATGAGGCCAAAATGAAAATCCAAGATGGCGGCCATGGAAATTTTTGGTTTTTCCGTCATGGGTGTGGTTTTCATGGTTTTTGGGGTCGCTGATTACGAAAATGTGGTCAAAAGGAAAATCCAAGATGGCGGCCAGGATTTTTTTTGGTTTTTCCGTCATGGGTGTGGTTTTCATGGTTTTTGGGGTCGCTGAATACGAAAATGAGGTCAAAATGAAAATCCAAGATGGCGGCCATGGAAATTTTTGGTTTTTCCGTCATGGGTGTGGTTTTCATGGTTTTTGGGGTCGCTGATTACGAAAATGTGGTCAAAAGGAAAATCCAAGATGGCGGCCAGGATTTTTTTTGGTTTTTCCGTCATGGGTGTGGTTTTCATGGTTTTTGGGGTCGCTGAATACGAAAATGAGGTCAAAATGAACATCCAAGATGGCGGCCAGGAAATTTTTGGTTTTTCCGTCATGGGTGTGGTTTTCATGGTTTTTGGGGTCGCTGATTACGAAAATGAGGTCAAAAGGAAAATCCAAGATGGCGACCAGGAAATTTTTGGTTTTTCCGTCATGGGTGTGGTTTTCATGGTTTTTGGGGTCGCTGATTACGAAAATGAGCACAAAATTAAAATCCAAGATGGCGGCCAAGGAAATTTTTGGTTTTTCCGTCATGGGTGTCGTTTTCATGGTTTTTGGGGTCGCTGATTACGAAAATGAGGCCAAAATGAAAATCCAAGATGGCGGCCATGGAAATTTTTGGTTTTTCCGTCATGGGTGTGGTTTTCATGGTTTTTGGGGTCGCTGATTACGAAAATGTGGTCAAAAGGAAAATCCAAGATGGCGGCCAGGATTTTTTTTGGTTTTTCCGTCATGGGTGTGGTTTTCATGGTTTTTGGGGTCGCTGAATACGAAAATGAGGTCAAAATGAACATCCAAGATGGCGGCCAGGAAATTTTTGGTTTTTCCGTCATGGGTGTGGTTTTCATGGTTTTTGGGGTCGCTGATTACGAAAATGAGCTCAAAATTAAAATCCAAGATGGCGGCCAAGGAAATTTTTGGTTTTTCCGTCATGGGTGTCGTTTCCATGGTTTTTGGGGTCGCTGATTGCGAAAATGAGCTCCCATGACGGAAAAACCAAAAATTTCCATGGCCGCCATCTTGGATTTTCATTTTGACCTCATTTTCGCAATCAGCGACCCCAAAAACCATGAAAACAACACCCATGACGGAAAAACCTAAAATTTCCTTGGCCGCCATCTTGGATTTTAATTTTGAGCTCATTTTCGTAATCAGCGACCCCAAAAACCATGAAAACCACACCCATGACAGAAAAACCAAAAAAAATCCTGGCCGCCATCTTGGATTTACATTTTGAGCTCATTTTCGTAATCAGCGACCCCAAAAACCATGAAAACCACACCCATGACGGAAAAACCAAAAATTTCCATGGCCGCCATCTTGGATTTTCATTTTGACCTCATTTTCGTAATCAGCGACCCCTAAAACCATGAAAACGACACCCATGACGGAAAAACCTAAAATTTTCCTGACCGCCATCTTGGATTTTAATTTTGAGCTCATTTTCGCAATCAGCGACCCCTAAAACCATGAAAACGACACCCATGACGGAAAAACCTAAAATTTTCCTGGCCGCCATCTTGGATTTTAATTTTGAGCTCATTTTCGCAATCAGCGACCCCAAAAACCATGAAAACCACACCCATGACGGAAAAACCAAAAATTTCCTGGCCGCCATCTTGGATGTTCATTTTCACCTCATTTTCGTATTCAGCGACCCCAAAAACCATGAAAACCATACCCATGACGGAAAAACCTAAAATTTTCCTGGCCGCCATCTTGGATTTTAATTTTGAGCTCATTTTCGCAATCAGCGACCCCAAAAACCATGAAAACCACACCCATGACGGAAAAACCAAAAATTTCCTGGCCGCCATCTTGGATGTTCATTTTCACCTCATTTTCGTATTCAGCGACCCCAAAAACCATGAAAACCATACCCATGACAGAAAAACCAAAAAAAATCCTGGCCGCCATCTTGGATTTACATTTTGAGCTCATTTTCGTAATCAGCGACCCCTAAAACCATGAAAACGACACCCATGACGGAAAAACCTAAAATTTTCCTGGCCGCCATCTTGGATTTTAATTTTGAGCTCATTTTCGCAATCAGCGACCCCAAAAACCATGAAAACCACACCCATGACGGAAAAACCAAAAATTTCCTGGCCGCCATCTTGGATGTTCATTTTCACCTCATTTTCGTATTCAGCGACCCCAAAAACCATGAAAACCACACCCATGACGGAAAAACCAAAAAAAATCCTGGCCGCCATCTTGGATTTTCCTTTTGACCTCATTTTCGTAATCAGCGACCCCAAAAACCATGAAAACCACACCCATGACAGAAAAACCAAAAAAAATCCTGGCCGCCATCTTGGATTTACATTTTGAGCTCATTTTCGTAATCAGCGACCCCAAAAACCATGAAAACCACACCCATGACGGAAAAATCAAAAATTTCCATGGCCGCCATCTTGGATTTTCATTTTGACCTCATTTTCGTAATCAGCGACCCCTAAAACCATGAAAACGACACCCATGACGGAAAAACCTAAAATTTTCCTGGCCGCCATCTTGGATTTTAATTTTGAGCTCATTTTCGCAATCAGCGACCCCAAAAACCATGAAAACCACACCCATGACAGAAAAACCAAAAAAAATCCTGGCCGCCATCTTGGATTTACATTTTGAGCTCATTTTCGTAATCAGCGACCCCAAAAACCATGAAAACCACACCCATGACGGAAAAACCAAAAATTTCCATGGCCGCCATCTTGGATTTTCATTTTGACCTCATTTTCGTAATCAGCGACCCCTAAAACCATGAAAACGACACCCATGACGGAAAAACCTAAAATTTTCCTGGCCGCCATCTTGGATTTTAATTTTGAGCTCATTTTCGCAATCAGCGACCCCAAAAACCATGAAAACCACACCCATGACGGAAAAACCAAAAATTTCCTGGCCGCCATCTTGGATGTTCATTTTCACCTCATTTTCGTATTCAGCGACCCCAAAAACCATGAAAACCACACCCATGACGGAAAAACCAAAAAAAATCCTGGCCGCCATCTTGGATTTTCCTTTTGACCTCATTTTCGTAATCAGCGACCCCAAAAACCATGAAAACCACACCCATGACAGAAAAACCAAAAAAAATCCTGGCCGCCATCTTGGATTTACATTTTGAGCTCATTTTCGTAATCAGCGACCCCAAAAACCATGAAAACCACACCCATGACGGAAAAACCAAAAATTTCCATGGCCGCCATCTTGGATTTTCATTTTGACCTCATTTTCGTAATCAGCGACCCCTAAAACCATGAAAACGACACCCATGACGGAAAAACCTAAAATTTTCCTGGCCGCCATCTTGGATTTTAATTTTGAGCTCATTTTCGCAATCAGCGACCCCAAAAACCATGAAAACGACACCCATGACGGAACAACCAAAAATTTCCTGGCCGCCATCTTGGATATTTATTTTGACCTCATTTTCGTAATCAGCGACCCCAAAAACCATGAAAACCACACCCATGATGATAAAACCAAAAATTTTCGTCGGCGCCATCTTGGATTTTCATTCTCATTTTTGTAATCAAAGACCCCAAAAACACTACTTTATCAGCAATACCTAAAACTAGTCGGTTTGATTGAGAACGCCGCGTGCTTTGCTACCCGCTTGAAAAGTCGCCGCGATAATCGCGGCGGCGGTCGCCGCGGGCGCCGCCGCGGGCACCGCCCCGCGTCTGCATGAACAGCGTAGTACATTGCCATACGTTTGTGTTTGCGCGTGCGATGATATCTGCCGCTGCACGCATCGCGTGTCCGTGAACACAAAAATCGCACGACGCGCCGCTCGTCGCGTCGCAGGTCGCGCCGCGCGTCGCGTCGCGCGTACGTGAACACGCACTTAGGTAGTTTTTTATTAGTCCGCTCTTTAATTATTCTCCACATCGATTTGGTTTTATTGTTTGAGTTTTTGATTTCCGTAATAAACTGATTTTTCTTTGATCTATTGACTATTTGTTTTAATGTTTTTTCGTATAATTTATAATGTTTTGTTAATACGGGATCACTTGAGTAGGAAGTAAGAATTCTTAATAATCGTTTATTTCTACATGAGATTTTTATGCCTCTTGTCAACCAATCCTTTCGTTTGTTTTGATTTAATTTGATAGTTTTAACGGGTATACAGTCATTTAATATTTCCAGTAAAAGCGTTTCGAATGAGCTGTAGTTTTCGTCCATGGTTTTATCCGGCGTTATTATTAAGTTCCAATTTATGTTTTTTAATCTAAGTTTAAAGGGGTTTGAACTTTTTTGTATGGGAGCTGGCATATCGACCCACCGCCATTTTGATTTTTTTTCGAAATCGCGGCCCACAATGAAAGTGGTATGTATGGATAGAGGACATATAGACGAACAAAAAATGTCTAGTAACACGGTACCCAAAGTGTCACGATACCGAGATATTTGAAGGTAAATATGGTCATATGAGTACAATGACCACATAAAAATTAGACCTTTTACGTGTCTATAGACGTTTATTATTATTATTACTGGTTACTGAAAGAGAGTAGGTACATAACATACTACTAGGAGCACGAGAAAACTATTTTTGACATAACATAGCGTTTCATTGTGATGCGAAGCTATTTTATTGTGCGTATAATAATAATCAATCTGGGAACTATTATTTGGATACAATTTAACGCATAAACACGTAAAAAGGCTATTTAAAAAAATATTTAATGATTGTCGTTGTACTTATTTGTCGATCTTTAACTTCAAATATCTCGGTAACGTGACACTTTAGGTACCGTGTTACTTGACATTTTTTGTTCGTCAATATGTCCTCTATCCATACATACTACTTTCATTGTTGGCCGCGATTTCGAAAAAAAATCAAAATGGCGGACAGGTTGATATGCCACATCGGTTCTATCCCCTTTTTCCATACTGTTTAAATTCGTTTTTTTGTTTTCCATGCTATGTGTTTGGTAGGCATGACGTCTAGTTTTTTTAAGTTCACTTTAATTCCTTTATGATCAGAAAAACCATAATCATTTACCTGAGTACTAATTAATTTAGACACAAAGTTTATAAATACTAGATCAAGGCAGGTTGAAGTGGTTTCTGTTACTCGTGTTGGTGTTTTAATACATTGAATGAAGTTAAATTCTAGCATTAAGTTTAATAGTGTTTTGGTTTGAGTGTTATTTTCAAGAATATTTACATTGAAATCACCTCCGAATATGATTTTATTTTTATTATATTTCTTAAGTAGAAGTTCTAAAATAAGTTTCAACTGTTTATAAAATACATCAGGCTGTCTGTTATTCCAATATAAAGTAATAAGTATAGTTTTATGTTGGGGCAATTCAACGGCACATACTTCTATTACGTATTCTATCGACTTATCCATGATGTCCTTTCGCTCAATAAATTCTAAGTCTTGTCGTAATAGTATGCATACACCGCCGCCTTCGTAGTTCTGTCGACAGTATGACGCTGCGAGGATGTATCCATTGATGTTAATTAATTGTTTCTTTCCCTGTGATAACCAAGTTTCCGATAAGCAAAGTGCTTGGTAGTGTCCGTTGTTTTCGTCGAGAAATTCTTCCAATAAGTGTAGTTTATTGTTCATACTTTGCATGTTTTGGAATAAAACTATAATGTCAATAGGTATCTGGGGTGACGAAATGTGTCCCGTTGGGGTTGCGGGTTGTTCCCGTTGGGGTTGCGGGTTGTTCCCGTTGGGGTTGCGGGTTGTTCACGTCGGGGCTGCGGGTTGTTCGAAAGAGATACCGCGGCACCAAGGGTTAAAAAAGAACATGGGTGGTTTTTAGTCAGTAGTATAGTCTGACACTTCCTACCGCTCTGTCCAGAGTGGGAGGAGTCATTTGATGATTTCCAAACCACTAGACCAACGAGGCAGTCTAGAATTCTAGATACAGGTAAGTATGAATAAGGTATAGGTATTCATCATCATCATCATCAGCCATTAGACGTCCACTGCTGGACAAAGGCCTCCCCCATAGAACGCCATAAAGATCGGCAGCCTGCCGTTTGCATCCACCGGTTGCCCGCGACTCTCACGATGTCGTCGGTCCACCTGGTGGGAGGCCTGCCAACGCTGCGTCTTCCGGTTCGTGGTCGCCACTCGAGAACCTTTCTTCCCCATCGGTTGTCTGTTCTTCGAGCGATGTGGCCTGCCCATTGCCACTTCGACTTGCATATTCTGCGAGCTATGTCGGTGACCCTGGTTCTTCGGCGAATTTCCTCATTCCGGATTCTGTCGCACAAAGAAACTCCGAGCATAGCTCTCTCCATGGCTCGTTGCGTGACTTTGAGCTTATCTAAGAGGCCAGCAGTTAAGGACCATGTCTCTGTGCCATAAGTCATCTTAATCTGTCAGACATTTTAAGGGGGGAGTTGCCATAATCCCCACGCTTGGTCTTGGGGATCGCAGTGAAGTTGTTAAGTACACAGAAGCCGCTGCTGCCCGACTTCCGGATTTTTCCCTTAGTCGCCTTCTACGACACCCTCGGGATGAAATGGGTGGGTGCTATTCTTGCCCGGACACCCCACGGGACGGTATAGGTATTAATATAGATTATATACCTACATACTCACCGTTTATTTTCAGGCAACATCCAACCCATCCGGATCCAGAGCTCTGCCGACCGTGACCGCGACTACTCCGGCGTATTGATGACCACCAGCGGCTGGGGCACGACCTGGACCTGCCTTGAAATTGACTGTAAGTGGTTACCGCATACTCTAAGACTAACACTGTAAGTGGCTGGCTCGGATCAAGTCAAACTCGAAACGACCGACCTATTGACAGTTATTCCTGCTAGGGTTCCGAGATTTGTTCGAAAGAGTCACCGCGGCCCTGGAACGCAAAAGGCATTAGGAGGAACATGGATGGGTTTAAATCAGTAAGAGTCTGATACTCCTTCCTGCCCCACCCAGAGAGGGCAAAAAAAAAATTGCCAGTTAAAATTTGTTTATAAATTGACATTGAATGGAGATTTTGGATAGGGAATCTTCTGCTAAAGAGTAACCATAAAGCTTTTTTATGACGGTTGAATCTGAGCTGCGTAATTGATTGGATGAGCTGCTTACCTGTTTCCTTACCCAAGTTGCTTAGTGAATTCCTAGAATAATCACGACTTCCTCTAAACCTTCCAGGTCCAACCCCGGTGATCCTGAACTGGGTACATTTGACGGGAATCTCGAACTTCGTGTGCCTGCTAATGCACAACTCCAACTACCTCGTCAGACCCACCACCATCTGCGCCGGACCTTTCAACGTCACCAGCCAGTCTATATGCGCGGTAAGAATGATAGAGAATTGAAGAAGTTGGGGCTTCTTTTTGAATATCTGTAGTCATATGAACAAAATAGTCGAGGAAACACATGTGAGGACACTAAAATTATGTCTGGTCTGGACCTCAAAAGAGAGTTTGTCTTCTGAGTTTTTTTCGTCTGTTTCTTCTCAGAGTAATTACAACCGGCCCCGTCTATTTTAAAAAGAGACTTCTAAAAGTGTATTTGTTGTAATTTTGAAGGAAACAGCAGTTTTCTTTTTAAATTATCGGAGATGGGGCGGTTCGGGCTAATGTACTGAACACTTGATACCTGTCTGTGTGTTGGTGTCCCTTCCACTCTATATACACACATAAAAATCACACAACAAATTGATTTTTTGTAAACTTTTTCTTTTTCTCTATTTAATTCATGAAAAACGATTATACTAAAATGTCATACAACATTGTTAATACCGTTCATATCTCTGGGAACAGAACTGTGATCTGAAATACAGGCTCGGCCTAGCTCAGGCGCAGTTGCTCATATTTATTCTTTGTACCTAATTCTAACTGCTTCTTAATACTGATCATTATGTTACATTTCTAAGGTGAAATAAACTTATATTATACCAGATTACTTGCAGCGGGATCGTTATTGGCATACTTTTCATCATCATCATCTTTCACAGCCTGATTTCACCCACTGCTGTCTGCTACCCAGCAGTACCATAAAGAATGGCACAAGGAAGGAGAGGCCTATGGGTATAGGTCTCTCTTGTGCCAGCCTCATTCAGGTTGTGCTCGCCGAACGATCCACATTTCTTTTGCCAGTTCTTGGAAAATTGTTTATTGTGTTATTTACTTATCCACTTCGCGTCTATCATTTATGTTTCCAGGGTGACAGCGGTGTGCCACTGACTGCAGTTGAAGCTGATGGAGTGGCCACTCAAGTAGGAATCGGTTCATTTGCTTCTGGCTTTGGGTGCCACGTTGGTATGCCTGGAGGTAAGTCTGTCAAAAGAATTCATGGTTTTAAATAATATAATTTTTCGGGAGTTAGATCTGGGGTCTGGCCGTCTGGGAAGAAAGGGAAGAGTGTAAAGCTCCTTATCCTCTGTAAAAAAGGGAGTATAACCCGAGACATGGAATAGCAAAAACAGTGAGAGTGCTAATTGAAGAAATCTTTAATTATGGGAATCGGTGTCGACACCTAACACTAACTATAAACAATTCGTTTGATTGATCGTTTTAATTTCAGTCACAACAAGCGTCAGTGCACATTTAAGTACCTATGTGCATATTTTGCGCACACACTTGTGCTTTATAATTTTTCCAACGATGATGACTAGTCTTGGCTAACATTAGCCGCCTATTTGAAAAACGGTTAAGAAAACATTAAATAATGTCACTGTTGTGTAACTGTGACTCCATAGTGATCGTGACTGCTGAGTGCGAGGTCTTGGGTTCGAGCCCCGGGTCGGGCAAATCATTATTGGGTTTTTCATTACAAATTTCTCAGTAGCAGCCACGGAGTCTGGATATTTGCCCAGTTGATAGTAATTAGCCGTCCCCCTATTAAATGGGACTTAAACAAAATGGTGAAATGTGAGTTATTATTAGGTATACCTCTGCCTTATCCCTCAGGGATTACAGACGTGGTGTTATGTTTTTGTCCAGGTTTCACCCGGCCCGGCCACTACCACGACTGGATCCGTCAGGTGACCGGCATCAACTTCGACCAGCGCTCGGCACTGCTTGCTGATGTCCACACTGACATGGAGGCAGGACCTGTGCCGCTATCACTACCACAAGCTGAAGAACCAAAAGCTATGTGAAATTGTCAATAAATACATTTGTCAGTTTTTTTTGTTTGTCTGCCCCCCACCCGTTCCTTCTGCTTTTCTCGGTTTAACGCCTCTTCTCGCCAATAAACCTATTTTTTATTGTTTATAAATGATAAATATTAATTTTATTTGCCGTTTGATATTGACCAAGCGTACACTCGGCGACACATCAAGCTATTTCTAGTTAGTTCTAGTACCTATAACATGGCCTAGCTCTGAATTGATTTTCCGTACAATGATAGATTCACATAAAGTGGTTTGGTATCACTTGATTGGTAGTGAAAAGCGATTTCCGATGAAAATCTGTCTTCAACTTCAAACAAGTGTCGGTCCTTCCTTTTGACTGGATTTCTATAAGAGCCACTTCACATAGCCTAGGTACTGTCTTCGGATTAATATAATCCAGTACGCGAACAATGTTCCAAGGATCTTTAAGCTCCCGTCGGGGCTGCGGATTATCGAAAGAGATGACGCAGCGCTTGCGCCTTGGCACAAGGGCGAAGAAGGAACATGGCTGACACTCCCTTCCGCTCTGCCCAAGAGCGGGGGGGTTATTTGATGATTTTCAACCCACCAAAAAAAAAGGATCTTTAAGCTGTCTGCCTCTTCAATGATGTTGTCAGAGGAGCCCAGTTTATCTCATGAGTGGTGGCGATGTCTTAGGTGCCCCGGACATCGCCAAAGGAGTTTGGAGCCCGGAGGCGGGCTGGGCTGGATGGCTCGCTAACATCATGTGGCGATGTCTCAGATGAGCCAGGAAATCGCCAAAAGCGTTTGGAGCCCGGAGGCGGGCTGGGTTGTATGATCGCCAACATCATGTGTAGCAGTTCTCGTGGCCCATCCGCAAAGGCGGCAGTAGGCTCACGGCTGTGTTTTTAGTGAGTGCAAGCTTAACCGAACCGTCTTCCGGATGGTGCGATATGCGTTGGACATTTTTTAACCCTTGCCTTGATAAAATAAAAAATAGAGGCCCACTTGATAAAAATAATTATTTTGTGAAATTTTTGTTGCATTGCCATGAACTGGGCAGAAATCTAGATTCTGGGGTACTAAAAAGGAAATTCTTACTGGATAACCCGATAACACTTTGTCAAACTTGGGAATTAAACTCAGCAGTAATAAAAACGATCCAGTCGAACTTTTCGAGTTGAAACCATTATTGGAAGTAAGCATTAGATATAATAATATTTGTAGATAATTTAATGAATTGAATAGGTACTAAGAGTATGCGGTGCATGCTCAACTGTGCATGTAGTCCGGGTTTTTCCATCAAGAATATCTCATTAGAAGCCACGGAGCAGGATTTGTGCCCGGTTAATGAAATAATAGGCTCGCCCTTTGAGGCGCCCTTAAACATAAAATGCGAAAAGTTTTTGTACTATTCGGTACACCCCTGCTTATCCTTTCGGGGATTACAGGCGGGGTGTTATCTTATGTAGTTTCATGGATTAAATAAATGAATAACCCGAAAACCTATCTGACATGCAGTGCACAACCTGCACAAGCAGTAAAATAAAAAAAAGCGGCCAAGTGCGGACCACGCACAATATAGGGTTCTGTAGTTGCCCATAAAATATACGTGAACTAAAAAAAATTTGCTTAATATTTTAGAAACGAATCCCATTATCGACAAAGTATTACAAACTCGTAATGTTTTTAGGGTTCCGTACCCAAAGGGTAAAAACGGGACCATATTACTACTTCGCTGTCTGTCCGTCCGTCTGTCTGTCACCACGCTGTACCTATCTCAAGAACCGTGATAGCTAGACAGTTGAAATTTTCACAAATTATGTATTTCTGTTGCCGCTATAACATCAAATACTAAAAACAGAATAAAATAAATATTTATGTGGGCTCCCATACAACAAACGCGATTTTTATAGATAATGGTACGGAATCCTTCGTGCGCGAGGTCGACTCGCACTTGGCCGGTTTTTAAAAACCTATCTAACAACAACCCACACTATGAAACTCGTAAGAAAAAAAAACACATCTACTTCTATGTGTAATGGAGAAACCATAAAAACAAAATTATTTCGAGATTTTATTCTACCACTTTGTCGGCGTAACTCATCTGTAAAGCTTGCTCGTACCTACTAAGCATCTTTGAGCAATATGATGAAACTATAAGGGATCCTTGTTGACTACGGAACCCTAAAAACGGGCTAAGTGCAGGTCAGACTCGCGCATGAAGGGTTCTGTGCAAATGTCAATGTGCAAAATTGCTTAACGTGCTTTCCGAGACACCTTATGGGTATGTAATGGATGGTCACCCATCCACGGACCAGACTAAGCAAACCCGGCTTAGCGGTCGACCCTAGCGGCTGTTATAATTTATCCACAAGCTTATCCTGTATATCCTTCTTTCAGGTGGCAACAAGGTAGGTTTTAATGTTCTCTTTCGGCATGCAATTTAAGCATGGAAACTGGAAATGTTCCCACTAGCTGGAAAACCGCTGTTATTACGCCCATACACAAATCAGGTACCAAAGATGCGCCAGATAATTACAGGCCAATTTCATTGCTCTGCGTGACATCAAAAATACTGGAAAAACTTGTAAACAAGCGCCTTGTAAGTTTTCTGGAGAAAAACTGTCTATTCTCTGACAGGTAGTTTGGCTTTCGACGAGGGAAATCTACTGGTCAAGCTATGAGTCTCCTAACTGGCATTATTGCCTCAAACATTGACAGAGGCCATCGCTCCGCTGGTGTTTTCCTGGACCTTTCCAAGGCCTTTGACACAGTATCAATTCCTATTCTGCTAGAGAAGCGAATCCTTCGGTGTCAGAGGCCTCTCCCTGGATTGGTTCAGCAGTTACTTGTCTGGTCGATATCAGTGTGTCAAAATAGGGGACACTCTCAGTGGGAGCCTTCCGGTGGCTTTTGGCGTGCCTCAGGGAAGTATTTTGGGGCCCACCCTTTTCATCATGTACATGGACGACATTCTAAGGTTAAATATGGCACAGGCGGAGTTGATCTGCTATGCTGATGACACTGCTATAATTTTTCACGGTTCTACTCGGGAAGAGACAATGGATGCTGCTGAAAAGGGAATGAGTAAAATAATGGCATGGCTAAAACAAAATCTCTTAACTCTGAATGTAAATAAAACGCACCTATTAACTTTTCATATCACTCAATCAAGTAGGCCAAATATTGACTCACTTAAAGTACACAATAACAAATGCAGTGTCCATGTCCGCCACAGACTGTAACTGCAACACCATCAACAGAGTAGAAACAACGAAATATCTTGGCGTCATAATTGATCAGAACCTGAACTTTAAAGCACACATTCGAACACTCGCCAAAAATACTCGAAAATTCATTTATATCGCTAAACTATTAAGAGCTACTCCAAAAAACATCCGCATTCTGGTTTACACTTCACTGTGCCAGTCTGTCCTGCAATACTGTGTCGGTGTCTGGGGTAGTGCTGGAAAAGCGTGCATGCTGGAGCTGGAGCGCGCGCAGAGGGCCGTGCTTAAAGTGCTTTTGGGAAGGCCGCGTCGTTTTTCTACGGACGAACTGTATAAGGAGGCTGGGGTCTTACGCGTACGTCAACTGTATGTTCTTGGGTCACTTCTAAACCTCATAAAACTCAACAAAAATCGCTCTAGTTGTAGTAAAAGAGGCAGGAAGATCGCGGAAAGAATACCACTCCCTAAAATCAAAACCCTCTTTGCAGCGCGATTTTCGCCATACTTACCTATAAGAGTACCTATAGTAGTAGTAACGCTATTAGCAAAACATTCTGTATACCCAACAACTACTCTGAGGCCAAAAACAAACTCAAAGAATGGTTGCTAGACCGGACATATGAGGAAACAGAGAACTTACTTTGTAGGTCAAGTTAATACACGTCATTACACACCACACACTCACATTCACTCACACACACGCACACCCCCTATACCCTTACACTTACTCACTTCAACTGTTTTTCCTGTGTGTATTCTATGTAACTATGTTTTGATTTTTCAATGTTAAAAAAAAAAAAAAAAATGTTCACATAATTATCACTTTGCTTTCTTCCCTGTAAGCATTTTTGTTTTTTGTTAATTTTCAATGTCAATAATCATTAGTTCAATATAATTATTATTATTACTGTAATCACATCTGCTAACTAATTTTAGAAATGTTTCTTGCGCTAGCAGAACAAGTTAAATGTTCAACTTGTGTAGTATCTGGGTCACCAAGATACAGGCTGTGCCTAGTTTGGGACCCACCGTTAATCCTGTGAGATTTCGGTTGTGTTAGCTAAATAAATGAATTTGAATTTGAAAAAAAAAGAAATACTTACTCAAATGGACTTAGACTGAACTCGACGCCTTGGATAGGAGAGTTCGTATATTGCTGACCGCAAATCGGATGCATCACCCACGATCATCGGTGATGAAGCTGGGGAAACTAAAGGTTTTGTCTGTGCAATTATGGACGAAGTTATGTTGACGAACAATTACCGGAAATATATTATGAAGGATGGCAGTGTGACGCATGACGTGTGGCGGGCATGCCACCGTCCGGGTGAGTCCATCAGACATTATTCACCAGCAACTTGCTTTGATATATATGCTTGTGTAATCTGAGGTACCGTACTACAAGTATGTACCCGAACCAGTTCTCGAAAAAGACCATGTTACGTTGTACTGGGATCATCACTGATCGGACTATTGTTGCCAATAAGCCTGACATAGTGGTGATAGACCGATCAGCGCGCCGCGTAATGATAATCTATGTTACCATTCCACATGATGAGAACCTCGTGAAAGCTGAAAAAGAAAAGCAAATAAAATATCTAGACTTAGCACACGATGTTAGTAGTAATACATAGCTACTCATTATGTATCTATGCATGTCTTTACAGTCCACATTGCTTAGTGAGAAATAAACCATCAAACCGTCCACAGTCCACACGCAGTTTCATTACGAGTTCACACAAAACAAAAATCATCCTTATCGCCGTGTAGGTACCTACATGCCGGTCCTATTTCGAGCGGATTATTGCCGATAACCGGCAGTGGACGAACGCGGTGCGATAACACACAAGAAAGCGATAAGGATTCAGAACTTTATGTCTATGTTGACATTATTACTGAATTCAAAAACGTGAGTTAAAAGAACTGTGTTAAAACGAACATTGACTTACATACCCTCTACGTGTGGACTTTGTGAACATTATATTACTTCTATTGCAAAATACGTTGACTATTCGAGTTTATTGTTGGGTGAAGCATTGTTTATGTGAATACATAATTATTACCATGGAAGATCTTGTGATTTATCAATATGAACTATTAGAAAACTTAAAGGCTGCAGAAAAGAACTTTAAGAAGTCCCCAAAGGATCGGATTAAAAAACCATAGTTGGAAACGAGGCTAGAATTGCTGGAGGAGCTTTGGAAGAACTTTAAGGCATTATTTTGGAAGTATGAAGAAAGAAAAGATCCGTAGGTACTTTAAAGACAAGACATACGATGTATTCCAAGAATTGTATGTATACATAAGTCAGCTATAAAGGAAGCTCTTCAGCCGTTTCTCGACTCAGCGGTTCAAGCTTCAATGCTTAGTGCTGCCGAAGGTCAGGTAAGGTCATCAGACAGTAACGAAATTTAATTACCAAAAATTAAAATACTTACCTTCAGCGGCAAATATGACGAATGGCAAACATTTTATGACCTGTTTTCTACCTTGATTCATAAAAATATGAGATTGTCGCCGGTGCAGAAGCTACATTATTTAAAAAGCAGCTTAACAGGAGAACCAGAAGTAATATTACGCAACTTTGCGATGCGAATATGATGACGCCTGGGAACAATAAATAATAAAGCGTTATAACAACAAGAGGTTTAATTGTAACGCAATCTTGAGAGTTCTTTTTACACAAAAGTCTGTACAAACTGAGTCGGCGGGTTCAATTAAACACCTGGTAGATACAACTTCAACCTGTTTGAAATCGCTGAAAAACCTGGGTGCTGAGTCTGACAAATGGGACTTGATGATTAACTACTTAGTTGTGTCTAAGCTGGATCCAGAATCAATGAAGCTGTGGGAACAACAACTTGCCATTGCGACGAACCCACATGGCAAGATTTAAGAGACTTTCTGGAGTCAAGGTTTAGATCATTGGAAATGATCGAAAGCAACAATATAAAATCATCGCAGCGGAAATCAGCAGTTAAACCGAAGGCTTTTCATGCTAAATGTCAACAAGGATGGGAAAGAACGCGAAAATAATCGTGCAATTTGTAACAGCGAGCACTATATCTACCATTGCAAAACTTTCAACGATATGTCTACCAAAGAAAGACAGGAGTACGTCCAGAAGAATAGACTGTGAGACTTTCAACTGTCTTGCGCCATCACACTCGGTGAAGAAATGTCGACAGTCAACGTGTTGCAAAAGGTGTGGAAGGCGACATTGCATTGCATTGCATTGACATCGCCATTTAATGCGTTTAAAGCCAAAGTAAAATCTAATCTTTGTTTATAAGCTTACTATTCTAATAGCGACTACTTACCTAGATGATAAGAATAGTTGGTTGCTGAGTTGAACACAAGACAATGTTTGTTATTTATGTTCTTTCTCCAAAATTAGTTTACTGTTATGTTATGTATTTATTATTTTATTTTTACATTGTTTATTGTTATATACTTTTGTTTATTACTGATTGTGTCTATAGTAAATCTTAAATTTAACTGACACCTTGCTATTGTATAATTATTTAAGAACAAAAATTGGATTTTACGAGCCAAAGATCTAACAAAAAAAAACTTATCGAGAATGTGTAACGTGTATTAGATATTCCAAGCAGAATACCAAGCAACTGATGGGGCAGCTGACAGAACTGCGAGTTATACCCGACCGAGCTTCTAAATCAGCTGGTGTGGACTACGCAGGTCCCATCAACATTCGTTTCTCACCTGAATTAGAATTTATTTATTTGTCAGAATGCAGTTGTACATTGTATGGTGTTAGGTTCGTTAAAAGGTTTTTTTACATTCTACCATATAATCTGGTGTACAAATATCATGTTAGTCTTATTGAAGTTAATATTTTAGTGAATAACATACCAATTTAATTATAAATAATAGTTATAAAACATCTAAAATTGAATGTCAACACAGTAAGCATGTAAATGAAATGTCCATGAGGGGCGCTACTACAACGTCTTAAAACAGTCCTGTTTAAGTCTTACTTTGCATTTTCGTACCATCACGTCCTTAAAACAATCTTAATGCAGGACTGCTAAAAATATCAGTTTTGATATCGTTTTGATGACGTCACCTTAAATAGTTCATTCAATTGGTACCACGACGTGCCTTTTGACAGCCAGCAGGATTGTTTTTATGTCAAATAGCAGGAATGTTTGACATTCTAAATAAGTTGATCTGCGACGAATATATTATTGTTTAATAAATTATACAAAAGTAATGTACCTACTGCCGTGATATACTTGGTAATAAAAACACATTTATATACGTGCAAGGGGTGTATTAAACACCTCTGCCCTCTGCTCTGCAGCCACGCTGCCACCGCGCGGCATATTTGAAGGCGCCCTTAGTGCTTAACTGAAGTGTTACAAACATAGTTTTAAGGCTCTCTTTACTAACACAAATTGTATTTTGTCATATTTATGTTAGTCAGCTTTACATGATTTACTAAGGTATGTCAAGGCTGCCAAATATGCCTGAGAAAAAGTGGATGTTGTTGTCGTTTGTATTTTACATCATAAACATCGATTTGTAAAATGTAATGTTGCTATAGATTACCTACCTATAACTTGTATTGCTGGAGATTCAATAAACTACCATTATAATAACTGTGTTATTGTTTGTATGTTTGAAAATGACGGTCTTAAGGGTGACAGGGACCACCGGCTTAGGGTTCTTTTCCACCAGAGATGCGCTATGCTACGTTGCTATGGATGCGTTATTATATCCGCCAATCATATTCATTGGTGCACATAGCTTAGCACTGGTGGAAACGGATTCAACTAAGATGTTTTCTATATGGAAGGATGCGTACTATGGATGTGTGCTTGATGAAAAACAGCCTTATACGTGCCTTCCGAAGCATAGAGTGCCTTCCAAACATTGCTAGGTACTGAGAATCAATCTAGTTTTACAAACTCGCGGGAACGCACACGCGTGTTTAACCAAACGCTCTTACATCGTTTGAACATAAGTCACCCTGAAATCATCCACAACTTCTTACACGCAGTTTAGCAGACCTACAAGTACTTAGGTACACTACTTAAATAAAACGATCCAAGTTAATAATGGTTTATAGTCTGAATTCTTTATTATACAGTTTGAAATATCGATTAACAACTCGTAGATCAGTCCATATTCGAATTTCCTGGACTTATTTTAACCAGCTCCATGGTTTATTTTATAGTGATAAGTAGGTATAGTGGTTTTTAAGATGCATGGATGCAGTTTTAATGATATTCTTTCCATTGGTTGCTCTTCATCTCTCAAGGGAAAATAAACATTCGCATGTCCACGTTCACGTTAAGGTTTTTATTTCAAGCCAGCTTCAAAATAAGGATAAGATGAGTACCTATGGCATCCTATTATGAACCAGCATTTTGGTACATAATAGGTCTTTACCTATGAAATTGCCGTTTTGTTTGAAAAAATTTAAACGATTTTTTTTCATGTATTTTTTTATTTGTATTAGGTAATCGAAGTCACCCATGCAATCAATGCATCTTTGCCAACGCAGTGGCAGTTTATTGATGCCCTTCTTAAAGAAATCTGCTGGTCGGGAGGCAACAAATTCTTCAAAGGCATTTTGTACTGCCTCTCGGGTATTTAATTTTTTTCCCGCCAAGAAGTTATCCAAATTCTGGAAAAAGTAGTAGTCTGTAGGCGCAAGGTCTGGTGAGTAGGGCGGATGACGGAGAGCTTCCAACCCCAGTTCTTGCAACTTGGAGACCGTCTGCTGTGCAGTATGAGGTCGCGCG
Source organism: Diarsia dahlii (assembly GCA_949775195.1). Classification (NCBI taxonomy): domain Eukaryota; kingdom Metazoa; phylum Arthropoda; class Insecta; order Lepidoptera; family Noctuidae; genus Diarsia; species Diarsia dahlii. The sequence goes on along the minus strand of OX459210.1, from coordinate 11,136,916 downwards.
TTGTCGTGCAGGAGCAGCGGAGACGAGCGATTGACCAATGCTGGTTGGAGATGTGCCAGCTTCTCCATCATTGTGTTCAGTTCTTCACAGTACACATCTGCAGTAATGCTCACCCCGTTTGGTAAGAAGCTGTGATGAATCACACCGGCGCTAGACCACCAAACAGTGACCATCACTTTTCTAGGGGTAAGTTTTCGTTTAAGGCATTGTTTAGGTGCTGAACCAGGATCCAAAATCTTCGACGTGGGCCAAAATCAAAAGCGAATTCATCAGTGTTGGGTAAGACCGGGATTTGGATGGGTGGGGTTAAGCAGTTGTTGACAAGGTTCAGAAATGGATGGGTCAGGTCAAGCTGTCGACGGTGAGGTTTGGAAGTGGATGGGTAAGGTCAAGCTGTCGGCGGTGAGGTTTGGAAATGGATGGGTCAGGTCAAGCTGTCGGCGGTGAGGTTTGGAAATGGATGGGTCAGGTCAAGCTGTCGACGGTGAGGTTTGGAAGTGGATGGGAAAGGTCAAGCTGTCGGCGGTGAGGTTTGGAAATGGATGGGTAAGGTCAAGCTATCGGCGGTGAGGTTTGGAAATGGATGGGTCAGGTCAAGCTGTCGGCGGTGAGGTTTGGAAATGGATGGGTAAGGTCAAGCTGTCGGCGGTGAGGTTTGGAAATGGATGGGTCAGGTCAAGCTTTCGACGGAGAGGTTTGGAATTGGATGGGTAAGGTCAAGCTGTCGACGGAGAGGTTTGGAAATGGGTCAGGCCAAGCTGTCGGCGGTGAGGTTTGGAAATGGATGGGTCAGGTCAAGCTGTCGACGGAGAGGTTTGGAAGTGGATGGGTAGAACGGATGGGGCCCAATTTTATTGCAGTATCGGGTTAATTTTGGCCATGTACACCATTTAGGGTCCAAAAAGCATGCAAATATTTATGTATACTTAAAAAATAAAATTATATAATTATAATATGCTTTCATATACTTAGGTATATATAATTAATGTTATTTATATACAATAATTATATAAAATACTTTTAAATATATACCATATAACATCATAAACTATAATACATACATACTTCTATATACATCAAATTAATATTATTTATTTTCAATAATCATATGCATAGGTATAATACAAGTTAAAATACTTTTAGATATGGTTTAAATATACATTAGCAAACAAAAATGGGCTATTATAACAATGTTAATGCACTAAAGTTACGTTAATTTTATTTATTCCTAGGTAAACATAAAAGTTATTGGTAGTATCTGTTACTTACCGATATATCATTAAGCGCCTTGCAATTTCACTAATAGATAAGGTTTGCTCATGCAAAAGAACGATTTCTGCCTTTTTAACGTTGTTTAATGATGCATGTTTGGATTCACAGAAATAAATTACAAACGAATATATCTAGACTAATTCTGTGTTATCAATAAACTAAGTAATGCAAATAATCGTAGATTGACCACTAAGACCGCATTTTTTTTATAAATGAAGGTGTTTGAAAACAATTTTATTTTTAAGTTGTCGGTAGTTAGTTTATAAGCAGCCGAAATAAAATGGACTGAGAGTGTCGTAGTTCTCAAACTTTGCAAACTTCATAACTCATCAATGAACGGGATTGAATCGTTAAAGATTCTACTTTAAATAATGTTTTAACAAAATAATGAATACAAAAAGAAAAACAGCACCCATGGTTTGATCTTACGACTCCTAGTTCGTTAACCAAAGGTGTTAACTATTGTGCCAAGATTGCTATAGTTGCATTAGCGAAATTATTTTAACTGATTCAGTGACAAATGAATGATTACTATATATTGGTATATGGTATTATTGATGGGCCGCACGCACACTAATAAAGACAGAGCTCGCTTGCTTTACTCAGTGTTTGTGTGGCATAACTGTTTGACTGGCCTGTTGGTCTAGTGGTTAGTGACCCTAACTGCTATGCCGGAGGTCGTGGGTTCGATTCCCACCCAGGACAAATGTTTGTGTGATGAGCACGATCATTTGTTCTGTGTCTGGGTGTAATTTATCTATAATATGTATGTATTTAGAAATATATAAGTATGTTTATCAGTTGTCTAGTACCCATAACACAAGCTCTGCTTAGCTTGGGACTAGATGGCGTTGTGTGATAGTTGTGGAATATTATTATTATAACTATTTCACACATGTAAAGTGTAAACTCATTAGCTAGTGTGCGTGATGTATACTTATTAGCTGTGCAGAGTGTACCTAAAAAGGTTAAATTCAAATACATATCTCGAAAACGGAGCGTCCTAGACGAAAAATGACCGAATTTTGAATCCCCTTTGCCACCCCCGTGATAATAGGAGAATAACGCACCAAATGAATTTGAACTAATTTGAAGTCCTTTTAATTTTTTTTTTTTTTAATATACATTTTTTTTTATCTGTCGTATATTTGCCGCGAACACATACATTCTCTGTCTTATGTTAGGCAAGCCGGGCTTTTCAGGTTGTATGAAAGATCCGCCACGGGAAGGGGGTTATGATTTTAACCGGCTTTTATGTATGTATGTATGTAGGTATTATGACGATTATGGGGTCAAAACCAAATCTATGACGAAATGTTGTCGATTTTTGATTTTTTGGGCGCTAAAATCGAATAAGGAGTGAAAACCAAAATCAAAGATAGTGCCGATAAAAAATTTACAACTTTTCGTAATGGGTCTCATTTTTATGGTTTTTGAGCGAGTCAAAACCAAATCCAAGATGGCACTGACGAAAACTTGGCCATTTTTCGTCATGTTTGGCAATTTCACAAATATGGCATGGCGTTGGACAAATAAAACAGGCCTTGGCTGTGGAACTTTGTAGCTTCTGCTTTGTGCGCCCTGCCATCAAGTTTAGCTTTTATTTAAACCTACTTCAGGCACCAGCTCTCACAATGTGAATATTATAGTGTTCAAAACGTGCTACAAAACCATTGTGAGAGAAATAAATAAACTTATTATTATTATATTATACAGTAAAACCTTCCTTAAAAACAAATCCGATTGATATCGGATCAGTAGCTTTTGGGAAAATCGCGGATACATACAAATACAGCACCTTCTTTTTTTTCGACTCGGTTGAAAATACTAACCTACTTATCATGACGACGATACTAATAATTAACAATTACCAAATGCGTTTTCAAAGTTCCAAATAATCTACTAAATTCTATTTCAATAAAATTAAAAAATAATATCAAAGATCAAGATTATTTATAGGAGGTATAATTGTGAGACCATGCTTTGGGCGACTTTAGTTACCTAAATATGAGTTGATCGAAAATTTAACAGCGTCCTTAACATTGGCGAATGCGATGCGATGGCCAAGTCAATCTATTTATTTGACTGCATAATTAACTGACTTGGTATTACATGGATCTCACTACTTTTTACGGTAGAAGAACTGAGTTGCGCGGCTTGGCTTTTTTTACAAGTTTTGTTTTTATTGGGATTATACTTACCTACCTCCTATTTATATTAGCGTAGCATATTATCAGTGATATTGTATGCACCTACCTAGACCTAAGATATTCTTAAATACTTACTTAGTTAAGTTTTTACTTACTTGTGCTTTTTTATAATCCTTTACTTTTATGTTACGAGATTTGTTGTGATGATCATGAAAGTTACTTAAACTGTTTCTTATTACAAAGTTATTTATGCAGTTAGTGTATCTTGAAAACTAGACTGAAATTTCAAAATATTTTAGTTTTTCCTTAATTTATACACTAAATTGAATGAAATTTGAAATATACCGTGTTAAAACAATTCCTAATTGGTTACTAAAAATTCAGGCTTCTAGTTTTATCCAGAACGAAGTTATAGGAGGTCGAAAATGGCCTGAACTGCTTCGAGAAAAGGATGGTACGGCCGTGCCGCTTTATTGCTCGACTTGGCGGGGGCACTGCCGTGCCCCCAGATAAAAAAAAGTATCGTGTAAATTCAAGTACTTATTTAGTTTATTGTGTTGTTTTTATTAAAATGGGATCCTTAAATTTGGTGGGCGGTATGTCCAAGCACCATAGCGAACGATGTTAGTAGTAATACATAGCTACTCATTTATGTATCTATACCTATGCATGTCTTTAGAGTCTTTACAGTCCACATTGCTTAGTGAGAAATAAACCATCAAACCATCCACACCCAGTTTCATTACGAGTTCACACAAAACAAAAATCATCCTTATCGCCGTGTACAATATGTGCCATGTGAAGTCGGCTAGTTATCATTGTGCCGATGGCTGGGATCATCACTGATAGGACTATTGTTGCCAATAAGCCTGACATAGTGGTGATATACCGATCAGCGCACCGCGTAATGATAATCGATTTTACCATCCCACGTGATGAGAACCTCGTGAAAGCTGAAAAAGAAAAGCAAACAAAATATCTAGGCTTAGCACACGAGGTTGTCGATATGTGCCATGTGAAGTCGGCTAGATATCATTATGCCGATAGTCGTAACGGCCAATGGCCTCATAGCCAAGAGTCTGGACGACCACCTGTGCAAACTCTCGCTTGGCGGTTGGATCAAGAGCCTGATTCAGAAGGCAGTACTCCTCGATACGGCTCGCATTGTACAGATTGGTGGATTTGTGGAGATTGGTTTCTACAAACCTGCATGAAAGAGGACTTTTGGCCGAAAGGTGTCTTATATCGACGTTTCCGGGGACGATTACGTGAATTTACGTGACACATCGCAGCGTAACACGACGCCGCGCCGTCAACCTTACGTGTGTAGTTATAGTTTATAAGGTTTTTTCATATGTATTAGTTTGTTGTTATTGTTTTATGTTATTTGTGTATTTTACCTATGGGCCTTAGAAGCCTGAAATAAACGTTTACTATTATTATTATTGTGAGGAGGTTCCTGCATCTGGAGCCCTAACAACCGGTAGCTTGGACGTACCCTGCTTCCGTCATCGATGGACGAACATTTTTTTATATTTTTAAATGTTTTTTATAAGTTTTGTATGAAATATTTAAAAATGTAAAATGTATGGGTAAATAAATAAAGGACATAGTAATAATAATAACATAGTTTATTGGTAAAACAAGTTTGATCGCAACTTAAACTATCAACCAATTTTTTTTTTTAACTATACATAGTAAATATCTATAAATATATAAAAATGTTATGTTGGTTTGTGTACGCTTCAAAAACTCAAAAAGTTATGCCCCGATCGAGCTGAAATTTTAGAATGATATATAATACAAATTAGAGAGGGCTTCCCTCGCTGCGGGTTGTTCGCAAGAGACACCGCGGCCTCGACATACAGGGCTAAGAAGGACCATGGCGTCGCCTTGGAGGCCAATGGAGCTAAGCCACAATTTTTGCGAAATGGAGTTAAGTGCATTATCGTACTCACAAAGAGCCATACTTTATATTAGTCAATACAGTTCAGCTCAACTATAATGGGTTTACTGCCTTCTTTGTGGGTTTGGATTCTATTGACATCTTTTATGTCACAGTCTTGGATATCTACCTCGACAGCTTTCGATAAGGTTTTCACAATTAAACAGGCGTCTTCCTTCGACTCAAATTGCCGGCCATCTCGCAATCGCAAGCAGATGGGTACATTTTGTATCTCTAAGCTAGTCGACCTGCTTTTACGCTCTAGAAGCTCAATCTTTTCTTCCAATTTCTGAATTGTCTTCTTATCTTCTGCTCTATCTTCTTGCAGGTTTTGTAGAGTTTTTAAAATTAGGTCATATTTATCTGATAACATACATGTCTCATGCCAATCATTATCATAATAATCATCAACATTATGATCCTCATCATGATAATCATCAACAATATGATCATCGTCATAATAATCATCAACATAATGATCATCACCACAATTATCATCAACATTATAATGATCATCATCACAATTATCATCAACATTATAATGATCATCATCACAATAATTATCAACATTTTGATCATCATCATAATACTCATCGACATTATGATCATCATCATAATAATCATCAACATAATGATCATCGTCATAATGATCATCAACATAATGATCATCGTCATAATAATCATCAACATTATGATCATCATCATAATAATCGTCAACATAACGATCATCATCACAATAATCATCAACATTTTGATCATCATCATAATAATCATCGACATTATGATCATCATCATAATAATCATCAACATAATGATCATTGTCATAATGATAATCAACATAATGATCATCGTCATAATAATCATCAACATAATGATCATCATCACAATAAACATCAACATTATAATGATCATCATCACAATAATTATCAACATTTTGATCATCATCATAATACTCATCGACATTATGATCATCATCATAATAATCATCAACATAATGATCATCGTCATAATGATCATCAACACAATGATCATCGTCATAATAATCATCAACATTATGATCATCATCATAATATTCATCAACATAATGATCATCATCACAATAATCATCAACATTTTGATCATCATCATAATAATCATCGACATTATGATCATCATCATAATAATCATCAACATAATGATCATCGTCATAATGATAATCAACATAATGATCATCGTCATAATAATCATCAACATTATGATCATCATCATAATAATCATCACTGACTGTTGTCATTGGAGGACAACAATAATTACTGACAACAGTTTTCATTGCGTTTTCAAATATATCACATTTCTCTGTAAGATAATCGTTTGAAATTGGTGTCATCCACCAGTTTAGTATAGCATCGTGGTATTTTAAAAACATCAGGTCTGATAGAAAACTATTTTTGCTAACTTGGTTTGATTTATGTTTTTCTATTTCTTCTCTTAATATCTTTCCAGTGCGATTTTCATCAGCTTGACTTGTGTAAAATATCAGTCTATTAAAGAAGTCTTTGGCGATATTCTGTTCATGATCACCACGTTCAAATGTTAATTTTGGAAAAGTTTTAATTTTTACATCCAGGCGATATTTTGATAATTGTAAATTTTCGTTTTGTCTTAAGTTTGTCATCAGACGTTTAGCATTATCTCCGAGTTCTTCAATGCTGTCATTGAACATCAACATTTTGGATTTTTCGTCGAAAATTAAAAGATTACCAACAGTACCAACTAAACCCCCGTTTAGAAGTCCTTTGTCGACAGTTTCATCTAAGGTGATGACATTATTATGGTTCGCTTTACGAATCAATTCGATGATTCTCGATTCTAAATATGTAAGTCTATCTTTAGCAATAATCAAATCTTTATTCCCAAAAGAAACTGGAACTCTAAACAAGTTTTGTTTTGAGGACATAATTTCTCTTCCAGCTATTTCAATTGCGTTTTCTAGTATCCGTGATTTTAATTCACTCTCATCAACCTTTCCTTTTTCTACAATTTCTTTGTACAGTGAACTTTTAAATAATTTGAGGTATTCATCGTTAGTATCAAAAAACTCTTGTCTAATGCGTGCCAATCGATACCCTTCAGGTTGAATGTCAGAAACATCGCAGAACATTTGTCCCAAAATGACATGATAACTCGCCACAAGCTCGTCATTCATAAGTGTTTGAAGATCAGTTATTTCGTCAAAGAATAACTTCGCTATCAGTTTAGCGAGTTTTGTCATTTGTTCCTTCATAATATTGTTACACAGACACTCCACGTCTTTATTTTTGACAACCATCTGTTGATTGCATTGGGCTGTGCATATAATATCGTCTAATATACCGGCGCAACTATTCTCAAACGGTTTATATTTATAGTCTCCTCTTGCAGTCGTAAATATCACAAAGAAACATTCCACTTCATCATATTGTCCTTTAAAAATCAAGTCATTATTACCTGAATTGAAAGCTTGCTTTATTTTCAAGTAGCTGTCGAAATATTTGTGCAAATCATTCTTTAGTAGTATATCGTTTTCTCTGTGCTTGGCTTGTACAAACACTGCGATTGGCTTATCAATCGTCTTCGCCTTAAATCTCAAACAAACGTCGTCAAATATTCCGATATTATCCACATTAGTAGCTAAAGCGAAGCTTTTAATATTGTCGTTATGTTTAGCTCTAAAATGTATCAAACTAATGAGTTTGGTTTCGTAAAGCTGTCCACGGATACCTGTTGTTCCGGGACGTTTTTTATATGTTTTGCTAGTCATGATCTTCTTTGTAACATGAAGAGAGAAGATTTACCATGTCACCTTATGTCTTGCAACAAGAACGGAAATGAAAATTTTATTGGAAAACTACGCTCGTTCCCAAATATTTTTAACGCTACTGCAGATTTCTAAAGTCACTCAGGCTCTTGACAGCAACTTTAACTACCAATTAATTGTGCAATTGTCATCTTTCTGTTAATTTATTTGAAGAACTAGAGATGTCGTCCAGATGGTCTTGCGATCTTGAATGTACATGTTGCAAAATCTTTACGAATCTGTAATAGATAATAATTTTTGAGTATTTCGATCAATTTACTACAAAAGTACATTGTTACGGTTCACCCTTGTTTGGTATTTCAACTTTTGATGTAATGTTACTAATTCGAACAACGTTTAAGAAAATCATCAATTTGTCTAATATCGATTAACTTGATGTAATGTTTGTTGTCGGGGGGGGGGGTTCAGGAAAATAAATACAAGTCAAACGATTTTAGTGATGACTGAGAACAAGGTCCCCTAAATGTATTCGAAAATGGAAAACTGAAAGCGCGGAAATTTTTGTACATTTTTATAGATTAGGGGTTGGAGGGGGGGGGGGGGGGGGCAAGTATATTGTCATCAAAGCGGATAAAGGACTGTTTTACTTGGTTTCAAGAAGAGAACTGCTTACTCTTATTACAATTGACATTAATCCCCAAAAAAATGAGATTTTTTTCTAAAGCAGTATCTATTATCTGCTATAAACGAGATCAATGGGTCGTAGAGCTTAGAAACGACCTCAACGTCTGAGTCGACCTCAGTGTCGTGGCGAGCGTTTTTGTCGCCGAGGGTCCACCCACCCTTATCTGGCCGCCCCTTATACGCCTATTTTCATCATTGGCCAAGAAAACTAGCTAAAATTAAAAATACCTTTTTTATTATTTGGAAATGTTAAACTTTGGGTTTATTTTTGAAAGTCAAATCTATTTCACTTTTAATATTATTAATATTATTAACCAAGGGGATAAAGCAGTGTCTTCTGTCGCGGGTGACGATTTAAGTTCACCCAAGACTACTTTATCACCGAGGAAAATACTCTACTTTCCGTACCATTTGAAAAAATTAACACAATAATAATATGAGATAAGCATTTATTAAAAATAATGAGAATTAAAAGTAAAAGTTAACATTCGAAACATTAGTCCAATTATTGATAGAAATCACATTCTCCCCCTAAAGGATGAATGAAATTAAGTACAATTTTCTTTCCCTGTTTTTAACAGATTAAAAATAACTATTGTTATGTTCGCTTTTTGTGGCATAGAATGTCACTTTTTTGAGCAAGTGGTACGAAATAGTACATTATGGTACAAGTGTGTAACGTTGGTGAACGAGTTCTGATTTTTTTTTCACAATAGCGGGAAAAATTAATCGGTTTTCCTATGCGCGCGCATCTACAGTTATACCAACTTATCTGTGCATGCGGGAAATACACGGAACTAAAATAAATGTACTAAGTTTGACGTAGCGATGCATTTTTTCTTGACCAGTGGCGCCACCATGAAAATCACACTTAAAATGGTCATACTGTAACAATATGGCGATCGACCATAGACTAAATGAATGAGCGCGATAGAGTTTTAGCCACGTATGAAATGAGGAAAAAGTTTTCTTTATTACAGAAAAAATTAAAGTTATATTATTTGAGTGAAAGTTTCATTTGTATTAAAAACGTACAAGTTGAAATTATCTATTCAAATTCAAATTTGCATGAAATGAGCAAGCACTAAGTACATTAATTTACTTTTACTATTGAGTGAGCACGATCTTTTTTGTATCGAAACTTTTTTATGAACGTAGCACCTCAACCAATAAAATTAAAAAAAAAAACCTTTTTTTTTTATGGGACAAGCCCGCCACACTATTCCCAAACCACTGTAACTCCTGTTAGCCAGAATCAACAGTGGCGACCACAAGAAAAGCGCCGAGACAATGAAGCTCGACGAAGTCCCAGAGAAGCGATTTAACTGTCTTGGATCCCGCAACGAAATTAATCAGAAAAGAATAGCGGAGGAGTAGGAAAAAACATAATTTCCACTTCCCTCCATATCAGCAGGATACAGAACAGAACAAGGCCAATAGGCACACAGGGACGTATACAACTGGGATAAGCCCAGTTGCCTAGCACCACGGATATTATTGTCATTAATATTACCTACTGGGTCTTAAGTTGTGAGCTGTTATATTTGATTCCAATAATAGGTATGACAAAAATGCTTGAACGCACGGAAATTTGTTCTAGTTTCTACAAGGTCCGTATAGTAAATAACTCCGGATGTAACCTGTACACTATATAACATAATGTTACGTTAATTCTGCCAAAGACTACACTCCCATAAAATGTGATGTGCTGTTTGTTCAAATTCGCAGTCAGATGTAGAACATTGACAAAAAGGCGAGGCAACAAGCTTGAAGGAAAATAATTTACTCTTAAAGTTACCATGACCTGTGAGAAATTGGGCGACACAGTAATCCACCTCCAGCCATGTCCTGGCCAGCCGCTCACGAACGGATGGAAAGAACTGGTGGAGGTGTCGGCCTTTGATGGAATTATCCCATCTACATTGCCATTCAGACAAAAGTTCCTCCCAGACGTCAGTCTGTGGTTTAAGTAATCTAGCTATTTTAGACCGGTCACGTTGCGTTAAAAAGTCTGCGTCCGCGGTCTCTCGTGCGCAGTAGTACATTGAAGCACGGCGCTGTACTTCAAGATCAACTGGAAGTAGGTACCCCTGCCAGTACCGGTAAGGCTTCAGTACTAACCGTCCTATATGCTTTACACAAGAAAATCAAAGCCAACCGCTGACTTTGAAGTAATTTACGTCGTACAGCTCCTATGGTGGCCCTATTGGCCCAAACTGGTGCCCCGTAGCACATACACCCCAAGTAAGTAGCCCCATCGATCGTCTTTAAAGTTAAAAATGATAAACCCCACGTAGATCACGCAAACTCACTAGTGAATAATAGCAATGAAAAAGTCACAGTTTGATTATAGGTGTCAATAAGTGCCTAATTGCGGTGAAATTATAGCCACTTTATGAGCAAGTGTGTTGAAATAGTAGATTGTACACCAAGTGCATAAAACGCACCATTTTGCGCGAGACGTTTATCCATCCGATGCGAGCTTGCGAGCGAGGATGGATATAAAGTAGAGAGTAAAATGGGTTTTATAGACGAGTTTTACACTCTACTTTTCACTTCGATTGCGGGGAAATGCAACAGCAACTTGTAAATATTGTAAAAATAATTATGGTTCCCGCCAATATTTTTTTTTTTCAGTAGGAAACTTGACATAACACCTGACTTATGTCGTTACTCATACTGCTCAGTTAGAAAAACATTTTGAGCAAGCCTATTGCCATCAACCAATGTAATTAGGAGCAAGCCTATTGCCATCAACTGATGTAATTGGGACCAAGCCTATTGCCATCAACCAATGTAATTAGGAGTAAGCCTATTGCCATCAACTGATGTAATTGGGACCAAGCCTATTGCCATCAACCAATGTAATTAGGAGCAAGCCTATTGCCATCAACTGATGTTATTAGGGACAAGCCTATTGCCATCGACCGATGTAATTAGGAAAAGCCTATTGCCATCAACCAATCTTATTAGGAGCAAGCCTATTGCCATCAACCGATGTAATTAGGAGCAAGCCTATTGCCATCCACTGATTTAGGTAATTGAGAGCAAGCCTATTGCCATCAATCAATGTTATTAGGAGTAAGCCGATTCCCATCAAATGATTTAATTAGGAGCAAGCCTATTGCCATCAACCAACCTAATTAAGAGCAATCCTATTGCCATCAAGCGATTTAGGTAATTGGGGGAAACCTATTCCCATCAACTTTCCTTGTATTCGTAATGAAAAGCAGTAATCCCTTGTTCTTAGAATACTAGCGAAACGAATTAAATTAAAGAGGTTATTCTATGAAGTTGAAGATGTTCGTGTGGCTGTTGGGCCGGTTACCTGTGCCGATTACCTTGGTCTTCGACGAAGATTTTACTTTATGCTCTAGAGCATAAAACGCGACTTTATGTCGCCTACGCACGACATAAAGACGAATTTTAGAGCGAGAGAAGTGAAAAATATATTTAACTCACTTTTACTACTAATGCATTGAGGGACTGGGTAATTAAGAAAACTCGGCGGTATGATAGTCTAGTAACAACAAGTGCTCTTTTGATCAACTTTTTTCAGCAGTCTCCGAAAATTATGATTGAGGTGTCATTCGATTCGGAATGGCTTCCAGATTTTTGAAAAAATTGAAGTTCCGCTTGCAAAAATTGCAAAAGTTATTAACAATTAACTAAAAAATTGAAAATGGGTTTAGTGTTTTGCAAATATCTCAAAACCTAATTAAAATATTTCAAATTCGGAAAAAGATTCAAAAAGAGGAGGAAATTTCCTAAAGAATGTCCTAACTTTCGGAATTGTAGGACCAATATTAATAACTTTTCCGTCGGGTTGAAAATACGCCCGAAAACTGGTACTCCGTCTTGCGCAAGCTACGCTCCATTTGGACCTTTCATGAATAAATATCATCATCATCATCAGCCTATAATGTTCCCACTGCAGGGACTCAGGCCTCCTCTCCAGGAGAGGGAATAAATATAATTTAAACTTATTAAATATGAAAATTAAAAGTTGAAAAAATTCAGGCGCCTACAGAATGAATCAATAAACAATAATCCGTGGTTCAAAAGTTTTTATCGCGAATTTTCAATAAGTTATATTAGTTAATTAGCAGTTTTTTATAGCACGAACATTGACATAGCAAGTGCGATAATTATTAAACTATTAATCTGAGATTTTTTTCCTTTCGTGGAGCTATTTCTCAAAGGTCTTAAAATAGGCTCTCGTTGGAATAATTAAAAAAAATGTTAATTTTCGTTTTTTTATTAACAATTTACTGAGATGAAAAATTTCAAAGCTTCATTAGACATTCAAAAATTCTTTTTTTTATTATATTATTATTGTACCGTTTTTGTATGATCAAAAGCTACTTAAAAATGATTTTTAATATTTTTTATCTCTTATTGTTTAAACAATTTTTATAAACAAATGAGTTGTTTATGAGATAATTTAATTTTTTCTTTAATGACATAATCTTTGATGATAACTATGATCCTTTTTAAAAAATCGTTTCTTTATAACATAAATTTATTGCTTAAAAACGCATTTGTTGATTAACAATTATTTTCTCCCACTTCTCAATAATATTAAAGTATCATTTTTTTAAATCACCATAATTTGTTTTTTCTTTTCGATATATATAAAAAAAATATTGTTTTATTAAAATTTTCATTGTTTAAGTAATGAACAATTTGTTAAAAACAAATAAATTTTTACTTTATATTTTTTTTCTTATTTTACTTATTGTCACAAAAACAGATATGATTTTGTTTTTTTCAAAAATTAAATGAAAAAAAAAAGAATCATGACTGTTTTTGTGACAATAAGTAAAATAAGAAAAAAATATTAAGCAAAAATTTATTGGTTTTTAAAAAATTGTTTATTGCATAAACAATGAAAATTTTAATAAAACAATATATTTTTTTATATATCGAAAAGAAAAAACAAACAATGGTGATTTAAAAAAAATCATAACTTAATATTAATTAGAAGTGGGAGAAAATAATTGTTAATCAACAAATGCGTTTTTAAGCAATAAATTTATTTTATAAAGAAACGATATTTTTAAAAATAATCAAAGTTTTCGTCAAAGATTATGTCATTAAAGAAAAAATTAAATTATCTCATAAAAAACGCATTTGTTTATAAAAATTGTTTAAACAATAAGAGATAAAAAATATTAAAAATCATTTTTAAGTAGCTTCTGATCATACAAAAACGGTTCAATAATAATAATAATAAAAAAAAGAATTTTTGAATCTAATGAAGCTTTGAAATTTTTCATCTCAGTAAATTGCTAATAAAAAAACGAAAATTAACATTTTTTTAATTTTTCCAACGAGAGCCTATTTTAAGACCTTTGAGAAATAGCTCCACGAAAGGAAAAAAATCTCAGATTAATAGTTTAATAGTTATCGCACTTGCTATGTCAATGTTCGTGCTATAAAAAACTGTTAATTAACTAATGGATAACTTATTGAAAATTCGCGATAAAAACTTTTGAACCACGGATTATTGTTTATTGATTCATTCTGCAGGCGCCTGAATTTTTTCAACTTTTAATTTTCTTAATAAGTTTAAATTATATTTATTCATGAAAGGTCCAAATGGAGCATAGCTTGCGCAAGACATGAGTACCAGTTTTCGGGCGTATTTTCAACCAAATGGAAAAGTTATTAATATTGGTCCTAGAATTCCGAAAGTTAGAACATTCTTTAGGAAATTTCTTCCTCTTTTTAAATCTTTTTTCAAATTTGAAATTTTTTTAATTAGGTTTTGAGATATGCAAAAAACTAAACCCATTTTCAACTTTTTAGTTAATTGTTTATAACTTTTGCAGTTTTTGCAAGCGGAACTTCAATTTTTTCAAAAATCATCTGGAAGCCATTCCGAATCGAATGACACCTTTTTTTTTTTTTTTTTTGGTGGGTGGAAAATCATCGAATAACCCCCCCCCCGCTCTTGGGCAGAGCGAAGGGGAGTGTCAGACTTCTACTGACTAAAAACCAAACCCATGTTCCTTCTTCTTCGCCCTTGTGTCGGAGCCGCGGTAACCTTACGATATCCACAGCCACGACGGGCGTCGGCCCTTGCGGGCCCCTCCTTGCTGACATCTCTTTGAGGCGCGCGTGGAACACGTACGCGCCGCCGACACGGTCTGTTGCCGTCATGACGACGGCCGGACGGCGAGCTAGCCCGTTACTCACCGTCCACAGGCCCGCGTCTACGGTGGCCGGAGGTCATCGCGTGACCCCCGACGCCCGGAGCGCCTTCCGCGGCGGCTGGGACGTTGAGAGGTTCTCTCCCTCTCTCGTTCCGCCACCTCCTTCGCTAGCATCACTGCTTAGCAGAAGGAGGCGACGGCGTCCCATTCCTCTTCGCCCCGGACCATGGCTTGCACCAGGGCCGGGCGCGAGAGGTCGCCGCCGCCGATTGCCGCTACGAGAACACGGCGGGGCTCTGCCCAAGCAGGGCACGCCTCCACAGTGTGCTCCACCGTGTCCTCCGGTCGATCCTCGCAGTGGAAGCATCCGGGCGTTTCCTCCCGCCTGATTCGGTACAGGTACCTCCCGAAACACCCGTGTCCGGTGAGGACCTGCGTCAGATAGAGGTAGGTGAGGGCGCCGTGGCGCCTCTCCAGCCACTCCTCAAAGAGGGGACTTACCGCCACTATCGTGGCGTGCCCTGCGCTGGGTTGCGACAGTCGCTGTCTCCATGCCGCCATGAGATCGCACCGGAGGTTTGTCCGCCGCGCAGCAATGTGCCGCGGCAGCAGAGTGACCCCCCGGTGTAGCGCCTCCGCGCGCCACTCATGTAGGCGCGCGAGGACTATCGCCTCCAGATCCCACGGCGGCAATCCGGCAAGGAGAATCGCCGCCTCGCGGGAGATCGTGCGGTACCCGCGGACAAGCCTTACGGCCATAACCTTTTGGGGCGCGTTCAGGTAGTGGACGGCCCGCTTCCTCACGGCACGCGCCCACACCGGGGCCCCGTAAAGGGCCATGGACCGCACGATCCCCGCATACAGCCTACGGCAGGAGGCGTTTGGCCCCCCCAGATTGGGCAAGAGCCACCTAAAGGCAGCCGCGGCCCGCTCCAGTCTGGGAGCCAAACGTCGGAAGTGCTCCACGAAGTTCCACCGGCTGTCGAGGACGAGTCCGAGGTACTTTAAAGTACACTCGACGCCGATGGAAACCCCTCCCACCGATAGCTGGGATCCCGACGGTGGCACATTCCCACGCCCAATCGAATGACACCTTAATCATAATTTTCGGAGACTGCTGAAAAAAGTTCATCAAAAAGGCACTTGTTGCCTAGACTATGAGCGAGCTTAGCGAGCTAGAAAATTTTAGGACTCCAAATAGGTTAGATTTTTTGAAGCGGTGGGCGACAAATTAGAAGGATATAGTGCTTGCTTATTGATTTTCGGGGCGGCATGCGGCACATCGGAATATACGTAAGGCTAGTTCGAAAATCCGCCTCAGGGCGGCGGCGAGGAAACGCCGCCGCCGCCCTGGGGCAGTTACGCCTCTGCTTGGTTGTCCCTATTTTTACAACGTAGTCCCGGTGACAAGTAATTGTCAGATCTGAAAACCATGACCTGACGTTGCCGCCTGGTTTTTAATAGTAGATTGTACACCAAGTGCATAAAACGCACCATTTTGCGCGAGACGTTTATCCATCCGATGCGAGCTTGCGAGCGAGGATGGATATAAAGTAGAGAGTAAAATGGGTTTTATGGACGAGTTTTACACTCTACTTTTCACTTCGATTGCGAGGAAATGAAACAGCAACTTGTAAATATTGTAAAAATAATTATTGTTCCCGTCAATTAACTTTTTTCTTTTTTTCGGTAGGAAACGTGACATAACACCTGACTTTGGGTCGTTAGTCGTTACTCATACTGCTCAGTTATAAAAACATTTTGAGTAAGCCTATTGCCATCAACCAATTTAATTAGGAGTAAGCCTATTGCCATTAACCGATCTAATTAGGAGCAAGCCATCAACTGATGTAATTGGGGGCAAGCCTATTGCCATCAACCGATGTAATTAGGAAAATCCTATTGTCATCAAATGATGTAATTGGGGGCAAGCCTATTGCCATCAACTGATGTAATTGGGGGCAAGCCTATTGCCATCAAGCGATTTAGGTAATTGGGGCAAGCCTATTCCCATCAACTTTCCTTGTATTCGTAATGAAAAGCAGTAATCCCTTGTTCTTAGAATACTAACGAAACGAATTAAAGAGGTTATTCTATGAAGTTGAAGTTGTTCGTGTGGCTGTTGGGCCGATTACCTGTGCGATTACCTTGGTCTTCGACGAAGATTTTACTTTATGCTCTAGAGCATAAAACGCGACTTTATGTCGCCTACGCACGACATAAAGACGAATTTTAGAGCGAGAGAAGTGAAAAAGTTAATTTTGAATTGAGATTCTTAAGAAAATATAAAAAGGTGAGAAGTAAAAGTGGAATGAATGGCGCCAAAACCAAAACAAAATGCAATCAATTGTACAATAGATTAAATAGAAAATTATGTACCTATGTTGTTAAACTATTTTAGTAAAAAAACCGTAATTACCTTTTTACAACCTTTAACGTATGCACAGACAGAGGATCTACTTGTTGTCTGCAAATAAACTGCTTACACACTGTTTCTGTCTATAGTTTATACATATAAGTTTTAATTTTAGTATTTTACTATACACCAAATGTTAATTTATTTGTTTTAAGTAGATATTTATATATGCCTTGTAGCCTGAAACACAGGTTCAACCTAGTTCAGGCAAAAAATCAACTGTGCTCTATTGTAACTGTTATTAACTTATTGTACCTAAATGTGCCATTTCTTATAAATAAACGATTATTATTATTATTATTATATTATTAATCGACAGGGGCTGCCGGGCGGCTACGCCACCCCTGGAGTTCTGGCGCCCCTGGCCATGGCTCTGATGGCCCTAGGGTAAATACGCCCCTGGTTGTATGTCAAATGAAATAGTACCTATAGGTACGCGACCGTAACAAAGACTTTAGGTACTTCGAATAAAGTCATCAAATACCTACAATCCTCTCAGTTCATAATACTTTCATAAGTGACTAGGTACTTTTTCGATGAAAAATGCATGTGCATGTGTGCAATGCATCTGTCACTGGACTAAAGTAGTACAAAGACGGCACGGTTAGCGCAGTGGCTCAAGCAATGGACTGCCGCGCTGCGTGTCGCGGGTTCGATCCCCGCACGGAACAAATATTTGAAAGACCTACAGATAGTTGTTCCGGGTCTGGGTATTTGTGTATGTGAGTTTAAATGTTTGTGAACGCACCCACGATACAGGAGAAATTCCTAGTGTGGGGCCACGTTTTAAAAAAAAATCGATGCCTTAGTTCACAATTGTACTAACTACAAAATTTTCAATTTTCACTTTTTGAATGCCAAATATACTAAATCTCGTGCTCTTTCGTTTCCGCGTATCAAAATACCGTTATTCCGCCTCTTTCTACCAAAAACGTAGACCGTAACAGTTGTATTAACTATGTTCCATTAATGTTTCATGAATGTTGTATTATACTAATGACCTTTATTTTTGTAAATCCAATCAAGATATACTTTAACTGATTTTAAGTTTCTCAACTGGAGAAAGTTTCAAAACACAAACATAAGTATTAAATACATTTGGAATATCTGGTCATACTTGTTAGCAGTGCTTTTGGAGTGTATTATGTGTTGATAGTACAAAAGGATCAAGAAAGTTTAATGTACAGTCGCCCACATAAGTGCATGGATACCTTATGGCCTATTTTTCTGTGAAGGTAGAAATCAAATTTTCGAAAACAATTAATACATGGCGTTTGGTTTCTGCACAACTGTGATATTAAACTCTTCAATCCCCAGTGTCAGTTGTAGGTGGCATAAGTTTTATTTCTGTTTCTACCTCACAGCAATATTTGTAATTCCTACTTAAATAATAATAAGAAATTAAACCTTTAAAGTTTTTACTTTCCGCAATGACAATATCCGGATTACCCGGTGTCACCTGTAGGTGAAATAAAAAGGAGGTAGATTTTTATAACTTAGTCCTAACTAAATGTAATCTATTCTGTTGAGATATAGAAAAAAATGGACTTTGACTTGGGAATAGGTTAGGTAAGTAAGAAGTTAGGAAACACGTATTAGGTTGGATTAAGTGAGAAGTTAAATGATAAAAAAACAAAGGAAACCATAAGGAATGTTTTCATTAAGCTAATAAGTGCGCATAGCATTCAAAAATATAATATTCGAGTTAGTAGTCAGTTAGCAACAGGGATGAACGGAGACAAACAAAAAGACACTATCACACAAATTTAAGAGGTTTATTTCTAACAGTTTATTATTCAAAAACAGACATTTATTATCGTTCAACATTATTATATTATATAAAACTTCTTATTGAGGCCATAGCTTAAGTATTCGTTTCCAAAATCGGAAAGAGGATTGAAGCTTTTGTAACCTCAACAAAGACAAACAGGAGACCGGATTATTTTATCACAAAAGTGAAAAGTTAAATGAATTAAATAGGTAGGATAACAGGTATACAATTGCACAAAAACATACGAAAAGGTTCTTACGTAATGTAAAAAAAAATGTTGTATTTGACTTTTTTTAGTTATTAAAAATACGTAAGTCATGTAATAGGTAATAATAACCCGGTCTCCAGTAAATAATAAGTACTAAAGTTAAGTAATATTATTTTTAAGTATTATGAAATATAAATCCTGGATCGGCAACACTTATCTATCCCCACACGTTCACTGTAATATGACCAGCATATTGGACACTACATAACCACTTGTTTATCACGTATTATTTCGCCATCACAAACGTAAGCGTCCGTGTTCACTGGACTTAAAAGTTTTTTCATCTGTAAAGATGATAAAACATTACTCAAATCAAAGTTAACATGATCCAAAGCGAACTGTAATCTTGCCCTTTTAAGGTTTTCTGTGGGCCAGGGTTTCACAACATGCCTCCTATAATGCAGCTCTTCACTTTTAAGAGCACGACGGGCATTGTCAACACTTGAGTCATTTATAGCAGCATAGTCGGTCATCGGCAGGAATCCATTTTCTCCATACTCTCATAACACGATTTGACGCTGTAATGTGTTTATGAGCCGTGGTCTACTAGTTCTTTTATGGTGTTGCAAAGAACCCTCGTTTTCAAATCGTCGTACCATAGAACAACTGTTTTTCTCTGCAACAATATAACAGAAATATATAATACGCAATAATGATTATTTATTAAGTAGTATAGTCGTTACTAAAACATTTTTTTTTTCTTATAAAAAATTTGAAATCAAAACTACTTACGTTAACAATAAGATAAGTCGACAAGTTTCGAGTGTCGATAAGTTTTTGCCTTGATTTTGCAAATCAGTTATTTGAGCTCTGTAACGAAAACTATATTACAACGCGTACTCATTTTGATGAAATACCGTAAGTTAATTCACCTAAATTAAAATAAAACTGAGCTAAACACACTCGAATGAGGTAATCGAAACAAACTTAGCGAACAATCAATTGAGCTTAGTCATAACTCATAAATCTTCAATCTAATTATTTCTACTACCTACTAATTTATTTATGAATTCATATTCGACCTACCCTCAAGTTTGAAAACTAAAACATAGATAATTAAAATCAGATTGTTATAAAATGATAATAACATTCAATTTAAACAAACATAGTAGGTAGTTAGGAATAAATTTATATATTAGAAATAATTCATTATAAATTATTTGAATGTTTAAACAGAAAAAAGATACTACATAAACATTTTATACACCGTGAGCGCCCTCTAGTTAGTGTAGCATCAACAATATAATCAATGTTGCTAATCGAGTAATTTACGCCAGGTGGCGTCATTTCTTGCTTCACACGGTATTTTTTCTAAACTGCCCATGCATTATTGCAGGTGATGGTACAAGTGTGTTAAGTTCTTTTACTTGAAGGGGTGTGGCAATTTTTAAAGTGCGAAAATGTACTATATCGTTTTAAGATATAGTCTGAATATTGTACAAGTGTATTATGTACTTTTACTTGAAGGGGTTTGGCAATTTTTAGCTGATTTAATGTATTTGTGCGAGTGTATATACGACTAAACGCCGACAAACACTACGCCGACAGACTGAACACCGACAAGACTACTTGACGGGACTTTTCGCCAGCCCAACAAGACACTTCGCCGACAGGGCTCATTAGCGACGCAAGTTATCTCCGATAGTCAGATCAGATACACTCAGTGGACGCCACCAATGACAACATAACGTAACATCACGCCTGTAATCCCCGAAGGGTTAGGCAGACGCCCCATTGGGTCTGCAGGTTGTTCGAAAGAGGACTAAAACAAAACTGGTGAAATGTGAGTGTACTATTCGGTACACCTCTGCCTGAAACTTTTTTATTTTTGTTGGGTGGGAAATCATCAAATGAGGAGTCATTTGATGATTTAAATACCGCTCTTTCACTCTGCCCAGAGTAGGAGGAGCTCCCACTCTGGGCAGACCGGTATGTTTTAAGTGCAGCCATGTTTTAGTCCCATGATAGGTTGTGAGCCTTTTGCAATAAACCAGGCACAAAACCAGACTCCGTGGCTGCTACTGAGAAATTCCTGAGGGAAAACCCCAAGTGTTATTGGGTTTTTCCATCAAGGATTTGTGGAAGTAGTGTCCCGTCCCGTCAAAGTAGTGACTTGCTTGAAAGGGCGGAAAGGAGTGACAGACTTCTACTAACTAAACACCACCCATGTTCCTTTTTATCCCTTTGCGCCGAGGCCACGGTTTCTCTTTGAACAACCCGCAGCCCCGACGGGGCCTCTGCCTAACCCTTCGGGAATTAAAGGCGTGATGTTGTCATTGGTGGTACCTGATCTGATGTTCAGATCTGATGATCGGTGTTCAGTCTGTCGGTGTAGTGTCTGTCGACGTTTAGTCGTACACTCAAATTATCGATGTTCTGGCTACTGCTATTTATGGGACGAATCTAATGGCAAATAAGGTTCCATTGAAATCGGATCAGTATTGTTAAAATATCTTTGTAGTCTATCCGAAACTGTTACTCATGTCGCATCATTTTCTGACACTTGTGGTGGTCAGAATCGCAATTTATATTATGTTACTCTAGCGGCTTTGTGTGCTGTCAATAACTTGCCTCATTTAGATACGATCGATTTGAAATTCATGGAATCGGGCATTCGTATTTAGTGGATTCAATTCATGCGTGTATAAAAAGAGCGCAAAAGCATAAAGGCATTTTCACTTTGCGTGAATATGCATTGGTGATAGGGTCTGCTAGAATCAAGCCGAAACCCTATGATGTTATTATTATAAAACACGGGCAATTCTATGATCTGAAGGGATTAGAAAACAACTTTGAATTCGCAGCGTTGAACCAGCAGGCTGCAGGTTCAAGATTATGCTGTTAAATATTTTTGAGTTTTTCACTTAATGCCGGTCAACATAATCAATCTTAGTGCACAAATGTATTAAATGGGGGGTTTTATGTTTATTTAGCTATTTTGAAAAGGTTACGTTAATCCTAATACACACATCAAAAGTGTCTAGGGATCAACACATATTTTTGCAATAACTTTTCTCCTGATTGATATTAATTAAAATTTTCTTTAAGGATTCATCAAATAAAGTGTTTTCGTTTGTCACAGTAACGATAAACCAAGTCACCTTTGCATTAATAAAGAAATTTGCCATTTTCCTAATAAAGGGATTTTTGACATTTGAACAACTAACATTAAAGTTCGAAAAAAAGACTGAAATAACACATTTTTCTGATTAAAACCAACGTTATTATGGAACGGCGACGTCATTTAAGCAGGGAAGAAATGCTCAGAGCCGTGGGAATGATAGAAGCTGGTTCCCGGCAACGTACTGTGGCTTTAGCTCTGAATACAAGTCAGAGTGTTATCAGTCGACTTTGGACACGTTACCGAAGCACTGGTACCGTGGCTGAGCGCCATGGAGGACGGTATCGCTGCACCACACGGAGACAAGACCGATACATTCAAATCTTAACTCGAAGAGCTCCAACAATAACCGCCATGATGTTAGCCGTGAGGCTTCATCACTCTTCAGGGAACTTAATTAGCGACCAAACAGTCAGAAACCGCTTGCATGACCGCTACGGGTACCACCTATAGCAATGCACAATCGTAGGATTCGATATCAATGGGCTCTTGAACACAGAAATTGGGCAGAAGAACAATGGCGTTTCGTGTGCTTTTCTGATGAGTCTCGTTTTGGTATGAGACCGGATACAAGACGTATATATCGGCGCGTGATCGCCGTCGTCGTCAGAGTCTCACAATATATTGGCATACACCAATATATTACACACTCACACAATTACACAGTAAATAGGTAACAGCAGGAAGTATCAGCACATGTTTAAAGAAAATAACTTACTCCAGATTAGGGTGTTTATTTCACGATCGGTGAATCAAGAATTACCTTTCTTTCGAAATACAATGTCTTTTATACACAGAAATGGCGGGCTTCATACAACAATATTTCGCTTTGCAAGGCGGGAAAGATCAAAACAAATACTTAATAATCATTATTCTAGCAGTCATATCAAACTAATTTCTACTAATCAAATAAACAGATATAACAATATTTTACAAATATCAAACAGGAGTGACAACATAAATCCTTATTATTGAAGCAAACGGAAATTACAATTACTTTTAAAATAGACGGAAATACGAACTTTAGTTCAGTAAATCTAAACATGTCAAATACAAGAACTAACTACCTTCAAATACAAAGTATTAGTTCAATGAATCTACACGAGTCAAAATAAAATCATAACTACCCATAAGTTATAAACTCATTTAAAATCAACATTATGGTTTAGCGCCCATACGGCCATTCTGATTCAGCGCGCTCTCTGCGCAAAAGCATTTTAACAAAACAACGGCATCAACCACCTAGGTTTAGCCTTACAACACGGCATCACCCGCATTGGATCTAGCCATACAAATGGCATCACCTCCTTGGATATAGCCTCTTAACATGGCATCACCCGCCTTGGATCTAGCCCCCTAACACGGCATTACCCGCCTTGGATCTAGCCATACATAATGGCATCACCCGCCTTGGACTTAGCCGTATCGACCAGGAAAAAGGATACGCATGGTGATCAGTCAGCGCAATAGGTGGGAAAGGTGGAGTAGCTAATACAATATTTTTTCAATAATTTCAACCAAGTTTCATTAACTAAAAATAAAAACAACATTCAATACAGTATTTTTCGGTAGTTTTAACCAAGTTGTTTCATTAAGTAAAAATAAAAACAACAAACAATCATTTACACGGCATCACCCGCCTTGGATCTAGCCATACTTATGGCATCACCCGCCTGGGATATAGCCACCCTAACACGGCATTACCCGCCTTGGATCTAGCCATACCTTATGGCATCACCCGCCTTGGATTTAGCCGTATCGACCAGGAAAAAGGATACGCATGGTGGCCAGCCAGCGTAATAGGTGGGAAAGGTGGACCAGTTAATACAAACATTTTATGATTATAATTCATCCGCCCATACGGTCGGTTCATTTTCATTGCCATTCATAAATGGATCTTTTTGAGCCAGAGCTGCTGGTCTCAAAAATCATGACAAGCAATCTTTTCGGAACAACCATTCAAATTATCATGCTCACTTTGTAGCAATTAATAGGTAACACTTCAATAACTTCCATAGGACCTTCATGTTTAGGTTAGGACCAAGTATAGTTGTGTATGTCTTTTCGTTCTTATGCATTATATCAGGACAAAGTCCCACTTTTCAAAAGATTTGATTTGTGTTTTGCTTTTGTCAAGTCTTTAAATTATACCGAAATGATCGCTCGTCCATCCTTATTTTTAATAATGATCTAATAGTATTAATCTTTAATTCGTATAAATTAAATGAACTTAAATCTGAGTCAAGCTCCATATTATCCATTCAATTCTCATTCTCATATTAAATTTGTGAGAATTAAAATGACCAAATATCTAAAATATTAATATTGGCAAGAAACTAGAAGTCAAGCTTCAATAAAATATTCACATTTGGAATATGTAACAAATTCAATTTCATCATCTCATTAGTGTAATTCAAATATTTTTATCCAAATACTTTATGCAATGAATAAAGTAGTTCAACTTTCAAAGACTATAATTATGTTAGATCAAACTTTGCAGAACATAACATAACATAACGCCTGCAATACCCGAAGGGTAAGGCATAGGTGTATCCATTAATAGTTTCAACTTGAAGACACGAAAACATTAAAACAGAGCCTTTAAAGGCCTTACCGACATTAACTATTTCGTACTACTGTTCAGTTCAGTTCATCCACGGCATGGCTTCGAAGCTGTCCCAGCAGCTTTTCAATTCCACTACCGGAATCGTCAGCACGCCGTCAAAGCCCTTGGTATCGAGCAGGCGACTTGCAGACGTCACAGCATCACATCAATAGCTCCAACATTGGTCATGAAAATAACAAAATGAAAACAATTAGCAATCATAAGTAAGCAAAAGCACGAAATTGGTATTCCTGAAAGTGTAGTCATATCTAGGCAGGCAAAGTAACACGCTACCCATTTTATAGGCAATTTAATGTTTGGATTTAATTCTTGACATCAACATTTAAGTCCACGCATAGTCGGTCCTTATAAAATATGACCACGAAATGGGAACAAAGGAATAGACTATCTCTGAATATACAGTTTTGTTTAAGATCGTTTATAGGAATGTTCCAACGGTGATAGTCTGTAGTTATAACACTGAACAATTCTGTCTACATTCTTTGTTCTAATACTCAACTGACCAGTTTCTACCTCGGGAGGCCTTACCGGAGGTAAAAAAAACAAAAGTATTAATTATGAATTTTCATTTAATTTTAAAATTATGAATTTTATTAAATTTTTGTTCAAATAATAGTAAGATCATCAAGGTCGGTATTTAATTTTATTCCCGACTTCGTCAAAGACAACAAGATTTTAAAAACTTGGGCGGACATTATTAATATTTGGTCCCAATTTTCTAGCAAAGCGGACACACAACCGACTTGTTACCAAGTAGTAATAAGTATTAAATAAGATTCTCTTCGTCTTGCCTCTTATCATCCGCCTAGCCTTTTCCAACTATGTTGGGGTCGGCCTTTTGACAAACTGGACGCAGCTGAATACCAGTGTTTTACATTTAGCGACTGACTATCTGACCTTCACCAGTTAATATTGGATAATACGATAACCTTTGGTAAGACTGGTTGGCAGACTTTCGGTCACCGACTACATGTAACGACTGCTAAAGATCTATATATGGCAACCGGGACCAACAGCTTAACTCCGAGACACGTAGGAAACTCGGGTATGTAATGGGTGACCAGCCCGCCACACTATTCCCAAACCACTGTAACTCCTGTTAGCCAGAATCAACAGTGGCGACCACCAGAAAAGCGCCGAGACAATGAAGCTCGACGAAGTCCCAGAGAATCGATTTAACTGTCTTGGATCACACAACGAAATTAATCAGAAAAGAATAGCGGATGAGTAGTGAAAACATATTTCCATATGTAATGTGTGGTCACCCATCCACAGACCAACCTAGGCAAACGCGGCTTAACCTACAGATCCACCCGAGTGGCAGTTATTATTAAGCCACGAGCTCAGTTTATTGCTCGTAATTTATATGTGAATGTCTTGGTTAAAGAACACATCAATACTTCAATAGTCATATTTCTGGATAAGTCAGCTTTTTACCATTAAGTAAATCAACACATAACATCACGCTTGTAATCCCCGAAGGGGTAGGCAGAGGTGTACCCAATTAGTACACCCACATTTCGCAGTTATGTTTAAGTCCCATGTAAAAGGGGGCGAGCCTATTGCCATCAACCGGACACAAATCCAGACTCCATTGCTGTTACTGACAAATTCCTGATAGAAAAAGCCAATAACACTTTGCCCGACCCGGGAATCGAATCCAATACCTCATGCTCAGCGTCAACGAGGCAGTTAAATAAAATAGCAGTAAGTAAATCAAATCCAATCAAAATATTAGACCTGCGTTTGGTTATCTTCTAACACAAAATGGTCGAGATACTCTCGGAACACATGACATTTACGCCGCCTATTCCCATAAAAAAAACCGTATTTACAGTCCTTTAACCAGTAAAACACCACTAAACAAAAATATGCGCCGGTCTTGAATAGACAGGACGCTTTTATTCTTTTACCTAAATTTTGACTGTTGTCATGCAACGATTTACATATAACTACAATTTACGTAGTTTTAATCGGTTGACCTACATTTTTCGTTACGGAAACAAGTTTTGTACGAATGATGGCAATATTTTCCATACAATTTTAGCTATAAGGTAAGGTAGTCTGGCGAAACCTAGGAGGTAGGTTTTGCAGAAATACCCGCTTCAAAAGTTATTATTGAATATTCCTTACAGTTGCGAACACTGGCATTTAAAACAAATTGGCTATGACCAACTTATAGAATCAAGCGTTTCCGAAATCCATGATTTTTGTATGTATTATTGGATTTCGGTCGATTACTTCAAAAAGTATTACTAAATTAACACGAAAAGTTTTAAGAACCGAGACGTTTGGGCAAAGTTCACACAATCAGGGTTGATACAGCAGTGACAACAGAATCAATTACCTCGTCATCCGTGGCTTCAGGCTGTATTCCCTTGATGGTTAGCGTCCATCCCGTGGTTGCGTAGCCTGCTTAGCTGCTCGCCTGGGTAGCTGCTCGCCTGGGTAGCTGCTCGCCTGGGTAGCTGCTCGCCTGGGTAGCTGCTCGCCTATTTCGACGTGTAGTCGCGCAACCGCTGATGTCGTCAACATGCCGGATCTCTTCGCCGAATGTCTGGATCAGGTCTAGCTTGCTTCCAGGTGGTGGTGGATTGCAAAAACCGCGTATCCACCCACGTGTTTGCTCTTCCTTTCAGCTTCAGTATTGTTTTCATTCAATCTTCATGCGGTGATGGGTGATGCCAATAATCGCAACAGTTTAATGGACATTGGCACACCAGTCCCTCACGCTGTAGGAACGCACATCGGGATCGAATGGTCATTGGTAGCGATTGCCACGATCCCGAGATGGCGCCGGTTCATCGGACAGCTCTGCAGTCACGGCGCTTGTTGTAGTTTGCTTCGTGGTTAACGTGACCAGACTCAATACTTGTTCCATGGAGAAACTTGGGTCTGGCTGGGCGGTCAGCACAGGTTTGAGGACCCGGGATCCAGAAGGCTTCAGAAGGGGCGAGTTGGATCCCAACGCTGCTATCGGCGCGTGATCGCCGTCGTCGTCAGAGTCTCACAATATATTGGCATACACCAATATATTACACACTCACACAATTACACAGTAAATAGGTAACAGCAGGAAGTATCAGCACATGTTTAAAGAAAATAACTTACTCCAGATTAGGGTGTTTATTTCACGATCGGTGAATCAAGAATTACCTTTCTTTCGAAATACAATGTCTTTTATACACAGAAATGGCGGGCTTCATACAACAATATTTCGCTTTGCAAGGCGGGAAAGATCAAAACAAATACTTAATAATCATTATTCTAGCAGTCATATCAAACTAATTTCTACTAATCAAATAAACAGATATAACAATATTTTACAAATATCAAACAGGAGTGACAACATAAATCCTTATTATTGAAGCAAACGGAAATTACAATTACTTTTAAAATAGACGGAAATACGAACTTTAGTTCAGTAAATCTAAACATGTCAAATACAAGAACTAACTACCTTCAAATACAAAGTATTAGTTCAATGAATCTACACGAGTCAAAATAAAATCATAACTACCCATAAGTTATAAACTCATTTAAAATCAACATTATGGTTTAGCGCCCATATATACGACACTGGAGAACCCCTGGACGCCAACAGCGATTAAAATCCTGCCAGGAAGTCCATCCTTATAGTGGTGGAACCATTATGGTATGGGCGGGTATTTGGATCGGCGGAAGAACAGAGTTGATTTGGATCAGAGGCAACCTCAACGCTCAAATTTATGCTGAGACGATTGTATCAGACGTCATCGTTCCTCTACAAGTGCAAATCGGTCCCTTATTTCAGTTAATGCATGATAATGCACGACCGCACACGCGCAAGAGTTGTAAGACAGACTCTCGCCGCAGCTAACATCAATGTCCTGCCCTGGCCTGCTCAGTCGCCAGACTTGAACCCGATTGAGCATGCATGGGATATGCTACAGAGAAGAGCTCTGCCGAATATGGAGGGTATCCAGTCGCAAGAAGACCTTTTTTTGTTGTTGCAACGAACATGGGCGGCCATTCCACAGCGTGATTTGGATGAACTCATTTTGAGTATGCCAAACCGATGTTCTTGTGTTGTTAGTGTTCGCGGTAGAAACACGGATTATTAATTGTTTAAGTTACCCAATAAAATTTTAAAGAAAACTGTTAATTCAGTCTTTTTTTCGAACTTTAATGTCAGTGGTTCAAATGTCAAAAATCCCTTTATTAGGAAAATGGCAAATTTCTTTATTAATGCAAAGGTGACTTGGTTTATCGTTACTGTGACAAACGAAAACACTTTATTTGATGAATCCTTAAAGAAAATTTTAATTAATATCAATCAGGAGAAAAGTTATTGCAAAAATATATGTTGATCCCTAGACACTTTTGATGTGTGTATTATAATATTGAGATATGATGGAGGTAAAGGACTAGTCTTATGAATAGATGCATATTTGTGTTGCTATTTTACTTGGTTTTTGTACTGTTCTTGTCTAAACTTTAAAAAACTTTAAAGCTCTCTCCTCAAAAATGACAATTTCGTAGTTAGTGCAATTGTGAACTAAGGCATCGACATATAAGTTTTAATTTTAGTATTTTACTATACACCAAATGTTAATTTATTTGTTTTAAGTAGATATTTATATATGCCTTGTAGCCTGAAACACAAGTTCAACCTAGTTCAGGCAAAAAATCAACTGTGCTCTATTGTAACTGTTATTAACTTATTGTAAATGTGCCATTTCTTATAAATAAACGATTATTATTATTATTATTATATTATTAATCGACAGGGGCTGCCGGGCGGCTACGACACCCCTGGAGTTCTGGCGCCCCTGGCCATGGCTCTGATGGCCCTAGGGTAAATACGCCCCTGGTTGTATGTCAAATGAAATAGTACCTATAGGTACACGACCGTAACAAAGACTTTATATACTTCGAATAAAGTCATCAAATACCTACAACCCTCTCAGTTCATAATACTTTCATAAGTGACTAGTTACTTTTTCGATGAAAAATGCATGTGCATGTGTGCAATGCATCTGTCACTGGACTAAAGTAGTACAAAGACGGCACGGTTAGCGCCATGTTAGCGCAGTGGCTCAAGCAATGGACTGCCGCGCTGCGTGTCGCGGGTTCGATCCCCGCACGGAACAAATATTTGAAAGACCTACAGATAGTTGTTCCGGGTCTGGGTTTTTGTGTATGTGAGTTTAAATGTTTGTGAACGCACCCACGATACAGGAGAAATTCCTAGTGTGGGGCAACGTTTTTAAAAAAAAAAAAGATATTTAATTGGTTTTGCAACACTGAGTTTTTTTCGTTTTTATGCTTATGCCATTTATTTTTCACTTTGACAGATGGCCTATGCATAGCCAGCACTAATAACCACCTATAGGTACACCCACCTATTGCCATTTTTTCCTGTTTCACAATATTTCGTTGTATGGTAGTCGTCGTATAAAATTTTGATTACTGTCGTATCTTTAATGACATTCAGAAGATTAAAAAAAATTGATAGCCGTAAGTATTATCAAAACCAACCCATGCGTTTGGTCTCTAGATTACCACAAAAGAACAAACATACATTTTAGGCTGATAAATACATTGAAATCCACCATACACTACTCGTATTGTTCGGTAAGTGACCGCGCCGCCGCCGCGCCATAAAGGTTCGGATGGGCAAGAACACACGTCAATGAGCTGATGTTTTGTTTTTATTAAGTAAAATTGTAAATACATAACCCTAAAGCTTGTTAGTGGACAGTAACAAGCTATAGATAGAATACCAAACAGTCTTACCTTGACTTAAAAACGAAATATTAATTTGCACTTGTACACTATACTACAATAATGACTTGACTTCTTTTGAAGCGGTTGAATGTTTGTAAGAACCACCAAAGAGAACCACATTCATGTTTTATTGATAATGCAATGAGTAATATCGCACGGAAATAAACATGATACAAAGTGGGGATTTTATCGGACAACGACTGCAAACTTTTTTTTTTTTTTGCGCTGGCAACACTGGCGACAGGTCGTGAAAAAACCAAAGAGTAAAGTATCTGAATTGGTAAAGAGAGCCCTCTCTAGGCAATATAAAGCCAACCTGTTTGAACGCTAGCGACATCTGAACATTGGCCCCGGAAATTATTCCTTGCCTACTAAGACCCAACTTAAGCAGGTTTTGTTAATTTGTAAGTATATTATTGTAGCAATATAGCTGCTACATCATAATTTCAAATTGCTGGACATTTAACAACCAAAAATATATAAAACTAGCTTTTGCCAGCGGCTTCGCCCGCGTGAAAATGACGATTTTCCATACAAACTTTCATCCCCTATTTAACTCCCTTAGGGGTTGAATTTCAAAAAATCCTTCCTTATTCCTTGTCTACATTATAAAGGGAACCTCTGTGCAAAATTTCAGCTTTCTAGGTCCAAGGGTTTGGGCTGGGCGTTGATGAGTCAGTCAGTCAGTCAGTCAGTCAGTCAGGACTTCTCTCTTTATTTATATAGATAGACGGAGAACTAAAATCATGCGCACACGCAAGAAGTAACCGGCATTTTGCGACATTTTTGACCAAAGCAATGCTTACCAACTTACCAACTCATAATACAGAAAGAACCAGAAGCCGCGTTCAACTGTCATTGCAAGCCGCACGCTGAATCCAAACGATCCAATTATAAAACAAGCGTCCCCCGCCCACCTCACTTCCCACCCGCGTAATGTGGCAAGCTCAGACATTATTGTAATTTATCTATAATATGTATGTATTTAGAAATATATAAGTATGTTTATCAGTTGTCTAGTACCCATAACACAAGCTCTGCTTAGCTTGGGACTAGATGGCGTTGTGTGATAGTTGTGGAATATTATTATATTATTATTATTATATTATTATATTATTATATTATTATATTATTATATTTGCCCGTTTTTGGGGTAACCGTTGAGTGTATTGGAGATATTATGATATTATTAAAATCAAAATTATCCTTTTCTATATTTAAGTAATAATATGTACTTACTTGAAAATCCTAAGAAATAGAGAAGATCTTTAAATAAAAAACGGTTTAGATAATTTAATTTTAACATAATTTAATACTTGTGTGTTAGAGAGGAAGGGGGGGGGGGGGGCTTCCTCTCTCCTAGGAATTTAATTTGTTTATTATTTAATTATTGATTAATCTTTTGTTTTTCTTAAATAGTAATTTAATTTTTGATCGTCCTCATAATTTACTTTTTGTAAATATTTTTTTGTGTATAATTATATCCTGACTGTTTTTATTAATTTATTTCTTATTATTTCAATTATTTAATTTTTACTTAACTTTTACAATTTTTTAGTGACGAATTATATTATTGCAGTATTTGTACGCCTATAAAGGCAAAAACATGTTGAAACCTTTTTTTTATGTAATCATTTCAACTGACCTACACGTGTTTTTTGACAAATAAATTGAATTGAATTGAATTGAATTTTTGTAAAGTCGGTTAAAATACTTTTTTAAAGAAGGTATTATTATACTACACCGAATAAAAGCCCTCAGTAGGTAATAAAAAAAGAAGGGAAAATCAAAACTAGTATATTGGCAACACTAACAAAATGGATGCATTATTATTCAATGACAAATTTTACAAACTGAACAATTTATTCAATAATAATATAAGGTGATTAGTGAATGCGCTACTTAAATGTGAAATGTGATCCCATCCTGTTTATTTTTTAGCCCCGCTGCAATTTTACAGGTGGGAACGACACAAGACGGCATAATTAAATTTAATTGAACACCGGTAAAACACATTACGCGCGATATGACCACAGACCATATATTATACCCTACTAACGGGGATATGACGTTCAAAGAGGAACTGAGCGGCTGCGTGTCAAACTACTCTGTTTAAGAGTAGTTTTTGTCGCTTCAGTAATAGGCGCGCTTACGGCTTCTGGTTCTTTCTGTATTCTGAGCTAACCAACTGATTTTGACATTAACGAACGAGTCTTACCAGATAAAATAGGTACTTAAATTGTAATTGAAACAGAAATAATTAATCATACAATATTTTTTTAACGTATTATTAATACTTAATGATAATATCGAATTTATATCAAAAAGAAAATACTATTGTCAAAACTATTACTTATTACTAACGTAGGTAGTCGTTATTCGATACCCATTTGTAATTTCGATTTGAGTTTAATTTTCCCTAGCTCGCGGTATTTTTTTTTTACATACCACACTGGAAGGTGGTTCTAAGTGTTGTTATCCTATTGCTTGTAACACCATATACACTTTTTTAATGTATTTAATATTTACTTCAATTTTGTGATGATTATTAGTCTTTAATTTAAAATGAAACAAACCAATATAAATTTATTAATTTGAATATTTTTGTAATTACTATCAAAAGACAACGCAGCGACATCTAGAAATGAATTGAGAACTATTGTGGGAATAACTTTGGGGCCAAGCAACAGATGGCACAAAAATCAACAAATGCTTCCTCTCACTCCTCAGTTCCTCACTCACTTCACACTTGTGTTTGCTGTGCCCGACAGGGTCCATGTGATCTAATTTTATTTTTTACCACCTAAGTTTTTACATGTGTAATGCAATAAAGAATTGAGTATTGAGTATCTTTGCGAAATGTCACTTCAAGGCATGAAAAAACGGACTCGTAACAATTTTTTTTTTAATTATTGTTATAATGTGTGTTTAGAGTTTGTTTAAATTCAGTTCCAATTTTAGTATTATGTACTGCCGCAGCAAGTACAAATTCAATTATTTATATTAGAATCAACGTATTAAGTGTCATATGTAGTGTTTGTGACCAGTTTTAATGTGAAAACTCAAATACAATTGATAATATTGATATTTCACTAATTCATGTACGAGCTGTCAACGTTTGATCTGTGGATTTGAATTCTTCAAACTTCAAAAACCTGTTGGGCTATTGCGTATCTTTTTAATGTCAGTGGCTAACTTAAGTGTCCATATATCCGTAATTAACTGTAAATTGGATACGGTTTGGTACATTTTTTACTTAAAAACTCACCATTTGACAGTTATTTGTTAGACACTATGTTAGCCACTGTCATTAAAAGATACGCAATAGCCCTGCTGGGGAGTATTTTGTTTTAATTTACTAATTATTGCTGTGTTATTATTGTATTAAGCCGCATTCATATTTGTCTGACGTGTTGTGTTGTGATGCATCAGAAAGGTATCGGTTTCATACAAATACTATGGTTGCGTTCACATTTCTCTGACGCAGTGTGTCTGTGTGTTGTGATGGCTTGTGTTGTGTCGCATCAATTCAGAAGCGATCCCGGTCTGCGTCAGAATGGGTGAGGTGCGCAAGGGCGGATCCAGCTTTGGTGCCAGGGGGGGGGGGTCACAAAGAGTCGTGGTCAAGTCACAAGAAGTTATAATTTAATTTTTATAATCTTGGATACAAGTAAAAAATATGTGTTTTATTAATTTAATTACGTAGGTACTTAAAAATACCTATATTTAAACTAGCTGATGCCCGCGGCTTCACCCGCATGGATGTCGTTCAAATTATATACTAAAACCTTCCTCTTGAATCACTCTATCTATCAAAATCCGTTGCGTAGTTTTAAAGATTTAAGCATACAGACAAACAGACAGACAAAAATAGCGACTTTGTTTTATACTATGTAAGGATAACAAAATCAATTTTTCTTTTACGTCTTCTCCCGAAACGCGTACCACTTCATCTACCTACCTACTTCAATGGGTACGTTTTATTAGTGTGGAGAAGTGCCAGTCTGGTTAGACGTTCTTCAACCATTGAAGCTCTTAGCCACGATTTGATTCTTCATAACCCTTATCCAGGGGGATAAAGCGTTGAACAATTTTCGGTGGATGGATGACTTGGAATCAGAAATGAGAATTGAAGTAAATGAGCGTCTCAAGCGAGACAGAATGGTGGAAGAGCAGTAGGGAGGCGCGAGCGTAGCGAGCGCGAATTTTTTTAAAGATTTTGGGGGGTGGCAAAGATATTGTCATTGGGAGGAAAGAGTATAAACTACTGTTTTACTTGATTCGAGAAAAGATCCGCTTACTCTTTTCTTGGAAGACATCAATCCTCCACTTCCTGAACCAAGCGCCTAAGACAGAGTTTTGGAAGATGTGTGACTGACTCGACAATGATAAACGATTATTCTTACGAAAAAATGTATTGATGTGTACTTTGTGTTGGTGCTACTGAGTTTTTGTCTGACTCTCTCTGACTGTTTTTGACTGCCTCGTTGGTCTAGTGGTTGCAAGCGCGACTGCTGTGCATGGGTCTGGTTCATAACATCGCGAGTCACTACATCGATGGTCGCTGTATCGACAACGGTCCATCGACGGGTTAATGAATCGACAGTACCCCAAATCGATGGTACGCTACATCGACAGTACACCAAATCGACGGTGCGCTATATCGACAGTACACTACATCGGTGGTACGCTACATCGACGGTACCCCAAATCGATGGTACGGCCAGCATTAGAAGTATATTAACATTACTCAAAGTTTCGAAGCTGTTTTTTTTAATAAAAACTTGTTAGATATTACTCGTAACTACATGTTATTGGAGTGTAATTTAAGGACTATTTTAACGAATAATCTTCTGAAACATTAAAAAGCTGAACATTTCGGAATTTTAATTCTTTTATGTACAGGACTCTAGCTATTATTTTTAATGTTTCAGAAGATTATTCGTTAAAATAGTCCTTACACTCCAATAACATGTAGTTACGAGTAATATCTAACAAGTTTTTATTAAAAAAAACAGCTTCGAAACTTTGAGTAATGTTAATATACTCCATCGGACTATGAGAGAAAAGGAACAGAGAGTGCACCTGTGCCTGCGCACACACTTGTGCACTAATATCTCCTGCGCATCGGGCTAATCTCCACTAAGATTGGCCGCCGTGACCGAAAACGGTCAGGAGGGACTATTACTGAGTTTTTGTGGTCTATTAAAAGTGTATCATTCTGACCCAACATTGTAAGGGATAAATCGATTAACACTGCGATACGTAAAGATTTATTTAACTATAAAACGTAAAATTTGTTAAGTACGTAAAGTATGTACCACATTCGTGACATGAGTGACAAACTGAAGGCAGCGTTGAGGGAGCTGGATGCTTCTAGAAATGAGTGTGTTATATCTTTTTAATTATTTTTGTAATTTTTAGCACTGTTTTTAATTGTTCAAGTATATAAAATTGAGATTTCCTTGATTCAGACCAAAATAACGTAGCAATGTCGGCTGTCAGATGTCAAGTGACAATGACGTAGGGCGACTTGCGTTAGGTATATTGTTGATTTAATGATCATCGTAAATATCTTAAAAACAAAGTGTATACAAAATTTCAGATTAATCGGTTGACAGGAAGAGGGTGAAATTTGAATTACTAAATTTGACCCAAGAATAAAACAAACGGGGTGAGCTAAATAAAACCGTTTAACAAAGATTCTAATTTCAAATAAACCTAATTTACATTATTCTAATGATATTTTATATCCCGACGTATTTTATAGAAGTAGCTTTTATTGTAGTCTTAAAAACCATTTATAAGCGAAATATATTCAAGAAAGTAAAATACATCAGTTGCCGCCAAAAGTTAAACTCTACTCCGAGCGCGCGTCCATTCACACACAAGTGACAATCAACTGTCAAAGTGCTCCATGCTTCTTTTTTTCTAAACTTCCACGCTGACCAAGGAGGTTGGAAGAATTAGTCTCTAACACGGCCGTTCCTGACAGTGCGACGTCCTCGTCCGCAGCATGATTCGCATCCGGTCCATCTCTCACAACCTGACCATCATCGTTATCTGTGAATACATAAGAGTAGGTACATGAGTACTTGAATAACATGACCAATATGGTTTGAAGCTTATCCAAACTGAAGTACTTCCAAAAGTTAGAGTTCATTAATTTGACCAATGTTCCAGGCGCAAGCGTGCACTCAAGCGCAAGTAACAAAGACAACCATTTATGTTATGTTTTTTTTTTTTTACGTTGAAACAGCTTCAAACCAAAGAGATTCCAATGCATTGCTGATGCTTGAATACGGATTTTCATTTCTTGCGTGTCGTTTTCAAGAATACATAAATTTTGCGTCATTGGATTTTGCGTGCAGGGGAGTTTGTTCCGCCACTTCTTCTTTCCAGCTAAACACTAGGAAGTGTCGATGGGTGGGCGTTTTGGGGGACTGTCTTATAAAAATGTAAATACAGTGAAACCTGGTTAAATGTGTCTCAGATATTCAAATCTGTCTCATGGGACCCCAGTATGAGTTCCAGTTATAGAGGTTTCTCACTTATCCAAGTCCCAGTTAACTAAGTTTCACTGTAGTAAAGTAGGTAAAGTAAATTTTGACCTTCGAAAAGTGCTGATTATCAGCCTAGTTTGAATAAATGAATTTTGATTTTTTGATTTTGATTTTGATTGAGACAGAGGCCTTGATCGCGCCAGGAACAGCCGAACCTTATCTTGGGCCCATGGAAGATAGGTCTTCGAACAACAGCTGTCCTAACGTGATCAATAAGACGCGATACGCGCCTCCGAACAATATAAATCCAACATAAATACCTGAAGTCTTCGAGCCGGTTTATCCGTTGACCACTCGCAAGTATGAGTATATGTGTATGTGTATCGTGAGTGTATGTGACCTTGCGAAGGTTTACTGGTAGATCCGGACTCCTCAACGACGATCCGTCTTCGTCGGCCAGGCGCCAAACCACGACAATAACGCGTGATCACACCACACACTTTCCGATTTAGTCTAAACACAAAGGCCTCGGTGCTTCCTTCTAAGAGCACTCCCGTAACAACTTAACAAGGCAAACCCGAAATATTATGTAGTATTCAATACTATAACGATGACACCAGCCAGTCGCGAAATTCCCGAGTGAATTCAACAAATGCGCGCGCGCAGTGACCCGTACTTAAAGTGCTCCTAGCTGGAATGTTTTTAATCGTTCGTCGCCCAGCGCGAATCAATCCGAACTCAACAAATAGTTTATCACTATATATTTACTAGGGGCAGACGCAAAATGACCACTAAGTTAGTCCATTTAACCGTAATGCGCGCGAGCAACCTCACCCGATCCCGTAAGGCTACTTTTCCCAATGATATTATAAATAACCCGTTCGACATTCACAGCGTCGCTAATCGTACTATGTAGTATTCACGCCGAGCCCGGCGGCGGCGTTCCGCGTACCTCTCCTCCCGCGCGTCTGTAGCCCCGCGGCGGAGAAAATAAATAAACTGAAGGTAGTTTCTAAACAGGCCTAAATAGTCTGCATGTCCCCACCATGACCGCAGAACAGTACAACGCGTCATTGAGACAGAGGCCTAAAAGTCTGCATGTCCCCAACCATGACCGTGGAGCACCACATCGCGTCATTGCGACAGCGACCCAAAAGTCTGCCTGCCGATACCATGACCGCGGATAACCCTAACGCGTCATTGCGACAGCGACCCAAAAGTCTGCCTGCCGATACCATGACCGCGGATAACCATAGTACTTCTACTTCAAATTGATGAGGGCAGCAGCCGGTTTGCCACGATGGCTGCCCGAAACGACGCGATCAACACGCCAGTAGCGCGCTGGCAGCCCTGAGCCACGCGCTGTACACGCCAGTAGCGCGCTGGCAGCCCGGAGCCACGCGCTGTACACGCCAGTAGCGCGCTGGCAGCCCTGAGCCACGCGCTGTACACGCCAGTAGCGCGCTGGCAGCCCGGAGCCACGCGCTGTACACGCCAGTAGGGCGCGCAGTCGGCCTGCAGCGAGGCGCCCGGCCTGCAGCGACGCGCTCGGCCTGTAGCGAGGCGCTCGACCTGCAGCGATGCGCTCGGCCTGCAGCGAGGCGCTCGGCCTGCAGCGAGGCGCTCGGCCTGCAGCGAGGCGCTCGGCCTGTAGCGATGCGATCGGCCTGCAGCGAGGCGCTCGGCCTGCAGCGAGGCGCTCGGCCTGCAGCGAGGCGCTCGGCCTGCAGCGAGGCGCTCGGCCTGCAGCGAGGCGATTGGCCTGCAGCGACGCGCGAGGCCTGCAGCGACGCGCGAGGCCTGCAGCGAGGCGCGAGGCTGATGGCGTCACTGTAGTGCAGCCCCGGCAACCACTGCTGAGAACAGGCAGCGTTGCGTCCTAACACGTCCTTTTGTAATGGTTACTCTGCAATCAAACAAATCTACAACAGAATTTTGTTCCGCTCGATCACTCCTGACCAAACTTTAGTTCCATTTGGTGGCATCAAATCCCACTCTTTTTAATTAAATCAAATGTATTGGGAATGATCGAACATACAACACTCACACCACACACCCTGAGTCATGTACCATAGTCGTTCAAACCAACCTTAAAAACTCTATTACGACAAAAACTGCCAGGTTTACAGAAATTATTGTGTAAAACCATTAATGCCACAGCTCTCTAACCGACTAGTAATCAAGTGGATCTCCCGTGTGCATCACTCATTAACTTCACACTTTGGTCTTTCCAGACCTTCACCTGAGTTAAATGCACATCGCACACCCATAGTCTACTTGAGTTTCCTCAAATAACTCCAGTTTCAACCGGGCTATGACCATGTAATAGGTACTGGTACGGTTGAACACAATAAAGCTGATAGAATCCATTACTCGACTTTCTACCACAACTTAACATCTTCAAAATTCTTATAAACATCAACTGACACGTGACTCATTGGCATCTTTCTTAGTCTTAGTCAATCATGTGCATATTAGTAGGCATGTTCAGAATGTGAAGCAGAATGTAAAGATTCAGTCTTAAATGAGATCATTGTTCAAAATCTCATCATCATACAATCAACACTTATACATAACAAGTAACAACAAGACAGTTATCTCTTTCATTATGGAACATTCAAGTCCAGAATTTAAGCTATTTTGGAACCCAATGGGTTGGCACGCGTCGATGGGAAGAGACCAGATGGTATGACCATAATGCCTTGGAAGTTGGGTAGGCCTTTGGTGTGGGATGCAACTTGTGTCGACACCCTTGCGCCATCCCATCTTCCTAGCACGGTGAGCTGTGCTGGGGCGGCTGCTGCCGGTGCTGAAAACCTCAAACGGCGCAAATACAATAACTTAATTGGTAGTTATGTGTTTGAGCCGTTTGGGGTTGAAACACTGGGGCCATGGGGTCCGAGTGCCCACTTAATTTATCAGGAAATAGCCAAGCGTTTGGTCGACTCTTCACGTGACCGGAGGGCTGGAATATTTTTTGGGCAAAGAATCAGCATTGCCATCCAACGTGGCAACGCTGCCAGCCTTCTGGGCACTTTTCCTGTTGACAGCGGTGTGGACGAATTTTTTGACGCCCTGTAATTACTCCCCTTTTTGATACTTGTATATATTTTATTATTATCTTAGTTCTGTAAATAGTAGTTTTTAAATGTTGTAAATAAAATATATTATATTAAAAAAAAAAAAAGTCCAGAATCAAATTCAAAGAAACATTCACCAAACATAACTCAACATAACATCACACACATTTATTGGGACAAGCCGGCCACACTATTCTCAAACTGTCAACTTACTGTGTTTATTTATTTTATTTTATTTATTTATTTACACATACATTTGTTGTGACAGGTAAGACCCAAGTTAACAAAAGTAGTCATTAATTACAATCCCAATTATCACAGTTATACAGTGGACAACATACTTAGTGTCTCCCTCTGGAATTCCGCCAAGGAACAAGAAAATATGTCCAAACGCCGAGACACACTATTCAGTATTCTCATTGCACGAATCACAGGCGCAAACTTTAATAAGTTGGTACGCGTTGCTGGAACTCTAAACAGCCCCTCCCTCGGTCCCAACCGTAGCCTCCTGTCTGGAACGAGTAATCCCAACGATTCTAATATTTGCGGATTATTTAATATTCCTCGAAAAACCATAAAAACATATTTAGCAAGAGCTACGTTGCGCCTTACCTCCAACTTATAGTACCCAACCATCCCTATTACAAAGAGAGTTGGATACATAAGCGGGTAGAAAGGGTAGACTCCAAACTGCCTCAAGTACAGGTATCTGGTAAATTTATTTTGCATTTTTTCTAGCATCTGAGAATACTTCACCTCATAAGGATTCCAGATGATAGCACTAGTTTCCAAGTTGCTTCGCACCAACGCATTATAAAGTGCTTTCACTGCTGCCATATTAGTGAAGTCACGGGTTTCCCGCATGACAAAACCAATGTGTTGGATCCCGCAACAAAACTTGTCAGAAAAGAATACCAATAGGCACATAAGGATGTATACAACTGGAATAAGTGCAGTTGCCTTGCACCACGGATGTTATTGTCATTAATATTAATGGGTTCTAAATGACATCAACAACATCACATCTGTAAACCCCGAAGGATTAGGCACTTACTTACCCAATAGTACACCTACACAAACCCAACAACAATTTGCCCGCCCTGGAATCACACACAGGACCTCATATCCTCATGACCAGAGAGACACACACATACACACACTAGGTACCCAAACCGTATTAATATTCCGGATGGAGCTCGCCGGTGCACAGGTCGACTCGTTTCTCCACTGGTACAGCAGAGTTGGACCTGCCTACTGTGCAGCAACTCGGGATGTGGCTTGGCGTGCCAAACTATTAAACTTCTGCTGGGTTATGGTCACTGCTAATACTTGTAGCAGCTGACATAGGCGACGGCTTCTTGACGTCAGTCTTCTTCAAGCGACAATCCGCTTGTTTGATTATTTGTTTGACACTTGATTGGTGATAGCGATGAAAACTCTTGACAATGGGGTTGGCAAGTGAAAGCTGATTGTAGATGGCGTGTCCATAGCTTGTCCCAATCCGACCAATGAGGTCAAGCTATTTTGAAATATAAAATGACATTGACAGATATTCAACCAATGAAGAGCTTAGGTTCATGCGGTGCTAGCGCCATCGCCATTAGTTCCACCAGTTGCCCGTCCCATTAATAATATTCCACATAATAATAATAATATTCCACAACTGTCACACAACGCCATCTAGTCCCAAGCTAAGCAGAGCTTGTGTTATGGGTACTAGACAACTGATAAACATACTTATATATTTCTAAATACATACATATTATAGATAAATTACACCCAGACACAGAACAAATGATCGTGCTCATCACACAAACATTTGTCCTGGGTGGGAATCGAACCCACGACCTCCGGCATAGCAGTTAGGGTCACTAACCACTAGACCAACAGGCCAGTCCCACTGTTCATACTTTCATAAGTTACCGCCATGTAGATGCGGAACCGTTTTAGTGCATTGCATTCCCAGATTATTTTCTATCGCACAAAAGTTTGCGTCTTAACGCGCTTTGATTCTTTTTTAACCGACTTCCCAAAAAGGAGGAGGTTCTCAATTCGATCGGTATATTTTTTTACAAGTTCCAACTTACAATGTAGGTAAGTAACTTTGTTTGTTCGTTTGGAATCTTGCATTTAATTATCATTTTGCGCGAATATGTACATCGCCGTAACTTTTTCACGCGAAGCAATGTTTTCTTGTTCATTTTCAAATGATCTGGTTGAAAAGTTTGCAAACAATGAACACAACTTAAGTAAGACTTTACTTTAACACTGTAACTGAGTATTTAAATGGATAGCAAACGGTCTAGAACGCGTGATGAATCCCACTTATGATCTTAAAAACCATTTAAGCGAAAGATATTCAAGAAAGTAAAATACATCAGTTGCCGCCAAAAGTCAAACTCTACTCCGAGCGCGCGTCCATTCACAAGTGACAATCAACTGTCAAAGTGCTCCATGCTTCTATTTTTCTAAACTTCCACGCCGACCAAGGAGGTTGGAAGAATTAGTCTCTAACAGTAGCTTAAAAGACTTGGTTTCCGAACCACAATTACTGTTGTGGTATTTGAATAGTTAAGTCAAGTTAAATGTTTATTTAATCTAAATTGCCAATAAATTAACATAAATTAATTACATACATTACATTACATTAATTTAAAAGATACTTATAATGTTTCCTACATTTTATCTTGCAATTTTAATAAATTAAATAGTTTCAATCAATTCTCTGAACTATCGGTTGATATTCATATTTTATCCGATAGTCATATCAAAATTATTTATTAAAATAAAATTTTACAAATTTATTATTACAAATAAAAACATATTATATTGCTAAATTAACTTAAGACGTTTTAAAATAAATTCACTACATAGGATTTGCTAATTATTATTTATGTTATTAGTTATTTAGCTATAATGTATAACCATTTGCCATTGGTGTAATACGGCGGTAGTCGTTGATTTACTTTTTAAGATTGGACGGTTATAAAAGTAGAAGGACCGG
Source organism: Diarsia dahlii (assembly GCA_949775195.1). Taxonomy (NCBI): domain Eukaryota; kingdom Metazoa; phylum Arthropoda; class Insecta; order Lepidoptera; family Noctuidae; genus Diarsia; species Diarsia dahlii. The sequence continues at coordinate 11,093,373 of OX459210.1, read as the reverse complement.
CAATTCGGGGACAGTTACGCTGCAACTATTCTACGAGTTAACTAGTTAATACGAGTAATATCTGGATCTGTACCCAGAGTGTTATATTCATAATTATTGTATAATCCATGTGTATAGAATAAAGTTTACATGTAACGTCCTACTAATGAACCAATACTACCAAGTGTAGCAAGCTGTAACCTATGAGTATTGTCCTAAGGATCCAATGTTCATGTAAGTTATTTGATATTATGCTATGAAAATTACTGATAACTATGTGTTAGAAATATGTACTATAATATGGTTTATATTGATTGTTGTTTATGTAAACTGATAAATTGCTGTAACTTGAGACAATCCAAGACAATGTCAGGTTGTCTTTGAATAATACTTTAAAATATGTTCCCGTGGAGTTTCTTGTCCATTCTTCTCCACGAAGACTAGGGACCTAACGAATGGAATCGAGTTTGATGTAGTTGACAAGATCAAAAGAAATAAAATGAATAGTCTTGTCTTTTGTGCTTTTACTGCATAAAACCCCTGTTCCCAACACACCCTTTTAAAGAGACTTTCGAACACAATAAATAACTTGTAATCATCCTGACACTCAAAGTTTATTAATTGGTTTATATTAATACATATACATATAGATTTACATACACTTTCTAACAAGTGCAACAAACTGCTGCGGGAACGAGAAAAAGTGAAGTAGAAATTGAGTTAGTGGTGAACAAAAATACTCAACTCAAGAACGAGCTTGCAGAACTACACACACGGCATGTGAACATACTGTACCAGTACAAGCACCTCCGTGATCTTGTTGCGAATTTCCAGCATTGTAGTGACACCTACGATCAGGGGTTGAGTCGCATATCCGAACTGGAACAAGAACTAAGTAGGGCCCAACACTCAATAACTCACTTAGAATCGCTTAGAGACCGTGAAGAGTCTGCGAACACCTGTAGTCTTTATGATGAGTTGGTTGGTAGCCGGTCAGGACTTGTTTGTGTTGAGCCAATTGTAGCCATAGACTTAACTAATGAAACTATCTGTAAAAATAATATATTCACTAGTCATAATGAGATTAAAAAATACATTAAAATTAATAAGTGAATTAGAAATATTAAAAAATTCTTGAAACGCCTAAAAGTTAACAGAAGTTTACAGGAGTACACCAATTTACGGGGCGTTCCTAGATCTCTCCAAGGCCTTCGACCTAGTCTCATACGACATTCTCTGGAATAATCTAAAGGCTACAGGTATTCCCAACGAGTTGCTGAACGTTTTTAAGTACTGGTTCGACAACCAAACAAACGTTGTAAGACGGGGGAATGAGTCATCTGTACCATACAGGTTGGAGTGTGGCGTGAGGCAGGGGGGATTAACCTCCCCTAATCTTTTTATTCTGTGTATGAATGCATTGATCGAGGAACTCAGCAGCGCGCATGTGGGCTGCTTTATTGACGGGTTGTGTTTTAACAACATCAACTACGCCGATGATAAATGGTGTTGCTGGCTCCCTCGGTCAGTGAACTCAGAAAATTGGTTAAGATTTGTGAGAACTACGCTGCTAACCATGGGTTAAAATATAATGTAAAGAAGTCAGAACTCATGGTCTTCAAGGCTGCTGGTAAGAAATGTCCAGAAAATGTACCACCTATAAAATTAATAACGTACCGATTCTTCGGGTACACCATTTCAAATACCTTGGACATTTCATATTTCATTGCTGACGACCTTGAGGATGATGAGGATGTTGAACGGGAACGCAGAGCATTGGCTGTTCGGGCGAATATGTTGGCCCGTAGGTTCGCTCGATGTACAGATGCGGTCAAAATCACGCTTTTTAAAGCATACTGCACATCACTGTACTCGAGCGCCCTATGGATCAGCTGTACTAAACGTGCAGCCAATGCTTTGCGTGTTCAATACAATAACGCTTTCAGGGCACTGTTGCGACTACCACGATATTGCAGTGCATCTGCAATGTTTGCACAAGCCAGAGTAGACAGCTTCTCAGTGATAGTCCGTAAGAAGAGTGCGTCTCTTCTCGCCAGGTTGCGTGGAAGTAGCAACAGCCTCTTGAGCGTTATTGCGGACAGGCATGACGAAAGCCCCATAGTGAGGCATCTTATTAAAACCACCCTATCTGTAGTAGAATATAAGTACTAAGTTACTAACATAGTTTATAAGTCATATTGATATTAACATTCTAGTATTGTAAGTATCTCTTGTGTAAATGTTTGTGAATCGTCTTTGTTGGTTCACCAACAGTACATACATCTTACAGTTTAAAAATAAATATATATATAGGTTAGGGTTCTTATGTAGGTACCAATTACAGGTGTAAACAACATTCTCTTAAGTAAAGCTAATCATCGAAAAATTATATACAAAAAGTGTAACATAGAATAGAAAACTAAACATAAACCTATTTGTTGTAAACGAAACATGAGATCAAAATAAAACTAACTTAAACTAATAGACAAAAGAAAAACAACATATTCATTTAAAAAGTAATAAAGAAAAAATAACAAATCTAATTATAAGCGTTTAAATGTTTATTTAAATGAGAGCGCAACAGGCCTTTGTTTGGTAGGGAACCAAAGAGCACATCTAAGTCTGGCAATTTTGAATTGATTTCGTTATATTGTAGGTATGCACATTCTTGAAACCGGTGAGTGTCTCCCAATGTTGCTTCTACTGGCTGGCGGTTGAAAAAATCTAGAGATTGGTTGTCTTGGAAGATTATATGGAACTGACAACATGACACGTTCTAGCAACTGTTCACATTCAATTTGACCATTGATAACTTTATGGAGAAAAACTAAGTCATGGACAGTGCGACGGTTTCTAAGCGACTCAATATGCAAGCGGTTATATTATTGTTACTAACACAGTGGACCTCTGTAGTCTGTTTAATAAATAAATTATTATTCCCTTTATTCAATATATAAACAAATTTAATACATTTTTAAATATTTCCTATAAAAACAATAAAAAAACATTTAAAAATATAAAAAATTGTAGCCCACCGGTATCGGGAACAGGGTCCAAGCTACCGGCGGTCAGGGCTCCAGAGAAAGGAACCCCCTAACAATGCGAGCCGTGTCCAGGAGTACCGCTTTCTGCATCAAGCCCTTGATCCAGCCGCCTAACGAGAGCCTCCTCAGGTGTTGGTCGAGGCTCTTGGCAATTAAGCCACTGGCTGTGATGACTATCGGCACAATGATCGCTGAGTCCACATCCCACATGTCGACAACCTCGCGAGCCAAGTCAAGATACTTGATTTGTTTATCTTTCTCGGCTTTCACGAGATTCTCGTCATGCGGGACGGTTATGTCAACAATCATTGCGCGCCGCTCTGATCGATCCACCACCACTATATCAGGCTTATTAGCGATAATAGTCCTGTCAGTGATGATGGATTGATCCCAGTACAGTGTGATACTGCCATTATCGAGAACTGGGTCGGGCACATACCTGTAGTACGGCACTTCCGATTCCACAAGGTTGTATTTCAGAGCAAGTTGCTGATGGATAATCCTGGCTACAAGGTTGTGTCTATGCAAGTATTCTCCGTTAGCCAGACGAGAACACCCGGAGATAATGTGACGGATTGATTCGCCCGGACGGTGGCATGCCCGACATATGTCAACCGTACCGTCCTTCACAATAAATCTCCGGTAGTTATTCGTCATCATAACTTCGTCCATAATTGCACAGACAAAACCTTCGGTTTCTCCAAAGAGTTCCCCGGAACGTAGCCAGGCTACGGACGCTAGGAAGTCTACATCGGGCCCGTGTAGGGCCCGGAAAAAGCGTCCGTGGAGCTCCTTGCTCTGCCATATCTCCATGCGGTCTTTAGTGTCAAGCACTACAGGTTTGCGCCAGTTCTCTTTAGCCAAGGAGAGCGGGGTGAGGCCCTTGTCCACCGCGACAACATCTCGATGCATCCCCACGTCGGCTTCCAGGAAATATTCCCTGAGACTGCATATCTCACGATTGTGGAGAGTCTTAGCATTTAAAAAGCCTCGACCTCCACACTTCCGTGGGATATACAGTCTCATAACCGAAGAACGTGGGTGATGCATTCGATATGTCGTCAACAATGTACGAACCCGTCTATCCAGGGTGTCTAGCTCTGTTTGAGTCCATTTGAGTATGCCGAAAGAGTACATCAAAACCGGCATGACCCAACCGTTGAAGGCACGCACCTTATTTCCGCCTGATAAAAGACTGTTACATACTTTTCTCAGGCGGCCAAAGAAGCGCTCCCTCAACGATTGCTTCATATCGGCAACGTTAATGCCCAGCGCTTCCGATATACCCAAATACTTGTAGGTTTCGGTTGCTGAGAGGGATCTAAGATTTATGGAATCTGTGAGCTGGGTTCCCACAGATTCCACAATCCCCCCTCGCTTTACATGCATGACCGCACACTTATCTACACCAAATTTCATTCTGATGGCGTTACTGAAAGTCTCAGTGACCTTCAGTAGCTCCATCAGGTGCAAATCGTTATCAAATTATTATTATTATTAAGGCAAAAAAAATCTAAATTTAATTCTAGATCTAAAGAAGTGTAACAGTGACTTATGTAGGTCAATGTATGAGACAGACACTCAAGACCTTCAGAATGAGCTGTTTGTTAGGGAGTATGCACTACGTCCCTCTCCCTGGACAGCTCACGTTCTTGCTCGCGCGTGCTGCTGACGCTTCGGCTTCTCAGTTGATTACGCGTCGCGCTGCTGCGCCGACGATCACGAGCTGGACTGCGCCTCCGAGATTCTTGCGTTGGATGTTGGTCATCGCCTCGGCTACTACGACTGTGGCTTCGACTGCGCCTCTCCACTTCCCCTGAGTCTCGCTTTCGACTAGGTTAATTTTTTTTTTCTAAGAACATGCACCAATCAAACCTAAACCCATTACTGAAAACTGCAACAAAATCGGACTTGTAGTTTTGGAGAAAAATGGCAACTTTGATTTGCACAAAAAATGTTTGCTGCAGCGCACCCTGGTGAGTTGTCACCGTAACACTTATCTAAGAACATGCACCAATCAAACCCGAACCCATAACTGAAAATTGCATCATAATCGGACTAGTAGTTTTGGAGAAAAATGGCAACATGTATTTGCACAAACACACAAACAACCTCTCACCCCAAACGCATATACAGTCTCCGTTCCGTCGTGGGTAAAAAACGACTTAGTTAATTATGATGTTCAAATCAAATCATTCGCCTAATCAGTGTCATCATCTGCCTAGTCTTTTCCCAAGTCTGTTAGGATCGTCTTCCAGTCTAACCGGATGCTGCTTTTACATGAAACGACTGCCTATCTGACCTATACATAACCCAGTTAGTACTGGGTATAATACGATTCCCCTTGGTAGGACTGGTTTGAACTTTCGGACCATTGACTATATAAAGACTTTCAAAAATATATGCGATTGACAACAAGGACCAACGGCCAACGTTCAAACTCGCTGTGTAATGGATGGTCACCCATCCACGGACCAGCCTAAGCGAGCGTAGCTTAGCGGTCGACCCTAGCGGTTGTTATAATTTAGCCACGACTCCACGAGCTCCTCCTGTACAGTGACATACGATAATTATGATAGTAGTTCCATGTTAAATACTAGTATTAAGCTGCATCCAGTTGCTTGGAAGCCAAAAGCAACTTTGTCGGAAAAATGCTTGGCCCAGCAAAGACCCAGCTACTCGATATTTGCGACAAAGACTGCGTGACTGACGTGACGGTTACAAAATGTAGGTAAATGCAAGCAAATAGGGGCTTTTTATACGAAGAATTTAATAAGGCTTATCCGATTAGTAGATAATTGATACCTTTATCGTACGGCTTAATGAGACTAGGCCCAAATTCGTATGTAAGGTAAAACCGTAATTACACTTGCTGAAAAACTTAAGTAATTACTTAATTTGGGATTTCCTGTCCGTTATTATCGTGAAGAAAGAAGGGTCGTGTCACGTCGCTAAATTCTATAGTTGTTTATGTAATTTTGCATAATTTATAATGTTATCGGCGCACAAGTTATATGTAGTCGTCAGAATCTTAGACGCTACGCATGATACACGATATTGTCTTTCTTCGTCAGTCCAAACTCGACCAAACAGAAATTTAATTCTATAAAAACTTTCTGTAATAGCGCCAACCACGTAGCAACTTTTGAAATAACGTATTGCACTCGTGTGATAGGGTACATAATATTATAAGGTCCCATTAAAATAGGTGGACAAATTTTCAGAAATCATTCAGACCACCAAAATAAGGACGATGGTAAAAAAAATAATAAGAAAAACGCATTTTAGGATGAGTTTGTTCTAGAGTGCCGGCAATTTATTATTCTAAGTTAAAAAAAATCAGTTTATTTAATGTTTTTTTTTTGTTCAGATATGTTTGGTTATACCTACTGAACGCTGTGTTAAAATTTGTCCACCTATTTTAATGGGACCTTATATATACTCTCCCATCCCCGTAGGTACATCCGTACATACCTTTTTTTGGGGGGTAGGAAATCATCAAATAACCCGTCCCGATCTTGGGCAGAGCGGAAGGGAGTGTCAGACTTCTACTGACTAAAAACCACCCATGTTCCTTCTTAGCCCTTGTGCCGAGGCCGCGGTATCTTTTTCGAACAGCACGCAGCCCCGATGGGATCCGTACATACCTACGTCGAATTGGGAGTCAACCAAATCATTTAAGTAGGTACGACTAAACGAATAAATACTGAGCCCTTTTAAAGATTCCATTGAAGGATTAAAACACTATTAAATAGAAAAGGCCGTTTGACGTCATATTGATATTTTATTTTTGAAGTGTTATCGCCTTATCATTGGATAGATAATACGTGGATGTCTCACTAATTAAACCTATAATCTGCTTAACCAAATAAACAATGCCCGAGTACAGTACTGTATGTATTAAAGAATTTGTAAGACAGAAGTAGTATGAGGAGCTCGTAGCTTAATAATAACTGCCATACTAGGCTAGGTTGGTCCGTGAGTGGGTGCAATGACCACTCATTACATACCGAGTTTCCTCTATGCCTCAGAAAGCACGTTAAGCCTTTGGTCCCGGCTGCCATATAGACCTGTGGCCGTCGTTACCGGTAGTCAGTGGCCTGAAAGTATGACAATCAGTATTACCCAATACTAACTAAGCTGTGAAGGTCAAAATAGGCCGTCGCTCGATGTATAATACTGGTATTCTGCTGCATCCGGTTAGACTGGAAGCCGACCCCAATATAGTTGGGAAAAGGCTAGGCAGATCATTTTATGGTCCAGGCGCAGGGTCGAAGAGTTAAAATTATGTAAGTAACGCTATGAAAACGGTAGTGGCTATATTTCACGAATAAAAAGCGGTTCCTGAAGGAAATTGACACTAATAGCTGATAATAATTATAATTATGCATTACAAAAGATGAGATCAATCGTTCCCATTGAACCGGAATTCAGCCAACTGTTCATTGACAGCTTTGATCCGAATTAAATTGCTTTAAAATCACGTTTTCCCTTATCAACTGAATTACGATATCCACTCGAGATAACAAAAAGATAGCATTGATAATATAGATAGGTACACAGTAGTATCTTAACTGTTTTGGTTTTCGACTAACAATTAACCGCAGGACACCTCTATGATTCCATGGTATAGACAGGATGTAAGGGACAGCCCTCCGTAAACCAGTTTATTCAACTTCATTCTTAATTCTGAAAATCTAAATCTAAATTTAAAAAAAATTGGAATTTTGGTCCCCAATATCTCCGTAACTTAACTAGGGGGTTTCCAGATATGGTCTAGAACAAAAAAAGGATCGCAGTGATGTGGCGAACAAGTGTCTTTCGGCTTCTGAACTAAAGTGGAGCGGTAGATACGAATTAAATAAAGAAATGAATGTAGAACAAGATCAAAGATACCTAATTATATAAATGTCATGATGGTTCAATGACACGATTACCTTTAACCCTTGCAAAACTTAAATTCAAGGATTTTAATATTATTCTTACTAGGAAAGGCCACCTGACGTCATAACAAGCATTCAATTTCGAAGACTTTATCGTCTTATCATCAGATAGAGAATAGTAATTAATTAAGCTAGATTAACATGTTACTTATCCTAATAAACAGTGCCTACTAGTTTGATATCAATCGGTTATTATAAGACAGACTGGGATGTACTTTTATAGGTATTTTGGTATACAAATAATTGTCAATTTCAGTAATTTTTTATATTTTTTTCTTGTTGTCGTGACTTTACGTTTGCGGCGTGAACTATCAAATCGAAAAATATATCTATTGATAAAAAACATAGTTTCTTTTTGTTTTTTTTTTAGAGCAAAAACCGAGAAAATATACGATTTTGTTATTGCAATCAGATTAAGAAAATGAAAAATATTTAGGTACCAAAAATATAAGGGTATAAAGGGTATACAATTATAAGGGTATAAAGGTATAATTATTGGATCGATAGATTCTGCAATAGCTCTATTGTCTGGAAGACTAAGTGTGTCTGGTGTTTCAGCACAGATCTCGGACTGCATAATAGGGCGACAAAGACCTCTTTTCAACGTTTGGTTTTCGCGACAATAGCAACTTTCATGAGCTTTAGGAAAAGCGTAACTTATAAAGCGTAGGCCAAAATGATGGTGTACAAAAAAAACTGCAATTGCAAACTGCTTTAGCCAAAAACAGATTGAAAACCTGCGCGAATATGTCGACGAGCTGTGAATTACTTTGGAATGGGCCCTTACCGAAAATACGTAAAACCGCAAAATTTGGTAAAACCGGAATTTATATCAAGTAAACAGATTGTACAATAAATTATCAGTTAATTATTTGATTTATCGTATCACATCGCGCAAACATATTATATAAGATGAAGATTTTGATGTTTTCAATCAGTTTGGCGTCTGGAAAATCATGTGGGGTGCTGTATTCTTGCTGGCTATTTTTGGGACGGTAAATACCCTTTAAATTTTAAAGTAAATAATATATTTTGCCCCAGTTGGATATCATCTGTGTTGGTATCATTAAATCAGAATTGATCGTAATTAAATAAGGAACGTGGCATAGTATTTATCTACTTGATAATTCAATTCTGCTTTCGTTCTTTTCCTTGATTCCATAGGTAATCATTATAATTTTTGTCTGTGTAGTCTTTGAGCTATTTATTTATTTATTTATTTATTTAAACTTCTCGCACACAAAAAAAGGTACAAAGGCGAACTTAATGCCTTAGGCATTCTCTACCAGTCAACCAAGGGTGGTGTAGAGATTAGATGGCAGGTGCTCTTTTTGAGAGGAACAATGATAAAAAAATAATATTCAAATATATCATACCTAATGATTTATAAATATACTTAATATACAAATAAATAGATTATCAACATATAATACACATACATAAATATATACCTATCCTATATATATAAATATATATATATATATATATGTATACAAAATCAAGAGCTATTGTAAATACGGTTTACATACACAAAAAAGCCTAAACTACGACCTGATTGTTTTATATTTCAGGCGCTCGCCGACCCCAGGTTTATCTTCCCCGAAGATGTAAAAGGTAAATAAACAAAACAACATAGTACATAAGTATAACAGAAACTACTTATGACATTATTTTAGAAGAGGATATTTAGGTACTCAACGCAAGTATCGCGTTGCTAATTTGTTAGCGAACATTTGTCGAGCGAGGTTAAAAACGACCAGCAAGGTAGTTCAAGACGTAGGTATACAGTTCAACAACGATTTTTTCTAACATAAAGCAATGGATGTGAAACTTCCTTCAAAATCTTTCGAAATGTGATGTACCTAAAGTGCTTTGTGCCAGAACCAAAACATTCTGGTAAAAATAAATTCGAAATGCTGTGCTCGCGAACGAATGTTCCTTCAAAGATGGTTCCTCGAAAAAATGTTAAATCTCGTAAAGAAAGTGCAAAACAAATCTGTAAAATGAACGCTCGCGATGAGTATACCTACTATTTTTTTCGAGTAACGGCAGCAACACAGTTAACGGGGCGTAGCATACGCCTCTACACCGAGTTGGTCCAAAACAGTGTCCAAAAATGCGCAAGAGCAAAAAAATTATGAATAAAAAAAAGAGCAAAAAAATGAATAATGAAGAATGAATGATACAATAAACCAAAAATGCGCACGGATCATGTGCAAGTCCTAATTTGGATCACGAACACGATCATCGCCTACCCAAATGTCGAAGACAATCATCAACTGATGCGCATCAAGCCAAGCCGTGCGCTTGATCATACAAGCTTGTGTCAGACTGAAGAAGTGAAGTTGTCACACTCTGTACGTCTTTGTCAGACTGCGACTCTATATTTCTGTCAGGTAACTTAATAACTGCCAGTCGGGTCGATCTTTAGGTTAAGCCGTGTTTGCCTAGGTTGGTTCGTGGATGGGTGACCACCCATTACATAACGAGTTACTTCTGCGCCTCGAAAAGTACGTTAAGCCGTTGGTCCCGGCTGCCTTATTTGGCAGTCGTAACAGGTAGTCAGTGCCCTCAAAGTCTGGCAACCAGTCTAACCAAAGGGTATCATAATACCCTGTAATAACTGGGTGGTTTTGTGGAGGTCATATAAGCAGTCGCTCCATGTAAAATATTGGTATTCAGCTGCATCCGGTTAGAATGGAAGCCGACCCCAATGTAGTTGTGGAAAGGCGAGGTGGATGATGATTTCTGTAACTCATCTATAGCCCGATCTTAATTATCAACAGCATCAGGATCGTCAGGATCCCGTATCGTGTCAGGATGGGAAGCGAATGTGGGTCAGTTCCCTCATCAGCTCGGTCTCCGTATGGTGTCCCCCGCAGGAGCTGTCTTCGGCTGCGGAGGTTCCATTCTTACCCCTGAGTGGGGTCTGACTGCTGCCCACTGCACCGCTGCGTAAGTTATTTTGCTTGGCACTAAATAACAAACACGTAATAATATCTTATCTCCCTTAGACGGGAATAGACCTAAAGGGAGTACTAATATCTCTGTGGTCCTTGTGTATTTTTTTATTTGCTCATCTGACACATTTTAGTTACAACATTGATTAATGTCAAAAGTACACACAACAACAAAAAAAATAAAAAACAAAATAGTTAGCTATTTTGTTTTTAGCTTTAATACTAGAAATATACCTATTCTATAGATTTTTTGTATTTAACTGTCCATATGTGCAACAAAGACCAACTCTTATTTCTACTGGCATCATCATGTTTCTATCCTTGTCGCATTCTATTTCGGGTCGGTGCCATTGAGGTATAATGTACTACGCACTTTTTTTTTTTTTTTTTTTTGGTGGGTGGAAAATCATCGAATGACCCCCCCCGCTCTTGGGCAGAGCGAAGGGGAGTGTCAGACTTCTACTGACTAAAAACCGAACCCATGTTCCTTCTTTGCCCTTGTGCCGAGGCCACGTCATCTAGTACTAAAATCCGCGGCCCCGACGGGCGTCGGCCCTTGCGGGCCCCTCCTTGCTGACATCTCTTTGAGGCGCGCGTGGAACACGAACACGCCGCCGACACGGTCTGTTGCCGTCATGACGACGGCCGGACGGCGAGCTAGCCCATTACTCACCGTCCACAGGCCCGCGTAGAGGAGACGCCTCAACTAGATTTTTTGTAACACACGTTTCGGTTCGTGCACTGAACCTCATTTAGTTTATGCCGAGCGGTTGCTGCGACATGACATATTTTAGTAAAGTTTTCTTGTCTAAATTATGCCTTCGTGTGCATTTAGATACTGTAGAAATAATTCAATAAATATAAGTAAAAGTCAAGGAGTGACTTTTCACCAGTAAATATAACTATTATCTTTAAAACACACATAATTTAATTATATTTTTTCCATTGCAATATGTCATCGCGGCGGCCATTTTTACGTGAATGTCAAAGAATAAAATGCTCAGACCAGACACTATCGACGTACCTATTCAATGCTTGGCCACGAATCCTCAACATGCGAGTCAAAATTGATAGTAGGTTGTATAATATTTGCTTATGTATCAAGACAATTAATAAAAACGTTAAAATGTGAAGATTGCATTGATAATTTGACTATACTATAAACTTCCACTTCACACATCTATCTTAGGTACGTAATTTAATATGGCAAAGTGGTCTTGTCCTGAAATGTGATTTTAGTTATATGTCCGTAAACACCGTAAAGCATTTAATTAGAAAAGAAGTATTTGCAAATTTGAATCAACATTTACTGAATCAGCCATCAACATTCAATCACAGATAAAATAAAAATTATTGTTACAGTTTAAGTAAATTTTTATTTATTTTCTAAGTACATACGTACAATATCAAGTAGGCAGAATAATAACATTATGTCGCATCTGCACGCATTGATAGTAATCTATGAGAACATGACACCCCCCGCCTGCCCCGCTGTCATCAAGTGCGCGCACATTTTTTGTTTGAAATAGCTTCTCTAGTACGTTATACCTCAATGGTCGGTGCAACAAGTTTTGTTCTTCCATTCTTCCCTGTCATGGCGACATTTAATCCTTTCTCTTTCATTTCATTCCTCACACAATCTACATCTTTTCTTTGGCCTTCCTCTCCCTACATCATCATTAATATCCATGACATTTTTAGTAACATGCGTTTCAAATCATATTTCAACTAGCGATAGACATAAAATCGTTTTTCCCTCTGCAGCCGTGTAACCATCGTCATCCGCGCTGGTGCCACCAACCAGACACAGCCAGCTGTCATCTTCGAGACGACCAAGTACTACAACCATCCCCTCTACAACGAGGCCATCCCTGGCGTTGTCCAGCCCCATGACATCGGTGTGCTGGAGTTCGGCAGGTCTCTCACTCTTGGCGGTAAGACTTAATGTAATCTCACACTAATATAGCTGTTAAAGGATTTTGCTTTTCCAAATCTCACAAAACAATTTCAGGATTATTCTCTAACAGTATCTCCAAAGGATCCCAATATAACTAATTGTATTGCCATTTGGATGTAGTAGAACTAAACAACTTTGTTTTTTTTTGTGCAGTTATCTCTGATATAGACCAAGATTCCGGCAACTTGCAAGGTAAAAAGAGGTATTTGCTAATTCATACCTTTTTATTTTTCTAGATCTTATTCAGCCAATCAGGATCCAGCGTTCCTCTGCCATGAACGAGAACTACGCCGGTGTGCAAGCCATCGCCAGCGGCTGGGGTAACACCTGGACTCAAGGTAGGCCCTCTAGAAATACTGAGAAAAATGTCTGAGGAATGGGAGAAAGTAAAATAATGATAATCCTTTTTTACCCGACTAAGGCGAAGCCAAAAGGAAGGGTAATGATTTTGGCAGTCTATGTGTGTATGTATGTATGCATGTATGTTCCACCGTAGCGCCTAAACTACTGAACGGATTTTAATAAATTAGGTGTCAATAAATTTGTAAGAATAGCCCGGGTGTCATAGTATAAATTCTTTTTATGACGGAATTTAAATGTCAAAAACTTACCTCAAAAAATATTAAATTGAGATAATCATAGCAAGTTTGGTGTTAATGAAAGGTCTTGGAGAGCACATTACAAATATGTATTATATTATAGTTTAAGTACACATAAAAATAAAAGTCAAATAAAAAAATTAAGATCAAAAATTTAAAACCCGACTACTAACAAAATCGCAGTCTTAAAAGTAGAAAACAAAAAAATAATTCTTGTCTGATATTCTTCGTAGTCGCATGCCACCTTGCTAATGGCAATTAGCAGCTGACTTCTGTATCAATGAGAACGCCATGAAGGAGCATCAGGTATCAGTGGCATGCGACTACGAAGAATATCAGACAAGAATTATTTTCTTGTTTTCTACTTTTAGGACCGCGATTTTGTTAGTAGTCGGGTTTTAAATTTTTGAACTTAATTTTTTTTCCATAAAGTAAAACTTGTAACATATATTCATTTCTTGCATTTATCCAGGAACTTCACCTGAAAACCTTAACTGGGTATACCTGAGGCTGGTTTCCAACGAGGAATGCAGAATTGCCTACGGAGGCAGTTCCATCATCGCTGACTCCACCATCTGCACCAGAGGATGGACCAGCCCTACTCAATCCACATGCCAGGTGAGAAGGACCAGAGTAAACGAATTTTAGTGAACGAACACGACACTCATTTGATTTGAAGTTTCAAATCTAATAAAAATTATCTTCATGTTTTGCAAGACTCCAATTTCCCACGGACTGTAATCATTTAGAGGCAAAGCATTTTCCTGAGGTGTCCAAGATTCGGTAACAAGGAAACTCTACAGAAACGTATTTTTATTACCCTGTATATTGAGTCACGTTAGTAGCTTGAAGAGTATGCTATTCCATGGACATCATTATTGATATTAGGTACGGTGAGCAACAGAAGTAGCAAAGTTTCAAAGCAGGTTTCTTAATAAAATCTTGTTAGATATTAAACTCGTTACTAACAAGTTATTAAAAGTAAGAAATTTTTTCATAAAAATCTTCTGAAACATAAAAAAAAATTAGCTGGAGTCCTGTATGAAATAATAAAAATTCCGTTTTGTTACAAGAAGTAAGAGTTTTAGCTAAAATTTCAACAATATGCCATTGAGGTATAATGTACTACGTACTAGAGAAGCTATTTCAAAACAAAATAATGTGCGCGCACTTGATGACAGCGGGGCAGGCGGGGGGTGTCATGTTCTCATAGATTACTATCAATGCGTGCAGATGCGACATAATGTTATTATTCTGCCTACTTGATATTGTACGTATGTACTTAGAAAATAAATAAAAATTTACTTAAACTGTAACAAAAAAAATTATTTTATCTGTGATTGAATGTTGATGGCTGATTCAGTGAATGTTGATTCAAATTTGCAAATACTTCTTTCCTAATTAAATGCTTTAGGGTGTTTACGGACATATAACTAAAATCACATTTCAGGGCGAGACCACTTTGCCATATTAAATTACGTACCTATGATAGATGTGTGAAGTGGGAGTTTATAGTATAGTCAAATTATCTATATTATATTATATTATATTATATATAAATATTTTAACGTTTTTATTAATTGTCTTGATACATATGCAAATATTATAAAACCTACTATCAATTTTGACTCACATGTAGAGGATTCGTGGCCAAGCATTGAATACGTCGATAGTGTCTGGTCTGTATATTTTATTCTTTGACATTCACGTAAAAATGGCCGCCGCGATGACACATTGCAATGGAAAAAATATAATTAAATTATGTGTGTTTTAAAGATAATAGTTATATTTACTGGTGAAAAGTCACTCCTTGACTTTTACTTATATTTATTGAATTAATTCTACAGTATCTAAATGCACACGAAGGCATAATTTAGACAAGAAAACTTCACTTAAATATGGCATGTCGCAGCAACCGCTCGGCATAGACTAAATGAGGCACGCACCGCAACGTGTGTTACAAAAAATCAAGTTGAGGCGTCTCCTCTAGTACGTAGTACATTATACCTCAATGCAATATGCACATTTTTCAGGGTGACAGCGGCGGTCCCTTGTCCATCATTGACATTGACGGGCGTCTCACCCAGGTTGGAGTGACCTCCTTCGTGTCTGGCTTAGGATGCCACGCTGGCGTTCCTTCCGGTAAGTGTTGTCATGATTTGCCACGAGTTAAACAAAAATAACATTGCACATTGGACGATTTTGCAAAATCCATAATTTCACTAATATATTTACCATTAGTAGTCCCAGCAACAGTCTCATAAAAGGTTAACACCTTATCGGACCCTTCAAGAAGCTGTAAATCAAGCGTTCTTTTTATCAAACCATGGAACTCTAAATAAAAATTATTATTGAAAACTCGTTTTTTTGGGGTTCTTTACGTTTTACTTGTGGGATTCATTGAATAGTATGGACCCCCATACTATTCGTGGAAGTATTTAGAGTAAAGTTATTACATCCAAAACGTGTTTAAAAAAAGAAAAAAGCTGATAGTTCGACCTTCAATATCTCCGTTATTGGAAGCTTCCCCAGTATGTCTATAACCAAACAATATGGTAAAAACGGGGAAAAGAAGTGCTTTTCGGTTTTGTAATAGGTACTTTTACAACCATTTTATATTATGAAGCAGTACGGGGTGTAGATTATCGAATAAATTAACCTTGTTTAAGGAAGCTCTCATTGTCTAGTAACTAGATGACTAGGACATCCAGATTTGCATTAGACTCAAAGTACTTTTTTAAACTGTTCAGTTCTGCTTCATACACATTGCGTTTTTAGTCAAGACTTTTCATTTTTCATCGAAAATAATATAAAATCATAATTATATTTTTAAGTTTAATAGGATTCAAGCGCAATATGTAATTTCTACAATACCAACAATATTATATTACATTATTACAAACGGCACCAATTTTAACATCTTTCTATTTAATTTCAGGATTCATTCGTCCTGGCCACTACCATGAGTGGTTTACTCAGGTGACCGGCGTCAATTTCGATTGGGAATATGTACCTGAAACGACCACTGAAGAAATTAGGACCACTGAAGAAATTAGGACCACCGAGGGAATTAGGCCCACTGAAGAATTTTGGACCACTAGTACCATTGAAGAAATTAGGACCACTGAAGGAATTAGGACCACTGAAGAAATTAGGACCACTGATGGAATTAGGACCACTGAAGGATATAGGACCACTACCACTGAAGATTTCATTGATTTTACCACTGAGGCTTAGGTACTCTGAATTGCCCCCTGAATTCATTGTTTCATCCAAATCTTCATAATAAACAAAAACGGTACTTCAAGCAACTAAGCCTCATCCACTAAAGAAGACGAACTAACATCTGTTATAGAGCTAAGCTTGCCACAGAGAAGATTAATTTATTAATAAATAAAAAAAATACTAGTTTATTAGTTTGTACATTTTTATTTTATTCTGCGTTAGCTGCCTAAAAGCAACAGACAATGACTGACTTGAAATACTATCGTTGAAATCGGGCGTTATGCTAGAGATCCGTCTACTAGACCACAGCCGACTTCCGTCTTAAGCAGTATAAAGATCCCAATACTTCTAATTTTAACTTCTCTTCCATAATAATGATCAAGTCATGTAAATACATCATAATCTGCGTAAATCCTTAAAATATCAGTAACAATAACAGGCGTAGGATTATTTCAGATTAGACTTAATGCGTTATCATTTAATCGTAATATTTTATCAACTAAATCCCGGTTCTGAATTAATATAAGCTTACAGAAATTGTTTTTAGTTAGTCTGTGAACATTATGGCAATGTGGGGTGCAGTATTTTTGTTAGCTGTTGCTGGGACTACGGTAAATATAGATTTGTTTATATTTTTAGGGTCCATTGTTGGGTTGGGTTATTAAATGTGTTTTGGCGATATCGTCCAATGTCCAGCATGGATTTATTAAACTGGAATGGTTCTGCAATAATATGATCAGAGTTTCCAACCAAATTTAATTTAGGTAGTACCTATGAGACTTACTTGAATCCCTAATCGGCATCAATATTCCATAAAATATTTGAATATGAAAGTCGACAATACTAATTATTTATGGGTGTAAGGAACAGCTCTCCGCAGAATTATGCGGTGAATTCAGTATATTATATCTTATTAAGATGAGCGTTACATGAAGTTATATCAGGAACGTTATGGAAATTCAATGAAATTGCCCTTCGACTTCCATCGAAATTGCTGGTTCGTAATTTGTTGAGAGGGAGAAAATAATTATATTTCTTTTTACGAAGCCACGGTTACGCACAAAGAATTTATTTATAATATTTATATCGTCGTGTAGCTCGTGTCCGACAGAACTACACAACACCAAGTTGGGGTTGTTGTATTGGTGAGCACAGAGTGCGATACTTGCGAGGGCAACTCTTGTCCTCGAGTGATGCGGTTTGTGAGGTGGTCATTTACAGGAACTGATATCAGTCGTCGAGACTACATGTGCCGTATCGACTTCCTGAAGTAGAAAGTAGTAACTTTACATGGAATGACTGCAGTCGTTCCCAAGCCGTTACCAAGGGGTACCCTAGATTGCTTTAGATTAAGCACGGCTTAATCTAAAGAGTTTTACGTAGGTATGTGTGTTATTTCAACATATTCTTTTAGCAGGTTGCTTGTAGTTTCTGCCTATTCCTATATGAAATTGGTGTGAGTTTAAACATATTTAAAAGGGTCATCATCACCTGCCTAGCCTCTTCTCAACTTTGTTGGGGTTTCAGTATAACCGGATGCAGCTGAATACCAGTATTTTACATGGAGCGACTGCCTTACTGACCTCCACAACCTAGGTAATACTGGGTAATATGATACCTTTTGGTAAGACTGGTTAAAAGGGTACAACACAATAATACAATATCATTAAAAACAAATAATTTATTTAATAAAATATGGTTGTCAGTAAAATTTCTTTTATAATTTGTCCTCGGGAGATGGGCGCGATAGGGTTTGTTACCAAGTGGAAAATTCCAGAATTTCTGAAAAAGAAAAATACAAAATTAATTGAAAAGAGATTTTTTAATAATGTTTTTGGTTATAATACGCATAGTTCATCGTTTGTCATTGTTACAGTCCGGTACTACTACATAAAATAGATTTATAACGTACAATTAATGCAAAATATCATCGCTCTGGTCTTTTTGGGCAGAGCAATCAGAGCCATAGCGGTCACAAAAAGTCACAAAATCATAATTAAAGCCGAATTTAAAAGCAGTAGAAAGTTGTGATTACGTCTCATATAAAACATCATAACGATAACTCAATTCACATAACAAACACATTCACAAGCTTACTATTGAATTTAAATAACGTGCCATAGCAATCATAAAATTAGAGAACCAAATCCAGAGCAATCATAAACTTACCTTCGTAATGTTGGCACGCGGGAACGGGGGCGGTTGGACCACATGACTACGGGCGACGCCCCGCGGGAGGGGAAGAGAACGTCTATAACGCGTAACTAGGGATGAGCGCGATGTTCTACCTCAGCGCAGAGCGATGAGATAAAATGCCCGGTCACGATTTTAAATTCAAATTGTGACAAAAGTATTGTTAATATAACTAAAAATATTTTATAACTATGAAGATTTACTATTTGTTATGCAATCTAAATAAATTGTTTCATAATGATCCTTCTCATTAAAAAGTTAAAGAATATTTTTTCATTCAATGATTTTTTTTTAAATATTTAAAATAAACTTATTCATATTATTAGCCTTGTATCACGTAGTTTAGTTTAGTTTAGTTTAACGGGGCTTTTATCCGCACTTAGCCTCTTGATTGGGCCATTGTGCGTGATGTTTTAGTAATACCTACTCCAACCAACATAGGTCGTCCCAGAATTGCAGCAGCCTTCCCAGACTGCTGCAGGCTTCCGGGAGAGTTAATGGGGATCGTAGAGTTTGTGCCCGGTGATCTGCTACGCTCCTGCACTCTAGGAGTACGTGCCGTGGCGTTTCTTCCGCTTCCATGCATCCTCTGCACAGTGGACTGTCTGTTACACCTATGTTATGTAGATGTTTGTTTAGGGAACAGTGACCCGTTAAAATTCCTATGATTTTACGGAGTTTGTCCCTTTTAAGTTTGATGAGATTGCGAGTAAACTTCATTGATGCCTCCGGAACTGCATCTTTTGTTTGCCTGCATCCTTCACTGTTTCTCCATTCGGTGAGGTGTTTTTCTGTGGTTCTTGAATGCAGCCATGTTTTTATTTGGGCCTGAGGTAGGGCAGTAGTGGTTCCGGTCCAAATACTGTATTGCTTGAGCCTCTCTTGGCCAGCTCATCTGCTGCGTCGTTACCCAGCGAGTTGCTATGTCCTTTTATCCATTGCAGGGTTACACTATTTGTGGTTGCAATGGATTGGAGTGCATTGTGGCATTCCAGTATTAGGACAGAGGTAATTGTGTTGTTTTTTAGGGCTTGAAGCACCGATGCACTGTCTGAGATGATCTTTATTTTAAAATCACTGACGTCTCTGGCTGCAACTGCTTGTGCCGCTCTGGTGATACCGATACAATCGGCTTGGAAGATTGTGTTTAATTTATCTAGGGTATTTGATATTGAAATGTTTAGATCATTCGAGAAGACGCCGGCTCCAGTACCGTGTGAGGTCTTGGAGCCGTCCGTATATATCCTAACTTCATTGATGCCAGAGCTATCTACTGCTTCTGCAGTGAGTTGGATGTCGTAACTTCTATCGAACACATGGTGGCATGAAGTTTTATCCATGGGCGCCTCAAGGAGTGGTATTTCCTTCAGGATCCCATGCAAAACTTTTGAGTGTGTTGTTTCTGTATTTACTTTCCATAGTCCGTTTGATCTTAGTCTTAAAGCGGTTGCCTGAGCTTCCTCTTGTATGACCAGATCCAGAGGTCTTAAATTTAGAAGATACTCTAACGCTGCTGATGGAGTTGTTCTCATGCATCCAGTAGCTGCTACACTAGCTAGGCGTTGCAGACTCTGGAGTTTCGTTTTCACCGTGGTCAGCTGAGTTCTGGGCCACCATACAACTGATCCGTAGGTAATAGAAGGTCTGATGACTGATGTGTATAGCCAGAGTGTGATCTTTGGGTTAAGACCCCATCTCTTACCAACTAGTCTTCTACACTGATTAAAAGCTATACAGGCCTTCTTTGTTTTAGCCTCTAGGTGACTCGCCCAATTCAATTTGTTATCAAGAATATTATGCCCAGATATTTCACTTGCGTTGATAGGGAGAGTCTTGTGTTGAAAAGCTTTGGTAGTTGTAATTCTGGTAACTTCCTTTTGTTGGTAAAAAGGATAAGTTCTGTTTTCTTAGGGTTTACTGAAAGTTCGTGTTCTTCACACCATTCCTCTACTATCTGCAGAGCAGAACGCATCACTTTGCATAGCATATCTTCAGCATTCCCGTTTATCAGTATAGCAAGGTCGTCTGCATAACCAATAGTAGTGTATCCTCTGTCATTTAGTTTCTTTATGAGGCTGTCCACTACTATGTTCCAGAGAAGTGGAGATAGAACGCCTCCTTGGGGGCATCCTCTTACTACCTTGGCTCTTGTGGTAGTATTTCCCACTATCTGAACCGCCCTTTTGCTGACCAGTTCAGTGATCCAGTTTCTTATTACTGGTTTTACACTAAATTTTTGCAGGGCGTGGTTAATGCTGTTGTGTATTGTTTTATCAAAAGCTCCTTCGATGTCTATGAAGGCAGCAAGTGTTGAGTTTTTATTGGTTATAGCCGTTTCTATTTTGTGCACTACCATGTGTAAAGCCGACTCTGTTGATCTGCCTTTCCTGTACGCATGTTGTTGGGGATGCAGTGGTTTGCTTTTTAAAGCTCCATCCCGTAAGTGTCGATCTACCAGTCTTTCCAGTGTTTTCAGAAGAAAAGATGTTAAACTAATGGGCCTGAAAGATTTGGCTTGTGTGTAGTCCTCTTTTCCTGGTTTAGGTAGGAAGACTACTTTTGCCTCTCTCCAAAGTGTGGGAATATATTTGAAAGCTATACAGGCCCGGTAGATTGGTATTAGGTGCTTGGTTACCTGTTTTAGTTGCCATTGTAGTAGGGCCGGGAATATTCCGTCCAGCCCTGCGGATTTGAAAGGCTTGAAGCTCCTTAGAGCCCATTCTATTCTATCCGCAGTTACGAGCTTGTTGGCCACATCCCATTCGCTGGTTGTTGGTGCGCTGTGATGGTCATTAGGCCACTCTGAGTCGGATGTGATTTGGCATCCGGGAAAATGGGTCTCCAGCAGTACTGCGCTGGTTTCATCGTCCGAGGTTGTATAGGTGCCGTCGTCTTTTTTAAGGGAGCCCAAAAGTATGTTGTATCACGTAGATTAGAAACCGAACTTTATATATAAAAAAAAATGAAAACGTTTTTCGATTTTTAAATGGGTTTATCCAGCCTGACACGAAAAAAAATGCCTCTGGAGATCGACCCACACACATTATAGGTTTGGCCAAAGAATCTTTTCGACGCTTAGGTTTTGTTTTACGTAATTGTAAAGGTTTTAATAACCAGGCAGTTATTAGGCTTTTGTTCAACGCATTAATTCGGTGCAAGCTTGAAACCAGCGCTTGTGTGTGGAATCCTCACGAGGTTACCTATATGATTATGCTGGAATAGGTGCAAAAAGCTTTTCTCAGGTACCTCTACAAACATGTGTTTGGATACTATCCTTAAATCTATCCTACTAAATTCCTTTGAGGATGTTTAAATTTTAACTCCCTTATAGTTAGGCGGGCTGTTGACCAAATAACAACAGCGTATACAATCATACATGGTCATACCGACGCGCGACGCCTCAGATTTACATACGGAGCTGTAGAAAGCATAAATTGTTTAAAGTCCCATTTTGTCGCGCTGTAGCTCTGAAAACTGAAAATAAACCGGTGTTTAGGATTCAGAATAAGGAGCTGAATGCACCCTGTCTGTTTGCGAAGGGCTGTTCCTAATACCCTGTATTATATAAATAACAAGCATTTGATCGCGGCTTCGCCCGCGTGAATTGCGTTAATATTAAAAAACAATGATTTTCCATACATCTCAGGGGTTTAATTTCGAAAAATTCTTATTCCACATTACCTATGAAGTGAACCACTGCGAAAAATGTCAGCTCTCCAGATCCAAGGGTTTGGTCTGGGCGTTGATGAGTCAGTCAGGACTTTTTTCTTTATACCTACCTATGGGTCAATTCCCTTAAAATATAAAGTAAAATAAATCATACTGGAAGCAAGTCCGTTTCACTTTTGTAGCACACACAATTTACCAAAGAAAATCAAGTACCTATGTATGTCCCACTCCCAACCTTCAATTGACATTGTACATTTCAGGTTCTCGCCGATCCCAGTCTTACCTTCCCTGAACTAGCGAGAGGTAAGATAATCAAACTAATATATTATACTCAGTATCTTAATTTATTATTATTATTAATGTATTGTTGCCGACACACACTAAAAGCTAAGTATTTAGTGTGTGTCGGCAACAATACCTAGCAACTTTTGAACCTCTAGACTAGGGATGTTACGGACTCTTGTCTCAGACTCCGACAAGTCGGAACTTCCAATCGTTATTACAACTCCGACTTTGGTTTGGTTAATATTGAATCGGAGGTTTTAATCGGAACATGGTAGATGGCAGCAATGAAAGAGATACCCAGCTACAAACTCGTATAAAATTGTATTTTGACATCCTAAAAGTTGTTTCAAAATATATTATAGTTATCCACAACGAAGTTATAGGAGGTCGAAAATGACCTGAACTGTTTCGAGAAAAGGATGGTACGGCCGTGCCGCTTTATTGATCGACTTGGCCCCAGATAGTATGGTGTCACAAAAATAGTTTTTTTGAAAATAGGTCGTTTCACATGAATTTCTCGCTATTTGTAGTTATGATCAATATTGTAGAGAATTAAATTCCCTATAAGTTGTGTTTCCAAAAAGTTTTTAACAACTAGAGATTACTTTATTGAATGCATTTCTGAAGTAGGCATCGGTTATCAGAGATCTT
Organism: Diarsia dahlii; assembly: GCA_949775195.1. Lineage (NCBI taxonomy): Eukaryota > Metazoa > Arthropoda > Insecta > Lepidoptera > Noctuidae > Diarsia > Diarsia dahlii. Next base: position 11,069,868 of record OX459210.1, on the reverse strand, counting down.
CGAAAAGAAAGTAACAATATCCATACCTTTCCCAAAATCTTCTGACTTCTTTTTGACTGTTCTGCAACAGGTGCTGCCTCTCGTATTGTGTCAGGATGGGAGGCAAGAGAAGGACAGTTACCCCACCAACTGTCCATCCGTATGGTTAGTCCTGCTGGAGGTGTATCTTCCTGCGGAGGCACCATCATCCACCCGGCATGGGGTCTTACTGCCGCTCACTGTACTGCGACGTAAGTCTCCTTTTTCTTTAGATAGTATTTCAGTTTTGTGCATTTAAACCTTAGCCGCTTTAATGACGTCTTCGTGTGGTAGAACAGATATTTGGCTGACTGCATATTTTGAGGATCAGATGGCAGGACCAAAGTATTCCCTACTTTACGAGTATGACTCACGAGCAATTAATTGCTTTATTAATCTGGAGTCCATGATACAATTTCCATATGATTTTGCCTATAGACCAATATTTTGCAAGTTGTAACTGAAATAAGAAAAGATAAGACAAGATATTGATGTTTCGTGAATAATAGATATACGTTTAATTATTTTACTTTGAGAGACTGTTGCCTAATCTAGGCGAAAGGCCTGTAATTCAGGATACCAGAATTTACAATATGATTCTATGGGACTGACAACATACCTACAAAGTCAGGGAGTAAGTATTCCTCTATTACAAGAAAATTCCTGTAGGGCCTCACCCCTACGAAGATTCTCTTGTCTTGATTCCTCTTAAACATGCCCTCTTCCTTGCAGTCGCGTGACCCTGGTCATTCGCGCCGGCACCGTCAACCTGACCCAGCCCTCAACCATCTTTGAGACCACTGAGTACTACAACCACCCCTTGTACAATGAAGCCTTGCAGTCGGTCGTGCAACCCAACGACATTGGTCTTATTAAATTCGGCAGGGAACTTGAGCTCAGTAGTAAGTTTGTGTTCATTATCATAATCATTTAGTTAGATAAAAGACGCTTAGTTAAGAAAAAGGGAGTCGTCTATTTTGGTATCGACATGTAATGAGAAGGGATGAAATAATGTGATGGATAATAATTTAGAAAAATTATTATTATTTATTATACTTTTATTTTCAGACCAATTTTGTCCATCCATAATTGTTAGTAACAAATTTCTTAAAACTACGTTAGTACTTAGTATACTTAATAAAAAATGGAGAGGACAAAGAAATTATGGATGGGTTGTATGAGGCCTCTGGCAGGAGATAATGGGAGAAGAAAACGTGTAACGCCGACCTCAAACAGAATGGGAATGATGAAAATAAGTTAGGTTTGCATGAATACACGCGATATAGTCACTCCAGACCATTTTGTCCTCGTTAACTTCATTCTCTAAGCAATACAATAAATGTCACATTTTGCGTGGCTATGTCAACTACCGTATCTGTCTCTTACCGGGAGAATTGGTCTGTAATATAACAGTTATTGGTTTCTGCACAAAATCAAATCTTGGATTTGTAACATTACATGAGGATACAGGAAGGTTTGGATAAGCGGAAGGTGTGGTTTGAAAAATTTCAAAACGTAACGTGACATTGGCCCGTTTGAGCGACAATCGTTTTGGCTCAAGTCTTACTGATTATGACGCGTCCTAACATATATTATCTTTATTACTTTATGTAAACAATTAAAAACTTCTGCAGTAATCTTAAAACGTTCTATACTATGCCGTTATAAAACCTAACCGTTTATTTTGCAGACACTATCCAGCCTATCAGGATTCAGCGCTCTGAAGCCAGGGACGAGAACTACGGGGGAGTTCAGTTGATCGCCAGTGGCTGGGGACGTACCTGGACTAATGGTAAAGCTATACTTCCTTAAGTTATTATACATAATTATGACTTACACACATACATACAAATACGCCATACCTTTCTCTCATAGGAATAGGCTGAATTCACAGAACGCCAAAAAACATCACCCAAAAAAAACCGGCCAAGTGCATGTCGCACCACGCACAATGCTACACAGATAGACATCATACTTACTAAGAACTTTTCTGATCGCAGGAGCCTCTCCCGAGAACCTTCAATGGGTCTTCCTGCGCGGCAACACCAACTTGCAATGCCTGCTCGCCTATGGAGGTAGCTCCATCATCCAGCCCTCCACCATCTGCGCCAGTGGCTACAACGTGACCAGCCAGTCTACTTGCCAGGTACGGAGAAACTACCCTGTCCTTTTTATAAGCTTTGACTCTTTCGTTGTTCACATAGGTACGTACGGTTACATAGTAAGAACGGTACGGTATATAATTTTCCAGTTTTTGAGAAACCGGTTTTTATGTTCATTTTGGTGTATTTTCCCCAAAAAAATATTATTGTAAGTTGTAACCCAGTAGATTTGAGGTGGGCAACGCACGGGTTGAAACTCTATAACTAAGAATAAATAAGTGTCTGCACACTTCGCCGCACTAGGCCGCTACGTACTGGTTGGATGTAAATTGAGTCAGCAATGGACGAATATGAGAAGAAGAATCATCATTTCAGCCAAAAGACGTCCACTGCTGGGCATAGGCCTCGCTCAGCTGTCGCCACATTGACCGGTCCCGTGCGTCTCTCATCCAGCGGGTTCCCGCAACCTTGACCAGGTCATCGGTAAACCTAGTGGAAGGCCTTCCAACGCAACGTCTTCCGGTTCGCGGTCGCCATTCCAGAACTTTTCGGCCCCATCGGCCATCCGTTCCGCGAGCAATGTGCCCTGCCCATTGCCACTCAAGTCTAGCGATTCTTCGGGCTACGTCGGTAACCTTGGTTCTCATGCGGATTTCCTCATTTATGATTCGACCACGCAAGGAAACTCCGAGCATAGCCCTCTCCATTGCCCTTTGGGTGACTTTGAGCTTTCTGATGAGGCCCATTGTGAGCGACCACGTTTCGGCCCGTATGTAATCACTGGCAACACACACTGCTCATAGACTTTCGTCTTGAGACACTGGGGTAAGTTGGACGAGAAGATACCTCGCAACTTCCCGAACGCTGCCCAGCCGAGTCGGATTCGACGATTGACCTCGATTGATTCTTGATTGAGAAGAAGAATAAATAGAGTTAAAAGAAATCAAACTAAACTAAATTTCTTTTCACAGGGTGACAGTGGTGGCCCTCTGACCGTCATTGACGACGACGGCAAAATCACTCAAATCGGAGTAACATCCTTCGTGTCAGCCACTGGATGCCACACCGACTTCCCAGCTGGTAAGCAAAGAATGTCTGATTTTTCTTCGAAATATGAGGTTATTTTAACGTACCTAAGGCATGTCAAGCAACTTAAGAATATTTAAATTTCTGAAAGCAGCAGCGTCATTAAATTTCTCATCTGATAACTAAGCCATGGGAAAATAAGATAGACTCTAATAAACTAATTTGTCTTTTTTACAAGGGCAACTAAATATCCTACAGAAAGCGTCAAGTAAAGATCAACAATTATCTTAACTTGTCCATCTTATTTATACATAGCCACCTAATTTACTAACTCAGCCAACTTAGCTTGTAAAATCATCATATTCTTTTATCGTGTAAATTGCAACTGCAAGATTTGGCGTTCGTATTGCAATGGTTTCGGGTACATATTTGAATTACCTACGGATAAAAATCCGTAGGTATTTTTGTGCTCAACGTTAAAACATCGAATATATCTATACCGATTGTATCATAATATCGAAAAATTTTATACCTAAGTTCAAAATGTTAACCTTAAAACACACTTTAGATTACAATATTTGTGTTAAAAAATACCTACTAGTTCCAGATATGTTTTTACCATTGTATTTAACGAGTCACAGGCAGATTGTATGATTCGTCATTGTAAACTGAGGGAAATAGTAAAAATAAAGTATTGCAGCGATTTGTTTCTGTCGATAACTTTTGTAGCACAACATCATCTTTAGGACATTCGATACTCTGAACTTCGATATTTAAGCCTTTTAATGTCACGAAAATAGTTTTTTTAGGGGCCAAAACCTACTGGATGATAATTTAAGACAAAATTGACAATTTTTTCACAATAAAACATTAATTTGGGTCGAGTTTAAAAATAAACTGGCCAATTGCGAGTCGAACTCGCACATGAAGGGTTCCACACCAAAACGGTAAAAAAAATGCGTTTGTTGTATGGGAGTCTCACTTTTTTTTTGTTTGGTGGAAAAGGATCAAATAACCCCCCCACTCTTGGGCAGAGCGAAGGGGAGTGTCAGACTTCTACTGACTAAAAACAAACCCATGTTCCTTGTTCGCCCTTGTGCCGAGGCCACGTCATCTCTTTCGATAATCCGCAGCCCCGACGGGCGTCGACCCTTGCGGGCCCCTCCTTGCTGACATCTCTTTGAGGCGCGCGTGGAACACGAACGCGCCACCGACACGGTCTGTTGCCATCATGACGACGGCTGGACGGCGAGCTAGCCCATTACTCACCGTCCACAGGCCCGCGTCTACGGTGGCCGGAAAGCATCACGAGGCCGCCGACGCCCGGAGCACCTTCCGCGGCGGCTGGGACGAGAGGTTCTCTCCCTCTCTCGTTCCGCCACCTCCTTCGCTAGCATCACTGCTTCGCAGAAGGAGGCGACGGCGTCCAATTCCTCCTCGCCCCGGACCATGGCTTGCACCAGGGCCGGACGCGAGAGGTCGCCGCCGCAGAGTGGGAGTGTCCCCCTTAAATATTTATATTGTTTTGTTTAGTCTCAGTAATAGGGTTCCGTTTTTACCCTTTGGGTAAAAACCCCCCTAATTTAACGCCAATTTAAAACCCTAATTAGATGCAATAGAATATCTTTTTCATGCATGTTACATATTTTGATAGGTACTAAAAAATAACCACCATGCTGAGATGTATTTAGAGTGACTCAGAAAAAAGACGCACGACATTTGACGCTTGTCAATTGTGACTGACTTATGCCCGGTTTCTGAGGCACTTTATCTGTGGTTTATCTGTGGTTTATCTATTCATATGCGTACATTTGAATAGATAAACCACAGATAAACCACAGATAAACCACAGATAAACCACAGATAAACCACAGATAAAGTGCCTCAGAAACCAGGCATTAGTAATTTCTGGCAATGTAGATTTCTAGAGGCGAATAATGCTATTAAAAAGAAGCCCGTTTAATTAGCACCCGTTTCTTATTACTACAAAACAAAGACTTGCAACAGGCCTTTGATACAATAGGGGGTCGGACTGGGTCAAAATAATATGATTCTGTTTAGTCCGTAAGTTAGATTATCGAAAAAGATTGAATACGTGTTTTTTGTTTTATCAAATCAATAAAAAATGACGAAGATAAAACGCGTCAAAGATCTTGGAGTGGGGCTTGAAACGTCACTTGTGTCGTCAAAATGAACTATCATATGACGTCACACGAGTTTTCGAAGCACTGTATCGTCTTCATTTTAAGTTTACGTGAAAAAAGAAAAAATACGTGTCCAATAATTTTTGGAAATCTATCTGACGGACTAATTAGTTTTTTTTGTCCGATCCCCTATTCTGACTTTAGCATTATCAGGTCTTTATCGGCCGTCTGTTTGTTTATAAGTGTTTATTGGTACTATAAGTTTGGTGCTGGTTGTTGTTCACACTGATTTTTTTTAAAGAACACCTTTCAAAGAACTCGGTTTTCTCCTTGAATAAATATTGATGTTTAACTTTATATTACCAGGTTTCATCCGTGCTGGCTACTACCACGACTGGTACACTCAGGTTTCCGGCATCGATTTCGACTGGGAGTATTCCAACGTGACTACCGAATCACCAGTCAACGTCACTACTAGCGAAAGCCCTGTCAATATCACTACTACCGAAGGTCCTGTCAATATCACTACTACCGAAGGTCCTGTCAATATCACTACCACAAGTCCTCCAGTGAATGTAACCACTGAGGATCCAGATATTGTGACTCCTGAATCTGATGAAACAAGCGCGTCTTCTGATTCCAGCTCTTCCGAATCTAGCTCGTCGTCCGAATCAAGCTCTTCCTCTGACTCATCTGATTCTAGTTCATCATCCAGTTCATCATCCAGTTCATCATCTAGCTCATCATCGAGCTCATCCGATTCTTCAGACTAATCTTGATGACTAATCAATTTCAAAACTCAATAGTTTTCTATTAGGATGTTAACTGTAGGTACTATGTTGAACACCTAACATTATATTTATTCAATAAAAACTTATATTGTTTGTATATTACTTTGTTTTAATTAAATTTCATATCCCACTATGCCTTCTGGACCCAAATTATTGTAGGCTCGTCATTCGATTCCTCTAACTATTCTTGAGCTTAGACTTACTAAATGCTACTTAAAAATGCTTGCGTTATGCTCGATCCGTCTACTAATGCCAACTTCCGTCTTAAGTAGTATTAAGATCTCTCTTATACTTCTAATTTTAACTTTTTTTTTCCATAATAATAATCAAGTCATGCAAATACATCATAATCTGCGTAAATCCTTAAAATATCAGTAACGAAAACAAGCGTAGGATTATTCAGATTAGACTTAATGCGTTATCATTTAATCCTAATATTTTATCAATTAATTCCCGGTTCTGAATTAATATAAGCTCACAGAAATATTTTTTTAGTTAGTCTGTGAACATTATGGCAATGTGGGGTGCAGTATTTTTGTTGGCTGTAATTGCTGGGACTACGGTAAATATAGATTTGTTAATATTTTTACTGCCCTCCGTAGAGGTTATGGATTTCGGCGATACCGTCCTATGTCCAGTGTGCATTTTTTAAATCGTGGCTTTCTAAAAGTGGAATCGTTCTGCAATAGTATTAAGTAGTATCACAGCGTATTCAACCGTATTTTTAAGAGTCTGCGAGACTCAGTTTAATTACCTCTAATCAATATTCCACAAAATATTTGATTATGAAAGTCAAAAATATTAAATATGTGTGAGTGTTGACTGACTTCAGAAGACTAATTGGGGGAATTCAGAATCTCATATTTAGATGTCCGGTACATTAAGTTCAGAAATGCAATGGGACCAAATTTTAATTTGTTTTATTTCCTCACACGTTATAATCGTTACCGTGGCAAAACGTGGCTAAACCATTCGATGAACTTTGTGGCTACAACAGTTACTAAGAACTGATTTCACGCATTGTTTGTAAGTTCCTGTGCTTGTCCCGAATAAATATTTTTCTTTCTTTCTTTCTTTAAGAGTATATCAACATCCATTGTTGGATTTTTTTACCGTATTATTTACATAAATGGATGCCTCCGTACATAAATGTAATTTTATATTGAAATAAAGAAGTAGCAACTGTAATAGGTAATTAAAAAAACTGAATATAATGTGGAATATGATTCAGAATAAAAAGCTGAATGCACCCTGTCTGTTTGCGGAGGCCTGTTCCATAAACCCTGTATTAAATATAAATAATTTCCATAAACCCTGTATTAAATATAAATAATTTCATTAGAAAATAAAGAAAAATAATTATACTGAAAGCAAATCAGTTTTCCACAATTTACCAAAAAAATCAAGTATGTCACAACGCTCAATGTATATTGTCCATTTCAGGTTCTCGCCGATCCCAGTCTAACCTTCCCTGAACTAGCGAGAGGTAAGTTAATCAAACAAATATATAGTCAGTATCTTAGATTAATAAAATAACTAGTCGTATTTATTTAATGTGTGTAAGCAATTTGGAAACAATTTCTAGTAACTTTTATACTTCTAGAATAAGGATGTTGTGGAGATTCGACTCCGACTCCGATAAATCGGAACTTCCGATTGATATTGCATCTCCGACTTCGGATTCTATACTTTTATATATTAGAGGTTTCAATCGGAGGTCGAAGCATAGTGGATTGCGTGGAGGTTTGTGCATGTCGCGGGGTTTACCCTACTCGCTCCGCACTATCTGTCACCGATTACTCGTTTATTTATTTATCAGTAACATTCCAATATAGTCATGTGTTGGAAAGTGGATGGAATTTTACAAAATACTCACTCATCCCTTAATAATCCAGGCATTTGAAATAACAGGAATTTGTAGAGTTGAAAATTGGTGAAGGTATTGAATACTCTATTACAAAATATGAATTTTTTAAAGTCCCGTGTGTCCTAAAAACAAGAAGAATGGAAAAAGAAAACGTGTTGCGCCGACCCCAAATAGAATGGGATATGGGTAGGAAGATGATGATGATGATGATGTGTCCTTAAACCGGTAGTCAAGGTCAAAGGTCAAAAATATAAAAGGTCATAAATAGTTTTTTTCAATTTCTCGTTTTGAACGGTGAGTGTTATCGCAAAATTATTTCAAAACACAATCGTAATTGCACTTGTTTTTCCTACGAAAGTTTACAAAACTAACTTTACTATTTAATCTTGTTACGCCACACATTTTTTTCTGACTCCGATTGGTCCAAATCTAGACTTTAAAAATGCCGACTCCGACTTAGATTCTGACCAAACCTCCTACGTAAAATTCCTACTCTAGACACAGGGGCACATTTATTTCTCTCAAAATACCATAAAGATAAAGAACGATTGCGTTTCTGAAGCAGGCATCAATTATCAGAGATTTCCGATTAACTTGGTCTAAAGAGTTATTAAAAAAAACAGTGACAATATCTATACCTTTTCCAAAATCTTCTTATTGACTGTTCTGCAACAGGTGCAGCCTCCCGTATCGTGTCAGGATGGGAGGCAAGAGAAGGACAGTTACCTCACCAGCTGTCCATACGTATGGTTAGCCCTGCAGGAGGCGTGTCTTCCTGTGGAGCTACCATCATCCACGCTGAATGGGGTCTTACTGCTGCTCACTGTACTGCCGGGTAAGTCTTCTTCTTCGTCAGGTAGTATTTAAGTTTTGTCCATTCAAACCTTAGCCGCTTCCGTAGGGTCTTCATTGACAGCGCTGATACTTCCTCTTAGTGTTTTGGGGTTCACCTTCACATGACAATATCAAAGTATTCCTTATTTTACGAGTATACCGATTTTACTTTAATCCTCAAATAAAAGTTTTATTTACAATATTTACAAACTACAATTTACAGAACTAAAATCATAATAAAATATGTATGTAAGTATCAAAAAGGAAGTAATTACAGGCGATTTAACTTGTAATATTCCTAAACATGTGTTCTTCCTTGCAGTCGCGTGACCCTGGTCATTCGCGCTGGCACCGTAAACCTGACCCAGCCCTCAGCCATCTTCGAGACCACCAAGTACTATAACCATCCCCTGTACAACGAAGCCTTGCCGTCGGTCGTGCAACCCAATGACATCGGTCTTATTGACTTCGGAAGGAAACTTAAGTTCAGTGGTAAGTTTGTGTTAATGGTCACAATCATTTAGTTAGATGTATGACGCTAAGTTTGCTGATGGAAATCACGTGACCTTATCGACTTCATTCTTTCTCTCACCGGGAGACCTGTGAAAATGCAGAAGTTCCTTGTTTCTGGAAAAAATTGCATCTTGGATTTGTTACATTACATTAGAGTAGAATGCAGGAAGCGCTTTTTGCTTATAAGCACTTTGTTTGTCTTGTTTGCAACGTTTGCGTAAAAGCAAACGTTGCTTTCATATGATTGTCACACTCACACCTAACCTTTTATTTTGCAGACACTATCCAGCCCATCAGGATTCAACGCTCTGATGCGAGGGACGAGAACTACGCCGGAGTCCGGTCCATCGCCAGTGGCTGGGGACGCACCTGGACTAATGGTAATGCCTTAACTTACTTAAGTTTATATTATATAATACATTTAAGAAGCCATGCCTTTCTCCCACCACAGAACGCCAAATATATTATCTGGGGGCACGGCAAGGCCCCGGCCAAGTCGAGCAATAAAGCGGCACGGCCGGTACCATCCTTTTCTCGAAACAGTTCAGGTATAAATTACCCAAAACAAAAAGAGAGACCGTGTATTATTCATGGTCTTACGGAGTTCCTTTTCATATTTATAAAAAAGGATATTAACATTTTTGCGAAAAAGACTCGATTTAAAAAAGTTTTAGTTTTTATCCTGGGTGATCGGGAAGTGCCTTCAAAATCACTGCAAAAAGATGTCGGTTTTTGGTGTTCCTTTTTCACTCAACGTGCGTTAAGGAACTACGTTCCAATAACTAATAGTAATGTTGCGATTTGATTTGCTTCCTCTAAAAACGTTGAAAGCAGCACTATAATTTATCACAGCTTGCTACCACTTATATTAAGTGCACCCATAGAAGGTACACACATAGATATGATACTTACTAAGACTTTTCCTGAATGCAGGAGCCTCTCCCGAGAACCTGAACTGGGTGTAACTGAATGTCACCAGCAACTGGGATTGCTTGTGGGCCTTCGGAGGTAGCTCCATTATCCAGCCTTCCACGATCTGCGCCAGAGGTTACAACGTCACCAGCCAGTCTACCTGCCAGGTACGAAGAACTACCTTGCCCTTTGACTTTTTCAACTAGCTTTGACTCTTTCAATGTTGGCACTGGTACGTTCGTAACTTCGTATCGATCAATGAAATTGTGATAGGTTCTTTGTCAGTTTTTCGCCGGGATGAAATAGCGACATGTCACGGGAACAATCTGGCACCCACATTCCCCTTAAACTTACGGTGAGATTTATAAAACAGTGGTTGGACCTGCTGTTTTGTACGGTATGGATCCATAACGTTGGGCCATAAAAGGGATGGAGGAAAGGAATTGCATGTGGCTGAGATGAGAATGATATGGGGGATGTTTGGTGTTGTTAATATGAAATAAGACAACGTGGTTTTCTCTGTCGTTTATTTAGATATAAGAAGACACCGGTAAAACGATACATGTTAAATCAATTTGCTAGGCCACATCGGCCATGGTTTTTCTCAACAGAAGACATAGAGTAAAGCAGTGTTGCCAATATAAATGTACATAATACCAACACGCCTCCTTACATTTATCTTGCAACACCTATGTAACAGTAGCACAAATAATAATAAAAACGCAAAAAAAAATCTCTAGTCATTTCATCATCATCATTCATGAAGAATTAAATAAACTTTTCTCAATCTTATTTCTACATACCTACACTTTTATATTTAACATCTCTCTGAATTTAAGAAATTTAACACTTCCCAATGCTTTAGTCAACAAATCTGCAATATTATTTTCTGACTCTATTTTAACAACTTCAATTATTCTTTCCTTAACATTTTCATGAATATAATGGTAATGTACCTCAATGTGTTTAGAATAGGGGATCGGACTGGGTCAAAATAATATGATTCTGTTTAGTCCTTAAGTTAGATTATCGAAAAATATTGAATACGTGTTTTTTGTTTTATCAAATCAATAAAAAATTACGAAGATAAAACGCGTCAAAGATCTTGGAGTGGGGCTTAAAACGTCACTTGTGTCGTCAAAATGTACTATCATATGACGTCACACGAGTTTTCGAAGCACTGTATCTTCTTCATTTTAAGTTTACGTGAAAAAAGAAAAAATACGTGTCCAATAATTTTTGGAAATCTATCTGACGGACTATTTTTTATTTTGTCCGATCCCCTATTCTTTGTAAAGTTTCCATATCTAGCTATGGCTACAGCGCCTGAATTATATTCAAATATTTTAACTGGTTTACAAATTTTGAAGTGAAAACTTCTTTAGCGGCGCTGAGCACTTTTTTTGTATGGGTAAAAACTTTCAATCGAAAAATCTTACGATTTTTCGATCAGCATCACGTGACCCTGACGCGAGTTTGAAAGTTAATATTGAAGTTTTCACTTCTGCCGGTACTCCCGGAGTGCTACCTTTTTTATAAATGCTTTATTTATTGATTAATTTTTTATACCTATATACATTATTTCTAAGATTTACAATATTGTAATTTAGCAATTTTTACTTTTGAATAAAAATTTATGATTATGATTATTATGATTATGATTAAACATAATTATCAAAAACTTTACTTCAGTAACTGCTTCGGACAAAGCAACATATTCAGCAAATGTAGAAGATTTTGTTATCGAATTTTGTTTCTTTGATTTCCATATGATAATATTTCCAAATAGTCTAATAACATATCCTGTTATAGATTTCCTATCTGTTACATCTCCTGCCCAATCAGAATCAACAAAGCAATCTAGTATATCTGCATTAGCATTTTTATAATATTTAATTTCAATTTTTTTGTTAGAAATAAATATTTCAGAACTCTCAGCGCATATACAAAATGTGTCTCATTACAGCAATTTTGAAAGCGACTCAGGTAATTTACACAAAAGGAAATATCAGATCTAGTACCAGAACTAATAAACAAAAGTGCACCTATTAGGTTTCTATACTTAACATTTTCATTTAATTCAGATTTTTCCAATTTCAAATTTATTTCCATTGGTGTTTTGTACAGTTTTGCATTTTCAATGTTATAACGTTTTGCTAATGACTCAATGTAATGTTCTTGACTCAAAGTTAACATGTTGTCTTGTTCATAGTTATATTCAATGTCTAGGCCAATGTATTTTTTGACTCTGCCTAAATCTTTCATCTTGAATTTATCTGATAACTTATTTTTGATATTATTAATTACCTTTTTTGTCTCTACAGCATATCAAAAGATCATCTACATATAATAAAATGTAAACAACACAGTCATTTTCCTGTTTGAAATATAAACAATAATCATATTTGCTTCTTTGAAAATCTAGGCTAGTCACAAATTTGTTAAAACATTCATACCATGCACGTGGACTTTCTTTTAAACCGTATAATGTTTTATTTAATTTATAAACCTTTTCAGTTTCATCTTCATAGCCCATTGGTTGTTTTACATACACTTCAGATATAACTTTACCATTAAGAAATGCTGTCTCTACGTCCATTTGATCTATTTCCAAAGGATTTTGACAACAATAAGACAATAAGAGTTTTAGAGTGGGCATTATAACTACTGGAGAATAATAGTCATCAATACAATCAGTTTTTTGGAAACCCCTAACCACTAACCTTGCTTTATACTCATTTTCACTCTTCTTTTTGTAGATCCATTTTACATCAATTACTTTTTTATCTTTGGGTGGCTTATCAACAAGTGTCCATGTTTTATTTTTCACTAGACTATCCATCTCACGGTCCATGGCTGCCTTCCATTTATTTGAGTCATTACAGGTCATCGCCTCCTGAAAATTTTCTGGTGTCATAGCATCACAGTAGTTTACACTAATACAGTAATATCCGAATTCATCCTCAAATCGTAGTGGTGGCTTGATATTTCTTTTTGGTCTATTTTTTCCTGGTTTTCTTCAACTTTAGTATCATCATTATCATTTATTTTACTTGAATTATTCTCTTCTGAATGTTCTCTGTTATTTATTGCCATTTCCTTGTCTTTTTCTGTTTTTCCGGTTTTTCATCCTCAAATCCACATAATGTTACATCTCCTTCTACGATACGTCTTGCTATTATTACTTTATTGTTGATTAATACTCTATATCCGGTGTCACTATATCCAAGTAATATTCCCATTTCTGCTTTCTTGTCCCATTTTGATATTCTTTTTTGTTCTGGAATGCGTACAAAAACTCTACTACCATACATTTTTAGGTACTTAACGGTTGGTTTCCATCAGAATAAATATTTCATAAGGAGTTTTCCTTTCAATGGTATTTGTCAATGTTCTATTTTTAAGATATGCAGCTGTTTTAATTATTTCTGGCCAGTATTTCCTCTCAACTTTTGCTTCTGATAAGAGACATCTCCCCATATTCATTAAAGATCTGTTGTACCTTTCCGCAGTTCCATTAAGTTCATGTACGTACGCTGGACAAGGTTTCAAAGTTATTCCTTTTTCTTTAGCAAACTGAAATACTCTCGTATTTATGTACTCTGTGCCATTGTCACAGCGCAGTTCTTTTATCCTCTTATCAGTAAGATTTTCTACTTCATTTACATACTGCACTAAGCAATTATAGACTTCATCTTTTGATTTGATACAATATACTTTGACCAGCTTGCTAAGATCATCTATAAAACTGAGAAAGTATTTTTCACCATTATTTCCTGTTGTTGGATGTGGGCCATTCAAATCTGTATGAACTATCTGTAATATGTCCTCTGCTCTTCTCCGATTGTTGTAAAAAGGTAAGTTGTGCATTTTGTTTTCAATACATGTCACACACTTTAGATAATCCAGTTCAATTTCTTTAGGTAATCCATCCAAAGAATTATTTTTGCACATTATTTCCAAATTTCTAAAATTTATATGTCCCAGAGTGCGGTGTAATTTCTCTTTTGTAGTCATATTTATTTTACTCACATTCACTTCAAGAATTTCTGCATTAACAAAACTTTTCATCATAAATAGTCGTTCATCTTTAATTGCCACTGCAATAATTTTTCCATGGGTTATATATTTTTGACACTCTCCCTTTTGACACAATTGAATTTTTGTCAGTAATTCTTGAATAGTTTAATAAATTTGCCTTCATTTCTTTGATATAAAAAACATTTGTCAATGTTACCTCTGATTTTTCTCCATACACTGGGAAATATGCTTTAATATTACCAACCTTTGTCGCTTCTAATATTCTGCCATCTCCAATTTTAACTTTCACTGTATTTTTTAATGTTTCATAAGTTTCAAAATACTCATCATTAATAATAATATGGTCATTACAACCACTGTCGAGTAACCATTATATTTGACCTTCCTTTACATTTTCTTTCTCACTTGTTGTAGTATTGTTGACAATAGCAGTATGAAAACTATTTCCATATTGTTCATGGTGATCATTTCTTTGTCGCTCACTATGATAATTTCCTCGTCCCCTGTGAAAATTTCTGGTATTGTGAACTCCACGTCCTCTACTTCCAGAGTATCCACGACTTGAGTTTCCGGAATATCCTCGACCTCGACCTCTATGGGTATATTCAGTACGGGTAAAACAATCCTTTTGTAAATGGCCATGTCTTCCACACTTGAAGCAATTGAAATTATTTTGTGACTGTGATCTTGCTTCTGCTCGAAACACATTTGAACTATCAGTTGACGTCTCATTTGATTTTGCCTCGGCATTTTTCAATTTGATTTTACTTTTCAAATACACAACAGTTCTCTCCCTTTCAGGTAAAACATCTATCAAATCACCAATATGACTATAACTTTATGGCAGCGATTTTAACATATAATTAAGTTTTTCTTGTTCTGTAATAACTGCACCAGCCTGCTTCAACTCATTTACTGCTCTGTCAAAATCGTCGAAAAATAAGGACACTTCCCTATAATTTTTTAACTTCACATTTTTAAGGTTATGTCTACATAGAATTTGCAGAGCTGTCGACTTTTTTAAGTACATCTCGTCTAACTTTTGGATTATATCGTAAGCTGAGTCCAAATCACATATGTATTCCAGCTGTTTATTTGTGATTGCGCTGTAAATATAATTTGTCGCCTGAATATCAAGGTCGTCCCATTTTTCATCGTCTTTATTGTTTTAGCTCTCATTACCACTTCCTTACATTTCTTAAACTGCAAAAATTTTAGAATACGCAACTTCCAACTACTATAGTCTGATCCATCGAATATAGGAATATTTAAATCGCCACTTTTTGCTGCCATCTTGTTACGTTGTTTCTTTTGTTTTTTTCTTCTTATTTTCAAGACACAAATTCAATTTTTATTCCTCGAACCACGCTCTGCTACCATGTTAATATGAAAGAAGACAACGTGGTTTTCTCTGTCGTTTATTTAGATATAAGAAGACACCGGTACAACGATACATGTTAAATCAATTTGCTAGGCCGCAGAAGACATAGAGTAAAGCAGTGTTGCCAATATAAATGTACATAATACCAACAGGTGTCACGCGAATGGATATTTTTTTTAAACGTTGCCCCACTCTAGGAATTTCTCCTGTATCGTGGGTGCGTGCAAAGACATTTAAGCTCACATACACAAATACGAAAAAAATTAAATAAGAAATGATTACATGAGAAATTGTGGACGTCTCAACGTGACGCTCGTGACTGAAACATTGTGTGGTAATTGGTTATCGTTATATGGGCATGTGATGCGGAGAAATGAGGAATATGTCGTGAGGTAGTTCTGAGTATGAATGACGAATGTGGACGAATGAGATGGATGAACTATGATAAGGATGATATGGCAAGAAACGAGGGTTCGATGAGATGACGAATAATACAGAAGCATACTTCTGTATTATTCGTCATCTCATCGAACCCTCGTGCATGCCTTTCTTTGCCTTTGCCAGCATGTCTTTTTTTTCACAGAAAAAAAAGACATGCTGTGCTTTCCCAAAACCGATTAGTCGTCGATTGTACATTGAGGTGTATTTTCCTCTGTTGGACAAAAATTGAGTCAACGGTTCGAGAAGGACATGAAAAGAAAAACACATACAGTTAATAGAAATAAATCTAAACTAAATTTCGTTCCACAGGGTGATAGTGGAGGTCCACTGACCGTCATCGACATCGACGGTGAAACCAGTCAGGTCGGAGTAGCCTCCTTCGTGTCAGGCACTGGATGCCATACCGACTTCCCAGCTGGTAAGCAAAGAATTGCTGAATTTTATGCGAAATATAAGGATATTTTAACGTACCTTTTTCAAGCAACTTTTGAATCCTTAATTTATTTTAAATCAGTTTCGGGATTTCCATAATATGTATAACTAACTATTCACTTTGATGCTGTTTTTTATTACTACAAAACAAAGACTTGCAATAGTTGCAATAGAACTTTGATACAATTTCGACTTCAGCATCGTCTTTATCGGCCTTTTGTTGCTTTGAAGGTAGAGAAGTTTGAAGCTGGTTGTTGTTCATGCTGAAATTTTTACAGAACACATTTTAAAGAACCGCGTTTTTTCCTTGAGTAGCTCTTCAATCATTATGATGATAGTCTCATAAATATAGATGCTTAACTTTATATTACCAGGTTTCATCCGTGCTGGCTACTACCACGACTGGTACACTGAGGTTTCCGGCATCGATTTCGACTGGAAGTATTCCAACGTGACTACCGAATCACCAGTCAATATCACTACTAGCGAAAGCCCTGTCAATATCACTACTACCGAAAGTCCAGTCAATATCACTACTACCGAAGGTCCTGTCAATATCACTACTATAAGTCCTCCCGTAAATGTAACTACTGAGGACCCAGATATTGTGACTCCTGAATCTGATGAATCAAGCGCGTCTTCTGATGCCAACTCTTCCGAATCTAGCTCGTCGTCCGAGTCAAGCGCTTCCTCTGACTCATCTGATTCTAGTTCATCATCCAGTTCATCATCAAGTTCATCATCAAGTTCATCATCCAGTTCATCATCTAGCTCATCATCGAGCTCATCCTCCGATTCTTCAGACTAATCTTGATGACTAATCAATTCAAAGGATTACCAGTTTTCTATTGGGATTTTAAATGTAGGTATTCCGTATTTCTTCAATAAAAACTTTATTTATTCAATAAAAACGTCTTATATTGTTTGTATGTTACTTTGTTTTATTTACATTCCATATTTAACTATGCCTTCTGAATCCAAATTATCGTAGGATTCAAGTTCGTCATCCGATTCCTCTATTTTAAGGTTAGAGTAACCAAATGCTACATAATAATGCATAAACGTTATAAAATAAACATAACATAACATTTATTTATTTACTTTAGGATACTTTAGCCCATCCATAAATAGCTTACAGACTAACATACATACATATGATATAATACAGTTATGCTCAAGTTCTGTCTGTAGTAGAATGAACTCGAGTCTAACGCTTATGCCAACTACCGTCTTAAGTAGTGTTAAGATCTCTCATATAGTTCTAATTTTAACTTCTTTTCCATAATAATAATCAATCAAATAAATAATTCTAACACCATAAACACGGAACTACTTCACATTAAACCAAGTCCAGCTGAATCTGTAAATGCCATATATGATTATTAACTACAGGGGAAAATACATTTTACCAGTCATATCCAAAATAATAGTAAACTAATAAACATTAAACTCATAAAATATCTACACAAAAAAAAACCTAAGTAGCACACAATTTGGATTTAGACAGGGTAGGTCAACCGAAGATGCGGTTGCTGCCCCCAGCTCTCTAGTGGCTGATAATCTTGATAGGGGAAGTAAATGTCTGACTTTGTTTCTGGACTTAAAAAAGGCGTTTGACACCGTTTCAATTGCAGGGGTGCGAGGAATACAGCTCAAACATTTTACAGTCTACCTCTCAAACAGGAAGCAGAGGATTAAAGTAGGAGAACATGTAAGCTCCGATGAGGATGTCACTTTCGGTGTTCCCCAGGGAAGTGTACTAGAGCCTACGCTGTTCCTGCTCTATATTAATGACCTTTGCAACCTCGAAATCAATCAAGCAAAAGTGTTTTCTTACGTTGGTGACACTGCTGTCGTCTTTACTGGGAACACTTGGCGTAAGATTGCCTTATGTGCTGAAGCGGGTATTACCCCTGGCTCAAAACTAACCTACTCACATTAAACACAGCTAAAACCAATTACATATGCTTCAGCGTGTCAAATCGTACACAACCAAGAAATCTCAGCATAAAAGCACGTGTGCACGTGTGATGATCCAAATAATTGCAGAAGGCGTAGGATTATTCAGATAAGGGTTAATGCGTAATCATTTAATCTGAATATTTTATCAGTTAATTCCCGGTTCTGAATTAATATAAGCTAACAGAAATATTTTTTTAGTTAGTCTGTGAACATTATGGCAATGTGGGGTGCAGTATTTTTGTTGGCTGTTGCTGGGACTACGGTAAATAGATTTGTTAATATTTTTACGGTCCTTTGTAGAGGTTATGAATTTTGGCGATATCGTCCAAAGTCCAGTGTGCATTTTTTAACTCGTGGCTTTCTTAAAATGGAATGGTTTTGCAATAGTATGAATTAGTATGAACAGAGTATTCAACCGCATTTTTAAGAGTTTGCGAGGCTCACTTTAATTTCCTCTTATCGTCATCAATATTCCATTAAATATTAGATTATGAAAGTCATAAATACTAAATATGTGTGAGTGTAAGTGACTGCCTTACGCAGACAAATTGGGTGAATTCAGTATATATCATACTTAGATGACCGGTACACGAAGTTATTTCAGGAACGTTATGGGACCCAATAAATATGATGTGTTTTATTTCCTCATACAAAATAAATTGATCGTTAACGCGACAACCATTCGATGAACTTTGTAGCTACAACAGCTACTAAGAACTGATTTCACGTATTGTTTGTAAGAGTATATCAACATACATTGTTGGATTTTTATTTTGCCATATTATTTACATAAATGGAGGCCTCCGTACAGATAATGTAATTTTATATTGAAATAAAGAAATAGTAACTGTAATAGGTAATAAAAAATCTGAAAATAATGTGGAATAAGATTCTGAATAAGTAGCTGAATGCACCCTGTCTCTTTGCAGAGCCTGTTCCTACCTGTACCTGTATTAAATATAATTAATTTCCTTAAAATATAAAGAAATATAATATTACTGAAAGAAAATCAGTTTTCACTTTTATAGCATAATTAACCAAAAAAATCAAGTACGTCACAACGCTCAATGTACCTATATTGTCTATTTCAGGTTCTCACCGATCCCAGTCTAACCTTCCCTGAAATAGCGAGAGGTAAGATAATCAAACTAATATACTCAGTGTCTTAGTTTATTTATTAGGTGTGTAAGCTATTTGGAAACAATATCTAGTAACTTTTGTACCTCTAGATGGATGTTATGGAGCTTCGACTACAACTCCGATAAGTCGGAACTTCCGATTGATATTACAACTCCGACTTCGGTCACGATACATAGAAGCATAGTGGATTGTAGTGACAACAATGCCAGCCGTGGTCAACGCGGAGGTTTGTGCAATCGCGGGGTTTACCCTTCTCGCCACGCACTATCTGCCTCAAATTACTTTTTATTTATTTATCAGTAACATTCCATTTATTATAGTCATGTGGTGGAAAGTGAATGGAAATTTACAAAACACTCATCCCTTTATAATCCAGACAAAATAGACATTTGAAATATCGGAAATTTGTGAAGTTGAAAATTTTTGGGTATTGAATATGAAATGCTTGAAGTCCCGTGTGTCTTAAAAAAGTTAGTCCAGGTCAAAGGTCAAGGCTTTTCGAAGTTGTTTGTTCGAAAGAGATACCGCGACCTCAACACAAAGGGCTAAGAAGGAGCATGGGTGGGTTTTTAGTCAGTAGATGTCTGACACTCCCTACCGCTCTGCCCAGAACGGGAGGAGTTATTTGATAAATTTTACGATTTAATTTTGTTACGCCACATATTTTTTTCTGACTCCGATTATGGTTCCAACTCCGAATTACAGGTTATTTTTTACAATCACTAAAAGGTTCAAAAACTAGACTTTAAAAACTCCGACTTAGGTTCCGACCAAACCTCCTACGTATGTAATATCCCTACCCTAGACATAGGGGTACATTTATTTCTTCCAACTTAGCTTAAAGATTAGGAACGATAACATTTCTGAAGCAGGCATCAGTTATCAGAGGTGCGATCAACTTAGTCGTAATAGCTATTTTTTTAAAATCTATACCTATCCCAAAATCTTCTAATTTGGTTTTGTCTGTTCTGCAACAGGTGCTGCCTCTCGTATTGTGTCAGGATGGGAGGCAAGAGAAGGGCAGTTACCTCACCAGCTGTCCATCCGTATGGTTAGCCCTGCAGGAGGCGTAAATTCCTGTGGAGCTACCATCATCCACGCTGCATGGGGTCTTACTGCCGCTCACTGTACTGCCGGGTAAGTCTTCTTCTTCGTCAGGTAGTATTTAAGTTTTGTTCATCCAAACCGTTTCCGTGGGGTCTTCATTGACAGCGCATCTGCGCACTTCCACTTACTGTTTTGGGATTCACATGACAAGATCAAACTATTCCCTATTTTACAAGTATACCGATTTAACTTGTAATGTTCCTAAACATGTCTTCTTCCTTGCAGTCGCGTGACCCTGGTCATTCGCGCTGGCACCGTAAATCTGACCCAGCCCTCAGCCATCTTCGAGACTACCAAGTACTATAACCATCCTCTGTACAACGAAGCCTTGCCGTCGGTCGTGCAGCCCAATGATATCGGCCTTATTGCGTTCGGCAGATATCTTGAGTTCAGTGGTAAGTTTGTCTTAGTGGTCACAATAATAATAATAATAATAATACAACACAACAATCAACAACAACAATCAACACAAAAAAAAGCAAACAATCAATCAATCAAAAAAAAAATCAAGCAAACAATCAGTCAATCATCATTTAATAAGATAAATGACGTTGAGTTAAAGGAAGTCGTCTATCTTGTTATGTTATATTGGTAGGGCAATGTAATGAAGAGGGATGAGACACATATGACTAAAAAAATTAGAATAGTAATGTTTGAAGGATGGAGATGGAGCGGAAGGCCAAAGAAAAGACGGATGGGTTGTGTGTGGAATGATATGTAAGAGATAGGTGTATATATGATGCCGTGGTGTCTGACAGGAGCGAATGGTAGAAGAAAATGTGTTGTGCCGACCCCAAATTGAATGAGTCCTTCACTCATTCCTTGGGCACTCAGACCTTGGGCAGGAAGCTGACGGCGGCCGTCAGCTTCCTGCCCAAGGTCAGGAAGGAAAAGATGTTAAATTTGCTGATGGATATCACGCGGCCTCATCAACTTCATTCTGTAAGCAATGCATTCCGTGAATATTATTACAAATACAAATAGTTTATTTTCTTTACCAAGTTTGTACTACATACTAGTGATAGAAGTGTCCTTTTAAGCAAGTAAATGCCTGTACTAGGACACTTCCCTCTTCCGTAACTTTTTACGTAATGTACACAAGAAATGCCAGTGTTTACTATTTATAATTATAATTTATACAATTTTATGAAAGTAGATTAAACATAAAAATAACTTAGTGTGCGTTTTGTGTATGTAATATTGTGAGATGAAAATATGCAATGTGTTGTGGGATATAATATGTTTGTGTAGGATGTGTGTGTGTGTGTGTGTGATGTATGTGTGTAATTGTAAAAATGTGCATGTGAGTAAGTGTGTGCGTGGATGAGTGAGTTATGATGTGTGCTGCAGGAGAGCCTCAGTGTCCTCATATGATAGTGGTTTTATCCATTGTATTACAAGTTTTTTTACATTCAAAGAGTGGTTTGGTGTAAACATATATTTATTCGTATTAGAATGCAGGAAGCGCCTAAACAAAGCAAACGTTGCTTTCATAATTATGGTTGTCACACCTAACCGTTTATTTTGCAGACACTATCCAGCCCATCAGGATTCAACGCTCTGATGCGAGGGACGAGAACTACGCCGGAGTCCGGTCCATCGCCAGTGGCTGGGGACGCACCTGGACTGATGGTAAAGATTTACTTTCTTAAATTATTAAACATACGAGTATTACATTTAAACATACAAAAAGCCATATCTTTCTCCCATAGGGGTAGGCTGTCACCACAGAACGCCTAAATTAGAACGTTAAAATAGCTAAAAAAAGGTGTCTTAAGGACACACGGTTAGAACGGATCACATTTTAATAAAGAAGGATAAATATTTTTACAAAAAAGACTAGATTTAAAAAAAAAATAGGTTTTTTGCCAAGATGATCGGGAAGTGCAAAGTCACTGCAAAAAGATTTCTGTTTTTGGTGTTCCTTTTATTGTAACAAATCGCAAAGAAATCAGAACGATAACGTGCGAGTAACTCTGTTCCAATAACTAGTAGATAATATATTGCGCTTTAATTTGCTTAACGATAATTTATCTCAGTCAGACCACTTATACTAGGTGCACCCATAGAAGGTACACAGATAGATATCATACTTACTAAGACCTTTCTTGAATGCAGGAGACGCTCCCGAGAACTTGAACTGGGTCTATCTGAATGTCACCAGCAACTGGGATTGCTTGTGGGCCTTTTTTAGAAATCATTCAGACCGCTAAAATAAGGACAATAGCAAAAAAAAATATAAGAATAAGAAATAAAATACCTACTTTTATAGGATGAGTTTGTTCTAGAGTGCCGGCAATTTATTATTTTAAGTCAAAATAAAATCACTTTATATATAGTGTTTTTTTTTTGTTTAGATGTCTTTAGTTAGGCTTACTAAACGCTGTGTTAAAATTTGTCCACCTATTTTAATGGGACCTTAAATACTATGCAAAGATATCCATAGGTTAGGTTAGGTTAGAACTGTGACCAACAACGAACCGAAATTGGTCGCGAAATTTTTCTAAGTATTTTTTTCATAGTGCCCCCAAGACGACACTCTGACCTGAATTTCATTCATTTATTTTATTTCAAGACAAAAATCAGTGAAACGACCTTTAATCATTCTAAACAGTTGTATGAGTGAAAATATTATGGTAATTATGTTTAGGAATAAAAGCGTTAGGATAAAAAACAGTAGGAGTTTAAATATATTTACACTAATGATATTATGAATTCCAATTTTCGGAAACATGAGTGTTATGAACATCGTCGGTAGGACTACAAATAGTATGAATGAAAACTTTAGGATGAAAAATTTTAGGAAGAGTGATCATTCGGATTACAAATCGTTAGGAAGAACAATTTCGGATAAAGAACTTTAGGTGAGCCAATATGGACCCGTTATTTCTAGCGGCATGTCACGGGAACAATCTGGCACCCACATCCCCCTTAAAATTAAGGTGAGATTTAAAAACAATGGTTGGACCTGCTGTCTTGTATGAATCATAATGTTGGGCCATAAAAGGGATGAATGAAAGGAATTTCATGTGGCTGAGATGAGAATGCTAAGGGGGATGTTAGGTGTCACGCGAATGGATAAAATAAAATGACTACATAAGAGGAAGTCTCAAAGTTGCACCCGTGACTGAAATATTGTGTCGTAATCGGTTATCGTAATATGAGCATGTGATGCGGAGATATGAGGAAAATGTCGTAAGGTAGTTCTGAGTATGAATGACGAATTTGGATGAATTGGTTATGTAAATGATGATAATGGCAAGAAACGAGGGGTTCGATGAGATGACGAGTAATACAGAAGTATGAAAAAGAAGACATGCTACGCAATGAATTGGATTTGGGGCAAGAGAATGATGATATTTCCCAGTTTTGGAGAAACCGATTAGTCGTCGATTGTACATTGAGGTGTAACGTATTCTCCGCAATATATGCACATTATTATTGTAACCTACTTCTGTTGGCCCAAAAATGACTCATCGGTTCGAGAAGAACATGATAAGAAAAACACATAGACGTACAGTTATAAAAAATAAATTTAAACGCAATGACGTTCCACAGGGTGATAGCGGTGGTCCACTGACCGTCATCGACATCGATGGTAATACTAGTCAGATCGGAGTAGCCTCCTTCGTATCATCCAGTGGTTGCCACACCGACGAACCAGCTGGTAAGGAAATAATTACTGAATTTTATTTGAAATGTAAGGTTATTTTAACGTGCTCAAGTCATATCAAGCAACTTTTGGATTCTTGGTAGTTGTTAACTGTGTGTGTGTGTGTGTGTTTTTTCCTTGAATAACTAAGTTTAAGTTTAATAAGTTTATTTATTTCACCTTAAAAATGTAACATATTGATCATTACTAACTCCTCAATCATTGCATGATAGTCTCAAGAATATTGATGCTTAACTTTATATTACCAGGTTTCATCCGTGCCGGCTACTACCACGACTGGTACACTGAGGTTTCCGGCATCGATTTCGACTGGGTGTATTCCAACGTGACTACCGAATCTCCAGTTAACGTCACTACTACCGAAAGCCCTGTCAATATCACTACTACCCAAAGTCCAGTCAATATCACTACTACCCAAAGTCCAGTCAATATCACTACTACCCAAAGTCCAGTCAATATCACTAGTACCCAAAGTCCAGTCAATATCACGACTACCCAAAGTCCAGTCAATATCACTACTACCGAAAGCCCTGTCAATATCACTACTACCCAAAGTCCAGTCAACGTCACTACTACCGAAAGCCCTGTTAATATCACTACTACCCAAAGTCCAGTCAATATTACTACTACCCAAAGTCCAGTCAATATCACTACTACCCAAAGTCCAGTCAATATCACTACTACCCAAAGTCCAGTCAATATCACGACTACCCAAAGTCCAGTCAATATCACTACTACCGAAAGCCCTGTCAATATCACTAGTACCCAAAGTCCAGTCAATATCACTACTACCCAAAGTCCAGTCAATATTACTACTACCCAAAGTCCAGTCAATATCACTACTACCGAATGACCTGTCAATATCACTACCACAAGTCCTCCTGTGAATGCGACCACGGAGGAACCAGAAATTGTGACTCCTGAATCTGATGAATCAAGCGCGTCTTCTGGTTCCAGCTCTTCCGAATTTAGCTCGTCGTCTGAATAAAGCTCTTCCTCTGACTCATCTGATTCTAGTTCATCACCGAATTCATCATCCATTTTATCATCAAGTTCATCATCCAGTTCATCATCGAGCTCATCATCGAGCTCATCGTCGAGCTCATCTTCTGATTCTTTAGACTAATGCTGATGACTAATAAATTCCAAGGGTCAATAGTTTTCTATTGGGATTTTAACTGTAGGTTCTATGTTGAATACCTAACATTTTCTTTATTCAAAACATAATAACACTAGTTGTATATTACTTTGTTGTTTAATTTCATTTTATATCTCATCCCTTCCGAATCCAAATTAACGTATAATTCAAGCTCGTCATCCGATTCCTCTAACTATTCTTAGGGTTAGACTGAGTAAATGCTACATAATAACGATTCATAATCGTAAGGTCCGAAAATGAATCGCTACTCAGCTACTGGAATCAAATCAACAATACAAGATGCAAACGGACCCATCGCGAAGTTTTCAACCAAGCTCTCTTTTCATTAAACTAATTAACATTACCTATGCCAAAACTATTGCTTGGAAACAACTTTATTTTACATAGCATAACATCACGCCTGTAATACCTGAAAAGTTAGACGGAGGTGTATCAGAATAGTAGGTACATCCACATTTCGCTAGTAATGTTTAGGTACTTTGTATTAGTGGGCGAGCCTTGGGACAAGCCCACCACACTATTCCCCATTGCTCCATGCTATTCCCAAACCACTGCAACTCCTGAGAGCCACCAAAAATTTTCAAAACAATGAAGCTCGACGAAGTCCCAAAAGAATAAAAACTGTCTTGAATACCGCAACGAAATTAATCAGAAGTAAATAACGGAGGAGTAGCAATAACATATTTTCTCTTCCCCTTCATTATATCAGCATGAGACTGAACAAAACAAGGCCAAAGGAGCCCCCAAAGCTGTTTAAAAACAAAGCAACCAAAATACATATTTGATGAGTTTTGAATACAAGCAACTGGAGATCAAAGATCACAGCTGTTGGGGTCACCACAGTTTGCTGCCCTCGCCCTGCTTCTTGTGACACTGCTGTGAGCCTGTGACCTATATTTCTAAACAGAGGTTCTTGCTAAGCTAAGCTTTATTATTTTGGCTAAAAGTCGCAACTGAAAGCGGATTTCACCAATAGGACGACACACAATCAACTCCTCTAAGTGGCGTTCAAGATTCATCAGTCATCATCAAGCGTTTGAACGAGGTTTAGAAATATGTATATTATTATGCCGATTGCGTTTGGGTTATTGATAAAGTCCGCTTCAAGTAAACTGGTACCAATATTTTTAATAGAACTAAAAGCACTCAAAAGACAATCGTTAAACTTCTTTTTGATGTGTAGTGTTGCATGACGGATATAGTGTCTGGCACACTGTGAACTTCTAACCTTACCCCTCATAATTGCCGACGCCGGTCGAAATCGATTGTGACACAAGGGTTCCATGAATCGAAATCCGTATACAAAAGCCGACTTTTCACAGACAGAACTATAGTAAAAGACAGATTGTATACAGATTTTTTTGTACAAAACTGTTGGTATAGTAAATTTATAAGTGTTTTATGTATTTTTCCATAGTTTTATTGTGTCGGAAACACGCCAAACGCAGTTGTGAGTCGCCGGTCGCGTGTAGTGGCGACAAATCGCAAGGAAATAAAAATAGGCGCATGGTGGTACAGCGTCGTATTGCAGTGGCGGGCTACCGCGCATGCGTGACAGTGTTGCTAGGGGAAGAAGGAGTTTACCCTCCACGCGATTTACATATATTTATTTTGTTTATAGAACCCTTAAGTCGTTATGGCTCAGAGGTTATTGGCCTCGTCTCTCAAGCATGAGGTCGTGGATTAAAATCCGGGCAAGTATGTACCAATGTGACTATTTCAATTGACGGCACGGTTGGCGCATTGGCGCAAGCAGTTGACTGCTGCGCTACGTGTCGCGGGTTCGATCCCCGCACGAATCATGGAACTAATATTTGTTTGGCCTACAGATAGTTGTTTCGGGTCTGGGTATTTGTGTATGTGAATTAAAATGTCTGTGAACGCACCCATCATCATCATCATCATCAACAGCCTATTAATGTTCCCACTGCTGGGACTCAGGCCTCCTCTCTTAGAGAGGGAATGGGCTATAATCTACCACGCGGGCCCAGTGCGGATTGGTAGATGTCACATGTCTTCGAATGTTTTGGTTCTAAGACATGCCGGTTTCCTCACGATGTTTTCCTTCACGGTTTTGAGAGCAGCGGTGATGAAATAAATTACACAAAGTAATGAGCCTGCCTGGGTTCGAACCCACGACCTACTGTTCGTAAGTCGGGGCCGCCACCACTGGACGCACCCATGACACAGGAGAAATTTATTCCTAGTATGGCAAAGTTATTTAAAAAAAAAACATTTATGTACCTACGAATTTGTATGTATGTGTGTGTGTTAGTACTTTCTAAGTTTATCTCAGACGTCACAGACATCGGTGAAAAAAAAATCGCACATAAACCTGAACTAATAATGATCTAGCTGCTCGCGACTGCGTTCGCGTGGAGATTTTGATATGTATATATTGTGTGCGAATTCAAAAGATTTCCTATTAACCTTCGCCAGGATATAATTTAATTTTATCTCCTCGGCAGCATTACCATAGTATAAATAAGGGAAGTAGGGTATCTTCATACAAACGCACCGCGCGCGGCTTGTATGTGTGCGCCTAGTATCTTTACGGTCGCCGCACGCACACTCAAACAAAATCTCGCTGCATTTCGCACTGAGCCAGTCAAGGTTAACACCGCACAAGGTTCGCGCGTCACGCACGGCTTTTCGGCACCGTTATGTACCTAAATGAAAAATGTCTGATAATCGCAGGAGAAGTTATTGCTGTGTGTTTGGGTGTCTAAATAATTCATCGATTCCAGAGTTGAGTATGTTCAGATTACCCACTCAACAGGAAAGGTAAGCAAGTCTTTATTCTAGCAAGTAATTTATACTTGATGAAGAGATACCTACTTATTTTTTTGTTGTTGGTATTAGTTTTCTATCAGACAGACGAAGTAGGCAGGCCTACTTTCCACTAGAATGTATTAGGTAGGTACTTTTGATGATATGCCGCTATTGCTTTGTTTACGTTTAGTCATGCCGATTTCTCAGTATTGTAGGTAGGTATAGTAACTAAGTATGTACCTACTATCTGTATTATTTTATGTTGGTTTAGTCAAAAGTAAAAACATATATATTGTCCTTTATGTGCAAAAATACTACATTATGCCTATTAAAAAAAAACAAAAAAACTGACAAGTATGTACTAAGCCTACTATCTGTATTATTTTATGTTGGTTTAGTCAAAAGTAAAAACATATATATTGTCCTTTATGTGCAAAAATACTACATTGTGCCTATTAAAAACAAACAAAAAAACTGACAAGTATATACCTACTAAGTAAATAATTTAAACACAAGCTCTTAGTCTATAAATATCTGTTGGTCCTCTTTTTAGGCAAAAGCCTTTTCATTCCGAAACTATTAGGACTACATAGTTGAAACTTGGTAAGTAGATGTATGCTGTGAACCGCCTTACGATTTTTTTACATAAAAAGAAAATAATGTAGTAGGTATGCTGTACATCTCAATGAAACTCAGACAACACAAATAAAAAAATACAACTTCCCGGCCCTTGCCAATTTTTAGGCACTGTATTAAAATTTAGCTGAAAGTGACAACACTGACACAGGCAAGTACGGTAGGTAATTATGTCGCGGATTGGGCCGGAGATGCTCTACTTCCCTTCTTTATACTATGGCATTACGATCCGATTAATTATCCATGAAAAAGTAACAAACAAACAGGGCTACTACCGCATTTATATCTTATTAGTATGGCTGTAAGAGTGGGATTGCCAATCCGTCTTGAGCAAGTGTTTTGTGATAAATGTTCGTGCATTATAACGTGAACCGCGTTACTTTGAGTAGGTAATTTATTTCATCACCTCTGCTCTCAAAATGATAAAAAAAACATCGTGAGGAAACCGGTATTCTAGAAGCAAAAAATTGAAAGACTTGTGACTTCTCGAACTCGCACTGGGCGTGCGTGCTGGATTACAGCCCATTCCCTCATGAAGAGACCTGTGTCCCAGCAGTGGGAAAATGAAGTATAGACTGATTATGCTTATGCATGTGTCAGAAATCGTTGATTTTCAATTACCTATTTTATTTAGTAAGTCAGAAAAGTTAGGTACCCACAATAAGTGGAAACTGTACAATACTGGCAACACATGATTGCATTTGGCGCGCGCGCGAATCGCCCTACCAAATCAACATGGCGAACGCTCGGGTAGCGCGCCTCGTCTCATAAAACAACCGGGTAATCTCATTCTCACGTCACCACACGTAATTATAATTTCTACCAATCGTTTGTGGATAAAATGTTATAGTGTCCGGTCTACGGGTGTGAATAGTGAATTCTTTTGTGTATACTGTGAGTTATTGTTTATTGCATGAGTGGAGCTCATGGGGTGTCCGACGTACGGGACGATGGACGCGACTCACCTGCCAGCACCGAACAGCTAACGTAAGAATATTCAATTAAAATC
Organism: Diarsia dahlii; assembly: GCA_949775195.1. NCBI lineage: Eukaryota > Metazoa > Arthropoda > Insecta > Lepidoptera > Noctuidae > Diarsia > Diarsia dahlii. The sequence goes on along the minus strand of OX459210.1, from coordinate 11,039,908 downwards.
AAATATTTAATGCAACCTTCTCAAGCGGAACCTCTATGGCGCTCGCCTTCTTCCTCGATCGAATTCGCTGTAGTTAAAACTCTTTTGCGGAGTAACAGAAGTACTATTCCTAATGAAGGTTTACCGCACCCCTAATGGCAGGCTTTACTCGGAATAAATATGATTATAACCCCTGTATGGTTTTTATTTAGTGGAAAATGTTGACAATGTTTTATGAACTCTTTTGTGTTTCCGGAAAATTTGTCATTTTTATTAATACGTCGTGATTTGGTCAGATTGTTGGTTGCGGATGTGAATCAACTAAAATATATTGTGCTTTTAATGTTAATACTAAGAATTCATGAATGTATCGAGGAAGTTTTATTAAGCAGTTTAAATGCAGCATTTTTAGCATTTCTCAAAAATATTATTGGTCATATTATAGTGCAGCAAAGTTAATTAGTCTTGCTTTGAAGAAAATAAAGTGCGTTACTAACTTTTGAAGATTTCAATTTAAAATTCGAAAATGAAAATTTTATTCTTTATGTAGAGTGATTGACCGATTTTCGGCAATTGAAGTGGGATATTTTAATCTGGTTTCTAAACGAAGTTATTAAGATTAAGCATTTTTTATGCGTATACCTAGGTATATTATGTATAAAATGCATGTATATTTACTGCTATATACTTCTAATGTAGAACAAATTCTTAGGCGCATTGTCATTAACAAAAGCACACATGAAATCTTTCTAATGATGCGTTGAAAGCCATTTCGTGCATTCGACAAGCCGGCTGCTGCAGTCAACAGGATTATCTATACAAACTACAACCAGTTGTCACGATATGTCTGCACGTTTAATTTGTGTAGGTACTTACATATTGAAACTGAGAAATTCTAATACATCTTCGTGTGAGTACTTACTTAATTATCTCTTTGTGGTTTCATATGGGGTTTTTAGAGATGATCTACTCCAGGCCAAAAACTATGGTGAAGTTATAAAAGCCGTTACTCAGAACTTCGGAGAAAATTATAAATCTAGTTGGTCCCCCAAAATAGCTGTGCATTTATTTGTTTATTGCCAAAATGGGTGTGAATTATTTAAAATATTTAAATAGGTACTTTTACAACATTTCCAAAAGATATAGGCAGGAACATATGTATATTTACGTAGCGCGCCTTTATTATTTTCTTCCTCATCAGACCGTAAAAAAAACACCAACAAAAATAGTCCTTGATTCCTCGAACGCGCAGTCGAAGGACATTATTTTCCCGCAAAGATTAACCTTCTATTCGTGACATCTTCTAGTAGCCATAAAACATTGTTGTCGGACGAATTCAGCCAGTGTGTCAGTCAGGTTGGCTGGTTGCCAGGAAGACGACGGTTACGCCTCAGACGATGTCGACGTCATCTTTGCGTAAAAATCCATACGTATTGTGTAACGCGTTAACTTGTCAGCTTTCGAGCGTCACGCAGTTCGGGAGTATCTGCGAGAAACAGATACAAGTTCCCTATATGGATTTATTTCTAGGAATGGCGGTAAAAGAAAGAAGGAAAATAAAACAAAAGGTTGTGACAATCCTTCACATAAAACATGTCAATTTGAAGACTGATATGGTCTGAATTTCACATAATTATAATGTCACTGAGTTGTTGACTAGTCTAGCTGTGACTAAAAGGAACATCTGTGATTTTATAAATTCCACAAGGGTCTATGATATTTTTGCTCTTTTGCGAAGTGTGAGTTTGTGTGACTGCTATGATATTAGCGTTAACTATCTTTAAATTCAAGAGTTTATACGGAAGAGGGAGTTTTTTTGAGGTTGCGCCAATTTGGCAACATGGATCTTTAATGCGTTGCCCAACATTAGATTTTTAAATTCTCTTTGTTTGCTGAAAAACTTCTCAGTCTCGCACCCACAAATCATATTCAATTCATTCACTGTCACATTATAGGAATCTCAGGGTGATTGGTAGAAGGGTTTCCTTAAAATTAATTCCTCTAAATGGGTGAAAAAGGTCAGAACTGGATTGTACTGGAGAAATCGCTGAGAATGGAAGTTTTGTACAAGTTAAAGTCAATCAAAATTAAAGTCATGTATTAAAATTAGGCTGATGAAATTAATCAGCACTTATTGTATGTCAACAAGAGACAGTCCCCCACTACACCCAGCCTTCGACATGGCTTGTAATAAAATTAAATATCACATAGTTTATATTTCTGCCTATCCTATTGAATAATATGATGGTTGATGTTCTAAAAGATCATTGGATAAGAGGCTCATTATTTCGCGTCTGTTTTTAGACTCGTCACATAGGAAGAGCTCATTATAACGATTAGGTACCGTACGTAGGTCGCGTAGGTAAGCGGATTCTAGTCGTACGTATTCTCTGTTAGTAGTTACTTCTAGTAAAGTAGTAAGTATGAAATGAGATTTTACATCTCTTATAAGTTAACCCGCGCTTGCTACTAGGTTGGTCTGTGGACGGGTTACCACCCATTACATAGGTACCCACCGAATTTTATTCGTGCCTCAGAAAGCACGTTACGCTGTTGATTCCGGCTGCCATAAATAGATCTTTCGCAGTCGTTACATGTAGTCAGTGACCTGAAAACCTGAGTCCTACAGAAAACCGTAAATTTTCAACCTACCAATAAAAATTCGTTACCCAGCATTTTTAAGTAATAATTTTTCCTAATAGTAATTAATTCATAAATTGTACATACTACTGAAGTGCCTGTCTAAGAGATCACTGCTATTATTTATACCACTAGTTCCATTACACCATTTTGAAAATCAGTGCATATGATGGCCAAGCGTGGCCCATTAGCTTTCAATATTTAATTAGTAAACTAATACATACGAGATGTGTTCGTACCTACGATCAATTCAAACTTTTATTTTACGATGATTTTAACAACAGCTGGTTTTGGCTATAAAGTTGTTGAATTATTTGTTTGGTACAATCGCCAATTATCTAATACAATGTTATTTCAGTTTGTTACAACTAATGGATAAAACATTCACTAGGATTATTTTTTAGGAATAGGATAGTTATAAATTATTTGTCACCTTACCATTTCATATAACTGTCAAAAGTATTACTGTTATTATTTAAAAACACGAAAAGAAATTAAAATTAAGTCTTTAGCCTATTTGCGACTAACTTTACCAAAATGGGCGAAAGAATAACAAGTAAAATAAAAGTTTTTAAAAATAAGGAAAATCATCACTGCTGGATATAGGCCTCTTTAATTTTACGCCACTCAACTCGATTTTCGGCAACTCTAAAATCATCAAAATCGTGTTTTCACGTAAATAAAAATATTTATCGTGTTTATACGAGAAACTATATTTATAAATAAGTTTATTTCAGTAACAATACCAGTATAGTTTAGTTCGGAGGAAGCTATTTATAATGGATATCAGTTGACCGTGAGCGACTTGTGGTAGTCGTCAAAATAAGCTGGGATAACGACCAGCATTGTTCTAATGTCGCGTCTCAAGGATGAAAGTATTTCGTAAAGGTTACAGCAAGGTCTAATGAATATGATGTTGATGATTAGAACTGGGATAACTGAATACGAAATCAAGGAAAAACAGATTTAAAATTAGTAATTTTATAGATAAGGGTTATAGAGTGAATGTTTCCACAAACCCTGTTTTGTTATTCATGTTAAACTAAAAACTATTTCTTCTGTATCATCAAGAACCAAAACTGTATATTTTGATTTGCATTGCTTGTGTACATTTTATTCATTGTTATTTTTATTGACTAATTTTTCGAAAATGTTATGACAGTTTAACCGTGTCATCAAAATCAAAGCAATTACGAGTATTTCAAGTAGGTCAGTTACAGGCACTTTTGAATAGTAGAAGCCAATTGCGGAAATAATCACACATAACACTGATTTATCATCTAAAACTGATAATTAGTCAAATTTGATTGAAGATAAATTCATAAACGTCATTGACACAAATATTAGTATAAAGATTTCATCCACGTCTTAGATAGAAATAAATAAAACTGTACTGGGTTACTGAGTCGGGACACATGCCAAGGCAAACGGACCTACATACTTCTTGCACGAGTTTCGTTCGACGCCAATATGTCTGAGAGCGCTTAAAAGAAAAGTTTGCCTTGTAAATGAATTATGAACGTTCAGCGCTCGTAACAAAGCCTTATGATGATTTCAAGGATAATTGACAGTTGTAACTCATAAGGAAATAAGGAAGAATTTTCTTATTGGCGCCCACCGTGGGACCTGCGTAGATAATTTGGCGCCCACCGTGGGACCACGGTAGATAATTTGGCGCCCACCGTGGGACTCGGGCAGATAATTTGGCGCCCGACGGGGAACAGCTATCTTTTTTTTTTATTATTATAAATGGGCTTGCTCTTGACTTCAATCTTGCCCTAAGGGCAGAAATGATGTCGACGATGGAACGAGCTTACCCAGAAGAAGCCTGTTTACTCGCGACTTAAACAGATTAGGGTTATATGAACTCGGAAAAACCGACGCAGGCAGGGAATTCCACTCCTTGGCTGTGCGCATAATAAAGGACCCAGCAAAGCGCTTCGTTCGAATGTGTGGAATGTCGACTAGGTATAACGGCACGGCGACGGTATGTCGGCTATCTTGTTAAATACTTCTTGGAATCGTGGAATAAATAAGCTTATCATATAATGGTAATAAGTGTATGTAAGTATTGGTAGTTGGTTCGTACCAATTGGAGAGCTGAAAAACGCAAATGGCGCCCAGTGTGGGTCACTACAATATTCTGTTTTTTGGGGAAATTATATCTTCTTTTTTTTTTTTTTTATTTAGCCTGTACTGTCCCACTGCAGGGCAAAGGCCTCCCCCAACTCCTTCCAAGAGCTCTTATCTTGTGCCGCTTCGAACTAGCCCTCATGGTACGCGTCTAATTTTATTTATTTAAACTTCATGTGCAGTCATAGAACACTAAGCGTACCATACGCAGTGGTATATATTTGCTAACCTTGCATTATAAGGCTGATATTATAACCGTGTTTAATATAATAATAATTACAGAACTTATTTATCGTTTACAGAAATCAACAAAATCACTCTCCAGAAAAATCAATGCGATTGTAAGTACCGATTTCTTACCGATAAAATACCAGAATGTCTGAAATTATTCAGCAATCAGTACAGCCCGCAATCTTTATGGCCGTAATTACATTTAACAGGCGGACCGCAGGGACCAAATTCGGCTCAACACCCACTACCCTACTTCGGTGTTTACTCCCGACCCTCGCTCACGGCTTCAGACGTAACGTCACTCATCTAAATGTCAATTAACTTGTAAGTTTCGCGAACATTCTCGTTAATTAGTTCAGTAATTATGACACTGGCATGTTTTGGGAAAGTTTGGCCTGGAAGGAGGTTGAGAGGTAAGCCACCTAAGCTCGAGTTTGGCGTTTTATTATTGCAAAGTGCTAAGTTATGTTTGATGGTTTGTTAGGGTTTTACTTAGGTAATAATATTTTTTAAGCGTAACGACTGCTCTTATAGTTATATTTTGGTTAAATAAATACTAAAAATCACGCTTTCCCCAACCCATATCCTGATTCCCTATTATATCTTCATTTGATACCCTTAAAGTGGGAATGCATAAAACATACCAAGTCTCCATCTTTGGTAGTATTTGGGAGCTAAGTTAGATTTAGAATCACGTCACTTTATTAACCATGCATTGTAATCCTAACTAAGCAAAACTTTAAACAACTATGAACAATAAAAGCCTATTAAACGCTTTACAATTCCTTCAAAACCTGTTATTTCTTATATAATAACCAGTTTAACAAAAACCGTTCAAGCTACTTTGCTCTCTATCTGTGCTTAGAATCAAGTAGCCTTCAAAATTCTGCGCAGCCATTGTCCCTCAAAAATGTCCCCTCTCGAAAGGGAGGGTCCTACTTGCTCATATAAAAGAGGACCTTGGCATTTATTAATACAAAGCGGCTTAGCACAATAGAAAATTACCGGTTTCTTAACGATTCACACTTTTGTTAGCAAAATCTTGCGATAGGGTTAACTTGTATTTATTTTATAATAAATATTTTTTTACTGTACAGAAAGCTACCCGAACATTCAAATTTTCTCAATGAACCTTGAACCTAAAGCTTTACCGATAAAGTTGGATAACTATTAATGTTTGTAACTGAAAAATTATGTGTGTGTGAAAGCATGCAAAGACGGACTGCCGCCGGTCGCGGGTAAAATACCTACCCATTATTATTATTGACTAGCTGACCCACGCAACTTCGTCTGCATCACATAAATAGGTATAGCTTATAACCTTTCTCGATATATCGACTATCCAACGTATATTAACTTTTATAAATCGTAACAAATAAAAAATCGTATCTTTCCTCTTTATAATTTTATTTTAAATTGGCTTAGATTATTATTAAAGTGAGAATTTAAATATCTCTTACTGTTAAATATACGATTATATCCTGTACTTGTAAACATTATGGTGCAGTAAACATTGCGAAGCAACGCGTGTAATTCTTTTGCCGCGCGGATATTTTTACATTGCGATATCTTAGATATTTGTTTAAACTGTATAGAGTAAAGTTTCAAAAAGTTTTCAAGTTCCATTCTAACAAACACATTTATTTAGATATAGATTAATACCATATAGGTTAAATAAGCTCCGCAAAAAAAAAACTTTTTAAACTAACATTTTAATAATAAAAAAGGGTTACAGTGAGTTAATCTTAAAAGATAGACATATCCTGTCTTTTTTTTTGAACTTTTAAAGAGGAACAATTATTTTCATAGACATGATATTTGCATAACTTATTTTCGCAGCGCACGCAACGGAAGCTCTCAAAAAGGAATATCAGTTTGTGTTTTTGCAACATTTTTCATTTATGCTCCGCTCCTATTGGTCGTAGCGTCATGTTATATAAAGCCTCCCTTGATAAATGGACTATCCAACACAAAAATAATTTTTCAATTCCATCCAGAAGTTCCAGAGTTTATCGCGTTCAAACAAACAAACACACAAACTCTTCAGCTTTATAATATTAGTATAGATTTGGGTCGAGAATCATTACTTACCTAGTTTAATTGTAACCATCTATCTGGCAGAAACTTGATGCTCCGAAATTTATTTGGCATAACACACTTGGCATATTCTTCTTTGAACGAATGTGTTTATGGCAAAACAATTATTTAATAGAATTATCGTTTCGCAGAATGTTTAAATGGCCGAATTTTCAATGGCATACTTTTAAGATGGCAGAATTTTATTTGGTAGATTATTATAAGGCATAATGCCAATTCTATTACAATATTTTTGAACTAATTAAAAATTAAAAGTCAATACCTTTTACTACAAAAGTTAGTGACAGAAACGAATCGCTGCAAAACCGACTCCACGTAGTCTCTTCTGCCCTACCCCGAGAGTGTAATCTAAGCCCGCGTAGGCGCGGAGGGGCGAAGCGACCCACAAGCTGAGGAGCAGGTGGCTTAAACGCGCGCCGCCGCGGCTGAGGCTGGCCGGTCCGCCGCGCGCCGGCCAGCAAGCCGAAGCTGCGGCGGTGTGTGTTAAAACCATCTGCGACGATAAGCTTGCGTGGGACAGCCGGAGCACCGCAGCGCCGGAGCCGTGACAGAAGTCATGCCTGCTGCATGTTACACGTATACGTATGAAATGAAATGCGTGCCAAAAGGCGATTCTGATTATGAATTTTCTGCGAAATGATGGTTCTGGAAATGAAGTTTATGCTCAAAGATGATTCTGACTTACAAAATTATGCGTTTTAAATTTATGGTAAATGAGTGTAGGTACGCCAAATGATTTTCTGCGAAATAAAGTTTCTGCCATCCACTGCTATGCAAAACAAAATTCGGATATAAAAAATTCTACTAAAAAAGGTAGACCCAGTTTAATTATCTCCTAGAATTTGACGAGAATGCAAAACGACAGCTTGTATACTTTCAAAATATGCCTCAAAAAGTTTGTAGCTACCCTCATTTCACAAATATCGGTGGCAGTTTAAAACAATAATCCAGTGGGGTGGAATAGCGTTTCGACTACATAGCCGGGCTACGCTTTGCTGGATTTATTGTTATCAGCTGTAACGCCCGGCGCATGATAAACAGGTTCACAGTGGAAGGCATACAGTGAATCAAGAGTATTTTTAATTGGGTAAAGCATGAGTAATATTCTTTTTTTTGTACTTTTTATTTTTGGCTGCATGCTATAATAAAGTATGTTTATAATGCGTTGTAATCTTTGAATGTTTCTTCATGTTTGTAGAAACACGTTTTACGTTATAACAGGTTAATGGCACTAATGAAAGGTTATTCACAAAAGAATGTCACGTATGAGCTATGCGTACGAGTAATTAAATAAAAAATATTGTAGCCCTCAAATACATTAGCTCGTATATCACTAAGCATAAATACATATTACAAATGAAATACGTTCATTCCTAACTTTTAGGTATTTTAACGAAAAAGAATTCCAATGGAGGCACTGAACTAGGTTCTGAAATAGATGAAAGTGATAAGCTTATTAAGCTTATCGAGATGTTGAGTCGCGATACTAAGCAAATTGTAATTTTAGCTAGTATTTAAAAAAATAAAGACAGTATTCGGAGGGCTGGGTTACTATCGGCTAGAAATAATGAACGTAACTGTCATTAATTTGTTGTACGGACAATTACTTCATGATGATAATTCGGTTGTAAAGGTCACCGCTCGATCAATATATGACTACTTATTCAAATTAGAGATGAATGCTTATGACATTAGGAATATATGCTTTACGTACAAACTTTTGAGTAGGTAATTCTTTAAATATTTTTTAACTTTAAAAACTCCTCTTTCTGATGAGGTAAGTGATTTTAACTAAGAGACTATAGACAAAGGAAAGATAGTGAAAGGGAAACAGAAAAACGGAATACAACTCGGTTTATGAGAATATTTCGCCAGTAGGACCTCAACAGCCAGTAGGAACATCCAAGTTGACTTACTGAATCACAATGGACACTGGCTCCAAATTGTAACGTGCGACTCACACTGACTCACAGCAACCTTTCAGGCTATCGATTTTGTACCCCAAGTGAACGCCATGCTTGTTTTAACTGATCACCGTCTTTATAGACCTGCCTTGACATTATCTTGACAATCATGGGCTAATAAACTTGCGGCGGCATTGGAGGAAGATGTCGGGGTTTTAAAAGCGGTGTGGCACGATCAAGCACGATGCGACGCGGACGGTGGCATTGGGAAGGGTCTGATAATAATATGTTTGATGAAGTAGAGTGAGAATATTTTGTGTTTTTACATAATGTTGTTTTTTCCAGTTTGAGGTTATATTTTTCTTATCTCCTGTACTCGAAATTAGTAATTAAGTATAATCTACATATGTTTATTGTTTAGAATACTAACTCATAAGCACGGCAGTTTCGATCATTCACTATTTAGCAGCTAAAAGCTGTCCAGTGCTACATTAAAAAAAAAAAACAAAGGACTCCCCTAAGCGTTGCTACGTCGACTGATCCTGTGTCTCACGCATCCAGTGGATTCCCGTGGCCTTCATCAGGTCTTCCGTAGTTTCAGTAAATAAATCAAATACACGACAATGTAAAAAACGCAGTAATATATTATATATAATAATCGGGTAGTTGAAAAAATAATTAAATCTGGCAAATTCTGTCAGTGACTAGGTAGGTACTATCGGATGAGAAAGGATAATCGAAAATGACACTTATTTGGGCCCCTCGTAATTCTATTACTTTGGAAGCGGAAAACTTATTTCCAGAAATGGACCTGTCGGTTCCAGGTACCCTATTGTGACGTTCATCCATTTTAATTTACCCATTGCTAAGGACGGTGGTTTTGGCGACCCACGCAACTCGGTTGATATCAGTGGGCGAATCTCGTTGCATACGTCAGCAGGAGCGATTGGCATAACGCTAATTGACGGCATTCATGACGTTGCTAGAGTGGGACGCGTGGTTAATATATTTTTCAATCTTTTCAATGGCTTCTTTGGAGATGAAACGTACACGCGTAACGATGAGGAAGTACCAGTTCCCACTCAATTATTTTACTGATTCAATGATTGTATTGAAAATGCTTGAAGACTTAGAAAGTTTGAAATTTAATACGACAACGACAGTTCTGGATGTTTTGTATAGGCTGATCTAATTAATGGGTATTGTCAAAGGAGGCAGAAGTCGAATTTGAAGGTTGAACGTTCTAGAAACGTCGTTAAAATGAAACTCATACTAACCTGAGCTTTAGACCTTATAGAGAGCTGGTTTAATAAATTGCTACAAAAAAAACTCATTACACGTTCCCCTTTTATGGTACCTCAATAAATTAAATAGTCTAGCTACCTACGTGTCTAAAAACCAATTTATTTTTCATATTTTAGAAAATATAGAGCTTTTTGTGGCCTCAGTTAAAGAGCCATATTCAGAATACTTAAAAGCGAATGAAGTTATTAATTTGGCACATAGAGGAGCCCTTTGGAATCTATTTTTTCAAGCCATCTATTTTCACTATTGCTTCAAATAAAATAAACTTTGTATAAATAGACCATTTAGAGATAACTGCGCAAACCAACTTTTATAAAAACATGTTAACTTTTCGTTAGTTGGGTCTAATGTTATTACTGTATGACTGTTATTCTGTTTTAGTTATTTTATATAAACCGGCCAGACATATCAATTTTATCTCTGTAAACGACTTCCAAAACGAGGTCCAAAGGATTTTGTCCAAAAATCATTTAGAATAGGTATAACTTTTACGGATTCTTGCTTTGATTTGACTCGGTTATAGTTATTTTAATTTGACGTTATGTATCGGTTACGTTGTTGATAAAACTTTACAAATTACCTACAGTAAGGTTTCATGACGTAAGTAAGATACCTACGTCGCTAACAAAGCTTTATTACATGGAAACCGTCTGTTTTATTTAACTTCAACATTTATTGAGGGTAGTTTCAATTTTTCATTGTGAAGAAATGTTCAGACTACTGATTTTCTAATTATAATTCGAATTCTATTGAATCAAAAGTTATTTGATTATTTTGTGACAGTATCATGAAAACGTTTAAGTTAGCGAAAAATGTAAGTTTTCATTTGGTAATCTAAAACCACTATTGGCGCCCAACATATTAGTCTCAAATAAAATTATTATTAAGTAGCATTTGTGTTACTTAATATTAGACCTTAATTAAAGTCTTGAAATACTTTAACATACTTTTTACCCGACTGCGGCGAAGCCCAAAAGGAGGGTTATGTGTTTGACGTGTATGTATGTATGTATGTATGTAAGTCCGTTTCTTTGTTCCCTCATAACTCATAAACGAATGAACCGATTTGAATGAAATATACGTCATTAGATTCGTCTTGATGGCGCAAGTGTTATAGGCTGCATTAAAATTAAAAAACAAAGAAAAATTGCGGATTTTGGGGGCCAAATCGCTGAGTTCAAAAAAAAATTTTTTTCCAATACCATCGAGTAGGGTATCAAAATAAAGGGTTTTAAAAGAAGATTACAAAAATATAAAACACTTCTATGTCTAAAAGAAATTCAAAGTGGAAAATTCTATAAACAAGCACAAAAGTTAAATCATCTGCGAAGAATTTTAATTTTACGCGACCAACGAAAAACAAACACAAAAGAACTAAAAAGCTGGAAATAAAAAAAGTAGTTAAAAAACTAAAAAACCCGACTGAAAAAACTGAAAAGCAAAAAACAAGCACATTTTAAATTAAACAAAACTTGGAAGCAGGCGGGGTTCATTTGAATATTAAATTATGAAAAGAAAAAATGAAAATAGAATGGACCCCACCTGCTTCCAAGTTTTGTTTAATTTAAAATGTGCTTGTTTTTTGCTTTTCAGTTTTTTCAGTCGGGTTTTTTTTGCTTTTCAGTTTTTTTATAACTTAACTTCAACTTGTTTCATTAGTTAATTTAGGAAATCTGTGAGAAGTTATTAAACAAACCTGAGAGCAAGAAAATAATAGGTAAATAGTTATCATATTATTATGCTGTTTACCAAAGCAAAAAATAGACACTGAATTAAGTAGTTATTTTTTTGTTATATTTTGCTCCATGGTTATATCAGTGACCGGCAAAATGGAGACCCATAAAGTTTTTTTTTTAAACTTTACCCCCAACTAGGAATTTCTCCTGTATCGTGGGTGCATTAACACGCGCCCACAGGATACCCGGTTAAGCAGACGGCAACCACCTAGGTTAATTTTTGAAATGCCATACACAAACAGGGAAACCACGTGTCTTATGTTTAACTAGCTTTTGCCAGCGGCTTCGCCCGCGTGAAAATGACGTTTTTCCATACAAACTTTCATCCCCTATTTAACTCCCTTCGGGGTTGAATTTCGAAAAATCCTTCCTTATTCCTTGTCTACATTATAAAGGGAACCTCTGTGCAGAATTTCAGCTTTCTAGGTCCAAGGGTTTGGGCTGGGCGTTGATGAGTCAGTCAGTCAATCAGTCAGTCAGTCAGTCAGTCAGTCAGGACTTCTCTCTTTATTTATATAGATAAGTAAAACTAAGCGTTTGCATTGCATTCATCATAAACTCCTGGTTATATTCCGCACTAATTACATTAGCGTTTGAAAGCCCTCAACCGACGTTAATGATCAGTGTTGTGACTAAAGCTGAAATCGATAGCTTAATTGTATAATATATTGCTTTCATATAACACATACACCCACAACGACGACGGGACTAAATGATACGGTTTATGAATTATAGTCTTGAACCTTTTAAAAGTCTCTTTCAATTATTTTAATTGTACTTTAAGTTATGTTTTAACTGACTAATTGTGTTAAAGGCACTTTTACAACGCACACAGTCTGACAAAAACCAAATGTTTATCTAATAATATGCTTCAAATAAAACTGCTTACGATATGTTACCATCTATTATGAATATTTATGATTGATTTATCGTTAGACATCTCCAATACAATGTATGCGAAAAATTGGATACAGGTAAAGAAACTGAAGAGATAAATTTTACAGATTGTATGAGAATCTAGGATGTCCAGTTCATATAATGTACTCTTTTACACTTAGTTATGCATATACTGATCAATAATGATGTCACACAGTCACACCGAGTTGTCGTGTCTTGCATACCTTTGTTAAACCCGCTATAGTTTGTGCTGGTATATTTATGGTTTTTCCAAAATGATTTGTAACAATGTGTATTGGATAGCAAAATATGTAAGTGGGTAAACTTTGTTATTGCATTTGAGATGTAATTCACGCCCGAGCTGCAGGCGAAGTTGTTATGGAGCCACGATGTGAAAATAAACATGTTGAACCTAATTGTACTGCAACAACAGCCAGTTTTAGCGGAAGTGTACTGAAAAACCTATTTACTACTACCATTGTACCAATTTATTTGCAGCCGTTTGTATGTAATAATAAACAAAGTGATTTCCGGTGTATAAACGTAAGCTTCTTGGGATCATAATCCAGTGAAAATCTTGAGAAAGGTTTATGAATACCTTCCGTACTTTGTATTGTTGTGTCTGTGTACCTTCGTCAAAATCTGCCAGGCTGTTGTCATATTAGCTATTAATTTGCTTCCGTGCAAACCTGAATCTGAATACAATAGGTAGACAGTTGAATATGAAAGCACATCAGGCTACCCGAAACTATCAAATAATCCCAATCAACCTTGATCCTAATGCTTTAGTGATAACGTTGAAAATCTATTAAGTTTGATAGATTGTAGTAACTTGATGTGCTACCGCCTGTACGTTTCATATTAATGCTTCCAAGACATGGTAAGCTAATGGTGCAGTTTTGCATCCTCGTCAAAGTTCAGAAGATTTTCCTAAAGACATAAAGCATCAGTAGAAATTAAGGTACCTGTCTATCCAACGCGTCTGTCTGTCTGTTCGCGATAAACTCAAAAACTACTGCACTGATTTTCATGCTGTTTTCACCAATGGATAGAATGGTTTTCGAGGAAGGTTTTAGTATATTATATCTTTTCGAAATTCAACCCCTAAGGGAGTAAAATAGGGGATGAAAGTTTGTTGGGATATTTTTCGACATCCGCGCTGGTAAAAACTAGTAGTTAATACGCCGTTTATTTTGTCTGCATTGTCCCACTCCTGGACAAAGATCTCCCCCATAGCTTTCCACTGCTCCCTGTGTGGCAATCTTTGGTCAATCTCCCACAAATGCTTCCAGGTCAACTGCATTAGGTACTCACAGCTAATTACAATTTGAAATGTGGCTAATCCAAGCATAGCTGCTGATGGCCTTGACCGCAGGGTGCAGTCGGCGCGCCTTAATCGGACCATAGAAATGCTATATAACCATAAGGCGCTGAGTCATACGACATTTGTGCCAAATTACTGATCGGTAGGTCACGGACAGGCCCCACCGGAGTGTTCCCACGTTGCCGTCGTGGTGGGGCTTGCGTGTCTCAATGACCCTTGGGGCTCTGCCGGTAGATATACTCATGCCGGAAAGGTCCAAGGCGAGAGACCAGACAAAGAGGACACGCGGGAGGTGCGCCGCCCGGAGACGCGAACAGTGTTCGGGTCCTCGGGCGGCGTGCCTGTCGCAGGAGGAAACCCTACTCGCTGCTCTCTGGTTCGCGTCTGCTCATCAGACGTGACTGTGAGAGCAGTGAGTGGGCGGAGGGAGAGACGAGGGAGGGAGAAAGGGACCATACCCTCTAAAAGGAACAACAATATGAAAGGGACAAATGACAAGATTTTACCCCAGGGCGGTACCAGCTGCTTAGCAGCTGGAGAATCCGCCACGTCTCCACAAGAGACGTCATGCCCCACGTATTCTGGGGGGGGCATCAAATGTTCTAATCCGATTGCCAGTGGCAACAAGAGCCGAGGAGGCTCCCGGTCTGGAAGTCCTGAGACCGGAAGTGAATTCGAAGATGTTGGTGTGCCTGACAAGGTGTCGGGCGAGTGCCGGGAGAAGTCTCCCGGCAAACTCTGGCGGGGGAGCTCGCTTGAGCGGCGACGAGATTCGGGGTCGGATTCTGACTCCGGGTCGGGCGCTAGCTTGGCGGGCTCCGGACGCGAGGATTCGGGGGCTGCTAAGGAAAACGCAGAGCGTTTCCTTAAGCGGCCCAGAGCCGGAGCCGGAGCCGAGGAGTCGTCGTCCGGCGGATCGGACCGACTGACCTCGGCCCGAAAAATCCCCCGGGGAAGGCGTGCCGCTTCCCTGGAGGCTGCCCGGCGAGCCAAGGGGGACGCCGGAGAAGGGCTCCATCTCGGCCGAAAGGCCATCTCGTCGTCGTCTTCTGGCGGCGAGACGGAGACTGGTGGAGAGCGCGGTGAGCCTGGTGAGCCGAAGACCGGTGTTGAGGCCAACACTGGTGGAGACCAGGTCACCGGCGGCGGCTCCATTGGTGAGCGCCTGGCCGGGTTTGCGGAGATCGTGGGGGCCACTATTCATGGCGTCTCTCTAAAGAGGACGCACGAGTCGAAGAAGGCCGCGATCGCCGCGGCCTCGGCCTCCATTGTGGCGGCAGCGGAGGCGCTGTGCGGTGGACCTCCGTCGGACGAGGTGTCCGTACTGCGGGCGGAGGTCACGCGCCAGGCGGTCGCCATAAAGCGTCTCCAGAAGGAGAACGCGAGGCTCCAGGCGAACCTGGCCAAGCTCCGAGGAGCCTGCCCCGAGGAGGTGCCTCAAGACGGGCGCGGGCAAAGCCAGCCTCTGCCTGCCGGAGACCGGGACCTGAACCTGGTTCTGCAGAGGCTGGCTGACCTCGAGAGGGGGCACTCCCTCTTAGAAGGCATTGTTCTTCGGCCCTCCCTGGGGGCGAAGACTTATGCGGGTGCGGCAGCTGGCAACCCTAGGGCAGGGCCATCCAGCCAGCCTGAAGGCGGGGCTCAGCCAGGTGGGAAGCCGGCCCCAGCGCCACCGCGTAAGACGGCTGCCCCTCAGAAGGGCAAGGCGGGACCACCTCCGAAGGGTAAGCCGCCTGCCCAGGTGAAGGGTAAGGCCGCCCAGGAGAAGGGTAAGCCGCCTGCCCCTCCGAAGGGCAAGGAGCCTGCCCCTCCGAATAGCAAGTTGCCTGGCCGGAAAAAGGGCAAGGCGCCCGCGCCCACACCTCCTCCACCCCCTGAGCCTCCCGTGGGCGAGTCAGGATGGGAGGTGGCAGGTGAAAGGCAGAGGGAGCGAAAGGCGGCCCAAAAGGCTAGGCGTAGAGAGCGCAAGCGTCGGCAGAAGAAGCGGAGCGCTGCGGCGAGGCTCCGTGCCCCGAAACACGCGGCTGTAGTAGTAACGCTGCAGCCAAACGCGGTTAGTAAGGGCATGGAGTACGGAGGCGTGCTCGATGGGCTGAAGGCGACGGTGAACCTCGAAGAGCTCGGAATCATCGGGGGCCTCCGAATTCGACCCACCGCTACAGGGGCTCGATTGTTGGAGCTCCCCGAGGGTTCGAGCGCCTCGTCGGCGGATGCTCTGGCTGAGAAGTTCAGGGCGTCCCTAAATGCGGACGAGGTCCGGGTGTCCAGGCCCATCAAGTGCGCAAGCCTGCGCATCGTGGGTCTGGACGACTCGGTCTCCGAGGAGGAGGTGTTGGCCGCCGTCACCGCGGCTGGAGGGTGCTCTGCCGAGCAGGTCAAGGCGGGCACCCTGCGCCCGGACCGCGAAGGCATGCTGACTGTAACGGTCAGCTGCCCTGTGACGGTGGCGAAGACGATTGCGGAGGGTCGAACCCTCAAGGTGGGCTGGTCGAGGGCGCAGGTCAAGCTCCTGGAGCCTAGACCTCTGAGGTGCTTTCGCTGCCACGTGGGGCAGCACGTAGGGTGCCGATGCACCTCGGAGGTGGACCGCAGCGAACTATGCTTCCGCTGCGGTCAGCCCGGTCACCGGGCTGCGGCTTGCCTGGCCACGCCGCACTGCGACGCATGTGCGGCGGCTGGGAAGCCGGCCGAGCACCGGGCAGGGAGCAAGGCCTGCGCTCCACCCGCCAAGGCCAGGGGAAAAGGGAGGCCCTCCGCCACCAAACCCACCGTCGCCAACGCCGCGGCCGCTGCCACCGCCGCCGCCGCTGCCGCCGCCGCCGCTGCTGCCGCCGCCGCCGCTGCCGCCAAAGCCGCTGCCGCTAAAGCCGCTGCCGCTAAAGCCGCTGCTGCCAAAGCCGCTGCCGCCAAGCCTCAGGAGGCCCCGGAGGGGGCTGAAATGGACTGCCATTAATGGCCCCATTAAGCCTCCTCCAGGCGAATATCAACCACTGCGCCTGCGCTCAGGATCTGTTGCTCCAGAGCATGGCGCAGTGGTCGATCAACATCGCCGTGGTCGCTGAGCCCTATTTCGTCCCGCCCAGGCCAGACTGGGTGGAGGACCTCAGTGGCTCAGTGACCATCATTGCGTCGGCCGCCGCCGGCACCCCGGCCCTTGAGATGGTCAGGAAGGGTCAGGGGTGCGTAGCAGCACGGTTCGGGGAGATTGTAGTGGCGGGTGTCTACTTCTCCCCGAGCCGAACTCTCGCCGAGTTCCAAAACTCCCTCAGGGAGTTGAGTGTCGTCATCGGAGGCTATTCCCTTCCCGTACTTGTGCTCGGGGACTTCAATGCCAAGAACTTGGCTTGGGGTTCTCGTTACACGGATGTGCGGGGTAGGATGGTCGAGTGCTGGGCTCTGGAAACAGGCCTGGACATCCTGAACCGGGGTTCTGTGGCCACGTGTGTGCGGATGCGGGGCGAGTCGGTGGTGGACATCTCGTTCGCCAGCCCCGCTCTGTCGCAGCGTGTCGCTGACTGGCGCGTCATGGAGGAGGTGGAGACCTACTCCGACCACCGGTATATCCGGTTTGAGGTCTCTGCCCAGTCCTCAAGCGCGCCGGTCCCGCAGACCCCGAGTGGTCCGCGTTGGGCGCTGAAGCAGCTGGACCGGGAGCTCCTCCTGGAGGCCGCGATCGTGTGGTCCTGGGGGTCATCCCCAGCCAGGCCCGCCGACGTCAACACCGAGGCGGCCTGGTTCCAGGAGGCCATGTCCGAGATATGCGACATGGCAATGCCCCGAGTCCGGCCAGGAAGCGCCCGGCGTCATGTGTACTGGTGGTCGCAAGAGCTGTCGCACCTGCGTCAGCAGTGTGTGGTGGCGCGGCGCCGGTACACCAGGCATCGCAGGCGCCGCATTCGTCCTCCGAATGCGGAAGCCGTGGAGGCGGAGCTATATGAAGGGTACAGAGCGGCGAAGACCGCCCTCTCCGAGGCTCGTCGGCGGGCCAAGGATCAGGCCCGCGAGGAGATGCTGGAGACTCTCAACAGAGATCCGTGGGGGCGCCCTTATAAGGTGGTGCGGAATCAACTCCGCACCCGGGGCCCCCCGCTGACGCAGAGTCTCCGGCCTGAGCTCGTGGAGGACGTGGTGAGCGTTCTGTTCCCTTCGCGAGGGGAGCATCGTCCCCCGCCAATGGCTCCGCCACCTGCGGTGCCGGAAGCGGACCAATCAGGATCTGATGACGACATTCCGGAGGTGACTGGGGTAGACCTGAGAGTGGCGGTACGGAGGCTTAAGGCCAAAAATACCGCCCCGGGGCCCGATGGCTTGCCTGGCAAAGCCTGGGCCCTGGCCTCAGAGGCTCTTGGGCCCCGACTGGAGGGGTTCTTCAGCGCGTGCATGGAGAGAGGCCAGTTCCCGCGTCGTTGGAAGACGGGGAAGCTGGTCCTCATTCAGAAGCCCGGGCGCCCTGCGGACTCGCCGTCCGCATACCGGCCCATTGTGCTGCTCGACGAGGTGGGCAAGCTCTTTGAGAGAGTAATTGCAAACCGCCTCGCCGAGCACCTTGAGGGAATGGGTCCGGATCTTGCGGAACACCAGTTCGGTTTCCGCAAGAGGCGTTCGACGGTGGACGCCATCATGCGCGTGAGAGCCCTCACGACGGGGGATGCGGTCTCTCGGGGCGGTGTGGTCTTGGCGGTGTCTCTCGACATCGCCAACGCCTTCAACACCATGCCCTGGAGCTGCATCAAGGAGGCACTCCGGTATCACCGGGTGCCGGCCTACCTTCGTCGTGTAGTCGGGGACTATCTGACAGACAGGGCTGTCATCTACCCTGGTCAAGACGGACAACGGAACCGGCGAGAGATGTCGTGCGGTGTTCCGCAGGGTTCGGTTCTGGGGCCGCCCCTGTGGAACATCGGTTACGACTGGGTGCTGCGTGCCGACCTCCCTGACGGCGTCAGCGTCGTTTGCTACGCGGACGACACGCTGGTGCTGGCACGGGGGGAGTCGCACGAGGCGGCGGCCGCGAACATGACACGCGGGGTTGCGATAGTCGTTGAGAGGATCCGGCAGCTGGGTCTCGAGGTGGCACTTCACAAGTCCGAGGCCATGAGCTTCTATGGGCGTGGGAACGTGCCACCGTCGGGATCCCAGCTATCGGTAGGAGGGGTTTCCATCGGCGTCGAGTGTACTTTAAAGTACCTCGGACTCGTCCTCGACAGCCGGTGGAACTTCGTGGAGCACTTCCGACGTTTGGCTCCCAGACTGGAGCGGGCCGCGGCTGCCTTTAGGTGGCTCTTGCCCAATCTGGGGGGGCCAAACGCCTCCTGCCGTAGGCTGTATGCGGGGATCGTGCGGTCCATGGCCCTTTACGGGGCCCCGGTGTGGGCGCGTGCCGTGAGGAAGCGGGCCGTCCACTACCTGAACGCGCCCCAAAAGGTCATGGCCGTAAGGCTTGTCCGCGGGTACCGCACGATCTCCCGCGAGGCGGCGATTCTCCTTGCCGGATTGCCGCCGTGGGATCTGGAGGCGATAGTCCTCGCGCGCCTACGTGAGTGGCGCGCGGAGGCGCTTCACCGGGGGGTCACTCTGCTGCCGCGGCACATTGCTGCGCGGCGGACAGACCTCCGGTGCGATCTCATGGCGGCATGGAGACAGCGACTGTCGCAACCCAGCGCAGGGCACGCCACGATAGTGGCGGTAAGTCCCCTCTTTGAGGAGTGGCTGGAGAGGCGCCACGGCGCCCTCACCTACCGTCTGACGCAGGTCCTCACCGGACACGGGTGTTTCGGGAGGTACCTGTACCGAATCAGGCGGGAGGAAACGCCCGGATGCTTCCACTGCGAGGATCGACCGGAGGACACGGTGGAGCACACTGTGGAGGCGTGCCCTGCTTGGGCGGAGCCCCGCCGTGTTCTCGTAGCGGCGATCGGCGGCGGCGACCTCTCGCGCCCGGCCCTGGTGCAAGCCATGGTCCGGGGCGAGGAGGAATGGGACGCCGTCGCCTCCTTCTGCGAAGCAGTGATGCTAGCGAAGGAGGTGGCGGAACGAGAGAGGGAAAGAACCTCTCAACGTCCCAGCCGCCGCGGAAGGCGCTCCGGGCGTCGGGGGTCACGCGATGACCTCCGGCCACCGTAGACGCGGGCCTGTGGACGGTGAGTAACGGGCTAGCTCGCCGTCCGGCCGTCGTCATGACGGCAACAGACCGTGTCGGCGGCGCGTACGTGTTCCACGCGCGCCTCAAAGAGATGTCAGCAACGAGGGGCCCGCAAGGGCCGACGCCCGTCGGGGCTGTGGATATCGAAAGGTTACCGCGGCTCTGACACAAGGGCGAAGAAGAAGGAACATGGGTTTGGTTTTTAGTCAGTAGAAGTCTGACACTCCCCTTCGCTCTGCCCAAGAGCGGGGGGGGTTATTCGATGATTTTCCACCCACCAAAAAAAAAAAAAAAAAAAAAAAAAAGGTCACGGACAGGGCTAATCTTAAAGATAGGGTAGATTGGTATATTGAGAAATATTGAGAGGCACTAAATATCATAGAAAAACAGTGAAATGCTGTTTCAGTGATCAGCAGCTGCAGTGATAGCCTAGTAGTGTGATCGTCGGCCTGCCAAGTCTAGACCTTGAGCTGGATCCCAAGACTTCTGTTTTTCGGATTCATATTTATTGAAAAAAGAAAAAAAGAAAAAATATTTATTTGTCGCAGAAACAAGAAAATAAAAAAACAATACACTACAACGCAAATAGTAAGAAATAAAACAAACAGAAAAAGAAATTCAACCAGTAGGTATGCTTGAGAGATATTACTCGATGGCATCTCAATCTCAAGCCGTCAGCCGTCTCAGGGCTCGTTTACGGAGACGCGGGGCGTCGCGCGGCGCGTGCAGAAGGCTCGTCTAGTGTTTTTTTATTAATTTACTGAGAGACGGGTCCACTGCAACAAACACTGCATTTTAAAGTAACGACCTAAAAACGCTTCTCGTAAAATCGACGTTTGAAATCGTTAACTTTTTCATACATCGCCATGTGTTTGAATTAAAAACGCAGAACGCGCCGCGCCACGCCCCGCCTGTACTTAAACATGCACTCAAGCTGCAAGTCAAATGAAAGGCCCATTGGCGGTATTTAAACACATACTGACAAGCTAGGCACTGACTGACCACACGAACATGAAGTAGAACCAGTAGAAGAGGTTAAGGTTATACAAACCTAATTCGCATAGCTACCAGGTCTGAAACGTTCCACTCGTACCACTCGTACCGTACGCTAACCAGTTTGATAGGGCAAGTAGATTTCGATATTGTTTGCTTTGTACACTCTATCGTAAGTATGTATGCATGTATATTATTATTAGGAGTATACAGAGGAGGCTCATTTCTGTGTCCGCTGTATTGATAGATAGATAAAATGCCTAATCTTTATTGTCCACCATACACAAGTCAAGTGGCCACTGCAAACGATACACCGACAAAGCGCAGAGCGCTCACCAGTCCTGGTATTTGTGCGTAGATATTTGGAAAAATCCAGTACCTACTACTTGACAATTTTATCAGTTTTCGGTGGTATTAGTGGATTTTTCCAGGCTTGTTCGCACAGCAAATAATTAGTAATTCCTTAATGTTAGAACTAACAAACGTTAGAATTCTTAGTTTTGCTTTCATTGACGGTTCTAACTTCGTTTAAATTCTTGCCCATTGCATACAAATATTTGCATTATAAGTAATTACTTAAGTTCAAGTAATTACTTTAACTTGACTATAAATACGGATGTAAGACAACGCAAGAGCATCTACTTAACGAGCCACTTTGCGCGTATTTTATACTAAACGAGGTTACAGTCGCAGTAAGCAATTTTTTTAAAACAACAACGTTGCATGATTCAAGTTAGGAACTATCTGTGTACCAAACATTTAAATAGGTTCAGTACCATTGACAGTATTGACGTGAAAGCGCAACAGACAGACAGAGTTATACTTTCGCATTTTTAGTATGAGTAAGGATTTAACGCAATCCACGTGCTAGAAGATCTAGGTATACACTAGTATTTGTTACATCGCCTGTCAAAGTCAGATGTATCTCCAACCTGTTGTGCAGGAGAACCAGATTGAACTCGAATTGCGAAGTGCTCTCAGCTTATTGGAGTTTCACCGGTCGCCGGTCAGTGCAATACGATGAAACCTTTGCTAGGTGGGTAGTGTAGGTGGTCAATACAATCGAATGCTTTTAGGTAAATAACCTGTATGGACGTGGACGTGGTAAAACTTAGGAACTTTACACCCTGTTCCTCATACCCCCAAAGGAGTATGTAAGTTCCCCCCAATCGATTGAGCTGAAATTTTGCACACACCTTTATTTCTGGTGACGATACATTTTTATGACAGGTAGGACTGGATCTAGCTAGGATCGTCAAAAGAATTCCTTAACGGTTAAACAGACACGAAACTTTGTAGATGCATTAAAATTTAATTTTGATAAATACACGTAATTTAATTCTTCTTCTCGTTATATTAAAAGCTTGTTTTGTTTTAATGAAGTTTAGTTTTTGATACTATATAACCTAGCTGGTATTGAACTGGTAGATACTAACCTGGCAAGGGCTGAAAATAGAAAACTATTTACCTAAGCACTTCCGTAATTTTATGAAACGTGTTGTTTTATTTCGGGTGACACGTGTTCTTTCAGGGTCTTCTTCGATGGCCGATGTTATGGGCCGACCACACGCAC
The DNA here is from genome assembly GCA_949775195.1 of Diarsia dahlii. Classification (NCBI taxonomy): domain Eukaryota; kingdom Metazoa; phylum Arthropoda; class Insecta; order Lepidoptera; family Noctuidae; genus Diarsia; species Diarsia dahlii. The sequence continues at coordinate 11,016,954 of OX459210.1, read as the reverse complement.
AGGCAGTGTGGTGAAGCTTGAGCGTGTGGTAGGCCCATTAAACGCTTTCAAATAGACTGAAAAACTGTCCCACGTCGAGCAAACGCAGTTGTTTTATAAGTAAATCTTTACAGATTCGACAGTATTGATTAGGAGCTACCTAACAAATTCTATAACATGGAAGGTGTGAATAACTGCCTCGTTGGGCTAGTGGTCGGGCAAGTGCGACTACTGTGCATGAGGTCCTGGGTTCGAAACCCGGGTTTATCCATCGGGAAATTCTCAGTATCAGCCACACAGTCTGGATTTGTACCTGATTTATAAGAAAAGGTTCGCCCCCTATTACATAATATGGTTCCTTAACATAACTAGCAATATGTGGATGTCCTATTAGATACTCCTCTGCCTAACCTAACCCTTCGGGGATGACAGGCGTGATGTTATGTTATGTCAGTTTGATGTCACTCCATGTGAAGTTACTTGTTTTTCGAAGTAAATGATCAAGGGCTCACTCTTCGATAGTGTTTGAGTTAAATTTTCTATTTATTCTAAGTAGCAATAACAGATATTTACATAGCTTGTGTGAGTGAAAAAGTGGACGAGACGCCCTAGAAAGGTGAACGATAACCTTATTATTGATGTTCTTCAGAAACGTCAGGTGCGTAGTACTCGTAGCCGGCGTGCGTTTAGGAACAGATTGGTGGACGACGCAACAGGAGTATTTAAGGATCTCAGTAGTTCTGTCGTTTCTGCCTAGAAGGATAGGGTAAAAACAAAAAGCGCTAGTGTTATAATGTATGTTTGAATGCCATCCATCATTAGCACCATAAATATACAGGGTGCAGGTAAACGAACTCTTCAGGAAGCCGTCAACCAAGCTTATGTACCTACATCAAACCAAGTAACTCGAAGCAAACATTGAAATATTGCTGGGCAATGACTTTTTCACTTCTCATGCTCTGAAAGTGCTTATTTGTGTAGGATATAGGCTGCACAAAATCGAATTTTGTGCACAAGGGCATTAACGTATCTACAAGAAAATGAGCCATACAGCCAAACACAATAAGAAGTTCATAGATAGAATTTGTTATTTTATAATATTTACTTTAACTTATTTGCCTTAAGTGTTTTTTAAGACGTAGAAGATATTAAAATTTAAGTACGGTAAGTTATTTAATTAATTAATGAATTATTGTTACAAAATTAATTTAATAGTAGGCTGTATAGGTCTGCAAGCCTAATATCAATTTCGTAAGATTAAAAAAAAGCGATTTTAATTAAAGAAATGTGTTATACTATACTGTTTTATTTCCTCGCATTCGAAGTGAAAAGCAGAGTTGTGCACTTGTTGTAAAATCTACTATTTCTCTGGCGTGAAAAATCGTTCGGCAATGTAGTCAGTGCAACAAACTCAAAACATTATGCAGATAGTGTGCGACTGTGCGTGTGTGCTAATAAATGGGTAATAGAGATGATTATACTAAAGTTATTATAACCTTAAAAAACTAGTATTAATAAAATATTGGGAACTTTGATCCCCATTATCTCAGCAATTTGAAAAATTCAAGAAAAAAAAATATTGCAATGACTGGGTACGTCAAAAAACAAAGTGCGTAAACAAGTGCTTTTTGGCTGCTTTATGGTATTTTAACATCCTTCATGTAGGTATGCTTCTGTGTTTACAGTAAGTCATTCATTCTGCTTACCAAGCTTTCTTGTGACCATTATTATCCCTACACTTATTAAGATTAAAAAATAGATAGAAATAGTCTCTCCTTAAAAAAATAAACATTATCATATGCCACACAGTCTGGCTCAAGTCTAGCGCAGGTACCTATACAATATTATAGTGGTCGTTTTATTAGTTCGTTCCGGGTAAACGGTGCGCAGTCTGGCATAGTTTGCGAGGAAGCCCGATCTAGACATATTCCAGACTTAGCTCGGTAACATTTGTACCCGCGCCGTCTACCTGTAGATATTTTGAATGAAGATAGACATGGTAAAATAGAAGGAGATCCACATAGGAATTTGTTTAGGAGTGGTCATTCTGGTTCCTGTGTTTTAAGAAAGTAGTTTTCGCATCGAGAGGGTATTGATGATAAATACTGTTGCCTCGAAAGTGTTGGCATAAACTCGGGCATCACCGAAAGTGTTGAACTGTTGACAAAATAAAGAAAATCCTAAAGAGAAAAGTCTTAAGAAGAACGAACTAATTCCGGACAGAGGATGGAAATGGAATTGAATGATGGCTGTGGGTTGTTCGAAAGAGATACCGCGGCCTCGGCACAAATGGCTAAGAAGGAACATGGGTGGTTTCTATTCAGTAGAAGTCTGACACTTCCTACCGAACGGGAGGAGTTATTTGAAGATTTCCCACCCCCCATAAAAAAGGGCTGATGGTAACCCTGGCATCCACGGCGATGGTATATTTACTACAAGGATCGGCTTTGTGATGTCGTGGTTTGTAGGTAAACAAATAGAAAGCGTTTAGACGTTGAATTCACATAATTATTGAAAAAATTCATAAAACATTGAACGACTTCGACGGGCATCTAAGCTGTATAAACTTTTCTGGTTCAAATTTCGACCTTATTGTTTCTTCGCTTTTAGTTTAGTTAGTTAATACCCCACACACAAACCACAAAGGTTTACTTATCTACAGTACTGAGTGCCATTGCTTTGCGTAGCTAAATTAGAAACCCTTTTACTGTGGCATCTATTTGGCAGACGTCTAGACTTCGTCTTGTACGTACCTCTATACGTATAGTTGATTTCCTACATCCAATTACATTAACAGAGTGAAGGGTTTCTTGCCAAACTAATTCATCACGGCAAACATATCTTACTTTTCTATTACCTATACTATTGTCGGCATAACATCACAATTTGTGTTTAAATCGATATTGCTCGAAATACGCAACGTCACAGAACTAAATTGATAGTATGGAATGTTCACTCTATTATTTCCTAAGTGCCCCTACCGGAAAGCTACCCACTACTCATTTTACGCATTACGTTGAGACATCGTCACTCGTCAGCACTCAGGATGCAATTATAGTATCACCTTGTGCACATTCTGTGCTAAGTTTAACTTCCATCGTAAATGTGTATTTTGTACGATGAACGACTCGTTTCTTACTATTGTTGCATTTACATCATTACTTCTTCTTCATCATCATCATCATTAACTTGCCCTTGTCCATTTTATTTGGGGTCGTCACAGCATGTCTTCTTACTCTTTTCCTCCTTTTCCTTTCTTGCCATCTTTGACACAGTTCATTCATCGTTTCTTTGGTCTTTCTCTTCTACTCTTACTTACTCTATACTTTCTCTTGTACCCATCACAAATCCATCACTTATCTTGTTTAATTTGGTGTCGGTACAGCAGGTCATCGAATCTTCTTCTTCCGCATCTACATCTTTATCTACCGTTTTCTCAGTAGTTCCACCTTCTTGCCACATCATCAGACACCATAATTTTTCATCTTTTACACAACCCTGTCTGACTACTTTTAAATCTAGCCTCCAGACAATTTTAATTAACTCGTTATTATAAATATACCTAGTTTGTTTCTAATTAAAATTTGAAGAGACGTAATTATGTGCGTATTATGTGTGGCCTATAAAGTAAGTGTGCTCTGCATTTTAAGCAGACTAAATAATATTAGCCGTAATTGTTCAGTCCGTAAGGGAGAATTAAAGGGATGTTTCTATTGCGTGGAGTTTATTCCTACTTTCATCTAGCGTAGAGATCCATAATATATATTATTATAAGGGTGTAGAGGTGTGAGGAATTTATATATTATAAATCAACTAGTAATTTAAACATACAGTAGTTTCAGCCCCATTCCAGTAACCAAAGTCAGAAGATGCGTATTTATGGAAACTTCTGCTTTGTTTTTTTTTTAATTTATAAGTGCCGTACTTATATACTTTCTAATGCATTTAGTAAAAAGCTATTACAGACAGACACTTTATTTAAATTACTTGTACTTATAGTATAGATTTACACGGCCTTAAAACATGGGGACCCGGGATTTACCAGGTCATGGCATGTCATTTTAATTCCCATTAACGAAGACGGGCAGGGTGCGTCGTGTAAGCCCCTAAAATGGAGGGAGCCTTTGATTCCGCTGGATATCGGTCAAACTCATTTGTACCGTCGTTAATTAGAACGAAAATAAGCTTTTACCATTTCTGGGTGAGGCATTATGGCAGATAACTATTAAGTATATATGGTATGCTCTAAAAGCTGTAGGTCAAATCATGACGTTAATGTTTTTGGTATACAAAAGAGCACCCACTTTCAGTATTGTGTCTATGACAGAAATGAGGACTTTCTTAGTTATTTTAGAGGTCATACACGCTTGCAAACGGCGTGTGTTACCACATAAGTAAGAATGTGGACGTGGCAAAAGGAGTACGTACCTACCTATGTAATAATCGTAGCAGGTGGTCGTCTGTTGTTTCTGCCTACCACCATGGTAGCAAGGCGTGAGTAGGTATGTATGGGGGCCATATTTTCCAACAATAATGTTCAACACCACTCCCTGCAATGAAAACTTCTCAAAAAAATGTTATAAGTCGTGGTTTTACTGTGCTTAACCAGAAAAGAGAAACTTCTATGCGCTCTCCCACTATTGTCATCTATCATAACAAGAAAAGCATTTTTACAAAAAAACAATGTCAAAGCAACTAACAACCCTTGTTTCTTCATTAACTCCAAAAAGAGGCTCAACATTTCTATTAAAGTTTATTAATAATAGCTTGACTGATGAGAATAAGATAAAAGCTGGCCAGAACAGCGCCTTGGGTATTGAATTTCTAACAGTTCCTATTAGTCGTCACTTAGAGCCGATTCCAATTACTTTTACCTAGGCATTGGCATTGAATCGGGCTATTGGATTTGAGGCTGAATTCTGTAGTGAATGGCTGTGAATGTTGGTTTTTATCAAAGTGAATTGGATACCGACACCGTTCTTTTGGACCCGGTTGGTGGCAATAGGGTCACCCCTATTTTATTATATGACACAAACATAGACAACGCAAATCTAATGCATGACTATTATACAACCATTTTCATATACATTACATCACTTAAATATAACTGGCCGAATGAAGTTGCACTATTAGGTGCACCTACACCTCTGCTTAACCCTTTTATTTTTGGTGGGTGGGTAATCATCAAATGTCTCCTCTCGCTCTGAGCAGAGCGGTATGGAGTAAAGTAGGGTTCTGCTACTGACTGAAAACCCCATGTTCCTTCTTAGCCCTTTGTGTCGAGGCCGCGGTATCTCTTTCGAACAACCCGCAGCACCGACGCGGACTAGTCGAACAAACCGTAGCCCCAACGGAACCTCTGCTAATCCCCTCGGGCATTTCAAACGTCATGTTATGATAATACTAACAGATGAATTATATTAACTCGTCAATAAGTACGTGTGTCACCAATTTATGCCTAATCAGAACAAATTATCTAATCAATATGTCAGGGGGAGAGCATGGCAACTGTTTTAAAGCAGCCCCTACAAGAACCCCTTGCGATACAATATGCAGCGACTTCCGGGCGCCAAAGCACACCCCTCGGTTTCGCTAGCGGCCGGGCGGCTCTACCCTGCCATCGACCTGCCATTTCCGGTGAAAAGAGAATGGGCGAAAATGTATGAAAGCTGGTACACCCCTCCAATAGCAATGAGATATACGTCGTTGGATAGCTCTTTTTAACTGAAACAATGTTTACTATTATAGTTTTGTTGATATGTTTGTCCGTTTTGAGTTATAGCTCAAAAACAAAAGTAAAAATGGATACCTATTAACGTTATAATATCTTAGTGTGTAAGCTAAAATTACATCAATGTCGTTGTATATAACGTAATTCGTAATTATCATAACAAAACATAACATCACGCCTGTAATTCCCAAAGGGTTAGGCAGAGGTGTAGGTGCCTAATAAATAGTACACCCACTTTCCTTCAGTTATGTTTAAGTCCCATGTAATAGGGGGCGAGCCTATTGCCATCAACCAGGCACAAATCCAGACTCCATGGCTGCTACCAAGAAATTCTTGAGGGAAACCCCAATAACACTTTGTCCGACCAGGGAGAATGTATGGAAGTTGGTACACCCCTCCAATAGCAATGTCATATACGTCGTTGGATAAATCTTTTTAAATGGAACAATATTTACTTTGACAGTTTTGCCGAAATAGTTTGTCCATCCTGAGTTATAGCTCAAAAACCAAAGTTAAAACAAGTTTTTAGTATTCCGACACAAAGTACTTATCTGTTGTACATTTTAATTGGTAATTTTTGAATGTCTCGTTGGTCTAGTGGTTGCAAGCGCGACTGCTGAACATGAGGCCCTGCGTTCGATTCCCGGGTCGGGTAAATTGTTACCTATTGGATTTGTTCTCAAGAATTTCTCAGTATCAGTCAGGGAATTTGTATTTATGCCTAGTTCATGGCAATAGGTTCACCCTCTATTACATGGGAAACATAACTGCCGAAAACATGGGTGTATTATTAGTTACACCTCAGTCTAACCGTTTAGGGATTACAGGCGTGATGGTATGTTATGTTATTTGCGAATTACATTATATTAACAACGACGTTAGTGTTATTTTCCCTTACACACCAAGATATCACAATATTAAAAATATAAAATTTTTACTTTTGTTTTTAACATATAACTCAGAATGGACAAACATTTCGACAAAACTGTCAAAGTAAATATTGTTCCAATTAAAAAGACCTATCCAACGACATAGATGACATTGCTATTGGAGGGGTGTACCAGCTTCCATACATTCTCCCTGGTCGGACAAAGTGTTATTGGGGTTTCCCTCAAGAATTTCTTGGTAGCAGCCATGGAGTCTGGATTTGTGCCTGGTTGATGGCAATAGGCTCGCCCCCTATTACATGGGACTTAAACATAACTGAAGAAAAGTGGGTGTACTATTTATTAGGCACCTACACCTCTGCCTAACCCTTTGGGAATTACAGGCGTGATGTTATGTTTTGTTATGATAATTACGAATTACGTTATATACAACGACATTGATGTAATTTTAGCTTACACACTGAGATATTATAACGTTAATAGGTATCCATTTTTACTATTGTTTTTGAGCTATAACTCAAAACGGACAAACATTTCAACAAAACTGTAATAGTAAATATTGTTTCAGTTAAAAAGAGCTATCCAACGACGTATATCTCATTGCTATTGGAGGGGTGTACCAATAAGCCCATTCTCCTTTGAACACAGGAAAAATTAAACAAATTATTTTTTTTATCACATATTAACATACATACATAAACTTACGTGCCCTTTTCCCATGGAGGTAGGCAGAAACCACAGAACGCCACCCGCTACGATCCTTACATTAAATCCTTTTGCCTCGTCCAAGTATTAAGTATGGTTGTATCTCACTTATTTTTCTTTCCGACTTTCGTTGTGTAACACGATATGTAGTGCCGGAGGAGCTCGTGGTTTAATAAGAACTGCCACTCAGGTCGATCTTTAGGTAAAGCTGTGCTTGCCTAGGTCGGTCTGTGGATGGGTGACCGCCCGACATACCGAGTTTCCTCCGTGCCTCGGAAAGCACGTTAAGCTGTTGGTCCCGGCTGCCATATATATAGATCTTTGGCAGTCGTTACAGGTAGTCAGTGACCTGAAATTCTGACATCCAGTCTTACCAAAGGGTATTGTATTACCTAGTAAGTATTAACTGGGTTGTGGAGGTCAGATAGGCAGTCGCTCCATGTAAAATACTGGTATTCAGATGCATACGGTTAGACTGGAAGCTGACCCCAATATAGTTGGGAAAAGGCTAGGCAGATGAGTGCCAACACAAATTATCATCATCATCTTGTCCCGTTCTATTTGGGGTCGGCGCAACACGTTTTCTTTTTTCATTGGCATCATTTACTCCTTTCTCTTTCATATCATTCCTCACACAATCTATCCATCTTTTCTTTGGCATTCCTCTCCCTCTCCATCCATTAACATTGATATCCATCACTTTTTTTAGTCACACCATTACAAGGTGTAAACGGAGCCGTCAACCAAATATTCTGTAAACACGGTGACACATCAAGTTGTACATTTCCAGTATAACATGACCACACATTGTAGATATAACCAATTAACCATAGAAGGTTTAGACGCAAAATGCCCAATTCTCAAAATGGCAACAGAGTCGCAAAAGGACTAGTTCTCTAAATGGCCAATTCTCAAAAAGCATAGAGATGTCTCGTACAATGAGAGATCCACATAAAGTTGTATGAACTTGATTGGTCGTACGTACATCGAACTAAGCAACTTCACGCAAAAAATATTGCTGGAAAAGATAAAGATTTTTCTCGGATGAAATATCCCGGGTGTTTGGGTTTTAAAAATTCACAGCCCGAACACTTTCACACAAAATTATATAAGTAAGTAATGTTGAAGTCTCTAAGGATTCTGAGTAGGGAAAGCCGAGGGATTAAACAATATTCCTTCAAAATTCCCGTTTGTAAGCTTGAATAATGTACGAAGCAACGGCTTATAAAATGAATTATTAACACCATAAAACAATTAACTTAACTGCTCTACGTTTAGCCTCGGACTGGGAAGGGGAAACCTAAGCCATAACGTATAAAATATAAGCTGTATTTTCTATTTTCCAGCGCTATATGTTAAAAGTTATGATCACTGAAAAGAGATTGAAAAATGTTTATTTATGCGTCGACACGCAAGCTGGACGTTAAACGGGGGTCTAGCTTAGGATAGCAAAAGAGTTCATAAATTCAAAGTCGTTTGCAGTAAAGTTTTTCGCTCGAATTCACACAAAACTAAAACTTGTATTGAATGGTTTCATGTATAGATGTTCTTAGCGTAGGTATTGTGACTTTTGCGAGTGTGAATTTTTTCCTCAATAAGTTATTTTCCAAAATAAGCTAGATCATAGAGTTAGAACTAGAATTGTGATGATGTATTAGATCTATATATTTCAAAATGTTATGTTGGTTTGTGTACGCTTCAAAAACTCAAAAAGTTCTGCACCAATCGAGCTGAAATTTTAGAATGATATATAATCCGCATCAAGGATTGTTTTTACAGTATCCACGCGGGCGAAGCCGCGGGCATCGGCTAGTTTAGGTATATAGTAGATCAAGGTGATCAAGGTGTAAACCATACAAATTAATATGCCGGTCTCTTTTTTTTGGAGGGTGGCGAAATAAACAAAATGACTCCTCCCGCTCTGGGCGACGTGGAATAAAGTGTCAAACTTCTACCACAGCTGTATAAGGGCTCGTTTACGGACGCGAGGCGTCGCGCGGCGCGTGCAAAAGGCTCGTCTCGTGCTTTTTTATTAATTTACTGAGAGACGGGTCCACCTCAACAAACGCTGCATTTTAAACTAACGTGCGAAAATAGCTTCTCGTAAAATCGACAATTGAAATCGTTAACTTTTTCATACATCGTCATGTGTTTGAATTTAAAACGCCGCACGCGCCGCGCGACGCCCCGCCTGTACGTAAACATGCACTAAATATCACCGTGCTTCTACTGACTAAAAACTACCCAGGTTCCTTTTTGTGTCCGGGGACGCGGTGTCTCGTTCGAACAACCCGCAGTCCCGGCAGACAACACCCAGTCCCGGCCCCTCAACCACGCAAAAAATATTTCCGGGAAACGTCTTTTGGGGTGAAAAATTACTTTAAAACTTAATGTAAACGCATGTACACAACACATTTTGCTAAATGAATGCAAACGTATCATGGAGGTATGATAAAAATACTTGTGTAAATGTTGGAACTCTGACCTCCAATATCTCCGTAACTAGAGGGTTCCCAGGTATGGTCCAGAACTAAGAAATGATCGCAATGACAGGGAGAACAAATGCCTTTCGGCTTCGTTTAGGGTCTATAACCCCCGCGACGCAAAAACGACTGGGTGTTATAAGTTTGACGTGTCTGTCTATCTGTGTGTGACTGTCGGTGGCATCGTACCTAGCTCTTTAGCACATGAACCGATTTGATTTATTTTCCTTCAGTCGTATATTTCTCTTCATTAAAACGATATCTTACTCACAGTCAGTACGCATGTCTCTGTCTACCTCATCAAACGTGTCATTAGCCTGAGTCTTGAAATAGACGAACAGCTGTTCAGTAAATGACGACACGGTCAACACATCACTTGTCGCGTTTCTTCTAAAACAGCTGGCATCAAAACAATTCTAAAAATGTAGCCAATTATTTGTAGTTTTTACTCCAATTCTGTCATGTGTTTGGTCATTAGGTACTTCCACTGACCATCTGATTCTGACAGCGGTGGTAAATTGTTTCGTCTATTTGTAAATGGACTTTCATCTTTTGGTCACTGCAGTACTTACATTCAGAGAAATGGAAACTGTTGACAGTTTGACACAAATACATTTACCCCCGTATGTTTGTGTTTGTATTACGAAACATAAACTTTAATTAGGAACTGTACTAGGACTACGTAATAGTAGGTCTGCTTCGAGGGTCTAGTGCTGTGCATGAGGTCTCGTGTTCGATTCCCAAGTCGGGATAAGCGTGTTATATTGTGTTGGCCATGATGGTCTCAGCATTGAGCACCTGCAGTATGCAGGATCACATCTACCGCGAGTTCTCGCCATGTTTTTCTCTCTGTGTGTTTCTCATTCTTACCTGCCATTAGATCTAATGAAGACTATTGTTGTACCAATAATTAAAAACAGAACGGGAGATATTTCGGATAAAGGTAATTACAGACCAATATCGCTGGCCACCATTATCGCAAAGGTTCTGGACCGCCTGATGGACAACTACCTAAGCAAACACCTCCATCCGCATGACGGACAATTTGGTTTTCGGAAGGGTCTGTCTACTGAAAGTGCCATTTTAGCTCTAAAGCACACTGTAAGGTACTATGTCGATAGGAAAGCTCCAGTGTACGCGTGTTTCCTGGATCTCTCGAGAGCTTTCGACATGGTGGCTTATGATGTGCTTTGGAGGAAGCTTAGGAACACTGGTTTTCCAGAGGAACTGTGTTCTGTTGGATTGGATTTGCAGCTATCCTGCGCAAAAAAGTTGCCTCCTTGTTGAGCAGAGTCCGTGCTAGTAGCAGTGGCATTCTGGGGATTATTGCGGACAAATTTGACTGTCCTATTCTGTGTCATCACATTGGGGTGTTGACTAAAACTAAAATTAAGTGACATAAAAATGATTTTAATAATTTATTATTAGTATTGTAGAAGGATTTTTCAATTGTATCTTGCTCATCAAATTTATTACCACTAACATAGTCTGTAAGTGTATTGTTTAGTAACCCATATGGACCTGGTTGTTCGAAATAAAAATTATATTATTATTATGTCCTTTATTTATTTACTAACATAAAATTTACATTTTTAAATATTTCATAAAATAATAAAAAAACATTTAAAAATATAAAAAATAGTAGTCCACCGGTGACGGGAGCAGGGTCCAAGCCACCGGTGGTTAGGGCTCCAGAGACAGGAACCTCCTCACAATACGAGCCGTATCAAGAAGTACTGCCTTCTGAATCAGGCCCTTGATCCAACCGCCGAGCGAAAGCTTTGAAAGATGTTGGTCCATGCTTTTGGCTATAAGGCCATTGGCCGTTACGACTATCGGCACAATGATAGCCGAGCCCACATGCCACATATCGACAACCTCGTGTGGTAAATACAGATATTTTATTTGCTTCTCTTTTTCAGCTTTCACGAGGTTCCCGTCATGCGGAATGGTAACATCGATTATCATTGCGCGGCGCACTGATCGGTCTATCACCACTATATATTATATATATTTTATATATTATTATTATATTAACTTTTCCATCAGGAATTTCTATGAAAACTGTCCGTTTAAACGAATTCATTCAAGTTCAAACTTCTGTCAGTCTTTATTTTCTACCCTAATTAATGATGTCTAGCTACATCAGCTGTTTATTAATTGTAGTCATTTTGAAGTGAACAAACTCAGCAATTCTGCGGCAGTAGTTTAACATCTTCCACAAATATTTGCCTTTCATTATACAGCTGAGTGATAAGCCAGCCAGTAGCGCATTACCTACAGTCTGATTGTAATTAAGATTACATGCGCCAGCTATAGTTTTATTTCGTCGGAATTATTCTGATGGCCTGATTGATATTTATGACGAAATGCTCAACCAGAAACATAAATAAGGTTTCTTCTTATGATCATCCTACATTTTGCAAACATACACATTTAAGGAGTCTAAAATGGCCACTTTAGCAGATAATAATATGAATTGCGTTAAAATTCGTAAAATAGTCATAGACGCTTGTGTAATGGTCCATTTTACGAATTTTAATGCAAATCAAATATGATCCTATTATGATCGACTGAAGCGGCCATTTTAGACCCCGAACATACCTTGGGGTATGGGTGAAAAGGTATAAAGTTCCTCATTCTGCGTCGAAAATAGAGGATCCGCCGACCGGGAAGGTGTTGTGTCTGCTGTAAATGGTTGTAGTAATTTTGTTGAATGTATTTATTTCGCAGATAACTTTATTTGTACGTTGCAAGATTGATAGTTCTTATTTTACTTCATAGATGTCGCTAGCGTTCTTTTCGCCAACTTGATTTTGTTTACTACAATACCATGTAATACAAATACAGACAATCACAGTTCAAGCATTGTTTGACCAAATGGCTACCGACACAATACTCACACAACACGTAATAACTAGTATAATAATACAGCAGACAGCTGGTCGCACTTCTTATCTCTCCTCAAACAGCGTTAGTGGTCGCGAGTGTTATGTTTACGATGAAAACATTCTACAGGGATCATAGAAATATTAGTGAGCATCGTACTTTCTGTATCGTCTGGTTAGTGCCTAACCTGGAGTTAAGTTTTTCTGCTGCCCAAGCCAAGCCAAGTCAGCGTCCCCTCTGACTTGGCTTTACATGCCATCGAGAAATATTTCTCAGGCATGCTGGTTTCTTTCTCACGATGTTTTCCATCACCGAAGCAAGTGATAATAATTATGCAATACACACATGACTCCGAAAAATCAAACTTGCGTGTCTTGAGTTCTAACACGAGACCTATGTCTTGACAGTCCGACGCTAACACCACTAAACTATCACTGCTAGCCGTAGCTATGCCGTTCGACCACATGGACGAGCGGTGTCTTAATCCATAATTAACCAGATTCTCCCCTCTTCAGGAAATGCGGAGAGAAGGAGGTGAGCGATCAAGACTGCGTGGCTATAGGTAGCAGGCTGCGTGGCGCGATGGGGACCCGCCGCCCGGCCAAGTTCTGGCCGCAGCTGTGGGCCACCGTCGTCAGGAACCTCCTCCTCAAGAAGCGGGACACCAGGAAGACTCTTGCGGTAAGTGGACTTAATAATTACAGGAACTGATGGACGCTACCGAAAGCGCCAAACTAGTAGCCCGACATCATTCAGATTGCCATCGACACGCTAAGAAGTAGAAGTGGACTTATTACTTAGTTTCTCGATAGACAGGCTTAGTTTACCAGTTACTGTTGTATAAAGGATACCGGGGTACGCATAACTGAATTGTAGAAGTCAAATAGGTAGTCCTTCTACTCGCTCTAAGTACAGAGCCAGCACATCAAGTTACCAACTGTCAACCTTGAAGTTAATGTTTTAGCGATAAAGTTGAAAATCTATTAAAGTTTGACAGAATTTAGCTTAATGTGCTGGCGTGAGTTTTGTAGTGGAGTGTCAGCACTTCGCTACATCCGGTTGGACTAGACGCCGATACCAATTTTTTTTTTCTTGGGTCGATAAAATATAGTACTAGTAAAATACAACCCAAGAAAATAATTAAAAGTTAATTACTGCTTGTCGCTCAAAAAATTATCAAACTTCTACAATGTTCTACGAAGTTCTGAAGATTTAAAAAGTTTGTCAGTGGAAGCACTAGTGGGGGTACATTTATGTTTTGAATTCTCTATTGACATTAACGTAAAAGGATTAATAAAAAAGTTATTTTAATATGCATGCTTGTCAATCTTCCATTAAATAAAGTGGCAATTTTTTTAGCAACCGTAATTCCTAAAATTCTGCAGCTAAAATTGCTAAAACTTTCATTAGTTATCGTGTTAAGTAATGCGTTAAAGAACATCAACATAATCTTAATTTATTCTTTCAGTAGAAAAACTATTAGGCCCAGACCAGACAATGAAGTCACAGTACTCTAAATCTAATATAGCAAGCGTCAATTGAACCTGAAAATAAAAACTATGGTTTCTTTTTAAATTCTTTTAATTTTTCACTTTATCTACATCAAAGGGAAAACCGCTTTTGTACGGACATTGTACTTGACATTTTACATAATAAGAAGTGACTAAATACATAGGAAACCAAGGGTTTTTTTTGTAATACTTTTAGAGGAATACAACCTAAAATATATCAGATACTATTAACCAGGTCGGTTCTAACTTCTTCAACTTCTTCAAAATTCCTAGGAGGTGCTGGTCCCACTGTACTCTCTGGGGGTGCTGATCTTCCTGAAGATGTTGGTGCCGAACCCCAACTTCCCCGAGGTGCGGAAACCAGGCCGGCTGCTGAGGATACACCACGACGCGTTCCCGGAGAACCATTCTGTGGCCGTTGTCGCCGACTGGCTCAACGCCAACGGGACTATGGTATGAAAATCGATTCTAATGTGTTGACAATTTTTATTCTGTATTGATCTCGTGGATGGGGAGAAGAAATGTAGCCCGAACGCGAAATGGGCAGACGAGATAGCTGTCATCAGGGGAGAAACCTGGATGAGGCTGGCACAGGAACGTGGACAAGAAAATAGAGGTCTATATACCCAGCCGTGGGTGAATTCGGGCTGTGATGATGATGTTTATTGATCTCTTGTTGAACTTAACATCGTCTTGATTACAATATGTTTTGTGAGGAATATTTTATAAAAAAAATTGTATGGGTATATTGAGTCTTCTGAGAAAGACCTATTTCATAAAATACCCGTGTTTAGTCTGGCCTAGACATTGCCATGCCTGTCATCAAGTATAGATGCAATCGTCCATGCTTCGGTTCCGTTTTGGCCAATATCCAAAAGCAAATTACTACTGGTTAAGCAATGTGTGTAAAACATTATACAGAAAATGTAACTGTCAAGCAATTTCGGCTCATAATTTTATTATAAAAATACTAACATACATAATATAATAAACCGTACAATTTGTGCTAGTAAATAGAACCTTGGGAACCACATGCTCGCAGAATAGCCGATGGGGCCGAAAAGTTCTGGAGTAGTGACTGCGTACCAGTAGACGTTGCATGATGGCCTTTCACTATGTAGACCGATGACCTGGTGAAGGACCGGTCAATGTGGTGATACTTGGCGGAGGCCTAAGTCCACCAGTGAATGTCTTTCGGCTGAAACGATGATGCTGTATAGAACCTTATTATGTCTAACCTTATGATTGAAATTTCTACTTCTCAATTCCATTGCAGGGTTTCCTGCAGGAGATAAATTCATTGCTGGCGGAGTCCCACCAGCATCCGATTCACTGGATAAAGTACAACAACAATTCGGAGCTGAACGACGCGTACCACAACGACGCCAAGAACTTCCCCATAGCTGTCATTTTCCATACTGATCCTACATCCAATACTGAAGCCCTTAGGTAAGAGAAATTTCAAGCAATCGAAGTAGTTGTAGGTACTAGTCCCACCACCAGGCGAGAAAGCGACTATAATCGATTTTATTATTTGTGCAAGTTGATCAAATCATCATCATTTGCCTGCCCATACTTATCCCAATTTATTTGGGGTCGGCGCAACGTGTCTTCTTCTTCCATACTTGAACTATTTCTCGTCATGTCAGCTGTCACCTCCTTTCTCCTTTCGGCCGGTTAATCAAATACGTGTCGTCAAAGGGATACATCTGCAATGTATAACCGTACTCTGTACGAAGCCATCAACCAAGCATTCTGTACATCAAACTAATTAGGTAACTCTACGCAAAAATGTTCACGGGAGACTTTTTGCGTCGCTTATGTATAGGGGGAGCAGAAATAAGCTGTATGCCTTACAAATAAATGTACAATTTACAGGATTCCAAGGAGGAGACTACAACGCCAGAAATATTGTCTCGGG
Organism: Diarsia dahlii; assembly: GCA_949775195.1. NCBI lineage: Eukaryota > Metazoa > Arthropoda > Insecta > Lepidoptera > Noctuidae > Diarsia > Diarsia dahlii. The sequence goes on along the minus strand of OX459210.1, from coordinate 11,000,848 downwards.
GTGAAAACTCGTTGCTTACGATAGGACTCAGTGTAACACACTCAAAACTTCAATTAGATTTATGCTGATAGCACCGGGGTCTTGGAGGTGTTTAAAGAAGGTTTAATTAAAAACTTGTAGGTACTTTTAAAAAGTTATGAAAAGTTGAAACTTTGACCTCCAATACCTCCGTAACAAGAAAATATTATGACCATAAAAAATATAACGCAATGAGGGAAAGCAAGTGCTTAATTCAGTTTTGTTAAAACTGTTTTCTGTACTAGCTTTTGTCCACACTTTTGCTCCTGTTATAGTCGGTAAATAAAGCCTAAAGAATTAGATTGTTATCGACCTGCTAAGGAAAACAGAAAACGAAATTAAATTCAAAATTGTGATACAACGCATAGGTATCATTGACAACAGTAGTGCAACTCACCATCCCAAATTATTGCTCCATTTAACGTATCAACTAACAATCGTTCAATTTATAAAAGATGCGCTTTATGCATTGATTACTATCAACAATAAAGAATGGATGCCAATTTACCCAACTACGCATAAAATCACGTGGGAATACGACGCAGTAACATTGTGTATTTTGCAAATTGTATATTGCAAATTATCTTTAACCCGAGGCTTCGCCCAACTGAACGTCGGAATTTGTCCCACGGAAACGATCAACCGGAATGAGAAGGGATACTTCTCATTCCGGTTGATAGTTTCCGCAAAAATTGACATATGTAGTTCAGTAATTATGTACACCCACGAATAAAGTACCACTCATGTTCCTTCTAAGCCCTTTGCGTCGAGGCCGCGGTATCTCTTTCGAACAACCCGCAGCCCCCGGGAAGATTGCATTGCAAGTGCAACTGACAAACAAATCTTAACTCTTTAAAATATTAAAATTCATTTGCAAAATTTGACTTAAACAAACAAACATTGCGAGTTAAATAAAAGCGTGTAAAAATAGCACATACGTCTTCACATGACTTTAGGAAGTAGACCGCGTAGGAAGAACATGAAACCCATTAGCGCTGGAATAGACAATGTTACTTATGCCAAAAAAGAGGTTACAGTTGTTGATGATTCAAATGGTGCTGTTGACGATTCAGAAGTTCAGACGTAACGATATGGCAGACGCAATAATAATAATAATAATAATAATAACTATAATAATAACTCCTACCGAACTTAGGCCCCGATTACCACGGTTACCCATGCATAAGCGAAATAGGGCGTTGGTGTGTGCCCTGGACTCGCAGCTCAAGAATATATTCGAGAGCAGCGAGGACCTCGTTGATACACACTCGATCTTGTACTGTGGGGCTGTTGCGGCATGTCGACTAGCTGCTAATGTTAAATTCCCAAATTGTGACTTAGCTAGTCGATCAAAACCAACCGTACCGGCCTGGCAGCGCAGGATCGAGCGTCGTGTCGACGGGGCCAGGGTGCTCATTGGCAAACTATAGTCCTTCAGGGAGGGCAATACACGACCACGTGTGATGCGCTTTGTGAAACGGGCATTCTCGGGGACTGAAATCAGTCCTCAAGATTACATGTCCCGAGTCACAGAGCGCATCGACTTCCTGAAGCAGAAGGTTTATGCATGGGCCAACCGTATTCGGCGGTATAAGCGGCGGGTTGATCGGTACTCGCAGAATCGCATGTTCCAGAGCGATGAGAGGTGGGTATACCGAGCTTGGGAGCGACCCGAGCAAACTATGGCGGACGTGTGTCGACCGGATGATGCTGCCACGAGTTCATTCTGGCGCAGCATCTGGTCGGTACCCGTCTGTCATACTGAGGCTGACTGGTTGCGCGATGTCGAGCGAGTGTGTGAACCCATTCCAGAAATGGAAGCAATCAATATAACACCACTAGATATAGCCAGTGCAGTTCGTCCGTTACCGAACTGGAAGTCACCTGGTCCGGACGGACTGCACAATTTCTGGCTGAAATGGCTCAGCAGTTCACACACTTGCCTGGCATCCCAATTCCAGTCATCCTTAGAATCTGCGTCGCTTCCTCAGTTTTTAACCACAGGCGTTACCCACCTGCTCCATAAGTCAGGTAGTCCCGCGGAACCCAAGAATTATAGACCGATTACGTGTTTGTCGACGGTCTATAAACTTCTTACATCCATTTTGAGAGCGAAAATTAATAAACACATTGAGCAAAACTGCATTATGGCTGCTTCTCAGAATGGATGTAGGAACGAGTCCCGCGGTACTAAGGAGCTACTCCTCATCGACATGGCCATTAGCCAACAGGTTCGTCGAGCCCGCAAGGATCTGTCGACATGTTGGATAGATTATAAGAAGGCCTACGACTCGATACCACATACATGGCTGATGAAGGTGCTGGAGTTGTACAAGATAGATGCAACTCTACGCGCCTTCCTTGAGTCGTGTATGGGGCAATGGAAGACGGTCCTTCGATATCCAGGATGTCGACATATTCAGGGGAACGATGAACCTGTATGGATTAAACGGGGAATATTCCAGGGCGACAGTCTGAGCCCGCTTTGGTTCTGTCTAGCCCTGAATCCTCTTAGCACATTGCTGGAGGATTCAGGTCTGGGCTACCGGTTGAGGAGAGATGGTCAGGTCATATCTCACCTTCTTTACATGGATGATCTGAAACTGTTTGCCCACAACAGATTGCGACTGATGGAGTTACTAAAAATAACTGATTCTTTTAGTAGCGCCATCAGGATGGAATTTGGAGTGGACAAATGTGCAGTCATGCATGTAAAGAGAGGGGAGATTATGGAATCCGAGGGAATTCAGCTCTCGGATTCCATACACCTCAGATCCCTCTCCTCATCCGAAAGCTATAAATATTTGGGTGTGTCGGAAGCGTTAGGCATTAACGTAGCTGACATGAAGCAATCGTTGAGGGAGCGCTTCTTCGGACGCCTGAAGAAGGTTTTAAATAGCCTTCTTTCGGGTGGGAACAAGGTGCGCGCCTTCAACGGTTGGGTCATGCCAGTTTTAATGTACTCTTTCGGCATACTCAAATGGACTCAGACTGAACTCGATGCCTTGGATAGGAGAGTCCGTACATTGCTGACCGCAAATCGGATGCATCACCCACGATCATCGGTCATGAGACTGTACATCACGCGGAAATGCGGGGGTAGAGGCTTTTTAAACGCGAAGACCCTCCACAACCGCGAGGTGTGCAGTCTCAGAGAATATTTTTTAAAGGCCGACGTGGGTATGCACCGAGATGTGGTCGCAGTGGACAAGGGACTCACCCCGCTGTCCATGGCTAACGAGAACTGGCGCAAACCTGTGGTACTTACTGCTGATGACCGCAAGGAAGTATGGCAAAGCAAGGAGCTTCACGGGCGCTTCTACCGGGCTCTTCATGGACCCGATGTAGATTTTCTAGCGTCCGTGTCCTGGCTACGTTTCAGCGACCTCTTTGGGGAAACTGAAGGTTTTGTCTGTGCAATTATGGACGAAGTTATGTTGACGAACAACTACCGGAAATATATTATGAAGGATGGGACGGTTGACGTGTGTCGGGCATGCCACCGTCCGGGTGAGTCCATCAGACATATTATTTCTGGTTGTTCTCGTCTGGCTAACGGCGAGTACTTGCACAGGCACAATCAAGTGGCCAGGATTATTCACCAGCAACTTGCCTTGAAATATAAACTTGTGGAGTCTGAGGTACCGTACTACAGGTATGTGCCCGACCCAGTTCTCGAAAAAGACCATGTCACGTTGTACTGGGATCAGTCTATCATCACTGACAGGACTATTGTTGCCAATAAACCTGACATAGTGGTGATAGACCGATCAGCGCGCCGCGTAATGATAATCGATGTTACCATCCCACATGACGAGAACCTCGTGAAAGCTGAGAAAGAGAAGCAAATAAAATATCTGGACCTAGCTCACGAGGTTGTCGATATGTGGCATGTGGGCTCGGCTATCATTGTGCCGATAGTCGTCACGGCCAATGGCCTGATAGCAAAGAGCATGGACGACCACCTGTCAAAACTTTCGCTTGGTGGTTGGATCAAGGGCCTGATTCAGAAGGCAGTACTTCTCGATACGGCCCGTATTGTGAGGAGGTTCCTGTCTCTGGAACCCTAACCGCCGGTAGCTTGGACCCTGCTCCCGACACCGGTGGACTACTATTTTTTTATATTTTTAAATGTTTTTTGATATCTTTTTTTAACAAATATTTAAAAATGTAAATTAGTATGTAAGGAAAATAAATAAAGAGAATAATAATAATAATAAATTCTTTATTGACATAACAGTTTACAGAAATTGTTGAAGCCTCTGACTCCTAAACTAGGTGCACCTGTATGTCAGGAGTCAGCGCCCTCTCCCATTTTATTTGGCTTAAATACTAATGTCAACATAGGAAAATACAAGCATTTGTGTTCTACAATACAATTAAAAAGAAAGAGGTAAAAAACAATCACAATCAGAAATACAAAATTAAATTCTTAAAAATATATGTAAAAACATCAAAATAATAATTTTAATAATTCCTTAATTATTATATTACATCACAATATCGCATTAAGTGTGTATAGGAGGTGTGTATAATTATGTGTGTGTGTGTGTGGGATATGTGTACGTGTGTGTGTGTGTGTGTGTGTGTGTTTGAGTGGGTTCCTGTGTATGTATGAGTATGTGCATGAGAGAAAGGTATGTTCAATGGATGTGTGTCTTTGTAGAAATATATTAGTACTAGTAATAGTAAACACCCTAGAAAATCCATAATATACTTAACATTATAAATACTGACGTAAATTATTATATCTGTCGGTTTTGGTCTGTCTAGTGACTAGTCGAACGGATTTAATGCTTGGCAACACAGAAAGATCATGACCTGGGTCGTAGAATACTTTTTACCTCGATAGATGTTCTCGTCAAGTAGTTTCTGACCCACACGTTTGTGAATAATTATTATTATAAGGCTTTAATATCCCACTGCAAGACAAACCTCCTTGCCCTCCTTCAACTTTTCGCGAGCTAATGAGATTAAAGGCCAATTCTTTAAGAAAGAGTCAGCTCGTTCCGCCATCTCCTTCTAGACCTGCCGTGGTACTTATTATAGAAAAAGGAATTAAATACGTGCAAAAAAAAATCCTTGACACTTTGGAAGTCTAACAAAATAGGACTGGCATTTCGGAACTGATCAAAGATTTCTATGATTTTGACCTCAGATACACCATTCGGACGAACCCGTCGCACATAGGCACACCGTCCACCAGAATCCTCACGACCTCTCCAGCCAAATGCCGCGAGAGATCTGCCTCCAAAGACTGGTCCTCTGACTGGTCGAGAGGAGGGCAGCTCATCCCACTGTCGGAGATGCATGGAGAGGACACGTGTCCTGTACTGCAGTATTACTACTCAGGGTTCCTGGCTTTGCAGACGCTCATCGATTATATTAAAATTAAGGTAAGGTTTAGAATAAAAAAAATAATTGTACTGTTTTAAACGATTTTGTTAAAGGTCGAGCTACCGTACCGCCTCGTTGGAAGAGTTGTCGCAGACGTGACTGCTGAGCATGGGGTCCTGGGTTCGATTCCTGGATCGAGCAAAGTGTCATCAGGCTTTCCCATCAGGAATTTCTCATTAGCAGCCATGGATTTGTGCCCGATTATTGGCATTAGTCTCGCCCCCTATTACAGAGGACTTAAACATAACTGACAAAATGTGCCTCATCTCATGCTCGCGCAGTTGCGCTTGCGACAATGAGACCAACGATACAATCATACCAAAAAATGCTGTTTATCCGCCTAATTCGACTAAATGACTGAAATTTATTCTTCCTCAACAGTTTGACACCGACGCAGCAATTCCTCCACCCCGAATAGACCTCCGACAGTTCCCAAAGCGGCAACACACTGGTGATTGGCTGGTCATCTTCCGGGTGATCATGCCAATGTATATGGTGATGACGCTGTCGCAGTTCATCACCTACCTGCTCATGTTCGTCGTGGGGGAGAAGGAGAAGAAGATCAGAGAGGGAATGAGGATTATGGGATTGAAGGAGTCGGTGTACTGGTTAGTACATTCTATACTTTTTTGGGACTTATATGTTTGCTCAGAGCCTTCTTCAATCGACAATTATTCTTCGGGGAGTCTTTAAGTTAAATTACTTTCTAGTTCATTTAAGTTTATTTAATTTTTGTTTTCAGGGGTTCCTGGTTCCTAATTTACGCGGTCTTTGTTACAATTTTGTCCATCGTCAGCACAGTCCTACTTTTCACACTGAAGGTAATAATTAAGTTATTAAAAATAAATAAAAATTGTGTTACAAAATCATGTTTTAGCGTCGTACTCTTCGCTTATTCTTCGGTTGCAAGAAAAGAGTATCAACACTCTTTTCTTGCAACGCAAAGAAAAAAAAAATTATACTGCTACTGGCCAGAAACAAATACAGTAAAAAAATTATATCGTTACAAAAAACAAAATGGCGAGCGGCAAATAGCAATAATTTGGTTTCATTCTTTGCGTTGATTAAAAAATCTAACAAATAATGATAGGTACTATGGGTAGGTACTATACTTTTCCGTGTACAGTTAACAATTTAATATTTTTATTATTTTCAGGTGTTTCAGCATTCATCTTACATTTTAATATTCTTGCTGATGCTATTATTTGGCTTCACGATAATCACCTTCGCGTTCATGCTGACTCCGTTCTTCGATAGAGCCAGGGTAAGAAATCACATTAAATTATTATTTCCAGTTTTCCTTTCTAAATCAGACAATCTATTGTAGGTCGTTAAGTTAACTATAATATTCAGGACAGATTTAGATTACTTACCATGACGTTTTAAAGCAGTATTGTTCAAATGTCACTCTAGTGTGGAAACGAGACGGAGCTGTAGAGGGCGCCTAGCGCTTTTCCACCCTATAATAAGTTTTTCACTCCTCTTGCTCAAAAAGAACGTCATAATAGCATACAAGAGCGGGCGTAAAATTGCATTTATTGCCCTAGGGCTAAAAGTAAATCTCGTACGACAACTTGTTCAGCCAGCTGGTCTCAAGTAAAAAAAATGATTTATTTTAAAAAATGGAACTAAACGCGCTGAATGCCGAACTCTTTGGTAGAATGTGTGCGTTGCATTGCAGATAACTACAGAAGAAATAAAAAAAGGCATTGGCGCGAAATTTTTGGAAGTGTATTATTAAATAAATAAAAATATTATTGTTTTAAACATATTATTTATTATTCTTTTAAAATAAACTCATATTGAACATGGTTTTTTTATTTTCTCGCAATCGTAGTGAAATAAGTTTTAAAACAATACTACTTTATGACGTCATGGTAAGTTACCAGGAGAGTAATGAAATTCTCTTTTCAAACACAATAACATACCTACTGCTACGATGATTATTCAAGGATTTAACTAAGAAAATAGTCCTATTTGAACTCTTATGGTAACGTTAAAGCTATGACTATGACATAGGTAGGTACAACTTCCATAAATCGTGGAACAGTGTCTGCACTCTCTAATAATTAATTCTTCTCTACCAGACGGCCGGTATCCTGGGCAGCTTCGCGGTGAATCTGATGAGTGGACTGTACTTCATCCAAGTGTTCGTCTCCAACGCGGACTCACTAGCCTTCTGGTTCGTGTCTCTCATCAGCTCCAGTTGTTACGCACTCGCTATGGATAAGGTAAGGTTCTACAGTTTTGGTTTTTAAACAAGGCTTTTGACAAGGTTTGATAAGGGATTCAAAGGCTGTTCTGCATGAATAACTAAGGGACTAAATGAAGCAAGTTAGTAAGCGTCGGAAGAAAGTTTACGATGTCGGGAACCAGGCGGTGTGCCTCAAGGCCCTCAAGTGGACCTGGGCTAGACATCTGGCTAGACGCGAATATGCCAGATCGAGCAAAGTTTTGGCCGAGTGACGGCCAAGGGTAGGGCAAAATAACCAGGGTCGTTCTAAAGCTCGTTGACGGGTTGACGATATCGTCAAAGATACAGTAAAACAACCCTGGATAAGGGACGCACAAAACCGGAAAAAAGGGGAGGCTAATATCAAACAGTGGGTGATATACCGGGCTGATATGATCCAGCCTTAGGATTATAGGTACTTATTAAACCAAAACCTACCTACCTGAACAAGAGCCCAAATTATAATTATCAGTGATTGTTCGCGAATAGTGAAAATGTCAATCTAGGTATCTACTCATATAACTAATATATTATTATACTCATCATCATCCTATCCATAGGCTTTGGTCCTGGACATGGCTGGCGTCGGCGTCACGTGGGATAACCTGTGGAGCGGTCCAGGAGTTCCCTTCGGAGGCAGTCTCATCATGATGGCCATCGACACGGTGCTGTACGGACTGGCCGCGTACTGGCTGGATGCTGTCATACCTAGTGAGTTAAGAAGAAGAAGTATACTAAGTCTAGATTTGATATGACTGCAAATCTACAACAGTTTTTATTGGGGTTAGCGAGGAGCATGGGTTCAAACGACTTCTGACGTGTACTTTCATTTCAATTCAATTCATTTATTCAATAACTATTTTGGCATTGTCTCTGAATTTCTATAACTAAATAGGTACATAAGAAAAATCATACATGCAATTCATATTTAAATAATCACAATTTTGGTATGTTGGTGGCAGATTGCAATTAACAGGAATCATTTCACACTCAAAAGCACACAAATGTATTTAAACTTATTGATTTATCAACGATATCTTCCTGTATCTTACCAAATAATAATAATAATAATAATAATATTCCACAACTATCACACAACGCCATCTAGTCCCAAGCTAAGCAGAGCTTGTGTTATGGGTACTAGACAACTGATAAACATACTTATATATATCTAAATACATACATATTATAGATAAATTACACCCAGACACAGAACAAATGATCGTGCTCAAATGTAATTATGCTAACCTGAATCACCATTCCAGGCGAGTACGGAATCAAACAGAAGCCCTGGTTCTGCTTAATGCCATCATTCTGGATCGGCAGCAGACGAGGCCGGGTGTCCGCAGTTCATTTCCATTCCAACGGCGAGGCTGCAGCTCATAACAAGGATATCGAACCAGTGCCCAGGTATGTTAATGTAAACAAAATAAATTCTTACAGGTTGTACATACGCCAGCACATCATGTTACCCGAAACTGTAAAATGTTCGCAATCAAACTTGAATATAATGCTTAAGAGATAAAGTTGAAATTCTTTTAAAGATTTTTTTTTTTGCAAATTGTGGTAGTTTGAGTTGCTGGTGTACCTATAACACTTTCATGACAGCCAAAATTGGCACGGTTTTAAATGCTGTGAGCAAGTGGCTGTGAGAAAGCGGAGCTTGACGCCCTTTGTAGCTCCATCTTTCTCTTAATTAGAAATAATATTAAAACTTAAACTTTTAAAGATGTCATGGTAAACCCTCTTAGCGCGGAATTCATGATTCTGCCAAGTAAAGTATCTTTCAAAAAGAATGTCAGTAGCACCTGGTAATCAGATTAATGCCATTTCACTAACTATTCCTTTAAAACGACCTATGCCTATACATAACTTACAAAATGAGGTCCTCTAACATACATACTGGAACCTTTGGGAAATAAAGTCGTTTACATTATTTTATGTACTTCTAACTACGACATTGTAAAACTAGCTGATGCCCGCGGTTTCAACGGCGCAGATGTCGGTTATCGCTACCAAAAGTAATATTTTCGTACCCCCCTTTCAACCCCTTGAATAAAGTTTTTTTTTATTTTTTTTATTAAAAAGTAGCCTATGTCCTTTCTCGGGTATCAAAATATCTCCACACCAAATTTCATGCAAATTGGTTCAGTAGTTTAGGCGTGATTGAGTAACAGACAGACAGACAGAGTTACTTTCGCATTTATAATATTAGTTTATTATGGATGGTATGGAAATATAGAAGTATGGGTTATCACTTCCTTCGGTGCAAGAAAACATCATGAGGAAACCAGCATGTCTTAAAGATATTTGTCGATGGTATGTAAATACTCTGACAGCATAGACGCTACACGATAAAGAAGGAAAGACCACGACATGACAAAGCATGCTCTAAATGAGTGTAAATCAAAACAAAAACATCGTCGTCGTATTTACAATCAAATGCACGGTGTACGTAGCTGTAGATGCTGCTGATTGGGCTTTCTGCCAAATTGTTAGAGCGCCTTAGCTCATAGCATAACAGCTAAGTGCCAAAGCGCCATTAAATGACTCGTAATGCACCTTCTATGATTAGATACAATTAATTTACTATCAGTCGAATCTCCGAGAATAGTATGCGACATGTTTTATTGTACTATTTTAAATGGATTGACAAAGTCCATTTCTAATTGAGACTCTACTTATTTAAAAAATCTGTAAATTGTTGGCAATGTGGATTTAAGTCTTTTTCAATTAAATCTGTCCTAGACCGGTCAAAAGCCGACACTATAGATGGTCTTACATTTAAGTCTTATGAGAGAAGTCATCAGGTATTTCATAACCGAAATTCCTATAATACTAGTAGCCCAGAATCTAAAACCAAATTTTGATACCACAAAATAGTTCTTGTCTTTACAAAATAAATGTTTTAGACTCACCACAAGAAAGAATAAACCTCACACAAAATTATCCCCCAGGGAGCTCCAAGACAAAGAAGCCATTCGAATCGTTGGCTTACAGAAAAGCTTCCGGCATTGTCGCAAGCCTGAAATCAAGGCCATTGACAACATCGACCTGAGCATTTACGAAGGCCAGATTACTGCTGTGCTGGGCCACAATGGTGCTGGCAAGTCCACGCTCTTCAACATCCTGACTGGACTAACGGCTCCCACTAATGGAACTGCATACGTTTATGGACTTGATGTTAGGTGAGTAACTGATTGGGACAACTTGATAGTTTATATTTTGGTCAGACATTAAAGCAGCTGATAAAATATTACAACACAAACTTCATTAGATTTTAAAGTTTTGTGGTAGGTTGTGATTAAAGTATGTCCGTTAAGCAAATATGGTCGTTTGAATTCCTCTTCATCCACGGTCTTCCTCTTCACGATAGCTAGAGGAAAACAGTCTCTAAGATCTATAGATATAGAAGTCTAAATAGATTATTGAAGCGATCTTAAACCAAGTGTTCACAAAACAGGGATCCCAACGACATGCACGAGATCCGCCAGATGATCGGCGTGTGTCCTCAACAAGACGTGCTCTTCGATCTCCTCTCCGTCAAGGAGCATCTGCAGTTCTTCGCTGCTGTTAAGGTAACTTAGGCATATTTTAACTGAATTGTGCTAGGTTTCTCTAAACGGGCCACCTTAATTAAAATAGCTGTCTGCTATGGTTAGGTTTCAGAAGACTGTCTTTTGATCTAGTGTTTGCGAAAACGACCCCTGGATTTGGAGGTTTGATTACCAGGTTGGGCAAAGTTTTGGGAAAACAGTATTGGTTATTCCATCAGGGAATGGAATATCCAATATTGTTCCTAATTTTTGAGGACCCAATTTCTGATAATGGATTAAAACATAAGTGGCGAAATGTGACAATTACAATCAAAGCTCTTTGACTACAAAATGAATGCAATGATGTGCAAATGTTTACATTGCAGGGTATTCCTCGGAAAAGATTACCAGAAGAAATTCATAAAGCTTTGTCTGATGTCGGTCTACTGGATCAAACAAATGTTTTTGCCAAACATCTGTCGGGCGGACAGAAGAGGAAACTTAGCATTGCCATCGCGTTTATTGGGGACCCTAAGGTAAGTTTTGAACAGAATTTACAGTGGGACTATTTGTTTAGTTTTAAGTTATTTTTTCTTTCTATATTTTTTAGTTTTACATTGTGTTCTTGTGACCTGTGCCAAATAAATGCATTTACTTTCTTTCCTTCTTTCTTTACAAGTCGTCGTTGTCACAAGACTGTTTTAGACCACAGTTCAGTTTACAGTTTTCTAGATAGGCATTTCACTACATCGAGCTGTCCGCAACTAAACATTGTCACTCGATCGACTTAACATACAACTCGATCCTCGGATTCTTTTAGTCAACTGTAAACCACACTCACCATATGAATTTCGGAAAAGAATGAATAACCTATGAATAGCCTAAGATAAAAAATATATTCGCCTCCTACAGATAATAATCCTGGACGAGCCTACAGCAGGAGTGGACCCAGTGTCCCGGAGACAAACATGGCGGATCTTACAGCGAGCTCGACACGGGAAGGTGTTACTACTGACCACGCACTTCATGGATGAGGCTGACATACTGGGAGATAGGAAAGCTGTCATCAGTAAAGGCAGAGTGAGTGAATGTCTTATTCCTAAGTACTGAAAACAGAGAAAAAAATTGAAGAAGGATTTCAAACTGTCAATCAGGTCATGCAAAAGACCAACAACAAAATCGCGAAGAAATAATCAACTATACAACACATTTAGGTATTATTGAAGTTTTTTAGATGATTATTTTTTCGCGATATCGATGTTGCTCCCACGGAGCAAGTTCAGTTGGATGGTCTATGCCACACTCTTAAATATGACCAGATTGTAGTACACGCTGTGGAACATCCTCCTACTAACTTGAACCTCGTAATGGATTGCGGAATATTTCCTCTCATAGAGAAGTAGAGCCCTAATCCGAGAAGTAGCAATATTATGAATTGCTTATTTGTGTTAAGTCTTGATGTCGTTTTACAGGTCCGTTGTGCTGGCACGTCACTATTCTTGAAAAACAAATTCGGAATTGGATATCATCTGACTTTGGTGTTGGACGGTGAGCAATTTTACATGATTCAGCACAGTAAACCACAGTTGTAGTATAACCTACTTAGCAGGACTACACGTTAACATATTTCAACTCCGTGGTCTTGACTGTGGATTCCGTCGTATCGCCACAAGTTTTAGCAGTTAATCCCATGACGTGCACAATTTTATGTCAATCGTCACCATTCCGGTGACTTTCATCAGTTCACTGCTTGGTTCCTTAAGTGTACTTACTATGATTTCCAGTAACTCTTTCATAGAATCCTCCTAACCAGGAATCTTAACTTAATTCCTCAGGAGTATGTCGGGAGCACCAAATAACCCGCTTGGTACGAGGTCACGTACCTCGCGCGGAGAAGGCACGTCGTCACGGTAGAGAGTTGTCCTACATCCTACCCCACTACGCCGTCCATCTGTTCCCGCCGCTCTTCATCGCGATAGAACAAGAGGTCAAGGAAAAGACCAACCGACTCGGTAAGTAGTTCCCTGGGCCTGGGCCATAGACGAAGCGTTGTCACGGCAGAGAACTGATCTGCGTCCTGACGTAGTCTGTGTTAATCATTCTCCTTTGATCCTGATGCCCTTCAAGTAAACGGTCCGAAGGGCATCCCTTCGGACCGGTTACTTTGTACTATCAGGTTGACTGACAGGTTTTTAGCTGTCGTAATAATCCGGAGTATAACCAAGTATTCCACTCGTCTATCGCTACGGCGCGGTGGGGCGGTAAAGGTAGCTTGCTGAAACACAGTAATCGGAGATTTTGTATCGATTTCTTTTAAGAGAAGCCTCTATCTGATACAAGAACGCCATTACAACACAACTCTAATTTGATCCTTAACTCATTTGATCAGCGCTTACAATTTCTTCAGGTATCACAAGTTACGGTGTGTCAATGACGACCTTAGAAGAGGTTTTCTTAAGCTTGGAGGGAGAGAACGCTGAAGAGACGGAGGCTGTTGAAGGTGTGTCCTCAGTGAAGTTGGTGAGGGCAAGAGCACTCTCCAGGAGTCTATCGCTACAGAGCAAGACATTGAGTTATCAGGTTAGTTTCCTGTTTATTCTAATTAAGAAGGGATGGGTAATATATAATAGATATATAAGTCCACATTCACAGCCTCAAGTTTGAAAACTTGCAAGCACGACTGTTAAGTGATGAGTTAGATCTTCGGGGTGATCATCATTTACATCTTCTGAGTTTACATTTATATCCAAGTCCACCTAGGAAATCCAATAAGTTCTATGACAATAAGATTGCTTCTTGATAGAAATAGTAATCATTGCAAAATGTGGGTATAATAAACACTTATTCTTGTTCACCGTTTCGAGTAACTCGTTTTCCCTGTTGCCTCTAACTTGTTGTCTTTCTAGGAGCTTAACGATAAAGATGGTCAGAAGGCGACTTCTCTTCCGACTCCACCAGCATCACATGCGCTGCATTCTACCACTCACGGCGTTGAACATGTTAAGGTAATTTTATGAAATTATCTTCTGAAAAATAAATAAAGCGCTCTTATTTTGCTTGAACATCTTCAACGCATTTCGCAAAATTCTTATTCTATTACATATATTTATTTATTATTTTATGTAAGTACATTTATTATTTTTCTCTTTAGCCTTTGCTGACCCAGTGCTGGGCAAAGACCTCCAAGCCCTTCCAGGTACTCTTTGCACGCGCTGCTTCGAACCAGCATCTGGGGTTCCCACTCCTCACCTTTTTATGGGCTGGTTTCTACGGCGCTGTTCATCTTCATTTCCATTGTGTAGAGATTCTTAGCCAGCGGTCACTGTATTATATTCATCATACTAGCCACTCCAGCTCTGGTTTAGTGGTGGAAAGTTTCTATACTGAAAATACCAATGGTGAAAATAGAATCAAGATGCATTCTTTAGTGTAGAAGAACTAACTGCACAATGATAGACACGATTTTTATTGAATACTAACAATAGATAGGTTTAGATTTCATTTCCCCTCTCCCTATTAAAAAAGGTCTTGAAACCAAGCTTCTATTTTCAGGTTGCTCCAGAGGTTCCAATATCAGTAGACGCATTAGGAGAGACAGTGAAGACCAACCCGTCTTGTTGGAGAACTTTCTGCGCTCTGGTGTACATCAGAATGGTTCGCATGATCAGGGATCCCTACAAGCTGTGGGTCATGATCTTGATGCCTATCAGTAAGTACCATGTACCGTCTAATGTATTCTGCACCCTCTATTATAATAATAATAATCACTGCCTGTGAAATGTAGGTTCGCAAGCCTCGTCTCCTAAGTTTGCAGTCTTCAAAATCAGTTGAAACCATTTACTGTTTGTTTTCAGTATCCTGCGCCCTGGGTCTCTATATGAAATCCCGACAGATTGTGTTCTTTCGGATGCAGCCGCTCAAACTGGACCCCAATGCATACTTCAACAAGACCCCAATTGCCGTTTACAGTGAACAGGACAATATGAAAGAAATAACAGACCTAAGGGACTCTCTAGAGTCCTTAGGAGTATTCCCTATTGTAGACTTCGATGGAAACTTCTCCAGTCTTCTAAGCATGGAGAATTTTGGAGCGTTTAGTCTCAAAGAAAGCTTGATACCGTATGGAAAGTTCATGGCCTATTACAATAGTACTTATACGCACAGTTTGCCTATCATCGTTAATTTGTTGGATAATAGTGTTTATAGGTAAGTTGGAGTACTAAACTACATCATTCATTCTCCCTCATGAATTGGGAACTCATTTATCGTTTATATTATCAGAATCTTAACGTAACTACGCAACGTCTCTCAAGTAAAATGGCTTTCATCCAATGGGTATGGAATTATTTTCTTCCATACTTCTCCCTTAATTTAAAAATATTTTATGTCTCTTCCAATATAATATTTATCTTTGCACTTGAATCCTTCTTCCATATCATTTATCTTACAAATTCAAAATGTATGACTTATTTCCCTTTCACCCTCCAGGGTTCTAATGACAGCATCAGGTATGATAGAAAGCTTCAAGCCTATCGAGGTGTTAGCTCACCCGTTTCAGCAGACGGAACAACAAGAGGAGTTCAACCTAGGCAACGTGGTCTGTGCCATCTTCATGGGCATGATCTTCGCACTGGTGCCGGTCACCTTGGCCGTGGATATTGTGTATGATCGAGAGGTGAGATAAGAAAGCATTTGAATCAACGACTAAATGTTACTGAGGTGTCTAAAATTGTATATATAAGAAAAATAAACTTGATGCGGTTTTACAACAAATTATAAAAGTATTGCGAATTCGATTCTAGCACCTCTGACAAATTCTATTTTTACAAATTAAGTAATTACTTCGTTCAAAATCTTACCAATAAAATAAATATTGCCTATTTTAACACTTGTAAACAGATACTTGGAATCGATATCTATCTACTGCTTTCAAATTATTTTTGCGCTTTAGGGTCAAGCTCGACTGTACTAATGTCAACCAATTCTTTTAGATAAAAGCGAAGAACCAGTTGCGAGTGAACGGGCTGTCGATGAGCATGTACTTCCTGACGTACTTCACTGTGCTGATCTTCATCATGGTGCTCACCAGCATAGGAGTACTCATCTTGGTGAGTGTTGAACTTATTATCGTTCTTCTTCTTATGCTGTGGTTAGTGCATAACCTGGTGACAGAGTTTTTATGCCACCCATGGGGTCTTTAACTCGACGTTACATGCCATTAGATTTTGATAAAGGAAATGTCAAGATTACTGTTTCCACTTCCACGCCCTATGATAATAATTAAACTGAGTACTGGAAGTTCTTTCGTTTATCAGAGTCTAGCTGATCCGTCTCGTCCTGACCTTAGATTTACTTATGAGTTACAGTAGGGCGTGCTGTAAGCACGTCTTTGTCAGTTATTTGTATCATATGGTATCGAGCCAACCGGACATAATTTATAGAGTTTCAGGTCGGTTTTGTTATAAGCAGATACTGCCATTAACTGCTATACGAGCTATTATATTAAGCTCCATTATGAGTTTCTCTAACAAAGCAAGATTCTATACCGACTAAGAAAAAAGTTTAATCAACAACAACACTGTCTTCAAATCACTCATTCATGACTTTCAAACACTATTCCACGTTTCACAGGTCATTCTCAACGACATCCCCAGCCTCACGAACGGCTCAGCAATCACGATGCTGTCCGGTCTCCTGCTGCTGTACAGTCCGTCCGCCATTTTGTTCAACACGTGCCTCTCCTACGTGTTCGACAAGATGGACTCCGCGCAGAGCATCATGCCCAACATCACCACGTGGGTTGGCGTTATACCCTTCATTTTGGTTGCGGTTTTGGATACTTTTAAATGGGGTAAGTTTGTGTCTTAGAGATTTAATTGATTTAAGACAACCAACACATCAAATTACTACAATCTGTCAAATTTCTTTAATAGTTGAAAATTTTCTTCGATTCAAATTTTTGTTTATGTTTGATTGGGAAAAGTCAGTTTCGGGTAGCATGATGTGTGGAGTGAGTAGGTACATAATAATATGGAAATCAGCGTTGATTCCATTAGATGGTCTCCCATGACTACTTCTTTTGCGCCATGAAGTGGTGACTAAGTTCTAATTGGCTAGAAGGTAAAATAATCTCCTAATGCTGCACCATGTTGCAGTTTAAAAATAAAATAAACTTAAGTTTCTAAAGTTAAGTGACAAAAACCTCTGAGGGATAAATCTACATATCCAAAATTGCCTACTTGGTTAGGCTTTGGCCCTACCTTGGGACATGTGTCAGGCTCATCACTTTCAATCTGATTTTTTTCATATGAAAACCCTTTTTATTTTCAGGTAGTGACATCGCGTTCTACTTGCATCTGACATTCAGTTTCCTGGACGTCATGTACATACCGTACGCGATTATATACTACGTCGATAGGTATGTATCTTTCTTTTGTATGTATGTAAGTGTAGTGGTCTTCATCTGTGCCAGCTTATGAGGCTTCCTCAAAGCCAAAGAATTCTATAAATTTAGTGAGTAGTTGAGTTTTTTGCGGCCCGGTGGCGACTGCTGCATCTTCGTCGTAGGCTCAAACCCAAGTAAACACAATACTGTCATCGTTACTGCTCAGAAAAACATCGTGATCACTCTGGCATGTCCAAAAATTTAAAGATGTCTGCCATCCATTAACACACACTGGGGCCACGTGATGGGTGGTTCACATACAGAGGAGATTCTCGGCAGTGGAAACGTTTAAGGTTTATGTTCTTCTTCTTCCTCGTCAACCGAGTTCAACCTTTGACCACCCAATGCTGAGTGTAGGTATCTTTTTCTATTTTGCTAGTTTTGTGTTATATCTATCCAGTATCTTCGCGTTGTTTATGTTGGTGAGCATTTTATCATAAGTATTTGTCTTGTCCTCAGAGTGTACCTAACCTGCAACCTCCGCGACCTGTGCACCACGCCGCCGCTCAGCAGCTACTTCACGGCGGAGGTGTGGGTGCTAGTGGCTGCCATGTTGTTCCACGTGCCGGTCTCGGGGGCTGCGCTACTCGCTGCTGATCGAGTCAAGTCGGGAGGCCGGATATGTCCGGTAAGTGGAACTTCTTGTGGTCGGTCACATTTTTGACAGAAATCAGCTTTGGAACTCTAATCCGACAAAAACTTGAAGATGTTTTATGATACCTATAAAATTAATTACACACGCCAATAACTTTGGCCAAAAAAGCAATGGACATTTAACATAAGAAGAATGTGCCATCCACCAACCCGTAATGGGACCGTGGTGAATAATAGCTCACATTGTTGCATAAAATAGAGGCTGTATCCCAGCTTTGGGAACATTAGTGGTATGCAAATCTCAGTCTTTTGTTCCTCCGAATAAAAGTTATGATACCTACACCTACACGCATGTGTGAAAGGAGTGTGGACATTGTGAAATAAACCCAAAATCATTATATTACTTCTACTCAGCGCAAGAAAAGTACTTCAGAGAGTAGTGGAGACGCGGAGCAGGACGTGGGAGGTGAGGCGTGTGAAGACCAAGACGTGCGGCGCGAGCGACGCCGCGTGCACACCATACTGCAGCAGCCGTTGCACAACGCGCCGCCTTTAGTCGTGCATGTATGTAGTAAAATACTTTCCTGTATAATATGGCCTGGCATTGTATACATTTCCCGTACAGTGAGAGATCTGCGTAAACTGGTTTTGTATAGCTTGATTGATCGTCCTGCGTACAGAATTTTGTTTTGCAATCAACTGCCGACTTAATTATGCCTCCTCAGTTCTATATGGAGTGTAAACGGACCCTTCACGAAGCCGTTAACCAAGCAAACTAAGTAACCCTACGCAAAAATACACCGTGGATCGACTTTTTTGGGGTGGAAAATCACGCTTTACGGTAAAACTCGATGTAGCACAATCAAACATTGTACTGATGGGTGTTTTGAATAGTAAACGGGTCATGGCAGTATGGAGGTAATTTATGTAGGTATATTACCAATTCTGGTTTCCCTGCAGAAACATTTATAGTAAAAACTCTGTTCTGTAACAATTGTTCTTCCTTTTTATCCAGACAACTAAATCATTTCATGTTTTCATTGCTCTAACATGGATAAAGTATTCCATATGAGTTTTAAGAACAAATTATATACCTTTGTTCCCAGAATTTGCGCAAAGAATACAAAGTGCGAGGCACAGGCAGTGGTGGGTCATGCTGGAACCAACCAGAGGAGACAGCATCCCGGGTGCGCTCGCGGTTCGTGGGGTTGGCGAGGCTTAGCCTGGCCGTGGAGGGGGGGGAGGTGTTCGGCCTGCTCGGACACAATGGGGCCGGGAAGACTACCACCATGAAGATCATCACGGCCGAGGCGAGGCCCACGCATGGCTGTGTGAGTTTTGGTGATTTTTACATAGCTAAGTCAAACAAAATAACGATGCAATGATGTGGGAAATGAAATGTAAGTGAGTGAGCGAAAGGGATGAATGTATAACAAGTGAGAGAGAGGGAATATGTTAGCAAAATGAAAAAAAACTATAAGACGACAAAGACGTGTACTAGACCTTTAATAAATTAAGTTAATGGATAAATGGATAAAACAAAATATTTCACTCTGAGCCCACATTCCCAAATGGATGTGTAATTTGGTCTTTGTTTTCTATAAGCTGCTAGCTATCACTGGTAATCATAATCATTAGAATAGACGCAAGAGAAGTCTTAAATCTGATCACTAATTTCTGGTTCATTGTACCTTGCTTGATTGTACCATGTAGAATGAAAACAAGAAACAGCACTTAATCTCAGGTCCCCACTAACTTATGCAAGCCATTTTTCTAGATATTAATTTAGTAGCAACACAAGGTTAAAGGGTAAGGTTACTTGCAGGTGATGCTGGGCAGTCAGAACATCGACGACTCGCAGACATCCGCGTTCATGATGCTGGGCTACTGCCCGCAGCACGACGCGCTCTGGAAGAACGTCACCATCAGGGAGCACATCGAGTGCTATGCAGCCATCCGGGGCGTCAGCAAGACGGACACTCCTCGGTACGTGGAATAGGTTCTTGATCTTCTATCAGGTATGCGGTCTTTTCGGTAGTACCTAATAGATTGAATTTGAGCTGAAAATAAGTCTATCTAATGACACAATCGTACAAAAAAAGAGCCGCCCAACCGCTATGAAAGACATCGAAGACTGGTCTCTACGCTTCCTTCCTTCAGACTGTCCCGTTGCTCCCGTAGTCGCAAGCGTGACTGCTGGGCGTCAGAGAGCAACACTGTGATCTATATAATCGATCCTTACGTTAATAAAAAACTATAAATTTCTTCCCACAGGATAGTGGATGCGTACTTGAACGGTCTTCAAATAATGGAGCACGCGAATAAGAACGCGGAAGAGTGCTCGGGCGGCACGCGGCGCAAGCTATCGTTCGCGCTGGCCATGGTGGGCAGTCCACGCGTCGTACTACTGGACGAGCCTTCCACCGGCATGGACCCCCGGAGCAAGAGGTTCCTCTGGGACACCATCCTGGCTAGCTTCCAGGTAAGGCTTATAGATACTTTTACTCAGTATCTGAAGATGTTGGTCCATCTGCATTTCATAGGTGACCTGTGCAATCCCAGTTTAACTTCGCAGATTTTATTTGCGCAAACATCGGTGATGCTTGTCTTCAAGCATAATTATTATGCAAAAAACTTTTTCTTGAAATAAAAAACATTGAAAGGAAATGTTTTTCCGAATAAACCCTTTCAAGTCCTTTTATAACAGAATCTTCAACAGCTGAATAGTCTGTGCGATGAATTAAAGTGTTTTATTGTTGCAGGGCAAAAAAGGTGCTATACTAACGACACATTCCATGGAAGAGGCTGATGCTTTATGTTCCAGAGTCGGTATCATGGTCAAAGGTGGCCTTAGGTAAATATAACAAACGGTTAATAATATCTGTAAGACTTCATTCTAATTCCAAGCAACTTATAATATTTTTTTTGTGTTTAGATGTATCGGCTCAACACAACACTTGAAGAATTTGTACGGTGCGGGATACACGCTAGAGATGAAGATTGGGCAAAGTAATCAAAAGCAAGTAAGTAAAACATTAAAAAAAAATATTTATTAACAATCGCTTTACAGGCACGAGCGTCTTGTGCTCATAATGTATTCCAGCAAAGTGTTTTTTTTGTATATCTTCAATAAATACTGTGGATATGACTTTCACACATGAATAAAATATGATTCAATCAATGTTATCTTTCGGAATTGAAGGAGCATATCCTTCAATTCCGAAAGAAAAAGTCCAACCTTTGCGTTACATACAAATAATCGGTTATTTATAACCAAACTTAACTTTTTTCTTCGTAATCAGGCAATGGAGTCAGAGTCGCTGTCACCGTCACCACTCAGATCAAATGAGAACTCGCCGTCCTTAGGAGAAGCAGATGAGGGTAAGTTAACATTTTCTACACAAACAATATCTGTAAGTCCAAATAATGTTCATCGTTTCCCAGCAATATTATTTTGCGTTAGAGTTACTTACTTAGAGTTATGCGTAGAAAGACGAATGATGGTTTCGTGGAGTTTTAATTTAGATCTCGGATAAACAATAATAAACAATTAAACCTTCGACTAAATTATCATACAGCTATCATTTTTTTTTTAATATCATACCGAAACTCTATATCATACCACACCTGAACAAACATATTGTTCAGGTCTGACAATCCGCCCATCGGGGCTGCGGGTTGTTGGAAAGAGATACCGCGGCCTCAGCACATAGGGCTAAGAAGGAACATGGGTGGTTTTTAGTCAGTAGAAGTCTGGCACTCCCTACCACTTTGCCCAGAGAGGGCGGAGTCATTTGATGATTTCCCACCCACCAAAACTATATGCCAGTTTGTAGAGTAGACCAAAATCTTGTAATACTATGGTTCACGTGGCGCGTTCTTTCGGCAGGTGGTTCGGGTGCGGGTTCAGTGTGCGCAGAAGCGGAGGGGGAGGCGGAGGCGGTGGACGCCAGCATACACACGCCGCTGGTGGCCGGAACGCCGCCGCCGCCTAGACTGCAGCATCATCGGTAACTATACCCATAAACAATGTGTGTTTTTCTTTATCCCATAACTGTACCTACACTTAAAAAATGTGTTGTGCCGACACAAAATAACATTGGAGCAGGGCAGGAAGTTGATGACGAACTCTACAATTGTATTCTATTTAATTTGTAAAAGTAGCACAAAAGTACATCGACGTGCAATATGTCGCGTTTTCACGTAAAACTTATAAATCTCTTTTTTTTCTTAGGACTGAGTCCGGTGGAGGTGGCGCGAACTCCGAAGCGGTGATAGCACTAGTCGGGCAGATATTCCCGGCGGCAGTCCTAGAGGAGAGCTTTGCGGAGAGGCTCGTGTTCTCCGTGCCACAGTCTGCTGTGTCCAGCCTCGCCAGGTGTTTCCAGCAGATTGAGGACGGTTAGTTTGAGTCCTGACCCCATACCACCTTGCTCCAATAAAAATCGTAGCAGGCGGTGTTCTGTGGTTTCTGCTTACTCCCATGGGCAAAGGGCGTGAGTTTATATATGTTTATTTATATATATACAAAGTCGCCCTAGACGATTAGATTAATAAAGAGCAGAAAAGCAGAGTAGGTAAAACAATATGCAATTATTACTGGACGCAGTTTTGAATGACCATTGTCTATTCGAACAAATTAATGTCTGAAGATTTTTATGGCCCCATGTTGGGCGCCATTTTCGACCTTAAATATGTTGGGCGCCAATTTGTGGCCTCATGTTGGGCGCCAATCTCTACACACGTGTTGGGCGCCAATTTGTGGCCTCATGTTGGGCTCCAATCTCTAGACCCGTGTTTTTATTTATTTTATTTTTATTTTTATTCAAATGGAACAACAAACAGCTACAATATAAAACATAGACAACTAAATACACAAGACTTATTAACAATATTGCAGCCCACAACGCTGTTCACAGATTAATTAAAAGCATACATAATAGTAAAAATAATAATCATCGCTAAGGTAACAAAAACTTAGTACAAATAGGTAGTGTATAAATGTAATATAAATATTCACGAAAGTTCATTTAGAATAGGGTTGTTGACTAATTTTTGGAATCGCTTTTATTTTATAGATAGACCCTTTATATACACAAAAAAAAATATTATCTGAAAAAATAAGACATATTTTAATAAGAAAAAACGTAAATAAAAATAGTTTTAAAAATTCCGGCTAAAACGCTCTAAACTGTCAAATGGCTGTGATGACGTCACGGGCCGTTTTGAAAACTTTACGATCTGTCAAATTGCACTGATCTTGATTCAGTTCTTATGAATATACTATAAAAAAAACTCTAAAATGAACACGACGATTTACAAATGTTGTACAGTGCCGATGTGCATAAGTACGTCAATCAGTATGCCACAAAACCTTTTCATAAGCGTTCCAAAAAGGGCAGAAATAAGGAGAAAATGGTTAACAATGGCAAGAAGACATCCATCATCATTGTCAACAACAAGTAGGTACCAGTTATTTTTGTGAAGATCACTTCGATGTAAGTTCTAAATAAACTATAAGTAAATATCAAAATTGAATAAATGTATTTGAGTATGTTCCTAAATTGTCGTTTAATACTTGTTTGTTAATGTTATTGTTTGTTTACCGGTCCACTTTTTGGTACTTAACTATTGTTTAATTTAAATCTAATTTCAGCTTTAAAATGATGGAAAATTATTTAGAATATACTACAATGGGTGTAGTAATAAGTATCTCGAATAATGATGAGACCTGGTTGTTTACCTACAAAGCTTTTTTTTTGTTTTTGCCGTGGTTTGTATAACAACATACCTACTAAAAATAAAAATTTGCACATAACGTAACTTTTTATTTTGTTGATGTTAATGACAAGTTTAAAGTTCTAAATACTTATGTGTATAAAACGAGTAAGTTAGTAAGTCTCTTTATCACTCACTATATCACTTTAAAAATACTTACAAAGACTAGGTACTACTTACACTTAAACCAACTTATCTATGTAGGTGGCAAAAAACGGAACTAAAATAAATGTACCAAGTTTGACGTATCTGATGTAATTTTGCTTGACAAGTAGCGCCACCTTGTACTTCACAATTAAGTTGGTCATACTGTACTTCAAAACTCCGACGCACAAAAAATCGTGTTTGTAGCAAAGAACCATCAAATAATTAATTTCCGGTAAGTTAGAACCATTTCGTTTCATAAATCCAGTCTCCATTGTGATAAATAAAGTAATTTTAATAAGTTATTGAATAAAATCGTTCACAGCTGATACTTTTGCCTTCGATATGACAGATAAATCAGCTAGTCTCGCGGCTCGTGACGTCATCGCGCTCTGATTGGTGTTTGGAATCACGTGATAGTGAGTATGAAATAACGCAATTAAAAATAATTTTAATTAATTAAAGACAAAAAATTAGTTCCGTAAATTAATAATTTAGGATTCTAAAAACTATCATAGATTTTTACAACATAAATTTATATGAATTTGTAATATGAGTCAACAACCCTATTAGACTTTTAAACTTATGGGGAGTACATGTAAATATATCGATATGTTCAAAGGTGCTGTTGTAGGAATCGACCATTCTGCGAACAGGCGAACGCAAGCCAAAGTTAGATTTGGATATACCAACTGAGAATAATTTGCCAGCGCGCACCTTTCGCTTGTGGATCGTCCTAGGAACCGCATAACATATCATATTGGACAGTTCCATGCAGTCAAATTTATTTCTTACAATATTATATAGGTTGATAGCTTCTAAATACTTACGTCTACTTTCAAGCGTTGCGATCTTATACTTCACAAGTAAATCTTGGTATGGTAAATAATATCCACAGCATCTATAATGCATAGTACGCAAGAATTTATATTGAACACACTCAATCATTTCAACGTACTTTTTGTAGTAAGGACTCCAGACGGACACGGCATACTCCAATTGAGAGCGTACGAGCGACTTATACAAGCAGATATAGGAAGATGGCTTTTTAAAATCAACTGTTGCACGCATTACAAATCCGTATAGTTGATACGCTTTATTAACAATTTTTCCTATGTGTAAGTCTAAGCAAAGCTTCGAATCAAGTATAACACCGAGGTCTCGAATAGAATCCACTTTAAGTAGGGGTGCATTGCACAACGAGTATGTGTGGTTTATTATGCTTTTATTTTTTGTAAACCTTAAGAAGTTACATTTGGGTAAACTTAGATGCAATTTATTTTCCTGACAATAACAGGATAGTCGGTCCAAATCTTGTTGCAGCAGAAGGCAATCGCTTGATTGTCGAATGGTTCTATATACCTTTAGGTCGTCGGCATATAGTAAAAATTTGGTATTTCTAAAGCATTTGCTGATGTCATTTATATATAAAATGAACAACAGGGGACCAAGTATAGAGCCCTGAGGTACGCCAGAGGTAACCTGTGCGATACTAGATTTATGACCATTGATTACAACCATCTGACTGCGGTTGGTAATGTAAGACATGAACCACCTCAGAAGATTTCCACGAATTCCGTTGTACGCTATTTTATTTAGTAGTATTTCATGGTCCACCTTGTCGAAAGCCTTACAGAAGTCGGTATACACTGCATCCACTTGAACACGGCTGTCAACACAATCAAACAAAAAGCTTGAAAATAATAATAAATTCGTATTTGTAGACCGACGTTTAACAAAACCGTGTTGTTGTTGAATTATGATGTTGTGTTGGGGGCCAATTTGTGGCCTTATGTTGGACGCCAATTTATAGACCCGTATTGGGCGCCAATTTGTGGCCTCATGTTGGACGCCAATCTCTAGTCACTCGTGTTGGGCGCCAATCTCTAGACCCTTGTTGGGGGCCAATTTGTGGTCTCATGTTGGGCGCCAATCTCTAGACCCTTGTTGGGGGCCAATTTGTGGCCTCATGTTGGGCGCCAATTTGTGGCCTCATGTTGGGCGCCAATCTCTAGACACGTTTTGGGCGTCAATCTCTAGACCCATGTTGGGCGCCAATATTGTTTTACTCCATTCGATCAATAAAGAAGAGACTGTTACTAATCCAGTAGCCCCATGGTATGTTCAAGAAATAAAAAATACTTCTAGTTGGTCAAGGAAGGAGGTAAAATCTTCATAGACAAGTCTGTTGCTTAGAGACTCACATATTTTTCTTATACAGTGGGGACAGTAACTTAATGTAATGGGCCTATGAATATGGCCTATGGCCTACGAATGAGCCTGGAACTCACGACACGGGGAATCCTAGTGTGAGTTTCAGGAATCAATGTAACGAATTTAATTTCTGGAACAATGAATTATTCATTCTTATTCTAACTGCTCGATTATATTTTTGTAGAGAAAAGTTTTACACGACAGTAATTGTAAAATAAGATTACCATACAAGTCTAAGTAATGATTCATTCCTTTATTTACAGCGAAAGAAAAACTGAATATAGTAGAGTACAGCTTCAGTCAAACCACCTTGGAGCAAGTGTTCTTGAAATTCGCACAAACTGAAAACATCGATGCATCAGACCAAGAACATTAAACCGTTAATAGTATTGTAAGTATTACGTCACTGTTTTGACTTCGCTACACTTGGGAAGTAATGAAAAGAAAAAAAAGAGTTTGAAAAAAAAGATAGTCAACGTTTAACTTGGCTTGAAGTTTTGCGATTTGCTATTAAAAATCTTTGACAAGCAAAAATGTTATTGAGTTTAAATATAAATCTCATTCCCCTAGCTAGTTTAGTTAATCAACTTATTGAGCTAAGTATATCAAAGATATATTTTTGACTTGTTGACTGTTATAATGTTATAAGATTCTCCTAAATATGGCAGCTAGTTTAACTTAGAAAAACATTAATGCTAAAGCATTTTTGGTTGTGAAGGACAGCCAAGTCAAAACAGTGAAGTATTTTGTGCTTTTGTGAAAAGAAAATGTAAAATAAGAATCGCTTCTGATATTACAATATTGTGTAGTTAATTTAGTTGAGGTCAGCGGTGGCCCAGTGGTGGCGGCCCCGACTTACGAGCAGTAAGCCGTGGGTTTGAACCTAGGCAGGCGCATTACTTTGTGTAATTAATTTCATCAACGCTGCTCTCAAAACGGTGAAGGAAAACATCGTGACGAAACCGGCATGTCTTAGAATCAAAAATATCGAAGACATGTGACATCTACCAACCCGCACTGGGCCCGCGTGGTGGATTATAGCCCATCCCTCTCCTAGAGAGGAGGCCTGAGTCCCTGCAGTGGGAATATTACAGGCTGATGATGGTGAATTTTGTTGAATTTTGTTTATAGCCGGAAGACCTATGGGAAACTTTTGTAGACTGCTTGTTACTACCAGATACCTAACTTAACGTAAGTACTTCTCATATATAAAACAGAATTACATGACATAGCAATTCTGACTCTTACATCTCTTGACCCAGTTTAATTGCGATTGATAGTTGCGTTTCTTAGTAAAAATTTACCTGTAGGACTTGATCTGACTATCTACCGGTGGAAACCAGGTAGATAGCGTATTCAGTCACATCATCCCAGTCCATCATCGTATTTTTTTTTAATCAGCTGTTCTAAATCTTTGGCCGTGTAGGTATGGCAGTTTAGAGGAATCAGCAGATGCTTTCCACCTTACATAGTTTAATATGTAGAGAAAACAAATTTCCAAATACTAAGATTTTTGTTTTGTTATATTTGGACAAGGGAGACGATTTGTCCCATGGACCAACCAAGTTTATATTACTACAAAAGTTTCCAATAACGTCTTGGCTACAAGCTTTGTCATATTTCCGGTCGATGAGAGAATATTACCTAGGTGTGTAGACATAGGACCATGTTGACTGTGTGACGTTTTATAATGATTTGATACGTTTATTAGCCAGTTTTATATTGTATTAGGTATGCGATGCGGTGAGCATTGTGTTTGTGGTTGTTTAAAAATGTTTGAATATGTTTTGTTTTTACCATAGTCGTAAGAAACAGTGTTTCTGCGAAAAAGAATTGTTTTTTAACGAACTTTGGTAAATGAATAAATAATGAGTCGTACTTGACTCAATGTATGTATTGTGTTAAACATGAGCGAGTCTCCGGCGCATAAACTTACCACAAACTGTAAAAATTGTCGTCCTAATGATTTTTATGGTTAAGTTCAAAATCGAATGAGAAAATTTGGCAGTTGGAGGTAATTTGATGCGCTGGCGAAGTGGTGACTGTACATTCAATTTCAACAATTACTGTAGTAAAAAAAAAAACATAATTTTCATTGTGCCCTTATCTGAAGAATTGTATTAGAGTTTAAGTTGAGCTGATTATGTTATGATTTTCATCAATCGAATTGTTAAGATTAGCCAACAAATACAATGCTTACGACCTTAAATAGAATAAAAAACATTCACTGCATACGGTCTAACAGTGCCTAAGAACACAATGCTGTCAAACCATATGTGGAAGTTAAATAAGTATAACAACAAAATATGTGATTTTTAGTTTTAGAAGGAACTTATGTGATTGATTTTCTAGTCGGCAACACTGTGTGCCTCATTTTGTATTTGGAAAGAAAGAAAAACGTTTGTCTTTTAAACACTGTCAGTTATTTGTAAAAATAACTATTCTAATATAAGTAGTGCCTACATCGTAGAAAAGCTAGGTTGAGTGAGTTTGTGACCTTGTAAAAAGTCCGCCATTTTGTATTAACTATACCTAAGAATTGTTATGATCTAACAATGTGGGTCATTTCCCTGACAAATTAAAATCTAATTAAACGATGCGACGATCGCCATTTCCATGTTATTTATTGATCTTAATAATCGCCAGGGTAGTGACTTGAAAAGTTAACAGTACAAAACCAAATACAGAATGACGTAAACATAAAATGTTAGATTAATTTATAGAATTTTACAATTTCATATTTGTTGCTACGTTTCATAATGTCGAAACTACGTATAAATATTATACTGCGATTGTTGACAAGTTGTCTAAGAACCTAGTCTTATAGTAATACGGACTATAAAGTATATTAAGATCAGTTTCGAGTACATTCGCCGTGTCGGGTGGAAGATAATAAAATTGTAGCGTTGGCTGGAGACTAGTATAGCTGGGAAAGCTAAACTTATACTTTTAACCCATAATGCGTGTAAAAAGATCCTTAACGAAACCGAAAATCACTTGTACGCACCTTCTAGTAACGGAGATATTGAGGATCAAAGTTCAGAATATTTCACTAGTTTCTTTTTCACTTTTCTTTAAATACCTCTACAACCCCTGTACGATTAAAAGCATCCATCAGCATCCATAAATGGCGTCGGGCGCGGACATGGCACAAGCGCTTTGTCGGCACACGGAATGACGTGACTCGGGCGTGGATATGACGCACCTTCAGTTCCATTTGAATGGAATAAAACCGCCCGCGCCATGTCCGCGCCCGACGTTCTAAATCAGAAACAACTTTTGTTTTGTGACTTTTTTTTACAACACAAAAAAAGCTACGTAGAGTTACTTAGTTTGAAGTTCAGAATCCTTGTTTGACGGCTTCGTGAAGGGTCCATTTACAGCCTGTATAATTAATTTAACAACCTTCAATCTATCCGAAACTAACGCGCACAGTTTCCTGCAATCCATTGCAAAATTATTTACGAAGCCCAGCTTTAACAATCTCCCAGCCAACGAATTCTTAGAGCTATTTTAATATTCTGTTAAAATATTAAGAATGGACTTATAAATGTTCGAACAAACGTTAGGTACTCCAAGGAATGGGTTTATTACAGTTGGTAGGTTATACATACTAGGGTTAATATCAGTATTAGGTTAAGACCGCTTTTGTATCAGTTATTTTTAATCAAATTCTACAACTTTTAAATCAAATCTTGTTTATTTTTGCTGCTTATATTGTTCAGTAAGTGAGCTACTATTTATTTGATATCTCCTATTTTCGCGCCTTGAAATGTCAAATAAAATTTCCACAGACAATAAAACGACAGCTATAGAGAGATTATTAGAAAACCTCTTTGTTATATCGTAAATGATCATAGACAAAGTATTATTTGCTTATAAAGCCAGAGGAATTAATATTGTTCTAATCATGGTGACTGTTTACCTGTAAACATTCAGCTTGTGTTTATTCATGAATTTAAAAACAAGCCTACTTTAATCTTTAAAAGCAACAAGTGTCCATTCGTTTACCTAAGGGAGGAAGTAGTCAAAATATCATGTTTTTTCATTGTACAGGATTATTTTATTCATGTTATATGTTACTTTGATAGTGACGGTAAATAAATATGCGTGAGATAAATAACCGTATTATTCAAACGGAAACGTCTGAATATTATTAAATATTTACAGGAATGTAGTCAAATATTTTCCTCTAAAATGGTTCCTCTACTGTCCTATCATTACTTTGCAATGTCAGACAAGTTATACACTTATGTCCATTTCGTATAACTTAGCAACCCTAGTATTAAGTTGCTTACCTTATCCTATATTTAGATTAGTACAATAAGATAGTTTTAATTAAGATCATGTAAACAATATTATCTATGGTATTCGTATGCGTCATCAAGACATTTCCTCTTGGCTTTAAGCATTTCATATCATTTAACATTTAGTTTTTCTAAAGTAATGGTACAAACCTATCAGGTGGCCTACCATGACATCTTTAACCAGGATTGTTTTAATCTTAATCCAGTGGGGGAAAGAGATGGTGCTAGACACCCTGTATAGCTCTGTCGCTTTCCCACAATGGAATGAAATTAAAATACTCCTGCTTGAAAACGTCACGGTAACCCCACAGATGTGTTAAAGATTTGATGTTAAGAGAAAGTGTAAAAAGACTACAATTTGTTGTGTGATTTTAGCTTTCGAAGCTGAGACGAGTTAGACGTTGTTTACGCTTACTTTATTCATAAGTTTAATGTTAACAATTAACATTACAATTGGCAAATATTGGGTCGAATCAGTCCCGCACAAGGAGTATACTGCCTGAATATATTGCCTGAGTAAAACTGACAAATATGATTCATAAAAACGCACGTGGCTGAAATAGGAGAAATACCAGTAAAAACAAAAGATTTAAACGTGCACGCTAGATGGACAATGAGATTCATGACAGTATTACTATCTCGTAGATTTGCATCAATTGTTTTCAGAGAGAACCTTGAAATCTAATCTTTACTTAAAACATGCGTAGGTAATAGGTACTCTTACAACATACATATTATTGAATTTATGACATCAATACATTCAAAGTTACATAATATTTATATGGCTCGTTGTCAATGTTAATTGTTAAATCGTTCATAAAAATATATTGGTATTTTTATTTTCGCATATTAATAGTGTAACCTGAGATTTCAAAGATTTGCTAATCTCACTGGTAATTAAAACATTGACATTTAGCTGACCTCAAAATATTCAGCTAGAACATCTATGGTAAATATCAGAAAGATGTATAAAAAAAATATGCAAAAGATCTAGAGTCGACAACAAGAATAATTTTACTAGTGTAATATTAAGTAATTTAACAAAAGTATTGTAAATTAGCTTTGGCTACGTGTAAATGTGTAATAATTATTTATTAAATTATAATTTATTTACAATGGCTGAGTGATCGTCAAATGTAGAATAAAATAATTTTCTTTATTTGTCAAATTATATTCTTATCATTAGTATTACGAACAATAATTTATAAATTAAAATGTGGAGGTTATTTTATGTTGTAGTTAAACTTAAAATCAAAGAAAAATAATTACATATATTTATTTATTTATTTAAACTTCATGTACAATAGTGGTACATAGGCGGACTTAATGCCACAAGGTATATATCTTATATTATATGTGTATTGGTGACTCTAGTGGAAATCTTTTCAGCTAATGCGAAAATAAAAATATTTATATTTATATTGAGAGGGCCATTGCCATGTCGGGCAGTCTGTACCTATGTGCTGTTACCTTTTTATTTCATTTGTTAGTGAATTTTAGTCAATTAATTTAGTACAGAATAAAACATCCGACACGATTTAAGTTTTTTTATTTTATATATATATAATATATAATATAATAATAATATTCCACAACTATCACACAACGCCATCTAGTCCCAAGCTAAGCAGAGCTTGTGTTATGGGTACTAGACAACTGATAAACATACTTATATATTTCTAAATACATACATATTATAGATAAATTACACCCAGACACAGAACAAATGATCGTGCTCATCACACAAACATTTGTCCTGGGTGGGAATCGAACCCACGACCTCCGGCATAGCAGTTAGGGTCACTAACCACTAGACCAACAGGCCAGTCAAATTTTAAATCACATTTTAAAAACTAGCTGATGCCCGCGACTTCGTTCACGTGGAAATTTTGATGAGTGACTGTCTCGTTGATTGAGTGACAGTGAAATTAGTGATAGCTTTGATTTCCACATCAGCTGTTCCAGATCTTCAAATTTTATACGACAACAGAGAGTGCTTAGCAGGCTGAACAACTCTTGCTAAGACGTCATTCCTATATCTATACTAATATTATAAAGCTGAAGAGTTTGTTTGTTTGTTTGAACGCGGTAAACTCAGGAACTGCTAGTTGGAATTTTAAAATTCTTTTTGTGTTGGATAGTCCATTTATCGAGGAAGGCTATAGGCTATATAACATCACGCTACGGCTAATAGGAGCGGAGCATAAATGAAAAATGTTACAAAAACGGGAAAAGGGATTTCCTTTTTGAGAGCTTCCGCTGCGTGCGCTGCGAAAACGGTTTAAGTTACGCAAATATCATGTATGAAGGAATTGTTCCTCTTTAAAATTTCTAAAAAAAAGTCCGCGACAGCATATATCTATCTTTTAAGATTGTCTGACTGTAACCTTTTTTTACTATTAAACTGTTAGGTTAAAAATTATTATTTTTTGCGAAGCTTATTTAACCCATATGGTATTAATCTATATCTAAATAAATGTGTTTGTTAGAAGGAAAATTTAATATAGAATATTTGTGTCCCTTACTCTAAACAGTTTAAACAAATATCTTAGAAGATATCGCAATGTAAAAATTTCCGCGCGGCAAAATAATTCGCGCGTCGCAATGTAGGGAGATTCTTTCCGGGAAATTCAAATTCAAAATATTTACTGCATCATAATGTTTACAAGTAGAAGTACAGAGTGTTATCGTATATGTATTTAACAGTAAGAGATACCTATAGTAATTCACACTTTAATATAATCTAAGCTAATCTAAACCATCTAAACTATTATAATAAAGAAGAAAGATAAGATTTTTTGTTTGTTACGATTTAGCTTAATTTATGTCGGATAGTCGATATATCGAGAAAGTTTATAAGCTATATTTATGTGACGCAGACGAAGTTGCGTGGGTCAGCTAGTATGTTATAGTGTAGCTGGGCTCTTGGACTTCCACATCAGCTGTTCCAGATCTTCGAATTTATTCTCTTTGCAGAAAATGCTCATCACGTGGAACAATTTTTGCTATAGTACCATTTTTGTATCTCATAAAGTTAAGCTGGTCTGTTGCGGTTCTGCATCAGGTATTCAAGTTTCCAAGATAAATTATAGCCTATATGTTGGCCAGACTTAATATCTACACAACAAAAAAAAAACCATTCAAATCCGTCAAGTAGTTTCGAAGATTAGCGTGTACAAACAAACAGACACACAGACAAACAGACAGACTTTTTTTTTCGATTCGTGCTCTATTACTGTCTCTAAACCCCCCTCAATTATTATTTTTTTAATATATTCAATGTACAGACACAGTTTTTTTCCTGTTTTATTATATGTATATAGATATATAGATAGATATATATAGAAGATAATCTCCTGAAACCCTTGTATATTATGTAGCTCGTCCGGTGGCGAGAGGTGCACAAGACATAGATGCCAGAGGGCGCGGATGAAATACCTGGATGACGCTGGCACAGGAACTTGGAGATTGGCACAATGAAAGCGGGGCTGTGTGTGGATTATGATGATGAATGGAGTTTACTCCAAAGGAGCTCACTTTACCGAGACCAGTTGCCTGTAATGTTATGTAATGTATTCAGAACTTCATTTATTTACAAAATCCTCTCGATGAGGGAGAGTTTTTTTTTGACAGGCGTAGTGAGAAAATAGTAAGTAAACAAAATGTAAGGAACTGGTTGTCCCCTTTTCGTTTTGGCGGCAAGTCATAAAACTTTAATAACTAGGCACAATTTATCATTACAACAGTTACCTCTGTTATTTACAACAAAGACAGAATACATGCATAGATGTTCATTACTCCATACAGTCATACAGGCACTTATTAACTTACAAAACGATACATTAACACGCACATGCACAATCGTGTCCCTGGCACCAATTAGCAGCATCGTTTTGCCGATATATTCGACCAGGAAAAAGAAATACTATGTTAGACTGATATCCTTTGTGATAATTCCTCTACCTATAGTATGCCAGGGGAAGTATAGTAGAAAATAAATCTTTTTTTTTTAATTAAAGGTTTGTTTCCTTTTTTTTTTTCAAAAAACCACCCATGTTCCTTCTGAGCCGTTTGTGCCGAGGTCACGGTATCTCTTTCGAACAACCCGTTACCTCAGTCACCACCACACATTGATTTCAGCTTGAATCATCTTCGCATTCCACGTCAAACGGACAGACGGACGGACTGACAGACAACGGTCTTGAGAGACGGACAACAAAGTGATCCAATACACTTTGGATCACTTTGTTGTCCGTCTCTCAAGACCGTTTTTCTCAGGAACAAGAGGAGGTATCAAGCTCAAATACTCAAGTCCGCTAGCCTTTGGAGCAGTGATAAAATCAAAATATAAATAAATCAATATCAAATACTCAAGTCCGCCACCCTTTGAAGCAGTGATAAAATCAAAATAAGTCTAAATATATTATAACTAGCTGTGCTCTGCACGCGTTGCATTACTGCGGGTGGGGTACCTATTTTTAATACCTACTGAATAAATCTGAATATACTTCATAAACATCGATGAAGCCGTTTCCAAGGAGTATGGCAACTAATACTGTGAAAAGCTTTTTAATATCATTGGTGAAAAGAGAATATTATACTTAGACAGATACAAGCTAGTACATCATGTAACATGTTGTTAGCATGATAGGTATACCATAATAAGAACTAATCGAGTAATACTGAACATTAAATTAAATTAAGCTCATAATGATTGCGTAGGTAAATGCAATATTTGTCACACTTGTAGTAGTAAATCAAAATATTATAGGTACTTGTTTGCGTAGGTGCAGCAGGTGTACCAAGCTACAGCTGCTTAAAACAAACCAATGTAGAGCAATAATAAAACTATACTTAATACTTTATTGGGTATTATTTGCTTTATTGGGTAACTAGGGTGATTAATAAAACTACTACACTATTACGTGGGTCTATACTTCTCTAGGTTGCAAGCACGTGTCGATTCTCAGGTCGTTACCCCGTGTGTCAAGTGTTACCCCGACAGGCGCAGGCGTCGGCCCTTGCTGCCCCTGCATTTTTACTGACATCTCTTTGAGGTGCTCGTGGAACATGAACGCGCCGTGGACACGGCCTGTCATCGTCATAGAACGGACCGGCGACGGCGTGTTTCTATGGGACTAATCAGAAAGTATGTACATGTAAATCCTTAAAAAAGAACTTTTTCAATTAGTTCATAAGTAACGGAGTTATTATGTAAAAAACGTAATTTTGAGAAACTCCTCCTTTTTTTGAAGTCGGTTAAAAATCGATTATATTAAACAACTTTCGTACAGGAATTTCTTGTTTTAATACGACGCGCTTCAATTCATATACACGTTGTTCACTCGTCATCCATTCACGTTGACTTCTATTGTTTATAAATATTGGCCGTCAAGGTTAACTGAACTACTACTGCAGCCAGGATTGCGGATTTTTTTCGTAAGATATACCGCGGCCACGAAACATAAAGGGCTAAGTGCATGTTTACGTACAGGCGGGGCGTCGCGCGGCGCGCGCTGCGTTTTTATTTCAAACACATGGCGATGTATGAAAAAGTTAACGATTTCAAACGTCTAGTTTACGAGAAGATATTTTTCGCTCGTTAGCTTAAAATGCAGCGTTTGTTGCGGTGAACCCGTCTCTCAGTAAATTAATAAAAAAGCCTGAGACGAGCCTTCTGCACGCGCCGCGCGACGCCCTGCGTTTCCGTAAACTAGCCCTAAGAAGAAATATTAGTGGGATTTAGTCAGTAGAAGTCTGACACTCCCTTCCGCTACGCCCAGATCCACAAAACAAAGTTTAAATGAATGTGATCGACTTCAAGACCTAGCCATAGGCAAGACCAAGGAGTAGGGTGAACTCAACTCAATACTCAATACTCAATTCACTATAGAATGCCCTGCATACGTCACTGTTGCCAAGTGCATTCGACCCCTGTCTATTTAAGTCGCGAGTCAGTAGACTTGTTTTGGGTTAGCTCGTTCCTTCGTCGACCTCATCTCTGTCTTTGGGACATGATTTAGGTTAAGAGTAGGTGATTTAAAAAAAAAACCATTAATCCATAGTGACCGTTGGAAGATACATAGGTAAGGAAGGACTAGGACTCCAGAAGTACCAGAACAAATCAATTTCGAATCGGTAATACCAATACTAATATCGTAGGTACCCAGATGGAAAAACCCAATAACTCTTTACCCGGCCCGTGAATCCAACACAGGACCTTATGACCTCTTTTTGTAGGTGGAAATTCATCAAAATGATGACCCCTCCAGCTCTGGGCGAAGTGGAATGAGAGTTCCAGACGCACGTACTGACTAAAATCCACCCATGTTCCTTCTTAGTCCTTTGTGTTTTGGAGCCGCGGTATTTCTTACGGACAGTCCCTCAGGACCCTGCCCTACAGTCGCGCTGGCCAGACCAACAATACAGTCTCATTCATCATCAGCCTATATTGTTCCCACTGCAGGGACACGGCCTCCTCCAGGAGAGGGATGGGCTATAATGCACCACGCGGGCCCAGTGCGGGTTGGTCACAGTCTCATTACCATTTGCTGAATGCATGTATGTATCAGTTTGTTTGCGTATCATACAACGCGTTTAGTTTACTTACGTCAAGCTCTGACGTTTGTTAAAAAAAACTAAAGATAAAACTATTGTCTTACGTGTCTGATGCCACCTAGATAAACAAGAACGTCAAACCAGTTGTTAAGAAGTAATCTTTTAATTTAAAAATAATCCCTAAACTAACACACTTGGGCAACAAACATACATTACCGAGAAAACAAAAAGATGGTAACATCGTAAGATTTCATTGTTTACTCGACCCTGTTTGCATTTCAAATCAATCATCATCTGCTTAGCCTTTTCCCAACTATGTTGGGGTCGGCTTCCGATCTGAAAACCAGTTTTTTACTTGGAGCGACTGACTATCTGACCTCTGTTGTAGAGGTCAGATAGTCAGTCGCTCCAAACACTGGGTAATATGATACGCCTTGGTAATGGGCCTACTACACGCTCAAGCTTCACCACACTTTTCGTTCACACTGAAATTGTATTAACATTCAAACCACACGCGCGATGTATTGTGTGCGCCGTGTAATCGCGGAGGCAAGACTGTGGTGAAGTGTGAGCGTATGGTAGGCGCATAAGACTAGTTGTCAGACTTTCAGGCCACATAAAGCGACAGGAAAAGATCTACATGACAGCCGGGACCAACGGTTTAACGTGGTTTCCATAAGGAACTCAGTGGCCAGTGCCATCCCATCCATCCTCGGCCCAACCTTGGCAAGTGCAGCATGTTAGCATATTAGCAGTACGACAGGAGCCAATATATTGTGTACTATAGCAGCCATAGTCTGGACAAGTACTTATTTTATTAATTTAAAAATTAAAACATGAAAATTATGAAGGAGATTAAACCGATACAATTTTTTCGCAAGTGCAAGTTATGGCAGAGTCCATGAATGTTTTGTGGTATATCCTTTTTTTTACAAATGTTGCTTTTTATTACAAACTAGCTTTTGCCAGCGACTTTGCCCGCTTGTTAATGACGATTTTACATACAAACTTTCATCCCCTATTTAACTCCCTTAGGGGTTGAATTTCGAAAAATCCTTCCTTATTCCTTGTCTGCATTATAAAGGGAACCCCTAGCTGTGCAAAATTTCAGCTTTCTAGGTCCAAGGGTTTGGGCTGGGCGTTGATGAGTCAGTCAGTCAATCAGTCAGTCAGTCAGTCAGGACTTCTCTCTTTATTTATATAGATTTATAGATAGATGTTTTTTTTAATTACAAACTAGCTGTTGCCTGTTGTTTATGTAATGTTTATAGAATAAATCAGTCGCAAAAATGTTTTTTCCCCGGTTTCAGGATTTTCTTGTAGCATTCATGCTGGATAAATTACAGTTACTGAACCAGAAACAAAGGATATGAAAATCAACTTAGGTTCATATACCCACTCTTATAACTGGACTGTCAAGCCATCTCCAAAAGGAAAAGCATCATTAAGCAAACTAAAAGTATATTTTTCAATTAGTGAATTTCAGGCACTTTTAAATGGCAGGAAAATTAAGAAAGCTAAGTTACAGTTACAAAGCATAAACTTGACCTGTAATTGACCGTAGTACTGTAGTTAAGTACTGTAGTTGACCATTCCAAAGTGTAGATTTCTATGGATTAGAATGGGTAAGAAACTCCAAGGACATCACCACCAACCAACAAACAAAATAAAACAACCAAACATTACATATAGCTTCCAAAATTAAGGAAATTCATAATAATTCATTGCCAACACGTCACTCAGATTTACAAGCATCACATCTTATCAAAATTCACACACAACGTAGAGTTGTAGGTATACAGTAGACACAGTCAACAGTAATATAAGTGACAGATCAGTTTATAAGACGTAAATTCCATGGCCTTCTGTTTTAACAACAACAGTGGCAGAAGGCTAGATTACCTACATCAATGTTTATAGTGCAATTTCTCCATGTGCGATGCATAAAACTACACGATAATTTTCGCATTCAGGTGGAAATATGATAAATGCTGTTTAATTTGGTTATTACAAATAGTTTTACAACATGCCTTTTTTAACTAGATGGTGCGGTGTTTCGTAGCTGATCAGTCTGTGGAGAGACAGCCGAAACAAACTTAGAGGCAATAAGTCTCTTTTATCAACAACAACAACAACAATCATTTTATTTCAGGCATCTAAGGCCCATACATAAAATACACACAATAATTTAAAACAATAATAACAAACTAATACATATAAAACAGTAAAACCATAACTAAAAATTTTAACTAAACACGTAACGTCGGCGTCGTGTTTCGCTGCGAGGTGTCGCGTAACCGTCCTCGGAAACGACGGAAAACGACACCTTTCGGCCAAAAGTCTTCCTGCAAACAGGTCTGGAGATGTTGGGTTGGAACACGCACGCACCACAAATGACTTGAAGTTGATGTTGTGGCGTGGTTCCAACCTTCGACCCACAGAGTCCAGTTGGTCTACACTTTGAGGTACTGCACCACTTCCTCAATCTTTGTTTTTTAACGTCCAGACGTCTTGAACAAAACCTCACATACGACGCCAGACGAAGTGTATGTTTTTTCCAGGCTTGTTATGTTATGACCCCAATGTTTGAAATGTTCTCTTCTTTCTATAATCAACGATTAAATTTAATTTACCCAAATATACCTTTGTATCCTCACAAAAACATCGACAAGTCCATAAAGCATTCTCTCTTCCGCCTGACTGTTTTTTAACCACCAAAAAAGGAGGAGGTTCTCAAATCGACGCGTATAATTTCACATTCACAACTTCACAAAAATGATTACTACAAATAGTATGCTATCGGATTACAGTGCATTTATAACAAAAGTAGCCCTATAACTGAAATTAAATCCACACGGTCGGCGACAAAAGTCTCTCAGTAACCCGACACTTCATGATGATAAGATTTAAACCGATAATAATAGTTGGTCTGATTGTCTCCATCTAAAAATATTCCAGTACGTTCCAGCTATAAAAGATTATATAGGTTCCGCGTGCGATACAGGCTATCTTGACTTCAACTATTTATAAATGAATTGCGAACTCTGATTTTGGACTAGGATTGCAAAGATTAGGATTGAAAATGATATACCTACCTATGATAGAATTGTTGATGGATGGAACGGAAGAGGGGGGGGGGGGGGGCAAAACACAATATTAGTGTAAGACATGATATTAATGAAAACGAAGAGCATGAAAATGTACTTACTAAAATAGAAGAAGGAATATAAAATGATTTCTTAATTTTACGCCTATACTAATAAAAATAGGACAGGGCTGGAAGAGCGACTGCATCTGCAGCATCTGAAAGGCTAAAAATACGTAGTAATCAGATAAATAATAATCTAATACAGCTTAGAGGACACTTCAAAAACAGATAAACTAAAATTGTGTCTTCTAGAATTATTTGTGAATTCACTCTTCGACTGTAATATACGACTCTTGTTTATAGACTTACGAGATGCTCATGAAACAACATTTAATTTAGGCCCTCCAAAGGAACATTTAGACCGGCATAAAAGTAAGGCATCTAAATTGTAAGCACTAAGGAATTTGAACCCCCAACCCCAACTATAGAACAATAATGAAACGGTCTTAAAGTATTATTATCTTTGAGCCAAACCGGCATTAACTGACCGTCAAAAGTTCAAAACCC
Source organism: Diarsia dahlii (assembly GCA_949775195.1). Classification (NCBI taxonomy): domain Eukaryota; kingdom Metazoa; phylum Arthropoda; class Insecta; order Lepidoptera; family Noctuidae; genus Diarsia; species Diarsia dahlii. The sequence continues at coordinate 10,959,969 of OX459210.1, read as the reverse complement.
CTGCAGTTCCGGTAACGAAAATAAAAATTAATTCGATAATGCACCTATTCAAGGTTATTAGAAATAGCCGTACCTCAGTGAAGGTATTGCAATGAACTTGCTAAACCCTTGCACTAGGCTATTTTATGTAACGGAACTTAGGGTAGGGTACAAAAGAACCACTACAGCGATTTTTAACGCCCTTGAAAGACATACAATGGTCTTATTGGTGAATGGTGAGGTTCTTCGGAAGGAACAGGTACGTAGTTAGTACTCGCAACCGGCGTTCGTGTATGGCCACTGGCCAGATGAACGTATGAACGTGGACGAGGCAAAAGGAGTATGTCGTGGTTGTAGTAGGTGGAGTTCTGTGGTTTCCTCACGGTTCTTCACGGTTGTCACGTAGTCGGGTGGTAGAGCAGATCTCACGTCGCATTGATTTCGATGAAATTCGTTGATGCCTTACACAAGGCACCACCCAACCGCTCGGACGGGTGGAATCGTATTGGGGTTGCCTTATGTACTACCTCTAAATAAACCGTATACTCGTATTAATGAAGCTACCACTACTGTATAGTCATATAATCAAATATTTACGAGTGACCACTGAAAACCAAACCAGCGTTGTGCTGTGGGCCCCCCAGAGCACAGCATTATGCTGAGTACTTAACATGCTTGCCGTAGTCACGATGTGCTGCTCGCACATCATGTTTTTTTTTTGTTGTATTAATACATTCATATTTTTGTTATGCGTTATATTATTGTTCATTGTTTACTTTGTATATTATCAATTTCTATACACGCCATTGTCCCTGCGACAAATAAATATTATTTCTTTCGTAATGATAGCAGAGAGGTAGAGTCTTGCCTAGGTTCATAGGTAGTTTACCATTGCTTGTGCTAATGACGGTTGTACTGTTGCGATAATAATTAATGCATTCCAACTATCAAAGTTTTAACGAGGAACGTTAAATTAATTAATGTTTATTTCAGCATAATATATTTTAAGTGTAGGTAATTTTCGTAACGTACACCGACGATTGATAGTTTTTTTTAACGGTTAAAGATAATAATGGTAATGGCTTGATACGTAGATTATTGACGAGTAAATTGTGGATTCTACCTTACGTATATTAGAGCCTTAGCCAAGGTAAACAACCGTTAATGAACTTCAGAATATTATGGCTCATGTGATGTTTACTAGAAATCGCTCCGCTCATGCCTTAAGCCAATTGCTATCACCTATCACAGCACCCGGTCGCCACACATCGGCGCCCGCGCAGTAATGAATCGCAACAGGGGTGTACGCACGCACCGACCTTACGTAATCGTAATACGTAAAGTATTCTCTGTTAAAATGACTGTTTTGTTCTAGTGAAGTGATATTGAGTTACTTAGATAAATTAAAACAGGTTTGTTAATTTTAATTACTAATAAATTCCCGCTTCGTAGGTAACTTTGTTACAAACGTTTGATTAACAAAACTACCTACGCGTATCGTTTTATAGATTTCAGTATTCCCAAAATACCACCGTAAAAATGAGGTGCTTCTTGAAAATTGTTATAAGTAAGTATTTCTTTTATGGTATTATTTTTAGGTGTGATTACGTTGGTAGAGATTGCGAAAACCGGTCGGCTTTCTCAGTCCAGTTTTCAGGACGACTTGAATATACATACCTATCTATTTACTCTATTTTTATGGGCTAGATGCAGGACACCTCCAACTTTACATACCTACCTGACACCTGCTACTAAGTACTTATGCAATATTTTAAGGTTATTGGAGCTCTATTGGAGCAAGAATTTTAATCGAAGTCTATATTAATTACTGATAGAAACTGTTATTAGAGAAATAGTCCCATATTTTTACAAGGGCGATCTTGCAATCAATGAAAAAACTAAGTTTTTCTTACTTGTTGCAAGTACCAGCACTATTCCTTTAATATTTCGAAGAACTTGCACCAATGTAGAATCTAGATCATACAGTGGATATTTTAGCCTAGTTTGCCCCTTTGCTGAGCAAAGGCATTGGTTTATAACTCTTCCGGTGGGTGTTTTACCTTCTCTGACCTATCAACCAGGAGCAAATCCAAATCGTCACGCCAGCGTCATGCCTGCCTTGTTGGCGGTGATGACAATGATGACTGACGATTCTGGCCCATCTGTCCTGAACTCCTGACCCATCCTGGAAATGTGTGTTCGAGATGATTGTGAGAGTGGACGTTATCAGAACAAAATAGAAAACATAAATATAACAAAAATAAAGTCTTTATAATGGAAATGGTCGTTTATAAAGGACTGTTGCTATGTATTTTGTCGAAATAGAATATTCAACATAACAGCCTAAAAAAAGTTTGTGGAGGATGCTACACAGTGTCAAAAGCTTTAGCAAAAACGCCACGTTCCCCAAGGGTCTGTTATGTGTCCATTTCGGTTTACCCGAGAGGAAGATGAAGAATCTTATAGTGTATTGTTATTAAAAAGTATTGATTAGGAAGTTATGAAGAGTGTACTGATTGCTTCTTAGGTATTTATTACTGCTACAAGTTGAATATTTAGTATGGTTGTACTGTTAAGTATGTTCAATCTTGAATTGCTTATGAACTATTGTCTTTTCAGCAACATCTCTTTTAATATTGTTTTCTATGCTTTAGTCCATAGCGTGAATCGTGTTTCATCAACAATAACATTATTATCATGTTGTTGTTGCTTTCTTACCAACAGTAGGTGTGATAAGAAAACGATGACGAGGGTCACATGGGCTTCCCGCCATTATCAACGACAGGTCTTAGACAAAGTGACATTTTTGCAAAAATTTTGGTTTGATTTGACATTCACATGGGTCATACTCAGAAAAAGTGTACATTTGGTGTCTTTTCTTGTCCCACAACTTCATATTTACGTAAATATTTAGTATTATGATATATTTTCTTTTTTCCCTCCTTTTTGTTATATTAGTCTATTAATATGATGATTTCTCTGGTATTTTCAATTTAATTTTCAATATAAGATTAAATTTTTTGATTGTCAAAACATTGTTATAAATATCTTCATAATTTTTTTTAATGTCCCAACGACGATTACAAATTTTCAGAGATGAATTGTTACGAATATTCATCGCTTTTTTTAACATTGACTATGGCTATATTATTCTTGATGAATCAAGTAACTAAATAAGACCAATTTTATTAATAAATCATATACAGAAGGATTTATTTTAATTAAAAAAATGTTGTCCCAAAAAAATATTTTTTTCTATTCTGGTAACATTACTACTTCCGCCGAAATCACTGTCGCGGCAGCCAATAAGTTTTTTCGCAGTAGTCGTGAAGTCAAGACGTATTTCAAGTGAATATTTACAAAAAAAACCTCAGGGTGATAAACGACTAATAATTTAGAAAGTTTATTATGTTTTCTGTTTACGTAATATGTTATTTTCATACTTTTTAGATAGAACAAAAAGAAAAGCCGTAGTCACACGTTATAGGTACCAACCTAAACACTTTAATACCGTGTGACTACGGCTTTTCTTTTTGTTCTATCCTGAAAATCTTGTTTCATACTTTTTCAGCGTCGTTTTTTTTGTCGTAGTCGGGTTTTATGAGTGCTAGAAGTAAGAAACCAAAATGGCTTCACTTGTGTGACCTTAATTTGTTTTTTGCCTACTGCTGAAGAATTGGAATCAAAAGCCTAAAGCTCTGTTATGTGGCAATAATCGCTACATCTAAAATATTGTATGTTTTTTCTGCCACGACAATAATTGTCAGGGACAAATAGTTTGCTGATTTCATTGTGTAGATCAGGAACATCTATAATCCCCCTAAGAACTTTAAAGATTACACTCATCTGGTCGCGCGACCGTCTAACTTCAAGCGAATTAAAACCCAAACAACCCAACAGGAATTTAGTGGGATACAAAAAAGGATAAAACCCGAACAAGTGCTTGTAAAAATATCTAAGGAACGCTTTTTGAACCTTTTCTAAAGCTAGAGCATACTGCTTCTCAAAGGGATTCCATACGCACGCACTAGACTCCAGCTTGCTACGAACTAATGCCCCAAAAACAAGCTTGATAACGTGGGGGTTGTGAAAGTCGCGACAGTTCCTCAATACAAAGCCAAGCCGTTTAAATGACTCCTTCACAGTGGCTGTGATGTGGTCGTGAAACGTGAGCTTACGGTCGAATATGACTCCCAGGTCTTTCATGGAATCAGTTCTTGTAATTGGATCTCCATTTAGTTTGTATAGAAAGTTGACTGGGCGCCGCATTCGACCGAAAGACATCACGTAGCATTTTGATTTATTAAATTCCATTTTATTATCCAGACTCCACTTATATACCGAATCAATGTCTGCTTGCAGAGCTTGGCAATCGAATTCAGATTTTATTTCATAAAACAGTTTTAAGTCATCAGCATATAAGAGAGATCTGGTATTCACAACCGCAGCAGGAAGATCATTAATCATCAAAATGAAAAGAAGAGGGCCAACTACCGAACCTTGACTCACACCCGAGCGAGTGTGGTATGGGTGTGACTCGTACATACCTAATCTGACAAATTGCTGTCGGTCCCTTAAATAATCTGCAAGAAGTCGTAGAAGCCCTGGAGCAACTCCTATTGCACTGAGCTTCGAAAGCAAAACGTCATTGTTAACTCTATCGAACGCCTTTTGAAAATCAAAGTAAACAACGTCAACCTGGCATTTGCGATCAAGACTAGTAGAGATATAATTAACTAGTGTAAGTAAGTTCGTATTCACGGATCTTTTTTCGCGAAAGCCATGCTGCTCATTGCATAGGTACTGATTCACTTGCTTGTAAATTCCTTGATGTAGGACATTCTCGAAGACTTTCGCGGGAGAAGATAGTATCGCTATTGGACGATATTCATCGACTGACGATTTATTCGAAGATTTCGGTATTGGAGTTACACGCGATATCTTCCACTGTGGTGGATAGACTCCACACTTAAGTGTCAAATTAAAAATGTGGTGTAGGGGCCGAATTAGATATTCCTTTCCCTCTTTTAAAAACCACGGAGGAATATTATCAGGACCAATAGAACTGTCAAGCTTTATTTTATTTATTCCGGCGCTTATATCACTTTCAGTGAAGTTTAATATATTTATGTAGTTACTAATATTGCAGTTACTAGGATTCATTAGGATTGACTATATTATCGAGGTCTAACTTCGGTATTTCAGATTGAAAGACGCTCGCGAAATATTCTGCGAACGCTTGATTGCCATGTGGGCACTACATCGGAGTACAGAGAGTTTAAAATGTTTGCCCTTGTTGGCTATTAACATGACCTGAGACCGCTCCGTTGGAACTTGCAACAGACTATGAAGTCCAAAATGGATACATTATGAACAACTTGCCTGGCCTTATGGCCTACACCGGCAATGCCGTAAGCAACCTGGGGGGTGTTCGGTAGGAACACACGCGGTTGGCTGTTCTATTATAACCTGCAAGGAAAGTGAACGACTTGCAACGGACTATGAAGTCCAAAATGGATACATTATGGACGACTTGCCTGGCCTGGGACGTCTTGTGGGGGCGTACGCAGTCTAAAAGGCTATGTCGAGAACTCAGCAACCTTCACAGGGTGCTCTGTGGGAGTACACGTGGTTGACTGTTATATAATAACCTTCACGGGAAGTTTTTTGGGAACTTACATGGTTATTTATGTGTAATGTTGTTCTTCAACATGCATTATGTTTTTTCTTCGAGAAGGTGAAATACCATTCATAAGGAGGTCACCTTATGTGGGTGAAGACAGTAAAATTGTCCCTCCACAGTGATTAGAAAATATCCTCCCGTTATCGGTTGAGAATGATTGCCCGGAATTGGTATATGGATAACCACAATAGAAGTTGAAAATGCAGATCAAGAATTAAATGAAGTAAGTACCATAGAAAGAATTATTATATAATCAAGTTTCTTGAAATACTTTATGTGGATATACACCCAGAGAAAGAAGAGAAGATTTACATACATTACATACAAGCTGAATCTACCAACCCGCACTGGGCTGGTGTGGTGGATTATATATAGCCCATCCCTCTCCTAGAGAGGAGGCCTGAGTCCCTACAGTGGGAACATTATAGACCGATGATGATGATGATGAAGAAGCTGAATGATGCTTCTGTTATTTGTGTATACATTTAGATACAAGCAAGGGGACACAGATCACTCTTATTGTTGGTAAACAACAAAGACATTCAAGAGTTTGTTGCATTCATAGACGGAAACATATATTTTGGGTGAAGACGCTGAGAAACTAATCTCAGAAAAATCTATAAATAAATCTGGTTGAGGATTAAAGATTAGTGTAACATAAAATTCACTCCTAGAGAGAGCACATGGGTGCCCAGAGCAAATGCTCCTAAAATTAACAATAAATTTTTAAAACTGGCGGGGCCCTCCTCTGGCAGAAATGCAAAAAAAGGGGGGGCGGGGGGGCGTCATCAAGAGTACGAGTGCAGCAGACAGGTGGCCAGGAGAAATCATCCCCCTAAATTCATAGGTTGGTGGACTAAAATATAATTTATGATTGGAAACTAGTCACTCAAGCGACCCAGTTATTCTTAATTGGATGGTGGTGATGGAGTGATACTCCTCTAGATGATAAAATCTCTATACTTGAATTTATTCAGATAGTATCTGAAATAGAGAAGTGAATTGCTTTCATAGCAATGGAATTTTGTTACCCAAAGGCATGTTTACAAAAACAATTTTGCTTACCATTTTTTCCTTGTCAAAGGCACAAAAATATAGCTTTCCGTTTTTTATGTAAAAGGCGTTACATATGTTTAGTTTACTTGGAGATGACCTAGTATACAACAGTATACCAATTTTTACAGAATAATGGTTTTTTCTTGTCACATTGGATTGGATGCTTATTGCATGAGACAAGGCAAATGCTATGTTTTCAATATTATGTTCAGCCCCATAAACATAAATAACAAAAACATTGAAACCCATTACAGGTTTCAAAGGACCCTTAGAGAGGCCTTTTAATTTTTTAAGAGATGTATAATGTTTAGAAAACATGCAATCATCAGAACCAAAGAGAAATGTGATTTCATACCTATCTGACACTGTAAACTTCTAGGTTTACTTCTTAATACTATTCACATAACTTAACAAGTCAAGACAAGCCTTAACATCACTGAAGAGAAAAGAAATAATTTAGAATTTATTGATAAAAAGTCGAATTAAAATTGTTTTTAAGCGAAGTTTTTAAGGTTTTAAAACTTTAATATTGTCCAGCCATTACTATAGGATTCTATTCACTAAGAAACTCGAATGGAACAAATACCTTGTTCTAAGAGATAGTTATGGTAAAATAACATCACACCTGTAATCCCCGAAGGATTAGGCAGAGAGGTACCTAATAGTACACCCTCTTTTTTGCCAGTTTGTTTTTATGATAATTATGATATAAACACTGCAATGAATATATCATATCATTTGGCATGGTCTATAAACACAGCCAGTTCTTTTGAGTTAATAAAAATATTTACAGATGCTTCTCCCACATGGTGGGGAATATGGTGTGGCCCATAGATTGCTAATAGACTATGAACTGTAGATTCAGCTCAGTTTTTTCATATCAAAATTGAGTGCTGCCCCTTTTTTCTGGGCTTAAGTGTTCAGTCAGTCATTTACTAGATAGTGAAATTTTTCAAGAATTGAAAATATAACTACAGAATCAAAATTTTTATTTATTAAACATAGGTATAGTACATAATGGATACATTATTATCCTCTTTTTTATGATGAGCTATTACATACATTTCTGAAAAGCATTGGAGCGAATCTAAGTATATACGGTTACTTACTCGATATTACTTACATAAATACCAAAGGTAATATTATGATAGCAGATTTTGAATGTGGAAGGGAATCTTAGGTGTTTTTAAATTTTCAAAATATTATATCCGTATTGGGTGAACCTCCAATTGATTATTAATTGTATCATGGACATTCATGGACTAACCCAAAGTATCACACTTATGCATCATGACCCTGGGATCTCCAGGGGTTGCGCGGTGATAAGTGGTGGATGCTCCTTGCCAATACAAGGTGGCAATGGAAGGAATGGTATTGAGACCAATATCATTTATTCTATACTTTTTTCAAATTCTCTATGGCTCTGGAAACTATAGAAAAGATAACTACAGACACACAACTGGTATTATAGGAAATATATACCTTACTCAACCATGGTCTTTTCCATTATTTAATTTAATACTTTTGTGATACAGGAACCTGCACTATACATAATTTCAAATAGTTACATCCCTTTTTTCACAAAAAACTGGGATTGATGGCAGGAGTATTATTAGGAATATATTTTAGGTTTTCTGGAACTAGTAATGAAGCTGTTGATATTATTAGGAATTCAATAATTAAAAATACAGAATATTAATGCTTGCCTCATTACCTGCAATTGTATAGACAAGATACTGTAAGTAATTAAAATATTATATGCATTAGCAAACCATCACTGAAGTTATTCAGTCTTTTCATTTTGAGGATTAATAAAGGTTTTTTCCTCTATTTTCATATTCTGTTAGTTCAGCTCTATCTCTAACTATAAGACCACACATAAAGGTACAGATGAAATATCAAAATACTGTTCAGAGACTTTTTTAAGTTAAGTCCTCCAAGATCCAGAGAATTCTTGGGAATTGGGATGATTTCAGTGTTTTATTCTCTCTCTACTAGATTACATTCAACAAAGTGATTTACAAATTGTTATCAAGAAAGCGGTAACTATATTACTGTTAGAACTACTAACTGCTACTGTTACCACTGTTGCTGTTATTACTGTTGCTCGAATGAGTTTATGTTTGCACCAACTTATTATATAAATGTAATTGTACAACTATTGAATAAATAAATAAATAACCACAAGTGGAAAAGTGCAAACAATATCTCTAATATATATTTATTTTATAAATTTCTGGGCCAAACAAATGCCAACCTTTTATAACTGTTCCTTTCTCTAGCAATAGAATATGGAGTATGAAAGCCCAGCTACAGCTGTGGATATGATAGAATGAATTAGTTAAAAATTTACCAATAGTGAACAATAGAAAATTCTCTGAAGCAATTTTTAATAACACTGGTAATGATTAAACCTGAACTGTAAAAAATGACTTATTAGTTATTTTATATTCATCTGAATGTTTATTACCATCGAACTTTACTTACAGGTAAGTTCGTTTGACTATTAAATTATTGAAGGATGTGCAAAGGTGGGTCACCTTTAGAGCATCCTCCATAGGCAAAGATAATTCAAAATTACGAACATGTTTTTGCAATTTGCCGGTCAGTGTCAGGCTGTAAGTTGAACAAAATATGATTCATTTAGTTGTCGGTTGCGTGATGGGCCTCAACTTAGGCACACCCTACGCTTCTGTAGTAGGTATGTTTAGAAGGGTGCTGTGAACTTTAAAATAACAGCTAAGTTTTAATTATTGTGCGATCAAACTGTTAATTCGTTATTCGCTAATCGGAATTAGGAACGGGTATAGCCTCAAGATGCGAGAATGTGCGATTCCCTTGACATCTTGTACATTCATCACAGAAGTAATGACATAGCAACTATAGCAAGAAACATCAATATCATACAAATTGATAGATCGCGTTGATTAGGTACTTAAATGTTAACTTATGTGGACGATTTAATAGCGGTTACAGTTAGGGTTACCAACTTTTTTTTTATCAAATATAGTATTTTTGAAGTTATTAACTTAAAAAATATAGTAGATGGCAAAAAAATGAAAAAGAAAATAGTATGTGCTGTACGTAAAGTAAATAATTATATGTACTTTATTTTTTAAACTAGCTGACCCACGCAACTTCGTCTGCGTCACATAAATATAGCTTATAACCTTTCTCGATAAATCGACTATCTAACATAAATTAAGCTAAATCGTAACTACCAAAAATCTTATCTTTCCTCTTTATAATATTAGTTTAGATGGTTTAGATTAGCTTAGATTATCTTAAAGTGAGAATTACTATATATCTCTCACTGTTAAATATACAATAACACCCTGTACTTGTAAACATTATGATGCAGTAAATATTTTGAATTTGAATTTCCCGGAGGCCAGCCAGAATCCGACGCGCGAATTATTTTGCCGCGCGGATATTTTTATATTGCGATATCTTCTAAGATATTTGTTTAAACTGTATAGAGTAAAGAGCATAAATATTCTACATACTTTATTTAGATATAGATTAATACCCTAAGGGTTAAATCAGCTTCGCAAAAAATACTTATTTTTAACCTAACATTTTAATAGTAAAAAAGGGTTACAGTGAGTCAATCTTAAAAGATAGACTTATAATAATATGCTGTCGCGGTTGCAGCGCACGCAGCGGAAGCTCTCAAAAAGGAAAAACCTTTTCCCGATCTTGTAACATTTTTCATTTATGCTCCGCTCCTATTAGCCGTAGCGTAATGTTATGTAGCCTAAAGCCTTTCTCGATAAATGGACTATCCAACACAAAAATATTTTTTCAATTCCAGTAGTTCCCGAGTTTACCGCGTTTAAACAAACAAACAAACTCTTCAGCTTTATAATATTAGTATAGATGAATATTTTTTTATGCCCGCGAGAAAATGACCTTTTTTCATACAAACTTTATTTATTTATTTATTTAAACTTCATGCACAAACGTGGTACATAGGCGGACTTAATGCCACAAGGCATTCTCTACCAGTCAACCTTAGGGTCAAACAGGACATCATTGTGGTAGAGTACAAAAATAAATAAATTAGGAGAATACTTTTTGTAACATAAAATTAATATACCTACATAAATCGTACATACTAATACATATATATACCTAAAGATGGAAATAAATAAACTAATATATATTAAAATACATACAAATAGTTCACAAAATGAGAAACCAAACAATAATTATCATGACTACCACATTATGAGTAATTCAGTCCGATTTTAAGAAATGCTTCCGCACAGCTCTTTTGAAAGCCATTTTGCTTTCCGCTTTTTTAATGCCAAGGGGTAGCGCGTTCCAAAGTTTTATGGCTGAGACAGCGTAAGAAGATGACATGAAACCAGTACGGTGTGAAGGAATTTCAAGGAGTAGGTTGTTAGAAGCTCGAAGGTTACGACTGTGTGAACTGCCCAACACTTTGAAGTATTTTTTTAAATAATCGGGAGTACATGGATCCTTTAAAATAGTGAAAAGCGTGCAAAGAGATCTGAGGGATCTTCTGAGTCGGATAGGCAGCCATTTAAGCTGAGAACGGTATGAAGAGATGTGATCGTATTTACGAAGGCCAAAAATAAACCTAATGCAATTATTGTGAAGACGATCCAATTTGTTTAAAAGGTCTTGGGAGAGATCAGAGTAACAAACATCAGCATAGTCTATAATGGGAATTACCAGTGACTGGACCAAAGTTATTTTAGTGCTAGATGGTAGAAAATGTTTGAATCTATAGAGAGACCGCAGTGAGTATGTGACTTTCTGGCTAACCTGAGCCACCTGCTTGTTCCAACTAAGTGTGTCAAACTTTCATCCCCTATTTAACTCCCTTAGGGGTTTAATTTCGAAAAACCCCTCCTTATTCCTTGTCTACATTATAAAGGGAACCTCTGAGCAAAAAATCAGCTTTCTAGGTCCAAGGGTTTGGGCTGGGCGTTGATGAGTCAGTCAGTCACTCAGTCAGGACTTCTCTTATTATTTAAATATAGATAGATTGCAATCTAAACTTAAGTTAAAAACATTCAATTCAGATTTGATTAAATTTTAAGTGGCCCTGTTGCACTCGTCTCTCCATTTCGTCTACATCAAAGAGGTCGTATGAATTTGCCGTTTTATTGTAAAGATACTTCGAATTGACATAGCACTTTCATGAATGAAATTTTTGAGTGAAACTTTTTTCACATGGTACCTACTGGGAATGGGTAACTCTTTGGTGGTCTCAGCATGGTGTTATTCACTATAGCTTTCTCCGAGCAATAACGGCAGATGTCTACTGTGCCGAACTCCGAACAATGATAGTAAAACTAGCTGTTAAACAGCTCCGACTCATAAATCGATCTTCACCATTATTGGTCCATGATAACGCGAGGACCTCATACAGCATGAGCAACCATTTTTTTTTAACTCTACACTTACACTACACCTACAGGAACTGCAATTAGAAACCATTCGTCACCCTCCGTATTCGCCTTGCTCCAACGGACTACCATTTATTTAGTGATTTGGACAATTTTCTACGTGATAAAAAGTTTTCTTCTCAGGAGGCAGTACAAAATGCTTTCACACAGTTTGTCGAATCTAGATCACCAGGGTTCTATCGCAAAGACATAAACGACCTTACTGACGAATTGCAGCATGGGAACATTACCGAACTGACGATTTTTAATAACAATAATAGGTATGCACCAATTCATTATGATAACGAATTTAAGATATTTTCAGGGTGCCACCAGTAAAAACAATCCAACCATGCTGCAAAATATTAATTACCTATGAGGATAGAAGGCAAGTTATGCTATAACTATAGTCAACCAGTTATACTATTTTTGTGTCGTAGTTTGTTTGAAGAAATTATCTTCAATCTGAAGCAAAAGATTGTAACGAATACGTCACGCAAGTTTGCACGATGCACGACCACCGCTCACCATCTTTTTGTTAGTTAGCGCGTAGCCGTTCATTGTTCAAAACTGTGCGTTTGTTTATTGTTTGATAAGAAACGATATTTCCAATTCGTTGCAAATGCTACTGATACAGCATAAATATTTTATTAGTATGTAACAAATAGGGTTATGTACCATAGAGAACAATATGATATTAAATCAGTCTATTGAAAACCACAAAGCAAGTTTTATTAGGTTATGGGCCCAGGTACCTACTAAATAAATTATATTTTCGTACCACTTGCTGCAAAAAGTGACATTCTATGCCACAAAAAGCGAACATAACAATAGTCATTTTTAATCTGTTAAAAACAGGGAAAGAAAATTGTACTGAATTTCAATCATCCTCTAGGCCCTAGAGGATGAATGAAATTCAGTACAATTTTCTTAACATTCTCCCCCTAGAGTCTAGGGGGAGAATGTGATTTAAATTTGAAAAAAGAAAATTGTACTGAATTTCATTCATCCTCTAGAATGTGATTTCTATCAATAATTGGACCAATGTTTCGAATGTTAACTTTTACTTTTAATTGTCATTATCTATCTATCTATATAAATAAAAAGAGAAGTCCTGACTGACTGACTGACTGACTCATCAACGCCCAGCCCAAACCCTTGGACCTAGAAAGCTGAAATTTTGCACAGAGGTTCCCTTTATAATGTAGACAAGGAATAAGGAAGGATTTTTCGATATTCAACCCCTAAGGGAGTTAAATAAGGGATGAAATTTTGTATGGAAAATCGAAACTTTTGTAGTTAAACCGACATCCACGCGGGCGAAGCCGTGGGCAAAAGCTAGTTTTTAATAAATGCTTTTATCTCATATTATTATTGTGTTAATTTTTTCGCAAATGGTACGAAAAGTACAGTATTTTCCTCGGTGATAAAGCTGTAATAGTCTTGGGTGAACTTAAATCCCTCGCTACACTCGCGATTTAAATCGTCACCCGCGACACTGCTTTATCCCCTTGGTTAATAATCTACTATTTATTAGACTCAGAGTTTAGTACTTTGAGGTTTCGCAATAATAATAACGGCAAACTATATAGCTAACGTTCCAAAGTTGCGCGGCCGCTACCGTCGTACCATTGGTGACGGCTAGTGCGAAACAAAAGTCAGAAGACGCTAAAGTAAAGGCGAAACTCGTGTTGACCATCGAACCACCATAGGCTATAGGGTTTATGACCCAGGAACTAACTCTGTTAGAATTATTCGAGACATCGTTGTTATGAAGAAGTCTGCTGAGAGTACAGTAGGTATATCCTTGGTATGCAAGTCTTCAGCGGAGGAAGGGTATTCTAAAGATTGTGAGACTGGATCAAAACGAAAGAGAAAGAAGAACATATCACAGAGTATAATGATTATGACAAATAGGTCACTCTGGAAAAGGTCTGAAGTGGACTCTGTGTGTAAGTTTTGGCGAGCAGAACTGAACGTATAGACATAAGATATCATTTCGTCAGAGAGGCAGTAACAAATAATTTTGTTAAAATAGCTTATTTGGAGACAGCTGAAATGCCAGCAGTAAACACTTCATAAAGATGAAAAATTTGATGAAAAACAAGTATTAAAAAAAACAGCTGTGAAAAATTTGGAACTTTGAGCCACAACATCTCCGTAACTAGAGTGTTCCTAATTCCCAATTAGGGTCTAGAACAAAAAAATAATCGCAGTGATGCGGACAACAAGTGCCTTTCGGCACAGCTTTCGGTTCCGTTAAGGGTACTTTTACACCCTTCATAGGCCCTGAATTATTCTTACAATAGAACTTCAAATAAACTCATTGTTAATGAAAACCAATTAATATCACGCATACGCAAATACATTATAGTTAGGTATAACCTCAAGGTCGATGAACTTGATACCTTTTCCATAACAGATATTTACAATTGTTTAACACTAAGTAAATACCCATAAATCGTAGGTATTATATTGTGTACCATTGTACGGCTGTGCATAATTGCTTTAATTAAATGTACTTACATGTTTTGCACCTAAATGTAGGTACCTAGGTAGCTACATTTGCCATAGCCATGAAAATTATCTACTGTACCTATAAACTGTGTAGATTATAGGTACAGTAGATAATTTTCATGGCTGAACGTGGTTCGGGTCGCGAATCCGGTTTTCTCCTACTTCGAACGTCCTTGCGAACCGTAAGACGTTGCGTTGATAAGCCGCCCACTAGGTGGACCGGTGCCCTGGTGAAGGTTGCGGGGATCCGCTGGATGCGAGACCCACGGCCAATGTCCTACAGTGGATGTGTTTCGGCTAAAATGATGATGATGATGATGATGTCCCTGTAAGCGTACATAACTGGACATCGTATCTTTTAATAACTATATCATCAGACACATAACAGCACTTTGTGTCTGTAAAAAGCGCCGCTGCAATAATAGAAAAGGGCACAGGTAAGTATGGTAAGCTTAGAAAAGAAGAAGGTTTTCCTTTACCATATCGATTTATATCTTTCCAACCTGTCGAGGGATACTTACTAGTTCTATTTATTAAGGGGTCACAAGAGAAAGTATCATTCCTAAGCGGAATGCAAACAGCATACAAGCTCGCTTCGCTCGCTCTTGAAATCTCTTGGTTCTTCAGTTTTTTTCCATTGGCTGTCTAAGTAGGTACTGACATAACTACTGTCTGAACCTCCAACCTCTGTCCTCTCAACCAAATTTCTGACTCCCCCAAGCAAACTCCCCTAGAATCGTAGACTAATGGGCCTACTACACGCACGCACTTCCCCACAGTTTTCGTTCACACTTCACAGTACATCGCGCGTGTGGTTTGTAATGGTAATACAGTTTTACCAACCATACGCGCGATGTACTGTTCAGGGCCTATGAAGGGTGTAAAAGTACCCTTAACGGAACCGAAAGCTGTGCCGAAAGGCACTTGTTGTCCGCATCACTGCGATTATTTTTTTGTTCTAGATCCTAATTGGGAATTAGGAACACTCTAGTTACGGAGATGTTGCGGCTCAAAGTTCCAAATTTTTCACAGCTGTTTTTTTTAATACTTGTTTTTCATCAAATTTTTCATCTTTATGAAGTGTTTACTGCTGGCATTTCAGCTGTCTCCAAATAAGCTATTTTAACAAAATTATTTGTTACTGCCTCTCTGACGAAATGATATCTTATGTCTATACGTTTAGTTCTGCTCGCCAAAACTTACACACAGAGTCCATTTCAGGCCTTTTCCAGAGTGACCTATTTGTCATAATCATTATACTCTGTGATATGTTCTTCTTTCTCTTTCGTTTTGGTCGAGTCTCACAATCTTTAGAATACCCTTCCTCCGCTGAAGACTTGCATACCAAGGATATACCCACTGTACTCTCAGCAGACTTCTTCATAACAACGATGTCTCGAATAATTCTAACAGAGTTAGTTCCTGGGTCATAAACCCTATAGCCTATGGTGGTTCGATGGTCAACACGAGTTTCGCCTTTACATTGGCGTCTTCTGACTTTTGTTTCGCACTAGCCGTCACCAATGGTACGACGGTAGCGGCCGCGCAACTTTGGAACGTTAGCTATATAGTTTGCCGTTATTATTATTGCGAAACCTCAAAGTACTAAACTCTGAGTCTAATAAATACACTCGAGAGCAATGAATCCGGGTCACTTAAAGAATGTTAAAAATCTCGGAAACTAAAAATGATAGGTTAATGCAATAAATTGTATTTAATAGACAATGTAATACTCCTTAAATGAAGGTATTAAAACTTCTTAGTTATTGTAAAGTTATATCATAAAAAAATCAAATTTGAAAAAGGGCCACTTTCGAAGATGGAACTACGTAATTACAGCATTTGGTTTTGCTTTTGTTTGTAATCTGTCAGTTATGTGGGTACATAATCCATGTTGATAGTGCTCTATATTCATTATTCAAGCTGAAATTATGTCGCTTACGCCTGAAGAATGCACCAGAATACTTACAATGCTGGAAACCGGCCGGAGTCAGCGCGATACAGCCAGGACTGTCGGTGTGTCGCTGTCAACAGTACAAAGAGTTCTCCGACGTTACGAAGAAACTGGTTCTAACCTACGCAGACCAGGAACGGGCAGAACCAGGTGTACCACAGCACGAGAAGACCGATACTTGGTGAACACCATGCTTCGAAATCGCTTTCTCACAGGAACTGAACTCACAAATCAGTTTCGACGCCTCGGAGGAAGTAACCCAAGTGCATGGACAGTAAGACGTTGGCTTGCTGAATCTAACTTAAAACCCCTTAGACCTGCAAACGGCCCTAAACTGGAGCGTGGGCATCATATTTCAAGACTAAGATATGCCCAGAGCCACGTAAATTGGAGTATTGAAGATTGGTCAAAAGTTATGTTCTCCGACGAATCAAAATTTATGCTCTACAAGCACGATGGAAGACACAGAGTGTATCGAAGACCAGGGGAAAGATTCAAGCAAGCATGCATCGAAGAAAAAGTAGCCTACGGTGGTGGGTCTGTACTTGTGTGGGCCGGAATTTCTTCTGAAAGTCGCACAGAGCTGGTGATCATAGAAAACGGCTCTTTAACTAGCGAAAGATATGTGGAAGAAATCCTCAATGATCACGTTGGTCCATTTATGGTCAATTTAGGTGAGGATGCTATATTTATGCATGACAATGCCCGACCTCATACAGGTAGGATTGTGAATGACTACCTTCAAGAGATGAACATTACTCGTATGGAGTGGCCAGCGCGCAGCCCGGATATCAACCCGATCGAGCATGCTTGGGACGAGCTAGGCAAATGCGTAAAACAACGAAACCCTCCCCCAATCACGCTTCGTGAGCTCAAAATTGCTCTCACAGAGGAATGGGAGAATATTCCCCAAAATCGTATAAGGAACTTGGTGTACAGCATGCCAAACCGCGTAAACGCAGTAATGGAAGCACGAGGAGGCAATACGAAGTATTAAAATTCAAGAAAATCGTAATAAAGTTCAAAAATTTCATGTTTCCTATTTTTGTTTTAAGGAGAGATCAGCAGTTTTTTTCTTTATGTAATTTTGTGTTAATAAAATGTATGGTGACTCATATTTTTTTTACTTTCATTTAAGGAGTATTACATTGTCTATTAAATACAATTTATTGCATTAACCTATCATTTTTAGTTACTAGTTCTATTTATTAAGGGGTCACAAGAGAAAGTATCATTCCTAAGCGGAATGCAAACAGCATACAAGCTCGCTTCGCTCGCTCTTGAAATCTCTTGGTTCTTCAGTTTTTTTCCATTGGCTGTCTAAGTAGGTACTGACATAACTACTGTCTGAACCTCCAACCTCTGTCCTCTCAACCAAATTTCTGACTCCCCCAGGCAAACTCCCCTAGAATCGTAGACTAATGGGCCTACTACACGCACGCACTTCCCCACAGTTTTCGTTCACACTTCACAGTACATCGCGCGTATGGTTGGTAAAACTGTATTACCATTACAAACCACACGCGCGATGTACTGTGTGCACCGTGTAATCCCGCAGGCAAAACTGTGGGGAAGTGGAGAAGGCCCATATGACGGCGCCGGCGCCTGCCACTTAAACGTACTAATCTTGCGTAATCTTTACTAAATCATGGGTTTTTAAAATAATTCTTGCAAGGACTTCCACAACGATCCCCTTGTGCAAATTAATACTAATAACGGGAAAAGCTGATGTAATGTGGACGAAGGTACACAATTAAAAAAAAATACAATTTATCTGACAAAAAAAAGTGTTTGTACTAGGGTATCGAATTGCAGAGGTCAGTAGGGGTGGCAAAATCAGAATAGCCTGCGGGCGGCAAATGTTTAAATCCGCCATAGGTATTTCAGAACAATAATAATTAATATACACGGAACCCTAATTATTAGGGTTCCATGCATAAAACCCTTGATACTTTGACAAAATCTGATTCAAATAGGAACAGGAAGTCATATTTTTTTTATAATAATTTCACGTGAACGAAGGTCGCGTGGCACAACTAGTACATAAATATGAGTTTATAATAATAACATCATCATCATCGATATTAACATGAGATGAACAAGATTAAATTACACTAAATTAGTAGAAATACAAATATTGTTTTAATTAATTAATAACTGTCCAATTAATTACGTAAATTATGTTTTAATGCTAATTAGGATCAACCAACTAAACACATTATTATTATCAAAACTGGCGGTTTGTGTATCGGAGTTATTTTTAATTTTTTGCATTAGGTTTCAGAATTTTGTAACTAGAATCAAAAACTTACTTATAAAATTACATCACATTCACATCTTCTTTTTTTTTGGTTCGGATATAATCAAATATTTCCTCCTGCTCTGGGCGGAGCAGAAGGTAGTGTCAGGCTCTTACTGACTGAAGAAAGAAAGAAAGAAAGCCCATCCGTGTTCCATCTTATCGCAGCAGTCGTATTTGCGACCACAGGATCCCTTTATAATTATGATGAAAACTAAACGCGATAAACACTAATAAAATTGTCATCGACCGCCCGCGGGCTTAAACAATAATATCGGCAATAAAAATATTCAAGTTACACTGGCGGACAAAATTGGTGGGCCATTTATCAGACGTTCCTGTCGCAACAATAGATTAAGATTATACCAAAACTTTATGGATCTAAGGTCTAATTAAATAAATACCTAAATCAAATAGTTGCAGACTCCTGTTATAAAAGCTGTTACAGAAAAAATCCCGATTGCAAAACACAATATCGAGCCAAAAACAGAAAACTGAAAATAAATAGTAGATTATTTATTAACCAAGGGGATAAAGCAGTGTCTTCTGTCGCGGGTGACGATTTAAATCTCGAGCGCAACGAAGGACTCGAGGTTTACCCCCGAGCGTACAGCGAGGGTGTTAAAAACTTAAATCACGAGCGAAGGGAGGGATTTAAGACGAGTCCTGAGTGTAGCAAGGGATTTAAGTTCACCCAAGACTAAGACAGCTTTATCACCGAGGAAAATACTCTACTTTTCGTACCATTTGTGAAAAAATTAACAATAATAATACCTTTGAGAAAAGCATTTATTAAAAATAATGACAATTAAAAGTAAAAGTTAACATTCGAAACATTGGTCCAATTATTGATAGAAATCACATTCTCCCCCTAGAGGGTGAATGAAATTCAGTACAATTTTCTTTTTCCAAATTTAAATCACATTCTCCCCCTAGAGAGGAGAATGAAATTCAGTACAATTTTCTTTCCCTGTTTTTAACAGATTAAAAATGACTATTGATACGTTCGCTTTTTGTGGCATAGAATGTCACTTTTTTGAGCAAGTGGTACGAAAATGACATGTAATTTTTTCTTTTATAGTTTTCTTTACTTTATAATATAAATTAAGAATGTTTTTATTAATCCATTATGAATATGGTAGTATCATATTGGTACAATCCGATAAGCAATTGGGTGGGTTGGACTTGGAAGTTGAAAAGTTGTGTAATTTAATCGATCGGTCAATCTTGCGTCACCCGTATCATATTTTTTCTTTGTTGAAAAAAAAATAGTTTAATTTGGAGATTGAGACATGGTGAGAGAGTGAATTTGAAGGCTTTAAAAATATAGGTACCTACTTATTGTATTTTTTTTTTTGTTTACACATAAGATTATGAAATTATTATTTCGTTTGTGGAGGTCAGATAGGCAGTCGCTCCATGTAAAATTCTGGTATTCAGCTGCATCCGATTAGACTGGGAGCCGAACCCCAACATAGTTGGGAAAAGGCTAGGCAGATGATTAAGAAATTACAAGTCAATTTTTTTCAGGCTTAGCAATGTAGACGTATTGAAATGCAATTTAGGTTTCAAGAGATTTAGTGAGAACTACTTACCTGTTATGTAGTGTTGACGTAGAAATATCCTTATTGCTTATTGTGAACCCTAGATAAAAGAAGAACTCGTGGCTAAGTAATAACTGCGGCTCTCTGCCACACTTCCGTGTATTAATAATAATAATAATTAACATTTTATTTCTGGCTTCTAAGGCCCATATATAGGTAAAATACACAAATAACATAAAACAATAACAACAAACTAATACATATGAAAAAAAATCCTATAACTACACACGTATCGTTGACGGCGTCGTGTTTCGCTGCGAGGTGTCACGTAATCGTCCCCGGAAACGTCGTTATTCTAAGACACCTTTCGGCCAAAAGTCCTCTTTCATACAGGTCCGTAGATGCTGGGTTGGAACTCGTACCACGAACGACTTAAAGTTGATGTCGTGGAGCGATTCCAAACTTTCAACCCTCAGAGTCCAGTTGGTCTTCACCTTCAAGTACTGCACGACTTCTTCAACCGTCGTGGAGTGATGCAGACGAGAAAGGTACAGCTGCGTCGTAGGCACAGCTGGACGCAACAACATGTTGGGTCCACTCGGTGCGGTACCGCACAGGTTACGAGAACAGGGCTTCCTCTTCTTCCTTTCCACCTTCGTGAAACCCTCCTCATCAACTTGGCTCACTAATGACCACCCAATAGGTACATACCGAGCTTTGTCATCGCATCGCGTCTTGTCCCGGATGTCATATAAAGATCTTTGACAGTCGTTTGTAAATTAAATTATGTTTTTACTACTCCTCCGCTATTCTTTTCTGATTAATTTCGTTGCGATATCCAAGACAGTTAAATCGTTTCTCAGCGCTATTCTTGTGGTCGCCATTGTTGATTCAGGCTTACAGGAGTTACAGTGGTTTGGAAATAGTGTGGCGGTCTTGTCCCAAATATAAAAATAAAAATAAAAGTTAAGTTGTCAGTGGCCCGAAAGAGTGACAAACAGTCTTACCAAGGGGTATCGTATTACTCAGTACTAGACTGGGGTGTGGTGGTCTGATAGCCAGTCGCCCGTTGTAAAATACTGGGTTTCAGCTGCATCCGTTAGTACTGGAAGCCGACCCCAATTTAGGAAAAGGCTATGCAGTTGATAGAGCTGTGTCTTCAATTTAGCTCTTTTAGTAACACAGCTAGCTAGATTACATACTTAATTCATTCAATCCATGGCTCATTTATCCTTGATATTATCAGCACACTACTTAAGTACATAGGCTATTTACTTTACACGCAATTAAATACTTTAGCCAGTACTCCCCGAAGAGTTAGACAAAGGTGTACTCATTAGTAAATCCACATTGGCCACACCCCCATTTTGATTATTCATTATAAGTATTACCATAACAGGCCTTTTTTATATACGGCCATTTTGTTTTCCAAGCTCTAAAATATAGGTAGGTTTATATAATATAGAATCTTAATTATAATTTTAATATTGATTCGAAAACTGCCTTCAGCTAAATGAAACTTCTGTCCTTAGCCTTCGACCACACACTGTATTAAATATAAAAATCACATGACATGACACCGGATTTGTAATATGATCCCGAGCAGATAGTTTTATAGTGATTATAAATTTTAATAATTTTAATGACATTATTAATTAATAGAAACATTAAAAAACAACAGAGAATACCTTGTTTTGCTACAAAATCTTGTAAGTTGCGTGTGTTTTACCTAAAATATTATTAAAATTAGCTCAGGTGAATATTTATAAGCAGACTGGCAGATTGGCGCCAGAAGTACATGAATAAGCATTAGTTTCTTATGAAATAAGTAGCGAATTACTGATGCTTAGGTACCTTACAACTAGACCTATTTATTTCCTAATCTATGTAAATGTTCGATAGATACCTACATGCGTTTGGTTGTCACTCTCTCGTCTCGCGTACCTACATAAATGTCGGTAAATAAAAGTTAAGAAAGTTCTAAAATAAAAAGAACTTTAAACTAGACCGAAATGTCCTGCACTAGGCAGATCTTGTGCGTCAGAAAGGAAATAAGAAGATTCCGATGCTTTCACAGTTTCTGCAGTCAGAATTCAAATTTAAAATCCAATAGACAAGAAATAATAAAGATGCTATTTGTTTCTAAAAATGAAACGCATGTTTCATTCCTCCACATTTTTAGAGAGAGGGCTGTGTGACTAAAACAGTTATGGATATTAATGTTGATGGATGGAGCCATCCAATGGATGGTCAAAGAAAAGATGGATGGATTGTCCGACCCCAAATAGAATAAGACGAGGGCAGGAAGATGGAGTTTGTTCTAATAATATCCAACGGAAGGTACCAGGTGTCCATGTTTATTTTTATCAATCGAGATCACAGCAAAGAGCACCTCCAACTTATTGATAACATCGCAAATAGACAGTACACAATGGACCTTTTAAACACTGTTTAAAGGTTTTTTTTTTTTATAAAAGACATTGCCCCACACTAGGAATTTCTCCTGTATCGTGGGTGCGTTCACAAACATACACAAATACCCAGACCCGGAACAACTATCTGTAGGTCTTACAAATATTTGTTCCGTGCGGGGATCGAACCCGCGACACGCAGCGCGGCAGACCATTGCTTGAGCCACTGCGCTAACCGTGCCGTCAAACCGTCAACCGTTTCACGGTTTGCTGCGGGTTGTTCGAAAGAGATACCGCCTGGGCACAAGGGCTAAGAAGGAACATGGGTGGTTTTTAGTCAGTAGAAGTCTGACACTCCCTACCGCCCAGAGCGGGAGGAGTCATTTGATGATTTCCCACACCAAAAAAAAAAGGTTTCACGGTTTATAACTAACTACACTAATACTGTCACGTATGGGATATCTTCTATAATTAGGTATCCTTAAATATGAGCTCCCGATATTTCTACACTGTTGCAAACGCCATGATTGCGGGATTACAGGAGAATGCGGGTGGATGGTTAAGTTGTTAGATGCAGACAAATATATCTAACTCTAAACTCTAATTTTAAAGACTCGGAGTACGGCTTACAATGATAGTTGTGTCAACTAAACTGGCTAGGTGTACGCAGCGCCTAACAAGAGTTCGGCATCGTAATTTGTGTTGATCTGCAGAAACTGGGTGTAAACTTGTGGGTACCTGTCTACTTTCGTATCTTTCTTCAATTTCGACATGCAGGTTGTGTCATAGGCACGCAATGATACCTGAATAGTAATTACATTAGTTGCATGTACCTACAGACGCCAGCAGATCAAGCTACTCGAAACTGACAATTTTTCCCAAGTAACCTTCAATATAATACTTACTTTTTTAGCGATAAAGTTGAAAATCTACTATTTTGAAAGATTGTAGGGTAACTTAATGTTCTAATCTGGGGGGCTACTCTCTAAGTCCGTCAACGAAAATACGGGCCTATTCGAAAGAACTAAGTAACTTTGAAATGAACCCTTTTACCCTACTCCCTATAATATTCGAATTCATGAGTTTTGAAAATACACCCAGAATCCAATCGTGTTGACGTTATTTTTTTAGTTCGGCTAGGTACGTTCGTAAGTGATACAGATTAGGAAACGCCCGTATCTTTGGCCGAAACTACGGGTTTCGTACTTAGAGAGTAGACCTAGACGTGCCTAGACCCTCTGGCGTGTACATGCAAATAATGTTTCTAGAAGGATGTTTGTTGTGAACACTCTTACGCAGGTATCTAAGTATTTAATTTAATAACCCTTTACCTACCTAACTATTAAAAAAAGATTAGGTAGTTGTCCATATCAGATAGATTTGTCCATCCAGGTTTCACGGATGATGGACCGATCATAAGATTGCCAATGAGTGCATGCTAATCAAACCGGATGTAGGAAGAACTTAGCGAGATAATCTTCAGCTACTTACGTTGATCTAATAGTCTCAAGAGCATTTGGGGGTATGAAGAACACAGGGTGTAAAGTTCTTTAGTCCCCATAGAAAAGAGGGAGGGATCCTCCGATCAGAAAATGTGTTATGGTGGGCTACTTTCCTACATTTTTTTTTTAATTTTGCCCTTCTCTTGGAATGTCTCCTGTATCGTGGGTGCGTTTACAAACATTTAAACTCACATACGCAAACCATACACACAGACTCGGACGGAACACTATCTGTAGTGTAGGCCATAAACACATTTGTTCCGTGCGGGGATCAAACCCATGTAGTCATAGATGGCGCTGTAGTACTTTTTGCAGTGCCACTACAAACAAGAGCTGAAAGAGCTGTCCTGGATCCCGAGTCTGCTATTCAATAGTGTCAGACTGGTCTAGATCATTGATCTTATCTCAACACCAAACTTGTCAAAATCAACAATTATGAGATCAATGATAGACCATTCTGACACTATTGAATAGCAGACTCGGGGCCTTGGATTTAATCTCCATGGAGAAGAATGGACATTGAAACTCCACGGACACAACTTGAAATCAAATTATTGTTACAGGTAATCGGTACCTAGATACTGCTGTAGGTATATATGTCGATAAATACGTTAACAGGTGTAAGTGTAGGTCGTGAGCGCCAAGTGATTCAAAACATGTTTTGCTTTTCCTAAAAAACAATGCGACTAATGAATAGGTTGGTACATAATACTAGTGTATCTTTGCTTGGCGAATATATCACTTCCTCTCACTTATAAACGAGGAATAATTTAATATTGTTGTCAAAACAATGACTTTGTAATAGTTGATGGGTAGTAATTATTTTTAATTTCGTCAATTTGTAAAAAAAATAGCTATGACAAATTAAGGCGGGATTTTGAGGCTGGTGACAACAAGTTGCCTTTACAAGAACTCGAAACAATTAGGTATTTAATGCAAAACTTTTGACCTAGGCATTTTACTACATAACATAACGTAACATCGCGCTATATCCCAAAGGGTTAGGAAAAGTGTACCTAATAGTACACCCCATTAGGCCAGTTAGGTTTAAGTTCCATGTAATAAGTGGCGAGCTTATTGCAATTAACCGGGTACAAATGCAGTATCCGTGGCTGCTGCTGATAAATTCCTGATGGAAGAACCCAATAACATTTTGCCCTACCCGGGAATCGAACCCAGGCCCTCATGATCAGCCGTTGCAGTTGCACTAACGACCACAAGATCTACGAGGCAATCGGACATCGCCATAACAACTAAAAAATTTTCGTCGGCGCCATCTTGGATTTTCATTTTGACCTCATTTTCGTAATCAGCGACCCCAAAAACACTACTTTAACAGTAATACCTAAAACTAGTCGCGCGTACGTAATCATGCACTAAATGTTACTTTCACTGTCTTATAACATTTTGTATTTCATTATCAAAATAATAAAATAAAACATTCCCTATCTTAGTAGATTATTAACCAAGGGGATAAAGCAGTGTCTTCTGTCGCGGGTGAAGATTTAAATCGCGAGCGTAACGAAGGACTCGAGGTTTACTCCCGAGCGTAGCGAGGGTGTTTAAAACTTAAATCACGAGCGAAGCGAGGGATTTAAGACGAGTCCTGAGTGTAGCGAGGGATTTAAGTTCACCCAAGACTAAGACAGCTTTATCACCGAGGAAAATACTCTACTTTTCGTACCATTTGCGAAAAAATTAACACTAATAATATGAGATAAGCATTTATTAAAAATAATGACAATTTTAAGTAAAAGTTAACATTCGAAACATTGGTCCAATATTGATAGAGAGAGTTACATTTTTGTTTGGTACATTTATTGTTGATGAGTTGATTTGAGTATTTCTCTGTTCTTGCATCTGAGGAACTTGCGTTTAAAAGTAAAGGCATCAAGCTCATGCGGCCTCGTCGGTTTTCGTAATTTTATTTAATAATCATAACTGCATAATAAATGCGTATTCTTTTTTCAAAAAGATGTACCTATAATGCTATAAATACAAACTCAATGGTGTAAACACAGGCGTAGTTCAGTATAAATTTCGGTAAGTACCTATTCCAAATTTAAATCACATTCTCTCCCTAGGGGATGAATGAAATTCAGTACAATTTTCTTTCCCTGTTTTTAACAGATTCAAAATGACTATTGTTATGTTCGCTTTTTGTGGCATAGAATGTCACTTTTTTGAGCAAGTGGTACGAAAAGTATTTTTTCCGAATTCAATTTTAAGTAAACCGCAGTGAAACGTGTTACGCAGTTACGCACCTCTGCCTCTGCACGTGTGTGTATGAAGAAGCGTACATCACGATCACGCACACAGGCGCAACAACCATCAGCCGCCGCTCGTTTCGAGTTACTCAATTTTGTGACAACGCTCTTAACATTCGAAACATTGGTCCAATTATTGATAGAAATCACATTCTCCCCATAGAGGATGAATGAAATTCTGTACAATTTTCTTTTTCCAAATTTAAATCACATTCTCCCCCTAGAGGATGAATGAAATTCAGTACAATTTTCTTTCCGTCTTTATCAGATTAAAAATGACTATTGTTATGTTCGCTTTTTGTGGCATAGAATGTCACTTTTTTGAGCAAGTGGTACGAAAAATAAATTATCGTTTGTGCGCCTAACATAATTCTCATAGACACAAGTTGCTAGACATATGTTTGCTTGGGACGCAGTGAAAGGAAGGACGACTCACCGTTCGGTGATAAATTTAAATCGAGATTTATCCATTAAATAACTGCTTTGAAAAGGTAAAATAAACCGTTTCATTCCTATTCATCCAAAGCCACGGATGGGTCATATATTCTCATAAGAGTACCTGTTTCTTTCAATTTTTTTTTCAAGTTAATTATCTTTATTTTATTTATGGATCAACATCATGATTGTGCTACATGAAGTGACTGCGTATCTGACCTCTATATCCCAGTAACTGGGTAATACTATGCCCCTTAGTAAAACTAGGGTCAACATTAAAATAAAAGGGAATTAACTTTGATAATATTGCATGACACATTATTAGCAATTCTCATAGGGTTTCCTTTCAACAACAATAAAATAACAAAATAGACATCATTCAGATTTTATTTAACAGGTAACAGGAGCAATAAATAATAGGTAACAACATTAATTAACTTACTATTCAAATTAACAAAAACATAGACAATATCACTAATAGATCACTACTATCAACAAAAAATAAACTTTACTTAGTTCGTCAAAATAAATTACTGTGAAGATTCACTATTCAACAAATAATATAGGTACTTTGGAATTGTATATCACAGCAGACTATACAAACGTAACTAAATTATCCATGCAGCGAAAATTATGAAAAAAAAAAAAAGTTTTTTTTTTTCATTTAGCCGCCTTTTTAAAACATGAGGTTCATTATTAAAATTTGTTATACATTGAAACACAACCGACATAGCAAGTCTGCAAATATTATGCACGTAACGAAAGTGTATAATTATCGAGTATAGTTTGAATACAATAATGTACATAAGCATACAGTTGAACCAGGGTAGCGGAATTTCTCGAAAGAAACACCGCGGCCCTGGAATTCAAAGGGCATTAGAAGGAACACAGATGGGTTTTAGTCAGTAAGAGTCCGACAGATGGCAGTCCATCTGCCCCGCCAGATGGGAGGACTCATTTGATGATTCTCCATCCTTAACAAAAACGACACTGTTGATATATAAATATAAATTCAAGTCTTCTTCTGCCTAGTATGCCAATATAAATCAAACATCGGCGTTTCAAACTTTCACACTCAACATGACAAGGAGAATACAAATCCAATTAATTTTAAAATGCTCTCCAAACATACTTAAAAGTAACATATTTCACTTATTTTAAGGGCACTTAACAGATCCTTCCTCAAAACATTGTAGCAAAGCTTCGCTAGTAACTATTATATAGCCGTTCCAATATATTCATTAGGTCTAATAATACTGCCATTATTATTATAACATTATTATACGTCTTTGTAACATTATAAATCTAAAAACAGCTCTATAAAATTGACCTTAAAATTTGAATTAATACCCACAATAATTTGTACGCATTTTTTTAGAAACGTGTACTCACTCATGAAATCTTTCTTTTTGAATAATATACAAACATACTTAACATCACGCCTGTAATCCACGAAGGTATAGGCAGAGGTGTAACTAATAGTACACCCACACAAATAAATAATTATATTTGGTGTTATTTTTTGGTGCTTTTTTGTACTTCTAACACATTACAAATCTAGTCATAAATGGTCTAACCTACATTCATAATTTGCATCAACATTTATCTAATTGAAACCCACTACAATCCTTTTGCTTTCTATACGTGATCCTAGACAATAACATATATGGCAGAAGTGCTATAATAGTACATTATGGTACAAGTGTGTAACGTTGGTGATTACCGCCGAGGCGCCAATGAGACCCGAGCCGTTAGGTGAGGGTCTTAAGAAAGCCGAGGACGGTAATCATCAATACACACGTGTATCATACGACGTTTTTCAACACACTTGTGAATAAAATAATACTAAAAAGTCATCTTCAACAGTTAAAACGAGTTCTGATTTTTTTTCACAATGGCGGAAAAATTAGTCGGTTTTCCTATGCGCGCGCATCCACAGTTCGACCAACTTATCTGTGCATGCGGGAAAACACGGAATTAAAATAAATGTACTAAGTTTGACGTAGCGATGCATTTTTTCTTGACCAGTGGCGCCACCATGAAATTCACACTTAAAATGGTCATACTAAGAATGACGATCGGCCATAGACTAAATGAATGAGCACGATAGAGTTTTAGCCACGTATAAAATGAGGAAAAAGTTTTCTTTATTACAGAGAAAATAAAAGTTAAGTGAAAGTTTCATTTAATAAAAACGTACAAGTTGAAATTATTTATTTAAATTCAAATTTGCATGAAATGAGCAAGCACTAAGTACATTAATTTATTTTTACTATTGAACACGATCTTTTTTGTATCGAAACTTTTTTATGAACGTAGCAACTCAACCAATAAAATTAAAAAAAAAAACCCTATAACTCACTAGTGAATAATAGCAATGAAAAAGTCACAGTTTGATTATAGGTGTCATTATGTGCCTAATTGCGGTGAAATTATAGCCACTTTATGAGCAAGTGTGTTGAAAAATTATTCAACAAATTAATAACCATAATATACAGAAAAATCAAGCTACCCGAAATTGGTAAAAGGTTTTCTAGATCTCAAATTCCAGATCTTGCTAACAGATTCATAAATTAGAGTTCGTTATGCAGGATGGATGCGAAAAAAACAGTTACCAACACTGGAAAGCACTCAAAACACTGGTAGCCAATCTTTCGCTTGCTTTTAACCCATAGAGACTCAAAGATCTACAAAATATGGCCGCAGGAACCAATGGTTTACTGGTCTCGGTATTAAATGAACTGTCACCCATCCATAGATCTACCTCACTAACATAATAATTATGTATAAGTTATACATAACATAAACAATAATTAAATATTAATATAGGATATTATTGACTACCTATGTAACTGAGTTAGCTTAAAGTATATATCTGGCTGTATGAGGCATTGAGAAACAATTCCTATTCATTGTAAATATTTTTTGCTGGAATACATGATTTAATCACTAGCATTCATGGAAGATTAAGAGTATACAAGTTCTTGCAACTAGGATACAATGTGGAACTTTGTTCGAAAGTGCGTGTAAATTTTATATGGCACTAAAGTATCAAAATATCTTTATTTATGGCATGTCAAAAACTTATGAAACCATAGAGTTAACGCCCACGGCATATGCTCACGCTAGCAAGCGGGAAAACACAGAACGAAAATAATCGTACCAAGTTTCACATAACATAACATTAACCTAACATCACGCCTGTAACCACCGAAAGGTTAGGCAGAGGTGTACCTAATAGTACCACCCACCTTTCGCCAGTTATTTTTTTAAGTCCCAAATACGGCGACAGCGACATACAGCGACCGAACTCTTACTCGCCAGTAAGAGTTCGGTAAGTCGCTACAGGTTTTATAAGCCACCACTCGCACGTGCCCTGTGATGACCAAAGCGAGTGTGACCATGCGGAGCGGGCGTTAAAGTATAAAAAAATATTTAAGCCTAAAATAGACTGAACCATTCAATTCTTGAACACTTTTCGGTATGTTTCATCCATTATCTTGGTGCACGTATCGTCTATAGGCTTGACTATGAAAGGGATGGACACCAGGCCCACCCCCACTGCTATCCAATTCCTAGTCACCTTAGGTGTCTTGGTGTACCTCCTCAAAACTTCCGAGGTGAAGTAGCATAACCTGAAAATAGGTAAAAATGGGTTGATAGAAATTTTCAGAATGATATTTTAATAGTGAGGTCAGCATTGTACTTTTTATCTCTTACAAGAGAGGTAACCAACATGTCTGAGAGATATTTCTTGACAGAAAATTGTTGTAGAAAACTGATGTCAAAAAACGAGCGGAACTTCCACAGCAAAAGTAGAGGTCTGTTGCAGCGTGTGATCGGCACGAGATCTGCAGGCGTATCATGGCGATTCTATCTCTATTCTACCAAGATTAAACAAAGCTCTTTCTACAACTCAACATGAAATCTTTCTACAATCTTTCATTTTGTCGATACTCTCGTCGACAAAACCGTTTCAGTGGTGGTTATGCTACGCGTGCTGGTGTATTCAACGTAGAAGAGCTAGCGTCGCTCCCTTCCGTTCCGCCTAGAGCAGTGGGGGTCATTTGATGGCATTCCATCGGTGAAAAAAAAGTGCTTTATTATACCTGTTTATAGCATATCCAGGTATAATGACAGAGGCCAATGTCTGCCACAGCAACGCGTCTCCCGCTTCAATCAGCATCTTGTTCGTATTCCCATCTTTCTATGGAATTATTATAAATGTGTTGAAATAATAAGTCTTAAAACCTAAACCACGGTACTAAACTGCTGGGTCTAGGATCAGAAAAGGGCCCCAAATTGGCCTGCCTTTGTTTAATTTTACACATAACAGAACTACTAGTATCATACGGGATGAATGCACAAGAGTGAAATAGTTAAGTTATTAAAACTCAACTAGTATTTTTCTTACGTACATTATATGATTTGTAACTTTTGTCCACAGTATCACCAAGGGTATAAGCCACAGCAACTGCATAGGAGGCGTTCACATATTTCCTGGCAACAATCGGGCGCATCGACTCCCCCACCTCGTTGGCATACCCTGCAAGATGAACCTGTTTAGTGACCGATACATCACAAGGGATGAAGGGTGAGTAAAAGT
The DNA here is from genome assembly GCA_949775195.1 of Diarsia dahlii. Classification (NCBI taxonomy): domain Eukaryota; kingdom Metazoa; phylum Arthropoda; class Insecta; order Lepidoptera; family Noctuidae; genus Diarsia; species Diarsia dahlii. The sequence goes on along the minus strand of OX459210.1, from coordinate 10,928,296 downwards.
ATATGTTATGGTTTAAAACTAGCTTGTAGTGTCCCACTGCTGGGCAAGGGGACTTCCCATTTTTTCTTATTGGTGTCAGCACTACATATTGTTAAGAAAGACATTTGAAAAAAAAATAAGGGCCTATGTTTTCCCTGTCAGGGCTGTGCATTGTTCGAAAGAGATACCGCGGCGTGGTTTTTAGTCAGTAGAAGTCTGACACTCCCTACCGCTCTGCCCAGAGCAGGAGGAGTCATTTGATGATACAATTATAGAATTCAAAAAATGGGCTCATCTTTTCACAAACCATAGTAGTAATAAATTAGATCTTCATGCATTATCAATCAAAAAATATAATAATAAGTAGAACCTGTACTGAGAAAAATAATAATATAGAAGAAGGTAACAGACTTCTTAGTCCGGTCAGTATAGACATTTCAAATAATAATTCGCACTGAGCCAAATATTGGTGGAGAGCTGGGGTTTACCATTACAAATAAAGTGTTAAAAATCCTCATCGATCCTATGGGTGCTACAAAAGTTATTCGGGTCAAAGGTCAAAATTCGAGGTTTTTAGGATTTTTCTCGAAAACGGTAAGTTTTATCAAGAAAAACAAGAACCCAAAGCTGTAGATCTTAAAACTCTCTACAAAAACGGGCTTTATGATTTTTTTCTAAGAGTTAGCATTCCTGAGATGTCACGACTCTAAGAGTCACAATTTCTATAATATAAAAAAAGCACACCAATATAAAAAAGGTCACCATGAAATCTCAAAAACCGCTGGACATATAAGGATGATTTTTGGCAGGGAGGTAGTTTATAGTTAGTAGACGTCCACCAAGAACGGATTTTGCGACAGGGCCGGATTAGGGTGGTCTAAGGGCCCTAGCAAGTTTGTATGAAAGTCCTTGCCTTTAGACCTCCCTTATCTGGCCCTGTCGCAAAATCTGTTCATTCCAGACGTCTACTTACTATAAACTACGTCCCTGCCAAAAATCAAGTTTGTTGCACTAAAAATGAAGGACTTTCATACAAACTTGCGAGGGCCCTTAGCCCACCCTAATCTGGCCCTGTTGCAAAATCCGTTCTTAGCGGACGTCTACTTACTATAAACTACCTCCCTGCCAAAAATCATCTTTATAGTTATACATCTAGTGGTTTTCGAGATTTCGTAATGAGTGAGTGACCTTTCGCTTTTATATTATAGAAAATGTGACTCTTGAGTCGCAATATCTCAGGAATGGTAACTCTTGAAAAAATCATGAAGACCATTTTTGTAGAGAATTTTAAGATCTACAACTTTGGGGTTTTATTTTTCTTGATAAAACTTACAGTTTTCGAGAAAAATCCAAAAAACCTCAAATTTTGACGTTTGACCCCGAATAACTTTTGTAGCACACATAGGATCGATGAGGATTTTTAACACTTTATTTGTAATGGTAAACCCCAGCTCTCCACCAATATTTGGCTCAGTGCGAATTATTGTTATTTGAACACTATTTTTATGTCTAAATTGACCGGACTATCTAACCAATCTGCCCTTGAAAACTGTTATCTTTATGTGAGCTTCAATTGAAATGTTATACTACATCTAGTTATTACTTTAGTAGGCCATCAAAGTACTTAAAACAATGTTTAAGAGCTTTTAATTCCTTAACACATGCTATAATAACTTATAAATTAGTTAAAATTGTTAAATTAAGGAAAAATATTGTTTTCCAATACAAATAAAACATATAATTATTATATTTACCTAAGTATCTCAGCCATGAGTCCCTCCAGATATCCCTTTCTACAGGTCCAGTCATAATCTATGTTATTTACCGAATTTTATGACACAAAACAATTTATTTCATCTCAATCTAAACGAATCTAAACGTCTAACAAACAAAGTAGCCTGTAAAGAAATACATAGGACTACTTCTGTTTTACGTTAGTTCTCCTTGTAACACATTGCAAATACGGAAGTATTAATAATATACCTTAAATAAATCTATTAGGTAACAATTTCAGGTTAAGGCAAAACTAACGCAACATTTATGGAATGTTTCATAGAAAGCAACGTAACCATCTGATAAATTTAACTGATTCTGTACCTCCGTCCCATTATAACATCAATAAATGTGTAATTCTGTTTTATATTGTATCAAAAATACTGAATTAAATTCACAACACTTCGATCGAACGAACAACAGCAATTGATTATTTTGACATTGACGTGACACAAGTCACAAATGACAGTAGTCACAGCACAGTTTGGGGCTGCCAGCGTTTAGATTCAAGAATCCCCGGTCTCAATAAAGTACTCAGAATTTTCATGATTTTTGCATATTATTGAATATTTTACAAAACTATATTCTGTGGTGAAGAATATAAAAAACAAAATATTGAATGACTTTTATTTATTTATTTTAAGATTTCCAACAAAAGATGGACACAAAACATTATTTAATAATGGACAGCATAGAGTATTAGGTAGGTGCAGTACTCCTTCATTTATAGGAGATCACAGTATGTACAATAGAGTTAAAAACCAAGCTAACAAATTAAGCTCCTAGTTTTTTTTTTTTTGATTTTCTTACTTTAACATAGACTAAATAAAAAAAATACTCGTCCAATTTTCTTTACTAACCTCACCTGACCTAACATTAACATAAAATCTACAGTCATTGATATTTTGAGATTGATTCTTAATAATGAACCGATATCAAATTTATTTAAATTTAATTTAGACATCAATGTGTCTTTTTATTATTGCATTCGACAAGTAAATGGTAAACATCTTCACCATTTCACATGTTTCACAGTTGGGCGAATCCACTTTTTTCATCAAAAAGCCAAACTTCCGAGATGGGTAGTGACCAGAGCGCAATCTATGATAGAGAACAATATGGCATCTACTCATTTCAATGATAGCAAACCACGGTATTGGAAGAGGCTGATATTGAATGGTTTTATACCAAATGCCCTTTTCTCTGCTACGTTCTTCAAAATATTCCTTAAACCTATCGTATCACATTCTTTTGCAAGAAGTTTTTCGTTCTAAATAATTAGGTACGACTTATTATTCTTGACCCTGAGTAACCGCTAACTTTGCTAATCTATCAGCCTCCTCATTGCCTCTCAATCCTACATGAGATGGGACCCATTGCAATCTTAAAACGACGCCATTGTATTTACATAATTCGAACTTTCAGTTTCAAACGACAGCGGGTACATCAATTTTCGAACAAATTCGAAAACACCCCGATTACTGGGAAGAAATATAATACTAAGCTGGCAACACAAATTTTAACAATGTTGCCAGATATATTTTTTTTTTATTTTTGTTTTGTTGTCAGTCAACAAAACCTTTTTCTAATCACATCAGCTGTTTCGATTAAAAAAAACTCGAAATAAACAGAAGATAAATATTTAAGATTATTCAGTGGACTGTTTCTATGGAATAATACTTCTTAGATAGGTAAAGTTTCAAAGGCAACGTAATTTTTAAATGAAGAAAATGTAATAAAGTAGCTAACCCAAAATAAAAACAAGACTTTTTATCATGAAAGGAAACTAACTTTGTAATGTTTTTTTTATTCAAATATCTAGGTAGATACCATTTAGATACCTATGTTGTTTCCCCACAAATGTTAAAAACTTATCTGGTATGGTATGGGACTCGTGGACTAGTAGTCCTATCTTGAACTTGAAAGACAATGCCAAAATGCGATAATGTATCGCTTACAGTTTTAATTAATTTAACTGAAATGTTGATCATTTGGTTGACCAGTTACTGTTAGCCTACTTACTAACAATTCTTTCAATTAAAAACTCTACTTAACTAATTTTATATTGCACGTAGCTAATAACTAAACTACCTATCAATGTCAAGACCGCTAATTTATTGGCAAAGTACAGTCACGTGGGTACAGTCGTGCAAAAATGTAGACAGAGTGCGTGAACTCGTGAAGTGACGTGAGGCGCTTGCTTACTTCAAATACTTCAGAATCAGCTGTTCACTCACAGTGAGTGAAGTAGGACGTGTATTTAGGTTTTATTTAGCATTGTCAATAGCAACAAACAATTCTGTGTTAGACGCATTATTTTGTGGTGAAGTGTTAGCTATGAAGAAAGTTAAAAGTGATCAAGGACAATAACCGTGTTGTGCGCCTAATATTGTGTATTCACGTAATTACAATCAAAATATTTCCAATTTCATGTGCTGTTTGCTGTTGCTAATAAGATACAAGTGGGTAATAAATAACTCTGCTGTTTTGACTCCGAAAATAAAAATGCAAAAATAAAATTGTCGAAATTAGTAGTGATGTGACGTTGACGAGATATCATCGATATCGAATTAATTATTATTAATAATTTTATGAATTTTTGGTCTTAAAATTCTTAAACCAATTAATTTTGTTCTATTTTACTTAGCTTCATTTTACTGATAATTATTTAGGTACGCACTCTTGAAAATAAAGCAAGGTTAAAAGTAAATTGTAAGTCTACGGTGTTTTGTTTAATTGACCATTCAAAAAAGTGAAGCATTGGAACGTTTTATTTATAAATCCAATAGTTATTTCGCACGTACTTGCAAACTTACCTTAAAAACCTGCGTCCTCGAAACCGCAGCCAGTCAATGTAAATAAACCGGTAGATAATTATCTGCCTATTCAACAAATTGCGTACGTATCTACAATACCTCCTCATCATAGGTCTAAAATTACCCATGTTTCTTGAGGACTAATGCTCAGCTCAACAGACCATTAAGTAGGTATTCAAAAACTTGTTCGAGTACTAACATAAATACATACATACATACGTGTATTGATTGTGTTGAATTTCTTCGTCGTTATTCATCCAGTGACTATACTCATGCCTCTTTTTGCTTGGTCTGCTCATTCCCACGTGCTTGTACTGCACTCATCCATGCCCAAAGTTACGCCAATTTCACGACATGGCAACAATGTCGACCCATCTCGCTTTTGCACATCGACGACTAGCTGACAGTCGAATCTCAAAGCTCAGCACAGTCAGCACATAATAACTCGTAAATGTACTGTAGTTGCCCATTCCAAACCGTAGATCTCAATGGAAAAGAATGAGCAAGAAAGTCCATGGACAAATAAAAATATTGTAACCTAGCAGCGCAAAACGGGCATAGTGGACGTTGGCAAGAAGGTTGCTAGGTTAAAGTGGGATTGGGCGGGTCACATCAGCCGCATGCACGATGACCGTTGGGCAAAAGCCTCCACACGATGGTTGCCAGACGACGGACGACGCCGGCGGCGCCGCCGAGGCCGGCCTAGAAAAAGGTGGCGTGACGATTTAGACGTGTACCATGAGGGACCATGTACGAATTGGGGGAGGCCTTTGCCCAGCAGCGGGACAGTGCAGGCTAAAAAATAAAAAAACCTAGCAGCATCTATTTTTATCTCATGTTTCTTGGGGTCGGAGCAACATTTTTTTTTTCATTCTGTCCTGCCTACGCTTTCATACACTCCCCTTGCTTTCGTAACATTCCTTCTCGCAATACATACGTCTGTTTGGGATTATCAGACACGTATGAAATCAATACATTAGTAACACCTGTGGTACAGCCGTCTAAAATTCGGGAAGCACAGACTCTGGCGAGGAGTTTAAATTGTACCGTACGATCAAATGCACTAACGCAATATTCGCTGAATTATACCGAAAACTAAGTCGAATTTATCATACGTTTGCAAAAAACGGTGTGGTTCCGTTGTTACCAATTGCCATATGAGTTGATAAAAATAGCAATTATGTTGACGACGTTTTCTCATCATTCGTCTCTAAATATCACCCAAATTATTTCCTACTTGCCGAAGTTATTACCAATCAATCAGTATTTTTTTTATTAAACAGGAGATACAATATATAGTATTTAAAAATATGTGCACTATGTTTTGCCAGTATTTAATGTAGGTACGTTACATAAACAAGCAATTTAAATAAATAAACACATTCATACTTAGTCCATCAATGAAATCATAGGTGTTTATTGTTTGATTAGCAAGTCGGAATCGTCATACCTCTGTTTGATAAACAGAGGTATGACGATTACTTAATTATCTATAGTAACTACGTGATATAGATATGTCTTTTTTCTCGCTCAGTGTTTACCTTCTTCATTCATTCATATTTCAAATACACAATATCCTGCCTTTATTGTCCTATAGCTTCTTAGCTAACCACCTATATTCCCATTCATGGTGGAATCTGTATTTATCAACGTTATAATTTATGTAAATAATCATTAACAATACTTCATCATCAGCCATTAGACGTCCACTGCTGGACAAAGGCCTCCCCCATAGAACTCCATAAAGATCGGCAGCCTGTCCTTTGCATCCACCGGTTGCCCGCGACTCACGATGTCGTCGGTCCACCTGGTGGGAGGCCTGCCAACGCTGCGTCTTCCGGTTCGTGGTCGCCACTCGAGAACCTTTCTTCCCCATCGATTGTCTGTTCTTCGAGCGATGTGGCCTGCCCATTGCCACTTCAACTTGCATATTCTGCGAGCTATGTCGGTGACCCTGGTTCTTCGGCGAATTTCCTCATTCCGGATTTTGTCGCACAAAGAAACTCCGAGCATAGGTCTCTCCATGGCCCATGGCTCGTTGCGTGACTCTGAGCTTCTCTAAGAGGCCAGCAGTTAAGGACCATGTCTCTGTGCCATAAGTCATCACTGGCAACACACACTGGTCACACACCCTCGTCTTGAGACACTGCGGAATTTTGGACGAAAAGATGTCGCGTAGTTTCCCGAACGCTGCCCATACGAGTTGGATTCTTCGGGCGACCTCTTTGTCGAAGTTCGATCTACCCAGTTTAACAGTTTGTCCCAGGTAAACATAACTATAAACAACTTCGAGAGTATCGCTCCCAACAATACTAAATGGCAGTAATTCATGCGCAGTGTGCTAAATAATATATTTTATGAATAACTAAATGTGTGTACTTATATTTCCTGGGTCTGGTCGATCAGCCATGTGTCCATTTGTATGTTGTTTTGTCGTCACTTACGGGCAGACAATAGTCAGTGTATAATACATGTTCTGAGAATGGAAAGTACAATGGACATTGCAGGGTTGCATTATTCACGGCTTCAATAGAGTAATAAGTACTTTAAGTTTATTAATCATTTTGATAGTTTACATTATTTAATTGAGAAATGTCTCTTAATTCACTATTGTTGGTCCCAGCTATCATTTACAGAACTTTGACAGTCCATAGGGGTAGTCAAAACCTCGAAACAACCAGTCCTACACATCGTATGGTATTACTCAGGTACTGGGTCACAGTCACTCCATGTTAAATACTGGTATTCACCCCCAGTTTAACTGAAAGCCAAAAAACCGTTAGGAAACGACTACTTAATCCCCGTTACGGAACATAACATTATGCAGTATGCTTGTGTATCCGCGATGGGTTAGGCTAATGTAGTATTTACAACTGAATTTCGTGGTTTCAATTGTCTTGGACTGAGGAATTTTGTACAGACGGTTCAAGAGGTCAGTCTCAAAAATACATTAGGTACCTACATCCTTTTTTGCCCGCTTTTGTTAATAACTGACAAACGACTAAATAGGTGTAAAGAACTAGCTGCAACGAATTATAGAGAAACCAATAAATGTTTACTTTACCACTTTTCTAATAACTGCAGTCAAAGTAGAGAAAACTAAAGTTCCGAACTCCGAATATTATAGAAAACATTTAGGTAATCGAAATACTTTTATAAAAAAATTCCTTATCGACATACCACCGCACATCACTAGATGATGAGATGACTTACGATGGTCCTCAGTTTATAGGTACAATAATTTATCGGGAAAATTTAATTGCATAAAAACTGGAAGCCGTTATAGTAGATGATGAAAACATTTTTCTTCTCATATTACATAGCTCATAAATTTCATAGCGACAATATTTACAATGTGATATAGTGCAAGTAGGTTAAAACCATACAGTATATATAGATTTATTTAGCTACTACAGGTTGTTTACTTTTCCTCATCATACATATTTATGGTGGGTAAGAGTAAGACACGTGTATAACTCATAAGTATTTCCACATTCCATGAACTAGATGTAATGAGCTACATTTTCCCAGAATATTGTTTCCTCATAATGCAAAATAGAGTGTGTACAATTGACTGACCATATCTTATTATGTTTAAACGCCATACTACTTCGATCAATAGTACTATTATTGATCGAAGCCATACTACCCAGCGCAAGGTCCAAATGTTACCACCGTACGGTGTCCTGTATGTGAAATATGAGTGTGGTGAAATAGTATTATTTCATTATTAGTACGGAAAGCCTGTCATTGTAAAGTCGGAACAAGTTGCAATGACGGTTCCGCACGTGTACTGAACAGCTATTTTTAATACAGTTGCGAAAAAATTATGCAATTTAATAAAGAATATTTTTGGAAAATGGCGCTAACTGTAAAAGAATAATAAGCGGAGTTTTTTTTTTATTTTCTTCACCCACTCTGGGTAGGCAAAGAGAACTATGCCCAAGCCAAGTCTTCAGTAGATTTTTTTTATTGATATGAAATGAAAATGAAATTTAATGAGATGAAATGGAATGAAACCTAACCTAACTCATTGAATCAAATAATTAAATCTGATATTGAAACAAATTAGTAGCTTCTTTTTAGAAATATTTGCATGAATCATAAAAACTTCTATGATTTTTTTTAGTAAAAACTTCGTGGTTGGTTTTTTTTAATGGACATTATTTTGACAGTTGGGAAAGAGAACGCACGAGTTCGGAAATGGTAAAGAAAAAGCACGAGTATGTAATAGCCCACATCCCGAACGCTATACGTCCCTGCAATACGCCACTTTTTGAGCAACTGTATTAAAAAGATCATTCAGTAATCATCATTGTCCTGCCCCTATCAAAATTTATTTAAGGTTGGCTCGGCATGTCGTGCACGAAACTTCTCTACTACTCGTCATCTCAGCAGTCACCTCCTTTCTAACAATATCTTCTTTCACACAGTCCATCCATTGTTTCTAAAAGTAATAGATATCTACGAACAAGTAGATGAGGCTTTTTAACTCTTCAAACTTTTAGTTTTAAATAATACAATATGTAGATACCCCAGTCGCCAAGCAAGGTCAACAAGTAAGTATTGTAGGTAATGTAAAAACCGAGCAAAAAAAATGTTTTTTACAAAGATGAGTATAATAATAATAATAATAATAATATTCCACAACTATCACACAACGCCATCTAGTCCCAAGCTAAGCAGAGCTTGTGTTATGGGTACTAGATAACTGATAAACATACTTATATATTTCTAAATACATACATAATATAGATAAATTACACCCAGACACAGAACAAATGATCGTGCTCATCACACAAACATTTGTCCTGGGTGGGAATCGAACCCACGACCTCCGGCATAGCAGTTAGGGTCACTAACCACTAGACCAACAGGCCAGTCAACAGTAGTCAGTATGATTCTTTAGATGGGCGTTAAAAGTAGCATATCAGAATATATTTTCCTTATAAGTATGATTATGGAAAACATTACTATTTAACTAGGTACCTAGTGTACCTACATAATTATTACAAATTAAATACTTTATTCGTGTCCGTCTGCATGACCGTATTTGTACTACCAAACTACGTGATGGAGTTAGATGCGTTTTTCGCCGTCATGTAGAGTTTTTTTTGTGTATCCTACATGAATATTAAACTCACATAATAAAATACTAAATAAATATATGTAGATGATTTGTCAAGGTGTAAAAACTCTGCGAACTAGGAAGTTCACTAGTACTTCTATAATCTATAAAAATACTTTAAAGGGGTAAAGTTTGTGAATTTAGATGTAGGGTGTATAATCTTCAAAACTACTGATCCGGTTCCATAAATTCAATAACGCAGCAGACTAGAGATAGAATCTAGAAGTAATACACACAATTATGACGTACTTAGAATACGATTTTATGAGAACTAGACGCTAAGAACACTACTTAGCACTATTCTTATAAGAAGTGTAAGTTAAACGGATCGCCGCGGCCGAGACTAGGTAGGTAGGTATTTAATTTTGTTATATATATATGCAAACATTTATACAGTTATCTATTCGCGTAACGAATGGCTTTCTGGTTTTTTAAATCATTGAGTTATGACTTATGATCGAAGTTCAGACACTTGTGAATTTAAATGAAGCAAGTTTGATATAATTCTAAAATCGTTAAAACAAGCAAAATACCTTTTTTTTTTTTTTTTTTTTGGTGGGTGGAAAATCATCGAATGACCCCCCCCGCTCTTGGGCAGAGCGAAGGGGAGTGTCAGACTTCTACTGACTAAAAACCGAACCCATGTTCCTTCTTTGCCCATGTGCCGAGGCCACGTCATCTAGTACTAAAATCCGCGGCCCCCAAGCAAAATACCTTGTTTTATCACACCATAAAATTTAATGTTTTGTGCCTACTTAGTCGACTTAGTTTCTTATTCTTAAATATAATTCCTAATAATGCTAAACAATGCTTATCTTTTTACCCAACTCCAAGGAAAGTTATGTTTTTCGCGACTATCCGGCCTATCTTTGTATTTTTTTTTTCAATTTAAGACTCCCATACGGCAATCAATAAAAGCAACAAAGGTACTTAATTGGTTTTATCATCAAGCTCTGCCATTAATGACATTTATGAATGACTATAATGAATGACATTTTACAACATTGACCTGGTTTCAAGAGTGAAATAACCTCAAATAAGTAGGTACAAGGAAAATGTCGATAACATTTAATTTGTATCTGTGTCCCAACACTATCAATATCACTCTTGGTGTTTTCAAGAAATATATTAAATTTTGAATGTCTTATCATGTGAAATGTGAATACTGTTTTGTTCATTCGACCACATTGTTCTTTAGTTTTGTTTTAATTTAATTCTGCTAAAGACATTGAGGTATAATGTACTAGATAGTTTCGTTTCGTTATTCTTTTGCACTTAAGTATTCCTTCTTATTTATTTGGACCTTCGTCCATTACCTAGCCGTTGTTTTAATCGTCTTTCATAAAATCTTTCCATTTGCTATAGTAATTTTATTCGTACCTACTCCAATAAAATTTCCTTGAAACAAAAAAGAAGAATGGCAGAAACTGTGCATTAAATCATTACACACGCAAAGATTGACCGTTGTCGCCTTTTCAGGGTCTAGAAATGGGTACAAGTTGATTTGTTTTATTACATTATAAACATTAAATACACTATAAACATTATAGAATGAGGTTTAGTAGCTGTTTTATTTATGTACTTCGACTTTAACACATTGCTGTCTTGCTGATAATAAAGAATCATTAAAGTTTTGGTGCATTACGCAAGTAGGCTAGCACTAAAATTGCTGTAGGTAGTTACTATACAAAAAAACTATATAAATAAAGGCGAACGTAGGTTTTCGACGTATTTCCCCGCATGAAGATGTTGTCACTTACCAAAAATAAGACGAGGAAAGAGGAAAACTAATTTTACCTTTTATCTATAAATTACCGATCATTGAATCATTACAATGGCCGGAAAGTAACTGGATAGCCATGACACATACAAACTTTTTAACAAAAAATAAAACCGACTTCAAAAAAAAAAAAAAAGGGAAAAATAAACTTTAGAAGAAAAATCAGTTTCTGAAGTCGGTGACTTTCGTTTGGTTGATTATATTTTTTGCCACCGACTTCAGAAACTGATTTTTCTTCTAAAGTTTATTTTTCCCCTTTTTGTGTTTTTTTTTGTTAAAAAGTTTTTATTTTTCACTTTTTAGTGGTTCATATAATATTATGTAAGTTCACATGTCATGTTCATGGGCCATAATGTGGACAATGTAGTTTTTTTTTTTAATTTTGTTGATTTTTCAAAAACCGCTTGTCCGATTTCGATAAAAAAAAATATGGGACCATTTGGGAATTATACCCTTTCCAACAAAAAAAAAGAATTTTTCAAATCGGTTAGCAAGTGACTGAGTTATGCCCGAACAAACATTAAAAAAAAATATATATATAAACATCCGAATTAAGAACCTCCTTCTTTTTTTAGAAGTCGGTTAAAAACCGCCAAAATTGGAGAGATTTGGATGAGACCAACTTTCTTTTCGTGGGAAAACCTTCTAAACGATCGGGGAGGGTGGGATTTTTACCTCACTAAAATCACACTCAGCATTGCATGGCCAAAAGTTGAAGAAGAATTCAAGAAAGACCTAAGTAATCGTGAAACATAAAGAAAGTAGAGAATTAGAGATAGAGAAATAGAGAGACAGATCGCGACGAAATTTTTAAATAAACCAAACTGCTCGAAAACTAATTAATGGGTACCTACCTACTACCCATGACAAGAGTAGCTTCAATGTATAGTAGTATCTTTCCACAAAGGTCAGGGATGTCGCGAAAGCTACGCGCGCGGGCAACCCGCTGTATGTCATGCAATAATAATTTATTGATAACTCAGAACCACGTGTTGATCGTAATGTTACATATGATTTCACACGTGACACTGAAATGTAACCGGCATCTAACAGCTTCCGTATTACATAGGGATTCGTTTGACTACGGTAACCTAAAAAGGATTTTCAAACCGGAAAAAGAAATTATGTTGCTATAGATAGTACATAATTATAATTAAACGATCGAAAATAAATTCAAATTAAAGGTGTCAAAAATACTGATGAATTGCCTTACTGAAACTTACTAAGTGGGAGAAGACAAATGTTTAAAACGGCTTCCTGACAATACAAAATTGAGTTACTAGTTATTAAAAAAAAATAGTATTTCAATAAAAAAAAATTGCTCATTTTTTTTCTTTTTTAGTATCATATTTACAGACACGGACACCAGGTTTGTACCAAAGACTCAGAAAAAAATAAAATAGCACTAGATTGTAGATAAGGCGTAATGGTTCTGTCTGAAAATAATTTAACCTAAGGCGAAGGGTATGACGGGTTTTACTTCACTCACTCAATTTTTTTAGTACATGTTTATTCGCCCGATTAATAATTTCCATTGTGTTATTGTTGCCATGAAATATACAAAAGATCGATCTTTATGCTACCTAACTAATACCTCTAAAAAATACTGTCGTGTACCTATCAAATAATTATCTAGATAACCTATTGTACTGATATAATAAATTGATAACCTTATCATAACACTTTTTCACATAGATAACATTTGATATACCTTAGATCTGGACAAGGTGTCAGGTGTCAGTGATACTGAGAAGACACGTGCTCATGAGTCCCAGACTCCCAGTTATCGCCACATGGTTATGACACAAAATATATTAAGCAACAAGATTAATTTGTCCTTCCAGTCATACTAAGGGGTATTGTAATACCCAGCTAGATACTGGTTGTGGAGGTCAGATAGATAGTATTTTACATGGGGCGCCATCGATTTATTTGAGCAAATATGTACGAGATAACAAAGAAATTCAAGTTATTGCACAGTTAGAATATTTACAATAATGATTGATAAGTGATAAAAAAAATGGCCATCACGGGACGCCCGGCAGGTGTGAAACATTTACATATTATATTAATATGTATCGGAATAAATTTATAATTAGTGAAAAAACCTATAACGAAATATGGAAAACTGTAGAATAAATATTACATTAAAGTATTTTTATCGATAACCATCGATCAAATCTGCATACAACATAACTGCATCACTAATTGAGTCACGAAGACGGAACATTAAGTAAAATGTAGATCAAAAAATAAAACCGACTTCAAAAAAAAATAAAACCGACTTCGAAAAAAAAAACAAAAGAGTGAAAAATTAACTTTAGAAGAAAAATCTGTTTCTGAAGTCGGTGACTTTTGTTTGTTTGATTTCATTTTTTTGCCACCGACTTCAGAAACTGATTTTTCTTCTAAAGTTAATTTTTCACTTTTTTTTTTTTTTTTTTTTCGAAGTCGGTTTTTTTTTTTTTTAAGTCGGTTTTATTTTTTGTTAAAAAGTTTTTAGTGGTTCACATGTTCATGGGTCATAATGTGGACAATGTAGCTTTTTTTTTGAGTTTTGTTGATTTTTCAAAAACTGTTTGTCCGATTTCGATAAAAAAAATATGGGACCATTTGGAAAGTATACCCTTTCCAACAAAAACATAATTTTTCAAATCGGTTATCAAGCGACGGAGTAATGCCCGAACAAACATAAAAAAAAAAACATCCGAATTGAGAACCTCCTTCTTTTTTTAGAAGTCGGTTAAAAACCGTTTCAAAACAAACTTTATTGTAATGGGAAAAGGTGGATGTTACGTGGATAGAGGAGGTATCACGTCATGCCATCTAACGAGCGCCTTAAGAGAGTACCTACCGTGCGAAGCGGGGGTGGGTCGCTAGTATAAAATAAAATAAAAAACATACCAATCGAATTGAGAACCTCCTCCTTTTTGGGAAGTCGGTTAAAAAGTCGAAGTACGTAAAGTAGGAGTCTGTGTGCGTACGCACGGCGACCAATCAAGCTATATGTACAAAACCAGTTTATGCGAATCTTTCATAGTATTGCAAAATATATACAAAGCGAGGCCATGCTATACTCCAAGCCGCCGCGCCGCGCCGCGGGAGATGCTCCGGGCGTCGGGGGCCACGTGATGGCTTCCGGCCACCGTAGACGCGGGCCTGTAGACGGTGAGTAATGGGCTAGGTCGCCGTTCGTCCGTCCTATGACGACGACAGGCCGTGTCGACGGCGCGTTCGTGTTCCACGCGCGCCTCAAAGAGATGTCAGCAACATGGGAGGGGACCGCAAGGGCCGACGCCCGTTGGGGCTGCGCGCTGCGGGTTGGTCACAAAGATAACGCAGGCCTCGACATAAAGGGCTAAGAAGGAACACGAGTGGTTTTTGGTCAGTAAAAGTCTGACACTCCCTTTCGCGCTGCCGAAGAGCGTGAGGGGTTTTGATGTTAGACCCACGAAAACAAAAAAAAAACGGCCATGCTACACTGGAAATGCATAGCTTGAACTGTCACCGTGTGTACCAGTAACAAGCAAATGTTCAGTACCAAGTGTGATAATAATGATGAATGTCCACGGTTCTTAAAATGTATTATTTGTTTCACACATTCCAAATTACACTATTCGCACCGACAAAGATATTACCCAAATAGATACAGCAAATATTGCGGTGGTGTGTTAATTTATTAAAATGATGAAGTCTTGATATGGTCATTTTACGTCACTTCTGATAGAGTAAGATCCCAGGGCCGCCAGACGTCACGTATTTTCTGACGAAGGAAATGTGGACGATTGAGTAGTGTTAGTATGAACTAAGAACGCACGACTACCAGCTAGCTTGCTTAGACGGCCAATTTTCAGGTATCAGGCTATCAAGGTACATAAAAACATTACTAACTTCACGTATTTTCTGACAGCTGATTTTTACGTATATTGTAGGCAATATCCTTAAAAATAAGTTGCCAACACTCCCAGACACTTCCTAGCGGCCGTTTTGCCTATCGGACGCTTTAAAGTTCCCAAAAAGTTTAGACTTAAACGTATTGTGACTGTTTACCCGAGAACGCAT
Organism: Diarsia dahlii; assembly: GCA_949775195.1. NCBI lineage: Eukaryota > Metazoa > Arthropoda > Insecta > Lepidoptera > Noctuidae > Diarsia > Diarsia dahlii. Next base: position 10,912,758 of record OX459210.1, on the reverse strand, counting down.
GGCATCGCTCGTGTGGCTGACATACAGACCTCCACTGGGCTCATTCGGTGGGCATTCAACAGGATCTGTCCATTGCCTGTGTCTTCAGAATTTTGTTGAAAACGTTGCTTTGACCACTCGGGTGCATGTTGGAGCGCCTGCCCAATATAGCATGGCAATAACCCGATCAATTAGCTTTAAGTATTAAAACATTAGGAGTTTATGTGTTCTTTAAAGCGTCTGTTAAGCAATACGGCCGACGGAAAGTGTCTGGGAGTATTTGCGATTTATTTTTAAGGATATTGCCTAAAATATACGTAAAAATCAGCTTGGAGAAAATACGTGAAGTAAGTAATTTTTGTATGTACCTTGATGACCTGATACCTGAAAATTGGCCGTCCAAGCAAGCTAGCTGGTAGTAGTGTGTTCTTAGTTCATACTAACACTACTCAATCGCCCCTATTTCCTTCGTCAGAAAATACGTGACGTCTGGCGGCCCTGGGATCTTGGACTATGACATTTTACCAAAGATTTTTAAATAAAATTATCAGTATTATGATATGATTATGTTATCAGATGATCGCTATCCCGGCAAAGTCAAGTCATTTCATACGTGACGACTGACGAACGTGTTATAATATGACCACTTAAGTGTGCAGTTTAAGAAAGCGCTGCTTGTCATGAAAATGTTGCATCGATGTGTCAAACTTGGTACATTTATTTTAGTTCCGTGTTTTCCCGCCTGCGCAGATAAGTTGGTTGAAGGTATGCGTTATCACAATGTATCACGTTTATATCCCGGTTTAACGTCAAAAGTCATGACATGATATTATGATTGCAGTACAATAATATTAAAATATTTCGAATAGCTGTAGCCTTTCTGCAACATATTTGGTCTAGTGGTCACAAGCGCCACTAGTCTAGTTAACAAGTTCAAAAACGTGTTAAATAGAAGTAAAGCTCCTAAAAATATGTGCGACAGCTCATTTGATTCGGAATGACGCCTAGAAAAATGTTTTTTAAGGGTTTTTAGCACATAAAAAATTGCGATTTTTATTAACAAAATAAGAATAGAAAGAGTATTTAGTTTTTTGTTTATAATTTCTAAAATATTGATATTTAAGAAATTTTGTGAAAAGATCCTGAAAGAGGAAGAAATTTCCAATGAAAAAATGTTCATTTCCCGGAACTCTATCTCTATTATTTATAAAAAAATTAAAGCTGAAAATATGGCTCCGCGTGGTCCTTACGGCATAGGTGTACGACGTCTAAAAAGCCGGTATATCACCTAAATTATATTTTTTATAGTATTAAATAACAATTTAAAAATTTGAATAAATTATGGTGGAATTGATTTTTCAAAAAGTTACACCATTGTTAATTAACTAATTATTTCCCAATCCCTGTTTTTATAATTTACAACATAAAAGTTTTAATAACTGACAAATGCTTGCACTGACTGGACGGGTCCACTCAAATCTGTGTGGTGCTTTATTCAAAAGACCATCTCAGACACTAATCTGCATGATCTTCATGTATTTTATTATTTTCATATTGTGAATGTGAGGACCGTGTGAGTTTTTATTTAATTTTAACGATTGTTTGGCAGTTTGAGTACTTTAAGCGACCCACCCAAATGTCCTTTCTGTGGTATTGTTCGTCGTGACGTTGATCTCCTTGAGTTATAAGTCGAGCTCCACGATAACTGACAAATGCTTGCACTGACTGGACGGGTCCACTCAAATCTGTGTGGAGACCATCTCAAACACTAATCTGCATAGTCTTCATGTGTGTATTATACCAAGATTATGTTTGTACCTTGAATGAACATATCGTAAACCCAAACGATTTTAAAAGAGTGTCCATGAAGTTTCTTGCCATTCTTCTCATGAGACCAACGCTTTGGAATTGGCAACTACAGTACACTCACGAGTTATTATGCCTTGTGACTGGGACTGTAGCTTAGTTTATTTAGCTTCAGTAGTTCAGTAGTTTACTGCCGCACTCGGAGAGCTTCAGTGGTTGCTTGGGCCGTCGCTTGGTAAGGGTTTTTGGCAGTTTTGTCATACAAAACTATGTCAGGCCTTTGCTGGGTGGCGGCTTGAGTAATCGTTGGATATCTCTGAGTGCCGCAGTTAGTTTAATTCGACTATTCGAAAGTGCCTGTTACTGGCCTACTTGAAATAAATATTTTTGACTTTGACTTTGACTTTGACTTTAATAATTGGTCTAAAAATGTTCGGCTTCGTGGAGCTGTTCTCGTTGAGGAAATGAAGTAAAGATTATTTTTCCAATGGTCATTTATACTTTTATTAAATGCAAAAACAGCAATAACAAGATATTACAAAAAAATAATAACATTTTTAAGAAAGGGGTTTGAACTTTTTTGTATGGGAGCTGGCATATCGACCCACCGCCATTTTGTTTTTTTTTTCGAAATCGCAGCCCACGACGAAAGTGGTTTGTATGGATAGAGGACATTTAAACGAACAAAAAATGTCATGAAACATGTACCCCAAAGTGTCACGTTATCGAGATATTTGAAGGTAAAGATCGACATGTGAGTTGTGATTGGTATAGTGTGGGCAGCTGAACCGTCGTGAAGTAGGTACTTTCACACCTTTGACACAACTTGTGGTTCTAATGGGGTTGGCAAGTGAAAGCTGATTGTAGATGGCGTGTCCATAGCTTGTCCCAATCCGACCAATGAGGTCAAGCTATTTTGAAATATAAAATGACATTGACAGATATTCAACCAATGAAGAGCTTAGGTTCATGCGGTGCTAGCGCCATTAGTTCCACCAGTTGCCCGTCCCATTAGTCCCGAAAAAGCTACCCAGCTTTTTCGGGACTAATTAGGACCAAAAGTTGATCGTCGACGCCAAAAAAAGAAATCTCTGTGACATTCAGTTGTTCGTGTTTCCGTATTCGTATTATTTAATAATTAATTAGTCTTATCAGTAAGATAATATGTTATCTTTTAGCGAATTCTGACGTAGCAATTCTTACCGTTTGTCAAAAGATTTACTAGTTTGTGCTACGCCTACCTAGATTTCATTCCAAAAATCCCCTTTTCAACGAAAACCGAAAAACTTGTAACGGGTTCTATAACGATAACGGGTCCTTTCTATGGCATTTATATTTGAACAGCTAACAACACGAAATATAATTATATCGCGTGCTCAATCGCGTGCTTATCAACGTAAAAAAGGTATCTATCTGAAATCCCGACCTTCGCGAGTGAATAGACTGGCCAGTAATCGATCAGCTATTGATTAATGTGGACGCGAGTACGCGACAAACGTCAGTGGTGTCACAGAAAATTATCGGGATTTTCGCGCGCATTTTTTCCCGCGCTAATAATTTTATTTTATGAACTTTTGAATAGTTCTTAGTAAAGGGCGTACAAAAACAGTTCCTTAGTGAGTAAAGAAATAACTAAAATCAATGTTAACAGGTATTGTTCGAGGTACCTAAAAGAAAAGTGATTGTGTTTACTAATAAAAGTTAGTCTTAAGGTCAATACGAAATAAAGTTAAACAGGAAAATAAGTTAGAATAACAAGCTGGTCGTTAGCTAATGCTGCGATTGTCTGAAACTCTGAAATCATAACCTGCATTGTTAAAATAACAATGGCACGTAACTTGAGACGTCGCGCGTCGTCAGTATTCTTTAATAAAACGTACCAATTCGTAAACTGCCTGATTAAGTAGGTAAATTATAGCATGAACAATAGTATCTGGATCATAGCAAATTTTACTTAATATCTCATCATACCTATTCTAGCTATAAAAAAACTAATAAGCTCAACACTGTCCAAATCAAGTTTTAAAATTCTTTTGACGCTTTGTGCAATTACCTAACCGGTCTTCATTACAGGACTTGTTATTATCAAGATAATTATTTTCTTTGATAATTGTCTATGCTGGCTGACTCATAACATGATCCCTTAAATTTTGGACTCCAACCGCTTTTTATCTTTAATACATTTTTTTTTTATTCAGTCGAAGCAGCGTGTTTGTTTTTCGGTATTTTTGTAACTATTATTGTGGTCCTAAATTGAATCAGCTGTGAAACAGCAACAAGCAAAGAGTCGAATTCTCATAATAATTATACAATACTCGTCAAAAACGAACTAAAAATGTTTGTTGTTTTTAAGCTATTGCATAGCTTCTATCGCGGGCCTTGAGCGTGGAGAGCGAATCCAGAAATTCCGTAACGAAAATATTTCAACCAGGTTGCTATGGTTACGGAAAATAACAAGGTTGTCAACTGAGGTTGTCAAATTAAATAACTGATAAAAAATGCTATGCAATTATGCAAAGCTTTACCGCGGCAGTCTCAGAGTGCCACACGTTTTGTTTTATTTTTTTTTAATTTTTGACCCTTAACTTGTTTGGATACGCCTGGGAGCGGCAAATCGCTTTCTGATAAGTGCATTGCTCATTGCTAGTGTTTTTTTTATACAATCTAGCTATATCAATGGTAATTATCATTTTCAACTCTAATTATGTATGACACGTGCTCTGTTGGAGTTTCTTGCCGATTTTTCGCCATAAGAATCAACCAACCCGAACCGTGCCCAGTTTTTGTCGAAGTTTTACAAGTGCCCATGTTGCCCATGTAGGACAATGTTAAATAAAATATTTTGAATTTGATTTTGATGTTGTGGACTGTGGTTGTACTCGTGTCGGAAAGATTAGAGAGCGATCCCTATTTTTGTCAGAAATGAATATAACCTCTCTGTCCTTGTGCCACGGTTCACGATCCTGTGCAAGCCTCATCCAGGTTTATCCCCCGATGATAAATAACGGGTGTCTCAGTAAGAGTGCACTTTTTCATTATAAAATAAAAACAAGTATTTTACGACAGAGTTGTGATATTTTTATTGCATTGTATTGTAAAGAAGACATGTTCCAATTAAGTATGGAATAAAATATCCGGCAAATGACCCCCACGGCTCCGATGATGACAGACCATTACTCTTTTCATGAAATTTTCCGTGACTTTTGCACAGAGATGTGGCTGTATCTCACCGATAACGCGTTGGATTTCTGATTTGAGCTCAGGAATTGTTTCTGGTTTATTCGCATAAACCCGAGATTTCACAAAACCCCAAAGAACGCACGATCTTGGTGGCCAGTTGACATCAGAATTTCGTGAGATAATGTGTTGATAATGTGTTCCCCATTTTTGTAATGAGTTTTCACAATTATAACGCGTTGGTCTTTCGAAAAGCGCTCCATTTTTAATAATCGGAATAAACAGAGATGACAGCAGTCAAATTTTAGAGTTGCCACTTGCATGAAAAAATAAATATTCCAATTTTAAAAAGTGCACTCTTACTGAGACACCTTGGGGTGCAAGAAAGGAGCCTCCCCGAGTGACGTATCCACTGATCCACTATACGTCCGGCGCACCCTGGGCAGTCAGCGAAATCCCACGCTGACTGGCTAATCCTTTCACCACGATGACAATCCCAAGTCCTCCAATAACACCGGCTTTGTGCGTAGTCTCGATTAACATCGAAGGGTTCTCTCAAGATAAATCGGAAATTCTTTCCAATTTATGCCGCAAAACTCACTGCGACATTCTTTGCGTTCAAGAGACCCATCGAGATGAAACCCAAGGCCGGCCACACATCGATGGACTCACGCTTATCGCCGAGATCTGTCACCCAAAGCACGGTAACGCAGTGTTTGCTGCTCCCGGCGTAAGCATACTTTCCACCAAATGCTCAAACGAGGACGGCATAGAAATTATCACAGTAGATGTTGGTAATTGCTCCATCACTTCCATCTATAAACCACCCGGCACCGCATTTAACTTCACTCCACCAGAGAACTTTAGTATCCAGCCAATTAAAGTTGTAATCGGTGACTTTAACAGCCGCAGTACTAACTGGGGTTACAACGACACGGATTCAAGTGGAGATGCAGTCGAAGAATGGGCTGAGTCGAATGATTTGGCACTAATCCATGACGCCAAACAACCGGCCTCTTTTAACAGTGGCCGCTGGAAACGCGGGTACAATCCTGATTTAATCTTCGCTAGCTCTTCTATCAGCTTACAGTGCACCAAAAGTGTGTGTTCACCTATTCCTCGCACTCAACATAGACCAATTATGTGCTGCATCGAATCCGTGGTCCGACCTTTAAATGTCCCCTTCAAGCGCCGATTCAACTATTCCAAGGCTGATTGGGAGTCGTTCACACAGTCGATCGATGACGCCCTGTTTAATGTCCCACCCACCCCGCAAAACTACGACCAGTTTGTTGAGATTGTGTCAACTTATTCCCGCAGACACATCCCGAGGGGCTGCAGGACTTCTTACATCCCGGGGTTGTCAACAGATTCCAGTGAATTACTAAGCCAATACGAATCACAGTTTCGATCCGATCCCTTTTCGGAGGCAACCACACTAGCTGGAGACCTGTTGCTATTTAAACTAGGCGAAAACAGACGAGAGAGGTGGACGAATACTGTAACTAGCATCGACATGACTCACAACAGTAAAAAGGCTTGGAGTACTATTCGAAAGCTGACCGGTGAGTCCCCTCAACCCGCACCGCCAAGCCAAGTCACCGCCAACCAGATAGCACATCAACTACTTGTAAATGGCAGACCAACACGCCGTTCCAGCAGGATCCCGAAGTCACAAATAACTGATGGCGTTTGTGACGATATCAGTAAATCTTTCAACGTTACTGATATCGTTACAGCGATAAGTGGCCTTAAGTCTGGTAAAGCCTCTGGAGTAGACGACATCTCAGTCGAGCAATTAAAACAGCTTGGCCCAGTTGCTGTGTCGTGGTTGCTGCAACTCTACAACAATTGCCTGAAATCAGCTTCAATACCCCGTCTCTGGAGGAAATCTAAGATCATTGCAATCCCTAAGCCAGGTAAAGCAGCAGACGATCCTAAAAACTTTCGCCCTATCTCTCTACTATGTCACACATATAAACTATTCGAGAGACTGCTGCTGAACCGTCTTACGGGTGTCATTGATCCAAAACTGATTCCCGAGCAAGCTGGTTTCAGACCCGTCAAGTCGTGCAGTAACCAGACTCTTAAAATGGTACAACACATTGAAGATGGCTTCGAGAGTGGAATGGTCACTGGTGCTGTATTCGTAGACCTATCAGCTGCTTACGATACAGTTAACCTCAAGAGGCTGTTGTGGAAGGTGGAAACTTTGATCAACGATCAAAGTTTCATCCGCATACTCCGAGAACTTCTCCACAACCGCCGATTTCAGGTCCACCTTCTCTCGGAAAAAAGTCGTTGGAGAGCACAGAAAAATGGCCTACCTCAAGGTAGTGTCTTGGCACCTCTTTTATTCAACATCTATACCAACGACCAACCATCCAGCCCGCATACCTCCCGCTTCCTCTATGCAGACGACCTTGCCCTTACCTCTCAAGCCACCACCTTTGAAGAGGTTGAGGTGTCCTTGTCAAACGCTCTTGGTGACTTAGCCACTTACTACCACGCTAACTCACTCAAGCCCAATCCGAGCAAAACGCAATCGTGCATATTCCATCTTCGCAACAGAGAGGCGAGCCGCAAACTTAACATCGTTTGGGGTGGGGTATCCATCGAGCACAGCAACTTCCCAAAATATTTGGGTGTTACTCTGGACAGGTCTCTAACATTCGGCAAGAACTGCAATAACATCAAGCAGAAGGTACACTCTCGCAATAGTCTTTTACGACGACTAGTCTCGTCAAAGTGGGGTGCTTCGCCTGACGTCATGCGGACTACTGGGTTGGCGCTATCTTTCTCTGCGGGTGAATTCGCGTGCCCCGTGTGGGGTCGTTCAGCCCATGCAAAGTTAGTGGATACAGCACTGAATGAAACGTGCCGGTTAATCACTGGCTGCCTCAAGCCGACCCCGGTACAGATGCTGTATCCATTGGCAGGCATAGCGCCACCAGTAGTTCGCAGAGCGGTGGCGAGTTCTAGTGAAAGAGCCAAAATGGTCTCCGACGCTAGACACCCTCTACACAGTAACATCTTAGTACCGCAAAGGCTGAAAAGCCGCAACAGTTTCCTGAAGTGTGTACCCCCGCTCACTGGCGAACTCTCTAAGGAAAGACTTAAGCTGTGGCGAGATCGTGTTTCCTTACCCAACCCATATGTGCCACTTGCCGAAAATCTTCCGCCTGGACACGAGTTGCCATGGCCAACCTGGAAGTCTCTAAATAGACTCCGGACACAGGTAGGCCGAAGCAAGGAAAACCTGTTCAGGTGGAGATTCATAGATGACTCTGCCCTGGAGTGTAAATGTGGTCTTGCCCTACAAACTATGGGGCACCTGATATCGTGTCCAGCCTGTCCTGTTACTTGCACTCCACAGGAGCTGATGGAGGCTACTGAAAGTGCCAAACTCGTCGCCAAATTTTGGGCCGACTCAATTTAAATTGTCATCGACACGCTAAGAAGAAGACTGAGACACCCTTTATATCGTCTGCCCATCACTCCGCCGGCCGACCCACATTTCGTTTCTCAGTTCTTGGACGCCATTCAGTAGTAGCACAGTATTAATATTACCGTGGTAGTAGCCTAAGTCCACCTGTCATCAACGCGCTTTGGTAGGTGTCCTGCCCAACTCCACTTGAGTTCCGTTACGCGATTTCAAATATCAAAAACCTTTGTGTGTTTAGAGACTCCGACATTAGGAACTCGATCCACCAGCTTGCTTAGTATGGAACGCCCCATGGCTCTCTTTGCAACTCTCAGTCTGTACACAATGTCTTGCGTGATCGTCCTGGGCCCCGAGTCTGCTATTCAATAGTGTCAGAATGGTCAATCATTGATCTCATAATTGTTGATTTTGACAACACCAAACTTGTCAAAATCAACAATTAAGAGATCAATGATTGACCATTCTGACACAATTGAATAGCAGACTCGGGGCCCTGATCAGCACCGTACGTCATTGTGGGCAGAACACACTGGTAATAGAGGCAGGACTGAATTTTGACTGTTTTCAAAATGGTGTCCATATTGCTTAGTGCAGCCCACCCAAGCTATATTCTTCGGGATATCTCCTTTTATCGATGTTTGATGTTCTTTGCCAAATAAAAGTATAGGTAACATAAATACTGTTGGCCACAGCTGTCATCACGTTATGTTCGGAAATAATCCCATGGATGCGTTTTAAATATAGGCTATGAGTCTATGACATTCGGGGATAATATGCATAGCTTCCCATTCGTGAGAGAATTGTCGGTATCGGCTCAGTAGTTTCACCCACATATCATCATCCAACGCTCGGTCATCATCAGCCTATATTGTTCCCACTGCAGGGACTCAGGCCTCCTCTCTAAGAGAGGGATGGGCTATAATCCACCAGGCGGGACCAGTGCGGGTTGGTATATTTTTTTTTTAATATAAATGTTACCTGTTTATAAAATTAGTATAAACAATAGAATTCTCGGGCGTAAAGAACTACACGTGCTAGTACTCTACTAGTATGTACACTATGTACCACATAACGATTGTTAGAAATTCCTCATTACCCTTTCCTTTTTATTAATTATCAATCTTTGTGCACATATTAATAACGTAGATAATCACTTCATCCGCTTCTTTAAGAGACAATAGTCCGTACACATTTATGGTTTAATCAGTGGTATCTATGGATAAACTTCAAAGTATTATCTCCTGTGGTGTAAGGTACGTACTGGCTTGGTGGTCTCTCTGTATAGATTTATCAGAACCCTAATACCATATTTGTGATGTATATCGGGCTGGTGTCCGCTACGCTAGGTCGGAAACTCCAAGTAAAATTTTGGGCTATTTGGCACACTTGGTATATTTTATCTGTGGGTCGTGCGTGTATTCTCGTCAGTTCGTCACACTTCTGCTGATTAAAATCTGGGCCTATCTGGATTTCATTTTTCAAAATATCTGAAACGGAGATTCCTGAAAAAAAATACACTTTTAATGATAGTCTATTCGCAAATAGCGAGCTGGAAGTAGACACAATACAATGTCTTTAATTAATGTTCTTCAAATCTAAGTTTAGTTTTTTCTGAATGTTTCTTATTTCTGAAGAAAAAAGTGTGTATCAATGGATCCAAATGATATGATAGGATATTTTAAATAAACAAGTAATAATTACGCAACGTGAAAGTTAAAAATCCTCGCAAAAACAAGGTAACATTTACGAAAAAAATTACAGTTAAGCACTTACAGTTTACATGCCAAATAAAAACGAAAGTTCATAAACCTGAATGTTACTTGCAGAATTCTCACCATACGATATTCCTTTATTTTCGGCAGTGGATAAGCCTGTTAAAACTCAGTATATTATTTTGAACTCTCAGACAAGGTTAAATTAAATTCACTTTGAAGAGAGAAGTCTACTTAGCAACTATAATAATAATATACATCATGTATTTGTATTTGATGGTTCTCCTGTATTCTTATTTACAGGAGAACCATCAAATACAAATTATTACAAATTCTGCAAGTAACATTCAGGTTTATGAACTTTCGTTTTTATTTGGCATGTAAACTGTAATTTTTTTCGTAAATGTTACCTACTAGATCATTGATTATAGTATCAAAAATGACTAACAGAAAATGCGTTAATTCAGGTTTTTTCCAAATAAAGAAAGTAAGAGAAGTTTGACAATATGAAACATCGCGGCTGTAGGTCCCGAAGGGTCAGGCAGAGGTGTACTCCTACATTTCGGCAGTTATCTTTAAATTCCATGTAATAGGGGGCGAGCCTATTGCCATCAACCGGGCACTAAACCAGACTCCGTGGCTGTTTCTGAGAATTTACTGATGCTAAACCCCAATAACACTATGCCCGACCTGGGAATCGAAACCAGGACCTCTTGCTTAGCAGTCGCGCTTGCCACCACTAGACCAACGAGCCCGTAAAAAAGTTTACTTTTGTTCTAAAAAGACAATCACGTAAATCACATGACGTTCTATGAGAAAAAAGACCGTGTAATATTTACAAACTAATAGAATGGTTTATTAATGTCTACAAATTGTTTTGAAACATTCTCTTACAGGGCTTATCTTTTTTCTTATATGTATTTGCATTTCTCAAGTATTTGCACAAAAGATAAAGTATACTATAATCCGGTGTCATTACTTTTTATCCAGCCAGTGTTGGGAACAAAGAAATTAGTGACGCTAAGTCATGTATAGTCACGCTAAGTCATGTATAGTCATGCTAAGTCACGCAAAGTGCAGTGTTTAAAATAAAATAACTTGTTTTGTTACTAAAGATTGTTTCGGTTGTCTTATCGTTAAGTGTGAGGAATAAATTAGCATTTTGCATTATGTGAATACAGTAAGATTTCACGGTTACTTTAAATTGTTGTACGGTGTGGTGTTGACGAATACCTATGCAGTATTGTTTTAGTTAGTGTGTCAAAATAATATATATAATATAACTACGATATAAATACGATATCTTAAAATAAAGTTAACTAAACGAGAGATAAAACATTCTGCCCGTCGGGGCCGCGGATTTTTGTACTAGATTACGTGGCCTCGGCGCAAGGGCAAAGAAGGAACATGGGTTCGGTTTTTAGTCAGTAGAAGTCTGACACTCCCCTTCGCTCTGCCCAAGAGCGGGGGGGGTCATTCGATGATTTTCCACCCACCAAAAAAAAAAAAAAATATATATATAAAACATTCTATAAAGTGTGAAAGAGTGAATCGCTACGCTTGGTCTCCAGTCTCCACCGTTTTCGTTGAACTACGTTTATTTAATAACATTAAGTATTTATTTTATGATCTATACAAATCAATAAAAGAATAAGATACGGTAGGTACTTATAACAAATCATTGTTTTCTTCTGTTTGGGCTAATCTCTGAAACGGAGGGACCAATTTTGGCGGGTACTTTTACTGGTAGAGCTGATGTTATAAAGAGTCACTTAGGCGTTAGTAATATTTAGAAAAATCACAGCTCCGTGTAAAAATTTCAAGAATTTTAATAAAAATTAAAACCCTTGACATTTTTAACAAAATCCCGAGTCAAAAAGTTGAGTACCTAGTTAATCCTTTTGTATAAAAATTTCATGCGAACTAAGATTGGGGGCAACAGCTAGTAAAGAAAATTGGCCGTGTGACATAACAACTTCGACAATAAAATATAATATTTACCTCATCGCGGCTTTAAAAATCCGTAATTTCCAAAATTCGAGTCACTTATGTACGGTTAAATTGACAATTCTGCTTGCTTTTGAAAAAAAAAGACACAAAAGTGCGACGGATGATGTCATTAATGCTGGCGTGCATTGCTGTCCAACCTACACAGTAGGCTATGCCATGGTGTCCAAGGCAGTCTTACACAAAACTACAGAGTTATTTTATACTTACTTACATAAACTTATTTTATACTAGCCTCTGCTCACAGTTTCGCTCCAGATATATACGAAAATTAACCTACGGGAACGTACAGTCACCTGCAAAATTGGATACTTTAGTGTCTATTTTCTTGTGAACGTTTATAGTCGATAACTCGTTTACGTTAGGTCACGTCGTTTCTCGCTTCACACGATTTTATTTCTGAATTGTCCATGCATTTTTGTAGGGGACTGTACACTAGGTGATAAAGTAGCTTTTTTTTGGAATCGTATCAATACTTCCGAAGATAACTCACAAACAAATTTTACCTGTTTATAACATTGATGACCAAAGTGATGTATTTATGAGGACTATTTACTTAAAACGTAAATATTTAAAGCGTTATATTGTGACAATGTTGTGGACCTTTAGTGAGAAAGTATAAATAAGTGATAAAAACATGAGGAACGGTGATAAAGCAGCTGATTGGGAGAAGGAGAAACTGGACCCTAATGGATGGTAAGTTTTATAGAATAAGATTTATTTGAAACAGCGTTTCTCATGGCGCTAAAAATTACACTGGTCTTTAGCCCGTATGCGATGCGAGTGCGCGAAAAACTTCATTTGAATTCAGGCACCCGATGTGCCTGTAATGTGACTGTAATGAATTAGTTGAAACCATTGATATTGAAATCAACAAGTGAATGTTCATCAAATGATCTCATCTCTCTTTCACGATGACAGTAACTGATTTCGGTTTTCCCATGCTGGTATTTTTAAAACACTACCAATGGCCTTTCTTATGCTATTCATAAGAAACGAGTTATCCTGTTGTTATTATTTCACTTACATATTTGCATTTACTTATAACTAGCTTAACTAAAGTACTCATCTAAAGTTTTTATTTGCATGTCTGCAAAAAACCTGTTCGTAATTACACTAATTACTAACGTCTATAATTATTTTGTATTGATTTACCCAGGCTAAGCCTGTTATGCCATGTTATGTCCATAGTCAAATTCGACAGCCAAACTTTTAGTAAACTAATGTTGACATATTTTTGATCATAGTTTGGCGAAACTGATCAAACGGACACAAGCCGTGCAAACAACCCGGATATATTCGGAAGAATCCATGCTTTTTGCTTACTTTCATCTTAAAAGAAACTGTTGTACAGCACATTAAGCTACGCGAAGCTTTAAAATTTTCCCAATCATTCTGAAACCTAAGACTTGCGCCAACAAGTGCTGGACGGCTGGACCAGTCTGGAAGCACATGGGCCGTTATTTGCGCATACGCATGCAGCGCTTGCACGTGCAGTCTGGCTAAGATAATAATGATAGACCATTGATTGATAGACTCTTGTTTCGAACAGTTACACTATTGTGAGCGGAGATGTATTTAAACTTTAAACACCTACTTTGTTAATAGATGTATGTCTCTTGCCTCAATCCTCGAATGACTCTATGAAAATTAAACGTCATCTATACTTATAATAAATCTGTAGAGAGGTCAATTCTGTACATGATATATATTTTCAAAATAACTATCAGGGGGTAATTAGTGATCGATACTGATGCCAAAAATGCAATCAGTAAAATTTTTGTCTGTCTGTCTGTCTGTCTGTCTGTCTGTCTGTCTGTCTGTCCTCCTGTCTGTATGTTCCTTATAGAAACAAAAACTACTCGATGGATTTTAACGAAACTTGGTACAATTATTCTTCATACTCCTGGGGAGGTTATAGTATACTTTTCATCACGCTACAATCAATAGGAGCAGAGCAGTGAAGGGAAATGTTGGGAAAACGGGAGAAGTTGCTCCATTTTTTAAGCTTCCGTCGCGTGTGTAGCCTTAATGGTTAAAGCTACATAGAAATCATTTATGACGGAAATGTTCTACATAAAATTATCTAAAAAATATCCCACAACAGCATATGTCTATCTTTTATGGTTGACTCACAATAACACGTGTAACTCCCGATAGCTTAGCAGTTCGGAGCTTTCTGATTATATTTGTTTACTCTTACGTTTATAATACTCTCACTCATCCCTAATTAAAAGAAGTTAATATTATTACCTATTCAATAAAAAAAAGAATCATAGTAATCGGTATAGAAACATCAAACTGAACCAAATATGAAATACGCTAATAAGCTGCGCGTGAATACTGAATCATGCCATAAGGATTATTTTTGTGTAACGGGAGCGAGCTTCATTCAATATTTGGCTGTTGATGCGTTCAGCGTTCGACCTTATTGACAGACAATAATTGATATTAACAAACCGTGCTTATCAGCGCGACTTTTAGTCTTTAAATAGTTTATTTGAATTTCTTTTGTTGTTATTTTATAAAATAGGTACTAAGTAGTTATTTTGGTAGTGTTTAAATATTCGTTCAAATTACAAATTATTAATAGTTCGTATTTTATTTCTTTTTAGGGGAAGTAGTACGCATAGATTTTTAGATACCGATAGGTAAGTTTTGGCTAATTTATAATCAATTTTATTTTTGTATTAAGTAGGTAAAAGCGTAGATACTTTTATTAATTATAGTAGTTAGGTATTTATTTTAAGTGACTACTAAATTAATAAGGCTCAAGGGCAGAATTTTCGTGTTGCTGGAGTAGATCTCGGTGTCAGTTGTTTCTCGCATGGTCAGTTGTATGTCGCTCTTTCCCGGGTTAGCAGTTCTAGAAATCTTTATGTTCACGTGCCCGACGGGTCAACTTTCAACATAGTTTACCCGGAAGCTTTGGGCTGAAGTTTTACCTATAGAACGCTATAGGTACCTCATCATCAACAGCCTATTAATGTTCCCACTGCTGTGACACAGGCCTCCTCTCTTAGAGAGGGAATGGGCTATAATCTACCACGCGGGCCCAGTGCGGATTGGTAGATGTCACATGTCTTCGAATGTTTTGGTTCTAAGACATGCCGGTTTCCTCACGATGTTTTCCTTCACCGTTTTGAGAGCAGCGGTGATGAAATAAATTACACAAAGTAATGTGCCTGCCTGGGTTCGAACCCACGACCTACTGTTCGTAAGTCGGGGCCGCCACCACTGGGCCACCGCTGCTCCTATATAGGTACCTACTTAAGCCTCATGTGAAAGTGATCTAAACAATATTACCAATACATTAACTTAATAACATACAAGGAGTTACACGCTGACGGAGTCGCGGGCACAGCTATTAATAATAATATTCTGCGGTTCCTTTTTGCGATATTTTTCAACAGTATTGTGGATTGACATTATTGTATTTCCCTACTAAAATACGAAAATTAATCTGTCTGTTACATCAAAACCACTGAACCGTGAGGAAGGACATAATGGTATTTTTTTACGAAAAACGACGGAAACGCGGACGAAGTCGCGGGCAAAAGCTAGTGTAAAATAAATGTTTTACGATTTTATTTAAATACGGTTTTCCCGCACCACACCGTGAACTTTCTTTCTTTTCTTTTTGACAACATGGTTGGCGCAGTGGCTCAAGCAATGGACTGCTGCGCTGGGTGTCGCGGGTTCGATCCCCGCACGGAACAAATATTTGTATGACCTACAGATAGTTGTTCCGGGTCTGGGTATTTGTGTATGTGAGTTTAAATGTTTGTGAACGCACCGCACCCACGATACAGGAGAAATTCCTAGTATGGGGCAAAGAATAAAAAAAAAAACTTGCTCAGTCAAATGAGCTGATTAGCATTAATTCTGTACACCATTTAACACGGTCACAATTACGTTTTATTTATTTTTACAATAATTCAGCATTATTTATTCAGTTAGCTAATGGATGGGCTGGGAGAGGAAGGCCAAAGAAAAGATAGATGAATTGTGTGAGGAATGATATGGATGACAGTTTTCTTTTAATGTTTCAAACAGTGTATTTCTTGATAGCTGCGCAAAACGTAGTGCTTTTCTGTAAGTGATGATGAGGCGCTTAGCCTTAAGTTTCATGTACAAATTATAATATACTACGTCATGTATCAAAATACTCATTGTTGAAGAGGTTAACAATAAAAGGAGTCTGTCAGGGGAAAATGGAAGAAGCAAACGCATTGCGTCTACTATATCGAGTAGAATAGGACAAGGGCAAGGAAATAATAAGGATTCTTTCCTTTCTTTTTAACCGACTTCAAAAAAAGGAGGAGGTTATCAATTCGACTGTATTTTTTTTATGTTTGTTAGCTCATAACTTGCGACTGGGTGAACCGATTTTCATAATTATTTATTTGAAAGCTGGTGCTACCCGTGTGGTCCCATTGTCACCATTTCAATATCTGATGATGGGATCTGGTAGAAATCGGAGGAACTCTTCAATAAATAACAGCAGATTAACCGCGATTGTTGCTATAGCATATCTAAGCATTGTTTACGCCATCACACAACATAATATCACACCTGTTCTCACTACAAAGGTTATAAAAACTATTTGGTGAACATCTGATGAAGAACTTCGGAGATAGACAACAGAACTCCTCAATAAATGATAGCAAATGGACTGGGATTGCTGAAATCTCATGTCTGTCTATTGTTTACACCAGTTCATAACATAACATCACGCCGGTACGTTGTGAAGGGGTAAGCACATGTGAACCACTAAAAAGTGAAAAATAAAAACTTTTTTACCAAAAATAAAACCGACTTCGACAAAAATAAAACACAAAAAAGTGAAAAATAAAAATCAGCTTCTGAAGTCGGTGGCAAAAACATGAAATCAAACAAACAAAAGTCACCGACTTCAGAAGCTGATTTTTATTTTTCACTTTTTTGTGTTTTTATTTAGCTACGAAACAAAAAATCATAATGCGATGTGAACTATGTTGAGTCTTTTTGATTTAACAAGGTACATTGAAATCGTGGTAAAAAACGTGGAAAATAAAAATAGGTAAAAAAACTTTTTAAGTTAAACGGTTTTATGTTAAACATACATTGCAATGTTTAAGATAAATGTACTAAAAACAAAAAAATAATAAAATAGATACAGTCGTGGGAATTATAAACATATGCATAGACTAGACTAAAATATAAAACCGTGGGGCACGTCAAACATTTTAATCAACGATTGTAGACGTGCCCCACGGTTTTATATTTTAGTCTAGTCTATGCATATGTTTATAATTCCCACGACTGTATCTATTTTATTATTTTTTTGTTTTTTTACCTATTTTTATTTTCTAGTTTTTAGTATTTATTTCGCATTCTGTTTAATTCATTTAGTGCTTCATTATTGCAAGGATTAATAAAACCTAAGTTATCCGCCATTTTGTAGAGGCCGCCATCTTGGATTTTAATTTTATATAGTACATTGTATTATACTGGTTGAGCACTTTCATTTGATACCCATATTGATGGGATCGATAAAACCTACGTTATCCGCCATTTTGTAGCGGCCGCCATCTTGTATTTCAATTTTTTATAGTATATTGTATTCTGCTTGTTGAGCCCTTTCATTTGATACCCATATTGATGGGATTGATAAAACCAACGTTATCCGCCATTTTGTAGCGGCCGCCATCTTGGATTTCAATTTTTTATAGTATATTGTATTCTGTATTATTTTTTTGTTTTTTTACCTATTTTTATTTTCTAGTTTTTAGTATTTATTTCGCATTCTGTTTAATTCATTTAGTGCTTCATTATTGCAAGGATTAATAAAACATAAATTATCCGCCATTTTGTAGCGGCGGCCATCTTGAATTTATAATGATAATGAATAAACATAATTGTATTGTCACCAAAATCCAAAGTGTATACAAAATTTCAGATTAATCGGTTGACAGGAAGAGGGTGAAATTTGAATTACTAAATTTGATCCAAGAAAGAATAAAACAAACGGGGTGAGCTAAATAAAACCGTTTAATAAAAAGCAGCATTTTGTCGAGTAATGCGAACATAATAGGGTAATAACATAATAGGGTAGTCAGTAGTCCGTCATTTAGATTATCGAAAAATAATGGATACGTGTTTTTTGTTTTATCAAATTAATAATAATTGACGAAGATCAAATGCGTCGTGACGTCACTTGTAGGTTAAAAATGTACTGACATCATGACATGTGACGTTTTCGAGGAGTTCACGAGTTTTCGAGGCACTGTATCGTCTTTATTTTTTATTTACGAGAAAAAAGAAAAAATATGTGTTCAATATTTTTTAGATTAATTTTTTAATTACTTCGTTTTTTTTTCCGATCCCCTATTACAGGGAACAGTTGATTTTTTTTGGTCCCATAGTAAAAATTGTTCATAATGATGAGTGCAATGACCCCCTGAAGACGCGGATGCTAAACTGCGCCTTGTATTGTTAATACGAGGATTTTGAGATTAGTTATTGAGTAGATATTAATGATTTAACAAATTAAGGTGCCGCGATAGCAGGGCAGCACGTGGCACGAAAAAAACTATTAGCAGATCAAAGTCAAAGATACCATCGAAAACAAAAGAAAGTGCCTGCCATGTACGCACGAGACACAAGTCCGTGATAAAGATAAAATATAATCAATACGTGTCTGTTATCAGTGACTTTAGCAAGTGGATGTCTTTGATACCTGCCTATTACATAGATAAACTCGTGTCTTTATCGGACAAGTACCCATTGATTACAGCTCAGCTTTACAGCTGTTGCGTAAATAAGATTCTTCTAAATAAGAAGCGAATAAAACAAAATAAGTACCTCTTTCTTGGTGCCGATTTGTGCGACCAATGACTAGCCTATATTTTAGTAACACAACGTCACACCTGTAATCCCCGAAGGGTTAGAGCAGATGTGTATTTAAAAGTACACCTGGTCTACGTTTTAAGCCCATGTAATAGGAGGCGAGCCTATTGCCATAAACTGGGCACAAATCCAGTATCCGTGGCAGCCATGTTACTGAAATCTTCTAATGGATAAACTCAACATCAATTTGCCCGAACCGGGAATCGAACTGAAGACCTTATGTTCAGCAATCGTGTGACCACTGGACCAACGAAGCAGTCAGTCGATTTAAGGCTTTATTTTAATAATTAATTGAATATACTGTATATAAATCAGCAAACCATCTTCAGTCCTATTTATAATATGACTGATGTTAACTTGGCAGCGGATTTTTTCACACAATCGATCTCTAAAGCTACTGACAATAACACGTTTACCGTAACAAGCACTGGTCGCAAAAGAATTCTGAAGCCCTGGATAACAAAGGGTCTTTTGAGATGCATGCGAAACCGCGATAAACTCTACATTAAATTTAAAAAAAATCCTGAGAATCAAATTATTCAAGTAACTTATCGGAGGTATCGGTATTTTTGTAATAATATATTGAAGAAGGCTAAAATAAATTACGAAAAGGATATGATTGGGAAAGCTGGAAAAAATAACAAGAAGTTGTGGGAAGCTATTAAAAATATTACATATACGTCAAAGAAAAATGAAAAATCAACACAATTAATTTGCCCCAAGAATCCATACAAATCTGTTAATAATATCAACACATTTTTTGCGGGTATTGGCAAATCATTGGCAGAAAAAAGAAAATCCGATAACACTAAATCAGGAAACACCGCTAATTCATTTCAGCCTCAATCTACAAGTTCCTGTGTAAAATCAATGGTGCTGTTGCCCACAGACGAGTTTGAGATAAAATCATTAATATCAAACCTCAAAAATGATTGTGCGGTAGGAGTAGACAGAGTCACAGGAAACTTCCTAAAGGAATTTATAGATGTTGTTGTCCCTCCTCTAACATTTATTTTCAATTTTTCATTTGCTACAGGAGTATTCCCATCTGCGTACAAAAAGTCACAAATAGTTCCCGTTTTCAAAAGTGGGGATAGATGCTGTGTTAATAATTATAGACCTATTTCTATCCTTCCGACTTTATCTAAGATTTTAGAAGGACTAATGAATATCAGAATGGTTAAGTTCCTGGAGACTAATCAGCTCTTATCGTCATGTCAATTTGGATTTCGCGCTAATAAATCAACTTCAGACGCCGTTCATTTATTGACGGATTTTATTATATCTAAGTTAGATACTAAGAAGAAGACTCTCGCGATCTACCTGGACTTAGCCAAAGCATTTGACACAGTGTCTATTCCCATTTTGATAAGTAAACTAGAGCATTTATTTGGGTGTTAGAGGTGGAACACTAGATTTATTTGTGAGTTATCTAGAGGGCAGAACGCAGGTAGTTAAAGTGAATGATTGGGTAAGTGATGAGCTTCCCATTGAATATGGTGTCCCACAAGGCAGTATCCTTGGTCCGACCTTGTTCTTAGTGTATATAAATAGCCTATGTAACATAGAACTGACCAATGGAAAAGTAATTACGTTTGCCGATGATACTGCGTTGCTATTCCATGGTGACACTTGGGATGAAGTTTACACGCACGCCCAAAATGGTTTTAATAAAGTATCTAGATGGCTAAATGAAAACATCCTCACCATAAATGTGGACAAAACTAAGTTCATGACCTACACAATCAGGAAACAAGACGAACCAAATCATACAATTATCTCACATCAGTGTGAACATCCATTCAACAGCTCTTGTAAGTGTCCGCGTTTGTCAAAAACTAACACCGTTAAATATCTGGGTGTTGTAATTGACAACCGACTGAACTTCCAACATCACATTGAGGCCTTGGTTCCCAGGATTCGTAAGCTTATTTATATATTCAAATCTCTTCGACACATTGCTGACACCTCTATAATCAAATCAGTTTATCTCGCATTGTGTCAATCTTTGCTGTCCTATTGTATTACGTCCTGGGGGGGAAGCGCTAAAACCCACCTTTTAATGTTGGAGAGAGCCCAGAGAGCCATATTAAAAGTCAGTTCTTTTTTTCCCATGAGATATCCTACAGTGGATTTGTATCAACACTGTAAGGTACTTACAGTTCGACAAATTTTTATTTTAGCCACTGTTATTAAGAAGCATGCTGAACTGCCTTACGACCCTAAAAAATTCGCAGGGAAAAGGAGAAATACTACTGTCTGCGAAACAACCAGATATATGACCAGTCTGGCACACAATTTTTATGGTTTTTTGGGTTCGTATTTGTATAACAATATGAATAAAACTTTGTCCATCTATCCCCTTTCCAGGGTAGAGTGCAAAAAAAAAGTGCTCTCGTGGCTTCAAGGACTTGATTACTATGCAACGGAACGTTTACTAAAACCCTTGAACTAAGTTAGGGAACGTTATAGGTATACTTTCACACACACACACACTCATACACAAATTATTCCTCACACTATTTGGTTATGGTGTGAAGAATAAATTCACTCACACTCCCACACACACACGCTCTACCAAGCCTAAAACAACCCACTCTAGTGATCTGAAAGTTTTCTCTAAAAATTTTATATAAATTTTATTTTATCATTTTCATAATGTTTTATGTGATTTGTAAAATATTGTTGTTCTATCTCTAATTGAAAATGTAATTGATTTAATTTATTTTGCAATTTTATTTATTCGTATTTTGATCTATTTTTAATTTAATTTATTCTCAATCTAATTTATTTGCAGTTTGACATTTTGTATTTTGATTTATTTGTAATTTAATTTATCTTTAATTTAATTCATTTGTATTTTCTATTCTGAATTGCTTAAACTCATTTAATTTTGTTCATATAATTATAAATTCTTATGTCTTATGAGAAATGTCCGACGGAGGGTTAGCCTGGTGATCTGTAATACAGGTTCTACCTAAAACAGACACCAGTCTCTATGTAGATATTTGACATTGTATGTGTATAAAAAATGTGTTTAAATGAGAAAATAAATTATTATTATTATAATCAATCACAGAGAGATGTTCGTCGGCCAGCCCGCCTGTTTAAAATATCAGAGCAACAAAACGCAAGACGCAAACATCTATCACGCCTGATAAAATTATTATAGCAGTGTACGACATTACGTGTCTAACATTGCCTTCGAATTTAACGGAGGCGCTTATAGAATGCGTACGTATAATTATGTGGCGTGTCTTTACCAAGATAAGAAGCTGAAACCTGGTTCACACTAGCGCAGAACAGCAGCGCACTCATTCAAAATCCAACTAAAAAAAATCGTTTATTCAAACTAGGCTGATAATTTAATCAGCACTTTTCGAACGTCAAAATTTATTTACAAGAGACAGTTCCCCAAAACGCCCACCCTTCGTCACTTCTAACTTCTTTAGTGTTTTATCTGGAAAGAAGAAGTGGCGTAACAAACTCCCCAGCAACACATCTGTCTGTCATTAGTGTGGGACACATTACTGGCAATGACGATGACGATCATGTCTGGCGTAAGTAGGAGATACGTTATACTGGGACCGAAGAGATTACACTTAGGGGTTTTAATCGGGTTATTTTTTAGGGTTTTGTGAAAAACTCTTGAGTAACCCGTATGATAGGGTCAGCCTATAATAACCGGTTCTGGCGTCGAGTTTTTTTTTTAGGAAATAAACATATTCATATGCATGCATGAGTTAGCCCGCGCTCGATGCTTTGTCTTATTTTATGTGAGTCAAATATAAACAAAGGCAGCAATATCCACCAGTCTCCACCAAAATAAGGTGATGCATTTAGGATGTTAACCTATGTATTTAATAAAAAAAACTAAACGACATAATAGGTCTCATCGGTAAACTTATGATGACCCAATTAATTCTTCCCTAATTTTACAACATATTTCTTAAATCGACTACTTCGTTTCTCTAGAGGTCACAAGCACGACTGCTGAGTGCTGAGCATGACGTGCTGGGTTCGATTCCTATGTCGGACAAAGTGTCGGTCAGACGCAACCAGAGAAACCTAATAGTAGATGTTTGCCCAGTTATAGGCATTTTCGAGCCCACTGACACATAACTGGAAAACTGAGTGTTATATTAGATACACCTCTGTCTAATCCTTCGAAGCTAACTGGCGTAATGTTATGTCAAGTTCTTATTGTACAATAGACTCACTTTTAGGTACAGGGTACAAATCACATCACGTGAAAGCTACTATATCGACATAAATCATGAATAATGACGTCATATTTATTCACTGATAAATACTGCACTAACTACAATTAATTATTCGATCATGTGACCCATTATCTATGAACTCGGTATCAAAACGTGTCAGTGGGTTATTGCAGTTGAATTCAGTTGCATCCGGTAAGACTGCAAGCCGACTCCAACATCGTCATCAGGGCTATAATGTTCCCACTGCAGGGACTCTGGCTTCCTCTCTAGGAGAGGTATGGGCTATAATCCACAGTGCTGATTGACCCCGCGGACTCCAACATGATACCCGGAAATATGCTAGGCAGATGATGGCTCTCCGTACAAATCTTTGGTTTGATGAATTGGAACAAGACATCCTGGATATCCTTTGTTTATGGAAATAAATGAGAAAGGTAGATAGCGTGATGGGTAACGGGACTAAGGAAGAAAAAGACGTGTTGTGTGGCCCCCTAGTAATATGAGACAAGGGCAGGATAATCCCGTCGGGGCTGCGGGTTGTTCGAAAGAGATACCACGGCCTCGACACAAAAGGCTAAGAAGGAAAATGGGTGGTTTTTAGTTAGTAGAATCTGTCACTCCCTTTCGGTCTGCCCAGAGCGGGAGGGGTTATTTCATGATTTCCCACACACCAAAAAAAAATAGGGCAGGAAGATTGTACGGAAAAGGTCGGAAGGAATTTGAGACCTCGCATACTACGCTTCGGTGTGCTTTCGACCCTGTATTTACTTCGATGGTCACTCTCACTAAAATATACAAGGTGATTCTAATTCACGAGTAGGCCTCATATCACCTAAATAAATAATTACAACAACGATCGAACATTCTCAAGCACACGTTTAGCTCATTATCGGTAACCATATAACTAGATGATAATGATGGTTGAATTTACCCAAGTATTTAAATTAGTTCCTTAAATTCTGATCAACAAAATAAGCCCTTGAGTGAAGCCATGGACGCAAGGAGTCTTGGACGGTTAGGCAAACGAAAAATAGTAATGAAATTTGGCTAAGGCCTAATTGACAGTCATCATCTGCCTAGCCTTATATGTTTTCTTTCTTTTTCCCAACAGCTAAATACCAGTATTTTACATGGAGCGACTGCCTATCTGACCTCTATCGAGTAATATGATACCCCTAAGTAAGACTGGTTGTCCAATTTTCGGGCCTCTGACTACAGCTGAAACGACTGTCAAACTTCTTCAAATGACATTCGGGCTTTCCAAGGCAGATAGCAAAAACTACTCAACAACTATAGTCTTATATTTTTATTACATTTTCAGAATAATTCGTGCACGAAACTCAGTATGTAATTGGTCAGTCATCCACTGAGTAACGTTACTGTTTTTTTTAAGTAGCCATGGTAAGGTTGGGTCATTACACTATAAATAAATAATGTTCGATATCTACCGACATCACGTGCCTATCCAGAAGTAAGTGATAAGGGGTGATAAGAGGTCAGGGACACCGCACCCCGATACTTATAATACTACCGTAACAACTTTTAACAGTGGTATTTTAACTGAGCAATTTAAATGATCAGCACCTTTTCGCCAAGTTGCAGATGACGAGAAGGTTTTAAGGTGGATGTTCCAGGGTAGCCTTTTGATAGGTCATTCTTGACAGTTACATGAACTTGGTGGGTTGTAATGATGATTTTGATGATTATAATTCTGTAACTGCATACGTCTTACAGTCGCGAATCATATTTTCACTAACATACAACCTCTAGCACTGGCCTGCAAATCGCTAAAACGTAAGAAAAATTTGAATTTCGCGGGCTACCCTGGAACATCCACCTTAAAGGTGTTTGTACAAACTAGAAAATTACATCTGTTACAACTTACAACATAATATGCGGACGTTGATCCCGAAAGCAATTTGTAGGAATTTTAATGTGTATGAGTGAAAAAATATATGCATAATTGCATATGTCCTTCCCCAGAATATAATCCATCTCCTTGCAAAATTTCATTACGATCCGATCAGCCTTTTAGTCATGAAAGGGTTACAAACAAACAAACAGAGTTACTTTCGTATGCATCAGCTCTCTTTGCAAGTAATTGCAACTTTGCAAGCTATGTTAAATAATTAAGCATAATTATTCCAGGTTCTAGTATCACTTACTTTAACCTGCATTATTCCAGAAGTTGCGAAATCCGACTTGGCAACATAATTATACAATAATCATCAAACAAATTGACTAGGTTAGAAATTTATTACATTCACGCAATAAAAACTAGAGCACAAGTTCAACGTTACAACATCAATAGATTGTTTTTAAAACAAAACTATAACAAACTACTAAATTCCTGAACAAAAGTAAAAGGCACTTAAATATATTCTTGTGCATGTACAATGTGATTTCGTAAAATCATCTACTAATGCAGGTAGTTGTAAAAACAAACTAATACTTATTTTACACTATTCATTTTCTAGCTACCCTTATTTTACAGTGTTCTTTAAGAATAGTAATAAAAAGGTTTCTTAAACTATTCTGAAATTTCACCTACAGTATTTATTTCATCAGTGCGAGGTCATTTTAAATTGAATTTCTCTAAAAAGTGCCCAATCGTTGGGCGTCCAGCCATGTCGACTTACGATAACAGAGCCAGCTATAGACTCAGTTCCGAACTAACCGATTGGCTTATTAAACGTACATAAAGTTATTACATTATTAATAACAGTACAATAATTTAAACTGGACTGTTGTGACAATTTGTAAATAGAAGAGGAAATGTGTAACTGAAAAAATTGTGTGCTTTTGGTGTGATAAATAGTTTTTGTTAAAAGTCGTGTTAAATAAGCATTGTATAAAAATGACATGTGATGTTTGGTAGTTAACTTTCCCGTTGCATGATTAGTCTGCCATGTAATTATCCTGTTTCGGGATATTTAAAAAATACGGCGATTGTTGTATTTTAAAATGTGCAAACCGTGATATTCTGATGAGAAACGAAAGTAATAAATAACGAGTTAAAAAATCAAACATTACAGATAAGTTTCAGTTATCATATGTGATACTCGTAGTTTCAGAATTATAAGTTTAAAAATGCGTATGAAAAAGACGTTTTTAATATTCGAGAGTGATTTTGATAATAATGATGAACAGGAACCTCTGTTACGTGATGATGACGACGATATTAATGAGAACTGGCAAGTTTTTCTTTTACTTATTTACAGAGATTAATAAACACAATAAGCCCCCTGTAGGCTTAGCCGCAGTCAGGTAAAAATAAAACAAGGAATGTTTAAAGAAAAATTAATAATAATGTAATAATAATACGTGTATACGTGGCTGTAATAATGTTTAAATATTTTACATAGGGAACATATAATGCGTTGTAATGAGCACTTCTTGTTTGTAGTATTAAGTTTACTTTTATTCGGAGTACACTTAAATTACTTACATTTAAAAAAAAACTTTTTTGCAAAAAAAAAACAACCGACTTCAAAAACACCAAAAAGAGAAAAATAAACTTAAGAAGAAAAATCAGCTTCTGAAGTCGGTGACTTTTGTTTGTTTGACTTCATGTTTTTGCCACCGACTTCAGAAGCTGATTTTTCTTCTTAAGTTTATTTTTCTCTTTTTGGTGTTTTTGAAGTGGGTTGTTTTTTTTGCAAAAAAGTTTTTTTATTTTTTCATTTTTAGTTGTAATAAGTACCTATATATATATATATATATCCTATACAAATATTTACTATGCATTTAACATTCAACCAAGAAACCTAACCCTTAACCTTCAAGATTCCCCTATTTTTGCTTTCAACTCTGAACCGTTGAGGAGACCACTCCTCAACGGTTCAGAGTTGAAAGCAAAAACCCATTATCAGCTCATCAACATGAAGACAAGTGATGACTACTAGATGCGAATACTTGAATAGCGTCGGAAAAAGCACGAAACACGTAATACGTGTCTATGAAATTCATATATAACAAAACTAAATAAATGTGTATTATACACATCTGCATACCCCCTCAGAGCATACAGGCGTGATGTTACGTCATGATAATGTATATTCAATAAACATCCAAGCGATTCCAGCAATTACGACAGATTTGCCGTCTATTTTTGAAGAGTTCCATTGTATATCTCCGAAGATCAGCACCAGATCTTCACCAAATTACAATGGGACCACCTCAGAAGTATACTCTTTCAAATAAAAAAAGAATTTTGGGAATCGGTTCCCAAATGGGGGAGAAATCAGGTAACATACATAAAAAAAAAAAAAAAACATACACACGAACATATAACCTCCTCCTTTTTTGAAGTCGGTTAATAAAGAAAATAGTAATCCGCTGGTACCGGTAGTTAGCAAATCCAACTACAGTTGCCTGAAACCACTAAAACGTCCAGCAGGGCTATTGCGTATCTT
The DNA here is from genome assembly GCA_949775195.1 of Diarsia dahlii. NCBI lineage: Eukaryota > Metazoa > Arthropoda > Insecta > Lepidoptera > Noctuidae > Diarsia > Diarsia dahlii. The sequence goes on along the minus strand of OX459210.1, from coordinate 10,885,103 downwards.
TTAATGACAGTGGATAACTTATAATGTCTATCAAATAACTGTCAAATGGTAAGTTTTTAAGAAAAAAATGTACCAAACCATAACCAATTTACAGTTAATCTATGGACACTTAAGATAGCCACATAGCCACTGTCATTAAAAAGATACGCAATAGCCCTACTGGACCCCGGTAGTAGACAGAGATTACGTCCTCGTAATGTAAGTATGTAACATAGCCGCGAAGACTAAAACCAACAAATCTAAAAGATCATCTATCTATCTATACTTATCTATCTATCTATATCTATCTATATCTATACTTATAATAAATCTGTAGAGAGGTCAATTCTGTACATGATATATATTTTCAAAATAACTATCAGGGGGTAATTAGTGATCGATACTGATGCCAAAAATGCAATCAGTAAAATTTTTGTCTGTCTGTCTGTCTGTCTGTCTGTCTGTCTGTCTGTATGTTCCTTATAGAAACAAAAACCACTCGACGGATTTTAACGAAACTTGGTACGATTATTCTTCATACTCCTGGGGAGGTTATAGTATACTTTTCATCACGCTACAATCAATAGGAGCAGGGCAGTGAAGGGAAATGTTGGGAAAACGGGAGAAGTTGCTCCATTTTTTAAGCTTCCGTCGCGTGTGCAGCCTTAATGATAAAAGCTACATAGAAATCATTTATGACGGAAATGTTCTACATAAAATTATCTAAAAAATATCCCACAACAGCATATGTCTATATTTTATGGTTGACTCACAATAACATGTGTAACTCCCGATAGCTTAGCAGTTCGGAGCTTTCTGATTATATTTGTTTACTCTTACGTTTATAATACTCTCACTCATCCCTAATTAAAAGAAGTTAATATTATTACCTATTCAATAAAAAAATAATCATAGTAATCGGTATAGAAACACCAAACTTATACATGAAATACGCTAATAAGCCACCGCGTCGCGCGTGAGTACTGAATCATGCCATAAGGATTATTTTTGTGTAACGGTTGCCGCGCTCGACGCGGGTCGTGGCTGTTGATGCGTTCAGAGCGTTCGACCTTATTGACAGACAATAATTGATTTTAACAAACAATGCACTTTTAGACCTCTATCGTAGGTTATTTTGTTACCTAGGTATCTGACAGCCTTTCCGTTACCGTAGATTAAAAATAAAATACACGGTTCCACCTAAAAAACGCCACTGAACCGTGAGGAAGGACATATTTATGGTACTTTTTTACGAAAAACGACGGAAACGCGGACGAAGTCGCGGGCAAAAGCTAGTTAAAAATAAATAAGTACTTAAAACATACAAATTACGTAAACTGCAGACGGTGGATCGAAAAAAAACCAAAGTTACTTTAAAACTAATTTAATTTAAATAAAAAGAATTACAATTAAAAGTGGTGAAACCTATTCGATGCTAGAATATGGAATGCCGTAAAAACTACTTAAAATTAATTAGTTGGTATCGTCTAAATTGCTGCGTCGGCGGCTCGTGGCTCGGCGCTCGGTGACGGACGTCGACGCTGCAGTTTTCGTGCAGCTGGCGTAAACATCCAGGAATGTGCGAGATCGGCGTTATCCATTAGGGATCCGTATCTAACACCTCCATCCGCAGAACAGCAACTATTTGCTCATATTAAGAGAAAATGTTGCTGGGAGTTCTTCTCGTTTTCTGGTCACATCTTCATACGTATGTATCTGAAGAGTCTGTTGCTTCTGTTCGTCGGTTGCTCTAAGTTTCCAGCATTTGTATCTGCGGCTAATTACCAAAATGATAAGTATGGCTGCGCATAGTACAATGATGTAGAATGGTATGGTGGTGTGATATAGGACAATCGGTTGAGTCTTGTCAATCTGGATAGGGTTTTCCATCATGACTTTGTTCTGGATGCTGTGAAGTTCTTCCAAGTTGACTGAATTGAAACCAATGATGTGAGTGGAGTCAATGGTTTGGTTCATGTCGTTATAATAAGGGATCTTTGATAACTTTAATGGTTGTCCTTTTATCTCGTTGTTGTCGTTGATGATTGTGAATTCGGTTGTTTCCAGGTAGCAGTCCAAGGGTATGGTGACGAGATAACTTCCCTGTAGAATATTAAAGTCTTTTCTGCCGCAGGCTAACTGTACTTTGGTCGGTTGGGGTAGTGATAACACGTAGTGTTGATCGTCCAGTTTTTCTACTGCTTGCTTGGAGAGTGAAATCTTGGTGAATTGGCAGCTGTCTTCAAGGTGTTGGTTGGTGATGAGCTCTTGAATGCAATCAGGCTTCGTCCGGAGCTGATGACTTGTCTTCCTTTCACAGAGATGGGTGCTACTGTACTTCGGGCATTCAGCCTCTATGTACACGAATGATTTCTCATTTGTTGCTATGTAGGGAGAGGAAGGAATAAGGGCAAGTTGGTTCTTATTAGGCACAATGGATAGTCTGTATAAATCGTAAAGGTCTTTAGAGACTATAGGAAAACTGTATACTATTACTATTCTCTTCTCAATAAAGTAGGAACCTGGTTTTATAAGATTATAATATTCTCGTAATTCTAAATTTAAAACTTGATCTTGATTGTATATTGATTTTAACCTATCTATCATGGAACTTAACACTTCGATATCTATCATAGAATGATGGGTGCTGGACGCACGTATAAAAGCCATTATATTTTCTAATCTAATTATCTCTAACATTAAATCTTCTACGTTATTGGTTATGATTCCTAAAATTTGGGCAAACTTCGCAAATTTTATTAAGCTATAATCTGTGTAAGCATTTTTCTCTAGAAGCAGTTCTAACGTCGAGTTGACCCTTTCCTGATTTTTTGTGATTTGGTCTAGGATGGTGCCATGTTGGGACATCCATTCTTTACTTAGGCTGATATGATTGTTAAATTCTGATACTATCTTATTTTCGTTATTTTGTAGAGTTTTAATAGCCTCATCATATTTCAGGGCATCTAGATAATCTAAGTTGCCAGTAACACTTTTTATTACTGACCCAAGGCTATCTACAAGACCTCTTTTGACTCTAACAGGTTCCAAGGTTTTTACTTGTTGTAGTACCTTATTAAGTTTAATAGTAAGATAGTCAATCTGATATTCGTAAAGCATGTAGGTCTCATTGGAGAGTCTGTTTTTGAAAGTCTTTAATTGCGTCTGTACGGAGTTTATTTTATCTTCTATGTCTGTTAATTGTATGTACTGTATGAATGAGTGGTAATGTGTAGTTAGTCTGGTTGGTCCTAGTCTGTATGGTAACAGTCCTGGTCCATCAGCTAAAGTCTCAAGTCTTATCTCCTGAGGACGAGTCGCTTGGATTGTCAGTAGTAGCAGGATTCTGTAACAATTGGCTTGTTTTAGGAACACGTTTTAGCCGTGCTTTAGCTACGGGGCCTCGTTTTTTCGAGGTATATATATGTATAGGCAGGTCGGCGAGTACTGTGTCCTGTGTATAACGAGGTGCGGCTTTCTGGCGACTGGCAAAAGGGTTTTTAATAAAAACTTGTTGCTGGGGGGTATATTCTACTTCGGGCTCGCGAGTTTTATTCCTGTTGTTAATTAGGGCTGTCCGATTTGAAAGAGATGACGTATTAATGATTTCATAGACTTGCTTCATCTGTTGTCTATGATTCTGCGCATATTGTTGTAAAATGTGCTCAGTCAGGTCTATGTCGATTGGGTCTCTAGGGTCAAAGTGTCCAGTCATTAAGTCAAACGGTCTGCATTTCGTAAAACTATGGATAGAGCTGTTATATGCTATGATGGCGTATGGCATAAGGTTGACTATCGGTTCGTCTTTATTTTGTAGTTTTAGAATTCTAATGTGCTCCAATAGGGTGGAGTGGAAACGTTCGATATTGCCGTTGTCATTTGGACTATGGGGTAAAATTTTGTGGTGAATTATTTTATGAAGACGTATAAATTCGGAAAAGAGTTGGTTCGTGAATTCAGTGCCGTTATCGGTGATGATAGTCATGGGTAGTCCATGATGGGTACAGAACCGTAATAGTGCTTGTATAATACTAATAGCGGTACCGTCTCGTAGATGATATGCTTGGGCGTATTTCGTGAAGACGTCGATGAAAGTTACATACTTTTCATTTTGAACTGTAAAAAGGTCCATGTGAATAGTTTCGAGTGGTTTAGTAGCTGGAGGCACTATGTTAAATTGAGGTCGTATTGGGTTTCTGTCGTATTTAGCTTGACCACAGATGGTACATTCATTAATGAATTTAGTGATTTGTTCCTTCATCTTTGGCCAGAAGTATTTTCGTGAGAGGGCTAAGTGACATTCGTTTATACCACGGTGGTTCGTCTTGCCGTCATGGTAGTGTCGGATGATGTCTTGTTGTCTGAGATATTCCTTAACATTCTCGAGTTCTGTCTTGGCTAATACTAGGTTAAGTGAGGAGCTTCTGAATTTGTCCTGTATGATGGGTATTATTGAGTACATGGCTAAGGGTGGATTGATTAAGATAGCTGTTTTAACTTTAGGATTTACGTATTCCTTGATAGAGTTAATAATGTCGGTCTCTAGGTTGGATTCTGAAATCTGGACTGCAATCCGGGTATGGTTTTCGAATGGTTTAGTTACTGTCGGTCGACGTTTTATGTCACCTACTATAGTGAAGTGAATCTGTCGATGAAATTTGTTGAGAGGTTCGTCTGTAATGGGGATTTCTAGTATTGGATGTTCATTACTGGTGTGCACGGTGTCAGTCGAGGAGTTTGTTGGTGGAGGTGGTGCCTCCGATGGGTGGTTGATCATTGATCTGAGGTCGATTGTACTTTCAATCAAAGAGTCGATGTCAGTCGAGGGGTTTGCTGGTGGAGGTGGTGCCTCCGTTGGATTGTTAATCATTGATCTGAGATTTTTGATATTTTCGATCAATGAGTTGATCTCCTCCGTTTCCTCGTTATGGATTTCTATCCGGGAGAGAGCATCAGCGTTGGTGTTAGATTTTCCTTTTTTGTATATTACGCTAAAGTCATATTCGCTTAGTCTGAGTCGCCATCTGGTCAGTCGTGAGTTTGGTTCTTTTAAGTTCACCATCCATTGCAAAGGTTTATGGTCAGTCAGTACTTTGAATTTTCTACCAAAGAGATAAGGTCTGAAATATTTCGTGGCCCAGACTATGGCAAGCAACTCTTTCTCAATCGTGCTGTAATTCAGCTCACTTTCGTTGAGAGTACGAGAAGCGTAGCAGACGGGTTTGTCGGAACCAATAGGTCCTTGAGATAACACTGCTCCAATAGCGACATTCGAAGCGTCTGTTGTGAGATTGAATTCTTTTTTAAAGTCTGGGTATTGTAGTATAGGGTCGTTAGTTAGTAAAGTCTTACAGGTTTCAAATGCGTTGACGTATTCTGAGCTAAGAGTAATTTTACTACCTTTCTTTAGGCATAAGGTAAGAGGTTTGGTGATGCGGGCAAAGTCGGGTATGAATTTTCGGTAATAACCTAAAAGTCCTAAAAATTGTTTGATTTCCTTAGGGGTCTTTGGAATTGGATATTTTTGAATTGCGGAAATTTTGTCAGGGTTTGGTTTGATGCCATCCCTGCTAATGATATGTCCGAGATAAGCAGTTTCGAGTTTCAGAAATTCGGACTTGTCCATTTGAATTTTGAAGTTGGACTCTCTAAGTCTTTGGAAGACTTTTTCTAGATTGTCCATGTGCTCTTGAAGAGAGGTGCTATATACTATGATATCGTCAAGGTATACGAGGCAGATATTATTTTGTAGGCCTCTTAGAACATTGTCCATAACGCGTTGGAAGGTGGACGGTGAGTTCTTGAGTCCCATAGGCATTCTAAGGAATTCAAAATGCCCATGCTCCACGTTAAACGCAGTTTTGGGTATATCTTGAGGGTCCATTTCCACTTGATAAAAACCGCTTGCCAAATCAAGGGTTGTAAAATACTGGCACTTCCCTAATTTGTCAAGAACGTCACTGATATTTGGTATGGGATATTTGTCGTCTATTGTTTTTTCATTTAATTTACGGAAATCTACTACAAGACGCCATTTCTGCTTACCAGAAGCGTCAATTTTCTTTGGCACCACCCAAATGGGTGAGCTCCATGCGGAATCGGATGGTCGTATTATGCCTTGATCTAACATTTTGGAAATTTGGTCCCTGACTTCTTCTCGATGGACGAAAGGATATCGATAGCTCTTAGTATACGCAGGTATTTCATCCGTTGTTCTTATACGATGTTTTATTTTGTTAGTGAACGTCAACTGTTCTCCATCAATGTAAAATACGTCTGCATAGCGAGTGCAGAGCGTTAAGAGATTCGCTTTTTCCTCTGGGTTAAGGTGGTCCGTACGTAAGCGCGATAATACGTCGTCAGCGCGATTTGACTGTTTCGTAGGCGTGCACTTTGCATTAAACATCTCTGCACGAGTTGGTTGGTCTAATGAAAATATAATGTCGTTAGGAGTTGGGTTTTCTAACTCCACGTATCCACGACTGTTATTAACGGTGGTAAGGCACTCATGGATAATGCAGTTGCAAAATACTTGTTCGTTTACAAAAACGTCGCCATCCGGGGCGTTTATGGGTATCTTAACTAATTTAGAGCTGTTACCGGGTATAATATCCTCGTATAGATTTACATTACGTGAGTTGTATACTTTAATCTGATTCGTAGCAGTGCGCGTTATTAACTGGAAGTCTTTTAGATCTATTTTAGCCTCCCATTTGGATAATAAGTCTAATCCTATAAGGCCGTCAAAGTAATCGTGAAAACGGTAAACGAATAATTTTATGTTTTCGGTCTCATTGAATTCGTTAAAACACGGTAACGTTATGGAATAATCGTTTCTGCTAACGCCGTGTACATTTGTTACTTCGAATGGGTCATAATTGAGAGGATAGTCGTAGAAGAATTTTTGTACAGCCTCGGGGCTTATAAATGACTGGTTAGCGCCAGTGTCAATCAGAAATTTTAAAGGAGGGTAAGAAATCTCTATATAGGGTAATTGTCTTTGGGTCTGTAAATTAAGGTCTATTTTGGCTCTTTGGATGTCTGGTTCGACTGAAAATTTTGATTCTGATTCTGGTTTGCATTGCTGGGGCCTGGTTGAGGCTCTGCTTCACCTGCCACCTGATTATTGGAAGTTGCAATCAAGTTGGAGTCAGTCATATCGGTGTTCTCGTCAAAGTCACAAACAATGTAACAGTCATTACCGTCCGTGTAGTAGTCATATACAGGCTCGTAGTAATAGTCAGCAGAATAATAAGTATCAGGTAAAGCAAGTTCACTGAGATTTAACTCACGCGTCTTAAAATAATTATTCGGTGGTGGGTTCCCGTTTCGTTGCCAATTATGCCCTGGCACCATTGGTAATGGTTTCGGAACAAAATGTTGAACACCGCTCATGGGTCTCGGACCTGAGTTTTGTGGTGGATTAGTTCTTTGCTGTAATCTAAAAACGTTACTCTGTGGATTGTAATTTGGTAACGGAGCACGGAACATTTGTTGGGTGCGAGTAGGCATGCGATTTTGATGCTGGTTGGGCACATTAAATTTAAAGGCTTGGGGCTGAGGTTGGTAGCCACGCTGTCCTGCTGGAGCAGGCCAGTTAGGTACTGGAGGTCGCGGAACATTAAATGGTACGACGGGCATCATAGGTGGTTTAAACAAGAATTTAGGTGCGTTCTGAGCAACTTGAGCCTTAGGGGCATCATTACGTTGTTGCAGGTACATGATGTTCAATTCTTCCTGCACGAATTCCAAAGCCTTTTCTACAGTCTCTGGACGCATGCAACGTATACGTGAGCCTAAAGGTTCCTTTAGTCCACGTACGAAAGCCTGCATGGTTACCTTTTTATAGAGTGTCCGTTTCGCTTCAATGGTCGTCTGTAAAGTCTCGTGTAGTGTCACGTAAGTCATTATAGTGCTGAATAAGGTCTGACATGTATCGTAAAATTCTTGCGGGGTCCTGTTACCTTGTGTAGCCAACGAGAGGTCATTGTATAAAGCTGTTTCGTCCCTCTGGTCGGAAAAGTTATTTATCAAAGCCGATCTAATACCTGCCCAAGTTTCAGGAATGCCGTTGGAGTTAATAGTAGATGCGGCAGGCCCTGTGATTTTATTCAGTATTCCGTTTAATAGACAGAGGTTCCCAAGTTCATTGCCCGGCTCAGCACTTGCGTACTGGGTAACAATTCGGTCGCAGATATTAATAAACCTTGTTAAAACATTGGGGTTACCATCAAAATCGGGCACGAGGCGTAAGGCCTTGAAAATTACGTCGGGATCGTAAGGCATTTTAAATTCAAATAAACTATTTAAATTAAGATCTAATTCAGTATCTAAGTCTCTACTATTATCTATTATATGTCGGCGTGCCTGTCGCGATGCAGGTTCCTGACGGTTAGACCTTTCGTGATGAAAGATACTGGACATAAAGTTAACTAGGAATAGAAAGGAAGCAACACGAGAAAGATTCTGGTGTACTCACATAAATTGCATCTCTGGTTCTTCGCCGTGAATCGATGGCTGGATTCTCCACGCGGCTCCGCAGCTTTCCGTAGATTCTGGATACTCGTGGTGTGACTTGATAGCCGCCCGGGTGACTCGCGATCGTGGTTATCGATGTGAGATGACTCTAACGCGATTCGCGAACCGGCCCGCGAGTATCCTACCGACTGCGCCAATTACGTAAACTGCAGACGGTGGATCGAAAAAAAACCAAAGTTACTTTAAAACTAATTTAATTTAAATAAAAAGAATTACAATTAAAAGTGGTGAAACCTATTCGATGCTAGAATATGGAATGCCGTAAAAACTACTTAAAATTAATTAGTTGGTATCGTCTAAATTGCTGCGTCGGCGGCTCGTGGCTCGGCGCTCGGTGACGGACGTCGACGCTGCAGTTTTCGTGCAGCTGGCGTAAACATCCAGGAATGTGCGAGATCGGCGTTATCCATTAGGGATCCGTATCTAACATACATTTAACATCATGTTTTGCTTGAGTGAGTGTCTGCAATCGCCCTAACTAAGCGTGGCATGTTGCAAATCATTGCAATCACCGCCAAAACCTATCTCTAGCGGATGAAACAAGGTTTCATGGTTGAATTTGCCTGATATCTAAGAGGCTTATAATTACTTAGCTTGTAGACTCATCTAATAACGAATTGCCTTGAGGAGCTTGATTTAGGGTCGGCGCCGCATGTCTTCTTCTTCCATAATCTTATTCTCACCAGAAAGCTCCTTTCTTGCCAAATCATCCTTTACACAGTCCATCCATCGTTTCTTTGGACTGCCTCTAACGACAGCAATGACAGCCGATCGTGTGACCCGACCCGAGTCAGTGGCTCGGTTTTCTGAGTTTTCTGACAACCTGCAGACTTACTAGGGGTATTGTATAACCCAGTTTTCTCTAGGTTGTGGAGGTCAAATTTGCGATGCTCTACAATACTGATATTCCGCTGCATCCGGTTAGACTCAAAGCCGACCCCACGTAGTTGGGAAAAGGCTAGGCAGACGATGAACTTAATACCCCAAACTTAGGTCTCCGAAATTCTGGCAATAAGTCCTACCAATGGTTATCGTGTTACAGTTTGTTGATATTCCATACATTTTAACCGTGCAGCTGTAGGTATTGCACTATTGCAGGAAACACGTGTTTTTAATTAATTAATTATCAATCAAAAATTTCAGAAGGTTCTGAATGCCTACGACCTGCTGAGTAAGTTGCAAACTGAAAGCGCTAACCGTTTCCGCGTCAGTGTTCCTTTCACCCCAAATAACTGTTATTGTAAGACATTAGTAGTCTCGCACCTTCAGAATAGTATGGTTATATTGATTTACGATTTGTTAGATTCCATACTTTTCTGAAGGTGCGATCTATGCACAATCTATATACTGACGTAAACGAAAGAGTTTGAATACATAAACATATAAGTATACCAAACGGAAAAGTAATCTGTGGCGCAGTGACTGTCAAGTCAACAGCAAAGTCAACAGTATTCTCGTTGCAGTTATGAATCCATAAAGGCAATAAACCGATTGCATGTTTGTAACGTTTTATGAATTAATCAACTAATTAATTAGACTGAAATCAATACTGGATAAAGTATTCTAGCGTTTCAAAAGAACGAATGTTAAGTATTCTTAGTTTTTAACCTAGAATAGTTGTGCATCCGTAGATTTTTTGTTGTGGAATCTTGTCCGGGCTCAGTGTCCGGGCTTTTTAAAAGTTTAAGACTTTCGCAATCATTGGTATGGTATTCTGTAGCATTTCTTGATCTCTTTCGATCGTCCTCCTATTGCCATATTCAATAAAAAGTAATTATTACTTCACTTCTACAAATCTACACATACGAGTTTATCACTTCAACGAACCCGAGACAGAGCGGTAACCAGGATAAAACCAAAAAAAAACAAGCCCACCCTAAAGCTCGTTGGCTCGACGATATCGTCAAAGTCGCGGCAAACACCTAGATAAGGGATGCATAGAACCGAGAAAGGGGGTCCTATTAGGCATCCCCTCTTTTCTGCCACACTACCCAGGCCACCCAGCCACACTTATCCAGCCGGTGATTCCGGGCTTATATGATGATGATGACGAAATTGAAATCTTCATCAGCATACGCTGTACGCTTTGACCCGAATGCAATCATTCAGACAAGGAACTAAAATGATTACTTTGTTTATAATGTGAGAACACTACAATGTGCTAAACTTACAAATTGGAATAACTGGTAATGATATATACACTCATTAAAAATATTCCGCTCTTACGTAAACAATGAATGGTCGTATATATCGAACTTCAAAAGAGAATAAACTACCTTCAGTTAATCAGAGATATTATTCAAATTCGAGGTAAAAATGGTTAGAACACGTTTACCGCAGATGAAAGGACCACCGCGTTTTTCATGAACTCCGGGCGTAAACAGAATTGAAATACTTTTCAAATCACTAAGAACATTAATTTCTTTCGAAAATAAAAAGTAGGTACCTAAGCCGTAGGTAGTCTTACTAGTACCTACTTTAAAAAATTACCTATAGAATTGGAAGTACTTAATGTTTTTTTAGAGCAGGTGTGGCCATTTTAGACCCCCTGAACTTACATAAATGGCAATTCCATTTTTTTTTTGCAAATAGATTTTTACGAACACTTTTACAAGTCACTTTTTTAGGGTTCCGGAGTCAACTAGGAACCCTTATAGTTTCGCCATGTCTGTCTGTCCGTCTGTCCGTCCTCGCTTAATCTCTGTGACCGTTAGCACTAGAAAGCTGAAATTTGGTACCAATATGTGTATCAATCACGCCGACAAAGTGGTAAAATAAAAATTGGAAAAAAAATGTTTTACTAGGGTAGCCCCCCTATATGTAGAGTGGGAAGTGATTTTTTTTTTAATTTCAACCCTAACTTGTGATATATTGTTGGAAAGGTATTTAAAAATGAATAGGGGTTTACTGAAATCATTTTTTGATAATGTCAATAATTTCGGAAATAATCGCTCCAAAAGTAAAAAACAATGTGTGTCCCCCCCTCTAACTTTTGAACCATAAGTTTAGAAAATATGAAAAAAATCTGAAAAGTAGAACTTTATAAGGACTTTCTAGGAAAATACGTCGTGGTCACCAGTTTGGGGGGTAGAGGAACAGGGTGTAAAGTTCCTCATCCCCCATAGAAAAGGGAGGATCCTCCGACCAGACGGGTGTCATTTTGAACTTGGATGGAAACAGTTTTTGTACAAAAAAGACAAAAAGTTGTACAAAATAATTTCTGGACTAAGTTTGTAGTATAATCGTATATGCAAGCATTTTGTTTAACTTCGTTTACATATTATATTATCCTGAACGTATCTTTTTTCAAACAAAAAAATAATTATTACTACGGAACCCTACACTGAGCGTGGCCCGACACGCTTTTGGCCGGTTTTAAAACTAGATGGGGCCGTTGTTTTATGATCTATAGCCTGCATCCATTTTTGAAGACCCCTGAATAACCTTAAATGTCATGTTTGTTCTCAGGGCCCTGCCTGCGACCAGGACAAGTGTCCAGCAACTGAACATAGTCAGACGCGTGTATCACCAGGATACCCTCAATAAAGATGCTGACTATAAAATACCTGTAACCCCGCGTAAGTTCTATTATTTTTCTTCGTTCTAGATTTTGTCCGACCAGTACATGGTGACTTGACCAGGTCTGTCATTTACCTCATCCTAGTTGTGTTCGATTCCCACGTCAGGCAAAGTGTTTTCCGTCTGGAATTTCTTAGTTTCAGCCACGGAGTCTGGATTTTTGTCAAGTTGATGGCAATAGGCTCGCATCCAATTACTTGGGACTTAAACATAACTGGCTAAAACTGGTTGTAGTTATGGTTAAAACCCTGATTAGCTCTTCGGGGATTACAGACGTGATGTTGCCATTCTGGGCAGGCTACGCTTCTCAGAAAAACATCTTTGTTTTGAACTCCAAATGCCCCAGTAGTGCATGGCAACAGAAACCATTGGTCCTGGTTCTGATCACTTCTTGACCGTGGCGAATCGCCGTCCCATCTTATTCATTAATTAATTTGCCCGTTATCCTTTTTCGCAGTAACCCAGCGGTGCAAGAAAGTAGTGAGGAATTGCGGTTTTGGCGAATGCCTGCTGAACTCGATTCCTATCGTGCGATGGCTGCCAAAGTACAGTTTTCAGAAACACCTGATTGGCGACCTGGTGGCTGGCGCAACCACGGCCGTCATGCATATACCACAAGGTAAGGGCTGATAGACTCTTAATAGGGTTGTTTCACGACTGAAAAAGAAATGATTCTATTTAGTCCGTCTGTTAGATTATCGAAAAATATCGGATAAGTACGTATTTTTTGTTTTATCAAACTAATATAAATTGACGAGCTTGTGACGTCACCTCGTGGTAAAAAATGTACCAAGCTGCGACGTCACACGACTTTTCGAAGCACTGTATCGTCTTAATTTTTTGTTTACTTGATTAAAGAAAAAATATGTACTTTTTGGAAATCTTTCTGACGGACCAATTAGATTTTTTTTGTCAACTACCCATTCTATCGACAAAAGTTCTTTCGGAGATGAAAATTTGTATGAAAGTTCTTTCGTTGCCGATGTTAAATGTCATGAGGTAAAACGGACCCTTCCCAAAGCCGTCGACCAAGCATTATGTACATCTACCCAGGTAAACCTACGCAAAACTTATTGCTGGGAAACAACTTTTCTTTTTGGGGTCACAAATTGCAGGTTTTACAGTTATACTCAATGTAAAATACAAGTCAAAACATTACTGTTAAAACCTAGCATTAAAAAAAAAAGAGGAACCTCTAATATCTCCGTAACTAGAAAGTTCCCAGGTATGGTCCAATACAAAACATTATCGCATTAAAGGGGGAAAAAAGTGCCCTAAGCTACGGCTTCGTTAAAGGTTTTTTTTACACCTTTTATTTTTTATTTGGACAAGCCCGCCACACTATTCCCAAACCACTGTAACTCCTAAAAAGCCAGAATCAACAGTGGCAACTACCAGAAAAGCGGCGAGACAATGAAGCTCGACGAAGTCCAGAGAAACGATATAACTGTCTTGAATCCCGAAAATAAATGAATCAGAAAAGACTAACGGAGGAGTAGGCAAAACATAATTTCCACACACCATTTATTTATCAATAACATATTTTTTCCAGGTACAGACAAAAAATTGTTTTAGAAATAGAGAAGTGGAAGAAGAAGACATGTTGCGCCGACCCCAAATAAATTAGGTTAAGGACAGGAGAATGATAATGCTGATTTTTTTTCCAGGTATGGCATACGCGCTTCTAGCGGAGGTACCTCCGATAGTGGGGCTGTATATGGCATTCTTCCCGGTCCTGATGTACGTTATCCTTGGGACTTCTCCTCACGTGTCCATGGGCACCTTCGCGGTCGCCTGTCTCATGGCTGGAAAGGTAACTACCTGGTTTTATGACTACATTTGAATGTGGACGATGAAAAGAGATAAATGTTACTATTGTGGTAGTTTCTGACCAACGCTATGGGAAAGAAAAGTATTAGTTTATGTACCCAATTTAGGATTTGGTCCTTCGCTCAATTTCCTTTGGTTGTTGTGCAGAATAACAGAACAGTGTGTGTGTATCTTTCTAAGGGGCCGTTCACAAAGACAGGCTCGGAGAGGTGAGCAGATTTTATATCACGTCTAAAACAGATATTTGACGTATTACAATGATGCAAAACTCTAAACGTGATAAAGTTGCATTCCGCCTTCCTCTCCGAACAAAAGATAGATTCGAGATGATTGTTGATTTTCTCGTGGAATAACTATGCAACTATAATCATGTTGGCCTAGTCCTAATCGTGACTGCTGAGCTCATGCTCCTGGTCCTGGGTTCAATTCCAGGGTCGGCCAAATTATTATTGAGTTTTTTTTCTTAATATCTGCCACGGAGTAGGGGAGAGCGGGGCTGAACGTGCCGATTTTGACAAATCCTTATATGATTCGGATAAAACAAGTACTATGTCTGAAAGTAGTGGTTCATCCTAAGCCAAATTTAGTCTATAATACGAATTTACCTACAGATTTTGCACATTTTTCATAGTTTTTAAGAAGAAGTGTTTTTTTTACACAGCGGCGGCAAGGCACTACCAACCCCACTTTGGGGCAAGTTGTGCCATAGCTGGGGTCGGTTGTGCCGTTGATAATGCTAGGTGTTTTACATAAATCAAAATTAATTTAGAATTTAAAAGACATCAATTTTATAATAATATATTTATTTGTTATAATTTTTACTATAAATCAACAGTTTCTAAGTATTATAATTAAAAAAAACAAATTACCCTTACTTATGTAATTATTTCAAACTTAAAAACATATTTTAAATCAAAGTTTGTACTTATTTTTATGCGAATGCGATCAATTATTAAAAATGCGAATGAAATCAATATATTTTTTAAAAATATCAGTCTCTAAGGACTATATTACAAAATATCATATAGATTTCACAACCAACCCCTAAGTCGGGGTTGGTTGTGCCGCGGCACAAGCAGCCCCACATGAACGGCACATTTTACCCCGTGAGCGAGAGTTTGAAATTTTGTCTCACATATAAAAATCACTCTGCTCAAAGCATTAAAATTACACTGCATAGCAAACTAGGATAAATAACAAACATTTTACTAAAACTCTCATATAAAAAGCACGAAAAAAGCTAGCTTGTGACCAAAAAGTATCGAAACGAAAATATTTACTGACGTGGCGCTGGACGACCCTCACATGCACTGCCACTCGGTCCGCGTCGCAGACGCAACTAAAATGGCAGCCGCGCGTGTCCGACTGTTAGGCATTACGCGACACAATACGATCGTATAACTACCTCTTTTTGTTTTCGAGATATTCGCGTCGGCACAATTTACCCCCGGCACTTTTAGCCCCGCTCTCCCCTACCTACACATTTGTGCCCGGTTCTTGGCAAAGAGTTCGCCCCCTATTACATGGGACTTTAACAAAACTAGCGAAATGTGGGAGAACTATTAGGTACACCTCTGCTTAACCCTTCGGGTATACCAGGCGTGATGTTATGTTAAATATTGGCTTATTCCAGGTGGTAACTCAACATGCGGCGCATACTCCAGTCATAATGCCTAACGTCACTGGAACTGAGTTGGGAAATACTGACTTGGGAAACTGTAAGTTTACCTTTTATTATTGAACTGTAAATTAGTGGTTACCCTTGGCTAAGGGTTATTCGAAAGAGATACCGCAGCCCCGGACTCAAAGGGCTAAGAAGGAACATGCGTGGTTTTTAGTCAGTAGAAGTCTGACACTCCCTTTCGCTCCGCCCAAGAGCGGGAGGGGTTATTTGATGATTTCCCAACCTCCAAAAAACCTTTCTTGATTAGAAAAGAAATTAACAAATTAAATTATCACGTCCCTTTTTTATTTGGCCAATTATTACTTAGCAAAAAATCTCTTCACAAATAATTGTAAAGCCCACCTTTCCTTTACACCTCTGCCCAACCCAAAAGGGATTGCAGGTGTATGCTTTTTACCCGACTGCGGCGAAGCCCAAAAGGAGGGTTATTATGTATTTTTAATTCACAGATGACTGACTTTCTATAAAGAATAACCTATTTAACTTATGTAATTAGAAGTCTCTGGTCAACTGGACCCGCGGGATCAGTCAAACAAATCACATTTTAATTTGGTCGACGGGCCGCCCGCGGTTTCATTAGCAAGCGGGTCCAGTTGACCAAAGACTCTTAGTTAGTACTTATTAAGTTATTAGGCTATAGGCTACTACAATCAAATCTAACAAGACCGAAACTGCGGGCAAAAGCGACTTTCTTAAAAATGTTTTTTTTTTGTTTACAGTAATAACATTGCTACAGAAGGAGCCTGTTCCGGTATATACACCTTTACAAGTTCTTAGTGCAGTGTGTTTAGCCGTTGGAATATTTCAGGTAACTACACTAACTAAAACAACATAAATTCCTCCCTATACTTATAAAAACTTTCTTCGTACCTATGTCATGTATGGTATGTTACCGGCCAAACTAGTTTCGCCTAGGCTAAACTACTTACTATACGCGATAGTGTGGGCCTGCTGACGGAAACGCTAACCCTAGACGGTCGACGTCAGGGGCACCCCGAGGTTCGGTTAGTTAGGTTCCTTTATATACCCTGCAGGGTTTTTATATATCAATGCCCTGCAGATAGATAGGAGCCCCGCGCAGGGCTCCGTCGTCCTGCTGACGGAAACGAAGAACTAGTTTAGCCTAGGCAAAACTAGTTTATCCTATAATCGGGTAAAAATGGCCGGTAACATATACACGCAAAATGCTTA
Organism: Diarsia dahlii; assembly: GCA_949775195.1. Classification (NCBI taxonomy): domain Eukaryota; kingdom Metazoa; phylum Arthropoda; class Insecta; order Lepidoptera; family Noctuidae; genus Diarsia; species Diarsia dahlii. Next base: position 10,868,302 of record OX459210.1, on the reverse strand, counting down.
GGACGTGGAGTTGCGGAGACCAGACCGATCACCAAAAATCCTAGAACCAAAAATCGAAGACATGTGAGATCTACCAAACCGCACTGGGCCCGCGTAGTGGATTATAGCCCATTTCTTTTCATAGAAAGGAAAGCCTTGTCCCAGCAGTGGGAGCATAATAGGCTGATGATGATGATAATTATTGTTCCCACAGGTGTTAATGTGGATGCTCCGTCTTGGTGCGGTGTCTACACTACTGTCGGAGCCCCTGGTGTCTGGGTTCACGACGGCAGCCTCGTTCCACGTGCTGGCGTCACAACTCAAGGACCTGTTCGGAATTAAGCTAGCCAAGTTGTCTGGGAACTTTAAAGTTTTATTTGTAAGTATGGGCAAAAGTTTTTAAAAGTAGCTCGCTCATTTACCTACCACCAATAGTAGATTAGTAGCCAAGGGCTGTAAGGCATCTGTTAGGGGTGGTGCTGCAGGAACCGGGTTAGTCGCAACGAAAATACAGGCAAACTTTGAAAACACGTTTATTACTTTAGAACAAAGAAAAAGATGGCCGCTTGCGCAAAATTATAATAGGTATTCGGGCGTGCGCATTGATTCACGATCGGTGGCAGACTGGCGGGGGGTTCACAATTTGACAGGCATGTCAGCGTGTCCCAGCCCTTAGCTTTCCTAGTGATGCTACTTACTTACTAAACACATACATAATTACGTTAATTTTTTAAAGTCTATTGAGCGCGTCGCTAACATTCCCCACCCCAGTGCTGTCACAGCACTCATCAACTAGAGTGATAGGAGCGACGCGTGCCGCGGAGCGGCGCCACGTCCGGCAGCCCACCTTCACTTCCACGAGTCTGATACGACCGTCCTTACCTGGGAACACCTCAGTGACTAGTCCCTTTGGCCAAGAATTGCGGGGAGAGTTTGGGTCCACAACCAATACGAGGTCGCCCACTCGTAGCGGTGGCTGCTCTGTTTTCCACTTTCGCCTAGGTAGAAGGTCAGGTAAAATTTCCTTTACCCACCTGTGCCAGAACATGTCGGCCAAACGTTGACTTGTACGCCAATGCCTGCGTAAGTACAGGTCAGAACTGTCAAACGCTCCAACAACAGGTAAGTTCGATGACGTACCCAGCAAAAAGTGGTTGGGGGTGAGGGATTCTACGCCCTCCGGGTCTACCGAAACGTGCATCAAGGGACGACTGTTCACTATATTTTCAACTTCTGCTAGAAGTGTGCTCAACACTTCATCCCTTGGTGCCCGTTCGAGCAAAACAACTTTGAGTGATGACTTGACGCTGCGAATCAGTCGCTCCCATGCCCCACCCCAATGGGGACTGGCGGGAGGGATGAAAGTCCAGTCCATCCCATTGTTGACACCTACGTCTTTCAGTACTTCTTGATCCAGGTCCTGCATGGACCGTTGGAGTTCCTTTTCAGCGCCTCTTAGATTTGTGCCATTGTCGGAGTACAAGTGACGTGGCCAGCCTCGCCTCGCTGCCATCCGACGCAGTGCCATGATCAACGAGTCCGTCGTGAGAGAAGCAACAGTCTCAACGTGAATAGCACGCAACGTCAAGCAGGTAAAAAGGACACCGTACCTTTTTTCTCTGCGTCTGCCGACTGTTACCTCCATAGGTCCAAACAAGTCCAGCCCACAGTGAGAGAAGGGTCGCTGATGATGTGCCACACGAGACTGAGGTAAGTCACCCATGCGAGGAACTAGCGGCCTGCACTTCTTGATGCGGCACAACATGCATTGCGACACCACAGTCTTCACGGTAGGTCTTAGTCTCACTAACCAATATTTTTCCCTCAGCAGGTTGACTACTGTTTCCTGATTTCCATGAGCTGCCTTCACGTGGTAGTGCCGAACAATCAGCCGAGCCACAGGGTGCCGGCCGTCCAATATTACAGGCCTCTTTACCTCCATGGCGACATCTGCAGCAGCATCAATCCGACCGCCCACGCGAAGTAAGCCATGCTCGTCTAAAAACGGTGAGAGTGTAAGTAACCGACTATTTTTAGACAACGCCTTACCATTGCTAATTGCAGCTAAATCCTCAGCAAACGACTCCCCTTGTGCGTGTTTCAACAGCTGCCGCTCTGCGCGCTCCATCGTCTGCACACTATAGCCGCTGCAAGGAAGACCTTTTAGCCTGTCAACAAATTTGAAAACAGCGGCTGACGCCCGTAGAAGGCGTAGCCAAGAAGAAAACCGTTCCGGATCTGGAACCGGTGAATAAGCTGAGTGTTCCTGAACAACAGTTGTTACCTCCTCGCATGCTGCGTTAGTTTCCGGTTGGATGACATCCCTAGGCCATGACGCGTCATCAAAGTGCAGGAAAGTTGGACCGGCTAGCCACTCAGCATACAAAGTAGGATTGAAAGTTTCCCGTGTAGCTAAGTCAGCTACGTTAAGCTTCGTAGGAACGTATCTCCATTCGTCAATACGTGTCAATTCGTCGATCTCCCCAAGACGGTTCGCTTCGAACGCTTTATAGCTACGCGTATTGTTACGAATCCAATGGAGAACCGTAGTGGAGTCGCACCAAAAGAATCGACGTACTGGAGATAATCTATGTTCCTTACCTATAGTGTTAGCTAACCTTGCCGCCAACAATGCCGCTTGAAGCTCGCATCTAGGCACTGTCATAGGTTTCACAGGTACCACTCTGCATTTACTGGCAATAAAAGAAACACGTATTTTACCTTGCGATTCCCAGCGCCAATATGCCACCGTACACAGCGCTTTAGTAGATGCGTCACTAAATACGTGAAGATGTAAGTTGCTATAAACAGACTCGCTTGTAGCCGAACTCGTAGCACGACTATCGGCCGCTACGCTTTCGTAGCCCGTAGCACAAGACGGCGTAGCATTGTGTAATGCGTGCCGCGCTTGTGGCGGCGGCGGCGGCGACGGCGCGGGAGTGGAAACTTCCATCTCGCTCGCACACACTACCGTCGTAGTGCATGCAGTCATCGCGTGGCACCTTGGAATGCGAAGTGTGTCAATAACGTTAATTAGGTCAATCCATTTCACCCACCTTTCGTAAATGTTATCAGGAACATAATCGTCCCATCCAATATTCAGGCGCCAGGTATCCTGAAGCAGGATTTTTCCCTGAATAGTAAAGGGGGCGAGAAATCCTAAGACATCAAAAATAGACATAATAACCCTTAGCATTATCCTTTTTGTGGGTCGTTCGTTGCCCTGAGCGATATCCTTTGGTATGCGTTTTAGTGACACGTCAAACCCAAGCATATCATATCCAGGAAACCAAATAAGTCCCAGCGTTCGCTCACCTCCATATTGCTGACCGATTTTGAACTTTACTGCAGCAGAACCTAAGGTCTCCTTTGGTATGCTGTTTAAAACCGCGACGCTGTTACTCGTCCAGCCTCGTATTTCAAACCCACCGGCCCTGTGAATGTCACTGATATTACTCACCATATCAATGGCAGTACTTTCGTCCGGCAAACTATCTATGTAGTCGTCCATGTAATGTGAACGGCAGATAGCTTCGACTGCGGTCGGCAAGGATGTCTCATAGCGGCGTGCATTTTTGTTTTTAATGAACTGAGCTACAAATGGTGAACATTTAGCTCCAAAAATTAAGGATGACATGACATACGTTTTGATGTTTTCTGTAGGGTTGCTTCTCCACAGAAACCTTAGTGCATGAATTTTAACCCTCAGAAACATGTCTTTTATGTCACCTGTTACTGCGACTTTATTTTCCCTGAAGCGCATCATTATTCCAAGCAGTGATGACAGAAGATCGGGTCCTGTCAGTAAGTAGTCATTAAGGCAGGAACCACCTACCTTACCTGCAGCATCGAAGACCAGCCGAAGCTTGCTTTTGTTTGGGTTGTCAACACCGAAATGAGGTAGGTACCACGTACGCGATGTGACGTCATTTACCACCAGTTCCCGCGCGTAATCATTTTCTAACAAATGATGAACGCGTTCTTCATACCTTTTAGCAAAACCTGTATCCTTTTCCATTTTCCTTTCGATACCTTTCAACCTTCTTAATGCGTTGGGGTACGAGTCCGGCATCGCGCGACCTGGTTCCTTCCAAGGTAAGCTTACATGCCAGCGTCCGTTAACGAGCACCGCTGATCGCTCCAGCTGATCGATGGCGCGCAAATCGTCAACATTCTGGCGCGGCTTACCGGACACACCCATGGCATCCAATGCAAACGAACGTCGAACCTCATCATGTATTTCTTGAAGTAGACTATCATGCGATGAAATGTCACTTACCTCTTCGTTCTCCGTGATGGTCAGGGTGGCCTCAGCGCAGGCGGAGCGAGCGCCGGCCGCGGCCCGCGCGGCGGCGCCACCCCGCGCCACGCGCACCTTTCCATGTACACACCAACCTAGGGGGGTGAGTGTAGCGGACGGCTCATTTACACTACCTAACTTTATTTTCAAAGGTACAATTAAGTCATAATTATCTTGACCAATTAATATATCAGGTTTTGAATCTGATGTACACAATTTATCTTTAATTTTCTTTAGGTGAGAATACTTATTGCAATCTATAACAGATAACTTTTGGACAGGCAAACCTAATTCCTTAACACAACGCATTCTTACATTATTATGTAACCTATCATCATATCCAGCAATGTCCACATTCACAACCGTAGATTCGCATACCATCGCGTCATTAGTCCACGCTCCGCGCACTGACAGCATCTCGCGACGGCCGCGCAGCCCGACGCGTTCGGCGAGGCCCGCACTTATCAACGACACACTCGATCCGTCATCGAGTAGCGCGGTGGTGTTTACGATACCGTTAGGGCCGTGCACACGAATTGGTAACACTTTCAATAACACTTTATTGTCACATTTATCACTCGCGTTAATGTACGTTATTGTTTCCGAAGAAGCGGTAGGCTCGGCTCGTTGCACGTTAGCTGACGTCGTAGTACTCGTGCTCGACGCGTTGTTGTTATCAGCGCTAGTGCGCTCATGTTGTTTACTCGTAGAATAGTGCAGGAGACGATGATGTTCTTCATTACAGCCGTCCTTGTCGCACACGGGAGCTGAACACGTTTTTCTATCGTGTTTGGATATTAAACACTTGTAGCACAGGCCGTGTTTTTTCACATACTGCCACCGTACTTTACGTAGTGCTTTCTTAAATTGTTTGCATTCGCTGAGATTATGTACCGCTGCGCGGCAAAACAAACAATTAGCGTTACGTTCTTCGTCTTGAACCAACACGGTCTGTGTGCGTGTGCATGTACTTGTCTTATTCTTCAGTTGCTGCTGGTCACTTCGCAAAGTAGTAAAAATACTTGCAGTGGTGGAAATCTTTACAGCTTCTTCATACAAAAAATCAGATAAAATCACCAACCTTGGCTTCTTTCCTTCGGTGATCATTTTATAGCTGTAGTCAGACCACTTGGAGATAAGCACTGCGGGGAGCTTGGACAGAATCATCGAGACGATATTGACACCGTACAGGTACTCCTGGCGTCCGACTGCTCGTACTGCTTCCACTACATTTTGCACTTTCACAGAAAACGCGACGATATCTTTCTGATAGTCCTGTTGTAGGAACTGAAGCTTCTTAATGTCTTGGAGTATTCTGGAAATAATGCAGTCGGGGTTACCAAACCGTAGCTCCAATGTCGATATTACTTTGTCAGGTGACGTGGCGCTTATGAACAATGCGGCGACTGCATCTTTTGCTTGCCCTCGTAGGCATTTCCGAAGCCTCCATAGGTTTTCTTTCGGCGTGAATTTACACAACGCCGTCGACTCGTCGTAGGCTTGTTTGAATTGAAGCCAATCCAACTGGTCACCAGAAAATTCAGGTAAATCTCTCGGTGTGCTCATGCGGCTGAGCAAACTGGCCTGAGGCACGTTGTTTGCACAGTTAGCAGAAATATCCTTCAAAGCACTTGCCAACATGTGAACCGCGTTGTTGAGCACGGTCACGGAGTCGCCCGGCGGTGGCGGTGGCGCTGGCGGGGCCGCTGCGGCGAGCGGCCGGCCGACCACGTACTCGGCGCATGGCGACGGCGGTCGTGCGTACAGCTCGCCCGTTACAATTTCTTTGTCGGGGGCTTGCTGTTCCAGTAGGGGTTCCTCGTGGTTACTTTGATGGATCACCCAATCCTCCAGGTCTCTGCGAGGAAGTTCCTTCCTATCAACTAGTGAACTGTATTCCAACTGTTCTTCCTCGTCGTCGAGTGCTGCCATTTGGGCCTCCAGGTTTTGATCAATGAGCTCGATCCGAATAGCAGCTTTTTCTTTAGCGGCTTCCAGCTGCAACAGTTTTTTCTTGCTCTCTCGCGTAGATTTGCTCAATGACGCAACAGATTTTACCGGCGTTTTCGCGACGTGAGGAAGCGGTTCTGACTTCATGCTGCTTCCCGGCACATCGGAAAACAAACGTTGCGACACATGCTTGAGGTGCTCAGCTTGAGTGTTTTCTGCAGACTTGTTCTGTTGCGAACCACGTTGCTCCTGCAGCATTTTTGCTCGCCGTGTTTTAACGCCTGGAGCGTGGCTCATTGTAGATCCGCTCGAAGTACCACTTTGTTAGGGGTAGTGCTGCAGGAACCGGGTTAGTCGCAACGAAAATACCTACAGGCAAACTTTGAAAACACGTTTATTACTATATAACAAAGAAAAAGATGGCCGCTTGCGCAAAATTACAATATTCGGGCGTGCGCATAGATTCACGATCGGTGGCAGACTGGCGGGGGGTTCACAATTTGACAGGCATGTCAGCGTGTCCCAGCCCTTAGCTTTCCTAGTGATGCTACTTACTTACTAAACACATACATAATTACGTTAATTTTTTAAAGTCTATTGAGCGCGTCGCTAACAGCATCAATTGCAGCCCGAGATATTTAGGCGCACGAGCGCATCGAGGGCGCCTATAGTTCGAGGGTGCAATTGATGCTTACACCCAAGCTAACTACTCTGCTTTACATCTCGATTATGAGGTAAGAAGAAAAGAACCGGCATTACAAGAATAAAGTTTTCAAATATCTCTCTTTAGAACTTTCAGGCAAAATATTGTTAATTGCTGCTTCAGCTTCCATTTTCATTTTATCGGGAGTGCAGCTTATAATTATCTTCATCACTTGCAGAACTCATGTTTTTTTCTTAGTTAGCACGTAATTATAAAAAAATCCCAAAAACAAACAATATTTAAAGTAAAAGTTTTCTATTACCGCCTATCTCTTTTTTTTAATTTTTTTTTCAAGAACGAAATTGAGCTTCGCCTTTCGATATTTAAAATTGATGACTTAATAGTCATCAATTTTAAATCGAAAACGCGAAAACGCGCCTGTGTGGGGGGAGGCTTAATAGCCCACATAGGCCTAATACCAAATGTTCTAAGAACTCATATCAACAGATATGAGTTCTTAGAACATTTGGTATTAGGACGCAGAAACGCGAAAACGCATAAAAGCAAAAACGCTCGTGTGTGGGGGAGGCGTTATACTCATACGAAGACAAGGCTAAATAGCGAAGCGACCTTTTTTGTCATTGGGCTGAATGCATGATGTCTATTGCCAGTATGATGGTTAGATGTACGCGAACTTTTTGAAAGAGTGAAGTGTTTTTTTTTTTTAATTACTTACCGCCCTAGGGCTTTTCTTGCTACATTATTACCCTAGAGCGCTAATTGGTCACCTACAAGCCCCATTTGGGGGTAATAAGGACCTACTTACCGAATATGAGAGATGTAAAGGATTTTTTGCAGTCTGCACAACCGTGGTCGGCGCCTAACATGAAAGAGTGTTACTCCGCAACCCAAAAGCAACCCTATTGAAAAGAAGATAAAGATCACTCACAGTGATGCGTAGAATCATCAACCTCTGTATGTTCTCTCTGCGATGCATTTACCGACAAAACTCTTATATGTATGAGCTATCAGGGCATACAACTCGATGTGTTTCTAAACTAAAAAAAAGACTTTGTAAACACTTCTTTGAAGTTAGTCTTTTCTTAATTCTCCCCGAATGCTTACTTCTTCTTGTTTGTCTAATGTTTCTTGTGCTACCCTAATATTGTCTATGAAAACTTTTAATTGGCCGTCTTTCACTGTGAACTATCTGTAACCTAGCTGTAAGTTTTCATAAGAAAAACTAGAACTGTACCACTTACCATCTTTAAAAGCGTGATTGTTTTATTTGCAGACGTTCATAGAGGTGTGTAAGAACTTGCCGAATACCAACTGGGGGGCGTTCACGATATCCTTCATCACCTGTCTTATCATCGCACTGAATAACGAAAGGCTTAAGGTAAATGATGGTACCTATATTTGTTTCTCTGATTTTTTTAGAATTTATAAGACAAACAAGGGTAGGTATAATTTTCTGTTATTCCTACCCTTGTTGGTATTTCCGACTAGAACTAGTGGGAATTTTTGTTCCCACTAGTTCTACGATTTCGTACCACCTTGATTCCTCCACCTCCAAATTTACAATTTTCCTAAGATAAGTAACTGTATTAATTTATCTACTTGAAATAGCGGTCAGTGGGTCGTCTTAGGGGCGGATAGCAATCTAAAATTAGTACTTACTATTTTTGTGTACCAATGTCTGAACGGACCAATCGAGGAGCATATTGTATATCCACTCATATGAAAAAAGATTTTTTCAAATCGGTTCATAAATGACAAAGTTCTGAGGTAACTAACATAAAAACAACCGGATTGAGAAACTGCTCCGTTTTGGGAATTCGGATAAAATAAATCCAAACTCATAAGTAAAATACCCAAAAGTGGTCAAAAGCTTTAAAAAAATCCATGTAATGTGTTTCTATCTTGTCATGTTTACATAAATGTACGTCTATCATTTGTATGGACTTTCTATAGCTAATAAATATTTGTCAGTCATATTTGAGTGTCATAGGCTACTTTTTATCCCTTTATTCCCACGGGAACGGGATCTACGCGGGTGAAACCGCGGGACGTCCGCTAGTGATATTATATTTTTACCCGACTGCGGCGAAGCCCAAAAGCAGGGTTATGTGTTTGACGTGTATGTATGTATGTATGTCCGTTTCTTTGTTCCCTCATAACTCCTAAACGGATGAAGGGATTTGAATAAAATATACGTCGTTAGATTCGTCTTGATGGCGCGAGTGTTATAGGCTACATTAAAATTAAAAAAACAACGAAAAATTGCGGATTTTGGGGGCCAAATCATGGAGTTCAAAAACATTTTTTTTTCCAATACCATCGAGTAGGGTATCAAAATAAAAGTTTTTAAAAGTAGATTACAAAAATATATAACACTTATATGTTTAAAAAAAATTCAAAGTGACAAATCCTATAGACAAGCACAAAAGTTAAATCATCTGCGAAGAATTTTACGCGACCAACGAAAGAACAAACACAAAAGAACTAAAAAGTTGGAAATAAAAAAAGTAGTTAAAAAACCAAAAAACCCGACTGAAAAAGCTGAAAAGCGAAAAACAAGCACATTTTAAATTAAACAAAATTTGGAAGCAGGCGGGGTTCATTTTCCTTAAAATATGTTAGGTATATGTAACCATATTTCATGCAAATAAAGAATCTTCAATCTTGAATCTGTGATCTAGCCCAATAAAATCACAATTTCAGACAAACAACGCGAATTTACACCCCTGAAAACACCTACATTAAAAGTATTCTTCTTCCTTCCAGCCCTGGGTAAGCAAGAGATCCCGAGTACCAGTTCCTATAGAGTTACTCGCCATCGTCATCGGTACCCTGGTCTCCAAGTTCGCCAACCTGCATGAACAGTTTGGTATTAGCCTGGTTGGGGAAATACCTACTGGGTGAGTACTTCATTATCTGCCTAGCCGTCTCTTCAACTATGTTGGGGTCGGCTTCCAGTCTAACCGGATGCAGCTGAATATCAGGATTTTACAAGGAGCGACTGCCTATCTGACCTACACAACCCAGTTAGTGCTGGATAATATGATATTGGCTGATATGGAGAAAACTGGAAATGAAAACCTACTCGGAGGAGTAGGAAAACATAATTTCTATTCTTTTCTGATTAATTTCGTTGCGGGATCCAAGACAGTTAAAATCGTTTCTCTGGAACTTCGTCGAGCTTCATTGTCTCGGTGCTTTTCTTGTGGTCGCCACTGTTGATTCTGGCTAACAGGAGTTACAGTGGTTTGGGAATAGTGTGGCGGGTTTGTGCTAAAAAAAATAGTATTGGATAATATGATATCCCTTGGTAAGACTGGTTCTTAGACTTTCGGGCCACTGACTACCGGTAACGACGGTCAAAGATCTTTAAATGAGAGCGGGGACGAACGGCTTAAAGTGCTTTCCGAACCACAAATCTTGTCGAAACGAGACAAAACATAACATAACGTCACGCCTGTAATCCCCGAAGGCTTAGCTGCTACTAAGAAATTCCTGATGGAAACACCCAATAACACTTTGTTAGATCTGACAATCGAAACTAGAACCTCGTGCTCACCCTTCCTGCTTGCGACCACTAGACCAAAGGGACAGTCTGAACAGCCAGACAGCATAGGCAACCTAAAAAGTTCCCACTGCTGGGACTCAGGTCTCCTCTCTATGAGAGGGAATGGGCAATAATCCACCACGCGAGCCCAGTGCGAGCCCGGCAAAAGCTTAATTTTAACTGATATATTCATCAGCTCTCAAAACGGTGAAGGAAAACACCGTGAGGAAACCGGCATGTCTTAGAACCAAAAATTTCGAAGACATGTGACATCTGCCAATCCGCACTGGGCCCGCGTGGTGGATTATAGCCCATCCCTCTCCTAGAGAGGAGGCCTGAGTCCCTGCAGTGGGAACAATATAGGCTGATGATGATGATATATGATTTTGTTTCCAGCCTCCCCGAACCAACGCTACCCCCCATAGACCTGCTGCCAGACATCGCGGTGGACGCGTTCACCATCACCATGGTGACGTATACTATATCCATGTCCATGGCTCTCATCTTCGCGTCCAAGGATAAGTACGAGATCGACGCGAATCAGGAACTCTTGGCGTTGGTGAGTTGGTCCTGTTGGTCTATTGGCCAAATATTTGGCGTTCGTTGTTTTAGATACTATTCCTTTATTTCAATGCAGAATAGGGTAGTTGACAAAAAAAATCTAATTAACTAGTCCGTTAGATAGATTTCCAAAAAATATTGGACACATATTTTTTTCTTTTTTCACGTAACAAACAATGAAGACGCTATAGTGCTTTGAAAACTCGTGTGACGTCACATTGCAGTACATTTTTACCGGCCAGTGACGTCACAAGCCCCCCACTCATAATCTTTGACGCGTTTTAGCTTCGCCAATTTTTATTAATTTGATAAAACAAAAAACATGTATCCAATATTTCTCGATAATCTAACTGACGGACTAAACAGATTTTTATTTTTTTTATTAGGAAACGTCCCTATTTCTTGAACCTTATGCTATCTTAGTATAATATACTGAACTCACCCTATCAGTCTAAAGAGGCTGTCCGTTACACCCTGTATAAATAATGTTAGAATCGTTCTATTCCAGGGGTCCAGCAATATTTTTGCTTCATTCTTCTGCTGCGCGCCATTCTGCGCCAGTCTCTCACGATCCTACATACAGTATCAGGTGAGCTCTAAAGTTTATTATCATCATCATTTCAGCCGAAACACGCCCACTGCTGGACTTAGGCCTCCTCCGATTATAATCAACATCCAAAAAGATAACGTGGCTATTTTGTAATTTCTTATACCTATTACTTTTTTTTAATAATTTACGCCTAAACCACTGAACCGGAACATCCTGAAATTTTGCATGTAAGTTGTACAGAAACGGACATAGGTACCCTTCAAACCAAAAAAAAAGAAGTATGGAAGGACAAGAGACAAGGGACGAGGTAAAGGCGGATCCAGGGGGGGGGGCACGGTGGTACGTCCCCCCGAGACGGTTATAGAGTTCTCATCACAGTCATCATCAGCCTATTTAATGTTCCTACTGCTGGGACACAGGCCTCCTCTCTTTGAGAGGGAATGGGCTGTAATCTACCACGCGGGCCCAGTGCGAATTGGTAGATGTCACATGTCTTCGAATTTTTGGTTCTAAGACATGCCGGTTTCCTCACGATGTTTTCCTTCACCTCATCACAGTACATACTTACAAATCAAATGTCGGTGACTTGTTTCATTGACTTTTTTGCCACCGACTTCCGAAAGTAAAGTTATTCTAGACGTTCCTAGTGTTTTTTTATGAAGTCGGTTGTTTTATTTTTGGATTTTTTTTAACCCTTATTGTTCATTATTTTTGCCGACCTACCCCAATGTGCCCCCCCCCCCCATCCCCCCAGAAAAAAACCTGGATCCGCCCTTGGGACGAGGGACAACAACTAGAGAGTGATACTGACTTTAGTTTCTTCCAGGCAGGTTCCAAGACCGGTATAACGTCCGTAGTGAGTGCACTCCTGATCCTGTTCGTGTTGCTGTGGATCGGGCCGTTCTTTGAGGTGTTGCCGCGCTGTGTGCTGGCCTCCATCATCGTCGTCTCGCTCAAGGGCATGTTCATGCAAATCAAGGAGCTTGGCAAGTTAGTACATCTTTTTTTTTATGTCGGCCTACTTCGTCCCACTGCTGGACCTCCCTGTGGGTACCCAATTTTGTTTACAATTTACTTTCTCCGACCGATCAACTAAGAATGAGTCCAGAAACGCTGGCTTGACGATCGAAAAGCGCTTCTTGGACCTAAAAATAAATCCATTAATTCACTGACACAGCCACAACTGCTGGAAACTAGAACTATAAATATAAAAGATTTTTAAATTAACCCTAAATGGGGATAGGGGATAAAATTTTCAAATGTGAAATTTTGCTGGGCGCATGACTTTCATGTGTGTCATGCATGATTTAGTCACGAGCTACAGCTTGCTACAGCAGCTCAGCTAGTGTTGGCCTAGGTTAAAAAACAAAAAAAAAAGTTTCTCCGTGGGGCGTGGGTGTGTGATTCAATTCAATTCAAACATTTATTGCATATCACAATAACATATACACATATATATGATTGATTTAATGTTATCTTAAGATCAGAGTAAAATATCTAAACTTAAAAAATGGTTTTAGGTTCTGGAAGCTGAGTAAACTTGACGCCATGGTGTGGCTTGTGACCTTCTTGGTCACTATGTTCATCAACATTGATATTGGGTAAGTTTTACGTAAAATAAAACTAAAATTCAAACACACTATTGTCATTTCATTTTCACATTCCCCGCTTGCAGAGAGAATTTCTGCCAGCAGACATGCTGGCAGAAATTTCTTAAGAAATAAGCGGTACCTATGCGCTCAAATATTATAGAAGTATGTTTTTTTCTTGTGTAATTTACAGTGTGTACATAAGAAGTAACAAAAATTAAATAAATTTTCTCAAAAACTCAAAAATTGACAGAAACTTACCCTACTCGAAAAATTCACATTATTTTCATTTAGTGAGCAACACATTATTATGTAAATGTCATACCTAATTATTTAATTTGAATGTTTTTTAATGTTTAATTGTTCCCAGACTTGGAGCAGGTCTGCTAGCGAGCTTGGGCGCGTTGTTCTTTCGCTCACAAAACCCCTACGTGTGCCTGCTGGGCAAAGTGTTAGATACCGACATTTACCTCGACATTAAGAGGTACAGAGCTGTAAGTACTTTCTTCTATTTTTGTTAATATCTACACGTTTATCATGAGATTAATAAAATAAGAAAAGTTTTATTGATCATAATTCTGTACTTACCTACATACGTGTTACGGTCGCGAATCATATTTTGTTCAATGAGTCTGACTTTAACCTGCACATTGCAAAAAAAAACGAAAAAAAAAAATGCACTGAGGTTTATTTTACCTTGCCTTGTGTTAGTTTGTTATTGGTCAAATATTACAACTGATTTTCGAACCAGTGTCTCCAAGATATCTTCGTGATTATCCACTATTATAAGCTGTTGATATTTCGACGCTGTTGCAAGCGCCATGGCTATGTTCCAAGCGACTGGAGAATGCGGGTGACACAAACACACAGTTTCACTTGGTATTGTGGAGTCCTTTTTACGACTTCGGCTGTTACCTGTTACCATTGAGCATAGGTACTGAACTGAGATAAACTGAGCTACAGACCTTTGTGCATTATAATGGATTATCACGATAATCATAGTAAAGTAACAGTGAAAGCTTAAAAAGTGTTTGAAATCATTGGTTTCTTAACATAGCCTGTAGTGTTCTAGTGTAGTGCAAAAGGCCTCCCTTACTTGTTGCCATTCTTCTCTGCTATGCTGCTACTAAAGGATAGAGCTAAAATAGCTCTAGATAGAGAAGAATGAATAAAAGGAAGGCACAACTTTATACGTGTGTAAAAATAAAACATAAATAAATACATTTGTACTTTTAATCCAAATTACAGAATGACATTATGAACTATTATTTTTAATAACAAGACGGCTGCTGATAAATGAAATCACTAGTCAGGCCTAGTTCGGCACAAACCCAGCAGTAGTAAAACATGGTCCTCAATTCACACTGGACAGCATTCCAGGCATGTCCATTTCATTTTGGTTGTAGATAGCTAGGATTATGAACTGGGCGAAAGACATGATTATTATGTAGATTATCGTGAATAGGATCCATTTTACGAAGTCACATAACCCGATGTCGTAGGTCGTAGCGTATGGGTACAACTTGTTTGAGCACGTCAGCTTCATTTTAAAGGCTTCTGTTTTAAAACGACGGGTATTCGAGGACTGTGCACCATTTTCTATATAGTTTTTTTGTTTGTAGATTCAACTTGGATAAGCGTTCGTTTCCCGAGACATTTTTAATTATTTGACAGATGGTTTATTTGACGTAAAGTTTTCTTCTTTAGGATTCTGAGTTCTTTTTGGTTTTATTAGAAACTATTTTGAGATCTAAATAGGTTTTGTATTAGTACTTATTATTATTACTACCCGTCAGGGCTGCGGGTTGTTCGAAAGAGATGCCGCGGCCTCGACACAAAGGGCTAAGTAAGAACAAGGGTGGTTTTTAGTCAGTAGAAGTCAGACACTCCCTACCGCTCTGCCCAGAGCGGGAGGAGTCATTTGATGGTTTCGCACCCTCCAAAGAAAAAGAGTTTACAACTAATTTTGGCCTCATTTGTTCCATTTTCGCCTTTGTTTATCAAGTTAGTGTACCTACTCTTTATAATCTACATGATATTTTAATTCGTAACATCTTGATTTGATATTTCCGTTTTACTAAATCTTACCTTTTTCCATTTCCAGGCCGAAGAACTACCAGGCATCAAAATCTTCCACTACTGCGGCGGCCTAAACTTCGCCACTAAGAACCTGTTTAGGACCAAGTTGTTCCGTAAGATCGGGTACCTGAAGCCGGCTGACACGACTGTCCATGACGAGGACAACAACCTCACCAAGAACGAATCGTTCGAGTGGGACCCGAATATTAGTAATAGTGTAAGTATTTATCACAGTATTTATTTAAACTAGGCACACCAACAGTATGTACATCTTACAATTTAAAATATATTGGTTAGGGTTCCTATGTAGGTACCAATTATAGGTGTACACAACATTCTCTTAAAACTCTATCGTCGTAAAGCTATATAAATGAAGTGTAACAGAATAGAAAACTAAACATATCACCATTAGCTTCTTCTTCTTGTTTGTGTGGTTAGTGCCTAACCATCAGAGTTTTTATGCCGCCAAAGGGCTTCTGATTTATCGCCATATCGAGCCTTTTCAGGAAGAACATCGTAAGCGCCAAAATTCCCAAAAACCGGTTTTAATTTTTTTTTTTTCAGAATCAGAATCATTTATTCGTAAACATAGGTAATAATTACATATAAGCTCTTAAAAATTAGGTAGTGCGCTGTTTTGCCAATTGGCATACAAATTACAAAAAGGACGGTAATACATTACATACTATTAGATTTGAATAAAATGTCTTATAAAATAGTTACTTTCATGCTTGGGCTATCATTACCTATATTATTGTACATGCATTGGAATTCAATTTTATTATTATTATTCATAATCAATTTCTTATCATGTCAAAGTTAAAATTAACCGCCAGATCAACTGATTTTGAATCTTTTGTCACTTACTTGAGGTTATACATTTGAATTAATAGGGAGGTGCCCATATAACACCAAGTAAAAATTTCTAAGTAATTGATCCTGTAAATATTTTGAGAAATATTTAAAAAAAAAGTAGTTCAAAAACTAAAAAACCCGACTGAAAAAACTGAAAAGCAAAAACAAGCACATTTTAAATCAAACAAAACTTGAAAGCAGGCGGGGTCCATTCTATTTTCATTTCATAATTTAATATTCAAATGAACCCCGCCTGCTTTCAAGTTTTGTTTGATTTAAAATGTGCTTGTTTTTGCTTTTCAGTTTTTTCAGTCGGGTTTTTTAGTTTTTGAACTACTTTTTTTATTTCCAACTTTTTAGTTTTTTTGTGTTTGTTCTTTCGTTGGTCGCGTAAAATTCTTCGCAGATGATTGAACTTTTGTGCTTGTCTATAGGATTTGTCTATAGGATTTGTCACTTTGAATTTATTTTAAACATATAAGTGTTATATATTTTTGTAATATCCTTTTAAAACCCTTTATTTTGATACCCTACTCGATGGTAAAGGAAATTTTTTTTTTTTGAACTCCGCGATTTTGCCCCCAAAATCCGCAATTTTTCCTTGTTTTTTGATTTTAATGTAGCCTATAACACTCGCGCCATCAAGACGAATCTAACGACGTATGTTTCATTCAAATCCCTTCTTTCGTTTAGGAGTTATGAGGGAACAAAGAAACAGACATACATACATACACGTCAAACACATAACCCTCCTTTTGGGCTTCGCCGCAGTCGTGTAAAAACGTTCACCTGTAAAACTATGCAAAATGGCGGTTACGATCTTCTTCCTGAAAAGGCTCGATATGCTCTTGAGAAATATCTCTCAGGCGTACTGATTTCCTCACGATGTTTTCCTTCACCGAAGCATGTAATAATTACGTTCTTGAATCCGAAAAAATCAGAGGTGCGTCTCTTAGGTTTGAACTTGGTTGACTGGTCAGCTTTTATAAAAAAAATCAGGGTATAAAAACACTCTTCACGAAACTAAAGTCACTTGTTCATCCCGTTATTGCTATATTTTTTTGTTCTGGACCATATCTGGGAACCTTCTAGTTACGGAGATATTGAAGGTCAAAGTTTCAACTTTTCCCACGTTTTTTTTAACAGATGGTCTTAAGTTATTCTTAATTATATGCCAGAACTTATTCATTATGTTGTTTCCAGGTACAATGTGTGATAATAGATATGACAGCCCTGTCGTACGTGGACGCGCCGGGCATCAAGAGTATAGTGGGTATAAAGAAGGATCTGAACGCCAGCCATATCACTGTCCTACTGGCGGGAGCCAATGGTAAGAGCCTCTTCATCATCTTCATATGACCCCAAGGGAGCGTACAAGTATTACATAACGAATTTGGAGGGAGGGGGTCTTGTGTAACGTTACGATGCATTACAGAAGGGGGGGGGGGGGGGGGGGTTGAACTACGCGTTACGTAACATTGTTTTTCTTAACCCTTCAGAACGGTCGCGTAGAGATTCTCTCACGCATTTCTTAAAAGGTTTTTAATTTAAAATTTTAGGTAATAATCTTCACTAAATGGTGGTAACGTACATTTTATACATTTAAATTTTACTATGGGGGAGGGGAAAACAGAAAAACGTTACGGTGCGGTAGATGGGTAGTGGGCGGGGTCAAAAATCTCCTTAAATGGCTTTACGTAATTGAACGCTCCCCAATCTATTTATGTCGCGAGTTAATGGTCTTCTTTTGGGTTACCTCGTTCCATTGTCGACCTCATCTCTCTGATCTCTGTCCTCAGGTCCAAGTTCCATTTAAAATTTTTAAAAATGTCAGTTGGGGTCGGCCAGCAAAGTGCTCGGGCATTTTTATGTTCTGTCTGAATTAACCCTTAGAGGGTTAATTCAGACAGAACATAAAAATGCTATTTGTAAAAGGCTCTAAGGCTATTTGTAAAAGTGTTGTGTGAAATTATTTAAGAATACAACACAAATAGCGGTGTCACTTTGGTTCGTTAGATTTTGGCAACACAGAAATACAACAACATCTGTAAAGGAACCTTTTATAATAGTTCTAATATAATATCGTGAAAATATACCTAACAATGACTGTAAAGAAAACTTTTATAGTAGTTCTAATTTAATATTTTTGTTTTTATTTCTTCCACAGGTCCAGTTCTAGAAATGATAGAAAGGTACAACTCGTTACAGGCAGATAATGAGCAGCTGCAGATGGATTCGTTCCCGACCGTCCACGACGCCGTCATGTACCACAAATATGTAGAATCTAAGAAACATGCCGTCACCGTAGTTACGACATGAAATCAACGAACCTCCCCCTTTTGGGGACTTTGTATTAGTCAAATACCAAGAAAGCCTTAGTAATGTAAGGTCGTATAGTTCAATCATCCCTTACCCTTTTTTTTTTTAACTAACCCTGATTTTTTTCCCATAAGAACCGTCATTGGAACGCCATTGTTGAAACATTGGATTTCCGTGTTACCGTGCGCACGTTTTGCCAAACTAATAGTAGCTTCACTTTTTTTCTTTTATTTCTGCTTGGTTTCTGGACCAGTACCTATGGCATTGTTTTTTTAACTTTGTAGTTTATCCAAGCAGTTCCTATATCGGATGTTCGATTTTTACACAATTATTTTTTTATAAGAAACGTGCAGGGTAAATATAAAAATAAAATATACACAAAACAAACTTATGATTATGTATATTTATCTGAACTTGGGTAAGCTTAATTTTATTATATATTTATAATGAATGCTATATTTTTTTTTTATCTTATAAAGATAAAATGATACAAAGTTGATTTGACAGTGATAATGAGGCATTAGATGACTTTTATTTTTATGTAGGTATATTTAATTCTCAGCCTCATTTAATATTTTATTTTTGTTAAATAGTTTATCAAAATATCGAGTGCTTAAAAGTACTTAATCGCTTTAAAGATTTTAATTAATTATGTTATTAAGGAAAGCTCACTTGGATCAAGATTTTGTTGCTATTATGAAACAGTCCTATTATTAATTTTATTGTACAATTTTTAGTGTCATAATTTTATAATAATCCTAAAATTACTTCCAAAAAACTGTACACAGTGTATACCTTATGAATTATATTTTTTATACTTGTTTGTTTCTACACAAAAAGAAGTACCTATAGCTACTTTATTATTTTTTTATAAATACTGTTCTAGTTTGTTTATTATATGTGTTTTATTTCAAAAACAGAATACAATACATAAATTAATACATTAATACCTGTACTTAATTGATTTAATATTCAAATATAAAATATAATACAAGGTGGAAGGGATACCGACGCTCAAAACGGTTACCGTTTGAAAATGTATGGAATACCAGATTTTTTATAAGCTTATAAATAACTTGCCTTGTTAGTTAGTTTGTTATCATGTTTTTAGCCAATTATTGCAACGGGTTTCTTTAAACTTCTCAAAAATTTCTATGTGTTCAGAATATTGTACTAAAAACGTGGTATCCGTTTCAGCGTCGGGCCCCTTACACCCTGTATACCTATTTCCTTTGGAAGGTTTTTCTACTGAATACGCTGTGATAAATAATATTCCTTTTGTTAAAATTAATTATTGCATTAATTATAAGAAAAACCAATAATCAGCATGTGTGTACAGATTTTTTGCAAGTAAAATGTATTTATTTCTAAATCTGTTGTGATATTTAGTACGTAATGTGGTTGTACAGAATGTACTTAGAATATTAAAATATAATGTTGAATATATTTTATATTATGTTTGGGTTTATTACTTATCTTTTATCTTAACGTTATGCCACTTCCCCACGGCGTATTCGCCTATAATATAAGAATCCAAAATTAGGATTTTGTAAGAAAAATGAAAACGGAAAAGGTTAGTTGAAAAGTAATTCATATTTGCCAGATGATTCTTTCGTATGGCCTCATTTATACCCTAGAGTTATATATAGGACATAAAAAACACCTTGTATAGCACAGAAGCGACATTAGGAAACAACACAAAGTACAAGCAGGAATTAAATTCTAAAGCTAATTGACACCCTACATCAATTTTCCCTGAAAGAACAATTTCATACAACTGTCAAAAAATAACAGTCTTGACTAAATTTTTACGGATTATTTAACTTGTCAGTTTGCAAAACAATCGCTTTCAGTACCTTTTCGTGGTAACAAATAAATAAATAAAACTAATTGACCATGCCATCAATTCATTTGCAGATATCAATTGAAGTCCACTACACACAGATTAGCACTGATAATATTTTGATAGGTAAGATTTGTTCTATGTGCCTGTTCGATTGCAAATGCAAGTCAACATAAGATTAGTTAGATAAACATGCAGTAAGTATTTAATTAATTATAGAATTACATGATGCAGCAGCTGATGAGAAAAGCGACCTTTTATATAACTGAAATCGAGATAAAAAAGTCGCTCTTATCAGAGCCCAGTCAGAACCCGCTTGCACGGTGAGGATACTATAATTTTATAAGCACAATGATCACGGATAAACTAAAGTTATTGCGGGTAGATTTTCATGAGCAGACAAATCGGTCTTCCGTCTTTCGTGATCATTTTATGCGCTCGCTCGGTACCTCGGTTCTATCATCATCCGCAAAAATATTAACGCGAATGTCTATCGACTATCTGTGGTGATATCATCAATAACCTGCATGTCTTGATCGGGTTAAATGTCTTTAATCCACAATAACGTAAACCACCTACATACAAAGCCGTGATGCAGCACGAGTGGTGATACTGAAATCTGGTGTATCCTGAAAGGTCAGCTCGTCTACCAACCTGCTAACAGTAAAGTCTAGTGCAGATTAGATCGGACCACAGGCAGTCTCCCCAAGGGGTATCATATTTCCCAATACTAATTTGGTTGTGGAAGTCAGATAGGCAGTCGCTCCATGTAAAATACTGGTATTCAGCTGCATCTGGTTAAATTGATAACCCACCCGACATAGTTAACAAAAGGCTAGGCAGATGACGGTGATTAGATCGGGCAGCACCGCAACGGTTTGCAAAAATCCTCCCCTTCTTTACTTTGATACATTTTGTGTGAACCATCACACCATACAACCTACTTTTACCACATTATACGCTATTCTGATAAAGATCATCCAGATACGAAGAAAAAAATCCTAAGACAAACGATTAGCCCCCCAGCACAGATTACAGCCCCCAGTTCAAACAGTTTTTTTTTTAATTTGTTTTATAATTAGAGAGACAAATATTCCCATATCTAGATCATCCAGTGAAGAAGAAAACCTAAGCACATACGATTAGCCCTTAGCTGAAACAGGTATTTTCTTTTGTTTTATAACTAGACTGTCAAACAATTCTCTCTCTACCAGGATGACAGCGGTGGTCCCCTGACCATGGTGGACATCGACAAGATCACACAGGTCGGCATCATGAGCTTCGGATCACAGCGTGGTTGTAACACACCCAACTCACAAGGTAAGAAAACGGTCATCTTTAACTTGTAAACAAGTAGGGAAATACCAGAATCGATAAAGTATTATAAAGATACAAAAGATTATATTAAATCGGGTACGGTGAACCATTACAGAAAAAGACATGAACGAACATTCTCCATACAAACGTAATACCAAAATCATTCGCGATACGAACATATTACCAACTTAAAATTATGTTATTCGGATACAGACGATATTTATCTAGGTTCCTAATAAACTTTTTTTTTAAACATTTACTATTTACGAAATGCAAGCGAATTGCTATTTACTATTGACGAACAATAGTAAATTGATATTTACTATTGTCTCATTAAGACAAGTCTGTTTGTGTCATCATTTACATCATAACATCACGCCTGTAATCCACGAAGGATTAGAGAGAGATGAACGTGCATAATATTAGGTACTTAGTTAACTCATATTTCACTCAAATCAATAACTAATCTTCTTGTGTAGGTACCTATGTTTTTTTTCTGTTATTCCTTTGTTACGATGACACTGAAGGCGGGAAGCTATTTCAAGTCCAGGGTAGTTTACTGTTACGATGTCACTATCCTTACATCATAGACCAACTTCATAGCAAAGCCTCCGTTTTTTTGGCCGTGGGAAATCATCAAATGACTCCTCCTGCTCTGGGCAGAGCTTCTACTGGCTAAAAACCACTCATGTTCCTTCTTAGCCCTTTGTGTCGAGGTAGCCGAACAATCCACAGCCCCGACGGGAGCAATACAGTAGTTATATCTTTTGTCATTTTCTCAATATATTTTGTTCAGTGCATCCTATGCAGACATTCGAAAACTAGACACATTTCACCTAAGGTGTCTGAGATCCATCCTATTATAGGCATTAAGTGGCAGGACCGAGTTCCTAATACTGAGGTTCTGCAGCGTTCCAGTATATTTGGCATAGAAGCACTACTGATGCAACGCCAACTCAGATGGTGTGGGCACGTCCTTCGCATGAAGCATTACCGTTTGCCCAAAGTGGTCTTCTACTCAGATATGGCAGAGGGAAAACGAAAGCATGGCGGTCGACATCTCCGCTATAAGGAATTAAGGATGTGCTCAAGAGGTATCTCATAGGTCGTCTTGGCGCTCTACTACCTATTTACAAAAATATAAAATCTTTTGAAAAACAGCGAGTCGAAACACTAAACGAAAGGCGCCAAATACGTAAAGAAAGATCGGCGACGGCCTGTCAACTCTACTGCTTTAACTGTGACCGGGTGTTTAAAAGTAAATTCGGTCTGGCCAGCCACATAAGGGCACACGCTAGGAAATAGCTTGTAAGGGTCGCCTATCGCCCCGTCGGGGCCGCGGATTTTAGTACTAGATGACGTGGCCTCGGCACAAGGGCACAGAAGGAACATGGGTTCGGTTTTTAGTCAGTAGAAGTCTGACACTCCCCTTCGCTCTGCCCAAGAGCGGGGGGCTCATTCGATGATTTTCCACCCACCAAAAAAAAAAAAAAAAAGGGTCGCCTATCGCCGAGGATAATTATATAATTATATATGCAGAGCATCTACAAAATCGGTTCATCAGTTCAAAAGTCAAAATATTTAAAGACATGCATAGTAAAAGTTATTTAAATTAAATAAAATTAAATAAGTACCAACTATGTAAAGTACCATAATAAGTATAGGTCACCCAATTAATTCTTTCTTTTCTTTCTTTCTTTTTAAAAAAACGTTGCCCCACACTAGGAATTTCTCCTGTATCGTGGGTGCGTTCACAAACATTTAAACTCACATACACAAATACCCAGACCCGACTCAACTATCTGTAGATCATGCAAATATTTGTTCCGTGCGGGGATCGAACCCGCGACACGCAGCGCAGCAGTCCATTGCTTGAGCCACTGCGCCAACCGTGTCGTCAAATTATATAACTAGGTAGCCTAATTATCCTGGATTATGATAAGTTAAAGATAATATGGAGCTAATCTACAAGATTAATGATTTCGCCATTTTGTGCAATTATAACAATAATTTTAATTCTGCTGCTACTGCTAGAGATGATTATTTATTTACTTCAACGTTAGGTATACAGTTAGTTTGACTATCTAACCACCTAGGCACCTATCTTTGAAAACCAAAATTGCTTGTTTCCTCACAATGTTTTCCTTCACTGAAACACGTGGTATTTGAATATGGATGGTTGTAAGAAATAGGTATACCAAAGGTGGAACCTGCCTGCACCTCTGGTATATTTCTGATACCTCAACCCGTTTCTGAGAAAAAAGGTCTCAGACACAGACAGACATACGGATAATAAAGTGATCCTATGCTTAAGGGTTTATTTTTCCTTTTGAGGTACGAAACCCTAAAAAACATAATTTTTGCTTTTAAGCATATAATGAGACATCAGCTTGGTAGATATACATGTACTCGTACCTCTTGGAAAAACACAAGCTATGTTTTTCTTCAATGGTAAGGTGTTGTGTTGGGTAAAGTGTCCGTTGCAGACGCTGATACTACAGATAGCACTGGTGTACGCACGCGTGTCTGGGTAATCCAGGATTATCGAGTTCATTATAATGACACAATGGCGCAGCGTAGGGACGCCATGCTTGTGAATATTTTAGGACTAGTCCGTTTTTTCAAAGCGGTTCGATATATAGGTACCACCAGAAAAGTGCCCCAGGACAATACAAGCTCGACGAAGTTCCAGAGAAGCTTAACTTTAAGTAACTGTCTTGGATACCGCAGCGAAATTAACCAGAAAAGAATAGCGGAGGAGCAAGAAAAACATTATTTTCAAGACCAATAGGCGCAAAGGGACGTATGTACTACAGCTGGGATAAGCCCAGTTGCCTAGCACCACGGATAAATATTAATATTCTCACACCTACATTGCAAACAATGCACACATTTGAATCATTGCACACTAATATCAAATGGTACATTTCATACGAAACAAATTATTTCTCAATACTTCATTCATACAGTTTGGTATTAATCCCTTTTTACCCGACTACGGCGAAGCCAAAAGGAAGGGTAGGTAATGATTTTGGCAGTCTATGTAGGTATGTATGTATGTATGTATGTTCCACTCCACCGTAGCGCCTAAACTACCGATCGGATTTAAATAAATGAGGTGTCAATAGATTCGTAAGAATAGCCCGGGTGTCATAGGCTATATAAATTTTATCAAATATTTTTATGACGGAAGTTAAATGTCAGATTATAACATCGAAAAAAAAATAATTGAGATAATCATAACATGTTTGGTATCAAATGAAAGGTCTTGACAAGCACATTACAAATATGTATTATATTATAGTTTTAGTACACACAAAATAAAATTCAAATAAAAAAATTAAGTTCAAAATCTAAAACTTGACTACTATAAAATCGCGGTCATAAAAGTAGAAAACAAGAACATAAATATTCTTGTCTGATATTCTTCGTAGTCGCATGCCAATGCGACTACGAAGAATATCAGACAATTAACAGCTATTAACAATTAACAAAAACAATTAACAGCTAACTTCAATAATGCAATTAATAATTGCAAATGCAATTAACAGCTAATTCAATAATAATAATAATAATAATTTATTTGCTAATGGCAATTAACAGCTGACTTCTGTATCAATGAGAACGCCATGAAGGAGCATCAGGTATCATGTGGCATGCGACTACGAAGAATATCAGACAAGAATTTATGTTCTTGTTTTCTACTTTTAAGACCGCGATTTTGTTAGTAGTCGGGTTTTAGATTTTTGAACTTAATTTTTTTATTCTAATGATGGGAACTCATCAAATGAGTCCTCCCGCTCTGGGTGGGACAGAAAGAGAGTGTCGGAGAAGGAACACGTGTGGGTTTAGTCAGTCTCTTACTGACTAAAATCCATCCGTGTTCCTTTCCTTCTAATGCCTTTATGCGTTCCAGGACCGCGTTAACTCTTTCGAACATAATCCGCAACACAGGTTGGTAACCCTATCGATGCTGAAATACCCAACTGTACGTACCTACCATAAAAATCCTAATTAATTATTGCTATCATAATCCGAGTTAATGACAGAACATTATCATTTAATTCTAATGTTCGATACAGACAGATTAATAATAAGTGCGGTGCAAGTCAGCACTCACTGAGCGATCGTCAAAGATGGCAGCCGCGTACCTGCTGGGAGTTTTCTTTGTTTTGGGCTATGTACAGGTAAGATTATTAAAATATTCATAAGTAAAACATGAGAAATATATCTATAGTCTTCCTAACCGTTTTTTGTCAAGGCGGACAATCTTAGCGGAGGTAAACCATCGGCGCGGAAGATATTTTAGTGCTACTGAGAAATTTCTAGTGGAAAAACCCAATGGTACTTTTTGTCCGACCCGGGAATTGAACCCAAGATGGGGTACAGGGCACCCCGCACCCAGCAGTCGCGCTTGCGAACACAAGAGCGGGTTAAGACAATAACTAAGTTGAAAGACGTCAACTTGGTTCATTAGTTCAGAAGTTTTTGAGAAAATTGGGGACGGTTACGGGTCGTTACAATAACTTACACTCTTTGATTGGTCAAAAAGCGTTTCATAATTATTTGAATAGTCAGAATATGTTATAATGTAATATGTTGTATAGGTTCCTAAAAAATATTGGATATAAATTAACTACAATTTAAAAATCTTTAGTAAAAGATAGATAGAACGAATCCCTAGGTAAACTGCTCGTTTTATTTTATTCATTTAAATATTCTTTCATTATACTTAAATGAATTTCCTATATTTTAGGGTGGCGTCGTCAACCCTGAGCCGGCGATCATCGAGGACTTACGTGAGTGAATTTAGTGAATACTTTTAAATAAATTATAAGAAATAAAATACATGCACAAAATAAAGCGTAATTTTCAAAGAGCCACGTCACTGTGCGTGGCACTGTGCTTCGGGAAACAGCTTTTTGTAACTTGCTACGACGTAGCGCTGCTACGCGCAGGGTCGATGAGTGACTACAGCGGTACAGCCTACAGCGAGCGGTCGACGCGGAATCGATTTGAACTGTTATGAAAGAATTATGTGGTAAGGGACAGCCCTCCTCAGACTAACTTTTTAGCCCTATTTTTGACATAAATGGAATGGTACGTACAGAGATTGTAATTGTACATTGAAACCAAAGAATAGTACTTAATTAACTGAAACAAAAAACTTTAAAAAATGTGAAAAAAATTCGAAGCAAATTCCGGTGGATGATTCAAAATAAGGAGCTGAATGCACCCTGTCAGTTTGCCTAGGGCTGGCTGTTCCTCACTCCCTGTATATCCATGCCAAAGCTTAGTAATAAGGTCACGTCATCCGAACCAAAACATTGCAAATGACCTAGCCTGCTAACTCAAATTGATTTATTTCGTGTTAATGTCTGTTTGACGGTACGGCTGACGGCTGAGCGACTAACCGTTGCACTGCGTGTCGCGGGTTCGATCCCCACACGGAACAAATATTTGTATGGCCTACAGCTAGTTGTTACAGGTCTGGCTGATTGTGTGTGTGAGTTTAAATGTTCGGAACAATATTTTTTAAAAGAGTGTTTAAGGAATTCCTTTCAGTCTACTCCATAGAGATCTAAGCTTTCGAATGGGCAACTAAAATGCTTTCAAAAGTTAGTACGCTGTATGCCCTAAGACTGCGACTATAGCTTCTCTATTTTTTTTGTTTCTTGACAATCAAATCAAAATCAAAGATGCTTTACTTTTGTAAACGCACCCACGATGCAGTTAAAATTCCGAATGTGCGACAAAGTAAAAAAAAGTCTTGTCAACCCCCAAAAAAACCTTTTTTTATTTATTTTTCCTTCTGCCCCTAGCTGACTACCAAGCCTCAAGGGTCGTGTCTGGCTATCCCGCGACTCTCGGCCAGATCCCGTACCAGGGTTCTCTACGTATGGTGAACAACGCTGGTGGTGTCAGCTCCTGTGGCTGCTCGCTCATCCACAACAAATGGGTGCTCACAGCTGCTCACTGTCTGGCCAAGTAAGTACACCTTTACTAACAAGAAAAAACAACAACATCATAAGCCTATAAGGCTCCCACTGCAGGGATTCAGGCCTCCTCTCCAGGAGAGGGATGGCCTTTAATCCACCACGCGAACCCAGTGCGTGTTGGTAGATGTCAGATGTCTTCGAAGTTTTTGGTTCTAAGACATGCCGGTTTCCTCACGATGTTTTTCTTCAACGTTTTGAGAGCAGTGGTGATGAAATAAATTACTCAAAGTAATGCGCCTGCCTGCGTTCGAACCCACAACTTACTGTTCGTAATTCGGGGCCACCAACTTCGGGGGGCAACTACGGAATCCTACATTGTGTGTGGTCCGACATACAACTTGGCCGGTTTTCTTACTTAAATGTAAAGATTTGTCATTGGCTCGCGTACAATTTTTTTATTTTGTTTTGTTTCAGCTGTTAGTCTTCCAGGGAACTTCTTACATGAATTAATACCTAAACGTGTTAATTATTACCTTCTTTATCTGTAAAAGCCCGCAGCAAAACGGCGGTCCGGTCCGGTTTAGTCCGAACCATATTTTATACCAAAATGATACCCTTTTTGTTTACAGTCGTATCACATTCGTTGTCCGCTTCGGTCTGACCAACCTGACCCGTCCCGAGATCCTCGTGGAGTCTGCCAACAAGTACATCCACCCCGAGTACGATGAAATCAGGGCTGGAGTCCAGACCGCTGATCTTGCCTTGGTCGGCCTTAACGATGAAATCCCCTACTCTGGTTAGTGTGAACATTATTTATTTCGTAAGTAATTAGTAGATTAAGTAGCTGAACCAACCTTGTGTTCTATGCCGGTGAACGTACTTGGCATAGGTACAAAAACCAACCTTTGGAAACCTTGATTAGGTACATCTTAATTGCTAAATTTGTCTGGCTTCCTGTTAAATTCGGCCCTATTGTATGTGATTTTGTGAGTAGGTAAGGAAGCAGTTTTAAAAACTACTCTGCTTAAGATTCATGTAAGGAAAGTCTGCTCTGTTAGATATTGCCATTTTGAAGCACACCACAATAAGGACGCCTGTTTCTACTCCAAACTAGTCCAAACCTCAATTGTTTTCTTGTTTTCTAACAGCTAACGTGCAGCCTGCCCGTCTCATGAGCAGTGCTCAGAAGAACGTCAACTACGCGGGAGTGCGCATGATTGTCAGTGGATTTGGTCGTACCGACGATCTCTGGAACGGTCAGTATTTATCCTATCATTCTTCTGAATTAAACGAATGAAAAAAAAATCTCCATAATTCTCTACACAAACAAACTAATGTAAACAAAAATCTTGACAATTCGTTGTTTGTTATTCACCCGAGCTGGCATGATTAAGGGTGAATTTCACCAATGAACCTGAACGGTACAGCACTAATTCTAAATCGCGTTCCATTGTCATAATAGCTATGGAACGACAACTTCTGAATGCTGTTCAGACGTGTTGCGTGCGTAACAAAATATGTAGGTAGGTTCCTTGAGTTCCTTCTATGTTTCTGTAGTATTGTACGTACCAATACCCCAGGTGGTGCTGCCTCCGAGATCCTCCTGTGGACGTGGCAGCTAGGATTTTCTAACGAAGACTGCCTGTCCTGGTACCCCACCAGCCAGGTCATCCAGGAACAGACCATCTGCTCAGGAGCCTACAACAACACGTCTCCAATCCAGTCCTCTTGCCAGGTAAAAATAAGAACTAATATTGCGATCATTCAGACAGCGAATACTAACCTTGTAACAGTCAACAACAACAGTCAGGACAATAGGGGATCGGACAAAAAAAAAACTAATTAGTCCGTCAGATAGATTTCCAAAAATTATTGGACACGTATTTTTTCTTTTTTCACGTAAACTTAAAATGAAGACGATACAGTGCTTTGAAAACTCGTGTGACGTCATATGATAGTACATTTTGACGACACAAGTGACGTTTCAAGCCCCACTCCAAGATCTTTGACATGTTTTATCTTCGTAATTTTTTATTGATTTGATAAAACAAAAAATACGTATTCAATATTTTTCGATAATCTAACTTACGGACTAAACAGAATCATATTATTTTGACCCAGTCCGATCCCCTATTTGCCAACCATGCCAAATTGCCAACTTAGTCAGTTGTAAAAAAAGTGGCTTTCCATCTCAACGTGATAGAAAGCCACTTTTTCTATACAGGCCGTCTAGCGCCATCTCGTTCCAACTCTTGAATATGATTAAAACAATACTTAGGACATCGTACCTACGTAACCCCTTGATCATTTCTTTGATAGTTTATTTCTGGCCCTCAACGAGTCATAAGCCAGAGCAAACTTACTTAAATGCCGAGCACATAACGCATGGCCGGTAGTGAGAGAGAGGGAGACAGTGTTTGAGATCGGCTTCCAGTCTTCCAGTTGCATACCAGCATAAGACATGACCTCAGACTATGATGTGTGCGACTGTTTCTCACACATATGGGCTGAACGCGACGTTCTAATCCGGTGACTGCCGCCACTGCCGGCCGGGACGAACGTTCTTTCGGAGGAATGTTGTCTATAGCTCTCCTTCTTTATATTACAACATTGCCAAATATTTAAATTTGTTATAACCACCAGGGTGACAGCGGTGGGCCCCTGACCTTCGTAGACAAGGATGGCAAAACCACCCAGGTTGGCATTGTGAGCTTCGGATCCACCCAAGGATGCAACAGCCCCTGGCCATCTGGTAAGTTATGATAACATTATAGTATCTTCAGTATGACGCTCAAAACATTTTAAAAAAAAATTACCAACATTGTGGTTCTAGAAATTCCACAATGTAGTTACAAAACTCAAGTAATTAATAGAAAGAAAGGAAAGATTTTTAAATATATTTGCCTTTTTTACCTGACTACGGCGAAGCCAAAAGGAAGGGTAATGATTTTGGCAGTCTATATGTATGTATGTTCCACCGTAGCGCCTAAACTACTGAACGGATTTTAATAAATTAGGTGTCAATAGATTCGTAAGAATAGCCCAGGTGACATAGGCTATATAAATTTTATAAATTCTTTTTATGACGGAATTTAAATGTCAAAAACTTACCTCAAAAAATATTAAATTGAGATAATCATAGTAAGTTTGGTATCAAATGAAAGGTCTTGGCGAGCACATTACAAATATGTATTATATTATAGTTGTACACACAAAAATAAAATTCAAATAAAAAAATTAAGTTCAAAAATCTAAAACCCGACTACTAAGAAAATCGCGTTCTTAAAAGTAGAAAACAAGAAAATAATTCTTGTCTGATATTCTTCGTAGTCGCATGCCGCCTTACTAATGGCAATTAGCAGCTGACTTCTGTATCAATGAGAACGCCATGAAGGAGCATCTGCCTATCTATCAGTGGCATGCGACTACGAAGAATAGCAGACAAGAATTATTTTCTTGTTTTCTACTTGTTAGTAAGTAGGTACTCGGGTTTTAGATTTTTGAACTTAATTTTTTTATTTGGCATTCATCATTAGATGGGTATACAGAATATCATTGGTATACAGTATGTAATTTTAAACGAGGGACATATTGAAACCCGCAATATCGCAATGCTTAGGTACATGATTCTAATAAAAATATAAACAACAAAGAAACACTGATAAATAACAGACAGAACCATCTGAACCATACCAAATATTTCGGAAAGTCTCGCCAGTCGCCACCCTTGCGTTTATCACAGAAAATGTGCGCGGATCAATGACTTATAGGTATAATCCATTTTCCCTGCATATTTTGAAAGTGGTGTAGGACAATGGCGAAAAAAAACGTCTAATAAATTGAGATCTTGAGAGCGTGCGGGGGCCGTGGGACAATTAGGTAGGTACGTCACAAATTAAGGTCATAGTTTTTTACATTTTGGGACGAGAATCGAATACTGAATACCCTCCTTCAATATGTCCCTTGTTTAAAATAACACCCTGTATATTGAATACTAACACCCATCACCGTATATGCAGTTCCGCTATTTTATTTAATTTAACCCTGTAGGTACTTTCTTAAAAACGAGTCTTTTCGGGTGCTTGTTATTTTCCAGAGCCGCAAAGACCGTAATACTCAATGTGTCAACCTTCCTCAGGTTTCGTGCGGCCCGGCCACTACCATGGCTGGTTCACAGAGGTATCCGGCATTGACTTCGACTGGGACAGCGATGCCGTTTCTGAGGAAGCTCAGAAAGTGCATGTTGTTGACTTCTAAAAAGGAAGGAAGTAAATAAAAGTTGTTTCACAAGTTCTAAACTTTGTTTTATTTGAATAATCCGCTGCCGCTGATGCATAGTAGCACCCACAGATATACTACTTCGCGTGGCCAGCTTAAATACTTAGGTACACGTATTTTATATATACATAACGAAATGTATCAACAGCAAGCTAATTTGTGACGCTTTGGAAGATTTTATGAAGCCAGAAACAATAATACAGGTTTTACGTGGATGAGCTGCATGGACTCCTTCTCAAAGGATTGGCCTATAATCGCACTAGATCGCGAAAAGTGGAAGGAAAGAAGTGAGGCCTTTGCCCTGCAGTGGGACAATAGGTACAGGCTAATAATAAAACACTTAAAAACAACTACACTCCTCGAAACTACTCCTCACTACTTAAAACTCAAATATACGTGATGAATTTGAACGCCTGGATAAACATTTTTTTTTATTTGGAGAGTGACATCATCAAATGACTCCTCCCGCTCTGGGTAGAGCGGAAGGGAGTGTCAGACTTCTACTGACTAAAAACCACCCATGTTCCTTTTTTAGCCCTTTGTGTCCGGGGCAGCGGTATCTCTTTCAAACAACCCGGGGTAGGGACAGCTATGAAAAGTCCGGAAAAGGTTATAATTTATTTGGAAAACGAAGGGACTGTTCGTATGTTCGAAATCTATAATCGACTCCTGAAACCGATTTTGATGAAGTTTAGCACAGTCGCTTCTTTTTCATACCTACGCCAGGTTAGGTTGGTAGATGGAAGATTGGTCAAGTAGTAAAACATACGAGGATGCAGTACCACGGTAGGAATAAGGCAGTATAACGATGTAGTTCGAAATAAAATACTTTTGTAGGTATAACTTAAAACTTTATTATTTAGACATTTTTCTAATATTTAGTACGTGTGTCTCTTACACCACAAATCGCTCAAAAATAACGACTTAAAAATAACTTTGTGTTTCTCTATGTCGTTTGAAGATTACAGAAAGTAATTAAATATGTTATATGTTAGCGGTAAATATCTCGGCATCAGAAGCATAAAGGTTGGATGTATACAAAAACAGAGAGTTTTGTACATCCGACATTATGCAAGCGGACCTTACAAAAGGACAAAAGAACTATGCAATATCTGTCTGGAATAAGTTTCCACATACTGATACACGCAGAAAAGTAATCAGGTACTAATAAATGCAGTTAAAAGCATATCACATAATGTTAGCTTAAGCTTTGTTAACGGAACTTATCACAATGTTACACCAACACTACATTAAAACACTCACGAGCAGAAATATGTTACACTTAGCAAAATACAAAAGCTATTTTCTTGGGAAATAACGGTTTCTATTTTGAAATAAGACCTATTTCGTAATAGTGTGGCTTTCAAAATGCTATGTTCGTAAACGAAAACGTACGTTCGGAGGGGGATTGGCAAACATCACGAAATATCACAAAGGGGAAGGGGTTGTAGTAAGATATAAGATATCCAGAATAAAATTAGATTATACGAGTACCTTATACCTGTATTTAAAGTTAATATTCTAAATATTTCAAGATTCTTTGTAGGTACTAAAGTGTGCACGTGATTTTGAGTGGCGGGGGGGAGGGTAAATATTTAAAAAACCATCACGTGATTAATGGACGGCCCCAGTGGCCCCCAGGACAAAATTACTTTAAAACGTTGCTATATCTATACATATTAGTGCTCGTAAGTTTACATGTACTTATTGTAAGTAGTTACATTATTTCTTGTTTACAAAATGTATACAAACTATTCATATCTTAATAGTTAATGTAGTAAGTCCATATTAACAAATCGTTATCACCATTTTCATTTATTTTAACCTATCTATTAGTCGATTGCAGAAATTTGAAATAACGTACGGGACTTTTGGCATGCTTATTTACTTTTCACTTGGCCTTCGATGTCCTTTAATGCATTTTAAATTTTTACCGTCCAAGTGCTTGCAATAAAAAACACTTAACCTTTTTAGCGCCACAGTCACGTATAGACGACAAGCCGAACAAGCAAACTAGTGCTCTAAGTCTGTCGACTTAAGGTACTTTTTGGCTTGTCGTCTTACTTGACCGTGGCGGTCAATGGGTGGACAATACTTTGCCTATATCATGTCGAAATAAGATACAAACAATCAAACGTATTGAGCGAGAGAGAAACGATTGTTTAGGGACCATTCACACCGACCGGGTCGGAGAGGAGAGCAGATTTTTTATCGCGTTTCAAACAGAGTTATTCTGAATCATTGTAATAGGGTTTATTTTTACACGTAACTTCTTTTGTTCTTGAGAGCAATTTGTTCTTGAGCGTAGTGACATGTCAAAATAAATCTTATCGCAATGATTCAAAACTCTGTTTTAAACGTGATAAAAATGCTCTCCTCTCCTAGCCGGGCGGTGTGAACGAACCCATAGACAATAGAGCACGGAATCACTGCAGCCAGTAGTGACAGCGAAGCAAGTGTGTTGAGCGAACAACCGCTGTTAAATCTTAACATCACGCCTGTAATCCGCGAAGGTTTAGGCAGAGGTGTACCTAAAAGGACGACCTACAATCTCACCAGTTATATTTAAGTCACATGTAATGAAGGGCAAGCATATTGCCTGATGCTAAATTTCTGCTGGAAAACCTAATAACACTTTACTCGATTCGAGAATCGAATCCAGGACAGAATGTGAAATGTCCCTCTGAGCTGGGCCCTCTCCGACAACGTTTCTGCGTTACTAAGGATCAACAATAGCTAGCTACCGTTGCATTAACGTTTACAGCGCGTTTTTGTTGCGTTGTAGGCGCGTAAAAAGCCGTCGTGTGAAATACTCATAAGTATAGACAATATTCGATAGTTGAACACGCTAGCATTAGTTTATATTGTAATATTTACGATCATTTACACCTGCATAAATGTATTTACAAATAAAGTAAATGGTCTCTTCTCTAGTACTAAATTAAATTGCGTAGATACAAGGATTAATACCACAATATAAATATGGACAGTACGGAAACTGCCTACAAACGCTCGAAACCGCACACTCACACAAACATGCGCATCGACAGGGCCAGCTAGCGAACATCGCAGTGCTCTCAGTTGTGCGTGCCGCGCCGAGACGAGTGATTAGTTTACGTAAAAGTTTTTTTTGAAATTAATATCCTCCAATCTTTTTTAAATGCCGGGAACGTATACGGGTGTTTGAACTCGGCTTCATCAAAACCGGAGATATTGTATTTTAAACTTCCTACTAATTTTGAAAGGTAAGAATGATTGTTGTTGTCGAATTATGGGCGTTCAAAGTTTCTGTAAAAAAAAATAATTGAAATCGAAATTTCTCGAAAACGTAGCGTCCTAGACAAAAAAGGACCAAAATTTTGACCCCCCTCTGCCACCCCCGTGATATTTAAGTGAGAATCACATGACACCAAAAAAAATTTTTTTTTTTTTTACACTGGTCCAACTTTACTTATTAATAACATTAAATAACATTTTATTAGTCTAAAACTGTGCAGTATGAAAAAAATTGAAATTGAAATATCTCGAAAACGGAGCTTCCTAGACAAAAAAGGACCAAAATTTTGACCCCCCTCTGCCACCCCCGTGATAATTAAGTGAGAATCACATAACACCAAAAAAAAATTTTTTTTTTACACTGGTCCAACTTTACTTAATAATAACATTAAAAATAACATTTTATTAGTCTAAAACTGTGTGATATGAAGGAAAGTTCATTGAAAATAATAATTTATAATAATATATTCGTTCTTAATATTAATAATATGTTAATTATTTATAGCAGAATTGCACATCACTAGTTGTAGTAAGCTAGTTATTTCAATTCGATTCATTGATCACAACAGAATAAAAATATTTAAG
Source organism: Diarsia dahlii (assembly GCA_949775195.1). Lineage (NCBI taxonomy): Eukaryota > Metazoa > Arthropoda > Insecta > Lepidoptera > Noctuidae > Diarsia > Diarsia dahlii. The sequence continues at coordinate 10,832,671 of OX459210.1, read as the reverse complement.
AAAAAAAAACAATATCATCAACATTAAAAGGGACAACCCTATGGCTTCAATGGAGCGTAGGTAGTTATCGCATCAACTAGGCTTAGTTTCGGTACTGTCCATATTTATACTGTGTTAATACAGTGGTTCGATACTAATGTAAAACGTTACACATTTGTATTGAATTTGCCAGTTAATCAATATAATTTAGTACCCATAGAAAAGAGACCACACTGTGGAAGGGACACCGATACGAATACTGTTACCACGCATTTCGTGCATCATTTTGAGCCCTCTCCACATAGAAATGTATCATTGGCTATTACAAAAAAACAACTGTTTCCTACACAAGTGCAATCATCATCAGCCTATAATGTTCCCACTGCAGGGACTCAGGCCTCCTCTCTAGGAGAGGGATGGGCTATATCTACCACGCGGGCTCAGTGCGGGTTGGTAGATGTCGCATGTCTTCAATTTTTTTTTGGTTCTAAGACATGCCGAAAACATGAAACGATTTCCCATGAGAGCAGTGGTGATGCAATCAATAAGTGCACCTACACAATTCATAATGTACTAGCTGATGCCCGCGGCTTCGCCAGCGTGGTAATCGGTTAAATTTTATACTAAAAACCTTCCTCGAGAACTACTTTATCCATGGGTGAAAACAGCATGAAAATCGGTGAACTAGTTTTTGAGTTTTTGAAGCATACACAAACCAACATAACATTTTTATATATATAGATTAGAAAGTTGTTTTTTTTTGTCAATAACCAATGAAAATTGTCTATATTGGGGGTCTCAGAAAGACATACTGAATACCTGATAACCGTTTTCCCGTCGGTGTCTCGTCCACATACAACACACAATGTTATCACTACCTATCCGCTTGCTCCACATTACCCTGATCAGATCCCGAATTAAAAATAGTCTGTAACAGTTCTAGGCCATACTCTTTCTCTTCTAAAAACGTATCATCTCTCAACTCTGGTCGGTTCAGATGGTCTTGCAGGACTTTCCTAAGGTTATACCGCTGGTCTCGACATAGTCTCAAGATGACTGGGTCCTTGGTACTAACTAAGACTTGTAATATACCGAGTAAATGCTCTGTGCTTTCGTTTCTGCCCGCTTGGATCTCTGATGCTATCACCCTTATGATGTTTTGGTTTATGAATTGTTCTGGAAATGAAATAAAAAAATATTATTAGACTTCTAGTATTAATTGAGCAAGTCTGGGAAGAACAAGAGATGACAATTGACTAAACAAAATATGTTTCTGTTTAGTTCGTCCGATAGATTATCCAAAAATATTGGATACGTGTTTTTTGTTTTATCAAATTAATAAAAATTAACGAAGACAATACGCGTCAAAGATCATGAGTGGGGCTTGTGACGTCACTTGTAGGTACAAAATGTACTGTAATGTGACGCCACACGAGGGTAAGTAATGCGCCTGCCTGGGTTCGAACCCACAACTTATTGTTGGTAAGTCGGGGCTGTCACCACTGGGACACAACGTTCTTAAATGATAATTTCCTACTAATATTATGAATGTGAAAGCTTGTGAGGATACTACTTCACGCAAAAACTCTTTCACGCAAAAACTACTGATCGGATTTGGATGAAATTTGTCACAAAGTTAGTTTATAGCCAGGATTAACACATAGGATACTTTTATCCCGGTAGTACAATCCCGTGGGACAATGTCGAACTCCACGCGGGCGAAGCTGCGGGCATAAGCTAGTATAAATATAATGCTCTTACTTATAGCGTCCCCGTAATTCTGGGCGAAGTGTCTGATGAGGAAAGCCGCCTTTGTCTTGGCAACTGGTTCGGGGGAGTTCAGCAGTTCCACCAGGACTGGACAGCCGCCTTGCTTGATCAGCTCCAGGGAAGTTGGCTCGTACCCGCGAGACATACCTGCAAGGAAAGTTAAATATATTTTAGAAAGAGATCAAAATCAAATAATAATCAGGACAAATGATGTTTATTTTGCAAATAGATTTTTACGAACACTTTTACAAGTAATTTATGTTTTTTTTTTTTGTTTTTGGTGGCGCCGTTGTTTCGTACTTGACTACTCTTAGAAGGAACAGCCGAAACAAACTCAGAGGTAATAGTCTTTTTTAAAGTCCAGACATAATCTTGGTCAACTCACATGAGGGAGATTAGTGTCCGAGATGGTCTTTAGAAGAAAGAACCACACAGATTTGAAGTTTTTCTTGGGCAAAATGATTTAAATGTTAACTCGTTACAAGGTAAGTGTGTCATTGGTTGAATGTTATCAACAGCTGACCGCGATACTTGACTTCTGTTTAATTTAGACACCAAAACAAGTTCAAATTCTATTGTTAGCACAAAATTGAAGGATTTTTTTTTATTCTGGTTTGATTTCAACTCTCAGTTGAGTCGTCAAATGGTAACAGACTTTCGTCCATACGATAAAAGCGAAAAATAACTCGTTTCAATTCGGGCAACTCGAGTCAACACAAATCCCGATGAATTGTTCACGATCACACGATCATTTGTTCTGTGTCTGGGTGTAATTTATCTATAATATGTATGTATTTAGAAATATATAAGTATGTTTATCAGTTGTCTAGTACCCATAACACAAGCTCTGCTTAGCTTGGGACTAGATGGCGTTGTGTGATAGTTGTGGAATATTATTATTATTTAGAGTGTGCTTTTGCTTCTCAGCTTTACTGGAGCTTCCAACTACATCTACGGGTCGAAACCAAAGTAAATGCAGCGTGTGGTGTGTTATGATTTTATGATGAGGGTGTGTTATGATGAGGACCTATTTCGTTTTCTTCAATTTCCATGAACTTTCTGACAATTCGACAAGTATTTAAAATTGCAGCTTTTTGTAAGGTGATATAGAGCGTTTCTTTGAGGTTTAATAATTTGAGGCTATGGAGTAAGTAATAATAATAATAATAATAATATTCCACAACTATCACACAACGCCATCTAGTCCCAAGCTAAGCAGAGCTTGTGTTATGGGTACTAGACAACTGATAAACATACTTATATATTTCTAAATACATACATATTATTGATAAATTACACCCAGACACAGAACAAATGATCGTGCTCATCACACAAACATTTGTCCTGGGTGAGAATCGAACCCACGACCTCCGGCATAGCAGTTAGGGTCACTAACCACTAGACCAACAGGCCAGTCAGTCAAGTCAAGTGATTCGGAATAACACCTGTTGTTGAGAGAACTATAGGAACCACATACACTTTTTCCTGTTCCCATATTCTTCTTACTTCCTGTTTGAGTTCTGCGTATTTACTAATTTTTTCGGTGATTGTTTTTTGTATGTTGTGTGTGTTGGGTACAGCAATATCTATTAAGTAAGTGACTTTATTTATTTTATCTTGTAGTATTATATCCGGCCTATTATAGTGAATTGTCCTGTCTGTGAGAATGCCGCGGTCATAGAAAAGTTTATGAGTTTCATTTTCGAGTGTATCTTTTGGTGTGTAATTATAGTATGGCGTGTTTGTATCTTGTATGAGTGTGTATTGAACTGCCAATCTTTGATGGATAACATTTGCCACCTGATTGTGTCTGTGTGTGTAGTCGGTCTGCGTGAGGGTTGTGCATGCTCCTGTTATGTGCTGAATAGTTTCTGGTTGTGTGTGACACTTGCGACATTTATCATTTGTTACTGAGGGATCTTTGATAATAAACTTTCTATAGTTTTTAGTGTTAATTATCTGGTCTTGTATTGCAATGATAAATCCCTCAGTTTCTGGGAATAAACTACCTATTTTGAGCCATTTGTTTGAGGCAACCCCGTTGACATGTGGTTGTTCTAGGTCATGAGGATGTCGGCCATGAAGAACTTTCTTCTTCCAGTCTTCAATTTTTTGTATCTGCGGGTCTTCGTTAGCAATGTGTAGGGTATCTGATTGTTCACTTAAGTTAAGTGGAGTGTAATTGTGATCAGTTTGGACTATGGCTTTATGGATTTTGCTATTGTGGGACTTTGTGTGAAAGAATGATTTTAATCTACAAATTTGTTTTCGCCATAGGTGCTGGATGTCTATTAGGCCTCTCCCTCCATTTTCTCTTTTGATGGTAAGTCTCTCTATGGCAGATTTAGGATGTAAGTTATTATGTTTTGTAAGTGTGGTGCGAATAGTTCGTTCTAGTTGTTCTGTGTCTGTTTTTGTCCATTTAATAACTCCAAATGAATATGTTAATATGGGGATAGCAAATGTATTTAAAGCTTTGATGAGATTTTTGCCAGACAGTTGGGTTTTACATAAAGCGAAAAGTCTTCTCTTGAACTCTGCAGTAAGTGTTTCTTTAATTCTAACATGATCTAGCCCCTTCAATTGTGTGTAACCTAAGTATTTGTACAAGTCGGACGGTTCCATCGCTGTTATGGTGTCTGTGTCATTTACGGTATAGTCGCCGGGTCGTATCTTGCCTCGTATGATGTGAAGTGTTTTACACTTATCCAGACCAAATTCCATATTTATATCTCGGCTGAACTCTGCTGTAGCTTCTACTAGTTTCTTCATATCTTTTTCGGTTTGCGCGTATAGTTTAATATCGTCCATGTAAATCAGATGTGAGATTGTTGTTTGTTCTTGTGTTGTAGTGTTTTTGAGACAATATCCAGCCCGGCAGCGCTGCAGCAGATGAGACAGAGGGTTTAGTGCAAGACAGAACCACAGGGGACTCAGAGAGTCACCTTGATAGATACCTTTCCTGATAAATATTTGTCGCGTTGTAATGTTATTGTGATTAGAATTTTATTATTAATTAAAAATCCGCATCGCCCGAGGATCCATGATTCCCAGTCTGACTTGGTAGATATCACATTTCTTAGAATTGTTCAAAAACCAATGCTGCTACTTACATGATAAAGCATAAATACACTTGGCAAGCGCGGTCCCTTGCTCCGTCCGTACCAGGCTAAGTAGTACCGGCAGCAGACCACTGTTGAGTGCCCTTTCCTGGCAGAAAGGATTGTTCTGACACAAAGTGCCTAGGACTGAGCTGGCACGAGCCCGCAGGTCCTCATTAGGACTGCTGTAGCAGATCGGGAACATAGCGAACCCACCCATTTTGAAGAAGTCTGGAATGAAATGTTATTTATTTAATAAAGTTCATGTACAATAGGTAGGTTGCGGTTAGGTAGGTTGCAGGAACCCGCTGGACGAGAGACGCACGGGACCGGTCAATGTGGCGACGCCTGGCTGAAATGATGATGACAATAGGTACATAGGCGGACTTAATGCCACAAATACCTCTACCAGTAAACGAAAAACCAAAAGTTTCTCTAGTCATGAGTTAGATATTTTGTTTATTTCAGTTGCTCCATGTAAAATGTTGGTATTCAACTGTATCTGGTAAGACAATCTAACCAAATTATGTTGGAAAAAAACCAGGAATAATATGTATAATGATGATGTTTATGCTCCATCATTGTCTCATAATGATTTTTTAAATGAATTTGCTATCATTTTAACAGACTTCAAAAAAAGGAGGAGGTTATCAATTCGGCTGTTCTTTTTTTTTATGTTTGTTACTTCATAACTTGCGACTGGGTGAACCGATTTTCATGATTCTTTTTTTATTTGAAAGCTGGTGCTTCCCGTGTGGTCCTGTGGACTTCAGAAGCTGATTTTTCTTCATAAGTTTATTTTTCACTTTTTTGTGTTTTATTGTTTTCAATGGTTGATGAGCTATTTGTAGATTTTCAAATTCAAACGTTTATTTCTCAAAACAGTATTTAATTTTACATTTCCAGAAGATTTTTTTTTTTCTGTGATTACGTCCACATTAATTTTGTCTCTGAATGGTCTATTAGTTAATATTTTCTACAGATGATCATCAAGCATATTCTACAGCTGTAAATGTTGAATGCTAATTTGTGAAAAACAGACAAATTAGATGGAATTACGTAATAAATAATGAATCACAGCCAATGAAATTGAAAATCTTTTTGATACAAGAGGTGTACAGCAAAAGCCTAGATTTTACTCTGAATTAAGAACATGGACAAAAAGAGCATAACATCAAAGTTATACAACTAAGAAGCTTGTACAAAAAGAGGTTGTTTAGTGCCTGTTGGTCTAGTGGTTAGTGACCCTAACTGCTATGCCGGAGGTCGTGGGTTCGATTCCCACCCAGGACAAATGTTTGTGTGATGAGCACGATCATTTGTTCTGTGTCTGGGTGTAATTTATCTATAATATGTATGTATTTAGAAATATATAAGTATGTTTATCAGTTGTCTAGTACCCATAACACAAGCTCTGCTTAGCTTGGGACTAGATGGCGTTGTGTGATAGTTGTGGAATATTATTATTATAATTTATTTATTATTATTAAACATAGAAGTCTGCCTTTGTACGGTTTTATTACTTGTGCATAAAGTTTTAATAAATAAATTTATTTATTTTCAGGCAACTAAGGCCCATATAATAATATATATACCTTACAGACTAACACACAAATATGATATAATATAATTTGTGTAGCAAAGTCAGAACGCCATCCAATTACGACTATAATCCTACATAAACCAATTTAGACAGAACTAAAAACGAATTCCTAGTAAACCATCCCGTGTGAAGACGGTTGTCGTCTCTGAGGCAGATTAAAAAAACTCTGGCGTGTATATTTGGACTTGTTCCTGACTGATCGGTCAGAGAAGGCAAAACACCGGAAGAGGTGGAAAAGAATGGAGGAGGCCTTGGACCAACAATGTAAAAGAATAACTTAATTTTAAAAATCAGCTTACCATTAGCCACGTCTAGATCATCAACATAATCCAGTAGGACGGCAAATGAGTTCTTCACTTCATCGGGCAACTCATCCCCTTCCTTTATATTGGCTAGCAGGTCCCTGTTGGTCAGCACTTTTATGGCAGTTAACAGCACTTCTGACACATTTACTGTTAAGCTGCTCAGCGCGTCCTCGAGGAATCTGCGTCTCTGAAACATTATGATGCAATGTTTAACATTTTGAACGCCAAAGCGTTAGACGCATGGTGCACCTCCCACGCCAAGGCACAAAAATCTACAAACCCATTATTTTATATTATTAGACACTATTTTGTATAAAACAGCAAATAAAAGTTAAAAAAGAAAATACGGTTTTTGTCGCTTATAGACGTCGGTGGCGTATTGGACACGTTTTCATTTGTCGCCTATACACGACAGTGGGGTTCAAAAGGTTAAAAATAAAATCATTGATGGAATAACTAATATTAATAAACGCCTTGGCCCAGCATTAGCTACCAGTTTTCTATCAGGAATTCCTCAGTAGCAACCATGGTGTCTGGACTTGTTCCCGGTGGATGACAATAGTTTTGCCCCTATTACATCATCATACTGCCTAACCCATTCTATCTTGCACCCTATTACATGAGATTTAAATATAATGTGTAAAATGTGACGAGTACTATTAGGTACACCTTTGCCTATTCTTTTTGGGATTTGGCAGACGTAATGTTTTATTATACCTATTATTGCATATATTATTTCAATAGATTTATTATGTGCTTAGTAAAAGAGATTTAAAACTCAAAATGTGTGTTTTAATCTAGTTGCTAAATACAAAGTTATGTTATGGTACAAACCTGATCATCAAGTGGGGCTATATCTGTATTCCCGGGAGCATCTTCTGCCTGGGTAGCTTCCATAGCAAACTTCAACAGACTCTGAAAACAGAATATTATGCCATTATGTAAGCACTACAAAAGCACACACAGCCTGCCTGCTCAAGATTTTTTTGCTTGATGATTTAGTCCAAAGAAAAGAAAAACTACAAAACATTATTTTTCATAGATTTTGAGACAAACAAGGACTCTTCTTCCACTTCTCTCTTGGTTTTTTTAAATTAATGACATAGCATTAATATAAACAGCCTATAATGTTCCCCTGCTGGGACTCAGGCCTCCTATTTATGAGAGAAAATGGGCTATAATCCACCACCCGGGCCCAGTGTCGTTTGGTAGATGAGACATGTCTTATAAGTTTTAAGACATGCGGGTTTCCTTACAATGTTTTTTTCAACATTTTAGAGCAGTGGTGATGAAATAAATACCATGATTAGTTCGAACCCAGGCGCTTGCCTAAGTTCGAACTCACGACTTGATGACTTACCTTTAAATTTGTAGGTGGTCTCCGTGAACCTTGACTGCCACTACTACCAGTGGCTGAGAAAACTTGAGAAATCTGTTGATTATTGCCAGCGGCCAAACTCAATCCTCCGGTAATGCTCTGTCTTGGTTGCCCATTATCTTGACTATTAGCAGGAATGGCAACCGCGTTATTTATTCTTGGGGGGTTATTTGAACCCATTTTGATTTAGCAAAACTGTTATCAACACTATTTGAACTTCACTTCAACTGACGACAAGCGTCTCAAGAGATTGATGTTACACTACTAACAGTGCAGTGTACACAGATTTCAATGCTTTTATTCAAGGTGGTGATAATGAATCACCTACGACACTAAAGTTCTGGAAAAATTATGAAATATCGAGAACAAACCAAATGTAGTTACCACAACCACATTGACATAACGTCAAAATGAAATGACAGTCACGGTCAGTGTTGCCAGATGCCGTCGCGCGTTTTCCCCAAACCTTCCCCGAGATTCCCCCAAAAATGACGTTTTGAAGGAAAAACACCTACAAAAAACAAAACATTTACCCTCATTGAAACGCCATATTTATTTTGATTTGATCAAGTCTCATTTTTTGCGTTACAACTTCCAAATAAAACACCTAAAAGTGAAAAATAAACTTCAGAAGAAAAATCAGCTTCTGAAGTCGGTGACATTTGTTTGTTTGATTTGGCTTTTTTGCCTTTTCTTCTGAAGTTTATTTTTCACTTTTAGGTGTTTTTGAAGTCGGTTGTTTTTGTTTGCTTTTCCATATCATGGTACCACCCTTGAAATATCTCCGTTCCAATAAAAAAAGAATCATCAAAATTGGTTAATAAACGACGAAGTTATTCGCGAATACACATAAAAAAACGAAAACAGAAAAAAAAATAGCACTCCGGGAGTGCCGGCAGAAGTGAAAACTTCAATATTAACTTTCAAACTCGCGTCAGGGTCACGTGATGCTGATCGAAAAATCTTAAGATTTACCCATACAAAAAAGTGCTCAGCGCCGCTAAAGAAGTTTTCACTTCAAAAATGATCATAAAATGAAAAGTATTGGGCCAAACCATGCTAAATTTTTAACCGACTTCCAAAAAAAGGAGGAGGTTATCAATTCGACTGTATTTTTTTTTTTTTTTTTTTTTTATGTTTGTTCGCTCATAACTTGCGACTGGGTGAACTGATTTTCATGATTCTTTTTTCATTTGAAAGCTGGTGCTTCCCGTGTGGTCCCATTGTCACCATTTCAATATCTGATGATGGGATCTTGTAGAAATCGGGGGAACTCTTCAATAAATAACAGCAGATTAACCGCGATTGTTGCTATAGCATATCTAAGCATTGTTTACACCACCACACAACAATATAATATCACGCCTGTACTCACTACAAAGGTTATAAAAACTATTTTGTGAAAATCTGATGAAGAACTTCGGAGATATTCAACGGAACTCCTCAATAAATGATAGCAAATGGACTGGGATTGCTGAAATCTCATATTGTCTGTCTATTGTTTACACCAGTCCTAACATAACATCACGCCGGTACGTTGTGAAGGGGTAAGCACATGTGAAACACTAAAAAGTGAAAAATAAAAACTTTTTTACAAAAAATAAAACCGACTTCGACAAAAAAAACACTCAAAAGTGAAAAATAAACTTGAGAAGAAAAATCAGTTTCTGAAGTCGGTGACAAAAAAATGAAATCAAAGAAACAAAAGTCACCGACTTCAGAAACTGATTTTTCTTCTCAAGTTTATTTTTATGGGACCAAATGGCAACTATTCCGCATCAAACTAAAAATGAATCACGTAAATCGGATCATAAATCGCAGCGTAATTGGTGTACATACATAGAAAAAAAAACATACCAATCGAATTGAGAACCTCCTCCTTTTTGGGAAGTCGGTTAAAAAATTTATTTATTTATTTATTTATTGACACACCAACGACTTATTCACTAAATCCTTACATTAAGTTATATTCTATTTAACAATTTTGCGGTGAATTCGTCACTTATAGGTGTGCACAGCACTTGTATAAAATCAATAATAAAAACTGGAGCGGAAATTTATCAAAATTAAAATTTACATTGAACTTAAAATGTCAAGTACATAGTTAAATTAAATTAAAATACAGTAAATTAAAGATTACAAATAAACGTCAGTTAAATTGAGATAGGAAATAATTATAAATTAAGACTATAACAATGAGAAATACAGACACATTACATCAATTACAAATAAAATTAAAATTAAAAGATTAGAGAATTAATGTAATAAAGATTAAAATTTGAGTTCAAAAATTAGATTAAATAAGTTAAATTAAATTATACAGAATTAAATTGGCACATTGAATAGGTACAGGGCTGGGCAAAATACATGCTTTGCTTTAATTGAAATACAAATTACAAAATACAGTATCGCAAGTAATTAAAATACAAAATACAAATTACATTTAAGTAAAGTATTTAAAATATAAAATACAAAATACAGTATTTTAGCAATTTTTAATTGAAATACAAAATACAAATTACAATTACAAAAACTTAAAAAAAATAACCGCCTTCAAAAACCATCAGAAAAAAGTGTAAAGTAACTTTCTTTCGGAAGTCGGTGGCAAAAATTAATTAAAAACAAAATAACCAACTTAAAAGTTTTTATTTTAACCTTTTTTGTTCATAAATTTAACCGAAACTCTTGTCAACAACCTAATTTTCTTACACGTGCAAAACTAAACCGTTGTGACTTGCCATCTTAGCTTGACATTGACAATTCAACGTACATTTTTTTGCGTTTTGTTGGCCAATTTTGACGTACAGTCATAACGTTCAGTAGTATATAACAGGTGCAGTGTTGCTAGCTCTAATAGCTGCTTTACCATCATTGCACTCTTAGTCCAAGATCCCAGGGCCGCCAGACGTCACGTATTTTCTGACGAAGGAAATGTGGGCGATTGAGTAGTGTTAGTATGAACTAAGAACACACTACTACCACCTAGCTTGCTTGGACGGCCAATTTTCAGGTATCAAGGTACATACAAAACTTACTTACTTCACGTATTTTCTCCAAGCTGATTTTTACGTATATTTTAGGCAATATCCTTAAAAATAAATCGCAAATACTCCCAGACACTTTCCGTCGGCCGTATTGCTTAACAGACGCTTTAAAGAATACATAAACTCCTAATGTTTTAATACTTAAAGCTAATTGATCGGGTTATTGCCATGCTATATTGGGCAGGCGCTGCAACATGCACCCGAGTGGTCAAAGCAACGTTTTCAACAAAATTCTGAAGACACAGGCAATTGACAGATCGGGGCATTTCTATTAAACTTTTAAGTAACATAATCGACATCGTAGCCCCCTGTCTTGCTGTTACTTTCAATAAATGCGTTGATTTGGTTACTTTCCCTGATCTTATGAAGAGCAGTAAAGTCGTCCCTCTATTTAAATACGGCAGTAAAAATGATATTGGTAACTTTAGACCAATTTCTATTTTACCTGCTTTTAGCAAAATTTTTGAAAAATTAATTCTCAAACAGTTGTTAGTACATTTTAATTTAAATAAACTCCTTCATAATGATCAATATGGCTTTACAAAGGGTCGTTCGACCACGGATGCAGGTGTTGCTTTGCTAAAACACATATTTAACGCTTGGGAGAAAGCGCAAAATGCAATCGGTGTTTTCTGCGATCTCTCTAAAGCTTTTGATTGCGTACATCACGACACGCTTTTACGAAAACTGCGTCATTACGGTGTTCAAAATGAGGCCCTAAATGTGATAGATTCGTATTTACAAAATAGATTCCAATGTGTAGACGTAAATGGCGTGAAATCGGTTCGGCTAGGTGTACCTCAAGGTTCAATACTGGGTCCGTTTTTATTCTTGGTTTATATTAATGATCTGCCATATTATTTAAAGGGTTTTTGTGACGTTGTACTATTTGCAGATGATACCTCTCTTATCTTTAAAGTAGATAGGAATAGACACGATTTTGACGACGTAAACAGTGCGCTATCAATGGTCACGGATTGGTTCACAACAAACAACCTTGTTCTTAATGCCAAGAAAACTAAAATAATTAAGTTCGCTTTACCCAATGTTAGAAATCTAGGTCCCAATATTATCCTCGCCAATCAGGAGCTGGAAACTGCCGACTCTGCTGTATTTCTGGGCATAACAGTAGATTCAAAATTACAATGGGGTTTACACATATCAAGCCTAGCGGGAAGGCTAAGTTCGGCCGCATACGCCGTCAGAAAAGTAAGACAATACACTGACGTTGATACAGCACGGTTAGTCTACTTTAGTTATTTTCACAGCGTTATGTCCTACGGTATTCTGCTGTGGGGCAAAGCTGCTGATATTCAAAATATATTTGTTCTGCAGAAGCGAGCGGTTCGGGCAATTTATCAGCTGGGCGCCCGAGTTTCCCTTAGAGATTTTTTTAAGGAGATTGGTATTCTCACGGTTGCTTCTCAGTACATCTTTGCCAACATTTTATATATTAGACAAAATATCCACCTGTACACTAAAAACAGTGATATACACAACTTCAACACTAGAAATAAGCATAAACTACGCGCTCCTTTTCACCGGCTTCACAAAGTTCATAATTCATTCGTAGGGCTCGGGATAACATTTTATAATAAACTGCCATCTGCTTTTCTAGACTTGCTATTTAATGCGTTTAAAGCCAAAGTTAAATCTAATCTTTGTTTAAAAGCTTACTATTCTATTAACGACTACTTAGATGATAAGAATAGTTGGTCGCTGAGTTGAACACAAGACAATGTTTGTTATTTATGTTCTTTCTCCGAAATTAGTTTACTGTTATGTATTTATTATTTTATGTTTACACTGTTTATTGTCATATACTTTTGTTTATTACTGATTGTGTCTTTAGTAAATCTTAAATTTAACTGACACCTTGCTATTGTATCGAGTCTGGTTCTTCTAACCAACCTAACAGACAGATGTGTGCTGGGGAGTTTGTTCCGCCACTTCTTCTTTCCAGCTAAACACTAGGAAGTGTCGATGGGTGGGCGTTTTTGGGGGACTGTCTTATAAAAATGTAAATATAGTGAAACCTGGTTAAATGTGTCTCAGATATCCAAATCTGTCTCATGGGACCCCATTAAGAGTTCCAGTTATAGAGGTTTCTCACTTATCCAAGTCCCAGTTAACCAAGTTTCACTGTAGTAAAGTAAAGTAAATTTTGACCTTCGAAAAGTGCTGATTTTCAGCCTAGTTTGAATAAATGAATTTTGATTTTGATTTTTGATTTTGATCCTGTTGAATGCCCACCGAATGAGACCAGTGGAGGTCTGTATGTCAGCCACACGAGCGATGCCATGCGTTCTCGGGTAAACAGTCACAATACGTTTAAGTCTAAACTTTTTGGGAACTTTAAAGCGTCCGATAGCACAGAATACATAATAGTACTACGTACAGAAGGGACACTCACTTCCCCGCGCTCATATTAAATACCGCACCTCACCCCGCACTTCGAGGTATTCGTCGTCGACACTTGAGCAATGGCTCGCGCTCGTATTAGTCGTCGTTCGGTTTTCGCGACGCAGACCGTTGCACTTTCCGCGCCATTTTTTAGGCTTCGATAACCCTACTAGAGTTTACGCACACATTTGCACGTGCACGTCGTGCACAAACGTTATTTGTTTAAGTAGTAGTAATAGGAAATTATTTTGCGGGCGTTGTATGGAGTGTCCGAGGTGTGCCGATAGGCAAAACAGCCGCTAGGAAGTGTCTGGGAGTGTTGGCAACTTATTTTTAAGGATATTGCCTACAATATACGTAAAAATCAGCTATCAGAAAATACGTGAAGTTAGTAATGTTTTTATGTACCTTGATAGCCTGATACCTGAAAATTGGCCGTCTAAGCAAGCTAGCTGGTAGTCGTGCGTTCTTAGTTCATACTAACACTACTCAATCGTCCACATTTCCTTCGTCAGAAAATACGTGACGTCTGGCGGCCCTGGGATCTTACTCTATCTCGCCTCGCACTCACACTCGCGATCGCTAAATGAAGGTATAAATGTATTTTGGTTAAAATGTATTTTGAAGCCTCAATTAATTGAAATACTAATTACAAAATACTTCGTCGTCAGGTATTTGAAATACGAATTACAAATTACATTTTAAGGAAGTAATTGAAATACAAATACAAAATACGTATTTGTATTTCAATTATGTATTTTAATTACAAGTAATTCAAATACTGCCCAGCCCTGAATAGGTACATTGAATGGAGTCACATAAATTAACATTTTTTAACATTTTGTAACAGAAATAGATAAGCACATTTATCAAGAACTGAGCACGTATCGTCTGAATTCATTCAGACTGTTCGAAAATATGTCCAAATTGTTAGTACGCGTGCTCAGCTTATTGTAGCTAGACAAAAACCGGTATAGAGGAGCTGAACGACCAAGATTAGTTCTATTTTTAGGCATTTGAAATGTTTCCGTTTTAAAATTGGATCTGAATGAGGTACGGCGGGGCACACTTACACTGATTTCCGAAACCAACTCCGGCACATTCGCCAAATTGTGAATGGTCTTATATAGGAAAATTAAATCTGTGCAACTTCTTCGTTGCTCCAAGGAGCTCAACTTGAAATGACAGAGCCTTTGATGATAATCAGCTTCCCGATCACAAGTCTGTGATCTGTAGCGCAGGTATCTCGTGAACTTTTTCTGAATGCATTCTATTCTGTCGATGTGGACACGATACGCTGGATTCCATACAGGAGATGCATATTCCAGTATACTCCTCACCAGAGAGTTATAGAGAACCTTAAGGGTGCCACTTGACCGGAATTCCTTGCAAGTTCTTTTTAAAAATCCGGACATTTTATTTGCTTTGGCGACAATTGTGTCATAATGGTTTATAAAGGATAGTTGACTATCAAGTTGGACTCCCAAATCACGAATGGTATCGACTCTCTGAAGAGTTATACCGTTTAAGTGATATGCTGAAGGCTGAATCAACTTTTTCCGTGTAAATGTTATATGATAACACTTCCCGGCATTGAGAGTCATCATGTTACTATGACACCACTCATGAATTGCGTCCAAGTCCTTCTGAAGCAAAGCAATGTCGGTACTTGATTCAATTTCCCGGTACAGTTTCAGATCATCTGCAAACATAGAGCATTTCGAGTTTTTAATGGAGTGTATGATGTCGTTCACAAATACCAGGAAAAGAACAGGACCAAGATGTGATCCCTGTGGCACCCCAGAGGTTGAGTAATAAAGTGGCGACTGATAACCCTTTATAATAACTCTCTGTTGTCGTTCCGAAAGGTATGATTCAAACCAGCGCAGCAAAAGACCATGCACACCATAGTTCTCAAGTTTTTGAAGAAGAAGCACATGATTCACTTTGTCGAACGCGCTACTGAAGTCAGTATAAATTGAATCCACTTGCACCCCAGAGTCTACGGATCTGCTGATATCATTAATGTAGTGAACTAAGTTGGTGGTAGTGGATTTATTGGTACAGAAACCGTGCTGTTGCGCAGCCAATTGAGTTTTAATGAGCGAAGTTAATACAGGACAAACTAATGATTCGAAAAGTTTCGAGAAAATTGAAAGAAGAGATATGGGCCGATAATTTTTAACATCATTAAGCTCCCCTTTTTTAAATATTGGAACTACGTGTGCGATTTTCCACTGCGTGGGAAACTTAGAAGACATAAGGGATTTATTAAAAATAAGTTTGAGCGGTAATGATAAATATTTGGCACATTGTCTTCAAAATCATAAGTTACATTGCCACAAATGTTGCATTAGACCTTCATTTTGATCATAAAAACTGAAATTTTCAAACTTTAAAATCAAATTTAAAAAAAACCATTCGTATTTGGAACATTCTAATTATATTTCTATTGTCTATAATCATCTTCTCTAAACATAAGAAGACAAAATTTTTCTTGCTACATAGATAAAGTGTTTTTTCACTCCTCTTGCTCAAAAAGAACGTCATAATAATAGCATACCAGAGCAGGCGTAAAATTGCATTTATTGCCCTAGGGCTAAAAGTAAATCTCGTACGACAACTTGTTCAGCCAGCTGGTGCGTGATTTAGTTTCAAGTAAAAAAAATGTTTTATTTTTAAAAATGGAAATAAACGCGCTGAATGCCGAACTCTTTGGTAGAATGTGTGCGTTGCATTGCAGCTACAGAAGAAATAAAACAAGATTTTCAAGATAGAACAAAAAGAAAAGCCGTAGTCACACGGTATTAAAGTGTTTAGGTTGGTAACTTGGTACCTATAACGTGTGACTACTGCTTTTCTTTTTGTTCTATCCTGAAAAACTTGTTTCATACTTTTTCAGCGTCGCTTTTTTTGTCGTAGTCGGGTTTTATTTTGGTCTAAAATATTTTTTTTAATCTTGACTTTTTGTCCGCTAGAAGGCGTGATTTTAAATTTGAGCAATATTTTGGAAATGTACAAGTGAGGCCCTTTTAAATGATGCCAAACACGGCGTGTTTATCTCCATTTTTATTTTTTAAGACTTACTTTTTGTCCGCTAGAGGGCGCCAAATCAATTTTTGTGACACGTCACGTAGCCGATGTTCAGCGGAAAATTAAGACGGTTCTAACGATACCTTATATGTCGAGTTCCGATAAGTAGATTAGAAGCTATGAGGGAACAGATGAAGATACACACATACATACATAATACATACATACATACATACATAGCCAGTCAAAATCATAACCTCCTCTTTTGGCTTTGCCGTAGTCGGGTAAAAAAGGCATTGGCGCGAAATTTTTGGAATTGTATTATTATTTTATTATTTATTTTTAAACTCATATTGAACATGGTTATTTTTAGAGATGAAACGGATAGTAGTTTGGCCGGATACCGGATATTCGAAAAGCTACTAGGCCGGAGCGCCGGATATCCGGATGCCGGATATTCGACCCTTTATTGCGTTGACGCGATCAGTTTGATTTGAATATTGGCGCGGTGAACGAGATCGGTAATATTCGGGTCGCACGTAAGCGGAGATCGGGTCGACTCGGGGGCGTTCGAGTGTTATCGCGCGTGTCAGTTTGTGTTTGTTTCTCAGTTCGTTTGTTGTTTATCACTCGTCGTCGTGATTTTATGTTTGAATTCTGATAGATTAACAAGAAATGTCATCATCAAAAACACGATCGCCAATATGGCAATATTTTGATCTAAATGGCAATATTTTTTTTTAAATTTTACTATCCGGAATCCGGCCGGATACTGTATTACTATCCGGTATCCGGCCGGATAGTGAAAACAAGGCCGGATAGGCCGGATACTGGATAGTTACCGGATATCCGTTTCATCTCTAGTTATTTTATGTTCTCGCAATCGTAGTGAAAAGTACAGTGTAACACACGGCGCTAAAATCCCATTATAACTCGGTTCCTATTTACTACCTCGCTAAAGCTCGGTAGTAAAACTACCTCGTATTTAATGGGTCATTTTAGGCCCTTGTGTTACAATGTACTATGTTGTCGACCAGTGTTATTCAAAACTATAAAAAAGTCCCCAGAACACGAAAAATTCAAAGTTTAAGGGAAAATTCTCTAGACTAGTAACACTTGCCTGTCAAACTGACAATGATCCATATTTTATTTTTCACGCACGGTGACAGTTGTTCCTAGTATAGGACGTAGTCTTTTTGCTCATACAAATAATTAAAAAAAAAATGTAGAAAAAAGAAAGTATTTCAGAAAAACGTTGTATTTTCTGAAATAATTATCATTTCGCTGTGAGAATTCTTTGCTAACTTTCGTATCTTTGTCAAAATATGTTTTTGTACTGACACAAACACTTAAACATCATCCACGGCCCGACTTCACTCACTGTTGGGTATAGGCCTCTCTTTGCTTGTGCCAAGCTCCACGCTCATGTGCCAGTGTCATCCAGGATATCCCCGCGATGCCAATAATGTCGACTACCCATCTTGCCGCCGGACGACCAACACTTCTCTTTCCATTTTTGGACGCATACTGTCACAGCTTTACTCCACCTACCATCAGCACGCCTTGCTAGGTGTTCTGCCCAACTCAATTTGAGTTCCCTAACGCGATTTCCAATATCGAAGACCTTCGTACGTCTCCGGATTTCGACGTTTTAACTCTGTCTAGTGGTTATATGCCGAGCATGGAGCGCATGTATATGGAGGCTGAGTTCGTACTCAGCCTCCTGTGTGAGCGTCCACGTTTCAGCACCGTACCGAGTACCGACGCGAGTAGTAAGTACCTAATTGTGCGTGTCGTATAAATATCGCAAATCAAAATTCTATTTTAGACAGCGATATTTTGTATGGTAACGCTACGGGACTTACAATAAATAATACGTGTGTATAGTCTGACTGAACCAATTAATTGGGTTGTGAAGGTCAAATAGTCATTCGCTCCATTTAAAATACTGGTATTCAGCTGCATCCTCATAGTTGAGAAAAGACTAGGGTTTGGTGCACAACGAATATTGATGCGGTTTTCACCATCATTTATTAGAGCATTCATTTCAGAAGGTTTTCAAGTATAGTGCTTATTTTAGAAAACAACCGAACTTAGTATGTAGGTACCAAATTTAAATTTATTATTGTATGTATGTAATATTATTATGTATCTATTTTTAGATAAATAAAGGATACCTACTCCATGTTTATTCAAGACGTAATCATTTGAAGCAGAGGCGGGCACTCCTAGTAATGAGATAAAAGTATGTCATTGTGCTTCAATCACGGAACAGAAAAAAAAACACAACCTACTTTTTCCTCTCTCTCTTCGATCTCCACTCTCAGTTCAGGTTATTGAAAGTCGTTTCGTTACTATGATAATAAAATGCCTGGATTATTTGCTGCCTAGATAAATATCACTTCAGATAAGTTATCTCAAAGATAATGCTTAAGCGAAATAACATGTTTTCACAATAACATCCCACGCAGCGGAAGATCCCACGGAACACCTTATTGTTTTCAAATTAACATTTTCAATTCTTTTTTGGTGATTTTTTATAACGTGTGGAGTGTTTTTTTTTTCTAAATTATTATACTGCATTCCTAATTACGTTTATCAAGATAGCTGTTGGACCAAATTAGTGTCTAAGAAGTTCAATTAATTTATTATCACAAAGAGGTAAGAAATCACATGATGTTTTTTTATTTTATTTTTGAAGATGTTTATTAAAAAAACTTTTTTTTTGGGTGTTGGGAAATCATCAAATAACCCCTCACGCTCTGAATGTCCATAGATTAACTGTAAATTGGTTATGGTTTGGTACATTTTTTTCTTAAAAACTCACCATTTGACAGTTATTTGATAGACATTCTAAGTTATCCACTGTCATTAAAAGATACACAATAGCCCTGCTGGGCGGAGGGAGAGGGAGTTTCAGACTTCTAATGACTAAAAACCAAGTATTTTGATGATTTTATTATAAGTTATGAAAAGTCTAGGCAGGTGATATGAATTTGAAGTTTTTTTATCGGACGAGCGACGCAAAAAAGCCTACTCCCTTTTTTCGCCGGTTCTTCTCATGCTAGCGCGTATTTCTTATAAATGTAGAATAAGACGTTGACGTAGGACTTTATTAAAAATCACGGTAAACTGGTAGGTTTGCCACTACGAATTAGAATTCATTTAATAAGCGGGACTCTGCGGTTTTATACCACTCATTCCATATTCACAATATAACAATGAAAATATTGAATAACAGCGTAGTTATCGCCGTGATTGATAAGACAACAACATGATACGATGCTTATTTTAGATTATTTACTATCACTAAAACATTTTCTCGTAATCAGAAAGAAAATGCTACCTAGGATATTTTCAATCACGTAGCGTAGGTAGGTAATACCTATCTACATTATATTTTGGGGACTACCAATATATTTCTAGACTATTCTATTGGATTTTGGGTCTGTTACTCTACCTACAGTTACCATAATTTAATGTTTTTTCATTGATCCAAAACGTTATGTACGAAGATCCCCAGTCTCTACGTACATGACAGTGCTTATTCGGCATCGTTAAATAAAAACCAGATATTGTTTCTATAACAAAAATCAAATAAATAACAATATTTTACACTACAATTGCTCTCAGAGAAAATAAAACAACGTTCTTCGTACAAGGACGACCCGTCTTCACTACATAGTATACGTAGTATAGTTGACTAGTGTAGTCAAATTAGGCCATTTTTTAATAAAGATTGGATTAAATTCTCCGGAGAGGCAAAAACGTTTGTGATAGATTTGTATGAGTTAAAGATCGAGTATAAAAAACAAATTGCTTTTACCACCCCTACGGAAGGGGGTGAAAACTATTAATTAGTCATAACTAACCAGAGAACACAGATGTACTCAGCGTAATTTTTTATACGCTTTATTACACCTCAGTCTACATTATTTTTATTTATTTATTTTAATCAGACCAACGCAGAAACAGAAAAAAATAAAAAAAATAAAAAATGTTTTTTTTGGTCATTGCGGCTGTGGGGAAAATTGTGTAGTTTTGTAAACTGAGGAAACGGTTGGACATTTTGACCTAAATACATTATTGATTTTGCACCCTAGTGTGACATATGGAAATGAGATTTTCACGCATGTCTGCCGCTGTACTTCGGGGGAAATTTTGATTGTTTTGAAAATCATCACAATCATATTAATTTGGTCTCCTTTAAATTTGCACCCTATAAAAAATTTGCATTTTTATATGGAACATACATTTTTTTAGTATTGTAGTAATTGCCACTGAATAAATACGCCATGGAAGTGACAAGCGCGCGACACGGAATAATAAACAAGAAGAGATAAGCGTCCTCACTCGTCATCACGTATGCGCGTTGTTTGATGTATTACTGGAGGAGGAGTACTTTCTAATTGTGAATGCTCAGTTAGTAAGTAATAGTGTACGCACCTAAAGATTATATTTTTAATGCTAAAGCAGCTTGTGTTTAAACGAAAAAATATATAATGGCAGTGTCCTCCAAGCATGTCCTTTATTTATTAACCGACTTCGAAAAGGAGGTTCTCAATTCGTGGCAATCTTTGTTTTTTTATGTCTATGTTCCCCGATTTCTGGCGATGCCGGGTCTGTCTCCACCGATCCCGGGATCCGATTTGACGTAACACGGATCCCGGCGATTTGTCTCCACGGATCCCGGGATCCGTTTCTACAAAAAAATTAATCCGCCTAGACCGATTTGGAAAAATCTTTTTTTGCTTGAAAGGGTCACAGATGGTCCCATAGAAAAATGGCCTGGATCTGATCACGGGATCTTGGAGAAATTGAAGCAAATCAACCACGAAAAAGTTTGGCAATTCTTCGGGCTATGGCGGTAACCTTGGTTTTCTTGTGCATATCTTCATTTCGGATACGATTCCGCAAGGAGACTCCGAACATAGCCCTCTCCATTGCCCTTTGGGTGACTTTGAGTTTTCTGATGAGGCCCATTGTGAGCGACCACGTTTCTGTCTATTATGTAATGTCTGGCAACACAAACTGGTCATAGACTTTCGTCTTGAGACACCGTCGTAAGTTGGGCGAGAAGATATACATACCGCGCAACTTCCCGAACGCTGCCATTCGACGATTGACCTCTTTCTCGAAGTTAGACCTACCCAACTGAACCGTTCCTGGTTGACATAATCGTCCACAGCTTCGAGTGTAGAGTCTCCGATCTTGATAGGAGTGGGTGTTACATGAACATTCAACATAACTTTGATTTATTTTAAGATTCACTCTTTCAGGAGCTCCACTGAGGTCATCGAGCGTTGAGATTCTCCATGGTCTCAGCCATGACCACTATATCGTTGTCATACTCAAGGGGCAAACGCCACAAGCATGGTGCAGGGGTGCTCTTCAAAAAGGATGACAGTACGCGGTTGAAGAACTATAGGCCCATCTCACTTCTAAGCCATGTCTACAAGTTGTTTTCAAGAGTCATCACGAATCGTCTCGCACGCAGGTTTGACGATTTCCAGCCTCCCGAACAAGCCGGATTCCGAAAAGGCTTCAGTACCGTAGACCACATACATACGCTGCGGCAGGTTATACAGAAGACCGAAGAGTATAACCTGCCTCTCTGTTTAGCGTTTGTGGACTACGAGAAAGCTTTCGATTCGATCGAGACTTGGGCTGTGCTGCAGTCTCTCCAACGGTGCCAAATCGACTACCGGTACATCGAGGTGTTGAAGTGTTTGTACAAAAACGCCACCATGTCAGTCCGACTACAGGACCAGACCTCGGAACCTATCCTTCTGCAGCGCGGTGTGAGACAGGGAGACGTCATATCTCCGAAACATTGGAGGTTATCTTCAAGATTCTGGATTGGAGAGGACTTGGCATCAACGTCAACGGCGAGTACCTCACTCACCTTCGGTTTGCCGACGATATAGTGGTCATGGCTGAGACCATGGAATACCTCAGTGCAATGCTCGATGACCTCAGTAGAGCTTCCGAAAGAGTGGGTCTTAAAATGAACATGGACAACACCAAGGTTATGTTGAATGTTCATGTAACACCCACTCCTATCAAGATCGGAGACTCTACGCTCGAAGTTGTGGACGATTATGTCTACCTGGGACAAACGGTCCAGTTGGGTAGATCTAACTTCGAGAAAGAGGTCAATCGTCGAATCCGACTCGGCTGGGCAGCGTTCGGGAAGTTGCGCGGTATCTTCTCGTCCAACTTACCCCAGTGTCTCAAGACGAAAGTCTATGACCAGTGTGTGTTGCCAGTGATTACATACGGGACCGAAACGTGGTCGCTCACAATGGGCCTCATCAGAAAGCTCAAAGTCACCCAAAGGGCAATGGAGAGGGCTATGCTCGGAGTTTCCTTGCGTGATCGAATCAGAAATGAAGACATCCGCATGAGAACCAAGGTTACCGACGTAGCCCGAAGAATCGCCAGACTTAAGTGGCAATGGGCAGGGCACATTGCTCGCAGAACGGATGGCCGATGGGGCCGAAAAGTTCTGGAATGGCGACCGCAAACCGGAAGACGTTGCGTTGGAAGGCCTCCCACTAGGTGGACCGATGACCTGGTCAAGGTTGCAGGAACCCGCTGGATGAGAGACGCACGAGACCGGTCAATGTGGCGACGCCTGGGGGAGGCCTATGTCCAGCAGTGGACGTCTTTTGGCTGAAATGATGAATGATGAAATACGATCATATTTCTTCCTTCCGTTCTCAGCTTAAATGGCTGCCTATCCGACTCGGGAGGTCCCTCAGATGTCTCTGCATGCTCTTCTCAATTATGAACGATCCACTTGCTCCTGATTATTTAAAAACTTATTTCAAAGTGTTGGGCAGTTGTCATAGTCGTAGCCTTCGAGCTTCCAAAAATCTCATTCTCCAAATTCCGTCACATCGCACCTGTTTCTTGTCAAATTCTTACGCTGTGTCAACTATAAAACTCTGGAATGCTTTACCCCTTGGCATTAAAAAAGCTGAAAGCAAATTTACTTTTCAAAGGAAAGTACGTAGCCACTATTTAAGTCAGACCAAATAGCTCTCAATTAATAAAAATCGAGTCATAGTATTGCCTATTGTTAAGTTTTTCGTTTTCTATTTTGGTATTTGTAAAATATTTATTAGTTTATTCTATTTTTATATTTTATTAGTATCATTATATAAGTATATACTTTCGTTTTTCGTTTTTTTTTTAAAAGTTGATGTTGTTTTTTACATATTTTGTACCCTACCACAATGTTGTCTTATTTAACCCTAAGGTTGACTGGTTGAGAATGCCTTGTGGCATTAAGTCCGCCTATGTATCA
This sequence comes from Diarsia dahlii, assembly GCA_949775195.1. NCBI lineage: Eukaryota > Metazoa > Arthropoda > Insecta > Lepidoptera > Noctuidae > Diarsia > Diarsia dahlii. Next base: position 10,808,743 of record OX459210.1, on the reverse strand, counting down.
CTATTGTGCATGAAGTTTAAATAAATAAATAAATAAAAAATAATTTGCGTAGCGCACGGATCGCTTTTTACCACAACAATGATCTAAACGCAACGCCATAGTATAAAGAAGGGAAGTAGAGCATCTCCGGCCCAATCCGCGACATAATTACCTACCGTACTTGCCTGTTTCAGGGTTGTCACTTTCAGCTAAATTGGCAAGGGCCGGGAAGTTGTATTTTTTTATTTGTGTTGTGAGAGTTTCATTGAGATGTACAGCATATTACATTATTTCTTATTTTTTTTTTTGTGAAAAAATCGTAAGGCGGATCACAGCATACATCTACTTACCAAATTTCAACTATGTAGGTAATCCTAATAGTTTCGGAATAAAAAGGCTTTTGCAAAGAGGACCAACAAATATTTATAGACTAAGAGCTTGTGTTTAAATTATTTACTTAGTATATACTTGTCAGATTTATTGTTTTTTTTTTAAATAGGCATAGGTAATGTAGTATTTTTGCACATAAAGGACAATATATATGTTTTTTATTTTTGACTAAACCAACATAAAATAACACAGGTAGTAGGTACATACTTAGTTACTATACCTACCTACAATACTGAGAAATCGGCATGACCAAACGTAAACAAAGCAATAGCGGCATATCATCAAAAGTAAGTACCTAATACATTCTAGTGGGAAAGTAGCTTAGTAGTAGTAACGAAGCTTCGTCTGCCTGATATAAAACTAATACCAACAACAAAAAAATAAGTAGGTATCTCTTCATCAAGTATAAATTACTTGCTAGAATAAAGACTTGCTTACCTTTCCTGTTCAGTAGGTAATCTGAACATACTCAACTCTGGAATCGATGAATTATTTAGACACCCAAACACACAGCAATAACTTCTCCTGCGATTATCAGACATTTTTCATTTAGGTACTTAGCGGTGCCGAAAAGCCGTGCGTGACGCGCGAACCTTGTGCGGTGTTAACCTTGACTGGCGCAGTGCGAAATGCAGCGAGATTTTGTTTGAGTGTGCGTGCGGCGACCGTAAAGATACTAGGCGCACACATACAAGCCGCGCGCGGTGCGTTTGTATGAAGATACCCTACTTCCCTTCTTTATACTATGGCAACGCGAACGCATAGCACTCCACGCACCACGCTTACTATACTCCCCCCGCCCGCGTCTGCTTCGACATCATTAAGTATATATTATACAAACATCGTACGCTAGCTCTGTATAAACTTCCGGCTATATATTTCTTATTTTTATGGGGTGCGAATGTAGTATACTTAGAATACATTACATATAAAAAAATCCATGACTACACTAATTTGCCCCGAAGTACAATTTACAAATATTGTAAAATCCTGGTTTCCTAGGGGTGCAAAAGGGTGCTAAAATAACTGGGTGTTCATGATGCTTTAAAAAGCATATTACGAGTTTGCACCAACAGGCTGAATTTCCCTTGAGCCGCAAATTAAAAATAATAATTAATTAGTTATTCATACACCTCACACTGTTTTAGTGAAAAGTAATTATACACCAAAGGGGTATCTACATATATCTAAACTTACCACAATTAGTTAATAATAAAATTTCAAAATAATGGGACTTGTGTTTAACACCTAATATTAAACGATGTTCCGTACATAACAAGAATGGTGCAAACTTAGAGGAAACTTATATTCATGTCTTCTAATGATTCCACAAAAAATTACAACTACACGAATTCCGTCCAACCTTTTTGCTAATTCGACTACACTAGACGGCACGGTTGGCGCAGCGGCTAAGCTATTGGACTGCTGCGCTGCGTGTCGCGGGTTCGATCCCCGCACGGAACAAATATTTGTATGACCTGCAGATAATTGTTTCGGGTCTGGGTATTTGTGTATGTGAGTTTATATGTTTGTGAACGCACCCACGATACAGGAGAGATTCCTAGTGTGGGGCAACGTTTTAAAAAAAAAATGTATAAAATAAAGTCGCTTTCTCTGTCCCTATGTCCCTTTGTATGCTTAAATCTTTAAAACTAGGTACGCAACGGATTTTGATGCGGTATTTTTTAATAGATAGAGTGATTCAAGAGGAAGGTTTATATGTATAATAACATCCATTTGCACCTGTGCGAAGCCGGGGCGGGTCCCTAGTATCGGATAAAATTATCATGCATCATAATAGGGTATTTCACCAAAAAAATCTAATTAGTCCGTCAGATGGATTTTCAAAAAATAAAGGACACGTATTTTTTCTTTTTTCACGTAAACAAAAGATGAAGACGATACAGTGCTTCGAAAAGTCGTGTCAAGTCGTGTGACGTCACAAGGTTAGTACTTTTTTACTCACAAAGTGATGTCAAAAGCCCCCACTCATGATCTTTGACACGTTTTATTTCCGTCAATTTTTATTTATTTTAGAAACCAAAAAACACGTATCTAATATTTTTCGATAATCTAACAGACGGACTAATTAGATTTTTTGGGTGAAATACCCTATTATGCAAATCAATAACGCGAATAAACAGTTTCAGTTACGTTATTATGTACAGATATTACTGCGAAAAACCGGTGTTGGTTACACCCCTGTTCATTCATTTACTGTAATAAAACCGTTTAAAAAAGGACGTCCTGCGTTAAAATCGTCAAAGCTCCATTTATCTTTGTTTATAACGTAGGGTTTTTTCCTCTACTAACTAGTTCATCAATCGATTTTCAGCGATGGCGCCTCGGCAGGACATCGGAGCCCAGCCACAGCCGATCAGAATAGAGCAAGGGAGGCAACCCCCACCGCCGCCGCCCCCTGGCCGCCTACAGCGACCCCCACACGACAACCCCACCGTCTACATAAACAGGCCCACGAATATACCTCGCAACAATGTCAACACCAGTGAAATCGCTCGCACGTAGGAAAACATCGTGAATGAAAACAAAATTGTATTTTCAGGCTAGTCTATGACATATTCATTTTTTTTTATAATGAACGCTACACTTAAATAAATGGTGGCTAAAAAGGCTCTTATCCCAATCTCGTAGAAATAAATCGCTATGTAAGCTTTCTTAAATTATTTTGACAAAAACAAAAGTTCTAATGATTTTGTTGTGAATAAAGGCGTTTTTGAATACCTATCCATCTGCCGCGGAACTGAAACATTGATTTTATAATTTGAGTTCACTGTACAACTGTATCTAGGTTATCACTTCACATCCTAGTTGCCTACAGTAGTAGACAGGTACCCGCGTTCTCGACTCAGGGGTGGGGTTTCCCACCAATAAATAGGAAAATATTGTAAATGTAAACCTACAACATCATTTATTTGTATGTCGTTAAATTCATTAGAAAAAAATTAAAAGCTTACAAAACGTATGTATTTACCATGTACACTTGTACAGTGCGATCAAATTATCTTGGCAGCTCCGAACTTCGTGCAGGTCATTTTGTTACAACGAATGTATGAAAGTGTTATGATATTTATTTTATTTGTATTTCTCACTGTTTAAATTAGATATTTTCTGATCGTTTAAGTATTGGTTTATCTGGCAATAACAGTTTTATTCCCAAGTTTACATGCGTAAAATTTCGCAAAGCCTATGTTCAGAGCTGCCAAGATAATTTGATCGCACTGTACCTACTGGCCTGCGGATTGCCTGCCAATTACAGATGTATCATGTAAGAATAGAAAAGAAAATTCTGTTTTTTCGACGCGAAAATTTTACCTTTCAATAATATTACGTGTAAAATATTATTGTTCTAAAATTAACGTGGAGGTACCTAACTAACTAGTTAGTTAGAGAAATATTATGTAGGAAAGAACCTATGCAAGTAAGACTAATCATCTAACAAAATATTGTGGTATGGTATTTTGTATGATTGAGTACCAATTAGGTAGGTAGTAGTTTTTCACTTGGGCAAGCAGATTACCTTCTGGAGGAACATAATTTTGTTTAGTTTTTAAGCATTTGAGCGTACTTCCGTCTGACCTATCGGTTCGTCTTACCTTATATTATATCTAAATAAATCTTATTAAATGTGAATTTTCATGTTGGTAGTTTTATTTCTTAACTATAAAACGATGATCTTATACTATTGAGCTAATAGAGTGGCGTAGGTACTGCTAAATCTAGGTACCTACTTTAAAATCATTAACACTCCCACCCTGTATGAGATTTTAAATAAAATATTTTAAAAAATTATACATACAATTTTACTTAGGTACCCTGACTGATTGATCAACCAAAGCTTGACATTTTGGCACTAAAGAGAGGATTTTTGGAAATACCATTCAAATTGTGCAAAATGCCAGCTATTTTCAAAGTTAGAAGCAAAAGCAAAACATTTCATTGCGAGCGAAGCTGGCAAAAGCTAGTTCGTTCATAAATCTTCTTTACCAATATGACTACGTCAATATCTAAAGGTTAATCCTTAATCACAGTTATTTTTTGAATATCTAGAGGTCGGAGTACCTATTTAATTTAGAAGCACTAATTATCAGGCATGTAATCATTGACTTATATATTACTTATATAGTTTTTTCACTCCTCTTGCTCAAAAAGAACGTCATAATAGCATACCAGAGCGGGCGTAAAATTGCATTAATTGCCCTAGGGCTAAAAGTAAATCTCGTACGACAACTTGTTCAGCCAGCTGGTGCGTGATTTAGTTTTAAGTAAAAAAAAAACCACCAAAAACATTCTGTAAAAAACTAGCCAAGTCTCGATGGAGCTGCTTGTTTATCTCAAAAAAGTAATGAAATCTAGACAAAGTCGTGCCAAGTCTAAGGTTCCTTACTGCGATTTCTTTATTATTCTAGTTAATGTTGTGTGACTTGGCCGTTGAAGGGTACACAAGGGTATAAAACCAGGTGCTCCATGACACCATTGCACCAATCTCGGCCAAGTAACTTAGTAATGCTTAACTTCGGAACTAAATGACCTACAGACTTGAAACTTTTTATTTTAAGTGTGATTTTATAGCTTACTGGATGACGAAAATTTCAGCGTTCTGGTCTTATCCAGAGGTCCTCAAATAGGGGCCTGAAAATGCGGCGAAATGGTTCCAGTAAAGGATGGTATGGCAGTGTTTGCTTCGCGCTCGACTCGGCGGGGGCACTGCCGTGCCCCCCGATGTTTTATTTTTAAAAATGGAACTAAACGCGCTGATCGCCGAACTCTTTGGTAGAATGTGTGCGTTGCATTGCAGCTACAGAAGAAATAAAAAAAAGGCATTGGCGCGAAATTTTTGGAATTGTATTATTCAAAATAAAAAAAAACAATATCAAAGCATTTATTTCAAGTAGGCCAATTACAGGCACTTTTGAATAGGTAGTCGAATTAAACTAACTGCGGCACTCAGAGATATCCAACAATTACTCAAGCCGCCACCCAGCAAAGGCCTGACATACTTTTGAATGACAAAACTGCCAAAAACCTTTACCAAGCGACGGCCCAAGCAACCACTGAAGCTCTCCGAGTGCGGCAGTAAACTACTAAACTAATGAATCTAAATAAACTAAGCTACAGTCCCAGTCACAAGGCATAATAACTCGTGAGTGTACTGTAGTTGCCTATTCCAAAGCGTTGGTCTCATGAGAAGAATGGCAAGAAACTTCATGGACACTCTTTTAAAATAGTTTGGGTTTACAATATGTTCAAGGTACAGACATAATCTTGGTATAATACCACACATGAAGACTATGCAGATTAGTGTCCGAGGTGGTCTTTTGAAGAAAGCACCACACAGATTTGAGTGGACCCGTCCAGTCAGTGCAAGCATTTGTTAGTTATCGTGGAGCTCGACTTATAACTCAAGGAGCTCAACGTCACGACGAACAATACCAAAGAAAGGACATTTGGGTGGGTCGCAAAGTACTCAAACTGCCAGACAATCGTTAAAATTAAATAAAAGCCCACACGGTCCTCACATTCACAATATAAAAATAATAAAATACATGAAGACTATGCAGATTAGTGTCCGAGATGGTCTTTTGAAGAAAGCACCAGACAGATTTGAGTGGACCCGTCCAGTCATAGTGCAAGCATTTGTCAGTCATTAAATTGAATAAATAAACATAACATATTAAACTTATATTGAACATGGTTATTTTTTCTCGCAATCGTAGTGAAAAGTACAGTGTAACACACGGCGCTAAAATCCCATTAAAACTCGGTTCCTATTTACTACCTCGTATATAATGGGTCATTTTAGGCCCTTGTGTTACAATGTACTATTATATCAATGCATGTAATGTATGTAAATCCTAATTACACTACGGACTACCATAGGACCACCAGATTAGGATAGGCGCCTAGTAAGGTATGTAGCCTTAGTGTCTATCTATCTTTATAAATGTTATATTCCTCTGAAAAATTTATACAAAGTTCTTATCTTTAAAATTCTATTCTTTCTATGAAAAAAATCTTAAAGTTGAAAAATTAAATCTAAGTCTCATTTTTTTTTAAAACGCTGAAGTTATTTGAACCAGCTTGAAGGACCTAACATTCCTGGGATTTAAAAGTGTGGAATACAGCTTGATACTTTTTTATGTTAAAAGATGAACAATTCTAAAAATGGCCGATCGAAAATGGATGATGGTGATTCCCTAGAATATTCAAATAATGCATATCAATATCGATTCGCGAATAGCAGGTGGGCGTGGGCAACTATTGTGTAGACTGTACTGAGCCTAGAACTCTTTTCCTCTATGGTAACGAGATAATGTTGCCAGTTTTTTTACTAACATAAAGCAAGACCCAAAATAAACTGGCAAAATATAATTTTGCACTGTTGTGTTTATGAAAACTGCCATAAAATGTGTGTCAGGAATAACCTAGGCGAACTAGGTACAACAACTAGGTACATCTTGTAGTTGTACCTTGTGTAGTGAGTTTATCGATCACGGCCCGAGTGCGGTTCCACGTAAATCTTGAGGATACAAGGTTATGTACACAGTACAGACTATTACAGACCTACGCGATATCCGTTAGATAGGAAACGAAGTTACTTCAGGTGGAAATTCTCATGCAGGAATTTATCGGAGAATGAGACGACACGTCGCAATCTTTTTTCTTACGGTTTTTTGTCGTAGAATTTTCAGATTGACAGACGGGTTTGACTATTTTGTTTATTATAGTCCATTTCACGAAAGAAGTCCCGCGGACAATTGTGGAACTAAATTTGACGGGTGCGCCAAAGTTCACCTAAAACAACTCCGATAATTGGAAATCCGAAAATGTTCTTCCTAACATTTTTCATCCTAACAATCGCAATTCCTAACTACTCTGTCTCTAACGTTTTAATTCCGAAGCATTCAACTTCATAATGTCAGTAGCAATAAACATATATTACACTATTATTTGTTTTCCTATATTTTCTAAACATTACCATCTTTTACACTATTATTCAAAGTCATATCTTTATTGTTTATATTACTTTTTATTCAAAATAATCAGTATTTTAAAAGGTCCCATTACAATAGGTGGACAAAATTTTAGAAATCATTCAGACCGCTAAAATAAGGACAATAGAAAAAAAAAAAATAATAAAGACATTGAAATACCTACTTTTATAGGATGAGTTTGTTCTAGAGTCATCATCAGCCTATAATGTTCCCACTGCAGGGACTCAGGCCTCCTCTCTAGGAGAGGGATGGGCTATAATCCACCACGCGGGCCCAGTGCGGATTGGCAGATGTCACATGTCTTCGAATTTTTTGGTTCTAAGACGTGAACGTTTTGAGAGCAGCGGTGATGAAATAAATTACACAAAGTTATGCGCCTGCCTGGGTTCGAACCCACGACCTACTGTTCGTAAGTCGGGGCCGAAACCACTGGGCCACCGCTGCTCACCGCAGTTCTAGAGTGCCGGCAATTTATTATTTTAAGTCAAAATAAAATCACTTTATAAAGTGTTTTTTTTTTGTTTAAATATGTCTTTAGTTAGGCTTACTAAACGCTGGGTTAAAATGCAATACTATGCAAAGATATCCATAGGTTAGGTTAGGTTAGAACTGTGACCAACTACGCGCGAGCCGAGCGAGCGAAGCGAGCGGTGCCGCGGCAGCGGCCGGCGAGCGCTACCTCGAAATTGGTCGCGATATTTTTCTAAGTATTTTTTTCATAGTGCCCCCAAGACGACACTCTGACCTGAATTTCATTCATTTATTTCATTTCAAGACAAAAATCAGTGAAACGACCTTTAATCATTCTAAACAGTTGTATGAGTGAAAATATTATGGTAATTATGTTTAGGAATAAAAGCGCTAGGATAAAAAAACAGTAGGAGTTTAAATATACTTACACTAATGATATTATGAATTACAATTTTCGGAAACATGAGTGTTATGAACATCGTCGGTAGCACTACAAATAGTATGAATGAAAACTTTAGGATGAAAAAATTTAGGAAGAGTGATCATTCGGATTACAAATCGTTAGGAAGAACAATTTCGGGTAAAGAACTTTAGGTGAGCCAATATGGACCCAAAGGACATTGGGAACTTTACTATGGGAAAAATCCCCACGGCGGACAGAGATGAAACGGAATTTATTTGAAAGTTTTAGACCTGTAGGTATGTTTACTTAAAGCGCTATGTTGTGACGGGTCCCCTACGTTGTTTCGAACGCCGCTGTTGCGATACACGCTGTTGCGAATTAATTTTCCACTGCCTCACAGGTTCGAAAGCTCATGGAGTCGAATGAAGTAGTCGCGAAAGACGCTGTTTCGAAAAACATTTTCACTGCCTCATACGCTCGAATTAAATACATATTTATTTAAGCAGTAATTAAATAAAATAAAAAAATTCGATGTCAACATCATCATTTAATATTATTATTAACAAAGTAACAATCAAAAATATTAGTACCTCAACTGTACATTTTTTTCTATGAGTACATAACACAAAATCTAAGACTGATCTTTATAAAAAATTGTCTAGGTACGTGGTATAGGTAGTAAAGTCCCACAAACTACCAGGAGAACAGAAGTACCGTAGGAAGGAGGTATTGAAAACTGGAATGTTTTTTTTAAATAGCTCATTTAGTAAAGTCCCACAAACTACCAGGAGAACAGAAGTAGGCAGGAGGTATTAGAATCTTTAAATCAAATCTATACTATGCCTTTCACCCCTTTCTAATATCGAAATCACAAGCGTATGAGGTAGTGAAAACGTTTTTCGAAACAGCGTCTTTCGCGACTACTTCATTCGACTCCATGAGCTTTCGAACCTGTGAGGCAGTGGAAAATTAATTCGCAACAGCGTGTGTCGCAACAGCAGCGTTCGAAACAACGTAGGGGACCCGTACATATGGGAATTCTGAGGTAGGATGAGTCTAAGTTGGAAATATTTTTGTCTTAAATGTTTTTTTTTTTTTTTACGTTTTATGTTGTTTTGCATCGCAGAATAACTAGCTTGAGCAGCGCTGTTCAGTAAACGCGCGATGTTCGCCGGCGCAGCGCGCATTATCATAGCAATTTTCTAGCTTTGGGCCCGCAAGGGCTGACACCCGCGCCCGTCGGGCTTGGCCTCGGCACAAGGGCTAAGAAAGAACATGGGTGGTTTTTAGTCAGTAGAAGTCTGACACTCCATACCGCCTGGCCAGAGCGGGAGAAGTCATTTGATGATTTCCCAGACCCAAAAAAAAAAACGGTGTAATGTGAAGTGTACAAGTAAAAGTATCAAAGTATTGAAACCTTATTTTCTGAATGTTCCCATATGTAACAGAAAAATGAAATGCACAGCAATAAAGTGGATAACAGTATCTATCATCTGTAATAGGTTTTGTTTGTGTCCGCTACTTTTCGAAAAACGGGGCCGAAAGTTCCCAATGTCATTTGACAGATATGGAGAGAGAGAGAGAGATAGCAACATTATGTCGCGCGGATACAGCGCTGCGTCTGCGGGACTTCTTTCGTGAAATGGACCTGCGAATATGGCTACGATCGCCTTTTATGGCAGGCTAGGCACCGACAGATCGACGAGTAAGAATGTTACAAATATTTTCTTAATCTTACTTAGCGCTATCGTTATTAGCGCTATGTGACGGAATTGTCCCAACTAGCCCATTGTTTCGTATTCGTATCAATATCTGCTGATTTATTTTTAGTCTAGTTAAACCGATTTCTCTACAGTCGACCATAAGGAACGTTTTCTCTAAGCTTTAAACTAGTTTCTGATATCCCAAATCATCTTCAAGTACCTAGCCTTATTTAGAAACATGGAGCAGTTTGACCATAGAAGACAGCAAAATCACAACTTTAACCAATTAGAAGACATAATGAAGGATGCGTGTTCTGGTGGTAGCTTTTGGAACAAGGGAATATTGCAAGAACTAGAGAGCAATGGTAATTAGTCAACATACTCTTCACCAGATTGAGAAAATTCATGAGGGAGAACAAATTTATTGATATAAAACACAATTTGCTTGTATTCATTATATATTTCTGAGTTGAACTAGATTAGGGTCTCAAAAATCACATGATGAAAGCTTACATAGGATGTCTTAGTTTCGTTATAGGTTAGCAACAGAAAAACATTTCTTTGTTGATCGATGTTTGCTAAACTCCTCATTATTATATTTGACTGTGATGTAAATTCTGATCCGAATGAAGAGTTTCTTGGCGTAGTTAATTGGAAAACATGCACACGGAGGGCAGTACCTTATTTGATTCATACTTTCGTAAATGGACTTGGCAATCTTAGTGTTAATATAAAAGTTATTGAAAAATATCTGATAATATCTCTCCATTTCTTCTACAAAATGTACGAAATCTTCGGGTGGTATAAATCGTAGATCGTTGCCTTCGTTATTCGTCTGACCGTCCTCATCCATTTTATCCTCAGGAAATAAACACGCTTTGAACTGTTGACAATCTCCGTGTGACTTCGCGCATTTGTTAAACAAGTGACTACTAATATATCTTAATCTATTATCTTCAGGTAATTCAATTTTACAATAATCTGAACTTGAGATTGAAGGTGTACTAGGTTCTATGATTTTTTCATTACAATCATCTTCCATCCGTAAATTTTCTTCTGCTTCAGTGCTCAACATGAACCCTAACTTTTCTGTATTAACAAGTAATTGTGTCAGATCCCCTGAACCTTTTGCTTGTTTGCCAGGTTTTATTATGTTGGTAAAGAAAATTTTCCTAAATGCTGACACAAACTGTCTAGTGGTAGGCTTCTTCTTCTTGCTGCGTACTTGTCCAAAAATAATATCGGTAACGTCTTGATTTAACCGTCTAGTGAGGAGATTGTTGTAACCTTCTACCCTGAGGTCATCAAACAAAAGCAGGATAGATGTTATCGTAATTTGATACCCTGTGATGAACTTGGCAGTGGATGTCATGTCGCGCCCCGTCGTTATATTAATTAATCTCAACGATTTAAAAAACTGAAGCATTTCATTCATAAATGTTATTTGTGTAACACTTCCACAGAACGCCTGCTGATATTCACATGTCGAGTGGACGGACGAAGAATTTAAAATGTCGAATAAGTCATTTATCAGTTTGATGAACTTTACAGTTTCTTTCGCGGATTCTTGTATAGCCTGAAAATCTATATAGCATGAAATAGCTGTAGCAACGGTATGGCTTAAAAGCTCAATAGCATACTGAACTTGAATTTTCTCAAAAAGGGAGGGTTTAATGTGACTCTCTGTTAATTTAGGAGCAAGTCTTAAAGTTTTGTTCTTCTCACTTTCATAAAATTCTAAAATATGGTCGTACTTTGCAACCGATCCATTAAAATAGAAATCGTTTGACATCAGATTGTTTCGCAATGATTTAATCAAGTGCAGTGCGTCAATTATGTAGAATATTTTTCTATTTTTAATGAAAAAGTAAGGCCTTTCAGTTGAAATGATATTCTTTTTTTCTTCTCCTAACAGATCCGATCCAAGATCAGAAACGAATGTTCTAATATCTAGTCCAACATCAATAAGTTTTTCAAGTAATTTTTCGATCCAGTTTGATATATCATCACTGTTTTTGAATTCCCCAAGCAGTGCAAAGCCAATAGGTTGTTGCCAGTTTCCAAATATGCCTCTTATTATGACTACTAAAGCCTTCTTTGCCAGGACCGGAGTTTGAAGTCCGTTCACCTCTTGTAGTCCGATGATTTTGTCCAAATTAATGTTATAGAATAGACTAGTTTTCAAGCTAATGGCATCAACTACGACAGAGCAAATTTTTTCTGACTTGGTCATATTATTGACTTTCGCTTCCAGCGTTGTCATCAGGTGCTCATTAACTTCTGTGCTGATCGGTAATGAGTGTCTCGCTAACGTCGTAGCGTTTGGAAGGCACAGAGCTTGCTCCAGTAATTTGTACGCTTGTGGACTTGTATAGTACAAATTAATACAAAATTGTTTATATTTCGGCGAATACCTGTTCCCTTTACCGTGAAATTTCAATTTAGTCTGTGCTTTCACAATTTCTGCTAAGGGTGTTGTTAAGAATTTGTCGCAGAGCATGTGAAACGTGTCTTTGGTGAGACTGCTTGATGCAGCTGACTTGGCTTGTTTTTTGCATGTAATAAGTTCTTCCTTCAGCTTTTTCACAGATGGGAGAGACGTTGTGAGAAAATTTGCTGTCTGGGATCCTTTTTCGATTTTTAATACATAAAAGTCTGTCTGCGTGAATTTGTTGAGCGTTTCCTTTATCTCGGTTTGTGTTTGTTTAGCCTCGGCTCTTTTAGCTGGTAGCTGGAGGGAGGGTACAGAGAATCTCCTCAATCTTTTTCTTTCAGGGGTCCCCTGAATGCTGCCAGGATCAAAGTGTTCTTCGCAGACGACATAGCTGTGAGCTTGCTTGTCCTGCAACTCTTCCCTTGAGATTAAGTGTAACCATATGGCACGTCTGAAAAGAAATACAATTTATTTAACACAAGTGGTAATTTAGAGCCTTCCACCAAGTTGCCATTGATTCGTTTTGCGATTAATGTGTACACACGGCTACACATCAAGCTGTACAAAACCAGTTAATCTTGGCCTCACTTTACTAGATCTTTTCGCACAATGAACGATCAGATTATACTGGTTTTGTATAGGTTGATGTGTAGCCGTGTGTACCTAGTCGCCCGAACATAGCGCCACCGCCGGCTGTTTGCTCTGTCGCAGTGGCGGGTCACTGTGGTGCGTTATGATAAAGCATGGAGTTGCACCGAGCGCAGCAGGAGCCGCCAACAGAGGGGCGAGCTTTTTTACATGACAAATGTATAATCCTACTATATATGAACAAGTTTCGACATTAAATTCAACTACATCCATTACATTGCTAATATAAATTAATGAAGAGCAAAAATAGAACCGATCAATAGTTTGAGAAATAATTAGAGCGCGGTACTTCATTCAAAATTTTGCTACGACATCCTTGAACTATTTCGCGTAGGTTTTCTAGAAGAGTCTCCCCGTGATGTAATTATAATCAATGAAAGCAGGAATACAGCGTGGGAAGAGAAGGGAGGCAGGCAATGCATCTGAGTACGCAGTACGCACTGCAGTCGCCAGGCGGACATCGTCATTGCAACACGCGGTGCACGACCGTATCTCTGCAGCTAGGAAACCTACGCCCGTGTTCACAAGCATTCGCTCCGAGTTTTGGAAGCGTTTGTAAATATGGGTACCTATTGTAATCGTGAAAAAATTTCGGTTGTGCCTGCATACTCATGTGAAGAGAACAAAACTGCATCAATTTCATCATTGGCAAGATTTCATCACACGGATCAACATGTCGATGTTTCTAACGGTTAGTTATGTTGTGTGACACAGTGAATCATCAACCTCTCCTTAACCATACCGAGCGTGACTCAATTTCTTTGGGGTTCGCGCAGTAAAAGCATGACGTCTTCTTTCATGTGTTGGCTAAGTTTTAAGTGTTGTGTCGACCAAAGCGAAGATAAGCGGAGCGGAGCGGAGACGTACGAGAATCGACCGACCACACTGGTTGAAATCCACATCTCGTCTTTCGTCTCTCTCTCTTCTGGTCGAATCACACGCACCGCTTCGCTCATCTCCGCTTTAGTAGAAACCGACCTTGAAACGCCTGCCAGACATCAATCGTATTTAGAATGCTTTTATTGGTGGTAGATTGTATGATGCCAAATCACTCCCAAATAACCTTCCACTAAGTTAGGGTCTATACTATAATACTATTGTATTTTTTTTAGTGATACAATAACTGCTGCACTCAGAGACGTTTAATAATTACTTAAGCTAACACTTAGTAAAGATTTTGACACTTTGTATGATCAAATCTTTACTTATGTGACGGCTAGCTCTTACTTGAAAAGTGATTTTAAGGCGTCCCAGGCGTCGGTTTCGCTCGTCTTTGGTTTATTTTTAAGAAAATAAGAATTTTTCCCGACGCTTCTGTTTTGAGGGTTCCTTACTATCAGACCTTCAAAACAACCTTTTCCCAGAAACAGTTAAAATGAAAACGATAGTACCCGTACAATGCAAACAAAAGTGTTTTGGCGCTCTGTAGCAATCCTTTGACAGGAAAACAACATGATGGTGGCCTTTTTTTTTGGAGGATTGGAAAATTTGGAAATCATCAAATGACTCCTACCGCCTAGGGAGTCTCAGACTTCTACTGACTAAAAACCACCCTTGTTCCTTCTTAGCCCTCGTGCCGAGGCCGCGGCCCCGCAGCCCCGAAGGGCGTTGGCCCTTGCGGGCCCCTTCCATATTGCTGACATCTCTTTGACGCGCGTGGATCTCGAACGCGCCGTCGACACGGCCTGTCGTCGTCATAACTCATAAGACGGACGGACGGCGAGCTAGCCCATTACTCACCGTCCACAGGCCTGCATCTACGGTGGTCGGAAGCCATCTCGTGGCCTCCGACGCCCGGAGCGTCTACCACGGCGGCTGGGATGAGAGGTTCTCTCCCTCTCACGTTCCGCCACCTCCTTCGCTAGCATCACTGCTTTATACATGTATGCAGAAGGAGGTGACGACGGCGTCCCATTCCCTCTCACCCCGGACCATGGCTTGTACCAGGGCCGGTTACGAGAGGTCACCGCCGCCGATCGCCCGCCGCTACGAGAACACGGTGGGCAGACCTCCACGGTGTGCTCCACCTTGTCCTCCGGCCGATCCTCGCGGTGGTAGCATCCGGGCGTTTCCTCTCGCCTGATTCGGTGCAGGTACCTCCCGAAATAATCGTGTCCTGTGAGGACCTGAGTCAGACGGTGAAGGCACCGCGGCGCCTCTCAAGCCACTCACTCCTCAAAGAGGGGATTTGCCGCCACTATCGTGGCGTGCCCTAAGAAGCGGCCTCAGTTTCGATTTTGGCCGCGACCGATATCTTTGTATATAATAGACAGACATGAAGCTACGGACATAGGTAGGTTCCTAAACAGACAAAAATCTGGATCGAATGTAAAGAAACTCCTTTACGGAAACTGTGTTTGGATTCTTTGGATAAACCGAAAATTAAGCCAAAGATAAGTATCACCAAAATTAAAATAGTTTATTGAATTGTGATGTAAGATTTGTGTTTGTGTGGTTTTGTGTTGTGTTGTGAATTCTGATGTGAACTCTGTAAACCTACATTCTGGCAAATAAATGGATTTTATTTAATTTGAAGACATAATGGTCGACTGCAGGCAAAGACTAAATACTCTATGACTGCAGGGCAGCATGGGAAGCAATAGTTCCTTCTGCAAGGACACGTCTCCCAGAAGGAAGCGGTGGCAGACTGCCTCAATGACGCCATCCGTTGCAGAAGAACAGGGTGGCGGAGGAGGCGCCATGGCGACCTGATGCCGCCCTAGGAGATGCCAGCTCGCGATAGATACAGGAATCTATCGTCGTCGTTTCGCACGGCCCTCGTGAGTTTTGGCGAGATATCAGATGAGACATCGCCAGAGGAGTATGAAGTTCGGAGGCTACACGTTAAAGGCTACGGGAACTCGTTAAAGGCTACGGGAACTCGTTAAAGGCTACGGTAACTTCATGTTTCCTTGTACGACTCCATGTCGACCTCATACACTGTATGAAACGCCTCACTACGTGTTTCTTCGATTGTGCCGAGAAAAACCCCAACACCCTAGTAGTATCGGGTGGCGATATTTCAGGAGAGCCCGGACATCCCCAAAGCAGTTTGGTGCCCGGAGGCGGGCTCCAGCGCAGCCCGCCTCCTATCATGGATCGCGAACGTCATTCGTCGAGTAGCAGTTCCACGAGCGCCAACGTGTATAGACCTCATTTGGCGTAGCTGGTCATAACTTGCAGTCGCTCGCGATCACTTGCCTCACTTCGGAGCGGTGTCGTTTTTTCTGCACAAATCAAAGGCACTCGCGCGCGCTCGGCCAATGGTGTTCACATGTTTGTCCAAGCGCTATGCATTGGCTTTCTTCAAACTTGCCAAACGTGTAGACAGTAGCGCTTGCCTTGTGTCAATTTGTCTAGGCTCGCGTTGGTCTAAGCTCGGCCAACATGTATTGCAGGCTTATCAAAGTGACAGTAGGCTCACGGCATTGTTTTTAGTAGGTGTAAGTCCTACATAACCAAACCATCTCGCAGGATTATACGGTATGCGTCAGAATTTTTTTAACGATAACTAGCACCCGCCCCGGCTTGGCACGGATGCAATGTAGGTGCATAGAGGATTCAGGCCAGGCCTCCTCTTAGGAGGCATGGGCATATAATCCACCACGCGTGCCCACTGTGCCCAGTGCGGTTTGGTTGATGTCACATGTCTTCGAAATTTTTGGTTCTAAGACGTGCCGGTTTCCTCACGATGTTTTCCTTCACAGTTTTGAAAGCAGGTGCATGTATAAGTACTACATATAAACCTTCCTCTTGAACCACACTATCTATCGCTGAAAACTGCATTATTTGCGTACCTAGTTTTAAAAGATCTCAGCGTACCTACAAACAGTGGGAGCGATTTTATTTTATACTATGTAAAGAAGAAGAAAGATTAAAAATATATACCTATCTAAAAGTAGTTCATAGCGTGTTATCTGACTGGGTACAGAAGCTTTTTCGCAGAAATAAATAATAAAATTCTACTAGCTATTTCCGTCAAACTGCATAAAATAAAAGTGACGACCCGGACGATTCTCATTCACAATGTTACAACGGACGGAGGCGTGGCCGCGTGGCACCCGTATTTGCGTCATATGTACCTACCTACCTACTACAGGACATTACTAGGTATAGATAGTTAGATACCTAGAACCGGTGCACTTGTGGGGATCTACCTTTATCTATACATATAGATAGATGATATTGTGATGTACAGAACTACAGACCCCAGAACATCAAGCTATTACGTACAATCTGTCTTTCTTTAATAGATTTTCAATATTCATCATCATCATCAGCCTATAATGTTCCCACTGCAGAAACTCACGCCTCCTCTCTAGGAGGGGATGGGCACCACGCGGCAGTGTGGGTTGGTACCTAGATGTCACATGACTTCGATTTATTTGGTTCAAAGACATGTCGGTTTCCTCACGATGTTGTTTTCCTTCACCGTTTTGAGAGCAGCGGTGATGAAACAAATTACACAAAGTAATGCGTCTGTCTGGGTTCGAACCCACGACTTACCGTAAGTCGAGGCCACCACTGGGCCACCGCTGCTCATTATTAGCACTAAAGTATTAGGGGAAAATTCGACAGTTTCGGGTAGTTTAACCTACCTACTATAAATTGCAAAATGGCTGGCGTGTCACGCGGACTGACGCGAGTGAAGCGAACCTTCCGCCCTCCACCCGCATTCGTGCGTCGGGTCGCATTCTATACACGAGTACATACTCTACGACTCTACGTACTCCTACCTCGTTATATAAAACTATCGATACGTATATATATACGTATTTGTATAGTAAACAAAACCTTCACGAAGCCGTCAGTTAAACATTCTGGACATCAAACTAAGTAACTGTGCGGAAAAATGATTGCTGGGAAACGACTTTTTTTTGGATTGAAAAATCACGTTTTACGATAGGTTTCAATAATTCTTTATCAAATACACAAAGTCAAATCCGAACTCGAGTTTGTGCAATCTTGCCACTCAAAAATAACAGAGTGAAAACTCAAAAGGAACAGCCTGTGAATAGTAGTACGTATAGGTTTACACATGGGTGGACACATAGATACATAGATATCTTGGTGTGCAGTCAGTACTTACAGTGTGGCCAAAATCGGAACTAACGGTGCTAACGACGCGCGACGCCTTCCTGTAAGTTTAATTCAATACAAGGTGTTGTCTTTTTCCATGCCATTTCACGCGACCTTTAAATTTTAAAACACATAGGTACTTACACCCCTATTTGAATTGGATTTCTTTGTTTGTATGGAACCTTTATTGATCGAAGTATGGAACCCTATTTTTTTCTAAAATAAAAGTAGCATATTCTATAAGTAAAAGTCCCGTCAAAATGAGTCGTCATCGTCGTTCAGCTTTTTTAATCGAATTTTGTTAACAAGCAAAGGTTTTTACCTGTTTTGCACTTACCTCTAATTAGTTTTCTAAAATAAAAGTAGCCTAGTTATACCATAAAACATCAGCTATCTGCTAGTAAAAGTTCCGCCAAAATCGGTTCAGCCATTTTGGTAATCTTCAAAACGGCTGAACCGATTTTGTCGTGACTTTGCGGTCGAAGTAAACAGACAGAACAGAAATGTATTGTTATAAAGTAACTGGTATACAAATGCATTCAGTAAAAAGCTGTCATTTTGAAATTCCAAACAGACATTTCAATTTTACTTAGGTAAGTATTTGTACAGATAATTTTACGCCCACACCCAGGCATCCCAGGACTGCCTACCCTTCCAACGAGTTCATCGATACCCCTGTGCTCAACGACCATACAGCCACTGTATGGTCGTTGCCTGTGCTAGATCCCTGTAGCACTGTAATCAAACTTATATTACCTGACATCTTCTACAGGCAGCGAAAAGAACGATATCTCGGGCTTGGAGACATTTGTGTTACTGCAGCCAAACACAGCACAAACTTTTTTCGCCATTTCAATACTGACTGTCCTGCCTTTACGTTCACAACAGGCAAAGTTCCGGCCACAACTGGTTTCCCCCCGCTAAAGTCTGTGTAAACGTACAGTTGTGTATGTGTGCGCGATTATGGCCATAGACACACAAGAGTGCAGCGAGCCGAGTTTATTTTTGTAGGCAAAGGAAATAGCAGAACTTGCAGTTTTTCTTATTTTTATACTTTTACGCATTCCTTTTTAATTTGGTTAGTGTTTCACCAAAAATCATTCAGATGGTTGATTGATGATGATTTGAATCTAAGCCCAAGGTAACTCTAATTAACGAAAAATAAATACATAATTGAGAATAAAACAAAACCAACGGAAATCATCTAAATCACGATGTGGTAATAAATACATATATGTATATTATATTGCCAATATAAATAGAATTTTCCCAAAATTAGGGTAAAATAATTTAATCACTGAATACACGTTGCAAAGTTATTTCTGTAGGTATCTATGTTTAGTATAAAATTTAGTATAATTACAATACACGCTACGGACACGGTAATAATATTACCGTGCTACGGATGAGGCTAGCAATGTTAGCACAACTTTTGAAAGAAATGAGAACCTAGACCTAGGTACCTTCTATAATATTTCACGAATCTAGATCTATGCTATTCGAAGGTAATAGATTCGCCCCTATTACGATGGGACTTACACTTAACTGGCGTAATGTAGTTGTGCCATAGTGTTATGAATTCACTAAAAGGTTATATGTACATAATATATTAAGCATAAAAGCAAATCATGACTGTACTATCCTCATCCCTTAATCAAACACATAGGCCATGTCATCTTCAGAAACCATATTTATTGTCGTTGTCAGAATTTTAGATCTCCAGAATTCTGATAATGATAATAATTGGTGGTCCAACCTTGCAGTAGAGTCTGATCGACTCAGACCGTAGTCACCAGCTTTTGACTGGCCTGTTGGTCTAGTGGTTAGTGACCCTAACTGCTATGCCGGAGGTCGTGGGTTCGATTCCCACCCAGGACAAATGTTTGTGTGATGAGCACGATCATTTGTTCTGTGTCTGGGTGTAATTTATCTATAATATGTATGTATTTAGAAATATATAAGTATGTTTATCAGTTGTCTAGTACCCATAACACAAGCTCTGCTTAGCTTGGGACTAGATGGCGTTGTGTGATAGTTGTGGAATATTATATTATTATTATTATATTAAATCATTAACATACACAGTTAGACTGGAAAGAAAAATATCACAATTATTATTCTGTTGATCTTATCGAGAGCAAAGAGGTTACTATGTAAGTGGGCAGGTGTCATTATTCCTTCATAATAATTGATTGGCAACAATAAAAATAAACAGTAAGTGTTGCGGAGCGGGCGGCGGACCCGGCCACAGAGCGGCAACGTCGCACGATCGATCGACGCCGCGTTTAAGGCCAACAGGAGTTTCCCCGTACGAGAAATACTCTCGGAGTTTCTTCACAATGAGACTTCTTTCGTTGAGTGTTACGTAAATACCTACTTATTTGTGAGAAAACATTTCTTAGAAATTGTGGACAAGTTCAAAGTTAATTGAAAAACGAAGAATGGAGAACTTGTTTATTCGCAGTCGTAGAAATAGAAACACATCAAGTGCCTTGGTATTCAAACTGTGAGAACTCAATGATTGTTGATTAGTTCGTAATGACCATACGAGAGTACTCGACTGTATATTCAATTAACTCATTCAATAGATACCTAGCTTCAACATCCTATAAAGTAAATTCCAGACCCTTAAAATTTACAGTGCGGTTAAAATTACACACGACACGACGCTTTATTTTAATTCATTCCACATTCTGGATAAAATTAGCTCCAGGGAAATTGCAAAATTCTGCCCGATACATAAAATGTTTCACTGGGCCAAAATGGCGTACATAACAACTTTATAACGTGGCGTCCACGTCAAAGAAATCCGTCATTCATTATTCTGTCGTAGATAAATAACTCGCCCACGTTATGGACGCTTCATTCAATTACGGGCTGTGAAAAAAATAAGTCGTTATCAAGAAAATGTCGGATATTAAGGAGCATGAATTGCTATAGGTTAGATTTTTTCATAGCTTTCATAGCTCTAAAGTTAATTAACTTTAGAGCTATGAAAGCTATGAAAAAATCTAACCTATAGCAATTCATGCTAATATTTTGTACGTCATACACTGTTGCTGTGTGAGTTTTGAAGGCAGCCATTTTATGTTGTACACTTTCTGCTGAGCTAAGCTTTTGGTGTACCCAAAGTACAAATTCACAGCCAGCAACCGAATTCAACGGCAAGTCTTACAAGTCACAAGCTGTTATTACGCATAGAAAAAGACAACTTTGAATCTTACTACCAATTAGACCATGAGGTCTAATGGGTAGACCCTGAGTTCTAATTGGTAGTGTGAACTAACACTGTACGAATCTCAGGTTCTACTATGAATCAATAAAGCATAAGAATGAAAGGCTACACTGCAATCTGTCCAAGCTACAAAAACTATTCATTGACCTCCAACCGAAGAGCACGCATGAGGAGATCAATAAATGTGCATAACGAAAGGAGGTATGCAAGTCGCAAGGACAGAAGCAAACGTTGTTCCCTTCTCTACCTGAGACAGATCTAAAGTGTTAATAACAACGCCAACGGTAGCCCATGTTGTCGATCGACTATAGCTAACGTGCCTTGTAACGCGCCCACATCGCGTTTTGCACCGACAACTGGTTGCAACTTCAGTGGGAAGCGGGTGAAAGTTACGAATCTCTACAGTTAGTAGAACGAAATAAAACAGACATTATAAGCGAAAGAATGCTATCATTAAAACCATTGTTTCCATTCACACCGCTGTGACGTCAAACGGAGAATTCATGAGAGTAAATACCTGCTCGAATCTAACGCCTCAAATCATTTCCATAACGACAAAGACTACACAAATAAGTGTGCCGTCTATGCAGTGGTATAAAAATAACATTAAGAGATGACTCATCGATTGCCTTCTACTGATCACAAATTGCTTTTGAGGTGAGAAACGAAAAAAAAGACGATTTGTTGACGAAATTATAGTAAGAGAATAATGACGTGGCTTAAAGATAGACGGTATCCTGGCGATGATTGGAACTTTGCGGGGCGTTAATTGTCACTTGTCCAGTTCCTTTTTGTACTTCGTAAAATCGTAAGGCCAGGTGATGCAATTGACACATTTTTTCTGCAAGTACCAAACAATATTAGCAACTTAAGTATGCCAGAATATCATATTTATATACGCCGCGGTCATATATATTCAAAGTATCTGCATAATAATAATATGATACTTTTATGCTGTGCCATGAACACTATCATATAGATTGTATGGAGATATGGGGTAATTGCGACGAGTCACGACTTCGCGAGTATGCAGCTATATGATGGATGGATGAGCTATGTGAACAAACTCTACCGACTGTGAATGATGAAAATTGGAAACAGAAATGATGATTATTGATTAGATGTTCTGAATCCTACATGTAAAACGACCAGCAGCAATTTCTGTTTTCATGAATGGACTCATTTACTTATATTGATTTAAGCAATGAAATCCGGTTGAGGGATATGAATAGTTTAGAAGGCAGTCCAACCCAGGCGTCAGCCAGTACCTACATAAATGTAAAAAATGAAAAGCGTCTTGTCAGGCCGAAGATTATCTTGGCAGTTATGAACCACCCACCTATTTATACCGCGTTGTGTCGGACGCCGCGACGTTGCCAGCTCGCACCCGCTGGCGAGCACTTTGAATTTCGAACGTGGACCGGCATTATTGCTAGCTCGAAGAACTTGCCCATTTTACGAGTAAAAGAACATAAATAGAATTTGTAGGCGTTTCTATATTTTGTTTAGTGGGATGATGATCTTGTAGAATGTAAGTACATACTTATAATATTTTTATGTATTTGGATTAATTTTGGAATTAGAATCAGGTTCTTCCAATAGTAGATACTACCATTGACACGAAAAGAAAATGAAAGGGAGTTAAATACGAAGAGCCTAGGAAATTGATATGACACATAGCTTATATAGTAATAGGGTGGAACTGAAGGGGACATCGACGAACAATCGGGTACCATGTGTTCAGTATCCCAAGGCAATTTTTAAAAATTGCAGCGGTTACATACAATTTAACCGTGTAGGTAATCAGAAAACAATTGCTTTAAAAAAATTACCTACCTATCTGTAAAAATGTCTATGTTTAGTTTCTAGGGTTCGAGACTTCGGGATGATGTGACATTGTGGTAATCGTTTGTAAGTCGACATCCTTTCCACCCCGGGTTAATACAAGCTAAAACAGCGATACTTTTCAAACCACAAAATTCTCAAAACCGAATTACTTAGCGGCAAATGGTAGAGAAAAACTTCATTTCAGAATTCAGACCAATTACTTCATGCATTTCCATATTTTTTTTTGGTATTATTGCAGAAATTGTGGTTGTTGGAAAATTTATGATTATTTTTAAGGGAAATTTGATCTTGAGCTGGCAGCCCCGACATTCTTGTGCCGAGTTCGGCCCGACGCCCGACCGGACCGGCACTCGACGAGCGAGCTTGGTTGGATGCAGTAGCGCGTATGCTTGCTTCATTCCACAACACGACTTTAGTCGCGTATTTTTTTACGTTAAACAACTTGACACTTTGAAACATGATTCGGGATGAAGGTTTATGATTTCTGAAATGTATTTTAGCGTTCATTTGTCTGCAGTATCGCTGTACGATGTCTATTCTGATTATTTAAATTCAGTTGAATAAATGATATGCCTGCATTGTGTAACCACACTGCATACATTGAAATATTCTGTTTGGTACCTATCTACTGTGGGATGGGAACCGAATTAATTATCCGAGCCACAGTCCGAGCTCTTCAGTTTATTTTTAGTAAAGAGCTAACGAAAACTTTGCTTTGTAGATACAGTCATAAATCAGACACAGAAACTGATAGCGAGTTATATTTTGCTTTTACATTTTTCATGAACAGATTACAGAACAAATGAAGCGTTCAGGATTTTCAGGAATCACGACGGCTTAAAAACGTTGAAAGAATGAAAGGCACTACTAACTAATATTCAGATTATCTACCTACATGAGACAGTATTACTCAAGATTCTCTAGCTTGGTAATACCGCTGTCGATTTGCCTCGTGTTTGTTATCGTTAGCATCATCATTTGGTGAGAATGTTTTTGTTTTCGATTATTAGCATAGTAGTAACGTGCTATCTTAGAAATACTCACGCCACGAATAGCACTTATCATTTAGCATGATTCATGTTTGCAAAAATCTAAATATATTTTCCATACTTACTTATTTTAATTTTACCACAATACGCTCCAAAACAGGAATCGCCGATGTGGGCAACAAGTTAAAGTGGGATTGGGCGGGCCATGTCTGCAGAATGCATCGGGACCGATGGGCTAGGGTCGTCACGCAGTGGGTGCCAGAGGACGGGCGTCGTCGCCGAGGGAGGCCTAGAAAACGCTGGCGTGATGACTTAGAGGCTTTTGTACGAGATTGGCTGGAGAAAGCCGCACGGAGAGAAGAGTGGAAGACTATGGGGGAGGCCTTTGCCCAGCAGTGGGACAATATAGGATAAATAAAAATAAAAAATTTAATCATAAGTACTGCCATGCTGCTGTCTATAGTTCTATACGAAATTACGAATAGTTCCTATTCTACGGTCGTGGTCTACCAAATGAAATTGATATTGATAGGTTACCAAATCTACTCTGACGTAAAACATTTACATCCCAGTCTACCTAGTAGGCCTAAATTGTCTACCAACATTCTGATCGGAAATAAAAACCGAACTTTACCGTAACTTTGGAACATAAACCGCTGGAGTCAACTCAAATGGGTGGGTTGCTGTTCGGTGTACTAACATAGCTAGTCTGAAATCAATAAACTGAATGCGTTACTACTGCATGTGACCGGGTACTAACAGTATAGATAATGTATAGATCTGGCCTGGTTGTCTATGTATTCCTAGTATCGATGTACCTACTCCAGTTCTTTTACAGTTTACTTCTGATTGGGGGCATAACTGTCATATAGATATCGTTCTTTTACTGTCATTACAATATGGTTGTTGTTGTATTTTTGCTGTCAGATGTAAAATAACTGCAAAAGGAACAAGGACTGGAACATAACATAATATTACGTAATAGCTTCGTTGTCTATGACCCCATTATCTGCGTACTATGGCAGTTCTAGGCGCAAGGCAACGATAATGTTCTACTCATTGAATGGTCTCAGAAGACGGAGTGCCACGAACATCAAAAGTGATCCAACTTTTTGTCTATGTCTGTGTCGAAGGGTTGCCATTTGTTAAAGTTTTTCCCTATAATTTGGGGAATAATATTGTATGGGTAGAATAATATTGTATGAGTAAGATAATTATTGTAGGGCAGTGTTTTTCAACCTCTATAAAAAAGGGTTGTTTTTTAAAACAACCGCAGGAGGTTGTATGTTAAATAAAATAGGATTCGCGACCGTAACAAATGTGACTTTACTGAGTAATAATGATTAAAATCACTAATACAACCACGTTCTCAGTTCATAATAGTTCGTTGAGTGACTATTTGATGAAAAAAGCAGTCAAAAAACCATTATAAACTGAGAGATATAAAACTTAGATAGAGATATGTACTTTTTAATTCAGTATTCACAGGAAATCTAAAATATTAAAAAAACATAATAAAAATAAAACAGGAATATCGAAGTAAGAAATCATATTGATTTATTTTTAATCGAATCGGGAAATATGAAATCATATTATGGCAACCCTCGTCATTGCTTTCGTTTGTTGAGGTTTCTTGTTTCAAGTTACAAAATTAATTAATTAAAAAACGATGATATTTGAAGTAATTACAAGTGAAATGTTATTCCTTGAGATTTTTTATGTAATTTAGTGTTGTTTTTGCAAGTTTTCACTGCACAGGACGGCGGCATATTTCTATATTTTTCAACGTTGTTATCTAGACGATGACTCGTGACGTACTGGGAGAAATGCGTGTGGTTTTAGTGTAGGTGTGTGTGTGAGCGTGTATGTTTACTTGTAGGCGCGTGGTTTTGTGACTTCACTGTTGGTGTTCGTGGCACTCCGTCTTCCTTTTTTTCTTGGTCTGAGCTCATGGTAATATGTAATGTAGTCATAGTGCAGCGTTCGTGGCTTTTTTGGTACCTACCTACTTGATTGACATTGTCAAATGGGTGCTTGGTAGGTACCTACGTAATTTTTTTTTGATAGGATCTGTTGTAAAACAAGATGGCGGTTTTCGTTCATTTTCTTCTATGACTAACTGAAGAATTTACGGCCTTCTAATGCAGTAGTTTGCACACAAACAGTCTATGCCAGATCCTAGACTTGCACCTTAGGTTAAGCTTATACGGGTCCCTTAAATGTAAAACATCCTGAAATGGATTGTGAAAAGAAAATGAGAGCTATATAAAGGAATACCTAACGCGAAGATAAAAATAGTCACACATTGAGATGAAGAACGGATGCGTCAGTTCTCTGTCTTCCCACGAAGCCATAGGGAGGTGGAGGCCATCAGGGCGATGACTTACGATCTAATAAAAGGCTCGGCTCACGTAGACTGTACTTACTGATTCTGAAGGCAGAGTAGAAATTAATTTAAAAAGGCTCCTTTATCTAAGAAGGAAAAAAGGATCATTCTCATTAGTTCCACCAGCAATTAGTTCCATGGAACTAGTGAGACTTTTTTTTCTCAGTAGTTCCATGCACTTTGATAATGGAACAAATGAAACAAAACTTAATCGAACTCGTCTCACTAGTTCCACCGTAGTTGTCCCATGGAACTAGTGAGAACTTTTTTTTCTCAGTAGTTCCATGCACTTTGATAATGGAACAAATGAAACAAAACTTAATCGAACTCGTCTCACTAGTTCCACCGTAGTTGTCCCATGGAACTAGTGAGAACTTTTTTTTCTCAGTGGTTCCATTGTTCTTCTTATTGGAACAAGTGAAATTAAAGTTAATCAATATCATTCTCATTAGTTCCACTTTTTAGAAAAATATCATCTAATATGAATAAAGGAATAAAACGTAAATATAAAAAATTAAGTAATTTAATGTTGTTGACCATTCATTTTATGTTAAAAGTAGAATAATATGATGAAAACGTTGAGAATAGGAAATTAATACAATAAAATTAAAAATAATTTTGTGTAAACACCTCCTCCTCCTCCTTGCGTCGTATTCCTCAGTGATGAGGGTCGTGACCTCCCTTCGATATCACTTTCTCCCGTACGATTTTCCTCCATTTATTTCTGTCTCGGGCGGTGTGGAGGGCATTATGAAACGTAGAGTTGAGCGCGGTGCGGATCTGGTCGGACCAACGTATTGGGCTGCGTCCACGAGGCCTTTTCCCGTCTACTTTACCGGTCACGATGAGTTTCTCGAGGTTGCCACTGTCTTTCCTTGCAATGTGACCGAAGTATTCCAGGACTCTGCGTAAACATTCGGATGACAGCCGCGAGAAGATCTTGAGTTCACGCAATATGGAGACGTTAGTCCGGAATGCTGTCCAGGGGATACGGAGCATCTTCCTCCAGCACCACATCTCAAAGGCGTCAATGCGTTTACGGTCTGCAGCTTTCAGTGTCCAAGTCTCAGCGCCATAAGAAAAGATCGAGAAAACTAGAGTCCGTACCAGATTGGTTTTAGTTTTTACGGAAATGTTGCGATCTCTCCAAATTTTTCCAAGCTGAGACATGGCGCTCTTAGCCATGCCAATTCTCCTGCGTACTTCCTTCTCGCACGAACCATCGTTGCTGATGTTGGAACCCAGGTATATAAAATTGTCCACTGTTTCTAGGCCCAACGCGCCAGTGAGTTCCAACTCCCAGATCTATCCACCACCATGACCTTGGTCTTGGACCTGTTTATGGAAAGTCCCATCTCCTCGCTAATCCGCTCCATTTGGTCCAGAAGTGCGACCATTTCAGACTCGTTTGCTGCAAGAAGAGTTGTGTCATCGGCGTAACGTAAATTGGTGATTTTCACACCACCAACTGTTATGCCTCCCTCCCAATTAATAATAAATAATAATAATAATATTCCACAACTATCACACAACGCCATCTAGTCCCAAGCTAAGCAGGGCTTGTGTTATGGGTACTAGACAACTGATAAACATACTTATATATTTCTAAATACATACATATTATAGATAAATTACACCCAGACACAGAACAAATGATCGTGCTCATCACACAAACATTTGTCCTGGGTGGGAATCGAACCCACGACCTCCGGCATAGCAGTTAGGGTCACTAACCACTAGACCAACAGGCCAGTCAATTCTCACAGGTACGTCTCACAATGTGCTCTCCATAGGCGTTGAATAGAATGGGCGACAAAATGCAACCTTGCCGTACTCCTTGGTGGAATTTAAAGGGTTTTGAGAATGTTTTATCGACTCTTACGTTACGACCCCCTGACTTGACTCATACAAGGTACGAAGTAGGGCGATGAGATGGTTTGGTACTCCAAGG
Source organism: Diarsia dahlii (assembly GCA_949775195.1). Lineage (NCBI taxonomy): Eukaryota > Metazoa > Arthropoda > Insecta > Lepidoptera > Noctuidae > Diarsia > Diarsia dahlii. The sequence goes on along the minus strand of OX459210.1, from coordinate 10,780,214 downwards.
TCCTGCAGGACATTCCACAAACAACTCCAGCTGACTGACATTGAGAATCTGCTCTCGAGTGACCCTGCCCTTCACGAAACCTGCTTGCTCCTGCGGAATTTGCCAGTCCAGGTAATAGCGGATGCGGTTGTTGAGAATATGGAGCAAGATTTTGCTGGCATGTACAATGAGGGACAAAGTTCGGTAGTTGCCGCAGCTCTTGGTTGACCCTTTCTTGTGCAGCGGAAGAATTACGGATTCCGACTAGTCCTGCGGCCATTCACTGTTTTGCCATATGTGTGAGCAGATTCGGAACAAATTTGTAAACACAAATGGAAATAATTTCAGGTGCTATCAGCATTCCTCATTTTTTGGACAAATTAAGATAACATACCTACGTCTGTATCGTAATTTGTTCAGAAAATGAGCCTGATTAAGTAATTACGTTCTTGAAATTACGTAGTTGGCCTGATTTGTTTGTAAAAATGATTAACATTAAATTACTTAATTTTTTATATTTTTTTGCGTTTTATTCCTTTATTAATATTAGATGATATTTTTCTAAAAAGTGGAACTAATGAGAATGATGTTGATTAACTTTAGTTTCACTTGTTCCACTAAGAAGAACAATGGAACCACTGAGAAAAAAAAGTTCTCACTAGTTCCATGGGACAACTACGGTGGAACTAGTGAGACGAGTTCGATTAAGTTTTGTTTCATTTGTTCCATTATCATAGTGCATGGAACTACTGAGAAAAAAAAGTTCTCACTAGTTCCATGGGACAACTACGGTGGAACTAGTGAGACGAGTTCGATTAAGTTTGTTTCATTTGTTCCAATAACAAAGTGCATGGAACTACTGAGAAAAAGAAGTCTCACTAGTTCCATGGAACTAATTGCTGGTGGAACTAATGAGAATGATCCGGAAAAAATATGCTGTCCAGGTTGTCGATTCAGTATCTTTTTAACCCATTGACCGCCACGGTCAAGTAAGCCGACAAGCCAAAAAGTACCTTAAGTCGACAGACTTAGGGCACTTTTTTGCTTGTTCGGCTTGTCGTCTATACGTGACTGTGGCGCTAAAAAGGTTAAACCAAAGAAGAAGATATTATGATGAATCAACTCAGTCTATCGCAGTTCGCAGACTACTGCTAGAAAAAAGCAAAGCAATAGGTAAGTGCCTCTGTATTCTGCTGTTATAGAGAATAAAATTGTGTTAATGTGTGATACAAGTAAAGGATAGAAGGTAGAGGACAGGGTGTGGCACAGCTTAGGAGAGTCCCAACTACACAACACCATGTTCTCCGAAAAAACTGATAACAAGTCTGATTAAAGAAAACTTAATCATCTATCCGATGTAGATGCACTAGTTGACGAATAATTTATGGTTCCTAAAACCGATTCAGTTTTAAAGTGAAGCCGGATTTCTGAAAATAGCTCGAATATATAATGTTAATTGAGTTCGGTTAATTTATTCTAATTCTAGCTAACAGAATTGATTGATGTTTTCATCTTTTATTCAACAAGCAACTAAATTATTACTTACAAATATGTGCAAAATTCTAAACAGAATTTCGCCGTTTCTCACAAAACTAGGCAGCGAAAAAACGACTTAAATAAATGCATGAAGACAAAGATTTTCTGCTAAGATTTACTAAGCAAGACTAACGATTAAACGCGAAAGTATTAAACAGTTTCTTCAATCATTTTACGGTTCGCCGCGCTCACTCCTGGCATGGCGTCACCAGAATTTATTTCCAAAATGGCGCACCTGTCAGTGCTTTGAAATTCGAACACGCCTCTCCTGCCTTCGCTCGCTACGTTGCACACATTTCACTTTTCACAATGAAACGCGTGTCGTGCATGAAATAAAAGGGCTCAATAATTATATCTAATATGTAATTTACACGACGGTAAAATTCTCCCCTATTGTTGACACGTTAAAAAAACAGGAAGTTGTTTCCATGCCAGCGATATTTCGTCTGGAAAGAAATTTCCTTCAATGTATTTCAAAAGATTTGGCTAAAAGGCGACCGAAAGCCCAAAAATGTTAAAATTTGAGGCTGTATTTTCGTTTCATATCATAGTAGAACGCCCCTCAGTGAGTCGAGAATGTTCTACCCCTTTTCATCCCAGTGATCCCCTTCGCTATTTAATCAACCTGTATCCACCCGCCCGCGCTGCTAGTTATAGGTCTCTGCTCTCCACGCTTGCTTGAATAATTTGGTCGGTATGATATCGACATTTTCAGTATGAAGTAACTATAGAAATGGACCTGCTAGCTTATATTTTTTTTCCAGAAGTAGTAGGTCTAACAGACTTTTATGAACTTGGGTAACGTTATAGAAGGTCGAAGTTAGTTTAGATACTATATGAAACATGTTATGAAGCAGACCAAACAGTTAGATGGGTACCTACATTACACGCTTCCTACTACTACCTACCCGGTTTCAGAAATGTACCGTTTATGAACCAACCGGCAGGCAGGCGACACCCGTTTTCTGGGAAATGTATCCAAGATACTTACGTAAAAAAAAAACTTTAAAAAGTTCTCCATCACGAACGGGTTGCGTAAATTCTAAAGGACAGCTATTCGTTTGTTTATTTTAGAAATAAAAGCACCTTCCAGTTTCCACACCCCGGGCTCGGCTAATGTCACCATGCTATTGTTTTTCTGCGGACTTTTTAGGTCTTTATCGCAGGAATTCCAAAAGTTTTGTTACGGTATGAAACGTGCTTGATTTGATAACAGAATAATGTAAGTAAATAATCATTTTAAATATATCCCAGTATAGATAACCAAAAATATTACAATTACAACACAGCCAAATCCCTAGACAAGACCTTCAAAATTCCCGTTTAATGTTTCAGGCTTATAATTACGCTGCGCAAATCCACGTGTCATGTTAGTCTTAACGTATACGTGAATGTTGGTGATTCTAGTGTGGTATGGGGGTGAAAGAGGGCGATGCGGGGCGGGCGGCGGAGCGCTGGTGTGGGGCGGCCCGGGGTGTCGACCTTCGCGGAAGTCCTACTCGCAGCTGTAATTACTGAAACGGCCTCAGCAGCCCTCCAACTCAATTTTCTTTGGGCTACATTGATTTTCACCCGCCAACGCGGGCGACACGTACACACGGCTACACATCAAGCTATACAAAACCAGTTAATATTGGCCTCACTTTACTAGATCTTTTCGCACAATGAACGATCAGATTATACTGGTTTTGTATAGCTTGATGTGTAGCCGTGTGTACTACTTTTACGTTCGTGCCTCGTGCCCTGTTGATCTTTGTTGAAGAATGAGAAAATCAGCTGGTAGATTGTCACGTGACTTGTTTCTAGAATTAATTTTAGTTATGATTTTGCAACTTTCATCGCCACAGGTAAAATTGTGTGCTCATTAACTGTTCTGAACGAGAAAGAAAAATCTACTGGTATTAAAACAACATATTTTAATGAGACCGTTTCGTAAACACGCGGTAAAGCCGCTGCCATTACCAATTAATAGTACATTATGGTACAAGTGTGTAATGTTGGTGATTACCGCCGAGGCGCCATTGAGACCCGAGCCGTCAGGTGAGGGTCTTAAGATAGCCGAGGACGGTAATCATCAATACACACGTGTATCATACGACGTTTTTCAACACACTTGTGAAGAAAATAATACTAAAAAGTCATCTTCAACAGTTAGAGCGAGTTCTGAATTTTTTTTCACAATAGCGGGAAAAGAATATCGGTTTTCCTATGCGCGCGCATCTACAGTTCGACCAACTTATCTGTGCAGGCGGGAAAACACGGAACTAAAATAAATGTACTAAGTTTGACGTAGCGATGCATATTTCTTGACCAGTGGCGCCACCATGCAATTCAAACTTATAATGGTCATACTGTAACAATGACGATCGACCATAGACTAAAAGAATGAGGTTAATTTATTTAAAAAAAAAGTTATATTTATAATATTACAAAAGTTATATTATTTGAGTGAAAGTTTCATTTATTAAAAACGTACAAGTTTTTATCTATTTAAATTCAAAGTTGCATGAAATGAGCAAGCACTAGGTACATTAATTTATTTTTACTATTAAACACGATCTTTACTGTATCGAAACTTTTAAGAACATAGCAACTCAACCAATAAAATTTTAAAAAAAATCAGTATTACCCGGTTAAATTGAAAATGCTCTGTTTATTCGCATATAATTTGCAATATGGTACTAACTTAACTTTGTAGTGATAATTCTATTAAGCACTAGTGTATAATATTATTATGCACGTGTGAGTTATAGTTCGGTTTATGGCCCTAAGAACGATGTAATAAGGCTCACTTTACGAGCAAGTGTGTTGAAAAAGATTTATGTGAACTTGTTTAGGCTTGGCAAGAGTATGCCTATGGCTTCGGTACAATAGTAAATGGTTGGAATCGTACCAAAGAGAACAGCATTCGTGGCCAAGCGAAAAGTAACCTTTTATAGATATAAAGTTGGATCAAATGCGCTGTTTGAAAGTATACTGGGAACAATCCACGACTGGTAAAGATAAATAAACAGGCTGCTTGAAGAATAAATAAAACTGCTTGTCCGTTGTACGTAGGTACGATAAAATCTCAGTTTTTTAAACAGGCTATGTACACACACGGACCTGTAAGTATGTGTGGTATATATTATGTATGTAATTGAATACACGATACGGCATCCAACTCAGCGTGAAGATGTGATAACGTTTCCGTACACCTAATTGGTCTTGCAGTTACATACAATTAACTATACATGCTTTATAACGTTCAGCAGTTTCTAGATTCAACGAGTTATAAGCCGTACTTACTATTAAATAGACACATGGGTGGAATTGAAAGGAGTGCTGGTTTAGCATAGACAATTATGCATACTTTGTGGTTAGTTTCTATGGCACTATATAGTTAAGATGTTCGGACCGTGTTCGTAATTATTTATGCAAATAGAAAGCAGAGACGAGTTTTCCAGCGACAGACAGTCTGCTCATTATAATATGAATTTACGTTTTAATTTCTGCAAAACAGCCGAATAGTTACTTAAGTCGACTTGTGTACTTCGAAAATGTATAATTCAGGCTAGAAGATCAAAAGCCTTGATAGTTGGCAGGAACAAAACACCATGAAATCCGACATAAGAGCCAAGAATCTAATCGTTGAAGATGCCAAAAACAAGCGAACTGGAGATAAGTGGATAACTTAGTAGAGAGGCTGAGCTGGCAATGAATGGGTGTGGCCTGGGGATGACAATAGAAAAAATTGCTACGAATACAATAGAGACATATTATTTATTGTGAACAAGATTCCCATAATATGTTGCAGTATTGAACGCAATCAAGAAGACGAAATCACTAATAGTGATGAGTGTGATCGTGTGATGACAGAACAGTTATGTACGACATTTACATTTCACACAAAAATCTATTAGAGTTGAATACCTCGTAAAATTTAGATTCTCATTGATTCATCTTCCCCGTTGAGGACCACGAGTGCAAGATGTTATTCCAGACCGTATTTATGTAACTCGACGTTGGGCATGACTTCAGTGACACCATAACTTTATTTTCTTTTTACGGCTGCATATAAAAAAGAATAAAGTGCGAGGCGTCTCCTATCCTCACACGGTCACCACACCCCACTTATACGACTACGCGACATATTTTATTATTAGTAGTAATGTAAGATACAAGTCATACAAGCTACCGATGTCTTTTCTATTTGTATTTCCAACTTCTGTTTTGATATAACACGATTGTATGTATGTCTATAAACAGCATAGATGACTAAGATCGTTCTCTTGGTCAAAAGTAAACAAAGGAGTAATATAATTACGACATACTGGCTGTTCCTTTGACTTTGCCCGCGTGCTGTTTAGTTATGGAGGATTTTAGATAAGAGGAAAAAGTTAAATAAGGCTAATCTTGTTAGAACTTAGAACGCGAACGTGAAGTTCTGGCTACGTTAGACCAGTTTTTGAGAGTTTGGATAAAGCAGGTTGCTGATTTCAAATGATGATAGGCTTCTAAACTTTTTCATGTTTTGTCCGTTTTCTGTTGTTCTGTTTTAGATTTAGTTTACCGGTTTACTTACAAGCTCTAATGTTCATCGCTAATGGCTAACAGCAACTCCATCAGTCGTCAGCTTGTCGATAAGTTAGGCCATTCTAGGTAGCCGCTATAAAATAATTACAAGCACTATCTAGTTTTTGCTCTTTAACACAAGACATACTGAGATCACAAACAGATAGCACAATCTTATTTATTTGTGCATACAGATAGGGACATGACGCTCTGGATACGAGCCAACTTGTTTGAATTGTATTAGATATGGTTTTATTGCAACATTATAATTAATATCAGTCGTAGAAATGGTACGCAATATTTCGTAACGAAGAATAATCGTGCTGTTTGTGCCAATAGATGGCGCTAGTCGGTCTGGCCTATTTTTTTTTGTGATTGAATTTCTCATTATATCTTAACAGATTTGGGAAACTCAATTTCTTTAAGCATCTCACGCAAGAGATTTTTTATTTGAAAGTCACAACTCTTTTACACGTTCTTTTCTGCATATCTGGTCCATCAATAATTACAACTAAGTCCAACATCATTCATACAGCGTATCAAAATTACGTATCGCACAATAATTTCACATTTTGTATTTGATTTTAAAAAAAGAGAAAAAAAATATGACAAAATGTGTGCTAGTAGTTGGCCAGTAGGAAATCGAAACGCTTCGAACGTCAGTTCAAATGTCATTGTCTGGGAGAACGCGGGATGTCCGTCAAATCCGGTACCGGCTTGTCTCGTGGTTACCCTACTCAAAAGTCAAAACGGAGAGAAAAATGCGTACGTTTAATTTCATATTTTTTGTTTTATTAAATGGTATACCCTCTTACACCCAGACAGCGCTCTACTTAATTTATATATTTAAAATGAGAATTCTTTGTCAAATTATGGAACATTCCAATTAAAAAAGCAGTACTTACCTCTCAGATCAAATAGCAGACAGATAGAACATGCGCAAAAAACAATGTGAAGTCACCTAATATTTATGTGTGCGTGACAGCATTGTAGGGACATGTGCATCTGTGCGTGTGTAAAGTTGTTAGGTATTGATAAAAACTCCCACATGTTTTTCAATTTTAGTACTAATGTTTAAAATTGGAATTAATGCAGTTTTGCATAAAGGTGCTTAGGTAGTATTAATTGAGCAGAAAAATAATTATTAAAAAAATAAAAGTGGAATAGAAGTTAAATGCATAATAAGGTTTAAGTTAGCTTGTTCACGCCGTGGTAAATAAAATTATTATTGAATAGAATTGTTGTGTATTTTTATTTTTTATTTGGGACAAGCCCGCCACACTATTCCCAAACCACTGTAACTCCTGTTAGCCAGAATCAACAGAGGCGACCACAAGAAAAGCGCCGAGACAATGAAGCTCGACGAAGTCCCAGAGAAGTGATTTAACTGTCTTGGATCCCGCAACGAAATTAATCAGAAAAGAATAGCGGAGGAGTAGGAAAAACACAATTTCCACTTCCCTCCATATCAGCAGGAGACAGAACAGAACAAGGCCAATAGGCACACAGGGACGTATACAACTGGGATAAGCCCAGTTGCCTAGCACCACGGATATTATTGTCATTAATATTACTGGGTCCTAAGTTGTGAGCTGTTATATTTGATTCCAATAATAGGTATGACAAAAATGCTTGAACGCACGGCAATTTGTTGTAGTTTCTACAAGGTCCGTATAGTAAATAACTCCGGATGTAACCTGTACACTATTTAACATAATATTACGTTCATTCTGTCAAAGACTACACTCCCATAAAATGTGATGTGCAGTTTGTTCAAATTCGCAGTCAGATGTAGAACATTGACAAAAAGGCGAGGCAACAAGTTTGAAGGAAAATAATTTACTCTTAAAGTTACCATGACCTGTGAGAAATTGGGCGACACAGTGAACCACCTCCAGCCATGTCCTGGTCCTGGCCAGCCGCTCACGAACGGATGGAAAGAACTGGTGGAGGTGTCGGCCTTTGATGGAATTATCCCACCTACATTGCCATTCAGACAAAAGTTCCTCCCAGACGTCAGTCTGTGGCTTAAGTAATCTAGCTATTTTAGCACGGTCACGTTGCGTTAAAAAGTCTGTCTCTCGTGCGCAGTAGTACAGACGGCTACACATCAAGCTATACATTTCCAGTTTACGCTGATCTCGCACTGTATGGAAATCCTATACAATGCGAGACCAGCTTATACTGGAAATGTATAGCTTGATGTGTAGCCGTCTGTACAAGGCTTCAGTACTAACCGTCCTATATGCTTTACACAAGAAAATCAAAGCCAACCGCTGACTTTGAAGTAATTTAAAATTAATTTATTAATTTGTGACCCTATCGGCCCAAACTGGTGCCCCGTGAATGTTGTTTATGTAATGTAAGTGTATGAATGTATTATTATTTCTATTAGGTATGAGTCAGTGATACTTGAATTACATGATTTTAGTTTTATTTTGTAATTACTAACACTTAATTGATTTTATTAATTAATATCAGACAAGAACAATATTTTAAAACGTTTTCTGGAAATGTATCCTATAACATAATTATTTATGTGTAGGTTTTACTCACAATGCAAACTCCCCTAATAATTCAAGGAGACTTATTTCGATGTAAACTCGCAACACAGACCAATAACTGCCAGTATTTTTGAGTCGAAAATATTATAGGGAAAATAAATAACAAAACAATAAAATAAACAACAGTAACCCGTACAAACTATTCCATCTCCTTTTCTTTGTTTTTGGGAATAACTTTTACAATGTTTAAATACACAAGACGGCATGATTTGACATAAAATAATAAGTCATTTGTGACGTCAAGCAGTAGGTACGACACGTAGCTTAGTTACTGACGCGAGCGGCGAGATTGTACCTATTCGCTTTTGAATTTGTATATTGCTTTGGTGGCTTCACTCTCGTGTTCTACGCGCTCTATGATCTGCCTGTTATTTGATCTGAAACTTACCTATTTCAATTTCAACCATTAAAGTTCGAAACTCTGAAATTCTTATTCTATTAGTTCGGTTTAAATACCGAATTGCTTGACAACATAATATGCTGGCAACATGGGTGGCGTAAATTCGGCACCCAAACAAAACTTACAATGAAAATCCAAAATATTTTGACACAAATTCATAACTTAAAAAAAATGTCGGCTTGACAACGTAATGTGAATATTATTGAATGAAATGTCTTACGCAATTATTCTGTTAGTGACATAAAGAAAATGCTGATAACATTGCTGATAACATCAATTTCCTCAATTGTGGGTTCTTCATGGTCACTTCTAACTTCTAGCAACAAAATACAATTTAGTACTTAGGAAGTCTTACGTACTTAGCTACAGTCTAATCACAGATATTTTACCTACGCCCTAGCAGAACTATCAAAATCACAGTAAAACCTATGCTCTTGTTGTTAGGTTCTTACCACTGTCAAAGTTATCTATCTATATCTTCTATACTTCTATACTTATAATAAATCTGTAGAGAGGTCAATTCTGTACATGATATATATTTTCAAAATAACTATCAGGGGGTAATTAGTAATCGATACTGATGCCAAAAATGCAATCAGTAAAATTTTTGTCTGTCTGTCTGTCTGTCTGTCTGTCCTCCTGTCTGTATGTTCCTTATAGAAACAAAAACTACTCAACGGATTTTAACGAAACTTGGTACAATTATTCTTCATACTCCTGGGGAGGTTATAGTATACTTTTCATCACGCTACAATCAATAGGAGCAGAGCAGTGAAGGGAAATGTTGGGAAAACGGGAGAAGTTGCTCCATTTTTTAAGCTTCCGTCGCGTGTGCAGCCTTAATGGTTAAAGTACATAGAAATCATTTATGACGGAAATGTTCTACATAAAATTATCTAAAAAATATCCCACAACAGCATATGTCTATCTTTTATGGTTGACTCACAATAACACGTATAACTCCCGATAGCTTAGCAGTTCGGAGCTTTCTGATTATACAGGATGGAATTTTGTAATGCCACCTGGAGGGAAAGTACTCTTAATACTGCTGATAGAAAATTTTACTCAATGGAAACATTCCTTTATTTTTGAACAGAAAGCAAACTGCATTCAAAGATTTTCGAAAATTCTCTTCTCCCACACCCGGGAATCGAACCGGCTAAAATCTGAAAAAATTATACCCTCTACTTTTATTGCATCGATCGTTAGGGTCAATTATAAGGATGAAATCTCTCTAACAAACATGATAAATTAAATGAAAGGAAAACCTGCCTGCGAGATCGCCAGATATCACCCCATTAGATTTTTTTTTGTGGGGATAATTTACATGAAATCTTATGCGAATGACAACGAGTTGAGAGTTGAAGTTCAGAATACGATTTATAATATTCACCACAACACTTTATTAAAGGTTACTAGAAAAATTTGTGTATCCAAGAGAATGGAGGTCATTTCGAGCAACTAATTAGTTAGTTTACCATTTTTTTGTAAATAATTAAATTAATTTAAGATTTCCTGGTTTTCTTTTCATTTAATTTATCATGTTTGTTAGAGAGATTTTATCCTTATAATTGACCCTAACGATCGATGCAATAAAAGTACAGCAGGGTACCTATATTTTTTCCAGATTTTAGCCGGTTCGATTCCCGGGTGTGGGAGAAGAGAATTTTCGAAAATTTTTGAATGCTTTTTGCTTTCTATTCAAAAATAAAGGAATGTTTCCTTTGAGTAAAATTTACGTACTCAAGACGCTTTTTGTTACGTAAGAAAATATGGACGTCCCGACTTATTTATTACTGTAACTGTTCTACCAAGCCCAAGTGGGATGAAATCACTCGGGAGCTTCTTGAGGATCAAGCACCGCATGACCGCCATGATATTATCGCAAGAGTTTTTCATTTAAAATTAAAATCAATGATAGATCTACTCACCAAAGATAACATTTACGCGGACGAAGTCGCGGGCAAAAGCTAGTAGTTATCTATATTTTTAAGACTTTAGGCACTTTAAGGTTGCCTATGAATTGCAGCTGTCACAGGTAAATTAACTCTAAAAGGACCGCATTCACAGCTTCACACAGAGTCTATTCTACTATTGACTCTACTACAATGTGGTGTCTATGGTTGAACTTTGGTTTAACGACTCAGCTGGTGCCAGCATTTCTGCGAAAGTCGTGTGTGGTCTGCTCCTCACACGAGAATAACCCTCCTGACACTTTTAGTGTCAGGTGTCAGCGTTGCTATCTTGCACGCACTGAAATACCGTTCTGAAATAAAACGCCACAACGAACATGGTGTTTAAGAAAGTAAGTAGGTAAGTAATTACAAAACTTTAGCTTGCTGGGGACAAATAAAAACTTATTTTCTTCTTCGTTGTTTCTTTATGGAACAGTCAATCTTCATCATGACCTTTAAAACCTAAATGGCTGTTCCACACTGGCCTTTTTTTTTACTGAACTACACACACACACTTTTTTTACAACTTATTAGCTACCTATAAGTAGGACCTACTTATTTTTCAATAAAAATAACCTGAAAAGAGGCTGGGCCACTCTGCCCTCGTAAATGAAAACGCAGTAGGTAACTTCAGTACATTCGTAACTGAAGTTAGGTACCTACTGTGTTTTCATTTACGAGGGCAGCACTGTAGGCCAGGGCCCTGTTTAATAAAACTTACAAATTGTAAATTGTAATTGTAGGCTACACGTTACAATTCTACAAGTTTCTGTTTAATAAAGAACACAATTTACAATTTTACCATGGTGGAAAACTGACAAATTTGTAGACTTGTAGCTACAAATCTAATTTAATTAAAAAAAAAATCTGTTAAACATTTTCTCTCTACAGGTGACAATTTACAAATTTGTAGGGAAAACTGTTTTGTTGAACGCATAATCACAGGGCATAATAGGGTATTTTACCAAAAAATTCTAATTACCTAGTCCGTCTGTTAGATTATCGAAAAATATCGGATACGTGTTTTTTGTTTTCTCAAATTAATAAAAATTGACGAAGATGAAACCTGTCAAAGATCATGAGTGGGGGTTTTTCACGTCACTTTGTGGGTAAAAAAGTACTATCCTTGTGACGTCACACGACTTGACACGACTTTTCGAAGCACTGTATCGTCTTTATTTTTTGTTTACGTGAAAAAAGAAAAAATACGTGTCCATTATTTTTTGGAAATCTATCTGACGGACTAATTAGATTTTTTTGGTGAAATACCCTATTATAACTACAAGTTTACATAATTTGTAAATAATTGACACACACATGATTACGTGTAAATGTTTGTTTATTTGATTTACATGTTTGTAATTTCGACGGGTGGACTCACCGTGTGTCAGAAACTTACAATTTTGAACCTCAATTAACTAAGTGAAGAAATTTTATTGTTATTGTTTAAAAAATGGTTCGCAGAATAGTGATGATGAATATTATGAGTGAACGGTAACGGTGAATTTATTTATAAAGAGTTAACTTTACTTTTAAATCGTCAAATTTTACGTAAAATTTGAAACTTTTCGCCGGTATATATATATTTTTTTTTGTAAATGAAGATAGGACATGATCTTAAATTCGATTTTAAGAGAAATGCAGCTCTTACATCCACACGGCAAATTTATTATGAATCAAACAAATTCTAAATATTCTAAATGTGTAAGATTTATGAAATTACCCTCGATTTAAGAATCTTCAACAAAACTTAAATTTTTATGTAAAATTGTAACTTACAATTACAAATTTGTAGCTACAAAATTGTCATCAAAATCTACAGGCGTTTTTTACAATTGTAAACGTTTATTAAACAGCATTTACAATTACAATTTGTAAAATTTTTACTTGTAGAATTTTTACAAATTGTAAGGTTTATTAAACAGCACCCAGAACAGTCACATTAGATGGAGTCGCAGCAGAAATCATTGCAGAAGGCAGGACTAGCAGGACCAGCAGTTGGATGATGCTGGCTAACAGTAACAGAACGTAGGTAATAAGGAAAAAATAGCACAACTAACCTAAGTACCTACCTACATAATAAGCTACAATTCTTTGACTCATCCGTGTTTCAAGGAAAAAATATCGTTTCCCTAAGTTCACACCTGCGGAACGCTTTTAATTCACGTTTTTCAATCTATCGTACCTACAGAAATCATATTTTTTATCTGTCAACTGTATTACGTCATCTGTTATTGCATATTTCTCTTGTTATCTCAACGATTACAATAGTTACTCGTATGGTCGTATCTACCGATACGCTTGTGGGACTTGGTTATCTGCTATATTACTTGGGTACAACATAGCGTACACCTACCTAGATGTCTGTGATGTAGGTGAGTCGACATAACAGTACTCAATGACTAACATCTGTGTCTGTGTTCGATATTATACGTTATCAGAGCTTTTGTGCAGTGTGCAGAGTGTACCCCTCCTTCCCTCCCACCTATAGGTACATTGTGGAGTGTGGAGTGCCCTCTTCGCTAACAGCTCTCCAGATCCAACCATTATGCTCATAAAATATTACCAACTGATTTAAAGCTAACCGAGTACGTTCCATACACAAAGTTCTTCGTGAGCACTGCTGTTAAAACATCTATAAATATACGTAGTACGGCACGGTAACGTTAATGGCTAGGTACGGCGCAATAGCACATAGGGACTATGTATGTGCCTACCTAACCCGCCTCACTAAGCACAGCCTGCTGCATTGAAGCTACCTAATTCCTCCCTGGGGTGTCCTATTTCGCAAAAATTGTGAAACCTGGAACGGCGCCATAGGGGGTAAGCCATCGTAATAACTCTCATTTTGCACCATTCGCATGGAAGTTACAATGTTAAGTCGAAGTGGTTGCGTGATGTGTAACGCCGAACCACGCCGAACGCCGCGCCCGGCCGTTTGCTTGTCTATTAAGTAGGTTAGCGCATGGCTTCGCGTGTCTAGGGCTAGGTTCGTTAGGCAGGCAGGTATCAAAGGGCCACGGGGATTTCGCCGACTTTCGTAATCCGTGGAAACGTGGGCTCGAAAGCCGCAGCGAGTTGGCAACGTCGCGCGCTCGACCGACGACCTCGCGTTATCGCCTGCGGTGACGCGATACGCTGAAAAGGTCACCAGTCGCCACTCCACTCACCACCATCCGCTAATGTCTTCGCCATCTAAACAGTTGCAGTTTCGACATAGAATCCCATAAGTACACCGTGAAAAAAATATTGTTGCGACGTGGCGTCGTGGTGCGTAGCGGCGTCTCGCTCGCGCGCCCGCCGCGTCCCGCTCGGCTCCGCCCCCCTCCGACCGCAGCGCCGCGTAGCGGCCGCGGCGCGAAGTACACGTCGACTATAGAGCAGCGTTGCCATTCCGTACCTATAATTTCGCTGGACGTAAATTTCAACCGAAACAGTTCAATGGACTTTTCGAAAACTCTAAACGTGTCATTTTACGTAAAAAGTCCTGTGTTACATAGATTATTGTAGGGAGTGGTGTGTGACCGTCTGTTTTGTTTCTATCTTGTGATATTGAGTGTGAGTTGCGTGTCCGTGCTTGTAATCCGTGAACAAAGTCCCGTTGGGAGCTAACACGACTGTTTTCGGCTCTAAGGTGAGTACTAGAACGTAATTTTTGTAATGGATAGCTTAGGATTCATGTATATTGACCATTTGACGTGTCAAAGTTAGTTGAAAACTATCTCAAAAGTTCCCCTACTTTTACTATTCCGTCGTCGAAATCAAGTTTCTAGGTAACTGCGCAAATGACTACGGCGTCAGTTTTCTCTTGTAAAGTGTAGTTATATAAATGCGTGGGGCACAGCGTGGTGCCATGGTGGTGCACGTGCTGGCACCAGCTTATGTAAGCCATGATAAGCTCAAGTTATGTAGTGGCGACAGCCGCCGGTGGTCGCGCATCGTTATTTTTATCTTGGAATGCCCTTTGGCCAAACATTAAAATAGCTGTGCATCCGACACCAGCACCATGTGTCGATCAGTGGTGCGTGTCTAATTGGGTTGTGGTGTGAACGGCCAGCCTCGACCGCTGAGTAGGCCTATATCGGTTCAGGGCTCGCGGATTCGCGGCGCCAACGCCAACCGACTAACGACCTGCTAGCACTTGCCCGTTCCTAATATAAACCTGCAGCTGCACTGGGTCCTCGAACTACTTAACTACTGAAATGACTGGCCAGTTAGAAAATAGTGAAAAGAAAACAAAGAAAGTGTCTAACACGAAAATAGGTTGAGAAAAGTAGTTTCTAAACACAACACTCCCACTCTTATAACAGCCAGTGTTTGTCAAGATCATGCCAGGTTATTTTCGTTCATGCGTAAATTACTCTATGATAGTGCTCGGTGGCTCAAAACCCCTTTCTTCTTAGTGCAAGCGATACTCGTGTATATAATAGTGACGTGGCTAAAAGTGCTATCTTGTGAATATCAAGTAAAGACGACTTATCGTCGCCTGATACGATATACCTACCTACTCGTGTCGCGACCTCGCCTCACTGTCGGTCACCCATCCGCATAGCAGTACTAATAAAACCAGAATACCTGGTCTATAACGTCAACACTCAACACAATGCCTATCACAGTAGGTACCTACCCGGTTAGACAGACATCGCCTAAAGAATAGGCAATCACCGCATTCACCACGCTAAGCTAGCGAAGTCTTGTACCTACCTTAGGTACGAAGTCTACCTCACCAAGCCAAGTCAGAGGCCCATGGGCGACTTAAAAACTCTGACACCTGGCATAGACACTAACTACAGGATAAAGGAAGAACCTAGGACTATTTGCAAGTGAACACGTCCAAGGAAATGTTAACTCAATTGCCACGTTACACGTCGATATTCTCAACTACATATATGTACCTACCTAGGTTCCTACAGCCATTCGATCACGAGACGAACATATTGAATTCTCATCAACGACCAAACAGACCGAACATGGATGATATTATTATCTAGGTTCCAGTAAGTAATACTCATATCAACCAAAAAAATCGTCATAAAATCATGGCGAGGGGTGTTGGCTCCTACTCACAATGCCATCGTAATGCTGTTGATGTTCGTAAAACTATTTCTGGATGTTCCAAAATCGATACTGGCTGCTAATATACTTAACACTGCAAAACGGAACATTCCGAATTAATGTGCACCATAAAGTACCTACCTACCTACCAACCTGCAAAACTTCATTCAAAAGTCGATAGACAAATTGATGTTTTTTACATATTGTCTTAGCTTATGTACCTACCTACATTACAAGTAGGTATTTAATGAAAACTCATTGTATGCACTCTGAACATACTCACATAATTTTTGTCGATGGCTAACATGTGACTAAAAATTGCACGTAGGCATAGTTATACTATGACGTAGGTAGGTACTTTACCTACGATACAATGTATAAATAATAACGATAGCAATCTACATAACATTCTACGTAGATAGTTAGGTATCGACCGTATTGCGCAGTAATTTCAATCCGTCTACCAGTTACTAGTTTCCCTAACTACTTTTGTTGTTCCGAAGTTCCCCTTTGCCTAAAATTGGGGTTAACGAATGACGTAAGCAATATTTTCGACCATTTTCAAAGACGGAGAAGAGCTATTCGGTATACCTACGCGTTGAATCGAAAGTCTTTGTACATTTATGAATGTAGCTAGCCCCATCTGTAACCATTCAGCCATCTTTTATATTCAATTCAACATTGCCAATCGTTGCACTGCACTGCAGTACTGTCTGTTAAAACATGAATTGTTAATTCCCCATGTCCCACAAATTCCCCTACCCCACCTGATAATAATATGAAGGCAGAAATAACATGACTCACGGTATTACTGAAATAGTTTGTATACCTATACCATGCATGACCACTAAAAATGTTATGAAAATATACGTAATACGTTTACCTATGGGCGATTGCCAAGCGCAGTGGTTGCGAAATACGCTTACTACTGTTTCTGTTATCTATGTAATGGGTGACCCAGCCTTGGAGGGGTCCATATTGGCTCACCTAAAGTTGTTTATCCGAAATTGTTCTTCCTAACGATTTGTAATCCGAATGATCACTCTTCCTAAAATTTTTCATCCTAAAGTTTTCATTCATACTATTTGTAGTCCTACCGACGATGTTCATAACACTCATGTTTCCGAAAATTGGAATTCATAATATCATTAGTGTAAATATATTTAAACTCCTACTGTTTTTTATCCTAACGCTTTTATTCCTAAACATAATTACCATAATATTTTCACTCATACAACTGTTTAGAATGATTAAAGGTCGTTTCACTGATTTTTGTCTTGAAATAAAATAAATGAATGAAATTCAGGTCAGAGTGTCGTCTTGGGGGCACTATGAAAAAAATACTTAGAAAAATTTCGCGACCAATTTCGAGGTAGCGCTCGCCGGCCGCTGCCGCGGCACCGCTCGCTTCGCTCGCTCGGCTCGCGCGTAGTTGGTCACAGTTCAAACCTAACCTAACCTATGGATACCTTTGCATAGTATATAAGGTCCCATTAAAATAGGTGGACAAATTTTAACACAGCGTTTAGTAAGCCTAACTAAAGACATCTAAACAAAAACAAAACACTATATATAAAGTGATTTTATTTTGACTTAAAATAATAAATTGCCGGCACTCTAGAACAAACTCATCCTATAAAAGTAGGTATTTTATTTCTTATTCTTATATTTTTTTTGCTATTGTCCTTATTTTAGCGGTCTGAATGATTTCTAAAATTTTGTCCACCTATTTTAATGGGACCTTTTATAATACTGATTATTATGAATAAAAAGTAATATAAACAATAAAAAAGATATGACTGAATAATAGTGTAAAAGATGGTTATGTTGAGAAAATATAGGAAAACAAATAATAGTGTAATAGATTTTAGGTTGTAGTTGAAATTTTAGGTGAACTTTGGCGCACCCCCAAAGTTCACCTAAAATTTCAACTCCGATAATTGGAAATCCGAAAATGTTCTTCCTAACATTTTTCATCCTAACAATCGCAATTCCTAACTTCTTTGTCTCTAATGTTTTAATTCCGAAGCATTCAACTTCATAATGTCTGTAGCAATAAACATCTATTACACTATTATTTGTTTTCCTATATTTTCTCAACATAACCATCTTTTACACTATTATTCAAAGTCATATATATATTTTTTGTTTATATTACTTTTTATTCATAATAATCAGTATTATAAAAGGTCCCATTAAAATAGGTGGACAAAATTTTAGAAATCATTCAGACCGCTAAAATAAGGACAATAGCAAAAAAATATATAAGAATTAGAAATAAAATACCTACTTTTATAGGATGAGTTTGTTCTAGAGTGCCGGCAATTTATTATTTTAAGTCAAAATAAAATCACTTTATATATAGTATTTTTTTTTTGTTTAGATGTCTTTAGTTAGGCTTACTAAACGCTGTGTTAAAATTTGTCCACCTATTTTAATGGGACCTTATATACTATGCAAAGATATCCATAGGTTAGGTTAGGTTAGAACTGTGACCAACTACGCGCGAGCCGAGCGAGCGAAGCGAGCGGTGCCGCGGCAGCGGCCGGCGAGCGCTAACTAGAAATTGGTCGCGAAATTTTTCTAAGTATTTTTTTCATAGTGCCCCCAAGACGACACTCTGACCTGAATTTCATTCATTTATTTTATTTCAAGACAAAAATCAGTGAAACGACCTTTAATCATTCTAAACAGTTGTATGAGTGAAAATATTATGGTAATTATGTTTAGGAATAAAAGCGTTAGGATAAAAAACAGTAGGAGTTTAAATATATTTACACTAATGATATTATGAATTCCAATTTTCGGAAACATGAGTGTTATGAACATCGTCGGTAGGACTACAAATAGTATGAATGAAAACTTTAGGATGAAAAATTTTAGGAAGAGTGATCATTCGGATTACAAATCGTTAGGAAGAACAATTTCGGATAAAGAACTTTAGGTGAGCCAATATGGACCCGAACTTTGGCGCACCCGCCTTGGAGGTACGGTACGATAAATAACACCACGCCTATAATCACCGTAGGATTAGGCAAAGGTGGGCCATATAGTCTAGCCAATTTTCGACAGTTGTTTTAAGCGGCTAACAGACGTAAAACGCAAGTTTTATAATGCGTAAAAGTATATGATTCACTGCAGTAAACAAATTCAGAAAATTATATGATATTCTTCAGGATAAATGCTAGTAACATAGTGTTGTGAAAACATAATACAACTAACTTTACTCGATAGAAAAAAATCACGAAGATACCTCCAAAAATTTCTTTTAACGAGTAAAAGTCATACTAAAATACATATGTCATCGTTCTGATTTTTTTGCCAAATACTTCTTCAAGCAAGATACTAAAATCATAGTGTTTTACTTTTTTAGTCCAATCAATAGTTTTTTTTTGTAAATCGCAAAATACCACTAATTTCGCACTATTCGGCCGCAGCGAAAGACAAAACAACCGCTTTGTAGTGCAAGCTGATTAGAACTTTATTCTAACAGTATTTCAAACGAAGTTTGAACCACCACAAATAGAGTTGCTAATTTGAGGTAGTATAAGCTCTAAGTCCCATGTATAAGGAGGCAAGCCTCCTAAAATTATCATAAGGCACAAATTCAGACTTCTGTTACTGAGAAAACCCTGCCCGAAAAACTCAATAATTCTTTGCCAGATCTGGTAATCCAACCCAGGACCTCATGCCGTGCTCGCCTCAATGAACAGACATTTAGGTCTACTGTCGTCACACACGCATTTTTATGACGAAGTCCCCACGCCGCGCGCCGAGTCTCTTTGTTTCAACGCGAACAACCCAAAAACTAGCGAGCAGATTCTCATATGGTTTTCAACAATAGACGGAGTGATTCTTATGGAAGGTTTAGGTGTATTTTTCATTTAGGTTTTATGCAAATTGGCTGAAAGATAATTGTTGAAGATCAACATCTTTACAGCTTTACTTGTTTCTGTTCCTTGAAAATAATTTTCGACATACACGCAGGCGAAGCCGCAGGCTAAACCCAGTGGTTGATAATTCAGTTCTGTCTTACCCTCTAGGGAAGACAGGATTGCGTTATGTTAACACTAAATTAATTATATCCTCGGAGATTCACCGCATGATTGCAATCTACTGAACAATACAACATTATCTCTGCAATCAGATAAGATTAGTTAGATTGTGGACGTATCATTTTGTGATCCGGGTTCGTGTTATTCATCACTAGCTGATGCCCGCTGCTTCGCCCGCGTGGATGTTGGTTATCGCGATAAAATAAATACCAAAACCTTCCTCGAAAACCACTCTATCCATTGGTGAAAGAAGCATGAAAAACGGTGCAGCAGTTTTTGAGTTTATCGCGGACAGACAGACGCTGTGGAGGACTTTGTTTGATAATTTGATTAATATGTAGTGAGTACTATATGGTATGAACTAGAAGACATTGTTGCAATCGCGGGAATATCATGGATGAGGCTGGTCCAAGAACGTGGAGCTTTGCACATGGAAAGAGCCTATACCCAGCAGTGGGTGAACTCGGTGTGTGGATGATGATGGGGGAGGTAACTGGTATGAACTCTCTTAACTTGATTCTTACCAGCCGGCTTAGCATGACCACCGAAGAAACGGGTTTTGTCGACGGAAGAATCGACAAAATGACAGATTGTCGCAAGGTTTCATGTCAAATTGTATGGAAAAATCTTTGTCTATTCTTGGTAGAATAGAGATAGAATCGCCATGCTACGGGGACAGGTGTTGGAACTAGAATAAAAAATCTAGAAAAAAAATATTTTGAAAAGAATTCCTTTGGAGCTCGTAATCATAGAAACATTTACTCAGTAGAAATGCTGCTACTACCTCTAACCAACTTCCCACACCATACCGTAGTGTTAAAGATTGACGAAGACTTCTTTCTTTATCATGTGGTTATTGCCTAACCTGGTGTCGAGAGTTTTTATATTGACCATGGTCATTCTGCCATGGCTCACATGACGTCGAGAAATATATCGCAGCCATGCTGGTTTCCTAAACCAAAGCAACTGATAATTATACAATTCGTACATGAATCCCAAAAATCAGGGGAACGTGCCATGCGAGCTGCGTCTCTCATCATAGACAGCTCCTAAAAGCTTTCATCCCCGTTTTTTATCCAAAGAATCTCTAGACTTCTAGAGTGTCGCTTCTGCCATTTGTCTGAGTCTTTCGATTTCTAGGAGACGTCCCAAGAGAGTCCTAAGTAGACCTAAAAACTTACTTATCCAAATGACGAATTCTATTACTCTGTAATCGTAACCTTAGAACTGTCTTACCCGTAAAGGGAAACGAGCGTGTATATACGTGATCCATTTCCCCAATTACCTGGTTACGAATAAAAATAAAGTTGGTTGGGGCTATCGCGTGACCTAGTTTCCATCTGAAAGACCTATATTTTATGTCAGGGCAGCAGCTATATGCACTATTGGTTCGTTGTAACTGTTTACCACTTTGTTATTTGAGCACTGAAATTAATTTGGATTGGATTTTATAAACGTTTCTGTAGTTGATCTCTTTGGTCTATTTCGTCCGATTCGTCTGTTATTTCTACCCGACTACGGCGAAGCTAAAATAAGGGTAATGATTTTTGTTTTGAGAGTAGGACAGACTCGTCGATCGACCGAACGTGACAACGTGTTAACATAAAACCGCCGGCGGTGTTGCCATTTACCTGCGCAGTGACATCCCTTACAAAATTCTATTTTCTTCACCCCCCCTCTATAATGGCAGCCCGGAGTACTTGTTTCTGGAAATAATTGTCAAAGGGGTTAAGGCCGTTCTAGGAGTTGTTTACTGCCCACCTAATGTAGACTACTTCTCAATTCTAGAGTCTCTATTTGAATCTGTTTCTTCAGAGTACAAACATCACATAGTGATGGGCGATTTTAATACTGACCTTTTGAAGGACAACCCTAGGTCACGTGGGTTGAGGGCGATCCTGGAGTCGTCGAGTCTGTCTCTCCTTACGCTTAGTCCGACACATCACAACTTAGACTCAAGCGATTCCTGGCTCGATCTCATGCTTACGTCTTTAGCGAATCTCGTTGCTAATCATGGTCAGATTGCTGCCCCTGGGTTGTCTAGACACGATTTGATTTATCTCTCCTACAAAATTAAACCCCCCAAGCAGCGGCCTGCCATTGTTTTTATACGAAATTTTTCTAGGTTAGATAAAGAAAAACTCAACGCTGATGCACAAGCTCTTGATTGGGACGATCTTGTTCAATCTACGGCAGTGGAAGAGAAAGTAGACATGTTTAATAGGTCTGTTCTCCAACTCATTGACACGCATGCACCTCTGAAGGCCGTGCGTGTTAAGCGTCCTCCGGCTCCATGGATAACCCCAGGAGTTAGGATGGCAATGAGACGGCGGGACAAGGCTTTTAGGAGGTATAGACGAAATCGCAGTGAGGACAGCTGGAGTCTGTACAAGTTGGCTAGAAACCGCTGCAACCAGATGGTAAGGGCATCTAAGCGCCGATACATTTGTGAAAATGTCCTAAATTCTTCACCGGCTGATATCTGGAAGTTTCTTAAATCACTTGGCTTATCAAAGTCCTCCTCTAGTGTTTTACCTTCTACTCTCTCCTTGGATGCTCTCAATAAGCATTTCTCAACGTCCGCTACTCTTTCACTTGATGTTAAGAATAAAACTATTCAGGACATTACTTCCAAGCCTATTTTGCCTCCTGACTCTTTTACTTTCTCTCCCGTGACTAGCCTTGAGGTCCTTAAATTTTTTACGTCTATCAAGTCTAGGGCTGTTGGCTGTGATGGAATCGGCAGAACTATATTATCTTTCATGACTGAAAACTTAATACCTATTATTACTCACATAATAAATTTTTCCCTTTATACTGGTGTGTTTCCAGCTCTGTGGCGTAAAGCCTACATTATACCTCTTCCAAAAATTTCTAGTCCCAGTTTGCCCAATCACTACAGACCGATCTCCATTCTCCCTTTCCTGTCTAAAATCCTTGAAGCAGTTGCTCTTAAGCAATTATCCTCTTACGTCCTCAAAAATAGCCTGTTATCCGAATTTCAATCTGGTTTTCGGCCTGGTCACAGCACGGCCACAGCCCTGCTTAAAGTCACAGAAGACATTAGGGATGGCTTGGAGAATTCAAGGGTTACGGTGTTGGTTTTAATAGATTTTTCCAACGCTTTTAACACCGTTGACCACGATATTCTCCTGGCCATACTGTCTCAAATTGGGGCCTCATCGTTGTCACGTGAATGGTTCTCATCATATCTTCGTGGTCGCCAGCAGGCGGTGCGTGCTGATCAGGTTTACTCTGACTGGTGCGATCTGGTAGCTGGCGTTCCACAAGGCGGTATACTCTCTCCTCTGTTATTTTCATTATTTATAAACTCAATTACTACTATCCTCAAGTGCTCTTATCATCTATACGCTGATGACCTGCAGCTTTACGCTCAATCCGACGTTGCCAACCTTAACCATTGCATCTCATTACTCAATGCTGATCTTCAAACTATCAGAGACTGGTCCAGTAAATTTGGGGTTGCTGTCAACGTCGAAAAATGCCAGGCCATTCTCATAGGTAGTTCGTACTACCTGAGAATTTTAGACACTAGCCAACTGATACCGCTTGTGTTCGACAACTCTGTGATTTCTCTCTCACCACACGTTAAAGACTTAGGCCTGTACATTGACGGCACACTTAGTTGGAACAAGCACATAGCTCAGGTTAGCCAGAAAGTCACATACTCACTGCGGTCTCTCTATAGATTCAAACATTTTCTACCACCTAGCACTAAAATTACTTTGGTCCAGTCACTGGTGATTCCCATTATAGACTATGCTGATGTTTGTACCTCTGATGTTTCCCAAGAACTTTTAAGCAAATTGGATCGGCTTCTGAATAATTGCATTAGGTTTATTTTTGGCCTTCGTAAATACGATCACATCTCATCATACCGTTCTCAGCTTAAATGGCTGCCTATCCGGTACAGGAGGTCTCTTAGAACTCTTTGCACGCTTTTTACTATTTTGAAAGATCCATGTGCACCTGATTACCTGAAAAAATATTTCAAAGTGTTGGGCAGTTCACACAGTCGTAACCTTCGAGGATCTAATAACCTACTCCTTGAAATTCCCTCACACCGTACTGGTTTCATGTCATCTTCTTACGCTGTCTCAGCCATAAAACTCTGGAACGCGCTACCCCTTGGCATTAAAAAAGCGGAAAGCAAAATGGCCTTCAAAAGAAATGTGCGGAAACACTTTTTAAAATCGGACTGAGTTAATCATATTCTATGGTAGTCATGGTAATTATTGTTTGGTTTCTCATTTTATTTTTTTTATTTTTTGAACTATTTGTATGTATTATAATATATATTAGTTTATTTAATTTCATCTTTACTTATATGTATTAGTATGTACCATTTATGTAGGTATATTAATTTATGTTAACAAAATAGAATTCTCTTCATTTATTTGTTTCTGTACTCTACCACAATGCTGTCCTATTTGACCCTAAGGTTGACTGGTAGAGAATGCCTTGTGGCATTAAGTCCGCCTATGTACCACGTTTGTGCATGAAGTTTAAATAAATAAATAAATAAAACCTTGGACGTGTAGCAGACGTTTCTGGGCGAATAAAAATAAAGGTTTTGGGCGCGCCGTAAAGACGAAAAAATATAGAGGTGTCTTATCTACCCGGTTAAAAAAGGTCAATTAAACGTTAAAATCATAAAATATTTTTGCATATTCTCCAAATTGACAGCAACCTGAGTCGATTGAAACAAGATTTAGTTTCCTAGATGATTGGGAAGTGCCTCAAACATCACTACAAAAAGATGTCGGTTTTTGGTGTCGTTTTTCATTGTCACACATTTTTTGGTCTAGCCTACAATTCCACAAACAAACCAGAACGATAACATGTAATTTAAAGGAACTCCGTTCCAAAGCAATGCAGTACGACTATCATTAGATAAACATAAGGGGTCGTAATCGTAACTGAATTTTATTCTGATTACGGTGTCATCCGGAAGCAATCCCCATGATTAATCCCACGGGCCAGTCGCAATCCATGTTTCCTGTCGTAATGACCTCGGTTATAATTCCAAAACCCAATGGTACGTCCGCAGACAACCATTAGTATAAAACACGCTCACCTGTATGTGGAATGGGCGACAGAGACCTGACAGCAGCTAAATGGCCTGCAAACACGTGGACAACTGGACATGCGACACCACTGGTTTGTGTAATTGGACTGCCAAAGTGTCGCCTTGTGGAATGTCAGTGTCGCTGCAATGCAGAGCCAGGTTTTCTTCATGTGACTCACGTCTTTGAGAATAGTTGTAGAATTATATCAGGAAGAGACCTAATCAGTCTATTTCATTTCTCTATTATTCTATTGAACTGCCTCGTTGGTCTAATGGTCCCAAGCTACTGCTGTGCATGAGGTACAGGGTCGATTTCGCCCGGTTGATGGCGATAGGCTCGCCCTCTACATTTAGGTACATAGGACTTACACATGGCGAAATGCACACCTCTACCTAACCCTCCTAGAATAATATATGTTACATACTAGGAGCGTATGTATACTTACGTAAATTAAATATTTTGGTTTTTGAGTACCCACCTACATCACATCATCCCCATATGTATTTTATTAGTTCCCAATTAAGGGATCGGACTGACTCAAAAAAATAGAATTCTGTTCAGTTCGTCAGTTAGATTATCGAAAAATATTGGATTCGTGTTTATTGTTTTAACAAATCAATAACAATTTACGAAGATAAAGCGCGTCAAAGATCATGGAGTGGGGCTTGAAACGTCACTTGAAGGTTCAAAATGTACTATCATATTATGACGTCACACGAGTTTTCGAAGCACTATAGCGTCTTCATTTTTTGTTTACGTGAAAAATGAAAAAATATGTGGTCAATATTTTTTGGAAATCTATCTGACGGACTAATTAGTTTTTTTTTGTCCGATCCCCTATTAATTAAGAAATCTTGTTTCATTCGTGGCATGAAGATACATTGTGTTCATGTCTTTCTAGTCTTACAAGACTACAGTTATTTTACCGTTATTTTAAAAACGTGGTTCTAATACTAAAAATACTCGCGCCAACTGCGTCCTATCTATTCTCTCCCCACCTGCGCACACAGACGATGTTTTTGCGTCCATCGACACCGTTGGTATTAATAGTATTAATACCATAGATAAGGTAAAAAAGGTTTAACAACCTGAACAAACGCTACATTTTATAAGAAAAGATATGTACCCATTCTCAGAAGATATGCACATATCCCGAATCCCTTCCGGAGTACGCCCAAAATTCGGATCCTCAAATTCCCATGCCTTGACTGCACGCCAAAAAAATCTGCCAGTTT
Source organism: Diarsia dahlii (assembly GCA_949775195.1). Lineage (NCBI taxonomy): Eukaryota > Metazoa > Arthropoda > Insecta > Lepidoptera > Noctuidae > Diarsia > Diarsia dahlii. The sequence continues at coordinate 10,753,791 of OX459210.1, read as the reverse complement.
TTTAAGGCTTTTTCTTTGAAACCTGATTGTTGGAACTTGGAAGCGTCTCGACATCGACATTCAGGTGTCATCTAAAAATATCAAACCAATTTGGTATGAGTCATCTGAGCGAAAGGCAGGAAAATCTTTAATAATAGTTTTTTTAAAGAGCCAGGCTTTTTTATTTTTGTCTGATATAAAAAAAAAATAACAAACCCGACTGCAAAAAAATGAAAAGCAAAAAAACAAGCACAAAACTTGGAAGCAGGCGAATATAAAATGATGAAAATAATACTTCTATTTTATTTATTGGTATTAAGTATGTATTTGAGGACCTTGCTCTAAGTAACCTTCATCATCATCATCATTTCAGCCAAAAGACGTCCACTGCTGGACATAGGCCTCCCCCAGGCGTCGCCACATTGACCGGTCCCGTGCGTCTCTCATCCAGCGGGTTCCTGCAACCTTGACCAGGTCATCGGTCCACCTAGTGGGAGGCCTTCCAACGCAACGTCTTCCGGTTCGCGGTCGCCATTCCAGAACTTTTCGGCCCCATCGGCCATCCGTTCTGCGACTAAGTAACCTTACTAAACATAAATCCCTTGAGTACAAAAGGCCTTTAATCTACACTTCTACACTAATATTATAAAGAGGAAAGATTTGTACCTATTTTTGTATGTTTGTAATGAATAGGCTCAAAAAGTACTGGGCCGATTTCAAAAATTCTTTCACCCTTGGAAAGCTACATTCACCCTGAGTAACATAGGCTACTTTTTATCCCTGTATTCCCACGGGAACGGGATCTACGCGGGTGAAACCGCGGGACGTCCGCTAGTTTTATATATTTAGAGGCCACGCAAGGCCCTCATAAGTCACTGTAGACATCCCTCTGAAAAGTTTTTGACATAGCACCGCCCCATCAGTCTAGTGATGGATGTTTGGCTGTCAAACTGAAATCCTGAGTTCACTCCCCAGGTGTAATTGATTTAGGAAAGATGCATCGACCTTTTGGGTTGTTTGGTGTTGAGCTGGGGGCTTTAGGGTCACCTCTTGTATCGTAATTGGGATTGAAAAGACCTTGAAACGTTCTTTTAGGTTGTAAAAATATTATTTCCTTTTTAGGATTCCGTACGGAAAACCCCAAAGGGTAAAAACGGGACCCTATTACTAAGACATCGCTGTCTGTCCATCCGTCTGTCACCAGGTTGTATCTCAAGAACCGCGATAGCTAGACAGCTAGGCAGTTGAACAACAAATACTAAAAATAAAATACTTAATATTTAATATACAACAAACGTAATTTTTCGTTTTGGTACGGAACCCTTCATGTGCCAGTCCGACTCGCACGTGGCCAGTTTTTAATAATCGTCTTCGGTCTTCTGAAATGAAGACCGACCTGGCCGGAGGAGCTCGTGGTTTTAAAATAACAACCGCTCTGGGCGATTTATAGATTTTGCCTAGGTTGGTCCGTGGATAGGTGACCCGACCTCTCATTAATATACCGAGTTTCCCCTGAGCCTCGGAAACCACGTAAAGCCGTTGGTCATAGCTGGCTGTCATTTGTAAATCTTTGACATTCGTTAACATAGTCAGTGACCTGAAAGTCTGACAACCAGTCTTACCAAGGGATTTCGTATTACCCAGTACTAACTAGATTGTGTAGGTCAGATAGGCAGTTGCTCCATGTAAAATACTGGTATTCAGCTGCATCCGGTTAGACTGGAGCTGACCCCAAAACGATTGGGTAAGGTACTGAAAAAACTAGTTTCTCAACATGTAAAATTATCTTTGCGTTGGGTTGAAAGGCTTCCCTAGGTGGACCTCTATGACCTGGTGAAGGCAGCATGGATATGCAGGATACGAAACGCACGGAATCGGCCTATTTACTTAGGGGAAGTCGATGTCCAGCAGCGGACGTCTTTCGGCTGAAATGATGATAATGATCTTCTTTTGATATTTCTCTTGTAACTGAATGTTTTGTCGGCAGGTTATCGGTGCAGTGTCGTCGCTCGTGTGCAGTGGTGTGTCTTGTGCATCCGTGTTTGTGTGTGTTGTGCGAGGTAGCGCCGGCATGGCGCGTAGCTAGCGAGCCGCGCCTGCCGCGGCATGCGCGCCGCCTAGCCATGCCTGCTGTGCAACACGAGACATGGCGCAGTACTCGCAACGGACACAGCCAATGCACAGGTACTTAGTTGTAGATAGGACCTAATGGGCCTACTACACGCTCAAGCTTCACCACACTTTTCGTTCACACTTCACAGTACATCGCGCGTATGGTTGGTAAAACTGTATTACCATTAAAAACCACACGCGCGATGTACTGTGTGCACCGTGTAATCGCGCAGACAAGACTGTGGGGAAGTGTGAGCGTGTGGTAGGCGCATAAGACTGCATGTTTGCACATAAGACTGGAGCCCACAGGCACCACAGTCATTATCCTTTAAAATTATGTAAAAGCAAGACCGTTTGATGTCAGGGACATTTTTTTTCTTCTAGGACGATGTAAAGCTGGTTTTCTTTATTCCAGGAATTTTCTGATGTTGCACAAAATATAATTGAAACCACTGTAAATGTATTCAGTAACATACATTTTACATAATCACCCACATGTATGACGTTAAGCACAGCCACGGTCCGATCGAATCGAACGAAAATTGGTTCCGTTCAATTTTGCTCCGTTGAAAATTGGGTCCATTTTCATATTATCTCCACGTGTAAGTACGGTTAATGGTATTCCTTTGAATACGTTCTTTTAAACGAAAAGAGCAGAATAGCTGAATAATCGGAGATACGTGACTTTTCATCGGCGTCTAGAAAACTCTTTGTGTTAATCATTACTGTACTGTGAGATTAATAACGGTTGAGTTCCGGAGTTAACTGGCATGCCATATTGAATTTCAATTAAACAATAATGTTCTCGCTGGTTGGTTCATCTGTTCATCTCAGTTTTACTGCTAGGCAGGTATTGGAAAGAACTGTAAAACCGGTGTTGAGCCGTTGAGCCGGACTGGCATTGTTGCGGACATGAGAACTTGCGCGACCTGTGACACAGGTGCCGCACCCATGCCGCGTCGTAGTCTCAAGTCCTTACTTATTATTGGATAGTCTTCAATAACGGAATTCATTATTATTAACCCTTCAACCACGTTCGTTCTTAATACTAATTTTACCATCGAGATATATTGACCTTGAAAAGAAATCGGGGCATGCTGCCGTTGTAGCGGCATGCCAAAACGTTTTTTTTTGCGTATCCTTATCTCATAATATCCTTATCCCAACCCTTTTTTATTCCAGATCATTTAATCCCGAAGATTCCCATCCCAAGATCCTTGATGAACCCTATGAAAGTTTTATTGAAGGAGTAACAAGCCAATTAACTGTTCTACATTATATTTTTCGTAGACCTTTTCGTCATACAGGGTGACCTAATAGAAAACAGAAAAAAGCTGAACTAGCGAAGTAAAATTCAGAAACATTTTTGTTTTCTTTTTTTTTTTGCGTCTGGCCGGACGGTGGGCCAGACAGCCTGTATTTAAAATAAATAATTTCACAGACCAAAACATCATGTTGTACTTTTTTTCTTGTAATTTTTCTACAGACAATACATTAAGTGCGTGATAAAATACTTATTTATGATTATTATAATGCAATTTGCTTGGACAGCTAATTTGACGAACAAGGGTTCCTAGGTGTTGGTCGTCTATTGTTTCCGAGCAGCTGTCAATTATGACGGTGTTGCCGTAAAAGTGGCACGCAATATTTTTATGTCTTTATTATATTTAGTTGGCGAATATGAACTGACGTCGTAAATGGCAGATGGTTCGTTACGTCATCACCGGTTGTTAGTAAATAGTATTCGTTTTTTTTTATTACTACGACACACGCCATTAAATCGATACGAATTACCCTGGAAGGTGTAAAATAAAAAATCCTGTAAGTATGTATTCAACATTTATTTTACTCGCCTTCGGTATTTTGTAAAGTCAGAGTAACTAATAGTCTAGCAAATCGACTTTTACGTTAAATTGCCCGCTTATTCGAAAACATCTGTCAGTCATTCTTTGACAGTCCACGTTTAGGGTTAAACGGTAAGTTGTCGTTATATATTAATTTGATAAACTCTATTAATTTCTCCAACTGTAAATGTAGGATTTTCTTTGAAAACTGTTAGACCGAATTTGTTAAGATCCTCCTTATCAGTGACGCATATTTTATTGTCTATTGATGATTTCCGAAGCAATATTTTAATGTGTATTATTACACATTATATTACAATGATGACAATCCAGATGACATGATGTAATCGATACGGTTATTAAAAAGCATTTATTGTTTCATTCTATAATATAACCTACCATTATTGACTACTAGCTGATGCCCGCGGTTTCAACCGCGCGGATGTCAGTTATCGCTACCGATGCCGGTTATCGCGATTCGTTGGCGATTCGCGACCAAAAGTAATATTTTCGTACCCCCCTTTCAACCCCTTGAATAAAGATTTTTTTTTTTTAAATAGTAGCCTACTTATGTCCTTTCTCGGGTATCAAAATATCTCCATACCAAATTTCATGCAAATTGGTTCAGTAGTTTAGGCGTGATTGAGTAACAGACAGACAGTTACTTTCGCATTTATAATATTATATTAGTATGGATAGTATGGATGTAAGTGATTTGTTTTGATTCACAAATTATGCCACATTTCCGTACATTGCATTAGCCATGTTTCTGCGTTTAAACTAATTAATTCGAGCAGATAAATAATTACTAATGGAAGTTAATTAATTTTGTTGTAATGAAATTAAATTATATTTTACGATCAACTTACTTTAATTGATTAAGTAATCATTGTTTTATTTATTTTGCCAATCAGGGAAGGATCGGGACGGTCAATTGTACAGAATTCTAAATTGAATTTACTCTATGGTTTGGAATTTTAAAATTTCGAACAATAAGCAGAAAAAATGAAACATTACGTAATTTGAGTACGATCTTTAGGAAATGTAGAGAGTTAGAGAGAGACCCAGAGATTTTTGCAAAAAAAAAGTGGCAGATATGCGGAAGACTGGGTGAGAGGACCAGAGGATAGTTGCAAGTGTGAATTGAGATCAGCGAGGCAGGCCGAAAATCCCAAAAGTTGAATAAATTGTACGCGCCTGTACGAGAAGCCTTTCATTGTCCTGCTTTCCATTCGTCACCAACTCACCACTTGTAAATTAGTTAATATAATAAGTAAAATAATTATGTTACAGTCAAAACTCTTAATCAGTCAAAACTACTTTTGACTGGTTTCAGTCAAAACCCATAATGCGTTAAAACGTGTTTATTGTACGGAAATAAATGTTAGCTATGTACAAGGTTATCCAAAGGGTCAACAAAAAAAAACCTAACAAACCTAATAAGTTTCCTAACGACATTTAGGTTATTATTATTTAGTAGAGAAATAAAACAGAAATCACCTAATAATTTGTTATAATAGTTTTGACAAATAGTTTTTTAATTGTTTTGTTTTGACTGTAACAGGGACTGAATTACCAAAAATTTACGGTTCGGTATGACGTCATACCGTTAAATAAGGGTTACCGAAATATTCGATACCGCTATTTTTACACGACTGCCCAAAAAAAAGAGTGTTATGTTTTTAGCGTTCATGTATGTATGTTTTTTTCGGTAGGTAGTGGAATTGTGATATTGGAAATGCATACCGGTATATTTCGGTAGAAGTACCATAACCGTTATAAATGTATCGGTAGCGGTACCTAAACCTTAATAAATTCGGGTTTGCTTTGACGCACCGCCTCGCCACTCTGCCTGTCGTTCACTTGCCGATTGTTGCACATTATATTTTGTAAACACCACACTATGTCTGGCCACTATGTTGGTTTTAGGATAAATATTCGTACGTTGACCCTTCGTAACATGACGACATAAGCTCGCACGTGCCATCGCCATCTTGGATTTAACTTAACCTAAAAAATGAACTTTGCGTGTCAATTTTGTCGAGTCTGCGGTAAGTATGTACATTTTATGTATTTTGAGTTTATGCCAATATTGATAGGTACTAACACTACTAACTAAATATTTAAGTTCCAAAACAAGCTAAGTTTATAAGAGTTTGTTACCTACCTATGTTAAATGAATAAATGACAAGGAATAATTGATGTAGGTACAGTCAAGATAAATCATTGTTGTTCGTGTTCAGTCGACATACAAACGTCAAATTGACGTAGTACCGTCAATTTGACGTGTTATCCATTTTATGCGACTGTAAATAAATTACAGTTTTTGTTATTGTGCTTTGAATTTACGAAATAATATATTCGTTGATAGTGGATTTGCTAAATAATTTCCGCAGATTTTTCCACGGCATGGAGTTGCCAAAAATACATGCTGTATATTCTACCTATTTACCATGTTATCAGAATGAAACCGTTCGGGCAACGGTTCTCGTCGACCGTCGAGTGATACCAACAAATCTACCGTTGAATTATTAACCACCATTCATTTTATTCGTTTTACGCTGAAATTGGAACGGTGCTGAACCGTTCTCGTTAGTAGGCAGTATCTACTCATTATCTGTAAAAAGATCGAATCAAAATGAGAAAAAATTTGATGTTAATTGATGTAAAATTACTTAGAAATCAATTTGCTGTGACATTGATTAAACATTGATTTGTTCACTGTTTACATTTAAAACAGCACAAGGCAGATTTTTCACCCCGTACGGTACATTGACCCCAGCCTGAGACCCTTATTTTTAGGCACGATCAACAAAAAATTCCCCTCAAAAGTACAGTCCTTTCACAATTTTATTTCACCCCTAACACACACCTTATTCTAACGAGAATAAGTGTCAATACTGCAAAAGATTTAAAATAACAACGAAAGGACTTGTGATTGGCTGACGCTGTCAAACGGGTCCATAGACAATACTTCTGACAGCAGTATCTGTGTTTGAAAGGGTTTTGTAAAGCACGTGGCGCAAAACGCCTACAGATGGGCCCTATGAAATGAATGACGCATTCCGTATGAAGTACTACGTCGCAAAAATCGGCTACGTAGGAAAACCAAAGAGTTGCTGGCTCGCATGTTACGAACCGACAGCTGATGGGCGCCCGCTGCGCGCTGCCTTACTTTGAAAGTAGGTACGAAACTGTTACCAGCATTTTGTTGAATAATCTTCGTCCTTATCTACAGTGATGTGATGTTTTCTATCTTAGTACAGGACCTAATAAACGTAAAATTATCAGTACCTAAGTAGGTAACTCAAACTCAAACTATCGTTGCATCTCAGAAAGAAAAGATTGTATCATCTCAATAAACAATCAAACCTAGCAAGTACTACTACAAAATAAATACATCGAAGTTTTAAAATAACCTGCCTTTACACACTTTAATAAACGACAAGGTTGAGTGAAAGTGAACTACTTAAATAAAATACTATGACCGTACCTACAAGTGCCTACAACAGACTGCAACGAATATCCGCCGTCAAAGCAAATCGTCCCTACATGACGATCTGGCAACGTCGCGCGTTACTTTGTACCGAACGTTAGGTGATGTTACCCGAAGCGTTGAATGCGACGGTGGCTACGACGACGGGGACGGCCGCTGGCGCTAGTGGCGACTCGCGACGCGGAGCGGGGCGGGACGCTAGCGTGAGCGGTCCAGTTACCTCGTAGAGTGCGGGGTACGTGCGTCGTGCTTAGAGCTTACATTACAATAACTACGATTTCCCGCCAAAAAATATGAATATAGAAAGATTAATTGAACTTGTCAGAAAGCACGAGTTAATATACGATATTAGCCATAAGTCATATAAGAACCCTAGCCTCAAAACAGCGACCTGGGAATCTATTGGCAAAGAATTGGGTGTAACGGGTAAGTGCACATTTTATGTCCAACTAATTATTGTGAGAGGGATTTTTGTACCGCTGTCTTACCTGCGATTGTATAAACAAAGTCGCTTCCCGCTGTCTGTCCGGTATGCTTAGATCTTTAAATCTACGCAACGGATTAAAATGCGGGTTGTTTTAATAGATAGAGTGATTCAAGAGGAAGGTTTTTGTATCTTTTTTGCAACCGTGCGAAGCCGGGGCGGGACACTACCTACTTGACACTAGTAACTACAATATAAAGTTGACTTATTGTAAATTTTGTGTTTCATACTCCTCAGAGCTAGATATGTTCGTATTTAGTCGGGGTTTAGTTATTGAACTTGTTGTAACTTCAACACTGCTCTCACTAGAGAGACCATTATCTCATGTTTACCGTATCTTTTCAGGTGACATTTGTAGAATTAAATGGAAGACTGTTAGAGATAGTTATATTAAGTACAAGAGACATTTAAAACATTCTGACGGCACAAAAGACATTGACTACATTTGGAAAAACAATTTGAAATTCTTAGATAATCACAATGTTAACCGGAGAAGTTTCTATAATATTCATGTTTACAACCGAAACACTGGAGGAGAATCACAGGTTCAGGATGAATTAACGTCTACTCCGCCGCCTCTAGCGCCGTTGGGATCCTATAATATGGCGGAAGTTAGTCCCGCATCATTTCAATCTAATCAAGATCCAATAGCAAAATATAAGGAAATTGACGCCACTGACCTTCTGTTCCTAAGTTACTCTGCCACATTCAAGAAGTTTCCAGCAAGACAGCAAACCTATATGAAGTTAGAACTAGCGAAGTTATTTGCGAACGCAGAACTGCAACAATTGGACGGGGCAGAACAGTGTACGTTAGAGAGTACAGAAAGTGAACCCGGCATTATTAAAACAGAATTAGATATTTCGGAGGAATTCAACGGTGATCCCTTGGAGATGAAGACGATTAAACGCAAACGGAAAACTAAGCCACCAGTGAAATAATTCTAAAATCTTAAACTCGCTAAACACACTGCTGGTTAAAACAATGGTGGTCGGGCGTAAATGGCCCCTAAGATGATAATACTGAAACGGTTGAATTAATTATGTCGTTTCCAAACAATAAACTTCTGAAAGCAAAGTAATATAAATAAGAAGTTGTACTTTGTCTTATTGGACATGGAACATAGGTGCATTTCATCATAAATGATCGTAAAATCAGTACATGAGTAGTACGTATAATATTCTTCCGTTAAGAACGGTGTACCTAATCCTACTTTCATATGATTTTATACTGGAAATCTAGTTTCTAAGTACTTAACTTTAACAAAATAGATTAAGTTTTTTTTTTAATAAAGATATCACGTAAAATTGCTTTTTTTTTCTTGTTTTCTCTGAATTTAATTATATGCGCTTTACAAATTAATGTGATGTGAGAGACAGTTCTATGAACTATAATATTATTATTGTTTGGCTCGGGTATTTATGACATCAGTGATTCGCCACTCGCCAGGTACTCGAACGATATAATTATAATAACTGCATTGTCTGAAGCACGCCCACAGCTGCTCGACTTTGTGTAGAATGTAGATCGAACATTTTGATTTGCTCATAGCCTCAGCCAAATTCGCGACCAATCTCTACACAAAAGATTATGGTAGGCAAGTACCTACTGTTAATGTGTTCGAAACGTTACTCTTTTATTTTAAACTAGCTGCGCGTTAATAATGTCGGTGTATTATATACTAAAACATTTCGAGAACCACTCTATCCATTGGTGAAAACAACATGAAAATCGGTGCAGTAGTTTTTCAGTTTATCGCGAACACACAGACAGACATACGCAGTGAAGCACTTTTTCTGTATCTGTTTTATAATAATGTGTAGTGATTTATCGTTTTTTCGAAGCCTGAAACAGTCCTTGTTATAAAAGTCCTTGAATAAGTTTTTTTTACGAGTACAACCAAGCGTCAAAGCCAAAAATGTAACCCAAATATTCTTGAAAAGTTTGTCAGGAAAATACTCTAAAAGGAAATTGAAATACCTTGACATCGTTACGACTGTCATGGCAACGTTCGCGTTCCCTCGATCGCTAATAGCTATAGCTAGCTACCGAGAATACGGAGTTGCATGAGAAAACTCAGAAATGTTCGGAAAATTTAAAGTAGGAAGTTTCTATGGCAGCCACAAAGAAGCCGCGTCTAAAATGTAGTCTAGACTAATTTCACGAACGAAATAATACATAAATGTTTATTATCAGTTACACAACTGCGATTTCTATTGAGCAGCGCGCCTGGCCGTGACTCCGGACGACTGTCAAGGTTTCACTCATTGAAACTTTTGCTAAAATTCAAGTTTATAACACGTGATTTGTTTCAAATGCTCCGCTTGCTAGTTACTTTTCCTGGAAATTCTTATTGAAACGTGCTAGAACTTGATTATGAAGACTGGTGTTTGTGTTTTGCTGAATCTGGAATTGCTAATTAAAAAGCGAGGAACGAGTTTCGAGCAAGATTTGCACAACTTATTAAGATGTTTTTATGAAGTTTCGTCGTGGAAGCCTTAGTATAAACGTCATGTTCGACACCCGTCGCGGCGTCTCGTGGCCGCGTGGCCCTTACGTTTGCGTATACTTATTATAAATTCTAAACATGTTTCCGAACGTCACGGGTGACGGTATCAGAATCGATATGCACCATAAATTCCTTTTCCCTTCTTTTATTTTAGAGGTCTCGAACGCTGGATTGGATCTGTTTTCTACTTCAAGCAGTTGCTTAATTATTCAGGGTAATTACAATAACGTTGTCAAGTGTAAGTACTTCATTAGTTTCCATCAAAATTAAAACACCAAAAAAAATAGGATGTCAACCGGTGTGATAAGCACAATTTCCTTTATAAAATCTTGCTTCATCGCAATTCGCAAACCAATGTGCGTATGAGTAGCGTAATCATAATTTCCTGCTGTAATATTACGACTTGTGACATTTGCCGAGTGATCACTGAAACTTTGTTTTTTCTTCGCCTTCGCGTGTCGTGTCTATGGCATGACGCCTGACCGACCGTGTGTCGTGCCAACCAGGCGCTAGGCGTTCATATCAAATGTCTTGGTTAACTAACTACTTTGAGTGACAGATTCCGACTGGTTCCGACTATATTTATGTGGTCTGACTTCTTTGAGGTTTTTTTTAGCGCTGTATATACCTACTTCCTTTTAGATGAGGAGTATTTTTGGCAGCTCTGTTTGAATTCGTCTATTATTACATTAAGACTAGTATTTATTATCTAGAATGATAGGTACTGTCGATACTGAAGAATATAATATCTCTTCTTAAGTAAATGAGTAGGTATATGAAGCTTTTTAGGCTGTTTGATTGATTGAATTGAGTGTAAGAATCGATGTGTGGTTCGGAGGGTTCGGGTCGTAGATCTTGCATCTTTATTGTACCTACATATTTATATTATATCGCATATACTTACTTAATTCTTTAGAAACACCCGGATGCGGGACGCACGGAATCGGGAAGTATGGCAGAAGGTGATTCTTGGCCGCAGATTCCACATGAGATTAATCAACAAAATCTGATTTAAATAAACCAGGGCCTGCAGTCTCTACACTAAATATCGTTAAAAATCTGTCGCAAAGTCGTATCTGTCTGTCGTATAGTCGTATATTTTATTTATTTCAACGGCATAAGGTTGAAAATCTATTAACGAAATTTGACATCGATACGACTGCGACAGATTTTTAACGATATTTAGTGTAGAGACTGCAGGCCCAGGGCCTGCAGTCTCTACACTTGCTACGAATGTCGTTAAGTCGAGAAATCGTAAACTTTCTTTAATAGATTTTCAATCTTATGCTATTGAAATAAAGCTGAAAATCTATTACAGAAAGTTTACGATTTTACGACTTAGCGCATTCGTAGCGTCGTTATTAGTGTAGAGACTGCAGCCCCTGTACCTTATGTTCAGAACTGTAGAAGCCGTGGTAGAAGATAACGTCGCGTCGCGCGTCGCTACGGTCCTAAAAACACAAATGTTAAGAAGTTTGAAGATGAATCCGTTGTGATCTTTCTATTATAAAAAATAGGTATATGCTACATTTAAATTCATCACAAATGGATTGTACTTATTTTTTAAAATTTTAATAAACGTTGTCATTTTTTTTTCATTGTGGTAAAAAGTGGTCAATTTTGAGACCACTTTTTACCTTTTAATTGAAAATTTTCCCCGTAACCAGAAAAATACGTAATTTAAAATGTATTTAACAAATTGTATTGTTCGTTTTTCTCTTATTTCTTTTAAAATCTATATATACTTATAATAAATCTGTAGAGAGGTCAATTCTGTACATGATATATATTTTCAAAATAACTATCAGGGGGTAATTAGTGATCGATACTGATGCCAAAAATGCAATCAGTAAAATTTTTGTCTGTCTGTCTGTCTGTCTGTCTGTCTGTCTGTCTGTATGTTCCTTATAGAAACAAAAACTACTCGACGGATTTTAACGAAACTTGGTCCAATTATTCTTCATACTCCTGGGGAGGTTATAGTATACTTTTCATCACGCTACAATCAATAGGAGCAGAGCAGTGAAGGGAAATGTTGGGAAAACGGGAGAAGTTGCTCCATTTTTTAAGCTTCCGTCGTGTGTGCAGCCTTAATGGTTAAAGCTACATAGAAATCATTTATGACGGAAATGTTCTACATAAAATTATCTAAAAAATATCTCACAACAGCATCTGTCTATCTTTTATGGTTGACTCACAATAACACGTGTAACTCCCGATAGCTTAGCAGTTCGGAGCTTTCTGATTATACAGGGTGGAATTTTGTAATGCCACCTGGAGGGAAAGTACTCTTAATACTGCAGATAGAAAATTTTACTCAAAGGAAACATTCCTTTATTTTTGAATAGAAAGCAAACTGCATTCAAAAAATTTCGAAAATTCTCTTCTCCCACACCCGGGAATCGAACCGCCTAAAATCTGAAAAAATTATACCCTGTACTTTTATTGCATCGATCGTTAGGGTCAATTATAAGGATGAAATCTCTCTAACAAACATGATAAATTAAATGAGAGGAAAACCTATCTGCGAGATCGCCAGATCTCACCCCATTAGATTTTTTTTGTGGGGATACTTATGTAAAAAATCAAATTTACATGAAATCATAAGCGAATGACAACGAGTTGAGAGTTGAAGTTCAGAATACGATTTATAATATTCACCACAACACTTTATTAAAGGTTACTAGAAATGAATTCGTTAAAAGAATAAAAATTTGTGTATCCAAGAGAATGGAGCCCATTTCGAGCAACTAATTAGTTGGTTTACCATTTTTTGTAAATAATTAATTAATTTAAGATTTCCTGGTTTTCTTTTCATTTAATTTATCATGTTTGTTAGAGAAATTTCATTCTTATAATTGACCCCAACGATCGATGCAATAAAAGTACAGGGTATATTTTTTCCAGATTTTAGCAGGTTCGATTCCCGGGTGTGGGAGAAGAGAATTTTCGAAATTTTTTGAATGCAGTTTGCTTTCTATTCAAAAATAAAGGAATGTTTCCTTTGAGTAAAATTTACGTACTCAAGACGCTTTTTGTTACGTAAGAAAATATGGACGTCCCGACTTATTTATTTCTGTAACTACCAAGCCCAATTGGGATGAAATCACTCGGGAGCTTCTTGAGGGACAAGCACCGCATGACCGCCATGATATTATTGCAAGTTTTTAATTTAAAATTAAAATCAATGATAGATCTACTTACCAAAGATAACATTTTTAGTATAACGCGTACGAAGTCGCGGGCAAAAGCTAGTAATGAATAAAAACCCGAAACTTTGTGGGAAGCACTGCAAGCAAAGCCTTTGACGCATGTACACGGGACGCGATCGATACGTCCTACGTCCGTCAGTGGCACGACTTTTGTGTCGGGTGGATATTCGCTATTTTTCATAGGTTATTTTTACCAAATAAAATTCAAAGATTTAACGTTTTTAATGATTTCTGAAATTCGAACTTACAACTTGCTGCTCGTAAGTCGGGGCCAACAGTCACCACTGGTTGCCGCGTTGCTCTCTCTCCGAACTATTGATTTTTCAATAATAGAAATGCGGTCAACAGCTAGAAATACATCCGTCATCGATTAAGTTAGTTAAGTCTGCAACTATTTCTGAAATAGAACATGCCCTTATTTCTATTAGTAATGCTCGCTAGTTGTGTATGACCTGGGGGCCAATTCTCGATTTTCGACATTTATCTCGAGTTCGAGTTCGTAAGTCTATCTCTATGTCTATCAAAAATATCTCTATCTCTACCAAAAAATTTCGAATTGAGCAGAATTCCGTATTCTCAGTCAAAATAGAAATAAATGTCACGAAAATTTCGAGTCGAGTGAAGCTAATGTTACCATTATGAAGAATCGCTCGTTCCGTTTTAGGTAGCTATGAGTGAATGAATGATTTTGTTTTAAAACGCTGACTAAACCTAATTATTTAAGTATAAAAGAAAGAAAGAAAGGAAGAAAAAGTATTTATTGGTTTCACAAACAAACAAGTGAACATAATTATGAGAAACACTTAAAATTAGGACATAATTTATATATTAAATTTGAATAAGTCCCGTGCAAAGCCAAAGTAAAACGAAACGTTTAGTGTAAAAATAATCAGTTTGACAGCTGACTGTCTGTCATCAGTGACTAATAAAATTATGAAGCAAACAATTATTTAACTTCGTTTTCAGGTCTATTTTAGTGGTATCCTGAATTCAAATTCAAAAATTCAAATTCAAATATTTTATTTCAGAATACATATATATATATACATATATATATATATATTACAGGAGTCAATAGATCTAAGTATTAGAACCCTTATTAAATCTTTATTTAGTCTGAAGTTTTTAATGACTTCTGTTTTGCTCAAGTCGTAAATATCGACGGCGGGATAGCTGTTGTCGCCGTGTATTGGCCAGTTGCTCGCCACTTTCCAACAACTCCGAGATAAAAATGCTAATAAACTCGTCCATCTTTCAGTGGTTTCAAGTCCAATCGTAGGTACACAAATTACAGAGTCTGTCTGCGCGAACCTTCGCGCAGACAGACTCTTGTCGTTGACTCTTGTTTTCTTGAAACGACGACCTCGTCGTTTCAAGAAAACACAATGCACAAATCAAAGAGTATAAATCGAATTTCCAGTATGAGATGCCAAGCCGTATTTTATTTAAAAACTAAAGAAAAGAAAACACAGTGTACAATCCAAAACTCAACAAATTCACTCAGAAATGACGTATCTATATAATCGACATGACATCTCTACTGCTCAGAAGCACTCGACATGAACTCTAACGTTAGCCTTCGACAAATGTCGAATTCGACATCCCCAGAATAGCAACTTTTAAAATTTCTCGAAAAAATGACGTCATTAGAAATTTTTCTCGAGTTCGACACCATCTCTAAAACCGAGAATTGGCCCCCTGTGACCTGACGGGCAATAAGACCATAAATACAACATCACGCCTGTAATCCCCGAAGGGTTAGGCAGGGTTAGGTATACCTAATAGTCACCCACACTTTGCCACTTATGTTAAAACCCGAAGTTATTTCCGCATTTGTACAATCAGTACCTAGTCCTAGGTACCATATTCACGTGAAAATTCAATAGACCGGTACTCATCGGTACTTCATTTGGGGTCGGCGCAGCATGACGTCTTCCAATCTTCCATACTTCTGTATTCAATAGATACTAGGTCTATTCCCAAACCACTGTAACTCCTGAAAGCCAGAATACCATCACCAGAAGAGCAGCGAGAGAATGAAGCTCGACGAAGTCCCAAAGAACCAATTTAACTGTGTTGAAATATTAATCAGAAAAGAATAGCGGAGGAGTAGAAAAAAAACATGATTTCCTCACTAGGTAGGTACTAGGTATAAATAAACAGTAAGAGCAATCTGCATTTATAGAAATAAACCAGTCTTGTCTAGCCAACGTGTCAGGTCAGAGTATGTATTTATGAACGACCAACTGTATGCTATCGATTTTCAATTAAAATAAGCTGGGATGCTGAGCTGATTTCGTCGCAGTGTGGGATCGTAAAATAGAACGCTCTTCTAACATTACGCTCTTTAAACATTAAACCGAGCTTTGGATATAAAATATTTTTGGTATAGTGACGTAGTTCCTCTAACTCTATTTGTTTTGATCATTTAGACTCATGCAATACATTGGGCGGTGACTTCGTCGTAAAACATACCTATATTTTCTTTGTTTTATTTTTCTGCATGTCATCTCGTAGGTCAGCCTATGAGGCTGGCATCTGCTTAGACTGATACTTATTCCTATGGAAATAATGAGTGTAAAGCCTCCAGCCAGGGTGTAAGAAGAGTAAGAATGACGACTAAGTTTTTCCTTTAGATTAAGATTTTCTTACATTTTGCAAAAATCCGTGCAACCTGCTTAACTTTTGTCATAGGTAGCGTTTTTCACTAATGTTTAAGTGAGATGTGAGACTGAGACCAGGGCCCCGAGTCTGTTATTCAATAGTGTCAGAATGGTCAATCATTGATCTCATAATTGTTGATTTTAACAACACCAAACTTGTAAAAATCAAAAATTATGAAATCAATGATTGACCATTCTGACACTATTGAATAGTAGACTCGGGGCCCAGCTCACGGAGATATCATTTTCAATTTGCGTCCAAGATGGGCGCTATGATAATTATACGAAACAGTTAGTTACTGTTTAACTCTTTATCTCTTCAGTCTGCAACTTCAGTAATTTGAAGTAGGTAGTATGGGTTTTCGGGCTAGGAAATAAGTAGGTATTACTGAAAGAGCAAAATACCGGTTATCATTTTTATTACGCAGGTAAACATACTGTACCTACGAATAGTATTATGGTAGCTGACCATATGGATGGAAACAAACAGAGGTTACCTATTATTGTTTTGTAACTTCATCATTTCAGCCAAAAGACGTCCACTGCTGGACATAGGCCTCCTAGGTGTTTTGTAACTTAATAAAAAACAATTGAGAAAACTTTTTACCCAAAAATAAAATTCTGTATTCAAAACATTTTCCTATCCCACAAAACAGATAAACACAAAAGGCCAACTGCGTTCTTTAGGCATAATCTTAGCGTATCGATGATAATATTTAAAACGACGAGTTTGGCATTTTCAGTTCTGTCCATCAGCTCCTGTTATGTGCAAATAACGGGCCAGGCATACACGATTTATCAAGTGTCTCATCGTTTGTGGGGCAAAATAACAAGCACGGACTTCGTGTACGGATAGAACAACAAAAAAAAATTGAGAGCAGCTGTCATTGCACTAAGATTAAGACGCATGTGTGCACTGTGTACTGTGCGTGAGTATTCTCTTAATATTTGGAGTCAGCCTTCTGTGCGTATCTATTCTGTGACCAGATGCGATAGCACGATCGTGTTGTCGCACGTCGGCCGTACGACGGCGAGGTGCCTGAGACGTCGACGGCAGCCGTCAGTATCGAACGCAAGCTTGAACCGGTCGCACGTATTAATTCGTCGCTTACACCATGACTACTAATCCTCAAAAACAGGAAAACGTAAGAGGATTAGAGAAAACCACCATTATTAAAGTGTTAAAAATGTATAGACGGAATCCTTGTCTGTGGGACAACTCAAATAAGCATTACCATAATAAAAAAATAAAAAATGATGTTTGGGAATCGCTATTAAAAATATGGCGGAAATGTCACCCCCGCGCAACTGTGCACGATGTAAAAATGAAATTATTTCATATGCGGAGCCATTATACACGGAGGAGAAAAATAGTAAGTAAAACCTGTTTTTTTTTTGTTTTTAGTAAAAAAAAAATTACTAATATTCGTCACAGGACTTCGTCAAGAATGACCTTTTGATGAAATACTCATTCTTGACAGTTACATGAACTTGGGAGGGTTGTAATGATGATTTTGATGATTATAATTCTGTAATCTGCATACGTCTTACAGCCGCGAATCATATTTTCACTAACATACAACTTAGCACTGGCCTGCAAATTGCTAAAAACGTAAGAAAATTTGAATTTCGCGGGCTACCCTGGAACATCAGCCTTAAAGTTTCTTTTTAACAGACTTCAAAAAGGTAGGTATAAAAAAAATTCAAACAAAGAAAAGTAACCGACTTCTGAATCTGATTCTTTGCTGAAGTTAATTTTACACTTTTATGTGTTTTTGCCAAAAATATTTTTGTCAAAAAGTAGAACAGACTTCTGTTCTACTTTTTGACAAAAATATTTTTGGCAGTAGGATGTTCAAAGATGAAATGCTAAGTTTTAATAATATTTTATGACTTATGAATCGATCTCTATTTTTTTGTATAAGTACCTACCTCACTCTTACGACCAATCACAGAATAGGGTAGGTAGTTGATAAAAACAAACTAATTAGTCCGTCAGATAGATTTCCAAAAAATATTGGACACGAATTTATTCTTTTTTCACGTAAACAATAAATGAAGACGGTGCTTCAAAATGTCGCGCGACGTCACAGTTTGGTAGGTACATTTTTTACCAGAAAGTGACGTCACCAGCCCCCACTCACGATCTTTGACATGTTTTATTTTCGTCAATTTTTATTAATTTGATAAAACAAAATAATATTTTTCGATAATCTAACAGACAGACTTAGTTTGTTTTGTCAACTACCCTGGTCTACCCTATTGTGTGATTGGTCGTAAGAGTGAGGTAATACATTTAGAGACTGATGCCAAACGATACAGCGTTTGACGAACTTATAAAAAAAAAAATACAGTGTAATAGAATTATAAAAAACTCGACCTGTATACTTATTAGCTTGTTCGACACTGTACTATCAATGTGCGCTGACCCAACGGTTAGGTTTAAATAGTTTAAGGTGTATTCACTAGAATCCAGTCAGTCCCAGCCCTTCCGGGGCCCGCCACGCCCTAAGCCGGGGCCCGTACCCCGCAGGGGGGCGCAGCAACTGCTAGTTGTTCTTGTTTTCATTCATACTCAGTCGGATTCTCTAAGCAGTCAGCGAGACACGTAGGACTCGGCAACGCAACAACCACGCGCGCCACACGCGTTTATTTTAAATATTAGATTTTATGCACCCTTCGTTATGGCATCAAAAGTAAATAATCGTAATACTAATCGTTGTAGTGTGCACGGATGTTACAATAGACAGAAGGACTCAGAGTACTCTTTTTTTTCGTTGCCATCAGATCGTGAAACGTAAGCCATTTCATTTCCATTCCAAAACATACCATGAGCATGCATCGAGATATAAAGTACTAACGTACTAGAGAAGCTACGTCAAATAACTGAATTGTCTTAGTTCGTAATTTGAATCTTTAGTTCGCTGCAGCGCTAAAATAATAACAATTCGTCTAAACCGTAACTAATTTACCACAAATTAAAGAAAAGTAGTAAATTAGTTCAGTTTCCGGTCATAAGCGCCATGTAAATCACGGCACTTACGCGTTTTCTTCGGCGACGCGCGACGGTGCGGCGCGATCGCCGCAGTTGAACGAGACAAAGTAGGAATTTACCGTGTCTTCTCTAGTACGTTAGTACTTATATCTCGATGCGAGCATGTATTAAATTAATTAATGCTATATATTGTATTGTATAAAACAATCTTAAATAAGTTATGTGAGAAGATAGTTTGTGACATGAGTGTACAATCGAATTGAAAACCTCCTCCTTTTTGGAAGTCGATTAAAAATAAATTAATCTAGTATTAATAACTAGCTGTTGTCTGCAACCATCGTCCGCGAAATAGTACATTATGGTACAAGTGTGTAACGTTGGTGATTACCGCTGAGGCGCCATGGTGAGGGTCTTAAGAAAGCCGAGGATGGTAATCATCAATACACACGTGTATCAAACGACGTTTTTCAACACACTTGTGAAGAAAATAATACTAAAAAGTCGTCTTCAATAGTTAAAACGAGTTCTGATTTTTTTTTCACAATAGCGGGAAAAACTAATCGGTTTCAGTTCAACCAACTTATCTGTGCATGCGGGAAAACACGGAACTAAAATAAATGTACTAACTTTGACGAAGCGATGCATTTTTTCTTGACCAGTGGCGCCACCATGAAATTCTCACTTAAAATGGTCATACTGTAACAATGGCGAGCGGTCATAGACTAAATGAATGAGCGCGATAGAGTTTTAGCCACGTATAAAATGAGGAAAAAGTTTTCTTTATTACAGAGAAAATAAAAGTTATATAATTATTTGAGTGAAAGTTTCATTTAATAAAAAATTGTTAAAAAGTTGAAATTATCTATTTAAATTCAAATTTGCATGAAATCAGCAAGCACTAAGTACATTAATTTAGTTTTACTATTGAACACTATCTTTTTTGTATCGAAACTTTTTTATGAACGTAGCAACTCAACCAATAAAATTAAAAAAATAACCCATAACTCACTAGTGAATAATAGCAATGAAAAAGTCACAGTTTGATTATAGGTGTCATTATGTGCTTAATTGCGGTGAAATTATAGCCACTATATGAGCAAGTGTGTTGAAAAGTATTTTTCACTTCTCTCGCTCTAAAATTCGTCTATATGTCGTGCGTAGGCGACATAAAGTCGCGTTTTATGCTCTAGCTAGAGCATAAAGTAAAATCTTCGTCGAAGACCAAAGTAATCGGCACAGGTAATCGGCGCAACAGCCACAGGAACAACTTCAACTTCATAAAATAACCTCTTTAATTTAATTCGTTTCGCTAGTATTCTAAGAACAAGGGATTACTGCTTTTCATTACGAATACAAGGAAAGTTGATGGGAATAGGCTTCCCCCAATTACCTAAATCGCTTGATGGCAATAGGCTTGCTCTTAATTAGGTTGGTTGATGGCAATAGGCTTGCTCCTAATTACATCATTTGATGGGAATAGGCTTACTCTTAATTACATTGATTGATGGCAATAGGCTTGCTCCTAATTACATCGGTTGATGGCAATAGGCTTGCTCCTAATTACATCGGTTGATGGCAATAGGCTTGTCCCTAATTACATCGGTTGATGGCAATAGGCGTGCTCCTAATTACATCGGTTGATGGCAATAGGCTTGCTCCTAATTACATTGGTTGATGGCAATAGGCTTGCTCCTAATAATAAATAAATAAATAAATAATTACATCGGTTGATGGCAATAGGCTTGCTCAAAATATTTTTATAACTGAGCAGTATGAGTAACGACATACGTCAGGTGTTATGTCAAGATTCCTACTGAAAAAAAAAGTTAATTGGCGAGAACCTTTATTTTTACAATATTTACATGTTGCTGTTTCATTTCTTCGCAATCGAAGTGAAAAGTAGAGTGTAAAACTCGTCCATAAAACCCATTTTACTCTTCTACTTTATATCCATCTCGCGCAAAATGGTGCGTTTTATGCACTTGGTGTACAATCTACTATTTCACTCCTCTTGCTCAAAAAGAACGTCATAATAGCATACCAGAGCGGGCGTAAAATTGCATTTCTTGCCCTAGGGCTAAAAGTAAATCTCGTACGACAACTTGTTCAGCCAGCTGGTGCGTGATTTAGTTTCAAGTAAAAAAAATGTTTTATTTAAAAAAATGGAACTAAACGCGCTGAATGCCAAACTCTTTGGTAGAATGTGTGCGTTGCATTGCAGCTACAGAAGAAATAAAAAAAAGGCATTGGCGCGAAATTTTTGGAATAGGGGATCGGACTGGGTCAAAATAATATGATTCTGTTTAGTCCGTAAGTTAGATTATCGAAAAATATTGAATACGTGTTTTTTGTTTTATCAAATCAATAAAAAATGACGAAGATAAAACGCGTCAAAGATCTTGGAGTGGGGCTTGAAACGTCACTTGTGTCGTCAAAATGTACTATCATATGACGTCACACGAGTTTTCAAAGCACTGTATCGTCTTCATTTTAAGTTTACGTGAAAAAAGAAAAAATTCGTGTCCAATAATTTTTGAAATCTATCTGACGGACTAATTAGTTTTTTTTTGTCCGATCCCTTATTGTATTATTAAATTGAACTCTTATTGAACATGGTTATTTTATTTTCTCGCAATCGTAGTGAAAAGTACAGTGTAACACACGGCGCTAAAATCCCATTATAACTCGGTTCCTATTTACTACCTCGTATATAATGGGTCATTTTAGGCCCTTGTATTACAATGTACTATTAATATTTTATATTATAATTCTTAAGTATAACGCTCCTTTTGAGTTTCGCCGCAGTCGGGTATAAATTTAACTTTCCCATTTGAATCGAATTGTATGAAGATAGTTGTATTTGCATTCCGTACAAAGCTGTTATTTTGAAATTACAAACAGTTACATCATTTTTACCCGACTACGGCAAAGCCAAAGGAGGGTTATGATTTTGACTGGCTATGTATGTATGTATGTATGTATGTATGTTTGTATGTATGTATGTATGTATGTATGTGTGTATCTTCATCTGTTCCCTCATAGCTTCTAATCTACTTAACGGAACTCGACATATGAGGTATCGTTAGAACTGTCTTAATTTTCCGCTGAACATAGGCTACGTGACGTGTCACAAAAAGTGATTTGGCGCCCTCTAGCGGACAAAAAGTAAGGCTTAAAAAATAAAAATGGAGATAAATACGCCGTGTTTGGTATCATTTGAAAGGGCCTCACTTGTACATTTCCAAAATATTGTTCAAATTTAAAATCACGCCCTCTAGCGGACAAAAATTCAAGAGTAAAAAAAAAATTAACACCAAAATTGTTTAAATAAAAAAAAGTAAAAAACTAAAACCCGACTACGACAAAAAAAACGACGCTGAAAAAGTATGAAACAAGATTTTCAGGATAGAACAAAAAGAAAAGCCGTAGTCACACGTTATAGGTACCAACCTAAACACTTTAATACCGTGTGACTACGGCTTTTCTTTTTGTTCTATCCTGAAAATCTTGTTTCATACTTTTTCAGCGTCGTTTTTTTTGTCGTAGTCGGGTTTTAGTTTTTTATATTTATTTGTATAGGGCTTCACCCCGCTCCCGGCGTAATCAGCGACGCGAGACAACGCGACTATATCGCCCGCCATATCGAGTCAAGCTACATAAACGCGATACGCGATATCGATCGCACAAACCTACATTTTTCGCGCGCTTTTGTTATTTTTGTCACTCTACCAGTCTTATTTTTCTGTGTTATTCGTCTTAAGTGTAATACAGTAATGTTGAAAACTTGAAAGGTACGAGAGCTACTCGATATGAATGATTTTTAACTGATTAATAAAACGAGGAGGTGCTCAATAAGGTTTTTTTTATGACTGTACTCTTAATTAATAGCCATATAAATAAAGCGATTCTCACGTTTTAGTTTACTTACACAACAAGACAATCCGCCTGATTTCGAATCGTATTTGTTTCAGCCAAAATAAGTGGTTAAAAGTCATTGGGAGAACCGATTTGCTCAAAAAAACTAACTTAAAGCCGCTAAGTTACAAAATATGCTCGGTACATTTCGAAAATTCCAAAATGTCCGAAGTACTAACGCGGAAATTGCTGCCAGGTGCAGTACCAACAAAATTACTATCGAACAAGTCTTCGACATCTGTAAAGGGATCAAAGAGTTCTGAACAAACCAAGCACTCAAATAAAAAAGAATTGTCTGTGGTTAAAATGAAAAATGCTTCTACTATGACCATGGTTCATACACAAACTGTCAGTGTAACAAACGAAGGAGAAACGCAAAAGTCTTCACCTCTTTCATCAGGTAAAAAAAGGAAGTGGATTACTCAATTGCAAAACTCTGAAAAAAATAAGAGGAGGCTACAACATGAATTAGATAGAACAAAAAAAGATACAACAGATGCCAAAAGCTCGCTTTCGCGTTACCCATCCGGCAAACAGTCTGAGAAAGAAGATGACGACGAAGTTACTGAAAGGTTGTTTGACGTTTCAGTAAAGGTATGTATGTATAGATCGCGGTTCAAAGCATTTGACAGAACTCAATCTCAAAGCATTCTCAAAGCATTTATTTTAATTAGAACATTACAGACATTATAGAGTAAGATCCCAGGGCCGCCAGACGTCACGTATTTTCTGACGAAGGAAATGTGGACGATTGAGTAGTGTTAGTATGAACTAAGAACGCACGACTACCAGCTAGCTTGCTTAGACGGCCAATTTTCAGGTATCAGGCTATCAAGGTACATAAAAACATTACTAACTTCACGTATTTTCTGACAGCTGATTTTTACGTATATTGTAGGCAATATCCTTAAAAATAAGTTGCCAACACTCCCAGACACTTCCTAGCGGCCGTTTTGCCTAACGGACGCTTTAAAGTTCCCAAAAAGTTTAGACTTAAACGTATTGTGACTGTTTACCCGAGAACGCATGGCATCGCTCGTGTGGCTGACATACAGACCTCCACTGGACTCATTCGGTGGGCATTCAACAGGATCTGTCCATTGCCTGTGTCTTCAGAATTTTGTTGAAAACGTTGCTTTGACCACTCGGGTGCATGTTGGAGCGCCTGCCCAATATAGCATGGCAATAACCCGATCAATTAGCTTTAAGTATTAAAACATTAGGAGTTTATGTATTATTTAAAGCGTCTGTTAAGAAATACGGCCGACGGAAAGTGTCTGGGAGTATTTGCGATTTATTTTTAAGGATATTGCTTAGAATATACGTAAAAATCAGCTTGGAGAAAATACGTGAAGTAATTTTTTGTATGTACCTTGATGACCTGATACCTGAAAATTGGCCGTCCAAGCAAGCTAGCTGGTAGTAGTGTGTTCTTAGTTCATACTAACACTACTCAATCGCCCACATTTCCTTCGTCAGAAAATACGTGACGTCTGGCGGCCCTGGGATCTTGGACTATTATAATGTCAGAAAAATTAATAAAACGAAGCTCCAGTCACTTTCACAAGGCTTAGAAGCTTGTGAATATTGTAGTTGCTCATTCCCAAGCGTAGATCTGTATGGAAAAGAATGGGCAAAATACTCCATCCATAGACTCTTTTTAATCAAAATATTGCTACAAAATCTAAGTTGATCAAAAGTCGATTGAGACACGAAAATGTATTCTCCCTGGCTGGAGTCTTTACACTCAAGACATCCACAGGTGGGCCGCGGATTTTTGTAGGGCCGCGGATTTTTGTACTAGATTACGTGGCCTCGGCGCAAGGGCAAAGAAGGAACATGGGTTCGGTTTTTAGTCAGTAGAAGTCTGACACTCCCCTTCGCTCTGCCCAAGAGCGGAGGGGGGTCATTCGATGATTTTCCACCTACCAAAAAAAAAAAAAAAAAAGACATCCACAGGATTGTCCGGTAAAGCAGATGTCAGCCACACAGGTTGACCTGCGAGATGCCATGTAGAAAAAAAAATACAGATTGCGGCAAGTAACGTTGCGTTGAATCTTGTGGAGTAACACATTTTCCGGACAGCCCTAGTAGAAAATAATAACAACTCTCAAATGCGGCGATTAAGTGCAATTTAGGTTGTGGGTGGGGGGGAAATTATTTTGTTAGCTTTTTTAAAAACGGCTTTCTTCACGATCAAATGAGTGTATCTTCTGTCTATATAACTAATATTCATTCTGTGCCCATAATGAAGATTGTTGTCATGATCACTCTCATAATAGGATTTCCCA
This sequence comes from Diarsia dahlii, assembly GCA_949775195.1. Taxonomy (NCBI): domain Eukaryota; kingdom Metazoa; phylum Arthropoda; class Insecta; order Lepidoptera; family Noctuidae; genus Diarsia; species Diarsia dahlii. The sequence goes on along the minus strand of OX459210.1, from coordinate 10,728,291 downwards.
TCAGGAATTTCTCAGTAGCAGCCACGGAATCTGGAATAGTGCCCGGTTGATGGCAATAGACTCGCCCCCTATTACATGGAAAATGTTGGTGTACTGTACTATTAGGTCCACCTCTGTCTACAGTTCTACACCTTGGGGAATATAGGCATGATGTTGTATTATTTTGTAAATAATCTTAGTATTTGATAATCTCTGGAAATATTGATTAGGTTCCGAAAATAAGTTCTCTGATAGATAATGTTATTTTTTTATTTGTCATGGTAATTTAAAGAAAAAAAATCCTAAGTAATTAAACGTCGGTGTCCCTTCCACTCTTTCATATGCAGTAAAAAGCTGTATTTGGATTTTTTTTTATTCTGGATTTACCCAGACCATACCAACAACATTTCTAGAAGAAGCTTTTGGATCCCCATATTCTAATAGAATAGGTTCGAAGACACATATGTCAAAAACGTTGGGAAGAAGTGTGCACTCTTCATGGGAAACTCTATGACCTTCCCTCCAACACTGTAAGTAGAAAGTTTATTCATAAATTGGCTGAAGAAATAGAACATCTTGTTAAATCGGACTATCCTTCTGAACGCACTTTGATTTACGTTGCTGTCATGTTACAAAGAGAAAAGAACGTTAAACAAGCCAAAGATATAACCAGATTACTCGACCAACGCCAAAATCTATGGGCTGAAGACAATTTTGATATACTAATAACTGAGGCTATGAAAGCAGACCACTCCCTCCATAACTCCTACAACAGAAAAAAATATAATGATAATAATGACTATGTCACAAAAAATTTCACGCGTCTCATACAGCGAGGAAAAACGCGCGAAGCCCTAAATTGGTTATTGACAAAAGATACAAGCAAAATCCTTAAACCTGAAGACGAAATTGACGTAACAGGAAAAACAGTCATGGATGTACTGCATGAAAAGCACCCCCTCGGATTCATTCCGGATTCAAGTCTATTTACTCTGCCTGACGGCCTCCCCGAATTGTCTCCATTACTAGAAGTAGACAAAACTAGTGAACATGTGGAATCAGTTGCGAGAAAATTTAATGGAGGTGGAGGCCCAACAGGCACCACTTCAGATAATTGGAAAGATTACTTGTTACGATTTGGAGAAGCAAGCCTGCATTTGAGAACTGCAGTAGCACAATTAACAATGCATTTAAATAACAATTTTGTGCCATGGAATAAAATACAAGCTCCTACGTCAAGTCGACTCGTCGCCCTAGACAAATGCCCAGGTGTGAGACCAATTGGCATTGGCGAATGCCTACGCAGGATCCTATCCAAATGCATGATTTTAGTCACCGGATCTGAGGTCACCGAAGCCTGTGCTCAATCGCAACTCTGCAGTGGACTGAGCAGCGGTATCGAAGGTGCTATACACGCAATGAATGATCTTTTCCAAAAAAAATGCCAACCAGGCTCTAACTGGGGAATGCTACTCGTCGATGCAAATAATGCGTTTGTCTATGAACAGACAGTTAGCTCTCTGGCAAACAAGAATATATTGGCCACATTGCGCTCGTTTCTTATACAACACATACAACGGTCACGCAGAACTTGTAATACGTGATTCTGACATGAGATTATATAGCAAAGAAGGAGTAACCCAAGGTGATCCACTTGCCATGCCATTGTATGCTCTTGCAACACTACCCATAATAAAAAAACTAAAAAAAGAACAAGCAATTACCCAATGCTGGTATGCAGATGACTCAATGAATGAAGGCAAGCTCAAAAACCTACGACAGTGGTGGGATAAAATGAGTTAAATAGGCCCCGAATATGGTTATTTTCCTCAAGACAAAAAATCATACCTAATCATTTCCGAAAGCGACAAGCAAACCGCTCAACAGATTTTCAAAGGGATTAACGTAACCATCATAACTGGATCCCGCTTCCTTGGTAGTTATATTGGCAAAGGAAAAGAACACTTTGTAAACAAGAAAATCAAAAACTGGCAATCTACAATAGAAAAACTTCCACTTATCTGTAAAGACTCACCCCAAGCTGCCTACACCGCCCTCACTAAAGCAGTTCAATTTCAGTGGACATTTCTTTTAAGAGTCTTAGATGATGTTAACCAGTTTTTCGAACCACTAACAAACACACTGCGTACCAATTTCTTACCCACTCTACTAGGTGGTGATATCTCACCTTTGGAAGCTGACTTATTCTCTCTACCCATCCACAAAGGTGGTCTAGCAATATCCGCTCAAGCGCGGATCCAGGGGGGGGGTCAGGGGGGTCATGACCCCCCCCTGGGCTGGGTCTAGGACCTAGGTGGACCACTACTTAAAAATTTTAAACGTAATGTTTTTATTATATATTTTACACTAGGTACAGCCCAAAAAATAGAGTGTTTTTAGGGTCCATGTAAGGTATATCTTATGTTTATTTGTGAATTTCTATAATCCACCATAACTTCTAAACGCCTGAACCAATTGTGATAGGTACTATCCTTAGATTGTTTGCATTATCCCTAGTGTTATAGGCTGGTGAAAAATCTACGTTAAAAGATCCACATACGTTATCCCAACTACGAGTTTGTTGTAGTCGGCTTTCAGTCTAACTGGATGCAGGTAAAAAGCGGAATTTTACATGGAACGACTGCTTTCTTGGCCTGCACACAGTGCACACTGCACAACCCAGTATGACTGGTTGTCAGACTTTCGGGCTTTGGCTGTTTCCGAGGGAATGAAAAAACTGAGTACATACTAACATATTTTACTGTAAGTAAATCTTTACGTAAGTATCGTCGTGTTAATCGATTTATCCCGTACAAGGTTGGGTCAGACAGAATGGTACACTTTTAATAGACCACAAAAACTCAGTAGCCAATATAAACAAAGTACACACCAATACATTTTTTCGTAAGAATAATCGTTTATCATTGTCGAGTCAGTCACATCTTCCGAACCTCTGTCTTAGGCGCTTGGTTCAGGAAGTGGAGGATTGATGTCTACCAAGATAAGAGTAAGCGGATCTCTTCTCGAATCAAGTAAAACAGTATTATATACTCTTTCCGCTCAACGACAATATCTTTGCCACCCCCCAAAATCTTAAAAAATTTCGCGCTCGCTACGCTCGCGCCTACCTCCTGCTCTTCCACCATTCTGTCTCGCTTGTGACGCTCATCTACTTCAATTCTCATTTCTGATTCTAAGTCGTCCATCAACCGAAAATTGTTCAACTTTATCCCCCTGGATCACTTCGAAGAATCAAGTCGTGGCTAAGAGCTTCAATGGTTGAAGAACGTCTAACCAGACTGGCACTTCTCCACACTAAAAAAACGTACCCATTGAAGTAAGTAGACGAAGTGGTAACGCGTTTCGGGAGAAGACGTTTTAAATTTATAGACATACTAGCGGACGTCCCGCGGTTTCACCCGCGTAGATCCCGTTCCCGTGGGAATACAGGGATAAAAAGTAGCCTATGTTACTCAGGGTGAATGTAGCTTTCCAAGGGTGAAAGAATTTTTGAAATCGGCCCAGTACTTTTTGAGCCTATTCATTACAAACATACAAAAATAGGTACAAATCTTTCCTCTTTATAATATTAGTGTAGATGTATTTTTAAGTAAGTTTTTAAATATAGGTATTTTTAAGTACATAAATTAATAAAACATCTATCTTTACTTGTATCCATGATTATAAAAATGTAATTATAACTTTTTGTGACTTGACCACGACTCTTTGTGACCCCCCCCCTGGCACCAAAGCTGGATCCGCCCTTGTATCCGCTTTATCAAAAATGACAAATATAAATTATGTATGTTCTAAAAATGGTTGTGCAATCCTGTCAAACGCTTTGATTGAAAATACACATATGGACCTCTCTCTACATCACAAATCCCTCATCATAGATGCACATAAAGAAAGTCGCAAAGAGAAAGATTCTCTCAATGACGAACTCTTGGATTCCGTCTTGGTCAAACTCTCTCCTATCAAGAGAAGAGCGATTGAACGTTCGATTTCGACAAAAATGAAAACTAAATCCTCCAACTGGTTATCTACCATACCGTCTAAGAAAGACCATTTCGATCTATCCCCATTACATTTTAGAGACGCACTTGCATTACGTTACCACAGATTACCAGTCTCTATGCCAAAATCTTGCGATGGCTGCGGCTGCGATGAATTCAATGTCGATCATGCTCTATGTTGTAAAAAGGGTGGTCTAATAACACGTCGGCATAATGAAATTAGAGATTTGTTCTGCGACTTATGTCAACATGCATGGGGTAACGTAGTCAAAGAACCCATCATCTCCGAAGTAGATTTTGGACTACGTGGAGACCTTTCTTGCCGTGGCGTTTGGGATGCTCAGAGGGAGGCGTTATTTGATATCCGTGTCGTAGACACTGACGCTCCTTCTTATATTTCACGTCCTGTCGCCTCTGTACTAAAAACCGCTGAAGACGAAAAAATAAGAAAATATTCTAATCTCTAATGATTGCGAATTGCGACATGCCACATTCACCCCTCTTGTTACATCCGTTGACGGAGTCTTCGCTCCACAAATGCCCACTTTCATAAAACATCTTGGCGCTGCAATCGCTGACATTTGAAATAACAATAATTCCCACAGAGCTAAATATTGGTGGAGAGCTGGGGTATACCATTACAAACAAAGCCTTAAAAATTCCCATCGATCCTATGTGTGCTACAAAAGTTATTCGGGGTCAAAGGTCAAAATTTGAGGATTTTTGATTTTTTCTCGAAAACGGTAAGTTTTATCAAAAAAAAAACTCAACCCAAAGTTGTAGATCATAAAATTCTCTACGAAAATGTTCTTAATTATTATTTTCTAAGAGTTACCATTCCTGAGATATCGCGATCCTAACAGCCACATTATGCTTTATATAAAAGCGAAAGGTAACTCACTCCTCACGAGATCTCGAAAACCGCTGGACGTATAAAGATGATTTTTGGAAAGGAGGTAGTTTATAGCTAGTAAACGTCCGCTAAGAACGAATTTTGCGACAGGGCCGTATTAGGGTGATCTTAGGGCCCTCGCAAGTTTGTATGAAAGTCCTTCATTTTTTGTGCTACAATCTTGATTTTTGGCAGAGACGTAGTTTATAGTCAGTAGACGTCCGCTATGAATTAATTTTCTGACAGGGCCGGATTAGGGTGGTCTATGAGCTATTGCAAGTTCTGATTCATACAAACTTTAGACCACCCTAATCCGGCCCTATCGCAAAATCCGTTCTTAGCGGACGTCTACTAACTATAAACTACCTCCTTGCCAAAAATCATATTTATACGTCCAGCGGTTTTCGAGATTTCGTGAGGAGTGAGTTACCTTTTGCTTTTATATAAAGGCTCTTAGAATCGCGATATCTCAGGAATGGTAAGTCTTAGAAAATAATAATGAAAGGCATTTTTGTAGAGAATTTTAAGATCTACAACTTTGGCTTGAGGTTTTTGTTGATAAAACTTACCGTTTTCGAGAAAAAATCAAAAAATCTCAAATTTTGACCTTTGACCCCGAATAACTTTTGTAGCACACATAGCATCGATGGGGATTTTTAAGACTTTGTTTGTAATGGTATACCCCAGCTCTCCACCAATATTTGGCTCTGTGGGAATTATTGTTATTTGACCACTACTTTTATGTCTAAATTGACCGGACCACCATTCGCGCGGTCGAGTCCACACGCAACGCTTGTTTTCAGTTGTTTTTTAAAGAATTACTGTGTATTTGAATTTAGAAGCGAAAGTTCTTTTCTTAAAACATGGTGTATTGTTCTCGTTGATTAAAAATAAAATTTATGTGACAACGACAAAGATACGATGAAAAAAAAATCTAAACTGACTTTAGTTTCTGTCAAGTCGAAAAAGGTTAAATTGCGCCGAATGAGAGTCTTCTTCTGAGAGGGGACGGCGGCGTCTGGCGCGTATGAGAGAGTACGAGAGGAAAAAGCGTGCAAGAGAAACTAGCGCGGAACGGTTGCAAAGGAGGATATATAACGCTGACTTGCGTGCTCGGTACCGCAAACGTAGCCAGAATCAACAGAAGTTGCTGGATAGACTAGGAACGAAAACTCCAAAACCTCGCACAAGAAAACCGAGAGCTAAACGATCAAAGCAAAATGCTGTCGTAAGCAATGCAATGATATTGAAAAGCCCTATACCCTCTTTTTATTTATAATATCATTGGTCGTAAGCTCCAAACTAATATTTTTGAGACGGTAGGTACGAAAATCTTTTGTAATGTCGAGTGTCAAGAAGAAGCTTACTAAAAACTTAAATAATCATGTAATTATAATCTACGTAATCTCTATATTAAAAACGAAGTGATTTTTCGTGTTTTTCCACAATGTCCTAGAACCATTCGAAGATATTATTATTATGTGACTTCTAACAACCCTTAACCGTAACGGGCCCGCGTGGTAGATTATAGCCTATCAGCCTATTCCCTCTCATATTGAGGAAGCCTGAATCCCAGCAGTGGGAACATGATTGATGATACGTCTCCAAATTAAAAATGAACTCGCCCTCGTGCAAGGAACGCCGGTGATCGAATGACGTGTGCGCGAGTGTCGTACCAACCGGTAGTATTCAAGTCCGCCAACCGCCGGCGCCAAGTCCCCCGACTCGTTAGTTGATCGGCAGCGCTCGCTCCGGCTAGACGTGTCGAGTGCCTTGCAATGAATATGTTAAGCAAAAGTGAAAAACGTAAGCTTCTATGTAAATTCCTTAAAAAGTTCAAAAAATCACCATGCTTGTGGGACACTAAGAATCAGTTCTATTATAATCCAAACGCTAAGGACGAAGCTCGTGCAGTTTTATTAAAGATATGGAATCGATTTGAACCTATGGATAAAAACGGACTAAAAATTAAAATTCAGGGTTTTCGATCGATGTACCGAAGAGAAAGGAGAAAAGTGAGTGTTTACAATTTAACAAACCTTTTTACAGCGACAACGAAAAAAAACATAAATAAGTGTTACATGGTTACATGCGACAATGTTTTTCAAACATCACTCATCAATTTTTTTAATTTAACATTTGTTGATAAAATGTTTGATGAAATAATGGATGAAATCTTGAATTATCTCAGGTACTGTTTATAAGCGTACTGTAGTTTTTGACGGTATTTCTCGATGCGGAATTTTTCTCGATTTTCATCAGCGTACCTATTCACATGTCGGCGGCGCGGTGGCGTTTTTCCTATCATTAAGATAGCATGTTTTTAGACTAAAACATTCTCTCTTCATCTTTAGGTAGATATGAATAACAAAAAGGGTAAAGTTGGGTCAGCAGCAATAAAAAACCACTAGGCTATAAGTTACGGATAATTACAGTATTAAAAACATTCTGATTACGGGGTTATGAGGACTAGAAGCGCTACTTTAATCCCTAATAACTTTTCATCCAGGTTTGACGTGTAGCCGTGGGCTCTTCTAGTATAGATTACTAATTGTTTTCCTCTTTTTAGGTTGAATGCAGTGATGTGTCCTACGAACCAAAACTATGGTACTATAAGCATTTGAGCTTCTTGTCTGGCGATCAGGACACTGATGAAGACGATTCGGATTCTGACTCGGATGATGTAAGTAGAGAAGTAAACAAAAACTATGTTCAAGAGACATCAATGTATACCTACGTTGACAAAAAAAATAATTCAAAAGACCGAGCGAAAGACAGAGCGGATATTGGAAAAAAGTATTCGTACAGTTAAGGCCTTAATGTCAATATTTTTGTATTTCAATAAAACAATTTCAATTCAATTTTAAATCCGAACATTTTCTTTTTAGACACAGACAGGACGATTGTCTTTGCTTGACAACGTCAACACTCTTGAACTGTAATTTTACATTTCATATCTACTGAAATATTGCTAGCGTAAAAATATCCTAGATTTGTCTAACAATCTTTTAAGTAGAGTCAATAGTTGACTACAGAAAACAACTGCCTGACCCATCAGGTATTACAGGCGTGATATTGTCAATATTTAAACGTTGTCCTGTTAGATGACATTTCGATAAACAAAAGCCTAATAAAAGATTAGGTGTACTTTCTAACGACCGTACTTTTGTCAAGCTTGTTTTTCTTCAAATACTACCCTCTTATTTGAATTTCAGGACACTGAGGAACCTCTACAAGATGACCCTATGTCATTGATAGACGCATCAGCAGCAGCATTCGGAAGATCAGTAGGAGCTCAGTTACATCACTTGTCCAAAATGCAAAGATGTATCGCAGAAAAAATTATCTCTGATGTCATTTACCATGGTAAAATGGAGCAATTGACTCTGAACACATCTATCAATTTAAAAGAAACTGTACAAGATCACGATACTATACTAATCCCTAAAGCAGGACCATCCTGGTATGACACGGTCCCCGAAAATGGTGAACAAGAATCGTCCTCTAGCCGCTCAATACCTATAGAAACTGAAGATCTAGCCAGGAGAGAAATAGAGGAAACACAAAATGCAGTGAATTTTATCAAAATGGAAAGTGCTGATACAGAAACCTATGTTTTTCATGATGATGATGTACCAGACCATACCACTATAGATCTTGTGAAAGAAGAATTGTAACTGTAGCATTTAAGTCAATTTAGTTTTTAAGTCTATTCAGACAATCTCAAATACATCTTTTCTTGATAAGTACTTCTTTAGTTTTATTACTTCAGACTCCAGATGCCTGGAAAATTCCATTTTGTTCTCTGAAATGAACAAACTATGTTTTTAAGAATATTAAAAACCCTGTGGGCTCTATAATGTAAATATCGAATATGACTGCCAGAATTATTGTATAAGTATTAATGGTCTAATTGATGTAATTCAAGTCGTGTATTAAAATGTTCCTTATGTATGTGATTGTATTGCTCTATGTACCTATTCAACAATGCTAGTCTTAGCTGTAATTTTGTGGATTATCTGACTATTTTTCAGAATCTAACCGCTGTTTAATATTAGAACATTCATACAATAAAACCACTTTGACCTATGTGTTCTACATTTCATTTCATTGCAGAACATTTTCGACAATTTCCATCGCAATATTCCGTTTGGCAAATAATCCGCGGTGGATGGTAGATAAATGCCCGAACTACGCTTTTGCTGCGTATATTCAGGCTGTACGGTCTATCAAAAAGGTTCGAATGGCCATTCAAATACTCTGATTGAAATCTTGCTCGAAAAAGTAAAAAGCATTTTTACCCGACTACGGCGAAGCCAAAAGGAAGGGTAATGATTTTGGCAGTCTATGTATGTATGTTCCACCGTAGCGCCTGAACTACTAAACGGATTTTAATAAATGAGGTGTCAATAATAATAATAATAATAATATTCCACAACTATCACACAACGCCATCTAGTCCCAAGCTAAGCAGAGCTTGTGTTATGGGTACTAGACAACTGATAAACATACTTATATATTTCTAAATACATACATATTATAGATAAATTACACCCAGACACAGAACAAATGATCGTGCTCATCACACAAACATTTGTCCTGGGTGGGAATCGAACCCACGACCTCCGGCATAGCAGTTAGGGTCACTAACCACTAGACCAACAGGCCAGTCAATAGATTCGTAAGAATAGCCCGGGTGACATAGGCTATATAAATTTTATAAATTCTTTTTATGACGGAATTTAAATGTCAAAAACTTACTTCATAAAATATTAAATTGAGATAATCATAACATGTTTGGTATCAAATGAAATGTGGCTCTGGTCCGCTGGACAAAACTTCAAAACTGCTCGCATTTACAATAGGACAATAGGGCACTTTATGTGACGGCTAAACACCCTTATTTCAGAATAGGTGACGCTACAGAATCATAGATAATCGATCGAAAGCGTGTCCAGCCAGCTTGAAAAACCACTTTTCGCTGGTCTCTCAATCTCGGTAACGGAAGTGATTTTGACGACATTTTGCATATCAACGGGCGTCACATAAATATGTGACAGGCATCAAGCTAAAAGTTTTGTGATACGTACAGTGGTTTAGTAGAAAAATGCAAAAAACTGTGTCCAGCCATCTTGAATTTACGTAAAAAACTTTTGGCTGGCACTTCCGAATCCCACATAACGGGAGCGTTTTCGATTATGGTTCCTTTACTAATACTTGGTGACGCAATGTGTGACAGTAATAACGTTTGATTTATGGCGTCACATGTAAGGGTTTACGAGATATCAATGAAAACTTAATGTATACTTGTGTCCAGCCATCTTGAACTCAGGCTGGCTGGACACGTGTATCTCCGCTGCCTGATGATCTACGACCTTCAAAATGTTATCAAAATGTTGTGACGGGGACGATAATGATAACCTGAATTAGTGACGGAGAAACTTTGGGTAGTTTCAAAGATATTGATCATTTAAATTTTCCCATACAAACATCCATTAATATTGTGAGGTGACCATTTTTTTTACATAATTATAGGATTTCTTTTGAATCGTCTAATCGGCCGGTAGCAGCCAAGCCACGCCAGCTTTGTATTTGATTTCTCCGTGGGAATAAAAGGTTTTTCTGCAGAAAAAGGGGAAGTATGTGTTAATTCTAAATAATTATTAAAAACACTAACAAAAAAAACATTGCAAAAGTGCATTGCACTCAGTGATGCCAATTTAGCATAAACTTTATTATTGTAATTTGTGTTTATATTTGTTATTTTATGTGTGCAATAAAGAATAAGAATAGCATTTTTTCATGTTGTTTAGCAAACTTATTAGTTGTTTAGCATATAGCATATAAAATTATTTTAAAATAAAATACATTAATGCGTAAGCAATTATTTCCATTTAGAAAAAAAAACCCTTTACTAAGTATATTGTTGGCGCTCCTGATGCTAATGCTGATGATAATGGAAAGAGTATTTGAGAACTTAGTCGATTAAAACAGTATGTATATTTTGTTAAATAATAAAAAAAGTTAAAACTATGTTACGTTTCATTTGACACTGAAAAATGTTAGCAGATTTTTTAGCATTTCTATAAAGCAATTGGCATAATTTTAGCAGATTCTATATCGGTCTTGTTGGCAACACTGATGCACTGATACTGAGTTTGTTTTGTACACAGAGGCTGTGAGTGCTGTGACAGCGTAAACCGTTTTCGTTTAATCGTTTAGAGTAAAGTATACATAATGGTACGTATGGTATGGTACGTATTCCTTACAAATCGACGGAAGGCTCTAAATGAGCCTTCCGTCGATTTGTAAGGAATACGTGCAATATTTGCTAAGCGCGTTGTCATTTAACGAGGTCCTTGGTAAGTAACGTGAATTACATTATTTTTTCATTTAAATACCTTAGAGCATTAGTCTGTTATCCTGGCACAATATCTACATACGTACTTATCATAAAAAACACCAATAATTATCTATTAAAAAGAGTAGATAGGTATCTGCACGTAAATAATCAATAACATTAAATCTTCTATTGATTTAAATATCTACAGTTGTTCGTATTAGTATCACCAATACGCGGATTTTCGTCCATTAAAGAAAACACCTTAAAATATACTTTGTCCTACATAAAACCTACAATATTGGTAACCCTACTACAGTGTTTGTATGGGAAAATTTAAATGATCAATATCTTTGAAACTTCCCAAAGTTTCTCCGTCACTAATTCAGGTTATCATTATCGTCCCCGTCACAACATTTTGATAACATTTTGAAGGTCGTAGATCATCAGGCAGCGGAGATACATGTGTCCAGCCAGCCTGAGTTCAAGATGGCTGGACACAAGTATACATTAAGTTTTCATTGATATCTCGTAAACCCTTACATGTGACGCCATAAATCAAACGTTATTACTGTCACACATTGCGTCACCAAGTATTAGTAAAGGAACCATATTCGAAAACGCTCCCGTTATGTGGGATTCGGAAGTGCCAGCCAAAAGTTTTTTACGTAAATTCAAGATGGCTGGACACAGTTTTTTGCATTTTTCTACTAAACTACTGTACGTATCACAAAACTTTTAGCTTGATGCCTGTCACATATTTATGCGACGCCCGTTGATATGCAAAAAGTCGTCAAAATCACTTCCGTTACCGAGATTGAGAGACCAGCGAAAAGTGGTTTTTCAAGCTGGCTGGACACGCTTTCGATCGATTATCTAAGATTCTGTAGCGTCACCTATTCTGAAATAAGGGTGTTTAGCCGTCACATAAAGTGCCCTATTGCCCTATTGTAAATGCGAGCAGTTTTGAAGTTTTGTCCAGCGGACCAGAGCCACATCAAATGAAAGGTCTTGGCGAGCACATTACAAATATAGTTATATTATAGTCAATATATTTATACGTTTAGATTGCGATTTGCGGTCAAATAAAAAAAAAATATAACAAACCAATATTTTATTCGTAGTCGGGTTTTAGATTTTTAAACTTGTTTATATGTCCATTTATAAAACTGATTCTCGTGAACATACACGTACAGTGGGCATTACGATAATTATTTATACTGTGATTTAGCTAAGCTTAGTTTTTTACCGTCACCGATATCAATAGAATTAATTTATCCTAATAATTACGAGTAATTTTGTCTGCTACTCCTTTATAAACTTTTAGCCACCAAAGCTTTAGCAACGAAAACATTAATCGGACTCACGTTACGTAGGTACCCTACCTACCCCGCAGTCCCCGGGCGGAATCCCACAAAACAGAATCCAGTTCTAACGCACACAAACAAAGTAAACGTGTACGCGCGCTGTAGTAAACACAGACGCAAGGTACAGCTGATCTCGCCCGATCACTCCGAGACGGGTAGCGAAATAGCGCCGCGCGGCGTTGCCACACCGAGCGCCCGATGTTGCCGCTCCGCACACCACACACCACACAAGTAAATATTCGAAATTCGAACTTGGATGGCATTGCGAATTGGATAACGTGAAAACTGGTGTAAGTACCTACGTATAAATATAATATGTAGGTATGCAATAAATAACGGTTCCTTGCCAAATAAATGGGCTGAAACTGGTTTTAATTTTGGGCGTTTGTTAATTGGACGGTAAAGAGAAAAACATCGGACGTGAATGCGTTTTAATGAGGTTTTTTATTCTCAATTGCAGTATCTCTTGAATGCGAGGTCCTTAACAATTATGGTGATCGAAAATTTCGTGGCAAGCCAGCTCTGCCGACCACTTTGACTCGTTATTTTTTACGTTTCTGAAGTCTAGTGTCCAAAACAAACGATAATTTATGGTTAATGATAAAACTTAATCTCCTCTAAACATGAGAATCGTGCAATCTGGGTTGATTTTCAAGTGATTGGATTTTCCTCCCGTTAGTTCAATTTAAACCTACATTTATTTGGGTTTGGGTGTGTTCACGTTTAAGCTTTCAGACTAGGTAGGTACGTGGCTTCTGGTAGGTAACACTTTTTATGTGCCTTGGTTTTATTATAAGTATTAGAGGACGCTTTTATTCTAGTGGCTTGTTGTTTTCTCAACTATTGATTTAAGTTTAGATTCCTATGATCCTATCACCTAGATATAAAAAAAAAACTTTCGAAGTCTACACTATGCTATGGCCATTTTAGAAGCTACGATTTTAAAAGAGACCATTACAATTTCTAGATTATTAATAAAAATAGGTCCTCTGAACGACCTTCGGTGTGGTGAGTGTGGTGACTAATAATCAGTTTAGAAAGTGCGCAGAACTTTGTCAAGGTTGTTGTCAATTTAGTATTAACAATAACAATATAGTCATGTGGTTATAAGCAGCTGCTGCTAATCGTAACTTACGTTGGTTTATTACTTTTACGGGCAAATATTTGTACCTACTTCAGTAGGTACTACAAACCGACCTTCCTCTTTTATAATGTTGGAATTGGAACCAATAAATTAAGAATTATTGAAACTTGTTTAACATTTGTCTTTGTCCTCTTTCACGAATTAAATTCTCATACGTGTATCTAAACACGACAATGATGCTGCTTCTAGGTATAACAAAAGTTCATGTTCTCCTGCCGACAGCTGCTATCATAATCTCCCGTTTCCTTTCATATAAATTGCGAAAGTATACCTACCTACCTACTTCTACACATAAGTAATCCAACGTTATCATGATATCAGGCATCTTCTTCATTCCAGCGAGTGCCTGCCACGTACGCACGAACGACTGATGAATTCCACGACCAAGAACTTCCAAGGCGAACCCACGCTTGTGCAAACTAGTCATGCACACATTGACTATCGAAGCTAACGCACGAAAACTCCCTTCATCCATGAATTCAATAATAGAGAGAGAGGGCTCTAGATACCATTGGCTATGTAAATACTGCCTGAGATGTTCAGGGAGTCTTGAATCCTCCAAAGAGCTTAGTATTGATTCTGAATGTTTGAGTACGACTGAACTGAAACTTTGGTCTTACCAAGCTTAGAAATAGAAACGACAAATTCAACATTGCGCTTGAAATCATTTGAACAAATACACACAAGAAGCTAACCAGTTAAGTAACATTCTAATTGATTTGGCTTTATATAATAAGCTATCAAAAATTCTATTTGTGTCTAGATTAGTAATTAAAAATAGAACGATAGAAGAAAAGTAGTTCTAACGCCTGTCTACAGTAATAAAAGTGGGCTGAAATAAGATTGCTCATCTACAATCGACTTCAGCATTCGAGCAAAATAGCCTACTTTCTCGTACCTAACCGTTGTGTTTTTCGACTTACTCTATTTTCTTTCAACCACAAAGATATTTCTTCTAAACATGAAATGGAAGCTGGAGCGTGTGATAATATTCGCACTTCGCAGTCGGGCAAGCCTGAAGCCGAAGCCGGGCCGGCCGACAAAACAAAGTTGGAGCCAGCCGATAAACGTGGCTCGGCATCGATCGGCAACGTTGCCGCTCCGCCAGCGCCCCGGGTTGCCGCTCCGCGCGCCTATTATTATTTATTATGTTACGCGCGGCCGCTGCACGGCTTGCGTCACTCGTGCATTGCCCGGAGCCCCGGACTCGAGTGTTTCATAGCAGAGTATCTTCAGAGAAGAGGATGATGGAGAACTTATAAATGTACGACTTGGAGGGGCAGTCCCTATAGCAAAACTTAGCCATGATTCCATCCATTGCGACCTAGATCTGTTAGAAGCAAAATATAAATTTAATACGACACAACTTTTTTAGTTCTAGAAAACCGAATGTTGTTTCGACAAACAACAAAGCATTTGTTTCTTCAGCTGAAAGGAACGAAGGAGTTTACTAAACGTTTCCATCATCATTCTGGTGGTCAACAACGAAGAAAAACATTCTAATGTAACTTTCACTTTTGTCCAACTAAAAATTGTTGGGACCGTATATTTGAAATGTGCTTTCTATCTTGTCTTCATCTGCACTTTTTTGTGATCTACGTACTGGTTTGGGCTCTCTCTCTAGTAGATTGAAACTTCGGTAGGAGTAATATAGTGCAAGCTTAGCTTACACACACTTTAGAGTTAATTCAAGATCGGTTTAAATCAAGCTGCATCCTTGAAGAAATGTTGCATTTCCAAAGTCAAAGTCATTTTACACAGATCGCCGAAGAATGCAATGTAATCAAGCTTGAGTGAAGGATATACCTACTTTGCTCTAGAATTTATCGGAAATTCTTACCTATTGTCAGAGTAATGCCACAGGTAATGCTTCGAAAGAATTTGTACTCCATTCGCGAATCATATCGTCGAGGTAAACAAGTTTCACAAGTCGGACACAAATAAGAATAATAATAGCAGCAGTTGGCAACAACAGACACCTTATACAATAGAATTTTACCTGCTTTTAAAAAGAACAGCTTGTGTGTGGGAACTGAGAATACACGGTACACCGCCACCGCCCCAATGAATTGTAGTAACATTGGAACTGGACACATTGAAAGCAAATCTCCTAAATTTGATAAAGGTTTGACGATTACTTGCTACAGAATATCAATTTTCAACGTCTACATCTATAACTTTAACACTTACATCATCATATTTTTTCTCGGAATTGGACAGTCTGTCTTTGTTAGAAGAGACAAACACGGCAATTTGGTGTGACCTTGCATACCTCCCTCGCTTAGTCTTCGTCCATTAATCTCTATTCGGTAGCAGTCGGCGCAGATAGATTTTTAACAGATATAAACTGGTTCGATCTTGTTGTTTTAAGTCTACAAAATACAACACTTATTTTTCTTTGTTAGCTCCGTTTTTCGTTTAATAAAAATAGGGGCTTTGCTGGTAGCGCTTTCTCGGTAAAGAACTCTAATGAAACAAAGCAAACAGCACTGGCGGTTTTGAATAAAGAACTTGCTAGAAGGTTATTGTGTTACAAATGATCTCAACGGGTGATTAGTAATTAATAATACACCATAATTACATCACTGACGCTGAATCAGAAGACGTCGGTTTAATGGCTAATAGTGTTGTTTTTCATTTAAAATAATATCAGAGAGAAGCAGTTGTTTTTCGCCTTGTATCTAATCGGGACTGGCATTATGACCTAGGATAACAAGACAAAAAAACTGAAGACTCGAACGAAATTCGACATGTTTTCAACTCGGCAGTTATTTTAGTGCTAGTTAATGTAGATGCAGATACATACAACAGTAGCAGACAAGAGATTATTACTAATGGACATGTGGTTGGGGATTACATTCTGGTTAGATAAAAAGCACTAGCATAAGTAGTTACAAACCGGTATGTCCGGTCTATCGTATTTGCATCATCAGTAAAACTCCAGCGTTGCCAAAAGAAATTAACGATGAAAAAATAAATTACGTTGGCGATGAAAACCATGAAATAAATTACGGTCCTATTTTATTTCAAGCAGACGAAGCTGCGCCAATTTCTGCTGGATGGTTCGGTCGGAGCGACAGACAGTCTGACAAATTTTGAGCGATTCCAAGCTGCTAGTTCGCTGTCGTCTCGTTTCTTGTTATATTTTAACAAAACTGATCCTTTCATCATTGCCACTTAAAATATCGTAAGAATTGACACCTAATACAAAATAAACAAGTTAATGTGGAACATTTGCTCTAACAGTTGTTTCCTAAATAATACATTTCACATAAGGTTTAAAATTTTGCTCCAGACGTAGAACTAATCAACTACTTTGATATATGAATGGAAATGACTTGAAATGGCAATCAAAATACTAAATATTATGCAAATTAGCCTTGTTTGTGAGTTTGCCTGCTGTTATGACAATATTTATATTTTGCCGGGATATTGTAAAACATGTTGCGATTTCTACGTCTTTACCAGCGTGCATATTGCTTTTCGGAGTTTCAATAGTTTTTAGCAGTTGAATGTCTAGTAATTATTTGACAATCACCTAATTCGGCATAAAGAAAATGATTTAAAGGATAATCTGTAACAAGTTCCCAGTAAAGCTAGTATAGGGTTCAAGCCGACTAATTTCCTAGCTATTAATGCGTTTACCTGCGAAATTACACTGTATCGTAGCCTGTAGCGTGACGATCCCTAATCCACCATTAGGAATGCTGGTAACTGTAAAGTCTTCACCTGTTTGCAACTTTATTACTGGGCTCTAAAACCGGATGTTCTCCAGGGCGATCTCCGAACAAAAAATACATCCTTCTTATTACGCAGCTGCGCTTAACACCCTGCCTCTCAATCTGCCTGTTGTGAGGCAAACAAAGCGCTAAGTGGCAGGTACTGTCGTGTCCTCGGAGTGCGCTATAAACATTATAGATTTTCTGCCTCGCCCGAGATCTAGTCCAGGCACACCCAGTTTGTTGGGGCCTTTACTCGTACCTCGCTTGCGGCTGCGTACATATCCGTGAACGAGTTTGTGTAGCTCCATTTTAGCTTACATTTCTGTTCGGAACGAATTCTACAGTACCTGTCGACGTACATCTATAATGCTAATACCAGCTGTTATTTCATTTGCCTGCAGTCCACAATGTCCGGCCAGTTGCAGAAAAAAAAATCCAAGAATTATTTATTAACTTTAGAAAACACCTGCGCAATCTTATAATTGCTGAACCCGTTAAAGCACGTACAGTGTAATCAGCTGTGCCGTGCAATGTTTCACGGGAAAAGGCTTTATTATAAGCAACCTTATTGATTGAGAACTCTCACGCGATACTGACATCGAGTTTTATGTATTGTGACTCATGGACTACATAGAGTTCTTTGCCACTGCAATAAAGGCGAGGCCACGCCGCCTATCTCGTAAAGGCCTTCGCGTCATTTAGGCTAGAGTAATGTATGTTTATGTCACACGACCTTTTTATAAACAACGCGACCATAGATTAATTCTACTGTGAGTTTACTGCATCAATTTTCCAATTTTTCAAGTATTGCGCATATCGGGTGCCTAGCTTTAACTGAACTGATTGCTGCTACAACGAATTAGTAGAGCAATTCATTAGCAGCTCTTAACCTGATCAGTAATTAGTTAAGAGTTCAAACTAATTTTCTGTTCTATAGAACATTCTGGTTTGCAAACAAGAAGTAATCCCCGAGTACTTTTGTTATTATCTTCTGTACTAGTTCGTCATTTGTTTCTAAGAGGGATATTTTCGTCTCTCATTCATTTGACATTAATGAGGGCCTAATGTCTGTGATTCGTGGAAGGACACGTTCCATCAAACGATTTTAATTACAGAAATCATGGGTCTTCCCTAATTAGTAATGGACATTATTAGGACATCTAAGTAAGTCGTGTTGAAGGGAAAACAGAAATGGTAGTAAATAGAAAAAAGTAGTAAAAAAGACGGCACGGGTAGCGCAGTGGCTCAAGCAATGGACTGCTGCGCTGGTGTGTCGCGGATTCGATCCCCGCACGGACCAAATATTTGTATGACCTACAGGTAGTTGTTCCGGGTCTGGGTATTTGTGTATGTGAGTTTAAATGTTTGTAAACGCACCCACGATACAGGAGAAATTCCAAATGTGGGGCAACGTTTAAAAAATAAAAAAAATTATAGAGAGAATGATGAAGTAGATACAATGATTCGGAGTGGTGAGCTGGTACGTGATTATGTGATGATGATGAATGAGTTAGATTATGGTAAAACCTAAACGTTAGTCAAACGTGTATACATTTTCGATATTCTGACGCCTTTGCAGTCATTCACCATCAGCCATTCATTACTGAACGAGATAAAAGTAAATTAAGACAGAAAATAAAACACTTCATCAGGTGCTTTATGAAATTAATTTATATACATTTTATATATTTAGATTCTGTCCTGTTTGGAGGTTCTTCTATAAGTACTTCAACCAATATCCGCCATGATTCCTTAGTGTTTGTCTTGAAAGCATCGCCATCGAAAAATCGAAAATGTTCAATACCTACCGCTATATCTATACTATAGTAAAGGTAGGAAATAGTAGATTAAGTAAGTATGACAGACATTAGCGATTTGGTCCCTTCATCTTGACGCTAACTGTGAATGGCAATAAAATTCACAGTTAGCGTCAAGATGATGCCTTTGTCGACAAAGATGTTAATAGGTATTATTAGTATATTTTATCAAATAAAACATGTTTTTAATCATCATAATATATAATTGGTTTTAGAAACTAATAAACGAAATAATATATTTATAAAAAGAAGAAAATAAAAATTTTCTTAGAGGTGTTTTCATTTTGAAGTCTTCCTCCTTTTAAGGATTGAATCCTTTTTTCAGGGTGGACTTAGACGACAGGTTTTCTGCAGTTTGTACAGATTCAGATTTCTTGACAGCATTTTTTACAGCGGCTACTGATAATTTATTAACAGTTGAAAGATTGGTTTGTGTAGAACTGTCTTTTGTTTCTATCTTGTTTTTAGAGTCCGATGTGGTTGGCGGAGATGGCAGTAATTTTGTAGGCACAGCATGAGGTTGTAATTGTGGTATATATTTAATCGCAGATGGATCAAAATGTAGCGAACACACAAAATGAGCACTTCTTTTCGTTTCTGTTTTTTCTAAGTCCGGTCTGGCAATTAATTCTATCCAGGTTTTGCGACTGAAAAGAAACAAGCTACATTAAAAAAAAAAAACAAGTTTTTTATTAGTTAAGTAGTACTTAGGTACTTGTTAGAAAGAACTACCTATTATCTAAAGGCAAAGCACTCGTCAAGAAGACGAATCATTTAAGTCAAACTCGATGGGGTTGCGTCGTTTTATTAAAGAGTTCCTATGGCCCCCTTCCAGACCATCATTAGATGAGCTCTATTACGATATACCACGGCCTATGTACACACGGCTACACATCAAGCTATACAAAACCAGTATAATCTGATCGTTCATTGTGCGAAAAGATCTAGTAAAGTGAGGCCAAGATTAACTGGTTTTGTATAGCTTGATGTGTAGCCGTGCGTACCACCCTTGTACATGAAGTTTAAATAAATATACATATAGGTACTATTACGAGTGCATCCGCTCAATCGGAAGCCGGGGAAGTGGGTCAAAACAAAAATTAGCAAGATTTTATAACAGACAGACAACGGAACAAGTAAAACTACATAAATACCTAAAATCTTGTAAAAAAATATTGTCTTTCTAAAACATTGTCCTACACTAGAAAATAAGTAGGTAGGTAGGTACTAGAAATTTCTCCTGTGTCGTGGATACATTTAAAAACATCGAAACGAAACATCGACGATGAAAAAATGTACCTACCTACAACTAAGTAGTAGTACCTACTACCTACTTACTTACATTTTTTCATAACAAAAAAAACTTACATTTCTGCATCACGTGGAAAACCGAAAAAAGATAAGCTTTTATCTCTTCTCTTGCTGGATCTACATCCATCCACTGCACATAATACACCAGTTGTAGCCATATCCTAAGTTTTCAAAGCTAACGTGAGTCGACCGAAAATACGCGTAGGTACATGTACGCGCCGCGCGGCTGTTGACAACCCACTGCGCTATGGGCTACTGGTAGCCCGGCGCGCGGCGCCAGGTAGGTAAGTACCTAGTTAGCGCGTGTAAGTAGGTACATGGAGTGCAGTATCTGATAATCTGCTCCGCATTGATGAGAAATTCTGTTAGAACTTCGGTATCAAAAAAAGTACCACTGAACTGTCCAAAGTTTGACAGCTGACGTACCCCCATCTGTCCGGGGGACACAATGGCGACCCGTAGCGGGACACAATTGTGTCCCGGACGTTTAAGATGATTTTGTACAAAACATCTATCAAACGTCCGGGTATAAAAAAAAAACTGTTTATAGCGAGAAATGCAGGGAATCGATACATATAATATACTATATACCGACTCATATCGAAAACGCACACAAAAAATGTTTAAGTTGACACTAAGAGTAAAATTTGGGTAAAATTGTTGGACGTAATAGATTTTTACGTAGCTTTTTGTAACATATCGCAATGTTACTTATATATTATTAAAATAGATTATATAAGCTATTTTTTGATACCAATACATCATTACTTGGAACGTACAGTATTAGCACAATAAATCAAAACAAATACCCATTCCCGTGTCCCGCCGTACTTAAAAATTTGGAACGCAAATTTTAAACACGTGAAATAATAGCTATTTTCATCGTATTTGTTTGGTTTAAGTCTACTTTTACATTAATAATGAGCTGTTTTTTCCTATTATATCAAGTATTTTACTGATAAAATACTATAACATACAGAAACTTATCGAAATAACCGGCACGAACCACGCCAATACGGGTTAAATTTGAGTAAAGTATTTTGTTTATAAAAGTTTTTACGAAACATTTTGTAACATATCTCAACGGAACTTATGTATTATCAAAATAGATTATATAAGCTATATTTTGATACCAATACATCATTACTTGGAACGTACAGTATTAGCACAATAAATCAAAACAAATACCCCTTCCCGTATTACGCCATAATTAAAAATTTGGAACACAAATTTTAAACACGTGAAATAATAACTATTTTCATCATATTTCTTTGGTTTAAGTCTACTTTTATATTGATAATGAACTGTTTTTCCTATTATAAGAAGCATTTCACAACTTTAGCACTGAAATATACATTAAATCATGCAATACTTACCAAAACAATCGTTAGAAATTACGCACTTTGTTTACTGTTTTTCATCACTGGTTTAGATAACCTTCAAAACTCCGATTTCAATTGTGTTGGCACATAAACGATAAGAATTAACACTTCAAACTATTTAAATAAACCTAACACTCAACACAATGGGGTATTATATCACAATCCTTATCAGTCCGACCGTCGACACTTCAAACGTAAACAAAAAATACTGGCGACCCGACACTTTTACAAACAATCCTACTAATGATGGCGGCCGCTCGGGCATAGAGTATTTGGTATGAAAAGAATCGTCGTTTCATAGAGTAAAATTATAACAGAACAGTTAGTCGATTTTTGAACTTTTTCATAGATGATTAGTAAGTTTTAATGGTACAGTGTTGCGCGGATCTCTTGGGTCGCTCTAGTTACCTGGACAGACAACCGGAAAAAGTTTTAGGTCGCTCTAGTTACCCGGACAGTTCAGTGGATAAAAGAAAAATGTATGTCGGTAAAGAAGTATGAAAAAGTCTAGTCCTACGACTCTGCGATTAAAAAACTGCCGGTCCCAAGTTTGATGAGAAAGTCGCAAGTTTTTAGGAGTTATGGAATCTAAACTACTCAGCAACAGACAGGATCTATTATATCTGTTGCTAAGTCGTTTTACACGCGTCGGTTTATTCTACTTTATTTTCAAAATCTTGCACCTTTTCAGATTCTTCTTCATTTTCTGTAGCAGAAAGTGGTTCACAATAGTGACAATAAATGTGTAGGTTTATTTATTGGTAAAGAAAAAAATAGTCAGCATAATTGAATTTCGAGATGTCGTTATTCCCGCCTCCATGTTAACCCGTTGGCTGCACGTTCGATGTCAACCAAACACGTGCTTCAGTACGCTCAATGATATACGCAGTAGGTATAATGTAATGTGGCTGTCGGAAGGGTCAGCCGCCCCGCGCTTCGTCGCTCCCCCGCGTTCTATCGATCGCGCCACGTTGCCGCCCCGCTACTTTCCCCGCGACGTTGCCAGCTCGCGGTTACTATTTAGACAGATTATTGTAACAAGACTGACTGGTGTATCATTACTTGTTGCCTGTTGCCGGCGCTCCTCACTGTAATCCTACGTTAGATCTGGGCCTGGCATCGCTGGGATGTTTACCATGTTCAAATTAGCTATACTTTGTAAGCTAGCCTCCATCTTGTCCTTTTTTGCTCGTCTGAGTTTAAAATACATTTCTCCTAGTCCCGGGCGTTTTCGTTTTATTTTGTTTATTACATTAGGGATCTGTGTAGCTTTTCAGCGATAGAACGACTAACGGCAACGTTATTTCACTTGCTCTAAATATTTAGGTATCGTCAGTGCTCTATTTATAAATTCTGATGTTTATAAACTCGTTTCATTCATCTTTAAAGACCTACTTTCGTATTGGACCATACTTACGTAATTATACAGTTGGTGTGTGCCTATGTGTACCTATCAATGTTAGTATTTTAACTTCACTGGGTTGTTTTCCTAAGACAATTTGTTGTTTCTATGTTTAAATATCTGATTAGATGATATTTCAAGTAAGCTAGCTTTTATGTCCACGGCTACGCCCGCGCAGTTATCGGTAATTGTCCCATGGGTTCGTACTACCGGGATATAATAAAGCATCCTATGTGTTAATCTAGGTTTATAAACTATCTGTGTGCCAAATTTCATCCAAATCCGGTCAGTAGTTCTTACGTGAAAGAGTAACGCACATTCAGACATAGAGACATCCTCAATTCCTCACAAACTTTCGCGTTTATAATATTAGTAGAAATAGAAAGGATTATAAATTCATGATCGAGTGTGTAATTTTTAGAACCTAGAAGGTGATTATTTTTATTTAGACACCTAGGAATAGATGAAGGCTATATGTAAAACTGATGAATAAATGATTGTTTATGACTTGATGGCTCATGGCTGCGATAAAGATAAGCAGAAAAACACAAATGCTGCTGCGCCAAGTAAATTGTAATAAGGAAAGGATTCGGAGAAGGAAGATGATGATGATATCGATGATTTTGTACCTATTTATTGTAAGCCTGCAATGTCCTACTACATACTGGGTGGTATATTTTTCCACTGCTCTGTAGATACTTAGGTAGTAAGTATTTATTAAGACTTTATAAGAAGTTCATCTCATTTCGTCAACATCGTCAATTAATACAACAGTCTTTGCAAAAACTTACTTTTATTTATTATTTTTATAAAGAATGGAATGAGAAAGCAACAGAACGTCAGTTATGAGAAATCACCTGTAGACGGGTCCAACTTAATATAGTTCCGTTTACCATTGGAAGACCTTAAACCCTTAATTAAGCACAACACTTCACTTCTAAATTCTAGTTTTTGGTCCATATTAAACTCCCTAACTGCAGGTAATAATGATTCGAAGAAAGACCTGTCCTCATCCTCAGCGGGAGTATTAAAACTTACTGAGGCGTCCGGGAATGGCGTATCTACATATTCTATGTCTGTTTCCTGCTTGCTGGACCTTTTTCTTTTTAAATTCTCTATAGTGGATGGAGAATCTTCCGGGTCGCTACCCCAGATGCTCGAGTCATTTAACAAATCGAATTTTCTCGTTCTAACACCTATTTTTTTCAGTTTAGAATCCTCTTCCTCGCTTTGGTCATCGTTTTCGCATTCCACATCGCTTCCCGACTGACTGTTCTTATTATTGTACAAGTCAGACAGAAACGACAAATGTTTTGCGTACACATAGCCCTTTTTCCCATATTTCCTTTTACGATGACGCACGAATGAGTCCCTTATATTCCTCCATTTTCCGTGCAGTTTACGATCTGGAATGTGGAATATTTATATTTTATAGTTATTTTAATATTCTTTTATTAAAATACCACATGTTAGTAACCTAATGGATTTTTTTGTTAGAATTTCAGGTTTCACACATAAACATTCGCAAGGTTAAGTAAAAACAATATTAATAAACAAATAAATAATTCTATTTTGCAGTCTAATGGTTTAAAACACGAAGCTTCTAGTAGGAAGCTTTTAGATAAACAAACAACCATCAATCAATCTGCAATCACAATTAAATACTGCACTGGGCAGTGCAGTATTTAATTTATATAACGTAGAAATGAAAGATACTACAACTTCCATAACTGTAACAAACTAACAAATCCAGAAAAGATCCTACGCAACGTCAAATAACATCGAAAAACGCAGGAGACGATTCCTATATTTATTGGATCCATCAACTCTTCCAAAAGTAATAACGGTAGCCGAAAACAATTTGGAACAATTAGACCCCCCTTCTGTGCCTCTCACAGTCCACTGCTAGATACCTATAGGCCTCTCCCAAGCTGCGTTTAACTCTTGCTCTATTCACAATCGACGAATTCAAGAATATCATGCTTATAATGTTTTTGATTGTCTCTTTATCTTCTAAAGTCTTAACTAGATTAGTTCTGTCCGGAGTAGTTGTAGTAGCCTATCTACTATTCTTTTGAACACCTATGTTCTACCTTGAAGACGAATATACCCCAAACTGCTGGATAAAGTAGTTGTCGATTTGGATTAAAATGCATCGTCCGTGGGAGATTTTCAATTGTTCATCCTACCGATTCCTACCTGGTTGAGAGGACAAACCACTATCCTACAAGGAATTACTAAATACAAATAAAAAGGTTGATCAATCCCTGGCTTTACCTATAGTTAGGAATTGCAGCAAGAATAGCCTTTTGTGTTAATTATTGAATTATACAAGTCAAGAGCCTGACTCATGAACTAGATTTCATAAAAACTACAACGCACTTCTGTTACCGTCGAACACTCATTAAAGCACATAATCAAAGTTAGCATATACATAAGTATTTTCCTTATTATATTACAATAAGCACCGAGGAATAACCTGAAGTCAATGGATGCGTCGTTGTTGCACACACAGTGAAAGGCAACGCTTCGGTGCGACCACGAACGCGATCAATCGGCCGACTGGTTGCTCAACCGCGCGCCGCGACCTCTGCTTTCAAGGTGACGCATTTCACAGGTATACGTTGGATAGCGCACGTTGTTTTTATGTAAATAAAGTATCGAGTCGCCTATTCACCACTAGATCTTTCTGAATCTTAACTCCACTGAGCTATACCGAATTTCGATGGTTTTAAAAACGTGTTTTTGCCTAGGAGGTTTTTGGTCCGTCAATAACCAAAATCGTGGTATTTGTAATTTTGCTCATTTTAAACTAACACAAAACTGTTTAGATTTTTGAAAACCGGGTCGTTACTAACACCTAAACCTACATAGTGTATCACTATCTTATCGAGCTACTTGTTATTTGTTACACTTCTTGAAGAGCTGATAAATTATGTATTCTATCTGATTTGTATGCTTATTGTGTTCGTGGAAAGTGTCGTCATACTTACAAACATCGATTCTTTCCTTAGCTGGAATTTCTTCAAAATCGGATATAAAAACCCGAGCTATCTCAGCCCAGGCGTTCTGCTTTTTACTCTTGAACCGATGGTCTTCACTGTTTATGTCCCATATTTCTGGGTACTTCTTCACTTCACTTATAAACGATTCAACGTCAAGGCAGTATGAGCTCATGATGGGCACTTGGGAAACGCCGCGATTTTACTGCGACAAACAAAACACGGCAGCCGGTACGAACGATCGACGCGGAATGACGCAGCGGGGTCGCAGCGGCCCGCCGCCACGCCGCACCTCAGCTGCGTTTCGTGCACGATCTGGCAACGTCGCACGCTCGCACGCCGCTCGGTCGTCCTCAGTTTTTGTTTTAATTTATTGTAATTTATTTGTTTACCGTATTGTCTAGTAGTAATCTGAATGACGTAGGTAATATAAGTCAATAATATTACATGCCATTATCAAATGAATCAATTACTTAGCTGGCAAAGGTTTATTTTTATCTCCGTGATTGTAATTCCTGGTGTGTCAGTCATAAGATTACCGACGGCCATATTGGAATAATGTTATGTACAGTTATTCCACTATCAATGCCGCCACAATGTATATAATGTGCTGTATCCAATGATATTCAAATAAACAGATATGTTATACACCTACAAAACCACCGAAAAAAGTGTTCCGTGCAGCAGCGGCAGCACACATACACACTTTTCATTCATCTACATTCCACTACATGTCAAAATGATACAAAAGAGATAGCTCGATAAAACCAATAAGAAAAAAAGAGACAGATAGTGTTGTCAATTGCGCTTGAATGTAAACAAACATTATTCTGACCACCAATCACCGCATGTTGGGATCATAGACTAACAAATTTAACGAGACAGAAGGTACAAACCGAGTGTATTAAATTTTTACACGAGGTTTGTACCTATAACAACTAAAACGTTACCCATAAGGGTAGGGTAGGAGGGTAGGTAAGGTGAGAAATAAAACGCAATGTAAAAGAAACAAAATATTTATTTTGTAATAAAAACAATCATCCACCTTCGAAAAGACTCAAGTTATTTCTTTTCTGCCTCATAAAGAGTTTTTTTATTTCGGGATTCAATTATGATTCTTGTAGCCGGACCTCATTGGTTGGAAATACTTGGAAACCTTAACGAAGAAAAGACAATAAATAGTTTAAACTCGCTGTTGTCATAAAGTAAACTATAATGATTAAATAATACAAGGTTAGAATAAAGGAAAGCAGAACTCTGGGGTAACGATGACTTTAATGCCCACTCGAACGTCCCGCACAGATATCTCACCTTTTTCAATATTCGCATCTGTATTTTTATTCTATGTTTGGAGTGCACGCGTCCTTGTCGTTCTCACTACAAAATGTATTTCCCATCTCTTTCTTTTTTTCTAACCTCCATGTATCAGAATATTAGGAAAATAAATGAAAAATATTAATAAATCGAAGTATATTGTGTATTTTACATGTGGTATGAGATCCCGTGTTTTTTATTAACTTTGGTATCGTAATTGGTACACTTTCTGAACACGCAAGATGGCATTATTACAATTTGTACCGTAATTCGTAGTAGCGTGTCACTCGTCGCCATGCATGATTCAGACTAAAGACAATACGACCCAATTGGGTCGTTTTCGAGTCTTCACGATTGCGCGCCTATAACATATCTGTTTACTAGAATATCATTGGCTGTATCGCTTAGAGATACGATACTAACAGACACGTAGGAAACATCAAAGGAGATACCTTTCTAATGGGCCTACTACACGCACGCACTTCCCCACAGTTTTCGTTCACACTTCACAGTACATCGCGCGTATGGTTGGTAAAACTGTATTACCATTACAAACCACACGCGCGATGTACTGTGTGCACCGTGTAATCCCGCAGGCAAAACTGTGGGGAAGTGCGTGCGTGTAGTAGGCCCATAAATAAGGACCGGGTCATGTGCACACTATGCAGTTGCTATTTTAACCGACTTCCCAAAAAGGAGGAGGTTCTCAATTCGATCGGTATGTTTTGTATGTACACACGGCTACACATCAAGCTATACAAAACCAGCATAATCTAATCGTTCATTGTGCGAAAAGATCTAGTAAAGTGAGGCCAAGATTAACTGGTTTTGTATAGCTTGATGTGTAGCCGCGTGTACACCGATTACGCTGCGATGTATGATCCGATTTACGTGATTCTTTTTTAGTTTGTTGCGGAATAGTTGCCATTTGGTCCCATAAAAATTTAGTATAGTTTGGCCTAGTACTTTTCATTTTATGAAGATTTTTCTTAATTTATGAACATTTTTCGTTTATGTGTTCGAGAATAACTTCGTCGTTTATGAACCAATTTTGATGATTCTTTTTTTATTGTGAAGGAGATATTTTAAGGGTGGTATTATGAATTTATGATATGGAAACCAGGACCTGGTGATGGAATCCCAGAGAACTCGACTCGAGGGCAACCCTCAAATTTCATAGGCACGTATTACGTGTTTTTTTGTTTAGTCTAATGTTAGGTTTCTTAGTCGAATGTTAAATGTATAGTAAATATTTCTATAGGATATTAAAACTAAAAATGAAAAAATAAAAAACTTTTTTGCAAAAAAAAACAACCGACTTCAAAAACACCAAAAAGTGAAAAATAAACTTCAGAAGAAAAATCTGCTTCTGAAGTCGGTGGCAAAAAAACGAAAAGAAACAAACAAATTTCACCGACTTCAGAAGCTGATTTTTCTTCTGAAGTTTATTTTTCACTTTTTGGTGTTTTTGAAGTCGGTTGTTTTTTTTTTGTTATGTATTACTAGATTTAATAGCGAGTAGCGACCCGCCCCGGCTTCGCACGGGTGCAATGCTGATTTATATTATACCAATTATACATAGATTCAAGAGGAAGGTTTATATTATATTTATAAACCTTCCTCTTGAATCACTGTCTCACATACTCTACACACTCATCATCCGTTGCGTAGTTTTAAAGATTTAAGGCGAGGTTGCAGTACTTTGTTTTTATGTACACACGACCTCACCCCCCGCCCTGCCGTGCGAGCGATAAAATGCCTAAATTTTGACTGTTTTTTGCTTCTTGGAGAAAAAGTATAAAGAAATTATACAATATGTTTTCAACATTTACTTCAGAATAAAAAGTTCTATCTATTGATATAACTTTTATATAAATTCATGATGAAATGTCTTAGCAGTACACGTTTGAAATTGTGATTAGAGTCATGTTTGATAAAAAAAAGTATCGAGCCGATCATTCTAAATCGCGTTTCTATCTTTACGATTTACTAGAGAGTATGTTAAATTTTTATGTAATGATTTTTATTTATTAAAAAACTCGTATTTAGTTCGATTTTTATAGGTTCAAAAATCTTAAAAAGTACTGCAACCCCGCCTTAAGCATACAAAGGGACATAGGGACAGAGAAAGCGACTTTGTTTTATATTATGTAGTGAAGTACATACACACACACATACTTACCTATGTTATGTTTATTATTTCGAGGGCGTTTTTTTTTAAACTGTAGTTATACATAAATAAAAGGCACCTTTAGATACCGGTATATTTACGCAAATATTAGTATTACTTATATGACTTTTAACTTGCTACAACAGCAGCAAAGATTTGTTTTCTTTGAATTATTTTTTACAAGAATTTGACACAATGTAGCATGACAATGGCATATAATAAGTGGAAATAAAATATTTATGGTGCCTTTTGATTTTATAAACCAAACTTCTTTTTAATGGCTATTTCAAGTTAAACAAAACTGTCGACCTCTGTACACAACTACCTTTAACGGTATTAAGCCGGTGGCGTACCTCGGGGATCTATTTTAGGACCAATGTTAATTATCGGCTGAATGATAATGGTTTTTTGAAATTCCCTTGTCCTAATTTTATGTATTTATTATATTTATGGCAGTAGTTAGCCTTGCCTGTTAAGTTCTCGTGTCTTACATAAGTTAATTCTATAATTGCTCCGTAGGTGGTCTTATTTAATCGAATAACCCCGAGAGACATAAAATATTACCATAGTACATAATATTCGATTGATTTAACACTGCGATTTAGTTTTATGAATTTATAGGTGTGAAAATAGATTTAGAGTTGCCATGCTAATTAATGTTCTTGTTTTTTCCCTATACTGGTTCGATATGATTTACACGTTGGGTTTGAACAGTTGTGCGCAGTATTAATTGCGTAAGTCATGTGAACAAACATGTGTAATGTATAAGTTCCATTTATCTGCCAAAGTTGTAATAAATCCAGGGGGTCTAAAACGGCCACTTTGGCAGGTCATAATATGAATTGCGTTAAAAAGCGTAAAATGGACCTTTCATTATAATAACTGCGTCTGTAACAATTTAGTAAAATACATCATAATAGGAAAATAATATGAATTGCGTTAACATTCGTAAAATAGTCACAGACGCAGTTTTTATTATGAAAGGTCCATTTTACGCTTTTAAACGCAATTCATATTATGACCTGCCAAAGTGGCCATTTTAGACCCCCAGGTCAGTAGGTAGTCGGGGACTTATTGTGAACGAACCAACACAGAGAAACGAGTGCTAAAATTGATTACACACAACACACACACACACACCATAATTATTATACCTTCGTACCTATTAACCAATTTTAATTGATTCACTCTCAATCAACTCGAACCTTCAACGTTACGCTAACGTGTTGTGAATTCTTTTTTCATGTATTTTTCAATTAGTTAACTACGTAAATGTGCTTAGTTTATGTGTGTATGTACTATTAGGTACATCTCTGCCTAATCCTTCGGGGACTGCAGGCGCGATGTTATGTTACCTACCTTTTTGAAAACCCAGTTCTTCCTGTCTCTTTCGATAAGAAAACAAGAAGATGCATTTATGATGCTTTACCAGTCGCGTAAACCGTAGATCCAGCATCAAGGAAATAAGAACATCCCACTAATATATAAAGCAAAGCGCACAACTCCAAGAATTATTGCAAAACTTTAGAATAATCGCGAAACTTTACAATTTAGGGCGCGAACTTCCTACGAACTGTGTTCCAAACGCGAAGTTTTGCATTTCGCCAAAAGATATGGCGGAAGCTAGAAAAATTCTGGCCGCGTTTTTATAACTTTTTCTCACTTATAGTGCCAACTTCGCTTTGTTCGAAGATTTCCTGGAACTTTGTGGTTTTGTTTGTTTTTTTCTTGTTCTCTTTGAATTAGACATTAAGCTTTTTCAGTTTACCCAGAAAGTAGGTATACATTGTTTTTCAATACCAACTTTACTAATATCTGCTTGATTTTCCTGTGTATTTTTAAAGGCTAAATAAACTAACCTAATGTTATTTTTGTTCCAGGTATAAACCCATGAAATGGTCGTCAATGGCATAGTATAAAAAGTTTTATACTATGTCAATGGTGTGAGAAATTGAGGTAAAATAATTCCACGTTGTGTAAAAAACTGATAACATTTATTATAATGAATAATTAGGTAGGTAAACAGGAAACAAAGACATCAAACAGTAAAACAGGCAACTCCAAATAATTATGTCTGAGGAAAACCACTGGGATAATAATAATTGCGGTTTTTGTAACCAACAGTTTGTTACACTAGGACGGATAAATATAAAACGTAATATTAGTTCAAACATCATTTACAATAGTGGTACACACACGGACTTCATTTCATGCCACAGGGCATTACTAGTCCACCTTTGAATTAAATAGGACATTTTGAAAGAATACAAAAATAATAATTTACAAAATTAGATGTAGGTAATGTAGAAATAAAATAAAGTAATAAATATTAGCCAAAAATAAAACAAAACGAGAAACCTATTAATACTGCATTTTATGTATAGAAAGAAAAAAATTAGATCGTTTTGAAGCAGATTTATATAACAACTAGTATTTGCGTGGCTGCGCGAGCTGCGCGCAGCTCGCGGGGCGTTAAGAGGGGGAGAGGGGGAGCTTTGAAAAATGATTTCGACCAACGCATTGCACCTCTCAATGATTCTGAAAAAAAAAAATGTTCCAATGCAGCTCGCGGTACTACCTACCCCTACCTACTACCTACCTACACCTACCTACTACCTACCTACACCTACCTACTACCTACCTACACCTACCTACTACCTACCTATCACCTACCTACCACCTACCTACACCTACCTACTACCTACCTACTACCTACCTACTACCTACCTACTACCTACCTACTACCTACCTACTACCTACCTACTACCTACCTACTACCTACCTACTACCTACCTACTACCTACCTACTACCTACCTACTACCTACCTATCACCTACCTACCTACTACCTCCTACTACCACTAAAAAAACATTACCCTAAAATTTGCTTGTCGTCGCCCCTGAGTAACGCTTCACCCACTCAACCTTCGTTACGCTAAGGAGGTCGCCGGCTCGCTTCGCTCGCCAACTTCCCCCTTTCGCTCCACTTGGTCTCGCAGGTTCGCTCCACTCAGGACCTACCTACCACCGGAAAGCTATCATGACATTATCCCTACGCTACGGGGGTCGCTGGCTCGCTTCGCTCGCCCGCTACCCCCTTCGCTTTGACGCTGTACCACCACCGGACAGGTTTCGACGCCTACTATAATATTTGTTCAAACACCTAATGGCTATCTCTAACCGTTATGAAGTTACAGCCCTTTTAATTTTAGGGGAGGTTGGGGGAGGGAGGGTATACAAATTTCAACGCCTCTCAAATACATTTAGGTAAGAATCAAAAAAAAATTCAGGAGTAAAAAAGAGGTGAAGAGGGGGGGGGGGTGAAGGGGGGAGAGGGGGAGTTTCTAGAAATGATTTCGACTAACGCAATGCCCCTCTATATGAATCTGAAAAAAAATTCGTTCCAAGTCTCTTAACTTTCGAGATCCGCCTAAAAGGGGGGAGAAGGGGGGCAAGGGGGTCAAATTTGAAAAATGTTTTTTACTTCCCCAAGCCTCTTCTATACGAATCTCTAAAAAAACACACGTAATGTCTCTTTATTTCCGAGATCCGCCTAAAAGGGGGGAGAAGGGGGGCAATGGGGGCCACTTTGAAAAATGATTTTTACTTAACCGAGCCACCTCTATACGAATCCCAAAAAAAAAACACGTAAAGTCTCTTTGTTTCCGAGATACGATAGGGAGGGGGGAGAAGGGGGGGGAAAAGGGGGGTTTGGCACTTTTCCCATACTCACGAGAGTGACTTGTTTACGAATCTGTCAAAATATACCCACCTCCCCATCCACCATCTGGGAGAACAATTATGTCAGTGAGTCAGTCAGTGAGTGGTAATTTAGCTTTATATAGTATAATCATCTCAAATGAAAACCAGATAATTCTGTAATGTTCTTTTATTTTATATAATCTCTATTCATATATTATTATTATCTCTTACTTCTAGACTAGAAATATACAATAATCCTGAACTTACTCCTGGAATTATATCTAAGCCAGCAACTTTGGTAACTTTACGTCGCGCGTCGTTACAAAACAATAGAGTAACAAAAACCAAAAAAAGACAATAAGGAGGGGGGAACTGTCAAAATGGCGCTAGCATGGCTTGTTTCCTACATCGTCATTGTTTAAACTTAAAACACTATTAATGTCAAATTTTATTTGATAATAGCGTAATCACTTTGGTCAGATTAGGAGTAGGACCTATAAATATAGCTATGGACACGCCATCTACAGTGATCTTTAACTGACCTTCCAAAACACTGCAGTCATAGACAAGAAACTTAATGACAAGGTAAGTTAAATAACAAACAAAAAAAAATTAAAGTAAGAAGGCGGTTAGTTCCGACTATGACCACGCGCCACGGGAGACACATCCAGCTATACTATTCCAGTATAACATGGTCTTACTTTGTGAAGAGTTCCCGTACAATGAGTGATCCACATAAACTGGTTTGGATAGCTTAATTGGTCGCCAAGCGTACTCTCAGAAGCTAAGACATTGTACCGCAGCCGCAGTCCGCAGAAGTAAACCATAGAGCAAAACATTTTTTTATTTGACTCATTGCCAAAAACGGGTCCGTTTATATTAGCGTAACTAATAACAAAACAAAAGCAACACTCATAAACTCTCTGTTTTTGCCAACAGACTTGGATATCGTCCATACATCAGATAAATATTTTTTATTTTCAAGAAGTAGGTAATGTAGTAGTTTGCATAACATATCGTCGTATGGACCTATATTCCCTTGAACATAATGTGAAACACTAAAAGCATTTTGCATTGAATATTGTTTTGGATGAACTACCAAGAAATCATCCAGATCATAGGCCCTTCTATAAGTATTCAAATTAGTCTTAATTAGCAGAAGTTTTAATTATACTTTATAATTACCAGACCTTCAAATCAATAAAACCGATCTTAAAAATCTCAACAAACGTAAATATCTGAAACTTAAACAAAAACAATTTTGATAAAATATAATGCCAAGAGCACCAATAAAATTATTGCGAAGAATCGCGCCTATTCCGTGCTATCATGTCGTTGCCGTTTGATATCAATAACGTCAATGAAGTTTCTATCCCCTGAAGTCCCTGGCCTAGTGTTGTTGTAATGGCAGGAGACTGCTTCTTGCATGACATTGGCTATTTGGGCCCGCACCCACATCTTTATGTTAATTGGTAACTGCCTCATTTCAGGTAAAAACGATAATAGGAAGAGCCTATCACTGTCTGTTTCATCCTCAGCTATTTCTACAGGAAACATTGGCATTTCTAGCTCCTCAGGAGGGTGATGACTGACGTCACTGGACTGCCTTTTCTTCCTTTTCCGTCTAACTTTCTTCACTTTGACTTTCTCGACTGGCATTTCTTCTTCCTGGTTCGGCACCTCTATGGTAATGTCTTGGTCATCGTCCGGGTCTCTGGTGGCAATAGATAAAATTTATTGTAAATTGAAACCTACTTACAATGTTAAGACCTAAAAATGCTATTTGACTGGCCGTAAAATACAACAGACAAAGATAAATGGAAAACTATGTTGAGACCTTTGCTTACCAGTAGACACCTTAGTTCTTAACCGCGCAAATTTACCATTT
This sequence comes from Diarsia dahlii, assembly GCA_949775195.1. Taxonomy (NCBI): domain Eukaryota; kingdom Metazoa; phylum Arthropoda; class Insecta; order Lepidoptera; family Noctuidae; genus Diarsia; species Diarsia dahlii. The sequence continues at coordinate 10,692,844 of OX459210.1, read as the reverse complement.
TGAAGGATGAACAAGCTGATATAAGAGGTAAAAAAACTTACTCTTCTACCTCCTCGCTGATGTCGCCCTCGAATCCTCCGAGGAAGCTCATTTTCTTGAAGTAGCGATACACCCGTCGGTTGACCCTGTGTCCAGAGCGGCGTGATCGCAGCTCTCGGTTGTACGCGTCCCGCAACGACCGCCATTTTCTTTGTAACTGTAACACTTTTTCAAAGAAATTGTTGGAGTTAGGAACAAGAAAACTTTAGAATTCTTATAGTCTCTTATTCTAAACTAATTACATAATAGCCCCCCAGTCGCAGAGAATGCCTTCAGAAAATTTTAACGCAATGTGCCTTGAAAACTTGAAACTCGTTTCTCTCAGTACGGTTTATTTATGTTTTACTAGCTTTTGCCCGCGACTTCGTTCGCGTGGAATAGTGACTTCCGGCAGATTTTTGGTTTATCTCGCGAAAAAAAAAAAAAAAACTATCCTATGTCCTTTCTCAAGTTCCAAACTATGTCTGTACCAAATTTCACACAAATCGGTTCAGTAGTTTAGGCGTGAAGCAAAGACAGACAGACAGACAGAGTTACTTTCGCATTTATAATATTAGTTAGGATTAGGATAAACCAGTCGCAAAGCCTCGTTGGTGAACCAGTCGCAAGTGCGACTGCGTATAGTTCGAATCTCGGAGATAGTCAGTGTTAAGTTATAATTAGTTTTTTTTTTTAATTATATTCAAACTTCAAAGCAAAATCTGGGACTTGAACACAAGAATTGCGCCCACTAATCTTGTAGACTGAAATGAAGGTCTTATGGCTGATATAATCTCGCCTGAGTAACCAGTGTGCCTAAATGAACAAAAATATTGAACAGGTTTAAAAAACCTCCGCATCATTAAAGCAAAGTGCTAGCTATAACTAGAAATTTCCGCCATCATCTGGTCGTAATGAACATTGTGATTCATAGTAAATGGCGTAACATACTGCGTTCATATTAACGAACTTCAGCCGTTTCGCACACGCGTCACAACGCCATCCAAATTACATGTGTTTGTTGTAGGCACCCATTATTATAATGTACTCATACGCCAGACTATTTTAATGCGGTCAAATACCTGAACATCATCATGTTAAACAATTTCTTTATGACAGTAATTAACTCGAATAATAATTAGTAATTGTACATACCGGGACTTACAGCTTAGTACGGCCGGTATTCCAAGTGTGTACGATGTGACTACGTTTGAGATAATTGAACCTGGATCAGTACCTAAAGCCCAACTGACGCCAAACCTAGCCCTACAGTAACTGCCTAGCACCCCAGTTATCCTAGCCCTAGCCTACCATACAAACCACACCAAACGTAGGTTACGTTAATTATACGAGAGGGAAGTCTGTCACAACTAGTCACAAGGAGACCTATGGTGACAGACGGAATTTGGGTAGGAAGAGGGGAAGAGCGTTTTGCGTACGTCGTGCAATGTACACAGGAAATGGTTTTCTTACTGCCGATCCCACAGACTCATAGGACCGATGATGGCTAAAGGTGTCTTGGCCACAGTAAGAGGAAGTAAGGAGATAAATCACACTCGACTCCAGCTTGATGACTAATTTATTACAATAATGAACTTAATATACAATTTTTGTGGTAAATACACATTGATGGCTATTTTATTTACATGTGTCGTGTGTGTATCGAGCCGATGAAGCGAAGATCTCAGTAGGCCACCTCTTAGTGCTGACGGTGTGCTGGTGTTGCCGGCGCGTGGACCGTATGATGACCGTATGTATGTCGCTGACGCTGTGATGCTATTGTTGGCGCGTGCAGCTATGGTATGTTCACGGATGAACAGTAATGATATATGAATGTAGAATATGTACCTACTTGGAATACCGTAGGTAAAATAATAGATAGGAAAGTTCAGTGTCATGTACTAGGAATGACGTTCTTTTATTCATTGTTATTATTATGATAAACACGCAATTGCGTTTCATTCTCACGGATTCTCACCAATACAGAAGCGACATGATAATACGAATTGTTATTACGATGTACGTTACATTATTTCCTTATTGGGTTTTGTTATTAAAACGTAAAAACAATGTACCTAACAACAAGGGCAAAAGGGCGGGAAACGGATAGCGGAATGCGGTTATCATTAATCGCGGCGCGTCGCTGCATGCGAGAGCGAGACATTGAACGACTGACGGACTGGTTACCAACCAAACGTCAATGTTGTTGCTCTGTGTATTTCGACTTTTGTATCCTTTTTTTTTACAGAATTAGAGTTCCCTAGTTATTAACTAGGGAACTCTTAATTCTTAACTAGTAGTTAAGTTCACAAATATTAACATACCTACGCATTTTACTAACATCAATATTACCTTAATACGTTAATCGCGTTAAAAAACGATTACAGAATACGAAAATAGTGTGTGACTCATTTCACGTACAAGTTATTTTTAGACTCGACATTGACATAACAGAGGTTAGGGCCGTTTATTTTCCAAACTAACCTTTATCATACGCTGTCGCCTTGTTGAAAGTTTCCCAACCGTGGTAAATAACCGATCCTATTTCCTTCCATAACGCCAATTTCTCCTCACGGTCGGCAGGATGTTCAGCCCTGTACAACCCGGGCCGATTCTTAACTTCTTCTATCAATTGAACCGGATTAAAGACTACAGACATTTTGACAATTCACTTCAATCGTCGACGTAAAGGCGTAGAACTTACGATTACGATTGCGACGAAAAAAACGCCACCTCCGCAGCGGGGCGCGATGCGACTGACGCATTATCGCGCGTTTGTGCGCACGCTCGACTCTCGTGATTGGCCGCGTTGCGACTCCGCTGACAGAATGCCCGCCCACTGCGACTGGCGTGTCGCCGTGTCGTAAACTTTGTCGAATCGATTCATTTTAACACGATAAGAACCTTAGAACTTGTGTTATTTTCATTTATAGTTATTGATAAATTGTATTATTGTTTCATTTCCTACCTCACACGGCAGATGTCCGTGAAAAATAAATAAATGCTCGCATTCGCATACAGTGTTAGTAAACAATAAAAGTTCATTATTTAATTAGTTTTGAAGAACAATTAAGTATTTAAAAACAATACACATTTCTTTTGGTTTATGAATAAATGCTTTTTGATGTAGGTACCTTTAGGTAGGTAATACATCAAAATAGTACATTACAGCAGAATCCAGTAAGTAAGCCTTCCTGGCCAAGTATGAGTTAACCGGACCGAACCGCAGGTGAGGTCTGGTTATATACGAGGCCAGGATGGCTTTCTTACTGGTTGAGGTTTGTATAATGCTTTTCTCAAAAATTAAAGAAAGTTTAACAACAAATTCGTTTAATTAATATTGAAGGTTACATTCATATGTGAAAAACACAATAGCACTTTTTGGCCGACCCGGGAATCGAACCCAGGACCTCACGCTCTGCAGTCGAGCTTGCGACCACTAGACCAACGAGGCAGTTTAGGAAACAACTTTAGAAAAAACTTTTTAAAAAACTGAAATTACTAAATACAATCATAAAATCCCACACTATACTTCTACAACATTACTAAGTACAAAACGCAACGTATAAAATGGCTGTTTAAGGTTCCAAAAATATATGTACCTATCTCATAAAATGTCATACCAAAAAGAGAGATAGATATATATTTGGAACCTCCCTTCTATAACCATGTTATAATGGCTAAACTCTAATCTGTGTCTGGTACTATGTTTTTTTTTCTAAGCAGATCTAAAGAGGATGACCTAGTGTCCAGTAAGTAAATTACATACTTACTTACTGGACAGTAGGATGTTCCAAGTTTAAAATCTCGCTTCTTACTGGACAGTTGTGAATAAGTCTCCGGTAAAGTTCACTTTCTGGATACTTTTTAGAGATGTTATGGCAACATTACATACCATTTTTGAGAAAAACATTTTACCAACTCGAGTCTTGTTACTTACAAAGAGCTTACAAAATAATTTTATTTTCGAATAGAACGAACGTTCAATCAGACCCCACCCACCCACTTACCCACCTGCCTTAAACCTGGCATGTGAGGTATTCATAAGCCCATGTTGCAGGCATTGCAGGTATTTATAAAAACATTTAAAATAACCCTTTGTGGCTCGGCACGACTCTCGAGGCAACCGCATCGCGTCTTGTGTTTGTGTTTGCCAGCAAGGCAGCGTGCAGCCGGGCCGTGCGACGTTGCCAAATCGTGCACGTACGGTCCGCTTTTCGTTTTTATTTTTATTTGATGCACTTTTCATGTTTTCACGCTAAACCTTCGACGCGCTAAAGATTACACGAAGGTTGTTGTTTTTCAGAACTTAAAAATGTTTGATTTTGCATATAATATCTTCAATAAGATATCTGGATTTGGAGTTGAGATATCGCGTTTTATCTGCAGAGCTACCTATTTAGTAAACAGATGAATTATTGCACTTTGTTTTTTTACGATGATAATACCTATTAACTTCGTAATTTATGAAGGCGAGGGTTTTTCCATCATTTGATCAGTAGTATTAAGTATCCAATCATTTCCGAAGAAAAGTGGAGAGATCCAAAGACACTCGAATCTATCATGTTCATGCACATTGAGTTAGCCGTCAAACTAGAACACTTCTCACCTATAAACGGCTATCGATTCGGTCGACTCTTACACGCCGCGCCAACGGACAAGCTGCAGACATTCCTCGTTTCTATTCTTATAGTGTTTCTCTTTTAACACATGAAATAGTAAGGCAGAAATAGAATGTTTACGTGTTGTAACGTTAGCGTTATTCTAGGAATTGCTACGAAATGGGTTGTTTCTTTCCTTTCATATCTTTGCATGCATAGTGCTTGTCGGAGTCTTTGAAGAATTTAGTCAATGTGACGCTACGGAATAGTTGAACTTTCGCAATTTCGCATAAATGTAAGCAATTAGTCTTTCTAAAATTATTGACGGTTTCCTATCACCTCCGAACGTGACTCCTAATATTTTGCTATGTGGAACATCCAAAGAAACTAATTAGCAGATTAAACCCAGGTTTAATCATTCAATGTCTTCTCCTCGGCTAGGGGGTTGAGGAACCTATCATAATTTAAGCTCATTACTAAGCCTGATAACTAAGACTGGGCAACTAAAGTTGTTGCTGCAGTCAGCAACAACTTTAGTTGCCCAGTCTTAGTTTGAGGTCCTCAGACGCCGAACAAAGTTAGTTGTGGTAAGCTCTCTTACTACTTTGATGTTTTGGGCTTTAATGTGTATAAGCAGACAGAGATATTCAGACCAGTAATTACCAGAAAGTCAGAAACGGACGTAAGTACAGAATTCTTCGTTAACTTCGTAAATGGTCGGTTTACGCCTTCTATGCAATGCCCGTTTAAGAACTGCAAAGATTTCATAACCTTAGACATTGCAGCCTGCAATGTCTAAGGTTCTGAAATCTTTCGGCTTTTCCTGGACGGTTAGCTTTTGGTAACGCGAGCTTACACATTATATTGTTGAGTGACACCAATCCTGCCATGTGTAAATGCTTCGAAATTCAAAGGTCTTGAACCCAGAGGGGTTCAAGACCTTTGAATTTTGAATAATTTCATGCAACACCAAAACACTTCAAGAGTGTTTCTCTTTCTTTCTCCTTGATCACTTCTTTTAGCATACGTCCAATATTCTTTTCTGAGCCCAACAAGCGTTTTAGGGTCTCTATAACTTCAAGAGTCATCAATTTAACACTACCAACATGATGCACGACTCACGACTATCGTCTCGTAAAAATACTGAGTATTTTGATCAAGACCTAGCTAGCTTGGAATGAGGTGCGTGTCAAAAGATTCACCATCAACTATAACGACTAACAAAAGGATTCCAAATTGCTTTTTAAGTGCAAGTTACCATTACCATACTTAATACATCAAATGATTACGATTCTAGCAGATTCTAGACAGTTATGTAGTGTTTGGTTGGTATGAATGTTTATTTGATAGTTTTTGTTACTCGCAGATGCAGTAATAGACGTTCATTGCTTTGATTTGTGGGGACGTGAATCGCTAAAGTAATTAATAGACGCAGCTCGTTCTATTTAACTACATATTAGTCACATATAAATTAGATACATACGCATAATGGGTACTGTGTGCAGTATTTGAGCTTAGCAAACAATTTTTTCACGTACTGGTACAGGTACCTAGTACCTACAGGTAAACGTGTTTCTAACATTTTAATGACATTATTTTTATCAGTAGGAACAAAAAAATGTTTCATTGAGCAGGATAATTGATTAGCCCTGACTTTATATCTGCAAAAATGATAATGAATGACTCCCTTTTACTTGAATGTGTTGAGCCCACGAATTTATCGACGATACATGTGGCAGCGCTGCACCACGCGGCGTTGCCGTTCTGCAGACGGTACCGCTATGCGACGTTGCCGCCTCGACCCACTTCCAAGGCGGCAACAGGCGCACTTTTTTCACTCGCCAAAATGTCGGAGTTTATATTATAGCTTTAATTGCTTGCAATTTTTAGATATCAAAGTTCTGCTTGGTAGCAAACATCTAATTCGTGAACTTTACTTTTCCTTTTGTTGTTTACATCGTGAGCGCAAGTAATTTAGATTGAAAAGCTTTTAGAGTAGCCAGAATTGGAACTAGTTTCGCAGTTTATTACCCTTCTAAATTTGGTACCAGTATTTATAGCTGCTGCATTTAATGTAAGACTGACTAACGCTACCTTAGGGGCACGTCTAGAAATGGACATCCCGTGTAATTTTTCATAACCTGTATTTGGAACCCTCGAAAAAAGTTTGTCATAGGAGTGGCCAATCACCCGGCTATAATTTACAAACAAGGACTAAAATTGCATGAGGTGTCACCGTGCTGGGTTGAATTTCCACTTGAGCTGGTTTTTTTTTATTAAGTTCTGATTCAGTATATTTTCTCTGTAAAGCGAAGACCTGCGTGGTTTAGATGAAAATCTAGGTTTAAAACATACAGTGCATCATCATCATCAAGGTTATGAACTTATGTCGTCGGACTGTTGTGGGGATCAATACACAAAGTCGTTCGTGCGTACGGCCCTTGGTGCGGGCTCTTATTTCTTCTACGAAGCTTGTTTTCTTAGTTGACAAAGCAGCTGTTCTTTACCCCAAGTTTGCACAATAATAAATTGAAGTTTTTTCTTCTTCTTAACAATCTTTTTTGGGCTCAAAATTTATCAGGTAAGTAATGTTGATCAGCACGGGACCCGTAAAAAAACTGAAAAAAAAGCGGTTAGTAATAAAAACAACTCCCATTAACAACGGAGAAATTATACTTTTTACCAAAAATATTTTGCTCATCACTCATTCATTCTTCGTCGTTTTTCCAATGGTGATCGTCGTGATCACGAGAGCGTGTCCGTCCACACTGTCCACTGTCCATGCGTTACGTACATATTATCATCAAAAAGACTATGTAAAGACTTCAAGTTACCCGAGACTATTAAAATTTCCCAACCTAATACTTTGGTGGCAGCGGGGGTTACCCCGATAAACGTCGTCAACAATAGCGTTTTACTCGTACATGGAACGGATTTAAATTTTGAAATAAATGTATTACATAGTTGACTCTTCGATCATGATATGTCGGGCATGCGATACACGATTACTTACACTTCACTGCATCCAATTAAATCGCAAAGACATGTCCAAATGATGGCTAAATAATCGTTTTACTTGAGTTATATTAGGCTTTGAAAAATAAAACTTATATCATAATAAAGGTCGTAAAAAATGTGTATTATCTCGGGTCAAATAATGTATAATTTCTTTATCATTTTTCTCCAAGAGAGAAAAAACAGTCAAAATTTAGGCATTAAAAACAGTCAAAATTTAGGCAGGGCGGGGGGTGAGGTCGTGCGTACATAAAAACAAAGTAGGGTAACCTCGCCTTAAAGATTTTTTTTAGATTCTAGTAGCTTGATGTGGTGCAGTGCAGCTGACGTCTGTATCTTTGATACTTTTAGCTTTTCTACAAGCGTACGTACTTCACTATAGGTAACCGAAGTTTCTCGGGAGTTGTTACTATTATTCCAACTTTCTTTGAAACAAGTCTGACGGGATATAGCTCGGAGCCTCGAAGCGGTGAGGTAGAACATAACATCCCAGCTAGGCCCGCCATCGCCCCAGGCTTACACCGCCTGTCTCGGCTCGAGTAAAAAGATTTCTACATTTCAATTCAATCATTTGAGTGCCGACAAAAGTGACAGATCGGATTTAAAACCGGAATTGAGAGATATTGGCGGTTGCGGTGATACCCAGTTCGTTCTCTGAATCTTTAAACCACTTACTTGAAGCTCTGCATTTGCAAGCTACGGTGATAGAAAACGAAATGGAACTAGTAACACCAACAATTTCGCATTTGTAGTGTAAAAGTGATTTGTAATTTCCTATAATAGTGCTTGTAAAAGGATAATTTCCGTAAGCAATAAAGACAGCGATAAAATGATAGCATCAGTGAAAAAAAGCTCATAGCTACGCAGTTACGACTCGGACTTTTATTGCGTTTATCTAGGTAGAAGACATGGTTATTTCTACAAAGAATGTTTGATTGGCTTGTAGTTCATCTTCCCGTCCCGTTGAGTCCCGAATGGTTCCCTCTGTTGTACCTTTACTATGATGATGATTTGAAGCTAAAATATCAAGAATTTCCTAATTCGTCTTGAAAATCTAGGCCACCAGTTCTGTTGCGAAGTTCTGTTAATTAGGTCGGAAGTCTAAAGATAAGAAGTAAATCAAGTAAGTATCTAACTAGGTACTTACTTTTATTGCCTAGTTCTCACTAGTTGACCAGCGCATTTACCATCGTCGGCTCCAACATAAAACGCGGAGATATTATCTTAAATTAATGTCTGCGCAAAATCACATAGTAAATTACATCGTGGGGCTAAATAAATTGCTTGGGGCAAAAAAACACCATGGCACAGTCATTAGGCAATGCTATACTGTTAAAAAAGTGCTAGGTAAACAGCTTATTACTAAATTACTGGCGGAAACTGATATAGGGGCAAGAAACTGCTTGACTAAAGCTAAGGCTAAGATATTTTAGCACACAAGTCCTGACTCCTGTGTCATATTGTTGTTTTTAATGCATAACTCGTATCGGAATCCCGGGAAACATGCTTAACCGACGCAAATGTGTAGTTGTATACAGAGCCCATACAATTGAACAACCAGATACTTCAGTTCCTAGAACCTATATCTGATGTTAACAGCTCAAGGATTTCTTTATTTCTGTTTGAAGTTTTGCACTTTGATTCATAGTTTCACACTCATCGGTTTGATAGCGAGGTGTAACGATGTAAGAGAGCGATAAATTAACATCTAAAGTAACTTTTATTTTCGAACCGAAACTTCCAATTCATTTCAGTCTTCAATCTGAATCAAAAAATCTCGTCCAAAATCTGTAGCAGTTTTTGTAATGATTCCATGCGTTGCGTCTACAATTACATGTACTGCAGACATAGCAGAATGCAACAATAGTCCAGCCGTTCAGCGATATGCATGTGCATATTTTGCATGTGTGCGTTGTTTATGTGTTAGCAGCCACGACGCGCATCCGGTGCATTGTCGGTGCCACACAGATCTGCATCTTTATGCTCCCTCGCATATGCAAGCGTACGACGGCCCCTTGCCATGAAACAAACACTACGTTATGATTAGTTCTTAGATTTTCATGGACGTCAAAGACTGCCTTCTTTGTCTAGGCGTGCCTTCAAGCCATTTTCAGCTGCTTAGACATTTTCCAACTATGTACGTTGGGGCACTTAAATTCTAACAAATAGATTCCTCAGACGTTAAAACACTGTATTGAGTTCCGCTCTAGCTCCGAAGTCAACTGTCAAAGGAGGACTCTAAATGTTTCAATGTTGCTTAGACTGCCAGGGTTTCTAAACCTAGAAGCGTAGCTTCTAATCTCTGACCATATCCCTATAATGTTGGTCGTGTATTCGTGTGTCGCAGCACTCGTAGTGCAGGTCAATGCGGTCGAGCGCTAGTCTACTCATCAACGCCCGTAATTGGATTCGTGAACGTGCAGTAAATTGGATTACGTAAGTCCACAGGCTTTTAAAAAGCATTCAAGGACTTGTGCAGCTTCAGCCTTGTATACTCTCTAAATAGAAAGTTGCTTTCTAAAAGATTATTGCAAAAAATCCTAGTTTTCTAAGATTTTTTTTCTAGATTGAGGCAATGTGGTCTGTGGTTAGGTTATGTTCTATTATTGATTTCAAATCATTTACCGGTATTGTTTTAAGAATACGTTATTCCATTAGCGTTAATAATAATTTATTTAATGAGGTAAATGCAGACAAACCTCTTTACCTTTTTTATGCACTTAGTTCATGATAAAAAATCTAGCATTAAGTATGATAAATGCGTTATTTTTTTGCTATCTGATTCTATCAAAATTGAAGACGTCATTAATCAATTTTATGACTTTTGTTACGCCCAATGTGAAAATGTTATCTTTGAACCGGCGAACATGTTTACTCGGCAATCGACATTGACCTTGACTAGTGAGAATGTCTGCCTGCCTACGTGTGGATGCTTATACTATTTATCTGAACTAAAAGCTAGGATGAAGATACGATGATAATTCTATTACCACGGGACATGCAAATGTAATAAGGTTCTCGATTTCGCGGTACTGGTTGTGAAATTCTCAATTTGCGCTAAATTCTGGATTGCAATGCTGCGTCTCGTAAATGTTTTAAGTTATCCCGGAAATTGGCAATAAATTGAACCAACGGAGTAGGTACCTATTGAGAACAAAAAATATTGTCATTATTGAAAAGGGTAATAAATAAAGAAGCAAGAACATAAAAGTTTAACATTAGCTCCACCGCCACCACCGCGTCGGATAGTTCGGTTGAGCAGTATCGCAACGGTATAGAGTTGAACTACAAGAATCCCCACAAAATAAATAAAAAATACCGAACCGGTTTAAAAAAGAAAAATCTTATCGATAAAACCGACTTCGACAAAAAAAAACACTCAAAAGTGAAAAATAAACTTGAGAAGAAAAATCAGTTTCTGAAGTCGGTGACTTTTGTTTCTTTGATTTCATTTTTTTGTCACCGACTTCAGAAACTGATTTTTCTTCTCAAGTTTATTTTTCACTTTTGAGTGTTTTTTTTTGTCGAAGTCAGTTTTATTTTTTGTAAAAAAGTTTTTATTTTTCACTTTTTAGTGTTTCACATGTGCTTACCCCTTCACAACGTACCGGCGTGATGTTATGTTAGGACTGGTGTAAACAATAGACAGACAATATGAGATTTCAGCAATCCCAGTCCATTTGCTATCATTTATTGAGGAGTTCCGTTGCCTATCTCCGAAGTTCTTCATCAGATCTTCACAAAATAGTTTTTATAACCTTGGTAGTGAGTACAGGCGTGATATTATGTTGTGTGATGGCGTAAACAATGCTTAGATATGCTATAGCAACAATCGCGGTTAATCTGCTGTTATTTATTGAAGAGTTCCCCCGATTTCTACAAGATCCCATCATCAGATATTGAAATGGTGACAATGGGACCACACGGGAAGCACCAGCTTTCAAATGAAAAAAGAATCATGAAAATCAGTTCACCCAGTCGCAAGTTATGAGCGAACAAACATAAAAAAAAAAAAAAAAAAAAAAAATAATACAGTCGAATTGATAACCTCCTCCTTTTTTTGGAAGTCGGTTAAAAATGTAAAGAGTACATAAGTATTGCATAACATAGGACTGGCCACTTCACTCATTCTGGCTTTTAAATTTCATGTCAACCATTAACTTACTATTTACTCAAGTGCCCGGTGGGCAAAATAGTAGTGACCTGAAGACAAAATTAGAAAAAATAGTAAATCTTTTTTTTATTTTAACTTTTCCAGTATTTACTTAAGTACCTATTCAGCGATTGTTGTTGACTACATAATATTTAGCGGAAGCACGTGTCATAAAAACGTAGTACCTATGTAACCTAAGTACGGTACCTACTTACTATGCTATTTCGAAATCCAATCGCTTCAGGAAAACTATAACATGCAATAACGCATATCGAATAGTCGAAGCGTCGTCGTTGATCGAGGGAAATACCTACGTATGTATAATGAATGTTACATGTAAGATCTGAGTCATGCTGGGAACAATAGGTTTTAAAAAGAATGACGGTGTGTAATAACTTCATCAGTCGATAACTAAACAGGTTATTGATAATCCTGTCTATGGAAAAGTCTGTGTTAGTTAGTAAAAAAAAAAACGAAAAAAATCTCTTTCCACGCTGTTTTTTTTCTCAATGAGCTAGTTAAATGTTCGTTCGGTAGTAATAAAACAAAAACTTTTTTAACAAAAAATAAAACCGACTTAAAAAAAAATACACAAAAAGTGAAAAATAAACTTTAGAAGAAAAATCAGTTTCTTAAGTCGGTGACTTTTGTTTGTTTGATTTAATTTTTTTGCCACTGACTTCAGAAACTGATTTTTCTTCTAGTTTACTTTTCATTTTTTTGTGTTTTTTTTTGTCGGTTTTATTTTTTGTTAATAAAAAGTTGAGTTTTGTTGATTTTTCAAAAACCACTTGTCCAATTTCGATAAAAAAATTATGGAACCATTTCGGAAGTAGGTATAATAGGTACCCTTTCCAACAAAGAAAGAATTTTTCAAATCGGTTAGCCTTAGCAAGTGCCGGAGTTATACCAGAACAAACATAAAAAAATATATATATTAAACATCCGAATTGAGAACCTCTTCTTTTTACCCGACTACGGCAAAGCCAAAGGAGGGTTAAGATTTTGACTGGCTATGTATGTATGTATGTATGTCATGTTTGTATGTATGTATGTATGTTTGTATGTATGTATGTGTGTATCTTCATCTGTACCCTCATAGCTTCTAATCTACTTATCGGAACTCGACATATGAGGTATCGTTAGAACCGTCTTAATTTTCCGCTGAACATAGGCTACGTGACGTGTCACGAAAAGCTATTTGGCGCCCTCTAGCGGACAAAAAGTAAGGCTTAAAAAATATAAATGGAGATAAATACGCCGTGTTTGGTATCATTTGAAAGGGCCTCACTTGTACATTTCCAAAATATTGCTCAAATTTAAAATCACGCCCTCTAGCGGACAAAAAGTCAAGAGTAAAAAAAAAAATTTAATAAATAAAAAAAAGTAAAAAACTATAACCCGACTACGACAAAAAAAAACGACGCTGAAAAAGTATGAAACAAGATTTTCAGGATAGAACAAAAAGAAAAGCCGTAGTCACACGTTATAGGTACCAACCTAAACACTTTAATACCGTGTGACTACGGCTTTTATTTTTGTTCTATCCTGAAAATCTTGTTTCATACTTTTTCAGCGTCGTTTTTTTTTGTCGTAGTCGGGTTTTAGTTTTTTCCTTTTTTAGAAGTCGGTTAATAAATAGGTACCGTAACCTGGTCCTACTTTGCACCAAAATTTGCTCCAACTGTTTTACTTAGTACAATATTTTTTCAATTTTTCGTAAATTAGTACTTCCAATAATTTTTTTTGGTGGGTTTATGCCGCCAAGTACGTCATTCCATGTGTAGTATAGTTCGTCTTTAGGAAGAGGCCATTTCCAGTTCTTCAAAGAACGCTTCATTGATGATATAACAGCCCCATTTTTTATTGGTTTTCGTAATCACTCCGGGAAACTGCTCACCTTCGTATTTAAAAACTACATAACTACATACATTATACAGGCGCATTATAACCTCAAAATTAGGCGCAAAATATACCCATGTTAAAAAAAAATATACAGGAAATACAATGTCTGCGATAAACACAAAATATCACCTAAATCATAGTTTATAAAGCACATTAAACTAATCATATTCAATTGTCATGGTTTTAATTACAAATTTAGGAGATGCAGATACATTTACTGTACTTTTAAATTATTACCATTTGGAGCGTTGCGGTTCTCCCTCACACAAAAAAATGAAATGGACGACTTTGACATCTGTCAAGTCTGATGTTGCTAGATCAGGAAAAGTTTTATTAGATAAAAATATTGCATTCACTTAAAAGGTAAAGTATCAGTACGTAAAATCAGATACATTCTTTTTTGGGAAGTGGAGCATTTTTACCACCCCAGGAGCAAAATAGGACCAGGTTACGGTAGGTACTTAATTTTATTTATCATCTACCAAATCCAGCAGAGTTTTAAAACTAGATCGAACTGCCGAAATCTGCGCAGCAAGTTAGTGCCTACCTACATGACAATCTCCAGTGAGCATTGCTTTGAGTCTAGGTCATCTGCTTTCGTACATTCTAAACAGTTTTTATCAAGCTGTATGACCGAGTTTGCTTTTCAATGCTTTGGTAACAGAAAGCAAGGGAAAACCAAATAAGTGGGTACCTGCTGCCTATCTAAGATGTTTGGCAGCCAGGAATCTGTTGATATTACTACACTCTCACTAAATAATAACAACGATTATGTACCAAGTCAAACTATCAATAACTTTAACCTTCAATTCCCTTGAAATTAAAACAACAACTTCTATATAAATCGATGCTATCTCCGTTGAATGTTAACTGCTGAATCAGTGCGAGACGTTGCCGTTCCGCGGGGGCGTGTTGCCGCTCTGACGGATACGAGGCGCCACGTTGCCAGCCCGCACGGTGCGGGCGGGCGCCACGCGCCGTTGCCGCTCTGCGCGGTATAAACCGTAAAATACCATTCATTCAATTAGTGTGTAGCAATAGCAACATCAAACTTTTAATGAAATCACAAAACTTATATGCGAATGTCAGAACGCGTTATGTTAATGCAATCAAGTACGTTTTAGTTGTGCGTGCTATTTGCAGGAAAAAATGGAAAATAACTTTATCACAGGCATTCGTTCTACGGTTCAAGTGCATCTTCAAGTTCATGACAAATCGTCGATAAGAGTAAACAAACATTTAAAAACAAATATGCGATTGTGACGTGACTTGGAATTAAAATACTTGTCTTGTACAAGAGCTATCGTTAACTTTCGCTTCCATCAAATTGTGCCGACTGCAGTCAACATTTCGTATTCTCTCTCTGAAATAATAGTACCTACTTGGCGATCAACCAAAGCTTTAGTGATTTTCGTCATTTTAAATATGATACAGGTACAGGTACTCATCTCTCTTATTGTTGACTCCCCGTAGGTTCCCCCGTTTTCGCCGTATATAAATTCTCATAAGCGAGCACAGTGGGCCCAGAGAAAATCAATAGGAGCTTAAAAACTTTTTATTTCGAAATATTTTCCAGCCCTAGTGTTGGTGGCTGGCTGTTGGCTCGTGATTCGAGAATCGAGACCAATCGTAGCGTTAATGGTCCGGAATTTCGTTGATTGCGAGATTTCCGTACCCCTTCGACCCGTTTTATCTCCGCTCTAAATCCTTTCGTCCTTACATAGGACGCTAGCCGCTCAAAACCCGTTTTTAGCTGGATTATTCCTATTTGTGTCAGCGGAAGGGTTTATGCCCATTCCAAAATCCATTCACCTAACCCTCTCGGCGCTCCATATCGTCGCGAAATCATTTCACCCTGTACCACATAAAAACTTTTTTTTTGTTTCTAAGGATTTTATCAAGCCAAAACGGTACTTTTTCTATATAGAGCCATATTGTTCGAGTTTCCGAGAAGGACATCATGCCTTCAGTATTTTTACGGCGTCACGGCATACATATTTCATTACTTACGCTGATACACGACACAACTATGCGAAAGTGAGCATAAAATCTTAATAAAGCTGAAGTACCCACTGGTAGCAATTTATGTCGCAAATCTAAATATCCCTTGCCAGTTGCCACGCTCGCGGCGGGGTGAAATTTATTCACATATTGCGGTATTTTTGCGTTGATTCCAGGCTATTAGCCAAACTAACGGCGTTGCAGGCTTGCAACACATTTCAAACTCCTATTACGTAACGTGTAAATCTTGCAGTCAGTATCGAATGAAGCTAAGAAACACTCAAAGCATCTCCAAGAACTTAAGGATTTCTGCTTTGGTGTCTTTACAATCCTTACTTTCACAGAAATTTTTATTTTAACACAAACTTACTCAATTGATTAAATGATCCCAATCTAGATCAAGTCAGTGTTAAGGACACAGTTGTATTCTCCGAATAGTTGCCAAATCATCGAGCTATAAAAATATGGCCAATTCTTTGAAAATATGCTTCTTGATCACACGTGCAATGACTGTCAGCAGTAGCTATAGGTACTAAGACCTACTTAGTACCTATAGCTACTACTGACAGTCATTGCTATCTACACAAAATGTTTATTTCAGTTACTGCGGCTATGCCAGAATATATAAAGATCAGTTCAGATCGAGTGTTGGCAGCGGCTCCATGTTTATAACAAATAACTAAAGCACTTATTCCTGGCACATATCCACCATGCGGCTTACTATGCCATGGTCTGTTACAATACTTCCGTTTCATTCATTTTTACCGAGTCTGCCTTTTTTAAATTGGCATTCTTTGCCAAAGGAAAGAAATGAAAGTATTCGTTTGGAACATAAAGCTTTCGCAACATACTATTTGCTCTTTTTTATTTTTTGCTGGCTGTTTTCTGCTAGTACTTTTATTTAGCTTGTGGGTTATGCTTTGAATTTAAAATTCATTCGTTGCTAATACAGATATTAGCTATGGCTATACTAGTTTTGTAGTCGCCAACAGTACCTGGAAAAGAATGATATCATAAGTTATGCCAGCCAAGTTTATCATTTGTATTATATTCATGAAAATATTGCATTAAGTGTGAATTCGCATGGCTGCGTGAAAGTCTATACGTCCGTTGGGCCAGCAGAAACCTGATCGGACGGTTGCGACTAGAATGACACGGAGCAACTGAATAAGTAACATGTAGAGTTGTAGACATGCAACGAACCTATAGACTATATAAATATGCACCTGGTCATACCTTGTAAGATTTTGAATAGAAAAGGATTATTGCTAGCGCCTGTGGGCGAAAATCCATACTTGGTCAGGTACAGGAGTAAATTGATGTGTTAGGTGGGAGTATGTACCTAAGGATCGTAGCAGGTGTTCTGTAGTTTCTGAGTAATGGGAAAACGGCGTGAGTTTAATGTATATGTATGTATGAAAGGTGTTATACAAGGCAGGTATGGTGTTAGATGTCACTAGTTAGCGTAGATTCTGTAGATCAAGAACTTGGCCTTGCTTTGCCTGCCACGTCTTCAAAGTAATAGTTGGTTATGGACTCAAGAGTTTAGCATATTGACGGACTTTTCAATAAAAATAACAAAATATTATGTGAATAAAGAAGAATAACCAATTACTTCCATTGTAATTTTGTATCCTGTTCTTAATATTAATTTATGCTTAATTGACTGCATTGTCTTCATCGTGAGAATGTAAGACTTCGTTTGCACATCTTTAAAGAGGTTAGAAGCACTAAGCAGGTGATTTCAGATAATTTTATATGGTCATTAAAAGCTTTATTTGCCTTATTAAGTATAACGGGGTCGTCGTGGGTACAAACTGTACAAAGTAAGATTTTGTATAAGTTGTATAGTTTCGTCTGGGCAGGATGTAGTCTCCAATTTAGCATTAAATATTGCTCATTTTGATTCTGTACCTTACGAAATTTAATTAGGTACTTTTAGTACAATGTCAACTAAATGTTTTATGAGCAGTAGCAATACTAGCAATGTGTCGTGCTAAAATGATTACGACGCAATTAATTATTGCACAAGTCAAACAAGTGCAATGACGCGAGACTGATTATATTAGCAACACACTTTAGATCCGCCATAATTTATTACTAAAACATTGTTTTTATTTTGAGAGTGTGTGGCGTAACAAGTTAACAACTGACTAGCTCTCATCTGAATTGCAAATGGCCGCCGGCGCGCGGCGTGGAGAGGTGGAGACACGGCAACGTCGCACGGGTAGGTTGATGCGGAGCGGCAACGTTGTCTCGTGCGTATTTTTATCAAAGTAACAATCGTGGAGTTATGTGTTATCAAGAGGTAGGTATTGTGGTGTTCTTCTCAGTCGGTCGACTGTGATGTGACTTGTGTCTCCTACCGTATACTGTACCTACATCAGTTGATGCTACGTACCCCAATTACTCTTGGCACAGTTAAAACTGAAATATCTTTAGTGGAAAATAACAACAAAGTGGCGGGCCTGGTCTGACTCAGTTACATAAATGATAAAACGGATGTTAATAGATTTATGCGAATTTTACGACTCTGTTTAGAAAGTTGTTGTTGCATGTGATAGTTGGTATTATCTTTGCTTTTATCTAGTTTATTCTGAAGATAAAAACTTGTACAGTGCGATCAAATTATCTTGGCAGCTCTGAACATAGGCTTTGCGAAATTTTACGCATGTAAACTTGGGAATAAAACTGTTATTGCCAGATAAACCAATACTTAAACGATCAGAAAATATCTAATTTAAACAGTGAGAAATACAAATAAAATATATATCATAACACTTTTATACATTCGTTGTAACAAAATGACCTGCACGAAGTTCAGAGCTGCCAAGATAATGATGGCACTGTACCCACCTATACTTTAAAGATAAATAATACATGATAAGAATAAAGTAAATAAAGTTCCGTATGGTGTCGGACGTAAAGAATAGCACCATCCCATATCTTCCCGTGGGTGTCGTAAGAGGCGACTAAGGGACTTACCAGAAAATGGGCAGCAGCGTTCTCTGTGACTTTGTAACAACCATACTGCGATCGCCAACCCGCCTGCCAAGCGTGGCGATTATGGCAAACCCCCCCAAAAATGATAAGCGCAATGCAGAAAAGGCCCCTAGTACCCGGCACCCCGGCAGCCCGTCTACCCTCGGCTACGGTAGCGGTCGAGGCAACGGCGTGGCAAGGGGTGCTAAGAATCGGGGACGGGATCCGGCTACCAAACACACCGACGACTGGACCTGGCAACATTCAACACGCGCACACTCCGGGCCGACGAGAAGCTAGCGGAACTCGAGGAAGAATTAAGCAGGCTGCGATGGAGTATTGTCGGATTATCTGAAGTCGGAAGAGAGGGGGAGGACACGATAATCCTGAAATCCGGCAACCTGCTCTACTTCCGAGAGGGAGACCGGCAGTCACAGGGTGGTGTTGGGTTTATCGTCCACAAGTCTCTCGTGAATAACGTGGTGAAGATCGAGAGTGTGTCGAACAGGGTGGCGTACCTTATACTCAGAATATCCGCAAGATATTCGCTGAAGGTCATACAGGTTTACGCCCCGACCTCGGCATACCCCGACGATGAGGTAGAAACCTTGTATGAGGATATTTCTAAAGCCATGCATGGTTTCAGAACTTACTTCACCGTTGTCATGGGGGACTTCAACGCGAAACTGGGCAAACGAAGCGATGATGAACTTCAGGTGGGGCAATTTGGAATTGGACAGCGGAATCACCGGGGTCACCAACTGGCCAGTTTTATGGAGAAGGAGGGCCTCTTTATGATGAACTCCTTCTTCAAAAAACGTGAGCACAGGAAGTGGACCTGGCAGAGCCCCGATGGTGCGACTAAAAATGAGATTGACTTCATCATGTCTACCAACAAGCAAATGTTCAATGATGTCTCTGTGATCAATTCGGTGAAAACCGGAAGCGATCACCGAATGGTAAGAGGCACATTGAACATCAATATAAAGCTAGAAAGGTCACGACTGATGAAGTCTACGCTCCGTCCAGCACAGATCCAAATCCATAACTCCGAGAGCTTTCAGCTTGAACTCCAGAATCGCTTCGAATGCCTAGGAAGCTCAGTGGACGATTACAACGACGGGTTCGTGGAAACTGTCCATACGACTGGGTCTAAATTTTTTAAGATACGTCGTGCAAATAAGATCAAGAAACTCTCAGATCACACTCTCAAGCTCATGAAGGAGCGGCGTGAGATGATCCTGCAGTCTTCGGACGAGGCTCGGCAATGCCGGCAGCTCAATAGACGGATCTCCAAATCCTTGAAGAGCTTTAATACCGAGCGTATTAAAGACGCAATTGAACGGAACAAAGGCTCCAAGGTATTTGCAAGAGATCTGGCTATTGGGCAGAGCCGGCTCACGAAACTGAAGACCGACGATGGCAGGATCGTGTCCGCCAAACCGGAGCTTCTGAGAGAGATCGAGAGTTTTTATGGGCAGCTGTAAACGTCAACTAGTCAACCCGTCGAAAATCTAGCGAAAGACCCCAGAGCTAGACTGACCCGACACTATACCGAAGACATCCCGGATGTCAGCCTGTACGAGATTAGGATGGCTCTGAAACAGCTTAAAAACAACAAGGCGCCGGGTGATGACGGAATTACGGCCGAACTGCTGAAGGCGGGTGGCAAACCGGTCCTTAAGGCCCTTCAGAAGTTGTTTGATTCCGTCATACTCGAGGGGAAAACGCCACAGGCTTGGTGCAGGGGTGTGGTGGTGCTCTTCTTCAAAAAGGGTGACAATGCCCGGTTGAAGAACTATAGGCCCTCTCACTTCTAAGCCATGTCTACAAGTTGTTTTCAAGAGTCATCACGAATCGTCTCGCACGCAGGTTCGACGATTTCCAGCCTCCCGAACAAGCCGGATTCCGAAAAGGCTTCAGTACCGTAGACCACATACATACGCTGCGGCAAGTTATACAGAAGACCGAAGAGTATAACCTGCCTCTCTGTTTAGCGTTTGTGGACTACGAGAAAGTCTTCGATTCGATCGAGACTTGGGCTGTACTGCAGTCTCTCCAACGGTGCCAAATCGACTACCGGTACATCGAGGTGTTGAAGTGTTTGTACAAAAACGCCACCATGTCAGTCCGACTTCAGGACCAGACCACGGAACCTATCTTTCTGCAGCGCGGTGTGAGACAGGGAGACGTCATATCTCCGAAACTGTTCACCGCTGCATTGGAGGATGTCTTCAAGGTTCTGGATTGGAAAGGACTTGGCATCAATGTCAACGGCGAGTACATCACTCACCTTCGGTTTGCCGACGATATAGTGGTCATGGCTGAGACCATGGAAGACCTCAGTAAAATGCTCGATGACCTCAGTAGAGCTTCCGAAAGAGTGGGTCTTAAAATGAACATGGACAAAACCAAGGTTATGTCGAATGTTCATGTAACACCCACTCCTATCAAGATCGGAGACTCTACGCTCGAAGTTGTGGACGATTATGTCTACCTGGGACAAACGGTCCAGTTGGGTAGATCTAACTTCGAGAAAGAGGTCAATCTTCGAATCCGACTCGGCTGGGCAGCGTTCGGGAAGCTGCGCAGTATCTTCTCGTCCAACTTACCCCAGTGTCTCAAGACGAAAGTCTATAACCAGTGTGTGTTGCCAGTGATTACATACGGGACCGAAACGTGGTCGCTCACAATGGGCCTTATCAGAAGGCTCAAAGTTACCCAAAGGGCAATGGAGAGGGCTATGCTCGGAGTTTCCTTGCGTGATCGAATCAGAAATGAGGACATCCGCATGAGAACCAAGGTTACCGACGTAGCCCGAAGAATCGCCAGACTTAAGTGGCAATGGGCAGGGCACATTGCTCGCAGAACGGATGGCCGATGGGGCCGAAAAGTTCTGGAATGGCGACCGCGAACCGGAAGACGTTGCGTTGGGAGGCCTCCCACTAGGTGGACCGATGACCTGGTCAAGGTTGCAGGAACCCGCTGGATGAGAGACGCACGGGACCGGTTAATGTGGCGACGCCTGGGGGAGGCCTATGTCCAGCAGTGGACGTCTTTTGGCTCAAATGATGATGATGAAGAATAAAGTAAAGTTTGCATAAGTACTTATTTTTGTCTCGACTTAGTTAAAATCAACCCTCTGTGCACAACCACAACGCATACAGTGCAGTTGTAAAGTATTATTTTAAGTATGTTAAGTATAGCTATAATATTGGAATATCTCCTGTTGCTAGTTAATTTAGAGATGAATGATTTTCAGCTGTACCTAAGTCTTGTACGTAATAAGGGATTTTTATTTCTAGATCTACGATTAGGGTTACCAACTTTTTTCCTATCAAATATAGTATTTTTGAAGTTATTAACTTAAAAAATATAGTAGATGGCAAAAATATTAAAAAGAAAATAGTATGTGGTTAAAATATGTACTTTATTTTTTAAATGAATATTTTTTGCTACTCTGCGTCTTAATAATTAAATTTATGTTTTAAAAAAAATATTCATGATATGATTGATCGCAATATAAATTAAAGTTAAAATATATTTTTCAGAATTTTAGGCTCAGTAGTTTGTAGTTTCAGAGATTAGGGGGATTGGGGGGAATGGTCGGACAGACAGACACACGAGTGATCCTATAAGGGTTCCTTTTTTTTGCCTTTTGAAGTACGGAACCCTAAAAACACCATTTAATTCAGATTTTATTAAATTTAAAGTGGCCATGTTGCGCTCGTCTCTCCATTTCGTCTTCACAGAAAATATGCGTTCTGTGAACGCTGATGTTGCAGGAATTGAAAGAAGAAATGATACAATCTTTAAAATATTAGGCATTTCTGAATTTAAGAGAAAAATTTCTTGCCACTTTTGAAAAGTTGATTTAGCAGACAACTTTTGGTCAGAAAGTACCTACAATGGCTACGTTCCGCTTTCCACAAAATATAGTAGTTTCGCCTACTATATATATTTTTTAGAAATATAGTATTTGATCCCTTAAAATAGTAGGATACTATATTATATAGTAGGGTTGGCAACCCTATCTACGATGTCTCCCTGTATTATAATTTGATATAGGTAGTTTGAAATAGCTCTCGTTCAGCAAATACTCACAAACATTGATTACTATGTTCATACAAGTTTGCCGACGAACTCGGTCGGTTTAGAGCGAGACAGGCGAGGGGGGATCGCGGGGGCGGGGGTTCAAGGGTTCTAAATTAGATTGCTCCCGGGGTGTCGGGGTGCGGTATCCCGGGACCTTGAGGCACAAAATCAGCTGTTCTGGTACCCCGCCGAGTTTCACCTTATTGCTAGTTAAATATCAAGGCGCAAGTGTAAAGTCTTGGGTCGCGGATTGTAAAAAATTTGGAGTTTGTAAAACAAAATTGGCTGACGTTACGTTAATACTGGACTGGATAGTAGCAAAAAAAAATTCGATGCTGTTTTTATAATAAAGTCTTACATTCTAGTACAGAGCTGCCTGGGCGCTGTAAACATTTTTAAAAGAGTTAGCATGGCGTTTCTTGCCAGTTCTTTTCCGTAGGAAACGACCAACCCGAATCGTGCACCTTTTCTCGACGTTTTATACCTAAGTGCGCAGGCCTTTGTGAAATAGGTAATAATGTTATGACTCTGTTTTTTTTAAATTGTTTGTGGTGTATTGAAAAATAAGATGGCCGGCTTTCAGTTCCGAATTTCATAGTTTCCGAACCATATGTTGTTTGTAACTAGCACTGCTAGTGCTAGCTGCATTCTTCGAATTACCTACTAAAACTCCTTAACTTAGGTGAAGTGTCGGGTTGATTTGCACCTGGTAGAAAATAAACAACTTTACAAAAGGCAGATGCAGAAAATTATTAGTAGATAGGTACATCTGCTTACTTGATTATTTTCTATCCAGTCGGCTTAGAAATTAACGTTATTGATTAGAGTAATCAATCAAAAACTGGTTCTATTCGTAAAGGTTCGCTATCATATTTTATTTATGAATAGGTACAGTAGCGCCCACTTTCATAAAGCATTATAAGGAATGAATAAAAAGTCGCGCCCACGTTCGGTCCGCATAAAAGCCCTACCCTAAATCATAGGCTGGTAACATTGGTTGCTAGGCAACGGTCGCCCCTAAAGGACGCGCCCTCCCTACGCAATTAATGGCGAACCCTCCAGGAATAGGGTCGACCTTGCTTGCCCTGCTGGTTTCATTTCGACCGTTATTTATGTCGCCAAATGGCTATGATGAAGTATTATTTTCTGTAACTTAATTAAACATGATGCTGCAAATAATTATGTAGAAAAATCACAAAATAAATATTACAGGTTAGGTTAGAATAAAGTGACCATACGTCCCGTTTTGAACGGGACTGTCCCTTTTCTCGATCACTTGTCCCGTTGTCCCCAAACAAAGCTCTGGGACACAAGCTAGTCCCGTTTTCGGAAACAATTTTAAAAACTATAGAACTCGTCAGACGCAAGCCATGCGAGACCACGTCGCAAGGGCCGACTCTTGTCGGGGCCCCGGGTTGTTCGAAAGAGATACCGCGGCCTCGCACACAAAGGGCTAAGGAACATGGTGGTTTTTAGTCAGTAGAAGTCTGACACTCCCGCTTCGTCCAGAGCGGGAGGAGTAATTTTATGATTTCTCACATTCCTAAAAAAAGATCTACCTAACTGGACCGTCAGAGATAATCGTCTACAACTTCGAGTGTAGAGTGCCCGATCTTGAGAGGAGAGGAGAGAGTATTACATACGCATTCAACGGAACCTTGGTTTTTGCTAACTGTCATAATTATATATTAATCCATGTCCCGTTCTGAGTTAAAAACAAAATGGTTAGTTTAGGTTAGACTGGCTGCGGGTTATTCGAAAGAGATACCTACCGCGGCCTCGACACAAAGGGCTAAGAAGGAAAATGGATGGTTTTTAGTCTGTAGAAGTCTGAAACTCGGGATACCGCTTCGCTCAAAGTGGGAGGAGTTATTTTAATGATTTCACTCCCTCCAAAAAAAAAAAAGGTTAGGTTAGACTTGCAAAAAACAAAGCGTATTTCGGTTCTCATTTTTTTTATTTAAATCGAATGTGCTTACTCGTTAGCTGACTTCCTATAAAATAAATACCAATAGCACCAGGTAGTTATTTTATCTAAAATAACCATTGATTTCTATTTAGATCTAAAACAAACCGTACATGATGTGAAGTATTGGAATGTGTCTGGTAGTTATCAAAATTAAAGCAGGCGCATACTCCAGCACTTAAAATCAAAACAGAATAAGAAATACATCTTAGTTGTAATACAAACATCATCATATCGGCAGAAACCAGCAGTATAATTAATAATTTAGCCGTTGTTTGTACCACTTTCTTAGCATTTCTTTTACCATGAAACAGTCCTAGTGAGTCTTGGCTTTTTTGTTGAAGTCCAAAAAGCAATAAAACCATAATAGAACGTAATATCTCGTAACGGTGGTATAGAAGTCAAAATAAGATGTTAGGTGATTAGGTGCCGATTGTCGCGTAAAAGCTTTTTAAGAGCGTTTTAAACGAATACATTTCTTTTTATTCTTAAGTTTACATAAGTAATGTCATAAATCATAAATATCATAGTATAGAAATAGAACTATGTAGCTGTCGTAAAACCAATGACAAGCTCGCAAAATGTTTTCTAAACATAAAATTCACTTAAAAACCGAATGCAATCTAATTTTGTTTGATAAGATTAGTTTAGTAGAAGTGGTAGTAAAAACTCATAGTACACAAATCAATTGTTTGCATAAATAAACTAGCTTCGTACCGCATGCATATTTGCCGCAGTGACGCAGTCAATATCCCAGATATTGAATATTGCAAGCGTCCAGCATAATTGCTGATAGCTGGCAAGGAAAACGTCATTTACTGAGAGCGATGCCTTAAACAGGAAAAGTTTGTTTTGCATCGCATACGGATTCATGCACGAGTGTGTGTAGTGCGCACTTTCGTTTTGCGCGAGTGTGCGTTAGTGCGCAACGCCCTCATGTGCCCGCGCCGCCAGACGCTCACGTTATCTCGCATTCCACAGATACTATACACCTACATTGTAGCCACCTACACATGCATACATAATTGTAACCCAAATAGATATAGCGAGTTAAATTCGACTTTAATTCGTATTTGTCGTGAACGTGTCCTCAAGGGCAATGCTTCTGAGAATCTGTCTCTTGGAGCACGTAGAAGATAGAAATGGTCATGCAATGCATGTTTTATCGTCCTCATCTCAACATTTTCTGGCCTATTGCCAGAGTCGGCTTTGTTGAGAGGAACTTGCGCTTATGAGCAAACACATAACTTCTTTGATTCTCTGGATCTAAACCAGAATCTAAAACCAGAATCTTTATGTATGTAGATACATAAAGATTCTGGTTTTAGGAACTTCTAATCAGAAAATTAAGAGACATAAGATGTTCTTTGATGTAACTAGATCTACTTGTCATTCTCAGTACATGATAATACAGTGTGGCCTCTCTAGTCTCGACCTATGATCAGACCTAGTCGTTTCAACTATTCTTAGCTGGGGATCACGATTTAAATGTCACATCGTGGATGTTTATTTAGAGTAAACCTGAAAGGCAAGATCTCTTATTTTCAAATTCCTTTGGTCTGTCTGCGACTCTGCGTTGAATTGATACGCTAACAATTAGGTATAACTCCGAGGCGGTTTTTGATAATTTAGATTCTTGTTTATCGCTGGTTTAGTTAATTGAAAGCGTAATGGGTTGAATTCATAAAAGTGGGAACTCTTATAATATCGTCACCTCCCGTAACCGTTAGCTTTCTATTTCTCTGTTGGTTGATTTTTTAGGGACTATTGTCTATTGCGACATCTTGTGACAAACCTGTTTTCTTCTGCAGCTAAAAACGTTAATTTGTTTGGTATCTCTCGTTGACATATTTTTGTTTGTTTTTTTTATGGCCCTTCTCATACCAAACAGTTATGTCGTTGGCAGTTTTTTCAAAAACATCTACATTAATGCCTATGTCCCAGATTCTTGTTTTATTATGAGGAATCCTTATTTTATCGAAGTTATCCTTAATAAAAAGGCGAATGAGCTTGACGTAAACTCATGTCTACCTACTTCATACTTTACATTATGCATCAGCCAGTATCTTTGAAGTCTCATAAAACAAGCAAAATACTTTTAGAGACCATCTTGTGAAACCTTTCCAGCGTCGTAAGCCAAATTTCAGCTGCAATTAATCTACATTCTAGAAGATTTCCCACCTTCTGTTTCTCTGATATTATCGAGTGTAGTTTGGCCGAATTTAATTTTCATTGTAGCTTCGTAAACGTTTGACGTCTACTCGGATTTAAAACAAATGTGAGTGTTTTCTTCATTCTTGGTACCTATTGTTTATTCTTATTTCTGTTTGACTATCTCGCTTCTTAATCTGAAGTAACCTAAAACCGTTACTGAGATTCCGAGTAATTATTTTTAATTACAGAATTAAGTGATATAGCAGACAACAATACTCAAATCTTTGCGGGCTTATGTTTCAGAATTGTTTCAACTATTTACTCTCTGTATTCTGCATCTGCAACCATCAAAAATGTAGACCGTAGCAATTTAAAACTACATATTCGTATGTCTGAAACTGTTTTGGCCATACTTGTACTTACGTTGTAGATCGGTCTAAAGTTCACGTCAGCAGCTACACGGAACGCAAAAAGATACAACCAGAAAAAAAAACAAAAAAATATTTATTTGAAAAAAAAAATGTCATCAAAATTTACTTAATTTATCTCTCGATAGAGGTGTAATTGAATTGTAATTGTAATCATTCATTCAGTTAAATAGATATCGGGTTCTGATGAGAATCACGGAGTTGCTATGCAAAAAAAAATTCACGCAGTGACTGGTTTTTTAACATTATTTATTATACAACCACTATGAAGCTAATGAACTTATAATGTTGCACATGAAAATGTATGCTTGGTACCTAGTTTGTACACGATTTGGTACGTCTCATTTTAAAGATTTCGAACACCAAGTTTTAACACATAATATTAAGGAATTTGACTAAAATTATTAAAATTAACCATCATAATTCAATTGAAATCGATGAATGACACGTAAGACTAGATAATATATTCTTTTTTATATTTCGTAAGCACATTATCACTAAGTGTATTTCTAGGTTATGTTGATTGATTTGCCAAATGTTACGGCTTTACTCTGTCGATGTTCAAAACTGTTATTGTATGTAAATAAGCGTACTTTTGACACAAGCAATGAGGTAACTTCGATAGAATATTAGTATCATGTCACACGTGTTAGTCAGTTAGGTATTGCATTGTTTATGTTTCCGAAATACACTGTTTTTTTCACAATTTAACCAACGCTCATGAATTTATTTTGATTGTTTCAGGTACTAGTCAAGTATTGTTGCTGTCACTGATTTCTCGTTGGAAAGCTACCGTTTGTTCACTTGGATATTAGGACCAAACAAACTGAAACTTTGCCAACACATGTAACTCACTAATTCGATTTTCTTTCTTTTTCACCTCTTTTTTTCGATTTTTACGGAGATTGAAACTTTATTTTTAGGTTATATTTGGATTTTTTTTGCTTTATTTTGTTACCTTAAACCTACTGCACTACTGTATTCGTAGCGATAACATCGATTTGAATAAATTATTTAGCTTCAAGAGGTCACTGGACACTCCGAACACATCCTCGAAAGCTTCAATCATCCTTTTTCTATGTTGTATCGAACACTTTCAACACGTTCGACATACGCAGCACGACTGCCGCGAAATCCATTCAACAGGCCGACAGGATGTGGGCGGGGCGTGCGGGACGCGGCGTCATTGGGCTAGCGCGCGACTCGCAATGATGGCCGCCGTCGCATTCAACCAATGAGCGGCGCGCGAGCCGAACGCGCGTCCGTCCGGCAAACGTGCGACGTTGCCAGCTTTTACCAGAAAAAAAAATACCAGATTCGACCTTCTTAGGACCCCCGGTTTTTTTTTGTTTGGCCGCGTTATCATTCGGGAACGTGTATTGAGGTCCTTATCCGTTTGTGAGATGGTTCTGCGCAGGTGGATGTGTTGTGTTGTGTTATAGTTTATTATGGTGTGGTCCACGCAAACTGGCGAAGTGTTGATTGACATCGTAACGAGGTACGGTACATGTATAATTCGTTATATTTTTATTGTACACATAAAACACGGCTGAGTCATGTGACATACCATTACCTCATTCACTAAGCAGCGTGAGCATTATCATGGCTAGTGACTGTTTATCGCATAATTCGATGTTTTGAATAAATAAAGTTAGTGATATCGTTTATTTGGAGTTTTGGAGTGACTACGTATCAAAGGTTGTTGACGTTTGTTTCACAATCTCATTTGAGATGGGACATAGAAGTTGTACTTGTATGCTCATGTTGCACTCTTGCACTCTGGAGGTCGTTGACACCAGTCAGTGCATCTAACATAGTGTTGTAATATGAACTTTGAAGTAGAATGCTATTGGATAGTAAGGAATGTTATCTCTGCATCTTCATTTTGCCTTTACTCAGATAGCTAGCTCGGATTATCTTCTCTGCAGTTTCAAGTTCCAATACTGCAGGTAGTGCTGGTTGGTACAAACTATGAACGTGTCATACATACTACCTTCAAGGTGTCCTTAGTAGGTACCTACCTACTTCGTGTAGGTACATCGACATGCATTGGGAACGATGTAGGTATCTGCCACAATAGTTGCCACATGCCAACAACTTCGCTTCCTAATCCATTAATACTTAATAGTGGGAGTACGAATTGTAGGAACGGGATCAAAGTTTGATTGACCTAGTTTGCAATAAGCCAGGAGAATAGTTAGATCTTTTAGGATTAACTGCATCATTAAATATCACACTGAAAGACCAGCTGCAGCATACTATCTGGTCTACCAATACCCCAAGCTGTTTGCTGCGTCACATTTCCAAGTAAAAGTTGCATTAACACAACCACTATAGCACTATACAACTCTTATAAGAGTACTACTTATAACAACATGCAACTTTTTAAAACTTTTACTCTTAAAATAGTTTTATAAATACGTAAGCAAAACCACCATAAAACATCGATCATAATCTAAAGATATTTGGGTGACCTCTGTGACTTTAAAATGACATTTAAACTACTAAAGGTCTTATAAAGGTTTCTCGAGTTTCTCTTTACGACTTGACCAGTGAGTTACTCAGATCAAAAGTTGACAGTTATTCAATCCGTCATCACACCCTGCAATTCATTTCTGGCTTTCTAAGTTTCCTAGGTGTAGGATAGCCACCAATACGTTTAGAGAACATCTGTTTATCTGTACCATGACATCAGCTACATTATCCTGTCCTGTTGTCCAACTATATCCTATCCTGTTGACTCTAGACCATATTCATATTGTCTGTACTTTCATGGCAATAGGCTCGACCCCTGTCACATGGAGATGACGAACTAGGTGTCCTTTTAGGCAGGTAAACACATCCTACTATTCGGAGACTACATTATGCTATGTTAGCTACCAAATATTTAGTACTAAATATACCACTTCCAGTTTAATCCAATCAGTATGTCATCACCATCTGTCTAGCCTTTTCCCAGCTATGTTGAGGTCGATTTCAAGTCTAACCGGATGCAGCTGAATACCAGTATTAATCATGGAGTGACAGCCTATCTGATCTCCACAACCCAGTTAGTACTGAGTAATACGACCAGTATGTCATGTACCACAGAGTATGTAAGACAGTGCACCAATCATAAACTAACCTACTTTACAGAGCCATGTTGTCAGGAGTATTATTATTTTATATTTTTACGCTATAGCCATGTGCTGTGCTGTATGAAACATTTCATGAGGTTGCACAGTTAAAGGTTAGTGGATGATGTCATCACAATCTGTGGTCAATTTAATTAAGTTATACAAAGAACTCGTTATGGGCGTAGGTAGGTACTCAAATGTACCTAAATCCCCTTATTGATGAGTACTGATAGATGACTGTCCTCAAGTACCATTGCAAGACTGATACCCCTGATATTTTTAGCTAGTATATAAAATCATCACCAAATGAGGTTGACGAGTCCAACCTCATTTTGAAAAACGGAATGTTCGCTTGTAGGTACAGACGTACAGTAGATCACTCGTCAATGGTAACAAAACCAGTATAAACTGGCCTCGACTTGTATTGCAACTTCTTACTACGCGAGGTCAAGGTTAGTGTCACCCTCCACGAGTTCCACGACGTGCTGTCGACTGTAGTACCTAGTCGTCTCGAGGACAAATTAGTTTCTAGTCTCAAATATTGTTCAAATGTTCCTAGATTAAAGTAATTCCAAGGTGATTAGGCTTTACCTAACTTAGGATAGGATTAGCTCCAGCATTAGACTGCGATATGCTGGGTTGATTAGAAAACTTTGCTAATTGCCATGCGCCATCTAGTAGAAATGATCGTATCGAGAATTCGGGACTTAAGTACTTTTCTAACATACATAGATAACGCTACTTTGCCATCATCGATTGAGAGATAGATAGATGATTACATCTCTCATCAGCCCAAACAATGTCGAGGACCAAATCTTAGTAAGACCCTTGTTGTCTCAATATCTCGCATCTTTGTCCCAGAATTTAACAATCATTGGAAAATAAAACTGCTACAATACCTCTTCATTAAATGCTAAAATCTTCAAGCCCCGCCTCCTGCTCTTTGTGCAATTTTAACTGCACGTTGTGCCAAAAATCAAAATCAAAACTCATTTATTCAAACTAGACTGATAATCAGCACTTTTCGAACGTCAAAAATTTACTATTTACATTTTTATAAGACAGTCCCCCAAAACGCCCACCCATCGACACTTCTATAGTGTTTAGCTGGAAAGAAGAAGTGGCGGAACCTCAGATCACAGAAACAACAGGAGATATGCCCTTTAGCCGAAAATGTATGGGGACCTGTGTCGTCAGTTCACACACGCAGAGCAGTAAAAACAATAGATATACGCATTCGCAAACACATCCGCATTTCTTAAAACATTACGTACTACACAATCAATTATAAACCTTATCCCTTCAGTCACAGCGTGTATTTACCATGCACCGCACAATTTACTTAATACATTTTGTTTTACTTCGACGCTAGTGATTGACTAAATCGAAAAGTTATCGATTCGTTCTATTTATTAATATATTGTAATAAAGTTCTTTTGGGGTCCTGAAAATAATATATTATAAATAAAAAACAATATGTCCAGAAATCATTCAAAATAAAAAAAAGTCATTTATTCAAAACAGGTTGATTAAAAAAAATATATATATTGATTTGTGTCTGTAGTAAATCGTAATATTAACTTACACCACAGATGACGTGTTGCAACAGATTTTGATGCGGTTTTTTTTAATAGATAGAGTGATTCAAGAGGAAGGTTTTAGTATATAATTTGAACGACATCCACGCGGGTGAAGCCGCGGGCATCAGCTAGTTAATAATAAAAGCAAGATGCAATGAAAGAAGAATCATGCACGAGTACACACGGCTACACATCAAGCTATGGGAACATTTTTAGTTTACAGTGACCACGCACTGTACGACGAAAATCCTATACAATGCGAGATCAGCATATACTAGAAATGTGTAGCTTGATGTGTAACCGTGTGTGAGTCGCCAATAAAGACAATCCAATGTCTTTAAGTATTCGCTTAATTTTTTTTACACAATACTGTTTTACATTTCATCGGCTATTTAATGCCCGAATTCTGAAGTTCCCAGTTACATGCATTCCCATTAGCTATTGATTTAATAAAAGACTAGCTTTTGCCCACGGCTTCGCCCGCATGGATGTCGGTTTAACTACAAAAATGACGATTTTCCATACAAACTTTCATTCCCTATTTAAGTCCCCTAGGGGTTGAATTTCAAAAAATAAATCCTTCTTTATTTCTTGTCTACATTATAAAGGGAACCTCTGTGCAAAATTTCAGCTTTCTAGGTCCAAGGGTTTGGGCTGGGCGTTGATGAGTCAGTCAGTCAGAGAGTCAGTCAGGACTTCTCTTTTTATTTAAGTATCTAAATAGATAGATAGATAACTCGAGCAACCAATGAATACTATTTATTCAGTCAATATTAAGCAATAAAAAGCACTTTCTATTTTCAGTATTGCTTGCAAAAATAAGAAAGCGTGATAATATAAACGTTGTTATTAGCCTTTGTTCTCATATTATTACATTATTGGGTGTAATTTATCTATAATATGTATGTATTTAGAAATATATAAGTATGTTTATCAGTTGTCTAGTACCCATAACACAAGCTCTGCTTAGCTTGGGACTAGATGGCGTTGTGTGATAGTTGTGGAATATTATTATTATTATTATTACATTCGCAAAATATTATATTCGCAAAATATTATATTCTCGAATTATTATATTCTCAAAATATTACACAAAGAACAATCACAACGAAAAATGTTTTTAATTTGAGGGAAACAATAATTAATATTTGACATCATCACATAGGTTATATTCATCACATATATTTGTCTGGGATGGGAATCAAACCTACAACCCCTTTTTTTAAGGTTTACCTACCTACCTTCTGTAAAATAAATCTAAAAACTGAAAAAAAAAAAAAACTGAATACTGAAAACTTGTATGCACTTGATCACTCAGGATTTGTTAGTTTCAGTTATATTAATTATATTTTATTAATGTTAAATGCAAATAATTTTGCAATACTGTATGATACTGCAATTAATTTTTATTTTAATATTGTATTACGTTCGAAAGTGTTTGTTTGTTTTTTTTTTACCTACCTATATTTATAATTTGTTGTTTAAACTAAAAATAAATTTATATTTTATTAGTAAATACATAGTACAGAATATTGGTTTTTCTTATCTCCATTTACGGCAACGCTCAGTAACGCCATAAAATACGCCTTATACTGCAGTAACAATTGTGTAGAGTAATTAATTGTATAATGCATAATATGTATAACCATTCGTACGTATACGCAGAATCATCGTATAAAATATCGACAACTACAAACATCACAATTAGACATCTCTAGCTCACAAAGACTGACAGCAGCAGCTTTTCGAAAATATTGTGTGAGTGAGAGCATCAGTAAAACACCTATCCATTGCGCTATTAGATCAGCCGATTCACTGGTCGATTTGTACTAAACAAGCAATGGTTTTTGTTCCTAATGAAAACAATTGATTTGGTTTTTCATCATGTTTCTCGTACCACGAAGTAATGTTTTAATGAATTTAATATGAAAAACATTATTTTTGTAGTACTTACGTGTGAAATGAGATACCATCTTTCGTGTAATTCACAATACAGCTATTATTTTTACAAACATTCACTGAACAACGCGGCATTTTGTAAAAAATCACGAGCAGTGAAGACGTCGCAAGTTGACATTCGACTTATTATTGAAAGTGGCATAAGGCCCCGTCGTGGCCACATGAGTTCGCATGTACCACGCCTCCTTGCCATATCTCCTGTTGTTTCTGTGATCTGAGGGCGGAACAAACTTCCCAGCACACATCTGTCTGTTAGGTTGGTTAGAAGAACCAGACTCGATACAATAGCAAAGTGTCAGTTAAATTTAAGATTTACTACAGACACAATCAGTAATAAACAAATGTATTAACAATAAACAATGTAAAATAAAATAATAAATACATAACATAACAGTAAACTAATTTTGGAGAAAGAACATAAATAACAAACATTGTCTTGTGTTCAACTCCACATGTCCTAGGTCCTCATCGTACTCTTGCCCTTATCTAATCCCTTATCCTAATTCTTTTGGTGTCGCCATCTCACCAGAGACCTCCTTTCTTGCCATAAGACTTGTCCAACCTCATTTAACTTAAATATAAAAATAAACAGGAGTGCGATTCACTAAGGTACAACATCTTTACAACCAAGAAATCATCGTTGAAACACGCTGTTTTCGGCTGTGTTTCAACGATGATTTCTTGGTTGTAAAGATGTTGTGCCTTAGTGAATCGCACTACAGCAGAGAGAGAGAGGAAGACTAAAGAAACGATGGATGGACTATGTTATGAATGATTTGGCAAAAAAGGAGGTATCTCATGAGATGACGAGAAACAGAGAAGTATGGAAGAAGAAGACATGCTGCGCCGACCCCAAATGAATTGGGATAAGGGCAAGAGATGATGATGATAAAAATAAACGGCAGACTAATGTATGCCAAACACGAACCAACCTAATCACATATTATTTATAACTAGCTGATGCCCGCGGCTTCACCCGCGTGGATGTCGTTCAAATTATATACTAAAACCTTCCTCTTGAATCACTCTATCTATTAAAAAAAACCGCATCAAAATCCGTTGCGTAGTTTTAAAGATTTAAGCATACAAACAAACAAACAGACAAAAATAGCGACTTTGTTTTATTATACGGTTTTATACTATGTAAGGATACAAAGTATGTTGTAATTTTCAATCTTTATCGATAACAGCTTGTACGTGCAAAACAGCAACTGATAACGAACATCTACAAACAGTAACACTTCAGATACATGTGACAAACATTACATTTCGTCATTTCATTATAATACTGACTTTTGACCGCGGTTTTGCTTGCTTGCACCTCGAAATTATCCTAAGAATATCGTTCGTACCACCGTGCACCGGGAGGAAAACTCCTTTGTCCTAACACAGAGCATGAATAGGGGATCGGACAAAAAAAAACTAATTAGTCCGTCAGGTAGATTTCCAAAAATTATTGGACACGTATTTTTTCTTTTTTCACGTAAACTTAAAATGAAGACGATACAGTGCTTCGAAAACTCGTGTGACGTCATATGATAGTACATTTTGACGACACAAGTGACGTTTCAAGCCCCACTCCAAGATCTTTGACGCGTTTTATCTTCGTCATTTTTTATTGATTTGATAAAATAAAAAACACGTATTCAATATTTTTCGATAATCTAACTTACGGACTAAACAGAATTATATTATTTTGACCCAGTCCGATCCCCTATTGTATTGCTTGTGTGCCTTTGAAAAGTTAGCAGAAAGGCAGACGTAGCTACTTTAGTAATTATAAAAGTTAGTATGCATTGTTTCTTTCGATAACGGAAGGTGACCCTAGCTAATTCTACCTGTTTATGAAGTCTAGGCAGTAAATCCTATTTCGGGCTGACCAACTCGACCGTCACTTTACTCTGACATTATGCCCTTGGTATATCGCGATAAACTAATTATATATGCGCATGCACGTCTGCACTGACTGATTCAGCTTTAAAAAACGAACTAGTCTCCTATTTTGAATATCGAACAGACTTTAGAAGGAAATCATAACTAAAACCTTCGCGGTTATAGGAAAACGATAACTTATAAAACCTGCCATGTTAGTCTATGGAAATGAGTTAGAGTATTATTTATGTTGAAAATATTTGTACTTTATTTTCCCTATAAGCGTATACATGGCGGAATGGGTAACTGGTTCTGCTAAACTACTTGGTTATTAATGTCGAGATTTATGAATAGGTCTAGCATTAGCATTTGTAGCGGTTTGCGTACTAAACCAGCCAGTGGAAGCCATTTAGGCCATGTAAGTAATAAAATATGATTAATTCTGTGGATAATAAGTGTCTTTAATGTGCTTTATTGGGTCGAAAATAATCTTAATAGATCTCTGATGATCTATTGAAAGCCAAGGAACGTATTTTCAACCACTTTTTGCGAAGAAAGTAGTGTACTTATCGGTGCAAATAAAAAAGTCTAAATATAAAAAAAAAAACCTGTTAGGAAGAGGTATTACACAAAATGCAGACTAAACACTTTTTTTTTCGTTTTTACGAAATGAGCCTGCATTTCAAAATGGCAGAGTTGCCTATATTTTTTTTCAACATACAGTTTGCTTGTCCCCGCGACAAGCAAAAATTGCGTGAGTACCGTTGCAGGCTATGGACTTACGGACCCTAGGGAAATTGCTGGTAAATGAAAGAGAATTTACTGCGGAACTTTTTTCCTTAACTGCATTTTACGGTCATATAACATGCACGAATGTACCTATGCTCAAAAACTATAATATGCATCAGTGTTTACCTTGTAGGTAACCTACATTTTACAGCTTTATTAAGGGGGCTCAACCTTTATACGACTTTTATGGTATCATACAAATCACCCTGTATATTAGATTAATCGAATTTGTCAATGTCATTTTGAGGCAATGCTTCTTAATATACCACGCACATGCACTTAAATCATCATCATTCTCCTGCCTTTATCCCAATTCATTTGGGGTCGGAACAGCATGTCTTCTTCCATACTTTTCTCTATATTACTCAACTCATCAGAGACATCCTTTCATGCCATATCATCCCTGACCCAGTCCATCCATCGTTCATTTGACCTTCCTCTACTCTTACACCCATAGTGCAATTATATGTAACATATATAATCATATTATATCTTTATCGTTTTATATAAAGCGCAAATCTCAAGACTTATCGTGCAGAACTGGTTTACTTACCCTCACATGTACAAATATAGGTACAGAGTACAGATAACCCCTTTCTAGTAAACATGTATGTGGGTTTATGTAATGTGTGCAGTTCGCTGATAAGCTCGTCCTCTAGACATTAGTACATAGGGACTTAATACCACCCTTCCTAACTGTACCTAGACCTAGCATATGTAACTGGTATTAATGTTCTACAGAACTAGGTGACGCCCGCAGTTCGACTCACATCTAAGGGAAACTGCTATATGTCATCATCTGCCTAGCCTTTTTCCAACTATGTTGGGGTCGGCTTCCAGTATAACCGGATACAGCTGACAACCCAG
Organism: Diarsia dahlii; assembly: GCA_949775195.1. Lineage (NCBI taxonomy): Eukaryota > Metazoa > Arthropoda > Insecta > Lepidoptera > Noctuidae > Diarsia > Diarsia dahlii. The sequence continues at coordinate 10,655,343 of OX459210.1, read as the reverse complement.
TATTTTACATCACACGACTGTCTGACTGACCTCCAAAACCCAGTCAGTATAATCAGTATTGCATTGTGCAAGGTAAAACCATCTAATTGGGAAATAGCAAGGCACTTGATGATGAATAGAATCCCTTTGCTTTTGCCAGTCCAGTTACAGAAACAGGAACTGAAAAAATAGTCACGGTTAAAAAATATCTAATATAAATGATAATGCAGTAAATATTCATAAAGCTAAATAATTAAAACACAGTCATTGCTTACTAATTGTAATATAATAATGACATACAAAGTCCACACACGCACTTCGTTGCTAGAGTCGATGACACATCGATATACTGGCGACGAGGTTCCAATCGGCTTTGACGTCATAATTATTACACCTTGGATAACCAACAGTGGACTATATCCTGGATGAATGAACGACCATGAAGGCTATCGGTTGTTTAAGATGACCTTATAAGCTGTTCGCGTGTAATCCTCAACTTTCTGAAGTCTATAAAGTATTTCTTGAAGTTCTCAGAAGAGAGTTAAACAAAGAATGCTTAGTTAAGTACAGTCAATGTACTGCATAATGCATTACCCATCCCCCTTTCCCCTCTTTTAGTAGGAGGGATCTGGTAATGGAAGGCCCTGGATGTATTTACATGATGGGTACTAAACACTAAGCCACCCTGCTAAATTTCATCGTACTGACTTTAGTAATTTACTCGTGAATACTTACGTACCGTTCTTTGGGTTTCAGTAACTGTTGCCTTAACGCCGATCTATTTCATGCTATTTTGGTCCAGTCATCGTCATAAACGACACTACTTATTATGTTCAATGTTGGCCATGGGTTTAACCTGCTACCCACGTCTCTGGCTAGACTAGTTGAATCATCAAGGTGCGTAGCAACTTGTATGTCATAAATAGATGATGCTGTTGATCCCGTAACCCTCTGATACTCGGCCACAATTGGATTATTGGAATTTGGAACACGCATGCATGACACAAATATTCGAAGTTCTTTTTTTGTTGAAGATGATACACCCAAATGTATTTCAGCCAGGATTATAGATTCCAGTTTTTGCCAAAGTTCCGGTTTTAACTATTTGCTGTAGTGTGTATGTGTATTTGGCATCTCCCAAGTACACAACGTTCTTGTGTAGAGTACATAGAATGCAGTTAGGAGCAGTCAGATACAAATTGTGGCATTTTGAGTGGTCTATTTTGAGTTAACTCTGGCCAATCACAGGAGAAAGTTAAACGCAAATAAAACTATAACAGCTACAGGTAGAGTACACTGTAGAACAGAATATCTATATATATAAAACAAAGTCGTGTCTGCTAAAACACAGAAGTCGAGATCTGCTGGACCAATTTTCATGGTTTTTGATTCGTTGGATTTGTCTCCGCCGAAAAAAAAAAAAGCATAAATTATCTCAGCTAAAAGGTAAAACTACATTCATTGACTGTTAGGGGGTACGAAGTTCGGTCAGGTAGGGTAGTAGGTAGGTAGGGGGTAGTCGGTAGGTAGGGTAGGAAAAAGAGCATTGCAACGCATGCCGGGAACAGCTAGTAGTTGATAAATACGTCATAAAATGAAAGTAAAACCAGCAGGATACGCGTAGCGCGGCGTTTCTCAGAACCCTCTCTGATTATTGACCGACCGGCGAGCTTCCTGTAAACACCGACTATGCGTTGCTATGCAACCACTACCTAGCCGTCTGTAGTCTGGCTCTAGATATCAATAACACCGTAGTACTTCGTACTTCCTAACTACGTACAACTACGTCTAGCTTGATTGACTGCATCTCCGTTTCGTGGCGTGTCGCGGGAATTTGTAAACATAACTTATTGTTTTAAAACAATCGTATTGACATGAATGTCGGATTGGAACTCTGTTGTTATGAAACCTCAGGTAGTTTCCACGTAGATTCTGTTTTTATACGAGTCGCACATTAATTTAATGTCAATCTGATAGGAAAGAGATATATTGTTTTTACACGCCGCGCTCGCTGCGCTCTCACGAAAGAATGTTTTGATTGCGATTATTGAGTTACGTGTTGTTTCCTGCGAAAGTTGATTAGTTTGTCAAGTTATTGGCTGCAGAATGGTCGTGCTTACTGTTCAGTTTTATTGGTTTTGCTATCTTCACAAACGAGCTTTCATAAACCAGCGCTGTAACGGTAAACAACTTCTGGATATAGAGGCTTCTTTGTACCATTAAATATACGAATTCTACTTTATCTCTGCACATGAATACGAAAACATATAAAAAAATTACTTCAAAACATAAAACTCCATCTCTATGAACAGTAGGAACGACGGATGTTATTGAGAGAGGACTGAACTGAAACAGCTACACGCACGCCACATTTACACGACCTCAATAGGACTGTATTCTGTAAGCATTTTCGCATGCATTTGCATGAGACCGTTAACTACATGAAAACGGCACAAAAGCTGAGCTATTGACTTTTAAAACGGTCTGCCAGGGTTGCCAGTAATCCGGCCTTCTATTGTTTTTGGGGATTTTATTAGGTCATTCAACTTATCAAGTAAAATCTTATCGTACGTGATTTGGTTTAGCATTTACCTTTATACAAAGGAGATTGCACAATTCCGTGCAATGTTTTTGCGGCTGATTCTTTCTTTAGTAAATGCAAATAGAGATAGTGAAGTCGGTTCGAGAAACTCGTGTTAGTGCTCAAAACTTTCCATAACAAATCTTATTGTACTGCAAGCCTACAATTAGGTTTCATGAGGTTCTCAAGTCTCCCTGAAATATTTTTCAATTAGATCAGTAATTGGTTTTATTTCGAATATCCTTATTGAACTTCTCTTTGGCCAACCCTATACAATTTCCAGTTTTTAGGCAACAAACAAACCAAAATGTAAAACCTCGGCTAACTGTCGTTCACGATGGCGGTACCAATTGCCAATTTCGGCAAGAAATACCAATTAAATGCAAGTTCACAATAAAATTAAAGGAAACTGGTTTCAAGAAAAAGGTGCAGAACTTATTTTTGTTACGAACGAGGCCATTGTATGTTGGTATTACTTGGTATGCACATTATTGTTGTTATTGACAAAATTATACATGAATTACCCACTTTTTTAATAAAAAATATGTGTATGGAAACATCGTAGCAGGTGAAGTTGTATAGTTTTTGCCTACCCTCGTGAGAAAACGGTGTGAGTTTTGGTGTGTATTGCTTGAGGCTAGGAAGTGGATTCGTTCATTATCAGAATTTTGCATGATTTAACCTTATAATTTAACTTTTTGGGTTCAGAATACGATTTTGTTTGTGGCTGACTTGGCTACTACTGATTACCGATAAATAAAATAAGATCCAACCATTCTTAAAGACCATGGTCGCCATTGTTAATTCATTTATTCATTGTGTTGACATATTTTTTCAATTTTATTATGCTTCGGTGTTCACCGGTTGAGTCGAGAAGCATTTACAGTTAGGTTCCAAATGTTCCAATCTTTGCGTCACTAGTGTGACACGCCACTGAAAAATTGCGGATGCTGAGACGTGAATCATTATTAAATGCTTCATCTGGCACGTGGGTTCTTTTTTGAGTTATTTGTGGATTCAAAATTATTTTTACAAGTGTCTGGGATTTCCAATGGGAAAAATATGAAGTTCCATACTAGCTAGTGTCATAGTATCCTCCTCTTTATCCTCATAATGGGATGCATTTCCAACAGTCCGTTCTGAATGGTTGCTTTCGTTAGATTGAGGATTTGTGCAAAATCTTGGTTTTAGTAGGTTTATTTAAGATTTTATCTGTCAATGACTTCATTTTTAGTTTTTTTTGTCGCCTAAATCTGCATTTTTAAAAACCCAGCAAAATGTTCCAGAAACGAAGTAAAGTTTTTGGCGACCGTCCACATGGTATGGCTAATAAATATGGCCCACATGATTCGAATTAAATAGAGTTTACTCTTTATCTCTACCGATAACGAAGTATTTAAGATAAGAAGTTCACTTACAAATATTTATAGATATTTTAAGAGTTTCCGGCTTCAGACGCCATAATTAATAGCAAACACAACGAATTAAAAATGATCTCACGTGTTCAAGGACGAAACAAATTCTCAGAATCTATTTGATTAATTGTAAACAAGAAAGACAGGATTAATTTTATTCCATTATATGCTAATTTGTGTATCGTAATAATGTATTTAATGGCATGTTATTTAAATTTTCAGTCGGAAGGTTCTTGTTCTAATTTACTAGAGACAATTGATCAATGCGGGCAGTGAGTTACCGCCTTTATCTTTGTGGGAAAAGAACCTGCGTTTGTAGAAAAACATTTAATTGGAACATTTTGGCTTCCTCAGAATAGATTGATTGTTGAACGTGTCAAAGAGACGACTTTTGTCTGTTTATAAAGACTTCGACGGTTCACAAAACATTGAAGAACAAGAATGATGAGTAAACTTAAAAGTAAACAGTTTACTATAGGTACCACTCACTGGACAAAATGTAAATATAAAATACCTTTGTAAGTATAGAACAGTGTCACGAGAAAGATACGAGTAGTATACAACGCAAAAGACAAGATAATTTTACATGACTGTTACATCAATTATTATTGAAGTTTTTCAAAGTCTTCGACTAGCAATTTGTACCCATATGAAGTCTTTAAATCTAACTACAGTTGAAGATACATAGGTACGGTATGCAGAAACGTTTTCTACACTAGAAGAAGCCAGCAAAGTGGTTAGAATCACATTCCTAAAGCATTCCTATAAGCTATAAGTTCATCGTTCATTCTCGTTGCTATCTCTCCACGACAATATAATACATGATAATTACGGACAGACAGCCAGACCAGCTGCATTTCGCATCATCAGTTCTAAACTCAAACCGGCCAGTATCTGTTTTCGTTTACTCGGTACACTGCACTTGTGTAGCGCGCAGTACAAAAAAAAAACACGAACGCTTTCCCGCCGCTTTGCACTTCAATTGCAACTTAACCTACAAACACAGCGTATTAGAATATGAGTCTTACGGGTTTGTAATAAGATTGGTTTTTTTTTGTGTTTGTTGGAGTGCTTGTGACCTTTCGTTTGGCGGGAGTGCATGCGTCACACGTAATGGCGGACGCGCGGGCGGGAGGCGTGCAGGTCATCGTCTCATCGTGCTTGTACTATAAGTATAAATACAGTATGTATAGCGTTGTTTGATCCGATCTATACCTATACAACGTGTATATGTATGTGTACGGACGTCGGTTTTACGTTACGCTGCGTTGCCAGCCGGCTGTTTGTTAGCGAACGAAGGTCACTCGACTCGAGAGGTGATTTTGCTGTCTTGACATACACATAGACATGTTGGTACCGTCCGGGGACCTTTTTGTCGTTGTTTTGATGTTATTCCTTTTACGTGCAAGAAAGGTTCTTCGTTATTTTTACTCAATTGCCTAATTTTGAGAAATTAGTAGGTATTAAACTAATAAATAAATTCAGTAAGGGTTCCGTTTTTTGCCATTCGGCTACGGAACCCTAAAAAGTATACCTTTGCTGAGCATGAGGTCCTGGGTTCGACTGGGCAAAGTGTTATTGGGTTTTTCCATCAGCGCAGTGCGCAGTGTTTTGGGTTTTTCTCAGTAGTGTCCACGGAGTCTGGATTTGTGCCCGGTTCATGGCAATAGTCTTGCCCCTATTGCATGGGACTTAACAAAACTGTCGAAATGTGGGAAAATCTAAAATTGTGGTAGGTACTATTAAGTACTTACACCTCTGCCTATCCCTTCGAGGATTACAGGCGTGATGTTTTGTTATGTACCTATACCACAGAATACATAATAGTACTATACTTATCCTAGCCTATACCTACTTATCCTAGTAGTAGCACGCTGTAAAATGTAATGAATTTTAACTAAACCATCAATAGTACCGTATCTGTGGTTATTATGTTCTACTGGGAATTTTATGAGGCAAAAGTACATTCCACGAATTCTACATAATTTAAGTATTTACTTTGCATACAGCAGTTAATATGAAACTGCGACATGTCACCATTTATTTGCATTTTCAGCCATCAACAATAAATTGTTGAAATAAATACATTTGCTGTTTGTACATGATATTGCATCAGTCATCATGTGAGACCAACGAAGAATAACAGTGAGTCAACGATAGTTGTTTTCTGACTAATTCCATCATTTGATGTGTACATGTATAATAAGTAGCTACTGACGTGTCTAAGGAAATAATTTAATAAACAGACTTATAGTCTATTTAAATCCTTTTTTTACCAATCATTTCAACAAATATTAATAAGTGTTATTAAATATGCTGATTTAGGGCTTACATTTTGATAAGGTTGCAAGCACAAATTGAACTTTATGTATTAAATTAAAGTAGTTGTGCTTTTACAAAAACAAGTATTTGTTTACATTTTTGGAAATAAAATTCCGAACGCAGAATAGAAACCGAGGTACTCTTGTATACCGTACTTCGCAGAATAGTGACTCTCTTAAATATCTAAATATATTCAAGTCATTATTTAAATAGGGTACTTACAGAGAGCGAACACAGAGCGTAATATTTGACACTTGACACTAGGGTCCTCCAGTGCCAAGAATAGTTAGCTGTTAGTTGCAGCCTTTCTACATACGACACTTCAAACTTGTCTGGGCCAGCTATCTAGATAAATAAGTAACAATAGGGGATCGGACATAAAAAAACTAATTAGTCCGTCAGATAGATTTCCAAAAATTATTGGACACGTATTTTTTCTTTTTTCACGTAAACAAAAAATGAAGACGAAACAGTGCTTCGAAAACTCGTGTGACGTCATATGATAGTACATTTTGTACCCACAAGTGACGTTTCAAGCCCCACTCCATGATCTTTGACGCGTTTTATCTTCGTCATTTTTTATTGATTTAATAAAACAAAAAATACGTATTCAATATTTTTCGATAATCTAACTTACGGACTAAACAGAATCATATTATTTTGACCCAGTCCGATCCCCTATTCAGACTTTGTGAAATAAGTTTTATTGTGAAGAACCTCTGAAAAGGCTCTTCATCTTCCTGCCCTTGTTCCATTTTACTTGGGGTCAGCGTAACACGTTTTCTTCAATCATTCTAGTGCTCGTCACGGCATCATTTACTCTTTTCTCTAATTCCTCATACCATACAATCCAGCCATCTTTTCTTTGGCCATCCTCTTTGTCTTCATTCATCAAGGCTATGGCAAACCTAGCATAACGAAACTTAGTTAGCTAGACGATGTATCATTGTGTGTTGTGTTTAGTAAAATGACTTAGCAACCAGCAAATAAATTACATGCATCCCTAATTGTTATTCCGGTCGTTTAAAGGTTATTTCCCGCCAAAACGTTGCACAATGCTAGTTTTATCATAATTATTAATAGCACAATACCACGTGGTTCGATGTTTATGCGCTTGAGTTGTGGTAATCTGTAGTTTATGTATAGTTAATTAACCTTTAGTCATGTAATAAAGGGTCAACTTTTCCTCATCGAAATAGGTTATTAATTAGGTATGTTGTTTTGACTGGATTTCCTTTGTCACGGATAATTATAACTAGTTTATTCAGTAGGTCGAATATCGGAAACATTCTGTTAATAAAACTGTGTACCTATTTTTTTGCACAGTATATTTATAGAGTAAAAAAATCAGTACGACAACGATAAATCGAAGCAGGTTGCATTATAAAACAGGATTATGTTTTCTTTTTTTTATCTGTCGAATGTGTGCCAGTAGTAGCAGTGACAGAAGCGTTCGCGTGATATGTCAAAAGGTGACAGTTGCAACAGCAAGGTGGCCAAGGTTAGGGCGACACCACAATATAAATATGGACAGTACGGAAACTGCCTACAAACGCTTGAAACCGCACACTCACACAAACATGCGCATCGACAGGGCCAGCCAGCGAACATCGCAGTGCTCTCTGTTGTGCGTGCCGCGCCGAGACGAGTGATTAGTTTACGTACAAGTTTTTTTTGAAATATCCTCCAATCTTTTTTAAAATGCCGGGATCGTATACGGGTGTTTGAACTCGGCTTCATCAAAACCGGAGATATTGTATTTTAAACTTCCTACTAATTTTGAAAGGTAAGAATGATTTTTGTTATCGAATTATACCTATTATGTCCTTGTGATCGATCATAATGAATTTTTATTTGTTTGTTATACCGACGCTGCCTACGTGTTATCATTATAATGTCTAACTCAACAACACGCCCAACGAATACCAACGGGGCCAGAACGGGGTAATATTATTATAATAATTAATAATAAGTAGCAAGCGGTGGCGCGCTGCGGTCCTACGATGCACCGTTTCAGAGTTATGGGAGTTCAAAGTTTCCGTATAAAAATAAATAAATTGAAATATCTCGAAAACGGAGCGTCCTAGACAAAAAGGACCAAAATTTTGACCCCCCTCTGCCACCCCGTGATATTTAAGTGAGAATCACATGACACCAAAAAAATTTTTTTTTACACTGGTCCAACTTTACTTAATAATAACATTATGTAAATAACATTTTATTAGTCTAAAACTGTGTAGTATGATAGGAAGGAAAGTTCATTGATAATAATAATTTATTTAAAACCATATATTATTCGTTCTTAATATTAATAATAATGTTAATTATTTATAGCAGAATTGCACATCACTAGTTGTAGTAAGCTAGTTATTTCAATTCGATTCATTGATCACAACAGAATAAAAATATTTAAGAAAAAAAAAACAATATCATCAACATTAGAAGGGACAACGAGTCAACGACAACCCTATGGCTTCAATGGAGCGTAGGTAGTTATCGCATCAACTAGGCTTAGTTTCGGTACTGTCCATATTTATACTGTGGCGACACGGCGCGGCGCGGGCATGCGCGGGCGCAGTGTTCGCGAGCATACATGTGTGTGTACCAGGATGTCGGCAGTTAGCTCACCGCGTTAATTGAGTTTTTGTACTTGAACCAAAATTGGCATTCTGTAATATGCAATTTGTTGCCCTTGGACTTCTTTCCAAAGATTACTATACTTCATGGGTGTGTTATTTAATAACTAGCTGTGCCCTTTGGTTTGACCCGCCGCTTTTGACTTTCTCTGTTTGCTCGGCTTCTTAGGGTCATAGGTCGTAGCACAATGTGAAAACCATGTAGGTAGACCTTAAAAACATCTTCAAGAATCAAATCCACAACCGCAAAAACTACCTAAATAAAAGTAAATGAATAGGTCAAAGACTCACAGAAAAGAAAGGAGCACAGTCTAAAAGTGTCGGAACTTGGTAACATTGCTAACATAGGCATAAATTGAAAATGTCATACTATACCTATCATATTGCAGTGCGAAGTACGTCACTGAGGTGTCAAAAACACAAGAAAGCAGAAACACACGAATTTGCACACCCTTGCAATTATCACAAGCAATTATAACATCACTATTTAACAGTTTTGTATCGTCATCATCCCCAGCCCGACTTCACCCACTGCTGGGTTTCGCCTCTCTTTGCTTGTGCCAAGCTCCACGCTATGGTGCCAGCATCATCCAGGATATACCCACAAAGGCAGAAATGTCGTCTGATCATCTCGCTTTCCATTCTTTGGACTCCACTCAGTCACAGCTCTCCTTCACCTGCCATCACCTCGTCTAAATGGAGTAAGCCGTCATCGACAACGATATCTAAATCCGGAGACATACGAAAGAATTCCTTCGATATTGGAAAACTTACTTTTACGTCTCCTGATATCGATGTTTGGAACTTTTTTTCGATGTCTACTAGAATCTGTCAAGCGAGTCTAGTCCCATGAAAAAGGCGGCAAATTCAAAAATCTTTCAGGTGTCAACACTGATATAGCACGCTGAAAACTTATTGATAGAATATATAGGAATTAAGAAGAATATAGGATATTTTATCAAAAATTCAAGTATCAATAAGTTTTCAGCGTGCTATATCAGTGTTGACACCTGAAAGATTTTTGAATTTGCCGCCTTTTTCATGGGACTAGACTCGCTTGACAGACTCTACACCTGCCATCACCGCACCTTGCTAGGTCCTGACTCCTACCCAACTACATTTGATTTCCACAACGCAGTTTCGACTAGTCACCGAGTCAATTTTGTATAGTCACCGTCAGTCACCAAGTATTCGAGCAATACTCGATCGTGCAAACATTTCGTAACCATTGGCAAGTTTCCTCCACACCAGTGTAGAAGTGGGTACCTACCTACCCACCTACATCGACCAATGTGTGGTTACGACCGATTTACTACTACTAGTGTCACGCGAGTCGCGAATCCACAATGGTATTTCTCTTTCACAACATACCAGACATTATCAGGTCAACGGATTTTTAAAATGCTTCTACGTGATACTGGTGTCTTTGGGATGGGTTTTTTTTTGTTAGCCTATTTATGTGCTCCACTGCTGGGCAAAGGCCTCCCCTTTCTCCTTCTAAACCGCTCTATCGTGTGCAGTATCTAGCCATGTTCGCCCTGCAAATAAGATTACATCGCCACACCACCTTCGCCGAGTTCTAGGCAATTTATAAAAAAACTGCTCAATCAAGCTTAGTGTGTCAGGCGTCTCGAAGAAGTTAATTCAATAGCATGTTATTATGAAACTAATTAGTCTGAATTACCAGTATAAATAAACATGAAACAACTAGGTCATAGTTGAGGAGTCGGCGCGATAACCTCTCCCGTCTCGCAGTCATCTGAGCCAGCCTCTACGACTTACGGACATTAATATTTGTTACGACCATTGTTTAGGGTTATGTATCCAATGGGTGCCAAAGTGACCACCACGTCTATCATAGGGCTGAATCTTTTGAACCGTACCTAATGGGTCGGCGGGCACTTAAAATTTTCAGGGTGTGACAATATCCCGAATTTTGACGAGAATACAAAACTACACCTTAGGTCCCAGGTTTTTGGTCCTCCACGAAACCATTCATGTGCCAGTCAGCCTCGCACTTGACTGGCTTTTTTACGACCTCTGAAATCGCGCATAAAAGGGAACAACCCTAATAATTGGCAATAGATTTCACCTTTTTTCTAAGAATAGAAACATCGCTACTATAAATATCGCTTAATGGCATGTTTGTTGCTTTAAACTACGCATTCTTGCCTTTTAGAAAGCTGTATTCGCTGTAGGAAAAATACCTTACATTCATTTATATGGCAATATAAATTCGAAGAACTCTTTGGTTTGCTTTTCTGAGCTGGTAATGGAGACAAATATGATTAATTAATTTATCATATTTTTATATTAAATATTTACAAGAGTTTTTACTAGAGAAAACAATTTGGTAGCTGGAGTATTTCGGTCATTTGTAGATTCGAGAACTGTTTCGGTAACACAAAGAGTATGAACCTTAAAGAGTACTTGCTTAAAGTACAAAAAAATATAAAAGCCTTGGATTTCATGCGAAGCTCGTACGAAATCCTATACTTGCTTTTATTGAATCATATTTATAAACATAAAAGAGAAGAACCAAGCGGGAAAATTCGTGGTATTTTTTTCTTGGAGTGGAACCTTTTATGCCTTTTCAATGACGAGGTCAACGTTTTCTGAAATGCTTCATATTTCGAATTGTGTACAGCAATGAGACTTTTTATTTTATTTCTGGCCTGAAGTTTTTTTTTCGACACCCACAGAGGTTGATTGTGTCGGTTAAACCTTTAGTGGGATTACTGTAGTATGGTTTGTAGTTTTGTAAGAACTGCCACTCAGGTCGATCTTTAGGTAAAGCTGTGCTTGCCTAGGTCGGTCTGTGGATGGGTGACCGCCCGACATACCGAGTTTCCTCCGTGCCTCGGAAAGCACGTTAAGCTGTTGGTCCCGGCTGCCATATATTAGATCTTTGGCAGTAGTTACAGGTAGTCAGTGACCTGAAATTCTGACATCCAGTCTTACCAAAGGGTATCGTATTACCTAGTATTAACTGGGTTGTGGAGGTCAGATAGGCAGTCGCTCCATGTAAAATACTGGTATTCAGCTGCATCAGGTTAGACTGGAAGCCGACCCCAATATAGTTGGGAAAAGGCTAGGCAGATGATGGTTTGTAGTTTTGTACCTAAGTTTAGATGTAACTGGGGATTTTGTAACGAGCCGTAGTCAGGGAGAAAAAAATGTTAAGTGGATGAGACTGCTTAGGGGATTGTGTGGTGTTACGTAAATGGAATACATAAGAATGAGTACATACTTAAGAGGAAGTCTGAAACTGAAAAAAACATACCCAATCGAATTGAGAACCTCCGCCTTTTTGGGAAGTCGGTTAAAAAGTAGTGAGGTAATCGGTTGTCGTGGTATATAGTGTCGTGAGGTTGAGTATGAATGTGAATGGGTACACACGGCTACACATCAAGCTATACAAAACCAGTTAATCTTGGCCTCACTTTACTAGATCTTTTCGCACAATGAACGATCAGATTATACTGGTTTTGTATAGCTTGATGTGTAGCCGTGTGTACACGAGTAGAGGAAGGCTAAATAAACAATGGATGGACTGTGAAAAAGATGATATGGCAAGAAAGGAGGTGTCTGATGAGAAGACGAGCAATAAAGATGTATGGAAGAACAAAATTGATCGAATTGGGTTTAGGGCAAGAGATGAGAATTTCAACGTTATACCTTTCTTGTGCAGTGTGTGCTTACCATAACTAGCCTCATATCGACCTTTACAAAAGTTGAGTGAACAAGATAACGTTATATTTACCAAATCAAAATGTCAATTGATTTCTCATCCATGCTACATAAGGTGTGACGATGAGTCATTCACCTGGCTCACTGGCTGTGCACAACTCACACAATAGCGTGCGGTGTGGCGGTGTGAGACAGTGAAGTGACTCACCACTGACATCTGTCGGCTGCTTCGCGTATTGTTCATCTGCATTCTGTTACTCTGTGGCTGACGAAATTATTTATTCAGGCTTGTGAACGATGTCAACAGAGAAATGAGGCTTTAGGGCTTTGCATTGTGATTCAATTGTTTTATCAAGTAACGTGTGATCTTTTCGTGTTTGTTTTCCCTACTTATTCAAATTGTTTCTTTTTCCTCTTCAATAATTATTGTCGTTGCTCGATTGTTTAAATCTGCATGTAAGTTCAAAATAATTAGCGTTTCTGGTTTATCGGGTTTATCCTTAGTTCTCGTCTTTTTCATCTATACTTCTACATTATTCGGCATCTCATTAGTCACAAAGTGTTCGTTCTTCTTCTCCTAAATGACAATTTATTACGGATTTCAAAAACACAAACAATCTAAAGGAGCATTAATTTACTCATTTTACAGAAGATGATTAAAAAAACGGCCTTACTGTGATTAACACCAGGGCCCCGAGTCTGCTATTCAATCGTGTCGGAATGGTCTATCATTGATCTCATAATTGTTGATTGATGACAAGCCAAAAACTACCTTAAGTCTGTCGACTTAAGGTACTTTTTGGCTTGTCGTCTACTTGTCAAAATCAACAATTTATGAGATCAATGATAGACCATTCTGGCACTATTGAATAGCAGACTCGGGGCCCAGGTGTCTGGTGCTAGGTGCCAGGTCGTGTGGTTAGGCACTAACCACACGATAAAAAACACAGAACAGTTAAAAAAGAAGACATAGAAAGGAGGCGCCAACTCAGCATGCAAAATTACAGAGCCAACTTGGTGTTTATTTTTTAGCATGATTGAATAGCGACCCGGATCCTAATCCCAACCTTTGCCAAGACGATGTATTATCTAAGCTAATGTTGCATGCAGTGCAGTGCCCTACCTAAGTACCTGCACAATACTGCACAGCCACAATTGATATTTTGTTAGGACATCTTTTTTTTGTGTGATCCTTTCTGACTTGCACATTTTAGTAACAATAAGATTTTAATAAAATCAATATTTGACTGTGTCCAACGTACTTGGGGTCGTATTTGTTACCTGAATGTCCTACATTAGTGTTTAAGTAATTCATTTTGGATTGTCATCGCTGCCAGTTATTGCTAATTTTGGCTTTAATAATATTTTTTTATGAATATAGCACACTGAGCCTTGATAACCAAATATACTTTCTGAAAACAACTACAACCGCCACAGACACCCGCGATTATCGAAGCCCATTGAGCCCAAGTTATTTGAAAAGGCGTACCATCAATAAAAAAAAAAGAAGTAAAACCTATCTGGAATTGCGAAACCCCTATTTTTCTTAACCGCTTTACTCACCCCAGACTACAACTGAAATAATGGGTTATTTTACCGCTGTCCTACATCCCTATGGCATTGATTTCGGTTTACTAAACACGCTATACAATCATTATTTATATAGCTTACAAAAAAACTACCGCCAATACTGACTTACGAAGTTGCGAAACGGGCTGATCTAAAAAAAAAGATTAATAGACAATAAATTCACAGAATAACATAATAATATATGTTGGTGTAATGTTATTCTTATCTCTAGATATCTATGTAGAGGGATGGGCAAGTAACTCCATGGACTCTCATTTCAATGAATGTTCGTGGAGTCTCGCTGGAGTTCTTGTACATCCAGCAAATCGCTTTTGTTTAGTTGTCACCTAATGTGAAAACCGGCAATAACTTATTATTAGTTGCGTGCGAACTGTTTTAGCCAGAATTACTTAATCAAATTGAAATGTATTTTTATGGGCTCAATTACCTGTGAAAACAAATAGGTTAATTAGTGATTTCCGTGTTTTCGTCGATTAACATAACTTGTCTTTGGTCAGCTTTTTTTCTGAAAAAAGTTTATTACGGTTGTCTGTTAAATCTGAACCAATTTGTTACTTTGTTTGCAATTTCTTGTCATCTGTAATTAATTATTTACAACTACCACAACTTTTTTAATTTTTTTTATTTCATATGGTCTTACGTTACTGGCACATCTAAAATACTCAAAGGTGGAGTTTCGAAAAACTCTTTCTTTCACACTGCGGAATGCTCTGCGTTGGAAGTCAGGTTTACCAATGGTAAACCTGTTAATAAATACCAATTATCTAAGATTCGCAACCCGGCTATCTCTGCACGTAAAAGAGAATGGGCGAAAATGTATGAAAGCTGGTACACCCCTCCAATAGCAATGAGATATACGTCGTTGGATAGCTCTTTTTAACTGAAACAATATTTACTATTACAGTTTTGTTGAGATGTTTGTCCGTTTTGAGTTATAGCTCAAAAACAAAAGTAAAAATGGATACCTATTAACGTTATTATATCTTAGTGTGTAAGCTAAAATTACATCAATGTCGTTGTATATAACGTAATTCGTAATTATCACAACAAAACATAACATCACGCCTGTAATTCCCGAAGGGTTAGGCAGAGGTGTAGGTGCCTAATAGTAGGTACACCCACTTGTCGTCAGTTATGTTTAAGTCCCATGTAATAGGGGGCGAGCCTATTGCCATCAACCTGGCACAAATCCAGACACCATGGCTGCTACCAAGAAATTCTTGAGGGAAACTCCAATAACACTTTGTCCGACCAGGGAGAATGTATGGAAGCTGGTACACCCCTCCAATAGCATAGCAATGTCATATACGTCGTTGGATAGGTCTTTTTAAATGGAACAATATTTACTTTGACAGTTTTGTCGAAATGTTTGTCCATTCTGAGTTAAAGGTTATACTTAAACAAAAGTAAAAAATCATATTATTAATATTGTGATATCTTGGTGTGTAAGGGAAAATAACACTAACGTCGTTGTATAATAATAGGGGAGAGCGGGGCTAAAAGTGCCGGGGGTAAATTGTGCCGACGCGAATATCTCGAAAACAAAAAGAGGTAGTTATACGATCGTATTGTGTGGGTCCATATTGGCTCACCTAAAGTTCTTTATCCGAAATTGTTCTTCCTAACGATTTGTAATCCGAATGATCACTCTTCCTAAAATTTTTCATCCTAAAGTTTTCATTCATACTATTTGTAGTCCTACCGACGATGTTCATAACACTCATGTTTCCGAAAATTGGAATTCATAATATCATTAGTGTAAATATATTTAAACTCCTACTGTTTTTTATCCTAACGCTTTTATTCCTAAACATAATTACCATAATATTTTCACTCATACAACAGTTTAGAATGATTAAAGGTCGTTTCACTGATTTTTGTCTTGAAATAAAATAAATGAATGAAATTCAGGTCAGAGTGTCGTCTTGGGGGCACTATGAAAAAAATACTTAGAAAAATTTCGCGACCAATTTCGAGGTAGCGCTCGCCGGCCGCTCCCGCGGCACCGCTCGCTTCGCTCGCTCGGCTCGCGCGTAGTTGGTCACAGTTCTAACCTAACCTAACCTATGGATATCTTTGCATAGTATATAAGGTCCCATTAAAATAGGTGGACAAATTTTAACACAGCGTTTAGTAAGCCTAACTAAAGACATCAAAACAAAAAAAAAACACTATATAAAAAGTGATTTTATTTTGACTTAAAATAATAAATTGCCGGCACTCTAGAACAAACTCATCCTATAAAAGTAGGTATTTTATTTCTTATTCTTATATTTTTTTTGCTATTGTCCTTATTTTAGCGGTCTGAATGATTTCTAAAATTTTGTCCATCTATTTTAATGGGACCTTTTATAATACTGATTATTATGAATAAAAAGTAATATAAACAAAAAAAAAGATATGACTTTGAATAATAGTGTAAAAGATGGTTATGTTGAGAAAATATAGGAAAACAAATAATAGTGTAATAGATGTTTATTGCTACAGACATTATGAAGTCGAATGCTTCGGAATTAAAACATTAGAGACAGAGAAGTTAGGAATTGCGATTGTTAGGATGAAAAATGTTAGGAAGAACATTTTCGGATTTCCAATTATCGGAGTTGAAATTTTAGGTGAACTTTGGCGCACCCAGTGGCAGTGCATGTGAGGGTCGTCCAGCGCCACGTCAGTAAATATTTTCGTTTCGATACTTTTTGGTCGCAAGCTAGCTTTTTTCGTGCTTTTTATATGAGAGTTTTAGTAAAATGTTTGTTATTTATCCTAGTTTGCTATGCAGTGTAATTTTAATGCTTTGAGCAGAGTGATTTTTATATGTGAGACAAAATTTCAAACTCTCGCTCACGGGGTAAAATGTGCCGTTCATGTGGGGCTGCTTGTGCCGCGGCACAACCAACCCCGACTTAGGGGTTGGTTGTGAAATCTATATGATATTTTGTAATATAGTCCTTAGAGACTGATATTTTTTAAAATTTTATTGATCTCATTCGCATTTTTAATAATTGATCGCATTCGTATAAAAATAAGTACAAACTTTGATTTAAAATATGTTTTTAAGTTTGAAATAATTACATAAGTAAGGGTAATTTGTTTTTTTAAATTATAATACTTAGAAACTGTTGATTTATAGTAAAAATTATAACAAATAAATATATTATTATAAAATTGATGTCTTTTAAATTCTAAATTAATTTTGATTTATGTAAAACACCTAGCATTATCAACGGCACAACCGACCCCAGCTACGGCACAACTTGCCCCAAAGTGGGGTTGGTAGTGCCTTGCCGCCGCTGTGTAAAAAAAACACTTCTTCTTAAAAACTATGAAAAATGTGCAAAATCTGTAGGTAAATTCGTTTTATAGACTAAATTTGGCTTAGGATGAACCACTACTTTCAGACATAGTACTTGTTTTATCCGAATCATATAAGGATTTGTCAAAATCGGCACGTTCAGCCCCGCTCTCCCCTATAATGTAATTCGCAAATAACATAACATATCATCACGCCGGTAGCCCCCGAAGGGTTAGGTAGAGGGGTATCTGATAGTATATCCAAGTTATGTTTAATATCCAAGTAATAGTTGGCAAGCCTATTGTCATCAACTATGTACAAATCGAGACTTCGTGGCTGCTACTGAGAAATTCGTAAGGGAAAACCCAATAACACTTTGTCCGACCAGGGAGAATGTATGGAAGCTGGTACACCCCTCCAATAGCAATGTCATATACGTCGTTGGATAGGTCTTTTTAAATGGAACAATATCTACTATGACAGCTTTGCCGAAATAGTTTGTCCATCCTGAGTTATATCTCAAAAACCAAAGTTAAAAAAAGTTTTTAGTATTCCGACACAAAGTACTCATCTGTTTACGTACATTTTATTAATTGGTAATTTTTGAATGTCTCGTTGATCTAGTGGTTGCAAGCGCGACTGCTGAACATGAGGCCCTGCGTTCGATTCCCGGGTCGGGTAAATTGTTACCTATTGGATTTGCTCTTCTTCTTTCAAGAATTTGTCAGTATCAGTCAAGGAATTTGTATTTATGCCTAGTTCATGGCAATAGGTTCACCCTCTATTACATGGGAAACATAACTGCCGAAAACATCGGTGTATTATTATAAGTTACACCTCAGTCTAACCCTTTAGGCATTACAGGCTTGATGGTATGTTATGTTATTTGCGAATTACATTATTATACTATAATAATATATATTATTATACAACGACGTGTTATTTTCCTTTTTACACCAAGATATCACAATATTAATATCATCAATTTTTACTTTTGTTTTTAACCTATAACTCAGAATGGACAAACATTTCGACAAAACTGTCAAAGTAAATATTGTTCCATTTAAAAAGACCTATCCAACGACGTATATGACATTGCTATTGGAGGGGTGTACCAGCTTCCATACATTCTCCCTGGTCGGACAAAGTGTTATTGGAGTTTCCCTCAAGAATTTCTTGGTAGCAGCCATGGTGTCTGGATTTGTGCCAGGTTGATGGCAATAGGCTCGCCCCCTATTACATGGGACTTAAACATAACTGACGAAAAGTGTGTGTACCTACTATTAGGCACCTACACCTCTGCCTAACCCTTCGGGAATTACAGGCGTGATGTTATGTTTTGTTATGATAATTACGAATTACGTTATATACAACGACATTGATGTAATTTTAGCTTACACACTAAGATATTATAACGTTAATAGGTATTCATTTTTACTTTTGTTTTTGAGCTATAACTCAAAACGGACAAACATTTCAACAAAACTGTAATAGTAAATATTGTTTCAGTTAAAAAGAGCTATCCAACGACGTATATCTCATTGCTATTGGAGGGGTGTACCAATAAGCCCATTCTCCTTTTGAGTGGCAGTGACACATAGCAATTGTTTTAGAAACAGTACACCTTTGTTTGTCCATGAAGCAACACCGTGTACCTGTTGTGAAAAAACTATCGACACTGTAATAGGTGTTAAACTGAAGTTCTTTGTGGAATTTTCGCCTTCCATGCCATTGCTGTCCCTGTCACTAGTGCTAGAGAATCTCTCATTGTCTTCATGTTCTCTATCTTAATCTTAATTTACTTGGGGCTGTTACTTTTGTCTTTCCTGTCGTCATCTCAGCGTTTCACTCTACCCACAAATCACATTAAATTATGTCACTGTTCTACTGTCGTCATTCTATTTTTTTCAAATCAAATCAAAATATTTTATTTGCCAGAATATGGTATATAAGATGTTACAGTAAAAAATTGTTTCAGCATACCCTGCCATAACATGGCGTGCAAATGTCTTACAAAACTGAGCGAAGTCGATTAATCTAGCTTACAATTTACAAGTTCTATTGACTTGTCATCTAAATATTCTTTAACAGTTTGTGACAACTTTTTGGAGGTTTCAATGCATTTCCTTTTCTACCATGTATAAGTATCGGCCGTTATCGCAGTATTTAGTCATCTCATTCTAGATTCTACGCCAATTTATCTGTGGTCAGTTTATCTTCTTCCATACCTCTCTTATGAGATTTCCTCCAGGATCTATTCTCTTTCTAGCCATATAAATGACTTTTGTCATTCTACTGGCCAATCTATTTGAGATCAGCGCAAAATATCTTCTTCTTCAATACACCTCAATCTGTTTTCATCTCAATTCTTCTCATTCCAACCCAAACTCTTGCACATAATCCAACTGAAGTCAGCGATAAAAAATGTCGCCATTCTACTCTCTTTTTCACAAAAAATAGTCTAGGGCGCAGCATATCTTCTTCTTCCATACACCGCTGTGGATTCTGTCAGCTTCATCTTTCTGTCTTTCTCTTTACCCCAGCTGTAGCTAGCCACTGAATATATTCTTCTTTCTTAATCTCTCTGACAGTAGTCAGTTTCACCCTGTTTCTAGCCCTGTCATCTTTCACAAAATCCAAATTTTTTGAGTCTTTCTCCTCACGACGCTCCACTTTTTCTTCAAACATCAAACAACTCTCCTCCTTTCTTCTAAATTTTGCTCCAAGTTAAACAACTTGGAGGTGCACAAGTATTATCTTTCAAAGGGACAAACCGACTAGTCGACCATCTCGAGCCGGCTTGTCCCTTCGAATGCGGCTGGACGGCTTCCTCTCCGAACAAATGGCATCAATTTGTCGTGCACTGCTATAGATTGCTATAGTCACTGCATAAACGTTGATTCGAGTAAGTACCGACAATGTCGCTCGCCGCATTGTCCAATGAACGTGGGTTACTTTGTGTGAGTGTCATCAACTCATCATAACATCGGCAGCATTGTAGCTATACACTCCTTTATACAGTAGATGGGAATGGTGACTGAATATATCCATCATTGTTATTGATTACCTCGATACGAGCACACACTGATTCTTTTTCTTCTATGTCTTTTACAATATTCACGGGAAGACAGAACTTTTAGGTGGAATAGCTAGAAAAATTCATGATCTTATCGTCAGTATCTAAAATATTGTTTATGGACAGTAATATCGCCATAAAGCTCGCATCTGGAACGTTATAATTGTATAACATTATGGTCTCCATGTCCGATCTTGACTAATGTATGAGAATTCATAGCGCTCGTAAGAAGTGTTATGGAAAATGTTTTGTATTTTGCCACCTCTCTCCAAAATTCCAAATAAAAAAATCCTCAATAAAAATTTATTTCTACATTGGTGCTGCATATTTCGGGTTCGTTACGCAACTCCACTGCTTAAATACGGGAATGTATTAAACTATTAATCAGCCGTTTTTTATGGATATCCGGAGTTACCGACACCATCCCGTGGAAGGGTGACTGACCCGTGACTCATACTGATTCGCAAACGGATACCTATCGCTCATATTATTTATTATTATTGCGTACATAACGGCATGTTGTTTATATGTCTGAGATAATTTGCATACATTTATGTCATTAACTTATTTACTATTTTGTTTATTTTATGTTGTACTTATTTTTTGTTAGTTGAGAGTGAAATGTATGGCGTATGAAAGGGAAAGTCTTTGTCTTGGCAACACTTAGTGGTGTCAATACTTTCAATGTTTTCTATTGTACTTTTGCAATGGTCCATGTCATGTGTGAACAAAAAACCGGCCAAGTGCGAGTCGGACTCGCGCACCGAGGGTTCCGTACAAACAAAGTTTAAAATTACTTAGAATATTTTTATTATGTGATGTAACTAAAAATTTATGGTTTTCGTAATTTTTCCTTTATCTATGCTATAAGACGTTGCTTCGTACCAAATTTCAAGATTTTGAGTTCACGGGAAGCACCCTGTAGGTTTTGATTCCCTTGCAAGTGTCGAAAATTTGCGGCATAAACGGCTGTATCTTTTGATTGCGTTGGCTTAGAAGTTTGATTTTTTCACAGCTTCAAGGGACAGTAGACCTGAGTAATTGATATAAATTTCAGCTTCATACCTCCACGCGTTCCTGAGAAAAAGGGTCTTGACAGACGGACGGACGGACAGACGGACAACAAAGTGATCCTATAAGGGTTCCGTTTTTTCCTTTTGAGGTACGGAACCCTAAAAACCGATCAGTAGACAAAAGTAGCAGTTTTTGATGACTGACAATTGATTTATTGTTTGCGAAGTTCAGTTTGGTTGGTCTTTATTCGGTTAGAAAAAACCGGTTTCGGTTTAGTAGTTGGCAACCGGTCTCTGCATTCCTATTTATTTTTGATAGCCGTCACTTGAGTATTAGATGAGTACCTCGCTAGTACTTCAAACGTGACTTCAAGAGAGCCTTTTCTCTATGTCTAGTCTATCTTTTTCTGTTCTGTTGGCACGATTTATATGAGAATAGCTGATTCTGTAACACAAACCTGTTAAGCAAGGCTGGATGCTGTAGTAACTATTTTATTCCTTTGCCAGTCATCCAGTCTAAGTGCGCTCAAGGTACAGACCCCAGTAGATCAAGCTACAATCTGATTTTTTTTAATAGATCTGCGTCATTATCGCTAAAGTATTAGGTTCAAGGTTGATTTAAATTATTTGACAGTTTCTGGAAGTTTGATGCACTGGCAGTTTGGACACCGAACCACACCGAACTGTAACTAACTCTTAGTGATATGTGTAACCGTTTATAAATGAAGTCAAAATCGCAATCGCAAACAGTGTCCCTGTCTCCCTGAATCTGATCAGGGTTTCTTTGATCTTGTACCTTTCTTCTTTGATTCTGACGTGTGTGTTCTGTTGTTTCAGGCCCGGGCAGACGGATCACGGGCACGGCGGCGGCGCGCTGGCGTACGGCGGCAAGCCTGCGGCAGGGGGCGTGGTGGCGCCGCCGCAGCCCCGGCCGCCGCCCGCGGCGCCCTACGCCCCACAGCCCTACCCTCCAGCACAGCTGCGGCTGCACCAGCCAGGATATGGATCTGCGGCTTTATCATACAGGTGGGTTGAGCTTTAGTTGCTACTTGAGTGATGTGTTTATTACTGGACACTTTGAAATACATCCTTTGGACGTGTTGTTCAGTTGGCCCCGATTAAAAGAGTGAATATACTTATCGACGCGGACTTAAACCAATCACGTATCTCGCATTTAGTTCAGTGCGACACTCACTTCGTCCGAACCAAAACAAGGCAATGCCTGAATGAAGCTTTAACTCTTATTACATGGACATAGAGTTTTTTTTGATGGTCACAAGACGATTCTCTATCAATAAGTGTGGTCACTCCTTAAGACTAGAACGTCCCTAACTATTCCACTTCTACCTGATTACCAACTGTTCCAATAACAAAGTCTCTAAAACCAAGGGCCAAGGCCGACGTGCCCCAAATATAGGACGCCCTTAATTACCGTTGCTCAGTTGGAATACCACAATTTCTAAATCCGGCCGAGAGCCACCTGCATTCACTAATGACACTTACAAATATTTAGGACAAGCTATCGAATTGGAGAACCGAGATAAGTAACGTTAGGTTCTACACCTTGAGAACTCAAATTTGAGGTGATTAGATTGATTTTTGCTCTATCAAAATTGCATTTGCCAACAATGCTACGTCCTCTTCTGCTGGACATTGACCTACCCGACAATGAACTAATGATCCTGGGGAGATACTCCCTTAATCCAAGCTTAGCTGCTTGATTGATGAGCACATTATGAGAAAGGACTCACTTAGGGATTACTCTTGTACAATGGTCTAATGTTGAAAATGCTGACTGAATAGAAGCTTAATAAAGCCTTTATAATTGATACACGGTCTACTATAGGTCCATAAGTGAAAGTGTATGTTCTTCTAAAACTAACCCTGTAATAGCCTTCACAGATCGTAAATGCTGGTTATAAAGTGTTGTCGCAATCAGTTCCAAAAACAACAGAGTCAATTCTAGCACTTTTAACAGTATTCGTAAACGAGATGACGCTTCAATTTACTACTCTATTAACAACTTGTGAACGCACTAAATTGGTCGAGCGTTCAACTTATTAGCGCCATTTGAATTGATAGAATCGTCTTCTGTTTTACCTTCGGACCTATTATTACTTTTAGACGCGTCTTCATAACGGCACAATATAAATATGGACAGTACGGAAACTGCCTACAAACGCTCGAAACCGCACACTCACACAAACATGCGCATCGACAGGGCCAGCTAGCGATTGTGGCAGTGCTCTCAGTTGTGCGTGCCGCGCCGAGACGAGTGGTTAGTTTACGTAAAAGTTTTTTTTGAAATTAATATCCTCCAATCTTTTTTAAATGCCGGGAACGTATACGGGTGTTTAAACTCGGCTACATCAAAACCGGAGATGTTGTATTTTAAACTTCCTACTAATTTTGAAAGGTAAGAATGATTTTTGTTATCGAATTATGGGCGTTCAAAGTTTCTGTAAAAAAAAAATTGAAATTGAAATATCTCGAAAACGGAGCGTCCTAGACAAAAAAGGACCAAAATTTTGACCCCCCTCTGCCACCCTCGTGATATTTAAGTGAGAATCACATAACACAAAAAAAAACTTTTTTTACGCTGGTCCAACTTTACTTAAAACATTAAATAACATTTTATTAGTCTAAAACTGTGTAGGTAGTATGATATGAAGGAAAGTTCATTGATAATAATAATTTAAAACAATATAATATTATATTCGTTCTTAATATTAATAATATGTTAATTATTTATAGCAGAATTGCACATCACTAGTTGTAGTAAGCTAGTTATTTCAATGGGGTTGGCAAGTGAAAGCTGATTGTAGATGGCGTGTCCATAGCTTGTCCCAATCCGACCAATGAGGTCAAGCTATTTTGAAATATAAAATGACATTGACAGATATTCAACCAATGAAGACCTTAGGTTCATGCGGTGCTAGCGCCATTAGTTCCACCAGTTGCCCGTCCCATTCGATGATTCATTGATCACAACAGAATAAAAATATTTAAGAAAAAAAAACAATATCATTAACATTAAAAGGGACAACCCTATGGCTTTAATGGAGCATAGGTAGTTATCGCATCAACTAGGCTTAGTTTCGGTACTGTCCATATTTATACTGTGATAACGGCCTACTTCTTCACGTGTCTCTGCCATTAAAGTATAATTTACTATACTTACGCACTTTATATTCGTGTAACACACGATTTCACCTTTCTGAGATATATTCTCAGAAAGCCTGAATAGTTTTTTTGTTACGTTCTTTTCTGACGTGACCTACAGTCGAAAAACTCGAATAAAAATGTCTCATTCAAATCGTGTCTTTTGAAATGCTGAATAAAGGAGATCGTTATTCTCAGTCTGCTACATTGCAGGAGTCTTTGCTCCTTAAATTCGGAGCAGCTTGTTTTGAATATAGTGATTTGCAAAATAATAGGGGTTTTTTTGACAGTACCTACCTAAGTCGTACGTAATATATTCAGACACAAGTTGACACAACCCTCCTAGGTGCGATTCATTAACATACAAAATTTTGGGAAGGGTCTTCAGTTCTTCACAAAGGATGTTTGTCCTTCGACCCTTCTTCTTAAGCGGTTATAAAATTGGAATTCTTTTGAGAATACTTCCAAGTATGATACCTACACTTTTAAATTAACTGTAACATGTTATAACGGGTTTTTGGGAGTAAAAAGTAATTTCCCGAATGCTTGTGCTCTAAAACGAGTTCTTGGCTTCGTCATCTCTGCCTTGGTTACTTGGTGGACGTGATTGAAGACAGGTAACATAGAAAGAGTTCCATTATTCAGTCATTGGCCATACGGTCAACGCGGTACGTGCGAAGACTTATAGTAACTGTGCTATTTAGTTACTGTAATATTTTGATTGTCTCTTCGTCGTCATATCAGCCCTATTAAAGCTGACATTAATCTACAAAGTGCTTAGGTTAAGCTCTATTTCCTGTGCCAATTCGTCTGTTGTTAAATCTTCTACTTTCTTTTGTTCCTTTACTGAAGCTGCTAAAATGCTGCCATTAAATGAACTAGTTTTGCAATGTTCAGCTCCCGACGGACATTCTTGGGTTTTTTTAAGGTGGGTGTTTTATGTTATTTTATCCTTTTTTTCAATTAATTTTTAACAATCGTGGGTTTTTTCAAAAATTTTAATTTTGTTCTATCATGTCATTTTAGCAGCTTCAGTAAAGGAACAAAAGAAAGTAGAAGATTTAACAACAGACGAATTGGCACAGGAAATAGAGCTTAACCTAAGCACTTTGTAGGTTAATGTCAAATGTTTTATTTTAAACTTTTTACTTTTATTTTTATTTTTTTGTCTAAGAACATGCACCAATCAAACCTAAACCCATAACTGAAAACTGAATCAAAATCGGACTTGTAGTTTTGGAGAAAAATTGCAACTTTGATTTGCAAAAAAAATTTTTGCTGCAGCGCCCCCTGGTGAGTTGTCACCGTAACACCCATCTAAGAACATGCACCAATCAAACCCGAACCCATAACTGAAAACTGAATCAAAATCGGACTTACCTATAGTTTTGGAGAAAAATGGCAACTTTGATTTGCACAAAAAATGTTTGCTGCAGCGCCCCCTGGTGAGTTGTCACCGTAACACCTATCTAAGAACATGCACCAATCAAACCCGAACCCATAACTGAAAACTGAATCAAAATCGGACTTACCTATAGTTTTGGAGAAAAATGGCAACTTTGATTTGCACAAAAAATGTTTGCTGCAGCGCCCCCTGGTGAGTTGTCACCGTAACACCTATCTAAGAACATGCACCAATCAAACCCAAACCCATAACTGAAAACTGCATCAAAATCGGACTAGTAGTTTTGGAGAAAAATGGCAACATGTATTTGCACAAACACACAAACAAACAAACAACCTCTCACCCCAAACGCATACGTCTCCGTTCCGTCGTGGGTAAAAAGGTGAAGGTAAATTATAGTGTGACGGTTGACAGGACACTCTCAGGACAGTATGGAGGAAAAATCGTGTTGCGAACTTACGACCCCAAGTAACATAGGACAGGGGCAGGCATATGATGATGAATGAAGCTTGTATAATCCCTTCCAACTCATTGTTGTATTATCTTTCCCCTGCTCTTATTTTTCTGGAGACAAAACTACCTCTAGCCTACACAACTAAATAGTCACAAGAATCCTCACAAAGTTTTCGTATCTCCGGAGATATTAATGGTTTGGTCACGTCTGGCTGGGGTAGGGGGCCTCACGTACGCTCCTCAGCGAATACCAAGCGTCCTTGTTGTCATTCATAACCATTATCTGCAAGCATGGGAAACATTGCTTAAGTTATAGACGAGGGTCAGAGGTACAGGTCATGTTTGGAGAGGTAAGGGAACGTAAGGATGGGGAAGGGAAAAGGGATATGGGATCGAACTTACCTATACAAGACAAAATCGTAGGTACTGATCAATTCACAGTTCAAATCACGGGATGGATCGGTTTCCGCGGTCCGAACCGCTCGTGGTGCGAAACGACGAACGACCCTAAAATTTAGCATACAGACAATGATATATTACGTATTCGGATTGACTAAATACAAATTCGAACTTTTAACGACCAATACCAAGTTTTGTTTAAGTGAGTAGTGCAATTTAAATCACGTTTTTTTATTAAAATGGCACTCAAGCAAAAGTTTGCACATTGAGTAATTGCGCATATTTTTCTGCGAACGTTTTTGAGACGCAGAGCGTGTATTTTGGGTCTATTTTATATGAATACCGGTGCCTTTCATATCGTAACCATCCGGTAAGAAATGATTTTGTAGAATTCCACCCCTAAGCGAACAGAAGGGGTTGAAAGTTAGGGCACGCCACGATAGTGGCGGTAAGTCCCCTCTTTGAGGAGTGGCTAGAGAGGAGCCACGGCGCCCTCACCTTCCGTCTGACGCAGGTCCTCACCGGACACGGATGTTTCAGGAGGTACCTGCACCGAATCAGGCGGGAGGAAACGCCCGGATGCTTCCACTGCGAGGATCGACCGGAGGACACGGTGGAGCACACTGTGGAGGTGTACCCTGCTTGGGCGGAGCCCCGCCGTGTTCTCGTAGCGGCGATCGGCGGCGGCGACCTCTCGCGTCCGGCCCTGGTGCAAGCCATGGTCCGGGGCGAGGTGGAATGGGACGCCGTCGCCTCCTTCTGCGAAGCAGTGATGCTAGCGAAGGAGGTGGCGGAACGAGAGAGGGAGCGAACCTCTCAACGTCCCAGCCGCCGCGGAAGGCGCTCCGGGCGTCGGGGGCCACGTGATGGCATCCGGCCACCGTAGACCCGGGCCTGTGGACGGTGAGTAATGGGCTAGCTCGCCGTCCGGCCGTCGTCATGACGGCAACAGACCGTGTCGGCGGCGCGTTCGTGTTCCATGCGCGCTTCAAAGAGATGTCAGCAAGGAGGGGCCCGCAAGGGCCGACGCCCGTCGGGGCCGCGGATTTTAGTACTAGATGACGTGGCCTCGGCACAAGGGCAAAGAAGGAACATGGGTTCGGTTTTTAGTCAGTAGAAGTCTGACACTCCCCATGCATTCATTGAACACATAAAAACAGTCGGTGAAAAAGCTAAAAAGAACTTTTATGCTTTAACGAGAATATCCAAATCTACATGGGGTTTATCATTTTAAACTCTAAAGACGATCTATGGGGCTACTTACTTGGGGTGTATGTGCTACGGGGCACCAGTTTGGGCCGACAGGGCCACCATTGGAGCGGTACGACGTAAATTACTTCAAAGCCAGCGGTTGGCTTTGATTTTCTTGTGTAAAGCGTATAGGACGGTTAGTACTGAAGCCTTACCGGTACTGGCAGGGGTACTTCCAGTCGATCTTGAAGTACAGCGCCGTGCTTCAATGTACTACTGCGCACGAGAGACCGCGGACACAGACTTTTTAACGCAACGTGACCGTGCTAAAATAGCTAGATTACTTAAACCACAGACTGACGTCTGGGAGGAACTTTTGTCTGAATGGCAATGTAGGTGGGATAATTCCATCAAGGGCCGACATCTTCACCAGTTCTTTCCATCCGTTCGTGAGCGGCTGGCCAGGACATGGCTGGAGGTGGATCACTGTGTCGCCCAATTTCTCACAGGTCATGGTAACTTTAACAGTAAATTATTTTCCTTCAAGCTTGTTGCCTCGCCTTTTTGTCAATGTTCTACATCTGACTGCGAATTTGAACAAACTGCACATCACATTTTATGGGAGTGTAGTCTTTGGCAAAATGAACGTAATATTATGTTAAATAGTGTACAGGTTACATCCGGAGTTATTTACTATACGGACCTTGTAGAAACTAGAACAAATTTCCGTGCGTTCAAGCAATTTTGTCATACCTATTATTGGAATCAAATATAACAGCTCGCAACTTAGGACCCAGTAATATTAATGACAATAATATCCGTGGTGCTAGGCAACTGGGCTTATCTCAATTGTATACGTCCCTGTGTGCCTATTGGCCTTGTTCTGTTCTGTCTCCTGCTGATATGGAGGGAAGTGGAAACTATTCTTTTCTGATTAATTTCGTTGCGGGATCCAAGACAGTTAAATCATTTCTCTGGGACTTCGTCGAGCTTCACTGTCTCGGCGCTTTTCTTGTGGTCGCCACTGTTGATTCTGGCTAACAGGAGTTACAGTGGTTTGGGAATAGTGTGGCGGGCTTGTCCCATTAAAAAAAAAAATGACACTCCCCTTCGCTCTTCCCAAAAAAAAAAAGGGGGTTGAAAGTTTGTATGAAACTCTGTTACCGGTCGAAGCTGATGCGGGTTGGTTAGACCACAATAAAAAAGTAGATTGATATTGGTGGTACGCAGATACGGTTCCAAACTTCCAACTCAATACAGTGACTCAAAGATAAACTTATCTGTTGATTTGTGTTCGAGGAACTCCGAAACTAGGCTGTTTGATTACCAACGACCGATAACCAGTTTTGCGTGTCTAATATAAGCGGTTCATAAAAAATACACTTGTAAACGTACCGACAGCTGTATTAATTGGTTACCCCCTTTTTCTCTCTGTAAGGTATTTTAATTTTAATACGGGAAGTCCGTAATTATTGCAGTTGTCTGTACTTCCTTACTTAGGTACTTACTTACATTATTTGTTAGAATTTCTTTATTCCGTTGTTATTTTTGTCCAATACCTTCTTGAGCGTTCCCACTTCCCATCAAACCGTTTTTCATGGCGGTTTCGTTAAGATGTAAACAAACGTACTTATTGTTAAAATTACGTGAAAATATGACGATTGTCATCCAACACAAAAACAGTTTCGGTTAATGTTTTCTTTAATTAAAATTTGCAATCATTTTATCATAATTGCCTCATAATAAATTTAGCTCAAAGGACAACGTGGAGCAGCAGCACAATTTGCAAAAATCGATATTTTAAATGAGGTAATTTAAAAGTCCATCTTAAGTGTTCGCGTAACTAGGTAATAGTACATTACTGCAGAATCCAGTAAGTAAGCCTTCCTGGCCAAGTATGAGTTAACCGGACCGAACCGCAGGTGAGGTCTGGTTATATACGAGGCCAGGATGGCTTTCTTACTGGTTGAGGTTTGTATAATGCTTTTCTCAAAAATTAAAGAAAGTTTAACAACAAATTCGTTTAATTAATATTGAAGGTTACATTCATATGTGAAAAACACAATAGCACTTTTTGGCCGACCCGGGAATCGAACCCAGGACCTCACGTTCTGCAGTCGAGCTTGCGACCACTAGACCAACGAGGCAGTTTAGGAAACAACTTTAGAAAAAACTTTTTAATAAACTGAAATTACTAAATACAATCATAAAATCCCACACTATACTTCTACAACATTACTAAGTACAAAGGTTCCAAAAATATATGTATCTCATAAAATGTCATACCAAAAAGAGAGATAGATATATATTTGGAACCTCCCTTCTATAACCATGTTATAATGGCTAAACTCTAATCTGTGTCTGGTACTTTTTTTTTTTTTTTCTAAACAGATCTAAAGAGGATGACCTAGTGTCCAGTAAGTAAATTACATACTTACTTACTGGACAGTAGGAGATTCCAAGTTTAAAATCTCGCTTCTTACTGGACAGTTGTGAATAAGTCTCCGGTAAAGTTCACTTTCTGGATACTTTTTAGAGATGTTATGGCAACATTACATACCATTTTTGAGAAAAGTATGTTTTCATTACGAGAAGCACTAATGTTTATTGGATAGTATTTTCTAATGATACGTTAGAAGCTGCTATCTAACCGCCTTATTAATAAAAATAGTTTAACCTGGTTTAACTTACGCTTGGTTTATCTCGCATGCCGTCACTTTCTTTTGAATATGTTTGAAGTGAGACGGCATGCGAGATAAACCAAGCGTAAGTTAAACCAGGTTTAACTATTTTTATTAATAAGGCGTTAGATGACTGGCGGACAGACTTCTAGTAATTGCTTCGTGTTGGATTCTACAGAAATAAAGGAGAATGCCACAAAGCAGGTTGTAGCTTCGTCTTTTCCATTTTTATGCAAAACTCTTATTTTGTTTTTTTTTTTACATATATTTTTGATCAGCAACTGTGGGTTTGATATAAGATATTCACATATACTAACAAATAATAACAAGTTTCTAAGTATGCAACTATGGACAAGGTTCTCTAGGCATATAAATACGTTACAGCCATTAAAAGAAACATTACATATCTGACATGGATCCTGGTATTAGCATCCATCATTAATAATTATGTCATTATCTGACTAAGTTTCTTTGCGTTTCCAGTCAGACTGCCATGCTACTTTTACGCGAATTACAGGCAAAACAATGAGAGCCGACGTTACGCTGAGATAAGGAAACAACACCATTGTATTGCCTAGGGTTGTCCAACCACAGAGTCCTTGCAAAAATATTTTGTTAAAATTATGAACAGAACATCCCTCGTTGCCGCAGGCCGATGTAATTTACAAAAACATCAGCCATGTTTTTTCGCGTTACATATTTTTATCTCCCGCAATTTTTTAAGCATGACGTCATCGCCAGTGCTTATTTATGTAGGTACATCGTTTCGCAAAATTAAATTTTCATGTAATTATTATACGAATCGTTAAAATTCAACAAACTTTTTAGATGAAAAATGTTTTAATTACGTAACATCTGTGTTCGTATTCTTGGAGGACCTTGAACCAAATGGAGGTTAATATATTTACTATGTTATTGCTATATAATTAGAGAACTGTTTTATATTTAAAGTTTATCTTTACTTATTTGTATACAGTACTGAAAAGATCTTTGGGCAGGGCTGTTGATAAACTTTCTTGATTTTTGTGCAAAATTGGCGCGTAAAATGTAGGTAATGAAAATCCGAGATGGCGGTCGGTGTAAGTGTCGATTTTCGCCACGTGTCGTAAGATCCCTGCTGCGCAGTTAATAAATCTGTTGAGCGTGTACACGATAGTAATGTCATTGTTTCTGTTAATGACGTAGCATCATTGTTTACACTTTAATCATCGCATTCTCATCATTTAACACCAATGTAAACTTCCGTTCTTTTGCCAAACAACCGTCTTTACCAGTTTCAAGTCAAAGCAAAAATCAGACCTTTGATAAATAAACCAGTCCGTGCAACCCTGGGGTTTATTGCAGTCTTGGGAGATGTAATACCCGTCTACCAGCGAACCAACGACAATACTCGCCATGGGAAGCGATTACAATGTTTTTGCACAATACATTACTTACTTAATTGAGATTTCTTCACAAACCTGCAAGCTAAAATAACCTGAAACACCACGAAATGAGGCACATTATACTTTGAAACAAGAAAACGGATTCAGATTTCACCGTGCGAAAAAGAATTATTATTTTATTTGAGATAAAACTTGGTTTTGTAATATCGGATTGAATATAACTACATTATAATGCTCAATTTCTGTTTTAAAATCCTCTTCATTTGCGTTCTCTAAATACCCATTTTTTTTTTGTAAAAAGTAAAAACCCAGTTTTCGGCTATAAAGACCTATTATAAATTTATATTATACAGCAAGCACTTACCTAGTTCTGAATTTGATGATTTTGTCTGATTGTATGAGATTAAATAAAGAATAAAATATTCAACAAAATCTTTTTAAGGGAAATTCACCCTACAAAATATCTATAGAAAACTACAATTAAACAGTATTATACCGCACCTAAGTAAAAAAATAATTATATAAGAATTTGTTACAATGCTAAAGTACGTACCTATCAAAAAATTTCAAAAGATCTTTAGTAATGTACGACTATAGAGGAGTCTATTCTTCCACTTCTTTTCATTCCTTCCCATGTCCCTGGCCCCAAAATTGTCACAAAAAGCTTCTAAGTTTGTAAAGAAGTCAAAAAATGGCTGTTAACAAACAGACCTCGTACATTCTTCATTGAAAACAAAAACCTGGATCTGATCCAACCAGCCTGGTGTTCTGAAAGGTGTTAGAAATAGCCCGACAACCAACAAATATCATTCGCATGCAATTTACTCGGCTGTATTTTAGCACTAGTAATGCCACCTGCATTACTCACTTCTTGAAATAAATGAGAATAGCCACGTATAAAATTAACTAGCTAAGTTATACATATTTGATGTAACTTCCCGCATTTTTTCGTCTGGCTGGACCATAGATAACAGAAACAACAGTGTTATCTATGGGCTGGACAGATCTTTAACCTAAATTCTGTTTGTGGACGTTCCAAGCTCTTAGAAAAACGATTCTGTCGACCAATTTTCGGCTTGGAACTGCAACAATTATTTTAGTTTTTTGTCCATCCATAAAAAAAGTATGTGTTTTAATGTCTGCCCCTGTGAGGATTCTAAACTGAATTGTCAGGGCAATAAAACAATTAATCAATGCTACCAATATAAACAACAAAAACGTGGGAAATCTCATATTAGTTCCACCTCCTGCGATATTTTATTTGTTTGTACGCGAAACTGTAAAAATAGCATCACGCGATGGTTTGAGATCAATCACCTTCCTTCGTGATTGTCGTAAGACACGTGTTTTGTTAAAATGATTGTTTCTGCTTTATTTTATTACCACTTCACAGTAGGGTACACGGCCATCATGACTACATGAGTGCCCGTGTGCGTTGCCATGTATCGTCTCTGACAGTTGAAATATTCTTGACCTGTTATTATTTCTCGGACGAATTGCAAAATTACTGTGGGATTATTTGGCTACATAATGAGTTGTTTCCTACATTTGTCATGTGATAAATAATAAGTACAATAGTACTATATGTATCAGCAAATATTTTGCTTATCTATCTAGGTACATATTTTACTGATTATTTTGTTCATTCTAATGATCTTACTGAAAAAGATAAAGGAAAAGTTATCGGATAAGATTCTGCTACAAAGTACGAATTACTGTAACTTGTCAGGGATTTAATTTAAACTATAGATAACCCAGTACTTGACCCGGATAACGGATTGGGTGGTCATTTATTTGGCAACAAGTTCAGCGGCGTGTTTCTACCGGAATGGAAAGGAAATTCCCAAAACGAGAGCAAAGAAGGTCTGTACATCATTAGATTGAAGTAGAACTGGCCAGAACCTACATAAACGTTACGTATATCAAATACGCGACATTCTCGTAATGTTGGCAGCCCTGTTGGCGGGCGCGTTCGGTTCAATGTTTATTTTTTATTATTATTCAGTGCGCGTCGGCCCGGCCACCACGTGGTGGGCCAACGTGGCGCGCTAAATACAGACGCTGGCCCTATTGTCGCGTATCGCCATCATGGTTACGTCACCCTGTCTGTCTATAGCGTTAGCTTCATTTTCGTGGCACAGGATGAGATTCTTGCATTCTGCGGAATTCCGGCCATAAGATTACCAGGTTATAATTATCCAGCTTTTAGTGTTTTTGAAGTTTTATTAAAGACTTAGTAACGAACTGGTTTCTTGATTTTATACTGTTGTTCGTGGCGTGGCCCACGAAACGTGGGCGACGAACTGGTATATCTTTTGAGCATGTCTTGATCGACTCGATTCTCTGTTCAACTTCGTGGTTTCCTACAACAACTGGATATAGCAAGTAGGTACCTACTATGATGACTAGTGTAGCTATAAGTGACCTACACGTGGTGTTGGGACCATTGGGAGCTGTTGGGAGCACCGGAAAATAGGAAATCTTGCTTTAGTCATTCTGATTCCCGATAAAAATATATATTATTAAATAGGTACTTGTTTATGTAGTTCTAGTTCGTTTTCTATCACATTTATCATTTATATGCAATGTCCTTTTGTTCAAGATTGGTTTTTTTACTACATTAATAAAATTATTCTTACAAGTACAGCGGTACTTAAAAAAAGTTTAAGGCTATAATGGAGTAGCAACATAGTCCCTCATTTCATTTTTGAAACGTTTCTAAACTGGTGTTACCAATTTCTGAAATTTATTAGCTTTCAAAGACAAAAACGAAAATAGCTTCAGTGCAATCAGTGCTATGTATGACCTAAACAGATACATGTAAAATGCGAATCTCAAGTGAACTTATTTCTGTAACGGCGGGACCCTGCCACGACTACAGTTAGCCCTCCGCGTACCCCCCGCGCGCAACCTTGGCCTTCGCGTCGGCCGCATGTGATCGGCCACAGATTACTAACAATACGCATTATTTTCACAACGCGCCATATTTATTATTACGTCATCTCTTGTTTAGTTTGGTGAAAGTATCAGCATTCATGTTTTAAAGTTAGAGCTACAGTCACGTTTTTTTATGTGAATCGCGGAATGTTTTGGTAGGTACCCTTAACTTTTTAATTTTTTACACACTCAGTTAGATTGGAATTAAGAAAGGATTTTTTATTCTCTTCTATGTATATGTTTAAGACTTCTTCTTTCATACTAGTCATCTCATCAGACACCTCTTATTCTTCACACAGTTCATCCAGTCGTTACTTTGGTCTTCCTCTACTCTTATTTACCTACTTTCTTTACAAAATTGTTAACCGACTTCCAAAAAGTGGAGGTTCTCTATTCGTGTGTACCTATGTATTTTTTCCTCATTCTTTCGCATCACATGCTCATTGGAAACCAACCGATTCCACACTTCTGACTGTTCAGTCACCGGCGCGGCGGCGCCACTTTCATACTTCCTCATAAGTACTTACTTACTCATTTCTTATTTTATTCATTCGCGTTACACCACACATCCACCCCAGCATTCTCATCTCAGCTCAGTCACAACTCACATGCCTTTAATTAATCCCTTTTCAAGCCCAACATTCTGCAATTACCTAGGTATATATTTTTATTAGTTTTTATCAAGGCTGTTTTTAAGTACGATCATTGACCTTTGTTTTGTTTGTGCTGACAATAAAATGACTGTCAAATTATAGTGTATCATCTATGTGTCAAATTGACAACCAATGTCAAACGCTAAATAGGTAAACGTGAAAAAGATAAAACAGTAGCTCTACCATGAGTTGTCATCGAAAACTTAATCGCTAGCGTTGTACACGCTAGCGTGCTAACGTGGATCAAATAGATTACGATTATGTTTGCACCATGAGATTTACGGAGTCTTACGCAGGCGCTAAGGTAAGCTCGATAGATTGTGTCGTCTAGCTAACTTCACTCTACTCATGTTTTGTTTCTTTCTTTCCCACTAATAAGAAAAGAGAACGGTATCTACACAAATAAACCGACGAAATTGAAAAGTTGACAGATAGTAGACTACACATAGTGTTATGTGGTTTTTGAATTTTTATTCCTTATAATATGTCACTGTCGTGTATTCAATTTGTAATTTTGATAGTTGACCTTGAGTGACAGAGCTGCGTTGTGTAGTTTAAAAGTATACTGTAGATTCAAACAGATTATTTAATACAATGAGGACCAGTGTCACACAGTTCCAATTGTTGGTAGAGTTTATAGAAAGGTAAGTTTGAACTTTCCTCAAAATTATATTTTCCAATTGGCATCTAACATTTTGGCTTGAAATTCATGTTATTCAAGTCGTTGGTCTTAAAATTTAGCGACCACTAACATATTCCATGCTAAATAACCACTTGCAGACATTATTTTGACTATATTAGACTCAAAAAAGTATATAATTTTGATGTAAACATATGTTTCACACGCCAAAATGCTAGTGAGCTACGTAACTACTAAAGTAAGCGTCTTACTCGATAGGTTTAGTGAAATTAGTGACTCATGGTACCGTTTTGTATGGTGACAGTTGTAGAACGTTGGTGACTATCGAATAGATTACGCTAGGTGTTAAACCTTTCGTAATGTATAGCGCTCATGGTATGAATTTTAATTCTTTCTGTGAGCGCTAGGGGCGCTGTACAATATTTCATACAACTAATTTACGGAGACGCTAGCGAGTTTTTGCTGTGTAAACTCATGGTAGAGCTACAGAATAGGAATTCATTAAAATAACATTTTTTACGAGTATGTACTCAAGTATAGATGATAGTGAACTGTTGTATAGTTATTGCAATTTGAATGGAGGTGTATATTGGTAGGTGAACAATAAATTACAGAATAGTTTAACTGCCTGCATTTTTAGCCCTATAAAATGCAGGGGATTAAATACGAAATAATTCAGTCCATTTTCCTGTAGCTTCTGATTCAATACACTTGTGAGTACATAGCTGTATAAAAGTATGATAGAAAAGACTGTATACACATAATTATAATTATAAATAATTGATCACATTATTCATGCCTGACTTTGAAAGGCACTCTAAAAATGGCGTTACGCCCTATATATATTGTAGTCTTTGGTTACGCCTGCCATCTGTTGAGCTTAGCATGTACAATTTCGTATTGAGGTCGTTGACGGTTGACATTTAAAGGCATCCCAACAAGGAGGTATTATCACAGATGAACACAAAGCAGACACACGAAAAACGGGACCCGTACAGTATAAATTGTAAATGCAGCGATCATCCTATCTAAATTCATTTTTGGTAGCTAAACATGAGCTAAACTTTATATTATTAAGTATGTAGTACCGTACCGTATAGGCCACTTTTAGAAGTGTTGCGTTGCCATCTTTAGGGTTGCCTCTTCTACAAAAACAATGTCCAAAATACTTTTGACCATAGGCCTAAAACACACACAAGCGACGTAAGGCGAAGGCACGGGGCAGGCGCAGCGCAGGCGTGGGACAGATACGGCGCAGACGCGATTTGAATTATATCAGAAGAGGCGTGGAACAGGCAAGAAACGTTCAGATGCGGCACTTTATAGGCTGACTTTGGTGCGATAAGATGTCTTCGTCTTCAGAAGACGAAGACTCACGAGAACCGACTGCTAGCGACGCGGCGCAGGCAACGAAACGGCGTGTCTGCGCCGCGTCGCTTCAGTATAATTCAAAAACGTCGCCTGCATACATTTTGTATGAAATCGTTTTGAAGCGGCGCGCGGCGCACAGGTGCGCCACGCCTGTCCCACGCCTGCTGCCTTACGTCGCTTGTGTATGTTTTAGGCCATAGAGTGCCTTAAGCCTCCCTTTGTCCAAGAAAGTTCCAAAAGCACTAAACGACATACTGACCATTTTATTCAAAGTTTCAGTGGGGTTCTTATCCGAACCCTCACATTAGCCTGGGGCCTATTCCGTGCTTCTAATCACCATTAATGGACAGCTCCATCAACGATTAATAGTCCAGTTCATTGTCCGCTTGCACCCCTTGCGTACGTCGTCTGCCCTGGGAGCCTTCGGGTTTACACAATGCATTATGCCAGCTGTTACTTCAACCGCTATTTGTATCGTTATTATTTATACAATTTCAACTGTAAGAAAGTTTTCTTATCAGTGCTATTTAGGGTGTCGTTACTACATGTACGATTTTGGTAGTAAAAGGTGTAAACATCAGTACTTTTTCAAAATTGTCAGTAGACAAAAGGCCAACGCGCAGGTATTGGATTCGGCTGAAGGCTGGTCTTTTCTCCCACGTTTTGAGTTCATTCGTTATTTTAGCTAGACAAATCGGTATTTAGTCTGCGCCTCCGGCAAAAATCTTTTCCCGCGTTAAAATGCCACACTCACCACACTTGAGGAAACCGAGGCCTCTCAGAGGAACTAGAAGCCGCTTCGAATTGAAACGTCACCAGGCCAGTCTTGACTTATTTAATTATCCCTACCATTTAATAATAAAAAAAAATTAAATAATTAA
This sequence comes from Diarsia dahlii, assembly GCA_949775195.1. Lineage (NCBI taxonomy): Eukaryota > Metazoa > Arthropoda > Insecta > Lepidoptera > Noctuidae > Diarsia > Diarsia dahlii. The sequence continues at coordinate 10,616,591 of OX459210.1, read as the reverse complement.
ATTAATTAATAATTAAATAAATAATAATGACAGCGGTGCCTCAACAAAAAATAATCTGTGCTATGGCCCGACTCCTGTCCTGTTCTATGTGTGATTCCATCTGCACTTTGTAGCCACAACCAACGTCATCGAGTTGGCAGAGTTCTAGAGTACTAGTTGGATTATCATAAAGGGAATCATGAACTCAACGAAGAAGAAGAATAACCAATCAGTGTTCTGACCCCTACCAACTTTCTCCAAATATTCTGTCATACTAACGCGACCATGTACATTTCCAGGGACAGCAGCTACGTCCGCGGTGGCGGCGCGGTTGGTTCCGTCGGCGGCGTGGGCGCAGTGGGGGCGGGCGCGGTCGGTGCTGGGGAGTACCGCGGGGGGCGCGTGTCACTGCTCGGCGCGGCCTACCTCCCGCCGCCCGCGCCCGCCGCGCACCACCCGCCCCCCGCAGACCCGCCACCCTTCAAGAAGATCAGGCTCACAGCTGAACGGACGCCACTGCCACATCATCAGCCGCTTAGGGTTGATACTAGGGTCAGTATCTTCATTTAACATAACACCACAAACCACCAGACAATCGATTAGGGTAGTCGTCAAAAAACAGCTAGATAATGGCTAGAGCTTTTCTTGGATTCTTAGAGTGGATAAGGCCTGTCGAAGCTCGTTGCTGATGGCCTGAGTCAAGTTCCAATCAGACCAATAAGGTCCATCTTTTTTGAAACTGGTTTAAATGGCATTAACAGATTTTGGGCGAAGGATGATGCTGGAAACTAGCTATATAATACTAGCACTATTAGTTTCAAAATTGTCATCCCCATGGCAATTTAGGAATGGTGGTAGCCGCTCATTCACCCAGATCGTCATCAACGTCGTATTGCTGTTGTATAAGCTAAATGTAAAGCTCATAGACAGCTTAAATTTAGCAGGCCTTCTGTTCTCTATCTTAATTTGGAGGTCCAATATTACCAATTCATTTCCTGCCAAAAAAATAACCATTTCTTTAACAATATTCTTGTATTCATTTCTAGGAGCCGGTGAACCAGTACAGCACAGTAGAAGTACTCTCTCCTAATGCACCATCAGAGCCCACGATGGAGGACCAGAGCTTCAGAACCACTAAGGATGACTTATTACAACAAATATCCAAGGTAAGCTTATCACATTACCATTACCTCCAGGTCATTCATAAAAATGGCCATAAAAACGTTTAAAAACAGCATAAATCAGCATAAGATGTCCAGTCTTAGGTGGCCTGTGCTGGAGCACAGGGAACACCCTATACTGGGCCGGGACACAATCGTTCTTTCCGAGTGACAGTGGACAATGAACTAACTAAACAATAAACACTAAAAAATCGTGTGGCTAGTGTCTAACCTGCTGGGTGACAGAACGTTTTGTCACCTATGGATCTCTGACTTGGCTTTACATGCCCTCGAGAAAAATCTCTCAAGCATCGGTTACCTCACGATGTTTTTCTTTATCGAAACAAGTGATAATAATACAATACGCATATGAATCCGAGAAGTCAGATCAAATGATGATACATTAATGTTATTATTGTAAGATTTCATTCTGTTATTGATATTCATAATAACTAACTCCATCCCTTTCACATCCACAGGTGGACAGAGAAATGGCGTTATCAGAGTCAACATTATCGAAGTTAAAGAAGAAACAAGAAGAGTTAGAACAGACCGCCTCAAAGCCTGCTCAGGCGCAAGAGCCAGAAGAAACGGTGCCGAGACACAGAAGTCTGGCACAGTGCGTGTACGCGGAGAATAGGAAAAAGGTTCATATTAACATAGTATTTGCACTCATAATCATCTGTATAGGAAACAATTTCACTCAATCATGACCTTGTGGCCCCATAATAATTGACTAACAACTCATTATTGTAGGAAGGAGTGATTTTGTTCACCGTTTCACTTAAGACTAATAAAGTTTCAGCAAGCAATGTTTAAAAGAAAGGATGGGGAATCGGCTGAGTAGATTTTTAAGGTCCTTTTCCTCCATTAAAGAAGTATAAAGCCAGTACTGTACATAAAGTTATAATGATCTAGCTGTTGCTCGCGGGTTTACTCCCATTATATACGGAAATTGGCCCATGGGAACGTTTTAATGTCGCCTATGACTCTTGGGGATAATGTAGCTTCTCGTTAGTGACAGAATTTTCAGAATCGGATTAGTAGTTTACCTGAAGATTATCCCTTACACATACAAACTTACAAATTTTACTTCTTCAAAATGTTAGTACAGACAAATAAAAGTATTAGTTAAAGCTAGATAAACTGACAGTTAGCTATGTGGGTAATTGTAATTAATTTACTTGGCTCCAACACATACTTGCTCAGAAATGCAAATAATTTTTCTAATAAATCCTTTTAAATCTTTAAAAACAACTAATATCCTGCAAGCCTAAAATGTTTATCGAACCTGCTGCATACTCCATTTAACTAATAATGAATTAATTCTGACTAATGAACCTGTTGTACATAGCTACCCTCATGCCATGCTCATACCGGGGATGTAAAAACTATATAGTGTATCAGTTGCTTTTGATGGTGAAGTTCTGAACCATGGATATTTAGGATTTCATAGGGTCTTACCTAGGACCTAGGACATTAGCTATTTTACGACAAATGCCTAAGAGTAGGACAAATAGGTAATTTTTGTATGGCAATGTTAGCATTTGAATGTTGAATGAGGTGTAAAATGCTATTTCAATTTGTGGTCTACTGATTGAACCTCAATTATTACTTCCTTGAGTAGTCGCAGAAAAAGATTCATGCCTTCAAGGATGTCTCGGATTACAAATTTTATCTAGGTGTAATTTCTAAAGAAATTGCGGCGTTTGTGTAGGATTTCTGCAAGAATTTGAAAACCGTTTGTTTCCGACGATTGGCTTCATGATTGTAATAGTTTACTTTATTTATATATTTATTAATAAATAGTGCCAAAATAGACGACCAATTATGTACCTGTTTATTTATTTGACACTTTTAATGATGTTATTTTTTCTGTTTTTCATAATTTGCATGGGATCAATAAACTGATACATTGTATGTTTTTTTTCCTTCCCAGATCAGCATGGATAATAAGCGGCAAATGGTATTTATAATTTGTTTTATAAACTATTATAAGTACTAAGATTAATATTTTTTGTAGACCATCCATTTTAATTTTCGTAGAAAAATTATAGTAGTATTTTTAAAATTTTCTAAATAGTTTTAATTTTAGTTGTTGATTAATATAAGGCATGCTGGTATTTATGTAGGTATATATGTATACATGTTTAGTTGTATAGTCTTTGTACTCCTATTCTTAAGATTTTTCTTTGATATTTATGTAGAAATACTCTAAAGAAATATTATGTGAACATGGAACATGGTAAAAAAGATCTTAAGACCTAGAAAAACTGCTTTGAATGTAAACTTGAAAGATTTTATCAATATAAAAAGGCTGCTTGCTTAAATGTTTTGATAATGCTTTTTAGTTCTAGAAAAACAGTTTCAGCAATTTTTAAACAAACATCATGTCAAGTTAATTACTAGTTTATAAGTTTATTTATTGTAGTTCAGCAATGTTTATAATATTGAATCTATTTTTGTAGGCACTACAATTTTTAAAAGTTCATATTCACCACAGTTTCAGCACTATATAACTCCATACTAAAAGTTCACAAATATTTGTATTTCGGAGGAGTATTTGAATATAATTTTCCTAAATGTATGTAGCACGTGTATTATGTCGAGACTCTCGGAACTAAAGGGTTTAGAAGCATGTAAAGGTGTCATTTTGATCTGGAGACTGATCAACGTTAAAATGAGTCCAGCAAATCATACTAGCGATATGTACAGTCACAACCTCTCATCATCTGCCTAGCCTTTTCCCAAGTATGTTGGGGTCAGCTTCCAGTCTAACCGGATGCAGCTGAAAACGTAGCGACTTTAAAAAGTGATTTATTCTTAATCTCTTGATTGTAATTTTATGTGGTTGTTATGAGTATAATCTTTTGGTATCCATTTAAGTATGAAATAGATCTTTGACAAAGTTGCTTTAGTTATTCCGCAAGAAAATCATTCTCGAATCTTCCTAAGTGTACAGAAATTAGTACTCGTGACAGTAGCATTCCCAGTATGATTTGCTGACAACAACCAATGTAATTGGCTATCCACAACACAAGCAAACATGTGGATCAGACTACCAAAAACAAGCTGTTTTATATCCAAAAGTTCCTTCCAAACCCTTTAATTCCACAGTAAACATTAACCTTGCCCATAAAACAGTGTATGATAAGTGTATGTACCAGCAGGCATCGTCAGCGCACGCAGTAGTATCGCACCTGGGTCCGCCCGTGCTGTACCCGCTGTACAACCAGCCCCAGGACACCGAGGTGTACCACGAGAACATCAGGCGACATCGGACGTTTCGGAAGCGGTTGGCGGAACATATACGGAAGCTTAAACTTGAGGCTGAGAAGGTATGATAAAATAGGGGATCGGACTGACTCAAAAAAATATGATTCTGTTTAGTCCGTCAGTTAGATTACCGAAAAATATTGGATACGTGTTTTTTGTTTTATCAAATCAATAAAAATTGACGAAGATAAAGCGCGTCAAAGATCATGGAGTGGGGCTAGAAACGTCACTTGAAGGTACAAAATGTACTATCATATGACGTCACGCGAGTTTTTGAAGCACTGTATCGTCTTCATTTTTTGTTTAGGTGAAAAAAGAAAAAATACGTGTCCAATATTTTTTGAAAATCTATCTGACGGACTAATTAGTTTTTTTTTTGTCCGATCCCCTATTGTTACTAAATTATTATTTACGGGGCATATAACATGTGCTGAGCATGAAGTCTTGGGTTCGATTCCCGGGTCAAGTAGTTTTGTTGGGTTTTTCCATCTGGAATTTCTTAGTAGCAGCTACGGAGTCTGGATTTGTGCCCGGTAGATGGCTATTGGCAATAGGCTTACATAGGACTTAAACATAACTTACGAAAAGTGAGTGTTATATTAGGGACACCTCAGCCTTAGTGCATGTTCACGTACAGGCGGGGCGTCGCGCGGCGCGTGCTGCGTTTTTAATTAAAACACCTGGCGATGTATGAAAAACTTAACGATTTCAATCGTTGATTTCACGAGAAGCTATTTTCGCTCGTTAGTTTAAAATGCAGAGTTTGTTGCGGTTGACCCGTCTCTCAGTAAATTAAAAAAAATGCACGAGACGAGCCTTCTGCACGCGCCGCGCAACGCCCCGCGTCTCCGTAAACGAGCCCTCTAAGCCTTTGGGTATTAAAGGCGTGATGTTACCTTATGTGTTATGCTATGTAATTGAGGAGCTTATACCTTCATAATAGATGTGCTAATTGATCTGAGAGGCAAAGTGATGACCATTCTTTTTTGCAATGAGATCCTTGTGTGCTTCCCAAAGCATGCTAACAGTATGAACTAGTTATCAAAGAAACTTTATGGTTTTTTAAAAGTAGCTACTGTGTATCACCCAAAGATTAACGCGTAGAAAATTTCAATGGTTTTTAGACCCCGTCTGTGTGCTTTAATAATTTTATCCTATTAATCTTTTATTTACAGCGCGAGGATGCGTTAGCGGAAGCGTACAGCAGAAGAGCCGCAGACTGGCTGAGAAGAGTGGAGCGGATAGAACAGGGACAGAAGAGGAAGGCGAAAGACGCGAGGAATCGAGAGTTCTTCGAGAAGGTACGTTTGTCATACTGGTTTTATTACGACGAAGGTTGTGGCTCCATCTATGCCGTCACATGAGAACTAAAATGACATCCTACATCGCGAAATTATAGTTCTGTCCGTAACTAACCAAAATAGACTCGACATGAACCAGAGAGAACACCCCGTTTGGGCGAAGGATCCCTTGGAGGATGAGAAACTCTTAATAATTGAGAGATTGTAACTTGTAATGTGAAGGATAAAATATAGTGAATAAGATACTATTTCCATTGTCTTTTATAGTCGAATCAGTAAACCTGTAGTCTCTCGTAAGTTTTTCTGATCGTCGGTCCGAAATAACTACAATGTAGCAATGGCACAGGCTTTGATGACAGTTGTAACGGCTGGATTTCAAAAATTAGTAACTTTTTAACTGCCCTAAATGGCGTAAAGGGGCTTTGTCTTTTTAGGAAAAACGCTTTAAAAAAAAAACATTTATTGAGGACCAAACATTTTAAATGACGCCACCTAACGTAAACTAGTTATCGACTAATAAACGTTCACAGGAAAATAGACACTAAAGTATCCATGCAATTTTGCAGGACTGTACATGAGTTGAAAGGATAAAAAGTCCAAAGATAAGTTTATCTTGTCCTGTATTTTCAGTAGGTCCCATGTTATTGTGATAACTCATTAATAATTCTTCAACCATGCTCAAACCCACATCATACTTCCAGGTGTTCCCCGAACTGCGAAAGCAACGCGAAGAACGAGAGCGGTTCAACAGGCTAGGAGCGCGCGTGAAGTCTGAGGCGGAACTCGAAGAGATCGCCGACGGCTTGCACGAGCAGGAGCATGAGGACAAGAAGATGAGGTCCCTCACTGTGGTGCCCCCGCTACTGAGGGACCCTAGCGACGCCACGCCCATTTATATTGATACCAATAGTGAGTATTTATTGTGCGTACGGAGTAAGGGTGTTTGTGGCTGAAGAATTTCAGCCGCAGGGGTCGATCGAGATAGATGGATGGCCAGTGCCTGCCTGGGTTGGGAAATTTACCGCAACCTTGACACGCAAAGGGCATAGGAAGGACACGTATTGGTTTTAGTCAATAAGAGTCTGACACTCCCTTCCGCTCCGCCCAGACTGGGAGGACTCTTTTGCTGATTAACCATCGATAAAAAAAGGGGTCGATCGAGACCTTTTTGTGCTTCAGAAAGCACGTGTAAAGCAGTTTCCCGTCTGCTATTCGTATTGTAGATGCTTGTAGTGGTTAAGGGTAGTAAGAAGCTCCTAAATCGGACAACCAGTCTTATCAAGGGGTGACTTGTGTGATTATGGAGTTCAGACAGGTAGTCGCTTCTCCACAATCCAGATGAAGCAACTTGCCGACTGCTCTATGTAAAATACGTTCTGGTATTTTCAGTTGCATATATCCTGACTGAAAACTGACCCCAACATAGTTGTGACAAGCCTAGGCAGATGATGAAACTGTGCTTTTTGTAGGTGGCATTTCACCTTCTTCTTTTTCTTTATTATAGTTGATAGCGGCTATTTCTTGAGCAATGATGTCAACTTCAGAGAAGTGGTCTGCTCAAACCTTTCATCATCATATCAGCTCGGAATAGGGGTGCGCCAAAGTTCACCTAAAATTTCAACTCCGATAATTGGAAATCCGAAAATGTTCTTCCTAACATTTTTCATCCTAACAATCGCAATTCCTAACTTCTCTGTCTCTAATGTTTTAATTCCGAAGCATTCGACTTCATAATGTCTGTAGCAATAAACATCTATTACACTATTATTCACTGCTGACATAATAGGTCATATTAAGAAGAAGGCTTTGTGGCACAAATCTTTTAAGAAGACTGGTTCAGTCAGTGATTATAATAAATTTTCCCACTACCGTTCTCTTGTCAAAGACAAAATCAGTACCGCATACCGTGATTATCAGAGTCGTACGGAGCAACAATTTGTCAAGGAACCGAGGTCTTTTTGGGGTTTTGTTGGACGCAAGCGATCGAAGCGAAGTACAACAAGGATTACTAGGAATAGTGAGCCGTTGCCAGAGCATGAGTGCGCTCAGGCGTTCGCTGATTATTTTCATTCGGTCTACGGGGCGGTGGCACCGCGGTTGGATGCGGCTGCCGCTGGGCAGGCGGCGCCCGAGCGCGGCGCTCGCGTTCACGTGGGACAGCTGACTCTCGGCGAGGTGAGTGCCGCGCTCGCGCGCCTCAAGCACGCGCTCGGGTGCCACCCTTCGTGGTTAGGGATTGTCGGACAGTACTGGCCCGGCCGCTCATGCATTTATTTAATTGTTATTTACGAGAATGCTCGTACCCGGACGGCTGGAAATTAACTAGGGTTACTCCAGTACCTAAGGGGGCCCCAAGCTCGGATGTTAACGGATATAGACCAGTAGCAGTACTGTCAGCTTTTGCTAAGGTCTTCGAGTCCGCGTTGTGTTCAACTATCCACTCGCAAGTAGCCTCACAGCTCAACGATGCGCAGCATGGTTTTCGGGCGGGCCGTAGCACTAATTCTAATTTAATGTGTTTTTTAAATCAGGCAACCACAGTGTTGGACTCGGAGACTGGTGCTCAACTGGATGTCGCTTACTTCGACTTCAGGAAGGCATTCGATAGTGTCGATAATGACATACTATTGAGTAAATTTGCGAGTGTGGGTTTTACCCCAGCTCTCTTGAAGTTCTTTGCTAGCTACTTGGGCAACCGCAAGCAAATAGTAGAATACGCAGGTTACATCTCGGACTCGTATTTCACCCTTACAGGAGTAAGTCAAGGGACAAATTTAGGGCCTTTAGAATTTATTATTATGGTTAATGACCTTCCTGAAGTCATTAAAGAAGCTAGCTGTTTATTATTTGCTGACGATCTCAAGCTATTCTTGCGTATCACAGACGAGTCGAGCTGCGAAATGCTCCAGCGGGACATTGATCGAGTGGTAGCTTGGAGTGAAGAAAATAAACTACACTTCAATGCGACGAAGTGTAATGTAATGTCATTCACGCGGGCCGTGGTACCCCGACGTCATGATTATCGTATGGACGGTCACATCATATCGCGGGTGGAGTCAGTGCGTGATCTCGGGGTTACTTTCACTGGCGACCTTACGTTTCGGGTTCATGTAGTGCAGGTGTGCAAAAAAGCGTTTAGAAATCTTGGTTTTGTCATGCGGGAAACCCGTGACTTCACTAATATGGCAGCAGTGAAAGCACTTTACAATGCGTTGGTGCGAAGCAACTTGGAAACTAGTGCTATCATCTGGAATCCTTATGAGGTGAAGTATTCTCAGATGCTAGAAAAAATGCAAAATAAATTTACCCGATACCTGTACTTGAGGCAGTTTGGAGTCTACCCTTTCTACCCGCTTATGTATCCAACTCTCTTTGTAATAGGGATGGTTGGGTACTATAAGTTGGAAGTAAGGCGCAACCTAGCTCTTGCTAAATATGTTTTTATGGTTTTTCGAGGAATATTAAATAATCCGCAAATATTAGAATCGTTGGGATTACTCGTTCCAGACAGGAGGCTACGGTTGGGACCGAGGGAGGGGCTGTTTAGAGTTCCGGCAACGCGTACCAACTTATTAAAGTTTGCGCCTGTGATTCGTGCAATGAGAATACTGAATAGTGTGTCTCGGCGTTTGGACATATTTTCTTGTTCCTTGGCGGAATTCCAGAGGGAGACACTAAGTATGTTGTCCACTGTATAACTGTGATAATTGGGATTGTAATTTATGACTACTTTTGTTAACTTGGGTCTTACCTGTCACAACAAATGTATGTGTAAATCAATAAATAAATAAAAAATAAATAAATAAAAATTATTTGTTTTCCTATATTTTCTCAACATAACCATCTTTTACACTAGTATTCAAAGTCATATCTTTTTTTTTGTTTATATTACTTTTTATTCATAATAATCAGTATTATAAAAGGTCCCATTAAAATAGGTGGACAAAATTTTAGAAATCATTCAGACCGCTAAAATAAGGACAATAACAAAAAAAAAAATAAGAATAAGAAATAAAATACCTACTTTTATAGGATGAGTTTGTTCTAGAGTGCCGGCAATTTATTATTTTAAGTCAAAATAAAATCACTTTATATATAGTTTTTTTTTTGTTTAGATGTCTTTAGTTAGGCTTACTAAACGCTGTGTTAAAATTTGTCCACCTATTTTAATGGGACCTTATATACTATGCAAAGATATCCATAGGTTAGGTTAGGTTAGAACTGTGACCAACTACGCGCGAGCCGAGCGAGCGAAGCGAGCGGTGCCGCGGCAGCGGCCGGCGAGCGCTACCTCGAAATTGGTCGCGAAATTTTTCTAAGTATTTTTTTCATAGTGCCCCCAAGACGACACTCTGACCTGAATTTCATTCATTTATTTTATTTCAAGACAAAAATCAGTGAAACGACCTTTAATCATTCTAAACAGTTGTATGAGTGAAAATATTATGGTAATTATGTTTAGGAATAAAAGCGTTAGGATAAAAAAACAGTAGGAGTTTAAATATATTTACACTAATGATATTATGAATTCCAATTTTCGGAAACATGAGTGTTATGAACATCGTCGGTAGGACTACAAATAGTATGAATGAAAACTTTAGGATGAAAAATTTTAGGAAGAGTGATCATTCGGATTACAAATCGTTAGGAAGAACAATTTCGGATAAAGAACTTTAGGTGAGCCAATATGGACCCTCGGAATAGACCACCCCTTTTTTCTTTCACGTTTCCCGGTTGTAGTTCTCTAGGTGTTTCCCGCGACCTTGACGATATAGTCAACCCAACGAACTTTAGGATGGCCCTGGTTGCTATGATCTCACCTTGATCTTTCATGATTTAAACCTTTCATAATTTTTATCAACCAACAATCTAATGCAACTTACCTCCACAGGACGATGTATGGACATGGAGTCAGAACACAAAGAGCTACAACTCCGCAACGTCTGGTCCCAGGCCGAACGGGAGCTCTTCCGCGAGAAGTACCTCCAGCATCCGAAGAACTTCGGGCAGATCGCGTCCTTCCTTCCCCGGAAGAGCGTAAGGGACTGCGTCAGGTATGCGTGCGTTATTTCTCTTTATACACCGGCTGTGCCGAGTTTGTTGGCAGCGAAGGGTTTCAAAGAGTCACGGATGAGAGACACTAATAAAGAAAAAAGGTAATTAAAAAAAAAATGTTGCAAGGGTTCTGTTGAATTTTCAATTTTATAGGCAGTGTAAAGTTGCAAATTCAAAGTTCTAATAATTACTTGTTTAGTTACATTAGTCCGCGGAATGATTAATAAACTGATGGGTGAATAGTCATAATAGTGTTCTCCCATCTTTCAGTATTGGAAGAACCTTATTTAAGTTAAATGTAGTTTGGGTCTACCAACTGGCTGCCCTAACCGCTTTATCTGTAATTCTGTTGCGTTCTTCAGATTATCTAAAGTGTATACTGGCTTGGGGTAACGAAAAGCACTGTACGATTTAATTTAAAATTGTTTAAAATAGAATGTACTTTATTGTACACCAAAATTGAGACAAACAGTTATTTTACAATATTATTAAACTGATATCTTTATTATAATATTTTTATCATACAATGTCTTCAGTTAGAACTGTAACCAATGACAAATCAGTATGGAAAATCTATAAATTCTATTTATAAATTGTTTGAAAAGTAATTGCTTGCGAAATTGTCATAAATCAAATAAAAGGCCAATATTTAATAGAAACAGATAAAAAGAACTTTGAAAATCGGTTCGTTAATCACGGAGATATCCGGAAACAATACCAAAAAAAAAACAGACGAATTGAGAACCTCTTTTGCAAGTCGGTTTCAAAAAACAGGCATACAGGATTGTGTGTCTCAAATAAAGCCATAATAAATATAGTAATTACAAACATCACATACCCTTCGCCAGCAGCAAGCCAGACACCACCCTCATCTTTTCCACATCCCACTACCATATCCTCTCCCCACAGATTCTACTACCTGTCCAAGAAGGCGGAGAACTACAAGCAGCTGCTACGGAAGCCCCGGCAGAGGCGCTCCGCGAGGAACCCGCCGAGGGCGCAGCCCGAACCGGAACTGCCGGCTGGAGTTACTACGAGGCTACAGCGAAGCCAAGGTTAGTACAGGTTGAAGAGTTGAAGGGAAAGATGCATTTATTGAGCTACTTGGATTATGGACTCCAATGGAGGCAAAATGTCGACTACGAATTGTAACGAATTTTCCGAAAGTGCCTATAATTTTCGGGAGACATCGAATAGATTCTAACTCAAAAAATACGCGTTCATTGAACCGCAAAGTTATAATGTAAAGCAGATTTGGTCACGTTTATATTTCGGGATACTTCGTATAGTTACAGACTTAATTGGAGGTCATATTGCCGTGAAGTGGTCGTGAAGGTACCCAATAAATGCAACTACCACCTAATAACGCCACTGCAAACTCTAGTGCACTCAATTGCTTAGATTTATGTGTGCCTGGTATCTTAGGTTGGATTCCCTTCCCTCATCATACAAATAAGTGCATGGTTTAAAATACTTGTTACTTGTGGGTAATGATAAAGACGAGGGCTTAGATAAAGTATCTAATAGACGAAAATCATAGATGTCACTGAGTGATCTCTTTTTTTTTTTTTGTTGGTGGAGAATCATCGAATAACCCCCCCCCGCTCTTGGGCAGAGCGAAGGGGAGTGTCAGACTTCTACTGACTAAAAACCAAACCCATGTTCCTTCTTGGCCCTTGTGTCGGAGCCGCGTTAACCTTTCGATAATCTACAGCCCCGACAGGACTGAGTGATCCCTCAGGTGTCATCACTTCATCACTACGAATATTGTCGTATTTATATAAGTAAATTATGTACATTGTACGTAGTTGTAGTAATCTATTTGTAGACTATAAATAAAGACAGGAGGTCTCAATGTAGTTTAGAACTATTTATTTCCCACATTGATAGAGGTCTACACTACACAAGATTTCAGAAAATCAAAACAAGAAAAACGTTATTATGGGAGTAAAAAAACCTTCACAAACTTACTGGCTTAAAATGGTCAATTTCGCAGAATCATAATAATATTAAGCAATCAATCAAATGCTTATAAAATGGTCACACACGCAGATTAATTTAGAAATTTTAATGTGATTCATCCTGTTATGATACTGTTAAACCAGTCATTCTAGCTCCCCTAGTTATGAAACCCTAACTATGACGTTACTGAAACAAAATAGCGGTTGTCAATACAAGAGTGCTACAAATCTGTCTGGTCCCTTAGGTACGACGGCGCGAGGGACGGAGAACAAGGAGCAAAGCATGGAGGAGGCCATGCAGGTCGGTGATGCCGTCACCTGCATACCTATACCAACCGCAGCGCCTGTGCAGCCGCCACGGTGAGTACGACTACTTCTTTTTAACCGCCTTCCAAAAAGGAGGAGGTTCTCTATTTGTGTGTATTACATGTATTTTTCTTACTACTTCTTTACGTGTCAATGACATCAAATTGTGTTAGACCAGATGGAAGGTGCGATTGGTGGCGCATATCCTACAGAGGGGCTTCCACACTGGCAATTGGTTTGGGATAGATCGAGGATACCCCACCTGGCCAGATTATTTAAGGTCCCATTAAAATAGGTGGACAAAATTTAAGAAATCATTCAGACCACCAAACTAAGGACGATGGTAAAAAAAATAATAAGAAAAACGCATTTATGTACCTACTCATAAAGGATGAGTTTGTCCTAGAGTGCCGGCAATTTATTATTTTAAGTCCAAAAAAAAAAAAATAATGTTTAGATATCTTTGGTTAGACCTACTGAAAGCTGTGTTAAAATTTGTCCACCTATTTTAATGGGACCTTATATCTGCAGCGGCCAACCTGGGCTCGCAATCGGTTAAGAGATTTCCAGATTTCTTCACCAATGACTTAGATTTTTTCCGACCAGTACATAGCGACCGACGGCTCTGTTGTTTATTTCACTCAAGTCCTGAAGCGTGCAGTTAGTTGTGCTCGCTGGGCAAGAGTGGTGTGGCATATCCTGTGCTAGGGCTCCACACTCGCATTGTATCCGAGATGGGTCGATTATACCCCATCTAGCCAACTTACAGGCGTGATGTTATGTTGAGGGAGTCAAGATAACTGTTGTAGCTATAACAACAATGTAGTATATGGAAGATTACAGCAGTCATCATCTGCCTAGCCTTTTCCCAACTATATTGGGGTCGACTTCCAGTCTAACCGGATGCAGCTGAATACCAGAATTTGGGGAAATGGAGCGACTGCAGATAGGCAGTCGCTCCATGCTGCTAGGCAGATGATTATTATCAGCATCCCTTGTGTTATTAGATAATACTCTATTTTATATTGTTTTACGTATTTTGTGTAGTACCCTACGGGCTACGATGTATTGTCAGAACTACATTGTCCCTCCATACCTAAGTACTAATGCTGTAACATAAAAATATTGTAAAACCAAATCATTTTAAAAGAGTTACCATGGAATGTTTTGCTAGTTCTTTTCCATAGGAAACGAGCAACTCGAACCGTGCACCTTTTGCGCGACGTTTTATCAGTGCCAATGCTAAATAAAATAATTTGATTTTGAACCTTCTCTAAGCACATAAACTGATAAAGTTGGCCAAAAATCAACTTTTGAAATTGTATGAAAATACCAGAAGTGGTAGATAATCAGAATGCAATCATGTAAATAACATATTTATGAACCGTTATGATGCTAACGGGATTCCTAGAACCGATTAGTACTAAAATTTACTGCAAACATTACGGACGATAGGCCAGCAAGTGGTATTTGATCTACTTCTCTTTGAAAACCAAAATTTCCACGAATTAATCGGATATTCATACCAAATTAGCATTATTTACTTTGCTTGTAATTAAAATACTGACATCATTTTATGATAGAATTAATTAACTGTATTTTAAAGCTTCAAAATTTTAAATATACTTAGTTGTACAGTCAGGAACATTTGTATCTATTTCTATATACTTAGCAAGATACGAGAGATTGTACAAAAAACAATTGCCTTTGTCATAATTTTGTATGGGTTCTTAGATAACATTAGATATCATAACATACATACATAAACTCTCGTCCTGTCTACATGTGTGTACACCACAGAACGCCCTCGCTACGATCCCGATCTATGTTCATAACAAATTAAAATAACTGGAATACAGTACTTAATAGACAATACTGTACTTAGAGAAAAACCCACTATAAAACTATTTCGCGCTACACAAAGAACAGTCCACATCTATAGACAAAAGCAGTAACTAGTAGTAACTACACTAGCTAAAAACAAAACAAAAAAACAAGAACCAACGAGCGGGAACCATCATAATTTTTCCTTCAATATCTATACAGAGAGATTTTATACGATTCCGTGGAGTCGGGCCGGGCTTTTTAATTACACCGTGTCAACAGTGAACGGGAGCCGTCCAATGAATTATTCACCAATAGCTGTGGAGATGGCGGTAGAGTTTTTTTGCCGCGCTTCTTCACTGAGGGCTTTTTTCCTTGTTTGTTATTCGCGGATGTAATGTGCTGTGCTTCTGAGTGGATGAGTTAGGAACTGGTCCATTGTCTTGAAGAGTGTTTGATTTGGTCGTAGTTGAGTTGATACGGTTGAGCTGCATTTTGAGGTTGTGAACTTACAGGGAAATTAACAAAAATTTGCTCCATCAAAGTTTGAGTTCAGTTATGGTTGAGCTGCGTTTTGAATCTTAGACAGAAACTTCCTCGGATCATTCGTATAATAGTTGAATATTAGGCTTTTAAAATAAATAGGTCGCAAAATTGTAAGTATAATAGCATCCAAGCTAATCCATAGAAATATCAACGGAATCCGCGCTTCACAATCGCGATCTCCAAGATCGAATGTGCGGATTCGGAATTGATTGATAGTAGGTAATATACTTATGGCCACAGATAATATAATACTAGCGTATTATGGCGTACGTTTCTTTCAAAAGAACTATTACTGAAGTAAATTTATTTGCGTACTTTCAGTACATCAATTTAGTCTTCCGAAGTAAACATTTTATTTGATACGTGTACGTACGTAAACCATTTCTAGTTTGTACTAAGTAAGTCTAATTAGGTACTGTACCTTCTGTCTTCCAAGAAATCATATTATCAGTCTAGTAAACATCTTATAAAAATTGAATTCTTGATAGTTCCATCGAAAATTCAATTTCGTTGAGTTACTTAATTCCCAAATCTAATTTTCATAAAATGATTCCAAAAATTCGTTCCAAAAAGACGTATTGTTTAAGCAAAGGTTCGCTTACTACCCTCCGCTCTACCCCCGAATACAGGACCGGAATAAGAACACATCACTGGGTTAATACATTCTTTCGTTTGATTTCGGCATGTTCAAAATATCAAGAAGCAATTTTTCAATAAAATCAGAGCAGTTTTGGAAGTCTTGTTTCCTGTAATCTCCGCTGAAGCTAGATTAAGACCCAGACTTCGAATCTCTTAATCCGCTTAACAAGGCTTCGAACATCTCAAACTTCGAAACTCCTTCATTAATAAGTCATCATGCTTTCTCAGAGTACGGGCCCGTCAAGTTCGTCCCTGTGGACGTATGTTTGCACGACCACTCACTTTTATGAGCTTCAGACAATGAGAATAAGTCAATTTTTCATCGACGAGATTAATCGTTTAAAATTCATGTATTTTTATTTCAATCGGTACGGGGAAACTTGGCGGATTCATTTTATTGGCTCTCGGCTACTTGTGACCGGGAGTTAGTATCTAGTTTTAAAGCGACTTCATTAGAAGTTTGCAAGGTTTAATGGCACTTTGCGTAGGTCTTTATTCAGGACCTGAGAGTTAAAGGCAAAGTTGGCTGTGGTAAATGGACTGTTAAATAACTAAGAGCAATCTCAGGCTATTGAAAATAACTTAAGATTAGGACTTATCGATTGTCGTGATATGAACATGTGATGCGAAAGAATGAAGGAAATGTTGTGAGGAAAATGTTGAGTATGAATGTAGATGGCTATAAAAGGATAGGAAGACCAAAGAAACGATGGATGGACTGTGTGAAGGATGATATGGCTAGAAAAGAGGTTACTGCTGAGATGACGAGAAATAGGGAAGTATGGAAGATGAAGACATGTTGCGCCGACCCCAAATAAATTGGGATAAGGGCAGGAGAATGATGATGATAGGACAAGGAGAGTATAAATGTGTTGAAAATGCGCGAAAACTTGTAAGTTCGGTGCTTGCAATCTTATTTGACCATTACATTTATTTAAGTTCAACATAAGACATATTTCTCGATGGCATGTAAAGCCACGATAAAGAAATAAGTCCTGAAAAATTTAGCCGTGTTGCTTAGTTCGCCAATACTTGAAAAAAAAAAACAACAAATCAAACAAAATATCTATCTTTACTTATTTTTTATATTTTCTCGGAATTTCAATCGGTAGTTCCACCTACCTAAAGGGGGTTTTCACAGAAATAATAAAAGAGAAATATGTAATAATAATGGGCGTATGTGGTGCGTGTGTTGACAATCACTCCGGTGATTATTTGCGCAAGTCTCCCGCGGGAATCATGGCGGGCTCAATCAGCATACGTGACGTCACTAGATTATCGATGAACTTTTTAAGTAGGTGAATGGGAATTCGATTGAAGATGATATTATCTTAATTTTTGGATTGCAATATGAGTGTAGAGTTACACTGAGATTCAATCAAAAGCGTATGGTTGAGTTGCAAAGATAAGCTTAATTTAAATACAACTGACACAAACTAAAGTGAAATCCGCGGTGTGTGTTACTTACTTAGCAGCGGTCTATAACTTCTAAAAACTTTAATTTATATAATTTTTTTTTAAGTATATACTTTTACTTTTATTTAGTTTAGTTGCATGTTTCGAGTATCTTTCAAAATAAATCCGTAACAATCTCACCTGCGGCTCGACTGTGAATTCCACCTCGAATGCAATGACAAATTTCACAACCTATATCAAAATGCGAGCCACCTCCGCTTTTCTAAATCACCGTTATCGATAGCAAGAGTACATCACTACCGCCACCGTTTCTCCCGACACGGTTTGTTTAGATTTTTACGCAAACACAGGGCCGAGCCATCTTTCTAATTGCCTTAATTAAAAGCATCTACCAATCGAGAAAGCTAAATATGAGGGAAGTGGGCGGTGGAAAAAATCTCCTCTGTTTTGGCAATCGTTTGATTTTGCCGTGTTTGCTTATTGATATGATGGATACTATGGAATATTACGTCAACATTTCTTTGCGGAGTGTGTTTTGCTCTATTTGATAGTAGTAAAGGTAAGTTTTGTTCGTAAATCCAAATTGGTGACGATAAAAATTTGCGTTTCCACACTTTCCACTCGCGAAACTATAGAGCTGTTACCGGACATAAATTAATGTTAACTGAAAAAAATACGACTGTTTTCCATTGAATATTTTTTTTATTCAACTCGAATACATCGCTTTGCATCCACTCTAGCGCAAAGCATGCGCCATAAAGCCGTCGACAAATACATGCAATAAAACGAATATAGTTGCCAACATGAAATATGGTTGCATGAATTTGCGGTACGGTCAACCGCTTACAGTAGTAACATAACTACTAAACCGCTTTAAAGTAATGTAACGCTTTAGAAAACATAGAATCTTAAGATACTAGGGTTTCAGAAGAAATAAAACATTATTGGCCGATAATGTTCCCATTGTTGGCTGTTATTTATTTATTTAAACTTCATGCACAAGAGGAGTACATAGGGCCAATGCGAGATGTACAATAACACAATCTTCGAATGTTTGATTTTAGGACATGCCGCTTTGCTCACGAAATTTTCCTTCAACTCCGTTTTTATCGCTATCAGTGTCAAATTCCTCCCATGTTACTGCGGTTGTCTGTACTATTTCAGTAAAGGGATGAGATGAGATTAATTTGATTGTCAGGTTTACCCACGTTCAGCCGTTGTTTGTTCGGCGGGGTGCGCCGTTCGCCCGCGGATAATTACCACCCTGCCCGCTATTAATTGGGCAAATTTTAATGATGTTCAAATAACTACGAACCGTGTTAGTTAGTCGGTCTTGCTTGTTTTTCGCGGCTCACGATTTTTTCGGCGAGGTTTCAATTTTTTGCGAAACGTTGGCGTTTTTCGCGATACATTTTTATAGGGTAGTTTGAGTTTCTGTTTGTTGCGTGTCAATGTTGTACTAGTATTTGGCAAAGGATGTTCGCCGTTCGGGATGTATGCTTCACACGCTTGATATAATGCGCTCGAAAATGTCACAAAATAATGTAAAGTTAAAGACCAGAATTAGTTTCATCCTGTAATTTGGAGGAAATCTGCCAGTTTTCTTAAACATAGGTATTTATTTATTACTACTCTGACCAATTCTGATTATAATGAAGTCCGAAAGACACCTCAATAATCCAACACGCTCACAATGATCCCCAATCGAATCTAACCGATTAATTTAATTCTTCATCCCCTACATCGGTCACGTGCCCCCTCCCCCATTCTCCCCTGCGCCGCGGGGTAACCGCTGGTAATTAAAAGAGAGGCGAATTGAGCTAATTATGTTTGTCATAACTCCCCGATGCACCCGCCCGGCCTACGCAGCACTGATTGTGTTCTGCTTATGTAATTAGCGGGTAGTTTACTGCGATTTATAATTATAATTAATGCTGGTTCATTTTGGGGTTTAAGAGTTGATTTTGGTTGGTTATTATGTTTCTGTTTTGTGTGGTTTAACGTTAATGAATTAATTGACTGTATCTAGAGATTTGAACTTAAATTTACGTTAAATGGGGTCGTTATGTTATGAAAATAATGATTATTAAAACGTCAATACCGGGTAACTTATTGAGCTCAAATCTAAGGCCATCAGTCTGACTTACAATCATTGGGAAACCCCAGTATGGCTTCGTCATTGAACTTTCTTGGGTTATAGGTTGCTCTACGAATAATTGTACCTATATGTCTATGTCTATCAACTTTACCAGCCGTACGCAAAATATTCACAATTTTGAATTGGCGGACATTAGCCCGAAATACAACATAACAAAACAGTAAACCCCCAAATTACCTAAAACCAAAACCAATTACCTAATTATTAACCTTTTTAGAACAGCTTTTTCACCACCTCCTTCTTTGTCACCAGGTCGGAATTAACCAGAACACCGCCGCTACCACCATCGCCGCCACCGGCGTCATCGGCGCCGCCCGCGCCGGTCACGTCAACCCCCACGCCGCTGTCGGTGGCGAACAGCCCAGCGCCCGCGCCGACACCGCCAGCCGTCGACGTGCCGCTACCACCGGCCACCTCCACTGATGTTACGCTTACTATCACGCCTGTTTCGGTGAGTTTATTCTGTGTTTTCGAACGTGAAATTCTACAAGAGACAGTCCCCCAAAACGCCCATCCTTCGACACTTCCTAATAATGTTTTAGCTGGGAAGAAGAAGTGGCAATAGGCTCGCCATCTATTAAATGGGACTTAAATATATCTGGCAAAATGTGGGTGTACTATTAGGTACACCTCTGCCTAACCCTTCGGGGATTACAGGCGTGATGTTATGGCATGCATGGAATGTAGGTTAGAACACCCTCACCACTAACGTGGAATAAACTAGCTATCATCATTTGTGCTATAAATATTTGTGTTTAGCTAAAGGTATTTTTATGGTAAAAATATATCCTTGTTATTGATGGAAAAGTACCAACGAGCAATTACATACAAATTGTAAACAAACTGCTTTACAGTTTGGCAGAAAGAACATTTTTTGTAATAGGTTTAGGTTAGGATGTTACCACGAATAAACGCTTTTTTTATCTCATCTTCAGGCTTAAGTAATCATTAAACCTCTCTGAGTGCGGGAGGTGAGTTAAGAATGGTTCCCGAATTAACTGTCATTTTAGCTACGTATGTCACTAGCCTGTCTTCGAGATACTTTCTACCAACTAAACAAAATTCTAGAAAGATTTAAAAATCTTTAAAACTCAGAATCAACCATCTTTTTTGTAAGTCTACGAGTTTTTCTTAGTCCTAATCGTAGATCATTTAGCAGACACCAATAAGCGCACCGACAAGTGTGGCGCCAACCTCATCTCCCGTCACGTGCATAACGTCGACGGCGGCGGCGGTGGCGGCGGCCGCGTTGCCAGCGCCTGCCATGTCGACTGGCAGCAACAATAGCAACAGCAGTAACAACAGCAGTAACAACAGCAATAGTGGCAGCAACAGCGCCAGTTGTAGTGGCAGCGGTAGCGCGCCTCCAACGCCACAGCCCGCGCAACCACCTACGCCGACACAACCTCCACCCACGCCAGAAGCTGGTGAGTTATTTGTTTGGATTTGTTTTTATGTTTTCAGGTGGCTTAGTATAGTTTTAATCATATTCCCAGTGTGGACAAGAAATGGCGTTAGATACCCTGTATAGCTTTGTCGCTTTACCACACCAGAATGAGAATAAAACAATACTTCTTTAAGACGGCATGGTAACCCATGGTTGATCAGAGATTTCTTAGGAGTTTTGTATTAAAATCAACATCTTTAAAGATTAAAATCGTTCATGTCAAGAAATAAGCATTTTCGTCTATTACCTCTAAGTACTTTTGTATGTTAAATAATACAATACTGTGATCGCTTTTCCGTTTGCCAAGTTAGATTATTTCAGTGTTTCTACAACTACTTGACTTGATGTCTCTGTTCAGCAGTGGAATTATGTATATTTAAAAGTGTGGTTTTCAGACGGTAATTTCACTAGTTCATTTAATATAACAAAAATTGCGTGACACAATTAAGTTGATAAAGAGTTTTAATTTAAACTTTTAGTAATTATTATTTAGGTATCCCAATAATCCTACTAAGTAAAGGTTTGGATATAACAATGATAAAATATTTACACCTGTAGCGCCATGTATGTCCACATTCCTAAGTATAATTACAAGTTCTAAGATATGTCGCCAATCATTTACAACTCGAATCTATTGAAGTAAAATCTAGTAGAATAAGTTGCAATGTTTGTGTTGAATCAATAATTAATTTTGCAACTTTATAGCAATCATCATTTCAGCCGAAAGACGTCCACTGCTGGACATAGGCCTCCCCTAAGTGTAATTTTTGCTTAGAGGCGGTTTGCCAAAATCGCCACGCTTGGCAGGCGGGTTGGCGATCATATATTTATTCATTATAGCAATGTTTGTCCTTGATTCAAGTTTAATTAATTAGGTGCGGACACATTCATTAAAACCGTTACGTTTACGTTATTGCTTACTTATTTACAAATCTCTTTATAAAACTTCAAATCCTTTTTTAAACGATCCCAAGTAAAACTTGTGTCATAGAAAATTATTTCTGTAACTTACTCACATACGTTTACAAACTTTATCTTTTCAAAATCTTGAGTTAATTAGGGAAAATTTAGTAAAACACGACGTACCTTTAAACATTTATTATAACAATAGTACATTTAAACCGAAACACGTTGTAAGCAACTCCGTAAGCTCGCTGAGATCACTCAATAATACTGATATGTACGAATTCACTACGACACGACGTTCACTTGGCCGTGGAGGTGGAAGGCTCAGGCTCAGGCTCTGGTTCAGCCTCGCCTATGGTTTCCTCAGCGTGGCAGCGTTTGCGGTGCTTATGCACGAAGTAGTACGAAGGGAACTTGCAGCCGCAGGTCTTGCACGGGTAGTAGTGTAGCGTCGTCCTGGTCTGAGACTTGCGGTGTCGGCACGGCCACGACCGCTCCGGCGAGTTCTCCCGCCAGGCCACGTTCAGGATCCTCGTGAACTGCACTGGACCGTCACATGACGCTATGTCGAGGACTGTGTTGCTTTGACGTTTTGGCGGCTCTGGCGCCTCGATGCGCTCGACATCCAACTCGCTGGATGTAGTAGATGATGGTGAGGGCGGTGGTGGTGACGCCGGTGGGGATGGGACTCGTGCTCGGCGCGGCACGGGCCGGTGAGCCCCCGGAGGAGGCGCCGGACGCGCCACGCAGGGGCTGGGCCCCAGCCACGCGCGGTACAGAGACAACATGCTCGCTCACGGCCGCTCGACGACTGCGAGCCGCCGGCTACAGACCCGTCTTATATACACCGCGGTACGGTTCAACTTTCAGTACCAGTTTGATTTTCAGGAGGGATGATTTTGAACTTTATTCACGTTGGGAAACTGTGATTTGATTTTCTTATAGGGTACTTTAAGGGGTTAATACTACTAATCTGGTACTTAACGAAGACAAATCTGTTAATTACGTGAATTCTGCGCATTTGTTAAATTGATGTTGGGCACGTGTTTGCAGAATGCAATAATTTTACCAAATTAAGAATGTAAAAGCAGACAGTTTCGTCAAATGCTTCTCAATATTTTTCTTAATTATTCTATTCGAAGTATAATGAGGTTTTCTTCTGCTTCTTTTCGAGTGAATGAGTTTAGCCCAATAAGGAATTTAAGGTGTTCTAAAAACACAATTTCCATAAATTTTCTTAGTTAGCTTCACCACATTCCAATCCCTTTCCCATCTTTTGGGAGTATTATTTACACAAAGTGAAATATGAAGCGTATTCTGCGCTCCCCGGACAATAACGACTATTCAGCCGAGTGTCTGTGACTTTACAAACAGTTAATCCACTTACAGGTCCCCCGATACCGCCATTGACTTTGTAAAACGTCATCTTTTCAAAAATATTAACTGACTAATATTCGCTACTTTGAAATTGTCTCCATATTTTTATTTGCAAGTCTAAAGAGAGAGACTACAAACTGTAAGACCTGATTCTTTTTTTTTTGGTTTCAGGAGTATATTTTTATAGATTCAAATTACCATTTATCTACCAACTTGCGTGTTGTCTATTTCCGAAGTACTTAATATAACTGAGTGTATGATTTATTTACTTTATCAATAGATGAGATGTTTCTTTTTAAATTCGAAGATTCCTACAAAAACATAACGGGTTGAAGTTTCTATGCAAATAAAGTCGCGGGAAAAAGTACTTTAGAACATTTCTACGAGTACTGCTCCATACATTGTCATCCCTTGTTTCACTCGAGGGGGAGTCTGTTTAAAATGCGCGATTCCCCAGTGACCGCCGTTGGGCTTAATTTCAATGATGCTTTATCGCTTTGTAGACTATGACAAAAACCTTTTTATTGACAAAGAACCTTTGTATTTGTTTAATAGTCAAGCGAAGAGTATCTATTAAATTAAAAACTGGTCTCGAAATATTACTTTCGACACTTTTGTAAGTAATGTTTTTTTTCGGAATATCGTATCTTTTTTCAAATTATGGAAACTGAGTGAGGTACGATCCAGATCAGCCAGTTGCCAATATCTGTAGATGAAAAGAAATCCAAAATTCGTCGAAAAATCTAATATTCAATTAACACAACACCTGAATATCTCATCACATTATTCTTAATCTCGCAATAACGATCGGCAACATAAGTTAATCCCCACAACATTAGTGGATGACAGCCATAATCCCCGGCACGGTTGACAGCGTAAACCCGACCAACTCACCACACACAGAATTGTAAATCGAGCATGCGAGACCAACGGGCCTTTTGTAATATTAACAGATTAAACGGTCCATCCAGACTCACTTTGCCTTTACACCAATCATTCACGTAATTACTTAAATTATACAACTAGTAATCATGTCAAAACTGATATAATTATCTCCCTGTTTACTCAAAACAAATTTTCCGCAGTAATGAGATGAGAAATCAAATATTAGTTGTGAATATTACTAATTCAATATCAATTTCATGGTAAATATACATAAATACTTTCAGTTATATTAAAAGGAGGAACGGCATGACAAATTGTATATTCAAATCAACACACGTTCAGCATAAGGGAGGCATTTAATCTACAAAATGTCTGCGTCTGTTTGCGCGGTAAATAAACACAGATAGCCGGTCTCATCAAATTCTCGCGCTTGGATGAACACCGGTGCGCAAATAGAGGTGACATCCCGCTCCACGGCTTGCCCACCCGTGGGATCTGAAGTGTAGGGAAATTGTGTGCACGCTCGTGTTCGTTGTTTGATTATGTACAAGTGAATAGGAGCGTATTGTTGGGCGCCAATTTCTTTTATCCATTCAAAACTATTCGAAACATTTACTATAAGTGTTATGGTTTAACTAATAATAAAATCAATAAATATAATCGAACGTCGTTCGTCCTAAATTCAGTGTAAAAGTTGATACAAGTTAGATAAAACGAATAATTCGGTTAGTCCCAGTTGGGCGCCATTTCATCAAAACGCTGTGTATGCCTTGGAATTGAATAAAACGTTGAATCGTGATCCAATTAGCGCTTGTGTAAATATCAGTAATTGGTGGGATTAATCGACAGTGCTCGGCACGGATAATGAAACTGGAACAGACTTCAAAGCTTTATTAAAAGTTTGATTTTAAAAAATGAGGGTATTTCATTTTCTTTTCGTTATGAATAGATAATTTTACACAGACCACCCAAAAGTAAGTTAAATAAGTACCGGACAGTCCTAAATTATCATTATCAGTAACAATATTCCACTCTATTCGTCAAAGCAATGCAGTCGTTTCCAGCAGTCAGTTTATCTTTGGCATATTCTCTCATCTCTCAGTAATAGTCTGGTATCTGTAAGACAAACGACGTTGGTTTGCTCAGGGATCGCAGACGCTAATTAGCACTCCGAGGCACTGAGCTACACACAGACGGAATGCTGACTATGTAGATGTATGGAGTTGGATGGTAGATATTTTGTGAATAATGATCGATTTATGGAAGTTATCGTTGAAAGAAAATGAGGGATGATTTGTGAAAGATAAGGTAGTAAAAAATAGACGACGACATAATTAAAAAAAAAAATCGTTGTGCCGTTGTGAAGAACATTGAAGGATACTATTATATTATATTGACACAAGAGAAGGATTGCGATGTTGGTTATTAAAAAGAAATCCTGAAAATGGAGAAAGTTTAAGAGAAAAATAGATGGATCTTTGCTTCACTCTGGAGGTCGTTTCATCCTACTTCTTATACCTACATTATAAAACTGCCCCATGTTTCTTTGATCATTTCATAGTACATTATAGTTAAAAAAGGACATTACACTAATCTAATCGACCCTCAAATCTATTAAATACTTAAACGTTTTTAAAATAAAATTGACTCTATGCACAAATCCAAGAATATCCTACTCTATGGTCTCAACCGAAGTGCAATGTAATTACACAGCAGTTAGAGAGTTATTAACTGCGAGCTCAAATCTGTTCGTATAATAGTTAATTATTTAACTTGCGCCGCTGCAGTTTAGCACGCCTTTGCGGAAGCCCGACTTCTACTCGACAAACTATTTGTTTGAAGTCTGGCCTCTGTTGGACTTTGTATCCAGCCTAGTGCAATTGCATTAGGATTATGAAAGGGTTCCAAAACAAATACATGTATGAATGAATTAAATAAATTGCTATTGACAAACGGAACAAAACGAAATAATAAATGCACATATTAATTTAAACAAACAACGCATGTATGACGCGCAGTAATTCAATTTGTATAACAAACAGCGATAAATAATTAAACAAACAGTGCATCGGTATCGGAACTAAATTGGTGCTAATCTGCTTTCTCTTGTTCGCTACAAATTGGCGCCCAGCGTGGGCCTCGCTGAATATTGCACGATCCGCCGGCTCAGTTGCGACGTGATTTACGGATCATCTCTCACTGTTCTGAATAAACTTGTTAATATGCAACTAACGCTTGAATAATGAACTATATGGGAACTAGATTTTCGTTTTGTTGTTCCGCTAAATTGTTTAGGTGAACTGATTTTGGTGTTATTTGATTTGTGACTTCGAGTAAGTTTTGTTGTTGAGATTGTATTTGGAAATGAACGAATATTGCCGTCTTCTGACTTCTACTATACTGCTGAATATGGAGAAAATATATGTTTTTTAGTGTATTATGTAAACATCTAACGCACCTGGACTTTCGATATGAAATATTAATGTGTGATCATACGAGCTTGGCAAACAGATTCGCATTTGTAAAATGTATTAAACAATAAGAAATATTTAAACAATGAGTTATGAACTTATGAGTATCTTTAGTAGTATTCTGTCACCAGGAGAGGAAACATAGGATAGCTCTTATCATGTTAAAGGAAATGTTTCATATTCGGCCATAAGATGTAGGTACATTTATCGATAAACCCATATTTACAAAAAAAATACTTGCTTTAATAAAATATACATTTCTCCAACAGCGGTAACAGAACGCATCAGCACGCCCTCATCGACAGCGACGCTAACAACGACGACAATAACGACAACATCGTCGAACTGTGCCGTGTGCAACATGTCTGGGGCCACACGGACCGTGTCCCGGTCTAGGGCGATACACTATGGACTGAAAGAGGAGGCTGTTGGTGAGTGTGGTACTTGATTTTGTTTATTAATAGTTAATAACGACAACATCGTCGAACTGTGCCGTGTGCAACATGTCTGGGGCCACACGGACCGTGTCCCGGTCTAGGGCGATACACTATGGACTGAAAGAAGAGGCTGTTGGTGAGTGTGGTACTTGATTTTGTTTATTAATAGTTAATAACGACAACATCGTCGAACTGTGCCGTGTGCAACATGTCTGGGGCCACACGGACCGTGTCCAGGTCTAGGGCGATACACTATGGACTGAAAGAGGAGGCTGTTGGTGAGTGTGGTACTTGATTTTGTTTATTACTAGATTATTTATATTTTATTCGAAGAGCAAAGGTCTTCCATGCGACTTTTCTCGATGTTGCGCCTTTTCTGGCTAATTAATGTGGACGTATCCAAGGCTTTCCGCCATTTTCTCGGTGTGTCACGCATGGCTCGTCTGACTGTCTCAAGGCTCTAGTTTTGCGATATGCGGGCCCGCTGATTTGTCACTGGAAAATGTATATAATTTTTTTTTTCATTTGGTGGTAGTGACCCATTCCATTCATTTTTAAATTGCAGTGTGTTGTGTGATATTAGTGCTCGTGACTGTACCTTAGTTTGTATCTTTCTTATAATTGTGTAATAGAAGAAAGATACAAACAATACAATTTATAGAATAGTTGCATTTTAGCTTCTTCTGTTTCGCCTTGTGAGTTAGAAACAGTAATCTATCTAAGTATCTATGTTGATAACACACACAACACTGTTTTTAACCGACTTCAAAAAGGAGGAGGTTCTCAATTTGTCGAAAAAGTAAAAAAAGAAAGGATATTTTCTTATATCGTGTGCCATCTATTCTGCTATCAATAAACTCAATCTTCATTTTGTTTCCAGGTGCGCGGGTATGTGAACCATGCCACTGTAGATGTGTCCGGTCGAGGTACACGCGGTGTCCGGTGCCCACGTGTCCGGGGCCCAGGGTGAGAGCGAAGCGGCTGAGGCATCTGCCGCCGCGGTGGCACGACCTGTCACTAGAGCTGAAGAGGCCGCTTATGGAAGAATTTGGTGAGTCGATTGGAACTGCTTTATTTGATTTTTGTAAAGAGATTTGTGAAGAACCTTTTGCTGAATTGTGTTAATCACTCGAGGTTCTTATTCCGGAAGCAAACCTCCTAATTCTGCCATTAATGAATGTGCAAAGTTCTTGTTTTATGTGAAAGAATATACTTTCCCGATTGGTCTCAAAGAAATTTCATCAAAATCGGTTTATTACTTTGGTTTTTTTCTTCTTGACTTGTTAACATGATGACTTTCATAAATTCTAGTTGAATGTAAAATGATTCATGACAAGAATTTGAAAGGAACTTGAAAGGCGGCAAAAAGTCAATGAAACAAAGTTACCAACTTCTAAAGTAACGTTATTTTAGACTGATTTTTTGGAAGAAGGTTTTTTTTTTGGTAGTATCAACTATTTTTAACAACCTGAACCCTCCATCCACAGAAATCCCCAGTGAGTTAAGCAAATGCTGTTTAGCATGCTTCAAGAGAATAACCAGGAGGTTGGAGACCGTGGTGGAGGGAGGCCTAGCGCCTGAACCCACGGAGGAGGAGGCCGCGAGGTTCCGCTCGCTGCTGCGCGAGCACGGCACTGCGTGGGACAGGATCGCGGCCGTCAGCGGTAGGACTCCGGCCAGTCTGAAGGCGTTCTACTTCACCTATAGGTAAGTGAGGAATAGTGGACAAGTTAGAGAGTTAGTCTTCTATAAATATTAGCCGGAAACACTGTCTTGTCAAATGCTGTATTAGGAATAAGAAATTTGAAGGACAGGCGCTTTGGGGTATTATATCTTGTAAACGTAAAGTATCAGCATAATTTGATTAAACGACGTTTTATTTTTACTGCGTTCAGCTGATTTTAGATTTTTACTGGTTCGTATTTCAACTGAGGTACATTTTTTAAAAAGGTTAAAATAAAGTGATTATGGTGAAGCTTAAAAATAATCCGTCGCTTAATATTAATAACTTATATTGTACTACAAGACTTTCGCTTTCGAAGTCGCTTTGGAATGCGGGTGTATCTTTGATGAAACCCGACCCGATCAGTTTATTAACATACCTTTGTGTTACAACTAAAATAATAACTAAAATGACAACAACAACTACAAAAATTAACTAAAATCTTCATATACATCCATTGACTTATATATTACTGCGTAAGGACTGGGCGGACCGCATGATAAAATGACGCCTCGAATTCGGTCCCAAATAGGTCTTGACTAAACCGAAGTTTAAAAGAAAATGAAAAATTAAAATTTAACATTTTTTTTTATTAACATTTTAATGAAAGCTTTATTTAATTTCTTTATACCTCGATAATACCACGCCACGCCGCTCATACAAGGTTACGTTTACGAGCAGCCTGATTAGTTCTTATTGATGACGTTAGTGTTTCTCTGTATGGGGAACGCATCGAGCAAAATGTTCGGACGACCGTATCTTTAGTTTTTATATCAATAATAATAAATATAATAATAATAATAATATTCCACAACTATCACACAACGCCATCTAGTCCCAAGCTAAGCAGAGCTTGTGTTATGGGTACTAGACAACTGATAAACATACTTATATATTTCTAAATACATACATATTATAGATAAATTACACCCAGACACAGAACAAATGATCGTGCTCATCACACAAACATTTGTCCTGGGTGGGAATCGAACCCACGACCTCCGGCATAGCAGTTAGGGTCACTAACCACTAGACCAACAGGCCAGTCAAACAATCAATCAATGAATCAATCAATGTATACATCAATTAACATATACCCTTCTCCCCACCAGAAAAAAGCTGCAACTAGACACAGGCGTCACGGACCGTCCCTCCCTCGTGTCCAGCGAGGACAGCGCCCTGTCGTCCGCGGACACGGACACGGCCAGCGGCGGGTCCCCGTGCGGCCCGCCCGGCCCGCCCGCGCCCGCCCCGCGCACGGACGCGGCCGCACCGCGACGGCCCCGGAGGGACGAGTATGACTCGTCCGCTACTGAGACTGCGGATGAGGAGAATGATGCGCCTAGTGCGAAGGTACTAATAGGAGTTACTAGTTTGTTTGGCTCTATTTATTTAAACTTTGTGTACAGATGTGATAACGTAGGTGGCTATAATGCCACAAGTCATTGTCTACTAGGCAACCTTTGGGTCAAATAGGACAGCACTGTGACAGAGTAAAAAAAAAAAATACCGTTAACTGTTATGGACAACTATACTAAAATCACACTAATATTATAAAGGTTTGTGAGTGTGTATGTTTGTTATTTCTTCACGCAAAAACTACCGAACAGATTTGGATAAAATTTGGTACACAGATAGTTTATAACCTGGATTAACACGTAGAATAGTTTTTATCCCGATTTTATCTTCCCGTGAGATAATTTTCAAGTTGTAGCGGGTGAAGCCGCTGAAGCCGCTGGCAACAGCTAGTATTGAATATATTTAAAAAATCTTGCAATTGTATGATTTACTACATACTTTAACGAAATCTTATACAGATGTGAGAGAAAGGGACGAAACGTCTATAAAGACAATTAATTTGTCTAAGCAAATAGACCAGTATTGTGAAAGTTTCACTCCACTGAATTTACTCCAAACCAATGATTTCTTGTCCGGTTTATCAGTGATGTAGTGAACCACTTCGCAGAGTATTAGCAATTATTCTTCAAATTAATACATCAGAGAATTTTAAGTAAAGTAATTTACTTAAAATTCTCTGATGTATTAATTTTAAAAATCCTCTGTCCCCACAGATCGTCCCCCCGCCCTCCCTCCCCGCAGCAGTATCCTCCGCCTCGTCGTGCAGCCCCGCGCCCGCAGCCGCGCCGCCCGCGGGCGTGACGTCAGCGGGCGTGACGTCAGCGGGCGTGACGTCAGCGGGCCGCGCGCCGCAGACCGTGCGCGACGTGGTGCTCAACCTCATCGAGATCAGCCTCACGAGGGACTCGCAGCCGCAGCATCCCAGCATCAAGCCGCATCAGATCAAGGTATGATAATGTACCAAATACAGGCTTATCGCCTTATTTACGTGTCGATGAACTCCAATTGTGTTAGACCACCTGCACAGCTCTAACATTCACAGTTTATAAGCCTGTACTCGAAAACACAAGCATATAGACTGTGGTGATTCCCGAGAACGCAATGCCTGAGCTAAAATAGAATTTAGGACCTAGCGCTCGACAGTCAGGCCTGCGATTATAAGATAAACTAGAACTCAAAAATCTGAAGAATATTATAATAAATAATTTGCATTTATGAAAATAACTGCTTACCGGTATGGGCAATGGAGCTGGTAATATAATGGACTAAAACATTGTTTACATCTATGATCTAACTTATTATTTTATTGTAGCTATTTAATCTGTCAATAAATTACACACAAATTCTTCATCAGGTCACGTCATCCTGCGCAAGCGGTAGAGAAGCCCTAGCTACACTATCAGTAGTAAACAGCTCCCATGTCGGCAACACCGGGGCCGCCAGTCCTCAACGAGCAGCCACGATCACACCTCTCACTCACTCCAATACGAACGACAAGGACGTCATGGTGCTGCATATCGAGCCTCGGGCCGAACGACCCGAGCGGCTCGAACGACCTGATAGACATGACCGGCATGAGAATTTACTGTTGAGACAGGAAAGGCATGAGCCCTTGTTGGATCTCAGCGTTAAGAGGCCGAGGCATGATCAGCCGTTTCCGCTTCCTAATAAGTCGGTTAGTATTTAAAGAGGTTTTTGATTATGGTTTAAATATTTCTTATTAGTTTGTAATACAAGCATAATCCGCTTATAACATAACAGAACTGTAATCGACCTAGCGGTCCCAGTTCATTATACCCGAGTGCCATACATTTAAAACGGTATCGTCAGATCTTTCCGCGAACAATCAAAGTGCAATCTTTCTATCTAAAAGACTCTGGATTTTCAGAAATCTATTTTTTTTTTCTATATTCTTGCTCATCACCGCTATCGGTCATGGACATTAAGCTGCTCCTTTGTTTGAATTTCTTCTGCATTTGGTCGCAGTGAGGAGTGTGCAGTTTTTTCTTATTTCATATTCCATAATCTATAACATTAATTTCTTCCACTAGGTATACCGAAACTCAACAGACTACAGACCCCAACAAGAGCGGGAATCTCCTAACCAGTACAATTCCAAGCCTAAATCAGTAGGTGCACCTCCAAGAGCGACCGTAAAGGCAGCACCTAACCCCAAAGGGTCCATCACCCTCGGGACCCCAGTGGAAACCAGGTTCGAGCCTCATAGGAACCCTCCAGAACCTAAAACGGGGTCTATAACGGCGGGGACCCCGGTGCATGGGACCCATCACCTTCCGGACAAGAGGACGTTGGACTTCTATAAGAGGAGGAGTCCAGGTGGACCTGGACCGCCTGGACACGCTTACTATGCTCAAGGCAGTCAACCTAGACCGCAGTCACCCAGTTTTTCACCTGTGAGTATAAATACTGCTTCTAATTATAATAGTTTGGATGTTGATTTAGATTATTTTGAAAGCGGGAAATATACCAAAAGTCGCGACACTTGGCCTGCGATAGACCCTCTACAAACGGCTTCCTAATGAAGGAAGAAAGATTTTCACCACGAATACTTTAATTGTAACTTTAATTTTATTGATTAATCATAATTTTTACGAAGAGCAACACCTTAGTTTTTAGGAGAATGCTCTGAATTTCATAATAATATTGCCTACGGGACTATTCTAGACATGACCGGTAATCACAACTCATGTTTCCCTGATTTCGTCCACCATCTTTCATCAGATCATCATCATTTCAGCCGAAAGACGTCCACTGCTGAATATAGTCCTCCCCCAAGTGTCGCCACATTGACCGGTCTCGAGGGCCATCTTTCACAACACCTAAAACACCATACTAAATTCCATTCATCATCTTCCTGCCCTTATCCTATTCTATTTGGGGTCGGCGCAACACGTTTTGTTTTTCCATTCCTTCCTGTTAGACGTCACGGTGGCAAAAAACTAACCTTTTCTTTTGGGTGGTCGAAATTCATCAAATAACCCCTCCCGCTCTCCGGGCAGAGCGGAAGGGAGTGTCAGACTTCTACTGACTAAAAACGAGCCATGTTCCTTTGTGTCGAGGCCGCAGTATCTCTTTCAAACTACCCGCAGCCCCGACGGGAACAAAACAAACTAACCTAATGTTTGTTCCACAGACGGGCAGTTCGGGCTACACCCGCAACCCGTACGGGCTAGAGCAGCGTCAGATAATAATGGCGGACTTCATAACGTCGCAACAAATGCACGGCGGCGCGCGACGGGAGCGGGAGCGCGCCACGTCGCCGCAGTTCCGGCGCGACGCCGTGTCCGTCATACAGCGACACACGCCGCAGCACAGCTACCCGCATCCACACCCGCATCCGCCGCCTGGTCAGTATATACACCTTGTATTGTAGTGCTAGCAGTCCCCGGTCCTCGCTGGAGCCAATCGGTGTTGCTGACCCAGTAAAGTTAGTTTAACTGAGCTTTAATCCGCACTTAACCTTTTGATTGGGCCTCAATTCAAGCTTCAATTAACACAGTTTCGCAATTTCATGTGGTAGTAATGTCTGTGTTTTTGCTTTTGTATTTTATGTAATGTTAGTGTACTATTCTATACCTGCGCCAAACCCTTGAGGTAAATACAGGCATGAAATTGTATATGGTGTGTAGGTAAACAACTTTTGAACTCAGCCATTACGCTGACTTCATCAAATATTTATTTATTTTATTTATTTATTAAACTTTATGTACAACAAAACGTACAAAGGCGGACTTAATGCCTTGGGCATTTTTTACCAGTCTACCTTAGGGTGATGCAGAGACAATACACAGTAGGTGCAAAACAGAAAAACATGACAATATCGAAATGCTTTATAAAATATAGACGTACCCGAAAATACGTGTCGTCTCTATTTACTTATTATTTGACTGGCGTTAACTTGTTTTATTCCTACCGTTTAGACGAGCGCGCGGCATCGCCTCAGTTCCGGCGCGACGCACTGTCCGTCATACAGAGGCACTCGCCGCAGCATGTCTACCAACATCAGCATCCACAGCCACCACCAGGTAAACTATCTGAAATATCCACTTCACTACATAGTATAAAACAAAGTCGCTTCCTGCTGTCTGTCCCTATGTATGCTTAGATCTTTAAAACTACGCAACGGATTTTGATGCGGGTTTTTCTAATAGAAAAAGTGATTCAAGAGGAATAAAAACATAGATAAATTGTGAGTTTTGGTAGCTATATCGCTAGCTACCAAAACTCACAATTTATCTATGTTTTTATTACTTTTACACTCGCGATACCAAGACAAATCTAAATAAGTGTATTTTATTCAATTCCGTTCAGCCGTTTATGAGTTATGAGGAAACAAAGAAACGGACAGACATACAGGTCAAACACTCTTACAGTAAAATATATTGAGGAAACATCATTTAAATCTATGCCTATAGTATAAGATGGAAACGGGTCTATCGAACCAGTCACAAAATTTCTAAAGAACAAAATCACAAGTTACTCTGGTTTCAATATTAGTATAACGAGTTCCTTTGACTAAACCTCTAATTGTTTACAGGTCACGAAGCCTTCACGTCACTAGTAGACGTAGCGTCTGCCGCAACGGCACTGCCTGTGCCGCGCGGCTCGCAACCCGACGGCAAGCAGGAGGCCAAGCAACAGTCGCAGCAACAGCAGCAGCAACAACACCACGACCTAAGGTTTGTTGACTACAACATATTGTATAGAATAGAATACTGTATTTGTTTTCAGGTAACAAAAAATAAAAAAAAAACCCACAGTTACAATACTTACTACGGTACTCAGAGAGCTTTCATGATTACTTAAGCCATCACTTAGTTTGACATTTTAAATTTTGACATTTTGCATTTTGACACTTTACATTATTTTTATTTTTTTGACTCATGAAGTCTATTTTTATTTCAATTGTAGCTTTAAAATGAATTTTATTTTATGAATTTAGATATTATTTTATGATTTAGCATGCATTATGAATAATTTATTTTATGATTATGCATTTTTGGTAATTGGTAGTATGTGTTGTATATTGGCCCTCAGTATTATGATTATTTTTACTAACACTATTCTTTAAGTATACCTACTAACAAAAATATGGATCACTGTTGTCTAAATTGAATAAATAAATTATATAAATTATTATTAGTAAAGGCTTTGACAGTTTTGTCATACAAAAGTATATCAAATCTTTACTAAGTGACGACTTAAGTAATACATCAATATCTCTGAGTACCGCAGTTAACACTTTCACTGCCTAATTAGAATCATCCATTTATATGCGTATGCCGTGTGAGCACAACTCTTCTATAGCTACATATAGCGGCGACATGGAGGCGGGTTGTCGTCACATAAACGAATTTTTGTTCGACCCAAATGCTGGGTGTTTGCACCGAAGACGTTAACCTAAATATGCATACTAATAACATTTTTGTTAGTAATAAGTAACTAGACTTCTTACCGATGACTGATCGTTGGTCATGTGGTCGCAAGCGCGACTACTGAACATAAGGTTCTGGCATTTCTGAGTCGTGGAAAGTTTTATTGGATTTTTTCCATTATGAATTTTCAGTAGAAGCCATTAAGTCTAGATTTGTGCCCGTTTGATGGTAATAGACAGGCCCCTATTACATGGGACTTAAACATAACATGGCAATAGCGTGGCACCCGAATACGTAAGATTTTAAACACATGAATGTACAATGAAACAATGAATGTACACACGGCTACACATCAAGCTATACAAAACCAGTTAATCTTGACCTCACTTTACTAGATCTTTTCGCACAACGAACGATCAGATTATACTGGTTTTGTATAGCTTGATGTGTACCCGTGTGTACTTGTCACACCTCTGCTTAACCCTTCGAAGATTACAGGCGTGATATTATGTATTTGTCAAAATATACGCGTTGTTTTGTTAATACCCATACCTAGTATGTATCATTATTGCAATACCTACGAGACAGCACATTGATAACATAAGGAAAAGTCAAATTAAATTGTCAATATGAACTGTAGTTATTATTTTCATTTCACAGGTTTATGGCGCAAAAGTTCCCGATCAGTTCGCAATTCCCGGTGAGTATTTATTTATTTTAGCTCTTTTTGTCCACTTTTGTAACAATATTTTGATTTAATAAGTGTCCATGGAGTTTCTTGCCCGTTCATCTTCATAGAGATCTACGCTTTGGAATGGGCAACTACAGTACTTTCTCAAGTTATTATGCCTTGTGACTGTGACTGTAGCTTCTCTTTATTTGTTTTCCTGTCATTCAAAAGAGCCTGTAATTGTCAAAAAAATCGAATCAGACCGTCAGATTTATTTCCAAAAAATATTGTACACATATTTTTTACGATACGGTGCTTTGAAAATTCGTGTGACGTTGCATGACATTTTTTACCAGAAAGTGACGAAACAAGCCCCGCCCCCCCCCCCACTCATGATCTTTGACAAGTTCTTATCTTCGTAATTTTTTATAAATTTGTCAAAACAAAAACATGTTTTTAATAATCTAACTGACGGACTAAACAGAATCATATTTTTTTAAATCAGGAAAGTACCCAATTTAACGCTTTGATAACGTCTCTCAAAATGTAAAAGAACATTATTATAGATAAATTAAATAATGTTAAGAAAAACGTCAACAATTTAAATTAATAATATATATTATTTTGCAGCAAATGATGGACAGAAGAGTTCAGTCGCAACCTCAATACATGGAGAGAGACAGACAGATACAAATACAGAGAAGAGACGCGTAAGTACACAACTATTATTACTAACCAATAACAATCAATAATATACAACTAATTATATATAAAAAAAGATTACTTCCCTTTTTAATCGAATTTTGGTACCAACTTCAAGGGTTTGCCTTTATTTGCGCGGAACCCAAATCATCATCTGCCTTGCCTTTTCCCAACTATGTTGAGTTCAGCTTCCAGTTTAACCGGATTGCAGCTGAATACCAGTATTTTACATGGAACCTAGCCTATCTGACCTCCACAACCCAGTTAATACTATAAAACCCTAAATACTTAACCTAAGTTACTCCTTCTTACATCAGCTATTTGACACTAAAAAACTCGTCAGAACCGGTCCAGCCGTTTCGGTCTTTGTCCTGTACGAGACCAAAAGACCCATATCTCAGCATCATCGTTGCAGGCGGGCCTAAACATTATTAATGCACCATCAGCTAATATCAAATTTACTATTGTCACAGCGAACGCGCAATCCACGCGATCCACGAGCGGCACGCGATGGAGCAACAACAACAACAGCAACAACACCAGAGTCAGCAACAACAACAACAACATCAGGCGCAGATCATCCACGAGCGACATATGCAACACTCCATCGTAAGTTTTGAACACATTTGAGAACAGTGTCACTGAATTAACTCGATATTTTTAACTTGTTTAGATTTTTACTCGGGGTTTTTGGCATTGAGCTGCTACATAATGTATACTTTAATTATAACTTTTTGTCAATATTATTTTTTTAAAGTAAATTACAATAAGTTATAAGATACATGATTATGCTTAAAATCTTCGGGGACCTTGCTTTCTATAAAATAATGGATTTAAGTTCTGCTTTTAGCTAGACTGAAAGCCATCTCCATCATAGTTGAAAAAAATATAATTAGATCTAATAATAGGAAACACGTTATATCGAGTTGGTATAGTAACTCTGTGATCTAAATAATATTCTAGCTGATTGCTGACAATTCTCCATAGCTGCAGGCTTCTATAAAATACTCTGCTCAGCGATTTAACAACCAGTATATAGCTGAGATTAATACATAAGTCGTACGATATAGCATGCGATGGAGCGACACGCCGAGCAACAACACCAGCAGCAACAGCAACAACAACAACATCAGCAACAACAACAACAACAACAGCAGCAGCAACAACAACAACAGCAACAGCACCAACAACAACAGCAACAGCACCAGCAACAGCTGCAACAACAACACCAGCAACAAATTATACAAGAGAGACATCATCAGCACCTTATGGTCAGTTTATACGTATACTGACTGTTGTCGATAAATCAGTAATTTTATGAGTGGGTGGCCAATACTACTAACTCAATGAGAGAAAATAATGTTAGGTAACTAAAAGGAATTTTATGGCGATGTACTAACAATAAGAGCTTGCTGCCGAAGGGTTTAAAAACCTCAATAGTTGCATTTTTTTTTATAATTATGTAGGATCCGTTGACATACTGACGAAGTTGTAGGGCCAGTTTTTAAGGTTACCCCATAAAATAACCACCTACACTTGAAAAGGTGTAGGTGGTTTTAGTCTGCGTAAGAAGAATCGCGATAGGTTTCGCGAAAAAAAAACATAAGTGCTTATGGTTTTGCATTCTTTGTGGAGTATTTAGGCGGTATATCTGCAATATTAAATGCATTGTTTCCTCTCTGTATAGGAATATGTCATTGACCATTACTGGGACAGTAAACATGCAGGAATTATTGCGGAAATTGGTGATCATAACATGTTTTATAGACTACTACCGTTGTATACGGAAATTAACCTTCGGAAACGTTTTAAATGTAACCTATGACACTCTGGGATAATGTAAGTTTCCGTAAGAGAAAGAATTCTCGAAATCGGATCAGTGGTTCCTTAAATAAACTAAATTTACTGCAGGCTATTTTCATTCGTCTTTTTCACTACCCAACATTCCGATCCATACAGTATGACAGTCCAAGGGTGAAACCCAGGGGCCGCGGATTTTAGTACTAGATGACGTGGCCTCGGCACAAGGGCAAAGAAGGAACATGGGTTCGGTTTTTAGTCAGTAGAAGTCTGACACTTCCCTTCGCTCTGCCCAAGAGCGGGGGGGGGGGTCATTTGATGATTTTCCACCCACCAAAAAAAAAAAAAGGGTGAAACCCAGAAAAGATAGATATATGATGATATTTCTAATCAGCCAAACTCTCAATCTTCCCTATACAGTTAGTAGGTAGGCAGGTCTTTCTTAGAGCGAAACCCAGAAAAACTACTTAGATAATAATATTTTAAATCAGCTAAACTCTCTATCTCCCCTATACAGTTAGTAGGTAGGCAGTAAGTGTACCTCGTGTTATCATATGTGTTTGTCTTGCCCCACAGAGCGTGTCGTCTCAGGACGGAGAGCGGCGCATGATATCTTCTGTGACGTACAGTACGCCCAACAAACCTAGGGCGCAGACACCGCATCATATCGACAGGAAAGACACGTATGTATCTAACTTATTTATTAGTGTAACACATAAAAACAGTATATAATTTATTAAAACTCATAAATATGGCCTTACAACTTATCAAAATATATTCTTCAAATTATGTATGGCAGCAATTTTGGTGTGAAAGCTTTTTCATGATCATCAATGACTTTAATATACTTAGGGCTTACGCACAATGCGTTATTTATTAACATATTAATCTGTTATTGTCAATCGTTCTAATTAAAAAAAAATCAAAGCATCTATTTCAAGTAGGCCAGTTCAGGCACTTTTGAATTGTTGTAACAAATACGAAATAGAAAGAGCCTATAGTGTCAGTCACAAAAATTTACGTTCGGGTCACGTTTGGGACAGAATGAGGTTTTAATGTATTCAAGACTTATTGAGTGATTTGGGGCGCAAGGGCGATGGGTGATGTGTATAAGGTTTTTTAATTAGAATAAGAGAGGATTCCTTTTCTACTATATAAGGTCCCATTAAAATAGGTGGACATAATTTTAGAAATCATTCAGACCACTAAAATAAGGATAATGGTAAAAAAAGAAATTAAGAAAAACGCATTAGATACTTACAAGAAAATAAAACAGCTAGCTAAAATACACTAAAAGTGTTAGTTACCCAATATTTTATGTAAAAAAAAAACACTTTAATCAGTGTTTTTTTTACTTGGATATGTTTGGTTAGACCTACTGAACGCTGTGTTAAAATTTGTCCACCTATTTTAATGGGACCTTATATTTTCACTTTACAACACGCTAACTTCCCAACCTCCGTTTCCAGGCGGCCAGTAGTATCATCAGTATCAGTGGGTCCCGTCGTGTCGGCCGGCGTGGCAGGCGTGGCAGGCGTGGCGGGCGTGGCGGGCGTGGGTAACGTGGCAGGCGCGGCACCGGCTGACAACAGACCTCGACCTGCTGAGGGCACGCTCACAGCTGCGTCCTTGATAGATGCTATAATTACTCATCAGATCTCGCAGAGTTCGGATCAGAGGTTCCCGGTAAGACAACTTTACTTTTACATAATATTTTGACCAAAATATCCTGAGGCTATCCTTTCTTTAATTTGTTTTGAGTAAGGTTTAGAGCAGCGGTGGCCCAATGGTCAAGGCACCAACTTACGAGGAGTAAGTCATGGGTCCGAATGCGGACAGACATATTACTTTGTGTCATTCATTTCTTCACCAGTGCCCTCAAAACGGTGATGGAAAACATCATGAGAAAACTAGCATGTCTTAGAACCAAAAATTCGAAGACATGTGACATCTACCAACACTGGGCTCTCGTGATGGATTATGCTCAGTTACTCTAGAGTAAGAAATGAAGCGTGTAATATATCATCCTATTCTCATTCCATTTCCTTGCTACGACCAACCTTCACTGGTGTTTACTTATTTAACTTACCAAACGTTGCTGTCCACAGGACCGACCTGACCGAGGCGTAACACCGGCCGAGCGTGAGCGTGAGGAGGCGGCCCACGCAGCCGCGGCAGCCGCACACACCACCAGCATCAAGTTAGGAGACCTAGCGTCCAACATCATCACCAGGGACTTCTGTAGTCCCACCACCTCTATCATGCACCACAAGTAAGTGTTCAACTAAATCTAAAGCACAATGCTTTTTTTTATGTATGGAATCCCGTACCATGCTGGTCCAAAATCAAACTTTGTTTTTTATTGTCTACTCTTGTCATATTAACTTCTACAAAAGTTATTTTTGTAAACAATTTCTGGCAACAATCTTAGGCAATACAGTAGCGTGTCATACGAAAATGTACATAATGTTGATACAAATAAGCTTTTTGAAT
The DNA here is from genome assembly GCA_949775195.1 of Diarsia dahlii. Classification (NCBI taxonomy): domain Eukaryota; kingdom Metazoa; phylum Arthropoda; class Insecta; order Lepidoptera; family Noctuidae; genus Diarsia; species Diarsia dahlii. Next base: position 10,575,304 of record OX459210.1, on the reverse strand, counting down.
GAAACACTACCGCGCAAAGCTTATGTAACGTCAAACTTCGATCTATTAAATTAGCACTTCAGTGAAATATCGCGTTTTGGAATGACAAACTAAAGCTAAATTCAAAATTATTTTGACACTCATTTCTCGCGTTTGAAACCCCGTTTAGTTTTGACTTACTAAGTAATCAAAATAGGCTTTTTTCACGGCTGTGAGACATCAGATCCAAGCATACAGATTAGAATCCTAGATATGATAAAACAAAAATGTGAATTTGACAAACTTGAACGTGCACACAAAGCCATCGGTACTTGCTTAGCTCTTCGAAACAAATACGGCATAAATTAACGTCCTTAGTTCTCCGTCCAGCAACAGGTTCAGCGTCGGTAACTCGGAGGGGTACGTGAGTGGCGGCAACGAGGAGTGGAAGCGTCGCGACGCTCCCAAACATGCACCCTACCTCGAGCCTGTCAGTCCGCCTGACAACCATCCTGCCAACAGGTGTGTAGTCCTACATTCTTCATCTTATATCGCCTTTTCTGACTCAATATGTTACCTTACCTTAGCCTTTTGAAGCTTCATATTTCGTACCTCGACAACACCTACTTCTTCACTTTGTTTGTCCCAAATTCTTTAGCTTGAGTAAGGTTTATTTGTAAATGTTATAAAACGAAGTTGCTTTTCGGGATTGTCTGTGGAAAGACACAAGACAAAATACGTCGTGCAAGGTACGGGCGAAGCGAATCTCTGATAATGATCGTTTTACGCCCGATATTTTATGCTCTCATTAAAAATTATGCCGATCTTCATAAAACTAGCATTTATCTTGTGATGACTTGATCATTCCAGCGTTTTAACGACGACGTTTTGTTCAGGCATCAAAAACTGACTGTTCCATTCATCACAATTCACATGGTGTAATGCACTTTTTAAGCTAACTTCACGTCAGGATACTCAATATCTCATAGTTAATCTATCCACGTATTAAACTACATTTCTATTTATTGCAGAAACAATAGCAACCGTCGCTACAGCTGCGTAGGTTCCTCCGCGGGCAGCACAGGCCCGGGCGGCGCTCCGGGCGGCGGCGGCGGAGTGCTGACCGCGTTCGACTACGTCACCAACCGCATCGTGGAGGTCATGCGGAGCGACGCCGACGAGCGCACCAAGCCGCTAGCGTTCCCTACCACGGCCTATGCGTACCCTTACTCTGCGCTTAATGTGGCTACCACGCCGGGAGATTGTGAGTTGATACTTTAGTTTTATTACATACGATACAAACTCTTTATTTTTATCACCGTTATTTTGGATTTGGAGATATGATTCTTTTTTGGTATCAGTCCCCCTCAAAAACCTGTGAACAATAATTTACCAAAATTAAGACTGTTAACTTGAATTTTAATTGTTTACTCCTTTCTCTGCATCAGCATACCCCAGCAAAAGCCCTAGAAAGTCCTTTTAAAACATTTTTCGATATTTTCGTCATGGGTAATGGCGAAAATACAGCATATTTTCACCACCACCACCTCTAAGTTAGATTTTGGCATCAGAACCCTCGACAATCATGAAACTCAGACATAAGAGTAACTTATATCCACGTTTCCAGCATCCAGCAACACCCCAGCGTCGAGTACAGCGCCCGCGCCGGGCCCGCCAGCCCCGCCCGAGCCGGCGCCGCTGATGTCAGCACAGTACGAGCCGCTGTCAGACGAGGACTGACGCGCCCTGCCCAAGCGACCGCATCCCACCGGGTAGCCCCGCAGCTCCCTTGTCTGTCGCGCCACCACTGGGAACCTGCGACGGTACACAGATGGGTTGAAGAGCTCCTGAGATATGAAGATAGACCCAGGATGTAAGGTCCTGACTGACGAAGCTACAGCATCGAGCACCAATGCTTCAGGCTAAAAAAGCTTTAATTGAAGCTGTAGACCTTTGCTGAGGAGATATCATCAGTTCCGCTCCAGCATCAAGTGACGATGCTTTTGGCTGAAAATGATTGAGTCAAAACGCTCCATTACAAAATAATCATAGCCTGATAAAGCTTTTGAGGGGCATAAATAAAATATCGAAGATTAAAATTCGGCTTTAAATCGTCGAAAATAAGAAGTAAATGCCAGCATTGAACTGGTAACACCTGGACTATAAAAGGAGAAGTACCGGGTAGAATTAAACCAACAGTGGATAAACAGAATGAAGATAAACTAGTGCCCCAACACGCAGTGTACGTACCCAATAGGTAGCGAGAACTTTGTGAACATTGTGAGCAACTCACGGATACACGTCAAGTGCGTAAATCTTCAGTTATTTTGTCGTATTACTTTCATATACACACACCTTAACAGACTTTGTAAATAAGTGCGAGGTTTTTCGTTATAAAGTGACTATAGTGACGTGTATCCAACAGCGGTGTACAAAAGACATTGAAATAAACTAGTAAGCATGTTAAGGGTGCATTTCGTGTGATCTCGGTTATGTGTCTGCTGAGCTATTGGATCTATTCGTGTTAAGTATAGACGATGGTACTAAAATTGTATATTAATATGTTGTTTTGTAAAGCAGGGATTAAATACCGTTCATGTGTTGTGGGAGAGCTTTAAGTGTCCGGTAGTAAGCGATAGTGCGCACAGTGACAAACCAGTGGCACTCGTCCGGCCACCATACGCTTATGAACATAATGCTGTCGATTAGTGAGAATACGATTATGAATTGTTATTTATTTAGTTATTCAAACATGTTTCTATTATTTCTCGTGTAACTGTAGTCGAAGCTACGTGATAGAACACTGCCGCTGAGTGACGTGAATACCTCACTAATTGTTAAGTGGCAGAATTACGAACGTTTCGGTGATTCAAACGATATAAAATAAATAAGTATGTTTAATCCAGTCTTCCATCGCCACTTCGACGGGGACTCCCCACACTAGGCTAGGGGTCCTTGCGACTTCGTCCAATATTAGCTACACTTAGGAACTGTATATTTGTGAATAGACGCGTGACTATGATCGACACTTGCCCCGGCATGACGGCATGCATTTCGCAGATTCCTCGTTATATTAAGCTGTCGACGTGGAGCGCGCCGCTCTTAGTTAACATTTTTTATTGCTTCGCTTCGGATTTCGCTGTCGCCTCATCCATTAGGTTAGGTTACGCGTAGTTCAATTTATCATTTTTGTTAATTTTTTATTGTAAATATCATTCTCTCGTTCGTTTTATGTAAACTTTGTGTATATCGGCCGCCACAGCGAAGTCCGGAACGGTCTCCGAGCACTGAAATCGAAACTACTCGACTCGGGAACTGTCTACACCCTTACTATACATATAGCGTTAACGTTAACGGAGTAGCGTAAGTAATATAAATTATATACATATGTAAAAGTGTATGGTTATTATGTATATGCATTTGTAATTATACAGGTTAGCTAAGAGTTGAATTAGAGATTTGATTTGGTTTTTTAGTTAGGAGGGTCTCGTGTGACCGATATAAATATAGCGGGAGAGGAAGGAGCCCCGCCGCCGCCGCGCCCGAGCTGCTGCGCGCTTACTTATGTGTACACTCACCCGCGCCGCTCTACTGTTGCCTTCCGTGCCCACATATGTGCTGTTATATTCCCCGTAACTGTCAGTTTTATGACTTCCCTTATCCAATGTAAAAAATAATCTCACCCAAAGTGATTCATCTCTTGAGGCAATAGTAGAGTAGCGCGCGGTGTTTTTGTAAATGTTTTCGAGTTATGTGTAAAAAACGACTGATTAAATTTACTTTGAGCGAGTGTATGGGTGGCGCGGCGGCGGCGGTGCTCGCAAACACATTGTGATTTCTTTATAAAACGTTGTAATGTACTGTAAGTAGCCCAAGAAAAAAATAATCCTTGTAAGTCCGAACATAAGCGAAAAAACAACTTCTGGGAGGACAAATCAATAAAATAAGATGCAAATCTATCCTGTTTTTTATTTATACCGTCCAAATTTATTCTTGTGGGTGTATCTACTTATTGAATCAAAAAGTGTAAGCGCTAGTTACCAGTCAGTTTTACCGAAAACCCTTACATATTTTGTTTGCAGTTGTGAGCTAGCGGAGAGCCCGCGGCTTACATGTCGCAGTAAGTGGGTTCCCGATCTTTATGTGATTTATTTTATCACCACTGCTCTCAGTGGGAACATGCAAGGAATCCGGACATGTCCTAGAGTCAAAAATACAAAGATATGTGAAGACGTTGAGCACTCCGTGACCCCGCAGTGGGTCCTTGTGGTCGATTATGATACCCACTTTATTTCACACTGACGTGGCTTGCTTCCCAGCAGTGGGAACATTTACATCGGTTCTTCAAACTAAATATTTGGTTTACGTTATAAATAAAGGGAGAAAAGAGGTTAGTCTTGACTTATGAACGGCGACCACGTGGCTTACTTAATGTACCTGTTACTTAATATATGCTAAAATAAAAGATTTTTATGGTTTTCTATATTTTTATTATCAACTACTAAGTATTTAAGTGATTGAAGCTTATTAATTACCGCCTATTTACTGTTTAAATGCAATAATTGCTGTTCGTAAATACTATAAATGAAGCTGTAGCTCTAAAATACCTATCGGCGTCTACACAACACTTTTTTCTTTGAAAAAGTTGAGAAGTAGGGTGAAGTAAGACCACGCTGTCTTTATTATCTGCAAAAAAACAATAAATGTAGTCACTGTCATCTAAATCATCATCATTTAAGGCGGACGACGTCCACTGCTGGACATAGGCCTCTCCAAGTGTCGCCACATTGACCGGTCCCGTGCGTCTCGCATCCAGCGGATCCCCGAAACCTTCACGGTCATCGGTCCACCTAGTGGGTCGAACGTCTTCCGGTCGCCACTCCAGAACTTTTTGGCCCCATCGACCATCAACACTGCCATGTGCTCTCAAAATAAAACGGTAAAATATCGTATTTATCATCGCTTTGTGCACGGATCTTACCGTGCTGTAGCTGGCTAGTGAAATAACTGAGAACCCATGCGTCGTCACGTAAACTCCCTTTTGAGCTCTGAAAAAAGCAAAAGGGTTGTTATCACGTAAACTCCCTTTTGAGCTCTGAAAAAAGCAAAAGGGTTGTTAAAAATCGCATTGCATTGATTGCAATAAAATTCAAAAATGCTTGGGCTCCATTCCACAACTCATTTAATTTTATTAGGTACACACTTTGAGATAAAATACCAAATAGGTGAAATCCCGTTTTCAGTATTAATAATAATAGGTGAAATTGTGTTGTTCACCTGTGAAGCATGATTAGAACTGCTCCCTTGGCCCTCTTCGAGCCGTTGTACCAGGCACACTCGTACAGGGCATCCGCCAGACGCTTGCTCTGTCGCAAACAAAAAATCATTTTATAACAGCATGTTGCGAATTATTCAAGTTTCCCTGAAATTCCCCTCCCATGTGGTTCCAAGAAACCACCTTAAGGCGGATCTAAGGGAGAGGTGTGGAGTTAAGCAGAGTAGCTCTGAGCTGCTGGGGAGTTTTCTGCGAATTTCTTTCACGGTCAGTGCCGTGAACCCACCTGGTGGGTTCACTCAAGTCGCACTTGCGATGCCATGCCGGGAACCCCCTCGTGGGCTCATTTTATATGTGATTTTTTTGGACGGGCTTTATGGGGCTTTAAGTAATCTAAACGCCTTATAGAGTCTTATGTCTTATTGTCTGTAGGCATGCATGTTGAATAGGTTCGAATACTTACAGAATCGATAAGCTTCTGCCCATACCAGCACAGCAGCCAGGTCTGCGTCAGAGCCGTTACTAAGAACGACTTGTACGCCACCTCGTTCCATGCCTCGATTAACTGAATAACAAATAATATATCATCGTCATCATCAGCTGGACATAAACCACCCCTAAGTGTTCCGTGTCCCCACATTGACCGGTCCGTTGCGTCTTGCATTCAGCGGATCCCCACAACCTTGACTAGGTCATCAGGCTACCAAGTGGGAGGAGGCCTTCCAACGCAACGTCATCCGTTTCGTGATCGCCACTCTAGAACATTTCCCACTGCCTTGCCTTCTGCCACTTAAGTTTGGCAATTCTTCGGGCTCCGGCTCACGCATGGAAACTCGGAGCATAACCCTCTCCATTACCCTTTGGGTGACATTTGAGCTTTCTAAACATATTATAACTATAAACAACGAAGAAACTTAAATGTAAATTATGACCTATAGCCTAATAGACCGACCCGACAGGATCCACCTATCGAGTGCCAAGATATTTGCAAGACGGGTCACAAACCTGCAAATCAGGACATAAAAGAAGAACAATATGACCAGGTAACACTAACCACGCAACAGAATCCACAGAAGCAGATGATGATGGAGCTGTTCATGAAGTTGATCAGTAACGCCAGACTGAACATCTTCTCCACGTCGCCTGTCAACCTAGGTAAGAGAAATGAGCTTGGTTGGTTCTGTCTATAAATTTACAACATGTTCAATATTCATGATCATCAGAGTTTCTAACAGCTAGTAGTTTCTAGAGAGCTTTAATGATTGTATTAAAGCTAGCTCTCTGAGTGCGGCAGTAAGTTTCGAAGATCATTTAGAAGAAAACTTGCGTAATTTTTTCTGACCTTATCACCTGATTGACTGATTGTAGTCAACTTTGGATTGTACAGTGCGATCAAATTATCTTGGCAGCTCTGAACATAGGCTTTGCGAAATTTTACGCATGTAAACTTGGGAATAAAACTGTTATTGCCAGATAAACCAATACTTAAACGATCAGAAAATATCTAATTTAAACAGTGAGAAATACAAATAAAATAAATATCATAACACTTTTATACATTCGTTGTAACAAAATGACCTGCACGAAGTTCGGAGCTGCCAAGATAATTTGATCGCACTGTAGCAAGTAACAGCATTATTCGGTATATGGAGAACCACTATATCTTGTGAAAAATACCACCCTCTAAAATTTTTGAATATTTTTAAGTAACAATAACGTTAACAAAAAAATAAAACCGTTTAAAAAAAAGGGTTGTGGTGGCCAGATATGCAGTCGCTCCATCTAAAATACTAGTATTCAGCGGCAAACCGGAAGCCTACACCAACATTGGAAAAGGTTAGACAAACGATGATGATGAACGGTGACAAAAGCTGTTAAATTAGAGGAAGGTGATATCTACACGATCCTTGTTTGAAGTTTAGATCTGTTCCGTAGGTACTCTGTTAAATAATGACTCTGTTCTGTTTAATAATGAAGGCAGTTTAATTTTTCAACTAAGTATTTGTAAATCTCTCAAAGTCTCAACAGCACTATATTTACCTTATCAACGCATGATGTCTGTTAACAATCTCTCTGATGTCATTCTGCTGCTGCTCCTCCCAGTTCTCACCGATAGTCTTCACTCTCACGCCCTCTGTTTGGAACATCTCTTCGCTGACTGAAGCTGTACACAATTACAAAAGTAAACCATATAGATTGTAGACTCCAAGAAGAAAAAATCATGCGCTTGCAGTCCTCAAAGTGGGTAGGCAGACCGCGACATTAGGAAAATGTGAAGTTAAATCTTCCATTACACTTTCCAAACACAGGTCCTTAAATGACCTGTGTTTGGTTCCCTGGTCGGGCAAAGTGTTAAATTACGTTTTTCCTTCAGAAATTCCTCAGTAGCAGCCACGGAGTCTGGATTTGGGCTCGCTTTGTTTATGGGACTTAAACATAACTGGCCAAATGTGGGTGTACGGTCAGCATCAGAAGTATATTAACACTACCCAAAGTTTCAAAACTGTTTTTTTAATAAAAACTTGTTAGATATTACTCGTTACTACATGTTATTAGAGTGTAAGGACTATTTTAACGAATAATCTTCTGAAACATTAAAAATAGTAGCTAGAGTCCTGTACATAAAAGAATTAAAATTCCGAAATGTTCAGCTACTTCTGATGCTGAACGTACTATTAGATAGTTATACGGTATACCTCTGCCTACCTATGTTATAAATGTCTTCATCATCTACTAACCCATCGGATAGGACCGGACGAGCTGCTGGTCTACAGTGACGTAGAACAGCCTGCGTACGCGCCGCGACAGCAGGTCGAATTGTGTGGTGATGTGGCACAGGAACAGACAGAACAGCATGTCCCACGCCACGTTGAACCAAATCACCACCAGCGCTGACAACCAACGTTAACAACAGATTTTTTCAAGAGTTTGGGCTTAGTGAGTGGATAGAAGCAACAGACTAAGGCCACGAAGTATTGTATAGTAGACCTACCTCAAGCAACGCGATTCGGTAGCTACAAAGAAGTAAACCTTTAACTCAAATCGTGTGTTTGACTTTAACAATTAGCATTGTTGGATTAGAAGTAGTCAGTCAAAAACCAGCTGACCATTCCATAGGGTAGTAGGTTCAGGAGAGGAACGAACTACAATACAACAGGCCATGGACGCTATATCAATGTGTTTCCAGACCCATAAAGTTCACAAGGTATCTGGAAGTCTATCGTGTAGATGTTTAATTTCAGAATGTCAGGAAGGAGTCAGGTATCCCTAATTTTGGTGAAAGCCTCATCTTTCGATACTGCGCTTTATTTGAGACGAGCAGGATACAGCATTCCCGAACAATGCTTAGCGGAGTCGGATAATATTTGACTAAATAATCAAAAATTAAACTAACCGTGCCAGGTCTGCACAACGAGCATGATCTCATAGTAAGTGGGCTGGTAAGGGTCGAAAGGTAACCAGTATAAGAAGTGCAGGCTCATGGGCGAGTCATAGCCGAAGTAGCGCGCGATGGTGAGGAAGAACGGCGGAGACAGGAAGCTGATCAGCAGAGCGTTGTTGCACCAGTAGTAACCTGGGAACAAGTAGGGGGACTTACACGTTCTTTACCCTGTCGTTTGAAGATCGCCGATAGCCGTAACAGGTAGTCGTAGTGCCCCGAAAGTTTGACAACCAGTCTTACCACCGCTAACCGGGTTGCATCCGGTAAGACTGGAACGGCTTTCAGTCTAACCAAATTTTCCCCACGCAGCAGCTGATGCTGAGCCGCTACGAAATACCGGAAATAAGGAGTAACGTTTAGCTGCTACGTAGCGGTCAATTTTCATTAGCCAGTATTGTCCCACTTCTGGGCAAAGGCCTCCGCCGATTCCTTCCACTTCTCACGATGGTGTGCTTCTTCTCGCCAATTTGCGAGAAAGCTTTGCAAGAAGTCCCGACATATTCTCCTCCGTCTGCCGAAACCCCGTCTAGCTTAAGTCATACAGATGGAAAATGAAAATACATAACCCAACCTTTAACAATTAAGTTGAGCTGCTTGAACGCTCCCTTGATGATCTCGTGCTCTTCATCAGACACCTCTCCCTCCGGCCACATGTCTCGCAGCTCGTTCGTCAGGTTCTCGTATACGGGACGGTGGATCACCATCTTGATGGACTTGAAGATCGCTGCGATCAATTCAATTCATTAATTGGTTGATGCGCAGACGTCTGAACACCAAGCTACTACAATTATTTACAACCTGTCACATTTCTTTAATAGATTTCCAACTTTATCGCTATTAATAAGTATTAGGTCAATGGTTGATTGGGAAAATCTGTCAGTTAGGTAGCTTTATGTACTGGTTTCTGTACATGGGTTTGGTCACGAAACGTAGTGGGTAGCATATTTATCACATTTATTTTAGTATATAAACCTTGTCAAAAACCTGTAATATATATGTTACTGTTTGTTTTTCCTAAAAAAATTAATAAATAAATAGTAAAGTAATAAAAGTAATCGATAAATATTGTATACAGTATGCGCACTATGCGCAGCCTTCACACATGGGGTAGCCCTCTATTGCAAGGAAAAAACTAACGGGCGAAGGGTGGCTGTTGTACAGGCCTGCTTAGCCTTCGAGCATTACAGTTAACGGATGTGATGTAGATTATGCAGCTATGAAAAATTCTTGCACGAACTAATAGCGAAGGTACGCACATAACACGACGCATCCGAAGCAGGGCATCATGCGGAACACCTTGATGGAGTCGAGGAAGGTCAGCGCCTCATACGCCGTCACCGACATGCAGACCAGCTCCGATGGCCACACCAGGAACAGGTTAGCCAGCTCGAACCAGTAGAACATGTCCCACCATTTGCTATAGTGTCGGAATACGCATGAACATTATGTTTTCTTGTGTGCATGTATTGCAAGGATCTACTCAGAGCTGATGCTAAAGTATTCACAAACTTCTTAAAAAGCAACAATTTAGCTAAATACATACGTTGTTGTCTCAGATATGTTGTGCGTCATGCGGATGGCCACCCATCCTAGGACCTTCTTCGTCGACGAGTAAGACTCATCATAGTCGCTCTTATCATACTCCTAGATAAACACAGTTACAAAATGTCATTGTATTAGAAGTAGGAAGTCTGTTGAAAGTCTAAGCGAAGAGCAAGCTACTATTACACCAAAAAAACATTTAAATGCTAGTGAGGTAAATCGAGTCTCTCGACTCTTTAGGAACGCCCACACCAAATTGTGATTCATTAAATAGCATAGTTTTGTCTTGAGTGCTGAAACTAATTATAAAGCTGCCTGACAAGCCAGCAATTAAACCGTTCACACCAGAAATAATTAGAAAAGTGCTTGCAAATGCTAATTAAGTAATGGGTTAATAAATACTTATTGATTTAACAAATAAATTATGCTCACTTTTTCATTAGCCTTTTGCTTAGATTTTCTCTTAAAACATTTTCTAAACAAAGAAGTCATTCTGCCGTGTGGAGTGTGATTTCTTATTGTTTAATATCAGACTGTAGCGGTACAATATCTAATAATTTTCTTAATTACATAGGCTGTGTGAGAAAAATACCAACCCTTTTGAAAATTATACGCCTATTACTTTGCATTCGAGTCGCCGCACACACTGTCTTCTTTGTTCTCTCTCGTCACAGTTCAAAATAACGACGAGAAACTTCTGGTATGGCTCTCTGCTTGTAGACTGGCGAATTTGCATGCCCATGCCGTGTGGTATCCACTTATACCCGAGAGGTACCGACAGCACTTAACGAAAACATGCAGTATTTTCACTGGCTGCCTAAAACTAACACCATTGGCTTTGGCTGCATTATACCCGGTCGCAACTGCCTCGTTGGTCGTAGTGGTCGCAAGCGCGACTGCTGTGCACGAGGTCCTGGGTTCGATTCCCGGGTCGGACAAAAAGTGCTATTAGGAATTTTCATCGTCCCATCGGACTATGAGAGAAATGGAACAGTGAGTGCACCTGTGCCTGCGCACACACTTGTGCACTATAATATCTGCTCCCGCGCAGATGGCTAATCTCCGCTGAGATTGGCCGCCGTGGCCGAAAAACGGTCAGGAGGACTATTACCCGGTCGCACCAGTGAGGCCCTGATGTCCTAAGAGAGGTGCCCTGTGCCCTGCTCCTCTGAAAAATATAAACGAGAGACAGATTATTGCAGATAATAAACGTTACCCTCTTTTAAATGCGGAGACGCCACGAAGCAGGCTGAAAACTCGGAACAGCTTCCTTAGGTCGACTCATCTACTAAGCGACAATAATAAGGTTGGTGAAGGCTCTGCAGATATCTGCCACCAGCTCACAATGTTGAGCCAGCAGAAAAGCTACCAGTTAGTTGGGTCACCAACTGCTGTTGCTTTACCTGGAAGACTCTATAGAAGTCTAGACTGACTGACTGACCGGTAGGGGTACACCGATGATGCAGAGTGCAATTGTGGAGTCTCATCCCAAACCATAGTCCAGCTCCTGATGTGGTCTTTGTGCAACTCAACCTGCACTTTTTTAGGGTTCCGTACTTCAAAAGGAAAAAAACAGAACCCTTGTAGGATCACTCGTGTGTCTGTCTGTCTGTCCGACCATACCCTCCCCGGTATGGTCGGACAGACAAACAAACACCCTTATCTCCGAAACTACTGAACCTAAAATTCTGAAAAATATACAGAAATTAATTCAACACGTATAGATTACAGTAACACCTTCTCCTGTATGGTGGGTGTACCCAGACCCGAAACAACTATCTCTGGGGCATACAAATATTTGTTCCGTGCAGGAATCGAACCCGCGACACGCAGAGTGCAGCAGTCAACTACTTGAGCCACTGCGCCAACCTTGCCGCCAAGCTTTATGGGACCTATACGAAGCCACTAACAACGCCGTCGATGTGGTTGAGTTCTGGTTTACCTTGGGAATCATCGACACGAAGAAGACAGGGGGCTGATGGAAACTGCAGCGACCTTCACTGTTTTCTAAAAAGAAAACTTATATGCATTTATTTCTAGTGTGCGCTTACTCTTAATAAAAAGTGGCCACTGTTTGTGTTATTATTGTGTCACAGTTAATATTTAATCATGTTTTTATTTCTCTCTGTATCATTAAATCCGTGTCAGCGTAATTATATAGAGGTTATTATAATTACACAACATCCTTGTCGCTTTGTTGAAGTCATTAGTAATTTATATCCAGCAATTAATTAGATAGAGTTAATATTATCCCACCAAAAACATTCTGTAAAAAACTAGCCAAGTCTCGATGGAGCTGCTTGTTTATCTCAAAAAAGTAATGAAATCTAGACAAAGTCGTGCCAAGTCTAAAGTTCCTTACTGCGATTTCTTTATTATTCTAGTTAATGTTGTGTGACTTGGCCATTGAAGGGTACACAAGGGTATAAAACCAGGTGCTCCATGACACCATTGCACCAATCTCGGCCAAGTCACAGTGTTCCTACCTGTCTAACCAACCACGAACCTACCTAGTTGAAAACCATTTTGAATAATATTACATTTTCGATTGCATAAAAATCAGCAATGCGATTTTACAGAAGCCTACCTAACCTAGGGTTAGGTACCTGTCCTCGTATAACTTTGAGAATAGGAGGAACTATGTCAACTTTGCAGAATTAAGAATCCACAACATGCAAACAAAGCGAGCTAGAAAATTTGAACATTTTGCCTAGGATAGGTGAATTTTTTTAGCTGTCCGAGATTTCGGGGGAGGCTTGCCTACTGCCCCTGAGATAAGCAAAGCGAGCAAGTCCTCCTCAGATAGTTTAGGTTCTTTGTGGTATTTTACAATAGGGTTCGTTTGCCATCGCATCAAAAGTTCTGTTTGTTCGTTCATACAGAGATGAGAATAAAACTGAATCCGTCAACTTATACAAAACTGAAAAGGCGTAGAATACATAAGCCAGAGAAGTTTTAAACATAGGTATACAAGTACAAACTCCAATAGGTTCTCTAAAAATAAACAATGCCGTCGTGTTGATTCAGTGCCAAAACAGCAGTTCGTATCAAAATATAGGTTTAACAGAGACTCGAGTATGGAGAAAAGTCCTAGGTTTTGTTATAGTAATCCTAAGGCCAGGACCTGGACTGGAGTGACAGTGTTCTCAGCATACCTAGTGCTTCTCATGGTGGAAATATATATCGAGATATATGAAAATGGCACACATTTGCGCATTTACAATAATATGTTGCATTTTTGGAAATAGACAGTGATCAAGATCAATGTGATAAAGAAAAACCCGACTGTAAGACCAGTTCGTATGAAACGTGTCGATTCTTTAGTTTTAAAACTTCAACGGATTTTCATTCATTTATTGTATTTCCTCATTCCTAAAATGCATGCCAGTTAATTTATTATACTTTTATTTTCAGACCAATTTTGTCCATCCATAATTGTTAGTAACAAACTTAAAACTACGTTAGTACTTAGTATACTTAATAAATATCAATTAAAATTCAATAATAATTCAATCTCTGGGGAAACAACAAAATACACATGTCATGTTAGTAACAAAGGTCTTAAAACTATGTTAGTATTATGCATTATCATTCACAAAAATTCAAATAATCAGAAATGCAATAATTACAACAAAATACACATGTCATGTTAGTTATAAAGGTCTTAAAACTACGTTAGTATTACATCAAATCACATGTCAAGAATAAGTAGTCTACGTCACATGAAGCTGGATGAATCTCCCCAGCACTGCGGAATCAGGCCTCTCAGATATCATTTTTAGGATTTTGTTGGTGCTCCCTCGAATCCGGCGCATCAGAGAAGCTGTTTTTTTACGCATTATCGCATAAAAGTCGTCTACCCTTGCATCAGCAAACATACCCGACGCGCTGCAGAATCGAGGGAGCCTCACCAGAATCCTAAACGCATTGTTGTATTGGATGCGAAGAGCGCTGTAGGCCCGCTGCGTGTAGTTGGTCCACAGAGAGCTGCCGTAAAAGCTTTGGCAGTAAGCTAATAATAATAATAATAATAATAATATTCCACAACTATCACACAACGCCATCTAGTCCCAAGCTAAGCTCTGAATAGTGTTAATTTTACACCCGTAGAACACCTTGCGAATCTATGCACCAACATATTAGCACGCACCGACAGCGCCCTTCGCTCCCGCTCGATATCCGCATCGTCATTCAAAGTCTCTGTCACAACGTGACCTAAGTACTTAAACTGAGTGACACGCTCTAAAGGCACCCCATTTAGATAGACCGGTGGTATATGCTCCGGTTGTTTGTTCTTGCCTCTAAAGACCATACATTTGCTCTTCTGCTCGTTGTACCTCAGACCGTGACCCTCAGCATAAGACTCACAGATATCAAGCAGTTTTCTCAACCCACTGAGCGATGGGCTCAGCAACACCATGTCATCAGCGTAGCTGATGTTATTAACGCAGACGTTATCTATACGACAGCCAACACGGCTGTTACTGAGCTCACCGATCAGCTGATTAACATATAAGTTAAAGAGTCTTGTCTAGTTAATAAAGTCACTGTTTCCTTTATTTTTTTTTAACTGACATGGTCAAAAACATAACGCGATATTTAGGTAATATGTTTAACAACTCGCAATAACTTCAGTTTATCATGGAGCTTATACAATAGCGTCGAAATATCAGAACCTTAAAATAAAAAGTAAACACCCTGTTTTCAGTGTTAATGATATTGACTGATTCGTTTCTGCTACAGAATCGACGATCGTTGAAGCAGACGGAAGTGGACATTACGTTGCAGAGATAAGGTTACGTACTTGGCGCTGACTGTTACCGTACACCTGCACGAGGATATAAGTTGCAAAATTAGCCGTATATTTTCACTTCTGGGGTCACAGGCCTCTTCTCCGTCCGTGAGAGAGCCCAGTGCGGGTTACACGAAGAGACGACTACTTTACAGAGCTGCATCTGACAAGTCTGCCAAAATCACAGTGCTCTTTCTCGTTACAGTACGGTTTGTGCAGAGGAAAAATGTCGGAAAAGGACTGTAGCACTCGACATTATTAAATGTATAAAATAAAACACATGTTTATCATACCATAGTAATTTAATTACCAACATAACACACATCACAATATTTACACAGTACTTCCATACTTCCACATCTTTGGGTGAGTGATTGTAGTTCAAACAAATATTTGACATTTCAAAACTTAACACTTGCCTGTAACACAATGTAGCTTCTGAATATAACATGGTTTAAATACAAAATGCACTTATAAAAGTGACTTTTGATAAAATACATTAATGTATAGATCTAGGTCGTAATAAATATATTTCAACATACATTTTCTACTGTCGATCGGGCCATTTACATCTTACTTTACTGATACTGTTTGGTGAAGCTTACTATTACTACGAATAGCATAACTTTAGTTTATACAATGTGCAGCTATATTAAGTACTGATTTACAGACTATACTGAGAATATCAGCGCCTAATAAAGCTACAGTTTATAATATAATTATACTATAGGTGAGAATGTTATGTGAGAACTACCAAACTACCTACCATCTATTCCAAATAATCATGATTACTACTGACTTCAAATAAAAAATATACAATAATAACCTCTCCTTGAATCCTGATTGTTTGCAACAGATAGCTGTTTGTTTGTACCAAGTCTGTTATTTCTTTTCCATACAAATTCAATTCATTTACAGGTCCTTTTAACATGTTGACAACCACCGCCACCACCTTTAGGGTTGTAAAAAAAGATTTAACTGTTTTCTAAAATACTTTCCACATTGCGAGGACATGCCGCCTCTTTTCGAACTGTCACTTAAAATTGACAGTTCGCAAAAAAACCCAAGATGTTTAACACTATCATTCCGTGACAGAACATGAATACTCAAATCCCATTGGTCGCTTCACATAACTTCCTCACT
The DNA here is from genome assembly GCA_949775195.1 of Diarsia dahlii. Lineage (NCBI taxonomy): Eukaryota > Metazoa > Arthropoda > Insecta > Lepidoptera > Noctuidae > Diarsia > Diarsia dahlii. The sequence goes on along the minus strand of OX459210.1, from coordinate 10,559,152 downwards.
GTCAACTTATTGCTTAGGCCCGACCTCTACAATGTAAAGGTGTTTACTTATTGACGAATTTCTCTCCGGTGGTGATGTTCTTCTTGAGTTCAGGGAGGGCTTCCTTGAGCAGACCCTCTTCGTAGGAGTTCAGTTTGCCGTATCCAAGGTTCTTCTCCACTCCGTTCTTTCCGAACTGTACGGGGTTGGCGAAGTAGGCGGCTTCAGTGAGGCTCGACTTGATGTACGCGCATTCTACGACGTTGCTCTCGCCCTACAAAACATACAATATTATGTTAAGACTAGTAGGTACAGTTTTGTCGGAATGAACGGATTATAATTTGCTCCAAATTCATTCATAACTGCGCTATTTGAGTTTCGCGTGGTTATTTTGAAGTTTGAATGACTTTGGCAGGAGAATAAGTCTTTTCCAATAGGAAAATGTTTGTGAAATAATAATTCTGTGAAAAAAGAACTAGTGCAAGGCACCATGGGTTACCCTGGCTCAGTTGTAGAAAAGATAAGGGTTATGTAATAATGTAAAGTTGTAAACAGTGGTACTTACGTTGAGTCCCCTGAGGATAGCGTTGGTGAGCCTGGCGCCCGCCCACGCCATGGAGAGGGTGGCTGAACCACCACCAGCCTTGGCCTTCACCACCTACGGAGACAAACAGTTAAGTCAATTAGCAAGAGTTAAAAAGTAACTTCAGTAAAAATAACGGAAATAACAGTTCTACAGACAATTTTTAACCGACTTCAAAAAAGGAGGTTATTTAAATGTATGAAGAATCGTATTGGGAATTTATGAAAGTGTTTCTTAATCGGGCTAATTTGAGGTGCTGAACATCGTTACTAATGTTTTCCCGCTTTAGCATGGCAATAGCGCTTATTTACATTTACTAACGTTTTCATTTTAAAAAACGTTTTTTAAAAAACAAACGGGGTGAGCTAAATAAAACCAACCACCAATGAAAAGATATTGCGATGCTAAAACGTAACATCTACAGACGACGCTGATGTATTAAGTAACTTGTAAACTGATACCAACCTCAGTACCGGCTTCCTGGATCCTCTTAGTAAGAGCCTCAATCTTGCCCTGGTCACTGAGCTTGGGCTTAGGGTTGCTCTGGGACAGCAGGGGAATGATGGTGACCCCGGAGTGACCCCCGATGACGGGGATGGACACGGAGCGGGGGTCTACGCCGTTGATGGCACCGATGAAGGCACATGCGCGGACTACGTCGAGGGTGGTGACTCCGAGGACGCGGTTGGGGTCGTATACTCCGGCCTGGTGGATAAATTGACATTTTAAAATAGAAAGAACACAAGATATGTCCATAAGCTATGCTTGCGAGCTCTTAGTCGTGGATTCGAACCCAAGCAAGCGCATTACTTTGTGTAATTTATCTCATCACCACTGCTCTGAAAGCAGTGAAAAAAAAAATCGTGGGGAAACCGGCATGTCCTAGAACCAAAAATTGGAAGACATCTACCAACCGGCACTAGGCCCCCGTGCGCCCGGTGGTAGCTTATAGCCTGTAGATAGGAATGATAGGATGCCTATGTATCCAGCAGTGGGAATATTATTAAGGTTGATTTTATAAGCTGTGCCCCGACGTTTATCTTTTTGGTCGGCTCCTAAGGGGACCAGGCGTTGTTAAAACGTATTTTGAACGTTAATGAACCCAGTAATTAGTAACCATATATTAATGCAATCGCGTAGCAATGAGACGTACAGCAATATGAGATCATTATGTCCCCACGTTTATAAACGTATAACGATGCATTCTCCCTACATGCTCATACGCATCATCACGTCTCGACAAAATACAAGCTGGAAAGAATAGTTGTTTAAGAAAACTAGTTTGAAAAAAAAGTGGGAAATAAGTACCAAACTGAATGAAAACGTGAGGTTTTGAAAATAGATAAGTTTGTACAACCTTTTTTTTTGCTTGCCTGGTTTGTCCCACTGCTGGACAAAGGCCTCCCCCTTTTCATCTCTTGTACAACTTACGCATTACATAATACTGTACAAATAAAACTGCAATCCAAACGACCAATACAAGAATGTTTTGCATTGATGATTGATCATATGAGTAAGCCACAGTAGCGAAATTATTGCTCACAGATGTATGTTACCATTGAGGAAAACATTGAAGGTAATCTTGTATCCACCATGAATGCCATTCAAGCGTTTTTTATTACTTTTATTACATTTTGTGTTATGTATGTACGGTTTCAATCAAGAGCTCGTGTCTTATGAAATATGAACCACTATGAACGTAGATATCGTAGTTATTACAAGCGAGGTCTAATTCAGACAACTGTCAGTAAGCAGGGTCGCATGGTAATCATAGGCAATTTATTTTTGCATGGAAACCGAGCTCGAACAACTAGAGTTTATGAATGCAAGTAAACTATCAATTGAATTTTCAGTGAGATCTATGCAAAGGCATGACGATAAAAAAAAAAAAAAAATAAACATATCGATCGAATTGAGAACCTCCTCCTTTTTGGAAAGTCGGTTAAAAATAACAATGTACTTTAACCCTTTTATGGTTTCGTACCCAAAGGGTAACCAACATGAATGGGGCCCTATGACCATCTGTCTCTCTTGATTTTATACATTTCTCAACGCACTACAGTTTATTACATAAAACGGCGTTACCACAATAAAACAACTTACACTTAAACGTGCGTATCTAATAACAATTTCATTGAGAAAACTGACGTAATTACAGATAATATATTAGTAAACAAATAAATTAATATCTATTTATATTCACATCTAGATAATAAGGCTCCCCATTCATATCGCTATATAAGTATCTGCATAGCATGAACACAATACGTGATCAATAATGTCTGCTGCAATTTCTGTCAATAATCTGTCTTTTGTTTCGATGAAACCAGATTTATATTGGACAGGCCGGATGGGTATATTATGTCTTGTTCAAGCGTAAAATGAGTGTAATGCCTGCTTTACTCACTGCCGTACTCAGAAAGCTCTAATGATTACTTAAGACATCACTTAGTAAAGGTTTTAACAGTTTTGTCATACTAAAGTATGTCAAATCTTTACTAAGTGACGGCTTTAAGTAATCATTAAATATCTCTTATTACCGCAGTTAGACAAGGCAGGTGATGAGGTGACACTTAATGTATCATTTAATACGAGCTTCGTATTTCAATGATCAGTCAACCTACCATGCTACTATGACGTTAGTTATCCACTTGTTATCGTAAGAGCCTTAAAAACTTAATGTTTATATCTTGTTGTGTTCAAGCAGTAAGGCCGTTTTCTCACTACGCCAAACCAACACGACATCACCACAACATTAAAAGTTGTGTTGATGTCGTATTGTCCATCCCTTTTTCACCAGCACGACTCCGGGCACAAACTTTCGCCTTTATAATATTAGTGTGATAGTATGATCACATGCCTTGTCTGTTACTTAACACAACACGACTGTCACATTTTGTCACACTGTCCGAGGCGGGCGCGCACTCGCAAGGAAAAGGAATGTTGTGTTGATGTCGTGTTGGTTTGGCGTAGTGAGAAAGCGGCCTATATAGTCTGCAAGGCGGCTATGTTGTCACAACAAAAAAGTTGATCCGATCTAGCGGACAAGACAACATACTTAGCCGAATTGTTGGTTCAAAGTTGTGTTGCTGTTGTGTTGTCCTCGTGTGTGAGAAAACGGCGCATACATTAGTATGGCGGTTGGAGTTGCCACAACATTATGTTGTGTTGATGTTGTATTGGTTTCGCGTAGTGAGAAAACGGCCTAAAGTGTGATAAGAAATTTGTTGTCGGGTGGGTTAAAATAACTAAAATATAAAAGGCAATACTTAAGGAGACATGACAAAACATCATGATTCTCCTGACCTAATCCCAATTTATTAAGGGTCTACGCAGTATGTCTTGTTCCATACTTTTCTATACTCGTCACCTCAGCAGTCACCTCTTTTCTAGCCATATCATCGAAATTTTAATTGGTTTTGCGATTATTTTTGCTTGTGTCCACGTGTCGGTCACGTCCATGACACGATATGGATAATTATGTGAAATCATGTGTAATTAGATCTTTATCGAGTCATTATTTAGAGAAAGGGTTAAAGTTTATATTGCACGAGTAAAATCAATACTGTTACGACGGTCATCTAGAATCTTCGAGAAACCGCGCTAATAACTGTGTAGTACCTAGAAAATACGAGTTCATTCTTTTAGGTACCTATTTCCGTAGTAGGTATAGAACTTACATTGTATTCAAGGTCAGGCGCCGGGAGTCGCCGGCACTTGTCATTGTAATTTCGACCGTATGCCGACGACGTTAAGTAACTTCTTCCTTGTCGGTTCTTTTATCTTTAAGTTTATTTTTTGTTAATGTTTTTTTGTGGATGCTTTCTTGAATAATAGAGAATTATCTCGAATGTCTTTTGTTTGCTTGGGTATAAAAGGACCGATTGAGGACGAAGTGAGGCAGTCTACTTTTAAGCGAGACAACGAAAGGATCGAAGTGAAATCTAGTACGATAAAGCGTTCAGTAGTATTGAAGTGATTGTGAATAAGTGTTTATTGAGTAATAAAGTTAATTCGTGTGTTTAATTGGTAGTGATTTTATTTATCCCATACCCAGCTCGTAACAATTTGGTGTCAGAAGTGGGATAAATAATGCCGATTCTACCGAAAGACGACACGGATAGTATCCGTACGAGGAGTCAGCGGCAGCAAGGTATGGACCAAAGGCGATTTGGAGACTCTCCGACACAGACACCGGGCGGTGTCCAGCCTACGTCAGAGCCAGTCGCTGGCTCATCCGCAGTTGCTCCAGCTGTAGCGGTGCCTGACTTGTCTGCCTTAATGGCACTGCTGCAAGACCAGGCCCGTCGTCAGGAGGAGCAGGCTCTCCAGTTGCAAGAGCAGCGGCAACGGGATAAGGAGGAGCAAGCTCGCCTTCAAGAGGAGCAGGCCCGTCGTCAAGAGGAGCAGGCTCGCCGTCAAGAGGAGCAGGCTCGCCGTCAAGAGGAGCAGGCCCGTCGGTTGGAGGAAAAGTTGCAACGCGATCAAGAGGAGCAGGCCCGGCGCCAAGAGGAACAGATGCTCCTGATAAAGGATCTTCACGCATCAGTCGGCAAAGAGCTGAGCGTGATGAAAGAGCAGGTACAGCAGCACGACAACCGTATCGCAAAGGCCGAAATTCAGATCGCCGACGTGAAAAAGGCCTTGAGTGAAATTAAGGTTGGGGACGGGGCTGTGGCTTCGGTGATTGCTGCACCTTCAGTACGCGGGTTTAAAGTGCCGCCATTCGACGGAACATCTTCGTGGTCGGCCTACAAAATCCAATTTGAGGCCGTTATGAAGGCGAATGGGTGGACCAAAGGTCAAGCCATGACCGCACTCACCTTGGGTCTCCGAGACCAGGCCCTTACCATTCTTGAGGCACTCGGGAAGGATGTGACCTACGAACAGCTGCTGGAGGCATTAGAGTCCAGATACGGCGACGCGCACCTGGAGCACGTTTTTCGTGCTAAACTAAGGGATCGCGTTCAACGAAGTGCCGAGAACTTACAACAGTGGGCCCTGGAAGTTGAAAAGTTGGTTCGGAAAGCTTACCAGTCTTCCCCTGCACTTATTGATGGCAATCTGGTACAGGTGTTCATCGATGGAATACGCGACTTGGAGGTTAGAGCTGCTGTGAGACTTGGGCATCATGAGACGCTGAAAGATGCCTTGGCCCATGCCTTAGAAGTAGAGGCAGTAAGGCAGGACCACCGTACGCACCGGGTCAGGGAGGTTGTAGCGTCGCCTGTACGCGACCGCCCGCAAGGATACAGCCCTAGGTGTTACACTTGTGGAGAAAGGGGACATCTTCGATCAAGCTGTCCTAAGCGCAGCTCACCAAGAGAAGACCAACCACAGCAGGGAAACGAGTAAATGCCAGGACTGGGGGGCGGGTGCTGGCTGGTTTTGAAAGAGCCCCGAGGATCTCGATCTCACAAGCACATGACGGGAACAGCCTGACTATCAACGGCGAAGTCAACGGAACTCCATGCAAACTGACGTTGGATACTGGAGCGTCTCACACGGTCGTCAATTCTCACCTGGCGAATCGGTTTCTTGGGGGCTACTTCAATAACCGCGACCGTCTTCAATTATTAACAGCTACCGGTCAGCACATAACCGTCCGAGGCAAGAAGGAGGTGGAGTTAAAATTGGGTGATAGAATTTACCGACACAATGTCATCGTGGCCGACATAGTCGACGATTGCATCTTGGGCTTGGACTTCATGCGGAAATATCGTTGTGAGATCGACATTGACCAAGGAGTGTTGAAATGTGGTTCAGAGGAAGTCTTCATGGAAGGTGCACCATCAGGGAAAGTGTACTGCCTGAAGGAAATTGTTCTTCCTCGCAGATCAGAAACGATCGTGCCAGTTAAGTTACCACAGAACTCTGGACACAAAGATCGAAGTGTTCTGATAGAAAGGGTGGACAATGAGTTTTCATGGAAGATGGCACGAACTCTGGTAAAGGCCAACAACATTTCAGCTGTACGAATCCTGAATCCAAGTGACAAGGAGCAAGTGATTAAGAAGGGCACCTTGATCGGCACTTGCGAGGAAGTAGCCTGGATGCGTCAATTGCAAGATCTACCTACCGGAAACAAAATTAGAAGTGCCAAATTCGACGTGTCAACGCTTCTAGAAAATTGTCATTTAACTGAAGGTGAAATGGACAAGGCTAAGAAGATGTTACTTCAGTACGCCGGTATTTTCTCTACGAGTGATGCTGACATAGGCAGAACCGGACTGGTTCAGCACAGGATTAATACAGGCAACGAGTTACCTATCCGTCAGCGACCAAGAAGACTGCCAGTTGCACGGGAAAAAGAAGTGGAAACCATGATTGAGGGAATGGTGAAGGACGGTGTTATAGAACCTTCATCCAGTCCATGGTGTTCTCCTGTGGTCCTGGTAAAGAAAAAGGACGGCAGTATGCGCTTCTGTGTGGATTATCGACGACTGAACAACGTCACGAAAAAGGACAGCTATCCACTGCCTAGGATCGATGACACACTGGATACGCTGGCGGGAATGAAGTGGTTTACCACACTGGACCTGAAAAGTGGTTACTGGCAGGTAGAAATAGACCCCAAGGATAGGGAGAAGACTGCATTCTCAACAGGAAAAGGATTGTGGCAGTTTAAAGTTATGCCTTTCGGTTTATGTAATGCTCCTGCAACGTTTGAAAGGCTGATGGAGCAAGTACTTGCCGGGTTGATTGGTGACGCATGTCTTGTCTATCTAGACGACATAATCATTGTGGGCCGTACGTTTGAAGATCACCTTAGAAACCTCAACAGAGTGCTGTCGAAGATCCAAACAGCAAACCTGAAGTTGAGTCCGAAAAAGTGCTCGTTTTTCAGAAAGCAAGTGAACTTTTTAGGACACATAGTTTCGGGAGAAGGTGTTCAAACAGACCCAGAGAAAGTAGTTGCCGTCAAGGATTGGCCAGTTCCGAAAGACAAGACACAGGTCAGAGCATTTTTGGGTTTGTGCTCCTACTATCGCCGGTTTGTGAAGAATTTTGCCGACATTGCGAAACCCCTACACAGACTCACTGAGGAAAAGCAACAATTCTGTTGGGATGAGAACTGCGACGCCGCATTTCAAGAATTAAAGGGACGTCTGTGCAACACTCCTATTTTGGGATATCCAGACACTGAAAATGACTTTATAGTCGACACAGACGCAAGTAATACTGGAATTGGGGGCGTGTTATCTCAACGGAAAGGAGATCAGGAGATTGTTATAGCTTACTTCAGCAAGTCTTTATCCAAACCAGAAAGGAATTACTGTGTAACGAGACGAGAGCTGCTCGCCGTAGTGAAGACATTGCAGCACTTCAGTAAATATTTGTTGGGACGGAAATTCCAACTACGAACCGATCATGCTGCATTGAAGTGGCTATTACAGTTCAAGAATCCAGAGGGGCAAGTGGCGAGATGGATTGAACTACTGCAAGAGTTTGACTTTGTAACCGAACATCGCAGTGGGAGAACTCACGGTAACGCAGACGCCTTGTCGAGAAGACCTTGTCCTGAAGACTGCAAGCACTGTGCCAGGCAAGAGACTAAGGAAGTAGTGCCCGTGAGGATGCTTAGAACGGATCTCAGCGATGAATGGAAGGAGACTCTACAACAGGCTCAACAAAGTGACTCGGACATCAAGCCAATCTTCGACTGGATCAAAGCTGGTGCTCCGAAGCCTAAGTGGAGTGATGTGGCTGCGATGAGTTCCATCACGAAAAGTTATTGGGCGCAATGGAACAGTTTGGAGATCCAGGATGGAGTCTTGTGCCGTAAATGGGAAAACGCTCGTGGGGACAGCTGTCATCTACAAATGGTTGTTCCTAAAGCTAAGGTACCGGATGTTTTACGGCTCTACCATGATGGATGCTCAGGAGGACATATGGGGGTGAAAAGGACTCTACTGAAGATCAGAGAGCGCTTTTACTGGATCCACTGTCGAGATGATGTGGAGGACTGGTGTCGCAAATGTACCAGCTGTGCGGCTGTGAAAGGACCTCACACACGAAGCAGAGGTGCATTAAAAGTGTACAACGTGGGAGCCCCCTGGGAGCGGATAGCACTGGACGTTGCGGGACCATTTCCAGAAAGTGATAGCGGAAACAAGTACTTCATGGTTGTCATGGACTACTTCACAAAGTGGCCAGAAGTCTTCGCCATTCCTAACCAAGAAGCAACAACAGTCGCGGATAAATTGGTTCAGGAAGTCTTCTGTCGTTTTGGAGTACCCTTAGAAATTCACAGCGATCAAGGAAGGAATTTTGAATCGCAAGTTTTTCAGGAGACTTGTCGATTGATGGGTACACACAAAACCAGGACCACCTCTTACCACCCACAATCTGATGGAATGGTGGAACGATTCAACCAGACATTGGAGAGATATCTGGCTAAAGTCGTGGAAAGCAGGCAAAGGGATTGGGACAAGCACATACAGCCGTTTCTTCTGTCCTATCGGAGTGCAGTTCACGAAAGTACGACTGTAACTCCAGCCTTCGCGAACTTTGGAAGGGAATTACGGTTGCCTGCAGATTTAATAACTGGAACTCCCCCTGATGTCCCACACAGTGTAACGGATTACGCGAATGACCTGCGTAACAAGTTAAATGATGTGTATGAGCATATCAGGCAATCCGGGCAACAGATGTCTGAGAAGATGAAGACTCGTTATGACCGGAAGGCAAACAGTCGTGGTTTCGACGAAAGTTCGCTGGTGTGGTTGCATAACCCAGTGCGGAGCAAGGGAAAGTCTCCGAAATTGCAAGCAAAATGGGATGGACCATACAGAGTTGTGACCAGGATCAACGATGTCACCTACCGAATACAGAAGGGTCCGCGAGGTGCGCCTAAGGTTGTGCATGTGGACCGACTGGCGCGATATTACGGGACTAATGATGCTCGGGACGAGCATGTCTAAGGAGGGGGCAGTGTTACGACGGTCATCTAGAATCTTCGAGAAACCGCGCTAATAACTGTGTAGTACCTAGAAAATACGAGTTCATTCTTTTAGGTACCTATTTCCGTAGTAGGTATAGAACTTACATTGTATTCAAGGTCAGGCGCCGGGAGTCGCCGGCACTTGTCATTGTAATTTCGACCGTATGCCGACGACGTTAAGTAACTTCTTCCTTGTCGGTTCTTTTATCTTTAAGTTTATTTTTTGTTAATGTTTTTTTGTGGATGCTTTCTTGAATAATAGAGAATTATCTCGAATGTCTTTTGTTTGCTTGGGTATAAAAGGACCGATTGAGGACGAAGTGAGGCAGTCTACTTTTAAGCGAGACAACGAAAGGATCGAAGTGAAATCTAGTACGATAAAGCGTTCAGTAGTATTGAAGTGATTGTGAATAAGTGTTTATTGAGTAATAAAGTTAATTCGTGTGTTTAATTGGTAGTGATTTTATTTATCCCATACCCAGCTCGTAACAATACATTATCGTAACCTAATTGCATCGTTTAGAGATTATAATGTAAAATACTTTATGAATCATTCACACAATCCATACTATACTAATTCTCTTGTATAAGTACTACTAATACTTATTATAAATACTAAAGAAAATTTTGTCAGTTACCTTTTAAAGTTATTGGCAGAACGGGTTTTGATCAAAATTGACACGCGGATATAACATGACCGGGTTATAAATAACATCACGCCTGTAATCCCCGAAGGGTTAGGCGGAGGTGTACCTACATTACACCCACATTTAAGCAGTATGTTAAAGTCCCATGTAATAGGGGGCGAGCCTATTGCCACCAACCGTCATCAACAAATCCAGACGCCGTTGCTACTACTGAGAAATTCCTGATGGAAATACTCAATAGCATGACCATGACCGAGTTAGGATATTTATATCCCGGTTTTTAGGATACCGTTTCGTAAGGTAACACTTGGCAACACTCAAAATTTCCCGGGGAAAATTCATAACGTATATCGTAGATAATCATACATCATAAACCAGAAAAATAATAATTTACTTCAATCACGTATAGAAAAGGAGATTTCTATTTTTTTTTAAATTAATTATTTTGTTAGCTGTCTAAGTTCTCTTTAGTATGGCCATTTCGAATCACACAATCAGATCTCTGGGAAAAAAATAAAGTATTTTTTTGTTGCCTAGTGTAATTTAGGACCTTTAAGCAAGCGAAGTCGTGGGCAGAAGCTAATAAATGGGCCTTTATTAGCAGAAAGATAGGTATAAATTTAGGTAAAAAAATAATTTCAACAAAAATGATGTCTTCGACTCTTCGTATATCACAGGTCCCATTAAAATAGATGGACTTGAGCACAGTGTTCAGTACGTCTAACCAAAGATATCCAAGCAAGGAACAAAAAAAAAAGACTAATTGAAAGTGATTTAATTTTGACCTAAAATGTTGGGTAACCAACTCATTTTTATTACCATTGTCCATCTATATATATTTTAATCGAGCTTTATATAACTCAAATAGTTATTATAAGGTCCCATTGGAACATAATAAATATTTATTGATGCGACCTATTATCTCGTAGGAGATAATGAGACCGACCCAAAGGAAGCCGTGTGCAATAAAAATAATTATTTCGTTACTGTATAGTTGCCATGACGTCAATTATTTATCGGTTTTATTTGTTCAGTAAACTCTTTAGTGACCTCGAATATGAAGAAATTGCGTGATTCAATGTTAATTACCTACTGTTTTAATTCATCACCTACCTAGCATTTCCCTAATTAACTTGGAATTGGCTTCCAGTCTAACAGCATGCAGCTGAATATATACCACGCGGCATATAACTTGAACCTGCGCAGTAGTCGTTTTTTAGACTTCCCATACAAATCAAGCATAGAACCTGCGCAGAACGACGCCATTTTGGGTCAAGTTATTTGCCTGGAGGTTTACCAGTATTTATATTGAGCTCGTGGCTTAAGAATATACTCCCCGAAGGGTTAGGCAGAGTTGTATCTAATAGTACACCCACAGTTCGCCAGATATGTTTAAATCTTAGGGTATAGGGGGTGAACCTATTGACATCAACAAGGCACAAATCCAGACTCCGTGGCTGCTAGTGGTAAAACAGTAGAGAATAAAAGTGAAATATTACATCAATCATGAATACATAAGTGTAGGTATGTTTGTTTTGTGCGCGATATTGTCTTCGTTATCAATCACGAGAGTGCCTACTACTCGTTATCACTTCACATCGTGAGTGTTATCGCACCTCTCCACAGCTACCAAATAGCTCAGTTCTTTTGGATTAAGTACTGGAAATTTTATTGGATTTTGTTATAAATTTTGTTCTTAAAAGATTTTAGCATTGTTAAATCCAATAGCATATTTTTCATTACAACTTTTTAGGCTGCGGTTCCACTGAGGCGGAGTGGAGCGGGGCTGTAGTGCTGGAGTGGAGAAGAGATGTGGATTTCAAGCCACGTGAGTGATGAATAGCGGCACAGCTCGTCTCCGCTCCGCCTCAGTGGAACCGCAGCCTTAGTAAAATTTTGCGTCACTGTCCCGGTATTTGACTGTTAATATTTTGTGGTTTTAAGTGCCTTATCCAAAGTAAGATATAAATGGTATCATAATATGAAAATTGTGTTGTGTTATCCAATCCACGATTGCTATCTTTATAGCATTCTAGATTACTGTTACAGCATTACACTTCCAGTGAGCGAAAAATAATAAACTTCTATTTATGGACAGTTATCAACCCATGCAAATTGAATAGAGAACAATTTGGAACTAGTGGAAGTCTGCTAAATATGACCAAGGACCCACTAAAAAGGACCAAGAAAAGAAAAGTTCAAAAAGATAAGGAGTTTACCTGTAATTTAAAGTTTACTTTTTGTATAGTCATTTACAAAAATCACATAATCAAAACAAGTTTGAAAGTTTAGACACAGAGATAATCTCTGAAGCCACTCATCTGATTAAAAATCATTTAACTGATGTAAACCTACCCTACTAGACATGGTTTCCCCAAAAACAGAATCGTATTGGTGAGATGCAAGAATCAACCAATCGAACATTGGTTGCGGACAAATATCATAATGAATGGTAGCACATGCAACTGATTTTAACATTAATAAGAATTAAAATACCTTCTTGAGTACTTCGGAGGCAATTGGCACCATGGAGTTAACAGGGTTGGTGATGATGGCAATGATGGCTTTAGGGGAGTTCTTGGCGACGCACTCTGCCAGGTCACGCACGATCGACGCGTTCGTGTTGAACAGGTCGTCTCTGGTCATGCCAGGCTTGCGGGGCACGCCAGCGGGGATGACCACCACATCAGCCTCTGTGGATGACAAAAAAACTCAAACTCAAAGCATTTATACTGCTTAGACTATTACAGAAACATTTAAATGAACACTTGAAGCTACAGTCCCAGTCACAAGGCATAATACTTGTGAAATGATTGTAGTTGCCAATTCAAAAGCGTAGATCTGTATGGAGAAGAATCTCCATGCAACTCCATGGACATTCTTTTAAATCGAAAGTATGATAGGTTTTGAAGAAAGTGGCTACATATTAAAATATGTACAGTTATAGTTTTGTGTAAAATAATGATAGTAAGCAAAACATTAATAAAGAATCAACAGTCTGAAAAATGCAACTATCAAATTGACAAACTACACCAATTAGCATTGTTAGGACCAGCCATAAAAGTGACAAAGATTGACAGGCTGTGGCAGTCATTTTGCTACAAGATAAATTGCAAAATGGCTTTGAATGGGCGTGCTAATAGATGATGAGCTAGATATAGCTAATTAAAGTCCCCTTCCATTATAGTAAAAAAAAAAATATTAAAAAAATGGAATGTAAAAATGGAATGGAATGTTTTAAAAAAGGAAGTTTTAACAGAGCTATCAAAGGTGTTACAAGAAAGTTGTTTTGAATGTAAATAAGGGTGATTTTCTCTTCCATTCAATATTTAGTACAGAATGTCCCTGGAAGTGATGCAGGAATGCAGGATAATTTAGTTGAGCAAATTTGGGTCAGTGGGTCGTCTTAGGGGCGGTTGCCTTATAGTAATTTAAGTACACAGTGTACCTACAAATGTTCACTGCTTAAGAAACGAAACATAAAACTTTTGTGTCCTTAGCAGTACCGGACTTATCTCATTGAAGAAACAAATGTTTGAGTTGAACTAAAAGAGCAAACTCCACATTTTTAGATTATTCAATGTACAGATGTATGACTATTGGCCCAAGAAAAACTGGATTTAATGTCAAGGTCGATGTTTTCGGACGATATTACGAAACGGATTTAATCTTACATGAATGACCTTGAATTATCTAAATTTAGCGCCAAACATCAATGAACTTGAAAAGTTTTAGGTTACGTTATGTAACATGCCACTTAGTTGGGGTACATACGTGAGACAGCATTGGCGAGCTGCTCAGGGCCCTTGAAACCCTCGACGGCGGCGGGGGTGTCCATGTGGGACAGGTCGACGGCGACACCAGGGGTCACTGGCGCGATGTCGTACAACGCCAGCTTGGTGATCAGAGGGTTCTGCTTCAGCAGCAGCGATAGCGGCTGCCCGATACCGCCGGATGCACCAGCCACCATAACTTTGAATTGCAGCTGGAAAATAACATGGTTTACCCAAAATTCTCACCGACATTCCACTATCCAACTACTAGTTTTTGAACACCGATTATTACCTCAGAGGTGGTGGAGAAATTTTTGGCACCATTCTGGATGGCCACCGTCGCGACGGGTTTCAGTGCACGGGAGAACATTTTGTGTCGTCTGTTTTTTAGTAAAAGCCACTAATTTATGAAGACAATAGCAAAAAGTCCACCTGACCCAGCTGACCTTTCGAAGATAACTAGTGATGTAACAACCCGACTGTCAAGTTGAATTATCACGTCTTAACTGTCAAGATAAACCATTGAGATAGGATCCTATGGAGGCGCCGCGATGTTCTATATACACACTTGCTTATACAAATATGAGTGAAATAGGAGACAGAATGTAAAATATAGTTTTGGTTCGTTCTTTCTAATGCAGTAATCGTATTTGATGAAAGAGACAACAATATTTCAGTTGTTTCTCACAATGGCAATATTTGAATATGCGAGTCACAGAATAGTAGGTAGGGTGCCGTTTTCGACATATTGTGATACAAGATGGCGACGAGTTTCGTGGTAGTTGTGCTGTCAAATAGTTGTTTACTTTTTGTTAAATTGCGATTTGTGAGAAAATTACGACGAGATTATCTCTTAAACTGCGTGTATATGTTAGGAAACAGCAATTCAATATGCCTGCGTGTTGTATTGTGAAGTGTGGTGCAAGAAAGACTGAAAATCAACCTCAATTGACTTTGCATAGGTTAGTAGTCGTTTTCATGCAATAGTATCTAGGAGTAATACATTTTCGATGAAAAAATGCTAAGTGATCATTAATTTATTGCTAAAGTGTTAATAATTGGGTTTATTTCCGTCCCAGAGACCTTTTTGTTATTTCATCATTTGATTCGTTTGTTTACAAACATGGATAGTGTTGTACCGTTGCGTAATAGTTTCCGATACTAGTTCCTTCGCTGCGCTGAAACGATATCTGTTCGAGTGACCGTGCCAGGTCCGGTCAGGGCGCGGGACCGCCCTGAGGATTATCGAAAGAGATAACGCGGCCTTGGCACAAGAGCGAAGAAGGAACATGGGTGGTTTTTAGTCAGTAGAATAATAGGGTTTGACAAACCCTATTATTGCACTACAATTTTATTGGTGATCCATCTCTTATTTTACACATTATTATATTAACATTAATTTGATCATTCATATCTTTGAACACTTTTTGTTTATCTGAGAACGAAAATATTTCGTGGTGATAGATCTATTTACTATGTGATACAACTTGGTAACGAATACAAATTTTGGCGACAAGAAACAAAGTCCCCTTTTATTTTACTCCGCCGGTCAGTATGTTAATCATAATAGAAACAATCTTCTTACTATTAGAAGATTTGTTCTTCACTAGGATCTTATTAGTTTGCGATTTAATTCGTAGTTGAGTTTTAGTTACATTCTAATTTAATGTTGGTTTGTTATATAATACGAGTAAATAACAAAGACTTAACCGCGACAACTGTTTGACCGCAATCTAAACGTATACAGGGTGTAAATTAACCCATAACACAGCCGTCAACCAAGCAAGGGTGGTACTTAGTTTGATGTACAGAAACATCAAACTAAGTACCCCCCTACGCAATTTTTTTGCTGGGAAACGATTTTTTATTGGGGTCAAATATCATATTTTACGGTAAAACTCAATGTAGCAACACATTGGGCTAGTGGATGCTATGAATAGTAAACGGGTGATGTAGGTAATTTAAGTAAAGTTATAACCTGAAAAACTAGTATTTACAAAAACAACTGTGAAATATTTGGAACTTTGACCAATATCTCCGTAAGTAGGGGGTTCCTAGGTATGGTCTAGAACAAAAAAATATATCGCAGTGGTGGGGAGAACAAGTGTTCAGTAATTTAGGCGCTATGCTGGAACATACAAACATAATACATACACTGCCAAAATCATTACCCTTCCTTTTGGCTTTTCCGTAGTCGGGTAAAAAGTATTCTTTATTTATTGTATTCAGAAAAACCACTTTGAATAAATTTTATTCTCAGGTATCCGATACCTGAGAATTTTTTTTATTCAAAGTGGTTGTAGGTAAGTAAATTTACTCATATTTTTCTGTTACAACTTTACAACGGACTGTTCATTTTAATTCAACCGTGATATCTAATAATACTCGTAATACTAGTATCGATACTCGTTACAGTAGTACTATGTTTCATGATTGCCACAACCCTAGCATTGGCAGCCATTTTATGCTCCGTAGGTATGCACCTTTTTTCTGTAGGTATTTCCAGTCCATACTTTTTATTAGTCATTGAGATAAACACGTCACCAAACGCATGTAAAATTGAAATCGATAAATCATCAGAAATCTTAGTAATACGAATACCTATTACTGCAGCCTCATACATTTTTGTTAACATGAGAATTTACTTAAAGATGCGAAAAAAATATTTCCCAAACTTCTTTTGTAACAGTTACGGTTTTTATGGTTATTTTATCGTCACATTTTAGAAAATCGTTACAGCTTACCACATCCCTCCAAATTACTCACTATTATGACATTGACGTATAAGTGATATGAAAACAATTTCGTATTTTCAATTGAATATCAAAAAATCTTAAAATTTGGATGTTCTCTAAAGTTAGAGTATACAGAAGACAGCAAAATGAATGTCATACAAGCGGTTAAACAGTATATAACTAGAATGACGGAAGAGAGCGGGCCGGGAATGAAAGTTATTCTCATGGATAAGGAGACCGTAAGTACGCCCCATAAATTGTGACCGAAAACATTGTTTTCATTTCTAATTTACAAAGTTACATGATATATTTACATTACTTTGAGTACAGTACGATCAAATTATCTTGGCAGCTCCGAACTTCGTGCAGGTCATTTTGTTACAACGAATGTATAAAAGTGTTATGATATTTATTTTATTTGTATTTCTCACTGTTTAAATTAGATATTTTCTGATCGTTTAAGTATTGGTTTATCTGGCAATAACAGTTTTATTCACAAGTTTACATGCGTAAAATTTCGCAAAGCCTATGTTCAGAGCTGCCAAGATAATTTGATCGCACTGTATAATGATATTTCTTATCGTATGATGAATTATTTACTTGAATATGGTAGCAGTGAAAGTCTATTTGTATGGGGCAGGTTTACCAGTTACTTATCTGAGGCGTTCAGTTAAGTAATTCAATATGATATTTATAATATTGCATGTAGGTCATATCTAGCTTTTTATATTTCAAATTAGATAAGCATGGTGTTTCCTATCATCAACGCAAAGCAGAAACACCAAACCATACTCAATGTCTCAGGAAGTCGGTATGGTAGGTACAATTTGCAGTGCAGTAGGACGCTTAGTCCTCGCTAGAGTATATATGTTCTGTGGCTTAGTCTGAGGGTCAAACCAGTAAACAATAATGTTTACTTTTTATGTTACAAAACATACACAGTTTAACGGAAATTGTAATTTACAATGCTGTGTGTTTAAAACTTTTAATTCATAAACAAAATACTTACATTACACCAACAACAATGCATATTTTTTTTGTGTTTTTCTCATTACTATAGATATAAAACAGAATTTTGACAAAATCACATCAGTAGTGATATATATTGTAGTCTTTGCAGTAGTGTCAGAACAACAAAATGTCAATTATTTTTTCCTTTTCTTTTCAGACAAGTGTCGTTAGCATGGTATTCAGCCAGTCTGAGATATTGCAAAAGGAGGTTTATTTATTTGAAAGGATCGACAGCCATTCAAAGTGGGACAATATGAAGCATATGAAATGCATTGTATTTGTGCGACCAACTTCAGAAAATATTTCTTTGCTGTCTCGGGAATTAAGATACCCGAAATATGGAGTGTACTTTATATGTAAGTTTTCACTTGGAAAAAGTGTAATCTATTTAATTTTTCAGCATGGCTCAATTTTAACTATGAGAAATACTAAAAAGTCTCGAAACTAGTCTCAGGTCTGATTTTGATGAAAACTAAAACAGCATCATTGAACTCCATTCTTAATGAGAAAAGGAACCCATTGATTTTAGAAAAATGAAAACACCATTAGATAGTGTCTCCAATAAGGATCAAATTCTGGGAATAAATCACAACACACAACATGTATATTCATTAACTTAAATTGCTGGATTAGCCAAGATTTCACATTTCTTTGACGATGAAATTACAATAGTTTTGTTCAATTATTGCAGATTTCAGCAATGTGATATCTAAGGCTGACATCAAGACATTGGCGGAGTGTGATGAGCAGGAGACAGTGCGAGAGGTACAAGAAGTGTTTGCTGACTATTTGGCTGTAGACCGACATCTGTTCTCATTCAATATTGTTGGATGCTTGCATGGTATGTAATTAACTTATAAATTTCAACAAAAAAAGCATGTTGTCTGATGTGGCTTTTACTAAGAGAATCAAGATAAATAAAGGTTTTAATGTTAATATTTTGCCAGGGAGGGAATGAATATTTTTTGTTTTGCCTGACACTCCACTTACAATAGGCTTCTTTCAGGTTAGCTTGTGCCATCATCAAGAGTAAGCCCTTCCTGTATGGGCTTATTCAGCAGCCCATATAGGATGATATAACCATTTTAATGAATTCATTTTATTTGCAAGTTTAACACTTTTAAAAGTAATTAGACAACTGTGTTTGCTGGAAAGATGCAATTAAGAACTCTCAAAATCTTAAAACATTTACCAAAACCTTAGGTCGTTCCTGGAACCAGCATCACCTACAGCGTTGCGCCCAAGGTCTGCTTGCTCTCCTCCTATCCGTGAAGCGCCGCGCCGTGGTCCGGTACGAGGCAGCCTCGGAGCCCTGCGCGCGCCTCGCTGAACGCGTGCGAGACCTACTCCGCAGGGAGGCTGTTCTCATTGATAACAATATACCGTTCAATGGGGAGATCCCCACGCCTCAGCTGTTGATTATTGATCGGAGGGATGATCCTGTTACGCCACTCTTGAGTCAAGTAAGTTTTAATATATATTTTTTGAATATTTTGTTTTTAACAACACCAAATGGGCTTGTGAATATGTTTTACAGGTATGATTGTGCTGAAAATATTGTTACCGTTTTTTTAAATAGTTAATGATCGCAAGTACTATTGCGGAGCATAGGGTTCGATTCCTAGGTCGGGCGAAGTGTTATGGCTTTTTCCCTCAGGAACTTTTCAGCAGCCGCCTCTAAGTCTGGAATCAAGCCGCCTGCCTGATGGCAATATGCTCACCTCCTTTTACGTGAGACTAATCATAACTGGCTAAATGTGGATACAGGTATCTGCACACCTGGATTACTTTTCACAAACTTTTCATAACATCTTGTGCAGTTTATTTATTTTTATTTTGTTTGTGAAAAGGCATCTTTATATAACCTTATGTAGTAGACCCATCAAATTGCGTATACTGTGGAAGCATTAATAGACACAATAAAAAAAATGTTTTCTCCCCAGTGGACCTACCAGGCGATGGTGCACGAACTGCTGACGATCAATAACAACCGTGTGAGCTTGGCGCACCTGCCCGAAGTACACAAAGACTTCAAGGAGGTCGTGCTGTCCTCTGAACAGGACGAGTTTTATGCTAAGGTAAGGAACTTAAAGTAAATACTCATTAAAAACTGTTGGGTAAAGTAAATGTCCAGTGGTCGAAGGCGCGAGCTCCTGGGTTCGATTCCCGGATCGAGCACAATGGTATTGTCTTTTTACGTCAGAAATTTCTCAGTAGCAATCTCGATTTGTGCCCGGTTGATGGTAATAGGCTCGCCTCCTATTACATGGGACTTAAAAACATAACTGCAACTGACGAAATGTGGGTGTACTATTAGGTAAACCTCTACCTAGCCCTTCGGAGATTACAGGCGTGATGTTATGTGTCTTTAAGCCTATAGGTCAGGCAGGAATGTCTAAAAAGGATAATATCAGGAAAATGTGTCCAGCTTAAAAATCGATCGAATCGATGGCAATCTAAATTGTGCCCAAAGTGGGAGGAGTCATTTGAAGATACACGACTCGCAGAAAAAAACAAAGTATTGTTACTCATTGTCCGAAAATTTTACAGAATCTGTACTCGAACTTCGGCGAGATCGGGCAGACCATGAAGTCGTTGATGGACGAGTTCCAGAAGAAAGCCAAGAGTCACCAGAAAGTGGAGAGCATTGCTGACATGAAGAACTTCGTGGAGACCTATCCTTTGTTCAAAGTAATTTTGTATTTAGGAAAAAGTTTTTTTTTTTTAAACGTTGCCCTACTAGGAATTTCTCCTGTATCGTGGGTGCGTTCACAAACATTTAAACTCACATACACAAATACCCAGACCCGGAACAACTATCTGTAGATCATACAAATATTTGTTCCGTGCGGGGATCGAACCCGCGACACGCAGCGCAGCAGTCCATTGCTTGAGCCACTGCGCCAACCGTGTCGTCAAGTTATTGCAAGTTGGAACAGAGTTCCTTATCGCACGTTACGTTATGTTTGCGGACTGAGCGCGAGAAATGTGTAACAATAAAAAACGACACCAAAAGACCTACATCGTTTTGCAGCTATTTTTGTTACACTTCCCGACCACCTAGGATACTTAAAACTTTGTTCAATCGATTCTGCTTGCCGTCAATTTGGAAAATATGCAAATTATATTTTATAATTTGAACGTTAAATACTAATATAAATAATAAAGAATTCTGTTCCAACCAGGTTTACATAAGGATAAGACACCTCAATTTTATTTTATCTAACACGGAAACCATGCTTACACTAATAACAAAGATTATTTGTTGTTGTCTAATATTGATATCATGTCAGTCTTTATCACAAAATCAAAGGTTTTACTTGAATGACACAAATACAATTAGTAATGAATGTTGTTGTTGAAAAATGGGCAAAGTAGAACTAATTATTGTAACAGTAAGTACGCACGACGATCAGTCGTCATCATCTGCCTAGCCTTTTCCCAACTATGTTGGGGTCGGCTTCCAGTCTAATCGGATGCCTATCTGACCTCCAGAACCAAGTTAGCACTGGTATAATGTTCGCAATCGTGACTGCTGAGTATTAGGTCCAGGGTTCGATTCCCAGATCGGGCAGATTATTATTGGGTTTTACATTAGCAGCATGGGACTTAAATATAACTGGCAAAATTTGGGTGTACTTGTAGTACAGTCGCCGTCAGATATATTGTAGCAGACAAGGTGACCAAATACTTCTGAACAATTTAAAATGTCAATAAGTTCCATACACCACAATTTACCATATATATCGTCCCCTTACTGCGAAACCCAACTAACTACACATTTTATAGTTTCGAGAAAATCGTGTTTAAAGGTTCGAATCGTGAAATTTCTATTAAAACTACTGATAATGAGGAGAGTATGTGTATTTTTGATTTCTTATTGTATTCATTATTCGAGTGGAAGAAAAAAAGGAACTTAATTCTATAAACAAGTAGGAAAAAATAAGGATTGGCTTAATCAGTGCTGCAAATTAATGGTTTTTCCTGTAGCGGCAATGTATTCTTACATTTTTAAGAAAAGAGTTTGGACAGCAGTTTTTTTATTAATTTAATTAAACAGAATTTGTATGTTCACCTAATGGGTAATTGCTAAAAACTACGTGGAAATATTTAGTATTTTTACTCATTTATCAAATTGTTATTGTTAATTTAACTTGAATCATGCCAAAACCTATTAAACGGCGATAGAATGTTTTTCCTGGCGAGAAACATTGCTTACAGTTCAAAAACATTGCTTTAACCGACACTTATTGGGTTTTGTCTGTACTTTATTAAAAAAATCTCCTGATAAGTTACCTTAGCTAAAAGCTAAATCCAGAACGGAGCGTTATCTTGGAAAACGGGTTTTACCAGTATGTAGATCTTGAAAAGGAGATTGTAACGGTATCTGTAACTCATTTTTGCCTATAAGTGACTTTAGTTGGTTTTCGCTTTAAGGGCACGATATGAACATTCATTACTTCATTAATATCTGAGCAGATGCTTGTCAATAATTTCTATACACACAACTAACCAAAAATATCTGAACAACAAGTACACTTAACGCTGTGAGTGTTCAGATTCAGTTCGTTACTGCGTGATATAGAAGACGAACCAAAAACGACTATCGTCTTGACTATCTGTGGTTAGTCAGTCCAGTAATTTGTTAGTTTCGAGCTTGGTAGTTTTGGAAGTGTCCAGATATTTTTGGTTAGTTGTGTGTATAGAAATTATTGACAAGTATCTGCTCAGATATTAATGAACTAATGAATGTTCAGATATTAATGGTAAATTGTGGTTTAGGGAACTTATTGACATTTTAAATTGTTCAGAAGTATTTGGTCACCTTGTCTGCTACAATATATCTGACGGCGACTGTACACTTCTACCTAACCCTTCCGAGTCAAGCGTGATGTTGTGTTATGTAATAAACAATATGGTGGTGTTATATCTGATTTTGGAACATCTATCCATGTGCAAAAATATTTATATCAGATTTTAATAAAATATTATAGATTTGATCTATTTTTCAGTGTCACTTCTTCGGTCGACTGTCGTTACTTGCCCCTGCAATGACTCATCCAATCCTAACCTGTCTTGTTTCAGAAAATGTCAGGCACAGTGACTAAACACGTGACAGTGGTCGGTGAGCTGTCAGCGTGCGTCTCGCGACACAACCTGCTCGAGGTGTCTGAGTTGGAACAGGAGATCTCCTGCCAGAGCGACCACTCGAAGCACCTGCAGGTATTCAGTCATTATTAGTGAATTGTGACGTTTTTATGTGTGGAACTCTCGGCATCTGTGTCCCCTTTCACATTTAACCCGTCTGCCTTCAAAGCAAAACTTACTTTCTATGAATTGGTCAAAAACCCAACTTATGACCAACAGCACTAAGCGTAGGGTCGAGGTAGATGGGCAAGAAATACATTTTGTCGATGAGTATACTACTTGGGCCAGTTAGTATCTTTCGAAAACAGGCAATAAAGAGAAATCGATTGCCAAGTCGAAAACGCCTGGAAAAGCTACTGGTCCATGAAGACGCTAATGAAGGGCGATCACCCGATCTCCCTGAAGAGCAAACTCATCGACATGTGCATTCTGCCCTTCCTAACCTACGATGCTGAGACCTGGTCACTCACCGAGACTCACAAATTCCTCCTTGGAGTATGCCAAAGGGCAATGGGGCGCAGCATTTAGGGTGTCAAAAGGCAAGACAGAATTC
Source organism: Diarsia dahlii (assembly GCA_949775195.1). Taxonomy (NCBI): domain Eukaryota; kingdom Metazoa; phylum Arthropoda; class Insecta; order Lepidoptera; family Noctuidae; genus Diarsia; species Diarsia dahlii. The sequence continues at coordinate 10,535,779 of OX459210.1, read as the reverse complement.
GAAACACCACCTCCAAAACGGGCATAGTGGACGTTGGCAAGAAGGCTGCTAGGTTAAAGTGGGATTGGGCGGGTTACGTCAGCCGCATGCACGATGACCGTTGGGCAAAAGACTCCACACGGTGGTTGCCAGAAGACGGACGGCGCCGCCGAGGCCGGCTTAGAAAACGGTGGCGTGAAGATTTAGACGCGTACCATGAGGGCTGGTTTGAGGCGACACAGGAAAAAAGCTCTTGGAAGTAATTGGAATTGGGAGAGGCCTTTGCCCAGCAGTGGGACAGGGCAGTTTAAAAAAAAACGTTCTCCCGTATAACATTATGTTTACGACATCGCTTTGTACGTGGGGACCGTCGGTATATCAAAGAGCAGGGTATTCGATTAAAGAATCCAGCTCTAGCTAAAGCAGAGAAAAGACCTCTATTAATTTGCTGTACATCATTACCCTGCTGAGGTATAAGTTATAATTATTTCTTTCCAGAGGGTGGTCGTGAAATTTGTTTTGGTCTTAATTCCAGTTTTTTTAAACTCTCACTCCAACCTTGTATTTCCACACCCAGCGCCTGAAGAACCTGCTCGCAAACGAGACAGTTCGTCACCACGACGCGGCGAAGCTGGTGGCGTTGTACGCTCTCCGCTACGAGAAGCACGCGAGCAACGCACTGCCGGCGCTCGTGGAGGCGCTGAAGAACCGCGGCGCGCCCGAACAGCTGGTCAAGGGAGTGGTCAATCTGCTGGAGTATGGCGGCGCTCATGCACGCCAGAGTGACCTGTTTGGGCTGCAAGATGCTGTGAAAATTACTCAAAGGCTGTTTAAGGTGGGGTGGTATTTGATTATTTTCTTTCATGCGCTAGTGATGCCATGTTTTGTGCCTATTTTAGCGGTTATCGGTTCCACCAGACATCAGAGCAACTGACAATTTCTTTTCCATTTTCGATGCAGTAATGCTGATCCTAATACAATTCATTCATATTACAGGGCCTCAACGGTGTAGAAAACATCTACACCCAGCACACTCCTCTTCTAAAAGACACTCTAGAAGACCTCATCAAAGGGAAGCTCCGTGAGAACCTGTACCCAACCCTGGGTGGAGACGACGGTGCGTACGGCCGACGTCCCCAAGACATCTTCGTGTTCATCGTAGGTGGCGCCACCTACGAGGAAGCCCAGTGCGTGCATCAGATCAACCAGGCGTACCCTGGGGTCAGGATAGTGCTAGGAGGCACGACTATACACAATTCCACGTCATTCTTCGAAGAAGTGAAGGCAGCTATGCAAGGAGTGCACAGAACGCATACCAGGCATATTAGAAATGTTTGAGCTACGAGCTACGTAATTAAATCATTAATATCAACGTATATAAAAGAGTAGGCGTGCTAAGCTGTGTCCCCACATTGTAACATGGTCGCAATTACCATGCTCTTTTTAACTGACCTAACTAGAAAATCGCATCTGCTGTCCAATTTTTAGTCAACTCGGCGAGACACGTCACGTCTAGTTAGCATGTTTATGCCTCAAATGTCTCTGGGCGTGTTTGTTACAAGTGAGGACATAGCTGTGTAATTTCTTCGGGTCGGCAAATAATTCCGAATCGACTGTGCTGGCCTTATCAAGTGCATAGTACGTCTAAGTACCTGATTTCCCATTGCATTTAGTTCAAATTCTTTGAGAAACATGTAACTTGGTGTTTTCCAGTGGTTATTGTGTAACAGATCTTCATTTTGTCTAAATAGTGAAATGAATAGTAAAATATGCCAGCAATGATCTTTATCAATCAACAAGTATGTTACACAATCATGTATGAAATTAATATATTTTAAGTTATGTTAGTAATAAATTCACACGTATTCGTAATTAATTAAATTATTTATTCGAATTCTTTTATTTTTTAATTTCTAATGCCTTTCCACTAAATAAAAGACCCGGCAAGCTGCAAGAGCCTGTTAGTTCAGTATTTTAGAAGTTTTTTCGATGAGGGAAAATAATGATTAAAACACAGAACTGTTGTGTTTGAAACACATTTTTTTACTTTTTTATTGAAAAATATTCGTCGACACAGGTGTTGTGTGTCCAACAAACGATAAACGATGCCATACTTTGGCACATTCCTCTTCACGCGCCCGTCATTGGGCTCACAAATAAAAAGCACTTTTTTCACAAATCAAATCGTTCATCAACAAGCGGAATTAAGCAGCAATTTCATACAAAATTATATTTGGAACGAATCCTTAGAATTTATGCCAGGTGAGATGATTACAAAATGTAGATCAGGCACCTCATAGTGGCAACGTGATAGTTTTAGTAATTGTTTACTATTCCACAGTAAATACCTAAAAGTTCATTTCTCAAAAGCCATGATGTTAGTCCATTAAACTCTAAAGATTCACACCAAACAAATTACAATATTAGCGTTTTAGGCTCTATATTCCACTCCTATAAAAACCAATTTCACTTTACAATTACCTCTGCTTACTCCCAAACATTATTTTTCCCTTCAGTCTTTACAAAATTTACACCTTCTATACTGAAATGTTACCAAAATGCTTCTTTAATAGTTTATTATAGATAGAAAGTTGTTTGAGTTATCTTAGACATTGAGCATTTTGTTAAAACCTCGAAGTACTAGGTCCACACGTTGGTAACATTCTTACATAAAGCCCCGGCGGTATGCGCGGGGCAACACACACATTTATAAGGCAATTTCATAGATTTTTATCTATACAATACACAATGGGTTTTCGAATCGTCCGCGCCGACATTGGAGCCGGTAACAAATATTTACATGTAAGAAAGTGCCTTATACGAGGTAAAAAATGTATGAGCTGCTCAGATAGGACTGAGTCTTCAATTATCATTTTTATAATTATTATTGTAAAAATGATATGTTTGAAGCTTCAATCAGGCTTAATATTAGCAAGTGGCAAATCGTTGGGCTGAGCTTTCGACCAGCTAGCTGCGGCGTGCCCTGAGCAGTCTACAAATAAAGTCAACTTATGCAAATTAGGAAATCAGGGAAGAACATAAATACTATTGCCACTTGCTTCAAAAGCTTCATCAGTGACTAGAAGTTGTTCAGACATGTCTTAGATATTATGAGGAGGGACTAACTCCATTGTTGTGCATCTTAATAATAGACTAATGCATTTATTAGATTTGGAAGACTGATATTTAAGATTAATTATCCGTTTGCAGAGCGGACAATATGTGAAGTGCGATATTAACTTTTGCAACATTTTTTTCAATTGAATCCTAGGTTAGTATTGATGAGGAATGTGAACTAAAGTACTGTCTGAACAACTTCCATTCACTCAAACTATTAATATCAGTACCGTTTACTTTGATACGTCACAGTTCTAGTCATTATTCGTGCTCAAGTAGTCATATGTCACCATTGATAAAGGCACAATGGAGTCATTCCTTTATCCTAGTTTTGACGACATTTTTTGCCCGTCGTGTTACAGGTTGATCGGTTTTTAAATAATGAGGGCAATGCATAATCAGATCTCTGATTTGTCCCTCTTTTTAATAAATGCACCATTACGGCGCTTTAAATCGTTGCATTTAATAAGGGAATCTTATAAAAAATGTATACCACAACCGTTATAATATAATCGTGGCCAAAGGAACTCGAACGTTTCGTAAGCACGTACAAATTTTACGGGAAAAAGAAGTATTCCCCTAACTAAAACATAACATCCGCGCCACAAGTGGTGACACATCACACAAACAAATAAATCGATAATATTTTATGGCGCATAACAGACAACCACGCACATACATCTTTTTACACTTTCATATCAACAAACATACGCGGTGGAGTCACTCACGCGATAAAAATTTAAATTAAAACAAGAAAAAAATGTGAAAAAAAGAAATATAAACAGTACATGAGACTCCATACCATGTTCTCGAACACTTAAGAGTCACGAACGTGGTACGGGTCTGGTAGGCCCTTTCCGTAAACTTTATTTTGTGATTTTTTTTAAATGATAACATGGTCGAAAAGTCTTTACACATCACAAAATTATAAGCCGTTTATTTGGAAAGGACACTAGTAACTCCCATCTATATCATTACAATATTTACATTATATACAACAATGTTTATATCGCAATTTGTTTGTTTATTTATACATAAATATGTCTATTTTAATTAGTTTAAATCTACACAAATCATACATTCTGCGCGGTTTATCCTCTATGTATCGAAACAGAGCAACTCATTGGGAGTGTTACATATCGATCTGTTTACAATAAATAGGAATGCGCTTATATAATATATAATAGGAAGAACTCGAATGTGTTTGTTAAGGAATCCAGCAGCACTCCATGGTTATTCGTTTAGCATGATTGTTACAAAAGAATGTGAATGTCATCGTCCACATTTGGCGCTACCCAGGGAGCACCGCGCGGAGGTCATGGACTTAGCTCCCCTTGATGCCACACTTTATATTAAGCATTTTACGACCCTCGATTCAAGCTGAAACTTAATCAATAAATACCTATATCTTACTATGGGAGGAAATATTTTTTGATTGTGCAAATCTTGCGAGCCTTACTTTTATTTAACGAAATATATCCGAGGACGCATTTCTGTGACAATTCTGACGTTAATTTATGTGAACAGTGTCAGTTTCGTCGTAAATATGTTAATGCGTCCTAACTTCCTTACACCTACCTATCAATTTTATACTTTTATTGTCAAACCTACTTGCGTCTGTAACGCATCCTGTTACAATTCCTTGAAACGCGAAGGGTACCTTAACAAGTTTTTGAAAGTCTAGTTACGATAAGTAAAGTTAGTTATACTTAGGCCTGTGCTCATCAATATTCAATCAATTGGTTACATGCTTTGACATGTTTACGTTTGATTAATGTTGGTAAACAAAGTCCTTAGTATATTCCTCCATCTGCATAATGAAACTAAACTTTCAAAAAAATGTTTAAGCACATATATGAAATTATATTTCCGTTTGAAATTATAGCTGTTAATAAATTATCATATAGGAATTTACAATTTACTTTTTAAAAAATGTTACAAAATAAAGGTATATTTAATTTTTACTTGATGCTGGCAGTAAAATTAAAGAATAAATCTGTAAGGCGTTTAAACAAGACTATTGCATGACCTCACATGTTTAGATTCTAACTATACAATAAAGAGAAAATAAGAACCTTCGATTCGCACAATACAATCGTTACGCTTGAACAAAGGGAACACAAAATATAACTTAAGTTTCATAACTTAGATTAGAATTGGTGGTGAATTTCAGAAGACTTGCCTCATTTCTATGTAGCAAATAAAATAATGTGAGGCCTTAATAAATACATGTATTCTGTAACACGAAAAACAATGAGTCCACAGAATAGTGATTTGCGAAAAATAGTTGTTTCTATCCACCCCGTGACCTCTACAAGGACGATAGGAGTCTCGCAACGCGCAACGACTCACGACAGGAATTATAATATTATGCAGTTCTTTACGATATCCTACACTTAGGGCTGAGTTTCACTAACACATGCACCCTGAAAAGGCGCATTATTACATTCCATATCAAAGGAACATACAATATGTTTTACGAATAATTACTTTCTTTTAAAAAGAATAAATAGCACTTGGCTACTGTTGACATTTGTAGCAAATAAGCTAAGTAGTGAGCGCAAGTGAATTGGCATTCTCAATAAGGAGTCGGCTACGATAGTCCGAGTTATCATAATTTCGGGAGTCCGTATCGTTTCGTAGGATACTAGTTACGTTGCCTTTTCAAAAGCTGCAAATGTATAAAATAAAATAAATAGAACTAATGACTCGTGAGACAGTAACCACACATGTTAGTAAACATTGAGCATCTAGGATGGTCCCGATACTTATTTTTACTTTCACTGTCCAATGAAAGACGTTGCAATATCTTCCACATCGTTCCGGTATCATCAACATCGCCCATAATTTACATTACGAATTTAAATAGTAACTATTTGCCAATTTTATAAATTAATATTTTTAAAGTGCAATTGACACTTTGGAATTGTAAGAAAACGCGGAGGGTATCTTAATAATAATAAACCCTAAACCTAAATAAATACAGTTAACGAAGTGACCGCTGTCTCAGAATGGCGACCGTCGTTATAAACGAAGAAACAAAGATTACCGACCGAAACTGAAAGGAACTTGATAATTACTACTTATAGTATAAAAGGATTTTTATGCCGATAAATATAAAATTCTACTAACAATATAATAGACGTATAGACTATGTTGTATCAAACTTTATTATGATATTTAGTTCGATTTATTTCATTTTTTTTAATATAAAAGTGACATGTACCTTATTTTGCTAGGTACTTGCCTGGCTCACAATACATGGGTAAACTGAAGAGTTATTTACCAAATTCCTCCCAGTTTGTATCGATAAGTATGATAGAGAGTGAATTATCTAATTATAATACATAGTCCGCCCCCAGTACCGCGAATGGGCGGACAACACTCCGTCCGTACAAGACGCCCTATTTTCTTTCACACACACATACATACAATCTTCCACTCATTCTTAATATTTTATATTTTTCCGCCGTGCTAAACTAACTAAAGTATTTTAAACAGTGTTTTCAAGTGAATGGCAACACTGACTATACTATCAAAAATATGAAAGAATGGTCAGGTAATCATATTATTTCAAAGATAATACACATTTTCCGTTTTTTCACGTGACAACTTCAATTTTATACAAAATTGAACCCATTTTTTAAATTGTTCAATAAGTTATGGTTTTTCATTTAAAATTGGCAACTATAGGTTGTAAAAGATGTTTTCATATCTTTGGTATATATCACAATAATCAGCGTCAGTTAAATTATGATGAGAAGGGTATAGTAGTAGATTTATATCCAAAATGGATAATTTCGTATTATTTTTTTTACTGTACTAGAGTTTATGTAATTCACTAAAGTTAGATAACAAACAATAACAATTAAAACTCGAAAATATTTTGCCACGTGAAAATACCGAGTAAAACTTTTAGAAAAACATTAAAAAACATCAATTATTGCGATGAACGTATCGATACGAAAAAGGCATACAAGTTATTACTATATGTTGTATTTTTAAAGTTAGAAAATCATTACAGCTGCGTCACCCCATGGGTTGAAACACTACGCACAATGATGTCACCTTGTCACTCCTAATAAATACTTGAATATCGCCAAATATTTTGATGGCGTTAAAAGTACAATATTTCGTGACGATGATGACTTTTTTTATAAAAAAATGAAGGCCTCCTCTAGTCTACGTGCTAATTTTGATAAAAAAATTAAAAAATCTCAGCTTACTAATTGTAACAATACACAGTGGGGATAGAAGCGCCTTTTTAAGAAAACCTGCATAGTTTCCCGCGCGTTCCACCTCCACCAAAAAGTCTCTATGGACATTTGTTACAAATATTACATAAAAAAGCATTGCAAGTGCACTTTTAATACAAATTTTGATACTTCAAATTGTTTCCGAACAAATTTAGTTCAGAATTATAAAATTTCACGTGTTTGAATAATTGAAGATGTATTTCGAACTAGCAAATCAGTTTGTTCTTTTCTACGAGACCGCAAAACATAGGTGATGCTGCCAGCAGCAAAATTAGGAAACTACTGTCCAGCAATACTTTCACAATGATTCAGTTGGCAGAGACCTCCAAGCTGTTCTACATTACATTGCGTTAGGATAACATCGCTATTGATTCTACGTTCAATATCCACGTTATAGACCGGTGATCGTAACTCCTCAGTACATCGCAACATAACGAAACTTACACAGTATATCGGATTGAAATTGAATAGTTACAACGAATAGCTTACTTCGACTATTTACATGTAAATCCGATATAAACTATTTCCTTTAATATAATTACATCGGTAATAATATGAAAACGAGAATACAAGCAAGGAAATAATAGTCGCTCATCGCTCACTGCACAAAGTGTCTGGGCGCACTATCGGGGCGGGCGCACGTGCACGTACTGCACGAACACGTTGCAGTTGTAGCTCAGGCGCACGCGGAGCTGCGGGCGCGGGCCGGCCGGGCGCGGCTCGCGGGCGCGGGCGCGGCGCGGCGCCCCGGGGCGTTACGGGTGCGCCACGCCGGGCGTCGTGGACCCGCCGCCGGACCCGTGGCTGGGCGGCATCAGCACTCCCTGCACACACAGGTACGCACACGTTATACGACTCTCAAATATTATTCACAAACCCACACCACTAAATAGTTAGTTACAGAAAGCCAGCTCCTTCCAGCGACCGAAAATACAGCGAGTACAGACATAGCTTGATATCGCCATACGTAAAAATGATTCATGAAAACTTGCATCATACTTAGAACCTAATCAATCCATATGGTGCAACTGACGGCGTTAACAATGTGACATATAAGTAACGAGATGTGTTTGACTAAGTTCACAAGTGATCAATCTTGTCGTAAGATGTCTGTCTCCGCTGTTTGCATGGAGCCGACCTTCTATATCTATCTACTCGGTGTCCACACACAATAAACAAAAGATGCGATGTTATATAGGGCTATCAGTGTTGTCAGTACGCGTTATCGATATCGAATCTACTAATACGAAATGAGACTCACATTGTACGAACGCGTGTATGAAATGCACAAGATCCAGCTTCGGATCATCAACCACGCCAGCAGACGGTGCACATGCACTCACCGGCGAAGTTCTGACGAGACAAAGATTACCTTAGTTGCACCGCACATGGTTTAAAATCTCTTGATATTTCCACGTGCGACTTTTTTACAATTTTTGTCATATCGTGGCCTGGTGTTAAAGTGCATGGTAACCTCCCTGATCTCGGTACCCTGACACCTAGTAGGGCCCGACCACTGACGAGTATTTCACGGAATTGTAGTAACAGTCTGTTCCCAAATGGCAAAATTAAAATGGCGGCTGATGTAATACTAAATAAACCACCGACAAGAGAGGAAATTTTAAAGGTAGCGTTTCGTTTCCGTGACAACTATTAACATCCACAAAATACTAGTCAGTGCGGTTGACGCGAACAGTGCTACATGAAACTAAACGTGGTATGGTGTTGCAATAACTGATGTGAAGCTCATGACGTCGTCGTTCACAAGTACAGTGCTACATGGATCAGATGACGGTAAAAGAAGATCTAACAGATCTGAATATGGCCATGGCCCAATAATATATTATTGTGTAGATACAGCTTATATCAGAAAGTATGGTCATATTGAAGGGCGTACAGACCATGATACTGAATAACTTCGTGTAATCACGAAAAAATAAATAGCCGTACACACGCTATTGCCTAATTATCGTAACCTTCTTTATTTTCATATATTTAAATAATTCTTTCATATTTTAATGTCTCTATGTCAAATTAGTGAAAACACATTAAAATATGAAAGAATTATTTAAATATAATTATGAAAATAAAGAAGCAAGAAGAAGAATTAGGCAATCGGAGAATGGCCGTTCAATGCCTATTTGACCGAAATGACAAGGCAGCTGAATAGGGTGGTTGACTGACTAAAAAAAAACATGATTCTGTTTAGTCCGTCTGTTAGATTATCGAAAAATATTGGATACGTGTTTTTTGTTTTATCAAATTATTATAAAAAAATACGATAATAAAACATGTCAAAGATCGTGAGTGGAAGCTGGTGACGTCACTTTCTGGTACCAAACTATGACGTCGCGCGACTTTCGAAGCACTGTATCGTCTTAATATTTTGTTTACGTGAAAAAAGAAAAAATACGTCTCCAATATTTTTTGGAAATCTATCTGACGGACTAATTAGATTTTTTAGTCAACTACTTTATTCAATTTTATTCTATGTTGTTGTCGTGATAACGATGAAGGTCCCTTAGAGAAAGTTGTTTAGTTTCACGGTCTACACACATCCTTAAGGGTGAAATCTCATTAACACGATCAGATCAGCATTTCCGGGCATCTGTTTCCCTTTCTGTCATTTAGAATATTAACTCACGAAAGTGAGAGTCCCAAACGCACTTTGAAGTGCTTTCGATGCGTATCCTTGCAACATGACTACGCTCCACCAAATTACGTGACGGAATGAGATAGAAAACTCAAACTCACAGTATTTATTTCAATTAAACCATTAAAACTTTTGAAAGTCAAATACAAGACTTGAGAACTTTTGAAAATACTGCAGCTGCCCATTCCAAAGCGTAGATATCTGGAGAAGAATGGGCAAGAAACTCTTTGAAATCAAGTTTGGAGTTACTTGAAGAAGTTAAACCGTGCATGAACATGTGATTCACCCTAAATTCGAACACACCTTTCTGGTATAGACAGTATTATATTGTGATTTTAGAACAGGGCGTCTAAAATGGCCACTCTAGCAGATCATCAGTCAAAAGCGTAAATTGGACCTTTCATAACGCTTTTGAACGCAATTCACTTTATAATCTGCTATAGTGGCTATTTTAGATCCCCAGAGATCCATGTAGCACCGTGGTGGTGTTGGGTGTGTGTGTTACCTGCAGCGAGTGCGGGTGCGGCTGCGGCGGGGAGGCGGTGGGCGGCGCGTGGTTGAGGTAGGCCAGGTGGTGGTGGTGGTGGTGGTGCCCGCTGGCCGCGCCCGGCCCCATCAGTGGGCACAGCACCTGGTGGTACGTCTGTACACACAAAATAACTGGGTTATAAGCTGAAATGGGCTTTTTTGGAGCGAGGATAAGTCATCACCTTCTTTTTTTTTGGGACAAGCCCGCCACACTATTAATGATTGTCCCCATTCACCTGCCAATACACAGCAATAAAATGAAGTTAGAAAAAAAAATAATCGGCTTCGTCAAGCGTCTTGTCTGATACTCACAGTGTTGTTTACAAAATCAAAGCATTTATTTCAAGTAGGCCAGTTAAAGGCACTTTTGAATTGTCTTCCCAGTCACAAGACATAAAAGCTGCGAGATTACTCATAGCCGTTTAACTTGTTGTTCACCCTCGACCAGCTATGCGAAGCTAGTCTACCCCGTCTGTGGATGTCCTATCTTCCAAAAAAACCCTATTCAAATTTAGTGTGGATGCAGTATCTCTCATGTAATGTATAAATCATACCGGTTCTAAGGTTAGTAAAGCTTATTTCCTATCCATAACATTGGTCAACTGGTGTGATGGTTAGGAAAAAAAAATCCTCACCGTCACACCAGTGTGACAGAGCAGTGTGAAGGTTTGTCAGGCGCATTGTCAGGCGCCATGTTGTTTTATTTGTTGTTTTGTTTGGTGGCTTCACCCTGCGGCTTCGACCGCGTGACATTTTTGTTTGCGTTTTATAGGAATCGGGGAAGGGGCAAATATATTGTTTATCAAGTGTGTGTAGGTAACCCAGTACTAACTGGGTTGTGGGAGTCAGATAGGCAGACAGTTTGTGGTGAAAATCAATCGATTCAGAAAATAATAATATAATAGAAAATTAAACTCCCTTTTCACCCTCGAAGGAACATGGGTTCGGTTTTTAGTCAGTAGAAGTCTGACACTCCCCTTCGCTCTGCCCAAGAGCGGGGGGGGGGTCATTCGATGATTTTCCACCCACCAAAAAAAAAAAAAAAAAGGGGTGCAATTTCGAAAAATCCTTTCTTGGTAAATACAGGGAGATTTTGAGAAAATGTAATACTTACGTTACTCATATTTTCATATCCAACCCAACCGACCCAGAGAATAAAAAGTTTCACAGATAATTTCCCCTTTTCACCCTGTTGGGGTGGAATTTCGAAAAACCCTATTTTTATGGGATACCTAATCTTCTCAAAGAAAATATTCTTCTAATGTCATGTCTTTTAAGGTGTCCGTTAATATACTGATCAGGACTTTGAATTTTATATTTGGGGATGATTTTGGAAAAACTGTGTTACAAGAGTCTCTCTCAACTAAACAGTATGTACATAAATTTTCAATCAATCGACTCAGAAAATATAAAGTTTGATACAAATTTCACCCCCTTGGGGATTGAATTTTGAGATATCCTTCCTTAGTGGATGCCTACGTCATAAGAGAAATACGTGTACGAAATTTTAAGTTTCTAGCCCTAAAGGTTTTGGCTTGTGCGTTGATACATCAGTCAATCGTTGTCAATCAGTCAATGACGTTCGAAAAGTGCTGACAACCTAATATTAATAAAATGACTTTTGATTTTGATATCACTTTTGCCTTTTGTATATAGATAGATGTCATTTTTGTATATGCATGCCCCTTTCGGATCGGAGAAGGTTTCTTAACATATTGTTTATTCGGTACTGTTATATCTTTGGAGGATGTAATGGTAAGGATGGTATGTTTTTCAAAAAGGACAGGTGCATAGTACTCGCAACTGGCGTGTGTGTATGACCAGATGTATGAATGTGGACGAGGCAAAAGGAGTATGTAAGGGTCGTAGCAGGTGGCGTTCTATTGTTTCTGCCTACCCGTGGGAAAAGGACGTGAGTTTATGTATGCATGTATGATATAATGGTGCCAATCAAAGTCCCAAGATTCATAAGAATACATTTATTTTTACAAAGGAATGTTACATGGGTATAAATAATAGTAAGTATGACTGTACAATTTTTTCAAAAGAATGAGTAACGCCTACTTATGTATTCAAACCTTAGGACGCATTGTGTGATTGCTATAAGTTTTATTAAAGGCGTTAAGATCTGATGTGAGGTTTTGGGAAACAACAAAAAAACGAGTTATTGAATAAATAAATGGAAACACTGCATTTTTTTTAATGTAGAATGAGTTGAACTTGTTTCTTAGTTCGAATATTACAAAAACGATTTTATCAACATAGTGTAGTGTTAAAGAAATGAGTAAATGCACTCTTATGGAAGTCGTATGGAAGGTAGCAGCGTTGAAGTAACATTTCCAAGTGTTCAGTGTCTCGTATAGTAGTCGTATGCGTGTATTACCTGGAAGGGGGGCTGCTGGAAGTGATGGTGCGGGTGCGGGTGCGGGTGCGGGTGCGGGTGCGGCGTGTGCGCGGGCGAGGGCGGCGGGTACAGCGCGGGCGACGCGGCCGCGGGCGAGGGCGCGGGCGGCGCGTAGCCCTGCACGGCCTGCACGCCCACCTCGCCCTGCCCCAGCCCGCCGCCGCCCACTCCGCCTCCGACACCCACTGAGCCTCCTACGCCGCCGTGGTACATTCGGACCTGGGTACGAACACAAGGTAAAAGTGTTGACGGGATTAGCATAAGCATTATCAGTCTATAATGTTGCCACTGCTTGGACTCCGGGCCTCCTCTCTATGAGAGGTAATGGGTTACAATAAACCTGTGCGGGTTGGTAGATGTCACATCTTTAAATTGTTTGGTTCTAGGATATGCTGGATTCCTGACGATGTTTTCCTTTACCGTTTAGAGAGCAATTCATAAAAAGACAGAAACATGTATAGTTCCTATGGAAATCCCCATAGTATGTCACTAGCATTTAGTAGACTGAAAAATTGGACACATCAAAGGGTAATTGACAGGCTATTGAATTTTGATTTTTCGGTGCTGAGTCAAACGCTACAAATCCGCATGCAACGTCCCACAAACTTGTTATTTCGGAGAGAAAACAAGCTGTAATCCATCGCGATGACCTAGTGGGAACTGGTGGAACACGCATTGTCTAGTCACTATCACTACATAGTATAAAACAAAGTCGCTCACAGCTGTCTGTCCCTATGTGTGCTTAGATCTTTAAAACTAAGCAACGGATTTTGATGCGGATTTTTTTAAATAGATAGAGCGATTCAAGAGTAAGGTTTTAGTATGTTTTTCGTACCCGTGCGAAGCCGGGGCGGTTCACTAGTTTATCAATATAATAGTACTCACCATGTGCTGATACTGCAGCGCCGGCTGCTGGTGCTGCGCGGGATGCGGGTGCGGGTAGGGCACGAACTGCTGGATGGGCGCGGGCGCCAGGAGCGGCTGGCCCGTCGCCGCGGCCACCTGCATGCCCGAACCTACGCCCACTACACAGTCAACCGAGTTAACATACACGACACCCGTGACCTGTGATGCTGAGAGGATTGTCTCCAACGATCCTGGGATCCGATTGGATTAGCCACGGATCCCGGCAACTTGTATCCACGGATACCGGGATCCGTCTCCAACAACAAAATATTTGAAAGGTGAATGGGCTTATTGGTACACCCCTCCAATAGCAATGAGATATACGTCGTTGGATAGCTCTTCTTAACAGTAACAATATTTACTATTACAGTTTTGTTGAAATGTTTGTCCGTTTTGAGTTATAGCTCAAAAACATAGGTAAAAATGGATACCTATTAACGTTAAAATATCTTAGTATGTAAGCTAAAAAAACATCAATGTCGTTGAATATTACGTAATTCGTAATTATCATAACAAAACATAACATCACGCCTGTAATTCTCGAAGGGTTAGGCAGAGGTGAAGGTGCCTAATAGTACACCCACTTTTCGTCAGTTATGTTTAAGTCCCGTATCATAGGGTGCGAGCCTTTTGCCATCAACCAGGCACAAATCCAGGCTACTACCAAGAAATTCTTGAGGAAAACCCCCGGAAAAATGTATGGAAGATGGTACACCTCTCCAATAGCAATGTCATATACATCGTTGGATAGGTCTTTTTGAATGGAACAATATTTACTACGACAGCTTTGCCTAAATGTTTGTCCATTCTGAGTTATAGCTCAAAAACCAAAGTAGAAGTGATACCTTTTAATATTATAATATCTCAGTGTGTAATGGAATATAACATCATTATGTAATTCCCAATTATCATATCATAATATGCCATCACGCCTTTAATCCCCGAAGGGATAGGCACGGGTGTAACCGTGGGTTTTGAGATAGCTTGGACGCAATCGAGGCCTGTGGCTATGAAAGGCTGTGGCTGAAAGCTATATGCCTCCAAGTAAAGAGCGTCAAAAGTCACAGCTCACTAGCAAGCAAATGAATGAATGAATGATTCCGTCGTGCGCGCCGGAGTAAACCGGTCGTCTCGTCTCAACTCAAAGCGATAATAACTTAGTGCGCGAAACAGTGCGTGTGTGACTAACTAGAACTCATCGGTGTTATCAATAAGACAGTTTTGTGCTCGTGCTATTCACCTGTACCTATTGTCACAAAGTAGTGTCGTGGACTGAAACATGAACGCTATTAACAGCACATACGAACACATCAGTGACGTCGACGATCCATCTGGTGTGATGAGTGTTGATGGTTCCCTAATAGAGAAGGAGTCGCCTCCTCCTTACGTCACATTTCGCCAAGGGATGTCTTGTAAAACGGACCCAGACTGGCGTGACGAACTAAAAGTTTTTCAAGCCAATATTAAATCCATGTTCGAGACTTGTCTAATAAAACAGGAAGAAAAATTCTCAATACTTTTATCTGAATTTGAGGGTGTGAAGTCATCCATCAAGTTTATCAGTGACAAATATGATGTTCTGGAAGAGAAGTCGAAGGAATTTGCCTCCCGATTATTGAAGCTCGAGGAAAAAGTTTCCTGTCCCCTGGCAGTTCAACAACGAATTGCTACTCTAGAAGCAAAGTTAGAAACCGCAGAACAAAAATCCCGTAACTGCAATATTGAGATAAGTAATCTACCTGAGAAGCGCGGTGAAAATCTATTGTCGATACTTGAAAGTGTATCCATTTTAATCACACAACCGTTATCGTCTCGTGACGTCATTGCTATTCACCGTGTTCCTCTAATGAATCCAAAATCCGTACGGCCAAGAAATATAGTGGTTAAATTGTCAAACCAAATACTACGTGATAACTTCATTGCGGCAGCCCGCCTCAAAAAGGGAATTACATCTGAAGATCTACAATTGAGTGGCAATCCACAAAAAATATATATAAACGAGCATCTCACACTGCAGAACAAGAAATTATTTCGCCAAACCAAGGAGATTGCAAAACAAAATGGACATCGATTTGTTTGGATTAAACATGGTGTTATACTTGTTCGCGCTGACGTCCCAGAAGCGGCTTTCACAATCCGTTCTGAAAACGATTTATCCAAAATTAAACCCTATAATAAAGCATCTGTTCAAAGTTCCAAATAAGTGCAATAACATTTACGTTAAAATACAGTCTCCTTCATTTTTCATAACTTGTAGTTATAACTTGTCACTCTGTTTACCGCATAGTTTGTGCTCTCTGGCGCATACATTACTTCGAGTTGTTTACGCAGTTACTGCCAGTGCGCGCGCGATTTATTTTACGTTTACCCTCACGTATCTAAATAATTGTAACATTTACTTAAAAATTATAAAATATCTATATTGTTTTGTGCTGATTATCTGTAAACATAGTCTATTTCGTTTAGTACGTGTTAACTCAACATTCATGTTTTCGTATGGCTTTTATATTCACTTTTACTATAAAATAGGTAGAACCATAAAATTATCTACTTACCTACATTATCACATGATTTGTTTGCAATTTTTGTTAACATTTATTATATTATGTCCTTACTGTTTTCGTGTTAAATATCTTTTATTGCTTAGGTCAACAACTGTGGCTGAACTTGACTCCAGGCTTTGTTTAGGTAGCGTTTTTTACATCTTGTTCGATTCCAATGGATAAATATAATTTAACAGTTTATTATCAAAACTGTCGAGGGTTGCGGACCAAGCTACATACTTTATTTATGAATATTTTGTCTTTTTCCTATGACGTAATCATTCTTACAGAGACTTGGCTTATACCTAACATATCTGACGGTGAGTTTATAGATGACCGATATTTAGTATTCCGATGCGACCGCGACCGCTGCACCACGGGAAAGCGTGATGGTGGCGGGGTGTTGATAGCCGTCTTACGTACATTACGACCAACTAGTATTTTGACGCGCCCCACACACGCTGATATCGAACACGTCTTGGTGCAGTTGCCGGGGTCACACCCTGCAAAGCGCCACATCATAAGTGCATCCTACATACCGCCGCGTTCACCGGAGGGCTTGTATACATCACACTTAAATACATTACTGGATGTAATTAATGACACTAATACTGACACATTCTTTATAACAGGCGATTACAATTTACCAGGCGTTAACTGGCTGGATCGGAGTGGATGTCATTATGTTGTTCCACAACCTACTGACAATTTGTGCTGTCACTTATGCGACTTTATTTCGTTAACTAATATTTTCCAATATAACACACTCAGGAATAACTTGGGGCGTATACTGGACTTGTTTATGTCTAACGTTGACTGTGAGTCTAAAACATGTACACCATTGTTGCCGCTTGATGTTCACCACCCGCCTTTCTCGATATTAACATCACTTGATACGAAAATTATGCCAATGAAACGTCACATAACTACAAGACACAATTTTTTCAAAACTAACTATGACATAATCAATAAAGAGTTAAGTACATTGAACTGGAATCAACTGTTTTATGACCTTTCTGCTGAACAATCCGTTAATGCATTTTACGATCAAATCTATAGTATAATTAAAAAGCATATTCCGCTAACGCGTCTCAGAAATTCACGATTTCCTCTGTGGTTTTCTCCTTCGCTCACACGTATTTTCAAAAATAAAGAAAAAGCTTGGCTAAAATGGAAAACGTACGGAAATACCTTTGACTATGAAAGTTTTTCTACTCATCGTAAACGTTTTAAAGCTGAATGTGATAAATGTTTTGATAGATACATGAAATCGGTTGAAGATAGTATTCCGCTTAGCATTAAACATTTTTGGACTTACATTTCAAACAGGAAGGGCAGGGCGGAGATTCCTGCAAATATGTTCCTAGAGAATCTTAGCTCAAATAATCCAACTGATATATGTAACATGTTCTCCACTTTTTTCACCTCTGTTTATGAACCCACGAATCTTAACCCCGCGATGTGGCAGCCACCTAATACTTATGCGGATAATTCACCCTGCATCTCTGATATCTATTTGCCAGTAGATGTTGTGCATAAAGCGATAACACAATTAGACTTAAATAAAGGTCCTGGTCCCGATAGTCTGCCACCAATATTCATAAAGAAGACCGCTGACACGATTGTAATACCACTTCATATTATATTTAATAAATGTTTACGAGAAGGCACCTTTCCCGATATTTGGAAGCGGGCGCATATCACACCGGTGTTCAAGAGTGGCGACAAAAAGAACATACAAAATTATCGTCCTATCTCCATACTGTCCGCCTTGTCGAAGCTTTTCGAGAGTCTTGTACACGGCGAAGTATACTCACACATTCACAGCCTCATTGTCTGTGAGCAGCATGGGTTTGTTAAACGACGTTCGACGAACACCAATCTCATGTTGTTCACAGACTTTTTATTCAAAAGCATGGATGAACAAGTTCAGGTTGACGCCGTGTACACGGACTTTCGGAAGGCTTTTGACAAGGTGGACCATAAACTGCTCCTAGATAAAATTGCTTACAACGGCATCCGTGGCAATTTATTACGA
This sequence comes from Diarsia dahlii, assembly GCA_949775195.1. Classification (NCBI taxonomy): domain Eukaryota; kingdom Metazoa; phylum Arthropoda; class Insecta; order Lepidoptera; family Noctuidae; genus Diarsia; species Diarsia dahlii. The sequence goes on along the minus strand of OX459210.1, from coordinate 10,517,355 downwards.
TGGTTCATGGCATACATATACAATAGATCGCAAAGGATAGTCATTAATGGTTTTCAATCAAGTTCAATCATTGTCACCTCTGGGGTACCCCAGGGCTCAATTTTGGGGCCCTTACTCTTTATTTTGTTCATAAACGACATCAATAAATGCTTCATTCATTCTCGATTTCTAATGTATGCCGATGACATCAAAATTTACAAGTCGTGCAAAGGCAGACAAGATTGTCTGCTGCTGCAGGAGGACCTTGATAGACTCTCTCAATACTGTTCAGATAACAAACTCCAGCTAAGTTTACCTAAATGCAATGCAATCACTTTCACAAAAAACAAAAACATTATAAAGTTTGATTATAGTCTACACGGCATTTCTCTGCAGAAAGTTGACAATATCCGAGATCTCGGTGTTGCAATGGACTCTAAATTGCACTTCAATCTTCACATTGATAACATTATAAATAGGGCGTATCGTATGTTTGGTTTCGTCATGCGTTCTTCAAAAGACTTTAAAAAACCGTCTACGTTTTTAATTTTATATAAAGCTTTGGTCCGTTCTCAATTGGAATTCGCAGTACCCGTTTGGAGTCCTATTTTTGATATTTATATAAAAAGAATGGAAATGGTTCAAAAAAAATATTTACGTGCTATGCACTACAGATGTACTAAGTCTAAACTGCCATACACTCAATTATTAATACGGTACAAACTTCAAAGCTTGGAGTCAAGGCGCAGCCTACTGATGGTCATGATGCTTCATGGTCTATGTAATAACCGGTTCGACTGTCCAGAAATTACGAATAACCTATGTTATATTGTACCTAGAACAGTGATGCGTCGAGAGGCGCGCGTGCCCCGGCTATTCCACACCGCAAGGTGCAGAACTCACGCCGGTGCACGGGCGCCTCTCCGACGCATTGTAGATATATATAACACACAATTCATAGATTTAGATATTTTCGCACTTACGCACTTTAGGTTCAAAAAGATGGCTATTGAATTTTTATAGTGAACATTATAGTTATTATTTTTTGTTATGTAACTAATAAGTTATGAGTTTAAGAGTTATGAGTACGTGTACATCCTACTCCGCACGCATTAAACTAAATTTTACCTGTACCATTATTTCGCGGGCATTTTTGTGGGTTACATGTTTACCTAGTTCTTAAGATATCTGTAATACTTAAATGTAATGTGTAACTGTTTTATGTCCCAATAAAGTAAAATAAAAATAAAATAAAATAAAAAACATTATTAGAACGTCATTGGTGTTATTGTCCCTTTCCCTTTTTGGTGTTATTAATTATAAGTTACACCCGTGCCTATCCCTTCGGGGATTAAAGGCGTGATGGCATATTATGATATGATAATTGGGAATTACATAATGATGTTATATTCCATTACACACTGAGATATTATAATATTAAAACTTTTTTACAAAAAATAAAACCGACTTCGACAAAAAAAACACTCAAAAGTGAAAAATAAACTTGAGAAGAAAAATCAGTTACTGAAGTCGGTGACTTTTGTTTCTTTGATTTCATTTTTTTGTCACCGACTTCAGAAACTGATTTTTCTTCTCAAGTTTATTTTTCACTTTTGAGTGTTTTTTTTGTCGAAGTCGGTTTTATTTTTTGTAAAAAAGTTTTTATTTTTCACTTTTTAGTGTTTCACATGTGCTTACCCCTTCACAACGCACCGGCGTGATGTTATGTTAGGAACTGGTGTAAACAATAGACAGACAATATGAGATTTCAGCAATCCCAGTCCATTAGCTATCATTTATTGAGGAGTTCCGTTGCCTATCTCCGAAGTTCTTCATCAGATCTTCACAAAATAGTTTTTATAACCTTTGTAGTGAGTACAGGCGTAATATTATGTTGTGTGATGGCGTAAACAATGCTTAGATATGCTATAGCAACAATCGCGGTTAATCTGCTGTTATTTATTGAAGAGTTCCCCCGATTTCTACAAGATCCCATCATCAGATATTGAAATGGTGACAATGGGACCACACGGGAAGCACCAGCTTTCAAATGAAAAAAGAATCATGAAAATCAGTTCACCCAGTCGCAAGTTATGAGTGAACAAACATAAAAAAAAAAAAAAAAAAAATACAGTCGAATTCATAACCTCCTCCTTTTTTTGGAAGTCGGTTAAAAAGGTATCACTTCTACTTTGGTTTTTGAGCTATAACTCAGAATGGACAAACATTTAGGCAAAGCTGTCGTAGTAAATATTGTTCCATTCAAAAAGACCTATCCAACGATGTATATGACATTGCTATTGGAGAGGTGTACCATCTTCCATACATTTTTCCGGGGGTTTTCCTCAAGAATTTCTTGGTAGTAGCCTGGATTTGTGCCTGGTTGATGGCAAAAGGCTCGCACCCTATGATACGGGACTTAAACATAACTGACGAAAAGTGGGTGTACTATTAGGCACCTTCACCTCTGCCTAACCCTTCGAGAATTACAGGCGTGATGTTATGTTTTGTTATGATAATTACGAATTACGTAATATTCAACGACATTGATGTTATTTTAGCTTACACACTAAGAAATTATAACGTTAATAGGTATCCATTTTTACCTTTGTTTTTGAGCTATAACTCAAAACGGACAAACATTTCAACAAAACTGTAATAGTAAATATTGTTACATTTAAAAAGAGCTATCCAACGACGTATATCTCATTGCTATTGGAAGGGTGTACCAGCTTTCATACATTTTCGCCCATTCTCTGTATCCACGGATCCCGGAATCGGTGGAGACAATCCCATGCTGAGACCTACTACTATATGCTGCATTCCTTGTTAGGAAAAGTTACTAAATGTTCGTCATCTCTATGATACTTCTATGTCCAACAGGATCCATAATTGTTTCTATTTTTTTTTTATTTATCTCCTGTAAATGTAAATTATGGATTGCAATATCTATTAATAATCTATTCAAATGCTTCTTCTTCTTTTGATACTCGATAATAAAGACGACAATAGAAATAAAATGAATAACTGTGAATGTTGATTGCCTTGAATTTCACGCAGTTTCTTTGACTGATTTGCCTATAAAACAACGGCTAATGCAGTAAAAAATGATTCTTCAGGAACTTAACTCTTGGCAATCGGGATAAAGTAAGCACATATTTTGCTAAACTAGACATTAGTTTTGTTACCATGCTCAACAAGAGCATATACATAATTCCAGTATGGTTGACATCATGCGTACCTTTCCTGAAGTTCCTCTGTTGCTGTGACTGCATGGGGGGCTGTCCGCCACCCCCTCCGACCCCCCCGACTCCTCCGCCACCACCCATGGCGCCATACGCCAGCTGTAGACACACCATATCATTAAGTTGGGGCTTTAACAGTTTTTTAGCATGCTTTTTCATTGGGCCAGTAATAAAACATGAAAACACAAATTAATTTATTTTTTTAATACTAAAGGAATTAGTCTGATGATGTCGCAACTGCGGCGCGTTAGGTGAGACTCCACCAAAGCGGAGATGTGTGCGGGAAAACATTGGCTTCACGCTATGCCATACATCGTAATAGAATGGCGTCGAGTGTAGTGTGTGTGCTACGACCTTGTGTGTGTGCTACGACCTTGTGTGTGTGCTACGACCTTTACCGTAGCTAAATCAAATAAGGAATTAATTTGCTATTCAGAACCGTGTCACAAAGTAATGCAATGTAATGGTTGATCTGTTGATAAGTACAGCTCGCCCCAAACTTTGTGACCGTCCCGAAACTAGGCTCTCGCATTGCGCAGAACACAAAATCAGATATTAGCGGGACGCACAAGAGCTTGGGGGCAGGGCCATAATATAATAAGTATTAAAAATGTTAGAAAACGAAAATTGTTTGGTTGATTACGTATTCCCACTCGACTGTACCATGCGCAACTTCGGACTCGCGACTATATTCAGGGCGGCCACAAAGTTTGGCGAGGGCTGTAGGTAATGTTAATTTGTTAGACACGGAACGATCTAGCATTAGAATCATATTAAATAAAAACCACTTAATTTATTGTGCTATGCTGAAATATCTTTATATACAGTGTGAGAAGTTTGGAATAGAATACAGTTCAGATTTATAGGTAATTTAAATCAAATGCTTTCATAATAATATCATCATCAATCATCAAGATCTTATGTGCTTATAATAAATTAATTTCTTTCACCTATGTGCGTTGATAACCTGAGATAGCGAGCAAATGCCTAGATAACCATATCCGTGTGTAAATCTATATCTACAAAATGTCAGATTGTGTGTTGCTATGATATTTAAAACAAGAACATTTTAACTAATTTAAGTCGGTTTTCACTATAATTTAGGAAATTTGATCCAGAAAGATTTCTAGTTTATAAATCATCAATACTAAACTTACATTGTCTAGAAATCTTGTGTTTATTTGTAAGTCATGAAAGAATGTGAAGCAAGGTCGGATCGCTAGTCCTCAATGAAGTTAACGACCTTATAGTTTATCTCTTTCTCTGACCTGTGAACTTCGTTTTCTGATTGTATTTAAATCAGTGACAAACCTATATAAAAAAATAAATGCCGCTGTCGGGTAAAAAGGTGGTACCAAGTAAACATGGATCTTTCTGTGATTGAATAAAATTGAAAGGAAGGTGCTGTTGGTAATCATATGTAAATTATCTGAGAAAATTAAATTGAAAACACAAAATGGCTACTTCCGATTTTAACATAACTTTATAAAAAGGAAATAAAAGTCTTAGCATTAGATCAGCGATTTAATGCCAAGGCTTTTATTCGGATGATTATGACTATCCCTACTTGAAATAATAAACAAGTGAATCTATCAAGGAAAGCAGACTAATTAATTGCAGCTTTGCAGCTGTTATGAGTCGGTTATCAATGTAGGATCAATGTCATGAACTTTGATTGAACCCAGAGACTCAATATCTGTTCTGAACGACATGCAGAAAGGTAATGTTTATTACCTGACTTATCGTTCAATATACTGGATGTCCGAATAGCCACTAATTTTCGAATAAATTCTTAACTGACACAGAATCGTTGGTGGTGAAGCAGGCCCTCAGTTTAATTATAAGGCGTCCAAGTAAAAGAGAAAGAATAGGGGATCGGACAAAAAAAAACTAATTAGTCCGTCAGATAGATTTCCAAAAATTGTTGGACACGTATTTTTTCTTTTTTCACGTAAGCTTAAAATGAAGACGATACAGTGCTTCGAAAACTCGTGTGACGTCATATGATAGTAGGTACATTTTGACGACACAAGTGACGTTTCAAGCCCCACTCCAAGATCTTTGACGCGTTTTATCTTCGTAATTTTTTATTGATTTGATAAAACAAAAAACACGTATTCAATATTTTTCGATAATCTAACTTACGAACTAAACAGAATCATATTATTTTGACCCAGTCCGATCCCCTATTAGTATCTTTGTAAACGCCAAGTGTATCCAACTTTTCTTTCTGAACTTTGAGCGTTCGGATTTCGAAACATTGTTATCGGATAATCGCCTTTAGATATTTTAGGAACAGGTGTCCCTGATATCGAAAACCACGGATAGGTTCTTCTTATCTTTTATTAATTATCATTTTATTAAAAGATATGGGGGTGAAAGCAGTAAAATTGGTATTTAATATTATTCAGGTAAGGTAATATTATTAAGGTTGACTGGTAGAGAATGCCTTGTGGCATTAAGTCCGCCTATGTACCACTATTGTACATGAAGTTTAAATAAATAAATAAATATTCATTGTGACAGAATTTTCCGATTAACTCAATTCAATTTTAAACTGAAAAAAAAAAGACAAGAACAAGATGTTTTTATATCAACCAAATATAGTTACAAATCAATCGACATGATCAATAAATTAAATTAAATTTCCTATATTTACTTCCAACTTTGAACCTACTGTTATTGCCGAAGTTGAACAGCCGGACGGACGCAAACTGTTTACAATAAAGAACGGATAACGATATAATTTGATAACAGCCATGCGGCAAAGCTGATAATTAGTCCGTTCACATGATTTGACATTAATACAGATAAATCTCCAGTGACATTGCGAGTACGACGCGGGTAACACAACATTATTGAATCATAATTGTGAACTCATCTGTGCAAATATTGTCTACACGCTTTTTGTAAGACTTTGTATATAATAAAAGTGGAGAAATTATAATACAACTGTGTCACAATGTGGTTAGTGTGGTTGATTATAGGACTGGTCCTAATAAGAATTTATAATAGAATAACCAATGGGAAGTGTTTCTCCGACAATGTCATGAGTGGTAAAGTGGTGATCGTCACGGGTGGTAATAGCGGTATTGGTTACCAGACCGCATTAGAACTCGCCAAGAGAGGCGCCAAAGTGATATTAGGTTGCCGAGACGAGAACAGGGGCCAAAAAGCTGCAGAATCCATAATCAAGAAGACTAAGAACCGAAGTGTCAGATATATGCACTTAGACTTAAGTTCCTTCGCTTCTGTTAGAAAATTCGTTGAAGAATTCAAAAGTTCCGAAGTGAAATTGGATATTTTGATTAACAATGCTGGCGCTAGCGGTGTTCACAGAGATAAAACTGAAGATGGATTAATCAGGGACATGCAGGTCAATCATTTTGGACCTTTCTTACTGACTCAGCTCTTGGTACCTTTATTAAAGAAGTCTGGGCCAAGCAGGATTATCATTGTGACTTCAACGCTGCACAGATTTGGGGCTGTCAGCGACTTGAACAGTCCCCACTCATACATGAGAACGTACTGCGACAGTAAGCTATGTAACATACTCTTTGCCAATGAGTTAGCTCGAAGACTGGAAGACACTGCTGTAACCGTGAACAGCTTACACCCTGGGCATGTCAACACAAGTTTCTACAAAGCAACAATATTAGAAAAGTTAAGAACTATGGTGTTGTATTCTTTCTTCAAGAACCCTGTGGAAGGGGCACAGACCACTTTGTTCTTAGCTATTTCGGATGATGTTGATCAAGTAACAGGAGGGTATTTTGTAGACTGCAGAGAAGGGTATATGGGTATGAAAGCTAGAAACGAGGACTTGGCTGTGAAATTATGGGCAGTTTCTGAGCAGACGGTTGGTTTAAAGCCTGAGGAAAAGATTTAGGTAATACGTAGATAGTTTTTGGAAGACTATCTATAAAATTAATAATGATAGTGTTTAAGTAGGTTTTTTATATGTGGATATAAATGTTTTGAGACTAAAGTGGATGGTTTTGTGAAATCTATTGGTTATGTAATTATTAATGTTTAGTGCACTTAACACAACAATCAATTGGTATTAACATAGAAAACCACTGCAAACAACATTAATGTTAGTATTTTTATAATATAAACGACTTAAACGAATAATTTTTTTTTTTATCTTGTAATTATTTTTTATATTTTTACATTCTTATGTTCCGTTATGTATGTAATTAATTATAATGAGCGCTTATCGCTTTGATTAGCCAAAGAGACCGTCTCAGTCATCTCATTTACACGGCAACTAATAACATTTTCCTAGATTATGTGTGTGTGGCCTTAAATCTGCCATGTTAAAATGGGACTGGGCGGGTCACGTTTCAAGGATGAAACCGGACAGATGGGCGAATATAGTAACACAGTGGGTGCCTGAAGACGGCCGACGTAACCGAGGCAGGCCCAAAAAACGCTGGCGTGAGGATCTGGACTCATTTGCAACGGATTGGATGGAGAAGGCAAATTGTAAAAAAACTTGGAAAGCCATGGGGGAGGCCTTTGCCCAGCAGTGGGACAGTGTAGGCTAATAAAAAAAAAAAAATAATAATAATCTAGAGCTGAGTAAAATTATAGTTAAGAGACGAAGAAGCATTCAATAATGGTCATGGTAGTTTTAGAGAATACAAAGATCCAGCCGTGCCACCTCCAGAGGACTTGAGTACAAAAACAATTCAACAGCTTGCATTATTTTAACTATGCAACATCGTGCTTATATTCCTCGAAGAGTTAGACAGATGTGTACCTATTGCCATCACAGTATACATTTCGCGTGCCTATTGCCATCAACCGTGCACAAATGCAGACTTCGTGGTTGCTACTGAGAAATTCCTGATAGAAAACCCCGATAATAGTTTGCCCAAACTAGCAATCGAACCGAGGACCTCATGCTTAGTAATCGTACTTGCTACCACTAGACCAACGACAACTAGGATAAAATGTTGTTTTGTCGGTCGATCCCTCATTTGGATATCGGACTGGTGTACGTTACTACACGTCTAAAGTGTATAATAATATTTTGCTACGCTCCGATGACCAATAAACATGCCTAATCTGATACTATCATGATATACAGCTCTAATTCCTACAGCAGAATCATTTTATTGGTGATCGTCTCACAATCTTGCTTCCAATAGGGGATCGGACAAAAAAAAACTAATTAGTCCGTCAGATAGATTTCCAAAAATTATTGGACACGTATTTTTTCTTTTTTCACGTAAACTTAAAATGAAGACGATACAGTGCTTCGAAAACTCGTGTGACGTCATATGATAGTACATTTTGACGACACAAGTGACGTTTCAAGCCCCACTCCAAGATCTTTGACGCGTTTTATCTTCGTCATTTTTTATTGATTTGTTAAAACAAAAAACACGTATTCAATATTTTTCGATAATCTAACTTACGGACTAAACAGAATCATATTATTTTGACCCAGTCCGATCCCCTATTCAAATGAGTGCTGATTGTGCATCATTTTCGAAAGTGATGTGGGAGGATTATTGACACACACACTCCTGGTTTCTACTATTTTTAACTGCCCTAATATACTTGCATATTCCAGTCTTATCTTCAGGGGCTCGATCCCACTATGTTTCCTTAATTTGTCGATCGTTTGCGTTTAATTTTAGTAACTGGGTTGTGGAGGTCAGATAGGCAGTCGCTTCAAGTAAAATACAAGTATTCAGCTGCCTCCGAATAATTTGGAAGCGGACCTCAACATAATAATAAATAAATAAATAATAATATTCCACAACTATCACACAACGCCATCTAGTCCCAAGCTAAGCAGAGCTTGTGTTATGGGTACTAGACAACTGATAAACATACTTATATATTTCTAAATACATACATATTATAGATAAATTACACCCAGACACAGAACAAATGATCGTGCTCATCACACAAACATTTGTCCTGGGTGGGAATCGAACCCACGACCTCCGGCATAGCAGTTAGGGTCACTAACCACTAGACCAACAGGCCAGTCAAAAAAAAAAAAAATGCGTCAAAAACCACAAAATGTGTTTCATTTAATTCTTTAAAATGGGTCTAATACCACAATAAAAAATAAACAAGTCACAATATCAATGTCAATATCTAGGCCTAGATTGACTACAATATTTTTTATTAAAAAAAAAACATTTTTGTTTTTTATAATAAAATCTTTGCTATCAATCTTATTGTGTCATCAAAAGGTGTAACACCACCAAAATTGCTCAATCACAAACCGTGGTAGGTGGGTAGGTACAATAGAAAACAGAATGTCACCTATCTCAAACACTGCTGTTATAAAATCACTCTGAAAGCGTTAGCGTTGGTTGGTAAGACGGTTAATGTTCATGTGCCCGTAGAACGTGGAGACAGATTACATAGGAAATGGATACTTCACTTACGACTCAGCTAAACCGGTAAGGACATAGACAAGCCGGACGCGGACACGGTCAGATGTTTCGGTAGGTGCATAAGTGGGGTAAAAATGGGTGTAAAAAGACCCTTACGGTACAAGTTGGTAGCCGACTGCACGCAGCAGCAGCAGGCGACGTGTCGCGGCGACACGACTGGTTTCTACGAATTTCTATAAAATTCCCTCCGTAGTTAGCGACATGAAGCTAGCGACGCGTCGTCGAGCGGCAGACGCACGTGTCGTCCGACCGCAGATCAGTAGTGCCACTGATGCCGGAGCAACGACACGTCGAGCGTGTTTAGAGTTATTGACTAATAGTTATTTGCAGTCGGGTTCGAAATCATGACTGCAGCGACATGACGCGACGACGTGTCGTGACGACATGTAGCGACGACATGTCGTCTGCTGCTGCTGCGTGCAGTCGGCTACCAACTTGTACCCTAACGACGCTGAAACGCACTTGTTCTCCCCTGTCATTGCTCTATTTTTTTTGTTCTGGAACTGAGAACCTTCCAGTTACGGAGATAGTGGAGGTCAAAGTTCCACTTAAAGAAGAAAGTTGACGGCTTCCCTCTCAAAGAGAGGAGGCCTGTGTCCCAGCAGTGGGAACATTAATAGGCTGTTGATGATGATGACGGCTTCGTGAAGGGTCAGTTCACACCTAGTATTTGTATGAACAGTGTCCACAATTTGTCCGGACCGGTTCTGCCGTAATATAATTACCACGCATGAATAGGTACGCGATACAGTCCTTCCACAGTTATTTTTCATATGATTTAAAAGTCACAATAAACTTTTTTTTTTGTCGATATAATACGGTAGGAACCGATTTATCGGGACCCAATGTTAACCGATTAGGCCAGGCCATATGTTAGAGTAACCACTATTCGTGTTAACATTTGGAATATCGCCGATTAAAAGAGAGCACCGAGCTCGGGCTAACTCCGTCACTTTCTTGCATATTTTTTACGGACACAACTAAACTCTTTGTGTGAACTGATTATAATAGGCTGATAACCTTTTACTCGCAAGTTTTTCACATAGCCCTAACAGTTATGGACAAAACTGGTCTGAAATAAATGTGTATTATTATTATTATTAAAAGCAACCCTATTCCGGTAACATTTTCGGTCTTTGTAACTTATTGTAAGCTGAAGAGCTTCTCCCAAAGAAAAAAGAATCATGTCTTTTTGAAGTCGGTAAAAAAAAACTTCCGTGAAAGGACTGGTATCTGCCCGTTCTTTTTGAATGAAAATAGTAAAGCAGCCATTTAGTACGTTCTGTGTTGTGGTCACGCGGTTAGCGAGGCAATCAGCCGTCTGTACAAGTACATGGAGTTACGACACACTGCGGAAAACGGAACACTGCACGCGGGCGGAACGTGGGACAACGAACTTATTTGGGACAAGTACCATTGCTATCGGTTTTTTTAAATTTATTAAAGGACGAGTAATAAATATTTAAATAAGTCAAAAATTAGTTCCCTCATTGATTTTTATGATAGAGACACAGTTGGTGCATTTATTTTTTGTGCTAGTGTCTTGTCTGATTGGACGACTGATTCTACTATTCTAAAGTTATGGCCAATCTACCACAACCACGTTATTATGAATTTACAGCAGATTTACTGTGAAAACTGAATACCATTTCGTCAGTCGGTATTCACGTTTATATTCTCAAGTCCCACATTTAAAACGATGAATATACTAGTCATAATACTTGTCACAAACAATTCCTAGTCCCACGAGTCCACTAGTGTGCTCACCGCATCTGGGCGGTCCCTTTTGTCAGGCACCATGAATATAGGCGGCGCGTACTGCCGGCAATCGCAGCCCATCTCCATCTGTCGCCATCCCCAACATATTAGCTCCTTTATCATGTGTTTGTATACCAATAGGGAATCAATCCTATTAGTAGTAATAAGGGTGATTATCAAACCGTATTTTCCAGCCAAAAGTATGGCTGTGAAAGTACGCCAGGTCAGGATTCAAGTTTAACTTTACTACATTACACATCGAAGTTAAGATTTAAATGTTGTGCTATAATAAGTCTTGTAAACATTCATCTAAAATTCTATAAAGAGGACTAATTCAGCATGAAGCTGAATTGATTGTTCAATTTACTTTCGATTATCTCAATTTATATCAAAAAACCTCTAATTTACTCCCAATTTCAATTAGCTTTCTTCTGTGATAGTGACAAAATCTGCAGCCATCGTTAAAACTAGCTACGTATTAGGTACTCACAGCCGGATGCGGATGCTGCAAGTAAGCGGGCGGTTGTTGCGCTGCGGCGGCCGCGGCTGCCATCATCGCGTACGGCACCGCCGCCACCTGCGGGTAACATTGCTATCCACTACGTTATCTAGCTCTTTTGTGAGGGCTTACAATAAGTGGTAGAACATTGAAGGTTAAAAATATAAGGTCCCATTAAAATAGGTGGACAAATTTTAACACAGCGTTCAGTAGGTCTAACCAAACATATCCAAGTAAAAAAAACACTGATTAAAGTGATTTTTTTTGACATAAAATGTTGAGTGACTAACACTTTTAGTGTATTTTCGCTAGCTGTTTTATTTTCTTGTAAGTACCTAATGTGTTTTTATTATTTTCTTTTTTTACCATTGTCCTTATTTTAGTGGTCTGAATGATTCCTAAAATTTTGTCCACTTATTTTAATGGGACCTAAAGTGTTAGTTGTATATTTTTTCCTAATATATAGTCAAGAGTCATCATCATTCTCCTGCCCTTATCCCAATTTATTTGGGATCGGCGCCGTAAGTATTCTCCTTCGATATTTCTTGATTACTCGTCATCTCAGCAGTCACCTCCTTTCTTGCCATATCATCCTTCACACAGTTCATCCATTATTTCTTTGGTCTTTACTGTTACGGCCCGTTCACGACTTTGGTCTAAGGCGGCGAGCGGGGCGGCATCGGCTAGCGGTGCGTTTTTGAAGCACGCCACGAGACACCGCTCACGCGCGGTTGTGTGCGAGCGACTCGCTACAGCGGCGCGTGTGCGGAGCGGCACGAACACATGTACTAGTGAATGAGTGCGACGCCACGGAACAGAGCGGCGCGGACAGCGGTGTGGGAGTGACGTACTCAGGCCGCTGCAACTAACCGCTACTGAGAGTAACTGGCGTGATAAACGCACCGCAAGCCGATGCCGCCCCGCTCGCCGCGCCGCTCGTCGCTAAGACCAAAGTCGTGAACGGGCCGTTATAACCATCCACATTCATACTCAACATTTTTCTTTCATTTCTTCGCATCACATGTCCATATCAAAAGTATGGAAAAGAATTATCAAGTCGCCTTAGCGTATCGATGACAATATAAAATGAGTCAGCACAAAATTTGACGACGAGTTTGGCAATTTCAGTAACGTCAATCAGCTCCTGTGATGTGCAAGCAACAGGACAGGCAGGACAGAGCTTGTCCTATTCTGAGACTTCCATAATGCACCCATGTAAGCTGCACCAATGCTTCCATGTAAGCACATTTTGTGAACGAATAAATTTCTCGACATCAGAAGCACAAGGTCGGATATACAAAACTCTCTGTATTTGTACATCCGACCTTACGGTTCGGTTATTTATAGTATCCGTATTTCCAACTGCAACATCAATATACATAATAGTGTTAATTCATACCATGGGAGGCGGAGGATGCGGCGAAGGTACATAACTGACTCCGGGCCCCATGACGCTCACGCCGCCCAAGTTCACTCCCATGCCGCCCACACCTACTCCCACGCCCACGCCCACGCCTGATGGTGTGCCTGGCGTGTGTGGCCTGAAAATATAAAAAAAACACAATTAAGTTATCTCCGGTCTTACGTAAACTACCACAGTAGATGGTTAGTTGATTGAAAAGAAAAATAATCCTTACATGGTATAAAACAAAGTCGCTATTTTTGTCTGTTTGTTTGTCTGTATGCTTAAATCTTTAAAACTACGCAACGGATTTTGATGCGGTTTTTTTAATAGATAGAGTGATTCAAGAGGAAGGTTTTAGTATATAATTTGAACGACATCCACGCGGGTGAAGCCGCGGGCATCAGCTAGTCGAGAATAAACTGAATCTTATAAGCAGTCTTTTAAGGGCGACTATATATTTAAGGGCGTTTTTTAGTGGAACATTACTTTTCTGGTCCGGTGGTTTATAGACTTGGCTGTCCAAAAACACGGCTCCTCATTCTTGAGGTAGAAATACTACAACCTCCTTTCTTAAACTTGCCTCTAAATGTAAAAGCTACAGCTTAAAGTTTCCTGTTGAATAAGTGTCTATAAGCTGTTGAAGATCTATAACGAAATTCCTATATATTTGTGCATTGTTGTAATTTTTTTTTTATATTCTTCTTTTCGCCTTATGTTTTAATTTTCTTTTTATACCACGTTATTTCATGTACAATTTATTGTTAATAAATAAATGACTACTACCCGGTCACATTAACTTGACGCTTGGCGTTGCAACAATATAGCAACAACAGAAAACTAGCCAAATTATCGACGCCCGTATCGGTAACAAAGATGCTAACCGTACTGACACTTGCCGGGCGAGCTAAGGGAATGTGGGGGGGAAGCGGGTGTGACCGTGTACTAATGACTGATTTGTACTGCTAATACAAAAGGTTAAAATGAATACTCACCGACTGGGATTCGGAGTGCTCGGACTCCTCGGTGTGAAAGGCTTGGCTGCGGGGTTGAACTCCTTCGCATTGGGGTTGAGGGTAGACTTCTTGATCTGCGCCACACGCTCCATGCCCGGCGACGCTGACGAGGGCGGGGACGCTGACGGCGCTGAACGTTCCTCCACTGACATCGGGGAGTCGCCGCCCTTTGGGACCACGGGGGGCTGTTAACGTTTTGTGTTTCAAGAGTAAGAGTGTGTTGTTGGTGAGTTAGTTAGTTTTTACATAGGTTGTTAGTTATGTAAAGCATTGTTTGTTTGGAGAAGTGATTTGTGTGTTGGAAGAGTCGTTTTGCACCCTGCATCATCAATTTACAGTACAGTAAAGTGTACAGTATGACACCGAGAAGGCAGTTCAGTGTCATATAAATTTAAACTTTATCTCTATTACTATAATACATAGCATCGCTTGAGAAACTAGAAAAGATCGCGCGGCGCTAGTCGCCGGAGTCCGTTTGCCTTCTCTGCCGAGCCGACAGCTTCCATTTCGGTGTGAATTGACCACTGACAATCTCCTGTCGGAGCTGGGAGTTGTTCGAAAGAGATACCGCGGCCCCGGGGCACAAAGGACCAAGAAGAAACATGGGCAGTTACTAGAAGTCTGACATTCCCTTCTGCTCCGCCCAGAGCGGGAGGAAACATTTGATGATTTACACACTTAAAAAAAAAGAGTCTTAATCTGTCATGACGTTTTACAACGTGCAAGTGACATTCACCGTATACCATCCTACCAAAGTTGAACTCGGTAGTACAGGATTGTATGTATACCTTGTGCTGCGTGGGCGGCGTGTGCTGCTTGGGCGGGCGCTCGCGCTTGGCGTGCGGCTCACCCGACGCGCACACGTTGGCCGACACCTCGGGCGGGCTGGGCGCGGGCGGTGGCTGGCTCTAAGGGACAGAATTACATTTCATTTCGTTTCTATGACGCTTTGATTAGTGCACACCATGTCAATTTGATGAACGAGTAGATGGTGACATTTATGATTGTATGGAGTAAGAAATAGGGGATCGGACATAAAAAAACTAATTAGTCCGTCAGATAGATTTCCAAAAATTATTGGACACGTATTTTTTCTTTTTTCACGTAAACAAAAAATTAAGACGATACAGTGCTTCGAAAACTCGTGTGACGTCATATTATGATAGTACATTTTGTACCTACAAGTGATGTTTCAAGCCCCACTCATTTTTTATTGATTTGATAAAACAAAAAACACGTATTCAATATTTTTCGATAATCTAACTTACGGACTAAACAGAATCATATTATTTTGACCCAGTCCGATCCCCTATTGGTCTGACTAAAACATTGATATTAAGTTTCTTCCGATTACTTTGGGAATTGACTCGAATAATGTGTGTTAAATGATTGTAGACACAGGGCAGGGGTTAGGAACCACCCCTGCCCACAAAACGCACGCAGAAATATGTGTAAATACGTCTAACACATTCAATTCAGTGTTTTTTTAAGAAAGCTACTAATTTATTTACATAGTTTACAGGACCGGTCATTGTGGCGACACTTGGAGGAGGCCTATGTCCAGCAGCGGACGTCTTTCGGCTGAAATGATGATGATAAAAGCCACAATAATAGTTTTCTATATTAATGTAATTAGTTTATGGGACTATAATGCGAAGATAGATAAGTATATTACCGGTGGCTGTGGGTTGACCATGGGCTGCGGCAACACCTGCGGCGGCAGTGGCGGCAGGGAGGCCTGGGGCGGGGCCGCCGGGCCGGCGCCCGACACCAACTTGAAGTCCTGACCGAACTTGCGGAGCTCCTGGAATTATGGTAACACATGTTTGAACTACGAGTTACGGTTTTAGTGGGTAAAATGGTCTGTGAATGTTGTAAGAAAAACGACCTGTTGTAGTTGTAATTAGAATTTCATTCAGGAGTCTGTTTTTGGATAAACGTCTCGGTTTTTCACACTTTAGAAAATGCGGATGCGAATTTATTTTGATGGTAAACCATCAAGCTTTAATTTTGGTAGAAGTAGCTATTTATTGTAATATTTGCCCGCAAAATCATTCAATACTAAAAATAGTGTCTGACCATTAAGTTGGAGAAGCAAACAGAAGGATTCTATTGCACCTCGTATTGGTCTCACAAATATTGTCTCACCATCAAACTTGGGGAGCAAACAAGATTCCTTTTCACCATTGGTATTGATCTCTAACGTATACGGTCGCCAAACCAAAACTTGCGCAGGCGGACCTTTCCAACTAACCGACTCCTTAACGACTTAAGGAGTCGGTTAGTTGGAAAGGTACTGGCATTTAACCGAGAAGGCGACCGAGGATACTCCGCACCAGTCAGCCCCAAGCGAACTTTTGTCAATCCAAGGTCACCTACGCGACTTTACACCACACTTCAAAAACTTGCGGCTTGAATGATGAAGATGCAATAGTACAAATACTCACCTGCACGTCTTCCTGTCTCCTAGGCTCAGGCGGCGGAGCGTGGTGCCGCGGCGGTCGGCTGTGTACGTCGCCCGGCGGGGGCGGGTTCTGGTGGTAACATCCTCATATTACACATGTTTGTTTGACTAACTGTACAAGAACATACAGCGTGCTGAAAACTGCTTATTTGTGATGCTTACCGAAGGTAATTGTCTGGTGATATTTATTTATTTATTACTTTTAGTACAGCATTAGCCATTAACCTTTTTAGCGCCACAGTCACGTATAGACGACAAGCCGAACAAGCAAAAAACTTTTTTCGAAAAAATAAAACCGACTTCGACAAAAAAAACACTCAAAAGTGAAAAATAAACTTGAGAAGAAAAATCAGTTTCTGAAGTCGGTGACTTTTGTTTCTTTGATTTCATTTTTTTGTCACCGACTTCAGAAACTGATTTTTCTTCTCAAGTTTATTTTTCACTTTTGAGTGTTTTTTTTGTCGAAGTCGGTTTTATTTTTTCGAAAAAAGTTTTTATTTTTCACTTTTTAGTGTTTCACATGTGCTTACCCCTTCACAACGTACCGGCGTGATGTTATGTTACGAACTGGTGTAAACAATAGACAGACAATATGAGATTTCAGCAATCCCAGTCCATTTGCTATCATTTATTGAGGAGTTCCGTTGCCTATCTCCGAAGTTCTTCATCAGATCTTCACAAAATAGTTTTTATAACCTTTGTAGTGAGTACAGTCGTGATATTATGTTGTGTGATGGCGTAAACAATGCTTAAATATGCTATAGCAACAATCGCGGTTAATCTGCTGTTATTTATTGAAGAGTTCCCCCGATTTCTACAAGATCCCATCATCAGATATTGAAATGGTGACAATGGGACCCCACGGGAAGCACCAGCTTTCAAATGAAAAAAGAATCATGAAAATCAGTTCACCCAGTCGCAAGTAATGAGCGAACAAACATAAAAAAAAAAAAAAAAAAAAAAAAAAAAATACAGTCGAATTGATAACCTCCTCCTTTTTTTGGAAGTCGGTTAAAAAAGTGCCCTAAGTCTGTCGACTTAAGGTACTTTTTGGCTTATCGTCTTACTTGACCGTGGCGGTCAATGGGTTAATACTAAATAAAGAAATCCTTTTACTCGGTCTTCTCACAGAACCACAAACATTCTAACATTATCGTCACTGTCAAAATATCCTTTGAAAGCTACAAGCACGCGCGCCTTTTATACTATTCTGCAGTACAGACACACGAACGTTCACTCGCGTCGCATACGTTATAATCCCGTCACGTACGTGAATATAGTGCAGCAGAGTAGTAGACTACAGAACTTGGTGCTCGCAGCGATGGCTTATTGGAATGAGGACCTGCGACGTTCTTCAACAAGTAAAAATATTTCGGACGCCGAAAGTTTTGATGGCGAATATTGCGACTCGATTTTAGTGACGTGTCAGTTCTAATCGAAGGGTCGTTGTGAGAAGAATAAATACCTAACCTTTTATTATTCCCTCCCATTGCCAATACATAGTTTAATATTTTTCATTCTAATCGGATAAGGTATACATACGTGGTGATGATGAGGTGGGAATCCCTGTCGCGGGTGCATCGGTGCCCGTGGCTCACCATTCACCTTGTTAGCACTGCTCGGGGGCCTGGCACAAAAATCTTAAATGTATTTTTCTGGTAAATCACTCAAAAAAAAAAAAATAGGTTTCCATGGGCTGAAAAAGAAAAGTTATTGCCTTAAAGGTTACAATAAGCAAGGATTTTAGTAGCATTATCATCCGTTGCACTGACAATAATCTGGATTCACCATTTCAGTATCATCCCGCTGTGATCATTTGTTGAAAGTCATGAGCATGAGCAGCCTTCGAGCAGATACTGTTATTTGGTTACATCCACAGACCAACGTATGCAAGCGCGGCTTAACCTAAAGATCGACCCGAGTGGTAATTATTATTAAGCCACAAGCTCAGCTTGTATATAGCATCACATAGTTAGTTAGTTATGCACAATTTAAATTCCGGATAGATTATTATTTTATTTTGAAAATTTTACTTTCCTACTTTATTACAAAAATGGTGTCTTTGAAACACCTATTTCATAGAAAAAAAATTTTACGTGATAAAATTTTTTTCCAGAACTCTAACACTCTAGAACTCTCTCTTCAAAGATATAATTATGGTGATGATGAGTCTACGTACTGGTGCTGTTGGTGCGGTGGGAAGGGCGGCACGTGGTAGCCTCCCTGCGCCGCCTGCGCCGCGTAGCTCTTGCCGCCCGCGTTCGCTCCCACACTCGGCATTGGCTGGAAAATATAACAGATACATTAATTTTTAGGTGATACAAGATCCAAGTAATGGATGGGCAAGAATTTTTTCAGATAAATGGGTTTGGTCAGTCTAATATGATGCCATGAAAAAAGGAACAAAGGCAAATAACTTTAGATTGGAACAACGACCGCTCAGGTCTACACAAGTCACTGGATTCAATATCACTTCGTAAGAATAGTTGTAATACTAATAACATTACACATGACAATCGGGGTGAGCAGTTTAACACGTTATGATTCAGACCATTTCTTTAGAGAATTAATTTAACTTTATTCTTTTGCACGCCATAAGGGCGATTTTTGGTCTGAATTTCCATAGTGTTTTCAGTGGTAGAGTAGAGATCCCTTTGGCTGCATGTTTTAGGGGCAGAGAGAGAAGGCAGAGTAGCGGAACATAGTAGTGTGTCAGCTGAATGAGTAATGATGATCATCATCAGCCTATGACGTTCCCACTGCTGGGACGCAGGCCTCCTCACCAATGATGATTGAACAGTAAATTGTCAGGTATAGTCACAGAATCGTCCTGTCGCCTGTCAGCGGGCGGCGTGAGATGCGGTCGCACGGGGCGGTGCTCCTTGTCCTTGTTGCCCGGGGCCGCGGCCGGCGCGCGGCTGGCGGGCGAGGGCGGGGAGCCGCCGTTGTTGCCCGAACCTCCTGGCTTGCCCACGAGTTTGCCCGTCTGAAAGTGGAAGGATACATTACAGAGTTTTGATGGTGAAGATTTGCTTTGAGGATTGATTTACCACTGATTTGATTTAGCAGGTTTTAGATAAACAACTCTCTTGTCTCTAAAAAATGTGTAATTCCAAAAATTCCATCAGAATACCAGTGCTTTTTTTAATTTTACATCTCCTTTTGGCTTCGTACGGGCCAATGTATATTCACCTTCTTTTTAAATTATTTAGTTTACCCATTTTATTTTCAAGTTCAGTCCCGTACATGACAAATAAACACTTTTTCTTTATTTCTCTAGCCAGTTTCCGCTAACTACACCAGCACTCTTCATTTTCAAGTTATTATTAGGCTGTTCACAATAGGTGGCAACACTTCAAAGATCATCCTTCACTAAGAACTGACAGCTTACAAAAAACTGATTATGACGTTGTCCTTCTTAAGATGATTGTAGAGCGTGTCTACAGCGCAATGTCCTCAATTTCAGGGATTTTTTTCAGTATTATTCAAGTTATACTAAACTTAGTGAACAAACTGTGAACCTGGTAGTATTTCCCATTGGCAGAAATGACAAGCATCTTCGCTTTGTATTTAACTTTCAAAAGTGCTTTTTTTTTCCTCTATATTTCTTTTGGATATGCCAACCCCATCGTGCCTTTTACTATTATAACTTAAATCTATACTACTTAGTTATACAAACATGTAATCTTATGGTAAAGCCAGTAGTCACGTATGAAGGACGGTTATTAAACGACATAACTTTTTGGCACTTTCTGACGTTGGTTGGGATAAAATTGATTGCATTAATCCTACATTAAGCCTATTTAAATCCCTCATTAGTGACAAAAGTGCTTTCTTGGTTAAAATATCATGTTTTCATGACTACTACTACCAAGTGGGTAGGTAAAGTTTCTGTAGTTCTAATGGTTTCTGAACCGTCTAATATCTTATGAGCTTCCCACATTGTTGACTCTAACGCCCGGTATCCACCAAAGTGGGTGGCTTTACGTAGTTCAATGTATTTAGTGTATGCATGAAGGTTTTTTTTTTTTTTATTGCGACAAGCCCGCCGCACTATTCACAAACCACTGTAACTCCTGTTAGCCAGAATCAACAGTGGCGACCACAAGAAAAGCGCCGAGACAATGAAGCTCGACGAAGTCCCAGAGAAATGATTTAACAGTCTTGGATCCAGCAACGAAACGCATGAAGGTTTATAAAAGATTTCAATTCTTTAAGCTTAAAAGAATAACAAAGACCACAAAAATAATCAATGTTAGGTAAAACAATCGTCAAATCAATCGAAAATATGCTCACTGCCATGCAAATGTGATAAAATTTTATCTTTATGTAAATAACAAGGAAATATCAGCATTGTATCGGAATAGTTTGAATTTATTTACATAAATAAATAAATACATGTTTTAGCTTTGTCTGCATGCCTGATGATGGTTTATAGAGGATTCATCATGATGAGAATAAAAACTGGACAATTACGAGTCGGGACTAGCGCATGAAGGGTTCCAAACCATCGTAGTAGTTTCCCCTCACCCTATAACTTATTACTTATTTAACCCACAACAGAAATACACAATATGTAAAAAATTTAACTGTCTACCTATTACAGATTATGAGGTTACAGCCCGCTGAAAGACAGACGGGCGGACACACAGTAATAAGGTCCCGGAAACCCTAAAAGCGGTTGATTATAATATTATTTCAATAACCAAATATATCGAAGAGAGTGGTAGCTTCTATTTCAGCAAAGTAAATGTTACTAAAACATAGAACACCTATCACATCAGTAGCTGAAATGCACAAGTGCATGCATTTTCTCTTAAGCCGGAACACAACAACATTGCTTTGCAGGGAAATGAGGTCCGGTAGTACTTCCCGTGGCCAAAGTGTTTCCTTTGCAAACAAAAAATTAATCTTAGAGTCGATATTTCCAAATGATATCAAATTAAACAAGTTTCGACTAGAACAAGACACAAGAGTGACTCGGGAAGAAAATCAGAAATATATTTTCATAATAATTTAATAATACTGCTAGCCTAAAAGTACCCTATTCTTTACTAAATTAAGTATTTGTAATCAATGTTCTAATTCGGTTTAAAGTTCACCCACTTTTTTTTTCAGAGGAAGCCTTCATAAGGCACATGATGACCTGGCTTGGAGCTATCCATCTATGCTAATATTATACAGCGAAGAGTTTGTTTGTTTGGTTGAACGCGATAATCTTAAACTTGTTTTTGTGTTGCATAGTCCATTTATCGAGCAAAAGCTATATTATGTGACGCAGACAAAGTTGCGCGGGTAAGCTAGTTAGAAATATGCCTAATCACAAACCTGCATATTCTTCCTCTTATTAGGAATGACGTATTTGCCAGCAGTAGAGGCGCCGTCCTGTGGCCGCACGACCGCGGCGAACCTTTCCTCTTCGTCGCCGTTCTCGAGCTCAATACGCGCCTTTGACGCTGAGGCGTTTTCAATCTCCGCTGCAATCTCTTCAGCTTTCGCTTCTGCGTCCCTGGAGATATGGAGTAGAGGTTGTAGGTATTGAAAAAGAATTAAATAATAACTAAACTTTTTTTCAGATAGGTGTAGTGCTGTCAATCTTGAATAAAACAGCAGTAGGGAGCCGAAACAAACTCACAGGTCATCTCTTTTAAAGTCTAGACATATGAGATTGAATTGATGTGTGAATGAAATGCAAGACAAGTGATCTCTCCACGAAATCTCTCTCTCTCTCTAATGAAAGAATACTGATCCGTTGCTACGCTTTTCACTCAGCACTATATGTATCACTGCTGGTTATTCCCTCTCGAATCTTGGGCAACCCGGGACCAGTCTGCTATTACTGATCTTATATTTTTTTTAAGTATACATCAACTAATTTAAAGGTATATGGCTCATGGTAGGTGGCTCACACATTTGCAGTATACATAACCCACACCCTGATTTGCTTTTCAAATGTGGAAGACATTTTTTTCTCGACATTTTAGCCTACATTTATCTAGTCTTCCTAAGTAATCGTGTCCGTATTGAACTCACCTATAGTCCTGAGTATCCTTCCTCTGCAACGGTAGCGTATAACCAGCTAGCGAGTGATCATAGGTACTGTGGACTCCATACACCTCCTCGTTCTTGCGGAACATGTCGTTGGCATCCCATCCATTAGCACGATGGTCGAGCTCCAACTCCTCGAGTAGAGCGTCCCCGTTGAGCTGAGGAGCTTCCCCTATTTCGACGTCACAGCCGTCCCAGGGCTCTAAGTAACGCTCCTCGCCTGTCCTACCGTTGCCTGCGGTGGTACCTAGGGAGAGACCTGTTATTATTATTGTCACTGCTCTTGGCACATATCAAGTAGAGGCGCTGTTCTTCGTGAAGACGTGGTAAAGTTATTTGTGCCAGTTCAGTCAGAAAGCTGAAAGTGAAGTTATTTAACATGTTATGGAAGATTGTGCCAGAACAGGAAGTGCCAGAAAAAGGGATGCAGTTTGGTAGATAAAAAAATAAATGCGTGTAAAATAAAAACAAAATGGAGGTGTTGGTTCGGAGTTTCGTCACGCGCCAAAAAAATATTGCAGTTATAGGGATTGAGTTTGGTGGGTACCAAGGGCCAAATAAGCGTACAACCGTACAACGCTTAATTCTTGCAAGCGTGCCACGCCTACTTTGCACTTTTATTGTTTTTTTCTGTTCCGTGTAAATAAGTGATAGCAAGTTTTATTTTTATGTTCACACTTCGTATATTTTAACTTATGTGACTCAAATTAGTAAGCGCTACTTAACACCTTTAATGACGCATTGGAAATTAGCTGAAGTTAAAATATTTGTAAGGAAATCCGTGCTCAATATTACTCATAGGAAATGATAACTAACCACCGCCCATACATTACAAACTTGCCCAACTTACTTTCTATACATAAAATATGCATTCCTAGTCACCTAACTTTACCATACTTGCTTATCTCAAGTGGATTTGCTCAGCACTTCAAATAAACTAAACAAGTTACAGTTAAAGTTATCTCAGTTATTGAGAAAATGTTCTAGTTTTTAAGTTCAAAGGTGAAGTAGGTAGTCATTTCAAGTGTTGGGACTGGGTGGGCAGAAAAATACTACAAATTTGGTGTGGCAAGTCTGTATAGAAGCTGTAAATAAGCATTATTTGCATATTTCTTTCACGATTTTGATTCAAGCTGCAACATATTGCTTTACGGGGGCGAAAAATCGATCGAGCTAGGTTCTATAAGGTCTCATTAAAATAGGTGGACAAAATTTCAGAAATCATTCAGACCACACACTGTTTTAAGCTTTCACGGTTCATAACTATATTTAAAATGTCACTTACGGGATATCTTCGGTGATTTTTATTTGTTTTGAGTTCCCGATAACCCGCGATCATGGCGCTTGCAACAGCGTGGAAATATCGGGAACTCAAAACAAATAAAAATCACGGAAGATATCCCGTAAGTGACATTTTAAATATTATTATCATTCAGACCTTCGATCAATAATGTACTAGATTCCCGATAAGCGCTTCAAAAACGGCCCGAAATATAAGACCACAAACGTATTTGTGGTCTTATTTCAAATTAGTATGGTCCAATCATAGCCAACATTAAGACGTCAAAATACCGCAGTATGCGTTCAAAAACTGCGTAAATAACCACCGTAACACCAAGGTTTTGGAAGGAATATCTTTTTTTCGGTAATTTAATATCACTACGTGCTTTTTCATAATATTTAAACATAATTAAACTGTAAATATAATTAAATCAGCGAATATTATAATTGTTTAGCCAATGTTTGCTACAACACACCAACTATTGTATCATGTTCTTGAACAGGGAACGCTAGTTCCGCAATAGAATAAGCACGACATTGTACACAAAATGCTTTTAACCGTATTGCTTAGAGTTTAGGTTTCATTTTAGAATGAATATTTTTGTACTGATGACTTTTTACTTTGGAGCGACATTTAAAATGTTTTGCTTCTAATCTTTCTCCGATGAAAGGGCTTAAATAAATATACTTTACAATGATAATTAAACGTTATGATTAAGTGTTAAGGTTTATAATCATCTGAAGTTGTTAATAATATTGAACTTTTTTCTAAGATGTTATGTAGATGTTTACGTGTGTGCAAACGTGGCCACTTGAGCGACTTAGTTTTGTTCCTGATGCTTAATCTAGTACTATTATTGATCGAAGATTCAGACCACCAAAATAAGGACGATGGTAAAAAAAATAATAAGAAAAACGCATTTAAGTACCTAATCATAAAGCATGAGTTTGTTCTAGAGTGCCGACAATTTATTATTTGAAGTAAAAAAAAACAGTTTATTTAAAGTTTTTTTTTGGTTAGATAATAATATGTTTGGTTAGACCTATTGAACCGCGCTGTGTTAAAATTTGTCCACCTATTTTAATGGGACCTTATAATATATCTGGAAAAATTGGTTTCCCTATTTTCACAGGAGCAGAGCTCGGTTGATCAGATGTTACATGATTACACTTTCTCTACATTTTTTCAAAATATTTAAGTCCAAACAAGTGGTCATCAGGATAATGCAATGATTATCCTGATTCAAAGTAATTAGACACCGCGCTGTTCGGGTAAAAGTGAAGGAAATAATAGGAGGAAAGTTAGTGTTAATGGCTTTGACGGACACAAAAAGTAATAGTTGCCACGAAACAAGAAAAGATGGAAGGGTTGTGCGAATGATATGAAAGAGAAAGGAGTAAATTATGTCGTGGCGACTGACAGGGAAGAATTGAAGAAGAACACGTGTTGCAGACTAAGTAGAATGGGAGAAGAGCAGGAAGATGATGTCGAACCAAGCAACAGGCTTAAACTAGGCGGTTAGTCTATATTTTAACCGTTCGCTTCTGCCATTACTAATACAATTATTAACAGCCAAAGATTGTAGCTGTATCCAACCCTACAAACTTTAGCTGTTTATTTATTTGGTGTAGGTAATCTTTGGAATTAACCAGTGCCGAGTGTCATAGGATAGTGTCATGTCACACGGGCTAAATCGCGGGCAAAAACTATATTTAGTGATATTTATGGAAGAGTTTGTTAGTTTGGATTTAGGGGGTTATTTTCGAAACGACTGATCCAATTATAAAAATTCTTTCATAAAAGGGAAGCTACATTAATCTTCAGTATCATGATAGTATAAAATATAGTGATAGTTACCATTAAATTTGCTAGAAATAGCACTATCAGTCTGGAAAACATCGTGGGTGGCGTACTCGAGGTCGGAGTCCTTCGCCCTGATGGACACTACATCCTGGGGTTTGAAGATGAGCTTCTCGACCACCGAGTCAACCGCCACCACTCCTTCCTGGTCCACGCGGTGGGCCACTTCTAACACAACCTGGAATTAACAAAGAAAACTCAATTATGTATCAAAGAATTAGAGTGTGGTTTGTTACGTCATTACGTCACTCCTTCTGTTGACTGTCCGTAGATCGAAAGTTAAATAACCATATTCCCCATGGATTTTTTAGGGGCGCCGCTTTCTTCTTCCCTTAAGGCAGTAATATAAGAAAGCTGGACCTGGATTGGCTGGCCGGCTGTCTGTCAAAAAAAGTGCTGATCATCTTTGGACACTATGAATGTCAGCCGCAGTCAAGAGTATGATGGATCGACCACATTATTAAGCTTACAAAGCGTGCCCGGAGCGATGTCCCATCGGCAGAAATACAAACATCCATCGCTATTTAACCTATTTCAGAGAATTTCTCTACTTAATGCTTACCTTCGTCATATAGGGAAAGCCCCTTGCGCCAAATTTGCTTGCCATGGTTCAAAACTTGGCGGTTAACGCCGTGCGTTGTCAGTTAGTTTAATTTAAGAATTTCATTCGTATAACGTGCTGAAACACCTAGACAAAACTCGAGAACATAATCCCATGAGCTTAGTACGTAGTTTAACCTCTTTCTCATTATGTAGCTTAGCCACTTTCCTTCTAAACTGTAACTCCAGATAATCATATAAAAGGAAGGAGGTTATGCCTTCAGCGGATTGTAGAGTCTATGAATGGATGGATGGATATAGTTTATAGTTCCGTTAAAGAGGACGCCGTTTATTTTCAATGGGTATAGACTATAGTGAATGGCAGCTAAAGCTTTGTTTACGCGCACAGCGGCGCACACGTTCCTTTTGTCTTCCGACATTATGGTTCTAACAAATAAATATAATGGTTCATCAAGTCCTATGCCAGTGCTGGTCACCTGTCTTTAAATATTCGAAGTGAACGTTGTAGAAACGATACAGATGTCTTGCTGCCTGTGTCAACTAAATATTCCGGATGAAGATCATACCCTCTAGTTAATTTAGCGTCTCCATATCCATCAAAAAGTTGTCTTATAGATATCGCTATTAGCGTTATATAAGATTATGATAAGAGTGCCGTTTAACCCTGAATAATAACGCTATTCGTTAAATGTTGCAAATAAAGCATTATTCTATCCAGATGGATAAAAATAAAAATGTAAGATAAAAATGTTCTTAGATAAGAACATTTTTCCGTATGCCATCCACCTTTAGATTACGTTTTATGTGCTGCAGTGGAACTTCTCCGGCCGATCTAATAAGATGTCCATCAGGCTAGATTATCGTAGTCAACAGACAACGTCCGTTCGTCTAGTTGAATACGAGAGCCCGGGAGCGTTCGTTACAATGTCCGATGTGCGAGGCCTTTGTGCCACTGTGCATGTCTTCCGGCTGATACGATGACTGTCTTTTGTACAGATTGGATGGGATAACTGTAGATTATGACTCAGTTTACTCTGGATTTATGGTTATCTATTTGAACGTAGAACAAAAGCTTAAACAAGACTCTTAGGTGCGACGAACTATTTGCGGATTGACAGAGAAGAATGGAAGGTAAAAACGTAATGCGCGGACCCCAAATAACATGGGACTTGGGCAGG
This sequence comes from Diarsia dahlii, assembly GCA_949775195.1. Taxonomy (NCBI): domain Eukaryota; kingdom Metazoa; phylum Arthropoda; class Insecta; order Lepidoptera; family Noctuidae; genus Diarsia; species Diarsia dahlii. The sequence goes on along the minus strand of OX459210.1, from coordinate 10,489,638 downwards.
AAGATGATGATGCCACGGCCTCATCATCAACAGCCTATTAATGTTCCCACTGCTGGGACACAGGCCTCCTTTCTTTGAGAGCGAATGGGCTATAATCTACCACGCGGGCCCAGTGCGGATTGGTAGATGTCACATGTCTTCGAATTTTTGGTTCTAAGACATGCCGGTTTCCTCACGATGTTTTCCTTCACCGTTTTGAGAGCAGCGGTGATGAAATAAATTACACAAAGTAATGTGCCTGCCTGGGTTCGAACCCACGACCTACTGTACGTAAGTCGGGGCCGCCACCACTGGGCCACGGCCTATTTGAAACTAATTATTATTTTATTTTTGTCATTACTGTGAACACTTTTATCGTGCACATTTTGCTACATCATCCTCACGTAATATATCTCTTCTGATATAAAAGAGAGTCCATGGAGTTTCATTATGCGTGTTCTTTCTCCATAGCGATCTACGATTTAGAATGGGTAACTACAGTATATTCAGTTATTTTGACTTGTGTCTGGGACAGTAGCTCCATATTTTGTACTTGTTTCAACAATTCAAAAGTGCCTGTAACTGCGGCCTACTATAAATGCTTTGAGTTTCATTCAAAAACTCTAAGGGAAGGAATATTTCAACCCAAACTCTTGTCAATTTCTCTCTTGATTGCAAGAAATTTTCAAAGGGTAGGTTACCTGTGAAGATAGCTAGCAGACAAAAGAATGACACAACAGGGCATTATTTTATGTCAGATATTTAGCATAACGACCTTGCCACTGCACATACACTTCCCAGCGGATATGACTAACGCAGACATTAGGTATTATTTCTTCCAATACACCTAACTAGTGGTTATTCTACCAATAATTAGGTTTATTTTAATGCCTTTTTCACATGGGGTAGGCAGAAATTCTCTGGTGCTTTCAGGTAGTACCTAAATGATGTTTATTTTGCAAATAAGTTTTCACAAGCACTATTACACGTCTCTTTTGCAAAACTAGATGGGGTTGGTGTTTCGTACCTGCAAACTCAGAGGTCATGGTCTCTTTTAAGGTCTAGACATTATCTTGGTCAACTCACATGAGGACTACGCCGATTAGTGGCTGAAATGGTCTTATGAAGAAAGAAGCTCACAGATTTGAGTGGACCTGTCCAGTCAGTGCAAATATTTGATAGTTATCCTTACATACTCCTTTAGCTTTGTCCACGAGCATCGACCATCTGGTCATACACGCACGAAGGTTACAAAGTACTTTGCATCTGACCTCTCTGAAGAGCATCACCACGAAGATCAATATATTCCGTTCGAGTCTAGTTTGACACGCAGATTTTCTCCGAATAAATTACGGTACGAGTACCCTACATTGTTAATATAAACACCAATCGACTTATGAATGCATTGTTCTTTGTGCCGCTATTGTCTGTAATTTATTAGGCTTTATATCTCAAAATATATTTTCAGTACGTAGTTTTTTATGTAAGGCTGAAACTGTGGGCTATGATCAGGTGTATAGGTGAATAAACTTTCAGCTGTTAAGTGCTTTGGATTTAAATAGCTTCTTTTCCACGCTTCAGGCCTCTTCCAAGAAAAGATTTGGCTTGCAATCATCATAATCATCACGCTAGATAGTCAGGTTATTGAACCTTTAAACATGTGTGTTTTGACTTAACAGAATTTGCATATTATTGTATCTTGCGTCGACTGTATGCATACGAATGATAGATTTCTGACAAAACCAAAATATTTACTGACACTTGGATAACGAAAACGTTCATAAATAAGACTTTATAGATAAAGCACTAGTCACTCAATATTTTGAAGTGTTTAGCGTTAACTGTTTCCATATAAACAAAATGTTTGTGAAGTTTGAATAGACCACTTCAAATTTTGAACATTTCGAGTCCATTGATTGCCAAGTAATAAATTACACTTGAAACAATTGACTACAATAAGTAATTGTTCTCACATATTGCAAACAAAACAAGTAATAACATGTAATAGTAATCTTGCAACGACAAGGTTCTAATCTATCAAGTCACATATGAATTTATAATCCTGCGGTGTCACCTTTTATCACCTTGTGAAAGTACATCAAATAAGGCTAGTCATTATATCAGTAATACTGCATGTCACGGATTAAACAGGCATTAAGAGAAAACTGATCAAGCAAAGCCGTTAAAATTATGGATGTGTCTCCTTAAACTGGGCTCTGATAAACACAGAATAGATTATAAAACTCCATATTCTTGTGAAGCTGTGCCCCGATTGGGTAGCATCACAGTATATTTTTAGGTGGTTACTTAGAAACTGAGAGGAAGGCCAAAGAAATATGGACGGATAGTGTTGGTATGAAAGAGAAAGGAGTAAATGTTGCCGTGACGTCTCCCGAAGTAGAAAGGAAGAGGGAAACGTATTGCGCCGACCCTCAAGTAGAATGAGACAAGGGCAGGAAACTCATGATGAATTAATGTTTACCCAAACTAGTGCCAGAATAAACATTCTACTATAAGTCTCACCTCTTGACGTTGCCTATTTGCTGCAAATCGTCTTTTTACAACGTTAAAATTACTGTTAGCCCAGCAGGGGCAAAGGTGCAAAGCCCTCTCACCAAAATTCCAAGTTCTTTCAATTCAGAGCTAATATAAGTAGACCACTGGTAGTTGGTTATATCCAGCTAGTTCTGCTATCTCCTACTTTAATATTAATAATTATGTTTAATTGTTTTAAACACAATCAGTATAAACATATACCCGTCAGTAACAGATTAAAGTAAATAACACCGGTTATACAAAAGCCAAAGGTTAACGATGAAACCTCTGTACGAACGGTTTTCGTAGCTACAGACATATCTTAATGTTTACATGTTCTAAGAATTAAAGAAAACGTCACGCGCATGGTGTGAAAGTCAGAAATATTGTAGTTGGTGTGGTCAACGCCCTGTGCGGGATTTCCTTTCTGTGTAAAGTGGCGTCTGAGAAATTTGTATTATATGGTGCACAAGACTAGCTAGCTGGCTGTTAATTGAAAATTTTACAGTCGTTACAGGTAGGTAATCTAAAAGTCTGACATAAGTCTTACTAAGGGTTTACCGTATTCCCAATACTAATTTGGTTCTAAAGCTTACATGGGTATTCAGCTTCATATGGTTAGAATAGAAGCCGATCCCGATATATTTGGGAAAAGGGAAGTCACATGATGGAGCAAAAGGCTGCAGCCTATCGAAAATAGGGGTTAAAATACTGGCACTCTTGAAGAAAACATCGGTCAACAGTCTCACCAAGTAATCTAATCAAAATATGCGATTGGAATTCTAGATATGACTTCCGAATCAGATATAAAATGATTAATCATCAATCAATATGTTTTATATGAGCTCATCACTGTCTTTGGTACAGATTTGGTTCCTGGCCTTCAGATTACTCTCTCAGAAGTCCGCAGGGTCATAGTACAGGAATGCCTGATCATGAATTCTAGATGAATACGCTCGACCTCATACATGTATGATTCCGATAGCAAGAAACCGTGTCACTAGTAGTATTTATTCATCAATTCGCACGATGCGTTATTCATTTACGCTTCAACGGCAAAATAGAAGTCCAATCATAAGCTAGTTTTTCCCCAATATCTTTATTGGTTTCTGTTGAAGAAAACGTACAAAAACACTATAAGCTCGGAGATTTTTCGTAGGGAAACCCTATAATTCTAATAATAAGCACTATCATGACGCGGCACCTTTTGACATTTCATTTGCGTTGTCATACTGCTAAATTGAGAAATTACTTATCTTACCGTTATCGCGTCTCGACCTACCATCACTGGGTACGCGCTTTTGTTATTTTTCTAAATTATAATTTCGAACGATGACATCATTCATTCATTCTTCAATATCTTGACCGCAGTTCATTCATTTTTATGGTGAGACTGGTCATCATCTTATTACCTGACCGAGTCACCATCAATTTAGGAACGTACCTACTCCTATTTTTTTCGTGGGTGACGATAAGTTCGTCTCCCCACGGACATGCCATGGGCCCACCTTCCATCTCGCACTGCATGCCCTATCACCTGAGCTTAAGATGATCTATTTACTGCATCAGTACCTAAGCGAGGATAGCAAACGTCCCAACGATCCTCATAGGTTCGCTTTTACATTATATTTAAAAGGCTCAATGCTTCGGTATTTGTACTTGTTAGATAATTATGTAACCCGCGAAATGTAAAGACAATAATGATTTGTGTTATAAAAAGTTAAGATTACCAGAGACCCCAAAAAAGAAGCAAGTATCCGTAGATTAAATTAAGCAGTGGTTAGCAGTAATCTAATATTACTTCCTCTAGCTTTACCGTACCCTGGCCCAATGCCAGGCGGCTGTCCAACAAATACTTCTTCCATTCAATCTTTCTGTCGCTGATTTGTTTAGGATATCAAACTCCCTTGAATCACGTCTAGACGTAAAATCAATAAGTAAATATATAAAACCGCAGACGTATTCGAAAGTGTATTGACATTTGTAGATATACAGCTATAGTAGTAGTAGTGTATTGATGACGATGAAAGAGTGGTTTCAATCGTTAATAATAAATATTTTGACTGTGTAACGACTTGAGGACGTTGCGTTGAGCGGAGATCCAATCGATATCTGGGAGGCGGCACCGCCCGCCGCCGCCATGTGCAATATTTACGGCTAGAGGTTAGGATTGCAATGTTTTGAGTCTTAAATAAAGGTAGTAATAAGATTTGTAGTATTTTAATGAACTATGAGGAACGAAAGAACTTTATTGAGAATTAATACTTACGCGATAGTGAGGATTATTCAAACAAGTATAGATGTGAAAGACATAATAATCTTGTATGAAATGACATAACACGGAAGAGGTTATATCTCGCAGTCTGAGATGATAAACGCTTGTTGCCATGCATCTATAATTTCCTTGATTTACTAGTATTGCAGTACCTGACAGTAACAATAATTGCATAGTCATGATAATAGGCTGTAAGTGGCGAATTTTACAGAATGCTCGCTCTTTGCATACAGGTACTAATTAATCTCTCACAGGTATTATTAGCACTGGCTTTAGTACTTGGATCAATGAAAGCTACCAATGTATAATGTATGTCGTTACTAGATACACGCAGGCTGAGAATCGAGTTTTGTGGTGCAACTTGGAAGACCTAGATGTCCAGCAGATATTTTTTGTTGTCCCATAGATATTGTCCTACCTGTAATCCCCAAAGGGTTAGGCAGAGATGTGCACAGTACTTACACCAAAATTTCGCCAATGAGGTTTTTTTAAATTCCTATGTAATAGGAGCGAGCCTACTGCCGTCAAGCGGGCACAAATCCAGACTCCGCGGCTGCTTCTAAGAAAGCTTGTTTACTACTGAAAACATGACGCCATTTAAAGACTGTTTCAATAAACGATCTACCCTGGACATCACCATGCAAGACAGTTGATGCATGGCATTAATGATCATATTATAAATCAGAAGAAAAGTTGCATTGCTGACGGTTTTCTCTAACACGAAAAGGTTAAGTGGGGTGGTCAGGTCAGGTCTTCATGATGAAAACTATGAAGAAAATGCCAACCACTGGACAAAGCAGCGATGAAAATGATGAAGAAAATGCCAACCACTGGACATTGGACAAGGCAGCCATAACTGTCAATCAATGAATAGATACTCAATATTGTTCAGACAGAAAACACAGGAATTATCTCCAAGGAAACAACAAAATACTAACAAATCTCTTTGTCTCACAAAAGCGATAATTTTAACGGGCACTAGGCACCACCATAAAACAACTAACCACAACTTTACTGCGTATCTCAATTATTCCACGAACTTTCGACGTGCTATTCATAATCTAAACTGTATTACTATGTTGCTAAAGTCTAGTGTTACATGGGAAGTTATTGATAATTGCACATGTAGGCGATTGTGTTTCAGGAAACCTAGTTTTGTTTGTCTTATTATGATTAGAAGGGAAGTTGTGTTATATGTTGAGATAGATAGAGAAAATAGATTTTTATGAGGTTGTCGGTGATTTGTGCACATTATTATTTTATGTAGGCAAATAAGTAAAATTATAAAGTGATGACAAAATTGCACATTAGTGTCTGAAAGATGAAATACCAGTTCGTCGCAATTTTCCCGCGACATGTGTCCGCGTGAAATTAATATAAAACTTGCCTATTTAATCGGATTCCAAGGGTTTTCATTTATTTGCATGAAACCCTAATTCGAGTTACTTATACTTAATATTAGCTTATATGCTGGTAAGTCTCATCAAAATCTGTCCAGGTGTTTCGGAAATTAGCCGGAACAGCACACCACTAGCTGTTATTTGGAAATTACAAACAATCACTCCAATTAAATTTATTAGTATAAGTAGATGTCGATTGAACTGCACAACAAAACACCATTCACAAAAAAAGACGTACGAAATTCAGCAACCGTTTAGTACAACTATCCTCAACTTATCAGTACCCAGTTTAAATAATTTCAGTATAATAGTAAACCCGAATATCAGAGAGGTCACCGAATCTGTATACATTTCCGTTATCTAAGTATCTGTTCCTGTGTATCAGTTAAAAATACACGGAAACAGTTCAACTTCTGTTTTGATATCATTTAGAAACTGGACTGTCGAATTAGGTAATTATTGTCTTCACTAATTAGATGAGCGTTGCCTTTCGTAATTTGGAATTTCGAAGCAGCAAGCCTCAAATGGAGTAATAATTTATGTTTTAAAGCTTCGGTAATACAATTTAATGCATAGGTTTATGTGTATTAGAAGTGTGCATAAAGCATTTCCACATTTTATGAGGTATGTTTTAACTTTCACTTTAAGAGAGCGAGCTGATCATCAACAGGGCACAAATCTGTTACAAAGAAGGACAAAAACAACAGAAACCGAATAAAATTTGATGGACCTGAAAAAAACCAGAATTTCATGCTCAGCGGTAGCGTTTGCGACCACTAGACCAAAGATACAGCGAGGATACTCCAACTCATGGATAAAAATGTCCTTTCGACCTCCTCTAAGTTAGTAGTAGATCATATAGCTTCTGTCTGTTCTGTTGGAGTCCAAAAATATTTGCATTATTTAGAAGCAAACACGTAACAAAAACCTATAAACATGAATAACTATGAAAATTTACATAGATAAAATAGTATCGTTAAGTAGTTTGTCATAGAAGTGAATGTACTCTAGATCGATGTCATTCTTTATCATCAAATGGTTATTATGGATAGCGCAGATGTCACTCCCCGAAATATACATGTGCTAACAATTCGAACGACCGTTGACCTGAGCGAAACAATGGCAAAGACCTTGATTCTTACTATCGTCGCAAATACATACTTTTAATACATCCTTCGTGTTTATAGTAATTTTTTATCGAAGTTATTTATATCGGTTTAGGAGCAGAATGTCAGAAACACAAAATGCCAAATTAGCAAATCGTCAGGCAGGTGTGAGATTTTTTTCTCAAATGGTCAGAAACGCAAAATGACAGAAACGCAAAATGACAGGTTCGCGAAAAGACAGAAACGCAAAATGACAGGTTCGCAAAAAGACAGATTCGCAAAATGTCAGGTTCGCAATATGACAGATATGCAAAACGTCAGAAAAGTTTTTTTTTGTGGTGTAAGTGTAAACCTTTTTTTCCCTGTTGGTGAAAAATCATCAAATGACCCCCCCCCCCCCTCCCCCAGTCCTGCGCCCTAGGATACACAAGTTAAAAGATCGACCGACACTTATTTTTTTTTTCTCTCTCTCTTTTTTGCGGGTTTTTTTTCACCATCTCATAGTGTTCGACTAGAGCAAAATTTTTTTTCCGTAAAAGATTTTCATCCGAGCTACAATTTTGGAAATATAGAGCGTTCTAAAAAAAACGAAGTAAAATTCGTAGGACCATAACTCGAAAACGGTGCGTCGTAGGACCATGGTATATTTCTACGGTCAAGGTCAACCTGAAACTGAAAAAAAGACAATTTCCGAAAAAATAAAAAAACAATTTTTCACGAAAATTTTCTAAGTCCTCGCGCCAAATCTGGCATTCTGCGAATCTGTCATTCTGCGAATCTGGCATTCTGCGAATCTGTCATTATCAGATCTTGTCATTTTGCGACACCTGGCATTATGCGTTTCTGACAATTTGCTAATCTGTCATTTTGCGTTTCTGACGTTCTGCGCCCAAACCTCTATATCCCTGGATTTCTTGACAGCACTATGCACTTACGCCTCACAATTTTAGACTTGTAAAATATAAGTCCTACACCAAAACACCTGGATAACGGACACACAGAACCGGGAAGTGAAGCAGAAGAGGGGAGGCCTATACCCAGAAGTGGGTAATTCTAGGCTGATATAATTAGGGTAAAGGTTTCAATACTGCTGGATGCAAGAATTGCAGACCAGTCGTTGTGGCGATGCTTGGGAGATGCCTAAGTGTGACTTGGGTAGTAGACTTCATCTCTTAAATGATGACGGTAACGAACCAAGTTGATCCAGTGACAATGTCATTTAACTCGCTTCGGAAGCACTCCCTAAACCGAGTAACGAAGCGAGTTAAATGACATTAACAAAACAACAAAATACGTCGCGTGCGCAAGTTCACGCGTTCATTCGCGAGTTCGCTGCCTTGCATTCATAAAGGCTGGATAAAGCGTAAAACAAGAGTCAATTAACATGTGTCATCGGCCAGGAATTTCCACCGTCTCGACGTGCGTTCCGTGTGAAGGTCGAACTGCGTCTGACTTCTGACTGAACGTTTTCGTTGCATTAACGGACATTAGTGTTTTGAGGTCGACGTTTGTTTCCGTTGTATGTTTTGAGCTATTTTTAGGTGGATATTGAAAATGGTTGAGTAAAACTTTGGTAAGTCTGTGTCTATCTGGAACTGTTTTTTCGAAGCTATTGCAGGGATATATTATTTATCCTTTAAAGTTTTGGCTTTGGTTTTACAGAGGGCGTCCTGCCAGACACTAGCCCTTTTTGGGAATGTGATAGCTGGTGGTTTACCCGCCACCAAGCGAATGACTTAGTGTTTTATGATATGCCTCTAACGACACCACTCACTGCACTGGACGAAATGGGCCATCCCATCTCACCCTGTGTTTGTCGTCTAGTTGGATTCTTTCTCCGTGAGCGACACGAATCGTATGTGACCAAAAGAGTGATAAATATAATTGTTGATATAATAATGATAATTGCAGGATAGAAAGGAAACTTCAAACCCATGCAGCATCTTCAGCGTGTATAGTTCAAACGTCAAAGTTGAACAAACAAACAATCCACAATAAAACTAATTAGAGAAAATTGCATACCAGACAGACAAATTAATACAGTAGCATCCCTTTCAAGCTTCGTATTTCATAATGCACTGCACGTATGAACACGACATCAATGGACACCATGCAATTAATTGCCATGGATTAACAATGGATAGATCCTCGATATTTAATCCCTATTGCCCCACCTGCACCCCTTGCAGACTCCCAGTCCTCCCAGTTACTTCACAGAATATACTTGTTGCTAAAAAACAATGACCTTTAGATTCGTTGTTTTAAGGTTGCCGTTGGGTTGCGTGAAATGACAAGTCTATTTACATCTCACGTGATTTTTATACAAGTTATAATAAGGTTGGCTTTGACTTGCTGTTTTCTTGTGAAAGGACTGTAGTGCAGTGTCCCTCCCTAATTGGCAGTTTAAAATTAGGGGCCTGGCTCAAATCTAGGGATTATCGTGCCCCTTTATTCAATATTTCCAATTATGGCCTTTTAATTTGATACATCAAACGAAAGGCGAGAAGGTGGAGGGAGTTTTATTACTGTTATTTTAGGTAGTTTGTGTTACCTGATCAAAGGACTAGACTTGATTAGTTTGTTAGGTACATGCTTAATAGTTGGTTTTAGTAGTATTAATTACTGTTTAAGCCTATTTCTAAAATAATCACAATTTTTCATTGAATTTACGTGTACAATTTTTGGCCGCGAAAAATTTCTACTAACAATGCCGAATTAGCTGGAGTTACAAGAATTTTAATGACTTTAAAAAGCCTTTAATAAAAAATTATCGAGTCAGTCAGTATTCAGCTCTAATAACATATAATATGAACGAGTTTTATTTTGTTCCGACAGTATTTAAATAGCCATTATCTATGAGGCCCCCTGTCTACAATCATGGCTGCAACGAACCTCCATTCACACAACTACGACACAATACATCAATCAACTGTTACCCACTGAATAAATAAATTATCAAAGAATGACCACACTAGCACAGACAACGATATATCTCCAAAATAAATTAGTATTCTGACATCACAAAAACTTGCAGTTATTTATTGATTACTATCGAGGGCAATGGCACAGAAACACTAACCGGGCCCTAACGCATGCCCTGGGAATCGAGGTAGACAGCGCCATCTATTCGGCTGCGGAGGGTCACGAATCTCCGCCCGTGTAGCTCACGAGACAGATATCCATCAATAACTTGCAATACATCAAAACACCTACCTATGCCAGGAAATGAAGACTAAACAACTCAATTTTGATGGCAAAATAATTGCAATGAAATGTTTTCAAGATTAAAGAGTCATCGTCTAAGACAAAGTCATTATCAAGTTCATTGATATCTCAAATACACGCGCAGAAGTTTCTACTCCATTTGCACTAAAAAGCACCCCTATAAATTTCTAAAGCTCAAAATGGCAGGTAAAAAATCAACTGGTTTACCGCGCATGTCCACTGGCGCTAACTAACTCGACACTACATTGCACTTTTCACAAATTACACCACTCGGGTTCAAAGAGCTGAGACTACACTGAGCCGAAACAACTCCTTTGTATGACAAATCGAATGAACCACTCACTACACAGGATGAATTCGTCACTATCACAAAACCATAAGTATCTTTTATCTGTTACTGGAAGCACAGCATCACAATCATCACTACACACTTCACGCAGGTGATACCGAACGTCGAAATCCTTTTTAAAATGTCCGAAAGCACGGTACAATGCGTTTATTGATTCGACCTACATTTCATAGTTTCGTGGGGGTCACGCCAGCGCAGAACACAAACTGCTGCGGAGTGCTGCGTTACTGTGATGCATTTTATTCGCTCACACCCAATTATTTTGACATTAAAACTGTCATGTGATTACGTAATTCGTTAAATGTTAATGTATATCGCAATATGCAAAACAATCGCTAAAACATATGGTATGCAAGCTCGAACTATTTGAAATAGGTTATCAGCACTGCATTGGTTAGAATGTTTAAGATCTGTGGTCGGACGTAAATTCCGTGGCCTTATCAGCCTTCGATTGGAACTTAGCCTATTTTCTATGCTTGCTAGTAATGTGTGGCAATTTATACGAGTAGGAAAATATTGATTACGGTCGTAAATATTGATTATGTAATTGAAAATGGTAGCTTTTGTGCAACGCAAAGCTCGTCGGTCACCGGCCGGCGCGCAGCGGTCTGGCTGGCAGGCGCTAGGCGGTCGCGTGGAGGGCGCGGTGAGACTGACTCTCAGGATGAATCTATGCACATTTACGTCACTTGGGGTCGTTCCTACTGTATTATTTATGGTTAAATAATAATAATTATGGCTGCGCCCCGGGCCGTGCAGTGCAGCCGGTGCTACAAGTGTTGTTGTTTCGACCATTTCCTAACTAACACAATATTGTAATGGTTTATTTCTACACTTTCAATTTGTAGTTTAACACGTAATGTATTCATGAATATTAAAACCTGTTTGGTGCTGTCAATCACCAAATAATTCGTCATACGTTCGTTAATGCCCAGCAACAGCTACCGTTGTAAGAAAACGACCAAAAAATAGTTTTTATGTACTAAAATAAACGGCAATTAGTGTGTTAGATTTAAAATGGCTTGAACGAGTCGACAGTTCACACATACCATTCTAATCGTTATTGTTTCACTCCCGAATTGAGTGGCACACGCAATACTGCATTCGATCGTTTATCAATTCTACAAGTGGCATTTACATTGCGTTTTTGAATTTAGAATGCGTGTAATTTTTTAATGCACGCACTTGGTATGAATTACAGAAAAAGCAAACTAATTATAGTCTCTGGTTAAAATTGGCCCATTTATTTTTATTGATCCAAGAGGCATCAACATACTAAGTTATTGATCAATGAATGTTTGTATCATCAACCTAAGACCTAATTACTATGCCAATAAAAACAATATCATTATCATTTAGATTGTGTCTTCTAATGTAATGAGTACTTAGTAATAATGACACACGCCCGGTTTGATAATCGTATAATCACTGAAAAAGTAAAGTACCTATATTTTAATGCCAATTTTGTCTCTCGAGTTAAAATTCCCTTTGTCAACCTGAGAACCTAATTAGTCTACCAGACTTCTAATTTTAGGGCCCGATTTGAATAATTAGCTCTAATGAAAGACGGGCTTTATTTAATTTTAATATACATTTATAAGCGGCAGACCGAGGAGAAAATGAAAGGACACCTTGGATGAGTGGAATAAAAAAAGAAAAAAAAAAGCGAGTAAAAGACGAACATCGAAAGTTCTTTCGGTGTTCGTCTTGATCTTGCTCTGGAAAGAGATTGGGTTGAGGCTTTTGCCAAAAACAATATATTTGCGTGTCCTCTCAATTATTGAAGACTTCCTCAAAGTCTGATACATGTCGCCTGTTGCGTGACAAAAATTACTCATACAAGTTCACAATCTTATCTATCATACAGAAACGGTGACATAAACGGATACAGTTTTGTTTTTATTGTGGCGTCAGCTCATTTGGTTTACTCATGTTTTCTTTGTAGCGTCTAGTTCCTTCCTTTGGCAGCCTTTCAACGACCACACGGATTGTTAGGAAACGTCCCGTCTCATTTTTACACTCGTCATCTATGACTTTTACTTATTTATCGAATAGTCTTAGATGGTCATTAAAATAATCAGCACTTCACCACGGTTTGGTGATTGAAGTAACATGTAAAAGCTTTAAAAGCCTCTTGACAGTGCTCTTGAGAAACTAGCGAAACACTTATGAATCGTTGGAGCAAAAAACTGCGGTTTATCGATATCAGCCATTTCAATCATCATCATGTGCCTAGCCTTTTCCCAACTATTTTGGAGTCGGCTTCCAGTCTAACCGGGTACAGCTGAATAGCTATTTTACATGGGCTTGTGTTTAAACGCCTACCAGAAAAGAACCTATTTTACCACCAAAAAAATTCGAAATGCTGGCCAAAATGGATTAATGCTCACCAAATTGAGCAAAGTTTCCTAAAGTATTGTAGGAATGAACCTATTTTCCTTTTTATTCTATACCATAAAGATTTATAAACGCCTTTAAAGTTAACTGCAGACCAAATATTTTATATTATCACTAAATAGATGTTACCAATATTGTATTTCACCACTTTCAATTTATCTCCATGACGCGCGCTCGCTTCGCTCTAATATCTTCTGTCCCCGAAGTGCCGGGCCTCCGCCGGCCTCCTTCGTCGGCCTACGGCCCGGTGCCCATGCCGCATAAAGGATACTGTCGCGAGACGATCGTATTATAATTTTGGTTAATTGATTTGGTGAGCATTTATCCATTTTGGTAGGCAAAAAGAATATAAATACAACACGTACAATTATTCTGATGAGTGTCTAATTATTTTGAAACTTAAAACGTTGTTCTTTAGGCACCTCAGTATAGAGTGGGTTTATTTTATTTGAAGTTAAAATATTTTATTTAGTAGGTACTTTGCTGTACTTTAATGTAGGGTCTAAAAATCTTTTTTGGTGAGCATTTAAATTGTAGCCTTTTACATGGAGCGACTGCTTATCTGACCTCCAGAGCCCAGTTAGTAGGTACTGGGTACTAATATATCATCATCATCATTTCAGCCAAAAGACGTCCACTGCTGGACATAGGCCTCCCCCAGGCGTCGCCACATTGACCGGTCCCGTGCGTCTCTCATCCTGCGGGTTCCTGCAACCTTGACCAGGTCATCGGTCCACCTAGTGGGAGGCCTTCCAACGCAACGTCTTCCGGTTCGCGGTCGCCATTCCAGAACTGTTCGGCCCCATCGGCCATCCGTTCTGGTTCTCAAGCGGATGTCCTCATTTCTGATTCGATCACGCAAGGAAACTCCGAGCATAGCCCTCTCCATTGCCCTTTGGGGTACTAATATATCCCTTGGTTAAATTGTCAGACTCTGGGCCACTGACCTGTAGCCTGTAACCACTGTCAAAGATCTAAAAATGACAGTCAGCAGGACCAACGGCTTGACGTGCTTTCCGAGGCACGGAGAAAACTAAGTACGTAACGGGTCCACGGACCAAACCAGACAAATGATCAACCCGAGAGGCTGCTATTATTTAGCCACGAGCTCCTCGATATCAGTAATTTCAAGTTCAACCTTTTGAGGACCACACTGTAAAGTAATTACTTACACTTCAGATATTTAGTCGAAACATAAAAGATTGGCAGCCCCCAGACAAGCCAACCGGCTTACCGTACTTTCTGAAGGACGAAAGGGTCTCAGTGGTCACCCCTCCAAAGTTTGTACACAGTTGCTAAACCTGATCTTAGTTACAGACATTATTATATTGCAATTTTAAAGAAAACCAGTTTAAATGTACCTTGATGCATGTCTAGCCGTCAATGGTTGGCGTGTTAGTACTCCGGACATTACACACACGTGGCATATAGTTATAACGTGACACGGAACCCTGAGATCGCTATTTGTTCACACATTATTCTATTTCAGGTTTCTATTTTCGTCCGGATATTATAAATTCATAATTATTCTATTACAGAGTTCTATTTTCATCTGGTTATTTTAATTGTTCTATTTCGGAGTTTTGTTTGATATTTTCAGACAGTTGTCAAATGAGTTTTCCTCATTAGCAGCTGGCGGAAAAAGTTGCAACTTTTTGAGGTTTCTTTCCTCAAGTTTTACGGGATTAGCGACGGTTTAAAAGGGGTCATACTTTTTAGGGAAAACGACTTTTGACTTTTTATCATGCCCCGTGATTAATAGCTAACAACATTTGGGAAATCCCGAGTAACATGTCTAAGTTCGAATAAATACCGAAAGTTGGACGTGTAATACAATCATTTGACTATAGTTAGTACCACGTTAGTACCATGCCATCGAGGGAAAAACCTGGATGAGACTGGCACAAGAACGTGGTGATTGGCACCACAAAAGAGAGGCCTATACCCAGCAGTGGGTGAATTCGGGCTGTGGATGATGATGATGATGATATAGTACCATGTATACCCAAAAGAGGCCTATTCTAATAAGCAGGCTTGCTTTGGCCTTAGAAAAATGTGCAATTGTGCATCTGGTGCATCCTTATCCTTACATGGTATAAAACAAAGTTGCTATTTTTGTCTGTATGCTTAAATCTTTAAAACTACGCAACGGATTTTGATGCGGTTTTTTTTAATAGATAGAGTGATTCAAGAGGAAGGTTTTAGTATATAATTTGAACGACATCCACGCGGGTGAAGCCGCGGGCATCAGCTAGTCAAGAATAAAATGTAGCACAGCACAAGTTTTTAAGCATTCTAGTCTTGGGATGTCCTTCCTTCATTATTGGGTCACTGGTTAGCTGCAATAACTCCAACATGGGGTGTCGGCAAATAAGACGCTGGGTCACCATCCGCATGTCCAACTGCGGCCGTGATCTCAACCGCTGAGAAGACGATACATTATTTGTCCGCCGATCAGAAATGACCACTCCGGCTATTGGTTGCCGCATAATCTTTTCATCTACTTACCACTTCAGGATCTGACCACCGTCATCCCTTTGGGGTCCAACCGCGCTAAAAGCGCAGTACTTGCGGTTCCTTGCTTTACTCGTACAATAATAGACGCCAGTACATCAGGCTACTACATTCTGTCAAATTTCTTGAGTAGTTATTTAACTTTATCGCAAAAGTATTAGGTCCAAGGTTGATTGGGATAATTTGGCAGTTTCGGGGTACCTTGATGTTCTGGCGTCTGTATATACGGTTGTTCATCGACTTACCTCAAACTGAGCGCTAAACGTTTTGAAGACGCCTTCCCAGAGGCTGCCTGACTGCGTGAGCACCTGAACGATATCGCCAACGTGCGACGTCGCGGCGTGCATGAAGTGTGCGTTGTTATACACGCCCTCTGGCACCACTCGGCCTCGAGGTGACCTGGTATAAAAGAAACTGGTTAGTTAGATGATAGAATAGCCCTCCTTCTCTAGTGTCTAACGACTGCAAGAGAACAGCGGGGATAAATGACCCATTCTTTGTGTCGTGTTCAGGGGTCGCAGGGACCAACGGAGACACGTGTTTACTTGTGAAAACAAAACTCGAGGCAAACTGGCTTTCCTAAAGAATCGTGCCAGGAAGTGAAGTGGAGATAGACTAATACGTTCACCAGTAACGTTTCATAGTCAAAATGCACTGTCTATTGTGGATATGTTCTTGTACAGGACACTCGTCAGAAGCCATGTCTCAGCTATGAGTTGGTAAGGGTAGGCTACGGGAATATAGAATATGGCCTTCATGAACGCTGTCCTAATGTAACCCTTAACTCCCAAACAGGTCTTGCTTCACAGGCATATGTAATTACTTTTTCTTGCTTTAGTAATAAAAGTACTTAGAGGTTCATATCTAAAAGAAAGCGATGTTGTGTGGTGTGCAACAGCTGTACATACTTCGGCGACTCAAGCAAGCTAAAGGCTATTCGATGACAAAATAACATTCTATTCATTACTAGTGACCCGCCCCGGCTTCGCACGGATGCAAAAAAGGTATAGAACCTTCCTCTTGTATCACTATCTATTTTAAAAAACCCGCATCAAAATCCGTTGCGTAGTTTATACATAGGGAGGGACAGACAGCGGGAAGTGACTTTATTTTATACTATGTAGTGATAGTGATTTACAAGATGGATAGCCATACGGGATAACAAAACAGAGGTAAGATAGAACTGATTAGTGTCCATCTGTCTAGTGAAAATAATCTACGCTAGAACTCATGTACGGTTCATCTTTTAAAGGCGATTGAACCAAGTATTTAGCGTAATCATGTGATTTTAATATTTACGCTACTCCGGTCACTGGCCTACACTGAAAAGCGGCGCCCTTGGGTTTTTTTGGTGAGCAGACTTTTCGCATCAAAGCAGTTACGTGTCTTGAACACGGTTACATCATCCCACTTGAGTTAAATTAACTGGGAAAAATTTGTTCTTCAGGTGTTCAAAAATAGGTGTGTACCGCTTTACATTGTCTAGCTAGAACAAGGTGATCGAACTAATTTCCTTTGCAATGTCATGTAAACATGCTGCTTAGTGCTCGCTAAAACTTGGGACTTAATTTTAAGGCTAATACCGCATTAATATGGAAACAGTCTCGTTTTAACTATAGAGCATCCTCAGAAACAGGTTCATAATTTGATAAATTCTTAAATCTATTTAATTGAAACGGTATATCTACACTTAGCAATATGCCTCAACAGGTATTTGTGGTTTCTGTGGTTTATGGATTATCAGTACTGCTTGAATCATATGAGGAAAAGCTATCAGGTAAAACCTGGCTTAGGTCGAAATAAAGCAAGGAATCAGTGATTAACACTATCTGATTGTGCACTGCAATATTTCTGCATTGTTAAGTTCCCAACAAGTAACATGGAACAATTTATCGCTTTTGCGATGACTTTCACTGCTCAGCTGTCTGTGTCTTATAGTGTTTATAAATACAACTTTCTCAAGAAACATTCTATGATGTAAATGCCATGTTTAGTTCTGTTGCTTTGTTGGTATTTTGTGAATGGACTGCCAAGTGCCCATGTCTACCGGTGGCTTTATATCTGCTAAGAAATAGATTTTTTTTTGGAAGGTGGTAAATCATCAAATGACTTCTCCCGCTCTGTGCAGAGCGGTAGGGAGTGTCAGACTTCTACTGACTAAAAACCACCCATGTTCCTTCTTAGCCCTTTCTGTCGATGCTGCAGTATCTCTTTTGAACAACCCGCAGCCCCGACGGGCGACATTTTCTGCCCTTAAAATAGCATCTGATCAACATTGACATACTCATTTCCCAACACGAAACTTCATACTTTAATTACAAAACTGTCAAAGAAATGTTAAAAGCTTTTCACTAAAACTTCAAGCGAAACCAAGGAGACAGATGTGTGTGAACAAAATATAACAATGTTTTTGTCTTTCAACCATGATTGATAGATATCAAGCGGTATTGATTATGATACCAAGTATTGGGTGCCGATCCGAGACCGGTACTAAGTCCACGTAAGGTTGATGGTCTTTAAAATTGCAGGCATTGACAGTTTTGCTTCAAACGAGACTGAAGAATCTTTGCATTGTGGATATTTTTAGATGGAATACGAGTCTATTATGGTTTCACCGTGTGTAGTTTCTTTTGGCAATGGGTTGGACAAGGAAATGAACGTTCTTAGTGTAAGGTAAATTTTAAAAGGAGACTAAACTGTTTTCTGCTTACAGCCTACGTGCTAATTACGACATCGTGGCCTAGCTACACGTATGTACGTATTTTACGATTTGAAATCAAAAGGGGACCTTAGAAATCTGATATGATGGATGTGTAAAACTCAAACCCGGTTTGGCATTGGCAAGTCGCACAAATAAGGTTTTATTGTTGTCTCAAGGGCGTGGATGGCAGTTATGTGCAAAAATTTACTTAGCGACATTTTTCATTTTTGTTAATATTCTAGACACGTGCGATATTGTTTTTCGGATTCCAGAATATTCTTTAAAACCTCAGTTTAGAACACTATAAATTATTCTATTCGACTATATTGTAGGTTTAAGTTGCTGAAATAGCGGGATTGAGATCAAAATTGTATTTTAGTTTGTATTAGAAATGGCAGACCTGTTTGGGGGCGTCCATAAATTACGTGAGGTGTTTTTTTAATTTTCTGTCCCTCCCTCCCCCCCGGTGAGATGTCGTGAGATTTTATTCAACCCCCTCCCCCACCCTCACATGAGATTTTTCAAAATGTGGGTTTCTTACGTAAACGCGTTGGATTGTTATTATATAAAGAAAAAAAAATGCTTCGTGCTTCTATTTACGACTAGTTAAGATTAAATCTTAAGCATGTACCATGTACCTACAATCTGGATTAAATTGACCAAAATAGTATACCTAATTATTTTTTGTTTCAATCAGAAAAAAAATTGCGTGATATTTGCCGAGACCCCCCCTCTCTCGCAACGTAAGATTAGATGAGATTTGACTCGACCCCCTCCCCCCTTAAATACCTCACGTAATTTATGGACGCCCCCTTTTTGTGAAAACCTGGAGAGAACCAATCATCTACTCATGCCTAACGTGCATATTTTCTTATTCATCTAGGTACTATTCATTAGCAGTACAAGATGTACAACTTGACGCGTATGTAAGCCAGTACAGGTTAAACTCGAATACCTCATAATTTATGACCAAGATTTCACTAATATCATCTATCGGAAAGCTTAATAAGCAAAGAATGCACAATTAAATATTGATATTCAGCAGCATTCAGGTTAGACTGGAAACTGATTAACATACTTAAGCGAAAGCTAGCACGATTAGGAACATTGCAATGCTAAGCGAAATGCAGTGTTTTGAGGTGATATTTCAATTTTTATGTTTTCTGTACAGGATGTAAAATCTCCGGTTACTGAATCCGGTGTCAATAAATATCTTTGGCTTTTGTTATTTCCGCCAACCAATCTCACAAGATTAACATTATTTGATTAAACATATATTTTAATAAATACATCTAAATATTTTCCCATTCATCGATTCGGTCGACCTTTCAGAAACGGTGTTGAATATAAACTAAGGTAATAATGCTAATGACAACAAACAATACTCAAGTATCTTCTACTGAGCGGACTGAGCCGCATTTTAACCCATTTCCACACGCAAAATTCCGTTCTAAGGTAGTTTCTGAATCGTCTACCATGATGTAACATAAGGACGTGAATAATAATGAATTATGACATTGTCATCAAACAGTACCACCGCTCACCCTTGACCTATAACAAGTACGATGCCTATTCGTGATCTGCCATTGTTTTAACATAGTAGCAACTAGCAAATAGGTTAGGTTAGGTATAGGTAATAGGTATAGTCATGCTGAAGATTCTACTTTTGTATTTGTAAACTATTTGAGGAATGTGGAAACTGCAGGTTTGAAAACTATGACTTGCATTTCATACCATTATTCCATATTGAGTAAGGGTATCGAAAATCTCCTACCAGGACAAGTGGTGACTGAATCAGGAGTATGATTATAGATGACTGAATCAGGAGTATGATTGTGGATGGGTAAAAGAGTAAAGGAAGACCAAATAAACACTGGATGGACTGTGTTAAGAATGATATGGCATGCATAGAGGTATCTCATGAGATGAAGAGAAACAGAGAAGTATGGAAGAAGAAGACATGCTGCTGGGCCAATATATAATATGGGCCATACCCCAAATGAATTAGGATAAGGGCAAGAGAATGATAATGAATCAGGAGTATAAATATGGTTCCACAGACATTGGGGACACATGATATTGTGTCCTGATTTGTTGGGTTGGGCAGACAACATTGTTACCATTGCGGGAATATCTTGCATCAAGCTTGCACAAGACTGTGGAGCTTGGCACAAGCAAAGAGAGGCCTGTACCCAGCAAGTCGGGTTGTAGATGATGAAGTTTTGGTCTGACTCAATAAGTAAAGAAGAAGGCAACAAGGCAAGCATGACATTAAAGGAAGGCCTATACAAAGCAGTTGGTGGAACAAGACTGCCAATGATGTTGATGATTCCATTGTGATTTATTTGACTAGTTATGGATTGGGCATTGGTAGGATGGAAATGGAAGGCAGTTGGGTCAATAAAAAAGGCGTAAAACCAAGTCCTGTAGTGCATTGTAGGAAGTTAGGCCTTATTACAGTGTCTGGCAGAAGTCTCTTATATATTTTTTCAAAACAGATTTGATGACAAAGTGAGTTGATAAATTGTATGAATGATTAGGAGCATAATATGCACTATCAAGAACTGAAATAATGGTCTACTAAGAAACAATCTGAAATACTACATCAAATCATTTCATTCAAGGATAAGCTTATGTTATAGTCATTAAAGCAGGCATAATTGAAGGGCACACTATGTTTAAAGATGTAATTATCCCATGTAATCAAACAGCTATAAAATATACATTGAAGTGCCTGCAGTGACCTTAGAAACTTGTGCTTTGGATTGCAACCTGTAATCAAAGTTAGATATTGCCTAGATTTAAAATCTTGTGTAGCTTTTTTCCTTGTATTTTAGTTTTGAACATTAAACCTTCGGGTTAGGCAGATGTGTGATCCAATATATGTGTTTAGTATACCCACATTGCACCAGGTATATTTAAGTCCCTTGTAAATGGGAACCAGTCTTTTACTATAAATCCAGCTGCTAAAAAAAAATTTGATGCAAGCTGGTACAAAAAAACAAGTTTATGTTTGAAACTCGGGCAACAAACACCAGAACCTTATGTTCAGTGGCAGCAGTTCTAGCTGATATACCTAGCAACTACTAGAAATGGTATCCTTTAATACTGACTCCTGTATTCTCAAGAACAGTGCTCAATCAAGAATTGCTTTCATTGTGTGGAGTGGAAATTCATACTTGAGCTCATTGTTTAACAAGGGTGTAAAAGTACATTGACCTTTAACAACATAGATCATTACCCGGAACTTCTAGTAAGACATTTAAAAATAAACAATGTAATTGAGAAATTCCATTTCAAATAATGCCAAAAGGGAAACACGCACAATGATCCACCTTAAGGACTAAGTGCGGAAACCTAAAACCCCATAAAGAAGAAAGATGCCAAAAGGATGAGTTGATGAATCATCATCACCTGCCGAGCCTTTTGCTTTTTTCATCTATATTAGGGCCAGCTTCCAAACAGATGCAGCTGAATACCTGCATTTTACATGGAGCGACAGCACATCTGACATCCACAACCCAATTAGTACTGGGTAACACAATATTCCTTGGTAAGACTGGTTGTCAGAATTTCCAGTCACTGACTACCTGTAATGACTGTCAAAGGTGAACAAATGACAGCTGTGACCATCGGCTTAACATAGTAACAGAGGCACGGAGGAAGTTAGGTATGTAATGGGTGGTCAGTCATCCGCAGATCCTAGGCAAATTAGCTTAACCTGAAGATTGACCCGACCAGCTGTTATTATTTAGCTAGCCTCCATAATAAACTTGAAAAAGATTCTGTAAGCAAACAAATGCTTCTATCATCTAGTCTAAACTAAAAAAGAAATTGTTGACAAAAACTCAAGTGGATGATACAATTTCAATGGCTACTCCACACTTATGAATGACAGGTCATTAATAATCAAGTTTATTAGCCTGTTAAGCAGACTATTGTCACTTTCCAAATATTTTTGTTGAATCATTTGTTTGGTAATGTTACTGAAGTGGTATTTAAAGTATTTAGATATGTAATGTTTTTTTTTAATGGATGTCTTTAGACATTGCTTTAAATCAATTTTATAATCATGTATTTTGATTTCTAGCCTTTTTTCAATATAGTATATTAGTATGTTTTGAAATGGGGACTAGTTGTCATGTTTCTGACTGACGGACTCTTATACCATTTACAGGTGTATAATTAATGCTTGGAATTTTGTTTATGTTGGTGTCTTGTGTTTTGAAATGTCTATGAAGTTTCTGTCTCGTTTAATACAATACAGGACATTACTATCACAACTATCAAAAGATGCATTATACCTTTGTCAATAATATTTGTCGCCTAATTAGTCACAATACTTAACAATGAAAGTTCATGTTAATTAAGTAATGACATCTTTATCAATATGATATTTTCCTTAGAGTTACTGTTTTTATTTTTTGTCAACTGTCAACTGTCAACTCGGGGTTTACCATTTTTTCAACAGAAAACAAAAACAGGCTTAATAATTAAAAAGGAACATTTCATTACTTTGTTACGAGCAGCAATTTCAAAACATTTTACACTTTAACAGTTCAATAACGCCAATATTAAGAAAACGTTGTACATTAAAATCACAGCGTGTTATCTTATCAATCTACATGACCACTGCATCATATAACCTACTTCCTAACTTGTCTCCAATTGATAAGCTTCTTTCTACACTATGTGCCTCTCACTTGCACTTACAACAGTTAATACGTGTTTTAATACCATTATTGGTCATGCATCTTCGATTTCAATGTAAATATGGATAGGAAGTGGGGCTACATACATACATAATCACGCCTTTTTATGGGGGTAGATAGACAATATAATGCCTGCTGTGTATTTCTCATTGCTCTAAATGAATGGAAGAAGATAAAGTAATGTGATGAACTAGAATTAATTTGAATAGGGTAAGAGGACCTTCAGCCAATAGGGTAAGAGGACCTTCAGCCATGCATTACGTTTTAAAACCAAATATAATTATGAGGTTCAAAACAAAGCAGCCAGTATTCTAGCTAGCTAGGGTTTAGTTATACCCAAAACAGATAACATATAATGGGTGAATCATCATTTTATTCATCATCAGCCTATTAATGTTCCCACTGCTGGGACACAGGCCTCCGTTCTTTTAGAGGGAATGGGCTATAATCTACCATGCGGGCTCAGTGCGGATTAGTAGATGTCATAAGTCTTTGAATTTTTAGTTCTAGGGCATGTCAGTTTCTTCACAATGTTTTCCTTCTCCTGTTTTGAGTGAAAAAATAAATCACTATTAATGAGCAGAAGATAAATGTGGTAGTCAGAAAGTACCCATCCATCATAGTCGGCTAAGACCCCCTTGCTGGAGTGTCCTAAATGTCTTAATTTTTTTATGTCCTGAAGTTTAGGAAACATAATAACATGGGCACCTACTGGGACCGAGTAATTTGTCAATAGAGTCCATCAATATGAAAGAAGAAATAATTGAAAAGCCTCAATCAATAGACCAGGATGTACCATTATTCAAAAAATCTACACCATGTATGGAAAACCTCACAGCTCATTTGTGTTGCAAATTATCATATTATCTTCTTAGAAAGTCAGCATTGCAATGCAAGTTATAAAAATAGCTGCCATAGATAGCAAGTAGTTTTGCTAGCTATACAGATAAACAATAAAAGTTTTGACAAAAATATTGTTTATAATTTGTAGGTTAATTGGTAAAACAATGTGTGCTAAAGTATAATTAGATGATTGATGCGAGATATTATCATGATTTTGTTGATATTTTAAACAAAGGCTAATGTTGTTTGATTTAGATAGAAGCAAGATCAAAACAGACATTATCCACTGATAAAAATTCAAAGGTATCTTGTCAATATCACTAAAACTTGAAGTTTAACATTTTGTTGGCATTTATCAACATATTTTAAGCTACACTAAATTATAATCAGTTTATAATTTTATGATTAAAATATCTTAAACAAACACTGGTATGCAACTGCAGTTACTCAATGTTCATGTATTATTATCTCTCTTTACTTACAGTTCTACGTATTATCTAGTTACAAATTAACAACATTGTTGTTAATGTTAATTTGTTACCAGATAATACACTGAATGTTATCACAAAATGTTTCTAACATTACAACAACAAACTATCAATGTTGTAGAGTTTAAAAACACCATAAAATACTACAATTATCTCATCAAATAATATTGACCATGCAATTTAAGTTCATTGATAAAAGAAAAATATTGTGAATCATCCATTTAACTTCCCACACAAGACAATTGGAAGGGATTGGGTATTGTGATTCTCGTAAGCAATGATTTAGCTAACACAACACTACTGTGGCTCTGAAAACAATTTGTTCATGACAATGAGAAGCGCTGACAGATCAACTTCAAACTGTAATCTTAAAACATCGGAAAGAGCAATGGAGCACATGAACAGTGCAAATTACCAAGTCTGAACTTGTAGCTTAATGTAAAGGAACAGACAATGCATGGTAAAGTCATATAG
The DNA here is from genome assembly GCA_949775195.1 of Diarsia dahlii. Classification (NCBI taxonomy): domain Eukaryota; kingdom Metazoa; phylum Arthropoda; class Insecta; order Lepidoptera; family Noctuidae; genus Diarsia; species Diarsia dahlii. The sequence continues at coordinate 10,464,640 of OX459210.1, read as the reverse complement.
AATGTGCAACATGATGTTAAGGACAATAAACTTACAACATTACCGCACAATCACAAAAGTTAGCCTTTAATTCACTAAATAATAATCACCTCATGAAAATTTATCAGTCGCAGTTAAAATTCATATGGTAACCAACACTAAACACAAATTAACAGCAATAAGAGAATTCTAATTAAGAACTTTGGACTTTTGCCAGTAATTATATCCACCATCATACTAACTAGTGAAAGTGATTGAAAATAAAAGCATTTACCTTACTTCCTACTACAGAATGTTATAGAACGGCACTCCTAACGCAACCTGCCGTCAAGCTATTGGTCGTTTTAGCAAAATTTAGTATGAAAGTGACAGTTTGCAATGTTGAGCTAAGATAGTAAATTGTGGTTCATAATTAGTACGGTTTGCGACTAGCGTACTGGGATCGCCAACAGCTGATCAGACGGCTATATTAATCGTATCGAGTACGGAGCAAAAGTAGGCCAAACATCTAGACTAGAGCGACGCGGCGCGCCGCATCGCACGCGCCGATCTCACACCACACAACACCGCACAATCTCATTTTGTTTACACTGTCAGCGTATCCATGCTTAACAACCTCCCAAAATCTGTCAACGTGACAACGAAATGTTCGCTCCTAAGCGGACACTAGCCCCAACAACAAAGACATGTCAGCTCGATGCTCAAAAATGATGGTAAATGGTACTTACCTCGGTGGCCCTTGGCGGTTTTTGCGCTTGTTATTCATGTCCGTTTCGCCTGCTTGCCCCGGCGGGTAGGCACCTTCTCGTCTGCGCGTAGGGACCGGAATTTTGGCTAATTATCACTTCTTTCTTTTACAACACAGTCCTTTCAACTTTCGCGGATGCACAAAAATGCAGTAGTTTAGGAATTAGCACTCAAAATGCGATGACAGGGATGCATCTATTCCACTAAAGTTGTTTGACATTTGCCAACAAATATAAATTAAAATATATTTGAGTACAAAATCGCAGTTCGATTTATTCTCGGGAACTAATCCCGGAAAATAAACGGGTTGGCAGATTTCTCGTGCCTGCAATCAGCGCAGGAATACAACATGGCGCTGTGACGTATTCATTAAGCGAATTGCAAATTTGTATAAACGCACTTTTCTATATTCAAATCACAACAAATAACTCACTAAATGTGTAAGAAATTTTTAGGATAACTTTTTTAATAAATACCGTCATACATTAAATAGAAATAACTAATAGGGTCAGCGTTTGACCGACTTCCCACTTTAGAACTTTCAATATGGCGGATAGGTATTTGACTTTTAGTATTGCCAAGTTATAAAACAGAAAAACAAAATAATGAGTTCTTTACCACAAAAAGAAAAATAATTGATGATGAAAATCGAGAGACAAGGCCAAAAACCGGAAAAGATATGGATCCAGTAGTTACTACAGACCATTTGCAAAAAGTTTTAAGTTTGATCATTATTTATAGAATAATATTGACAACAATGTATTAAGTGTAATAAATCTTAAATAATAACGTTTATCGTAAGTTTTTGGTAACATCAATTTTTGTTTAGTCGATTTTAATGTTGCTGTGTCACTGGCTTTTTCGGAACAGTACTGCAACATTAAAAACCAAATGGAGCTTTCCGCGCGCGCGCGAAATTTCATTCCTATCAATAAAACCGTCGAGTTTATTATTGATCGCCGCGGGACTAGGTCATCAAGATGAGTCTTAAAAACGGGGCAAAAATGTCTCAACGTGAAAAATTCGAGTTAATTAACTCTGAAGTGCGTTCTTTCTACGAATATTGTAAGGAAGCTGGCATGAGCGATGAAGAAATGGATTTGATTTGTCGACCTTTGACAAATTCTGTGAGAAAAGCTACTTTCAAGCGTTGGACAAGGGTGGTTCTGGTTTTGATTATGGGGATAGCGATTGGATACACGGTCAGCCAGACGGATACTTTCAAGTGGCATGCATCGGCCGTAGCCAGGATTGTCCTCATCAAATTACTGCCTATTTGGGATTGGACTCCTTTGTACCACAACAAGTGTATGATCGCGCGACCAGCGGAACCTCCTAATGTGGATGCAGGAGCGTCAACAACGGATTGCATAGCCTGCGAGGCAGTCAGTAAGTATTTCATTGTTTTTGCCATTCTTATTGAATAGGTGTTGTTGGTGATTACGCTTGTCCATCTTGTGTTATTAGGGAAAGAAATTTTATGCAAACGCACTCGCACTAAAACGTTTCGGGAATAGTTCACTGCTCGGAAATATCATCACATTATTATACAAGCGTAAATGCCTTCAGAAACACAACTTTTGAGCATTCGCTTGGATTTAAAACAATTTTTCTTTTCTTTTCCTCAGATGGCTAGGATGACGGAAAAGATTCGTTGAAAAAGTCTTGGATATGCATACGTAGCAGCACTAGCAGTCTCTAGTTCACCATTAATTTTAGATTTTCATTTTTATCTAAGCACGCTACGTAGTGAGTGATGATTGTAATGCTTTAATTATTTGTAAAATGTTCGTACGTATGATTGGATAGGAAAATCCTCTGTGCTTAGGTATTTATGTCGCATAACTACCCACGAAAGCTAATTTGTACCTATTGTAATTAATGCTATTGTACACAAAGGCATTATAAAAAAAAAAACTAGATAACACCATTGATGTATTTAATTTATCAATGGCTAACACGCAAAATCTCAGAAAGGACATCTGGACATTAAAAAAAGGGTAACTTAAGTCATTGTGCACAAAAGCAATAAGTTGGATAGTAGGGTTCGATTGAAGTGTGGTTTTATATTTCAATTTTTTAACAATAAATATTAGAGTAGATTACCCTATCGTTTTTTTCTCTCCAACTTAAAAACATATTAATTTAACCCCCCCCCCCCCCCCTTGTGCCAGTTACTGTAAATTCGAAAGTCAAGGCTCAACCTGCAAAGCCGATAGCCTGATACGAATTTTCAATAAATAAATCGATGTTTATAAATATTCTTAAACTCAACGTGCAATGAAATAATATGCCACGTAGAGATTCGGTCATTGAATGTTGGTTGATGAACCAGAATATCATGCAAGACAAATTATGACCCTAAATATATTTTTAATAGCCTGTACTGTCCCACTGTTGGGCAAAGGCCTCCTTCAATTCCTTCCATGTGCTCTGTGGCACATATTAAAAAAGTTTATATTTGAGAGAGATGCACTAAACTGCTTCCTAATTTAATGAATAAGGCTAAACCAAAATATTTCTCTTTGTGTCAAAATAGGATTTAAAATTGCTGTCGGCAGCAATTTTAACTTAATAGATAGGTATATCTACAGACAGCATAGTGGTTATTCAACCCTATGCATGCAGACTGGGTAATCTTTTAGAATAACTTAGTAAAATTCAATAAGGTTCAAGTTAATTTAAACAAGTCATTTCAAGTTCTCGAGTCTTAAGTAATTTATTGATTTTGAACTGAACAGCTTGCGTTTTTTTCGCCTCCAAACTCCAAATGAAACCAATTTCCATTCAAATGAGATAACTTCGTATTTGGTGTACAGAAGTGTTTCATTTACATTTATCAAACATCTGTCGCCTTGAACGGAATCTATTGGATTGCATTGAACTGTTAAATTAAGAATCGATAGGAACAGAGTTCTGAAGGATAAAATGTTAACTATGATTTTTCCAGAAAACATTGCGCGCTTATCGGACACCTCATACAACGAAGTCTTCAACCACCATCTTCTCCGTGGGGCGCCGGTAATCGTCATGGATGCCCACTACGACTGGTCCTCCCGCGATGAACTCAACCTGACCGGCCTGATCAGCGACGATGACCGACTCCGCGACTCGGTTCCTTGTCGTATCCTCACCAACATACGAATCGGTCGTCAGCCCATGGACTTAGAAGAAATAGTTTCTAGAATAACGAACACCGACATACCGAGTTGGTTTGTCCATTTTCAGAACTGCGATATTCGTGCGGTTAAATCCTTTAGGGTTCTCGCACCTAGACCTTATTTCCTATCCCCTCATATCCCTCCTTCCCACTTTAATTGGTTGTTATTGTCTAAGAACTATGATACTCATAGATATAAGTATTTGGAGCTTGACGTTGGGTTGATAATCATGTCTCAGCTGAAAGGGAAGACGTTCATGCAGTTGAGACCGCGTTCTCCTTGTGAAGACGACTGCTACACTCTAAACTTCGAGTTGTCAGAAGGGGAGACACTTGTGTTGGCCAATTCCCTCTGGGAGTTCGATTACCTGCCGGGTAAAGGGGAAAACGTGGCTATGATCACGGAAACCGATTGGAATGAATCCTAATGTACTTAGATAACTCGTGTGAATTGTCCTTCGTTAGTAGTTAAATGAATGTGAGATATGTACCGATTTGCATCGATCATTTACTTCCGAATTGCTATTTACACAAACATTTACAAATGCAGTAAATTCGTGCGTGCCCTTTGCAGTTGATATAATCGGTACATTATCTAGAAGTTAAATATAAGGTGTTCAAGAATCTATGCTATGAGTATCTTTACAATACCAGAAATAGAACGTTAAAAGAAATGAATCGAGATAAGCTAGAAATTGGAGCTCTATAAAATAAAATAATACTAAATGTCCTGGAAAAGATAGTTCTATTGTCGCCCTTGGAATTGCTTTATCAAATACTGTGTTAAATCTTTCATTATTTTGATCTAAAATAAAAACCCTGTTTACCTATAAAATCAAAATCTATTATCATACAAAATTATGCTTTTTTCAGGTGAATTGTTTTCTAAATATCTGCTTATACTTACAGAAAACTGTACTACTACTGTTAACATTATTTATATGCGGCGAAAAAGACGGTAATCTATATAATAGCTTATGGTTGAGTTTTGAAGGACGTGTCCACATATCAATCATCGTTTACATTTCAAGTTCACTTCAATAGTCATTAAGTTAAATATGTACTGGGGACGGACTTATTGCATACTAATTATACTTTATGCTTATAAACAATGAGTTATTGCGGTAGTAATACCCAGTACTAACTGGGTTGTGGTGGTCAGATAGGCAGTCACTCCATGTAAAATATTGGTATTCAGCTGCATCCGGTTAGACTGGAAGCAGACCCCAAAAAACTTGGGAAAATTGACTATAAAGGCAGATGATAATCACGTTCGACCTTCTAAAATACTGCTATTTACGGATGCGGTCGCCAGAACCGCCGTTTTACAATTTGACTGTTTTTACTAACAGAACTGTACCTAGAGGTACAAAACGGAACATTAAAAAAAAAAGTATAACAGGCACGCAAGTAATTATGTTTTTGATGCAGGAACTTAAATCATTTCTATTTAATAAATAAATACCTTGATAACGAACAAATCCCCCACCTTTCGCCGATAAGCCCGTCTCCAGCACAAAAGCGTATAATTAGATTAAATTATAATTGAAACAACACACACACACAATGTATTTTCTGCACAATGATATCGTAATATAGTTAGTAATGTAATGTTTTGATCGGATTCCGACTCTGATTAAGTACCTCAAGTATTAATAATGATACATTATATAATTGAAGCAATATTTCAGTTTTATTTAGTCCAATTTCGAACTTTTCTCTGTAACTCCGAAATTATATTATAAACTAGCGAAGCCGTGGGCAACAGGCCCACGGCTTCGCCCGCGTGGTAATTATATACCAAAACCTTCCTCGAGAACCACTCTATCCATATCTATAGGTATCTATGTGAAAACAGCATAACAATCAGTACAGTCGTTTTAGAGTTTATCGTGAACAGACAGACGGACGCGGCGGAGGAGTTTGTTTTATAATATGTAGTGATAGTTACAGCCGCACGCGTCAATCTTCGAGGTAAAGCCGCGTTTGCCTAAGTCGGTCTGTAGATTGTTGAACTTACACCGGGCTCCTCTGTTTCTTAGAAAGCACGTTAAGCTGTAGTTCCCGCAGTTATTTGTAAATCTTTGACAGTCGTTATAGGCCTGGTATCAGGGTCAGCGGCCTGAAAGTCGTGACAACCATTCAACCAACCAGTGCTAAGGGGTACCGTATTGCTGCGGGTTGTTCGAAAGCGATACCTCGGCCATGGACACAAAGGAAAGGGATGTATTTTAGTCAGTAGAAGTCTGACACTCCCTTCCACCCCGCCCAGAGTAGGAGGAATCATTTGATGATTTCCAAACCTACAAAAAAAAACTAAAAGGGTACCGTATTACCTAGTAGGTACTTACTGGGTTCTAGAGGTCAGAAAGGCATTGGTTCCACGAAATAATTTTTAAAATCTAGCTGTATCAGGTAAAACTGGAAGCCGACCCCAATAAAATTGGGAAAAGGTTAGGCAGATGATAGTGTTTCTCAGGACATACCACTAGACCCGAAAGGCAGTCAATCAAATTAAAAATATAACAAAACTCCTTTTAAAATAACAATACTTATTACTTTATTCACAGTACATTTAATATTAACTATTAAATTAATTAGTAAGTACTACTTGTTCAGTCCGTCTTCTCCTTATGTATGGGCTTGCCTCTGAACCAGAGTAGCAAGTTCTTCAGAGACAGCACCACGGGGAACATGATTGGTAGGAATAATGGAATGTAGATTGCGTACCTGGAATGGAAAATAATAGAAACATTGTAGGCTGTTGTTTACGACTAAATATTTTTTCAAAATCAATAGGAAGTATAAACAAAGTTATTAGATTTGAGGCTTGTAAATGCCCCGTCGGGGCTGCGGGTTGTTCGAAAGAGATACCGCGGCCTCGGCACAAAGGGCTGAGAAGGAACATGGGTGGTTTTTAGTCAGTAGAAGTCTGACACTCCCAGAGCGGGAGGAGTCATTTGATGATTTCCCACGCTCCAAAAAACAGGCTTGTAAATGTGAGCACTAAGATTGAAACTCGCCCCTGCCATAATAGGGGATCGGACTGACTCAAAAAAATATGATTCTGTTTAGTCCGTCAGTTAGATTATCTAAAAATTTTGGATACGTGTTTTTTGTTTTATCAAAACAATAAAAATTGACGAAGATAAAGCGCGTCAAAGATCATGGAGTGGGGCTTGAAACGTCAATTGAAGGTACAAAATGTACTATCATATGACCTCACACGAGTTTTCGAAGCACTGTATCGTCTTCATTTTTTGTTTATGTGAAAAAAGAAAAAATACGTGGTTAATATTTTTTGGAGATCTATCTGACGGACTAATTAGTTTTTTTTTGTCCGATCCCCTATTGCCGTAGGCTTTATATTTATTTCTTTTTTTATTGCTAAATAGGCCTGCTCTTGACCTCTATCACGCCTGACCAAAAGCGATGAATGAGATCTATAATGGAACGAGCGTGCTCAGAAGATGCCTCTTCACTCTTCCTTTGAAGGTAGACTTTTTGTTTACAAAAGCTCCTGGCTCTTGCCATTATAGCATAAGCGTATGCTTCTTCTGGGCCAAGAAACCTGCAATAGACATAGGTATGTTCGGTATGTTGTTTGTGTAGTGTATGTAGATATCACTACAAACCGGCAACGGTATTATGACGTAGCCTCGGGCGTGCACGTCGAACACTCCAAGTGGTGGGGCGGTCAGTCGATGTGGAGCTGTTAGTGCGTTGGCGAGTCAAGTAGTCAACTATTAGTAACGATAAATGTGCATATTCTACAGTTTGTAAAATAGATACATTTAAACGGTGCAAACGGATCCTTCACCAAGCCGTTAATGAAGCATCCTCTATACATCAAAATCAAGTAGCTCAAACAATATTTTTTGTTATACTCACTTCTGATCATCAGGGAAGTACAGTAGCGCCAACAGACTGGGCTCCATGAAAGCTGTCTCGGCCGCTAAGAAGGCGCTCTGCGACATCTTGTAGGCCTCCACTAGCGCCCCCTTCTTCATCAGCGCACTGGCTTGCTGGATGCTATCGACTGCCGAGTTGATTGAAGCGCCTACTTCATCGTTGATCACGATGTTTGATATTTCGCCTGGAAAACGTTTCAAAGTGATTATTAATGGTGAAGACTTCGGGTATCCTGTCGGGACTGCGGGTTGTTCGAAACAGATACCGTGGCCACATACACAAAGGGCTAAGAAGGAATATGGGTGGTTTGTAGTCAGTAGAAGTCTGACACTCCCTTCCGGTCCGCCCAGACCGGGAGGAGTCATTTGATGATTTCCCACCAAACATAAAAAAAAACTTTCGGTATTCAAAAAGTTGTTTTTTCTTTATTTTAAACTAGCTGTGCCCCGCCACCTTCTTCTGCTTAAGATGATTTAAAAATGACTTTCTATGTGAATCGGATTTTCTTAGCAATTTCAAACCTTTTTTTAACAGAACCCTAATTGTTTTTTTTTAAATAAAAGTAGTCTAAGCTATTCCACAAAGATGATCATAATTGAATTTAAAGAATCTCTTATCTTTACCAAGCAACTGCGCTAAAGACTGCAACGTCCTCTCAGCTGACGTGAGTTGTTCCAGAGTCCTGATGCGGAGGAGATTGTCGATCTCCCACTGACGAGGAGTCACAGAGCGGAGCGGTTCCAAGTGACCGCCTTCTATGTGTTCCTGAAACGAGAAACAATATCTGTTAGAACTGCTGCTTCTCAATCCTGCCTCTTACGTTCTTGGTTAAATAATAAACGTCACACGGGTCAATGTTACAGATTAAGCAACGTTTTCCGAGGTCGGTTCGTGGATGAGCAACTGTCTAGTATATAGATAAAAATATCTATAATAATGTTGCTAATTCTAACATCATAGATATCTAGGGGATATCTGGGTTAGGTATCAGATATCTATCATAATACCAGCGCTGTGACATGTCTTAAATTTTAACAGGACCAATTTTAGTATGTCTCTTGTTTAATTTTTATATTTTTTGTTTATTGTCAATTTTTGTATTGTCCTGAGTGAGGCTAATAAATACTTTTTCTTTCTTACTTCCTTGTTTTAATATCGGTTTATAGATTCCTCCGTGGCTCGCAGCATGTTAAGCAGTTAGTCCAAGCTGTCATTCGTATCGGAGCAGTGGTCTGTCGACTTTTCACTCACCGGATCAGTGATCCCCAGCAGTTTCCTAAGCTGTGAGATGAAGGTGCCCATAACGACCCGCACGTTGGGTCGCCAGGTGGCGCTGGTGTCGCGACAGTCGGGCTCGCTCGGCCCGCCCAGCACCACGCCGCCCCACTTCGGAGACATGAAGGCTTGCACGTGGGATAGGACTTTTTTATCTGAGGAAGTGGGGATGGAATATTTAGTTGCGTCTCTATGAATAAAACTTACGTCAACAGGTAATAACAAAGTTTGAAAAGTTACGGTTATCCACAAATATACTTATACAGCTGATGCCCGCGGTTTCAACCGCGCGGATGTCGGTTATCGCTACCGATGCCGGTTATCGCGACCAAAAGTAATATTTTCGTACCCCCCTTTCCCCCTTGAATAAAGTATGTCCTTTCTCGGGTATCAAAATATCTCCATACCAAATTTCATGCAAATTGGTTCAGTATAGTTTAGGCGTGATTGACTAACAGACAGACAGAGTTACTTTCGCATTTATAATATTAGTATGGATAGTGAATAATTTGGAACTTTAACCTCCAATATCTTCGTAACTAGATTTTTTTTCCAGGTTTGTCTAGAACAAAAAACTTATCGCAATGACGGGGAGAACTAGTGCCTTTCGGCTTCGTTGAGGGTATTTTTCACCCATTATGTTAACTTTTTTTTCTGGACGTAAACTTAAAAACTTGGAAAAACTACCTACTAAATCTTAGGATAGGCATATTTTCAGTACACTACAACAAGGATTAACATTAAACTCATTAATTACCTATTCAAACTCACCATTACTATCATAAATGACAAGTGGCGCCCTCTCACAATGCACGGCGTACAGCGCAAGGTTTATCGTCGGTTGCTCTGAGACATGCGTGGCCATTCGCTCCTCTAACTTGGTGAGAAGTAAGTGTATCTAATATTAAACTAATTAAGTACCTAAACAAACTCACCATTACTATCATAAATGACAAGTGGCGCCCTCTCACAATGCACGGCGTACAGCGCAAGATTTATCGTCGGTAGCTCTGAGACATGCGTGGCCATTCGCTCCTCTAACTTGGTGCGAAGTAAGTGTATCTAATATTAAACTAAATCATTACCTAAACAAACTCACCATTACTATCATATATGACAAGTGGCGCCCTCTCACAATGCACGGCGTACAGCGCAAGGTTTATCGTCGGTAGCTCTGAGACATGCGTGGCCATTCGCTCCTCTAACTTGGTGAGAAGTAAGTGTATCTAATATTAAACTAATTAAGTACCTAAACAAACTCACCATTACTATCATAAATGACAAGTGGCGCCCTCTCACAATGCACGGCGTACAGCGCAAGATTTATCGTCGGTAGCTCTGAGACATGCGTGGCCATTCGCTCCTCTAACTTGGTGAGAAGTAAGTGTATCTAATATTAAACTAATTAATTACCTAAACAAACTCACCATTACTATCATATATGACAAGTGGCGCCCTGATCTCACAATGCACGGCGTACAGCGCAAGGTTTATCATCGGTAGCTCTGAGACATGCGTGGCCATTCGCTCCTCTAACTTGGTGAGAAGTAAGTGTATCTAATATTAAACTAATTAAGTACCTAAACAAACTCACCATTACTATCATAAATGACAAGTGGCGCCCTCTCACAATGCACGGCGTACAGCGCAAGATTTATCGTCGGTAGCTCTGAGACATGCGTGGCCATTCGCTCCTCTAACTTGGTGAGAAGTAAGTGTATCTAACATTAAACTAATTAATTACCGAAACAAACTCACCATTACTATCATAAATGACAAGTGGCGCCCTCTCACAATGCACGGCGTACAGCGCAAGGTTTATCGTCGGTAGCTCTGAGACATGCGTGGCCATTCGCTCCTCTAACTTGGTGAGAAGTAAGTGTATCTAATATTAAACTAATTAAGTACCTAAACAAACTCACCATTACTATCATAAATGACAAGTGGCGCCCTCTCACAATGCACGGCGTACAGCGCAAGATTTATCGTCGGTAGCTCTGAGACATGCGTGGCCATTCGCTCCTCTAACTTGGTTAGAAGTAAGTGTAGCCTGTCTTGGCGGACGGCGAAGTGTCGGCCAAAGTCGCTTGTGTCTTTTATCTGAAAGTAAAAAAAACGGACATTTGGATTTTGACCTTTTGGCGTTAAGCAGAATGAATACTGTCTCTTCTTCAACCTTTGGTCACTCAATGCTGAGTGTAGGTCTCACTGAGATGTTGAAAACTCAGTGTAAGATAAATAGTCACGTTAAAGTACAGGTATGTGCACGCACATAGGACAAGGGGGAAAGGTCCAGGGTAATTTTTTTAATTATTTTCTTAATTTTCTTAATTTTTTTTACGTTTTGCAATTTCTCAAACAGTGTGCTTGTGTTGAATCCTCACATAGTATAAAACAAAGTCGCTATTTTTGTCTGTTTGTTTGTCTGTATGCTTAAATCTTTAAAACTACGCAACGGATGTTGATGCGGTTTTTTTTAATAGATAGAGTGATTCAAGAGGAAGGTTTTAGTATATAATTTGAACGAAATCCACGCGGGTGAAGCCGCGGGCATCAGCTAGTAAAAAAAAATTAACTGGCGCCAAAATTGACCACAGTTAAATGAGGATCAGCATAATCTGCCTAGCTTTTTTTTCACCTATTTTCGGGTCGGCGTCCAGTCTAACCGGATGCAGCTGAATACCTGTATTTTACATGGAGCGACTTCCTAAACAAAATTAAACGTGTCTTAGAAGAAACTTATTCACACCCACCTCTTTGGCTTGAAAGTCAAAATCTAGAAGATGTAGCCACTGCGATTTGAGCGTGAAATTGTGGAGTACGCTCAGCTCATCCACAAACGATCCGATGTAGTCTGGAGACAGAACAAGTGAAATGAGAAGCTTCTTCTTCACAGCGTATCGATGGCATAAGTTCAGATTTGTATAACTCAAAAGTCAGCCACGCGAACCTCGCTCACTGATATAGTTAATAGATCATCACAGGCGCAGGTGATAGGGGCATTCTATGAACCCCCATCTGCAGAGCTTGTCTTTACCTCGGCTGACTTGGGTTCGTAGTCAGCTTACGAGATTTCCAAATCGGCCACGGTAACGTCTACCTAAGTGGAAGGTTTTCTGATGGATAGTTTACGACTTTTCGGCCTTTAAGTCACTAAGACGTAGCTGTGCAATGGATGGAGTTCGTAAGCTTGTGGCCTCGTCCTCTCGATATGGCTGGCTATAGTCTTGAGAACTTTAGAACTATACTAATAAGAATCTAAAAACATCGTGAGGAAACCGGCATGTCTTAGAACCAAAAAATTCGAAGACATGTGACAATCCAAGCCAATCCGCACTGGGCCCGCGTGGTAGATTATAGCCCATCCCTCTCCTGGAGGAGGCCTGAGTCCCTGCAGTGGGAACATTATAGGCTGATGATGATGATGATTATGAAAAAGCACATAATGATATTAAATTACCGAAAAAAAGATATTCCTTCCAAAACCTTGGTGTTACGGTGGTTATTTACACAGTTTTTGAACGCATACTGCGGCATTTTGACGTCTTACTGTTGGCTATGATTGGACCATACTAATTTGAAATAAGACCACAAATACTTTTGTGGTCTTAAGTTTCGGGCCGTTTTTGAAGCGCTTATCGGGAATCTAGTACATTATTAATCGAAGTATTTCACACCTAAACATCTGTGTACAAAATAAAATAGCGTACCTTCCACCGCCTGTCCAGCATCAAGTTCGACCCTCAACGCATCAGGTCTAGGATGCACCACGGACAGTACGATATGGTACCCGCCTCCGGGAGGGAACCTCGTCTGCCGGGCTGCGTCGGCTGTCTCCGACTTGGCACCTTCCACGACTGAGGTCTGGTAGACTACCCGTTTTAGAGCTTCTACTACTGTTTGTGAAGCTGTAATGATAGAAATATAGGCTTTAACATTTTTAGACTTCGCCAGTAATGTTTTAACTCACATGGAATAGGGCGCGAGCCTATCGCCATCAACCGGGCATAAATCCAGACTCCGTGGCTGCTACTAAGAAATTCCTAATGGAAAATAGGATTTTGTCTGACCCGGGAATCGAACCTAGGACCTCATGCTTAGACATGAATTTTGCTGGATGGCTGGATGTAATGTGAAGGGTCTATCTATGGCCACTTCAACAGTAGTGATAATCTCAATGATGATGACATTACCATTAGCGTCTCTTGAGAGGAGCTTGTGGCTAAATCATAAAATCCACTCAGGTTAAGGTTGATGCGCCAAGGTAGACCGCGAAATTCGAATTTTCTTGCGTTTTTTGCAATTTCCCGGTCAGTGTCAAGTCGTATGTGAAATAAAATGGGATACGCGGCAATGACAAATGACTATTTACTGAGTAATAATGATTAAAATTACCAATACAACCGTCTCAGTTCATACAATCCTCAAGAATGCCTTCTTCATCAAATAGTCACTCTTGAGGATTGTATGAACTGAGATGGTTGTATTGGTGATTTTAATTATTATTATTCAGTAAATAGATATTTATCCCATTTTATTAAAGATACGACTTGACACTGACCGGGAAATTGCAAAAAACGTAAGAAAATTTGAATTTCGCGGTCTACCATGTCACCTTCACCTTAAGCCGTCCGTGCCTCGAAAAGCAAGTTAAGTCGTTGGTCCCGGCTGTCATATTTGGTAGATCTTTGACAGTCGTTCGACTGGTAGTCAGAGGTCCGAAAGTCTGACAATCAGTCTCACCAAAGGGTCCTATTACCCGTCGGGGCCGCGGATTTTAGTACTAGATGACGTGGCCTCGGCACAAGGGCAAAGAAGGAACATGGGTTCGGTTTTTAGTCAGTAGAAGTCTGACACTCCCCTTCGCTCTGCCCAAGAGCGGGGTCATTTGATGATTTTCCACACCCCCAAAAAAAAAAAAAGGGTATCCTATTACAGTATTACCCAGTACAAACTGGGTTGTGGAAGTGACATAGGTAGTCGCTTTATATAAAATACTAGCGGACGTCCCGCGGTTTCACCCGCGTAGATCCCGTTCTCGTGGGTATACAGGGATAAAAAGCCTATGACACTCAACAATAATGTGGCTTTCTATTGGTGAAAGAATTTTTTAAATCAGTTCAGTAGATCCCGAGATTACCCCTTACAATTCAACAAATACACAAACTTTACGTCTTTATAATATTAGTATAGATAAAATACTAGTAATCAGCTGCATCCGGTTAGACTGGAAGCCGACCCTAAAGCTGAGAAAAGGCTAGGTAGATGATGATGATGACGTCTGTTGCCATTTTTCGATCAAACATTCTACTGAAAATGTGATGATGATACCTTTAGCATCTCTAAAGAACATGACCCTCTCCCCAGCAAGCCAGGTATCCTGGAACAGTGGCTTCCTCTGCACCACATAGAAGCTGTTGTGTTTGGTCAGGTCGTAGGCAGCTGCCACTTCTTCTGCCGCCTCATGATCATCAGCGACGGCGTCCAGGACTGAGTGCAGTTGTTTGGAGGTCACGAACTTGGTTATTTTTAATTTTATTACGTCTGGAAAATAGAGATTTTTTGTCAGTGGAGTGGGTAAAGGTTTATAAACTAGTAAAATGGGACGGGAAGCTATTTGATTTGTTTCCTTGTTACTTTAAGGACAATAGGGATGTTTCCTGACTAAAAATATATGATTCTGTTTAATCCGTCAGCTAGATAACGAAAAATTTTGGACGTGTTTTTTTAATCAAATTAATAAAAAATTACGAAGATAAAACGCGTCAAAGATCATGAGTGGGGGGGGGCTTGTGACGTTACTTTCTTGTAAAACTTGTCATGCAATATGACGTCTCACGGGTTATCAAAGCACTGTATCGTCTTAAGGTTGCACAAGCCAGTCATTCTTCCATACAAACGTAGTATGGTGATTACTCCTCTGGTTGGCGATGTAGGTTCAAAATTAAAATTGTATCAACTGGTCTTGTCATTATCTAGGCCTCTATGGAAGCAGAATTGGAAAAAAAATATTGATTTGGAAGTTATGACTGTGAGCGTCGAAACTTTCATATTTTAGCACTAATTTTAACCATCTTTTGGCGTAAATAAGTTACGTATATAGTACGAAAATGAAAAAAGTGAAACCATACAGGCATAGATTAGTTATTAAAGAATTCAAATAATTTTATTTTGAACAGATACATTCAATGGATTTTTCATGGTATCCATCACAGATCACAGAAACAACAGGAGATATGCCCTTTAGCCGAAAATGTATGGGGACCTGTGTCGTCAGTTCACACACGCAGAGCAGTAAAAACAATAGTTAAACGCATTCGCAAACACATCCGCATTTCTTAAAACATTACGTACTACACAATCAATTATAAACCTTATCCCTTCAGTCACAGCGTGTATTTACCATGCACCGCACAATTTACTTAATACATTTTGTTTCACTTCGACGCTAGTGATTGACTAAATCGAAAAGTTATCGATTCTTCTATTTATTATTATATTGTAATAAAGTTCTTTTGGGGTCCTGAAAATAATATATTATAAATAAAAAACAATGTCCATATATCATCCAAAATAAAAAAAGTCATTTATTCAAAACAGGTTGATTAAAAAAAAAAATATTGATTTGTGTCTGTAGTAAATCGTACCTAATATTAACTTACACCACAGATTTGTTGCAACAGATTTTGACGTTCGAAAAGTGCTGATTATAAGCAGCACTTTTTTCTGTCTGTTAGTTTAAGTCCCTCAGGGGTTGAATTTCAAAAAATAAATCCTTCTTTATTCCTTGTCTACATTATAAAGGGAACCTCTGTGCAAAATTTCAGCTTTCTAGGTCCAAGGGTTTGGGCTGGGCGTTGATGAGTCAGTCAGTCAGGACTTCTCTTTTTATTTAAGTATTTAAATAGATAGATAGATAACTCGA
Source organism: Diarsia dahlii (assembly GCA_949775195.1). Classification (NCBI taxonomy): domain Eukaryota; kingdom Metazoa; phylum Arthropoda; class Insecta; order Lepidoptera; family Noctuidae; genus Diarsia; species Diarsia dahlii. The sequence goes on along the minus strand of OX459210.1, from coordinate 10,448,642 downwards.
GCAACCAATGAATACTTTTTATTCAGTCAATATTAAGCAATAAAAAGCACTTTCTATTTTCAGTATTGCTTGCAAAAATAAGTAAGCGTGATAATATAAACGTTGTTATTAGTACCTACCTATATTTATAATTTGTTGTTTAAACTAAAAATAAATTTATATTTTATTAGTAAATACATAGTACAGAATATTGGTTTTTCTTATCTCCATTTACGGCAACGCTCAGTAACGCCATAAAATACGCCTTATACTGCAGTAACAATTGTGTAGAGTAATTAATTGTATAATGCATAATATGTATAATCATTCGTACGTATACGCAGAATCATCGTATAAAATATCGACAACTACAAACATCACAATTAGACATCTCTAGCTCACAAAGACTGACAGCAGCAGCTTTTCGAAAATATTGTGTGAGTGAGAGCATCAGTAAAACACCTATCCATTGCGCTATTAGATCAGCCGATTCACTGGTCGATTTGTACTAAACAAGCAATGGTTTTTGTTCCTAATGAAAACAATTGATTTGGTTTTTCATCATGTTTCTCGTACCACGAAGTAATGTTTTAATGAATTTAATATGAAAAACATTATTTTTGTAGTACTTACGTGTGAAATGAGATACCATCTTTCGTGTAATTCACAATACAGCTATTATTTTTACAAATATTCACTGAACAACGCGGCATTTTGTAAAAAATCACGAGCAGTGAAGACGTCGCAAGTTGACATTCGACTTATTATTGAAAGTGGCATAAGGCCCCGTCGTGGCCACATGAGTTCGCATGTACCACGCCTCCTTGCCATATCTCCTGTTGTTTCTGTATCTGTGGTATCCATACTACCAAAGGTCTGCATAGAAACAATCGCGCGCCCCGTTTTAGTTGTGTCTCTTTCGCATGCATTTCGCTCGTGATGTCGGATGAAATAGCATGCATTTTAGCCCCGCCCACCAACTAGTTCGTGCCGTTGGCTTGTTTACCCTTAATTGTATTAGGCTCCTTCCACAAAATCATCTCATTTTGATCAATTTTGATCGCTTGGTGTGGGAAATCTATGAAGAATTTGAAGCTTCCTTTTGGCTATTATAAGAGACGAGTTCTTTTTCTGGTGGATAGGTTTCAAGAATTTTCAAAATAATGTTTATATTAATGACAATCACCCGTACTCAAAAGCCCTTTTCCGCACAAATACCGATCGAGTTACGTTTGACTTAGCCGAACATAACACTACAAACGATTTTAAACATTAAAAAAAATATAAATAACATCACCGTATGGTCTACTAGCGGACCTATTTGTCACATTTTCGACTTCAATACAAAATATAGCAGAAAAAAAATGTTAAAACATCACAATTTTTACAAAATGTCTCGACAAATAAGATTTTTTTTCTATACCTTAGAATCACGTTAAAGAAAATTTAAAAACTACGTATTAATTTTAAGGTAACCTTCTAATAGAATCGTATTTTTATTTTATCAATAAACTATAATTTCATTTAGTAAATTGAATCCAAAGTTAACTATATTATCGACCGCGCAAACTCTATCTCGCCAGTACGAATCGGCCACTGCCAAAGGACGGACGTATCGCTTTGTGTCACAAACGCTCCCGTGTTTTTCGTAAACATATTTTCGAGATTGTAAGCCGATTACCACAACTTGATACACTTATTAATTTTGATCAAACATGTTTTTTTTGCTAGTTATTAAAGATTGCTAAAATTTTTTTCATCTTCAGATCGAAGTCGAATTTCACGATCGATTGTTGTTGTCGATTGTACTTCGATTTATATTTTTAACCGACCTCCAAAAAAGAGGAGGTTCTCTATTCGTGTTTGTATGTCCGCGAATATCTCCGTCAATTGTGGACTGATTTTCAAAATTCTTTTTGTCTTGGAAAGGGTATACTCCCGAGGTGATCCCATTGTCACCAAGTCAGTTTCTGATGATGGGAACTCTGAGAAATTGAGGGCAACCCTCGAATATCAAAGGCGCACATAACGTTTTCCATACATTTTCAGAAGCTGTTCAAGTATTTGCGTCTGATAATCATAATTTTATGTGGCTGTGCTGATGACGGAAGGTGCAACTCCTCAACGGTCAGGACTTGAAAGAAAATTCCTTCAAAATTATACGTACTTATGGATCGATAGTTCTATTCTTTCAGGCTATTAGATTGAACTGATGATAGACGGTAAATCTCATTAACCGACTTAAAAAAAAGGAGGTTCTCAATTCGTCGCCTAGAAAAATTTTAGGTTTTTCCGTCATGGGTGTCGTTTTGATGGTTTTTGGGGTCGCTGATTACGAAAATGTGGTCAAAATGAAAATCAAGATGGCGCCGACGAAAATTTTTGGTTTTTCCGTCATGGGTGTCGTTTTCATGGCTATAGGGGTCGCTGATTACGAAAATGAGGTTAAAATGAAAATCCAAAATGGCGGTCAAGAAATTTTTTGGTTTTTCCGTCATGGGTGTCGTTTTGATGGTTTTTGGGGTCGCTGATTACGAAAATGTGGTCAAAATTAAAGTTCAATATGGCGGCCAGGAAAATTTTTGGTTTTTCCGTCTTGGGTGTCGTTTTGATGGTTTTTGGGGTCGCTGATTACGAAAATGAGGTCAAAATGAAAATCCAAGATGGCAGCCAGGAAATTTTTTGGTTTTTCCGTCATGGGTGTCGTTTTCATGGTTTTTGGGGTCGCTGATTACGAAAATGAGGTCAAAATTAAAGTTCAATATGGCGGCCAGGAAAATTTTTGGTTTTTCCGTCTTGGGTGTCGTTTTCATGGTTTTTGGGGTCGCCGACTACGAAAATGAGGTCAAAATGAAAATCCAAGATGGCGCCGACAAAATTTTTGGTTTTTCCGGCATGGGTGTCGTTTTCATGGTTTTTGGGGTCGCTGATTACGAAAAAGAGGTCAAAATTAAAATTCAAGATGGCGCCGACGAAATTTTTGGTTTTTCCGTCATGGGTGTCGTTTTCATGGTTTTTGGGGTCGCTGACTACGAAAATAAGGTCAAAATGAAAATCCGATAAAACGGGTTTGTTAAACATGAAATCGAAATAAATATTAATAAGTTATACTATAGACTACTGGCCCGTGTTGAAAAAAATATGGGTCATGTGAACCACTAGGTGACCTATCTAGAACGATATAAGAGCATAAAATAATAAGATTCAGCACTATGCCGTCACTTGTAAGCTGTCCAACCGAGTGCAGGTGAGAATTCAAAAGTACAGGTAGAGTGGGTAGGACATTTTGGTCATATATTTTTGTACGGCATTCTTACCATCGATAGATCCATGAAAAATAATAAGAAAACGTGTAGTGCCGTAAAAAAATGGTGCGCCACAAAGTCGGAATTTATTTTTTATTTTCCGACAATTTCCAGAGTAAATTTGGTCATTTGATTTTGTACGGCATCAGTTTCATACTATTTCAATACTGCTTCTAATCCATTATTCCGCAACGCCGTACAAAAATCATGCGACAAGGGGAAATAATCGAGGGTTGCAACCCCCTCTCTTTCCGTGGTCCAGGGGGTGATTTGACACAACATAAAATTAATTTATTTTGAAAGTATTTTATGCATAGATAATATTTTTTCATATGCCGTACATTTTCGTTGGTCCAAAGAAAAATATTTTTTTTTTTCTAAAAAGTGATTGTTTTATTTATTCACATCATTAGAATGAAACAAATCCATTATATATATGTATCAATAATGTTTGAAGTATATATTAAATCAAAAAGTATACAAAACTGTTGATACTGGGATTGACAGTTTCAATTCTTGGATATAATATAAACACCGTTTCAGTTCAGTTAGACGTCATAGTGATTTTATCATATTATCAATTGTTCTCTTCAAAAATATGTTAATGCCGTACTGTATCAGATGGCATATATCAGTACTCTAGGCCTGTATCAGTACCCATATAATGGTAGCGTCATTTTCATCAGCCTAAAAGATATGGTCTGCATTAAAATTAAAATGTACGGCATCATTTTTTCCTAATTTATTTATGTTAATACTATTTAAAACAAGGGATAAAATTTAGAAAACTGCTATAATTCATTAATCTATGATATTTAAACTTTTGCAATAATTTGCAAAATTTCAGTTTTTGTATTTCTCTATAACTTTTTTTAGAACAGTTTCTTTTGAACGGCAATACTATATAGCAATTGTATTTTACAATATCATGTTTAAAAAAGTTCCCGTACAGGATCAAATGACTTTACAGCTTTAAAAATCAAGGATACGATGAAATAAAGATAATTATTGATATACATTTAAAATGAACAATAATTTTTTGACGGCAATATTTTTAATAGTACTTTTGAGTGCTAGATAATGTTTTGGATCGGAAGGTTGGAAAGACGGGGCAGGCGAGCTCCTAGATTTCCTATTGATCTGCGGAATACTTTTGATGCAGTTCTTCAGGAAATTCCCCGAACGAACAACTCCGTTGAAGGCTTTCACAGGGAATTCTCGTCACTTCTATCGGCTCATCACCCATCTATATGGAAGTTTTTGGATGAACTTCGTCGGCAGCAAAGCCTGACAGAGCTGAAATTGGAGCAAATTTTGTCTCGTGGATCACACACAACTAGTCGGCCAAGATATAGGCAAACATCGGCAAGATTGAAAGATTTAGTTGAATCATTTGGGGAGAGACCACTCCCAGATTACTTACAGGCCATTGCTCATAATTTTGAATTCCAACAAATATGATTAAATAAATACATAAAAAACGAAACAAACAAAATGATTAAACGTAAAAAACTAAAAAGCATAAAAATTTAAAATAAATAATCATATCTATCTGGGGTCAAAGTCTACATACTGCATACGGCCAATTACCGTTTTTTTTACAAAATAAGCCAGCATTCCTTCAGGCGTGATCGAGATTCTTGACCTCGAAAGCACAAAACCTAACAAAAAATCAAATGTTTTTTTTCCCTTCATCACGTATAATACTTAAAATCTGATTTTGTGTATAAAAATCAATGAAAAATAAAAACAACCAAAAAAACCACAAAACCTATCAAAAAATCAAATATTTTTTTCCTTTCATCACGTATCATACTTAAAATCTGATTTGAAAATTGTGTAAGTAATCAATGAAAAAAAAACAACAAAAAAAAAACGCTGGGTGTCAGTCCACCTCCACGTGGTGCCCGGTGGAAACGTGATAACGGCTAACGGACTATTTGAATGACAATGCCTATAATTCCATTTTTTTCCTGTTCATGTTATTTTACATTTTGTCTAGTATAACTTATTAATATTTATTTCGATTTCATGTTTAACAAACCCGTTTTATATATTATTACTAAATTTTGAGCTCATTTTCGTAATCAGCGACCCAGAAAACCATGAAAACGACACCCATGACGGAAAAACCAAAAATTTGCCTGGCTGCCATCTTGAATTTTAATTTTGACCTCTTTTTCGTAATCAGCGACCCCAAAAACCATGAAAACGACACCCATGACAGAAAAACCAAATATTTTCCTGGCCGCCATCTTGGATTTTAATTTTGACCTCTTTTTCGTAATCAGCGACCCCAAAAACCATGAAAACGACACCCATGACGGAAAAACCAAAAATTTTCCTGGCCGCCATCTTGGATTTTCATTTTGGCTTCATTTTCGTAATCAGCGACCCCGAAAACCACGAAAACGACACCCATGACGGAAAAACCAAAAATTTTGTCGGCGCCATCTTGGATTTTCATTTTGGTCTCATTTTCGTAATCAGTGACCTCAAAAACAATGAAAACGACACCCATGACGGAAAAACCAAAAAAAATCCTGACCGCCATCTTGGATTTTCATTTTGACCTCATTTTCGTAATCAGCGACCCCAAAAACCATGAAAACGACACCCATGACGGAAAAACCTAAAATTTTCCTAGCCGACGAATTGAGAACCTATAATTTTGAAGGAATTTTCTTTCAAGTCCTGACCGTTGAGGAGTTGCACCTTCCGTCATCAGCGCAGCCACATGAAATTATGATTATCAGACGCAAATACTTGAACAGCTTCTGAAAATGTATGGAAAACGTTATGTGCGCCTTTGATATTCGAGGGTTGCCCTCAATTTCTCAGAGTTCCCATCATCAGAAACTGACTTGGTGACATTGGGACCACCTTGGGAGTATACCTTTTCAAACAAAAAAATAATTTTGAAAATCGGTCCAGAATGGGTCTGACAAACGTTTTTTACTTTACACGCCAAATAAATCTACAAAAAATTACAAGAAGAACTGTGTTTTTACTTTTTTCATATCTTAAAAAATGACTGAGATATTTACAATCAAAGTGCGTATTTCCGCCCGAAGGTTTTTAAAAACGCGGGCGGGCGCTCACTACCCGATGACGTCACAACTCCCACAACCACGCCACGTTTGCACGCCCGTGTGCAGTAAAAATCAAAATTATAAAGTTCTATGTGGTAAAAATGGAAAAAAATACTGTATTGTGCCTCGGTGCTTCAATCACCTTCAATTCAACAGTTTAAACACCTGATAAACTCTTTGTATGTGCTTGAGGACCCAAAAAATGAAGAAAAAGTGGATGACACCCGTAAAAAGAGTTGATTCAATAGGTCCTAAAACTAAAGCGCACTGCTGTGAAGACCATTTCGATTTTATTTTCTTTTCATTTAAAAATAAAATTAATCAAAAATATCTGGTTTAGTACCTATAAAACTATAATAATGGTACCTAGGTATTTGCCTACTTACAAAACTGGTAACTACGACTTAGGTACTACATTCTGTATATGGGTAAATAGTGACTTTTTCTTTTAGTTTATACCTACTAATAAAACACATAAAATAATCATCGACAACCTCGAGATTCGAGATGTTGATTGCGAGTACCTACCTATAGGTACTAACTAAATGAAAGACACACTTTCAGTTAGGTTTAAGTTTGAACAAATACCTACCCAGGAGTAGGTAATGCTTACTTAGAACATTCCTATATACCTTTTCATCGTTATTCCACGATTTTCAGCAGCCATAAAATCCTGATTTTTCATGACATATTGTGTCACCAAGTCACCATCAAACTATCCACTCTTGGCAGATTGTTCGACTGACATATTAGAAAACCTTCCATTCTAAACAATACACGTTTCACTTTAGTGTAATCGGATATAAAGGATAATATTATTATTACTTTGAAATAAAAGGATACTATAAATGCGACGACAACGACGAGGCAAAAGGAGTACTATGTATTAAGGATCGAAGCAAGTGGCGATCTGTGGTTTCTGCCTATCCCCATGGAAAAAGGGCGTGAGTTTAAGTATAGATGTGTATGTATAAGTACATAATAGGAAAACGAAGACGATCGAAACAAAATAAAACGAGACGCGCCTAATTTATTATGGTCAACGCACCGGACTAAGTGCCGCGCAGTGACGCGGTCGCGGGCTGAACAGGGTTGTGACGTATTAGTACGAGCGCGCGTTATCTCGGAAATTCAAAAAAATACTTAAACTTCTCGGCGTTATAACTTCGTAAATACTGCATGTATCGAAGTAAAACAAAAATGAATGTAATGTACACGTTCTACGCTTCGATTTTAGGTGTATTTGATACGAATATTCTGACCCTTTTGTGTTCCCCATTGTCGGAGATATGCGCGGACACACATAAAAAAACATACGAATAGAGAACCTACTTCCTTTTTAGAAGTCGGTTAAAAAGAGACGGAAACATTATTTATTTTTGACGTGTTAAAGTGCTTTCACAACCAATTTACAACAAATATTAAAATCTGTGATTAAAATAGATATCATAATTTTTTATTTTAATTCATCTAACACCAAATTGAACCATTTTTATGTTGATTGATGTACTGTACCTATACACAACACACATTCCAGACTTTTTTCAAAGCCGTACGCGTGTACTTACTTACTATAAAATTATGTCACTTAAAATAATAATCGTATAAATGATCAAATTTTTCAACCGTAGTTCAACGCTCGAAATGCCCGTGTGTGCGTTCGTCGGTGTTATCGCTGCACACAAACATAGCATCGCACCGAAATTGCCTAAAGTTCCGCAAGTCTTGTCTGTACAAGGCCCCTTAAAAGAGAAAAAATATGTATCCAATGTGTTTTGGAAATCTATCGGACAGACAAATTAGTTTTTTTTTTGTCAACCTCCCCCCTATCCTCAAATACTAGTTGGGTTAGTGGACACTGGAGAAAACGTACTATTTTAAACAAGTTACTGTTATTTCAAGCAACATACGAAAGCAGTTGCAAATTCGCGTATATTTTGTAATACCGCTCTTAAAAATTATGTCCTTTTGCTTTTATTTATTCAACCTTTTTTATTTAAAAAACGGTGCCCAATTTCTTTTGCTATTTGCCTATTGCGTTTACATTCATTTAAACTCACAGAGGTACCCAAAACACCCAGACCAAGAAAAGCTATCTGTAGGCCATACAAATATTTGTTCCGTGCGAGGATCGAACCCGCAACAAGCAGCGCAGCAGACAATGGCTCAGTCACAACGCTACCCTGCGCGATCCCCAAGCTCAAAACTTTCTTACCAGAATGTATAAAAGCGTTCTCAATAAGGCCGGCAATCTCCGCAGCCGTCGCCTCATCATTGGCCAACACAGTTAGCTCAGTGGTTATAGAATGTGACAGCGTATCGAACGAGCTGATCTTGTCGTATGGCAGTGATACCCTGGAGATGAGAAACGGGTTAAGTATATTAAAAGGTTGGAAGGGATAGGTACAAAAGAAAAGAGATATTTTCGGGACCATTTATTAATTACCTACGACAAACGAATTTTATGATTTTTTGCCACCTACTCTTCCGTCCTTGATATAGGTGGCCAAATTTGTGAGATTCCGCCCTCCCTAGTGCGACGTTTTCATCATTGAACGAAATTAAATCCCCTCCCACCCCTTGTGGACCCCTTATTGTGAAAACCTAACAATAGGAACTTACTACTACTTTAGGTTAGGTTTCACCCACGATCACTATGTGAAACCTAGGAATGCACTCCGCATGCATAATTAGGTTTAAAGTAAGTACAGTATTTATTGCGTTAGGTATTGTCTTGTATTCGTGATACTTGAAAGATAAAACTTTGGATCGGAAAATTCCAGTAGCTACCTTAAGTATTAAGAGCTCACAACGTTTCTGATCCTTTACAAGTACCTACCTACACCATGCTAAAATTTTGTCAAGTGACAAATACACTCGAGAGCAATGAATCCGGGTCACTTAAAGAATGTTAAAAATCTCGGAAAATAAAAATGATAGGTTAATGCAATAAATTGTATTTAATAGACAATGTAATACTCCTTAAATGAAGGTATTAAAACTTCTTAGTTATTGTAAAGTTATATCATAAAAAAATCAAATTTGAAAAAGGGCCACTTTCGAAGATGGAACTACGTAATTACAGCATTTGGTTTTGCTTTTGTTTGTAATCTGTCATTTATGTGGGTACATAAACCATGTTGATAGTGCTCTATATTCATTATTCAAGCTGAAATTATGTCGCTTACGCCTGAAGAATGCACCAGAATACTTACAATGCTGGAAACCGGCCGGAGTCAGCGCGATACAGCCAGGACTGTCGGTGTGTCGCTGTCAACAGTACAAAGAGTTCTCCGACGTTACGAAGAAACTGGTTCTAACCTACGCAGACCAGGAACGGGCAGAACCAGGTGTACCACAGCACGAGAAGACCGATACTTGGTGAACACCATGCTTCGAAATCGCTTTCTCACAGGAACTGAACTCACAAATCAGTTTCGACGCCTCGGAGGAAGTAACCCAAGTGCATGGACAGTAAGACGTCGGCTTGCTGAATCTAACTTAAAACCCCTTAGACCCAATGTTATTTATAATATCATTGCTTAGACCTGCAAACGGCCCTAAACTGGAGCGTGGGCATCGTATTTCAAGACTTAAGATATGCCCAGAGCCACGTAAATTGGAGTATTGAAGATTGGTCAAAAGTTATGTTCTCCGACGAATCAAAATTTATGCTCTACAAGCACGATGGAAGACACAGAGTGTATCGAAGACCAGGGGAAAGATTCAAGCAAGCATGCATCGAAGAAAAAGTAGCCTACGGTGGTGGGTCTGTACTTGTGTGGGCCGGAATTTCTTCTGAAAGTCGCACAGAGCTGGTGATCATAGAAAACGGCTCTTTAACTAGCGAAAGATATGTGGAAGAAATCCTCAATGATCACGTTGGTCCATTTATGGTCAATTTAGGTGAGGATGCTATATTTATGCATGACAATGCCCGACCTCATACAGGTAGGATTGTGAATGACTACCTTCAAGAGATGAACATTACTCGTATGGAGTGGCCAGCGCGCAGCCCGGATATCAACCCGATCGAGCATGCTTGGGACGAGCTAGGCAGATGCGTAAAACAACGAAACCCTCCCCCAATCACGCTTCGTGAGCTCAAAATTGCTCTCACAGAGGAATGGGAGAAAATTCCCCAAAATCGTATAAGGAACTTGGTGTACAGCATGCCAAACCGCGTAAACGCAGTAATGGAAGCACGAGGAGGCAATACGAAGTATTAAAATTCAAGAAAATCGTAATAAAGTTCAAAAATTTCATGTTTCCTATTTTTGTTTTAAGGAGAGATCAGCAGTTTTTTTCTTTATGTAATTTTGTGTTAATAAAATGTATGGTGACTCATATTTGTTTTACTTTCATTTAAGGAGTATTACATTGTCTATTAAATACAATTTATTGCATTAACCTATCATTTTTAGTTTCCGAGATTTTTAACATTCTTTAAGTGACCCGGATTCATTGCTCTCGAGTGTATATTTTACCACAGCATTTTACCCCAACATTCTTGAAGAGGAATGGCAGGTCAAGCAATCAAGAAAACACGCGCAACTTGAACTAAGTCGACTATATCGATCCATCTACTTCGTAATTCAATCTGTGCACTTCAAGTCAGCCAATCACTTAGTTTTATTTACCATAATACTTAGCTTAACTAAAGAAAAACCACCAGTAAAGGACTTCGAAGGTTAGTCATAAAAATGCATTTATCTTAATATAAATATGGTATAAAAATATGTCAAAGGGTAATCGGAGGTCAGGGAGCAATTGGCTTGATAAGGGAAAGAATCATAACAATCGTAAGTCGTAAAATTTTGGTTTGTATCAATATGTAGCTGTTATCTCATATCAGTGGTGAGAAGCCCTGAGAGGGTCAATTAATGTCATATTACTTATTAGTAAGACACGCGACACGCGACTGTTAATCATTTTAATGTTTTCATAGCCTTAGTTTGTTTATATGGCTAATCAAGATTATTTAGTGGTAGGAATGCATTTGAATTCTTGTGTAGGGATTCTAGAAGGATGGAATAGATGGCAAACTCATACTATTTATATTATTACGGTTCGTTTTACCACCTACGATTAAGTTTCCGTTAACATACTTTGTAGATAATTGAAGTAGTGGCTTTTCGGACATCGTGAAATAGGCCCAGAGCCCAAACCATTACGGGCATTTTCAATGTCAAAAAACAGGAAAAAAATCGGAGCTACTATAACTAGACCCTGTATCCCGTCCGGTTTCATAAATTGCGAACCTGCATGTTGCTATACTTGCCATTTTCCGGATATTTCTTAGGTTATATGACATGTCTCACCTGTAGACTTCCGTAGTCTTCCACCAGAGAGGCAGCCCGATGATAATGAGCACCCCCACGAAGGAAGCGCTCGCCCACATCCGGTTGGACTCTGTAAGTAATAAAAATCATTCTACTTAGTTTAGGGTCAGCTTCCAGTCTAACCGTACGCAGTTGAATACCAGTATTTTACATGCGACTGCCTCTCTGACGTCTACAAACCAGTATTCGCTGGGTAACGAGGTAGGTACTGGGTACGATACCCCCTTTTTTTTTTGGTGGGTGGAAAATCATCAAATAACCCCCCCGCTCTTGGGCAGAGCAAAGGGGAGTGTCAGACTTCTACTGACTAAAAACCAACCCATGTTCCTTCTTCGCCCTTGTGCCGAGGCCGCGTTATGCCTTTCGATAATCCGCAGCCCCGACGGGGGTACGATACCCCTTGGTAATGAGCCTACTACACGCACGTACTTCCCCACAGTTTTGCCTGCGGGATTACACGGTGCACACAGTACATCGCGCGTGTGGTTTGTAATGGTAATACAGTTTTACCAACCATACGCGCGATGTACTGTGAAGTGTGAACGAAAACTGTGGGGAAGTGCGTGCGTGTAGTAGGCCCATATGACTAGTTGTGAGACTTTCGGGTCACTGTTTACATAAACTACTGTCAAAGATCTACAAATGACAACCGGAATCAACGGCTAAACGTGCTTTCCGAGGCAAGCGGGACTTAGCCTGAAGATCGGCCCAAGCGGCTGATATTACTTAGCCACGAGCTCCTCCGACTGGAAAAGTAGATACCGAAGTAAAATATTCCACAATACTGATTGTGTTAGCGTTCTATTAAGTAAGCCTATATTTAGCGGTTTTGCGGATGTCACGATGACACATCATAGCTTTTAGCAGCTTTGGATAACACGCTAGCCTTCCATGTCGTTTGTCACATGTGGAAACATCGACGCACAAACGGCAACAACAACGCAACGGACACGTTTGTCTTGTCATCAATTCTTCTATTCTATTTTACGTTGATGGCAAGCAAAGCCGGTGTCGACCATTCTGCCAATGTCAAAAGTGAATTGGAAGTCATCAATTCTTGTTCAGATTAGAGTCTAAACGTCAATATCAACCAATCCTTCTGTCTACAGAAGAATAGTCCTTTATGTTTTCAAAAAGTCCAGTATTGCATTGATAAGCAAAACAAGAAGAGCCTAAACAAACACAATGATATTTTATCGGCGATTCTCTGAAAACTATATGATGGAGAAATCAAAAAATAAAATGAGGAAATGATTACTTCAGTCCTGTTGAAATTCGCTGGTTAACACAAAACAAATTGAAAGTGTTTGCCACTTGTTTAGGCCCCCATTTGATCTGAGCCCCCTAGATATACACATATTAGGAGTTCTAGAACCATCTACAAGTCTACAACAAGCGAAGATGACGAGACGCACTAGACTGCATCATGAAAGATGGAACCACATCAGCACAATATAGCTGACAGAAATAGAAAGAAATGGGTGAGGTCTTTGTTCAGCAGTGAGGCAGTATAGGCTGGAATAATCATTATTCAGAACTGCCAGCCATGAACGACTAGAAGTTTACCGTAACATTATAGGAATGTTAGAAACATTATAAGCTTGTAAGAATCTTAGTAATGGCGGAACAACAGTACACGTTTCTTTGAAAAAAGGGCGTTCGTATATGTAGGTATGTATAACCGAAAGCGATCTCAATATAGTTTACATCTAGGACAATAAATGCTTCACAGATGTCAATATCTAAATGAAAATCAAAACGCTACGGCGCAGACATGACGTTTGCGCATCTATTAAAAACTTCGTGTTAGATTGCCCTCAATTACCACTCATTCTCCTGCTTGACACCTGACCTGTGTTATTGATACCGTTACCACTACGCAGCTTGGAGTACCAGGGCCACAGAACCCTGGACTAGTGAACTTTATACAGCACCTGACCGGGAATATGGCATACACGGGCTTAGGAAAAGGTTGAGTTTGTAGAGCGCCGTCTCTTTTCCTCATACATGTCTGACAGTCTCTTTCTAGACCTCGGTAAATTATATTTTCTGGTGGGTATTGTACGTAGTGATGGCTCAATGTATACTGGATCTATTAATGTGCCACGCCTACAAATAGAATTGAAATAAATATGTTTCGAAGCACTGAATTTAGATACTTATAAACAATCGTTTTGTTTGTAGTATCAGGTTGCTGGTTGGGAAAGTCGGATGAAAGGCAAAAGAGTAATTTATTAGAATGCTGATAGATTGAGAGGGCCAGAAAAGCCAAAGAAAAGATGGATGGATTGTGTGAGCTATGAAAAGAAAGAGCAAGGGGTAAATGGAGCAGTGACGTTACAATCTGTAACATTCTGATAAAGATGATGGTAGAAGATAACGTGTTGCGCCGACCCCAAGTAGGAAGGAAGGGGGACACGTGGAGGAAGGCTATGGTGAAAGTAGAATGAAAGAGCTATAGCTTGATGCAACTACATACTAGTTTTAGGAGATATAAGAGGTACTCAATACCACTGTTCAATTTATTACGGAGATAGTACCCAACTCAATATTGCATCACCATCAGACCATTTAGATAATATTATAAATGGCCCCATAAAACAAAGACGTGCATGTGCAAGATTCAATTCAGTTCACCATTTTTTATTCGACGGTACAGCGACGAACCGAAATTGATTATAGAATAGAAAAAAATCCCTACGAAAACCAAGCTTTGGAGTAAGTACACCAGTAGCATATTTCGCCGTAAGCTTTTCCTGCTCACATAATACCCAAATATATAAATAGCAGTTACATGATGCAACTTCGTTCGCGTGGAAATTTTGAAGCGTATGTCTGAGGAAAAAGAAAGACCGTAGTTTACTCATGAAAAGGAACAAAAAAAAAACTAACAAACAGAGTTGCTTTCGCAAAACATCGAGTCTTCAATCAAGGAAATATGCAATTTTGACTCAAATTGCGTAATAAATAGTAATAATTGAATACAACGTAACATACATACGTTGTAAATGATAAACGTACCTTAGTACATAGTAAATTAACAATGAACAAACGGGTCATTGTGATCCACTATTCTAGGCCACTCGTGTGACCTAAATAGGACTAGGGTTACAAACAGACTAGACTCTATTTATTTATTTATGAGATTATTGACATTTAAATAAATGTTTGTTATGCTTCAGGACAAAATGCAGTATTGTATTGAGCTGTAATATGTCATCGACTATGTTTGGCGATGACTTGAGGGTAATTTTAGGTTGCAATGTTATTTATAGGAAGTATTAAGTGGTTTCTAACATCCAACGTGACTGAAGACATTGATTCAATTAAAATCCAAGTATTTCTTGCATTATGAACTATGTTTCTGAAGTTCGGTTCACGGCATCCATCAATCGCTATTGAGGAAACTTGAAACAGCTTCTCTTAAATCAGTACCTTTGGATTTAGTTACAGGTGAATCGATATTCGCTTTAGGTCTAAGGACGGCCCAGCCAAACCCAAAGACGTGGTGCGCAGTGCTTCCTGCACGCCTTCATGGAGAAAGTACGCTGGATAGACAATCAGGTGCCCTTATCGTATTTAGTTACTCCTAAAACTTCTTCGACAAGTTCCCAATGCATGACGAACTCTCGACCATAAAACCATAAATGCCCATGAATCTCTACCGACAGAGCTTCTATTTGATAACCGATATCAGCAACTGCCGAAGCGATAGGTCTTATCATCACTCTATCGTCGCTATCACTGGTTGCTTTGAAAGTAGGCCTTTTACTAACGGAAGTAACATCCTTAGATAGTCATAACCTGTGTCTAAACCTTTTACAAATATTTAACATAACAATTGAGGGTAGAAAGACTGCATAATCTGGGTCCCATTTTATTATATTTAAAGCGTTGAAGAAATGAGTCTCGTCAAGATTACCTGAGGGAAAAGAGCAAACATTCAGTATCACGCGGTTTTTAGAGAGTACAATAACCGCCCGCAGTATCTTTTGCCATATTTGGATTTGAAATTAAGATGGGTTGAATTTGAGGTAAACGTTCCGTATCTTATGCCCATTCCATTTTGCCAGGCTTGCAAAACAGCTTATTAAACTTTGTGTAAACGTAAAGGGTGTAGAAGCTGCGGATAAATGCCAATACGAGTAGTTTAGGTTATTCAATATTCAGAAATCATTCTCACACACACACACGCGAATTAAACCAAATACGTACAAGCCTGACATCACGCTAATACGCACAAGCCTGACGTCACCAAATAAGCACAAGCCTGACGTCACGCAAATTCTGCATCGCGCAATTACAGTTATTCGTGAGGATAGGAAGGATATAAAACAACCTGACAGCAACCGTGGAGCAGTGTCCACCATCGATAACACTTATCTGCATCTAGTTGGAGGATCGACCTTTTTCGATGGAGGTCCTCTCTTTTCCTCATATCTCTTTAAAATCATTGCTAACCCTTCCATTATCTTTCGTTTAGGAAGTATGATGCACAACCCTGAGAAAGCCCTCTGACCTTACGAATTTATGACTGTCGACATTTCTTAAAACTTCAACTTGTAATGGTGGACACGTGAAATCATGTAAGATGTGAGATGTCTCATAAAAATGTCGAGTAAGAATACAGTTTGATTAATTCTTTGGACGTAGACTTTAAAACTTTACGATGATCTCCAAAAATTTTTAATGCTTTATCACTGTGTCCGTTTTGCTAAAAAAAGATGAACCAGAACCACCAACTAATATAAATGCAAACAATATAATATTGAATGAAGCATTAAAATTACATTTTATCGCGACAGGCAGTAAACATACATTTGTTTGTCAAGCTAACCCAACAAGTTTTAGGATAGAGATACGAAATGATGAGAAAATAAATAAACAAGAATTTGGGCCATCACAGGTGGATGAAATCTACTCGTTATCTGATAATGGTGCAGTGTCATTCACATGACGCACTGGTTCTAATCGCATCAACTGGCAAACTGTCTTAAAGTTTAATATACAAGACAAACAATTTGTTTTAGTTTTGGGTGTCATTTGGACAAACGGGGAGATTCCAGTCAGGCTTTCGATAAGGTTCATCTAGTTTACTCTTTATATTCAGAGTACTTTCCTGGTTCTTTGAGGCCTTTCTTTCATTCAAGGCCACATTTCTTGCTGTCGCTGTATTTTTTACTGTTTGGAGAAGATATGATTTAATGATCCGTGGCTAATCTAATAAGATCCCGGGATCGGTGACGACGATCCTATTAAACTGGCGAACAAGATTTTAAACCACCATTCATAAATCAATCAAAAAGCCGTTAAGCCGAAGTGGGGGTAGCCATTTCTGCTGTATGCCCGAAGAGCTGTGGTCCAAAATAACCTTGTTGTGGAGCCCTGATAAAGCAACAAGGCGATGCGGTATACCTCGAAGGAGATGGCGGGACGAGCTGGACAGAACCAACGATCAGTGGTCCACATTGGCAGGATCAAAAGGTTTAGAGGTCATAGGGGGAGGCCCTGTTGTTTCTGTGATCTGAGGAGAGGCATTTGCCAAGCAGTATGATGTCACAGGCTAACAGTAACATTTGATGATCCTTGATTCTAATCGATCTTAACAAAATCCATTTCAAAATCTGCTAACTTCATAATCATATTTGCTTAACTTAATAAAACGTGACGTCGTTTCACAAACGAGTGTGATATTGACAGAATTTGTTTGTTTTAATTTGTCTAACAAGCAGTTCATGGTTTTTCAGTTTTGGAAAAGTTTAGGAACTGGTTATATCTGGAGGTATTAGGTTTATTGCGTCTAACTTCTTCATGTCTGTCAGTTTCTTACTTATTTTTGTCTTTGTGTCAAGTAAAGTAATTAACTATTTTACATCTGCTGTTGAACCTAAAAGAATATTTCAACACTTCTGATTTATAGTTGTGTGTCTAGCTTGTTTAAAATGACTATCTCCATTGTGGTTTTCCAGTAGTTAGTGGGTCACTTTGAGGCAAAAAAAAACAGATACGATGCTTTCATCATCCCAATATTATTAGGATTTAGGTACCTCTCCTGAGGTTTCAAAGTCTCCGGGAAATAATATGTCGTCCTTGTAATTTTTTACAGGATTTCAAACACAACATGAACAGAACAGTCTTATTCAGTTTCAATATATTATTACATCTAACTATGAGTAATGTTTTGAGCCACAGCTCCGATGAAATCCGATGATACGCAATAACATACGCAGTATTCCGACTGACGCACATTTCAACACTTTTCACATTCAGAAATTACCTTCCTAAAAATATTTCAAGATGTTTTCTTTGCATGGGATCGCCAGATTTATTTCTGCGATTTGCATCGGTGTTTCGGTGCACGGAAAAGCTTTCTGTTGACGTCATGCAATAAAATTTGGACAGACTACTTTGTTCCACGATCTGTCTGTCTGTATTCGGTTTTATTGCTTTGAATTTATAACACTAACAGTTATGAGATTGTTAACAATGGAAATAAAAGTTCTGTTTTATATTTCAGCAGAGTTAGTAGCTAGACCGTTATTGTTTAAAATTATTAAAACTACCAGAGTGATTATTATTCGCAGTTCACGTTACAGGGTTCATGCTGTCATTGTCAGTCTATAGCAGCTGGCTTTTTAATATCAACATCGCCTAGATTGTATCCTTACAAAACGCCATTTAGATCTTAGTTCAGACAAGGAAGGTCTAGCGCTAAGTACCTTCATGTGTCAATTAACGCTAAACATATCGCTATAGCGGTAAATATTACAAGAATGATTGCTGTCTGCGACCTAGCGTAATAGCCTAGAATTATGAACAAGCTTGACCTAATAAACCAAGGAAATTACTAGGTTTATAGTAAGCTTAGAATATTACTTGAAATTGCTATGCTAATTTCTATGTTTAAGGTTGTGAAGATGTGATAGGTGGGTTAGAAGCAAGGGAAAATATTTTGAGAGGTGGCTATACTGTTCAGCAGAAACTTAGTAAGGATATGTGAACCTTCAATGATAGGGGAAGGATAATAATTCTGCGTGTAGCAAACGAAAAATTATGAAGATGTGTCATGAAATGGCTTGCATAATCACATGTATGTGACTCTACATTCTTAATAATCTAATTTTTTACACTTGGTCTTAATCAATTTTAATCTCTGATGTCCAAAGAACATAGTTATAAAATGAGTGTTTAATTTTAGACACAAACAAAGGAAAGATGTTTAAGGGATCATTGCCTGTTTCAATGATCAAACCAAAGAGACCAAGGTATCGTAACTAACTTAAGTAATTTAACACTTTGGTATCGACTTATGATTAGGTCGGTAATCCGAAATCGTACAAGTTTTAACACCTTAGCAAACAATCATCATCATCATCCAACTCACACACTCATTAATGTTCCCACTGCTGGGACCCAGGCCTCGACTCTTTGAGAAGGAATGGGCTATAATCTACCACGAGGGCCCAGTATGGATTTCATGTAACACTCACGTTTTCGAATTTTTGGTTTTAGGACGTGCCAGTTTCCTCACGATGTTTTCCTTCGCCGTTTTTGAGAACAGTGGTGATGAAATAATTTACACACAGTAATGCGCCTACCTGGGTTCGAACCCAGGACTTACTGTACGTAAGTCGGGGCCGCCACCACTGCTCTCTCTCTTAGCAAACAATAACAAAGTTTAAAATTCGACTTGCTCCTATGGCAAGTCTGTTTGGTCTTATAACTATTTCACGTGGGATAATTTATTTCAGATCTTCGAAATTTGTAGTAAGATCGTAATTCACTTCAGCTAAATATATCGAGGTATAAAGTTAGTATAACCTTCGGTGTCCTTACGCTATTGATGTTCAAAGTCCAAGAGAGCACGATGCTATTGCGTAAGCGGTGTTGGAAAATATTTGCGTCAGTAAAGTGTTGAGTTTCTTTCTAGCAATTATCACAGCTCATTGACTAGGCACGTGTGTGGATCAGAGTCTGTCATTAATAAGGAGGAGACAAATTGCTTATGATCGAATAGAATAGGAAGTTTAAGAATGATATGAAGGAGAAAGAAGTAAATGATGCCGTCATTTCTGACAGGAGAGAATTCAAGAAGAAAACGTGTTGCGACGACCTCGAGTATACAGTAAACAGACAGGAAGATGATGAGGGAGGAAGCTTATATCCAGCAGGGGGTGAGTTCCGGCTGTGATGATGATTTACAAATATGAGGGTTTTAGAAAAGTAATCCAATTGGAATATAAACCTCGTTAAGGCGACGAGTAGGGCGGAAAGGATAAGAGAATTGGTTGATATACACGTCTCTCGTCTCTCCGACTATTGGTCGTATCTTGCACTTCTCCACTCCGATCCACCCCTCTCCGTTTCGCTAGAGTCAAGCTCTTCGCTAGTTCGACTACACGCTAGCTTACTAGCAAGTACTCCTTCGGACTATAATGTTGACCCTACGCACT
The DNA here is from genome assembly GCA_949775195.1 of Diarsia dahlii. Classification (NCBI taxonomy): domain Eukaryota; kingdom Metazoa; phylum Arthropoda; class Insecta; order Lepidoptera; family Noctuidae; genus Diarsia; species Diarsia dahlii. The sequence goes on along the minus strand of OX459210.1, from coordinate 10,428,471 downwards.
AGATTGATACTTTCAGTGGACGGTTTCGCTCTATTTTCCAATCAAAGTAAAGTGATTTGACTGTCTGCTGTTTAAAAGATCAATTGCTAATACAGGACGGCAGTTTGCTTTACCAGAGAGCTTCGAAAAAGTTTCAGAACCTATTTATTTTTTGGTCTTCTTAGCATGTCGATGGCAAATATTAATTAAATACATTTGATCCAAAATTCATCTATGCGAACTCCACTCGCTGATGCAGTCATAAGATAGACAAATCTGCAGGTGTCAGGACATGCAGCACAAGATGGAAGGTGGGTCATTGTCTGTGGAGACACGCCGCATGCACATTTGAGATCTGAGCCGTCCATGAACCCCCATCTGAAGAGATTGTCTTTGCTAATGCCGACTTGGATCCGGAGCTGTCTTTATTTGTTCTATAGGGGATCGGACTGGGTCAAAATAATATGATTCTGTTTAGTCCGTAAGTTAGATTATCGAAAAATATTGAATACGTGTTTTTTGTTTTATCAAATCAATAAAAAATTACGAAGATAAAACGCGTCAAAGATCTTGGAGTGGGGCTTGAAACGTCACTTGTGTCGTCAAAATGTACTATCATAATATGACGTCACACGAGTTTTCGAAGCACTGTATCGTCTTCATTTTAAGTTTACGTGAAAAAAGAAAAAATACGAGTCCAATAATTTTTGGAAATCTATCTGACGGACTAATTAGTTTTTTTTTTGTCCGATCCCCTATTCAAGGAGATTTGTTTGAATGTTTAGTTTTTATTAAGTAATGTTGGGACGATATTTTATCTATATGTCGTGGATTGATGGCGCCATGGTGCAACGGACAGCGCCATCTAATAATTCAATTTGGAACTAAATAAATCTTTACCGGAAACGCAAGCGCGCCCTACCGCTTGGACACGATCGTCGGTAGAGGGGATGCAGCGAGGACTGGCGAAAGGACGGAGTGTTCGCTCACTTGAACTCCGACAGTCTAGGCAGACGCTCAGTAATACCAACGCACGTGTTTGTTTCTCGTAAAATGTAAAACCGTCAGCCTATTTAAATAAAAAGTTATTTGATTTAAATTCTCTTTCGCTCGAGTACCCACAACAGTGCCCACATCTAAGTAAAACTGTGTCGGATCACGAAGAAGACCCGATGTTTCGCATCTCGGCCACCCATGATGCGACATCAGAACTGGGATTTTAACTCTAACGCCTACATAGTGTGAGTGACAGTGCTAAGCGGGAAAAGTGTAAAGACAATGCGCGTGCGTCTGAAAGTGACATAGAAACGGAAATGTGGTGTTTTATGTTCGAGCAGCTAAACAAAAACTTTATGACTATTGTGCAAACAATGAAAACACCTTTTGCGAGTACGGATATTCGCCTACCGCATTTTGACTCTGAAAAACGGAATATTGTCCCGCGTGCTTGGTTGGCAACAGCCGACATGTGTGTTATCGATCCGAATAGTCAAGGTGCATCGTTGATGATTACTTTGAACCGCGCACTCATGGGAGAAACGGGACGAACGGGAGTCACACATCCACTGTATGTGCGTCGTAAGTCGGCACCTCCGTCGCTGGTCGTCCTCCGCTGGGCCTCCTCCGGGTAACCGTTGGTCTCACCTGGTGGGGATGGACCGCCGGGGTGCTGTGAAGACAGCAGCACCGTGCAACCGGCGCTGTAGCGCGCTTACAAGGAACGCAGCGAATGTCACGAGACTCATGGATGAAGTTTCGTCATGGCTGTCATCCATATCTTGTCCTGGGATGAAATGGAGCGATTTTAAGGAGCTGTTTATAGCCATGAGCGCCCCGTCGGGTGGTGATGAACGTGAAGGTCCGAAGGACACGAAGAGGAACACGAAGGCCTTAATGAGCCATGCACTGGACCCAAATCTTACGCATCCAACTGCCCTGGGAAGAATATCAAGGAGGCAAGCAACAGCGCTGTGCGGCGGCGCGGCAGGCTGACCAAGCAGTGCCTGCAGCAGTGGCACATAGCGAGCGACGTGTTGAAGTTTGCTATGTGAGCAATCCCAGCAGTGTGCTGATGAACCTGGTGAGTCGTACCCATTTTACTATGATTCTGGTGCCGAATGCTCTCTGATCAAAAATGTTTCGTCACAGTTCAGTGGCAAGCGTGTAAATAACATTGTAAATTGACCCGGGATAGGTCATGGTAGTCTGTACTTCACAATTATTTTCTGAAGTTATGATTAGCGATTTACGATTAGAGATTTTATTTCATGTTGTACCGGATAGTTGTTTTAAAAAAAAATGTTTTAATTAATTGGTCTTGAGATTTTACAACAAGGATTTAACGTTAGTATGACGTGTGATAGTGATGTTTTTGTGTCGTGAAAAGGTTGTAAGGTTATTTGATGTTTCAAATAAGCTCAAGAATGCTTCTAATTTTCAAATTGTTTTCAATACAGTTGATACAGATGTTCCGTTAGAATTTTGTTCCCAATTAATTAATCTATTGACAGAATATTCATCTTCGTTTTCTAGTGGTTTCTAGATCCCGTATTACAACAGGACAGTTGCAAAATAGGCTTGTAGATCGTAGTGGAACGGTTAATCGTTGCCCTTACAGGGTTAGTACTGTTCAAAGCGAAGTTGATACTGTAAGCAGGTATTATTGGGCCAAGTTGTTCACCTTTTTCTAGTCTAGTGTTGCTTGTGAAAAAGAAGGGTGGTTCAGATCGGATGTGTCGATTATAGGGAACTGAATGACTATACAGTGTCGGATAGATTTCCATTGCCTTTGATAAAGGATCTTGTATCTAGGTTAGATGGTACCACATGGTTCACGTGTCTTGATTTATGCTATCAAGCTATCATCATATTTCAGTGTATGCTGTGTCAATAGAGCACACTGCAGCGTCACACCTGATGGTCAGTGGGAGTATTTGACCATGCCATTCAGGTTGAAGAATACGAGCTCAGTTTATCAGCGTGCAGTGATGAAAGCATTAGGTGATATTGCTTATAGCTATGCTGTTACATAGGTACGTTGCTGACATTTTAGTGATAGGGTCATCAGTGGAGGAGAGTTTAGTTCTAACTCGCATTGTGCTCGATAAATTAACAAAATCTGGTTTTTCTTTGAATTTTATAAAGTGTTCATTTCTGAAGCGACGGGTTGATTATTTAGGTTTTGTCAGTTGAGACAAATCATAGGGCTGGTCACTTATTTCAGACAATTAATGTCACAGTTTTCAAAAACAATGGCTTCTCTGTTTTGTTTAACGAGTGGCAAGAATAGGTCCATTGGTTGGGAACCGAGTCAAGAGGTCATTCGTCAGAAAATTATTTCTTATTTAACCAGTGAGCCCGTTCTAACAATATTTGACCCTGCGCATGCAATCGAGTAACATACGCAATCGAGTAACATACCGATGCCAGTGCTGAAAGCTAGGGTGCAATTTTTATTCTAAAAAAAAAATATCGGGAAACAAAATGTAGTTGCTTATTACAGTCGTAGTACTTTCCAGGCCGAATTCAAATATCAATCGTTTGAATTGGAAACGTTAGCTGTCTTAAAAGCCATTAAGCATTTCGAACACTATTTGCTGGTCGTAAGTTTACTGTTGTTACGGATTGCAGTTTTAAAGCCACTAAAGCAACGAGTTCATCGTTGGTGAGCCTAAATACAGTCATTTGAGTTTGACATTGTTTATCGGGAAGGCAGTAGGATGAGCCATGTAGACTTTCTGTCTAGAAATCCCCTCTCTATTTCTAAAGTACCTTTCACTCGATGTCTTCCTATTGTTCCTGATCGCTTCGGTGGTCTGTGATTAATAGTGTTCATGATTCCATCATGCACTTAAGATGGGAGAAAACTCTCGAAAAACTTTCGGAGCACTATTTAATTGGTTTGAAGGCATGTCAAAATACGTGAGAAAATTTGTCAACAATGGTATCACTTGTAAAATAGCGAAACCCCACTCGGGTAAAGTTCAAGCAGAACATCACCCAATTCCTAAGCTCAATATCCCATGGCACACAATTCATATTGACACTTCTTGAAAATTGTCTGGTAAGAACGACATCAAGGAGTAGTGTGTTCGTCACCATAGATGCGTTTACCAATTTGTGCTGCTTCGTCATTCTTTTAAACATAGACACTATCAGTAGTATTTGTGCTATTGAGTTTTGTATAGCGTTGTTTAGTGCACCGAAACGCATTATAGCAGATTAAGGTCGTTGTTTCGCTAGCACAGATTTTTCTAGTTTCTGCACTTTTAACAACAGAGTTGCACTTGATAGCTACTGGAGGCAGTCGCGCAAACGGTCAGGTCGAAAGGGTAATGAGTACCCTAGTTTAGTTTAACTGGGCATACGCATCTAGCCTCTTGATTGGGCCATTCATGAGTACCGTCAAAAGTATGTTGACAGCTGTAGAGACTAGTCGTGACCGCTCTTGGCAGGACGCATTAGGAGAGGTTCAGCTGGCTATGAACTCTACTATTAATAGGGTGACTAAATCTAGCTCTCTCGAGTTGATGATTGGAAGGGTAGCGAGACCACTTAGTTTAGTGATCGCTGATGATGATTTGACTGAAGTTAATTTAGATGAGATAAGAGAGCACTCGACACAGAACATTGAAAAGATTGCTAGTTAATGATAAAAAAAAACGATTTGATCAAAATAAGGCTCAGGTTTTTGAGTTAGATGTTAATGATTGTTTTAATTGAAAATGAGGAAAGGAATCGGATAAAATTAGATCCTAAATTCAAAGGTCATTTTAAGATTATTGATGTGTCCCCGTCTAGGACAGATGCTTACTAAAGGTTCTTGACTCTAAGCGAACTTACAAATACCTACCTCATGATCGTGTGAGGAAGATCCCCGATCACCAAGTTTCTCAAGAATTAGATGTCATAGTTGATGACAGTGGTAGTGAGACCAAATCCGATTAAGAATGGCTTGTACACTCATACTCGAAACTAGACCGCACCTCATGAGTAACATGTGGCGATGGGTCTACAAGGAATCGTTGGTGCGATTTCTGTCTGTGTTGGTGCACAGAGCGCTTTATGTGTTGGTGCACATTTTGCGATAGATCTTGTGAGTCGTTGGTGCGATTCATGTCTGTGTTGGTGCACAGAGCGCTTTATGTGTTGGTGCACATTTTGCGATAGATCTTGTGAGTCGTTGGTGCGATTCATGTCTGTGTTGGTGCACAGAGCGCTTTATGTGTTGGTGCACATTTTGCGTTAGATCTTGTGAATCGTTGGTGCGATTCATGTCTGTGTTGGTGCACAGAGCCCTTCATGTGTTGTAGCACGTTTTGCGCTAAAGAATGTGAATCGTTGGTGCGATTCATGTCTGTGTTGGTGCACAGAGCGCTTCCTGTGTTGTAACATATGTGGTGGCAGATATGTAAAGAGTCGTTGGTGCGATTCTGGCCTGTGTTGGTGCACAGATTGCAAAAAAAGTTTGATGAGTTGAGTATGCATTGCTTATGAATTATGATAAAGAGTAACAGTATTGTTAAGATTGATTTGTTGTTAACTTGTTGATCGGATCTTTTCCAATGAATGATGTTGTGCAGGAAGCACTGTGTATGTAGCCTTAATAACAGGGCAGTACATGCTGCCCCGACCCCAAATGATTTGGGATAAAGGCAAGAGAATGATGATGAATGATGATGTAAATCATGATAGTTGAGAATCAAACCCTTGTTTCTACTGGCAGGATAGCCGAGCTAGATTACTCTCTGAGAATTTTGTCCACAGGTACTACACCCGAGGACGGGTGCTAGTCAGGGATGGCCGTGTCGTGGATTGATGGCGCCATGGTGCAACGGACAGCGCCATCTAATAATTCAATTTGGAACTAAATAAATCTTTACCGGAAACGCAAGCGCGCCCTACCGCTTGGACACGATCGTCGGTAGAGGGGATGCAGCGAGGACTGGCGAAAGGACGGAGTGTTCGCTCACTTGAACTCCGACAGTCTAGGCAGACGCTCAGTAATACCAACGCACGTGTTTGTTTCTCGTAAAATGTAAAACCGTCAGCCTATTTAAATAAAAAGTTATTTGATTTAAATTCTCTTTCGCTCGAGTACCCACAACAGTGCCCACATCTAAGTAAAACTGTGTCGGATCACGAAGAAGACCCGATGTTTCGCATCTCGGCCACCCATGATGCGACATATACTAATATTATAAAGCTGAAGAGTTTGTTTGTTTGTTTGTTTGTTTGTTTGAACGCGGTAAACTCTGGAACTGCTGGTTGGAATTGAAAAATTCTTTTTGTGTTGGATAGTCCATTTATCGAGGAAGGCTATAGGCTATATAACATCACGCTACGGCTAATAGGAGCGGAGCATAAATGAAAAATGATACAAAAACGGGAAAAGGTATTTCCTTTTTGAGAGCTTCCGCTGCGTGCGCTGCGAAAACGGTTTAAGTTACGCAAATATCATGTATGAAAGAATTGTTCCTCTTTAAAAGTTCTAAAAAAAAGTCCGCGACAGCATATATCTATCTTTTAAGATTGACTCACTGTAACCTTTTTTTACTGTTAAACTTTTAGGTTAAAAATAATTATTTTTTGCGAAGCTTATTAACCCATACGGTATTAATCTATATCTAAATAAATGTGTTTGTCAGAACGGAAATTTAATATAGAATATTTGTGCCCTTTACTCTATACAGTTTAAATAAATATCTTAGAAGATATCGCAATGTAAAAATATCCGCGCGGCAAAATAATTCGCGCGTCGCATTGTAGGTACGGGGTATTATAATATCTGTGGTACGGGGTATTCTGGCTGGCCTCCGGGAAATTCAAATTCAAAATATTTACTGCATCATAATGTTTACAAGTACAGAGTGTTATAGTATATTTAACAGTAAGATATACCTATAGTAATTCACACTTTAATACTAAAATCTAAGCTAATCTAAACCATCTAAACTATTTTATTACAGAGGAAAGATAAGATTTTTTGTTGTTACGATTTAGCTTAATTTATGTCGGATAGTCGATGTATCGAGAAAGGTTATAGCTATATTTATGTGACGCAGACGAAGTTGCGTGGGTCAGCTAGTAATATTATAAATGAAAAATGCTGTAAGTAAAAACTTAATTTATCATTTAAACTATTTTAAACTCGTGGTGTTGCAATTAATTTTATAACTAAAAGTAATATGGGAGAAGAATAATTATGAAAGAAAAGGATTAACATTACGATCCATAATAAAATACTTCAGTTAATGTGTATTAAGTCGTAAAGATAGTCTCGGCAGACGTAGATACTAAGACAGTACAGTTCGAGCACCAATATGTTTACAGTTTTCTTAATTTAAAAGCAATTATCGCAAGAATTAATGAGATAGGATCTTTTTCATAAAAATATATTTAAGTTCATGTGATGATGATGATGATGCGAAGGAACGAGGAAAATATTGAGTACCTATGAATGTAGATGGCTATAAGAGTAGAGGAAGCCCAAAGAAATAATGGATGGACTGTGTGAAGGACGATATGGCTAGAAAGGAGGTGACTGCTGAGATGACGAGTAATAGAGAAGTTTTGAAGAAGGAGACCTGTTGCGCCGACCAAAATAAATTGGGATATGGGCAAGAGAATGATGTAGATAAGTTAAAAAATACCAAGTAAACTTGCAATTTTAATTAGAGCAGTAGGAGAAAAACACTTTTAAAAGTTGTTATGTGGATACATATTGATCCTGCTGACTGTACTAGTTTAATGACGATGCAGCTCGTGTAACCACATAAAAGATCATAATTTTATTATGATTGAGTAATGGAGTCTAAACATCTACGCAGTATGAAATATGTCGAAATAGGAGACTGTTTCTCAAGACACAGAGTCAGAGCCATTGTCTTGCAGGGCTGACGCCTGTCGACTGTCTGTCTTTGTGCGTGTGTGTGAATGGCTGCGGGTTGTTCGAAAGAGATACCGCGGCCTCGGACACAACGGGCTAAGAACGAACGTGTGTGGTTTTTAGTCAGTAGAAGTCTGACACTCCCTTCCACTCTGCCCAAAGCGGGAGGAGTGATATGATAATTTCACACCCTCCATAAATGTGGAAATAGACCTAGTTTTTTTTAAATAATTTGACAGCTGTTGAAAGCGTTTTTCCCTAGGGCTGAAAAGTAGTACTTTCAAGTTTCAACCCACTCCGCAGGCATGCAGTGCCCGACAGGGTCCACAATGATCATAACTTTGTAAAACCTACCATCTAAGTCAGGGATGCACAGACTTATTGAGACCAAGGGCCACTTGGGCAAGTGATGAACTAATGGCGGGCCACTAGCACGAACTAAAAATATAAAATTGGCAAAAATTTACAAAATGATTAAAAATTACACTTCGTTGCAACAATTCATGAGAAATAGAGATGTTTTTCACGAACTAAGCATGAAACTCTAGACAAGAGGGCACTAAAATGCAAGAGCGAGCGAAGCGAGCTCGAAAATTTTTGGCTTTCACCTAGGAAAGGTGATTTATATTATTTGATTTTCATATTATTATTAAAAAATGCATAATAAACTTACTTTAACTAGTAACGTATTCAAGGATTGCGCAACCCGAAAACGCGGCGGTAAGAGCGAGCGTAGCGAGCTAGAAATTTTTAGTGGCATGTGGCAGACCGAAATATTTACGTAGGACACAACCAATCAGGATTTTTGAGTTGCACGAACAGTTTTGACTACGCATCATGCACCTGCACAGCGAGCCCGCTTAGTAACGCGCGTGATTAAAATGACCTAATATTTTTGTAGACCTCAGCTATATTTTCCTTCAAATGCACAAGGGAATATTTTTGCTGGCGGCCCACTGACAAAGGACCGGCGGGCCGCGGTCTGTGCAACCCTGATCTAAGTAAACTTGTGGAAGCAATAAATGTATTGAGGTTCTCAATTCGTCTGTGTTGTTTTTTTATCAGCTAGCAACTCTCCATAACTGAAGGACTAATCACACGGCTATTAAAATATACTTTAAAATTGCTATTAAAAATGTAAAAATATAAATATTTATTTTAAAACTAGCTGAGCCTCGCGACCTTTGTCCGCGTGAAATTATTACATACTACTGAACTTGCTATAATAATAAAATTTTATCATGATTCGAAAGACACGTGGCGCCATGTATGATGATAAAATGTTAATACATGCGTTATTAGTGTTTGTGTTGTGTTTGTGTTGTGTGTGTGTGTTTGTGTGTGTGTGTGTTTGTGTGTGTTTTCCTCGGGAACAGTACTTTTTTGGGCTGAAAGGTAGGTACCCTATGTCCGTTTCTATACACCTAACAACGTATAATACATATAGCAAAACTTCAGGATGATCAGTTCCATGGTTTAGGCGTGAAAAGGTAGCAAACAAACTCACTTTCGCATTTATTATATAAGTTAGGATTACGATTTTGATACAGTTTTCCTGCTATTTCCGAAAGTGTGTCACGCTAACTATATAGTCCTACAGGGAAACTAGAACTGGAAATGAAAATATTAATAATATCGTAGAGAACATTTTTAGATCCTGTATTCACCATCATTATAGAAATGTAAAAAATATTATATCTATGGCCATCATCATGTCAGCCCGGAATCACCCACTCTTGGGTAAGGCCTTCCTTTCTTCTGCCATATTCTTCGGTTCTGTGCGTCCCTTACTTATCCAAGCCTATGATGTTGTCCAATCCCTTATCCCCGCGATTTTAACGGTATCGTAATCCCAACGCGCTTTTGGACAGCCCTGGTTTCTTTGGCTCACTCAACCTTGGTATTACTTTGGTTAAAACTTGATTGTATCGGTCATCGCCGCGTCTAGCCAGATTCTATATCAGTGCAACAGATAATATTTATTTTGACTTACAAACTTATCCGTGGACCACAAAAAAAGTTTGATAAGAAAACATTTGCACGTTTTAGTGCGCCTGCGACGCTCACTGACTGGTCAAGGGCAAATCGATGATTATGTGACCACACAAATTAAAATGCAGGAAGTATGAGCCGCTGCTGTTTATTAAATATTCCGCCAGGGGGCGCACGTTTCAATGCCAAATGACGCGGTGATTGTTTCTATTTGATAGTATTAATTTATTAAATGGCGAATTTATGTGTCGTCGGTGTTTTATTGAGCAATTATTGCACTATAAACTTTAGTGAAAAGTTCTTGAGAATCGACAAGTTAGCCACTGAAAAGCTTTTAGTATGGGACTAAACAAAATCATTATTGTTCCACCATACATTTTGCAAGCAGCGAGCAACAAAGCTGCAATATTATAAGCATGACAAAGGCCCATCTTAACCATTTGGAGGTCCTGGGCACATGAGAATAACGGCGGACCGATGCAGTCGTTTTATTTGTAAATTGCAAGAGCGAGCGAAGCGAGCTCGAATTTTTTAGGAGTTCCAGGCTATACTTATTTCACCAATGATGCGTTGAATGAGGGCTTTCAAGTACTCTTACATTTCTAATTTCGTCAAAGCTTAAAAAATGATGATAGTCTGAACGTCACCGTCTACAGTGAGCAGAACATGATTACTTATTCAGAGTTCTCTGCCTCTAGAAAACATCCTTTATATGCCACTTGACATATGCTGAAAAGCGAGATGCAACCTTCGATCAATAATTATTGATCGAAGGATGCAACTCGAAGAATTTAGTATTCTGCGGTCTGCGGGGTACTCCGAAGGAAAACTTAACGCAGTGATAATTATGGTACCTAATATATTATTTAATAAAAATATATACTGAATAACTTTGTAAGTGCCTAGTACCTGTTTATTATTATTTACCAAGCTATTTCGTTATTAGTCTTGCAATAGTTGTTTTCCTTTAGTATGTTTATTTAGATGACGTCAATCAGCTTAGTATAATTATTTATGTAAGTGATGTAAATCTAAATATCCTTATGTATTAGTCAATAAGATATGTACGTAATTACATAATAAAGCTGGTTGCGACAATAATTACATGAAGAATCTTTCACATGTGCCTCTAAAATAGTGACACATGGATCTATTCCACTGCTGCCTGAACTGCGAGGTACCACGGTAAAATAAAAATCTGCAAACCGGTAGATGTTGCTATGGAAGGCCACTAGATGGACCGATGACCTGGTGAAGGTTACGGGGATCCGCTGGATGCGAGACGCACGGGATCGGTCAATGTGGCGGCACTAGGGGTTATAGGCTATAGCTATGTCTAGCAGTGGACATCTTTCGGCTGAAATGATGATGATGATGATGATGTCGCCAGTCACCCAGCACTCGCACCACTATGACAAATCTAAAGACGTTTAATTTATCCAGATCGGTTCATCCATCATAATAAGAAACAGACATAGGTACGCGCGAATCAATACCGTCCAGAAGGAGGGACCCAGGGAGGAACAATGAAATTCCTAATTTAAATTAAATCGTGGCGCAATTCGTTACCCTCAATAACGTCAACGTCACGCATTCAAAACAGTCTCTTTAGTTCTAGAATCATCCGATACGCAAGTGATAGTACTGGCAGCCGACACTCCGACAGCCAAGCCCCCGACTATTGCTTAACCTGCCACTGCCGCCTGCTGCTGATTCGCAGTCGGACTGCGTAGTCGTGGGTGTGGCTGACCCGCCCGCGTGGCGTCAGCATAACAAGCGAGCGTGACCTTTGTCAGTAGGTACAGCCAGTAATCGACACTATTGCGTTTGTATATTAAGCCGTTCGCAAAGTAGGAGTTACGGGTTAAATAGTTTGTTTGAAAACTTTCGGTACCTACTGAAATTCATGAGGAAAAATGATTGGCGAGCAATGTGTTTTCGCAATTTTTGTTCTAAGTTAGAATCATCATCTGCTCGCAGAATGGGTGGCCGATGGGACCGAAAAATTCTGGAGTGGCGACTGCGAACCGGAAGGCGTTGCGTTGGAAGGCGTCCCACTAGGTGGCCCGATGACCTGGTGAAGGTTGCGGGGATCCGCTGGATGCGTGACGCACGGGACCGGTCAATGAGGCGACACCTAGAGGAGGCCTATGTCCTTTTCCCAACTCACCGAGACCAAGGGCTTTCCAAGGCACGGTGTAAATTTGGCATATAAGGGGTATTCCTCATCTACAGCCTAACCTAGGTAATAGGTAAGCACGGAATAACCTAAAGTCCGACCTAAGTAGCAGTTAATATAAACCACGAGCTCCTCATTCTTTACCATACCAAACAAGAAAGATATTTGTGTTCTTTCGCCGATTCGATCTGTTGTAGCCTATGAACGCCAGTACAACGCCACAGGCAGTGTATCTTTCTAGTCGAACACTCAGGTCGAACATACAAAAGCTGATACGTCTCATGTAGAACAACATACAAAAACTGAAAATTGTCACGTACTGCCAAGTTCATTGACAGTCTGCCACTTTTCACGTTTATGCCTATGGTTGAGGAGTGGTCGGTCGTTACTAAACTTGGTATTTTCTGCAGTTACGCTGCAAAACACATACTTTCGCATAAAACCTTTAATGCACTTTAGTGCTAGAAATAGGTGTGGGTTTGCCGTGATCTTATGGCTTGTCCCTTAATATTGTAAGTACCTATTTCTGGAAAGCAATAAGACTGCTAATGAGAGTTGCCGAGGATCGAGTCGAATTACGAGCAATTGGAAAAGCCAATGTTCATAGATTGCCTGCAGCGGTTGATAATGATACGATAATCCTAGAGTTGATCTTAAAAACCAAGATTGATTTTAAAGATACCATCATGCAGCTGAATATCAGTATTTTACATGAAGCGACTGCCTATCTGACAAATGAAGATACCAAACAACGAAATCTTAAAAGCAGCTCAGAATTGTATGTATAATGTTTATCCTTGAAGATATTTAGACATAACGTAATCCATTGACAAGGCCATATACACAAGGTCACTTGTCCACTACGAACTTGAGGAAACACAAACGATTTTACGCGAACCGTCGCGACGTATTTTTTTCGCGTCTTATCAAAGCGATTGCATAACCGTGAGCAAGAGTTTATATTTATAAGTATCCATGTCGTTCACAGGGAGCCGGGAAGAGATTCAGGGTCATAGTCAACTATTTTTGTGTCAATAGCATTGATTCGCGTAATAGTTTCCTTGTTTTCTATTCTCTTCAATGGATGGGTTGGGATAGTTATTGCCAGAAATCCAATTCAAACTATAGCTTTTATTTCAAATAGACCAGCTACAAGAACTTTTTATTTTTTTAAAGATCTGGAGACTACTAGACTAGTGGTCCACATTGGCTCGAAATAACTGGAAGTCATTGGAAGAGGCCTTTGCCCCGCAGTGGGATGACGCAGGCTAATAACAGTATCAGTTAAAAATGAAATGAAGCTACAGTCAAAGCCACTAAGCATTATAAACTAAAGGTACAAGTCAAGGACACACTTTTAAGGTAAAAATTCCGAGGCTGTCGATGAATTAAAAATGTTTACACGTTACAAAGTATGGCCTTAGAAGCCTGCCAAAATGCTGGTGCATATAACTTAACTTCATAATGACTTTTTCCCTATTCTTTTAGTCCCAAAGGCCACTTCCATAGGGTTCCAAGGTTTTTATATCGCTGCACTAACAGATTGTTCAAGTAATAGGTCCTGTAAGTCCATAATGATCGCAGAGATGAACGGCTGTACAGTGGTCAATTGCATGGTAAGGCTCAGGGGATACCTCTGCATAGTCGCTCCAGGATGTGCGTTAACAGGCGTTGCACAGAGGTTGCTCCGGTCAGGTCTTTATAGAGGAAAAAACAGTGCCATCTCCCATGTGCGAATTGTGGGAAAACACCGGGGAGGTTTTGGAGAGGTAAAAATCCCATAAGTTTCCTAAACCAGCTGTCCCATACACACCATAAGTTTTTTAAGCTATTGCATAGCTTCTATAGCGTGGAGAGCGAATCCAGAAATTCCGTAACGAAAATATTAAGTAATCAACCAGGTTGCTATGGTAACGGAAAATAACAAGGTTGTCAACTGAGGTTGTCAAATTAAATAATTTATAACCTCACGTGTAGTAAAGGTGTAAAGTTTTTCTGTTTTGTCTCTCTGCTTTCTCCTTCTAAAATATTCTTACTCGTATAATTTGTGTACAAAGTGTTTTAAATATGAATAAACAAAGTGCATTTATTAATGAAGAAAGTCACGAAAAAATAGTGAAAGATAATGAGTGAGTACTCTATATACATTCATTTTATTATTATTAAGCATCTATCATACGTTTTATTGGTTTTTGCATTACTATTCTGCGAATCGGTCTTAGAAAACGATTCGTTTTCTTATAAAATATCTAAAATAAAATAAATAATTTTCATATTTTTCAATGTTTTATGACACTTACGTCAGGCTGACAAGCTGTCAATACTTTTTCTTTTAAATTTTCTGTCATAGAGTTTCTTACTAGCTTAGTCTATGAAGGTTACTTTTGATTTACTTATATAATTTAAATTCTTTTAAAAAAATACTGCATAAATAAAATAAATAAATAATTATTTGCTTATGTTGATAAAAAATGCTATGCAATAGCTTTACTACTGCAGTGCTTCGAGCATGTTTGCAGACGCGAGGGTTCCTGATTTCTACGCCATCGCCATTATCAGGTCGAGGGTAGCGTCCTTTTGGCAAAGTTTGAGACGCTCCAGTAATAGCATTTTGAGAGTTGTCTCGTGCAACCTGACTAGCCCTATATTTGTGCACTGGATTTCTGTTCACCTAAGCGGGAACAAAAAATGACGGTTTTTTAATGAATTTTATTGGTGTTTTTTAACTATTTTAATGTGTTTTTTACATTTAGAATTTTAGTATGATTTTTATTTATTATTGACATTTTATTGGTATTCTGATGAGTTTAATGTGTTCGTTATTTTGAAATGTTATTGTGATTTTTATTTATTATTGACATTTTATTGATTTTTAATGTGTATGTACTTATCGAATGAGTTTTATATTGATGTTTCATTGATTTTAATGATTTCTGTGCTTTTTGTGATTTGTGTGACTAGTATAATTCTCTCACTATGGGTATTTTTGCCTGAAATAAAACACAATTTATTTTATTTTATTTTATTTTACCGCGGCTGTCTCCGAGTGCCACATCAACTTTTTTTTTATGTAAGTGAACATAATTATTATTAATGTACTGAACAGCTTTTTTTCTTAATTTCAGTTTTTGTCGCTTAGTACCATCTGTTATTTTCTGGCTTTTGTGATATTCCTAATTTCCTACTAGTAAAAGAGGCAGGGCTACATTGATGTTTGTGAGTATTCTCATTGGATTTTTTAAATTTTGTTTTGTTTTTGTTCATGGTGACAGTTCAAAATGTGTTTATGTATGTACCTATATACTTAAACAACACAGCAATAAAACAGCAATAACACAATTATCAGTCACTTATACAAGCTAAATTACATATTTTATACGGGAATAATGGTTAAATCTAAGCTGAAGTGATATTTGTGTACCCGGATTTTGTTCATATTTTAAGAATAATACAAAATAACTATTAATAAACGATACTTAGTTCAGTATTTTTAAGTATTTTGATAGATAATATGCAACGATTGCACGTTTTGAGTGTTAGGTAAAGATACAATCTTTGAAGATTTGAATCGTTATTGTTGCATTTTAATGAACCTACTTTATCGGCATGCGATCTGTCTCGAGCAAGGTGAAATAATAAATAAGCAGTTAAAATATTAATTATCATAAAGATAATATAATAATAGTAACACCATTAAAAGACGTAGCAGCTGGCGTTCTTTATTTTCTGCAAACCCCCATTGGAAGAAGACGTGCTTTTATGTCATACTAGCTGACCCGTGCGGCCGTGCCCACTTCGTTGGGCATAATTAGTCGAAAGCGTGCTAATTACGTTTCGAAAAATTCAATTTCGGGGACGTCCGCTGCGTAAGAAGCCGACCACGCGACTGAGCCGCGCGGGTACCTACCTCTCAGATGTAAAAGGCCACGCCTCCTTCTCCCGAAGCGAGCACGAACGCGAACCGAATTAAACCCGAAACCATCGCGCGCCGTCCGCTGCTTTGGTTTTTTCTCCGATTCACTTTGCAAAACGGACTACCACGTAAAAGCCTTTTTATTTTTCGGTTTTTTATATAACCTATGACACTCAGCAATAATGTGGCTTTCTATTGGTGAAAGAATTTTTAAAATCGGTTCAGTAGATCCCGAATTCCCGAGGTTACCCCTTACAATTTAACAAACACACAAACTTTACTTCTTTATAATATTAGTATAGAAGAAGAGTAGACCTAATAACTGATTTATACAGATCACAAGTATCGGTGATTCCAACTAAATGTCATGAAAAGTTTTACTTTCGACCAACATTATTGTAGAACTCATTAGAGTTCTATACCAAAAGGGTAACAAGTGTAACAACTGAATCCTATTTCTAAGGGCTTGTTTACGGAGACGCGGGGCGTCGCGCGGCGCGTGCTGATGGCTCGTCTCGTGTTTTTTTATTATTTTACTGAGAGATGGGTCCCGTACTCCCGCGCAACAAACGCTGCATTTTAAACTAACAACGAAAAATCGCTTCTCGTAAAATCGACGTTTGAAATCGTTGACTTGTTCATACATACATCGCCATGTGTTTGAATTAAAAACGCAACACGCGCCGCGCGACGCCCCGCCTGTACGTAAGTAAACACGCACTAAGGGCTGTGTCTTTTAGACACCAGAAAATTTCACAGTGTGTGTGCATTGAAACAATAATCAATTTTGGGGATAAAAGTACCATTAAAGGGAGCATACCATGCAAAAAACATACTTTATTCGCCTCGCACTTGGCCTTTTTTTTAACTGTCATTGAAACAGGTCAAAGCAAGCATACATTCATACATCCTTCTATTCCAAACCAGTTTTATCAAGCAGGCTCAGAAGCTCAATACTTCCGTGCATATTATATGCGTATTAAAAACGATTTTCGTGAATGCTGTAATCAACTAGATCTCATTTTAGTGTCTAAATATCTTAAGGCAATGTGACCTTGACCTCTTATATCTTTATGTCAATGGCAACAATGGCCCATGATGGAGTTTCATGGAAGCCTCGCAAGTGTCATTCTGACTAATAAAGTAGTTTGAAATCTATGGACGCTTGTCTTTAAAGTCTAATACCTACCATCCATTGTTTTAAGAACGATTCTACACAAATACTTAAAACTCGACCTACATGTAATACTTGAATACAGTTGTAACTTTGTAAGTAATTTAATTTACATTTTGAATGAAAACTACGTTTTTTAAGGATGATAAAAAACATGGATTTAAAATAGAGGATTATTTATAGAACACAGACATTAGACACTAGTGCTGGAAAACGGAGACAACTTTTTAGTCCACTGCTGGGACAAAACTGTTGAAGGTCGACCCTCCCCTAGCGCCAGGTTGCAGTTTACGGGTTAAGTTTTGGGTCTTTTTGTAGGTACCATAAATTATAAGTCTAGATTCCTTGTTGTATGACTTTTATGTAATAATTACGGAAAACCTAATTTGGGGTTTAACAGGATAAATAATTAGGTGCATAAAGTTGAACAGGAAAACAAGACAGAACCTATCGTAAGGAAGGAAACGCCGTCAAATAACTTTTTTTTTAAATTGATGTAAAATCAGCCATAATCATGTCTTTGCCTTCACGTTCCAAATGCCATCATAGTAACGGATGACCGTAATTTGCTCACAAGAAAAATGTCGGTGCTCAACTCAAATGTAGACATTTTATAAAAGGCGCGGCCCTAACATTACTACTAAGACTAGTTCCGTAATTACATGGATCGGCTTCCATGAACGAAGACAGGTGCATAAATAATAGAAACAAATCACAGACAATCTGGAAACACCGACAAAAACAGGTCACAGGAATTAGAGATAAACCTCCGCAGGTTAACGTACCTACTACCTGAAAGTTTAACCTTAGACAAACATTGATAAATGATAACTGTCTGGCAAAATATTTATTGTCTGTGACAATACTGACCTGCCATCGTCACGTGCTCGAAGGTTCACACACTCCTGATTGAAATTAAAAATAAATAGGCTGAATACGACGCGTTCGCTTTGCCCGACACGGAGCACTGTCGAGAAAGAAAAAAGCGCGGGAGCGTCCGGCGTTCAGTCAGTCAGTCCAGCGGGTCAGTGTGTGCCCGCGGTTCGTAGGGGATGCACGACTCTTCGTCGTATTTACGCGATTTAATATTTTCGTACAGTGAAAACTTTCAATACTAACGTACTCGTGTGGTGTTATTTTTGTCTGCGACGCTTGGTGCCGTATTCCGCGAGGATACAAAGGATTTCTTGTTTTCATATCGGTGAGACTGCATTTTATTATTATTTATTTTCGAAATTTACACGTTTATTTTATGTGATGAAAAAATATTTCCAACAATATTCTTACTATCGAAAGCATCACTTAAATTCAAAATTCTATATCTGTAAATTTTAGAACACATTATTATTTTATTACAACATAATAATAATCATAGTATGCAACACTGAAGCGAGGAGTAAGAATGTTGATGGAAATTATTTTACGACTAATAACATAACAGTACCAAAACTATAAACAATAGAGATAAAAACGCCATATTCTCCAATCAAGACAGTTTTATCAATGGTAAACGATATAATAAGTTAAATGTTAAAACGCATATTGATAAAAATGTAAAACAAACTCGATCCAGTGGTAACTGCTACTGGTTGGTTAACGAAAAATAATTAGGTGTGAAGAAAAACAAAAGAATTTTCAAAATCACTTTACATACAATCAATCATGACTTCGATATTTTTTTGTACAAATTCACGTCAGACACTAGTTAATATTCAACAGGCAAAGACGTAAAAACTAGATAAATAATTCTACACATTTAAATATGTTGAATATATAAATACATACATAAACTCCATGGCAATGAAACCTACTTATATTTAACTAATCACTAAGGACACTTGGGTAATGAACAGCTTATAACTTCTACAGACTTATAGATTTCTGCGTTCAAAAATGAAGCCAGAAAGAACCCTAATGATATAATCTCAAACAATTTAAAATATAAGAACCAGAACAAATCTGCTTATGAAATAACCAACCATAATAAAATCCTTGACGACATTACGCATAAACGGAAAACCTATTCGGTTATCGAAACATACGACCACTAACCGAATAAGGCAAACATAATATTAATGTTATAATATGTTCACATAATAATGTAAATAATGAAGGCCCTGACATTGTGCCTCATAGTATTATCCTTATTGCGAGTTTTACTACGTATCCATACGATAATAGTCAACCTTATCATGATGCTATTAATCTAAGCCAGGCAACTTTATAATATTTGCTGCAGTAAGTAATGTGCTGAACAATATGTATAGTATAGGTAATAGGTATACATCATCTTCTTATCGTGTGGGCAGTAAGGTCTAACGACCCCACACACCCTAGTGTCAGAGTTTCTAAACCGCCGCAAGGGCCTCTGACATGGTTTGACGACCGCCATTTGGCAGCCGGGACCACCGGCTTATACGTGCCTTCCGAAGCACGGACATCATCATCATCAACCATTTACTCATCATCAACATCACAGCCATTTACCCACTGCTTGTGGCTATAGGTCTCTTTTTTATGGGATATTCTCCACGTTCCTGACTTGTCCAGGTTTTTCCCATCATCTCTCGTCCACCTATTTCAAGAACAACGTTACTATTACTGTTAGCTCGTGTCATCTCACTGCTGGGCAAAGGCCTCCCCCATGTCTTCCAAATTTTTCGATCCAGGGCCAAAGTGGCCCACTGGTCGTTGATTATGTCCAGCTCGTCGCGCCATATCGCCAAGAACAACGTATTTTAAATGTTATTATTAGTTATAAGTTTCAATTTCATTAAAAATATTATCACCGACGTAGTAGGCGTAATATGTGGGTGCTAAATCGCAAAGGTTTCGTCTGTTTGGTATATTAACTTTGTGCTAGTTTTTGTATTTGCTTCAAAAGTCAATGTCTAGCTGCTATCTGACATTGCACTTTTTGAATGATTTGGACAAATAAAAGCAATCTTCGAAGAAAATCTAATCATGATCAAAGTTTCATGCAAAAAATGTTCATCTATCATCAAACAACTTTTCCTTTATTGTCTGAAATAACAAAATGTTACAAACCTCACAATTCTGACAGCAGTGAAAATCATAAAAATAACGTAAGTAACGTTAAAAGGAAGCCCCAAAAGCCGTAATATCAGGATTAACTGTCTTCACACTTCTGCAAATAAAATAGAATCTAGGTCAAGCTTCAGCCCAGACTGCGTAAACAAGTGAAGGAAATGGGAGAAAAGCTGCAACATTTTCGGCTAAATCTGAAGAAGATACTTACCGAAATGTACAATAACAATAACTACCTAAAATATTACGAAGATTTTGGTATAGTAAAGGTAGAAAGAGAGCAACATGCCATCAATGAGACTTTAATAAGATCCATCATAACTATGCGTAAATTGAAATGAGAAATAATAACATTCATACTGTTTTGCTTTATGAGAAGAGGCTCGTATTCAGCAACGATATCTAATGTTGTATCAACATTACATTGCGTATTGTGAAGATTAAACGATTTTCATCTTTCTACTTCAATTTCGTATTACGATCCGTCTTCCGTCGCAAATATTAACTTATTCTTATTCAAGAAAATCTGTTATTTAAACGTAAAACTCAAATCTGAAAACCAGTATCTTTACGAGTTTTTTTAACCATTAAACCGAATCAAGGTTACGAGATAAGTCCACTACAATTGTAACTTTTATTTACTTAGATTTAACAAAGAAGTTACAAACAGAGGTGCTTAGAACGAATGACATACGCTGACCCAATGAGCAGACAATGACTGTATGCCCTGTTGTACCTACCTAAATCGATATCATCTGAGCAAATAATACGTATTTGGCTGTGTAACCATAGAATGAGGATTCTGGATAACATTATGCTGTAGATTTTTCAGATTAATTTTAGAAAATTTTCATTTAAAGTCACGGGACATTCTGAATTGTTGAAATTCTCAATAGAGCCAATATTTCACGTTTAGCACTATTATTTATTTCATGTTCATGACAGCATGACGTAAGCGGAAGTCTGAAAGACGTTGAAAGGAGGTGTGTCAAAATGACATTGAAAGTATTATTCAAAGAACCTTATCTTACTGGTAAATTGCCTTTTTGTTCTGCAGTAATCATTACTACTCTAGCCATATTCAAGTCGTCTTTGGAGAAAAACGTGAGGACTGAATAGCAGAACGAATTATCTCTTAGATAAACATTTACTTTGCCATAAGTGTGCTTAACGTTAAGAAATGCCATAAGCCGTAACGTAGATAATGGTTGACTATGGAAAAAATGGAGAGTAGGATAACGATCTTTTTTTCGAAAAAATAAGCGATAAGATCACTTTCGAATCTGAGGAATTATGCATGGGAAAGGGACTGAAAAAGTATTAGCCAGAAATGAAACAGTTCAATATCTACAATGTTTAGAAACCATACGACAGTCCCAAAGTAGGTAAGCCTAAACATCTAACGAAAAGAAGAGTCAATTAGAAATGACCAAACACACAAAACACTACACACTTGACGTCAAAACTTCAAAGAAACCAGACAATAGTGACTGTGAGAAATATAGTATTTACAAAACAATACATTGCTATGGTGAATGAAACAAAGTGCATGAAGGTGGTCCGGAAAAGGTCAATGCAATACATTGCTCCCATTTTACAAGAAGTCTGTGCACTGATTTTAATGCATTAGCATGAAATGTTAGGGCAGAGTTACATTGGACGGTCTACGATCAGCCTTGGTCTTCTTGGATTCGAAACTTTGTAGTACTTAAGTAGATTTGATATAGCTTTAGAAATGATAATCATCATCCTCATCAGCAGTTCACTGCTTGACATCGGCGTCTCCAATCGCACGGCTCTTAGCTCAAGGAGCATGATAAAACTTTGTTTTCTATTCATATTGCAATTTTAGCTAATAAAGACACATGATGATGGAAAGTTTTAAGATGTACTGTACGGAAAGAACGTTGTTAACAATGAGTTGCACGGTGCACCGTAAAATATCCAAGCTGCAAGAACTGCATATAACTTACAAATTCATAGACGGTGTGACCAATTATGAATATTGCTTTCGTCATAGTCATACGTATACTGGAAGTAAAGTGAAATACATTTAAATATTTTGTGTTGAAAGGTATATAAAGTTTGGGCTAAATCTTCTGAAGCTGACTCATACGCAGGACGGTGGAAATTTTGAGAAGCCACATATTAATCAACCTTTTGTGCAATATAATTTGGATGTTTATGATGGATGTTGAGTTCACGAATGTATTGAACTTCAAAGTGAGAATTAAAATTTGGAGAATTTATTTAAAGTATTTGGAAGTTTGTATTGTGCTGCGAAGGTTAGAATTTAACAAAAAATGTTTGGAGTAATGAAGTAAAAACTTTTAACTTTGATAAGTCCCTTGAGGGACAACAAGTATTTCAGTGTGAATAAACAAAATAAATTTTGCAAATAAAAAACTTTGAGTGTATGTATGTGAGCAAAACAAGTCATGAATTTACTGAAATGTTATAAAGTTGTGATTCACAAATGCAGGACAAAGAATTAGGCCCAGGCTATCTTAGCTTAGCACACAAGAGCTGACTGAATTCCTCAAGCATCTCTTTATCTAATAAACTAAATACAGTAAGTAACTTTATAATTATTTGAGATAGAAACAAAACAGACCGGTGACTGTTCCAGTCATTCTCGTAACAAAGTTCAACAATGAACATAGAGCTACTGTCAATCATCTTGTACACATTTTAGAACCATAGATATATCTTTGTGGAACAACAGTACCAACTAAGACAACTACTCAACTAGATAATTTTGGTAAAGGTAAGAGCACTTAGCCGGGATATTGCAACTATGCGGAGATTCCTCGGGAGTTTAAGATAAGAAATCGCAAGAATTTAAGCCAAGAGTTTTCACGAACTTGATCTATAAAGTGTATCTTGGCAAGTTAAGCACGTATTGGCCCCAGCACCCAGGTCAAGTCTGCGGATACGCTCTCATTTGAATCCCGTTATCTCTGACCTGTTATCAGAAATCACGGTTATAGGATCAAAGTTTTATGATTCATCAAAGCGTTTGATAACCTATATGATATAAGAATCATAAAAAATATCAGGGCATTCAAGTGCATTATTTGGACGATAAAGGAGACGATATTTTTATTTCTTTACCAACTTTGTCAAAGTGCAAAAATTAACACGTGTGTGACAAAAAATTATGTTTACTATAATTAAAAATGTGGTCAGACGAGCTAAAGACCTTGAAGAGGATATCGCGGGAAATAATTAGTTTTATTGTATTTCTCATAAATAGAATACTAGCATGAGTACTATAAAACAAATTGACATCATCAATGACCTAATAGTAACGTATGATGATCATACCACCTTAGCTACTGATTAACTTAATTATATGAAAGTGAAAACTGAATGTCACTGTCAAAGCCACGCTGGTGCATGGAATCCTAATTAAGATAAGAATGTGAATCGTGATACCCCGGCAACAGATACTTAAGTAATAATCATGTCACATGATTAAATAACTGACCTTATGCTTAAAGAGAAGATATTGCAGATTCTTGCAATACTTAACGAAATTCGGAATTATGATAAAGTTTGTCATGGGTCATGGACGATTAATTAAAGATGGTCTTTCGATTTTTCGATATTATATAGTGCTAGGTGCTACAAGTAAGAGATTTTCTTCAAGATTATCATTCGATTCCTATCTAACAGCACTGCAAATAAAGTAACTATCCTTCCAGCTGTTGTCTGAGTTAAATTCTTTAGTAGTTGAAACAAAGCACCCTTTCTTGCATCTCTCGACTTTGTGTTCATCCTTTTGTTTCTTGTCTTAGGTAAAATGATCTCATTGTTACAACAGGTAATATCTATGACGTTCTTAACGTAATGATTGCTTTCCATTAGGGTTCTACAGTTCGCACGTGTCTTGCTTACAGTACCTGTAGACACTTGACTATTCAAAGCACGGCTATAGAAATTGCATGCGGGTTTTCCGGTTCTTTCTAGTATACTACTATTAATATCATAAACGGGATATTTACAATGTTTGATTTTTGTTTCGAGTTCCCGATATTTCGGCGCTGTTACAAGCACCATGATCACGGATAAACTGAAGTCATTGCGGGTGGATGTTTATGTGTACGGTTGTTGTTTCTAGTATTATCAATGGGGAATTGATAATGCTTCGATTGGTTCTCTTCGTAATTATTTAGTTCAAAGCTCCTTGTGGACCGACTGTGTGAAGGATGATATGGCAAGAACCGAGGTGTCTGAGGAGATGACGACTAGAAGTGTGGAAGAAGAGAATGATGATGAATAATGACAGCTTTTTGTGTTCGTGTTCGATATCAGAGAGGTAAAAAAGGGTATTTCCTCCATTAATTTACTTGGTGCTTCTCTAAGATTCTAATAATAATGCTCTATTTCGTCTTGTGTTTAAATTACTACTTTTCAATCTGACCCATTGACTTTTCTTTATCTGAACATCATGAAGCATTCCATGTTCAATCATTGTGCGTTAGATGATATGCTATTAATACCTCAACAGCAACTTTATAACTTGTAGTATCAAGAGGTCACACGACCTCAAAGGTGTGATTACCATGCGATCATTGATGATTTGGTCAGAGGTTATCGTTCTTTTAATTATAGCAGTATCTAACCATTCCAGATGCTTGATGGAAATTACACCTATTTTTTGGTTGATGGGTCCAGAAAGGTGCTAAATGATTATTCATTTAGGTTGTGATAATTTATGCAGTGTTTTGGAACTCCTGAGACAAATCCTTTACCAAAAAGACGACTACAAATCGAACCGGTTTTCTTTAAATAAATCGATGGAAACCAGTTACGTAATAAAGTCAAATAATAAAAAGTTATATTTAGAAGTCCGCTTGAACATTTGGTCGCAGATACTTTGACACTTTCCTCTGGTGCACAAAAAATTAATAAATCGGAAGAAAAAATCAGGAAGTTCTAAAGAAGATGCAAGTATAAAACACATGGGAAAATTGATAACAATGGCCATTATCCAGCAAGGACAACAATACAGTTGGACAAGAATTAGACGCAGTTACATCTAGTTTCAATTTCACAATAAACCGTAACAGTGGTAGAGTCGACCTTGGCTGAGCTACGATTGAAGACAATAGGCATTGATATAGTAATCAATTTGCGCGCACATCCAAAACTAGACGACATGAGTTTGTCATCACACGGAACAATTTATTAATGTGACGACAGTATTGTAGTCGTAGACTCTTGCATAACATTGGCAGGTTCTTTTACTGTAGGTACCTTTCTTTTTAACTAGTAAATATGGCAGATGAGGTAATCATGAGCATAGTTCTAGGTTACTTAAATGAATCAATTTCTGATTGTCATCATCATCATCATCAGCTTAGCCTTTCCCAAACAACTCGGTATCAGTTTCCAATCTAATCGAGGGTAGCTGAATGCCAGTACTTTTCATGGAGAGTCTGAGTCTGTCCGTCTGGTCTGTCTTAGAAAGACTGATTGTCATGGTTCCCGACTACTCGTAACGATAGTAACGGTACAGTGAACATTAACATGGCTAAACTAAGTCTGACGTACTAAATGATAGACACACTCTGACATGTCGAGGACTTTTCCAGCAGAATTCGCCTAATCATCTCGTTAATTTCACAGTAAACTAAACGAAACGGGTAGCTGTAGTAAAACGTTGTTAAACGACCTAGTAATTCTACTAATTATCAGTAACTACGATCTTTACCGGTTATTGCTGAACGTGACTTTACCTCACACAAATAAGTTTACAGGTGTTGAAACATATTCATGAGTTAAAGACCGGAACGACTAAGGACAAGTACCAAACAATAGTCAAAAAAGGTGAAGATAACACTAACAAACATATCGATAAAATCGTAAAAGTAGCATTTGGAATTGAAGACCGAATCGAAACCGATTTGCTAGGCTGTGGAACTGTTCAATTTAACGATATACCTACTTGAAATCTTTGAGAGAATCCGGTTTGATAAAGATTTTTTTAAAGAAATCATCAATATTTACAGTAAGGTGTATAATGAGGAGTAAAGTGCAAGAGTTACATTATCGAAAAATGCAAAACGTGATGTTTTCATGATTGGGGATCAAGGTTCGTTGCGCACGCGAGATCAGAACCCAAACATAATGAAAGAGATAAAAAAGTAACTAAAATTGAATAGGTTAAAATGGGATTGATAAGAAGACGCGAATCTATTTCATTTATTGGTCGTGACAAGACTAGCAATTACACCAGAATTAGTATAAGCTAAGTTCTGATTTAACATTTATTTATTATTTATTTAACACACACCCATTTGTTTCCTTTCAGTAACATTTTATACCAGTTCTCACCGGTTTGTACAAAATATTTCCAAACTACGAGTTAAAGTAGCGCTGCTTTTGATAAGAGTTACCTTGACGACGATTAAGCAAAAGTTTGAGAATATAAGATCGTTATTGTGAACAATACGAGTATCAGAATATTGATACAGGAAGTCAGGAAACATTCAATTAGCAACGTGGACGCCTTATCAAAAACAGGAAGTAAAAACATAATAATGACAACACAAAATAGATACAAGATGAAATAGGCACTAAAGTGACCCTGTTCGGAATAGGAGATAGTAATGTCCGAGACCAGGAAAAGAGAGGTTGTAAAACTGAAGCAAGGACAACTACCTGTTTTGAATTTTGCTAAACATTCACCCGATGCATACGTAAGGAAGTTTTGAGACTAATCGTGAGATGTAGAAATAGATTATGGCACAAGCAAAGGAAGCTTTATAGAAATTAAAATACGTTAGGACTAAATTCAACCATAAGGTCAAATTATATAATAAAATCAGCAAAAAACCTTGACAAGTTAAGACAATAGTTTCAATAAAAACAGGTGGCAGATTACTTATTTTATATTTATTAGTCTGATAGCTAAATGCACTGCAACTTGACACTGCAATGACATTTACAATAGTACTACAAGGTCTTGTTTTAATCGGGATGTAGTTGGTAGGTACAATTAAAAGATAAAATACGTTTTATTGCCACGTGTATTTATATACTGAGTGAATTCGGGACGAGACGCAGCTGATGTAACAATGCGTTGGATATCGTCAATACTTTTAAACGTTTCGAAATTAATTTTGAAATATAGTGAACTTTAAGTAAAGTTGTTATTAGCTGCCTTAAAAACAGGTGTCCCGAGAGTTAAATCTCAAGGACAATAATAATAGTTCTTGTAGAATAGATTAATATTTGATGCATCTGCTTATGCTAAAATGCGTTAAACTAAAAATACTTCACAAGATGATGACGATGACGTAGATAGAATATTATAATGATTCATTAAACGCACAAGTGCTGCTAAATGGGTGTTACAAGGGAGCCATTTTGAAAGACACCCGACTAAAATTGGAAATGTCCCAGATACTTTGGCTAAATTTGAATGCCGTAATATTATGAAAATTAGAAGAGAAGTTGATTGACCCTTGAGCGCGTGTAACAAAAAAGTGGTTTGACTGGTATTACTTGGAGTGTTAGTTGCATAATTTGATAATGGACGCACTTGTATGTATGATTTTAACTGTTTTGGGGGCTTGGCTACGAAAGTTTCGTATCGCTTGAGAGTTCCCAATCACAACGTCTTGAATTCCAAAGAAGACGTAGGTTTTAACATTTTATGTTGATTATTTTAACTACACATTTGTAAATCATGAGGAAAGTTTTGAGTATTAATGTGGAGGAGTATAAGAATAGAAGAAGACCAAAAAAACGATGGATAGACTGTAAATAATGATATGGCCGCGAGCAGCGGTGGCCCAGTGGTGTCGGCCCCGACTTACGAACAGTAGGTCGTGGGTTCGAACCCAGGCAGGCGCATTACTTTGTGTAATTTATTTCATCACCGCTGCTCTCAAAACGGTGAAGGAAAACATCGTGAGGAAACCGGCATGTCTTAGAACCAAAAAATTCGAAGACATGTGACATCTGCCAATCCGCACTGGGCCCGCGTGGTGGATTATAGCCCATCCCTCTCCTAGAGAGGAGGCCTGAGCAGTGGGAACATTATAGGCTGATGATGATGATGATGATGATGAATGATATGGCAAGGTCTGATGAGATAACGAGTAATAGAGAAGTATGGAAGATGAAGACATTCTTCAGACTCCTAATGAATTGAGATAACGTTATGAGTATGATAATGATGTTAATCCAATGCCCAATGCACGGGAATATTTGACCTGCCGGCAGTTTGCTCTTTGCTGGTAGGAAGAATTCATTGAGTACTTTTAAGCTTTCGGTTTTATTTAGTTTAACCACTAATACAACAGTTTGTTATACTTAAATGGTAACATTTACCTATAGTCTCAATTTCAACACGTGTTGCGCATTTGCCAGACGTCCTGATTCTTGAATTAATTAATGTTGATTTTAGTCTAGCACGTCTCGATTATTTTGTCTGCCATTACCTGTTTATTATTCATGTCAGCATCGTACTGAAGTAGTATTAAATGGACGTGAAACGTGACATCTGAATGTAATGCTAAACGCCATTGTTTTGGTGATTTATTACAGATGATTCCATTATAATTTAGATTTGTTTTAACAATCAAGTACAGAATTTGTTCGGCTTTAATCGTGGCAATAGTTCTGTTTATTATACCCACTAAAAACAGCAATGTCATGTTTATGTAAAGATATTCCCAATTTGTTATGTGTTGTTGCGAGTTCCTAAGGTTTCTTCAAATTACGGTTGGTATTAAATATTTGGTGGCTTACAAAATAGTTATGAAGCCTCTGTTTTTAATGATGTAATGATTCCAAAATTGTTAGTGCAAAAGGCTTGGTGGAGAAGGTCGTATTAGCTCAACTAAGCTTTTAATGTGGTCACATCTAATTTTGTAGATAACATCGAATGTTTAGGACATCGCCACAATGATCATTAATCCTCACCTCACCAGAGACCAGTAAGGTTATATCTTTACTACAAACGCTCAATTCGTTACCGTAACGCTACTACTCGTACAGTTGTAATCAGACGACGCCACACCATATCGCCACACATTTTATTCGACCAATCAGTAAGCAAGCACCAGTTGCAACTACGTGACGATGGAGGTGTGTTTCGGCCTTTCGGCGTATTGTGTTGTATTACACTGACGTCATCATGTATTTCAGAAATATGACTTCACATAACAGGATGATGATTCTAATATTAGGATAAAACGTTCAATAGTACCCGTTGGATTCTTCATAGATACTGAGGTTTTGAAACACCAAGATTCTTAGGGTGCATTTCATAGATAGCACTGAATGCATTCAGCATACCCAAACAAGAAACACAAGCCGAAAGCTCTTGAACGCCGTTTGTATGTTTTGAACACGTGCAATTACATAGGAGAAATCCGCTCTTAGAAAACGGGTTAATCTAATGATCCCTGTGATCGCACAAGAGATTGATCTATGAAAAGAAGAAAGAGAATGACCTAGTAGTGACGGAAAATGATTTAAATTCACACAACGACATAAAATTTTCTCGGAAAATATACGTAAGTCATCTTGCCAAGGAACATATTCAAGGAAGTCATCTGCCCTTGACACATAATGCCTGAATTGCGTTGCAGACGTACGTCACGTTTACGATAAGGCAGATTTGATGATAGATAAGATAGTCAAATTCAGTTGAATGTCTTGTTATTTGCACTGATTTGACGAGATTTCGAGCCAACGGCTTTTTTAAAGAACAATGACTAACAACATGAGGCTATATTTATGAAAATAGCGTCAGATATAAAAAAAAACCCAATAAGAGATAAGCCAAATAAGCTGTTAAGGGACAATTGTGTACTTCCGGTTACCTATGGGTCTGTGGAGTATATCTTGTCGAAAAACCTTAAAATTGCATCAAAAGAACTGCAATAAGTAAATCGTCAAGTCAATCATGTTCATAATGCAATTACACAATACAATACAAAAAAGACATTGTGGTCATTCATGATGATGAAAAGGACAATACCATTGCATTATCCGCAGTGGAGGACACCTTAACCATTTAAACATTGTACAGGAAAATGCAACAATTTAAATTTATGTGTTTTCTGCTACTGTATGCATGCCACAAATATTGTCTTCATACACCGATAAATTATGTTTATTTGGGATATGTAATCTGGAGACTCCTCGATTCAACGTGGTTTCTAGTCTTTTAAAGTTAAATTAACCTCTATCCCCAATGTTACTCCTAGCAACAAATAGCTAGATGCATTCGCTCATGCAATAGGAATTTCGCAAACACTAACAGTCTCTCTAATACCAACATATTCTTTAAGTCGTAGGTGGTCTTGGTTATCCAATAGATATATTTTAGCGGGAATCCGCTTCAGCTAAGAGATCTTTATTTTTACTAAGATCACGCATAGCGTGATATGATAAATCTATTACAAAATTCTCAGTTTTAGCTCCAGTTGGATCTCTGCCAACTGCAGTGCAATATACCCTTGTCACCTTGGGAACACACGACGTTTCTAATGAATCACTAACGGCACCATCATCACCATTAATTTCACCATTATTTCTTTATGGATTAGGAGCAGAATGGTGTGCTACTACATCCCAAGTTACGTCAATGATTTCAAGGTTATCCGTCTGTTTCTAGTATAATTTCGAAGTTGCGAGATTTCCTCGTGAGTTTGAGTGAGTTTCTTTTACTTTCAAGTGCGTGGTAAAAATAAGATCTTACGATTTTTCACAAACACATGGTTTATTTTGATTTTTCTAAGATTGTCATTCAGTTTTTTATTGTGACGGCATATCGGAAAACGGGCACGCCTATTTGGTGAAACGAATTGTTTTTAGTTTATTAATGTTTTTACTATACAGATTAGCATGTCGAGAAACAAAGCCCGATTAAAAGAATAAAAATAAATCAGAATTTGAACCAGACATATTTATTTGAGTTTATCGCAAACCGACGCCCTTGGAAAATGTGCTGATTATTATAATTCATAGGTTACAGAGTTTGTTGATATTTTATTATTGACATTAAAAAGGCAATGTTATTTATTATGTACCAGAACCAGCTTAGACATATAGAGCTGGTTTTTATCCGGTTATTTCTGGTAAATCAAGTTTATTATACTGAGCATAATAATAGCAGAAGAAACTCGACACAATGACAGGTGATACTCAATTGTGAAGAACATTTGACATTTACAAAGCATTACTGTACATCATTTTGATACAATGCATGCGCATTGACATGGCTACCAGAAGATGACAGAGCTTTAACTATCCTGTATTTTAATGAATTTCTCAGTACTAGCCACGGAGACTGAATTTGCGACTGGTAAAATGTAGGTGTAATATTAGATATGCCTCTGCCTAACAACTTCTGTAATTACACGTGTGAATAAAATGTTTAAAATCATTTAAATACTCACTGGTTTGGAAGTGAAAACCACATTAAATGTTAGAGCCAATGATCAGCCTACTAGGTTACCTATTAAAATGGACGCACTTTTGAGACAAAACAATTCATTTGAAGGACAGCTGCTGATTGAGAGTAATAGCTATTCATCATCCTCAGATACGGATGCTAAATTGAAACGTAATGCATCTAGATAGGTATCCCGCGTACCTCACGTGGGAACCTTGATTTTGCCGCGCGGGTTATTTCGGGCCTCCCATCCAAACAGCCACAGATTTAGTACTAAAACTCTGCCAGTCGTATTTATAAAGAGAGTTTGGTGGCATTTGCCGCGTTCTTCAGAGGAAATGTTAATTGAATTTTCTTATGTTGGGGACCACACACCGCAACTTGCAACAAGCAATTTTCAGCCATGTTTGTTTGTCCATTCTCTTTTATATCGAGTTTCCTTTACGCCTCGCAAAGCACGTCCCGTCTATCATTTGTACATTTTTGATAGTCTTTACAAGCAGTCAGTGACCTGGAAGTCTGACGATCAGTCTTACCAAGTGGTATCGTATCACCCAGCAGCACTAGACTAACTGGGATGTGGAGGTAACACAGGCAGTCGCTCCATGTAAAATACCGGTATTAAGGTTGAACAAGCCAGTCATTCTTCCATACAAACTTATGAAGGTGATTACTCCTCTGTTTGACGGTGTAGGTTCAAAATTAAAAATTGTATCTACTGGTCTTATCATTATCTAGGTCTGTATGGAAGCAGAATTGGAAAAAAAATATTGATTTGGAAGTTATGAACGTCAAAACTTTCATATTTTAGCACTGATTTTAACTCATCTTTGGGCGTAAATAAGTAACGTATATGGTATGAAAAAGAAAAAAGTGAAACCATACGGACATAGATTAGTTATTAAAAAATTTAAATAATTTAATTTTGAACAGATACATTCAATAGATTTTTCATGAAACCAAATATACCAAAGGTCTGCATAGAAAATTTCGCGCGCCCGTTTTAGTTGTGTCTCTTTCGCTCTATGCATTTCACTCGTGATGTAGGATGAAATAGCATGCATTTTAGCCCCGCCCACCAACTAGTTCGTGCCGTTGGCTTGTTTACCCTTAAGACAGGAAGCCGACTCCAATTTAGTTGTGAAAAGAGCTGATATTTCTTTTTTTATTAATTTTGATTGAACTAATGATTCAAATTAAAACTTGATAAAAGTAACTCGATGATCGTATACCCCTCGTATCGTATTATGGGAGTACTTGAATAGTCGAGGACGTTTCTGGTTATCTCATCTTTACTACTGTTCCTTCCGTTACTGTTAAGTAGGTCACATTATATAGCAATGTTTATGTGCCTATGTCTGACTAATTAGTTCAAATAAAATTATCTATTGGTTTCAAATACTATGTTCATAGAGGTATAGGAACTCAGTCAATAAATAGGGAGTATTGTTGATTTAGATGATAATTAAAATAAATATGGAAAATATATGAATGAACCAAATATTGTGTGATTGTTTTATAATTAAATCGATGCAGTAGAAGAAGCACATAGTGAAAATATGCACAGTGCATCGATACTTTAGTACAATTAAATAGACACACACAAAATGAAATATTTTAGATGTCTGCGATGAATGAATGATGGTCAGTTTTGCTTTGAGTCAATGTCTTCTGATGATTGACCCATTAATCATTGCACGATCGATAAAATAATCAACGATAATTATCAAATATTTTAGCAGCATATCAATGCTAAGTTCATCACCATCAATCATCACCCATTTCTAACAATGATGTACGTACTACAACTCGATACGGCAAGATAAAAATATATGATTCGTAATATCAAACCTTATCTTTCATTCATAAATGAAATCAAACATGAAAAGTTTTCTAGAAACATTAATTAAACTTGACAATCAATCAATGGACCAATACTAATATTTCCCATTGGAATTTAATTTCTCATTCGGCAGCGCAGTCTAGATTTCTGCCTGGATGCCATTATCTAGCTTATCTGCCTATTGCCGTCAATAGGTTCGTCCCCTTTTACATGTAACTTGAAACATGGGACACTACTGAAGCACGCTCATATTAACCCTTCATTGACCACATGCGTGATATTACCATACCAATATCTTTATTTCTATCGACCGCACAGTGGGCCGCACGCGTCTCTGGAGGTTAGACAAAACATACAAAAAATTCAACGACAGAGGCGCCACTTAGATCATGAATGACGACATTAAATGCTGAACAGTTTAACTCCGCATTGATACGGGTTTGTAAATGTTTTTTTTCTTCTGCCAAAAACTGGATTTTAACATTATTAACTAAGCGTTACGTGAATACGGAAGCAAATGTTTGAAAACTAATTGAATGGTGTTATTATAGTTTTTTGTTCGAATTAAGATGTCTTGTTTATTTATTATTGTGGGAACGTACTTGGTTTCAACAGATTCTAAAATCTCATGGTGAGTAGAACCTACGTACTTGTCATCATCTGCCTAGCCTTTTTCCCAACTATATTGGGGTCGGCTTCCAGTCTAACCGGATGCAGCTGAATACCAGTATTTTACATGGAGCGACTGCTTATCTGACCCAAACATCCCAGTTAATACTAGGTAATACGATACCCTTTGGTAAGACTGGATGTCAGAATTTCAGGTCACTGACTACCTGAAACGACTGCCAAAGATCTATATATATATTGCAGCCGGGACCAACGGCTTAACGTGCTTTCCGAGGCACGGAGGAAACTCGGTATGTCGGGCGGTCACCCATCCACAGACCGACCTAGGCAAGCACAGCTTTACCTAAAGATCGACCCGAGTGGCAGTTCTTAGTAAGCCACGAGCTCCTCCTACGTACTTGTGTGGACATAATATCTGGTGGTATAGTATTTTCAATCTTAAACTTGAACGGGAACAGCGTATTATATTTCTTTATCTCATCAGTTATTCGATCTTTAGAGAATTAAAATAAGAGGATAATATTGCACAAGTAACAAAATTTTGTCTGATCATCGTAATTCAGTTTTACACACTAAATACTGAAAAGTTATTGTCACCAAACGTGGTACTTATCTAGCTTTATTAGGCATATATGACGAAAAGGCCATTTTAATTAACGCCTCTACATGGCCGCCGAAAACCGAATATATTCAATGATCGCTCGCACACACGTACGTCATTTGTGTGAATATTTGATTATTTGTACAAATGATACTGCACTTTGAGTGGATTTTATCTATCAGTACAATAAGTGGATGGAAGTGGAATTCGAATAAGGAAAATGTAGTGTGGAAAATGTTGGGTGTGGATGTAGATGGCTGTAAATGTGGAGGAAGATCAATGAAACGATATATGGACTGTGTGAAGGATGATATGGCTAGAAAGGAGGTGACTGCTGAGATGACGAGAAATAGACAAAAGTATGGAAGAAGAAGACACGTTGCGCTGATTACAAATAAGAGCAGGAATCTACTACTAAAAATTATCACCATGATACATACAATTTTATATTCAAAACTACTGATCAGCAGGGCTATTGCGTATCTTTTAATGACAGTGGATAACATAAAGTGTCTATCAAATAACTGTCAAATGGTGAGTTTTTAAGAAAAAAATGTACCAAACCATAACTAATTTACAGTAAATCTATGGACACTTATGATAGCCACTGACTTTAAAAAGATACGCAATAGCCCTACAGATGCCGTTTCTGTCCGTAATGGAATAAGCCACATTATCCCCGAGAGTCATTAGCCTATATTTGAGTGCAAAGAAAGTCGCGGACAGAAACAAGATAAGGATAATTAATTTGTTAAGCACGTTATTTAAAAAAACTACAAAATATTGCTCCTAAATCAACACTTGACATGGCAATAAAGAACCTGTAACCTCGTACTGAGTCGTTCTAAGAGATTTATTATTGCGCCTACTGAAAAGGACCTATAAAAGTGATTAGGTATATATGTATATAAGATAGATAACCGGTAAACGGATATCGACCATAGACAGCCTCAGCCACAAGTGTCGCCTAGTCGGCCTCAACCTCAGCCTTGTCTCTGCTCTTGGCCTTGCAAAGATACTACCTATCTTTGTCACAGCTGTCCAGTAAATCTATTACAAGAAACGGGAACTTTATTGCTTGACTATAAGATTGCTTATCCTTTAATTACTGAAAAAGCAATATCTCGATAGCTCGATTAAATCTTTAATGAAAATCTCCATGTTTAAGTCTTAATACTGCATTAAATTAATTTTCTCGGCCTTCGTTCTTATTTATTGAAACAATGCAAAGCACTAGTGCTATAAAAACGTGTCCTTCACTACTTCCTACATTTACTAGTTGTTTGCGTATCAAGTTCTGAGCCGTTTAAGTAATTACGTACAATTGAGAGAGTGCAATTGATCGGTATACACTGTTTATCGTTGTCTTGTTGCGTAGGAGTTTCAAGCGTCGGAAATTATGAGTAGATCAACAATGATAGCAGTCATTACCTAAGGCAGTTGGATCGGGCAATTAACGTCTATCGTTGTGCCTTAAATTGGGACTAGTTCAAAGGTTTTTGGACCAGAATAGAATTTATAATTATTCTAATACTAAAGAAGTTGACATAATTATTATTTAATTCCCCAAAAAATACTACTAGTAGTGACTACAATGGGTATTCAAAACTACAATGGGTTGAAATGTCAACAGTTTTAAAGTAATTGGCATTGCTAATAACTATTTTACAAGTATAATCACCAAAAATAACCGTTTACGGCTTTGCTTTTGTGTATATTTTACTATAAATTACCATTAAGTACCTATGAGAGCAGTTTGTTTTTTGTTTTACTGTCAATTTTAAGTAAATAATGACACGATAGTAAAAAACTTGACATACTAGGTTCAGACGTTTAGACGAGAAAACTGATTGGCAGCAGTGTATTAGCTGATACAGAATAAAGCATGTTGACATTCTAATGTTATGAGAGTGTCAAGTTCCCACCTTACAATGGACTTTCCAACATGCCTATCGAACCTGCAAAATAACCCGTTGTTTGAAACCTATCACGTGGTCACCGTCAACATTCTATCATTAGATCAGAAAAACAGTCGGTTTGACGTAAAAGGGGCACGCCTCCCATTTTATTAATAAAATCCCAAAGGATTTGCGTCACAGAGAAACGTGAATTCTTAACGTGTAGGCGACGGCGTCTACGATTAACCTTGGACTTTGAATCAGCTGATCCTATTGATAGCTATAAATTCGTTTGCTGAAATATAGACAATTTGTTTTCAATCCTTACAAAAGCAACAGCTGGATATTTCAATATGAGCTTCATTATTTCTTTCGGTGCAATTTTCAACATTGGCATAAGTGTGCGATGCGTGGACCACGCGCGGTAACTTCTTTCAAGAAAATGTTAAAAATTGTACCGTAAGATCTTTAACACGTTCAGTGCCACCGACTCGCCCGGAGAGTCCACGAAAATTTTATTCCAGCGCCGTAGACTCGCCCGGGGAGTTCAATGTGTTTGCTATTTTTTTCCCAAATGCATGTGTATTTTCTGCTTAAAATAATACTGAAGACTAAATATACCCTAATCTAAAGAATTACGTGGTGGGCCGGGTGTGCAGACCCAGTTTATAATCGAAAGAAAATAAACTATTCTGCAATGCCTTGAACTCGTTAGGCGAGTTCACTGACATAGATTCTCAAACTTTTATTAATGAAATATCTATATGGTACCTAGATACTTTTATTTTCATTTTACCAAAAGTCACATTCACTCGTAAAACAACGGCGGATTGTGTTCTACACCTTGTAGGGGCTCGAATTTGGTGTTATTATATAGGCAAAGGTATTGGGTACTTCTAAGTTTTTGAGCGTGTCCTTGTGTATTATTGTTAAATAAACGGTGCAGAAAATACAAACTCAACTCAAACTGTATTGTTTTTTAAACTATGTTCTTAAAAAGCCCGTATCAAAATATTTCCGGGTAAAATTGATTTTTATTCAGTCGAATTGAAAACCTCCTCCTGTTTATAAAAACAATATTAGATATTCAAAGTATAACCTCAACAATAACCACTATTTATAAGATTGACAGCCACTGCATAAATTACGAAACAAACTTACCTTTTCTTTTATCTATAGTGTTTCTTGCCATTTTTATATGTTAAATTACACCGTATACTAGTTAAACACTTTTTAATTGCGTTAAACATGTAACATACACTGTCACAGCCACAAAAATAACATAACATTGTTTTTACCCTAATGCAATGCCACTGTGACTGAACTCGCGTGGCGAGTCGATTCAATTCGTGTTGCAGCGCCGGCGACTCGCCTAGCGAGTCCAACGTAAAATGTAGGCGGCATCCGAGAAAACATCGTGAAAATCGTAGTGGTAATGAACGTGTTAATAGGGAAGAGGGGCTGCGATTCTCCACAC
Source organism: Diarsia dahlii (assembly GCA_949775195.1). Taxonomy (NCBI): domain Eukaryota; kingdom Metazoa; phylum Arthropoda; class Insecta; order Lepidoptera; family Noctuidae; genus Diarsia; species Diarsia dahlii. The sequence continues at coordinate 10,390,427 of OX459210.1, read as the reverse complement.
AAATGTATTTCTATATTTTTTCTTTCTGAATAATGCCTTTAAATTTAATTTTTGGTATTTGAGCTGGAATAGTAGGAACTTCTTTAAGATTATTAATTCGAGCTGAATTAGGTAACCCTGGATCTTTAATTGGAGATACTTAAACCAATCTTTTTCAAAAAATCAAATTCTACTAATAGGCACGCCCCCAGTATCCGATTCTTTTATGGGGGATCAGAGCGGAATAGAAAATAATGTATAATAAAACGGATCCCCTAGGGTATCAGTTTTAGGGGATCAGACCGGAATAACTCCTTTTTTTTCAGCATTTTATTTTGTGTGATACCTATAATCGGTTTAAGCTGCAGCTGTTTCTAACGCACTTTACGGGGGCAGGCTGACGCAGCGCGCTTGACGGCAATAGTTTCTAGTCGCAATTAAATCTACATGTTTAAAACCGAAACTTAAAACACAATTCTATTGTTTTACCACGATATAATGAAAACATGTTATTAGAATTGCCGCCATACGCAAACACCCGTTTGAAAACATGTATGATTCTAAATTTCTATTTAATGCTGATTACGAAAATGCGGAAGGTTTTCTAATGTAAACATATAATTTTTCTTTCAATGTTATTTGTTTTATTATAAGAATAATTTTGTCCACACATAAAAATGAATTTTGTCGCACCGTGGTGTCTGATTATGAAAATTCGTTATTTTGAAATCTCAATGAAGGTTTTTTTACACTAGGTGCATAAGTATTGAAAAATGTAATATTTGGGAAGACTTCGAAATCTTTTCGTCACGATTTTCTCATTTGAGAGTAAAACTCGTGACTAACGAATTAACATGACAATAATATTACATAGACGTGAAATATGGAAATTCGTACCATTTGGAAATATATCCTGTCACGTTTGATGCAGATATTTCATATTTATAGAAAACTAGCTAATGCATACTTTGTTCGGATGTTTAAGTGTGAGTAAAAAAAAGGTCAGTAGGTAGCACATGTGATATTTCGGACAATCAATCTCAGTCCGTTCAGCCGTTCTGGCGTGAATCGTGATTGACTAACAAACATTCATCCATCCATCCAAACCTTCGCAGTAAGATAGCAGGAATATCTGTTCGTTGATATTCTATACCTACATAAGAAATTAAACAGAATACAAGTAGCTTCCAGATTACATCAAGCAAACCTAGCCTAGGTACTCCTTAAAGAGGAACCTCCCTTTTGAAGACCAATACTTTAGTAAAAGGAATTTTCCAATATGCAACCACAAGCTCGGATTATGAGATAAAATCCTCAACTTCAAAAATACTTACATAATGCATCATAGATGACCACGTGAGTAGTATGCCTACGTGTTCAAAAACATGCAACTAAATTGTTTCAGGAATTTCTTATAATTTTCCTTCTAAATTGCATTCTGTCATAACCCTGCGCTTACTCAGCTTTAGCTTATATCTAGGTAGGTTAGGTAGGTTATGCGCCATTACCAGGTAGAGGTACCTATAATGACTATTCGGAATGAATCGAGAACAGTGGCTTTTTGGGATGTCACGACTGACGATGAGAAATGGGCCATTTGGATGGGTAGATTCTAGCAATTAAATGTAACAACAGATTTTATTGTCTCGTGCATATCTATTTCCAAAATTAACAACAATTATCGACAGACATTTTCAGAGACAAACTCCAATTGTGATAAGCAGAAGAATGACTGAAAACGTCATTCAAGAAAAGCGTACTATAATTTAAAATATTGCTTAGTACTTATCTATACGGCAGAATGTAAATTATGTTATGCACATAACTTATTTTATTGAAACTGCATTTTTAAACAAAAGATAAAGCAATAAGTACGCCACAGAGTAAACTATTTAGCAGTATAACAATGACGGAAACCATGGATCTGATAAGGATTGCGGTAAACGTGACAGGAAAACGGACCACAGACTGACTAAAACATTGTTGTTAAACTATGTTACGTCAGTTTAGTTAATGTTTAAGGAAATGACACACATGGAAACCTACGAGGCTCTAGAAGAACATATAGTACTAACCTTATTGGCTTTAGAAAGGTCAGGGTGGTTCAGGTGCGTAGTACTCGTAACCGGCGTGAGTGTATGACAAGATGTATGAACGTGGATGTGGCAAAAAGATGTGTTTCTACGTTGAATCTCGAACAGTAAGACCCCTACATACCTATCATTGATCAATGATTGGTATTTGGAATTGTTCCAAATCCATGATGTTGATTGTATAGAACAGGGCCTATACCACAGAACTATTACTACCGCCAAATAAGGATTGCGGAAATCTCTAAATAGACTCCGAACCCAAGTCGGCCGTAGCAAAGACAATCTCTTCAGAAGAGGGTTCATGGACGGCTCAGATCGTGCATGCGACGTGTATCCACAATTCCACATACAATGGGCCACCTTCCATCTTGCGCTGCATTATTTGACACATGCGCACTTGACGATCTTAAGACTGCATCAGCGAGCGGAGTTCGCATAGCTGAATTTCGGGCCAATATACGAGTATATTTAATGAAAATTAACCATCGACACGCTAGGTGTAGAAAGACAAAGACTCCGGGTACAAGCAACTTTCAATTTTGCTTCAAAGTTGGCACATTGACAAACTAGCTGTATGAAGGAACCACTTTCCTTTAGTTTGGCCTTCGGTTGTTTTTGCCAACAAGGAGCACGAAATAAGCGCCACAAAAGCTCCTATTTAACGAGATGATAACGCGATTGATGATGATAATATAGTGGTATTATTACGATCAATGCCACACCTAAAATAAAAACAATAAAGCTCTGACGTGAAACGGTCAAGAGCAAATGGAATTGGGAGCAAAATATTATCTGTTCTAATAAAAGTTAACGATGACAGTTGAATAAATTAATCATCTGTTTCTTCCTTGTCTGTGAAGCTATTTTGATCACGAACCTAACCTGTATTAGCCTTAGAGCCCACGACGGCCAAACCTTCGTTATTTTAAAAAAGCTGAAAGTTGGTCTGTGCATGACCCCTACACAGGTAAAAACGACCACCGAATATAGAGTTTGGGCTGTGGTGCCTTTGGCAGTTAGCGGGTAGTAAAGGTGTATAAAATAGTACCTACCTTATTTTCGTTAAAGTATAAAGCTCAATTTTTTGATATTATCTTCGGCTTAACTTAAGAAACCTCGTCTTTCATTACCGGACACTTCTGACGGTTCCAACCCCCTGCCAGACACCCCTAAACTTTAATAAATTATGATTGTTCACGCATGATGTTGAGGCTGTGCTGATTGCTATAAAAAAACCGCAGGCATTCTATTCTTTGGGGAACCTACCTGCATACACGTCATGACTCAAAATTAGCTCATCATCTTCGGACAGCCAATGTAGCACCAATGGGAGCAGTCTAAGATTACTTAGTACTAGATTCTCGAATTTTTCACGAGGAATGTTAGCAGTTAGCTTCTTTATTACTAACCACATTCGAATCTCAGCCTTGCTCTGTGTAGCTTCATTTTAAAACCTTAATTATTGAACCGTTTTCTATTTTACCAAGTTACTAACTTCTTATTGCAATAAGTCTATGGCCTATGCAGAATGAAGGGCAAATTCAGAATTATCGCCTTACCCGTCTCTGAGAGTTTGGATCTTGCCTTGATGTTGGCAATAGGGGATCGGACAAAAAAAAACTAATTAGTCCGTCAGATAGATTTCCAAAAATTATTGGACACGTATTTTTTCTTTTTTCACGTAAACTTAAAATGAAGACGATACAGTGCTTCGAAAACTCGTGTGACGTCATATGATAGTACATTTTGACGACACAAGTGACGTTTCAAGCCCCACTCCAAGATCTTTGACGCGTTTTATCTTCGCCATTTTTTATTGATTTGATAAAACAAAAAACACGTATTCAATATTTTTCAATCAAACTTACGGACTAAACAGAATCATATTATTTTGACCCAGTCCGATCCCCTATTGAAGAGACGGCCGGCGGCCCTCTCTACCTATAACGAAGAGGGCAGGCAATACCTAGTTGCAGCAGTGGCGTGCCAGCAATGATTTGGGAGTAAAGCACAAATTCAAAAAAAAAAACTGGATGGCATAATATTACTACCTAGCTAGATAGATTTACAGATACCTACATATCACTTTGAATCTTATTTAATAAGTAACTAGGCCCTGGCTTATTGCCTTCTTGTTGCTGCGTATGTTTTTCTAAGACAAGGTCGTAGGTATTTAGAAAGCAAAGAAACAATCGCTAAGAAAAATTGCCTCTGTTTAATGAGGTTTTAGACTCATGTCCTCGAAAAGGAAGTTCCTGTTGTGCTAAAAGACATACAACATCAACCAACCTTTGAAACACGACGCGATTATGATCGACACGCATATTGTATTTAGAAATCTCGTCACCTAACTGCCGAGATAAATATGTTTCAATTCGTGTTTTACCAAAACTACAAATGAAATAACAGCATTCGCATCGTAACCTGATAAACTTCTCTGATAGCATTCTTTTCGTTAGAAAAATAATATGCAAGGCCAACAGAAAAAAATGTTTAAATGAGAGCAGCCGACAACCAATTTATTGAACACTGTACGCTGATCGATTAAAATGCCTACTATGGTGTAACGAGATTATATTTATCTGTAAAATTCAAAGTATTTACCTTGCCCAGTAACACTTTCACACACTTTAATCCGTCACAAGGAACAATTGTCTGCGTTTCCGAATTCATTTTAGTATGTATTAAGAAACTTTAATCACTTCAAAACAAAGCTAATCACAGCAAAAACTATTCACAAAACTTTAAATTACCAACAAGAAATGGAAAAATTCAAATCACAATAAAAAATGCACCATCAACCAACCTACAACACTCAAGAAAAATTTGAACTAAATCGAAATCCCTTTCAATCGCGTCGCTAACCTGCATTCACACACACACTCACATTCCCTCGCAAATCAATCTTACACTGACTATAATACACACATTCAAACAAACCAGAAGCTGTGCTTAAAATCCTATACATTCTGTCGCAAAACCGGCAAAAAGTACGTAAACAAACAACGCTAAAAATGTTCGTAGGATAGAGAGGTCAGAAAAGCTACATAGCGATTAGTGGGTGTGACAGAGAAAGGGCTAGCCTAGCCCGATCATGCCCGATCGACCTGTTTGATCAATCGGCGGGGGTCGGGTCGGGACATATATAAGAAGAAGTTTGGCAACGTCGCAGTGCGAGTTGCGCGCGAATGTATTTTCTGGATTATTTATGAATGATACAGTTATTGAGTACGTAAACCTGACAACGTCGCATCAATTACGTTCCGTTTTTCGCGTGGCATGCAGTTTGAAGATATATATTTTATTTATTTTTGTAATGACTGTTTTTTGTTTGATTCGTTGTTTTATTAAGGCAAGCTGTGCTTTTCTGCTTCTATGAGAGTACCGCCACTGAGTTGCAGTATGCATAATCATTTAGGCGTTTTTCCTACTCCTTTCTTTCTGATTAGGTAATTTCGTTGCGGGATCGTTTCTCTAGTACTTGATCGAGCTATATTGTCTCGGCGCTTTTCTGGCGGTCGCAACTGTTGATTCTGGCTGGCATGCTCGAGTTGCAGTGGTTTGATAAATTAGTGTGGCAGGCTTGTCCCAAAAGCATAGAAATTCTCTGCTAGCAACAAAATATCTAGCGTAGTTTCCTTTTTGACCAAACCGGTGGCGAAAATGACAACATTGAAACAGTCATCCGTTTTCTTTTTACCCGACTACGGCGAAGCCAAAAGGAAGGGTAATGATTTTGGCAGTCTATGTATGTATGTATGTATGTTCCACCGTAGCGCCTAAACTACTGAATGGATTTTAATAAATGAGGTGTCAGTAGATTCGTAAGAATAGCCCGGGTGTCATAGGCTATATAAATTTTATAAATTTTTGTTATGACGGAATTTAAATGTCAGATTCTAGCTTCGAAAAAAATTCTATTGAGATAATCGTAACATGTTTGGTATCAAATGAAAGGTCTTGGCGAGCACATTACAAATATGTAAGTATATTATATTATTATAGTTTTAGTCAACATAAACGTATAGAATGCGGTCAACGCGGTTTGTAGCATTGAGGTCTAACGTACTAGAGAAGCTATTTCAAACAAAAAATGTGCGCGCACTTGATGACAGCGGGGCAGGCGGGGGGTGTCATGTTCTCATAGATTACTATCAATACGTGCAGATGCGACATAATGTTATTATTCTGCCTACTTGATATTGTACGTATGTACTTAGAAAATAAATAAAAATTTACTTAAACTGTAACAATAATTTTTATTTTATCTGTGATTGAATGTTGATGGCTGATTCAGTAAATGTTGATTCAAATTTGCAAATACTTCTTTCCTAATTAAATGCTTTACGGTGTTTACGGACATATAACTAAAATCACATTTCAGGACAAGACCACTTTGCCGTATTAAATTACGTACCTATGATAGATGTGTGAAGTGGAAGTTTAGTATAGTCAAACTATCAATGCAATCTTCACATTTTAACTTTTTTATTAATTGTCTTGATACATAAGCAAATATTATACAACCTACTATCAATTTTGACTCGCATGTAGAGGATTCGTGGCCAAGCATTGAATACGTCGATAGTGTCTGGTCTGAGCATTTTATTCTTTGACATTCACGTAAAAATGGCCGCCGCGATGACATATTGCAATGGAAAAAATATGATTAAATTATGTGTGTTTTAAAGATAATAGTTATATTTACTGGTGAAAAGTCACTCCTTGACTTTTACTTATATTTATTGAATTATTTGTACAGTATCTAAATGCACACGAAGGCATAATTTAGTCAAGAAAACTTTACTCAAATATGTCATGTCGCAGCAACCGCTCGGCATAGACTAAATGAGGTTCAGTGCACGAACCGAAACGTGTGTTACAAAAAATCTAGTTGAGGCGTCTCCTCTAGTGCGTAGTACATTATACCTCAATGGTTTGTAGTCGGGTTTTAGTTTTTAAACTTGTTATTATTCGTCATTATTTTTTAATCAGATGAAACCTTAGTTGATATATCAAAGCATTGTAATTATTTACTTAATTAAGATATTTTGAATCGTTGTCTAAACATTACGGAGATATGGTCGGAGACAATGTGTCTGGCATAACTTCTGTTATTTTATTGATAAAAAGATGTTATCAATGAAATGTTTTGTATTATTTTATGGGCAGTTTAATTGCTCAGTTTAATTTGTGTTTGCACAATCGTAGTTGATATCACTTACCCTACACCCATGGGAAGAAAGCCCGAGTTTGTGATGTATTATACTAAGTTATGCATTCTCCATAAATTAAATTACGCGGTTCATCTGTGCAATATTTAACATTTATGTGAGTTTCTCTAAACAAGAAACAATTTCAATCATAACGGATTGAGCCGCGTTTGGTATACAAAATCATAATCATACATAACATCACATTGGAAATATTAATTTCCGCTTGCACATACGAGCAAGTATTACACAAGATAATAGTTTTCTTCCTGTGGACTTTGTACGACTAAAGAGAAATTTATTTATACACACAGGGCAGTCCCAGTGACTCGACAGTGTGAATATAGAAGAAGACGTAGAAAGCTTTTGGCGACGAATTGTTACACCTACGCCTATTATGTGGAATCATTTGTTAGATGGAATTACAGCTTTGTTTTAATGAGAGTAAAATTCATAATAGGGATGTATCCTGGGTAAAAAAAAATATGATTCCGTGTAGTCCGTCAGTTAGATTATCGAAAAATATTGGATACGTGTTTTTTGTTTTATTAAAATAATTAAAAATTGACGAAGATATAACGCGTCAAAGATGACAGGAGTGGGGGCTTTTGACGGCACTACGTGGTAAAAAATGAGGTGCGATGTGACGTCACACGAGTTTTCGAAGCACTATATCGTCTTCATTTTTGGTTTACGTGCAAAAAGAAAAAATACGTGTCCAATATTTTTTTGTAATCTATTAAGTGACGGACTAATTAGTTTTTTTTTTGTCAACTACCCTATTCTTCTTCTGTATCGTGTGGTTAGTGCATAACCTGGTGAGTTTTTATGGGTTCTGACAGAATTAAATCGGAATGACTTTTTACAAGGTCAAAGTCATTCCGGAACCTTTATGAGCTCGGAGGGTTGTATTAATGTACGTCTTACAGCCGCGAATCAAATGTTCATCAACATACATAGTCCATCCAACAAAGAGATTGTAGAGTGCGTGAGCAAGGCCCTAAGCAATTACTTCAGAAAATTGTTCAGGGTGCTTAGAGAGTTAACATACTAAAAGTCCTGACATCTAGGGGGTGAGGCGGAGTGGGGGGAGGGGGTTAAAGTTCCCATTTTTCAGTTATTTGCTAATATCTTTTAAACGGTGCGTCTCATGGAGATAAGAAGTCTTCTACGCAATGAAAGCTTATAAAATTATGTACAACTTTATCTTATACACTTTTTCACATTCCTACCTATTTTCGAACTACACATTCCGGAAATGTGAAAATTGAAAAAATCTGCTTGAATTGAACACTACCTTTTGTATACTACTTCCTTCGCGTTATCTGGGGATAAAAAGTATCTTATATCTTAAATCAACTCCTACTATATCAATTTACTAAATTTTATCCAAATCTGTACAGCCGTTAGGATATCAAAACTTTTATCTACACTTGTCTTATACACTTTTTCCAAATTTTCACCAGCGTACTGGTAATCACTGGTATCGGTACTTATTGAGGGAGGTCAGTCTTGCTGATGCGCCATACCATTTGAGGAAGCACATCTTCCCAGCCTCTTCAACCTCACTGTGCGTGGAGGTGGGCTTGTAAAAGATCGCAGAATATTATTTTTTATATTATTTTTTAAGTTAAAAGATACTTTTTATCCTCAAATAACGTGAAGGAAGTAGTATACAAAAAGTAGTGTTCAATTCAAGTAGTATTTTTTTTTCAATTTTCACTTTTCCGGAATGTGTAGTTCGAAAATAGGTAAGAATGTGAAAAAGTGTATAAGATAAAAGTTGTACATAATTTTATAAGCTTTCATTGCGTAGAAGACTTCTTATCTCCATGACGCACCGTTTAAAAGATATTAGCGAAAAACTAAAAAATGGGAACTTTAACCCCCTCCCCCCACTCCGCCTCAACCCCTAGATGTCAGGACTTTTAGTATGTTAACTCTCTAAGCACCCTGAACAATTTTCTGAAGAAATCACTTAGGGCCTAACTCACGCACTCTACAACTCCTTATGGGTGATTTATTGGGTGGACTAACAACCTATCACTGGCCTGCAAATTGCAAAAAACTTAAGAAAATTTGAATTTCGCGGGCTACCCTGGAACATCAACCTTAAGATTTTGTATGTCAAATCTTTAAGCCAACGCGGCAACGGCACGAACTACATAGTTGGTGGGCGGGCCTAAAATGCATGCTATTTCATCCGACATCACGAGCGAAATGCATAGAGCGAAAGAGACAACTAAAACGGGCGCGCGATTGTTTCTATGCAGACCTTTGGTAGTATGGAAATGGATACCATGAAAAATCCATTGAATGTATCTGTTCAAAATAAAATTATTTGAATTCTTTAATAACTAATCTATGCCTGTATGGTTTCACTTTTTTCATTTTCGTACTATATACGTAACTTATTTACGCCCAAAGATGGTTAAAATTAGTGCTAAAATATGAAAGTTTCGACGCTCATAACTTCCAAACCAATATTTTTTTTCCAATTCTGCTTCTATAGAGGCCTAGATAATTTAATAGTCAAACGAACTTACCTGTAAGTGAAGTTCGATGGTAATTATACTTGTTGTTGTATTGTCCGAAGATGATTAGGAAGACTAGTGTAGTCTCGGCTTTTAAGTCACCGACGCCTACATAAGTTTAAAGAAAAAAGTTTCTTTCCGAACGCAAATGCCTCCTGTCATCCGCTTCTGAAAATAGGTTCATTAAGTTCATAGCAATTTATTGGTTTTACAACAAAGGGTTCATGCTCATATGACTATATAGCATGAAGATTCTGGGTCGGGTGGGACTAATCATCTTCGGACAATACAACAACAAGTATAATTACCATCGAACTTCACTTACAGGTAAGTTCGTTTGACTATTAAATTATACTTGTTGTTGTATTGTCCTCGATGATTAGGAAGACTAGTGTAGATGTTTAAAGACTAGTTGTAAAATCAACAAACATTTATATAAAATCAATAATCATTTATATAAAAGCATTAAGCATTCATATAAAATCAATAAACATTTATATAAAAACATTAAACATTCATATAAAATAGGTAAACATTTATATAAAACCTATAAACATTTATACAAAATCAATAAACATTTAATTAATAAACATCTGTCTAAAGTCAATAAACATTCAGATGAATATAAAATAACTAATAAGTCATTTTTTACAGTTCAGGTTTAATCATTACCAGTGTTATTAAAAATTGCTTCAGAGAATTTTCTATTGTTCACTATTGGTAAATTTTTAACTAATTCCTTCTATCATATCCACAGCTGTAGCTGGGCTTTCATACTCCATATTCCATTGCTAGAGAAAGGAACAGTCATAAAAGGTTGGCATTTGTTTGGCCCAGAAAAGTTAGCATATCAATCCTTAAAGTAATACGATTTTGTGTAATCACTACATAATAAATATATATTAGAGATATTGTTTGCACTTTTCCACTTGTGGTTATTTATTTATTTATTCAATAGTTGTACAATTACATTTATATAATAAGTTGGTGCAAACATAAACTCATTCGAGCAACAGTTATAACAGCAACAGTGGTAACAGTAGCAGTTAGTGGTTCTAACAGTAATATAGTTACCGCTTTCTTGATAACAATTTGTAAATCACTTTGTTGAATGTAATCTAGTAGAGAGAGAATAAAACACTGAAAACATCCCAATTCCCAAGAATTCTCTGGATCTTGGAGGACTTAACTTAAAAAAGTCTCTGAACAGTATTTTGATATTTCATCTGTACCTTTATGTGGTCTTATAGTTAGAGATAGAGCTGAACTAACAGAATATGAAAATAGAGGAAAAAACCTTTATTAATCCTCAAAACGAAAAGACTGAATAACTTCAGTGATGGTTTGCTAATGCATATAATATTTTAATTACTTACAGTATCTTGTCTTGTCTATACAATTGCAGGTAATGAGGCAAGCATTAATATTCTGTATTTTCAATTATTGAATTCCTAATAATATCAACAGCTTCATTACTAGTTCCAGAAAACCTAAAATATATTCCTGATAATACTCCTGCCATCAATCCCAGTTTTTTTTTTTTTTTTTTTTGAAAAAATGGATGTAACTATTTGAAATTATGTAAAGTGCAGGTTCCTGTATCACAAAAGTATTAAATTAAATAATGGAAAAGACCATGGTTGAGTAAGGTATCTATTTCCTATAATACCAGTTGTTTGTCTGTAATTATCTTTTCTATAGGTTCCAGAGCCATAGAGAATTTGAAAAAAGTATAGAATAAATGATATTGGTCTCAATACCATTCCTTCCATTGCCACCTTGTATTGGCAAGGAGCATCCACCACTTATCACAGCGCAACCCCTGGAGATCCCAGGGTCATGATGCATAAGTGTGATACTTTGTGTTAGTCCATGATACAATTATTAATCAATTGGAGGTTCACCCAATACGGATATAATATTTTGATAATTTAAAAACACCTAAGATTCCCTTCCACATTCAAAATCTGCTATCATAATATTACCTTTGGTATTTATGTAAGTAATATCGAGTAAGTAACCATCTATTTAGATTCGCAGCAATGCTTTTCAGAAATGTATGTAATAGCTCATCATAAAAAAGAGTATAATAATGTATCCATTATGTACCTACTATAACTATGTTTAATAAATAAAAATTTTGATTCTGTAGTTATATTTTCAATTCTTGAAAAATTTCAATAACTAGTAAATGACTGACTGAACACTTAAGCCCAGAAAAAAGGGGCAGCACTCCATTTTGATATGAAAAAACTGAGCTGAATCTACAGTTCATAGTATAATAGCAATCTATGGGCCACACCATGCGGGAGAAGCATATGTGAATATTTTTATTAACTCAAAAGAACTGGCTATGTTTATAGACCAAGCCAAATGATATGATATTTTCATTGCAGTGTTTATATCATAATTATCATAAAAACAAACTGGCAAAAAAGAGGGTGTACTATTAGGTACCTCTCTGCCCAATCCTTCGGGGATTACAGGTGTGATGTTATTTTACCATAACTATCTCTTAGAACAAGGTATTTGTTCCATTCGAGTTTCTTAGTGAATAGAATCCTATAGTAATGGCTGGACAATATTAAAGTTTTAAAACCTTAAAAACAATTTTAATTCGACTTTTTATCAATAAATTCTAAATTATTTCTTTTCTCTTCAGTGATGTTAAGGCTTGTCTTGACTTGTTAAGCTATGTGAATAGTATTAAGAAGTAAACCTAGAAGTTTACAGTGTCGGATAGGTATGAAATGACATTTCTCTTTGGTTCTGATGATTGCATGTTTTCTAAACATTATACATCTCTTAAAAATTAAAAGGCCTCTCTAAGGGTCCTTTGAAACCTGTAATGGGTTTCAATGTTTTTGTTATTTATGTTTATGGGGCTGAACATAATATTGAAAACATAGCATTTGCCTTGTCTCATGCAATAAACATCCAATTCAATGTGACAAGAAAAAACCATTATTCTGTAAAAATTGGTATACTGTTGTATACTAGGTCATCTCCAAGTAAACTAAACATATGTAACGCCTTTTACATAAAAAACGGAAAGCTATATTTTTGTGCCTTTGACAAGGAAAAAATGGTAAGCAAAATTGTTTTTGTAAACATGCCTTTGGGTAACAAAATTCCATTGCTATGAAAGCAATTCACTTCTCTATTTCAGATACTATCTGAATAAATTGAAGTATAGAGATTTTATCATCTAGAGGAGTATCACTCCATCACCACCATCCAATTAAGAATAACTGGGTCGCTTGAGTGACTAGTTTCCAATCATAAATTATATTTTAGTCCACCAACCTGTGAATTTAGGGGGATGATTTCTCCTGGCCACCTGTCTGCTGCACTCGTACTCTTGATGACGCCCCCCCCCCCTTTTTTTTTTGCATATCTGCCAGAGGAGGGCCCCGCCAGTTTTAAAAATTTATTGGTAATTTTAGGAGCATTTGCTCTGGGCACCCATGTGCTCTCTCTAGGAGTGAATTTTATGTTACACTCATCTTTAATCCTCAACCAGATTTATTTATAGATTTTTCTGAGATTAGTTTCTCAGCGTCTTCACCCAAAATATATGTTTCCGTCTATGAATGCAACAAACTCTTGAATGTCTTTGTTGTTTACCAACAATAAGAGTGATCTGTGTCCCCTTGCTTGTATCTTAATGTATACACAAATAACAGAAGCATCATTCAGCTTCTTCATCATCATCATCATCGGTCTATAATGTTCCCACTGTAGGGACTCAGGCCTCCTCTCTAGGAGAGGGATGGGCTATATATAATCCACCACACCAGCCCAGTGCGGGTTGGTAGATTCAGCTTGTATGTAATGTATGTAAATCTTCTCTTCTTTCTCTGGGTGTATATCCACATAAAGTATTTCAAGAAACTTGATTATATAATAATTCTTTCTATGGTACTTACTTCATTTAATTCTTGATCTGCATTTTCAACTTCTATTGTGGTTATCCATATACCAATTCCGGGCAATCATTCTCAACCGATAACGGGAGGATATTTTCTAATCACTGTGGAGGGACAATTTTACTGTCTTCACCCACATAAGGTGACCTCCTATGGTATTTCACCTTCTCGAAGAAAAACATAATGCATGTTGAAGAACAACTACACATAAATAACCTGTAAGTTCCCAAAAAACTTCCCGTGAAGGTTATTATATAACAGTCAACCACGGTACACCCACAGAGCACCCTGTGAAGGTTGCTGAGTTCTCGACATAGCCTTTTAGACCGCGTACGCCCCCACAAGACGTCCCAGGCCAGGCAAGTCGTCCATAATGTATCCATTTTAGACTTCATAGTCCGTTGCAAGTCGTTCACTTTCCTTGCAGGTTATAATAGAACAGTCAACCGCGTGTGTTCCTACCGAACACCCCCCAGGTTGCTTACGGCATTGGCGGTGTAGGCCATAAGGCCAGGCAAGTTGTTCATAATGTATCCGTTTTGGGCTTCATAGTCGTTGCAAGTTCCAACGGAGCGGTCTCAGGTCATGTTAATAGCCAACAAGGGCAAACATTTTAAACTCTCTGTACTCCGATGTAGTGCCCACATGGCAATCATGCCGTTAGTTGCAAATAGGTACGTGCAAAGCGCAAGGCATAAAAAACATACAATATTTTAGATGTAGCGATTATTGCCACATAACAGAGCTTTAGGCTTTTGATTCCAATTCTTCAGCAGTAGGCAAAAAACAAATTAAGGTCACACAAGTGAAGCCATTTTGGTTTCTTACTTCTAGCACTCAAAACAGAGCTAATAGCATTTTATGCGCTTTCCGCAATATCTTTAATATCTTCAGTAGCTTCGACTTTGTTAACACCAACTTTATTTTCCCATTTAAACGTTAAAATAAGACTTATCAACCTAAAAAATAAATAAAAATAATTGGAAAGAATGGCGCCGGTATGACTTATAATCCGAATGAACCTATTTTCAGAAGCGGATGACAGGAGGCATTTGCGTTCGGAAAGAAACTTTTTTCTTTAAACTTATGTAGGCGTCGGTGACTTAAAAGCCGAGACTACACTAGTCTTCCTAATCATCGAGGACAATACAACAACAAGTATAATGACAAGACCAGTTGATACAATTTTTAATTTTGAACCTACACCGTCAACCAGAGGAGTAATCACCATACTACGTTTGTATGGAAGAATGACTGGCTTGTGCAACCTTAAGTAATCATTAAACGTCTCTGAGTGCGGCAGCCGGCAGTTAGTGGTAAACCGAAAATAATAAAGGTAGTGAATACGCAAATAAGTAAATAAGACGCAGTTTACACAACAGTATCTGTTTTGGAACCCTAGTTCACAATAAAACCTAATATATTCGACTTGAAACCCTCTTCTGATCACAATGATCAGAAGAAGAAGATCTTTTCTTACTATTTAGGGCTAAACAAAATCCAGGGAGGATTGTGTTTGTACCAAGAAGGCCTAAAGGCTGTTTGGTATTAATTGATGGCTATGAACGTTAAGGCGAGGTTGCAGTACTTTGTTTTTATGTACGCACGACCTCACCCCCCGCCCTGCCGCGAGAGCGATATAATGCCTAAATTTTGAGTGTTTTTTGCTTCTTGGAGAAAAACTATAAAGAAATTATACAATATGTTTTCAACATTTACTTCAGAATAAAAAGTTCTATCTATTGATATAACTTTTATATAAATTCATGATGAAATGTCTTAGCAGTACACGTTTGAAATTGTGATTTAGAGTCATGTT
This sequence comes from Diarsia dahlii, assembly GCA_949775195.1. Lineage (NCBI taxonomy): Eukaryota > Metazoa > Arthropoda > Insecta > Lepidoptera > Noctuidae > Diarsia > Diarsia dahlii. The sequence goes on along the minus strand of OX459210.1, from coordinate 10,374,860 downwards.
TGATAAAAAAAGTATCGAGCCGATCATTCTAAATCGCGTTTCTATCTTTACGATTTACTAGAGAGTATCTTCAATTTTTTTGTTCAAAAATCTTAAAAAGTACTGCAACCCCGCCTTAATAACGCATACGTTTAAGTTTCGAGCCGCAACGTATACGTCCACGTTAACCCACGTCGAGTCGCAACATAGTAAGAAAAGGTCGGCTAAGAACGTCAACAGTACCTACTTAAGTATTTATCAATGACGATTAAGTAAATATTATTGACAGTTTAAAGTTAAACTGCTTAACATTACACGTAACAGGAATTTATTAGGGCGTGGCGAAAGAATTTATAAATATAACTAATTAAATTAATTAATCATCTAATTTAATAATATAAGTAAGATAAATTAACTAATTTAATTGATATAGGTATTTAGTGTAACCATTGTTGAACTAATATTAATGAGGTAGAAGAGCAGATATTTTGTTTTCAATCACATACTACACTTACATGCCTAGTACAACTATAGTACGCTATCAGTATATGACACTTATTATATTGAAATTTAACACTACACTGGCCAGTTCAAAGTCTGTTAAACCATAATAAACATGCGGTTAACTGCGCTTGTTACTAAGTTTATAAAATAAAAACCTTTGACTGCACTATTATTTAAACAGTATAACTTAAATTCCACGCTACTCTAAATATTATTCTGATAATACCATGACCAGTTCATATCCTGCCTGATACGAGGCATAAGCCGACCATTGTCCAAAATATGCTGCCGGATGGCACGGTTGGCGCAGTGGCAGAGTGAGTCTCGGGTTTGATCCCCGGACGGAACAAATATTTGTATGGCCTAAAGATAGTTGTTTTGGGTCTGGGTATTTGTGTATGTGAGTTTAAATGTTTGTAAACACACCCACGATACAGAAGAAATTGCTAGTGTGGGGTAACATTTAAAAAAATAAAAATAAATAAATTACAAAGTCGTGAAAGTAGCCTAGTTTGGAGTAATAAAATATAATGTCGCACCAGTAATATGAAGCAAAAGTAGTACAATGACCAATTAAAAAGTGTGTTATCCATACTAATCCATACTAATATTATAAATGCGAAAGTAACTCTGTCTGTCTGTCTGTCTGTTACTCTTTTACGCCTAAACGGCTGAACGGATTTTGATGAAATTTGGTACAGACATAGTTTGGAACTTGAGAAAGGACATAGGATAGTTTTTTTTTTTTTTTTTTTCGCGAGATAAACCAAAAATCTGCCGGAAGTCACTATTCCACGCGAATGAAGTCGCGGGCAAAAGCTAGTATGATATAATAATGAAAATCATAGGAAGTTCTGTTGTTTACCAACACAAATACCTATGCAATAACTAACTATGGTTTTTTACCACAGTTAGGTATTGCATTACTATTTGTTTACTTACAACTTGCAGTCATAACTGAATAGGGATGATTTTGTTCAGTGTTGTGATGCTACGCATTACTCAATAGAATTTATTATATTAAACCACTTCATTAACAGAGAATTTAAAATTAGCAAACATTCATCTGTAGATTTTTGAAACGGATGTGTGTGATGTTTTTGGCAGCATGATATTTATTTTGAACGACAAATAAGTTTCTCAGAGATTGAAGTTTCGGAGAATCATCCAGATCCAAATTAGAACAGAATTAGTTGTCATAGGGTATTAAAATAAAGGACTACTGGGCGCTGATAATAAATACATCAATATTTCTATAACCAATGTATTATGCCTTGGTCTGGCTGAAGTACTTGTTGTTTTAAAATTACCATATAACAAAAGCGGTTTCTAAACAAAGATGTATTAAACTGGTGCATTATTAGTAATAGATTAAAGAGGTTATGCTGATATCAATGTTTTTCCTGTAGATTACTCTAAATAAACAGCGTACTTATATTGAGAATTATCAAGATTTGGAATGAAATTCTAACCTAAAATTGATAATGGGAACTGGCTGGATACTTCAATACTATAACTGTAAAAAATACGAATGCAACATGCGTAGGCCGAATAATCATAGATTTACTATGTTAATAGGCTAATCACAGTAGTATGTCGAGCCTGAACTCTGTAAAACTGGCTACAAGAGTACGTACCTTCCACTTCGCCTTTAGTCTCGTGCTTCGTCATTGTAGACACAATATCACTAACTGCACATTAAGATACACTAAAGAATAGATTTTAGTCTTATTTTAGGGTTTCCAAAAATTAAACCAATAAATGTAAATATTTGATTATCAAATCTTGTTTTGATTTTATTGACATTGACATTAACTTTTGTAATGTTGCCCAACTTGCAGTTGTGGCCACTTTACGTTTCGTTACTATTTGTGCATTTGAAATCATCATGTCATTTTTAATTAATTAGTCAGCATTTTAAAACAAAATAACTAAAAATAATCATTCTGATATTACCAAAATAACAAAAAATATAAAGCTATTACGAAAAAAGAATACTACAATTAATGTATGAGAAAAATAAGTTATAAAACGTTTTGTTTTAGTAAAAATTAACATGTTTTTACCTGTAAAATAATTTAGAGCGTCTCGAATTGCGAAATTCTAATTTAGTTGTCATTTGGTTTTGATTGGAGGTATCGCGTGTTGGATAAAATGACTCAATCACGATTTGTTTGAAATTGTACACTTTTAGCGGGTAATTTTAACTTTGTTATTTGACTATCTTAGCATTAAAACGAAAATCTTTTGTATAGTAACTAATTTCTGGCTTCTCTTTCAGATGGTGCCAAGAATGTGGAAATTGTGAAACCAAAATAAACATTCAATATTTTTGGAGAGGTTTACAACGTACTAAATCATAATGTCGAACCCGGTTATAGAAAACGGTGTGCCTGAAGAACGGTAAGTTATAAACAAACAAAATAAACCAAAAATCGAAGTGTTGTTTCCAAAATCTGGAAACAAGCGGAATCTGGAAGCGTCACTTTGCACACATAACACTTAAAATAAAAATGGGAAACATTTCGAATAAATTGAATACTAGGCTAGCTAGGCCTTCCTTATCTTTTTTGCGCGAAAACCGCTTGTGTTTTCTGTTTCCTAGTTGCATTGCATCACTTCTAGTTTAAAAATAGATTGGAAGCACGGCATTTTTTTATTATTCTGCATTGTTTGCAAAGCTTTACAAATAAATGAGCAGCTATGTAATTTAGTAGGTATTTAAAGCTAATATAAGAATGGAAATTAACCAACACTTAAAGGGCATGATTCACACCCAAACATCCTAGAATAACATAGTAAAAAAAATGCCATGACTGTGTTCAATCAGTATTGTATTGTTAGGTTCGTTTTAAATCCTGGAAGATCCAGTTAGTTGTAGAGGAGTCCACATGTTGAAATACTTACATAGAATTTAACTTAAGTATCACACTGATGTGTTCATACCAGTCTAATGTTTGCTCTATTATGTTTCAGCTCTACAACATACTACTTCCCAAAGACTGGATCCAGTGCAACAATATGGCAGAGACTGAGTCTGTTTGTGTCCATTTACTGGAAGGCACTCATTGTGGTGTTGACTCCACTTATACTGCTGCCTATACCCATTTTGAACCATGACCCTGTAAGTAACATAATATTTTTTTACGATCTTCAGTGCAAACAGTAATTTTAGAGTATTCTGATGTGTAGGTGTAGGTAATTAATTTACTGTGGGTCTGGGTACCTATTCCAGTATCTATTTTAGAGGTATGATTATTGATTTGAGAAACAATTAACCCTAAACAATTTTCTCTGTGAACAGTAATGAATTCAAAAGTCACACAATACACTGGAGACAACTGATATGACTATGAATACACACACCTATCTTTTGTTGTTCTATAAGTGCCCATGTGCCTATGAGAAATAAAATATTTTGAATTTAAAGTACATAGAATAATATTATGTTGACAAGCACTTAGTAGTCGAATCTTGGTAAACAAATTGACCAATGTAAAACCTTTTGGAGGCAAAAATTAAATTGTAAATGATTATGAATAATTCTTAATTTATACACAGCATATATCAGTCTTGAAGTGGTCCTTAAAATACTACTCGAGACTCACCACTTCAGACTTTACAAGGCAAAATACACAGTTTGCCTTGTAAAGTCCTACTTTTCCATTAAAACATGAACCTTAAACACTAACTGGCTTTGTCAGTTTCTTGTCAATAAAAAAAGAGGAATATAATGAAGAAATTTGGAATAGAATGTTTGTATGCAGGGGGTAAACCTCGGAACAAATCATCAAATTAAAAAATGTTTTCAATATTAGAAAGGTACATTATTTGTGTGTGCTATGGGCTATACATTCCGTTTATATAATGCATATTAGCCGAATAGCCGAGCTAATTAAATAATAAATAGATGTTGCGGTCGAGTCGCGGGCGATGTGCTAGTAAATTATAAGTCTCCTTAAAAATATTCAATTCAAAACCTTTTTTTTTCCAGGCATACAGATGCATGTACGTTGTTCTTATAATGGCCATATACTGGGTGTTGGAACTTTTGCCATTGCCTGTCACATCCATGCTACCCATCGTCCTATTCCCAACAATGGGTATCTTAGACTCAGACAAGACCTGTGCAGCATACATGAAGGAGACCAACATGATGTTCATGGGCGGTCTCATGATAGCCGCAGGAGTGCAGCATTCGAAGTTACCAAAGAGAGTTGCGTTGTGGACCGTGCAAGTTGTTGGGTGCTCACATAGAAGGTTTGTTGCTTTGTTTTTTTTTTTAATGGAGTCTACACGCTAGCAATGTCAGAGGAATCTCAACTGAACCATAAGAAAGTTGCCGACAGTCATGGCTTTGGTGTGAAGACTCTTCAACATCATCATCATCATCATCATCTTCATCTTCATTAGGCTTAAATTGTCTCTGATCGCAAATTCTAGCGTATCTTAATGCCTCCACAAGATCGTCAGCAACATAAAGGAACTGCTGGCCTAGCTCGGGGAATTGGGGTGGATCATAAAATTCTCACCGGTACGCAACATACGCGGGAGTTGCGGAAACCAGCCCTAAATAACAAAGATTTTTTAATCTGACATACATACCTACTGATACCCAGAATAAGTACGGATATTAGTGGGAACTTCTTAGATAAGGTTTTACGCGTTCCGCGTAGAATTCACCCCAGTGCGACTCCAATAAATAAACATAACTCTCGAAAGACGACCTATTTATTCTAACCATAATAAATTATTTTATTTTTACAGACTGAATTTCGGCCTAACATTCGTGACTATGTTCATATCCATGTGGGTGTCGAACGCCGCTGCCACGACCATGATGGTACCCATTGTCGAGGCCATATTAGAAGTATTAGAACAGGTAAACAATGTCTTCAATGAATTTTTAACTAAAGTTTTAAAGTCATCTACGTGATTTGAAAAGGCTGTTCACGCCACTAAACAGTTAATCTGTGGACAAATCTTGCTGTCAGGCTCATTGATCTAGTGCTCAACAGATGATGATGATGTGCTCGGTTCGATTCCCAGGTCGGGCAAATTGTTATTTTCATCGGTTTTTTTCACCAGGAATTTCACAGTAAGCAGCTACGAATTCTGGTTTTGTGCCTGGTTCATAGAAATATGTTCGCCCCCTTTTACATAGGACTTAAACCTAACTGGCGAAATGTGGGTGTACTATTTCGTAAACCTATGCCTAACCCATCAGGGATTACAAATGTGGTGTTATGTTATGTTTTATCTCACATTTAATCCTGAGATTCGTCAATCAAATGAACAACAACAAAATGTGAGTCATAACTAATGAGTTTGTAATTTAATTCGCAGCAAGGACTTGGCGAAGTATATATAAACAGGAAGAAGAACCAGCCAGCAGAGAATGGCAAGGATACCAAGGCGGTCGCTAAGACTGATGAAGAGTAAGTGGAAACCTTTTTTTTCATACCGGGTGGAAAGGATGCCGACGGATAAACGGTTACCACAGATTCAGTATATTGTTCTGAATGAAATATTTCATCGAATATAAAAAAAAACAACTGTTCCTTACATATTGACCGTGTAGTAATGCACTTATATCGAAAACAGCTGTTTTTTGAAACCGAGAATTGTTGAATAATTTCCATTGATTAGGTACTTAATATGTTTGTGTGTCGTTTTCCCTTCCATCCTATATGTCTGCATACCTACTGTGTGTTGCATTGTGGAGTTTCATAAAAGCAGTCCCGGGGGTTTTGAGATGAGGCAATTTTGGTCCTGTGCATTCATACGTCATAGTCCAAGATCCCAGGGCCGCCAGACGTCACGTATTTTCTGACGAAGGAAATGTGGACGATCGAGTAGTGTTAGTATGAACTAAGAACACACTACTACCGGCTAGCTTGCTTGGACGGCCAATTTTCAGGTATCAGGTCATCAAGGTATGAAGGTACACAATAAAATTACTTACTTCACGTATTTTCCTTAAAAATAAGTTGCCAATACTCGCAGACACTTCCTAGCGGCCGTTTTGCTTAACAGACGCTTTAAAGTTCCCAAAAAGTTTAGACTTAAACGTATTGTGGCTGTTTACCTGAGATCGCATGGCATCGCTCGTGTGGCTGACATACAGACCTCCACTGGACTCATTCGGTGGGCATTCAACAGGATCTGTCCATTGCCTGTGTCTTCAGAATTTTGTTGAAAACGTTGCTTTCAACGCTCGGATGCATTTTGGAGCGCCTGCCCAATATAGCATGGCAATATCCCAATCAATTAGCTTTAAGTATTAAATAATAAGGCGTTAAGTATTCTTTAAAGCGTCTGTTAAGCAATACGACCGACGGAAAGTATCTGGGAGGAATATACGTAAAAATCAGCTTGTAGAAAATACGTGAAGTAAGTAATTTTTTTGTGTACCTTGATGACCTGATACCTGAAAATTGACCGTCCAAGCAAGCTAGCTGGTAGTAGTGTGTTCTTAGTTCATACTAACACTACTCAATCGTCCACATTTCCTTCGTCAGAAAACACGTGACGTCTGGCGGCCCTGGGATCTTGGACTATCATACATAGAGTACAAGAACCTTTTTTTTTTTGGAGAGTGGGAAATCATCAAATGACTCCTCCCGGTCTGGGCAGACCGGTAGGGAGTGTCAGACTTCTACTGACTAAAAACCACCCATGTTCCTTCTCAGCCCTTTGTGTCGAGGCCACGGTATCTCTTTCGAACTACCCGCAGCCCCGACGGGAAACATTTACAAGCCTCAAATTATAATAACTTTGTCTATACTTCCTATTGATTTTGCAAAAGTATTTCCTTTATTTTATGGTCAAAACGCGTTCGTCTCGTTTCAGAGCTCCAATACCGAGTGACATAACAATCTGCTACTACCTGAGTATAGCGTACGCGTCCACACTGGGAGGATGCGGTACTCTGGTCGGAACTGCTACCAACTCCGCCTTCAAAGGAATCTTTGACTCGTAAGTTTTTTTATGTTTATCTAGCTCCTTAATATTTAGCTAGAGTCTCCTAACACAAGAGCTAGAGGCCTAAAAGGAAACTCCAATAACTAGTTTGTAAAAACTAAACTAGAAAAACTTAGCAAAAACATTAAATAAATATTATTATTAATGACTAACTGAACCCGCGCATGCGTTGCAATGCGTTTTATCCTACTTACCTATCTACTACCCTACCTACTACCCTACCAAAAAAAAAAAAAAGTATCCTATGTCCTCCTGGTTTTTAGCTACCTCCCTACCAATTTTCAGCCAAATCGGTCAAGCCGTTTTCATGCTATGTCGTGTCGTGACAACGGAAAACGGGTTTCATTTTTATATATATATAGATTAAATCTGCTCTGTTTTATGCTATTAATTTTAAGCTATTAATTTTAGCTTCACTTATAACAAACAATGTAATCAAATCTTGGTTGTAAATTTTTCCTATTTCTGATGTCGTATCGAAATATTACTTTGTTGTACAGCTTTTACCAGAATAGTCATGTTCCATGGGGCTAACACATCGCCAAAAAAATATCAATATTCACTATACATTTGGGTCGAGGAGATATTGTAATTTTAAACCTGTGTAATGGCCGGTAACCTATCCGACCAACCCAGGCAAGCGCTGCTTAACCTGCAGATAGAACCGAGCGGCTATTATTTTTAGGGTTCCGTACCCAAAGAGTAAAAACGGGACCCTATTACTAAGAATTCGCTGTTTGTGCGTCCGTCGGTCTGTTTGTCACCAGGCTGTATCTCAAGAATCGCGATAGCGGTAAAGTTATGCGTTTCTGTAGCCGCTATAACAACAAATACTAAAAACAAAATAAAATAAATATTTAAGAGGGGTTCCCTTACAACAAAGGCGATTTTTATAGATAATGGTACGGAACCCTTCGTGTGCTAATCCGACTCGCACTTGACTGGTTTTAGCCACGAGCTCCTCATTCCCTGTCTAATAAATTAACATTAATGTAATTATTTTTTCCTCCAGCGAGTTCCCCGAATACGGTAGTTCAGTGAACTTCTTCTGGTTCATGGCGTACAGTACGCCGCCCATGCTCATCATGCAGCTGCTCGTCTGGTTCGCTCTGCAGGTCACCTTCATGGGCATGTTCAGGTATGTTACCCTTCTTTTTTGGTATGAGGAGATCATAGACCCATCTGGAAAGTAGTCTTTTGTAGTGCCTTTTATGTTAAAATCGCATTTGTAAGGAGCTAAACCTATTGAGACATATCCAGGCTTTTTGGCTAGAAAACCCCCAATAATAGGATAATTGACAAAAAATATCTAATTAGTCCGTCAGATAGATTTCCAAAAAATATTAGAACATATTTTTTCATATTTCACGTAAACATAAAATGAAGAAGATAAAGTGCTTCGAAAAGTCTTGTGACGTCACATCGTGGTACATTTTTTACCAAGAAGTGACGTCACAAGCTGGGGGCTTGTGACGTCATGATCTTTGATACGTTTTATTTCCGTCAATTTTTATTAATTTGATAAAACAAAAACACTTTCCCAATATTTTTTGATACTCTAACAAACGGACTATACAGAATCAAGTTTTTTTTTGTCAGAAAACATCCATATACCGATATTGTCCGGCCTCGAGACCAACAAGGGAGTCGTCAGTTGCCACACATCTATATCATAAAATTCATATCATAATTATTTTATTTCTACAGGCCAAACAGCCCAGCCGCTAAGAAAGTAAACATGGCGTCGTCAGGATCAACAACCACAATGAAAGTCATCAAAGAACAGTACAGGAATCTGGGACCAACAACCTTCCACGAAAAGGTCAGTTTATCATAACTCAAGTTCCATTATTGACTTTCGAAAATTTGCTATCGCGTACGTCTCAAGTAAGCAAATCTCAAGTCGAGTAGACGATAATTTTACGACACATACAATGTCTTCTGCAATCTTGATATTTTCACAATAGGGGATCGGACAAAAAAAAACTAATTAGTTTTTATTTTTTCACGTAAACTTAAAATGAAGACGATACAGTGCTTCGAAAACTCGTGTGACGTCATATGATAGTAAATTTTGACAACACAAGTGACGTTTCAAGCCCCACTCCAAGATCTTTGACACGTTTTATCTTCGTCACTTTTTATTGATTTGATAAAACAAAAAACACGTATTCAATATTTTTCGATAATCTAACTTACGGACTAAACAGAATCATATTATGTTGACCCTGTCCGACCCCCTATTGTAGCTCCTTTAAAGAAGGATTCTTTTTAAATTCATCACCTAGCCTGGCTATTGTCGCGTGCGAATCAATGATCGAGAAACTCCTATTATAATTCCTGCAGCCATATTCTTTGAACCAAAAAACCAATATTAACCTGTATATATTTTGTCTTAGGCTTCCGGTCTCTTGTTCATCTTAGCCGTGTTCCTGTACATCTTCCGCAGCCCTGGCTTCATGCCCGGATGGGCTAACGTTCTTACTGACATGTAAGTTAAGATCAAGCTGTTTATTTTTCTGAGTATTGCATAAAACAACACAGATTTGGCCTACTAGGTAGTTTCCTACTCATGCAAATTAATATAATAATTAGCAAGTAACTAGCTTTTGCCCGCATCTTTGTCAGAGTTCTGAACTGGTTTACTGGGATAAAAATTATCCTGTGTTAAAAAAACATAGCAGGAGCAGCGGTGGCCCAGTGGTGTCGGCCCCGACTTACGAACAGTAGGTTGTGGGTTCGAACCCAGGCAGGCGCATTACTTTGTGTAATTTATTTCATCACCGCTGCTCTCAAAACGGTGAAGGAAAACATCGTGAGGAAACCGGCATGTCTTAGAACCAAAAACTTCGAAGACATGTGACATCTACCAATCCGCACTGGGCCCGCGTGGTGGATTATAGCCCATCTCTCTCTTAGAGAGGAGGCCTGAGTCCCTGCAGTGGGAACATTATAGGCTGATGATGAAAAAAACATAAAGTATGTGTGTGCCAAACTTTATCCAAACCCTTTCAACCGTCTTCGCGTGATTGAGAAACAAACATACAAACACATTCATAATATTAGTAGGATTTTTATAACCTTTTATTTCAACAGAATCTTTTGAGGTAGCTAACCTAAGTTTGTGTTCTTTCCCACAGGAAAGTGAAGGACGGCGTGACTTCAATGTTTATAGTGATTCTCATGTTCATTCTGCCGATGTCCGTTGATTTCATCAAGTTCTTCTCCGCCTCTTCATCATGTAAGTACACTATTGGTGAAAAATACTGTCTGCTCGTGTCTATTTTCCCGCTAGATGACGCGGAAGTAACATTTTTAGTTTACATTATTTATTAGTGGAACATTAGTAAGCCGTAAGAGTAGTTTTTGCGATACTAATAAGAATTAGTAGGTATCGCTTAAACTATGAAACTACTCTTATGGCTCATACGTTATTAATATGTTAAGTTTATATCAGAAAAGAGCGAAAGTGAGAATATGTTAATAAAGCTACAAAAACAAGAGGAAAGACAGATCTAACATGTCAACATTTTTGTAATGTTTACAGACGAAGAACTGGCAGCATCTAAGCCTTCAGCCAGCATTGTGACCTGGGGTATCCTCAAGGAAAAGATCCCATGGGGTCTACTCTTCTTACTTGGTGAGTATTACACCAACCATCATACAGAGGTGAAAAGAACTTCCAAGAACACATCTATAATATTAGACGCCTTTAGTATTTTTTTTTAACTGAAACTGTTAGTGAAAGTTTCATTAGTATACCTGAAAGAGCGCCATGCACTGTGTCTCCAAACTTGGTTCCTGAAAGCCCAAATTTAATCCTCTTATCCCATTTCATGTATTTTATTTAATTGGCTGTTGCATTTTCGCAAGGATAATATAAGTATACGGCATTCAGGAAGTGGTTTCTCTCAGTCATACACCATGTTTTCTTTTCTTTTATGAAGAGAAAACATCACAATGACTCCCCCGCAAAGCGAGCAGCGGAAGGGAGTGTCTGACTTGTACTGACTTAAAGCCACCCAAGTTCCTTCTTGGCCCTTTGTGTTTCGGGATCTCTTTCGAACAGTTCCACAGCCTTGGCAAGCTAAGTCATACACCTGAACCTCAAATCCCCGAAAACGTCACATGTCACATTTCTGATCCACCATTTCCCCCACAGGTGGCGGCTTCGCCCTCGCCGAAGGCAGCAAGGCCACCGGCCTGTCGTCCATGATCGGCTCCTCACTGGAAGGCCTACAGGGCCTCAACCACTCACTCGTACTCCTGGTCGTAGTGTTGGTCACACAGTTCATCACGGAGTTCACCTCCAACGTCGCCATCGCTAATCTTATATTGCCTGTTTTGGCTAATATGGTAAGTGTTTTTAACCGACTTCTAAAAAAAGAAGGAGGTTCTCAATTCGGATGTTTATATATATATTTATTGTTATGTTTGTTCGGGCATAACTCCGTCACTTGCTAACCGATTTGAAAAATTATTTCTTTGTTGGAAAGGGTATACTTCCGAAATGGTTTATCGAAATCTGACAAGCGATTTTTGAAAAATCAACAAAACTAAAAAAAAATACATTGCCCCATGAACATGTGAACCACTAAAAAGTGAAAAATAAAAACTTTTTAACAAAAAATAAAACCGACTTCAAAAAAAAAAACACAAAACAGTGAAAAATAGACTTTAGAAGAAAAATCAGTTTCTGAAGTCGGTGGCAAAAAAATGAAATCAAACAAACAAAAGTCACCGACTTCAGAAACTGATTTTTCTTCTAAAGTTTATTTTTCACTTTTTTGTGTTTTTTTTTTTGAAGTCGGTTTTATTTTTTTAATAGCTATGTTTATACTTGAATTTTATGTGTACGGGAATTATTGAAAGGGGTGTGAACTGGGCTTCAATTCCACTGATTTAAGAATGGTTCAGTTGTTTCTCGATTCTATGTTTTTGACAGAATCGACAGACTATTGAACCAAAGTAAATATGAGTTTGAACTTCGGAAGGACAATGGAAAATAATAGTGGACCAAAAACAATACTGTTTATTTTGGTCTGACTACTTACGCTATATTTAATGCGGCCACCACACTATGCTCCTTGCGCTGTTCATCGCCATGCTCCTCGCGCTGCCGCTATTTACCGCGATGTTGCCCGCTCTGGCCACACTGCTCTACTCGCGCAATTAATCGCGACGCTCCTCACTTGTCATTTGCCTTTGGTGGACGATGAAACTGTGGCAGCGTGCGCGCTATGCATTTTTAGTGTAGCTAAATATATCAATGTCATAAAAAGAAATATACATCGTCGTCGTCGTCCTCGCCAACGGAGATGTCGGATCACATCTACTAATCGCGCGAACATCGCGGAGCGGTGGGCAGGACGAGGAGCATGACGTGCGGCATGACGAGTAACGTTGCCACACTATGTCTCTGCCTCCTTTCCTCGCTACTTCCCATACCACTCGTCGAGTGTGTGGCGCCCGCATTATATATCAAAATGTCTCAGCTAAATTATTTATACGCCAAAATGTGCAGTTTGTGACTGCAACTAGTCACAAATTTGGGACCGAGACGACATAAGATGAGTTCAAAATTGTACTAAATAATTGCCGCGTTTTTCGCATATTTTAATGACAACAATTACTACTTTCTTGACTATAAAGAACATGCATTATATCTATCGAAAATTTAGTTCCAAGTTTTCACTTCAGTCTATATTATAACCTGAAATATCTAAGAAACGACATTCAACCATTCTCTCTATTCGCAGGCCCGAGTACTCCACATGGATCCTCGCTACCTGATGATTCCGGCCACGCTAGCCTGCTCCATGGCCTTCCACATGCCCGTGGGCACTCCGCCCAATGCGATCGTCGCTGGCGTCGCGCATATACCTACTTCTAAGATGGTGAGTACTTACTTTTTATCTATCTTTTTGCTAAGAAATTTGGTCAATATATTTTAAACCTTCAGAAACAAAACGAGAGGAAACTTAGGAAAAAAAATCTTCTTCAAATGTTTAAGACAGAATATTGTACGAATAGGTAACCCCAAAACACCACCTTATTACTAAGACAAGTTTAAAGGGAGTAAAAGTCAAAAAACTATTTTCAAGCTCTTTTGTTTTAATTTCATTAGTTTATATTCCTCATTCCCTTTTAATATAGTGTACATTATTCTACAAATTAATCCCTTTCATATTTTTGCTACCCATATTGAGGGAGTTGTAAAAACAAACTTAATTCGTCATTTTGTGATGGCGGCCATCTTGGATTTGCAATTTGTTATAGTGTATTCTACTAATCAAGCCCTTTCATTTGATACCCATATTGACGGAATTGTAAAAAATATGTAATCCGCCATTTTGTGATGGCGGCCATCTTGGATTTGAATTTTGTTATAGTATTCTCCCAATCAAGCCCTTTCATTTGATACCCATATTGATGGAGTTGTGAAAAAATAATATGTAAATCGCCATTTTGTGGTGGCGGCCATCTTGGATTTGAAATTTGTTATAGTGTATAGTATTCTACTAATCAAGCCCTTTCATTTGATACCCATATTGATAGGAGTTGCGAACAAATATGTACTCCGCCATTTTGTTGCGGCGGCCATCTTGGATCGATGTTTTTCAAACATAGCTAAGAACACTCTCGACTAATTCACCTTTCAAACAAAAAAAACTAAATCAAAATCGGATCATGTGTTCAGGAGCTACGATGCCACAGACAGATACACACATAGACACACAAACAGACACGTCAAACTTATAACACCCCGTCGTTTTTGCGTCGGGGGTTAAAAATCAGGCGATTTAAAACGTTTTCTAGCTAGCAACTATTCGCCCATCTTAGGCCCCCAGCACACAGGGTATTTTAAAAGCGCAGACGGTACAATGTTGCGTTCAAATCTCGTTTGTGCTATGGGCCTTAAAGTCTACATTTCAAACGTATGTTATGCACTAACTAAATAATCTTGTCTCTTTCTAGGCTGTCGGCGGCATAGGCCCGAAAATCATCACCACCCTAATCGTATGGGGCGCCTACCCCACATGGGGCTCAATAATCTTCCCCTTCGAGGCTCCAACCTCACATTTGACCAACAGCACAGCTCTACTGGCCAACAAAAACGCTACTTTGAACTGTAGTGCCACTTACGCAGCCCTAACTACTCTTTCTAACTTTAATTGTACACTACCCAAATTAAGCAATAGTACAGGTTTTATCTCATGTAATTACGAACCTTTAACAAGTTAAAAAAGCTAAAATAGGTAATTTAATATTTGAAGGGATTTTAATGGCTATGTGCTAGACTTTTAACAAAGATAGAATGATGTACAGGTATGTGCCATTTTGTACCATTTTCAAACTAAGGGAAATTCCTTAGTTTTTTTATTTTATTTAATGCAATCTCAGTGTGAAAATATATTTTTAAGTCTTGTTTTGAGACAGAACCCAGTTTTGAGGTGTTGATTGGCCTATGTTATCTGTAGTATTCAATGTTGCCAACATAATGATAAATGTAAATCATAGATAATTGGTGAGGTCGCTTAATATTTTTGGTCTGAATAATAAGTATTTACTTATTTTTGCGTACTTAAAATTATTAAAAAAAAATCGTATTTTGTGTGTCCATGCATTTTTATCAATCCTGCAGTGATTGTGCATTACAATATTTTTTTATACCAAGATATTCTCTGGCTTTTAGTGCTTATTCGAAAAAGGTGCTATTTTATAATAAACCACCATATTTAGCGACTTTGTCAATAAGGCATTGATAAATAAAAGTAATATTTTTGTATTTTCTACAGTATAAAAGCATTTTATAAATAATAATAGAACAGCATTTATGTATGTATGTGGAGTATGACAGTCGCCCCACCGACTAAGTACATTGCCAAAATATATACATAACAAATAACAATATAAACACATATATATTTTGAATGCAGCTGGATATAATTTAAAATGACTTAGGCAAAGTTTGAGAGGGGCAATTTATACAATGGTAAATAAGAGATATAACCAAACGGTATTTTTGTATGATGAGAATTGATAAAAAATATTTAGGGCGGCAGGCTGCTTCGTTGGTTTAGTGGTCGCAAGCTCGACTGCTCAGCATGAGGTCCTGGGTTTGAATCCCAGGTCGGGCAAAGAATTATTGGGTTGGAGTCTGGACTTTTACCCGGTTATGCCAATAACCTAAATATTATGTGAGACTTAGGGCTCGTTTACGGAGACGCGGGGCGTCGCGAGGCGCGTGCAGAAGGCTCGTCGCGTGCTTTTTTATTAATTTACTGAGAGACGGGTCCACCGCAACAAACGCTGCATTTTAAACTAACGAGCGAAAATAGCTTCTCGTATAATCGACGATTGAAATCGTTAACGTTTTCATACATCGCCATGTGTTTGAATTAAAAACGCAGCACGCGCCGCGCGACTCCCCGCCTGTACGTAAACATGCACTTAAACATAATTAAACTGGCAAAATATAATTGAACTATTAAGTTGGCGATATGTTATGTTGCTCTTTTAAAATTATATCCAACTGTAAACTAATTTACGAAATCGTGGCCAAAACCTTGTGCCTACACAATCCAGCCTACTGGGACAATAATAATGCTTAAATATATTATCATTATTTAATAGTACATAATTATATATATTATGTAACGGAATAAAGCGGGTGAGGATTTATATACAGTTGTGCTTTTTGCACTTGCAACGGATTTCATGAGAACATTATTGCTATAGTTTTTTGATATTTATGATAATTATGTCGTATGTCAATGGTGTATACTTGGTAAACAAAGAGGGTGAATGTTATTATTTATTTTAAAGAGATAATTTTTATTTCTATAAATATGAGAAGCAAAATGTCGGTGCAGTGGTACTAAACATAGCCACAAATTAAGAATCTCAAGTATTAAAGAAAAGGTAACATAGATTTTATACCAATAACATAACCCTCCCTCTTCAACACAGGTAAAAACTATTCAACCGGTTCTCATAAAACGTTTACCAAATAACGTTAGCGAGTGTGAAACCAACATAAAATATATTTTATATAGAAAATGTTTACGTGAAGGTGTATTTCAAATATGTTTATTTAAAAACCCCATGTAAAGGGGTGTTCCTAGTTTTAATACCGTGTAGAATATTATGTGTGTGTGATGTGTGGACTTCGAGAATGGATCCTATTAAGTATAGAGGAAGTCTTTATTTAAAGAAAATATTTATTTATTTTTGGACATTTTCCTCTGTAAAATATTCCATGTATAGTCATTTCACAGTAGTCTAACTAATGACTGAATCACTGTCGACATCAAACTTCTGAAACTTTACCGTCAACATTACAGTAATCTAATCCTTATGCTGGTCTCAATATGGTTGATTTTGCATTGATTCTGTCAAAGGTTAAACATCTGTGAAAAGTCTATAAGGCTTCCTTAGTAAATATAACTAATAGGGGCCTTAATATTAAGTCAATGAAGAACAAAGTGTGCTTTTGTTGTGAGACTAAAATAATATTGTGATGCATTTTTATGTAAGTGTGTGAAAAAGTGCAAATTAGTTGTAGTTTTATTATTAGTTGTGTGTGTGTGAATGTTTTTTGCGTACATTGCAAATAAAGGAGCTCTTTTGAAATCTTTAATGTGATTTTTTACACCTCCACCAAACGGAGAGTACTTCCTACATATACCATAAATGTCTTCCTCGCTCTGACAGTTAGATTCAAGTTTTACTGCTTTAAGAGAGAAGGCCTCAAATATACTTCTGTTCAAACTCTATGGCAGCCCGGAACATATCTAACGTTAAGCTGCACAGAACACAATTTTAAGTATCAGTGAGGCTCAGAGAACGCAACGTCATATGCGCAGACCGTTTCGACTCGCAGCTAACTTCAGAGCCGTCATAAAGTTTGAACTGAACTCTCGACATCGGAACCATAAGATCGAATGTACAAGTCACCTGCAAAAATGCATTGACAATTCAGAAATCAAATCGTGTGAAGCGAGCAATGACGCCATCTAACGTAAACTAGTTATCGACTATAAACGTTTACAGGAAAATAGACACTAAAGCAAAATTGCAGATGACTGACTGTACAAATACAGTGTTTTTTACATCCGGCCTTATGCTTCTGATGTTGACAACTGTAGCTCCGCTATTCAGTAAATACTTCCCTTTTCAGTAAGGTCACTCGTTAATGTCGTTTTTGAAGATTATCTTGATCTAAAACTAATAATGATCCTAGTGAATGGTCAACAAATAATGTGATGATTATTATCAATGGGTTTTAAATCGATGTGTTCATAATTATACGCTGTATGATTACAATGATTATTATGTACAATATACAAATTATATCTGCTTCTATTTGAAAATACATTTACTAGGTACTTGCAAAATATTTATACAATTTTATAATGAAGCTTTTTCTACAAACTGTAGCTTTTCGATATTTTATGCCAAATTTTTAAAAAAGTACCTACCTATTGTAATTAAAGATAGCATTTCTGTTGTCTCAGTGATTTTTTCAAGGTGATTTTTAAACACCTAAATACCCACTTTCCAAAGGATAACTAAACTTTTGTCACAAATATCTAACATTTTAATGTACCATGTTTTGGTGATATTTCTGTTGGTTCTCTAAAAGATGTAATACCAAAATATAAATGTACGCAATGTGCTCATTTTGTAAATAGTGAATTGAAGGAATGTGTTGTTAAATAAATAATATGTTGCAAATATTCATCGTTTTTTTTAAAACACCTACCTTATCATCTGCCTAGCCTTTTCCCAACTATGTAGGAGTCGGCTTCCAGTTCCAGTGTAACCGGTTGCAGCTGAACACCAGAATATAACATGGGGCAACTGCCTATCTGACCTGCACAATTCAGTTTGTACACTGAGTAATACCGTAAGACTGGTTGCCAGACGTTCAGCCCACTTACTACCTGTAAGGACTGCCAAAGGTATGTATATGACATCCCCTGCGTTATGTATATTTAACCCTGACTGATTTTCTAGGCAATACCTTTTTGTTAATAAATATTGTTTCTAATAGTAGCCTAGGGAAGGCCGGAAGGCTAAATGGGAATCCCCATTCTAAGACTTATAGAATGTGACGATCAAGAACTTCAAATCTATGTTAAAAGAAAAACCATACAAGGAATACTTACATAATACTTTATTTGATCGAAGGGTAACACCTACAATTAGCACTAAATACTTGTACGTAATCTGTGCTTGTACAATACACTACACCCTTTTCTTATATACCGCGAAGACGTTGATATCGGCCCACTCGGGGTTGAGTGAGATGTCGGTCCATATGGCCGTGGACCAGACAACTATTGTGAACCAGACCACCACGATTGCTATCAGTGAGGGACCGATCCCGCCGTACATCTGTCAAGGGTACAGCAAAAGATTGAATTTATTATACTGTGCCGAAATAAAATATCTCAGTTAAAGAGTCTTTGGTCAACTGGATACACTTGCAACTGCACCCACAATAAAACTATGAAAAAAAAACAATTTTAAATGTGATTTGTTCGACTGAACTCGTGGGTCCAGTTCGAGTGAGTCCAGTTAACCAAAGACTCAAAAGACTAAAACACAGGATTCAAAGTGACGTTGTTTTACTTCTCGTAATCTCAGTACTTTTTAGTTTGATACTTTCAAGCACGTTATCTTGTGTAGTTTATTCCACCCCATCACAAAACGGAGAATGATGAATACTACTGGTTGGACGGGGACTCGAAATTTGAATGACGGACAAATCTCTCTGAAGTTTTCCGGCAGCAGGAATGTTAGGAGCTGATTACGCGAATCCACGATAGGTAGGAACCAGAAATTGTAGTACAGGACAACATACTCAACATAGCAATATCTGGTACCTAATCGAACCCAGGCCCGCTCTGTCAGAGTCGTGCTTCCGAGCACAAGACCAAAAGGGTAAGCTATTATGGGTGAGCTATACCCATCCTCCGAGGCTAATGCGAGTTTGACGGCACGGTTTGGCGCAGTGGCTCAAGCAATGGACTGCTGCGCTGCGTGTCGCGGGTTCGATCCCCGCACGGAACAAATATTTGTATGACCTACACTACAGATAGTTGTTCCGGGTCTGGGTATTTGTGTATGTGAGTTTAAATGTTTGTGAACGCACCCACGATACAGGAGAAATTCCTAGTGTGGGGCAACGTAAAAAAAAAAAAAAAATGCACATTAGCTTAGCCTTAGACCATGGCGTTGACGGTCGATCCGGACACAAATTAATCAGAGGTGATAATGGGGGTTCAGATGAGCGAACTAACCATTCTCCAAGGTGGGATGTGCATATAAGCGCAGACCATGGCGTTGACTGGTGAGCCAACCACCAAATGGAACGGCAAGGAGCTGGCCGACGTGGCCGCCATCATCAGGCAGTGGGGGTTGATATTGCACTCTACACTCTAAACAACGAGCGATCGATTGTTATACATACACCAGCACATCAAACTACCCAATGCTGTCGAATTTCCCCAAATCAACCTTGAGCTTTAGCTGTAAAGTTGAAAATCTGTTACAGTTAAAGTACCTAATTTGACAGATTTTAGTAGCTTGAGCTGGCGCCTTTATTTTACCTACCACCAACCAATCAAATAACAGTGGTGGGTGATATTTAATTTTTATGTACTTAGTAATAATAAAGCAGTTTTATTAGCACTAGTGTTTTCAATAAGCGGTTGTCTTCTTTGAAGAATATAATGTCGACAATGATGTAATGTTATCAGGAAAAGAATTTTGGCAGCTGACATAGTTTAGCGAGGCGGCTTCTATTTTTTTAGTAGAACCGATGGTCCTCTACTGGCATAATATTATGACACGAGTGGATACCGCGAATTATAAGTCTTATTTACTTTCATAGATGTCTCAGGGATAGATACCTATTATTAGTCATCATTGTTGTAGTAGATACGTGAAGATTACTAGCTTATCTCCATCGTCAGATTATGTTATCTATTTTTACAAGAGTTACAATATATCAAAAGTTGACTAGGTAGGTACACCTAATCTTCTACTCTAAAATATGTCGTGGCACCTTGGACCTTGGTCTGGAAAGTTTTGTGGAAATCGACTGTCTTTTTGTAAGCAATAATTTTTGCATCATAATTTAATATAAATACTTAGCGTATTCATCTAATAACATCTGTGACCTGCATTTTACGAATTTTAACGCAGTTAATTTTATTTTCCTATTATGATCTGCTAAAGTGGCTATTTCACACCCCCTGGGAAAGACCAAAGAAATATAAATACACGAGAGATATGTCTAGAAAGAGGGACCTATAAATACTGAGAAGAAGAAGACATACGGCTCCGGTACCTACCTATATACCTACTCAATAAATTGGACAAAAGACATGAAAAACTAACTAAATCTAGACGAGTCTACTTACCACTTTAGCAATGCTAGGCAACAGCGAGTAGACCACACAGAAGTCCGAGGCGAACTCAGTGACTATTTTACAGAACACCACTATGATGAAGACCACAGCCGACGCAGGCCAACCTTTGAAGTTGAGGAGGAACAGCTCAAACTCCTCGGTCATTTTTGAATCCCTGAGGGACTCAAGTAGAGTGCTGCTGCCGGCTGAAAGAAGAATAACTAGAGTTGAAGTACCTACTTAATTACTACTAACTACTACTACCGTACTACGTACTTATTTTTACCAATCATTACAGACTAAATAATAAAGCACGTGGTCCCGGCTGCCATATCTTTGACAGTCGTTACAACAAGTATTCTGAAGCCGCAAGTCTGACATCCTCTTGGGGATATTTATTTTTACAATAATGATACCTGTACCTTCGTATGCGGACTAAATGCCGCAAGACATTTTTGTCTACCAGTCAACCGGCGGGGTTGCAGTACTTTTTAAGATTTTTGAACCTTTATAAATCGAACTAAATACGTGTTTTTAAATAATCTATACATATAATAAATCTGTAGAAAAAATATTTTTGTACATTGAAAATATTTTAAAAAGGAATTGTCAGGGTGTCATAGTATAACCAAAAGAACTCATTTCCATCATTTTTGGAATTTTTGTCTGTTTATCTGTTTGTTTGTTTATCTGTTTGTCTGTTTCGATGACTAAGCATCACGTAAAATTTACGAAACTAATGTAGGTAACTTTTATAAATAAATATTGTGCGTAACTTGGGGTATTACTTAGTTTTTGTTTCATCGTAATTGGTGCACTCTATCAAAAGATATTTGAATTTATAGATTACAAGAAGAACTCTAATTCTGATCAAGAATGAGACATGCAACGACATCTATTAAACGAATGTGGTACTAATTAATAAATTACTTCAAAAGATAACTTTAAAAAAGTTATGATAGCTAAAGGTATTCTGTAGGTAGGTAGTCTAAATGACGCTGCTTTCAAAGTCTACATAGCCTAAACCCTGTAGTGTGATTGATCGCTTTCCATGAATTGAATTTTAGCAGTTTATCTTCGTCTTCGATAGATGGCGTTGTTCATTTAATGCCATTTTCTGAACCGCGGTGTTAATTAAAAATATGTTCGGTGAATAGTCATCAAATAAAAATTAACCAATTACCTACACAGTATAAAATCGGGTTCCGTAGTCAACAAGGAACCCTTATACTTTCGCCATGTTATGTTTTTTATCTCTTGCGAAGCCCATAGTGTGGGGTGTCGTTAGATACATTGCTCAAACACTTTTAGATTAAGGAATTCGTTTGTGAAATATTAAGCTAAAAAGTGCAAATTTTGTTAGACTCAAGTCAGGCTACCTGAAATACCCGTCAGGGCTGCGGGTCCCGTCGGGGCTGAGGGTCCTGTCGGGGCTGAGGGTCCCGTCGGGGCTGAGGGTCCCGTCGGGGCTGAGGGTCCCGTCGGGGCAGCGGGTTGTTCGAAAGAGATACCGCGCCTTCGGTACAAGGGCTAAGAAGGAACATGGGTGGTTTTTGGTCAGTAGAACCCCACCCGCTCTGGGCAGAGCGGAAGGGAGTGCCAGTCTTCTACTCTGTTTCAAATTTCATCAAGATCCGTTCGGCCGTTCTGACGTGGTTGATTAACAAACATCCATCCATCTAAACTTTAGTATTAGACATAGTCAGTGCTTTGCATTACCCTCTTCTTATTTTCTACAGCGTCAGTAAGTTAACGCAGGGCAATGATCTATTGTAATTTTGTCTAAGCGACGCATTTTAGTTTTCGACAACCACGCGAACGAAGTCGCGGGCACAGCTAGTCATTACATAAAAATTGAACATACTCTCTAGTAAATCGTAAAGATAGAAACGCGATTTAGAATGATCGGCTCGATACTTTTATACATACTTATATATTTCTAAATACATACATACTTATACATACTTATATATTTCTAAATACATACATATTATAGATAAATTACACCCAGACACAGAACAAATGATCGTGCTCATCACACAAACATTTGTCCTGGGTGGGAATCGAACCCACGACCTCCGGCATAGCAGTTAGGGTCACTAACCACTAGACCAACAGGCCAGTCTATAGGTATAGATTTTAAATTAGAATTACAAAAAATGACCTCTACCTAAAATAATATGGAGGCAAATCTATTTTAGTCAGTTTACCGATAATTATAGGTATGCTCCACTGAATCTCCCTCTGCACCATGTTCCAACTCAGACACGATTTGGTTTGGGTTGTGGGTAGTGGCTCGCGGTTCCCATCTAAATATAGGGTTATTGATTATTTGTTATGGCTGAGAGTTATTCATGTGAAACACGTGGGGTCGGCGATGATGTTGTTCATTTGCAAGGTCAGTAGATTACCTATTTGAAGTCTGGCTGTAAGCAAAAATGGCGCATAAGCTTATAGTTAGCCTAATATTATAATGTTTCCACTGCTAGGACACTCCTCTTTACTCTATGAGATGGAGTGGGCTACAAAACGGTGAAGGAAAATATCTTGAGGAAACCGGCATGTTCTAGAACTAGAACCAAAAATTCGAAGACATGCATGTGACATCTACCAAAAAATTGCTTAAGAGAATCAAAAAATGCACCTTATGTACCAGATTAAATGGTCCATTTAGTAAGGCAATTTTTTCTTTATTTAATGTCCTTAGCATTGTGTTTGTGCCCCTTTTGCTTTCTTTTCGTATCGCTTACCATTACTCAGTACCTAGAAGGTACTCTACCACCACTACAAAACGAAAACCTTCGAAAATTTCGCCCCTCAATTTTCCAAATTATGAAGTTAAGTCTGTCGATCTGAGACTAGGTATCGAACTTTCAGACAGTCAGTGCCAAGGAACTATTCTTATATTGCTGCTAGCTCTTCGAGATGCCTCGTCTCCAAGTCCAAGAGCCACGCTAGGTCCGGTTGAACTTGACACAACGGTCACTGGTCCTTCGAGCCGGATGTACCTACTAATTTGCATCAAAAGTCTGTGTTAAACTGATGCAGTTAATATAATATTATTATACAGTCCATGGTTCGTATGTTGTCGGACGTAAAGAATAGCACCATCCCATATCTTCCCGTGGGTGTCGTAAGAGGCGACTAAGGGACTTACCAAAGAATGGGCAGCAGCGTTCTCTGTGCCTTTGTAACAACCATAAGTGCGATCGCCAACCCGCCCCTGCCAAGCGTGGCGATTATGGCAAACCCCCCCAAAAAAATGATGAGCGCAATGCAGAAAAGTCCCCTAGTACCCGGCAGCCCGTCTACCCTCGGCTACGGTAGCGGTCGAGGCAACGGCGTGGCAAGGGGTGCTAAGAATCCCCGGACGGGATCCGGCTACCAAACATACCGACGACTGGAACTGGCAACATTGTCGGATTATCTGAAGTCCGAAGAGAGGGGGAGGACACGATAATCCTAAAATCCGGCACTCGACTCAGTAGAACGCAGAGCCAGGAGGCTGATTGGGGACGCCAAGCTACATAGCCTGGCCCACCGCCGCAAAGTTGCATGTCTGTCGGTCTTCTACAGACTGTACTTCGGAGAGTGTGCGCAAGAGCTCCACGAGCTTATTCCACCATCTCCCTTCTTCCATCGAGAGACTAGGCGTACTACAGGTTATCACCCATACCTTGTCGATGTTCCACACATTCGTACGAAGCGTTTTGCTAAGTCTTTCATTATTCGTACAGCCAAGGAGTGGAACACCCTGCCTGCGTCGGTTTTCCCGAGTTCATATAACCCCAATCTATTTAAGTCGCGAGTAAATAGGCTTCTTCTGGGTAAGCTCGTTCCATCGTCGACCTCATCTCTGCCCTTAGGGCAAGATTGAAGTCAAGAGTAAGCCCATATTAAATAAATTAAAAAAAAATAGGTTTATCGTCCACAAGTCTCTCGTGAATAACGTGGTGAAGATCGAGAGTGTGTCGAACAGGGTGGCCGTACCTTATACTCAGAATATCCGCAAGATATTCGCTGAAGGTCATACAGGTTTACGCCCCGACCTCGGCATACCCCGACGATGAAGTAGAAACCTTGTATGAGGATATTTCTAAAGCCATGCATGGTTTCAGAACTTACTTCACCGTTGTCATGGCCCGTCATGGGGGACTTCAACGCGAAACTGGGCAAACGAAGCGATGATGAGCTTCAGGTGGGGCAATTTGGAATTGGACAGCGGAATCACCGGGGTCACCAACTGGCTAGTTTTTTTTTTTTTTCTTTCTTTATGATGAACTCTTTCTTCAAAAAACGTGAGCACAGGAAGTGGACCTGGCAGAGCCCCGATGGTGCCACTAAAAATGAGATTGACTTCATCATGTCTACCAACAAGCAAATGTTCAATGATGTCTCTGTGATCAATTCGGTGAAAACCGGAAGCGATCACCGAATGGTAAGAGGCACATTGAACATCAATATCAAGCTTGAAAGGTCACGACTGATGAAGTCTACGCTCCGTCCAGCACAGATCCAAATCCATAACTCCAAAAGCTTTCAGCTTGAACTCCAGAATCGCTTCGAATGCCTAGGAAGCTCAGTGGACGATTACAACGACGGGTTCGTGGAAACTGTCCATACGACTGGGTCTAAATTTTTTAAGATACGTCGTGCAAATAAGATCAAGAAACTCTCAGATCACACTCTCAAGCTCATGAAGGAGCGGCGTGAGAAGGAGTGGCTTCAGTACCGTAGACCACATACATACGCTGCGGCAAGTTATACAGAAGACCTGACCTGCCTCTCTGTTTAGCGTTTGTGGACTACGAGAAAGCCTTCGATTCGATCGAGACTTGGGCTGTACTGCAGTCTCTCCAACGGTGCCAAATCGACTACCGGTACATCGAGGTGTTGAAGTGTTTGTACAAAAACGCCACCATGTCAGTCTGACTTCAGGACCAGACCACGGAACCTATCCTTCTGCAGCGCGGTGTGAGACAGGGAGACGTCATATCTCCGAAACTGTTCACCGCTGCATTGGAGGATGTCTTCAAGGTTCTGGATTGGAAAGGACTTGGCATTAAATGTCAACGGCGAGTACATCACTCACCTTCGGTTTGCCGACGATATAGTGGTCATGGCTGAGACCATGGAAGCCCTCAGTAAAATGCTCGATGACCTCAGTAGAGCTTCCGAAAGAGTAGGTCTTAAAATGAACATGGACAAAACCAAGGTTATGTCGAATGTTCATGTAACACCCACTCCTATCAAGATCGGAGACTCTACGCTCGAAGTTGTGGACGATTATGTTTACCTGGAACAAACGGTCCAGTTGGGTAGATCTAACTTCGAGAAAGAGGTCAATCGTAGAATCCGACTTGGCTGAGCAGCGTTCGGGAAGTTGCGCGGTATCTTCTCGTCCAACTTACCCCAGTGTCTCAAGACGAAAGTCTACGACCAGTGTGTGTTGCCCTTGCCAGTGATTACATACGGGACCGAAACGTGGTCGCTTACAATGGGCCTTATCAGAAAGCTCAAAGTCACCCAAAGGGCAATGGAGAGGGCTATGCTCGGAGTTTCCTTGCGTGATCGAATCAGAAATGAGGACATCCGCATGAGGGCACGCCACGATAGTGGCGGTAAGTCCCCTCTTTGAGGAGTGGCTGGAGAGGCGCCACGGCGCCCTCACCTACCGTCTGATGCAGGTCCTCAACGGACACGGGTGTTTCGGGAGGTACCTGTACCGAATCAGGCGGGAGGAAACGCCCGGATGCTTCCACTGCGAGGATCGACCGGAGGACACGGTGGAGCACACTGTGGAGGCGTGGCCTGCTTGGGCAGAACCCCGCCGTGTTCTCGTAGCGGCAATCGGCGGCGGCGACCTCTCGCGTCCGGCCCTGGTGCAAGCCATGGTCCGGGGCGAAGAGGAATGGGACGCCGTCGCCTCCTTCTGCAGCAGTGATGCTAGCGAAGGAGGTGGCGGAACGAGAGAGGGAGAGAACCTCTCAACGTCCCAGCCGCCGCGGAAGGCGCTCCGGGCGTCGGGGGTCACGCGATGACCTCCGGCCACCGTAGACGCGGGCCTGTGGACGGTGAGTAACGGGCTAGCTCGCCGTCCGGCCGTCATCATGACGGCAACAGACCGTGTCGGCGGCGCGTACGTGTACCACGCGCGCCTCAAAGAGATGTCAGCAACATGGAAGGGGCCCGCAAGGGCCGACGCCCGTCGGGGCTGTGGATTGTCGAAAGGTTAACGCGGCTCCGACACAAGGGCGAACCCACCAAAAAAAAAAAGGGCATCCGCATGAGAACCAAGGTTACTGACGTAGCCCGAAGAATCGCCAGACTTAAGTGGCAATGGGCAGGGCACATTGCTCGCAGAACGGATGGCCGATAGGGCCGAAAAGTTCTGGAATGGCGACCGCGAACCGGAAGACGTTGCGTTGGAAGCCCTCCCACTAGGTGGACCGATGACCTGGTCAAGGTTGCAGGAACCCGCTGGATAAGAGACGTACGGGACCGGTCAATGTGGTGACACCTGGGGGAGGCCTATGTCCAGCAGTGGACGTCTTTTGGCTGAAATGATGATGATGAATGATGATGATGATACAGTCCACTAGTCTTATTGAAGAGCACCATCCCAAACATTAGTTTGGTATTTTAAAATAATACTAATCGAAATGGATTTCACAGCATAGTATGTACTGGTTGGATTGCAGATACGTAACATTAAATAAACAATAAATAATTCACCTGTTCGCCTCTTGAAATATCTCAAGAAGTCCAAATTAACTGGCAATATGAAAAGTAGTATCACACACATGGTACATGGCGATGAGACTCGGTAGTGACTGGAATAAAGAAAATATTCAAGGGCATAATAATTGAACATAGATAATTTGATCGCATTGTACAGAAGACTGCGTGGCCGTTAGCATTATTCCTAAAGCTTGCCTGGTAGCGTAGAACAGAGTTCCGAAGCCGGCCATCACTGGTTGTGTTACAACTGAACTGAACTGGTGTGTGTAGCTACTACAACTAACCAGTAATAAATTATAGGCAGCAAATTGTACCCATCATACAGAATAATAAGTTTCTTCTTCTTCGTGTAGATGGTACTTATAACATTTTTTATATTTTGTTGACCCAAAAATTCACCACCTCAGCGCCAGGCCAGCGCAGAGGTCACTGCAGTCGTGCGTATTCAGTGGCCCGATTGTCTGACAACCAGTTCTATTAAGGGATACTAACTGGGCTGTAGAGGTTGGATGATCAGTCGCTCCTTGTCAAATACTGGTATTCAGCTGCATCCGGTCAGACTGGAAGCATACCCCAACGTAGTTGCGGAAATAGGCAGATGCTAGGCAGATGATAAATGGTACATACTAGTGAAATTCAGGACTGCCGTCAAGCAACTCGATGATTTTTGACGTGCTGACAGTCGCCTGCAGAAGTCCAGATATCACCACCACAGCGGAGACCACCTGGTGTTGTCAAACTTTATGAATTTTCATGGTATGAACTACATTGACGTTATGGTCGTAGGGCGACTGGAGATACCTCAAAGAGATGTCAGCAACATTGCAGGGAAGCTTCGGGTTGTCCGAAAGAGATACCGCGACTCCGGACACAAAGGGCGAAGAAGGAACATGGGTGGTTTTTAGTCAATAGAAGTCTGAGACTCTCTTCTGCTCCGCCGGAGGACTCATTTGATGATTTCCCAAATTCACAACATCCAAAAAAAAAAAAATGGTGACTGGAGATCGTGCAGACCAGGGAGCCAGGGTAATAACACAAAAGGCAAAAGGGCTCATCCTTTTTACCTATCTATATTCAACAGTGGATGGAACAAGGACGCGAATGGTGATATTGGACTTGCGATTAATGGTGATGTAAAACAATATAATTACCTAAATAATGAAAAATTAAATAAATTATAAAATTTATAAAAATCGTCCGAACAATGGCTATAAAGCTATAAATGGGTAGGTATAAAAGAAAGGCTTTCTTGCATAGCCTTGCAAGAAAGACTTCTAAATATTTTCTTTTAACATTATTTTTCCACGTCCACGTCTAGCTGGAGTGCTGGACATAACATCACGCCTGTAATCCCCGAAAGGTTTAAAGGCTGAGGCGGTAGTGTCGTTAGAATGAGGTAGGATCTAGGAAGAATAGGGCTATGACTATATTCTATACTAACTGATACTAACAAATTCATAAAACTTAGGTTTTCCGAGTTGCTGATACTGCGTTTCTAGTAGAGCGTCAATATATTGAGCCTCTTCTTCTGTCATTCCAATTTCTATGTTGCTTCGGGATCTAAACATAATAAACATTTAATTAATGTAAGTTAAGGCATTATTTGCTTAAAAAAAATCATTTAATCTATCAAAATTGAAGGTTTCGTGGCCGTGCTATTTTCCGTTGAGGAGTTTTTTCGTGATGATACGATCGTGGTTGCAGGAATCCTGATATTGATTGTGCAGAATTTTGCAGAATTTTGCACTGATTTGAAATTCAGTTGCAATCTTTGACCAATTCATAAACAAGACAAGGAATAAAAGCTTATTTAATAAAAAGTGTAAGATGGAACCTTATTCTATAAAACTGAGAGTGCGAAAATTAACAGCGAAAATGATGGCCACTTTTCTTGAAAAAATTTGTAAGACGCCATAAAGTTTTCTTTTTAATTGTTTATTTTTCATACTCATATATATGGCGTTATTATTATTTTTTCAGGTAGTCCAGCCAGTAAAGATGAAAATTCTATTTTTTTTAACAATGCAACCTCTTTCGATCTTTACCGCCTTTTCTGAATTCTCGCCATCTGAAGTTTTACTAAATAAGTTCAAAAAGGTTTTAATGCGTTTGGTTTGTATGATATTTTAACATAATAAAGGCTAATATTTAACCTGAACATGCCCAAGAAATTGAAGTTCATCCACAAGTACAACAGAGTCTCCATGACTAGAACTCCTGGAAGATTCAGCAGCATGAAATGTGGGAATTCTATCTTCGGTCCAGTGGGGAATATCCTTGCAAAGAAATCATACAGAATGATTACATACCTAACTTAGTAGCATATAGTTGTACCTATCTATATTTATGGTTGGATATTGCACTTACAAGTATCTTCACATGCTTCTCTAAAATCAGAAATAAAGTTGTGTTTTTCAATGTATTACACAACAATAGTAACACAATAGTATTGTTTACTAAAACCGTTCCCTCCCTCCCCCACCCGCAAACACATAGGTACTTGTTTGTAGCACTGTAGTTAAATAGTTTTTTATTTAGGTAGTAATTTTAGATAACCTAATATATAGTAGGTATTCGTAGGCAACAATAGCAACCTTCACCACGACATTGTGCCAAGGGGTCATTTACTAGCTCTAACAAAGAGCGGGGGTTCTTTTGTCAAGACAAATAATGGTATTCGTTTTAACTGAGGAAAAATGTGTAGTCTTTTGAAAAATAAACTGACAGACTCAGGCACTTTCAAAACTTTACTAATCTTAGAAATTTCAACCGTCACTTAACTTTAAAGTAACTAATTATAACTTTAATCAAGTCTACAGGTAGACCGTACTGCTACTGAAAAACAGACGCGCGGGGACTTCTATTTCAGCTGCACGTTTAAAAATTCTTCCATTAATAAGTCGCACGACATACGTACCTCACCCGTACCCGTATCCTACTAAAATTATAGCTTTCATCGATGTTTGATGTCGTAAGATATTGAGTGTGCTCAAAGAGATGTCAGCAAGGAGAGGACCGCAAGGGCCGACACCCGTTGGGGCTGCGGATTGTCGAAAGAGATACCGCGGCCTCGGCACAAGGGCGAAGAAGGAACATGGTTGGTTTTTAGCCAGTAGAAGTCTGACACTCCCTTATATTGTGCTTCCGCTCTGCCCAAGAG
Source organism: Diarsia dahlii (assembly GCA_949775195.1). Taxonomy (NCBI): domain Eukaryota; kingdom Metazoa; phylum Arthropoda; class Insecta; order Lepidoptera; family Noctuidae; genus Diarsia; species Diarsia dahlii. The sequence goes on along the minus strand of OX459210.1, from coordinate 10,344,068 downwards.
CGGGAGGGGTTATTTGATGATTCTCCACAAACCATAAAAAAAAAGATAAATTGAGTGTGCTATTGGAATTTCAGATTTCTGAAATATTCCCAGGTGTACTAGAAACTAGGTACAATGTTACTTTTAGTACAGAAGCTCTACCAAAACTTACGTTTCACAGTAGATCTTGAATATTTGATTGGTCGGACTACCCAACATTGTCGCCATTTCACCTGGAAGTCGATACAGTGGTGTACAAATTCATCTCTCAATTTATCTCTTGGTGTTTTCAGCCTAAAACGGCCTAACGGCAGTGATCTGATACCACTTAAACCCATAGTTAGTACTGGCCTCGCTTAGTACGGAAGTTTAATTATGATTTTGCTACTGATGAACAGGGTACGGTGATGTCTGGTGGATTGTGGCCTTGTGGCCTACTTAGATGCAAAATAATTCCATGTTAAAAACTTTCCTGTAGAGTCTTTAATCTTTCTTTGTCTAGTGGTGTGCCTACCTAACCTGTCAGAGTTTTACGTCGCCCATGGACTTGGCCTTACATGCGTCAGAGAACTCTCTCAGGCATGCTGTCCTCACGATATTTTCCGTCAGCGAAGCAAAGTGATTATACAATACGCACATGACTCCGAAAAACCGTTGACTCCTAAATAACATATCCACTTACAGTAATTTTCACATCAGTATTGCTATTGTGTTGATCACTATCAGCATTACAAGAAATAGTGTTTAAGTAAAAGTTGTCGTACGTACCAATGGATGACGAATATGCAATTCCGAGAAAATAAAATACGGTGAAATCTGAAGGTCTTGGCACACTGCAACAATTAGCATTGTTATGCAAAATCGCTTTATGCAATGAGTTGACAAAACTTTCAAGATATTATGCGAAAATTATCATCTGCCTACGCCTAGCCTGTTGCCAAATATGTCTGGTTATCAGATGTAAATGGGTTTCCCACTACCTTCCCGTAACGACTGAGAATAATCTTCGAAAGATATTCTTCAGCAACGGGTTAAAGTGCATTCTGAGGAGGACTCCATGGAAAATTTATGATCTATAGATTACCCATTCACCGGCCGAAAATGGCTGGCATAGATTTACTTAGCCCTTCGATAATGATGAGGTAGGTAGCGATTGTTAATTCTGAAAATATTTATCATAGTAAGAGATGATAGCTTACCTTTGTTCATGTCGAGTGGATTTCTGTTGAGCTTTGCCAATGGTTTGGTAGATTTCTACGATCCCCATCTAAAATGAATATTATTAAATTAGATAGTGCCACACGCACTACTAAAATAACCATGGCAAAGTAACCGTAGGTACCTACTTGTGTAGTTTACTGAATAAGCCAACAGCAATAGCAATAGGACCGAATGACGTTGCGTTGGAAGGCCTTCCACTAGGTGGACCGATGACCTGGTGAACGTTGCGGGGATCCGCTGCAAGAGAGACGCACAGGTCCGGTCTATGTGGCTACACTTGGGGAGGCTTATGTCCAGTAGTGGACGTCTTTCTGCAGAAATGGTGAAAAAGTTTAAGAAGGTACCTTCCACTTACCTTTTCAAGTTCAGTTAGAATGGCTTTAACGACAGGCATCATCAATCCACAAGCTAGGATGCTCGATACCCACATTGAAAGAAACGTGGTCGAGAAGAACAGAAGAAAACTTAGTCTGAAAACAAGATGGTGGTCAAGAAGAATTAGGGTTGAAAGAAAAGTGTTGATTGTTAGACTTCTCAAGTCCAGGCATAACATTTCACACCACCATCACCCCTTTTAGGTCTCTTCTCTATGAGGTAGCACTGTGAGCTATGTGCTGTATATGTGATCACCACAAGGGCCCAGTGAGGGTTTGACGACGCCACCAGCGACGGAGAGCCTAGGGGTACACATTACGGCAAGCTAGTCCAAGTCCATAAGTCAAGCAGACCGTTCAGAAACTTTTACATTATAAAGAGTAGAAGGTTATATACATAAGGGCAAGCCAAGCTTTTTATATGCTTGATGGAGGCCTGCACCGCCACTGGATCTGGACGCCAAATCACATTGATTTTTAAAATATTGCTGAAGGAGGGGGCGTATCCCCTCGGGGCTGCGGATTATCGAAAGAGCATAACGCGGCCTCGGCACAAGGGCGAAGAAGGAACATGGGTTGGTTTTTAGTCAGTAGAAGTCTGACACTCCCTTCCGCTCTGCCCAAGAGCGGGGGGGTTATTTGATGATTTTCCACCCAAAGGAGGGGGCGTATTTCTAGATGGAGGACAATAAGCCTGGCTAGATGCGACTTCTTGTTTAGCCAGCCAGCAATACAGATCTTTGTAGCTAAGGATTAGAGTCGTTTAGTTTATTTGTTTAATTTACCTATAATGCGAGCATCCGAATACAAGCAACACTTTAAGAGCAACTCTCCTGTGTACATTGCAGTGCTCTATAGCTATAATCATCATCATCACGCCGACACAGTCTAGCAGATCATTTCGGATGTACATCTGGAAACATAAGCATAAGCGAGGTTGAAGTCAGACCCCCAAATTTTTTTACTCGAAGGCCCGCCTGCAGATCCGCTGCGGGTTGTTTCGAGGCTGCGGGTTGTTCGGAAGAGATACCGCGGCCTCGACACAAAGGGCTAAGAATGAACATGGGTGGTTTTTAGTCAGTAGAAGTCTGGTACTCCCGTCAGATCAGCCCAGCCAGAGCGGGAGGGGTTATTTGAAGATTAACCATTCTCCAAAAAAAAATATACTGATATTACCACATGGCCTCATGGCCACATGGTTTCATGGCCTCAGATGGCACAGACTCCAGAGCATCGAAGTATGTAATACAATCTGTCAAATTTCTTAAATATCACTTCTCTCTTTTCTTTATGCGTACCTAGTCGATGTCGCAAGCTGTGTGTGGCTCAGGCGCGGATCCACCGTAGTGGGCACTGTGGGCATGCCCACAACCCTAATAGACTTGTGACGTCACATTTTACGGTCTCACGGGTCATAGCCCCACCAAGATCATCAAAAAATTGCATTTTTTTGAAAAAAATCTGCACAACAGACACTAACCATTCCAAGGCGGCAACCAAATATTGTAGGCTCGCTTCGCTCGCTATTGCATTTTGCCCTTTTTTATTAAGGTCATAATTTGACATTGATTTTGTTGTCATCTCTGTATGAATAAACAAAAAGAACAGACAGTAAGAAAACCTCTTAAATTCAAACTAGGTACTAACTTTTAGGAGCTCATTACGCTTATTTTTGTAACTTGCCTTTAGAGCTCTTTTTGGGAAACTAAAGATGCACCGCCCTCCCTCACCCAAATAAACCTGTCGGCGCCCATGCACGTTTAGATTCAGAAAACTATCGATTTAGTTCCTAATAGTGTCACTATATCGATCATGAGCGAGTATATACTCCAACTCGCACTTGGCCGATTTTCGGTGACTGTGCCCACAACCTTTTTTGAGGGCTGGATCCGCGCCTGGTGTGGCTTGAGTGTGTGTGTATGTAGGTCATGGCTGGCTCACATGATGAGTTGTATAGTTACAAAGACGATGCTTTCATCATCAACAGCCTATTAATGTTCCCACTGCTGGGACACAGGCCTTCTCTCTTTGAGAGGGAAAGGGCTTTTATCTACCACGCGGGCCCATTGCGGATTGGTAGATGTCACATGTCTTCGAATTTTTGGTTCCAAGACATGCCGGTTTCCTCACGATGTTTTCCTACACCGTTTTGAGAGAGAGATATTTATGATAAACGTGATCATCATCATTTAGGCGCTTGTCCGATGTTACTTGTGGGCGGCTTTTTTCTTTCAATCCATCGTCAACCGTGACGCTATCCTTTATTCTCATCCTCATTTTTCATTCCTATTATTCTTCTGGTTTTTCGTCTTCCTCTCATCAATATTTTGACCTAAATTCATTACTATTTTACAAATATGCGATTCATGACTCCCTGCTCCTTACAAGCCCAAGACAGACGATGAGTCAAAAGAGATGTGCCTAAATTAACGTAGGTACAGAGAGCATACCTACCCATAGTGATAAAACAATATAAAAAAAGAATATTGTATGAAAATTTATGACACCTACAAAAATACAATAAAGCTTTGATAGCACCTCAGGTATCGTTTTACGATCTCACTGTGTCATCCTGGGAGTTTAATTATTATTCTGGCAGACGTCGACGCAAGGTCGTATATTAAGCCAAAGTCTCTGGCCCAAAGTAGCCTGACAATAAATCAATGTAATGTTAAGGCTTCCTATCATAATTATTTAATGTAGAACTCTAACAACATAACCTCATATAGAGAGTGAGATTCCAACTTAAGCATATATTTTTCCCGTCCCGCGTCCGTTTTCACCCTACGAAAAGTAAAGACCAACATAAAAACCGGTTCTTCAGATGTAGGGTAGGGATGTTCATTTATCCTCGAGGATTTTCTCAGACAAGGCCTGCCAAAATCCCGTCTTCTATTTTTCGAAAGAGATAAGGAACATGGGTGGTTTTTAGTCAGTAGAAGTCTGATACTCCCTTTCGCTCTGCCCAATAGCGCGAGGGGTAATTTGATGATTTCCCACCATCAAAAAAAAAACCGGCCAAGTGCGAGTCGGACTCGCGCACCGAGGGTTCCGTACAAACCTGCAAGGTTTACAAAGTTCGTTTATAAAAAAATATATTATGTGATGTAACTAAAAATTTATGGTTTTCGTAATTTTTCCTTTATCTATGCTATAAGACGTTGCTTCGTACCAAATTTCAAGATTCTGAGTTCACGGGAAGCACCCTGTAGGTTTTGATTCCCTTGCAAGTGTCGAAAATTTGCGGCATAAACGGCTGTATCTTTTGATTGCGTTGGCTTAGAAGTTTGATTTTTTCACAGCTTCAAGGGACAGTAGACCTGAGTAATTGATATAAATTTCAGCTTCATACCTCCACGCGTTCCTGAGAAAAAGGGTCTTGACAGACGGACGGACGGACGGACAGACGGACAACAAAGTGATCCTATAAGGGTTCCGTTTTTTCCTCTTGAGGTACGGAACCCTAAAAAGGGTTAGGGGTCACTCGGCCCAATATGAAACTCGGACCAGGGACCAGTTGCCCCTTTTAAAAATTGATAGTGGTAAACTGGGCCCACATCTCTTTTAACTTCAATCAAGTGAAGGGTGGGTTAGTATATTTTTTTTTTGCTAGCCCATATTGTGTCCCACTGCTGAGGGTCTAGTTGCAGTAGTCCGGTTGACCGAACTACTGACCACTCTTTTGGTGGCAACAGTTAATGACCCAAAAAATTGTACATTGTTACCTTAGGGGTGAAAGGAACTTATATAGTCCCGAGTCGGGGTTTGGCGCCTGAGCGCAGCGAGGGCGCTAATAGTTCGAGGGACTAAATAAGTCTTTAACCCGAGGTAAACACTGTGCTTTTCATTACGAATACAAGGAAAGTTGATAGGAATACGCTTGCCCCCAATTACCTAAATCGGTGAATAGACTTTGCTCCTAATTACATCGGTTAATGGGAATAGGCTTGCTCCTAATTAGATTAGTTGATGGCAATAGGCTTGATCCTAATTACATTGGTTGATGGCAAAATGTTTGCTCCCAATTACAACAAATAATTTGACAGCTGTCAGTAGAAAACGATTCTCCCTAGGGCTGAAAAGTAGTACTTTCAACCCGCTCCGCAGGCATGTTCTGATCTACTTTCAGAGTATGAGTAATGAAAAAAGTATTACCTCACTGATAAAATTCTTTCCGATCCCGGTCATGATGCACGAGAGGCCGATGGGTATGACGGCCAGCACTGCAGGATGGTGCACATCCAACGTCCAGTACACGATCATCAGTAAGAACACGTATAAACTGTTGTAGGCCTGAAAAAGGGGTGAAGGAGCATTGCTGAATCGCGCTCTGCTCTGCTCCGCTCCGTCTCAGTGGAACCTGTGGTGGAACCGCAGCCTTAAGGTCTGTTTTCAACTACAGCGGAGAGGAGCAGAGACGAGAGGAGATGAGCGGAAATCGACCAATCACATGTGGCGATTAACACCTCTTTGATTGTTAGTAATATCTCTTTGGGATTTTGACACTAGCTCTGCTATGTCAATTTGTCAGAAACTGAAGAATTATTTTTCCTGTATTTTAATTAATTCAATTATTCTAATTAATTCTTTATTGAGAAGCCAATCGGCTAATTAAATTATATTGGCATGAAATTCAGGTTTTATTGAGTTAATATCAGCGGGTGCAGCTATTTCCCGCATTTGGTGACCCCGACGTGATGATGATCGTTTCCGGCTGACAAAGCAACTTCAGGAGGTGAATTGTGACCGGTAGCTAGACAAGCAAGCACCAACGCCGGGGCCGGAGTGCCACTTCCTACGTCAGTCGGTGATTTTTCAAACGAGAGCAGGAACCATATTTTGACGTTGATTTCGACGCTGCCGACGCTCAACCAGAGTTCTGTCCCGACACTGTGGTGGTCTGTATACGCCCTTTTTTTTTTTTTTTTTGGAACTTGGGTTCATCTATGCTACGAAGATTTCATCGCGTTTCTGAAGTTCAGATTACAACTTGCAGTTGGTACCTAACGACTGCAATCGCCGGAACAACTACCCAAAGTGCATAATCGCTTTTTGGTGTGTTTTGAGTGCAAGTGTTTGTAACTGACCCGCATCTTTAAATGAAGCTTAACATCAATTTAATATTGCTCAGCTGAATGATCGAAAATTGATTTTGTAAAAATTTGTATATTTTGTTATTTGAATTTCTACCTACTGCTAACGTTAATTTCTTTTGGTTTGGTACTGTAGTTATCAAAATTGATTTATTATTATTTGTTTGTACTGCGGTGCTCGGGTGTGTGGTATTATTGCTACTAGGTTTGTACAGGTTTTGCATCATGGAGAATGAACAGCTTCAGGCACAACTTGAGCAACTAATGGCTGAAAATGCAGCATTACAAAAGCGGCTAGGCCAAAATGAGGTGGAGGCAAAGGTATGTAGGGTAGCAGTGAAATTACCTACATTTTGGGTTGACAAACCCGCAATTTGGTTTGCACAAGTGGAAGCCCAATTCCAAATTGCTAATATTGTTGGTGATACTACCAAATACAATTATGTAGTAGGTCACCTTGATCAAAGGCTGGCAGGTGAGGTCGAAGATTTAATAACCAATCCTCCAGCCGATGGGAAATATGAAAAACTGAAAGAAGTCCTCATTCAACGACTTTCAACTTCCCAAGAGAAACGAGTTAGACAGCTTCTAAGTGATGAAGAGCTCGGTAACCGGAAACCATCACAATTTCTTCGTCACCTTCGCTCACTTGCCGAGACGTTTCTTTCAGATGATAGTATCATACGCCAACTTTGGTTGCGCCGTTTGCCTCAACAAGCTCAAGCAATACTAGCAGCGCAGGCTGACCTCAATTTGGATAAAGTGTCGGAGTTAGCTGATAAAATCGTTGAGTTAGCCCCATCACCTGTTGTTTGTTGCACGTCGACAATTTCAACTTTTTCTTTGGCTGCATTAGCTCAGAAATTGGAAGATGTGACTAGTCAAGTAGCTGCACTCTCGAGGCGGCAACACCGTCCCATTCGTGACCGGTCTGCATCTTCTGGCAGGTCGGCATCTTCCGATAGAGCAGCGAACAATTCCAAGCGATGTTGGTATCATAGGAACAGGGTGGGTAGGGTGTTAAAGCAACTAGATGTACCAGGCCATGTGATTGGAAGTCGGAAAACCCAAAAAGCGGTCAGTAGCGGCGGCAACTGATTGCGAAAACATCGGTAGCCGCCTTTTTGTCACAGACCATGTGACCAGCCGCCGGTTTCTAATTGACACTGGGTCAGACTTGTGTTGTTTTCCGCATCGCTGGTTATCGTCTCGCAGGCAGCCTACTGATTATGAACTAAGTGCCGCTAATGGAAGCAGTATACAAACTTTTGGTACAATAACCCTTAAATTAAATTTTGGTTTGCGCCGCGTTTTCACTTGGCAGTTCGTTATAGCCAACGTCAGCACAGCCATTATTGGTTCTGATTTTTTGGCATTTTATCATCTTTTACCCGACTGCCGAAATAAGAAATTGGTCGATGGCACCACTGGACTAACATCTGCTGCTTCTGCCGCTAGTTTTGATCAGCCCAGCGTACGAGCAGTAGCGTCTGGTAAGTCAATATTTACTCAGCTTCTAACAGAGTTTCCAGATATCACTCGACCTCCCGGCCTCCCTAGAGTAATCAAGCACGATACAGTGCACTTCATCAAGACCACAGACGGACCCCCTGTTTTCTGTCGACCTCGTCGTTTGGCGCCACAGAAATTGGTTGCGGCTAAAAAAGAATTCGAGGAAATGGTAAGATGCGGGACAGCTCGGCCGTCAAAAAGTGCTTGGTCTTCACCATTACATATGACCGTTAAAAAAGACAATTCCTGGCGCCCTTGCGGCGACTACCGCGCCTTGAACGCCAGGACCGCAGATCGATACCCGGTTCGGCATATCAATGATTACGCCCATAACCTCTCTGGTGCCAAGATATTTAGCACACTGGACCTCGTTAAAGCTTATCATCAAATTCCGATTTTTGAAGAGGATATTGCCAAAACTTCCATCGTTAGTTAAAATTTACATCTGGTCCTTTGCCCTTCCTATGATTGGTTGAATTTGGCACATATCCTCTCTGCTCTGCTCGTCTTCGCTTTGGTGCAGACCGGGCCTTAGGGATACCTACATTACAAGGTACTTACATTTTTATCACTGACAAAAACTAGTGGTAATAAAATAATTGGAGTGATAAAAATGACCAATGTTCTCCAGTAATTTCTGCAGAATAACTTGTATCGATCTCTTCTCGTAATTATCACAATGTTCGTAACGCTGCTGTGGAAAGAAATTCGGAATGTTGACAAAATGTGTTTAGGTAGGGTAGATTTTATTGTTTGGTATTTCATATTATTAAATGGTTAATGGTCTCTACAGTAAAACTTACGACGACTCAGAATCCATGTTTTAATTTACAATTTCACTTCGAAGATACCTGTATTGCTTAGAATTAACTAACTTGCCACAAAAGATATGTCGCGAAGGTTTCGGTAATCAATCGCGATGGTTCAGTCAATCAGTCACCATGATCAGTATTTATGATTTTCCAGTTAAGCTTGAAAAAACTACCACCGTTAAATATTTTGGTAGAAATATATATCGATGAATGGCAACATTGGTAGAGACCTGTCATCAGCGATGCCAGACGTATGATAATTATCATACATGTATGATAATTTCGACAGTGGTAAGATGTATGATACAATATGCATTATCATACGCCAAAGTATGATAATTTCCAACATTCTGAACCTTCCTATTTCTATACGCCCAGTTACTTTTTGATAGTGATTTATGAACGCATCTTATCAGATCAAGTACCTATTTTTAAGAACGCGTGCGTAGTGCGCGTGATTTTTCTGTTAAGGGAAACTGTTACAGGGGCTTTACTTTCAGCGCAATGCGTAAAAAAACAGTCAAAACATTGCTGGTATGGTTTCAAACCAACTGATAAAATGCTGTCTAGAACATGTCTAGAATGACTTCAGCAGTCATTTATTCAAAAACTACTGATGCTGCTGCAGAGGTTGAATTTAATAGTGATTCCGATGATCCCACTCTTATATATATATTTTTTTTTTATTATTGTCTAATTTTGACAACTTCCTAATATTCCTAATTTTGCAAAATAGCGCATTTCTCGCGGTTTTGGCAGTTGTATGATAATTTTGCATCTGGTATGATAATTTTCGAATGTTGGTATGATAATTCGCTCACACTCGTCTGGCAACCCTGCCTGTCATTTTTATCGCTAAATTTTTGCATTAGTTTAGTTGTCAATTTAGCGCGTTCGGTGTTGGGTGTGTGTTGATCAATAACAAAATCGCATAAAATTTACGATAAAACAGATAAAAAAGGCGTAAAGATGCAAGTGGATTTAGAGTTCGACTATAAAGAGGCGACAGCAGCCATGGACAAATTTTCCCAGGAGGAAATAAACGAGTTACGTTACTGGACGCAGAAACTGGATAAATCAAAATATGTGCCTAAGGACTTAACGGATAAACAATTAGTGTTGTTTTATAATGCTTGTTACGGGGAGATGGACAAGACGAAAGCGTGTATAGAAAAGTATTACTCATGCAGAAAGAATGGACCAGAACTGTTCGACAACAGGATCTTGAAGACCGAAGAATTAAAACAAAGTGCAGATGCTCTGTGAGTACAATTCTTTTAATTTAATAAAATCCGCCCCTAAGACGACCCACTGACCTAATGCTGTGTCGTCTTAAAAATACAAACAGCCAGGTAAACTGACGATATTGAGGTTTCGGTTATTTACAACCTCTGAAATTGGCAGCTGTTTATGAAACAGATGTTTGTTTATCTTTGGTAACATTGCATAATCCACCAAATTCTCCCTTTACTTATTTACGACGTTCATGAATGAAAACATTACATAATTTTACGTATTATACTGTTTATGACTCTGTAATGTACCATTTGTGGTTAAAATGATGTATTATTATAGAATATTAGGATTAATCACCAAGATTGCCTATCCCAAACTATTTATTATAATGAAAAGCAAAAGTGATGCACCAATGCAAGAATATCCTCGGCAGGAAATTGTGAAAAATGTAGGTAAAATAATGTTATCTAATAATTACCACACTGGTTGTTAATCCTTATTACATTAAAAAAAATATTATTCACACAGATATGGATATTTCTAAAGCAATAAAAATTAAATGATGTTATCCTACCTAAGTCTATAAGAATAAAGAATAAGAATAAAACCAGTAGACGGAAACAATGGTAATAGTTGTTGTAATGAACAATAGGAGCTATTTGTAAATATTATTATTAGCCATCAAGTGCAAACAATTAGCCCAACTAACTGTAATGTACTGCCATTGTAAGATAAAAACTGGTATCTCAAAAAATATGGCTCCTTTAGTAGGTAAATGGAACTAGGGTTTTGGGAATGAATGTGGAAGGCTATAAATAAAAGTAGAGGAAGGCCAAAAACACAGAAAAAAAACTGGCCAAGTGCAAGTCGTACTTGCACATCCATACCATTTGTAGTAGATATTGAGAGATTTTCCATTTTATTTAGCACCATAGACTAATTATTGGTTTTCCTGTAAACTATCTTGTGTTGAATTTTCTGTTTTTTTTTTAAATTCTCAGTACTTTCGGAGATTAGGGGGGGGGGGGGAATGGTCGGACAGACAGATAGACAAACACAAGTAATCCTATAAGTGTTCCGCTTTTTCCTTTTGAGGTGTAGAATCCTAAAAAGAGATAGATGGACTGTGTGAAGGATTAAGTGACTGTGACTGTGAATAAGGGCAGCAGAATGATGAATAACTTGTTCAATCTTGTAAAATCACCGTTATTTCTAGAAGCTTAAGATTGACTGGTTCCAGAAAAAGTATGATTAAAAAAAAAAACTTTATGTATTAAAACAACATTCTTTCATAAAAAAAAAAACTACTCAGACCTAGGTACCTACTGGGTAATTGCCTATTGTATACCTTACAAACCACTACCACCTAACTATGTTGGGGCCGCATTCACTGCTTCCACATGGCATTAGGTTTGCCCCATATTGCATGGGATTTTAATCGTAACTGGCAAAATGGGACTGTTCCTAGTATCAAGAAGGTCAAAGAGTTAGCTCACATAATAAACTATTTTTAAGTTAATAGTTAACTATACTACTGTAGCAAATCCAGAACTTAATACTAGGAAGCATTGGCAACAGATGCACCTTTTCCCACAGATTCAATCAATCTAACTGCAAATATCGAACTGTTTGGAATTAAAATAATATTTCAATAGTGCCGTGGTTCATTCTGACGAGGTAGTATTATTATACTATACTTTTCTTATCGCGTTTTAAAACGTATTTTACGAGTGTTAGGTGCGTTACGAATAATGAAATTATATTCAAATTGGGGTTAGTGCAATAATTTTACGTGGACGTTATTCCAGCAGGAAAGTGGCTCCTGATATGAGTGGAATCTATAATTAGTGCCTAATCGGCTGTGAAAGTGCGCCACATAAAAAAAAAATGCACTTTGACGTTTTGATAAAAACGATGAGACCACATCTATTTTATTTTATTTTATTTACTAAGGAAAACAAACAATGACACATTAAGACTTACATAGAAACATAGGATACAGAAATAATACAAATGTGAAATTAACCACGTTTTCCACAGATACGTAATGAGACAATTTGGTAAATTTAACACTAGCGTTGTAAACAATAAAAAGAGGAACATTACATAAAAATAAACCACTTATCATATCAACAAAGCATAAAGCTGCAACAGTGCCGCAGAAGTGATAATACTGTGTCAGTGTCACGTTAATTTTTCAAAATGTTAAGTAAACTTAGGCTGCGGTTTAAATTGTACGATGTGCGCTATTGGTACTGTGTTCGTGCATAAAATCGGTTTATTTTGTACAAACGTGAGCTCTTCTTAGCAGTGTGACGTCATGATTGACGTCATCGATCGCTACCAACGGCGCACACAAAAATTTGGTAGTACAGTGTGTGCGGAGACGTCAAATTCGAATTTGACAAGTGTCAAGGAAAGCAATTGACTTGTTTTTATTTTGCTTTTAGGTGTTGTTTGTTGTTGCACCATTATTTAGATATTATTCAATGAAAAATGTCGCTTATACCAACGCAAGTATATTGTGAGGGGTATAATATTATGTTCTGTGCTTTCGGCTTAGTTCCGAGGTTATAATTTTTGACAGAAGTGACATTACAGGGCTATTGACTGGTTTAAATTGAAATGTGTACTATGTGTACCGATGGTAAACATTCAATTTAAACAGCTAGTTTGTAGCGTTGGCACGTTTGTAAAGGATCGTACAATTTAAACCGCAGCCTTAGTCGAAACTTTCTATGTGGTAAAGCAAACAGATCCAAAATAAAGAAGTTCTTATTAAAATTGACAGCAATGCGACGAAGAGGCGCACGCAAGCCGGCATTTGTACGACTGGAAGTAGTGGCAAATACAGGTCGTGCGCGCACCTCACGTCCCTGGCATGTTCTGGGAACTATATAACACAACTTGTTACTAATACTCAAACAATCATATGAGTTATTACATAAGTCGTACAAAAATGTAGCTTCAAGAAAAGTACGCCTTGAATTCAAGGAAAGCAGGTTATATTTTTTAAGTAATTCACTATACGAGAGATAACAACTTTTGAAACAGACAAATCTATGATCTGATCTGAATAAAAAAACTGATCGATGTGAGACCAGTAAGAAACGGCCAGAATCGGCCACTCTACGTCCAAGCGCAGAAGCATGTTTCATTAGAAACCTTTCAGCTAAGCATACCTATTTAGGTGTACTGAAATTCGTCGTCCTCGAGTTTCAGTAATTTCTAATTACTTTGAAAATGTTCTGCAACGTTCCAGTTTAATGCAAACTAGTTAACGGAAACCATTCCAAGTTTGCAAACAGACAAATTCAATTAAATTTTTTCTCGGAATGGAAATTGCAATTTGCAATACACAAGTCCAAGGACGCAGCCTCGTGATCGCTTTTGCTAGTTTCAGAATGGAGCGAAAACTAGGTAAACACCTGCTTTGTTTTTGGTCTTATATGAAACCGCTATAATGCTGCTAGATTTTATTAGGCTAAATTAAAAGTAGGTAAACGAATGCCAAAACCACTCGTAAATAGACAAATTTTGACGACACGGTTGGCGCAGTGGCTCAAGCAATGGACTGCTGCGCTGTGTGTCGCGGGTTCGATCCCCGCACGGAACAAATACAGATAAGATACTGACCTACAGATAAGATAGTTGTTCCGGGTCTGGGTATTTGTGTATGTGAGTTTAAATGTTTGTGAACGCACCCACGGTACATGAGAAATTCCTAGTGTGGGGCAAAGTTAAAAAAAAAAAAAAAAAAACAACTAAACCTTTTAATACATAACAACATAACATCACGCCTATAATGCCCGTGAAGGGTTAGGTAGAGATGTACCTAATTGTACATTTCGCCAGTTATATCTTTAGTCCCATGCAAACGTCAATAGGCTCGTTCGTACTGAGTTTGTGACTGCTACTTTTGCTACTGAGAAATTCCAGATGGAAAAAAACACAGCCCGACCCGGGAATCGAACCCAGGACACTGGCCTACTAGAGCAACGAGGCAGTTAAACAAAACAAAGAGCTTTTATTTAGGGATTAATGTAGGTACGTGTTGCGGAGTGTTGCCTAATTTTCAGGAAAATGGCGGATATCCATCCCATTCTGAAACGGTTTCTCGGTTTGCCCTTTAAAAAGATTGGCCTTGACGGTATCTAGCGTCTTTTGCCTCGGGTTGTCTTTTGACGTCACACTTTCTGCGTTCTTTCCCTCCAGTAGCTACTCGCAAATGTCACTGTATTAGTCTGATTTTTTATAGGTAACCAACATTATAACATCTATAATAATCTCCAAGATAGTAAAACCGACTTGCGAACAGTAAGTCGTGGGTTCGACGAACCCAGGCAGGCGCATTACTTTGTGTGATTTATTTCATCACCGCGGCTGCTCTCAAAACGGCGAAGGAAAACATCGTGAGGAAACTGTCTTAGAACTAGAAAATTCGAAGACATGAGATCTACATGGTGGATCATAATATATAGCCCATCTCTCTCCTAGAGAGGAGGCCTGAGTCCCTGCAGTGGGAACATTATAATGGTGATGATGATGACGTTGTCATGGCATGATGTCTTCTCTAGCCACATAAAATAAACCATTTTTCCGATCCTCTTTCCCGTTTGAATTGCCTGATTTTCCTTATTCGGTCTAAATTAAACAATAGCAAAATCTGCCATTAAAACTTCCGCCCAATAAAAAAAAATATGGTGTTGCAAATTACCCAACACTTTATTCTACGACTTTCTTTACCACACACGTCAGTAGTGTTGTCCTATAGAAAATACAATGCGCAATAAAATTATCCTTTCTTGAAGAACCAATTATTTTTATAGGTTTCTGTTTGCTCTGACGTGTGATTCGCGCCACGGATTTATTATCCTACATCATCGGTTATTATCTTACAGACTTGAGAGAATGAGAATTGTCGATCCTTTTTGCATAGATTGTAGAGTTTGAGCCTTGAGAGAGATGAGGTGTGTTTTTACTTTGCTAAAAGACTTGGAGTCTGACATTTACTGAATAAATTCAAAATGGAACAGAATTTGTATGGAAATCATTTACCAATTAAGTTAACGGGAACTTAATCGTCGGTGGTTAAACAGGCCCTATTTGACGTTCAAAAAAATACTAATTCGCATAATTTGAATAAATGTTTGTCTATTGATTTTGATCAGATGAGTTGCTATTGTAAAGAAATGGAAAGAATGTGCTGACTTCGAATCGAACTAGTGACAACGCCCTCGGCCACTTTCGAGGCCAAACCTATTCTAATTTGGAAAATTCGGAAATGATAATGATCGAAGCATGTCAATACCCGCCATTGACATGCTTCGATCATAGAACTAATGACTATTCGATTTGGAATGAACTTTCGATCTAGAATAGGTACATTGACATAGGATATTAATTAGTATCTATTTTTACCCACGACGGAACGGAGACGGTATATGCGTTTGGGGTGAGAGGTTGTTTGTTTGTGTGTTTGTTTGTTTGTTTGTTTGTGTGTTTGTGCAAATACATGTTGCCATTTTTCTCCAAAACTACTAGTCCGATTTTGATGCAGTTTTCAGTTATGGGTTCGGGTTTGATTGGTGCATGTTCTTAGATAGGTGTTACGGTGACAACTCACCAGGGGGCGCTGCAGCAAACATTTTTTGTGCAAATCAAAGTTGCCATTTTTCTCCAAAACTACAAGTCCGATTTTGATTCAGTTTTCAGTTATGGGTTCGGGTTTGATTGGTGCATGTTCTTAGATAGGTGTTACGGTGACAACTCAACAGGGGGCGCTGCAGCAAACATTTTTTGTGGAAATCAAAGTTACCATTTTTCTCCAAAACTACAAGTCCGATTTTGATTCAATTTTCAGTTATGGGTTTAGGTTTGATTGGTGCATGCTCTTAGATAAAAAAATAAAAATAAAAAGTTTAAAATAAAAAGCAAAATTAAAATTTTGAAAAAATCCACGACTGTAAAAAATTAATTGAAAAAAGGATAAAATAACATAAAACACTTAATAACCCACCTTAAAAAAACCCAAGAATGTGCGTCGGGAGCTGAACATTACAAAACTAGTTCATTTATTGGCAGCCCTCGACAGACATTCTTGGGTTTTTTTTTTAATTTTGCTTTTTAACTAGCTGTGTTTCTTATTCTGCTGGGTCGTTGTACGATAATTTTGTGTTTTTAAAAGTCTACTGGCATGGGCAGTTCCAGAGATTAGGGCGTATAGATATGACCTATTTCACCATGTCTGAATATCCACGGTAAGTCGGTAAGTACAAGTAAGTTAACAGGGACTTAATTGTAGGTAGTGAAACAGGCCCTTAATCTTTTAGATGTTCAGACAACTTTGCTTCCCCTCAAGGCCTCAACTGTTCTGAACTTAATATCAAAGGAGTTTCCAGCTCCAAGGACACAACCTTCACCAATTCGCCTGTTTATTTTACTGGATGGCTGCAAATCGGGCTCAGAGTCAGTACCCAATGAAATTCGTTGAAGAGCGAAATCAAAATCATTTAATTAAATTCTTGGAATATATACGAAAGCTGACATTATTCTCTTACAAATGGAACTCGTAAAAGGCTCCAAACAACATTTTCTTATTCCTTTTTATCTGAATTGACATTGATGTTGAGATTATTAGGAAAATTTTTGTGTATTTTTTTTTGTATGGTGTTTGAAGGATTTATTGAATAAGTAGCTGTTGCCCGCGATTTTTTTTCTCGTGGAAATTTTTATGTGTATACCTGAGAAATGAGAAAATGATGCCGTGACGTCTGACAGGGGAGAATGGAATAAGGAAACGTGTTGCGATGATCCCTAGTAGAATGGGATAGGGACAGGAAAGTGATAATGTGGGAGAAATGAAAAAAAGCTGTAGCTATTCCAGCCTACAATAAACTTCAGTGCCAAACATCCAAATCCGTTGAACCATTCGGGATGTTCAGTAACAAACATCCATCCAAACATTCGCATGTACACACGGCTACACATCAAGCTATACAAAACCAGTATAATCTGATCGTTCATTGTGCGAAAAGATCTAGTAAAGTGAGGCCAAGATTAACTGGTTTTGTATAGCTTGATGTGTAGCCGTGTGTACCTGTATTCATAAAGGTAATAGTAGTAAGACAGTATAGATTCAGAGTTACCAAGCAAACAAATCTGCTTGTTACCAGGTATATTGCCCTCCCCAGGGAGGTCCTAAGCCGTGGGGGTGCTCTTAACGCGAAGTCATTTACGCCCGAGTACTCGAACATCACTCAATTTAAAGTTGCACTTAAATCTCGTGCTGTCTTTGTTACTTTAACGCAGAGTGACAGAGATAGCACGAGTTTTGAGGGCTACTTATAATTGAGTGACGTTCGAGTATTCGGGCGTTAGTCTATGAGTTTTTATGCCTTGCCTGAAAACCTTAGACTCAAGGCATCCACAGGATTGTCCGATTAAGCAAAAGCTAGCCTGAAAGATTGACCTGCCAGACACCATCCAAAAAATATAATTGAATGTGTGCTGTACCTAGTACAGTCGAACAAGTTAATAAGTATACAGACAGCTAACTTGTATTTACTTTTAAGATTATACATATACATTAGGAGACTGATATCAAACGATACAGCGTTTGACATCAGTCGCTTAATGCGAAACACTTGCTAAAACAAAATTACAATCAATATTTTCAGTGTTAAAGAATTATAAAGATCTCTACCCTGTATACTTATTAGCTTGTTCGGCTGTACTATGAGGTCTATTACCATTTTTCAGTTAAACCAGCTTGTTACTGAAATTATTTTAACAGAACTCAAAGAAAACAATAACATCGAAACAACAAACTTGAACAAACGAACTTCAGACAAAGAAATATAATAAACTAAACAATTAATAACTTTCTTACAGATGTTTTAACTATAACTAACTAAGCTGAAACAACTGTAGATAAATACACAAATACCTCTTTCATGACTAAACTATTTGAATACAGTATCCACTAACCATCCAATTTCATTGTCATGTTAATTTTGGCAAAGGAAAATTCAAATTAATTATTCACCAGTTGACGAGTTTAAAATACAATTTTCCGTAATGAACTGAATTAAGTATTTAATTCTTGGGTGTCAGTCTTCTTTCAGGATATAAATAACATCACGAATGTAATCCCCGAAGGGTTAGGCAGAGCTGTATCTAATAGTAAACCGACGATGCAGTCCTATGTAACAGGGGTCGAGCCTATTGCCATCAACCGGGCACAAATGCACACTCCGTGGCTGCTACTTACTGAGAAAATCCTGAAGGAAAAACCCATTAGCCCTTTGCACAATGCCCGACAAAACGGCTGTCACCAGTTGTAATGCCACCATTTCCCACCTTCATAATGAGACTATCATTATCAACAAGCTTACACTTGTAGGTAATCTGTACAATACTCTGCATTATGACCATTTTAAATTGCGGTTCACGGTGGCGTTTGCTTGCGGCGGCGACCTCTCGCGTCCGGCCCTGGTGCAAGCCATGGTCCGGGGCGAGGAGGAATGGGAGTAATGGGACGCCGTGGCCTCCTTCTGCGAAGCAGTGATGCTAGCGGAGGAGGTGGCGGAACGAGAGAGGGAGAGAACCTCTCGTCCCAGCCGCCACGGGAGGCGCTCCGGGCGTCGCGTCGGGGGCCACGTAATGGCTGCCGGCCACCGTAGACGCGGGCCTATGGACGGTGAGTAATGAGCTAGCTCGCCGTCCGGCCGTCTTATGACGGCGCCTCAAAGAGATGTCAGCAAGGAGGGGCCCGAAAGGGCCGACGCCCGTCGGGGCTGCGGATTATCGAAAGAGATGACGTGGCCTCGGCACAAGGGCGAAAAAGAAACATGGGTTGGTTTTAGTTAGTAGAAGTCTGACACTGCCCAAGAGCGGGGGGGGGGGGGGGGTTATTTGATATGGTGGCGTTTGCTTGTCAACCACTAACTCCTGGAAGTCGGAATCAACAGTGGCGACTGGCGGCCACCAGAAAACCGCCGAGACAATGAAGCTCGACGATGTCCCAGAGAAACGATTTAACTGTCTCGGATCCCGCAACGAATTTAATCAGAAAAGAATAGCGGAGTAGTAGGAAAAACATATGTTTTTGAGAAGTTAGTTCAGTGTTTTCCTGCCTGCACAGATAAAGTTGGTTGAGCAGGAGAAAATCATTGAAGCATCAAAATCAAAATTCATTTATTCAAACTAGGCTGATAATCAGCACTTTTCGAAGGTCAAAATTTACTTTACTACAGTGAAACTTGGTTAACTGGGACTTGGATAAGTGAGAAACCTCTATAACTGGAACTCATACTGGGGTCCCATGAGACAGATTTGGATATCTGAGACACATTTAACCAGGTTTCACTATATTTACATTTTTATAAGACAGTCCCCCAAAAACGCCCACCCATCGACACTTCCTAGTGTTTAGCTGGAAAGAAGAAGTGGCGGAACAAACTCCCCAGCACACATCTGTCTGTTAGGTTGGTTAGAAGAACCAGACTCGATACAATAGCAAGGTGTCAGTTAAATTTAAGATTTACTAAAGACACAATCAGTAATAAACAAAAGTATATGACTATGACAATAAACAATGTAAACATAAAATAATAAATACTTAACATAACAGTAAACTAATTTCGGAGAAAGAACATAAATAACAAACATTGTCTTGTGTTCAACTCAGCGACCAACTATTCTTATCATCTAAGTAGTCGTTAATAGAATAGTAAGCTTTTAAACAAAGATTAGATTTAACTTTGGCTTTAAACGCATTAAATGGCAAGTCTAGAAAAGCAGATGGCAGTTTATTATAAAATGTTATCCCGAGCCCTACGAATGAATTATGAACTTTGTGAAGCCGGTGAAAAGGAGCGCGTAGTTTATTCTTATTTCTAGTGTTGAAGTTGTGTATATCACTGTTTTTAGTGTACAGGTGGATATTTTGTCTAATATATAAAATGTTGGCAAAGATGTACTGAGAAGCATCCGTGAGAATACCAATCTCCTTAAAAAAATCTCTAAGGGAAACTCGGGCGCCCAGCTGAAAAATTGCCCGAACCGCTCGTTTCTGCAGAACAAATATATTTTGAATATCAGCAGCTTTGCCCCACAGCAGAATACCGTAGGACATAACGTTGTGAAAATAACTAAAGTAGACTAACCGTGCTGTATCAACGTCAGTGTATTGTCTTACTTTTCTGACGGCGTACCTATGCGGCCGAACTTAGCCTTCCCGCTAGGCTTGATATGTGTAAACCCCATTGTAATTTTGAATCTACTGTTATGCCCAGAAATACAGCAGAGTCGGCAGTTTCCAGTTCCTGATTGGCGAGGATAATATTGGGACCTAGATTTCTAACATTTCGTAAAGCGAACTTAATTATTTTAGTTTTCTTGGCATTAAGAACAAGGTTGTTTGTTGTGAACCAATCCGTGACCATTGATAGCGCGCTGTTTACGTCGTCAAAATCGTGTCTATTCCATCCTATCATTTGTCAGTTACCGAATACTCGGTCAAAGCGAAATTTTTATTTGATGTTGAAGCAGGCTTACTCTGCGCCATTACACTCAGACCAGTCTGGCTACTTGAAAGGACCCATTAGGTACGCGGATTTACGGCCCGTGCCTCTCAAGAGTAAAATGCTTAGAATTATTAATTAAGAGTTTCGTGTAACAAGGATTATAATGTATTCTACATCGCGTATTGATCTGGGGAGTACTGAGGGAAAACACGTGTTAACGTTTGTCTAAAGTTTAGATAACGTAGTTTTGTCCCTTGCTCTCTTTTACGTATGCTAAAATGTCTGATGTTTTAGTCTCCGGTGAGAAATCAAAGGGTGGACCCTCATTCGTCATCTTTATTATTTCTTCTTAAGAGGCCTTGTACAGACAAGACTTGCGGAACTTTAGGCAATTTCTATGTTTGTGTGCAGCGATAACACCGACGAACGCACACACGGGCATTTCGAGCGTTGAACTACGGTTGAAAAATTTGATCATTTAGACGATTATTATTTTAGGTGACATAATTTATAGTAAGTAAGTACACGCGTACGGCTTTGAAAAAAAGTCTGGAATGTGTGTTGTGTATAGGTACAGTATATCAATCAACATAAAAATGGTTCAATTAGGTGTTAGATGAATTAAAATCAAAAATTATGATATCTATTTTAATCACAGATTTTAATATTT
Organism: Diarsia dahlii; assembly: GCA_949775195.1. Lineage (NCBI taxonomy): Eukaryota > Metazoa > Arthropoda > Insecta > Lepidoptera > Noctuidae > Diarsia > Diarsia dahlii. The sequence goes on along the minus strand of OX459210.1, from coordinate 10,322,642 downwards.
GCTGTAAATTGGTTGTGAAAGCACACGTCAAAAATAAATAATGTTTCCGTCTCTTTTTAACCGACTTCTAAATAGGAAGTAGGTTCTCTATTCGTATGTTTTTTTTATGTGTGTCTGCGCATATCTCCGACAAGTGTGGACCGATTTTCAAAATTATTTTTTTGTTTGAAAAGCTATACTCCCAAGGTGGTCCCATTGTCACCAAGTCAGTTTCTGATGATGGGAACTCTGAGAAATTGAGGGCAACCCTCGAATATCATAGGCGCACATAACGTTTTCCATACATTTACAGAAGCTGTTCAAGTATTTGCGTCTGATAATCATAATTTCATGTGGCTGCGCTGATGACGGAAGGTGCAACTCCTCAACGGTCAGGACTTAAAAGAAAATTCCTTCAAAATTACACGTACTTATGGATCGATAGTTGTATTCTTTCAGGCTATTAGGTTGAACTGATGATAGACGGTAAATCTCATTAACCGACTTAAAAATAAGGAGGTTCTCAATTCGTCGGCTAGGAAAATTTTAGGTTTCTCCGTCATGGGTGTCGTTTTCATGGTTTTTGGGGTCGCTGATTACGAAAATGAGGTCAAAATGAAAATCAAGATGGCGCCGACGAAAATTTTTGGTTTTTCCGTCATGGGTGTCGTTTTCATGGTTTTTGGGGTCGCTGATTACGAAAATGAGGTCAAAATGAAAATCAAGATGGCGCCGACAAAAATTTTCGGTTTTTCCGTCATGGGTGTCGTTTTCAAGGCTATAGGGGTCGCTGATTACGAAAATGAGGTCAAATTGAAAATCCAAGATGGCGGTCAGGATTTTTTTTGGTTTTTCCATCATAAGTGTCGTTTTCATGGTTTTTGGGGTAGCTGATTACGAAAATGAGGTCAAAATTAAAATTCAAGATGACGGTCAGGAATTTTTTTGGTTTTTCCGTCATTGGTGTCGTTTTCATAGTTTTTGGGGTCGCTGATTACGAAAATGAAGCCAAAATGAAAATCCAAGATGGCGGCCAGGAACATTTTTGGTTTTTCCGACATGGGTGTCGTTTTCATGGTTTTCGGGGTCGCTGATTACGAAAATGAAGCCAAAATGAAAATCCAAGATGGCGGCCAGGATTTCTTTTTGTTTTTCCGTCATGGGTGTCGTAGGTATTCATGGTTTTTGGGGTCGCTGATTACGAAAATGACGTCAAAATGAAAATCCAAGATGGTGGCCAGGAAATTTTTTGGTTTGTCCGTCATGGGTGTCGTTTTCATTGTTTTTGAGGTCGCTGATTACGAAAATGGGACCAAAATTAAAATCCAAGATGTAATCAGCGACCTCAAAAACAATGAAAACGACACCCATGACGGAAAAACCAAAAATTTTCCTGGCCGCCATCTTGGATTTTCATTTTGGCTTCATTTTCGTTATCAGCGACCTCTAAAAAATTCCTGACCGTCATCTTGAATTTTCATTATGACCTCATTTTCGTAATCAGCTACCACAAAAACCATGAAAACGACACTTATGATGGAAAAACCAAAAAAATTCCTGACCGCCATCTTGGATTTTCATTTTGACCTCATTTTCGTAATCAGCGACCCCTATAGCATTGAAAACGACACCCATGACGGAAAAACCAAAAATTTTCTTGGCCGCCATCTTGAATTTTCATTTTGACCTCATTTTCGTAATCAGCGACCCCAAAAACCAGAAAAACGACACCCATGACGGAAAAACCAAAAATTTTCCTGGCTGCCATCTTGAATTTTCATTTTGACTTCATTTTCGTAATCAGCTACCCCAAAAACCATTAAAACGACACCCATGACGGACAAACCAAAAAAATTCCTGGCTGCCATCTTGGATTTTCATTTTGACCTCATTTTCGTAATCAGCGACCCCAAAAACCATGAAAACGACATCCATGACGGAAAAACCAAAAATTTTCCTGGCTGCCATCTTGAATTTTCATTTTAACCTCATTTTCGTAATCAGCGACCCCAAAAAACATGAAAACGACACCCATGACGGAAAACCAAAAAAAATCCTGACCGCCATCTTGAATTTTCATTTTGACCTCATTTTCGTAATCAGCGACCCCAAAAACCATGAAAACGACATCCATGACGGAAAAACCAAAAATTTTCCTGGCTGCCATCTTGAATTTTCATTTTAACCTCATTTTCGTAATCAGCGACCCCAAAAAACATGAAAACGACACCCATGACGGAAAACCAAAAAAAATCCTGACCGCCATCTTGAATTTTCATTTTGACCTCATTTTCGTAATCAGCGACCCCAAAAACCATGAAAACGACACCCATGACGGAAAAACCTAAAATTTTCCTAGCCGACGAATTGAGAACCTCCTTTTTTTAAGTCGGTTAATGAGATGTACCGTCTATCATCAGTTCAACCTAATAGCCTGAAAGAATACAACTATCGATCCATAAGTACGTATAATTTTGAAGGAATTTTCTTTCAAGTCCTGACCGTTGAGGAGTTGCACCTTCCGTCATCAGCGCAGCCTCATGAAATTATGATTATCAGACGCAAATACTTGAACAGCTTCTGAAAATGTATGGAAAACGTTATGTGCGCCTATGACATTCGAGGGTTGCCCTCAATTTCTCAGAGCTCCCATCATCAGAAACTGACTTGGTGACAATGGGACCACCTCGGGAGTATACCCTTTCCAAGACAAAAAGAATTTTGAAAATCAGTCCACAATTGACGGAGATATTCGCGGACATACAAACACGATTAGAGAACCTCCTCTTTTTTGGAGGTCGGTTGAAAATAATATATCGAAGTACAATCGACAATAACAATCGATCTTGAAATTCGACTTCGATTTGAAGATGAAAAAAATTTTAGCAATCTTTACAAACTAGCAAAAAAAACATGTTTGATCAAAATTAATAAGTGTATCAAATTGTGGTAATCGGCTTACAATCTCGAAAATAATTGTTTACGAAAAACACGGGAGCGTTTGTGACACAAAGCGATACGTCCGTCCTTTGGCAGTGGCCGATTCGTACTGGCGAGATAGAGTTTGCGCGGTCGATAATATAGTTAACTTTGGATTCAATTTACGAAATGAAATTATAGTTTATTGATAAAATAAAAATACGATTCTATTAGAAGGTTACCTTAAATTTAATACGTAGTTTTTGAATTTTCTCTAAAGTGATTCTAAGGTATAGAAAAAAAATCTTAGTTGTCGAGACATTTTGTAAAAATTGCGATGTTTTAACATTTTTTTTCTGCTATTTTTTGTATTGAAGTCGAAAATGTGACTCCTTGGTACACCAGTAGACCGTATGGTGATGCTATTTATATTTTTTTTAATGTTTAGAATCGTTTGTAGTGTTATGTTCGGCTAAGCCAAACGTAACTCGATCGGTATTTTTGCGGAAAAGGGCTTTTGAATACGGGTGATTGCCATTAATATAAACATTATTTTGAAAATTCTTGTTCACTATTCACCAGAAAAAGAACTCGTCTCTTATAATAGCCAAAAGGAAGCTTCAAATTCTTCATAGATTTCCCACACGAACCGATCAAAATTGATCAAAATGAGATGATTTCGTGGAAGGAGCCTTAAGTTCTACCCAAGACTTCGCTTGCTTGGATTTCATTTACCTAGATAATAACCCTCCTTTTGAGCTTCGCCGCAGTTGTAGTCGGGTAAAAACTCCTATCTTATTCTTTGTGTTAATCAAAGTTCTAAACTGTCTGTGTGCCAAATTTCAACCAAATCCGTTTTGCCGTTAGTGCGTGATTGAGAATTTGAGACACAAACATCCAAACTAAGTTTCGCTTTTATAAAACTTGGTGGCTGCTTTATTGTCACTTTGAGAGACCTCTTTCTACAATTCACTTAAAGCGTCGAGTTATATAATAAGATCTTATTTTCGTTTCGCTTTACCATTTCTAGAATGTTGTCATCTAATAAATGGCTATCTGGGCAGCTCTGTCATTCGCCGAACTGTGCAAGTTTTTGATGGTTATATAAGGTGAAGTAGGGGAGAGCGGGGCTAAAAGTGCCGGGGGTAAATTGTGCCGACGCGAATATCTCGAAAACAAAAAGAGGTAGTTATACGATCGTATTGTGTCGCGTAATGCCTAACAGTCGGGCACGCGCGGCTGCCATTTTAGTTGCGTCTGCGACGCGGACCGAGTGGCAGTGCATGTGAGGGTCGTCCAGCGCCACGTCAGTAAATATTTTCGTTTCGATACTTTTTGGTCGCAAGCTAGCTTTTTTCGTGCTTTTTATATGAGAGTTTTAGTAAAATGTTTGTTATTTATCCTAGTTTGCTATGCAGTGTAATTTTAATGCTTTGAGCAGAGTGATTTTTATATGTGAGACAAAATTTCAAACTCTCGCTCACGGGGTAAAATGTGCCGTTCATGTGGGGCTGCTTGTGCCGCGGCACAACCAACCCCGACTTAGGGGTTGGTTGTGAAATCTATATGATATTTTGTAATATAGTCCTTATAGACTGATATTTTTTAAAAATTTATTGATCTCATTCGCATTTTTAATAATTGATCGCATTCGCATAAAAATAAGTACAAACTTTGATTTAAAATATGTTTTTAAGTTTGAAATAATTACATAAGTAAGGGTAATTTGTTTTTTTAAATTATAATACTTAGAAACTGTTGATTTATAGTAAAAATTATAACAAATAAATATATTATTATAAAATTGATGTCTTTTAAATTCTAAATTAATTTTGATTTATGTAAAACACCTAGCATTATCAACGGCACAACCGACCCCAGCTACGGCACAACTTGCCCCAAAGTGGGGTTGGTAGTGCCTTGCCGCCGCTGTGTAAAAAAAACACTTCTTCTTAAAAACTATGAAAAATGTGCAAAATCTGTAGGTAAATTCGTATTATAGACTAAATTTGGCTTAGGATGAACCACTACTTTCAGACATAGTACTTGTTTTATCCGAATCATATAAGGATTTGTCAAAATCGGCACGTTCAGCCCCGCTCTCCCCTAAATCTTTCAAAAAGCTCCGAAATCCTCTTTCGTCTGAGAGCGAAACCTTGTCCTCTCAATATGTAATGTCTTGATAAGACAAGGCTTTTTGCTTCCAAACAGGTTATGCGATCACTTACAACTTGCAACATTTTTCCCCAATATCAAGTACGAGTGCCCCTTCGTCAACTTGGGGAAACCTACATTCATATAACACACACTTCGTGGATATAGATATTATATTATATTTTCATCTCATCCTATAATTATTTAACTCAATTAAATGTTAGAACGACTCATAATTTTAAATATTAACATGTGTTCTTATTAAATAAAATAAAACAACTATTACGAAATAACCAGCAATTACGCCCGAAACTAAGTAATCGTGATTTCCTATAATATACTTAATTGCTTGGCAAAAGGTGATGCCATAATCGTCAAGTAAGTAGCATTTAAAACTTTCACTTCCTATTCTTTTGCGTTACATTGCAGGAAATCAGTTGACATTTTGTGTTAGTTATTGAGGAAATGATTTGTCTTTATGAATGTCTTTTATATGACACTTTCTTAAAACTAGCCCTAATAAGCGTGGTGTTTAGTTATAATCACCATAATCATTCTCTTGCCCTTTTTTATGGTGGGTGGAAAATCATCAAATAACCCCCCCCCCCGCTCTTGGGCAGAGCGAAGGGTAGTGTCAGACTTCTACTGACTTAAAACCAACCCATGTTCCTTCTTCGCCCTTGTGCCGAGGCCGCGTTATGCCTGTCGATAATCCGCAGCCCCGACGGGCGTCGGCCCTTTCGGGCCCCTTCCATGTTGCTGACATCTCTTTGAGGCGCGCGTGGAACATGAACACGCCGTCGACACGGTCTGTTGCCGTCATGACGACGGCCGGACGGCGAGCTAGCCCATTACTCACCGTCCACAGGCCCGCGTCTACGGTGGCCGGAAGCCATCACGTGGCCCCCGACGCCCGGAGCGTCTCCCGCGGCGGCTGGGACGAGAGGTTCTCTCCCTCTCACGTTCCGCCACTTCCTTCGCTAGCATCACTGCTTTGCAGAAGGAGGCGACGACGGCGTCCCATTCCATCATTCTCTTGCCCTTATCTCAATTTATTTGAAGTCGTCGCAGCATGTATTCTTCTTCCGAAATTTTCTATTATGGTGGTGCTTAATCATCATCTGCCTAGCCTTTTCCCAACTATATTGGGGTCGGCTTCCAGTCTAACCGAATGCAGCTGAATACCAGTATTTTACATGGAGCGACTGCCTATCTGACCCCCACAACACAAGACTGGATGTCAGAATTTCAGGTCACTGACTACCTGTAACGACTGCCAAAGATCTATATATATGGCAGCCGGGACCAACAGCTTAACGTGCTTTCCGAGGCACGGAGGAAACTCGGTATGTCGGGCGGTCACCCATCCACATACCGACGTAGGCAAGCATAGCTTTACCTAAAGATCGACCCGAGTGGTAGATATGGTGGTGCTTAATGTTACGACAAAATATTTCGCCCAAAAAGCCCAAATAACTGAAATATTCAGTTTTAAATACCCAACCCAATGTAAAAAGCATTCAGAAATTTTGTAACGGTTGAAATACCTCACTTTCCCGACCATCCATGGACTTTCAAAAGGGCAGAGGTCGCGGCCATTCGTTATACGGTTATAATACGATCTCTCTGTGTTAAACATTGTTGCGTCCTGGGAGATATTCATGAACGTTTCGAAATAAAATATTATCTGCCTCGTAGATCAGGCTATATGCAAAGATACGGCAAAGTCACGTTCTTGAACTGCAGTCTGCAACAGGAATAATTACCTAGATTCTTTTGTACGAAATACTGCGGAAATCCTTCAAGGCTGATGCACAGATTAACAACAGTGTCTAAAGTTACTTGTACCACAACACATTAGTTTGGAGTTTTCGCAGTTCAGACAAGTGCCTGAAATCTACGAATGCCCGGGGCTTGGAACTTAAGTGTCTCGGATACATCTTACTAAAGGTCATCAAATTAATTCCAAACCTCTTCAAGAAATCTGTAGTGGAGGAAAGGTCGTCTTTATATGCTCGTTAAAGATCAGGGTCCGACCCTTCGTTCAAGTAACTGTTCCGGAGTGACCTCTAGACGAAAATTTTAATGAATTCACTTTATCACATCTGCTGGACATATACTCTGAGGGCCACTTAAGACCGCCTGCCATGCCATCCCTCATCCCGTTTTAGTGTGGCGACGAAACGTGACAGATTTAGAAATCCTTTTATGAGCTCCTATAAAATTATCCTATATATTAAGTATCGTTATATTTGCACTGCGATTGGGAGAGATGAACACATACACGGAAAAGCATTACCCTTCTTTCGTCACAATCGGTTACAAGAAGCGTCGTAAGCGTTTCTTCACGATTAAAATCTCTTTCGTGCAAAAACTTCGCGTAAGCGTTCGACATGTTATTACGATGTTTACAATGGAATCGCACGTTATTCAAAGACAGTACCTACAAAAGATTTTGTATCGATTTGACCTGTCAGCGGTTTGTATACATAAGTAAATATGGATATGCTAATGCATACAAAACATTGTGTATTTTTGACGTCTGCATTATTATGTTTAGGTAGTATTGTAGTATTCCCTTTGTCTGGATGTCTTTTCTGCTTTGTAAAGACAGTTTGATTGTTGATCACTGAAGTTCTTGGTTCACTTGACCCCAATTTCTTTTAAATGCAATTTATTTAATTGACTCTTCGCTGCACTAACACTAACGCACTGTCTCAATATTAAAGAGTTCAGTATCAAGAGCTTTCTCGTTTAATAAAGGTTTTCTCTAAATATTAGTATTATAAAGACGTATTTGTTTGTAAGTTTGCATGTAGGAGGTGACTCCGGAACGAATGCTCCAATTCTAAACGTGATTTCACTGATAGAAAAATACGCTAGAAATTATATTCATATCATGCATATTAGCCGAACTATCGCAATTTTTGCGGGCCATATGCTAGTGTGAATATAATAATTATGCTCATTGGAGTTGTAATTTGTGTCTTGCTTCCTTTGGTCTTAAGGTCTCCCAGTCCAACCACACCCAAACGCACAATATCATGCATACAGCAACTTCCTTCTCTGCCATAGTAACTTATGACCTACACGGCCCACCTAGCCTTTGGGCTGGGTCACCATCTCACCAGTCACCACTACTTTTACTTGAAACCTATTGATCCATCAAAACTGCGCAATGTACTGGGACCCAGTTAAATACCGCGTTATAATGACACCTAATCAGGTCACTGGCGCATTGTAGGTGTAGGTGTGTTGCGAAACTAGCCTTCTGGGAATCCCTTTGGGAATGGAGACAGTTTAAGACTTTAGAACACCTGTGTGCTGTTTCGAATCGGAAGACGACATCCGTTTTAGGTAAATTTACGAGAAGGTTAGATGCAGAAACGTTTGTACATATTGTGCTACTGCTTTACTTTTCTCACAGATGCGGATCGGTAGCAACCTTTTTTATGTTAGTTGAGGCTTGCCAGTCAGGATGCGAGGGGAGGAATCGTGAGATGTACTTTTTTTGGGACTAGCATGCCACTCTATTTCCAAACCACTGCAACAAAGCCAGAATCAACAGTGGCGACCACTAGAATACCTCCAACAATAAAGCTTGACGAAGTCCCAGAGTAACAATTTAACTATTTTGGTTCCCGCAACGGGACAACAAGTTAGTGGGATATACTTAAAGGCTTAGGTCACATTGGTAGTCTAGGATCTTTATTGCTCCCAATATAGTGTTTACTTTAGCACGTTGTGTACCTATTTACAACCCCTACAAGTTTTAACCTATCCAAATATTTTGCCCCTGTATGTGCCCTGTACTCGGGAGCCTCTGATATCATAATAATTGCTCATATCGTGCGTGGCACATATTTTACCTCGATAAAACTAACTTGACACAAGAGTTATCGTTGTACCTAATTCTATAATGTCACACGTAGTGGAGTGTCCCCTAGGAAGCGGTAATTTAGTACCTACCTCCATCTTGACAGGAGGAATATGTTATAGTCTACATTGAATTTCAGGGTAATTTGAATAACTAATTAACGCGTTGCTAATCACTACATATTATAAAACAAAGTCCTACTCCGCGTCTGTCTGTCTGTTCGCGATAAACTCAAAAACTACTGCACCGATTTTTACCCACGACGGAACGGAGACGGTATATGCGTTTGGGGTGAGAGGTTGTTTGTTTGTTTGTGTGTTTGTTTGTTTGTTTCTGTGTTTGTGCAAATACATGTTGCCATTTTTCTCCAAAACTACTAGTCCGATTTTGATGCAGTTTTTAGTTATGGGTTCGGGTTTGATTGGTGCATGTTCTTAGATAGATGTTACGGTGACAACTCACCAGGGGGCGCTGCAGCAAACATTTTTTGTGCAAATCAAAGTTGCCATTTTTCTCCAAAACTACAAGTCCGATTTTGATTCAGTTTTCAGTTATGGGTTCGGGTTTGATTGGTGCATGTTCTTAGATAGGTGTTACGGTGACAGGGGGCGCTGCAGCAAACATTTTTTGTGCAAATCAAAGTTGCCATTTTTATCCAAAACTACAAGTCCGATTTTGATTCAGTTTTCAGTTATGGGTTTAGGTTTGATTGGTGCATGCTCTTAGATAAAAAAATAAAAATAAAAGTAAAATGTTTAAAAAAAGTTTAAAATAAAAAGCAAAATTAAAAAATTTTGAAAAATCCCATGACTGTTAAAAATTAAAAATTTTGAAAAAACCCACGACTGTTAAAAATTAATTGAAAAAAGGATAAAATAACATAAAACACTTAAACACCCACCTTAAAAAAACCCAAAAATGTCCGTCGGGAGCTGAACATTGCAAAACTAGTTCATTTAATGGCAGCCCCCGACGGTGTTTTATGTTATTTTATCCTTTTTTCAATTAATTTTTAACAGTCGTGGGTTTTTTCAAAATTTTTAATTTTGCTTTTTATGTTGTTTTCACCAATGGATCACCAATGGTTCTCGAGCAAGGTTAAGTATAAGTAAGTATAGGTAAGTACGACGGGCTGGTGTCCGCAACTCCACGTCCGATGCGCGTATTTTGCGTGCGGAAAAAGGGCGAGGTTTTAGTATATTGTATAATTTGACCGACATCCACGAGGACGAAGCCGGGGGCATTAGCTAGTTTTAATAGAAATTAAATCACTGCGTTTGTAAATCTACTCCTATGCTAGTTTTGTATGCGGGAATATCCTGAACGAATAATCCAATTCAATAAAACGTTTCAGCGGCAGAAAGCTAAATTATTCGTGGGTGCTATTATAATTTATATCATGCATTAGCGGGCGAAGTGCTATTAGTTTTTATGTTTTTGTCCCTTTACAAAATATTCGGTTACATCACATAGTTATGTTAGCTACAATCTTAACCGGTTTCAAACCAAGTAAATTAGTAGTAAATAATTGACTAGCCTAAAAGGTCAGTGGCGACTGGCGAGCTAAATCAACGAACCTAGTTTTGTTTGTTTAAAAAAAAAAAATACTTTGTGGTGATTACTTAGTCAAACGGTGTTCCTGCACCGTGCTTTTATCCCTACTAACTCTCTTTGTAATTTTCTTTGTAACATTTTTCTTTTATGAACCTTGGTCTGAAATAAAGATATATTATTATTATATAAATAACGCAGCCATAAAAAAAAATTAAGGTCGGGTGTTATTGGGGTTTTCCATCAGTAATTTCTCAGTAGTAGTCACGGAGACTGGACTTGTGCCCGGTTGATGGCAAAAGGTTCTCCAGTTTCTCCACCTATTACATGCGACTTAACCATAACTTGGACCATAACATGGAGAGAGCTATGCTCGGAGTTTCTTTGTGCGACAGAATCCGGAATAAGGAAATTTGCCGAAGAACCAGGGTCACCGACATAGCTCGCAGAATATGCAAGTTGAAGTGGCAATGGGCAGGCCACATCGCTCGAAGAATAGACAACCGATGGGGAAGAAAGGTTCTCGAGTGGCGACCACGAACCGGAAGACGCAGCGTTGGCAGGCCTCCCACCAGGACCCAGGTGGACCGACAACATCGTGAGAGTCGCGGGCAACCGGTGGATGCAAACGGCAGGCTGCCGATCTTTATGGCGTTCTATGGGGGAGGCCTTTGTCCAGCAGTGGACGTCTAATGGCTGATGATGATGATGATGAACCATAACTTCTGAAATGTGGTTGTACTAATGGGTACTTCGGGAGTTACAGACCTCGGTTTGTGTGAGCTTCTTGTACAATGAGAAGTTGTAAGCTTAATTAGGTTTTGCATAGCTTGATTGATCGTCGGAGACTGCCGCGGTAAAGCTATTGCATAGCATTTTTTATCAACAGCAAATAATTAATTATTTAATTTGACAACCTCAGTTGACAACCTTGTTATTTTCCGTAACCATAGCAACCTGGTTGAATACTGAATCTTGAATATTTTCGTTAGGGAATTTCTGGATTCGCTCTCCACGCTCAAGGCCCGCGATTGAAGCTATGCAATAGCTTAAAAACAAACATTCGAAAAAATAACCTCCTCCTTTTTGGAAATCGGTTAAAAACGTTCGTGCCTGCTGCCTACCAATCAAAATACATATTAAAATTCTAAAGTCACAAAGTAAGCTATTTTGCTAAAACATCGGCCTAGACCTACAGATACCTAGATCATGAGCAAAAACAGCTGCGACGATGTAATACCTGAACTTATAATGGAGCTTGTCTGTCTGCCTTTTATCGTGTCTGTCGCTTCATGAAATATTACCTACCCTGTAACAAACTGCCGCTGAAACCACTGAAAATAGGTTACTTGGTTTCTAGACCATCAATTACGTAGAGTCATAATACCAGTCTTCCTAGTAATTGCCTAGAATATAATAGAATCCATTTATTTTCATACTAATAACATTCTGTATTGCTATAAGCAACTTAAAACTTTAAGATCGTAGACGGGCTGCATTTTTCCATACAAATGTATTCCCCTATTCTCTTCCTGGATAATGCCTCTAGAGTAATCGTTTTTATTTATAAAAATCCAGGTCTATTGAAGGCATGCCCCTATCATTTTTTTTTTTTTCAAAAAAATTATTACAAAAATAAATATGACTTACCAAAAACCTAAAAAAATACCCCGTTTTTACCTACGTAATCAGATGACTACCAAAGAAAATTGAAAAGTTTTTAAAAGAAAAACAAGTAATAGGGGCATAGATCTATTCTTCCTTTAAATTTTGATACCAAATATAATTTAATTGGCTTAGGTTTCGAGGAGAAAACAGGAGAATACGAAACGTCGATCGGTCAAGGTTTTTTATAGGTAAAATCGTTCTGAGCTGCAGTTGTCTCTATCGCACTCTATGGGGGCAATCTAGAGCGCAGCGCGACGGCAATAGTTTCTTCAAATACCTATTTTTCAATTCCCGCGCAGCCCGTCTACGCTCTTAAGAATCGACCACAAATCCAAAATCACTGGCTGACAGCGCTCTGTTTCTAGAAATTCTTGATAGAAAAAACAATAAAATGCCTAACCCGGGTTTCAAACCCAGGATCTCATGCTCAGCTCAGCAGTCGCGATTACGGCCATTCAGTGTTACAAACACAGTTTGTTTTGGATTATGCAATATTTTTATATGTTTTCAAATTATGTATCAATCGTATAATAATTCATAACCCTTTTACTCTTTTACGCGTATTTTATTTAGATACCTGAGCAAAACAGGCCTGTTTGCTGGCAATAAGCATTGATATTATAATATATCAACGCTTATTATAATATAGCATTAAGTAAAAACATGCGTCATAGAGCATAGAGTCATAGACCCACAATATCTAGTCAAACCTCTTTGCAGCAAAACTAATGTTTATTCATTTTATATGCTAATTCAATATCAAAGGTAAGTAGTAGGTAAAGGTATGTTGTATTCTTAGAATTGTTTATTTTATATTAATAAGTTCTTAATGATTTTTTGCATGATAGATATTTTTTGTGACATCTCTACCGGACCCTTCGCGGATTACTGACGTGATGTTGTTATTTTTGTGTAAGTATATAAGTTAACCGAACTACTGTTTGTGGTTTATATAACCTAAACTTAACAAAAATTGTCTCATTATGCTGAATTGCTGATATAATATAAACCGTGCATTAAAGTGCCATTTTCGATTAAAATTCCACCACTACTTCTTCATGCCGTCGCCGCGTCGTAAATATACTCGTAAACGTTATTAGTTTATTACACATACCTCAGCGAATATGAACGTAGATCCTTTCAAGATTTTGAAACAAAAGGTAGTTACACACAGCGTCATATCAACCTATACATTCATAAAAATCCACCAGTAAGACAAGGCCTCGATTTGTATAGATTTCCCCGTAAAATGACAGATCTGCTTATACTGGTTTTGCATAGTTTGATTGGTGGCCTTCCGAGCGTACTACGTCATTAACCGACTTCAAAAAGGAGGAGGTTATATGTTTTTATTACTAAGTTTATGAACCGATATTAAACCTACCACAATTTATGTCGTAAACCGGTATTGAAACACCGAAGAAAAATCCGAGTTGTTCCGGTCTGATCCCCCAAACCGATCCACTGCCAATATTTTTCTTTTGTTTATTCCTTTCTGATCCCCTGTAATTTATCATTCCGTTCTGATCCCCTTTTTGACACAAGTACAAGTGAAGTACAGTCAACCGAAAAACAGTAGTTAATGAAAAAATAATCAGTTTTTATTTCTATAACTTACAATTTGTACGATCATCACACAAACTACCAGGAGAACAGAAGTAGGAAGGAGGTATTGGATTCTTTAAATCAAATCTATATTATTTCTTTCTAAAACCATGCACTTTTTTTTTCTTTTTTTTTCACTTTTTAGATTCCAATTTCCAATACCTCCTTCCTACTTCTGTCGATCGTTTAAAGGAAATTCCGAACTGTTCTATCCTTTGGATTAATATAATGAAGGTAAGAATAAATTCTTTGAATGCCTAAAAAATGCTACCTACTCTGTAACTTTTGGACCTCCTAGAATTCCTCCCCAAATTCAGGGCACAGCTAAAATTCCAAACTTGACCGTAAAAATCCGTGGAGACCATAATTACACGTGCCGTAGAACACGTATGAAGTTATGAACAGTAGTAAATATGGAAATCTATCGTAATAATATGTTACTACGAAGCCATACAGAAGTGTTGACTTATAGAATATGCCAACCGAAGTAAGGAAAACACATAGAAAACGGTAATAGAATCGCACATCATTTCTCATCATCATTTCAGCTGAATAAAGTCCACTGCTGGACATACACTTCCCCCAAGTGTCACCGCATTGACCGATCCCGTACGTCTCGCATTCAGCGGATCCTTGAAAACTTCACCAAATCTTCGGTTTACCTTGTGGAAGGCCTTCCAACGCAACGTCTTCTGGTTCGCGGTCGCCTCTCCAGAACTTTTCGACCCATCGGACATCCGTTCTGCGAGTAATGTGCCCTGCCACTTAAGTTTGACTACGTCAGTAACCTTGAATCTCTTGCGGATGTTGGAAAATCGCACATTGTCAAAATCTCAACAAAATGCTGCCTATTTGCATTTTAATAACATTTGCAAATTCGCGAAATATTTTCTCTCATTCCTAAATGTAGAGAAAAAATCGTGAATCCCGAAATTAACCCCGATATGGACCTAAACCAACAAAAGAGAGACTTTTGCGGTATATTTTTCAATTATAATAAAATTTCTGGTAGCAAAAGGGAACCTCTCTCAATACCTTTGTAACTGGCGCTAGAGAAAACACTGAAAATTCAATTTTAACTTTAGGTACACAATAGTAGATTGTATCATAAGGGAGCAAAATAATATTTTTACGGCGAGGGCGCTTTTTTGAATCCAGAGCGAAGTGAGGGATTCTAGAGTAGAATCCCGAACGTAGTGAGGGATTCTTTAGTAGAATCCTGAACGTAGCGAGGGATTCAAAGTACGTCGCCCGAGCCCAAAATATATTTTGCACCCGAGTGATACACTCGACTTTTCATCACCCTCTATGAGAAAATAAAAGGCGCCTCATATTTTATTGTAATATTATTATTTAATAAAAATAGAGTGACACGTTTAAATCCATCAGACATATTAATTACGAATATGTGTCCAGTTTTACGTCCTTATTAAGACAACACGTTACTAAACAACCTTCTACTCCATATTGAAATTGTCGTATGCCTTTAAATATTTCTCCCTGGATTTCGTAGGGATTAAGTTTTGTATGACGTTATTAGCTTCTATTTTTATTGTTTCAGGAGTTAATGCACTATCACTTTCAGAACTCGACGTAGAACTCATCTTTTTTGCGCAAAATACAATAAAGTCCGTACCGATTATTATAACAGGGAAGTAAATCACGCGCTTTTGTTTTTTTTTTAATTTAGTTACCGCGTCTCCTCGCAGCGTACAGCCAACACTTACAGCCAGTAAAATACAATTTGCGTTCGATTTCAATGAACGATTCATGTTCTAAATTCAAATCTCATTACTGCCCGCTAAAAAGTCTAATGGAGAAAAGAGCTACTTTGCTCGCACTTATAGAGGAACAAAACGACACTTTTCGAATTGAAGGGATGAAAAAGTATTTCCTCTGCTTTGTTTCGTAAAAGCCAACCCCTGAAAAAACACGAGCTATTTAATTTTCGTTTTTATTTTCACTAACATACGACAGTTTTTTAGCCATTTTTCTCCGGCTAAAAGGTTGGTAGGCGTTAAATTTAGCGTAGCTTGCACCTGCTTGGTTTTGGCACCAGTTTGGGCCTGGTTATAAGTGCTTTTACATACCACTTTAAGAGCTCTTGTTCTGAAGGCTTTTTCGGCCGATGGAAATATTTTTTGATCTACTTTTTTTTTGTAAACTAAGGCCATAGAAGAAATTGGATGAGATTGTGTGATGAATGCTATGAAAGAGAAAATAGTAAATGATGCCATGACGTCTTACAGGGGAGAATGGAATAAGAAAACGTGTTGCGCGGACCACAGAAAACGTGTAGGCTGGGACAAGGGCAGGAAGATGATGAAGGCCATAAAAAAAAAGTTGCTAATTTTTGGCTGAAATGTGTTTTATGTTTTGTCCTTTAAATTGGACAAGTTGATTTTGACACTAATCATTTTGCTTGTCCTAAAAACAATTTGTCTGTGTTCCATTCGTTTTCACTTTTTTTTTCGATAATTTTTCACCGGTAGAACCACAGACACTGCGAGTCTATATAGATATCTTTCTCAGAATTCTTTTCTACTTTATTGACATTCCACCACACCAATACAGCAGTTTGCCTCGACATTTATTATGAGGATAGCTTCGGATGGAACAGAATTTATTTCTAGCGTTTATATTGCCGAATGTTCTAGCCATATTAGAAGACGAAGAAGAATTTGAATAGGTTTACTAGGTATTCACTTTTGGGGCTTTTAGTACCGGCGATCTGCGATTTTGCGACTGTATCGATGCTTTAGCTTCTAAAAACTGGCTAAGAGCGTTCGCACATGAAGGCTTCGGTACCATCATAGGGAAAACCTCCCTTTAATTTGTTTGAAGGAGATATAATCATACTAAGGAAAACCAAACCACCTTTAATTTGTTTTATAAATGGTTGAAATGAAAGTGTTCATTGACATCCACAGCATACATTTTTATAGATTTTTCACTCTATTTAAAAGTTAGAGTAAAAACTGGCTAAATTATAGAACGCTGATGCTAAAAGTAGGGTGTGTGTGTGTTATAGGTACCTTAGTTAGATAGACCATTACTCAACAAGCAAGAATAATGAAGTGTATTAGAACTACCTATATTCTAGGTCCCTAAAGTCATCATTCATGTCAGCCCATTTACGTCAACAGCACCTAAAGAGAACTAAATGAGCTTTTGCTGTAATTGCATTCCACTATCTAAAGAAAAGCTAATTTCAGTAACAAGCCCGCTACACTATTCCCAAACCACTGTAACTCCTGTTAGCCAGAATCAACAGTGGCGACCACAAGAAAAGCGCCGAGACAATGAAGCTCGACGAAGTCCCAGAGAAACGATTTAACTGCACGCGACCTCGCCTCGTGGGTTACATTTTATTTCGAAAATGCAAGAAGCTTAAATAAATAGAGAAATACTATTAATGGTCATAAACGCAAATGTGTCTAGGAAGAATAGGTTATAGAACTATGTAAGTAACTATAAGCAATAAAAACCTTTTTTTCTTAATAATAAATCAGAGGATAAAGGCGTTATGTTAGGATTTGTGTAAACAATAAACATCCAAGCTTTTGCAACAATCATGACAGATTTGATGTCTATTAATTCTATTATTGAAGATACAAATGGAACTTGTGTATCGCCAAAAATTTGTAATAAATCTTCACAAAATTTCAATGGGACCAAATAAATAATAACCATCGAAATCATTTCCTAATTAGCAAAGATATCGCTGAACAAAAACACAAAAACATCAGACGAATTTATAACTTTCTCTTTTTGGAAGGTTGCGAAATCTTCGTCCAAAAAAGTCGTAACAAAAAATCGACATTGTCTAGAACCAAATCATTCGAAGTCATGTGCCATTGACCAAACCGCACTAGGCCCTCGCCCAGAGGCTTCAGTCCCAGCAGTAGGAACCTCGTAGTCAGATTCTGTTATAAACCATTTCTCCTGTTTTGATTGCAGGGAGTTCTCCGTTCTCCCGGGCAAGTCATGTGAAGGTTACGACATCATCTACCATCGGCTCCACGACACCGAACCCTCGAAGTACAACTTGGAAAATGGATGCAAACTGCTCTTCATGACTGTCGGTAAGTCATCCTACTTCGTCTTTGTCTAGCAGATTTTAATGAGGGAAAGGGTTTGCCATTATTGTGAGACCTCTTCCTAAGTCATCCTACTTCATCTTTGTCTAGCAGATTTGGATGAGGGAAAGGGTCGTTATTTGCAATGATTGTGAGACATCTTCCATAACTCTTGGCAATGAGCTACGACAGCAATTACGTAGAAGGCAGATTAAAGTTTTTTTTTTTAAACTGATGAAGATTATAATAATAGTGATCCTGGTTCATAGTGTTCTGTGATGGACATATTTAATGATAAGACTAGCTTTTGTTCGCAGCTTCGGTCGATTTTAAATGTACCTAGCCTATAACACTCGAGGAAAATGTAACTTCTCGCTAGTAAAAGAATTTGCGTAATGGGATCTGTAGTTCTGAAGATTACCGCCTACATACAAACTTACAAACAAATATCTCTATAATATAATTTTGAATAGATTAACTTAATCATTGCGGTTCCATTACATTTTAAGGCAGGTTAAAGGTACTGATCAATAGGCGTCTCTTTTTATAGTTTTAATGTTATTAAGTATATATAAATTATACAATCACCTCATGTTTACCAAACAACAGTGCATTGTCAATAGGTCACACTCACAGGGCAGGTCACCACATATCCAATAAAAAATAAACACTAAAACAAGTCAATCATCAAAATAAAACGTATCAATACTAATATTATGAAGAGATAAAGTTTGTATGTTTCGATGTAGGGGGTAATCTTCGAATCTACTGATCTGATTCCGAAAATTCTTTCAGTATTGGTGAGCAATATTATCCCAGAGTGAAGGTACAAGTTGGTAGCCGAAACCACGCAGCAGCAGTTCGTCGTGGTGCGAAACGACGAACGACCCCAGCAGACAACATGTCGTCACGACACGTCGTTGCGTCATGTCGCTGCAGTCATGATTTCGAACCCGACTGCAGACGGCAACAGCAGGTGGCATCCAGTTGGTTCCGAGTGCTCTGTGAAACAAGATGTCTGACGTGTTCGAGAATAGTGATCGCATTTTTTAATATCTTTTATTAGAAGAGGAAGAAGATGATGATGACTTGTTTTTATTATACAGAAAAAGACGTAAAGCCACACGTCCTATGCTTAAATGCAGAGCAAGTGAGGGGAATTATTCAATACTGATCAAAGCAACCTGGTTTATGAGTTTATCTTCTTCAGAATCGGAAAAAATCATTTTGAAAAGAAACACGCTCGACGTGTCGTTGCTTTGATCGGCGTCAGCGGCACTACTGATCTGTCTGCGGTCGGACGACACAGCCGCGGGCCGCCTGCCGCTCGACGACGCATTGCTAGCTTCATGTCGCTAACTACGGAGGGAATTTCATAGAAATACGTAGATACCAGTAGTGTCGCTGCGACACGTTGTTTGCTGCAGCTTCATGTCGTCCGCTACCAACTTGTACCTTTATATTACACTAGCGGACGTCCCGCGGTTTCACCCGCGTAGATCCCGTTCCCGTGGGAATACAGGGATAAAAAGTAGCCTATGTTACTCAGGGTGAATGTAGCTTTCCAAGGGTGAAAGAATTTTTGAAATCGGCCCAGTACTTTTTGAGCCTATTCATTACAAACATACAAAAATAGGTACAAATCTTTCCTCTTTATTATAATATTAGTGTAGATTTAAACCGGTTCCTACTCCTCCGCTATTCTTTTCTAATTAATTTCTTTTGGGGATCCATATAGCTAAATTGTTTCTCTGAGACTTCGCCGAGCTTCATTGTCTCGGCGGCCGGCGCTTTTTTGGTGGTCGTCACTGTTGATTCTGGCTTTCAGGAGATGCAGTGGTATGGGAATAGTGAGACGGAAAATCGCTTTCGTGGGATAATTTTCGACAAAAAAAGCGAGCAAAGCCGCGGGCAAAAACTAGTTATTTTAATAATCCTGTTATAATATCTCTAACCTTGTGTGATGCAGTTACGACATTATTTTCAATTCGTTTCACAATGTCCTCTGTGTCATACATAACTTCATAATTGTTTATTGGGACATTAACATTGATCTTTTTGTGAGTCATTGACTTCGTGTTGAGAGACTGGTTTTGTACTGAAGAATAAATTAATAAAAAAAACGTTGATGCCTAAAATACAAGTTTCTGACCTCTGAAGGTTGAAGTCCAAACGAGCTTAAAAGAGTCTCAAAAAACTTCGGTGGACTAGGTTAGGGTTTCTCTCAGATTTTACCAGATAGCCGGCTTTTTAGCTCTCTGTCCGTACTTAGTCCACGCTTGTCTGCCAGGGATCGTGAAGGTCCACTAGTTCCCATGATCCCCGGTGCTAGTGTGGGAAAGGAACACGGTGGTGGTTTTTAGTCAGTTAGAGTCTGACAGTCCCCTCCGCTCGCCCCAGAGGGGACAAAATCCATGAGGACTATCCAGCTAGCTTTCTATTTTTAAGATGTTTAATAACGGTGATCAAATCACCGGTATTTATAAATCACTAGGTACCTATGATATATATTAATTGATTTTTTTTTTTATCATTGTTCCTCTCAAAAAGAGCTCCTGCCATCTAATCTCTACACCACCCTTAGTTGACTGGTAGAGAATGCCTAAGGCATTAAGTCCGCCTTTGTGCCTTTTTTTGTGTGCGAAAAGTTTAAATAAATAAATAAAGGAAAGACTAAGTAGGTACTGGAAGAGTATATCTTGCTAATATTAGATCCGTTTATAATCTTGAGCCTCTTCTAATGCTATTGATTGAATCATTATTTTGTTCGAGATTGCTTTTTGGTGGGTAGGTACCTACCCCAAGGGAAATTATGGCTATAAACGAAGAAAGGCTTGTGTAAGAACTCACGACGTACTATATCAAGATATACAAAGCCTGTATCAGCGGATCTTCTTTAATTATGCCGAAAATCTATACAAAGTGAGGCCATGTTATACTGGAAATGTTTAGCCGAGTGTGTACTACCGGACAGTGGTGTTTTTCGGTTTTAGTGTATTTTTTTTCTTTTGGTCAAGTAAACATAAGTTTCCAATAACATTTATAAGTACTTATTACACCAAAAAACGAAAAATCGAATTTAAAAGTTAAAGTTGAGATTTTTGTCTTTATTTAAACGAAAAATCATTGCTTATTTTGAACCGAAAGGAAGGTCGAAATCACGAGGTTACTGACATTAGTGAAATAATAATAAATTTGTAGGTTCACGTACCTGCATACTAGTTTATTGTTTAATTAGTAAATATTGATTGCACTACGATCACCGATCGGGTATGTCCCGCGTATAACCTTCAAATTGTATGCAAATATTGCAAATCTAGAAGATCATTATATATTTTCTGCCCATTTTTCTGCCTTATTTTTTTTAAGCCCGCGGCTTCGCCCGCGTGGATGTCGGAAATATCCAAAATGACGATTTTACATACAAACTTTCATCCCCTGTTTCACCCTCGGGGTTGAATTTTGAAAAATCCTTTCTTAGCGAATTCCTACTTCATAAGAGGAATACGTGTGCGAAATGTTAGTTAGTTAGCTAGGTTTGGCCTGTGCGTTGATCCTCAGTCATTCAGTTTTGCCTTTTCTATATACAGATAGAAGAAACATATTGTACCGATCCGACAAAAGCTGCAGGAGTATGATATCTCATCGACCCACTTTCAGTCCTGTAAAAAAAAGGGGTTGTAATATTTTCGCTCGTGTAACATTATCTGCTTGCATCGTGTTAGAAGTATACAAAAATAGTACATTCTGGAAGACTACCCAGTCTTCCAGAATGTACTATTTTTGTAAACTTCGTGCTTAAAAGACTATAGCATAATATTCAGACATAAATTTTCCCACTGCGGGCACAAAGGCGTTTTGTTGGGTTTGAAATCATCAAATGACTTCTCCCGCTCTGTGCAAGCGGAAGGGAGTGTCAGACTTTTGCTGACTAAAAACCACGCATGATAGAGCCCTTTGTGCCCGGGGTCGCGGTATCTCTTTCGAACAATCCGCAGCCCGGAACAAAGTATTTCTATGTTTATGAGATTGAGGTTGTTTTGTTGCCCACCAGAAGGTAATATTTTTTTTGGTCTTTGTACTTTTTTCTCACGACGACGTTTTCCTGTACCTTTGGAGAGTTTTTCCTTGTAATAGTCCCTAATAAATCAAGAGCAAATGCTCTTAGCATTTTATAATTTTAATGGAAAGTTATAATGACCCATTTTCATGCTTATTAAATACTTACTTGCTGTGGCCTGCGACCTTTTTTTAGCGTGAATTTATGATAATAAAACATTACTTCCTTGTAACCAATTTCTAAGTTCTTTTTTTTTCACGCCTTCTTTTTAAATAACAAAATACAATTAGCCATTGTTACTTATAACATCAACTATCTACTAGTAAAATCGGTCCAGTCGTTTCGGAGATTAGCCCGAACAACCAGCCTTAAAGACATAAGTTGAAATTAATGGTTTTGATTATATTTTCATTCAATAAAAAGCCGTTATTTTGATATCACAAACAGACACTTCATTTGATTTTGTTTTTATAGATAAAAAGGTGATTACACGAGTATAAAACACACATAAAACACGAGACACGTTTCTAACTATCTTGTAATTAATAAATAAATTATCAAACAGATGGTAAGTAGGTACGTGCGGATTAATACTGTAATCCGTAATTCGCAATGTGAAGTTTGATTTGAACACAATGTTATCGAAATTATATCGCTTTACATATGAAACAAGCATTGTTAATTACTAATTAGGAACGAGACCTAATAACGATCAAATTGGAATTTGCTAACTGCTGCTCCATGGCTGCTGCAAATAAAGCTAATAAAAGCAACACGCTTTTATTAGCTTTAAGTACTTGTAATGTAAAACTACGAGTAGGTACACACGGCTACACATCAAGCTGTACATTTCCAGTATAAGCTGGTCTCGCATTGTATAGGATTTCCGTACAGTGCGAGATCAGCGTAAACTGGAAATGTATAGCTTGATGTGTAGCCGTGTGTACCTATCTAAAAAAATAATTGAAATAAATTTTTACTCACTCACCAGTTTTCTCTAGGAGAGGGATGGGCTAAAATCCACCACTCGTGCCGAGTGCGGGTTGGTAATCTATGTCACATACAGTAGGGAATGCAATCTCGAGACGAGATCGCTAAGTCGAGATCTCGAGGGATCAGAAATTCGATCTCGGCGAGATCTCGGCATTTTCGAGATCTCGAATGGATTTCAAAAAGTATTGTTTTAATTAGATGACTGAAACATGATTGAAACTGCTTAGTAGTTTTGATTATGATGCGAGTATGATTCAACATGAATTATTGAAAAAAAATCTTTATTTTTACTTATGTTAGGTACCTAACTAATACTGCATCGCGGGGAAATCCCCGATTTGCGGGGAATTGAAGGCGTGGAGAGCCCGGGAAATAACATAAATCAGGGAATTTCGGGGAATCCCGACTCGCTCACGCGCAGAGAACACGCTACATGCCTCGCGACTACTGCCACTCGATCCCGCCAATCTCGGCCGAGATCTCGACATTTTATGCTTCGAGATTGATCTCGAAAATTGAGGCGAGATCTCGGGTTTTCGGGATCTCGCGAGATTGAGATTGCATTCCCTAGTCACATGTCTTCGAATTTTTTGGTTCTAAACTTCTAAGACATGTCGGTTTCCTCACGATGTTTTGCTTCAATGAATGATAGCAATGAAGGATGCAATGTGTTTATTATCTTTGAATCGATTCATGAAGATGACGTTTCTCAATCACATAGTTCCTCTGGATGAATGATGGATGACTGATAGTTAGATAATAAACGATTTTATTATGAAAACATTATCCTCGGATTGCTAAAGTAAGAAATACACTTGCACTCACAATATCGTCAACTAAGATAAATATTATGAAAATATATTTTCCTTACATTGATCAATTCCCTCTGTAACAGACGCATGAGGGCTATTTATTTTTAGCCAGAGCCAGCAGACCCTGTTGAAGGACTTAAAAATGGTTCGGTTTACACTTCGTAATATAAACACCCGCTTTTCCCATGGGAGCAAAAACAGTATCCACAGAACGGCATCTGCAACGAGCGATCAATATACTCCTTTATCTTCGATGATCATTCATTTTAACAAGGTCTCACTAATCAGTTCTTCATGAAAAACTTACACCAACTTTTATTAATTATCCTAAATGGAAAATAGACTCGAACTCAAAACCAATTCACTTAAATAAAACTGTGAGTCATCATCGCTGTCCTCTTATCACAAATCGCAATCATCATCATCATCCACAGCCCAACTTCACACACTGCTGGGTATAGGCCTTTACACCTATATGGCCTCTTTTTACCCGACTGCGGCGAAGCCCAAAAGGAGGGTTATGTGTTTGACGTGTTTGTATGTATGTATGTATGTATGTATGTCCGTTTCTTTGTTCCCTCATAACTCCTAAACGGATAAAGGGATTTCAATGAAATATACGTCGTTAGATTCGTCTTGATGGCGCGAGTGTTATAGGCTACATTATAATTAAAAAACAAAGCAAAATTGCGGATTTTGGGGGCCAAATCGCGGAGTTCAAAAAATATTTTTTTTCCTATACCATCGAGTAGGGTATCAAAATAAAGGGTTTTAAAAGGAGATTACAAAAATATATAACACTTATATGTTTAATTAAAAGAAATTCAAAGTGTCAAATCCTATAAACAAGCACAAAAGTTAAATCATCTGCGAAGAATTTAACGCGACCAACGAAAGAACAAACACAAACAAATGAACTAAAAAGTTGGAAATAAAAAAAGTAGTTAAAAAACTAAAAAACCCGACTGAAAAAACTGAAAAGCAAAAAACAAGCACATTTTTAAATTAAACAAAACTTGGAACCAGGCGGGGTTCATTTGAATATTAAATTAAGAAACGAAAAAAATAGAACTAAATAAAATAGAACCCCGCCTGGTTCCAAGTTTTGTGCTTGTTTTTTGCTTTTCAGTTTTTTTTGCTTATTCCTTCACGCTCTTTTGCCAGCCTCATTCAGGATATTCCCACAGGGTCAGAGCCCATTCGTCCCCTAAGATTCGCACCCTGTGCCCACTCGTCCCCTGGAACTTTTGAGGGGCCCATTCGTCCCCTGAAGAATATTTATATTTATTCATTCTTCTAATATAAGTACATGCATATGTGTATAGTGCAACTTGGTAGTCCTGGTACAGTCGCGCAGAAAGGGCTAAAATAAAAAATATAGTAATTCGGTAGATATCATGTTTATTTCAAATAAGATTTACACATACAAAATCACAATGTCCTAGAAACTAACAAAATACAACTCTTTTACAAAAATCAGCCTTGATTGACCATCATATAAATCAACATTCAATATAAAATATGCAAAAAAAATAGAACACTTAACAACAGTAAATAATCACTTCTTATTTTTTTGTATATTTACCAACTCATAATAACATATCAAAAAAATTGTAACAGTACAAAAAAAATACTAAAATCACAGTAATTATTGAAGACTAGATCTATAAATCAACATATTTTTTTTTGTATATTAACCAACTACATGCAAAATCGTAATAACTTAAATCTAATAAATTTTAACTAGAAGTACCTACATAAAAATTGGCTAAAATTACCGTTTTTTTGTATATTTACCAACTACATACATGCAAAATCATAATAACTTAAATCTAACAAACTATCAGTGTTGCCAACTCAACTACTTCAAAATATGCTAGATTGGTGTAAAAAATATGCCAAAAATATGCTTACCTTCTCTAAAAAATGCCAACATAATTAAGTATCAGTATTTATTGAGAAATTAAATCAAGGGAATAGAATATCAAGGTCTTCGTCTTCATCAACATCAGCTGATGTGGAAAGCTGAGAGCCGGAGTCGTAACACTCTTTGGTTCCGACTTCCGATACTGCTTAGTACATTGTCTGGAACAGTGTAAGAGTAACAGCACTTTCCTGCTCTTTTTAGGCCGAACCTAAAATACAAAATGGCATTCAGGGTTCTCACCGCCAAACGGTTTCGGAGTTTTGTTTTTACTAGACTCATTTGGCTGAATACACGTTCAATGTCCGCATTTGAATGCGGCAATGTTATAAGAGACATTGCAAACTCAAACTCTGCAAAGGGGTTATTATCAGCAGCATCTTTATATTGCATGACTTCATTCCAGAACTTTACTGTGGAAGTCAAGGATTCTCCATTGAGATACCAGTTTTTTTAACAAGCCATTCGTAGTGGGACAAATTTTACATCGTAAGCCTATCGACAGGTTATATTATTATCATGACGGATTATCATTCATCATAGCTCTTTTTTCAATGATCTGTTATGATTTATTAAATTAATTCCGTTAATAAACTGTTCACAAGTGTACTATGTTAACCGTTTCTTATGTAAAATATAGCTAATTTTATCTCAGGGGACCAGTAGGCACCTGAATAGGTGCCAAATCTTTAACTTATATTGTATATTTATTAGAGGGGACGAATGGGTACCTTAAAAATAATATTTTTTATTAAAATATTAATTGGTCCCCTACCAGGAGGCCAATGGGCACCTATATAGGGGCCGAATCTACAACTTTTATGCTGGGGGACGAATTTTAGGGGACGAATGGGCTCTGACCCTTCCCACACTGTATTGCAAGTTGCAACAATGTCATTTGCGCCGGACGACTAACACTCTACAAATCACAATAGCTCGCAAAAACTAAACATCCGTTCTTCCTAGTTGCTTCTTTCCATATTTCTGAAGATATTTCTACTCAATTTTTTTCAAGAGCCCTTGATTTTACTACGGCCATTGTTTACCCCTATAAAAGTATCTTCCTAACGAACCCTGAAATAAGCTAGCGGTATATGTAGCTAATTTAGACAAGGTTTGCAAAGGACGCGACCTACATAATCCTTCGCGGAGTCTTGCGAAATGATCCCTTCTCGCAATTTGTCTGCACAGTCAAGGTCGACGAGTTCTGCTTCTATGTGCATAATTTGTTTAATATATTCATTATTTGTTATGATATTGTAGTTGGAGCTCGTGGCTAATTAATAATGATGATGCAAAGTGCAGATGATGGTGTTATGATAGTCTTCTTCTTAACGTGTCGATGACAATCTAAATTGTGTCGGCCCAGGGGATCGGACTGGGTCAAAATAATATTATCCTGTTTAGTCCGTAAGTTAGATTATCGAAAAATATTGAATACGTGTTTTTTGTTTTATCAAATCAATAAAAAATGACGAAGATAAAACGCGTCAAAGATCTTGGAGTGGGGCTTGAAACGTCACTTGTGTCGTCAAAATGTACTATCATTATGACGTCACACGAGTTTTCGAAGCACTGTATCGTCTTCATTTTAAGTTTACGTGAAAAAAGAAAAAATACGTGTCTAATAATTTTTGGAAATCTATCTGACGGACTAATTAGTTTTTTTTTGTCCGATCCCCTATTGAGCTACTAGTTTGGCGGTTTCGGTAGCGTCCATGCGTTCCTGGTTCCTGATAGTTAATTATGATAGTGTAGCTCGTCAATACATAATCGAGTAATATTTGTGGTAAGTGACGCTTCCTCCGGCCCAAGGGCTGGCTTTTTCTTTGGCCAGAGGCTAAGTGTTGCCATACAACGCGGCAACGCTGCCAATCTCTTGGGTACTTTACCCGCTGACAGCGTTGAGGAGGAGTTTTTCGGTGCCCTTTTATAGTTAGTTTGTTTTTATAGGTTAGTTTAGGTTTAGTTTATATATTTAGTATAGTTACTAAGACAAAAACCATCTTAGCGTGTCGATGACACTTCAAATTGAGTCGGCACAAAATTTGGCGACGAGTTTGGCACTTTCAGTAGCCTCCATTAGCCCCTGTGATGTGCAAGTAACAGGACATACTGGACACGATATAAAGTGCCTCATAGTTTGTCTTTGTAGGGCAAGACCACATTTACACTAATACACAAACCTTTACACACAAAAACGCCTGCTAATCCCAGAAAGGTAGTTTCTGTTTTATAAATATGGGTCATGGGTCCACGGACCACAGGCTTAGGCACGGGTATTATCTTGTAATACGGGTATTCTTGGGGTATACGGGACTCTGAGATCTATTTCACTAGACTCAGCCGCACAACTGTGATGTTCGTAGAATGTTCGTAGTGGACTGTATGATTTTTACGTGGATAAGGAAACACAACGAGACCAAACTGTGGCCTCTACACAAGAATAAAAACACTGTTTTAAATACAATAAAGAAATAAAAGGTTTATTTGACTCACTTAGTACTTATTTACACTTGAAAGTATTACTAGTAGGAGAGATCACTGTCGACTGTGTTTTCAGTACAAATCCTTGCCTCCTATATCCTTTTACATCATGATTCAAGTAGTGGCAAAATGTTTAAAATCTCTTTTACTAATATCCAACAGAAATTCTAGATTTAAGGCAACCTGCGTGCCAGATTCTTATTGGTTAAAATTAAGGCATTCTTATTGGACTAGAATTCAGCCTTTGAAATTGCCCAATCAAAAACATTATTAAACTTTTACGAGTGGAATTTTCCATAACTTTTGTACCTATTCTTGACAGACTTTGAAACACATAAAGTCGTTATGTAAAACTTACGTAAAACACTTAATATAACTTAAAGAATCGAAGTTAGACTAATTTTAGGGTTCTGTTTACATTACAATTGGCTAACTAGTACTATCTATTCTTAAGTTATGTTACACAATCTTTACAAAGCTTTAGTTATTGAATGATCTTATATACTTCTTATATACTTCTTATATACTTATCCTAGCTTATCCTAGGAATTCAAAACAAAGCTATTCTACTTAATCTACTTATTATTAACATATTACAGATTAAGTTTTAGGAGTTCGGCGTCCGTAACATGGGGTTTTGCCAAAGGGTATCGTATCCAGTAACTGGGTCATTAGCCATTATAAAGTACTGGTTATATTGGTATAGTTGGAAAAAGCTAAGCTGCGCATATAAAATACCACGTAACAGTCATCCGGATAAGACGCACATACCAGGGAAGTATGATACATGAGGGAGGCAGAATAATCAATATTACCAGACGAAGTCTTGCGTGAAACGAGCTCGAGATTTCACGGTCGGGAGGACACTGAAAAGCAATGTTACATAGGGTAGAGGTAGGTAGGGTAGTCAGGAACGCTTATTTCATCTTCCGTCCTTTCACAAAAAAGAAACGCTGTAGGTTGAGGTCTAGAGGGCTGATAAGATTATGTGACTTATCCAATTGATATGAAAGCCTACAATGCCGAAACAGCCCTTGACATTGGTAAGTGCGGATCGGCAGAAAAATTAAAGGAAATAATAAATAGGTGTAGTACCCTTAATAAAGCCGGTAGGCACTTGTTCTCCCCATTATTGTGATCATTTTTTGGTATACTCTTAGTCCTGGGAATCTACTAGTTACAGATTCAGGCTCAAGTTTTTTTTAAATACAAGTTTAAGTGATAACTGTAAAAGTGACTTTTCCCCAAAAAAAAAACGTTTTCCTGCAATTATTTTTGCGTAGTTAGTATGACACAATGTTTGGTTGAAGTTTTAGTCCCATCGCGCGGGGCTGCGGGTTGTTCACAAGAGAAACCGCGGCCTCGACATAAAGGGCTAAGAAAGAACATGTTTGGTTTTTAGTCAGTAGAAGTCTGACACTCACTTTCACTCTGCCCAAGAGTGGGACGGGTTACTTGATGATTTTCCAAACACCAAAAAAAAAGCCTTGGTGAAGGGTTTGTTTACACCTTGTGTACCGAAAATACCAATTAATTTAATATTGGATGCCTTGTTATACAGAGTGCAATTGCAATGCGTCTGTCACGACTGTCACAACAGTAAGTACACACAAAGGTCTGTAAACAAACGCAGGCTTTCCCACAGTTTATTTAATAGCCTACTATGCGTAGGTACTACACTAGGTACGCGTACAATGCAGTATTTTAGTCTGCCACTGCATTTCGACCATAACACAGTTTATCAGAAAACTGTTGGCTAACGCGGTACTGTATAATTATGTTACAGGCAAAACTCTTAATCCGTCAAAACTACTTTTGCCTGGTTTCAGTCAAAACCCTTAAATTGCGCTATGTATAACGCGTTTATTCTAATGAAATAAATGTTAGCTATCTTGGCAGTTTGTCATACAAAACTATGTCAGGCCTTTGCTGGGTGGCGGCTTGAGTAATCGTTGGATATCTCTGAGTGCCGCAGTTAGTTTAATTCGACTATTCAAAAGTGCCTGTTACTGGCCTACTTGAAATAAATATTTTTGACTTTGACTTTTTTTTTTTGACTATCGTACAAGGTAATCCAAAGGGTCAACAAAAAAAAACCTAATAGACCTAATCCGCCTTATTACAAAATGTAGTTAAACCTGGTTTAACTTAGACCTGGTTTATCTCGCATGCTGTCACTTTCTTTTGAATATTATTGAAGTGAGACGTCATGCGAGATAAACCAAGTCTAAGTTAAACCAGGTTTAACTACGTTTTGTAATAAGGCGGAGCAAGTTTACTAACGACATTTAGGTTATTATATTTTAGTAGAGAAATAAAACAGAAACCACCTAGTTTTGACGGTCAAAAGTAGTTTTGACTAGTCAAAAGTAATTTTGACTGATTAACAGTTTCGACTGTGACATATACCTACACAATTTTTGTTTCTGCATGACATCTCGTAGGTCAATATATAATATGAGGCTGGGTTCTGCTTAACCGGACTATCCTGTGGATGTCTTGAGTGTAGTAGGGCTCCAGCCAGGGCTTTAACTAACTAACTAACTTATAAACTAAGTGACAACTGACAGCGTCCTAATGGCACCCCCTGAAGGTACGAGACTCGGTTCAGGCTCGGTACCTATCCACCAAAGCGGAGACGAGCAGAGTGAAGAGCAAATGTGCCAAATTCGACCAATCACAGTTAGGGCGAAAGACCAGATGTAAATTTTAACTATAATGTGACCGATTTCCGCACATCTCTCGTCTCCGCTCTTCTCTGCTTTAGTGGAAACCGGGCCTTAGGGCATCACTGGAGAGAGCAGTAAAGGGACAGGCTGGATCTGAGTTAGATCATTATTTAGGGGCTGGTTTAAAAAACTACTGGCTCAACAACGCGGGCGGGCTTGAACAAGGGTCGGGAAGACTGTTTACACAATACCGTAGACGGGAACATGTGCTATTAATTACTGGTTTTGGAACTCTGAAAAAGTTAGCCACTTTTCTATTCTGCCAGACCACGTGTCCGTTTCGACCGCGCGGCCACGACGTTTTTTTTTAAAAAAAAAATGTACCAAGTTTATGTAAAAGTTTGTAAAAGTTGATTCCCAAAACCATAAATTTGTCAAAGTTATGGTTACAAAGTTATAAGGGTTTGAACGTGGCCGCGCCATCGAAACGCGGAGAACCGCGCGGCCACGGAGATCTTTAAAACTAAGCGTTGCAGAGACCTGCAATTTAGGTAAATAACAGATTCAATATGTAAAAAATTTGTAAAAATATAGAAAAAAATCCTAGGTTTATATTTTAGGAGCTGTAACACTAAAACCCCATGGCCGCGCCATTGAAACGGTGAAAACCACGTTATTGCCGATATCTCGCTGAAAAAGCATCGTAGAGGTCTGGAGTTTCTTGTAAAACATAGATTTGAATTTGTCAAATCATGTAAAAATACAAAAAAAAACCTTAGGTTTATATTTTAGGTGCTATAAGACTAAAACGCCATGGCCGCGCCATTGAAACGGTGAAAAATACGTTATCGCCGATATCTCGCTGAAAAAGCGTCGTAAAGGTCTGAAGTTTCTTGTAAAACATAGATTTGAATTTGTCAAATCATGTAAAAATACAAAAAAAACCCTAGGTTTATATTTTAGGTGCTATAAGACTAAAACGCCATGGCCGCGCCATTGAAACGGTGAAAAATACGTTATCGCCGATATCTCACTGAAAAAGCGTCGTAGAGGTCTGAAGTTTCTTGTAAAACATAGATTTGAATTTGTCAAATCATGTAAAAACACAAAAAAAAACTCTAGGTTTATAATTTAGGAGCAGTAAGGCTAAAACCCCATGGCCGAAACGGTGAAAATCACGTTATCGCCGATATCTCGCTGAAAAAGCATCGTAGAGGTCTGAAGTTTCTTGTAAAACCAAGATTTGAATTTATCAATTTTTTTTAAAATACACAAAATAATCCTAGGTTTATATATCAGGAGCTGTAGTACGATATCGTTTAGAACCTTTGTTGTTTCGATAGGGTGACCATGACTTTGTGTTTACAGCAAAACTTTCCACCTATTGCATTTCCCTAGAAATTATTTCTAAATGCTTCTAAATTAAATTAAAATGAAACGATAAGATACAAAAACATATAATTATGTTTATTTCTTATTAAAAAATAAAAATATAAGATAAAAAATATATATGTCGGCTAACGGGATAATTTTTAGCAATATTCGTTGGTTAACAGTGGGCGTCGGTGGGTAGTGTTGGATGAAGAAACTAGACTCGTACACTCAATCAATAGTCCTAAGCACAGTAGATCTAGATAGTTAGACACACAAACTCTGTAGGTAGGTAGGTACGTATTTCAGAACACACGATGGTTTCAGCGGTTTCACGCGCCCGCCGCTCGCGCCTGTCTACTCAATAGTGACGTACCGACGCGACCGGCCCACGCGCGCGCTCACCAATGACTCAATCAAGCGCCACCAGATGGCGCTGGCGTACTGAATACGACACGATGCCGACACGGCCATCCTGCTTTCACACGTCCTCGTGTGATCATTACTCTGCGAACAAACGCTTGCACACACACTTCCACAAGTTTACTTTGTTCCACTCGGTCACTCCTGAACAAACTCAAAATTCATAAAATCGTTGAAAATAAGAAATTCAAACCCCCTTTTTTTAATTTAAATCAAAACCCTTCAATTACATCAAACATAATAACGGAAAATTAAAAATAATCCAAAATACAACACCCTGGGCCACGTACCATCGCTCGATTCTACCTTTTAAACTCTACTGCGACAAAAACTGCCAAGCTTACAGAAACCCTCGAGTAAGACCACTAACGCCACGGCTCTCCAGCCGACCAGCAATCACTTTGCTCTCACACGGCACTCCAGCCGACCAGCAAACGCATTACTCGCACGGACTCTCCAGCCGATCAGTAATCGCGTTGCCCACACACGGCACCATAGCCGACCAGCAAACGCATTGCTCTCACGGACTCTCCAGCCGATCAGCAATCGCGTTGCCCTCACACGGCACTCCAGCCGTCCAGCAATCGCATTGTTCTCACGAACTCTCAAGCCGATCAACAATCGCGTTGCCTGCGCATCCATCACATGAATCGCCCGTGTGCATCACGCATGACTACACACTATGGTCTCTCCAGACCACGATCTTCGCCAGAGTTGAACGCGCACCGCGCACCCACGTTCAACAAACAAAAGACACCGATTTCTACCGGGCTACGACTACGTAACAACTACTGGTACGGTCGAACACAATAGGGCCTATAAAAACCCTTACTCGATTTTCCACCATAACTCCAACTTGCTCATCATCATTAAAATTCTTATCAACATCGACTGGTACGTGACCCGCTGGTATCTTCTTAAGCATATCGTGTGCATATTTTTAAACACGCTTAGAATTGAAAGATTTTTCAGTTGAAAATACTTATCTTGTACCTACAAGACAAAGTAGTAACGGTGGTAAAGTTCAAAACTAGCCACACTACAATTTTTTTTATGTACAATAAGTATATACGTCATGCTCTATCATGGAAAGGAAGAAAGAAAGATAAAAAAATATTTGTTGCAGAAACAAAATAAATTGATGTTGGAATCCGTGAGTTAATTACAGGGGTTATTTCAGGCATAATTCATTATTTCAAATCCTTTAGACAAATTCAATACAATCACTTTTTTTACTGAATAATCGGTGATATATTATGTTTTTTTATAATTAAAGAAAAGTAAACTAAAATGAAACGATATGAAGCAAAAATATAATAATGTTTATAAGAAATTTCATTTCAATTAAAGAACGAACCAATGAAAGAACTTATCATTTTAATTTAATTTAGAATGCTTGAGAAATAATTTCCAAACATTATGGATAAAGTTTTCTGTAAACACAAAGTCATGGTCACCCTATCGAAACAACAAAGGTTCTAAGCGATATCGTACTACAGCTCCTGATATATAAACCTAGGGTTTTTTTTTGTATTTTTACATGATTTGACAAATTCAAATCTATGTTTTACAAGAAACTTCAGACCTCTACGACGCTTTTTCAGCGAGATATCGGCGATAACGTATTTTTCACCGTTTCAATGGCGCGGCCATGGCGTTTTAATCTTATAGCACCTAAAATATAAACCTAGGGTTTTTTTTTGTATTTTTACATGATTTGACAAATTCAAATCTATGTTTTACAAGAAACTTCAGACCTCTACGACGCTTTTTCAGCGAGATATCGGCGATAGCGTATTTTTCACCGTTTCAATGGCGCGGCCATGGCGTTTTAGTCTTATAGCACCTAAAATATAAACCTAAGGTTTTTTTTTGTATTTTACATGATTTGACAAATTCATATCTATGTTTTACAAGAAACTCCAGACCTCTACGATGCTTTTTCAGCGAGATATCGGCGATAACGTGGTTTTCACCGTTTCAATGGCGCGGCCATGGGGTTTTAGTGTTACAGCTCCTAAAATATAAACCTAGTATTTTTTTCTATATTTTTACAAATTTTTTACATATTGAATCTGTTATTTACCTAAATGGCAGGTCTCTGCAACGTTTAGTTTTAAAGATCTCCGTGGCCGCGCGGTTCTCCGCGTTTCGATGGCGCGGCCACGTTCATACCCTTAAAACTTTGTAACCATAACTTTGACAAATTTATGGTTTTGGGAATCAACTTTTACAAACTTTTACATAAACTTGGTACATTTTTTTTTTAAAAAAAACGTCGTGGCCGCGCGGTCGAAACGGACACCAGACCACAGGTGTTGTTCAACTTGTAAAAGGCAATTGAAGAAGTTCGAAGTTATTCGCGTTTGTTTTCCTAGCAACTTTAGTTTCATGATCTACGTTTGTGCAGTTTCATGAGATGATATGAGAAACGTTGTTGCCGAAACTTTAAGATTGAAATTGCTACGTCTGTGCAGCGCCCAGACATACATAAACATGGGGCTTAGTTATATGGTCTATATGCAGTAAAGGATTATATTATGGCCTTCTGCAGGACAGTCTAACTGTATGCTGCTAAATACTAGTATTTTACATCGAGCGACTGCCTATCTGACCTCCTCAACCCAGTTAGTACGGGGTGATACGATACTCCTTTGCTAAGACTGGTTTTCAGACTTACGGGCCACTAACTATCTGTATAGCATCAAAATACTACGGTCTAGGCAAGTGCGGTGTAGCCTGAACACCGACCTGAACGGTCGTTTTTATAAGCCACGAGCTCCTCTTCAGTTTACCGTCCTGCTTGTAACTTGTAAGGCCACTATATTCTTCGAGCGGCCTCCAAAAATGTAAGGTCAATTGACTGCACCACTGACTGTATTGATTGCGTGGATGTTTACACTGTGGTTACATAGTACTATTATTTACTCTGTGGTTCCGTCGTTCCGAGTATATATGTAATGTATAGATGTAATCTGTGCCGCCACTGAGAATACCCGCCGGGGGAAATTGCCATAATCAGCACGCATTGCAGTCGGATTAATGGTTGCTGTATTAGTTAGCAACTTTATATTTATAGATACCTAATAATTATATTCTCCTATTATTTTTTTGACAGGGTCAATTTTTCTTCAGTTTTTGAGTTCATACTGGCTTATGATGTAAAAATGAGGAGGGTTTTATATCATACTCTTGTTTCTGCCCGGGGCCTCGCCGCGAATCTGTTTCAAATAATGGGCCTACTACACGCTCACACTTCCCCATGGGTTTACTTGCGCAAACTGGCTTGAACGCGGAGCACTGTGCGTGTGGTTGGGAAAACTGAATCACGCCCCGCGCAAGCCCCGCGCAAACCCCACACCGCAGTCGAGTATATCAAAAATGTCATTTAAAAAATGGCAGACCTACGTACGTATGATCGCGACTTTTTAACTGAATTTTTAAGTCTATATAAATCCCTGCCTGCAATTTGGAAAATTAAATCGAAGGATTAAAGAAATAGTTCTTCACTGGGAAACGTTGTTTACAGGACGACGATTTTGACAAAAATGAGGCCTGCGCGTACTTCACTGAGCGTGTGGTAGCGCCGGGAGCGTTCAGTTTTTTCGTGAGGTAAGCACGCGCAGGCCCAGACTGTGGTAAAGTGTGTGCGTGTAGTAGGCCCTTAGGAATAGGATCAATTTATAGCTCTATCACTTTATTGCAATCAGATAAACGGTATGACAAAATAGGAACTTCATTTACAATTTCACATACACCTACTTTAAAATCATCAAAGTAACCCATCATGTAACATCTAAAACCACGCTGTATACCTAGTATAACGTTATTTAGCAGCTATTTTGCACACCTTTGTTAGCTGATATCTGTCATGTTCATAATATCCAAATAGTAAGTAGTACGGTCTAAAGGTATTTCCATAGATAAAGTTTCAGCTTTTATAAAATGACGAAGGTCTGACAGTTAAGGGATCTCCCTCCGTTATCAACATGTTAATAAATATAATTTTCTTTACGATAAATTGCAGTGCTAAAGTTTCAATAGATATTACGTGTTTTTTTGAAGTGAAAACTTCTTTAGCGGCGCTGAGCACTTTTTTTGTATGGGATATATGCTGATCGAAAAATCGTAAGATTTTTCGATCAGCATCACGTGACCCTGACGCGAGTTTGAAAGTTAATATTGAAGTTTTCACTTCTGCCGGCACTCCCGGAGTGCTACCTTTTTTTTTGGTAGGTGGAAAATCATCAAATGACCCCCCCCCCCCCCCCCGCTCTTGGGCAGAGCGAAGGGGAGTGTCAGACTTCTACTGACTAAAAACCGAACCCATGTTCCTTCTTTGCCCTTGCGCCGAGGCCACGTCATCTAGTACAAAAATCCGCAGCCCCGACGGGCGTCGGCCCTTGCGGGCCCCTCCTTGCTGACATCTCTTTGAGGCGCGCGTGGAACACGAACGCGCCGCCGACACGGTCTGTTGCCGTCATGACGACGGTCGGACGGCGAGCTAGCCCATTACTCACCGTCCACAGACCCGCGTCTACGGTGGCCGGAAGCCATCACGTGGCCCCCGACGCCCGGAGCGCCTTCCGCGCCTTCCGCGACGGCTGGGACGTTGAGAGGACGTTCTCTCCCTCTCTCGTTCCGCCACCTCCTTCGCTAGCATCACTGCTTCGCAGAAGGAGGCGACGGCGTCCCATTCCTCCTCATATTACGTGTCCTGACGTGACATAGGAAAACAATCAGAAACTGACGAAGGTTTATGAGACACCCGAAACTTTTAGATTTTCTCAATCAACCTTGAATCTAATATTCAACCTTGATAACGTTGAAAATCTATTAAAGAAATTTGACACGGATTGTAGTAGCGCATATACCTATGCTTGATGAGCACAAAAACATCTTAAGTTCCAAACGTAAAGTAGGTACCTTCATAATCTCAGATTTTTATCTCATTGGGCAGACATATACCTACTGGTAAACGCCAAAAGAGCAATCCTGACATATAAAAAAAGTTTCTTAATATCATAACAACGCCTGTAATCCCTGAAGGGTTAGGCAGAGGCCCGCAGAGGTGTACCCAATAGAACGTGCCCACATTTCGCTAGATATTTTGATGTCCCATGTAATAGGGGCGAGTCTATTGTCATCTACCGGGTACAAATCCAGAATCTGTGGCTGCTACTGAGAAATTCAAGATGGAAAAACCCAATACTTAGCACTTTGCCCGACCCGGCCCTTCCGACCCGCCCGACAGTTTTACCTACCATATGTGCCTAGAAAAACAGTTCTGCTTAGAATTTACATACACCACTTAGCACAGCCGCTAAGCTGCTAATTGACAACTCTGACTATAACTTATTGACCTATTCAAATAAAACCTGTGCAATAAAATTGAGATCAAACTATATTAACCCATACATAATCGTTTCCACTTAGTAAACCTTGTGGTTAAATAATTACAGGCCCACAGGTCGGTTTTCAAGGTTCGAGTCTGCTTGCCGAGGTCTGTTCATAGATGGGTGACCATCCACTAAGAGACGGGAGACCTCCGTGTCTAGGATTGCCCCGACTGTCGTTTGTGGATCTTTGACAGTCGCTAAAGAGTAGCCAGAAGCCAGATCTGATAAATGACAACAGGCATTGCCAAAGGATATATCCAGTACTTATGTGTATCAGATAGACAGTCGCTCTATGTAAAACTAAAATACCTCAAAGGTACCAACTGGATGCACAGTTAGTATCTTTGCTGCCCCCCTCCTCCCTCGTGACGTACTAAGCCGAGATCCCCCCACAGGAGGTGCCCTTAGCGATTAGTCACTTAGTCTATAAGTTACTTAAACTCAAGGCATCCACAGGGATTTGCCCGGTTAAGCAGAAACCAGTCAAACCAGTCTCCTATCTTCTTCTTAGCGTGTCGATGATAATTCCTAGTCGTCCAAGTATTCCTAGTCTCCTATTCTGAACTGCGCGATGCCACTACCATAAAAAAAAGCATCCGGTTAGACTAGAAGTCGATCTAAAATAGCTGGGAAAAGGTTAGGCCGATGATGAACCGTTTCCAATCTTGTTCCATATCGATGTCTCAGATTTTCTCCGAGAGTCCGTTTTCCTAAGATCCTGGAGTTTTCTTGTCTGATATCATAGTAAACAATGATCTAATATAGTTAGTACATATTATATAATAATTATAATAACAACAAAGTGATAAAAACTGACTATAATCTAATAATAGTCACTGCAGTCCACCCGTGACGGAATAGCAGGGTATTGATTATATGAAATCAAAACATGACGTCAGAACAGAGACGTACGGTCGGCCAAGAAAGATGGCCTATCAGTTTTTGATAACAATTTCTAGCACATGGGAATATTGCCTTAGTTTACCTTATAAACGTCACGTAGACTTACACGTGTCAACTTCTCTACAGTAATGTATAACTAGCTGTTGCCCGCGACTTCGTTCGCTTGAAAATTTTGATGTGTTTAAGTGAGAAAAGATAACATAGGTACAAAGTTACTTTCGCCTTTATAGTATTAGTAGGATTTATGATCAAAAATAGGGTATTCGTTATTTTTTCACGTTTTCCGTTTCGCTTCTGAAGGCGTGTAGTTTGTATTCGATAGAGATTCTTTCCCACTGGGAATATTCCTTTGTGTCGGCGTGATCGTGAACACATATTTCAATCTTCGAAAGGTAGACCTATTTTTGGTCCGACTGTACCTAGCTCAAAGTCTGTGAATACGAGATGACCTATCTGTTTGAATATTTGATATCTTTTCTTTTTTTGAATATCTTTTTTTCCATAAATAATACTCAGAAGTAATTTTTATGGAATGTTGACGACGTTTTGATATGTTTTTGCAGATATTTTGAGACAATTTTGTTTTGTAAGTACCTGTATCACTATAAACAACGAAAATTGCTTTATATTAGGTACCTTTTTAGAACTCGCATCCGGATTCCGCGTGCGGACCAGACAGATTATTTTGTATTAATGTGGACTAGGCGAAAGGAGTACCTATTCTAGGATCGTAGCAACTGGCGTTCTGTGCTTTCTGCCTACCCCCGTAGGAAGGCGTGAGTTTATGAACGTTTTACGCAACACCTTGTTAAGTCAGTAGGCAGGTATCTTTTTATGCCAGTCGCTCAAAATAACCTAATTTGAAAGTAAAATTTAGACATTTTGTAAGAACAAGGCCTAGAAGAAACTTGATTTTAAGAAAACTTGACCTGCGATATTTGCTCAGCCTAGTTAAATGTTTTATTCATTAGGTACCTCAATGGATAGGTAGGTATTACTAGGTAAACGTTGCTAAACTACACGTGCAGACAGGAATGTGTAATAACCACGTTTTCCACATTATCACAATTTAAAAGTTAATAATTAACTTATTAATCATTGGAAAACATGTCAAGTTTTTGATTTCCAATTTTTTCTAAGGAGCGAATTATCAGGCATTCGGTTGAAAAAGGCACAACTATATTAACTCTTACATAAATACTTATTATTTAAGTAAACATCGTAAAAATCCTGACTGGGCAGCTATAAAAATTGTCTTACCCTTGAGACGATAGAAGCCCGCGAAAAATCAATGATCCCGCCTATGCAAAAGCTACCATTTTAGTAGTTTTTGTTACCATGAAAAGTTTTGTAAACTACCATTAATTAATTCTCTAATTTCTCTTTTTTCAGACTTATGTCTCACAAAACGGGGCCCGCAGCCGGGCTACATGTTCCTTTTCGATATGCGTGGAGTTAAATTCGGCCATCTTACAAGAGTTAGCTTATCGTAAGTATCAACTTATGTTTGAATTTGAGCTGTTGATCCATTATTCTTTGGTCTGTATTTTTTAAATATACTTTTGCGAAACTACTAGTAGGTATAGGTACGTTCTCTAAAATTTGATAAAATTACGATGATTACCACTATCTATTCTGTAGTTAATATGTGATAATCTTTGTTATCCCAAAATAATGGATTAACAGCTGCAAAACAATGGAAGAATATTATGTTTTCAATATAAAATATGGTGATAGTATACATATTTATATTTTCATAGCTTTCAAAAGGATAGACAAAGGTAAAAAATGCGCATCAATGTCCCATTTTTCGCTTGTAAATGTGTTAATTAAAGTCATCATTTATCATGAGAGTTTCTGAAATACATACCTACTATTTTATTATTTTCAAAATAAATGTTTTTGTTAACGATGTAGTGATTAATTTTATTAGAAAGTCACTATAAAAAGTCTTTGTACCTACTTTGTGTCGTCATACAATTGGTTACAAGGTTTACATAATTATATAAAAGTCAATTTTGGTGAATCGTGATTCCCTTCAAACCTTCATTTATGTAACTTCAGTGTGGGTTCCAAATGCAAATGCATAATTGTACACAGTACATTATAATGTATGTTTACCAATAACGTGACCTCGAAAGTTGCTACAATGTCATAGTATGTAAACTAGCTACAAGTTATGCAAAAAGATTAAAAATTCACACAAATTCCAACGTTTTCAGGTCCCTCCGAAAATTCTTCCAGTATGTCCAGGAGGCTATGCCAGTTCGCATGCGCGCCATACATGTACTCAACACAGAACCAGTTTTAGACAAATTAATGTTGCTCATTAGGCCGTTTATGGACAAGAAGTTCTTTGATATGGTAAGTTTTACTTCCTTCTTGAACTTAGTATAACACATAAAATATTTATGACACAAAGTAAGTAATTTACGGTAATGCACTTTGAGTAATGCATTTTCTAGAACAGTAAAACTTTGTATATATTTGAGGAATAAATATTACAATTTTTAAGTTTTACTTTTATGTCTGCATTACCATACTAAAGGGTAAAGGTGAACTTATGATAATTTGCCTTTGATTGTAATCTCTTCATTCAGTGCAGTAGAAATGCGATTATAGAAGGTAGTGATGGTACTATGCCAAAAGATTTTCACAAAATATTTTGTTTTTGAATTTATAATTAAAACAATTCCTGCTTTAATTTATTCTTGAACTACACACAATCGATCGATCGCAGTTTATACCAGTTTTAAGGGACAAGTAACTGTTTTTACCTCATCTTAAATCTAATATTATGGAACTGCGCACAATGTAGCTATAAGTACTATGTACATATGTTGGTAATATTTGTTTGATCTGACACTACTTTATGTAAGTGTTTGCTTCGAACTATTCAAATTGCAAATGGACCGTATGGCCTTGGCATAAATAAGTTACAAAGAAGAATGGGTATTTTTGTATAGACCCCGTCCCTTTCCTTGTAACACTTTCTCCTATATATCAAATGAAAGAGCGTTAAAAATACATCATTTTATTGTATGACAGTAAATGTGTGAATAATGGGGGAAAAAAGTTATTCACCGATAAAGCAAGAAAATATTTTTTTTTTTTTTTCGTAGAGCCTGCTTGAGTGTGGTGTCTATTGATAGGTCTTTTAAAATAACACTGAGGTTACTAAAACCATTTCTTCTCAAAGTCAATCGTTTGAAAGATAGACACTTCCAAAGTGCAAAAATGTGCCCCCACCCCCTCTAACTTTTAAACTAACTAGGTGAAAAATCCAATAAAAATATATGCTGTAGATCGCAATGAAAACTCACAACCGAAATTAGTTTGAACGAGATATAGCCAGCAGTTTTTGAGATATAGCTCATTTAAAAAACCGCAAATATAACTTTGTCATTCATACAAACACCATGAAAAACAAACTTATCACAAAATATGTATTTATGTTGCCGCTTTAACAACAAATAATACAAATTAAAGGGGACTTCCCTACTACGATGATGCAGAACCTTTCATGTGCGAGTCTGACTCACACTTGGCAAGTTTTTTTTACCCAATTCATTTTTTTTTCAATTATTCACACGGTAACTGAACCGTGTGAATAATTGAAGAATTGAATTGAGGAAATGAAATACTTCTATGGTGTATACACCATAGAAGTATGTCTAAATTAAAGTCCAAGAATGACTGACTAAGAAATCAGAATCGACGGATCCGTGTTGCTGAGAGGCCGCATTTTAACGTGGCACATATAAAAAAAAAACTTATATTTTGTTCAATCCTAACACAGAGTGTATTAGCTTGGGGCAGTTTTCAGCAATAGACAGAGTGATTCAAGAGGAAGGTTTATATGTAGCACATTGCACCCGTGCGTAGTCGGAGCGGGTCGTTAACTAGTAAAAAAATAAAGAATAAATTCAATTCTTTATCGGTGAATAACTTTTTTCCCCAATTATTCACACAGTAACCTTGTGAATAATTGGAAAAAAATGAATTGGATTAAAACTTTGCCTAGTCGGACTCGTACATGAAAGGTTCCGTACCATAGGGCACGCCACGATAGCGGCGGTAAGTCCGCTCATTGAGGAGTGGCTGAAGAGGCACCACGGGCGCCCTCTTCAGCGGACACGGTTGTTTCGGGAGGTACCTGCACCGAATCAGGCGGGTGGAAACACCTGAATGCTACTGTTGCGAGGATCAGCCGGAGGATACGGTGGAGCACAACGTGGAGGTCAGCCCCGATTGGGCGGAGCCCCGCCGTGATCGGCGATTGGCGGCGGTGACCTCTCGCGTCCAAGCTCTGGTGCAAGCCATGGTCCGGGGCGAGAGGGAATGGGAAGCCGTCGCCTACTTCTGCGAAGCAGTGATACTAGCGAAGGAGGTGGTAGAACGTGAGAGGAAGAGAACCTCTCGTCGCAGCCGCCGCGGGAGACGCTCCGGGCGTCGGGGGCCACGTGATGGCTTCCAACAACCATAGACGCGGACCTGAGGACGGTGAGTAATGGGCTAGCTCGCCGCCGCGCCGTCCGTCTTAGGAGGACGACAGGCGTGTCGACGTCGAGTTCGTGTTCCACGCGCGCCTCAAAGAGATGTCAGCAATATGGAAGGGGCCCGCAAGGGTCGACGCCCGTCGGGGCTGCGGGTTGTTCGAAAGAGATAGAGCGGCATCGACATAAAGGGCTAAGGAGGAACATGGGTGGTTTTTAGTCAGTACAAGTCTGACTAAAATCTGGGTTTTAAAAAAAAATTCCGTACCATCGTCGTAGGGTCTGCCCTTTAATTTGTATTATTTGTTGTCGGCAACAGATATACACACTTTGTGATAAGTTTGTTTTTCATAGTGTTTGTATGAATGACATAGTTATATTTTCGGTTTTTTGAATGTTCTCTATCTCAAAAACTGCTAACTATATCTCGTTCAAACTAATTTTAGTTGTAAGTTTTTATTGCGATCTAGAGCATATATTTTTATTAGATTTTTCACTCCCTTATTTTAAAAGTTAGAGGGGTTGGGGGACACCTTTTAGCACTTTGGAAGTGTCTATCTTTCAAACGATTGACTTTGAGAAAAAATGGTTTTAGAAACCTCAGTTTCATTTTAAAATACCTATCAATAGACACCCCACTCAAGTAAGTTCGATGAAAAAAAAAAATATTTTTTTCTATCTTTATCGGTGAATAACTTTTTTCTCCCATTATTCACACATTTACTGTCATACAATAAAATGATGTACTTTTAACGCTCTTTCATTTGATATATAGTAGAAAGTGTTACAAGGGTAGGGACGTTTTGCCCCTTCTTCTTTGAGTTTTGTGGCTAGAAAAATAGTAAAAAAAATATATTTTCAATTTTTTGTGTAGGTTATCGTTTATGGAAAATAACAGGTTTGATTTAAAATTAAAATAGTTTTTTTGAATATGATTCTGTGTGTGGTGTGGTATGTAGTCATGTTTTAATAGGATTTGGTTTGCTAGTTTTTTTTAATTCTCTGAATTCCACAATAACCACATCCTTAAACTGATTAAATATTTATGTGTTTTAGTTTTATTACTGTGATGCTTGGTTGGTTTTGTATTTAAATTTAAGTGCCGTACCTATCAAATAAATGAACAAAAAATAAAAGAAACATAAAACTTAACGT
This sequence comes from Diarsia dahlii, assembly GCA_949775195.1. Lineage (NCBI taxonomy): Eukaryota > Metazoa > Arthropoda > Insecta > Lepidoptera > Noctuidae > Diarsia > Diarsia dahlii. The sequence goes on along the minus strand of OX459210.1, from coordinate 10,278,118 downwards.
ATCGTACAACAATGAGATTCGTTTTGCTGTTTAATGTCATATTTTATCAAACGATATTTTTTAATCCGTTTTTTAATAGTTCTATCGAGAAATCGTTTAAAACGAGTTTTGCTTATACATTTTTTTTCCAATTCAAAATGTTCAATAAAAAGAAGCAGGTACACCCTATAGTAATAAAAAAATTAAGTTCAAAAATCTAAAACCCGACTACTAACTCGCGGTCTTAAAAGTAGAAAACAAGAACATAAATTCTTGTCTGATATTCTTCGTAGTCGCATGCCACTGATACCTGATGCTCCTTCATGGCGTTCTCATTGATACAGAAGTCAGCTGTTAATTGCCATTAGCAAGGTGGCTTAATTTTTTTTTTTGAATTTTATTTTTTGTGTGTACTAAAACTATAATATAATACATATTTGTAATGTGCTTGTCAAGACCTTTCATTTGATACCAAACATGTTATGATTATCCCAATTAAATTTTTTTCGATGTTATAATCTGACATTTAACTTCCGTCATAAAAATATTTGATAAAATTTATATAGCCTATGACACCCGGGCTATTCTTACGAATCTATTGACACCTCATTTATTTATATCCGATCGGTAGTTTAGGCGCTACGTTGGAACATACATACATGCATACATAGACTGCCAAAATCATTACCCTTCCTTTTGGCTTCGCCGTAGTCGGGTAAAAATAGTTGAACTGAATCAGTGTTTTTAATCTCTGAAGTGTATAATGCTGAAGAAATATTAAGTACCTATCGTTGTTTCGGACGTTCCATGAAATATGCGTTAAATCAATTTTCTATGCATTTTCTTGTAAATCTATCCATGTTGTACTGGGTCCATCATTCATATAACTTGAAACGTTGGTTTAGATAATATAGTTTAGTTAAAACATTTTTTTACGTAACGTTCACCTAACTTAAATATTATAAATTTGTATAATATTGAATATTCATCTTAGCATACCGGACCTTGATCTTGACCAAGAATCTCATACCTTTGCGAATTATCGGTTGATATTAGGTACAATAAATAACTGATGAATCTTGACTTGACACTTTCCAACAGATTCGGCCAACATTATCACGACCTCGCAATATTATAAAACAGCTATAAACCAGTTCTACGTATAAATTATACCTTAAAGTTGATAGTGGTTAACTTCGTGGGTCGGTGTCAAGGGAATAAAGTTGCATCACTCATTACGGTCATCATACTAATATGAATTATCATACTAAATGATGAGCGCTTTTTTGAGCGCTTAGTTCTGAGATTTGAGGTTGATTACGAAAAGTGACCGTGTTATTCCCAATAAGGGAATTCATTTCAATATATTTCTGAACGAAGAGAAATATTTATTATAATAGCAAATGATACCATTTATGAACTAATGTCTGGTTTATCCCAGTAATTATCATATTTCACAATTTACTTTAAAAAAAAACAACTTGGTCTTTTCAGCTCAAATTCCACAACAAGAACGAAGACTTGGAGAAGTTCTACGAGACTGTGGTTCCGCGATCATCACTACCTCCAGACTACGGTGGCACCCTCCCTGACACCCAAACTCTTCACAAGAAGTGCATGCAACAGCTCGCACTTATGGAGCCCTACTTCAAAGCTGAAGAGGAACAGAGGATCGCGGCTTTACCAGACAAGAAGCGAGAGAAGGCCATGGAAAGGGCTTTTAAGAACTTGGATATCGATTAACTCCTTAATTCGATGTTATCCTGGTGTTATAATGAAAAATTGAAAGGTAATCGCTGTCTCTTCTCATTAGAGTAGTTTGATTAGCGATGGATATACCGCTTGTTTCCTTATAACTTGTATTTAAATGTAATCCTTTCTATTATTGAACGAATTTTAACAATGAATGTGAACGTGATCAGCACCTAAGTGCTGTCAGTGTCGTAATTGCTATGTAATGTTGAAACTGACAGCCCTTGAACGTCGGTTGGATATGCTGACAATTTCATTGGCGAGTTTGCTCATATACGTTGTTTTAGTATAGTATGTAGAAGAGATTTTTAACAGCTCTAGTTTCCGTTTTCATTATATTGCCAGTTCAGTCCTTGGAAGGAGTTTTTATTTTAGAACAATATGCATTTCAATATTACTTAAGTTGAAAGTCATTAAATTCAATGATAGCAGTGTTGAGTAAGATCCGCGCGACGGACGCGTATAGTATCGTAGTTACCTAGTTCTGGGTGAATATTATACATATAAGAATGTTCAAAAAAGATTTTCATGCGAACGTGTATTTCAAATGTTGTCAATTATAGATCTATAATTACAATAGATAAGGAATGAGATAGTACTGATTCGGCTATAAAGAATGTGAAAAGTCCTATCATCAAAATCTGCACAACCTTTATGTGTTCGAATGGACAACTATACAGAAATGTTTTTTTGTTGGTGATTGGTCTTTTCACATCCTTTTATATAATTAAATCACACTAAAAAATGTAGTAAATATGAGAAAAATAGACGCCAGATAAGAACTTATAGTAAATGAAAAGTTTTATTTTTGTTAAAACAGAATTGAATATTATGTATTATTGTTTTGTGGGAAAAAATATATACGTTAAGAAGTTGTTGTTAGGATGTGACAAATCCTTTATTTAGAGTTAGCTTTAAGCTATGAAATTATACATGACGCCAAACCATGGCATTATATTTATATGTAAAAATTGGTACCTACTTAAGTGCTCAGCTGGCTATATCTATAATTGCGATGTATTTATTAAAAGAAAGTATCTAAACAATTTAAATGAATATGACATAATAATATATCCACATAACTATATAGGAAGGGACAACCCCTCCCCCACGTAGAAATTCTTCATCGGTAGTTAAATTGCTTAAAGAATATTTGTATGTGGGGTTTAGAGTGATGTATTGAATACGTGGAAACCCTTATAGCGTCGATATCCCTTCCACCTTGTATAATCTATAATATTACATGGTAGAAACAAAGTAAAGACAAAGTATATCCAAAAATTTGGAAAGTGTCTAAATGTTTTCTTAAATGAGATAAGGCGCATTATACTGATTGTTATTGGTGTCCTATGGGTTTGCAATGTCTAATCATATTATTTTTTACTTAAACAGGAAGTGATTATCATTGGTTGCTAAGCATAGAAAAATAACAAAAATATATAAATGACATACATTGACAAGGATTGGATTTGGCTTTCCAATGGTTATCACTTGATAAAAAAATTCTTTAGATATGAATTAATTAATCTTATTGACCGTGAAAATAATGCTTAATATTTGTCCATTTTTTTACCAACTTCAACAAGGAGCAGGTTTTTATTACTTACTCACCCAATTTGAGTGGTATAATATATCACTGTCTTAAAAATATGAAAATAGTAAATAAAACATGATGAATATATTGTGTTCTTCTAAGACATTTAAAAAAGTATATGGCTAGTAGTTATATCGTTGCAAATCCTTGACCTTCTTTAGTTTATCTAAACTAATTACTACTTAGCGTAATATAACATTTCCGTAGTATATGCCGCCTCATAAACATGTAAAGAATAATAATTATGTAACCATTGTGTAAAAAATAAATTAGGATCTTATCGATCTTTATAATGATGTGATACAAAAGTGAGAAAATAGTAACATATAAAAGATGAAGTTTTACTGCGACATGAATACCAAAAAAATGGTATTCGAAAAAATATAGGTACTTACATAATTTGAAAATTATAATGAAAAACGTTAATGACAAAATCGATAAGATAAACTGGTGAATAGATTAATGTATTTAAATATTTGAAATTCCGAAATTGTTTTTGGTTTTTACTCCTCTTATTCCAATTTAGTCGGTATTCCATGAAAGATAATTAAAACGTATGTATAATTTATCTCTGTCTGTAAATCTTGCTTAAATTGTCTATTATGACTAAATTTTATAAACAGATTTGTGTAAATATAAGTATTACTTAATAACTTAAACCATTGTCAAAATCAATGTCTGACTAAATAGAACACAGTAGGCGCTCAATTATGCATACAAAATTAAAATGAGTTAGGGGTCGTGTTCACTGTAAGGTTAAGCCTTTAATAGAATTGGTAACTGGTAAAATGGCACGGGTATTTTAATAGTAATTTTTAAATTTTATTGTTAGTTTTCGTATTAGGACATGATTCCGATTTTGAGATAATGTCAAGAACATTATATCAAAATCGGAATCATGTCCTAATACGAATCGATTTGACAAAAAATGAAAAGGTGCGCTAACAGGTAAATGAGCCAATAATATGACAAAATTGATTTGGGGCCTGGATCGATAGAACACGCATTCCATGCTAAATTCTGGTCCGAGTCTTAAAACACGTTCTCTTGTGAAAATTCACGCGTCATAGCTAGGTGGCGGTAGCGTAGGTACTTAAGGTTTTGTATTTATGTGCACAGTAGTTTAGTTTTAGTTGAATATTCCACTTTATTCCTTATCAAAGTTTGTGATATGCTTGTGTTTCTGAAAAAATGTGTTATGTTGATTCCAAGAATCGGAAATTGTGATTTGAATTAGAAATATATTTTTATGCAATAAAGTGTATTTTTATTATTGAAAGAAATGAAAAAAAAATAGGAACAAAAAATGTAATTTAAAAATGGTACCTAACTCTTAAAAAATCTTACGAAAACACGATTACCGAAAACTATTGCTATCTGTCGCAAAAAGCGTACAATAAAATGGTAGGAATAGTAGAAAATGTTTTCTGACGTGTGGCAACTGGATGAATTAAACTGTCAAATAGATAATCTGTGACTGTCAAATAATAACGGTTGCTCAACACCTGCCGATTTTTTGTTTACAATCTTTTAACGGAAAGTTATGAATGAAAGTTATTGTTCAGTTAATAAATTATTGATTTACAGTGAAGTTAATTGTGTTTTGTGCATGAATATATTGGTTTTCTTGATGTTCACCACATTATTTTGGATTCCTCAAGGTATGAAGTTAGTATTCATTGTCTTGTTTAATTGTGTAACTATTAAATGAAAATGACTAAAACATCGCATAAAAATATAGGAATAATACCCTGCAACCTCTCTCGCAATATTTTCTTGTCGGTAATATTTTGCCATGCTGTTGTCATTGTTAGCCCAGAAACATTTGACATACTAATACTGTTTTGTCTGTTGTAAGTAAGGAGAGTCACTTTTTTTGCTGCACTCATGGATTAAAACGAATGTTTGTTATTATACAACTTATTTATGTCAGCAAACATTAAGATGACCCTCTGAATATCTTAGTGTAAAAATTAAATTCCTCTGGTAACTTAATTTTTTTTTTAATTATCGTCATTTTATTTTATTTCCAGACTGCCATGGACTCAGTGGACAACAATCAATTTGAAATAAAACCTGCAAAGAGCAAGCGAAAGGCTGCAACTCCCTGCTCCAACGCTTACCTGAACCCAGCTTTAGACATCCTTGCAAACAAGGACCCTATGTGCAACACTGCAATGGAGATTCCAATAAAGAAGAGGAAACGGACCCGAAGCTGTGGTGATACCGCCACATTTGACAACTCAGCTTTAGACTTAGGAGTAAATAAGAAAACCGTCAACAAACTACTTGCAAGAGAACTTGAAAATGTAAAACAGAATGTCAGATATGATACTACGGATGATACAAGTATGGATGCAGCATGTGATAGCGAACCAATTTATGCAAATTTGTCAGAAGTGCCCCAGCTACCGAAGCGACAGGATAATTCTTTAAATTTAACCAATATGACACAAAATAGCTTTAATTCACAAACAGTGTTGCACAATAATGACATTATGGAAGTGTCAATGCCAAATGAAGACTTGGATTCTGGTATTTCAGTTTTAGAACAAAAATCTTTAAGCGCTATCACAAATGATGATACCAAAGTATTCTCCCCTATCACTAATATACAAACTAATGTTACAAACCAAGTATTTATCAACAATTCAAGCAATTTAAACCTCAGTTTTATTGACAGACTTGCATTGGACTCACCTAATCTGTCAAACCAATCATTGTTCTATGATGATGATTTGAATGAAAGCAATATTATGGAGATCAAGACTATTACTATCATTACCAAGAAGAAAAGGATTAATACTAGAAATACAAATCCTTTCTTAGGACCAAACATTGGTAATATTAATGTTCCTATTGTAGCACCTAGCCAAAACCCATTTCTCAACCTGGATGTTACAAAACCCGAATTAGAATATAATGAAGAAGTTCTAAATAGACCTGTAGTTGTACCAGTTCAAGCAGACAAGGTTCTTGAACCTCGCCGGTTATTTGGAGATACAAACAGTACAATTTCAACTGTAAATGAATCTTTAGATGGCCAACCTGAATATGAAAATATAGATAACTATAGAAGATCTGAAAGCCCTGTATATGAAAACATTGATGAAGCTAACGAATATAACAAACAAAGCAGGATTCTAGGGTATGATGTATCACAATTCAGTGCAGTAGACATAATTAACTTGAATAAAAACGCACACCAAGATTCATCTAATGAATCCAATGACAGCAAGAAAGCAAAGAATCCATTCTTGAAAGCTGGCAATAGATTATCAAAACGAGTATTCAAGACATTAAGAAAGACTTTTAAAGGTGATAAATCAGAGAACAATGTTACTATAAACCCTTATGAAGTGCCAAGAAAACTACCAAAACAAAAAATAGAAACAAAAGAATCAGGCATTGAAAACCCAGCATTAAACTTGGACAATTCTGATGAAATTGAGATGGAAGAAATTGATGATCCCGATCATCAATATGAGACGGTAAAAACTTTAAGAAACACACATCTCAACATGAATATAACTCCTTTGAAAGAAAGAAGTGATAATGCTGATGTGTCCCATAATAAAACTAATACGCCTGGTAAAAAGGTCCGTTTTGATTCAACACTAAATCAAGAAAAGGTGATTACTGGTAACAGTTTTGATTATGATATTCAAAGCCCGGGAATTGATGCTAAAATAGAAAAGTATCATGATGAATTAGAAAACTGTATTAATGAGAGGAAGTTTTTGCAGCAAAATATGTGATATAATATAATCAGCTTGATTTTTAATGAGCATAAATTATTGCCTCATATTTTTTATGAATTCTAGAAGCATATTTTTCTGCAAATAAGGATAATTATATGCACAGATAAGTTTGTATTTGCCAGCAAATTGTCAATAGCAATCACGGAGTCTGGATTTGTGCCCAGTTGTTGGCAATAAGCTCGCCCCCTATTACATGGGACTTAAACATACCTGGCGAAATGTCAGTGTACTTTTAGTTACACCTCTGCCTAAGCTTTCGGGGATTACTGGCGTGATGTTATGTGGTAGGTATTTGCCATTAGCTCTTTGTGAAAGAAAGTGTTACATTTTGGCTTTAGTCCCTTTAAGATTTTTAAATCTATCTTTGTATAATTAGAAATTAAGATCTAATCATGTACTTTATATTTGTGATTTTTATACATTGTCATTATTCTTTAAGATGTAATTTATTCACTTTATAAATTAAGTATTTTTTCCTATGTTGCCCAAAGCATAATAAGTAAGTAGATTATATGTGTTAGTATTTATTCCAGTTTTTGGGAATCAAACGAAAATCTTGTAAAATATTTTTTGAAACTAGAAAGATTGTTTTCACTAAATCTACGGAAAACCAAAATAAAAGTGTAATCATGAATTTTAACACTGCTTTGTTCCAAAAGAGTTCAGTCTCCTAATGTTAGTAAAAATAAACATTAGTCCAGCAGCCCACCAATACTTACAATTATTTTTATTTATTTAAATATGTAGGTACCACTACTACCTTTTATAATTTACTCTGAATGATTTCAGTGTCTGCTGCAATGTGGCAACATTCGTTGATGTTTAGTATAATGTTAGATTACTTATTGTATGATTTTATTATTTAACACTTATTTATTTAATTATTATTAATTGTTTTTAGTTGAACTAAATGTAAACTTTGATTAAACTTGCCGATTTACAGACTGTAAACTAAAATATCGCCAAATAAAATGCAGTTTTCTGAACTTGAAATTTGTAACTTTTATTTTTCCGAATACTATCCGTTATATTTCACAATGCAACCGCTGCTTACTTGCTGTTTTTCGGTCAGCAACAGAAGAAGTTTATTCTTTAAAATACCTATATAACAAGTTTTTATTAAAAAGACTCGGTTTGAAACTTACACCCGTATCTATAAACAAGTCATAGTGATTACTTGAGTAAAAGTCATTGTTTAACTCCACCGTAAAAACGGCTTTTTTTCTCAGTGACGGCAGGTGCGATATTTGGTTGACCATCTTAACAGCGACTGCAGCTGTTACGAATGTACTTCGCCTACAGCCGACCATCTACCTGGGTTCAAAAACTTTCAAAACATAACATCACGCCTGTAATCCCTGAAGGATTAGGCAGAGGTGTAGGTACCTACCTAATAGCTGCCAGTTGTGTTATAAGTGCCATAGAGCAGGAGGCGAGCCTATTGCCATCAATTCAGACTCCGTGGCTGCTACTGACAACTTCCTGACAGAAAACTCCAGTAACACTTTGCCTTACCCGGGAATCTAACCCAGGAGTTAATGTTCAGCAGCCGCGCTTGCAACCACTGGAACAACGATGCAGTCAAACCTTTCAAATTTAATTATTTTACCAAAATCAGCTTTTATGTTTTTATAATACATATCTGCTACAGAAAACACAACAAAATTTCGGCAAAATTGATTAAAAATGATAGGATCCTGTCTAGTCTTTCTCCAACTATGTTGTGGACGGCTCTTGTACGGTCAGCTTCTGAAGTAGATTAACACTACTCTAACATCCGTATCTATCGCCAAGTTAAAGTAATTACTTGAACTTATGTAATTACTTATGCAAACATTTTTATGCAATGGGCAAGAATTTAAACGAATAGTTACACCCGTATTCATTAACTATGTTCAAGCATTATTGGCGTAACATACTATAAACAAGTAATTACTATTGCTTGAGTAAATGTCATTGTTTAAGATACGATTTTTTCTCTGTAGTTTAGTATTTCCCTAATGTTAGAACTATCAAACGTTAGAATTCTTAGTTTTGCTTTCATTGACGGTTCTAACATCGTTTAAATTCTTGCCCATTGCATAAAAATATTTGCATAAGTAATTACTTAAGACCAAGTAATTACTTTGACTTGACTATAAATACGGGGGTTAGAACCCTCAATGCAAGCAAACCTAAGAATTCTAACCTATGATAGTTCTAACATCAAGGAATTACTAACTACTAAACTTTGACGACCCGTTTAGCGCAGTGGTTTAGAGCGCCGTTTGAGACGCAAGGGTAGCGGGTTCGATTCCCGCACCAACACAAATGTTTGTTGATGAAATAGATATTTGTGTTGGGTCTGGGTGTTTGTAGACTGTAGTACCTTCGTTGTTCCTGGTTACCATAGTACAAGGGAAAACCTTAGTTTGGGACCAGGACAATGTATGTGATGTTGTCTCAATTTATTACTATTATTATTTATATTACATTAAAAATCGTATCTTAATGGATCCAGTTAGAAAAAAACAATGAGCGTGTTTTTTGTTGTTCGACCGCATGGCATGACCGCATAGAAAAAAAAAACAAAAAAACATTGCGCCTCGCCAAGCGGTCACGCCCGGGGGCGTAAAATGGCCGAATTTAGCAAAATCATGATAATATAAGAAATATGGCATACCTACAGGCTACATTTACAAACATTACATCACGCTTGTAATTCCCAAAGGGTTGGTAAAACTGTAATTAAAAGTAGATACACCTACATTTCGCCAGTTATATTTAAGTCCCATGCAATATGGGGTCGAGCTTATTGCCATCAATCGTGCACAAATCCAGGTCTTCTTCTTAGCGTGTCGATGACAATCTAAATTTGGCGACTGGTTGGGCACTTTCAGTAGCCAGATCCAGATTATGTAGCTGCTATTGAGAAATTCGTGATGGAAAACTTATTAACACTGCCTGACCTGATGCCCACCAGAACACTAGACCAAACGAGGCAGTTAATTTGATTCACGATAAAATTTTTAAAATGGTCACAGTTGTAGATAATAAGTTTTTTTCCTACTCCTCCGCTATTCTTTTCTGGAATAATTTCGTTGCGGGATTCAAGACAGTTGAATCGTTTCACTGGGAAGTGGGACGACGTCGAGCTTCATTGTCTTGGCGCATTTCTGGTAGTCGCCACTGTTGATTCTAGCTTACAGGAGGTAGGTACAGTGGTTTGGGAAAAGTGTGGCGGGCTTATCCCAACAAAAAAAATATTTTATTCAATAATAATACTAATATTATGTAAAATCAATCATTTTTGTCCCTATGGTCTGTGTGGTCATTAGGCTGGACCATCCTTTGTTACTTTGTTGTTACACAAATCGCCTGTGGAGGGCCTATACAAATTGTTATAGTAATATTACTGTAGCGTGCGTTTTGTGAATCTACGACACACTGATATGCAGGCGCTACCGCCTTACGAAAGAAGAAAACTTCTTTGTTTTGCGAAGATATTATTTTAAGGAACTTTAAATTAAGGAGCAGCACTTCGGTTAACTATTTACTTCGGCAACACTTAAGATCCGGAGAGATTGACAAAGATCGTCACACACTGGATGCCTGAGGAAGGACAGCGCCGTTGAGGTCAACTGCGACGAATCACGAAGGTGACGTGATGAATTGATCATGTTTGCGGGGCTAACATGGCCAGAGATCGGACTGGATTGGAGCAGTAGGTTTTGTACGCACTAGGCCTTTAGAAGTTAGAACGGGCCACATTTCGCCAGTTATGATTGAATCTTTTAAATCAGAATGTTTTGTAAGAACATTCTTATAGTTATTTCAAAGAGTGTCCATGACGCTACCTACCTGTTTTTCATATATGAGATTTTGGAATGAGGTATAGAAGGGGAAAGGAGAGGCCTCTGCCCTGCAGAGGGACACCTAGTGGGCTAGAAAAAAAAACGTAAGAACGTAAGTACCTATGTGGTGAGAATAGCCACTTTAGTTTTAGTGTGTTTAGTATTTCTACAAACACGTCTTTGGCCTTCCTTCAACATTACATATTCTTAAAGATTACCATAAAAACAGTTAATTGGACACTAAGGGTCCATAGCAGACCTCACACAACCATTCAAACTCCACAAGGTGACAAACACACAATCAATTTATTCCCCTCAAGGCAGGGACATTGGGTACCTCCTCCAATTGAATGCACACACAAATTGCAACGTGCAGGAGTCTATTGGATAATAGGCTCACGTGGGGTCTATATTTGGACCTGTAATAGAATAATAAGAGGTCTAACTGAACTGTTGTTGTAGTAAGTAGTGGCTAGGACGTCGCGCGTCGGACTAAACTGGGAGTCATCAGGTTTCCAAGTATTGTTGTTATGAATTAGAATATCTGTGTAGGTATTGCCTCTTTTCGTCATCAGGCGTTTGAGACAGGAAAATGAGAACGTTGCAATAATGGTTGCGGTTGCGTTATACGCGTATCCTAAATTATTTATGTAGTCCTCCTGCCCGATTTTGACCACGGCAATCATTCTTAGCGGAGATTAGCCAGCGGTGTTGTTGAGAGTTTGGTCAATTGACAGAATCAAACCTCGACCTCATTCTACTTCATACTTTATTTTTTTTGTTATAAATAGTTTAAAAAGTTGGCAACGTCATGTGACAGCATAAAAAAGCGAAATAGAATGGCGAAAAGAAAATGTGCTCCGAATTGTTAATCTTGTTTGTTTAAGAGAGTTTGGTTTCACAAGTAGTGTCAAAATATTCAAAAGGTACTTTTTTGAAGCACTTGAATAAAAGAAACATTTGTCAACTTTGGACTGAGTTTATTTGCAACAACAAACCCAAACCCACTCAAATTAACAACAGGTTATGGGCCCAGGGCAGCTGTGAAAGGGTTTTGTTGGAAGCAAGGCCAGGAAAGCGACGGTGAAGTCGAGAAAGCAGTCCAAAACGTCAGAACAAGCAAGGCAGTCATCGCACAGCAAGTCAACGTTTAAAAAAACGTACACGCAAGTCGCTTAAGTCAGAAAATTCGCCACGAAAGGTTGTAAATTCATTTTGTTTATTTAATAAAATTGTCAGAAGTCAGTCAAAGCAAAATGGATACTGTAAGATCTCAGTTGGAGATGTTAAGTGAAGATAGTCAGGGAAATGTCAATTTCATTTCATGGCGATTTAAACTAAATCTAGCACTTAAGAATAAAGAACTGTATGATATTGTGTCAGGCACGAAAGTCAAACCAGCATGTGCTACGTCAGAAGCAACCGATTCAGCTTGGATCAAGAAAGATGTTGAAGCTCAAACGTTGATAGGTTTAAATGTAAACAGTAAGATAGCTAACAAAATTGCAAATTGTAAAACTGCCAAAGACATGATGGACAAATTAGTTAGTTTATATGGCACAAAGACTGATGTAACTTTAGAAACGTCCCGAATCAAATTCTTTACCTTTGAGTATGATGAAAGCAAGTCAGCAATAGAGAATTGTATGGAGATTATGGATTTGGCTGAAGAAGTGTCAACTGAAGAAGATCCTATGAGAGAAAGTTGGGTCATGACGAGGATCTTGAGTGTCTTACCAGCAAAATTGGCACATTTCAGAACAGCATGGAATAACGTGACGGGACCTACAAAGAACTTAGATACTCTCATTGAACGTCTAAGACTTGAGGACGAGCAACTTAAGGAACCAACGATAAACGCAGAGGGCAGTACCAACAACGCTCTCATGACAAGACGTGAGAAACAAGGACAGTCGTCAAGCAAGCAGGACAAGTCACAGTTCGCATGTTACAAATGTGGGAAGAAAGGTCACGTGATCAAGGAGTGCAGAGGAAAGGCATGTCAGAAATACATCGAGTATTGCAAGAAGAAATACTCATGCAACAATTGCAAGCAGAAAGGACATTTCGCAAAGGACTGTCCATCCCGAGAAGAAGGAAATAAGCCAGAAAATGGAAAACCACCCAAGAGGGCTTTTTTGACCACAGCACTCTCGACAATGGACAATGACATCTCGCAAGACAGGGCAACTTCATGGTATCAAGACTGTGGAGCCAGCCAACATATGACGTCTCATCGAGAATGGTTTATACAGCTTGCAGAGCTGGACGAGCCAATTCCAATTGTGATCGGAGACTCAAGCAGGCTAGATGGTGTTGCAGTCGGCAACATTGACATGGAGGCTTTTGATGGTCAAAAGTGGTATCCAGTGGTACTTGAAGATGTGATCTACGTACCAAATCTTAACTTTAATCTTTTCTCAGTAAGTCAGATGCTGGACAAGGGACATGTACAGAAGGCAAATGGAAACGAGTCAACATTCTACTGTCAGGATAGCAAGGAGATTGTGGCAATAGCAAGACGCAAAGGAAATCTGTACAAAATGATGCTCAGGAGAGAAGAAGAGACAAGTTTGATGGTCCAGTCGATCAAAGTATGGCATGAAAGACTCGCCCATCAGAACGTGAAGTATGTGAGGGATATACTGAAAAGGAAAGGGATCAAGTATGTTGATGACTGGAATAATTATGTGTGCACAGGGTGCTCATATGGCAAGCAACATCGATCCGCACATTCGAACAATCCCAAGACAGCCCAGCAGCCATTAGATCTTGTGCATGTCGATACCGGCGAGATGAACATCCCATCTCTAGGAGGATCAAAGTATTGGCTCATGCTGAAGGACGATTTCTCTCACTACCGAAGCTGTTACTTTATGAAGACGAAAAGTGAGGCTCCAGAGAAAATTGCAAGCTACCTGAGACTTGTGGAAAATCAACTAGGGAGGAGAGTGAAGAGTCTGAGATCAGATAACGGCACGGAACTGAAGAATGCAAAAACAAAAGAGTTGATGGACAAGTTGGGAATCCTTCACACCTTTACGAATGCATATACGCCAGAACAAAACGGAAGGGTTGAAAGAGAAATGAGAACGATTGTCGAGGCAGCCAGGGCAGCGATACATGCAGATGGTTTGGACGAGAGACTATGGGCAGAGGCAATGAACCACGTGATCTTCACGATCAATCAGACAGGAACCAGCAACGTACCAGGAAAGAGTCCAGCAGAATTGTGGTTTGGAAGGAAAATAAAGATTGAAAAACTGCGACTTTTTGGATGCGAATGTTATGTGCTGACCCAAGCACAGAAGAGAGGTAAGATTAATAGAAAATCAGAAAAGGGAATTCTGGTTGGATATGACATTGATTCACCCTGCTACAGGATTTATATGAAAGAGAAAAGAGAGGTCATCAGTTCAGACAATGTAATCTTCGACGAGGAAAAGATACTACAAAGACAAGGCACTGAATTTGAGACATCGGCAACAGAGGGCACACCTGAGAAGCAAGAAGAAAGCAGCAGCGAGTCAGACGAAGAAGAGGACAACTGGACGACTGGAGAAAGTGCTGAAGAGGCAAGTGACAACGAAAGTGGGACACAACCGCCAGAAGAAGAGCCAGGAACGAGAATTTTGCGAGATCGTAGAACTTTGCAACCACCACCGAGGCTGAGAGATTGCGTACTTGACACCAGACGTGGAGGAAAGAGCGCAAAAGTAGCCATGATTGGTGAAACTGAAGACATCCCGGTGAGTGAGGCACTCAAAGATGAGAAGTGGAGACAGGCAATGCAGGAGGAGTACGACTCGCTAATAGAAATGAAAACTTGGGAACTGGTGGACTGCCCTGAAGGAGTGAAACCTATCACATGTCGGTGGGTACTTCGACAGAAGGTAGACGGAAGATACAAGGCCAGACTCGTTGCAAGAGGATTTGAACAGAAGGAAGGAGTGGACTACGCGGAAACATTCAGCCCAGTAGCCCGCCATGCATCGATTCGACTACTACTAAGTCATGCAGCGTCAGAGAAAATGAAGCTGGTATCGTTCGATGTGAAAACGGCATTCTTGTATGGAAACCTGGAGCAAGTCATCTATATGAACCAGCCAGAAGGGTTTGACGATGGATCAGGGAAAGTTTGCAAGTTGGAAAAGAGTCTTTACGGGCTCAAACAAGCTCCAAGGATGTGGAACGAGAGGGTAACCACACATTTTGAAAAGAAGATTGGTCTGATCAACACAGATGACGACCCGTGTATTTACTACAACAAGGGCAAGAGCATTATGCTCTCACTCTTCGTGGATGATGGATTGATAGCTGGTAAGAATGAAAAGGAAATATACAGACTCTTGGGAGAGATTAGCAAGGAATTTCAGATCACATATAGTAAGAAAGCACAGGATAAGTTAACGTACTTGGGTATGGAAATCAAGATCGACAAAGATGGTATCTTTGTGAATCAGCCTCGTTATACGGAGAAGATCTTGAGAAAGATGAAACTCGAGCAGTGCAACCCAGCATCCACACCCATTGAACAAGGAATGATTACCAAGAAGACAGACTTCAAGAACGACGAGGCACTCCCGGCGAACAACAACTATCGCGAGGCGATAGGAAGTTTACTGTACCTAGCTACAATAACTCGGCCAGACATCAGCTTCGCCGTGAACTACCTCAGTCGATTCTGCAACAAGCCCATGAAAAGCCATCAGGCGATGGTGAAACGTGTGTTCCAGTACTTGAGAGGAACAGCGACAGCAGGAATCTACTTCGGAGGAGGCAAAGAACTCGTGGCATATACCGATTCAGACTTTGGAGGAGACTCTGAGACAGGACAGTCGACGAGTGGAGTATTGGTAATGAGAGGAGGACCAGTGATCTGGTACTCACAGAAGCAGCGTTTGGTAGCGACTTCAACTGCAGAAGCCGAGTACCGAGCCGCAGTGTCTGTGATTGACGATGTGTGCTGGATCAAAAGAATTGCACTGGAACTTGGTATCCTGGAAAGTGATCAGCCGATCACCCTGAAAGTCGACAACATGTCAGCCATTCACATGTTGCAGAATGCACACGAAGGAAAGACGACCAGAGGAAAGAAACATATTGAGATACCACGAAAGTACATTCAGCAACACGTCGGCAACACGGTGACACTGCAACACGTCGAGAGCAGCAAGCAGATTGCAGACATTCTCACTAAGCCACTCAACAGAAGAGTTTTTGAGATGCTCTGCTGTAAATTGATCAAGGAGGAGTGTTGAGAGTTTGGTCAATTGACAGAATCAAACCTCGACCTCATTCTACTTCATACTTTATTTTTTTTGTTATAAATAGTTTAAAAAGTTGGCAACGTCATGTGACAGCATAAAAAAGCGAAATAGAATGGCGAAAAGAAAATGTGCTCCGAATTGTTAATCTTGTTTGTTTAAGAGAGTTTGGTTTCACAAGTAGTGTCAAAATATTCAAAAGGTACTTTTTTGAAGCACTTGAATAAAAGAAACATTTGTCAACTTTGGACTGAGTTTATTTGCAACAACAAACCCAAACCCACTCAAATTAACAACAGGTGTGCAAGTGGAAGATAGTGCACAGGTAGGTATGTATTCAGACACAGGTGTACTCTGTTTCCTTTTCTCTCATAGTCCGATGGGACGGCAATCCGGCGCGACCGGATAGAGATCAGATGCAGGACCAACGACGGCTTAACGTGCTGCCAATTTCCAATAAGCACCCAAATAAATACCCAATAGCATATTTTGCCAGATCCAAGGAATCAAATCTGGGACCTCACGCTACTGGACGGGGGCTTCACAGGGGCTCCTATTGCTCCTAAAGTAAAAGTAAAACGGAATGGTGAGATTCCTAAATGTAATAGATCAAAATATCGTATACCCTAGATTTTGAAAAATATTGCAATTTAGTATGAAAACCTTGCTTACAGAACAGCCAGACTAAATAATAGGTAATATTGCGACGGGACACACCTAATATCCAATTACCTATAGAAATCTGGGTCAGTGGAAATATCCTAATCAATTAGCTTGAATAAACTTCACTGCCTAATTTTGATTGGGCGAGCACCATTCATTATTTACTAATCTACCTGTATGATCTATCTATAGTTCGTGAGGATCTCGACCCATCTTATGTTACACCTGATTGCGTACGAATACTGAACTGATAAAAAAACAAATAAGTAGGTACATAAGAGGAAGTCTGAAAGTGACGCCGGTGACTGAAAAGTTATGTGAAAATCGGTTGTCGTGGTATGGGCATGTGATGCGGAGAAATGAGGAAATTATGTCGTGAGGAAGGTTTTGAATATAAATGTGGATGGGAAGTGGATGGGTATAAGAGTAGAGGAAGACCAAAGAAACGATGGATGGACTGTGTTAAGAATGATAATATGGTAAGAGACATGAGACACCTCCTTGGTGTCTCATGAGACGATGAGAAACAGAGAAGTACGGAAGAAGAAGACATCCCCGACGACCATCGCCGACCCCAAATGAATTGGGATAAGGGCAAAAGAATGACGATGACGTACGAATACTGAATAGTGTTATCTCACGAGATCTACTTACGTCAGAAATTATCAAAATGAGATCGCTAATACGTGGACAGGATATCCGTCAGACGCATTTTTGATTTTGACGCAATATGCACCCCAAGATTTGCGTCATCAGTAGAGTGACACACGTTTACATTCACAATAAAAGATAATAATCTAAAAGTTTATTTTTATCTCCAGAACTGAAACACTTGGTAAAAATCTGTTTGCTCTTTCCAAAGACAGATGTAGGTAATTTTTTAACAAATTATTATTTATTCGAATGATTCATTCGAGCTATCAGAGGATATCAGTTTAATCCTGAATGATGTGATAATGGTTTTCTATAATTAATGTTTTTGTACTCTACCAGTCCTATTTGACCCTAAGGTTCTCTTGTGCATGAAGTTTAAATAAATAAATAAATAAGTTTTTCACAATCAGCAGTTTTTGTGGAAATGTGGAAAATTTCAAAAAAACTTAAAAAAAATATTTCTCAAATACCTAGTTTGTACCTACCCTAACTTTTCGTTTGTTGCGAATAAGGTCTAGTACTTTAGAAAAGTCATCAGTCATTATTGATAAATTATTAAATTATTAATGTTATCATTAAAATTACTTTTCATTAATCTTCAATATTACCTACAAAACGACTATTTCATTAATTAAAACTGGAACATAGGTAGTTACATTAATCTAATTAAATAATGATATCTAAGTCATTAAATAATTTTAAAATCATGACTTCCTGCACGTACGCCTTGGATATGGCATTTTATGGAATAAATATTTCATTCATGTTGCCATCCAAGAGTCCAAAGACAGTGATAGCCTAGTGGTGTGGCCGGCACGTCGGCTGGCCAACTCATAGGTCGGCAGTTCGAACCCGAGACACACACCTCTGATTTTTCGGATTCATGTGTACATTTTATCAGTTGCTTCGATGAAAGAATGAGGAAATCATCACGCTTGTAAGATATTTTTCAACAGCATGTAAATCCAAATCAGAGGTCCATGTGCGGCATAAAAACTCTGTCTCCAAGTTAATCGCTAACCGCACGAAGAAAAAGAAAGATCCAAGAGACAAAAACTGAAGTACCTACCCGATATGCCTGATACACTTATACTTCACTCCGGGACACATCATCATCATCATCAGCCTATATTGTTCCCACTGCAGGGACTCAGGCCTCCTCTCTAGGAGAGGGATAGGCTATAATCCACCACGCGGGCCCAGTGCGGATTGGCAGATGTCACATATCTTCGAATTTTTTGGTTCTAAGGCCCAGATTCAGAGACCGCACTTTGACTTTACTACACTTTTCTTTTGTAGGAAATAAGTTTAACACGAAGGACTACATTATTTAAACGCATACTAATGCAAAGTTTACTTTGAGGCCAAAGTCATGATTATCGACTACTTCGCCTTTACTAAGTAAAGAACAGCTTGAAGTAGATCTTTCCATCAAAGTAAAGTCAAAGTGTGGTCTCTGAATCTGGGCCTAAGACATGCCGGTTTCCTCACGATGTTTTCCTTCACCGTTTTGAGAGCAGCGGTGATGAAATAAATTACACAAAGTAATGCGCCTGCCTGGGTTCGAACCCACGACCTACTGCTCGTAAGTCGGGGCCGACACCACTGGGCCACCGCTGCTCCGGGACACAAGCATCGCTAATTAACAAACGTTCTTTTAAAACACTAGCTTATGTCTCCGGCTTCGCCCGCGTGGTGTTCGGGAATTGCCCACGGCATCGTACCTTGCGGGATAAAAAGCCTATGAGTTATTTATTTATTTATTCCAGACTATAATCTAATACTATGTGCATATTTCATCCAGAGCCGTGCAGCGGTTCTGGCGTTATTATGTAGGAAACCAAACTTTCGTGGTTAAATACTTAATAGTCTCTCTCAACTGTAAGTAATATTGAGTTGCTGTAAGAAAACTAGACAACAGAAAAGACATACTTAATTATGTATTAGATCGACTGTAACAGAATGTCTTCTCCATACATTAATTTACATAAGTTATTGAATCAATGAGCATTTACAGACCGTGATGGATCTGTGTGGATGCAATCAATCGAGACAAATATGTATGTTTTCTAGCCTGAGGTTTTTCGCGTTGTTCGCAAGAGATACCGCGGCCTCGATATAAAGGGCTAAGAAGGAACATGTTTGGTTTTTAGTCAGTAGAAGTCTGACACTCCCTTTCTCGCTCTTGGGCAGAACGGGAGGGGTTACTTAATGATTTCCCACCCACCAAAAAAAAAAGGTTTTCTAGTCACCCCATTACTATTTTTACGAGTAAATTAGCATCAAGCTTAGGCGTTACCTACAATCCTACATACCTTAGCATAATCAGCATAATTTAATAATGTACCCCACTGCTGGGACAGAGACCTTATCTCTATGAGAGGTAGTGTGGTGTAATCCACCACGCGGGCCCAGGTAGATTTCACATGTCTTCGAATTTTAGGATCTAGGGCACCGGTTGCCTCACGATGTTGTACTTCACCGTTTTGAGAGCAGCATTTGTGCGGCATGTCAACTGAACGTGTCCGAAAGTTCCTTCGGGGCTGCGGGTTGTTCGAAAGAGATACCGCGGCCTCGGCACAAGGGCTAAGAAGGAACATGGGTGGTTTTGAGTCAGTAGAAGTCACTCCCTTCTGCTCTGCTCAGAGCGGGAGGGGTTATTTGATGATTTCTCTACCCGGGGCCGGTTGGGAAATCATCAAATAACCCCTAAAAACAAAAGATATACGAAAGTTGTCGGTTTTGGTATTGCAGGCCCCATTGCAGTAGCGTAGCATGTCTTTTTCTTCCGTACTTCTCCATTACGAGTGCATCTCATCTTGATCTCATCAGACACTCTTTACACGCCATATCATCCTTCACACAGTCCATCTATCTGCCTTTCCTTTCTGAAATTAATAGAGATATTTTACCTGAAAACGTAAAATAGCAAAGACACTCTCATACGTGAATACACTGTAACCATGTTTCTTTCTTCATGTTTATAATGAAATTGTTTATAATAAAATATCCTAACGTCATCCAATATAACGCTTTATCGAGTGCAATTGAAACATTCAAAATTCATGCTCAAGCGACCAATCCAGCGACTGTGCTAATAAAAAAGCGATGCGATCAATGAGGAGTCATTGGCAGGTCACCGGGGACTTCTAAACACTCCAGCCGTTGATGGATTTGACCTGTGACCTCTCCTGGTATTAAGAGGAATTGTAGACGTTGGTACATTGTTGCTCCATCATTTTTTATAGCAATTGTTTTTATTATCACGTAACTTCACGCGAGAGAGCAGTGGTGGCCCAGTGGTGGCGGCCCCGACTTACGAACAGTGAGTCGTGGGTTCGAACCCCGTCAGGCATATTACTTTGTGTAATTTATTTCATCACCACTGTTCTCAAAACGGTGAAGGAAAACATCGTGAGGAAACCGGCATATCTTAGAACCAAAAAGTTCGAAGATATGTGACATATACCAATCCGCACTGGGCCCGCGTGGTAGATTATAGCCCATCCCTCTCCTAGAGAGGAGGCCTGAGTCCCTGCAGTGGGAACATTATAGGCTGATGATGAACTTCACGCGAGTAATCGCCGAAGGACTAGGTAGAGGTGTTTCTAATAGTGCACCCACGTTTCATCGGGTTATGTTTAACAGTTCCATGTAATAGGGGGCGAGCCTACTTCCATCAACCGGGCAAGGAGAAACCCAATATCACTTTGCCAGGGAATCAAACCTAGAACCTCATGCTCAGCCTACAGTTGCGCTTGTGACCACTCGACTAACGAGGTAGTCTTTATTGAAATGTTTTTATTTTCTCAGCTCTTTATCAACTAACACATTTTAGATTCTTGATTTGATTGAGAGGAAAGCCGCGGGGAAGGTACAGACATGTCAGATCAGGAGACAGGTCTATGTAAGATACGACTTAGTTGATGGCTTATAATAAAATAATAGGGGATCGGACTGGGTCAAAATAATATGATTCTGTTTAGTCCGTAAGTTAGATTATCGAAAAATATTGAATACGTGTTTTTTGTTTTATCAAATCAATAAAAAATTACGAAGATAAAACGCGTCAAAGATCTTGGAGTGGGGCTTGAAACGTCACTTGTGTCGTCAAAATGTACTATCATATGACGTCACACGAGTTTTCGAAGCACTGTATCGTATTCATTTTAAGTTTACGTGAAAAAAGAAAAAATACGTGTCCAATAATTTTTGGAAATTTATCTGACGGACCAATGATATTCTAGTAAACAGATATGTTATAAGCGCGCAATCGTGAAGACTCGAAAACGACCCAATTGGGTCGTATTGTCTTTAGTCTGAATCATGCATGGCGACGAGTGACACGCTACTACGAATTACGGTACAAATTGTAATAATGCCATCTTGCGTGTTCAGAAAGTGTACCAATTACGATACCAAAGTTAATAAAAAACACGGGATCTCATACCACATGTAAAATACACAATATACTTCGATTTATTAATATTTTTCATTTATTTTCCTAATATTCTGATACATGGAGGTTAGAAAAAAAGAAAGAGATGGGAAATACATTTTGTAGTGAGAACGACAAGGACGCGTGCACTCCAATCATAGAATAAAAATACAGATGCGAATATTGAAAAAGGTGAAATATCTGTGCGGGACGTTCGAGTGGGCATTAAAGTCATCGTTACCCCAGAGTTCTGCTTTCCTTTATTCTAACCTTGTATTATTTAATTATTATAGTTTACTTTATGACAACAGCGAGTTTAAACTATTTATTGTCTTTTCTTCGTTAAGGTTTCCAAGTATTTCCAACCAATGAGGTCCGGCTACAAGAATCATAATTGAATCCCGAAATAAAAAAACTCTTTAAGAGGCAGAAAAGAAATAACTTGAGTCTTTTC
Organism: Diarsia dahlii; assembly: GCA_949775195.1. Classification (NCBI taxonomy): domain Eukaryota; kingdom Metazoa; phylum Arthropoda; class Insecta; order Lepidoptera; family Noctuidae; genus Diarsia; species Diarsia dahlii. The sequence goes on along the minus strand of OX459210.1, from coordinate 10,255,723 downwards.
GAAGGTGGATGATTGTTTTTATTACAAAATAAATATTTTGTTTCTTTTACATTGCGTTTTATTTCTCACCTTACCTACCCTCCTACCCTACCCTTATGGGTAACGTTTTAGTTGTTATAGGTACAAACCTCGTGTAAAAATTTAATACACTCGGTTTGTACCTTCTGTCTCGTTAAATTTGTTAGACTATGATCCCAACATGCGGTGATTGGTGGTCAGAATAATGTTTGTTTACATTCAAGCGCAATTGACAACACTATCTGTCTCTTTTTTTCTTATTGGTTATACCGAGCTATCTCTTTTGTATCATTTTGACATGTAGTGGAATGTAGATGAATGAAAAGTGTGTATGTGTGCTGCCGCTGCTGCACGGAACACTTTTTTCGGTGGTTTTGTAGGTGTATAACATATCTGTTTATTTGAATATCATTGTGACGGACTAATTAGTTTTTTTTTGTCCGATCCCCTATTGGAAAATTAAAAACATAAGCGAAATATATTCAAGAAAGTAAAACACATCCATTATAAATTGCCCCCAAAAGTCAAACTCTTACATCCGTATTTATGGTCAAGTTAAAGTAATTACTTGTTCAAGTAATTACTTACGCATAATTTTTTATGCAATGGACAAGACTTTAAGCGAATTTAGAACCGTCAATGAAAGTAAAACTAAGAATTCTAACGTTTGATAGTTCTAACATCAAGGAATTACTAAACTACAGAGAAAAAATCGTATCTTAAACAATGACATTTACTCAAGTAATAGTGTAATGACTTGTTTGGTATGGGTGCTAATCTCCGAGCCCCGTCCATTGACAAGTGACAATCAACTGTCATAGTGCGCCATGCTTCTTTTTCTAAACTTCCACTCGGACCAAGGAGGTTGGAAGAATTAGTCTCTAACAATATATTATCTAGGTTTGTCTGTTTTAGGTTTTGCGTTTTAAACGGTTTTAACTAATTTCTAATAGGTATTTACCTAGCTAAAAGGTAAAGCTATGTCATATTTCCACATCCAAGTTACACGGAAATGGGTTGAACACGGAGTTGGTAATATCTCGGCGGCTCGTCCAACAGTAATATTGCGAAATCAACTAGTGAAGCGTAATGCACACGAAGCAGTGCACCAAATATTGCGTTTGCTGAGCAATATTTGGGAACCGCTCCTAGTAGGCGGAGCAATTTGAACCTCCTGCCTCCTGCCTATTTGAGTGTGGAACGAAGGATGTTATCTATACTTCTATACTAATATTATAAAGAAGTAAAGTTTGTGTGTTTGTATATTTGTTAAATTGTAAGGGGTAATCTCGGGATCTACTGAACCGATTTTAAAAATTCTTTCACCAATAGAAAGCCACATTATTGCTGAGTGAATAGTTATATAAAAAACCAAAAAATAAAAAGGCTGTTACGTGGTAGTCCGTTTTGCAAAGTGAATCGGAGAAAAAACGGTCGAATGAAAGCGTTTCTTACGAACGCTGCCTTATCTATGAAAAAAAAGGATTATAACATTATGCCCAACGAAGTGGGCACGGGTCAGCTAGTACATAATATAATTATAGAAACTGCGAACATAGAACATAACCTATTAATTTTGAAACTATAGGTGGTTCTCTCAGTGGTTCTAAACGGAATAGGTAAATGAGAAATTGGCGGTAGATGAGAAAATAATAATGGAAGAAAAAACGAACTTGTGCAGACCCAACTGGCCACGCCCACGTAACATGGGATCCTACTGGAGGTATTATGTATGGGTCTTTACACATAGTTATAAAAACCTCTGCTAAATTCCCCGAATGGCTGTCGTTTAGGCGATAAGGTCAATTAGTTCCGTATTGGGGACTGCGTCACAGATTACATCAAAAGTCAGCGTGGGTAGGCCTCCTAAAAATTAGAACGATGATCCGGTGAAGGTTGTGAATTTGCTGAACGAGGGAAGTACAAAACGGATCTAGCTAGGCTTCATATCTCGGAAATCTATAATATTTTCACCTGAGATATCGGGAACTCAACACAACACGCTCGTGTCTTAATAATAACTGCCACTCGGGTCGAGCCATGCTTGCCTAGGTTGGTCCTGTGGATTGTTGTCTGCACATTACTTAAAGAGCTTCCTCCATACCTCTGAAAACACGTTATGCTGTTGGTCCCTGCTTCTATAAATAGATCTTTGGCAGTCGTTACAGGTACTTAGTCAGTGGCCTGAAAGTCTGGCAACCAGTCTTACCAAAGGGTATCGTATTACCTAGTATTGACTAAGGTTGTGGAGGTCAGCTAGGCAGTCGCTCCATGTATGTCGCTCCATACTCAGCTGCATCCGGTAAGACTGGAAGCCGACCCCAACATAGCTGGGAAAAGGCTAGGCAAATGATATCAGGGGCCCTACTATGACGTCTTAAAACAGTCCTAACTTATTCTTATTCCAGTGTGGAGAAGAGATGGCGCTAGACACCCTGTATAGTTCTGTCACGTTTCCACACTGGAATAACATTAAGTTAGGACTGTTTTAAGACGTCATAGTAGGGGCCCAGGAACTCAACACAAATAGTAAACATGTTTTAAGACGTCATAGTAGGGGCCCAGGAACTCAACACAAATAGTAAACATGTTTTAAGACGTCATAGTAGGGGCCCAGGAACTCAACACAAATAGTAAACATGTTAAATATCCCGGTTCCAGTGTTAACGACATTGCATTGATAATGTTCCTAGGTAAAAGTGTAAAACAATACCTTTAACTTCTAAGAAATACCTACGCAGTTCACTAATGGAGGTTCTCTCTATATATAGCCTGCATGTTTGCTGGATCAAAATAAACAGTAATTATCTAGTTGTCCGAGTATTTGCCGGCCACACAATGCCGGGCCTACGTTCAATCAACTCTGCAAATATTTCATCATGGTGAGAAAACTACGGGAACTTTGATGTATATCACGATAAAAGGTTAGGGATATGGGCAGGGATAGAGGTATACATAATAAGTTAGTCGATAGGTAAAAGAGATTGGTCTTCCAAGTGGTTTTGGAAGACTTGACAACTCATGGTTTATAATATAACTGTACAACTTTACAAATGTCACAACAATTTTTAACCCTTTTTACATGAAGAATCTGAAGATTCCTGAAGATTCTGTTCACTCACAAAACAAAATTATCATTATAGAATAGTGAGGAATGCTTTCTGAAACTGCTGAATGAAATTCAGCTAACTCCCAAACATAATGTCTGCTTGCAACACGCAAATGAACCCGGTTAACTTATCAAGATACACCTTACACTGTTTTCTTAACTTTGTTAGTTTAAACACGACAAACACATTAAATGCTTCTCGTATACCTACCTACTCTTAAACAAAAACAATATTGTTTATCTCTTACTTACGCAAAAAGATAAACGATGTGGCGTAATAGGTGATCTTAATATCATACTTGTATCGTAATAGTACATTACTGCAGAATCCAGTAAGTAAGCCTTCCTGGCCAAGTATGAGTTAACCGGACCGAACCGCAGGTGAGGTCTGGTTATATACGAGGCCAGGATGGCTTTCTTACTGGTTGAGGTTTGTATAATGCTTTTCTCAAAAATTAAAGAAAGTTTAACAACAAATTCGTTTAATTAATATTGAAGGTTACATTCATATGTGAAAAACACAATAGCACTTTTTGGCCGACCCGGGAATCGAACCCAGGACCTCACGCTCTGCAGTCGAGCTTGCGACCACTAGACCAACGAGGCAGTTTAGGAAACAACTTTAGAAAAAACTTTTTAATAAACTGAAATTACTAAATACAATCATAAAATCCCACACTATACTTCTACAACATTACTAAGTACAAAACGCAACGTATAAAATGGCTGTTTATGGTTCCAAAAATATATGTATCTCATAAAATGTCATACCAAAAAGAGAGATAGATATAATATATTAGGAACCTCCCTTCTTTAACCATGTTATAATGGCTAAACTCTAATCTGTGTCTGGTACTATGTTTTTTTTTCTAAACAGATCTAAAGAGGATGACCTAGTGTCCAGTAAGTAAATTACATACTTACTGGACAGTAGGAGATTCCAAGTTTAAAATCTCGCTTCTTACTGGACAGTTGTGAATAAGACTCCGGTAAAGTTCACTTTCTGGATACTTTTTAGAGATGTTATGGCAACATTACATACCATTTTTGAGAAAAATGTAATTACACGTACCTATGTACGTCTACGTAGGGGGCTCGGGTCGGTCGTTGCGGAAAGAGATTAGATCTCTAAGAGGGTAAGGTTAAGGTTGAAAAGCAGAAATTATTCTATTTTTTCACTTCTTCTTCATCATCATCATCATCATTATCATTTCAGGCAAAAGACGTCCACTGCTGGACATAGGCCTCACCAGGTGTCGCCACTCGCCACATTGATCGGTCCCGTGCGTCTCACATTTAACGGGTCCTCGCAACCTTCACCAGGTCATCGGTCTTCTTCATCATCGTGTGATTATTGCCAAACCTAGTGAGGAGGCCTGAGTCCCTGCAGTGGGAACATTATAGGCTGATGATGATGATGATGATTACTGGTAGTCAGCTGATGTAAGTAGGAGGAACTAAAGTTATAGATATAGGTTATTGCTTATAATTTATTTTAGAAAAAGAAAAAGTTCCATGAAAAATAAACCCGAAAGTGTTAACAAAATCCATTCCAATTCAAATAGGAAAGTAATATATTTTTTATAATAATTTCGTCGCAGGCACAGCTATTGTCTAATAATTTCTAAAAGCATCAACAATATAATACTCAATACTCACTAATATCTATTAAAGTCACTACCCCCATAAAAATCACTATTCCCATCACCTAATGCCATGTTTGCCAAAGAAATCGATAGATTACGTAGCCGTCCACGGGGTTATAACCTCATGCGCGGTACGATTGAGTAACGTACTGATAGTGATACTATATAAGTGGTAATCGGTGACTTTATGAAGAGGGGAGAAGGGGGTAAGTCGATTCAGTTTTAGGGTGACATTATACCTACCAAAGGGTTGGTAGGATTGTGCGTCTTTTGCCTTAATGAACTGTTCTCTTAATGACGTAACGTGGTACTATTATTTGAATAAAGTACCTATATCGACTCAGAAAAGCGAGAACCTAGGGCCGTCTATTTGCGCGTTTTGTTGACGATATGGTCAGAATCGCAGAAAACTGACAATGACAATGACAGAAATGGCAAAAGAAAGGGGAGGCTATACCCATGTCGGGTTTCTCTTAACCAGCATTGGGTAATTCCGGGCTTGCCCGAAAAAAAAAAACTGATGTACCTACCTGGCACAATCCATAATATCACTATCCTATTCCGACCAGTGATGATAGGTAATGTTGACGATGTGGTCAAACGAAATTAGACGGACTTAGAAAGAATTCAGCTTTTCTCAAGTGCAGTTTCACTTGAGAAAAACTGAATTCTTTCTATGTCCGATGAACTTCTATGACTTGATATAAGTATCATAATGTTGTCTAAAATTACAGTCGAGAGACACCTTTGATTGGACGTGGGTGTTATGGATTGCCGTCCCATCGGACTATGAGAGAAAAGGAACAGAGAGTGCACCTGTGCCTGCGCACACACTTGTGCACTATAATATCTCCCGCGCAGTTGGCTAATCTGTGCTAAGATTGGCCGCCGTGACCGAAAACGGTCAGGAGGACTATTATAGATTTCCCGTTGGAAGAAATTCTGACCGTTACAGTAGTCAGCTTACTGGTTTGGTTTCCACCTGAGGGCTATCCACCTAAGGGCTATCCACCTGAGGGCTATCCACCTGAGGGCTATGTGGGACCCCGTCGGGGCTGTGGATTATCGAAAGGAACATGAGTTTGGTTTTTAGTCAGTAGAAGCCTGACACTCCCCTTCGCTCTGCCCAAGAGCGGGGGGGGGGGGGGGGGGTTATTCGATGATTTTCCACCCACCAAAAAAAAAAGGGCTATCTGGGACCAACATCGTCTACGGCTTAACCCCATTATTGGCTATTATATCATCATCCGCCTAGACATTTCCCAACTATGTTAGGGACGGCTTCCAGTCTAAGCGGATGTAAGTCTTAGGAAGACTGGTTGTAGACTTTCGGGCCACTGACTATACCTGTAACGACTGTCAAATATCTACAAATGACAGCCGGTACCAAAGCTTTAACGTGCTTTCCGAGGCACGGAGGAAACTCGGCATGTAACGGAATGGTCATCCATCCGCAGTCTAACCCAGGCAAGCACGACTTAACCTAAAGATCGACCCGAGTGGCAGCTATTATTCAGGGGGGCTACTCTCTAAGTCCGTCAACGAAAATACGGGCAAAATTTGAAATGAACCCTACTCCATATAATATTCGGATTTATGGGTTTTGGAAATACTATCCGAGTTCGAGTATGGCCAATCGTGTTGACGTTCTTTTGTTAGTTCGGGTCCTTAACTAACTAACTAACTACGGGTTTCGTGCATAGAGAGTAGACCCCCTGTCACGAGCTAGCCACGGCTATTATGTCGATACCGATTATCAGAACGTACCTAAAACGTTACGTCTACAAGCTAAGTTTGCGTGTTGCTTGGCCTGCCCTAATTTTTGGAGGCCGAATTCAGTATTAGGCTACTATTAGGTACTACTCAGAGTGAGTACACTAAGGGTATGCCACTTGGGACACTCACGCTCTAAGTTATAAGGTTGAAAATAGGTCGATTGTCAGTGAACTGGGTACAGATGCCAGCACACCGATCCACAATCGCTAACGCTACCACAATCTGGCTTTGTTTAATAGAGTTTCAACTTTGTTTCTAAAGCATTACATTTCAAGTTTGATTTGGAAAATTTGGCAGTTTCGAGTAGTTTCATGTGTTAGCGTCTGTACTTACATAAAATAAGTACATTGATTTGTTCGATTGTAGGTACCTAAATACTTTGCAAATTAGTTTCTTTTGGGTTCTCTAGGGAAATTATATTATTTTTGTACAACTTATGTCTAATAGTGCATTAACCTATGGTCGGCGATTGATGGGCGTTTAACTATTGTTGTTTAACCTACTTAGAAAGAAAGACAGTAAGGCAAATTACCATGGGGTGATAACCTCATCGATTGAAGACCCCGTGGAGGTGGTTATAAAATATTCAGACTTGCTGTTGCTAAGTCTAGTTAGAGGGAGTTTTAAAAAGCTAGGAAAATAAAATATGGCCTAACTTTCTAAAATAATCTTGAATACAAACTCTTGCCAGTTCCATACGTTTTGTTTGAAGAATGTGTTGTATGACTCTAATGTGCTGAATGTTTGTCGTGTTTTCTTTCCAAAATAAGATTTTTAATGCGGAATGGTACTGTTTGTAACATTTGCCTGTTTATCTGGGGTGCGCCAAAGTTCACCTAAAATTTCAACTCCGATAATTGGAAATCCGAAAATGTTCTTCCTAACATTTTTCATCCTAACAATCGCAATTCCTAACTTCTCTGTCTCTAATGTTTTAATTCCGAAGCATTCAACTTCATAATGTCTGTAGCAATAAACATCTATTACACTATTATTTGTTTTCATATATTTTCTCAACATAACCATCTTTTACACTATTATTCAAAGTCATATCTTTTTTTTGTTTATATTACTTTTTATTCATAATAATCAGTATTATAAAAGGTCCCATTAAAATAGGTGGACAAAATTTTAGAAATCATTCAGACCGCTAAAATAAGGACAATAGCAAAAAAAAATATAAGAATAAGAAATAAAATACCTACTTTTATAGGATGAGTTTGTTCTAGAGTGCCGGCAATTTATTATTTTAAGTCAAAATAAAATCACTTTATAAATATATAGTGTTTTTTTTTGTTTAGATGTCTTTAGTTAGGCTTACTAAACGCTGTGTTAAAATTTGTCCACCTATTTTAATGGGACCTTATATACTATGCAAAGATATCCATAGGTTAGGTTAGGTTAGAACTGTGACCAACTACGCGCGAGCCGAGCGAGCGAAGCGAGCGGTGCCGCGGCAGCGGCCGGCGAGCGCTACCTCGAAATTGGTCGCGAAATTTTTCTAAGTATTTTTTTCATAGTGCCCCCAAGACGACACTCTGACCTGAATTTCATTCATTTATTTTATTTCAAGACAAAAATCAGTGAAACGACCTTTAATCATTCTAAACAGTTGTATGAGTGAAAATATTATGGTAATTATGTTTAGGAATAAAAGCGTTAGGATAAAAAAACAGTAGGAGTTAAAATATATTTACACTAATGATATTATGAATTCCAATTTTCGGAAACATGAGTGTTATGAACATCGTCGGTAGGACTACAAATAGTATGAATGAAAACTTTAGGATGAAAAATTTTAGGAAGAGTGATCATTCGGATTACAAATCGTTAGGAAGAACAATTTCGGATAAAGAACTTTAGGTGAGCCAATATGGACCCGTTTATCTGTTTAAACCACTGTGAAACGAAATTGATGGATATTAGAGAATGGGATACGATTGCAGGAGTAAAATACTTATTTGTAGTGCAACAGAAAACTATATTTTTCAGACTCATGTTACAACGGTTGCTAGGACACTTCAAGCAGTAGACAAGATGTAGTTTATATTAAACATAAAGGTTTGCAACCTCTAACACCGCCCCTTAAACTTTTCTTGTAAACACACATTAGTAGCCAAACCTAACTCGTTAACAAAATACTTATGTTTCTCTACCGACAAAGGTTTCGTTAAGACATCCGCCGTCATTTTGGACGTTGGCATGTAATTTATTTTTACTGCACCATTGCTGACCGCCTCCCGGACGAAATGATGACGTATGTCTATATGTTTTGACCTACCATGAAACATACTACTTTCAGTCAATTTCAAGGCCGACTGATTATCATTGAAAATAGTTATTTCAATGTTGCTACCTATACATTCGTGCAGGAAAGTTTTTATAAACAGTGCTTGTTTACAAGCATCGGAGAGCGACATGTACTCCGCCTCAGTACTCGATAACGCAACGGTACGCTGTTTCCTACTTTCCCAACAAGTAATAGAATTCCCAATTTTGAAAACATATCCCGTATAAGAACGTCTATCAATTTCATTAGAAGCCCAGTCTGCATCAGCAAAACCCGTCACAGATAAACCAGTTTTCTTATAGGTAATGCAGTAATCTACTGTACCTTTAAGATAACGCAACACACGTTTAGCTGCTTTCCAGTGGACATCGGAAAAAACAGTTATTGAATTGGCTTAATACGCTTACAGCGTGACATATATCAGGGCGCGAACAGACCGCTACATACATAAGACATCCGATCAATTCTCGATACTCCAAACTGTTATCCTTTTCTTCAGCTTTGTTCAATTTTTGGCACTGCATTGGAGTTTCAACAGATTTGCAGTCTTGCATTTTGTATTTCTCTAATATCTTTTTAATATAGGCACTTTGATCTAGAGTGATCTTGCCATTCTCTTTCCTGATTCTTAATCCTAGAACTCTTTCTACAGGACCAAGATCTTTCATCACGAACTCTTTCATCAGCAATGATTTAGTTTTAGTTTTTTCCGCATTACAATTGCTAAAAATTAATAAATCATCAACATACAATGCGATAATCACAAACTTGTCGCCATTTCGGTGTATGTACACACATGGTTCAGAGACCAATCTCTTAAAGTTGAGTTTGTTGACAAGAATACGATTGATCTTTTCATTCCATGATTTAGGCGCTTGTTTTAGACCATACACAGCTTTGCGTAGTCGATACACCTTATTATTGCCTCTACCTTTTTCAAAACCTTCTGGTATTTCCATGAAAATGGTTTCTTTTAAATCGCCGTTTAGAAAGGCTGTTTTTACGTCCATGTGGTCAATCTCCATGTCGTACTCCACAGCCAAAGCTAATAACATTCTTATGGTTTCGTATCTCACTACAGGTGAAAAAGTTTCAAAATAATCCACTCCATATTTTTGTGTAAATCCTTTTGCCACTAGACGTGCTTTGTATTGTAATAGTTCACCGTTAAGCCCTCTTTTCTTCTTAAATATCCATTTGGTCTTTATTGGCTTTGCACCTTTCGGCAAATCGGTTAAGGTAAAGCACCTATTGTCCAAAAAGGACTGATACTCGTCTTTCATAGCAGCTCGCCACTGCCTGGCTTCAGGACTATTCAACGCTTCTTCAACTGTTCTTGGATCATCACTGCCACACGCTTCCCCCGTCAAAAAACCACACAGGAAGGAGTTCTCATCAGCTTCCACGTATTCTGTTCTCGAGTCATCTGTCTCAAATGAAACATCTGGAACATAAGTAGCATCCAAGTGATGATCTGTGACCAAGCTACTGGTCGAAGCTTCGCTATCATTAGCATCATCAGTAGTCACAGAAGTTTGTTCTGACTCTGTTCTATTCTCGGATACACAAGGAGTCTTAAGTTCTATAACCACATCTGATTCTACTTTAGTGAAGTTCAGATGCTTGAGGAATTGATTCTCAATGAACTTAACATTTCTCGCTATTGTTAACTTATAGCTCTCAACATCCAAGAGCCTATATCCTTTTGTGTTCTCACAATATCCCGCGAATATGTAAGGTTTAGATTTGCGATCCAGTTTATTACGATTATTTTGTACAGCATATGCTAAACAACCAAACACACGTAAGTTATCTAAGTTTACCTTACGTCCAGTGTAAATTTCTTCTGGAGTTGCACCTCTAACTGCCTTTGTAGGTGAGCGATTTTTAATGTACACCGCAGTGTTCGCAGCCTCAGCCCAAAAACGTTGATCCAAACCTGCTTCCAGAAGCATACAGCGCACCGCCTCCATAATCGTTCGGTTCGCGCGTTCGGCAACTGCATTTTGCTGTGGACAGTGAGGAACTGTAGTATGATGCCGGATTCCACACCGATTCAAATACTGCTTAAATCTCGTATTGATGTACTCGCCACCATTGTCGCTTCTAAGGATTTTGATCTTTTTATTAGTCTCGTTCTCTACAAGAGCTTTGAAAATCAAAAAACACTCAAAAACTTTGTCTTTCGATTCTATTGAATAACAAAATGTCTTCCTAGAAAAATCGTCAATAAATGTTAGCAAATATCTCGCACCACCTATAGATTTCACTGGCATAGGGCCGCACACGTCCGTGTGAACCAGTGGATACATCATAGTCGATACCAGTCGCCATACCACTTTTGAGTAGGTTCATGCTGCGACTATTCAGATGTCCAAGCCGACGATGCCATAAACCCTGAGATTGAACCTCTACCTGGGTACTCAAGGAGACACTTACTGGCATACTGTGTTCACGCGAAACGGAATTTATAGACGCATCCCCGGTTTCTAATTTATAAAGACCGCATGCATCCCGTTTTGCTACAGCTACTACCTTTCCGTTTTCGTAAATTTTACAAAAATTCGATATAAATTTTACTTCAAAACATTTTTGTGTCAAAATACTGACAGATAACAGATTACATGACAAGTTCGGTATAAAAACTACATTACTGACAGTTATCCATTGGTTTTGTAAAAAGAGTTTCACATTACCACGACCCATTGTAAAAAGTTTTTCACCGTTCGCAAAGCTTATTTCTTTTGGCGTATCACACACAAAATCATGCAAAATGTCTCTATTATTGGTCATGTGGCAAGTTGCACCACTGTCGACGTACCACACATCTCGATCCAGCTTTACCGTCAGAGCCGACAACATAGTCGTCCTACCAGGAGTTTTCTGAACCTTCTCCTCTTGACAACTGGAACTAGATGGCTTATCCTTATGCGTAGCTTTCTGTCTGCAATCTCTAGCGTAATGACCTAATTTTTTGCATCGAAAGCACTTGGGACGCTTCGAGATCGAAGTCGAAGTCGTTAGGGCATTCTGTTCCGTACCTTCTGCATCACCTCGTCTCTGAGCCTCCTGGAGTAGTTTAGTTTTCACCAGTTCACTTGAGAGAGAAAGGCTACTATGCTCTAACGTCATAATGAGTGGGTCAAACTGCTTGGGGAGCCCACTGAGCATTATTATAGCAACGAACTCGTCTTCCAGAGAAGCATTTATGTCTTGCAGTTGTTGGGCTGTATCTAGAATTTTTGTAACATACACCTCCATACTCTCAAACTGCTCTAATTTTAAGCTAAATAGCATTCTGAGGAGACCTAATCTTCTACACAGACCTTTGTCCTCGAACGAATTCTGTATATTCTTCCAGGCGTCAAACGCAGTATTGCAATTCCTGACAACGGAGTAAACAGATGTCTGAACACTGAGGCAGATTCGTGCTAGCGCTTTTTCCTGTTTCTTCTTGTCTTCGCATTCTGGTTTATTTTTCTTATCGACCTCGTTGACACATTCAAACAAGTCTTCATGAATAAGCACCATCTTCATTTGAAATTTCCAGGAGGTGTAATTATTTACTCCGGAGAGTTTTTCAATTGCGATGGATTGGTTACTCATTTTCGCGATTTCGTAATTATTACGTGATAATGTAATTAGTTATATCATACGCGTTCTGCTTGCTCACGCTCTGCTACCATATTAGAGAATGGGATACGATTGCAGGAGTAAAATACTTATTTGTAGTGCAACAGAAAACTATATTTTTCAGACTCATGTTACAACGGTTGCTAGGACACTTCAAGCAGTAGACAAGATGTAGTTTATATTAAACATAAAGGTTTGCAACCTCTAACAATGGACTTCCTATAGACAGATTGAGAAATTTATAAAATAGGGGAATTAATGACATAAAATAAAATGGTTGATTTAAAAATTAGTTCCCACCCTTATGAAAAGGGCTTAGAAGTTTAATGGTAAGTACCGCAAACAACGTGGACGGAGTTCTTTAACACTCTTTAAATTTTGTACCATACCGAGATCGGAAAAGAGACTCGAAGAGAAAAGAAGAGGAAACAAATTTCACACTCTAACCATAGAATAGGTATTCGCAACATTGTTAATTCAAAGTTTGTCCGCATACAGTGTAAATTAGCAACAATTATATATTTCCATTGTCCTCTTGTTTTGTTTATATTATGAGTAAATACTCCATACATTCCGCTAATTACTACTCAAACATAGCGTTAATATAAGTACAAACAAGAAACCGAGTGCATCATATTTTACTCCTGGCATCTTTACATGTCTGATAAGAGATAACAAATATAAGGAACAAGAAAGCTTCACCCTTGTGTTCCTCCTAAAGCTAGGCAGATCTAGAACGTATCATATTTAAGCAGCTATATTTTAGTTACCAGTGATAGGAGGTCATCCGCATGACAACCAAGGTTACTGACATAGCCCGAAGAATTGCCAGGCTTAAGTGGCAATGGTCAGGGCACATTGCTCGCCGAATGGAAAGCCGATTGGGCCGAAAAGTTCCGGAGTGGAGACTGCGAACCGGAAGACGTTGCGTTGGAAGGCCTCCCACTAGGTGGATCGATGACCTGGGGAAGAATGCGGGGATCCACTAGATGCGAGACACATGGGACCGGTCAATGTGGCGACACTTAGGTAGGGGAGGCCTATGTCCAGCAGTGGACGTCTTTTGGCTGAAATGATGATGATAGAAGGCGAGCCAATTGCCAACAATGTCAAGTCTGCTTCGGGCCTATAATTTCCTAATGTAAAAATTCAAAAAATTATTGCAATATAAGTTTTTAAACTGACATGGTCACTGACACTACTATTATGATATTAATAGTAATTATTGCAATATCCCTATAATTAGTGGTGGAAATCACTAGCCACTCTAAGCATCGTTAACTGCCTCGTATATACATCCTTAAAACAGCTGGATCAAATAATGATCGACTACAGCAGAACCATAGCGAGGCTTGATAAACTTTTCCCGTTCTTCAGAGAGGTCAGGTGCGTAGATCTCGTAGTAACTGATGTGCGTGGCAAAGAGAATAATATGTAAGGATCGTACCTGGTCCCGTCGGGGCTGTGGGTCCCATCGGGGCTGCGGCTTGTTCGAAAGAGATACCGCGGGCTGGGCACAAAGGGCTAAAAAGGAACTTAGGTGGTTTTTAGTCAGTAGAAGTCTGACATTCCCTTCCGCTCTGCCTAGAGTGGGAGGAGTCATTTGATAACTTCCCACACTCCAAAAAAACAGGATCGTAAGTCGTACGTAACTGGTGGCGTTGTTTCTGCCTACCCAGATGGGCCAAACGCTTGAATTTATGTATGTGCATATATTCCGGATTTAGAACAAATGAGTATAATACAAATATTAACCTACCGCTCATTCAACAACGAAGTATTTGTTTAAACAGTTCCAGTTGCTGAAGTATTTGAACAGCCATAGTTTTTACGTCACATAAGATTTTTACTTCCGGGTGTACTACTGCTATTATACTACGAGTAATACTAAGTATACTCAAATCTGTAGTTCTTTTTAGTTCCAAAGACCATCATAAACAGACACTAAGCTACATAATCCTCATGTGAGCTGACCAAGATTACCTCTGAGCTTGTTTCGGCTGTTTATTTTCAAAGTAGTCAGGATAGAAAAATCGGCTCTATGTAGTTTAAAAAAATACGTGTAGAAGTGTTTCTAGCAACCTATTTGCAAAAAAAAAACATGTTTTATCAAGGTTCCTTGAAACGGCAGAGCTTCGATGTAAGCATAAGAAATACAAGTTGCTAAACTTAAGTAGGTATGTCTGAATCCTACCATCACACGTGAGAAAACTTAGGTTGACGCTGCGCAAGCGTCGCGTTGCCATGACTGTATCGCAACAAACGGGCGGCTAACCGCCCGTTTGTTGCGCTAACGCATAGCGGGGTTCGTTTCCTACTCGGAACAAATATTTGTATGGCCGACAGGTAGTTGTTACGGGTCTGTGGGTATGGTATGTGCCATGTGAGTTTAAATTCTTTAAACGCATCCCCGATACAGGAAAAAATCGTAGTATGGGGCAAAGATTAAAAAAAAACTGTCGTGGTAAGTGGGCGTAAGCATATTGCCTAGCCAGCGAACGCCTACGCTAGCTATTACAAAAATCTACCCTAATAAAGCTGAAATATGGCCAAACTACAACGACGTTACGGCGGTTGTCAAAAACAGTACAGCTGAGAGCTTACATCATGGTTACGTAATTATTAGATACAGTCAAGCGCATCAGTGGTACAAAAATAACCCTTGCTATACCGATACTCAGTCAATGTAAATTTTGTGATCGACTATACAGCAACACACAATTCTTTCCAACTGAACGAAACAAGAATCAGGTATAACACGCCTGTAATTCCCGAAGGTTTAGGCAGAGGAGAACCTATATATTATATATACCATATATATTAGTACACCCACATTATCACCAGTTATTTTTAAGTCGCATGTCTTCTATTCCCATCAACCGGGCACAAATCCAGACTTCTTGCCTGCATCTGAGAAATGACATAGAAAATGCCTGACCTAGAAATCGAATTAACCCGGGTTGGGTTCGATTTCTAAACTACAGTTTTTCCTTTCAACCAAACGAAAAATCTAATTACCTAGGTAATTAGGTATTATATAAAATCACGCCTGTAATCTCTGAAGGTTTAGGGAGAGTAGTACCTATAAGTTCACCCACATTTCGCCCGTCATACAATACTATTGCCATCAAACGCGCACAAATTTAGACTTCGTGCCTGCTACTGAATGAAATCTTGATGGGAAAACCACATTCCTTTTAACCAAATTAAGTATAATCGGTAACAAATAAAGCTCACGATTACCGGTTCACTTCGCTTGTATAACTGCGCTTGCATCACAAAGGGTAATAATAGGCGGAATATTTAAGTAGAGAGTGAGATCGCCCCCACTGACCCCATTCACCCCATTGGGAGGGTTGTCGACCGCTTCAGGTCAGCCCGCTCAGTATAATACCCCCTGTATGTTTCCTATAGAGGGTTAGGCTGGTGGTAAATGGGAGATATTTGATATGGGACTGTTGTGAAATGATTCAGTGTGCAATGTGTAGGAAGATTTTTAACCGAAACATAAGGATACCACCGACTGCCTCCAAGGCTGTGATCGCATGTATTTTTTTCCAGTTTTCAGGATTTTCAACTCGTGAATAGATCGACCATCATAATTTTCGAGAGTCCTGTAAAAGTTTGAATAAATGTGTTCCTGTACCTAAATACGAGATCATTTACGGCCCTACAAGCGAGTATTCCTTCGGGTGGGCAGCAAAGGGACAAGCTGGATTTAAGTGACTTTATTTAAAGAGTGGTTTAAAATTATAGTGAACTCATCTAACTTCGTGATAAAGGCATTTGTGCACTCGTACAGCCCTATGATACCGCTCAAACCAAATATCACCGAATTAGGCGAATCACAGAATTAGATGAGTTCACCCTACTGGCTCAGCGTCGTGGGCTGGCATGAACAAGGGTTGAGGTGGACCTGCAGCTCGTTTGCGACCCCTTCCAGAAAAAGTAGAGGATAACCCCTCCCTACAAAGAAATATGAACTCGTATTTCCACGCTAGCATGACGTCCTGGGTTCGGTTGTTGACAAGTTATTATTGGGTCTTTCCATCAGGTTTTTTTCAGTAGATTTGTGCCCAGTTGATGGCAATAGGCCCGCGCCATTATAACATGGGACTCAAACAGAACTGGAGAAATGTGAGTAACCATTAGGTACACGTCTGCCTAAGCCTTTGGAAATTACAGGCGTGATGTTATATTTTAATTCCAGGTTAAACTGTCAGTTCTGCAACCAGCAATTTTGGGTTGGGTTGGGAAATCATGAAATGACTCCTCCTCCTGCTCTGGGCAGAACGGAAGGGAGTGTCAGACTTCTACTTACTAAAAACCAACCATGTTCCTTCTTAGCCCTTTTTGTCGAGGCCGCGGTATCTCTTTCGAAGAATCCGCAGCCCCGATAGGTCTGCAACCAGCCTAACGGTGTTTATTTTCACTGGTCGTGAGACGCCAGACGTCCTGACCTGCGTTGCCAAGTATTACCATTTCCTTAATAATGTTTCACATTAATACAGATACATAACGGCTTATATATTATGTGCCTGGTGTTTTTCCACGCTTTAAAACTGTTTACTTTGATATCATCATAATAGTAGTAATGTAAATATCGATGAAAATGTTTAGATTTATTGATTTTGACTGGTTTATTGATTGCCTAAATATTTTGGTAAGTGAAAAAATATTAAAGACTCTTTCGTGAGTATTTCAAAGGGTTTTTTCAGTTCAATATGATGAAGACTTATTATCTGCCTAGATTTCTCCCGACTATGGTGGGGTGGGCTTCCAGTCTAACCGGATGCAGCTCATTACCAGTATTTTACATGAAGCGACTGCCTAACTGACCTCCACAACCCAGTTTTATGATAAAGATTAAAGATACCCGTTCGATTTTCACTAGTGACTTAACAAAGGCTTGCTTGACCTCATTACAATGATGGTTTAAAAATAGAGCATAATATATAATATACGTTTTTATGGCTAATATTTATAAATAATGTATTAAGCCAGATGTATCCTCGTATAAATAATGTTATTCTTAGAAAATGCCTATTGTTACGGTCCGGAAATGCCGGAAAATGTAGGCGATTTCTAATCTGTGGGTATATAAATAGTAAGTACATTATGTTCTTGTACTGCAATTTTTAGTAAAAAGTCTGAAAGTATTTACATACACATTCACAAAGAATCATGTTTAAAACAGTCTATATAACGTTTATTTACAGACAACGATACTGCTTTCTTTCTTTCATGGCGTGAAAAATCGTTCGGCAACCCGTCGTTAGGTATGTAATTAATGAACTAAAACATCAATCTAAATCGCAATACCTACCACTTAATTTATTGCCTAATCACAAAGTAATAAACACAAAGAGCTACTGTAAGTATACTCATTGATAACATTCAAGAATTAAAACAGACATTATCATTAATATTTGCTAACTACAATAAAATGATATTTATTTAGTGTCATGTAACGTGGACGTCCGCGCTCCTCATCTTAAAAAAAACAAAACGTCATTTTTCCCGCGCTCGGCGTCGAGGCGAGCGTCCCTCTACGCATGCCTCTCCCAGTATTGAATGGACGCGCTCTGATCACAGACGGCCGTTGTACCAGCATGGTAGACTTATCGATCCACGCTAAAGTGTAAAATTTAAATAAAATAAACATGTGTCAGTGATTTCAAGTATTTTATTAGGAAAACGCAGTGCCTTCTGGGAGTGTTGTTTAACGCATAACTTTGGTAAGTAAAGTAGGTCACAATAATATTGATTACTCGACGAATTTAAATTGTGTACATTTGGTGTGTTTTCGTCGTATTTTTTTTGGTGTTTTCAATTTAGTGGGTTAATTTATGTTCGAAGGAGGTTTTGGAGGTTGATCATCTGTTATTGTTTACGGAACGGTTCCGGTATTGATTGTGTGCCTGTGCCTGGCACGATCGTTTACGGTTTTTCGCGAGTTTTTTGGCGACTCATACATAGGTGTAGATCATCAATCATGTACGGTATATAAAGCGAACTTTATTGAGTCGGACGAAGCTTATGATTTATGAACATCGGTAAATAAAAAGATAATTTACGATTAAAATAAGAAAAGCTATCCTGTCGGTTTTTATTTTAGCTATATTCTTAAAATATACCTACGTCGTAGATTGAACTGCTGCGTATTCTACAGAATTTGCGTTTGACCCTAGGTACGATGCACGATTATCTACTTGCGTATTTATACAACAAAAACAACTGAAGCAAAAACAAAGATAACCGAACGAACAAAAACAAAGAATCTTGCAGCTGATATTATTTTTGTGTCAATAAGATTCAAACCTAACAAATTCTTAACGACGTTTTTATTACTTTACCAATTTAACTTACATTGGTCTGGATTCCATTAATATGAAATCATAAATAAGAAATATGACTTACTAAACGTAAATTTTGTTGACTTCAAAGGAAAACTATTTGAATTATAACATGGTCCTGCTTGAATTTCCATAATTATCAGGATAATTAGGGGATAAATAATAATTAATCAGGCTCTTCCTACAGTTTGAGTACACACAACACAGAGATATGGCACTAAATGCCATATGTATTGGATTTCGATTTGTTTGATATTATAAGCTCTCATATCTCATTATTTCAAGTTCTAGGATACTTAAATTGCTGTTTTCGATATTGTAAGTCTGCTACGTTGTAAACTATGGGAATGTCATCGATAAACGTCATGTGTTCTAAGCGATACGTTGCTGAAATAGGTACTTGTAATAATATAATTAGTTAAATTACAGCTTAACAAAACTGAGGGCCATAAACTATAGAGGACCTATCCAGGCCTCAGGCGAGAATCAGTCTATTATCATGTTTTATTGCTAAAATAGCTTATGCCAGCGGCTTCGCTCGCGTGAAAATGTCGATTTTCCAAACAAACTTTCATCCCCTATTTAAATCCCTTAGGGTTTGAATTTAAAGGGAACCTTTGTGCAAAATTTCAGCTTTCTAGGTCCAAGGGTTTGGGCTGGGCGTTGATGAGTCAGTCAGTCAGTCAGGACTTCTCTTTTTATTTATTTGCTAAATCGGCCTGCTCTTGACCTCAATCACGCCTGATGGAAAGCGATGTATGAGGTCTATGATGGAACGAGCGTGTCTAGAAGATGCCTATTCACTCATGCTTTGAAGGCAGACGGGTTAAATGTGGGAATCTAGACCACATTTATTCATCTTTTTCACGTACCATCATTATATGCTTAGCCTTTTTGTGTGTTGAGGTCGGCTTCCAGTCTAACCAGATACAGCCGGTTTCTTTCCTACACGCCTCCTCTCGTTAAATCACAAAACATATTTGTCAGTTGATAAGTGGAATCATAGCTTTAGAACCACTTGTTCAAATTACGTGCTTATTGAGTGGAATATAATATATATTTTCATGCTGGATTTTAATATTATACGAGCCCAAAACTTGCAGAAATATCTCGGCAAGTAGCACCGTGAAATCTCACGTGAGCCAGAACATAATATGTATGGCTAAAGATATGTATAGTGTCTGTCTATCGCCGTATCGCAGGGTGCAATACCCTCAATCGACTTTCGTGACTTGCGCAGAATGATAAACAACCTGATACATGCATTTCTTTTATTTTTACCTCGAAGGAAGTGCTGAAATTTGTTTATTGGAACTTTATAAACATCAATGTTTATAAAGTTTTATAGTCTCCTGATTTTGTTTCTCAAATACTAATTTCTGGCAGGAATAAATAGCTGATCGTACTGAGAAGTAACAATAATAGTAGCTATAAGAAAATTATAGTTCTCTCACAGTTTATTTCAGGCTAGTTATTTTATGTTTAGTGTACCCGTAAGCCTGACAAGGGTGCCTTACCCAGGCGTATAAAATTACCCAGGTACTAACTGTATAATTTGGTTGTGGAGGTCAGATAAGCAGTCGCTCTATGAAAAATACTGGTGTTCAGCTGCGTCCGTTAGACTGGAATTCGATCACAACATATTATAGTTGGGAAATGGCTAGGTAGATATGATACTATGATGGCTGACCATAATTTAGCATTTGTAAAGCTCTTTGAAATACATGTAGATCATGCGTGTAAGAACCACCAACATAAATGCATGCCTAGGTATTTCTGTCGTCGTTTAGCAAAATTACTGTATTCCGCTCTGTAGGAGCAATTGCAAGCACACAGGACGTTTAAACTTTATCTCTGCGTGACAGGCACACTGTAAAGACATACAGATTGGATCCCAAGCTATAAATATTGTAAATGTACAGCCATACACTTGGCAAAGTTCAAACGCTTACCTAGGATAGGATAAGACTTATTTCGTAATATTACGACTTCAAAAATGCAAGCTCGTTGGTAGGTTAGTAAAACCATAAAACGTTAATCAACGCAGTAGGAGAAAATCACTTTTAGAAGTTGCTTTGTTTATACATATTGGTGCTGCTGACTGCATAGTCTATGTTACTTTCCTCAATTTGTAGGTCTGTGCAGTCACATAAATAACATCTCTTAGCATACCAAATCCGGTTAGCTGTGTCTAGAGTCCTTGCCATGCATCATCACATGCCCAACTAGGTACGTGTCGGTTTTCAGTCTTGCTGGAAGAATCGGAAAATCAGTTGGTATTTTAAATGGAGGGATAAGTTGGTTATCTGGTATAAGATGGCAAATATCCAGTAAGTGTATGAGATCTTTAAAAAAAAAACATTAATTTAGTTTTTGAGGTAAATGGATCACGGAATCAGTGGATACAATTCGTCCGTAACCGTGGCTAATTCAATGTGATACCGTGATTGGTGGACACAAATCGATTTGGACAATTATTTATATCCCATTATTTCAACCCACACTGGACTCGCGTGCTGAATAACGGCCCATTTCTGCCTGTTTCCCAATGGTGGGACGGTTATGTAATTTCAATATTTTGAAGTTAACGTTATCAAATTAAAAACCAATTCCGTCACAAACTCAAATAAAAAATGACAACACTTCGTTCGTTATCTATCACCAAACTTGTTTAATTGCAAAAGCAATTATTATTATCTTTCCGTTGTGTTTATGAAGTTGGGAACTTCATTATTAGCCTTGACGATTATTATTATGATCAATTAATAATTTATTTGTAATAAGATTCAGTTAAAAACTAGTGTTAGACACCGGGCATTCAAGCAGAACTGGTCGTATTTCATCATCAGCTTATAATGTTCCCACTGCAGGATCTCAGGAGAAGGATGGGCTTTAATCTATCACGCGTGCCTAATGCGGGTCGGTAGATGTCACAATGTCTTAGAATTATTTGGTTCTAAGACATGCCGGTTTCCTCACGATGTTTCCCTTCACTATTTGAGAGCAGTGTCGATGAAATAAATTACACAAAGTAATGTAATGTTGTACTGTTCGTCTTCTTCTTCTTTTCGAGAAGACAACTCAAATTTTGCGTAATGGGTATACTTCATCATCATCTGCCTAGCCTTTTCCCAACTATATTGGGGTCGGCTTCCAGTCTAACCGGATGCAGCTGAATACCAGTATTTTACATGGAGCGACTGCCTATCTGACCCCCACAACCCAGTTAATACTAGGTAATACGATACCCTTTGGTAAGACTGGATGTCAGAATTTCAGGTTACTGACTACCTGTAACGACTGCCAAAGATCTATATATATATGGCAGCCGGGACTAACAGCTTAACGTGCTTTCCGAGGCACGGAGGAAACTCGGTATGTCGGGCGGTCACCCATCCACAGACCGACCTAGGCAAGCACAGCTTTACCTAAAGATCGACCCGAGTGGCAGTAATGGGTATACTTATTTAGAATTATATAAACAAGGGTCTAGTTGCTGCAAGTATAATCTAGCTTCATTAACATTACTCAGAACTTCCCCAGTTCAAAGGAAAATATCTATACCTACATTGGTTTATAAGAATTATTCAGCATACATAGGTTGCTCCACCGTGCAGGGATGAATACCGGGAACCACATAATGATTCTTCAGTTCCTGGTATCGGTATGGAAACAGGGTACCATCTCACGTACAGTCGTGAGCACTAATATGTTTAGACTTGGCCATTTTCTTCACTGCCTCATTTGCCAAGTCCTCGCAAGCGCTACTGATGAGCATGCGGTTCTAGGTCCGATTGCCGGGTCGGGCAAAGTGTTATTTTGTTTTTCAATAAGGAATTCTTTATTAGCAGGTCTGAGTCTGGATTTGTGCCTGGTTGATTACTATAGCCTCGCCTCCCCTATGACGTCCGTCCGTCCTATGACGATGACAGGCCGTGTTGACGGCGCGTTCGTGTTTTACGCGCGCCTCAAAGAGATGTCAGCGACATTGCATGGGTGGTTTTTAGTCAGTAGGAGTCTGACACTCCCTTCCGCTCCGCCTAGAGCAGGAGTCATTTGACGAAAAACCAAACAAGGATGTTATGTTAGCCATTTAATTTTAAACTCTACTTACCGATTGTAATTTGCCGTTGTTGTTTTAGACCCCGTACTATTAAGCAATAGACGTTAGATCAAAGTTGCAACCGATATTTCTCGAGAAAATCAGGTTCGAATTTTGCTAAGTATACAGTACATGTTAGTGCTCATTACTGTACATAACAGGCTTGACCTATTTCCTTTGTTTTCGCAGGGGTTTCTAGAAACTGATTGATTGATTTAATTTCCAGCGTGGAATATTCACAGTGTAGGTAGGGTGGGAGATTTTGCGTTGAGGTAGCGGAATTTGAACCTAGCGAGCTTAAATTATGGTTATGATTTATTTTGTTAGTGTTTTTATTTACTGTTGTATATATTTACGTACTTTATTTATCAAATCATTAATATTAACCGTCTTGTCGCTAATAGTGATCTAAAAACTACCAGACTTTTGAATATAAATGGAACTAGACTTATGTATTTTTTAAATATGATGTCGTGTCTGTTTGAAAGGCTTTCTCACCTGTCAAATAAAAAAAAAGCAAGCTTTGCGAGTTCAAAATTAATTTATTTGATTCACAAGTTTGATAAATTTCTCACAGTTTGCAGTAGTATCGAGATAAATGACCCTGTATATTTTGTCCCGTTCCTTGCTAAAGTTTTGGCACATGTCTCCGGTTTATGATTGATTGGGTCTGATGTGGATTGTGGTCCAGTGGTCCAGTTTTAAGACTACTTAGATATTTTGTTACGAGTTTTCACACTCATCTTTTGACGGTATATAACTTTATTTTAAATTACGGAAAATCTTTTAAAATTATGATTCGTGGTTTATAATTATTCATCTGCCTAGCCTTCTCCTAACTAGGGTATGGATGGTCATCCATCCAACGTCCGGTCTCGGCATGTGTTGCTGAACCTCGAAGAATTACTCGTGTGAGTTATGTGGGAGCTCGTGCGTAGATAATATCATTATGCAACGAGACTTTACTAAAACACTATACTAAACAGGCTGTACGAGTATGTATACCAAATATTATTTTATAGTTTCAGTCACTTTTTGACGTTACTCAAAAAAAAGACTTCTGAGCTGCGTATTTCAAATTTATTTTAATGAATCTTTTCTATTTTACATGCATAACTAACTATCTGCCTCGAGTTATACCGAGAATATTATTACCTGGAAAGTTAATTAAAAGCTGCAAAACTGCATCTTTTTGCATTTTATTCATGAATAGTTCATTTTATTAGAACTTTTTATCTACTTCAGTGCACTCAAGTCAAAGCGTTATGAGTTATTTCTATTTAGTTAGCTCTTTTTGTACTTAGAGGGTCATAATTTTTCCAGTTAGTTATTTTTGCATTTGGTACATGTAAAATACTAGTATTTGGCTGCATCCGGTTAGCTGGAAACTGATCCACACAAAAAACCGTGAAAGTTGTGTGTGAAAGGCTTGGTATAAGTTAGTTTTTTTATTTTTATTTATTTTATTATAAATCCATGCTTTTCATTACTTATGTTACTTTTCAAAAAAGTGGAAAACATTTATATTATGCATGTTTTTGTTACTTATTGCAACGTGACAAAAATATGTATTTATCAAGTGCCTTAGTAAATTACAGGACACAGAAAGCAATCAATAATTAATTAGCACGTAAGCCCCGCGTAGCCCTACAAATGACATCTTGCCTACGACTTGCTACGAAGCCTACGCGTGCTACGAGCTTAGGGTCTACGCGCTACGACATTTTGCTACAAGCACCAAAATATAACTTATGAAAGGTACTAAATAATTCATTGGACTTATTGAACAGAATTAGTAATAGTCTCTGTTTCGGTAACGTATTCTTAATTTATTAATGAATCTAATAATATCTTTGGTCATTCATAATTAATATTACTTATAAGTTATAACTTCGTAGGCCCGTAGCAACAAGACGAAAAACTTATGTAAGTAAAAAGGTTGTAATGCCAGTACGAGTCTAACCCACTGACCTGAAAGGCGTTCTTTAGCCCCATGATATAACCGTACATCCTATGTAAGAGATTCATATAATTATGTAAACGTATTTTTGGAAGCACGATTTATATTTTCTGCATGTTTCCGTATCATACGAGCCTTTAAGTCCCGAGAGAAATTGTTTCATCGTCCATTTTGAATTAATTATTAATTCTGGGCTCCCATACAATGTTTTCAAAATGTTATTTCTGGTATTTTTTACCCCTGGGTCATATTCACTTCGGTTCCCATTTGGGGTCCGATTTATTAAAATCTAACAGCTCACCCTCGTTGGTCTAGTGGCCGCAAACGCGACTGCTGAACATAAGGTACTGGTTTTATTCTCGGGTCGGGCAAAGTGTTATTGGGTTTTTCCCTCAGGAATTTCCCAGTAGCAGCCACGGAGTCTAGATCTGTGTCCGGTTGATGGCAATAGGCTAGCCCTCTATTGCATGGGACGTAAACATAACTGGCTAAATGTGGGTGATTAAGAAACTTCTGCCTAACCCTTCTGGGATTACAGGCGTGATGTTATGTAAAGTATTATTGTAGATCCCGTCGGGGCTGCGGGTTGTTCGTAAGAGATACCGCGGCCTCGACACAAAGGGCTAAGAAGGAACATGGGTGGTTTTAGTCAGTAGAAAACTCACATGGTCTACCGCTCTGCATGCTCAGAGCGGGAGGAGTCATTTGATGATTACCCACCCAAAAAAATAGTAGATTTTACAACAAGTGCACAAAACGAACCATTTTAATCCGAGACTATAAATGGTTTAAAATGGTTTTGTGGACGAGTTATAAACTCTGCTTTTCACTTCGAATGCGAGGAAATAAAACAGTAGTATAACAATTTTTTTTTTTTAATTAAAATTCAAAGTAAAATTTGTACAGTTTTGAATACTGAAGGAAATTGTTTAGGCTTGCAGACTACATCCTACTATTAAATTAATTTTGTAACAATAATTTTCATTAATTAATTAAATAACTTACCGTACCTACTTGAATTTAAATTTTAATATCTTTTAAGTCTTAAAAAACCCAAAAGGCAAATAAATTAAAGTAACTATTATAAAATAACAAATTCTATATATACTGGAGAAACTACAACCTAGATCTGGACGAAGTAATAAAACGAGGTAACTGGAAAAGTAGAGATACTTTCCTAAAGCTACTACTACTACTTTAAAGAAACCGAAGGTCGTCAAAGTAGGCAAAACGTTGATGATAATATTATTGCTAATTCCTGAACTTCTTATTGTGTTTGGCTGTATGGCTCATTTTCTTTGCCTTAATAAAGATACATTTATGAGTAGATACGTTAATGCCCTTGTGCACAAAATTCGATTTTGTGCAGCCTATATCCTGCACAAATAAACACTTTCAGAGCATGAGAAGTGAAAAAGGTATTATTATAGGTGGTCTATATCTTACCAAACGATAGCTGTTAAATTTCATCATCATCCATTCCTGCCCTTTCTTCTGAGTTCTGACCGTTGCTCATTCATCAGTCTCCTGTTAAAGTTACTACACATTTTTCAGTTTAATTTCCGACTGATGTTTCATGACAGAAAATGATGAAATAAATGATAATATTACAACGATATCTGCCGAACGTTATCGTAACATGATTTTTGATAGCTATGTTTTTTAAATGACTCAATAAGTCAATGCAATATTTAAATATGTCATGCTACGTTTTGATTTGTCGAGTTTTCCTTAACCTTGACTTGGAAACCTGTTTGCCATTAGGCATGGCATGTTACACTTTTTATGAACAAGGTAATCTTTGACACGAATAAGTGTACTGGAGGTGGTTATACTATTTTGTAAGAAATTCTAGACAGCAGTTTGTAAGGGTTTCTGTAAGCTAAGATTATGAAGTTGTTTTAAAGTGAGAGCTCTTACAAACGGGAATAGATCCAGATCTTTATTTTTCAGCAATCGTTATGACTGTAATCCCCGAAGGGTTTGGCAGAGATATACTAATAATACATTCACATTTTGCCAGATATGTTTAAGTGATCATTACATATAGGGGGCCGGCATTGCCATTGCCAAAATTCACATCGTGAAAAACCCAATAACATTTTGCCCGACCCGGGAATCCAACCTGAGAACTCAAGCCGAGCAGTCGCGTATAATTTCAATATACTGTCCAAAGTCTACCGTCACTCCTGTCAGAACATGAAGCGTTTGTTTTTTAATGCACATCAGTTTCAGAATACTGAATGTTACAAAGATATTATCAATCATATGAGTAACCTATATTTGCCGCTATTTTCCCCTACCGAGACAAAAGACCCTAATCTCTTAAAAGCTTCGAACAAGTGCCTGATTGATCTGCATCTACTAAACAACATGCCAGTTGCCTCTTTATAAGCAATAGCGGTCGTCCCGCGGTTTCACCCGCGTAGATCCCGTTCCCGTGGGAATACAGGGATAAAAAGTAGCCTATGTTACTCAGGGTGAATGTAGCTTTCCAAGGGTGAAAGAATTTTTGAAATCGGCCCAGTACTTTTTGAGCCTATTCATTACAAACATACAAAAATAGGCACAAATCTTTCCTCTTTATAATATTAGTGTTGGCTTCATATGTTAGTTACGTTTTTCTCTTTCAGTGTACTGTGAGGAATGAAGGTAAAAATATTTATAAAGTAATATGCTTCCTTATACAATATTCAGGAAGTTTGAGGACTTTTCTTATTTGCTTGTTTCTCTTTCTGTATATAATAATGCAGTTCTCTCTGTGTATTCTTTTGATACAATAAACTACTTTTGTTATAACATTGTCTGTCTGTCGTTCTTCAAAACTGAAAAGTTACACAAGAGATTTCATTTCTTGTTAAAAATACATGGTTACATTATAAAATGCAATTGAAAAGGTTTTATTCGATATTGTTACTTGCAGTTTCTCTTTTTCTTGTTTACATAAGACGAATGAAAGAAAATTCAATTACGAGAAAAGCTGTCGTTTTTGCATTTTTTAAATTGTTTTTCATAAAAAGATAATAGAAAAAGCTTTTAAAAAAAAATAGACACTGTTTGCACAACATTAATTTGTATGTTCGATGTTCTGTCTCACGCATGTCTTTCCATGCTAACTCTCCCTTGATTCGCACGTGATGTTTCTTTAAACTGTGCACGCTTGCATTTACGTCTTTTACGTAGTAAATGTTGGCTTAAATAAATGAATGAATCCAAGTCGTCACATCAGCGTGTTGCTTGTGTTGTCTCATCATCTCTAGCAGCTCCCATGCCCTCTATGATTGATAGTAATTGCTGACCACATCTGAGATCATTATCTTAACTATGGTTAATAGATTTATTTATTTGGTCAATAAAGTGATGAGTCTATTGCTCATCGTATGGTGAATCACGAGCCTTACCCCACTGTTTTCTATAAGCCAAAGACGTTATGATTTTATCGCGAACAGAAATTAGTACTAATAAAAAAGATTATCTCGCCGGTCTGGTACTGACTGCCTCGTTGCTGGTTTATGAATTCGATTCCCGGTTCGGGTTAGGTGTTATGAGGAAAATGTTAAGTATGAATTTGAGATGGCTATAAGAGTAGAGGACGACCAAAGGAACGTGTGAAGGAGATTATATAATGGCTAGAAAAGAGGTGACTGCTAAAATAACGAATTTAGAAGAAGAAGACATGCTACGTCGACCCCAAATAAGTTAGGATAAGAGCTGGAAAACGATGATGAACAGTAACAAGGTCACTCTAATAGAGACCTTCAATTCCTTAGGGCCTTATCATACTAGCGGTTTGGAAGCGGCTGCGGGGTGGAGCGGACGCGCAGCGAATGCGTCGCGAACACTCCGCGGCTGCGCAGCGAGGACGTCGCGAACGCCTGGCAAATACTTATGTGACGTTTTCGTTGCGTGTGTGTAGCAAATTATCGCCGTACGATACACTGCACACTACAATACACATACACTGTTCGCGGCGATCCCGTTGCGCGTCCGCAACGAATTCGCTGCGCATGCGCGGTGTGTTCGTTGTGTGTCCGTAACGAATTCCACTCCGCTTTGAAGACGTTCGCAATCCGCTAGTATGGTAAGGCCCATAGGGTCAGCACAAAACATCAATTGCAATACTCATTCTAGCTCCGAACAAAGTTCAGAAATGTATCGCCTCCGTGCCAAACTCGCGAATACGCGACAATTTAAACAAGCAAATTGGATTTTCATTGTTTTTCAAGTACCTAGGCTAGTACATGAGTGTTAATTTCTAAATTTGTGGCGCTGACTGTGAAGACGGAAATATTTTTATCGCTCTATTCGGTTGGTGGTTAGCTAAATGAGTTTTGCGCGATTTTAGTGTGAATAAACAACAACTCATGACTGGAGTATTGTTGGAGTACTTTTTTTTTTAAGCGTTGACCGACACTAGGAATTTCTCCTGTATCGTGGGTGCGTTTTCAAACACTTAAAGTCACATATACAAACCAAATACCCAGACCCGGAACAACTATCTGTAGGCCATACAAATATTTGTTCCGTTCGGGGATCGAACCCGCGACATGCAGCGCAGCAGTCCAATCGCTCAGCCACTGCGCCAACCGTGCCGTCAAAGTACTAATGGGTATATCTCTGCCCAATCCGTCGGGGATTATGCTTGATGTTATGTTATGTAGACAACTCATGACATGAGCTCGTGGCTAGTCGGAGGAATCTTTGACGACACGGTTGGTGCAGTGGCTCAAGCAATTGACTGCTGAGCTGCGTGTCGCAGGTCCGATCCCTGCACGAAACAAATATTTGTATAGAATAAAATAGAATAGAATTTATTTGTTTGCATTGAATGTAGGTGTATACATTTATGGTGTTACAGTAGTAGTTTTGTTCCTGGTGGTATGTAAAGTTTTTAAATTTCTGTTTTGTTTAAAAGTATAAATTTGTATAATAATTATTTAAGTATCAATAAATAATAAT
Source organism: Diarsia dahlii (assembly GCA_949775195.1). Taxonomy (NCBI): domain Eukaryota; kingdom Metazoa; phylum Arthropoda; class Insecta; order Lepidoptera; family Noctuidae; genus Diarsia; species Diarsia dahlii. The sequence continues at coordinate 10,225,874 of OX459210.1, read as the reverse complement.
TATGAATTTGTGTAATTGTGTATAATTATACACAATTATATAATATGGTGTTACAGTAGTAGTTTTGTTCCTGGTACAAAACAAAATACTTTTAAACAAAACAAAAATTTAAAAACTTTTAACTAAAACAAAACTAAATTAATAGGTACAACATAATATGGCTACATTTTACCTTTCAGGATTTTTTTTTAAATTGTTTGGCCTACAGATAGTTGTTTTGGGTCTGGGTGTTTGTGCATGTGAGTTTAAATGTCTGTCAACGCACCCACTATACAGGAGAAAATACTAGTGTGGGGCAACGCTTAAAAAAAATCGTTAGGTTAAGCCGCGCTGGCCTAGGTTAGTCTGTTGATGCGTGACCACTCATTACATACCGAGTTTCCTTCATGCCTCGGAAAGAACGAAAAGCCTGACCTTTTTGAAGAACATCACAAATGACGTCAGTAAATGTCTTTATAGGGCGAGCGTACCTTACCTTCATATCACTTAATTCTTAACCTTTTATATTAGTCGCCTTATTTCGTAACATAATCATAGATAACATACTTCAGGAAAACAGGAAAATTTTGATACTATATTTGACAAAAGGATAAAAATATCGTATTTTAAAGACATACACTCTTCCCGCCTTCCGTCCATTTTCCATTCACTAAATGCACAAACAGGTGGTCCATTATTTTCTAAACAAACACAATTAAATAGTAAACATTAAACAGTTTCCTCACGAAAAACATATTAATTTTCCCTTTATAACGAGCTTGTAAAAATAATATCATGCACCCCGAAACAAAATTCCAATATCGAGTAAACACTTAATCAAATTAATGAAAAAATGCTATTACGTATGTAAACAAACTTTGCTCACATGCTGCTGAAATAGCCAAAAAGCCGGCTCACAAATACCGCCACTATTTAGGGCGGCAGAGAGGTGAGTGTCGCGTAAGGACGAAAATAGTTGTCCAAAATGGTTAATTGGATAATGTCGGCACGTAGGTGGTGGTCTATTTTTGGCTTAAGCTCATAAATCATGTATTGCAGCCACTGTATAACGTGCCAGTGACGTAATAAGTACGTGAGGAACGCATATAAAAATGTTGAAAACTATTAGGAATTTCATTCATTGAGCTGTAGTGTAGATGTTTCTGTTAAAAATAAAATTGTAAAATGGCTTGTATTTCCGCGACATTGGGTAGAGGCGTACTGGAGCTACAAGACTTATGTTGGGATTCAGCTGTATCTTTCTTCTATCTTCTAAAACAAGGCACCTTTTTTGTGTTTCTCTAATTTTGCCGGTGTGCGTATAGAATGTTATTGAGGAATGAGTTTAATTGAACATTAATTAGCGACCATTTCAAGGAATTATGGCAGATCACATGGACTGGAATACCCGAAGAGACAGGCAGAGGTGTGCCTAATATTATAGTACACTCACATTTCGTCAAATATATATTAAGTCCCATTAATAACCGCAAGCGTATTGCCATCAACCTCTGAAATCTAGACTCTGTGACTCCTATGGAGAATTTCCCGATGGAAAAATCTATAACACTGCCCGACCAGGGAATCTAAGGCCTCATGATCAGTCGCGATTGCGACCTCTCGATCAACAGGTCCAAGAAAACATTAAACAACAACTATTTAGTAAACATGGCCATATTTTCCTTTTAAATCGATGTACATAATATCAGGTATAAACTACGTTCTAGTATCGCTTCACAAAGCACAATCTTTGACCTTTACCTGAAGCCTTGCAAGTCCTAAGGCTGCGCCCGTGTAACCTAACAGAGTAGGGCATGATGTAGTACTTTGAAACGAACCCCTTTGACAACAAAATGTTCATGCGTAAAGAAACGGTGAAGAATTTCAAAGACTTTCTTGCTTTGAATTTTCTAGTTGAGTTACTTTAGAGTTTATGATTGGTTGTGTTACTGTATTCTGCTTTATCGTTGGTAGGCAACTATAAAGTTTGTGACAGTATTTCTGATCATATTATTATAGTCAGGGATATAATATCACGCTTTTTATCACGCGTAGATGTGGAGCTAATTATAAATAATAGACCCACATTTCGCCAGTTATGCTTTAGTCCCACGTAATCTTCGATCAATAATAGTACATTATTGATCGAAGCACGTAATAGTGATCGAGCTTATTGTCATCAACCGGACACGAATAGGTACAGCCGTTTTTTTATGGTGGGTAGGAAATAATCAAATGACAACTCCCGCTCTGGGCAGAGTAGTAGGGAGAATCAGCCTTCTACTGACTAAAAACCACCCATGTTCCTTCTTAGACCTTTGTGTCGAGGCTGCGGTATCTCTTTTGAACAACCCGCAGCCCCGACGAGCCCCCAGCTACATGGAGTGGATAGTCCCACAGAAGAATCCGAACCTAAGACTTTTCTAAAACCTATGAAATAAACCTGTAGATTCATAATCATAACTCTGTAAATTTGTTTCAATTAGTGAGCTCATTTTCTTTCTACAAAATATAGCTTCAATTAAGGTGGCCGTGACCGTATTAACCTGAAGCCGCGGAATTCTTAAGGCTGCCTCCTTAATCCACTCCGCCGGTACGATTAATCTTAATTATGACCTTGTTACCCACTTAGAAGAGTTCATTTTGTTATGCAATATTGTTTTAGTAAACTTTGTTTTCTTTGAATGTGTTGCTGGGTAGTTTTTTTTTTATTTATGCGTTTTAGTAATCCATGCATACATGCCATTTATCAATCCTTACTTCTTTACTAATATTGTAAATGCATAAGTAGCTCTGTCTGTTTGTCGCGCTTTCACGCCAAAAGTACTGAACGGTGGGAAGTCATCAAATGACTCTTCCCGCTCTGGGCGGAGCAGAGGAGAGTGTTATACTTCTACTGACTAAAAACCACCCATGTTCCTTGTTAACCCTTTGTGTCTTGGTCCGCGGTATCTCTTTCGAACAACCCGCAGCACTGACAGGTGTCGACCCTTGCGGGCCCCAGCAATGTTGCTGACATGTTTTTGAGACGCGTGTGGAACTCGAAGGTGCCGTCGACACGGCCTGCCATCGTCACAGGACGGACGGACGGACGGTGAGCTATCCCATTACTCACCGTCCACAGGCTCTTCTGCCTATCTCTTCAGGGATTAAAGCCTGATACTGTGTGAAGCATACCTCATTGTTCTTTCCACGTTTAACGTCAAAGTCAAAAACAACAATATTATTTTAACAGTAACAGTTTTCTGACATAGAGGCAAACAAAATTAAAACTAACCAAACATCAAAAATCTCTATTTAACCAAACTTATCAGTTTATCAAACATACCTGTAACATACTGACATTGAAATATATAAATATGTAACGTAAGTCTTCATAGATGTAACGCTTAAAATTGTCTGACCTGAATATTTGATGTAAAAAGTTATAATATTAGTACAAGTATAAACATTGCTGGCTGAATATAATAAAATGGCAGAGATTTTTTCTTGTTCTTAATATAAATACCTGGATTACAAGGTCTTGACCTGTATGCCTTGTTGGTCTAGCGGTCGTAAGTGTGACTGCTGAATATGAGATCCCGGGTTCGGTTACAAGGTCGGGAAAAGTGTTATTGAATTTTTCCCTCAGGAAAACCTCAGTAGCAGCCACAGAATCTAGATTTGTGCCCGGTTGATGGTAATAGGTGGAAAAGAAATAAAGGGCGTCAAATAAAAAGATGGGAAGATGACCTCAAAAAGGTAGCGGGTCCAGAGTGGACGACAATAGCGAGAGACAGGCTGAAATGGAAAACTTTAGAGAAGGCCTATGTCGAAAGACAAGCTGTGAATTGAAACCGATCGTGTAATAAGATGTGTATTGTATAATTGTAAAACAGCAATAAAGGCTTATTTTATTTTATTTTGATGGTAATAGGTTGATAGGTTCACCCCTTACATAACTGGCGAAAAGCGGGTGTACTAATGGCTACACCTCTGCCAAACCCTTCGGGAATTACAGGGTTGATGTTATTTTATGTTATAAATTTCTCAGTAGCAAGTCTGAGTCTGGATTCGGCTGACGACAAATATCCTTGCCCCTATCCATGGGACTTATTTATGATAAGTGAAAATGTTGGTTCACATAAGGTACTCTACATAATTCTTCAAGTATTACTGGCGTGAAATTATGTTTGAAATTGTACAGACACCTGATATACAAGGTCTTGACCTGAGATTTCAGTATTGGTAAAAGAAAGCTGGCGCCGTGGTCGCTGTGATCTCATGCCAACCGCGTCAGCATTATTTAAAAATTAGTTTGGATTGCTCATGTTTATCTAGAATCAAGATTGACCAGCTGTGGACTTAGATTGGCAGAAAGGACAGATGGAATAGAACATTTTACTTAGGTTTTTTTTTACATTTAGTTTCGTATGAGTTAATTCTTACAAAACCTTAGTGTTGAAATATCTTTGTGTGTTCAAAGTTGCCATAAGGAACTCATTATTGTAGTTTTTGACTCATTAAAATATTATTCATCATCATCATCATTTCAGCCGAAAGACGTCCACTGCTGGACATAGGCCTCCCCTAAGTGTAATTTTTGCTTAGGGGGGGTTTGCCATAATCGCCACGCTTGGCAGGCGGGTTGGCGATCGCAGTACGGTCGATACAAAAAGCACAGAGAACGCTGCTGCCCATTCTCTGGTACATCCCTTAGTCGCCTCTTACGACACCCACGGGAAGATATGGGATGGTGCTATTCTTTGCGTCCGACACCATACGGAACAAAAAAAAAAAAAAAAATTTTAAATAATAGAGGATGTCTTCTTTTTATCGTGTGGGTGGTTCTTATCCTAATGTGAGAGTATATAAACACCTGACTTAGCTTCGCATGGCGTCGAGAAATAATCTCTCAGGCTGCGGGTCCCTTCGGGGCTTCGGGTTGTTCACAAGAGATACCGCGGCCTCGACATAAAAGGCTAAGAAGGAACATGGGTGGTTTTTAGCCAGTAGAAGTTTGACACTCCCTTCCGCTCTGCCCAAGAGCGGGAGGGGTTATTTGATGATTTCCCACCCCCCCCAAAAAAAAGGCATGCAGGTTTCCTCATGATTTTCTTCACCGAAGCAAATGATAATTATACAATACACACATAAAGCCCAAAAATCAAGGTTCAAGTAAACAATCAAATCTTAGATTCAACAACAACAAACAACAAATTGTGTACACAACTAATGTTCAAATGGATGTGAAATCTCGCAAACACGAGAAAAAACGTTAAGAAAAAGTAGATCACAAAATCGAAAGGTACCTTAATGACTTTTCTTCCCACACAAAGAAAAGAAAGGACAACGTCTGAGACAGATCACCTCATTCCGGTTACTTTCATTCACTCATTCAAGCCATTTCCTTCATTCAGAAAGATTACGTACACTCGTATTTCTTTTTAATTCAGTTCAGCTGTTTATAAAGGCGGTTCTAAATGGGTACCTAATATATTATTTTACTGCAATATGTGGCTGCAATACCATCGCCGGTAATATTGCTATATAGGCTTCACCTATTTGGTACTAGCTGATGCCCGCGGCTTCCTCCGCGTGGATGTCGTTTATCACAATCAAAAGTAATCTTTTCGTCGTCCCCCTTTCAACCCCTTTTTTTCGCATTCAAAAGTAGCCTATGTCTTTTCTCGGGCTCTAGACTATCTGTGTACCAAACATTTAAATCGGATCAGTAGTTTTGGCGTGGAAGAGTGACAGACAGACCGACAGAGTATAATTTTAGTAGGTAAGGATAAGGATGGCCAAGCATTTTCACGTGTAGCCGGCAATATTTTCGAGATGGCCGAGCAATACTTGCCACACATTGCCAGGAAAGTATAGCCCGTTTAGAAGCGCCTTTATAAAAACAGTATATTATACTCGTATTTTAGTGATTTTCCGTCGAGTCGTTGAGAACTCAATTTTCCCCGCCCTGTGTGTCTGTTTGTTTTAAAAGCTGGTACGCTTAGTATCAACCTAATGTAATTATATTATTTAGAACGGATGCATGAATCCGACATACACTGTGTTAATAAAAGTGTTTGGATAAATATGTAGTTCTAATTGGGACTAGGTTATTTAATGATAGTTGTTTCGCTGTAATTAGGTTGATGTCTTTTTATGTATTCCTTATTTTTTAAATAGTAGGTATGTTCACTGATTTCTCCGTGATTAATGGTCCGATTTAAGTGATTTTATTTCCATTAAGTAGAGAAAGCTCGCAACGCGCATTTATGAGTTATCCGTGTCTTCTACTGAGAAATTCCTCAAAGAAAACCCCAATAACCATTTTACCGATTCGGGAATCAAACCCAAGATCATATCGTAGACTCATATTCATAAATGTTATCAGTTCTATATTCCTAATAACACTAAACATAAGTTAACTAGCGTTTGATGAATCAGTTAATCATCATTTATCATTTTTTCTAGAAAAAAACTTATAGATACTTACTATATTACAAGGCCAAATAAAATACATCATTAACAAAATCTAGTTTTCAATCAAATTAATGGCAAATACTGGAAGTTTTCCGAATGAAGCCATGTAGCTAATACTACTCATCCGGGACAATCCTCGATTAGGAGATCTAGGCTAATGGAGGCTGGGCGATAAGACAGATTACTGTCACTGACATTAATGCTGTGTTTAAAACCTAGTTTTTTTTTCTGGAAAGAGTGGATAACAAATAAATCTTAGTATTAATAAGAAAAGAAAAGTTAAATAAGTCTGTTTTAGCTTTCACGGTAAACTAAACTGCTACGGGTCCCGTCGGGGCTGCGGGTTGTTCGTAAGAGATACCGCGGCCTCGACACAAAAGGCTAAGAAGGAACACGGGTGGTTTTTAGTCAATAGAAGTCTGAGTCCCTACCTCTCTGCCCCAAATGACTCCTGTCATTTGATGATTTCACACCTTACAATAAAAAATGGTTTAACTAAACGGCCTCTTTGGTCCAGTGGTCGCAATAGCGACTCCTGAGCATGTTGTTCTGGGTTCGATTCTCGGGTCGGGCAAAGTGTTATTAGGTTCTTCCTTCAGGAATTTCTGGATGTGTGCCCGGTTGATGGCAATAGGCTCGCTATCTATTTTATGGTACTTAAAAATTACTGGGGAAATGTGAATACTATTAGGCACAGCTCTGCCTAACCCCTAACATTACAGCTGCAATGTTATATTACTTTCCCGTTACAATATGTTTTTGCATTTCATTTTTAAATTAAATATCGAAGACATATAAATATAAGTAACATCAAACCCGTTCTGTGCCCTCGTGATGTATTACGATCTTCTCTTGAGATGCGAGATGCCCATTCTATTCCAAGCATGAGATCTACGATTTTGGAATGGGCAACTAAAATCCATTCACAGCTAATATTATGCCTGTGGTTATGACTGCAGGTACCTTATTTTTAACCGACTTCAAAAAGGAGGAGGTTCTCAGTTCGTCCGATTTTTTTTTTGGACAATGCGAAAGTACTTGTCACGGGGAAATAAATGCTTTGAGTTTGATCCTCTGTTACAGAGAGAGGTCTACTGAATCCCAGTATTGGTAACAATTTAGACGGATTATGTTTTGACCTACATACTTACGTGAAATTTGCCGTTATAGCAAGTTTCTCTCGGAATATTTTTACACCGTAATTCCTCGATAATTCAATTTTCTCTCGATTTTACAGGCAGCGGATATGCATCATGTTATTATTAAAAATATGTACTACAACTATAAATCTGTTAGCGCAGCGTGATTAAAATAAAAATACCGCTACAACGTCATCTCTATAATATTTTTCACGTATTTTGATCATACGAATTATATTTTAAGAATAAAAATGATAAAGTGTCTGATACTCACTTACTATTTTGATCTTTTCCTATGAATTTTGATGAGTATTTGTTGAGAAACTTTTTTTATCATCTTAATAAGCGCCGTGCGAATTTTAAGTCTGCTGTCGAGGAGTTTTTGATACGGTTCAAGCAGGTTTCTTCTTCTATATCTATAAAAGCGAAAGGTCACTCACTCACTCACTGATTCATCACGAAATCTCGAAAACCGCTGGACGTACAAAGATGATTTTTGGCAGGGAGGTAGTTTATGGTTAGTAGACGTCCGCTAAGAACGGATTTTGCGACAGGGCCGGATTAGGGTGGTCTAAGGGCCCTCGCAAGTTTGTATGAAAGTCCTTAATTTTTCGTGCTATAATCTTGATTTTTGGCAGAGACGTAGTTTATAGTCAGTAGGCATCCGCTATAAATTAGTTTTGCGACAGGGCCGGATTAGGGTGGTCTAAGGGCCCTCGCAAGTTTGTTTGAAAGTCCTTCATTTTTTGTGCTACAATCTTGATTTTTGGCAGAGACGTAGTTAATAGGCAGTAGACGTCTGCTTAGAACCGATTTTGTGACAGGGCCGGATTAGGGAGGTCTAAGGGCTCTCGCCAGTTTGTATGAAAGTCTTTCATTTTTTGTGCCACAATCTTCATTTTTGGCAGGGACGTAGTTTAAAGTTAGTAGACGTCTGCTTAGAACAGATTTTGAGACAGGGCGGATTAGGGAGGTCTAAGGGCTCTCGCCAGTTTGTATGAAAGTCCTTCATTTTTTGAGCTACAAAGTTGATTTTTGAGACGGACGTAGTTTATAGTTAGTAGACGTCTGGTAAGAACAGATTTTGTGACAGGGCCGGATTAGGGAGGTCTAAGGGTTCTTGCAAGTTCGTAAGAAAATCCTTAATTTTTTGTGCTACAAACTTGATTTTTGGCAGGCACGTAGTTTATAGTTAGAAGAACTCTGCTAAGTACAGGTTTTGTGGCAGGGCCGGATTAGAGAGGTTTAAGGGCGCTCGCAAGTTTGTTTAAAAGTCCATCATTTTGTGTGCTACTAACTTGAATTTTGGCAGGGACGTAGTAGGTGAGTAGAAGTTTGCTAAGAACCTATTTTGCGACAGGGCCGGACTAGGGAGGTCTAAGGGCTCACGCGAGTTTGTTAATTTTGGCAGGAAGGTACTTTATAGTTAGTAGACGTTGACTAAGAACGGATTTAGCGAGTTTAGCAAAATGGCCAGAATAAGGAGGTCTGAGGGCTTTCACATGTTTGTAAAAATGTACTGTTTTTTTTTTGTACTAACAACCTGAAATTTAACAAGTCTAGAGTGTAGGAGTAGGAGATCTAAGCTAAGTTTGTAAGGAAGACCTAGACTAAGGGCTCCCGTAAGTCCATATGAAATCCTTGGCTTTTTGTACCTGAAAATTGGCAGAGAGATAGAATATAGTTAAGACATTTCAGGTAGGAATAGATTTTACGACAGGGCTGGTATAAGGGAATATAATCGCTTCGATTGGCATTTGGCATTCGATTTGACATAGTACCATCCACAGGCAGTCCAGACAAGAGAATCAAAATTTCTACGCGAACGAAGTCGCGGGCAACTGCTAGTTCATTTATATACTCTTCTTATTCTATTCTATCAACAACATGGGACTAAAACATAACTAGAGAAATGTGGGTGGTATTCATTCATTTATTTTTACCCGACTACGGCAAAGCCAAAGGAGGGTTCTGATTTTGACTGGCTATGTATGTATGTATGTTTGTATGTTTGTATGTATGTATGTGAGTAATTTCATCTGTTCCCTCATAGCTTCGAATCTACTTATCGGAACTCGACATATGACGTATCGTTAGAACCGTCTTAATTTTCCGCTGAACATAGGCTACGTGATTTGTCACAAAAAGCGATTTGGCGCCCTCTAGCGGATAAAAAGTAAGGCTTTAAAAATAAAAATGGAGATAAATAGGTATATAGGTACCAACCTAAACACTTTAATACCGTGTGACTACGGCTTTTCTTTTTGTTCTATCCTGAAAATCTTGTTTCATACTTTTTCAGCGTTGTTTTTTTTTGTCGTAAGTAGTCGGGTTTTTTATTTACCATTTACAAAAAATTATTACATTTGTTTAAGCAGAATAGCATTACTAAACCACTGAGGTTTGTACTTAATGCTACATGTAATTCTACATCGTAGTAAAAAACAAAAACAAGGTACACAACAAACACAACATAATATTATACTCTATTTCGAAACTTGGTAACTTCATCTTACGTGATATAACTAACTAAACACATTAAGCATTCAATGTGTTGTAACTACTAACTTGTAGGTAGTAGGACTTAAGTTTTAATTTAATATTACTTGGCGTAATGTCACTGCGCAAATCGGAAGGTAGGTTGTTAATTAACCGAGGAACTAAGTACAGTGCGATCAAATTATCTTGGCAGCTCTGAACATAGGCTTTGCGAAATTTTACGCATGTAAACTTGGGAATAAAACTGTTATTGCCAGATAAACCAATACTTAAACGATCAGAAAATATCTAATTTAAACAGTGAGAAATACAAATAAAATAAATATCATAACACTTTTATACATTCGTTGTAACAAAATGACCTGCACGAAGTTCGGAGCTGCCAAGATAATTTGATCGCACTGTAAGAAGATGTCCGCTCGCCGTAGGTGTTGTTTGCAGGAACCGTGCGTAGCATTAAAGAGTATACCTCAGCCTATAACCCTTACAGGCTTGATGTTATGTTTATCAACAAATACTAACCAAAAAACTAGAAGCAACGAAATAAACACATTAGATTCCGTCCCAATTTCAGTAACAAATTCAATTGGAAACATTTGCGCTGCGCAGAAAACATTCCGGACCACCGACTGTATCGAACCTGGCCTTGAACAGAGCAACCAATAAATAAAAATATCTCAATATGCAAAGGTCACTCGATTCGTCTGCAGCTGGTCAGATATTACGATGTAAAACATATATGTACCGATAGTAAACATAAGCTTTTTATATCCAAACTGCGTAGTAAAATGATTCATAATGCGAGGATAAACCGGGAACTTTGTATTGCGAGGATTAAATATCTTTTCTTTGTGCTGTGGTACTTGCAATTTTTCTGAACTAAAAATACTTGTGTTTTCAGTTCAAAGGAATAGGGGATCGGACTGGGTCAAAATAATATGATTCTGTTTAGTCCGTAAGTTAGATTATCGAAAAATATTGAATACGTGTTTTTTGTTTTATCAAATCAATAAAAAATGACGAAGATAAAACGCGTCAAAGATCTTGGAGTGGGGCTTGAAACGTCACTTGTGTCGTCAAAATGTACTATCATATGACGTCACACGAGTTTTCGAAGCACTGTATCGTCTTCATTTTAAGTTTACGTGAAAAAAGAAAAAATACGTGTCCAATAATTTTTGGAAATCTATCTGACGGACTAATTTTTTTTTTTTTTGTCCGATCCCCTATTGGATTTTAAGAAGTTGGGTAAGCAGGACAGTGTGTGAGAGTGGCTTTTACCGCACTTTTATAACTCAAGAGGTATTAAAGTATCCCGTCGGAGCTGCGGGTTGTTTAAAAGAGATACCACGGCCTCAACATAAAGGGCTAAGAAGGAACATGGGTGGTTTTTAGTCAGTAGAAGTCTGACACTCCCTACCGCCCAGAGCGGGAGGAGTCATTTGATGATTTCCCGACCTAAAAAAAAAAGTATTAATAAAGGCATCATTATTATTCTAGGCATAAGTTTTTAACACGAGAACTGATACGTCGAAAAAACGATTTATCTCCGAAACGGCTGGACCGAGCTTATTAAAATAATGTTATACGGTTTAGACTACTTTTTCGAAAAAAATAAAACCCTTGACAAAATCCGATGAAAAATGGAAGTAATATTTTTATATAACAAATTCACGCCGACAAAGTCGCGGGCAACAGCTAGTCTTTTCGTAGTTCTAAAATGGGGGTGGGTCGATAAATTAATCAGTTTCCAGCCGACCTACAAATAAATGGTAGATTTATTTTACAAACAACTCCGTCTCGAATAAATTTAGGATTGTGGGTGCTTTCATTAAATAAAATGGATCTTATCCTAGGATTAAATTTTTGAACAATGGTCTGTGGGCTGGACCTGAAAGATACCTTTATATTTCAACTTTAATACCACACCATTTTTTCAGCGAGCCGATAAATGTTTATTCTTTTTTTGGTTTTGTCATCAACGTACCTATATTTTTTTTTTGAGGGTAGGAAATCATCAAATGACTCCTCCCACTCTGAATGGAGGAGCAGTAGGGAGTGTCAGACTTCTACTGACTAAAAACCACCCATGTTCCTTCTTAGCCCTTTGTGTCCAAGGCCGCGGTATCTCTTTCGAGCAACCCACAGCTTCATCAACATCTTGCGTAGCCTCATTTCCAAGTATGTTGGAGCTGGCTTCCAGTCTTATTGGAATCAGCTGAACACTAGTATTTGACATAGAGCGGCTGCCTATTCAGATAGGCAGGCATTTGATGGAGGTCAAACTCCACAACCCACACCCCAATCTTAGTAAGACTAGTTTTCAGACTTTCGGCCCACTGACTGTCTAATAAAAGTTTAACGAAGAAAGTCTATGATACGTCGCGTCGATTTACATAATATTACATTCGCTAACTGCACGCCATTTTGTTTTTTTTCTTATTACTTCATCATCATCATATCAGCTCGGAATCACCCACTCACTGGTGAGTATAGGCCTCCCCTTTTTTCTGCCACACGTCCCCGTTCTGTGCGTTCCTTTTCACGTGATTCCGGCCACTTTGACGATATCGTCAACCCAACGAGCTTTAGGATGCCCTATTACTAAAAAAAAAGAAAAAACATTTATTTACGCTTTTACAATTTTATAATGGTGTCTCTGACTGTATACGTGCCACGTGCACTTGTTACCTGCGTGGTCGATGACAGAACAGCAAACTGCTACTTCGTGTATGGCTTACATAAAATAAAAATTGAAGAGATTGTCAAAAGTAATATTAGTAGTGGGTCTAAAATGCCCACTTACCCAGATCATAATATCTATATAAATAAAAAGAGGAGCAGCGGTGGCCCAGTGGTGGCGGCCCCGACTTACGAACAGTAGGTCGTGGGTTTGAACCCAGGCAGGCACATTACTTTGTGTAATTTATTTCATCACCGCTGCTCTCAAAACGGTGAAGGAAAACATCGTGAGGAAACCGGCATGTCTTAGAACCAAAAAATTCGAAGACATGTGACATCTATAAATCCGCATTGGGCCCGCGTGGTAGATTATAGCCCATTCCCTCTCAAAGAGAGGAGGCCTATGTCCCAGCAGTGGGAACATTGATAGGCTGTTGATGACGATGATGATGAAATAAAAAGATAAATTTTATTCTGACTGACTGACTGACTCATCGACGGCGCCCAGCCCAAACCCTTGGACTTAGAATGCTGATTTTTGCACAGAGGTTCCTTTTATAATGTAGACTAGGAATATGGAAGGATTCTTGGAAATTAAACCCCTAAATGAATTAAATAGGGGATGAAAGTTTGTATGGAAAATCGTTATATTTGTAGTTTAGCCGACATTCATGGGGCCGAAGTCGCGGGCAAAAGCTAGTCCAATAATAATAATGTATTTTTTTTTATTAAAATAACATTGTTTACCTATTAAAACTCCCCATTCAGTAGGTGAATAAGTTGATAACTGATGGTGAATACGTTAATAACGCGGTGAATAAGTTGACAAGTCGGTGAATAAGTTGACAAGTCGGTGAATAGGTTGATAAGTCGTTGGTGAACGAGTTGTTAAGTCTATTATTATGCAATCTATTGGGAATTTCGATTATTTACTGACATCATTTAAAAGAGGGCATAAAATAACTTTTAAAACAACTGCAACATTTATGTAAAACTAATTTACCGATTTACCAGAAGACGACAAACCCTTTAAATGGCCGTCCTGACAAATTGCAGTTTTAGACTTGTCAACATATTCACGCCAGCCACGGATATATTCTTAATAGTAAGGTAAAAATGATGCGCCTGTGACCATTTTACGAATTTTAAAGCATTTCCTATTATGATCTGCTAGAGTGGCCCCTTGTCCGGTTCAGCAGTAGACCATACTTCTAGAAATGCGAAGCGAGTAGCCCTAAAAAAAAAGAACGAATCGAATCTCTAACACTCCAGTAACTTACTTGACCCAAGGGCTGGTTGTTACCTTGGCCAGACGCTAAGTGTTGCCCATGTGTTGCCATACAACGTGGCAATGCTGACAGTCTTTTGGGCACATTACCGGCTGACAGCGTTGAGGAGCAGTTTTTTGATACCCTTCTATAGTTATTAATTTATGTAATAGTTTTTAATTAATGTACATAGTTGTTATCTCTCTACTCTATAAATAATTAAATAATACCTCCAGTAACTTAAGTTTATGCTGCATCAGTGAAATCAGTGTTTATGAATCAGTTTGAGAGACTAAAAACATACATCACGGATAAAAATCAATAAATTGGACATCATATAATAAACATGAGGAGTTATTTTTTGCTCTTGTTGTTTATATCCAAAAAATCATATGTTAAATAATTTGGAAAATCCCAAATGCAATTCAAAAATATTAATATAAACCTCACCAAGTTCAATAATCGCATTGTTTTAGCAATTTAAAATATCTTAATAGTTTCCATCTTGGCCGGGTAACGGTTGCAAGAAGGGTATAAAAATAAATCAATAATATATGGGTGTTGGTGTAACACATTCGTTATTATTGAAAGGTGTCTTGTCTTTTAAAGGATTTCTAGTTGCTTATTTACGACGGTATAGAGTTATACAAAAGAAAAGTTGTGATATTTTCTTGTAAGCACAAGTTTTGTAACTACAACAGATATTTAATGAAAAGTTAAACTTGAAACAATTCATTTTGTATTCCCGCAATACTTATTATCATAAAAGTTACCGTCTAACAAAGTGTAAAAGTTCCACTTTCACACTTAGCATTCAAAACCATTGTTTACAAATATTATGACCTACTTAAATTACCATTCAACAGTTAAACGGCATTCGTTTAAAGCTTTGCATCGACATCGTATAGGTACATAAATTTCGCATGCATACATACACGCATCCAAACACGCGATATTCAAACTTGCACGCATGCAAATATACAATCACGCTAACCCAGTCATATTCGCAATACGAAGTCACGTCAACTCGGTCAGGACATGAACAGCCGTAATAAATACAAATCACGTAAGACTCAACAAAAAAGAATCACGAAAGGATTATAAAAACGTCGTTCAGAGGTAGTCGTGCATCGTACATTCGGCAAATTTTATGCGCATCTTTATTTGAACGTTGATTCGGAACAATTGGATCGATTGGTCGGGCACGCCACCGCGATAAATTACTTTTTGCTCGAGTTTTCGAAGAAAGCGGTGCATGGTTTGCAAGCAGTCGGTCGTGTGAGCACGCGGACGTCGCTCGTCTTCTCCCTTGCTCGCCCCCCATACGTATTCAATCGGATCACGATACGACAGCGCGCTCGTAAAACTGGCAGGTGTCCCTAAGGAGGCTCGCGATATCCCCTTGCGGGCCAAAAGTGTCTGTCTAGCGGAGAGGCCGCGTTCCAAATATGCTCGCGCTGTCCGTAGTGCCGATCATAGTACCCGCTCACGCTTCGCCGACAAACAGTTTTTCCAACGGTCAGCGTCCGTTACCGATACCAAACGCCGACAAAGTAATGTTGTTGTTAAACAACAAAACAGAAAAGTAGTTGAGAAAGTTCCTTTCGCGATTTCCGTACAAAATTTATCCATACCTATGAAGTACGCGGACGAACCGAACTCCAGGCATTCAACCTCCAATCCTTCTCAGAACATATACAACCGACGGATCGATGTTAACAAGACTAAGCGTTTTAATCCTCCTAAACAGGTCGGCGACAACAAGAGGCTGTGTGACACTGCGGGCTGCGGGAAAGGGACGGAGAACAAACTGTTGTTGCAGATCAGCGAAGCCGAACAAGTGACAGACTTTGAAAGGATTCTTAATTCTAATGCAATACTGTGCGAGCGAGTGCGCAGCCACGTGTGGCATGGATGTGTCGCACCACCTAAGCGATCAGCGTCTGTGTTGCCGAGGCCAAAATCTGCCTTCTCCCTCTACGCCGTAAGTCAGACCTACCACTACCTGTTCCGTCAGCACGAGGAATCCCTAGAACCTCTCATCGAACAGTACCGTCAATCCAACGCTGAGAAAAATAAATCTCAACCCAGCATCCTTGAAAAGAACTGTTTCCAGAACCTTCAAAACTTATCTGAATACTACGAAGACGACCAAGACTTACGAGAAGAAGTAGAAACTGTCACAGACAATTTAGTTACTGACGAAGTCAAAATTGTCGAAGATCACTATCAGGCAACAAGCAGCAAAAGAAACAAGAATTTCAACGTTAACTTGGCAGATTTGATTAGTTTGAATATACAGGGAGAGCGTTTGTCTCCGAGCCGCGAGGACCACGGGCCGTCGCCCGACGTAGAAAAGACAGAAGCAGAAAACGAGGAGGAATGGCTCGCACCGAGCATGAGCGCAAACTCCGCTGATCGCAACTCTCAGAACGACAACAACGTGGACTGTTTGGTACAAAACTTGGATTCTGTGAAAATAGACAGTGATGCTAAAGTACCTACAATAACATTCAGTAACTGTTGTGACGGGTACGCCAGGAGCGACCTGCCGAACAATAAGGAGGTCGACATTCATTTGGCCGTGCCCGCTATTGACAGTATTGATGAGGCTCGCCCTCCGATGATGTGATTAGGTTTTGAACGTTTAACAATCACAGAAAATCTAATCAAGCAAAATGATTGCTTTAGAAACTGAACAATCCCTCCCGAGCGAGGAGCGGATGCCCAAACCGGAGGCTACAACATCACATCCGCAGAGAACATTAACACGGTCGAGTGCTGTGAGTCAAAAATCCGTCGAGATAATGGTTCATCCGGAGGGCTCTAACAATCCTCTGCATCGATCGAAATTAGCTCCAACAAGGTCGTCCTCGGAGACCTCACAGCCTTCCGGTAAGAAGATGTTAAATTTGAGAAAAACGAAAAACTCATCAATAGAATCGACAATGAGTCTGCCGAATCAGAAGTCTTTGGAGAAGAAACATGGCAGCTTGAGGCATCAGAAAGCCGTGGTGGTGCAAGCCCATTCCGACATAACTTTAAGCACTCAGCCTTCAATGTCGGACGACAGGAAGGCGCTCAGGGAAGCGTTGTACCAGGGTATCTTTCACAGGCACAGGAGGACGATCTTTGCGGTAGGCTCCTTCCTAAGGATGCTGCGGAGCAAAACGTCCAACTATGATTCAATAAGGTCGGACTCAGACGAGATATAGCAACCGTAGATCGTCTAAGTGTATTTTTAGTAAAAAAAATGGTGCCACAGACTGATTGTGCTTTTGTAAGGAGAGAAAATATGTTATTAGTGTTTAAGAACAGTTTGTTTGTATTAAAATGTTCCTAATTAGTTGTGACTGAGTTTTTGTTGACCCCGCTTTGAGAAGCAGTAGTATACGTATATGGTTGTTATTGCGTGTTCACGCGGTTAGCTGTGGATTGACATTGGTTTCGTTATGTAATACATATTTCAGCATTTTCAGCTGAATATTTTGTTCAAGTCTCTTTAGTCTCGACACGCTTGTATTGATTTCCATATATGGGTTGACATTTTCAGCTATTGTTTCGTAGTTACTCACTTGTTAAACGCTCTACACTGTCAACGTTAATAATGGGGTGAATATAAACTTAGTTTAGAGCATTTCATGATACTTACTTAAATATTACATTTACTAAAGTAAGTAGGTAACTGAAATTACTACCATAGCAGCAGTTATTAAATGCACAATCTTAACTCTTAATTTCATGAAAAATATAACTTTGTAAAAAGTTGCAATGCAGAAAATGAAAACAAAAAAGTCCTGAGAAGAAATAAATTGATTTGAAAGATACTATAACGACTGTAAAGGTAGGCATAGACAGCCAAAATTGACAGGCTCGTTATAAATAAGGGGAAAAACAAAATAAAAACAGTTTATGGCAATAAGCAGTTGACAAGGATCGAATCGCGTGCGACGGATCAAGGGCGCTCACCATCAAATCACCTTGACTTTTTTCAGACGCATAAATTGTATGAAAATCATTTTTCGTAAGCTTGTAAAAAAAACCATCGACATTCACAATGGATTTATGGCACTATAAAGTTGGCTAAAAGGCAAAAGCCGACTTTTTAACGCGATAAAAATCGTGGTTTTGGAGTATTAATCATTTGAGGGTGTTAAATGAAAAGCTTTCGTTGACAGAATGTGTTTTAGACTCACTTTGTATTTACTGCCTTGTTAATCTTGTGGTCGCAAGCATGACTGTTTAGCATGAGGTCCTGGGTTCGATTTCCGGGTTAACTATTATTGGGTTTTTCGATCAGGAATTTCACAGTAGCAGCCACGGTGTCCGGATTTGTGTCCGGTAGATGGCAATAGACTCGCTTTCTATTACATGGGACTTAGGGCTCGTTTACGGAGCGAAATGCGCTTTTCGTGTTTTTTTAATAATTTACTGAGAGACGAGTCCACCGCAACAAACGCTGCATTTTATACAAAAAAAATCACATGAAAAATCTCTTCTCGTAAAATCAAGTTTTGAAATCGTTGACTTTTTCATACATTGCCGTGTGTTTGAAATAAAAACGCTGCACGCGCTGCGCGACGCCCCGCCTGTACGTAAACATGCACTTAAACATAACTGGCGAATGTGGGTGTACTATTAAGTACACCTCTTCATAACCTTTCGGGGTTTCCAGGTGTAATGCGCCGACAAAAATTGGGATACGTGAATTATTCAAACAAAAAACCCAAAGCTATATTCACCCCGTTTGAACAGCATTCGTCTTATTGATATCCCAACATTACCTTGATACGGCGATCAAAAACCCATTAATTTTACGATATAGAAACAGTACAATAAAAGTATTGAAGATTTATAGTCATCTTTTATTACAAATGTATTTCAATTGTATGAAACCAATGTTAGGCCACGGTTGATATGTTATAAAATAAGTAATGTGTACCTATTTTATTTAAATAAATATTTGAACGATGGTTGAGATTAAATGAGTAGCCATTTGTTGTTTTTCAGAGCATAAAATTGATTCGATTGCATTTGAGAAACGAGAAAATCTAGTGCAAAGAGTAACATACCAAATAAAATACAAAAAGAAGTGCAGTACTGTTTGCACCACCGGTCTCGAACCTCGTTTCAACGTGACTATGCGTTTTAACGTGACAACGCGTTTCAACGTGACAACGCGTTTAAAATTAACAATGTTTTAAAAACGAACCGCATTGTCACAAGTTGAAATGCATTTGAAGTTGACAGAATTAAGTTTAAAAAAAGTTGTTTGACGTGTAAGTAGGACCAATTTTTACCACACAAAATTCGTTAAATACCTACCAAAACAAATCTTTAAATGGTACGTTATAATAAATCATTCACTAACAATAGACAGACAACAGGACAAATTAGCTTAACGGCGTACTAATGGATGAATAATTATTCGAGTTCTATACTTGATTGCCAGTCATAAACGCGTGACATGCCCTGAAAACATGCTATGTGCTCGATAGGACGTGTTAATGTCTTTACTAATGAGATACCCGGTTATTGAGGTGAAAACATTGTTATAATAAACATCGTCATGGAAATATCTATAATAGTTTATTATTATGAGGCAGTCAATGAGTAAATCAAATTTTTATTTAGTATTCATGAATACAACCTACTTGCACCAGAAATCTAATTAAACGAATTTAAAACTTCGTCCTTATTCTGTCACTCGTATGAAGATGACAGGGAACAGATAGTATAAGATCCCGCCTAAGGCCGACCTTCACTCATCTGCATAACCAATGAAAAAGATTTTTTTAGCAATCTTACTTCGAATACATAAACAATCATATTACGAAAAACTTGACTGATGAAATTATGTCATGATTATTTAAAAATGCCACAACTGTTAGTCTTGACCGAATTTATTTGACAACCGTGTAATACCATTCTGTTTGTTATAAAAATAAGTGTATTTAAGTACGCATTTCAATAAGAAAACAGATAATTGTACATACATTACAGATAATAATTAGACATGGCTTAATATCACGCCATTCGCAATATTTTTTATCCTTGTATTAGGATTTCTTAAAAATATTTTTCAATGAAGAATGGTCAAGGTCAAAATTAGGCAGGATCACAGTCTAAGAATGACCTTTTAAATCCCTTAGCCTTCAATGTATTTAGAGATTTGTGGTGAAAATGTTTCATAGTCTTTCCATTCAAAGATTTGAACACAACAGAAAGAAAAAATAATCTCCATTTCGATCCCATCCAATAATATTTCTTTAAAATAAATCGATGCTTAATCGAATAGAGAGCTTAGTAGATGAAAATTCCATACATAATATATTATTTAGAATTGTATTTTCCTTTGCAATGGTTGTTAGTGATATTATATATTATGTAGAAAGAAATTAGTGGCGAGACAATGAATTGTTGAGACACATTTTTGGAACATTTTATGCACTTTTTTATATATTTGTACATCCGAAATTTTGTACAACGTGTTGTTGTGTAGGGAATTTATTAAAATGTATGCTTGTCGATAGTTTGAGGGGTTTTCTCGAAAACTGATTGCGTTAATCCGATAACCGTTTAACTCTCCAAATAACTTGCAGGTGCAGAGGTATATTAATAGAAATAAACGCAAATAGCATTTATTTTCAGTCTTCCTTTTGTAAATATTTGTTCAACTAATTTCTCTTCCAAGGTTTGTTTAAAAATAGTTTTTGCATTAATATGAATAGCGATATTAACGCTTTCTTGTTATGAACTCTTTAGCACATGAATTAACGTTATTTTTTATTGAAAGTACTTTTATTTTGGACTGTATCGTTGGTTTAGTGGTCGTTAGCGTGACTACTGAGCATGACGTCCTGGGTTCGATTCCCTGGTCAGGCATAGTGTTATTGAGATTTCCCATCGGAAAATTTGTTATTGAGATTTCCCATCGGAAAATTTGTTATTGAGATTTCCCATCGGAAAATTTGTTATTGAGATTTCCCATCGGAAAATTTGTTATTGAGATTTCCCATCGGAAAATTTTCAGTAGCAGCCACGGAGTTAGTATTTAGTGCCAGGTTGATGGCAATAGCCTCGCCCCCATCTCGTCCCTTATTACATGGGACGTAAACATAACTTGCGAAATGTGGTTGTAGTAATGGGTACCTACACCTCTGCCTAATGCTTCAAGGATTACAAGCTTGATCTTATGTTTCTTTTATCCATCTAAAGCTCAAACCATTCTATTTGTAATGTAATGAAACAGGTTCGGCTTCAGAATCTTGTCCGTAAATAAAGACACTATAAGTTCCAATAAAACTTACCTAACATTTATTCCACAAACTAAGTAATCTGGTACTCTATTGAAACTTGAGCGGTAGCAAACTCACTTTTCTACTAACTCCATAAACCCGATCTTGCTTGATAGAATCCCACGAGTTCGTGGAAAAAAACGAACTGCTTTTCTAAAACTTAGGCTAGTTTCGACACACACCATAAACATCTAAAACATGGAGTTATTAATCTTTTGTGAACATATTTTGAATGTGAAAATTGGTAAATATTTTTACAGAATAGTTTGGTTGGTTGTAGTAGTACCTATTTTATAACATAACATCACGTCTGTAATTCACAAAGGGTTAGGCAGAAGTGTACCTAATAGTACAGTACGATCAAATTATCTTGGCAGGTCTGAACATAGGCTCTGCGAACTTTTACGCATGTAAACTTGTGAAGAAAACTGTTAAACCAATACCTATACGATCAGAAAATATCTAATTTAAACAGTGAGAAATACAAATTAAATAAATATCATAACACTTTTATACATTAGTTGTAACAAAATAACCTGCACGAAGTTCGGACCTGCCAAGATAATTTGATTTCACTGTACACCCACATTTTGTAATGTATAAAGTCCTAAGTAAGAGGGTTTTCTCGAATAAAATTGTTGGAAACACACTCAATTTTGTTATTAATCGTCCAAAAAGTACCTAATGCTTTTACTTTTAATGATTTATATAGGTAGAGTTCCTACTACTTACCTTAAAGGTTTAATAAAAAATAATACTTCTTGTTTCTTCAACAAAGCCTGTTTAACAAAAAGTTTCTTCCATAAAATATAGGTATTTCGATAAAATGTCTGAAAGACACACATTGAGGTATTTCAAAGCCTACAGAGAATGCCTTCCATATACATATAGCTTTATCTACCTGAGGGGATTGGTCCCATACTTCCCTTTTTGTCCTTTATTCATCGTGTTCCATTATATGTCCAATATTTACTGACAAAACCCTATCTTATTGGGGTACGATTATTCGTAAACTTACGGTTTTGGACAAAGGAGGTATCATTTCAAATTCTTATGGATTATATGTTATGAGATTTTTCTTGTTTTTATCCTGAAAATGTCTTGAAATGAAAGAAAACTGTTTTTCTAAACGTTACTTTGAAAAAAATGCATCTGAAATTGATAAATAGTCTGTTCAAAATGTTTTTATTTTTAACAAAAATTGCCTCATACCATCGACAGACATATAAAAAACATGAGCTTTGTAAGTTTTATTACGATAAATAGCTTTTTTACACTAGACAGTTAGTTCATTTTTAATATTGTATCGTTTTAAGCTATTATGTTTGCGCTGGTTGTACATAAGCAAGTAAAATTATATATTGGACTGTGATAGGAGGAGAATGCTATATACCTATTATTCTGTTAGGTATTAACAGGATTGATAAATATTCAATGTGGTTAGGTTATTTTTTCTAGCCACGCAATGTACGTACCAATCCGTTGTACTTTTAGAACTATGCAAATGGCGTTTTTAAAAACGCGCGTCACCGACCACGCGTTTAAAAAAACGCGTTTGTAAAAATAAAAACGCTGAGTGCATAGGCAATTGTACAGCATCTAAATTGTGCATTTTTGTTCTTCACTGTCCATTTACATATTAAATGTTTGTCCTAGTTTAAATGTTAATGTCACATAATTAATACAAATAGTAATTATTTGCATCAATGTTCATAATAACAGTAGTTTTTCGTAAAAGTGTAATTTAATTATAATAAACGTGAAACCTGAAATTGGATTATTTCAACACGTGTTTTGTCAATGAATTCGTTTCGTTAAATAACACGTGCTTTTTTAAGACATCTTTATTTCTGTTACACTTTTACCGATCAAAAAAATATTTTATCATTAGTTGTAAAATGATAATTTTGTTAGTTACAATAATTTGTTAATATTAGATAAGTTAGGTAGGATTAACTAATAATGTTAAAATTTTAGTTTGTAAATTGTAATAGAAATATAATTTTAATATTATTGTAAAAGAAAAATAATTTCGATATTAATTTTTGTAATTATTATTGTAGAAAAACATTCCGTAATGCAATTTTGTGTAAAAAAAAAACGTAAATTATTCTGTCCGATATGATTACAGTAAATAAAAAGACTGCGTAAAAATTATGAAAACAAAAGAAGAATTGTTAGCCAATAAACGTTTCCGTTGTCTTCTGTAACCATTTTTCATTACGTAATTACATTCTGGTATTATAATGACTGTTTTTTAATGCTCCCGAGGAATATATGAAATTGACCCTGAGTTGGTTAAAATACTGAAATAGGTAAGTGTTAAACGTCTACACTAATATTATAAAGAGGTAAGGTTTGCAAGTTTAGATGCAGGAGCTACTGAACTGATTCCGGAAAATTCTTTCACGTAGTGGGAGCTAGATTATCTCCGAGTGTCACAGTTTATTAAATACAGGAAAATCGAGAAGTAGTTGGAACTTCGAACCCCAATAAGTGTCCTAAGCTATTAGATAGGTTCCCAGGTATGAATTAGAACAAAAAAAGAAATTCGTTACGACGAAGAGAAACAAGAACCTTTCGGCTTCGTTAAAGGTATTTTCAACACCAGCCAGCATAATTGACTTGAACTTTACATACCGAACAATCATGCTTTTAATAAAGCATACTTAAGCGAGTTATAAATTGTTAAAATACCTCGTAACAAGTGGTGCCTAGCAACAGGTTGTTCAACCAAGGTCTCACCTTTATAATCTTAGGCCCCGTTCTGAGTTTTATCGATATTTAGATTTTAAGTTATCGATGATTCTTGGTCGAAATGTCGAGCTTGAAGTCCTGGGTTCGATTCCCGAGTCGGGAAAGTTTTATTAGGTTTTTACATCAGGGTTTTCTTAGTAGCAGCCACGGAGTTTGTATTTGTACCCGGTTGAAGGCAATAGGCTCGCCCCTTATTACAGGGGTTTTAAAAATCACTGGTGAAATGTCGGGGTACTATAAGGTGTGATGTTATGTTACGATGATAACCTGTTGAAACATGGCTTAAAATTCAATTACGCGATCAGATCAGTGCAGGTGCTGGGTAGGCGGTGCATGATGGAAGATAGAAGATTCCACTAATACTTCTTGTCCCTCGTCGTCCTTCACTGCTAAGCTGCAACATTCGACGGGTCTCCAAGTTTTTAGTCATCTACAGTGTGAACCATCCCAGTAGGTACTTACTTACATGCTGCCTCCAAGACAATGACAATTCAAGACTGCTCTTCTATTTATATCGGCTCGAAATTGTCAGTGCATGCCCCAACGAGCATTTTTCAAGTTTTCACGGTTTATAACTAAACGTATACTGTCACTAATGGGATATATTTCTTGGTTACCCATCCAATATTCTGAGTTCCTGATATTTCGACGTTGTTATAGTTAAACCCTATGATTGCGGGATGTCATTCCTCCGTTAGGGCGCTTCGTCGAGCGTGATGTAGAGAAGTGACAGTATACGTTTATTGTTCAAGCAGTTAGGTTATTTTATGTGGCTTTGGCCTAGTAGTCGCTACGCTACTGCTGAGCATGTCCTGGGTTCGATTCCTGGTTTGGGCAAGGTGTTATTGGGTTTATCCAGCAGGAATTTCTCATTAACGATCATAGAGTCTGTATTTGTGCCGGGTTCCCTGTCTCATGTCTTCGCATGAGACTCGCCCGCCTTATATGGAACTTAATCAAAATTGGCAAAATTTGGGACCACTTTTATTTTTACCTCTGCCTTTCCCTTCTTGACATATAGGTGTGCTGCCATGTTTTTCAATCAATATTGTTGTTTTCTCTATTACCACCTATGCCACCTTTCAAAATCCGAATGCAGATATTAAATTAATACGAAATATCCCCAATCCTTCGACGAAACCTCTCGCCCTCCTCTCGTCGGGTTAGGGGGAAACTGGCCTCTGGGCCGCGGCCCAGATTACACGCAGTGGGAACAGTAATGGAAAACTCGGCCGATTGCGTGGGCCAGAATACCGTGGTAAAAAATTATCGTAGTTAAATCGACCCATTGGGATTTAATTTCATTAAATTGAAAAAAGGTGCGAAATAAAACGTACTTGTATCAAAATATGTATTGAAAACATTTTTTTTGGAGATGAAAAATTAAAGATAGGTAGTTAAGTCCCATAAACTACCAAGAGAACAGAAGTAGGAAGGAGGTATTGGAATCTTAAAATACTATCTAAATTATTCCTTTCTTTTGTTGCAGATAGGAAACTAGGATAGCAAAGTTCCACAAACTACCACAAGGCCAGAACGGTGAATAAATTAGTGTCACCATTGCATACTGTATGTGTATGGTATTAGAAAGGAATAATAATTTAGATTTGATTTAAAGATTCCAATACCTCCTTCCTACTTCTGTTCTCCTGGTAGTTTGTGGGACTTTGATACTTACGTTTTATTTCGCACCTTTTTAGGGTTCCGTACCTCAAAAGGAAAAAACGGAACCCTTATAGGATCACTTTGTTGTCCGTCTGTCCGTCCGTCCGTCTGTCAAGACCCTTTTTCTCAGGAACGCGTGGAGGTATGAAGCTGAAATTTATATCAATTACTCAGGTCTACTGTCCCTTGAAGCTGTGAAAAAATCAAACTTCTAAGCCAACGCAATCAAAAGATACAGCCGTTTATGCCGCAAATTTTCGACACTTGCAAGGGAATCAAAACCTACAGGGTGCTTCCCGTGAACTCAGAATCTTGAAATTTGGTACGAAGCAACGTCTTATAGCATAGATAAAGGAAAAATTACGAAAACCATACATTTTTAGTTACATCACATAATATATATTTTTTTAAACGAACTTTGTAAACCTTGCAGGTTTGTACGGAACCCTCGGTGCGCGAGTCCGACTCGCACTTGGCCGGTTTTTTTTTAATTTAATGAAATTAAATCCAAACGGGTCGATTTAACTACGATATTTTTTTCCTATGGTATTCTGGCCCACGCATTCGGCCGAGTTTTCCATTACTGTTCCCACAGCGTGTAATCTGGGCCGCGGCCCAGAGGCCAGTTTCCCCCTAACCCCTCTCGTCACTTCCACGAAATATTAATATGCTGATAGAAGTGGTTCTCCGAAATCGTTATAACATGTATTATCCTGAATTCAGGATTCTTGTGAACAAGCGCAGTGAAAAACTATTTTCTATAACAATAGGTATAGATATAATGAAAATACAATAGGTATAATGAAAAGACTTCTAAGAATTTCATAATATAATAATTTCCGACATCGTTCGATGTAGGATGTATGTCTTTTGTAATGCATAAAAATAACTAATCAAAGCACATACTATAATTATACACCCAATCCTACACATCTTATATTTTTCAAAGTACAGATTTACCTTGCAGCATTGCTTCATTGGAGAGGAGTGGCAGCCCCGATTTACGAATCCTGAGTCGTGGGTTCGAACCCAGTCAGGCGCATTACTTTGAGTAATATATTTCATCACCAATGCTCTCAAAACAGTAAAGGAAAACATCGAAAAACGGCATGTCTTAGAACCAAAAGATTCGAAGACATGTGACATCGACCAACCCGCCCTGGACCCACGTGGTGGATTATAGCCCATCCCTCTCCTAGAGAGGAGGCCTGAGTTCCTGCAGTGGGAACATTATACGCTGATGATTATGATGATTTCTTTATATAAATTTCTCGTGGCACGGTGTTTGTGGTCGTATGAATCCTAAAAACCAACGCTGTGTTAGGGGCACCCCATAGCACAACATCATGTTGAGTGGAAACCTTTAGAATAAAATAGAATAATATAATTTTATTTGTGTAAAAACATGTTATCCTGATGTTATTAAATTTTTGTTGTGATTGGTTTTTGTTTTATTGTATTTTCCTCTAAGTATGCACGGCTTGTTTAAATTGAAGGTGATAGGTACTTTATCCCGTCGGGGCTGGGGGTTGTTCAAAAGAGATACCGCAGCCTCGACATAAAGGGCTAAGGAGAAGCATGGGTGGTTTAAGTGAGTAGAAGTCTGACACTCCCTTTCGCTCTGCCCAGAGCGGGGGAGGACTTATTTGATGATAATTTCCCACCCAAAAAAAAGGCGATACTTTATAGGAGAGACAGTTTATCATTGCATGTGCTACCAATGTGGAGGTAAAGTAAGTTTGACGTGGGCGTCTGACTGGTCTCCGCAGCTCCGTTTCTAATATGCAGTTATTTTCTGTCAATGTTTATTATAAGTGAGTCGATTTATAAGTCAAGCCACACGATAACTGACAAAAGCTTGCACTGACTGGACAGGTCCACTCATATTAGGTATACCTATGTGTCGTTCTTTCTTCACACGATCATCTCAGACACTTAACTACAGTCTCATGTGAGTCGACTAAGATCATGCCTGGACTTTAAAAGAGGCTATGACCTTTTTATTTGGGATGGGGGTAGGAAATCATCAAATAACCCCTCCCACTCTTGGGCAGAGAGAAAAGGGAGTGTCAAACTTCTACTAACTAAAAACTACCCATGTTCCTTCTTAGCCCTTTATGCCGAGGCCGCGGTATCTCTTGCGAACAACCCGCAGCCCCGACGGGACCCGCAGCCCCGACGGGACCCGCAGCCCCGACGGGACCCGCAGCCCCGACGGGACCCGCAGCCCCGACGGGACCCGCAGCCCCGACGGGACCCGCAGCCCCGACGGTACCCGCAGCCCCGACGGGACCCGCAGCCCCGACGGGACCCGCAGCCCCGACGGTACCCGCAGCCCCGACGGGACCCGCAGCCCCGACGGGACCCGCTGCCCCGACGGGACCCGCAGCCCCGACGGGACCCGCAGCCCCGACGGTACCCGCAGCCCCGACGGAACCCGCAGCCCCGACGGGACCCGCAGCCCCGACGGGACCCGCAGCCCCGACGGGACCCGCAGCCCCGACGGGACCCGCAGCCCCGACGGGACCCGCAGCCCCGACGGGACCCGCAGCCCCGACGGGACCCGCTGCCCCGACGGGACCCGCAGCCCCGACGGGACCCGCAGCCCCGACGGTACCCGCAGCCCCGACGGGGTCCAAGATGATGCCTGGACCTTAAAAGAGACTATGACCTCTGAGTTTGTTTCGATTGTTTCTTCTCAGACACGAAACAATCTAGTTTTAAAAATAAACAGTAAACAACATTAAATAAAAATCAAATCGTCCCATTACATTACATCACCGATTCAGTCACGTGAACTCACCGTTAATCATTTTCTCGTTAACGTTTACGTTTCACGTTAACTTAATAACGAATCCAAGATTACATTTTTGTTGGGAACTTGATGACAAACGTTGAACCTTTGATTAAACTCCGATTAACCGAAAAAAAGGTTTACACGCATTACTACCTTTTGAAGCTCAAAAGGCAAGTATTTTATTTTATTTGTTGTCCTGTCTCACTGAACGATAGGATTTCATTTAATTGTACTTTTTACTTGTCTATAGGTTCAGCAGCAGTGTCTTGGTTTTGGTAAGAACAAAAATGCCCGTTTTCATTAAAACCCAGTGTCATTATTAAGACGTCATCTGACTAGCCGTTTCCCATTTTATGTTGGGGGTCGGCTTCTAGTCTGTCGACTTTCTTCTAACCGGATGCAGATGAATACCAGTTTGTTACATGGAGCGACTGCCAATCTAACCACTGACTCCCATGTACGAAGGAAATTCGGTATGTATGTATTCGGTGGTCTGGTCAACCATTCATAGGCTAGTCGACCCGAGCGTCAATTGTTATTAAGAATTCCTTTTATAGTAAAAAAACAACAAAAAACACAACACTACAGCACCTAAATGTACACCTTTTGTATTGCTTTTTCTTAAATAAATTATGAGTAAATGAGCCGGGGTTGCGGCAGGCCACAAAGGCGATGGCCGGACGAATTAGACAGGTTCCCTCAAAACTGGAAGGAGGACGCACGGGTTCGAGAGAAATGGAAGGAGTGGAGTGGAGGCCTTTGCCCAGAAGTGGGACATAGCAGGTTAGGAAAAATAAAACAATTATATCAAACACACATATAGGAACTTCATTGTTAAGTTGAAAACATATATGTACACTCTACGTATATATATACAGATATCTACATATTTAAAGGCCGCACCCCGAACAATAGGCCAAGCTCAGAGTATTGCGTTCCGTATAGGATGGGAATTCTATTATGTAGTTCCATTAAATGCTGTGGGCATAGCGTCTATGTAATGAACAGTAAGTGGACAGGAACGGCCTTTGTAATGTAATTACGGAGAAGGTATAGGTTTCATGTGGGTAGGTAACTTGTGTGGGTAGATGTAGAAATTATGTTTAAGGGCTGACTTGTTAGGTAAATAGTTTAACTGTATTGTTGGTCTAGCTAGAGTCTTTCTGAGTGGTAACGGGTTTGATTCTCAAGTGGAAAGGGTTATTGAGTCAAAGGATTATTAGGTTTTTACCCGACTGCGGCGAAACCCAAAAAGAGGATTATGTTTTTGGCCTGTATGTATGTATTTTAGTAGGTAGGTCTTATTCTTTGTTTCCTCATAACTCCTAAATAGATGAATGGATTTGTTCATCACAAATCTCCTAAGAGCAGCCACGGAGCCCGATGTAGACAATAGGCTGCCCCTATAGAAATATAGATGTTCTATTAGGCACACCTCTACCCAAGCCTTCGATGATTACAGACGTGAGAATGATGACGATGTAAAATTGAAAATCTATAAAATATTTCATGTTTCGATGGTACGGTCAGCATCAGAAGTATACTAACATTACTCAAAGTTTCGAAGCTGTTTTTTAATAAAAACTTGTTAGATATTACTCGTTATTACTACATGTTATTGGAGTGTAAGGACTCTTTTAACGAATGATCTTCTGAAACATTAAAAATAATAGCTAGAGTCCGTGCTAGAGTACGTATAAAAGAATAAAAATTCCGAAATGTTCAGCTACTTCTGATGCTGACCGTACTTAGGGAAGTGCGTTACTATGTAGCAGTTACGATTATTTCATTTTGAAAAGCACATCTGTACCACAAAATAATGAACTGCTGGCGTTTAGCATAAATAAAAGAAGTGTCAACGAACTCCCTGACAAGACGTACTGAACCGACACAATACTAATACAGTGTATATGGTACTGTGTCACCTAAATGAAATCGGTCTGGAAGCTGACCTACAGTTTAAAGTATTGTATGTTATGTAAAACTTGTAAACATTGTATTGTATTTAGTTTTAAGTTTGCATGCTGGATCAAGTTAGTGAAATATGTAAAACATTTTTATTTGTAATACCATATGGTACTATATTTCGGATAGTGGCCCAGTGGTGGCGGCCCCGACTTACGAACAGTAAGTCGTGGGTTCGAACCCAGGTAGGCGCATTACTTTATGCAAATATCATCACCCCCTGCTCTCAAAACGGTGACGGAAGACATCGTGAGGAAAAAGGCATGTGAACCAACCCGCGTGGTGTATTACTTATAGCCCATCCCTCTCCTAGAGAGGAGGCCTGAGTCCCTGCAGTGGGAACATTAACAGGCTGATGACGATGATGACCATGTTTCATGCAAATAAAGAATCTTGGATGAAACCGAACCCAAATACGTAGGTTAGGTACGTACCTACGTGAAATATGTAAACTGTACTGACTGGAAAAGCATCGCACGTTATTTTGGTAAAATCAACTAAATATAGATTGACTTTGGGATTCTTTGTACATATAACTTCCTGAGTGTTCGAGGTTAACTCCAGTTGCTATTCATGAATGTAAGATGTACTGTTTATAGAGCACTAGCTGTGCGCGCGGGTTTGCTCACGTGGGCGCTTATTCTTTTAGCATTATGAGGAACATTACATTGTATAGGAACGTGACTTCGTAGTATATTTCTAAATTCCTCTACAACGAGCAGCGGTAGTTGGAGTATGAAGTTGTTTCCAGTTTGTTTAGGACATTGCAGGCTTTAATCACCTGATTGTCTGATAAAAAGATGGTTCCTTGCTTCGGAAGGCACGTATAAGCCGCTATGCCGTATGGTCCCGGCCGCCAAATGGCGGTCGTCAAACCATGTCAGAGGCCCTTGCGACGGTTTAGGAACTCTGACACTAGGGTGTGTGGGGTCGTTAGACCTTACTGCCCCACACGATAAGAAGAAAAAGCGGTAGTTCAGTGGTGGCGGCCCCGGCTTTCGAAGTCGTGGGCTTAAACTCAGGCAGATGCATTACTTTGTCTGCTCTCATAACGGTGAAGGAAAACATCGTGAGGAAACCGGCATGTCTTAAAAACACTGACATGAAACGACTACCTATCTAACCTCCATATCCCATAGCAGTTTTGGTAAAACTGGTGGTCAGACTTCCGAACTCCTGTTGCTGCTCTTACGAATTGACAACGCATAAACGATAGCTCAAACCGGTGAATCTAACAATTCGAAGACATGTGACATATCTATCAACCTGCACTGGGCACGCGTGG
The DNA here is from genome assembly GCA_949775195.1 of Diarsia dahlii. NCBI lineage: Eukaryota > Metazoa > Arthropoda > Insecta > Lepidoptera > Noctuidae > Diarsia > Diarsia dahlii. Next base: position 10,194,078 of record OX459210.1, on the reverse strand, counting down.
TGGATCAAACCCTATCATTCTCCTAGAGAGGAGGCTTAAGTCCCTGCAGTGGGAACATTATAGGTTGATGATAATTACGGTGATTGGTACCTAAGGTGAGCAGTGGTGGCCCAGTGGTGGCGGCCCCGACTTACGAACAGTGACTCGTGGGTTCGAACCACGTCAGGCGCATTACTTTGTGTAATTTATTTCATCACCACTGTTCCCAAAACGGTGAAGGAAAACATCGTGAGGAAACCGTCATGTCTTAGAACCAAAAATTCGAAGACATGTGACATCTACCAATCCGCACTGGGCCCGCGTGGTAGATTATATAGCCCATCCCTCTCCTAGAGAGGAGGCCTGAGTCCCTGCAGTGGGAACATTATAGGCTGTTGATGTTGTTGTTGATGTACCTAAGGTTCTTCAGAAAAGACGGGTGCTTAGTACCTACTAGCAACCGACGACGGGCCTACGTGTATGAACGGGACTCAGGTAAAAGGAGTATGTAAGGATCGTCGTAGCACGTGGTGTTCTGTGGTTTTGCCTACATAAAAAAACACGCCTTTTTATGGTTCCGTAGTCAACTAGGAACCCTTATAGTTTCGCCATGTCTGTCTGTCCGTCCGTCTGTCCGTCCTCGCTTAATCTCTGTGACCGTTAGCACTAGAAAGCTGAAATTTGGTACCAATATGTGTATCAATCACGCCGACAAAGTGGTTAAAGTTCTACTTTTCAGATTTTTTTCATATTTTCTAAACTCATGGTTCTTTGGGGGGGTATGAGGAACAGCAGGGCGAGCACGGCCTACAGTGACATGGCATGAGTCACACATTTTATCACAGTTTGGGCGATAAAACCGTTTTGTCTTATATGCTAGCACGGCGGCGTAAGATAATTTCTTGATAAGTGATACAACTTCTTGACGTTTAGTTGGGACTCCTATGTCTTATTTGCTAATATGGGCGCACCCATTTTGTAACAAATGTCACATTTTGACAGATGAATATGCTCGTTTATATCACGTTCGTTCGGAGGTGGTGATAAAAGTAAATTAAAAATATAAGTATATTTTTCTGCTTACTACTGCATCAAATGGCAGTAAATTATTATAATTATGTTCTTGCCCGAAGGCAAGAGGTCCAAAGTAGGAAAATATTCCAATGAAACATTCGGGACTCCTCTAATCCGTTCGAGTTGCCAGACAGGGAGTTCCAACGGATTTTCCGCCTGACAAAGCCTATGGTGGTTTATTTATGTGAAGAATACGATCACGATCGTCCGTAGCCTAGTATATTCTTTGATAGCATCGTCGTACCGGCAACGATTTCTCGAAAGGAATACAAAGTCGTGATTACTGCTTTTTTCCTTCCATTACTCTTATTTCACTTCAAAACTTTCACAATATATTTCAAAACAAATCACATCAAACTTTTAAAAGAAAAACAGAACTTTTAGTTAGTACAGTGCGATCAAATTATCTTGGCAGCTCCGAACTTCGTGCAGGTCATTTTGTTACAACGAATGTATAAAAGTGTTATGATATTTATTTTATTTGTATTTCACACTGTTTAAATTATATATTTTCTGATCGTTTAAGTATTGGTTTAACTGGCAATAACAGTTTTATTCCCAAGTTTACATGCGTAAAATTTCGCAAAGCCTATGTTCAGAGCTGCCAAGATAATTTGATCGCACTGTAAGTAGCAAGTTATCAAATAATAAATAAAAAAAGAAAATGAAAGACGTGCCGCGTAGGTACGTGTTATGTCAAAAATGAATTAGTACCCAAGAAAATTAAAAAGTTGTTTAACTGTATGAACTGTGCTCTTTTATACGTATTATTTTATTTGGTCGCATATTCAGATGGTCATAGACATTTTTATTTTTTTAATATACTAGGTCACACTATGAAGTCAGCAACAAGAAAGACAAGTCGCGTCTTAAATTATATCACATGTGGTACCCGTGCTAGCATTTAAGACAAATTCTAAGACATGACATAATTTATAACGTCTTGTCACCAACGTCTTGGGTACGCCCGTGCTCGCCCCGCAGGGTGTAAAGTTCCTCATCCCCCATAGAAAAGGGAGGTGGTGTCCGGCGGGCTAACTGCCCGTCCGGTCGGAGGATCCTCCCTTTTCTATGGGGGATGAGGAACTTTACACCCTGTTCCTCATACCCCCCAAAATGGTGACTCCACCACAACCCAGTTACAACCCAGTATACTGGGTAATACGATACCCTTTGGTAAGACTGGTTTTCAGACTTTAAGGTCACTGACTACTTGTAACCAGGCCCAACGGCTTAACGTATAGGTACTTTCCGAAGCATGGAGGAAACTCGATAAGTAATAAGTCACCTAATCCACAGACCATCCTAGGCAAAAGCGGCTTAACCTAAAGATTGAACTGAGTGGCTGTTATTATTTCGCCACGAGCTATCCCTGTTCACGGCGAACTTAATCTAAATCTCTGCATACGTTAACAGTGCAAAACATATAATTAATTAAATTCTTATGGCTCATTAAACTATGCATTTACTCATTGATAATGATGAATCATATTATTGGTAATAGTAATAGATAAGATGACATTTTTATGATAATAACATGATAACACAACAATTGGACGCCTTGGGATAATCTACACTACTTACCACACCATTTCTGGACTGCCGTTTTCATGGATTTCCTTGCCCATTCTTATCCAAATGTAGGTATTTGTTTGTGTTGCTGTACCCTTTCAGGGCCCCGAGTCTGCTATTCAATAGTGTCAGAATGGTCGATCATTGATCTCATAATGGTTGATTTACGACAAGCCAAAAAGTACCTTAAGTCGACAGTCATAAGGTACTTTTTGGCTTGTCATCAATCAACCATTATGAGATCAATGATCGACCATTCTGACACTATTGAATAGCAGACTTGGGGCCCAGGTGCATGTTTGATACTTATAACATTATTCCAACCCCTGCACATGTTTGAAATAAACTGATTTAATTTGATCTACAGAGAGGACCTTTGGAAAGGACTACTACAGTTCTTCCACAATTATTATGTGTAGCTTCATGAAGTTTTTGACAATTTAAAACTGCCTGTAACTGGCTTACTTGAAGGATTCTTTGATTTTGATTTTATCGTTGCCGTCGTTGGTCTAGTGCGGTTACAGCTAAGCACGAGGTCCTGGGTTCGATTCCCGGGTCGGCCAAATGACATTGACTTTTTCAATCGGAAATTTATTTGCAGCAGCAGCGGTTATAGCAGTCACGAAGTCTGGATTTGTGACTGGTTGATGGCAATAGGCTCGCCCCTTATTACATGGGACTTATACATAACTGGTGAAATGTGGTTGTACTGTTGGGTACACCTTCACCTCATTGTGACGTCATATCATTCTCGGGTTGGGTAAAGTTTAATTAGGGATTTTCATATGGAATTTCTCCGTAGCAGCCACGCAGTCTGCGTTTGTTTTTTTTATGTATCGCCTCCTTACATCTGGGCCTGCAGTCTCTACACTAAATATCATTAAAAATCTGTCGCAGTCGTATCGATGTCAAATTTCGTTAATAGATTTTCAGCTTTATTTCAACGGCATAAGGTTGAAAATCTATTAAAGAAATTTTACGATTTTTCGACTTAGCGACATTCGTAGCGTCGTTATTATTATTAGTGTAGAGACTGCAGGGCCAGGCCCTGATCTGTGTTATGTCACAGTTCTTGTAATTTTAGGTTTGAAATAAAAAATTAAGATATCATTAAAATAATCTGATTTTATTTCATGTAACTTCATTAACTATGTCCAAGCATTATTGGCGTAACATACATATAGTAATAACTACACAACAATATAATTATTTTCTTTTACTCTATCAGCCGAATACAAAACCTTTGGTTACTAGCTTATTAGAAAATTTACATTTAATATTGGTGTTTCTACCTTGAGTATTTATTCTAGCTTTTGTCTGCGTTCAATCTTATGAATTTACATTATGAAAGCTGAATTTTGTTAAATAATTACAGTACAGCGAATACAAATTATACGAGAATTGTTTTAAAACATTTGGTAATATTTACAGTGCAAAGAAAACAAATTCGAAACGTCCAATCTATTACAAATACAGACAAAACTATTGAATTAAACGTAGATACGGAATTAATGAATGATGAATCCAAAAATGAACATAAGACAGGGGATACACGCAGTGACTTGCATAAAAGTATGGATGTAGCTTGCATGACACTTTATTTATTTATGCACACACAAAATACAAAAAAAGGATAAAAACATAACAAATAGAAGAGCACAAAGGTACTGCTTCTTTCAAAAGAAATTTCTTCCAGCAGACCTGCGAGAGGAGGCTTCCACTTTGTTCAGACATCAGAAGTTATTTCGGCACAATGGCGTGCTGACTACTTTCATGAACTTGTACAATTTAATAGAAGCCTTCCGTTTTATTGAGACGGTCCTTGAGGTAGCTGCGTATTGCGGGACGAATAATGACACCCGTTAGTGAGAGCGTACGAGCTCTCAGGTTGCCTACTATAACGTATCAAAGTAGTATTGTTTTAATTATGAAGGGGAAAGAGATGGCACCAGACGTCCTATATACCTCCGTCTCTTACCCACGCTGGAGTGATATTAAAACAATACTGCTTTGAGACTTCATTGTAGGGTTACTACAGGGAGGTCCCTGAACACCCCTTATGCCGTACCCCGCAGTTACTATAGGTACCGTCACATTGAACAATATACTTGTAGTATGTGTATTCCCGAACTTTAATTCAAAAGGTATTGAAAAAAGGTATGTAGACGAAAGCAAAGCCTTTACTGAATAATGTCCAGTAAACTGTATAGGACTAGACTGTCACGTTTGCAAGCATTGTTTACACTTAAAGTTAATATAACGAAATTAAACTAATATACAACAACGTAATGATTATCACATTATAAAGAAAATCATCTATGATGAATATTTACATAGCTTAAGGCACAAATTATAAATTGGCTTTCAGCCGCTATAATGTAAGAGTGATGGAGCGAGCAAGCCAAGACGGGACGATAAGCTAACTGTATGTATTTTGGATAATGTTTGACATCAAATTTATTTTGGCACTATTTTATTGATAGGAATATTAATAATTCTTTATTGAGTTTCAATCCACTCATAAACTAAGCTAATAAAACTGAATGCAATCAGTATGTTTAAACCAAGTTCAAAAGCTGTCTCTGACAGCTTAAATTTGATTTAAAAGAGTGTCCATGGAGTTTCTTGCCCATTTTTCTGCATAGAGATCTACGCTTTAGAATGGGCAACTAACTACTACTAGTACTTTCACATGTTTAAACCTAGTTTAGATCGGTGCTGATCGAGTTCTCTTTCATATGTAAAATGGTCCTAAGAAGCCCTACATTGTCACCGCTCGCCCCAGTCACCCTAGGACTCATAATATATACATAATTGGCCCCAAAATAATGCTGTTGATAAAGATTTTAAAACTATAGTTTCTATAACATCACACTTAATCGTTTCTCTATGAATTACTTTACTGATAGCTTTTACTCCAACATATCTTTTCATCTACATATTTCTAGGATAGAATATTAAAATGCCAGAGCCGAAACTATGTAAACTTGGATAATTTCAAGACCAGATCTGAGATGATCCAGCGGTTCCGTGCGATGTGCCACAAATATATACAAATAGAAGAAACGTTTATTTTTTTCGTTTTTCATATTTTTTTACTCTATACATAATTAATATTTGAATATATTATTTTATCTCTAGCCTCGGACAGTCTTTCCATACTATATTGCTTCTCGATCACAACTCTCATTCATTATTGAATTTTGATTAATTTAAAATGAATTATAAATGTAACTAAGTTTTAGTCTGACTACCAATGAAATGAAATTCATTTTGGTCAACAGATTAATTGAAATTAGGTTCAATTGATGAATTCATTTGCACGGTAATTAATTTATCAAAAATCAGCGTGACTTTGTTATTTATACAGTATGGCTTTATGACTCACTTCGTGGGTTCTTTCCAGGGTTTTATTAGCATTATAAACTACATTCGCTGGTGGTCAGACCATTCTAATCGCAAGTAAGTAAGCAACAGAGATCATACCGAACATCTCTAGCCTTCAAAATATTCGTAAGAATCCCACCATTCGTCTATATATACAAAATAGAACGTCCTCTACAATATGTAGTATAGCACACTTTTCGTACATATATATTACAATCTAGCGCGCTTAAATTCACAAGAAAAACCCTTTGGAATGATTGGTTATTGTTATACTCCTACGAGTATTATTTAATAGTTTTTGATTTTGTATTGTCATTTTCATTTGATGATATCCTGTTTCCAAGTCCAATAGTGAGATACAAAAGCAATCGTTTTTTTTGTCGTACTTTAAATAAATTAGCGATGTAACGTAGTATTAATTATTTCATTGAAGAAATGTAGATATACTAGCTTCTCTGTTAACGCTTTTGTACTCTCTATGACTTGTGGAACTGGATGCGACTGAACATTTTGGTATCTTAACACAATAACCAATACTGGGGCTCGTAATACTACCCGTAGCTAAGGGCTGTTTAAGAGTCACGCCTTTTTCTTCCCTTTACTACCGTTTTCTACGAATATTTCTTTGAAATCTGTGAGGAGTATGTCGACGACATTGTTTTGTTGGATGCAGTCCACTGCGATGTTGTGTGCCTGTTCAGGTGGAGCCCACAGGAGAGTGGGACCGAACACGATGGCTAGGTTTGCCGTGTGCATTCTGTTTTGCTCCTTGTGTTGTGTTACCCTGAAAAATATTTTTAAATTTAATTATTTATCTAAGAAAAAAAGAAATAAAAAATATAACAAGAACAAAAAAAAATGTACGAAATATTTAAAAATAAGTAAAATTATAGAAAAAAAAATATAGGAAATAATAAAAAATAAATATAATCATAAATTAGAACTATTGGGCCCGTAAAGCTTAGGATTGGTGCCCTGAAACAGTGACACGGCAGACCACGAAGGAGATGATGGGACAAACTGGATGTCTTTCTTGAGAATTGAAAAGTAGCACAGAATCGAGATCGTTGGACGGAATGGAGGGAGGCCCAGTTGTGGGACAATATGGGCTAGCTATAATAATAATATAAACTATCTATACTTCTATACTAATATTATAAAGAAGTAAAGTTTGTGTGTTTGTATATTTGTTAAATTGTAAGGGGTAATCTCGGGATCTACTGAACCGATTTTAAAAATTCTTTCACCAATAGAAAGCCACATTATTGCTGATTGTCATAGGTTATATAAAAATCTGAAAAATAAAAAGGCTTTTACGTGGTAGTCCGTTAAGCAAAGTGAATCGGAGAAAAAACGGTCGAATGAAAGCGTTTCTTACGAACGCTGCCTTAACTATGAAAGATATATTTTTGAGTTCCAGAGAAAAGATGTGGAGCTTGAAAATGCCTACAAAAAAGCCAACGACAGCATATGTCTAACTTTTATTATATTTAAGTAACAGTTACACAGTTAAAGAGTTACGGGACAATATAATCGTGGCGACCATTCTCACAGGGCCAGCAGTGGCCTGGTTTATATTCCGCGGATACCCATGATTCCCACTGATTTACCCATACCGTTTAAAAGGCTACAGTTACCAGTGAAGATCTCTTTTGCCCTCACTATTAACAAGTCCCAAGGTCAAACATTCTCTCTGGTGGGCATTGACCTGAGAAAGCCGTGTTTTTCGCATGGGCAGTTATATGTTGGCTTATCTCGGGTTGGAACTCCTGATAGACAATATATTTTGCTACCAAATGATAACATTACATCCAATATAGTTTACAGAGAAGTTTTGAACAATTAAAATTACCATAACCAAACTAACTTTTCCCGCGACCCGCGTTTTCCTCATGGAATTCGTTTATCGCAAATCCCGCAGAAAATGTTTTTTCTTTCGGACAGAGTTACTTTCGAATTTTGTATTAGCATGCAAATACAAACTATACCTACGTATAACCCTCCTTTTGGCAGTTAGAAATTAAAACATAACACTTTGTCCTAAAAATGGATTATTAACATTATGCCCAACGAAGTGGGCACGGGTCAGCTAGTATATTATAGTTTCAACTAACGTAATATTGTAAATTCTTACTTTGGGCTGTCGTAACAGTTTTAAATACAAAAAAATAGGTCTAATTTAGGGTGACGAGAAAAAAGAAGTTTATTTAATTGAAGATCACTTACCTAAGCAGATGCTCCAATAAGTATTTGAGGGTATCCCTGTTGCACTGTGGTAGAGCCTTCACGATCTCTTGGAACTCCTTGATTCTCGCTTCCTTGGGTTTTAGTGCTGTAATAGAAAAAAAAACGGAACATTATTTATTGCTTTTCGGTTAACACTTGTTTTGTAGGTAAAGTACCTAAAAATCAAAATATATATTTTTGATAAGTTATTATTGATTTATTTTTAGTTTTTGGCCCGGTTAATGGCAACGGGCTCGCTCCTTATTACATATGACTTAAATAACTGGCGTACTGTGGGTGTACTATGGGAACACACTCTTCGGGGATTCGAGGCGTGATGTTGTTTATGTGAAACTGTTTTAGTTCTGCAGGTCCGGCTCTACGCTTGACATTTAATTGTAAAATCGATTTTACCAAAAACCTTTTTACTCTAACAATTTTCTTGATATTAAAACTGAATAAAAAAGACCTGGTCATAAACAAACAAAGTACCTAATAATTTCAGCCGTGTTACAATTTCCGGACATTCCTGTCCGGATCAACCCTCCCCTTCAACCCTTGTCGGTTTCGATATTAAATATTGAACAGGCTCTCAGTGGGATCGTATTGGTATTAGATTTTAGATTTGAGTTACATACAGTAACCTGCAAAAATGCATTAACAATTCAGAAATAAAATCGTGTGAAGCAAGAAACGATGCGACCTAACGTTAACGAGTTATCGACTATAAACGTCCATAGGAAAATAGACACTAAAGTATCCATGCAATTTTGCAGGTGACTGTACCGACGATATGATACGGTCGTAATCCTCGAGAGTCATACTCTCAAGTGTTTTGAAATATTCGTAATTTTGTAACACGACCGTGTTAAAATTAGTGTTAAATTATGAAAATTCTGTCAATTAATATTGAGTGGGTGAAGAAAAATATCGTAAGGAAATGAAGATCAAAAGCTTGCTGCGCTTTCATTTGAACCGAAATTATTATCGGTTATACTTAGTTTTTTTTCTACTTAGAGTTTTGTTAGTCTTTAAATGGATATTATGATATATACTGCTGTTGTTATAAGTGTAAGTCACTTATTTGATCTGTTGTTTAGTTTAAGTAAAATAAGTATTAATTTGTACTTTATTTTCTATTTCATTTCTACAATTTTACGATAATGTGAGACACAATATTGTCTCTTTTTTCTGTTCATACATTTAACTTATTGTTTGGACTTGTAGCATATATGCCAAATAAATATATTTTCTATCTGTCTATATGTTAATAGATAGGTACTTACAGCAAGCAGCGAGTACTCTGTCGAACATAGTGCAGGGAATCAGCGGTTCCTTCAACTCTCTGAAGAACAGTTTCAGCGAACCGGTCAGCACGTGGATATCTGTGTTGTTTTCTATCACTGACATCTTGTTTTGGTCCACCTAGGAACATGGAAAATATTTTAATATACAAAATATTGAAGGATACTCATTAGGCATTACAAGGAAGTATTTCTAATATTATCTCCAACTTAGTAGCAAACACAAATAGGGGATCGGACAAAAAAAAACTGATTAGTCCATCAGATAGATTTCCAAAAAATATTGACCACATATTTTTTCTTTTTTTACGTAAACAAAAAATTAAGACGATACCGTGCTTCGAAAACTCGTGTGACGTCATATGCTAGTACATTTTGTACCTTCAAGTGACGTTTCAAGCCCCACTCCATGATCTTTGACGCGCTTTATCTTCATCAATTTTTATTGGTTTGATAAAACAAAAAACACGTATCCAATATTTTTCGATAATCTAACTGACGGACTAAACAGAATCATATTTTTTTGAGTATGTCCGATCCCCTATTGTGTCTATAAAGTTAATTTGCACAGATATATCGGGAAAGACTGCCTCGTTGATGGTCTAATGGTTACAAGCGCGACTGCTATATTATATATATTGGGTTTGTACCGGGTTGGGCAATAGTTGTTATTGGGTTTTTCGATCAGGAATTTCTCAATAGCGTCTACTGGGTCTGTTATTGAGCCCGGTTGATGTCAATAGGCTCGCCTCCTATTGCATGGGACTTAATCACAACTGGCGCAATGTGGGTGTACTATTAGATAGGTACACATGGCTACACATCAAGCTATACAAAACCAGTTAATCTTGGCCTCACTTTACTAGATCTTTTCGCACAATGAACGATCAGATTATACTGGTTTTGTATAGCTTGATGTGTAGCCGTGTGTACCTACACCTCTACCTAAACCTTCGGGCATTACAGAAATACTCAAAATAACTGTGTGGTCCACAATAGGGGATCGGACAAAAAAAACTAATTAGTCCGTCAGATAGATTTCCAAAAAATATGAACCACGTATTTTTTCTTTTTTCACGTAAACAAAAAATTAAGACGATACAGTGCTTCGAAAACTCGTGTGACGTCATATGATAGTACATTTTGTACCTTCAATTGACGTTTCAAGCCCCACTCCATGATCTTTGACGCGCTTTATCTTCGTCAATTTTTATTGATTTGATAAAACAAAAAACACGTAGGTATCCAATATTTTTCGATAATCTAACTGACGGACTAAACAGAATCATATTTTTTTGAGTCAGTCCGATCCCCTATTCTTTATTATTCTGTTAATTGCGTATGTTACTAAAATACCTATGTGGTTTCTAAATCAGCAGCATGACGGTTCTAATGATTATTATCATCATTATTAATGTCATCACCAGGAAGGATAATAATATAGACGTGTTTACTTTCCTCTATAATAGTTATAAATAATCCTTTAGTAGTTTAAACTGCTATGATAACAAAGTTACCTATGTGGTTGTATAAAACTGATTGTTTGATCGCTTTTTTTTTTGGAAGGTGGGAAATCACAAATAACCCCCCCTCCCGCTCTTGGGCAGAGCGAAAGGGAGTGTCAGACTTCTACTGACTAAGAACCACACACATGTTCCTTCTTAGCCCTTTGTGCCGTTGCCGAGGTATCTCTTTCGAACAACCCGCAGCCCCGACGGGATTATATGTAGGTACCCTCAGAAACTCATTCAGCACAAAACAACAACAACGACACAACAACAACAACTCTCGGAATACTAACAGGGCCTCGAGTCTGCTATTCAATAGTGTCAGAATGGTCTATCATTGATCTCATAATTGTCATCAATCAACAATTATGAGATCAATGATAGACCATTCTGACACTATTAAATAGCAGACTCGGGGCCCAGGACAGTTTATATAATTAAAAAAAAACATGAATATGACTCTTCTCCATTATTTTTAAGCTGAAGGTATATAATGTGGGAAGGTACTAATTGTTTAATGTAGGTTCCCTTTAGTCGCGGGTCATAAAAAGTGCAGGTCTAATGGATGTCAAAGTACACTTAACAAAGCCGAAAGAATTGTGCTTTTCGTCATTGCAATATTTTTTTATTCTATTCAAAACCTGCCTGGGAACCTTCTTGTTACGGAGCTATTGGGGGTCTATGGTACAACTTCTACATTTATTTAATATTTGTAAGTTTTAAATGTTATGATTTTATTACAAATGTCTTCTCTACCTCATACCGTAAACGTGATTTTTGCGTAAAGTTACTCGATTGTGTTTTCAGCGGCCTACTTGATCCACCAGAGTGATGGTATGAAGAGAATTAATGATGATTGGTATTCCAACTGCATCAACTTAAGACTGAGAATCGACTGTAACATAGTAGCTTGTGTACCTATGGGTACTACTTGTATTTTATTTTATTTATTCTAAGGAAACTTACAGCTAAAACATTTTTTTTTGTCCCGTAATTTTTGTTCCTCAAAGTGATGCTAAACGCCATCCTAAAATCCTTTTCCATTTATCCCAGATGCGCAAAGAAACACAGGTGTAGATATTACATAGTCAGTGTTATAGTATAAATATTCAACTTGTACACATTTGTTAAAACCAAAATAAGTTCTATCCACCTGATAGATGAGAAAAGATTACCTATTAATGATAATTATGACTCACCTCTAATCGAATCTTCTGAACCTGACTAAGGTTACCGCTGGCTCGGTACAGTCCATCCGTGCACATGTTCTCTTCACTCCTCTCGATCTCGTTGACACACGCCATCACGAACTCCGGGACCCTCGGGCTGGTGGTAGGACATACCTCCTCTAAGTTCCGCCCGAATACAGGCTCGTCTGTTGAAAAATTTGTTGATTGGTTAGATTTCGTCATAGGTAAAGGTTTGTTCATATTTTTTTTATTGAATAAAAGTGGTTTAATAATTATGTGCAGTGTCTAAAATAATAATGATGGTAGGTTAATAATGAATTCATATTTTGATAATGATTTTATCGATCAAGTGTCCTTAGATTTAACACATAACATCACGCCTGTAATCCCCAAAGGGTTAGGCAGAGGTGTAGGTACCTAATACACAGTACACTCACATCCTTAGATTTATTTGGATAAATTAATCTTTAGATGTGATATGAGTGGTACTGATAGGTATTATTTATATCTACATACCAGTGAATACATAATTTAATAAACACAAAGATAAATAAACTACAAAATCTAAATAAATATTTACAAAACAAACACCCAAAAAAAAAAACGGTAAGGTACCCAAAATTAGTTCCGTACGACGATTCCCAAAAACGAAAGATTTCCGGAAGAAATTCTTTAATTTTAATGATAGCCTTTCATTCACCATTGTAGAAGAATTATTCACGGGTAAAAGTAAAATATTAAAAAGCACTACTGATCCGAATGAAGGAATAGTTAAAACTAAAGTTGCTGATGAAGATATTTGTAAAGCAGCTTATTTACACACAATTCAAGCTAAGTTTAACCACATTGTTTACAACGAAAGGTAGGCATTTGAAGCTGTAAACAATAACAGTATACGTGTAACAACGTCTCCTGTTGATGTTGAAAAATCATCCTCTTTCATCATTTATAGCTCACGCAAAGGCTTTAAATGTCGTTTAGAATCATTTGACAAATCTTTGACACTTGTGACATCAGTTCAACCAAACAGCAGCCCTATTGTTACGAACATAAATATCATTTTGATGTTGGTACCTAATGATACCGAACGAACGAACCGTAGTTTCAAAAGCTCGATGCAGTCTTAAAAACAACAATAACATTGTTTTTGAAATTAATAATATATATATACGTCACGATTTGTTTACATCAAGTATGGACTTTACTTTTATGACACAAAATAAACACAAACATATTATTGCAGAAAACTGTTACGTCATATTATAAAAATAATGTGCAAATAAAATACAATATACAATTTTCCTATGTACTCTAACAAAACGGTCAAAATACAGACGCACACAGGTAAAAAATAAAACACCAATTAGATTTTATACAACTAATTGTTATAATACATACGTGTGAAATCCAATTTACAAAACAAAATACACATAATAAATGAAACTGTGTAAAAATAAGCACTTACCTTTGCTTAAAGTTTGAGCACTGAAAAGTTTAAACTATCAAGCAGTGTTTAAGCAAAAATTAAAGACTAAAATAAACCCAAATTATTATACAAACTTATGTTAACACTCGGTTTAGTTAACTTAATTCTAAAATCCTCCAAATTGTTACAGTCAAAGTTCCAGTTAATTCCAAATCACTTTTTCACCAACTACTAAATACAGTTAAGTCCAAAAAGGTTTAAATTCACTCCAAAAAATGTTAGCTTCTTTTCACACCAAACCAAAACTACTGTCAAAAACTACATCTACTCTGTGCCACTCAAACCATCAAAGATCAAATTTCGAACCTTTATAAATCCCTTTCTTGACAAGTTGCTCCATGGCTGGTCTTTTGGCGAAGAATTTTCTTAACCTACTCCTCACATGTGATTTCTGTATAGAAACTTCTGTTGAGTCGCTCAGATCTTCATTGCTGCTTCCTCCAGCTGAAATGTAGAACATTGAAGATGAAAACGAACTGTTAGTCGGTAAAGCAAGAAGAGTTTGAAATGGAGAAGCAGGAGACAGAAGGCTACATTATTTGGGCGGTATTCTTTTTCAATACACTTTTATGTAAAACTCTTATAACACCAGGTAAGCACAGCTAGGTAAAATACCTACGTATTTTCCCAAAAGAATACCACACAACACAATCGCATCAAATCAAGTAACTCTATGAGTATTGTTCTCATTTCAGTGTAACGTCAGTCGGTACGGCAAATTTTTCCTTTGACTATTTTCATAACAAATGAACAGATTTGATACGATAATGTGGCCTGAAGGTTTGCGAGATTGGTTACATGCTGCCAATCATTGTAAATTGACAGCTTGATTACTAAAGCCACAGCGGTAGAAAAGACTAGAGACAAATGTTGAAATCTTTGCAATACTATTGCCTAGTGGAACTCTTTCTCAAGTCTTTTTTATCACCAATGCTTTAAAGGACAGAATATTATTAAGATTCCCCATACCACAACAAGATAGTTTGGGTAGAAAGCCATAACCAGAAAGGCAAAATATATGTAGTAAGGATTAATATTAAACGCTGCTTAGGTTACGACACAGAAGTTAAGTTTAAATAAGTTCGTGGTAATGTACCTACCTACTTAACAACTCTGAGGAGAAGTTTTAAATCTCGTGTAGAAATAAAAATTAATCTTTTTGATAATAATGAAGTAAGGCTACATGAGCTAGTCATACTTTCAGAAGCACTACTCGAAGAAAAGGAGTAGCATCTGCAGATTGACTGGCATTAAGTAAAAAATCTTAACACCTAAGGCTAAAATATATAGGTTTTAAATCATAATTGTCATCTCAATAAATGGGTCACATAATGTTATAACCAAAAGGATGAATTTTGAATTAGAAGATTAATAAAATGACACGGACGGTACAAGTTAGGAACAGGCATTTGAGACAAACACAAATTGAGGCCAAAACATTCGGAAATATTAATTTTGTTGTCAATAATTTACCTTTTTCGCCTGTATCCTGAATTCACACCAAAAATATAAGAAAAATACCAAATTTTGAGGATCTAGCACTAGAATCACTAACGACAAAAATTTTGACGAAATTATGACACTAATTCCAAAAACACTACACTTTTTATGCAATATTTCTTTTTGGAGATACTATCACAAAAAATATAGTCAATACTATTGAAAAAAACAGTAGAATTCGTCATGCCTGCTACAGATAAATTGATAGGAGCTCGTTATCAATTGTGTCCATACGATAAGATGGCATCGGCACTTATTTAATTCACCGTCGACCATTTCGACTTTACCACTATTTTGTACGGGCGTGTCTATTTTCTTGGGCATCCGCTATATCGTTACGTCCGGTGATAATCAACAGATCTAAGATTTTATGTTAGAGGTTAAGATTATTGTTAAGCGATTATGGTGTTTATCGCTATGCGTCATAAAGTCCACATGCTGATGTTACAATGTCGACTTGTTACAGTTAAGTTAACACTTGCAAAAAAAAATACTTTCGTATTGGAGATACTAGAAAGACCATGCTGCATACGTTTGTAGAATTTGTCCACTTGATCAACACAATGTATATTGTTAAATATACGAATTATGTAATTTGCAGGCTGAATAAACTTCCAAATTAGGTATATGGTTTTCTAAATCAACCTCAGAAAATGAAATTCAGCTCATTTGGTTAAACTGGAAGCCAATATTGTTTGAAGGCTGGACATACGACGACATCAGACCTAATAGATGTACCTATGCTAATCATAGATACTGTAGAGAGCCAGATCTACCAATAATAGTCGATACGCCAGCAAAGCATGTGGTGAATTGACAAATTATCACCAAATTCGATGATGAATCTTTTTTGGGTAACATAAACCTTCAACGGAAAGATAAAACATAATACAATCTGATAACACAAGATATACAAACACATTTGTTCGATACAATAAGGACACTTGTCGACGCAAATAACAACAGTTTTAATTTTAGATTTAGATACTGATAAATTTATAATGTATCCTAAAACGAGGACATTACAGTAAAAATCCTACTGTTAATTTGTTAATTGTTAACCTACGGATTAATGGTACATTACGTTTATGGGATCCAATTTTTCTCAAATCATGATGCGATCCAAAATATTCCTTAAACTTATTCGTCTTTTCCGTAGGACTTTTCTTCGGTTTATTCGCTGAATCACTAGGCATTTTCTTATGTATATAGCGCACTAATGAGTCTACTACTTTCTGTTCCATTTCACTTTAAATAAGGTTCTAATTCACTTAGCACTTGACACATACACATTTTAGTTCTGCACTTATTTTTTTGAATGCAACAATGTTTTTAATAATGTTGGGGACTTTGTTACTGGTCTGAATTGAACACAACAATAAAGATATTTGTAACCTAGCAATGCAGATGACAATGCCCCATTATAGATTGTTAAACACTGAACGATTGGCGCAATTAGTGATTGGTGTTATCAATGTGAGACATTATCAGATAGTGGGTACAGTCGGTAAAATATTGCGGATATGTTTTTTGATTAAACGTTCTACGATAATGGGGTATTTTGGAGTTAATCGGCTTGTTAAGGTTATTCCGTTGATGTAATTGTTTTCTTCCTAGATTCTTATCTGAGCACACCCTCCTTAGCCGTTTCTCATTGTCGTGAAAAAACAACGAAGAGGAATGACAATAATAGTCAAGATAAACAGCAACGTCATTGCATTGTGAATGCGTAAATCTCTGTACTAATCTCGATGAGTCACGTTATATGTCATGAAATGTATTTTTAATTTCTTCTACTCATCCAGTATAGTTTTACAAGCTGATGATGAACTTTAATTTCATGGTCTTTAGGCAGATGTTCATCATCATCATCATCATTCGCTTGCCCTTATCCCAATTCATTTGGGGCAGCATATCTTCTTCTCCCATACTTCACTATTACTCGCCATCTCATTAGACTACTCGTCTCTAGGAAAGCGTTAATCAGCATTTAATATTTTTAACCAGTCTTACCAACGGGTATCGACTATTAACTGGGTTGTGGAGGTCAGATAGGCAGACGCTCCATGTAAAATACTAGTATTCAGCTGCATCTTGTTAGACAGGAAGCCGACCCCAACGTAGTTGGGAAAATGTTAGGCACATGATGATGGTTCTCACGGAAATTCTTCAATGAATTTTATTGATTAGACCTTGTTAAAATTGAAAATATGTTTCAGCACACTGGATGGACTGTGTTGAAGATGGTATGAATACTAGTGGACGAGAGAGTAATGAGAAGTATGAAAAAAAAAAGACATGCTGCGCTAAACAAATGGGATAAAGACAGAAGAATGATGATGCTTGCTGAAGATGCTTAACACACAATAAGTTTATAATTCTTCAAAAATAGAATTCATGAATAGTTTCTAATTTAGCACAAAGATTGGATGTTCTCAGTACTCATCGAGCATTCAATGAGTGTAAGGACTAAAATTAGAAGTTTTGTCTATAACCTACTAAGTATGAAACATGACATCATTCATATCTTGAATGCGGTTTAGAGGCTGAACTTTGACTTCTACCTATTTATCTTACTAGGGTAAAATATTAGAATGGCAAACCGATTTCCGTTTTCACATACCTCAATGAATGCAATGAATGAATGCCTATAATTATGATTGAAACTGGACCTCAACTCTCGGTGTAGAGCATAGTGTTTAAATTTCAACAGAGTGCTAATATTTGGTGTTGCGTAAACTTTTGCGAAACAGGCAATATATTGTATGTTTATTATGCAAATATATCTGAGTCAGATTCACGTTTAGATAGCGCATGACGAAATATCTAATCAGCATCTCAACCACGTAAATGTGGATTAACGTGACGTTATCGTGACGTGATGTGTTATTTTGGATATCTATTACTTTACTACGGCTTTATTAGAACAGTTACGTCTATTGGTAAGGGCTTTTCAATAGGTACCACTAATCGGTCAGTTAACCACCCGAGGGTAGCAATTAAAACAGCTGTATGATCCTCAGGTCCTATGAATGACGAAATGACGATTCTCTGACAGATCTTTGTGCTCTTTGCTTTGCTAAATTATTCTTTAGCACTTTACATGACCAAGCTTACGCAGAAGACTCTAATAAAAATATAACTGAAGACTGCGAACTTTTATCTACCACATACATAGTATGTCATGTACCCGCTTAGCAAAACGTCACAAAGCTCAAATCACACACTATCGTCCATCAGACATTATAACAAAAAACTGTAAAAACACTGGCACAAAAAAATAACCTCACTACATAATAATTTCATGATGCTGAAATGACGGACTCAAAATAGTCCATCTTAAAAAAGAAATAAAATCTTTACCAGTCATTTATTTTTGAATTAAATAGGTATTATTTTCTACAAATTATGAAGAGTCAAATTAAAGTAGACAGCAGAACTCCGGAGACTTTAAACTTCTGAATATCGATATCAAAACACACAAAACAAACTTTGAAAAAATAGCTTTTGCTTATATTTAAGATAATATCTTAATTAATTAACAATTAACTACGACGTATATAAACAGCAAAGATCGACGCTTTTGAGATGTGGTGTTGGAGGCGGATGCTAAGAATTCCATGGACTGCACGCCGGACCAACGTGTCCATACTTAAGGAACTAGGTATCACCAGAAGGCTGTCCACTATCTGTTACCAGCACATACTTAAGTATTTCGGACACATCGCCCGCAGGAACTCTGACAGCCTAGAGAAGCTGATGGTAGTTGGCCAGGTCGACGGAAGAAGATCACGCGGTCGCTCACCTACCCGCTGGTCAGACCTAGTAAAGTCGCTCACTGGTCTATCAATAACCAAGGCTATAAAGACTGCCGAGGACAGAAATACGTGGAGAGGCATAGTGCATCGGGTGATTAACACTTCAAGCTAGACACGACCTTCAGCAATGAAGATAACGACTAAGAAGAAGAAGATATAAACAGAGATATATATACTCTTGTTTACTTTAATAGAACTGATGTTTGTATATTGCAGTGCAATGACATCATTTGTTTTAACTAGGCGATGTTTCCTATGAGCGATATCAAGTAAAACTAGGAATGCAGTTATGAGCGGAATATTTCTGAGAGAAATCCTTAGTGAGTTTCGAATCTCATTTTGCGGTCAGCCGCATGTCGGCTATTCTACCAATGACAGATGTACTAGGAATACTACACTGCTACCACACACTGCTACCACACTGTGTTCTACAAAAGTTATATCACGGACTATTCCTGTCATTGTCGCACAAGTGTCAAACTACAAGTGCAAGACAGAGATAGAATATGTCTAAGCTAGACCAAGCTAACAAGGGTTCAGCATTTCGTAGCAAGCAACATGGTCTTCCTATTTTAAAATATAAACATAAACAAAAATAAATTAAATCACAACGTGAATAGATAGAAAATAAAGTCTAAGATAATTATTTGCAAGTTATTTATTTCTAATTTTACAACAGTCTGTTAATGGCCCAAACCCTTTTCAAGTCTAAAACTGACACATCTGACTGGATCGATCAGAAGTGGTATACCTAGCACGTGCAAGAAAAACGCATTTTGACTAAGCTTGACTAAACCTGTTAAAACATAACAACATCACGCGTGTAATCTCCGACGGATAAGGCAGAGGTGTACCTTATTATAGTACACCCACATTTTGCCAGTAAAGTCACTAATCCTGACACTTATTAAGAGAAAAAAAAAATGCTTACATGAATTCATCGGACTATAGCCGTTACTAATACACCCGCACAATATAGTCATTTTATACACAAAATACTATTTAACATATTCAGTTCAAAACAAATAATAAAACTGTGTCCACAGCATAAACAAATTCAGTTAAACTAAACCACAGATAAATAAAGTTCAATGTTCAAACAACGCGACGTTTTAGTTTTTAAATGACAACAGAATTCTTTTTTCGAATATTTAATCACTGAAATACTGGCCAGCTGTATTGCCAGAGCACTAAATGAACACTGCATAAAGTATCGCGTCTATGGTACGAATTATATTAAAATTATTCTAGCAGTGGGTGTTCGTAACACATCGCGCGCTAACACGTGAATGAGGAAAATCTAAACAGCCAGTAACAGAAGCCATTTACCGGGAAGCGAAGCGATTCGTCATTCCCGAGCAGCGGGAAAACAAAACAATATATTTACAGTAAATGTATGCTAATTTAAATAATTAATTTAATAAGACTGAGAGTACGTCTTACGTCGTCGTACGAGTACGCTCTTGTGACGTAGTAACATAAAATTACTTTGCGTCACAATTCAGAAAGTTACGTCTTTTAAGATATGACCTTTCACGGGTCTTACCAACGGCATTGGGTTTTTCTAACTCAAAGATTTTGCATCACAGAAACAGTGAAGAGCAGGAAAACTATTTCAAAAGTTTGATGATTCCTTGTATTCGCGATGAAGAATATTGTTTTCCACATTCAAAGATTTAGATCTGACAAAAATTGTAGAGCAGGAAAACCATTTTACAATTACTCATTTCTTGGATCCCGTTATGCGGGGTTTTTGTTTAGTTTTATGTGGGCAAGGGTATCCCAATGAAAAAATATTTACACCATCTGTGGGTTTATGCAATATTTTCACCAAAGAGGAATATATTACCCGTCGGGGCTGCGGGTTGTTCGAAAGAGATACCGCGGCCTCGACACAAAGGGCTAAGAAGGAACATGGGTGGTTTTTATTCAGTAGAATTCTAAGACTGGGATACCGCTCTGCCCAGAGCGGGAGGAGTCATTTGATAATATCTCAAACTCAAAAAAAAATCGAGGAAAAAATAACCGAACAGACGGGTTTTTCTTACTATGAAAAGCCTTTTGTGAAATCACACTATTTTCAAAAGAATCCATGAGTAAAATGTTTCAAACTAAGTAATGTTTTTGTTAAATGTTACCTTTATTTTCCCTGTCATACCAAGGAGGCTGGAGTCCCGCTAGGAGACATTGATACGCTGATCACTACATGTAATGTACCTTTCTGTTTGTTCCTGTTCACGTGTCTGGCGGCTGGAGGGGTCCTTCCTAAGCTCTCCAGGTCCGTATTGCTGCTCTGAGAAAACGCTGGCGGCGGAGAATCTCCTGCCAGACCGCATTGGTACTGTGGAAAACAATTACATCTTCAATGCTTTGTGGTTCCAGTGTAAGAGGCGAAAAAGAGATCGATGAGCACTACTTAGTACGTTTTTTGACTAAGGGCGAATGACACCATTGTTACTCAACGTGATCAACACTTGTAAACTATGTTTAAGAGCTGTCAGTGTCATAACTGCTATGGGATATCGAAGTAACAACTCTTGAGCGCGGTTTGGATATGTTGATCGTGATCAGTTTAATAGGAGGAATTCTTTTCTTTATCTCCTTATCGTATCTTATCCCTCACTTGCAGTTTGGCAGTTTATGCGACAGTAACAAGAATAACGTTTAGCCCAGGCCATACGCTAAGCAACATTTATTGATGTAGGTCTAACTAAGAGGTTAGTCAAAACAAAAGATTGGAGTAATCATACATAATCTATTATTTTGCTCGTATGGGAACAACATCAAAAGTCTTGGAATAATATTCATATCAGTGCATTAACACCTTTATTTAATGATACGGTTGTTTTGAAACAAAATTGCGTTGCACAATTGCTATGGGTGATAATTAAAAACTTTGAAGATATCCACAAACACGTACCAGGCATAAGCTGGATAACGGCCCACTCCCTCAACCAGAGAGGACGTTTGTTTCCCAGTAGTGGGAACATTATTTATACTGATTACCTATGCATACGCTTACGCGTAGCTAATAACAACATCACCTAAGTATCTTAGGGCGAATAACATCAATAAAACTGAAAGCAATTAGCGCATCTATACCAAATTCATACATTCGAGAGTTATCGGCATAAATATTCCACTTACGATAGTGACAACTCTTGAACTCGGTTTAAATGTGCTGATTAAATTCCAGTTTCGTGGTGAAATTGGCCCTTAAAAACTTTACTTTGCGGTATCTTAGTTAAAAGCTAGATTCTTACCAGGTTATAAATAACTCCTCGAATATGTCCGAGCCACTTCCTGGCTCCATCTTCTGTTTCATCCTGAATCAGGTACTGATCATATCCTACTATGAGCAGGAGGGATCTAAGGTACCTGTAAGTAAATTATATTGTTACTTAGAGTTCAGTTCAGATGCACAAAATAAATCAAGATCTTTAAAAAATGCTGTTGCAGATTTTTTGTGTTTTACTGGAGCTTTTCGTAGGTAAATTATACTAAAAAAATAATCACAACGCCAGAACTATATATACTATAGCAATTATCATCAAGCCAAGCCAATAAATTCGGCCGTGTACGATCAAGACAGACCCATACAGCTTGCGGGAACAAATTCAAAGATCGCGTGGCTGCTAATGAGATACTTTGTCCGACTCGGGAATCTAACCCAGGACGGCTTGCTCAGCAGTTGCTCTTGCGACCACTAGACCAGTCCTTCGAGGCATCCATTATAAAAAATGCCACTAAAACTTTTTTGAGGACTGTAGGTACTTGTAGCTAGAAAAGTTTTGTTACACTGAGCATCACCTCCACAGTGTGGATCTTAGACAGGCTAAATAAAGATGATACTCGTAAATATAAAAAACTTTATAACAAAAAAGAAAACCGACTTCAACAAAAAATAAAACACACAAAAGTGAAAAAGAAACTTTAGAGGAAAAATCAGTTTCTGAAGTCGGTGACTTTTGTTTGTTTGATTTCTTTTTTTGCCACCGACTTCAGAAACTGATTTTTCCTCTAAAGTTTATTTTTCATTTTTTTGTTTTATTTTTTGTTGAAGTCGGTTTTCTTTTTTGTTAAAAAGTTTTTATTTTTCACTTTTAAGTGGTCGGTTCGTAAACGACGGACACGAAAAGATCGTTAATGTAGAAAAAGATTTTTTTTTTTGAGTTTTTTTGATTTTTGAAAAACCGCTTGACCGAATTCGATAAAAAAATTACGGGACCATTTGGGAAGTATACCCACCCTTTCGAACAAAAAAAGATTTTTAAATCGGTTAGCAAGCGACGGAGTTATGCCCGAACAAACATAAAAAAAATATTCGAATTGAGAACCTCCTTCTTTTTTAGAAGTCGGTTAAAAAATTGTGTTACCTCTTGGTGTGTTTCTGTATGCACTGCGTGGCGTGTGCGTTCCGCAGCGGCAGCACCAGCTCAGCCATTGGCGCTGACGGGCTGGGTGGGGTGCCCGGGGGACGAGATACTTTCTGTAATCATATGCTGGGTTATAGTACTTCACTTCATCGACCAACCTCACCTGGCTCGCTTTCTATATCACAGAGAGTGTTTCCAAGGAGTTGGAAAGTTATAAGCTAGTTATGCTGCTCTATATGTATAGGTAGTACAAAACCTTGTCGGAGTCGTTTTATTCCTCCATTCCGTTTATTGCCCGTGGTCCACCCGCCTAGTCCACCTGGGTGTACTACGGGCAATTATTTTAGCCCGTGGTCCACCTCCATGTCCATATGTTTCTATCGTAGTATAACGAAAGAATAATTCTCCTCTGGCAACCGTCACTCTATCATCATCAGCCTATAATGTTCCCACTGCAGGGACTCAGGCCTCCTCTCTAGGAGAGGGATGGGCTATAATCTACCACGCGGGCCCAGTGCGGATTGGTAGATGTCACATGTCTTCGAATTTTTTGGTTCTAAGACATGCCGGTTTCCTCACGATGTTTTCCTTCACCGTTTTGAGAGCAGTGGTGATGAAATAAATTACACAAAGTAATGCGCCTGGCGGGGTTCGAACCCACGACTCACTGTTCGTAAGTCGGGACCGCCACCACTGGGCCACCACTGCTCACTCTATCACTCTGTCACTCTATCATTTATTTTTTTTTCTTTCATATAATTCCCTACACAATTGATCTATCGTTTACTTCGTCCCTCCCTCTCCATCCATCAACATGTATCATGTTTTAACACACGTTTTAATTTACACAACAATGGGGACAATGCGAGACTAAAATAGGACTGGGCAGGCCATGTCTGCCAGATGGCCGGCACAGCTGTAGGCCCAAATATCGCAAAATTGGAGCCCTGCGACAACTAGATAGGGTCGCGGCAGACCGAGGAGAAGATGGCGGGACGTCTTATTCGTAAGACAAGTGAAGCACAGCTGCACAGCATCGTGACAAGTGGAAGGAATGGGGGAGGGCTTTGCCCATGAGTGGCACAATACGGTCTAAAAAGACAGGGGGTGAAAAGCGGAATGTTCAGAAATGTACAGAGCTTGTAATACTTACAGGCGCATAATACGTCCTCTGGTCTTTGTAGAAGACTAGAGCGGTGGGTGTGAGGACCATGTAGCAGTCTATCCAGTTCTTCTTGGTCTTCTTCGTGCCCTCCAGGAACTTGGTACGTTTGATAGAACTCTCTAGAATCACCTGGGAATTTTCAATATATGTTATTAACTCAGTTTTACATTTATTATTGTATTTTTGGACTGTTGTTAAAATAGCCTGAATCAAATCTCAAACAATATGTAGTTAATAGACACTGCGGGTTGAAAAGGCCATGAAAATGCATCATGCATTGAGTATTTGAAAATCCGCTTTCAAGTCTTTTTTTTTGTATGTTAAAAAATCATCACATGACAGTGTCAGACTTCTACTGGCTAAAAACCACCCATGTTCCTTCTTATACCTTTGTGTCTGGCTGGGGCCGCGGTATCTCTTTCGAACAACAAGTAGTCATCCGCTTTCAAACCTCTGTTTGGGAAATTAGTTTTATGCTTTTCGGGTAAGAACTTCAAATTTTCAGCAGCGTATTTATAGTGACGGTTGATTAAAGAACGGTACGTTACCAAGATCCTTACCTCAGACGGTGGCTGCAGCGTCAACCTAGGCGCAGGAATGGGCGACTGCATCCGATTCTTAGTCGCCACCATGGACCTGGACTTCCTATTCCTGACATACGCTGGCTCCCGTTCCCTGATCTCCACATCCAGGCTGTCCCCAGACGAGGACGCTGGGAGCTGCAGGTGATTCGGTCTTCTGGGGTTGATGAGGAGGTTTTCTGTGGAGCCACCTGGAAATTGAGATTTTCTAAATTAGTTAGCTGTAGTTTTTGATAGGCGTTGCAATCTTTGGGTCTGCATGAGCCAGTGGTTTAGGTACGACAGATTGTAGATCTGTTATATTTTAAATAGAAAGGCTTGGGGCTGGCGTTCTAAAAGGCGTAGATTGTCTCGTTCTGTTTCCAAAAGTCGTTCCGAAGACTCTTTCTTCTGGCATCGTGATGATTAGACCGTATAAGGCATCGTTTGCCAAGATGCCATAGGGATGAAATGGAGCGCAAATATTTGCCTTATTCCTCCTTTCTCTTACACCTTATCACCACAATCTTTTAGTACCTATGCTCTTCACATGACAGTAATGGAAGCATAGTTAGAATATGAGGAACCATTACTCTAGATTAGGTTAGAATCAAGAGCAAAGGGCGCTTAAAACTTACCCAATCTTTTGTTAATCCTGACAAAAGGCGGGCTGTCGGAGCTTGCCTTGTTGTACCCAAGGTCGAGATCTGCGCGGCAACGCTCGGACGTAGGGCTCCAGTTGTTGAGGTGCTCGTACCCGCGAGCGCGCAGGGAGCCCTGCTCTGGAATGTCCTCCTGTAATCATGGAAATATCGTGGTTAGGTCAACATCAACAGAAGAGGAATACGGAAAGGTTATCGATCATTGACAATTGTATTGGTACTACGAAAAGAGATCTTACATGCTATAGACTCTATAGCATGTAAGATCTCTTTTAAGGCATAACAGTCTGATACTGCCTCTATAGTATAGAGGCAGTATCAGACTGTTATGCCTTTGGTACTATGGTTTGTATTAGAATAACACTATTGAAAGTGGTGTGTTCTTTTGTCTGTGTTAAAGAAATTGATGGATGCTACTAAAGATGCTAAACTCGTAGCTCGACTCAAAGGTTGTTATCGACACGCTAAAAAGAAGCAGTATGCATTTTTTCAACAATTTCCATGTCAAATAAGTGAATATTGTGATGAAAAACATCGTAAGGAAACTTGAATGATGAAAAACCTTAAATTCAGCGACATGATGAATGGTTTTATGTGCCAAAACTATGTTTTTATGACTGGTGAGTAACAGTCTGATTAATTGTATTACGAGGGACTCTGAAACAAGAGAGACACATAAAAACGAAACAAACATGTTATTGTTAATAGGAAAAAGTCAATAAATTGATTGTTGATTATCACTATTAGCCTCGTAATATTAAGGAAAGGTTTAAAACAGATCACAGGCTGTTATTTAAAATGAATCAAAATAGATAACTAATAAGGTACCTTTTTCAGTGGACGTTATCGTGTTAGTTAATTTTAAACGTTCGTTTTATTTTTTACCTAATAACAGTCGACCACCACTGTTTATGGGCAAATTAGGAGAGGAAAAATATGCGATCACAGCGTCCGGTCGCAACTCGGTTGATTTAGCATTTTATCTGCTTTGCCGGCAATTTATCGGACTAATTAGAAATACGAACAAATTTTGTTTATTTTTTGTTTTTATTTTTACACGCGACTCAAAAATAAGTAACGAAATGTGGGTGTACTATTGGGTTCACCTCAGCCTAACCGTCCGGGAAATATAGGCGTGTTGTTATGTTTGTTTCATATCAAAATGGGCTGAAGTATACATAAATAAGTTTTTCGATAGCTTATGTATGGCTTATGTGAATATTTTTTCAGTCAGTCGCTGATAGAATGTTTCATTGTCCAGGCAGAAAAGTTTTTCTGTCTCAACAATACTCCTTAAAGTGACAGAGATAGCATGAATTATATCGGCAGTTACATTTACCTTATTTTTACGATTGAGTTATTTAGAACTGGTATACTGGACACATGTCTTTCCCAATGTTACATATCATCATCATCATCAACAGCCTATTAATGTTCCCACTGCTGGGACCAGGCCTCCTCTTTTTGAGAGGGAATGGGCTATAATCTACCACGCGGGCCCAGTGCGGATTGATACATAACATTATTAATAAGACAGTAATATTACGTTTACCAAACCCAAGACCATGCGTCATTGCATTACACCCGACAGGACAAAGTTAGAAGTCCTATGGGCTTATCAGTTCTCGTTCACGTCATCATAAAGGTGGTTTGACCAAAATAAATTTACGTCATAGCCATTCATGCAGTTCTACTGTGACTATAATCAATATTAAAGCAATACCATAAGGCCTAAACTAGACCAATGGGCGTCGGTTCTAAAGTGTTTTCGGATTTATACAACGATTTTCAATAGGTTTGACATTAAGCTTTCAACGGATTTCAACAAAAAACATTAATAGAAGCTTTTCCGTAGCTTTTGTATGTCATTGCAAAACGTTTTTGACTTTTCCAACATCAATTCCATTACTAAAATGTCTCTATGTCTCCAAGTTTTCTTAATGATATACTTATTTCAAATCGTTTCATCCGTTCCAAAGCTCAGATTTTACAGACAACTTCAAACTTATAACACCCTTCTTTTTCGTCAGGGGTTAAAAAGGGGTGCGCTTGACCCAGATTTCACCAGGTGGAATGGATAATGAATTAGTTCTACTATAGAAATAACGTTTCCAGAATAGGCCTGTCCGATCTTACTTTAAAGATTGACAAGATACAAATAGCTGGGAATCGGGATATAGGCAAAATCGAACTGTTGCCATTTTGTGCAATTGACTTAGAGGGCATAAAAAATATTGAGTAGAAGTGAACGACTTGCCGAAATATCAACCAAGGTTTATAATCGTCCCGTCGCGTCGGGGCTGCGGGTTGTTTGATAGAGATATCGCGGCCTCGACACAAAGGGCTAAGAAGGAACATGGGTTGTTTTGTCTGACACTCGCTACCGCTCTGTCCAGAGTCCCAGCTCCCTCCAAAAAAAAGGTTTATAATCGTTGCATAATTAATTAGTGATTACAACCTACTTCACCACGCGGCCATTTAATCAGCACGTGTTTATTGGTCCTTCGAGCCGGATACATTTCAGCTCTACTTCCAAATAATAACTGTCAGTGAATGAAAATACACTACCGGAAGCGTCTGATATCCGTGTCTAATCAGTATTTCCGATTCGTTGACTCCTGGTCGAGACTCGAGAGTCGGTGCAGATTAGTTGACGTTATGACACAGCTGTTCAACAATGATCCAAGGTAGGAGGTGGCAAAATATAGAACGAGGGGACATTTTTAAGGCCTTTGCCCAGGAGTGGGACAGAGCAGGCTAGGAGAAAATGAAAGGAACTTTTTGGCTTGTAATGTAACAGACTGATATTCTTCTTTTTGCAAAAACAGGTATTGAAGATCAGTTCTCTTTTCTAGAGTTTCTGTGTTTCTATAGTTATTCGCGAAGTAGTATATATTCGAGCTACCACGTGACATATGTTAAGAGAAGGAAGATTTCAGATGGCGAGGTTAGATGGCTTAAGGGTGGAAAGTCTTTCTAGGGTTTAATGCCTGAAACTATAATCTTACATAATGTCCGCATTTTTTTATGTTAACAGTAACACAAATAAGGCTTTAAGGACCATTCTACTAGCTTTCTGTTGCGACTTTCAGCAAAACCGTTAATCCTCAGCGTCAATTATATTACAGATATAGCTTCAATTATCTATTTCTTTCTTTATTTGCTTTGATCTATAGAATATTAGTAAGTTTTACCATGTATTTACAGTTTTAATACACGAACGCTTTAAGCGCACGACAGGCACTTAAATAGTTTAATTGAAATAACAGCTGGAATACGTATGAATCATCGCGCCCTTATCAAATCAAACACAGTTCATTGAATCTTGCGATTATTTTCGTCTATACATATATTAATATACTAGCTGTGGCCAGCGGCTTCACCCGCGCTGCAACTCGAAAATTATCCTACGGGAAGATAAAATCGGGATAAAAACTTGTAAACTATCTCGGGTTATAAACTATCTGTGTAAATTTGGTACACAGATATGTGTACCAAATTTTATCCAAATCCGTTCTGTAGTTTTTGCGTGAAGAAGAAACAAACATACGCACTCACACACAAACTTTCGCCTTTATAATATTAGTGTGATAGTATGATTTTCGTAAATACATACAAATGTGTGTATTTACGAAACCTAATTACGAATATTAAGTGATGGGATGATGACAGAGTAATGGCAGTTATTTGTTTCAGTATTTTGTTGTTCGTGACACATAGTTCGGTAGCAATGAATCACGGCGTCACATCACATTGGTGACCTCTTTATATGGGCATGTATTGAACTATTACAGACGATTCGTGGGTAAGCACATCTATCTAGATTTGAATCTTTATCGCTGGAGCTTTAGGTCCAATGTTGATTGGAAAAATTTTACAGTTTCGGGTTTTCGGTTTGGGGTTTCGGGACGTGCCTGTTCTTTAATCTTTTATATACTTTTGCTGCACCTTATGTAAAGGATATTAAAAGCAACCTTCACGCTTCTTCAGAAAGGTAAGGTGCGTAGTACTCGCAACAGGCGTGCGTGAATGACCAGGTGTAGTATCGTGGACGAAGCAAAACAATTATGTATGGACTGTACCATGTGGTTTGTAGCTTTTGCCTACCCCCATGAAAAACAGGCGTGAGTTTGTGGAGGTTAGTTTGATGGTGAAGCTCTGTCGCTAAACAATGTTCTATGAGAAGTAGAGTCATTTGGAGTAATTTTGTGACCAATAATAGGGTGTTTGGTATATTATGTAGGGTTGGGTTTTCAGTCTTATTCCATGTAGTTAGGGTATAGTATCTCATACAATACATCATACGGTACATCATTGGCAGAGGTTCCGTACGGTATCAATGGCTAGATCTACATGTCTAACTGCTTATCAGACTACCACAATCAGCACTTGCAATGAGAAGAGGTCAGCCATCCCATTCGTAACCGCGGCAACTTCGCTTAACCGCATAGACCAATCGACCTACGCTGTAGCCACTCCTATATGAACAATTTATGAACAAATAATATTAAACATTTACCTCTCGGAACCATGTCTTCCCTCTTTTCAGTTTAAACATAATAAAACTTTGAAAAACTTTGTTTTAACATTTATATTTTCACTCTACACCACTAGTCCACATAATGTTATATTAATAATGTCCAACTAAACGTATAATGTGTTATAAATAAGGTAATATTTGAAGGAAAACGACAATAAATTCGTCTTGTTCGTATAGCGGGTGACACACTGACTGCAGTTGTGTCATTGTAGCGATATTATTTAGTGATGGGCACACGTCGATGGTTTTTGTCGATGTTTTCCTGATGAACGAATATGTCGATACATTTCTAACGCCTGCCGTTCCCTAGTTTACTAACATCAATGGTTTATTACGAATTGGAACAACTAATTTGTCAATAAGGAAACATGTTGATAATCATGAGTTTCCTTACCTACTAATAAATATTTCTATCCAACAAATAGTAAAGTAAATATGAAATATTTATAAATTCTTTGATATATTAATTCATCAACGATGTTGGATTTGTAACTACTTCCAGTCTAACCAGACGTAGCAGAATATCAGTATCTGTCATGAAGCTACTGCCTATCTAACCTCCATAACTCATACTACTTGGTAAAACTGGTGGTCAGACTTCCGAACTCCTGTTGCTAGACCCCTACGAATTGACTACGCACAAACGATAACTCAAAACGGTGAAAAAACAATTCTAAGACATGTGATATCTACCAACTCGCACTGGGCCCGCGTGGTGGATTATAGCCCATCTCTCTCCTAGAGAGGAGGCCTCTGAGTCCCTGCAGTGGGAACATTATAGGCTGATGATGATGTTGATGAAACGATACCTGTATACCCGTGCCACACAGACTCAACGTTTAAATTATTCATATATTTTCCCTACAAACGTCATGTTCGCTCATTTACAAGTACAAAACAGTCTGTTTGCTACATTATTAACGAAAGGGAACAGAACAAGGAAAATTTTAAAAAGTAATAAGTAATTAAATGGTTTATGCTTCACGTGTAACAATGAGTGGTTAAAATGAGTAACAGTTGTAGTAAATTAAAATAAATACCAACAAAATGTTTTTAATAGTCCCGACTTGCGTGAAGCCCAAAAGGGGGGTTATTAAATACAATACAAAGTAAGAAACTACCTACTATACCGGTTTAAAAAAAAAGTGTACAAAAATTAAGCGTGTAAAAATTAAGTGTGTGTGTTATTACACGCACTACAGGATAAATAATAATAACATTATGTTCATGTACTTATCAAATTTATAGAATACTAGCTGATTTCCGCGGCTTTGCCCGCGTGGATACTGTAAAAACAATCCTTGATGCGGATTATATATCATTCTAAAATTTCAGCTCGATCGGTGCAGAACTTTTTGAGTTTTTGAAGCGTACACAAACCAACATAACATTTTTATATATATAGATAGATAGATAGATAGATATAGATATAGAAGATAGATAGTAACAATATAGTAACAATTATACATAGCGTTAGAAAAAGTTGTCATAGGTAGACATAATTAAAGAAATTTGCAAAGATAAATGTCCATGAACCGCTGTTAAAATCAATAATAAAAATGGAAATTCATAGTTATGAGCTCATACGCCTTATTATAGACACAATTAAAAAGCCATTGTTATAAATCTCCTGGAGATTTATTAACGGACGGGAGGACCACTAAATTCTAAGGAAAGTTCGCATTTACAGTCAAGTTCCGGAGAACGGAACACATGATGTCGCATCACTAGTGTCCTCTTATCTGCGGCGGGTCGTCAATTCGATGTTAGGAAGTGTATTGTTATCTTATTTTATTACTCTGCACTGATTATAATTATGTCGTCTGTCTGTAGCCACACTACAGCGGTACCATTGGCAAGGGACAGCTATAGTAGAGCCACAGTCTAGCTATGTACAGTTAGTCAACGATATTCCACGAAGGATTGATGACAGCGGTAGCTTTCGTAATAATATGGCTTTATCAGCTTTGGTTGGTTAGTTACTAAGTAATTATCCTGAGAATGATCGCCTTGTTGGTCTAGTGGTCGCAAGCGCGACTGCTGAACATGAGGTACTGGGTTCATTTCCCGGGTCGGGCAAAGGGCTTCTGAGAAATACCTGATGAAAGAAACCAGGGTTCCTTTTGGATAGTGGGAAATCATCAAATGGTGTCAGACTTCAACTGACTAAAAACCACCGATGTTCCTTCTTAGCCCTTTGTGTCGACGCCGCGGTATCTCTTCAAAAATGCCCACAGCCCCGACGAAATCCAGGGTTCCTTCATCAGGAATTTCGTTCAGCCACGGAGTCTCGATTTGTGTACAGTTGATGGCAAATAGGCTCGTCCCTATTACATGGGACTTACAGAAAACTGGCGAAACGTGGGTGTACTATTAGATACGTCTGCCTAACCCTTTGGGTGGTGGTTACGTTTTATATTATTAACCTGACGTTTGGTAACCGTAAATAATCTCTAAAAGGACTGTGCTATCGTAATAATGACATAAGCAGATTCACTTGTAACATTCAGACTAGCGTTCTAATTTTAAAAGTACATATTATGTCATCCTATATTCGTATTATTTGTATCGTACGATGACCCTGTCATTATGACAGATGGTGCGTTGAACCACTGCATATATACTACTCTGTGGCCGTGTACTAGAGAAACCTGAGCCTTGAATCATCCCACGTATGCGAGTATGAGGAAATAGCCCAGTTAAATCTGTTGTTACTTTGTACGCTCGTTTTAACCATATTTCCACGTAATGTTGATAATTTGTTTTTAATGTCATTTTTATGGAAAACTTACTAACCCTTTATCATCTTTTTTTTTAATGAAACTAGCCCGCCGCACCTTTTCCAAACCACTGTAACTCCATATAGCCAGAATCAACAGTATCAACCACCAAAAAAGTGCCGAGACAATAAACCTCGATGAAGTCCCATAGAAACGATTTAACTGTTTTGGATCTCGCAATGAAATCAATCAGAAAAAAATAGTGTCATCATCATCTGCCTAGCCTTTTTCCAACTATGTTGGGGTCGATTTCCAGTGGAATCGGATTCAGCTGGATATCAGTATTGAAGTGAAAACTTCTTTAGCGGCGCTGAGCACTTTTTTTTGTATGGGTAAAAACTTTCAAACTCGCGTCAGGGTCACGTGATGCTGATCGAAAAAGCGTAAGATTTTTCGATCAGCATCACGTGACCCTGACGCGAGTTTGAAAGTTAATATTGAAGTTTTCACTTCTGCCGGCACTCCCGGAGTGCTATTTTTTTTACATGGTACGACTGCCTATCTGACCTCCACAACCCAGTTAGCTACTGGGTAATACTCAGATACTTTTTACCCGACTACGGCGAAGCCAAAAGGAAGGGTAATGATTTTGGCAGTCTATGTATGTATGTATGTTCCACCGTAGCGCCTAAACCACTGAACGGATTTTAATAAATTAGGTGTCTATAGATTCGTAAGAATAGCCCGGGTGTCATAGGCTATATACATTTTATAAATTCTTTTTATGACGGAATTTAAATGTCAAAAACTTACCTCAAAAAATATTAAATTGAGATAATCATAGCAAGTTTGGTATCAAATGAAAGGTCTTGGCGAGCACATTACAAATATGTATTATATTATAGTTTAAGTACACACAAAAATAAAATTCTAATAAAAAAAATAAGTTTAAAAATCTAAAACCCGACTACTAACAAAATCGCGGTCTTAAAAGTAGAAAACAAGAAAAAATTGATATTCTTCGTGCCACCTTGCTAATGGCAATTAGCAGCTGACTTCTGTATCAATGAGAACGCCATGAAGGAGCATCAGGTATTAGTGACATGCGACTACGAAGAATATCAGACAAGAATTATTTTCTTGTTTTCTACTTTTAAGACCGCGATTTTGTTAGTAGTCGGGTTTTAAATTTTTGAACTTAATTTTTTGGTAAGACTAGTGGTATTTGACTGTTAGCTGTCAGTGACTTTCAGGTCACTACCAGAAACTGGTTATGACGGTGAAAGATCTACAAATAACACCTGGGACCAAATGCTTAACGCGCTTTCCGAGGAAGCTCAGTATGTAATGTGTGGTCCACATCCATGTGTGGTCCACAATCCACATCCATAGGTCCATGTGTGGACCTAAGCAAGCACGGATTAACCAAAAGATCGACTCGAGTGGCAGTTATTAGACAGAGATCCTCTAACCCTTGAAATGTTGATGTAAATCGTTCAGCGTACCACTGCAGGAATTTCGTTAACAAACGGTATGCGAATTGTTTGAATGCAAACTGATGACGTTTTTACACCTTTGTTATGTAAACAAACGTTCAAGATTACGATTAAACATAAGTGATGCTAAACACGTGTGTAGCAATAACATCGGTAAAGGTGCATCGGTGCAACATTTATTGCGGGACTAGCTGTGCGTCCGAAGGTCGAAAACCTTCAGACGCGTGAAATTTATAAAATATGACTTTAGTGGGTCATTGTTTTTTTGCACGGAACCCTAATTCATTTTGTGAAATAAAAGCAGCCTTTTTTTGTGGTGGGTGGAAAATCATCAAATAAAGGGTCCCGCTCTTGGGCAGAGCAAAAGGAAGTGTCAGACTTCTACTGACTAAAAACCACTCATGTTCCTTCTTAGCCCTTTATGTCGATGCTGCGGTATCTTTGTGACCAAGCCGCAGCCCCGACGGGTCCAACCCGCAGCCCGACGGTAAATAAAAGCAGCCTTAGTTGGTCCTTATACCTTTAGCAATCTGCCAGTAAAAGTCCCGTCATAATCGCTTCAGCCATTTCGAAAATTAGACAAAACAAACGGTCAGATAAAACAAGATCGAATTATAAAATATATCGTATAATAATATACTTTCATACGCTTTATGTAAAATGCTGTAACTTTGAAATTACTTAGCTCATTTTTACGCGGTTGAAGCTGTAATTAATCATTTTATGCATAGTATAAAAATACATTTAACTAATATGAACGTTTAGATACGTTCATATTGGTAGTTAATCTGAGCCTTTATCGAATTTTGAAATCCGATTCGAAGGACCAGAAAAATATTGAGAGAGCTTTCGGGATTTTGGAACGCGTGGAAGCTTTTAGTTAGCATAATTTTTCAAAAAAGAATACTATTTTAACTTGTTACAAGACTGGAAACAATCTCTTAAAAAAGTTTGAAATTATGGCATTTCTTTATATTTATTTACAAACAACTTTACGGACCATGAAGGTTCTAATAGCATTCAAAATGTATATTTCAACAACTACCTAATTAAGTTAATGTTTCAAATATAAAACGTCTTGTAATCTCATTAATACGCATGGTGGCACTTCAATGTGTTGCATTAGTGCCGTTCAAGAATAGGTACTATACGAGGGACGTTACGTGCATTTCTAATTATGTTTTTAGGTTTAATTACCACACAACTTTAGAGGAGCAGGTTTACGTTTATTGCATAGCTCTTTTGGCATTAGACTCAGTTTTTGCTCTTCTTCTTCGTCTTGAATCGATGACTCAGATTTGGTCCGACCAGAACGTGCCTGAACGTGGGTGGCTCTGTCCAACTCTGGCTGGCTCTACCTAGGCAGATCTGTCTCTGATTTTGCCTTAAAGTCCTATTATACTAGGATCTAGGTCCCTAGTATATATTATTGTACTAGGGACCAGCCTATTGGCATCTTCACCGGGCACAAATTAAGACTGCAGGCTGCTAATAAGAAAAACCTGATCGAACAACGCAATAACAGTTGCCTCTTTGTTCACCGGACTTACCCCTATTACTTGAATTTTGGAGCCAAATCCACCATCTTGTCTTTTCAAAAACCCAAATACTACTAACTGCGCCTCCTGTAAACGTCATTCGACCGCCAAACGTCATGAACCAATTCCCAGCCAGCATGAAATGTGAAAATAAATCAGCATTGACGTCTGTTTCCATTGAAAGCTGAATTCGATTTGAATGTCGCGAATAAATCGCGCATTGAGTCGATACATTGACATGAAGGGCGCGCCGGATACTCGCTATTGGCCAGAACACGACGCCATATTATAATTTCATACACTGGACAGATGAATTACAGAAATTTAAATCGCCAAGAACTTAGTCACATTTTGTCATGTTTAACACACAGTTAAGTTATAACCGCTGCAGCTGTCAATTGAATGTCAAACTGCGCTTGCCAAGGTCGGTTCCTAGAAGAGTGACCCTCCATACCGAAACCCTTACTTGCCTCGGAAAGTACGCTAATGCGTTAGTACCGTCTGTTATTGGAAGGTCTTTGCAAGTCCGAGGTTTACCAAAAGGGTATCGTGTTGCTCAGTCATGGTTATGGAGGTCAGATGGACATTCGGCCCATGTGCAATACTAGTATTCAGCTGCATTTGTTTGTACCTGATCAGTACATTACAGTTTCGATCAGGTTGGCTTGATCTTTGGAGGCTTGTAAAATTTCAAAAGTAGTCTTCATAGCTGCAGTCAATGATTTGGACAGGTAAGGACAAAAACCTTTCAAACTTGTCCTTCGGTTCTTTCCCCGCAGTCTGCCGTCCGCCATATAAGAACGGGTGAACAACACAATGCGTGCGTTTGCGCATAAATTATCAGCACGACGAGCAGTAATCGGACAAATTAACACAGACCTATGGTCCTGCGCTCTTCGCTGACTCACGCCCCGCCTTTATTCTGTTCGCTTGTGTTTTGCTGTACAAGGAAAATAGTTTGGTACCTAACTTGATAGGAGAATTTGTTTGGAATATCCTGCTGAATAAAATAATTGCGTTTAGCGCCATCTAGTCTGTGTGATAGGAGGTTGAGTGT
The DNA here is from genome assembly GCA_949775195.1 of Diarsia dahlii. Classification (NCBI taxonomy): domain Eukaryota; kingdom Metazoa; phylum Arthropoda; class Insecta; order Lepidoptera; family Noctuidae; genus Diarsia; species Diarsia dahlii. The sequence goes on along the minus strand of OX459210.1, from coordinate 10,156,920 downwards.
TTAGGAGCCATTTTATTATGATTCAACCGTGCTCATTGGCTGGGATGTCAACTTGTAATTGGTTGTTGTCATATTGAATTAAGGTCAATAAAAATTAAACTGCCTACCAGTTGGTTTATCAGACATTAGGCTTACAGATAACGAAAAAGACGAGAGCCTCTCTAAGCCCTGCTCATACGAATTAATTTCAGTTATCGCAACTTTTCAAGGTGACAAAGTGGTTAACAGTCTCGGTATCTAAGTGTAGCACTGTCTACATCTGTGCAGTTTCGTCAATTAATAAAAAAGTTGTCTGTGACTTAGGTACGTACAGTCAAACAAGTTAATTAGTATACAGCCAGCTAACTTGCATTTACTTTTAAGATTATACAGATACATTTAGAGACTGATCTCAAACGATACAGGCGTTTGACGTCAGTCGCTTAATGCGAAACGCTTTATAAAACCAAATTGCATTTAATATTTTCACTGTACTAAAACTATAAAGATTTCAGCCTGTATACTTATTAGCTTGTTCGACTGTACCAGTTGTAAAAACTCGAAGGCCAAAATTGCATATTAACCCTTACACGTTTATAAGTAATCTAACGAAAAGGAACATATTTTTTTTAGTTATATTTATTGATATTGGTCTAGTTTAAAATAAAAGTAATCCAAAAAATATCAATTATATATATTTATGTGTTTTCAGGATGGGGATACATATGTCCCTGTATGCGTTATGGTATACATTTTTTGATGTAAGGCATTAAATATTATATTGTAAATAAAACACAAATTTTAGTATTAAAAATGAATAATTTAATACAGAACCACGTTTAAAATATAACATTTAATGGTATTCTGTGAAACAATTACGTTCTGAAGTATAACATAAGTGTACATTACATGTACTGCAAGTGTTATTTGTTCGGTTTTCAATGCGATGTTTTGCACATTGTAGGCATCTTTTTCTGTTACCCACTTTTATCATGACGTGGGAAGGAGTTCCGCGTTTTTGAGCGAGAGTGATTCGCTTCTTCGTCATGACCATCGAGCACAAAGCTCTTTGCCGAGAAGAAAAACTTCCAATGAGTGAACGAGCCACTACCTGACGAAACTCTAGACTGGTTTTGCTTCATGTAACTTGCAATATATTATGTACGAGTTATTCATTGCAATATCCAGTAAATCGAAAAAAAGTCTTAGGTAGTATTTTATTTTTGCCTTTCGATCAACTTCGTAGCACACTTTTTTTTTGATCCATTAGATCCACCCCTCTCATATATTTGTTGTACTTTACAACAATTTCAGGGCAGGTGACATTTATTTTGTCACCACTACCTTGTACACGTCTCTTGACTGTCGTCGTTGGTATGGGTGACAAGAAGTTAGTCAAAAGAAAAACAGCTTTGTTGTCCATCCATTTGATAAATGATATACCATTGCTGCTGGTCGCAAATATGTCGTCACGGCTCATAGTTTTGTCACTTGGCAAGTTTTTCGGAATATTTTTTCCGCCGGTAAAACATCGCCCATTTTGTTCAGCATAACGTATAGATTCAGGTACAATAATGTCATCTAACAATTTTTCGAAACCAGAAACTGCAGTGAATATTTATAAAGGAGTCAGTTCCGTATCGGGCATGTAATCAAAAATTTTCACCTCACCGAAGTTGTACCCTGGGATCTCATAAAAATTACGGGGCGAGTATGAATTTTTTCGCCAGTTGAATGTAGGAACATTGGTAGTAGTATTTTGATCTTCAACCGAGTTCTCTTCTAAAGGCGTAGAGATGGGTTCTATTTCCACAGTCGAAACACCTGCATCCATATCTTGCGCTATAAAAGTTAGGTCTTCTTCATCGAGGAGCAGGCCATCCTCGTCGTCGCTGTTGTCAGCCATCAACACTTGGAAAATATCTTCTTGCCGCAGTGAAAACTCTCGATACCGATTTGATGACATTTTCTACAATGAAATATACAAAGAAAATAATTAGAAACTGAAAATAATAACAAAGCAAATAATATCAATAGTTATGGCAAAATGTTTCCTTTGATGCATACAGGGACAGCCGCGTCCCATTCATGTTTTTCAAATAAAATGTATCATTTTTACAAAGGAAACGCATAATTCATAATAAATACGTAATTGTACTTACCGTCGAATGTAATTCACAAGAAAAACAGTCGAGAAAGGTTTTTATTTAATTACTATAATATTTTCAACGTCGATGTGGCTCAAAAATAGTTTTGACTTTTCGCGCCGTATTTTTTTCTGACAACTAATGTTTTTTTCCAGTGTTGCCAATGCACAAACATGAAAACGTACCATAAATTTTAACATAAAAAAATGAAAAACGTTTCAACTTGCCCAGTTTATCTGTAAATCGTAAAAAATATGCGGGGACAAGTGTGTCCCATATGCGTGAAAGGGTTAAAACTTACAAGTTTAAAGATAGCGTATTCTTTAGAGAATTACAGAAACTCTTTCTGCGTCGTAATTCAATACTACTGTTCATATTTCCATGGTTATTTAATATTTAACTGTAGTTGCACAAGTTAGCAAGGAATGCAACGTAGATGTAGTGTTATCAGCACCTCTTATCTCTTCGGATATTAGCTAAATATAGGTACCTCGTTGTGCTCATATGTTGCAATGTAGGGGAAGGTGGAACATTTTGCTTTGCTTTGTGCATTCTTTTTGAATCAACATTACGTATGTGTACAGACAAGCCTTTTTTTCTGATGGGACATGTAATTCGCATGTAATTTTTGCTTCGTTTAGGTTTATAATCTTTGCGATACGCGCGTGAGGTCCGGATCTTTTTAGAAGATCATCATTGATCTATCAGATGAGCATACACGAGTGTCCTCTGTGACTTTTTAGTTCAAGTTCATCTGGTCACGTAACGAAATGGAGTAAGAGTGTGCGTGCGTGAGTGTGTGGTGTGCTTTTTTTTTGAGGGTTTGAAATTATCAAATGATTCCTCCCGCTCTGGGAAGACACGTAGGGAGTGTCAGACTTCTACTGACTAAAACCACCCGTGTTCCTTCTTAGCCTTTTGTGTCCCAGGCCGCGGTATCTCTTTCGAACAAACAGCATCGCCGACAGGCAAGAGTGGTGTGCTTTAAAAATTATCGTGAGAGCCTCAACTATCCGTGGTGCTAAAATTAAGGGACAAATCCTTTAGTGAATACCTTGTTGATCACAAACACTTGAAATTTTGGTCTCTTACCTCATGATATCCATGTCCAATCGGCTGTGCTCTGGGTCGAGGAGCCCTGAACTGCGTGATACGAGGGATTACAAGAGGCGGCCTCTGGTCTCTGCTGTACACTGCACATTCTTCTGGTGTTATCCACTGTGGACAAGGAGAGGTTTGTGTTAGATGCAGGTAGATAAAGTTTTAGACAGACTAATTTGGACCTGGCAGACGTAATTTTGTATTTGAGATTTAAGCGTTTTTGGGAAATATGCTTGATTAGCTGATGGCCCGTGTGGTTGTCGGTCAAATTATATACTAAAACCTTCTTCGAGAGCACTCTATCCATTAGTCAAAACAGTATGACAATCGATGCAGGAGTTTTTGAGTTTATCGCGAACAGACAGACAGACGCGGCGGAGGACTTTGTTTTATAATATGTTATAGTATTTGACAGTAGTACAGACCTCCACGAGTTCATGCTGTAACATAATAAATCGCAACAGACGATAGCATTCCTATCCATTAAGACTAAATGCTAATTGATGGTGAAACACAATGATTTCCTTTCACGATCATGTTTCAGCTTGCATAGCGTTCCTTGTTGCACATCCTGCCTTGGTGGCGCCAGATGGGGATCAATGGAAGGCCAGTTAACACCAGTCTTTATAGTACTTACTGGCTTCTGTACCTACTTAGCCCTACTTAAATGAAATCTTGGACATCAATCATGAAAGACTAAGGGATTACGCTTAGTCTTTCATGATTGATATCTGCATGGCATTCGATCGGTTGCAACGAAAATCCTATAAATAGCGCATTGTTGCAACTTGCAGACTTCAATGCAGATTTTACAGTTAAAATTATCTTATTTTATTATGTTTTCCTGAAATTCAGCTACTTTAAATAAATTAAAATAATTAAATTAGGCAAAAAATTAGCACTTGTAAAAATAAGAACTTAGATTAGAACGAATCTTAATTTTCTTTCTGGTGGTAAGTATATCCCCATGATACAATTACCGGCCTTTATTACAAGGGCGAAACCGCGGGCAGAAGCAACTCACGTAACAAATATCTATCACATCAGTAATCCGTAGCAACACAAGATCATCTACCAGCATGATTTATTTTCACATACATCTTCGGTTGCTAAGTCACAGTCTATTGAGTATCAATCATTTGAGTTATGTCTCTGTATCTCAAGTTCTTGACACTTGGCTGATTTAGTTGAGGTTATGAGCGACAGATGGCGTTGATTGCTAGTTAGAATTTTAGAGATCTTGATTAGATCTCACTTGCCGTATTGGCAAATTAAAAGTACAAGTGGTACATGAATCTTTGTTGGATTTTATAGGTGTGTTGTAGACAATAACTGGAGTTTGTTGTACCAGTTCTTCCCAACTAAAACACTAAGAAGTGGCAAAGGGGGGTGTGAGGGACTGCCTTATTTAATTTAATGTTCGAAAAGTGCTGATTAACAGCTTAACTATGAAGAAATTTGATTTGATTAGGTAGACTCATAATACAGTTATGTTGTGTCAAAATAGATCATTTACCCATTTGTAACAAAAAATGTGATAAAAAATATTGTTCCTTGGAACTTGGAGCAATGGATGGACATTGGAAACAGTATCCTTGAGTCTATTACACTTTAGTACGCATACAACAGGCCTTCAGGTTCTTCTGGGTCAGAGAAGGTCTTTCTTTAAACATTATTGATAAGATTATACTTATTAAGGCTAAATAAAATTACCAAATGCTTAGTAAAACTTCAGTTATGACTAACAATAGCAAATTCATACGTAATACGTCCATTCCATGCCTACTTTCTAATTCTAAGAGATATTTCACACGCATCCACACAATTAGACAATAATGATCATCTTCTATTACTAGGTACTCAAAGAGTCTCAACAATTTGGAATTTTGACATTTAAACGTCAAATAGGAATCAGGAAATGTCATATTGCATAACATCGTCCATTAAAGTCGAATTTAAAATGTATTACAATTTGATTGTAATGTTACTAACGTTTGTAAATGCTGTAACGTTCCGTAATCAATGACTGTGTATAGAAGGCCCAACAAATCTTGAACTACGGTGAAATTAGGAACTACAGTTTGTTAAGCTGATTTTCATTTCTTTGCGTTGCAAGCACCGCCTTAAAAAAGTGTCAAAATGTACTGGTTTATGACATACTGTAAGTCAGTCTCGTTGGTTTCCGATTTGTAGAAAAATGCTTAGTAATGCCACCTGATTACGTTATATGGTTATATGGTTTTCGATGCCGACGCTGACCTTTTGCCGAGAAATCTCGATGTTACTCTCATTATTTTGATATTTAAGACTTATTTGGTGATGGAGGAAGTGATACGGTATTTTGAAACGTAAGAGAAACCTCCAAGTTTAACCTTAGAAACGTCATTATAGAAATCACCATAGACTCACCCCCTATTACATGGGACTACTGGGACCACAGATGACAGAAACAACAGATTGGGACATAAACGTAACGAAATGTGGGTGTGTCTCTGCCTAACCCTTGAGGGATTACAGGCGTTAATGTTATGGTTTTTCTACGTATGTACAAACAGCGTAAGCAAATAAAATACTACTATTAACACGTAGGTATTTCCTGACTAATAGTGTGTAGAAGGTACCTACTTGTAGTACTAGTATGAGTAAAAAACACGTGCACTGGAAAAATATTTACCTCAACCTGTGTTGAAGAAGTCTTTGTTTTATTTTACACAGTAAATAATAGTAAGACTACTAACGAACCTATATAATACGAATATTTCTTACACACATTGCATGGCGGGGTGGAAAATTCACATAAGCTAATAGGTACAAACATTATCTTAAGCTAGCTGAATGCTGATCTTTTATTAATTTTAGTAATGTATTCGAAAATTCCAACATCATTCAATATTTTTGTAAAAATGAAAGATGATTTCATATTTAATTTTGCCCATCAGACTATAGTGAAGATAATGATGTTGATGACGATAAGGCTAGGAAGAAAGTGGATAAATATCTACAGTAAGTTGTTACTATGTTGCGAAGAACTCACCTCGTAAATAATATTAATAAAGATCGTTAAAAGTATGACAGAAATTTTTAAATAAGCCTGCCATATTAACACCTATACCTTAATACTCTTAAAAGTGGTGACCGACTACCACAAAAGCGCCGAGGCAATGAACTGTCTAGGAATATAGGAATCCACAACGAAATTAAACAGAAAAGAAGTGGAGAAGTAAAATAAAACAACAACAGACAATTGTAATAAAACCCAGTTTTTTCCTATCCGATTTACAGTAAGCCTACCTAGCCAGACTCCGTTTGGCCTTGGTACCACTTCCCATTCTAAACGGTACCCGGATATTCGTAGTTGTAACTGACCTGTAGGTCGTTTATGTGACTCACTCCCTGATTGGGACAACGCCTCTCCTAGCCATGACGTCATGTTAGAAGAAACCGCTGATCGTCACTTATTTGCATCCTTGGAAACGATTAGCGAAGATTCTTTGCGAATATCGAAGCATATCATTGAAAACAAAACTAAATATTAGAAAATAATATATGTAGTAGACTAGATAGAGTATGCTATCAACAAAACCCATGCATAATATATGCTCCTACTATAGAATTAATGAATTTCCTATTATAGAATTAGGTACTAATTTCATTTACCTAGGCTGTTAGTAATTGGACGGCACGGTTGGTGCAGTGGCTGAGCGATTGGACTGCTGCGCTGCGTGTCGTGGGTTCGATCCCCGCACGGAACAAATATTTGTATGGCCTACAGATAGTTGTTTCGGGTCTGGGTGTATTTGTGCAAGTGAGTTTAATGTTTGTGAACGCACCCACGATACAGGAGAAATTCCTAATGTGGGGCAACGTAATTAAAAAAAAAAAAAATTAGTCAAGCAGGTGAATATACAGAAATTAAATTAAGTAGAAGCTTTTGTCGAGAAATGGCTGAATCTCGCAGATAAATTGTAATCAATTAGTTGACTTAGTTTCGCTACTGTAAGATAAAGGCCTCCATTTAGTTAATGCTCAACAGTTTAGCAGTTTCTGACTTTGTAAACAAATAATAGGCATTAACCTTTAGGTCTATTAAGAGTATCACATTAGGATCTTAGAACGTATATGTCTTACGCTAGACAACCCAACAAAATTACAAAATTCTCTATCAAAGAAATATCTAACAGAAGCTAAGCATTGACAATTTTAACACTAATATTGAATTCTCCATCTCTTTAAAAAATTGTTTCTTCTATACATCTCCACCTACCAGTCACCATAACAGCACTGTCATCATCATCTGATCGTAATGACGATGCAGTTGGGTTTTTCCATTTTAACCATTAAATCTTACGTCTTTCCTTCGACGTCTACCCACAACCATGAATCACTCAAATCATGAATGAGATGATGCGATTTCAGAACCGGTTACATACAGTCTCCTTGACCCTAAATACTAGTTTGCGTTGGAGTTTGTTTACTGTGTTTTAGTAGACAGACAAAACCTGCTTGATGGTGTTTTGTTTATAAATGAAGTTATGAATGGTACTGATTAATGTGTTGATTCTAATGAAGAATAGGCGTCTGAGGTTATTGGCCCTGTAGGTGTTGGCAATGAAACGTTACGTTTCAAGACAGAATATGATAGACAGGACATTTAAAGCGATACAGCTGACATAGTTAAGACGGTATTACGACGACATATATTTCCTATGGAAAGAGTATCAGAAATAGTATCTAAAGGGCCGGTGTTCCGCTTTTGAAACCATGTAATAACATTAGTTCCAGAAAATGAGACTGCAGTTAAAAGATTGAGAGCAAAGGGATGTCATAAAATCTAATGAATGCAATATTTTAGTATGTTTATATACAGAAATACGCCAAACTGTAGTAGATAGACTATCTTCTTAATTAAAATCTAAATGAAACGACAATCTAATCAACTGCCGAAAGAAAATGTCCACTTGTAAGTAACACAATTACATAAAACATGTTTCCGTTCACGTCGAACAGACCGTGACTCCAATAGATAATGCTAAACAAATACATACAATGTACAGTACCAAAGGACCACAATGTCAGACGGGAACTATTTAACATATCAAGGAAAACATTAATTATAATCAAGAGAATAAATCATCTCTATCGTTTGTATCACTAGCAATAAACTCGAGATACGCGACCGTATGTCTTTGCTATACTTATCTAAGGAATCACGGTACTGGTTCAAATTCTATTTGATGCATTCGGAGACGAGATTTGCAAGTTACGATGGTTTCATTTGTACCGATGTAGAGTTAATTTTGGAGTTGGAATAATCAAGGTCAGTCTGTTTACTTATAAATAACTATTAGCGACATCAGCTGAAGTTCGCTTCGATGTAAAAGTCGTCCTATTTGAAGCACATTCTTATTTAGATACAGAACATTGACAGTCTCCGAAGTTATACCAGCTGCAAAGACCAAGTAACTTGCAATCCTAGAAGATGGCAAACTATAAAAAAATATACTACAATGCGTAGGCTTCGGGTCTTTTTAGATACATAGCGAAACAATTACAGATGGATGAGGATGACATACCGGTTGTAATTGTTAATGAAATTTTCTCTAATTGCAATAATCAAAACAAAGAAGAAATGCAACCTGAGAGCTATAGCTGGACTTGTTGTAACAGTGTAACTGTATCAAAGAAAGGAAGGGTTTAAAACACCCTGTTTTTCCATTCCATCGCCTCAAAGTCTGTTCCGTTGCATATGCAAAACAGTACACGATGAAGAATAAATCTTGCAAATAAGTTGCATGCACTGATTTCGTTGACTTCAAGCAGTCTGGCGAACAAAGTAAATTACGAGAGGAACTCATTCATTATTTACTATCGTACTATCATAAAGTAAATGATATCAAGCCGTTATTGTTTCTTCTAATTGACATGTGCTGTCTCTGTCACACTAAATGAGAATATGAATGAATTGATGATGCGGGCGTTCAATTAGGTAGGTGTTAAGGGGAAGTTTGAGGTTGTAGTTGTTAAAGATGCTATGATAATCTTATTTTATAATGCAATTTTATGTGAGGGACCATATTACATACATAGATAAGATACTCTACTACACATAGTTCATGATAACAAAAAGGAAACCCACTTTTCAATTGTTGTATTCCACCTGAAGGCAACAATTGAAAAATCTCGTAAATCAGTAATAATTTATATGCCTTTCACTTTCCTACCCAGTGTGCTTTCCATTCTTTTAATACCCCTTAATAACATGATATCAAGAGTTGAACCACCTTATTGACCTTACAAGTCAACGCGAATGGAGCTCCCATTCATGAGTTCGATGCTCTGTCCCTCTTTGACACATCGTACGAGCAGCTTGCGAAACGAGACAGGAAGTAAAGTCAATGAGAGTCAATTAACCATGATACTTAATTGGATTCGCTGTAGGATACCATTTTAGTCGTGTATTGTTAATTCAAGGAATGATTGGATGTGAGTGAAAAACTTGCCTCACTGTATGTGAAAGACACTTGGCTCAATTGAAGCAAAAAGCGAGGGATTTATAACTCGTTTTGAAGAATGATGAGAAACTGGCCTCCTATAGGTACTGTCTCTGAGGAGTTTCTCACCGAGTGCCTTATGATAGTTGTCTACGCGGCGTTTTTTACAGAATAGATACCAATTAGTGCTCTTCCAAAGGAAAATAGCGGAGATAGCCAAGACACAAAATCACCAAAAGTAAAAAGATTTGGAAGAGAAGAGACCTGCATTCAGTATTGGGTACTTAGAGGTTAAAGAAGAGGAAAAAAACAAAGTTGGAATTTAAATTATAAATCAGTTGGAGAAACAATAAAAGAAATGAAATCAAATAGGTACCTATAGACTTATTGATAAAAAACGAAATATAACAGAGAGAAACGAATCAAAGTCATCCAGGCAAAAACGTGAAGAAACAAATATCAATTACCATCCGTTGACGTGCGTAACACAGTGAGGCACGTTCAAAAATGATTCTCGAAATTTTTTACTTTCAACAAACAATGGCTTTAAGAAGACAATCGAAGAGAATTTCAGTGATGCCGTATGAGTGCACTTAGCCGAACCTGCGATTAAACAAACAATAGGATCTGTCAAAATATTGTTACTAGTAAACGGATGGGTATTGTCAGAATGAAATGTAAGAATGATGACAGAGTTACGATTTGTATTGCTATTGATATTGAAAGTGGTCATTCGTCTACTACATATATTCGGTGATCCAACAAGACTATATGGAATAAGAATAGAATTTCTCGTTATTCGAGTATCCCTCTGACTTAAAATCTGTTAGTAAAACTTACGACTATTAGCACTGATATAAACAAGCAGCACAACATAATTATAACGGTGGATCACTGCTGCGACAACCTAAGAGTACCTAATCGCACAACAAATCATGCGTGATACTGTTGGTCAAATAGTATCGATGATGATAATGATTAAAGTATACTGTTTTACTTTGTGTCCTATTTTGTATTATCAATTTATCAGTTACTGCAACCCATACCATACATCTATGGTTGCATCAACTAGTAATGAAATAATTGAATTTAATAGATTTGAATATACACCTGCAAATCATAAAAGAAAAATTAGTGACGGAAAGACAAAGATGAATTTATTACGTCTTAGGAGTAGTTAAAGGGCTAGATAAGTAAAACCAGAGTGATAAAGGAGAAGGACCTTCCAAGTGATGCTGTGTGAAGTGGCTTATTACAAGGAGAAAGGGACTTTCGAAAAGCTAATGATTGAAGAGGCGGATTGTTCAACGGTAAAATCATCGGTAGAAAGAAACAAAATAGGCAGAGTAACAATAGTCCTGTTAACCAAGCAATTTTTGATTCATAAAAATCTATCTAACAGAATACCATACCTATTACAATTAAATATGTACTTATTAGGATCTAATTGACCAGCTCCCATAGCAGAGGGCAAAACATTTCATTTATCCTTGTTTTCAATTCATTTTAACAGCAGTTTAGTTATTTATATCCATAGAACAATGTCCATTAGTACCATGAGTTATTGGGTAAATCCCTATGAGATAGTTATTTATTTTGAGCCTTGGCAACCGAAACAATGGTAAAAATTTGAATGTAGGTAAAGGAGAAGAGAATAATGTACTCTCAACTACACAAACTTAAACCGGGTTTTGCTCAATAATAACAATAACGAAAGTTATTTTTTTTTTAGTAATAGTAAGTTTTGGAATGACCAGAATCTGATTAATGCTTTCGTAAGGAAGGAATGCATTATCGAAATTGCAGAATTAAGTAAAATAAAATCAACAACGTAGCGGGAGAAATGAAAAACGAAAGTTAAAACAACGATTGTAATATTTTGACACCGAAACAAGCATAAATGCGATAAGAAAGCAAAACAAATTTCAAAGCATTTTAAATGTACAATATATCAAGTAACGAGAGGAACAATAATAATTGGCAACGAATTATAAACAAAAACATTGCTATCCGTGGCATCAAAACAGGCAAATAATATAATAATAACAACATTTATAATCACATTCCTGCTGAAATTGGAACCAAATTCCAGGAATGCGTGATAATTTTTGTGGTTTCCTCAATATCATCACGTTTTCATTTTAGTCCTATGTTCATTTTGTTATGTATTTGATTAAGTCAAGACCTACGTGAGTCACAAAGGAGTGTTTCTTCAATACGTGAATTATCTATTTTATGTTTAATAGTGATGTCACCGTCAACACTTGGGTTAAGTCATTTTGTGGCGCCGTCTTCATTAAATCCGGTGGCGTTCCGATTCATTCTATATGACACTTCCTTACACATTCCAAGAGTAGATAATACTTGTTACTGTTAGTATGAATACGGCCCTTCATCGTGGACGAATAAGGTAAAAATTAAGAAAAAATTAAAGGTGTCTTAGAGACAAAATGGAAAATCCCTTAAAAGTAATGTAACAGCTAGATGCAATAATTGAAAAGTAGACTGATCGAAGACATGCAGAAAGGGAAATTTCGAAAAGCTAATGTTTGAAAAGGCGGATTGTTCAATAGTGCAATCATCGATGGCAGAATTAAATAGACATAGGAACCACGTTCAGCCAGACAGGTTTTTTTTTAGGTTTAGCTCTTTTCGCATAGGTCCTCTCTGAGTTAGATGAACAGAATTCGGACGAATGCAGCTGTAAATCTTGCAGAAATTAAAATAAATCAAACAAAATCAAAAAACAAGATGCAAACAACGGTAAGTTCTAATAGGTGTTTACCAACTATCAAAAAAATATGATGAGGTGTCGTAATCGTAAGACAGTAAATGGAACGGATATTATATGTATATGTGTTATTATGTGTATGTTTATCAGTTGTCTAGTACCCATAACACAAGCTCTGCTTAGCTTGGGACTAGATGGCGTTGTGTGATAGTTGTGGAATATTATATTATATTATAGTACATACCATGAAAGTAATCTGTTCTTGTCAAGATATGAAGCATATTTTTAAAATCATAAGTCATTTTCCAATACTGGAAGCTTTCTTTCACACCTTGTTGTATACACAACGGCCTATAGATAATGAAGAGAAGCAACATGCCAAGTGTTGTCAGATATGAAAATCGGTAAAGATTTAATGTAAACAAAGACCTTATAATATTTGGTAACCTTTTTTTACCAACCCATTTTCCAAACCAGGCTTGACCAAGATGTGTGAAAGTTGAAGAAGCTGAAGGAATATGTAAGTATTACAGCAACTACAGAATACCGCCCGTGTTCTAGAGATTTGGTCCGGGTGAAAAAAAGGTCTGAGTATAATTATTTATATAAACTTTTTATCACACTTACTAATTTCCAATTTAACAACAATGTTCATATCGTTTTCTCTCGTAACAGAGGATATTACTTCATCCATATTCATGTATGAATCGAAATCAGCATTAGTTGAGTTTTCATCACCATAATATAATTATGCCAAACTTTACAGTGTGTCATCGTTTCATGTAGCTCTTGACTCTTCATTTTCACAAGTAGGTATCGAAGTGAGTTATTCCGGTCTGATCCCCTAAAACTGATACCCTAGGGGATCCGTTTTATTATTTTCTCTCATATAGGTATAGGTACTTGACCGTACTTGCTACCTTTGTGTGATGATATCATAGAAGCATTGTGTTTTTATACAGTCGTCTCGTTAACCGAAACCGCAGGACGAGGTTTAATTTAGTCAATCCTTTTTGGCTTTCCGGTCATTAATGAACATGAGTCAATTTTGTCAATAACAATGAATTCTGTTTTTTTTTCAATAACTGTGTTGAACACTTGAATATCTTGGCTGTCTTGACTGTAGGTAAAAAATGTGCCTTTCGTTCATTTGGTGGGTACTACTTTGGCTTTATAATTCTGATTTTGGAAGACTGGCGTCATCGGAAAAGCAACGTTAGAAATCGTTGGCTATCTGGACAGTACTTGCCGGATTAGAAGAAAGCGAAATAAAATAAGGATTGGAGGATAATAACGCCCAAGGAAGACGGCTGCTCAGCAATAGGACAATATAGAAATAGCTACAATAATGTCAAACCCTGATTCAAACAATGCACTGCAAATATTTGGCGAAACAGAACTATTCCTATTATCTTTTGATGATTTCATCCCTACATCATAACTTCTATCTAAAACACAATAACATGCAACAGTGCTTTCGCAATTTACTTAAAACACATAATTACAGTTATCAGTACACAACCATGCCTCGTTTAGACCGGTGCTAACTCGCTGCTAGTAGCTCGTGTGATTCAGAGCCCTGCGCGAGTACTTGTTTACATTACTGGCCTAAAAGAGCAATAACCTATATAACTGACCTTAGTTACTACTAGTGGTGATTATTTTTGATGGCGTGAGAATCTCTCGATTAGGATATTTGAAATCTGTGTCTATGTGTTGAAATGCTTTCTGTAGGAGTCTGTTTTGTATGAACTATTGTTCGCACACAGATTTTCAATCATTCTTAGTTTTATCTTTAATCTCTCTAAAGGTATCTTTATCCTTACTTCTATGTACCTACATTTCTTTCTCTTTTTACGTACGTTTTTTTTTGCCATTTGGAATAGATTTCTCATTTAACAATTAAACTATTTTGATCGGACTGAAGTTCTGGTTAAAGCTTTTTTGTCTTATAAAGATTCTATAATAGAATATGCAAACATTAAATTGTTTCATCAAAGTTGAAACACAAAAGTTGAACTACTTAATCCAAAACTCACACTCGGATTAAAATCTCACAATCGTTCGAGTTCCCATAGTAAGACCCTGAGTTGTTTGTTCAAAGCATACAGGAAGTTACGGGCGTTAGTAGACGCGCGGAAGGAGTCGTCAATTATGCGTATGCGCACCATTGTGACTGGTTTGTTACCGAGTGTTCGTATGACGTGGGGATGGGTCATAATTATGGTTACCTATGTGAAGGATAGGTATGGAAATATAGGGCCGATATTTTAAAGAGTTGTTTATGAAAGGCCTCATGTGCCCTTTTCTTGTGTTAATTGACTCTAAACTCATTACTAGAAGGTTCGGGAAGATATGGTCTAGAAGTAGTAGAAAGTACCCTCCGTTAAGGGTACTTTTACACCCATTATAAATGTTACTCATGTACAGTACGCACTAAAACCTTCTGTCATTAATCTCATTAATGACAAAAAATTGGAAAAATCTAAACGGGTTAATCCATACCATACACCTTAATAGAAAGATACAGGAAAGGACTTTCCAAATGATCAAAAACGGCAACTGACGCAATTGACGGCAACTATTACGCATTACTATGTTATGAATAACCTCTTTTTAATTTCACCTACTTTGTTACAAAAAAAGTAAAGGCTAGGTCACACTGAGGCGAATACAGCGGGATTTGAGACGAGACTGTACGCCTCGATTACTTTAACGATTAGGAGTACATCAATAAAACTGAATGCGATTAGATACCGCGTTCAAGAGCTTCTTCTTCTTAGCGTATCGATAACAAAAAGTCCAAATGTGTTTAAAAGTCCATTTCACGAAAGAAGTCCCGCGGACAATTGTGGAACTAAATTTGACAGATGGGGAGATATAGCGAGAGAGAGAGAGATAGCAATAGCAACATTATGTCGTGCGCGTCTGCGGGACTTCTTTCGTGAAATGGACTTTTAGCTCAAAACTCTTCCACTCGATCTCCGCTCACTGTCAAGAGCTGTCGTCAGTGTCATTA
Source organism: Diarsia dahlii (assembly GCA_949775195.1). NCBI lineage: Eukaryota > Metazoa > Arthropoda > Insecta > Lepidoptera > Noctuidae > Diarsia > Diarsia dahlii. The sequence continues at coordinate 10,141,452 of OX459210.1, read as the reverse complement.
TTGTTATGAAATATTTAGGGTTCTACAAATACCTTAATACCTTGAGAGAATTAGGTAAACCGGGTGCATGCCCTAGCCCTAGAATCATTAAAACTGACAAACTCGTCAAATTCACTCTAAGAAGTGTAAGCGAATTTCTCAGTAGCTGAAGAGCCTGGACTCTATTACATAGGACTTAAACATGGGTCCATATTGGCTCACCTAAAGTTCTTTATCCGAAATTGTTCTTCCTAACGATTTGTAATCCGAATGATCACTCTTCCTAAAATTTTTCATTCTAAAGTTTTCATTCATACTATTTGTAGTCCTACCGACGATGTTCATAACACTCATGTTTCCGAAAATTGGAAATCATAATATCATTAGTGTAAATATATTTAAACTCCTACTGTTTTTTATCCTAACGCTTTTATTCCTAAACATAATTACCATAATATTTTCACTCATACTGTAACTGTTTAGAATGATTAAAGGTCGTTTCACTGATTTTTGTCTTGAAATAAAATAAATGAATGAAATTCAGGTCAGAGTGTCGTCTTGGGGGCACTATGAAAAAAATACTTAGAAAAATTTCGCGACCAATTTCGAGGTAGCTAGCGTAGTTGGTCACAGTTCTAACCTAACCTAACCTATGGATATCTTTGCATAGTATATAAGGTCCCATTAAAATAGGTGGACAAATTTTAACACAGCGTTTAGTAAGCCTAACTAAAGACATCTAAACAAAAAAAAAAACACTATATATAAAGTGATTTTATTTTGACTTAAAATAATAAATTGCCGGCACTCTAGAACAAACTTATCCTATAAAAGTAGGTATTTTATTTCTTATTCTTATATTTTTTTTTGCTATTGTCCTTATTTTAGCGGTTTGAATGATTTCTAAATGTCCACCTATTTTAATGGGACCTTTTATAATACTGATTATTATGAATAAAAAGTAATATAAACAAAAAAAACGATATGACTTTGAATAATAGTGTAAAAGATGGTTATGTTGAGAAAATATAGGAAAACAAATAATAGTGTAATAGATGTTTATTGCTACAGACATTATGAAGTCGAATGCTTCGGAATTAAAACATTAGAGACAGAGAAGTTAGGAATTGCGATTGTTAGGATGAAAAATGTTAGGAAGAACATTTTCGGATTTCCAATTATCGGAGTTGAAATTTTAGGTGAACTTTGGCGCACCCCTTAAACATAAGTGGCGTAATTTGGGTGTTCTATTAAGTACATCTTGTATCACGAACTGTTCACATCAGTAACAACACCTTAGACAAGTTATTCATTAAATTTTGCCCCAAATCCCGCGCCGTTACGGCATTCAACACCGCCTCAGTCAAACCAGAGCTTTAAAACTTAATAAAAAGGTAGGCCGCAACAATAACCATTAACCCAATGAAATAGAAAATCTTTTTTTTTTCTCAAATCATAAGATTCTTCATTCATTGTTCTTTGGCCAGATATAGACATTTATCTGGTGAATATGCCATTGTATGGTAATTGTGGGAATAAATGTTACAAAGAAGTATATTGTAGTTACATGATACGAAAGTGGAATTTATAATGGAGTCTTTTAAGAAGACGTAACTTGACATAATGTTTGTAATTACTTGTTAATATTTACGGGTAATTTGTAGTTGGGCATTCGAACTAAGGGCGCCTTCAAACTAGCCGCAACGTGCCGTGTATTTTCAATAAAGAGATTAAGGGCGTCCCCTTAATCTCTTTATTGAAAATACACGGCACGTTTACTATTAACAACATTTACTATTTACGAAATGCAAGCGAATTGCTATTTACTATTGACGAAATGCAATTCGCTTGCATTTCGTAAATAGTAAATGTTTTAAAAAAAAAGTTTAATAGGAACCTAGATAAATATCGTCTGTATCCGAATAACATAATTTTAAGTTGGTATTATGTTCGTATCGCGAATGATTTTGGTATTACGTTTGTATGGAGAAATGTTCGTTCACCGTCCCCTTAAGTATTCCAATTTGCAATAAACCCTCCATTAAGACGGTTTCTAAATACGACGGAAATGAAAAAGTTAATTTCGTTGATCAACTGATACGCCTTTCAATATTGTCACTGTTGTCTATTCAATAAAAGCAAAATATTCAATAAAACCAATCCTGCACTTAATTGAGGTAGGTATATGTACTCTTATTTTACCTGTGAAACCAACCCACCGGTAACCTTTTGCGGAAGAAAATAAAGATCACTGTGACTTTTAAAGTAATAAAATCAGGAGCTAAATAATTGGGAAAGGACTGTGTTAGACAATAAATAACAAACAAGTTCTAGAAATTCAAAAACAGAAAAAAAAACAAACAGTAACAACATTCGAAAAATAAAAAAAATAAGAATCAAGCAGGTTTCAATTAATTTCCATACAACAAACTTTCTGTATACCGTACTTCGGTATTTCAAACTACGGAGTAACGAAATACAGTCATTTGGTATCGATGCACGAAGCACCTAATATATCTCATTAAAGAAACGTGAAAATCCATATCAAACAAGGAAGTGACATTAACAGTGTATTATAATACACAAAGGGAACATTTACATATCACTTAAGACCTCGACTTAGTATTCAAACGCTATTGTAAGGACTAGGCGTGTCCCTACCTAGGTGTTAGGAAAGGTGCCACTGCAAGCGATTTGCGAGAGCGCCATCATCTACCTAGCCTTTTCCCAAAAAGTTGGAGTCAGATTGCAGTCTAAACGTATTCCACATGCAGTGTGGTGTGTGTGTGTGTGCGGTGTGTGTGTGCACTATTATGTAGTCACTCAGGAACCCGTGTCAGACTCATCATAGAAAATACTCTATAGCTCTACGATAGTATGGTAATCATAAAAGTTTAAAATACAATAAAACCAATACCACAGTTATTTCATTCACATTTCAGACACGTATTCCGTTCATTAGGGATTCTTCACGTGCTGTTCGAAAACATTAAAAGTCACTTTACCAAAATTTTCGAGAATCAGTTTAAAAGTAAATTTCAACACATTTCCTACACGTTTTTAAGTAATCTTAAATTGTCAAATGAATCTGACCTGAATACATATACCTAATATTATGAATGCTTAGGTAGAAAGCACTACAGCTTATTAAAAACACACCATCCCTCATGACATTTGCAATGATATTTAGAGATTTTATGACAAAACTCTCACTTCTAAACGTGCCGCTCATTTCACCATCTGTTTTTTAGTTGCAATGACATCCCAGTTTCAGTGACATCATCACTGTCATTGTCCAACCATTCCTTACTAGTTACCAACAACTCCCTTCTTTCATGCCCACCTAGTACATAATCTCTTGTCACAACACTTGCCCCCCTTCTTCTTTATACGAGAGTTCAGGCAATGCTGGGCACCACACTGACTGTACCTACATGACATCCCCGTCTACCCGCTGTCAGTCGCACCCATCTCTACTTTATACAAATTCTATCCATGAATCGCAGTCCTGTGTCCATATTGGATACATCGAGTTAGCTCCTTGCAGGGCGTCCGTCAGTCTACGTGTCAAGCTACGTGACCGTCGGCAGGCCTTTACGACGGACATTGTGATTTTTATCAAGTGTCTTTTTAAATTAATATTGTTTTTGCTATGAAGTATTGGACAGAAATACTGGCATTTGAAATGAATTTATGGAAAGGTTTACTGAGGCGAATATGAATGGAAATGGAAGTATTGCTATATTTGAACGACAATATTATAAATTCGAAAGAAAATCTGTCTGTCACCTTTTTATGACAGATAGGTAGGCTGGTACCTACCTGAAGAACGATACGCAGATGAAATCGCAGGCCACCCAAAGTTTTTTAACCTCTAGAGCCCCAGCGGCACAAAAACGTGTCGATAAAATTAGTTTGATTTGTTTGTTTGTTTTTTGATTTGTTTTGTTTGATTTGTTTATTTTGTACATCAAAAGTAACTCTGCGCATAAAATATTTTTTTATGCGAAGAGTTACTATAGTTTGAAGTACAAAATGTTTTGTTGATGATTTCTTGTAGGGTCCTTTTACACCCTGTATGGTCATCTTTAAGAGGACAGCAGACTTTGATCAAAGAACCACAAACCAGCCACCACTACGGTAGTCTTTGGGTGTTCTAAAAGACGACGCTATTGCTCATATGCGTGGTGTCTTCCAAGCATGGTGATCGATCAATATCAATAAGCCGCTTATTGTTGCCTTCAATGGCAAACCCATGTTTGGCTTGAGCCGATAATTATGTCGTAAAGATTACCACTAATATGACCCACTCGAAAATGTAAAAAGCTTACACGTCCTTTAAAATGTAAAGGGATCCCGCAAGGTAAAAACATACTATCTAAGTACACTTTTAGAATCTTTCATCAGGTCTTATCAGATCCACTTGAAAACGTTTAAAAATCCGTCCATACCTCCATTTAACGTCGCATACAAAAAACTGTCCCATTTAAGTTTTCGTCTTTTGTATTTCGCCGACATAGTGATTGTATATATGAGGTCATTTAGTGCCTTCATACAATTTCACAATCAGGTTCATCTGAACAATAACTCTAAGCATTAGTATTCGGTTATTATGATAATAAGAGAGTGAACACACTTGTCATCACGAACCTGCCTTTAGATCGTCAGAAAGAGCTTTCATCATGATTCTCCTGTCCTGATCCCAATTTATGTGGAGTTTAAGCATAATTTTTTTTCGTCCATACTTTACTATTACTCCCCAGTCCCCACACTCCTTCGTAGCGACATCGTCCTTCACTCAGTCCATTCATTGTTACTTAGGTGTTCCGCTAATCTATCAGCAACAGAATATAAGCAAATAGTTCAAGTGCCAAGTGGCGTCGTCCGGATTAAAAAGCAGAAAAAATCAATCTTATTGACAATCAAAGGAATGCTGCCAGCCTTCTGGGCACTTTTCCTGTTGACAGCGATGTGGACGATTTTGTTGACGCCCTGTAATTCTTCCCTTTTTCATACTTGTAGGTAACTAGGAACCTATTTAATTTTTTATAATTTTAGCTCTGTAAATTGTAGTTTATAAATAAAAAATCTTATTGACCAGTCTATCCCCCGTCGACAAGTGAAATCACTCCTTTATAAACAAAAACAGAACGGTATTCTGAGAAGGGAAGACCCCAAACGTCGCTTGCGCATATCGCAATACAAGCAAATAAAACAAGCAGTTCTTGAAATCAGCAATCAGCTGGTGCGATCGCAATGCATGTGGAGTGCAAATGTCAAATCAAGATGTGCACTCGACATGGATTAATTACTTAGGACATTACGAGAAGTTGCGACTGCTTGCTGGGTAATTTTCGTCGTGATTTTAACTGACACAGTTAAAATCTGCAACACATTAAAACTACTACATTGGCAGAGTTAAATGCCGTAAAGTTCAGATTTAAAAATGTTTTTTTGAACACAAAAGGCAAGGCACGACCAATACATTGGTTCTATGATAGATTAATCCCCGAACTTGGAAGCTTAAACATGGAAAACTTAATGATGAAGATAATTTAAGAAGATAATTGAAGATTTGCCAAATTAGGAAAGTAAAGCATACACAACAGACTGTAAACCGAAAGAATTTATAGAATTCTAGGCTATATACTATTTTTCAAATTTTGAAAAACACATTAAAATTCCATCATAATCTAGACAAAAGAAAAACTTAAAGGAGAAGCGGCAAAATTACAATATTTTCTAGTTATTATCATACATCTTTGCAAAACATGACGTAAACGTCAAATGTTTAACATAAATTATAATAATTTAACTCTATTTCACTGATTTACAAAGTTGAATAGATTTACGAAGCGATTTCAGAGAAACACTGTTGTACTAATTTCAGTTTCCAGAATCAAATAAAATATAACGCGATCTTCTCAAGAACTTCTTTAGTTTCTTAGTTGTTGTTACGGGACTACATAAACGCAAAGTAGTTTATCTTTACCTTTACCTAATTATACATACAATACAATTATGGTATTGCTGTGTAGGTATTTCAAATAAATCCAATAATTATTTCAAAATAATTAAAAGATAATATACTAACTACCACTACTGCTATGATTTATTTATTATTATTTGTTGAAATTCTTTTTTCTTTTTATAAAAAGAAGAAATTAATATAACCAAGTAATAAAATTTTGAAAAATTATTATAATGAATTTGAAAAGGACTTATTCCTATGGACATTACTGACTGACGTTAGTAAACGGAAATTATAAATATTTTTATGCAACTCTATATTAATTTTTTCTGCCTTTGAGAGCATTTCTCTACACTAACACAATAAAAAACCAATATTAATAAATTAATATAAAATAAGAAATACTTAACACTTCATGACTAAACAATGACGTACATCGGTACATACATATCACTTCCTCACCATTTCAAAACTATCACATAGCCTTCTCAATCACTGGAAGTTAAAACCACAATTCTTAATAAATAAACAGGCCGTAGAACACAATATGACTAATAATTATTACTATTATTTAACATAATAATATAATAAAAAACACTACAATGGGATCGAATCCTGTGTCATCAACTCAGTGTATGACGTGGGCAGTGGATAAGCAAGTCAACATCATCCATTCAACATTGATAGATGCTTTACATCATCACCTACCCGTTTCCTATTTTGTGGCGGGCCTTCTTCCTACCTGCAGCTAAAGGTACAAGTTGGTAGCCGACTACACGCAGCAGCAGCAGACGACATGTCGCAGCGACACTACTGGTTTCTACGTATTTCTATGAAATTCCCTCCGTAGTTAGCGACATGAAGCTAGCGAAGCGTCGTCGAGTGGCAGACGGTAGTGTCGTCCGACCGCAGATCAGTAGTGCCCATAGATAACAGAAACAACAGGAGATATGCCCTTTAGTGAAACGACATGACGCAACGACGTGTCGTGACGACATGAAGCGATGACATGTCGTCTGCTGCTGCTGCGCGCCTACCAACTTGTACCTTTAATCCCAGAATTTTACATGGAGCGTCTGCCTATCTGTCCTACACAACACAGCTACTGGGTGACCCATTCACCCCTTAGCAGTTACGTAGTCTGGATTTGTCCTCGGTTGATGGCAGTAGACTCGCCCCCATAACATGGAACTCAAATATAAGTGGCGAAATGTGGGTGTACTATAATAGGTACACCTCTGCCTTTACACTTCAGGGATTATATGCATGATGTTATGTGTCTTTCAAAATGTTTTATGAAAAAAGGTTCGGGAAGGATTTATCAATGAATACACGGCCATGAATTCAAACGATGTCTGTATTTATTTAGCTCGGTTTTCGCCATGCTTATCAATATGACCTTCAATTTAGGACTCTGTTACTAAATTGCGTTGTTTGTTACACAACGATTCAGACCACGAATGTTTAGTAAGAGCAAATAATATGATATTGTGCATATTTAAGAATTACTAATACAATTAAACTTCAGTAAGATTAAAAATATCAACAGACTTGTCTATTCGCCTGTAATTCCCGAAGGGTTAGGCAGAGGTGTAGCTAATATTACACCCACATTTCGCCAGTTATGTTAAAGTCCCATGTAATAGAGGCTCAGCCTAATCAGGCCTAATGCCATCAACTGGGCACAGATTCAGACTCCGTAGCTAGTACTGAGAAATTCCTGTTTAAAATATCCAATACTAGCTGATGCCCGCGGCTTCACCCGCGTGGATGTCGTTCAAATTATATACTAAAACCTTCCTCTTGAATCACTCTATCTATTAAAAAAACCGCATCAAAATCCGTTGCGTAGTTTTAAATATTTAAGCATACAGACAAACAAACAGACAAAAATAGCGACTTTGTTTTATACTATGTAAGGATCACAATAACAAAGCAATTTCTTTATATTATACGTGTTTCTGTAATTCAATAAATCAATGTATATAATGTTATGAATAAAAGCTCCGAAAAATTAGTTAAAAAAAAAAAAACAATTACGAAGTTGATAAAAATGCCTATAAATAAAAAAAAATAATTTAAAAATAATTCGCTACCATGTTTTTCGACTAAAGAATAAATGCTGAAATCTGTCCCTTTGACTTACAGAAATGTGTTAATGTTAATGTGTTTACTGTGCTCAGAATTATTCAGGTTAGGAAGCGAATATGCAGATGTCATGACGTCGTCCGCGTTAGATTTATCAACTTGTAAATTTATTCCCGCCTCTGAAGAAGCTTGCGTCTAAGTTGTCGTCCGTGAAAACTGACGAATAAGGAATAATTTCTACGATGTCTGAAGCAAACTTTGTTTAGAGAATAATTACTTAAACAAAAATTACGAAAGGAGGTGAAACAAGACGGAAAACAAATGAAAGATCAATCACAAAAACATATTGTCATTTTTCCGCCACCTTGTCCTATATTACTAGACCTAAAATCCTTTAAAATGAAATACCACAAACCTCAAAACAATTTCATACACACGGTGACATCAGTAGAAGTCATCTGAAGTCATAATGGATTCGAAACAAATGACTGCTTTTCCTTACATAGTATAAAACAAAGTCGCTATTTTTGTCTGTTTGTTTGTCTGTATGCTTAAATCTTTAAAACTACGCAACGGATTTTGATGCGGTTTTTTTTAATAGATAGAGTGATTCAAGAGGAACGTTTTAGTATATAATTTGAACGACATTCACGCGGGTGAAGCCGCGGGCATCAGCTAGTTTATAAATAAAATGAACTTTTCATATTATCATCGGCACGATTCTTGAGCGCTGACGCAAAAGTGAGTTATTAGGTCCCTTTGGTGGTATGAAGTGAGACGCGGGGCGGGGAAAGTGCAGTGATTGGCCCGTAGCGCATCGCGTTATAGCCGTCACTCGGGATTTGTTCTTTACTCCTGCTGCACTTACCTCACGACCAATAAATAATAAACGGGTGTGCGTTTTATTTGTCATAAAGTGTACGATGCGTCATGCGCACAGCGATCCCCACTCTTCCGCCGAGCGCTCGAGAACCGTGCCGGGTATTATACACACTGCGACATCAGTAGAGGTCATGTGTTTTTAAGGGATTCGAAACAAATGACTGCCTATTTATACAAAACAAATACCAGTCGCACATTACACCGGCTAGTCCCCTGTCAGTGCCAGATGCCAGCGCGACCTCAATGCAAGATAAGACTGTTCTGTTCATTACACACGTACACACATCAAGCTATACAAAACCAGTATAATCTGATCGTTCATTGTGCGAAAAGATCTAGTAAAGTGAGGCCAAGATTAACTGGTTTTGTATAGCTTGATGTGTAGCCGTGTGTACTACTATGATGTCTGTTTTACTAGAGAGTCTTGCTTTTTTTTTCTAGTAGAAATCATTCAATCTTTGTGTGTCATAATTATTTTGCCACCTCAATAGTTTTAGGAAGTGGGCTGCGGGTTGTTTGAAAGAGATACCGCGGCCCCAGACACTGCAAGAGGATAACTAGGAACATGGGTGGTTTTTAGTCAGTAGAAGTCTGACACTCCTTTCTGCTCCGTCCAGAGCGGGAAATCATCAAATGACTCCCTCATTTGAATTGATGATTTCCCACCCTTCAAAAAACAAAAAGAAGGATTTCAGGGAATAAAAAATGGCCGCTTTAACAGAATACTAATAGGATAATAATACAAATGCCGTTAAATTCTTAAAATGGCCACATAAGCAGTTAATAAATTTCGAGTTGTTACTTTGTGACAATTTTATGAGTCCGATATGCAATCAAGCGTTTGAACTAGCTCAACCAAACGCATTTTAAAGCTTTACCACAACCAGGGAAGCATAAACTGTGATTGAAACGATCCTGACCTTTAGATCCGCAGACTACCTGTGGACCTTTTCTGTACAAAATTTAATAATTTAGGGTAAAATAAATTAAATTTGTCTTTAGATAAATGTATGGTTAGTTTCGTTAGGTGTTTGACAGGATAATTCAAACTTAGAAAAGCTCAAGTAGTTGGGAAAAATGCTGAGTGGCTCAGTTTTCAAAACAAGAGTGAACAGGTATCCCAGATATTCGTTCCCTCATTGAACTCATCCATCGCTTATCATCAGGCGTGATCGAAGTCTGGAGTACGCCCACTTAGCAATAAAAAAGTGCTACAACACTGGGCTCACGGTCTAAAGTTCTACACAATTCCCGCTTCTTCTTTAAGAAAGTACCTAATGCTAGTTATGGATGCCATTAGCTTTGACTAAGCTGTGCTTCCTGATTGTCTAAACAAAAAAGGCAGCTACTACAATACTTTACTACCACTACAGTCTTAACTACCAATCGTTTTGCTTACAAATTAATACTAAATGCATGACGTTCGCAAAACTGACGTCACCCATACTAATACTAGCCTCCCAAGCTTTGTCTGGTGACGAATTTTCATACAAACTTTCTACCCCAACTTTACCCGCTTAGTGATCGATTTTTCCAAAATTCTTTTATAGCAGAGCAGATGCTTGCATCTTAAAAGCTATCTGTATGCAAAATTTTATCCCAATCCGTCCAGTGGTTTGAGAAGTGCGTGGATGGATAGTCAGTCAGAACGATTTTATTATAAGTAAAGATTTCGCAATAATTATGCCGATAAGAGTGTTGCATGTAGGTGGATATTAGTAGTCAATGGTCGTACAGAATGAGCTTCCTGTCCTTGGGCACACATGACCAATCAGTCGGAACCTCGCTGCCGTAACTCGGTATATGGCAACCAATTACTACTTGATAGATTTATGATACTGCACTGCAACGAAATTGCCTAGGGCCGAGCGGAGATTTTCATTTGTTTTTTTTTTATATTTTAAAATCGAAATTGGAACAGTTCTGTGATTTTAAAAGATAAAGATCTTCTTACGTGAGTTTTTTATTTCTTTTAATTTAACAGACAAATAAATGCAAACTTAAGTAGAGTCAAAAAAAATTTAGTAAGTACATAGCGAAACTTACCGGAAGTAATGGCCATTGATGGGTAATTATATCAAACTAAGTATATTAAGATAAATTATTTTATGTTTTCATGGTATCGATATATCGATACCCATCAAGTCTGCAGTTAGCCAGTTATTTTCATTAGAATACAATTAGCATTTTTAGATATTAAGCAGTATGTTCGGAAGTTTGACAGTAACCAACACATTGAACTGCTGCTTTGAGGGTTGCCCCTTTGCTTATAAAAAATACCAGCAATAAGCCAATAATTAAAGCACTCCAATAAAACCAGCTAATACATATAAATTATGTTAATACATTGTTTACAAGGAATTACAACAAACTGCTACTTTATCGACCAACGACTTGTGTATTTACGTACATTTTTTCTTTCCTTTTTTTCTTTCTTTCTTGCCAACAGTTGCTCATTGGATTGTGAACAGTTTCTCTAACTAATCAACAATGTAAATGAGTTCAAGTTGCTGGTACAGGCTCGTAATGAGGTAAGTTGTTGACTTATTAATGACATAGATGGTATCGCTAGCTTGTTTTTAGTGTTTATTTACAGAGATAAGAATTACGGAGAATTTGTTGCTCATCATTAGTTTGTAACAGGGGAGAATAGAAGAACGGATCTTGTAGCGCCGACCCCAAATAGAATGGGAACAGGGCTGGAAGATGATGATGAATCGGAAAAAATTCACTGTCTAGACAACACCTTCGAGATTTGGAAGTGACCACAGACATAGGTCTCTCTATATAATTATGTGGAAGAAACCTATACTCAGTATTGGGTCGTCAAACGTTGATGAAGTAGACAACACCTCACTAAAAGTCTTAATAAAAGCGCTCTGTCGATTTTTCAATGGTGGGCTCAGGTACCGAGAGTTGATATTCCACCATAGCAATAATATCATGTACACACGGCTACACATCAAGCTATACAAAACCAGTTAATCTTGGCCTCACTTTACTAGATCTTTTCGCACAATGAACGATCAGATTATACTGGTTTTGTATAGCTTGATGTGTAGCCGTGTGTACCTAAGCGACGCTTAGTGAAAACTGGAATTAGAATTTTATGACTTATGCCTAAATGTTTAAATTACAACAATACAATACAATATTACAACAAATAGATAGTGTCCAAACACTATTACGTTCATAGATATAATAAATAAGATTACATTTTTATTTTATATTGTTTTACGTTAATAATTAATATTTCAGTTTCAGTCACGAAATCTTAAGAGGACACACGGAAATCGTAACATATGATTTTGATATTTTACGTAATAAATAACAATAGTCGTAACAAGACATTTTTTTGTAACTAATTAACGATATAGGTATTGACTAGTGATTTACGCTTTTTTACATTTGGCGGTCCAAACCGTGGCTAAGAAAGTAACCGCATAATTTTTCAGTCATCCTTTTCATGCAACAGTAGAGACATTACGGTACTGCAATGTCTCAACCACTCCAATTCCCTTCAGCAGGGCTATTGCGTATCTTTTAATGACAGTGGCTAACCTATAGTGTCCATAGATTAACTGTAAATTGGTTAGGGTTTGGTACATTTTTTCTTAAAAACTCACCAATTGACAGTTATTTGATAAACACTATACGTTATCCACTGTCATTTTAAGATACGCAATAGCCCCGCTGGTCTTCTTAGGTAATTAAGGAATTCCCCGAGCCAAAAATGTTATCTATGACACAGCTGTCAAAAATATGACGTATCGACTTGAGTACACTCTACAGTCCTTTCAAAGTTTATTATCGGTAACTATTATGCCCTAAGGTTGGAATTTTTCATAATTCTAAAGAACATAATTTTTGCACACAATCCACAGTTAGTGAAATTATAGTATGTCGCTGCTGTCAAAAATCTGACATTTCTATTCGAGTTGTCAAAATTGACAAACGTATTCAACTCGAGTGTAGACTTAATTTAGATCCTTAAAAAAGGTTTGCATCTCAAATCAAAAGTGTATGTACTGTTGTGCACTATATTTAGATCAATTGAATATTTTCAACGCGGACATGACATAAATTCCGTCCTGTCTGGCTGAGTGATTGACATTTTGTGACCCCGCTAATTACTGCGTGTAGACTTTGATCTATGCTACATGTTCTGTATGGGGGTCACTGAGTTTCGCTTTCGTATAATAGATTGTTCAGATTATGGAGAAATTAGTTATTATGGTAAATTTTAATTAGTTATTAAGTATATTTCAATACGCATGAGCAATGTTAAGAGATACTATGTCTTTTAGAAAAAAATATAAAAGGAGAAATTATTAGAAGAAACTTCTGGTTTAAATTTTTCTTAGGAGTAAAATTATGGCATTACCTAGAAAACTAACCTGCGTCATACCATTGGCCTTTAATTTTTACCAACTCGGAACAAATCACCCTTGAAAAAACCTTTAAATGTAATTGTACAAGACAAAAGAATTATAAAACAAAACCATTTTATAAACACAGATTACTTTCGAAGGTTGCCACACTTTCAATCACTACATTTTGGTACTAAACTATCTAGATTGCCTAAGCGCCAATGCATGTCAAAAGTTTAAACGTTTATTGGTCCATTGGCGCTTAGTTCTTTTTGCCTGAGCACTTAAGCAAGTGTTCGCGTGCAAAACATTGCAATACTCGCTCTACTAGTCAATAAGGTTTATGATAATTGATTTAAATGTATTTGTTACGAAATAAAAGCAATAAAAAACTTGTGATATTCAGTCCAAATCTAAGACAATGTGTTGACGTAAGTGGAGCGATAAATAGTACGTTTTGTTGTCGCTTTTAGGAGAATACCGAAATTTAAACTGTAATTGGCTGCCTATTCTAACTTTTCAGGAAAGAACAAGCGAATAATAATAATCCAAATAATTTCAAAATATTAATATTATGTACCTAATGACTTTGAATCGTAAAGGCTATGTAACTTTAGTTCAAGTCTTAGATCAACGCAAATAAATTATAATTAATTTTTAATAATTATATCATAAGTAATATGTATATTATTATTATTCTAAATCACTACCTACTTACGCTTATCATTTATAAACTTAATTATAATTTTATTAGACCTTTAGCTGATCTTAAAAACCAGATAAGACCAGGTAAAACTTATTAAATAATTTTAATAGGGCCCATTAGTAATCATCCGTAATAGACGAATTAATAGACAATCAAAGTAATTAACCGCATCTAGGTAAGTGCAGCTACCTGAACTAATAACTTATAGGAAATCGCTAATGAGGAAGCCGTAAGTTTCTAAGAAAGCATCAGGTAAAATTAGTTCCAATTATTAGGGATTTAGTTATTTCCTTAGGTTTTTTTCTCAGTAGCAGCCCGGTGTTTGAATTTCTGCCCTATGGCGGTTAGTAGCAATAGGTTTACACCCTTTTAAATTGGACTTAAAAGTAGCTGACGTAATCTGGGTTGGTTATTAGGAACACCTCTATTGCTTCAGGGAATATAAATCTAGGTATAATGAGCTCTTTTGTTTTGCTTTCAATTTGGACCCTTTTTACAGTTTCGCAGTAGTTTAGAATACAATTAGAATGTAGTAAAAAATACTCCATTATTGGAGCAGTCGTGTCGAGAGTTAATAATGTAGATAATGCAAGAAATTGGTTCAGCAGTTTTTGAGAATGTGAATGGACATAGGTACTTCTCCAAGTCAACAAAGACAGTCTTTGTTAAACAACACGTAGACATATTAACTAACAAGTTTTACTGTAAACTTTGCTTTACCTAGATATTCTATGCAAATAAATAAAATGAATTATTGAATGTCCTGTTAATCTCTGAAACGGCTGGACTGATTTTGACGGAAATTCTATTGGTAGTTTTGAAAGGTATTTTGGCTTTTAGAAAAAGGATTAGGGTTTCGTGCAAAAGATATAAAACCGTCGAAATTGTTAACCAAATCCGATTCAAATAGGGAAATAATATTTTTATAATAATTTCACACGGACGAAGGTCGCAGGCAGCAGTTACTTTGAAGCGAATCGTTAAAAAATAGGTACCCATTAAAATACCTAGCGTTTAATAAAAATCTGATTCAGCGATTAGATGATTAAGATAGAAGGACCATGAATGGTTATACCACTTAAGACAAAATGTTCTTGCTCATTAAAATTCTGTGCCCATATTAACTAACTCATTACGACGTGTTAAAGAAGTTCCTTACTCTGACTTTTCAAATTATTGAGAAATGTTGGTCCTTACATACAGTCTCAAAAAATCAGTGTCTGTTTGAGTCTGTTTAATAGTGCCTTATTTTGATTAAATCTGCAACCCAAAATTCATTAAAAGTAATAAAGAACTTCAGGTAGCTAATTTAAACTGGTTAGGTTACACTTCAAAACGGCCTTTAGGTTTTAGAGTGGAACTTTACCTACTCTAACTAACGAGATAAGTTCCTGATTAAATTAATTAGGTGCTAAGCGACAAATTTTGATGAAGTTTAGGTGGTGTGTATAAAATCACCCCATTGCTAGTAGACTTTTAATGAAAATGTGAAGGAACATCTAAAACGATTTTTTCATAAAACATGTACAGATGCCAGCACCTGAAAATACCCGAAACTGTCGAATTTTCCTGATCAACCTTGAGCTTTATAAAGTTTGATGTGCTAGAGTCTGTACTCTGTACTTAAATGAGATAGGTACCATCGCACCAAATATTATTGAATTTAAAATAAAATGCTTTTTACCCGACTATGGCGAAGCCGAAAGGAAGGGTAATGATTTTGTTCAGGGCAAGTTATATAATTACCCGTCTATATTTCTTCTCTTAGCGTTCTTATTTAAATCCAACACATTACGTTCATAGTTAGACTAATGAGTAATAATATAAAACTAATTGTCTCTACTACAGCACACTTCTACGTTCTAGTTCAAAGGTTTTATCAATACATACGAACAGACAAACATACCCATAACTACATACGAGAGGTAAATAAACTCCCGGCCCGATATTAATGCCACGTGCAACTGGCAACGATGTTTGGTTTAGATACGAATATGCACTGAACTGAGTACTATCATGGGCACTAATATGTATGTAATGAGTGTAAAAATACCCTGAACGAAGCCGAAAATCACAACTCTATTGAGGTGAATCCTTCAGGGTAGCCCGTGAAATTCAAATTTTCTTAGGTTTTTTTGCAATTTGCAGGTCAGTCTCAGGTTGTATCACTACAAAAACTGCTGCACCGATTTTCATGCTGTTTTCACCAATGAATAGAGTGGTTCCCGAGGAATAATCAGCTAGTGTTAAATAAAATAGGATTCACGATCGTAACAAATGTGACTTTACTGTGTAATAATTAATGATTAAAATCACCAATACAACCCTCTCAGTTCATTAAACTTCCTTGAGTGACTATTTAATGAAAAAAGCATTCATGGAAGTTACATGACATTCTTAAAAGTTGCTTCATGACATACGAGTGCTAGTGACTGTACCACTAGCCCATATGCTCTGTAAGTTCTGTAACCCATTTTGCTCGGAGAAGCGGAAGAATATGCAGAAAGCAGCTGGTTTGCGAAATATCAAAATTATTCATGTGGAAATTGGCAGATTAAATTGCATGGTATTTTGTCCTAAAATGTGTATTGGATGTTAACTGGGATATTAAGTTGCATTTGGTGCAGTCAGGTCAAAAACTGATTTGATAGCAACGTCGTTTTTTGCAATAATTGAGATAGTTTGTTAGAATTGTTGTTGTAGAGCATCTGATAAAGACGTTTCTTGCCACAGAACATAAATATACGCATACAATTTGTATTGTGGCAATAGAGTAAGTGCTTAACTAAAAGCATAGGACTTTTTAACGGAATTAAGATGTTAGACTTATAGATATTTTTTAGGTTGAATTTGTAAAATACCTTTTTAACCATCAATTCAATTTCAAACACACGCAAACTCACAACAACTCAACACTTTTTATGTACAATCAAATTGAAGTCAAACAACAAACATTAAATTCACTAAGAATGCTTCACTGAGCAAGTCGGTTAAAACAATAGCTCCGTAAAAGTCCACGATGGTACTACATGACAGTATGACGGTCTTAGGATATGACATCATGACAGGCAGGCTGGTTTAATTATAACTTCTGAACATCGCGACAAAGCTGACTTCTGAAGCGTTCAGTTAATAAAATAAAGACAGAAAGGAGAAATACACTGGGAATGCCTTTCATGGTCATAATCAAGTGTAATTCAACGAGGTACTTTGGTGCTAAAGTGGGTACGAAACTACGAATAGGGCGTGAATGTGATAACACTAAACACACTTATATTATACACTAACAGTCTCGCTAAAATTGCCTATCATGATCAAATAAGCGAGGAGGACTATTACTCTTAAACGACAATAAAAATGTCTTTTATCTTATTTTGGCTTATCTCCAAGCCAGGTAACACAATTATTAACAGCTTAGTTGCCAAAATTCTTTAAACACATAACACTTTCTTAATGACTTGAAAATACCTCTCTCAGAAATATGGTCCTTCGTGGAAAAGATACATAAGCAAAACTATGCCGTTTATGCCATTTTTTGCTTAACATTACTGAGGCCAGTTAATGATGTTATTAGAAAAATATGTTGTCATTACAAATCTTAATTTGCCAGTAATTGTAAAAGACCTAAGTCGTGTTAAGTCTTTTAAATTCCGTAATTATTCGCGTAAATGAGGCGTTTAATACCTACTAAATGACTGAAAAATTGCGAGCAATTTAAATTGGATTTGTATAAACGTCATGCTATTTGCATTTACGTGTGTTGAAATAACAACCTCTTATCTCTTTAAATGCTAAATTGGTATCTGAGTTCAATTTGAAGCGAATTATTATCTGAAGCTACGCAAATGACACACAGTTTATTTGGCAAAAATATGATAAGATAGACATTAAAAGAAAAAGCTGTCTGTCGCGTATCTCATTTCCTACCAAGTATATTTGACCATAAACCATAGTCAAATAATACAAATCTGTTGGCCCTAAGATCTACAATCATAACTAAAGGAAACATTAAGAACTCAAGACGCAGTAAACAAAATCTCACAGACCATTTAACATCAATGTTCACAGTAACAGTGCGTAAGAGCCACATCCGTTGGTCCACGGCCTTGCAAGAGACGTTTATTAATCTATTCAAGAGCACTTTGGATCAAGATGAATGGAGCCCACGCTATTCATCATAGCGTAAGTGAGAGCAAGGAGGCTAGAATTACCATGGAGTTTCTTACGACAACATTCCGATCCCTAGACTAGATGAAGAGGGATTGAATGAAAAGAAAAAAAACAATACGAAGTACGTCTTTAAAATAAGAACGAGTGCCGCCATATTTTTTGAAGTGAAAACTTCTTTAGCGGCGCTGAGCACTTTTTTTTGTATGGGTAAAAACTATTATAATATTGAAGTTTTCACTTCTGCCGGCACTCCCGGAGTGCTACCTTTTTTGAAGTGAAAACTTCTTTAGCGGCGCTGAGCACTTTTTTTGTATGGGTAAAAACTTTCAAACTCGCGTCAGGGTCGCGAGTTTGAAAGTTAATATTGAGGTTTTCACTTCTGCCGGCACTCCCGGAGTGCTATTTTTTCACTGCTGCTTCACAAAACAATTTTACAAAATGTCTACCAACACCGCTCTCCTGACAATTTCATTCAAGCCGCATAAGATTCTTGTACAAACTTCAACTAACTTATCGGTGCAGACGGGAAAACATAGAACTAAAACAAAAGTAAAGTTTGACATAATTATTGATACATATTTTATTTTGACAAGCAGCGCCATTTCGAACTGCACACACAAGTGGTCGTACTGTAGACTCAACTAAGATTATCCTGAGATTGACTATTAAATGCATCAAGAAATCTAAAACGAAGGAATTCTATCTGGTATTTATTGCTTTAAATTATATTTTAATGCATGATTGCAGCAATGACAGGTATCTTTATGGTCATCCAGCCCACGTAAATATTCATACGCATTATAATTGCTTTGCAATCAAAGAATTTAATCATTCGCTTCAATGTTATTTCATGATTCATCTAGAAAACGACCAGCTTGTCTATGTTATGATAAAACTATGCGTTTTGTTTAGTATGCTTGGAATTTCTCCTTGGGCACTATAGCACTTAATATAAATCTTCATCGTCTTCTGTTAATTTATTATTCAGATTTTTACTAGCATGGTCTTTGGTCTGGATACTTAAATATCTTTAATCCTTCGCATCGTATCTTAGGCGAAACTTGGTCGTATCACCATTTTTGCAATGTACAGCATGCTTACTTTAGAAGTGGTTCTACATTTTTGGTTAATCGTGCCTTTGGACCTAGTTGACAGAACTTGAGGTGGGAGGGATTCCACACATATTTATATAGCTGTCTACGGACATAGTAAAGAGATTGTTGGTCTTTAGATACCTTCCTTACAGCCCGTTATGATTTGCATTAGATTTCAAATACTCCGTAGGTTATAAAGTATTTGATTTAACATTTCCGGATTTTCCAATCCAATAATATTAAAATTCCTGTTTTATGTCGTTATTGTAACTAGTATACATTACTTATTAAACAACATTATGATGCCTTAGTCATTATAGTTAAATAGAAATTAAAAGAATTAATTAGTACGCGTGACGCATTGTTTACATAATTTTATCCTACTTGTTCTATCAACTTCAATTATGACTGTAGTTACGTCCTCAAACTGACGAATATTGTCTTTTACAGTACAATGACTGAGTCGAGCTCTTGTACGTTAATGTTTATCAAAATCATTGTTTAATTTTACACTCATTTTAATTTAAACATTACTCAAGCAAGGAGAAACTGCTTCCGTTCTTCCAACATTATAAAATTCAACTTTAGCGTCTTCGAAATAAACTTGACTCTTCTTTAACAACCACTTTTTGTCCTTTTATAAATGTTTGTTCCTCGACAATAAATTATTTCTTAATCAGAATTCAAGGTATGTCGACATATCAAGACTTCCCATGATATTTTTTCCACATCCTGGCTTTTATCGGCTGTTCAAGATAGTTACATAAATAAACGGATTTTCATTGATGAGGAAGCCCATCTATTGTGGACTATAAAACTGACCAGCAGACAAATAAAACGGTTCATTTGTATAAAACTTTACGGATCATTCAATTTTCTACGATGTTTTCTTGACACAGTTTCGGGTGCTTTATAACGCTCAATAGCGTTTATAAACTCTTTTAAATCATCATTAAGATGACAGTTTTTTATAAGAATACACTGCATTTTAATAGGTTTAAATAAGATTTTAATAGTTGAAAAAACATTATTTTCTTGGCACATTTCAGTGTTCTTTAAAACGCTCTACTACAGTATTAATTAATTCTTTTAATTCATCATTGTCGTCTTTTATTGCTTTATGAATACTCTGAATATCAATTGGATTAATTAGTTTTAATGAAGTTCTTCGAAAACCATTCCTTGAATTTCTAATCACGTTCTATTCTTCTCTTTAATCCAATCTTATTATTTGAAGGGATTGAGTAACAAAAGTAAAACTGGCTTGCAAAACATACGTTGGTTAGTTTCCGATTTCAGGAAACATCAAAAGTAAAACCATGTTAACTACCATTTTATAATGCTGTTATATTTATTCCAAGACGTATAACTATTTCTTGTTTATTTTTTATATCTGAGGCAACGACTAACGTATGTGTACCAACAAGAAATGTTGTGTTTTTATTATATATATATTTAGCTGTCACTAGTCCTCAATCATAAATATTGCACATTACTTCATACGATTTATGTTTGTATTGAAAGAGTTGTTGTTATAAATAGTGCGTCAGATAGGCTTGGAGAGAATAATAGTAAGCAATGATTTGCACTGATGAGATCATTGTTACTTTCCTTAGGAAACTTTACGTTGGCAAGGGACATTACTTTTTCCAGATCTTTTCAGGACCTTCCCGCGTTAGATTTGAACTTTACCATATATGCCTCGACGGATTTGTATAAATCTTGGCAAAGAGATACACCAAATTCTAAATTATTACGTAGACTATTTTGTATATCGAAAAATGGAATAATTCCTTCAGGAAACGAGTATAACCGCAGGCAACAGCCAGTTTAATCCCTTGTTTATTTCTTTTATCATAATATTATGATCTGTGCTCTAAAAATAGTTCACCCTACCCTTGGTGATGGATCGTGAGCAGAGAAAAAGGGATTATATCTAACAGGATGGGCAGCATCCACCTGTGTTCTGATTAAATCACAGAACGCAAACAAACTCGATTTTCTTATGGGTTGTCGAGGACGAACGGAAATGGCGAAGTGTTAAAGAAACCTGGGATTAATAAAGGAAGTTATCTGGAATTTATCAAGTGCATGTACTGCACCTTCATCCAAAGGCGATCTTATTTTGAATGAACACAATACAGCCTTAATTTACGTTATAATTAAAGCTCAAATGAAACATTCGAGCAGGACCTTTTCACACTCAAAGAAAGCATATCTACGCAACTATCAAAGCGTATTAACATGTAATGAATAAACACTTACTTCGTCCTCCTCGTCGTCGTTAAAGAACGGATCCAGTAGTAGGTTTTTCCAATAAATAACATCCGGAGGTATCGCGTATGCGTCGTGGTCTCTCAGGTTCGCGTACAAGGGACTGTCTCGACCGACACCCTCGGAACTGGCACTGATCGAACAACTTTCCACTTCAACACTTCCACCGCAAGAACACCCCTCGTCGGTGTAACTATAACCATATTCGATCTCCTCGTATATATTCTCGTCGGTAATCGCGTCCCGCACCGGCTCGTAACCGTCGTCCGCCGGCTTGTCGGGCGTCATTGCTACTGAGCCACTGTCAACACACCTGTCCTTACATTCTCCCACCTCGTGCAGCGAGTACACTGAATACCGAGCAGGTATAAAATCGCTCGCTGTGTCGAACGAAAGACGCGATACTGTAGCGTGGTGCTGCGATAAAACGCGACGAATTATTTCGTCGGAATTGTGAAAGCCCGAGGAGTGGGCCCACACCGCGGCGTAAGGGTTTGCTTCGTTGTCGTCTGTACTACACTCTTTGTAACTCCAGCACGTGCTCTCTGAATCACTCGACGATTCACTCTCGTGGTTATTCGATTCCATATCTGAAATGGAATTGTCGCACATCGATTTTAACCGAGCCCGCCGCGGAGGTATCGGTGTGCCGATACCCTTGTCGAAGATCGTGTTTACGTTATTGTTCACTTTGACACTAGACGGGGTACTCGTCACGAAAGAGACGTCCGATAGGGTCGATTCACATTCACTCTCACTTTGTTTTGTTTGTTTTTCTTCGGTCATGCGTTCCAAACACTCGTCGAATATGTTGAGAATGCTGAGGGACACTTCTTTCTCGGAGGGCGCCAGGTGGCGTTGGTACTCATCGAGCTTGTAGATCTCCTTGCCGAGCTGCGACAATATCTCGTCGAACTTGCTGTCAGGAGTGTCTGGCTCTGGTTCGGGTGGTGTGACCGTGATAAGCGGGTCGTACTCCTCGATCGCAAGCCGGATCGTCGTGAGCCATTCGATAATCGGCTGCGCTGTCTCGGAGCGCAGTGTGTCCGCGACTGCGTTCGGAATCCAACTTGCTAGTTCACACATTTTACCGCCGCTGCACGATAACCGGTGTATGAATCAACACGCGGGATTCCGCGAAACTAAGCTTTGACGTCTCCATAGCAGTGTAGAGCGCGCGTACGATATCGACGACATTTGCACTCGACCGCGATCGCTTATCATTATTTTCCTAATTATACACAACGAACGCATTTTTGACCTTTGTTTGATAGCTGACTATTTTTGCTCCTCTTATTTCTTGTGAGACATCACTGTATTTTTCGTAATATTTTATGTCACAGCACTAAAGAGTTTTTCTAAAAAAAAAGGAAAAAATTTAGGCGGGAATTTTGACACTGACAGTTGTAAAGTTCGCGCGCTTTTTATTTATTTTTTAATTTTAAATGTTGTAGCGGAAGCGTCCGCGCGCGGCACGTCCACCACGATAGTGGTGCGCCGTCCGGCAATTAATTGGATGCGTTCATTCTGCGCTCGCGTCTGTGTGACCGATATTCTACGTTATTTCTGTGGCAGCTGGAGCAAGCGTGGCGCAACCACACTAAAACTAAATGCAATGTGCATTAGATAAGACAGATCAGGCGCCGAGACATGTACATATTTATTGCTATGTTTAATTGTATTGATACGGGCCGTAAAGTCGTGTGGTTGGCCAATAAACTTATACCAAGTAAGTTGGTATAGACGATTGGAGGGCATAACAATTTAAATTCATTACCATATGAGTTCCTGTTCGAGCTCGAAGCAATATTTGTTTAAATTTAAATGTGTATATCTGTTTTGCTCGATATTTTCCTGTCCTGAACTTGGGAACGCCAAATGCGTCTAATAAACTGCAAAGCCACTTTAAAACCTATTTTCTAACAAATAAGGAACATAATGGCAGTGTATTGTTAAATCGTCTGAACAGGATAATCGTGAAGAGCGATTGAACAATAAATTCCATGGAAACTGTACCATGTGTTCTAGATTTTGTGAGCATTTCTGAAATACTGTAAGTCTACCGGAACTGATGTCTTTTGTCTCTTTGTGACGTAGATGCAAGTTGCAGGCGTCATAAAACTCATGGAAGTGACTAAGCGTCCATATTAGGTACCTACTTATCTACTTATAGAGAGGTAGATATTTAATGTCAAGGTTGGACAAAAGCAATATTGCCTTAGCTAGTAGCTGGATTCCTACAAAGCAAGAACATAGAATGTTATCATACGTAATTTAAAAACATTCTGACAACTATCATCATCAATATTTCCAGTGATCAATTGCAAATCCTTTTTAATTTATTTATTTAAACTTCTTGCACAAACGTGGTACATAGGCGGACTTAATGCCACAATAACGTTGGTCCACACTGGGATTTTTTCCAGAATCGTGGTTTAGAAATATTTAAACTCACGATATATACAAACTGCCAACCCCGGAACAACTAACTGTAGGCCGTACGGGAATCGAACCCGCGACACGCAGCAGCACTGCGCCAATCGTACCGTCAAATTATTTTGTTAAACACGATTATTTTAGTATACCAAACCGTAAAACTAGTGAACGAGTAGAGGTCCATCACAACAGTAATTCCTGGCTATAACGGTTTAAGATCTGAAGCCAGCCAGCCCGTTTTGAAACACCCTCTCAAACTTTAAGAAGCTATCAAGTTACTTACTCGTATATGGTATTAAAATGAAGATGCACCTTTGTATCGCAATACTAAACTACTTCAAACGACTTTTATGGGCGTAGTTTTCCTCAAAATTCACTAGAATTTGGTCGCAGGCGCAGCCCACAGAAGCTAGGGTGACTACATTGGCGTTTGTTACGGACTTGACACCAATATTGAGTTGAGAATGACCACCGTTCTTGGTAAGAATAGTAGGTACATATTTATTTGATTTAAAATGAAAACAAATTTTAAAATGTATATTAATTCGTAATTCAGTTGATAACCTCCTGTTGTACCTATAAAATGACGAAGTCATGAATAATGTAACTAACATTTTTAATAGGTTCGTTGTCACTAGTACCATTGACAATACGTAAATACGAAAGTTAGCGTGGACTTCTTTTTTACGCAAAAACTACTGAACGAATTTTGATGAAATTGTACAGTAACTTACGTTAATACTTACTTTTTTTTTTTTTTTTTTTGGTGGGTGGAAAATCATCGAATGACCCCCCCCGCTCTTGGGCAGAGCGAAGGGGAGTGTCAGACTTCTACTGACTAAAAACCGAACCCATGTTCCTTCTTTGCCCTTGCGCCGAGGCCACGTAATCTAGTACAAAAATCCGCGGCCCCGACGGGCGTCGGCCCTTGCGGGCCCCTCCTTGCTGACATCTCTTTGAGGCGCGCCTAGAGACCCCTGTGGTATGTGTATTGGGTAAGTATATTACACACTTGGGACTAAAAGAGTTGAAACAGAAAGTTATTCAGGCACATCTGGCGAGACTACCAACCGACCCTAATAAAGTTTGTAAAAGAGAGGGGTTGATGATACATTGAAAACCTAGGCAGAAACAGAATCTTTAAATCCATCTTCTCAAGGCCGTTACCGAACCGATTTGGCTAGACGCGGTATAATCGACCGAGCTCTGTTACAATGCGAGTGTGGAGCCCCAACACAGGATGTTACATTACATCTCCTGTCTTGCCCATCGTGCACAACTAATTGCACCTTTCAGGACTTGAATGAAGTACACGACAGAGATTTCCAGGTTGCTACATATGAGAGTCACAAGCAACTACGAGTATATTATGTATATGTCACAGTCAAAACTGTTAATCAGTTAAAACTACTTTTGATCGGTCAAAACTATTAAACATTTACTTAGATCCTTATTAGGCGGTTTCTGTTATTACATCGATAAATTGAAATAACCTAAAGGTCATTAAGAAACTTACTTGTTTTGTTAGGTTTTTTTTGTGACCCTTTGGATAACCTCATGCTAGAGTGAACATTTATTTTAATATAGACAATGCGTTTTAACTTATTAAGGGTTTTGACTGGCACCAGTCAAAAGTAGTTTTGACTGATTAACAGTTTTGACTGTAACATAATATACTTGGCAAAGTGCAAACGCGAATTTCTTGTGAAATAACGTTTGTCGTTATTAACGTTTATCTAAGTCATCGATCCGAGAAGAATAATTCAATCTGAAATTGATTTCAAATAAGCACATACAATCAATTTTTAAGTAATTACCAAAAATAATTAGGAACATAAATTAATTTGATATGGCCAATAAGGTCTCTACATAATTAAGTTCAATTAAGTAAATAAAATAGCTAATCCATTTGATCGACGTGTCTACAGCTTATGTTTTATTATTTAACCTTTTAAAGGTTCCAGATTATGACTGAAACGAATCCAAATAGCCAACATCTGGCTAGACTGGAAGCTAACCCTGACATACTTGGAAAGGTTGGGCCAATGATCTTCCTTGACTTTTATGGGCGTGGGAGAGCAACCGTTGTACATTCTATGGTTTTTAGTCCAAGAATTGTTGTTGATACTATAGCTGGTTGGTTGTCAGGCAAAAAATAAGAACATACCCGAAGAGATAGGCATAAATGCAATGAAAATTATTGCTGACAAGTTACAAATAATCCATGTGGAGAAATGCAGTTTTACAGGATAAAATTAATGTAATGCGGAAGAAACAAGTTATGAACGTAGATAACTTTGATCTGAAATCAATAAAATGTAAGTAATATCATCGTGAACATGCGAAACGACAATTATTTTAGTTCTGATTCACTTTCTATTTTATTCCTTCAAAATGGATTGTCAGTAACAAATGGAGTTCTGCAAGTAGTATTTTTCCAGAATGTTGGCTTATTAATCAACACTTAAATTACTGTATTAAATTCGATTCAGAAAAAAAACTACACCATCATCTGCCTAGCCTTTTTCGAATCATGTTCGTGCTGGCTTTCATTGTTGGATGCAACTGAATACTAGTATATTTTACATAAACCAAAAATCTGCCGGAAGTCACTATTCCACGCGAACGAAGTCGCGGGCAAAAGCTAGTACTATATATATTAATATCCTTACATAGTATAAAACAAAGTCGCTATTTTGTCTGTCTGTTTGTCTGTATGCTTAAATCTTTAAAACTACGCAACGGATTTTGATGCGGTTTTTTTTAATAGATAGAGTGATTCAAGAGGAAGGTTTTAGTATATAATTTGAACGACATCCACGCGGGTGAAGCCGCGGGCATCAGTTAGTAATATTATAAATGCGAAAGTAACTCTGTCTGTCTGTCTGTTACTCTTTCACGCCTAAACGGCTGAACGGATGTTCATGAAATTTGGTACAGACATAGTTTGGAACTTGAGAAAGGACATAGGAGAGTTTTTTTTTTTTTTTTTTCCGCGAGATAAACCAAAAATCTGCCGGAAGTCACTATTCCACGCGAACGAAGTCGCGGGCAAAAGCTAGTGTACAATAAAACACAGCAAGAAAAGTCTTTCTCGAATTTTCTTACACGTGTCTTCATGAATTTTGATCAAGTGTCTGTCAAAAATACTTCTCTATCTTATCACTGTAGACTATCTGAATTATACCAAGCCTTCAGTGAATTTCACGCCTTGACTGTGAAGCATTGCTTTTAATAATGTATGACTGAGGAACCGGCGCTTTCTGGTAGTTTATTAAAGAAAATTGCGTTCAGATTAAACAAAGTTTAACTTTCCTTCTCGTGGTACAAGCTATATACAGAATTTATATAGTATAATGTCTGGAGTAGGTTCTTAAATAAAATTACCTTAAGTTACTCCTTATAACTTATAACATCAGCTATCTGCTGACAGTAAAAGTCCAAAAAAATCGGTCCTGCCGTTTTGGAGATTGACCGGAAGACACAAACGAACAGAATTAAAAAAAAAGTTTTTAATAAGTACTTTCACAATATTCAGTAAAAAACTGTTATTTTGTAAACACAAACAGACATTTTAATTGTATTTTATTTGTAAAGATCGTATGATTTTTTAGCCCATTTGTTGCAATTTCGACCTGTCAAACCAACTTAGCAGCTTTTATCCTAAATTTTTTCAACAGAATGGTCACTCTAAAGCTCAATGAACAAAGTTAACTGCATCACAAAGCCCATTCATGTGAAATACCAATATTGCACCACTTATTACAATATCAACTTTAAAATTTACGTGTTAGAGTGTGATTTTATCGGGCAAGACTTATGATCTAATGTACTAGAGAGTACTGTACTGTGTGATGAATCTCACGTCGTAATATAAACTTTAGTATGTATAATATAACGTGTAATGTTAATTGGCAGATGTGATGGAAGCATGTATATGAATGGCCACTGTTTCAGTAGTTTGCATGTGCATGTCAAGATGGTATATTGAGGTAGCGGACGGTTTGGTACAGCTTTCATTTCCTCTAAGGAAATGAGGACCAAAATTTGCTTGAATGTAGGTTATATATTTCGGTTAATTAAAATCTATTCTAATAAATTAAATTTCAGTGTCTGTTTTTCTTTTTAATTTTTTTATTTAATATGGGCTTACTCTTGACCTCAATCTTGCCCTAAGGGCAGAGATGAGGTCGACGATGGAACGAGCTTACCCAGAAGAAGCCTATTTACTCGCGACTTAAATAGATTGGGGTTATAATATTGATATTATAACATATGTAGCGTGAAAACCTCAAAGAAACACTTTTCCGCTATTTAAAATGTATAATTAGGTAACATGAATACAAAAAAATACAAAATGAAGGTTTAAAAAGTACACAAGATAAAAAGCACGTAACTTACGAGTAGGAAATTTTGGTTAGGAATAAATCAAATTTAGCGATTTAAAATCAATAATTTAGAATACGGAGTAAAATGGCAATATGGTGTTATATTATGAACTCGGGAAAACCGACGCAGGCAGGGTGTTCCACTCCTTGGCTGTACGAATAATGAAAGTCTTAGCAAAACGCTTCGTACGAATGTGTGGAACATCGACAAGGTATGGGTGATAACCTGCAGTACGCCTAGTCTCTCGATGGAAGAAGGGAGATGGTGGAATAAGCTCGTGGAGTTCGTGTTTGTGAGACGCCGCGGCCTCAGCACAAGGGCGAAGAATTAACATTGGTGGTTTTTAGTCAGTCGAAGTCTGTCACTCCCTTCCGTTCTGCCTAGAGCGCGGGAGGGCTCACAAACTATTTGATGATTTTCCATCTACCATAAAAAAAAAATGTTTGTAATTTTCAAAATAAGAGAATTTCACTGAAAGTACCTATACCTAGCTTTTCCAAACATGACGCAAGGTCAATTAAATAAACTGATGCCTCAAGGCGCCTACCACACAATAATATTTAAAAGTTTTCTAGTCTCTTATTATAACTTAACCAGAAAAAGGCTTTTCAAATATTATTCTGTGGTAAACCAGTAGGCGATCCACCTGACGCTTATTATTAGTTACTGCCACTATTAGGAACCCGCTGGTTGCTGGTTGCAGGAACCCGCTGGATGAGAGACGCACGGGACCGGTCAATGTGGCGACGCCTGGGGGAGGCCTATGTCCAGCAGTGGACGTCTTTTGGCTGAAATGATGATGATGATGACTATTAGACATCTGCAATACCTGCAACATCTGCAATCCCACGAGGTGGACCGATGACCTGGTCAAGGTTGCAGGAACCCGCTGGATGAGAGACGCACGGGACCGGTCAATGTGGCGACGCCTGGGGGAGGCCTATGTCCAGCAGTGGACGTCTTTTGGCTGAAATGATGAATACCTTCGAGGCATCTATAGTACCCCTACTAAGGCTTTGCAGGTGCTTAGTGCATATAGACAAAGAACTGAGTGTTTGAAATAAGTACTGCTGAGTTTAATGACAGTCTATTCCACCTTTCACCCTTAAAAGTATCATTATCATCTGCCTAGCTTTTTCCCAAATATGTTGGGGTCGGCTTTCAGTCTAACTGGATGCAGCTGAATACCAGTATTTTACATCAAGCGACGGTCTATTTGACCTCAACAAACCCAGTTAGAAGTGGGTATACTTGGTAAGATTAATAATTGTCAAACCGGTCATGACTGCCTAACGACTGACAAAGGTACTTATACAAATGACAGCCGGACTAACGACTGGTACAAGTTGGTAGCCGACTGCACGCAGCAGCAGCAGACGACATGTCGTCGCTTCATGTCGTCACGACACGTCGTTGCGTCATGTCGTTTCACTAAAAGGCATATCTCCTGTTGTTTCTGTTATCTTTGGGCACTACTGATCTGCGGTCGGACGACACTGCCATCTGCCGCTCGACGACGCGTCGCTAGCTTCATGTCGCTAACTACGGAGGAAATTTCATAGAAATACGTAGAAGCCAGTAATGTCGCTGCGACACGTCGTCTGCTGCAGCTTCATGTCGTCCGCTACCAACTTGTACCACGTGCTTTCCGATGCACGGAGGAAACTCGGTAAGTATTGGGTGGTCACGCATCCACGCACCAACCTAGGCAAGCCCGGCTTAACCTGAAGATCGTCGATATTATTAAGCCAAGAGCTCCTCATGCTCTAGATAATAAAGTTCAAAAGTGATCGGCCCTCAATGAACCCGGTAGTACCAACATAACTTAAAGCTAACTTAAAGTTAACTTAAAAGTTCCCAACACTCCATAGATTCTAAAAGGTTCCGTTTGCGTAAGTCGTTAACAGTGAACGTTCGGAGCAGTTAACGGTTGAACTTTCAATTTAACTTAGTTCAAGAGTAAAACAATAAATATCATTGTTTAACTTTATGAGCATAAAATCATCATCAGCCTATAATGTTCCCACTGCAGGGACTCAGGCCTCCTCTCTAGGAGAGGGATGGGCTATAATCCACCACGCGGGCCCAGTGCGGATTGGCAGATGTCACATGTCTTCGAATTTTTTGGTTCTAAGACATGCCGGTTTCATCACGATGTTTTCCTTCACCGTTTTGAGAGCATATAAACGAGCATATAAAGACCAATTTATTTCATTCGCCATTTTGTGCGAGAAAATCGAAGAGAATGCTTGGGCAATTTAAGTAAATAAATGTGTAAGTATTGTATTTTTAGAAAACTAAGTAAAGTGTTTTGTTTTCAAATAACTTGTAATAATACAAAAAAACGCATCCAAGTCGCTTCACCCGTTAAAGAGCTACGGTAACACATACAGACACACACATATAGAGGTCGTACTTATAAGACCACTTTTTTGCGTGTTAAAAGTTAAAAATAGACACGCAAAATTGAGAAATTTTGATTAAATTCCGCATAAAAAACTAGATTCAAACTATATCTGAAAATGTTCATTGTAATGATTCCTTTACTTAATTACAAATATTATCAAATCAAATGAAATCAAATAATTTATTTGCATAATATGGGTAAAATAGATGGTACATAATGCATTACATTATACAAAAAAACGATCCTCATATTAACCATTTCTGGTATGCAAAAACTTAAGATAAAAGTTTATGAAAAAAATGTGTAGACAGTAAAACCATGACAAAATAATCTAAGACACTAGATATGTATTTATTTGCAATGGCGTATTTAAACTATGATAATTACAATAACAAGGTATATTTACATACACAAACACGCACTAAAAAGATAATAATATTAGTGTTAAGATACTAAGTTTTCATTCAGAAATACTTAAACAGTCACTATACACATACACGATTTTCATGAAAACTAAAAGCGCTTTCTATAAAGCATCAGATTGTAGTGATAGAGCAATAGCAACAAAGGGTGAATGCGACAAGGTATTAAGTAGTCCGCGAAATTCGAATTTTCTTACGTTATTTGCAATTTTCAGATCAGTGTTTGTATTTCCTATTTTATTTAACGTACAACCTGACACTAATCGGTAAATTGCAAAAAAACGAATTTTGCGGGCTACCTTGACGCATTCACCTTAAATAAATTAAATAATATTATCTTATCGTCCTTTTTTGAAAGCATCAATACGAGTATTATGACCAATTTTTGTTTGAGACTGTCAACCCCGAACCCCGAAAGCAGTCATTGGCTTTTGCCAGCGGCTACGCCCGTGATGGCATAGCAATATGTATAAGAATATCTAGGTAACTATTTAGAAACTCTCATTATTGACCAAAATAACGTAGCAACGTCGGCTGTCAAATGTCAAGTGACAATGACGTAGGGCGACGTTGCGTCAAGTATATTGTTGATTTAATAATTATCGTAAATATATTAAAAACAAAGGTTCTAATTTAAAATAAACCTAATTTACATTATTCTAATGATATTCTATATCCCGACGTATTTTATAGAAGTAGCTTTTATTAACTTGGTTTCCGAACCACAATTACTATTGTGGTATTTGAATAGATAAGTCAAGTTAAATGTTTATTTATTATAAATTGCCAATAAATTATATAGTTATTATTAAACGATACTTTAAGTGTTTCCTAGATTTTATCTTGCAATTTTAATAAATTAAATAGTTTCAATCAATTCTCTGAACTATCGGTTGATATTCATATTTCATCCGATAGTCATAAAGATTACAAATAAAAACATACTACATTGGTAAATTACCTAATGACGTTTTAAAATAGTTTCACTACATAGGATTTGTTAATTATTATTTATGTTATTAGTTATTTAGCTATAATGAATAACCACTTGCCATTGGCTTATTATGGTGGTAGTCGTTGATGTACTTTTTAATATTCGACGGTTATAAAAGTAGAAGTACCGCCAATTCAGGGTCAGTTACGCTGCAACTGTTGAAGGGTAAAGACAGACCCAAAGTGTATTCCATTTGTGTATCATTGTGTAATTGTGAGAGAATTAAGTTTACATATTGTGGCCTAGTTATGAAGATACCAAATGTGTAAAAGCGGAAACCTATTTGTATTACTCTAAAGGATCCATAATGTTTATGTAAGTTATTTGATATTATTCTATGAATATTCCTGATTACTATGTCTTAGAAATATGTACCATAATATGGTTTATATTGCTTATTATTTATGTACACTGATAAATTGCTATAACTTGAGACAGTCAAGGACAACGTCAGGTTGTCCTTGTAAAATACTTTAAAAGATGTTCCCGTGGAGTTTCTTGTCCATTCTTCTCCACGAGGACTTAGTGAATGGAATAGAGTTTCGAGTTTGAGTTTGACAAGACCTAAATAAATAAAATTAATGGTCTTGTCTATTGTGGTTTTATTTCATAACAACCCTGTTCCCTACACACTTATTTAGAGATACTTTCAAACACATTAAATAACGAGTAATCATCTTGACACTCAGTTTATTAATTGGTGGATATTAATACATATACATATAGATTTACATACACTTTCTAACATCAGAAGTGGGATAGTCTCTGGCTCTCTGATGTAATTTCTAATGGTCTTCCTGTTTTATTTTCATGATAAATGCTGGAGCTGCTGCTGGTGTGATGATGAAAGCTGTGACGATGATGAAAGCTGTGACGCCGATAGCTCACCGCCTCGACTTGGCTATGATCAGAACGTCGACAGCACGTACTCCGACAGCGAGATTGAGAAGCTGCGCTGGAACCACTTGGAAGCCAGGCCATGGATTCAATCAAGCAGCAGTACGAATTAGCTAATGTCGGTAAGGCCTTTAGAGGCTTTGTTTTATTTTTAATTCTCTAAAAACGTAGTAATAAAAGATCCAAAGGGATATTGAGATCCGAGCAACTGTAAAAATAAAACTAGAATTATTCAGGAAATTGTTGATTCAAAGTTAAGCTTCTTTCTAAAAGTTTTTAATGTACCAGACATCAAAAACTTGTGATGAAAATATTTATAAATTTTTCGTAATGCAAAGCATTACCCTGGCTTGGTTAGTACCCCCAAATTCATGCAGTATGTTAGTTTTCATGAAACATCCAATAATACGATTAAAGAAAAATAAGTATCTCATCTTCAATTCAATTAATGAGATTATGGGATTGAAGATATTCAAATATCTAACGTTATTTTTTTTTATTTCCTTGATAATTCTAGTTCTCGAAAAATAAATATTGTGAATTTAATGTATAAACGTTACGTAGTATGAAGTTTGAAACTACAATAAAATTCTAATACGATCTAAATAAATAAGATTGAATCATATAACGAGGGTAGAATTTTTTATTTCTCGAAACCCATGTATGGGTCGGTCGGTCTAACTGGGTTAATCAAACAAGATCTTAAATGTTAGAATGTACCTACATTATGTACAAAGCCTAATTATTGTCTAGTCTAATAGATAAGTTTAAAAATTTGTAGGTGAAATACAAGTTACTATTTAAAGATATGAGAGATGTATTAATAATTATTATCGGCCATGAGAACTTGTCACATTTATTAAAAAAAAAAAAGAGAAAAATTCCCACAAATTGAGTAAAAGTATTTGTTCGTGATTTTAAGCCCTATTTCCTGTGTACAAATAGTAATAGTTTTTCAATTATCGCAATATTCTATTCAATCTGGTATCAAAAAAAAAATATAATTAAATAATCTAGACATTAAATGTGAAAGATAGGTGATGTTACTTGTACTTGGTTGCTTGTAATATTAATTACAAGTATTATTCTCATACAAATATTTTTCGATTATTTAAGAAACAAGTGTGGCGATTTTATCACTTTGAAATACTAAAGTGTACTTCTGATCAAATAATTCAAATTGAGATTTTGTTTTGTAAACTTCTTAGCAGTTTTAATTTTTATTATATACACACAAACAGTGAAATGGACAAAAATATTACTTCGTTCTGTACAGAGATTAGTTTCCCAACATTCCTAAAGGACACAGATTATGGCCGAAGTTCCATACAAAAGGTTAAGTCTCCTTTCTAAACATTAAAAAAAGAAATTTAATATTTT
The DNA here is from genome assembly GCA_949775195.1 of Diarsia dahlii. Lineage (NCBI taxonomy): Eukaryota > Metazoa > Arthropoda > Insecta > Lepidoptera > Noctuidae > Diarsia > Diarsia dahlii. Next base: position 10,106,993 of record OX459210.1, on the reverse strand, counting down.
ACTACTTAAATGTATCAAGTGGATAACAAATAAATGTATGTGATGTAATAAATAAAAACATCATACTTAATGTTTATAATTTAGTGTGACAAGGTAGGGTTACTGATAGTTCCCTTTATTTGGTTGTGCATTGGGTTGATAAGAAGATAACTTTTATGTTTAATCAATTAGTACAAAAGACTTGTTGATTCATACGAAAACATGTTTATTCTTTAATGCTCAGGGGTTTCCTCATCAAGAATAAACAATAATCCACTTGCTGATAATAAATTTAATTTAAATAAAAAAGAACATGTTTATGAAAACGCAGAAATTTACGTTTATAGTAAAAAAAACATCACAACGAATTTGAGGATAAAAGATTACAATAACAACACAAATGTCTAGTAGCTAATCACCAGCCAAGCAAATACTGAGACAAACCAAAAGTGGGTTTCGTTTTTTTTTACTAGATGTGGCAATACATGGCAAAATACTAATTAAGTTGTATTACTAATTGAGTATTTTTATTATGTAATATTACCAATGTGATAATTATTCATTTAAATGATTACCTATTTGTTTAAACTTGATTAGGTAGGTTCCCCCCTTTGGGGATCACAAGACGTGATGTTAATCTATCTAAAAAATTAAGATTTTCTTTGTTAGATTCTAGATAATTTGTTAAAATAATAATATCACTGTATTTTTTACGGAATAGTACAAAATGGTAAACTAGATTCGCAATGATATTGTCAGATTGACCGAGCGGTGACTGTTTGGTGATGTAAATGAGATTGTATGATTCAATGGTTAGAGTATACTATTGATTACGATCTGGGTACATTTTATAAAATGATAGTCAAAGAAACAGTACACGATAAAGTCATAGATAAAAGGCAAAAAAAAAATGCGATACTAGTGTGGTGAATAAATAGATACCTAGATGAAAACATTGCTGTTGAGAATTCAATCTAGACAGAAATTTTGATGTGTTATTCAAAATGAAACAATAATTATTATAATGTGGTTCATAATGTTAATTATTGATTGTGCTGATAATGTTACAATTATTTATTTAAAAGTAGTTTAAAAAAAAAAATATATATATCATTCTCTTGTCCGTCTTCCTCTTCCACACCACTCTGTTTTTTCGTCATCTCATGAGACACATCCTTTCTTACCATAAATCATTCTTAACACAGTCCATCCATCGTTTTTTTGGTCTTCCTCTACTCATATACCCTAAAAAAAAAATATATATCATATATTTTATTTATCCGCTGGGGCCTCTAGTTGATACCGAGTCATCTCACGGGCAGCGGGTGAATGTGAAAGGTATCTGGATAACTAGTTGGCTACATATTTATCTTTATAATATTTATCCGCTGGGGCCTCTAGTTGATACCGAGTCATTTCACGGGCAGCGGGTGAATGTGAAAGGTATCTGGATAACTAGTTGGCTATATATTTATTTTTATAATATTTATCCGCTGGGGCCTCTGGTTGATACCGAGTCATCTCACGGGCAGCGGGTGAATGTGAAAGGTATCTGGGGAATCAGTTGGCTACATAATTTATTTTTATAATTAGTTTGATGGTCTATGTGACAGTAAATTTAATTTGGACCTCCATGTCCATGTAAATATTCCAAACAAGAATATATTTTCTTTTTCTAATTGTAAAATTAACAGCACATTTTTTATTTTATTTTTATTTGTTGTGTGATACTTCGAGGACGAAGTATTGTCAGTATGGCCGTGATGGCATAGCAATATGTATAAGAATATCTAGGTAACTATTTAGAAACTCTCATTATTGACCAAAATAACGTAGCAACGTCGGCTGTCAAATGTCAAGTGACAATGACGTAGGGCGACGTTGCGTCAAGTATATTGTTGATTTAATAATTATCGTAAATATATTAAAAACAAAGGTTCTAATTTAAAATAAACCTAATTTACATTATTCTAATGATATTCTATATCCCGACGTATTTTATAGAAGTAGCTTTTATTAACTTGGTTTCCGAACCACAATTACTATTGTGGTATTTGAATAGATAAGTCAAGTTAAATGTTTATTTATTATAAATTGCCAATAAATTATATAGTTATTATTAAACGATACTTTAAGTGTTTCCTAGATTTTATCTTGCAATTTTAATAAATTAAATAGTTTCAATCAATTCTCTGAACTATCGGTTGATATTCATATTTCATCCGATAGTCATAAAGATTACAAATAAAAACATACTATATTGGTAAATTACCTAATGACGTTTTAAAATAGTTTCACTACATAGGATTTGTTAATTATTATTTATGTTATTAGTTATTTAGCTATAATGAATAACCACTTGCCATTGGTTTATTATGGTGGTAGTCGTTGATGTACTTTTTAATATTCGACGGTTATAAAAGTAGAAGTACCGCCAATTCAGGGTCAGTTACGCTGCAACTGTTGAAGGGTAAAGACAGACCCAAAGTGTATTCCATTTGTGTATCATTGTGTAATTGTGAGAGAATTAAGTTTACATATTGTGGCCTAGTTATGAAGATACCAAATGTGTAAAAGCGGAAACCTATTTGTATTACTCTAAAGGATCCATAATGTTTATGTAAGTTATTTGATATTATTCTATGAATATTCCTGATTACTATCTTAGAAATATGTACCATAATATGGTTTATATTGCTTATTATTTATGTACACTGATAAATTGCTATAACTTGAGACAGTCAAGGACAACGTCAGGTTGTCCTTGTAAAATACTTTAAAAGATGTTCCCGTGGAGTTTCTTGTCCATTCTTCTCCACGAGGACTTAGTGAATGGAATAGAGTTTCGAGTTTGAGTTTGACAAGACCTAAATAAATAAAATTAATGGTCTTGTCTATTGTGGTTTTATTTCATAACAACCCTGTTCCCTACACACTTATTTAGAGATACTCAAACACATTAAATAACGAGTAATCATCTTGACACTCAGTTTATTAATTGGTGGATATTAATACATATACATATAGATTTACATACACTTTCTAACACCCGCGTGAAAAAGCCCGACTTTCCATACAAACTTTCATCCCCTATTTAACTCCCTTAGGGGTTGAATTTCGGAAAATCCTTCCTTATTCCTTGTCTACATTATATAGGGAACCTCTGTGCAAAATTTCAGCTTTATAGGTCCAAGGGTTTGGGCTGGGCGTTGATGAGTCAGTCAGTCAGTCAGGGGGTCTAAAACGGCCACTTTAGCAGTTCATAATAGGAATTGCGTCAAAAAGCGTAAATGACCTTTCATAATAGTAACAGCGTCTGGGACCATTAAGGAAAATAGATCATAGGTAAGTAATAATAGGAAAACAATATGAATTGCGTTAAATTCGTAAAATGGTCACAGACGCAGTTACTATTTTGAAAGGTCAATTCATATTCTGATCTGTTAAAGTGGCCATTTTAGACCCCCAGGACTTCTCTTTTTATTTATATAGATTTACCGAGTAATAAATGATAGCGAAGAGACTATACTCCTCGAAATGATTTTGCAATTAGCAAAATTTTTTATAACTGGAAAATCCTCTTTTTTAGTCGATAAAGTACACCTAAAATCACTTTTATATGAGCTTTAAAAACAGTGCCTATAAATGGAGTTACGAGTCTGTATAACTATTCAGTTTCTGCCTAGTTAACCTAGCCCGCTAACGCGAATTAAACGATCATCAAGCTCATGTAGGCAATTAAAACTTAGTTTATTATCTTAGCTTCAGTTGTTAATTTTGCAATTTCCCTTAGGCATAATGCTCTTTCTAATAAGAAAACTTGTCTGGCATAAATGGTTTTATAGGAAAACGTTAAGTAAGTAGGTTATTATCGCTAACCTGAATTACTAGAACGACACACCCTTTTATTCTCGATTAACAGTATTCTTGCCTTACTTAATTATGTCTTTTATTTAGTAATCAGAATGACGAAAATAATGATTGGGAGTGAGTACCTTCAGTAAAAGGCTTTAAGGTTTTTACAGGATGTTACGAACTCTCACAATTTCAAGGGTTATAATTTTTTGCACGGAACCCTAACCTATTTTCTAAAGTAAAAGTAGCTCATTACTTCCCTGAAAAATCAGTCCAGAGACGTTACAAACAGAGCTCCGAACAAACGGACAGACAGACAAATATTTAAAAAAAAATACTTTTGTTTTATGTACCGTGTATACTTTTGCATTTAGTGGAAAAGCTGTTACTTTGAAATTACAATCAGACACTTTTTTATTTATTTGTATAGTAAATATCTCGACATATAAAATTTATGCCAGCATAATATCTATGAAACGTCCAATCTAGTCTACAAACACCACAATTTAATCCACAGTATGTCCAAAAACGGCATGATCTTCTAATTGAGCTATATTGGTGCCAATTAGTGTAGCCTGCTGGCCAGTCTAAATTGCCTGAATTGGTCCTCGACCGGGTGACTGGACCGAACAGCTGTCTGTCAGCTATTCAAGAGCACACACTTTAATGAGCGCTAGTTATCGCTCTATAAGTTTTTAAGAGGCTCTTAGGGCACACGTAACATACCATCACGCCTGTAATCCTCGAAGGGTTTGGGAGAGGTTCTTAGGAGAGTATGAATATTAAAAGAGGTGTTAGTCGTTAGTCGGGTGCTGATCATGAGGTACTTGGGTTCGATCCGAGAAGGGCAAAGCGGTATTGGGTTTTTCGATCAGGAATTTCTCAGTAGCAGATACGCAGATGGCTATACCTCTGCCTAAAGTGCGTGTTCACGTACGCGCGACGCGACGCGGGGCGCGACCTGCGACGCGACGAGCGGCGCGTCGTGCGATTTTTGTGTTCACGGACACGCGATGCGTGCAGCGGCAGATATCATCGCACGCGCAAACACAAACGTATGGCAATGTACTACGCTGTTCATACAGACGCGGGGCGGTGCCCGCGGCGGCGCCCGCGGCGACGGCCGCCGCGATTATCGCGGCGACTTTTCTAGCGGGTAGCAAAGCACGCGGCGTTCTCAATCAAACCGACTAGCTTTAGGTATTGCTGATAAAGTAGTGTTTTTGGGGTCGCTGATTACAAAAATGAGAATGAAAATCCAAGATGGCGCCGACGAAAATTTTTGGTTTTTCCGTCATGGGTGTCGTTTTAATGGTTTTCGGGGTCGCTGATTATGAAAATGAATTCAAAATGAAAATCCAAGATGGCGCCGAACAAAATTTTTAGTTTTATCATCATAGGTGTGGTTTTCATGGTTTTTGGGGTCGCTGATTACGAAAATGAGGTCAAAATGAACATCCAAGATGGCGGCCAGGAAATTTTTGGTTTTTCCGTCATGGGTGTGGTTTTCATGGTTTTTGGAGTCGCTGATTACGAAAATGAGCTCAAAATTAAAATCCAAGATGGCGGCCAAGGAAATTTTTGGTTTTTCCGTCATGGGTGTCGTTTTCATGGTTTTTGGGGTCGCTGATTGCGAAAATGAGCTCAAAATTAAAATCCAAGATGGCGGCCAGGAAAATTTTAGGTTTTTCCGTCATGGGTGTCGTTTTCATGGTTTTAGGGGTCGCTGATTACGAAAATGAGGTCAAAATGAATATCCATGATGGCGGCCAGGGAAATTTTTGGTTTTTCCGTCATGGGTGTCATTTTAATGGTTTTCGGAGTCGCTGATTACAAAGATGAGCTCAAAATGTAAATCCAAGATGGCGGCCAGGTTTTTTTTTGGTTTTTCTGTCATGGGTGTGGTTTTCATGTTTTTGGGGTCGCTGATTACGAAAATGAGGTCAAAATGAAAATTCAAGATGGCGGCCAGAAAAATTTTTGGTTTTTCCGTCATGGGTGTCATTTTCATGGTTTTCGGAGTCGCTGATTACGAAAATGAGCTCAAAATTAAAATCCAAGATGGCGGCTAGGAAAATTTTAGGTTTTTCCGTCATGGGTGTCGTTTAAATGGTTTTTGGGGTCGCTGATTACGAAAATGCAGTCAAAATGAAAATCCAAGAAACCGCCGAAAAAAATTTTTAGTTTTTCCATCATGGGTGTCGTTTATATGGTTTTCGGGGTCGCTGATTACGAAAATGCAATCAAAATGAAAATCCAAGATGGCGGCCAAGGAATTTTTTGGTTTTTCCGTCATGGGTGTGGTTTTCATGGTTTTTGGGGTCGCTGATTACGAAAATGAGGTCAAAATGAAAATCCAAGATGGCGGCCAGGTTTTTTTTTGGTTTTTCCGTCATGGGTGTGGTTTTCATGGTTTTTGGGGTCGCTGATTACGAAAATAAGCTCAAAATGAAAATCCAAGATGGCGCCGACGAAAATTTTTGGCTTTTCCGTCATGGGTGTCGTTTTCATGGTTTTTGGGGTCGCTGATTGCGAAAATGAGCTCAAAATTAAAATCCAAGATGGCGGCCAGGAAAATTTTAGGTTTTTCCGTCATGGGTGTCGTTTTCATGGTTTTAGGGGTCGCTGATGACGAAAATGAGGTCAAAATGAATATCCATGATGGCGGCCAGGGAAATTTTTGGTTTTTCCGTCATGGGTGTCATTTTAATGGTTTTCGGAGTCGCTGATTACAAAGATGAGCTCAAAATGTAAATCCAAGATGGCGGCCAGGATTTTTTTTGGTTTTTCTGTCATGGGTGTGGTTTTCATGTTTTTGGGGTCGCTGATTACGAAAATGAGGTCAAAATGAAAATTCAAGATGGCGGCCAGAGAAATTTTTGGTTTTTCCGTCATGGGTGTCATTTTCATGGTTTTCGGAGTCGCTGATTACGAAAATGAGCTCAAAATTAAAATCCAAGATGGCGGCTAGGAAAATTTTAGGTTTTTCCGTCATGGGTGTCGTTTAAATGGTTTTTGGGGTCGCTGATTACGAAAATGCAGTCAAAATGAAAATCCAAGATGGCGGCCAAGGAATTTTTTGGTTTTTCCGTCATGGGTGTGGTTTTCATGGTTTTTGGGGTCGCTGATTACGAAAATGAGGTCAAAATGAAAATCCAAGATGGCGGCCAGGTTTTTTTTTGGTTTTTCCGTCATGGGTGTGGTTTTCATGGTTTTTGGGGTCGCTGATTACGAAAATAAGCTCAAAATGAAAATCCAAGATGGCGGCTAGGAAAATTTTAGGTTTTTCCATCATGGGTGTCGTTTATATGGTTTTCGGGGTCGCTGATTACGAAAATGAGGTCAAAATTAAAATCCAAAATGGCGCCGTAAATTTTTTTTAGTTTTTCCATCATGGGTGTCGTTTATATGGTTTTCGGGGTCGCTGATTACGAAAATGAGGTCAAAATTAAAATCCAAGATGGCGGCCAGGAAAATTTTAGGTTTTTCCGTCATGGGTGTCGTTTTCATGGTTTTTGGGGTCGCTGATTACGAAAATAAGCTCAAAATTAAAATCCAAGATGGCGGCCAGGATTTTTTTTGGTTTTTCCGTCATGGGTGTGGTTTTCATGGTTTTTGGGGTCGCTGATTACGAAAATGAGCTCAAAATAAAACCCAAGATGGCGGCCAAGGAAATTTTTGGTTTTTCCGTCATGGGTGTCGTTTTCATGGTTTTTGGGGTCGCTGATTACGAAAATGAGCTCAAAATTAAAATCCAAGATGGCGGCTAGGAAAATTTTTGGTTTTTCCGTCATGGGTGTCGTTTTCATGGTTTTTGGGGTCGCTGATTACGAAAATGAGGTCAAAATGAAAATCCAAGATGGCGGCCAGGATTTTTTTTGGTTTTTCCGTCATGGCCGCCATCTTGGATTTTCATTTTGACTGCATTTTCGTAATCAGCGACCACGAAAACCATATAAACGACACCCATGATGGAAAAACTAAAACTTTCTTTCGGCGCCATCTTGGATTTTTATTTTGACTGCATTTTCGTAATCAGCGACCCTAAAAACCATTTAAACGACACCCATGACGGAAAAGCCAAAAATTTTCGTCGGCGCCATCTTGGATTTTAATTTTGAGCTCATTTTCGTAATCAGCGACCCCAAAAACCATGAAAACCACACCCATGACGGAAAAACCAAAAAAATTCCTGGCCGCCATCTTGGATTTTCATTTTGATCTCATTTTCGTAATCAGCGACCCCAAAAACCATGAAAATGACACCCATGACGGAAAAACCAAAAATTTCCTTGGCCGCCATCTTGGATTTTAATTTTGAGCTCATTTTCGTAATCAGCGACCCAAATAACCATGAAAACCACACCCATGACGGAAAAACCAAAAATTTCCATGGCCGCCATCTTGGATTTTCATTTTGACCACATTTTCGTAATCAGCGACTCCAAAAACCATGAAAACCACACCCATGACGGAAAAACCAAAAATTTTCATAGCCGCCATCTTGGATTTTAATTTTGAGCTCATTTTCGTAATCAGCGACCCCAAAAACCATGAAAACCACACCCATGACGGAAAAACCAAAAATTTCCTGGCCGCCATCTTGGATGTTCATTTTCACCTCATTTTCGTATTCAGCGACCCCAAAAACCATGAAAACCACACCCATGACGGAAAAACCAAAAATTTCCTGGCCGCCATCTTGGATTTTCCTTTTGACCTCATTTTCGTAATCAGCGACCCCGAAAACCATTTAAACGACTTACGACACCCATGATGGAAAAACTAAATTTTTTTTCGGCGCCATCTTGGATTTTCATTTTGAACTCATTTTCATAATCAGCGACCCCGAAAACCATCAATCAGAAAAAAAGTTCCGTCGCGGGTATCGCTTCATCGAGAATTGCCGCTGCGTGCGTCGCCGCGATAATCGCCGCGGGCGCCGCCGCGATAATCGCCGCGATAATCGCCGCGGGCGCCGCCGCGGGCACCGCCTCAAATTCAAATAATCGCGTATAAAATCGCTTCTCCGTGAACGCACTCATACACCGCCATATGTTTGAATTTAATCGCCCATCGCGTCGCGCGTCGCGTCGCGCGTACGTGAACACGCACTAAGCCTTTGGGGATTATATTTTAATCAATTAAGAGACAGAATAAAAAGGACCAAAAGGGTTCATATACGGCCCTGTCGGGGCTGCGGGTTGTTCGAAAGAGATACCGCGGCCTCGGACACAAAGGGCTAAGAAGGAACATGGGCGGTTTTGATTCACTAGAAGTCTGACCCTACCACTCTGCCCAGAGCGAGAGGAGCCATTTGATCATTTCCCATCCTTCACAAAAAAAAGGGTTCATCTACGTCTGGAAACATCAGAAGAGATATCACAATGTTTCGGGCAATAGCATCCGTATACTTTTGATGAAACGATATCGCATTTAACGCGAATATTTGCGAGTTTTCCTCATGATAGTGTGGAAATCGATGAATTCGGACAATGTAAAAACCAATGAGATACCGAAGTAGAACTAATATACATCCTCAGTAGGTACAAGGGCATCAGCTCACTACCACCGAGGTCTACTGAAAGATATATAGCACTTACAGGAAATTAGCATTAGCATAAAATAACACCACATCTCCCTCTCCATATAATCCCTAAAAGGTTCGGCAGAGGTGTTTTAGAAGGCGAGCTGACAACCAGTCTTACCGAAGGGTATCGTATTACCCATTATTAACTGAGTTGTGGAGGTCAGATAGGCAGTCGCTCTATGGATGGCCGTCGCTCCATGTAAAATACTGGTTTCAGCTGCATTCGGTTAGACTGAAAGCCGACCCCAATATAGTTGGGAAAAAGGCTAGGCATGATGTAGTAGAGGGCGAGCCTATTGATGATGAGCATAAACCAGCAGTTACCGAACTGTTTGTGGATGTGACACACTCAGATGTGACAAATGCTTTATGCAAACTTTTTTTTTGTGGTTTTATTTAATACTTCTAGCGCAAATGTTTTTTTTTCACATATTCAGTCTTTCGTTAAACAGCGTCAATGCTATGGTCAATGCCAAAATTATAAATTCCAACTACACTTGTTTTTTTGTGCTCCCTAGCTATGAAAAATAATTATGACTAAAAAGCTCTCAATTTGATCAACCAGAAAGTGCTTGCGTTGGACGTAATCAAAATGGCTTCTAGCCCAAGCTAAGCTTTTTATGGGTTCTCCATTAATGTATCAATTCGATAGCTCGTAAATATTTTATTAGGATCCACTACGCTCGTAAAATGGACGAACTTAGACGAATATAATAAATGCTGAGTGGTTTTAAACGTTTCGTCTCCGAGAGAATAATTTTACATGGAGCATTGTTAGAACTAAGTAGTATAGGTCTATCTATCTAGCTTCAATACTTTATTGAAGTTAACGCAGGATAAACATGTACAGGCCTAAAAATATAGTAAATATCATAAATATGTAGTAGCCCCTGGCATCGGTGGTCAGGAACTCAGGACTCTTGAGAGAAGAACCTCCTAACAACACGAGCCGTGTCCAGTGTCCACAAACTGCTTTCTGAATTAAGCCCTTGAGCCAACAGCCAAGCGAGGGCCTATGATGTTGGTCGAGGGTATTAAGCCATTCGGTGATGCGACTAAAATCTGGAAATATACCGTAGCCGTAGGTACCTACTATAATATTCTATGGACAAAGAATAAAATGAGATATTTAGAACAATCATAAATGGGAACATCATCATCATTAAGTGATCGAAGTCGAATGTTTAGTACCCCTTTAAGTTCAGCCTTAAACTCTTTCGATTTGACTTTTTTTCCTTACTAGAAAAATATACTATTTACAGTACACATAGTTGTCAAAGAAATTCATACAAAGTAGGCTCAGTGGAAAACAAAAAACATATAATTGCCGTATTTCCATGCAATCTGATATGCAAGTCTAGAAAGCATATGTAATTACCTTTTTACATTAACCACAGTGTTCTCTGTTCATCTACGATGCATATCGTGTAATGATGGTGCGGGTTCGATTCCCGGGTAACGCATACATATTGATATGGGCAATACGCGTTGCCGTCGTGTTCTGTTTAACAGACGCGCATCATTTGGTTTTTTATTTATTTATATTATTTGTATGGATCAATATCCTATCTAGGAAGACACTGGCTGATGGCAGAATTACACTCGAACTATCTACTACTATCTATAACAATATATTATCTATACTAATATTATAAAGCTGAAGAGTTTGTTTGTTTGTTTGTTTGTTTGTTTGAACGCGGTAAACTCAGGAACTGCTGGTTGGAATTGAAAAATTCTTTTTGTGTTGGATAGTCCATTTATCGAGGAAGGCTATAGGCTATATAACATCACGCTACGGCTAATAGGAGCGGAGCATAAATGAAAAATGTTACAAAAACGGGAAAGGGTATTTCCTTTTTGAGAGCTTCCGCTGCGTGCGCTGCGAAAACGGTTCAAGTTACGCAAATATCATCTATGAAGGAATTGTTCCTCTTTAAAAGTTCTAAAAAAAAGTCCGCGACAGCATATATCTATCTTTTAAGATTGACTCACTGTAATCTTTTTTTACTGTTAAACTGTTAGGTTAAAAATAATTATTTTTTGCGAAGCTTATTTAACCCATATGGTATTAATCTATATCTAAATAAATGTGTTTGTTAGAACGAAAATTTAATATAGAATATTTGTGCCCTTCACTCTATACAGTTTAAACAAATATCTTAGAAGATATCGCAATGTAAAAACATCCGCGCGGCAAAATAATTCGCGCGTCGCAATGTAGGTACGGCCTACGGGGGATTCTGGCTGGCCTCCGGGAAATTCAAAGTCAAAATATTTACTGCATCATAATGTTTACAAGTACAGAGTGTTATAGTATATAAAACAGTAAAAGATACCTATAGTAATTCACACTTTAATATAATCCAAGCTAATCTAAAATCTAAACCATCTAAACTATTTTAATAAAGAGGAAAGATAAGATTTTTTGTTTGTTACGATTTAGCTTAATTAATGTCGGATAGTCGATAGGTATATCGAGAAAGGTTATAGCTATATTTATATGACGCAGACGAAGTTGCGTGGGTCAGCTAGTAGTTATATAAAACTACAAAGCCACTCACTCATTGACATGTCGTTTCTCGGAATGGGTGAGAGATGGGTTAGGGGTATGTTTTGCAAAAATGTGCTATCTGACCAATCGAGTAGAGGAAAATTATAGGGAAAGTTCAAATCCAAGATGGAGGGCGAGTCCATTTCCGGTTTCGGTGGGGGAAAGATTTTGATGGATTTCGACTCAAAGGTCCTATACGAAATCTAAAAGCATTTAAAAAAAAAGTAAAAAAAAAAAAAAAAACAAGATGGCGGCCGCGCTATGACGTTTTGAAATTGTCGACTTTTTTCACTCGACTTTGACAAATTGTTTTCTTCTACCAAATTCTAAAACCGCCAACGAAAAGTCTGCCAATTTGTTGGTAATTTCAATGGCAATTGGGAAAAATTATGACATTGTGAAAATCCAAGATGGAGGACGCTGCGGCGGCCATTTTGTAAAAACTTGGATTTTTCGATTTTTTTTAAATCCATTTTTCGGGTACTTGGCAACATCGGACGGGTTCGAATTGTACCGAGCGGTTGTGTGTTTTGTTGACAAGTGTTGCCTGGTGTAAAAAAAATACCCATTTTTAGGGTATTTTCCCAGATTTTCCCCAAAAACATGAAAAGTAGAAATAATGACATTTTAAATAGAGACTTTGACTAGCCGGCAACATTGGGGTCTCCCAAATGACATTTGACCATTTTGGTTCGTTTTAATTGGCAACCCCAAAAAATATTAAACTTTTAAATTTTTGGGACTTTTTGACTTTGGCGAATTAGTTTGTTTTACCAAACTCGAAAGTTGGCAACACCAAGTACACCAATTGGTGGCCTATATTCTTGACATTTCAGAAAAATTATGACTTTTCAGAAAAACAAGATGGCGGATTCCATGGCGGCCATCTTGTAAAAAGGCCGAAAAATCCCAATTTTCGACACGATAATTGGGACAGCTGGCATCCCCCGACCGGATTGTGTTGTATGGACCGGTTATGTAATTCGTCAAGGAGTGTGGCCTGGTGCAAAAATTTCCCCCATTTTTAGGGAAATTTCCGAGATTTTCCCCGAAAACATGAAAAGTAGAAATAATGACATTTTAAATAGAGACTTTGACTAGCCGGCAACATTGGGGTCCCCCAAATGACATTTGACCATTTTCATCACTTTCAGCTGGCAACCCCGAGAGCAATTGGCGTTTGAATTTTTTGGTCAGGCCCGTCTTTGGCGAATTAGTTTGTTCTACTAAACTCAAAAGTTGGCAACACCAAGTACACCAGTTGCTGGCCTATATCCCTGAGATTTCAGGAAAATTATGACTTTTCAAAAAAAAAGATGGCGGACAGTGTGGCGGCCATCTTGTAAAAATGATGAAAAATCCTATTTTTCGACTTGATAAATGGGACAGCCGGCATCCCCCGACCGGATTGTGTTGTATGAAGCGATTGTGTACTTTGTTATGGAGTGTTACCTTACGCAAAAATTTTCCCCATTTTTAGGGTATTTTCCCAGATTTTTTCCCAAAACCATGATTAATGGAATAGAACGACATTTTGAAAGGAATTTTTTTACAGGAACACTAAGAATGGGGTGCCTCAAATGACATTTGACCATTTTCATTCTTTTCAGCTGGCAACCCCGAGAGTCATTGGGGCTTCAATTTTCGGATCAGAACCGACTTTGGCAAATTAGTTTGTTTTACTAAACTCAAAAGAGCGAACCTGCGAGACCGAGTGGAGCGAAGGGGGGAGGTGGCGAGCGAAGCGAGCCGGCGACCTCCTTAGCGTAACGAAGGTTGAGTGGGTGAAGCGTAACTCAGGGGCGACGACAAGTAAACTTTAGGGTTATGTTTTTTAGTGGTAGTAGGAGGTAGTAGGTAGGTAGTAGGTAGGTGGTAGGTAGTAGGTATGTGTAGGTAGGTGTAGGTAGGTAGGTGTAGGTAGGTAGGTGTAGGTAGGTAGGTGTAGGTAGGTAGGTGTAGGTAGGTAGGTGTAGGTAGGTAGGTGTAGGTAGGTAGGTGTAGGTAGGTAGGTGTAGGTAGGTAGGTGTAGGTAGGTAGGTGTAGGTAGGTAGGTAGGTGTAGGTAGGTAGGTGTAGGTAGGTAGGTGTAGGTAGGTAGGTGTAGGTAGGTAGGTGTAGGTAGGTAGGTGTAGGTAGTAGGTAGGTGTAGGGAGGTAGTAGGTAGGTGTAGGTAGGTAGTAGGTAGGTGTAGGTAGGTAGTAGGTAGGTGTAGGTAGGTAGTAGGTAGGTAGTAGGTAGGTAGTAGGTAGGTGTAGGTAGGTGTAGGTAGGTGTAGGTAGGTAGTAGGTAGGTGTAGGTAGGTGTAGGTAGGTGTAGGTAGGTGTAGGTAGGTGTTGGTAGGTGTAGGTAGGTGTAGGTAGGTGTAGGTAGTTAGTAGGTAGGTGTAGGTAGGTAGTAGGTAGGTGTAGGTAGGTGTAGGTAGGTAGTACCGCGAGCTGCATTGGAACATTTTTTTTTAGATTCATTGAGAGGTGCAATGCGTTAGTCGAAATCATTTTTCGAAGCTCCCCCTCTCCCCCTCTCCACGCCCCGCGAGCTGCGCGCAGCTCGCGCAGCCACGCAAATACTAGTTATAGTTATATAAAACTACAAGACCACTCACTCACTGACTCATTGACATGTCGTTTCTCGGAATGGGTGAGAGATGGGTTAGGGGTATGTTTTGCAAAAATGTGCTATCTGACCAATCGAGTAGAGGAAAATTATAGGGAAAGTTCAAATCCAAGATGGTGGGCGAGTCCATTTCCGATTTCGGTGGGGGAAAGATTTGGATGAATTTCGACTCAGAGGTCCTATACGAAATCTAAAAGCATTTAAAAAAAAAGTAAAAAAAAAAAAAAAACAAGATGGCGGCCGCGCTATGACGTTTTGAAATTGTCGACTTTTTTCACTCGACTTTGACAAATTGTTTTCTTCTACCAATATCTAAAACCGCCAACGAAAAGTCTGCCAATTTGTTGGTAATTTCAATGGCAATTGGGAAAAATTATGACATTGTGAAAATTCAAGATGGAGGACGCTGCGGCGGCCATTTTGTAAAAAGTTGGATTTTTCGATTTTTTTCTAATCCATTTTTCGGGTACTTGGCAACATCGAACGGGTTCGAATTGTACCGAGCGGTTGTGTGTTTTGTTGACAAGTGTTGCCTGGTGTAAAAAAAATCCCCATTTTTAGGGTATTTTCCCAGATTTTCCCCAAAAACATGAAAAGTAGAAATAATGACATTTTAAATAGAGACTTTGACTAGCCGGCAACATTGGGGTCCCCCAAATGACATTTGACCATTTTGGTTCGTTTTAATTGGCAACCCCAAAAAATATTAAACTTTTTAATTTTTGGGACTTTTTGACTTTGGCGAATTAGTTTGTTCTACCAAACTCGAAAGTTGGCAACACCAAGTACACCAATCGGTGGCCTATATTCTTGACATTTCAGGAAAATTATGACTTTTCAGAAAAACAAGATGGCGGATTCCATGGCGGCCATCTTGTAAAAAGGCCGAAAAATCCCAATTTTCGACACGATAATTGGGACAGCTGGCATCCCCCGACCGGATTGTGTTGTATGGACCGGTTATGTAATTCGTCAAGGAGTGTGGCCTGGTGCAAAAAAATTCCCCATTTTTAGGGAAATTTCCCAGATTTTCCCCGAAAACATGAAAAGTAGAAATAACGACATTTTGAATGGAAGTTTTACATAAACACCAAGAATGGGGTTCCCCAAATGACATTTGACCATTTTCATCACTTTCAGCTGGCAACCTCGAGAGCCATTGGCGTTTGAATTTTTTGGTCAGACCCGAATTTGGCGAATTAGTTTGTTCTACCAAACTCAAAAGTTGGCAACACCAAGTACACCAGTTGGTGGCCTATATCCCTGAGATTCCAGAAAAATTATGACTTTTTAGAAAAAAAAGATGGCGGACAGTGTGGCGGCCATCTTGTAAAAATGATGAAAAATCCTAATTTTCGACACGATTAATGGGACAGCCGGCATCCCCCGACCGGATTGTGTTGTATGAAACGATTGTGTACTTTGTTGTGGAGTGTTACTTTACGCAATAATTTTCCCCATTTTTAGGGTATTTTCCCAGATTTTTCCCAAAAACATGAATAGTGGAAATAACGACATTTCGAATGGAAATTTTACATAAACACCAAAAATGGGGTCCTCCGAATGGCATTTGACCATTTTCATTCTTTTCAGCTGGCAACCCCGAGAGTCATTTGGGGTTGAATTTTCGGATCAGAACCGACTTTGGCGAATTCTTTTGTTCTACCAAACTTAAAACTTGGCAACACCAAGTACACCAATCGGTAGCCTGTATCCTCGATATTTCAGAAAAATTGTGACTTTTTAAAAAAACAAGATGGCGGACAGTGTAGTGGCCATCTTGGAAAAATGATGAAAAATCCCAATTTTCGACACGATAAATGGGACAGCCGGCGCACCTTCTGACCGGATTGTGTTGTCCCGGTTGTGTATTTCGTTAAGTAATGTTGCCTGGTGCAAAAAAAAAACCCATTTTTAGGGTATTTTCCCAGATTTTGCCAAAAACATGAAAGTAGAAGTAGAGACTTTTAGAATGAAGACTTTGACTAGCTGGCAACATTTGGGTCCGTTGAATGACATCACGATAGCTTTTCCTCGGTGGTAGGTAGATCTTGAGTGGAGCGAAAGGGGAGGTGGCGAGCGAAGCGAGCCGGCGACCCCCGTAGCGTGTTATAGTAGGCGTCGAAATCTATCGTGTGGTGGTACCGGTAAAGCGAAGTAACCCGTAGCGTAGGGATAAGGTCACGATAGCTTTTCCTCGGTGGTAGGCAGGTCTTGAGTGGAGCGAAGAGGGGAGGTGGCGAGCGAAGCGAGCCGGCGACCTCCGTAGCGTAACGAAGGTTGAGTGGGGAAGCGTATAAGTAACTCTCATGACTAGCTAAAAAGTAAAAAACCTACCCTTTTTGCCTCTTTTTCCCTTCCTACCTTTTTCAAATTTGCTCCATTTGCCCCCTTCTCCCCCCCTTTAGGCAGAACTCGGAAGTTAAGAGACTTGGAACATTTTTTTTTTCAGATTCATTGAAAGGGGCAATGCGTTAGTCGAAATCAGTTTTTAAAGCTCCCCCCCCTCCCCTCTTCACCCCTATTATTAAACTCGTGTTCTGGTTTGTTTACGGATTCGTATAGAGGAGGCTCGGGAAAGTAAAAACCATTTTTCAAAATTGACCCCCTAGCCCCCCTTCTCCCCCCCGGGCCTCCGTTAGGCGGGTCTCGGAAGTTAAGAGACTTGAAACATTTTTTTTTTCAGATTCATTTGAAGGGGCAATGCATTAGTCGAAATCATTTTTTAAAGCTCCCCCTCTCCCCCTGTTCACGACCCGCGAGCTGCGCGCAGCTCGCGCAGCCACGCAAATACTAGTTATAGTTATATAAAACTACAAAGCCACTGACTGACTGACTGACTGATTGACATGTCGTTTCTCGGAATGGGTGAGATATGGGTTAGGGGTATGTTTTGCAAAAATGTGTAATCCAACCGAGTGAGTAGAGGAAAATTATAGGGAAAGTTCAAATCCAAGATGGTGGGCGAGTCCATTTCCGGTTTCGGTGGGGGAAAGATTTGAATGAATTTCGACTCAGAGGTCCTATTCGAAATGTAAAAGCATTTAAAAAAAAAGTAAAAAAAAAAAAAAAAACAAGATGGCGGCCGCGCTAGGACGTTTTGAAATTGTCGACTTTTTTCACTCGACTTTGACGAATTGTTTTCTTCTACCGAATTCTAGAACCGCCAACAAAGAGTTTGCCAATTTGTTGGTAATTTCAATGGCAATCAGGAAAAATTATGACATTGTGAAAATCCAAGATGGAGGACGCTGCGGCGGCCATTTTGTAAAAAGTTGGAAATTTCGATTTTTTTCAAATCCATTTTTCGGGTAGTTGGCAACATCGGACGGGTTCGAGTTTTACCGAGCGGTTGTGTGTTTTGTTGACGAGTGTTGCCTGGTGTAAAATTTTTCCCCATTTTTAGGGTATTTTCCCAGATTTTCCCCGAAAACATGAAAAGTAGAAATAATGACATTTTAAATAGAGACTTTGACTAGCCGGCAACATTGGGGTCCCCCAAATGACATTTGACCATTTTGGTTCGTTTTAATTGGCAACCCCAAAAAATATTAAACTTTTTAATTTTTGGGACTTTTTGACTTTGGCGAATTAGTTTGTTCTACCAAACTCAAAAATTGGCAACACCAAGTACACCAATCGGTGGCCTATATTCATGACATTTCAGGAAAATTATGACTTTTCAGAAAAACAAGATGGCGGATTCCATGGCGGCCATCTTGTAAAAAGGCCGAAAAATCCCAATTTTCGACACGATAATTGGGACAGCTGGCATCCCCCGACCAGATTGTGTTGTATGGACCGGTTATGTAGTTCGTCAAGGAGTGTAGCTTGGTGTAAAATTTTTCCCCATTTTTAGGGAAAATTCCCATATTTTCCCCGAAAACATGAAAAGTAGAAATAACGACATTTTGAATGGAAATTTAACATAAACACCAAGAATGGGGTCCCCCAAATGACATTTGATCATTTTAATCACTTTTAGCTGGCAACCCAGAGAGCCATTGGCGTTTGAATTTTTTGGTCAGACCCGACTTTGGCGAATTAGTTTGTTCTACCAAACTCAAAAGTTGGCAACACCAAGTACACCAGTTGGTGGCCTTAATCCCTGAGATATCAGAAAAATTATGATTTTTTAGAAAAAAAAGATGGCGGACAGTGTGGCGGCCATCTTGTAAAAATGATGAAAAATCCTAATTTTCGACACGATTAATGGGACAGCCGGCATCCCCCGACCGGATTGTGTTGTATGAAACGATTGTGTACTTTGTTGTGAAGTGTTACTTTACGCAAAAATTTTCCCCATTTTTAGGGTATTTTCCCAGATTTTTCCCAAAAACATGAATAGTGGAAATAACGACATTTCGAATGGAAATTTTACATAAACACCAAAAATGGGGTGCTTCAAATGATATTTGACCATTTTCATTCTTTTCAGCTGGCAACCCCGAGAGTCATTGGGTCTTGAATTTTCGGATCATAACAGACTTTGGCGAATTCTTTTGTTCTACCAAACTTAAAACTTGGCAACACCAAGTACACCAGTCGGTAGCCTGTATCCTCGATATTTCAGAAAAATTGTGACTTTTTAGAAAAACAAGATGGCGGACAGTGTGGTGGCCATCTTGGAAAAATGATGAAAAATCCCAAGTTTCTCAAAAATTTACCGTAAGAGGTCATTCAAACGAATAATCCGACTGAGGTATAGGTACATAAACAGGTACTTTTAATAGGATCCTACTAATACAGATAGGACTGTTATCTTTACCTGACCTATTTATATGAGAAACTGGGTTAAGTATTATAATTATTGACAAATCTACTTCTAGAATAGAGCATCGTGAAAACTTGTTATAAAAGGGCATCACAATTAATACTTAATAATTATAGATAATTATGTAACCTAACTTATTAAGACTTGGACAACAAAGATATACCTACGTACCTATCTACTTATTTGGTTCTGCCTACCTTTACTTGTAGATTTATCTACTAAAACTGACGGAACAAGCAAATTATGGTCAATATTGGTATTAAATGGTAACTCTTTGCTTCGCAGTTGAGGCACGTACCTATAGAATGTGTCCTACGATGCACTGCTCTGCGTTCATCAACTTGAGGCTTATAGATGCTAAGCCTTACGTGCCAGAAGTAACCACCGGCACCCACACCCTTCAAACCGAAACAGGATATTGCTTGACGATAGAAATAAGCATGGTGAATACTTCCGCAGGCGAGCTCTCGCAAACAGCTTTAATACCTATCTACCTACTAAAAAACAATGATCGCTCAATAAAATATGTAGGTAGGTACACAATTACAAGAGAAAGCTCAGCCGGAGAGTACCAATAGTTGAAGCACAATAAGCACAGAGCATCTATGTTTAAAGACGAGTCATAAACCAATGCGTCTCCTATCTGTAATGTTTTATCTATACCTACCTACTGCCCAAATATAGATACTACAATAAAGTCGGTCCACAAATTGTCCACGATGATGTTGAGGAAATCTCAACAGGGGGAGGCTGTAACATACCTACTTGTCCTATTGTTGATGAAAGGAAAGTTAAAATGAGGCCACCTCCGTCAATTTCAACAGTAGGTAGGTACTACTCCCTACCTTACAAAATTATGTAGGTAGTACCTAGCCATTGGCATTGGATGTGCATGGGACATAATTATATGCTGAAAAATCATAAAATTTATTATTTCACTAGCTTTTACCCGCGGCTTTGCTCGCTTTGTTTACTTCTAATACCTCCAAGAATCTGTGTACAAAGTTCATTGCGTGAAAATGTAACAAACAAACTTACATTCACATTTACAATAATAATCATATATCTACAATAATTATTGATGCTCATGCATCCTTGCTTTGTACTACAGTCAGGCGTTACGGCTCAATTGATAAGAACCCTGCCTTTTGCGCTGTATGTTGTGGATGATCACCACACATTAG
This sequence comes from Diarsia dahlii, assembly GCA_949775195.1. Classification (NCBI taxonomy): domain Eukaryota; kingdom Metazoa; phylum Arthropoda; class Insecta; order Lepidoptera; family Noctuidae; genus Diarsia; species Diarsia dahlii. Next base: position 10,086,445 of record OX459210.1, on the reverse strand, counting down.
AATTACCTACGTGGACAAACTTGGAGGAGACTTTTACCCGCAACACACATTTGAAATATACATATTAATAGGTCTTTACCTATGAAATTGCCGTTTTGTTTGAAAAAATTTAAACGATTTTTTTTCATGTATTTTTTATTTGAATTAATCGAAGTAATCACCCATTTAATCAATGCATCTTTGCCAACGCAGTGGCAGTTTATTGATGCCCTTCTTAAAGAAATCAGCTGGTCGGGAGGCAACAAATTCTTCAAAGGCATTTTGTACTGCCTCTCGGGTATTGAATTTTTTTCCCGCCAAGAAGTTATCCAAATTCTGGAAAAAGTAGTAGTCTGTAGGCGCAAGGTCTGGTGAGTAGGGCGGATGACGGAGAGCTTCCAACCCCAGTTCTTGCAACTTGGAGACCGTCTGCTGTGCAGTAGTATGAGGTCGCGCGTTGTCGTGCAGGAGCAGCGGAGACGAGCGATTGACCAATGCTGGTTGGAGATGTGCCAGCTTCTCCATCATTGTGTTCAGTTCTTCACAGTACACATCTGCAGTAATGCTCACCCCGTTTGGTAAGAAGCTGTGATGAATCACACCGGCGCTAGACCACCAAACAGTGACCATCACTTTTCTAGGGGTAAGTTTTCGTTTAGGTGCTGAACCAGGATCCAACCAACTTGCTGAGCGCTTGCGGTTATCAAACAGAATCCATTTTTCATCGCAGGTAACAATGCGGTTCAAAATTCCTTCATTTGTGTGTCTTTTGAGCAGTGCAAGGCACGTCTCGACGCGTACTTCGCGCTGGCGATCATTGAGTTCGTGGGGCTCCCATTTGTCAAGCTTTTTTACCTTGCCAATTTGACGCAAATGGACCAATATTGTTTTCACGCTAACGTCGAAAGCTGCTGCTAATTCAGCCGTAGATTGTGTATCATCAGATTCTTTAACAAAAATTATTTTGATTTGAAATGGCCAATACTGCAGAACGGCAATTTCATAGGTAAAGACCTAATATGTACCACAGAGCATTTTCTAAACGGGGAAATATGTACCTAAATCTAAACTGAACTGTGTTTGAAATGTATCTTTACATGAAGACAGTGGAAATAGAAAGCTACAATAATAATAGCAGATAGGTTCCCATAAAGCCTTCTATAATCCTTAGCCTAGGAGCCTTACGGCTTATTTCATGGTCGCTATCCATCAGATGGATAAAAAATATTTCCATCTCTACTTTAAATTAATTCTTCATTAGCATAGATTTTACTTGACAGATAGCATTATTCAGAGATTGTGAAATTATGTACATAAGTAGTCAAATAACTTTATTTACTAAAAAGCTTGTACATACGATGTACTAAATATACATGAAACTGTTGAGCTATCTGCAAAGGTTAAATGTTATTTTATTAGAATTTAAAGGAGGTTTTTTTTTGGCCAAATCATGTACTAAGGTACAAATTACTATCTATGCTCCTTCCAATAAATGGTGTTATGGGCAGTATTTAAAAATTTTCAATATAGTATATATTGGGAAAAGATTATGAAAATGCACCACCTCGCATCTTAACTGCGTTCAAAGAAACGTCCATGACAGCGTTGACAGCTGTCAAACTATTTCATCTGTCAAAATCAAAGTATGAATTATTTTTATTACTGACTGATGTTGCAGCAGAACATCACCAGATGAACATCTTCGCAGGTGTCGCCACATTTACCAGTCCATTTACATACATACTTAACGAAGAGTGTCAAAAGACACCGGGACGTTCGAGTGATTAGTAAAATATAATCGTCAAGATAGGCAGTTGAAATAATAATATTATCGATTCTTCAATTATTGTTTTCATTGTGAAGGCTAATAGGCAGTAACATAACATATTATTATAAAGAATTGATAATTCGATCCTGTGTATGCTAATGGGAAGTTAGTTAACTACTAGGGATAATTGAAATAAAACCAATAACATTCTTATTTTCTTTTATTCCATTTCCTCATTTTCATAATTTTCTCTTACTAAGAGATCTAGGCGGGAGGCAGGTACTGAAATATCTTGTTGATGTCCAGCCCACCCCATATACCAAACAATAGTCATGATGTGAGCACAGCAACCCACAGTACGCTTTCCAATTATACGGTTACAGTATTAACCGTGGATTCTGTGCTCCCAACTGTTTTCCTGGATATTTAATAAAATATATTATGTAACAAATGATGTTTGAGAATATTAATTTCGTTATTGATTAAATCAATTAAATAGTAACAACTACTTGGAACACCAATATATAATCGAGGTCTTCTCTCAATTTTCTTTAATGTTTGTGATATAGTCTCTGATGCTTCTATTTTTCTGCCTTCTTTAATAAATTCACTACAGTCAGATGATGACTTTATTTGTAATGAGTGCACTGATGGTGACTCACTGCCAGTTGTTACAGATAGTGTATATAGAAATATTGTTGTCGGAATGCTTTTCTTCAATTAATATATTTCGAGTAGTTTTGCTTAAGCTGGATATGGATGGTCTACATTGTTTTATGGTCTAAGCATTAAATGGAGACGTACTGCAAGATATTAGTGAAGGTTTCAAAGGTGATGATGCCTGGTCTATGGACTTTATTTTTATCAATTTGTTAGCTCACATTACTAACTTACATTTATAAAATTAATTAGCACTCTCTCAGATTCGATTGTGGAGGTTTTAATACGTCTTGGCTGAATACACCGGCTGGTTTAATGACTGGCAGATGATATGTCAAAATGAAGTCCAACATCAACTTCATAAAAGGATTTTGGAAGCAAAATATTAAAGATTTTCATTATAAAAGGTGGTTGCGGGACGCAATTAAAGCAGTCTACAACTGGGTTCTGATGATGAACCATCGAGTTTGCCCATACTTATAGTAAACAATAAGATACTGACACTGACGTGTCCCTTCATTATTTTAAAGTCCTCTTTAAACACTGGACTTATGCTGAAGCCTGAACTACAGAGCTACGTCAACACCTTGACTACTGAACTACGGTGTCGGAGCTGATCTACACGTCCTCATCACGAAGCTAATCTCCACGTCCACGCTACTAAGCTGATTCTCACGTTTAATCTGCGGAGTTGATCTTCACAAAGCAGCCCTGGCCCGCCGCTTACAGTGTCGCCCAAGAGTCCTCTTTCAACACTGACCTTATGGCAGAGCAGTTAGCCCGCACATACTACATCATCATTGGACATATTGTTGAAGACAGCCTGCCTTACAATTTGACACAACAACCATGTATTAAATAGTTTTAAAATAAGTAGGTCACAATCAGCATCGACAATCGACATCCAGAGTAAAAAATCTATCAAAATGTTTTGATTGTAAATTACTTTATTCTTTCGCCCGTAGTCCCTGGAAAATGCCGTGGTCCCTTTTTTTTCTTCGTGTTCCTATAATACGACCGTCTCGCGACAGTATCCTTTATGGGCGGCATGGGCACCGGGCCGTAGGCCGACGAAGGAGGCCGGCGGAGGCCCGGCACTTTGGGGACAGAAGATATTAGTGTTATATATATGCGAGCGAAGCGAGCGCGCGTCATGGAGTACAATATAATTCGGCAGTAGGTATATATTTCTAAAAGGAACCACGGGCAAAACAATACTCGTGGTCCCTTCCAGGGACCGGGACCACGGGCGAAAAAGACTATATCAATAATTAAGAAATTAATGTACAAATGTAGGTACCGGAGAAGATGCCTTATATGCCTTTTTATGTTTTCTAAATATACTTTTTTATGTTAAAATAACATGGAACTGTTTCAAATTATATTTATATCGTAACAAGTAAAACATAGTTTTATTTAATTTATCAATAAAGCAGTTTTGTTTACTATCGCCTGTGAAAACGATGAGGAATCGAATGTGTTTTTCGAATAACTTAGTCATAGGTTTTAATAAGTCTTAAATTCACATGATACATTTTACTCAATCAACAGCACAGCCATTGACTTAACTGTTAAAATATAAGATAACTGAATCATCATAAATTTAATATTGCTAAGCTCTCTTGAGAGGTCCAAATAGCTGGTCCGGTCCATGTAGCTGGTCATCACTACTCAAAAATACACACAGTCCCCCTTCCTGAGGTCCACCTTGGTGAACCTTTGTAAGAAAACTTTCCACGATTGGGTAATAGAGGTAGTTAAGTGCCTATCATAATGATTTATTACTTAGTAATGACGAATTTTCTTTTCAAAATAAAATAGTAATTCCCAAGACCACGATAGATGGCGCTAAAAAAATTGTACGAGTTCATTCAAACAATAATAGGTTTTCTTATGGCTTTCTCTAGACTTACTACGTTTAAGAGTTCAATGAAGTTGAAACCTTTCGGGTCTCTTCTGGGCTTTATTTGGCATTTCACTAGAGTTTGAAAAGTGGAAGACTCACCACCTGCCTAGCCTTTTCCCAACTATATTGGGGTCGGCTTCCAGTCTAACCGGATGCAGCTGAATACCAGTATTTTACATGGAGCGACTGCCTATCAGACCTCCACAACCCAGTTATTACTAGGTAATACAATAGGTACCCTTTGGTAAGACTGGATGTCAGAATTTCAGGTCACTGACTACCTGAAACGACTGCCAAATATCTATATATGGCAGCCGGGACCAACAGCTTAACGTGCTTTCCGAGGCACGGAGGAAACTCGGTATGTCGGGCGGTCACCCATCCACAGACCGACCTAGGCAAGCACAGCTTTACCTAAAGATCGTCCTGAGTGGCAGTTCTTATTAAGCCACGAGCTCCTCGAAAAGTGGAAGACTAGGGTTCTTTTTGACATCATGTTTAAGGTTTATTTATACTATAATTATGTTGCATACGATTAGAGCAAACATTATATAGTTTATTTGTACCGACTAAGTACATCAACTAAAGGAATAAAAAATCGTTTAGTTGATTTACTTAAAAGACCATTTGGACTCTAATGGATTTTCCAATTCATTTAAGGATTCCTATGGATTCTCAAAATTTAAGGGTAACTAAAACTCCTCATCAAAAGCACGACAAAACCGCGAGCTGCAAGCAGCACCGAGCAAATACTAGGGGCAATGCGTTAGTCGAAATCATTTTTCAAAGCTCCCCTTCACGACCCGCGAGCTGCGCGCAGCTCGCGCAGCCACGCAAATACTAGTTATAGTTATATAAAACTACAAGACCACTGACTGACTGACTCATTGACATGTCGTTTCTCGGAATGGGTGAGAGATGGGTTAGGGGTATGTTTTGCAAAAATGTGCTATCTGACCAATCGAGTAGAGGAAAATTATAGGGAAAGTTCAAATCCAAGATGGAGGGCGAGTCCATTTCCGGTTTCGGTGGGGGAAAGACTTGGATGAATTTCGACTCAGAGGTCCTATACGAAATGTAAAAGCATTTAAAAAAAAAGTAAAAAAAAAAAAAAACACAAGATGGCGGCCGCGCTATGACGTTTTGAAATTGTCGACTTTTTTCACTCGACTTTGACAAATTGTTTTCTTCTACCAAATTCTAAAACCGCCAACGAAAAGTCTGCCAATTTGTTGGTAATTTCAATGGCAATTGGGAAAAATTATGACATTGTGAAAATCCAAGATGGAGGACGCTGCGGCGGCCATTTTGTAAAAAGTTGGAAATTTCGATTTTTTACAAATCCATTTTTCGGGTAGTTGGCAACATCGGACGGGTTCGAGTTGTAGGGAGCGGTTGTGTGTTTTGTTGACGAGTGTTGCCTGGTGCAAAAATTTTCCCCATTTTTAGGGTATTTTCCCAGATTTTCCCCGAAAACATGAAAAGTAGAAATAATGACATTTTAAATAGAGACTTTGACTAGCCGGCAACATTGGGGTCCCACAAATGACATTTGACCATTTTCGTTCGTTTTAATTGGCAACCCCAAAAAATATTGAACTTTTTAATTTTTGGAACTTTTTGACTTTGGCGAATTAGTTTGTTCTACCAAACTCGAAAGTTGGCAACACCAAGTACACCAATCGGTGGCCTATATTCTTGACATTTCAGGAAAATTATGACTTTTCAGAAAAACAAGATGGCGGATTCCATGGCGGCCATCTTGTAAAAAGGCCGAAAAATCCCAATTATCGACACGATAATTGGGACAGCTGGCATCCCCCGACCGGATTGTGTTGTATGGACCGGTTATGTAATTCGTCAAGGAGTATGGCCTGGTGCAAAAATTTTCGCCATTTTTAGGGAAATTTCCCAGATTTTCCCCGAAAACATGAAAAGTAGAAATAACGACATTTTGAATGGAAATTTTACATAAACACCAAGAATGGAATTCCCCGAATGACATTTGACCATTTTCATCACTTTCAGCTGGCAACCCCAAGAGCCATTGGTGCTTGAATTTTTGGGTCAGACCCGACTTTGGCGAATTAGTTTGTTCTACTAAACTCAAAAGTTGGCAACACCAAGTACACCAGTTGGTGGCCTATATCCCTGAGATTTCAGGAAAATTATGACTTTTCAGAAAAACAAGATGGCGGACAGTGTGGTGGCCATTTTGGAAAAATGATGAAAAATTCCAATTTTCGTCACGATAAATGGGACAGCCGGCACCTTCTGACTGGATTGTGTTGTCCCGGTTGTGTATTTCGTTAAGTAATGTTGCCTGTTGCAAACAAAAAAATCCACATTTTTAGGGTATTTTCCCAGATTTGCCCAAAAACATGAAAGTAGAAATAAAGACTTTTAGAATGAAGACTTTGACTGGCTGGCAACATAGGGGAGGTGGCGAGCAAAGCAAGCCGGCGACCTCCGTAGCGTATTATAGTACGCGTCGAAACCTATCCTGTGGTGCTACCGGTAAAGCGAAGGGGGGAGGTGGCGAGCGAAGCGAGCCGGCGACCCCCGTAGCGTAGGGATAAGGTCACGATAGCTTTTCCTCGGTGTTAGGCAGGTCTTGAGTGGAGCGAAGAGGGGAGGTGTCGAGCGAAGCGAGCCGGCGACCTCCGTAGCGTAACGAAGGTTGAGTGGGTGAAGCGTACAAGTAACTCTCATGAGTAGCTAAAAAGTGCAAAACCTCCACTTTTTGCCCCATTTTCCACTCCTACCTTTTTCAAAGTTGCCCCATTTGCCCCTTTCTCCCCCCTATAGGCGGATCTCGAAAGTTAAGAGACTTGTAACATTTTTTTTTCAGATTCATTGAAAGGGGCAATGCGTAAGTCGAAATCATTTTTCAAAGCTCCCCGTCTCCCCCCTTCATCACCCCTCCGTCTTCACCCCTTTTTTTAAATTCGTGTTCTGTTTTGTTTACGGCTTCGTATAGAGGAGGCTCGGGAAAGTAAAAACCATTTTTCAAAATTGATCCCCTTGCCCCCCTTTTCCCCCCCTTTAGTCGGATCTCGGAAGTTAAGAGACTTGGAACATTTTTTTTTAAGCTTCATTGAAAGGGGCAATGCGTTAGTCGAAATCATTTTTGAAAGCTCCCCCTCTGCCCCTCATCACGACCCGCGAGCTGCGCGCAGCTCGCGCAGCCACGCAAATACTAGTTATAGTTATATAAAACTACAAAGCCACTCACTGACTCACTGATTGACATGTCGTTTCTCGGAATGGGTGAGAGATGGGTTAGGGGTATGTTTTGCAAAAATGTGTAATCTGACCAATCGAGTAGAGGAAAATTATAGGGAAAGTTCAAATCCAAGATGGCGGGCGAGTCCATTTCCGGTTTCGGTGGGGGAAAGACTTGGATGAATTTCGACTCAGAGGTCCTATACGAAATCTAAAAACATTTAAAAAAAAAGTAAAAAAAAAAAAAAAAAACAAGATGGCGGCCGCGCTATGACGTTTTGAAATTGTCGACTTTTTTCACTCGACTTTGACAAATTGTTTTCTTCTACCAAATTCTAAAACCGCCAACGAAAAGTCTGCCAATTTGTTGGTCATTTCAATGGCAATTGGGAAAAATTATGACATTGTGAAAATCCAAGATGGAGGACGCTGCGGCGGCCATTTTGTAAAAAGTTGGAAATTTCGATTTTTTTCAAATCCAGTTTTCGGGTAGTTGGCAACATCGGACGGGTTCGAGTTGTACCGAGCGGTTGTCTGTTTTGTTGACGAGTGTTGCCTGGTGCAAAAATTTTCCCCATTTTTAGGGTATTTTCCCAGATTTTCCCCGAAAACATGAAAAGTAGAAATAATGACATTTTAAATAGAGACTTTGACTAGCCGGCAACATTGGGGTCCCCCAAATGACATTTGACCATTTTGGTTCGTTTTAATTGGCAACCCCAAAAAATATTGAACTTTTTCATTTTTGGGACTTTTTGCCTTTGGCGAATTAGTTTGTTCTACACAACTCAAAAGTTGGCAACACCAAGTACACCAATCGGTGGCCTATATTCTTGACATTTCAGGAAAATTATGACTTTTCAGAAAAACAAGATGGCGGATTCCATGGCGGCCATCTTGTAAAAAGGCCGAAAAATCACAATTTTCGACACGATAATTGGGACAGCTGGCATCCCCCGACCGGATTGTGTTGTATGAACCGGTTATGTAGTTCGTCAAGGAGTATAGCCTGGTGCAAAAATTTTCCCCATTTTTAAGGAAATTTCCCAGATTTTCCCCGAAAACATGAAAAGTAGAAATAACGACATTTTGAATGGAAATTTTACATAAACACTAAGAATGGGGTCCCCCAAATGACATTTGACCATTTTCATCACTTTCAGCTGGCAACCCCGAGAGCCATTGGCGCTTGAATTTTTGGGTCCGACCCGACTTTGGCGAATTAGTTTGTTCTACTAAACTCAAAAGTTGGCAACACCAAGTACACCAGTTGGTGGCCTATATCCCTGACATTTCAGGAAAATTATGACTTTTCAGAAAAACAAGATGGCGGATGCTATGGCGGCCATCTTGTAAAAAGGCCGAAAAATCCCAATTTTCGACACGATAATTGGGACAGCTGGCATCCCCCGACCGGATTGTGTTGTATGGACCGGTTATGTGATTCGTCAAGGAGTGTGGCCTGGTTTAAAAATTTTCCCCATTTTTAGGAAAATTTCCCAGATTTTCCCCGAAAACATGAAAAGTAGAAATAACGACATTTTGAATGGAAATTTTACATAAACACTAAGAATGGGGTTCCTTCAAATGACATTTGACCATTTTCATCACTTTCAGCTGGCAACCCCGAGAGCCATTGGCGCTTGAATTTTTGGGTCCGACCCGACTTTGGCGAATTAGTTTGTTCTACTAAACTCAAAAGTTGGCAACATCAAGTACACCAGTTGGTGGCCTATATCCCTGACATTTAAGGAAAATTATGACTTTTCAGAAAAACAAGATGGCAGACAGTGTGGCGGCCATCTTGTAAAAATGATGAAAAATCCTAATTTTCGACACGATAATTGGGACAGCTGGCATCCCCCGACCGGATTGTGTTGTATGGACCGGTTATGTGATTCGTCAAGGAGTGTTGCCTGGTTTAAAAATTTTCCCCATTTTTAGGAAAATTTCCCAGATTTTCCCCGAAAACATGAAAAGTAGAAATAACGACATTTTGAATGGAAATTTTACATAAACACCAAGAATGGGGTAGGGACCCCATTCTTGGTGTTTATGTAAAATTTCAAATGACATTTTATCATTTTATGTACAGTTACACGTCCTCAAATTACTCTGTTGACTTAGTGTCATTATAACACGTTTATTTTCACAGTAAGGCATCAGAGATCTCCCAAGTAGTTAGACTGAAATCATATAAAATTTTTCTTTCCGGGATAAAACAAATCTTTAGCAAATGTACAGGTCCTCAAAAAACTATGTTGACATACTGTCATTATATCACGTTTATTTTAACAGTATGGCATCAGAGATTTCCAAAGTGGTTAGACTGACATCATTTGAAAATTTTGTTTTCGAGATATAACATAAATCCTTAGAAAATGTTAGCAAATGTACAGGTCCTCAAAGAACTCTGTTGACATACTGTCATTATAACACGTTTATTTTAACAGTATGGCATCAGAGATATTATTATACTAAGTGGTTAGAATGACATCATTCGAAAGTTTTGTTTTCGAGATATAACATACATCCTTAGAAAATTTTAGCAAATGTACAGGTACAGATAAAGATAAAGATCATTTTATTTGTCCAAACATGTGTATACATGCAAGTTATGCATGCAGGATGTAACATTAAAAATTATATTTCGTACGTACATGTTTCACCCGTAAGGCGTACAAGGTCCTCAAAGAACTTTGTTGACTTACTGACATTATAACATGTTTATTTTAACAGTATGGCATCAGAGATATTATTATACTAAGTGGTTAGAATGACATCATTCGAAAGTTTTGTTTTCGAGATATAACATAAATCCTTAGAAAATGTTAGCAAATGTACAGGTCCTCAAAGAACTCTGTTGACATACTGTCATTATAACACGTTTATTTTAACAGTATGGCATCAGAGATATTATTATACTAAGTGGTTAGAATGACATCATTCGAAAGTTTTGTTTTCGAGATATAACATACATCCTTAGAAAATTTTAGCAAATGTACAGGTACAGATAAAGATAAAGATCATTTTATTTGTCCAAACATGTGTATACATGCAAGTTATGCATGCAGGATGTAACATTAAAAATTATATTTCGTACGTACATGTTTCACCCGTAAGGCGTACAAGGTCCTCAAAGAACTTTGTTGACTTACTGACATTATAACATGTTTATTTCAACAGTAAGGCATCAGAGATCTCCCAAGTGGTTAGACTGAAATCATTTGAAATTTTGGTCTTCGGAATATAACAGAAATCTACAGTTAAAAGTAACTGAGACATTTGGTATCTGATATTTAAACCCGTGCAACACAGCAGTCCACGGCTTTTTTATTTTTTACTTTTTAGTACAAAGTAACTAAGACATTTGGTATCTGCCACATAACTCGTATCATAGCTCCATGCCATTTATCTTATTCAATCAATACAATGACTCCACCCACACCTTTGCACACTAGGACTCATTACTGATAAGACAACAACTTTAACACAACATGTTAACGGACTTACCAAACGTCCCTACAGATCCACCACAAGTCAGAAAAAATAAAATAACCTATTAAATGAATGAACCGATGACTCTACCTACACCTTTGCCAGTGCGATTTATTACCGATAAGACAACAAATCATATCAGCGTGGATGGTGAGCGCTGACTTGAGACCCATGTGGACTGCGCGATAGCGATTATCGTTACCGCGCAGTCACGGGGTCTCAAGTCAGCGCTCAACTTTCATGCCACTTACAATAGCCATGTTAACGGGCATATCATCCGTCCCGACCGATCCACCAGAAGTCAGATAGCATCCACATTCCACAACTTGACATCGATTCCCATCCTGATTTTCGCGCCACAGACAACGCAAGACATCCCAGCAATTACACCCACACCGACCACACTTTACTGACCCCCCAACATCGGTATGACAACTCACTTCAACGACGAATTCGCAATCACTCGGTTCTATTGACTTCATCACTAACCGAAGCATGTTCTCGGCAGTAAGCCAACTCTGATCAGAATCCAGAGCCTAACTCCTTAGTAGTTAGTTTCTTCGTGGTCCCTTTAATACTGAAAAATTCCGTGGTCCCTTTTTTCTTCTTCGTGTTCCTATAATACGACCGTCTCGCGACAGTATCCTTTATGGGCGGCATGAGCACCGGGCCGTAGGCCGACGAAGGAGGCCGGCGGATGCCCGGCACTTCGGGGACAGAAGATATTATTATTATTTAATATGCGAGCGAAGCGAGCGCGCGTCATGTAGTACAATTTAATTCGGCAGTAGTTATATATTTCTAGAAGAAACCACGGACAAAAACATACTTGTGGTCCCTTCCAGGGACCGGGACCCCGGGCAAAAAAGACTTTTTATCAATAATTAAGAAATTAATGTACGAATGTAGGTACCGGAGAAGATGCCTTATAATAATGTTTTCTAAATATACTTTTTGTTAAAATAACATGGAACTGTTTCAAATTATATTTATATCGTAACAAGTAAAACATAGTTTTATTTAATTTATCAATAATAAAGCAGTTTAAGGTTGATGTTCCAGGGTAGCCCGCGAAATTCAAATTTTCTTAAGCTTTTTGCAATTTGCAGGCAAGTGATAGGTTGTATGTTGATGAACATTTGATTCGCGGCTGTAAGACGTATGTAGTTATAGAATTATAATCACCAAAATCATTAATACAACCCTCCGAGCTCATAAAGGTGTAAAAATGACTTTTTACAAGGTCAAAGTCATTCCGGAACCTTTATGAGCTCGGAGGGTTGTATTAATGATTTTGGTGATTCACCTTAATAATAGGTAGGTATGTTTAACACTCATCACTCTTATTATCGTGATCAAGCAATGCCCATATACATGGGCGTACACCATTGCATTTGTTTTTTTTTTTTGTTTACTATCGCCTGTGAAAACGATGAGGATTCAAATGTGTTTTTCGAATAACTAATGCCCGGTTTCTGAGGCATTTTATCTATGGTTTATCTGTGGTTTATCTATTCAAATGTACGCATATGAATAGATAAACCACAGATAAAGTGCCTCAGAAACCGGGCATTAGTCATAGGTTTTAATAACTATTCTTACATTCACATGATACATTTTACTCAATCAACAACACAGCCATTGACATAACTGTTAAAATATAAGATAACTGAATCATCATAAATTTAATATTGCTTAGCTTTCCTGAAAGGTCCAAATAGCTGGTCCGGTCCATGTAGCTGGTCATCACTACTAAAAAATACCCACAGTCCCCCCCCCCTCACTGAGGTCCACCTTGGTAAACCGTTGTAAGAAAACTTTCCACGATTCACCCAAGTGGGCGGTGGGTAAGAACTAAAGCATTTGAAATAGGTAAGTGCCTATCATAATGATTTATTACTTAGTAATGACGAATTTTCTTTTCAAAATAAAATAATAGTTCCCAAGACCAATGGCGATAAAAAAAATGTACGAGTTCATTCAAACAATAATAGGTTTTCTTATGGCTTTCTCTGGACTTACTACGTTTAAGAGTTCGATGAAGTAGAAACCTTTCGGGTCTCTTCTGGGCTCTATTAGGCATTTCACTAGAGTTTGAAAAGTGGAAGACTAGGGTTCTTTTTGACATCACGTTTAAGGTTTATTTATACTATACATTGCATACGATTAGAGCATACAATTGGAACTTATTTCATTATTTACCTAATCACTTTTATGGAATAACATTATAATTATAGTTTATCTGTACCGACTTTTAAGTACATCAACTGAAGGAATAAAAAATCGTTCAGTTGATTTACTTAAAAGACCATTTATGTGCTTAGGGTTCTCAAAATATTTAAAAGATTTTATACAATTTACAAAATCTTGGACTCTAAAGGATTTTCCAATTCATTTATGGATTCCTAGGGATTCTCAAAATTTTACAAGGGTAACTAAAACTCCTCAAAAGCACGACAGAACCGCGAGCTGCGCGCAGCTCGCGCAGCCACGCAAATACTAGTTATAGTTATATAAAACTACAAGACCACTGACTGACTGACTCACTCATTGACATGTCGTTTCTCGGAATGGGTGAGAGTTGGGTTAGGGGTATGTTTTGCAAAAATGTGTCATCTGACCAATCGAGTAGAGGAAAATTATAGGGAAAGTTCAAATCCAAGATGGTGGGCGAGTCCATTTCCGGTTTCGGTGGGGGAAACACTTGGATGGATTTCGACTCAGAGGTCCTATACGAAATGTAAAAGCATTTAAAAAAAAAGTAAAAAAAAAAAAAAAAACAAGATGGCGGCCGCGCTATGACGTTTTGAAATTGTCGACTTTTTTCACTCGACTTTGACAAATTGTTTTCTTCTACCAAATTCTAAAACCGCCAACGAAAAGTCTGCCAATTTGTTGGTAATTTCAATGGCAATTGGGTAAAATTATGACATTGTGAAAATCCAAGATGGAGGACGCTGCGCCGGCCATTTTGTAAAAAGTTGGATATTTCAATTATTTTCAAATCCATTTTTCGGGAAGTTGGCAACATCAGACGGGTTTGAGTTGTAGGGAGCGGTTGTGTGTTTTGTTGACGAGTGTTGCCTGGTGCAAAAAAATTTCCCATTTTTAGGGTATTTTCCCAGATTTTCCCCGAAAACATGAAAAGTAGAAATAATGACATTTTAAATAGAGACTTTGACTAGCCGGCAACATTGGGGTCCCCCAAATGACATTTGACCATTTTGGTTCGTTTTAATTGGCAACCCCAAAAAATATTGAAATTTTTAATTTTTGGGACTTTTTGACTTTGGCGAATTAGTTTGTTCTACCAAACTCGAAAGTTGGCAACACCAAGTACACCAATCGGTGGCCTATATTCTTGACATTTCAGGAAAATTATGACTTTTCAGAAAAACAAGATGGCGGATTCCATGGCGGCCATCTTGTAAAAAGGCCGAAATATCCCAATTTTCGACACGATAATTGGGACAGCTGGCATTTCCCGACTGGATTGCTTTGTACCAAGCGGTTGTGTGTTTTGTTAAGGAGTGTTGCCAGCTGCAAATATTTTTCCCATTTTTTGGGTATTTTCCCAGATTTTCCCCGAAAACATGAAAAGTAGAAATAATGACATTTTAAATAGAGACTTTGACTAGCCGGCAACATTGGGGTCCCCCAAATGACTTTTGACCATTTTCATCACTTTCAGCTGGCAACCCCGAGAGCCATTGGCGCTTAAATTTTTGGGTCAGACCCGACTTTGGCGAATTAGTTTGTTCTACTAAACTCAAAAGTTGGCAACACCAAGTACACCAGTTGGTGGCCTCTATCCCTGAGATTTTAGGAAAATTATGACTTTTCAGAAAAAAAAGATGGCGGACAGTGTGGCGGCCATCTTGTAAAACTGATGAAAAATCCTAATTTTCGACACGATAAATGGGACAGCCGGCATCCCCCGACCGGATTGTGTTGTATGGAACGGTTATGTGATTCGTCAAGGAGTGTGGCCTGGTTTAAAAATTGTCCCCATTTTTAGGGAAATTTCCCAGATTTTCCCCGAAAACACTAAAAGTAGAAATAACGACATTTTGAATGGAAATTTTACACAGACACCAAGAATGGGGTCCCCCAAATGACATTTGACCATTTTCATCACTTTTGGCTGGCAACCCCGAGAGCCATTGGCGCTTGAATTTTTGGGTGAGACCCAACTTTGGCGAATTAGTTTGTTTTACTAAACTCAAAAGTTGGCAACACCAAGTACACCACTTAGTGGCTTATATCCCTGAGATTTCAGAAAAATTATGACTTTTTAGAAAAATAAGATGGCGGACAGTGTGGCGGCCATCTTGTAAAAATGATGGAAAATCCTAATTTTCGACACGATAAATGGGACTGCCGGCATCCCCCGACCGGATTGTGTTGTATGAAGCGATTGTGTACTTTGTTGTCGAGTCTTACCTTACGCAAAAAATTTCCCCATTTTTAGGGTATTTTCCCAGATTTTTCCCAAAAACATGAATAGTGGATATAACGACATTTTGAATGGATTTTTTTTACATAAACACCAAAAATGGAGGCTTCAAATGGCATTTGGCCATTTTCATTCTTTTCAGCTGGCAACCCCAAGAGTCATTGGGGCTTGAATTTTCGGATCAGACCCGACTTTGGCGAATTAGTTTGTTCTACTAAACTCAAAAGTTGGTAACACCAAGTACACCAGTTGGTGGCTTATATCCCTGAGATTTCAGGAAAATTATGACTTTTCAGAAAAAAAAGATGGCGGACAGTGTGGCGGCCATCTTGTAAAAATGATATAAAATCCTAATTTTCGACACGATTAATGGGACAGCAGGCATCCCCCGACCGGATTGTGTTGTAGGAAACGATTGTGTACTTTGTTGTGGAGTGTTACTTTACGCAAAAATTTTCCCCATTTTTAGGGTATTTTCCCAGATTTTTCCCAAAAACATGAATAGTGAAAATAACGACATTTCGAATGGAAATTTTACATAAACACCAAAAACGGGGTGATTCAAATGACATTTGACCATTTTCATTCTTTTCAGCTGGCAACCCCGAGAGTCATTGGGTCGTGAATTTTCGGATCAGAACAGACTTTGGCGAATTCTTTTGTTCTACTAAACTTAAAACTTGGCAACACCAAGTACACCAGTTGGTGGCCTATATCCCTGAGATTTCAGGAAAATTATGACTTTTCAGAAAAAAAAGATGCGGACAGTGTGGCGGCCATCTTGTAAGAATAATGAAAAATCCTAATTTTCGACTCGACAAATGGGACAGCCGGCATACCCCGACCGGATTGTGTTGTATGAAGCGATTGTGTATTTTGTTGTGGAGTGTTACCTTACGCAAAAAATTTTCCCATTTTTTTGGTTTTTTCCCAGATTTTGCCCGAAAACATGAAAATAGAAGTAAAGACTTTTAGAATGAAGACTTTGACTAGCTGGCAACATTTGGGTTCGTTGAATGACATTTGATCGTTTTCATCACTTTCAGCTGGCAACCCTGAGAGCCATTGCAGCTTTACTGTTGATTTACTGTCATTATAACACGTTTATTTTAACAGTAAGGCATCAGAGATCTAAGTGGTTAGACTGACATCATTTGAAATTTTTGTTTTCGGGATATAACATAAATCCTTAGCAATTTTCAGCAAATGTACAGTTACACGTCCTCAAATTACTCTGTTCATTTAGTGTCATTATAACACGTTTATTTTCACAGTAAGGCATCAGAGATCTCCCAAGTAGTTAGACTAAAATCATATAAAATTTTTGTTTTCGGGATAAAACAAATCTTTAGCAAATGTACAGGTCCTCAAAAAACTATGTTGACATACTGTCATTATATCACGTTTATTTTAACAGTATGGCATCAGAGATTTCCCAAGTGGTTAGACTGACATCATTCGAAAGTTTTGTTTTCGAAATATAACATAAATCCTTAGAAAATTTTAGCAAATGTACAGGTCCTCAAAGAACTTTGTTGACTTACTGACATTATAACATGTTTATTTCAACAGTAAGGCATCAGAGATCTCCCAAGTGGTTAGACTGAAATCATTTGAAATTTTGGTCTTCGGAATATAACAGAAATCTACAGTTAAAAGTAACTGAGACATTTGGTATCTGATATTTAAACCCACACCTTCGTGCAACACAGCAGTCCACGGCTTTTTTATTTTTTACAGATAACTGAATCATCATAAATTTAATATTGCTAAGCTTTCTTGAGAGGTCCAAATAGCTGGTCCGGTCCATGTAGTTGGTCATCACTACTAAAAAATACCCACAGTCCCCCTCCCTGAGGTCCACCTTGGTAAACCGTTGTAAGAAAACTTTCCACGATTCACCCAAGTGGGCGGTGGGTAAGAATTAAAGCATTTGAAATAGGTAAGTGCCTATCATAATGATTTATTACTTAGTAATGACGAATTTTTTTTTCAAAATAAAATAATAGTTCCCAAGACCACGATAGATGGCGATAAAAAAAATGTACGAGTTCATTCAAACAATAATAGGTTTTCTTATGGCTTTCTCTGGACTTACTACGTTTAAGAGTTCGATGAAGTAGAAACCTTTCGGGTCTCTTCTGGGCTCTATTAGGCATTTCACTAGAGTTTGAAAAGTGGAAGACTAGGGTTCTTTTTGACATCACGTTTAAGGTTTATTTATACTATACATTGCATACGATTAGAGCATAAAATTGGAACTTATTTCATTATTTACCTAATCACTTTTATGGAATAACATTATAATTATAGTTTATTTGTACCGACTTTTATGTACATCAACTGAAGGAATAAAAAATCGTTCAGTTGATTTACTTAAAAGACCATTTATGTACTTAGGGTTCTCAAAATATTTAAAAGATTTTATACAATTTACAAAATCTTGGACTCTAATGGATTTTCCAATTCATTTAAGGATTCCTAGGGATTCTCAAAATTTTACAAGGGTAAATAAAACTCCTCAAAAGCACGACAGAACCGCGAGCTGCGCGCAGCTCGCGCAGCCACGCAAATACTAGTTATACTATATAAAGCTAAATTACCACTGACTGACTCACTCACTGACATAATTGTTCTCCCAGATGGTGGATGGGGAGGTGGGTATATTTTGACAGATTCGTAAACAAGTCACTCTCGTGAGTATGGGAAAAGTCCCAAACCCCCCCTTTTCCCCCCCCTTCTCCCCCCTCCCTATCGTATCTCGGAAACAAAGAGACTTTACTTGTTTTTTTTTAGAGATTCGTATAGAGGAGGCTCGGGGAAGTAAAAACCATTTTTCGAATTTGACCCCCTTGCCCCCCTTCACCCCCCCTTTAGGCGGATCTCGAAAGTTAAGAGACTTTGAACGAATTTTTTTTCAGATTCATATAGAGGGGCATTGCGTTAGTCGAAATCATTTTTAGAAACTCCCCCCTCTCCCCCCCTTCACCCCCCCCCCCCTCTTCACCTCTTTTTTTACTCCTGAAAAAATTTTTGATTCTTACCTAAATCTATTTGAGGGGCGTTGAAATTTGTATACCCTCCTCTCCCCAACCTCCCCTAAAATTAAAAGGGCTGTAACTTCATAACGGTTAGAGATAGCCATTAGGTGTTTGAACAAATATTATAGTAGGCGTCGAAACCTGTCCGGTGGTGGTACAGCGGTAAAGCGAAGGGAGGAGCGGGCGAGCGAAGCGAGCCGGCGACCCTCGTAGCGTAGGGATAATGTCATGATAGCTTTCCGGTGGTAGGTAGATCCTGAGTGGAGCGAACCTGCGAGACCGAGTGGAGCGAAGGGGGGAGGTGGCGAGCGAAGCGAGCCGGCGACCTCCTTAGCGTAACGAAGGTTGAGTAGTATGGGAAAAGTCCCAAACCCCCCCTTTTCCCCCCCTTTCTCCCCCCTCCCTATCGTATCTCGGAAACAAAGAGATTTTACGTGTTTTTTTTTAGAGATTCGTATAGAGGAGGTTTGGCTAAGTAAAAATCATTTTTTAAAGTGCCCCCCCGTGCCCCCCTTCTTCCCCCTTTTAGGCGGATCTCGGAAATAAAGAGACATTACGTGTGTTTTTTTAGGGATTCGTATAGAGGAGGCTCGGGAAAGTAAAAATCATTTTCCAAAGTGGCCCCTCCTTGCCCCCCTTCTCCCCCCCTTTAGGCGGATCTCGGAATTAAAAAGAATTTACGTGTTTTTTTTTAGGGATTCGTATAGAGGAGGCTCGGTAAAGTAAAAATCATTTTTCAAAGTATCCCCCCTTGCCCCCCTTCTCCCCCCTTTTAGGCGGATCTCGAAAGTTAAGATACTTGGGAACGATTTTTTTTTCAGATTCATATAGAGGGGCATTGCGTTAGTCGAAATCATTTTTAGAAACTCCCCCCTCTCCCCCCCTTTACCCTCCCCTCTTTACCTCTTTTTTTACTCCTGAATTTTTTTTTGATTTTTACCTAAATCTATTTGAGGGGCGTTGAAATTTGTATACCCTCCCCTCCCCAACCTCCCCTAAAATTAAAAGGGCTGTAACTTCATAACGGTTAGAGATAGCCATTAGGTGTTTGAACCAATATTATAGTAGGCGTCGAAACCTGTCCGGTGGTGGTACAGCGGTAAAGCGAAGGGGGTAGCGGGCGAGCGAAGCGAGCCGGCGACCCCCGTAGCGTAGGGATAATGTCATGATAGCTTTCCGGTGGTAGGTAGGTCCTGAGTGGAGCGAACCTGCGAGACCGAGTGGAGCCAAGGGGGGAGGTGGCGAGCGAAGCGAGCCGGCGACCTCCTTAGCGTAACGAAGGTTGAGTGGGTGAAGCGTAACTCAGGGGCGACGACAAGCAAACCTTAGGGTAATGTTTTTGTAGTGGTAGTAGGAGGTAGTAGGTATGTGTAGGTAGGTGTAGGTAGGTTTAGGTAGGTAGTAGGTAGGTGTAGGTAGGTGTAGGTAGGTGTAGGTAGGTGTAGGTAGGTGTAGGTAGGTGTAGGTAGGTGTAGGTAGGTGTAGGTAGGTAGTAGGTAGGTGTAGGTAGGTAGTAGGTAGGTAGTAGGTAGGTAGTAGGTAGGTGTAGGTAGGTAGTAGGTAGGTGTAGGTATGTAGTAGGTAGGTAGATGTAGGTAGGTAGTAGGTAGGTGTAGGTAGGTGTAGGTAGGTGGTAGGTAGTAGGTAGGTGTAGGTAGGTAGTACCGCGAGCTGCATTGGAACATTTTTTTTTCAGATTCATTGAGAGGTGCAATGCGTTAGTCGAAATCATTTTTCAAAGCTCCCCCTCTCCCCCCATTCACGCCCCGCGAGCTGCGCGCAGCTCGCGCAGCCACGCAAATACTAGTTATACTATATAAAGCTCGATTACCACTCACTGACTGACTCACTCACTGACAGAATTGTTCTCCCAGATGGTGGATGGGGAGGTGGGTATATTTTGACAGATTCGTAAACAAGTAACTCTCGTGAGTATGGGAAAAGTCCCAAACCCCCCCTTTTCTCCCCCCTTCTCCCCCCTCCCTATGGTATCTCGGAAACAAAGAGACCCGTATTTTTTTGTTTTTACAGATTCGTATAGAGGAGGCTCGGGAAAGTAAAAACCATTTTTTGAATTTGACCCCCTTGCCCCCCTTCACCCCCCCTTTAGGCGGATTTCGAAAATAAAGAGATTTTACGCGTTTTTTTTAGGGATTCGTATAGAGGAGGCTTGGGGAAGTAAAAACCATTTTTAAAATTTGACCCCCTTGCCCCCCTTCACCCCCCCCTTTCGGATCTCGGAAGTTAAGAGACTTGGAACGAATTTTTTTTCAGATTCATATAGAGGGGCATTGCGTTAGTCGAAATCATTTTTAGAAACTCCCCCCTCTCCCCCCCTTTACCCCTCCCCTCTTTACCTCGTTTTTTACTCCTGAAAAATTTTTTGATTCTTACCTAAATCTATTTGAGGGGCGTTGAAATTTGTATACCCTCCCCTCCCCAACCTCCCCTAAAATTAAAAGGGCTGTAACTTCATAACGGTTAGAGATAGCCATTAGGTGTTTGAACCAATATTATAGTAGGCGTCGAAACCTGTCCGGTGGTGGTACAGCGGTAAAGCGAAGGGGGGAGCGGGCGAGCGAAGCGAGCCGGCGACCCCCGTAGCGTAGGGATAATGTAATGATAGCTATCCGGTGGTAGGTAGGTCCTGAGTGGAGCGAACCTGCGAGGCCGAGTGGAGCCAAGGGGGGAGGTGGCGAGCGAAGCGAGCCGGCGACCTCCTTAGCGTAACGAAGGTTGAGTGGGTGAAGCGTAACTCAGGGGCGACGACAAGCAAACCTTAGGGTAATGGTTTTTTAGTGGTAGTAGGAGGTAGTAGGTAGGTAGGTGGTAGGTAGTAGGTATGTGTAGGTAGGTGTAGGTAGGTAGTAGGTAGGTGTAGGTGTAGGTAGGTAGGTAGTAGGTAGGTGTAGGTAGGTGTAGGTAGGTAGTAGGTAGGTCTAGGTAGGTAGTAGGTAGGTGTAGGTAGGTAGTAGGTAGGTAGTAGGTAGGTAGTAGGTAGGTAGTAGGTAGGTAGTAGGTAGGTAGTAGGTAGGTGTAGGTAGGTGTAGGTAGGTGTAGGTAGGTGTAGGTAGGTGTAGGTAGGTAGTAGGTAGGTGTAGGTAGGTGTAGGTAGGTGTAGGTAGGTGTAGGTAGGTGTAGGTAGGTGTAGGTAGGTGTAGGTAGGTAGTAGGTAGGTGTAGGTAGGGGTAGGTAGTACCGCGAGCTGCATTGAAACATTTTTTTTTTTCAGATTCATTGAGAGGTGCAATGCGTTAGTCGAAATCATTTTTCAAAGCTCCCCCTCTCCCCCCCTTCACGCCCCGCGAGCTGCGCGCAGCTCGCGCAGCCACGCAAATACTAGTACAGATTATAAATTAGATATGACAATGGCAAACGACAATATTATTAAAGAGATATTATTATTATATTAATTGTAGTTAACACAGATATTGTAATGTACCTATAGATTCGTAGAGTTCATCATCTGCCTAGCCGACCCCAACTATGTTGAGTCGGCTTCTAGTCTAATCGGATGTAGCTGAACACCAATTATTTTTCATGGTGCTACTGCCTATCTTACCACCACGACCCAATTATTATTTTTTGGGTAGTAGGATACCACTTTGTAAGACCTTTTTCGGCCACTATTCGACATCTTCAAATAATAGCCGGGACCAACGGTTTAACGGGCTTTCCGGGGCACAGAGGAAATTCGGTATTTATGTAATGGGTGGACACCCATCTACGGACCAACCTAGACAAGCGTGGCTTAACCTGAAGATCAAGATCAAGCCGAGCTGTTGTTATTATTTAGCCACGTGAGCTCCTCGATAGTCTCGTTGACTCCAATAAAATAAACTGACATGCCGTGACCTGCATAAAAAGCAACGATATTTTTTATAATGACTAAAGGGTTACCTACATAGGGGACAGGGGTGCTACCTTTTAATTGATACGAAATGATACCGTGCTCAATTGATCATTAGACCCGCATGATAGTGATAAAACATGATAGTTATTATTTTTATCACTAAGGGTGCGAATTGAAACATAATTAAAGCTATTACGGCTAAATTTGTAGAAAAAATAAGGGCAAATTAAAACGACAAGATTATATCTAATTATGTAAACAATTTGTGTACCTAGCATCACTACTTCGCAGAAGGAGGCGACGGCGTCCTATTCCTCTTCGCCCCGGACCATGGCTTGCACCAGGGCCGGGCGCGAGAGGTCGCCGCCTCCGGAATAAGCAACCCTTGCCAACTGAAAGTCTTCATGTCAAAAAAAAATGCTATATTCGATTCTTTAGCTCTCACCCGCCAGCAGGGTAGCCAGCCGCCAGCAATGTATCAAAGATAATGTAGACTTACCTGAAAAGAGAAAATAAAAGGAAGCATTAATTTGTGGCAAAAAATTTAAAACTGTCACTGAATACATATTGAAATAAGAACAGGTGGACGATACTGGCGACTTCAAAATGTTCTACAAACGATTGGCTCTTAAAATTGTGTCCTGCGTATTCCGTTGTTTATACTACACTACTTCCTGACTTCAGGAACTGATAGACGCTACCGAAAACGCCAAACTAGTAGGTCAGTTCTTCTGGGCTGATACAATTTAGATTGCTTTTACCACCCTAAGAAGAAGCAGTATGTAATTGGCTGAGAACTAAGAGCTCTTTTTTTTATTTTGGGGGAGGTTGGGAAATCATTAAATAACCCCTCCCGCTCTGTGTGCTCTACCCAGAGCGGAAAGGGAGTGTCAGAATTCTACTGACTAGAAACCACCCATGTTCCTTCTTAGCCCTTTGTGTAGGGGCCGCAGTATCTCTTTTGAACAACCCGAGACGGGCAGAATCAAAGAGCTCTCAGCTAGAACTTAGATTATAAAGACTGCCATTATTTTAAACATGTATATAAAAGAGGTACCTTCAGCTTCAGCAATGGTTATCAATGTTTACGTCCCAAAAACTAAAACAAGAGAGTCTTTAACAAAATTAACAGAAGCATTATTTTTTTTTACTTTGTATTTAATCAAGTTATTGCGACGTTCAGCGATAAACCAATGACCTGTACTTATTGAAATCATAAGATGCAAATATAACATGTTTCCTGAATGTTATTTCAAGGACTTTTTTTACTAACTAATAACTGCAGCAAACTACCTAATTAGCTAAAAATGCTTGACTCACAGTTTCTTTTTCGTTCAGTATGAAATGACGACATTGCCAATCTTATTTGCATACAATATTCGTAATGTGATAATGTATTCGTCGCATAGGCGAAGCTTTTTGTATTATTTATGTGATAGGGGGCCTATAACCATAAAACGGGCACAAATCCAGCCGGTGGCTGCTATTCAGAAATTCCTGGTTGAAAAACCCAATAACACTTTGCCTAACCTGGTAATCAAACCCAGGACCTCATGCCCAGCAGTCGTACTTTGCGACCACTAGACCAACGAGGCATGAGCTTCCTAGTTCACTAATTATTCAAAACCTGGAACCAAATGCGAAGTCAAACTTAGAAACCTCCAAAGTTCTGCTTAGGTACTGATTGCGTTACTCATTTGATGATTACTGCCGTCACTTAGTAAAGATTTGACATACTTTTGTATGACAAAACTGTTAAAACCTTTACTAAGTGATGGCCTAAGTAATCATTAAAGCTCTCTGAGTGCGGCAGTAAGTCCCTAAGTTCACCGTCTCCAGACGTCCATATGTTACAAAATATGAATAAACATTAAACATTCTCCCGTATTACCATAACACCAATGAATGGATCCAATGAATCTATCAAATGCCCTATTTGTGTTTAAAAAAATATATCTAATAATAGTCCACGTCCGTTGCGAGGCACGTGTCAATATAATTTATAGGTTTTATCCCCCATACAACATGGGAATCGATCGGTGGGGATGCATTGAGGATGCGGTGATAGTCTACTATTTGGGTGGCCGGATAAATGCTTGGACTGATTTATACTTCCTTGTAGATGTAATTTTACCTTGTGGAGTTAATCAATTTATTTTATAAGTATTTTAAACTTATTTGTTATTGTTTGTGGAATCAAAACAAACATAAACTAAAGTAACATTCTGAAAAAGATTTTCTTTAAAATAGGTAGGTATTAGTTCATTTAATTTTATGAGTCGAATACACATAAATACTTTTATATTTAGATCGAATAGCGTTTATTTTTTACTCAAAATAAGGACAATAAGTCAATAACTTGTTTTATCTACAGTGCAGAATATAGTACAACGAAATACAACATTATTATTGAAAAGAACGGACAAAACTGGCTGTTAGCGCCATCTACCTACAGTACAACAAACTACGCGCAAGCTTGGAGTATTCAATGACTCGATGGCTCTGTCTGGTGGTTTAGTTTGCACGCCGACGAACTAGATGGTGCTAGCAGTACATGTCATTGACACCATGCTGTTTTGGTGGGAAAATTAAAAATTCACACAAAGCTTTGAACAATAGTGTAAAATTAATTATTACTTATAACATTATTGTATAGGTTTAATTAACATATTAAATTATTTATATTATTTACACTGCGGACCGAAACTAAATATTATTTTGATACGAACTAGCTGATAATGTGGCTTAGCTGTTTTAGGTTTTTTGGAGAGTCACAGGTTCGAACTTCATAGACAAAGTCCAAATCCAAGGACGGCAATTATTTTAACAACACAAAAGCCTGAAAAAAAACTCTAATTTCCTCAAACAATAATCTAATTAGACCAATATAACATGCATTAGTAAGAAACTACTTACAAACCGGCCTTCACTGCCTTCACCAGCACATTTCCGGTAAAAAAATACTTCAATGTGTTTCATTTTGACAAGCCATAAAACTCTTCCTATGGAATTGGACCTCTTTTGATATCAAGACGTGCCATTAGCTGATAAATGGAGCTCATTTATCAGATATTGAGAGGAAATGTAGTGCTTTCTCTGGCCTCAAATCTGAGTCCTTTCTAAGAAATAAATCATCGACCTTGCTAGGTCAAAGCCTGCACACACAATGGTCGATCTAACAACGTTCCGGTGCGCGGGCGCACTGAAGCCGTGATTTATGAAATTGTGGTTGCGCAAGCGACTGTAATTGGATCTGTGCGATGATTGGTTTGGTGTAATAGTGTGATATTCGCTTATTTGCCTGCTTTCTCTGTTGGTTTTTTGTGGGTATATTTATAAATATATACTCAAAGGTCAGAAAGTGTGTTTGACGTTTAGAAAATAAACATCAAACAAAAAAGAGCAAATGGCATAGGATTATAATAGGTCTAGTGGTCGCAACCGCGTCTGTTGAGCAAGAGAGAAGATTCGATTTCCGGGTCGGGAAAATTGTTCAGGAATTTCTCAGAAGCAGCCACGGAGTCTGGATCTGTCCCTGGTTGATGGCAACAGGATTGCATCGGAATTTTCCCATGGAATAGGGGTATTAAATGGGACTTAATATTACTGGCGATGTGTTGGTGTTCTATTAGTACTATTTATTAGAAGGGATGAAATTTTGGTGTTCATAAACTGTTGATTTTCAGCGTAACTTGAAAAAGGTACCTAGTTTTGATTTTATTGCAAAAAGTACTTAATTTGGTCGTTTTGGAACATGGTTTTATGCTTGCTTATATGCTGTAGAATATAAAAAAGAAAGATAACTGACTAATTAATTGATCGGTTCTCATGTGGGCTGTTTACCGTTTTTATAGGCATTCTATATGGTATGTGGTGGTAGGGAGCAGCTATCAGTGACAGATAGGCTACCCACTGGCGCCGCCCACGCAAATCCTACTAATCTAGGAACTACAAAAAACATCATTAATATTTTAATTAATTAATACTGTTCGTTCTGGAGTGACGACCGCGAACCGGTAGACGTTGCATTGGAAGGCCTCCCACTAGGTGGACCGATAACTTGGTGAAGGTTGCGGGGATCCACTGGATGCGAGACGTATGGGGCCGGTCAATGTGGTGACACTTGGGGAAGGTCTATGTCCAGTAGTGGACATCTTTCGGCTCAAATGATGAAGATAATAAAGACTTTGTTTTAGCTAAAGCACAGTCAGACATTTTTCTAGTATAAACATCAATTTTTGCTCCAAACTATCCGCTTACAACTGACAGAGTATAGAGCCTTCGTATCCAGCCTTCTTCTCTAGACTTCAATCACGCTTAATGCTAAGCGATGGATGAGGTCTTTGTTGGAACGAGCATGCCCAAAGGATGCCCGTTCACTCATCTCGGTTTGAAGGTTAAATGTAGCAGGGAAGAGGGAACACAGATGCGTAGAGAGTTTAAACTTTGGATTTTAAGTTTATGCTAAGTAAGTGAGGTTTATAAATCTTGAACGAAACTCCTCCTATAGTTAAATATGAATGTTCAGACGAGGCATAACATTACAGCAGATCAGTTAAAAAAAATCTTCTATTCCCTAAATACAATAGGTGTAGCATGCAAGTCGGAGATTCAAAGAAAACTCCAAGTGGGCCAAACATTTGTATGACCTACAGAGAAACATGTTCCAAATCAGGTAGTTAGCATTGTTTGTGTACGTGATTTGTATGAGTGAGTAATGTTAGGCGCCGAAGATGCAGAGAATTTCAAAGTAGAGCTCAAAAAGAGAACCGTGTCGGTGACCCCAGAATCTTGCCAAGGATGAGAAAAGTGATCTTTAAGGACGCATTTGCAAATGTGTCGATTTTCAGAAATAAATAGTTTTTCGGCGCATTTTACGGCAAATGAAACTAAATTAATTGTGACTAAATTAATAATTTAATACAGATAGATACTGATTACAGGAGGAAGCGCTAGCGTAGCCCGCGAAATACTTTTATGCCTATACCACACCTCCGCTGCGAAACTCAAAGGGCGAAACCGCAATAGTTTCGTTGTGAGTTGTAAGTTCTTTGGCGGCGAAACAGGAGCGAAATTCCCTGCTCTAACGTACACACGGGCACACGGCTACACATCAAGCTGTACAAAACCAGATAATCTTGGCCTCACTTTACTAGATCTTTTCGCACAATGAACGATCAGATTATACTGGTTTTGTATAGCTTGATGTGTAGCCGTGTGTACAAAACTGACTATGATGTTGTCTCTTTCTAAAACGATTTCGCTCATTTGCTCAGGAACCGTCTCGTCTACATCTCCGCCCGTTGACCGTAGGTAGTACTGTTGTACAGCGAAACTCGCGCAGCGGTTTCGCAATTGTTGTTTCGCAGCGGAGGTGTGCTACAGGCATTAGATGAAATACTCATCCAATGAGATACAATGAACTGAAAAGGTAGTACTTATTGATGATCAAAATGATTAAAATTCTGTAAATACATTCGGGAAGTACATTCTATTCGACTTTCAGTTTGATATAAAAAAAAATACAAAAAACGAATTTCGCGAGGTACTACCGGTACCGAGTTCACTGAGGCCTGTTGCCCTTTTCACCCTTTTGGTGGGTGGAAAATCATCGAATAACCCCCCCCCCCCCCCGCTCAGCGAAGGGGAGTGTCAGACTTCTACTGACTAAAAACCAAACCCATGTTCCTTCTTCGCCCTTGTGTCGGAGCCGCGTTATCCTTTCGACAATCCACAGCCCCGACGGGCGTCGGCCCTTGCGGGCCCCTCCTTGCTGACATCTCTTTGAGGCGCGCGTGGAACACGTACTTACGCGCCGCCGACACGGTCTGTTGCCGTCATGACGACGGCCGGACGGCGAGCTAGCCCGTTACTCACCGTCCACAGGCCCGCGTCTACGGTGGCCGGAGGTCATCGCGTGACCCCCGACGCCCGGAGCGCCTTCACCCTTATGTCCTAAACTCCTAAGTTATAAGGTTGAAAAGGGATCGACCATCAGTGAATTTAGTTGTGGTAGTATCTCTTATTGCAGTTATTGTAATTATTATACAGAATTTCATAGGGACGAGCGTGTCAGTAACGTTTAACTGCGCCCATAATTAGTGGAAGAACGTGTAATGAGCACGAAACAGAGCCAGTTACCAGTTTACGTGCGACCTTGCTCTTCTGTCCTTGGTCAATGTTTTCCAGTTCAATCGTTTGCAAGGATGGTCACACACATAACCCACGCAATCTGAGGTATCATTTTTTATAATTTAACCTCACGCCTGTCATCCCAAAGGGTTAGGCAGAGGTATAGGCTACTAATAGTTCGTACACCCACATTTGGCCTGCAATGTTTAGGTTCCACGTAAAAGGGGGCGAGTAAGACATGCCGGTTTCCTCACGATGTTTTCCTTCACCGTTTCGAGAGCAGCGGTGATGATATAAATTACACAAAGTAATGCGCCTGCCTGGGTTCGACACCACTGGTTGGTGGTGGTAAGTCGGGGCCGACACCACTGGGCCACCGCTGCTCCGACGGGATACGGACGGGATAGGGACGAATCGCATGTGACTACAAAGGTAATGGATATAAATGTTGATGGGTGGAGAGGGAGAGGAAGACCAAAGAAATGATGGATGGATTGTGTGAGCCTGTGAGGAATGATATGAAAGAGAAAGGAGTAAATGCCACTGTGACGTCTAACAGGGAAGAATGGAAAAAGAAAATGCCATGCGTGTTGCGCCGACCCCAAATAGAATGAGTTAAGGGCAGGAAGATGATGATTATTACCAAACTCAGGGAGCTCTTGGCTAAATTAGTAGATCTTTAAAATTAAGGTTGATGTTCCAGGGTAGCCCGCGAAATTGTGTATGTAACTCTCAAGAATGACTTTTTGATGAAATACTCATTCTTGACAGTTCATGAACTTGGAGGGTTGTAATGATGATTTTGATGATTATAATTCTGTAACTACACTACTACTACTACTTACACCCGCGAATCATATTTTCACTAACATACAACCTTACAAGAAACGATTCAAAATGCCCACAAACAGATCATAGTGATGGGAGATTTTAATGGTCAGATAGGAACTTATGAGAACCCAGGTGAAGAATACACAATAGGCAAATATGGGCATGGTAAAAGAACTAAGAATGGCGCAAGGTTAGTTTCATTTGCTCTCCAAAACAAACTGAGTATTCTCAATAGCTTTTTTAAGAAAAAGAAAACAAAGAAATGGACATGGATCTCTCCAAATGGTGTCTATAAAAATGAAATAGATTTTATTTTGTCCAATAATATCAAAACATTTAAAAACGTCTCTATTGTGCAGAACCTGAATTTCAATTCAGATCACAGAATGGTTCGTGCTACATTGACAGGCAGGCGTATACAAAAGAACAGGAGATGGCAAAGTAATGATAGCTCAGCCCTGATGTGTACTGGGAATAGTGACATGCTTATAAACAACTTAACAGCCTTAGTAGGAATATTCAGAGAAAAATCCACACCTGTTGAAGAAAAATATGGAAAGATTTTAAACGCACTTAAAACAGAAACTAGAAAAGTAAATAAGAAAACAACATCTACAGAAACTCAACAGCTACTTGAAGAAAGGAGAAAACTGTTACAATCAAAGAAAAGTAACCGAGAGGAAAGAAACAAGATAACAGAAGTTAGTAAAAAGATAAATGAAAGCATTAGGAGAGATAGAAAAATCAAAAGACAGGAAACATTAGAAAAACATATTAAAAGAACTGGTGGAATAAAAAAGGCTATTAAAGAATTAAATGACAAAAAAGAATGGATGCTAAAATTAAAAACTAGGAATAATAAACATACAAGGAAAAGACCTGAGATAATTAAGGAGGCTACAGACTATTATAGAGATTTATATAAAAGCAAGAATTCCATAATAGCAACCGAGGATCAATACCCATTAAATTCTGAACCTATACCAAAAATATTAAAAGAAGAAACTGCTAAAGCTATAAACACACAAAAAGTAGACAAAACACCTGGGTCCGATCAAATAACCAACGAACTGCTCAAATCTACTTTACCAGTAATTGCTCCAATATTAACAGACTTATTTAATGAAATTATAGAAACCGAAATCATTCCACAAGACTGGACAAAATCAACGATCATTCTGTTACATAAGAAAGGAGATAAAGAGGAAATTGGAAACTATCGCCCAATCAGTTTAATGTCGAATATTTATAAAGTCTTCTCAAAAATTATTCTGTCCAGAATTACCAGAGTACTCGACGAAAACCAACCGAGAGAACAAGCGGGTTTCCGAAGTAAATTTTCAACCATAGATCACATTCACGCTTTAAGACAAGTTATACAAAAATATAATGAATATAATAAAATTTACTTCTTAGGATTCGTAGACTATAATAAAGCTTTTGACTCCCTGGAACACGGGTACATCTGGGAAGCTCTGCAAGAACAAAATATACAGGACAGATATATAAAAATCTTAAAAAACATATACTCCAAAAGCACAGCACAAGTAAGATTGGAAAAATCAGGCGAGGAATTCTCTATAGAGCGAGGCGTTCGTCAAGGCGACCCTATCTCACCTAAATTATTTTCGGCAGCACTGGAGAGGATAATCAGGAACCTAGAATGGAGAGATCAAGGGCTCAATATAAATGGCGAAAATCTAAGTCATCTACGTTTTGCAGATGATCTAATACTGTTCTCTGAATGTCCTAGAACATTACAACAAATGTTGCAACAGCTATCAGACCAGAGTGCAGTAGCAGGACTAACAATGAACATCATGAAAACAAAAATTATGACTAACTCCTCAAAGACACAAAAGATCACAGTAAACATGCAGGAAATAGAATATGTAGATGAGTATATATACTTAGGACAGCTAATATCACCTACGAAAACCATGCATAAGGAAGTTGATAGGAGGATAGCCAATACATGGAAAAGATACTGGTCATTAAGTGAAGTTATGAAGGATAGAGACATGCCAATTAAAGCGAAAAGAAAAGTCTACAATACGTGCATTCTCCCATGTTTAACATATGGCTGTCAAACTTGGGCATTAACAGAAATCTTAGCAAATAAAATAAACGTCTGCCAAAATAGTATAGAGAGGAGTGCTATTGGAGTCAAGAGAAAAGATAAAGTTAGACTAACAGAAATTAAAAACAAAACAAAATTCAAACAGGCAAACTCCCTATACCGAACACTGAAATGGCAATGGACAGGACACATGTTAAGGGATAAACAAGAAAAATGGACGAAAATTATAACGGAGTGGTACCCAAGGGATGGTAAAAGAAGCAAAGGGCGAAAAACTAAAAGATGGGAGGACGATATAAAAAAGGTGGTTGGTCCAGAATGGACCCGAATAGCAAAAGATAGGGAGAAATGGAAATCTTTGGAGGAGGCCTATGTCAAAAGACAAGCTGTTTTTCTACCGAACGCCGATATAAGTTAATTGTAGTAAAGTAAGAAAAAGGTAGTTACTTAATTGAAGTCAATGATATGTAAGTTTAAACAGTAATAAAGGCTAATTTTATTTTATTATTTATTTATTTACAACCTAGCACTGGCCTGCAAATCGCTAAAAACGTAAGAAAATTTGAATTTCGCGAGCTACCCTGGAACATCCACCTTAAGGCGAGGTTGCAGTACTTTGTTTTTATGATCGCACGACCTCACCCCCCACCCTGCCGCGCGAGCGATATAATGCCTAAATTTTGACTGCTTTTTCTTCTTGGAGAAAAATGATAAAGAAATTATACAATATGTTTTCAACATTTACTTTAGAATAAAAAGTTCTATCTACTGTGATATTTAAACTTTCATATAAATTCATGATGAAATGTCTTAGCAGTACACGTTTTAAATTGTGATTTAGAGTCATATGTTTGATAAAAAAATGATCGAGCCGATCATTCTAAATCGCGTTTTTATCTTCACGATTTACTAGAGAGTATGTTCAATTTTTATGTAATGATTTTTATTTATTAAAAAAACTCATATTTAGTTCGATTTTCAAAGGTTCTAAAATCTTAAAAAGTACTGCAACCCCGCCTAAAGAAACGATTGCCGAGATCACTCCGTTGATGGGGTGACGATATAAGTACGTAAGGGTAGCGTTGCCAGGCGTCCGGATAAAGCCAGACATACTTAGTTAGGCTTTTTAATTGCGTGTCCAGCCAGAATAAAGGGTGTACGGCTTGTCTGGCTTTTGTTAGACGATTTTGCGAGCACCGAGTTGGCCATGCGCGGGATCATTAGAATTTAACAAGATTTATAGTAATATACAAAAAAAAACTTGATTTTACATATTATTTTTTTGCCGTACTGAGACACAAAAGATCCTCAATAATGTAAGGTGTCCGCCTTTCTACCTAAATGTCCGGCTAAACTGGATACTCTGTCCGGATATTAGGTTTGGCGACCTGGCAACTCTACGTAGGGGCATGACTCGTAAAGCGATCGTGTGTGATCAAAGTGCTTTGAGTTTGATTCTTAAAAGCTACGTGCCCTCTAAATAAACCTAATCAGATTCTACATAGCTTGTTTACCCGGCCTTGTACCACGGCCTTGGCAGCAGCTTTCCAGCTGTTCGCAAGGATGTCAGAAGGTCACACGCTCGGCACCGATAGCAAAACCGGTAGTTATCGGTTCTTCATCGATTAGTCACCGTTGTTTTGGCTTTTTAAAACTTTTGCTGCTGTCTTCGAATTAATTTGTTGGTTTGTAACGGTGACTGTAATTGATAAATCTGCTGTTTTCTCAACAGTTAGTGAAAACTTAACACGACATCATGTCCATTCCCGGAATGTTAGGCAGAAGTGTAGGTACTTAATAGTACACCCTCATTTCGCCAACTTTGTTTAAGTCCATGTAATTGAGGGCGAGTATATTGCCACAAATCCAGAGTTGGCTGCTACTGAGAAATTCCTGATGGAAAAAGCCGATAACACTTTGCGCGACCCGAGAATCGAACCCAAGTCCTCATGTTCAGCAGTCGCGCTTGCGATCCCTAGACCAACGAGGTAGTCAGGTACTGAAAATAGGTTACAAAACCATGTGAGAATAAACTATAAATATGTGGACTTCCAGACGGTTTCACGGCCCCTGGCTGGAGGCCCTACACTCAAGGCACACACAGGATAGTCCAGTTAAGCAGTCAGATTGACCTGCGAGAATACACAAAAAGAAAGATAGCGCCCCAGCAAACCAGGAAGGATATCACAGGACATAGTGCTCAACAAAACATGCTCTACAATTCCACATAGACTCTGGAACGAGGGAAATAGTAGTCACCGGGAAAGATCTTTACCCAGCTGTGGGATAACGCAGGGTTACAGTAACAGTCTGAACATCTGCAGGCAGTGCTTCAGAGAAAACGGTCACGATATTGGTTTCAAATAATAAACCTGTAAGTAAAATGGTTACAGACCACTTACAGACGCAGTTACTATTATGAAAGGTCCATTTTACGCTTTTTAACGCAAATACGCAATTCATATTATAATCTGCTGAAGTGGCCATTTTAGAGCCCCCAGAATGTGGTTTTTACCTGCCAACAGGCTCCGACAAATACGAAGAATTTATATCAATTCTATAGATGTTGTGGACACTTGTGGAGGCAACTGAGTCAAGACGCAGTCATGTGTAACGTTACGGTCAATGGCCCACCCAGAAACCACGCCCAACTGATTGAGTTTATTATTATACCTAAATCGGTAGTTATAATAATAGGTATAGGTGTATGTATTTATGTAGACTGAATAACAGATGCGAGGGCTTCCCAGATCCAGAGGAATTTTGTGCATAAATATCAACAAATATAAGTTCACAGATGGCTGAGTTATGTATGTCTGGAATGCAGCTGAAGACTGCGGAACCGTCGGGGCTGCAGGTTGTTCAAAAGAGCCTCGAAACAACAGGCTAAGAAGGAACATGGGTGGTTTTTAGTCAGTAGAAGTCTGACACTCCCTTCCGCTCTGCCCAGAGTGGGAGGGGTTATTTTATGATTTCCAACCCGCAAAACAAAAAAAATGTCTCGCAGATTAACTTATATGAGGCTGGCTTTTGCTTAACCGGACAAATTCTGTGGATGCCTGGAATGTAAGGCGTCACAAAACGTGAAATGGACCTATCATAATATAATTATGTCCGTATTGCGTTTTTTAACGCAATTCATAATTATGGTATCTGCCAAAGTGGCGATTTTAGAGCTACAGTACACGGTAGCTACCTGAACAGCTCTGTAATTTGCTTCATTCAAGTCCTGGAGAGTGCAGACAGATGTGCACGACACACAGTGCAGTGAGGCATTGAGGTGTGGTACCTATATTAAGCTGTGTTGGGGCTCTACACTCGCATTGTATCCGTGATGGGTCGATTATACCCCATGTAGCCAAATTGGATTACCGTTCATTATTGTTCATAATCATCACCATCATTAGCCTATAATGTTCCCACTGCAGGGACTCAGGCCTCCTCCAGGAGAGGGATGGGCTAATCCACCACGCAGGCCCAGTGCAGGTTGGTAGATGTCGCATGTCTTCGATTTTTTTGGTTTTAGGACATGCCGGTTTCCTCACGATGTTTTCCTTCACCGTTTTAAGAGCAGAGGTGATGAAATAAATTACAAAAAGAAATGCGCTTGCCTGGGTTTTTACCCACGACTTACTGTTCGTAAGCTGGGGCCGCCACCACTGCTAGTTTTGAGTTCATTTAAACTCAAAAAGCTTAACTTTTTCAGTTAACCTGAATCAAAATGGATGGTCTTACAATAAAAGTCCGTTTGAGTCGCCATTGATTTAGTTTCTAATTCGGAAACTGGTGGCTGTCTATTTGGTACGGCGCCAAACTGTCTGGCCCAAATACTTGCCGGTTTATTTCTACCCTAACAACTGTATCTAGTGACTTTCAATAAAAAACTAACCTTAAAACTAGTGAACTACAGTCTAAAATACCATAACAGCGACTCACACTGCAACAATCGGGTATAACAAGAGAAAATATACTCTATATTTCATACAATACAATTTAAAACCGTATTCACATGCGTTTTTAACAAGTTTCGATTATATGACACAGCGAAAAGGACTTTATGACGCATAAAATAGGATTTGAAATAAGCTTGTAAGTGGAAAAGTTGAAATAGTTTTGACATTTCAAAATTAGTGGTGTACGACTGAAAATATATACGGTCATAGATATTGGGAATGTCAAATGACTTATGAAATAGGTGAACTGATAAGACACCACTATCATAAAACTATTTAAGTACCTAACATCAAGATTTCTAGTAGTATCGTAATTTGATAGAGCATTATTCAAGACTGCAAAGTTTTACGATTGCCATTATTTTGTACCCACAGGGAATAACTTGCTTATGATTTTATGGGCTAGCAACACTAACATCAAATCTTACGACTGTTAAGACATCTCTCGACTTCAGAGTTTATTGTCGTAAATTCAAAAGAAAATCTGAAATCCGAAAAGAGTTTTACACACAAAATGGTCGATTGGCCTACTACCTTACCTATTTCACATGTTTTCGATTTTTAGTTCTACTTCAGCATGCCTGTGTCCTCCTCACGATGTTTCCCTTCACCGTTTTCAGAGCAGTGGTAATTTCATAGTAATCAAAATTTCATGACAAACTACCACATTAAACACAAGCCATACCGAATCATAAATCAACAATTTTTCACTATCTCCCACAACAATAACACAATTCATTTTCTCGCCTCTCGTACGGTACGCAAAACGGATTAGCAATTATTAAACAAACGCATTGTCTATCAAAAGAACCGTTACAAAATTGTAGTTTATCTGCAACCCACGCCAGACACACAGACAGACAGACGATGGGAAGTAGGACAACGATAACTTTGAATTGATTTGCCGACAGTCAATGCGGATGATAAAATAGTCTTTAAAACACGTGAGTCAATAAATTAATTGTGTGAAAAAATAAAGATTGCGTCTGTAAAGGCTTGAAACTACGCCTGGGTACTGTTACCAAGGCATGAATAAATTATAATTATAGGCCTGTGACAAAACGGTGAAGGAAAACATCGTGAGGAAACCGGCATGCCTTAGAACAATAAAAATGGAATACATGTGACATCTAACAACTCGCACTGGGTAGGTACGCGTGGTGGGTTATAGACCATCTCTCTCCTAGAGAGGTGGCCTGAGCCCCTGCAGTGGGAACACCTTCAAACTTTAGAGTTAAACTCAACATGGTTTTCTGTCCCTGCTGATTTTCCCAAGCCCTTGGCTGTGTTTACGCTATATAGTCAAAAAGTCTAAAGTCAAAATATTTTATTTCACATAGGCCTACATGAGCACTTGTAAAACGTCGACAAAAAAATGGGGCTAGTAGATAGGGACAGTGGGAATCTCATAGCCGATCTTTTCTAGAACTTTCATAGCTTTATAGTTTTAGGAAGGTGGTCGTTTGTTCGTCGGTGTCCCTTCCACTTTGTATAATGTGTATTTCCGAGACTCACGACTCCCTCTACAATATTTTTACAATTGCTACTAGTAACCATCAGGAAACATCAGTTTATGGTCATTGTAAGATTTATTTTATTTGTAGGTAATTGCATGGATGAGTGATGATGACAATAGTAGATTGTACACCAAGTGCATAAAACGCACCATTTTGCGCGAGACGTTTATCCATCCGATGCGAGCTTGCGAGCGAGGATGGATATAAAGTAGAGAGCAAAATGGGTTTTATGGACGAGTTGTACACTCTACTTTTCACTTCGATTGCGAGGAAATGAAACAGCAACTTGTAAATATTGTAAAAATAATTATGGTTTCCGCCAATTAACTTTTTTTTTTCAGTAGGAAACTTGACATAACACCTGACTTATGTCGTTAGCGTTACTCATACTGCTCAGTTATAAAAACATTTTGAGCAAGCCTATTGCCATCAACTGATGTAATTGGGATCAAGTCTATTGCCATCAACCAATGTAATTAGGAGCAAGCCTATTGCCATCAACTGATGTAATTGGGACCAAGCCTATTGCCATCAACCAATGTAATTAGGAGCAAGCCTATTGCCATCAACTGATGTAATTAGGGACAAGCCTATTGCCATCAACCGATGTAATTAGGAAAAGCCTATTGCTATCAACCAATCTTATCAGGAGCAAGCCTATTGCCATCAACCGATGTAATTAGGAGCAAGCCTATTGCCATCCACTGATTTAGGTAATTGAGAGCAAGCCTATTGCCATCAATCAATGTAATTAAGAGTTAGCCTATTCCCATCAAATGATGTAATTAGGAGCAAGCCTATTGCCATCAACCAACCTAATTAAGAGCAAGCCTATTGCCATCAAGCGATTTAGGTAATTGGGGGAAGCCTATTCCCATCAATTTTCCTTGTATTCGTAATGAAAAGCAAAGCCTTGTTCTTAGAATACTAGCTAAACGAATTAAATTAAAGAGGTTATTCTATGAAGTTGTTGCTGTGGCTGTTGGGCCGATTACCTGTGCCGATTACCTTGATCTTCGACGAAGATTTTACTTTATGCTCTAGAGCATAAAACGCGACTTTATGTCGCCTACGCACGACATAAAGACGAATTTTAGAGCGAGAGAAGTGAAAATACAATTTTAACACAGAAACAAACACGAATGCTGCAATAAAACTACCCTAGCTTTTTTTTAACGAAAATAACTACCAAATAGTCGCCTCAAGAGAAAAAAAAACTCATTTTGACCTTGTCCTGTCGCACTTCGCGGTCTTCTATTTCTTAAAGTGCCACTCCAACAAATGAAAGTTGCCCAGTCCACTTTGTGTTTCTCTTTGTAAGCAAAACACTAGGGGCACTTGTAGTTTTTCATCCAGTGCCTATTTGTTTTTTCTTCTTTAGCTAGTTAATTTTAAGAGTATAGTGTCACTACAAAAAAGGGCTACAGCAACATAGTGCAAAAAGTACTACAACGCCATCGCGCCGTTACAAATGAATTACTCCAAAATTCAGTATCATGCCATTAAAGTCTTCTCTTCTCCTTACTTTTCCCAACTATTTTGGGATTGGCGTCCAGTGCTAGTGGAAGCAGCTGAATACAGTATTTTATGTGGAGAGTCTGCCTATATGACCTGAACAACCGTTACTACTGGATATTACCATACCCCTTGGTAAGACTAGTTGTCAGACACTGACTACCGTTAACGACTGTCAATGATGTCAACGGCGTAACGCAATTTGGGAAGACACCGAGGAAACTCGCTTTGTAATGGGAGGTCCACGTCAACGGATCCACCTAGGCAAGCGCGGCTTAAGCTAATGATTGACCTGAGGGGCAGCTTTTATTTAGCTAACTCTCTTAACATTATAATATATGTACTACAAATGTCGAAAGTACCTAGCTTAGAAGATATTACGACAATTCAGCAAACGCCCGGAATCGAGTTGGATCGCCGGCATTTTTCGGATGCCACCAGACAACGAGCCGAACGCCCCACTGACCTTTACGGAACGACTATCAATTGTATTGCGCATTTCTACGTGAATGGTATTTCCTTCATTATATTACACCAAATGGTTTAGCAGTAACTATTTATAGGTACTGAATTCCATTTATCTTTTGTCTATGGAGTTTCGTACACGTTTTGCTTCAAACGAACGAACCTGATGTGCTTCGGAATTAGGCAATTAACTCATTTTTGGCACCTGGACAATTCAGGTGGATCTGTTTTAATTGGAATGTTTTGTAGAAATATTTTCTGTTGGAATAGAAATTAAAAATCCTAAAACCTCCTCCTTTTATCGGTTAAAAATGCGAAATATTACACAGTCAGTCAGTTCGTTCACACAAATTAAGAGAAGTAAAGACCCCCTACGAAATACTATAATTTGATCACCAGTTTTACAGACCATCAGCGTCAGGAACACAGTAATTTCTACTTACCTGAAAAAAAGAAAAAACATAAATCAGTATTTTGACAACATTAAAACACCAAAACCACTCAAACAGAAAGTCCCAACCATCGGAAACTAATCAAAAACTCATATAAATATACAAGTGAAGAGAAAGTCGACCACGAACGCATGATGGAGGCTATCAATTAAAACCCGTATTATTCACTATATTATGTATATTTTGTTACATGGGTCCCTAACGGGATCCCCGCGACGCGACCAACCTGTTTGGATGTAAGGTGCAATGTTTAGATGAAGTATGTGGTACATGCGACGGCATATAATATCAAGGTACACCTACCAAAGATCCCAATAAAACCTGACCTCGTATTGTAAAGACTTTCTGTACAATGACAGGTCACTTTATAATAGAATACACAGTTTGGTGTGCAGTCGTGTCTACTGTGAATGAAGGTCGAAGGTGTACATTAGTAAGTAGACAATTATAATAGCCTGGTAGAAGTTTCTAAGTTAATTTTGGTTATAATATTAATGTTCTGGGCCTCTCGTTCTGGATATCTCGGATCTAAGGTTAGGTCCCGTGAGAATACGTCTGGGATCTACGTAAAAGCAAAGGTTGGATGTTAATAGATACTTTAGGAATGCTTTGATGATCATGTTTTCGTTCGTACTCGTTCTTCTAACCGTTCAAATAGCTGTTTCAATTTTGGTGTTCAATAAAGTATTTTCTCCTTTGTTATTTTCAATTCATAAATGATCGGTATATGATCGGTTTATGAAATATTGTAACATTTCATAAACCGATCATTTCCATCATCATTATCATCATTCTCTAACTCCTATACCAGTTTATTTAGGGTCGGCCCATCATCATCATCAATTCCTATTAAAACACCACTATGACCTACTTTATCAAACAATCTAGCATCACTTAGCACTCTAAAATCATCTACATTTTCCTTCATACCTAATTGATCTCCCATGACCTAATTATATAATTACGAGTCAGCGACGATCGCACAATTGCCGTTAACAAACAATTGTTTTGCAACTGTCTCGGTCAGTTGCTAAGAGGTTTTCATGTCGACCGGTAGTTAGTATAATTG
This sequence comes from Diarsia dahlii, assembly GCA_949775195.1. Lineage (NCBI taxonomy): Eukaryota > Metazoa > Arthropoda > Insecta > Lepidoptera > Noctuidae > Diarsia > Diarsia dahlii. The sequence goes on along the minus strand of OX459210.1, from coordinate 10,046,045 downwards.
CTGTCGTGACGGCTTTGCAAAGCATTATGCTGTTATAGCTGAACTGCTTATCTAAGAATGTTCTTGGTATCATGATGGTATGGCAGGAAAATAGGGTTATTTGTGTCAAAGATGATCTGGTTAAGGAAGACGCAGAATGAATAGAGAGCGGCATTTATAAGCATGATGACCCTGAGGTTTTTTGACGAGTTGTAAACACAGAAGAGGCTTTTCTAAATGCTCTTCCAACTTTTATGTTCTCAAAAGAATCCCGAATTGTTCATCCATAATGTGTTATGAATCAATGTAGCGACATGTCAAAAAATCGACGAATTCTTTAACTTATTAATAGCCCATCTAAGCTCTAATAATGCACATAATTATATTAAAAATACTTTACAAGTGAAATCTTTACAAAATTACACAAGATTTGTGCTACATCCATAATTCATTTAAACTCACATTATTACATACATCGATCGCTCTTATTCAACTTTATTTTCACTCCAATTTCCTGCAGACTTCGTTCCACTTGTCCTGGCTTTGCCGTCTCAGTTCACTTGAGCTTCTTAATGAGGTCACTTCATACTGCAGTATTCATCTTAGATAATACTAAGTCTCTTGAGACTGTATATCTACGTCAAATGAATAATAATAATATGTGCTTCATCTATACTAACATTATAAAGCTTGGATGTAGCGGATAATCTTCGGAACTTCTGACCCGATACTGAAAATTCTTTCACCTATAGGAAGTTACATTATCCCCTATTGTCACAGGCTATATTTAAAATCGTTGTTTCTATTGGTATAATTACTACTCTACCGCGATTGAAGCTGATACAATAGTTAGTTACATGCAAAAGCTCAAGCACGTCTTTTTGCATCTTAAAATCTATGTTCTATAATGTAGACAGACTGAGGAGCGTCTATGTAACAGGATTAAGATGTGATTCTTGAAGTCCCGCTTTAAAATGTAAACTATTGCATGGACACTTTAACATGGAATGAAATAAATAGAACTCATTGTACAGACTTATCTCTCTTTTACTAAAGTGTTATATTTCCCTCTGTTCTTTTCCTTAGATGTCTGTACTTACTACAGTCTCTTTGTGAGTGTCTCTTTGTGATCTCAAAACATCATGTACTTTAGATAAATGTAGGTATCTCCCTATAGAATTCTTTGACATAATAATATGTTGGGTAAAATAGTGCTTTGAAATAGTCAAATAGAATTGATGTATTTAATTTTACGTCTAGAACTTTGCTTTTATCGTCGGAATATTTGAGCATTAATCTGTTTTGAGCAGGCGCATTACTTTGTGTTAAATTATTTACTTTTGAGTGCAGTGGTGGAAACAGTGAAGAAAAACATCGTAAGGAAACCGGCATTTCCTATGTCCGAAAATATGAAGACATGTGTCATCTAGCAACCCGCACTGTTCCCATGTGGTGAATTATAGGGCATTCCCTTTCATAGAGAAAGGAGGCTTGTGTCCCACCAGAAAGACCAACATAGGCTGATTTTCAATTTTCATCATCACCTACTACCAGAACCGGTCAGACTACCTCACCTAGCCAGTAACGATTACCCGTCTATTGACTAGTTTATTAACAACAAGGTCGATCGGATATCACCGTTAGCTACTATCGCTTTCGCACCAATGTAATTGTGGAGCAAAGGTCATTCACTACAGCTACCGAGAAAATGGCAGTGAAACAGACAATCAGTCTCTAGATTTATTTGGACTGAAACTGAAACAGTAAAAATTAACAACTCAGAGACAACGGGATATTTACCATGTTTACTATTTACTTATAGGCCTACTACACACACGCACTTCACCACAGTTTTCGTTTACACTTCACAGTACATCGCGCGTATGGTTGGTAAAACTGTATTACCATTACAAACCACACGCGCGATGTACTGTGTGCACCGTGTAATCCCGCAGGCAAAACTGTGGGGAAGTGCGTGCGTGTAGTAGGCCCATTACAGATGAGAATGGAAGAACAAAACGGGTTGCGCCGACCCCAAATAGAATGGGACAAGAGCTGGAAGCTGATGATGACTATTAGTTTTGAGTACCCGATGCTTCGGCGCTGTTACAAGCACCCATGACCACAGTTAATAATGATAATGTTAGTGACCATGTCAGTTTCGATTAATCTGATTTGAGTGAACTCGATTGTACAATTAATCTGAGTTTTCAAGTCCAACTTCATCCAATCAAAGAGTTATGTTAGGAAGCCAACATATTTTAGGCTGCCCTGTACAAATTGTTGGAAATGGCAAGGCAGCTAATGATGATGTTCTAGTGGTTTGCTTTTGGCTATTAGATAAGTCCGTCTGTCTCTCATTGTCACAAAAAATGTGATAAAAAGTACTAGTATACCTAATGTAGTCGATCAAGTAGGTATATTGCTAGTTATTCCACTAGGTACTTCTTGTGGTATCATCGAACCTTTACAATCTGATTACCAAATCCGGACACTAGTGTTTTTTATATTATTTAATATCTTCCTCTTCACCACGATTAACAATGTAAGCCATCAATCATCTCAACCTTAAAAGGGCAGTGTTAAAACATTAAAACATCGTATATTCAAAATTCCAAACACGTAATTATCGTCAAAAACTTGATGACCATAAACAGATCTTTAGTGACTTCGTTATCAAGATTGATCGCTTTAGAGACAATAGAAGTACCGATGCTTACACAAAGCTAAATATTGATGGGTGCTCTAATGGGAATATCTTAGGTGCTCTAAGCATTGGTTCTTTGTGCTCAAAGACGCACACTTCTATACACAACATACACATGGGGGCAGACTTCATAGTTATTATAGACAACGATAATTCGTGAAGAACCGATAACATTGACCGAAAACGGGCTGGGATTGTCCCAAGAGCAATAGCTGCGCTCATACTGAGAAAAAGCATGAGAAACTTGATGTCGGCGCTCGGCGCATTGGAAATTTTAGCGCGAAATAATCCGGCTGCGGAAAAAAGGGCCATTTAAAATCGCAATTTATTCCAGATTTGCAAACATAACGTTCCTCAATACGAAATAATAAAGAAGAAAAAAATGAACGCGGAGCAAATATTGACACACGAGCATTTCGAAAGGGTCGCACTTTTAAATAACTATTTCGTTATTTGTTTACAAACACGATATCAAATGAAAACTAAACTTCTAGTCTAAATAAAATATATCAAAATAGAACCATAACAATATCAGATTATGTCTACGAAGTTCCTCCTACACTGAGATCCCAAAATAGGGGTCAGAATGTGCTCGACAGGAGGTGGGGGGCCATCCATCATCCCCCAAACGGCGACCACTTAACAAGGGGGCGGGGGAGTGTTGCCAACTGCAGGAATAAAGTGTGCGAAAATATCGCTAGCAAATTGTGTTGTCATATATTATTATGTCGGCTGAAGCCTCGGAAGCTTGAATGAACAATGAACATGTTGGTACATAAATGGATTAGAAACATGACATGTTTATTGTATTTTACATGAACTGTCTTCATGAACTTTCTTAAAAAAAACAGTTACAAGTGTGTGTGGTAGCGTGGAATCCTTTTGAGAGTTATTGTGGTGTGTGTTCTGAATTTAGTTGGTCTTTAATATTTTTTTTTTAACTTTCATTTTATACCCATAATATCATAGGAGTGTAGTTCTTCATCTTTGAGAGACCGCCATATTGGATTTAGAATGAATTTATTTAGTTTTAGGTAATTTGAGGTAACTTGAGTTTTTAACTCTAACGTGTTACTGCATTTTAATAACAGACTTGCCTAAGATATGAAATGTTCTGCTCGAAGTTGAGAGTCTAACCAGTAAAGGTAAGTAAGTAAGTAAAGGTTTTCACAGTTTAAAAACAAACGAAAAAAGTTTTTTAGTTTAAAAACTGTCATAACCTTTACTTAGTGATGGCCTAAGTAATCATTAAAGCTCTCTGAGTTCGGCAGTAAGTGTCCAAATCCAGATATGAATAAACTATACGATTCAAAACTACGAGGTCAAGGCCCATACCCAAATTAAAACACAATGGATGAACTATCCCATAGGACAACGACATTTGGAGGAACAGTCATTTACGCCATAATTAGACAAAGTCGTGTCATCCTCAATAGATGAATAGATACTAGCCGTAATACACCAATTGCTAAGTTCCGGGACGTTAGCAATAACTGACATATTGTTGGACAATTCTTTCCGACACTACAATACACAGGAAGAAGTCATTGCTACAGTTTAAAATTTTTCCAAGAAACGTTTTGGTGAAGTTAAAGTCGTTATTATGTTGTAGTTAGTGGCTAACCAGGTGTCAGAGTTTGTATGCCGCCCATGGATCTCTGATTTGGCTAATAGCCCATCGGTATCGGGAACAGGGTCCAAGCTACCGGCGGTCAGGGCTCCAGAAACAGGAACCTCCTAACAATACGAGCCGTGTCCAGAAGTACCGCTTTCTTTATCAAGCCCTTGATCCAGCTGCCTAACGAGAAATGACTCTCAGTCTCAGGTATCCTCACGATGTATTCCTTTAACCAATTCTAGGATAGTATTAAATAAGGAAGCAGGAAAGTCAAATCAAATTTATCAGCAAGTATTGTTTACCAATTGGCAGTAATTGAGACATTATGACATCAATAATTTCCTTTTGACTCATTCATGATTTGAGTGATAAGGTACGTAGTACATTATACCTCAATGGTGATAAGCACCATTTGGCTCGTATGTCCAACTTCCTTTTGGAAGTGAAACAAGTTGGCAGTGCAATGAGGAACCTATTTATTAACCTGTCCATGCGAAATGTAAATTTGAACAAAGACAGTACACATGGCGACACATCAAGCTATACATTCCCGGTCTTCTTATTTTCGTATCAATGCTACTTCCCTATTACATAGTTTGTGCCGAAGATTTTTGACAGTCGTTACAGGTAGTCCAATGACCAGTCAACCAAGTCTGCCAACCAGTCTTATCAAAGGTATAATTTTACCCAAAACTGGGTTGTGGGGGTCAGATATGCAGTAGCTCCATGTAAAATACTAATATTCAGCTGCATTCGCTTAAACTGGAAACCGACCCCTGCATAGTTGGGGAAAAGAGATCCTCATGGTTTAGCTAAAAATAGTGCTATACTCGCTTATTAAGAGTGTACAGGATATGTTTGTAGCAAGCATGAGTTTCCACCCCCTTTTTTTTTTTTGGTTGGTGGAAAATCATCGAATAACCCCCCGCACTTGGGCAGAGCGAAAGGGACTTCTACTGACTAAAAACCAAACCCATGTTCCTTCTTCGCCCTTGTGTCGGTGCCGCGTTAACCTTTCGACAATCCACAGCCCCGACGGGAGTTTCCACCCCCTTAATAATGCAATTCCACTACCTAATGCAAAACAAGACTGCAAGCACCTGCATACCTTGCCAACCTAATAACAATATTTCTCAACTCCAGTATTATTATTACACATCATTAAAACACAACGCTTACATGGCTCTATTTTTGGCAACACCATCCTACGGGGGAGGTGTGGTAATACCCCCACCCCCAGATTTTGAGGGGTGGGGCCAGGGTGGATGCTGCAACGCGCCAAGGTCACTCCGACCTTGACATTTAGCGGGTCGCCGCGAGGAAATCCCTATGTAACTGTGTGGGTATAGTTCCTATGTATGTCTGATACAGCCGCTGTGCAAACATTACTGAAGGGTTTTTTACAGTGGTTATTTTATGTTTTTAGTGCCCCATCAGCGTAAGAGTTATGAGGCTATAACATGTGAAATAGGTGTCATAATATGAGTTACCTGTATTATATTATTATTGTGAAAAAACGATTATTCCAAACTTTTCGAGGATTACAGACAGGTGACAAATAATTTAATATTATTGTGAAATCCCGTCGCAGAAGATCATAAAAAGTTGCTTTTTAAATACTGAATGAGAAGCTTGTAGGGTTTTGTATCCTCAAAGTGTCCCTGAATATGACAAAATTTAAAATTCATATCAACCTTTCCCGTCTTTGAAGTTATGCCAGCTCATTTTAATTTAAACAGTATAGTTGAGAAAATAAAAGGAGACAAAGCTATAAGGTAGACCTAGGACCTAGACAAAGTCCTAAGAAATTATTATTATTATTATTAACAAAAAAAAACTGGAATCAGTAGAACATAAAGCTATATACTGCGGAAATCCCTGAAGAAATCAGTTGAACACTTAGGTTTAGATAAAATTGAACTTGCAAGTAGACTACACTGAATTGTTTAGGTTCCACTGTAGGTAAAAGATTTAAATATGATAAGTTAAAGCCTACCTAGTAATATCTGTAAATAACGTAGGTTTCTGTACAGCAGTACAGTATCTCATTCATACTAAAACTATTAATTCTGTTTTGTAGAACAAAGGAAGTTATTTATCTAAATCTAAATCACTGAATCGAATTTTATGAAGGTAATTAATTTTCTTATCAGGTTTTACTGCAGTGGCTTCTGCCAGATACTCCTTGGTTTCTCTAATAACTTATGTGCCTGTTCCAATAAATGAAGTCCCCGGGAAATACAAAACACTACTAAATTTCGTTCGTCGAATGATCATGATTATTTCAGCGAAACGACGTCTATAGCGGGACATGGTGTACATGGGATTCATCAAAGGACTTCTCCCGCTCTGGGTATAGCAGAAGGGAGTGTCAGACTTCTACTGACTAAAAAAACACCCATGTTCTTTCTTAGCCCTTTGTGTCGAGGCCGCGGTATATCTTTCGAACAACCCGCAACCCCGACGACGGGAACATACACCGCCCGTCAAGTGTTGCTGACATTTGAAATGCTTCAGGCTGTAAAACCTCATCACAAGGGTTTTCCTGCTTTTAATTATATATTGCAATCTAACTTATCCTGCTCCATACTTTATAACAAATTAATTTGTTACTATGCGGTTGGCTTATTATTAGTGGTTACCACTGGTTACACATAGGTTGTAAATTGTTGTTCCAGTTATTAATAAACTTTACACAGAAACCGAAAGTTGACACCAATATCAGTTCCGTCTTAATATTATTTCGTTAGTTAATTAATCACCAAACTTAGGCAGGAAGACACAAACAATAAACTTACAGTAGGCCGTACGTCACTCTTCTTATCGCATCGATGGCAAACCTATGAAGAGTGGGTTCAAAACTTGGCTACGAATTTGACGCTATCATTAGCATTTATTCCTGTAGTATGCCTGCACAATATAGGGCAGGTGTGTGGGCACGCAGGACACCATAATAACATTGACTGACTATAATTTTGACGTTCCATTGTGGCACTGCATTTGCAGTCCAAGCTAGAATCGTCTATATTTAGGCAAACATTTCTAAGACATATAATACTTTTAAATAGACCATAAACAATTATGTTTCCATAAAACGTAAGTTTTAATAGGTACCTTTTTCACACCGAACCTTTTGCAACATATTTCTAATTGCTTTGGCAATAAAATAGTCGTATTGCAATAAGATCAACGACCGCTAGTTGTCAGCCGTCCAACTATGTGACAATGTAATTTATAAGAAAACTGTCTATATTGGCAGCAGCTATTTTCAACTCATTTGTAAACCAACTGTTTTTCTTTCATTAATCGTTCTTCTAACAATGAATTTTAATTCAATTTCAACGTGAACGAGCACCTTACAATGAAGGTGAAAAATGTGATTTCAAGGTTCTTTGCTAGAACCTTGAAATCAGTAGTAACCAAGTGTTTTCTGTTTTTTAACCGACTTCCAAAAAGATGGAGGTTCTCTATTCGTGTGTTTGTATGTAATTTTTTTTATCTTAGTTTAGTTTCGAGTGTTCAGAAATTAATAATCACATAGCAACCTGTAGTCCCCAAAGGGTTTAGCAGAGGTGTAGGTACTTCTAATAGTACAACCACATTTCGCCAGTTACATTTAAATCTCATGTAATAGGGGGCGAGCCTATTGCCATCAACCGGGCACGAATTCAGACTGCGTGGCTGCTACTGAGTATGCTTAGATGAATTTAGATGTATGGAGATGTGAGTGAAAGGCGACTAACAAAGGGATATAACGATATAACGCAGATGTGAGTGGCAACGCCGGTAGGGGACTCCCTAGAAGGACGTATCACCTTAGTGATGAAGTAAGGAGGGACAGGTGCGTAGCTCTTGCAACCAGCGAGTGTGTATTACCAGATATAAACGTGGACGAGGCAAAAGAAGTACCTATGTAAGGATAGCAGGTGGCGTTCTATGGTTTCTGCCTAACCCCGTAGGAAAACGGTATGAGTTTATGTATGTAAGTATGTTATGAAAAAAAATATCTTCTTTTCCCGTTTCCGGAATAGTAATCAGTAATCTTTATTTCCCACAACAAAGTCTCAATTTGTCTTCTTTTCTATGTAGCAAAACTCCACACAGACATTTAAAATCCGCAACTTTTTCTACCGGCAACCCGTCTGTCGATCGTCGGCGTCGGCTCACTAGGAAGTGTACGCGCAGCCTAAGGTCATCACACTCATTTAACTGGCAATCGACAAGTTACTCATCGCTCCGTGCAACGTACACAATGCTTTTAATAAGGTGGACTTAAATTACTGGGATGTCCCTGGCGTTATTTCTCGTTTAGGATACCTACGTTTTGGGTAGTGACCTAAATGCTTTATTCAACCCAGCCGGGGGCAGAGGGGCTCTCCCTAAAATACTCCTCAATATTCGGTCCTCGTCCTACCGCTCCACATTCAGTCTGACCCAGCCATATTTATAAGGTCGTTAATCTACCTAACTGAAGCTGCTTCCCACACTACGCTTGGCGATATGTGGTCTCCACTTTAGGAGTCGTTAGTTCTGATGATTGTACCTAGCTTGTTATAGTTCGGACTGGTATATTGAAGACATTTAAGTACCATGTCTTACACATATCTCCGGTTGTCTTTCGTTGTTCCGCTCTCTGTTCCTTGATTCAGTCTTACTTTGTGGGGTCCTGGAGATCAGCATTCCTCTTTTACTTCTACAGTTTCAGCACAGTCATGAGATTTTGGTCATATCTTCTAAACAACGTTTCCATATATCACCAATTAACTTTTTGCAATTAGGTACTAAGAGAAACCACTGCATACCCCTGAAAGTCACTGAAGACAACTTCATGACTTGGGAATAAAAAAAATAAACTACTGCAACTACATAATATGCCGAAATGTTTTAAACGGAATATTATTAAGTACCAAGAAAATAATCTAATAATCATTTTGCGAAAGGTCACAAAACTATTATTTTTAGCTAACTCCCACTGCTAATAAACCGTGTTCATCCAACGAAAGAATAAAGATAAAAAATATTACAGAAATGATCGTAGAACAGATTAAGAAGGCTGACTAAGTACTAAAAAGGTTAGAACAATGTAGGGGCTTGCCCAAGAACTGATTAATGAAGGCTCAGAAGATGGAAAGATAAAGATAGGACTATCGATTTGTGATAAATTAAGTACTGAACGTGTAGGAGCGAGCGAGAGGGATGATCTTCATACAGTGTTATCATGGTGAACTTATGATAGCATGAATATTACTTCACTTAGCAAAAAGATCGGATTGTACCACGGATACATGAACCCTTAGTATTACTCCATTATCAAGACTATTTTGAGAGAGAAGGTAATTCCAATCCAAAGAAATGAACCAGTAAGATAAAATTGCTAAGACAAAAGAATTGAAGACCAACTTCTTTGCTAGCTAGCCATTTGCAAGCACTCATAAAAATCTAATCGCCTAGACGGCAGTAAAAGAGAAATTAGAAAAAAAAACAATAAGAAATTCCCATAGAAAGTGTTAACAAAATGAGATTTTAACAAAAGGCTTATCCATCTATCTATTATAAATATTATCAAGATCAAGTTAGACGCATATTATTTAACTAACTGGTCGGTTCAACTCCAGTTATCACCAAGGTTTTAATATTCAATAACCTGTCTTTAACCGTAGTTACTGGTAGATAACAGTTAGTAGCAAACCGTGTCCACCTTTTATGAGAGACTAGTTTTTGTGTGTTTATTATAACACCATTTATGCATAAATACATAATCTTGAATATGCAAACGGAAAGATCAAAGAAAAGGTGATGTTGAAAACATACTGTTTTCTAATGAATATTTAAAGAAATCTCTGGAGCAGTTCAGATAGGCGGTCACTCCAAGATAGTGGTATTCAGCTGCAGCCGGTTAGACTGTCCCCAACATTGTTGAGAAAAGGATATTATTATGCAGATGATGATTGTACGAAATCTCTGGCAGACAAGTTGAATAAAATATAATACTCCACTGTCTTTCAAGTGTAAATGAAAATCTAATTGGACTTGTTAGTATGCTAATGAGCACGCCGAAAAAAGCTACTATAAATAAAACCATTGTAGATAGATATTCATGAAGAACAACAAAAAGCAAATGATATTTAAAAGTAAGATGCAAGTAGCAACGAACGGCATAATTTAGGAAATATTCCACTTTCTTGTTGCTAGCTTACTCTAGCTCACAATTCATGATATTTCTGCAAAGTGCAATGAGTTTTTTAAAGCATTATTCGAAGAACTCTTTAAACCAGCTGGCATAGTGGTAACAACAAAGCATGACACGGAATTTTCGGTGAAATTCAAAACCGCAAACGTCTGATGTAACTGGACACAATAGATCTTTTTTCGGTACGTAATAACCACCATAAAAACGGGTAAACTACACAGCACACAAAAATACACCGTATTTCCTTGAAGAAAATTTCTATAATTGCTTGTAAATTCCTTTGTAAAATGGCACGTCTCATGCATTTGTAGCAGTATTTTAATAAGAAGGTGTTACGAAATAAAGTTAAGTGTAATTAATGCGTCGATTACGAAAAGTCTTGAACATTACACGTAAAGCAATCATTTTGTTGTTACGCATATTAATTGTTATTAGTGTAGTCACAATATTATTGTGGTAAAACAAGAGGTTTGCGTTACGGCTATATTAAAAAATAAGATAAGACCCAATATTTTGTCTTCAATAGCGTGTTTACTACGTAACACACACAACCAAGGAGTAGTGGTGATTATGGAGCACTTAATATCGTGTCCTGCCTGTCCTGTTATTGGCAAATTACAGGATCTGATTAAGGAGGCTACTAAAAGGGACATACCTACTCGTCGCAAAATTTGGGCCTAGTCAGTTTGAATTGACATAGACACGTTTTGAAGAAAAAGAATGGTCAATACTTCACAATTTCTTCCAGCAAAATTACTAGAAGTATGAAGATTTCATGATGACGATAATTTAGATGAACTGTGTAAGCGTTGTGTGTAAGTGTATATTTAAGTAAGTAAGAAGTGAATTCCAAGATGGCAGCCGAAGTAATAACTAATGCAATTTGGATAGTTTTAGTATAACTTACTGCTAAAATAACACTAAAACCATCCAACTTGCATTCACTTCCAATAGAGATAATAAACTCGACAAAATTACATCACCAAACGCCAGTATTGAGTACATTTCTATACTCTTACTATCTAAGTATCTACGATAATGGCTTCCAAGATTGGCCCGACGAGATTGGCCAACGGAGCGTCTTTATCTCATTATGTGATGTTACCTCTGAAACATGTGCAGTAGGAATGATTTATCAGGCATTGTTTTCTTTTATCTTCATGTTTCGCTTTTAATTTATTTTGCCTTTTTCTACTGCGTAACTTGTGCCAGTAATATCATCATCATCATTAACCCTGCCATTATGGTAATTTTTTTGTGGTTGGTGTAGCATGTTTTCTTCGTCTATACTTCTCTATTCTTCTCAACTCAGTATCCAACTCCTTTCTAACCTTATCATATTAAAATTTTGGTCATCATAATAATCAGGCAGGAATTTCCCACTGCGGGGTATAGGCCTCCCCTTTTTTCTGCCACACTTCCCGGCTTATACATCGTCGACCCAACAAGCCTAGGACAGCCCTGGTTACTTTACCTGTTTGCCACCACTGCCTAACCTTGGCCACCACTGTCGGTCAAAGCATGAAAATCACAAATCACTCGATTAGTAGTTGGTGTTAATCTTATACAGCTTCTAACATTCCTTTTGGTTTTAAACGACACGCACGACTGATGATTTTGAACGTTATATCAATGGAGGTAACTGAGGTATTTGCAAATTGTATAGTTGGATTCTTCTATCTAGGTAGGTAAGTAGGTATTATTATCTTGGCAGAAACTTTGCTAGGAATCCAATGGACGGAACTCCGATGTGGCTATGTTCATGTTTTCATAACTGCACCAGACATTACAATTTTATATAGTTCCCCTTCCGCTATTCTCTAAAGTTCTTATTTTTTCATTTTGACCTGTCATTGTTTTCAAAAGTAGCTCAGTTTTGTCATACAAAATATATTATTACTTTTCATTAAACATCAATTACTATGCAAGTATCGATCAAGATCTGAATAATCTCACTAACCTGATTGGCCAATACGATCAATTATACAAGAATTGGCATAATAAATGTTAAAAGTGGCAATATAATAAAAATAATGCATGTATATTGTATAGACAGTGTGGTGCAATATGGAGCGCGGGATTTAAAGAGCGAGTGAACGTACGGCCTCGAGTGTTGGATAGTGCAGTCATAAAATGGAGTCGAGCTGCAGAGATTTTGTTATAGTTTTATACATATGCTAAATAATAACACCGGTCAGGTCAATCTTCAGGTAAAACTGCGCATCGATATGTAGATTGATGACCACCCATGACATACCCAGTTTTATCCATTCTTCAGAAAGCACGCTAAGCCGTTATACACGGTCATAAGAGATGGATTGATGGTGTAGTTATGTAGTAGATCATGCATTAGATAAGGAAGAATTTAACGGAAATATGACACCTAATAGACATGGTGGAACTAAACAGTAACCCGTTAAGACAAGGTCTTAGCATAAGAGAAGATGATGGTTGTGTTACTAAAGTTGCCGAAAATCTTGATTAGACCGAAATTACAGACGAAGGCATTCATGAGACTTTTAATCGAATTTGAATATTAATAAGTAAATTATTAATTTCTGAATATGATTGGTTTCACAGACACAACACTGCTGACTTAGATTCCGGATAGGCTCATAAACAAATGCTCTTTTTCTTTAAACCTAAATGGTAAAGCATTGCAAAATCTTCGACTGCAGGCAACAACATAGCATGCTGATAAAATCTCCCTGTGATTACCAGTCAGCCTGTCAAGCATTGTGACTACGCATTGGTCTACTAAGCATTGGTCTTATCCCCCTTAGATCGTTAGCTGTTCATAGATATACTTCACTATTCTACAGGGCCTATGACTCTGAATCCATTGTTACGTTTTCAAGGGATGGAAGTTCTCACCGATGAATGATAACAGTAATACCATTGTAAGCTAAGACGTACACTGAAGTCTCAAAAATTATGATTCATCGATTTTAGGTGATTGGTGATTCAGTGATGATTCTGTAGGTATGGTAATATGTGGAAGTAAATAAATGATAACGTGACGGATGACGGGAGAGAACGGAAGAAGAAAATATTTTGCGTCCAGCATACCATAGCATAGGTACCAATATGACACTTCTGTAGTCACTACGACTGCTGAAAGCTGAAATGACGATAATTTTATTGAGAAATATGGAAGAAACATACTGCGCCAAACCCAAATAAATTGGGATAAGGGCAGGAGAATGATGATATGTATTCTCTAAACGTATAAGGCATCTAAGAATGTGTTTACACTGTGGCGACTGTCGCCACAACACAAAGGGCCCTTGATCTTACAAAAACGCGATGAAAATCACTGATGTGGAGAATCTATTTGTAGAAGATCAAATAACCGGATTTCTTTCCTATCTTATGTTTAGCGAAGCCTCTTTGGTTCAAAAAGAAATTGAATTGAAAGGAAATTGCGAGATTCTATTTTTGGATATGAAAGACCTCAGAACTAATTGGCGTGGGCTGTAGGCGGTTCTAAATAAAACGTTTCTTGTATTTTTGTCTAGTTTGATTTTGTCTATATACGGTTTCATCTAGGTCCCTAAAAAGCATCGTTGGTATAGCGGTTACATACGCTACTACAAAGAATGAGGTCTTGGAGTCTTGGACTCAATTCTTTTTAAAAGTTTTATTGTATCAAAAAACTTAAAGGAGCACTTCGTGGATTTGGGCTTCGGCTGATGACAACAGGCTGGCCCCTACTGAAAGCCCCTAATCATATGGCCCATTCAAATGGTGTAGGTACTACAGGTACCTATACCTCTGTTTAGTTAGACAGAGGTATATCAATATTATTTATGTTCGGGGAGTACAGATATGTGATTGTACTTATGTGGTGTTGACCTTTCAAATTGTTCTCACGGTTATGTTAATCCAATGATCCCGTAATACAGGAAATAATCAGTTTGTATACATACTAACGTATATGACTGTAGGTAGACAAAAAAGGTAATTTAACAAGATTTCTAGCAAACATCCGTCCGTTGAAGGAAGTTAATAGCACCAATTGTAGCATAAAGGAAAGCATTAAACACCTAATTATTGTATAACTTTAAATAGAATGATGTGCTTATTAATTACATAATTTATTCTACCTTCTTATCTTTTGAGGAAAAGACATTGTTTTAGAACATCATACAACACCGATTTTGATTTATAAAGTAGTAGAGACCGCTTCGTCAGTTGATATACCTAGTGGTTGCTTTTGCTGGTACTGAGCATGAGGTCCCGAATTGTGTTCCCAGATTGGGCAGTGTTATTGTTTCGCTGCAAGTAAAATACTGGTTTCAGCAGTATCCGGTTAGACTGGAAGTCGACACTTACATAGTTGGGAAAGGTTAGGCAGATGGGTAAAGTCTCCCTTGGCTTTTCAGTCAGGAATATCTCAATAGCAGCCACGGAGTTTTAATTTTAGCTCGGTTGACGGATCATCCGTTGATGGGACAAGAACGTAGGTAAGTGGCGATAATGTAGGTGTATTCCTAAAGGGAAAGCCTTTGGGAATTTCAAGCGTGAAAGAAATGAGGGCCGTCCGGTACGGTGGGCGAAGAGAAAATGGGCATACGACATAGTTGCCATCGGGGCAAAAACCTAGATGAGGTTGGTACAGGATCGTGGAGAGGAGCAAAAGACACGAGAACTCTATACCCAGCAGTGCGTGAATTCGGGCTGTGGATGATGAATGTTATGTAACACGACGAGAAAATATTCTGTTTCATGTTTTACGTTATATCGTCTCCAATGAACCTCAAAGCAAACAAACACACCAAACCTGAAACAGTATACAGTTTTGTTTACGGAAATGCAAAAGTAGACATTCCTTTCCAAAATAAAAACGTCATAAATTCTATCCATCCCTCTCATTCCCTTCAAAAGGCACACGTTGGAGAGAGACAGGTATCTTTGTAGCAGCTGAACAAACTATGGAAGTCGCTTGCGCTGGAGACGTGAAAGTAAACATGTCGGTTAGTTTTTGTAACGTACGCTGGCGCAGTCTGGCTTATTGTTTTGACGCAAATTAGCTTCACGTCACTAAATATATGTTTTTGTATACTTTTTGGTGTTACCTATTAAAAGATCGTTGAGGTAATTTTTAGAGGGACTGTTTATTTATTATTTTTGTAAGTATTTATTATTTTTGTAAGCCTAGCGATCATGACGGAAATAGCTCAAATAGCTTAAAGAGTTGATTAACAAAAAACTGATTATTTATTTTGACAGGGGCTGAAGTTTTTGAAGGAGGAACTTGACGGGTACGATGGTTATCGTCTGTCAGAAGCGTATTTATAAACAAACTAGCTGTTGCCAGCGGCTTCACCTGCTACTACTCGAAAATTATCCCACGGGAAGATAAAATCGGGATAAAACCTATCCTATGTGTTAATCCAGGTTATGAACTATCTGTGTACCAAATTTTATCCAAATCCGTTCAGTAGTTTTTGCGTGAAGAAGTAACAAACATACACACTCACAAACTTTCGCCTTTATAATATTAGTGTGATTATCAAGGGAACAGGGTATAAATAATCCATTCCGATGCCTCGACCCTATCGGTCACCAATCGAAATCTGCCCTATAGGTGATCCAAACACTAAAATAATGCTGTTACGCTGAACAGCATATGCAAATATAAGAGAATGTTAATGTGGGTGAAATGATAGTTCTATTAGCGGTACTAAAAGTAGCATAATAATGGCACGGTGCCAATGCTGCAATCGTGGGTTCGATTTCTATTACACCATAATAGAACTATGAAACTTCTTTCATCATCATTTAAGTCAAAAGACGTCCACTGCTGGACCTAGGCCTCCTCCAAGTGTCCCTGCGGATCCCCGCTTTCACCAGGCACTCCACCAAGAAACTCCATTTAGCATTTGTTTTGGGCCGTGTAATGGTGTGTATAATACAAAACACCGATACAGAACGGTAACCAATCGAGGTACACCGAGATATATTTCTCGATGGCGTTTAAAGCCAATTCAGAGGCCCGAGAGATGAGGTCGACGATGGAACGCGGGAAGTTTTTAGTCAGTAGAAGTCTGACACCCCCCTTCGCTCTGCCCAAGAGCGGGGGGGGGGGGGGGTCATTTGATGATTTTCCACCCACCAAAAAAAAAAAGGCTTGATGTCTTCCCCGTCGGGGTTGCGGGTTGTTCGAAAGAGATACCGCGGCCTCGACACAAAGGGAAGGATCATGGGTGGTTTTTAGTCAGCAGAAGTCTGACACTCTCTACTGCTCTCTGCCCAGAGCGGTAGGGAGTGTCAGACTTCTGCATGGCATTTGATTATTTCATCATCATCTGCCTAGCCTTTTCCCAACTATGTTTGGGTCGTCATTTGATTATTTACAACCCAAAAAAAAAAGTGGATATCTTCGCACTTCCACTCACTCTGGGTGGCCAATTCCAGACAGAAGACACCACACTAACAAAACACGACCAGTTCAAATTCTTTTCCTTCCCAGTCCTACATAGAGTACATTCCCATTTACATCCACATGTAGGCACATAGTACTTTCATTGTTCATTGTTAGAGCCTGATCACCCGTCGATTTATACCGTCTTGATCAAGTTGCGATATAACGCATTCATTTAAACTTCACTCTATTGTTACTTGGCGTTTGTTTGGCACCGGTGTTGCTATTCTTCTGTTTGTTTATTCAAAAAATTCGGGCAGTGTGTGGTCTTAGCACAGGGAACTCCCGAAGCTAACGCATAACACATCGCCACGGGCACTAATCCAGACTCCGTGGCTACTACTGCGAACTTTGCCCGACCTGGGAATCGAACCAGCAGGTCAGCAGGAGCGCTTGCAACCACAAGATCAACGAGGCAGTCCCAAAACAGTCTTCGAATAAAAGACTATCAAACAAAAAAGGTTTTAACAACTTTTCAAGTCTTCCTTCGTCTTCACAGTATTGTCTAGCTAGAGTGTGAATAAATAGTAGATTATGCACCGAGGGGCTAAAGTTGTGTCTTCTGTCACGGGCGTCATATTGAATCTCGAGCGCAATGAAGGATTCGGGATTTAACTCCTCCTCCCCAAATTTAAATACAAGAATCCTGAATGCAGCGAGGGATTCAAGCTAGCCCAAGGCAAAGACACCTTTAGCCCAGAGGAGGATACTCTACTTTTTACACCTACTGTGAGAAAATAATAGGCATAGTACGAAAAACAAAGTATTTATTAAATAAACAAACAGTAAGAATAACATATTTAGAACTAGTTAGTTATATGCACTTACATATTAATTGAAGTTGATGGTAACATTTGAGACATTTACTTCTACTCTTCTCTTCTTTCTTTATTTACTAATGTTACAGCCAATTACTATTACGGTATTACGGCGCGGTACGGTATTTGTTATTATTAATGCCCAGTTTTAATGTTAAGTATTCCATTCCTTTTAAAAAATGATTATCTAATTATTCTTACAATATTATGTCTTCGAAAACATGGCAACGATATGAAGAAGCAGTCGTTATGATTTTGTAGGAAATCGAGAATATCATCAACGCGTAGTAAGGGTATCGAGAATAGCTTTCCTCTTTCTGGCACCAAAGGGTGTTTGTTAGTACTATACTGCCAATTTAGCTGAGCATGTGAGATTCCAAATTCAAATCACATTATTGACCAGCGGGTCATAATGAAATCCAGTACAACATTATTGACCGGCTGTTCCCCCGGCCACTAATGACTCACTATAGGTTAAGGTTGCTTGACATATAATTTGACATTTTCGAGCAGGTGGTGTGAAAAAAATATAATATCGTTCAAATCCATTGCAAAAAGTCTTCAATTCAGACAAAAATCACTTAAAAAATGACGGAAATACACCTGAGTCCGATGACAATGGTAATATTGATAGCGATATTTAATTTTGACTTGATCAACACTGAATGTTTATAGCGTATTTTAGGAAACCAATATAAAGCACAGTCTGTTTCGGGAATTACATCAGATAGTGTCTACGTCACACATTTACCGACTGACGCAATTATTTTACCATAGATCCGATCATATCCTGTGCTATTGCCGCATATAGACGGGAATAGACAACTACGACTATATGCCGAATCTGACAGATCGGATAATGAAAATCTGACAGCCTGGAATAAGGGAATCTGATATCATGTTACCGAGAAGGTACTTAACTGGGTTGTGAGGTTCGGATATGTTATCATTGTTATTATAGTTTAAAGAGGTTTAGCAGTACATCAACCTTTTAACGAGTTGATGTGCGAGTGATCATGTCATCATCATCATCATCATTTCAGCCGAAAGACGTCCACTGCTGGACATAGGCCTCCCCTAAGTGTAATTTTTGCTTAGGGGGGGGTTTGCCATAATCGCCACGCTTGGCAGGCGGGTTGGCGATCGCAGTGCGGTCGATACAAAAAGCACAGAGAACGCTGCTGCCCATTCTCTGGTACATCCCTTAGTCGCCTCTTACGACACCCACGGGAAGATAGGGGATGGTGCTATTCTTTGCGTCCGACACCATACGTCAAAAAGGATCGTAGGATCGATCATGTCAAAAAGGATATATTTATGCCATCGCTGCATGCAGAATATTGATATCCAAATGCATATTGCATAGTAAGACATGCATATGCATGGAGGTGCATGGCAAGACACGAAACCGACACGAATGCAGTAAGGAAGGGGTCACGTAAGAAAAATAATTTTCACAAACCTTGCATAAAAAAGAACGTGTGAAACAAAACACACTACAATCAGGAAAATGACGAAATTAATCAATAGATGTCTTATATTCGGAATATTCCGAAAGGCGTAAATACGAGTAAAAGGCTTATGTCTAGAGATCTACAAAGCTACGGGCTCGCTAGCCGATACAGAATTTCCCAATAATGTAATTTTCGTGTAAGCGCTACCGGTCCGCTCGCTGCCTGCTATATATAATCTTATTTATTGCTGCTATTACGAACATTTTAACGAAGTTCTGCTTTCAATTTCAGGATGCGAAAGAAGCCAAGTGTACCGCTGATGATTTATGTTTGATGTCAATTAGAGTCAATTACACTTACTACACACATACATGTAATGGTGAAGTAGCGTAGAAACTCGTTATAAGGTTACATGAAGGTTGTATCGAGAGCAGCGGTGGCCGAGTGAAACATGAAAAATGTTGGCTTCTGAAATGAGCAGTTTTATTATCGATAAAACGATGTTACTTGCTCTTGTGTTATGAGACCACACAACAAACAAACCAAACAGGAAACATAATTCATTATCCAAACAGAAGGAAACGGCAACGTGGTGGTGGGCACAGAAAGAGATGGCGGGATGAACCCGACTCTTTCCGCAGGTATTAGCGAATGACTTGTGCCTTAAATTCCTTAAAACAATAATAATAATAATAAACCAAAACAGTTCATGTTGTTGGCCATCAAATAAACACATCAATGAGCAAAAAGCAAACTAAAAAAAACCACATACATTTGTTTACTTTCGTTATTATAACTTTTCCTAACACTTTCAACACGTTTGCCAACAGCTGGCATCCATAACCTTGTAAATGTCATTCAGGACACCTTGGCATTAAAATTCAAGTAACTGTAACATACACTAATTCAATTCCCGTTTTGCGCAAATTGTACAAAAATAACAATAGTCGGGGTTAACCAGAGAGTCATTAGCAAATGGAATGCTATGGTGGTGGTATGCTAAGTGCAATCTTTAATACAAGATCACAGTACTACGATAAGATTAATAAGTAATAGGGCGTTAGTTATGCTAAGACGATATTATGTTTTGTTTTAATACGTGGTTTTAAAAATGGAAGTTAAGAGTTGGAATATCCATAACAGAATGCCAAAATAAAGCCACGCACTTGTCTCATTGCATAACGCCGAAGCAGCTTGGAAGCAACGTAAACAGATGCTTTCCGAAACTGACTCTAAATTCCAAGTGACTCGACTTCGTCAAGCATTTTTTTCATCTCTACATTGCGATTATGTCAATTATCATAAGGAATTCATACTTAGATAACATAATTTATGGTTCTTTTTACACCCCGTATATGGTTGCCTAAGATTGTTTTATGTTTTGTCTTTCATGCCTTAAGCCACGTACATTGTCACTCCATTTGCTACTTCCTCCATAACGTTGAGCAAACAAGTATGCATTATCTTACCGTTCGTTACCGTCACTCATTGTGTGAGGTTCTCAGGTATCTGTGATACCAGACGTATCATTTTGCAATTACTTAGTCGTGGCTGGAGAAAGGACTTCATTTTGTACAAAATGAATGACTGTATTTACTGCTAGTTCACAGGAAACATTAAAATCTGTTTAGCTATTACTTCTGTTCACGCCTATTTTTTCGCTTTTGCTATCTGGAGACGCGTCTCTCTCTCTCTCTCTTTCTCTCTCGCCTTTACTTTTATTTGAGTTTCTGTCATCATCATTTTCAGCATCGATAGTCCTAATGCTGTGCATCAGTCTTGCCTATTATACATTTTAGGAACGGAATTCCTTATCGCATATAACTTTATTCCTTCTATATTGTCCCTGTCACATTCACAATTATCATTTCTCAACTTAGATAACTATAAGATACCGCTCAATCAAAGACATGAATACTCTAAGGTGACAAGAATTGACCTCGGAAATCAAGCAATGCACATTAACAACTGAATAATTTCAAATGAAACACCACACAAAACGTTGCACCTAAAATAATACCCAAGGACGATGACTGAAACTCTGTGAGAAATATAAATTAACAAAAAGAAACTTAATAACAAGATCGTTAAGAAATATAATCATAAAAACATCGTATCTGCACAGTTAAGGTCACTGCTTATGTATAAACATAAACTAAAAGCAAATGCTACCAGACGAATTTTAGTAGTCATTAATCTTTTTATTACAGACGGCGTTTCACTCAGAATAATCTGAATATATTGACCATAACCCAGAGATATATGGAGTGGACATAATGATTTGAATACTGATGATAAATTAAAATGAAACGATTATTATAATAATGGAGGCCATGTTATCACAAAAACAATTACCTGACTGGCAGACAAGAGAGCTTGGATTACTCAAGAATGAAATAAGAGATGATTTTTTTTCTAAAACCCCCACATGAATGGGTGTTATACTTACAGCCGTGAGGTACAGTTACTAATGCAGTTTAGTTAGATCCATAACTTCTAAAGCTAATTTAGAGTCATGAGCTAAAACTGTGGTAGTATTTTCTTGTGATATTATTATCATACAACTAGCTTTTGCCCGCGACTTCGTCCGCGTTTCCGTCGTTTTTCGTAAAAAAATACCATTATGTCCTTCCTCACGGTTCAGTGGTTTTGATGTAACAGACAGATTAATTTTCGTATTTTAGTAGGGAAATACAATAATGTCAATCCACAATACTGTTGAAAAATATCGCAAAAAGGAACCGCAGAATATTATTATTAATAGCTGTGCCCGCGACTCCGTCAGCGTGTAACTCCTTGTATGTTATTAAGTTAATGTATTGGTAATATTGTTTAGATCACTTTCACATAAGGCTTAAGTAGGTACCTATATAGGAGCAGCGGTGGCCCAGTGCTGGCGGCCCCGACTTACGAACAGTAGGTCGTGGGTTCGAACCCAGGCAGGCACATTACTTTGTGTAATTTATTTCATCACCGCTGCTCTCAAAACGGTGAAGGAAAACATCGTGAGGAAACCGGCATGTCTTAGAACCAAAACATTCGAAGACATGTGACATCTACCAATCCGCACTGGGCCCGCGTGGTAGATTATAGCCCATTCCCTCTCTAAGAGAGGAGGCCTGTGTCCCAGCAGTGGGAACATTAATAGGCTGTTGATGATGAGGTACCTATAGCGTTCTATAGGTAAAACTTCAGCCCAAAGCTTCCGGGTAAACTATGTTGAAAGTTGACCCGTCCGGCACGTGAACATAAAGATTTCTAGAACTGCTAACCCGGGAAAGAGCGACATATAACTGACCATGCGAGAAACAACTGACACCGAGATCTACTCCAGCAACACGAAAATTCTGCCCTTGAGCCTTATTAATTTAGTAGTCACTTAAAATAAATACCTAACTACTATAATTAATAAAAGTATCTACGCTTTTACCTACTTATTACAAAAATAAAATTGATTATAAATTAGCCAAAACTTACCTATCGGTATCTAAAAATCTATGCGTACCTACTACTTCCCCTAAAAAGAAATAAAATACGAACTATTAATAATTTGTAATTAGAACGAATATTTAAACACTACCAAAATAACTACTTAATACCTATTTTATAAAATAACAACAAAAGAAATTCAAATAAACTATTTAAAGACTAAAAGTCGCGCTGATAAGCACGGTTTGTTAATATCAATTATTGTCTGTCAATAAGGTCGAACGCTGAACGCATCAACAGCCAAATATTGAATGAAGCTCGCTCCCGTTACACAAAAATAATCCTTATGGCATGATTCAGTATTCACGCGCAGCTTATTAGCGTATTTCATATTTGGTTCAGTTTGATGTTTCTATACCGATTACTATGATTCTTTTTTTTATTGAATAGGTAATAATATTAACTTCTTTTAATTAGGGATGAGTGAGAGTATTATAAACGTAAGAGTAAACAAATATAATCAGAAAGCTCCGAACTGCTAACCTATCGGGAGTTACACGTGTTATTGTGAGTCAACCATAAAAGATAGACATATGCTGTTGTGGGATATTTTTTAGATAATTTTATGTAGCACATTTCCGTCATAAATGATTTCTATGTAGCTTTAACCATTAAGGCTACACACGCGACGGAAGCTTAAAAAATGGAGCAACTTCTCCCGTTTTCCCAACATTTCCCTTCACTGCTCTGCTCCTATTGATTGTAGCGTGATGAAAAGTATACTATAACCTCCCCAGGAGTATGAAGAATAATTGTACCAAGTTTCGTTAAAATCCGTCGAGTAGTTTTTGTTTCTATAAGGAACATACAGACAGGAGGACAGACAGACAGACAGACAGACAGACAGACAGACAAAAATTTTACTGATTGCATTTTTGGCATCAGTATCGATCACTAATTACCCCCTGATAGTTATTTTGAAAATATATATCATGTACAGAATTGACCTCTCTACAGATTTATTATAAGTATAGATATCAATAGCGGATGACCAAAGAAACGATGGATCAACTGTGTGAAGGATGATATTGCTAGGAAGAAGGCGACTGCTGCGTTGACATTATAAATTATCCGAAAAACACTGGGATAAGGGCGGGAGAATGATAATTACTAGTTATACCCACAAAAAAGTTACTGAGACTTACTCGATCTGGATGGTGGGATACAATACAGTAGTAGACTGAAAAGCTAAGTTGATTGATTATTTTTGACGGACTAAGTACCTCCTCCTCTATTAGAACACCGACGTTAGTGAAGAAAAGATGTTTCTTCAAACAATTACGTAGTTGTTCTGCGTCTGGCTGTTTGTGTATGCTAATTTAAATGCATACATGAAAATACATGAAAAATTCCGAGTAAAAAGCAACGTTTAAAAATATTGATCTGTTTCCTATAACTCATACTCAGACAAGTACCTATGCTCTTATATCATAAAAACTAGGATGACAATATAAGAATAAGGAAAGCGAAGGAAATATAATATAATATAATTATGTACTGATCAATAATGTTGTGGCACCGAGTTGCCATGTCTGGCATACTACTGTTAAACCCACGATGGTTTGTGTGGTATGTTTAAGTCTATAAAAAAACTGTTGTAACTCTGTGTTAATGAATAATAAAAACAAAAAAAAAAAAAAAAAAAAAAATGAAATAAAATAATATGAGGCTCTATGACGGATATGAATTATTCCTATGCGTATAAAATTGAGAGGAAAGGCATAATATTGTGAGTGTGTAGGAGTCGCTTTAGTCAAATAAAAGTATTTTCATGTTGTTTGTGACGCAATGACAAGGAAGGTTTTCGTATTAAAGGCAGAGTTATTTCAGCACTCAATATTTATGAGTAGGAAAGTAAAATTTTAAGTGAGTATAATGCAGAGGGAACGCTACATATTTACAGATCATAAATGAATGTTATAAGATACGAGTAATTTAACATTAATTTATTATCAAATTCACGAGATTTAATGAGGGGCAAACAGAGTGTTAGAGACATACGTGGTGATTTTTTGCGAATGACATCTTTTGTACCTACCTAGTAGGAGTAGGAGATTATCGTTTGTGGTATGCGGAACCTGTGGGTTCGGTATACCTCCGCCGGTATGCGACAGATGTGGCCAGTCTATTTAAGCTTTAGCTGTGTATTATCTCGACAATTTGAGTTTTGGAACGCAGTATCGAGTTCCTTATACGATCAGATCAGTTTAACTCCAAAGATACTATGCTCCATTGCTCACTGACAAACCTCATTGCCCAAGAAGATCAAGAATTGTATTTTGCTTTGAACATCGGTAAATACTCCAGACCCAGGTTGGTCGAGGAAATCCTGCTGAGGTGGAGATTTATAAATGACTCGCACTGGAGTGTAAATGAAAGCGACAAACTAGTAGCTCAATTCGGGGCCGACAAAATTGATATTGCTATCGACACGCTAAGAAAAAGACCGGTAAATCTGTGATCGAAGCAATATTCTCATTGGCCCTTTATGACCGACTACCAAGTTCAATTCTATCGGCAATATCGGTGTGCTTTCAGGGTAATTCTAATTACATAGTAAAGAAGGCACACTTTAAACGTATACGATAGCTAACAAAACGAATCAAGTAAAACCGAGAAACAGAATAATATACAACTATAGTTACCAGAATCCCTTGACATATCAAGGTGACGTTGTTTGCAAAGACTGCAAATCAAATTCGAGACATAACAAATTAGTTCTCTTCTAAGCCGTGTGTCAAGTTACTCTGGGCACGGACACAGTCATTCGGAATGCGCGTAATTCACCGAATGACGCTACCGTTAGAGGCAAGTGCAAATTAATGTTGAATGCAGGTTAACGAATCCAGTCGAGGAGAACCGACGACTCGTGGTTTGTGGTCAATCGAGTGGAAGGACTGACGTCATACTTAGTACCGAGAGATATCAAATCGGTATACGATAGTTCTTTACTAATTAATAATAATAATAATTGCATTTATTTAGGGCAGCGCCCTGGTGTTAGTAACAATGATCTTAAAAACTAGTGTTAGTAGACATAATACACAAATTAAACAGTATGGGAGTTTCATCCAATGACGCAGCATTGAAGACTCCCATGTATCTGCGAATAAACTTAAGATAGTGTTGGTACTGCCACGGAGTCTAGATTTGAGCTCGGTCGATGGCAATAGGCTCGCGCTTTATTACATGGGACCATAGAGTATTACATGGGACTTAAACCGAACAGGCGAAATATGGGTGTACTATTAGGTACACATCTGCGTTACCTTTTCGGGATTACAGGCGTGATATTACGAATATTATGTCACACACTCTCAACCCCATACATAAATATTATAATTTGACACAAACCCTAGAAAAGTACCGCTAATATAGTGTCCACGCTACAAACAATGGTCACGTTGAGTCGTTGAACAATTTATTATTAAACTGGATTAATTAGCATTAGCGTTAATTATCTCATTAATTAAACACATGTGGTTTGAGCTCTGGTCCTACTGTGATAACAATGAGATAAATCTTGTGTTGTTGTTCTATAGACCAGTTGGGCAGCATAGAAATTGATGAGAGATGTCTTCGTCAATTTCGTAATATTCATTGTCTTTTTAATTCACTTCGTATCTAAATATATGTACGACTAGCTGATGCCCGCGGCTTCGCCCGCGTGGATACTGTAAAAACAATCCTTGATGCGGATTATAATTATATCATTCTAAAATTTCAGCTCGATCGGTGCAGAACTTTTTGAGTTTTTGAAGCGTACACAAACCAACATAACATTTTTATATATATATATATATAGATAGATGTAGTCAGAAGCCTCAAAGTCTTATTATGAGGTATCGTGTTACCCGTAAGCTAAGTAATCTAAAGTTATCTGACCTTCATTTAAGTAGCCACACACGCTAGGGTGTAATTGCACAGTTTTCCAACATACACTCTCCGGTTTATCTGAACAGGGTGTCTAAAATTGCCTCTTTAGCATATCATAATAGGAAAATAATAATTATGAATTGCATTACAATTTGTAAAATAGTCATAGACAAAGTTACTATTATAAATAGTCTGTTTTACGAATTTAAACGAAAAAAAAGAGTCATTTGTATACTCTGTATAGGTAAACTTATAAGGCCCTAGCGTGTAAGGCTACGTTTATGAAAGTCAGGCAAGCAGTCGTTCTATGTAAAATACTGGAATTCATCTACACCCGATAGATATGGAAGCCGACCCTATCACAGTTGGGATAAAGCTGATGATGATTTAGATACAAAAGTATGTTTTAATCCCAAACTCAGTAAAGAATGATTGACAAAACATGACACAACAGAAACAATTCAGCCAATGGACAAAACGTAATAAAGAAACGAAACGCCTCCAGCAAGACTTTCATTGAGCAAGCGTTTTGAAAGTGCTCGTAATTGTATTTATGCAGATATTCATGTGTCTGCAAGTGAAATGTGGAAGACTTGGATTCTTTCACGTCCACGCGGCAGTAATAATGGAAATATCAGTGTTTCTGTAATATTTTCTTGAGAACGTAAAGGAATAAAAAACCCCACCGACTCGCGTATGAAAGGATGAGCCCTCTTCAATTTTTATTATTTGATGTGCTAGCGACAATTTAACAGAACTAAACATTTGTGAAAATTTCAACTGTCTAACTGTGATAGATGGACAGGGACAGCGGAAGCTTAATAACTCAATAAAAGGGTCTCGTGGTTACCCTTCGCGTATGAAACCCTAAAAAGGATAAGGTGGACAAGTACAGATCACACTAACACAACAAATACATCCAAAAATCTGCATGAACTTCTATTGGCTAGAAAACACATCGTAAATACGATTTAGGAACCAGATGATAGATCTGAAGCTACTGCAAATTATTATTAAGTTTCACAGGGTCTACAATATCTAGTCTCTAGATATTATATATTCAATCTACATTTTCCTTCAAATAATGTCAGACGGATCACTTTATAGAAACATGAAACGTAATATAATAAACCGAAAAATCGAAATCGAATTCGAAGGACGTGATCTGGAAAGGTATCAAGTTGGAATCTATTATTTAAGAGGTTCTTTTAATGAAATCTACTCAATTCAGTTAGAAACCATTTAAGTTTCGGTGGAGCTGAAATATAAGAGGGCCTCGGAGTGTCAACTGTTCAAAAGTGTTTCGGGTTTCTATGAAGACCAATTTTCAATCTTATAATTCACATTTTACATTTTCAGAACAGACTTTTCTGTAATACAGTGCTATGCTTCTCAGTATTTCAATATACGCCATTTTTCAAATTACATCGTAGTAAATATAAGAAAATTCATGGCTCATAGAGCATTATCCTCGCGTCGGTCGTATTCTGTCTTAGATTCTTGAATTTTAACTTATATCTATCTATGTATTTCCTTTAATACCATTAATTTTATTGCCTACGATCTCGTGATTTTCTTTTATAACTTTATCAATATCTCTTCCAAGTTCGTTGATGCAAACATCAAAAGGGTCAAAATTAAACAATGTTTTCTTCTGGTTCATACTGCTTTATGTACAGAAATATTCGCGACCATTGTCTTACGTAATTCGATTTATGTAATATCAGCTTATGTTATATTAGTCTACCGAATATATTGCGAAACTTCCCTGTTTCAAGGCACAAGGTCGGCGAAATACGATAATATTGGGACAATAACAATGGAATCGTATTTCATTGATTGTTATGTTGGGTATTTGGCGATTCTAGTAATAAAATAACTTAATACAAAGTATACATTGCAGTTACAATATTGCTTGTGTTAATAAATTGAATATTTAAATGTGCACGTTTAGTTGGGTACACTTTCAAAACTTCTTTAACATCAATATCCGTAGAAAATTATCTGTCACTAAATTCTGCTTAATTACGAGTAGGTACTACTCATAAAATGATAAAAATTTTCCGTAAAATAAGAGTATCGGTTTTATGCCTTCATCTTAAACATGGATAATTTCGTCGTTACCATCCATGATTAGACCAACCGCTGTCTTGTAAGCTTTAACAGCAAATACATATAGAGCTGCTCCAACATCTTTTCCATTTACAATCAGCTCGGCAGCTCTGATCTAAGATTTACCACCTCCTACCAACCTCTTGCCTTCTCCGTATTCAAATTAACCAATTCATTACCAACTACCAGTAAACTTGAACGGTAAACCTCAGGTCTATCATTACCTGTTCTTACAGCATAAAGTCCGAGGTCCGCTGCCCAATCACCCAATGTAGCGTGAAGCATATTAACTAAGATTTCTTCAGCTAGAGATTTAAAATTTATTGCATAACTGAATATAACGGTGCTTACATGTTCAAACTCAATAAAAGAGTACAAAAATCTCCGTTTGCATGCAAAAACTTTGATAAACGATTTCCTTATTTACCGTTCGTAATTATGAAATGAAATTGATTCCTTGTTTGTTGGTTAGAAATTGTTTTTTTTATGTGAGTATTCTGTGATTATTACGGATGTTGTTTTATTATATTACTTTATTTCTTGTCCATTCTTCTCCATAGAGAAATGCTGTGGAATGGGCAAATACAGTAGTTTCGCAGTTCTAATGCTGATGAGACTGGTGACTTATTATGATGACTGTAGTAGTAGCTTCATCTTTTAGTTTTTGACATTTCTAAGGTGCCCGTATCTGATCTACTTATTTCAATTAATATATTCATTTTTTCACTACTAATTAATTTCGCATTTTTTTTTTTTGTTTAAAAAACGTTGCCCCACACTAGGAATTTCTCCTGTATCGTGGGTGCGTTCACAAACATTTAAACTCACATACACAAATACCCAGACCCGAAACAACTATCTGTAGAGTGTAGGCCATACAAATATTTGTTCCGTGCGGGGATCGAACCCGCGACACGCAGCACAGCAGACTAATCACTCAGCCACTGCGCCAACCGTGCCGTCAAGTGATATATTGTGTCAATAGATATACACTTAGTATAATACCTACACGTTTTACAGAACAAGATGTTTCTAAAGAAACAGAAAGCGATCCGATAAAAACCGACTTCAAAAAAAGGAGGACGGTTCTCTGATTATAGTTAAGTTAGTTCGGTACCTATACACATGACAATAGATTGTGGTAAAAATAAGATCATTATTATTCTATAAAATAATATAATTGTGTATTATTGGATTCCGCTTATTTATTATCTCTTCGGTTTAACCATGCCACTTCATGGTTATACCTATTTCATATAACGTGGGTATATAAATTCAGATTTATTATTCGGAAAGTTTTGAAATTCCTAATTAGAGTTATTTTGACCACAGCAATAGCGGGTATTAACTTTAATGACCTATTTATTGCAAGAAATAACACATTTTGCGCACAAAGCGGCAGGAGTCAGGACTATTTTTTTGTATACCTAAAACAACGACATTTCAGTCTTAATTCTTATCATGATAATAATTCCGTGAACACTAATTAAACAGAGTAAATTTCAAACTCGGAGCATTTATTTAAAAAATATGAATTGTTCAAAAGATAAAAAAGTGTTTAAAAAAAACCGACTTCAAACTCAAATAAGTGAAACATAACTTGTGCTTCTGAAGTCGGTGAGTTCTGTTTGTTTGATTTAGTTTTATTCCCACCGAATTCTGAAAGAATCATCGAGATCGGTTCACAATATTTTGAATTGATTGATTGATTGAACAATTGGCACACAAAAACCAAAAATTCAGACGAATAAATAACTTCCTCCTTTTAGAAGTCAGTTAAAAATGCTATGCCATATTAGAGATACAACATCGTATTATAAATGAGATTCTAATCTAATGAGTCGGTGAATAAAAAGATAAGCACAAGCAGTGATTCCATAATCAGCCACAATACATGCGTAGGAGCATACGTACCTATACATATATATTATATATAATATATACAAATAAAATAAAATAAAAATAAAAAAGCCATTTATTTCTTACAGAAATACTGTTTACAAAGTTTTGTTAGTGTTAAAAGAAAAAAGATTTGTTGGTAAAGCTGATAGCTGCGGTTGACATAGTGTGGCTTCGGCTTAGTTACGACCGATAAAATAAAACATTGCTTATACCTACCTAACCTATGTGTTTTTACGAGTAAGTAGCAGTTTTATAATTAATTAACTTAAGTCAGGGGCTTCATCTGCGCGGAAATCAATAAATCTCCCACGGGATCTTTCTACCGGGATAAAAAATATCCCATATTGTGTTATCCACGTTAAACACTATTTCGTGCCAAATATGTTTTAAGTCAGAAAGAGATTGGTCCATCTGTTTGCCCAGATTGCACCCAGATCCGCAAGGAAACTCTTTGAACACCAAGATCCCTTTTGGAAGTCATGAGAAGACCAGAAAGTTTGAACTGCTTCTGAAGAGAGGTAAGCCGGTTGGAATAACTGCAGAAGGACTATATAGGAAGTGCGGATACCAAATTTCTAACGTAGAACATGCGTAGAACGTAGAACCGTCCATCGATTCACACAAACTTCCGCATTTATAATAGCATTAGAGCAGTAACATTCATTAATCTAATGATGGTGCAAAATGTTCGCAAGGCTGGGTTGTGAAAAAGACGGATGTCAAAAAAACCATGTAGCGGAGATATGAATGTTGAGGTGCATGTGTGGTGTGATAAGAATGGATAAAGTAAGGAATGAGTATAATAAAGGAAGTTTAAATCGGGTTTCAAGTTCAACCAAATTCATTGTAACAACTTTTAAACACATCTTCATCTTCGTAGTCGCATGCCACTGATACCTGATGCTCCTTCATGGCGTTCTCATTGATACAGAAGTCAGCTGCTAATTGCCATTAGCAAGGTGGCATGCGACTACGAAGAATATCAGACAAGAATAATTTTCTTGTTTTCTACTTTTAAGACCGCGATTTTGTTAGTAGTCGGGTTTTAGATTTTTGAACTTAATTTTATTACTTGAATTTTATTTTTGTGTGTACTAAAACTATAATATAATACATATTTGTAATGTGCTCGCCAAGACCTTTCATTTGATACCAAACTTGCTATGATTATCTCAATTTAATATTTTTTTAGGTAAGTTTTTGACATTTAAGTTCCGTCATAAACAGAATTTATAAAAAATTTATAGCCTATGTCACCCGGGCTATTCTTACGAATCTATTGACACCTAATTTATTAAAATCCGTTCAGTAGTTTAGGCGCTACGGTGGAACATACATACATACATACATAGACTGCCAAAATCATTACCCTTCCTTTTGGCTTCGCCGTAGTCGGGTAAAAACTGAAAGGGAATCGACAGTCGTGGTATGGGCCTGGGATGAGGAGGAGTAATAATGAATATAAATGTTGATGGACGGAGAAGGAGAGGAAGACCAAAGATGGATGGCTGTGTGAATACTTATATGAAGGAAAAGGGAGTAAAGGCTAGCGTCACGATTGACAGGGGAGAATGGAAGGAAAACAATTGTGTTGCGCCGACCCTAAATAAAATGTGACAAGGACAGTAAGATGATTAATTATTTTATTTTATTCGTAAACGAAAAAATAAGCAAGGATCGTACCAATAGACCGTTCTGTAGTTCCTTTCTACACCCTGCGGTAATAAAGCGTGAGCTTAGCCTGACCTGATCGCATAGTTTTATTAAATTTATGTTACCACCTCAGTCATCTACATATGGTGCTCTTCTAAATATAGCAGAGCATATACATAAATAGAATCACTCATTTTGTTGGTCAATATTGATGATTCATCTATTTCATTTCATGATGAACTGAAATATAATTGATTACAGTGTAGTTCCCAATTCGCTAGTATTTGGCATCGCAGTTTTAGAGAAAATAAAACAAAACTTTTTCTCTATGGATTGCAACACAGATTTGACACTTCTTTTTCGCGCGTTGAACGGCATCGCAAGTAAAAATGGTTTCTGAAGAAAAACTTATTGGAAAAATGTGGAAATACTCTTGTATAAGTTGGATTGACGACGTCGAAACAAAATACGGAGTCCCGATGGTGTGCCAAACGCAACCTCAGTTTAAATCAACGGCAAAGTGTCGACCGGGACCGGACTTGACCGGAGCCCTTTGCTCGTCATTACTTCGGATATCGAAGGTAAGCTTTTTGTTTTAGGTGCAACTAAGTCAAAAAAAAACGTGGCTGGCTACAGCAATGGTCGAGGATAATATACCGTGTTGGTACGAGATACTTATACACGAAGATCAACTTTGATACGAGATATCAGCTTTGATGTTTTTAACAGATTTCTGTTACCGGCACGAGTTGCCGATGCCGACCAGCCCCACATGTGCTTACAGTACGAAATACTGTTTACCGTGTTAGTACGAGTTACCAAACACGAAGATCAACTTTGATACGAGATATCAACTTTGATGACAAACGGCACGAGCTGCCAATTTGATCTAAACCAGCATGTCCTTACAGTACGAGATACTGTTCAGTGCTATTCTAATGCTGTTGAGAAACCTTACAATATACAGTGTTTACAAACACTACAAGATATCAACTTGGATGTCAGATTTCTATTATATCGGCACGTGATGCCGATTTGATCAAAACCAGCATGTGCGACAGTACGAAATACTGTGTAGTGCAAGTCAAATGCTATTGAGAAACCTTAAGGGACCAAGTAAGGTATTTTTTCATCATTTTTTGAGAAAAAAATCATTAAAAGGTGTGAAATTTGTCAAACATCAGGCCCTGATGAATAACGTGACACTCATTTTGTTGAAATCCCAGATATTGAATCCTTATCATCACCAAAGTAAAGCTAGTGAGCTCTAAAATGGGAATAACTAGAAATAAGTGTATCGCTTACCAGCAAAGACAGGTGGGCACAGCACTTACAATAATAGACAAAATCAGGTCTCTTATAATAAAAAACCTACTAGATAAAATAACTATGTTAAAATCACTTGGTGAAGCAACAAGTTGGTGTGTGAACTCTATCATTAAGAAAGCATTTCATAGAAATTACTCATAAAACTATTTTTAAATGGTGGCAATTTATCAAAGAATTGCGGTAAATAAGATGCCTAATACAATAGAGTTCAAATTCTATTAAGAAAACTGCACCAAGCCAGCAATTTCTGCTTAAAACATAAGTAACAAATATATGGGAAACAGGAAGAGTCAACCACAACACTTGAAAGCATCAACCAACCAAGGAGATGGTATGAGATGGACCACAGACTCGACCACAGCCATCACACCGCAGAACATCCTTGAACCCACAGCGTTCCGAGAGAACCCGGGATGTCTACTACAACAGCAGGAAATAAACAAGGTACATATTTTGTTTGTTGGTTGTAATCAACAAATGACCCCATCATATTGCAGTGGATTAAGGATTTCATGTCCCTTTCATGTCTCAGTCCTAAAAATAATTTACCTGATTGTGAAATTACACTTATGCAGGAAGCTTTTGTTCATTATTGTTCACCTTTTACAATTAAGAGCTATAACACCATGTTGTCATTCAAAGGGAGAATACATCTCAAAAGATTTTCCTTGTTTCAAAACCTGATGGCAAACAGGTTAATTTTAAATCTAAAACCTTTGAACAAGTATGTAAAAGTCAGCACTGCAGTAAGGTTAATTGCTGATCATTAATAAGTGTGTTGCATAGACTTAAGGAAGTCATATTTATGATTTAAAGTTCCTTTGTTTTGAATTCAATGGAACCTTATATGAATTTACAGCATTGCCATATGGACTATGTACTGCACCTAGTTTGTTCATCAAATTGTTAATACCTGTGGTTGTTTATGCAAGAAATTTAGGCCACTTATTCATAATCTACATTAATGATATTTTATATATTGACCAAGCATATTACAAGGAGTGTTTACAAAACATGAAAACAACAATTAGTGTGTTAAAGTTCATATGCTATTATTAGGGTTCCGTAGTCAACTAGGAACCCTTATTAATTATGACAAAAGTACCCTAGTACCTTGTTAATGTTGTAAACTGGGATTCATGATTAACTCCAAATCATTGTGCCTACCTACCAACCATACCTTTTGAAAAAAGAAATACAATGAAGAGTATGTTAAATTCTAAAATTTAAAATAAGAGAATTTTGCCTTGTTTTTAGGCACATTAATAGCAGCATGGCCAGCTTTATCATATTATGGCATAGTACATACAAAACAAATGGAAATGGAATACCATTACTGAAATCAAACCATCTTTTTATCAGACAATCAATCAATTATTTTATTAATTAAGATGCATCCATGACATTACCTATGGTTTACTTTTTCAATGGTCATCATCATCATCATTTCAGCCGAAAGACGTCCACTGCTGGACATAGGCCTCCCCTAAGCCCCCCTCGCCACATTGACCATGACCAATAATTGACCGTTGACTTTCAATGGAGAAGGAATATAATTATGTTATTCCTCCACCAATGACACCATGCTTATCAGCAAAACTTAGAAGCATAGCTGTGAAGAAAATTTGATTTACAAGTTTATACAGACCTGACAGGTTGGGATACTCATTGCTATGGTGAAAATGTTGGAGGCCTGTGGTCACAATCAGAGCAAATATATCACATAAACCAGGTTAAGGGCAATATTTTCTGGTTTAAAATGCTTTGTAAATTTAAAAAATAATTGTGATATTCTTCTTCAGATTGACAACACTACTGCCATTGCTTGCATTAACAAGATGGGTAGTGTTCAATGTCTAACCTAAATGATGGTAGTAGAAGGATATGGGTTTGGTGTGAAGCTAGGTGTATTAATCTCCAAGCATCTTACATAAAATCTAAATATAACTTGTCAGATGAGGAACCAAGGCATACTAACATTGCCACAGAGTTGGAATTATCATTTATGATTTATTAGCCTTACATAAAATCTAAATATAACTTGTCATATGAGGAATCAAGGCATACTAACATTGCCACAGAGTGGGAATTATCAATTATGATTTACTAGCTACCGGAGTTAATTCAAATTGTAAAGCATATGTGTCATGAACTTGATATAGAGACCAATATGCATTTCAGATAGATGCCTTCTCATTTAAATAGAGCTCCTATTTTTTTTATACAAATTCATACCATTGACATTAATTAAGAATTGTCTTCAAAAATTAAAAAAAAAAAGGGGGGGGGGGGCAAGGAAATATGAGTAGGTGTAGGTACCCACCGTGGACTTGTCAGATATCCTTTGGTAAAAATGACGATGGTTATAAAACCAATCATATTCTATTCTAATAATAATTTATTACA
The DNA here is from genome assembly GCA_949775195.1 of Diarsia dahlii. Classification (NCBI taxonomy): domain Eukaryota; kingdom Metazoa; phylum Arthropoda; class Insecta; order Lepidoptera; family Noctuidae; genus Diarsia; species Diarsia dahlii. The sequence goes on along the minus strand of OX459210.1, from coordinate 10,010,085 downwards.
ATCTCCTTTCAGTACCAAACACCCATAAAGCAACCAGCTTACTCCGGCAGCGACCATCTTTTGCAAAATGCATTCACTTAAAGAGTTGGTAGTTATTCTGCCAAAATCACAGTGTGATTCAATACCAGATCTAATACAATACCTCACTGAAATACATTATACATAAACCAAAATAATGTTGGCTACAGCTTGTTACATTAGGCTAGATCAATACTTTCGCTTCTCTGTTAAATGAATGAATTGACAGGGATGATCACATCAAGCGTTTTCTCATGGGTCTTTAAAGAATTCAACCCGCTTTATACAAGTATGGGAATACTTGTGATCCTACAATAGTAGTGTAGTAGTAATCACTGTCTAATTGGGGATAATCTGAATTTTAATTAAAAAAATTAAGTAAAAAGCTTGTCACCTTATTAGCTCTTGCTACTGCTCAAAGAGTGCAGACTCTATCAGTTATTAAAAGACAATATGTCCATGTCACAAGACATAATACATTATGTACATTACTATTCTTATAAAAACATCACTGTCATCAAAAACTGAAACCTGCTTTCCTTTTATAACAGGCATCCAAACAAACAATTAGTAGAAGAATTAAATTATTAATGAAGGGAAGTGGGATTGACTGATATATTATGTACCACACATAACACACTTTATGCAGACACATATTTTGCTAAACAGGCAGGGGTGTCATTAGATGTCATTAGGAAAACTATTGGCTAGCCAGATAGTTCTATTACATTGACAAGGTTTATGATGTATCAGTGAATGTTAATGGTTTATGTCTGTTTGACGGCACGGTTGGCGCAGTGGCTAAGCGGTTGGACTGCTGAGCTGCGTGTCGCGGGTTCGATTCCCGCACGGAACAAATATTTGTATGACCTGCAGATAGTTGTTTCGGGTCTGGGTATTTGTGTATGTGACTTTGTGTGTTTGTGCACGCGCCCACGATACGGGGAAGATCCCTAGTGTGGGGCAAATACCGTCTTAAATACCAACTTGAAGATGTAAATCATATTTACATTCCTTTATTTATCTTTACACAAACTTAATAAGTTTAATTTAAACATTCAGTTTTAAGTTTTATTCAAACATTCCTTATTATTAATGATTATTTATTTTATTTGTACACTGTCATTAATAGTGTTTTAATTTAGTAATATGGCATTATTAGCTATACATAATTATACTTCGTATCTCTCCCGAAGATGATTACAGTTTACATGCAGCAGTACGAGAGTTGATGCTGTCCTTATCACACTTTTTAGAGAATTTATTTTTAAATAAATTAAAAAAATAGGATAAAAAGCAGTGTATTGACTATTTCCCCCCACTGTAGTGCAAGCCGCCATTGCGCTGCAACGACAATCCTTGACTCATTACGTGATTTCGTGTTGTCCGACTCACACAAAACTTTGTTTCGTCCGGAAATAACTGTAATTTCGTTACACGATGGGAAAAATAGAGCGATCTTGTCGGGACGATAGTGACAGTGTCGAAAATTTACTAACAAAAGTGAAAAAATGAAGAAGAATCTCCTCATCGTCACCGGAAAGTGAACCAGCGGTATCTCCTTCGCATTCTCTGTCGGAGGATTTAACTATTTAGTGATCTAGAACCACAACGTAAGTAAATGGAGAAATACCCACGACGCGCGACGTATAATCGTGTGTGGATGCCTAATGCCAAGTTGCAAGTACCTTATAATGATTTTATTCTTTGTGTTACGCCGACGTCTATCGTGTGTGGATACTATGGCCGCCGAATGTGTTGATACCTGGTCTGCACCCACCAACTTATATATCCCGACGTATATCGTGTGTGGATACTGTGGCCGCCGAATGTGTTGATACCGGCACCCACCAACTTATATATCCCGACGTATATCGTGTGTGGATGCATGCCAAAGTTACAAATGTCATAAAATGATTTTATTCATTGTGATATCCCGACGTTTATCGTGTGTGGATACTATGGCCGCCGAATGTGTTGATACCTGCACCCACCAACTTATATATCCCGACGTGTATCGTGTGTGGATACTATGGCCGCCGAATGTGTTGATACCGGCACCCACCAACTTATATATCCCGACGTATATCGTGTGTGGATGCATGCCAAAGTTACAAATGCCATAAAATGATTTTATTCATTGTGATATCCCGACGTTTATCGTGTGTGGATACTATGGCCGCCGAATGTGTTGATACCTGCACCCACCTACTTATATATCCCGACGTATATCGTGTGTGGATACTATGGCCGCCGAATGTGTTGATACCTGCACCCACCAACTTATATATCCCGACGCAAAGCGTGTGTGGATAAAGTCAAGTACCTACCTACCTACCTATTTATGGCGGGTGACTTATGATTATATTTTACTCCTTGGTAGGTGAGATCCCAAATAATGAGGCACCATAAGAAGGAAAATAAACGGTTGGTAAAAATCCTGATGAACTAGACCCGGATATTTTACAATTGTTGGGCTCAGACCCTACACTAAATAAAGCATTTGGAGACAATTTACACAAAGATTTGACAACGCGGTGGAAACACATCTTAATTAACGGTCTGACTAAAAAATCCGTTCAGTAGTTTAGGCGCTACGGTGGAACATACATACATACATAAATACATACATACATAGACTGCCAAAATCATTACCCTTCCTTTTGGCTTCACCGTAGTCGGGTAAAAAGGAAAACGTTGTTATCCTAAAACAATATCTGGCTGCTGAAAATTGTATTCACATGAAAGCACCCATGCTAAGCACACAGTGAGTAAAAACAAAATCAAATGGCCAGCTGTTTCTCAGCAATCTGCAAAGCACAGCTTTAACTCTAATCGTAAACATACCACAAGACATTATTAAGACACTCGGTGATAATGCAGGGCGACTAACGCGCAACGCAAACCACAGAGAATCTCTGTCTAGAAGATTCACTGTTACAATCCGAGTAAACGAAAAAGGGATGTAGTAAAAAACGCTACAAAAGACGATTATCTATTCGGTTCTAATTTGCCTGATCATCTAAAATCCACCCAGGCTATAAAACGACTACCTACCTCAGAATTTTATTAAGATTCACCGCAAATAATGCGAGATTCAATCAGCAGCGCAATCAGTCGAGTACTACGTATCGTCTAAACGGTCCTTTAAACGCATGGGGGGTGCCGCGTGCGGGCACCAGCCGCCGAGTCGCGAGCCGCCTCCGCCGCCGCGGGATCACCGCCGCCGCCGCACCGCGCACAGACGGCCACGCGTGCACGGGTGGCCAACCACGCAGCCTGACGCCGCTAATCACCTCGGCACAATAGTAGATAGACTGACGGTAGACAACAATATTCCAATAGCTGGCTGGTTACAGCATTACTTTAATGAATACATACCCATTACAAAGGATAAAACTATCCTTTCTTGAATTAATAAAGGATATAAAATACCTTTTATTTGTGAACCACATCAGCCTGACATACCAAAAAGGTTATTCATGGTCACAGAAAATAACATAATTGATAATTGTTATTCTGAGCTATAATCAGGTTTTATTTCTCAATGACTAGCTGTTGCCAGCGGCTTCGCCACCTACAACTCAAAAATTATCCCACGGGAAGATAAAATCGGGATTAAAACTATCCTATGTGTTAATTCAGGTTATAAACTATCTGTGTACCAAATTTTATCGAAACGCAAAAACTACTGAACGCATGTTCAGTAGTTTTTGCGTGAGGAACAAACAAACATACACACTTACAAACTTTCGCCTTTATAATATTAGTGTGATGTATTTCACCTTCACCTTTGTTTACAGTACCTAAGCCTAACGGGAAACATTTCCTTAATTTAAAAGGATTAACTAAATCCGTTCATGTTGACCACTTTAAAATGGAAGACTACCGCACAGTTATAAATCAAAATTGTTTTATGGCAAATATAGACTTAAAAGACGCGTATATTTTTGGTTGCAGTTGCCCAAAGCGAGATTATTTAGGTACCTAAGTCTTACTTGGAACTTAAAAAGATTTACCTACTAATCAATTATTTGAGCTTAACGTTTTGCCGCTTGGACTCTGTACCGCACCCGTACCCTACGAAGTATTATAATATCTGTGCCTACGTATTCACAAAATTAACAAAACCTGTACTGAATTATTTACGTTCACTGGGGTATTTATCAGTAAACTATAATATGATTTTTTATGCATCGGTTAACCTGTCATAATAACGTCGAAGCGACAAAAGAATTATTAAAAAGATAAGGTTTTTTAATCAACACTGACAAAAGTAAAATTGACCCAAGTAAAAAGTGCCTGTTCTGTGCAAGCAACATGCCCAAAACATTACCGAAAAGGGAACCTGATAGACTTATAGGTCTGCTAACATCAGCATGCTCCGCCATTCAATACGGCTGGGTATACACAAAGGTTCTAGGAAGAGCAAAATCTCTGGCACTAAACTATTCTAATAATTACAATAAACACAAATAAATATCATAAATACTTTTGAGTTACTGGCAACTTTTTATGGTCTAAAAATCTTTACTTCACACAATGGTGTGAAGATACTCAGAATAGACAATACTATAGCAATTGCTAATATTGATACAGAATCGGAATAGCAGATTACGCATTTAATTAATAAAGTAACACTTTCACTCGGTATTCCACAGTTCGACTTATTTGCAAATAGCCAGAATCATAAATGTTACAGATGTACTTCCTGGAAATTGGATCCAAATTCCGAAATTATTGTTATTATTTATTGTTGTTGGAGGAGCCTTGCTTGCCTAGGGCGGTCTGTGGATGGGTGACCGCCCGACATACCGAGTTTCCTCCGTGCCTCGGAAAGCACGTTATCTGTTGGTCCCGGCTGCCATATATATAGTCTTTGGCAGTCGTTACAGGTAGTCAGTGACCTGAAATTCTGACATCCAGTCTTACCAAAGGGTATCGTATTACCTAGTATTAACTGGGTTGTGGAGGTCAGATAGGCAGTCGCTCCATGTAAAATACTGGTATTCAGCTGCATCCGGTTAGACTGGAAGCCGACCCCAATATAGTTGGGAAAAGGCTAGGCAGATGATATTTATTGTTGATTAGTATATTTTTTATGCTTTTACTCCTTTTAGTCTTATCTCAAAAGTTTTCATAAAATTAAAAATGACAAGCAGAAGGGATTATAGTACTACCATATTGACCAATACAGCCTTGGCACCCAGTGCGGTTAAAATTACTTATTTCGAAAGTACTTTATTTTAATCCTGACAAAAATCTACTGTGTTTTACTTTCAAGGGGGAGTATCCTCTCCACTCGGATCTTACTCTGATGGCAGGGAATTTATCCGGCAGTCACTATTAATGCGCGGAACCCAAAGCATCTCTCAATATATTGATGGCCTCTCTCTCCATAAACGCGCTGAAGCAATATAATACTGCACTAAACTCATATAGTGGCTATATTGTAATGGTAAAGGTTTAGATTACTGTGATTCCCACACTATTCAATTAATAGAATTCTTGACTTAGCTAGTTAATTCGGGTGTTACAGCACACTTAATAGTTCTGCAATATCAATATTGTTAGGTCAGGAAATTTAAAAAGGTTTTTCAAAGAGGTCTATTGTTTAAACCAAAATTCCACACCTGGAATCACAATCTTGTATAAAGTTATTAAACCAATTAAGTACTTTCCTAATGATTCAATTACACTAAAAGATTTTATTAAAAACTGTAACTCTTTTAGCACTAGCATCTGCACAGAGAAATCAAACTTTAAGCCTAATAAAAATAAAAAATATTACTTTTGATTCAGACAAAATTATAATTAAAATCGAAGATTTAATATAAACCGGCCAGGTACCATTGATTCTGTTGCCATATATTAGAAAAAACCCTAACGTTTTCCCAGCTTTAACCTTCAAACACTATATAGATAAAACTGTTTGCTTACGTGTCATGTGTCAAGAAGATTCTTTATTTTGTAGTTATCAAACCACATAAGAAAGTGGGTTCTCAAACTTTTTCTCACTGGGTAAAACAAGTTCTAGAAAAAAGTGGCATAGATGTAAAATTGTATGGGACACACAGTACAAGGCACGCATCTGCGTCTGCTCACAGAGCAGGTGTCAATCTGGAAGTTATTCGAAAGGCCGCAGGCTGGAGTGAATCTTCCCAATTCCCATGTATTACAAAAACACTATAATAAGAATGTACCTCCCCATAACTAAACTGAATTTGTAGATGCACTCTTTAGATGATTATTTATTATTGTTGTACCTTAGTTTTATGATTATTACAAACAAATATAATTAGCATTACGTTTCAGTAATTAAAACGTAATAAATAGCATAATATTTTATCGATCGCTTTAATGTCAATTTTTTTCGATGCTCTAAACATCTGCATGTAAACTGTAATCATCTTCGGGAGAGATACGAAGTATAATTAAGAATCAAACGAACTTACCTAGTGAAGTTTGATATCTAATTATACGAGTGTCTCTCCCGAAGATGATTACACTCCCTCCCTCCCTGATAATCCCGAGACCTATCGAAAAAATCGAACTCTAAAAAATGAGTCAAGGATTGTCGTTGCAGCGCAATGGCGGCTTGCACTACAGTGGGGGGAAATAGTCAATACACTGCTTTTTATCCTATTTTTTTAATTTATTTAAAAATAAATTCTCTAAAAAGTGTGATAAGGACAGCATCAACTCTCGTACTGCTGCATGTAAACTGTAATCATCTTCGGGAGAGACACTCGTATAATTAGATATCAAACTTCACTAGGTAAGTTCGTTTGATTCTTAATTATAGCATTTATTGTTTCATATTGTATCTGATTATGAGACAGGACTGATAGTATTTTATTATCATGAAAATACTAGTAGCCAATTATCATTGGTTTGTCTTTAATGACGCCCTAGATAAGTAAGCCACATAATGGCTATTTTGTCTTTTTACACATACATACTTATTATATAATACCTTAAGATTGATGATTATGAATCATACCTACCTAAGATATACAAGCATAGGGTAGGTTGACTATATTGGTCTCAAATAAATTTGATTCATGTAACAATAAGATTGATTTGGTAAGTCTTGTATATTTCCAAAAGAGTGGCCCATGTCGACTTAGACTCTAAACAGCTACACTGTAATCAATTATATTTCAGTTCATCATGAAATGAAATTGATTAATCAGACGAACTTACCTTAAGTGAAGTCCGATTACAATTTCATGAAGGATGAACTGAAATATAATTACCCACCCAACCCATCCTTTTTAGGATTAGTCCCTTGTCGAATGGGCTAATAGAGCAACGCTATCTCTAAAGAGTGTCAAATCTGTGTTGCAATCCATAGAGAAAAAGTTTTGTTTTATTTTCTCTAAAACTGCGATGCCAAATACTAGCGAATTGGGAACTACACTGTAATCAATTATATTTCAGTTCATCCTTCATGAAATTGTAATCGGACTTCACTTAAGGTAAGTTCGTCTGATTAATCAATTATGACAATAAGTAGATCACATATTCCTTGCTTCTTATTTATTACTCACTTTTCACATTGCACCATATTTTACTAGTCTAAAGGGTAAGACCCGGTTTCTGATTTGATCCTTCTTTACGTATACAACGGTAAAAAACTTTTTTATAATCGTTTTTTTTTTTCAGTTTCTGTGCCTTTATTTCAACAAATAAATGTATAAATAAATAATAAATAATTGTGTTATAATTAACACTTTCTGTATACACAGCAGACCATTTATGTAAATAATAAGAGTAAAATCAAAAAACCAACAATGGATATTGAAATACGAGTACTTATAAGCTGTATAATATGATGTAATGGGCTGATTAGGCTTAAGTACAAATATTTACCACAATCTGAGGTAGTACACATGGCGCCATAAAGCTATAAATCAGTATAACAAGGCCTCGCGTTGTATAGGATTTCAGTCCAATGAGAGACTAGTTCAATTCAGTTTTTACCCGACTGCGGCGAAGCCCAAAAGGAGGGTTATGTATAGCTTGATTGGTCGTCGTCAGATAATGTTCTGATTATATTGTTAGCAATGGTTTTCCTCACGATACGCATTTATATTATGACCATCCTATAACATACATTGTTTTAAAAAAACTATTTTATTTAATTTTTTTATTAGAGGAAAAGAGACGAGGTTGAATCTGACCTTTTATTTTTGGTGGTTGGAAAATCATCAACTGACCCCCCCCCCCCCGCTCTTGGGCAGAGCGAAGGGGAGTGTCAGACTTCTACTGACTTTACCCTTGTGCCGAGGCCACGTCATCTCGTACTAAAATCCGCGGCCGGATGAATCTGACCTGGATTGGCTTTCCTATGTATATAATCTAAGCTACAATTAAATTTGGAAAAATAAATATGATTCCGTCTAAAAACAAAATATTATGAAATTGGTAAGAAAATCCGATCCAAACAGGGACGTAACTTTTTACTATAATTTTACGCAGATGAATGGTGTATTGGAATTTGATTTATTTTACGATTCAGATAAGTGCTTCACTACGAAAGTTGTTTAGTCATCGTTTGAAACGGTTGAATCATCCCCTTGACGATTATCTATGACTAATCCGCCACCCTGTATACCTAACCCCTTCCAATCATAAACCTACCTAAAACTCCATTTTTTTGGAGAGTTGGAATTCATTAAATGACTCCTCCCGCTCTGTGCGGAGCGGAAGGGACTGTCTGTCAGACTTTTAAGTTTCTAACTGACTAAAAAGAAAAACCACCCATGTTCCTTCTTAGCCCTGTGTAGGTAACCGGGGCCGCGGGCTCTTTACCTACCTATGTGTTGTATGTAAAAAAGCAATAGGTACCTACATTGCTTTTTTATCGTTATTGTCTCATTGTATGCTCGTCATGTTTCTGCGCCAAATATTTTTTTTTCTCTTTCAAACCACCCGCAGCCCCCGTACCAAAAACTCCTTGTATCCACCGGCTGCGTCAGTCATGGTCATCAAACAATGCCCGACGCAATCAAGCCAACAGGATGATCTCCTGGCAAGGGCACTCATTCAATTGCAGCCATCCTGTCGCTCCCCACAATTTCCTGCTATATCATCTGACAAGCACACCAACCCATCAACCTTAGCACCAACACATAAGGTTGAATTTCCATCAGCAGTGGCTTTTACTGCGTAAATCTCTACGCGGATGCTGTCACGTAGTTTGACAGTTGTCTTGTTTATGTTTGTATGTGTTTTATGTATTGAAATGTTTTGTGGATTAATTTAAATGTGTAAGTATTTGAATGAGTCTAAAATGCGGTTTTATTCAGATTTGTGGTTATAGATCCAGCTGACTGCTGAATGCGCCAGTATTTTACAAAGAGCGACTGCCTATCTGACCTCCACGGTCCAGTTAGCACTGGGTAATATGAGACCGCTTGGTAAGACAGGAAAAAATCGTTTAAGAATGTGAAAATAAAAACGAATCAAACTCAAAAAAGTCTCGGAGTCGATTATAATGAAATCTCACATCGCATCATATTTTGATTGTTGTAAACATAACTACGTTAAACCGGTAAATAGATTTACCTAAAAAAATATTTAGGAAATATTTGATAGAAAATTAATCAAATTTACTGTGAGTAACGTCACGCACAGCTATGGCGCCAATATACTAAATATTTAACCACGTTTTAACGCATTCATACGTGGCTTATCAAAGTTAATGGTTTTATAAGTAAGTGGGTTCCAATCACGGAATTTATTTCACAACCGACTAACAAAATTATAACAATACCATATAACATTATTATCTTTGAAATTTATTAAAAGAATTTAAAGAAAATTTTGAAAATTAACAGAAAGATACTTAGAACAGTTATAACAAAACATTTGACCACAACACAAACCATGGCACGGCTTCATTAAAATTTAAAATATATTTTTCTTACAGGCCAGGCTTTCAGTTCATCTTAGCAGCCGAGACCATTACTATATACAGATATATAAAGAAAATGTGCCTGTACTAATGGGTACACCTCTGCTTAACCCTTCAGGGATTACAGGCATGATGTTATGTTATGTTAGTATAAAAAAAAAACTAAAAACACAACTTTTGTATCTAAGTTGTGTTTTTAGTTTTTTGCACTGTTTAAAAATACTTGGTTGTACCAACTAAAACTACTTTTGATATCGCAATTTATATTCACAACAACTTCAATTGTATTCCTAATAACAAACAGTCTGCATTGAATTCAAAATCGATTACACTAAAAACAAAACATACCTAGATACTATGCTATATTTATACGATCAAAACGCGTATGGAGGTACAAAAACACCCGCGGATTTTTGTACTAGATGACGTGGCCTCGGCGCAAGGGCAAAGAAGGAACATGGGTTCGGTTTTTAGTCAGTAGAAGTCTGACACTCCCCTTCGCTCTGCCCAAGAGCGGGGGGGGGGGGTCATTTGATGATTTTCCTCCCACCAAAAAAAAAAAAAAAGGTACAAAAACACTAATTTATGCTCAGTTAAGCTTAAAGTACTGTGACACCACCCTGCTTATAATAGCAGTACTTATTGAGGTGAATCCGACAAGGTATTGAAAATCAAATTTTCTGGGTGGGTAAGTGTCACAATTCCACCCACCCATCCCCGGACCAACCTCTGCAAACGTTACCCACATCGACCCGTGTGATTCAGCCACGTGCCCCTCATGTTATGCAAAGTCATAGACAATTATAACAAGGAAGGTCGGACTCGGAAAGTCAGCCGGACGAAGACTAATGAAAGTTGACTATAAAAATTAAACACGCTCAGTTTGTTGTCTATTAGTCGATAGAAATTGATGAAAGAATTGCTTTTGAAAGCTGGACTTTGATTGTTCGTTAGCCTTGATTAAGTTAGGTGAGTTTTTGGTTTGGAACGCATTAAAACTTTGTCTAAAATTTATCAATTCCTTATAGACGAAGCAATTAGTAATAAAGATCCATTGCTTTTTTACGCCCTTTTCGTAAATTATTTTTCGGAAAAAAATATTTACCTAGTGTTTCGATTGCCTCAGCCTAAGGTCATTTGCACGTTTTGAGGTCTCTTAGATTCAAAGATATTATCATATTATCTAACCTAATTATATTCAAGATCAGCCGAATAAAAAACAAGATGGCTACCATTCGCGGGGTGTTGGGTTAGGAGTATTAATTTATAAACGTATTTACCGTCAACCGAACACACTGTAAAAATAAATTACAGATCATAATTTTTCAAGTTTAACCAAAGGATAAAAGCATTAGCAAGATGCAAAACACTAAACAATATAGTGATAGAAGTAAATTAACAGAGTAAGTAAGAACAATCAACCATTACAAATCACCATCATAATAATATCAAACATGTCTGGCATAGTGCGGTTTCAATATAATGCAAAGCATCTTCAATGAATCTTCTATCTAAGCAAGAAATTCGTATAATCGGCCAAGTTACGGGAATTTTCTACTCTGTCTGTATCACCTACGTACAAAGTTCACGACACGAACTGAAAATGAATGACAGCACAATTGGATAGCTGTTCCAGCTTCTGATGTGTTTTGCCAGATGCCAGCTTATTGCTATGTAGTTTTGTTAATATTGTTATAGTACAATGCCCTATATACTATGTAAATAGATATGACATGTATATAAAAGATTAACCACAAAGCAAAGTGCAAAGGGAAACGGACTGATTCCGACTGAAGTACCTAATCACAATAATAATACATATTATAAAAATAAGTTAGTATCCAGAACATTAGTAACTCATGCGTGAACAGATTTATAAAACAGGAATTTTACCGTACTTTTTCCTATTTAGTTTCAACCAATTGTTTTTACAGTTATTAAAACAATTGTTGACAATAGTTGTTGGTATAGTATCATCTATAGGGGCTATAGGTAACGTTGGATACAGTCTAATTCATGGATACAAGTAAGCATTATCCTCCTATGGCATAGAATATTAGTTAGGGAAATATTTGGGAAAGTTAATTTACTAGCATTCCACACTATACAACACTCTCTTTTTTGGGTGGTCGTGTAAAAAGCCTCTCGTTTGTATTATCACACATCCATTCTTACCAAGATCAGTCTCGTATGTCACACTATTCCCAAACTACTGCAACTCCCGAAAGCCAGAATCAAAAGTGACGACCACCAGAAAAGACCAGCCGAGACAACGAAGCTAGATGAAGTCCCAATAAAAAAAAAATACTGTCTTGGATCCGGCAACGAAGATACTCAGAAAACAATAACGGAGGAATAGGAAAATACGTCATTTCCACTTCTTATCAGTAGGAGACAGGACAGCATTGCCAATAGTCAGAAAAGGACGTGTACAACTGGGATAAGCCCCGTTACCTAGCACCAGGGATAAATATATCATTAATATTACCAGATCCTAAGTTATGTTAAGACTTTATGAGCTGTTATAATATGTTTTGATTTCAATTATAATGTATAGCAAAAACGCCAGAACACACAAAATAATGTTTGTTCTCCTTTCTACAAGGTCCTCCCTATCGTAAAAAGCTCCGAAAAAAACCTGTACACTATCCGACATAATATTGCGTTCAACTCTGCCCTTATCAAATATGGATAATACTGACATCAACAAAATTAAGCTATCTTAATCACAAGTTTGTCACGTTCCAGGATCATACCTGTCGTCGTCTTTCATTAAATATGTGGATCCGGGAAAGCTACAAAATCCTAATAGATGGTCTGCCTTCGTGTTCTACTTATAATTCTAAGCGGGGCACCTGACGTTGCCACACTTTCGCATCGTTCAACGTGAGGACTTAGGCGATGTGTTGTGACAGTTCAGGCCTTAGGGAGTATGTAACATATACTGCAGAGGACAGGAGGAAACCTTTCACTTAAGCCCATCAGTTTGTAAGGCTCGTATCTAGTTGAAGGATTTGCTTTGACACACTTCTTTGAAAACTAGCTTAAATAAAAGATAAAGATGGATGACTTTGTCATATCTTCGACTACATAGAGCTAATATGCCTGAAAACCTCAGTCAAGGATCAACCTGGTCATTATCACTTTCACAGATAATAAATAAGAAGACTTGAAAACAAAGAATACTCTTGTAAACGAGAAGAAGTAGAAAGCAAAAGATTACCCACAAATAATAGCAGGAGATTGAATTTATGCTTGCTATAGAGTTTACTGATAATCAAATCGATATTGATAATTTAATCGGACTATATCCTTATACAGCATTATTATCATCAGAGAATTGTTGAATAGAATTAATTACTACTTCCTTCATAATCATCATCATTTCATCCAGGAAACACCCACTCGTCTCGCCTTCCTTCTGCCACTTCTCTCTGTTCTGTGCGTTCCTTATCATCCATTGCTTGCGATTTTAACGATATCGTTTCTTAAGCCCAACCTTGGCCACCATCATCTTCCTGCCCTTATCCTATGTTATTTGAGATCGGCGCATTACGTCCTTTTCTTCCATTCTGCCCTGTCAGTCGTCACGCTACCATTTGTTCCTTTTTCCTTCATATCATTCTTCACACACTCAATCCATCTTTTCTTTGGTCTTCTTCTCCCTCTCCTTTCATCTACATTCCATCCCAACCTTTGCCACCATTCCGTCAAAACCTACCAACCTACCTACTAACTTACTATTCTTAATAAACTAGTTTTTAATTACTTTATTATTAACATGAATCTGTCGCACAATGTCCACAACTAATTCCTCTGTCCATACGTTTGCGTAAATAACGACATCATGTAGATTTCTTTGTTTGTATGAGAATTAAACACAAATGGGCCAAGCGCGCCAGTTGTTTGGCAAATGTTGCTTCATTGGATTGTGTTGCCGCAGAACTATTTACATTGGGACCTGCTGATGGAAACATGCAGTCTTTATGAGGCCTGTGTTTTGGGAATGGGAGGTTTTAATTTCTTTGAAAATTCAACTCAAGGTTTGTCAACGAGCAAGTGATTGTCTGCTATGCCACGTTTCTTGGATTTGATCCTTGCATGAAACAAATATTAATTGTATGGCCATCTGGTAGTCGTTCCATGTCTGGCTTTTTGTGCATGTACCCACTATGCATATAGGTGACGCTGAGAGGCAACATTTTGTTCCAATTATAACGAAGGCAAAAACCAACATAGGAACATTGTCTGTCACATCACAGCCGGAATGCGACGCGGTAGACCTCGCATGAAATGGCAGGATGAGTTGGACGGAACGAACTACCACTGGTTCACATTGGCTCTGGATCGAAAGATTTGAAGGTCATGAAGGGAGGACTTTGTCCAGCAGTGACAGTAACAACATAGGGTAACAGTAACATTGTATTACATAAAGTTAAAACAATTAAAAGTTCATAATCAAATTCACTTTACACCAGAAATAAATCAAATGAAATCAACATCAGGTGTTGAATTTCATCAAGCCGAAGTCACACAATATGAAGTCGTATTTCAATCTCGGAAACCGTTTAACATTAAAAAAATAAGCGAAAACGTTCGTGTCTCGCAATAAAAGTCATCAATCCGTTCTCCAGACACGACAAGATTCACTTTTAACTAAGCAAAGTAAACTACACTGTAACATTACGAAGTCAAAGTCTAAATTTGATTAAATGGACGGAACAATCATGAAGTAAGCCATTATTGTTGTATTTTCACACCAAGTATAATAAACCGCTGCTAAATTTCAGCATATTGATGTTGATCGAATGGTAGACGATGTTTTTTGTGAAAACTAGATAGGTTTTTGAAGCTACAAAACTTACAGACCATTCTAAACATAATAAGTAACCTCAGAAACTCTTTTCGGAGAATGAAAGAGAAACTAAACAAAAGCATTAAAAATATACGATAGCCAAGCTAAAGTAACAAAAACTTAGATCAAAGTTTTTTAAATCTTAAAAATGGACAACCTCTTTTTACAGAATTCGACTTGTAATAAAAACTAGCAGCACTGACTCTAGTATCGTTAAAATTACAAGAAATTGCAAAACACTTGAAACTTCACACGAAAATAGAAATGATAGCAGCGTATTTAACTGAATTCCTGAAACTGAAATAAATGTCGTTACGGCTCCATGCGTCGCGCTAAATTATAATTATCGCCAAATTCAAGGAAGTCCTCTTTAAACGCAATTAAAATAACTTCCGAGTTAAATAATTACATTCTATACAACGTAGACTGTGGTCGGAAACCACGTTATGGTGGATGTTCCACGGTAGCCCGCGAAATTCAAATTTTCTTACGTTTTTAGCGATTTGCAGGCCAGTGCTAGGTTGTATGTTAGTGAAAATATGATTCGCGGGTGTAAGACGTATGCAGTTACAGAATTATTATCATCAAAATCATTATTACAACCCTCCAAGTTCATGTAACTTTCAAGAATGAGTATTTCATCAAAAAGTCATTCTTGAAAGTTACATGAACTTGGAGGGTTGTAATAATGATTTTGATGACATTTTGTAGATCTTTGACAGTCACAAACTCACAACAGGTGACCCGTAAGTCTGACATCGAGTCTTACCAAAGGGTATCATATTATTATTATATCAGCACTAACTGGGATGTGGAGGTCAGATAGGCAGTCGCTCCATGTAAAATACTGGTATTCAGGTGCATCCTGTTAGACTGGAAGCCGACCCCAATGTAGTTGGGTAAAGGCTAGGCAGATGATGACAAAGTAGACTTTGCTACTGTAAAGGCTAGGCAGATGTTGACAAAGTAGACTTTACTACTGTAAAGGCTAGGCAGATGTTGACAAAGTAGACTTTGCTACTTTGTTACTCGTTCAATACAACATAGTTCAATTTATAAATAAACAGAACGGTCACAGTCTCACAGGGCCGATTCTCATGAATGGCCGTACAACCGTTGAACCGCAACGCGACCGGTTCCTATTGTACCCGATATCGGAGTGTTCTCATTCTCAGTCCGATTCAAACCGTGGATTCAAACCCTTTCTATGCAATAATACTCTTTTTGCAACAAGCAAATAGGTTTCCAAGTAACGATTTAACATGGAAACCTATTTGTGTCTCTACCTACTATGAAGTTAAGGGGGAGTTCCGAAGATTCGATTTTCAAAAAGTGAAGACGCTAATTTCATCAATATAGAAATTACCGGTCTGCTAGTCGCAAACGTTACTGCTCATCATGAAGCACTACGTTCGATTTTAAGGTCAGGCAAAGTTTTATTGAGTTTTTCGATCACACATTTCTCAGTAGATCCCACGAAGTCCGAATTTGTGCCCGATTAAAAACAACATAGGTACTTATGTACATCTCTGACAAATCCTTCGGGGATTACATCGTGATCTTATGTAATAATATGTAAAACTAGAAGTGCTATCTATGTGATAGGAAGTACGATTAAATGTCTACTTTTTATATTTTCATGTTCTAGCTTAAGAGCACAAAGTGTGTTGACAATTTGGCGTGGGATATAAAATACAACGGTGATTGGTATGCCTCGTATAAACACCATTATGATCAAGATGCTTTCTCTGATATCTGTTAGTTATCATTGAAAACTTCATTACATAGCATAACATCATATAGTTACGTGTAATCCCCCAGAGTAGGCAAAGTTGTACTATTTAACCGACTTCCAGAAAGAAGGAGGTTCTGAATTCGTCTGTTTGTTGTTTTATTTTCGTACCTACAGTTTCTACCAAATGCCAGAACTCCAATCGAGTTGGGCAGCACACCTTCAAGTCGCAGTGGTAACAGGTGTACTAAGGCTGTCACCAAATGGCGACCAAGAACTGGCAAAAGAAATGCGGGTCATCCGGAGGCAGACGACATAGTTGCCATCGAGGGAAACCTGGATGAGGCTGGCATTCTTGTTCCCAATTTCCACTGTCCTGAGTGGAGATTGGAACAAGAATATTGAAGCCTATACCAAGCGTTAAGTGAATTCAGTTAATGGATGATGATGATTGCCATAAATGGGGTACCTACTACTCCCAAATCCACTCTTCTACAGCCAAATGCCTAATGGAAAACCGCAATAGCTCAAAAGGCTTGAAGACTTCTTTAACAATATTAATGCATAACTTGAAATAATGTAATCAATGCATTAAAGATTATTACGTCTTTTAAGCATTTCATTAGTCTCAAGCTCTCAATAGTATTATTTATTGGATTGCATCTAAAGGTTGCATGCCGTTGCGACCTCATTTTGCTTTTGACTTCTTGTTTTCCTTTCACGAATCAAGTTTTTTTTGTTATTCTAACAAATTCAATGTTGAATTCGAAACCGGTTCTACATTAAGCAGGTGCAATAAATATAATAACGATATCGGGAGGTAACAAATATTATTAATGCATTTGGTATTCTTATCGTAAATGTCATCATGACATGTGACTAATATATTTATACATTAATCTATTTATAACAGAACTAATCAATTAATCGCTTTCCTTTCAACCGTGTATACTTTAAACTCAGTCCATCGATTTAACGTTGGAAAACTAATGACTGAATTATTAATTTGACCTTGAATCTCTGCGACAAGCTGACAGGTCACAATCAATTGATTGTAATCTTCTGGTTAAATCGCGTGCAGTGAAATCTCACCTTAACAACGTTCCCATTCTAAATGAAATTCGAACGCAAACGTCATTTAAAAAAAGTATATTTTTTGTCTTTTTTTGTCGGTGAAACGGAATTTCAAACGTCAGCAGTCAAGTGATTGTCAGTTTCGCTGTTTAGATCAAAATTCTCAGTTTCTAAAAATAAAATCATAGTGCAACAGCAACACAAGCATTTAGATATAACATACCGGTGTGAACCGTTCCTCCTCAGCATTAAGCAAATCCCCAACAGAAGATGCTTTCGCCTGATTCGCCAAATGCCTTCGGCTGTTCAAAACATAGGACAACTCATCCAGGTACCGAAGCGTCAAGTTAGCCATTATTCACACAACACTAGCACTTTACAAACTGATCATTTACCACCACTCGCGTCAACAAAAGTCGGTAGAAACAATACTAACAATGAAATAGGAAACAGGCTTATTCACGTAAACAATACGGTGAAAATCGCGCAGTAAATATAACGTGTATACCGCGCCATAGCCGAGTCGCAACTGAGCGCGCGGCGACGACCGTCGACCGACCACGGCTGCGCTCTTCGGCGGTCATAGAGTAAACATTCGTAGAAAGTTAATCGGCTGCGACCTTATTAAAGGTTTAGGTAAACAGTCCTAATATCTAGATTAGAGCAGTCGTTGAGTCACTAGTTTAAGTTGTGGTTATGTCATCGTAAATCTGACCAATGTTTAACGGTTTTAAAACTAATCCAGTAAGTTCAACGATACAAACAGATTCAAATTTTTCTTCATGTTTTCTCACATGTCAATCTAGGAGGCTGGCTTCTGCTTAACCGGACTATCCTGTGCCTAGGGTCTAGGGCCTCCAGTCAGGGCGTAGAAACTTATACAACTAAGTGACAGCATGCTAAGGGCACCGCCTGTGTCGTACGAGCCTTAGAGTGAAACTGGGGAGGGCAGTAAAGGGACAGCCTGGATCTGAGGATCATTATTCATTATATTGGGGCTTCTTCAAAACTACTGGCTCAGTGTCACGGGCTGGCTCGTGAAAGGCTCGCAGAGACAAACAGATTCTCAGATGCTCCATATTTTAAAGAAAGGGCTTTGTTTACAAATTAAGGTTGATGCAATTAGAGTCGAAATCAAAGAGTAATTAAGTTTTATAGTCTGACCACATGAAGCTGGCGTGGTAATTAAAAGAGACGAAACCGTCCGTATAATTACAGCTGTAACTACTAACGAAATAGTCGCTTGCTTCATGGACTATTTCATAGAAAAGAACATTCGAGAATCATATATTTGCTTGATCGAGGCGACTGCTGAGTTGATAAAGAATAGAGAATTATGGAAGAAGATGACTGCCAGGCTATACCTTACTAAAAACAATATTGCCAAAGGTATTCTGTTGAAGACCGCCAAAAAGATAAATGGATCACCTTTAAAAGTCCTAATGCTACTAGGAATTTTAATGAAGAATCAACACCTATCTTCAATGTAGAACCTTATAACAAAGCTTTCCAGCCTATTACTAATAATAAAACTAAAATAAACAGAAATAATATTATAGCCAGGGTATCTACAGCACTAATCTTTGTCTGTAGACTCTGTAGTTGCACTGACTTACGATCCATTTCTTGCGAACATTTCGCGTGATGCTGACACGAGTCTTAAAGCCATTTCCTATGGATTACATAAAAGTGAGTCGGAGGACGTCGTTATAAATATTATGTGAGAGTTAAATATAAAGTAAGTCACACTTCTATTTATAGTTCCACACTTGTTTCATCAGAGTGTGTTAATGAGGTACTTAATGAAGAAAATAATGTTCGTAGATGTGATAATTGGCGACATAATTTCGCATTTTGAATTCAGAGGAATAAAACTATCAGAGTTGATAATTTAGTGACAAAACTTCGTAATTTGAATTCAGAGGAAGAAAACTTAATTATAAACTGCATTAGCTTGTTGCTCTTGACTCAGTAGAACTGGAACGCAGAGCTAAAAGGCTTATAAGGCTATACACGACGACATGTTGGTGGCTAGTAGCTACGCTTCATAGCCTAGTTCATCGGCGTTATGTTGCCTGCCTGTTGATCTTCTACAAACTGTACTTCAGAGAGTGTGCGCAGGACTTCCACAACCTGATCTACCATTTAACCCGTCTGCTTTCAAAGCAAGAGTAAA
The DNA here is from genome assembly GCA_949775195.1 of Diarsia dahlii. Taxonomy (NCBI): domain Eukaryota; kingdom Metazoa; phylum Arthropoda; class Insecta; order Lepidoptera; family Noctuidae; genus Diarsia; species Diarsia dahlii. The sequence continues at coordinate 9,990,308 of OX459210.1, read as the reverse complement.
CAAGCATCTTCTGGGCACACTGTCCATGATGGACCTCATCCAACGCTTTCCATCAGGCGTGATCGAGGTCGAGAGTAGGCTCATTTAGCAATAAAAAACCCCAAATGAATAATGGTTCAAATAACTAGTTCGTTGTGGAGCAAACTTCAACCAGTGACGCAAAACCAAAGTTTACCAGGAAACTGGGAACCTAACACAGGAACTCTTGGAGTAAAGAACCCATCTGTTACAAACACTTAGGTGTAACGTTAAAATTTACGACAATGCCAGTGCACAGGGTAACAGGTTGCAAGTCCATTGTTCACAAGCACCTGAACAACCAGTTTAACTTTGTTGACTTTAGAAATGTGCAGGGGAAGAACCAAGGAGTTACTGACCTGTTTTAACAGCAACATTTTAACTCATAATAGAAACAATAATGGTCATAACATAATAGAAACAATGGTAATATATGGAACTCGTGCAAATAATAAATTGCACGGGGTCGATATTTAGGTTAAGCCCATCTGCCTAGTTGGTCCGCGGATGAGTGACCCTGCCACCTATTACATAGTTTCTGAGTATCTTACGTTCCTCGGAAAGCATGTTAACCCGTTGGTCATCATCATCTTCCTGCCCTTATCCCATGTCATTTGGGGTCGGCGCAAGTTTTTTCTTTCCACTCTGCCCTGTTAGTCGTCACGTTATCATTTATTCCTTTTTCCTTCATATCACTCCTCACACACTCCATCCATCTTTTCTTTGGTCTTCCTCTCCCTCTCCATCCATCCACATTTAACCCGTAACCCGTTCCCCGCGTTGTGGTCCCGGCTGTAATTTGTAGATCTTTGACAGTCACTAAAGATTTTCAGTGGCCCGAAAGTTTATATGTATATTTAAACTATAAAACATACTTCAATGAAAATTTCAAAATATACATAGCTCTGAATTACAATTTCTTACTACTTCAATATAAAGAACTCATGAATATTGAATTCAAACTTGTACAAATATTTTCCATTACGTTAAATCCAACGAAATTCGGAATATCATGCAACGATTAATGATGCTCACCAACATTGATAGAGCGCACTTCTAGTAGATCAGATAGCCGTCATTCACAGACATTTTCGGGATTTTCACAGACATTATCGGGATTTTCAATAAGGCTCTAGAGATGTATACCAATCCCTACAACAAGAGAAATCCTATTAAATTCAATCCAGCAGGATTAAAGTAATGCAGTAAAACATTTTCAAATCGAACAGGTGTATTTTTATGGCTTCCAAAGTAAAGGTGCAATGCACTTGTATTATATAACGGTGCTTGTTATTTGTATCCAATTACACCATTAATTCAAAAAACATTCTACAGGCTTACAAACGAGGTTTTAGAAAATATCTCTATAAGATACTTATTATCGTGTTATTATCTTTGTCTTCTTAATCCTATGATATCCTTCTGTCTTCTATCTTCCTTTTCCAATTAGCCCTGCTACTAGTCATGCTTTTTCCTAAAACACTGGAACACCATCCGCTAGGATCCTTACATACAGAGTGTGAGGGACATCCTCCGCAAGGAAGGGGGCCACCCTTCGCAGACTGATGGGGTAAATTCAGTATATCATATTGAGATGACCTGTAAAAGAATTTTTTTCAGGAACGTCATGGGAATCCTTTACTCATACGCAATGTATCGTTAACGTAGCAAAACGCACATACCGAACGGTAAGTACAACGACGAGTTCGATGAACTCTGTACCTAGGCAAGAAGTAAACAGCTGATTTTAAGCCCTAATACGTTTAATTCGTCCTCAGTCATACACTAACGCCAGTTGAGAGTACTAACTGATCTTTCAAAAAAAAACTTTTAAAATAATAAATGTCCTAAGTGTCCCCCAAGGCAGTATACTCTGACCTATATAAATCTGCATAGTACTACTCCACACCCATAGTTTTGTAGGAGCAGCTTCAAATTCCGAGAGTGCACGCCCGACATGATCGCGGTAGGTCAGTATTGTACCGGCTGCTGGCCCTTCGCTTCCTTTCACTTTCGCACACAATCCAATTGTTACTGGAGCACTGATTGTTAAAGCTTATATTCTTTTAGAAGCTCTGAGTCTAAAACTGCACCACGATTTTATTTTTGTCATCCATATTTTTAGTCTATCAGTCTGCAATGCGTTTGTGACTTTTACGAAATCTATTACTTATCAGTATCACTTCAATATTCTGTCCTTTTAGGAAAAGAGATTGTGCCATGCATAAGATTTAAAATATTTTCCATAACTTTAACATGCCTCAGAATGCAACAAAATCTATTTCATAAAACCATTCTTTATTTATAGGATTCCGAAATAATTTCTTAATAATAAGTTTATCAGATCAATTATGAAATATAACCTCCAATGGAAAAAGAGTTGCATGATTATTTTTTAATCCAATTTTTTCAATGCCAGCTGCGGGCTGATCGATTTCGCCCATCTGTCCTTAAGATTTCTTGCGCAGATCCTTTCAAAAACCAGTCCCGCAAAAAACGCAGGTAACTGTTTCAGAAAGTCTTGAATTTAAACCATTTATAATAAATATTGTTCATTTGACGGGCTTGGGGATAAATAATGGCAAGACAGTCACACACACTAGTCGATCATATTATAGCTAGATAAAGCAACGCTACGAATGTCGTTCCGTGGATGAATGGCCATAATAATATCCATTTGTACACGGCCGTCATTTGTACAGTTTCGGCAGTCGTTACGACTGTAACGTCGTAGAGTAGAGAGTTTGTAGAGTATTAAGAACAGAAGCACCAAAGTAGAAGTTTAGTAATCTAAGCAAAGAACATTGTCTTACATATAGTACTGGGTTGTGAATGTCGGATAGGCAGTCACTCCATGTAAAATACTGGTATTCAGCTGCATCTGGTTAGACTCTAAAACTACAACATAGTTGCGAAAAGACTAGGTCTAGAAGACGTTGCGTTAGAAGGCCTCCCATTAGCCACTACTCTCCCACTGACCGATGACCTGGTGAAGGTTGAGGGAATCTCTTGGATGCAACGCACGTGACCGGTCAATGTGGCGAGACTTGGGGAAGGCCTATGTCCAACTGTGGAAGTCTTTCGGCTGAAATGATGATGATGATCCCTAGACGAGAAAAGGACAGATAGAAGATGATAATTAATAAAGTTACCTACTTCAGTTACTCACTGTTACGTATAGTGATGACAACAGAGATACGTGATACCAGCAGAGTTGTTTCATAACAGAGGCCACTAGAACCGCGGGGAACTCATTAGAAGGAATTGTGTTTACTATGTTTGCGGTAAACTGAATTGTTCGTGGTTAAAAACTAGTGCGGAGAAATATCTTGGATAATATTGCTTGTCTGTCTGCTGCGATATTGTGGAATTGGAATGTCTAAATATAGATGTAGAAACGTATATTCCAAAACCGTTTTTAGAAGTTTTTTAATCAAGGCTGGGGTTGTTTGTTAAGGGTGCGCCAAAGTTCACCTAAAATTTCAACTCCGATAATTGAAAATCCGAAAATGTTCTTCCTAACATTTTTCATCCTAACAATCGCAATTCCTAACTACTCTGTCTCTAATGTTTTAATTCCGAAGCATTCAACTTCATAATGTCAGTAGCAATAAACATCTATTACACTATTATTTGTTTTCCTATATTTTCTCAACATAGCCATCTTTTACACTATTATTCAAAGTCATATCTTGCTAAAATAAGGACAACAGTAAAAAAAAAATAAGAAAAAGATATTAAAATACCTACTTATAAACGATGAGTTTGTTCTAGAGTGCCGGCAATTTATTAATTTAAGTCAAAATAAAATCACTTTATATAGTGTTTTTTTTTTGTTTATATGTCTTTAGTTAGGCTTACTAAACGCTGTGTTAATATTTGTCCACCTATTTTAAAGGGTCCTTATATACTATGCAAAGATATCCATAGGTTAGGTTAGGTTAGAACTGTGACAAACTACGCGCGAGCCGAGCGAGCGAAGCGAGCGGTGCCGCGGCAGCGGCCGGCGAGCGCTACCTCGAAATTGGTCGCGAAATTTTTCTAAGTATTTTTTCATAGTGCCCCCAAGACGACACTCTGACCTGAATTTCATTCATTTATTTCATTTCAAGACAAAAATCAGTGAGACGACCTTTAATCATTCTAAACAGTTGTACCTACTTGCAACTTGGCATTAGGCATCCACACACGATATAAATACGTCGGGATATTAAAATTGGTGGGTAGTTAGACACATAATGGTCATACATACAATGCACACACGATAAACGTCGGCATAACACAATGAATTTATTTTTTGAGAACAATCTTAAAGGCGGGAAATTAAATCAACATTTGTGGGTATTTCTCCATTTACTTACGTTGGTGGGTGCAGGTATCAACACATTCGGCGGCCATAGTATCCACACACGATAAACGTCGGGATATCACAATGAATAAAATCATTTTATGGCATTTGTAACTTTGGCATGCATCCACACACGATATACGTCGGGATATATAAGTTGGTGGGTGCCGGTATCAACACATTCGGCGGCCATAGTATCCACACACGATACACGTCGGGATATATAAGTTGGTGGGTGCAGGTATCAACACATTCGCCGCCCGGCGGCCATAGTATCCACACACGATAAACGTCGGGATATCACAATGAATAAAATCATTTTATGGCATTTGTAACTTTGGCATGCATCCACACACGATATACGTCGGGATATATAAGTTGGTGGGTGCCGGTATCAACACATTCGGCGGCCATAGTATCCACACACGATATACGTCGGGATATATAAGTTGGTGGGTGCAGACCAGGTATCAACACATTCGGCGGCCATAGTAGTTAAATCCTCCGACAGAGAATGCGAAGAAGATACCGCTGGTTCACTTTCCGATGACGATGAGGAGATTCTTCTTCGTTTTTTCACTTTTTTTAGTAAATTTTCGACACTGTCACTATCGTCCCGACAAGATCGCTTTATTTTTCCCATCGTGTAACGAAATTACAGTTATTTCCGGACGAAACAAAGTTTTGTGTGAGTCGGACAACACGAAATCACGTAATGAGTCAAGGATTGTCGTCGCAGCGCAATGGCGGCTTGCACTACAGTGGGGGGAAATAGTCAATACACTACTTTTTATCCTATTTTTTTAATTTATTTAAAAATAAATTCTCTAAAAAGTGTGATAAGGACAGCATCAACTCTCGTACTGCTGCATGTAAACTGTAATCATCTTCGGGAGAGATACGAAGTATAATTATTATTTAAGTCAATATATTACAAAATAATGAGTGTTAAAGTAGAAGATGTGACATGGGTACGTTTGAAACGACGTGGCTGTGGACGTTTGAAACGTTTCAAACGTCCCCGCATATTTCGCATTTTTATCCGACTGCACAGAAGAAGATTGTGTTTTCTAAAATGAGTCTGCCGCAGGATTTGAAGCCGCTGTCCCATCTTCTCCTGGACTCCACAGCCATGGTCATACATGTGTCGGAACAGTGACCTTACCAGCCCGATGACACTACAACCAGGGTTGGGCAGTATTTGAATTACTTACTTGTAATTAAAATACGTAAGTAATTGAAATACAAATACGTATTTTGTATTTGTATTTCAATTACTTCCTTAAAATGAAATTTGTTTTTCGTATTTCAAATACCTGACGACGAAGTATTTTGTAATTAGTATTTCAAATACTTGAGGCTTCAAAACACATTTTAACATTAAAATACATTTATCCCCTCGTCTGTCCACTTTTTTGTGGTGGTTTTTGAAGGCGATTATTTTTATTTTGAAAAAGTTTTTGTAATTATGTATTTTGTATTTCAATTAAAAATAGCTAAAAAATACTGTATTTTGTATTTTATTCAAATACCTTACTTAAAGATTTCAATTACTTGCGATACTGTATTTTGTAATTTGTTTTTGCCCAGCCCTGACTACAACACCCAACAGTCTACCGCAGGACTTGAAGCAGACCGTCAATAAACCATTGTTATGATTGAAACATTTTTATGATTGAAACATTGTTATGATTGAAACATTGTTACGATTGAAACAAGCTGTTTTGTATGAGACTGGATTATCTTTTTTTATCCCCCATGTAAGTGCAATTACAGCAAAATAGGGTAACAAGTCTTTCAATCATGTGAAATAGTATTCATTAGCACAAATTAAAGCTCGAAAATGATTAAAATAAGAGATATTTTACGTTGTTTATATTAAAGATGTTTTTGCTTTTATAATTTTCAAAATATTAACTTTACGGTGACACACTTGTCACGATCTCAATAAATAATTTAGTAGTAAGTTAAATTTTTAAAATTGAGTAAAAACCTTCAGTAGTTCCTGAAATATTTCAGTGTTTCAATTATCCCTACTTACCGTTTCAACCGTCCTTGGGGTGGGGTCAATAGAACCACTGTGCCCGGTCTTCTTTAATGTGTGATTGTAGGTTAACTATTCAAAATAGAGACATAGATTATGTTTAATTTAGGAACTAGATAACAACCCTTTCAACTATATAAATTCGAGGGATGTAGGTACTATAGATACTTCACGGCACACGATTTAAGTCAAATTGTTTCAATTGTCCCCGGTCTCCCCTATGAGTGAAAATATTATGGTAATTATGTTTAGGAATAAAAGCGTTAGGAAAAAAAACAGTAGGAGTTTAAATATATTTGCACTAATGATATTATGAATTACAATTTTCGGAAACATGAGTGTTATGAACATCGTCGGTAGCACTACAAATAGTATGAATGAAAACTTTAGGATGAAAAATTTTAGGAAGAGTGATCATTCGGATTACAAATCGTTAGGAAGAACAATTTCGGGTAAAGAACTTTAGGTGAGCCAATATGGACCCGTTTGTTAATGCGTTTCAATACCAGGGTCTGTAGACTTGAATATTTGAATCATCATAATGACCCTCAAACCAGACTATCATCATCACGTTCCTGACCTTATCTCATATTACCATCCATCAGGACATCATTCACTCCCTGTCCATTCTATCCTCACACAAAATCTCTCACTTCTTCCCATAAATCTGTCTGAAATCTTCGTCACAGTGTAACCATATCTCACACTATGGTTACGTCGACCTCATAATAATATGTCTCGATACTTAGTACATAATTTAGTTGCTATAACTGAATGCCCTTAATTACAAGATATTATGTTATCTTAGCTTGGGTATTGGCTGCAACTGAATCATACAACACTACTTACCTTGAGGCTTACTTTAATTGTATAACCATATTTCTTATTTGAAGGTGCAAATAAACTATGAACGTGACTCAAGATACAAATTAAAAATATTATTAAAACTCGCAAATTTTCCCGCCGTCTTCATAGCCTTTCCCTATCCAACTTTACTCTAAATTATCACCGTCTTGATTGTTATCTAGAAATAATTGCTGTGCATCTTATAATTATGGCACAAGCCACTTATTAATTAGTGTAACGCTATTTACAAATGTTAATAGTTACAAAAAATATGTTACTTTTCGAGGTCGCGCGTGTTTTCATGGCATGAAACGGAAAATTACGTAATTGCAACTCATTGGCTTGGTTTCCTCGTAAGACTTTAGAAATGTATAAAGAAAGACGTTTTTACTGTAATTAAATATGGCTAGCTAGTTATTACTATCTTGGTTCTGGTTTTATATTAAAATCTAGAATGATTACATTTCAGCATACTTATATGGAAAATGGTTCAACTTCTTTACTGCAAAAGGTACTTAGAACACGTAGCCGAAGTTTTAAACTAGGTAATGTTAATTTAAAACTTGAGCTAGGTTTCCTCGCTCCACTAGTTTTGAACTATGCTAAGTTTAGAAATCACGTTTAAAAGCAGTAATGTGGTAGATTGAGTTTAATTAGAATGATGTCCTATTTTTTGCACTAGGTAACCTGAAATTATCATCAATCATCAAGAACTTCATTGACTTTATAAACGATTCTAAAACACCAACAAATTATGATACCTAACCAAGTTTATAAATATCTTTCGGTTTAATACATAGGGTCTATCAACACGTCTGCCATTCACAGGCCGCCCTTGGACATTGACGTTTCGCAAAATACACCATTTACTCCCGGTTTACACATACAATCCAACCCAACCGTTTTCAAAGGTCATCGGTTTTCAAAGGTCATCAGTTAGTCTGGAATTTCAACATACGAGTTCCTAATACCTTGGCTATGCCTTAGCTGGTGTCGCTGGTGATGCCTTGTTTTAAACAAAAACCTTGTGAGATATGTTACTAGAGAGATTATAACGTGACATGAACTTTAAAATTGCTCTGTTATCAACTCTGATATAAAATTGCTCTGTTACAAACAACATCTATGACCTGCGGCACGGTATCTCGTAACTTTTCTTTGACAGTTTTGCACTTTTATGGTTAAATTCGATCCATTGTCTATGAAAATCTGAAATATTTTAATGTTAGGAATCAGAAGTGAAATACGTGAACAAAATAAACAATGTTTAAAATCTTTTAGATTACACTTTTACAAAAATATCACGACAAATAGAAATAGCACTAGCAAAATAGAATAATCAGTACACGAGCAAAAACATAAACCAAAAATAGCGACGCACACGATAATAGTCGGGTAGCAAGTCCTTTCCGAGCGCCGTCCAAGCAAAAAGTGACCGTTGCAACGCCGCTCGCCTCGTTTTATGAACTTCTGTCGGTTGCCGCACGACGACCGCACGTTGCCGCACGGCTACTGGCTGATGGCGTGACTTTGAGCCAACAATATGTATTTCTTTTTGTAGTCATATGGGTGTAGACGTCCCTTAACAAAGCTACAGGCACTTGGTCTTCATTGCGATTTGTGTTCTGGACCATTCCTGCGCCTTTTATAGTTTTGGAGATATTTCAAGTCAATGTTCCAACTTTTTCACCAATCTTATGTTCCATAGCCTTTGTTCTATTCAATGCGTCCATCAGCTTATTGTCCCAGATTTTTTTATATGGAGCCGTCAACCAAGTATTCTGCACATCAAACTTCACTTAGTTTGATGTACTGAATTCATCCGAAGTCGTAACGCATAGTCGTAACAGGCAGGACTGAACGCACAAGATTGCACAGACGATGTTAAACTAAAATAGATAATATTTTCGTCTGGCTACGAGCCATTTTTGATAACCCACATGCACATTGCGCAAGTCTCAAATTTAAACCATGAATTTATAAGATACTGAACAAAATTCCATTAACTTTATGATTAATGTTAGACGTTTTAAGATGCTGGCCATGATTGTACGGGCTTGCACGCTTCGAATTTTTTGTTGATTCAGATTAAGGAAAAGTATACAAACCCTAAAGTAACCTATTTGGTCAGAAGTCATTCACACCCTGCTTTTCGAATCGATAACTCTTGTCCGACCCGTACGTAGCAACCTGGACAGCTCTGTCATTTGCTTTATTTAAGTTCTTGAGCGTGCAGTTAGTTGTGCCCTGCTAAACTACGTTCACCTAGTCTAAGGTATCACTTCTCCTCTTCTTTCAGTAGTAATTATTAGTTCTGCCCTTAGCACAATTCGAGGTCATTGTAGCACGTCTTCTTTATCCATTCTTTTTTGTTCAGTCATCATCTCGCGAATCACTTCTTTTGTAGCATTTTTAAATATTTTATCGATGATGTAAAACCTAATGTAATATAATTTTGTATTTAAATTGAAGCCAAATTGAAATTCATGCTTTTTAATGTATAATTAGTTTTAAATGGAAGAGCACTGTTGTCTGAGTTACAGATATTAATTTATCTAGTTCAGACACAGATGTTATGTCAAATTGTTTGTATAAGTAAGCTCATTTAAGATCATTTTTATTAATTATTTAATGGATGCATCTCATTTGAATTGAATAAATTATTTTTAATCTTTTCTATTTTTCACACAATCCGTCCTGCATCCGTTGCTTCTTTGGCTCCTCCAGTAATTAAAATACTGCAAGCAAAACTAACATGGTGCCATCAGACCTTGACACTATTCCGACTCTTCCACTATCACATCCTTCCGTCTTCCACCACTTTCCCACCACAAACACACACAACTGTTAACACCCCAAAAACAGACAAACGATGTTGTATTATAACCACCATTAAAATTGAACAAATTAATCTTTCATAATCATCATCCACGCAAGATATTAATACGCCATTGTTATTCCGGCGGCCATCTTGTTCGCGTTTCCGCTCGCTTTCACTGCGCGAGCGCAAGTCTAATTAAACGTGAACGTGATGCGACGTGTGTTGCAGATATTATGATGGTGTTATGTCATTGTAGTGTCGTACATGGATGGTCGATGCCTTGGAATTTGACAGGATGTGTCTTTGGATGGGGAAATGCGGATGAGCAGAAGAAAGGGAAAGGCTGCCTGACGGTGCTGCAGATTGTTCGAAAGAAATATCGCGACCCTGGACACAAAGAGCTAAGAAGGAACATTGGTGGTTTTTAGTCAGTAGAATGCTGACACTCCCTTCCGCTCCGCCTGGAGCATAAGTAGTCGTTCGATGATTTCCTACCCTCCAAAAATAAAATAAAAAAGGGAAAGGCTTGCAACAACTCCATTTATTTTGGTAACATAGTAACACGCCTGCCATGTAATTCCCGAAAGATAAGCTAGAGGTGTATCTGATAGTACACTTACATTTCGCCAGTTATGTTTCAGTCCCATGTAATACCCAGTATCAAGCTGATGGCAATAGGTTGAACCTATTGCCAACTGCTGGGTACAAATGTAGACTCCGTGGCTGCTAATGAGAAATTCCTGATGGAAAAGTCAAATTTAATTTGGCTTCACTCTGAAATCTAATCCAGGACCTCATGCTCAACACTTCAGCAGTCGCACTTGCGACCACTAGACCAAAGAGGCAGTCAATCTTAGTTATTTATATCTAAACATAGTTAAGTTTAATCATTATCACATGCCTTCTGAAAGTAGCGTGATTATTTTAAGGAAGGCAACTAAAAGAATAGAAACTTTCTTCCTGCCACTAAATGCATCTTCCAGTCAGTAACTTTTTGTTTTTGTCTAATATACTGTTAATAGGACGTGGATAACATTACATGAAGCCAACCAAAGATTTTGAGTTACTAGACCGCGTACTGGTCTTTATCTCATCTTAGATACAAAAAAACCTTTTCCCACAAGACTTGCAACGATCCTATGACCTTTCCCACTCATTTAACAACAATCCATGACCACAAAATCGTTTATTACACTAATAAGGGGTTACCCAAGTTCAGCCCCAAACTATTTATAGTTCCCCGCTCCACTATTCCGACAATTCTATTATAAAGCGGGATATGGTTAGTCGCCTCTGACGTCTTCCCCCCTTTCCTGACGTCAACTTGGGGCATCTTTGAAACTCAGACATCTACGTCAGTGGCTGACGTCAAGAACTGTTAGGTCCGTAATCCACCAAAGCGGAGACGAGCAGAGCGGAGGAGATGTGCCAAATTCGACCAATCACAGGAAAGGCGAAAGACCAGATGTAAGTTTTAACTAATGTGATTGGCCGATTTCCGCACATCTCCTCTCGTCTCCGCTCCTCTCCGCTTTGGTGGAAACCGGGCCTTAGTAGAGAATTTGCTGGTAATTGGAGATTGGGCTGGAGTTAACTAATGTAATGGGTCACCTTACAGTTGTTGGCATGCCTAGTATACAGGTCATACTAGTATGAACAAATTACGTTTGCAGCGATTGTCACCGGACTCTTAAAAGGGAAATGCCTTTTCAATGACTTTCATGAAATAGTCATTGAATTGGAATAAGTGAACTTTGAGGCCGTCGGGGCTGCTAGTTGTTCACAAAATACCGCGGCCTCGACATAAAGGGCTAAGAAGGAACATGGGAGTTTTTTAGTCAGTAGAAGTCTGACACTCCCTTTCGCTCTGCCCAAGAGCGGGAGGGGTTATTTGATGATATTCCACCAGCCCAAAAAAAAATGGGTTTGGTGTTTGATGATTTCAATAATAGCGCTGTTATAACCTCTTATGGGGTAACAGGCATTATGTCATATTATGTTATATTGTGCCATATTATGTGATATGTTTACGATCACCAAAACACTCAGGTGAGCCTGAGTCTAAGGAAAGCCTGGGAATTTGTCATACACGTCCTCCAATCTACAGTGCTGAACTTGCAGACGGACCAATATTTTTCTATGGTATTAACTAAACTTATAAATAAGGCACGTACGAAGAAACACGTCCATTTACTACAGAACCGAACAAAAAGGCTCTTCTCGCACATTTGATACCATAACTGTCACTTCATCCGCTGCCTCTAATCAAATGCTTTTAAAAAATCTATTTCACGGTACATTTCCCACAAAAACCTCGTATTGGGCACGTTTTATTGTTGGAAAACTGGATTAACTTTTGTATGGTCCAAAGTTCGATGCTCGGTACACTTGGCTGACACAAATTGTGTTGAACTTGATCCGAATCAAACTAGTTGTACTCAGAAAAAAAACAAGACTAGAATTCACTGGTGTTATGTTTTGTGAAATAGTAGGTAAATTAAATAGGCAAGTTTCTACAACTACAGAATCTGGGTTGCCACTGTGTATTGTCCTATTGTAAAACCCAATAATACTTTTCCGATCTGGGAACAATCCTATGACAATTATGCTTCATAGTAGAGCTTGCGACCACTAGAGCAACAAAGTAATTTTCATCTTAAAATATTCATATTATATTTGAGACCTTGAAATAGAAACACAGTTGTCTCGACATGAAAAAATACAATTGACTGAAGTCTGTCTAGACTTAAAAAACATAAAAGAGTTGGTAGATATTTCCAAAGTAAGTATAAGTATATAAATTGAATAGCTGTTGCCCGCGGCTTCGTTCGCGTTGAATTTCGATGTGTGTGCGAGTGTGAAAAAGAAATGGTCCATATGATATTCCAGACTATAATCTACCTGTGTCATAATTTCATCCAGATCCGTTCTGCTATTCTGGCATGATTGAGTAACAAGCATCCATCCAAGGATACTTTCGCAAATAGTAAACTAAGTAAGATTGTCCCTTAATACTAGGGGTCAGCGCAACATAATCTTTTTCTTTTATTCACCCCTTTAGCCTTCCTGTCCCTCTGAGCCATGCCTCTCAACATTAATATCTATCGACTAAAGAAGTAGTAGACAAAATTTTAGTAAGATGTATTAAAGAATATACAAAGAATCACATTCCTCAATGAAAACACGAAAAAAATACAACATTGCCCTGTGAAAACGATTTAACCAAATAAAGAATGCTCGTTCTATTTCAAAATCCGAAATCTGAAATCCGTTAGTATGTGAAAAACTGTGGTTAAAGTGGAACTTTTGGAGTTACCGAAAGCACAAAAAACTTATTCTTCATGAAAACTTATTGCAACTTTGCGTTACAGCGGCTGAACTTGGTTTTTATGCAGATGTTTTTATGTTACCTTCGTGTGAAGGGACGCAAGGACCATTCGTCTAACAATGATATTACTCCGCAAACTAACTTTGATCATAATGATATTGAACATTAGTCGAACAATTCACAATTCAAAGTGCACTTATTACACAAAAAATCGTTTTGTAAGCATGGAGTTATAAAACCCTAATAAGCTCATCATGTATGCTACAGTTATGTGTAACATTTGCGCAACGGATCATAATGATATCCATCGTGACATTTAATTTAGAAACGGTTCAAACAGTGATTTATAGCTATGAAAATTAATGTTGATTATCGAGAACAAGTAGACCAATTTTGATGCAGCAAAATAATCACTGACAGGTATTAACTTCAATATAATTTTGTATTTGTTAGAATCTTTATGTATCAATCTCGTGGAATGTCATCATCATCACCCTTTTAGCCCAAATACGTTCACTGCTGGGTATTATAGACCTCCTGCAAGTGTCCATTGACTGGTCCCGTGCGTCTCACATCCAGCGGTCTGTCTAGTGGAAGACCTTCCAACACAACGTCCTCCGGTTCGTGGAATATAGATCTCTATATTTCTGTAATTTCTTCATGTCCCTCTTTTCTGCTATTGGTATTTTGTTGCGTTATCGTACAATAACGTTCTCCTTGCAACCGTCTTTATGGCCACATTCGCTATTCAAATCAAGACTATGAAGAGTCAAAATCGTACGCTATTTCTTTTATCAAATTACCTACCAGCTCAGACCAAGAAATTTTGTTGGTCTGAGCCTACCAGTTATTTATGTAATTAGAAAACAGCACCTCAATTATTATTGTTGCACACTTTTCTATCCCAATCTGAAAGATTTTGACGGAATACACATAACTCGGTTAGACCGAGGGGTATCTAGTACACCCATATACACACCCATATAGTACACTTCATATTTTGCCAGTTACCTATTCGCCTCTATTATAAAGGGCAAGTCTGTAATATACGAGCCAACATAATTCTTCATATAGAATATTGTAATAGAGTATTGTAGAACTGTCAATATGACCAGTATTGAGATTACTAATGTGTTACACAATTACCCCACAAATTTAATCGAATATAATTATTTTCTGAAACTAATGTTGAATCTTCCCACTAACCCTATCGTGGGACCATTGACTGGCACAATGTAAGCAACCATCCATGGTCTGTGGTCTACCGTGTACTCAAGACCCGCATGTCAGGTAACCCGACAACCGCTCCATTGCCCACATCCGGCACTTTGTTGTATTTACACCACTATACCACTCTTATCAGAACGTGATAGAGTTGAGGTTGGTATACCAATTTCGCTGTTTGCAGTTTCTGGTTAAACTGATGGGGCTTTAATAAAAGGTTTGGCGGAAGTATCGAATGACGCGATGAGTCGGACATTTTGTGCTATTGTGATTTTGTAAAAGATTAATACGTTCATGTTTGGTTTATTTTGTACAGTTAGATTGTTGAGTCATATGTTGGTATGGACTTTAATCATGGGAAGCCTTTTGTGTGTTGGTTCGACTGTGTTAGTCAGCAATTTGTGGAAGTCTAGAATTGGATTTGGTAACGGTAGTTACCGGATGAATTCGTTTAAATCGTTCATTATCTGTAAGTAGATAAAATGTTATCGGCAGTTCCGATGATCAATATTACAAACGCCAGCACATCAAGCAACCCGAAACTATCATATTTTTCTAATTAATTTTGAACCTAACACTTTATTGATAAAGTTAAAATTAATATATTTAAGAAAGTCTTGAAGTGCTGGCGTCTGTACTTTAACCATTTTCTAATATTTTAGTCTCGGGCTGCACTATTGGTCAAATTCTGAACATGAACGTTGCGCGTTGATAAACAGCTCTTACAGCTTTCTCAGAATCTTGTCCTGCTGTCTCAATGATTTCTTAATTAATTAATCTTGTGAACTTAACACTGGAAAGGAAAAAGTCTATCTTTAACAGCCTTCGTCTCATGTTTCGAGGCAGACGGTATGATAAATGATGTTGCCGATGATGCTTTTAAGGTCCAAATCTTGGTATACTCACTTGAGGACTATGCAGGTTAGTGTCTGAGATAGTCTATTAAAGATCCACACAGATTTGAGTGGACCTGTCCAGTCAGTGCAAGCATTGGTCAGTTATCGTACAAAAAGCGAATTTTACGACGCTTACGTACCCTACATTTCACTTCCACTCATTTGCTAAATATAACAAAGAAATGACAAAATTTGTCACATGTCATGTCACACTTTTATCTAAATGTTTCTGTGTCGTGTGTAATCTTGAAACCCGGTCACCGTTTGACCATATTTGTTTGGAAGTGACGCTTCAAGTGTAACGGTAGTGAATGTTGAGAGGCGGACGTACACACGGCTACACATCAAGCTATACAAAACCAGTTAATCTTGGCCTCACTATACTAGATCTTTTCGCACAATGAACGATCAGATTATACTGGTTTTGTATAGCTTGATGTGTAGCCGTGTGTACAAAAAGTAGACTGTTTTATTTTTTATATATTAAATGGACCTACTGTCCTAAAGACAGAGATGATGTCGTCGATGAAACGAGATAACTCAAAAGGAGCCTAACTTAAATAGATTAGGGTTATATGAACTTGGGAACACCGACGCAGGCAGGGGATTCCACTCCTTGGCCGTGCGCACAATAAAAGATGTTGCAAAGCGCTTTGTGCGTATGCGTGGAAAATCGATAAGGTATGGGCGATAAGATAACCTGCAGTACGTCTGAACTCCCGATGGAATAAGGGAGGTGGTGGAATAAGGTCATGGAGCTCTTGGGCACACTCGCCGAAGATTATCATGATTATTTATTTCATTAAATTGACCGACACCTAGCCTGCCATTGATCTCTGTCATAGTAACAAGATTATAATTATCAGTAATTGCATTAAAAATTGTACTGTGATCAGTGATCGTTGATGGAATACAGACTTTTTTTTCGCAACATTTGTTTAGCCGGTAGCATCTCCAAGTTATACCCTTTCCTTTATAAATATTTATAATCTAAGACAATTTATTTTGTTTTTTTTTTATTTTTTTGGAAGCTGATTCAATTTTTTTTATGTACATCATTAAATTCATCTGCCTAGACTTTTCCTATGTTGTGGTCGGCATCCAATCTAGCCGGATGCAGTTCATCTTTATATAGGTATACCTACTTATACATTTCCGATTACAACATGAAACATAACATCCTCCACCGATGAAACCCATGCAATCATAGTATTTACACCACTATCCCCTGAAGATCGCTCGTTATGACCACACGGACGTCTGCTCACGATTATGTATGTTTTATGTAATTCATATGCTGAGCTATGATCGCATACAGATAATATCAAATGTGTAGTTACTTGTAATCTATCTTTACTTCCTGAATTGTAGACGTAACTTGTTTGTGGAACATCTTGTGTTTCTTGTTGAAGATCGTCAGTATGTCGTTATTGCTCTTGTAATCTAAGTTCCAATGTGACTGGTAGTAAAAGAAAGTGATTGCTATGTTTGTATCTATGGGAATAAATGGGATCAATTTCAAATTCGAAGTTGCACCTGTTTTTAAGATTCTCGATCTTGAACAAATGAATAAAATTTAAGTGTAGGTACATAAACATCCAAGCAGCAACCTCGACAGATTTGCGGTGTACCTATTATTTCAATAATACAAATACAAAGCAAATCAATATGCAATGGAACTCTTGAAAGATCTATTGTGTCAATCTCCGAAGATTAACTTCAGATTTTTACCAAAATTAAACACAAGTCATTGCGAAATAATATTCATGAAAATTAAAAAGAATCATCGAAATCGGTTCAAAATCAGCGAAGACACCGCTGAACACACACAAAAAACTGACGAATTGAAAACCTCCTCGTTTTGAAAATCGGCTAAAAACATCGCGAAGTCAGTGTCGTCCTTGTCTCGTCACCTTAACCTCGCCTACACAATCAAAACTATGGCGAATCGTCCGACGCCCTCTAACATTGAAGTCATCACCATGCCTCCTAATGTACTCCTAGCTATTCCGTGACTCCTAGTCATCGGTAGTCGCTCTTCATTAGTAGTATTTCCAATTAACCAACAATCATCGTTCGGTTTAATTGGTAGTCATTATGTAGTAGTTTGGCCTAGACATAGATTCCGGAAAACTTCGGTTTTTTTCTGTTCGCTGTTGCATTGTCTGATTGATTTTATATATAATTTGAAGTTATAAACAATAAAATAGGTTCTGACTTCCTTACTAACTATATCGATGCTGCCAAAATCTGTTAAATTATGATTGATGTTTTGAATTCAATAAAAAAACAGGCCAAGTGCGAGTTGGACTTGCGTTTCGAGGGTTCCGTATACACTTGTAGGTATTTTATTATTAAACTATATATTTCCGGTGTTCAGATTTTTTCTTTTAAGACGTGTGCTGTGAGATATTTGCTTCTTGTTAAATTTAATTAGGTATTCTATGTCAACAGGATATGATTCCCTTGTGATGTCGCAAAATGTGAGACTTAAACGGTCATATTTATCTTTTGATTGCGTTGATTTACAAGGTTGATTTTCTTACTGCACCAAGCAGTAGCAGACCTGATTATTTGATATTAATTTCAGTTTGATTCCTCCACGCATTTTTGAGGAAAAGGCTCTTGAAGTAGGGATCGATGCTGCTAAGATCAAAACATTCTTCATCGATAAATACTATTAAATACTGATATTTTTATGAATTCAATATTTATTGCTAAGAATAATATTGGGACGTCCTAAATAATACGTCCATCGCAGATGTTGGATAAAAGTCACTCAGCATTAGAATTGAATTGAGTTTGACAAATTCAAAGTTTTAACTTTGAATTTGTCAGCTGCGTCCGCTTTCACAAGAAAATCTGGATTCGAACTTGAAGTTTAGCTATCTACTATTTTATATTTATTCCAGAACTAACTTTTGCCAGCGGCTTCGCCCGCGTGAAAAAAACGACTTTCCATACAAACTTTCATACCCTATTTAACTCCCTTAGGGGTTGAATTTGTAAATCCTTCCTTATTCCTTGTCTATATTATAAAGGGAACTTCTGTGCAAAATTTCAGCATTCTAGGTACCTACTTGAGGGTTTGGGCTGGGCGTTGATGAGTCGGTCAATCAGTCAGGACTTCTCTTTTTATTTATATAGATAGATAATATAAATAAGACTAGCTATGCCCTTTGTTCGCGTGTTATTATAAGGGTTTTGATTTTTTTACACCGAACCCTAATCATTTTTTGGGTTCCGTACCTCAAAAGGAAAAAAACGGAACCCTTAAAGGATTACTCGTGTGTCTGTTTGTCCGACCATTCCCCCCCCCCCCTAATCTCCGAAACTACTGTGCCTAAAATTCTGAAAAAAATACAGAAATTAGTTCAACACGTATAGATTGATAGATAGATGATACGGCACCCTTCATGTGCAAATCCGACTTGCACTTGGCCAGTTTTTTCTAAAATAAGAGGAGCCTAAGCAACTCCTTATAATACCAGCGTGTTCCTGTAATAGTCCCATCCTTAGCCTCAACAAACAGACAGAACGACAAAAATCTATACAAATCTTTCATCTGCATTCAGTAAAAAGCTGTTATTTTGACATTACAAAGATACACTTCAATTCATATAGAAGGATAGGTACTTACATAAAATTCAACAACAAATAAACATTTAAAGAAATTAAATATCGTCGTATTTTACTGTCCACTTAAATTTTCTATAAAATGGGCACATTTCTCTTTGCATACTATTCAATACACAAGAATAGCATCTAATCGAACCATAGGTAGGTACAATAACTTTCTATTTTATAGTTAAACTAAAAAGTAAAATCACAATGGCTGCAGCGATTCACAACCCACACGGTGCGATTACAAAGCCATTAGGTATGTGGGTTAACGTTATAGTTTTAAAACCATTAAAACAAATATGCATCTATAATGTGTACTTATACCTACAATGAATTTCAACGAATTGTGCCATTTTTGTAGAATAAAGCTCATTAATTTTGTTTGCCTTGTTGATTACAAGTTGTGCGACTCCTGAGCTCTGGATTCGATTACCAGTTCGAGCAGTATTAAGTTTTTCCTCCGGCAATTTCTCAGTAGCAGCTACATAGCCTGGTCTGGGTTTGTGCCCGGTTGATGCAAAAGGCTCGTCTACTATTACATGAGATTTTAACATAACTGGCAAAATGAAGGTGTTCTTTAAGTACATCTCTGCACAACCCTTCGGGAATAACAGGCGTGATGCTTCTTATGTGATCAGTAACATGACGCCTCCGCACCGAAATGAAAAAGTGGCGTGAAATGCTACCTAACAGCAAAAATGCAGTACTTACACCCACTTATTTACATACGTAGGTATATGCTCGTACCACCAATACCGAATTTATCTCGTCTAGACAGACGTCGACAAAAAATACGCTTTTTTCAGAAACAGATGACGTCAGCATACCATACTGAGTTTATTTTATTTTAGTTCGGAGCGTAAAATAAGAATAATCAGTACAAATAGAGGAAGCCGTAGAGTTGTGACCTTCACCTCTAAATCGAAGCCCTACTAGTATTAGAATTGATTGTTTGCACTGCATTGCGGATAAACACCAAATACGTGTACATAGTTAAATACAGGTTTCTATTTACTTCTAAAGGTATTTCTATGGCTTTTTTTATTTCTTCTAATGAATTTAATAAAAAATAACACAGGAACACGTTATCATGGGAAGAATTACTAAGGCTTATCTATATGATTTTGGTATTTTAGTTGGACCTAAGTGGCGTGCAAATGAAGAAGTTTATGTCCAGCAGTGGACTGCTGGAGACTGATTAGGATGATGATGAAGGCCTTTGCATTCCATACCAAGATACATTTCACACACACAAGTGAGAATTTACTCATTGACAGGAACCAAAATATTTTTAACTGTTAGTAGGAAGAGATATATACCAAACCTTAAAAAAAAACATACAGACTAATTGAGAACCTCCTCCGTTTTGAAAGTCGGTTAAAATAAACGAGCATTACCGCCTATTTCTAACACTATCAAAAACACGCTTCGAAAAAACATGAAAAGGAAACAAAATCCATTATAAATAAACCAAAGCACTCAAGTTCATTTACTCCTGAACATAATTAAGTTATATTTCAATAGAGCGATTATAAAGAGCATGTCACCCAAAGGTAAATAAAAGACATAATAAACGAGGTTCCTTATTAGTATGCATGTCACGCATGGCGTGGCGAGCACAAATTGGACTACTGGTTATGGTAGCGGGCATGGTGATAAGCGGAGCGGATTTAGACGCGGAATATTACAAGACCAAAGCGTGGACCAAAGAATTGTGTGAAGGATGGCTATGAAAGATATGGATATAAAGGAGGTGACTGCTGAGTGGAAGAGAAGGATGGAAGGTCAAAATGCTGCGCTGACTTAAAGTTAAAAATTAATAGATATTTTGTTTCCTGCTAATCTTAGCGTGAAACTAGGATTAGAGCTTGAAAGATCATAAGTGTATAAAACACGTTGCTTTTCCACTATTAAGGCGTCATCATGACCATCATTTTAGATCCAGAATCACTAACTGCTGGGTAATATACCACCCCCTTATTCTTTTCCGTTCTTTGCGTCCCCTATTCAACCGTTCCTCGCTACATTAACGATATCACTAAGTCTTGGCCTAAGAGAAAAGGGAATTATTTAGAAGTTATTTGCAAAAGTCACACCTTCTATTCTTTTATCAAACTTGAAACATTACGTGACAAACCACCGTTAGCTACAAATCGTAACATTTGCTTTGACAGATTAGATTGTATATCTATATTTATATAATGTCTATTCTATTTATCACACTTTGGCATAATCGTACGATATTATCGGAGGAAATCGTGGAGAGAAGATGACAATGTTCGGACAAATGTTACCTGGGCCTGCAGTCTCTACAAAAAAAATAAAATCGTAAAATTTCTTTAATAGATTTTCAGCTTTATTTCAAAAGCATAAGATTGAAAAACTATTAAAGAAATTTGTTAACGATATGACTTAGCGACCGATTTTTGTCGTAAATATTTGTAGAGACTGCAGGCCCTCTCTGATGTTGATAGTTTGTGCGACATGATGGGCGTGAGTGGAACGTGGTGGCTTGCACTAAGTTGCACGATGGAGTTACGCCTATAACAGATTTGATTTTTATTGTTTTACATCGCATAATCAATAATCATCATCGTCATCGGATAGACCTGTCATTTGTAAATGTTTGACAGTCGTTTAAATAAGTGGCCCAAAAGAGTGACCACTTTTGGTTTCAGTCTTGTCTGCGGTCTATAAAATCGTCGTTTCTGTAGCAAAATGATCTCTAGGTACTCTCTTAGAGAGACAGTGGGTCGTTATCCACCACGTAGGCTCAGTGCACTTGAGTAATTCATGATTGATTCATGACTATTGTCTATTTTATCAAACAGCTATTACACGCGTACAGGGAACCTAATCATTTATCTTTTCTTTTGTTTACTTTATCTTAAGTTTCATTTCACGTCTTAGTCATAAAACAAATCTTGGCTTGTCTATTGCAATTTTGACTAAAGATGCTTCTGAATAGGCAATATTTTACTGCAATATGTGGCTGTAGTATTGGCTCGGCCATCTCGAAAACATTGCCGGCAACACGTGAAACATAGGCTATATTATATGTATAACGGAGCGGCTATCGATTTACTCGTTTATATTTAAAGGTGCTTTTAAACACTCAATATTTTACTTAAATTTATTAATATTTTATTTATTTACAAATAATATTTTACTTATTTACGGCCAAATAGCCGGCCAGGCGATTACTGCAATATTGCATAGTATAGCTGGCTGGCAATATTGCGGTGCATTAAATTGCAGCCACATATTGCAGTAAAATATTGCCCGTTTACAAGCACTTTTTACACAAACGAGTAAATCGCTAGTCGCTCCGCTCTTCACTAAGTCCTCACAATGACAGCGCGCGGCACACGTGCGCCCCGATGTCCCGGATGCACGTGTATCGCACGACACAACACTAGTCGTGTTCACCGGTAATAGCGAATACGCATAGGTGGTAGAGTATTATATTCGAGAGCAAGGAAACTTGACACATGTGTATAAAGCATTTTATTTACAGTCAAGAACGTTAATAGTACGAAGTTGAAGGTCAAAGGATTATTTAAATTATAACTAGCTGCAGCAACCCGATGACCCGCGTCTCCAACCAAAACTTTCCTTTATATAGCCTTTAATCCTCGAAGGATTAGACAGAGGTGTACCCAATAGTAAAACCATATTTCGCCAGTTATCCTTAAGGCGGGGTTGCAGTACTTTTTAAGATTTTTGAACCTATGAAAATCGAACTAAATATGAGTTTTTTAATAAATAAAAATCATTACATAAAAATTGAACCTACTCTCTAGTAAATCGTAAAGATAGAAACGCGATTTAGAATGATCGGCTCGATACTTTTTTTTATCAAACATGACTCTAAATCACAATTTCAAACATGTACTGCTAAGACATTTATCATGAATTTATATAAAAGTTATATCAATAGATAGAACTTTTTATTCTGAAGTAAATGTTGAAAACATATTGTATAATTTCTTTATAATTTTTCTCCAAGAAGCAAAAAACAGTCAAAATTTAGGCATTATATCGCTCGCGCGGCAGGGCGGGGGGTGAGGTCGTGCGTTCATAAAAACAAAGTACTGCAACCTCGCCTTAAGTCCCGGGCACAAATCCAGAGTCCGTGGCTGCTACTGAGAAATTCTTGGAACGCACACGACAGTCGACACTACCCGATCTGGGAATCGAGCCCAGGACCTCTAGCTCTGCAGTCGCGCTTGCGACCTCGTGGTCGCAAGCAACTAACGAGGCAGTCGACCGTTATTTACTTTAAAGACTGGTTAATGGCCTAAAATGTGTTCACTGCAGGGACTCAGGCCTCCTCTCTAGAAGAGGAATGGGCTATAATCCAGAACGCGTGCCCAGTGCGGGTTGGTAGATGTCACAGTCTTCGATTTTTTTTTGTTTCTAAGACATGCCGGTTTCCTCACAATGTTTTCCTTCACCGTTTTGAGAGCAGTAGTGATGAAATGATGAAATAAATTACACAAAGTACTACGCCTGCCTGGGTTCAAATCGAACCGACTTACTGTTCGTAAGTCGGGGCTACAATCACTGGGCCGCCACTCCCACACATACATAATAGGACACTATTATGTATCACAAGTCGCATCGTCGTCACAGTAATTCACCGTATTATGCTAATTGTTATGAATGCACAACTTGCAAGCGACTAGTACCGATCGACTCGTGATATTGTTTCGTATCGCCTCCGTGACTCGATCACACGACTTATGACGGCTTTTACTTTCACGTCTTTGTTGCAGGCTGGCCGGTGTTGCCAGTATTAACTTTAAAATTGAATTATTTTAGTTAGGAATTGAGCAGAAGTGTTTGAACTGTTTTACAACGTTTGCGATGTCGAAGATAGTTTAAAGGGGTAACTTCATAAACATATTTTAATTCAAGAAATCTTTAAATATGACTCTTATAAAAAAACATTCTGGACTACAAGGGAGAGAGCAGCGGTGGCTCTCAAAACGGTGAAGGAAAACATCGTGAGGAAACCTATGTCTTAGAACCAAAAAATTCGATAACATGTGACATCTACCAACCCGCACTGGCCCCGCGTGGTCTATTATAGCCCACCCCCCTCCTAGAGAGGAGGCCTGAGTCCCTGCAAGGGGAACTTTATAGGCTGATGATGATGATGATAACTCGCCATCACATCACAGTTCACACATGTATCACGCAACCCTTTTCTAGTTACATGATATTCACAGTCCATCTATCGTTTCTTTGGTCTTCATCCGAACTTCTCTTTGGTCATCGCTATAAAACATTATTATGTCATCTAATATTATTTTTCAATCACTTCAGTCTGGCAACACCATCTTCGCTGTAAGACCTGACTAGAGTATGTTACGTTGCATACATTATGTGATTTTAATGATGGCACACTTTTTGTCTATGCGCCGAGAATGTGAGAAAAGTAGAACTAGTCTATGATTGCATATGACATTATAATGATTACGATTTGTGTGGTCTAAAATATTGCTAAGACCATTTCTTTTGGAGTTGTTTAAAATCTGCCAATGGAGAGCGGTACTAAAATTTATATTTTCATGCAAGCGAGCCACCCTTGCCTCGTAGAGCACCGCATTTGGGTCCAAAATTAAATTGCACTATCTTCCTGGTAAACAGAAGTAAGTAATGATAAGTTATTCCAACGAAACTAGACCCCTAGCACACGGTGCACGGCTTTCCTGATAGAAAACCCCAACACGTATTCAGTCCTAAGAATTGAACCTAGGACCTCATGCACAGCAATTGCGCCACTACACCAAGGAGGTACTTAGTCACGAGTCACTAGACTGCAAAAATGCAGATTTCTACACTCGAAAAATGTCGTTCTACATTCATTTTTCCCGTGGGACTAGATAATCTAGTTAGCATTCTAGATATTCTAATAGTTAACAATAGTGAACTATCGTAACAAAATAAGCAAATAGTTGTGAAGTATTTTCTCATCGTAAAGTGATATTTGCGTAACTGTGCACGTTGTAATGATGCGCATGCGCTTGTGGTCTGTTTGAATTGTATCTTTGTTAGCACTTGTGTGTTAAACGATGTATCTCTGTGTTACAGTTACTGTTACGGTGTAAATATAGGTTTGTATAAATGGATAGAGTAGAATGTTTAGATAAATTTACTTCACATTGACCTAAATTTTTCAATGAAATGGCTATACCCTCAAATAATTTTACTAATAATTTAAATCACTCATCATTCATCGACATAATTAAAAATAGTTTAAAACATCGTCACCTTTTGTACATCATTATTAAGAGAATACATGAAATTCATTCTCGAAGAATGAGGAAAGTGTATAATTTATATAAACACGTATTTAACTTACATAAGTACAGCAGAATTTAAAAAAAAAAATCATGTCTATGCAATGGTGAAAATCATAATTATGAGAATAATAATTCACGTTCTAAATAGCCTAGACAATATATTAATTATACGATAAAGTATTTTATTGTACACCAAGATCATAATAACGAGACAGATAAACTCGATTCGCAATTTATTTTACAATACCTATTGGATATGTACAAAACATTCAACTATGGAAATTATATGCAGTCCGTTTGAATGTTTGTAAGTCATATATAGGCTTGAAGTGAGAAGCTACTAGAATCCTAGACTGCAGCATCTTTATGCATTTGTTCGGGCAAATGTTACGGGGGACGTGTCTCAAAGACTGAATTCAGAATTCTGATTCATCATCAGCCATAGGACGTCCACTGCTGGACAAAAGCCTCCCCCATAGAACGCCATAAAGAACGGCAGCCTGCCGTTTGCATCCACCGGTTGTCCGCGACTCTCACGATGTCGTCGGTCCACCACACCGGTTGGGAGGCCTACCAACGCTGCGTGATCCGGTTCGTGGTCGGTCGATGTCGGTTCTTCGAGCGATGTGGCCTGCCCATTACCACTTCAACTTGCGTATTCTGAGAGCTATATCGGTGACCCTGGTTCTTCGATTTTATCGCACAATGAAACTCCGAGCATAGCTCTCTCCATGGCTCGTTGCGTGACTGAGCTTCGCAAAGAGAATTCTGATTCATCATCATCAGCCTATAATGTTCCCACTGCAGGGACTCAGGCCTCCTCTCTAGGAGAGGGATGGGCTATAATCCACCACGCGGGCCCAGTTCGGATTGGTAGATGTCGCATATATTCGAATTTTTGGTTCTAAGATATGCCGGTTTCCTCACGATGTTTTCCTTCACCGTTTTGAGAGCAGTGGTGATGAAATAAATTACACTAAGTAATGCGCCTGCCTGGGTTCGAACCCACGACCAACTGTTCGTAAGTCGGGGCCGCCACCACTGGGCCACCACTGCTCTACATTAATTCTGATTACTTAGCTGCAATGTCATTAATGGTGTTTTAACATAATCTGCTTTGTGGATAGTTGGATATGGCAGTCACTGGAGAGCAGCACATCATCATCCACAGCCTGAACTCACCCACTGCTAGATATAGGCCTCCCTTTTCTTGTGCCACTCTCCACGGTCCTGTGCCAGCGTCATCCAGGTTTTCCCCCCGATAGTAACTATGTCGTCTGCCCATCTTGCCGCTGGACGACCCACACTTCTTTTTCCAGTTCTTGCACGCCATTCGGTGATAGCCTTAGTCCACCTGTCATCACTGCGCCTTGCTAGGTGTCCTGCCCAACTCCATTTGAGTTCCAAAACGCGATTTCCAAAATCGAAAACCTTTGTACGTTTTCGAATTTCGACGTTAAGAACAGGACAGGAGCAGCACACACGGTCACACACCCTCTCAAACACTGCCACTATCGAATGCAATCACTGCGGTCGAAGTCAGCTAGATGATCATTTTGCTGTGCATATAAAATGAGCGTGCCCAGAAGATATCTGTTCACTCTTACTTTGAAGGCAGAATGGTAGGCTTACTGCGGTACTCAGAGATATTTAATGATAACTTAAGCCTTCACTTAGTAAAGATTTAACATAAAAACCTTCACTAAACTGTCAAAATCTTTACTAAGTGATGGCTTAAGTAATTATTAAACGTCTCTAAGTGCGGCAGTTAGTGTATGAGACTTAATTTATGACAGCAAAAAGACTGTCTTAGCAGGTCGTGTAATTCTGTAGTTTATGCCTATCATGTACCTATATGTTTGTTTCCTATACGTAGTACTTAATAGAAATGTGTCCACGTTGCAACTGAAGTCGCAGACAACAACTAGTCTTAAATAATTTCCCGTTAATCAATGCATAGTGAGATTCAGAGTAAAACTTGCAAATAATTGCATTTATTATGCGTTCGGCGTGCGATCACATTAATTTGCATATAACCGATTCCTCTCTGCATGCATTAATAAATGTAATAAATAATTATTGAACTTAGTAAAGCATTGATTTAATTAGAAGGGAGTGTCAGACTTTAGGGAGGAGTTATTTGATGATTTTGCAAACCCCCCCCCCCCCCCCAAAGATAGAAAATGAGCAGTTTTAACAGTCAAAATTACATTATTCAGTCCCACAAAAAGCCTGCCTTACACGACTTCCTAGTTTCAAAAATCATCGTTATTTTTGCGTTGACATTATAGTTATATTTTACAGGAGCGAGGTTCTGATTTTGACCACGCGAAAGAGGTCTAATGTGCAACTACATATATCTACAACACGACACTTGTTTTCGGTGCAATACGCTGACCTAACTACGCCTTACTTCCACATTTGATCCTCAACCTTAGGTATCATCGTCGTTTAAATATAGCCTGAAGCCTGAACCCGTAGAAATATTTTATGAATCTCCTAATCATAACATCATAACCTAACTCGGCATGTCCGAACGTGTACGAATTGTGACACATGTCGTTATCAGTTGTTTGTCAAAGTCACTGTCACTTTCATAACACGTAACGTTTCCCGCCTTTCGATGCGTATTATCTTCTTACGAATATCTGTAGTGATGCGAATGACCTGCTCCGGGTACGTTTAATCGATTGTTTAGAGAGTTGCTATAATCGATTCTTGACGATATTGATTGTTGTGTTCTAAATCGGAAAATCAATATTGCACTAACCTCGTTTGAAACTAAATAAATATAAGTAGTTAGAACGCCTAAAATATATTTTTAGACAGTTGGAAAATCCATCATCATTAATTCATTACACACAATGAGTTAAAGGATATTTGAATAATTATATATTAATATACCTAGGATGGAAATTACGTTGCACGATAAATAAATCAATTTATCGTTGATAAATTACCTAATTGATCAGAATTAATCAAATATCCTTTAACTCATTGTGTGTAATGAATTAATGATGATGGATTTTCCAAATGTCTAAAAATATATTTTAGGCGTTCTAACTACTTATATTTATTTAGTTTCAAACGAGCTTAGTGCAATATTGATTTTCCGATTTAGAACACAACAATCAATATCGTCAGGAATCGATTATAGCAACTCTCTAACCGGAATTGTAGTTTTCAGCCTCGATGGCATTGGCCCACGAGGCTGAAAACTACAATTCCGGTTCCCACAACACCCACAACGTAGATAATAGTCAAATTAGAGCAACCATACCAGCTATACTTAAGTCTCCCCTCCCTCCGTAGATTAACACGATTGAACGCAAAATGCAAGCGAAGTCTTGCATCTTAGTTCATCCGCATTGATTGCAACTTTCACCTTCGTACCAACAAGCAAATATATGTAAATAATACACTGAAACGATAGTGCCTATCTTCATAGGCTGAAATACTCTTTAGGAAAGACAAATGAGGAAAATGCTTTGAGAATGAATGTGGATGGAAGAATAGAGGAAGAACAAATAATGATGGATGGACTTGCGCAAGATGATTTGGCTAGAAAGGACCTTCTTACGCAAGATGATTTGGCTAGAAAGGACCTTCTTACGCAAGATGATTTGGCTAGAAAGGACCTTCTTACGCAAGATGATTTGGCTAGAAAGGACCTTCTTACGCAAGATGATTTGGCTAGAAAGGACCTTCTTACGCAAGATGATTTGGCTAGAAAGGACCTTCTTACGCAAGATGATTTGGCTAGAAAGGACCTTCTTACGGGAATGATGACTAAACTAGAAGAGAAGAGAGGCTATGGTGCGCTGACCTCAAATCAATTGGAATAAGCACTTCAAATGATGATGAGCTTGAAATACTCTTGGTAGGCGAGGGTTAAGCAGATAATCAGCAGTACAGACGCCAGGACACAATCAACCTTGAACCTAATGGTTTGATGATGATAACATTGAAAATTCATTAAAGATTTTTGACAGATTGTAGTAGCTTGATGTGCTAAAATCTGATAACATAACATCCATGTATTATGAAACATTACTTGAGAAATAAACATTACTGGCGAAATATCATAATGTTGGCTCTCTCACTTCAACCGATTGACGGAAATGGATCGATTTTATAAATGCGTGTTGCAATCGGGCCATTGTCTGCCTTAGTAAATATTTATTTGATGATAGTAGTTCGTGTCTTATTAGATATCATATCATTCGTATCCTTTGTGGTTATGATATGCGGTTAAGTACGATACTAGACGAATAATATTAGTTTCTAAGTTCAATAGTCATACTTGACATTTATGGTAATTCAGTGCTCAAAGGTGTATTTGTGAATTGGGACATTATCTGGTAAAGGTTTCTCACGTTCCCGTTCAAATTTTGTACCTTAAAGCGTTTTAAAGTTGGGTAACTTTGGATATGCCTGGGTTATTTATGGCGGGTCTTAAGGTGCAATAATATAGAGTTACCTACTTTGATAAAAACTTGTTTATTATTTCGAAAATAAATGGACCCTTAAAAATGGCTGCATCAAATTGACAACCCGTAAACACCTGGATGAGACTGGCACAGAAACGTGGAGATAGGCACAAACAAGAGAGGCCTATTCCCAGGTGTGTATGGTTTCAGGCTGTGTATGATGAAGATGACGAAAGACAAAGGCTGATGAAAAAAATGATGACTATTCTCTGTCAACATGAGGACATGTTTTATGACATGGTTGCATGAAAGCAGTGATAGCTTATTATGTGACCGAACGGTGAAGGAAAACATCGTGAGGCAGCCAGCATGCCTGACAGATAGTTCTCGACGACATCGACATGTAAAGTCAAATCACAGGCCCATGGGTGGCATAAAAATTTGGACGCCAGGTTGACTCACCATAACATTAATGAAGAAGAAGTGGGACATTCTTTACAAGTCATAAAATGTTGATGTATGACATAATAATTAAGGTCCCATTAAAATAGGTGGACAAATTTTCAGAAATCATTCAGACCACCAAAATAAGGACGATGGTAAAAAATAATAATAAGAAAAACGCATTTAAGTACCTACTCTTATAGGATGAGTTTGTTCTAGAGTGCCGGCAACTTATTGTATTAAGTCAAAAAAAAACACTTTATTTAATGTTTTTTTAACCGACTTCAAAAAAGGAGGAGGTTATAATGTTCGTGTGTATGTATTTTTTTTTTATGTATGTTACCTGATTTCTCCCCCATTTGTGAACCGATTCTCACACAAAGGGCTAAACTGTTTTACGTTCGTTACGTCACCATCTCAGGGCCAGTTGAAAACCAGCGTCGGGCACTAGCTGCTCGGCAGTTTGCTGAACTGGTCTTATTTGGTGCAGCCGCGAGATGCACACACGCTTTTATTTTGTTTTGTTATTTTTTTTCAATTTGTTTTTTATTTTTATTGTTTGTTGTGTGCACTTGTGGCATGTACTAAATAAATATGTTTTCTTTCTTTTTTCTTTCAAAAATCTTTTTTTATTTGAAAGAGTATACTCCTGAGGTGGTCCCATTTTAATTTGGTGAAGATCTGGTGCAGATCTTCGGAGATATACAATGAAACTCTTCAAAAATAGACGTCAAATCTGTCGTAATTGCTGGAATCGCTTGGATGTTTATTGAATATACATTATCAAGACGTAACATCACGCCTGTATGCTCTGAGGGGTATGAGTATGCAGATGTGTACAATACACATTTATTTAGTTGTTATATATATATGAGTTTCATAGACACGTATTACGTGTTTCGTGCTTTTTCCGACGCTATCATTGACGCTATTCAAGTATTCGCATCTAGCAGTCATCACTTGTCTTCATGTTGATGAGCTGATAATGGGTTTTTGCTTTCAACTCTTAAGCGTTGAGGAGTAGTACCACTCCTCAACGGTTCAGAGTTGAAAGCAAAAATAGGGGAATCTTGAAGGTTAAGGGTTAGGTTTCTTGGTTGAATGTTAAATGCATAGTAAATATTTGTATAGGATATTATATTCTGTACTTATTACAACTAAAAATGAAAAAATAAAAAAACTTTTTTGCAAAAAAAACAACCGACTTCAAAAACACCAAAAAGAGAAAAATAAACTTAAGAAGAAAAATTCTGAAGTCGGTGGCAAAAACATGAAGTCAAACAAACAAAAGTCACCGACTTCAGAAGCTGATTTTTTTTCTTAAGTTTATTTTTCTCTTTTTGGTGTTTTTGAAGTCGGTTGTTTTTTTTGCAAAAAAGTTTTTTTTATAAGATATCTTGGTTAGACCTACTGAACGCTCTGTTAAAATTTGTCCACCTATTTTAATGAGACCTTATAAAGACTATCACTAAAACTCACGATAACAAATAGATCGCGAGACTAATCACTATTTGTCACCTCGTCACAGTCGCCACGGACTGACAAGACTTCGTAAAATGCTGTGATAATTATTGTGAGCAGTGATCCATCAATCATCGGTAAATCATCACGATTACAAGACGTGCACGCAAGATTCATAGCAAGTCAAGACACTTGTTAAACTGCTAATTGTGATTGATAATTGCTTGGAATTCATGAGAAAAAAATATATACGAGTGCCTACAATATTGCACATTCCGTGTTTTTGCACTTGCCTCTCGTATGGACGAGTGATCTTCCGTCTAAAAATTAGATGATTGTATGTCGAGCTTACTGACTCCCACGGGTTTATTTAAGTTCTAAATGGTCCTGCTCTTGACCCTGATCACGCCTGATGGAAAGCAAAAGAAAGGTCTACGACGGAACGAGCGTGTCCAGAAGAAGGCATCTTCTGGACACGCTCGTTCCTCACTCTTGCTTTGAACGCAGACGGGGGTTGGGGCCGGATGGATGGACCTTATTTTTTGGAGGGTGGGAAATCATTAAATGACTCCCTTCGCTCTGGGCGAAGCGATATAGTATCAGACTTCTACTGACTAAAAACCAGCCATGTTCCTCCTTAACTCTTTGTGAACAATCCGCAGCCCCGGGGATAGATGGACCTTATAATCGAAATAGTCAAATACAAGCACTACTTAACATGTTGGCTGAATTAAAAAAAAAACTGGCCAAGTGCGAGTCGGACTCGCACATGAAGGGTTCCGTACCAAAACGGTATGCTATAATAATTTATACAATTTCTTCTACGGGCCAATGAAACTTGACCTTTAGATTGTATAGGCGCTCATACGATTCAGGGACCAAATTATATTGGTTAACTGCTGTTTCCATCTGTTGTTTCCATCCAAGTTCAAAATGATTTTCCTAGAAAGTCCTTATAAAGTACTACTTTTCAGATTTTTTTCATATTTTCTAAACTTATGGTTCAAAAGTTAGAGGGGGGGGGACGCATTGTTTTTTACTTTTGGAGCGATTATTTCCGAAATTATTGACATTATCAAAAAATGATTTCAGTAAACCCCTATTCATTTTTAAATACCTTTCCAACAATATATCACACGTTAGGGTTGAAATTAAAAAAAAATCACTTCCCACTTTACATATAGGGGGGCTATCCTAATAAAACATTTTTTTCCAATTTTTATTTTACCACTTTGTCGGCGTGATTGATACACATATTGGTACCAAATTTCAGCTTTCTAGTGCTAACGGTCACAGAGATTAAGCGAGGACGGACGGACGGACAGACAGACATGGCGAAACTATAAGGGTTCCTAGTTGACTACGGAACCCTAAAAATGTAGTAGCAAAGCCAAGTCTTAATAAGCCAGACTGAACCAGGTCATAAAGATAAACACCGTCAACCTGACACCTAATATATTAACGACCTAATATCAGCTGAATCTCGCACACAATTACAACATTCATCCAACAATTTATGCTTCAACTACACTAATATTATAAAGAGGAAAGATTTGTATGTTTGTGTGTATGTTTGTAATGAATAAACTCAAAAACTACTGCGCCGATTTCAAAAAATTTTTCACCACTAGAAAGCTACATTCACCCTGAGTAACATACGCTACTTTTTATCTCTTTATTCCCACGGGAACGGGAACTACGTGGGTGAAACCACGGGACGTCCGCTATATTTAGCCTCGTTTTTCAACGTCAAGCCATAGGCAGATGGCACAATCGCTTTCTAGCCTAGATACTGTGAGCACTAATGACTGACAGTATTTAGTTACGGTTGTCGGGCTTGTAAAGGTCTGTTTGTCTGTTAATTGGTACTTTTCTACTAAATTAGCTGCGTGTGACAATTTTTAATCGGGTTATTAATGGCGATAATGTGGTGATGGAGTTCAATGGAGTTTCGTTTCTTTGCTGTTGGTAATAGTATGTTCTAAGGTAGAGAAAAGGTTAGGTACAGCCATTCTTTTCGTTTTGTGAATGTTGAAGTCAACATTATCGTCCTCCAATACACTCATACTTTCTTCACTCCTTTCTAGTCATTGAGCTGGGGTGGAGAACTGACCCAACAAACTTCCTCGCAAAGCAACACATCTTAATAAAACTTTAGTGAATCTCACGAGGACATCCTACTTCTTATAATCACTGCTCTCAACATCAAGCCAGGTGATAAGTACTTTTCTGTGTCGGCTGCGGCCGTTCATTCCAAAGGTCTATGAGATAGCCCAATTTTTTTCCGAAGTAGATTATTGCACTATTGGTTAAGATCGGTTCTTTTAACATTCTTGAAAACTTTAAAAGTCGAGAAAGAACGTAATGATTCTTTTCCGCTAATAGTCAAAGGCCATACCTTCTATTGCTCACTAATATTCGCTACTGTTTTCCAATTGTTAAGAAAGATCCAAATCGCACCGTCTCATTTCTTTCGCGATCTTTCACGGGTCCGTGCCTGTATTCTCATTTTCCGGCTCGAAAGACTAACAACCAGTCTTAGCGATGGGTATCGTATTATCCAGTAACTGCGGAGGTCAGAAAAGCTGTCGCTCCATGTAAAATACTGCTGAATACCATTCAGCAGTTAGACGGAAGCCAGCCCCAACATTGATGGGAAAAGACCAGGCAGATCAGCAGGCAGAGATGGCAGAACGCCTTGCAACAATTAGTACGCAAGTACTAGTAAAAGCGAAACCGCGACCAGACTTGCGCTAGCGCACCATTCAGGGCGGAACGCTGTCGCCTTTCACCGTCCGGTGCGTCTACGCAGGGCATGTGATACTCTGCAGCGTGTTGGAGATGTGTTGTGCACACAGATATAGATAGACCTAGATAACGCAAGTATCACGATCTGTATGAAAACCAAGCGTGCCATTTTTTTTTCTATTATGACGTCACAAGCACTGAAAATCAAATCGATTCAAAAGTCGCTGCCGCGTACGGCGGGGGCCTTTTGCACCAGCGCCGACGTCCGACTACCGCTGTACAACGATGCATACTGAGCGCGAAGGTGGTCACTTACGATTTTTGTACGTAAGCTAGGCACAAAAAGAGGCACGCGATAGTTGCTCTTGCGTTATCTAGTTCTATCTATATCTGTGTTTGTGCATGTGTCGATGTTGAATGAGTCGTAATTATGTTTTATGGTATGGTTATAAGGTGATTTGTGTACCTAATAGCGTTCTTTCTTACACTTTCTTTTGTAGTGGAGTTCGTTTGGGGATGAGTACGTTGCCTGTTTTGTGTAACAGTTGTTATCTCCGCTAGTTCCGTCATTTTATCTTATGCACTTTATGGATATCATCATGATCATTCTGTTGTCCTTCATCAATCATCAACAGCCTATTAATGTTCCCACTGCTGGGACACAGGCCTCCTCTCTTTGAGAGGGAATGGGCTATAATCTACCACGCGGGCCCAGTGCGGATTGGTAGATGTCACATGTCTTCGAATTTTTGGTTCTAAGACATTTTTAGACGGTTTCCTCACGATGTTTTCCTTCACCGTTTTGAGAGCAGCGGTGATGAAATAAATTACACAAAGTAATGTGCCTGCCTGGGTTCGAACCCACGACCTACTGTTCGTAAGCCGGGGCCGCCACCACTGGGCCACCGATGCTCTCTCTTCCCCTTATCCCAATTCATTTAAGGTCGACGCAGCATGTCTTCCTCTTCCATACTTCTCTGTTTCTCGTATCTCAGATACATAATAGACATTACCTACATTAAAATCGAAGAAAACAAATATCTTCCAGCAGACCTGCGAACGGCGGGCGTCGGCTCTTGCGGGCCCTTAAATGCGCATGTTGCATTTTACAATTGTCTTTTCTTTCAAACGCGGCTTTTGTTTTTTTCTTGTATTATCAAGACAATTGTTCTCGATTTAATTCACTATGTCAATATTACACCAAGTGATTTTTATTTATTTGCAAGAGCAGCAACTATAACATAAAAGTGGTAATTAGATATTGGCTTGATCACGTAAGCCAGAAAGAGCCTACGCTAGGTTCATTACCGAATCCTCTTTACTAGCTCATCACTTTCCTATACATCGTAAACTAGCCCATCCTTTATCCTGATTAATTTACTACGCCGTACGATGGCCCTTTCCTCATTAATTAGGCAATGGGTCGGCCCCAACTATCCAATTTACGAAGCCTTTGAGCCGTCTACTTACGTAGGAGCTATCCAATCTGCATACATCGACTCAACAGTTTATACTTTCAGATTGAAATTAGGACAGGGTAAATATATTTATAACGAAGTACATAACATCACGCCTGCAATCCCTGAAGGGTTAGGTAGTAGTGTATCCATTAGTACACCCACATTTCGCCAGATATGTTTAAGTTCTATGTAGGTAATATAGGGGGCGAGTCTTTTTTTTTTTTTAATGGGACAAGCCCGCCATACTATTCCCAAACCACTGTAACTCCTGTTAGCCAGAATCAACAGTGGCGACCACAAGAAAAGCGCCGAGACAATGAAGCTCGACGAAGTCCCAGAGAAGCGATTTAACTGCAGCATATCAGCAGGAGACAGAACAGAACAAGGCCAATAGGCACACTGGGACGTATACAACTGGGATAAGCCCAGTTGCCTAGCACCACGGATATTATTGTCATTAATATTACTGGGTCCTAAGTTGTGAGCTGTTATATTTGATTCCAATAATAGGTATGACAAAAATGCTTGAACGCACGGAAATTTGTTCTAGTTTCTACAAGGTCCGTATAGTAAACTAGCTTTTGCCAGCGGCTTCGCCCGCGTGAAAATGACGATTTTCCATACAAACTTTCATCCCCTATTTAACTCCCTTAGGAGTTGAATTTCGAAAAATCCTTCCTTATTCCTTGTCTACATTATAAAGGGAACCTCTGTGCAAAATTTCAGCTTTCTAGGTCCAAGGGTTTGGGCTGGGCGTTGATGAGTCAGTCAGTCAATCAGTCAGTCAGTCAGTCAGGACTTCTCTTTTTATTTATATAGATAGATAGATAGGGGGCGAGTCTATAATATTGCCACCAACCGGGCACAAACTCCGTGGCTACTACGGATAAATTCCTGATGGAAAAACCGAATAACACTTTACCCGACCCGGGAAGCGAACCCAAGACCTCATGCTCAGCAGTAGCGTTTGCGACCACTCGACCAATAAGGCAGTTAAAATGGGGAAAGAGTCTTCTCTTTCAAATAACAAACAAAAATACCGTTTTCATGATAAAGCTAGATAGATACAGATACAAATCCATTTGCGTCACAGCTAAGGCAACCTACAAGCGTTGAAACTATTTGGTTCTACAAATACTGGAAACCATTGCAACCGTCACATACACCATGCCCTTTATAAACGATCACAGAGTATTGCAACATGCTGGGCGTGGCTCTCCCAAACCAAGGTGTAGGAGGAAATGGAACACTCACTCGTAAATAAATGAATGATGTTTGATGTGTCAATCAATAATTATAATTCATTCAGTAAGACTAAGAATGGTTCAATCGCTCATGAGCGGCTGCTTGTTTTCAGTTAATTTTAAGTGCCCCACCAACACGCAACTTCGCAAAGGCAATTATTGTGATCAAGTGTGTTTCCGCTAATCCTAGTTCAGAACAGTTGTCATTTTGCAGAGCTTCTTCCGAGTCTTCACTTGCATTTAACACTTTATTTATTTAAACTTCATGTACCTACAAGAGTGGTACATATGCCGACTTAATGCCACAAGGCATTCTCTACCTGTCAACATTTCGTTGAAAACTTTGCTACTTTAGATTATGTGGACTTGGCTGCAAATTTTGAGGCATATTATATGCTGAGCCATAGTTTGCGCAGAATTTTAAGTTTATCGACATTTCGTCATCAGTTCGTCAACAAAATCCATAACATTTTGCCTAACCCAATCAAATTGTGTTAAAAATGGGCTTCAATCCTATTGGATAGGATAACAATAAGCTAGTACTCCATTTATACATCCCGCAATGTCGAGACCGGACACAGTACACACAATCGGAGCGCGGAGTCAAACGGCACCATTTGATCCCACGACCCCAGTCCCAGCCGCGCCACTTCTACACCAATACACCGTAAATGTCAAATGTCAGTTCAATAATAATGGTCAATTCATTATTGAACCAATTTTTGAACCGAAAGTTTTATTATAATAGAAGTAACATGGAATGGATATAAAACTGGCAAAACGTTGGTATTATAAAAAAGTAAAGTCTTATCATCATAATTTCAGCATAAAGACGTCCACTGCTGGCCATAGGGCTCCCCCAAGTGTCGCCACATTGATTGATTGTTATGTAAAGTCTACTATTCATATTTTCTTTGTTCCTACCCTCCCCTCTCCATACATCAACATTTATATTCTTGAACCATCATCATCTTACTACCTTCCCATGTTACAAGTAACATGGAGCAAGGGCCGTGTAAAAAGGATTTTTCTTCCATTTTCCTCTGCCAACCGTCTCACTATTTACTCGTTTTACTTTCATATTATTCTTCACACAATCCATCCATCATTTGGCTGATCTTTCTCGACGTTTATCAACATTTACGAGTATATATATATCACTCTTGAGGAGGGACGAATCGTATGTAACTAACATGCGATTCATCCCTTCTCATAACATATTATTGTCATACAAAAACATCCAAATCGCCCTTTCAAGTTACAAACCTCTGTACTCTGTACCTAACTGGTGCAACTTTTAAACTTCCTCTAATATACTCGTTTCATAAATCTTATCGATTCTTGTGACACCACTCATCCACCTCAACATTCTCATCATAACATTTTTATTCTTAAATATTTATAGATTAAAAACTTCGATAACGGCTCATTTTGTGTTTCTTTAATAAAATCACTTGGATACTTTCACACTATAATCCTTTCCGTTTCCAGTTACCATAAAGTATATTATAAAAACTTTAATTGTTTCCTGTTTTTTGAAGTGACTGGTGTCATTGGCATCATTAGATATTTAGCAATTACATAAGTAATTCTGGTGATGCGTTTACATTTCTACATTTCTCTTTACCCTTTACCCAGATTATTTATTTTAAAGAAAATTTTGACCCACACTAGGAGTTTTCTTGTATCCTGGGTACAAACACTTAAATTCAAATACACAAAATATACCCAGACGCGGCACAACTATCTGTAGGCCATACACCAGACGCGGCACAACTATCTGTAGGCCATACAAATATTTGTTCCGTGCGGGGATCGAACCCGCGACACGCAGCGCAGCAGTCCAATCGCTCAGGCACTGCGCCAACCGTCCCGACGAAATATTATGTCTTGGAATCAGGTGGTGCTTACTTGGAGTATAGGTTTGGTTGCATGGAGCATCCTAATTCTCACATTTCCTGCTGTTTAATTTTACGGGCTGGAGGGCGGTACTGCATCTTGCATTCAAGCCTCTACTCTTTTTTTCATTATAAATTTTGGAAGTGAGTTTCAGTCTTCAACTGACTAAAAACCACTCATGTTCCTTCTTAGCCCGTGTGCCGAAGCCGCGGTATCTCTTTCGAACAACCCGCAGTCCCTTTACCTTTATACTCCTTTTACCTTGCAACCCCTTTGTTCTTGTAAAACTGTTGTTAGTTATAATGTGCAATCAGCTGACGTTGACATTTAAGCTATCGTCAATCTCATTCACTCGATAGATAAGCTAGCGATAGCTCACATTCTATCTAACGTTATCGATCGCTATCTGGTCTCCTTATGTTTCTTATTTCTTGGAAAATCTTCGTAATGTTGCTTTGAAAATGTTAAGAATTTGTGCCTTTTGTGGTATGTGGAAACGTCACGTCGTTGTAAGCGTTGTAATTACTAATTACGCAGGTGGTCAATATAAATAACTACATTTTATGATTGATACACTCTTTACTATTTATATATCATCGGCCTAGCCTTTACCCAACTATGTTAGGGTCAGCTTCCAGTCTAACTGGATGCAGCTGAATGCCCAGCATTTTACATGGAGTGACTGCTTATCTGACCTACACAATCCATTTAGAGTGGCCTTTGGTAAGGCTCTGGTAGTCAGACTCTCAAGCCATTAAAAACTACCTGTACTTAATTATTTTTAAGCTATTGCATAGCTTCTATCGCGGGCCTTGAGTGTGGAGAGCGAATCCAGAAATTCCGTAACGAAAATATTCAACCAGGTTGCTATGGTTACGGAAAATAACAAGGTTGTCAACTAAGGTTGTCAAATTAAATAATTAATTATTTGCTTAAGTTGATAAAAAATGCTATGCAATAGCTTTACCGCGGCAGTCTCCGAGTGCCACATTTAGTTTTTTTTATTTATAACTTAAGCATCCAGAGCTGAAGTGGTGCTTGACTCGTACTTCCAGTTCGGTGGGAACTGTCAAAGATCTACAAACGACAGCCGGGACGAACGTCCTAAAGGTCGGAGGAAACTCAGTATGTAATGAGTGGTCACCAACCCACAGACCAAACTAGGTAAAAGAGGCTTAACCTAAGAATAACAGAGTGGTTAATGTTATTATCTAGCCACAAGTAACAATAATAGGCCACTCCAACTATCCATACGCCTTTAGTTGGTAGCGTAAAATCTGAACTACAATGCCTAGATTCATTACACTGTCATCAGGTTAGTTCACATGAGTGACCTTGGTCTTTAGTCTATTCTCATATGACCTTGGCGACCTTGACAATAGGGGCATCCTACTTTGGCACAAAGGTTTGACATGGGTACGGTCATGCTCAGTTTTTCAATGTATTCTAAACTGAATAAAGAAAGGAGATATTATTATGCCGCATTATTAAATAATAAAAGGTTTCTCATTTTCGTTGGTCTTTCATAGGTTGGACTAGTTGTTTTTTCGTAGCCTTTTTGTGTCCCACTGCTGAGCAAAGGCGTCCTTTTTCTCCCTTCAAACCCTTCCTGGTTTGTGATTTTCTGGCCATGCTTGCATTTCGCTGCGGTCGACCTCATCGGCAATGCAGTCCACCCTCAGGCGTCCAATTAGAGTGACGATCCTTACAAATACAGACTTCTGAGTTTCTGACCGATTGGTCTAGTTAAAAATTAAATTAAAATTCATTTATTTTATGTACAAATAACCCATATTAGTACTAGTGGTCACAAGCGCTACTCTTGAGTATGAGGTCCGATTTCTATAACTCGCCAATTGTTTTTGGGTACCTATTCATCATGAATTTCTCAGTAATAGCCATAGAGTCGGGACACAATATAAATATGGACAGTACGGAAACTGCCTACAAACGCTCGAAACCGCACACTCACACAAACATGCGCATCGACAGGGCCAGCTAGCGATTGTGGCAGTGCTCTCAGTTGTGCGTGCCGCGCCGAGACGAGTGGTTAGTTTACATAAAAGTTTTTTATTAAATGAATATCCTCCAATCTTTTTTAAATGCCGGGAACGTATACGGGTGTTTGAACTCGGCTTCATCAAAACCGGAGATATTGTATTTTAAACTTCCTACTAATTTTGAAAGATAAGAATGATTTTTGTTATCGAATTATGGGCGTTCAAAGTTTCTGTAAAATAAAAATTGAAATTGAAATATCTCGAAAACGGAGCGTCCTAGACAAAAAAGGACCAAAATTTTGACCCCCCTCTGCCACCCCCGTGATATTTAAGTGAGAGTCACGTAACACCAAAAAAAAATTTTTTTTCTTACACTGGTCCAACTTTACTTAAAATAACATTAAATAACATTTTATTAGTCTAAAACTTATGATAAGAAGGAAAGTTCATTGATAATAATAATTTAAAGCAATATAATAATATATTCGTTCTATATATTAATAATATGTTAATTATTTATAGCAGTCACTAGTTGTAGTAAGCTAGTTATTTCAATTCGATTCATTGATCACAACAGTAAAAATATTTAAGAAAAAAAAAACCATAACATCTACATTAAAAGGGACAACCCTATGGCTTCAATGGAGCGTAGGTAGTTATCGCATCAACTAGGCTTAGTTTCGGTACTGTCCATATTTATACTGTGGTCGGGATCTGTGCGCGCAGTTGATGACAATAAGCTCGCCTCTTGCTTCGGGAATTACAAGCGGATGTTATCTTACGTGTTCGTAAAATTATAACCTGAAGCTACCTACTGAAATAGCTCCCAAATAAAGTTAACTTTAAGAAAATAAGGAAGAGCAACATAAAATGCAGTAGCATTGGCCTCATTTAGGCGCCATTGAAATATCAAACTCTTTACGTTTTAAGAGCGCGCATTATAGCCCAACGCGAGCGATTTCGTACCTCTCGCCCGCGCCCCCTCTTCCATAATACGCGGTGGCTTGACGCCCGGCGCGGCAGCTCGGCGCGCTCCGCGCACAGGCCGCGATCGAGTGTGAGTCGAGTACGAGTTTGAACTGCGGTGCCCCGACCGCCCAGCTGGTCGACAGCTTGATTCATATTATATAATTATATATAAAACGTAATCGTAAAAAAATCATTCAAATAAAGTTGAAATTCATGGAAGTACCTATTTTCACGGTACGACGACGGATCGGAGCTGACAATCAAGCGAGGATAATAAATTATTGTCGGTATACTTATTTGAAGCTCCGTCCATAACCCTATTATTACCTAGGTACAAACTAATGACACACCTAAACACTATACATAATAGTAGGTAAAATAATAGATAGGTAGGTACTAGGGCCGAGATTCAAGTTTAGAAATTTAGAGGTTTTTTTTTTTCGTGGACTCGAAACTTATTGATCGAAGATCCAGACTGATCTATCATTCCTCACGTAGATAAAAGTAGGTAAGTAAGTAGGTACTCAATCTATAAACCTTAAAGGTTAGTATGAAATAAAATGTTTTATGTAATTAATCATCAATGTTTATTTATTAAACAGTTTAATATGTAAGTATATTCAGAATATACAATATAGGTACCATTACAAAAACAATAAAAATCCCATAAAAAAATAAAAGACAAACATTCGTAGGTACTTACACAAATATCGTAGGTAGTACCATAAATAACAAAAATAAATGTTCCGTCGAAAATAAACTATAATAACTATTCAAAACAAATGTTTCCATAAATAAATAAAACCGGGTAGGTAGGTAGTAGGTAATAGTTAGGTAGTAGGTAATAGGCAGGTAGTAGGTAGGTAGTAGGTACCTACCTACTACCTACCTACTACCTACCTACCACCTACCTACCACCTACCTACCACCTACCTACCACCTACCTACCACCTACCTACCACCTACCTACCACCTACCTACCACCTACCTACCACCTACCTACCACCTACCTACCACCTACCTACCACCTACCTACCACCTACCTACCACCTACCTACCACCTACCTACCACCTACCTACCACCTACCTACCACCTACCTACCACCTACCTACCACCTACCTACCACCTACCTACCACCTACCTACCACCTACCTACCACCTACCTACCTACCACCTACCTACCACCTACCTACCACCTACCTACCACCTACCTACCACCTACCTACCACCTACCTACTACCTACCTACCACCTACCTACCACCTACCTACCACCTACCTACCACCTACCTACTACCTACCTACTACCTACCTACTACCTACCTACTACCTACCTACTACCTACCTACTACCTACCTACTACCTACCTACTACCTACCACCTACCTACTACCTACCTACTACCTACCTACTACCTACCTACTACCTACCTACTACCTACCTACTACCTACCTACTACCTACCTACTACCTACCTACTACCTACCTACTACCTACCTACTACCTACCTACTACCTACCTACTACCTACCTACTACCTACCTACTACCTACCTACTACCTACCTACTACCTACCTACTACCTACCTACTACCTACCTACTACCTACCTACTACCTACCTACTACCTACCTACTACCTACCTACTACCTACCTACTACCTACCTACTACCTACCTACTACCTACCTACTACCTACCTACTACCTACCTACTACCTACCTACTACCTACCTACTACCTACCTACTACCTACCTACTACCTACCTACTACCTACCTACTACCTACCTACTACCTACCTACTACCTACCTACTACCTACCTACTACCTACCTACTACCTACCTACTACCTACCTACTACCTACCTACTACCTACCTACTACCTACCTACTACCTACCTACTACCTACCTACTACCTACCTACTACCTACCTACTACCTACCTACTACCTACCTACTACCTACCTACTACCTACCTACTACCTACCTACTACCTACCTACTACCTACCTACTACCTACCTACTACCTACCTACTACCTACCTACTACCTACCTACTACCTACCTACTACCTACCTACTACCTACCTACTACCTACCTACTACCTACCTACTACCTACCTACTACCTACCTACTACCTACCTACTACCTACCTACTACCTACCTACTACCTACCTACTACCTACCTACTACCTACCTACTACCTACCTACTACCTACCTACTACCTACCTACTACCTACCTACTACCTACCTACTACCTACCTACCTACTACCTACCTACCTACTACCTACCTACTACCTACCTACTACCTACCTACTACCTACCTACTACCTACCTACTACCTACCTACTACCTACCTACTACCTACCTACTACCTACCTACTACCTACCTACTACCTACCTACTACCTACCTACTACCTACCTACTACCACCTACCTACTACCACCTACCTACTACCACCTACCTACCTACTACCTACCTACTACCTACCTACTACCTACCTACTACCTACCTACTAGTCCATCATTAGATAGGTGACATCATTAGTGACCAAGGTCTTCGTTCGACCTTCCAAATGAGTCCAAACACGATGGTTCTACGTAGTGCCGTCACCGAGATCCTTTACCTACCTTCGGAGTCCATCATCAGGTGGGTGACATCATTAGTCAACAAGATCTCCGTTAGACCTTTCAAATGAGTCCAAACACTATGGTTCTACGTAGTGCCGTCACCGAGATCCTATACCTACCTTCGGAGTCCATCATCAGGTGGGTGACATCATTAGTCAACAAGATCTCCGT
This sequence comes from Diarsia dahlii, assembly GCA_949775195.1. NCBI lineage: Eukaryota > Metazoa > Arthropoda > Insecta > Lepidoptera > Noctuidae > Diarsia > Diarsia dahlii. The sequence continues at coordinate 9,945,399 of OX459210.1, read as the reverse complement.
TAGACCTTTCAAATGAGTCCAAACACGATGGTTCTACGTAGTGCCGTCACCGAGATCCTATACCTACCTTCGGAGTCCATCATCAGGTGGGTGACATCATTAGTCAACAAGATCTCCGTTAGACCTTTCAAATGAGTAAAAACACGATGGTTCTACGTAGTGCCGTCACCGAGATCCTATACCTACCTTCGGAGTCCATCATCAGGTGGGTGACATCATTAGTCAACAAGATCTCCGTTAGACCTTTCAAATGAGTAAAAACACGATGGTTCTACGTAGTGCCGTCACCGAGATCCTATACCTACCTTCGGAGTCCATCATCAGGTGGGTGACATCATTAGTCAACAAGATCTCCGTTAGACCTTTCAAATGAGTCCAAACACGATGGTTCTACGTAGTGCCGTCACCGAGATCCTATACCTACCTTCGGAGTCCATCATCAGGTGGGTGACATCATTAGTCAACAAGATCCCCGTTAGACCTTTCAAATGAGTCCAAACACGATGGTTCTATGTAGTGCCGACACCGAGATCCTATACCTACCTTCGGAGTCCATCATCAGGTGGGTGACAATCATCATTAAAAGATAGGTATATAATATATTTACACAAAACGTTTTCAACTCCTTTTTACAGTAAATACTGTCCCTAAACTTTATTATAGGTACCTATATTGCCTACCACTAAACAAAATAATTGCGTAGAAAATAGTTCGCTGTCTGTAATGTCGCCAAACATAGGTTCGTCTCGCAACAGATGCCGCAGCAGACTGAATGTCTGAATTGAACAAATTGAAAAGGACAGCGCTATTACTACCGCGTTCCAAACGTGAGACAGAAAGAATGTGCGCTCGCTTAGAATAAAATAACGTAAGCGCCAATCACAGGAATGCTAATTACGAGAAAACCACGTAGAAAATTAAAAAAAAAAATCTGCACGATTTGAGATAATATAGTTACCTATCTATTATGTAAAAATCGTCACTAAATTCCTTAAGGTTTCAGAGATCCAACTCTAAATAAGTGCAAACCGAGTTGTTTTAGTATTTTTTTTCTATCGAGGTTTTTTCATCCAATCGTGTTTTCGCTTGTACAGATTTAAAGATTATAAGTCCAAGTTTAATGGTGTCCAAATACCGAATTCTTAGGTCATATAGATACCGAGATCTAGATCGCCCAATATCACCAAAACAGCATCATACTAACTCTTAATCCGTGTTTGTTATCAGTGAAGTTTTTATCAGCAAAGTGAGTAGTGTCATTGAACAAAACGATTTCGTGTACGCGGAAAATATTGCCAAATAAATGACGAATCGCGGTGGAACGCAAAACAAGCATGACAATAATAGTTTCAATATGCAATACGATACTGAATAAAATCTGCCGATTATGAGGTATCTAGTTCAACTTAATTTGAATATTTACATACACATAAGTACCATAAAGTCACTCCCTTTTCCCATAGGGGTAGACAGAAACCATAAAAAGCCACCTACTACGATACTTACATACTCCTTTGGCCTAGTCCACATTCATACATCTGGGTGATCTGGGTCATACACGCACGCTGTTTGCGATTTATCTTTTGTTATTATCAAATTCCCTTTTGTTTTTGTTTCACAACATTTTCAATATCATCGTCGGCCTAATCCCCAACTACGTTAGGGTCGACTTCTTGTTTTACTCGATGCAGCTGGATACCAGTATTTTACAGAGAGCGGTTGCCTAGCTGACCTTCAGGCCACTGACTAGGTACCTATAACAATACTGTCAAAGGTCTCCAATGACAGTATGGGGTTGTTGATGACTCCATATGTAACTATATCGCAACATCGTCAACAATTCAAATACCTAAATCAATAATAGTGACTCAGACAGCATTTTAATAGATTAACTCTATTTTATTACCTACTTCAATAGTTCCAGATAAGACGGAGACTATTTGCTCGGAAAACTTTATCATGGCATTTATGTAACCGGCAATATTGATTATCAAGTTTTTACCCCAGTACGGGGTATTAGGTAGACGTCAATCTACGATTTTCCATCGCCCGTTTTTATTAAATTAATGTTCATTCAGGAGTACACACGGCTACACATCAAGCTATACAAAACCAGTTAATCTTGGCCTCACTTTACTAGATCTTTTCGCACAATGAACGATCAGATTATACTGGTTTTGTATAGCTTGATGTGTAGCCGTGTGTACATGTGTGTCGAGTTCAGGTGTTCATGTAGGTGTTTAACAGGGTGAAACAAACACTGACACGAAAACATTTACCACATACCCAGTACATCATGCCAAACCACCACACATCGAAATCCTTCATCGATATTGCAAAATCAGCTGTTTCCTACAAAAGTGCAAAACCTCCGTTAAAATGTCGTGAACAGTTGAACTATTATTTTTTTTCTTTTGCCTACACTGTCCCACTGCTGGGCAAAGGCATCCCCCATGGCTTTCCAAGTTTTTTTACAATTTGCCTTCTCCGTCCAATCCGCCGTTCTCGCCGTCGGCACAATATACTGTGCCGTCGGTGTCCCTTCCACGCTGTATAGTACGAGTCTATAGCATAGGTCAAGCCCTTTCTGTAACAAAATCTTCTATCCAAACAGTAGGCCTGTTGTTCATCCTACCTATTGTCAGGTCTCGGGTTCCCCTTTGCAGAAACTAGTCATGCTCTCTTTAACAAGTGCACAACCATATTATTAACACTGCATAGGTTATATGTATATTTTAAAATGCTGTTTTCATATCTATACAGTATCTATGTATCAAAAAGGTCAAAGAGATCGCAAAAAATATTTCGATATCCCATACACAATTTCAATACATACTCGACCTAAATGAATAGAACTCACTCGCTTTGAAGACCACCGTAGGGAGTGGCAAACCTTAGCGGAAAAGCCGTTAAATGATCACTATGACTGACAAAGATGGCTATGACTGACATAGATTGCTATGATTGAAAAAGATCGCTATGACTGACAAAGATCGCTATGACTGACAAAGCACGAAGACTAACAATGTGTCGTGGACTCATGACCCTCAAGTCACACGTGCTAATGAAAGCCATATTAGCCAGTGATGAAGCAAATTTAAAGAATGTCGGTATAGATCTATCACAACAAATAACTGACGGTTCGTACAAGTGTGGAAATCATTAGTTATCGACTCATACAGTGTCGTTATCAGTTAACTGCCGATAAGAAGAGCGGTAATCTAATTGGTAAAATAGGGCAACGCGTGCTCTGATTACGGGTATGTGTTACTGGAGCGGAGAAATTAAAGCTTTCAACCGTATTTATAATAACGACATTTCCTACGAAATGTCGTTATTGGTTCAATAACAAACTGTTCCCGATTTTAGGCCTAGTACAAAACAAAACGATTATTACGAGTACTTCAGGTACTATTAATCAACAAACCAGACAGACGGAAGTCTTTCCGTATTGGTACTATTGGTAGCCGTTGATATTCTCGGGATCCTTTGTGTTAATTCAGAGTATAAACTGTCTTTATGTTACATTCAAATCCGTTCTATAGATTTTGCGTGAAAGAGTAATTAAACATTCAAAAAATTTCGCATATAAAGAGTAGTAAGATATATCAATTATTTCTTTGGGAATTCCGCCTGTAAAAATATGTAGATCCAGGGGCGCTTCGTTTAAAAAATCACATTAAATAACAATGGAATTATTGTAGGACCAAACATAGGGAGATTTATGTAGATACGAATTCGCGATATATTAAGAAAAAAATATGTTGTTCTTCAACAAAACTCTGCGAAAGTTCCGTTTCAAAAAAATACACAAAACAATGACAAATAAGAACTAACAAAGTTATCGCTATCAGCGTTCAAACGTCCTTATCATAGTGCAACACGTTACTATCAATCAGATAAAAGGTCCACTTACATATTTCGTCGAGCTGATTCTTCGAACTCGGTTCACGTCTTTCTTCTTTACCCTCCTGTATTTGTTGGACTCTGGGACTGTAGACGTAGGAGCGACCCCAGGAGCTGCAGCCGACTTGTCTTCTAGCACAAACCAGTCAGTCACAGAACCTCTCCTAACTGTCCGCACTTCACGTTTCAAACTTAACACTCTTGATAACTCTTTTTTGAAGTCTTCACTAGCCTCACTCATTTTATTCACTTGCACAATTTTCGGAGACGGCAACGTTGTGAAAGAAGAACTCATTCTCTTCTGCTGTGTAGTTAAATCCTTCGACTTTGTATACGGCTCGCAATCACTCAGATAAGTCTCACTGAATAACTCCACAGCCTTCTTAAACTCATGAAAGACATTCTCAACGGATTCTGTCTTCAGAATACTTCGAGCGTTAACACTAGATCCAGACGTCGGTATTGATGTACTGGAGTTATTCCCCGAGAGGTCTGAAGTCAACTCTTTAATACTTTTAAGGCACACTCCATCGTCGTCGTCGCGATATATGTTATTAGCTATACGAGTATATTCGAGACTCTCATTGGACGACCATGCATCTCCCATAGTATCACTGCTTCCAAACAAATATGACGAACTATTCTTCTTTATTCTTGGTGATATTTCTTCCTCCTCTTCTTCAATCGCCGCTCTAGGTAGGAATTCGAAACTCTTGCTGCGCGTGTAGACGGGCCTGTGGCCCTTTTCTCTCTTTTCAGATAGCTCTTTACTTCTGAAAAACCAGAAACGTTTGTTGCTTTTGTAGTCTTGTTCCGCTTTGGTGTCGGATCTCTTTGGTGTTAGTCTCGGCGATCCAAGCTCTTTTACTGGGTCTTCCGTTTTCTCGTCCTCCACTATGGTTTTCCATTTTGGCTTTTCTTTTTCTTTGTCTTTTCCAAAGAAACTTATTCGGGAGAGTCTGTCGCGAAAGCTGAACGATTTTTTCAGTGGAGAACTGGAGATTTCTTCGTCGGATGACGACATTCTCTCCGACACAGGTGAGTCCGGGATGGGCAGACATGCAGATAAGAGTCCGGATGGTTTAGCTACGGCGAGTTCATGAGATTGCGCTGTCGCTCGAGATGGTACTGGTGGAGCTGGTCTGAGTTTGTCCGGGAGGTCTCCGAGTAGACCTCGCTCTATCATGAACAAGCTGTCCGCGTTGAGTTTCCTCAAGACATCAGGTCGTCTGATGATGGGTGGTCTGTGCTTATCTTTGTCCATGTCGGATGGACGTCATCACCGGCCCGCGGTGTGTTTTCGACTGGCGTTTATCAACGGCGATATCTTCGAAACTGATAAGCGATGATAATATTCTCTCATGTTTTGTGTGCTTAACTAATATTACTGTTTGATATACCTGCGCAAAATAATCAAAATACAATGGTCTAAAAATTTTACGTTTAGAGAAGATTTATGTGTAAATACAGTAGGTTAATTAGTTCGTGACTACTTGATACCAGCCGCTGCCGGTTCGGGGTTGATCTTCAGGTGAAGCCGCACTTGCCAAGGTTGGTCTGTGGATTGGTGATTACCTAGGTATTACATACCGAGCTTCCTCCCTCTTCTTCCTTCCTCAGTGCCTCAAAAAGCGAGTTAAGCCTTCCCCGCTCATTCGAAGATCTTTGAAAGTTGTCAGACTTACCTAGGGCTATCATATTACTCAATATTAAGTGCGTTGTGGATGTCAGACAGTCAGTCATTCAGCTGCATCCGGTTAGACTGGAAGTCGACCCCAACATAGGTGGAAAAAGGCTAGGCAGATAATGATAGTAGGTTCGGTTTTCGCTGGAGTTTCAATATTATTCCTTCGAGGTGGCTCTTGTTTCATTAATTTGTTCTTTCGATTAAGAGAATTGTGTGGCTATTCACACTAGTTTACCACCTTTTGTAGGGTTCAGGGTCGAATTGGATCGTTACTTTACAAGTTTACGAGGCAGCAGCTGTTCGAAAGGACGATAATATCGAGTTTCTCCAGCCGGCCATTACTGAAACAACTATTTTTGGTTAACGCGTAACGTAGCTACGATGTCAGATTTCGTTAAAACAGATAGCAAAGCGGTAAATTCTTAATTACTTTCTTTACCTAATTGTATTTTTAACCGACTTCAAAAAAGGAGGAGGTTCTACTATGTTCGTGCGTATGTATTTTTTTAGTTTTTTTTTTATGTATGTTACCTGATTTCTCCACCATTTGTGGACCGATTCTCAAAATTCTTTTTTTATCTGAAAGAGTATACTCCTGAGGTGGTCCCATTTTAATTTGGTGAAGATCTGGTGCTGATCTTCGGAGATATACAAAGGAACTCTGCAAAAATAGACGACAAATCTGTCGTAATTGCTGAAATCGCTTGGATGTTTATTGAATATACATTATCATGACGTAACATCACGCCTGTATGCTCTGAGGGGGTATGCAGATGTGTACAATACACATTTTTTTATTTGTTATAAATGAATTGCATAGACACGTATTATGTGTTTCGTGCTTTTTCTGACACTATTCAAGTATTCGCATCTAGCAGTCATCACTTGTCTTCATGTTGATGAGCTGATAATGGAAGGTACTACTCATCAACGGTTAAGAGTTGAAAGCAAAAATAGGGGAATCTTGAAGGTTAAGGGTTAGGTTTCTTGGTTGAATGTTAAATGCATAGTAAATATTTGTATAGGATATATTTATTTAGGTACTTATTACAACTAAAAATGAAAAAATAAAAAAACTTTTTTGCAAAACAAACAACCAACTTCAAAAACACCAAAAAGAGAAAAATAAACTTCAGAAGAAAAGTCAGCTTCTGAAGTCGGTGGCAAAAAAATAAAATCAAACAAACAAATGTCACCGACTTCAGAAGCTGATTTTTCTTCTGTAGTTTATTTTTCTCTTTTTGGTGTTTTGTTAATTGTCTTTTTTTTTTCAAAACCAAGAAGAGATCAAGAGTCAGATCCAATACCTTTAAGAGGCCAACAGGAGTAAAACGCGAGTTTTATAATGTGTAAAAGTATATGATTCACTGCAGTAAAATCATTGTGTTTACTTTTTTAGTCCAATCAATAGTTTTTTTTTGTAAATCGCAAAAAACCACTAATTTCTCACTATTCGGCCTCAGCGAAAGACGTAACAACCACTTCGTAGTGCAAGCTGATTAGAACTTTATTCTAGCAGTATTTCAAACGAAGTTTGAACCACCACAAATAGAGTTGCTAATTTGAGGTAGTATAGGCTCTGAATAAACTCTTGCCATTGTAAAAGTAAAAATTGCATCTGCCCAAGAATTTGAATTTGAGTTAGTGAACATAAGAAAATAATTTTCCAAGTTTTTGAAAAGGTAATTACCATTATTTCAGAAGACATTCACTGCTGAATATAAGCAACAACTACTTAACATACCACATGTAATAAATATCACACCTGTAATCCTCTAAAAGGCAGCGGTGTATTAAATCGATAAAGACGAGCCTAAATAACATAAGAGTATAACACTGCATGTTTGACCTGGGGATCAAACCCGGGCTCCCATATTCAGCAGCATATTCCCATATTCCCATATTCAGCAGCATATTCAGCAGACCAACAAGCCAATTGTAATATTTCTTCCATTGCAAACAAACATAACTTAAAGTCATTTTAAACTCTTTCCTCTTTAACAAACAACAAGCCATTTCCATGACAAATCACTCCAAATAATCGTGGAGCGTGCGGGTGTTGTAATTTTGTAAAGAGGTTAAACAATTAAGGAAATTGCCAGGAAGTCATTGGGCACCCGACGTATAATAAAATAGAAAAAAATAGTTTTTCCACTAACATCCGCTTACAAACGTGAAATATATTTATTATTATTGTGTATAATGATGCCACTTAGTACTCGCAATAGTCAAGGTGATTGATATACTCACACGGAGTCATTTCTGACAGCTACTGCAATAGTACAGTCCTTTCACCGATATTGTACCCCTGTCGCTCCCAACACCACATTGATCTTATAACCGAAGCTATAAGGATCTCGACCCGACGCCATGCTTTGATCAACGTGAGCCAACACAGAACCTTGGTATGATGACAACACAGTGCCGTCATCCTTACCGTTACAGGATTTGGCCTTAGGACCAGGCCTACCATCACAGAATTTGGGGGTTGCATTCACTGACAGGTCTGTCAAAATTATAGTAATCTTTATTCTCCTGCCACTATGGTTGCTGTTGGACTGCAACTACCAGGTAAATTAACTGTGAAAGGACTGTACCTACCTACTACACGTAGTATTTCATTGTTTCATTATCGTTATAAAGGTAGGCATTGCGTTTTCTTTACGCAAGGAAATTGTCGTAATGTGTACAAATCATCCTTTTGAATACCTACTCCTACATATCCAATCTAATAGCTTCATAACATCGCGCCTGCAATCCCCGACGGGTTAGGTAGATGTGTACTCTTTAGTACATATTTTACCAGTTATGTTAAAGTTCCAATCAATAACATAACATTAATTTATTTTCTGCCAACATTATGTATAATATATGATGTATGTGTGATTTATTATGTTATTGTAGCAGTAATAGTTTGCCCGACCTGCGAAACGAACCCAGGACCTCATGCACAGCAGACGCGCTTGTGAGTTGCGACCACTACACCAACAGCCAATCTTTAATGTGTCCTGTAAAAGAAGGGTGAAATGCATGATGACTAAAAGAGTGATGGATATGAATGTTTATAGACGGAGAGTAGGAAGAGAAAGGTCAATCATGGATGGAGTATGATGCTGTACCAACTGAGAGATTGGAAGAAGATAGATAGATAGAATACTCTTTATTATGTACACCAAATTACAAAAAAAAACAATAGTAAAACATTTTACAAGGGGTGACACAATGGGCGGTCTTATCGAAGAAAACGTGTTGCACCTACCGCAAACACAATGTTGGTGAATGTGTCCAGCAAAACAGTTTAATTCAATCTTTTCTAAGCTGTGTTGTGGTCCACTTCCAGTGAAACGTGTGGGAGTTTCTTGCCCATCCTTATAGAAGATCTACGTATGGGACAAGGTACTTCCACAAGTTATTATGCTTTATGAATGAGAATACAGTAGCTGCTCTGATCTTCACAACCCAGCATCTGGGTAACACAATAAATACCCCTTGGCAAAACTGGTTGTCAGACTTTTGGTCTTCCGACTGACATTAACGACTTTCAAAGTTCAAACTCAAAACTATTTCAGAAGCTCTGTAAACTGTACTTATTTTTCTACTGTCATCCAGTTTCACATATTTTACTGTATTTTCTTTTAACACGTCATTCTGACTATTTTCCTTTGTGTAAATTTTAATTAGGGCTGAGTTCGGGCTGGTTCGAGGTGGCTCAGGAAAAGAGCACTTGGAAGGAATTGGGGGAGGCCTTTGCCCAGCAGTGTACAGTACAGGCTAAAAAAAAAATTATTTACCGTTTGTTCATAGTTGGGTTACCTAATATAGGGTCAAGGTAAAATCAGCTGCTCTATACTCGTACATTTTGACCACGACCGTTTTTAAATCACCGTACGTAGGGATGATGTACTGGTAACCGTTTCACTGTCACTGTCTCTTCCACCCTGTGTATAACTTCAAGGTATTTTAGGTACATAGTCTATTTACAACATAACCTTGATGTTATCACGGGCTTACTTACATACATGTAAAGTTAGATCGATACAAACGTAGCAACCATGGTTATTCGTTAGTAGTCGACGACACTAAAACGCGATGTGATAGTTTTGTGAAAAAAGTGCTTGAAACTGTGCTTTAAATGTCCAAAAAGCATTCTGTATTCATCTTTTTGTCTTTCTAGTTTATTGTGTTTGATCCTTAAGTTTGATTGGTTCAAGGGCAAGCTGTTAAAGGGGTAATTTAAGCTGAACTTGAACGGGTTAACTCGTTCCATGGTTGACCTTATCTCTGTCCTCAGGACAAGATTAAGGTCAAGAGTAGGCCCATTTCGAACTTCCTGTGCTAAAACTCAAAAAAAAGTGGATAACTGTGCTTTGAATGTGCAAAACTCATTTCGAAACAGTCTCTTTGTCTTTCTAATTACCTAGTTTTATTGTGTTCATCCTTGAGTCTAGTTCAAGGGCAAGGTGTGTTATTAAGTGTATGCTAGACTGAGAAATTTCTCAGTTAAAACCTAAAAAAAAGCTTAAAGTGTAGATTTGAATGTGCAAAAATCATTTATATGTCTCTCTAGTTTGTTTTATTCTGTTTATGTTTGGTTTAGTAGGCTGTAAAGTTCCCCAGGTAGACATGGACGGTGCTGACCGTTACAGTGAATGGTCTTGGGGGTAATGGCATTATCACGGTTGGGAGCAGATGACCGCAGTGTGATGATATCTGCTAGTAGGATATTAACGTCTGTGCACATGTAGTAGGTACCTAATCTTCTTAGTTGCTGTGCCTACAGGAACACTTTAAAACAACACATAGATCAAATTACATACTTAATTAAAGTTTCAGTGGGGTAGGTACTACACTATTACTTTTGCTATGTAGAGTTTGGCTATGTACCTTCGAATTAATACGTCCGGTCGTCCGTAGTTTGGCGATAAGACGGGGGAGTGTGAGATTTTTGCCGCAATAAAAATAGGTACTCCAGTGGTCACAATAAACATAAAACGGGATACACAAACCTTCAATTCTTCCTTTAGAGAGTTAGGGACGGGTTGTTTCAAATTTATATCGTTATTTACATTATACCCGACATATCAGCATCAAAATGCTCTTTTAAAACTTGAGAAGTGTAACTATAAATAAAATAAGTTGAAGTGCCAATAAAAAGTTGCATACAATCGAAACAAACTGAGGAAGTGGACATAATGGTGTTTTGTTATAAAATAATAACAGAGAGTCCGCGTCGGCCCGGACTGTCTCCGAGGAAGAAGTCGGCGGCTTGTAATGGTAAGATGGTAATTGAAGTCAACTTAACACACATAATCAGCCTATAATGTTCCCATGGTTCTACAAGGGGTCTAAAATGGTCTCTTTAGCAGATTATAATATGAATTAGAGTTAAAAAGCGTAAAATGAACCTTTCATAATTTAAACCTAACTGCGTCTGCGACCATTTAGAAAAATAGATCGTAATAGAAAAAAAATTCAGCTCAATCGGTTGAAGATATCTGCTTCAAAATTGAGGTGCAAGAATTAGGGCGAACATACAAACATACATTACAAGTTCAATAAAAGCTTTTAAAATACCTACCTAATATGAATTGCGTTAAATTTCATAAAATGATCACAGACGTAGACAGTGGCCATTTAAGACTCGTTCTCTGCCCAGAGTTGTGACCGGTATTAAAATTGATCGCTTTTTACGTAAAAATAATAATTGAAAGATAGAGCAATGTTTATCTAGTCCTTCTCTTGCTATTGCGTCTTTCTGTGTTACACGTGGAGTAAGAATGAAACAAAGAATTAGTAGAAATAACATTTGTGTCACTTGTTTAATTTAATATTTTTATAATATTTTCTTATCTTTGTGTAGATTTTTTCTACTGATTCTTTGTGAATAGGTATGTGAACATTGTGAGGCCTTAAAAAATAGTTTTTTTTTTTTTAAACGTTGCCACACTAGGAATCTCTCCTGTATCGTGGGTGCGTTCACAAACATAAAAACTCACATTAACAAATACCCAGACCCGAAACAACTATCTGCAGGTCATACAAATATTTGTTACGTGCGGGGATCGAACCCGCGACACGCAGCGCAGCAGTCCAATCGCTTAGCCACTGCGCCAACTGTGCCGTCGAAATTACTACAAGCTTACTACAAGATTACTACAAGCTTCTGAACTTTTGGTAAATTACCTACCTAGCTATTATCTTGTTTTACGTTTTTTATTTAGTAAGTAACGACTTCTTGTCGGACCTAAGTATGCTGTAACATATATTGTCATTTAAAATCAAATAATTAAAAAAAAGTAACCATGGAGTTTCTTGCCGTTTCATCTCCGTATAAAACGGCGAACCCAAACCGTGCAACTTTTCTCGGCGGTTTATAAGTGTCCATCTTTAGGCAGGCGTAAAATATTTCGATTTTTAGAGTACCGTACCCGAAGGTGCCAACGAGAAACTAATGCCAGGGCTCCACTATCTTATAGCTAATTTAATACTATATCCGGTATAACAAGAAGTAATATAAGTTAAAAGCTAGCGCCTGTCAAAACAATGCCATCTACACACGTTCCGTTGTCAGTGCGTGTGTAGATTAATTTCGTAAAGTTTCAGGCGCGTCCCAGAACACTCTTTCAAGAGATATTTGCTATTTCTACTTCATTCTTGTACGTATAACGATATGTTGGGTAAGCTGAGTTATAACGAAATGTTTGTTATGCTGTAACCTTATAGATTTCTTACAAGAATCGGGACGAAAAATCCTCGTAAGTTTCCACCACAAAAAGACTTAATATCGCTATAAAAGTTTGTAATCTGACTTGTCACTAGATCAAAAAAAAAAACAAACCAACGTCGAGAACAATAATAGATATCGGGAACTCGAAACAAACAATAAATATCCCGTTTTCAGTTTTATCTCGCATTGTTTCAGTACGCAGCTCCATATCCCAGCTGATTCGCTCGTTCGACTACGAGAACTGCAGCTCAGACATCCTAGACGCTATCCCTGAGAAAGAGTGGAAGCTCCTCGCAGCATTAGCACGGAAGAGAGACGAGGACAGCGAGAGAGACAAACTCGCTGACCAGTTCCGACAGCTGTGGCAAAAGGAGAAAGAAGAAAGAGAAATTGTTTGTCTGGACTCCATTTTTGTTCTTTAATATGTAGTTTCCATGCTCCATTGCCATCACTTGCCAAAACGTTAGGTTAGGTTAGGTTATAAAATTAGAAAAGGTTCCTTGAGTATTAGAATAGCTAATATGCGTAGCTTTAGCTTTGCTTGACAAATGAGGCGCCGCCCGGTGCAACAACTCGTTTATAGAAAGCACCCGCTCCAGTGCGCAATTTATTCAGTCACCAATTTAATTCAACCAATTTAAAAGCTGGGTATCCTAAACAGGGTCAAGCGGTACTTCAAGCCTGGACAGCTTTCAATATTGTATAAAGCTCAAGTCCGGTCCGGCATGGAGTACTGCTGTCCACCTTTGGGATGGCTCAGCCAAATACCAACTTGCCACACTCGACTCAGTAGAACGCAGAGCCAGGAGGCTGATTGGTGACGCCAAGCTGGTTGCCAAGCTACATAGCCTGGCCCACCGCCGCAAAGTTGCATGTCTGTCGGTTTTCTACAGACTGTACTTCGGAGAGTGTGCGCAAGAGCTCCACGAGCTTATTCCACCATCTCCCTTCTTCCATCGAGAGACTAGGCGTACTGCAGGTTGTCACCCATACCTTGTCGATGTTCCACACATTCGTACGAAGCGTTTTGCTAAGTCTTTCATTATTCGTACAGCCAAGGAGTGGAACACCCCGCCCGCGTCGGTTTTCCCGAGTTCATAATATAACCCCAATCTATTTAAGTCGCGAGTAAATAGGCTTCTTCTGGGTAAGCTCGTTCCATCGTCGACCTCATCTCTGCCCTTAGAGCAAGATTGAGGTCAAGAGTAAGCCCATATTAAATAAAAAAATAATTTATGGTGTAATTATGATTAAAATTGAACATGACCGTTTTATACATCTCATCTGCTTAGCCTTTTCACAAGTTCTATGTTGGGGTTGGCTTCCAGTCTAACTGCCATGGATGCAGCTGAAGACCATTATTTTCCATGGAGCGACTGCCTATCTGACCTCCACAACTAGTTTATACTAGGTAATACGATACCCCTGGCGGAACTCGCTCCGGCCGAGAAACAAGGGGCCGGTCGATGGGGTATCGCTTCGCTATCAATTTTGCGCTGATTAGGCTCCAGCAATGGGGGTGTCTTCAGACTGAAATAGAAACAATGATCATCATCATCATCCTGATCATCATCATCATCCTGCCTTGTCCTCTGATATTTGGGGTTTATTTGGTAATGATGATCAAACTAATACAATCTAATGTTTTCAACTCCAGATCGAAGCAGAAACCGAGCACCAATACAGGCGCTACATAGACGGAAAGCGGCGCCAAGAGAAGTGTCGCTATGAGCACATGCAGCATCAGAAGGAGCTGGAGTCGCAGATCAAGAGAGAGGAACTGCTTGAGAGCATACGGCACAAAGAACGACGCAGTGCTGATCTGCTCGCCCAGATCGATGATGAGAAGGTAATTTCTAAGCTATATTTATGCCTTACAAAGACATACACTGACCTCATTGGTAAGGTTTTTCAGAAAACACAGATGCGTATAGTACTCGCAACCGGCGTCCGTGTGACAAGATGTATGAACGTGGACGAGGCAAAAGGAGTATGTTAGGATTAGTCTTTGTTAGGATCGTCGCAGGTGGCAGTCTGTGGTTTCTGCCTACCGCTGGGAAAAAGGCGCGAGTTTAAGTACCTATTATGTAGGTATTCTGGCAGGTAACTAACAAACTAACTAACAAACGACTCCGAGATTGGATGCAGCTTAGGTATTGATAAGCGAACTAGAGCTAGATGGACATGGTTGTACAAACTGGGGAAGACGCAGGACAGTTTGATGTTGCGAAACGTGGGAGTCGTGGGAGAGGTCTTATGTCCAACAGTGGACTGTTGGCGATAGACGTGAGTTGATAAATTCTGGCAGGTACGGTCAGAAAAAGTGGAAGCAAGATGACTTGCGAGCGTTTTAAATTTCGTACTATTTTTCACCACACATAGAACTTCTTGTTCCGTGACCGTTCTAAAGCCGCGTACAGACCGGACAAACGAACGCCAACGATGGATATTTATCGTTCGCTAGCGTTTACCTAAAGGCAAGGGTTTACCAAAACCTTGGTAAACCTAAACCTACTTAACGTTTAGGTTTACCTACCCCTTACCCTAAGCCCCTAAGCCGTCCAGATTGCAGCAACGAAGGTCATCGAAACCCGTCCCGTTCGTTGGCGTTCGTTTGGCCGGTCTGTACAGGCCATAAAAGGAAAACCAACGATGGTTTGTGTTGTCATTTTTTTTTTTAAACGTTGCCCCACACTAGGGATTTCTCCTGTATCGTGGGTGCGTTCACAAACATAGAAAGTCACATACACAAATACCCAGACCCGAAACAACTATCTGCAGGCCATACAAATATTTGTTCCGTGCGGGGATCGAACCCACGACACGCGCAGCAATCCAATCGCTTAGCCACTGCGCCAACCGTGCGTGTTTCAAATAATAGTCATAAAATTATTGTTGTATCGATGGTTTTTCTAATTTTCAAGTTTCTTAACCACTACGACTGCCTTTTTCTATATTCATTCATAGCTGGTTATTTATTTAGTAGTACAATCGCTACTGTCGTGATTTGTAACGACTAATGTGCCAAACTGCAAAAAAAATAGAAACGATCTCATTTTGCATATCGATTTTTTTTTATTCTTCAGGTGTCCTGCTTAGTCGGGAAAGCATTTGAAGACGAGGCACGTACTCTACTTGCGGCCGACCGACGTATACGTATCGACGAAGCCGAACAGTTCCGGAAACACGTGGAGCTCATAGATAAGCAGAGAAAAGCCGACAATGCTATGCAGAAACGAACGAGAATGTTAAGAGATGCCACTCAGGTACACCTCGTTGCTTGAAGATAGAACTGGGGCACAGAATACATAATAGTACTACGTACAGAAGGGACACTCCCTTCCCCGCGCTCATATTAAATACCGCACCTCACCCCGCACTTCGAGGTATTCGTCGTCGACACTTGAGCAATGGCTCGCGCTCGTATTAGTCGTCGTTCGGTTTTCGCGACGCAGACCGTTGCACTTTCCGCGCCATTTTTTAGGCTACGATAACCCTACTAGAGTTTACGCACACATTTGCACGTGCACGTCGTGCACAAACGTTATTTGTTTATGTAGTAGTAATATGTAATTATTTTGCGGGCGTTGTATGGAGTGTCCGTGGTGTGACTGGGGTCCAATGCGAAAAAGGGATGGAGCTATATGGCATTATAGTTCTATATAATTTTCTCAAAATATACGGACCCTATAATAATATGAACTTCTGACACAATGGAAAATATAATGCATACAACCATAAAAAAAAAATCATAAAAAAAGCAAACACAAAAAAGCTAAAGTTAAGGCTGATGTGCCAGTGTAGCCCGCGAAATTCAAATTTTCTTACGTTTTTAGCGATTTGCAGGCCAGTGTTAGAAATTTACGTAAGAAAATTTGAATTTCGCGGGCTACCGTGAACATCCACCTTAAATAGCTAGCACAGCCACGCATAGCATTAGGTGTCGGCTGTTACTTAGTTTAAATAGTAATTCACGGCACGGTTAGCGCAGTGGCTCAAGCAATGGACTGCCGCGCTGCGTGTCGCGGGTTCGATCCCCGCATGGAACAAATATTTGTAAGACCTACAGATAGTTGTTCCGGGTCTTGGTATTTGTGTATGTGAGTTTAAATGTTTGTGAACGCACCCACGATACAGGAGAAATTCCTAGTGTCCCCGCAACGTTTTAAAAAAAAAAAATTACGGCTAGAAAGTCTGATAACCCGTTGGATACCCAATAACTGGGTTATGGATGTCAGATAGACATAAGGTGCATGTAAAAAATACTTATTGGTATTCAGCTTTTTTTCCAGATATGCTACAATATACCGATCTTATCATAGTTGAAAAAGTCGAGATTCCACCGTGCCTTGACAGTCAGTAGCTCGAAAGTCTAACAACCACTATTATCATATTTATTAACCAGTACCTACTAATTGGGTTGTGAAGGTCAGATATGCAGTCGCTCCATGTAAAATACTGGTATTCATCAGTTGAAGCCGACTTCAACATAGTTGGGGAAAGACAAATGATTCTTAATACGATAGCTTCACTTCCCCCTTAAACCGTACTCGTTCTTTCCAGCGTGTCGCGATACACAACGCCCTTTCCTCATGGGAGTCCTCGCTTCTCCGTCAAGAAGTGACAGCAATGGATGCAGCAAGACGCGCACATCACGCTGCGAATGCGGCCCTGACAGATGCGCGCAGTGTACGACTCATGCGCGCCAGGGAAGCACGGAGGCGACGTGCAAAGTGCCTGGCCGCTGTTACTGAGCAACTTAGGGATGCCATTAGGTCTAGTAGATAAGGTATATGTCCCTGAGGTTTCTGAAATCATCATCATCATGTCACCCGAAAGACGTCCACTGCTAGACATAGGACTCCCCCAAGTGTCCCCCTTCTCGCATCCAAGGATCCCCGCAAACTTCACAAGCGCATCGGTCCACCTAGTGGGAGGCCTACCAACGCAACGTCTTCCGATTCGCGGTCGCCACTCCAGAACTTTTCGGCGCCAGCGGCGATCCATTTCGTTGGTGTTTACTGAAGGTATCATAGCTTACGCTTGGCTATCACACCGGTATGTTGGCATTCAATATTGTATAATGTGTAAAATGCAGGCAAAATCTTTTTTTTTTGTAATTTGAAGTGTCTTGTCCTAAATAAACACCCATTTTGAAATCGTATACTATGTGATAAGTATCTAATCATATTAAAACAGACCTTTCTTCCAAATGGTTTTTTTAAATACTTATACGTCGAAATTGTTAACTTGAAATCTAATGTAAACTACCTCTTTGTGACTTGTATTTGTAGGTAAAAGTAAACGTAATCTTGTGTAACTTATTTTTAATATTAATCACTTATAAATTATTTACATCTAAAATTACATTTGGTTTGATTTGTTACAATTCTTTGTAAGTAATACCTGAGGCATAAGCTCGTTCCAAGATCATTCCGTCCTACCTGCACATTTTAGGTTAACTACCCGCACATTTTAGAGGTCAACTACCCGCACATTTTAGGCTAACTACCCACACATTTGAAACCAGCCTCTAAATAAATTCTCTCTCAGATTCAGCCTGAACCTTTGCTGGAAGTTTTACTCTCAATCCACAAGATTATCCGGTTAGGCAGAAGCCAGCCTATGTGTTTTTTCTAAACATATTTTGGCAAGCGTACACCCGCTTGACTTCATGTACCCGCGCGAATTTTGAGCACACGGTTTAAGACTTTGCACCTCAAATCAAATGCGTTTAACGCATTGAGTTTAAATCATTCTATCAACTATTTGTGGTGTAACCGGGGCTCTTGCCACTTCCGCTCAAAGACACCCACCACATTAAATTCTCAGCCATCCCCATCCCCAGTCCCCATATAATTCACATCACTAAGATCCTTGGTAGCAGCCGCGAGTCGAGCCCTTGCCTTCTTATACTTCTTCAGGGCTGCTTCAGCGCCCAGGAGTAGAGCTGATGCTGTACTGGTACCGGGTTGAGGAGGCGGCGCTATGAGGCCACCGACCTGCGCTTGGGACAAGATGGACCACCGAAGGTTGATGGTGCCTGTTGATGTGAATGTGTAGTTTGTGTCCTGTGAATGAGAAAAGACTGGGCTGTGAATAATGGTCATGCTGGGCATGAGATACTGGGTTAGTCAGTAAGGAAATCTCAACAGCTGAAGTAGGAGTCCCGATTTGATCTCAATTAATGGGAAGAATGGTATCATCATCATCAGCTGGAACACGTCCACTGCTGAACCAAGGCCTCACCCTAAAGGGGGGGGAGGTGAGGTCACCGAGAGTTTAAAGGACGGTGCTGCCCGTCCTTCGACGGCTGGTCGCGGTGTAAGGATGTACCCGGGTCCCTAAGGACGTACCCGGTAGAATGGTGTATCTCATATTACCAACTAACGTAGTTCCCACAATTCAGCCCCCATTTGGCTGCAATGTAGGAACTACGTACTGTGCTGCTGCGAGTGCAAAACTAGTATGCGCAACGCTGAGAGGGTGGATGGTGCGGTGGCTTTCCATGGATATTTTGGACGCTTTAAAGCGC
Organism: Diarsia dahlii; assembly: GCA_949775195.1. Classification (NCBI taxonomy): domain Eukaryota; kingdom Metazoa; phylum Arthropoda; class Insecta; order Lepidoptera; family Noctuidae; genus Diarsia; species Diarsia dahlii. The sequence continues at coordinate 9,926,544 of OX459210.1, read as the reverse complement.
GTTAGGTGGATGATATTGTCATCAGGAGCTCGGGAAACGGATGGATGAGAGACGTGTACAGAACAGAGAAGAGTGGCGGAGGAAAGGGGAGGCCTATACCCAACAGTGGGTGAGTCCGGGATGAAAAGATATTGATGATTTTGGCAGCCCGCTGCTGCAAATTAGTTCGTGGTATCGGCCATCCTACTCACCCGGATTTAAAATAAAATTACCTGCAACTGGACTGCTGGTCTAGTGGTCGCAATCGCGACTGTTCGGCATGAGGTCCTGGATTCAATTCTAAGCTCAGATTAAGTGTTATTGAGTTTTTCTATCAGGAATTTCTCAGTAGCAGTGCCCGGTTGATGGCAATAGGCTCGCCCCCAATTTCATGGGGGCTTAAACATAACTAGCGAAATGTGGGTGCACTATTAGATACACCACTGTCTAACCCTTCGGGGGTTTTCCGCGTGATGTTAGGTGTTTACCTGCAACTGTGGTTCAGCCAGTACATCCAAATCCTTAATCAGATGGCATCCTCCTAAGAAGAACCGCCTGCTCTCGGCTGCCACTGAATCCGACTCCTCAGGGCGGGTGCAAGCCAGCGGCTTGGAGTAGCAGCCAGGGTCCAAGGTGATGGGTAGGTAGCAGTACCCTTCAGTACGATGGCGACCCCACCAGTCCGAGGATATGGCTTCGAGGAATAGTTTAATGGGAGCTGGTTCTGTAATGAAAAGTTTTACTTAAGATGGTTCCAGATGGTTGGTTGTTTGGTTGGTTGGTTGGATGATTGGTTGGTTGGTTGGTTTAGTTGGTTGGTTGGTTGGATGGTTGGTTGTTTTGGGTGGTTGGTTGGTTGGTTGGTTGGTTTGGTTGGTTGGATGGTTGGTTGGTTGGATGGTTTTACCTATGTTCTTATTCTTATTCCTATTCTTATATGTTATTTTAGTTAACAAAATTGAAAGTAACAGAATCAGAATCATTTATTCGTAAACATAGGTAATAATTACATATAAGCTCTTAAAAATAAGTGAATGCCTCGTTGACAAGCGTGACTGCTAAGCATGGGGTCCTGGGTTCGATTCCCGGGTCGGCCAAAGTGTTATTGGGTTTACCATCAATAATAATTTATCACAGTCAGAGTCTGGATTTGTGCCCGGTTTTGGCAAAAGGCTCGCCCCTAATTACAAATGACTTAAACATAACTGGCGAGAATTGGGTGTAAGTACTATTACATAGGTACACCTCTGCTTATTCTTCGGGGTTTACAGATGCGATGTTCTGTTTTTTTTATAAAAGCCTTTTACCTAATCCAGTATTAATGAGTAGAGACAATTCCACAATATGTCCATAACTCCATTGTTTGTTTCCGTCGACCGTCACAGCTTCGCTTGTATGCGTTCTCCCATGAAGAGCGTCGGTACATTGAATATCCTCGGGAACCTGAAAAAAGCAGAAAATAAATAACATTCATAATCACACATATCATTATAACCGTACACCTCTAGCCTCTGCCTAATCTTTCGGGGATCACTGCGTGATGTTTTGGGATCAGGTCAGATCTTGTCTCAGTAAGAGTGAGTGAATTTTGGGATATTCCCTCCCAAAATTCACTCACTCTTTGAATATTTGGTTCTGGTTTCCTCACGATGTTTTCGTTTGCCGTTTTGCGAGCTGTAGTGATAAAATAAATTAAGATCAATATGAAAACAAGACAATTGAACTTATTTGTCAAAATTTAACGTAGGTACAGTAGCATCCTGATTATCCGAACCTCGATTATCCGGACATCCCATTATCCGTACCTAGTACCTATGTGAAAGTGAAACACTATCTATATTAAAAAGTTATTCATTTTCGGAAATCCGGAATACCCCTGGTTTTAATTGATCCGGATAATAGGGATTCTACTGTATATACAAAGTTTTGTGTCCATGCTATTTACCGTCGAAAGACTCGTGAGGAGACGAGCTGGGCTGCAGGATCAAGGTATCATGTCTGTCATAGAACTGTTTTGTGACCAGTGTGCTTACTCTCGAATATAATTCCGATAGATCGACATTGGAATTGTCAGTCAAACGTCAGCAATTGGCTGGACTCACTGAGTCTAGCCAATCCCTGACGTTTAACTCAACCAACTGACGTTTGACCAATGTCGATCTATCGGAATTATATTCCAGAGTAAGCACCCAGAACCAAAGGTGTGTGCAAAATTTCAGCTCAATCGGTTGGGGGAACTGGTTTGACATTCAGTTGCAAGATTTGACAAATACATACTGACAAACTAACAAGGCAAGTTGTATAAAAGCTTATAAAGGGTGTAAAACGTAGGCGCAACATGTCTTCTTCTTCCACACTTCTCTATCTCAAATAAATTATTAGAAAAAAACTTAAGAAAATTAAATATTTCTCGTCATCTCAGCAGTTTACCTCCTTTCTAGCCATAAATCATCCTTCACACGGTCCATCCATCGTTTCTTTGATTTTAATTAGTCATTATGCTTATTGATTTCAAAATAAAGGTGTATTTGTTGATTTTACAGCTAGTCTTTAAACATACACATTCGTTTTATGAATCAACTAGCTGACCCACGCAACTTCGTCTGCGTCACATAAATATAGTATACTAGCGGACGTCCCGCGGTTTCACCCGCGTAGATCCCGTTCCCGTGGGAATACAGGGATAAAAAGTAGCCTATGACACTCAGCAATAATGTGGCTTTCTATTGGTGAAAGAATTTTTAAAATCGGTTCAGTAGATCCCGAGATTACCCCTTACAATTTAACAAATATACAAACACACAAACTTTACTTCTTTATAATATGTATATGTATGTATTAAGCTAAATCGTAACAAACATCTTATCTTTCCTCTTTATAATATTAGTTTAGATGGTTTAGATTAGCTTAGATTATATTAAAGTGAGAATTACTATAGGTATCTCTTACTGTTAATTAATTGTTAAGCTGTTTGTTGTTTTTTGTTTATATATTATGTGCTGCTCTTTTGTGTTGCTGCTGTCCATTAGCGAATAAATACATATTCTATTCTATTCTACGATAACACCCTGTACTTGTAAACATTATGATGCAGTAAATATTTTGAATTTGAATTTCCCGTAGGCCAGCCAGATCCCCCGTACCTACATTGCGACGCGCGAATTATTTTGCCGCGCGGATATTTTTACATTGCGATATCTTCTAAGATATTTATTTAAACTGGATAAAGTAAAGGGCACAAATATTCTATATTGAATTTCCGTTCTAACAAACACATTTATTTAGATATAGATTAATACCATATGGGTTAAATAAGCTTCGCAAAAAATAATTCATTTTAACCTAACATTTTAATAGTAAAAAAAACTTTTTTACAAAAAAATAAAACCGACTTCGACAAAAATAAAACACAAAAAGTGAAAAATTAAAAATCAGCTTCAGAAGTCGGTGGCAAAAACATGAAATCAAACAAACAAAAGTCACCGACTTCAGAAGCTGATTTTTTATTTTATTTTTTTGTAAAAAAGTTTTTATTTTTCACTTTTTAGTGGTTCACATGTGCTTACCCCTTCACAACGTACCGGCGTGATGTTATGTTAAGAACTGGTGTAAACAATAGACAGACAATATGAGATTTCAGCAATCCCAGTCCATTTGCTATCATTTATTGAGGAGTTCCGTTGCCTATCTCCGAAGTTCTTCATCAGATCTTCACAAAATAGTTTTTATAACCTTTGTAGTGAGTACAGGCATGATATTATGTTGTGTGATGGCGTAAACAATGCTTAGATATGCTATAGCAACAATCGCGGTTAATCTGCTGTTATTTATTGAAGAGTTCCCCCGATTTCTACAAGATCCCATCATCAGATATTGAAATGGTGACAATGGGACCACACGGGAAGCACCAGCTATCAAATGAAAAAAGAATCATGAAAATCAGTTTACCCATGGCAGTCGCAAGTTATGAGCTAACAAATATAAAAAAAAAAAATACAGTCGAATTGATAACCTCCTCCTTTTTTTGAAGTCGGTTTAAAAGGGTTACAGTGAGACAATCTTAAAAGATAGACATATGCTGTCGCGGACTTTTTTTTAGAACTTTTAAGGAGAAACAATTCCTTTATACTTACATGATATTTACGTAACTAACCGTTTTCGCAGCGCACGCAGCGGAAGCTCTCAAAAAGGAAATACCTTTTCCCGTTCTTGTAACATTTTTCATGTATGCTCCGCTCCTATTAGCCATAGCGTGATGTTATATAGCCTAAAGCCTTCCTCGATAAATGGACTATCTAACACAAAAAGAATTTTTCAATTCCAACCAGCAGTTCCTGAGTTTACCGCGTTCAAACAAACAAACAAACTCTTTTATAATATTAGTATAGATCAAACAACAATTTAATTTAATAGTCAAACGAACTTGAACCCGTACGTGAAGATCGACGGTTAAATCTACTATTAGTTTATTATTTAATCATAGGACTAGTATAGAAAATTTACCTTGATATCAAACTCTATATACAAGTTATTCATATCAAAATCTGTGGCAGTGAGTATCTCTAGTGTGACATAATACTGTTTCTTCCCGACAGGGGGCATCACGAAATTCAGCAAATATCTCTGTTTCCGCTCCCATCTTTTGTGAAGCTTTTTTAGCTGAAAATAAAATAATATCATCATTATTAGCCTATATAATGTTCCCACTGCAGGGACTCAGGTCACTCAGGCCACGTCTCTAGGAGAGGTATGGGCTATAATCCACCACGCGTGGCAGGTGCAGGTTGGTAAATGCCACGTTTTCGAATTTTTTGGTTCTAAGAGATGCAGGTTTCCTCACGATGTTTTTCTTCACCGTTTTGAGAGCAGTGGTGATGAAATAAATTACACAAAGTAATGCGCCTGCCTGGGTTTCCACGACTTACTGTTCGTAAGTCGGGGCCGCAACCACTGGGCCACCACTGCTCTCAAAAGAATATTGCATTATAGATATCACAAGTTGACTAACCCATCATCATCTATCTAGCCTTTTCCCAACTATGTTGGGGCCGGCTCCCATCAGTTTAATCGGATGCAGCTGCATACCATTATTTTACACAAACTAGACCTCCAATAACTAGAAGGTTCTAGCCGCTCGCTTGCTTTCGATTTCAAGAAAACCGTCGAGCTTTGCTCGTGACATTTGACCTAAACACTCGGCGCAGCCGCCCCTCATTAAAACTTGATTTACAATCGATACGAGAGACCTAGCGTAATTTTGTTTATTGTTTTGTGTAGACAAAAAGATAAGAAAAAGAGTAACGTTTGTTATTTTGACAAAAGTTGAGTGTAAAATATTTTATAAGAGGCTAAAGTTAAGGTCGAGCATATTTTGCCGGTTTGTGGAATAACGTGAAATTGTGAAAAAGTTTGCGCGAAAGGTATATAGTTTTTCGTCATTTTTATAAACTAGACTAGTTATTTGTACTATTGAACAAGAAACAATAACGATTGTGGTAAAAAATCGTCATTAAAAATAAAAGGACACAAAGCACAAAGAAACACAAAATGTCGGCCTCAAACTTCACTTATTAATTGTAAAAAAAAATTCGTCGGGTGATGTTGCAAACTTGCGTCTAAATGATAAACAATCTAATAATCTATGGTTTAAAGGCGTTTTGAAAGGACTTTACAGTCTTTAAAATAGAGTTTAGAGTTGTTTAACAAAAAATATATTTTGGCAACGATCGTTGCCGAAAGCAAGCGAGAGAGTTTTGGTTTTGGAAACAATCGTTGCCAGAAGCAAGCGAGTGGCTAAGGCATGTTCCATAACAACAAAACTACCGCAATAACGGAAAGAACAAGTGTAACACGTGTACACGCGTGTGTAGTGCATAACTGCCACTCTGTTCGATCTTTAGGTTAAGCCGCACTTGCCTAGGTTGGTCTGTGGATGGGTGACCACCCAATACAAACCGAGTTTCCTCCGTACCTCCAAAGCACGTTAAGTTGTTGGTCCCGGCTGCAATATATAGATCTGGGTATCGTATTACCCAGTATTAATTGGGTTGTGGAGGTCAGATAGGCAGTCGCTCCATGTAAAATACTGGTATCAGCTGCATCCGGTAAGACTGGAAGCCGACGCGAACATAGGCAAACAGAAGACTAGCACGCTGCACATGACTGCACGCATGCACGCATGTACGCTCTGCTAGGCAGATGATGAAGTGCCATTCGTCTTCCTTCGGGTGCTAAAATTTCAACAAAAAAAAAAACTATACACAGGGTTACTGGTATACTCAATTCTTTATTGCATTCCACAATGTAGGCTTAGGTAACTCGACGTATTCCTTGCAGGACGCCATAGTAGGGTTAAAATGCAATAATTGCCCCCCGAAATTCAACAGTTTTTAGGTTAGTTAGATTTTTCTTAAGAGAAATTCCAGATTTCATTACTGTACCTGAACTAAATCAAAAACGTTTTTCGCAATTAGACAGCTCTATGTAAGACAAGGATATTTTCTAGTAATTTGTAACCAGTGTTTTTCATGCTAAGTGAATTATTGTATTCTGTACGTTATTGAGAAATAAATGTCTTAAACCATATATTTTTTTTATTATTATTTATCTTTATTCCAAAAAAGTAAGTAACTTATAAACTAAGCCCCACAAAACCCTTACAATGGTTTGAAAGCGATGACTCAGAACCCACTGGATCAACATCAAACTATATTGATATAATTTTCTTTATAGTCCAGTCAACAAAGAGATTGTAGAGTGCGTGAGCAAGGCCCTAAGCAATTACTTCAGAAAATTGTTCAGGGTGCTTAGAGAGTTAACATACTAAAAGTCCTGACATCTAGGGGGTGAGGCGGAGTGGGGGGAGGGGGTTAAAGTTCCCATTTTTCAGTTTTTCGCTAATATCTTTTAAACGGTGCGTCATGGAGATAAGAAGTCTTCTACGCAATGAAAGCTTATAAAATTATGTACAACTTTTATCTTATACACTTTTTCACATTCCTACCTATTTTCGAACTACACATTCCGGAAAAGTGAAAATTGAAAAAATCTGCTTGAATTGAACACTACCTTTTGTATACTACTTCCTTCACGTTATCTGGGGATAAAAAGTATCTTATATCTTAAATCAACTCCTACTATATCAATTTACTAAATTTTATCCAAATCTGTACAGCCGTTAGGATATCAAAACTTTTATCTACACTTGTCTTAACACTTTTTCCAAATTTTCACCAGCGAACTGGTAATCACTGGTATCGGTACTTATTGAGGGAGGTCAGTCTTGCTGGTGCGCCATATCATTTGAGGAAGCACATCTTCCCAGCCTCTTCAACCTCACTGTGCGTGGAGGTAGGCTTGTAAAAGATCGCAGAATATTATTTTTTATATTATTTTTTAAGATTTAAGGTACTTTTTATCCCCAAATAACGTGAAGGAAGTAGTATACAAAAGGTAGTGTTTAATTCAAGTAGTTTTTTTTTTCAATTTTCACTTTTCCGGAATGTGTAGTTCGAAAATAGGTAAGAATATGAAAAAGTGAATAATATAAAAGTTGTACATAATTTTATAAGCTTTTATTGCGTAGAAGACTTCTTATCTCCATGACGCACCGTTTAAAAGATATTAGCGAAAAACTAAAAAATGGGAACTTTAACCCCCTCCCCCCACTCCGCCTCACCCCCTAGATGTCAGGACTTTTAGTATGTTAACTCTCTAAGCACCCTGAACAATTTTCTGAAGAAATCACTTAGGGCCTAACTCACGCACTCTACAACTCCTTATGGGTGATTTATTGAGTGGACTATTAGTCTCGATCTCGTTTCTTTCTTCTGTTCTGATTCTTTAGATCTTCTAGAATCGGCGGTGACATGAACCACTTAGCGTGATAAATTCCAAGCATAGTTTGATAGAAATCCCGCCATAGTAGTTAATAATTGGTTTGTCGCACTACACCACTGAACAAATCGTACAGTATAAGAGAAAACAACGCGACCGGTGCTAGCACAGCCACCAGCCTGTACCCGGGCGTGGGGTCCCGGTAGCCGTAGCACAGCTTGTCGAAGCGTCTCCCTCGCTCCACGCACTTAGAGGCAGGCTCACCAGGCACGTAAATCGCTTCATCCAAATCACACTGGGGGCCACTGTCTCCTTCATTAAACATATATTTAGTAACTAATTGAGCGACCATACCAATAGTGCCGTTTAACCGTTTTTTATTCAAATTCGCTTGCACCCATTTTCTATCATAGATCTTACCAAGAATATCTAGTTCTGAAAATCTTAAGGAAAAATTAGCGCGGTTATATTTAAATTCACTTTCAGAAATATTGTACGTATTCAATGGAGTTAATTCAATGCCGAAGTTTTCCAAGTATTTTTGGGAGGTTATAACGTTGCTGTAGACATTCTTGATTGGTAAATGAGCAATGAAACCACAGTAGTATCTAGTGCTAAGGTGGAATGACGCACCAGGAGCAAAGTTACATACAACTCTTACAGCTCCGTCTACTTTTTTCCCATATGCACAACCGATTTTAGTGGTTTCCGCCCATAATATCTGGGCTGAGAAGAAAGTCTGTGGTGTTACATGACCACACTCGACATCTGTCTTAGTCAGTGTTGCTCCAGCTTTCCGAAACCACACGTAGAGGCACCCAATAATAGCATCTACGTAGCATTCACGTTGTGGTATGCTGTAAAATAATCAAGATTCAGTCAATTCAATCGAGATAATTATATTAAAATTAATATAATCTATAAAAAGCTAAATAAAAGCATACCATTTTGAAGCCGTCGCCGAATTGAAAGAACTTATACAACAATGTACTGCGTGTTTGGTGCATTCGAGTTGCCTTATATACTTTCCATCAAGAGCAGAGCAAGGTGCGGTTCCAGGCAGACACTGGTGAAGCCATGCCACGGCCATATTCTCCAAATCTAAGTCATATACTAATTGATTCATGTTTGCAGCCGTAGGTAAATGCTTATATTTTTTTGATCCTCCCCTGGCAATGCGGTTTCGCATTGAATTTATAGTATTCACTAATCCTATTTGCTCAACCATTGTCAGAGTCGAAACTGTGTAACCATTTCTGCATAACTTAGAATTAGTCTTATCCGAGAAGAGGCACAAGGTGTGATCGCCGTAACATGGTCCTGCAGCACACCACTTGTTCATACTTTGAGGCAAAGGTTGTTTCATGGAACGAAAGAGCTTGTCGGACTTACTTGGCTTTATTTTATCTGCTTCTTTAACGTTTATTATACTACCTGTATACATAATAAAAACCTGCGAAGACAGCTTGGTATTATACCAAGGTAATGGTCCCAGTTCTCCGTATAGTATGGGCAAGTCCCAACATGGACTATTCTCTGGTACATACCAAACGTTGTCGTGTATGGAAGTATGATTACCAATATTTGTATCATTATGATTATCTTCACTTGCCGCTGGCATAACATTATAAAATTCCATTGATTGCTTGTCACGCGCAAACTCATCTTCAACTTCTTCTTTTTTTATAAAAGGTTTAGTTACATTTTGAAGAATTTTTAAATTATTTGTAGTGAATTCTGTTTGAGCTTTGGTAGTATTTTTATTAACACGTACGTTTTCATCATTTAATTCTTTAATATTCTCAGTGATTTCTGAAGATTTATTCGCATTTGTTCGTTTTGATGATTTAATTTCATTTTCGAGTGCTATAATATTATCTTCAAGTTCTAGTTCCTCATTACCGTAATAGTAGTCCACACTGATACAATAGCAATTCACTATCACGAAAATAAATACGACCCACGTTAATCTCATTTTATAACCGTGTGAATCTTTTCGTAAACTTTATGAAATTGTGATTACCTTCGACATAATCAAACATTCAAACCTACTAGATTTTACACATTGGTGCAGTGTCTATTATCTAGTAGGTTTAAGTTCTAGATCGACTTTAAAAACGATGATTTTTAGAGCAATCTCATCATTAGTGTCAACATGGATTGGTGTTTATGAAACTAACAAACAAAATATTAAAAAATAAAAGTTTTAGAAATCGTAAAAACAAATCTTTTTTTCAAATCTCGACGGAGGAGTCAGTATTTCAAATAATGTTTGTATCCGCGAAATAAAACTGTATCTTATCTTTATAAATAAAAAGAAAAGTCTTCTTGACCGACTGACTGACTCATCAACGCTCAACCATTTTTTTTTTGACGTGTGGAAAATTATCAAATAACCCCGCTCGAGTGTCAGTCAGACTTCTACTGACTAAAAACCACCAATCACCCGCGGCCTCGACACAAAAAGTTAAGAAGGAACTTCTTAGCTTTTTGTGTCGAGGCCGCGGTATCTCTTTCGAACAAACCGCAGTCCCGACGGGAAATTATATAGATACCTCAAAAGTAGCCCAGAGGCAAGATTTGGTTTTCCTGATATTTAGCCTTTACTTTAAATATCAGACTTTTGCCTACCCTTCTAGCTTGTTTATATGTATTTTTAAAACGAGTAAATATGAAACAGTCATACCAACATAACTAACTCTTCTCCGCACTCATCTTCAAACTCTATCTCAACGGCGTACTGGTATCCCCACGGCACACCGGCGGCAGTCTCCACGCAGTACGGGTTCAGTTCCAGGCTGTTGACATCAGGCATCATCACCATGTAGTTGTGGGCTGTGTTGTGGTAGATAGACAGGATTGTCACTTCCTGTTTGTAGATTAACTGGGAGTCTCTGGAAAGAAAGTTATTTATTTTTTAGGGTACCGTACGAAAAAAAAAACGGAACCCTTATAAGATCATTTTCTTGTCCGTTTGTCTGTCACCACCCTTTATCTCCGAAACGGGTAGAGATAGAAAGTGAAATTGATACCACAGATTAAGGACCATGGTCCCTATTTGCTGTAAAAAAATTAGGATTTTAGGTCGACGCCATGGAAAGTTATGGCCATATATAGGATTTCGGAAAAGTTTGTTAGTGATCAAACTGACCTTTATTTTTAACTTTTTTTATTTTTGATATTTTTTCCTTTATTCATTCATTTTTTTCTAAATAAACCTTGTCTCACACTAGGAACTTCTCCTGTATCGTGAGTGCGTTCACAAACATCAAATAACCGAAACAACTATCTGCAGGCCATACAAATATTTGTTCCGTGCGGGGTTCGACCCGCGACACTCAGCGCAGTCAACTGCTTGAGCCACTGCGCCAACCGTGCCGTTAGATCATCAAAGATTGCCTGCCTATCAGCGCCTGTTGGTTGGTAGTCGCAAGTGCAACTGCTGAGTATGAGGTCCTGGGTTCTATTTCCAAGTCATCATCAGTCTATAATGTTCTAGTCCCACTGCAGGGACTCAGGCCTCCTCTCTAGGAGAGAGGTGGGCTCTAACACGTGGGCCCAGTGCGAGTTGGTAGATGTCACATGTCTTCGTTTTTTTTTTGGTTCTAAATCTAAGATTTATGCCGGTTTCTTCACGATGTTTTCCTTCACCATTTTGAGAGCAGTGATGAGGAAATAAATTACACAAAGTAATGCGCCTGCCTGGGTTCGAACCCGCACCTTACTATTCATAAGGCCGCCACCACTGGGCTACCACTGCTCTCATTGCCAGTCAGGCCAAGGGAAGAATGACTACTCTTTTGAGTTAAACTACATAATAAAATAATCCTGTGTGGAACCTAAAGTAAAAAAAAAATAAGTCTACTCAACTGTGTGGTAGAATATAGGAGAAACTTACTCATTATAATCAGAGTTATCAAACACAACATGCATTGCTGTCCATACCCCCTTTTCCTTTGCAATATTTTCTTCACTCTTGAACAGAAGAGTCGTTGAAATGGTATCACCACCAAATACTCTACCAACCACATCATTCAAATTTAACTTTTCCAAATAAGAATCCAAATTCAAAAGGCCATTATTCTTTTTCTTGCATTCAATAGGCAAAGGTAAATAGCAGTCTTCATCCAAATACGTGCATATCTTAGAAGGTTGGTACTCCATGTTGTCAATCAATTCATGATAATTTAATTCTGTATCTGTGATACAATTGTGACTTTCTGAATAGCGCTGTACTTCCCATAAGCTAAAGAGTTTTTCTTGCCATTTAAAAGAGAATTCTTCGCCAGTGTTTTCTAATTTTAAAACATTACTTCCAGTGGTACAGTCTTCGAATTTTGGCAGTGATATGGTGCCATCTTGGGGTTTCAGTTTTATTCTAAAAAAAACATACCTATTTACTTAATTTGGCTTTTTAGTAGATATCTTTCTTTTTAATTCTGTAAGAACAGCTTTATGGTAGAAACGTACAGACAAATATGACTTTTCTAAGATATATATTAAAATGCTATATTTATTGATTTACCTACATACATCCGGATCTTTACCAGAATTTGAATTTCGTAAGCTGCCCTGGCGCTTCCAACTTAAATACATAGAATGTAGTTGGGTCTCCTAGTGATGCATAGTTATAAAAATAAGAAGAAATAGTTTGTAAAAAAAAACCATAAAAGTGTGACACTGTAAACAATAGCAGTGGCGGATTTACAGTCTTGGCCACTCTAGGCCCAGGCCTAGAGCCTTTTACGGAAATCGATTTAAAAAAAAATAGTTTTATAATAATTCAAAATGTTATACTTTGCACATCGAATAAATTACATTTTGCTTCAACAATTCATAGAAGATAAGAGGGCACTAAAATGCAAGAGCAAGCGAAGCGGGCTTGAAAATTTTTACTTCTCATCTAGGAAAGGTGGTTTTCTAGTTACCATATTTAAAAAAAAACTTTTACTACTAACGTATTGAAGGCATTTGATGGATAGGTCAATTCAGAAGACTGAGGGATCCAGAAAATTTTAGCGGCAGGTTAGAAGAATATAGTGCTTGTTTCTTGATTTTTGGGGCGGCCATACGGCAGATCGAAATATACGTAAAGTTAGTTCGAGCCACCCCAGAGCAGCGAATTATAGTAAGGAAAATACGCCACTGCTTGGTTGTCCTTATTTTTACAACATAGCTAGTCCCGATGACTATCAATAGTCATTATAAGATCTGACAATCATGACCTGACACTGCCTGGCTTCGCTCTCTGCCGCCCCTTGAAATGTGCCGCCGGGGGCCTAGGCCCACCCTGGCCCTCACCACGCTACGGTAGTGGGTATCCTTTTTTTTAAGTTATTTTTTCGTTATTATCAATGATTTTCTTTTTCACGATTTGCCGCCACTAGTATCTGGCCGCCCTAGGCCCGGGCCTACTGGGCCTTAGGGTAAATCCGCCACTGAACAATAGGAAGAATCAAAAGGCCAGTAGGTAGGTGCAAGACTGGAAACTGTTAGTTTCGTTAACCGTTATTGCTACAACTATTATCAGATAATTACTTAAGTAGGCAATGCGAGTGTCTTCATGCAGTTATTCAAGGATAAACTTTTCCATAAAGTGTGAAGCAAACAATTGATTATAAATAAATAAAACTCACTTTATTTGTAAATCTCTGATATCCTTCTTTAGCCAATAAACACCTGAAACTTTATTACAACGGTTAAAGTCGTTCATTGTCTGAGATATATCATTTTATTCGAGTTTGTAACTATTTTTCCTTCCTGGCCCTATGTTTTGTTTTGGGATTGTTTGCGTTTTCATAATCATCACCATGGCAACCGATGACAAGCGTTACAGACGCGTTCCTATAAACTTAATTTACGTACGTTACGTTGCATTCACAAATAAAAAAAGTTTCAGGACCGCTTTGAGTCATTTGAAACAATTATTTACTGCTCAAAAACAAATAAAACTACTTCAATCTAAACAATTAAAAATAAAACATAAGACGGACGATATGCGTGATCAACACATTGTGATTATCAAATGTTGCCATCATTACTATTTTCTAATTTCATTCCGTTCATTCATGCATCCGTGCCAGTGTCATTGAGATAGCCAGTGTCAGTGTCAAGAGTGTCAAACAAATCAACGTCGTTCATTCATTGTTATTTTCCCGTCAGTCGCTAACGGTACTCTGAGAGAGTTTGTCGTCTATAATTCCGTAAAATAAACACGAATATAATAAAGATAATCGCGAAATATCTACCTTTTCCTACAATCGTTATCTTATCACGTATTGTGTGGGATTAATCGATCATGTTCAATCATCACTGTGCCTTGTTTACGGCTGTGTTATGATGTGCTACTTAGCTTAATTATTTACATTTATCGATATTTACTGTTGATTTTTTGAGTGAAAATGCCTTCTGGACGAGAAACGGCTGTTTCGATGCCGCTGACACCGTCGCGGTCCGATTTGTATTGGCGGAGGATTTTTGAAAAGGTACGGACTAACAGAGCTTTAAATCTTTCGATAGACAGGTGCAAAACCAGTTGTGATTGTACCTACTATTTACATTAAATTGATAACACTTATGTACAGATTTTTCTTAGTTTTATTATGAAGCACGTGTTGTATCGTAGGAATAGCGTAACTTTGTTTACACAATATCTTGGTAATTCGGTATTTTAATGATTTTAACATTCTTTAATGTACCTATGAATAGGTGTAGGTGTCACACATCTCATCAATTAATTCAATCGTCTCCTTTGGTGGTTCATCTGTAATAATAATAACTCTAAAGATAAACTACATTAACATAATGTCATGATGACAACATATCATTTCGAGTATATTTAATTAATAAATTTGGTCTAACTCACACCATTTATTTCAATTAAACCATTATTAGGCACTTTGGAATATCAATATGAGTCAACATTTACAAGGAAATAGACTGATTCTAGTTGCGACAATATATAGATAGTACTACTAACATTCATTATTTTAAATAATGGCATTTAGTCTAGATGACTTAAAGTAATAAAGTAAGGTATTGGAAATAGTCGCCTACGATATAAGGAACGCAGTCCCAGTTACCAGCAGTTAGAGCTCCAACAACATAAACCTCCAAACCATACCATGTTTGGAGGGAGTAGTAACCATTTGGGAGCACCATTTCGTGTCAGCCCTTGTTTCAACTGTCTAGGAAGAGACTCCAGAGGTTTTAAATTAGATTGAGTTCATTTTACTTTCATAAAATATATATATAGCAATGTACTCATGTTTCAGCGAGTTTTAAATGAATATGATGCAATGCAATTAGAACTTATTACCAGCTAGTTAAGACACTCATTAAGATTCATGATCTGCTGTCCTGTTAACCAGTAAAGTGAAGAAGAAAAAGAAAATGATTATTTTGTTGTTATCTGTTATTTTTTTTCGGACTTGGACTATGAGTGAATGAGTTCCGTGTTGCTTGTTATTTGAATTTCTTTAAATAATATTTCTTTAAATCATGCACAATGTTATGTATGCAAAATTAATTTTTATTGTGCAATTTGTCAATGAGACAACAGGAAGTGGTTACTCATACTCATACCAATTATTTGTGTTTAGGTGTATAGATGCCTTAATCCCGATATCTACAACTTACTATAATTATTCATCCTTTCTTTTTCTCTGAGTAATATTTTGTAATCTGTGCCTAAAGTCCTAATAGCGAATTGTTATGCTGTTGCTTAGATTATTTCATAAGGCATAATTTGTAAATGGTCTGTGCTTTTTAAATTTATAGACCAGTAAGTAGGTACCAACTGAAACATAAATTAAATGATTAGTGGGTACAGTGCGATCAAATTATCTTGGCAGGTCCGAACTTCATGCAGGTAATTTTGTTACTAATGTATAAAAGTGTTATGATATTTATTTTATTTGTATTTCTCACTGTTTAAATTAGATATTTTCTGATCGTTTAAGTATTGGTTTATCTGGCAATAACAGTTTTCTTCACAAGAGTGTTCAGTTTTCTTATGCTTTTGAGACATAAAATATTTTTAATCACTATCATCCATAGCTAGTCATAAGGTCATTATGCATTAAGTGAGATATTCAACTCCAAAATTCTGATGAGGAAAATGGTGATATTTCAGAGACACATAAATTCACACTTTTACTACCAACATAAATATATCCAGTTTTTTTACTCAGTGACACAAATTTTTAATGAAATCTAGTTGCACATTTCCATTATTTGTGTACAGTGTACACCTCTTCCTTACTCTATTTTCGTACTGTAGTAGCTTTAGTATTGGCACAGGTTCAAGCCATGAAATATAAAATACTAGCTGACGTCCCGCGGTTTCACCCGCGTAGATCCCGTTCCCGTGGGAATACAGGGATAAAAAGTAGCCTATGACACTCAGCAATAATGTGGCTTTCTATTGGTGAAAGAATTTTTAAAATCGGTTCAGTAGATCCCGAGATTACCCCTTACAATTTAACAAATATACAAACACACAAACTTTACCTCTTTATAATTTAACAAATATACAAACACACAAACTTTACCTCTTTATAATATTATAAGTATATAAGTATAGATTTATTATACTATCTTCATGACATATGTTTTACGATATGGGAGCACTCACCCCCAATTAGGTATCTATAGTAAATGGCAATTATAAAATCTGGAACATTTGAGACTGATACCTACTTTTAGCCTGCATCATCCCACAGCTGGGCAAAGGTCACTCCCCGTGACTTCCAGTGGTTTCGGTCCAAGACCAATGAGGACCACTAGTCGCTAGTCTCATCGAACGACCCGCCATTTTTTACGAGATCTGCCGCGACCAGATGCCTTCCGGCTGTGTCAGGGCTCCAGAAAGTGGCTATTTTGGCCCACAGATCATTAGGCATACCGCAGACGTGGTTTGTCGACTTCCACTTCTGCTTCAGGCCTTCAGCTTAGCAACTCTTTAGTCATAGAAATACGTCATTATTTCTTGAGGCTGCAAAAATGAAATCTCCTGTCTATGCCAAAGCTCATCGTCTACAGAATTAGTACCTACTGGATATATATTTGTAGGTAATAGGTATGTAGTCACCTACGTAATGGGCACTGACCTACTTCAAATTGCTGAATCTTGAATGCTTATACATCTTACAAGTGTAAACATTTAGACTATGAAAAACTTTCTAGTCTGAACTGATTACCCAACTTCCTCAAATAATAATTTAGTCCCACACGGGATAAGACGCAGCCTGTCTCCTTGCTGTACTCCCCCAGCGACGCCCTAAGTCGATACTCGTGCTCTGCAGCACTTAGCGCGTAAGCCATGTAGTGGCTTAGTTTGTATGTCCTGGCTGGCTCTAGGCACAGGATAACCCAGTTAACCAGCTGACAACCTCCCCGGTTGACCTGCGAGATTCCACACTAAATCGAACGCTAAAGCATAATTTACTCATGTAGGTACCTACCCTATCTACTTTATTTTGTTTTGCTAGTGTTTAAACAGTGCGGTCTACTAAAAACATAACGAAGCAAAACTAAACACTTGGCTCATAAAATACGACACTCTCAATTAAATAAACAGAATGGACGATAAAATTGGGGAGCACTATAACGTTAAATTGTCCAACGTTCGTCAGCGTTTTACTTTTAATGCCAAGGTCTTGAATCGGGAATTCTAATGGAGCAGGCAGAATCAAATAAGATCTATCTACCTACCAAAATAGCGGTGCGGCTCACAAGGTCAAGTAAAACTGTCCAACTTTTTGAAAATATACCTAATAAACACACAAATTTTGTATTTTCTAGATGTCGTCTAGGACAAAATTGTTCAAAATCGCGCAATATTGCTCAATTTAGTTACCTGTTTGTGTAAGCTCACCGTAAAGCGTTACTTAGATCAAAACTATAAGTTTAGTCATTTATTCAAAATAGGCTTAGGTATAAAATCGAACGTCATAATGATAAAAAAGTCCATCAAAGCACCCGTCCTTCACAATTTCCCATTGTTCTAGCTGGGACGAAGAAGTGGTAGAACAAACCCCCAGCAAGATCAGATGTATCAAAGTTGGATACGAATTGGATAATCCAACTTAACTATCTACATATCAATTTATCAGGTTTTCCTCGATATTTCCATAAAACATGTATTCTCCGTCAACTTGGTATTCTATATGAATCTGGTTTTACTAACGATTATGTGAATATTGATCTCTGCAAACAATCGTTAACATTTTAAGCCATCGCGTCATTGTTAAAACACCTACTTAATTTTTTTTCTTGTTGCGAAATATTTTTTTGAACTCTGCAAATTCTAACTTGGATGTCAGTTCTCGTCCTTGAATTTCGGAAATCCAATGGGCAAAAGGGATCCGCTTGGCTGGATGCGAGACGCACGGGACCGGTCAATGTGGCGACACTTGGGAGCGGCCAATGTCCAGCAGCGTCTTTTGGCTGAAATGATGATGATGCTGAATAGGCAAATTCAAGTTGAGAACTCAAGATTCAAGTAATTTGGGCCAACGCGGCAACGTTTAAATCCGATTGTGAAAGGCCGGGGACTTCCCGTCTGATTCACAAATTAGTTTTTACTTTACTATAATAATATACCTTCAATTCGAGTTGTTGATATGATAGAGTGACAAATTACTAACTTCTAGATTCCTAGACTATAATACAATACACATTCTTAATTCTGGATAAAATAACTATATGCCAGAGAGCAATGTAATATTATTATTACGTACCACATGTTCCTACATATTTATCGGCACTCTCTACAAAATATTTACGACCAATAAATAACGGCGTAGCGTAATTTAATGCAAGACCACGATTATTTTCATTCATAGAGTCTGCGTTGCGTCACCAAATATTTGCTAAGCATAATATAGTGTTTTCATGACCGATAACATGACTAAAACAATGGAAAAAGATGGAGGGTGAGAACACGAGATTGATGATATTATTATAAGAGATTGTGATGACATCCGCGTCCTTGTTCATAATTTGATGTTCGTATGTTAAAAACAACAGCTGATAGCTAATGCCGCAGATACTATTGATGCAGAGATTCGTAAGAAAGAACTTAAAGCTTTTCGCAATAAAATTGACCATGACGACAAGATGTCTATAGCGTATCGAATTCAAATAACTGATTGACTTGAAGTTGATTCAAACATGCTTGAAGGAAAACTCTACAGTCACGATTATGCTGACTACAGTGTCTACAGACCGAGCCAAAGACTGGATTTAGCAAGCTTTCTTTGGCCTTATTCGTTCGATTTAGCGAGCGGTAACGAGACCAAGAAACAGACGAACACTACCGTCCGTCTATACCACACATTATGAAACCAAAGAATAGAAATAGTTTCTGATGTACTGAGTAATTCCATTGATGACGAATCATTGGTATTTTCAAACAATAAATTGTACTCGTTGCCAATTTTTTATTACGTATTCAAAAGACACAACTTTAGTCATTCTGTTTTCAAGTAGATCTGGGTATTTCCCTCTTAGTTATGCAATTTATGTAAAAAGTCCTAGCTAGCAACTTCGCGTTGATTGCTGTTGACCTCTTAAACCGGAATTATTACGCTTAACGATAACATTTATGAATAGATTAACAATTTTCCTATTGCCATTTTCTAAGCTTCAACAAAATATGTTTGACTAGGTTTCGTGCGTTCGATTTCGAGCGTGGAGTTCAACGGTAAAAAGAAAAAAATCGTGTAATCGAAAGCATGGTCTGATGAGTTAAAATTCAAAATTATGCTGGTCGTAGAATTTCATAATTATTTTACTTTTATCATCGTCGGCAACCGTATTCCTATACGAGTCTTTTTATTCCACTTCTTGTGTTCCATATTTCGTCAGTAAGATTTCTACGCACTCAATGCAAATCCCAGTCTGTTCAATATTATTCAAATTATATTATCGTTTGCGTCGGCGTTTCGGCCTACAGACGCTGTATCTTGTAAATAATGGACCATCTTTATGAGTCTTTCTATCTACATTGTAAATAGTTTTATGGCAGCTAACTAACATTATGTAAAGAAGATTTAAGACTGTTTGTTATGTTTATTTACATAATTATCTTGTCATGCTTCTTATATTATTATACAAGGCGTACTTACTTGAAATGTTAGTGGGTATGAAAATATCAATTAGATGTTGAACCATCGTATTTACTGTAGTTATGTGATGTCTTAATTATTCCTGCAATAGTGCATGTTAGATGATTTAAGATGATAATGTTAATCATGCCAATACAGGTTTTATCTAAAAAAAAAACTTCTTTTAAGACAGTAGAATCTGATATAAATTTTTACCCGACTATGGCGAAGCCAAAAGGAAGGGCAATTAACAATGGCAATTTACAGCTGACTTCTGTATCAATGAGAACGCCATGAAGGAGCATCAGGTATCAGTGGCATGCGACTACGAAGAATATCAGACAATAATTTATGGCTACAATTTAAATGCTCACCAAAAAAGATTTTTAGACCCTAGACTAAAAGTACAGTAAAGTACCAAAAGAAATATTTTAAGTTCAAATAAAATAAACCCACCCCATAACGAGGTGTCGAGGTGCCTAAAGAACAACGTTTTAAGTTCCAAAATAATTAGACACTCATCAGAATAATTGTACGTGTTGTATTTATATTCTTTTTGCCTACCAAAATGGATAAATGCTCACCAAATCAATTAACCAAAATTAAATACGATCGTCTCGCGACAGTATCCTTTATGGGCGGCATGGGCACCGGGCCGTAGGCCGACGAAGGAGGCCGGGGACAGAAGATATTAGTGTTATTTAATATGCGAGCGAAGCGAGCGCGCGTCATGGAGATAAATTTGAAAGTCGTGAAATACAATATTGGTGACATCTATTTAGTGATAATATCAAATATTTGGTCTGCAGTTAACTTTAAAGGCGTTTATAAATCTTTATGGTATAGAATAAAAAGAAAAATAGGTTCATTTCTACAATACTTTAGGAAACACAATTTGGTGACCATTAATCCATTTTGGCCGGCATTTCGAATTTTTTTGGTAGTAAAATATGTTCTTTTCTGGTAGGCGTTTAAACACAAGCCATAATTTATGTTCTTGTTTTCTACTTTTAAGACCGCGATTTTGTTAGTAGTCGGGTTTTAGATTTTTGAACTTAATTTTTTTATGATGAATGGAGAGGTACAAGAAGGCCAAAGAAATGATGGATGGTTTGGTAAGGAACGACATGAAAGAGAAAAGAGTAAATAATGCCGTAACTTCTGACAGGGCAGAATGGAAGAAGAAAATGTGTTGAGCCAACCCCAAGTAGAATGGGACAAGGGCAGGAAGATAATGATGTCGGTAAAATCTGCAGAAAAACCACACTTCCACATAGTACACACGGGCAGAAACAGCAGAACGCCACCTACTACTAGTCTACTACTACGATCCTTTATATACTCTTTTGGTTTCGTCTAATCTAAACAATAGCCGGAACACGATAGAACAAATTTTTATGTCATTGATTCCACTTCCATCTCAAGGTATCACTGGTCATTCACTTTTCCTGTCAAAAACTGGTTCTGGGTTAATGTATGTACTACGTCATCGGTATCTTAATCAAGTTTTTCACCTACTTTAGTTCTAACGAGGCCACTAAACTTGAATGTGATGATACCGTACAAGAGACATCCCACATTGATCTTGGTAGTATGCCAAGACTTCTTCGATCAATCAAGACTTGGTCATGGCATTGCAATTGGTGTTAAAGACAAAAGTGATTTGTGTTCGCTACGTAAAAACCTTTTTCCTTCGTGACTCACCCAAACATGATAATGATAAAGCAAACTTAGACTGTATGTTTTCCTCTTTTTAGAGCGACCTTTCAAGTTCATGATTAATTAGTAATTGGCTAATTATTCCCGAATAAAGTTTGAAATCAGGATATTGGATTACTCATTTTTCCTTGTAGCTCCCTCGATTTTTTTGTTAAAAATAATATTTGACGTAAGTATTTAAAGCATTATCGGTAGAAAATGCTTTAAACAGCAAAACGACTATTTATAATAAACTAGCTGATGCCCACGGCTTCACCCGCGTTGATGTCAGTCGCACTACCTCGTGAACCACTCTATCCATTGGTGAAAACAGAATGAATCGGTGCAGTAATTTCAAAACTTCGATTGGGAAACGTACAGACAGGCCACCGTGATGAGCAGGATGCACAGATTAGATTAAAAGCTAAGTATCACGATTCGTTTTAAAATCAAGCATGCTGCTTTTCAAAGATATGAGATATATCTAATAGTGTCACAGACACAACTAAACCAACCTCTCACAGGGAAGCACATCATGCACTACTCGTTTGTAATTGAAGTAGTTAGACTTTGCATTATCTGACAGCTGTTTCTCAGTCGAGGGGCCTTCTTTGAGAGAGAGGTTAAGTAATACAGGGTACTGAGCTAAATAACAACATAACATGACGTCTGTAAAGGGTCCCTAAGGGGACCTAAAAGTACACCCACATTTCAGTTATGTTTTGAGTCCCATGTAATAGGGGCCGACCCTATTGCCATCAACCGGGCACAGGTCAAGACTCCGTGGCTGCTACTAAGAAACTCTTGATGATAAACCCATATTTCCCGATCCGGTATTCAAAACCAATACCCCATCCTCAGCAGTCGTACTTACGGCCACTAGATCAACGAGTCGAAGCAAAATGCAATAGTCTAAACAAAAAATCCTTTGTTACCTGTAATTTACTTGTATTCGTACGACTAAATCGATGTAAGATTGTTTTTACTAATCTAGTAACCAGGTAGATAGAACACGCGGTAATTGCCGCGGAATGCGTGATGTCACAGTCCAAACACGATGACTTACTGCAAACTTGTTCAGCGGTGAATATTTACACAATCTACTAGCCAAACCACCATTTGGGTCAAACAAAATTATAGTTAATACCGAAAGTGTGTAATTAATTTTCACTGTATTAATTTAATTATACGAAGATTCCTGGTTAGTTACGTTGTATAATTTTTATTAGTCGCTTCGTCCAGTATCGACCAAGATGGAGTTCTATATGCCATAGTGATGTATACTAAAATAATATATTATATGTTCTGTGTAGATTAAAATAATACTAGTCCAGTTAATCAAACAATCCCCTCAATTCTATTAAATTATTAATATTGAGAAATTCCATGCAAATGACGGAAGTTATTTCAGTTCAGTTACAATCACCATGAAACTAGAAAGCGTAAAAGAATTGCACAAAATAATGCCAGTCGATTTAATTGTCAGCTCTGCAGAATCAGTAACAGTAATTAGTGATATAATAACAGGAAATTGTGTCACATTAACAATGCTGTAATGGACAGATTACGATCTTAATATTCGCCCATGAAGTCACATTTTGAGTTACACGCTTTTGTAATCCTTTATCACATACAAATATAACGTATAACACAATTAACATCTCTTTGCATATCGGGCGTGTATTGTTGTGACTTGACTAAAGCATTCGACTGTTAATCAAACTCCACTTCACCCGATTTCCTAAGATCGATTGATTTTTAGACACGCTTTTAGTAAAATTCGTTAGAATAAAAATATATCACTGAAAAATTCAGGAGGGGTTCCCCGGGGAGCTAATCTAGGACCAAGGGTATGGCAATTTCAACCATTTACTGGCTTTGCCTTACTTTTAGTCAATGGACTGAATGAGACAGATGAAGTTTCTGATAGATTGCATTATACGACGCCGACGCTTTAATTTGACCCTTTTGCTGTAACGAGCTTGGCATAAAGACACATTTAAAAAATAATTACCGAGTATGAAACTGTCATCAAACAGCGATTAAACTTGAAACTATGTTTTGTTTTTAGGTTAACGTGATCCATCAATTTTATCACCCCTATCGTATGTAAAATAGTTTCAAACTAATTATTTTAACTGAATCAAGGCATTATTTATAAAACAAAAAGTTCACTTATTATGATTCATAGGAAGCAACATTATAAATAAGGCCACATTGTCTTTATCATTATTCCCATGTATTATAATAATGCTATAGTTTATTTTCTAAACAGTGGTCATTACACAGGTTTTCGTAGTTGTCACATTTTTTTACATTAAGAACGACTCTTTCTACATTACTTTTTATCGTTTATGGGCCTATTAGACCTCAAATTAGCAACTCTATTTGTAGTGGTTCTAACTTCGTTTGAAATAATGTCAGAATAAAGTTCTAATTAGCTTGCACTACAAAGCGGTTGTTATGTCTCTCACTGCGGCCGAATAGCGCGAAATGAGTGGTTTTTCGCAGATTTAATTTAGTTAAAAAAAAAATACGCTGTAATGTTAAAATATTTTTACATATTATGTCTTTAGTTTATTAAATTTCCTTTCTGATAGTAAAAAAAGAAATGACAGTTATCGCTCAAAATATTGAGCATTTCGAGACGAAAAAGTTTTTTCGTGTTCTTTCTTGATTGTGATTTTTTTTTTCGAGGTTCTTGATTAATTTTAGAAAATATTTTTGCATAAGTCTTTTACAGCTTGGCAAAAAAGTCTAGAAACGGAACTAATTTTTTTGTTTGCTGGCAACAATTAAAAACTTATGACGTTTGGTGTAAACAAAGTTCGAAAGTTTATTAAATTTATAATTGTGCCCTAAAAACGTGATTAAAGCAACGTAGAGTAATACAAAATGAATAAAACCATCCGAAGTGCTGGCAGAGCGATAATTTATAATGCGGGCGCCACACACTCGACGAGTGGCATGGGAAGTAGCGAGGAAAGGAGGCAGGGACATAGTGTGGCAACGTTACTCGTCATGCCGCCCGTCATGCTCCTCGTCCTGCCCATCGCTCCGCGATGATCGCGCGATGAATACATGTGATCCACCGTTGGCGAGGACGATGACGACGATGTATATTGCTTTTTATGACAATGATATAATTAACTATTCTAAAAATGCATAGCGCGCACGCTGTCACAGTTTCATCGTCCATTAAAAGGCAAATAACAAGTGAGGAGCGTCGCGATTAATTGCGCGAGTAGGGCAGCGGGCAACATCGCGGCAAACAGCAGCAGCGCGAGGAGCATAGCGATGAGCAGCGCAAGGAGCATAGTGTGGCGCCCGCATAAGGTATATAGGCGATGTTTGGCAGAAAAAGAGGCCAAAACCATTTTTTACATTTTGTCTGACATTACCTTGGTATAGCGTGTCAGATTAATGTTGATACTTGAGTGGCGTACTGTGCACTATGTGAATTTAAATTCGATTTCTACATAACTTTATTGTTGAATGTGATTTCAAGGTGATAATTGTTTGTTATATCATTAGAATTACAAATGTACCAAAAATGTATTATTTTTAATTTGTTATTTATTAACAACATAAATTAATATTTCATATGAATCACATAATAGAAGCAAAATGCATTTTTTTATGTATATTCATTTATTCACTCTAAGTAAATCAGTAAGCACCATAAGAAGAGTCGTCCTGGAAGGAGATCGAAACAAAGGCGTATTTTCTACACCCGGAAAACATAGAAAAGGTCGTCCCAAAAAAGAGTTGGAAGATTTATTAGAATAAATTACAATAATTATTTCTACGCCTTTTTTTTAATCCCAGAAAAATTAAAAAACAGTGCTACTAACATATATTTATTTTTAGGTAGTTACCTACATGAGGAGAATAAATTCTGGTTCAATAAATAAATTTTAAGTATAAAAAAAAAATAGTAATAAAAGTATCAAGACGATAGGTTGGTACGCGATACGGTCACAACGGGTTGCCATATGAACAGCACAGTGGCGCCCCCCGGATTTTCTACTCTTTTTTGCCAAGCTGTACCTATACATTTGACTATACACTGTATTTTTTTTGGAATTGTAATAAGTAGCAATACGGCTAACTCTGCAACGAAAAACAGGTCGTTTTTACGGTGTCCCTCTTATCGTCGCCTTAACAAAGTTATATCTCGTAAATACAACAAAGCTAATACAAGTGCACTGGTTTCTGAAATAAAACGATAAGATGAAAGATTACGAATTTACGATAGAGATCGCATAATGGAGGTATTACGTGTAATCGGAGATATAGTATTCGCTTTGACTACCTCGTCGATGTAGTGGTCGTAAGTGCGACTGCTTAGCATTAGGTCCTGATTTTGATTCCAGGGTCGGGCAAATGTTATTGGGCTTTCCCGTAAGGAATCTGTCAGTAGCAGCCGCAAAAGTCTGAATTTGTAACCGATTGATGGTAACACGCTCACTCTATTACATGGGGCTTAAACATAACTGGCGAAATGTGGGTGTACTATTAGGTATACCTCTGGCTATAGCCCTTCGAGGATTACAGGCGTCATGTTATGTGTATTACGCACAAAACATCTGGCCTCCTTCACACGCTTAAAACATTTCCTGACAAAAACCCACCGTTACACAAACCATTATAAAATCTTCACAAAAATTAGTCTAGACGGCTTGAGTCATTGTCCATTTGTGTGTCTCTGTGTCACCAATTGTTTCAATTCATATCAATGACATCTAGGAATCATTCCCCTTTGACATGATTCATGTATTCCTTGGTATGTTTCAGTATGCCTTCATCATGATTTTGATTTAATATGAATGACTTGTGACTATACAGTTGGAAATGTGCTGCTTCCTTTTATTTCTTGGGTATGAGGATAGCTATTTTTGTTGTAGAATATGAGAGTCCGCTAGGTGGAGTGAGGATTTTCACAGGATGGCTATTAGCAACTAAATGAGAATTTGTGAGAATCAAATTGAATCGCTATCAATCGGACAGACTTAGCAGTGGAATGCTTTATGGTGATGTAGTACAAATTATACACAATGAGGTATCGCTGTCATAGAAATATGTCTAATTACACATTTCACTTTTGAGTGAGGAAAATGTTGAGTATGAATGTAGAGATGGCTGTAATAAGAGTAGAGGAAGACCAAGAAATGATGTATGGACTGTGTGAAGGATGATATAGCTAGAAAGGAGGTGACTGCTGAGATGACGAGAAATAGAGATGTATGGAAGAAGAAGACAGTCTGTGCCACCCCAAATGAATTGAAATAAGAGCAGGAGTATAATGACACATTTCACTTTGATAAAACCAGAGGGTCGTGGACTAAAATCTAGTATCATTTAGACTCAGAATTTGCCGTTTAGAGAACAGTTCGCTGTCCCCTAACTATGCTCACAAAAAAAGAACGTTTTGCTTCAAAGTCTGCAGCTAGCTTATTACGTAAACTATAATTAATCTCAATTGTATTCAGTTGTAATAACGTTTCAGGTTGAGTCAAGAGTTTATGATTCATGAAGTATACGATACGACACATTTGAAGTTGATAAAACATATATGATATTAATAAATATAATGGATAACTTTGTCATTACTTCGTCGTCATCATATTTACATTGATTGATAACGAATTAACGATCGTGTGGGATATGTTTTTTTTTGCAATGTTCTGCGTATGATTTCAGGGGCTTGATAAGTAATGGTGAATCACTTTCCGTATTAATATTTAAAGTCGTCCGGATATAGACTTTGCGATAAAGTACGTTTGATTCTAAAATCCTAACTATCCTAACTAATATTATAAATGCGAAAGTAACTCTGTCTGTCTGTCTTTGCTTCACGCCTAAACTACTGAACCGATTTGTGTGAAATTTGGTACAGACATAGTTTGGAACTTGAGAAAGGACATAGGATAGTTTTTTTTTTTTTTTTTTTTTCGCGATATAAACCAAAAATCTGCCGGAAGTCACTATTCCACGCGAACGAAGTCGCGGGCAAAAGCTAGTGTTTATATAATGCTTTGCTTATGCTATAATATTATTATTAAGTGTTTTCATTTATTTAATAACTTTTAGCATAAATCTTCAGCATGTATGTCAAGAATCGCGTAATTGAATTTATACTCGGCATGAAGAAATAATTACATTTTTAGAACAACTTCTGGCATAAGAGCTTATGCAAAAAAAAAATAATAATATTAAAAAAGAGACTTCTTAAAAATTGTTTCCTTATGCCCGCGAATATTTGCTTCCGCGATTCTTGAGTTGTAGGTATGTAGTAGAAATTAAAAAAGTGACTTACTTTTTGACCACCCCTAGACATAATATTCGAAATAATAGGTTTGTACTATTAGTATTAATAGATCAAGTTCCTACATATCTATAAATAGTTCACAATGTTATAGTAATTTAATTATTACCTTATTGGTTGACAAAACCTTGTGTGTAAAACATTTAGCTTGCACAGTAATATTTTGCTCACTGAATATTATCAAATATTTGACATTTATATTCATCATCATCATCATTCTCTTGCCCTTATCCCAATTCATTTGGGGTCGGCGCAGCATGTCTTCTTCTTCCTTACTTCTCTGTTTCTCGTCATGTGCATCTTTCTCGTCACTTACTGATATTTAGGTTACCTATGCCACTTTATGCATGCGTCTGGATTGAGGGCCCAAGTTATTTGATCATACCTGTTTTAATTCACGTTTAAGAAATTTAAGGCCCTTTGCTTTCAGTTTAACTTATTTTTAACTAAATTCGCTATAAATCTTATTTCGTTTCGCAAGGGTTCAAAAAATGGGTCCTCGATCCAGATGCACATTTTCGCGTCATGTCATGGGACACTTCCTTTCTTGCCATATCATTCTTAACACAGTCTATGCATCGTCTTTGGTCTTCCTCTACTCTTATAACCCTTCATACTCAAAACCTTTCTTACGACATGTTCCTCATTCCTCCGCATCTCATTACATTTCCATTGTACAACGACATTAATGAATTACATAACGCAATCAATGTAATCAACGTTATCATTATTTTGTTCAGACAGCTTGCCGTGTGTGGACTTTAATTTTACTGACCTACCTACAAATCTACTGATAAAATTAATTATAGCAAAATCAATCATTTGCCTAGCCTTTGCCAATTATGTTGGGACCGGCTTCTAGTCTACCTGATGCAGCTGAATGCCAGTGATTTACCTGGAGCGACTGCCTATCTGACCTCCTATTAGTATTGGGTAAAATGTTACCCCTTGGTAAAACTCGTTGTCAGACTTTCGGGCCATTGACTACCTGTAACAACTGTCAAAACTCTCTGGGACCAACGTTCCGAGGCACTAAGGAAACTCAGTATGTAACGGGTGGTCAGTATTCATGGACCAACCTAGGCAAGCGCGGCTTAACCTGAAAATCGGCTGTTATTATTTGGCCACGAGCTCCTTTAACCGAACCGATACAACAGCCCATAATTCACCCAATTTCAAAACATCGTATCGAAAGCACACAGAAATCGCTACTGTAGAACGAATTATCACTTACTTTCGAAAACTGTCATCGCTTACCGACTTGTACTTGAATGAGGCCGTGGTACTCGAACTCGCGGTTCAAAGCCATTCGGCACAGAATCTCGATGAACGCGTCTCGAAAATAAAATATTGTTTAAACAAGAAGCTACTGATGGCCTTGTGATATTAAAGTTAGAGAAGACAAGGTTGGGGAATCTAGGTCTTCAATTTGTTGATGGATATTATAAGCATAGAACAAACTACCATTGTGAGATGACCATAATGATAATGAGGAATGAATGTGTGTGTGTGTTGAGCAGTTCGGAAGTACTATTTAAAATCGGACTAAATTGCTCTTAATCAAATCTCTGGTCACAGTGTTTATTATAAGGTTTCTCGTGTTTTAGACTGTTTTGTACGTATTATAATATATATTAGTTTATTATATTCTATATATAATAATATGTATTAGTATGTCCTATTTATGTATATCAATTTATATTACATAATGGTTTTCTCCTTATTATTATTTTTTGTACTCTACCACAGTGCTGTCTTATTTGACCCTAAGGTTGACTGGTAGAGAATGCCTTGTGGCATTAAGTCCGCCTATGTACCACTCTTGTGCATGAAGTTTAAATAAATCTATTACATATAATAAAACAGTAAAAAAAACTGTGTCTGTACATTGAATATATTTAAAAAATAATTATTGGGGGGGGTTTAGAAGCAGTAAAAGAGAACAAATCCAAAAAAAAAAAATGTCTGTTTGTCTGTTTGTTTGTACACGCTAATCTTCGGAACTACTTGACGGATTTGAATATTTTTTTTTTAGTTGAATAGGTATTCAGTCTGGGCAACATATAGTTTATAATTTATCTTGGAAACTTGAACACCTGATGCAGAACTGCAACAGACCAGCTTAACTATAAGAGATACAAAAATGGTACCATAGCAAAAATTGTTTAACCAAAATACAAGCTCGGAAACTAAAGCTAAGATTTATTTAGAAAAATAAATGAGAAATATGTTAATAAAAACATCACGCAATATTGTTATTAAATTAACATACTTCTGGTTTATTTTCTCCTTTCAAAATCTTTGCTTTTGTTCCCAGTTCTGTTATTAGACATTTGTATTACCAAACTTGTGCTACATAGTATCCGCGGAGTGTTTTCTGTTTTCCTCTCTAGCGAAATATGCAGTACGGCAGCTTTCAGGGACTTTATTTTGGAACGTAGCGGTACTTTTGTTCAATGATTCACCATCTATGCATCCGTTTGATAACAATTCCACATACTCTGCATAAATGCTTTTAGTATTCGTAATAATGTCGAAATAGTCTTTAAACTGAGTGACCGGTTTAAGAAGTCGCCCTCAGTGTAGTAGATGGTTTTGACTCTGGACCTCTCAGTGTAGCTAGAACATACCTACTCCGATACATTAAAAACCCTGATGACCCGAAGCCCTTGTCTCTTGTTACTTGGGGGTCAGCGTACACGTTTTTTTTGTTCCATTCTAATCTGTCAATCGTCGCGCTATCTTTTACTCCTTTTTTCTTTCATTCCTGAAACAAGACACCTCTCGTTTCCTTGTTCTTCCTCTCCCTATCCATCCATCAACATTTATATTTTTCAGTCTTTTGTCACTTACGATTCGTCTCTCTTCACCACGTGTATTAGAGCTTTTAACTTTACCTATGACCATCCCAACCGGTATGTCTTGGAACCAAAAATTCGAAGACATGTGACATCTACCAATCCGCACTGGGCCCGCGTGGTAGATTATATAGCCCATCCCTCTCCTAGAGAGGAGGCCTGAGTCCCTGCAGTGGGAACATTATAGGCTGTTGATGATGATGATGACCATCCCAACAGCCTTTTAGTAAAAATACTTCTCTTTTATTTCCAGTATGACAAAGACAAAGATGGGCGGATCTCCTACGTTGAACTCAAAGACATCATCAACTCCAGAGAATACGAACACGACCTACCAGACAATGTGGTGGATAAAATTATGGGTCTCGCTGACCGGGACAATTCCGGCTACCTCGACTTCAACGAATTCGTCGCCATGATGCAAAACCCTGATTTGAAGGCTGTGTTCGGGCATTTTGTGGCCAGATACGTGCACTCCATCATTCCACATCGAGGACCTGTGGATACTACAGGTAATTGATAAACAGGATCTGTGGGTATAGTCGCTTTTACAGTCCTTATCTTGGATTTTATATCATTGCCAAAATCGTATTGATCTTAATTTTTATAACATGATAGTAATTGTCAAGGACTGTAAATGTGGTGTATAGGAAAGTCTAGTTGATTCTTGACTTTTCTGACTAAAGTAACTTCTACAGACTCTGTTATAATGTATATGAATAAGTATACGGTGCCTAGTATATATTGGCAGATAGAAACGAAAACTTAATTTACATTTATGTAACCAGTCCTACAATATATTCACGAACTGCCAAAATATACTGACCACCTTGGTTTGTCTTACAAACGTAGGTGTAACTGTATTAGTATTCATGCCACGTAGTTTAATGCATGGTGTTAGAAAATCCGCACATGGTATCAGAAGTGCATCATTGTACACTTGCACAGACGCCAGGAGTTCTAAAATGGCCGCTTTAACTGAATCATAAAAGGATAATAATATGAATCACGTTAAAAAATGGTCACAGACGCAGTTAATATTGTTAATTATCACTTTGTGACCATTTCACGAATTGAAACGAACATAATTATTATTATGATTCTGCTAAACCGGGTCCTTAAGACCCCCAGCACATCAAGCTACTACAATCTGTCAAATTTATTGACTAGATCTTACGACGGAATTTAGGCAGACCATTTAATTCGAACCCCTTTCTTTTATGGGGTAATTTTTAAAGGGAATAGAAAAAATCCTGCCACTATATAGAAGAGGCCTGTGTCAGAGCAGTATGTATAAACCTAAATTCTATGTTAAAATCGAAAGTGTTAATCAGTTCAAACGTTCGATTTTAGCAGTATCACGTTAGTAACTACAATATAAACAAAACACGGTACCTACGTGTTTTATCACTGTTGGATTGTTTGCGTAGTCAATTCACGGGAATTCTAGTGGACTTGTACAGAAACCAGCACAAAAGCTAGTACAATCTGTCAGATTTCTTTGATGGATTTTCAACTTCATTGCTAAAGGATTAGGTTCAAGGTTGATCGGGAAAAGAACAATGTTCAAAATGTCTCCACCCTTGTAGCACTTTAAAACCTGTGTCAATCGATGGGCCATAGTCATCTTATCATTTTATTGTACGACAGCGAAACTGAAATATGCATCCGAAAAAAGTTATATCGAATCGACGTAAAGAAACCGGGATCAGTCACAATAATAATATGTTACCGATCGAGATGCTTTTTTTTTTAATATTTCTGTGGAATGATTTCGTTCAGAGTTTTCAAACAACTCTTTGGAATTAAATGGTGACTCCCGCACGGGAACAACTCATGGAGCAGAAAAAAGTTCAATGGAATACTCCATTAAACTTTTTCTGCTGAATATTATCGTTTTTAAGAAGTAAAAAAGTTCAAGATTGATCTGGAAAAATTCGACGGCTTCGGTTAGCTTGATGTGCTGGGTAGTCTGTACTGTACTGTGGCGTGGTTTCAAAGTTTTTACTATTTTCTCTGGCACTACAGCACACTTCTACCAGTTAGATCTCCATGTTTTTTTATTATTCTGATTTGTATTAGTTCCAAAGTTACACCTACGTTTTGCACAGCATGTATATATATTTTTATTGTAGTTCTGTTTACTCGTAAATAAGTTCAAGTGATATATAAGGAAGTACATTGGTTTTCCAAATAAAATAAGTAAGAAAAAATACACTGTAAGTTTCATAAAGCATCTCGAATAATTCTTTAATTGGATTGACATGGCCAGAATATCGAATTGTCATGGCCAGAATGTCGAATTGTCATGGCCAGAATGTCGAAACTTTACACCTGTCTAAGCACGTGTGCTTCTTCAAATTGACTTATCATTATCACTTGAACTAATTAACATGTAAACAGGTGTAATTAATAGACCTATTTAGTTGATTTTGATTGAGGAATGTGAATACGAGCTTGTAGATATAAATATAACATGGTTTTGTAAGCTTGCAAGCAACCGGCAGGATGTAAATAATTATGCAATTGTATATTGTTTCATAATATAAGACGGCTGTTTGCGTGATAATGATCGCATCAAACCTTGCAGGATTACCAATACGAGGGGTAATATCTAGTTTAAAGCACTATCTGTTAATACACTAAATCCCTGAATCAAAAAAATAATCTCGGTTCCCTACAATTATGTTCGCATTACTCATCAAAATGTGTGGAAAACTTGATATTTTTTTCGCGATTTTAGGGTCCGTTCACACCGACCAGCTCGGAGAATCGGCTTGATAAAAAATCTGCTTTCCAAGCCGGTCGGTGTGAACGGACCCTTAGGATTGATCCCATAGTAAAAGTTGTTCATAATGATTAGTACAATATCTACGTATGAGATTTCGTGTATGAATAGATTTACTTTATATGACTGAGCCATAAGTTCATTTTAAAGGACACTTAAGGAACATCAATATACCAAACGTTGGCACCTTGTTTTTATGATGACCAGCTTCAAGCGTTTAGCCATTTTAAAAATACTGGCATGGCTAAACTTAATCAGATCCAGAAGATCGACATTAAGTTTAATTTTTTTTTTAAACGCATTAAACCATCGTAAATGGCTACTAAAGATTACATAGACAAATTGTCCACGCAGTGATGGACAAAATGTCCACAGCCATAAACAAAATGATATATTTATATTTTTTTTCTGTTTATTTAAATATCTCTCGTTGTAAAATATATTACCTATTTCATGTATTCTAGGTATCTAACAATAGTGTAATATTATTTTAAGATAAAATACGAATAACACCTAACTTTGTTCGCTAGGACCCTGGACAGGTTTCCGGGCTGTCACCGCAAGTGATCGCGGCGGTACTTTCTTTTTATTGTTTTCTTTTAATTGGTTTATGTTGTTTTACTATCATTCGGCTTGGAGTTTTTAAATATACGTGCTGTTACTAAAATCATGAAATAAGATACAATTTATTATCCTGGATTTAGTTCAGCTGTTAATTTTCTTCTTTATAACCTGATATTAATTAATAATCGGTTTTAATTAACAGCATGTATATTTAAAACTTATTTTAAACAGCAATGGGGGATCTGCTGTTTAAATTCAAAATTGGCTTCTAAATTCATTCCTAATTCATTGTTGTCTTAATGTCAATGTGGCGATCATTCGTTTCCAATCATACCTTAACTAGCTGAGCCAAATCTTTTACACAGTAGCTCATCATACCTAATAAATCTTTGGCTAATTACTTCGGATTTCCTTAAATTGTGGTAATATGGTTTACATACCATAGCTGCAGTGTTAAATTAATGTTGTAATGACTGCAATTAATCTGCGACCATTTTAAGGCCGGGACTCCACCTAAGCGGAGACGAACGGAGCGGAGAGGAGATGTGCGGACATCGACCAATCACATTAGTTATTTGCATCTGGTCTTTCGCCCTTCCTGTGATTGGTCGAATTTGGCACTTCTCTCCGCTTTGCTCATCTCCGCTTGGTAGAGTCCCGGCCTAATAATTGCATGTGACTTACATATTATCTGGTTTAGTGTGAGTTTACGAACCTACACCTCTGCCTGTTGAATCTGTTCCTAAATCATTTAGCTAGGGAAAAGTGCATATGGTTCACTTCTGCCATACACGTCAGAGATTAGAGGCGTGATGTTATGCTATCGTATGACTAGTCATTGATTACTGATTAGATTATACCATTAGAACAATGAAACTCGATAACGAATGTACCAGAAAATACAATTATTTTTGCAATTTTCGTACTCTCCTTTTGGATCTGTTTTGTGTTCTCGTCCATGGTACTTCATCATCATCATCAGCCTATAATGTTCCCACTGCAGGGACTCAGGCCTCCTCTCTAGGAGAGGGATGGGCTATAATCCACCACGCATGCCCAGTGCGGGTTGGCAGATGTCACATCTCTGCGACTTTTTTGATTCTATGGTACTTAAACTTATCAAAATGTGGGAGTACTTTTTAGTACACCTCTGCCTAATCCTTTGTGAATTAAAGGAGTGATGTGTTTGTATTCTTATGCAAGCGTCCGAATAATGGTTTCAAGTTATTTTAACAAAACAATACTACACATGTCTCATTATAACTTATTGACGTTATCTCACAATACGTGCCTACCCTGCAATGTCATAAACATATGTATTTTAAACAACCTTGACATGAATGCACTTAAATTAAATTACATTTATATTTGACAATTTTCCTCTATTGTTAAAAATAATTTGGGAGCGTTATTATCTTTTGTAAAAATATTCTTGTCATGTTATGGAAAACCAGTCTTGGAGAGCCATTCATTTTATGTTCAAAAGACACCTATTCTATCACTATGTCTTCTCCTTAGTGTGTCGATGACAATATTTTAATTGAGTCAGCCCAAAACTTAGCGACGAGTTTGGCATTTTCAGTTCCGTCCATCAGCTCCTGTGATGTGCAAGAAACGGGACAGGTAGAATACTATATCAAGTGTCCCACCGATAGTGGGGCAACATCACATTTACACATTTCCAGGGCAGTCATCTATGAATCTCCACCTGAACAGGTTTTCCCTGCTTCGGCCAACCCGTGTCCGGAGTCAGGTCCTGGTCAGCCATGGCAACTCGTGTCTGGTGAGAGATGTTTGGCAAGTGGCACAAAAGGGATGGGTAGGCAAACACTTTCTCGCCACAGCTTGAGTCTTCTTGGTCATTCTCTTTCAACCTTTGGCCACCCAATGCTGGGTGTAGGTGTCTTCCAAATCTCTGACTTGACCCTGTTCTTCCTGGTCTGTGGGCTTGACTATCCAGTTTCTTCCAGCCACTTTGATGTGATCGTCTCTTTCCACCTAGTTGATTGTCTTCCTTCATTTCCGTAGTCGTACCGTCCGTGATATTCTATGTTATCAAGGTAGATTAATAAAATCCTAAAAACCGCATCAAAATTGCTTCATTTGTTTGGGTGCCACAGATAGACACACGTTAAAACTTATGACGCCACTCTTTTTGTACCGGGGCCCGCTTAATTAAAGAAGGTACGCTTTAATTTAATGCCTAAATAAAATTATCATCGGTCAGATGGGAGTCGAAATTCCAACAGAAGCCTTTATTTATGTATCGCGTTTTGGTCGTGTAAACAGGCAGTGTTCTATTCTATCAGTCTATTAAATAAAAGTTGAAGTAAAGGCCCACGTACTTTGTCATGATGTCATTTAAGCTTTTTTGCACAGTTCTTCGAATAAACCCAGTTCCAAATTGACTGAACTCACCAAAAATTATCATGGTATATGGCTTTGGAAAACCCTTAATATTATGACTTATAAATGCCCTTGACTCATTTGTACGTCCTATCATAGATAAATATCGATATTAACTCGGCAATGTCATATCTTTACATATCGTGTAGATATCGTTTATATCCCCAATATAAAATATACAGGATGTTGTTTTACAGGAAGGCAAAGTACTCTCTCCTTATTCCAGTGGCGTGCGCCCCATAAAGGCTCTTAGGCTTAGCCTACCTTACTAACTGAGCATTTCTTATATCTAATTAACCATGTAATCAAATAACACTATGTACAAAATAATAATTAAAAGTTCAAACTCCTGTTAAAATACTTAGAGCAATTTTTCGCGTACGAATCTTGTAGTTACAGGCTTGCTTAGGCTAGCATTCAAGTAGCCTAAAACCCATTCATAATTTTACGCACACAGCGTCACATCGGTGAATGATCGGTGCATATTTCCGTGTATATGAACCGCACACATGCATGCCAGCTCCTGCGAGTGGAGGTGGCCTGTGATTGGCTGCAACAACACAAGGCTACGATTGGATGCGTCATGCGTCACATGCGTGGCCATCTTTAGCCCGCGAACTCCGGCGCGAAGTTCAAATTTGTTTATTTTTTACGTTTTTTGCAATTTGCAGGCCAGTGCTAGCTTGAATACTGACTACATACGTCTTACAGCCGCGAATCATGTTTATTAATCAACATAAAACCTAGCACTGGCCTGCAAATTGCAAAAATGTAAGGAAATTAAGAAATTTGAATTTCGCGCTTAGCAGTCTTCGCTCTGCCGTCCACAGATAGAGTGCAGCACTGACAACACATTTCATTGATTGATTTCGTATAATCCTGCAAAATTTTGTTGACCGCTTTTGTGAACAAACTCGATAAGAAAATGATACAATTTTATTTGGTAGTATTTTTCTATCGGCAAATTAGAAATTATATTTTACCTGTATGGAAGCCATTATTATTGTTTCATTGTTGTGACAAGCAATTTATAGCGCGATTTGTTTTGAAACCGAAAACGTACAGATATTGTCAGATATTATATAACATTATTAACAGTAGTGTAAATATTAGCTTTGTTGTGTATTATTTGTTTATTCCCCTAACAAATAATAACAATGGTATTTACTTGTGATGTTTGTGTTGTTAATGTGTGTTTGCTAGATGTTAAAGGTAATAAGTTTTCTCAATTATCGTATAATGATAAGGTGCAAGTTGTATCTAAAGGTTTCGGATATTATCTTGCATGTGACGTGTTTTGTACTTTTGTAACTATCACCCACTCACTTGGATGAGATATTTGAGGTGGCCGAATCTTTCTTCTGTTTGCATCGTTAGAAAATCATGAGTTGAACCTTGAATAATGTGGTGAGTTTTTGAATTGTATTTAGGTATAACTTTTACAGGCTTATTTTCAAATTTTATAAATGTGACAATATTTTTTTTTTGTTGTCAATATTTCGTGGCCTACCCACCGTGGGAGACCACTGCACGCCACTGCCTTATTCCAACTTTGATGTACCTATTCAAAATACAGGGAATAAAGGCGTATTGTTTATGATGAAATGGTTTTTCAGAAATAGTAAACTAATCTCAGAAAAAACCAAATTGCGACTAACAGACGTAGAAAATCGATTGGTTACGCTTTTTCAGGGTCGCTTGCGAAAAATACATCAATCAGTGTCATTAATTACTGTAAATAATTACGATTTCACAACGCGTTGTTTGGTTTTACGCGTATTTTAGGACATCCTGTAGTTTTAGTGCTGTCTGGTTATTTCCTAGTATATTAAGTAATTTAATCCAGCAGTCCTATGCAGGAGGCCTATGTCCAGCAGTGGACGTCTTTTGGCTGAAATGATGAATCATAATAAGATAACTTAAACCAGGGTTTAGATAAAATATATGGAAGTTGAAACTGTTCTAACCAATTTGATCCAGAGAGTTTTGCAAAAGGTGTTGATCGTATAGGAATTAGGTACAATTTTAAGCAAATTGCGGACGCCATAATCTATTAAAAATGTCCGTCATTGTCTGCTCTTCTTCTTCTTAAGTGTCCATGGCAGTCTAAACACCTATAATATTAATCTCTAAATTAAAAAAAAACTAAAGTAGTCGTACTTTTCTTAAGATAAAATTTTTTTATGATTGTTTTTTTTGCTGTTTTCCATCACTTTCTTCATTTAATACTTTGTATTGCCTCCACGAGCTCTTCTGACAGCTTCCAGGCGATTAGGCATGCTGTACACCAAATTTCGGAGCCGGTGCTGAGGAATACCTTCCCATTCCTCCACCAGTGCTTGTTTGAGCTCGGGAAGCGTGATTGGTGGGAGGTTTCGACCTTTCACGCATCTCTGAAGCTCGTCCCAGGCGTGCTCGATGGGGTTTAAGTCCGGGCTTCGCGCTGGCCACTGCATGAGTTCGATACCGACCTCTTCAAGGTAGTCATGTACAATTCTGGCGGTATGGGGACGCGCATTATCATGCATTAATATGCCATGCCGGTCCATCCTGGCCATGAAAGGACCTGCATGTTCATTGAGTATCTCTTCCACGTACCTCTCTGCATTTAGAGTTCCATTTTGAATGAGTACCAGCTCGGTGCGGGCCTCAGCAGAAATCCCAGCCCAAACTTGTACGGAGCCTCCACCGTACGCCACTTTTTCCTCCACACACGCTTGATGGAAGCGCTCCCCTGGTCTTCTGTACACCAACTGCCTACCATCATGCTTATAAAGCATGAATTTAGACTCGTCCGTGAACATTACCCTAGACCAATCGTCTAGTGTCCAGTTTAGGTGCTCGCGCACGTATCTCTGTCTTGCAATTCGATGTCCCCGTTCCAGTTTGGGGCCATTTGCGGGCCTCAATGGTTTCAAATTTGCTTCAGCAAGACGTCTTCTTACTGTTTGAGCGCTTAAATTGCCACCTCCAAAGCGAATAAAGTGAGTTTTTAGACCAACAGCAGTTTGAAAACGATTTCGGAGCATTGTGGCCACCAGATGTCTGTCTTCCCTGACCGTTGTGCATCTTGGTCTGCCATTTCCTGGTCTTCTAAGGTGTGATCCGGTCTCTTGGTACCGCTGGACTACCCGCTGAACAGTCGACAAAGATACACCAATGTTTCTGGCTGTTTCACGCTGGCTCCGCCCAAGTTCCAAAAAGGTTAGGATTCTGGTACATTCCTCTAGCGTGACTGCCATGCTTCACCTCACAGAATAATAATTATGCACGTGGAAGACGTTCACGATATTTTTTTTTGTGACAGAATAGAAATGGAAAGCATCCATAATGACATGAAACAAAAATTTTGTTTTTAAAAATAGTAATTTTTTTAAATTTTGTTTTTCTAATGAAGTTTTTTTCATCAACCAGTTTCAAATAATATGCTATTAGAAGCGCAACTAAAAAGTCTTTATTCTGTTTTTTATTTCATTGATCTAACTTTTACAGTTCTGGAGGTATTTCAATTTTTGTGACTGACCCGTAATTTTTGGAACCGAGTGTAGTTGAACGTTCAGTAGCGTCCATCAGCTGATCGATGCTACTGAAAGCGTTCAACCTGTAGTGAACAACCAACAGAACACGATATGAAGTGTCCCATCGTTTGTGAAACAGCACCACATTTACACTACAGGGCAGAGTCATTATTGAATCTCCACCTGAGCAGGTTTTAGGGTCCGGAGTATTTTTAAAGACTCCCGACCCCGAATTTTTAGCTGGTTAATGAGGAATGAGTTAGGGAAGGATGCATTACGTCGTAGCTTTAGTATTTCTTTAGACCTCTTGCCAGTAAGTGGGGTGACACTGACACACAATTTCTGGTGTCCTCAACTGGCGTAGTTTGTCCGCCATACGGGCCATACCTACCATTAGTTGGACTGATGATGTGGGGCATGGCAAAGGCCCGTATAGGTTTTCAGTAAACTTTCGTCTGCTGTCTGATTGTACAGCAACTTGAACTAACACTGTTACTTCAGAAAACAAAACTGCACTTTTCGGCCAAAGCCATGATTATATCAAAATATCGGAATTTTTGATGAACGAGATATTAATAATCTCTTGATAAGAATGCACTCCAATCCGTATCTTATCCCACACATAGCGTTATCGCGACCTTGTACATTGGTTAGTCACCACACCCTGCCTTTATAAAAATACCGATACGTAATGTTTATTTATGAAAATAAAAACGATTTGTATAATGCTGAAGTTCCCGAAAAATGCGTAGTAGTCAAATTATATCGACTACCACGCGTCTAAAAATCAATTACTGTACGTATCTCCCGATTTGATTATTTTTTGTTATGTTTGAGATTGCCAGGACAAAGTTAGTATGAAAAAATAGTACATTGTTATCCAAGGGGTGAAAGTTACTTATTTAGTCCCGAGACGGGGTTTGGCGCCCGTAACGTAGTGAGGGCGCTAATAGTTCGAGGGACTAAATAAGTAATTTACCCGAGGTAAACACTGTGCTTTTCATTACGAATAAACGAGGAAAGTAAAAATAGAATATAAATTATTATCTAAAGAAAAAAGTACTTAGTGCTGATCGAATTGTCGCTTTCCCGCTTATTTTGTTTTTTTTGGCCTCTGGTCGTCCAGCTATACAGCCAGTATTTTTCATGTTCAACATTTAAAAAAATGACAAAGATTTTGCTGAAATCTATGTTATTTTAGAGAAATAGTTAAACCTAAATTATATTAAAGTCATAATATAATTATATTCTTAAGTTAACTTTGTTATTTTAATTTTAAATCGTGGTGTAATTTAGTGGCATTAGTGGTATATAAAGTTGGAACATGGTTCAATAAAAATTTTAAGAAAGGCCTAGTTTTTTTTTAAATAATTTGACAGCTGTCAGTTGAAAGCGATTCTCCCTAGGGCTGAAAAGTAGTACTTTCAACCCGCTCCACAGGCATGTTATGACCTACTTTCAGAGTATGAGTAATGAAAAATACATTAAAAAGAGTTGCCACGTGCAAATGGGCGCTGCAGGTTCATTATAAAGGAGAGGGCAAAAGACCAAAGAAATAATGGACAAACTGTCCATCCAAACCAATCCTCACTATCCCGCGTGATTGTTTAATTATAATTACCAAATTACCCCTTCCCTCGTAGGCAAAGGAGATCTGTAGCCCAGCATCAGGAACAATATACGGCTAATTAAGTAATTAAGCTACGCTGTGAGAAAGATGACTAGAAAGGAGGTGACTCCTGAGATGACGACTAATAGAGAAGAACACATCCTGCTCGGACCCCAAAATTAAATAAATCAGGAAAATGATGAGAAATATGTGTAAAAATCACGCGAGATTTCACGGAACAGTGCAGCAGTGGTATTAGTTTTTGTCCACATTTAGACCCAGTATCCATTGTCGTGTGTGGGTGTTAGGACTGGGGTCAAACGAACACAACGAACTCATTATTGTGTCATGTTTTATTAAAAGTTATTGTCATTTAATAATCGCGGTATGTATTCCCAATTTGTTTTTAAGAGGTTATAAAATAATCTCTCTAGTTGAAAAAGTTCGTGAGGATGAATGTTTGTTACTTTGTAACTCTTTCACGCAAAAACTACTAAACGGACTTGGATAAAAAATTCGCACATAAGTAGTTTATAACCTGGATTAGCACATAGGATCTGAGTAATAACTCCACTCGGGCGAAGTCGCGGCCATAAGCTAGTATTTAACATGGGTGCGCCAAAGTTCACCTAAAATTTCAACTCCGATAATTGGAAATCCGAAAATGTTCTTCCTAACATTTTTCATCCTAACAATCGCAATTCCTAACTTCTCTGTCTCTAATGTTTTAATTCCGAAGCATTCGACTTCATAATGTCTGTAGCAATAAACATCTATTACACTATTATTTGTTTTCCTATATTTTCTCAACATAACCATCTTTTACACTATTATTCAAAGTCATATCTTTTTTTTTGTTTATATTACTTTTTATTCATAATAATCAGTTTTATTAGGTGGACAAAATTTTAGAAATCATTCAGACCGCTAAAATAAGGACAATAGCAAAAAAATATATAAGAATAAGAAATAAAATACCTACTTTTATAGGATGAGTTTGTTCTAGAGTGCCGGCAATTTATTATTTTAAGTCAAAATAAAATCACTTTATTTAAAGTGTTTTTTTTTTGTTTAGATGTCTTTAGTTAGGCTTACTAAACGCTGTGTTAAAATTTGTCCACCTATTTTAATGGGACCTTATATACTATGCAAAGATATCCATAGGTTAGGTTAGAACTGTGACCAAATACGCGCGAGCCGAGCGAGCGAAGCGAGCGGTGCCGCGGCAGCGGCCGGCGAGCGCTACCTCGAAATTAATCGCGAAATTTTTCTAAGTGTTTTTTTCATAGTGCCCCCAAGACGAAACTCTGACCTGAATTTCATTCATTTATTTTATTTCAAGACAAAAATCAGTGAAACGACCTTTAATCATTCTAAACAGTTGTATGAGTGAAAATATTATGGTAATTATGTTTAGGAATAAAAGCGTTAGGATAAAAAACAGTAGGAGTTTAAATATATTTACACTAATGATATTAGGAATTCCAATTTTCGGAAACATGAGTGTTATGAACATCGTCGGTAGGACTACAAATAGTATGAATGAAAACTTTAGGATGAAAAATTTTAGGAAGACTGATCATTCGGATTACAAATCGTTAGGAAGAACAATTTCGGATAAAGAACTTTAGGTGAGCCAATATGGACCCATTTAACATATCTCGAATTCAGGACGTCCAAGAAACCTAAATGTGACAGTTCATAGTTTATCATTATTAGATTTATTTGCTTGCAGCACTCGCAAGTCATGTTAATTGACACTTCACTATACATTGGCGCCTATAAGTACCTAGCGCGTCGATTGAATTAGATCGATAAGTCTATAAAATTTAAATGACCCCGACCCGACAGAAAAGAAAAACGGGTCGCTAAAGGGTCAAACTTTAGCAACCAAGGCACGATGACGTCTGCCAGTGCTAGCAGACAGTCCTAACAGACTATGCTGGACTATGAAAGGGACGTCTGTAACGTTTCTTAACCTTTTGAACACGACGCTGGTCGGGTACAGCTGACAAATGCATTGGTCGCGCGTGTGGTTGGTAAAACTGTATTACCATTACAAACCACACGCGCGATGTACTTCGTGCACCGTTTAATCTCGCAGGCAAGACTGTAGTGATACCTGTGCGTGT
This sequence comes from Diarsia dahlii, assembly GCA_949775195.1. Taxonomy (NCBI): domain Eukaryota; kingdom Metazoa; phylum Arthropoda; class Insecta; order Lepidoptera; family Noctuidae; genus Diarsia; species Diarsia dahlii. Next base: position 9,882,718 of record OX459210.1, on the reverse strand, counting down.
GTTAGGCCAAAAAGTGAAAACGTCCCACAACGTCGATTTTGTGTCGGCTGTATTCAACGGTGGTGAACTGGGCACCTTTTCATTTGTCGCCTAAACCCGACAGTTCTGTTCAAAAGGTTCAGTACTTTAGTGTTCAGGTGTAGGGAGGGACACATTGGGCGTTCCAGCAAAAGGGGCCATGGTCTCTTCTGGACCACAACATTCACAATGTCACACTGAATTTCGAAAATAATCTGTAATCCTCCATTCTGCCAAAATGTGTTTGCAGTGATCTATTTGGGTTATGTTTGTATTATTATGACATTTGCATATCCATCTCTCATAGGGAAGGAGAGACATCGGCAGCTTCCAATAAGAGATCAAATATTCCACGTAAATGATGACCCAAGATATTCATCTGATCGTAAAGAAATACGTACCATAGCTACTCATACAGACGTGCATCGATTCGAAACAAGAGCAGTGCAAACTGATAAAAATCTACGATTGTTAAGTAAATGTCTTTTTTTTTTGTAGAATAGATTTTTTTAGGCCTTACGTAAGGCACACTGTGTTTTAGAAAAGTTCTTGTATTATTCTAGTCACGGAATACTTAAAGTTCTTGTATTCTTCTAGTCACGGAATACTTAAAGTTCTTGTATTCTTCTAGTCACGGAATACTTAAAGTTCTTGTATTATTCTAGTCACGGAATACTTAAAGTTCTTGTATTCTTCTAGTCACGGAATAATTAGTTCTCGTTTTCTTCCATAGTCATGGAATAAGTATCTTGGGTATTTGTTTGTATTGTTTTAGTTAGAAACACACAATACATAACTTTCCTGATTGTTATCTAACAGCAACACTTACATAATTTAATATTAATTGTTTTATCACTCAATCATAATTCATAAATAATAATAATTTATCGCACTTCAGTGCAGAATTAACGAAGTTGATGATTGATGTAATAGTACCTACCTATCAATTGGAGACAGATTACACTTTTCATACTGAAAGCTACTTGAATAATATTTCAAGTATTTTAGAGAAAACATAAACAAGAAAATGTTTTGAGTTGTTAATAAATATTAAAGAAATGGGGGCCCACTTCTTATAGCAGAATTATTTTAACCTTTCTTCAGTGCGGGTGCGGACAAGAGATAGAGTAGTCCCTCTTCCCTACAAATGACATTAAAGTACTGCTGCTTTAAGAGATTGTGGGTTCCGGGACTTCCGGGATACTACATAAATACAAGAAAAGGAAATTAAGTATAACATTACAAAAAAATAAAAAATAAATGTGCAGCTAAATTACCTTGAACTGAATTCAACGGCAGGATATCAATCAATCGAAATTTCAGTTTCCAACTCAGATTTATGCAAAACAGTAAACGATTATAAATAACAAAAGATATTTTAAATGAGCGTTATTATTCGCACTGTAGTTTGTTTGTGTACGCATACATACTTGTATATTATCATGAATTCATGACTTTAATTGCGAATAATTTGGCAGCAAAAAGTCATTATTTCGTGCACAATTTTTTCCATAGAAATACGTATTTCTGACGCTTTTTTCCTGTTTTCCTTTAATTCGGCACCTTTCACTCGTAGTTATTGGGCTTAATAAGTGGTGAAGTGATACAGATGGAGTTTGGTCACAGTTTGGTTTGTGTGTGACTTCTTCTCAGCATGTCCATGGCAATCTCAATATTGTGTCGGCGCAAAACTGAGCTGCTAGGTTGGCGCTTTCGGTAGCGTCCAATTCCTGTAGTGACCAAACAAGGACACGAAATTAAGTGCCCCATCATATTTTATGGAACAACACCACATTTACCACCCACCTAGGTCCAGAGTCTATTTAAAGACAGGTCAAGCATGGCAACTGATGTCCAGGTTGCAGATTATATTTGTGACTAATAGACTTATTTTTTTTCTTTTCTTGGGGATTTCCCAAAGCAACTGTATTTTAATTTATTTTAAAAATACACCGCAATGTTACTATTGTTTAAATTGAGTATTCTCTGATGACTAACCCTGTACTTATTTTATGGCCAAGTAAAGGTATCTTGATTACCACCCACTTTCTTACTCACCTATGACTAACAAAGATAAAAATCAAGTATGGCGTATTAACAGTAAATTTGATAATTTGTCATTTCATTGAAATTCCTGATTATCACATTACCCAATAGCCAATACAAACTAGGTTGTGGAGGTTAGATAGGCAGTTGCTCCTTGTAAAATAAGGGTGTTCAGCTGCATCCGGTTAGACTGGAAGCCGACCTCAACAAATTTGGAAAAAATGATAGACAGATGATTGAAATCCTTATAAATACATATTAAAAAACAAAGTCGCTATTTTTGTCTGTTTGTTTGTCTGTATGCTTAAATCTTTAAAACTACGCAACGGATTTTGATGCGGTTTTTTTTAATAGATAGAGTGATTCAAGAGGAAGGTTTTAGTATATAATTTGAACGACATCCACGCGGGTGAAGCCGCGGGCATCAGCTAGTTCTTAATATAAACAACTTACGCTGCGTAGGATTCGCCTGATAAAGTTTTCTAGCAAAGTGTTGTTTGACTGCATTTTAACATCGATTTTAAAGTTACCAATAAAACGGTTGGCGTTTTTGATACCTTTCATAACTGAAGTAAAAAACTTCTTTGTATAATATCTTAGTAAGTATCTTATCTTGTCGCGCCAAAAAACCTGGATAAGGGACACAGAACCGGGAAGTGTGGCTGAAGAAGGGCTGAAATGATGATGATGAAGTATCTTAACATTAATATTACTTTTTGTTTCTTCTATTAATAAACTTGTTATCAGTTTAAATATCGTGTCAAGTACTTATTATTGTTGTTATCAATTAGTTTGATAAGTAACGTATTCCCTATAGTGATATAGTCGGGTAAGACTTTACAGATAGAAGACCTATCGATAACCCAAAATGTAGTCTTAAATTCATCAAAATAATTTACTTTCTGGCACTTATTATAAAACCGATAGGTAAATGATGATGACCGATGATGTTTCATAGTAGTAAAGAGTTGAAGTCTAATAATTAATAACCAGTTTAACCAAATGGGTATTGTATTACCCAGCAACTTGGTTGTGGAGGTCAGATAGGCAGTCGCTCCACGTCAAATACTGGCATACAGCTGCATCCGGTTAGGTCCCAGACTAACCAGAATACCAGCATTTTGCCGACCCAAAATAGTTGACAATAGACTAGGTAGATGGTCACATAGGACTTCCTAAGTACATATTATTATTCTGGCGAAATGTAGGTGTACTAATGTATTATGTAGATACACCTTCTGTCCAACCCTTTCGGAATTACAGGCATGATGGTTATGTTATGTCTCATTGTCAGTTGTATTAAGTGAGTAGGCTCATGTGACTCAATTTTTCAAATTAATTACTTCCAGACCGATGAATAAATACTTGGAATTAATTCTATTTACCACCTTATTAACCACAAAACATGAAAGAAAACAATTAAGTAGGCATATAGTACTACTTATTTTATTAACTGCTTTATTTCTTTGAAAACCCGCAATTTAAAAGGAAAATCTCGTAGAAGGAAACCACACAAAAAACTTGACACCATTATATAAAATAATTGCGAATTAAATAGTACTCGAGATGACTGGTCTTTGAAAGAATACAGCACCTTTATTTTAGCTAGCTAACTGCCTCGTTGCACGTTGGGTAACAGTCGCAAGCGCGACTGCTAAGCGTGAGGTACTGGGTTCGATTCCCGGCTCTGGCAGTGTTATTGTGTTTGTCCATCAGATTTGTTCTCTGTGTTTCTGTTTGTCTGGTTGGTGGCAATAGGCTCGCTCCCTATTACTTAGGGCTTCCTAGGAACACATCTGCCTAACCCTTCGTGGATTACTAGGCGTGACGTTATGTCTTATTTTAGCTAGGTAGCAGGTACTTATGATTGGATACAAAAACCGCAAACAAAATTATTCAATCTAGGTCAGTTCATTAAACTAAAGTACTTTGGCTATGAAGATGGTTCACGACCATTAATTTAGTTCCTTCTGTTCCTTACAGGACAATTGTATGACACACACAATTGAGGAGATTATCAAGTCTCGTAGGGTATAAAAAACTATCCGTTTAGCTTGTTAGTCTGAAGGGTATCCAATTCATAGCAGGGACCGTCCGGATACTCGTTGAAAGGGTTTTTGAAGGGGTTTTTTTATGGGTTACCCTGTCCAAAGGCTTAACTCTCAAGCGGGGTTGTACGGTCCCTGATTCATAGGGAGTTTTATGTTATTTTCCTGGCAGTCAAAGATCGAGACGGTCTAAAATAATCATGTTTCTTGGTGAATTGGTCATTGTTTTTTTTCTTCCCATGGTAGGTTATTATTTTAATTGTTTATTATACAGTTATTCTTTTATCCGTTATTGTGTTACTGTAGAAATATTTAGGTTAGTAAAAGAAACTACCTAAACAGAGCTTCGACAACATTCAAAACCCAAATTGTGGATCATCATAAATAAATAAATAAATCATCATCCACAGCCGAAATTCACCCAATGCTGGATATAGGCCTCTCTCTTCTTGTGCCATTCTCCGCGGTCCTGTGCCAGCCTCATCCAGGTTTTGCCCTCAATGGCAACTATGTCCTCTGCCTTTTACAGGGGTGACACAATGTTAACGGTGGACAGACAGACAAACAAGTCGAATCTACATAACGGTTTTTTTTTGTGTGGTTTCTTCTCAGATCTGGGCGGGGTGGAAAGGAGTGTCAGACTTTTACTGACTAAAAACCACCTATGTTCCTTCTTACCCCATTGTGTCTGGGGCCGCAGAATCTCTTTCAAACAATCCGTAGCTCCGATCTATAAGGGTTCCAGTTTCTCCATTTGGCTACGATACCCTAAAAAGTACATTCTATCTATCTACGTTTCAAATGCAGCTCAATTTGCGATCCTAAATTGGACCCATTCAGCCATCTATCATTATGGAAATGTCTCAAATCATACAATTCCAGCCACTGTGTCCACTTGTTAGAGTCGTGGTCCATTGGAACGTTTCGTCACAGTTCACCCGTGCATACCGTGGCCCGTACTCAACTCCGAAGTTTTTGCTATAGTTTGTCAAACACATCGTAATCAGCTGCACGCTTTTATTGCGGGATTGCGACCTGAGTTCCCTTTTAAAATCTAACTAGACCTCACCTAGTGAGGAAAACCTACTTCTCCTAGTGAGAAAAACCTTTAGAGTCAACCTAAAATGAAATGGAAACCGGGGTTTCCAAGGTGAAGTGTACAATATGTGTTGTTTCCGTATAGCAAGAGTCAAGACCTTGTTAGAAGTAAACAAAAAAAAAGTTGTTTAATTATTTTTTAAATGCAGTTGTAATTATGTAGACGTTTGGAGTATCAGTCGAAGGTTTGGTGTTGTTATAATGTGGCACAGAATGTGTAAAAGGACAAATATTATGTGTAGTTATAAAGTTTTGAGTGAACAGAGAAACAATGGTTTCAGTGTGTGTAAATATTCGTGGGATAAGACGTTGAAGTACATAAGACAGATTATTGAGTACTTTGGTATGTTAATAAGTAAAATAATAACAGATATAATAACCCGTATAAACTGCACATTTATTTTTGTAGGTCATGTAGAAAAATCAGCCTAGTTTCAAAACGTATTTTGAGTTTCTCGTTACTAACGTTCAGAAACATAAACACATGTTCTAAATCTGAGTTTCAGTATAATCTTTAAATTATCGGCTTCATAATCAGTTCAGTGGCTTGTATATTTTTCGCAATAACGCTTACACACAAGGATTCCATTCATTTGGCGCCCTTGGGCCTAATCGGATCATATGTTCTATAGACCACTCACCATTGCATGTTTGTGTTTACCAAGGTGAAGGGATAATTATTGTTGTCTGTATGGCTTAGCGCACAAATGCTCTTAATTAAATGTCATCTATTACAGTCCTGTCACGTTAAATTACCTCTTATGTCACTGTCAAAATCGCAGTGTACACTTGCAGACGGCAGTACATCAAGCTACTACTATCTGTCAAATTTCTTTAAGAGATTTTCAACTTTATCTCTAAAGTATTACGTTCAAGGTTGATTGGGAAAATTTGACAGTTTCGGGTAGCTTGGTGAGCTGGCGTCTGTACATTAATCTCGGTACAATAATTGTGCCAAATAAAAGTGATCTTTATAAACGTTCTGATAAAGTTGTTGTTACGTTGCTGGTGACAAAGGTAAATTAATTGTGATACGATTGTAATTGCTTTGAATTGAAACGATACTGTGGTTGCTATGATGCAGAGAAAAATTGTACCGTCATGTACAATGACGTCGTAAAGTATGTTTGTTTACAATAAGATGCAAGAGGATATTTCGAAGTGGCACAATTTTAATTTTAAAAATCTGTGTCATAGCTTCCGTGTATCCGCTTTTATGCTCAGTTAATAACTTTAGTTGTAAGTTTGAATGCAATTGACTAACAAAATATTTTTTTTTGTGTCTTCCCTTTTATGTTATGTTTGTCTTTCCTATCCTACCAAAAACTATCACATTTTCAAAAACATTCCTTAAACCATACATCCTAATTTAAATTTAAAAAAACTTAAATATATCGGTCTTTTTCGGCGAAAACAAATAACTATTGCCGAAACTGTCGACCGATTAATTAAAATCTATTTGCCCTTTAACGTTTCACGTGTCTTTAATGGTTAATACATCCTGTTTATGTCGCCATATACGTAATGGCTGTCACTCGGCCGTATCGTGCTCTATTTTTGCTCCATTGTCGACATATTGTTAAAATCTATTTTTAAAACGAAAATAAATTGGTTCTGTTCATTCGTTCATTCAATATTGTTATGTGAATGAATCACTATTCTATGGAAATTATTGATTAATATTTAAATGACACATTTTTTTCTGTGCTGATCCGTCTTAATTAATTTTCGGATTTCTTTCACTGTAAATATCATCCACAAAACAACGCTGAAATTTTTGCAAAAAAAAAAATTGCACAAAAAAAACAATACTTACTAAATTTTTTACACAAAAAATATATCCTATCTATCTATCCTTCTGTAACATACCCCCCGCCCCACCCCATATTTGTTGCGTTATCCAGCACCCCATAGCAAATCATACTTCCGGTGCTCAATAGACGGATCCTACGAAGAGGAGTACAGCTGCTGGCCTCCCGCTGTCTGCATGATCCTCATCTCCTTGGTGGAGATCGTCCTGTTCTGCTATGACGCCGCTGAGGGGCATACGCAGGCCAATGGGACCATTGCCAAGGCCTGCATCTATAACCCCCACAAGAGGCAGGAGGCCTGGCGGTTTATCACCTATATGTTGGTGCATGTTGGGTGAGTAATAAAAGTGAATTTACTTTTTAACATACAACATGATGGTGAAGGAAAACATCGTGAGGAAACCGGCAATGTCCTAGAACCAAAAATTCGAAGACTTGTGACATCTATCCCATCCGCACTGGGCCCACGTGGTAGATCATAGCCCATTCCCTCTTGAAGAGAGGAGGCCTGTGTTCTAGCAGTGGGAACGTTAATAGGCTGATGATGAGACAACATAATTTGATTAATTTCGTTGCGGGATCCAACACAGTTAAATTCTTTCTCTGGGACTACGTCGAGCTTCATTGTCTCGGCGGTTCTCTGGTGGTCGCCACTGTTTGTTCTATAGCTTTCAAGAGTTACACTTGCAGTGATTTGAGAAAAGTGTGGCGGGCTTGTCTCAATAAAGAAAAGGGGTGATAATTAACTGGTGAGCATAGTATTCGTATTTTGGTCAGCAGAAAAATATAATCTGCCAGCAGAAATAGCTAATTGGTCAGCAAGTCATGGCCAGCAAACATTTCAAAATCAATCAGCAATTTATGTCGTTCTGTAGGGCTATTGCGTATCTTTTTAATGTCAGTGGCTATCATAAGTGTCCATAGATTAACTGGAAATTGGTTATGGTTTGATACATTTTTTTCTTAAAAACTCACCATTTGACAGTTATTTGATAGACACTATAAGTTATCCACCGTCAATAAAAGATACGCAATAGCCCTGCTGGATGGCTGTAATTATTTTTGTAAGTAGGTACAGCATGTTAATTATAAGAGCTGCTCCTGTTTAATAAAATTTTGGTTCCTAAGCACTCAGAGGGTAAGCAAAATAAATCATTTTGAGCAGCATATAACTATCGGAATGCTGTATTTCGACCAATTTCGATGTAGTGCTCGCCGGTCGCTGCCGCGGCACTGAATGATTATCAAAATTATTTGCGGAACAAGGATTGCTGCCTGATTTTTAACCGACTTCTAAAAAAAGAAGGAGGTTCTCAATTCGAATGTTTGTTTTTTTATGTTTGTTCGGGCATAACTCCGTCACTTGCTAACCGATTTGAAAAATTCTTTTTTTGTTGGAAAGGGTGTACTTCCCAAATGGTCCCATATTTTTTTTTATCGAAATCGGACAAGCGGTTTTTGAAAAATCAACAAAACTCAAAAAAAAAACTACACTGTCCACATTATGACTCATGAACATGTGAACTTACATGTGAACCACTAAAAAGTGAAAAATAAAAACTTTTTAACATAAAATAAAACCGACTTCAAAAAAAAAACAAAAAAGAGAAAAATAAACTTTAGAAGAAAAATCAGTTTCTGAAGTCGGTGACTTTCGTTTGTTTGATTACATTTTTTTGCCACCGACTTCAGAAATTGATTTTTCTTCTAAAGTTTATTTTTCTCTTTTTTGTTTTTTTTGAGTCGGTTTTATTTTTTGTTAAAAAGTTTTTATTTTAATTGCAAACAAAATCTTTGCATGCCGACCAAATTATTTAAATGCTGTTTTTTTTGGCTCACCAAATATAATTGCTAAATCAATTAATTACTTCCCAAAAAAAAGTACGAGGAGCTTTTTCTGCTTTTAGGATGTGGTCTCTCCAAAATTTCAAACGTAGGGTCATCATTTCAGCCAAAAGACGTCCACTGCTGGACATAGGCCTCCCCCAGGTGTCGCCACATTGACCGGTCCCGTGCGTCTCTCATCCAGCGTAGGGTAAAGTGGGTAAACTCGTAGAAGTCGATCCAAAATAAAAATTCTGTAACTACTCACTCAGTACACGGTGTGATCCATGTTCCTTTGATAAAAGTAGACGATGGGGAGCATTTCATTGGTGTCGCTAAATCTTAGAATGTAACTGGGTTATAATGTTAAGAAAATGGGCACTAAGAGCAGCATCATTCGGTCAATTATGTTCAACCGGATCTAAGATATCCGCCGTGAATTGCGGACGACGAGTTGCTCTTAATGATGGTATTTTTTATGCTGGTAACGTATTACCGTGAAAAACTGTGTTAAAATCTATATATATAGTATTTAAAAAATGTTATGTTGGTTTGTGTACGCTTCAAAAACTCAAAAACTTATGCACCGATCGAGCTGAAATTTTTCCACGCATCGGCATCAGCTAGTAAAACATAAAAATCATCACACCTGTAATCCCCGAAGGGTTAAGCAGAGGTGTAATAGTACACCCACATTGCGCCAGTTATGTTTTAAGTCCCATGTAATAGGGGGCGAGCCTATTGCCATCAACCGGGCACAAATCCAGACTCCGTGGCTGTTACTGGTAAATTCCTGATGGAAAAACCCAATAACACTTTGCACGACCCGGGAATCGAACACAGGACCTCATGAAAATAATACCTAGTAACTTGTTAAGGACAGACTGGAAGTTAGGAATGTAAATTAGTAATAATATGTATTCTCAGACTCCGGAAACGCTTCATTGTGCTTATTGTGAAACTGTTACATTTTACAAGTATTTGCACAAACCTTGGCATTGTGTGATCCTTTAAATAATAATAGATGCAAAAACGCATTCTTAACAATAAACATCGGGTTTATTTATTTTGCCTATAATACTGTTAAAGAGGAATGCGTTATTTATGAGTATTCATATGGCAATATGTTATGAACTCTACCTTTTGTATAATTAAAAAAATAATTTAGGGAGTTCCATTGTGACCGACAGTAAAACATGATTTTTCACGCCAAATAAAAAAGTATACTTTTAGGATCCAGTTACGGCTTCGTGAATCCGTTCACACCTTTTTTTTGGAGGATCGGAAATTATCAAATGACTCCTCCCGGTCTGGGCAGAGTGGTGGGAGTGTCAGACTTCTACTGACTACAAACCACCCATGTTCCTTCTTAACCCTTGGTGTCGAGGCCGCGGTATCTTTTTCGAAAAACCCGCAGTCCCGATAAATATCAAAATGTGGGTTTTCTACTAGGTACACCTCTAACTAACCCTATGTTTTATGCTACAAAAAATATATCAACTAACTTACCAATTTCTATTCCAGAGTGGTCCACTTACTAGTCAACCTCCTCGTGCAACTCTTCCTCGGGGTGCCCTTAGAGATGGTCCACCGATGGTGGCGGGTTGCCCTGGTCTACCTCGCGGGGGTGGCCGCTGGGTCCTTAGCAACCAGTCTAACAGACCCCAAGGTGTATCTAGCGGGGGCTTCTGGAGGCGTTTATGCGTTGATCGCTGCTCATGTTGCTACTATTATCATGGTGAGTTTTGAAGTACCTAGAAGCAGGGGCGTAGCTACAGCCATATCAGCCGTATCAATGATACGGGGTGCCCGGGGTCTACTGGGCCCTTGAACGTGCGTAAGCCAAAAAGATTACAAAAGTCAATAAAGAAAAATCTTTACACTTCTTTTGGCACGCTACGCCACTGCTAGGTGCTCTTCTGTTTTAGCTTGTATTGTCTGGCCTTGTTGGAGTCGCTACGGGGTCCCTAGCAACGTCATAAGTATAACTCTGCCTAATACTTAGTGAATTACTGGCGTGACGTTATGTTATGTATGACACACAGAGTCGACAACCCATTAATATTAATGATAGTTAGATTAATATGTAGTTATCCGTAGTGCTACGCAACTGGGCTTATCTCAGTTGTATAGTTATACGTCCACAAAGGGACGTCCTAAATCCTTGTTCTGTTCTGTCTCGTGCTGATAAGGAGGAAAGAGGAAATCATATTTTTTCTACTCCTCCGCTTTTCTGATTAATTTCGTTGCGGGATCCAAGCCACTTAAATTGTTTCTCTGAGACTTCGTCGAGCTTCATTATCTTTGAGCTTTATTATTCATGATACTGGCTTTCAGGAGTTATAGTGGTTTCGGAATAGTATGGCAGAAAAAAAGAGTCGGCAACCCAATCCATATACAGAGAGACTTCATCCTGTTCAACAAATAAAACCCGTCAATCTAAAAACTTCTCCCCCCCCATTAATTTCCACCTTCTCATTCCAGAACTGGTCAGAGATGGAGTTCGCGATCATCCAGCTGTTGGTCTTCGTGCTGCTTGCCTCGGTGGACATCGGCACGGCCGTGTACGACCGCTACTGGCGCCACCTGGACCAGAACATCGGATATGTGGCGCATTTAGCCGGCGCTGTTGCTGGTATGTACTCACTACTATTTAATTAGTGTTTGACGTTTCTGTGAAAGACAGTGAGCCGCAGTGCGGGCTGGTGGCTTTTGCATGTCTTTTCGTGCTGCTAATACTACGACCGTCGCAAGCGTGGTTGCTAAGCGTAGAGTCCTGGGTTTGATTCCTTTGTAGAGCAATGTGTATTGTTAGATTTTCCATTTTTCAAACCAGTGTTAGGAAGTTAGCGATATGTCTGTGATTTCCCCCGTACCTCGGAAAGCTCGTTAAGCCGTTGGTCGCTGCTGTAATTGCTAGATCTTTGATAGTCGTATCAGGTAGTGATCCGAAATTCTGACAACCAGCCTAGTTTTACTGAGGCATATAATGTTATTACCCCTGACTAGCTAGGATGTGGACGTCGAATAGGCAGTCGAGTCCATGTATAATACTGATATTCAACTGCATCCCTTTAGACTGGAAGCCCCAAAATAGTTGAGAAAAAGCTAGGCAGATGATGATGGTACTTATTTATTTACTTCTGTTTTCCAGGTCTACTAGTAGGCATCGGCGTTCTCCGTAACCTAGAGAGGAGGAAATGGGAGAAGCGCGTCTGGTGGGCGGCAGTCCTGCTGTACTTCTCTCTGATGCTGGGCGGCATCCTAGCCAACATCTTCTGGAAGTCGAGGTTCCAGCCTGTCCACTAGCTTCTATGTGTTCACCGTTCTAAGTCTGAACTGTTCGGTCCTGATGATAGCAGGCTTCTTGTGTTTTTGTGAAGTGGCTTTTATTGTGCCGTTTATAGGTATTTGATGACTTATACAGCGTTGCCAGAATATTCTGGTTTAGCATTATTGGGCCATAATGTTTCTACCGCTGGGACACACGCCTAAAAGAAGAAATGGGGTACAATCTACCACGTAAGCCTATTTGGGTTTCCAAATAGGCGTAAAATGGAAGTGTATTATTAGCGGCTTTGACAAACAATTTATACGTAAACTGTCCTAAAATGACCGTTTTAACGATTGCTGCTGTAGTAACAAATATTCAAAATTGAAATGAGTCTAAAATTTAGGCCTTTCCGAATGACCCATCGAATGTATGACCGAGTGTGAATCCGCGAGCTAAAGTTATCTAAAAAAAAACAAACGGGGTGAGCTAAATAAAACCGTTTAACAAAACATGTGATATGACTTTGTCTAAACCCGCGCCCCCTTCATGTTCTGAGAGTATACCGTGATTTCGCGGATTCACGCTCCGAGATACCAAAGGTACACCCTTATTGAATTTGTGTAAACATTCGTGTTAAAAAGCTTTTTGAGACAGCCTGCAGAGTTGTTGGAAGCCTAAAACATAAAATATTAATAGGCATTGTATTTTTGCTCTCTTGGCGATTTTAAAAGTCAACAAAAATGTCTATTACTCGCGTAATGTTGTTACCAATATTAAATGTTTTTCTCTAAACTGTAGATTTTGATACAGAAGATGGTAACTTAGTATTTTCTGAACTAAACACTGTGGCCTATTTGTGTAGTAATATTGCTATTTTTTGAGCTTTCTATAATGTAAATTATTTAATAGGTATTTAAACTTTAATGCCCCATGTATTTAGCATAATATATTAAACATTTATAGACTTCATAAAACGCCATTCCTGTACATAACGTTTTGGTGGGCTTTGTCTGTTTTTCGACCCAAACGTTGATTCAATTAATATATTTTACAGATTTACCAAAAAGAGCCCTAGTTTAAATGAAAGTTTTGAAGCAGAATTTAACCCTATTCAATTATTTTAACTATTATCGAACAAACGAACTATTGCAACTGAGAAGTTTCATCGAATTTTGTAAAATAAAATCTTAATGTAAGTTTACAACTCCTTTTCCAAACTTTTATAAAAAATACACTAAATATACTGCCTTTATAGAGAGTGCCTTTGGGTATTAAGATTTTAAATTATTCTTCTTTTATGTACGCAAGCATGTATTTTTGTACGTATTTTTCTCTCTTCTGGCTTATTTACGAGTAGACTAAATTAAGCTGATATGGATTTAGGAATTGTGATATCACCATACATAGAGTAAAGGACATCGTGACGTAAACTTTTTCCATAGACTCAGTAAACTATTCTAGACCAAACAGCGTTGAAAGAGGTTGTATACGTTTTGTATAAAGCCTGCCCTCACTAACGTCCACGATTCTGTTTTATTTTAAAAAATAACTGCCATGCAAAGCCATTAAAAAAAAATAAGAAAAAAAACTTTCGAAGTTGTACTGATGGTCCCAAAGTCCCAATAATGAATAGATTCTAACTTTGATAGCTTATCAAGAAAAAAACGACTGATTGTTGTTGATATTGCACTTTTGTATGAAACAGCAGCTTTTTATGAACACATTTAAAAATCCATTCAGATTTTTTAGTTCCAATAAAGTTATATGCCACGATGTCCCTTCCACCTTTATTATAGTTCTTGCAATTTACAAGCTTACGTCAATTGTTGTAAGGTATAAATTCCAATGACATGTATAAACTATATAATGTATTGTGATATCATTGTACAGTATTGTAAAGTATAGTATTGCTCTGTGCCGTCCTGTAGCGTTGCCATAGAAACGATACTAGAAAGAAATGAGATAAGTTTTCTTTGTATGTAAATAGTTGTAAGAATGTGAATGCTTGTTTGTAAGGAAATTAGTAGCTATTTATACTGTGCTGGATTTGATATGATGTAAGAAAAGTAACCTCTAGCCACCAATATTTTGCAAAATGCAGGGTAGATAAAGACCGACGCTGAAACGGTTACCACGTACTTACTCAGATTGAGGCAAAGAGTAGGCCCATCTCATAAATAAAAATAAAAAAACATAATAATTGTTGTTGGATGCTACTGGAAATTTGAAACTCATCGCCAAACTCGTCGTGTCTTGGGCTGAGTCAATTTGAATTGTCACGACACGCTAAACACGCTTCTTCAACAAGACACGTACATAATTCTGTGCCCCTGGAAATTTTCGTCGGTTATTAAAATAAACAGCTATTTTCTACAAAAACTGCAAAACCTTACACTGTCTAAATGTATGTTTTTTTTTTTTTTTTTTAATTAAGTACACATGGACAATTTCTGTGGAGGGGGGTACAAAATGCTGTACTGAATATGTTTTATCCGTTTTAGCGTTGGTGCCCCTTCCATCCTTGTATATTACGATCAAATTATCTTGGCAGGTCTGAACATAGGCTCTGCGAACTTTTACGCATGTAAACTTGTGAAGAAAACTGTTATTGCCAAATAAACCAATACCTATACGATCAGAAAATATCTAATTTAAACAGTGAGAAATACAAATAAAATAAATATCATAACACTTTTAAACATTAGTTGTAACAAAATGACCTGCACGAAGTTCGGACCTGCCAAGATAACTTGATTGCACTGTATATTACATTGGTTAAAATGTCACATTGATGTTGAATAGAGGAAGTATTTATAGTCAGATTATCTCTAGGCTCTACGACTGTTTATAGGTGCGTTCAAAAGCTTGTAATGTTGAGAACAGTTGTGAAGCCTATGCATCCAGGTGGTCTACCATGAGGTCTTAAAGCTGAATTGTTTTAATCTAATTCCAGTGTGGAAACGAGATGGCGCTAGACACCCTGTATAGCTCTGTCCCTTTCCTACACTGGAATAAGATTAAAACCAATCCTGCTTTAAGAAGTCATGGTAAACCCACAGTATACGCACGCTTAGTCTATATGGTTCCAGAATGAGATAATTTGTGTAAACAGGAGCCTGAAAGAGTATTATCCACGAATTATATTTAAAAACGTTATTTACAAGCTTTGCTTTAATTTCTCTATTATAAAAGCAGCTAGACAAATATATTTCTAGTTACGATTAAATGTTGCTGATATGCCATTGTATTCCTATTTGTAAATCAGTAATTTCAGAACGCACAAAATATAATAATCCGCATACAGTCAAAAGACGTATTTTTCCTCCAATATTGTTCCTACAACTTCGAATTTTAGTTCGATATATAATATATAAGCACAATTTCCGCACAAAACATAAATTAAATACTATTTTATGTATGTATGTTATCTTAAGATGGAAGCTCCAGGAAGCCCGCGAAATTCGGATTTCCTTACGTTTATTGCAATTTGCCGGTCAGTGTGGGGTTGTTATGTGTGTTAAATAAAATAGGATTCGCGACCGTAACAAATGTGACTTTACTGAGTAATAATGATTAAAATCACCAATACAACCCTCTCAGTTCATTTAACTTTCTTGAATGCCTTTTTCATCAAATAGTCAATCAATGGAACAATCCTCTTGAGTTGATTTAATCAACTCAAGAGGATTGTATGATTCTAATACGTGCGCGAATCAGGTTTTAATCAACATAAAACCTGAGATTGACCTGCAAATTGCAAAAAACGTATCAAAAATTTGATTTTCGGGGGTTTCCTTAGCGCATCCACCTTTATAGTCGTCTAAGGTATGAACGTGAAACAAAAACACACCACGTGCCTTATTTTATAAACAAAATGTACATACTTACTAGTTTCTATGCATTTACTGTTTTCCTCTACATTTTAATACTATATTTTGTACACAGGTGTAATATTTTTTGTATATTTCCTATATTTTGGGTGTTGTTATTGTTTTTAGTATAAATAAATGAATTTGAACGTAACTGTTAGCTGCTAGTTGTCTTGTAATTGCCATTATATTGTATTATTTATGTTTGTTTTTATGTATAGAATTGTTGCGTTGAAGACGAAAGACGTTGCGTTGGATGGCCCCCCACTAGGTGGACCGATGACCTGGTGAAGGTTGCAGGGATTCGCTGGATGCGAGACGCACGGGACCGGTCAATGTGGCGACACCTGGGGGAGGCCTATGTCCAGCAGTGGATGTCTTTCGGCTGAAATGATGATGATAGAGCTGTTTGTGTATAAATGGTGCATCGGCTCTTGGTTTGTAACTTATAGTGGCAGTTTACACAATGGTCAATGTTGGTTACAGATGTCAAATATGTTCTCTTAGGGGCTGCGGGTTGTTCGAAAGAGATACCGCGACCTCGGCACAAAGGGCTAAGAGGGAACATGGGTGGTTTTTAGTCAGTAGAAGTCTGACACTCCTTACCGCTCTGCCCAGAGTCGGAGGAGTCATTAGATGATTTCACACCCTCCAAAAAAAAAAAACCAAATACATACATACTTTATTTTATGTGGTCGTTCAGTTGGCTATCAATAAAGATTTGCAGCTATTCATTAACCACTCAATTTCAACATCCACTTGAGTTAACAAAGATTCCAGTTGTTCCTATCAGGAAAACCCGCCTTTTCTCAAGTATGTTGCATCAGTTTTACAATTTTATCAATTGGAACTGCATTGATAAGAGTAGCTAGTAGCAATAATCAGTAATCCGTCTTTATCTTAGAACATTGGATATTTATTACATAACATCACGCCTGTAATCCCCGAAGGGTTGAGCCAGGGGAATATAACTGGCTAAATACAGTATACTAATGGGTACATTGGATATTCTAAACAATTAGTTCAATGTGGATATAAACCTTGCGTGTAATGAAACGTAAACAAAATGGAGATAAATGTTTACAAGCCAAGAGTTTCACTGTGTTCATGTTAGTTTATATGTTTTTTGTTGTATTTATTAATTTTAGAGTAAAAAGATGTCTATACATTTAAAATGGCTTGTTCGCCAATAATCTTTAGCTAGTAATAGTAACAACAAATAAGTCTTGACCAAGTCTTTTCAAGTTTTTCCCCTCGGACTGTAGCGATCCTAAAGCAACCTTATTTTAACGCTCATAAAGGTCATTGTTTCTTATCAGATTAGTCAGTTGCAGGAATTGAGTTTCCAACAAACTTAATTCAACTAAAATAAAGGTCATTATTGATTGTGATTAGGATGCTAAATCTGAGATAGAAATACTGTGAAAGGAGTCATTTTATTCAGTATCAAACGTTTACGTATTCCGAAGCCAAACTATAATTACAGCTGTTAAAATATAGCCCCATTATAACAAATAGCTTTAACAATGTTTTGTAGGCTTTAGACCCCAGTACCAAAAATGTAATAAACGAGCAAAGAAATACATAATATTCCAAAAACACGCATAAAGTACAGTACCTTGAGATTATACGTATATAATTATTAAAGAAGGTGAACTTAAATTAGCTAGCAAAACTATACACAGGTGTGGTGGGTATCACATAATATAAGTTATGGAATCAGGCGTTATTATTGAATGCAAAACACTTATAGGGCGTTCCTATTGTCATCCACCGGGCAGAAATTCATGGCTGCTACTGTAAAATTCCTGATGGAAAAACCCAATAACACTGTGCCCGACCTGGGTATCGAACCCAGGACCTCGTGGTCAGCAGTCGCGCTTGCGACCACTAGACCAACGACAACGAGGCAGTCAATAAAACTGAATATTTTGCATAATTAATGACATAGGAATCGGTTGACATTTAAACAAAATAAAAACAGTCAGTGTCTAATTACGCTGTACAGTTTTGCTAGCTAATTAAAATTGACCCTTATTTTCATCATTGTAAAGTTTATTTTTAAGTGAATTTGTTAGAAATAAGTTCCTGTGTTATTCTGTACCTACCTACTGTTTTATTTGCACAATACTTGTTGTATGATTTTAGATAATAAACAGCAGAAAAGAATGAGATAATAAACTGCATTATTTTTATGTCTGTATTGTTTATTCTACTACCATAATTCCACTACATCCTCAGTTATTTACCCAACAAATTCCACTAGACAAGTATATGATACATACAATTTCCAGGATGACTAGGTGCATCATTACCAGTCAATATTGGGGTAACAGCATATTTAAGATGTTCTAAAATAAACCTTGTCAGTGTTATGTTAGAGTACAAAAAGGGCCTAAGCAGGGATGGCGAACCTTTATGGATCAACGTACTATTTTTAAAAAAAAAAAGTTTATTGTCATTGAGACCTTACACGTGCCGTCAAATGTCGTAATAAGTGTTTCAATTCTACGTGTAGTTCAAATTAAAGTTAGATTGCTTCTTGAACTGGACTCCTCTACCAAACGGTTTCTAATCGAATTTTATGTTATACCTCTGAAAATAATGACTCGTAGGCAGGCATAGTTGAAAATATGGTTAAAAATTCGGTGGCGTGCCTAAAATATTCTTCAACGTGCCATCAATGGCACGCGTGCCATTGTTTCGCCATCCCTGGCCTAAGGGTATTACATTAGAAGGAGGTGGCGGAACGTGAGAGGGAGAGGACCTCTCGTCCCAGCCGCCGCAGGAGACGCTCCGAGCGTCGGGGGCCACATGATGGCTTCCGGCCACCATAGGCCTGTGGACGGTGAGTAATGGGCTAGCTTGCCGTCTGTCCCTCATATGACGACGGCAGGCCGTGTCGACGGCGCCTTCGTGTTCCACGAGCGCCTCAAAGAGATGTCAGTAACATGGCAGGGGCGACGCCCGTCAGGGCTACGGGTTGTTCGAAAGAGATAACGCGGCCTCGGCACAAGGGCTAAGAAGGAACATGAGTGGTTTTTGGCCCGTAGAAGCTCTGTGGTAGAAGTCTGACGCTCCGCTCTGCCCAGAGTGGGAGGAGTCATTTAATTTTGATGATTTTCCACCCCTCCAAAAATAAAAGGGTATTACATTACACGATGACTGGCGATTTCACCTCGTAAGTACTGGCTTTTATTTAAATTTCACCGTCTACCCGCCATTACGACTGTACTACACAAAAACGTACTAAAGAACAGGAATGTATCTGTAGTGTATATCTATTTAATAGATATGTTAACACTGTCTCACAGCCACAAGTGGTTAGGGACGCTGTCACTAATGACGTCTGTCAGTTACATGATGGCGCGAAGTTATGACGGTGGAGCGGCCTGGACCGGAGACTTGGTGGTGTTGTGTGAGCCTGTGATATAGTAGAAAACAGTGACAACAACCTATTTGGTCTACCACCAGAGGATACCACAGTATCGCAGAGTGGTTATCTTATTTACTTACCTAAAAATTATAATATATAATAATAACTAGCTTTTGCCCGCGACTTCGTTCGCGTGGAATAGTGACTTCCGGCAGATTTTTGGTTTATCTCGCGAAAAAAAAAACTATCCTATGTCCTTTCTCAAGTTCCAAACTATGTCTGTACCAAATTTCATCAAAATCCGTTCAGCCGTTTAGGCGTGAAAGAGTAAGCCCATATACATCTGTCGCGAGGGCAATTGGATTTATTTCTTTTATGTATATTATATTCTAGTCATCTCAAAGTTCACAAAGTGATTGGTTTTATGGTAACCATATATAAATGTACTGCTTCGCTTTAATCCCAACGCCTCACGATATAATAGAGGTACTCACCTTTGTAACTCCCCTTCGGTTGTGTAAGTATCTCGCAATCCAGTCTCTTATCTCCGGTCCGCAAGGGCACCGGAGTGTTATTCCTCCAGCTTCTCAGGAGTCAATAGGATATCTGTAAATTTTAAGTACCCATGAATCTTTGGGCTAAGTATTACCTATCTGTCTTCGTTGATGAAGCCTTTTATAGCAGTCATCCATTTACCATACCTATGATGAGGTTTGTTCTCATCACTAATGTTTGTGACACGTATGTGCTAATCAGATACTGGATTCTTTCCACGTATGTTGAAGCACGCATCCCAGATCGACTTCGGCCCCTGGCCTCTTCGTCTGAAATGCTCCCCTCCGGGTCTTACCTATATATTGGTGATATAGTGTAATTATACGTCCGTCGACGTTATGCGCCCGTCGGCACATTTACGTAGGCAGTGGGGTTGGATTTATAAGGGAGGGCTTGCCCAAGACCCTTCCTATGGCTATAAACCCTAAGCGCTTTATGTCCGGACGAGCAGCTAGCATGTGGTCGCTGTTATGCCCTCAGCCCAACGCTGAAGGCACGACCCACACATTTAAGTTTAGGTGTCTCAAACTATTCGAACAGGTACAAACAAGTACCTCCACACATATTGTAATATCCATTAACTATATTGTTTAGACCAACAGATAAATAATACTTAGCTTTACAGGAGGCCCGCGACCCGAATGACAGGAATCCCCATGAACTCCAGGCACTGAATTTACTTCACTTGAAGTTACATTAGTTACTCAGACTGAATATGTCATAGCGACCATTTTAGCGGGAATGGCTGGCGTCGTTTTGGCGTAGCGTCAGGTTGTCAATACTGATTTAGTGTTGCTATTTACATTTTAGTGTTGTGCAATTATATTTACATTTTTTAGGTTTGGAACATCGCGATTTCATCTTTCGCGACACTCCCGACGACGACATAAGCTACATGTGTTCCATCAAGTCTCGCGTCCACTCTCGGATCTTCTCTCGAGCCTTCATGGACGCGTCTCTCACTTCTCTCACTTCGGGAGTTTGAGTTATTTCATTTGTATCAGTGCTTTGAGGTATGCTATCATTATTGTGTTCTTCATCAAGTATTGTTGGTTCATCATTTTCTGAGGTAAGTGTTCTCTGAGTTATTTTCTTTTCTATCTCTTCTCTGTTTATGTGGTTTTCTGTTTCAGGTTTGTCAACGGGTTCTGCGGTTTGTGGAGTTGTGGATATTTCTTCGGTAAGAATGGTTGAGTCGAGTTCTTCTAGCAGAGGTAAGTTATCCCATGCTGGTGTAACATCTTCCTTTTCAAACTCAAACATAACCCTTTCTTTTCCAGATATATCTTCTTCAACCTCCAACGGATAAAGATGTGCGATGGAACGAGTGAATTCCGTATCATTCACCTTTACTCGCGCCACTCTGCATTGACCGTCGGCTCCTTTCAACAAAGATATAATTTTTCCAACTTTCCAGTTTTCTCGGTTCTTCGTATCTCCTTTAATCTGGACGATATCTCCTAGTTTTGGAATTTCTGATTTTGTTATCCTTGGTTCTTTAAGAGAGTGTCGGTATCTCTCCCTTAGACTTGGTAGGTACTGGTCGACGAACATTCTCTTAAACTCTTTCAGCATGTTCTGTCCACGTTTCCAACCTTCTACTAGATTCTGTTTTGTTACTGTGCCTTCTTGTGGAAATTCTGCATCTGAAGGTGTTGTCACGATGCATTTATTCAAGGTTAGAAAATCTGATGGTTTGAGAATATCCTCTAGATCAGAACCTACGCACGTCAGTGGGCGTGTGTTTAATATTGCTTCTATCTCTTTTATGATTGTACTTAGTTGATTATCTGACAATAAACTTTTCGTCAGAGTTCTCTTGAGACAGTGTTTAACTAGTCCAACAAGTCTCTCATAGAAACCTCCATGCCATGGTGCTAATTGTGGAATGAATTTCCATTCTATGTTATTAGTGATGCAATAGTTGCTTGACAGTATTTCTGCAGTTAATTTAAATTGTAGTGCGTTATCTGAAACTATTCTTGTTGGTATTCCTCTGCAAGATATAAATCTTCGTAGTGCTAATAGACATTCCTCAGCCGTCAGATCCTTAACGACTTCCAAGTGTATAGCACGTACTGCTAGACATGTATAAAGACATATCCATCTTTTTTCTGATTTATTACTTGTCTTTACTTGAAGAGGACCCAAATAATCTATTCCGGTATATGTAAAAGGTGAACTATAGTTCACTCTTTCCTTAGGAAGCGCTGGAGTAGTTGGTAATTTGAATGGACCTCCTCCATGTTTGACACAATTTGTGCATTTTCCCAATATTTTCTTTACTTGGCTTCTTCCTTGGGGAATCCAATACGATAATCTGATCAAGCTTAAGGTGTGGTTGACCCCTACATGATAGTTTTTCTTATGTGTTTCTAGGATCATTGTGTTAGTGAAATCACAATCCTTTGGGATTAGTATTGGATATCTTTTATCGTAAGACCAATCAGCGTTTTGTAATCTTCCTTTACAACGTAAGATTCCGTCTATGTCAGTAAATACTCCTAAGTTTCGTTGTAGGTTAGTATCTTTACCTTCTACTTCCTCCGGGAAATGTTCTTTTTGAATCCTTTTTATCTTTTGTGTATGTGATAGTGTATCTTCCTCACAGTGTTCTGTGGAGCTGTTTCGTGATTCTTCATCTGATTGATTTTTCCGTTCCTGCTCCTTTGAGATCTTCTCTCCACTCGTGAGATCCTCCCCAACAGGAAACGAAAAGTCATGTTCCACAGAAGAACATGTGGGAGTTACTGCGACTTCGGTTTCATTAAGCAAAGAAACTTCGGCTCTACAACCTTTCGGCCAAGTTCTGGAGTCTTCCAGTAGAAAGCTTGGTCCGGATAGCCATTTTTGCTTGTCTTCTATAGAACTCGTGGGTCTAGTAGCCACGTCTGCTGGATTCAATCCTGTTGGAACATATCTAACTGTTACTGGTGTATTTCCCTTTATTTCTTCTATCCTCCTTGCAACGAATGGTGGTAGTAGTTTGTTGCCGTAATACCAATCAATCACTATTTGACTATCTGTCCATATAGTGCTTTCTGTAAATTCAAAGTCTAGGAACTTGATTACGTACTTCAGTAACCGGCTTCCTATTAGAACACCTAATAGTTCAAGTCTTGGAATTTTTAAATTGTCCTGATCCTTGATGGGTACCACTCGTGACTTTCCTATCACAAAGCTCAGTTCTTTTCCATTGGAAATGTATACAACTGCCGCATAAGCTTTGGTTGATGCATCTGTAAAAACGTGCAGCCTGATATTGTCATCACCAGCTTGTTTGAAGTATTTCCTTGGTAAAACAATGTTTTTTGTGTCTTCCAGCTGTTCTCTAATAATTTGCCACTCATTGGTCAATTCTTCTGGTAATGGGGTATCCCATTTGAATTTATGTATCCACAGATTTTGTAGTAAAAGTTTTGCTGGTAACAAATTTGGTGCAGCATATCCGCATGGATCGTAAATTGACGCTATGTTTTTTAGTATTTCTCTCTTGGTAGTGGCTTCTGTAGTCTTTCTTGGTCTTAATCTGATCGTATCTTCTCCTGTGTTCCAATTCAGTCCTAATACTTTAACTTCTACGTCTCTGCAGACATCCGATGAAGCAATGCTTTCTGAGAATTGTTTGGAATTTGAACTCCATTCTCTGAGATTCATTGAAATCTCTTCAAATGTGATCTTACACGACTCATACATCTCTGTTGCTTCTTGTACGGAATCTACTCCTGTGACAAGGTTATCGACGTAGATGTCATTCACAATGCGTTTTAGAATTTCCTCCTTGGAACGCAGTAGATGATGTTTCAAAGTAGCGTTTAGAAGAAATGGACTTGATATCACTCCAAATGGTACGCGACAAAATCGTAAGTGTAGGATGTTATCCTCCGTGGCCGCTCCTTTTATGTCTTTCAACCATAAGAATCGAGTTACGTCTTTGTCCTTTGCGTGTAGTGCTATCTGTAGAAAAGCCTTTTCTACGTCTGCTGTTATTCCTATTTGACGCGACCTAAACCTTAACAACATTCCGGTCAAGTCTTCTAGCATAAGTGGTCCGCAGTGTAAGCATTCATTTAAACTTTTGCTATTCTTGGTCTTTGCTGAAGCGTCATAGACTATGCGAGTTGGCTTGCCCGGATGACTAACACCGTGATGTGGTAGGTAGTGTATAGGATGATCTACATCTTCGACTCCCTTTTCATTGTCCGGTACCCTTTCAATTATTTCTTTTGCTAATTGTTCTTTTAATGTAGTATCATACGCTGTTAGTGAATCGAAATTTAATCGTTTGAGTAGATTGACTAGTCTGCCTATGGCTAGGCCGTAATTAGTTTCTAAATTAGGTGGGTAATCTATCCATGGCCAACTAACAGTGTATCTGTTATTTACTAGTTCTATTGTATCATTGAATTGGTTGATTACTTCTTCGTCTCTAGTCAATTTTGGTGAATCGCATATTCCAATGGATTCTAATTCCCATAAGCATTTGAGGTTTCCATTGTACAATGGAAGATCCGGTGATGTCAGTTTATTTTCTACTCCCTGAAAGTAAGTTATTACTGACAACGTGTCCATGGATTTCGTGTTAGTTCTTCCAGTTAGTATGTAACCGAATTTAGAGTCAATCAAGAATAAATTACTTTCCAGTTGAATTTTGTCTTCAAGGATGAATGAAATGTAGAAGTCATTGCCAACCAATATGTCTATTTTGGGTGACAACGAGCCGTCATCTGCCAAAATTAAATTATCTCTGTGTTTACCTATGTCAATACCATGGAAAGGAACTCCATTTGAAATATGAGGAACAACATTAGCTTCTATTTGTAAAATATTATTTGTTTTTGTTTGTATCTGTAACTTGACTATGGGGCTTTCTATTACTTGGGGAGTTTTCGATCCGAACGTGAAAACTGATAAGGTACTTTCTTCTTCGATAGGAAGGTTCAATTTTGAAGCTATTTCTTGCGTTATATAAGTACGTTGACTACCCGAGTCCAACAGTACCCGACAGGTCCTTTCAACTGACTTATCGCCTTTACGTTGAGCTTTAACTGTAGTCGTTTGTAATATAGTGGAGCTTATAGAGTTGCCATGAAGCGTCTTGACTTCCTCGGTTTTATTTATGCAATTCTTATAACAAAGTGCTCTGTTATGATGGCCAGATTTGTCACAGTATACACATTTAATTGACCTTTTACAATCTTTTACTCGATGATTTTTGCCTAGGCAGGCAAAGCAGTGATCCTTTAATTTTTCTTTCCTTTCTTCCACAGTTGCAACCCCCTTGCATTGATCGTTGAAGTGCGATCCTTGGCAAAAAATGCATTGAAGTTTCCTTTTCTTTTTCATGGGCCTGTCTCTTTTACTTCCTTGTTCTTGAGGTCTTCTTTTTGTGGAATTACTATTGTAGTTACTGTTTTTATGGAATGGTTTTTTCTCACTAAACCTTTCTTCTCTTTTATTTCCTGGGCGGGTTTGACTTGAATCGTGGTTTTCAGAATTCTTGTGATTTCTGTTGGGTTTTACGGATTTTCCCTTCTTGTTGTGTGAGCTTGTGTGTAACGTCTGAGTGGTATATTCTTCCAGATTTTCGGAAGTGATCCTATTTGCGTCTTCCCTAGCAGCTATTATGGTTTCCAGATGTTGACGAATCTCTTCTATTGACTCGGTTTTTGCCTTTATTTTTAGTTCATACACTATGTCCGAGGGCATTTTTTCTAGGATCATGAATCTAAGATGATCGTGATCGACGTTTTGATTCAGTGATTTTAGGATTCTTAAATGTCTTTCTATTTGACCAAATGTGTTTCTTGCCTCTGTTGCGTTGCCTTTGGAGGCTTTTGGCACTTTATATAAAGCAGCGTAGTGCGCGTCTATGATGTGATTTTCTTTGCCGTATCTGTTCTTCAGTGTAGAAACAGCTATTTCATAGTTCTTATTAGTGGTCTCTATCCCTTCGATGACCTTCTTCGCTTCGCCTTTCAAAGAACCTTTAAGGTATAAAAGTTTATCTACCTCTGATAGGTCTCTATTTCCTACATTGGAGCAGAATTGGTCCCAAAATTGATGCCATTCCAGAATGTCTCCAGAAAATTCTGGCAAACTTAATTTGGGTAATTTCCCCATTAGTGCGGTATTCCTACCCGGTGATATAGTTGGTGCAGAGTTTTCTTTTATCCTTTTCAGTTTGATATTCATTTCCGCTAGAACCTCCTCACCGTTTAGTTGTATTTCACTAAAGGAAGTGACCTCTTCCACATAAGATTGCATTTCGTTTAATGATAGACTACTGTTTAACTCAGTTCCGAATTTTTTCACAGTTACCTCTAGCTTACCTAGCACTATTTCTAACTTTTCCGAATTTTCTTTATTAGCATTATCCTTATAGGTGAGTGCTTCTTCGGTTAGTTTAGAGATAGCATTTGATATAGACTCAAGTCGCCTTATCAGAATTTGTTCCATTTTGAAATTCTGAAAAAGTATTTTATAATTTTATACCTTGTATCCTAAGTTAAAGATTTACATCATGTATATCCTTAAATTTCCCAATTGCGTGGCGTTCGCAATATAGTAAAATTGAAAAAAAATAAAATTTGTTTAACACCCTGTATGACCAAAAGTTTATCTAAAACCTTTTGTGAACAAAGAACTCTACCAACACCTGACATATAATAGAATTACATTTTATTAATGCCCTGTATATATAACAGAAAGTTTTAATTGTCAACCTGTATAGGACACAAAAGAATTTTATTGTCATCCTGTACAGGACAAAAAAAAAAATTTATTGTCACCCTGTATACAACAAGTTAAAAGCAAGAAATATTTCACTATCTCTAGAATACAACATTTTCCATAATGAACTCAGCCCCTGAATTGTAATTATGGGTAAGGGAATTTCTCTTATACCTAAGAGGTTTCCGTATTTACTCAGAATATATTCTTATCACCGTTGCTGGTTGACGGGTAAAACTCTCAGTATTAACCCAGAATATATTCATATTACTGTTGCTGTTTGACAGGTGAAGCTGGTTTGTTTCATTATTTTTAATTTTCTGATATTACTTTTAAAATTTCTATGTCATTCACTCATCCCTCCATCAATCATTTATATGGTTGATGTTCTTGTTAATTATTTATTTATAAACATATCAGGTACCTACCAACATCATTTGTGTATGCATCCACAAATGATATTAGGGTTCACCTTCCTTAACTTAGTACTTAGTTAATTGGTACACTTTAGTAGCTAACATGAAACAATGCAGTCAGTCAGGGATGATGTGTATAACATGACAGTAGTTCACACATAATTTATAATATACAATCCAGTTTCACACATGTCAATTTTATACTCAGTTCTTTAAAGTACTTAATTGGTAAAATAACTTACAATGAGTGTTGCTGTATTTTTCCTTTCTATAGTAGCAGGGATCTATACATGAGAATAGATATCAGGTGTCGATGTCAGTGTCACGCATCTGCCTTCATTTGCCCATCTGTATAGAGGGTATTAGGTATGAATAAACAGTTTTATGTGAACTTGTATATATCAATGCTGTCTCTAGGTAAGTTTTAACACACCAAGTGATAATATTATAATGTTACAAAGGTTTTCTCTTTAGCTAGGTACTTATTTATCAATCACAATATTAAAATGACGTCCGTCCGTCCGTTGAGCACATGTAGTTTTAACAAAGTATACTTTATGTAGTTTCCTCTATTATTCGTTACAGCTTATAAATCGTGAAATAGTTTACCTTATAATCTTCTTAATTATTCCCAAGTTATTTTAAGTTTCCTTTTGTTCACTGATAGAAGTAGTTATAACTTTCTTGAAGTTATTTCGCCCAAACAACTCGTGGGTTTCCTTAATATCGATATCACTTTTTCATAGTTAAACGAATTATGTTTACTATGCACACAATACTTAACGGTTTCTAATAATTTTTATTCCTGTAAAACGTAACGAACAAGGAAATAAGTAAACTTTAGTTTTAACAAAGTTCAGTATGACACACGAGACGCTACCGCCATCGCCATTTTGAATGCATCAAAGTTTTCACAGTCGGATTTCGCAATTTTATCAATATTGTTTCGTGTGAGAATGCTTAATATGTTATTCAGTAAATTACTTTTGGAATTTACTTGACTGTATATAAGATTTATAGGTTTTAACTCTCTAAGGATAGGATAATCGTAAGTTTCTTCGAAGTCCACTGCCTATTACTTCCTATTTCCGGTCAAAGAGAGTGTCAGTCATTCTGCCAAACTTGTTTTATCAAGTCCGCGCCAAATTCAAATTTAGAATGTTTAATTGGCTTATAACGTTGCACATCACACGTACACACGCTACATACCCATTCAATTTGCAGTAGCTTCGAGAATCTTTCATCTCGGCCTGCTGTTCATCTCAATAAACTTAGATAAATGAACATTTACTCATCATCACCTTGACGTTCTAATTTTGGCGCCTATAGGTGAATTATTATGGACATCCGCTTATTGGACGTTAGTTCCCATCGAATTTATATA
The DNA here is from genome assembly GCA_949775195.1 of Diarsia dahlii. Lineage (NCBI taxonomy): Eukaryota > Metazoa > Arthropoda > Insecta > Lepidoptera > Noctuidae > Diarsia > Diarsia dahlii. The sequence continues at coordinate 9,854,267 of OX459210.1, read as the reverse complement.
GAGGTCGCTGCCAACCTGATTTAATACACAAATGTTATTAAGTAAATGAATTTTTATGGACATCCGCTTATGAACATTAGTTCCCATCGGATTATATAGATGTCGCTGCCAACCTGATTTAATACACAAATATTATTATGTAGATGAATTTTTATGGACATCCGCTTATGAACGTTAGTTCTAATCGAATTATATAGATGTCGCTGCCAACCTGATTTAATACACAAACATTTCTAATATTTAACAATAAGAGTCTGGATTGATTTTATGCCTTGGGATGCTTTAAATGTTACCGTTTTGTAATACCTGAGCATCTCCACCATGTCGCGAGGGCAATTGGATTTATTTCTTTTATGTATATTATATTCTAGTCATCTCAAAGTTCACAAAGTGATTGGTTTTATGGTAACCATATATAAATGTACTGCTTCGCTTTAATCCCAACGCCTCACGATATAATAGAGGTACTCACCTTTGTAACTCCCCTTCGGTTGTGTAAGTATCTCGCAATCCAGTCTCTTATCTCCGGTCCGCAAGGGCACCGGAGTGTTATTCCTCCAGCTTCTCAGGAGTCAATAGGATATCTGTAAATTTTAAGTACCCATGAATCTTTGGGCTAAGTATTACCTATCTGTCTTCGTTGATGAAGCCTTTTATAGCAGTCATCCATTTACCATACCTATGATGAGGTTTGTTCTCATCACTAATGTTTGTGACACGTATGTGCTAATCAGATACTGGATTCTTTCCACGTCTGTTGAAGCACGCATCCCAGATCGACTTCGGCCCCTGGCCTCTTCGTCTGAAATGCTCCCCTCCGGGTCTTACCTATATATTGGTGATATAGTGTAATTATACGTCCGTCGACGTTATGCGCCCGTCGGCACATTTACGTAGGCAGTGGGGTTGGATTTATAAGGGAGGGCTTGCCCAAGACCCTTCCTATGGCTATAAACCCTAAGCGCTTTATGTCCGGACGAGCAGCTAGCATGTGGTCGCTGTTATGCCCTCAGCCCAACGCTGAAGGCACGACCCACACATTTAAGTTTAGGTGTCTCAAACTATTCGAACAGGTACAAACAAGTACCTCCACACATATTGTAATATCCATTAACTATATTGTTTAGACCAACAGATAAATAATACTTAGCTTTACAGGAGGCCCGCGACCCGGATGACAGGAATCCCCATGAACTCCAGGCACTGAATTTACTTCACTTGAAGTTACATTAGTTACTCAGACTGAATATGTCATAGCGACCATTTTAGCGGGAATGGCTGGCGTCGTTTTGGCGTAGCGTCAGGTTGTCAATACTGATTTAGTGTTGCTATTTACATTTTAGTGTTGTGCAATTATATTTACATTTTTTAGGTTTGGAACATCGCGATTTCATCTTTCGCGACAACATCCACCCGCAATGACTTTAGTTTATCTGTGATCATGGTGCTTGTAACAGCGCCGAAATATCGGGAACTCGAAGTCGAAACATTAAGTGAACATGGTAAATATCCCGTTTATAGTATTAATAGTAATTATATAATACAGCTGAAGGAAAACTCATGAACAAGTCTACAGAGAATGAGAAACCTTACAAATACGAGTACAGCAGAACGACAATTTTTTTTGTAATATCTGATAATCTTTTTGTTTCTTTACTTCCTGAAGCTTATTGCGTAAAACGAAACGCTACATAAAATGACACGTCAAAGAATAGACTGCACGAAATGATACCAACGTAAAATAAATTACCATAAATCTGGGTCCTTTCAGGTATTTGGTTTTGTGTGTTGTTTGGACTGGTGGGTGGCAATGGTAAAAATATAAATAAATAGCTTTTGCCCGCGACTTTGTCCGCGTGGAATAATGACTTCCGGCAGAATTTGGGGTTTTCGCTTAGTTATCGCTTTTTCCATGGTCGATCGATTACGTGTGTGAACAAACATTTAAAAATCAAATTGTCTCTCTTTGTAATATTAGTACACATACCTACAGATTTAGAAAAGCTAGGCCAGACAATTTCTGCGGCAGATTTCTGTCCTGGCAAGTACGTGGTGATATATGTATTTTCTAAGTGTATTTAGACACCACTGACAAGTGAAGATTCTCCCATACGACGTATTCTTGCTGCCCGTGCTTGAGAACTATGTTTAGAAAGTTGAGACCTGGCTCTCTTAGGCATTTTCAAATGTTTAAGAAAATGTTAATAGCGTGTAATATTTTAGCTCTGAAAAGAACTGTTGCTTAGCCCTGAAAATAACTGTTGTTTAGCCCTGAAAAGAACTGTTGGTTTGCCCTGAAACGAACTGTTGGTTACCCCTGAAAAGAACTGTTTGTTGGTTAGCCCTGATTAGCTCTGCGAAGAACTGTTGTTTAGCTCTGAGAAGAACTTTTGAGTAGGTTTTTTTGTGGTGGGTGGAAAATCATCAAATAACCCCCCCCCCCCCCCCCGCTCTTGGAAGAGTGAAGGGGAGTGTCAGATTTCTACTGACTAAAAACCAACCCATGTTCCTTCCTCGCCCTTGTGCCAAGGCCACGTCATCTCTTTCGATAATCCGCAGCCCCGACGGGAATCCGCAGTACTCATAGATCTAAACTCCACTCCCGCACGCGCACCCCCGCCTTGGTGACGCTCACTTCGCAGCGGGCCGTGCAGCAGAAATCGTAATATTTTAATTTCGCCATAACTTCAAAACCAAACGTCCAATTTTAATCATTCAAAGACCAAATATTATCTGCATAAACTGTACTTAGTGATGAAATTTATTATGATAAGGATTAATAGCATGAGTAAAATAAATGCGTTTAAATGTAGTCCAAAAAAAAATCAAGATTTTTAGATAAAAAAATGGTTGTTGTGCCTCACTCGACATAGTTAAGTATAGTGTTTTGTGGACTTTTTTGTAGATATTTATAAGATCTACAATTAATTAGAACATTTTATGGTTCTGTCTTTTATAGTTTTGGCAGCGTACGCTAAATAAGTAACTTTTCTGGTTGATTTTTTACACCTTGTGTCCGAAAAACCCAAATATCTTACGGAACCCTATTTTTTTCCAAAATAAAATTTAGCCTATGTTACTCGTGGATAATGTAGCTTTCGAATGGTGAAAGAATTTTTTTAAACGGTCTAGTAGCTTTTAAGCCTATTCATTACAACCAAACAAACAAAGTTTTCCTCTTTATAATATTAGTATAGACTAGTATAGATATAGATAACTAAATTACTAAAAAAACTTTAAACTTAATACAAATAACATACAAACATCTAAGGCTAAACATTAGAAGTTTTTTATTTTGGATGAAATTTTCATAAGCACTAGGAATCGTAATAAATTGACGACTACAGCATGCATGTCATTGTGCAGCAGTGGCTATATGAATGGTTGCAAATAATGCTAAAATTTTAAGTGAGTCTGGCAGCACAGTTTTTCCCCGTCTGTCCGTCATCTGTACAACGCACGAAATGCGTCAGCTGTCAATGAAGTGTACAAATACTTATTGTTGCCCTTCTTATCATTTTTGTAATTAATTTACATTATTCGTTGTGTCGCCTACCATGTTTACGGCGATAAGGTAGTGTTTACGTTTTTATATCGTCTGGAAACGGTAAAAACCCTCACGCACATGACTAGCTCTCTAGGAGCAAACATGTTGCTCGTTCACACGTGTTTATTTGTGTTATTTGCGCTATTTATTGATAGCTGTGTGCCTCGATCTATCGAGGAGATTGAGGAAAATTTCCTTGTGTCCCCTAAGTACCCGAAATACGATGAATTGGTGAATTTGACTAGTGAATGGGAGTCGACGTACCCGCATCTGATCAAGTCGTATTCAATTGGGAAGTCTGTGCAAGGACGCCAACTGTGGGTGCTGCAAATAAGCGAGGATGTTCAAACGCCGCACAATGAGCGGCCATCGTTCAAGTATGTGGCCAACATGCATGGAGACGAGTCTGTGGGCCGTCAGCTGATGATATACTTGGCCCAATATTTGTTGGAGAACTATGGCAAGGATGACCGAGTCACCAAGTTGGTGAATACAACTGATATACACTTGATGCCGTCGTTAAATCCTGATGGATTTGAGAGTAGTGAGGTAAGAAACTTAATTATTAATTTAGACTATTCTTTTAAGAAAGTGGTATCTCAATACAGAGTGGGTGGTGTCAACAGGTTTGTATAGCTGGTAAATGCTTACGTAATAATTTGTATACTGTGTACATATTCCTTTTATCAATATTTACTTAACAGAAAGCAATAAGTCTAGTTCTTTCAAGTTATTGTGACTAGTAAAGTAACACATATTTGGCTCACTGGTAAAGTTATTGTAAGTGGCTCCTTAAAACATTGATTTATTAATTTGTGGTAACAATGATTCATAGAAAGGAATGTAAAGGAAATTTTGTGAATAATATTATTATTCATTAATTCAATATGAACGGTGACATACTGGTAGATTTAAACGTCATTGAAAAACTTCAATTTGCATATTTATAAATACAAGATTATATAGTCTCATTCTTTTGGTTAGTGGTATAGTTTTATCATTAAATATGCAAAGAGAGGACTTAAATGACAATACTTAAAGATATTCACTTATCTTGTTGAACCTAACAAATGTTATATGATCTGCGATAGTGCACAAGAAAGTGGGACTTAAAACAACAATAAAAATATAGTCATTTAGTATTAATTGCAAGTAATCACTAAATCACATAGAAAATGGCTTCTAAAACCTCACATGATTATAGGATGTTCCTGTGATGGATTAAATTGCATGATTTCAATAATAATACTAGATATACTCTCATTAATTTGAGATATTTTTAGAGGGGATTTACTCATAAGCAATGAGGGAATCCCTGGCAAATATATATAATAACATTTCCCAAACGTTCAGAATTATCTTCTTATTATCTTGTCCAATTAGTAGACAGTAAATGATTGTTCCATTAAAAGTTATATTAACTTAATAAAAAAAAGAGATAAACATTTTCCTTATGTTGCTTATGAACAAAAGGAAAAAGTTTACCTCATTTATAATTGAATCCAATCAATTGCTATTGTTCTAATCCATAATTATGCTAATGTTTTATAATAATTATTAAAGAATATTATATTATAATCATTTAAGTATATTTTTTTCTCTATGATTTTTCTGAGAGCTTAGGAAGGCAATAGACCCCCATTTTGAGTTTTTGAATGCAGTATCGAGTTCCTGATAACTTCAGAAAGTTTGACTTAAAAGATACTGTGCTGCATTGCTTGCTGACAGACCCCGTATGTGTGGTTTTGATAGTGACAGTCTGCAGTCCATAGGTGAGGGTAGATAGAATGCACATATCCATAAATTTTCTCTTCAGTGAGCGAGGGAAAGTTCCATTCATCTATATAAATAAAAAGAGAAGTCCTGACTGACTGACTCATCAACGCCCAGCTCAAACCCTTGGACCTAGAAAGCTGAAATTTTACACAATACTCGTAATGTAGACAAGAAATTAGGAAGGATTTTTCAAAATTCAACCCCTAAGGGAGTTAAATAGGGGATGAAAGTTTGTATGAAAAATCGCAATTTTTGATATTTTCCGACATCCACGCGGGCGAAGCCGCTGGCAAAAGCTAGTAAAAAATATACTCGTCACAACAATTTTAATCATTGAAACTATGGAGCTTTTATGAGGAAGAGTGGATTTAAGTAGTAGCTTGATGGGTTGAAAACCATTCCATATTCCACCCCATGGCAAAGTCCACACCGTCACCACTCAATTTTTACTTCCCTCAACGTAACGTAAAGCACCTAAGAACCCAACGTGGTTGAATATGATACAAGAGTTCTACTTATAAATAAGTTATCTGATCTGAATTTCCTCACTTAATAGGTATATGCTCTACATTTACGTAAAAAGAAAGTATTACTTAAGAGTACATTCATTAAGTTTTTTAATACATAAGTAGAAGAACGACAACTTCATAAAAAGTGACCTACTCAAGGTTTTATTATATAACAGTTTAGGTTTTTCCAACAATTACTAGACAGTTTTTTGTGTATGTTTTTGCATTTGACAAAGAGTTTAACTTGTTGGCCTAGTGGTTGCAAGCGCGACTGCATGTCCTGGGTTCGATTCTTGGATCCTGCAAAGTGTTATTGGGTTTTTCCAACAGGAATTTCTGAGTAGCAGCCACGGAGTCTAGATTTGTGCGCGGATGATGGCAATAAGCTCGACCCCTATTACATGGAACTTAAACAACTGGCGAAATGTGGTTGTACTATTAGGTATAACTCTGTCCTCGTCGGGGCTGTGGATATCGAAAGGTTACCGCGGCTCCGACACAAGGGCGAAGAAGAAGGAACATGGGTTTGGTTTTTAGTCAGTAGAAGTCTGACACTCCCCTTCGCTCTGCCCAAGAGATGGGGGGGGTTATTCGATGATTTTCCACCCACCAAAAAAAAAAAAAAAAAAGGTATAACTCTGCCTAACTCTTTAGGGATTATAGGCCTTGGTATGTTGTGTTCAGAAAAATTAAACCAAAATTCTACAAAATCTTTATTATTGCTTATGTTAAAGTGTGAAGCTTGGCTTGTATTCAGTAATAAATCAATTATTTCCATAATTCAGTTTATCCTTGGACAAGTTTATCCGTAGGTACTTGTAAATTGAGTTCAAGTTGTTTTGTTATTACATTGTTTACTTTGCTCATGAGATTGGCTTAATTAATGTAAATATCATACTGATAATTTTGAAGAAATAATAATACTTATTATAAAGAAATTCTGTGGAATACTGAACCAGACTAATATTCCCACTAGTGGGACATAGCTCTCTGCTCTGTAAAAGGGAGCCAGACCTCTTTTCCTCCTGACCTCCTCTTTTGAGTTGTTATTACAGCTCAGGTTCACAAGTAGATGGTAAATTAACTGCCCCATTAGTCTCGTGGTCGCAAGCGCGACTACTGAACGTGGGATCCTGGGTTTGATTCCCTCTGGGTTTTTTCAATTGGAAATTACTCTCTCTCTTCTAAGTTTGCAAGTTAGCTGCATGATAGCCCCGTGTCTTGGCTAGGACGTTAAGCCGTCAGTCCTGACTCCTGCGCCTGATCTCTCCGGTCGTATCGGATTGCCTTTTCCATCGGACTATGAGAGTGCACCCGTATCTGCGCACAGACTTGTCATATCTCCCAAGCCGATGCAGCTACTCGGCTTTTGACTGTAAGCAAACGTACTATAGGACATTAGAATTGTGACTTATACTTCGAACATAATTATAGAGATACACCATACGCAATTTGTGATGCATCACTAAATATGTGTAGATCTATATCTTTATACGAATCACAATGTGTGACTACACATTGTGATTTAAGTACAAGTCACAATTCTAATGTACTAGTACGTTTGCTTACAACCAAAAGCCGAGTAGATGGCTAATATCAATTAGATTGGCCAGGAGAAAGGGAACACGGCCAGAAGGCGAATTAAGGTACCTATATCAAACAAAAATATAAACTGAATAAGACACTAATGATAATGTCAGATGGTCTAAACACAAATTCAAAGCCATGAAATCATATACACAAATAGATAAAATTAGCATGACAAACATAACATATTAACAAGCATGAACCACATGCTTTTCATCTGTTGTTTGTGGTACCTTTTGTTTGAAATATATTTCTATTGTTTTATCTTATGATCTACACGCACCAGTGGTAGACCATGTAGGTACGGTCATTAGTAGTAACTCAACAGACTTCCGAAAAGGCTGAACAGTAATGTAAGGCCCGGTTTTCACCAAAGCGGATACGAGTGGAGCGGAGATGTGCGGTAATCGACCAATCACATCAGTTAAAATTTACATTCTGGTCTTTCGCCCTTCCTGTGATTGATCGAATTTGGCACATCTCTCCTCTCTGCTCTTCTCCACTTTGGTGGAAACCGGGCCTAAGACTGCGAATCTGCGATCAGAACATACGCATTGCCAGCCAGCCACCGAGCGAGTGCGTAGTTTAATGATCTTCAAACTCAAGAGCATTTATTTGAACATGAGACCAATTGAAGTAGGTTTACCATTATGCCCGAGGTTTTCTGGACATTTCCGGGGTTTTAGCTCAGTATCCGAAATCCCGGGGAAATTCTAAATCGTCTTGAAAGCATTTATTGCAACGAGTCTAGTTAAATTAGGTTTACCATACGTCCGATATGTTCGGGACATGTCCGGGGTTTTAGCTCAGTGTCCGGAATGCGGGGGAATTCTAAAACGTTCGGAAAAGTTGACTGGTTAAAATGTACTGTTCTGAACTACAGATTTTTTTTCGTGATTTTGAAAGTTGTTTGTTATCGTGGGTACAAATCACTAATTATCAGTCAATACTTACGGAATTACAATCATTAAAATCATCAATCATCATCATCAGCCATAAGACGTCCACTGCTGGACAAAGGCCTCCCCCATAGGCCCCATAGAACGCCATAGGTTTATAGAAATGTACGAGTATGTAAAGAAACTCCGAGCATAGCTCTGTCCATGGCTCGTTATCATCAATATAACCCTCTTAAGTTCAATTATGTTCTACAATAAGTCTTTTTCGATTTATGTTATTTTTCTCGAGTTTTTTTTTACCGTAAATAATTGGAATCAATTTTCTCTGCGGCATTTATTATGTCAATGTAGCGTGGATTATTTTCAGTTCGTCAATTACTGCTACCATGAAATGCCGTATTGAACATAAAAGATTGAATAGACCAATAATATTATATATTTTATTTTTGGCTACAATTTAAATGCTCACCAAAAAAGATTTTTAGACCCTATAGACTAAAGTACAGTGAAGTACCAAATAAAATATTTTAACTTCAAATAAAATAAACCCACTCTATACCGAGGTGCCTAAAGATCAACGTTTTAACTTCCAAATAATTAGACACTCATCAGAATAATTGTACGTGTTGCATTTGTATTCTTTTTGCCTACCAAAATGGATAAATGCTCACCAAATCTTGTTTCTCTGAAGTAGTAACATTACTACCCAAAATGACAGTTCTAAATAGCTATAATGTAATCGTATTATCGTAGGGTATGCGAATGCGAACCCGCTACTACGAAAAATTTGGATGCAAGAGCGAGCACAGTTAGCTCGGGGCTTGGGGCACCCGGACTCGGACAGGTTAGGTTAGAAGAGGCCTATTCGCTCGCTTCCATGACCCCACCATCCCCTTCGTGGTTATTGCGAATCCTATTCTATTTAACATACAACCTGACATTGACCGGTAAATTGCAAAAAAACGTAAGAAAATTCGAATTTCGCGGGCTACCTTGTCGTATAACCTTAGAACAGTCCTATAAAATCTTATTCCAGTGTGGAAACGTGACAGAACTATACAGGGTGTCTAGCGCCATCTCTTTTCCACACTGGATTAAGAATAAGTTAGAACTGTTTTAAGACGTCATGGTAGGCCTTCTGTTCCGAAAGCAGTCGTGACCCAGTGGTGACGACCCCGACTTTCGTGTCGCAGGTCGTAGATTCGAACCCAATTACTTCATTTTTGGTAATTTATAGCAATAAATGGCTTTCAAAACGGTGAAGAAAGACATCGTGGAGAAACCGATTGTTCGAAGATATGTCGCATCCATGCTGGGTGGGCCTGCAACTGCATATAGATAGGATTACCGCTCTCTCCCTCTTTTAGAGAGGAGGTCAGGAGAACCATGTCCCAACACTCCCAACAGTGGGAGTTTTATAAGATACTGGATGATTATGACCTGTTTTGCCCCCTCTACAATAACTTCCAATTATCTTGTACTATATAGCTTTGGCTCGCGGTCGCGGCTTCGCCTGCGTGATGTCGATTTTTACCCGACTACGGCGAAGCCAAAAGGAAAGGTAATGATTTTGGCAGTCTATGTATGTATGTATGTATGTATGTATGTTCCACCGTAGCGCCTAAACTACTGAACGGATTTTAATAAATTAGGTGTCAATAGATTCGTAAGAATAGTGCGGGTGACATAGGCTATATAAATTTTATAAATTCTTTTTATGGCGGATTTTAAATGTCAAAAACTTACCTCAAAAAATATTAAATTGAGATAATCATAGCAAGTTTGGTATCAAATGAAAGGTCTTGGCGAGCACATTACAAATATGTATTATATTATAGTTTAAGTACACACAAAAACAAAATTCAAATAAAAAAATTAAGTTCAAAAATCTAAAACCCGACTACTAACAAAATAGCGGTCTTAAAAGTAGAAAACAAGAAAATAATTCTTGTCTGATATTCTTCGTAGTCGCATGCCACCTTGCTAATGGCAATTAGCAGCTGACTTCTGTATCAATGAGAACGCCATGAAGGAGCATCAGGTATCAGTGGCATGCGACTACGAAGAATATCAGACAAGAATTATTTTCTTGTTTTCTACTTTTAAGACCGCTATTTTGTTAGTAGTCGGGTTTTATATTTTTGAACTTAATTTTTTTATCCATAAAAACTTTCACGCCATTTTTTTTGGCATGTGCGAAATCATCAAAGTGGATGCCTTTGTCATAAGAGAAAAACGTGTGCGAAAAAGTTTCTAGCCCTAAGGGTTTTTTGGCCTGTGCATTTATCCTCAGTTAGACAGCTTTGCCTTTTAAATATACATATATAGATAGCAGAACACTTCTTGCTGTTCAAGAATTTACTCGAGCTTACGAAAAAAAAAACAAAATTGCTTTTGTTTTCTCTAAGAACCCTTTCTAAAATCCAATATGATTACATGAAGTACCCTTATCACCTTCAGAGTGTTATCACCTTATTGACTGGGACAAGGAAATTATTATTGCAACTGCACAATAGGTCATTGACTTTACTTTTTTATCCATTGCTTCATAAACACTGAAACTTTCCACCTACTTTAAAGGTAAACTAAAACCATACCATATATGGACTCTGAGATAGGGTAGGTATATTATTGTACAGCATACATGTGTGGATTAATTGGGTTGAAATGTGTGCATAAAATCCGAAAATATACTTTAAATGCACTTGAAATAAAGTCTACAATTGTTAGTATGTTATTGATGAATTAACGAGTTAAAGGTTAATTAATCGTCTTAATTATCAGACGAATACGAATGCATCACACATGTTGATGCATTCATTGGTACGCACCACGTTTAAACAAGCTATGAATACCAAATTAAGCTGATCTCTCATTCTACGGGAAGATCATAGAAAGCGAGGCCAGGTTATACTGGATATGTATAGCTTGATGTGTCGATAAGTGTACCTAAATTACTGCACTATGTCACAGTATAAATATGGACAGTACCGAAACTAAGCCTAGTTGATGCGATAACTACCTACGCTCCATTGAAGCAATAGGGTTGTCCCTTTTAATGTTGATGATATTGTTTTTTTTTCTTAAATATTTTTATTCTGTTGTGATCAATGAATCGAATTGAAATAACTAGCTTACTACAACTAGTGATATGCAATTCTGCTATAAATAATTAACATATTATTAATATTAAGAACGAATATACAACAAGCGGAGTTTTGGGGTACAGCAGCTGCCTTGCGAAAAAAAAAATGCTTATCTCTCAAAATACAGTGCTATGTCAATATGTGGTGAATCCTGGGTGATACTATATTATTATATTGTTTTAAATTATTATTATCAATGAACTTTTCTTCATATCATACTACACAGTTTTAGACTAATAAAATGTTATTTGATGTTATTATTAAGAGTAAAGTTGGACCAGATTTTTTTTTGGTGTTATGTGATTCTCACTTAAACATCACGGGGGTGGCAGAGGGGGGTCAAAATTTTGGTCCTTTTTTGTCTAGGACGCTCCGTTTTCGAGATATTTCATTTTTTTTTTTACAGAAACTTTGAACGCCCATAATTCGTTAACAAAAATCATTCTTACCTTTAAAAATTAGTAGGAAGTTTAAAATACAATATCTCCGGTTTTGATGAAGCCGAGTTCAAACACCCGTATACGTTCCCGGCATTTAAAAAAGATTGGAGGATATTAATTTAAAAAAAAACTTTTACGTAAACTAACCACTCGTCTCGGCGCGGCACGCACAACTGAGAGCACTGCCACAATCGCTAGCTGGCCCTGTCGATGCGCATGTTTGTGTGAGTGTGCGGTTTCGAGCGTTTGTAGGCAGTTTCCGTACTGTCCATATTTATATTGTGACTATGTATTCATATACGCTTCTGTCTGCTATCAAGCGTTGCTAATTATGGTCTCAGTGACCGTTACAATGAACGGTACAAGAGAAAATTGTCGTATTAATAATACTTCGATCAACAATACCATGGTACTAGTGTTGATCATTGTCAAAGTATTTATTATAACTTGAATTAACTTGGTTTAAGTAAGGACTGGCGATTGCAGAGAAATTCGTTGTTGAAAAATACGTTCTGGCTGTTTCTGCCTATTGGTGCTTAGCTCAAGATTTTAGACAAATTGAGTAAAACAAATATTTAAATGTTTGACCTTTCCTATATAAACTTGGATCTGCGCAATTCCTATAAACAGCTGGAACGCGGATCCACGATAAAAATACCCAATCCGTTTCTTTTCTTACTTAACTTTACTTTAATTCGTGGATCCACGTGTACGTGTACCTACGATATCAAAGGTGAAAACATGAAATTACTCAAAAATATTTCAGGTGCATAATTTTCAACCTTTTAGTTTATACACACAAACTCACGCACGCCTACTACATCTATAGACTACCGTCAGATCAGTGTCCATAAAAACTTCTGTTGCATCGTCCATTTTGTCATAAATCCGTTCATACAATTCTATTCAGTTGGTACCTATTGTTTACTTACTTATTTGACTTACACAGGTTCATTAACGACTTTCTGAACGACTTATTACCGTGACCGCCTCATTAGAATCTTATTGTATCGTTTCATGTAGTAATGTGAGACTAAATTTATGGAGCACTGCAAAGTGATGCGGAGGAATAAGAGAATTGTCCGGGGAAAGTTTCGGATAGGAATGTTGAAAAACACAATACATAGTTAGGCAAGCACAGATGAAGAATACATTGTAAATTGGTAGAGAATGGTGACCAACAAAACATGTCATAAAATTACAATATGTATATTTGTATGTATAATATGTATTTTTTTACAATATAAATTAGAAGGTCGAGATTTTCGCTAAATATTAGTTACTGAAAATGACCATTCGCGACTGTTGAGCATGAAATCCTAGCTTTATATTTCATCATTCAGTTTCTTCATCTGGAATTTCTTTGTAGCAGCCACAGAGTCTTGTATTTGTGTCCGATTGATGGCAAAAGACTCGCCCCTTAAAAGTTGGGACTTAAACATAACTTATGAAATGTGAGGGTACTATTAACTACACCTTTACCTTACTTGTGATATTAACTATTACGTTCCCCTCTTACAGGAAAACAATTGCGAGTCCCTTCGAGAATACGTCGGCAGGAACAACGCTAAAGGCATAGATCTAAACAGGGATTTCCCTGACCAGTTCGACAAACACAAGTCGAATGATGACGAGTACTTGTACGGGGGTCGACAACCGGAGACCGTAGCGCTGATGAGATGGGTGACCGGGAAGCAGTTTGTGCTGTCCGGCAACCTGCATGGAGGGGCTGTGGTTGCTAGCTATCCTTATGATGATTCCAGGTTGGTATTTAATTGGCTGATGTAGTTTATTTAGTGGTTGGTCTACTTATCGGAAGCGCTACTACTGAGAGCTTGGTCCTGGATTCAATCGGATTAGATTCATTAGAATGTCTTGATTTTTACTAGATTAGTTACTGAAAATTAACTATAGTGACTGCTGAGCATGATGTAGTCCTAGGTTCAATTTGCAGGTCGGGCAAAATACTACGAGTATTGGTTGGTTTTTTCATCAGGATTTTTACAGTATCTGTATATTTTTTGCTGGTTTTGCTCTTATTAATTAAATTACATCATGCCTGGAAGGGGGCAGAGGTGTACCTATAGTACACCCACATTTCGCCAATTTTTTTAAAATTCTATTTAACAGATTGCGAGTCCATTACCATTAACTGGACGCAATCCAGACTCCAGCTACTACTCAAAAAATCCTGATGAATAAAATTCTGCCCGAACCGGGAATCGAACCCATGAACTCATGACCCACCCAACCCACAAAGCAATTTTTTTTTGGACGGTGGGAAGTCATCAAATGACTCCTCCCGCTCTGGGCAGCGCGGTAGGGAGTGTCAGACTTCCACCCATGTTCCTTCTTAGCCCTTTGTCTCGAGGCCGCGGTATCTCTTTCGAACAACGCGCAGCCCCGACGGGAACAAAGCAGTCTAAGCCCTAATTCGATAACAATCGTACCCACCTTTCAGTACCGGCAAGGATTGTTGCGAAGAAAGTCGATCCCCGGACGATTCGCTGTTCAAACATTTGGCTAACGTGTACGCGTCCCGTAACGAGGAAATGCACGCGGGCAACACCTGCCCACCGGAGAACTTTGATGAGGGCATCACTAATGGAGCGAACTGGTATTCTGTGCAAGGTTTGTTACTTTTATTATGAGTCTGATGTGTCCCCCTGCAGGGCAAAGGCCTCCCTTTTCTCTTTCCATCTCTGTCTTTGACTATTTGGGCCCAAGCCTTTTGTATAGGTTTGATAGCTGATATTCTTTAATAATCTTCTTTCTAGCCTACTCTGCCCTGCTCCTTTCACACCTTCCATCTCTCGCGAACCGGTGCGTCCTCCAGTTCTAACGAAACCTTATTAGTTCGTCCCGCCATCTATTCAGTGGCCTGCCACGACCCCGTCTCTACAAATATAAAAATGTTTATGTGTTCGTATCCTATAGTATAGAGTATAGACTATTGGTATATACTACTGGACTATAAGTATTACAACATTTGCAACGCACGCGCCGGGCACAAAACTTCTCTCATAAATATAGTCTTCCCTCGGTTTGTGCGTCCGCTTATAACTTATTAACTGCTCAGTGGATTTTAAACGTCATTTAGCACTTTCGGTGCCGACAACCCGCCCCGAGTCGTCGCTATACGTAGCTCTAGATGACTTGGCAATTTTGGGCATACAAATAAAAAAAAAAAATCGAACTTGGCAGGGAAAGTGATAGAACGGGCTCAGCAAAAGCTAATCATATTCTTACTCATAATAACTTTTCCAGGTGGCATGCAAGACTTCAATTACGTTCACTCGAACTGTTTCGAGGTGACGTTCGAACTGTCCTGCTGCAAGTATCCCCCCGCGGCTGACCTGCCGAAGTACTGGCATCTGAACAAGGATGCTCTCTTGTCTTTTATTGAGCAGACGCATATTGGAGTTACTGGTATCGTGGTGGATGAGGCTGGGGAACCTGTCAAGGTAAGTTCCTGCTGTCTAGACATGCTATGGAAATGTTCTGAAACAAACTTTCAACAAACAAAACTTTGTCCATGTCACTACATCGTATACAACAAAGTCGCTTCCCGCTGTCTGTCCGTATGCTTAGATATTTAAAACTACGCAACGGATTTTAATGCGGGTTTTTTTAATAGATACAGTAATTCAAGAGGAAGGTTTTACTTTTTGGCACCCATGCGAATCCGGGGCGGGACACTAGTATTGGTATAAAATAGGCACGCTTACAGTATATACAATCAGCAATAAAATAAACAGGTTAGGGATTTTATGTAGGTACCAATTACAATAAAGCTATATCGTCGTAAAGTTATAGAAATAAAATGTAATATCACTGTAACAATGTAACTGATCAAAAGTAGTCACTCAAAGTGCGGTGACGACAAGGTGCGGTTAAAAAGATACCGTTGTCACCATCATAAATACATTCCTCACTGCTTTATCGTAAATCTTTGAACAATATTTCCGATGGAATATTTTGTATGAACACTAATCGTTTATTTCCAGAACGCTCAAATCAGAGTGGACGGCAACGATCACGTAGTTCGCACAACAGAGCATGGCTACTTCTGGCGCATGTTGCTACCTGGGCAGTACAACATTACTGCTGTTGCTTCTGGGTAAGTTCAATATTCATAACAAATCAGAGTGGACGGCAACGATCACGTAGTTCGCACAACAGAGCATGGCTACTTCTGGCGCATGTTGCTACCTGGGCAGTACAACATTACTGCAGTTGCTTCTGGGTAATTTGAATATTTTTGGAAATATGAAGAACAGGGTGTAAAGTTCACCCCGATGGGTGTAGCTGGTGGGCTACGGCCCGGCAGGTATTTGTCGGATTCGCCTCTCTGTTCGTTCTTCGTTTTTGTCAACTGTCAAGAATGAGTATTTCATCAAAAGGTCATTCTTGAGAGTTACATGAACTTGGAGGGTTGTAATGATGATTTTGATGATTATAATTCTGTAACTGCATACGTCTTACACCCGCAAATCATATTTTCACTAACATACAACCTAGCACTGACCTGCAAATCGCTAAAAACTTAAGAAAATTTGAATTTCGCGGGCTACCCTGGAACATCAACCTTAACTGCTAATCTATATCTATCTATATATATAAAAATATTATGTTGGTTTGTGTACGCTTCAAAAACTCAAAAAGTTCTGCACCAATCGAGCTGAAATTTTAGAATAATATATAATCCGCATCAAGGATTGTTTTTACAGTATCCACGCGGGCGAAGCCGCGGGCATCAGCTATAGCCTATATATTTTAATAACCAAGGCTATTTTTTTTTTTACAGCTACTCAATCCCACCCTACACTACAATAACCGTCCCGGCGGACCAGACGTCACCTGTCACTGTCAACATGACAGTTCACCGTCACCCGCGTTTGCTGACAGCCGGTAAGTCGCAGCTGCGTTACCATGACAACTCCGCTGTGACAGCGCTCACGCACTTCTCGGTGCTGGCCGTTAATTTACTGCTTGTTTTACTTGTGGAGGCTTGAGGGGTCGTAAAAAGTCCCGTTAAAATAGATGGTCAAATTTTTTTAAATTCATTCAGACCAGCAAAATAAGGACAATGGTATAAAAAAAAAGAAAAACGTTGTAGATACTAACAAGGTAAAAATCTGCTAACGAAAATACATTAACAAAATGGCGATGACACAATGACTTCAGTTTATCCGTAATCATGGTGCTTGTAACAGCGCCGAAATATTGGAAACTCGAAACAATAAGTAAACATGGTAAAGATCTCGTTTTCATTATAAATAATAGTGTTAGTAATCATGTCAGTTTAAAATCTTATAAGTACATTAAAAATGTTGATTACCCAACATTTCAGGTCAAAAATAAAATCTCTTTAATCACTGTTTTTTTGCTGGATATCTTTAGTTAGACGTACTGAACGTTGTGATAAAATTTGTCCATCTATTTTAATGGGACTTTATATAGTGGTTTGACGGTTACCAAGCAGTCATCACACGTCGCCGTCAACATGACGGTCCACCGTCACCTGGGCTCACTTACTTTCCGGTCTTGACCGTCACTCTACTTCTTGTGGTACTTGTAGAGGTTTGAGGGGGTAGAAATAGCGGTACAATTTGACGGTCACCAACAAGTCATCACCCGTCTGTCCACATGACGATGCACCGTCACCTGTTCTCGCTGACAGTAATGTACAAAAAATTACTGTAATAATAGTACATCGTCGAAGACATATATTACAGATCTGCTAGACACGATGCCCTAGCGTTAGTATGTCTGTATCTGTCTATCATACCATCAGGGTTTGAGTGACCGTCAAATTAAAAGCTACTGGTTTTCATGATCTTCGTTAGTTGTCATTGTTATTACTAACATAATAAATCATGCCACAACCACAGTAGGGTAGTTCACTATTTTTTTAAATAATTTATGACAGTTTGGAAAAAAACATAGAGTCAGTGTTGCGAATTTTTTTTTGGTATCCTTACAAACATGTCAGTGTCAACTTATTTATAAAAAAGTTTTCATTTGTTTCTGATACATAGGAAAAGTCAACTACCCTCAAGTGCGTAATCCACAAGTTTCTCATTGGTGTAAATAACTGTAAAAGAATCTCTTCGCATATAAATCTTTATGTTGTTAGATTAACATCATTGGGTCAACTAACAATTTAGATAACTTACTTAGTCTAGTCATATCTGTACTTTACTGTCAATTTCATAATGTCCTCTAACATTTGTAACTAGGATCACGTGCAAAGGGATCATTCGGAAACTGTGTTGAAGCTCTAATCTGCCATGCAATAATGAACCTAGAATCTCAATTGTAAAGTCTATTTTCATCTGCTGCCTACTTACAAAATCGTTTATAGTGGGTTTCCGAAGATCTCCGAAGGTAACTTTGTTCGTGGTCCATCTAAAATATGAGTTACATAATTAAGCCTTTACATGGTTGTATACTACGCTTCTATTTCTCACTTTTCTTCCAAGGGTTAATGAAAGATCAATTAAAATATAACTTTAGTATAGAGAATAAATATTGCCATATTGTTCAGTGCCATATTATACATAAAAATCGCCTTTATCGCTAGGGGTACACCAATGGTTCCAATATAAAAAGTACAATATGATTCTAAATAGATTTTTTCGACCAGATAATAGCTTAGTTAGTTTTTAAGTACAGATCTTCCAGAATAAATATGCGCTGGTTTTGTGACTAACTGAAGAAGTTTCAACTAAAGAAATACATCAATATTTATTTAAATAGTTTACTTTAAATTAGGTATTTGAATTTATTTTAATTGTGGGACTAGGGCAGCAGGAAGACGATGCTGAATTTATCAAAGATTTTATTTTATTTTATTGACCTGCAATCTTATTTGCCCTTCCACCGAAATACTGCAAAGAAAAAAAATGTACAAAAAGAATCAAACTTCTGGTAAACTATTATTTTCAAGTAATTTTTTATCTTGTTTTAGTAAAATATTTAGTTGAAACTTCAATTTACGTGGTAAAATAAGAAACCATTAAATTCATTACCATCGGGCTTCCTAACTCCATGATTTACATTTAGCAGTAAGAATTAGCTTTTTGACATAATACTAACCTTAGACAAAGCAATAAAGTCGAATCTAGTGTACTGCATAATTTAACCTAGGACTGTAAGCGCAAAAGGCCCAATTTACTTGAATTTTAAATTTAGAATAAGAATAACGGTCTTTTGACCAGCCAGTGACTAATAACGATGTCGAATATTTAATTTTATTTAGATGATCAATTAAATATCAACTTTATTTTGTTTAGAGATAAGTTTCAAATTATATTGCTCAAAATTTTCTGTTATTGCAGAATTAGAAAAGTTATTTTTATTAGGTATAAAGCAATGAAAAAAAAGTATTGTGTCGATTCTCAAAAATTTAATCTCATTTACGTTTTTTAAAATGAATTTATATCTTGTATAGTTTTATTTTCTTTTGAAAAAATAATTTATCAGCTTTTATTGATTTGTTGTATATTAGAAAATAAATAAAATTAAGGCTGTTAGTGAGTATTACTGTGCCAATAAATTAATATATTATTCGATCAATTATTATTATAAATTTTAAAATGGATCTCAGTGATTGTAATTAAATTATTTACTTAAATTATTAGAAAATTTTCTCAAAATGAATTGTGATTAAAAAAAATATTTTTTAGGAGTTGGTTGTGTATATTTTGATAGTATAAGGGAAAATGTCATTTATTTATACATTCGTATTTATTTAGCGTTTGGTAAATTCTTGCAAACCTCTGATTGCTATTATTTATATAATATTTTAAATAAATGGTCTGCGAACCTCATTTTCGCTTGTTTTGTTGATATAATGGCCCATAAAGCGGTCACCAAGCATTCAAATGCGATTTCAATGTCAATTATTCTGTAGAATACACATAAGTGTAAAATAAACTGACAGAGTGGCGGAGTGATTCGACTGCTGCGCTGCGTGTCGCGGGTTCGATCCCCACACGGAACAAATATTTGTATGTGTATGTGAGTTTAAATGTTTGTAAACGCACCCACGACACAGGCGAAATTCCTAGTGTAGAGCAAAGTTACTTTAAAAAGAAAAATATTTTAAAAACTTATTATATAATATTAAAAAAAAAATAAGGAAAATCAGATCTTTAATCTGAAAAAACTCGAAAATTGTTTTATGGCACACATATTAATTCTGTCATTGCAAAATAAACCTACATTAAACGTCTATAGAGTTGATAGTTGTTTGCATCAATTTACCAAACGGTGTGTAATAAGTTGTTTGTACATAGATGGCCGACAGGCGATGTATATGAACAATAAACGTCACAGGTACACAGTAATCTAACGCTTTGTTTTACTTAACACCTTTTAAGTAGTTTGATTCATTTTGCGAACATATATTTTTAGTTATCATTTTTGGTGCACCCAGCATATGGGTCGAATATAAATACGTTTGTGTGCCGACAACCCGCCTCCGAGTCGTCGGTATACGTATCTATAGAAGACTTGTGCTCACACGCCAAAGAAATAAAAATGAACAATTTGAATTTGACTGTGAAAGTGTAATTTAGTAGCTAGACATATTTTTTGTAGTACTATTATACGTACGGGCAAGTGGTTTGAGAATTGGGGTTGGACACTGACTGTACAATTCAGCAAGGGCGAGACAGGCGAGTGTAGACTCTGATAATATTTAAAAAAAAAATGCCATGAAGTTCGTGAATGAATCTGACTATATTCTTTAAGATACCTATTCTAAATTTTCCCCTTTTTCTTTGGTGTTCTTTTTATTTCAAAGTATTTTTTTTTCATTGGTGATTTCTTAATTTTTTCGTGGTGATTTTATTTGGTGGTTGATTATTTTTCTACAATGTTTTCTTTGGTGGTGGTTTTGTAATACTGTTCTGTTGTGCACTGTTGATTTGCCCGTTTATTTTCGAAACTTGCTTGTAGTACGTACTTAGAGCCACCTCTTTCCAAGCCTGGATTCCTGGTAGTCAAACGCATTTATGTGCTTGCCAAAATTGTTTTTAAACCACTGTATAAAACATAAATTGCATGAAAAAATTGTTTTAATCAAAATTTTTTTTTGGTTTGTGTGAGTTTCTAATTGAAATATTCCAAACATGAGTACATTTTTCCATTTTGATAAGTCCACCATTTAACAAGGTGCTTATTGTAGGTTATAAAACAACATGTAAGTACACACATTGCATAATTACTTTTCGCAATTTTTGAATACTAACCTAAATCAAAAATGAAATTAAGGTTAACATCTAAAAATATTTTGTTTTCTGTGAATTTCGAACTTAAATAATTATTTCAAACAAACATTAGCTTACCCCAATAACTATATCAAGAATAGAAGCTTCAAAAAAGTAAGTACATAGCACTCAACAAAAATAAGACAAAAGACAGGCACAACACACAAAAAAAAACAATATTCAAAATGTCGCCAACAAAATTCTAAAACAAACTACCTGGGCAAATCTCCAGTGCATAAAAGGCGCGAGCGACACGACATCGATGGTATTTCCTCAGTAGACTTCGCCCACCACGACTACGTGAAGATGGAGAGCTTCCTCAAGGAGTTGAACGAGCGGTACCCGAGTCTGACCAAGTTGACAAGCATCGGCAAGTCTGTGGAGGGGAGGGAGTTGTATGTGCTTGAGGTGACCAATGAGCCTGGATCGCATAAGCCTGGTGAGTGGGTTTATTCAGTCTAATTTTTAGGTAGGCTTAGGTCATTGTAAGGTGGTTACCGCCGTCTTCAATACCATTGGCGTCGCAGTGGAAAGCTGATAAGTGCCCCAGAAATTCCGTATTGAAGTCAGGGGTGTCAATGAAGAGAAGACTAACTGAAATAGTAACGCTGCAAAGCAGCACGCTGCTTAGGTATGGCAACGCGTATGCGCCCTTTCATAGTGAGTCCTACTATAAGTTTTTACTATTTAGCGTACGGTCAGCATCAGAAGTATATTAACATTACTCAAAGTTTCGAAGCTGTTTTTTTTATAAAAACTTGTTAGATATTACTCGTTACTACATGTAAGGATGGTAAGGACTCTTAACGAATAATCTTCTGAAACATTAAAAATAATAGCTAGAGTTCTGTACATAAAAGAATTAAAATTCCGAAATGTTCAGCTACTTCTGTTGCTGACCGTACAAACACTGAAAATAACTAAACGTGGTTTCCTGAGTTGACCTACTCCGTCAAGCAAATTTTTTTATTGCAAAATGGGCCTGCTCTTGTCCTCAATCACGCCTGATCGAAAGTGATGGACGTGGCGTTGTGGACACCACCCCCTATACAATGAGGTTTATAATAGAACGAGAGTGCCCAGGATATGCCTGTTCACTCTTCCTTTGAAGGCAGGCGGGTTAAATGTGGCAGGGAACATAGATGCTGTCTGAGAGTTCCACACTTTGGCTTTGCACATAACTAACTTATTTAAGATTTTAAATCCTATTCACATAAACGAAATTGAGAAGTCGACCTGCTCCTGAAAAGTTCTTACTTTTCAGGAGCAGGTCGACTTCTCAATTTCGTTTATGTGAATAGGATTGAATAACTTAACATTCTACATCCACACCTTCAAGAAATACAGGCAACATTTCCCTAAAACTATTTACAATCTTACAGGCAAACCCGAATTCAAATACGTAGCAAACATGCACGGTAACGAGGTGATAGGTAGGGAGCTTCTCCTGCTCCTAGCCAAGTACCTGTGCCAGGAGTACGAGAGCGGCAACCAGAGGATACAGCGCATGCTCAACAGCACCCGGATACATCTGATGCCCAGCATGAACCCTGATGGATATGAGAAGTCGCAGATTGGTAAGAGTTTCTGAAGATCCTTGTGAGAGAGTGAAGATTTTTGTTTTCTAATAAGATCCACTAGTAAACGTTAAAGAATCTAAAAATACATGAAAAAAAGAGGTTCCCATACAATAGGGGATCGGACTGGGTCAAAATAATATGATTCTGTTTAGTCCGTAAGTTAGATTATCGAAAAATATTGAATACGTGTTTTTTGTTTTATCAAATCAATAAAAAAATACGAAGATGAAACGCGTCAAAGATCTTGGAGTGGGGCTTGAAACGTCACTTGTGTCGTCAAAATGTACTATCATATGACGTCACACGAGTTTTCGAAGCACTGTATCGTCTTCATTTTAAGTTTACGTGAAAAAAGAAAAAATATGTGTCCAATAATTTTTGGAAATCTATCTGACGGACTAATTAGTTTTTTTTTTGTCCGATCCCCTATTCAAAACTCAAGAATAGCAGCTCAGCTCAGTGCTGTCTTATTTGACCCTAAGGTTGACTGGTAGAGAATGCCTTGTGGCATTAAGTCCGCCTATGTACCACTATTGTACATGAAGTTTAAATAAATAAATAAATAATAGCGGAAAGCCGAATATTTACTAAAACTCGATTTGTCTTATTTACCACTGCATATTGTAATGTAATCTCTTGTTTCATTTCATTAGTATTTTGGTTTATCTGCCAAACACAATAGTGAAAGATGCGAAGTAAAAACAGATTTAATTTTCCAAGATTTTATGAACTTTTAAAGTTCTTCATGCTCCATAGAAAAGGAAACATCCGCGGCGGGCCAGTTCCCGATCGTTGTCAGGTTTTTCCATGTTATCTAAATTTATTTATTTACTGTTACTGTTAGCCTGTGTCATCCCACTGTTGGGCAAAGGCCTCGCCCCAAGATTTCCAAATTTTGCGATACAGGGCCAATGTGGACCACTGGTCGTTGGTTCTGTCAAGCTCGTCCCGCCATCTCCTACGAGGTCTACCACGTCGGTTTCTGGCTGTGTCTGGGTTCAATTTTTTTTTTATTATAATTTCTTACATATTTATCATCATCAATTTCCAGGTGATTTCAGCAGTGTGAGGGGCAGGGCTAACGCTCATGATGTGGATCTTAACAGAAACTTTCCTGATCAATTCGGCGATACAGAGGTACTTCATCTAATTTAATCTCCCATACCTATTGCATGCAATTATTAAACCAATTTCAAAAAATCCTTACTAGTAGAAAGCTAAATCATTACCTAGTGGCAAAAGACACTTTATTGCATAGCAAAAATGCTTTGTTCTTATCGGAATTACCATGCGGACAAAGACAACTTAACGATTTAATATATCTTTCAGGATAACAAGATTCCCGAACCAGAAACCCAGGCCGTAATGAACTGGTCCCTATCGGAGCCGTTCGTGTTGTCAGCGAACCTGCACGGTGGCGCCCTCGTGGCGAACTACCCGTACGATGGCAATCCTAAGATGAGGAGCGGGTTGGAGTACCTCACGCCGGACCATCCTGTGTTCGTGCATCTTGCTCATATTTATTCTGAGGTAAGTTTTGATTAAGTATAAGGGTTTGAATTGACATAACATTTATTTATTCTCAGATTTCTTTTTTTTAAATTATGGTAGATACCAATATACTAATAGAACTAATATACTTATGATAAAATACAATTTGTGCTAGTAAATAGAACCTTTTTTTTTGGTGGGTGGGAAATCATCAAATGACTCCTCCCGCTCTGGGCGGAGTGGAAGGGAGCATCATATTTCTACTGACTAAAAACGAAGCTTCGGCTAAGAAGGAATATGGGAGCATATTCCTTCTTAACACATTCGACTCCACCCCCATTTCATAGAACTCATGTGCCATCCCGCCATACATATTGCAAGTGGGCCCTCCAGAGGGGTCACTGGCATTACGTTTGGGAAAATGTGAGCCCTCCAAAAAAATAAGTGGTGCTCAACCTTTTGTGGTTTTTTTTTAATCTTGTAGAATCTTTCGTTGGTCTAGTGTTCACAACCGCGACTGGTGATCATGAGATCGTGGGTTCGATTCCCGGGTCGGGCAAAGTGTTATTGGGTTTTTCCATCAGGAATTTCTAGTAGCAGCCACGGAGTCTGGATTTGTGCTTGATTGATGGCAATAGGGTCGCCCCCTATTATGTGGGACTTAAACATAATTGGCGAAATGTGGGTGTACCTACTATTATGTACACCTCTGCGCAACCCTTCGGGGATTACAGGCGTGATGTTATGTTATAATCAGTTAAATTAAATTATCTAGCGATACTCCACACATATGTGATGGGTATCGATATCTGCCTATCTGACCTCCACAACCCAGTTTGTACTGGGTAATGCGATCACCTGTCAAGTCCTGACCACCAGTCTTACCAAAAGTAAGACTGTAACGTACTAGTTGCAGACCATAACCTACTAGTCTTACCTTAGGTAAGACTGGTTGTAGTGCTTTCTTACTAGTCTTACCTTTGGTAAGACTGGTTGCAGACCAGTCTTACTAGTCTTACCTTTGATAAAACTGGTAGTAGAACAGTCTTATGTTTGGTAAGACTGGTTGCAGACTAGTCCTAGTAGTGTTGTCTTTGGTAACACTGGTTGCAGACCAGTCCTAGTAGTGTTGTCTTTGGTAAGACTGGTTGCAGACCAGTCTTACTAGTCTTACCTTTGATAAAACTGGTAGCAGACCAGTACTACTAGTCTTACCTTCGGTAAAACTGATTGCAGACCAGTCTTCCTTGTCTTACCTACCGTATGACTGTTTGCAGACCAGTCTTACTAGTCGTATCTTTGGTAAGACTGGTTGCAGACTAGTCTTACTAGTCTTACCTTTGACGAAGCTAGTAGCAGACTAGTCTTACTAGTCTTACTTTTGGTAAGACTGGTTGCAGATCAGTCTTACTAGTCTTACCTTTGACGAAGCTAGTAGCAGACTAGTCTTACTAGTCTTACTTTTGGTAAGACTGGTTGCAGATCAGTCTTACTAGTCTTACCTTTGGTATAACTGGTAGCAGACTAGTCTTACTAGTCTTACCTTTGATAAAACTGGTAGCAGTCTAGTCTTACTAGTCTTACCTTTGGTAAGACTGGTTTGCAACCAGTTGTCAGACTTGACAGGTTGATCGTATCACCCAGTTGTCGTGTAACTGGGTTGTGTTGTGAATGTGTCAGATAGGTTGTTGCTTCATGTAACGTACTACATCTGAACTGCATCCGGTTAGACTGGAAGCCGAGCCCAACATAGTTGGAAAAAGGCTAGGTGGATGATGATGGAAAGAGTAAAAAAGCATAGAATATCCTACGTTAAATTGACTAAGAATGTATTTAAAACATGACAATTTTTCCGTTTTTTTTTTTCGGTTTTATTGAAAAAAAAACATGAAATATATACTGGTCTTTTCTTGAAACATTGGAAAAATTCTATAAATAACTATTTTTAGAAAATATTGAAAATCGTACCAATGGTTTTCCACCTCTGAAATAGAACCTACCACGTAGGCTCTCGGCGTCTAGGAAGTAAGAATTAAAAATAAAAGTGATTGGAATTTAAAACCATGGCGTATTCTTATAAATCTTGTTAAAATATACTATACTAGCTTTTGCCAGCGGCTTCGCCCGCGTGAAAATGACGATTTTCCATACAAACTTTCATCCCCTATTTAACTCCCTTAGGGGTTGAATTTCGAAAAATCCTTTCTTATTCCTTGTCTACATTATAAAGGAAACCTCTGTGCAAAATTTCAGCATTCTAGGTCCAACGGTTTGGGCTGGGCGTTGATGAGTCAGTCAGTCAGTCAGTCAGTCAGGACTTCTCTTTTTATTTATATAGATATAACTTTTTTTTATTTTTACATCATTTCATGCTGTTTTCGCAAAGAAAAACCTACATTTTTAAATGAGCCCTCCAGGAGGGCTCCCGGCATCGGTGATACGATTTGAGTGAGCCCTCCAGGAGGGCTCCCGGCACTGAAGGTGTTAAGTGGCAGGCAAAAGAGCAGTGGGACGTAGGAAGAAATCCTGGCTGCGCAATATCCGGGAATGGCCGGGAGTTAAGAGCGCCGCGGAACTTTTTAGACTGGCAAAGGACCGAATAGGATATGCGGAGCTGACTGCCAACCTTCACTAGTTGGAGAGGCACCTGAAGAGAGAGAGATTCCTTCTTAGCCGAACAACCCACAGCCCCGGCTAGTAAATAGAAACTTAAAACTATATTAGTAACACTTCACTTGTGCACTATGTCATTGTGCGTTCTTGTGGCGTATGCACGACGATATTGTAACTTATTTAGTTTTAATTGTATTGTTGCAGGCTCATCATAAAATGCACTTGGGACAACCATGCAGAGGCTTGCCCAGCGAGAAATTCCCGGAGGGCATCACCAATGGAGCTAAATGGTAATTTTCTCTTTAAAGCTCTTAGTACACATGTGTACCACACGACCGAACAGTTTTAAACTCTATGCATATTGCTTTAATGTTTTAAATTCTCTGTGGAGGTTTTACCGTGTACCAAAAATGGTTGAGGAAAGAGTATTTACACAAACATACGAACCCTTTGTTCGTAATGCAATCTCATTTCAATCAACTTAAAAATAAGCCTTAAATCCACTGGAGCTCTTACATATTACCTTTAATGTTTTAGGTACGTGTTAGCCGGCGGCATGCAGGATTGGAATTACCTGCACACAAACGACATGGAAATCACTCTGGAGCTGGGCTGCTTCAAGTTCCCTCCTGCCAGTGACCTGCCTACATACTGGGAAGATAATAAAGAGGCCTTGTTGAAGTTTATTGAACAGGTAAAGATAGAATTTTATTCTGATTTAACAATATCCGACTGGCTCGAAAATATTATATAAGACTCTGGTTTAGTCCGTCAGTAAGATTATCGAAAAATATTGGATACGTGTTTTTACCCGACTGCGGCGAAGCCCAAAAGGAGGGTTATTGTTTTATCAAATTAATAAAAATTAACGAAGAGAAAACGCGTCAAAGATGAGTGGGGGCTTGTGACGTCTCTTTCCGATAAAAAATGAACTGGAATGTGACGTCACAAGATTTTTTCATGCACTGTTTCGTCTTCATTTTTTGTTTACGTGAAAAAAGACAAAATATGTGTTCAATATTTTTTGGTAATCTATCTGACGGACTGAATAGATTTTTTTGTCGGATCCTGTTATATATAAGCAGTGCAGTGGATTGGCTTTGCCTCACCTCGAGATTCTTTATTTGAAACTTGGTGTAGGAATCTGATCATATAGCTTTCATAAAGCTTCCTGTGGGATATAGCCATGACCTGCAGGGCTATTGCGTATCTTTTAATGACAGTGGCTAACCTAAAGTGTCCATAGATTAACTGTAAATTGGTTATGGTTTGGTACATTTTTTTCTTAAAAACTCGCCATTTGACAGTTATTTGATAGACACTAATTTTATCCACTGTCATTAAAAGATACGCAATAGCCCTGCAGAGGACGGGCTGGACGGCACGATTGGCGCAGTGACAGCGGTTGACTGCTGTGCGCGGTTTCGATCCCCGCACGTTACAAAATAAATATTTGTAAGGCCTGCAGATAGTAGTTTCAGGTCTGAGTGTTTGGTTTGTTTGCGAGTTTAATTTTTGGAGAGGCCTTTGTCCAGCATTGGACGTCTTGAAATGATCTTTGAAATAATGATGTGGGTTTAAATGTTTATAAACTCACCCACGATGCATCAGATATTCCTAGATTGGGGACAAGTTTTTTTTAACTAGTTTCTCCAGCCAATCTCTATCATAAATTGCATTATTATTGTACCTAAACTACAATTTCACCCTTATAAACAACGTAACCTTGTTTCTCCTCTGCCTAGGTCCACACAGGCGTCACCGGGTTCGTCCACAGTCACATCGGGCACCCGCTAGCGAACGCGATCATCAAAGTGAACGGCGTCACTCACTCGGTGAAGACGGCTAAGGACGGCGACTACTGGCGCCTGCTGGAGCCTGGCACTTATAATATCACTGCAGTTAAACAGGGGTAGGTGTATTGTCCTCTAAAACTTTGATATCGTAGGGCAAAACTTCGGAAATCTCCAAACAAAGAAAAAAATAATTGGGTGTAAGCACTCATATGCTGAGAAACCGGATGTGAGAATCTTTATTGTAGAACCACAGCCCCGCAACCTTATCCTAGGATAGAAAATTAGTCGGGGGCCACGTGATGGCTTCCGGCCACCGTAGGTTAGGGCTTGTGAATGGGCTAGCTCGCCGTCCGTCTTGTGACGACAGGCGACAGGCCGTGTCCACGGCGTGCTCGTGTTCCACGCGCGCCTCTAAGAGATGTGCCGTGCCGGGGTTACGGGACTATTCGAAAGAAAGAGATACCGCGGCCCCGGAATACAAAGGGCTAATGAAGAATATGGGTGGGTAATATGGGTGACTTGTATTATGTTTTTTTAGCCAGTGGAAATGCCCCTGCCGCCTAGAGCAGGAGAGGTCATTTGCTGATTTGCCAACCCCAAAAAAGGGTGAATTTCGGAAATCTCCAAAATATCAAAAAAAAAAAATTGTCTGTAGACCAGCCATATGGCTGGTCTACTGCTGCATACAGCTGAGAAACCGAATGTCAGGATCTGTATTGTAGGTAGAACCACTATCACAGCCCCGCAACCCTATTCTAGGCCAACAAAATTTGTTCACATGGTTTTCTAGCCTCTTAGCTACCTTTCATTCCATAAGGCCGTACGCTAAAACTTGAGGGAGTCGCACGCTCGCATGTTTGTATTGAAATACACTATACAAGCGAGGGCGCTTGTGACGGGTTTTCTAATGCACCTAACTACACAACATTAAAAATCAAAAGTTTTAACGGATATCGTGGTCGCTTTAATAGAAGCTAATCTATTTCTGCCTATAAAAAACGAACACACGAACAGTCGTAGCGCTGAGTTCAACGACACTTTTTATCCGACTGCAGTGAAACCCAAAAGGAGGGTTATATGTTTGACCCGTATGTATGTAATTAATGTTATCTTTTTGTCCCCAGCTACGAAAGTATAACGGAACAAGTGACAGTTCCCGAGGAAGGCTCCGTCAGCGTCAACTTCACGTTAATGTCAGACGATCCTCAGCACTGGTCATCGGCCTACGACTTCCGGTGAGTCGCACGAATACCAACCTTACGGAGTGGCAATACGCACGTGTTTGCTTCACGCCACGCTTCTCACGACGCTTTTATGCTATGTTTTTGACTTGTATATGTTTTTTTAAGCACGTTCATGTGAATGTTTTTAAGGGTTAGTTTTATAAGGAATTACTTAATAATATTAACTTTAAAATAATATTCCGTTTTCGAAATAAGTACGAGTACATCTTAGTATAACAATTAGATACTTAAAACAAACTTGTTCTCATGATGAACCAGAATGTAAAACCAGTGAAATTAATTACTAAGCCACCGTACACAGTCTACCAATTTAAATCATCATCATCGACACCCCGAATTATATATAATGCCTCTCTTTTCAAGTGCCAATCTCCACGTTCCTGTGTCAGTTTCATCCAGAATTTTCCCCCAAGTCTATAATTTAAATAGTCCGTATAAACACAATAACAACTGATTTTTAACACTTGTATAAAATGGCGGGTAAATGGACATGAATTATCAAAATTGACGTAGGCTGTCAATTTTATCCAAATGTAAATGACCCATGCTAGGTAAAGCCCTTCCTTTCTTCTGCCAGACTACCGTCTTACCCAGGTGTTTTCCGTGATTTTGAAGATATCATCGACCCCAACTAGCTTTAGGATGGCCCTGATTTCTTAAGCCTAACCTTTCCCGGGTTGACTCGATCAAACCCTCCATCGGCCATCTCAACGTCTAGCGAGATGTCCTACCTTGGTCCACTTGAGACGTACCGCCTTTTCCCCGCGTAGACATTCGTCCGAAGGGAAATTTCGGTATTACGCACTCGATCTATGACGATTATGCCGAGCATGCGTAGCTCAAGACCATTTTTTTTTTTGGTGGGTGGAAAATCATCAAATGACCCCCCCCCCCCCCCCCCGCTCTTGGGCAGAGCGAAGGGGAGTGTCAGACTTCTACTGACTAAAAACCGAACCCATGTTCCTTCTTTGCCCTTGCGCCGAGGCCACGTCATCTAGTACAAAAATCCGCGGCCCCGACGGGCAGCTCAAGACCCTTTGTATCACTTGTAGGTACTCGACAGTCTTATATTTTGTGGGTCATCATCACTCATTCTCTTGTCCTTAACTCAATTCATTTAGTTTTGGCCCAGCATGTCTTATTCTTATTTTATACTTCATCTCATTAGACACTTCCTTTCTTGCCATATCATCCTCTACGCAATCCATTCATCGTTTCTTTAATCTTCCTCTATTCTTACTCTCCACATTCATACTCAAAACCGTCCTTCCTTTGTGGGTGTCAATTTGCTTATATTTAATTTAACTGATCGTACTACGACACTATGTTAATGAAATTCCTTTTTGAACTACCCTTTATAATTGTCTAAGCACCGTGTTGTGATTGCAATGCACTACGCTTGTTTACAGTATATTTTTTATCCTTAGTGTATATTTTTTCTATAAGCATGTACAAAATTTGAAGAAAATCTCGTTTACTTTTCTTTTAATATCTCAGCAACTATACGTCGAATTGATATAATTTATAAAATTATTTCTAGTTCTTTTTTAATTATTATACGTATTCGTTTATAAAGTTATTCCACAGTTTTCACAATCAGGTTTTTTTTTAAATATTATTAAATAATTTTTAATTCTGAATCGCATATTGATCTCTATTTTTTTAGAAGTTCATCTATATTTGTACAAGTTTATTGAACAATATTATTATGAAATAATGATTTCTAAATGTGTTTACGTATATTCATTTAATGTATAAAATTATTTCAATATTTTTTATAATTACTTCGTATAAAATTATTTCAAAGTTTTGACACAGTCAGTTTTTGAAGTGAAAACTTCTTTAGCGGCGCTGAGCACTTTTTTTTGTATGGGTAAAAACTCATCAGCATCACGTGACCCTGACGCGAGTTTGAAAGTTAATATTGAAGTTTTCACTTCTGCCGGCACTCCCGGAGTGCTACCTTTTTTTTTATAAAATATACACTCAAATTTTTTTACATGTTTATTGAACAGATTTCAGAATGTTATTCGTAATTTTTAAGGTTTATTTTGATAGTATTAGTACTATTTTGCTCTCTATTTCTCATTTTTGTCGCTTCGGTGCCTTTAAAGTAGTCGTAGCCAATGAACAGCGAAAGCAATGGATCCGACTTACACACATAATAATTCGAAAAAACAGCCATTGTGTACAGACAGACATATTTTAATGAACAAAGTACAAAATAAACCAATTTTTTGTACTAAAAAGGCACCAGTTCGAAATGTTAAAAGTATTTTCTATGACCAATTTACTCAATTTGCAATCAATCTAAAACAGTATTGAAGTCTTTTTGAGATTAAGTTGCAATGGCAGCTATAAATATAGTTTTAGACAATACTTTCTTTGTATATCATTTACTCTTAAATTCCTATGGCTTGATTCTTAACGGTAGTTTTTAATATTAGTTTATTTGTATGTCACAATGTATTAATATTGCTTTATTAATAAACTTATATGCACGCAAATGTGTTGTTTTTTGCACTAACTGTATGTTGTTACTAATAACTGCACGATACATGTTACAATTTGGATGAAAACGTGGTTTTAGTCCAAAAGATCCATACAACACAAAAGTGGAATGAATCATTCAACAGCTTATTACTAAATCTTGTGAACTGTGTGAGCATAATAACTCATAAAACTTGAAAAACCAGGCTTGACAGGTAACTTCTCTTCTATAAATACCTACTTTTTATTTAATTTTCGAGTATTTTTGTAGCTTGCTTGTAATTTAATTTATAAAGTAGATGGCATCAAAATAAACACGTTTTATAATTGG
Source organism: Diarsia dahlii (assembly GCA_949775195.1). Lineage (NCBI taxonomy): Eukaryota > Metazoa > Arthropoda > Insecta > Lepidoptera > Noctuidae > Diarsia > Diarsia dahlii. The sequence continues at coordinate 9,821,540 of OX459210.1, read as the reverse complement.
GTATTTTCCTGACTAAAAAGTAAAAACAATATAAATCTGTTCAGTCCGTCAGTTAATTATCGAAAAATATAATGATTTACGTGTTTTATTAAATTCATCGCATCAATCGCATGTGACTAAAAAAGTTATGAATATAAATGTGGATGGATGGAGAGGGAGAGGAAGACCAAAGAAAAGATGAATGGAGTGTGTGAGGGGTGATATGAAGGAAAAAGGAATAAATGATAACGTGACGACTAACAGGGCAGAGTGGAAGGAAAAAACGTGTTGCGCCGACCCCAAATGACATGGGATAAGGGCAGGAAGATGATGATGATGACGTGTTTTATTAAATTAATAAAGATTGACGAAGATAAAACGCGGCAAAGATCATGAGGGTCATCACTTTCCGGTAAAAAAGTTACTGAAATGTGACGTCATTCTAGTTTTCGAAGCACAAGTCGTCTTCGTTTTTTGTTTACGTGAAAAAAAATACGAGCATATTATGTCCAATATATTTTGGAAATCTATCTGACGGACTAATTATATTTTTTTGTCAAGTAATCTATTATCGCATCATCTATTTGCAATTTATCTTGCAAATGTGACGCTTTAGAAGATTTTGTCTCGTTAACTACACACATCAAAAGTGTCTAGGGATCAACATATATTTTTGCAATAACTTTTCTCCTGATTGATATTAATTAAAATTTTCTTTAAGGATTCATCAAATAAAGTGTTTTCGTTTGTCACAGTAACGAAAAACCAAGTCACCTTTGCATTAATAAAGAAATTTGCCATTTTCCTAATAAAGGGATTTTTGACATTTGAACCACTAACATTAAAGTTCGAAAAAAAGACTGAAATAACAGTTTTCTTTAAAATTTTATTGGGTAACTTAAACAATTAATAATCCGTGTTTCTACCGCGAACACTAACAACACAAGAACATCGGTTTGGCATACTCAAAATGAGTTCATCCAAATCACGCTGTGGAATGGCCGCCCATGTTCGTTGCAACAACAAAAAAAGGTCTTCTTGCGACTGGATACCCTCCATATTCGGCAGAGCTCTTCTCTGTAGCATATCCCATGCATGCTCAATCGGGTTCAAGTCTGGCGACTGAGCAGGCCAGGGCAGGACATTGATGTTAGCTGCGGCGAGAGTCTGTCTTACAACTCTTGCGGTGTGCGGTCGTGCATTATCATGCATTAACTGAAATAAGGGACCGATTTGCACTTGTAGAGGAACGATGACGTCTGATACAATCGTCTGAGCATAAATTTGAGCGTTGAGGTTGCCTCTGATCCAAATCAACTCAGTTCTTCCGCCGATCCAAATACCCGCCCATACCATGATGGTTCCACCACTATAAGGATGGACTTCCTGGCAGGATTTTAATCGCTGTTGGCGTCCAGGGGTTCTCCAGTGTCGTATACGTCTTGCATCCGGTCTCATACCAAAACGAGACTCATCAGAAAAGCACACGAAACGCCATTGTTCTTCTGCCCAATTTCTGTGTTCAAGAGCCCATTGATTTCGAATCCTACGATTGTGCATTGCTATAGGTGGTACCCGTAGCGGTCTTCGGGAATGAAGGTTCACTTCATGCAAGCGGTTTCTGACTGTTTGGTCGCTAATTAAGTTCCCTGAAGAGTGATGAAGCCTCACGGCTAACATCATGGCGGTTATTGTTGGAGCTCTTCGAGTTAAGATTTGAATGTATCGGTCTTGTCTCCGTGTGGTGCAGCGATACCGTCCTCCATGGCGCTCAGCCACGGTACCAGTGCTTCGGTAACGTGTCCAAAGTCGACTGATAACACTCTGACTTGTATTCAGAGCTAAAACCACAGTACGTTGCCGGGAACCAGCTTCTATCATTCCCACGGCTCTGAGCATTTCTTCCCTGCTTAAATGACGTCGCCGCTCCATAATAACGTTGGTTTTAATCAGTAGTAGGGAAACAGTAGCACTAATAATGTCTTCAATGCGTTGTATGTTTTTATAGGGAAAATATTGACAGCTGATTTTCATCTTTTACTCGAATTTGATTCACAGTTCCTGATTCAAATTATGAAATGCACCAAAAAGGATCCATATAAATTTATAAAATCATAAATTTATTACAAAGCCACATCTCAATCTCAAGAAATCCGCATAAAAATGCTTGATCCCTAGACACTTTTGATGTGTGTAGTTTGTATTGATTCAGCAGTGTTTGGATTAATACAGGTTTTTTGCTTGGCTGCTATTTTGAAAATAAAATAAACTAGCGAAAGTTAGGCAGGCCAAACGTCCAGGGCTGTGGAAGTTGTTCGAAAGACTTGCCGCGGCCCTGGAACGCAAAGGGCTTAAGAAGAAGGAACACGGATGGTTTTTAGTCAGTAAGAGTCTAATACTCCCCCTCCTGCTCCGCCCAGAGTAGGAGGAGTCACTTGATAATTTCTCATCGCTAAAAAACGAGAAAGGCTGGCCCAGTTTCACACAAAAATCTAACAACCCCTTTGTTGGAAGAGTGACTCAGAATGTAGCAAATCTTTCTGGTTACCATGAACACGAGGCTTTTTACACAGAAACATGTAAATAGAACCGCCCCAACTTTACCATATGACATCAACCATTAGTATAATGTAACGGGCTGGTGTCCTCAACTCCACGCCCAAAGCTCGTATATCCGTACGGCATCTACAATTAACACTTGATCTAATCAACAGCGTATTGGACAACATTATAAACACACGGTACCACACTCGCTTGGAGATTTATGCGGAGCTGGCGGAGCTGGAGAACAGGTTCCCGAGTATAGCTGAGTTCAGGGCCGGAGACAGTATGCTGACTTCCACCTTCAACCAACTTAAGTTGACAGACGAGGTAAGTACATCATTCTACCTAGCCTTTGCCAACTATGTTGGGGTCAGCTTCCAGGCTCACCAGATGTTGCCCAATACCAGTATCTTACATGAAGCGACTGCTTATTTATTTATATTTTTTTTTTTAAACGTTGCCCCACACTAGGAATTTCTCCTGTATCGTGGGTGCGTTCACAAACATAGAAAGTCACATACACAAATACCCAGACCCGAAACAACTATCTGCAGGCCATACAAATATTTGTTCCGTGCGGGGATCGAACCCGCGACACGCAGTGCAGCAGTCCAATCGCTTAGCCACTGCGCCAACCGTGCCTTCATTATTGGTCCACAGCCTAGTAACTTCTCCTTCTTTAGTGTGTGGTTAATGCCTAAACTGGTGTCAGAGTTTCTATGCCGCCCATGAGCCACACACATAGTTTTACATGCTGTCGAGAAATATCTATATCAGGAATTCTGGTTTCCTTGTTACTGTTGTAATATAAGTTACAGCCGCAACCAATATCAAGGTAGAGGGAAAAGCAACAAGGCTAAATTAATAAGGAGGCCTGCCATAAGTATTCTCAACTTGAATCGAAATCACAGATTAAGAGCAATGCGCGCAGAGTGTATTGAAAAACGTCGTTTGATACACGTGGGTATTTGTTACTGCAGTTCTCGGCTCCATAACAATATCGTCTTTGGCTCGGTTGTGAATCGCGACTCGCGATGCTTTCCCCTCTTATATCATTTTTATACTTAAATTATCCAACCTAAAAATTTATTTATTATTCCACAGGTCGGCTCCCCAGAAGAAACAAAATTCCACATCGCCATATGTAGCAGCTTCTACGGGTCACAGCCCCTAGGTCAAGAGATGCTTCTAAACTTCGCTCGCCATATAGCCACGGCCTATACGATCGGAGAACCCATACACAAACGCTTACTACAAAATGCAGTCTTGCATTTCATACCAAACATTGATATACTATCAGAAAAAGTTATCAAACAGTATGATGGGACTGATAAGTGTGACGTCGAACCGCTAGAGGAAGAATTCGGAGACAGCCTCTACAATTACCTGACAAAGAAAGACCTAAATCCTCTATCAAACTATACAAGAGAAAAATCATTCGCAGACATGCTAAAAGCAGAAAAGTACGACGTTATTCTAGAACTTTCTTCTGGCTCTGAAGATGTTATTTACCCGGAGTTATCGAAGAATTTGTACGAGAAGTTCGCTCAGAGGTACCAGGATAGCAGAAATGGGGAGGATAAGTATCAGTGTAAGGGGACGGGAGTGAAGAATGGGGACTTGATAGATGTACTGTGTGAAAGGTTTAATACTCCTGTGATATCGGCTGGATTGAGTTGCTGTAAGATGCCCGTGGCCACTGAGATTGCGTGGGTTTGGAGGAATAATCTGAGAGGAATCATGAAGTTTGTTGAGCTGGCTAATACTGGTAAGTGTTCTTTTATGTTTATTTGTATGATGATTTTGTTTTAATATTTAATTTGACTATAAAACAACGGTATAATTTCAAATTTTTCTGCAGACATTTGCTACATACACCACAGAAATCAATATCAATAACGCTTTGTTTAGAGTTCCAACTCAGAGATCTTAGAGTTATTGAATGCTTTGATCCTTAAAATATTTTTTTCAAAGAATATCCATAATAAAAAAGAAAATTTGAGCATTTAGCACTTAGTATAAGCAAAAATTCGCTCGACATCTTCAAATTGAACATACCCCTTTAAATAAATAGAAAAAAAAACAATTCATCCTATTTCTAATCACACAACTTTCCACAGGTGTGGTGGGCTTCATAAAGAGCGAACAAGGCATGCCGATGAGAGAAGCCATCGTGGCAGTGACCGGCGTAGAGCGTCAGTACCGCGTCACTCGCAATCAGGCGCATTATCGCGTCATGTTGCCGCCGGGAGTGTACAAGGTCTTGGTTAGGTGCCATAACTATGAGGATCAGGTAAGAACGCAATGGTTAAACGCGGTATTTTTTAGTAATATTGAATGTCAAGAATTACAAAGGAAGCAAGAAAGCTATCGGATTTTATTTGCTTGAGTTATTTATCTGTATAAGTTTACAGACTCAGTTTTTTTTTTTTTTTTTTTTTTATTGTTTAATCTACAATCAGTCTATGTAGACTTTTATTAGATGTGTTGATCATTTAAGTGCCACAATCAGCATTGTGGCTACTTCTAATTTAGAGCCATCGTACATTAGATGGCAGGCGGGTGAAAGAATGTTTGACGCTTCAGTCGATTAACATTCCTAGAGTCATCAAGAAGTTATTAGACTCTCTAAATAAATATTTTACAATTTGTTAAGCCTTATTGGTCTAGTCCCAACCGCGACTGCTGATCATAAGGTCTATTCCCAGGATTCTATTACCAAGTCGGACAAAGGGTTATTGGATTTCATCAAGAATGTCCCAGTTGAAGCTACGGAGTCTGATTTTTTTGATGTTAACAGTAGCCTACTATCGTCAATCAGGCACGAATCAAAACTCCGTTCTTCGCTCCCTATTATATGAAATGTATAAATGTACCTATATTATAATGTGTTAGGTCCACAATTCCACATCTGCCTAACCCTTCGGGGATTACAGGCGTGATGCTACGTGTCTACCAAGCATATTACCTAAACGTTTCCCGTCAGATGCTGACATGGACAGTGGTAGAAGGCGTGTTGAAGAGCAAGGACATCATATTGCGACGCATCAACTCTGACACCATACCCGGAGGAGAGTTCGCTGAAGTAAAGGTGGATGATAATCCTAATGTACTTTATGTTACTGGTAAGTGATATCGACGAGCAATCGAATTTGTCTTGGCCAAAAATCGAATTGTTTAATTTCACATAGGCCACTTGGGCACTTATTAATCATCGTTCAGAAAAAGTGCACGGTTCTTCTATCTATCTATATAAATAAAGAGAGAAGTCCTGACTGACTGACTGACTGATTGACTGACTGACTCATCAACGCCCAGCCCAAACCCTTGGACCTAGAAAGCTGTAATTTTGCACAGAGGTTCCCTTTATAATGTAGACAAGGAATAAGGAAGGATTTTTCGAAATTCAACCCCCAAGGGAGTTAAATAGGGGATGAAAGTTTGTATGGAAAATCGTAATTTTCACGCGGGCGAAGCCGCTGGCAAAAGCTAGTCTAATATATAAAATTCTCGTGTCACAGTTTTCGTTGCCATACTCCTCCGAAACGGCTTGACCGATTTTGATGAAATTTTTTGTGCTTATCCGGTATCTATGAGAATCGGCCAACATCTATTTTTCATCCCCGTAAATGTTAGGGGTAGTCCACCCCTAAATTTTTTTTACTAGGAAATTATTTATGTGTCAAAACAACGTTTGCCGGGTCAGCTAGTATCCTATAAGAATCGGTAAGAAACTCCATGCGGAAAAAACAACCGAAGCGAACTAAACTTAGTGATTGTATAAGAAACGCGAGACTTCGTTCCAAAACTCAAATCACCGGGGTAAGTCACACAGATGCCAATCTTAAATGGAACTGAGCTGGCCACATTTACCGGAGGAGCTATGTTCTAAATTAACCACACAATATGTCCCAAACAACAGCAAATGGTAACGCGGCAGGCCCAGAAGGAGATGGCGGGACGAACTACTCTTTTTGCAGGGATTGGTGAAAAATAGCACTGGATAGGGATAAGTCGAAAGAGGGAAGAGAGGCCTTTGTCAGGACAAAGGCCTCTCTTCCCTCTTTCGACTTCTCACTTCGACAGTGGGACACAAATGACTACTAATAAAAAACAATGTTTTTCCGTTGAGTGTCATTTTATCGATAGGGAATAAGTCAGTACCAAACGGCATATACTGTACAGTGTACACATTAAAACCTACATATTCATTTCTAGGTCTAACACTGGACAAAAACAGCAACCCACTGCCCGCAGTGTCCGTGAACATCCGTCCAATAGGAGCCAAGTCTCCCATAGTTGGTCAGAACGAGAGCGACTCTGCCGGTCGCTTCGTGGTCACTCTGCCACTAGACTACAAGGCTAAGGAAGTCGTCGCCAGCGCTTCTGTCAGCTCGTACATTACTAAGCAGAAACATATTGTGGTGAGATATTTCATTTCATTTACAACCGACTTCCAAAACGGAGGAGGTTCTCAATTTGTCTGTATCAAAATTATTTTTATATTCGAAAGAGTATACTCCCGAAGTAGTTCCTTTGTCACCAAGTCAGGATCTGATGATGGGATCTCGGGGAAATCGAAGGCAAGCCTAACATTTTATAGGAACTTATAACGTTTTCCAAATATTTTCTAAAGCTGGTCATGTATTTGCGTCTGATAATTATAATCTCATGTCTTTAGGGAGTTCACTGACGGTCGACACCTTTTCAACCTTATAATCTAGGCCATAAAGGTGAAAGAGGCAGACCTTCCACGTCCACGTGTGAATACATGGTATTCGTGGTAACCGTTTGTGCCTCGGTTTTCAACCCACCCTGTGTTTAGCATAAATCCCAGCAGTTGCTTCATTTTAATGTGAAAGACTACTACAAAAGCCACCAAGTTAATGAAAATAAAGAATATTAAAAGAATTATGTTTACATTTTTGTTACAGATAAATGGTAAAGAGAACGTGACTCCGAACGTGTTGTTTAAACTGGAGAGTGATGATTACGTGTTGGGCATGCCGCGACTTGTCTTCGTCATGTTAGCAGGTCCGTATTACCACTTATTGGACTAAGGTTTAAACTAACTGTCATAAGAATAAAAAACCCGACTACGAATAAAATATTGGTTTGTTATTTACATAATACGAGTAAATAACACAGACTAGACCGCGAGAACTGTTTGACCACGAAAACGTATATATTGACTAAAACTATACTAAGAACATATTTGTAATGTGATCGCCAAGACCTTTCATTTGATACCTGACACGTTATGATTATCTCAATTTAATATTTTTGAGATAAGTTTTTGACATTAATAATCCGTCATAAAAATAAATTTATAAAATTTATATAGCCTATGTCACCCAGGCTATTCTTACAAATCTATTGTCACCTCATTTATTAAAATCCGTTCAGTAGTTTAGGCGCTACGGTGGAACATACATACGTAGACTGCCAAAATCATTACCCTTCCTTTTGGCTTCGCCGTAGTCGGGTAAAAAGGTGTAGACGGTGTCATGAACCCGTCAACTAAACATTCAGTACATTAAACTCTTTTTCTTAGTTGTTCACTCTTGACAGAGGGGGCGTGGTCATGGGGGGTCGTCCGCAACGGCGGCTTTTGCCTTCGCGATCCTTTTCTACCGGTCTATATTGACCACAAGGCGAGCACATTCTGCTAGAGGGATCTTGGTGACAGATTTAATGGAGTCTGTCAGGCATCGCTTTGCTGATCGAACACGTGTTCCAGTGCTTTAGACTCTATCCTAAATGTCGTGTCCAAAGAATCTGAGGATTCGTAATTGCACAAGTGACGATAGTCTTTGTTTGATATCGAGTTCTTTAAGTATTGACACGTTAGTCCGATGGGCGGTCCAGCTTATCGTGAGCATTCGTTTCCAACACCACATCTCAAAGGTGCCAATCTTACATCGGTTCTGCACATTAAACTAACTCACCGCAAAAATGATTGAATGACAGGGAGAATAAGTGCTTCCAATTTTATAATAGGAATCTTGTATTATTGTATAATTATTAGGATTCCGTACGTAAATCCAATTCGAAGACGAAAGTAACATTTTTATAATAATATCACGCGGATAAAGGTAGCAAGCAACAGCTAATCTTCTACAAAAATGTCATACCTCTATCTTTAAAATGGCCATTTCTTCCAGGTGTGATCGGAGTAGCAGTAGTAACTATATCAGCGTGGTGCTTCAGCTGCCGCGAAAAGGCGAAGGACTCGCGCCGACAGTACATGTTCACTCAGATACCGAGCGATGACAAACGACCGCTCTGTGAGGACACAGCAGGTTAGATAGTGCTCTACCACCAACATCATCTGTCGAGTTTTTTCCCAATGTTGGGGTCAGCTTCCAGTCTTACCGGATGCAGCTGAATACCAGTATTTTACATGGAGCGACTGCATGCCTGACCTCCGCAACCCAGTCAGTATTGCGTAATACGTTGCCGCTAGGTAAGACTGGATGTACCTGTAACGACTGTCAAAGTTCTACCGGGACCAACGGCTTAACGTGCTTTCCCAGCCACTTAGCAGACTGGATATGTGATGGGGTCACCCATTCACAGATCACCCAATAACACCATTTGCTACCATTATATTATTAAAAAGCTGATAAATATGATCTCTTTCAGACATTATACGCAAACCGTACTTCGATGAAGAAGATCTACCACCTTCAGAGACCGATTCAGAAGAAGATATAGTTCTCCTCAGATCTGATAGAGACTGGAAACAGGTGGACCAAGAATAAACTACAGTCGGCCCACAGTTCCTTTACGTCTTCATCAGCAAAACAATAACCTCCTTATTACAATGAGGATAAAGATCACTTTTATTTGACAGACTTGATAGTGACAGCACCGAACATCAACCTTAGTGTAACGAAATGTCAATGTCATTTTGACAGTGATGCCCTATCCACGTATTTAGCGATGACACTTACATTTAGAGAGAGAGACAGCGCTATATAGTAAGCGCGTGCTAGAGAGAGAAGGCATGACAAACTGTTAGTCATCGCTAAGGACAATCTGAAGCTCGTAGAATCATTTACAGTTACAGATAAAGTAAGTTATGGGCGCGCGTTATTTGACCATTATGTTATTGTGATAAGGTATAAATTGCAATGATTTTCTCACGTTTGTAAATGCAATATACTTTACTAGTTCTATTCGCACAAGTTTGAGCAGTGAACATTTCACAGCAAAAAAATATAAACTTTGAATGATTTAATAGTAGTACTTTCAAGTCTCTTGGTTCTACGCTCCTCAGAAAAATCAAACTCCTAATATCGGTAATGTTATTTTATTAGTAAATATGTCATCTAATTTGGCTGGGTAGCAGTTGCACTAATCTTTAGTAAACCTGGCGTAAATCGGGTAATGACGGTGTAATAAGAACCCGTATCCGATATTTGAGGTAATATTCGAATTGACTAGATATTTCAGAATTTGACTAATCGCTAATGATGAATGATGACGGTAGTAAATATATAAATAATTTTACGTACAATGTAACTAACGAAACGAAATATTTTTACACTAGAAAAATATACTGTTTACCTATTTACTAAATAAATGGTTGTTATTTTAAATGTTGTCTGTTAATTGAAAAAAATAAAAAAATACGGACGATGTTAATTTTAAAATGAAACGAAGGTGACAGAATATTTAAAAAAACATTTATATTGTTATCACTATTGGAAAGATCTCTAAAAGACATCTATTAATTTATAATTTATCAGTATTACACAAAAAGAAATATTTATAAAAAAAAAAAACTTTATTGGCTTACATTCCATTCATTGAAGTTATTTCAATCCAGATTCAAAAATTTTTTTTACCATATTCTTTAAATAATGCACAGCAATAAAATCAGTTTTAAGTATACGTATTTTAAGCAAGACGAAACAAAATATAACTATATTTATTTTGTAGAAATGTTAGAAAATAAGTTTATTTATTCCTTTACATATCTGTACATTCCTGTCTTATTCCTTGTGCTTTATATATTCTTGATATATTTATTAAATTATTTCTATAAGTGCCTTATATTTTATACTACAGGGTTGCAATGAATTTTACAATTTAGAAAAAATGTGTTGTTGTGGAATACAAAATGATTGTCAAAATGCATCATATTTAGATATTTATAAGCATTTTACAAATATTTCTATAGTACAATTTTACTATGGAACGATTTATACACACTTATATAATATACAAAAACTTCATATTAAATTGTATTACTGTCAAAGTATATATATTATTAAATAACTAAGCGAATATAATTGAATATATTAATATTAGCATTAGCATAACATAATAATGAAAATAGTGATCACTTTCTCATCAATGCTTAGCGTCCAATTAAATTTTAGTTCTTAGGTATCGATTATTTATCTTAATGTTTTTGGATATGTTGCTCCGATATTTATTAATTTTATTTAATTATAATCAAACAAAATATTAATTTTGAGATATTTTTCGTTTAGTAATTTTGATACAAATTGATAAAAAAAGTAACAAATGTCGTAGATGTAGAAGTGTATACCTACTTTAGGTATTTAGAGAATCTCCTACAAAATAAGCCTAAAATCAGCAATAATATGTTAACGAATTTATTTTTTATACGAACATGTCAAAGGTGCTTTTAAACAATTTTGAATATTGTACATTATTTTTATGTATTTGTAATGTTCTTATTGATATCGTAGTAAATAATAAAACTTTACCAGTTACTTTTTGTTTCATTATAATAATAATAATATAAACTTCTTCAGTAGGTAGTGCAACCTTCTGATCCAATAATGTCTTGCCAATCTCATGTGACGGCAAAGGCGCGGACCAATGCCTTGCTAATCTCACGTGATAGCAAAGGTGCGGACCAAGACGAACACGCGGTCGATCACATGAGTTAATAAGTGGTAGTAGTTCAAATCAATGAATTTTACAATAAGAAACTAATGATACTCAGTACATCATCTTATTTGCTTTATTATTTTTATTCAGATCAAAAGGTGTTACTTAAATCGACAGGGAGACAATTTGAATAACCAAAGAAACTAACGCCCAAATACTCAAACGTCACTCAATTATAAGTTGCACTTAAATCTCGTGCTATCTTTGTTACTTTAACGCAGAGTGACAGAGATAGCAGGAGTTTTGAGGGTTACTTATAATTGAGTGACGTTTGAGTATTTGGGCGTAAGGCTCCAATAAGAGCGAAGTGAGCTCGAACATTTTATCCTTATCCTTCCAGTCCTTACCTTGGACAGGTTAGAGCTGTTTCAACCCTTCATACAAGAGTTACTTGGATGGCTTCACAGATACAGAAACAACAGGAGATATGGCAAGGAGGCGTGGTACATGCGAACTCATGTGGCCACGACGGGGCCTTATGCCACTTTCAATAATAAGTCGAATGTCAACTTGCGACGTCTTCACTGCTCGTGATTTTTTACAAAATGCCGCGTTGTTCAGTGAATGTTTGTAAAAATAATAGCTGTATTGTGAATTACACGAAAGATGGTATCTCATTTCACACGTAAGTACTACAAAAATAATGTTTTTCATATTAAATTCATTAAAACATTACTTCGTGGTACGAGAAACATGATGAAAAACCAAATCAATTGTTTTCATTAGGAACAAAAACCATTGCTTGTTTAGTACAAATCGACCAGTGAATCGGCTGATCTAATAGCGCAATGGATAGGTGTTTTACTGATGCTCTCACTCACACAATATTTTCGAAAAGCTGCTGCTGTCAGTCTTTGTGAGCTAGAGATGTCTAATTGTGATGTTTGTAGTTGTCGATATTTTATACGATGATTCTGCGTCTAAGTACGAATGATTATACATATTATGCATCATACAATTAATTACTCTACACAATTGTTACTGCAGTATAAGGCGTATTTTATGGCGTTACTGAGCGTTGCCGTAAATGGAGATAAGAAAAACCAATATTCTGTACTATGTATTTACTAATAAAATATAAATTTATTTTTAGTTTAAACAACAAATTATAAATATAGGTAGGTACTAATAACAACGTTTATATTATCACGCTTTCTTATTTTTGCAAGCAATACTGAAAATAGAAAGTGCTTTTTATTGCTTAATATTGACTGAATAAATAGTATTCATTGGTTGCTCGAGTTATCTATCTATCTATCTATATACTTAAACTAGTATTTGCGTGGCTGCGCGAGCTGCGCGCAGCTCGCGGGGCGTGAAGGGGGAAGAGGGGGCGCTTTGAAAAATGATTTCGACTAACGCATTGCCCCTTTCAATGAATCTGATATACCTACCTATATACACCTACCTACTACCAACCTACTACCTACCTACACCTACCTACTACCTACCTACACCTACCTACTACCAACCTACTACCTACCTACTACCTACCTACAGCTACCTACACCTACCTACTACCTACCTACACCTACCTACACCTACCTACTACCTACCTACACCTACCTACTCCTACCTACTACCTACCTACCAACTACCTCCTACTACCACTAAAAAAACATTACCCTAAAGTTTGCTTGTCGTCGCCCCTGAATTACGCTTCATCCACTCAACCTTCGTTACGCTAAGGAGGTCGCCGGCTCGCTTCGCTCGCCACCTCCCCCCTTCGCTCCACTCGGTCTCGCAGGTTCGCTCCACTCAGTACCTACCTACCACCGGAAAGCTATCATGACATTATCCCTACGCTACGGGGGTCGCCGGCTCGCTTCGCTCGCCCGCTCCCCCCTTCGCTTTACCGCTGTACCACCACCGGACAGGTTTCGACGCCTACTATAATATTTGTTCAAACACCTAATGGCTATCTCTAACCGTTATGAAGTTACAGCCCTTTTAATTTTAGGGGAGGTTGGGGAGGGGAGGGTATACAAATTTCAACGCCCCTCAAATAGATTTAGGTAAGAATCAAAAATTTTTTCAGGAGTAAAAAAAGAGGTAAAGAGGGGGGGGGTAAAGGGGGGGAGAGGGGGGAGTTTCTAAAAATGATTTCGACTAACGCAATGCCCCTCTATATGAATCTGAAAAAAAATTAGTTCCAAGTCTCTTAACTTTCGAGATCCGCCTAAAAGGGGGGAGAAGGGGGGCAAGGGGGTCAAATTTGAAAAATGGTTTATACTTCCCCAAGCCTCTTCTATACGAATCCTTAAAAAAAAACACGTAAAATCTCTTTATTTCCGAGATCCGCCTAAAGGGGGGGAGAAGGGGGGCAAGGGGGTCAAATTCAAAAAATGGTTTTTACTTCCCCGATCCTCCTCTATACGAATCCCTAAAAAAAAAAAAATACGGGTCTCTTACTTTCCGAGATACGATAGGGAGGGGGGAGAAGGGGGGGGAAAAGGGGGGGTTTGGGACTTTTCCCATAGTCATGAGAGTTGATTGTTTACGAATCTGTCAAAATATACCCACCTCCCCATCCACCATCTGGGAGAACAATTCTGTCAGTGAGTCAGTGAGTGAGTGAGTGGTAATTTAGCTTTATATAGTATAACTAGTATTTGCGTGGCTGCGCGAGCTGCGCGCAGCTCGCGGGGCGTGAAGGGGGGAGAGGGGGTGCTTTGAAAAATGATTTCGACTAACGCATTGCCCCTTTCAATGAATCTGATATACCTACCTATATACACCTACCTACTACCTACCTACACCTACCTACTACCTACCTACTACCTACCTACTACCTACCTACTACCTACCTACTACCTACCTACACCTACCTACTACCTACCTACACCTACCTACACCTAACCTAACCTAACCTACCTACACCTACCTACACCTACCTACACCTACCTACACCTACCTACACCTACCTACTACCAACCTACTACCTACCTACTACCTACCTACACCTACCTACCTACACCTACCTACTACCTACCTACACCTACCTACACCTACCTACTACCTACCTACACCTACCTACCCACACCTACCTATTACCTACCTACACCTACCTACTACCTACCTACACCTACCTACTACCTACCTACACCTACCTACTACCTACCTACCAACTACCTCCTACTACCACTAAAAAAACATTACCCTAAAGATTGCTTGTCGTCGCCCCTGAGTTACGTTTCACCCACTCAACCTTCGTTACGCTAAGCAGGTCGCCGGCTCGCTTCGCTCGCCACCTCCCCCCTTCGCTCCACTCGGTCTCGCAGGTTCGCTCCACTCAGTACCTACCTACCACCGGAAAGCTATCATGACATTATCCCTACGCTACGGGGGTCGCCGGCTCGCTTCGCTCGCCCGCTCCCCCCTTCGCTTTGCCGCTGTACCACCACCGGACAGGTTTCGACGCCTATTATAATATTTGTTCAAACACCTAATGGCTATCTCTAACCGTTATGAAGTTACAGCCCTTTTAATTTTAGGGGAGGTTGGGGAGGGGAGGGTATACAAATTTCAACGCCCCTCAAATAGATTAAGGTAAGAATCAAAAATTTTTGCAGGAGTAAAAAAGAGGTGAAGGGTGGGGGGGGGGTGAAGGGGGGGAGAGGGGGGGAGTTTCTAAAAATGATTTCGACTAACGCAATGCCCCTCTATATGAATCTGAAAAAAAATTCGTTCCAAGTCTCTTAACTTTCGAGATCCGCCTAAAAGGGGGGAGAAGGGGGGCAAGGGGGTCAAATTTGAAAAATGGTTTATACTTCCCCAAGCCTCTTCTATACGAATCCCTAAAAAAAAACACGTAAAATCTCTTTATTTCCGAGATCCGCCTAAAGGGGGGGAGAAGGGGGAAAAGGGGGGCCACTTTGAAAAATGATTTTTACTTTACCGAGCCCCCTCTATACGAATCCTTAAAAAAAAACACGAAAAGTCTCTTTGTTTCCGAGATACGATAGGGAGGGGGGAGAAGGGGGGGGAAAAGGGGGGGTTTGGGACTTTTCCCATACTCACGAGAGTTGGTTGCTTACGAATCTGTCAAAATATACCCACCTCCCCATCCACCATCTGGGAGAACAATTCTGTCAGTGAGTCAGTGAGTCAGTGAGTGGTAATCGAGCTTTATATAATATAATAACTAGTATTTGCGTGGCTGCGCGAGCTGCGCGCAGCTCGCGGGTCGTGAAGGGGAGCTTTGAAAAATGATTTCGACTAACACATTGCCCCTAGTATTTGCTCGGTGCTGCTTGCAGCTCGCGGTTTTGTCGCGCTTTTGAGGAGTTTTTTAGTTACCCTTAAATTTTGAGAATCCATAGGAATCCTTAAATGAATTGGAAAATCCATTAGAGTCCAAATGGTCTTTTAAGTAAATCAACTGAACTTTTATTCCTTTAGTTGATGTACTTAGTCGGTACAAATAAACTATATAATGTTTGCTCTAATCGTATGCAACATAATTATAGTATAAATAAACCTTAAACATGATGTCAAAAAGAACCCTAGTCTTCCACTTTTCGAGGAGCTCGTGGCTTAATAAGAACTGCCACTCAGGACGATCTTTAGGTAAAGCTGTGCTTGCCTAGGTCGGTCTGTGGATGGGTGACCGCCCGACATACCGAGTTTCCTCCGTGCCTGGGAAAGCACGTTAAGCTGTTGGTCCCGGCTGCCATATATAGATATTTGGCAGTCGTTACAGGTAGTCAGTGACCTGAAATTCTGACATCCAGTCTTACCTATTGTATTACCTAGTATTAACTGGGTTGTGGAGGTCAGATAGGCAGTCGCTCCATGTAAAATACTGGTATTCAGCTGCATCCGGTTGGACTGGAAGCCGACCCCAATATAGTTGGGAAAAGGCTAGGCAGGTGGTGAGTCTTCCACTTTTCAAACTCTAGTGAAATGCCAAATAAAGCCCAGAAGAGACCCGAAAGGTTTCTACTTCATTGAACTCTTAAACGTAGTCCGCCTTATTACAAAACGTAGTTAAACCTGGTTTAACTTAGACTTGGTTTATCTCGCATGACGTCTCACTTCAATAATATTCAAAAGAAAGTGACAGCATGCGAGATAAACCAGGTCTAAGTTAAACCAGGTTTAACTACGTTTTGTAATAAGGCGGAGTAAGTCTAGAGAAAGCCATAAGAAAACCTATTATTGTTTGAATGAACTCGTACAATTTTTTTAGCGCCATCTATCGTGGTCTTGGGAATTACTATTTTATTTTGAAAAGAAAATTCGTCATTACTAAGTAATAAATCATTATGATAGGCACTTAACTACCTCTATTACCCAATCGTGGAAAGTTTTCTTACAAAGGTTCACCAAGGTACCTCAGGAAGGGGGACTGTGTGTATTTTTTAGTAGTGATGACCAGCTACATGGACCGGACCAGCTATTTGGACATCTCAAGAGAGCTTAGCAATATAAAATTTATGATGATTCAGTTATCTTATATTTTAACAGATAAGTCAATGGCTGTGCTGTTGATTGAGTAAAATGTATCATGTGAATTTAAGAATAGTATTAAAACCTATGACTAAGTTATTCGAAAAACACATTCGATTCCTAATCGTTTTCAGAGGCGATAGTAAACAAAACTGCTTTATTGATAAATTAAATAAAACTATGTTTTACTTGTTACGATATAAATATAATTTGAAACAGTTCCATGTTATTTTAACATAAAAAAGTATATTTAGAAAACATAAAAAGGCATATAAGGCATCTTCTCCGGTACCTACATTTGTACATTAATTTCTTAATTATTGATATAGTCTTTTTCGCCCGTGGTCCCGGTCCCTGGAAGGGACCACGAGTTTTGTTTTGCCCGTGGTTCCTTCTAGAAATATATACCTACTGCCGAATTAAATTGTACTCCATGACGCGCGCTCGCTTCGCTCGAATATATATATAACACTAATATCTTCTGTCCCCGAAGTGCCGGGCCTCCGCCGGCCTCCTTCGTTGGCCTACGGCCCGGTGCCCATGCCGCCCATAAAGGATACTGTCGCGAGACGGTCGTATTATAGGAACACGAAGAAAAAAAAGGGACCACGGCATTTTCCAGGGACTACGGGCGAAAGAATAAAGTAATTTACAATCAAAACATTTTGATAGATTTTTTACTCTGGATGTCGATTGTCGATGCTGATTGTGACCTACATAACGAAATTAATATTCCCAAACATCATTTGTTACATAATATATTTTATTAGATATCCAGGAAAACAGTTGGGAGCACAGAATCCACGGTTAATACTGTAACCGTATAATTGGAAAGCGTACTCTGGGTTGCTGTGCTCACATCATGACTATTATTTGGTATATGGGGTGGGCTGGACATCAACAAGATATTTCAGCACCTGCCTCCTGCCTAGATCTCTTAGTAAGAGAAAATTATGAAAATGAGGAAATGGATTAAAAGAAAATAAGAATGTTATTGGTTTTAATTCAAATATCCCTAGTAGTTAACTAACTTCCCATTAGCATACACAGGATCGAATTATCAATTCTTTATAATAATATGTTATGTTACTGCCTATAAGCCTTCACAATGAAAACAATAATTGAAGAATCGATAATATTATTATTTCAACTGCCTATCTTGACGATTATATTTTACTATATGACGACAATCAAGTCATACTTAATGGTGCTATCGTCTGTCGTAAAAGTGTAGTTATTTTCAGGTTCATCATCTTCCTGCCCTTATCCCATTTTACTTGGGGTCGGCGCAACACGTTTTCTTCTTTCATTCTCCCATAAATCGAAAGGGTTCATCATTATAATTAGATTACTTTCCTTGGGGTTTATTGAATAACGATTTAGTCACTCGAACGTCCCGGTGTCTTTTGACACTCTTCGTTAAGTATGTATGTAGATGGACTGGTAAATGTGGCGACACCTGCAAAGATGTTCATCTGGTGATGTTCTGCTGCGACATCAGTAATAAAAATAATTCATACTTTGATTTTTAACCTTTGATTTTGACAGATGAAATAGTTTGACAGCTGTCAACGCTGTCATGGACGTTTCTTTGAACGCAGTTAAGACGCGAGGTGGTGCATTTTCATAATCTTATAATTCCCAATATAAACTATATTGCACAACACCATTTATTGGAAGGAGCATAGATAGTAATTTGTACCTTAGTACATGATTTGGCCAAAAAAAAACCTCCTTTAAATTCTAATAAAATAACATTTATCCTTTGCAGATAGCTCAACAGTTTCATGTATATTTAGTACATCGTATAAATACTTGTACATATTCATAGAAGCTTTTTAGTAAATAAAGTTATTTGACTACATAAGTACATAATTTCACAATCTCTGAATAATGCTATCTGTCAAGTAAAATCTATGATAATGAAGAATTTATTTAAAGTAGAGATGGAAATATTTTTTATCCATCTGATGGATAGCGACCATCAAATAAGCCCTAAGGCTCCTAGGCTAAGGATTATAGAAGGCTTTATGGGAACCTATCTGCTATTATTATTGTAGCTTTCTATTTCCACTTTCTTCATGTAAAGATACATTTCAAACACAGTTCAGTTTAGATTTAGGTACATATTTCCCCGTTTAGAAAATGCTCTGTGGTACATATTAGGTCTTTACCTATGAAATTGCCGTTCTGCAGTACTGGCCATTTCAAATCAAAATAATTTTTGTTAAAGAAGCTGATGATACACAATCTACGGCTGAATTAGCAGCAGCTTTCGACGTTAGCGTCAAAACAATATTGTTCCATTTGCGTCAAATTGGCAAGGTAAAAAAGCTTGACAAATGGGTGCCCCACGAACTCAATGATCGCCAGCGCGAAGTACGCGTCGAGACGTGCCTTGCACTGCTCAACAGACACACAAATGAAGGAATTTTGAACCGCATTGTTACCTGCGATGAAAAATGGATCCTGTACGATAACCGTAAGCGCTCAGCAAGTTGGTTGGATCCTGGTTCAGCACCTAAACAATGCCCTAAACGAAAACTTAGGTACCCCTAGAAAAGTGATGGTCACTGTTTGGTGGTCTAGCGCCGGTGTGATTCATCACAGCTTCTTACCAAACGGGGTGAGCATTACTGCAGATGTGTACTGTGAAGAACTGAACACAATGATGGAGAAGCTGGCACATCTCCAACCAGCATTGGTCAATCGCTCGTCTCCGCTGCTCCTGCACGTTTGCAATGTTTTTTGTTTAGCATATGTACAAGTTAGGTATTAGTACGGAGTGTGGATCCCTTGCGGGTAAAAGTCTCCTCCAAGTTTGTCCACGTAGGTAATTCTAATTTGTGGTGATCATCCACAACATACAGCGCAAAAGGCAGGGTTCTTATCAATTGAGCCGTAACGCCTGACTGTAGTACAAAGCAAGGATGCATTAGCATCAATAATTATTGTAGATATATGATTATTATTGTAAATGTGAATGTAAGTTTGTTTGTTACGTTTTCACGCAATGAACTTTGTACACAGATTCTTGGAGGTATTAGAAGTAAACAAAGCGAGCAAAGCCGCGGGTAAAAGCTAGTGAATTAATAAATTTTATGATTTTTCAGCATATAATTATGTCCCATGCACATCCAATGCCAATGGCTAGGTACCTACCTACATAATTTTGTAAGGTAGGGAGTAGTACCTACCTACTGTTGAAATTGACGGAGGTGGCCTCATTTTAACTTTCCTTTCATCAACAATAGGACAAGTAGGTATGTTACAGCCTCCCCCTGTTGAGATTTCCTCAACATCATCGTGGACAATTTGTGGACCGACTTTATTGTAGTGTCCATATTTGGGCAGTAGGTAGGTATAGATAAAACATTACAGATAGGAGACGCATTGGTTTATGACTCGTCTTTAAACATAAATGCTCTGTGCTTATTGTGCTTCAACTATTGGTACTCTCCGGCTGAGCTTTCTCTTGTAATTGTGTACCTACCTACATATTTTATTGAGCGATCATTGTTTTTTAGTAGGTAGATAGGTATTAAAGCTGTTTGCGAGAGCTCGCCTGCGGAAGTATTCACCATGCTTATTTCTATCGTCAAGCAATATCCTGTTTCGGTTTGAAGGGTGTGGGTGCCGGTGGTTACTTCTGGCACGTAAGGCTTAGAATCTATAAGCCTCAAGTTGATGAACGCAGAGCAGTGTATCGTAGGACACATTCTATAGGTACGTGCCTCAACTGCGAAGCAAAGAGTTACCATTTAATGCCAATATTGACCATAATTTGCTTGTTCCGTCAGTTTTAGTAGATAAATCTACAAGTAATGGTAGGCAGAACCAATTATGTAGATAGGTACGTAGGTATATCTTTGTTGTCCAAGTCTTAATAAGTTAGGTTACATAATTATCTATTATTATTAAGTATTAATTGTGATGCCCTTATACTTACTTACGTTAGTTGTTATCCCAAGTTTTCACGATGCTCTATTCTAGAAGTAGATTTGTCAATAATTACCTATAATACTTAACCCAGTTTCTTATATAAATAGGTCAGGTAAAGATAACAGTCCTATCTGTATTAGTAGGTTCCTATTAAAAGTACCTGTTTATGTACCTATACCTCAGTCGGATTATTCGTTTGAATGACCTCTTACGGTAAATTTTTGGGAAACTTGGGGTTTTTCATCATTTTTCCAAGATGGCCACCACACTGTCCGTTATCTTCTTTTCTGAGAAATAACAATTTTTCTGAAATATCGAGGATACAAGCTACCGACTGGTGTACTTGTTGTTGCCAAGTTTTAAGTTTGGTAGAACAAAAGAATTCGCCAAAGTCGGTTCTGATCCGAAAATTAAAGCCCCAATGACTCTCGGGGTTGCCAGCTGAAAAGAATGAAAATGGTCAAATGTAATTTGAGGCACCCCATTCTTAGTGTTCCTGTAAAAAAAATCCATTCAAAATGTCGTTATTTCCACTATTCATGTTTTTGGGGAAAATCTGGGAAATTTCCCTAAAAATGGGAAAATTTTTGCGTAAGGTAACACTCCACAACAAAGTACACAATCGCTTCATACAACACAATCCGGTCGGGGGTTGCTGGCTGTCCCATATAACGTGTCGAAAATTAGGATTTTTCATCATTTTTACAAGATGGCCGCCATAACATCCGCCATCTTGTTTTTCTAAAAAGTCATAATTTTCCTGAAATCTCAGGGATATAGGCCACCAACCGGTGTACTTGGTGTTGCCAACTTTTGAGTTTAGTAGAACAAAGTAATTCGCCAAAGTCGGGTCTGACCCAAAAATTCAAACGCCAATGGCTCTCGGGGTTGCCAGTTGAAAGTAATGAAAATGGTCAAATGTCATTTGGGAGACCCCGTTCTTAGTGTTTATGTAAATTTTCCATTCAAAATGTTGTTATTTCTACTTTTCATGTTTTCGGGGAAAATCTGGGAAATTTCCCTAAAAATGGGGAAAATTTTTGCACCAGGCCACACTCCTTGACAAATTACATAACCGGTCCATACAACACAATCCGGTCGGGGGTTGCTGGCTGTCCCATATAACGTGTCGAAAATTAGGATTTTTCATCATTTTTACAAGATGGCCGCCATAACATCCGCCATCTTGTTTTTCTGAAAAGTCATAATTTTCTTGGAATTTCAGGGATATAGGCCACCAATTGGTGTACTTGGTGTTGCCAACTTTTGAGTTTAGTAGAACAAACTAATTCGCCAAAGTCGGGTCTGACCCAAAAATTTAAGCGCCAATGGCTCTCGGGGTTGCCAGCTGAAAGTGATGAAAATGGTCAAATGTCATTTGGGGGACCCCAATGTTGCCGGCTAGTCAAAGTCTCTATTTAAAATGTCATTATTTCTACTTTTCATGTTTTCGGGGAAAATCTGGGAAAATACCCTAAAAATGGGGAAATTTTTTGCAGCAGGCAACACTCTTTAACAAAACACACAACCGCCTGGTACAAAACAATCCAGTCGGGAGATGCCAGCTGTCCCAATTATCGTGTCGAAAATTGGGATTTATCGGCCTTTTTACGAGATGGCCGCCATGGAATCCGCCATCTTGTTTTTCTGAAAAGTCATAATTTTCCTGAAATGTCAAGAATGTAGGCCACCGATTGGTGTACTTGGTGTTGCCAACTTTCGAGTTTGGTAGAACAAACTAATTCGCCAAAGTCAAAAAGTCCCAAAAATTAAAAAGTTTAATATTTTTTGGGGTGGCCAATTAAAACGAACCAAAATGGTCAAATGTCATTTGGGGGACCCCAATGTTGCCGGCTAGTCAAAGTCTCTATTTAAAATGTCATTATTTCTACTTTTCATGTTTTCGGGGAAAATCTGGGAAAATACCCTAAAAATGGGGATTTTTTTTGCACCAGGCAACACTCGTCAACAAAACACACAACCGCTCGGTACAACTCGAACCCGTCTGATGTTGCCAACTACCCGAAAAATGGATTTGAAAAAAATCGAAAAATCCATCATTTTACAAAATGGCCGCCGCAGCGTCCTCCATCTTGGATTTTCACAATGTCATAATTTTTCCCAATTGCCATTACAATTACCAACAAATTGGCAAACTCTACTTTTGCGGTTTTAGAATTTGGTAGAAGAAAACAATTTGTCAAAGTCGAGTGAAAAAAGTCGACAATTTCAAAACGTCATAGCGCGGCCGCCATCTTGTTTTTTTTTTTTTTTTTACTTTTTTTTTTAATGCTTTTAGATTTCGTATAGGACCTCTGAGTCGAAATCCATCCAAGTGTTTCCCCCACCGAAACCGGAAATGGACTCGCCCACCATCTTGGATTTGAACTTTCCCTATAATTTTCCTCTACTCGATTGGTCAGATGACACATTTTTGCAAAACATACCCCTAACCCAACTCTCACCCATTCCGAGAAACGACATGTCAATGAGTGAGTGAGTGGCTTTGTAGTTTTATATAACTATAACTAGTATTTGCGTGGCTGCGCGAGCTGCGCGCAGCTCGCGGGGCGTGAAGTGGGGGAGAGGGGGA
Organism: Diarsia dahlii; assembly: GCA_949775195.1. Classification (NCBI taxonomy): domain Eukaryota; kingdom Metazoa; phylum Arthropoda; class Insecta; order Lepidoptera; family Noctuidae; genus Diarsia; species Diarsia dahlii. The sequence goes on along the minus strand of OX459210.1, from coordinate 9,798,100 downwards.
GCTTTGAAAAATGATTTCGACTAACGCATTGCACCTCTCAATGAATCTGAAAAAAAAAATGTTCCAATGCAGCTCGCGGTACTACCTACCTACACCTACCTACACCTACCTACTACCTACCTACACCTACCTACACCTACCTACACCTACCTACACCTACCTACACCTACCTACACCTACCTACACCTACCTACACCTACCTACACCTACCTACACCTACCTACACCTACCTACACCTACCTACACCTACCTACACCTACCTACACCTACCTACACCTACCTACACCTACCTACACCTACCTACACCTACCTACACCTACCTACACCTACCTACACCTACCTACACCTACCTACACCTACCTACACCTACCTACACCTACCTACTACCTACCTACACCTACCTACCTACACCTACCTACCTACACCTACCTACTACCTACCTACTACCTACCTACACCTACCTACTACCTACCTATACCTACCTACCTACACCTACCTACACATACCTACTACCTACCACCTACCTACTACCTACCTACTACCTCCTACTACCACTAAAAAAACAATAATCCTAAAGTTTGCTTGCCGTCGCCCCTGAGTTACGCTTCACCCACTCAACCTTCGTTACGCTAAGGAGGTCGCCGGCTCGCTTCGCTCGCCACCTCCCCCCTTCGCTCCACTTGGTCTCGCAGGTTCGCTCCACTCAGGACCTACCTACCACCGGAAAGCTATCATGACATTATCCCTACGCTACGGGGGTCGCCGGCTCGCTTCGCTCGCCCACTACCCCCTTCGCTTTGCCGCTGTACCACCACCGGACAGGTTTCGACGCCTACTATAATATTTGTTCAAACACCTAATGGCTATCTCTAACCGTTATGAAGTTACAGCCCATTTAATTTTAGGGGAGGTTGGGGGGGGAGGGTATACAAATTTCAACGCCCCTCAAATAGATTTAAGTAAGAATCAAAAAATTTTTCAGGAGTAAAAAAGAGGTGAAGAGGGGGGGGGGGTGAAGGGGGGGAGAGGGGGGGAGTTTCTAAAAATGATTTCGACTAACGCAATGCCCCTCTATATGAATATGAAAAAAAATTCGTTCCAAGTCTCTTAACTTTCGAGATCCGCCTAAAGGGGGGGAGAAGGGGGAAAAGGGGGGCCACTTTGAAAAATGATTTTTACTTTACCGAGCCCCTTCTATACGAATCCCTAAAAAAAAACTCGTAAAGTCTCTTTGTTTCTGAGATACGATAGGGAGGGGGGAGAAGGGGGGGGAAAAAGGGGGGTTTGGGACTTTTCCCATACTCACGAGAGTTAGTTGTTTACGAATCTGTCAAAATATACCCACCTCCCCATCCACCATCTGGGAGAACAATTCTGTCAGTCAGTCAGTGAGTGGTAATTAAGCTTTATATAGTATAACTAGTATTTGCGTGGCTGCGCGAGCTGCGCGCAGCTCGCGGGGCGTGAAGAGGGGGAGAGGGGGAGCTTTGAAAAATGATTTCGACTAACGCATTGCCCCTTTAAATGACTGAAAAAAAAAATGTTCCAATGCAGCTCGCGGTACTACCTACCTACACCTACCTACTACCTACCCACACCTACCTACTACCTACCTACACCTACCTACTACCTACCTACTACCTACCTACTACCTACCTACTACCTACCTACTACCTACCTACTACCTACCTACTACCTACCTACTACCTACCTACTACCTACCTACTACCTACCTACTACCTACCTACTACCTACCTACTACCTACCTACTACCTACCTACTACCTACCTACTACCTACCTACTACCTACCTACTACCTACCTACTACCTACCTACTACCTACCTACTACCTACCTACTACCTACCTACTACCTACCTACTACCTACCTACTACCTACCTACTACCTACCTACTACCTACCTACTACCTACCTACTACCTACCTACTACCTACCTACTACCTACCTACTACCTACCTACTACCTACCTACTACCTACCTACTACCTACCTACTACCTACCTACTACCTACCTACTACCTACCTACTACCTACCTACTACCTACCTACTACCTACCTACTACCTACCTACTACCTACCTACTACCTACCTACTACCTACCTACTACCTACCTACTACCTACCTACTACCTACCTACTACCTACCTACTACCTACCTACTACCTACCTACTACCTACCTACTACCTACCTACTACCTACCTACTACCTACCTACTACCTACCTACTACCTACCTACACCTACCTACTACCTACCCACACCTACCTACTACCTACCTACACCTACCTACTACCTACCTACTACCTACCTACTACCTACCTACTACCTACCTACTACCTACCTACTACCTACCTACTACCTACCTACTACCTACCTACTACCTACCTACTACCTACCTACTACCTACCTACTACCTACCTACTACCTACCTACTACCTACCTACTACCTACCTACTACCTACCTACTACCTACCTACTACCTACCTACTACCTACCTACTACCTATCACCTACCTACTACCTACCTACACCTACCTGCTACCTACCTACACCTACCTACTACCTACCTACACCTACCTACTACCTACCTACACATACCTACTACCTACCTACTACCTCCTACTACCACTAAAAAAACATAACTCTAAAGTTTGCTTGTCGTCGCCCCTGAGTTACGCTTCACCCACTCAACCTTCGTTACGCTACCTACCACCGGAAAGCTATCATGACATTATCCCTACGCTACGGGGGTCGCCGGCTCGCTTCGCTCGCCCGCTCCCCCCTTCGCTTTACCGCTGTACCACCACCGGACAGGTTTCGACGCCTACTATAATATTTTTTCAAACACCTAATGGCTATCTCTAACCGTTATGAAGTTACAGCCCTTTTAATTTTAGGGGAGGTTGGGGAGGGGAGGGTATGCAAATTTCAACGCCCCTCAAATAGATTAGGGTAAGAATCAAAAAATTTTTCAGGAGTAAAAAAAGAGGTGAAGAGGGGGGGGTGAAGGGGGGGAGAGGGTGGAGTTTCTAAAAATGATTTCGACTAACGCAATGCCCCTCTATATGAATCTGAAAAAAAATACGTTCCAAGTCTCTTAACTTTCGAGATACGCCTAAAAGGGGGGAGAAGGGGGGCAAGGGGGTCAAATTTTAAAAATGGATTTTACTTCCCCGAGCCTCCTCTATACGAATCCGTAAACAAAACAAAACACAAGTTAAAAAAAAGGGGTGAAGAGGGGGGGGGGGGTTAAAGGGGGGAGAGGGGGGAACTTTGAAAAACGATTTCGACTCACGCATTGCCCCTTTTAATGAATCTGAAAAAAAAAATGTGCCAAGTCTCTTAACTTCCGAGATCCGCCTAAAGGGGGGGTGAAGGGGGGCAAGGGGGTCAATTTTTAAAAATGTTTTTTACTTCCCCGAGCCTTTTCTATACGAATCCCTAAAAAAAACACGTAAAATCTCTTTATTTCCGAGATCCGCCTAAAGGGGGGGTGAAGGGGGGCAAGGGGGTCAAATTTGAAAAATGGTTTTTACTTCCCCGAGCATACTCTATACGAATCCCTAAAAAAAAACACGTAAAATCTCTTTATTTTTGAGATCCGCCTAAAGGGGGGGAGAAGGGGGAAAAGGGGGGCACTTTGAAAAATTATTTTTACTTTACCGAGCCCCCTCTATACGAATCCCTAAAAAAAAACACGTAAAGTCTCTTCGTTTCCGAGATACGATAGGAAGGGGGGAGAAGGGGGGGGGAAAGGGGGGGTTTGGGACTTTTCCCATAGTCATGAGAGTTGATTGTTTACGAATCTGTCAAAATATACCCACCTCCCCATCCACCATCTGGGAGAACAATTCTGTCAATAAGTCAGTCAGTGGTAATTTAGCTTTATATAGTATAACTAGTATTTGCGTGGCTGCGCGAGCTGCGCGCAGCTCGCGGGGCGTGAAGTGGGGGGGAGGGGGCGCTTTGAAAAATAATTTCGACTAACGCATTGCCCCTTTCAATGAATCTGATATACCTACCTATATACACCTACCACCTACCTACTACCTACCTACACCTACCTACTACCTACCTACTACCTACCTACACCTACCTACTACCTACCTACACCTACCTACTACCTACCTACACCTACCTACTACCTACCTACACCTACCTACTACCTACTTACTACCTACCTACTACCTACCTACCTACTACCTACCTACGACCTACCTACACCTACCTACTACCTACCTACACCTACCTACTACCTACCTACACCTACCTACTACCTACCTACACCTACCTACTACCTACCTACACCTACCTACTACCTACTTACACCTACCTACTACCTACCTACACCTAAACCTACCTACACCTACCTACACATACCTACACCTACCTACTACCTACCTACTACCTCCTACTACCACAAAAAAATTATTACCCTAAAGTTTGCTTGTCGTCGCCCCTGAGTTACGCTTCACCCACTCAACCTTCGTTACGCTAAGGAGGTCGCCGGCTCGCTTCGCTCGCCACCTCCCCCCTGCGCTCCACTCAGGACCTACCTATCACCGGAAAGCTATCATGACATTATCCCTACGCTACGGGGGTCGCCAGCTCGCTTCGCTCGCCCGCTCCCCCCTTCGCTTTACCGCTGTACCACCACCGGACACGTTTCGACGCCTACTATAATATTTGTTCAAACACCTAATGGCTATCTCTAACCGTTATGAAGTTACAGCCCTTTTAATTTTAGGGGAGGTTGGGGAGGGGAGGGGAGGGTATACAAATTTCAACGCCCCTCAATAGTTTTAGGTAAGAATCAAAAATTTCTTCAATAGAAAAAAAAGAGGTAAAGAGGGGGAGGGGGGGGTTGAAGGGGGGAGAGGGGGAGTTTCGAAAAATGATTTCAACCAACGCAATGCCCCTACAAATTAATCTGAAAAAAAAATCGTTCCAAGTCTCTTAACTTTCGAGATCCGCCTAAAGGGGGGATGAAGGGGGGCAAGGGGGTCAAATTTGAAAAATGTTTTTTACTTCCCCAAGCCTCTTCTATACGAATCTCTAAAAAAACACACGTAAAATTTCTTTATTTCCGAGATCCGCCTAAAGGGGGGGAGAAGGGGGAAAAGGGGGGCCACTTTGAAAAATGATTTTTACTTTACCAAGCCCCCTCTATACGAATCCCTAAAAAAAAACACGTAAAGTCTCTTTGTTTCCGAGATACGATAGGGAGGGGGGAGAAGGGGGGGGGAAAGGGGGGGTTTGGGACTTTTCCCATACTCACGAGAGTTTGTTGTTTACGAATCTGTCAAAATATACCCACCTCCCCATCCACCATCTGGGAGAACAATTCTGTCAGTGAGTGAGTCAGTGGTAATTTAGCTTTATATAATATAATAAAAAGAGAAGTCCTGACTGACTGACTCATCAACGCCCAGCCCAAACCCTTGGACCTAGAAAGCTGAAATTTTGCACAGAGGTTCCCTTTATAATGTAGACAAGGAATAAAGAAGGATTTATTTTTTGAAATTCAACCCCTAAGGGACTTAAACTAACAGACAGAAAAAAGTGCTGCTTATAATCAGCACTTTTCGAACGTCAAAATCTGTTGCAACACATCTGTGGTGTAAGTTAATATTAGGTACGATTTACTACAGACACAAATCAATATTTTTTTTTTTAATCAACCTGTTTTGAATAAATGACTTTTTTTATTTTGAATGATTTATGGACATATTGTTTTTTATTTATAATATATTATTTTCAGGACCCCAAAAGAACTTTATTACAATATAATAATAAATAGAAGAATCGATAACTTTTCGATTTAGTCAATCACTAGCGTCGAAGTGAAAAAATTGTGCGGTGCATGGTAAATACACGCTGTGACTGAAGGGATAAGGTTTATAATTGATTGTGTAGTACGTAATGTTTTAAGAAATGCGGATGTGTTTGCGAATGCGTATATCTATTGTTTTTACTGCTCTGCGTGTGTGAACTGACGACACAGGTCCCCATACATTTTCGGCTAAAGGGCATATCTCCTGTTGTTTCTGTGATCTGTGGATGGCTTATATAAGGTCCCATTAATAGGTGGACAAATTTTAACACAGGGTTCAGTACGTCTAACCAAAGATATCCAAGTAAAATTTGACATAAAATGTTGGGTAACGTAACACTTTTAGTGTATTTTCGCTAGCTGTTTTATTTACTTGTAAGTACTATCTTATGCGTTTTTCTTATTTTATTGTTTTACCATTGTCCGTAATTTGGTGGTTTGAATGATTTCTAATATTTTGTCCACCTATTTTAATGGGACCCTAAATAAAAGAAAATGTTAAGATTCAAGGAAGAGTAGGCTGCAAGAGCGAGCGAAGCGAGCTCGCACTCCTAATTTATGACTCTGTACCTACATACAGGTAGGTTGATTATGCGAAAATCCTATAGGAGTGCCAATCATGGCTGCTGATTCATTAATCTCAAAGCAAAAAAAGGAGCAACACGGGGTTCAAAGTATGACCCACGCGCGTTGATTTAAAGAAAATTTGCATGTTTGTAGCGGTAGTACTACTCAGCTCATTTTGAGGGTTCCGTAGTCAATCAGGAACCCCAGTTTAGCCATGTTCGTCCGTCTATAGCTGTAGGACTCTTATTATGTAGGTACTAGAAATTTGTAAATTGTAATTTGGTATGAATATACAAATAGTTAGGTACGCCGACAAAGTGGTAAAATAAAATCTTGAAAAGGTATTTTTTAGGGCAGATATCTCCTATACTATACGTAAAATGAAGTTTTTTTTTTCTTGTTTACGCTTTAGTGTGGGATATCGTTGATTATTTCTTTACACACTAACACGGCAAGTTGAATAAGCTTATAAAAAAATTTGAAGCGCAGTTTTGTGTTTCGAACACGATCCGTTAATTGAACACTACTTTATCCATAGCTCCCGGTTACTCGTTGGCAACCTTAAGTTTGCCACTCAGTTTTACTTCTGGGTGAAGTAGTATTAAATAACGAAATTAAAAGAAAACTCATAGCTAAGCCTCCCCCTTACCTCTACGCTAATCCACTGGTTCGAGTTCAGATTTTTAGTAAATGTTGAATTTTGGGGGCAGGCAGATAGGCAGTCGCTTCATGCAAAATACTTGTATTCGACTGCATCCTGTTAGCGTTGGACTGAAGACCGTCCCCAACATAGAAATGGGAAAATGCTATGCAGATAATGATGATTATTGAATTTCGCAGGCTATTTTCCGAATTTACCGCTGTATGAGAGTGACCAAAGAGTAGAAAACTTATACCAAAAGCAAGTCACCAAAAGGTCTACCTACACCAAAGAGTAAATTAAATAATTGGTAAAGAGAGCCCTCTCTAGGCAATGGGGTTGGCAAGTGAAAGCTGATAACTGATTGTAGATGGCGTGTCTATAGCTTGTCCCAATCCGACCAATGAGGTCAAGCTATTTTGAAATATAAAATGACATTGACAGATATTCAACCAATGAAGAGCTTAGGTTCATGCGGTGCTAGCGCCATTAGTTCCACCAGTTGCCCGTCCCATTTAGAGCAAACCTGTTTGAGCGCTAGCGACATCTGAACATTGGCCCCGGAAATTATTCCTTGCTTAAAGTACGACCCAACTGTAGGTTTTGTTAATTTGTAAGTATATTATTGTAGCATTTTTGACCAAAGCAATGTTTACCAACTGATTTTGACATTAACGAAAAAGTGTTACCAGATAAAATACTTAAATTGGAATTGAAACAGAAATAATTAATTATACAATATTTTTTTAACGTATTATATGTAACGTAGTAATGATAACATCGAATTTATATCAAAAAGAAAATATTATTGTCAAAACTATTACTTATTACTAACGTAGCCGTTATTCGATACCCATTTGTAATTTCGATTTCAGTTTAATTTTCCCTAGCTCGCGGTATTTTTTTTTTAACATACCACACTGGATGGTGGTTCTAAGAGTTGTTATCCTATAGCTTGTAACACCATATACATTTTTTTAATGTATTTAATATTTACTTCAATTTTGTGATGATTATTTGTCTTTAATATTTATTGAAACAAACCAATATAAATTTATTATATTGAATATTTTTGTAATTATTATCAAAAGACAACGCAGCGACATCTAGAAATGAATTGAGTACTATTGTGGGAATAACTTTAGAGCCAAGAAACAGATGGCACTACCATCTTTGCGAAATGTCACTTCAAGGCATCTGTCCCCCCCCTGACCTACACTGAAGACATTTGAACCATGAAGTTATAGATAAATATGGAGGCCACACTTAGAACAAAAGTTTGAGTCAAATACCTACGATTCTCTATCTCACTCTCTGTGGGCTGACCTCTCTTTCTAAGGTGGACGATAGTATTGCTATCTCGTTATTAAAATCTCCTTATTCATTTTTAAAAAGAGTCACCACACAAATGTAATCAGAAGTTAAATACTGTCAAATAATGTGCTAATAAATAAAAAGCTAAACTAAGATTACTGAAATTAAAATTCCAAAATATTATGTCACGAATGCTTGACAAGGTTGGCGAATCAGTGAATTATTTTCCCATTTCCTAAGGATGTGGTAATGTGGCAACATTGGCCCCACATGTCAACATAAATCGTACCAATATGGCGGTTGTTTACTTTGCGGTTCACAGTTTCGTTTGAGATATTTGCCTGTAATCAAAGTTATAATTGAGAAAATGGTGCAAACTTGTGTAGTGCGTGGTTGTGGTAGTACGTGGTGTCCAGGAGGTGATATAAGATTTCACGCGTAAGTGTTTAAATCGGGATTTTTGACACTGAATAATTGTAAACATATTTCTGCATATTTCTTTGTATTTTCAATTAATTACTTCATAAAAGCTTGACCTATGATTTAGTCAATGATAACTATGTAAAGACCAAACAGTTTTACACTGAATTTCATGGACTTTCTGCAATTTTATTTGTTTTTGTTTTTAAGGAGTCATACTGAAGTAGTGTGACCATATTGGGGATATATCTGGGACTTTCCGTGGGACCTTCATTAATTAGGGTTAGGGGGAAACTGGCCTCTGGACCGCGGCCCAGATTACACGCAGTGGGAACAGTAATGGAAAACTCGGCCGATTGCGTGGGCCAGAATACCATGGTAAAAAATTATCGTAGTGAAATCGACCCATTGGGATTTAATTTCATTAAATTGAAAAAAGGTGCGAAATAAAACGTACCTACTTGTATCAAAATATGTTTTGAAAACATTTTTTTTGGAGATGAAAAATTAAAGATAGGTAGTAAAGTCCCATAAACTACCAAGAGAACAGAAGTAGGAAGGAGGCATTGGAATCTTAAAATCAAATCTAAATTATTCCTTTCTTTTGTTGCAGATAGGAAACTAGGATAGTAAAGTTCCACAAACTACCACAAGGCCAGAACGGTGAATAAATTATTGTCACCATTGCATACTGTATAAAGAAAGGAATAATAATTTAGATTTGATTTAAAGATTCCAATACCTCCTTCCTACTTCTGTTCTCCTGGTAGTTTGTGGGACTTTGATACTTACGTTTTATTTCGCACCTTTTTTCAATTTAATGAAATTAAATCCAAACGGGTCGATTTAACTACGATACTTTTTTCCCATGGTATTCTGGCCTACGCATTCGGCCGAGTTTTCCATTACTGTTCCCACTGCGTGTAATCTGGGCCGCGGCCCAGAGGCCAGTTTCCCCCTAACCCATAAATTATATAGTCATTATCATACTCGCTTTATTATATTTTATTACTTTTTTCACATACCGTGTTATTTCTGTTAGTTCTTTGAAATAACATAACATTTTCTTGAATTTTTAACAGTAGTCAAATAGCCAATTACTATTTAAATAATACAGTAAATGTAATGAATAATATAAAATTATGTTCTGATTTCACACTCTTCTGGTTTTAGGTCAACAGCGAAGCCCAGGTCTCTACGAAGATTGATAGGGGCGTACAGGTGTAAATAAAATCAACTGAAGAAAAAATACTGCAGAAGAAATCTAAGATTCTTAAGCAAAGAGTTTTACGACAGACTAAAAAAATCAGGACATGTCTTCGTAATTTAATAGAAAATATTATAATAAAATGATTTTAATTTAGAAAGTGTTTTTGTTTCTTTTTGAGGTTTTATACATATGTATTACCGTTTCTATTATAGCCCCGTATTTAGATGAAAATACATAATATTAAAAATTCCACAGTGGTAAAAAACCTTAACACTGACTTACCCAGAAATCTTTAAAAAAAAATCATCTTATATGTATCATTTTCATTAGTCTACAAAATAAAAGAAACATCTAATTTCTTTTTTGCGATTTCATGATTTTATAGTAAGAGTTGTACTGGGCAAAAATCTCTCCCAAAGCCTTCCAGATTCATTATCTTGAGCCACCCCACCAGCCCTTGCGGTAGGCAACCACCGTGTTCGTGTCACCACCTCTTCTGTCATTATGATTTACTAGCTTTTGCCAGCGGCTTCGCCCGCGTGAAAATGACGATTTTCCATACAAACTTTCATCCCCTATTTAACTCCCTTAGGGGTTGAATTTCAAAAAAATATTTCCTTATTCCTTGTCTAGATTATAAAGGGAACCTCTGTGCAAAATTTCAGCTTTCTAGGTCCAAGGGTTTGGGCTGGGCGTTGATGAGTCAGTCTGTCAGGAGGACTTCTCTTTTTATTTATATAGATAGATAGAAGATCATTAATTTCGTATCGCTACAGGAACTAAACTTTTATGCTGGCCATGGTCTACCTATATTCTATTTCTGTGCGAAATTACGTACGTATACGACCTAAGTGCTCGTTTACGTACGCGCGACGCGACGTGCGGCGCGACCGGCGACGCGACGAGCGACGCGACGTGCGATTTTTGTGTTCACGGACACGCGATGCGTGCAGCGGCAGATATCATCGCACGCGCAAACACAAACGTATGGCAATGTACTACGCTGTTCATACAGACGCGGGGCGGTGCCCGCGGCGGCGCCCGCGGCGACGGCCGCCGCGATTATCGCGGCGACTTTTCAAGCGGGTAGCAAAGCACGCGTCGGCGCATGCGGCTTTCTCAATCAAACCGTCTAGTTTTAGGATAGCGAGAGTTGCGAGCGGACGTGTAGTAAAACGAATGACGAAAACCTCGAAAAATTTATTTCTGCGATGCAGGAGCGACCCCAGCTGTGGATGGCTGGTCATTCACAACACAAAAATCGCGTAATTACAAAACGAAAGTGGACGGAAGTATCCGAAATTGTGGATATGGACGATAAGTAGATGTGGTGCTTAGTAGGTATTTAGAATAGAATAAATTTATTTTTAGGTAACAAAGACCCATTGACAAATGACAATCTGTATAATACAGTAGAATCCGTTTATCCGAATCAATTAAAACCGTGGTAGGTAAGTAAGGGTAGTCCGGCGGATAATCGATTTCAAAGTAAAATCAAACAATATAATAAGTACTTATTAAATACCTACGTAACTTTTTATTCTTTTTAGTCGAGTTTCACATGCGTCAATTAGACAATGCGGTAATATAGCTTAATTATTGAAAATAAGGTAAGTAATTAGAGCCGTGAAGAATCTCCAAATTCTCCAAATAATCGGACAAGTAAGTACGAGTGTTCGAATAATCTGGATTCTACTGTTACATATTGATTTTGTAGTGCAGGTAGGTACCTATGTCTATTATTATTATTTGTTGTGTTAAGCGTGTTATGGTGTGCGAATTCCAAATTAGACTGCAAGAAAGTTCCGTCGTGGGCATCGCTACATCGAGAATTGCCGCTGCGTGAGTCGCCGCGGGAATCGCCGCGATTATCGCCGCGGGCATCGCCGCGGGCACCGCCTCAAATTCAAACAATCGCGTATAAAATCGCTTCTCCGTGAACGCACTCATACACCGCCATATGTTTGAATTTAGTGCGGGCCGCGCCGCGAATCGCGTCGCGCGTCGCGTCGCGCGTACGTGAACACGCACTAAGACTTTTTTGCGTGATTGAAAATGACAAACTGCCAAAAAAAATCAGGAACTTTCACACTGTAAGAAAACAGCTTCTTTCGTAATTTATCATTGGCATCTTTCATCAATCTAGAAGTGAACAGAGATGTGGATATATTAATTTAATCAAACACAAGTTATGAAAAGGAACTACGTAATGTCCTAGGTAAAATAAAATAAAGGTTACCCTACTTAGAAAGAGAGGGTCAGCCCACAGAGAGCGAGATAGCGATGCATAAGTTTTGCTTCAAGTAGGTATTCGAAGTGTGGTCTCCATATTTATCTATAACTTCATGATTTGAACTCTGTGGTGTTTGGAAATCGAATGTTGCCTAATAGAAAATTATATTTTATGATTTCTCTTTTCGGTTGTCAAAAATGACATTGACAAGTTGTCAACAAAATAATACGACTTTGGTTGGAGGATCGAAAATAATTATCTGTGCAAGTCAAGTGATATTGTTCGGTGAACTTCGGTGTTCCGTGTATTTTATTAAAATAAAAGTTCAATTTAATTTAATTTTCTGATTTACAATGACAATTGGTCTCACTTGAACCCGGTTAAATACCAAGGGTATTTTGTAGAGCTGTCAAAGATTTGTAATGGAAAGGATCCGTACCGACGTCGCAGACATGAGCCGCCGCGCCGGGGACCTTTTGAGGCGTATCAACAGATTAGCTGATGGGCCCATGACGAGAAAGAAACTGGTGATAATATGTCTGGTTATTATCTTCTTAGTTCTATACGTTGGACCTAGTTTTATGAAATGGATGTTCGATTCTGAAAGACTGACAACCCACCAAAATGTTTGTGTACAGAATTTCATGAAACCTTTCGAATCTTCGTTGAAAGATTACGACGTGTACCTGCGACAAGAAACCTCAGCGACTCTAAATTCACTAAACCACAACTATGTGCCTTATGTTGGAAATGGCTTATTGGGCTTGGCACTTGAGCAAGTTCCTCATTTAAACATCAAATACGGGAGGACTCTATCATTACCCATGTACTACCATCCCTTGTATGTCATAGACGACTATGAAATGAAAGAATTTACTGTAGCTGAATATAAAACGGGCATTGTACACAGATTTCAGTGTTCAACCTCTGGCTTACAAGTATCTTATCAGTATTATGCACACAGAACGATACCATCATTGTTTGTACAAGAGATTTGGATCAATAATCCAACTAAAACTCAGAAAAAATTGCATTTGACAACACCAAGAGTATCTGATTGGCCAACTTCTGTACAACAGACCATCAATTTACACCAAGGAGTTGATACGAAGGAGTATGAAGTGGTGACTGGTATGATACCCATACCAGACAGTGATGATGTCCTAGCTGCTGCAGTAGTGTGTAGAAAAATGGCTAAAACCATCACAGTGGATGCCCAAGATGGACTGGATATTCTTATACTAACCACAGTGCAATATAGTAAACCAATAAATAAAGCAGATTATGCAAAACATAAAGACATTGTTGAAAAGAAAGCTATTGAGCAAATGGTAAAAGTGATTGCACTAACTGGTGACAGAACAGCTATAAGGACGCTAAGAGAGAACCATGCTAGAGTTTGGAATGGATTATGGTTCACCGGTTTCTATATATCCGACTCCAAGGCTGAAGGCATCATCAATGGTGACCGAATTAATGCTACAATATATAGCATACTCTCTCAAGTAAGGAGCTTTGAACATGAAGACAATATAAAATCTAGTATGAAATCAGAGATTTTGAGGAGTTTAACATACTCCGAAGGCTGTTATGAAGGACATTCAACACTTGATGCATTCAATTTATGGAAACCATTGAATAGTTTATCAAGTTTAAACTCAGTGGCCAGTGTTTGGCTGTTAACATTAGAAAAACAAGGTTGTCATAATTTATTAAAAGCTGGAGCGAGTGGGGTCAATCAAGCAATGATCTTAAGCTTTGGAAGTTTGCGTTTCAGCAATCAGCACTTAGAATACAACATTCACCCTTCAAAGTTACATAGAGACTTCCTGTTCCGCCGGCTCAATTATGGCAATATGACCCATGTGAATATCAGTGTTATCTTACAAGAAGACAATAAGGCAGCTATATTTGTGGCTCTGGACCGCTCAGACAAGACATACTATGCATGTGATGCAGGATGCTTAGACTCTCCTGTGCAACTAGGGCCTTACAGAAAATACTTCCCAGTCAAATTAACAGAGCCTTTAACAGCTATATTGTATGTAACAGCTGACAAGCAGCATATGGAAGATCTGAGACATGCAATACATGTCAAAGAAGTAATAGAAGCCCCCGCTCATGATCACCATGTAATAGCATTACATAAACATGGCCACAGTTTAGGAGGCCTTCATCCCCTATTCTGGGTGTCAATTATAGTTCTTATTGTCGTCTTCCATTTATTCTTGTGCAGAATAATCATGAATGAGTTTTGTGATAACGGCGGGGGTTATAGAAGGCTTTACAACAAGCCTTGAAGTGTGGATGCCTTAGTAAGATGGGTGCACCATCATTGTCCATTGCTTGACTGATTGTACGCTTTTTATGCACAACCGACCAAAAATATAATTCAATACTTGCTTGTATTGTTTCCAGACATCACTGCCTACTTTATTATTAGCGTACGAAGTTTATAGTTCATAGACTTTATTAGAGGTCCATATCTGTGTGTTATTTTTGTTTGTCCGGGGGGGAAATTTTTATTTTTATCTAATACATCCTTAACGGACGGATGCTAGAGTTGCTATTAAACAATTACATTGGCGGAAGAAAGCATTTGTTAAAATAATGAATTGATAAGGAGGCTATAAAATGGATGTAGCTAGGTACTAAAAGATTGTTTTTAATAGCAATGCAGTTTTTTCGGAAGGTTGCTTATTTTGCTACCTACTTGATTAAATATTTTGAATCTTCATAATTATTCAGTCTATTCAATGTGAGGAAAAATGTGTATCTGATTATCAAGCAACATAACTAAACAAGATTTTAATTAGTTTTCAATTCCCGTATTTTATAGTGAAAATGTAAACGCATAAAAAAACGAATTGAATTTTAGCACAATTATTAGTATCGTGATCTCGGATTATAATTTAATATAACCTTGGATTATATACTTAATTAAAACTATGCCGAAGTGATGTATAGAGTAACTATTTTTTAATAAGATGTGATTGTTTATAGTATTAAAAATTAATTTAAATATTGTTTGGGTAAGGGCGGAAACTGCTAGCACAGAAGTTATCGCAATGTTACTAAGCCCAGTAATTACTAGAATAATTTGGAAGTCTGATATGTCAAATGCTTGATAAAAACTTTCTACTTCATTGTCGGATATACGATAGATAATTAGCTCATAATCATAGCCATAGCTGCGAAATAATTTAAAACTCGTGTTTATAAATTAAATGCATTGTTTTCCTATCTAATCAAGTTATCACAGTTCTAGTTATTCTGTGTTGACTCATAAATAATAAACTCTTAGTCATTACGGTATTTGCAAGAATTTGCAATAATATATTTATATAAATAAAAGAACTTAGCAATGTTAGACTGTACATATTACATTGTGTATGTTTATATATTGTTATAAGATTGTGGTGTATATTTTTGAAATTAAAGCCAAGTTGTATGTTGATTTTGTGTTTGATTCCTTTGAGGGTGAACTTCCCACAAGTTTGTCAAAACTGAGGAATCCTACAGGTAAAATAACTACAGTCTACTGTACAGCCGGGTGGCACATTTTACCGGACCCGGGAATCGAACCCAGGACCCCACGCTCATCAGTCGCGCTTGTGCCGACTAGACCAACTAAGCAGTTCAAGGGCATCACTAAGGAGAGCAGCAAAGGGGTAAGCTGGATGTGAGTGTTTGTAGTTGTCAAGAATTCAAAAGCATTTGGGTACAGATTACCCGTGGGGCGGTCTGGCTAAATATATCTACCTACCTTCGATCAATAATAGTACTAGATTAAGCATCAGGAACAAAACTAAGTCGCTCAAGTGGCCACGTTTGCACACACGTAAACATCTACATAACATCTTAGAAAAAAGTTCAAAATTATTTACAACTTCAGATGATTATGAACCTTAACACTTAAACATAACGTTTAATTATCATTGTAAAGTATATTTATTTAAGCCCTTTCATCGGAGAAAGATTAGAAGCAAAACACTTTAAATGTCGCTCCAAAGTAAAAAGTCATCAGTACAAAAATATTCATTCTAAAATGAAACTTAAACTCTAAGCAATACGGTTAAAAGCATTTTGTGTACAATGTCGTGCTTATTCTATTGCGGAACTAGCGTTCCCTGTTCAAGAACATGATACAATAGTTGGTGCGTTGTAGCAAACATTGGCCAAACAATTAAAATATTCGCTGATTTAATTATATTTACAGTTTAATTATGTTTAAATATTATGAAAAAGCACATAATGATATTAAATTACCGAAAAATAGATATTCCTTCCAAAACCTTGGTGTTACGGTGGTTATTTACGCAGTTTTTGAACGCATACTGCGGTATTTTGACGTCTTAATGTTGGCTATGATTGGACCATACTAATTTGAATTAGGACCACAAATACGTTTGTGGTCTTATATTTCGGGCCGTTTTTGAAGCGCTTATCGGGAATCTAGTACATTATTGATCGAAGCTACCTACACCTACATGGTAACTAAATAAGGACATGATTAGAGCCCCTGAACATAAAAAATACACGTTTTATTTTATTTAAGGTCGGCATCCGTCAGTATGCCGATAACTGTCATTTCAATACTGCACTTTGCATTATCAATCGGCAAGTGCTGATAACGTGGAGTTATCTGACTGTGCCTAGAAAATTCATTAACGCGTCCGAGTTCTATGCATGAATATAGAGTAGTTTCATACATGTATGCACACAAGTGACCACAGAGGCATCTTTACCTATAGTGCAGGGTGTTCGTAGCACCCCCGGGCGCAGAGTCCAAGGGGGCGCCGATCGCCGCTCGCTACGGATTCGAAGATATGTGACATCTACCAACCCCCACTGGCCCGCATTGTGGATTGTTATTTTATTTATTCCATGGCCCCCGGCAGCGCGTTTCAGGGGGTGGCGGTAGCAGAGAGCGTAGTCAAGCGGCAGCGTCAGGTCATGGTAATGACATCAATCAATTACTATTGTCAACGAGACTATGTTGTAAAAATAAGGAATACGCAGCCCTGGGGCGGTTTTTCGAACTAGCCTTGCATATTTTCCGGTCTGCCGCCCCGCAATTAAATCTAGAAATCTATATTAGGTAGGTACTATATTTCTTCTAACCCGCCACCCACTTGCCTTGTCAGTTTGTTTGTTAGTTTGTATTGGTTAAATCTTGCAACTGAAGTAGAGACCCTTAACCATCAGTTTCCCTCATGCGATTGAGCTGAAAGGTTGCTCACAGTTCTTCATACCTTTGGTTCTAGTGACACTACATTGAGTGACAAGATTGTTTTCTATATCACTATTTTCTTTATCTGGAGCGCTCAAAGGGGATAGAACCGATGTGGCATATCAACCTGCCCGCCATTTTGATTTTTTTTCGAAATCGCGGCCCACGATGAAAGTGGTGTTTAAGAATAGAGGACGTATAGACGAACAAAAAATGTCCATTAACATGGTACCCCAAAGTGTCACGTTACCGAGATATTTTAAGGTAAAGATCTGTTATTTCTGTCTGCTGTGGTAAAGATCGACAAATGTGTACAAAGCCAATCATTAAAAATAGACTCATTAGGTACCTACGTGTATCTAAGGCGTTAAATTGTATGCAAATAATCGTTCCCAGGTTGATTATTATTATGCGCACGAGAAAATCGCTTTGTATCGCAATGAAACGCTATGATAAGGCAAAGAATAGTTTTATCGTGCTCCAGTAGTACCTATATGTATAATGTACCTACTTTGTTTTAATAAACAGTAATAATAATAATCAACGCATAGGCACGAAAAAGGTCTATTTCTTATGTGGTCATTGTACTCATATCATAATGTCGATCTTTACCTTCAAATATCTCGGTAACGTGACACTTTGGGGTACCGTGTTACTGGACTGTTTTGTTCGTCTATAATAATATGTCCTCCCATACCATGCCACTTTCATCGTGGGCCGCGATTTCGAAAAAAAAAAACAAAATGGCGGAGGGTCGATATGCCAGCTGAATACAAAAAAGTTCAAACCCCTCTTCTGGTTCGCTTCGCTCGCTCTTACCGCCGAGTTTTTTCAATGCGTTAGTAGTAAAAGTAATTTAAATTAGTAATTTTAAATTAAATTAGTAATTTAAATAATTACTAAGTACCCCCCCCCCCCCCCCCCAGTTAGGTTGTGGAGGTCAGGAAGCAGTCTAACCGGATGCACCTGAGTACAAGTATTTTCCTCCAACTTAATTGAGAAAAGGCTAGGCAGATGATGTGAAAAAAGCAAAATATTATTAAATAAAAAAAAAAAGTAAAAAAAAAAAAAAAAAAAAAATTGGACACATATTTGTGTGTTTGTGTTTTTTAGAAAGATCATAATGATGATATTTGATCATTTTAGAATGATCAAATATGGATCATGCATGATATAAATCATAATGTGTATCATAATATGGATCGTAACATAGATCATAATAGGAATCATAATACGGATCCTGAAAGCTTTTAAAGCGTATCGCTGTAATGTGATTGACTCGGCCGACATATCAGTAGCAATTCGCCGCCTGAAAACCCATTCATCTGCAGGGCGTGATGGAATTCTACCGTTTGTACTGAAGGATTGCTTGGAAATATTTAGAGACATGGATCCTAAAACAAGAATTAATTTTATGGTTTCACAAATTGTTTTGTTTAAGTACTTAGACAGAAAATCTAAATTAGGTCATTTTTTAATCTTCTTCTTAGCGTGTCGATGGCAAACCGTCACTAAATAAATTATATCGACGCTGGAAAGCGATTTTGTCGTATCTCGAAAAATGGCATTTTTTTTTATTGCATCATTGAAATAAGAAAAAAATACTGCGTCAGACGCGGTCTGATCAACGTTTTCCTACGATGTGTTTTTTTTGATACGTCGTTGACTTTTTCTAAACTTTTTTAACAAAAGATACTTCAAAATGCTGTAAATACCATAAAATCAACTATTTTTAAGTTATACATAGATACATCAAAAACGCTACAAGTATTTTTTTAAATTTTAAACCTATTTCGCTTGCCTATTTGCTGTTGCCTGTTTCCTGTTTGCAAGATACAGCAAAATTACTGCTTCAAATTGAAATACCAATTGCTGTAACTAGTATAAAACGCATGTTAGACTAACTTGAGAATGCTATCATTATTGTCATCTGATAAATTTAATTATAAGAAATAAGTGTTCCAAAAATGACCACTCTGATTCAGCTAGTTTACGAGTTATGAATTTTTGATATAGTATTTTGGCTCTGGTGTAAAGTTCAACTTTTCGAGATACTACAAGAATGCTTTCTTGCGTCGATATTAATTTGGCCCAATATTCAGCTATGCGAACTCCGCTCGCTGATGCAGTCATTAGATCATCAAGTGTGCAGGTGTCAGGGCATGCAGCGCAGGATGGAAGGTGGGCCATTGTCTGTGGAGATACGCCGCATCCGAGATCCGATACGATCCGATTACTTGAGATCCGTACCGTCTATGAACCCCCATCTGAAGATTGTCTTTGCTACGGCCGACTTGGGTTCGGAGTCTATTTAGAGATTTCCAAGTCGGCCACGGCAAATCATGACCGGGTGGGAGGCTTTCAGATGGCTCGATGAAGTCGTCAGGGGGCTTGAACAGATCCCGCCAGAGCTCTCGTCTTGCTATGGCGGCATTGCTAATAGCTGGACCAGTATTGTTAACGCACCCAAAAAAGCTTTTACGACTTTTCATTCTCTGGGGCACTGCAACGTGATTGTGCATTGGGTGGCGTGGATCAGCGTGTAGCTTCGACCTCTCAGTGCAGCTGGCTATGGTCCTCCGAACCTTTGGGGGCGCAATCCCAGTTAGTGGATACAGCATTCGTACCGGGGTCGGTTTCAGGCAACCACTAATAATCCGGCACGTCTCATTAAGAGCTGTATCCACTAGGTCGGCATGGGCAGTACGGTTCCAAACTGGGCAAGCATAATTCACCATTTTTTAATCATATTATGAATCACAACATTGATCATAATATTGATCATGAGATGATTCATAGCATGGATCATAATATGAATCATAACATGGATCATAATATGAATCACAACATGGATCATAATATGAATCAGAATATGGATCATGATATGAATCATAACATTGATTATTAACATTGATTATTAGTGGTTATGAATTGGTGTTTTTTTTAGGCTTTTGATCGCGCACTTAGCTAAACGTGCACTGAGTTTGAGTATGATGGACGGGACGTGGTTGGAGAGGAAACAGCAAATTCTTTTACTCATTAAAGAATGAACTTAAGTATCTTGGTTGTGGAGGTCAGATAGACACTCGCTACATGTAAAATACTGGAAGCAGTCTAACCGGATGCAGCTAAGTACGAGTATTTATTAATATGGAAATGGCTAGGCAAATGATGTGAAAAAAGAAAAATATGTGTCCAATATGAATCATAATATGAATCATGACATGAATCATAATATGAATCGTAATATAAATCATAATATGAATCGTTATATGAATCGTATTAGGAATCATGATATGAATCGTAATATGAATTGCAATATGAATGGTAATATGAATCATAATATGAATCATAACATGAATCATAACATGAATCATATTATGAATCGTAATAGGAATCATGAAATGAATCGTTATATGAATCGTAATATGAATTGTAATATTAATTGTAATATGAATTGTAATATGAATCGTAATATGAATCGTAATATAAATCATAACATGAATCGTTATATGAATCGTAATATAAATCATAACATGAATCGTTATATGAATCGTAATAGGAATCATGATATGAATTGTAATATGAATTGAAACATGAATCGAAATATGACTTGTAATATGAATCGTAATATGAATCATAAAATTAATCATAATTTGCATCTGGCATCATAGTATGGATCATCACAACATGGACACCACACATCATCATCAACATGGATCATAAACTGAATCATAACAGGGATCATAATCTGAATCACAACATGGATGATAATATGAATCATAATATGAATCATAATATGAATCATAACATGGATCATAATATGAATCACAACATGGATCATAATATGAATCAGAATATGGATCATGATATGAATCATAACATTGATTATTAACATTGATTATTAGTGGTTATGAATTGGTGTTTTTTTTAGGCTTTTGATCGCGCACTTAGCTAAACGTGCACTGAGTTTGAGTATGATGGACGGGACGTGGTTGGAGAGGAAACAGCAAAATATTCTTTTACTCATTAAAGAATGAACTTAAGTATCTTGGTTGTGGAGGTCAGATAGACACTCGCTACATGTAAAATACTGGAAGCAGTCTAACCGGATGCAGCTAAGTACGAGTATTTATTAATATGGCAATGGCTAGGCAAATGATGTGAAAAAAGAAAAATATGTGTCCAATATGAATCATAATATGAATCATAACATGAATCATAATATGAATCGTAATATAAATCATAATATGAATCGTTATATGAATCGTAATAGGAATCATGATATGAATCGTAATATGAATCATAACATGAATCATATTATGAATCGTAATAGGAATCATGATATGAATCGTAATATGAATTGTAATATGAATCATAATATGAATCATAACATGAATCATAATATGAATCGTAATAGGAATCATGATATGAAACGTAATATGAATTGTAATATGAATTGTAATAGGAATCATGATATGAATCGTAATATGAATTGTAATATGAATTGAAACATGAATTGAAATATGACTTGTAATATGACTTGTAATATGAATCATGATATGAATCCTAATATGAATCGTTATATGAATCGTAATAGGAATCATGATATGAATTGTAATATGAATTGTAATATGAATCGTAATATGAATCGTAATATGAATTGTAATATGAATCGTAACACGAATCATAAAATTAATCATAATTTGCATCTGGCATCATAGTATGGATCATGAATTCATGATATGAATCACAACATGGATCATAAACTGAATCATAACATGGATCATAATATGAATCACAACATGGATCATAATATGGATCATAATATGAATCAGAATATGGATCATGATATGAATCATAACATTGATTATTAACATTGATTATTAGTGGTTATGAATTGGTGTTTTTTTTAGGCTTTTGATCGCGCACTTAGCTAAACGTGCACTGAGTTTGAGGATGATGGACGGGACGTGGTTGGAGAGGAAACAGCAAAATATTCTTTTACTCATTAAAGAATGAACTTAAGTATCTTGGTTGTGGAGGTCAGATTTTACTCGCTACATGTAAAATACTGGAAGCAGTCTAACCGGATGCAGCTAAGTACGAGTATTTATTAATATGGAAATGGCTAGGCAAATGATGTGAAAAAAGAAAAATATGTGTCCAATATGAATCATAATATGAATCATAACATGAATCATAATATGAATCGTAATATAAATCATAATATGAATCGTTATATGAATCGTAATAGGAATCATGATATGAATCGTAATATGAATCATAACATGAATCATATTATGAATCGTAATAGGAATCATGATATGAATCGTAATATGAATTGTAATATGAATCATAATATGAATCATAACATGAATCATAATATGAATCGTAATAGGAATCATGATATGAATCGTAATATGAATTGTAATATGAATTGTAATATGAATTGTAATATGAATCGTAATATGAATCGTTATATGAATCGTAATATAAATCATAACATGAATCGTTATATGAATCGTAATAGGAATCATGATATGAATCGTAATATGAATTGTAATATGAATTGAAACATGAATTGAAATATGACTTGTAATATGAATCGTAACACGAATCATAAAATTAATCATAATTTGCATCTGGCATCATAGTATGGATCATGATATGAATCACAACATGGATCATAAACTGAATCATAACAGGGATCGTAATCTGAATCACAACATGGATGATAATATGAATCATAATATGAATCATAATATGAATCATAATATGAATCATAATATGAATCATAATATGAATCATAATATGAATCATAATATGAATCATAATATGAATCATAATATGAATCATAATATGAATCATAATATGAATCATAATATGAATCATAATATGAATCATAATATGAAGCTTATTATGAATTATAACAGGGATCATAATATGAATCACAACATCCTGGAAGCTTTTGGATTTTTTTTTTGGGCTTTTGAACGCGTACATGGCTAAACGTGCACTGAGTTTGAGTATGATGGACGGTTGGAGAGGAAGACACTGAACTAAAGAACTTAGGTACTTTAGGTACTTTAGTCAACCCCGTCCCACGCACGCAACTAATCCTGAGCTGGATGGAGGTAGCAGATAAGCAGACACGCTCTGTTCCTCACGTATCGCTGTAATGTGATTGATTCGGCCGACATATCAGTAGCAATTCGCCGCCTGAAAACCCATTTATCTGCAGGGCGTGATGGAATTCTACCGTTTGTACTGATCAAACTGCTTGGAAATATTTAGACAGCCGCTATTTTATGTAGGTACTTAGCCCTCAGTATGTCCAAATTTTTAGACACAAATTCGACCCATACGCTACATACGCAACTACTTCCGGTGTAAGTTAGGGAAGCGCCCTGGGGCCTACGCAATTTATTGTTATGGCGAATGACCTATCGAAGGTAGTCACTAGTCAGGCTCAGGACGGCGCGCGCGCGCTGTCTCATGTTTGCAGATGACCTGAAGTTATTTTTGGGTATTAATAGTGAGCAGGACTGATACGTTACAGAGGGACATCGATATGGAGTGAAGCCAACCACTTAGAATTCAACACTTCTTTGTGCAAACCATTTCCTTCACCCGTTCGCGTGCGCCCATCCAGTATAACTACCACGTTTCCGGTGTCCCTCTGGAGTGTATCAACGAAATAAAAGATCTTGGACTGACTTTAGGTATGAACAAAAAAATAGAAAATATTTTTTTCCGAATTTCGATTTGTAATGTTAAACCAAAAGCTGTTGAAATAAAGCTGAAAATCTATTAAAGAAATTTGACATCGATACGGCTTTGCGACAGATTTTTAACGATATTTAGTGTAGATTCTGCAGGCCCTGGGTAGAGACTTAAAAACGTATAAATTTATTTTTTATTAATGTTAACATTAATTACCCGCGCATGACGTTTGAAAATTCGGAAAATTGATAAAATTGGATTTATTTTATCAGAGTTTATTGTATAAACTACAGGGCGTAAAATGATATTACATTCTTATATTCAGCGATAATATACGTAATACAAATAATAATCAAACCAAAATATTAGAATAATCGTGCGTATAGTGCGGGGGGGAAGGAGTGGGGGCGTAACAGGGATGCACAGACCGCGGACCGCCGCGCCTATAGTATGTCAGTGGCCCGCCAGCAAAAATATTTTAGTTTTTGTAGATTTGCTATTTTGGCAATCGAACATGACGTTGTATGAAATTGTACCTATTAAAAAAAAGATTATGATTTTAAAGTAATAAAACCCCAAGTTTTACATTTTCAAATAATAAATTAAAAAAAAAGTATTTGGTCTCTTTGCTACCTTTCTTGGCTAATGATGAAAAATAAGGGTTGGTCATTGGGTTGGTCCCAGCGGCAACAACTCACTCTACGCCACAGATTGGGGTTTTACAGTTTGTGGTAACTTGATGTGCAGTTACTTATCTTTTGTACCCATTCCATTTTGACTGTTTTTTTTTTTATTATAAATGGGCCTGCTCTTGACTTCAATCTTGCCCTGAGGGCAGAGATGATGTCGACGATGGAACGAGCTTACTCAGTAGAAGCCTGTTTACTCGCGACTTAAACAGATTAGGGTTATATGAACTCGGAAAAACCGACGCAGGCAGGGAATTCCACTCCTTGGCTGTGCGCATAATAAAGGACCCAGCAAAGCGCTTCGTTCGAATGTGTGGAATGTCGACTAATCGGTGATACCCTGCAGTACGTCTAGGCTCCCGATGGAAGAAGGGAGATGGTCAGATCGTGGAGCTCTTGCGCACACTCTCCGAAGTACAGTCTGTAGAAGACCAACAGACATGCGACTTTGCGACGGTGGGCCAGGCTATGTAGCTTGATAACCAGCTTATCGTCACCAATTAGCCTCCTGGCTCTGCGCTCTACAGAGTCAAGTGTGGCAAGCTGGTATTTGGCTGAGCCATCCCAAAGGTGACAGCAATACTCCATGCCAGACCGGACTTGAGCTTTATATAATACTGAAAGCTGTCCAGGCTTGAAGTACCGCTTAACCTTGTTTAGGATGCCCAGCTTTTTCGCCGCAATTTGAGCTTTCGACTCGATGTAGGCGCCGAAGTTCAGATTCGCGCTCAACTTCGTGCCAAGAAGCTCAAGACTGTCAGTAACTTGTACAGACGCACTCCGGAAAGTAGGGGCCAGATTAAACGGACTCCTTTTGGCGGTGAACAGACACACTTGCGTTTTGGTGGCGTTGAAATCTACCAGATTCTCGTCACTCCACTCGGAGACAAGTCTTAAGGCTGAATTCGTTCGCTCTACCATGGCCTCTCTTAATGAATGTACTTCATCACCACTGGCTTTTGCGCTGGATGTATAACTCTCCATGACAGTGCTGTCATCTGCGTACCAAACAATACCAGGAACAAGGAGGTCATTGATGTGCAGCAGGAAAAGTGTCGCGGAGAGAACAGACTCCTGAAGAACTCCGGCATCGATAGCCATAAGGTCAGAGGAGCAGCCATCAATGACCACTCGGATCGACCGTTCACTCAGGAAGTCAGATATCCAGCAGCAAAAGTCAGCGGGAATGCCGTATGCCGGAAGTTTGCTCAACAAACTTGCGTGCCAAACCCTGTCGAAAGCCTTCGAGATGTCCAGCGACACGGCAAGGGCCTCGCCGTGTTTCTCGATGGCCTCGCCCCAGCAGTGCGTGGCTAACACCAGAAGATCCCCAGGTGACCGTCCCCGGCGAAAACCATACTGACGGTCGCTGAGTAGGTCGTTCGCTTCAAGGTGGGCCAGCAGCTTACCGTTGAGTACCCTTTCCATTACTTTACAGAGACGACTACCCTTCTTGGGTACTGGTTGTACATTAGCTACTTTCCAGGAGTTCGGCACCGTTCTGGTTTTGAGAGAGAGGCGGTACAAGCGTGTCAACACAGGAGACAACTCAGGCGCACAGTTCCTTAAGACCCTTGCTGGTATGCCGTCCGGACCGCTAGCCTTATTCACGTCTAGGCTCTGAAGTACTCTATGAACCTCTTTCAAGTGTATTGTGATCTCCGGCATCGAAGAATCACAGCGAGGAATCGTTGGTGGCTGTTTAGACCCAGTATCTAGACGCGAATTGCTCGCAAACAGAGATGCAAATTTTGTCTTCTCGGTAGCGGAGTGAGCCCGCGACCCATCCGGTTTTTAACCGACTTCGAAAAAGGAGGAGGGTTATTTATGTTCGTGTGTATGTATTTTTTTTTATTTTTTTTATGTATGTTACCTGATTTCTCCCCCATTTGTGGACCGATTCTCAAAATTCTTTTTTTATTTGAAAGAGTATACTCCTGAGGTGATCCCATTTTAATTTGGTGAAGATCTGGTGCTGATCTTCGGAGATATACAATGGAACTCTTCAAAAATAGACGGCAAATCTGTCGTAATTGCTGGAATCGCTTGGATGTTTATTGAATATACATTATCATGACGTAACATCACGCCTGTATGCTCTGAGGAGGTATGCGGATGTGTACAATACACATTTTATTAGTTGTTATATATGAATTACATAGACACGTATGACGTGTTTCGTGCTTTTTCTGACGCTATTCAAGTATTCGCATCTAGCAGTCATCACTTTTCTTCATGCTCTTAACCGTTGAGGAGTAGTACCCACTCCTCAACGGTTAAGAGTTGAAAGCAAAAATAGTTGAATCTTGAAGGTTAAGGGTTAGGTTTCTTGGTTGAATGTTAAATGCATAGTAAATATTTGTATAGGATATATTATATATAAATATAGGTACTTATTACAACTAAAAATAAAAAAACTTTTTTGCAAAAAAACAACCGACTTCAAAAACACCAAAAAGAGAAAAATAAACTTAAGAAGAAAAATCAGCTTATGAAGTCGGTGGCAAAAACATGAAGTCAAACAAACAAAAGTCACCGACTTCAGAAGCTGATTTTTCTTCTTAAGTTTATTTTTCTCTTTTTGGTGTTTTTGAAGTCGGTTGTTTTTTTGCAGGGGGGGTAGTGAGGACCGGCAGAAATTAGATTCGACCGATTTTGATAGGGACCAAAACTGTTTACTGCCAGAAGGGTAGGACGCCAGTTTGGCCCCTATGCGACTGACGTGGTCGAAACGCGCCTTTCGGATCACCCGCTTACAGGACTTTGCGGCAGAATTGAAAGCTCTTTTCTTCGCGCGAACCCGACGCGCTCGAACTTTACGGTCACGAGCTTGCACCCAGGCTTGGTATGCAGACTGTTTTCGGGCCTCAGCACGAGCACAGTCCGCATTAAACCATGGACGGGCCTTGTGACCGAGCGGTATGTCGGAGAATGGAATATAGTATTCCATTCCCTGCCGTATCACGGCCGCAACCGCCTCAGCTGAGCAAGTGGGGTCGCGCGCAGAAAAGCAAACTGACTGCCAAGGGAAGGACGCAAAGAAGTGCCGCATCTCATCCCAGTCTGCTGACTCGTATCGCCAAACTCGCCGCTCGCCTTTAGGGCTATCATCTGGAGGGGAGCTGACAGATATAGACTTCACCAGACAGTGGTCAGATGTTCCCAGTGGGGCTGATACCGATACTGAGTGCCTGTCCCAGACAGGCACACATCGGTATCAGTAGTCAGCAGCAAGTCCAAGCAATTAGGTGTGTGTCCATCAACATCCGGCACCCGCGTAGCTTCATTCACCAGCTGAGTGAGATCTAGCGACAATGCAAATCTGCGCGCCTCTCTCCCAGCATGGTCAGTTTTCTGGAACGGGAACAACCACTCATCGTGGTGGGCATTAAAGTCCCCCAGAAAAAGAAGCTCCGCCGTTGGGTACCGTTGCAGGGCATAATCCGCCTTTTCCATTAGGTGTTCGAAAAGCCTGGTCGTCTCCTGGTCACCGCTGTGCGACCGGTAGACACCGACGTCGAGAGATTTCTCGACCCCGGCCCCGGTGTCCACCAGTATCCAAATTGTAGATAACCCAGAATCCTCAAAGCAACGGAGACGCCGACAGCAAACGTCATCGCGGACGTACACACAGACCCCAGCTCGCTTTACGAACCTATGTTCAAGCGAGTAACCTGGGTAGTTGAGGTACGCCACGTCTGACGGAGTCGCTATCTGCGTCTCCGTTAAAAAGAATAGGTGCTTACTAGAGGCGCTAGGGTTATGTTTGCACACGGGCGCTATATGGGCTAGAGACAGAGAGTGACTAAAGTTAAACAAATAGTTTATGCAGATCTCATTGTACGGGAATTCTATACAAAGCGAGTCCGTGCTATACTTAGGGAGCGTTCAAGTATTACGTAACGAATTTGAGGGGAGGGCATTTTTTTTTGGTGCTTGGGAAATCATCAAAATATGACTCCTTCCGCTCTTAGCTCTTTGTGTCGAAGCCTCGGAATATCTTTCGAACAACCCGCAGCCCCGACGCAATTCCTCTGGTCTTGTTGAATATTGCCACGAGAATTTTGGGTTCGTACTGTGTTGACTGGGAATTATTCTGATTATAATCCGAGATCACCTAAAATACAAGGAAGTGGTGAAAGCCAGTAATTTTTGGGATCATTGTTATTTTTATACAGAGCTATAGTAGTCATTGCCCTTTCCTTAATATCTAATCGTACGAACCAAAACAATTTATTGTGATCTTCAATTATATTTTTTTAGATGACGATTCAAGACATGAACAGATTTATTTTTTAACTGGCAGCAACTATAGGTACCTATACATGGTGAGTAGCATCTCTAGGTAGCTGAAATTAATAAAACAAGGTGTTAAATTGACTATAAATATATTTACAAAATATAAAATTTTGATTACAAGGCACATACAGTGAAAGACTTAAACATTTATTTGATTATAATCACAACACTTATTCAGAGAGGCACATAACTTTATACAGACACTATATTTGGGGTAAAATGTCCAATTAACTCAGAAATAATACAAAATTAACTTTATTTGAACATAATAAGGTGAATTTTGTAATGAGTAACCCGAATATTTGGGACAAATACGACAAACAAATAAGACAATTTAAATACCAACATTACATGTGTTTCGTTCACCATGAAATTGAACAGTCTTGGCAACAATAATACATTATTTGCTTAAGTGTTACATTGCAATACACTTGTTGTATTTTCAGAACATATTGTCAAGGTATACATAAAGTAAGTTTTTTTTTATTAGATTATTTAGCTACTATATTAGCGTATTCTAAGTTTTGAACTCGCTCATACTTACGTGTAGATTTAAAATTGCGCCTCCTTCGTTAGATCTAAACTATCATTCTCTTCCCATTATCCCAATTCATTTGGGGTCGGCGCAGCATGTCTTATTCTTCCATACGTCTCTGTTTCTCGTCATCTTAACACACACCTCGCTAGATCTAAACTTATAGGTAATTATATACTTACTTATTAAATGTTGACGTTTCATGCAGTAGAGGTGGGCGTAATTTTAAATTAGGCGATGCATACCAAACTTGCATGTTTTTTATTAATTAATTTGTCATTAATAATTTTATTAATGCCCATCAGAGATAAACGTCCCCAGTCCCATTTTGGAACAAAGAGGCATCAAGACAGGTCGTCGAAAATGTTTTTATATTTAATAAGACCGCTTTATCAACTTTAAATCTATCGTGTTTCGATATATCGAGCGCTTTTTCCCGCTAGTTTCATGCAAGCTGTGGCTTATCAGAATCCTTCGGCACACACAGGGTCCGGAAGCAATAGATGACCGATAAAAGGCATTGAGACTAAGATTTAATCGCGCTAACACCTGTGGGAGTTACCATAATAATCTCATTCCAGTGTGAGAAAGACACAGAGTTATAATTATGTATCTCTTTTCAACACTGGAATAAGATTAAAACAACATGTTTCAAGACGTCATGGTACAACTGAGGCCCTACTATGACGTCTTAATACAATTCTTATTCCAGTGTGGAAACGTGACAGAACTATACAGGGTGTCTAGCGCCATCTCTCTTTCACACTGACGTAAGAACTATTTTAAGACGTCACGGTAGGCCTTTTGAAGGCCTACCATGACGTCTCAGTAGGGAATCTGATCTTATTAAGGGTGGAAGGGACATAAAAGCGAAAACGGTTACCACGTACTCAGTACCTACATAATTCTGAACCATAGAAATTTTTCAAAATCTGAATTCCGCTCTTCCATACATTTTGAGTGTGTAGGTATTGCACTACCGATGAAATGTTTTTTTTTTACATCAGACGAAAAATTGATGGGGTTCAGAATGATGCACTGAATACGTGGTAAATGGTAACCATTTTAACATCGGTTTCCGATCCACCCTGTCCACCAAATCAGGCCACCCAGAACATGATTGTTACACGACTTGAAATTTCTACAAATGACTGAGAACAATAACATTTTCGGATAGTATTTCCGTTAAGAACCGCCGCTTAGGAAGTTCATATTTTTTTTGTAGATAGTACTCATTAATAGAGGGCTTTTTGCAAATTGCCAAGTTCCAGATATTCACGGTTTACGAGATATAATTGTTTAAAGTTCCATTAAAATTGGTCAATAACACGCCATTTGTAAATTTTGAGGTTGGATAAATTGACATGGTAGAGGTCAAAGTTGACATTTCACGTTTCGTTATTGGTAAAAGTGAATTTTAGTAACTTTTTGTCGTGTTTTTGAATAAAATATAATTTATTTTTAAATATTTAAATATTTTCGGATGTACTATGAGTGTCAATAATAATTGTTGCTGTATAATGCAATTACATTGCCACTTTTACACTAAAAATAACGAATTTAAGTTTACACTTTGTGCAACGAAACGTAGCGTATAATACGACCGTCTCGCGACAGTATCCTTTATGGGCGGCATGGGCACCGGGCCGTAGCACGTAGGCCGACGAAGGAGGCCGGCGGAGGCCCGGCACTTCGGGGACAGAAGATATTAGTGTTATTTAATATGCGAGCGAAGCGAGCGCGCGTCATGGAGTACATGCGTTGACAGAGAGAACGAGAAAATGGCGCGCGGTGTTGTCAGTTCGAACGATGCTAGAGGCAACGTCATTTAGGTTCCAAAATTGTTTTTCTCAAGAATGGTGCGTCGCCTTTACATGGGAGTGCCAGGGCACAGTGGGCACCACCCCCTCACCCTTCCCCTTTCAAACGACACAAAATTTGTACCCGTTTCGCGTTTTAGCGATATTCTAACCTCAAAACTTTGACCATGGATATCTCGGAAACCATGGGGCTCCGAGGAATGGAAGTTGTACTAAGGGGTAGTCCCCCTCCCCCCCTCCTTCCACCCACCCCTCCCCCTTGAAAGCGGCGGTTCTTAACGGAAATGTTAACCCATAAGCAGGAGATTAAATAATTTCCTAATCATTGTTTCTTTCTAGATTTAATAAGATAATTGATAAAATGATAATACAAGGTCAAATTAAATGTGTTAGCGAAACTTACATGATTATTTTATTTAAGACGCCCATGCAGATGTGATGGGCATATTCACAGGGTGTAACATAATAATTTGAACTCTTCTTATGGGGTTGGGGCAAGTGAAAGCTGATTGTAGATGGCGTGTCCATAGCTTGTCCCAATCCGACCAATGAGGTCAAGCTATTTTGAAATATAAAATGACATTGACAGATATTCAACCAATGAAGAGCTTAGGTTCATGCGGTGCTAGCGCCATTAGTTCCACCAGTTGCCCGTCCCATTACGTCAGCCGCTGTAAAGTTTTGACTCAGGAGAAGTTTTTTTTCGAACTACGTTAAGCATAGGATCTATAACCTTTTCAATCAGTTTAATGGTCTGAACCACCAACTAACAGCCATTGCTCTTATTCTGTTAAACCTTGTCGATATCAAACTATCACGACGAACTACAGTTAAAACCCCGAAAAAAAACATAATCTCATCTTTTTTTTCGTTTTATCAAGAGTTTGATGGCCATCACATGTGTGGAGTTTCGCTATCCCATTTAATTTGACCTTGTATGATTTAAAGGACTTTTTGCTTGCCCTATGGAACGGTAAATGGGAACAAGGAATGTTAGTTATGCTTGCTGATAACAGCAATAACTACCTATCGTTCATAAGTAGAGGTCTTTGTATGTGGACAGGCCATAAGTTAACAACATAAAAGTATTTGTAACCAAACAAGCTTGAATGATATTATGAAAGGGAAATCGAATATTATTAGTATAATAATAAAAAAACGAATATTATTTATAATAGAACTGAATTGAAATATTTCGAACAGTGTGCACGAGACAATTGAAGTTATTGCGTATACCTGACCTTGCGCTGTGCACGCTTTCCAAACAACGGGAGGTCAACGTTCACCATTCTGCAATCGCAATTTAGTTTCCAAAAACGTGAACTAATAAGTAGGTATTTTGGTAGTTTAGTATAGTAGTATAGTTACGACTCGTAACTCTACTACTATACTTAAGGTTGATGTTCCAGGGTAGCTCGCGAAATTCAAATTTTCTTAAGTTTTTTGCAATTTGCAGGCAAGTGATAGGTTGTATGTTGATGAACATTTGATTCGCGGCTGTAAGACGTATGTAGTTACAGAATTATAATCATCAAAATCATTAATACAACCCTCCGAGCTCATAAAGGCTCCGGAATGACTTTTTAGAAGGTCAAAGTCATTCCGGAACCTTTATGAGCTCGGAGGGTTGTATTAATGATTTTGATGATTATAATTGAATTTCGCGGGCTGGTTGAAGGATTCACCATAACTTACAGCTTGGCAAAAAAGAGTAGAAAATCCGGGGGGCGCCACTGTGCTGTTCATATGGCAACCCGTTGCGACCGTATCGCGTAACAACCTATCGTCTTGATACTTTTATTACTATTTTTTTATACTTAAAATTTATTTATTGAACCAGAATTTATTCTCCTTAAGTTACTACCTAAAAATAAATATATGTTAGTAGCACTGTTTTTTAAATTTTCTGGGATTAAAAAAAGGCGTAGAAATAATTATTGTAATTTATTCTAATAAATCTTCCAACTCTTTTTTGGGACGACCTTTTCTATGTTTTCCGGGTGTAGAAAATACACCTTTGTTTCGATCTCCTTCCAGGACGACTCTTCTTATGGTGCTTACTGATTTACCTAAAGTGAATAAATAAATATACATTAAAAAATGCATTTTGCTATAATAAATAACAAATTAAAAATAATACATTTTTGGTACATTTGTAATTCTAATGATATAACAAACAGTTATCACCTTGAAATCACATTCAACAATAAAGTTATGTAGAAATCGAATTTAAATTCACATAGTGCACAGTACGCCACTCAAGTATCAACATTAATCTGACACGCTATACCAAGGTAATGTCAGACAAAATGTAAACATAACCTATGTGCTCGATGATTATTGTTCAAAATTCCACTTATTTCGTATGCAAGCAAGTCAAAACAGAATGGGGTTCATAAATGAACACTTAATTCATCTAAAAACAATAAAACAAACAGTAAAAACAGTTACATACCTGTCATTTCAGCGGTTCATACGTAAACATCGTTGAGATCGGAGAGAATGGTTTTGGCCTCTTTTTCTGCCAAACATCGCCTATATACCTTATAAATTATCGCTCTGCCAGCACTTCGGATGGTTTTATTCATTTTGTATTACTCTACGTTGCTTTAATCACGTTTTTAGGGCACAATTATAAATTTAATAAACTTTCGAACTTTGTTTACACCAAACGTCATAAGTTTTTAATTGTTGCCAGCAAACAAAAAAATTAGTTCCGTTTCTAGACTTTTTTGCCAAGCTGTACAAGCATCAATATCTATACACGAAGCAACTTAGAAAAATGTTTTGATTTGACTGTGTCGATTAACGTTTTAATTTTTTACGAACACCATTTTGAAACTACTATTAATATCATAAACGGGATATTTACCATGTTTGATTGTTGTTTCGAGTTCCCAACAATCAAACATGGTAAATATCCCGTTTATGATATTAATAGTAGTGTCATTGACCATGTCCGTTTAAAAACTTATACCATTTTGAAAGCCTATTAAGAAATAGGTCATATCTCAATTTCAACATGTTTTTAGGTTTCTATACTTTCTAGTCATTGTAAAATCAAACCCGTGTTGTATGGTTAAAGAAACAGTATCATAAATAAAACTAAAATAAAAGTACGTTATAGAATGGTCTGGTATAATGTTTTGAACTGTTATTTGTAATAACTACATCTGTTAACATTTTTTTAATCTATCTATAACTACTAATATTATAAAGAAGTAAAGTTTGTGTGTTTGTTAAATTGTAAGGGGTAATCTCGGGATCTACTGAACCGATTTTAAAAAATCTTTCACCAATAGAAAGCCACATTATAGCTGAGTGTCATCCTTACATACATAGTATAAAACAAAGTCGCTATTTTTGTCTGTTTGTTTGTCTGTATGCTTAAATCTTTAAAACTACGCAACGGATTTTGATGCGGTTTTTTTTAATAGATAGAGTGATTCAAGAGGAAGGTTTTAGTATATAATTTGAACGACATCCACGCGGGTGAAGCCGCGGGCATCAGCTAGTAGGTTATATAAAAAACCGAAAAATAAAAAGGCTTTTACGTGGTAGTCCGTTTTGCAAAGTGAATCGGAGAAAAAACCAAAGCAGCGGACGGCGCGCGATGGTTTCGGGTTTAATTCGGTTCGCGTTCGTGCTCGCTTCGGGAGAAGGGGGCGTGGCCTTTTACATCTGAGAGGTAGGTGTACCCGCGCGGCCCAGTCGCGTAGTCGGCTCCTTACGCAGCGGACGTCCCCGAAGTTGAATTTTTCGAAACGTAATTAGCACACTTTCGACTAATTATACCCAACAAAGTGGGCACGGGTCAGGTAGTATTTTATATCTATGCAGATGGCTCGCACAGGTTTACAGAGAAACTTAGCGCCGATTTTACCACTATACTGAACGCGATCAGCACATTTGAACTGCGTTCAAGAACTGTCAGTTTGATCATTGCCATGAATTATTGATATTGATAGTTCTTCAATACGGTTGGGATGTCCAGCTCGCGTCCAATTTTATATTTGAAATACACTCTTATAGTGAGATCTATAAACGTGACTTATTTCGTGCTTTGACTAAAGGTTTAGTGCTTGACTCCACTAAAGCAGAGAAGAGAGAAGATGCTTAGGGTCTATCCACCCAAGCTGTGCGGACATGCAGACATGAGGTTTCTTACTCCCAGCCTAGCGAACGCCATGCACCGCATACTTCAACATCCCAACTACCTGAAAGAAATTTCTCTCTACAAAAGGCACTAACCACGTGATAACGCAAGTCAATTGGAGGTTTACAACACAAGACATTTCTAGTCTAGCCATACGAAGTAACCTTTATAGATCTCAACATTAGGCCTAGAGTAGCTTAGATACTTTCTTCTTAAGCGATAGCACAGGCGATAGCCCGGAGCGTCTTAAATAGCCACATCATTATTAATATCATAATAGGATAACAACATGAATCACGTTACAAGAAGGTGAAAAAAAAAACGCCTTTTTTGGAACTCGGTTAAAATGTCCATTTTGTAATGTAATTCATATTATTATACTTAAAGGCTCCCAGTACATAAAGCTGTTTTCAGCAGATTCTAAGGCTTACTACATATAATATAAAACTTTAAAAAGTTGTATGAATTTTACGGACTTATCCATACTTGCTTTTTTAACGAAAAGTGAATGTTTAAAAAAAACAATAATGTGAATCGATGATTACTTCATGTACATAAATAAGTACATTGTTCATTTACGGTGTTAGACTCTAAAAGTAAATATAAAATACTATTGAATTAGACACAACTATAAAATAAAATTATATAATTGTGAGTTAATTTTGTGCATGATCTTAATAACAAAAAAATAAAAATTATAAAATATGGAAAAATATCTACACAGATCTTAATATTATACACTTAATTTATTTTTCATTGTATACAGAGAATTTGTACAGCCTTTTCACACTTATTAATCTTCTGAGTTCTGACTAACTAGAATAAAAAATCATTGTGACTTTGACAGATGTCAAACTGGCAGCAAGCCAACAGCAACCGTATTCTAACAGAAATAAAGATCAAAATCCAAAATATACTGTGAAAGGACTGCAAGTTTTATAAAAATACATAGACAAAGATATTTGACTGTTTCTCATTTTTTTTTTTACAACAGATCAATGTTTTTGGTTTCAAAATGGCCTGAGAAGACCATGATGCGATTTCAAAATAAAAAATGACAAATTTATTTTAGGATACATTTTAAACCAATTAATTTGCTTTCGAGCACCGTAACAATTTTAGTAAACATATAACATTTAATTTAATAATAAGGCACTTATGTACACATATCCTAGGAACATGTGTCAATAGACACGGTATTAGGAATCTTAACGCTTAAAGCTTCAAATACTGAAGCTTTCAAGCATACATACTATGATATCCTTCGTTAGGGTACTCCAGATAATTATGACGTCTTAAAACAGTTCTAACTTAATCTTATTCCAGTGTGGAAACGTGACAGAACTTGTATATTTCTGTCACGTTTCGTCACGTTACGGGTGTCTAGAGTGATCTCTTTTCCACACTGGATTAAAAATAAGTTAGGATTGTTTTATGACATCATAGTAGGGCCCCAGAACTTAATAACAGCAAGATACACTACACTCTTACACCCTCTCTCTCACTCTTTCTTTCCTCTTACTTTCTTCATCTGCTAGAGAGGAAGGTCAGCAGTGAGAACATTATACAGTGACAAAGCTTGGTACGAATTCTGCCGAACGTACCCGAAGATGATTCAAAGTCTGTAGATGCCGAACGGAGTTTTCCGAGTGACATCCGAATATCTGTAGCAATTCCTTTACGTCAAATAATTTGCAATAATAATATATTAATACAAAAGCTTTGGAAAAGTCAACTGACTTTTACATTATTATGCATACAGGTCACATCTAATTCAATATACAGGATAAATATTTGAACCCCTTTTTTCGAGGGTGGGAAATCATCAAATGACTCCTCCCCCTAGGGAGTGTCAGACTTCTACTGACTAAAAACCACCCAAGTTCCTTCTTAGCCCTTTGTGTCGAGGCCCGAGGCCGCGGTATCTTTTTAACGTTTTTTTTTTTGGTTCAACATACAGTCTTATACTGACCGGTAATTAATAAAAAAAAAACGTGAATTTCGCCGGCAACCTTGGCGCTTCTACCTTAATTAATTCTTATCTTTCAATGAAATAATTTACCTACTTCAAATAATTAAGAGCCTCTGGGCATTGACCGACTTATAATCGTTTATTTTGCACAGGTTCAAATAAATACGCCCAATATGTTTTATTTTTAATAGTCAAATTGTTATTAGTTTTAAAATTGAACTAACTATAAACGAATATTTTATACCTGAACGATACCTTGAAATAAAACGGGAACCTCTTCAAACGATGATCCTAATAGTACACGAGATAGAGTTAATTAACTGACAAGATAAAAAAATACATATATAAATTATAGTAATTTTATATGAAACCTATTATTATGAGCTTACAGTTCAATATCGCATGAAAAGGATTTTTGTCTCTAATATAAATATTATAATGATTAATATCAATGTAATTTTCTCTCACAAAATATCATGTGCCAATATTGAGTAATCATTTTGTAAACACCGGTGGAAAACGCAGCAAGACACATTGATCACGCCATTAGTTTTGCAACCTTCAGCTCAACGCAGAAAGTTCAAAATACAACAACAAGTTCAATGTCCACTATCGAAACTATGGCAGGTTCTACACCACTGCTCATAGACTGCGTCTTACTCTTCCACAGACAAATAATCTTAGGAAGCCATCGCCATTGATCGCCAGTCATCACCATTCGTGGCAGGCAAATAAGTGATTAAATAATTTTCTCGACCTTTCGTTGTGCCACCCAACAGTATTTCCTTGGATAGAAATAATTTCTCGTGGTCTCAAAAATTGTAAATAACAACTAATTTGTATTGTCATTCGATCACCTACTTGTGCATCGTTGAGAATAATCTGGTACTGCGTACCTGAAAATAAATTGGATGAATTAGTACGAATTAAACTAGGTAGCGAAACTCCACATACGAGATAATGGGTAAAAGTACACTTAACGCAGCTGAAAGGCACTTGGCACTTTGTTCTAGGTTTCTTGACCATACCTGGGATCTACGGAGATATTGGGGGTCAAAGTTCCAACTTTTTCACAAGTTTTTAAAGTTATAACTTTCTTTTAAAGACCTCCACAGCGCTCGTATTATTCAATGCAATGTATAAATTTGTTATTTTATGTGTGCAATAAAGAATAAGAATGCATCCACCAGCACAATGTTTTAAGTGCGTTACATTTGTCCAACCCTAACACGTTTTAGGGTACAGGACAAATTTTTCACTCCAAAAAATTAGTTTGATGTAGGCACAGAATGCTTGGTGCTTTCACAGTCAACAGCAAAATGCGGTTATTATAATAATACAAACATTTTTTTTTTTTTGAACAATCTGTAGTCCGGACGGGATACAAACCGACCCTTCAATTTAATTTGTTTTTATATAAAAGAATCAGCCCATATTTTTTATCGAACAGCTTAGTTAGAGGCTTAGTCCTTGACTAGCGACCCGCCCCCGCTTAGCACGGGTGGAATGTGCTATATATAAACCTTCCTCTTGAATCACTCTATCTATTAAAAAACCCGCATACATAGGGTCAGACAGTGGGAAGCGACTTTGTTTTATACTATGTAGTGATGATACGATGTCACCATGTACATTTTACATACCAAGTTCACAGCTCTTCATAGAAGGCGACCCTAGTCTTGGTAGACCCTTGCTTCAGTTTCCTCAAGGTGGAGTACTTGTTGTCTCCGGCGCGCGCCTGCTCCTCATGCAGCCGGTCCAGGGTCGCGGTGGACTGGTCCACGCGGAGCACTGAGAACTCGCAGCGAAGCTCGTCCAGTTGCTGCTGTAGATGCTTCGATTTTGCTAGGTATTCCACTCTGTAATGGTATATAGGGTCTGGAATTATCTGGTGTGGACGAAATTGTGTGGATGAAACTGGTAAAGATCTGGTACTTTCCCAATTTAAATACAATATACTCAAACAAACCTTGGAAGGCGGGGGCCATTTGAGTATTATTATTGTAAAAAAATGGAATGGGCCCGCCTGTTTCCAATTTTGTTTAACCTTTTGGCTTTTGACCGCCACAGACGCCACAGACGACAAGCCAAAAAGTACCTTACGTCGACAGACTTAAGGTATGTTTTTGCTTGTTCGGCTTGTCGTCTATACGTGACTGTGGCGCTCAAAAGGTTAATTTAAAATGTGCTGGTTTCTTGGTTTTCAGTCGAGTTCTTTAGTTTTTTAACTACTTTTATGTAGGCTACTTCAAACATCAGTATATAACGGCCGCTTTTTAACCGACTTCCCAAAAGGAGGAGATTCTTAATTCGATTGGTATGTTTTTTTTTGTTTTTTTATCAGAATGTATCAACTAGAAAATGAACCGCAAAATACTATAAGATGCATACATAACGTCAGACCCTTTTCCCATGGGAGTAGACAGAAACCACAGCTACGATACTTACATATTCCTTTTGCCTCGTCCACATTCACACAGCTGCAGGGCTATTGCGTATCTTTTAATGACAGTGGCTAACCTAAAGTGTCCATAGATTAACTGTAAATTGGTTATGGTTTGGTACATTTTTTTCTTAAAAACTCACCATTTGACAGTTATTTGATAGACACTATATGATAACCACTGTCATTAAAAGATACGCAATAGCCCTGCTGGTCACACACGCGTGCTGGTTACGAGTACTACGCACCTGTCCTTTCAGAAGAACCTCGCCAATAAGGTCAGTGTATGTCTTTCTATGCTATAAGATATGATTACGATAAAGCCTTACCTCTCCTTCTCAATCTCCAACGACAGCCTATGTATGTGAGGGTCGGAGTCATCCGGCACAAGCTGGTAGGAGTTGAGTTCGGGCTCCGTGACGGTCACGGTGCCGTTCTGTAGGACTTCGCCCCCGAGCTCCGCTGGGAGCGAGCACGTGGATGGGAATAGACTTGAAGGGACTGTTGATGACTGAAATATAACATTTACAGTGAAAAATGAGTTCTGAATATTTTTTATTGCGTTTGATGATTTGTAGTGTATGTACAGACTAAAATAGGATGACTGTGGGGATTTTTGTAAAACATTGTAAAAGGGTAGAATAAGTTAAGATAATTTAACTTTAATGTAATTTAATGTATTTTGCAATATATCGGTGATATCGGCTAATTTTGATGACAACTTTCATGATTATAATTATTACATATTTTTAATATTAGCGCTTTTTGTGGAAATCCAACCTTAGAACAGTAAATAATAATTTGAATCATTAAATTATTTGGTAGGTTTTTTTTGTTATCAAAAAAAAACCTACATAACATAAAACACGAAGTAGAAGATGGAATAAGAAGTGAAAAGAAAAAGAAAATCCAATAACAACACTCACCGGAGGTCCAAGATCCCACGATCCATTATAAACCGTATCACTCAAGAAATTAATCAGCTTTTCATTCGCCTGTTTCTCAGTCATCTTCGTTTCCATAGACTCTTCGTACTTTCTAGAAGGTTTGCTCACAGGGGGCAATGACCCGGTGGAAGTTCTGCTGAGGAAGTTTAGGAGTTTCTCCTTGGCTTGCTTTTCCGCCATTCTCGCTGAGACTAG
The DNA here is from genome assembly GCA_949775195.1 of Diarsia dahlii. Classification (NCBI taxonomy): domain Eukaryota; kingdom Metazoa; phylum Arthropoda; class Insecta; order Lepidoptera; family Noctuidae; genus Diarsia; species Diarsia dahlii. The sequence goes on along the minus strand of OX459210.1, from coordinate 9,756,853 downwards.
TTCCGCTTTCAGTCTTTCCGCTTCCGCTGCCCGTTTTTCTGATTCTTCTACTAAACGGGCGGTTAGGTATTCGGCTTCGCGGGTTTTTCGTTCTAAATGTACCTGTAAATTTTTGTGAAATATAAGGTGTTTATTTGACTTAAACTTTGGCAGTTGTTGCAGATAGTCAAAGGCCAGAAAGTCTGACAACCAACTACCAAGTACTAAAAGCCCGCCACACTATTCCCAAACCACTGTAACTCCTGTTAGCCAGAATCAACAGTGGCGACCACAAGAAAAGCGCCGAGACAATGAAGCTCGACGAAGTCCCAGAGAAGCGATTTAACTGTCTTGGATCCCGCAACGAAATTTATCAGAAAAGAATAGCGGAGGAGTAGGAAAAAACATAATTTCATAACTACCAAGTACGGTTGTGGAGGTCAAATAGGCAGTCGCTTTCATGCTTAAATACTGATATTCAGCTATATCCGATTAGACTAGGAGCTGACCCCAATATTGTTGGTAAAAGGCTAGACAGTTGTGGTGGTGGTTGGTCTAGAATCTAGATATGTATATCTAACTGTAAATATAAAAAATGGAAATCGGAATTTCAAATAAGTAGTGTGATTACTCGTTCTACGAAAACTTTTTAACATAATGCAAAAAGGGGCCTTAGTGCATGTTTACGAACAGGCAGCGCGTCGCGCGGCGCGTGCGGCGTGTTTATTTCAAACACATGGCAATGTATGAAAAAGTTAATGATTTCAAAACGTGATTTTACCAGAAGCGATTTTTCGCTCGTTTGATTAAAATGCAGTGTTTTTTGCTGTGGACTCGTCTCTCAGTAAATTAACGCCGCGCAACGCCCCGCGTCTCCGTAAACGAGCCCTTATTTGGCATAATGAAACGAAATAAATACAGTTCGACTCAAAACGATCGACAAACAACTACATCTTTATGTTGGAAAATCTCGATGACCCAACCTGGGAATCGAACCGAAGACCTCATGCTTAGCAGTCGCACTTGCTACCGCTACACCAAAGAGGCAGCCCAGCACATTACATCATCATCATTTCAGTAGACGTCCACTGCTGGACATTAGCGATGGCGTTGACGGTTTTTCCGTCAACGAAACGTTAACGTTGATTTACATTGATCAACTAGTTGAATTCGTCAACGAGTTAACTTAAAATTAATGTCAACTTGCAACATAAACCGTTTTACCGTTCATTCATTGAACGGTTTTATTCAACGACAACGCATTTTGAAAATCAACTCTGTAACTCGGTACTTACAGTTCAAATTGTACGAAATGACTGTCGCTCGCAAATCTATGGCGTTATTTTCAACGTGTTTTTTTAATTTGCTCAGTTCGTTGCGGTTGCGTTCTCGTTTATTAAACGAGATGCACGAGTTAATGTCATAAACGTCGTTGACGAATTCAACGAGTTGATTCATATACAGTTAACGTTAATACGTTGACGGGAGATCAACGGTTGATTCAACTAGTTCGTTGATTCAACGCTCATCCCTACTGGACATCGGCCTCCCAAGTGCCGATGCCGCCATATTGTCCGGTACATAAGACACATTCATTCTCATCACACATTCTTCTACAATTAAAATACAACAGTCAATATATCCCTTACTTTCTCCTCTTCAGTCTTGATAGCCGACAGCCGTAGCCTGGCGTTCTCCCGCTCAGCATCAGACGCCTTCTGTGCAAGAAGAGACGCCTCTTCCTCTGCCACGCGACCCTTCTCTGCTAGCAGTTCCGCCGTCTCTTCTGAACGACGCTGCAAGTTTATTTTGAAAGGTGTTTAAATATGTGAGAGGTGATTATTATCTTCTAATACTAACATTTATTTCGAATCGGGTTTGTTAACAATTTTAACCCTAATTATTTTTCTACACTAAAAGTAAACGAACTTATAGTTTATACCATCAGGCATCAGGTATATGCCAGTAAAGTATTTCCGCCAAAATCCATCCACCCGTTTCGAAGATTACCAGGAACAGACAGACAGAAAGACAAAAATAGAAAAAAAGTGTGTTTTGGTATAAATGTCGTCTAAATTTTTGTATATCCATTCAGTAAAAAGCTGTGATTTTGGTTTAACAAAAAGACAATTCAATTTTATTTATTTGTTTAGGTATGGATTACCAAAACGTCTTTGGGTTTTAAATTAAAATATAAATTAACAGCCTGTCTATATTTTTACAACAAAATGTAAAAAATATCATAAATTGTTTTTATTTTCGTAAAGTAAGTGTAGCCGGTAACAACAACATCAATATACTGACCAGCGCTTCATTGGCAAGCCGTATCTCCTCCTGGTACTGCCGCAGTCTCTGTTCCATCGCCTGTCTCTCTCTCTCCGCAGCTTCTCTCAGCTGCTTCTCCCGCGCTAACTTGTTGCGCTCTATTTGACGACGCTGTCAACAGGGAAGGCAGATATTAAGTAAATTGTGAACCAACAGATGTCGTTATTAAAGTTTCTTTAATTTAAAATAGTTCAAGTACCCAGCAGTACTTAAACATAAATTGGAAAAAAGCAAAGAGAGAGTTGTTTTTTTTGAAAATTGTTATTGGGTTTTTCATTAGGAATTTCCTATTAGCAGCCACGGAACCTAGATTTTACCACGGTCAATAGCAATAAGGCGCTCTCAATAATATGGGACATAACTGGCGGAATGTGTCCTATAAGTTACAGTCACGTGCAATAATATGTATACACTATTACACTTGGTAAAGTTCAAAGGCGAATTTCTCGTGAAATAACGATATGGTTTCCTTCATCTATACTAATACTAATATAGATAAAGAGGTAAAGTTTGTGTATTTGTTAAATTGTAAGGGGTAATCTCGGGATCTACTGAACCGATTTTAAAAATTCTTTCACCAATAGAAAGCCACATTATTGCTGAGTGTCATAGGTTATATAAAAAAACGAAAAATAAAAAGGCTTTTACGTGGTAGTCCGTTTTGCAAAGTGAATCGGAGAAAAAACCAAAGCAGCGGACGGCGCGCGATGGTTTCGGGTTTAATTCGGTTCGCGTTCGTGCTCGCTTCGGGAGAAGGGGGCGTGGCCTTTTACATCTGAGAGGTAGGTACCCGCGCGGCTCAGTCGCGTGGTCGGCTCCTTACGCAGCGGACGTCCCCGAAATTGAATTTTTCGAAACGTTATTAGCACACTTTCGACTAATTATGCCCAACGAAGTGGGCACGGGTCAGCTAGTGATAATATATGGGCAGTAAGCGAAAATTGCTTCTAAACGTTACTAAGTGTATCTACATTGGTGCTGTTGACTTTACACTTCTGCCTAAACTTTCGAGGATTACAGGCGTGATTTTAGATCTTAATTAGTATATAATGTACCTGTTTCTCCTCTTTCGCTTGCGCTTTCATTTGTTGTACTTCCATAGTGTCAGGTTTTCTTCTCCTCATATACAGATCATGGTTCCCGATACATAAGTCTAGTATCTGGAAAATTACAACAAGAACTTATGAGTTTGTGGAATGACATACAATCTGCAGTCCTCATATGATTTGACCAAGATTATGTCTGGCCTGGCAAGAAGAGAAAGTCATGCCGACATGAGACTTTACATTACCTACATTATTATTCTAATTAGTGGCCAAATGTGGGTTTATGGGTACATCATCATCATCATCATCATCAGCCTATAATGTTCCCACTGCAGGGACTCAGGCCTCCTCTCTAGGAGAGGGATGGGCTATAATCCACCACGCGGGCCCAGTGCGGATTGGCAGATGTCACATGTCTTCGAATTTTTTGGTTCTAAGACATTAACTTTTCGTTAACTCACGATGTTTTCCTTCACCGTTTTGAGAGCAGCGGTGATGAAATAAATTACACAAAGTAATGCGCCTGCCTGGGTTCGAACCCACGACCTACTGTTCGTAAGTCGGGGCCGACACCACTGGGCCACCGCTGCTCCATGGGTACGCCTCTGCCTAATTCAGCTGGGAGTACATGCGTGATGTTATGGTATGTCGTTGTCATTTATTTCGGTGTTTTGTCTTATGATAGTTAAACAGGCACAATCATTAAACATTGTAAAAAACAATTACTTGTGGTGCTAACAATTTACAGAATAACAATAATTGAAATCATAATTTTAAATCAAAATGATGAGTGATGTGTTGTGATGGCCCAAAGTGTGGTGATCAATACTCGTGCTTTCCCTGTATGACAAGAGGCCTTTGATCAGCAGTGGGACAGTCATCATCATTTATGCTTATTTTCACTCGCAAATTAAAAGTAAAAATTATTCAGTTTTTAAGTCCATGTGACAGCATTTGTAATTACTGCCCTTTAAGACTTTAAAAAATAAATACTCACCAACTTATTCATCCCCTTAGGCGAGAAGAAAATAAAGTTATTGGTCGTCTTCTCAACAAACTTGATGACGAACTTCTTATCGTCGAACGATATGTGCTTTATCTCGGACCAAGGGAAGGTGGTCTTAGGAGTCAACTTGTTGTCCTTCTCGTATATGTTGAGCCCTAACGCTGTGACGCCGAGGTAGAGTTCTGTTTCTTTTTTGTTCTGGAAAAAAGGCATAGAATTATTGGACTTGCTTTTCGTAGATAGAGCAAACATTTTGTTCACAATATTTTGTGTAAGGGTTACACGCAAAGACATTCAAATATTACGAGCTATAGACGAGACAAGAGAGTTTTTTGATTACGAGATCAAAATGTTTGTATGACAATTCTCTCGCCGTTTGCCCTGTGACTGTTTGTTTGTAATTGGCAAAATTTTGGTGCACAACATTTCGTGTGAATAACGAGTTTCGTGAATGGTCCTGTAGTTTCCGCATCCGGTGGGTACTTGTGACCTATACTAAATAGCCAATCCCCCATTTTAGGAAGCCTAATAAGGACGCGCTTTTATGTGACGCAAATCTATACCTGTTCGATTGATTCAAAAATTAAATTATGATGAATGTAAGTCGGCTTACTTTGATAGCGAAGTAGTTGACACCATACATGTCCAGGTCTTGTGCTATCTTCAGATACTCCATCTCAGCTTCGTCTCGAGACATGCCTTTGTGGTCCGCGTACCTGTTAACATTAAGGATATTTTAACCATAAAGCTAGGGAAGGAAAAGTAGACCGCATGTTACACCTTTGCGTCACTCATATTATGTTATATTTATTAATTAATTAAAAAGTTTTATAATATTTAATAATTGTTCTACAGCACAGAAATGAGGCAGAAGACGGTCGTCGTCACCGAGGCAGGCCTAAGAAACGCGTTATGATTTGGACTCGTTCGTGACTGATTGGCCAGAGAAGGCACAACACCGGAAGAGTTGGAAAGGAATGGGGGTGGCCTTTGCCCAACAGTGGGACACAATAAGCTAATTAAAAAAAAAACTTAAGTTCTAGTAGGATATTACAAAATACATATTTGTAGCATGCTCAGGTATATGTAACGTGTGTGTGTGTCCGTGTGTGTATGTATTGTAGTATTGCTTCATACCATATCTTAATGCGGTCCTCCCACATCTCGGGCGTCATCTGGTACTGGTCGATGACTCGCTGAGGCAGCAGGTCTTCGCTGGCAAGCATACCAGGCTTGTATGCGCTCTCATCGTAGTCGCCATACTGTTTAACAACACATTATTGTTATTGTAAAAACACGACAAAGGTGACACGATCTAAGTTTTAAGTTTATTCAGCTTTATTTTATTTATTTGTTCTCAAAGGCATCACATCATGTAAATGCATAATTATTTTAAAAAAACTTAAAATCGGTACACTACAAAATTACAATGCGCATTAGCTTTGCCCTATGGGTTGATCCTTCGTAAGAGTTTCATTCAATTTAAAATACAAACAAAAGTTATTAAATACAGTGAAACCTGGTTAAGGACCTGAAAATTTGTCTTACTTATAGAGGTATTCCACTTACCCAGTGTCTTAGATATCCAATATCTGACTCATGGGACCTCAGCATGAGTTCCTGTTATGGAGGTTTCTCACTTATCCAGGTCCCACTTAACCAAGTTTCACTGTATTTAATCTACTTGCGCTTGCAAGGGGCTTGTTTCTCCACGGTTTGCATGTCTCGTCTGACGCACATAAGACAATGCTTTCGTTGCGAGATCTAAGACAGTTTAATTGTTTCTCTGGGATTTCGTCGAGCTTCTTTGTCTCGGAGCTTTTCTGGTGGTCGCCCCTGTTGATTCTGGCTTTCAGGATTTACAGTGGATTGGGTATAGTGTGCGGGTGTCCCAAATAAAAATAGTTATGGAATAAACCAGTTTTCTACAATACTACTAAACTAACTAAAATAAAAAAAAATGACATTCATCAAGCTTACATAACCAACCTTAGCCTGCACGGCGTAGCTTGCAAGCAAGACGGACGCTTCCGGGGGACAGTATATGTCCATGCTGAGTATCGCCTGCTTGACTTGCAGGAAGAGCAGGTGCTGCGTCACTTCCTGTATCAACTCCTCGGCCACGTCCTCCGGGTAGAGCTTGCAGAGTAACATGAATGGTGTTCCTGGCATCTGGGAGACGCATTGGTCTTGAACTGAAATGAAGATAGATTCTAGAACACTAGTTGCTTGTTGATTTATAAATGCGATGAAGCTTTTTTTTTTCGGGTGTTGTGAAATCATCAAATAACCCCTCCCGCTCTAGGTAGAGCGAAAGGGAGCGTCAGAGATCTACTGACTAAAAACCACCCATGTTTCTTCTTAGCCATTTGTGTCGGGGCCGCGGTATCTCTTTTAAACAACCCGCAGCCTCGACGGAAATTTAGCTGCGGTGCCATTATATTATTATAGGCCATGTAAAGCCACGGTCGTTAGTCTGGGTCCAGTCAAGGGAGCCCGAGTTAGATTCTCAGGTCGGACAAAGTTTTATATACTGGGTTTTCCCACCACGAATCTTTCAGTAGGTAGCCGCCACGGAGTCTGGATTTGTATCCGGTTGATGGCAAGATATAAATAAATGTGTAATCATTGTATTGTATTGAATAACAGACTGGTGTCCGCCACTCGATATAAATTCGATTTATTTATACAGGGTGTAAATCAACCCATCACACAGCCGTCAACAAAGCATTCTGTACATCAAACTAAGTACCCCTACGCAAACATTTTTGCTGGGAAACGACTTTTTTTTAGGGGTCAAAAATCACATTTTACGGTAAAACTCAAAGTAGCACTTTTAAAACATTGTGCTAGTGGATGCTTTGAATAATAAACGGGTCACGGAGGTAATTTAAGTAAATTTATAAACTGAAAAACTAGTATTTACAAAAACAGCTATGAAAAATTTTGAACTTTGACGTAGGTAATCTGTGCTTTGACCCCCAAATCTCCGAAACTAGGGACTATAAAAATATCGCAGTGGTGGGCAGAAAAAGTGCTCTTCGTTTGCGTTAAGGGTACTTTTACACCCTTTATATACACTTGACAATTATAAGGGCCTCTATCTAATCATGGTCTGGCAAACATGTTTAAAAACACGTATAATAAATAGGCCATTCATTCATTCAACTAGTTAATTTGCAGGCTTATCTTTTATCAGTTTATTTTGAAACTTGAAATAAAACAATTGAAGTAATTTCAATGTTATTGTTGATACATTTCAGCAATGTAGTGAATTTACAACTATTGAAGCATGTCAACAAAACTGGCAAGTTGGACTTGCACATGATGGTTTCGGGGATCGGACAAAAAAAAACTAATTAGTCCGTCAGATAGATTTCCAAAAATTATTGGACACGTATTTTTTCTTTTTTCACGTAAACTTAAAATGAAGACGATACAGTGCTTCGAAAACTCGTGTGACGTCATATGATAGTACATTTTGACGACACAAGTGACGTTTCAAGCCCCACTCCAAGATCTTTGACACGTTTTATCTTCGTCATTTTTTATTGATTTGATAAAACAAAAAACACGTATTCAATATTTTTCGATAATCTAACTTACGGACTAAACAGAATCATATTATTTTGACCCAGTCCGATCCCCTATTGTAGTAGATATTGAGAGATTTTACATGTTATTTTAGCACCATAGATTCCTGTATAGGTTTTCCTGTAATCTATAAGTGTTGAACTAATTTATGTATTTTTTTCAAAATTTTGGGCTCAGTAGTTTCATAGAAAAGGGGGGATGGTCAGACAAACACAGAGAGACACGTGATCCGTTTTTTCTTTTTGAGGTAGGTACGGAACCCTAAAAATATTGAAATTCCTAGATATACATAGGTACACTTCAGACTTACACAATTTGAAAGTTACATAATATTCTTATCAAGTACTTTTAGTGTTCTTTCTAAACATTGCATATTGCAGATAAGGTGTAATTAATAAATAATATAAATAATATAAATAATATTCCACAACTATCACACAACGCCATCTAGTCCCAAGCTAAGCAGAGCTTGTGTTATGGGTACTAGACAACTGATAAACATACTTATATATTTCTAAATACATACATATTATAGATAAATTACACCCAGACACAGAACAAATGATCGTGCTCATCACACAAACATTTGTCCTGGGTGGGAATCGAACCCACGACCTCCGGCATAGCAGTTAGGGTCACTAACCACTAGACCAACAGGCCAGTCATATAATAGCAATTACATAATGTGATTATCTGCTTATGTAATGATTACAATTAATGACGACTTTCTAAAGTGATTGTTATAACGAAAGGACAAACAATTGATAGAAATCAAATCTAGACAATGAATATTTGTTTTCTAGTTTCAGAAGTCTGAAATTTTACGATTCAAAACAAAAAAAATGTGTTATTATAAGTCTTGCAGAAAATATTAGGTTTGTTAAAATTAACTGCACAATAAAGTAACACTTTGTCGATGCAGCCAATCTAATGCTGCCATTCCAAACAACCATCCACCATAATATGCTTGATGGTTATTATTATAGCTTGCCAATATTGTCCCACTGTAGGGCAAAGGCCTCCTTCCATTACTTCCAATGATCACGATTCCGTGCAACTTTTTTCCAATTATCAAGGAAGTTATCCAGTTCGTCATCCGTCATCTCATTCGTGGTCTGCCGCGGCCCCGGTGCCGCTTGCCGGTTATTTCATCTAAAACCTACTATTTAGGTCATGTTTTTAGATTTACCAAGAAGTTAATAATAAACTCACCTCTTTTATCCAACTTCAGCCAACTTATAAAGTGTTTTGTGTCTTCGAACTGCAGTCCAAAGAACCATGTTTCTCTTAATCCTATAGTCCTGCATACTAAATCAAACAGATCTCTTCCCGTTGCTCTCCACTGCAATAAACATTCAATATTAAGTTATAATATATAATGAAAACAGACTCAAAACAGCTCTGTTTTAATTTCGTTATCATCAACATCATCAGCCTATAATTTTCCCACTGCAGGGACACAGGTCTCCTCTCTCGGAGAGGGATGGGTTATAATCCACCACGCAGGCCCATTGCGGGTTGGTAGATGTTGCATAATTTAATTTCTTGAGGTTCATTAAATGGGGGACATGTTTTACAAATTAATCTTCTTCTTTGTGTGATGATGGACTCAAGTTTAATCCAACTAGTACATGCCATTTGCACAGCTCTATTGTTGGCTTCATTTAAATCCTGAAAGGAGTAGATGGATGTGCAAGACAGGCAGGATATGAGGTTGGGGTGTGTCTAGAAAAGGGGCTCTACACTGGCATTGGATTTTAATTATTAGTAGAAAGGATGTAACAGAAAGCCTCACTTAAAAATTCATCATCATCATCATCAGCCTATAATGTTCCCACTGCAGGGACTCAGGCCTCCTCTCTAGGAGAGGGATGGGCTATAATCTACCACGCGGGCCCAGTGCGGATTGGTAAATGTCACATGTCTTCGAATTTTTTGGTTCTAAGACATGCCGGTTTCCTCACGATGTTTTCCTTCACCGTTTTGAGAGCAGTGGTGATGAAATAAATTACACAAAGTAATGCGCCTGACGGGGTTCGAACCCACGACTCACTGTTCGTAAGTCGGGGCCGCCACCACTGGGCCACCACTGCTCTTCCACCACTTAAAAATTATCTTGATGCAAATATCTGGCTAGAAGAAGCCGGAAGAACATTATGTTCAAGTTTTAGTTAGTAGGAATGTAATGTCATTTCATACAAGAGGTATCCCTGTCTCATCCAATTCAATTACTCTACAAACAAATTAAAAGAACAAAGTCTTTACTTATTTGCATTCAAACTTTTTGCTTTCAAAGTTTATTTTTAGTCCGACATGCATATTGTTTTGCAGTAAGTATATTGCATTCCGTTTATAATTGTGTTACAATAATATTGGCACATAACACAGTTATCAGTGCAGGGTTCATTTGCTATCAAATGTCAAACATCTATTAAGTTACTGGTCATCCTGTGACTAATGTGTGCTGAATATAGAAACTATAATACTACAATAATTTGTTTATTTTTAGCTGTAGAGAAAGGATGTCATAACATCACGCCTGCATTACCTGGATATTTACGGAGAGGTGGTAATAGTACAGTAATTTTTGAATGATTGTTTACATATTTTTTTGTAGAGATTTATATCTTTAGGACATAAAGTATTCATTTTACATATTTTGTTTTTATTTTTTTTTCATATTTTTGTATTTCAATTATTTCAATAAACAATTTCAATTTTATTATGCATCTGGTCAACATCCACACTTTGGTAGCTATGTTTAAATAAGTGCCCACTTACCACGTATCATACACTGACTGTGGTAGGAAGGCATCGGGCATAAAAACTATTAAGCTTATAGCTGCGTGTGATGACCAATCCTGTTATAAACGGGTACAATATATTCTAGTAAGCAAAGCAGTCTGTGTCACTTCCCGTGCCTGGTACACCCATCATGATCAATGTATACAATAAATTAGTCTCTTATTTATATAGCACTAGAGCTGACAACAGCCACTTGGGAATATAAATGGCCCAAGATTTATGAAACTAGAACTAATACTGGCCTAATCCAAAAATATTGTTGGAGAAAAACATTTTGAAGTTTGTAGAAGTGTGCAAACTAAGTGAATATATAATTAATGAAAAGAATGTGTGAATTAATGCTTTGTTTTATTGCCAATACAATTAGACATGATTAGCAATCAGTCTTGGTTCACATTATCATTCCACACATATTAAATTAATTGTCTGCATTCTTAACCTTCGGGGTCATAGTGATCAATTGTACAGTACATACATATTTCCAAATATGTAAGGAACCTGTTGAAGTAACAATGTTGTATGAATAATTGAGGAGTCCATTCATTGTTTTAAAAATTACTTGTTGAATTAATATAGACCATACAGAATAAACAAAAATACCACATTCATAACAAAAAATGTTCAAAATAACATGTGTGTCAAAACATGTATGACTCGGAATCGAACCTGTACCACGAATACACACGACTCACCAAGCCAACTGTAATAAAAGGGTAAATAATGACTAAACAAGGCCCCAATTATCACTAGTGTGTATTATTAAGGTAATTTACGAGTTCGCCGAGTGACGGTGACTCACGACCTACTCATTGTACACTAAGGATCGCGCTTACACACCAATTTCAACAATAAACAATAACAATGTAATCTTTCATACACTGTATTAGAACAACATTTGTCAAAATTCTCACCTCAAGGTTAAATTCCAATTCAGCGTCTAGCGTGCATACTTTAACAGGGAACGACTTTGACGCCTTTTTTCTTCTAAATTGAGGCATTATCATCTATCATAGCTTCAACACCTCAACAGAACAAGACACACATTAGGTTAGGATACTTCTTGCGCTATCAGTTCAACTACAAAACGATGTTTAACGTTTACGTAATGTGCAATAAGAACGAGGAATGCGTACAATTTCACATTGCGTACTATTTCCAGCAATTATTATTTACAAACAAGAAAAACGTCAATGAAACAAGTAAAGCGAAGGTGAATGAAGAAAAATTATTAGAACTGCGTTCCGTTACGCTTGATGTTATGTTGTCTGTTTATGGTTTTTTGTTTTTGTTCTTGAATATTTATGCGCGTTATGCTTGATTGGGAACGCAGTCAATACGAAGTATGTTACTGAAATTAAAAATTATTGAAAATACGTTAACAAAGGGCTCAAGATTTCTTAGTAGAAGCGTTTTACCTGAAATAAAACGCATATTAAAATACTTACCTCACTGGAAGCTTTATATTGAGAGAGCATATCCGTTTCCGTCGATTTTTTATCTGTTTTAGTACTTTTTTAACCTACTCAGTGGCGCCACCTGGCGGTTGCTTGCCATTTTAGTTTCTTAAAATGTGCGAGCCACTATTTTGTTCATTGGCTCAATATAACCAGGCAGAAGTAAACTTAAAGCTTCCAGTGAGGTAAGTATTTTAATATGCGTTTTATTTCAGGTAAAACGCTTCTATTATACTACTTGACCGTCACTGGAAGCTTTATATTGAGACCTGTTTGTTATCGCCTGGTGTAGCCACTAACACGATAACGCCAATGTGATAGGAAATTGAAACGCAAATAAGCCATCAAAAAGTTTATTAACATAACATGTCAAAATATACATAGGAAATTGAAACACAAATAAGCCATCGTAAAGAAGTATATTAACATAATAATGTCAAAATATACATAGGTTCATGTTAATTAATTCAACTAACATTATGTGATCTAAAAACGAAGAAAATAATAATTTAGTAACAAATTAGAGTTAACAAAATTCTGTTAATTAATCGGACTAAACAATTGTGTTACATTTAGATGTGAATCACCACTTCTTATAACTTCTCTTCTGTAGAAATTCTGAAATGTCTGAGCTGATTGCCAATTTCCACGAGATAGGATTTCGTCAAGGGGATGATTTTCTAGCCAACTTTTAGAGGCTACTGCAGATCGTGTACTTCCTGGACTTGCTGTGATGCCGGCTTCTTTGAACAAGGTTTTTACCCAACCTGCGATGACGGTGCGTGAAGCGGGCTTGGGCACACCTCTGACTGTAATGAATAAATTAAAAGATTTTGTAGCATTACGTCTTTCATTTAATAATTCTATACATTTTTCTATCCAGAATGTAGGATTAAGGTTATGATTGTTGGAATTAATAAGTATTTTCCAGCCGGATTGTCTACGGCTACTACAATCTGTTTTCGAACCAAATTGAGGCCATAATATAACACCTTCATCTGATCTAATACAATGTTCTGGATCAATTCTAAGTAGCGTTAGGTCATGTATGCGTCTACCTGAGCAAAGCAGTAATATAGTTGCAGTATGGCGTGATACTTGAAAAGGATTGTCCAAGTCTACAGTGTAATTGCTTAGAAAGCTTATTAATTTACTAACATCCCAGATTGGTGGTTTAGAACACTTTGGTTTTTCTAGAGCAATTGATTTTAAAATATGTTTTACAAGAACATGTGAACTTAATTGGCTTGACCTTTCAACATTACACAAAGTGGAAACGACAGATTTATGTAGAACAATTGTATTATATGAAAATTTATGAATTAGATGCAAGTCAGACAAAAATTGGGCTAATTGCGTACCTGTAGGATTATTCTTGTCAATGTTTTTAGACATAGACCAGGCAGCCCAACGTTTCCAAGCGACTTCATATGTCTTCAAGGTAGATGTCCGCCAGGAATTTTTCAGCAATAACTGTTGTTCAGCAGTCCATGTTTCTATCGCCTCGGACCACCCCCACATTTCCAGACTTCGAGGATGATTTGGTCCACTTGTGGAGGTGGAAGTCCCGTCGATGTGTCGACCAGGTTCGTCTGTAAGTTTTTTAGAGTTAGAGGTGGTGCTAGCGCTCGGATTTTGAGGTCGGCACGCCAAAATACTTTCTCCCATCGAGGTACTACTATTAAAAATATTCCCGTTGATTGATTGAGATGTGTTAGGACTTTTGGAATTAAGAACGGAGGTGGGAATATCCATGCGAGTGGATAGTTCCATGGGACACTGAATGCCTCGTGAAATAGAGCTTGTCGGTCTTTCAGGTCTCGGGATACATAATTGTAAACTACGTGAGCTATCTCCGAGGCAAACAAATCTATTATTGGGGTTCCCCACTTCGCAAACACTATTTCCGTACAAGCTGGCATTAAGTGCCATTCCGGAGGTTGGCGGAAGCGTGACAAGTGGTCGGCATGATTGTTGTACTTGCCTGGGAGATGGTGTATGCTGAAGTGTATTTGAAATTGGTCTAGTAAATTCAGGATTTGATATGTTAGTTCTATTAGTGGTAATGATTTCGTACCTCCTTCGTTCCTTAAATAGCTGACAGCAGTCCTGTTGTCGCATTGTATCAGGATCGAGCTGTTGCGAAGAAAGTGAGCCTTGTCTCGAAGGGCGCGAAATATGGCCAACATTTCTTTTTGATTGCAGTGTAGGGCTTGTTCCTCTTGCGACCAATTGCCCGATACAGCCAGATTGTTTAGTTGCGCTCCCCAACCCTGATTTGATGCATCTGTGGTCAGGAAGTTCACTGGCGGAGGGTAATGTAGAGGTGTTGATGACTGACAATTCTGAGTCCACCATTCCAGTTCTTTTTGAACATTTTGTGGTAGTGGGTAGGACTTTGATAATGGATCTGGTAGCGAGTTCATGAACATTAATAATTGCCGGTGATTGAGCCGGCCTCGAGGGACAACATAACTGGCAAAGTTCAGGAGTCCTATTATTCTCTGCAGTTCCTTTAAAGTTACTATTCCGCGATCGAGAACTTGACTCACTTTTTGGATTAGTGAAGAAGTCTTTTCTTCTGGCAGGGATTTTAAATTGTCCCAGGGACTCCACAATATTCCTAAATATGTTATAGTCTTTTGAGGACAGAGAACTGATTTCTCGAAATTTACTTGCCAACCAAGATTTTGTAATGTACTTAATGCGAGCTCGACATGATTTCGAAGAAGGTGTACATTTTGATTTACTATTAAATAGTCGTCGAGATAGACTATGATTCTGATGTTCCACCGTTCCCGTAATATTTGGGCAACCCAATTCGTTAGTATTGAAAAGGTTTTGGGTGCAGTGCTCAAGCCGAACGGAAGGCAGGTCATTTCTAACAAGTTTTGGTTGTAGACGAGGCGAAGGAAGCGCCTGTGTGACTTTGCAACCTTTAAGTGGAAATATGCCTGTGATAGGTCGATTTTGCACATCCAGTCCCGTGGTTGCAAAAAGTCCGGGATGCGATACATGTTTATTAAGTGAAATTGTTGAACTTTTACAAATTCGTTTAACGCTTTTAGGTTGAATATGGGACGGGTCGATCCGTCGGGTTTTGGTATCAAAAATAGAGGGGAAATGAAGCTCGGTGAGGCTTGAACAACTTTTAGAATGCCCTGAGCTTTCATTTGGTTTATTATTGCAGACATTTCTTTGGAGACAGGTGTTTGAAAGGGACCGTTGGTTACATTTGGGTATGTCAGAGGAGGTTTTTGTAAAAATGGTATGCGATACCCTTGAATTAATTTTAGAACAATTTCTGGTGCCCCCATTTCCTTCCATTTCGAGTGGTAGTGGGCTAACTGACCTGCTCGAAAACGGTTCGAGTCATTGCTTGTACCGTTTTTGGTTCCCTCGAAAGTTTTTTGGAGGGTTTGATCGCCCTCGCCCTTGGTTACTTCCACGATCGGGCCGCGAACCTCGGTTGTGAAATGAACCTCTTCTATTCGTATATTGGTCGGGTTGAAAGGGTGGTAGACCCTGCCCTTTGTTGTTGTAATTGGGGCGAAAATATCCACCCCGCGAGGGTGAGTTATCATATGTATGTGCGTGCATCGGTATGCCTTGTTCATTACAAAAATATTGAGCTTCACGCGGTGGAGCTATTGTTTTAAATACACCTTGCCCCCGCGAGGGACGGCGGTGAGACTGATTAGATCTAATATATGGATCAGTTTTTGGCGGCCAAAAGGCTTTGCGTACACCACCGGCTTTTTCTAATGCTGTTGTGAACGATTCGGGACTAAACAAATAATTAGATGATGGCGGAATTCTGTTAACAGCTGCTTTTACTAATGGATCCCGTATTTGACTGGTAATGGTCTCTCGACGCATTTCTATGCTTTCGGCTTGATGGCCACACACTAATTGTAACAGGTCTGACGAGATTTTATGCAAGTCACCTTTTTGAAACAATTCTTCTACCTTCCCGCTTAAATTATCACAATTTATTTCTGTATTTTTGGCCCACAAAAGGAGATTACGAATCGCTTCTTGTAGCGATTCTTTTTGTTTTAAAATACAAAAAGTAATTGCTGCATAAGATTTGTCAGCATGTGCCGAGTGGCGTAAGGTATCATACATTTTAATCTCTTCGTTTGAGTCCAACTCTATGAAACCTGGTCTGTGGTTGTATAGCTTTTGTGTATCCGAATACCTTACCTCAGACCAAGTTGTGCTACCTAAGCGCTGGACATCTAGCAGCATTTTTAAAAAACTATCAGGAGTTTTTGGAACTGAAGGTTCCTTAAGCTTTGTCTCGATATCAAAAGTGAAGTCCGAATTTAAGTTTTGACCTTCAACATCAGGGCACTGTTCTTCATTATTATGTTGGGAGTATAGTTCCCCACTGACCCCAGAACAAAGTGATACCCCATCAATCCCATCATGGCAAGCATTATGCATATTATTTGCTAAAACTTGTTGGCGTAGCTCACTAACTTCTTTTATAAGTTTGTCCAATGTCGGGTTAGACTGTTGGGCGCGCTTATTCTTTTTGCGGCGTGCGCGGCGCGACCGTTTGTCACGTTTTGTAGCAGAGGAGCTTGAAGAGCTGCTGCTTGTCCTGCTACTACTGCTGCTAGAGCAGCTAACTTTTCTTTTCCGGGCCCTTCCACTCGGGCCGGCCACCACTTGTGGCTCGGCAGCCGAAACATTTACTTCATTCATTATTTTTAGAAATAAAGCTACGTTAGATAGACAGTAGGTATATCTAAAAAGTTTAAGCACACACAATCATAAAATATTCAAAATATCAGTAAATAATAAAAAATGTTGGTAGTGATACGAACGGAAAAAAGAAAAAACCGTTCAAAGTAATGATCACTGTCTTATTTTTATAAAGTAGGGTAGTACTTACAGTTTATCTTCAATTTAACTCACCGTAAAAACAGCACTATATTTTTTAAATTATAATTTTAGATAGTGATCCGAACGGAAAAACCGTTAAAAGTATGATCACGTAGTATGAATTTAAATTTAATTTAATTTAAATAAAAAATATAGTGAAATGTTTTAGCATCGGTCGTGTACCAATGCGTAGAAGTTGCTTCGACGGAGAACGAAACGCCAATGAACAAAATAGTGGCTCGCACATTTTAAGAAACTAAAATGGCAAGCAACCGCCAGGTGGCGCCACTGAGTAGGTTAAAAAAGTACTAAAACAGATAAAAAATCGACGGAAACGGATATGCTCTCTCAATATAAAGCTTCCAGTGACGGTCAAGTAGTTTAATGAACAGTTACAAATAAATTACCAAAGAGGTTTTAGTTTTTCAGAATTAGGTCTTTCATAATGCTGCAGGCATAGACTTAAGAGGTACTTCGCGGAAAGTTGGCCAACCTATTTCTTGACAACGTCAACATTGTCAACTTGACAGTAATTTGCAGCTAACTTCATTTTAAATAGTTGCGCTACCACGTGCGGTGTTTTTAATTTGGAAACTCGTGTTATGAAATAGGAAAAATGGGAAAATTTAGATCCAAACTAAAGGGCAAATCGAAGGGGAAGCGATGGCAGAAGGGCCAATCGTCGACCTCCAACCCGAAAATACAGAAATATCGGGAGATGGCAAAGTCCCGATTTTTTCAAGAAAATCTAGGTATGCTGGGTTATATTTTTTATTTTGACTCTCTCTTTTATCGTTTGAATAATGTTAAATATTTACTTGCATACAAAGCAACATTGAGATCGCTACCTACAACGAAAATTTTAAAATTAAAAATCTCATTTTCACCATATTATTTTTCTCATTTCCAACAATTTTACTACCACTTGTAATAACTTCTTAAACTTTATAGGAAGCACTGGTTTGACCCAACAGGCTGTTTCGAAACACGATGCCATGATAACATACGGCCATGCATCGTTGAAAAATAAATCTGATGCTGAATCAGAATTAATAATAGCTAAGGAACTGGAGAATATGTCTATGAAGAGCACTGATGATATCTCAGATACAGAATACTCTGGTTCTGTCAAAACATATAAGACTTTCCAGACATTTGCCTCTGACTGGAGCCAATGTTCTAATGTTAGTTTTACCAAGTGAGTCCTTTGTTGTTTTTAGTTCATTTACTTCACTCACTCATCATCAACAGCCTATTAATGTTCCCACTGCTGGGACACAGGCCTCCACTCTTTGAGAGGGAATGGGCTATAATCTACCACACGGGCCCAGTGCGGATTGGTAGATGTCACATGTCTTTGATTTTTTTGTTTGGTACTAAGACATGCCGGTTTCCTCACGATGTTTTCCTTCACCGTTTTGAGAGCAGCGGTGATGAAATAAATTACACAAAGTAATGTGCCTCCCTGGGTTCGAACCCACGACCTACTGTTCGTAAGTCAGGGCCGCCACCACTGGGCCACCGCTGCTCTCATTTACTTATTCTATAAATATTTTATGTGCAAGTCTATTTATTCATTAATTATTTACTCTTCACAAAGACTAACTATCTTAGTTAGATATATCATATTATTATAAATATCTTTTAAAATAGATCTTGCAAAAAGCTTTTATTTATTCTAAGTTACAATTTTCATGATAGTTACTTTGAATTCGATCCCACGACACAGGGTATCCTAGTGTGGGGTCTAGCGCTACTTAATTGCACCATAACTACTCTTTTTTATTTTATCTTGCATTCTGTAATTGTTGTGCTTAACGTGTCATCCAATGTGTCTAAATAAATAAATAAATAAATTATATTCATAACAAAATAATTCTAAGACTACCTACATAATTATATTGTATCTGTGACCGTTACCTAGAATAAGTGTATTACATTATGTTATCAATGTTCTCATGTAAGTGGCTCTTTTGTCTTTTTTGAGAATAAAGTATATTAAACCTAAATTCATTAAAAAAATCATAAGGAGGTCCAAATATGAAAAAGACATAGTTAAAGGGATAACACTTGTTTTGTCTGCCACTGAAATATCATTAAACTTAAAATTAATTTAAAAAATCTTTAGGAGGTCCAAATATGAAACAACATAATTTAAAGAAATAACACTCTTCTTCTTTTGTCTTTCACTGATATCAAAAATATAAAGCCAGGTTGGCTTTATATTTCTAATAATATAAATGCGAAAGTGTGTAAGGATGTATGGATGAATGATTGTTACTCTTTCACGCAAAACCTCCTGAACGGATGTGGATGAAGTTTAGAACACATATAGTTTATAACCTGAATGTGTTAACATAGGCTACTTCTTATCCCAGTTGTATGATCCCGTGGGACAATTATCAAACTTCATGCGGGTGAAGCCGCTGCCACAAGGCAGTAGAATATAAAGGGTGTAAAAGTACCCTTAACGCAAACGAAGGGTATTTGTTCTCCCCACCACTGCAATCACTTTTTTGTTCTAGACCATACCTGGGAACAGTTTCGGAGATATTAGGGGTCAAAGTTCCAAATTTTTAACAGCTGTTTTTGTAAATACTAGTTTTTCAGGTTATAACTTTACTTAAATTACCTCCATGACCCATTTATTATTCAAAGCATCCACTAGCACAATGTTTTAAGAGTGATACATTGAGTTTTACCGTAAAATGTGATTTTTGACCCAAAAAAAAAGTCGTTTCCCAGCAAAAAACATTGCGTCGGGCCTAGGGGTACTTAGTTTGATGTACAGAATGCTTGGTTGACGGCTGTGTGATGGGTAACTTTACACCCTGTATATTTGACAAAATTTTAGAACTTCGTTCGTAACACAATCTATGTGTCTTCCTACAGATTGCTGACAAGATTTGACTCAAACAATGGTCTTCACAAGGAGATGCTAGCAGTTCTGGCAGCCGTCACCGAGGTCATCAAAGAGCAAGGTGGCAAGGAGTCCACTACTGAATACTTTGCAGCACTAGTGAGTTTCTTAATATAAGGTGTAATTCGCGGTGTAAGAACCAGATGAACATATCTTCTTTTTGTAAATTTTACAGGAGAGCTAAAAATCTGTGTTTATTTTACTTCTTTGAAGTGTTTTACAGACGATAACATAAATTGCACTAGTGAAAGAAGTATACAGAAATTCTCACATAGGTACTATTAGAGAGTTCTTATGTATAAAAAAAATATAATTGCACTTATTATAAGAAATATTTATATTTTGTTCAAAAATTGGTTGATGTACATTATTATTGATTTAGTGAAGTATTGACTTTACAGGTACGTCGTTTTGGCACATCGTGTAGGACAATTTTTAAGATCCATTTGTGGAAAAAAACGATTTTCGATTTTTTGGTAGATACATTCATCTGGTTCTTACACCGCAAATTGGACCCTACACAAAACCATCAAACAATGAACTCATACACTAAAGTAACTTTTCTCATGGCGAAATTCACACTCAAAGCATTGTATTCATTTTAAATCTCTTCATAGAAGAAATTGACTAATTATAGAGAAAATATACTTTACTCAACTAAAACAAAGGAAACCGGCATGTGTTCATGAATAGCTACCAACCCGCACTGGGCTGGTGTGGTAGATTATAACCCATCCCTCTCTTAGAAAGGAGGCCTGAGTCCCTGCAGAGGGAACATAATAGGCTGATGATGTGATGTGAAGTGTGTGACATTACAGAAAATAGATTAAAAAAACCTTATTTGCAGATGGAAACTCTAAAATCAGCTGAAATGGAAGAAAACCTAGTAGCAACACTGACCCTACTATCAATGGGTATAAAGGCAGTCCCACAAGCAGTCTTAAGAAAACAGTTCTCGGATTCAGCTACAATCTTTACCGACATACTAGTGAAGAATGAAGCGAGTGAGAACGGGGCTTTACTGAGGAGTGCTATCGGGTGTCTGTCTGTGTTGTTGAGGGCTCAGGAGTATGCCCTGTGGGGTGATTCGTCGACAATGAGGATTTTTGAGTCGATGCTGGCTTTTGCACTGCATTCTAAGCCTAAGGTAAGTTACATTATTTTATTCTGGTTTGCATGTGATTGTCGAAAAAAAAAATGTGGGGTCCCGACTCGCACTTCATCAGTTTATTGGGTTACTTGAATGTTCTTATATTTGGACTCAATAGGTGGCGCTGTTTTCGACATCTAAAAGGACGAAAGAATGTCTGTCGGACATCATTTCGTATTCTATATCGAGCCTTTTCAGGAAGAAGATCGTAACCGCCATTTTGCATAATTTTACAGGAAAACGTTTTTTTAATATTTCTCAAAATATTTACAATTTTACAGCATTAATTTGAAATTTTTACTTGGTGTTATATGGGCACCTCCCTATTAATTCAAATGTATGAACTCAAGTAAGTGACAAAAGATTCAAAATCAGTTGATCTGGCGGTTAATAATTAAAACCGGTTTTTGGGAATTTTGGCGCTTACGAAAGACTCGAAATGAAGAAAGAGTAAATACTGGTTTATCTAACACTAACATAATTGTTATTTGTTTAAGGTGCGAAAAGCAGCTCAGCACGCCGTTACGACAGTTTTGCGCGGCAGCTGTTTCATGATACCTTCTGATGATCAGAAAAATAAGGTAACACTCATTCAATGATCACGTAAAGATGAAATTAAATACAGATCTGAGTTCAAAATATTTCCCTCCAGCATGAATTAGCTTTAGTAAATCAATATTAAAACAAAATCACACCTGTAATTTCCATTTACCCATTAGTACACCCAATACAACTGCCCGACCCGGGAATCAAACCTAGGACCTTATGCTCAGCAGTCGCGCTTGCGATCACTACTATCAGCGAGGCAGTCCAATAAAGTAACACATTTTAACAACATTTAGAGCAAATCTGACGAATTGCTCTAAACTTTTCAACGATATAGATGTAGTTGAATTAGTTGTGTACTGAAAATCACTTAGAACAGTCTCACAAACTTGCCATTCTTCCTTTTA
Organism: Diarsia dahlii; assembly: GCA_949775195.1. Lineage (NCBI taxonomy): Eukaryota > Metazoa > Arthropoda > Insecta > Lepidoptera > Noctuidae > Diarsia > Diarsia dahlii. The sequence goes on along the minus strand of OX459210.1, from coordinate 9,734,728 downwards.
TCCATTTTTTTTCAAGGATGCGTATTGGGAAATCATCAAATGACTCCTCCGGAAGGAACTCTTACTGAGTAAAACCCATCCGCGTTCCAGGACCGGAGCAACTCTTTCGAATTAAAATTCCGCAACTCCTTTAACCAACAATACGAATATTGTTCAAACTGATATTTTGCAGGTACCAAAGCTCCACCCAGGGTCAAACCGCGTGGCTGAGTACTGCCTGTCTCAGATCAAGCCGGAAGCCTTGCTGAACACGCATAGAACTGTGCTGCACACACTCACCATGCTTAGAGATGTGTTGCCGGCGTTCAGCAAGGATTATATTAAGGTATGTAGCAGTTTGAACAAAGAAAAGTTTTTTTATTTTGGGACATTTGTAATCGCAATGCTTATGTCAGTCCCTTCATGCCGTAAATATACCTTTCTCGTATCTGAGCCATGAATCTAAACAAGCTCTTCGCTATTTGGTTGCGCCAGCAATTTTTACAGAATGTACTTACTTCAAGTCTGTTCAGCCTCAATACCCTAAACAGGGCCATTTATACCATCGAACCGACCTTCGGTCATCTTAATGATCACTAATCTTCTCCACTTCTTCCCCAGTCAATCTGCGAAGCGATCCTCTCCCTAATGACCCACAACAACGTCTACATAAAGACATGTTGCCTCCACACGCTACACGCTTTATTCTCGAACGCCCGCGACTCCAGCAATATGACCGCGTCCCTTGCCGTACAACTGACTAGGGCGCTGATGGCGGCCCGGCCTCCAGCGAACGATACGGGACAGGTGCAGGCTTGGGCTGCTGTGCTGACGCAGGGATTTGGGTGTCTTGCTAAGTAAGTAATAAAAGGAACATAACATCAGACTTGTAAATCCCGAAGGGTGTACCCACATTTCGCCATTGCTATCAACCGGGCACTAATCCAGCAATAGGCCCACCTATTACTTAAACATAACTGGCGAAATGTGGGTGTACCACTGGGTACACCTCTGGCACATCCCTTCGGGGATTACAGGCATTATGTTATGTGTGTGTATCTCAAATCAACGCCAGAAATTGTACTATATGCATTTTTCGGACCACGTTTTTCCTTCAGTTTAACTTGAGTTTACGTAAAACTAGCTGATGCCCGCGGCTTCACCCGCGTGGATGGCGTAAATTTTCGATGCAAATTTTCATCCCCTATTTTTCACCTGGTTTGAATTTTGAAAAATCCTTCCTTAGTAGATGCCTAATAAGAGGAACACGTGTGCGTCAACTTTGCCTTTTATATAATACAGATTATAATAAATGGTATTTTATTCCACCAGTCTGGATCTGAACCTATGCATGCCAAACCTGCCGGCGTTTGTGATCATCTGCGTCACAGAACTATGGCTATCTGACGTTGCCGATATCAACTCGGCTTCAACAAATGCTTTGAAGGTAAGAACACTCTTCTTTACACTTTCTAATACAGGGTACTTATGGAAAAATCGTTTAGGAAATTTTTTATTTTAGTTACATATAGAATTTGATTTAGATACCAAATTCTAAATGGAATTTCGTATCCCAATGTAATGCTGCACTTCTTGTATTTGTAGATACCTCCGTGCCTCGGAAAGCACATAATGCCGTTGGTCCCGGCTGTATTTTGTAGAACTTTGCCAGTCGTTACAGGTAGTCACTGACCCGACAATCTGACAACCAGTTTTAATCTTCTTCTTAGCGTGTCGATGGCAAATTTCTGTTAAATCGTTTTGGCCCAAAATTCAGCTATGCGAACTCCACTCGCTGATGCAGTCATAAGGTCATCAAGTGTACAGGTGTCAGGGCATGCAGCGCAAGATGGAAGGTGGGACATTATCTATGGAGAAACGCCGCATACACCCTTGAGGTCTGAGACGTCAATGAACCCCCATCTGAAGAGATTGTCTTTGCTGCGGCCGACCTGGGTTCGGAGTCTATTTAGAGATTTCCACGTCGGCTACGGCAAAGCATGTCCAGGTGGGAAGGCTTTCGGACGGCTCGATGAAGCCGTCAGGGGGCTTAAGCAGCTCCTACCAGAGCTCACGTCTTGCAGAGGAGACATTTCTATTAGATGGACTAGCTGGTTCAACGTACCCAAAAAAACTTGCGGCTTTTCAGCCTCTGAGGCACCGGGGCATAACTGTGCATTGGGTGTCGTGAGTCAGTTTGTAGCTTCGTCCTCTCGGTGCAGCTCGCTATGGTTCTACGAATTTGTGGAGGCGCAATCCCAGTTAGTGGATACAACATTCGTACCAGAGTTGGTTTAAGGCAACCAGTTGTAATAAGGCGTATCGTATTACTCAGTACTAACTGGGTTCTGGAGATCAGATAGGAAGTCGCTCTATGTAGAATTAGTATCCTACATTATGTAAGTAAGTCGTATGGGTTCTGGACATCAGATAGGAAGTCGCTCTATGTAGAATCAGTATCCTACATCATGTAAGTAAGTCGTATGGGTTCTGGAGATCAGATAGGAAGTCGCTCTATGTAGAATCAGTATCCTACATCATGTAAGTAAGTCGTATGGGTTCTGGAGATCAGATAGGAAGTCGCTCTATGTAGAATCAGTATCCTACATCATGTAAGTAAGTCGTATGGGTTCTGGAGATCAGATAGGATGTCGCTCTATGTAGAATCAGTGTCCTACATTATGTAAGTAAGTCGTATGGGTTCTGGACATCAGATAGGAAGTCGCTCTATGTAGAATCAGTATCCTACATCATGTAAGTAAGTCGTATGGGTTCTGGAGATCAGATAGGAAGTCGCTCTATGTAGAATCAGTATCCTACATCATGTAAGTAAGTCGTATGGGTTCTGGAGATCAGATAGGAAGTCGCTCTATGTAGAATCAGTATCCTACATCATGTAAGTAAGCCGTATGGGTTCTGGACATCAGATAGGAAGTCGCTCTATGTAGAATCAGTATCCTACATCATGTAAGTAAGTCGTATGGGTTCTGGAGATCAGATAGGAAGTCGCTCTATGTAGAATCAGTATCCTACATCATGTAAGTAAGTCGTATGGGTTCTGGAGATCAGATAGGAAGTCGCTCTATGTAGAATCAGTATCCTACATCATGTAAGTAAGTCGTATGGGTTCTGGAGATCTGATAGGAAGTCGCTCTATGTAGAATCAGTATCCTACATCATGTAAGTAAGTCGTATGGGTTCTGGACATCAGATAGGAAGTCGCTCTATGTAGAATCAGTATCCTACATCATGTAAGTAAGTCGTATGGGTTCTGGAGATCAGATAGGAAGTCGCTCTATGTAGAATCAGTATCCTACATCATGTAAGTAAGTCGTATGGGTTCTGGAGATCAGATAGGAAGTCGCTCTACGTACAATCAGTATCCTACATCATGTAAGTAAGTCGTATGGGTTCTGGAGATCAGATAGGAAGTCGCTCTATGTAGAATCAGTATCCTACATCATGTAAGTAAGTCGTATGGGTTCTGGAGATCAGATAGGAAGTCGCTCTATGTAGAATCAGTATCCTACATCATGTAAGTAAGTCGTATGGGTTCTGGAGATCAGATAGGAAGTCGCTCTATGTAGAATCAGTATCCTACATCATGTAAGTAAGTCGTATGGGTTCTGGAGATCTGATAGGAAGTCGCTCTATGTAGAATCAGTATCCTACATCATGTAAGTAAGTCGTATGGGTTCTGGACATCAGACAGGAAGTCGCTCTATGTAGAATCAGTATCCTACATCATGTAAGTAAGTCGTATGGGTTCTGGAGATCAGATAGGAAGTCGCTCTATGTAGAATCAGTATCCTACATCATGTAAGTAAGTCGTATGGGTTCTGGAGATCAGATAGGAAGTCGCTCTATGTAGAATCAGTATCCTACATCATGTAAGTAAGTCGTATGGGTTCTGGAGATCAGATAGGAAGTCGCTCTATGTAGAATCAGTATCCTACATCATGTAAGTAAGTCGTATGGGTTCTGGAGATCAGATAGGAAGTCGCTCTATGTAGAATCAGTATCCTACATCATGTAAGTAAGTCGTATGGGTTCTGGAGATCAGATAGGAAGTCGCTCTATGTAGAATCAGTATCCTACATCATGTAAGTAAGTCGTATGGGTTCTGGAGATCAGATAGGAAGTCGCTATATGTAGAATCAGTATCCTACATCATGTAAGTAAGTCGTATGGGTTCTGGAGATCAGATAGGAAGTCGCTCTATGTAGAATCAGTATCCTACATCATGTAAGTAAGTCGTATGGGTTCTGGAGATCAGATAGGAAGTCGCTCTATGTAGAATCAGTATCCTACATCATGTAAGTAAGTCGTATTCGCTCCATGTAGGCTACATAGCGCGAATACGACTTACCGGATGCAGCTGCATACCAGTGAATTTAGCTGCATCCGGTAAAACTGGGAGCCGACTCCAACATGGTTGGGAAAAGGCCAAGCAGATAATGAGGATTTGACTGTGGTCATCTATAAAAAAACGTCATTGGTCAGTCACATCTAATCTTGAGAATTTCGCTTGCTAATAAATGTTGACTCTTTATAACTTTAAATTCCCTGACACATACATACCCTCATTTATAAGCTCCCCAAAACTAACTACCCTCATGTTTCCCCTAACAGGCAGTCCTCGTCGACTGTGTAAGACTAGCACTGGACTCCAACGAGACGTTTATAAAACACAAGACACACATCGACGCCATCTTCAAGAGCATCGGCACCGGGTTGGATAACCCTTTCAATCAAGCTATCAGACATGTTATATTGACCATTGCTGTTTGTTTTGAGGTAAGTGATCCTGTATATTATTTTTGTCTCTCAGGATTTTGAAATTTGTTTAATGGAGGGCTTCATGCAGAGTATGCATACCATTACACTGCGAATATATCGACGACTTTTTAAATTATTTCTGCACAAAATTCGACTCCCGTTTAGAAGATATTCATTAAAATAATCTTCTGATCTATGTTCCACTACTTCCACTGGTTAAGAGGTACTGTTTTTGGTTTAGAATCTATTTTTTCACCCTCTATAATTATTATAAAATAATAATCATAAATTAATAATGTTTTCCAAAATGTATAGTTTAAGTTACAAACTAAAAGTAAAACCTACTCCACAGATCGGCAACGAAAAAGTAGCAAATTCTTTGGGACCCCTTCTACGAAAGCTCAACGACCGTCGCGAAAGCCACAACTTCGAAAACGACAAAGAGGTCGAATACGCCACTGGATGCGCCATCAAATCTCTAGGACCCGAGTTCGTACTCAGAATCATACCTCTAAGAGACGGACCAGAGTCAATCAATCTAGAAAGATCCTGGTTACTGCCAGTTATGAAAGAAAAGATTACGAATTCAAACCTCAAATTCTTCGCAACAGAAATTTTAGAAATGGCAACATTCTGTCGGAAAAAATCTAGGGAATTAACCCAATTGAAGGACACCCCCGGATCACATACTTACGAGTTACTCTGCAATCAATTCTGGGCCTTATTGCCATCTTTTTGCAATAGTCCGAAAGATATAAAGGAAAATTTCAAGTCTGTTGCAAGAGTGTTAGGTAGTGTTTTGAAAGATAATCCGGAGTTCAGACTGTCTGTTATGCAGGCGTTAAGGAAGTTGATATCTTGTTCGGCTGATAATGAAGAAGACCAGCTAGAATTGGGAAGGTTCGCCAAGAATTATTTGCCGATTTTGCTGAATATTTATATGTCACCGGCTAAAGGAAGCAGCGCGGAAGGGCAGAGGTTGGCGGCTTTGGAAACTATACAGGTGAATATCAAAAGTATCGTTTTTAACAAGCTTTTATTAGCTTCACCTGTAATTAAGTAAAAAAATCTTAGAAGTTAAATTTGACCAACTTCTCAGTTTCTGATTGATCAAAATTTTTGCACACATGTTTCCATGTTGTTTCCATTTTTGCATGTTGTTATGTGTTATGATGTTTAGTTTAGATGACAATACATGTTACATACTCTAATGCTCAGTTCTTCACACTCTTTGAAATAATGTCAAATCAAAACAGTAACATTTTCAGACAAGTTCCCAGGTCAGGAAATGCCGTCACAATTATGTTCTAAAACAATTTTTTTCACACAGGTATACCTTACAATATGCGAACAAACGTTACGCGAAGAACTATTCACGAACGCACTTCAACAGCTTGAAACTTCAAAAGACAACCATTCCCAAAGGGAATCTATCCTAGACGTCATAAGAGCGTTAGTCCTTTACCAATCTAGCGAAACAATTGCTAAACTTTTCGAAGAATGGGTCTACCCACTCTGCGAAACCGTCTTAGAAGACCCTAAAAAACACAAGAAAGCGAAAAAGGAGAGGGAAATGGAGACAGAAGGAGATAACGAGGAGGGAGAGAAGAAAAAGGGAGACTTGAAATATAAAGAGAAAGTGAAATTATTAGAAATGGAACATAAGAAAGCGTATAGGATATTGGAAGAGATTTTTAAGAGTGATAAGGAGAGCTGTAAACAGTTTTTGAAAGATAATTATAAGAAGATTAAGAAGTTGTTGATGAGCTCCTTGAATAAGGTTGCGGATAGCAGTAAGGCGGCTAGATTAAGGTACTTCATTTATTCTAAATTGTAGTTAAACTTAAATTCAGCAGTCCATGCCTGCTAGTTTTCCTCTTAACAGAAAAATCTGTCTATTCTTGAGATATTTTTATTACTCAGCCCTTAGAAATATGTGGTGCAGAAAATTTCAAATTTTGTACTCCATTTGAGAAATGTAGTAACAGGCAAACCAATCCGATTCTTGGATTGGCTATTTGACTACTGTTAAAAATTCACGAAAATGTAATGTTAAAAAGAACAAAAAAACAACAAAGTACTAACGGAAATAACAAACTGATTTTAAATGACGTGCTGGATTAAGACAGCTCAACAGAAATGTGACGTCACATTACGTTAAGGACCGACCGAAGGTTCGGTTTCGGTTTCGGCTAGTTTCGGCCAAAAAATCTAGTTTCGGCCATAGTTTCGGCGGGGCCGAAAGGTTCGGCCAATTATCGGCCGAACGTGGCACGCATCAAAATCAAAAAAAATCAAAATCAAAATTCATTTATTCAAACTAGGCTGATAATCAGCACTTTTCGAAGGTCAAAATTTACTTTACTTTACTACAGTGAAACTTGGCTAACTGGGACTTGGATAAGTGAGAAACCTCTATAACTGGAACTCATACTGGGGTCCCATGAGACAGATTTGGATATCTGAGACACATTTAACCAGGTTTCACTGTATTTACATTTTTATAAGACAGTCCCCCAAAAACGCCCACCCATCGACACTTCCTAGTGTTTAGCTGGAGAGAAGAAGTGGCGGAACAAACTCCCCAGCACACATCTGTCTGTTAGGTTGGTTAGAAGAACCAGACTCGATACAATAGCAAGGTGTCAGTTAAATTTAAGATTTACTACAGACACAATCAGTAATAAACAAAAGTATATAACAATAAACAATGTAAAAATAAAATAACAAATACATAACATAACAGTAAACTAATTTTGGAGAAAGAACACAAATAACAAACATTGTCCTGCGTTCAACTCAGCGACCAACTATTCTTATCATCTAAGTAGTCGTTAATAGAATAGTAAGCTTTTAAACAAAGATTAGATTTAACTTTGGCTTTAAACTCATTAAATGGCAAGTCTAGAAAAGAAGATGGCAGTTTATTATAAAATGTAATCCCGAGCCCTACGAATGAATTGTGGACTTTGTGAAGCCGGTGGAAAGGAGCGCGTAGTTTATGCTTATTTCTAGTGTTAAAGTTGTGGATATCACTGTTTTTAGTGTACAGGTGGATATTTTGTCTAATATATAAAATGTTGGCAAAGATGTACTGAGAAGCAACCGTGAGAATACCAATCTCCTTAAAAAAATCTCTAAGGGAAACTCGGGCACCCAGCTGATAAATTGCACGAACCGCTCGCTTCTGCAGAACAAATATATTTTGAATATCAGCGGCCTTGCCCCACAGCAGAATACCGTAGGACATAACGCTGTGAAAATAACTAAAGTAGACTAACCGTGCTGTATCAACGTCAGTGAATTGTCTTACTTTTCTGACGGCGTATGCGGCTGAACTTAGCCTTCCCGCTAGGCTTGATATGTGTAAACCCCATTGTAATTTTGAATCTACTGTTATGCCCAGAAATACAGCAGAGTCGGCAGTTTCCAGCTCCTGATTGGCGAGGATAATATTGGGACCTAGATTTCTAACATTGGGTAAAGCGAACTTAATTACTTTAGTTTTCTTGGCATTAAGAACAAGGTTGTTTGTTGTGAACCAATCCGTGACCATTGATAGCGCGCTGTTTACGTCGTCAAAATCGTGTCTATTCCTATCTACTTTAAAGATAAGAGAGGTATCATCTGCAAATAGTACAACGTCACAAAAACCCTTTAAATAATATGGCAGATCATTAATATAAACCAAGAATAAAAACGGACCCAGTATTGAACCTTGAGGTACACCTAGCCGAACCGGTAGCCCGGAAGATTTCGCGCCATTTACGTCTACACATTGGAATCTATTTTGTAAATACGAAACTATCACATTTAGGGCCTCATTTTGAACACCGTAATGACGCAGTTTCCGTAAAAGCGTGTCGTGATGTACGCAGTCAAAAGCTTTAGAAAGATCGCAGAAAACACCGATTGCATTTTGCGCTTTCTCCCACGCGATAAATATGTGTTTTAGCAAAGCAACACCTGCATCCGTAGTCGAACGACCCTTTGTAAAGCCATATTGATCATTATGAAGGAGTTTATTTAAATTAAAATGTACTAACAACTGTTTGAGAATTAATTTTTCAAAAATTTTGCTAAAAGCAGGTAAAATGGAAATTGGTCTAAAGTTACCAATATCATTTTTACTGCCTGATTTAAATAGAGGGATGACTTTACTGCTCTTCATAAGGTCAGGGAAAGTACCCAAATCAACGCATTTATTGAAAGTAACAGCAAGACAAGGGGCTACGATGTGGATAATGTTACTTAAAAGTTTAATAGAAATGCCCCAGTAATCACCTGTGTTTTTAGACTTAAGTGAATTAAAAACGTTAACTACATCACGAGGTGTTACATGTTCGAAACTAAATACGTTACCACATTTAGACACGCTGCTATGCAAAAGATCTTCGGCCTTAGACGGCGATGAACTCAGGGAACGAGTCGTCGCTATAGGTATGCTGGCAAAATACTCATTAAAAGCCTCGGCTACGTCGGCTGCTTTATTTACTAATTTGTTACCAACCATGATCTCAAGGTGATTATCTTGTTTAACAGATTTACCCGTTTCATTGTTAATGATTTTCCAAGTGGCTTTAACTTTATTATTAGAATTTTTAATGGTTTCGCTTAAGAATTTTGATTTTGCAATAATACAAACTTTTTTAAATAATTTGGAATAATTTTTAACATACTCTAGAAAAGTTGTATCAAACCTGTATTGTTTAAGACCATACAACTCGTATAATCGGGCTCGACTTTTGTAAATACCTGGTGTAGCCCATTGGTTGAAGCCAACAGAAGGTCCCTTAATGTTAATAGTTTTAGACTTAAAAATAGATTGGTATTCATTTTGCACAACATCAAAAAGGGCTTTATAAATTCCGTTAGGAGTCTCGTGCTCTACTATTGACGGTGTTACTTTAAGTGCTACATTATTTTTAAATTTATTGCAACGACTAGCTGTATGAGGCCTGCATTCTATTTTGCGCGGCTTTTCTTTTAATAGCATAGGGAAGCTAGCTATTAAACCACAGTGATCCGACGATAAGTCACTTAACACTAATTTGTCCTCGGCAACACAATCACTAAACATATTATCAAGGCAAGTTGATGAAGAAGCCGTGATCCTTGTTGGTTCAAAAAACAGGTTAACTAAATTAAATGATCTAAACAGATTGAGAAATCTGATACTTAATGGAGTAACATCTAAAATATTAACATTAAAATCTCCACATAAAATTACGGATTTATTACTTGATTTTAACTTATTAAGTGAATCCTCCATTACAGATTCGAAACGAGTAAAGTCCCCAGATGGGGGTCTATAAACACAAATAACTAAGTATCGCTCGAGTTCAACGCAGGACAACTCAATAGTGCGCTCAACTGAAAGATTAACTAAATCTAAACGTTGTTTACATTTTAATTTGTTTGATACAAGAATTAAAGATCCACCGCGAATAGCAGATTTTCTCACAAATGCGCTCTGTACGGTATAGAAATCATCATTGATAAATGCTACTTCATGTTCCTTCAACCAATGTTCAGTTAGACATAAAACCTGAACATCATGATTCTCCATAAACAAACTTAACTCTAATTCTTTGCCAGATAAACCCTGCATATTTTGATGAACAACATTCAACATATGCAGGCTACCTGTTGTCGTACCTAACAGTTTAAACTACAAGGTGTATCAATAAAAGTGTTAGCATCTGTATAAGTGTTAGTAAGAAAAGCAGTATTAGTATCACTACTAACAGAAAACGTTGGTAAACACATACCAGTGTCGTTGTGTATATTGTATGCTAAAAGGTTAGCAATACGTCGCTTAGAACTAGGTGGTAAAAACATCGAGAAGTTAGTGAGTCTGTAATCAGAAATAAATTGATTACAGTCAAAATACAAAATAGCGTCACTGTGACGACATGTCCTATTATAAATTAACAAATTTAAATCATAAATGTATCTATTTTGCTCAATGGACAAATATCGAGAATATGGCAAGGCACAGAAAATAAATCTACAATTAATGGTCTCATTGAGATGTAACATCAAATGGACACATTCAATGATGTCCTTTTTCCATACATTTAAACTATTCCCATATAATAAAATAACAGTAGAATTGGGATTTATTTTAGACAGTTTAATATGACTAATTAATTGGCTAACACTAGCACCGGGTAAACAATTATTTATGACATAGTGTGGTGAACATTGATTAAATAAGGTACCAAAACCTTGACCAAACTTATCAGAAAATAAATAAGTAGTATCTGTTAAAATATTATTATCATTACTTCTATCATCAATACTACTAACTGGCTGAGCCACTGAGGGGGCAGGTGACTGTTGCTGAGGCTGTGGAATAACAGTGCACGCACAGCTACAAGAAAGGTTATTGGTCAGAGACTCATACCTCTCCGCATTGTACGTGACCAGGTCCACCAGCTCATTGGCCTCCTGCATGCGCTTACTCAGGTCTTGTTGAGAAGCCTCATATTTACTAAAGATATCCTTTAGTGCATACTCCCTAACAAACAGCTCATCCTGAAGGTCTCTAGTGTCGGTCTCATACATTGACCTACATGACTCTAATTCACTGTTGCACTTCTTTAGATCTAGAATTAAATTTAGATTTTTTGCCTTAGTTTTGTGTTTTTATTGTTAACTTTTAGGCGTTTCAAGAATTTTTTAATATTTCTAATTCGCTTATTAATTTTAATGTATTTTTTAATCTTATTATGACTAGTGAATATATTATTTTTACAGATAGTTTCATTAGTTAAGTCTATGGTTACAATTGGCTCAACACAAACAAGTCCTGACTGGCTACCGACCAACTCATCATAAAGACTGCAGGTGTTTGCAGACTCTTCACTGTCTCTAAGCGATTCTAAGTGAGATATTGAGTGTTGGGCCCTACTTAGTTCTTGTTCCAGTTCGGATATGCGACTCAACGCCTGATCGTAGGTGTCACTACAATGCTGGAAATTTGCAACAAGATCACGGAGGTGCTTGTGCTGGTCCAGTATGTCCACATGCTGTGTGTGTAGTTCTGCAAGCTCGTTCTTGAGTTGAGTATTTTTGTTCACCACTAACTCAATTTCTACTTCACTTTCTTCTCGTTCTCGCAGCAGTTTGTTGCACTCATTTCTAGAAGCATCCAGCTCCCTCAACGCTGCCTTCAGTTTGTCACTCATGTCACGAATTGTAGCTCCACGTGTCATCATATTGACTATTATCCACAAGTCAGACCTGAAATGTGACAGGAAACTGCTGAGTATGTGAAGAGAATTAAGTAATATACCAGTTGAGACTTGAGAAATTTAGAGGGGTTTTGAATTTTGAAAGAAGTAAAACAATTAAAAACAATAGAAAAGTTTTAGAAAAGATTATAAAAATATGGAGGTAGATTTAAGAGAGAAAAGAAAACTAAGAACTAAAGAAAAGTTATTTGATTGTCCAACATAAATTACAGTTAATACATTAAGGACAAGCTACTTGAACATTGATTTGATTATGTATTAGAATGACTATTTTGTTTTTAAATTGCAAATAATATGAGATTTTTGTGGGAATTTCTGAAATAATTATGAACCAAGTGGTTTACTTAAAATACAAATTATAATATTTATAGCATATTTGAAACACATTTTGTGTGTAGTAAAGTTTGCAGTGTATGTTTTGTATGGGGCAAGTGTTTTCGTCCTCGATTTTGCTTCCACAATTCGTCAAGCAAAATGAGACATAAACGTAGCCGGTGTGTACTGGACGTCGCTCAGAGCCCTGAGCAGTGTGTGTGTGATGTGTAATATATTAATAACACAGCAATAATTAGTAAATAAATCAAAACAAAATACTCCCCAGGTTTAAAGAATTCAAATCCACAGTTCAAACGTTGACAGCTCGTACATGAATTATTGAAATATCAATTGTTTTTGAGTTTTCATAATAAAACTGGTCACAAACACTACTTAAGACACTTAATACGTTGATTCTAATATAAATAATTGAATTTAAACAAACTAAACACAATAAAACAATAATTTTAAAATAAATTAGTTAAGAGGTCGTTTTTTCACGACCTGTCGCTAGTGTTGCCAGCGCAAAAAAAAATCATCATCATCATCATTTAGGTAACTTCGAGTGCCAGTTGAGTTCGCAAGTCGGCGCGATCGTGATGATTTGAGGTTATGTGATTATTTTCGCGCAAGAATTAGGTATTTGTTTTTACTTATGATTAATGATGATGTATTTTTATGGCATTCATTAGGGTCTTGTGCCACAATGGAAATAGGTTGTACGTAGGTGTGTACCTATAGAAAAGAATTCATTAGATATTTTACTTGGTTTTGTTGAGTTATTTCCTAGAACTTATACAATATGAATTTATGTAGAAACTAGCGGACGTCCCGCGGTTTCACCCGCGTAGATCCCGTTCCTGGGAAAACAGGGATAAAAAGTAGCCTATGTTACTCAGGGTGAATGTAGCTTTCTAATGGTGAAAAAATTTTTGAAATCGACGCAGGAGTTTTTCAGTTTATTCATTACAAACATACAAATCTTTCCTCTTTATAATATTAGTGAAGATTAATGTAACACTTAAAAGATGTGTGAGTGAAGATATCTGTGATGTTCAAACATTACTGCCTATATTTGTTTGTAATTGTTGATGGATTAAATTTTGTACCCGTATTCGAACCGCCCCGTAGTTCCGATATATAATTTAACTATTACCGTGAATGACCTTGAGTACTATTAGTCATGTCTCATTTTTTCCCTTTGGTACGCGAGGTGCTTAGTTTTTTTTTTTTGGAAATTACAAACAAATATAGTACCTACTAATGTTAAAGATTTAGTGCTTATTTTTTAAAAAGTTTGACAATAATGTTGACTGTATTAATATTATTTTTTAATTCACTTTAGTAATTTTACAAATAAAGTGCCATTTTTGTTACATGCATACCTACTTTAATTGTTGCAATTTTTTTACACGTTTTAACTGTCTATAATTATATGCGTAAAAACACAATAGATTTAACATTCTATAAAAAAATATAAGTTTCAGTTTCGGCCGAAACTGGGACCAAGACCGAAGGTTCGGTTACTGTTTCGGTCGGACACTACATTTCGTACCGCCATAGTTACGTAGTACAAATGGTCATTTCGCGACAAGGATTTTAAGTGCCCCCACCAAACATTTCTAAAACATGTAGCTACTCCATTTCTTCATCTATTTAATTACTTTTTTCACTTAAACCAAAGATCGTTGCAATAGCGAACATGAAACCAACAGGGCACTTATTCATAAAACCTGAACTCGACTAAGCAATACAAAATTAAATAAATAATGAACGAAACTAAAAACTGCTTTTCAACAACATTTTTACACAGATGCATAGAACACCTAATAAACATAACACCGTTCCTAAACGCGGAGAGCAAGTTACTGAAGAGTGCTATAGCTGAGTCAGTCATATGCACGAAGGACATCAACAGCAAATGTCGCCAGTGTGCCTTCAACCTTATCAATACTGTGGGCGAGGTTCTGAAGACGCAGGATGGAGGTATGTGGTTTCATAATCATCCATATGTACCTACATTAAAAAAAACTTTTGCCAAAAAAAGCAACTTCCAAAATAAAACACTAAATAAAAAAGAGAGTTATAATCATCTGCCTAGCCTTTTCCCAACTATGTTGGGGTCGGCTTCCAGTCTAACCGGATGCAGCTGAATATGTACCAGCTATATTCTATCTGTAACGAGTGTCAAAGTTCTACAATTGACAGCCAGGATCAACACCTTAACGTGTTTTTTAAGGCACGGAGGAAACTCGAAGTATTGGATGGTCACCCATCCGCGGACCAACCTCAGAAAGCACAGCTTAACCTAAACATCGACCAGAGTGGCTGTTTTTATTAAGCCACGAACTCCTGAACCAAACTTCATTTAAATAAAATGTAATTTTTATTCTAAAGAATTGTCAGCATACTATCCAATTGCTTGTTTTATGTATTACCATGTGGTATTGTAAAAACTACATACTCAATTCAGACTTCATCCCCAGGCATGCAAGCATTCGTGGACATGCTAACCTCAGGGCTCTCCGCGGCTATCCCGCGCATCATCAGCGCTACGTTGCGAGCTCTCGCCTCGGCGCTGTTCAGCTTGTCAGAGTACATGGGACTGACAACAGTGCAGGCACTGCTGGAGACCGTGGTCACTCACATGACCAACACTAATAGAGAGGTCATCGCTGCGTGTATGAGCTTCTTGAAGGTTAGTGCACTGCATGTTTACTATTCTCCCTACTTCTTTTTAGCAGCGTGTTGGTTTAGCAATAGGGTGTAGTTGACTGACTAAAAAAATATGATTCTGTTTAGTCCGTCAGTTAGATTATCGAAAAATATTGGATACGTGTTTTTTATTTTATTAAATTAATAAATATTGACGAAAATAAAGCTTGTCAAAGATCATGAAGTGGGGGCGTTTAACGTCATGGTCTGGTAAAAATGGACCAAACTGTGACGTCGCACGACTTCTTTTTTAATTTTTTGTTTACGTGAAAAAAGAAAAAATACGTGTTCAATATTTTTTGGAAATCTATCTGATGGACTAATTTTTTTTTCAACTACCCTATTGCCTTCCGAGTTTTGGCACCTTCAGTAGCCTGGACACGAGTTGTCACGGCTGCCCTGGAAGTCTTTAAATAGACTTCAGAAACAGGTTGGCAGAAGCAAGGATGGAGATTCATAGTTGACCCTGACCTGGAGTGTAAAATTAAATGTGGTGTTACCCAAAGGGAAAGACACTTGATGTCTGTTATTTGCACATCACAGGAGCTGATGGACGCTACTGAAAATGAACCTGTCTCCATATTTTGAACTGAGTGAATTTAAATTGTCCTCGACACACTAAGCAAAAGTAGCGTCCATCTGAATGAGCAAACAATAGGACAGCACCATTGACTTAAAGAAGGTGCACAGTTCAATGTTATGTGCTTGCGTACCACTTATAATGCAACTGTTCACTGTCTCCCTGCCTTGCTACACCTTTTTTTTTCTTCTGTATTGCGTCTCGCAGGTCAAACCTATGAAGTTGGCTTCTGCTTAACCGGACCTGTAGATGCCTTGAGTATTGAGTGCCTCCAACCAGGGCATAAAATTTATAGATTAAGTGACAGCGCGTTAAGGCACGAGCCTCAGCTTAAGGAGCGTTACTGAGGAAAGCAGCAAAGGGTTGGATCTTAGTGAGATTTAGGGTCTGGATTAAAACTACTGGCTAAGCGTCGCGACTCTGTCTGGCACGAGCAAGGGTCGGGAGGTGCCCCGCATCATTTGGGCATCTGCTAGTAGTACGTGAGTCTTGTTCAGATTTATTCTGTCACAAGACCACGATCCAAGAATTTAAAAACAACTTTACTTCCTCTCCCTAACATAACACGTTTCAGTATTCTTCACCAATTTTACAACTAATCATTTTTTGCCAGGTATATACCAAAGTCCTACCCACAGACGTCTTAGCAGGTTCCCTTGCTCTAATCTTCAAATCCCTCTCCGCAATGCCAGAGGACTGCAAGAGGCACTCTCGGCTGGAGATAGGCTACTTCCTAAATAAGATGATGAGGAAGTTTGGAGCCGATACCGTGGAGAAACTCATACCGCAGACAGATGATGTCATGCTGAGGAGATTGAGGAATATCAGGAAGATGGATAATAGGAAGAAGAGACAGAAGGAGAATCAGCGGTGAGTGGTTGTTTTGGGTTGATCTGTACTGTCAATTTTGGCTGTAGTCAAGCTAAGCAGCGTTTCATACGAAAACGGATATCCTTACTAATATTACGAGTATAAATGCGAAATTAACTCTATCTGTTTATCGCGCTTTCACGCCAAAACTACTGAACCGGTTTAAATGAAAGGAGAATGCCAGCGGCACTATGGGCAAATGTACTCAATTCAACATTGTTGTGTCTTCATCAAATCATCTTTAAAATACTCGATGGCATGTCTAAATACTACCTCAGAAGATTGAACACAATAGACAATGGCATTTTCGAGATATTTACAAAAATGAAATGACTATTTTTAGGTTATGCTCAACCAAAAATTAGTTGAAAAAAACTATTTGAAAGGGTCTGAATGGGATTACGAGTGAGCTTTGTCTTTAAAGCATATTTTTGTAAAATCTGTAACGGTTTAGCTATTTCAGGTGGTCCGTGTCTGGTGACCACCTGTGACTAACTCACCAAGTCTAACTGATTTACATTTTGAGCATTTTAAAATCATATTCTCGCGTTTCATGAAATTGCAAAGCATGGAAGAAATCATTACTAAGATAATCAATCGCTCAGTGTTATTTGTAGATACTATTCAAATCTTAAGGTAGTGGAAATCATGAAATTGTCTTTGTAAGTAGGGTGGAAAGTTAAAACACACAATACTAAATACAATAAATGAAAGAATGATTATTTCTGGACTTTATTTTATTCATCTAAAAATAGTGTATCCAAAAATAGAGCTGGAACACTAACATTGTTATAACGTGCCCAGCTTAAATAGGTACCATACTATGCACATTACATGCACACAGCAACCTTCAGTTCTTCTCCGTCTCATAAGTTGTTATTCAAATGGATATTGCAGATCCGGGCACTCTAAGGAACATAATTATATTTTGTGGCACCGCGCTGTATCAATAATCCTTTAACTATTGATGATACCAATAGACGCTCATTATTGTTGCGTTTGGTGTGGCAGCAACACGTTTATATGTTCTTGAATTAACCTTATTAACAATCCATAATACTGGTCGACCAGGGTTCTGGCAGGAGGGGTGGCATTGGAATGTTAAAATCTTGTTCAATATGTGTCCGAGATCGGTTTTGGGTAGCAGAATCTTCCACTCAGTCAGCATCGTGAGTTTGTCTGGTTGCAGTTATTCAGCATGTTCGGCAAACGCTTTCCAGACGTGACACCTGTAGATCAATACAATAACTTGTTTATAATTTGACCAGCCTATATATGTACAATCACTAGTAAGATAACAGTAAACAGTGTGGACTGTGAGTGTAGTACGCAAGGGAATTCGTAGCTGATAGGTTAAAAAAACAAGCTAACGTCCTCAATCGTATGTGTATAAAAAAATATTATATATTACCTGATGAGATAGTACCCCTCGCAGTAATAATTAATTATTTGTGGGCAGTCTAATGGCACTCGGTGAGATCTTGATCTCAGTACGGAAACCCCACAGCCGTAGCAGACGGCCGTTTGTCCTACTGCAGGTGTCAACTGTCCCTGAGATGTGAGTGTATTTTGCAACTGTGTAACACACCTGACACAATGTGCCTTCGGTTGACAGCTGAAAAAAAACATATTTAAATAATTATATTTCTGTACAACTAATCTTAAATGATAGATACCTACTACATACAATTAATATCCTCGAATACACACTGATTAAGATAAACCATCTTAGTTAATAAGTTGGTTATTAACAACACATCAGTATGAGGTTCCTACCTATTTAAGTTATATTAAAATCCGGTAACTCAACTGGTGAGGTGAGAAACTAACACACACATGGATTTTACTTTTGCCCTCTAAGATTTGTTATTTGGTACATAAACATAAAAGTACAGTTCCTAAATAAAAAACACCATTCTACGTTAAAAGACAATGTTTACTCTTACCGGTGTTGGTGAGATCCAGACTCGTAAAATGTTCATGATGTTATTCGGAATCTCCGACAACATACGTCTGTGCATAAGTTGCGTTAGTCTCAAAGAGCAGTTGAGACATCGCACCACAGTTGCACTCGCCATGATCACAACACAAAAAAGTCCTGTATTTAGTTAGAAACAACACACACGTATGTTTATTGTCAATGGGTTGGCAGCATTAACGGAGTAACTAAAAGGTTCGACTCGAAGCACAATGTAACAAAACCAGCAATGTTATTTACATACCGTCATACTGTATTGTAAAAATATGACAAACGCACAATAAATGTTAATGTACCCGCACTACGAGTAACATAATCCCTAGTATTGTCAGGTGATAGTAAAAAATGGCGTACTATGACGTCGGAAATATAAAAGTACTCATTTATTGTTTGAAAAACAATCCCATTGTAAATAATCGTTAATACTTATTTAAAAAATGTATTTTTATTTTAGATATTTAATGCCGTTTTAGGTTTTGATACACAAGTCTTTTATCAAGAGTACTGTACGCGGGCATTCTCCTTTGATACACAGATAGTCTAGACTTCTAGAGCCTGAGAAATGACATAGACATACAAAGGCTAATATTTAATGCGAAAAAAGGGTTATAAGGAGTTGAATAGGGGGGTGAAAAGATTACTTATGGTACGATAACCGACATCGACGCAGACGAAGCCGCGGGCATCAGCTAGTTATATTTATATATTTGTTTTTACACGCCAGATCATATAACAAGCATGTAAAATTTTTATATGGTTTTTGCATAGCTTTATAATATCCCAGGATAATTGGAAAATCGTTAACTTTTTATGATATGCAATATCAGCATTATACACGTAATTCATGAAATCGCTGTCTGTAAAATTCACATTTACCAAAAACAAGTGGAAATTATGTATTTTTTCCTACTCCTCCACTATTCTTTTCTGATTAATTTCGTTGCGAGATCCAAGACAGTTTTATTGTTTCTCTGGGACTTCGTCGAGCTTCATTGTCTCGGCGCTTTTCTGGTGGTCACCATTGTTGATTCTGGCTTTCAGGAGTTACAGTGGTTTGGGAATAGTATGTCGGGCTTATCCCAATAGAAATGACTAACAACAATCCTAACTTCCATCTTCTTGCAGAGACCAATCCGACAACGATTCGGACAATGATATGCAAGTCAAGGGCACATCAAAGACTTTGGAAGACATTCTTAAGGACTCCGATTCAGATATGGAATACATGGATGAGGAGGAAGACCGGCCTAAGCCGAAGGTCAAGAAGACGATGAAGGGCAGGAGTCAGGCCTGGATCCAGGATGATCCGGAGAATATTGTGGATCTGGCTGATGTATCAGCGTCGAGGAAGATTACAGGTAAGTTCATGGAAATTTCGGTTAAAATTCTCGCATGTGTAAAAATGCGCTGGACTTTAGAGGCTTACAAATGTTCGTTGATGTATTTTGACTATGCTTCGTATTCGTTCATCGATTGTCAACGCTAGATAAGACAGCTACTAATAGCCTTCAAGCTTATTTTTCTAAAAAAAAAACAAATTGGAATGGTGAGTCCAATCAGATCTATCTTTAATGGTTTACTATAAGCAACAACGGCGAAACACAACCTGCTACTAACTTCTATTTGACTTAATCTTAAATCTAGGATAAAATACCAAGGGTCTTAGGCCTGCATTAATCTCTCCTATTCCTCACAGCTACCGACCCATCTCGCAAACAGAAGGCTTCAGAAGTGAAAGCACAGAAGAAGAAGGACGGTGGCTTCAAAACCGCGCCTGACGGAAGACTGATTATTACTGATGACGCTTTCGATGATGATGGTGATGACGCACCCAGACCGAGCGGGGATATCGATACCGATACCGATGACACTGGTAAGTGCATAGTTAAAAATGTTTTAAGACAACACTCGTCAATGACGACACATTCGATGATTGTGAAGACGAGCCCCAGCCTAGCGAGTATATTGATACCGATACCGATGACACTGGTAAGTACAATGTTAAAGATGGCTTCATGACCACGCTCGACGGAAGACTGATCATCACTGGTGACGCGTTCGATGATGGTGATGACGAACCCCGGCCCAACGTGGATATCGATACCGATACCGATGACACTGGTAAGTACAATGTTAAGGATGGCTTCAAGACCGAGTTCGACGGAAGACTGATCTCGATGAGATACTGCAGTTTTCGGCCCCATAACAACCACGCATAACGGCTCGGTTGTGAATTCCGCCTCGAATACAATCACAAACTTTCCCCACTTATATCAAAGTGTATTAGGTATTATTCGTCGCTATATCTATATTTGTATTCTAGATGCTGAAAACGAAGACAACAAAGACTCAAAGCCTTCAAAACTGCTGAAGCCCGGCGCCAAGCGTCGCTACGATGACATTCTTAGCGTGAAGAGCGGCAAGTCGGGCAGGAGTCGAGCCTCCACTGTCACCGTGGGCTCCAAGTACAAGGCAGGAGGCAAGGGTATTCATAGGTAAGGTTAAAATTGTATACATTATATTATTATGTTGTAGCTGGCAGCTCGAGAGGGAGAGGGCTATGCTCGGAGTTTTTGCGTGATCGAATCAGAAATGAAGACATCCGCATGAGAACCAAGGTTACCGACATAGCCCGAAGAATTGCCAAACTTAAGTGGCAATGGGCAGGCCACATTGCTCGCAGAACTGATGGCCGATGGAGCCGAAAAGTTCTGGAATGGCGACCGCGAACCGGAAGATGTTGCGTTGCGCGGCCTCCCACTAGGTGGACCGATGACCTGGTGAAGGTTGCGGGGATCCGCTGGACGCGAGAGGTGCGGGACCGGCCAATGTGGCGACACTTATTACGGGAGGCCTATGTCCAGCAGTGGACGTCTTTTGGCTGAAATGATGATGATGATGTCAACTCAAAAGTAAACGTTCGTTTTTGACACGCTTTTATAAGCTCCGGATCAATCGGATTTAAGTTAAATTTAACCCACTTCCCGGTTTCCCATTGCGCTGAAATTTGGCATACATGTCTAGTTTGGATGACAAAGCATGGTTAGCTAAGGGACGCGCTTTAGTGGAATCTTAATCTCAGAAGACGAGAAAATGGGCTAGACCTTTTTTTTTTGCGGGTGTGATATCATCAAATAAGGGACCTTGTTTGATGATTGCTCTTGGGCAGAGCGAAAGGGAGTGTCAGACTTCTACTGACTAAAAACCACCCATGTTCCTTCTTAGCCCTTTATGTCGAGGCCGCGGTATCTCTTATGAACAACCCGCAGCCTCGACGGGATGGGCCAGCCCCTCAATTCTAAAGCGGAAATGTTTCAGCGGTTATGCAACGTTGCTAACAAAATATTGTATTCCAGGCCTCTCGGTTCAGCAGCGTCGGTAGCCTCCGGTGCGGGCACTGAATACAAGTCCAAGAAAGCGAAGGGCGATATCAAGAAGCAAGGCAAACACGACCCGTACGCGTACCTACCGCTTTCTAGGAAGAATTTGAACAAGAGGTGAGTGATGACTTCTAGTGTATTGAGTTGAGTAGAGGTGCATGTGAGCATCGTAATAGGTGGCGTTCTGCAGTTTCTGCGTATCCCCTTAAGAAATAAGCCAAGCTGCCAAGCTACATAGCCTGGCCCAGCGTCGCAAAGTCGCATGTCTGTTGGTCTTCTACAGACTGTACTTCGGAGAGTGTGCGCAAGAGCTCCACGAGCTTATTCCACCATCTCCCTTCTTCCATCGAGAGACTAGACGTACTGCAGGGTATCACCCATACCTTGTCGATGTTCCACACATTCGTACGAAGCGTTTTGCTAAGTCTTTCATTATTCGTACAGCCAAGGAGTGGAACACCCTGCCTGCGTCGGTTTTCCCGAGTTCATATAACCCCAATCTATTTAAGTTGCGAGTAAATAGGCTTCTTCTGGGTAAGCTCGTTCCATCGTCGACCTTATCTCTGCCCTTAGGGCAAGATTGAGGTCAAGAGTAAGTAAGCCCATATAAAAAAAAATTAAAAAAGCCGGTGTGTAGATGGATTACACAGGTCTCCAAACCGAAGGTTATGTTTATGGACTTCCTCTCTAGAATTTGACAGCTGATTCGGGGGTATTTTGATGCTCTGATTACGAATATGGACTTAATTTTTCTTTATCACCTTCAGATTTTCAAAAAAGCTATGGATAGGAAATTGAGGAAAAAAACACGTTTTGACATAAAAAAAATACATATATGAAAAAGTACATTCTTTTCAACTTAAAAAGAATATAATAGCAACTTATTGTTAAGCTAAACTACATGTTAGTTTGATTTGTGGAACCTGGTCCATTTTCCCTGAGATCATCGCGCCGGTTGAATCAACAATAGTCCGCCATCATGCTAGAATTCCATCTTCCTTGATACCTGGCTTCAAGCTCTTTCAAATCTTGGTGAAATTTTTTCACCACTTTTCTCTAGATTCTTTGAAAAGTAATCAATATACGAATTCAGGAAATGAAGTTTAACGCTTATATTACGACTCATTAAAGCAAAATTCGTTATTATTTTGGCGACTGTTTCTTTATAGTTGGAGTATTATTGTTTCCCAAAAAGTTTTTCACCACTTCCTTAAAATAATTTCCACGCCTGTAACTCGTCATCATTGAGTTTTTCGTCTATTTTAACTAATATTTTTTATGATGCAAGATGAGCCCTGTTAATTTTCTGTTAATTTTCTAAATCAGTGTCTGCAAAAAACTTTTTCTCAAAAATGGTATGTAATGTTGCCATAACATCTCTAAAAAGTATCCAGAAAGTGAACTTTACCGGAGACTTATTCACAACTGTCCAGTAAGAAGCGAGATTTTAAACTTGGAATCTCCTACTGTCCAGTAAGTAAGTATGTAATTTACTTACTGGACACTAGGTCATCCTCTTTAGATCTGTTTAGAAAAAAAAACATAGTACCAGACACAGATTAGAGTTTAGCCATTATAACATGGTTATAGAAGGGAGGTTCCAAATATATATCTATCTCTCTTTTTGGTATGACATTTTATGAGATACATATATTTTTGGAACCTTAAACAGCCATTTTATACGTTGCGTTTTGTACTTAGTAATGTTGTAGAAGTATAGTGTGGGATTTTATGATTGTATTTAGTAATTTCAGTTTATTAAAAAGTTTTTTCTAAAGTTGTTTCCTAAACTGCCTCGTTGGTCTAGTGGTCGCAAGCTCGACTGCAGAGCGTGAGGTCCTGGGTTCGATTCCCGGGTCGGCCAAAAAGTGCTATTGTGTTTTTCACATATGAATGTAACCTTCAATATTAATTAAACGAATTTGTTGTTAAACTTTCTTTAATTTTTGAGAAAAGCATTATACAAACCTCAACCAGTAAGAAAGCCATCCTGGCCTCGTATATAACCAGACCTCACCTGCGGTTCGGTCCGGTTAACTCATACTTGGCCAGGAAGGCTTACTTACTGGATTCTGCAGTAATGTACTATTTGTTTATCGTTATTGTATCCTCTTCTAAATACAACAATAAAGCAATTTCACCTATTCATCGTGTATTAATGATAATGAACTCATAACTAAATGAAACCAAAATGACCCGTTTTCGATTTGGTAAATGCGAATTACTTATTAAATACTTGTTCTGTACTTAGTAATTAAAAAATTACTGATAAGAATTGATTTCTTTTCCCATCATAAAAATTAGGCTGAAGTAATTGAAGTTCAGTAATTTTTAGGTAAAATCTTAAATATTCAATCCATACTTCCATACTTACTAATATTATAAATGCGAAAGTAACTCTGTCTGTCTGTTACTCAATCACGCCTAAACTACTGAACCAATTTGCATGAAAGGAATGGAGTTATTTTGATACCCGAGAAAGGACATAGGCTACTTTTTAATAAAAAATAAAAACTTTATTCAAGGGGTTGAAAGGGGGGTACGAAAATATTACTTTTGGTCGCGATAACTGGCATCGGTAGCGATAACCGACATCCGCGCGGTTGAAACCGCGGGCATCAGCTAGTATCAAATAATCCTAACGTGATAGAATTTTTATTATTTTTCTCGTAATCAGCACATCAGAAACTATAAAAAATGTTACTCAGATCTCAGAGAGGAAAACCATTGCAGAACTGTGTTATTAAGAAATGTCTGCCTCGTTGGTCTAGTAGTTCGACCACTGAGCGCAAATGCTGAGCGTCCTGGGTTCGCTTCCTAGGTCGTGTAAAGTGGTATTGGGTTATCATCAATAATTTCTCAGTAACAGACTAACAGTTATAGAGTCTGGATTTGTTCTCTGTTAATAGCAATAGGCTCGCCCCCGGGTGAAATGTGACTGTACTAATGGTTAGGTACACCTCTGCCTAACCCTTTGGAGATTACGACGTGATGTTAAATATAACATCATGTAATTATTAATTTGGTTAGCTATATTCTTTTATAGTTATTGACCGTTTTCTCTTTAGGAACTCGCTATCATCAGATAAATTATATCTAAAGTACAAAAAAATGGCAATTTTACAGCTTGTCAAATCTTCATATTTATTTTTCACACAAAAGTAATCATACGGTAGTGAAATCGGCCCTAAGCCCTTACAATAAAACCTTTCATCTACTAAATCTTTGTTATTACTCCATCCAATTATAAACTAGCAAAACAAGAACAACAACTGCATCGAAGTCTATTGTACACATCACAAAACATCATAACAAATGGGTTCTATTCTATGCTACATCAAGGAACCAGAAACTGTCGAATTTACTCTAATGCTTCGGCGATAAAGTTGAAATTCCTTTAAAGAAATTTAAAAGATTGTAGAAGCTTATGTGGTGTCTGTACATAAATAAAACTAGGCCGCGACAAAGGTAGTATCCCCACAATATAAATAGCAACATTAAGTTGTATGTCACGTCCTATTCTACGGAAATACTGCGCCGATTTTCATGAACTTCGTCTAGTTTGGTTTGGCATTGTTCCAACTGGAGTAAAAAAACATCATTCCGTTGTGGAAATAATGACATAAATCATTGACACATAACATGTTGTTTTACGAATGAAAGAAACTTGCAGTTTTATATTTCTACAATAATTTCGATATTATAAACTCTAATACATTCAGCAACTTTTAAGAATGATTCACTCCTACTGCAATGATTAACGTTTTACGTTACAAATATAGTGTTTTAGAAGCCATAGCCATCATATTGCGAAATAGATCTTTTATCAAAGTAGAAACCGTTACTTCACGAGTAAATCGATTTTGAACTTCGCTAAGTGTAAACATATTAGTAGACGTGATTGTACTAGGTGCGACACCTACATTTCGCCGATTATGTGTTAAAATCCTATGTAACAGGGGGGGGGGGGGGTGAGCCTACTGCCCAATAACCCTTCGCTCGCACTAGAAATCGAACCTAGGACCTCATACATTCTTCAACTGAGTGAGACGAAATTTAAAACTTGTGTAAAACGCACACTATGTAGGCAAGCATACTATAAGTTGGGGGATTACATTGATGATAAAAATGCTTGGCTCAATGCTGGTCCTGCTCCACAACCTTAGGGGCAAATAAATCGACTTTCATGTGAAGTTAGTGTAGAAGCTGAATATCTTTGCATTATATGTATAGATTCAACATCTCAATCCTTACATAGTATAAAACAAAGTCGCTATTTTTGTCTGTCTGTTTGTCTGTATGCTTAAATCTTTAAAACTACGCAACGGATTTTGATGCGGTTTTTTTAATAGATAGAGTGATTCAAGAGGAAGGTTTTAGTATATAATTTGAACGACATCCACGCCGGTGAAGCCGCGGGCATCAGCTAGTATTATATAATTGCATAGCACATGTGTGAGTTCTATGTACTATAAAGCCACTTTTTACATTTAGTTATATTTTAGTAACGTTGCCCTGGTGGCTGAGAGAATGTCATGCTCACTCAAATGTCTCGCTGATGGTGGCGGGTGTGTCGGATCATTTAGTTCCCTTCAAAATGGTTGAGTTAGATGGTGCTGATCCATGCGTCATGTTCGTGAACGGGCGCTGTCAGTGGAGACTGGTCATCTCTTAGCTGCCATGGTTTATATATTTTTCTTTGATTTCTTTTTTATATCTTTTTACTCTGGACGCTCTTAACTTGCACGTCTTGCTACATAGTTCTCACATAACATACCATCCCAACATGAATGATATAATGTACCAAGATTTTGTAACAAATTCTGATTTAAAAGAGTGTCCATGGAGTTTCTTGCCCGTTCTTCTTCATGAGATCTACGTTAGGGAACTGGCAACTACAGTACTTTCACAAGTTATTATGCCGTGTGATTGTGACTGTAGCGTAGGAGTGCAATGCGTCGTTTCGGGAGTTGCTGCGTCGGGCTGCGCGGCGCCGGATGTTACCGGCGGCGAGTGCTGTGGGTGCGGGGGCGCGCGGCGTCGTGTGCCGTGGCGGCGGGTGTGCGGGGCTCCGGGTCGCGGGGCGGCGGTTCCACGTTGCGGCGTGCATTCGTTGTTCCGTGATTCGGGGTCTCGAGCATTCGTTGTTGCGGTTTGCGTCGCTGCGTGCTTTCGTGCTCGCAGTGTTCGTTGTTGCGGGCATTCGGTGGCGTGTGGTTCGGCGTGGTGACTTTCGGAATGACGTATTGCACTCGTAGTTTCGTTCTTCTTTCGTCCTTCTGACATTCAAAAGTGCCTGTAATGGCTTAATTAAAATAAAATGTTTGAGTTTGCATACTCAGCAGCCACGACGAACGAGGCAATCAAAATATTATAAAGTTAAATAAATACGTCACGTCCTCGTACATTTTAACGACCTGCTCCATTCATAGCATTCAAATGTGAGCTTTAAGGTGGATGTTCCAGGGTAGCCCGCGAAATTCAAATTTTCTTACGTTTTTAGCGATTTGCTTGCAGGCCATGAGTATTTCATCAAAAGGTAATTCTTGACAGTTACATGAACTTGGAGGGTTGTAATGATGATTTTGATGATTATAATTCTGTAACTGCATACGTCTTACATCCGCGAATTATATTTTCACTAACATACAACCTAGCACTGGCCTGCAAATCGCTAAAAACGTAAGAAAATTTGAATTTCGCGGGCTACCATGGAACATCAACCTTAAACGGTGTTTCACGATTGACACCACTCGCCATGCACGTTGCGTGTGCCACATGTTGTCTTGACCGCCTAGATAACGCCGATTTGACAACATTTAACGCTGTTGTATAAAATCTAGTTCTTCTAACTTAACAGACAGATGTGTTCCTAAAGAGTTTGGTCTACCACTTCTCAGCTAAAACACTAGGAAATGTCGGAAGGCGGGCGTTTCGGCGGACTGTCTGTTATAAACTTTGACGTTCAAAAAGTAATGATTATAAGCCCAATTTGAATAAATGATTTTGATTGAATACAGTATCTTCACTATCACGGTACTACATAGTATAAAACAAAGTCGCTTCCCGCTGTCTGTCCCTATATGCTTAGATCTTTAAAACTACGCAACAGATTTTTGATGCGGGTTTTTTTAAAAGTTAGAGTGATTCAAGAGGAAGGTTTTAGTATCCTTTTTGCATCTGTGCGAAGCCGGGGCGGGTCACTACTTACATATATTTTAATGTGCCATGAAAGTGACGGAACAGAGAGTGCACCTGTGTCTACGCTCACACTTGTGCACTATTATAATATCTCCGGCACTGATGGCTAATCTTCGCTAAGATTGACTACTGTGACCGAAAACGATCAGGACTATATTTTTTCTTTACACATTTTAATGCTATCTTTTTTTGCAGGAAAAAAGCCACCACATCGAAACAATTCAAAGGCGTCGTCAAATCTAAAACTAAAGGAGGAAGAATAAAGAAGAAATGAGATCTATCTTTAATCCAATAATTATAACTTGTATCTAATATTTAATTCATATTGTATCATCTGACTATTGGCAGTTTATACTTTGTCAACGCTTGAAATTAAATGCATTTTTTAAATAATAAATACCAGTTAATCGCATTTGTAAGCAATCACTAATTTAATACGATTTGAAGAACTGCGAATAGAAATCTGTGAATCTTATATGTTACGCGAAGCTTCAGTGCCCAAATTAACAGCCCATAAAAAATCCTGCGTAAATATTTATCCTCTGTGGTTGAACCTGCTTACGTTCAATCAATCAAACCAACCAATCACATATTGATTTATGAAATGTTGAAACTTCAAAGTATAATAAATAAATCAACATGAAATATTTTAATGTTTTATTTCCGTCGAGTATCCTAGTATTTGATAGAGGGACCAAAAGTCAACCAATTCTGCTAACGAACATGATATGCCGGCCGGGGCTGCGGGTTGTTAGAAAGAGATACCGCGGTACCAGACACAAAAGGTTAAGAAGGAACATGCATGGGTGGTTTCGACAGACTTCTACTGTCAGTAGAAGTCTGACACTCCCTTCTGCTCTGCCCTGAGCGGGAGGAGTCATTTGAAGATTACCCACCCTAAAAACAAAGAAAAATAAAGTGGTATGATAAAATATGTTACCCAGATAGTCTCTTTAATATATTCCACAACTATCACACAACGCCATCAAGTCCCAAGCTAAGCAGAGCTTGTGTTATGGGTACTAGACAACTGATAAACATACTTATATATTTCTAAATACATACATATTATAGATAAATTACACCCAGACACAGAACAAATGATCGTGCTCATCACACAAACATTTGTCCTGGGTGGGAATCGAACCCACGACCTCCGGCATAGCAGTTAGGGTCACTAACCACTAGACCAACAGGCCAGTCAAACAGGCAAGACAAGACAAAGAAGTTGCTCGACGCACCGAGAATGCCTGGAAGAGCTACTGGTCGATGAAACATTTAATGAAGGGATCTCTCCCTCTTTCACTCAAGCGAAAGCTCATGGACATGTTCATGCTCCCCACCCTCACCTATGGAGCGCAAACATGGTCGCTTACGAAACGTCAGAAGTCCGCACTTGGGGTCTGCCAACGAGCTATGGAGCGAAGTATACTGGGTGTCAAACTTACGGACCGCATCAGAAACATTAAAATTCGCTCTAAAACCCAAAAAGCTGATGTTGGTCTTACAGCTACGAGTTTAAAATGGAACTGGGCTGGTCACATCTGTCGCATGTCGGAGGAGCAATGGGCAAAAATTATCACTCAGTGGATACCAAAAGGCAGGAATCGACAACGCGGCAGGCCCAGAAGGAGGTGGCGGGATGAGCTGAACTTACCATCGCACTTGATCGCGAAAAGTAGAAAGAGGGAAGGGAGGACTTTGCCCTGCAGTGGGACAACATAGGCTCATAATAATAGTGGTGGATTGTCGGAACAGACAGATTATCAAAAACATAATAGGTATATAAACAGGAAACAGGCGGCTTGCTTCTCTCCGAATGGCCGTAGTTCAGTAAACGATCACAAAAATGTCTGTATCTCATGATTCCCTCTTTGTTTCGATTTGCGGTTTCCTTTATTCATCTTTTTTAAGCCACATTTTCAAAGATATTTTGTCTATAGTAACTTTAATATCTTTGTTATTGTATTACCTACTGATGGATTACTGAGAATTAGTCATCACTAAGCAATTCCTTAAATAACAGGAGCATTAGCGACAACAATGCTTTTGTTGCAATATAACAAAAGCTTTAGAAAGTCATTATTTATAATAAGCTACGAATACCAGATATACATAAGTACCTAATTAGATGTGCATTTAGTTATTGTAGTTACAAAATACGTATTGTAGAAGCTGACTCATAAACTACCCCAATAAAGTTTATAAAATAAACCTATCCTTACAAAGAGGATACCTTTTGTCCCAGATGTAGGAATGCTATAGTCTTATTATGCAGGTAGGTACCCCAATAACAAACAATAATTCCACGTGTCTACCCCGGCTTGGCTACCAGTGGTGAACAGCAAAACAATTTCTAATAATAATTATCGGTGTACGCATGATCAAAATTCAGTAGCTGTGCACCAGTGGTGACTAAAGGGAAAAGCCGACCGGAACAGGCCCATATTTTGTTGAACGTCTTGTTTGATAGGAATGGTGATGAAAAAAGACTTCAGGTTGCAAACCTTCGTAAGTCGGGGATATTTAAAAAAATCGCCACTGTCCCCCTCGGATGGATGGACACCGGAAATCATCGCCAAAAAGAATCAAACCTGTGGTGTTCTGTACTTACCATTAAAATTAACGAAACATAGTAACTGTAGAATAAATAGAA
Source organism: Diarsia dahlii (assembly GCA_949775195.1). Lineage (NCBI taxonomy): Eukaryota > Metazoa > Arthropoda > Insecta > Lepidoptera > Noctuidae > Diarsia > Diarsia dahlii. The sequence continues at coordinate 9,704,016 of OX459210.1, read as the reverse complement.
ATCATCATTCTTCTGCCCTATTCCAATTTATTTGAGGTCGACGCAGCATGCCTTCTTCCGTTCTTCTGTATTACTCGTCATCTCATCAGACAAATCCTTTCTGTATCATCCTTCACACAGTCCTTCCATAGTTTCTTTATGGCTTTCCTCTAGTCTTACACCCATTCTTATTCATACACAAAACTTTCCTCATTGTTCCGCATCATCAAATGCATATCGTCATCATCATTTTCCTGCCTTTATACAAATTTATTTGAGGTCGGTGCAACATGTCTCCTTCTTCCATACTTCCCTATTACTCGAGCATTCACCCCCTTTTTTATTTTTTTGGTGGGTGGAAAATCATCAAATAATAAATTCCCTTTCCCATTCTCAAAACTTTCCTCATGTCAGCGAACTGAAAATACAATCCAATCATAAATTCATTACACCTGCGAACGCCGTTCAATTACCTATATCCTAATCGATACATAATCTGAGGCTAAATACAGCTTTAACTACGTTCATGAACTCTTGACATTTGCAATTTGTATTGATACAATTGAAAACACTTTGTGATCGAAATGGCAACGTCGACAATATTGCCGATATAGAATTGTTTGTAAATAATTAATTGGTTATCGCTCATTGGCTTCCAATTTGCTGCTGTAGATAAATAGTTGGAATAAAAAAGATAACGCTTGTGTATCGAGAGGTTAGGTAGAGATACGGCCATTCGTAAGTATTCGTACTTTGACAAAGCGCATAGTTGAGAATTCTATTTGGGTTTCTTTTGAGATAGGTACCTACCTTATTGCAGAATAATTTATTAAGAGTAGGTAGGTTCACCATTTATTTTTAAAGATTTTGTTAAGTTTGGCATAAATTAACTACCTACTTGGTCTATAGGGGGTTATTATAATTCGGACCCCTCTATCTAAGTCATGGTGGCGGTTTCATTCACCGTTTTGAGAGCAGTGTGCAGTGGTATGAAATAATCAAATAACATACCTACACAAAGTGTATCAGTCTATCTGGGTTCGAACCCGCTACATGTAATCGGGGTGTTTTCCACTGAACCATCCATTAAGTTCCACAGGTAGGTATCTAAAAATAAATTCAAGAAGATCCAAGATAGGCAGCAGTCCTCTCGACTTACAACAATAACCTGCGATTACAGTTTCATTTTGATTGATTGATTTGTTTCGTTTTGTTCTGATTTTGCATGAGGTACATCGAGGCTTTAGGTAAAGATGCATGCTGTCCTATGTAAAATACTTATGAAATTATTTGTAGTTACGACCACACCATTTACATTTTAATTTACCTACCTATAGAAAAGAGTTGCCATAAATGCTGAAATCTAGACGCAGCCTTAGCTACCATGAATCCTGAAATGCCGACCGGTACCTACATACCGATATTTTCTTGCACGACACATGGTACACAAAAAGTAATGCGCCAGATTCGGTGCACATGCACCTTCATAGGTTGGGGCTATTTTTTATTTTTATTCCTTGCCGTAGGGACTAGGGGGTTGCAGCTTAGTAAGAGAATTTAAATTTTATACCTACTCATCATACTTGATTAACACACTGATGATAGTGGAAAGCATATCTTAATTATTTTATAATGGCAGCGCGCAGAGCAGGAAGTGCTCTTATACTCGTACGATCCACTAGTGGTCTTTTACGACCACCGGCGTCTTTTGCATAGGTATAATAGAAAAGTGGAAAGTTAACATGCTTTATTACAGGAAACCATACGAGAGTCATACCTATAGCTTAACTAAGCTAGCTAAGGTAACGTTCCGGGCTTAATCAACGTCTCTACACTCAATAACGATAAAAATCGGTCGCTAAGTCGTATCGATGTCAAACTTTAATAGATTTTCAGTCTTATGCTTTTGAAATAAAGATCTTTGTCGTAAATATTTGTAGAGACTGAATTGCTTTATAACGTAACGAAGGTGGTAACGCTAGGATTCGAGGTGGCTGAACGATCGACTGCTACACTACAGGATGCGGGTTGAATTCCTGCACGGAACACTGTAAATTATCTTGCCTTTATTTGTCGAAATGTCGACTAAACGACCCACGTCAGCTTCGACCGGTGAATTTGATTTTCATAAAAACTTTCAAACCTTATTTCATCCACGATTCAACCAGTCCATAACCGGAAAATTCAACTAACTACTAAGGTTCAATTTTCCAAAACACATTCCTGGTCGATGCTCCGTATACAATCACTGTGGGATTGTGACTTCCATTGAGTGAATGCTTTAACTGGTACCTAGTACTACCTAGCTACATTGTTGTTATTCAATGCCTTTGGTCTATCAGAACTTTGTAGATGTGCCAGGTGTCTGATCACCTTATCACCTACCTACCTAGACAACTGTGTTATTTCGGGGGACATCTCGTCCTTGAAGATAAGATTGGGGAGTCCTTCCTGCCTGCCCCTATCCCATTATATTTTATTTAAACTAGGAATTTCTTATGTACCTTGGGTGCGTTTACAAACATTCAAACTCACATACACAAAACAAACACCCAGACCTGGAACAACTAGCTGTAGGCCATGCAAATATTAGTTCCGTGCGGGGAATCGGGGATCGAACCCGCGACACGCGGCGCAGTAGTCGAATCGCTCAGCCACTGCGTCAACCGTGCCATCATTGCTATTCTTCTATTTGGGGTCGGCTCAATACGTTTTTTCGTTCCATTCTTCCCTGTTAGACGTCACGGTGGCATTTACTCCTTTCTCTTTTATATCATTCCTCACAGGCTCACACAATCCATCCATCTTCTTTTCTTTGGTCTTCCTCTCCTTCTCCATCCATCAACATTAATTATATCCATCACTTTTTTAATCACATGTGTTTCATCCCTCCTCATAACATGATCATATCAAGATAGCTTCTTATCTAAACCTAACAAAATGGCGAGGAGGAGAAACAGCAGTCACCTAACTTAGTTACAGGTGTGTAAAGGTTTATGATGGTTATAGTTCTTCAGTAGTCATCCGGTGATGGAGAATAAACTTGTACTAAAATAATGACACAACACAACATCACGCCAGCAATTCCCGAAGGGGTAGGTACCTAATAGTACACTCATATTTCACCAGTTATGTTCAAGCTCCTTAAAATAGCGAGACTATTGCCATACACCGAGCACAAATCCAGACTCCTTGGCTGCTACTGAGTTTTCAAACTCAAACTCAAAAACTCAAATATTTTATTTCAATTAAGCCATTACAGGCACTTTTGAATGTCAGAAGGACGGAAGAAGAACGAAACTACGAGTGCAATACGTCATTCCGAAAGCCACCACGCCGAACCACACGCCACCGAATGCCCGCAACAACGAACAATGCGAGCACAAAAGCACGCAGCGACGCAAACCGCAACAATGAATGCTCGAGAGAGCTTTTTTTTTTGAAAACCCAAAAGACCAGGAAATAGAACCCAGGACCTCAAACTTAGCAGTCGCGCTTGCGACCACTAGACCAACAAGGCAGTCTAGCACTACAGTTATCTCCAAAAAATAATCGTAGGTCAGCCTACAGGTAAAATGTAGGTAGGAGTGGTAGGACTTAAATGCCGATCAATACAGGCTACTCCTGCAATCAAAACATGATAGTGGATAATGAAGTTGGCGATTTCAGTTTGTTAGGAACCAAAAATGTAACAAGCAGATCAGCCTACTAGATTTTTGACGTATTGAACTTTCACTTGACAACCAAACTTGACTTCTAGTCCTACAATCCCTCTTCAACTGGGACCGAGTTAATTCGACTCAAAGCTAATAAGCTAAGCATAGCTAGTGCTGACGATCAGAATAGGCTGAATAGCATTTGCAATTTTTCAGAGAAGTCAGAAAACACTATTGTTTGAAGTAGGTACAGGTGTTCCTAGTTGTTTCTTTAGAAGTTCCTCGTTTAGAAGTTCATGGGCAAGGCATGACATTGTTATAACTTCCTAAAGTAGTTTATAAAGAATATGGAAAATTGAATTAATGTAATCTAGAGTCTCGTATAATACTTGTATGGCCACCTGTAGCTTTGAGGAGTGGCCACATTGTTGCCATCATCCTTCATACCTACAGGTGTTTCAGTATAATAGGTGACACCTGACACCTGTGGCGTCGCAACATGGTGCAGCTAGGGTAACCCTTATCCCTTATGCACAAGTGGCATACTGTACGCGGTCATGTTTTTGGAAACATGTTTAAGGTTTTAAATTTTGTTCCGTGTCCTGTTTGGCTGAGTGGGTCGAAAGCTTTCTTGTTTGTAATGTGTGTTTGTATGTCACAAGAGATGTCTAAAGCATTGCGTCAGGTGGTAAGCAGAGACACTGAGACAATGGTACGGTGGTTCTGATTACCAATTCGAGAAGAGATTCGGTCGTCGGAATTAATCTTTTTGAATGATTGATGTAGAATGGTTCTTGGGGAAGCCATTTCCTGTATAGATGGCTTACAGGTAAGGTACCTAGCTATGAACTGTTACAGGGCCTTCAATGTAACTGCCAACTTACGTAATCTAGAAAAATCTGCAAGACCCCGACTCCAATAAAGCTTTTTATTGGATAAACCAACAATCAAGAGCTAGAAGACGTCAGTACCACCGGAAATCACATGTTACAGTCAAGCCTATTGTTGTGTGTAAAAATAACATATCAAACGGATGCAACGTAAGTAGCGACTTTGATTTGATTACTGCGCTTGCATCGTTCACGTCCATTATAATAACAGATGCATCGCTACCAAGGAGACGCACGCCCCTATACGCTTGCGTGGACATGCCAATAAAATTGTAAACTCATGTTAGCTTGTTTTTGCACAAACATGAAACATCAACTGTTTGTCTGAAGACATTCGCGTGTCCTCGCCAAAATCATGGGACGTGAATAAAGAACATGAATCAGTATTCATATCTATGCTATTTATCTACAAAGGTAAACTCACACGAGGCTATTAAAAAATCTTCACACAAGCATAACGACGCTAGCGCAACTCTAGCAGCACGAGCAGCACTCATAGGAACTAATGGGAAACCTGTTCCCGTGCTCGATTTATTCATATCAATACATTTTTAGGTGCGAACCGGTCAATTAAAACAAGTTATTTTAGTTATTGAGGTATTTGCCTTTATTTTCCAAAGGAGGCGATTTACTATTACGGATATACTTATTTTAATAGTATTTATATTTTTACATGGAAATTTTCATCACATTAAACCATTATTAATCCTAGGCCATTTATCAGTATTCAATTCAGTATCAACAATGAGTAATATGTCATTTCGAAAAAATACAACCATTCTGTAATAATCTATTTTTAATTCTTCATTGACACATTACCGACTCTCGTATCGGAGAAGGATTTAAAAAATCTTACAAAATAATATACAAAATAATACAAACATTTAGTTCGCTTGTCGACGAAAAAAAAATGAGATTTAACATTATCATAACATTAAATTCCTTTCGGGAAAATTCGTGATTATTTTACATTTTACATACGTGAATCCGATTCGATTCTTTACAGAAAAATAAATATACAATTATTATGTGACTACACAACCGATGATTGCTTATTAGTGCTCAGCACTTCTCGTCGGCAAGCAGTGGGTCGAGCGAGAAACCGAGGTCGAGCACGGGCGCGGGCGGGCGCTTGCCGGGCGCGTGCTTGAGAGGCGCGCGCCTGCGCTCGTGCAGCCCCGTCAGGCCGGCCAGGCCCGCGTGCGCCGCGTGCCCGTTGAGCCCGCGCACGTCGCCGCCGAACAGCTCGCTGAGCGTCTGCTGCACCTCCTTACCGGCTGGGCCCGCGGCGGCCCCACTCACACCACTACTGCACGTCACTATCAGTTTACGCACTTCGGGCTTTATAGTTTTACTAGTGTTTATATGTACAGTCTTCGATAACGACAAGGCGTTCGAATTATAATAGTAATTGTTCGAGCTGCCGGACGACTTGCCATGCGACCGCGAAAGCGAAGACTTTATGTTACTCCGCACTGTTGCAAATTTTTTACCTATAGTTATAGCGCCACCGGCGTGCGACGCGTTGAAGGTGCAGAGCGCAAGCGGGCGCGGACACGACGAGTACCAGCACACGTCACCCGGCACCAGCGGTGGCGGTGCCTCGTCCGGCTTATCGTCCAGCCGTGCCGTCGGTGGCGGCAGCGGCGAAGCTATGCGCAGGATGGGCACGTCGGGCGGGATCTCCGCGTCGTCCGGCATCAGGAACGCCTCCGGAGCCAGCGGCTGGCTCAGCAGAGACGTGATGCTGGACGTGTCGGGCAGCACGGAGTTAGGGTCCTCCACGCTGAGCAGACTCGCGTAGATGTCGTTGACTTGCTGCTCGGCGGTGAGGCCGTTGAAGGTGCTGAGGTCTATCGACGAATTGACTAGGAGCGGTGGGAGGTTGAGGGGGGCGGCGGGCGGAGGCACGGGCGCTGGCGCGAGCGGCGGCGGCGGTGCGGGAGCTGGCGCGGCCGCCGCCGCCGCCACCGCGGCCGCGCCCGCGTCCCGCGACGCTCTGTGCTCTGCCAGCAGGGTGTCGAAAGGCTTGGAGCGCCCGTCGACTGTCCTCCGCAACGACAGAGCGTGTGCCTTGCACGTGAGTGACCTCGTACATGGCTTGGGGTTCTCCCCGCTCACCACACCGCAGTGTTTGTTCGGATCGTATTCTCGTAAATTAAATTTCGTTTTACTAGTTTTAGACCTAGATGACGATTTTGACGACGGGGTGGTCGGCGTTACCACCGGTTTCAAGGGTGGAGGTGGTGGTGGTGGGTTCAGTACATTAGCTTCCATCACCGTCGACAACATTGGGGATGTGTTAGGCGCAAATTGAATATTGGATAGATCAGAATCTGATATTGCATATGCTGAGAGTGATGATGTGTGAATTGGTGCATACAAATCCTGTGTTGGAACACTGTCTGAAGCTTGGGGAAAATTAATTTCTCCCATGTTTCCAATATCCCTGATAATATTTTTCCAGTCTGCTGCATTTGTGATGTCATCTGCACTCTGAATGCCTTCAGAGTTCATTATTGCAAAAATATCATCTGTTAAGTTTTCACCCAGGGGCAGTTCTTCTGTGTCCTGTATACTGACAACTGGTAACTCGCCACACTCCATGCTCACTTTCACCTCCCCCGTCACAGCTGAGGATGTGCTGGCCTCGTCCAGGTACTGTAGATCAGTCTGCGGTGGTAACATTAGCCTAGACAATGGCGGTGTGGCAGAGTGGACTGGGGAAGAATCCATTTTCACTGGGAGTATATCTACAGGGATGGGGGGTGGTGGAGGTTCCTTTTTATGTCGGCTACGAATTTTGTGTGTGAGGACGGGTGGTGGAGGCGGGGGGAGAGGCTCAGCACCCGTATGGGACTCGAGCAAGTGTCTGTATGCCGCACTACACTTCACTATCACACCACACATATGACACACTGCAGCATTCAAGTTATCCATCTGAGGAAACAGTCCGTGGAGACTCATGCTCTCATGCTTAAGGCGGTTGAGGCCGGGGCGGCGCGCGCGCGCCGCCTGCTTGTAGGGGTGCGCGTCGTGCACGCGCCGCACCGACGCGCCTCCCTTGGCGTCCACCGCCGCCGGCGACGTGAAGGTGGCGTCATCATCCCGCCGCGGCGACAGGTGCCCTATTTCACTGACCCACAGGTCCCAGGGCTTCTCATTGCACTTAACCGGGCTCACGATCTTCGCCGCGAACGCGTAGTCGCCGGACATATTTCTGCATTAACCAATGACCAGATCTTGAAACTCGTGCGTCCGCCTCACGGGAGTCCAGCCATACCATAACCAGCCTCACTCCACTGATAGGTTATTACCCCATATCTGCTCCGAGATCACTGCCTGTCGTGAGCGCAACCAGGGTCACATCGTAGCTCGATTGTTTACTTCATTATACACACATATCAACTTAAAACGTGTTGTGATTGTCTTAGCTTTTATATTTACAGGGACAGATGATCTATCTCACTGACAGCTGATTATGCAGATTGTAAGTTTTTCTCGACCACGGAACACTTCCATCTATTAGGGATTGTTTTCAGATCACTCCTCAGGTTCAGATTGTTGCAAACTTGTGTTTATTCAACTTAATTCAATTGATATTATTCGCTACACACAAATAAAATGTCCAAAATTTCTGTTTGGTTGGTTGTAATTTACTATAGAAAGCATCAACACTTTTTTGAGTATTTGTAAAGACCGAAGAGTGTCTATGGTCATTCACTACTGAATGAGCGTGACGTGACAGGGAAGATATTCTCTATCCACTTAAGAAATGAAAAGCTTTCTTCACAGATAATAAAATTTCAACAACATGTCACTCTCGTAGTTTATTTTTTACCTGTTGGCTTGTCTTGCCAACTTAGTGCTTTCGGCAGTCGGCACTAGATCTAGTGCATTTCTTGATGTTTCAGCGCCCAAAATTCCATAACAGTGCCTAGTGCCATAACTAGCGCATTTTAAAAAGTCTGCAATATACCTATCACGCACGTTGGTAAAAACAAAACCAATCAATGGCGCGCTCTGAAACACAGTTCAATTTCAGAACGCACCTCTAATTAAATGTAGAGCTACTAATATATAATCTGTGGTGGAGAGTGGAACAAGGACGGCCCCGTCTAAACCTTCATGGGCCCCGTACACCGTGAATTTAGACCATGATTTAGACCATGATTCCAACTCTGATTCGGACGACGACCTAATTTTGTAATAACAACTTAAATATTCTCTAATAATTAAACCTTTTTTTTTAATATTTATTGATTTTATTTATTTGGTGCTTTTTTATCAAAATTAGCACAACCCGAGTGCATTTTAGGGTTTGCTTGGTGCTTTTCTTACAATAGCAGTTGGCAACACTGTGTCTAACATGACACCTGTCAATGGACTGTAACTGTTTGTCAAAATTCTCATTTCTATCTACCTCAATAAAATAAACTAATTGTAAAAATGTTACTTAACAATAAATAGTATAATTGATGTCTTGAATTACTATGCCGGACACATCTTTGTTTCAAAATCACATAACGATATATTCATGTGGTTGAGAAGTGTATGCAAGTCCGTCATCTTAGGTGTACCGATCGGTATATCCTTTCTTGACACGGTGGGCTATGTAGCCAGAGTGGAAGGTATATCCATGCAGCCGGTGCTCAACCCGGATTCTAAAAACACCGACTATGTGTTCCTGTCGAGGTGGTCGGTCAGAGACTATGATGTGCGAAGAGGTGACGTGATATCGTTGGTGTCGCCGAAAGATCCGAATCAAAAGATTATCAAACGTATTGTTGGGTTGCAGGGTGATGTTGTGACTACTCTAGGCTACAAGACGCAGTATGTGAGGGTTCCTGACGGACATTGTTGGGTGGAAGGGGATCATACTGGCCACACACTCGACAGCAACACCTTTGGGCCTATCTCATTGGGCTTAGTTAACGCCAGGGCAGCATACATTGTCTGGCCACCTAGTAGATGGCAAAAACTAGAAGCTAAGCTGCCAGAAAGTAGAAAACCTTTTTTAGAAAAAAAGTAATAAGGCCTATGTTTTGGTGAAAAATAGTGATAGAAAACTCATATTGATTAATGTGATGGCATCTCAACAGTCTAGGTGAAATTTTATTGTAATTTAGTTATTATATTTATTGCTGTTTTATGTAAGACCTCAATCATAGATTGTTGTTCTGACAACTCTGATGTATCTCAATATATAAGCCTATGTTTCTCTCTTCCCTTACCTAGTGTACTTATTGCTAACGCTAATACTGCCATTATATTTATGTTAAAAATATTGTAAATTACATCATGGACTGTGTAAATGTAAAACTGAGTAAGAATGTTAGCCTAAATTATAATTTATAAGATTGAATTGTTCTTGTTATAATCCAGAAAGTAAAAATTGTTTTAATAACAACCTAGTTTTATTACAGACATTTAGAAGATTACTTTATTATTGTTTTTAACCCTAAAAAAGTTAGTTAATAACCTCTGCAAACTTCAGAATATTATTTTTATTTTGTATGCCCAAAATTGTTAAGTCATCTAGCAATGACTTGAAGGCAGGTTGTGGGTACACAAACAAATTATTGTTAGACTCGAAAGCTGAATGCTATGCACCAAAAGTGTTATGCCTCTTTTATTTAAGTATAAATTAAAATAATATAAATTGACATAGACATTCTAGATATTCCATCTACAAAATAAAGGAATTCATCCAAATCAAAAGATAAATGTTCTATAAAACAAAATTATTATTATAGCTAGCTCTTAGTGTCCCACTGCAAGGCAAAGGCCTCCCTCATTTCTTCCAATCACGATTCTGTGCAACTTCTTTCCAATTCGCAAGGAAGACATCCAGTTTGTTGTTATTATAAAACAATAACAAATCATTAAAAATATAACATTTATTCCAAACATGAATCTATCACAGGGTACATATGTAACTTATAGAATACTTTTTAAACCAAAACTTTCAACAATCCTCACTACCCTGTCATAAGAAATTCCTCTTCTTATAACATCATATGCACCTGCTTGGGACAAGTCTATGACTGTAGACCCAGTCCTATTCTGCTCCAGCCCTTGACTTAATACTCCTCCATCAAAAACAGCTCCCAAATTACCAAAGAGATGTTCAAACTCTTTAATAGACAAAGTAGAAGGTTCATTACTAAAGTTCGCACTTGTCAATGCAACAGGTTTATCAAAAATCTTTGTAACTCTGTTCACAAAATCATGATCAGGTATTCTAATCCCTATTTTGGTAGCTGTAGGGTTCAGGAATGGATTGTCAAGATATTTAGTCTTTTCTAGAACAACTGTCACTGGGCCTGGTAGCAAGTTGGTGAGGAGATCATCAGACAGGTGACCAGCTTCACCCCATTTTCTGACATCTGATACATATGTCACACATATAGCTACTGGCTTGGCAGAATCCCTGCCTTTGATTGCATACAACTTTTTTATAGCTTCTGGACAGTTGGCACTACATGCCAGTCCGTAGATTGTGTCGGTTGGCACTGCTATGACTTGTCCCTTGCCCAAAAATTCTGCTGCCTTGGCACAGGCAAAGTCTTCAGAGCTTGATATTACTGGAGCCATTTTTTCTATCTTCATTTTAGGTGTAGCGCCTTTATATCTAACTAAATAACTATGTAGTAAATTAAGTTTTTGGAAGAAATTCATACTCAATCTAGCACAAGTCTTAAATTAAATACTAGGATGGTATTTAAAATTCTCACAATGTTTATTAAGTCTTTCAAGTTTAGCTTAATCACGCCAGTTGTGTGCACACTTGTGGTTACAGCAGCGATAGAATGTAGTCATTGGTTCATCGGCCGAGCGAGTTTGCAGTTGCATAAAAAATGCTTTACCATGTCCACATTTAGGGCACACAGCATCTGTCGAGTCTACGTTGTCCCAGGCGGCAGCTCCGCCCATAATGTAGTCGAGTTCCTGAAAAAGATCAAATTGGATGTGTAAGTTGCCTGTTTAATACTAGTGGCAACTTTGTTGACCACTTTATATAACATTTTCTATAGGTAGGTATCTATAGGATTCTAAAGCTACTAGGGAACTTTAAAAAATTACTTTTAAGACTATAAACAAAGTATAGATTCTATTGATTCCAAACATGCATGGAAGCATGATGCAATTTATTGTAATTGAAGTGAGTTACCTTCAGTTTAGGGAACGTGCGCGAGGACACCTTCCTCTTTACATTAAAGATGTAAGGACAAGTGTTACAGGCATACCGCAGTCCAGACTCTGGACCTTCCTCCACCATAAGAACATTAGCACACGTCGGGCAAAATAACATTATTAACTCATAACAAATTCTTTAAACGTACATTCACACAAGATCTACCCATGTGGACATTATAGGGTTACGTACACTGTCATTTTTTATGGCTGTAACTATCGTACTTAAACTTCGTGTATAAATAATAAAATAATTTGGAATAAACATTGAAGATGCACTTCAGAAATCATGAGAAATTCTTAGGTTATGTTATGTGCTATCTTTTTCTAAAACAGTCAAATTGGTCTCTCGTTCTCTTTTCCTCAATTCGAATGAACTACAAAATGATCGAATGAATGGAAAAAAAATGACGTTAAAAATGAAAACTGGGAAACTAGTCTTTGAGGAAGAAGTAGAATTTAAGCCTTTGATAAAATAATTGGTTACAATTAATATTTTTGTTTATCTTAAATAAAACATCAGATAAACTAGACAAAGAAATACCATGTTTAATTAATTTCACCCTTAAAAATGGACGTGTTGTTTGGTACAGGATTTTGTATCTGTCTACTATTACCACAACTTAACCTGTGCACATTTATCTGACATTATGAAATTGACATCATCATCACTGACATTAGACAATAGACCTTGCAATAGACATCTGACAAACTTCAAATCTCTCAAAACTGTGTCATGTCGACTGTTGAACGGTCGCGTCGCTAAATATTTTAGGGTGTGTTTATGGCGTGATATAAAATTATTTAGAGACCTTAGTAGTGTGTTTGCAAGCTGCCTTATTTTTTGACAAATAGTGCTTATAATGTTGCGATATCTCTTAGACAAATTTTGGAATGAAGATGTGTGGTTGCCGCCAAATACTACATGGGAAGATATAACACCGGGTCCCGACAAGGATGTGATATACAATGACTACAGACATCTCCTGTACCCCCTGCCCTTGGCACTGGTGCTGATATTCCTACGGCGCACTCTAGAGAAGTAAGTTCAACCTACTTTCTGCCGTTAGGTTTTAGAATGTATGTCATTGCATCTCACGGATGAATAAAGTTGAAGTTGATGCACTCAATGACTCATTAGATATCAATTTGGCGAAAGTACTGCACTTTCAGTGCTCTCTAAGTGAAGAATGCATCCTTCAGGGTCTGGGAAGGAAGGCTCAGGGTCTAGTTTAGTCTACATTGTGTATATTTACTGCATTTTCTCTTATTTGTTGTGGTACATCAGTTCAAATGAAAGTGGCTCAACAAATGTTGCACTTTTATTTCATAATAGAAAAAGTCATCCTGTGCCTACCCCAAATAAATTGTCATAAAAATAGGAAAATGATGTCAATTTTATTCAGAAAAACAAACAACAAACTAACTTATCTCTAAGACTTGCATTCAATAGTAGCTCAGAAGTATGAATAAATTATGCACTCAATGTATTCTTTAATATTATAATATTTATAAATGAGTTACAATAATATTGCAGATGGTCTTAGCAAATTGTTTTTATTGCCATTTAAATTGAAGTTTTTGATTCTGTTAATTAATACAATCATAAAACAATTAACCAACATCCTTATTATTTATGGAATTGTGAACAAACAAAATTACATCTGTTATACTTATTATTCTCAGAATATTGTTCCTCATTTTAATTAGCTTTTGTATGTAAATATGCTGTGTTCACGAAATAAATGTATTTGAATTTCAATTCAGCTAATGTAAAAAACTAAAGTTGACTGTAATTTATATTATTCAATCATTTGTAAGCACAGTTTTAAATAAAATAAATAAACACTAAATAATTTAAACAAAAAATATTTTTTGGAAAGAAAACCAGGTGTATTCTTATCTTATCTATCTGCAACATGACCTGATAATTTATAATCTTTTATTGATTATTTATTTTTGGAAGGACAGAGCATTCATATTTTCAAAAAACTATGAGAGTGTTTGAAAGATGATAATGACGAGATATGGTACAGTGAGGGCTGATTTTTAAATAAAACATTCAAGCCATTGATGTATTTATAATACATCAATGATTCAAGCCTTTTTTTTTGGGCAAATCGAATAACCCCACCTGCTCTTGGGCAGAGCAAAAGGGAATGTCAGACTTCTACTGACTAAAAACCACCCATGTTCCTTCCTGGCCCTTTATGTCGAGGATGCGGTATCTCTTGAACAATCCGCAGCCCCGACGGGAAACTTTCAAGCCAGACTTTTCTAAATATAATAATCAACCCTTGTTACAGGTACTGGTTTGCTCCATTTGGAAAATCGTTAGGTATTAAGAACACAAGGCCAAAGAAAGCTCCAACCAATCCGAAGTTGGAGAGTGCATATCAGGAGTTACCAAAAATTAAACATAAGCAGGTATGAATGAATCACTCTGGGCACACATTATCAAATTATAAATAAAATTAACTGACACTTTATATCTACTATCTATAAAATAAAATGTGTATCTAAAGATAGATAATTGTAAGGTATTTTGATAAAAATTGCGTCTCAAATCTGCCAAGTTATTGCAAAAGCGCAAGAGGTCGGAGATAATTTCCTTAATATTCTTAAAAATAAAAATAATTATGAGAAACCAGATAAAATCTGTGTTAATGGCCAATCGTGTCATGGAAACTAATAACTGCTAAAGCGATTAGATCTTTTTATAACTCCATAGTATACACCTATTGTCTAATGTAAGGTGTACCTATGTTAAAGTTCCATGTAATAAGGGGCAAGCCTATTGCTATAAGCCGGGCACAAATTTTAATACAAACTCCGGGCTATTGCTGAGAAATTCCTTCATCATTCTTTGAATGGTTATCGAAAAATCTGTTTGATAATGTGTGCTTAGTTTTAAATTAGTTTTCTTAAGTGCATAGGTACACATCAAGCTATACATTTTCCAGTATAACATGACTTCGCCACCATACTATGAGAGATCTACATGAACTGGTTTTGTATATCTTGATTGGTTGTCGAGTGTACAACTCATCATACAATAATAAAATAGTCATTAAATGTCAATAAATTCTAGTTTTTATGTGTCAACTACAACATTTAAGATGTCCGTTTATATATTTTATAACTATTGCTAATAAATATTGCATTATTAATGGTTTTCGGTGTGTATTATTGCATGTTTGTGCAGATTTGTGTGTTGTGCTTGAAAAAAAAAATAATCAAGGTATTTTTGTTAGTAGCATCACAATACAATTTTAAAGGAATATTTTAGCGAAGCTAAACTAAGTTTTTGAATAACATGCACGTTAAAAATAAGGGTTGTTAAGTCATCAGATTTGTTAATATGAACTCTCAATTCAATTTTTATTTGAACTTCACCACCTTTTCTTCGTAATATGTAGTTTAATTAATTTTAATTAATTAATAAACATTATAATTGAGTACTCATAATCCGAAACGACTCCGTAATCGATAATAAAATCGATAAGATAATCAAAGGCATTTATTTATAAGTAGTCGTACGAATCGTACGATTTACTTATCGTAAAACCTGAAGCAAACACGTGGTTTAAGAAAAAGCCAATTTTCACACACGAAATTGAGCCGAGAGTGTAATTTCGCAATGAAATAATTCATTGCGAAATTATGAAATAATTCATTGCGAAATTACACACGGTTGGGTATAATATAATAGAAGAAGAGCAACCCTCCTTTGAGCAGCGGTGGCCCAGTGGTGGCGGCCCCGATTTACGAACAGTAAATCGTGGGATCGAACCCAGGCAGGCACAGTACTTTGTGTAATTTATTTCATCACCGCTGCTCTGAAAACGTTGAAGGAAAATTTCGTGAGGAAACCGGCATGTCTTAGAACCAAAAAATTCGAAGACATATGTGAGATCTACCAACCCGCACTGGGCTCGCGTGTGGGATTATATATAGCCCATCCTGCGTCCCTACAGTGGGAACATTATAGGCTGATGATCTGAAGCCTCCTTTCTTGGTCCAGAAGGCCTAGAAGACGACTGACAAAGTGACAAACGTCTTCGAAGCGTTGCGTATTTCTCTAACTACGACTAAGCGGCTCAACTTCTTTTTAGGGCTCCGCACCCGAAGTGTAACCAACAGGACCCTATATCTAAACCTCCGCTGTCCGTCCATCTGTCTGTCAGCGGGCTCTAACTCATGTGTATTTCTGTATAACAACAAATAATAAATTTAAATGGCTAGGTAGGTACTATGATTACAGCACTCCTTACGCGCAAAATTCCAATATCGTTATCACTGATGCAATGTTATTTGGTCTAGCTAGGCCCTCAGGTATTTGAGGTATTCGGTCAGTGGGTCGTCTAAGGGGCGGATTTTATTCACCGCAACTATGACGATATCGTCACTTCGTCAGTCTAACGCCTTTCGAATTTACCGGGTTTCTTTGACC
The DNA here is from genome assembly GCA_949775195.1 of Diarsia dahlii. Classification (NCBI taxonomy): domain Eukaryota; kingdom Metazoa; phylum Arthropoda; class Insecta; order Lepidoptera; family Noctuidae; genus Diarsia; species Diarsia dahlii. The sequence continues at coordinate 9,687,841 of OX459210.1, read as the reverse complement.
TGTCCTTGCCCGCCATACCATCAAAACCATCAGGCATTCGAGACAGTCCCTCTAGATGTCTTGATCACCTCTATTCGGGGTGTATGTGTATCGATATTTGCAAATTGAGCTCCCAAATGATTCCATAATGTCGAAGAAGAAGAAGAAGTGAAATTGCATTGAGAGAAATGTACAATGCGATTGAAATAAAAATACCGAATTACTCAGATCGCGTCATCTAAATTCTCGGTTTACCAGCGTGAGTGGTAAATTAATAAAATTCTCTTAGACGTTATAAAATTAGAATTATTACTAGTACGCTGCAGTCAGTGGGAGGAAAATCTAACAGCATTAGGTTGGAATAAAAATAGAGAACACGGTAGTAACGAATACCAAGGCATTGAGGTATAATGTACTACGTACTAGAGAAGCTATTTCAAACAAAAAATGTGCGCGCACTTGATGACAGCGGGGCAGGCGGGGGGTGTCTTGTTCTCATAGATTACTATCAATACGTACAGATGCGACATAATGTTTTTATTCTGCCTACTTGATATTGTACGTATGTACTTAGAAAATAAATAAAAAATTACTCAAACTGTAACAATAATTTTTATTTTATCTGTGATTGAATGTTGATGGCTGATTCAGTGAATGTTGATTCAAAGGACATTGGGAACTTTACTATGGGAAAAATCCCCACGGCGGACAGAGATGAAACGGAATTTATTTGAAAGTGTTAGACCTGTAGGTATGTTTACTTAAAGCGCTATGTTGTGGCATATGGGAATTCTGAGGTAGGATGAGTCTTATGGGCCTACTACACGCACGCACTTCCCCACAGTTTTGCCTGCGGGATTACACGGTGCACACAGTACATCGCGCGTGTGGTTTGTAATGGTAATACAGCTTTACCAACCATACGCGCGATGTACTGTGAAGTGTGAACGAAAACTGTGGGGAAGTGCGTGCGTGTAGTAGGCCCATAAGTTGGAAATATTTTTGTCTTAAATGTTTTTTTTTTTTTTTACATTTTATGTTGTTTTGCATCGCTGAATAACTAGCTTGAGCCGCGCTGTTCCGTAAACGCGCGATATTCGCCGGCTTTATAGATAATCTGCCGCAGCGCGCATTATCATAGCTATTTTTTAGCTTTGGGCCCGCAAGGGCTGACACCCGCGCCCGTCGGGCTTGGCCTCGGCACAAGGGCTAAGAAAGAACATGGGTGGTTTTTAGTCAGTAGAAGTCTGACACTCCATACCGCCTGGCCAGAGCGGGAGAAGTCATTTGATGATTTCCCAGACCCAAAAAAAAACGGTGTAATGTGAAGTGTACAAGTAAAAGTATCAAAGCATTGAAACCTTATTTTCTGAATGTTCCCATATGTAACAGAAAAATTAAATGCACAGCGATAAAGTGGATAACAGTATCTATCATCTGTAATAGGTTTTGTTTGTGTCCGCTACTTTTCAAAAAACGGGGCCGAAAGTTCCCAATGTCATTTGCAAATACTTCTTTCCTAATTAAATGATTTACGGTGTTTACGGACATATAACTAAAATCACATTTCAGGGCAAGACCACTTTGCCGTATATGATAGATGTGTGAAGTGGAAGTTTATAGTATAGTCAAACTATCAATGCAATCTTCACATTTTAACTTTTTTATTAATTGTCTTGATACATAAGCAAATATTATACAACCTACTATCAATTTTGACTCGCATGTAGAGGATTCGTGGCCAAGCATTGAATACGTCGATAGTGTCTGGTCTGAGCATTTTATTCTTTGACATTCACGTAAAAATGGCCGCCGCGATGACATATTGCAATGGAAAAAATATAATTAAATTAAGTGTGTTTTAAAGATAATAGTTATATTTACTGGTGAAAAGTCACTCCTTGACTTTTACTTATATTTATTGAATTATTTCTACAGTATCTAAATGCACACGAAGGCATATTTTAGAACAAAAAACTTCACTCAAATGTGTCACGTCGCAGCAACCGCTCGGCATAGACTAAATGAGGTTCAGTGCACGCACCGAAACGTGTGTTACAAAAAATCTAGTTGAGGCGTCTCCTCTAGTACGTAGTACATTATACCTCAATGTACCAAGGTTAGATGTTTGTGACATTTTTGACAGATTTGACTAGATCCAGCTATTTTATCATTATCTCAATTCAAAAATATTTCAGCGGGACTATGTCCAATACGAAATGAAGATAAAGTAGGTACCTATGAAAAGCATTAATTTGAGAAGAAAGTCTTTAATGGTGAACACGAAGACTGTATTCAAGTCTAAATGCATTATTAATTTAGCCCTCATATCTCAGTCTAACCCAGCTATTATGTATTCTGTGCCCAGGGAATAACGTAATTGAAATAATCGTTACAAAATCACTATAGTATGAAATGTCAACTAAAACCCAATGAGGTTTTACTATATAATATCATTGCTAAAACCCCAAAGCAGTGACGGTACAAGGGACAGACAAAAGTACAAGTAAACAGAATTAATAGATTGTCTCCGCACAAAAAGTGGACTATCCAATGACAAACTATCGATTTTTTCCCCCCATTAGAGACAGCTGCTCCGTTTCGCGCGAAAATTAAATATGGAAGTTTCAACAACCGTCACAGCCGGGACGTGTCGTGTCCTTTAGCGTAAATAATACTATACTAATAGGGATGTAGGGCTGTCTCCTGACAAAAAAAAATATTTTTCTTTTTTGACGTAAACAAAAAATGAAGACGATACAGTGCTTCGAAAACCCGTGTTAAGTCACAATTCAGTACATTTTTACCGACGACTGGCGAGTGATGTCTTTGAAGCATTTAACACATTTAATCTTCGTCAATTTTGATTAATTTGATAAAACAAAAAAAACACGTATCCAATATTTTTCGATAATCTAACCGCAGGACTAAACAGATTTTTTTTGTTAGGAAACATCCCTATAAACTTTAAGTACAATAACGCTTATTGAAGCTTTTAAACGTTAACCGTGCTTCCTTTTTTTCAGTTCTTTTTGAACAAGGATGAGGTAAATGTTGCACATAATAATATGTGGCACTACAGCACGTATTTAATAACAATGTATATAGTTTGTGTAGTTAGAAGCATGCACTTTTAGGGCGTGGTCACAGATTACGTGGTGTGGTCTGAAAGTCAGCGATAACCAACAGCGTTACTGAGAATCTACGATAAACGTTGTCGACGGACCCCGAAAATTTTCGGGTAGGTATAGCTTGGGCCGAAATCAAACACACCTGTGTTTCTGTCTCGATAACGGTTGCCTCGGTCGTGAAATTTTGATGTGTATATTGTATATCTGTTTTCATGCGTGACTGTAATTTTCTTTTATCAACAGATTGTTTTTTCTTATTACCCTATATTGTGTTCTACAGTTCTACTGTAGGGCAAAGGCCTCCCCACTCCACATGCTCCCTTTTTCATACCTACACAATCGTCATGCTAAAGCGATTCTATTACAACTTCTTTGTTGGGGTCAGCGCAACATGTTTTTTTGTTTCATTCTCTCCTGTCCACCGTCACGCTATAATTTACCAGATTTTCTTTCACATCATTCATCTTTTCTTTGGTCTCCCTCACCGTTCTATGAACATTTATATTCATCACTCTTTTAGTCACTTATGTTTCAACCCTCCTTATTATGTGCTCATAACAAGACAGACGATCCCCTTTAACTTCTCAATATCTGACACAACTTTCAAACTTCTTTCAACATACAAATTTCTTACATTATCCATTCTTTTCGTTCACACATCTGTTAACCCAGTTCCTGTATCTTAATATTGTACAGGTTCTCAGTAGGTTCAAACTTTTGTTTTCAGATTATTTAATCTCGGGTTGTAGAAAAAACTATTATTGCCTACATACATATAACTATTATTGTTCCCACTGCTGGGACACAGGTCTCCTCAATGTCAAACACTTGATAAAATAAAACTCAAAATTCAGACGGCTTACTATCGATCGGTACTATGACGTTTTGAAGCGGCATTGTTTAATCATATTCCAGTGTGGTAAAGGGATGGCGTTAGACAACCTGTATAGCTCTGTCGCTTTCCCACATAGGAATGACAATGAAACAATACCACTTTATGACGTCACGGTAACCCCAAAGGTCTTATTTTTCTCAAGCGCTCATTCGCGAACTTTCAGACCTACACTACGTAACGTTGTTGTCATAGTGCACGATTCACAGTAATTATCAGTATTTTCACCCATAGATATAATAGTTGTAGATCTGTAGATAGTGCATGGTACTATACATTTACAAACGGTAGTGAATACGGAACAGTTTGACCAATAAATGGATCTTTATTGAAACGACCTTTTTTGTCAATATCAGTCTCTATTGGTCGAGGTATGGTTTTTTAATTTGTTCTCTGGTTGCCAATCAAATGATATTTAGGAAAGTAATGTTGCAGTCCGGAATATATCGGACTGGGTAATATCTGAAGCTGATATCAGACGATTCACTCACTCGAGTGAATATTCATTTTTATTTTATTTCATGTTCACGCGACATTGTCAATATGATATAGAAATAAATCAAAACTAAAGCTTCTAATATCAGTTTTTACGCTACTATGTAGTTTCAATACTTTGTGAGAATTTTCTCTGACAACATCGCATACACTTACGATTAGACGGAGACTAAACACTTTTTAAGTATTATTATGTGCAGTTACAATGGTCAGTCCGTCAAACGTCCAAAGTCCAAACGGGAACCAGCAATGCCCAACACAGGAATGCACGACACGAGAACGCGCGACATAAGAATGTAAGTGTTTTGAATTCCAATGTTGTACATTGTCATGTCGTGCATTCTCGGCCCGAACCTCGATTGTCCGGGCAAGAATGTACAGCACGAGAATTGGAATCAAAACAAACAGTGACGTCACATTAAAAAAGTAAAAAGCCATGTGACAATAGGGACGGGTGATACAATAAAATACTGGAAAATTCCGTGGTTCCTTCTTTTTTTCTTCGTGTTCCTATAATACGACCGTCTCGCGACAGTATCCTTTATGGGCGGCATGGGCACCGGGCCGTAGGCCGACGAAGGAGGCCGGCGGAGGCCCGGCACTTCGGGGACAAGATATTAGTGTTATAAAATATGCGAGCGTAGCGAGCGCACGTCATGGAGTACAATTTAATTCGGCAGCACTACCTAGCTCAATTACCTAGTATCCAAGTCCCAAAATTTCGAGTTGCCCAACTAGTCGGCCAACCAATCGCGCGATGTCGCCGATTACTGTGTCGTACACTCCTGTGTTGTACATTCTTGGGCCGGACCAGCAAGGTACACCCCAGTAATTGGCGACATCGCGATGTCGCCAATTACTGTGTCGTACACTCCTGTGTTGTACATTCCAGTGTCGTGCATTGCTGGTATGTGCATTACTGTGACGGGCATTATAGGGACTCGTCCAAACCATCACCACATCCTAGTGTAAAATTTAGATCGAAGTGGCTATCAAGATCTGTAATTATTTTCAAGCAAAATAAAAAGACAGCCGCAATCTTTCGACAACCATCAATCTAAACAATCGACGAGTTTGTTCCGAAACTAATATTAGCAACCTTGGGTTAATTCCATCGTTTCGTACACACAATACGTTGTTGAATGGTCTCATCACATTCAAAGGTCATCCTTCGATTATCGAAAAATTATTCCCCTCACGTCTGACTGAAGCGAGTTTCATCACTGAAACCGCTGATCGGTAGTGCTTAACTTGAAAGTGTTTTAAACAAAAGGGTAAATCTTGGTTAGTTAGATATTTTTGTAAAGGTCTGCTTTCAGCCAGCTATTTAGGCAATTTTGACATGAACAAAACAAAGTCTAATTTCTTTGACTTGAAATGACAGTTTGGAGCATCTCTTAAACTTATATTACCGTAAATTATGTAGAAAAATACATGTTCTTGACTTTGTAAAATATATTGAAAAGTACTAGGAGATCCGAAATCGGTTTTATTAAATCTTTTATTTAGAACACAGCTTCCGAGTTAATAACAGGAAAATTATACAAAGTATTTACGAATAACTCTTTAATAGAAATACAGTCGTCAACACGTCGATATCTATTTAACCGACTTCTTTACAATAAAATTCAGGAAGGAAAAGCCCGACTCCGATGTTCCCTCTATTTAAACCAAAACTACTAAATATTCTTAGTATTACGTACCTACGTAATACTAAGAACGTCATGATATTACAAGGACTTCAATATAAAATTACACATCCATATATATAATATATTAGTGATAAAAAATATACATATATGACCGTAGCTATAAACACGTCACTCAAGGATTCTTTCAAATGCAATCAGAGTTATAACTTCAATATCTTATCTAAGCAAATATGTAATGAGTTAGCTATTCTTGAAAACTACTCAACCTATTTTGTTATTACTAAATTACTTTTTTATCTGACTATCCTTGAGGAGATTAGAATGAATGTTGCATATTTATCGAAATCTCTGAAAAGTTCCGGAGTTGCAATTCGTGTGATCGCCTTTTGTCTGGTCGAAATCCTCAAGAAATAAATAATTTTAGGAAAGAAAGAAAGATGTGACTGAATCGTTCAGGGATGATTGCCACAGAAGAAAGAATCGCAATTCTTAAAAAATATTTTTGTACTTTCAAAGCCTTACCCACGTGTTAAATCAAAGTTAATCTTTTCACCTTCGATAAGCTTTTCACATGTAACTCTTTATTTTACTGCGTCGTCTCTGCGGCAAATTCATGCAGCCAAATACCAAGCCCACAAAAATATATTTGTATTTTATTGACATTTTAATACCTCAACACTCAACAGGTTATTTATTCAAATGGTACAACAAAGATTGTGAAAGATTGTACGCACGTACTAATAAGCATGATAAAACGATACTAATTTATTTTGATTACGACGACAGTTACCAAATAATATTGACGTGGTCACATGACACAATCACCGTCATGGATATAAATGCCTGAGTATTTTCGTTTTTAGGGTTCCCTACCCAAAGGGTAAAAACGGGACCCTATTACTAAGACTTGGCTGTGCATCCGTCTGTCTGTCAACAGGCTGTATCTCGCGAAACCTAGACGGTTGAAATTTTGAATAATTATGTATTTCTGTTGCCCTATAACAGCAAATACTAAAAACAAAATAAAATAAATATTTAAGGGGGGCTTCCATGGGCTGTGGGTTGTTCGCAAGAGATACCGCGGCCTCGACATAAAGGGCTAAGAAGGAACATGGGTGCTTTTTAGTCAGTAGAAGTTTAACACTCTCTTTCGCTCTGACCAAGAGCGGAGGGGTTATTTGATGATTTTCCACCCGCCCAAAAAAAAAGAGGGTCTCCCATAAAACAAATGCGATTTTTTGTAGATAATGGTACGGAACACTTCGTGCGCGAGTCCGACTAGCACTTGGCCGGCTTTTTATCTACTTGTCTTATCAGGAGATTTCGATATTTTTATGATTCACTTTCAACTGCTATTTTCAGCTATTATTCGTCATTAATTCATTATCATCCCTGCCCTTAATCATAATTTATTTTGGTTCAGCGTAGTAGGTTATCTTTTCCTCTACCACTCACCATTTTTCTAGACATACCATGTGTCACAAAAATCATCAATAGGTTCTTTAATAGTCCCTTAGTTTTAAAGCCATTCACATTTATAATCAGAAACTTTCCTTACTTATAGCAGAACATTACTTCGACGTACTACTTATGCACATTCTCATATGGTTTTTGCGCATTTGGACAATGCGTGGACATACTGGGCATAATCTCTTGAGTGTTTCTGATCTATATTATAGTTTTATTTCTAGAAATTGCAGTAGTAATCTAGTGCTTATAAATCAGTAGTTCAAAACAAGTTTTTGTGACTTGATAAGTCGACTTACCTCTGTCCGCAATTCCACCTCTCAACAAAGATTTTCTTTGCAAAACACGTGCAATTCGCCGTCGTGAAATGGATGAGTTTCTTTACGATGTGCACGACACGTTTCTCTGCAGGATATATTATTTCATCTTAAGTCTTATCCAAAAGCTTCCGGATTTTCAGCAGAGTATCAAATATTCATACAAACATCCAATTTCACTCGTATGCATCCAAGATTTGTGAGCACTGCAAACAATAAAAGTCCAGATGGATAGAATAATTCAGCTGTGTTCAATGAAAAGCTTGTGAGTTTTAAAAGTTTAATACTCTCGTCTGCACCCGTATGCTAGTAACCCATTAATTGACTAAATAGGACAAAGAATTTAACACACCATCGTTATATCGTCTTCTTAAGTGGCCATAGTTGGTAGCCCGCTCAAAATGTATCATTGATTTATTTAAAAAAAAAGGTTCTTACGTAACTGATTCGGGAGTAGAAGAAATTGACGTTTTGTTATTGGCTTCAATCAATATACTTTGTTAATTCATCATGTTTCTAAAATCGACCTTTTCGTCATTTCTCAATGAAGTTTAGACGAGTATTTAAGTAATGGCTATGAGCTCAATTATTTCATTCATCGAAACATCCTTGATATAATTATCGTTGAATATCCATTTGGGTAAATCATCTACGCCTACAGCTATAGGATTTTCTATATGTATCGCATGCCCAAAATGTAAAGCTTTGTGTGTATGTATTTACATGGAAAGCAATCCGAGCAGTAACAGCCCGAACTAATGTGCCTTTGCGACAGGTTACCGCACCCCTAACGCCCCCACATTTAGCCAATGGCCTTACCATAGTTATAGTTCACTATACTTTTCCTGACAGGCTCTCCCTGGGGGCTGAGGTTAACATCCAAGCTTTATGCTTTGTTGATATTGGGTTTCCGTACTTTTTAGTTGATTAATAAAAAGAGTAATGGACTGTCTACCTAAATCCGGGACCGTGTCCCCAAAAACTGACCGAATGAGAATATCATCGTAGTTTTCGGAGTGCATCCAATATTCCTAGACTGTGTGTGTGAAAGTCCTCGAAAAGATTGCTTTCCACTTTTATTTATTCCAATTGCCTCAATTCCTGCTTCAGCGGGGTATACTATACTGTAGACATTTTCTTGACCTATTTATCAAACATTTCAAAACTAATTTACGACCATAAACATTACGAATGTTTGCCAAGCTAACATGTCATTTACTACGCTGCACTGAAATTGTATACTCGAAGCTCAAAGACTAACGACTCATTATGTGAAGTTACCTCAGCTTCAACTGGTATGAATGAAAGATCTCTTTGAAGCCACGCGTCTGCGAGTCGCGGTTTCGACTCGTTTTCATTGCTGTGTTGATCAGTATACGCCTTCAGAGCTGGTTGAGTGCTTCTTTATTAAATAATACTATTTAATTGTAAGTGGTATTTTTCTCTTTGGAAGTAGTACTCGCTGTTCTGGGTCTAAACGGTCATGCTTCGACTGATAAAACAGGTATTGAACTGAAGTCATACCATATTTGAAGCCGAATCATAATGATTGATTCTAAATGTATCTGGTTTTCTGTTTCCATCCATTAGTTGAATTACTCACCCTACAGCATGATTCACCATTTCTTATCTTACCTTTTAATCAAATTAGGGTACATCTCTATTAAAGCCTCCTATTGAAATCAAATTCTCCAATACCAACCGATGAACTATGACCTTGTTATTATAGAAATTGAAGGGCTGACTGTAAATGTCAATGACTCCTCCTATAGTAATTGTATCTTTGCGTGTCTACACAGGCTGTGGTGCGATTCTACACTATCATAAAGCTTTATATGAATCTAGTTGTTGCTGTTATAATCCATTGTTATGTTAAAAATGTCAAAGGGATGGTGTAGGCTTTCTTGGAGCATTTAAAATTTCTGCTTTAGAATTTTTCTTTTGAGTATTTCTCCGGGAACGTTGGTTGACTAACCGCAGTTTACGTTTCTGAATTTTATAAAATTTTCAAAATAATATAGCTTCTGCGTCTTACTTATGTCACGTAGATATGGTACGTCACCAATATCTTATCGTATAATGTTACAGGTAATTTGTAAATTTATCCGGTTCTGATTCATGAGTGTGCTGAATGGCAGATAAGATTCAAGATTCTTTATTTGCTTGAAATATGGTACAATATGGTCTTAAAAATAAAAAAGTTTCACATATTTCGCTTACTACATTCAGCATGCAAACTTAAAATTAAATTACATTAAAACACCTAGTAACTACTCGTAATTTAAGTACTTATCTAGTTACTTATGTGCATAAAACAGTTAAGAAAACTAAAATATCATTATTGACAATAATGTTCAGAGCATTTAAAATGAATCAATAAAGTAATAAAATTGAAAAAAAAAACAAATAACACGACCAAAATAACACCTAACAAAAACTACTAACACAAATAAAATAACACCTAACAAATAACAAAACATCAATAAAATAAAATAGCGCCGCTAAGCGCCTGCTCCTGCTACATTTACTGATATTGCAATTTGTCGTCAACATCATTCTTCTTCTCTTAGGTACTCAATTTCTTTAAGGTCAGCAAAATATTCTTCTTTATTCCATACATCTCTATCAGCTATCATCTTATCAGCCATATTGCATTTACTCTTTTCCTGGAAAACGTCCTTGGCGAAAAAAATATCTAATAAAATCCCGGACAACCCTGTTCTAGATAGGCAAGCATACAGCAATCACTGTACGTTTGAGACAATAAACGTTCATTGAGTACGCAATTAGCGCCTACGGTCTGAGCTCTAAAATGGGCCTTGAGCTGACCCAGTTTTCTTTGCCTGAACCTCTGACGTTTTAATGGTTTTTTCACTTTTTCTATGGACGCTCCGACGATTCCGATCAATGGTTGATTTTCAAGAAAATGTAAACCAATTACTGTGGGATGTGTTAATGATTTTATTAACCTTTTTAATTATATTGACGAATATTCGCATATTATAGCAGGAGGGTTGCTGGTATGCTATCGAATGCTGATATTGTTTTTCCTATTAAAAATGACATATATGCCGTAAATAAACGGAAGCCAAACAGCGATAAGAACTGAACCAGTAAGTAATTAGGATTGGGATTCCCCCATGGTGTGATATGGTCAATAAATATCCAATCCATTGACTGGCCTGTTGGTCTAGTGGTTAGTGACCCTAACTGCTATGCCGGAGGTCGTGGGTTCGATTCCCACCCAGGACAAATGTTTGTGTGATGAGCACGATCATTTGTTCTGTGTCTGGGTGTAATTTATCTATAATATGTATGTATTTAGAAATATATAAGTATGTTTATCAGTTGTCTAGTACCCATAACACAAGCTCTGCTTAGCTTGGGACTAGATGGCGTTGTGTGATAGTTGTGGAATATTATTATTATTATTATTATTATATAATCGTCATTGTTGCGTTGGACTTCGTTCCTTGCCGATTGAAACGTTTTGGTTCTACAGTGAGTGCATCTTTTTTTTTGTCTGAGGTGAAACCAAAAGGCAAAAATCTAACTCTTGTTGCCAATTCTGCTTCTGCTTCTACAGTCTGTTATCTCTACCGTGTCTTCGAATCCAGTTGTGTTTTTAGAAGGTTGATTTTGATTGCCACAAGAGTTGTCATAATGGATCTGACCTCAACCTTAACTATTTTAATTATTATTTAATCACCAATTATTTAAGAATTGCATTTTAATCACTCATATGTGCGCGTTTCCAAATGAACTTTGTACTTAGAATTGGCCTAAAGCACGATACCTTATCATGGGGTGTTAACTGTTACGCTGAATACTTGCTGTTTATCCATGTGCTTAATCACCATTGTTTCGTCACTATCAACGCAGTCGGCAAATAGATAACGGATTTAAAGGATTAAGTTGTAAGATGCCTATTAAGGTTAGCAACAGTCATCCTAGGTTTTAACTTTTAATTTCATTTATCTCTTGCAAGAGAGATTAGTCGTGTCGGAGCAAACATGTTATTATGGTCGTAATTCAGTTTTATTTTGAGCAGTGTTTCCTAGCAATCATGTGGTATTTTTATCAGTTATTATTGCTTGTCTAGTTAAGCAATAACTGTCAGACCTTGTTATATTTTACCCCAAAAGCTTTCTGGGTGGTGGAAACTGGCATATCCTAGAAAAAATTAAAACACAATATGTGTCCTAACCAATTCACACTGGGCCCGCAGTGATTGATTATATTACAGCCCATTCGCCGTCGTAAAGAGGAGGCCTGTGTCCCAGCGGTGGGAAGGTAACTAAAAAATAGATGGTGAACAAGCTAATGAATCCCACATCAATTTTTGTAGTTCTGTTCGTGTATCTGATGTCACAAATGTAACGGGCGAATGGTATTGGAATGATACAGTTTATAGTTGGCTGCCGTCCATTAGTTCCTCGCGCGCTTTTTGTCAGAACAGTCACACCCCTTTTTGACCTTTTATTAGTGAACCTGACCTGTATGTCGTATTTATAAAGAACGTTCATTTCTATGTAATTTTATATTTCCCAATGTTGTCTAGACATGTAATTACACACCAATAAACAGTTTCTCATGGGACTGGCAATGTGGTGACACTTCGGAAGGCCTATATCTAGCTGTGGACGTCTTTCAGCTCAAATGATGATGATGATGATGAAACGTCTCCCGATTGATGTGTCTAATATCGACTTTACGGCCATAGAAAAAAATACTTTAACATTTTTTAAATATTCGTAATATTAACTTTATATATTATCATTTTAGTAACAACAGTGGCATATTTAGAATATCTAAATAATTAGAATGATAATGGATATCTATTCAGGAATCTATAAATCGGTGATAATTGCTTCTGTTTCCGATAAAGAAGAAGGGGCAAAACGTCCCTACCCTTGTAACACTTTCTACTATATATCAAATGAAAGAGCGTTAAAAGTACATCATTTTATTGTATGACAGTAAATGTGTGAATAATGGGAGAAAAAAGTTATTCACCGATAAAGATAGAAAAAAAAATTTTTTTTTTCATCGAACTTACTTGAGTGGGGTGTCTATTGATAGGTATTTTAAAATGAAACTGAGGTTTCTAAAACCATTTTTTCTCAAAGTCAATCGTTTGAAAGATAGACACTTCCAAAATGCTAAAAGGTGTCCCCCAACCCCTCTAACTTTTAAAATAGGGGAGTGAAAAATCTAATAAAAATATATGCTCTAGATCGCAATAAAAACTTACAACCAAAATTAGTTTGAACGAGATATAGTTAGCAGTTTTTGAGATAGAGAACATTCAAAAAACCGAAAATATAACTTTGTCATTCATACAAACACTATGAAAAACAAACTTATCACAAAGTGTGTATATCTGTTCCCGCTTTAACAACAAATAATACAAATTAAAGGGCAGACTCTACGACGATGGAGATTTTAGTCAGACTTGAAATTCTTTTTGTAGTAAGACGTATTGACTAAAAACCACCCATGTTCCTTCTTGGCCCTTTATGCCGAGGCCGCTCTATCTCTTTCGAACAACCCGTAGCCCCGACGGGCGTCGACCCTTGCGGGCCCCTTCCATATTGCTGACATCTCTTTGAGGCGCGCGTGGAACACGAACTCGACGTCGACACGCCTGTCGTCCTCCTAAGACGGACGGCGCGGCGGCGAGCTAGCCCATTACTCACCGTCCGCAGGTCCACGTCTATGGTTGTTGGAAGCCATCACGTGGCCCCCGACGCCCGGAGCGTCTCCTGCGGCGGCTGCGACGAGAGGTTCTCTTCCTCTCACGTTCTACCACCTCCTTCGCTAGTATCACTGCTTAGCAGAAGTAGGCGACGGCTTCCCATTCCCTCTCGCCCCGGACCATGGCTTGCACCAGAGCTTGGACGCGAGAGGTCACCGCCGCCAATCGCCGATCACGGCGGGGCTCCGCCCAAGCGGGGCAGACCTCCACGTTGTGCTCCACCGTATCCTCCGGCTGATCCTCGCAATAGTAGCATTCAGGTGTTTCCACCCGCCTGATTCGGTGCAGGTACCTCCCGAAACAACCGTGTCCGCTGAAGAGGGCGCCCGTGGTGCCTCTTCAGCCACTCCTCAAGGAGCGGACTTACCGCCGCTATCGTGGCGTGCCCTATGGTACGGAACCTTTTATGTACGAGTCCGACTAGGCAAAGTTTTAATCCAATTCATTTTTTTCCAATTATTCACAAGGTTACTGTGTGAATACACCATAGAAGTATTCCATTTCCTCAATTCAATTCTTCAATTATTCACACGGTTCAGTAACCGTGTGAATAATTGAAAAAAAAAAATGAATTGGGTAAAAAAAACTTGCCAAGTGTGAGTCGGACTCGCACATGAAAGGTTCTGCATCATCGTAGTAGGGAAGTCCCCTTTAATTTGTATTATTTGTTGTTAAAGCGGCAACATAAATACATATTTTGTGATAAGTTTGTTTTTCATGGTGTTTGTATGAATGACAAAGTTATATTTGCGGTTTTTTAAATGAGCTATATCTCAAAAACTGCTGACTATATCTCGTTCAAACTAATTTCGGTTGTGAGTTTTCATTGCGATCTACAGCATATATTTTTATTAGATTTTTCACCTAGTTAGTTTAAAAGTTAGAGGGGGTGGGGGCACATTTTTGCACTTTGGAAGTGTCTATCTTTCAAACGATTGACTTTGAGAAGAAATGGTTTTAGTAACCTCAGTGTCATTTTAAAAGACCTATCAATAGACACCACACTCAAGCAGGTTCTACGAAAAAAAAAATATATATATTTTATTTCTTTATTGGTGAATAACTTTTTTCCCCCATTATTCACACATTTACTGTCATACAATAAAATGATGTATTTTTAATGCTCTTTCATTTGATATATAGGAGAAAGTGTTACAAGGAAAGGGACGGAGTCTATACAAAAATACCCATTCTTCTTTGTGATTGATATATTTAATTAGTTGATTATATAATAATTGTAATCTCTGCGTAGGTTATAGTAAACATCAGCTGTTAAATACATTTTGACCGTGTACGTAAGGGTAGTGGGGGGGGGGGGGCTCCCTTCCGCTCCGCCCAGAGCTGGAGGAGTCATTTGATGATTTACGACACACCAAAAAAAAGGGGAAGGGGTGGTCAGAATGATGTTCTAAATACGTGGTATAATCATTGTAGCCTCAGTGTCCCTTCCACCTTGTATAATATCATAATAATGGTCCTTTCATACATAACCTAACTGTTTGTTATTATTGTATTTTGTAAAAAAAATAATGTTAATTTTTTTTTTTGTGATTTCTCTTTATTTGACAATTGACATTACTGTCAAATAAAGAGAAGACACAAAATAAATCACTTGTAACATAGATACATTAGATACTTAGCATACGGATCAAGTCAGTACCTATTCTACCTACTTACTGATAAGTTTAAAATTATTTTATAGCGAAAACAGATCGCTCTAAAGTGCCATAATATCTTTTTTAATAACGAAACCTTCAAGTACATACGTAGTCGTACCTATACTACATTGAGAGATACTTATTTCCATCATAAATTCATAACCAAAACATTTTAAATAGGAATACAAGTAAGTATCAACTTTATGCTAGTTTAAAATTTGAGAATATCTAAATATATAAAAAAATAAAACTTCCAGCACAAACTGAACTTGCCCTTATCCCAATTCATTTGGGGTTGGCGCTGTCGCAGCATGTACCTAGGTAATTTATAGTTACTCGTCATCTCTTGAAACTAACAAAGAACATTTTTGGAAACTAAATTGCAAGCATAGTAAGGTATACAATTTTGTTATTTAAAGTTTTATTGGCTACCTTTCCTTGTTTGTAGATCGATACCTAGGTTGTTTGATTAAAGTAATCAAAGTCAAGTGAACTGTGTGAACTACTCGTACTAACAACAACTACTCTTAAAAAATGATAACGATTTAATTTAATTTTGTCGTAATGAGTAACTGTTGGCATAGGTCCAGTAGATTGTGGTTGCAATTATACATTTAAACTAGCTGTGGTCCGTGACATTGCTCCGCGTGAAAATATTGTAAAAATAAAGATTTTGTATTTGTATTCAAGGGTTTTATTTTTTTTACGGAACCCTAATATAACTTCTAAAAAAATAAAAGCCTAAGTTACTCCTTATAAAATCAGTTATCTGCCAGTAAAAGCTCAGTAGAAATCGGTCCATCTGTTTCGCAGAATAGCCGGAACAAACAGACAGACAAACAATAAAATGTTTTTTAATAATTTCATATGCATTCAGTTATAAGATGTTATTTTGAAATTACTAAGAGACTCTTAAACAGTACGCAGTGTTACAGTTTAGTAATATTATTTGTTCTGTCTCGAAAGTGAGGGGACATCGACTCTGTTCGGGCTGGCATCGTTTCTGCAAAGATTGTGTTGTTCGAAATGTATATTATAATAATCTTAGTCTTTCTCGTATTTTCTTCTCTCTCTCTCCCCTTGGGTCTCCATCGAATCGGAACTGAAGATGTTATATATCTTGCCCTTTAAAAGCTTTAAAATTTATTATTCCTTTCAGCGTTTTATGGAACAGCCCAACAATGGCCATTTACGACTTTTAAATGAAAATTCATGACTTCCAAAAGCTTTTACAAGGACAAAGTTTTTTATAGGTTTGTTTGTTCTTGAATTATTCTCAAGGCATATCTAGACTTCAATGGCAGTCACAGCTATCCATATAAAGTTCTCTTAATTTAAATTGAATCGATATTTTTCAAAGTAATCTCGATCAGAAGCATGCTCGTGAAATGTCATCAACCTTTTCCATGATTCATCGTGAGACCACCTCGATAATCGCATGGTTATCGATAGTTTGTTTTATCGATATGTTTGCTAGTGTAGATAAGAGACAGCACTATTACTGGAGCTCATTTCTTCGGATGGGGCTACCGTTTTAATAGGCGATAAATCTCGCGTAACGTATAGTAGTTAGATTCAGTTTGTTACATTGGTTGAGTAATATTGCTAATTAGCATAGTTTGCCACTTCGTAATGCGCTACGGAAAATGTAAAAACAAAAACGGATTTGGAAAAGTACTTGTTATTTTTTATACAAATTGTCCACCTCGAGAGCTAAATACGTGCACATTATTTTCAATAGGATATATTTTTTAATCGAAAACTGTATTTTGTGCCTCTTTGAACCAGCCCTCGCGGTCTGCGTCCAGATCGTCTCGCCACCTCTTTCTGGGTTCTCGGTTCTGGTTCTGGGGTTCTAGTTCTAGTCACTCTCCCGGCAACCATAGTGAACACAGGCCATCTTACATTTTACATACAACTTATATGTCCGAACTTATGTATATTTAATCTGATTTAAAGCAACCTTAAATATTTTTGAGTTTAAACGAATAGCAGTCTTTCGCTGATTTCTCCCCTCTAAAATGCCAAAAATATCAATATGAAATTAATACCCATATTCTAATTTGTATGGTTGAAAATCGCAAATCAGAAATTATGTTCTCTACGCTTTATCCTTCCTTATTAATTTACTGAACCAATGTAGACGCGCCCCTAAGCGATAAAAGCGTGCGGTTTCTTTATATGGGTTAAATGTTAAGTGCTGTTATATCAATACGTATTCGTTGTTAACAGGAAAGGGATAATACTCTTAGCCATTTATTTTATATTATGGTGACGTATTTTTAAGTACTTAGCACTATAAACAATAGAATAGCTTACAACTCCAGAGATTTACCCATAGTAAAACACAGCGAGACTGCAAGCTATTTACAGAAAAACATGGCCTCGCTTTGTATAGATTTCCAATGCAATGAGAGATTCGCATAAAATGGGTTTGTATAGCTTAGGTAGACGTCGAAGAGTATGTCGAAAATGTGTAAAACATTTCCATGTCGGGTAGATTTTTAGGGATGATTGCTGTATAACAGTATAAGCTTGAAAGAATCGTCTGCTCATCAACTAAAATAACTTATATTTAATTATTGAAAAGAAAAACATAGCCATTGTAAAGCTCTTCTTACCAAATAAATAACGATACTCAAACACAGGCGTTGCATTGAACACATATTTAAAGCCGATTGATTGGTTTATGAACTTCAAGTAGGCTTAAAATTTGATTTATGCTGAGACATAACCATAACCTAAGTGTGTTACGCAATAGGGTGCAGGTTCCCTTGCCAGGTGGATGCGAGCACCTGCGTAGTTTAAGCTTTGTTCCCTAGGCCATCCTGCATAATTCAGTGTTTACGGCAGACTACTATCGACCTTATAGCGTACACCAGTGACCCCTAGCGTTGTCGCAGAAATATAAATAATGCAGTAGAACCTTGGGGAAATAGAGAAGCTCGTAGCTTGATAATGACAGCCGCTCGCATCCATATTCATGCCTGTAGCACACCTCCGCTGCGAAACTCAAAGGGCGAAACCGCAATAGTTTCGCTGTGAGTTGTAAGTTCTTTGGCGGCGAAACAGGAGCGAAATTCCCTGCTCTAACGTACAAAACTGACTATGATGTTGTCTCTTTCTAACACGATTTCGCTCATTTGCTCAGCAGCAGCCGTCTACATCTCCGCCCGTTGACCGTAGTACTGTTGTACCGCGAAACTCGCGCAGCGGTTTTGCAATACGGGATCGGACATAAAAAAACTAATTAGTCCGTCAGATAGATTTCCAAAAATTATTGGACACGTATTTTTTCTTTTTTCACGTAAACAAAAAACGAAGACGATACAGTGCTTCGAAAACTCGTGTGACGTCATATGATAGTACATTTTGTACCTACACAAGTGACGTTTCAAGCCCCACTCCATGATCTTTGACGCGTTTTATCTTCGTAATTTTTTATTGATTTGATAAAACAAAAAACACGTATTCAATATTTTTCGATAATCTAACTTACGGACTAAACAGAATTATATTATTTTGACCCAGTCCGATCCCCTATTGTTGTTTCGCAGCGGAGGTGTGCTACAGGCATCAGGTTAAGCTGCGCATGCCTAGGTTGGATTGTGGATGGGTGACCACCCATTACAAACACAGTTTCCTCCGTGCCTCAGAAAGCACGTTAACCCGCTGGTCCTGGCTGTCATTTGTACATCTTTGACAGTCGTAACGGTAGTCGGTAGTCAGTGGCCCAAAAGTTTGAAAACCAGTCTTTAAGGGGTTTCGTATTACCCAGGAGGCGACTGGGGGTCGGTCGTGGAGTTCAGTCAGACAGGCAGTCGCTTAATGTAGATAACTCTTATTCAGCTGCATCCGTTTTGACTGGAAGCCGACCCCAACATAGTTAGGTAAAGGGGGTGCTTAGAGCACCAAACGTATTCCCAAATAGAGCACCAATTAATATTTTGACGTGGTGCTGTATGGAACAATAAAAAATATATAACTTTATTCCCTTTTGAGCACCCACGGTGCGGTAGCTGCTAGTGATGAGGTGTATAATAAAACATATCGATAATAATTTCAGTAAAGTTCCACAAACCACCAGGGCTTTCCCGTTTCTTCGGTGGTCATGCTAATGACCACCGAAGAAACGGGAAAACCCGTGTCGACGGAAGAATCGACAAAATGACAGATTGTAGCAAGGTTTCATGTCAAATTGTATGGAAAAATCTTTGTCTATTCTTGGTAGAATAGAGATAGAATCGCCAATTCGCCATGCTACGGGGGCAGGAGAACAGAAACATTAGGACGTATTAATCTACGCAGATCATGCTAGTTTCCGTATTATATTAGGTCTTTACCTATGAAATTGGAGATTTGTATGAGAATTTTAAAATATAAAAATTTTGGTAATTTTTTTATTTCAGCTAATCAAAGTACTGGCCCAAATGATCTATTCAATTTTGCCATTTTGATGGCAGTTTGTTTATATCCCTTTACTGTAGAATTCTGCCGGACGGGAGGCGATGAAAACAGCGAAAGCGTTTTGTACTGCCTCTCGGGAGTCGAATTTTTTACCACTTAAAAAAATGTCAAAATTTTGAAAAAAGTAGAAATCTGTTGGGGCAACGTCCGGTGAGTACCTACGGTGGGTGACGAAGAGCTTCCAGCTGTAACTCTTGTAGCTTTGCGATGGTCTTTCGTGAAGTGTGAGCTCGCGCGTTGTCGTGGAGAAGCAATGGGGAAGAACGATTGACTAGTCTTGGTTGTTGAATTGCGAGCTTCTCCATCATTGTTTGCAATTCTTGGCAATCTGCCGTCACTGTTGTGCCATTCGGTAAGAAGCTGTGGTGTACAAGTCCGGCACTGGTCCACCAGACAGTCACCATCATCTTCCTATGAGTAATCTTTTTTGTAGCGCACTGATTAGGTGATGTACCCGGGTGCACCCACTGAGACGAACGCTTACGGTTGTCGTACAGGATCCACTTTTCATCGCAGGTAACAATTTGATTAAGAATTTCATCGTTTCTATGCCGATTCAGTAGTGCTATGCATGCTTCGACGCGTAAATCTCGCTGTTGGTCGCTTAGTTCGCGTGGCACGCACTTATCTAGATTTTTATCTTTCCAATTTGACGCAAGTGCCTCAATGGTGTTTTGACACAAACTCCAAGGCCTGCAGTAAGCTTAGCCTTAGATTGAGTTGGATCTGCTTCCACTATCACCTTCAATTCGTCGTTGTCGACAATGTTTACCGGCCAACCGCGAGGCTCGTTCTTCGACTCAAAATTTCCAGATTGAAAACGATTGAACCAGTAATGGACCGTCGTTAATGTTTCATGTTGTTTGCGCGAGTTATTCCGGTCTGATCCCCTAAAACTGATACCCTAGGGGATTCGTTTTATTATAAATTATTTTCTATTCCGGTCTGATCCCCCGTAAAAGAATCGGATACCCTGACACATTTTTAGGACAGTCAGCAACAAAATATTTGTACAGGTTCTATTAGATTAAAAATACACGTCAAACACATAACCCTCCTTTTGGGCTTCGCCGCAGTCGGGTAAAAAAAAGAATAGGTAGTATAGTCAAGTCAAACTACCAGGAGAACAGAAGTAGGAAGGAGGTATTGGAGATTGGAATCTTCAAATCAAATCTATATTATGCCTTTATAGTAAAGTCCCACAAACTACCAGGAGAACAGAAGTAGGAAGAAGGTATTGGAAATTGGAATCTTAGGGTATCAAAATGAAGGGTTTTAAAAGGAGATTACAAAAATATATGACACTTATGTGTGTCTTATATGCAATGGTGACATGACACTTATAATTCACCATTCTGGCCTCCTGGTAGTTTGTGGGACTTTACTGTCCTGGTTTCCTATCTCCAACAAAAAAAAGTGCATGGTTTTAGAAAGAAATAATATAGATTTTATTTAAAGATTCCTATACCTCCTTCCTACTTCTGTTCTCCTGGTAGTTTGTGGGACTTTACTGTACTGGTTTCCTATCTCCAACAAAAAAAAAGTGCATGGTTTTAGAAAGAAATAATATAGATTTGATTTAAAGATTCCAATACCTCCTTCCTACAGAAGTAGGAAGGAGGTATTTGAATCTTTATCATCAAATAAAAACTACCAGGAGAACATGATCGTACAATTGCAAGTTATAGAAATAAAAACTGATTATTTTTTCATTAACAACTGTTTTTCGGTTGACTGTACTTCACTTGTACTTGTGTCAAAAAGGGGATCAGAACGGAATGATAAATTACAGGGGATCAGAAAGGAATAAACAAAAGAAAAATATTGGCAGTGGATCGGTTTGGGGGATCAGACCGGAACAACTCGTTTGCGCAGCGGTATTTCTACGTATGAACTCATATTCGAAAATTGTACGAATTAGCAGTTTATCCATGGCGCCAAAAACTACCACAATGTCACAAAAACAAAAAACTATCAAAAAACAAATGACTGAATTTGAAATAAAAATAACACGTCTTTCGAATAAAATTTACTTGATGTTCGAATTACGCGCCAATCCACAGATAATTAAATCTGAAAATGCCGGTTATAGAATCTCCAATTACTTGTAAAGTGAGGGTAAAGACCTATTATCAAGATTCTTTATTTGAAATCACAAAAATCATGTTCTATTATGAGTGCGACGCAATAAGCACATTTACTAATAGATTGAATCAAATCCTAGACGGGCGTGATGATCACATTCTTGATTGGCTGTAATTGTTACTCAACAATTCATACGGAGCATATTTTGGTTATTGTATGAAACAACAATATAGTAGGCGAAGAATACCACAAGTACTTATGACTTTCGGGGCTACGGGACTGTTCGAAAGAGATACCGCGGCCCTGGAACATAAAGTGCTAAGGGAGCGTTCAAGAATTACATAGGTAACGCAATTTTTTTAACGTTACGTAATACTTGAACGCTCCCTATGTTATTATGAGGTTTCACAGTAAAAGTTCGTAACGGCCGCTCAAGTTAGGGGATGATGGTTGACACCGAGCAATACTTAGACCAATTTACTCCTTTTAGCATCAGTTATGTGCCTGTACGTCTCGTAAAATCGGACAGATTGAAATAAAAATGGCGGTGGAGACCATCTCCTTAACTGTCATCTTCCAAAAGCTTCGTACTGCGGGGATCTCAATAGACTCCTGAAGCATTGGACCACGGAATCGACACGGAAACTGTAACAAAATTAATTTTGGTAGTGAAACAAATATGCGTTAGATTTTTTCCAAATATACACTACTTCGCATGATTTGTTACAAGTATTTATCAAAGTAGTTGTAAGAGATGTAGTTGTAGAATCCCGATTATCCGAATCAATTACAACCAGGGATATTCCGGATAATCAATTTCTAAGTAAAATCAAACAAAGTGTTGTACATACGTCATTTAGACAATAGGATATAAAAATATGTATGGTAATTAGAGCCGTGAACAATGAGTCCGGATAATCGAGGTTCGGATAATCGGTATTCTACTATATTAGTCATGATTTGTCTCAAAATAGTCACATTATTATTTTACTTCTTTTTTTTTTTTTTTTAAACGTTGTCCCACACTAGGAATTTCTCCTGTATCGTGGGTGCGTTCACAAACATAGAAAGTCACATACACAAATACCCAGACCCGAAACAACTATCTGCAGGCCATACAAATATTTGTTCCGTGCGGGGATTGAACCCGCGACACACAGCGCAGCAGTCCAATCGCTTAGCCACTGCGCCAACCGTGCCGTCAAATTTTTTATTCCTCTTTAGACGTCTTAGATTATACATTAGCTTTTGTAATCTACAGCATGACTTATTGTGAGCTTTTGTTTCGTGTTTCGCAGCATGTTTTTGTGCTTTACTTAAATATTTAACATATGTATTTATCTAATATATAACAATACTTAACACTTAAACACAATTCTATCCACAGATATTGATAAACCCAGATAATGCAAGTGCATCTACTTGCTCGGCTTAATAAGTATTTTATACTTAACGAAGTTACTGTCGAGCAAGCTATTTTGTTTTTTACAACAATATTTCATTTAAAGAACAGGGGGCCAATTCTCAATTTTCGACATTTATCTCGAGTTCGAGTTCGTAAGTCTATCTCTATGTCTATCAAAAATATCTCTATCTCTACCAAAAAATTTCGAATTGAGCAGAATTCCGTATTCTCAGTCAAAATAGAAATAAATGTCACGAAAATGTCGATTCGAGTGAAGCTAATGTTACCATTATGAATAATCGCGCGTTCCGTTTTAGGTAGCTATGAGTGAATGAATGATTTTGTTTTAAAACGCTGACTAAACCTAACTATTTAAGTATAAAAGAAAGAAAGAAAAAGTATTTATTGGTTTCACAAACAAACAAGTAAACATAATTATGAGAAACACTTAAAATTAGGACATCATTTATATATTTTTGAATAAGTCCCGTGCAAAGCCAAAGTAAAACGAAACGTTTAGTGTAAAAATAATCAATTTGACAGCTGACTGTCTGTCAGTGACTTATAAAATTATGAAGCAAACAATTATTTACCTTCGTTTTCAGGTCTATTTTAGTGGTATCCTGAATTACAGGAGCCAATAGATCTAAGTATTAGAACCCTTATTAAATCTTTATTTAGTCTGAAGTTTTTAATGACTTCTGTTACGATCAAGTCGTAAATATCGACGGCGGGATAGCTGTTGTCGCCGTGTATTGGCCAGTTGCTCGCCACTTTCCAACAACTCCGAGATAAAAATGCTAATAAACTCGTCCATCTTTCAGTAGTTTCAAGTCCAATCGTAGGTACACAAATTACAGAGTCTGTTATCTGCGCGAAGGTCGTCGTTTCAAGAAAACACAATTCACAAATCAAAGAGTATAAATCGAATTTCCAGTATGAGATGCCAAGGCGTATTTTATTTAAAAACTAAAGAAAAGAAAACACAGTGTACAATCCAAAACTCAACAAATTCACTCAGAAATGACGTATCTATATAATCGACATGACATCTCTACTGCTCAGAAGCACTCGACATGAACTCTAACGTTAGCCTTCGACAAATGTCGAATTCGACATCCCCAGAATAGCAACTTTTAAAATTTCTCGAAAAAATGACGTCATTAGAAATTTTTCTCGAGTTCGACACCATCTCTAAAACCGAGAATTGGCCCCCAGAAACGTAGTCTAATTTGTATAGTAACTAAAAAGTGCTTATGACGCCATAGTGGTAGTCAAAAAATGGGACGTTTGTTTTCAAACGGATGATACTTGCGTTATTTAGGCATATCTTTAACTGTGGTTCTTATCTTTTCACCAAATTCAATCTTTGCTTACTCCCTACAACTTCCTCTTCAATCCGTAATCAAGAACTTAATTTTTCAGATATGTGGGTTAGCGAAGCAACTCGACATGACGGAGAGGCAGGTGGAGCGCTGGTGGCGACTCCGGAGAAGTCAGGACAAGCCTTCGACCCTGGTTAAATTCTGCGAGAACATGTGGAGGACTACATTTTACTTGTACAACTTCTCCTACGGGGTGTTTATACTGTGGGATAAGGAATGGCTGTGGGATATTGACTCTTGTTATATTGGGTATCCTCATCAGGTTAGTTTCATTTTCCTTTCTAGTTAGTACAGTCGAACAAGCTAATAAGTATACAGGGTAGAGATCTTTATAATTCTATAACACTGAAAATATTGATTGTAATTTTGTTTTATCAAGTGTTTCGCATTAAGCGACTGATGTCAAACGCTGTATTCTAAACCGCTGTATGTTAAATGTATCTGTTTAGTCTTAAAAGGTAAAACAAGTTAGCTGGCTGTATACTTATTAGCTTGTTCGACTGTACTAATTAGTTATATTTTAACTGTTTAGTACAGTGGTCGCAAGCACTACTGTTGACCAAGAGATCCTGGTGTTTTTGGATTACCTATTATCAGGAATTTTTCATTAGGGAGCGTTCAAGTATTACGTAACGAATTTGAGGGGAGAGGATCTTATAAAACGTTACGATGCGTTACAGGGGGAGGGGGGATTTGATTTAACATTGTTTTGGTCGCGTAGGAAGAATCTCGCACGCATTTTTTAAATCGTTTTTTTATCTCAAAATTTCAAATTTTAGGTAACGTTATCTTGGTGATTATAATATATAAACGTTTTACTAGGGGGGTACAGAAAACACGTTACGGCCCGTTACATGTGGGGGTCAAAAATCTCCAAAAATTGCGTTACGTAATACTTGAACGCTTCCTTAGCGAAGCAGCGCGAAGCTTGGATTTCTGCTCGGTTTATAACTATAGGCTTGCCGCCTATTACATGGGGCTTAGAGATTGAAATTATGGAGTGGTAGGTATACCTGCTCTTCGGGAATATACGGGTGTGATATAATGTGTTTACTAAAAATTGCGCGATAATCTGTAATGTAGCCTAGGTTACTGACGTGACGTCATTCGATCGATCAGTGCTGATTAGTAGCGTCATTTGATCGATCTCGTGACAATCACAGAGATTGTCAATTTGTGACACGTGAGGTTTTAGTTAAATTTCACACTCTTGGCGGAGTGGTCGTAGTCGTAATGACAGAGGGGTGTTGGCAAGCTTCACAATTCGACGCCATTCTCTCTCGTTGCTTGCCTCGCGCATTCGTAATAAGTAATAAGTAGATAGATCCAAAAAAATAAGCCTTTTGATATCCCGTGCCCGTGTTCTATACTAAAAAATGCGCATTATGACAAAATCTCACGGTCTCACGATCGAATCAAATCTCACGACATGTCACCAAGTGGGGACAGCTCGAAAAATCGACTGACATAATTTAATGGATGCTAAATAGTCAAATTCAACAGAAAATATATCAGCGACACCAGAGTTGTTAATGTTTTAAAAACGATACCAAGTTTTTCTTGTATTTTTTCTTCTTGTAAGGTGAATCCTTCAAGGTAGGCCGCGAATTTCAATTTTTTTTAACACATGTAACTTCCATGAATGCTTTTTTCATCAAATAGGCACTCAAGGTAATGAACTAAGGAGGTTATATTGATGATTTTAGTTATTATTACTCAGTCTAGTCACATTTGTTACGGGCACGTATACTGTTTTATTTAACATATAACCTGACACTGACCGGCGAGAAAATCTTTCGAAACCTACAATCTCCTTCCATTCATATCCTATTCTCCGAATCACTAGACTATTCTCGCTGCAACGTAACGTAACTTGGAGCGCTTTAAATAGCGCTGCACGAACAGTACTAATAGATGACGAATCTTCTCAATTATGTAAGATTTAACGAGTAGATGCTACATAGTTGCGAGAGGAGTGCCTGGCTATTGTTTCGAGAGTTTGAAACACTGGGTATGGGTACACATAACATTACTTCACGCCTCCTGTATTACGAGAGGATAAGGCAGAGGTGTACCCATTCCGTCGGGGCTGCGGGTTGTCCGAAAGAGATACCGCGGCCTCGGCACGAAGGGCTAAGGATGAACATGGGTGGTTTTTAGTCAGTAGAAGTCTGACACTACCGCTCTGCCCAGAGCGGGAGGGGTTATTTGATGATTTCCAAACCCCAAAAAAAAAGATATGTCATGTACCCATTATATATATTATTACTAGCTTTTCCCGGCATGCGTTGCAATGCTCTTTTTCCTACCCTACCTACCTGCTACCCTACCTACTACCCTACCTACTAACCTACCTACTACCCTACCTACTACTCTACCTACTACCCTACCTACTACCCTACCTACTACCCTACCTACTACCCTACCTACTACCCTACCTACTACCCTACCTACTACCCTACCTACTACCCTACCTACTACCCTACCTACTACCCTACCTACTACCCTACCTACTACCCTACCTACTACCCTACCTACTACCCTACCTACTACCCTACCTACTACCCTACCTACTACCCTACCTACTACCCTACCTACTACCCTACCTACTACCCTACCTACTACCCTACCTACTACCCTACCTACTACCCTACCTACTACCCTACCTACTACCCTACCTACTACCCTACCTACTACCCTACCTACTACCCTACCTACTACCCTACCTACTACCCTACCTACTACCCTACCTACTACCCTACCTACTACCCTACCTACTACCCTACCTACTACCCTACCTACTACCCTACCTACTACCCTACCTACTACCCTACCTACTACCCTACCTACTACCCTACCTACTACCCTACCTACTACCCTACCTACTACCCTACCTACTACCCTACCTACTACCCTACCTACTACCCTACCTACTACCCTACCTACTACCCTACCTACTACCCTACCTACTACCCTACCTACTACCCTACCTACTACCCTACCTACTACCCTACCTACTACCCTACCTACTACCCTACCTAAAAAAAAAAAGTATCCTATGTCCTTCTCCTGGTTCTTAGCTACCTCCCTACCAATTTTCAGCTAAATCCGTCCAGCCGTTCTTGAGTTATAAATGGAGTAACTAACACGACTTTCTTTTATATATATAGATTATATTATTTATACACTCAGCACATTTCGCCAGTTATGTTTTTTAAATCCCTTGTAATAGGAGGTGAGGCTATTTGCCATCAAAACCGGGCTATTTCCATCCAAACGCCCAAGCAATTACTCGTACGAGTTTTACAAATAATTAAAAACGTGGTGATAGTTATCATAACAGGTGCAACGTTATCATTAAGATAGTATTATCTATCACGTATGCCCTAATATTCACTGATAGGCTTTAACGTAAAATTATTATTACTTAAATGCAGACCGTAAAGTGTGGTGAACAATTTTTTTGTGGGAAGAGCCTATTAAGGCGATACCAAAATAAATTGGGGTCTTTTTCGTACCCATTTACTTCACTATTACAGCATGTATTGATTTCATTTTTGGATAATGTTTATTGACTATTTGGTTAATACTTTGACTGAAGGAAAACACAATTGGGTTAAATTTGCTCGATAGAATTTAATTCCGAAAAGACCTCCACTTTTTATAATTTTCTCTGTAATTTTAAAATCCTAAGTAATTTCATTGCAAAATTGCATTCAAAATGTGCGTATTAGGTAATTGAAAGTTCTGACTGAACACATTTTTGATAGATAGCATAATTTATTTTTAAACAATTTTGGTTTGGCGCTTACGTTATTATATTTTGGCCCCAGCGCAGCGCACTGTTGCGCTCTCTTTTTTCGCATGTGGAAGTAATTGACTCTGTCCCTTTCTTATTCCCGCCCACTGCCGCCTAGTTCGCCTGCTGCGATTTTTCACGTATCACCTTAAGTTGTATAAGGGTAAATGGTACTATTGTTTTCATCTGCCCCTATGACCCGGGGGCAAATGAGAAAAAACATTATGTATAGGAACGAATGTGAGTAAGTCGATTGGACGGGTGGGTATGTAAGAAAGAAAAAGAAAGAAAAAATATTTATTGTCGCAGAAACAAGAACATACAAGCAGACACAAAGAAAAAAAAACTGTCCTGTACTGTCCGTCTGTGTGTGAACTGCACTGGTTACACTAGAACCCCTAGGGATCTGACAGTTAAAATCAAGATTCATTTATTCAAATTAGTCTGATAATTAGCACTTTTTGATCTTCCAAATGACTTAGATAGACATCTCGTTTACCACTTCCCACTCTGGGAAGAAATGTCGCAACAAACTTAGAAGCATAGCATTGTATACTCGATAATGTGTAAGCTGTGGTTACCTGTAATTGAGCGTACGTTACAGAACCATGTAATATGTAATGGTATGAATTTTGAATGAAACTGTAATGTAACTTGTTGGTAATCCAAATAAATAAATAAATAAGAACTACTCCTAGTGATAAACTAGGGTTTCTAAGGTTCAGAATGATAAACTGAATACGTGATATGCGTTTGTGCGTCGGTGTCCCTTCGACGCTATATAACAAAGCAAGAGTCTTTTTGTCCTTGAAAGTATTTAAAACGACACATTTTTAACCTATTCCAGGGTCTCACAGACGACGTATGGTGGCACTACATGATCTCAGCCGCCTTCTACTGGTCGCTGACCATCTCTCAATTCTGGGACGTGAGACGCAAGGACTTCTGGCAGATGTTCGTGCACCACGTTGCCACGATACTACTCCTATCCTTCAGCTGGGTCTGCAATCTGCACAGAACTGGCACCGTGATCCTTATCCTCCACGACTGTGCTGATATATTCTTGGATGCAGCCAAAGCGGCGAAGTACGCGAACTACCAACGCTTCTGTGATGTCATTTTCACATTTTTCACAGTACTGTGGATCTATACGAGATTATATCTGTTCCCGTTCTACATTATGTGGGGGTGAGTTTATCATTGCTATTTTTGTTTGCCATAAATTTAGAATTGCGAATTCAACGTTGTTTGTGGTCCCACGGTGGGCGCCAATAAAGGATTGAACTTGTATTACCCCACAACATGTTACCGCAATTTGTGTATATTCCCAGGCACTAATATATACACGAATGAACTTTTTAAAGTTATTTTCTCACACTGTATTGATAAACTTTTTACCTTTTTTCCAATAAAGTATTGCAAAATAGGTCTTATCTCAAAGTAGGAAGCGAAATTTGACGAGAAAATTGATTTTGAGTTTCGCTAAATGCTTAGGTACATAAAAAAATATGTGGAATGTCGACATGTCACATTTACCCCAATTAGCTGTAATACTGTAGTGTAATCGTTTGTTTTCCCAAATAAATATAATAAAACCCAGTTACTAGCAAAGAATCAGCCTAACCTCATTCATGTATATTTCCAGCACATCGATCCGTGCCCCCATGCTGGTGCCGATGTTCCCTGCCTACTACATCTTCAACTCTCTGCTGTGTCTGTTGCTGGTCCTGCATATCGTGTGGACCTGGCTTATACTGCAGGTCGCTTATAAAGCTATTAGTGCTGGACAGGTGAGTTACTCATTAAAATTATTCTGGAACTTAACGCTTTGGGAGATGGCATCAATACAAACAAATTTTGTTTGAGGCAAACTTAAACAAAATTTGTTTGTATTGATGCCTGCTATTGATAAATACAGGTTTAATACGCGGCCGATTTATTTTTCCTTAAATTAAATAAAAATGGCGGAAGTTAAGCCAGCGACGCGCGACGCTTCCTACAAAAATCTTCCAACCCCTTTAAATTAGATAGATCCCGGTCACCCCAAGAGTGTATGTGACCTAAACACGATCCTGTTCATAGCACTAATACGGAAATACAAGGTCAAATTGAATTAGCTAGCAAAACTCCGCAGGCGTGGTAGGCTCCCGTCACCTCTGTTTCGCTACTTAATTACCTGTATGATTGAACTGTGCAAACCCCAACTGCACTAATTCTGCACATAATTTCAGCCAAAAGACGTCCACTGCTGGACATAGGCCTCCACATTTAGCACATTTGGCTAATTCTACACATTTGGCTGTAAAAATATACAAATTCATTTGACATCAATTTCCAGATGGAAGGTGACATCAGAAGTTCAAGTTCAGAAATAAGCGACAGTTCACATCAATCCAACCACAGCACGCCGAATCGTGCCAATAATAAAAAGTAAGTAAACAATGCTTTTGCTAAGCTAAACACGCCTTTATTGCATATTATGTGTTGCTTATTGTAAATGTCATAACAACATCTGTAATCATACCTATGTTTTACAAAATAAATGATTGATTGATTGATTGATGTCTTTCACTCGAAGTGAAACATCTGGAGACAAAATGAATTTAATAGTGAGCCGATGATGGATCTATCAATGTTGGATTTCGCTACTATCCTACAGAATAGTCGAGGAATTATATGAAAGGATCTGAATGTGAAGGGTGTCATATACACTGAGATTGGAACAACATTTAGGAAACGTCTCGTAAGGTCGATATCGGGGCTTTAGAGATGACATAATACTGATGCTGGC
This sequence comes from Diarsia dahlii, assembly GCA_949775195.1. Taxonomy (NCBI): domain Eukaryota; kingdom Metazoa; phylum Arthropoda; class Insecta; order Lepidoptera; family Noctuidae; genus Diarsia; species Diarsia dahlii. Next base: position 9,656,560 of record OX459210.1, on the reverse strand, counting down.
AGCCTTACACTCAGGACAGTGCGGTTAAGCAGACAACAACCTCCTAGGTTAAACTGACAGATTCACAAATACAACAATACTCGATCTCCCTAATTTCTACTCCTTAGAGAGATTTTCAGTTAGCTCTCTGCCCTCTGATCACGTTTGTTCCAAGCTGCGGGTGCCACAGCATAGTGAAAAAAAGTAAAAAACTAAAACCCGACTACGACAAAAAAACGACGCTGAAAAAGTATGAAACAAGATTTTCAGGATAGAACAAAAAGAAAAGCCGTAGTCACACGGTATTAAAGTGTTTAGGTTGGTACCTATAACGTGTGACTACGGCTTTTCTTTTTGTTCTATCCTGAAAATCTTGTTTCATACTTTTTCAGCGTCGTTTTTTTGTCGTAGTCGGGTTTTAGTTTTTTACTTTTTTTTATTTAAACAATTTTGGTGTTAAATATTTTTTTTACTTTTGACTTTTTGTCCGCTAGAGGGCGTGATTTTAAAAGTGAGCAATATTTTGGAAATGTACAAGTCAGGCCCTTTCAAATGATACCAAACACGGCGTATTTATCTCCATTTTTATTTTTTAAGCCTTACTTTTTGTCCGCTAGAGGGCGCCAAATCACTTTTTGTGACACGTCACCTAGCCTATGTTCAGCGGAAAATTAAGACGGTTCTAACGATACCTCATATGTCGAGTTCCGATAAGTAGATTAGAAGCTATGAGGGAACAGATGAAGATACACACATACATACATACAAACATACATACATACATACATACATACATACATACATACATAGCCAGTCAAAATCATAACCCTCCTTTGGCTTTGCCGTAGTCGGGTAACAAATGGAATGCTAACACACACATTTCTCCTCAGAAGAAGACTCGGCAGATACACAAGAGGCCCAGACGGGACGTTAATCATTCGACGACCGACTAGGGAACGGTCTCTATGCACGGTGATAGAGCAAGTGACTTGAAAACGTTTAAATGCCCGGTTTACCCGGGCAACGTTCGAAGGTTTGCCCGGTTTATACAGTGAGCCGCAAATATTGTTACCCTGCATGACGCTATTTTAACGGTTGTGAAACCCGAGTGGAATTTTTCATGACATGCATTCTGAATAGGTTTCAACCTCGATTTGATATCGAGTTTTTTTTTTAATTTACTTTCTTCTTTATTGGTGTGGGTTTTGCGCTGTGCATTGACCGCGTAGCAAGTTCTGGGACAAGTCAAATTAACTCAAATCAGGGACTGTACAATGAACTTTAACAAGATATTGTGGGAAAGAGATAGCGCTATACGGGACATCTAGCTTCATCTCTTTTCTACAATAAAATAAGATTAAAATAAATACTGCTTTACGAGGTAGTGATAGGCTCCCAGGTATTGATTTAAAACCCGGCTAATACTAATGCGTGCTATTTTGAATTTTCTTCCGTTGCAATAAAAACATGGACAATTTTTGCGGGCTTTGCGTTTGGATTTTGATGAATTTGATACTGAAATCGAAAGCATGACTTTTCGACGACGGTGATGGTGTAAAGAAACCGATGCTTTTTGATTAACGACCTTTGAATCCTGTAACAGTAGTATTTTTTAAAGAAATCACCAATGATCACTGACATTCATCACGGGTGGGACCAATATCACGTAACCCTAAGTTATTTGCGCCGTTCAAAATCGGTTTCTATACATAACAACAGGTTTACAAAGAAAAGTATGCGCTTCGTAAATCAATGTCGAGAAATAATAACAATGATGATATGCAATATAAAGCTGTTACTATCATAAAAATACTTACATAGTGTGCACACAATTCCAACACACTTTTAAGTGATTGATGACGATCTGCGACCGGAGTAACCTGAAAGATATAAAACTCCATAACGCGCAATGATAACGCAGCCGAAAGCTGGGTTTGCCTCTGAGAACTGTCTATCTGAGCACAGTCTGAGATTGAGTAGCTCCGAGAAGCGAAATTCAATCTAATTCAGAAACAAAAAAAAATCTGAAGCACATACCTTTTCTGGTATATCTATTCCGTGTTTGAGTGACGCAAATAACGTCAGGTTACAATTAACACTCCATTTATTAACTCCTCTTTGACTAAACCTCATCACAGTCACGACCTCTCAACTAACCCCGGCCTCCATCTTTCCAGAGACACATAGGGCCCGGCCCCGTCCCGGTGACCCACCCAGCGACTGCAGCGCCGTCTGGCGGCCACGCACTACACTACATCACTCCACGTTACGAGGTTGTAACTAGTTATATAAATATATCACTATTATATATAATATATACAAAGGGGCCACATTGACGCTTTGTAGCTTGAAAGCTGGTGCCTTTATGTATTGTTGTTGTTAAAATAATTATGACTGGGAATTCGTATAGTTTTAAGTGGGAGCCAAGCTTAACTTACAATAGGGTTAGACGACCGAAAGAAATCTAATTAGTCCGTCAGATAGATTTCAAAAATATATTGGACACATTTTTTTTACGTAAACTAAAAATGAATACGTTACAGTGATTTGAAAACTCGTGTGATGTCACATTTCAACACATTTTTTACCTAAAAGAGACGTCACACGCCCCACTCATGAGCTTTGACTGATAAAACTAAAACACGTATCCAATATTTTTCGATAATCTAACTGCCGGACTAAACAGAATCATATTTTTTTAGTCATTCGATATCCCTATTCTGCGTATCGTACTATTAAGTACTTACTTATTTCGCGAAAGCGTAAGGCGCTTTGCACATGGAGCAACTATTGCAGCAACTGGCAACTATCTGGCAACTAACTGTTTACATATTATTATATTTCAATTGGACTGCGCACACATAGCAAATCGAGTTTCGAGTTCCGGCAATCGTCAACAGTTTTCAGTTGCTGCAATCGATGACTAAGTTAGTTGCTAATTGCCGCAACTAGCAACTGTTAAGTATTATACCGATTTTTAAAGTTAACGTAGACGGCGACGACGTAATAAAATTAGAGCAATTGCTGCTTCTTCGATATTCATCGTCACACTGAACGCTGTTCGCTGCGAAGATTGAGCAACTCGGTTATGAAAGTTGCGCACAGATTGCCATAAAATTGCTGCAACCGTAAACGTTGTAGCAACTATCAACTAGTTACAGGAAACTTTCAAAGTTGCTTAAGTTGCTCCATGTGCAAAGCGCCTAAGAGTATAAATGTATAGAGTACCTAAATTAGGTACTATACTGCCTGAGCATAACAAAGTTGGATAATATACCAATATTAAACGCAAGCACAAATAATATATTACTCGTTAATTCTTAACCATATGTTATTGTTTTTTTAATTCTATATTGTTGATGATATACAATTACTGCACAATAACTGAGACGGGATTGATAAAGTTAAAAATAAACACAAAATAGTTCAGTAGTGTGGCCCCAAAATCTTCGTCCTGTTTGTGTTGTCCATTCATTCATTCACGAATGAATGAACTATATCTAAGTCCGTACTTATTTAGAATATACATGTGAGATTTCTAAGTATTGATAGTTCAGTTTTTCCAGCTATGGATGTCACCGTATTTATCGACATGGAATATCGATATCGATATAAAACTTTATTTAAAACGGTGACGACATTCGATTCATTATCGATAATTATGGTGACATCCTTACACAAAGTTTATGAATTATGTGTATTAGGAATCTAGATTAGATTGAATTATTTATAAGTTAACTTTTTATTTACTTTTATATGTTCTTGTTAAAAGTACACAATCTACTTTAGATTCCTATTATGCTTAAAATGTATTGCTTACATTGTTTGCAAATGTTTGTTAAAATGTTATAATTTTAAAATAAGCAATAGGTACCAAACATTGAAAACGCTTTAGTAATTATTCTTCATCGTGTTACATAATTTTAAATCCATATTGTGTACTGAAAATTTTATTTAAACTAATAACCACAAGAAGTTATTACTTGCGTACAATTAAACGTAATAATAAGAAATATTTACATATATGTATAAGTAATTTATACCAAAAATACGACGGTGCTGAAAACTAATATATCACTCACTAACTTTTAAAAACTAGCGTAAACATTAAAATAAGCATTTATTTCAATATTATTATTTCTTTGCAAAACCGGAGAACTTACTGATTATCCGCCCCTGTTAGAATTAACTGATGTTACAATGGATATTTAACCTAAATATTAACAAGAAATGAACGTAAGTAAAAAGTAATAAATTCCCTAAATTATAGTGAAAGCATGGTTTAAGTCCGCCTCTGTACATTTGCGTTTGAAATAAAAACGCATTTTAAAGAGGGTAGTTTAAAAAAACTACGCGGTTAATGACTTCGTTTTGTATTATTCAAATTAAGACTTCTTTGAGACCCAAAAAAACTTACCCTATACGTTCGTAAAACCACAGATTACCAGATACTACACTGAATACAAAATGTTCAATGCCTACCGCTTTACTAGCCTACACTTTCAAGTCGATAGACGCTGCGAACGAAAATGCACCTAACCTTACAAACTTAAAGTGAGTTTTGCTTTGTAGATGCGCGCCGCCGCGTGGATATTGTGAATTGCCAGGGCTGCCTCTGTCGAAAAAGATGTCAGTAGGAATTTGTAGTATAAGTACTTTATGAAATAAAACAAGTTTTTTAATGTATCACAATTTATAATTGGTTTAAAAAATAAGTGTAAAACGAAATCGATATAAATAAAAACGAATTGCAATTCTGTTAAGCGGCTAACAGACGTAATTAAAACGCAAGTTTTATAATGCGTAAAAGTATATGATTCACTGCAGTAAACAAAATCAGAAAAATATTCATATTCTTCAGGATATATGCTAGTAACATTGTGATGTGAAAACATAATACAACTAACTTTGCTCGATAGAAAAAAAACACGAAGATACCTCTACAAAAATCTTTTAACGTGTAAAAACCATACTAAAAAACATGTCATCGTTCTGTTTTTTTTGTCAATTAATTCTACAAGCAGCATACTAAAATCATAATGTTTTACTTTTTTAGTCTAATCAATAGTTTTTTTGTAATCGCAAAATACCACTAATTTCGCACTATTCGGCCGCAGCGAAAGACGTAACAACCGCTTTGTAGTGCAAGCTGATTAGAACTTTATTCTAACAGCATACTGTTCCTATGACCATCATTAGATGAGCTCCATGTCATCATAATAATGCATTGTCACGCGATATTCATATACCTACTCTTACGATTGCATCCGCTCAATCGGAAGCCGGGCAGTTAAAAATTAGCAAGATTTTACTACAGACAGACAACGGAACAAGTGAAATTAAATATAATCTTGTAAAAAGAAAGAAAATATTGTCTTTTTTAAAACATTGTCCTACGCTAGGAATTTCTCCTGTTTCGTGGGTATATTAAAAACATCGAATTCGAAACGAAACATCGTCGATGAAAAAATGTAAGTACCTACCTACAACTATTTTATAAACGACCGAATTTTTAGTGGCTTGTAAAAGTGTTTGTAATTTAGACCTATTTATAAAATAAACAACATTTATCATTTAATTAAACAATTGTAGGTACCTAAGTACATTTTTTCATCACTATCACTACATAGTATAAAACAAAGTCGCTTTCTCTGTCCTTAAGTCCCTTTGTATGCTTAAATCTTTAAAACTACGCAACGGATTATGATGCGGGTTTTTTTTAATAGATAGAGTGATTCAAGAGGAAGGTTTTAATACCATTTTTGCACCCGTGCGAAGCCGGGGCGGGTCACTAGTAACAAAATAAAACTTACATTTCTGTATCACGAGGAAAACCGAAAAAAGATAAATTTTTATCTCTTCTCTTGCTGGATCTACATCCATCCACTGCACACAATGCACCAGAAGTAGCCATTTCTTAAGATTTGAAAACTCAAGTCGACCGAAATATTATAATAATTATGCGTATACGCGCCGCGCGGCTGTTGACAACCCACTGCCAATTGGGCTACGATAGACCGGCGCCCGGTAGGTAGTTAGCGCGCGTAAGTACATGGAGTGTAGTATCTGTAATCTGTGGTAAAACGGTCTAATTATTTAGGTAAATTAACAAAAGTCAACAAATTATTACCTGACTACGGCAAAGCCAAAGGAGGGTTATGATTTTGACTGGTTTTAAGTCTTATTTTGTTCCTTTCTTCATTCTTTTCAACATTGCATTAAAAACAGTTCTTTGTTTTAATGCTATAATGTCTATTATTCTTTGTTGCCATTCTCAAAGTCACATTACTTAATAAGGTCGCTAATAATTATGAATAATTGGTACTATTTTTTAAGATATTTAAGAATACTTAAGTCTTGCTTTGGCAGGCAGAAAAGGTGATTGTTAAAATAACTAAAATAAAATTTCTTGTTTAAGTTTAGTATACATTTATTATACGTACAGACTGGTATCGGTAAAAACTGTACTTTGTAGTTATTTGTCAGAACACAAGCCAAATCAAAAACATTCAGTATACTGGTTTAAGAATGAATACATGATTGATGAATAGTGATTAATTATGAAATTGGTTGTTAATAACACTTTTACACGTCCGCTATTTCATATCAAGATAAAATAATAACTTTACTATCATAGAACTTAATTATTTGACTCGTAACTATTTCATTACTAACGTTATTTAGCGACTTACAAACTTATGAATGGAATGGAAATAAATATGAAAAAAAAACATGCTTTGACGATAAAGTTTAAAATCTATTCTAGAAATACAGATTGTAGAAGCTTGATGTGCTGTCAGTCTGTCTGTACTTCTCAGTAATTCAACTTTCTATACTTACTGCGATAAATAATATCGGTAAACAAATTATATCATCCACACCATATCATTATTCTATTACTTTCTTAGATAGGATAAATATAATACTAAAAATAAATATTAGTGCCTAAAATTTACGCGCGCAGAACATGTCTTATTAGAAAATTAGATTATTATAATTATTCCAAAATTAGAAATAAATAAAATAATAATAAGTTGATAGATCGCTTTATTACGGTTAAGATATGGTGGTGATTACTTTTAGGGCATTTGAAATAAGTCAAACTATTTAAATGTGACAATGGACCAGAACAAGGCCTCAAAAAGATTTTTTTCCCTAAAATTATGGCAAAAATTCTATTGTATACTTCTCCAGTTCAGTTGTATGAATAAACTACATATAATTGCTTCGATATCGTCACAAATTAAAATAAGGAACAATACTATAAATATTTTACAACACAATAAAAAGACAACGTTAAAGAATTCTTAATAGTTTAATTAATCAAACGAAAGTAGACTTTATGAGACTATTCTATTAAGTACACTTTACCTCAACGCGATCGTAGGTTGTAACTTTTCCGCCTGTTCCTATTTCAAAAGTTTTCTGTAAGCTATTTAGAGTTTATGAGTGACCAAAGGGCAAAAATCACAGACCGCGTTTTGACTTTTTACTTCGATAAGTAAAGCTAGCGGTTCATTCGATTTTTAATCTTAATTCTTATGTGAATAATGTTTATATTTCTATGAGCGAATTGAAATACAGTTTCATACTAAAACTTACCTAACTGCGGTACTCAGAGATATTTAATGATTACTTAGGTCGTCACTTAGTAAAGATTTGATATACTTTTGTTTGACAAAACTGTCAAAACCTTTACTAAGTGATGGCCTAAGAATCACTAAAGCTCTCTGAGTGCGACAGTTAGTTTTGAGGGGTAATGAATGCATGAATATCAACTCATTTGAACCGCAAAGCTTGGTCTGTAAATTATGCCCGAAACATTGGTATATCTTGGATTAAGGTGAACAAAAAAGTATTGTTATGACTTAATTATATATATCGACCACCAGTAAAAGATACATCGAGTCTAGGCATATTCAGTAATATTTCAAAAATAAAAAAGTATTTATTAAGAAAGTCTAAAATCTATCCTAAAAATCAAGTTAAATATTAAAATTTCCCGCTGATACGCTGGTGTAGTCAGTCGTTTTATTATGTAATAGGAAATACTATCGAACAAATATGAACCATATCATTTGACATAATGTACATTATTGCACACTTGTTAGTGAAATAGTTATGTATAGTCGACCTTGTGATTGCTTACCCGAAGGTTGAAACTCGTTTTAAAACGTCAAGGCCTATTTTGGCTTGTAAAAGTTCCAATTCACTGGGAGTTTTTGTCGAAGATTTAAATAGTTAGAGCCTGTAATGATCACACGCGACATCCGGCTCGAAGGACCAACAATGTACGGGTAAGGAAGGTACATTTAAATGATAGACTGATAAATGATAGAAAAGTGTATTGATAGAACATCTAAAAACTGATAAATCGATTCGCGGCGAATGCGTCTTTTTGATATTAGCCCAACAACGGTGCTAAACGACTACTAATCGTCAACGTAAAATTCCATATTTCATTCATTCGCTGCGCGTTGATGTCGGCTTTAAATTGAAACAATTGATATTGTACAGGTTTGCTCGTACAGAACCCTTTACGTAATAAGGGACCTTGCGCATTACATACATTACATTGCTTGAGGCTGTACATTTTTTTGGAATAGGGCAAATCTAACGTTTTAAACCTTTGATTTTTGTTAAAAACTGGTAAAGCAATTACGACGGCCTAAATCGAGTATTTAGTCGATTGCCGAATCGCACTACGACTTATTAGTCGCACTAAATAGTCGTTATTCGATACACAACTAATATTAAGTAATATTTAAAAAGCGGTACTATCGAATACACCCAAAGACGCTTTATAAAGCTTAAAAATAAATATTAAAAATATTAAGGAGTAATAATTTTATTTACAAGGTTAGTATTTGTAAGACTACCATTTTATTTACGTCTGTTGTTTTTTGTTCAAGTATTTAAAGAAATTGTTCATTAAGAAAAGTACATACTGTATTTGTTGCATTATACGTGCATTAAAGGCTCTTATTTTTAAACCTTATTTCGGTGTATATAAGAGTCATTTTGACGGACACTCGTAAGGTATAACTCAAGGCGAAAAGTACAAGTCTTAAAATAAATTATTGCTCTATCAACTCTTTATGAAAAATCTTTATTTTTTTCTTCTATTTGTTGGTTACATAGGACTTCAAAATAAGTGGGGAAAAGTGGGTGTGCTATTAGGTAAACCTCTGCCTAACCCTTCGGGGATTACAGGCGTGATGTTATGTTGGTTCACACCACAGAGTATTATTTGAAATGAGTATTTCATATTTTGTTTCTTTGTATTCAATTTGACATGGATCTTCTGACGTGTGGCCCAAATCCAAAATAAATCTGCCATTTTGCTTTTCAATCAAATTGATTACTTGACAAAAAAATGTAACTAGTTCGTCCCATAGATTTCCAAAAAATAAATAAGATTTCTAAACAAATTGACGACGATGCAGTGCTTCGAAAACTAGTGTGACGTCACATTTCAGTACATTTTTTACTGAATACTGACGTCACTCATGATCTTTGACGCGTTATATCTTCGTCAATTTATAAATTGATAAAACAAAGACAAGGTATCCAATATTTTTCGACAATCTAACTGACGGACTGAACAAAATCATTTTTTTTTTTTTGTCAGGAATATAGCCAATTGCACGAATGCTCACCAACAATGCACCCAATAATATCTCAAAGCCAAAGGATTCTTGTAGCTCTGTATTTAATACGTATTAATTTAGGTTGCGCACTTAATTAATTTTAATAGAGAGTTTTAAATCAAATAAAACTTACCTATTATTTTTTCATCAATATCCGGAATCCATCTTGAGTCAAACACCTGTTTTTCAGCCTGTTGACAGCGTTTCCTTTGCCTCTCCGCTGGTGGCGCCCTCTTTACTTACCGTTGGTACTAAGTATTTCAAGCGCGCCTCGGGTGATCGCTCAATTTACCGTCATTATGGAACTCATGATGCACCAGGTAGACCTTACCTGGATTCCGGATATTGATGAAAAAATAATAGGTAAGTTTTATTTGATTTAAAACTCTCTATTATTTGTTTTGTATCAATATCCGGAATCCATCTTGAGTGATGTGTTTGTTATCACCTGGTGCGCTAAACCCAAAGACGCTATAATGTGTTTTAGGATGTAGAATGTTGGGTTAACAAAAATTGTGTAAATGTATTACAATAAATCTGGTATGAGTATGACACTACTTTTAGTCATATAACAAAAGAAATGGTTACGAAAAATAAATAATATTAATGAACAGGATCAAAATAATTAGACAAAGATGTAGAATGATTGGGAACGTTTGAATCATTGTGATTTAACATTTCTCTCTGTGATCAACAGGAAAATTCTCTACGACATTGAGAGAAACCACTGCGGATCTTACTGGTCCTGGAGTTGCATCTATACCAGCAGATTTTAAAAGAGATCTCACTCATCCACCAATAACAGTTCTAGAAGCAGGTTTAATATTCCTTCTAGCAGAAATAAACAAATGATTTATATTTCCTCGACTGTTTGAAGTAATACATATTAATTGTCTAAACCAAAAATTTAAAAGATGTAATTTCTTATCAGAGTGGTCTCTTAGCCTCCAACCAGACTGTCTGTGGTTAGGGTTGTCTGTTTTAGAACCGAATGCTGGCCACAACACAATAGAGGAATCTTCATCGACTAAGCTAGAGCTATCAATTCGCAATAGAGTAAGGTCGTGAACCCTACGACCTGATGCTAAGAATAAAAGAGTAGCCACGTGTCTTGATAGTTGAAATATATTATTTTCATCAAAATCATAAGCACTCATGTGTTGCCATAAAACTAGGGTTCCAAATAGGTGGCTTAGCAGATTTCTCTCTTGCTACAAAAATGGCTTGCTTTACGTAGAAAAATTTGACGACAAATCAATACTAGATGTATAACAGGTTTGTGTGTTGTCACAGTGTAAATGTGCTAAATATTGAGCTACCTGATTCGCCTTAGGGTATTTAAAATTAATCGAATGGGAGTCATACTACCGCTTCCATCTGCGCCACAATTGTGGATCCTCTCCAGGTCGACATAAAGAATTTTTTTGTTCTTGATCTGTCCAGTCCGTCAAAATATCTTGCCACCCGAAATCAGCCATGTTTCCAAGTGTAGGTCTTGCACTTGTGGATGCGTCCCTGTTCTCGTGTCTATTAGAGTGCAGGCTAGATCTGGAATCAGGTACGGGAGATGTCGCGCTCGCCGTTGAACATCTACCCGCCAAAATACCTTGCTCCACTTCAGGGCAATTAACATATAGTGGTGGCTGGCTTGGTTCAGGTGCTGGAGAACTCGGGGAATCATATTTGGTGGTGGGAACAACCAAGCTAGGTCGGAGTGTCACTGACGACAGAATGCATTGTGATGTTGGGCTTTCTGATCGTTGACGTCCAATGATACGTACTTTGGTACTATGTCGGCTGTACTCGACGCGAAGAAGTCTATCTCCGGCGTACCCCACATTCGAAAATTTTTTGTCGTTACTGTCCTAATGAGGTGCCATTCTGGACAAGCCTTCTGCCGAGAAAGAGACCTCGGTATTGAACCTGCCCGGAAATAATGTGCTGTCAGATGAATGTTCTGCTTGTCTAGAACAGCAAGAAGATATCGAGTTTGATGAAGCAGTTTCTTGGATTTTATGCCGCCCTCCTTGTTTATGTACGAGGCTACTGTCTGATGGTCGGTTTGCAGCAGTATCTGTGCATGTTGGAGTTGCTGCTGGTACTGACATATAGCTGCTTAAACGGCAAACATCTCTTTTATGTTGAAATGCCATGTATTTTGAGAATTTGTCCAGGTTCCCACAATATTTGTGTCGCCGAGTTGAGCGCCCCACCCGATGTCTGATGCGCCTGTGGTCAAGAGTTGTGACGTCACCGAGCTTAAGTGTATTGGCATCGACATTCTTATGGCTTGACACCACCACTCCGTCTCTGATCGAGCTGGTTGAGGGAGAGTGATCGATCGATACGGGTGTTTCACCGACAGCTGTCGACTGTAGTATTGCAGAGTACGACAGTGAAGGCGACCTCTCGGAGTCATAAACGTTACAAAGTTGAGTCTCCCCATTAGAGTTTGGTACTGTTTGAGGGACCACTTTGGTAACGGAAGCTGTTGGTGAAGTGCTTTGCGTAGCGTTAGACACTTCAGTTCCGACAGGGACTTTGCGTTGCGTTTTGTGTCCCATGTAATGCCGAGAAACTCGAGGCATTTTGTCGGAACCAGAACAGACTTTTCGTAGTTGATTGTCCAGCCTAGTAAACGGAGTATCTTCATTGTGAATGCGATGTCGTCTTCCAACTGCGCTTTTGACTGGTTGGCCAAAAGAAAATCATCTAAATAAACTATGCACCTGATCTTGTGACTCCTTAGGAATTCTGTTACCCAATTGGTTATTGAGGCAAACGTTCTGGGTGCCGATGAGAGGCCGAACGGCAAGCACGTCATTTGAAGTAGTTGATGTTGACGTGAGTTTTGATGATAATTTAGCCTCAAGAACCGGCGATGTTGTTGGCGATTGGTACGTGGAAATATGCTTGACTCAGATTTAGTTTGGCCATCCAATATTTTGATGTTGTAAAAACTTGGTACCCGGAAGTGACTGAATAGTTGAAATGCCTTGGCTAATACGAACTGGTTCAGTTTTTTCAAATTGAAAATGTGTCGGAAGGTCCGATCTGACTTGGGTACCAGAAAGAACGTTGAAATGTAACTGGGCGTCAGTTCTGCAGGTTCTAGTACCCCGACTCGAGCATAGTTTGTATTTGTTTGGACATATTGGGAGAGTTTTGGTTCTGTAACATTTCAGAACTGTGGGACTCGGAAATATTAGTGGTGGTCTGAGTATGAAGGGTATGCGTGCCCCGTTCAACAGTCAGCATATTGGTCTGGCGCACCCAGATTGCTACAAACATATTGAAATTGCCTTAGACAGCCGCCTTGAAATGTCCGACAGTCATTCGCGATGTTTGTTTTTAGGGATAGCATGCGATTGCGATTTCTTACCCTTTGATTTATATCGTGGTTACTTGATCGGTTTTTGTTTTGGTGTCAAGCGTTTGAGCCCTTTGGTCTTTTATTAAAGGTATCTCGACGAAAAAACCTGTCGTCAGCTTGTTTACTAGTCGATGGTTTTTTGATATTCAGAAAAGTTTGAGGTCAGTATTGGTTTTGATTTAGTTGATACAGTAACTTTATCCACCCCCCCCCCCCAATTTTTTGGAGGTAGTTTTGAACTGCCTCATCATTAAAAAGGTATTCTGTACTAGGAGGTTTTTTTTTTTTTGTTTGGCATCACGATGAAAACCTTCAGAAATTTGCCGCAACATAGTCTCTCGACGTGTATTTATCACGCACACTATTTGTAGTAAGTCATCGGTAACCTTACTACACGCGGATTCTTTCGAAAACAATGATTGCACTTTTTCGTTAGGTGTCACTGATTCTGTAGACTCATTTGACCAATCCACAAATGATTGTAATGATTTGTGCAATTCGACTTTTTGGCAAAGTAAGGCATTCGTTAATCCAGCAAAAGATCTTTCCAATAAATATGAGCACGAATCTTCTTTCAACATATTCGGTACGAAACGCTTAATTCGTCTTTAACATTTAACTCAACAAAACCGGGGGTAGCTAAATATTTATTTTGTGCATCCGAAAACCGAACGGCGCATTCCAATCATCACACCGTAAAACGCTGTAGATACGTATTTTTTAAAAGGTATGTTTTGTTTGCCCTTGAGTTAATCGGGTAATTGTAATGACTTCCGATAAAATCTGAAGTTTGTTATTGGACAAGTTTTCAGGTCGTCGTAGATTTAACTCGTTTGTGGTAACGATTTTCATGTAAGCACATGCATTTATATTATTTTCAATAATGGAAGGATTCATTTTGAGGTTTGTTAAATAAGCCACTTGTTGTGATAAAACTCGAAATATGCATAACTCACGGTCTGGGAGTCCCTCCTTACTTTACGTTTCTCAGGGCTGGGTCCACTGCTTGTAGATGAACTGCTATCACCATCTCTTCCACTTGGCGTCGGAGAACGAACTCGTATACACATAATAGTGAACCGTCAGTCTCACTTTCCCGCTCTAAATTATTATTACAATTTTCCATAATCACTCAGCGGAGAGGAAAAAATTAAACTATAAACGTTTTACTAAACTTAATTTGAAAAAATAAGTGGGTTAAGTATTACTTTTTCGCGAAGTTTAACGTGTTTTAACGCTATCAACGAACGGCGCGAAAAACGACGCTATAATGACGGTAAATTGAGCGATCACCCGAGGCGCGCTTGAAATACTTAGTACCAACGGTAAGTAAAGAGGGCGCCACCAGCGGAGAGGCAAAGGAAACGCTGTCAACAGGCTGAAAAACAGGTGTTTGACTCAAGATGGATTCCGGATATTGATACAAAACAAATAATAAATAAATATATAACGACCCAATAGCATTTAAATTATGTTCATAAGTTCACCAAAATATTTATTTCAGAGTTCATAATGTAAGAATAAACTTAATTTAAAGGTGCATATAAGTGTTGTTCTAGTTTTTATAAAAATACCAGTATGTTTCATAGTATTTATTTACTTTAAAAATGGTACTTATGAATTGGTTGCTAATTTATAAGAAATATAGCATTTACAGGAATATTGACAGTTGTCATAAGAATAAAACAACTTATAAGTAATTTCTCTCTTAACTTTCGGGCCCTATAAGTGAAATCGGAGAATATTATCCAATAATAGTTAATGCATATCAATGACCGGTTTAACTTCCACCCTTCTTGCCTCCTCTCTTCCCTTGTATTATATTAGGAATAAAACATATGTAGCGAAATGTACACTTCTGCCCAGCTGTTTTGCGACCACAGGCAGGGTGTTATGGTGCATTTTCCTGTGACGTACAGGTAAAACTAAACCCCCGAGAAACCTAGAGAGAGTTGGCCTAGAGAAACTAACTTAATTCATTTCTCTTACAGATATTTTCTTATTCCTTTATTGTTCTGTTCCATTTTTCTCCTATTTCAGGAGACTTCAGCATAACTAAAGAAATATCGATGTTCTTATGGGCCTAGCTCTGCGTAACCCTCCTGGGTGACTGACGAATATTATGATTATATACCATTTTCCAAGTAATCTAGAAGATTGTGGAACTTCTATGACGTTTTAACCAACTTCTTAAAGAGAAGAGGTTCTCAATTTCTGTTTTATATTAGTAGCACTATTGTCTTGTCTATAATAACTGTTACTGTCTATTACTTAGAACAACTAAATAATGTACAAATAAAACATTATCATGATATGTTGGTGCCTTTCACTATATTTTAAATATTGTTGATATACATATTATATGTAAAGTTTATATATAAATAATAAAATAAAAGAACTGTATGGTGAAAAATTATAATAATTTATTGTGTATGTGTTGATCTCTGTCCTAATTGCATTTGTCAACGAAGTTTTATTTTTTATTATCACGGTTATATTTTTAGTAGAAATTATAAGAAAATGTGTGTATTTCATGGTTGTTGTCTTTGGTGTGGGATAACGAGTTTCTTTTTATGTTCTATTCGCGAAGTTAGTCACTAGTTCACTACTGGATACTTATTAAAATAAAGAAAATCATGAAGAAAGTTTTGAGTATAAACATATGAATGTGTGTGTATTAGAGTAGAGGAAAACCAAAGAAACGATGGATGGACTGTGTTAAGGATGATATGGCATGAAAGAAGGTGTCTGGTTAGATGACGAGTAATAGAGAAGTCTAGAAGAAGAAGACATGCTGCGTCGACCTCAAATTAATAGGAATAAGGGCGAGAGAATTGATAGACTTCTTATAGCTTTTTTCACACAAAGTTTGTAAAGCTCAGTTAATCTTATTTGACTTTTTTGTAGACACGCCGGAGATACTAGTGACCTAGTGACTAACTTTCTATAGAATGGCTCTATTTTTATTAAAAACGAAAATGAAATATATTGTTATAATTGAGAGATTGAGAGCATCGTACAGTACAGTATATACTTGTGCGAGTTGTAATGATTTGCAAAATAGTCTCTTTTGTATGCGATGAAACAATAATAAAATTATACGAAATATTAAGGTTTTTTTTTCAGTAACATCTATAAATTCTGTTGGTTCGTCCTTTTTCAATCATTCACACGTGAACGAATAACTACTTAAGTTTTACGGCCGCGAATCTTAGTTTCATCAACATACAACCTGACGCTGACGTGTAAATTGCAAGAAACGGTAAATTTAAATTTCGCGGGTTACTCTGGTGCTTTCAACTGAACAGTAAACTATTTTAAATTTTTCTTTACATTTCATTGTTATTTATTACCTAAATATTATCAGTTTTTTATCTTGCAAAAATAATAATAAAAACACTTCATACCTACCATACGTCAAAATTCCTGTCAGTGAATATTTACAAGGATTTACATGGCAACTTCGATTCAATTATCTGTCACTTTTTTCTCAATGAAGCCGTGAGGTGCTCGTACACATTGTAAAAATTGTATTGGATTTAATAAAATAGTAATCAAAACATAATAAAGTGCCGAATATGTTGAGGTATTACATCGACAAGTTTTGGAATGAAGACGTTTGGTTGCCGCCGAATACAACATGGGCAGACATCGCTCCTGGTCCCGATAAGGCGGTGGTTTACACCGATCATACGCACGTTTTCTTTCCTATACCGTTAGCATTTGTGTTTATATTCCTGCGCTACGTGTTAGAAAAGTAAGTAACCACATACATTATTGTTATGTTAATGCTATTATTGTGATATAAAAACAGCAAGTGTGATAACCTAATCGCGGAGTATCGCGTGAGGCAAAATATCGTGTGACGAGCAAAAAAATTAATTCATGATCTTTTTTTGAATTTTCACGAAATTCGATGAAGCGTGAATTAATCATGCTTTCAAAACTTCAGTTCATCCATAACACTGCAGTTACGCCAAATAGAACGTACCTATATGCTTTTCCGTAAAATCGAATTCTTAAATGCTATGGAAATTATTTCCCTATCGTAATTGGCACGAAACAATAAATAAATTACACCTGCCAATGCCTAAATAATGATAAATAATGGCCAGCTTCTAAGAGATGAAGCAAGAGCCAATTTAGTTAATGGTCACTTATAATTTTATTATATGTTATTAAATTTTTATACATTTATGTAGACACTGGAAAGTACTAGACGGCCACTACACATTGCTATTTACTATAATAGAAAAAGTAGGTACCTATCATAGACAGAATGCTGATTGATGTAGGTGTTCATAATCTTACTTATGCCGTACTATACAGGAAGTATGACCTCATACAACCAAAAACGATGTGCATTGGACTATTTCCTTTCAAACCTTATATGTCTAGACTTAAGTCAGTTTTTCTTTATTCCCATAACAAACTACAGATGTTTATAAAACACACAACACACACAATACTTATGATTTTTTTGTTTATTTTATGCAAAAGAAACAAAATGCTTTACTCAGCATGCCAAAGTAAAAAATATCAATTAACTTGCAACTGTTAATTAATTAACAGTCTTTTTCGTGGGTATAAATCTCAATTACTGATAATTTATTTATAGAGATTAAATACCTGTCTTCCATCTATGTCTTTCAAAGCAAAAATAGCCTATCTCAATCTTTTTTAAAGTATTTAATTTTTTATTGTTTCACTAAATTCTTACTTCAACCACTTTTATACCCACCCAATGTCAGAGTTATCCTCTCTAAAGTAATAAATGTTTGTTTCCTTCAACCGAAATGGTTTGTTGCTGCTCCTCATCTAATTTAAATTAATAACAAGCCACGCTATTTCCAGGAATAATAGCATTCTTTTTTCTTAGCCTATATTGCCCCACGACTTGGCTAAGGCCACCCCCATAGTCTTCCACTATTCTCTATTATGTAGTTTCCTCTTGTCAATTTATCACAAATGCATCTAAGTCATCACACCAGTTTTCTAAGGCCTTCCTCGCCACAACGCCCATTTTCTTGCAACCACTGCATGACGATTCTGTCTGTAGAATGCTAAACCAATAGGCCAGAGTGGTAATAAGAAATGATTTATTTTAAAACACGTACTATCAAATAGCCAAAGTCACAGGAGGAAACTATTTTAATAAGTTGGTGTCTGCATTCTGCAATTCCACATTCAAGAGGAAACTAATCATAATATTGGTTGTTTACAACAAGGATGATATAATTCCAAAAAAAATATGTTACAATTTTTTTATTTTTTTATATTCCACAACTATCACACAACGCCATCTAGTCCCAAGCTAAGCAGAGCTTGTGTTATGGGTACTAGACAACTGATAAACATACTTATATATTTCTAAATACATACATATTATAGATAAATTACACCCAGACACAGAACAAATGATCATGCTCATCACACAAACATTTGTCCTGGGTGGGAATCGAACCCACGACCTCCGGCATAGCAGTTAGGGTCACTAACCACTAGACCAACAGGCCAGTCCAATTCAAGTCAATTTGTTTGTCAATGAATATAAAATTAACGAAATATGTAAAATTAACCTTTCATCTTTTGATAAAAGGTCTACAATTCTACATGAAAAAATTTTGGCAATGTATAATGAAAATATTTATAGTGTTAATTTAAAAAAAACACTCCCGTATTTCTTATTTTTCGTTGTTATGTCATTATTGTCACAAACAAGCGGTATATGAACAGTTTAATGCCTTTTATAGATTTCCATTTCCAACAATCTTAAGTCACTGCTACCATCTTCGTTAGTATTGTTTGAACAAATCTAGGCCAGTCATCATCATCATCTTCCGGTCTTTGCCCATTCCACTTGAGGTCTGCGCAACACATTTTCTTCTTCCTTTCTCCCTTGTCAGACATCATCATCATCTGCCTAGCCTTTTCCCAACTACATTGGGGTCGGCTTCCAGTCTAACCGGATGCAGCTGAATACCAGTATTTTACATGGAGCGACTGCCTATCTGACCCCCACAACCCATTTAATACTAGGTAATACGATACCCTTTGGTAAGACTGGATGTCAGAATTTCAGGTCACTGACTACCTGTAACGACGGCCAAAGATCTATTTATATGGCAGCCGGGACCAACAGCTTAACGTGCTTTCCGAGGCACGGAGGAAACTCGGTATGTCGGGCGGTCACCCATCCACAGACCGACCTAGGCAAGCACAGCTTTACCTAAAGATCGACCCGAGTGGCAGCTCTTATTAAGCCACGAGCTCCTCCCTCCCTCTCTCCCTTGTCAGACATCACAGCATCAATTACTCCTTTCTCTTTCATATCATTCCTCACATAAAAAAATCTACGCCTGTATTTTTCTTATCAGTTATCACTTATTTTGTAAGAGTTCATAACAATAACCACAAAATTTTAATAGTCATCAAAGTTTATGATTTGAAAACTCCGTACTGTTTTTGTTGCCAATTTTCCTTTTAATATTTTCTTAGAAATAGGTACTGAATATTTTTTGCTTTTCCTTGACTTCTGTCCATTTGATTAGTGGGGTCGCAATAGGTAGAATGCTGTAGTATAAATCAAAAACAATAGGTCGTTAAATATTTTTAAAGTAGCATACAGTGGTTCATTCATTTTATTTCTGCGAGTTTGATATGGTTTTATCATTTTGTTTTTTTTTTTTTTTCTGCAAGTCGTAGGTCTCGAGTTCCAACCCAAGACCTCTGATTTTTCGGATTCATGTGTGTATTGCATAATAATCATCACTTACTTCAGTGATGAAAAACATCTTAAAGAAACTAGCACTGAGAGATATTTCTGGACGGCATGTAAAGCCGAGTCAGGAGCCCATGGGAGGCACAAAAATTCTGACCAGGTTAAGCACTAAACACAATAAAGAAGAACTACATTTTTTTGAATAAGGGCTTTTTAACCGACTTCAAAAAAAGGAGGAGGTTATCAATTCGACTGTATTTTTTTTTTTTTTTTTTTATGTTTGTTCGCTCATAACTTGCGACTGGGTGAACTGATTTTCATGATTCTTTTTTCATTTGAAAGCTGGTGCTTCCCGTGTGGTCCCATTGTCACCATTTCAATATCTGATGATGGGATCTTGTAGAAATCGGGGAAACTCTTCAATAAATTACAGCAGATTAACCGCGATTGTTGCTATAGCATATCTAAGCATTGTTTACGCCATCACACAACATAATATCACGCCTGTACTCACTACAAAGGTTATAAAAACTATTTGGTGAAGATCTGATGAAGAACTTCGGAGATAGGCAACGGAACTCCTCAATTAATGATAGCAAATGGACTGGGATTGCTGAAATCTCATGACTGTCTATTGTTTACACCAGTTCATAATATAACATCACGCCGGTACGTTGTGAAGGGGTAAGCACATGTGAACCACTAAAAAGTGAAAAATAAAAACTTTTTTACAAAAAATAAAACCGACTTCGACAAAAATAAAACACAAAAAAGTGAAAAATAAAAAAATCAGCTTCAGAAGTCGGTGGCAAAAACATGAAATCAAACAAACAAAAGTCACTGACTTCAGAAGCTGATTTTATTTTAATTCATATTTATTTCTATACCTACTCATATGAAACACCAGCTAAAAGGAAAAGGAAAACTTAGTCAGTAGGATTTCCCTTAACGCATCTCATCAATTAACACTAAGCTAGAAAAGCTTGTATTGTTAGCACTGTCATAGAAAAATGACGAATAATTTACTCTCATGCATATTTATTATGTGTGTCAAGGGTAAAACATCAGACACTGAATGGATGTGAAAAATGTCTGTAAAATCAAAACAATTCTGTTCTCCCACCGCTACAAGATTTATTTTACCTGAAATCCACTGCAGCCAAGTCCACGGACTTTCCCATGGCGCACCCCAACTCTGCCAGATCCGTCATGTCCTTTTCGATAGTGTGTTGTTTAATTTTTCGATTTCGATATTGTGTTTTCGCGCCAAGTCTTCGAACTTTCAACTGCTTGTTTCAGACGCTAGCACTTCAAGGCACTACCTTCAAACTGTAAAATTTTCTTAATAGATTTGCAACTTTATGTCTAAAGCATTAGATTCAAGGTTGATTGGGAAAAAACAGTTTCGGGTAGTTTGGTGTACTGGCAACAAACATCGCCGGAATATAGTAATACTCTACGCGGGCCCAGTGACGGCCGAAAGATGTCACATCTTCGAGTTTTGGTTCTAGCAAATGCCACTTTCCTGACTTCGTTTTCATAGACGGCTCAAATATAAGTCATAGAAAACAAACACACTCCCATGAGGCTATGACTAACAGTATTTCTTCTCATACAGTAGATTTTCCTAAACAAATTGAGTCACAATTCGTGAGAATATGACTCAAACATGTTATATAGATTAAGTACATTGATTATGATAACATCAATTGTGTTTATGACTGTTATCTATTTATTATGGCTATTTGTCAGAGACGATCAAATTTATTGATTGGCTAGATCAAATTGAGTTGACCTGGTCATGCTCCTTTTAACCTGGTGGTCCGGACTAGTCTATCTTTGTTTGCTATGCAAATAATGATTGTTATTGGTACCTAATTATATGGTAGCAAGTGGACAGTTATTAGATATTTACTTGTATAATTATATTGATGTATGTAGGACTATTATTGGCAATAAAACATAATATTATATCCTTTTGCACGCATAGTATAATAGTTTTGCTCGTCTAATAATCTCAATAGGAACTTTGAACCCGTAATTAGGCATGTTGCCGAGGGCCATATAAAATATGCAGAGGAAAGAATTTGTAATACATTTATGTGCCATACAAGGCCAAAATAATTACCCTAATCAGTATGGGACATATTTTTGTGTTTCTTAAGTCGTGTCTTGTCGAATGTTTATACCAACTAAAATGTTGCGATCATCATCATCTCAGCCGAAAGACGTCCACTGCTCGACATAGGCCTCCCTAGAGGACTAACATAGGGCCTCCCTTGTGTTGCCACATTGACGGGTCCCATGGTTGTCGCATCCAGCGGATCCCCTCACCTCAACCTTCACTAGGTCAATTCAATGTTGCGATCATTTTGATTTACCTACTCGATATTAGATAGATTTACAAGATATATTTTGGAACCTCTTTTCAAAAGACTTAAGTGTGAGTAACTTCCTCTGAATGAAGCCGTAAAAGTTGGCGCAAACTTTTACATGACCTCGAACTTTTACATGTACGGTGTACCTACTTCTAACATAAAATAACGCCCGTAATCGACAGTGGTGTACTAAGTACATTGACTTATATATTACTGCGTAAGGACTGGGCGGACGGCATGATAAAATGACGCCTCGAATTTGGTCCCAAATAGGTCTTGACTAAACCGAAGTAATGAAAAATTAATTTTTTTTTATTAACATTTTAATGAAAGCTTTATTTAATTTCTATAGACCTCGATAATACCACGCCACGCCGCTCATACAAGGTTACGTTTACGAGCAGCCCGATTAGTTCTTTAAGGGGAACGCATCGAGCAAAATGTTCGGACGACCGTATCTTTAGTTTTTATATCAATGACTAAGTAGGTACTAGTACACCCACATTTCGCCAGTTATCCAAACATCAAATAAATTGGGATAAGGGGGATAAGGACAGGAGAATGATAATGATAACTGTGCCAGAGGTGTTGGCAGTTGATTGACCTACTGCGACGTCTGCGACCATGCTTAAAACAAGATTCCAGGCTTTTTTTTATTTTATATGGGCTTACTCTTGACCTCAATCTTGCCATAAGGGCAGAAATGAGGTCGACGATGGAACGAGCTTACCCAGAAGAAGCCTATTTACTCGCGACTTAAATAGATTGGGGTTATATGAACTCGGGAAAACCGACGCCGGCAGGGTGTTCCACTCCTTGGCTGTACGAAATACGATTAATAAGGCTGCTACTGAGAGGAAAAACTCAATAACTCTGTGCCCCACCTAAGACCGAACCCAACACTGCAATCTCAGCTGCTCAGCAGAAGCGCTTCCGAACACTAAACCAACGAGGCAATCAACTTGACACTGTGTAAAATACAGAATACTGTAAGAAAAGAGAACTTTACACGAGAAAGTGGCCCAAATAATACTTTCTTTTTCATTGTTTACTCGTCAGCGTGTGTTAATTTCTGCAAGACATTTTTGCGTGCCAACAAAATGTGCTAATCTTCGTTCACGGGCTAGCTTAGGTAGGCGTAGGCGACCTCACCTTGCCTTTTGTGAGTAACGAGAGTTCGCATTGTTATCTGTAATACACACATAGATACTTTGTTCATGAAACGGACAACAATACAAATATTCGTGTCAAGTCGGTTTTGGCGTTTTTGGTGGATTTTCATTCGTTCTTACTGTAATAATTGATGTTGATTTCAAAAACTCGCGTACTCGAGCCGTTTCTGTAAATGCAATCTAACCATTTCTATTTATTCTAAAGCGAACCCCCCTATACCTCTTTAGAACCTCAATACCAGCAGATTCGGGACAAACCTTTGTTGGCACGACAAGTGGATGTAGCCTATAAAATTCAGCCTAGGTAATGTTTGCTGCTGAGATTTAATCCACCTTTCCTTGAGGGCTTGATAATTCATCATACGAGCTTACAGCGGGGTAATCCAATAAGAATTAGGCGCGTTATCATCATTCTCCTGTCCTTATACCAATTTATTCCTCTATTAATCGTCATCTCAGCAGTAACCTCCTTTCTAGCCATATCGTACTTAATTCACACAGTCCATCCATCGTTTCTTTGATCTTCCTCTACTCATAAAGCCATCTATATTCATTCATATTCAAAATGAGTTACGTCAAATATCTTTAAATGCTTTTGTACTCGAACATCCTTACGTTTCCCTTTAACTTTTTCGACGGCCGACTAACACGTATTAGTAATCAGTCTCAGATCCAGCTTTTCCCTTTGGTCCCCAAGCCAAGCAAGCTAAGGTCCGTACTACGGACCTTGGCTTAGGGCTCAAGGACCACCTGTGGGGTACGGACTCCGTACCCCACAGGTGGTCCTTAGTGCGCTGCCGCTTACTCTTTAAGTTTTTCTGCCCTTACACTCAAGGCATCCATAGGATTGTCCGGTTAAGCAGAAGCTAGCCTCATAAGTTGGCCTTTTTTATGGGACAAGCCCGCCACACTATTCCCAAACCACTGTAACTCCTGTAAGCCAGAACCAACAGTGGCGATCACCAGAAAAGAGCCGAGACAATGAAGCTCGACGAAGTCCCAGAGAAACGATTTAACTGCCTTGGATCCCGCGACGAAATTAATCAGAAAATAATAGCTTAGGAGTAGGAAGTGACAATCATAGGTTGGCCTGCGAGATGCAATGTAGAAAAAAAAGTGTAAATCACAGGCTAGCTTTCCAGTGCTTACGTACATGATATGGATGACTGCGTGTAACCCCGCCCCCGTATCCACTCGGATATTGCTCTCTTATCAACAGAATAAAAGAAAAACAGTAAATATCAGCACGGTTATCATCCGACGACGAAAGGGTTATTGGTTCATGGACTTGTAACTTGTCATTGCAGTATTGATTAATTTTATGCTTCTGCTGACAATTAATTGGTGTAACCTTATTTGTGATTGGGGTTTTGTGTCAATTATGACGCTAGCACACTAAGCTACCCGAAACTCAATTTTTTCCCAATTTCAAAAAAACCTTTTTTTTGGAGGGTGGGGAATCAAATTACTCCTCTCGCTCTGGGCCGTGCAGAAGGGAGTTCCAAACTTCTTCTGGCTAAAAACCTCTTATGTTCCTTCTTAGTCCTTTGTGTCCGGGACCGCGCTTTCTCTTTCGAACAATCCGCAGCCCTGGGACAACCCGCAGCCCCGGTTCCCAATCAACCTTAAACCTCATAAGGTTCAAGGTTGATTTAGCGATTAAGTTGAAAATGTAGGTATTACTTAAAGTAATTTGACAGAATATTGTAGTAGCATCATGTGCTGGCGTCTGTATGATCTAAGATATTTTCCTGTTCATGAAACGTTATAATTCCACTAGATATCCGTTAAAAATAAATGCAGTAGGTAACTGAGATACAAAATTATCCTGTCAATAATATCGTACTGATGTCGCCTTGTGTACGAGGCCCAAAGGTTTTTGTGTAATTCCAATTACAACCACTGTTTAACATAAAACAACTCCAACCGCGTCGATGGCATAGCTTCAATACGAACAATGATTGCATCTTGCACATGTCGAACAACAAGTCAACAACCCATCGATCTCGTGCTAACCTAGTGCCCAATGTATCAGTCCGGAGCTGAACGATTTCGCCAATTCGTGGACTTGTATCTCTGTTTTATAAACAAGTATACATAGGAAGCAAAGGTCTTCAGTCACCAAATGAGGTTACCAAAGACTTCCCCCCTTTTTATCTTGTGTATGTTTATGGTAGTCAAATGTGGTGCAGCCTCAACAAACACTGCCAGTGTCTTATCTATGATCCCAAAATAAGAACTACTGAGATATCAGATAAGAATCTTTGCAGCGGTTTTAAGCGCCATTTTTGCTATCAACTTCGAGAGACTTCAAGAGATCTTGAGACTTTTTTTTTGTTTTTGGGAGACTGAGACTTTTAATGACATCTCCTACCCCCCTCGATAATCACCCTTTTAGTTAAAAAAGACTTGGTGAACTGAGAGTACATAAAAAGTTTGTTTAATTATTTTAAGTAAAATTACTGGGTCAAGGCGCTTCCTTGGACGAGCGACTCTAGCCAAGTAAAAAACCAGCAAAAACTTAATCACGACATACTTTTTGCAGATTTGTCATCGCTCCATTTGGTACATACTTGGGCATAAAGAACACGAAACCACGGCGAGCACCAAACATTCCTAAACTTGAGAATATTTACAAGTCTTCACCTAAACTGAAACAGGTAAATATTGCAATGTTTTATCGTGTTTTATTCTAAAAATAAATTATCTCACTTTGGTTTTTACAGCTCTTTACGTCATGTCATAAGAACTACGTAATGAAAATTTTTCAGATTAATGTAAAATCATAAAAATGTGAAGTCTTAGGTAGTGCAGTTGATGCATTTATCAAGTTGTCTTGTACAGTTAGTATCGGAAGTCATTCATATCTAAAGTAATACAAAGTTAAACAGTATCTCTCTTTCATGTAGCCAAGAACTTGTGATAAGTTATCGCTTAAAAACTGAAGTGTGAATTGATTCTCGTTGCTGGCTGTACCAGTAGGTAAGCTATAAAACTGCTATCATAGTTCCAGCCCATCTAGATGATATGACTTTTGCGGAATTTTAATTTCTATTTAAAAGTAATATAGATAACGCAGTTCCTCGTCAGTTTGCAACCTTGGATGTCAACATATCACAGATAAAATAAGTTTCACGGACAGACTTGTAATAAATTTTAATAAAAAGGTATTATTTGCCTGATGGAAGAATAAATGTCATTATTATCAAGTGGTCCCCAAATGCTATGTAAATGTAAACCGTCTAATCTCGCACTATCAACGGTAAATATGTGAACACTACTTGAAGACCGGCGACCGGTGATGATAACGACATTCAAATTGTACTCAAATTATAATGTTTGAAGTACAATTTTGATGTGAGAAGTCAGATATGATAGCTGTATTATTGTGTTGAGTATTTTAAGTTGTAATGACTATGACCAAGGTACAGCTAATCGATCGCAAAAACAGCAGCAACAACTAGTAGACCACCGCAAAAAACATTTCGCAAAATGGGTTATTAAAGATCCCTTCGACATACATCGCGAATGCAGTGCGACCGACCATGACCCAAGTGTCCAAGAATGTCCAAAGTGTCCTTACACCACACTTTTGATGAGCTAGACTAAAAAGAACGCCACAGACGCAGCAATTAATTCTGTCTGGCCATCAACTAGGCCTATGATGTCGTACGTACCGAAGATCGATGAAGAAGAAGTTGAAGCTACAACTTGGAAATTAAATAAATATTTCATCTCATAAATACATAAAATACTAGCTGACCCGGCAAACGTTGTTTTGCCATATAAATAATTTCCTAGTAAAAAAAATTTAGGGGTGGACTACCCCTAACATTTAGGGGGATGAAAAATAGATGTTGGCCGATTCTCATAGATACCGGATAAACACAAAAAATTTCATCAAAATCGGTCAAGCCGTTTCGGAGGAGTAGGTATGGCAACGAAAACTGTGACACGAGAATTTTATATATTAGATTACCCACAAATTGTCGACTGAAACAAAACAAATGCAATGTGATAATTAGGAGTAGCGAGTAGCCTATCATAACTAGAAGTTGTGGAACATCATGAACCAAACTATATACTGAACTGATTTCTGATTGATGTTTATCGGACCAATCGGAGAGTTTACTATAAAACGACTTTTTCAAGTCGGTTCTCAAAAGACGACGTGATAACAAACGTAAAAAAATACAACTGAATGGACAGCCTCCGCCTTTTCTGTTAAAGCAACGACTGTTCAATACACTTCATAAGAATGTGATAAACTGATAAGTCTGTCGTCAAATATGTGAAGTAATCTAGTCGTTAGAAAGCTATTATAAAAGCTGGCATGAGTCAACATGCTTAATTAATGAATTAATGGCCAGGCATGCCAAAGACGTGGTAAGCTAGGAGCGGTGATTAATGCTCTTAATCTATATCAAAAGAAGCCCCATAGTCGGCAATTAGGCACAAATTAATCACTATTATCGATGGAATATAGGAATTTCCATTCGACAAAATTTAACGTAACTAACCACGAATTTTGCGATAATTCTATACAAATAAGGTGAATCATAAAGCCGGATAATTCGATACTATTATAATAGCATTATCAAAGCGTAATATTTATTATCAATAGTTTTTACATAATATATTCGATAGCGTATCATATCTGTTTACAAATCGCTCGAGTGGCGCTCGGCATTGTTTTGTAGGCGTAGTAGGAACTCCTAGCGATGTTATTTACTTGATTGCTATTTGCGGCGGCCGTGGGAGAAGGCACGTATAGGCTAGATTTACCACACGAGACTGTAGGTGTAACCTTGGCTATAGGTATGGCAGTAATCAATCACTGAAATATTACTATTACCCGTATTGTCTATCTGTTGAGCTCATTCATATCGTGGCTAAATAATCACAGTCACACGGGTCGGTCTTCAAGGTTAAGCCGTGATTGCTAAGGTCGGACTGTGGGTGGTTGACCATCATTACATGCCGCGTTTCCTCCGTGTCTCGGAAAGCACGATAACCCGTTGATCCCGGCTGTCATTTGTAGATCTTTGATAGTCGTTAAGGTCCGAAAGTCTGACAATCAGTCTTACCAAAGGGTATAAAGAAAGAAAAGATCGAAAACATATTTATTTGGCACATGCCACAAGTGTGGTGTGCACTTCACTAAACAAAACCCATAATCTACTGGGTTGTGGAGGTCCGATAGGCAGTCTCCATGTAAAATACTGATATTCAGCTCCATCCGGTTAAACTGGAAGCTGACTCCAATAAAGTTGAAAAAGGCTAAGCGGGTGGTGATTCTCCATCTCATTTTCGTAATCAGCGACCCCGAAAACCATATAAACGACACCCATGATGGAAAAACTAAAAAAAAATTTTCGGCGCCATTTTGGATTTTAATTTTGACCTCATTTTCGTAATCAGCGACCCCGAAAACCATATAAACGACACCCATGATGGAAAAACCTAAAATTTTCCTAGCCGCCATCTTGGATTTTAATTTTGAGCTCATTTTCGTAATCAGCGACTCCGAAAACCATGAAAATGACACCCATGACGGAAAAACCAAAAATTTCCCTGGCCGCCATCTTGAATTTTCATTTTGACCTCATTTTCGTAATCAGCGACCCCAAAAACCACGAAAACGACACCCATGACGGAAAAACTAAAATTTTCCTGGCCGCCATCTTGGATTTTCATTTTGACCTCATTTTTGTAATCAGCGACCCCGAAAACCATATAAACGACACCCATGATGGAAAAACTAAAAATTTTTTTCGGCGCCATCTTGGATTTTCATTTTGACTGCATTTTCGTAATCAGCGACCCCAAAAACCATTTAAACGACACCCATGACGGAAAAACCTAAAATTTTCCTAGCCGCCATCTTGGATTTTAATTTTGAGCTCATTTTAGTAATCAGCGACTCCGAAAACCATGAAAATGACACCCATGACGGAAAAACCAAAAATTTCCCTGGCCGCCATCTTGAATTTTCATTTTGACTTCATTTTCGTAATCAGCGACCCCAAAAACATGAAAACCACAACCATGACAGAAAAACCAGAAAAAATCCTGGCCGCCATCTTGGATTTACATTTTGAGCTCATTTTTGTAATCAGCGACTCCGAAAACCATTAAAATGACACCCATGACGGAAAAACCAAAAATTTCCCTGGCCGCCATCTTGGATTTTCATTTTGACCTCATTTTCGTAATCAGCGACCCCTAAAACCATGAAAACGACACCCATGACGGAAAAACCTAAAATTTTCCTGGCCGCCATCTTGGATTTTAATTTTGAGCTCATTTTCGCAATCAGCGACCCCAAAAACCATGAAAACGACACCCTTGACGGAAAAACCAAAAATTTCCTTGGCCGCCATCTTGGATTTTAATTTTGAGCTCATTTTCGTAATCAGCGACCCCAAAAACCATGAAAACCACACCCATGACGGAAAAACCAAAAATTTCCTGGCCGCCATCTTGGATTTTAATTTTGACCTCATTTTCGTAATCAGCGACCCCAAAAACCATGAAAACCACACCCATGATGATAAAACTAAAAATTTTCTTCGGCGCCATCTTGGATTTTAATTTTGACCTCATTTTTGTAATCAGCGACCCCGAAAACCATTAAAACGACACCCATGACGGAAAAACCAAAAATTTTCGTCGGCGCCATCTTGGATTTTCATTCTCATTTTTGTAATCAGCGACCCCAAAAACACTACTTTATCAGCAATACCTAAAACTAGTCGGTTTGATTGAGAACGCCGCGTGCTTTACTACCCGCTTGAAAAGTCGCCGCGATAATCGCGGCGGCCGTCGCCGCGGGCGCCGCCGCGGGCACCGCCCCGCGTCTGTATGAACAGCGTAGTACATTGCCATACGTTTGTGTTTGCGCGTGCGATGATATCTGCCGCTGCACGCATCGCGTGTCCGTGAACACAAAAATCGCACGACGCGCCGCTCGTCGCGTCGCAGGTCGCGCCGCGCGTCGCGTCGCGCGTACGTGAACACGCACTTAGGGATTGGAACAAGCTAAGAAAAACCTATATTTATGTCCAACAATAAAGGCATCGAATCCACACAATGCTATCGCAGTTTATGTGTTAAACATAAGCGCCTATATATCGCCTACCCAAGTAAAAGTAAAGCAATATAGAATCTACATATTGATTCACTTAAAGCGAGTAGTTTCACGTCGCAATCATTACAGACACGAAAGATCGTATAACGATAAGTCGATAACCAACACTTTGGAGCGAACCACTCTATATGCATACTGAAATTCTATGGAAATATGCATGAGGCAAATTATGGAGCTCACGCTAAGGTCAAAAATATTTCACGTTATTTGTCTACCGACATTAATATCGATTCAATACAAGGTTGAAGGTAAGTAAAGGACAAAGTAAAACGAGCGCATTGGCTTTTGCGTTGAGGGTAATAATCGTACCGATCCTCGCACGAAAAATATTTACTGGAAGGTGGGAGTATGAGTTTACCTGCAAATCCTTCAATAATACCAGCAGTCAATGTTTGCCAACTAATTGACTAGTCATGATTCAATCCTAATCCGATCCTGATCCGAGGATATAGAACAAAGCTGGTATATAGGAGATATACCTCCTTTAATCATCAACTCTCAGAAAGGTCGGTAGCGGATTGATCTGCCCAAAGCGAGTAGAAATACCTAGGATTACTGGTTGTTAGTGGAGGGAGTGACATTGTGACCCGTAATTGTAATTTATTTTTCATAATTTCTATTTTTGTTTCCAGCCGGCACTCTTAGCCAAGAAACTCGATCTTTCCGAGCGTGAAGTCCAGCGCTGGTGGCGTCTTCGCCGCGGTCAGGACAAGCCCTCGACCCTCGTGAAGTTCTCCGAGAATGCCTGGAAGGTCGTCTTCTACACCTGCAACTTTGTCTACGGCCTGTATACCCTGTGGGACAAGGAATGGCTTTGGAACATCGACCAGTGTTATATCGGGTACCCTCATCAGGTAAGATTGTTTGTTGTTTGTGTGAGTCTTATGGGTAGGTTTTGTTTTATGGTTGAATTTTGAAGTGATAGACACCAGGTATGATTATTAATTTATTGCATATAACTAGGGTCCCTCCGGTCGTGATCGCAACTGCGTTTCATAACCAGTTGCGAACTAAGAATTTTTATTTTTATCTAGGTACCAATCCGCACTGGGCCCGCGTGGTGGATTATAGCCCATCCCTCTCCTAGAGAGGAGGCCTGAGTCCCTGCAGTGGGAACAATATAGGCTGATGATGATGATGATGATGATGAATTTTTATTCCTTGATCGCAACCAGTTGCGAATTAAGAATTTTTATTCTTTGTTTGCAACTTCAAGTTTTACGCAACCAGATTATGCGGATCTCGAAAGGTTATGATGATATTATGGTATGACCTTTAACATAATCTTTTTTAAAGTATTTTAAAAGTGATAAAAAATTGTATTTTGAACTCCAGAAAGACAATATATTCAACAATATATTCCACTAGATTCATCAGCTATATTTATTAAGATCTTACAATATTAGAATAGATAAAATGATAAACAGATTCTTAGACAATTTGATCTTGCCTGTGATAAGGTTAATGAATTATTAATTTTATATTTCTCAACCGTGATTCCATCGCCGGGAGACTTATCTGTCTTCATGTCGGATAGCGATTTTATGACATTTCAAGTAGGGCCTGGGTGAAATAATGTTGCGTTAAAAGCAGGCACCGTTTGCATAATTTGCAAAATGTTTTGGTTTAATAGAAAAAGCGTTGTCAATCATCATTATTACTAAATATTCGAAATGCTCGTAGGTAAATGCATAATTGGTATTTGGTACAGAAAAACTATCGATGATTGAATATTTTTAATACCTTTTAAAGGTGACCTTCTTTTAACTTTGTACGCCCCAAAGTGGTGGCTAATAGTGCTGTTTTTAACGAGTTTCCAAAGTCTATGAACCATTTAATTACTCAAACCAGATAAAAAAAAAACGTTACATTGTATCTTCATATTACACAGTACTGACTTGGTTGTAGACGTCAGGCAGGCAGTCGTGGTAAAATACTGGTATTCAGTCTGGAAGCCGTCCGCAACAAACTTGAGAAAAGGCTAGACAAATTATGTTGAGCCGCCAGAGATCCGTCGAGATTGTGCAATGCTTACTAGCTTTAAAGTATTTATTATATTATGCTTGAAAAAACTTAGTTGGTCTAGTGGTCGCAAGCGCGACTGTTGAGCGTGTGGTCCTGTGTTCGATTCCCAGGCCGGGCAAAGTGTTATTAAGTTTTTCCATCAGGAATACTAACAGTAAATAGAAACCTTCTGTACCCATCTATTTCGTGGTAGGTAACAGTTATTTTTTACGAACGCTATAGTAATCCACGCACGGTCAAACAATCGATGTAAAAGACCACTACAATTAGCACACATAAAAACTGACAGCTGTAAATTGAAGTAATTGTTTCACTCGCTATCATTGTAGAAATTTACGATAATTATGCTAACTGTACCCTAATGAGTTGCTGTAGTGTTTTGGGGCTTTTAACAACGTAATTATTTTTTGGTTTTATGTTTTATTTATATACTAGCTTTTGCCTACTCTTTTACCGCGTGAATAATGTACTAAAACCTTCCTCGTGAACCACTCTATCCATTGGTTAAAACAGCAACAAAATCGGTGCAGTTTTTGAGTTTATCGCGAACATACAGAGAGACGCGGCGGAGGACTTTGTAATTGAACATTGAAAGTACTTAATGGCAGTAGAAACGCACCCTTTACACGGGAATTAAGATTTAAACATGACTGGTGAAATACGGTTATGCTACGGTTAATATGATTATACCTCTGCCTTACCTTCCAAAGATTACGACCATGATGTTAATGTTTATATTTTTTCAATTGCAGGGAATCACAAACGACATCTGGTGGTACTACCAGATCTCAGCCGCCTTCTACTGGTCGCTGACCATCTCTCAGTTCTGGGACGTGAGACGCAAGGACTTCTGGCAGATGTTCGTGCACCACATCGCTACGATACTGCTGCTATCCTTCAGCTGGGTCTGCAACCTGCACAGGATCGGGACCCTCGTGTTGTTGCTGCATGACTGTGCTGATATATTTGTTGAGGTATGTACCTTTTTTTACGGATGGTAAATCAACAAATGGATAAATAATCCCTCCTGGTCTAGGCGGAGCGGAAGGAAGTGTCAGATCTGTACTGACTAAAACTCACCCATGTTCCTTCTTAACTCTTTGGGTTCCAGGGCCACGGTATTTGTTTCGAACAGTCCCGCAGCCTGTCAGGTGAGGTATGTACTTGAGAGGAGCTCGTGGGTAAATAATCACACAAGCTCGGATAAATCTTTAGGTTAAACTGCGCTTGCCTAGGTTGGTCGGTGGATGGATAACCCATTACATACCGAGTTTTCTTCAGTACCTTGGAAAGCACGTTATGCCGCGCCGGTAGTCCCGGCTGTCGTTTGTAGACCTTTGGCAGTCGTTACAGGTAGTTAGTGACCCGAAATACTGACAACCAGTCTTACTACTTGGCTTACGAGGTTATCGACATGTAGGATGTGAATTCAGTGATCGTTGTGCCGATAGTCGTTTCAGCCAATACTTAATTGACAAACGCCTCGACCAATACCTAAAGGCTCGTTTACGGAGACGCGGGGCGTCGCGCAGCGCGTGCAGAAGGCTCGTCTCGTGCTTTTTTATTAATTTACTGAGAAACGGGTCCACCGCAACAAACTCTGAATTTTAAACTGACGTGCGAAAATAGCTTCTCGTAAAATCAACGATTGAAATCGTTAACTTTTTCATACATCGCCATGTTTTTGAATTAAAATCGCAGCACGCGCCGCGCGACGTCCCGCGTGTACGTAAACATGCACTAAGGCGGCTCTCGTTAGACACCTGGCTGGCTTGATTCAGAAAGCGGAACTCTTGAACACGTCTCGTATTGTTAGCAAGTTCCTCTTTCTGGAGCTCTGACCTTGTTCCTGATACCGATGGGCTACTATTTTATACTTTTAAGAATTATGTAAAAATATAAAAGATGTCTTAGTATAAGAAATGTTTATTTTACAGTCGGTAAAGGCGTCCAAGTACGCGAAGTACCAGAAGCTGTGCGACACTCTGTTCCTGATGCTCATCGTGGTGTGGATCGGCACCCGCGTCGGCATCTACCCCTTCTACCTCATTTGGAGGTAAGATATTGTCATTCATACTGTATCCGGGGTTGCAAGGATCTCTGGCGCTTAAGACTTGAATCAGGTTAACACGGACAGATTAGCATTACCTTGCACCGTTTTCCTTTTCTGTCTGTTCAATTTAGAATTGCTACTCCACTAAGTGAGACGTTCGAGGGCGACTCGAACTCGAGAAAAGAGCACATGGAAGTAATTGGGGGAGGTCTTTGCCTACTAGTAGGACAGTAAAGGATAATATAAAACGTGAGAGCTCCAATCGTACGCTTACATAGTTCCGATGCGTATACTTGCGGAGTTGCGGCCGGATTCACGTTCCATATTATACGAAGGTTAAGTTTAGACTGTCGCTGGACGTCTCCCGCCGGATCTGTTCCGGTCAGGTGCAGCTTGGCTGCAGTGGCGCGTTAACCCGGGACACAAGTCCACGGGTCACAGCTTTACTACACCTATATCACCTCGCCTAGCGGTGTCCTGCCTAACACCATTTGATTTCCTTGCGACTCCAATATCGAAGACCTTCGTACGTCTCCGGATTTCGAGGAACAATGATTTCGAAAAATGTCCATCTACATCTAAAAAATGTACTAAAGTCAACACATTTTTAATTTCCAGCACATCGATCCGTGCTCCCATGCTGGTGCCGATGTTCCCAGCCTACTACATCTTCAACTCTCTGCTGTGTCTGCTGCTGGTCCTCCACATCGTGTGGACCTGGCTGATCCTGCAGATCGCTTATGTGGCTGTCCATGCCGGCCAGGTGAGAGAACTGTTTGATAGTAAATACACTGGACCCTCGGTAATCCGACAGACGTTTGCAGGGTAGTGTTGGATTATCGAATTTGTAGGATTGTAGAGTACTGCCTATAGTCTGGATTTTTTTACAAACAGTACCTTACAATCCGACAACATAAGGTCCCATTAAAATAGGTGGACAAATTTTAACACAGCGTTCAGTAGGTCTAACCAAAGATCCAAAGATATCTAAACAAAAAAACCACTAAATATAGTGTTTTTTTTTTACTTAAAATAATAAATTGCCGGCACTCTAGAACAAACTCATTCTTTATGAGTAGGTACTTAAATGCGTTTTTCTATTTTTTTTTACCATTTTCCTTATTTTAGTGGTCTGAATGGTTTCTGTAATTTTGTCCACCTATTTTAATGGAACCTTATATACTGATCAAAATAATAAGATTCTATTTGAACTACAAATCACATTATGTGTGTCAGATTTAGTAAGTTGTAATTAGGATTAGAACAGGGTTACCAGGGGTCCATTGTAATAAACAAAACTATGCCGATGAAAATTCGTTTATTGACCCTTGAGAAATTTCGATATACAGGGTGGAAGGAACAAAACAAAGGCTAAAACGGGTGGTAACCATTTTAAATTCAAATCGTTTATTGCATCCATAATGTACATTTTTACAGGTGATATAAAATATTTTTTAGACACAATTATGGACCCTGTTGGGCACAGCAATTTTTATATAAAATAAGTAGAGAGAGGAAGAGCGCTTTGCTTCTTTTATTTAATATTAAGTTGGTATTATTTCTATATCTATCTTATATCTATTATCCTATTAATCTATATCTATTTATCTATATTTATTTACTTATTCTATTAATATTGTATTCAGTACATCATTTTTTACGGGTAACGGCTAAAAACAGCTGTTTTCTAACAAATTGCAACCTCGCCTGCACGTTAAAAATGTATTGTTCCATACATTTTGTTGTGATTATTGAGAGCAGCGGTGGCCCAGTGGTGGCTGCCCCGACTTACGAGGCGAGAGTAAGTCGGGAGTTCGAACCCAGGCGTATTACTTCGTGTAAGTTACTTCATTACCAGTGCTCTCAAAAACGGTGATGGAACTGGAGGTCTACCATTCCGCACGGGGCCCGCTTGGTAGATTATAGCCCATTCCTTCTCGTAGAGAGGAGGCCTGAGTCCCTGCAGTGTGAACATTATAGGCTGATGATGATTGACACACTAATCTTTGGCTACCCAGGAAATGTGTACATTTATTAACTGTAAATTGATATTTATTTACAGATGGACGGTGACATCAGAAGCTCGAGCTCGGACCTGAGCGACAGTCCACACAACTCCAACCACAACTCACCTACTAGGTCAAAGAGTAGAAAGTAAGTTACAATTTATATTTTTTTTATTTTTTAAAAAACGTTGCCCCACACTAGGAACTTCTCCTGTATCGTGGGTGCGTTTACAAACATTTAAACTCACATACACAAATACCCAGACCCGGAACAACTATCTGTAGGCCATACAAATATTTGTTCCGTGCGGGGATCGAGCCCGCGACACGCAGCGCAGCAGTCCAATCGCTCAGCCACTGCGCCAACCGTGTCGTCGTATTTATATACCCTCTTTGCTTTACAGTCAGTGACCTGAAAGTCTAACAACCAGCCTTACCGAAGGGTATCGTATTACCTGGTATTAACTGGGTTGTGGAGGTCAGATACGCAGTCGCTCCATATAAAATACTGGTATTCAGCTGCATCCGGTGGGGCTGGAACC
Source organism: Diarsia dahlii (assembly GCA_949775195.1). Classification (NCBI taxonomy): domain Eukaryota; kingdom Metazoa; phylum Arthropoda; class Insecta; order Lepidoptera; family Noctuidae; genus Diarsia; species Diarsia dahlii. The sequence continues at coordinate 9,619,511 of OX459210.1, read as the reverse complement.
CGACCCTAAAATAGTTAGGAAAAGTCTAGGCAGAGGATGAAGATGTCTGCTTTACCCAGGTCAAGTCGTTGGTCTAATGCGACTGCTGAGCATGACGTTCTCGTCAAACTATTCTGGCAAAGTGTTGTTGGGTTTTTACATCGGGAACTTTTAAATAGGCACGGAGTCTTGTTTTGTGCCCGTTTGATGACAATAGGGTGGATAAGGTGGATGTTCCAGGGTAGCCCGCGAAATTCAAATTTTCTTACGTTTTTAGCGATTTGCATCAAAATCATCATTACAACCCTCCAAGTTCATGTAACTGTCAAGAATGACCTTTTGATGAAATAATCATTCTTGAGAGTTACATGAACTTGGTTGTAATGATGATTTTGATGATTATAATTCGGTACAGTGCGATCAAATTATCTTGGCAGGTCCGAACTTCGTGCAGGTCATTTTGTTACAACGAATGTATAAAAGTATTATGATATTTATTTTATTTGTATTTCTCACTGTTTAAATTAGATATTTTCTGATCGTTTAAGTATTGGTTTATCTGGCAATAACAGTTTTATTCACAAGTTTACATGCGTAAAATTTCGCAAAGCCTATGTTCAGACCTGCCAAGATAATTTGATCGCACTGTAACTGCATACGTCTTACAGCCGCGAATCATATTTTCACTAACATACAACCTAGCACTGGCCTGCAAATCGCTAAAAACGTAAGAAAATTTGAATTTCGCGGGCTACCCTGGAACATCAACCTTAAAGAAATATAAAACGATGTCTAAATATACAACTAAATTATCCATGTTTCTTTTCCAGGGACACGTAGAGACATTCGTCTACAGATCAACAACAGAGTCTCACAACACCACACACAGTTGAGGTCTGTGTTCCCTAATCACAGCACAGAAAACTAAAATTTTCCGTGCACACCTTCTATTGCGTCATCTCTATGAAAACACCAACCTACACCCAAATCTCGTAGGTGAAAACGCGCAATGGAACGCAAAATGGGTCACCTTGTTCATTTTTGTTGCAGTCTGTAGCTTAGTTTGTATTATATAATTGTATCTGTGAGGTTTCGCTTCGGGATGGTGAGGCTTCACGCTAAGGGATAGGTTGGGGCGGGCAGGGACGTTGGGAATCGCTATCGGTGGGATGTTGATCGATCAAAATTAGGATAGGGTTTTGAGTTGCTCTGTTAGGCTATAGAGTTACAAATATTTTGATTACTATATCAAATCGTTACCAGTTTATTACGCAAAACAAAGTTCATAATTTTGCAGAATTGTGCTTACTATCGCAAAAAAGTTGAAATACTTTATTTTGCCATCTATTAATTTAACCTTAATTCGCGACAACGCAACTACATTGAATAAAGAAGGACTTCTATCGTTATCTCCTGCCCTTTTAATGGGCTCTTGTCTTTCTATTTTCTTCTCTTTTGTCATGTCTTTTTTTCATACTTCCCTATTAGTGGCCTTCCCTTGTAAAATGCTAGGATAAAGCGAGTCTATTCTATTCTTATTTTGATCGCATTAGAGTTGTGTGTGCGACGATAAACGTTATAGGACGAACAAATTATTGTTAGATAGTTTTCAAGGGTACCGTTTGATATTAATGCGTCGTTTCACGGCGTAAGTAGATAATAGGTGCTTGCATGGAGAAAATCACGATACTAAGTTATTTTTCACTTTATTATCAAGTAACTAAGGCCTATAATGGTGAAGGCAAACGATGAAACTAATAGCGCTGGTATAGCTAATTCCAACGATCGTCATTGGTCGAAAATGTGTCAATGTCAGTTTATATTTCAAAATAGCGTAACCTCATTCGTCAGATTGAGACCAAGCTATCGTCACGCCATCTACAATGAGCTTTTAAAGGGCCTTTCCCATTGGTTGGCTATGGATAGTAAACCTGTCACTTGTCAGTGACAAGTTCTAAAATGGGCACAAGTAAGTACGAACCGTCTATTTTCACCATGCAAGTACACTCGCACACGTTACTCCAAGAATTTTGTTGCCACTGACAGCGATTATCATCAAAGGCTAGTATTTGTTATGTCCTTCATCAATTTAAATTGTTTGGAATGACTCATGTTTTTAAAATTTGCAATTTTTTGAGCGTAATAAACTAATAAGTACCTTATCATTCTTATAAAACGAATGTATGTGTACAAGGTTCATGTAAAATCAGTGGCAAATAACTTATCCATCTTTGCATAAATGGCTGAGCTTTTTTAGAATGCGAATCGATAGAATTTTATAATTCTATAATATAAAAACATGCTAATTGCTAGAAATGGCTGTACATATTCCTTTAAAACACATCATGTCTAGGGCAGTCATGTTATAGTATAGTCAGTGCCCAGCCTTTTATGACCCCCCGTATAAAGAAGAGGAGGGCAAGTGGTGTGAGAAGAGGGGTAAGGTAATGTTAGGTACAGGCTGTACTAAAAGAAAATTTAGTACAAAAGGGTAGTTGACAAAAAAAATCTAATTAGTCCGTCACATAGATTACCAAAAAATATTCGACACGTATTTTTTCTTTTTGCACGTAAACCAAAAATGAAGACGTTATAGGGCTTCGAAAACTCGTGTGACGTCACATCGCACTGCATTTTTTACCACGTAGTGCCATCAAAAGCCCCCACTCCTGATCTTTGACGCGTTATAACTTCGGTAATTTTTATTAATTTGATAAAACAAAAAACACGTATCCAATATTTTTCGATAATCTAACTGACGGACTAAACGGAATCATATTTTTTTTACCCAGGACACATCCCTATGGTACTGATTTTCAGACATTGTTTCTCCATTTCTAGACTAAGGCGATGAGTCATATTAAATTATTTAAATTGATGAAGTAATCGAGATTAAACGGAATACCGGAAAGTGAGGCCTCAAGGCTTGTAGCACTTAGAACAATACGGAGGCATTGTTTGTAGAAACTGCCGCGAGTGGCGCTAGTGGACCTATCTCAAAGAATATACCAAAATTAGCATTAATAACATGAGCACAAACATAATTATATATTAATCCGACGTCGAAAAGGAAGTATTTACTAAAATAGTATTTAATTAATTAAAACTTCCGAATTATATAAATAATGGGAACTTATTGCTTACGCCTGTATTTCTAAAAACTATTGTCAGTTGCCACTAGCACCATCTAGCGGTCAAATGCACTCCTTTTATAGAACTATTCGTAAATAACGGCACACTGTGAAGACTATTTTATTTCTGCAACAAAGTAAAGGCGTTTAAAAAACTCTTATTCTTAGGCACCGAGATCGGTCGTTCGTTCATCTGTAAATCCGAACTAAAGAGTCTGTCTAAGACTCAGGCCCGTAATCCACCAAAGCGGAGACGAGCAGAGCGGAGAGGAGATGTGCCAAATTCGACCAATCACAGGAAGGGCGAAAGACCACATGTACATTTTAACTAATGTGATTGGCCGATTTCCGCACATCTCCTCTCGTCTCCGCTCCTCTCCGCTTTGGTGGAAACCGGGCCTTACTCAGCTAGAAAAAAGAGCCTAGAAAGAAGACATCATATATTTTGTCACATCAATTAAAACTTTAAAACTTCCTACCATAAAAGTTTCATAAAAATAGTCTTATATTTTGTGCCGTAATAAACGAATGGTTCCTAATCGATGTTAAAATTAATGTTTATAAATATCTAGCGTAAGCTCAATGTGTAGTTATAAGTTCTACAGTTGACGGACCAAACTTAGGTTCGTTTGGTAAGCCAAATTGTAGCCGTTGGTAGTTCAAGAATACTTGTGGGCCCGGTATAAGAGGAGAAAGAAAGGAAAATAGTCACAAATACATTGAGCCAATTTGAGCTATCAAGGGCGAAAATATTCCTGAATATATCCCAGAGCGGCACCTACAAATACATTTAGCCAATTTGAGATATCAAGGGCGAAAATATTCCTGAATATATCCCAGAGCGGCACCTACAAATACATTTAGCCAATTTGAGCTATCAAGGGCGAAAATATTACTGAATATACCCCAGAGCGGCACCTACTTACGAACAGTAAATCGAGGGCTCGAACTCAGGTGCATTACTTTGTGTAGTTTTTTCAGTACTACTACTCTCAAAAACGGTGAAGGAAAACATCATGAGGAAACCGGCATGTTCTAGAATCAACTACCAATCCGCACTAGGCCCGCTTGGTAGATTAGCCCACTCCAACGGAACATTAATAGGCTGACGATTATATCCCAGAGTTGATTTTAACATCTCTGATCATCTGCAGAAGCTGGGTGTATGATACGCTGAACTGTAAACACTCAAGACGTAAGCGTCCACATATAGATTATGGATTTCACATCTTTTTCTTAGAATCCTGGGCTATTATATCGTCTTTTTTAAGCCCAAGTCTCGTATTTGGTGTAGTAAAGTAGCAACACGCTCTTATATTCGGCCCACAACTTATAACAGGGACCACGTAGTTGGACTAGATTTTTCAAACAGTTTTTACAGAAACCCTGCTGCGTATAGTTAATGGCTACGTAACCGCCTTAAACTAGTGGAAAATGTGTTTATATTCCAGTACACATTTATGCACCTCGATTACGCAGTTGGGTTGCATCCATAATTTTATTTTTCTATATAAAGTATTAACGCCGTACCTTCACAAAGGTTTTTGAATTCTTATTCTAATTACTGCATTCCGTTTTATACCTATTAATTAGAACAATACTCTTTATTTCATAAAGGTTTTATTTTGACTGACTAAAATATAAAACAGAATAACATTCAGATTTAAATTTATGGTCATTTTATTTCTGTGTAAAGAAAATACGGCGTGGGATTGCCAGCCCAAAAATATATTTAACTACGGCAGTTTTGGAACTATTTACTGTTACTCTACATTTATTAAAATAATGTATGTCTATGTATTTATTAGAATTTAGGAAGTATAGTTTTTGTTATCTTGTGTCAGTTTCATGTGAACTTTCTTCTTGTAGCACTACAAATAATATATTTTGTATGTCTATTTGTGAATTTAAATGATAATTAATTAATGCAAATAATTTCAATAAAATCGAATTAAAGGACAGTCTTTTTGAAAATACTTGAGAATAAAATAGTAATTTGTAATCATTCAAGTGTCTTTGTAAACGTTAAGAACGTTTAGGACATATTTATTATCTTTAATGATCTATTGAAATATCTCAGCTTCCGTACGATTCCATACAATAATTGTTGTAATATGCATATATAAATAAATATTGCGGAATTTAATAGTATTTAATAGTTGTTAAGTATTTATGTGCATACCAGTGTCACCACTGCCTAACAGGATACTTACTTTTTTCTATTATTTCCTTGCTCTTGTTATATAATATTTATACTTACGTGTAGGTCAGCCATCGTGTAGATCTTCGTAGTAAAACTGCCATCAAACTCGCAGAACTTCCATGTATAATGTCAGAAGTAGACACTTCTTCAAATGGCCTCTATAACATATTATAGGTCATGACAGGACGCCACTTCCCCTACACATTCTTCCTCTTAGTACTTCCAAGTACCCTCAACAGGCAGTGGTTAAACTGGTACCTTATAATTAAACGAAACACAAGATGGGAGTCGCTTTACATCCAAATATTTGACACATTATGCGTGTAACTTATTGTTTTTAATTGTTTATCTTAGTTATGTTACGTTTTAAGAGCTGTTGCACTTGGCTAGATGCACTAGGGTTGTTTTCAACAAAATTGTATTGGACACATCCTTGCTATATTATTCATTCTGATACGAGCATGAATGGGACATCAGTTCTGATTTAGCTTCGCCACTGCCACTCGTTGTGCCCGTTTCAAGACTATTTTCAAAACACTTCCTCGAATGCTGGCGTTTATCGGACTACCATTAGGTTCATAATGCAATGTATTTCGCACTTGAGGTTTTTTTTCATTTATCACAACTTGTTTTAAATACTTTGGCTAAGTCCAAACTGATTTAATTCTTATACGGTGATATAGATTTTTGAATATTTAAATAATGTTTATAAATATTTTTATTTCATCGAAAGTATATTGAAGAACGTCTAATGATACACGAGGGCATTTGTTATTGCATTGCTCAACTCTGTAACAACCTCGCATGCGGCTCGGTTGTGAATACCAACTCGACTGCAATAACTTTCCCCACTTATTTCAAAATATTTAAATTCCCTAAACCAAACTTTGGCAGAACTCATGTGCCTTATAATATTGCACGAATCTATTATAGTAATGGGCCTACTACACGCACGCACTTCCCCACAGTTTTCGTTCACACTTCACAGTACATCGCGCGTATGGTTGGTAAAACTGTATTACCATTACAAACCACACGCGCGATGTACTGTGTGCACCGTGTAATCCCGCAGGCAAAACTGTGGGGAAGTGCGTGCGTGTAGTAGGCCCATAAGGGGTGTAACTTGTAGTTTTGTTAAAAATTACTCATTAATTTATATTTCGTCTGTAAAGAGTATCTCTTTATGATCATATACACGGAGTTTGTCACTATATCTATTAAGTTTATCGCATCACAATATTGTTTTAGTTTTGCTATTCGGTTGGATATTATCGTGAAAAGGGGCAGTTGTAATATTGTACTTGATAGCATTAAAGTTGGTCGAGTGATACACACTACACTAACTCGGTTTAATTCTCTTACAACTCACAAAAGGCTAATTTACTGGAAAATTTACCTGTTCAATGTTTTGTGTAGGTGTTTGATAAATAAGATTAATAATAAATAATTCAGGTCTGATCTCTTCTGTGAACGCATTTCTTCAACTTTCCAGTAACTACTTACTACTTTTACATTCTATGTTGTTTGTATGTACTATATTTTGTTTTTTTTTTTTAACAGTTTTGTATTTTTAACTTTATTTCCGGATTGCTTAAATTCTGGACTCCACCAAAACTGAGACGTTGCTGTAGAAACGTGCAACAATCAACCAATCACAGGAGAGACGCATTGTGGATTCCCGCACGTCTCTCTGGTCCGGTCGTCTGCGCTTTGGACTCCGGCTTTTATTGTATTGAATGTGTCAGCTATACATAAAGCTAAATATATAATACAGGTCAACTTAGCGAAATTAAATCTTAATTAATCTCAGACCTCATTTTCAAGAGTTGATCACATTTTGTTAGATCAACTAAAAGTTGACCGACTGATGTTATGCATGCGGTGCTCTTTTCATATTTTTGCCTTGCTATTGTATAGTATAAATAAAATTCGAAATTGTTGCAATATTCTTGTTTCTAGAAATATTATCATTGTGCTTGTTGTTCAAATAAATAGCGGTGCAATTAATTACCAAGCCACCACATTCAGTTTTAACTTATTTCGAGCTCGGCATTTATTTACTTGAAATTAATGTTTACTGATCATCTGGATAAGATTTCGTTACTAATATAAATATTTAACTGCATGTATGTTGTGTATATACTTATATATAGTGTAATGTATTAAATGTATTTCGTGTCCAGGTGGAGCTATGGGTGTCGAACTTTAGTTTGTATAACAAAGTTCTAGTCAAAGGGATACTAAAATAAGACTATGTACCTAAGCAAAAGCGATAATTATACATTAAAATAATGGAATTAATTTGTGTTTTACTGTCTCTCCTGGACACAGTCATTGGTTCTTTAAAATGCTCTCTTATGTACACAAACCATGATATTAATGTAAACTTCAGTAATACTGTGTTGCGTTTGAGAAATAAAACTCCGAATTTAATTATAAAACATTTTTTATTCAATTTATTAACCTAGATACATATATTTAGGTAAATGTCCTATTACGACGTAACATTATATGCAATTATTATTGCAAAAGTTCACTAACTTATCTGACTTTGAAATACCATAAACTTGTTTAACACGATGGGTAAATGTTCTCATAGTTAAACTCGCACTATCTTTCAAGTATTTACACTCTTAAAAACTATAGTCCGAATCAGAGCTTATTAGGCTCCCGGCATTATACTATAGAATACACAAACTGATCCGTCTGTCGTGGATCGAGTCCATGTGGCGCGTCTTGACAGCGCGCTGCGCGTCGAAGGGCGTCCGGAACGCGACCCGGGCGTCTCCGGTCGGCTGGCCGCGCTCGTTGTATCGCCTGATCACATCGTCCTGGGTCAGTTCGAAGTCTGAGAAGAAGTCCATGATGTCATCTATAGAAGAACGGAAAGGCACATTCTCCATGGACACTACGCAACCTGGAGCTCCGAAGTCATCGAGAGCGGGATCATGGTCATCGTCCATCCGACCGTTTTCGAATCCGCCGCCACCCGCTCCGCCGCCGCGCATGAAGCCTCTGCCGCGACTTCCACCACGACCTCGATCGAACCCGCGACCTCTATCGTTAAAGGTGCCTCGACCTCTATAATTTCCGCGTCCCGAGTCAAAGCCGCCGCGGTTAAAACCGCCTCGATCAAAGCCCCCTCTGTCAAAGCCACCGCCGCCGCGCCCCCTGAACCCACCGCGGAACCCTCCACCCCGCCCTCCTTGCATCGAGTCGAAGAACGGCGGCTGCTGTTGAGGATTACCAAGAAGTCCCTCGCGTAAGTCAGGCTGCTTAGGTTCTAAAGCTTCCTCGACCACTCTGCGCGGCACCAAGTCCACAGTCACACGACATCCCTCTAGATTTTGTCCGTGTTTATTAGTCGCCATCCTCGCTTCCTGTACAGATCTAAATTCACAGAAGCAGTCTCCGGACGGCATTCCGTTCGTATCCAGCATGAGATGTATTCGTGCGGGCACTGCGTTCGTGTCAGAGAGGAATGTGACGATGGTTCTGTCGGTAGCATCTCTTGGTAAACCTTTTAACAGAATGCAGTCGAGAGGACTGTTGTCTCCGTCAGCCGCATTGGCGTTATTTTGGGGTGTAGCGATCTGATCCATTTGGTTAGGAAATTGCGGTCGATTACCCCAGTTTGAAGCACCTGTCCGGGGGTCCATCGGGCCGGCAGCCGGAAATGCTCCAAACTGCTGTCCCGGAAACTGTCCTGGGAAACCCTGCTGCTGTCCAAATGGTGGCGTGAAAAAAGGTGATCCCTGGTTTTGTTGTCCTTGCATAGCTGGACCTCCTTTAGGCCCTCCGGGTCCATTTTCGAACTGCCGTCTCTGACGCGGGTCCCGCGGTAGTGCCACGTCTGCCGGAGGAGGAGTTTCTTTCTGTTGCGGTGGTATATTTGGCGGTATATTTGGAGGCATATTTGGCGGCTCCTGTTGCTTATCACCCTGCTGTTTCACTTTCTCATAATCTTCGTCTGAAATAGGAGTGAGTGTTGGAGACCTTCTGCCAAAGATGTATCCTTCTTTTTTTTTCAGTGCTAGTGTTGCGTCTTCTGGCTTTACGAACTGCACGTAGGCAATTTTACTTCTACTCATGCGACATTCGTTTAGCATAATAGAGAGCAGAGAAAAATCGCTGAAAGCTTTTATTATATCGTGTTCTTTAACAAAGTGTGGTAGGTCAGTTAATCTAAGCACTTTGAAGCGCATGTTGTCACGTCGCATATCTGACTGTCCAGTCACAGCATGATTGGAATCTTCTTCATCATTGTCTTGGCGGTACGGAAGGAATGAGTCCACCGCTGCCTCATAAATTTCATCATCTAGCCCTTCTACGATTACTTGAGCACCCTTCAACTCGTTGTTTTTGTTTTGCATCGCAAGTTGTTTCGAGCGAGGGTCACAGAACCTCACATAGATATTGCCTGTGCGACGTCCCATATTATCATTTATCATTTTGATACCATGCTTATCGATCAAAAATGGAAAGAAGCGTCGGACGTCGCCGTAACTCGTATGGTTCGGTGCGTTCCTGATAGCGACGCTGCAGTCTCGCTGTTGATCAGCGTCGGCGAAACGACTATGACGTCCGTCGCGCCTAAAGTTGCCTCCGCCGCGACCCATACCACCGCGCATTGCAGGACTGGGCATTCTTCCGCCGCCACCGTTTTGTTCACCCTGGAATGCATTTGGATTACGCTTTTTGCCGAGCTCATTCAGTTTGTTAAATGCGTCAGCCATGGAGGCATCAGTGAAGCGACTCATCGGCGGCTCGTGACCTAAGTTGTTGTTTTGTATCATGTTGTTTGGAGGCATCATCTGTGGTGAAGGCAATAGCATGCCAGGACCCTTTGCATTTCCAAAAGGAGGCGGTGCGATCATCGGTGGCCCATCAACCATCGACTTTTCCTGAGAGCCTTCAATACTTCTGTACATTTCATTGTTTCTACGGTCACGAGATCGGCGCGATGGAGACCGGTCGCGGGATCGGCTGCGGTCTTTCCTGTCTCGCTTACGGTCGCGTCGGTCTCGACTGCGACTGCGGTCACGGCGCCGCCTGTCGCGGGATCGGGACCTATCGCGGCGGTCTCTCTTGCGCTCTTTCCTGTCTCTGTCGCGGGATCTGGAGCGCGACTTAGAGCGCCGCCTGTTCCGTTTTCGGTCTAATCTGTCTTCATTCTCATCATCAGCGTTAGGAGTGGTAATGGGCGTTGGACTGACGATAGGCGGGGGAGGTTCAATGACAGCGGGTTGTGGAATTTCTTGCGGATTCCCGATCCCAGGAATGCCGAAGCTTGCAAGAGGATTGCTTCCAAGTGCGGCCGAGAACGGAGTGATGGTGGGCATGCTGAGAGATTGAATAGGAGGGGGTATCGTGGCAGGAACGGGAGCGGGCGGGGCTACCGGCACGGGGGCAGGGGCGGGTGCAGGCGCCGGCGCTGGTGCGGGGGCGGCGGCGGCCGCCATGAGCAGGGGGACGCTCTGCCGCGCCGCCTCGATCACCTTGTGCATCTCTGAGCGAGAGCTGAGTAACAGCTTCACTTGGATCTCTTTGATCTTACCACCATCCAGCATCATCGCCTGGCGAGCGTCCTCGTCCGTACTGTAACAATGAAAATGACGAGCATTTAATAAAAAAACTTTATATTGTTTGCTGATATGGCTTTGTCTGTTGTTGTTGGCTTTGATCTCACTATATCTAATGTTGGTTTACGTCGATCATCCATCACATATGTGAGTATCAGTGGCTACAGATCTGGTTCACGTCAGCGTCACGTAACTGTATATTTTTACTATATTCCGGCTGACAAGGGCGGATCCAGCTTTGGTGCCAGGGGGGGGGTCACAAAGAGTCGTGGTCAAGTCACAAGAAGTTATAATTAAATTTTTATAATCACGGATACAAGTAAAGATAGATGTTTTATTAATTTATGTACTTAAAAATACCTATATTTAAATGTCATATGTCTACGAGTATAAATGTAAAACGTCTTCTCCCGAAACGCCTTACCACTTCGTCTACCTACTTCAATTATGGGTAGGTACTTTTTTTAGTGTGGAGAAGTGCCAGTCTGGTTAGACGTTCTTCAACCATTGAAGCTCTTAGCCACGATTTGATTCATCGAAGTGATCCAGGGGGATAAAGCGTTGAACAATTTTCGGTTGATGGACGACTTAGAATCAGAAATGAGAATTGAAGTAGATGAGCGTCTCAAGCGAGACAGAATGGTGGAAGAGCAGGAGATAGGCGCGAGCGAAGCGAGCGCGAAATTTTTTAAGATTTTGGGGGGTGGCAAAGATATTGTCGTTGGGAGGAAAGAGTATAAAATACTGTTAAACTTGATTCGAGAAGAGATCCGCTTACTCTTATCTTGATAGACATCAATCCTCCACTTCCTGAACCAAGCGCCTAAGACAGAGGTTCGGAAGATTATTCTTACGAAAAAATGTATTGGTGTGTACTTTGTTTATATTGGCTACTGAGTTTTTGTGGTCTACTAAAAGTGTACCATTCTGACCCAACCTTGTAAGGGATAAATCGATTAACACTACGATGCGTAAAGATTTACTTAACTATAAAACGTAAAATACATATTATGTAAGTATGTACAGTGCGATCAAATTATCTTGGCAGCTCTGAACATAGGCTTTGCGAAATTTTACGCATGTAAACTTGGGAATAAAACTGTTATTGCCAGATAAACCAATACTTAAACGATCAGAAAATATCTAATTTAAACAGTGAGAAATACAAATAAAATAAATATCATAACACTTTTATACATTCGTTGTAACAAAATGACCTGCACGAAGTTCGGAGCTGCCAAGATAATTTGATCGCACTGTACTCAGTTTTTTCATTGCCTCGGAAACAGCCAAAGCCCGAAAGTCTGACAACCAGTCATACTGGGTTGTGCAGTGTGCACTGTGTGCAGGTCAAGAAAGCAGTCGTTTTTTATTTTTTGGGCTGTTGTGTATAATATATAATAAAAACAATACGTTTAAAATTTTTAATTAGTGGTCCACCTAGGTCCTGGACCCAGCCCAGGGGGGGTCATGACCCCCCTGACCCCCCCCCCCCCTGGATCCGCGCTTGCCGGCTGAAAGCCCGAAGAGAGTAGAAAATCCAATACATTTGGATACTGCTGGAACTTAATGTTATTTGAAAATTAATATGTGTTTTGTTAAGAACGCCAAATAACGGGCGTACCTTTCCATCTAATCACTACATAGTATAAAACAGAGTCGCTTCCCGCTGTCTGTCCCTATGTATGCTTAGATCTTTAAAACTACGTAACGGATTTTGATGTGGGTTTTTTAAGGCTTGTGTTTAAACGCCTACCAGAAAAGAACCTATTTTACTACTAGAAAAATTCGAAATGCCGGCCAAAATGGATTAATGCTCACCAAATTGTGTTTCCTAAAGTATTGTAGGATTGAACCTATTTTCCTTTTTATTCTATACCATACAGATTTATAAACGCCTTTAAAGTTAACTGCAAACCAAATATTTTATATTATCACTAAATAGATGTCACCAATATTGTATTTCACGACTTTCAATTTATCTCCATGACGCGCGCTCGCTTCGCTCGCATATTTAATAACACTAATATCTTCTGTCCCCGAAGTGCCGGGCCTCCGCCGGCCCCCTTCGTCGGCCTACGGCCCGGCGTTCATGCCGCCCATAAAGGATACTGTCGCGAGACGATCGTATTATAATTTTGGTTAATTGATTTGGTGAGCATTTATCCATTTTGGTAGGCAAAAGGAATATAAATAAAACACGTACAATTATTCTGATGAGTGTCTAATTATTTTGGAACTTAAAACGTTGTTCTTTAGGCACCTCGGTATAGGGTGGGTTTATTTTATTTGAACTTAAAATTTTTTTTTTGGTACTTTACTGTACTTTAGTCTAGGGTCTAAAAATCTTTTTTGGTGAGCATTTAAATTGTAGCCTTTTTTTAATGGATAGAGTGATTCAAGAAGAAGGTTTATGTGTAGAATTATGCTTCCGTGCGAAGCCGGGTCGGGTCGCTAGTATAATATAACTAATGACCCATCCTAGCTTCACTCGGGTGTACATTTAATTTTTAAACTTGTTAAAAATATAACCTATGTTACTCAGGGATAATGTAGCACCCTAATGATAAAAGAATTTTTGAAATCGGTCCAGTAGTTTTTGAGTTAATCGTTACTAACATACAAATCTATCCTCTTTATAATATTGGTGTAGCGTGGTGTAGATATTATGATCCAAACGTGTCCGTTTCGACCGCGCGGCCATGACATTTATTTTTTAAAACTATGCCAAGATTATGTTAAAGTTTGTAAAAGTTTACTCCCAAAACCATTTTGTCAAAGTTATGGTTACAAAGTTGGAAGGGTTTGAACGTGGCCGCGCCATCGATACGCGGAGAACCGCGCGGCCACGGAGATCTTTAAAACTAAGCGTTGCAGAGACCTGAAATTTAGGTAAATAACAGATTGAGTATGTAAAAAATTTGTAAAAATATAGAAAAAAATCCTAGGTTTATATTTTAGGAGCTGTACAACTAAAACACCCATGGCCGCGCCATTGAAACGGTGAAAACCACGTTATCGCCGATATCTCGCTGAAAAAGCATCGTAGAGGTCTGGAATTTCTTGTAAAACCTAGATTTGAATTTGTCAAACATTGTAAAAATACACAAAAAAAATCCTAGATTTACATTTTAGAAGCTGTTAGACTAAAACCCCATGTCCGCGCCATTGAAACGGTGAAAACCACGTTATCGCCGATATCTCGCTGAAAAAGCATCGTAGTGGTCTGGAGTTTCTTGTAAAACCTAGCTATGAATATGACAAAAAAAAATACAAAACAAAATCCTAGGTTTATATTTTAGAAACACTGTTTCAAGCTGTCACGGTTCTTATCTATATTCAAAACAAATACTAATCATGGAAGATATCCCGTAAGTGACATTTTAAATATATTTTAGAAGCTGTAAGACTAAAACATCATGGCCGCGCCATTGAAACGGTGAAAACCACGTTATCACCAATATCTCGCTGAAAAAGCATGGGGAACTTTGTAACCTTAACTTTGACAAATTTATGGATTTGGGAATCAAACTTTTACATAATCTTGGCAAAGTATTTTTTTTTTAAATGTCGTGGCCGCGCGGTCGAAACGGACACGATCCAAACTACCGTCGATCAGGGCTACAGAGGGAGGAACCTCTATTTAAATTAATGTACGCTCGCAAGAAGTAGCGCTTTGCATTCTGAATCAAGCGCTTCATTTAGCTTAGTTGCCTAACAAGAGCCTCCTCAGTTGTTGGTAGAGGCTCTTGACAATTAAGCCATTGACTGAAACAACTATCGGCACAATGATCGCTAATAGACTACTGGCCCGTGTTGAAAAAATTATGGGTCATGTGAAACACCAGGTGACCTATCTAGAACGATATAGGAGCATAAAATAATAAGATTCAGCACTATGCCGTCACTTGTAAGCTGTCCAACCGAGTGCAGGTGAGAATTCAAAAGTACAGGTAGACTGGGTACATTTTGGTCATATATTTTTGTACGGCATTCTTACCATCGATAGATCCATGAAAAATAATAAGAAAACGCGTAGTGCCGTAAAAAAATGTTAGGCCACAAAGTCGGAATTTTCATTTTATTTTCCGACAATTTCCAGGGTAAATTTGGTCATTTGATTTTGTACGGCATCAGTTTCATACTATTTCAATACTGCTTCTAATCCATTATTCCGCAACGCCGTACAAAAATCACGCGACAAGGGGAAATAATCGAGGGTTGTAACCCCCTCTCTTTCCGCTGGTCCAGGGGGTGATTTGAAAAAGTACGGCTTCGGTTCCAAAACATTATCTAGTACTCAAAAGTACTATTAAAAATAATGCCGTCAAAAAATTATTGTTCATTTTAAATGTATATCAATAATTATCTTAATTTCATCGTATCCTTGATTTTTAAAGCTGTAAAGTCATTTGATCCTGTACGGGAACTTTTTTTAACATGATATTGTAAAATACAATTGTTATATAGTATTGCCGTTCAAAAGAAACTGTTCAAAAAAAAGTTATAGAGAAATACAAAAACTGAAATTTTGCAAATTATTGCAAAAGTTTAAATATCATAGATTAATGAAATATAGCAGTTTTCTAAATTTTATCCCTTGTTTTAAATAGTATTAACATAAATAAATTAGGAAAAAATGATGCCGTACATTTTAATGCAGACCATTATCTTTTAGGCTGATGAAAATGACGCTACCATTTTAAGGTTGCACAAGCCAGTCATTCTTCCATACAAACGTAGTATGGTGATTACTCCTGTGTGCTTACTCTCGAATATAATTCCGATAGATCGACATTGGAATTGTCAGTCAAACGTCAGGCATTGGCTGGACTGACTGAGTCTAGCCAATCCCTGACGTTTAACTCAACCAACTGACGTTTGACCAATGTCGATCTATCGGAATTATATTCCAGAGTAAGCACCCAGATATTATCAATCTGATACAGTACGGCATTAACATACTTTTGAAGAGAACAATTGATAATATGATAAAAACACTATGACGTCTAACTGAACTGAAACGGTGTGTACCTATATTATATCCAAGAATTGAAACTGCCAATCCCAGTATCAACAGTTTTGTATACTTTTTGGTTTAATACATACTTCAAACATTATTGATACATATATATATATAATTGCTTTTTTTGTTTTTTTTTTTGTATGATATTATTAGTCGGCAATACGTTAAGATAAAACGTACATTTTGTGATGACAGTGGATAACTTAAAGTGTCTATCAAATAACTGTCAAATGGTGAGTTTTTAAGAAAAGAATGTAATTTACAGTTAATCTATGGACATTTATGATAGCCACTGACATTAAAAAGATACGCAATAGCCCTACTGCACATACCTAGTTACTAACCGATGTAAATCAATAAGTTAAGTCAACGCTAAAATAAGATTTGTAAAAATATGTTTTGTTGCTTATAAAGAAAAAAAAATGCTAATACCGGACTCCCAGGTGTCGCCACGATTGCACCTTTACTAGACGGTGCGCCGACTTGTAGGAAATTCAATTTTACAGCTCCCACATAAGATTTACTTTCAAAACAATTACTGATCTACCTAGGGATTGAAATGAGCTACACGACTAAGAGAAGTCTTAAAATAATTAACAAGGAACAGTTGACGTCAACTGTTCCTTGTTAATTATTTTAAGACTTACAGACTTATAGTTGCCTCAACCGAAAATGTGCGAGTACTTCTCAAAAATATGTTGTATTTTGGAATTATCAGTGACAACATGTCTATATTTTGGTATAAATCGATAGTATACAAACCCATATTTAACATAGTTTCTAACTAGGAACCTAGAATCACGAAAAGAGTATGAAAATTAGTACAAAATAACTATATAAATGCCGTATAAAAAAATATCGAGATGAGTTTCACCTTACATTTCGTTAAATGGATTTTTTCTTTTTAATTTTTTCATTTTCAGTTTTTGCCCCTTTGGACCAACGAAAATGTACGGCATATGAAAAAATATTATCTATGCATAAAATACTTTCAAAATAAATTAATTTTATGTTGTGTCAAATCACCCCCTGGACCAGCGGAAAGAGAGGGGGTTACAACCCTCGATTATTTCCCCTTGTCACATGATTTTTGTACGGCGTTGCGGAATAATGGATTAGAAGCAGTATTGAAATAGTATGAAACTGATGCCGTACAAAATCAAATGACCAAATTTACCCTGGAAATTGTCGGAAAATAAAATAAAAATTCCGACTTTGTGGCCCAACATTTTTTTACGGCACTACGCGTTTTCTTATTATTTTTCATGGATCTATCGATGGTAAGAATGCCGTACAAAAATATATGACCAAAATGTACCCAGTCTACCTGTACTTTTGAATTCTCACCTGCACTCGGTTGGACAGCTTACAAGTGACGGCATAGTGCTGAATCTTATTATTTTATGCTCCTATATCGTTCTAGATAGGTCACCTGGTGGTTCACATGACCCATAATTTTTTCAACACGGGCCAGTAGTCTATAAGTTCACACCCCACTGCCCACATGTCGACTACATCGTGAGCCAAGTCAAGATACTTGATTTGCTTATCTTCCTCGGCTTGTCCGAGGTTCTCGTTATGCGGGACCATTATGTCAACAATAATTGCGCGTCATACTGATCGATCCGCCACCAGCACCACTATAATTATCAGGCTTGTTACAATACAATCATGGGCGAGGTCAGGACTTTTTTCCAGGGAGGTGCACTGCTCGAGTTTTTTGCACTTCACCTCAGATAATTTCTTTTTTGTTTTGTTTAACGTTGTCCCATACTAGGAATTTCTCCTATATCTTGGGTGCGTTGACAAATATTTAAACTTACATACACAAATACCCAGACCCGGAACAACTATCTGTAGGTCATACGAATATTTGTTCCGTGCGTGCGGGGATCGAACCCGCGACAAGCAGCGCAGCAGTCTATTGCTTGAGCCACTGCGTCAACCGTGCCGTCACTTATGTTACATTCAAGGAGTAACTTTGTCAATCTATACAGAAAGACCCATCTAACGAAAAAAAATAGGATTCAGGAGCAATCGTAGCGAGCGTGAAGTGTTGAATTAAATAAAAAATGTAATGTAAAATTTTCAGTACATAGCAGCTACGGACTCCGGATTTATGCCCAGTTAATGGCAATATGCTTCCCCGTATTACAAAAGGGACAACTGGCGAAATGTGGGTGTATTAGGTCCTACCTACTATGATCCGTCTCTCTCTACCTATTCCAGAAAAAATATCGTAATGTTGTTTTTTAATTGAAGTTAGTGACTTACGGAACCCTAAAACGGTTTCTTTCTTTGTTGAGTAGAGGTACCTACTAATAAGTTTTTTAAATTGCATCTATAATGCTAGTTACTTGAGAGGACATCAAAGTTCTCAATTGCCATCCCTAGCGAAAGCCATCGAATACAGTACCTCAAGAGTCAATAATCGACGAGATCTACTGTCTGATATCAGACTTCTACTGACTAAAAACCAACCCATGTTCCTTCTTCGCCCTTGTGCCGAGGCCACGTCATCTCTTTCGATAATCCGCAGTCCCGACGCGGCGACGGGAAGTTCAACACTTGAGATCGCTTTTTGCGGCAGTCCCGTTTTTATTACTACTTCTATTACCTACTTATTAGTGAGAAAAATTAAGCAAAATTAAAAATTTGAAATAATTCGTATAATTATGCTCTCTAAAAAGTCTGAAATAAAATTAAGCAAAATTAAAAAAAAATAAAAAAACCCACGACGGTAAAAATCTAATTGAAAAAGAATAAAATAACTTTAATGAATATCGATGTTTACAGCTTTTTCTAGACAACCTTTAGCTGGTTTAATGGCAGCCCCCGACGGATATTCCTTAGTTATGTATTATGGTAAAATTATTATTGATATCTTCGAGAAACAGACACGTTAGAAAAAGCTGTAAACATCGATTTTCATTAAAGTTATTTTATTCTTTTTCAATTAGATTTTTACCGTCGTGGGTTTTTTTTAGTTTTTTTTAATTTTGCTTAATTTTATTTCAGACTTTTTAGAGAGCATAATCATACGAATTATAGGAAAGCTCGTCACCCACGAACTCATTCCTGAAATCCGCATTGAAATGAAATCAGTCAATACGTTTTAATTTTAATATTATTATTTTTTTTTTAAATACGTTGCCCCACACTAGGAATTTCTCCTGTATCGTGGGTGCGTTTACAAACATTTAAACTCACATAAACAAATACCCAGACCCGGAACAACTACCTGTAGGTCATACAAATGATCCGTGCGGGGATCGAACCCGCGACACGCAGCGCAGCAGTCCATTGCTTGAGCCACTGCGCTAACCGTGCCGTCAAAATTATAATAATATTGCAATATAATAATCGTTTCACACTAATATAGCAGCGCCCCCTAGTGAGTTAATATCATAAGACTATCGTAGACCATGCACCAATCAACTACGAACCCATTGCTGATGAAAACCACATTGAAATCGGACAATTCGTTTTAATATTATTGCAATATAATTTTGCACTAATATTGTAGCGCCCTCTAGTGAGTTACAGACGTAATTTTTATTATTTGGGAACATGCAATAAGCTACCACGTACACTTATCTGAAAACAGAATTGTAATCGGACATTTCGTTTTGATTATATTGCAACATTGTTTTGCACTAATATTGTGGCGCCCCCTAGTGAGTTACAGCCATGACACCTGTCTAAGAACATGAACTCATCGAACACAAACCCGTTATTGAAAATCGCATCAAAATTGGATCATTAGTTTAGAACTTTAGAAGATAGGTGGGAACATTACTTTGCACAAACGCACACACAAACATCTCTCACCCTAAACGCATATACCTGCTCCGTTTGTCGTTGGTAAAAAAGGAAATCGACGCACAAACGATTAGGGACAAGTGGACAACGTACGTACCTATTCCGTGTACATTTTGGGCTCCCCAAATATAAGGTTTGCAAGGCGATTTAAAAAAAAAACTGCTAGTGCTTACACTTTGACCGTGTGAGTATTATAGTATTATTGCACTTTTGTAGGATATTTATTTACCGCTATTACGGTAAAGGGGTTGCCAACCAAAAAAATATAGGTACCTACAGTTCGACTCTAGGGTTAGTAACCACGGCGGGAAAATAGACAGGAACTCTATTCAACCTAGTGCTACTAACCGCGCCAGCAGTCCAGCACTGTTATGATAGCGACGACGCCTCGCGCTGTTGACAATCGATGACTCAATTTAAACCTGGCTTCTAAAAGTGTGCAGAACCAGGTATTGATTTGACGACGGGCGAAGCTTGAGGTAGTCTACCACCAGCAGGTGACGTTTGAAATGGTGATGATGTCAGATGACGACAGGTTGTTTCTGTGTTCTGTCTCTATGTTTACCCAACTGCGGCGAAGCCCAAAATGAGGGTTGTTATCATTAGTCAAGAAAGCTACAAATCATTTTCAATTTAATTTGTTGCTTTTATGCATGTTCGATTGCCAGTATAGCTGATAGTGTATTAAGGTTTGCTGTTCCGAAAATTAACAAAAACAGCGAGCGAGCTCTAACAGTATTGGGGCATCAAATTAATTACATTTTACTTCAAGAATTCATATCAATAGACTCAGAAAGATAAGTTTTCGAACGACTGCATGAAACTTCAGACTTGAAGGCACTAGAATGTTAGCCCTGCGCCTCGGAAAGTCAACTGATTTACTTTTTATCATTCAAACAAATTATATTTAACTTACCTATTTGTACTAGGTACTATAGCATTGAAGTAATACATTGCAGAAAAACCGACTGTAAGAGCGAGCGAAGAAAGCTAGAAAATTTTAGCATTTCAGATAAGTAGATTATTTTTACCATGAATACAGATATAAACAAAATAGTAGGCGTATTAGGATAGTTTGTTTAGTGTGTAATATGTGTGTATTGTCACCAGAATCAAAGGTGTGAGCAAACTTTCAGCTCAATCGGTTGAGGGGAACTGGTTAAAAATGCAGTTGCAAGATTTAACCAATAGGTATAAACTAACAGACCAACTAACAAGGCAAGTGGTGGGCGGTAGCTTAGAAGAATATAATGCCGTTTCTAAGTTTCTAGATTTTCGAGGAGCCTGCGACGCTGCGACAAACCGGAATATATGGCAGCGGCTTTTAGTAAGGAAAATATGCCACTGCTTGGTTGTCCTTATTTTTACAACATAAGTCTCAAGGACCACTTTTAATATCTGATCTGATAACTATGACCAGACGCTACCGCCTGGCGCTGCTCTCCGCCGCCCCCTGAAAAGCGCCGCTGGGGGCCATGGCCCCCCATGCTACGCTAGTCCTGTAGCTAGGCGGGAAATGAACAGCTGAATTCACGCGTCGTTCGTTAAGGTGAATGCTTCAGAGTAGCCCGCGAAATTCATTTTTTTTTACCTTTTTTGCAATTTGCCGATTAGATCATACGGAGAAATAAAGTAATACGTAGTAATGTAATTGATGAGATAAAAACCTCAGTAGGAACGCATACAACAATAAATGTAGGACGCTTCAAGGCAGGATTCCTTAGTAACAAAGCTACCTACCTATTACAGCAGCATGATCAGAAGATAACCACTAACAAAAAGCTCCGTTAATTACGGTCAAATTAAATTAAGTCTTAAGCGAACGGGTTTAACTAGAAGCTAGTCCATGAGCTGAAAGAAGATGACAAGTCTTCAAACACCATAATAAATCAAATATTTATCGATAATTCATACTTATCTCGACCGCGACAAGTCAAGTCCTCATTGAAGACCGAGTGGAGCAAACTCGTAAAAATTGTAAGTATTTTTCTAGACCCCATCTTTATAGAACACCAAGTGAAGCTAAAAAATAGACATACTAGACTGCTATGAGACAAGTTTTCATTGATGACTTTGATGAGCTAGCGAAGCGAAATCGAGTTTTCATACTGGCGACCGCTGGTGGATCACATTTTTTTTTCACAAAAAGAGTCAATTTTGTGTTTGGCTTATCTTTCATACACTATGAGTAATAAAAAGAAAACAGAAAAATGGAGGACTGAAGGCCCGATTTTTATCAGGGTCATAACTTTCAAACAACAAGAAGTGCTGACCTGTTCTTGCTTTCACCATTTTCCACAATTTATTTAGTAGCTTTATAGAATTTGAAACAGTAGCTGTGAGCTGTGTGTGTGTGTGTTTCATTTTATTTGCGTAATAAACTTTTACGTGCATGAGAATTGAGGGAAAATTTGAACGAAGATTTACAAAGTAGGACAGTGTTTTGCGATAATATCTTGTTTCCACAAAGGGGTTTGAGTAAAGTTGGCGTCGTTTTGAAGTTGCGCGGCCAGTAATGAAACTTGTATATTTTGAAAGAACGGAATAAAGCAATCAGAAGTTAATTATGGAACCATTCCTCTAAAAGTAATCGGAACAGAGTTATTCGGTTCTCTATTTCTCATTAAAACCAATGACTTATTGTAATATATTGCACTGTTTTAAGTTCCTGCCGTATTTTTTTGCGAATACCTCGCTGGTCTAGTGGTCGCAAGCGCGACTGCTGAGTGTGGGGTACTGGGTTCGATTCCCGGGTCGGGCAAAGTGTTATTGGGTTTTTCCATCGGGAATTTCTTAGTAGCAGCCACAGAGTCAGTGGTGTGTCCGGTTGATGGCAATAGGCTCGCCCCCTATTACATGGGACTTTAACATAACTGGCCAAATGTGGGTATACTACGGTAAACCTCTGGATTACAGGTATGACGTTATTTTATGTGTTTTAAATAAAATAAATATGGGTGGTTTTTAGTCAGTAGAAGTCTGACACTCCCTTTCGCTGTGCCCAAGAGCGGTAGGGGTTATTTGATGATTATCCACCCGCCAAAACAAAAAGAGAGCTGGATGCAATATTGGGCCACTATTGCTCATGTATTACTGGGAGACGAACCTAAGGCTGCTGTTCTCATGTAATGTCTATTATATGATACCTACCTATATGGGGTTGGGCAGACAGACGACTGTCTATCTGAACTCCACAGCCCAATTAATACTGGGTAATAGGTACGATACCCTTTGCTAAGACTGTTTGACAGACTTTCAGGTCACTGGCTACCTGTAACGATGGCCAAGATCTATATATATGGCGGCCGGGACCAACAGCTTAACGTGCTTTCCAAGGCACGGAGGAAACTCGGTATGTAATGGGTGGTCACCCATCCATAGACCAACCTGGGCAAGCGTGGCTTAACCTAAAGATCGACCCGAGTGGCAATTATTATTAAGCCAGTATAGAGCTGGCTTAATAATCAACCTTCTAAACACACAACTAAGATTTCTTTACGCAGCTCGCAGGACTGTAATTGAAGTATTTATAATGACGACATTTTTATAATCTTCAAATGCAAATATCTCAGCTTAGAAATGCCTAAAAAATTGAACATAAATGTGTATTTGACACAGCACAAGAAAATAACATGAAAATTAAAAGAGGCCGCTGAAAAAAAAAAAATGACGCCACTAGCCCATACAAAGTTACGCAAACCCCTTTTGTTTGGCATTAGCTTAGATTTTAGCACATAGACTTTTTCTGTAGTGTACATAGTTTTTCATGTACAGGTGGGCCCTCAATCCTCTATGTGAGAACTGAGGGACCAAAAATTTACAGTCATTAGCTCGCTTAAATGACTTTCACAAAATCTGATTCCAACTTCCACAATTGTTGGGGAATGTACACTAAATCCTAAGCACATTTTCACAAAGTTTTAACAAACGGGCCCTCACACCACACGCACTTTCAGTAAAGTTAGGTTCCTAAATCCCACGTGATAGCTAGTAGTCGGATTGAATTGTAGAAACGGAAAAGATTTCCTAAATACGAAACATTTTTACATACATTGAATTAAAACAGAAATTTTAGAAAATGGAATACGAATTACGATATTAGAGGGTGCGTACTTTGCGTTAGGTGGACCGTGGGCCATTCCGAGAAAAATTGTACCGTTACTTAAGGGATAAATCGGACAATTTAAAAATTTCCCCTATATATCTCGTCACTAAACGGACGTGACGAACTCCGCTTAGTAATAATAATAACGACAACACTCAATATTCTTTGTTCTTTTAGAGGAAATAATTACTTCACGACATAACCAGATACATTAAGTATAATTCGCAAATAAAATAATGTATTAAGAACATATCGGTATCACGTTATTGCTGTGACTATAGTGGACTTCGTAATCGAGTATTTTTATTTATTAGGGCTTTCGTCACCGATTACTGCGTCACAAATGCACCACGGGTAAAAAGAAATGGCTGATCTACTACAATTATGTTACCATGATAATAAAATAACTTGTTTTGGTAGTTTTTTACTATTGAAAGCAAATAAAATAGTATTCCCGTACCATGACTAAAGTGGAATGTCCACCATGGTCCAATTTGATTAATTTAAATTTCATAAATTTTAAAGTAATACAATAAGATTTATGAGTAAAATTAACGGTATAATTAAAAACAAAACAATATTCTATAATAAATTCCAAACAATGCTGAAGTATGTCTAAAAAACCATGAACTTCGGTTGGTTAAAGTTAACGATAGGCGGTGTGACACGCAAAAAAACCCTTTTTTGCTTCTTACTTTTATTTTTAGATCAATGGAATTAACAACAATTGACTCCTTACTGATTTCGTTTTAAAGATAATGAGCTATATTGTACATAAAAAAAAAACTGCATTCGTTAGAATATAAGATGATCTAGTAAACTGTTTGTAAAAATTTTTTTTTTTTTTTTTTTTTATTTTTTTTTTTTTTTTTTTAAAAGTACTGTCACAACATTTAATGTTGTGACAGTACTTTTTTCTTACGTACAATTTTTCTCGGAATTGCCCGGGTATTTGTTGATGTCACAGCAAAGCAGCCGTACCCGGTGAATTAACCGAAGTCAGCACTGCAACCACTCTAGTATTCAAAACTTGTTATCTAGAGAATCTATCCGGGTTTTGTGTACTTACCTACTTATCTATTGCTAGCACGGCGATTCAATTAGAACATCATGATCAGCCTAATAAGGTAGTTAACAAAAAAAAAACTAATTAGTCCGTCAGATGGATTACCAAATAATATTGGACACGTATTTTTTCTTTTTTCACGTAAACAAACAATGAAGACGATACAGTGCTTTGAAAACTCGTGTGACGTCGTATTCTAAGACATTAGTATGACTTTTTTACCGGTGAGTGACGTCACAAACCTCCATTTTGCTTCGTAATTTTTTATTGATTTGATAAAACAAAAAATATGTATGCAATATTTTTCGATAATCTAACAGACGGAGTAATTAGAATCATATTTATTTAGTCAGGAAACATTCCTATTCACTGACGTACATAGACCACAATAATCGCATGCCACTCAACTCGATTGTCGGCAACTGTCATCCAGTTGCTAACAACCACCTTGCGAAGAACGTCGTTCCACCGAACCTGAGGGCGTCCCACCTTCCTTACGGCCCGTTCACGACCTTGGCAAGGTCGTGAACGGGTCGTTACTACTCGTTACGCTTGCCGATTCGCGAAAAATACGTCTAATATATCCCAACGGTCATCGGTTCGACAACTAATCAGTGCTACTTTAGCTTACTTATTCTGTGAGCTATGTCGAGAACTCTGGTCTCTATCGGATGACATCGATCCGGATGGGATGCCACCTCTTGACTCCAAGCATTAGACCTAGAATTTATGGACCAACCGTACCATGGTACAGTGTGTAATTTAACCTTAGTTGCGGACATGCTCGTTTTATGTATTTTTTGAAAAGCTAACAATCAAACAAAACTCTTATTAAAACTCCGCCGACTCTAGCTACTATAGTTTAAGATAAATTAATTAAATCGAGAAAAATCCATAAAAATCATAGAAACACAATAAGTATCTCGTTTTTGGATTTGTTTTTTAAGCTAAATGTTTTAAGGTTTGATAGAAATTCAGTGTAGGAACCATTTTTTACCCGACTACGGCAAAGCCAAAGGAGGGTTATTAATTGAAAACTTTAAAAATCTTGGTCACACAGGTGAAAATAATTTTTTTTCTATGATTTTGGAATAATTTTTTTCCGTCGTATCTAATAATGGTCGCGTTATCACTATAATAACTATCACCACAAAAAAACACAGATGCAAAAAAACCCAGGATTTCGGAAATATTAAATATTAAAATTGTGGGTTAGGGTTGCCAATCAAATCTGTGTGTAATGGGGAACACAAAAGGGTCAGAATATTCGTATCAAATACACCTAAAATCGAAGTGTAGAACGTGTACATTACATTAGTTTTTGTTTTACTTCGATACATGCAGTATTTCCGAAGTTATAACGCCGAGAAGTTTAAGTAATTTTTTGAATTTCCGAGATTACGCGCGCTCGTACTAATACGTCACAGCCCGCGACCGTGTCACTGCGCGGCACTTAGTCCGGTGCGTTGCGTTGACCATAATAAATTAGGCGCGTCTCGTTTTATTTTATTTCGATCGTCTTCGTTTTCCTATTATGTACTTATACATACACATACATAGGTACATAAACTCACGCCCTTTTCCCATGGGGATAGGCAGAAACCACAGATCGCCACTTGCTTCGATCCTTACCTAATACATAGGTACTCCTTTTGCCTCGTCGTTGTCGTCGTACTTATAGTGTCCTTGTATTTCAAAGTAATAATAATATTATCCTTTATATCCGATTACACTAAAGTGAAACGTGTATTGTTTAGAATGGAAGGTTTTCTAATATGTCAGTCGAACAATCTGCCAAGAGTGGATAGTTTGATGGTGACTTGGTGACACAATATGTCATGAAAAATCAGGATTTTATGGCTGCTGAAAATCGTGGAATAACGATGAAAAGGTATAAGTATAGGAATGTTCTAAGTAAGCCTTACCTACCTACTCCTGGGTAGGTATTTGTTCAAACTTAAACCTAACTGAAAGTGTGTCTTTCATCCGCCGCGGAAGGCGCTCCGGGCGCCGGCCGGGGGGCACGCGATGACCTCCGGCCACCGTAGACGCGGGCCTGTGGACGGTGAGTAACGGGCTAGCTCGCCGTCCGGCCGTCGTCATGACGGCAACAGACCGTGTCGGCGGCGCGTACGTGTTCCACGCGCGCCTCAAAGAGATGTCAGCAAGGAGGGGCCCGCAAGGGCCGACGCCCGTCGGGGCTGTGGCTTGTCGAAAGGATAACGCGGCTCCGACACAAGGGCGAAGAAGGAACATGGGTTTGGTTTTTAGTCAGTAGAAGTCTGACACTCCCCTTCGCTCTGCCCAAGAGCGGGGGGGGGGGGGGGGGGTTATTCGATGATTTTCCACCCAGCAAAAAAATAAAATAAAATAAACCTCGAGGTTGTCGATGATTATTTTATGTGTTTTATTAGTAGGTATAAACTAAAAGAAATAGTCACTATTTACCCATGTACAGAATGTAGTAAGTCTTAGCAGGTATTTACGTAGTGACCAGTTTTGTAAGTAGGCAAATACCTACCATTATTATAGTTTTATAGGTACTAAACCAGATATTTTTGATTAATTTTATTTTTAAATAAATGAAAAGAAAATAAAATCGAAATTATCTTCACAGCAGTGCGCTTTAGTTTTAGGACCTATTGAATCAACTCTTTTTACGGGTGTCATCCACTTTTTCTTCATTTTTTGGGTCCTCAAGCACATAAAAAAAGAGTTTATCAGGTGTTTAAACTGTTGAATTGAAGGTGATTGAAGCACCGAGGCACAATACAGTATTTTGTTTGCATTTTTACCACAGAGAACTTTATAATTTTGATTTTTACTGCGCACGGGCGTGCAAACGAGAGCGTGGTTGTGGGAGTTGTGACGTCATCGTGTAGTGAGCGCCCGTCCGCGTTTTTAAAAACCTTCGGGCGGAAATACGCACTTTGATCGTAAATATCTCAGTCATTTTTTAAGATATGAATAAAGTAAAAACACAGTTCTTCTTGTAATTTTTTGTAGATTTATTTGGTGTGTAAAGTAAAATACGTTTGTCAGACCCATTCTTACTTCTTAATTCTTATTTCATGCAAACATTACTCATTGTGATTCATTATTTCGTCTCCGGTATTAGCAATTGCTGGTTTAAATTATGATGTGCATAGTTTAAGTTTCAGATCTATTTCCATAGAAATTTAAAAAAAACCTTAAAAACGCAATATCTCCTAGATACATAATATAGAATTTTGTCACGTTGAAGTACTATACATAAGTATATTACGAAAACAAAAAAAAAACGCGACCAGTAAGTAAATTTTTTTTTTTTCGTTAAAAAATAATTATTTATTCTCGATCCTGTGACGTTAGAAAATTGAAATTTTTACACAATGTATATTTCAAATCGACAATTAATTAGTATTTTACAAGAGGCTGATATTTTGCTTTATTCAAAAATTACAGACGAAAAACCTTTTCATGAAGGACACTGTCCTTTCACTAAAATATTTGTATCTCCTAAATTAAGTGAAATATCAAAAGGGGAATTTTTTGGAATGCTTTATTGAGGTTTAATCTATAAAGATAAAAAATAAAACTGGCATGTCCGCAACTAAGGCAAAATAATACACTGTGCATGGCTATGTCCACGTTTCATTTAAATATTGCCATGGGAAATAAGAATTTCCAGCCGACTGGTTAATTAATCATATTGATACTAATAATATAAATCCCGTCTGTTACATTTTCACGCTTTAATTGGCACACGGGTCGCCTATAACTTAGGACACAGGATAGTGTTTGATCATTGGAAGGGGTTTGGTGTGTTCCTCTGTGGCCGGACCACAGTTTAGTACTCAGATGCTATAGTTCGAAATAATACCTACCTAAAGTCTACTTTCGTCGGAATATATATATATATATTTAGTACCTCAAGAGATATCTTTTTAATTAACAATTTATGTGGTCCGGCCTCCAGGCAGTGCTCTCTGGCCGCGCCACATCAAATTAAATAGAGTATAATGAACTATTAATAAATCAATATCCCGAAAAAAACTACCTAAAGAGTACCTTGCATACGACAAATATGGTCCAATAAACCCCTTTAGTTAAGGAGTTATTGGTCGTAGAGTGTGGTCCGGCTGGAAGGTATACTCTGCAGCAAGTCAATTTTGCAATACTTAATATTAACTATCCATAAATCAGTTTCAATAATAGTACCCTTTCTCTACTCTTCGTTGATATTTTTTTCTCTCAGAAACTATTCATTTTGATTAATTAACCTTTAAAATATGTGGCGCGGCTAGAGAGGATTACTTTCAGCAAAAATAACGAAATATGCTTTATTTATTTATGCCATCGAAAACTGCATAATAAGTACTTCATCAAAAGGCCTGGACTTTGTCTATAAACTTTTATTTTAATTACCCACAATGATTTTGAAAAAGGTGTACTTTTTGGTTTTTGTATTCCTATCTACCTTAGAATAGTTAGTAAATTTGACGAAGTAAATGAAAATTTTGGTTTGAAATAAACAATAAGTATACAAAAAACAAATATATATTTTCATAATCAAATAATAACAATTGTTAATACAAGGTGTTGTAAATGACGGAAAAGTGTTTTATATAACAAACTACTACCTTAATAGTTAGTAAATTTGACGAAGTAAATGAAAATTTTGGTTTGAAATAAACAATAAGTATACAAAAAACAAATATATATTTTCATAATCAAATAATAACAATTGTTAATACAAGGTGTTGTAAATGACGGAAAAGTGTTTTATATAACAAACTAAAGTCAATAGATTAAATTTAAGCATTTAACCCTTTAAACAAGAAATAACAATGAAAAAAAGAGTGTACTAAAACCGCGTATTCAAAATATAGAATATCAATATTACAAATAAAGGAGCTTTGAAGTTATTTTCCAACTTTAATATGCAAGACCTAAATTAAAAATAATCATTTTGATAAAAATAAGTTAAAATTTACAATTTTGCGTATAAAATACAATGAACATTCATTTGCTGGTTTTTAGTCCTTGTAGCTTTAGTACTTAAATCATCATATGTTTCCCAAGTATCATCCAGACGCTTGCAGTGAGCGACGTAATGGCGAATATTTGGTAAATATTCAATCACTGACAACAGTGTAAATAATTTTCCTTGTAATGTCATAGTGTCTGGAATGTCATTTAAATCAACGCCTAAATCAATTTCAAATATTAATAAATCATTCAATGTGTAGTTAATAATTTGTTTACCGGTACATTTTACACCGTCGTCATTACTTTTATCACATAGCACACCTGAATCAATCTCTAACATTGTTTGAGCCGATTCTTCAAGGGCTGAAATGCCTTTATCAGACAAAATTAGTTCATTCAGTGGCATGTACGAACATACTCGTTGAGATGTGGAGTTGTTCTGACTGCATTGTGTATTTGTGTATCGTTTTTCCGATCTAACTATAGGAATATCTTTTAATAAAATTTTGTCTAAAACAAAAGTAATATTCGACATACAATTTATGATCGTCAAGACATTTGTGATTGTTTTGTCAAAATAATATTTGTTTATAATATTGGCTCGTATGCTGTATAAATTTGTGGGATCTTTATTAGCAAGAGACTTAATAAGTGTCATAAAACCGGATGTTTTTGTTTCTATTAGTTTGCGGATGTTCATTCTATCTATATATGCAACTGCTAAAGATTGCACCAGACAATCGAAGGCACAAGTATTTTCTACAACTACGCCTTTAATACCAGTTGAACTACTACTTCCATTTACCAAAACATCGACCGACTTATTTTTGGACCTCATCTCTCGCTTTTGTTTTTCCTGTTTTCCTATAGCCAGGCCTCGCCAGTTCTCTAGAAGGATGGGTTCATCAGACATGACAGATTCTTGCGAAAAGTCACTTGACTCAACTTTAGCTTTTTCAGTAGCCTTTGTTTTCTGTTCACTAATATCATCACTAAAGGAGATGGCTAAATGTCTGCCTCCAGCAAGTATAGGATTCCCACACTGACTCGTAGTATTTAAACAATCAAACATTAATTATTTAGTGTTTAATAATTTCCTAGAAGTTGCATGAACTAAAGAAAAAGCAAAAATTAAATCTCTCCTTTCATTGATAAAAAATGGTGAAATACTCGTAATACAGCTGCTAGTTGCTATAGCAACTGCAAGCTAAGGATGGCCCATATCGCTTTTCAGAATGTTAAATCGAAGTAGTACTTATATCGATTCTTGTTATCAGTTATCAAAACGATTTATTTACTTGAAACTAAGAAGTGGTAATCAGAGTTTTTGGTGGGAATCTATGGCGTGCAATTCAGTGTCTTGTTTAGTTCCTTGTGTTTTGAAAATGGGGTTGTTTGAAAGTGACTGTCGATTCTACCCAATTCAACTTAAATAAATCCTAATCAAATAAAACAAGGGATAGCTTCGAATTAAGGTTATTCATTTAATCGTGCTACATATTTTGCGAAAAATATGAACTGATGATTATTAAAAAGAAGTTCTATTTTTTTCTTTTAAACTATTATTTTATTTCATCTCTAAAAAAAGCACACGTCATATGTCAGACGTCGTTTTAACGCTTTGCCGTTTATTTGTTCGTTGTGCTTTTATATTTTGAATTTCCACCCTCGCTTTGACCCTTTTGCTTCTCAACGCGGACTTGACTTGCAGTATATTCATCATGCTATACATGTACTGCGGTAGGTATAACCACGCAAAGACTGCGGCGGCATAATCATCACTTCGTTGCCTGCTGCTCTACTTACTATGCTAACTGTAGATGACTCACCTTTTTTTTTGCGTCTGGGAAATCATCAAATAACTCCTCCCGCTCTTGGGCAGAGCGGAAGCGAGTGTCAGACTTCTACTGACTAAAAACCACCCATGTTCCTTCTTCGCCCTTGTGCCGAGGCCGCGTTATCTCTTTCGATAATCCGCAGCCCCGACGGGCGTCGGCACTTGCGGGCCCCTCCTTGCTGACATCTCTTTGAGGCGCGCGTGGAACACGAACGCGCCGTCGACACGGTCTATTGCCGTCATAAGACGGCCGGACGGCGAGCTAGCCAATTACTCACCGTCCACAGGCCCGCGTCTACGGTGGCCGGAAGCCATCACGTGGCCAACGACGCCCGGAGCTTCTCCCGCGGCGGCTGGGACGAGAGGTTCTCTCCCTCTCACGTTCCGCCACCTCCTTCGCTAGCATAACTGCTTCGCAGAAGGAGGCGATGGCGTCCCATTCCTTCACGCCCCGGACTATGGCTTGCACCAGGACCGGACGTGACAGGTCGCCGCTGCCGATTGCCACTACGAGAACACGGCGGGGCTCCGCCCAAGCAGGGCACACCTCCACAGTGTGCTCTACCGTGTCCTCCGGTCGATCCTCACAGTGGAAGCATCCGGGCGCGTTCCTCCCGCCTGATTCGGTACAAGTACCTCCCGAAACATTCGTGTCCGGTGAGGACCTGCGTAAGACGGAAGGGGCGCCGTGGCTACTCTCTAGCCACTCCCCAAAGAGCCCTAGATGACTTACCTCAATTGTTAACCATCGTGGGTTAAGTATTATGTGGGTTATTGAGGTGAGTCATCTACAGTTAGAATTATTCTAGAACTAATAAAATATAAGAAACATCGAACAAATGTGACTTCCATTTAGGGGGATGAAGACCTCAACTTTTAAGTCAAAAAATATACTACGTGTATATTTTATATAAAAGCCAAACTACAAATAATCCTCTGGATGACATACTGTCATATTACTGCAGCTGTAATGTGGGGAACAGAACTCTGGGCTGTTGCTGTCATGTAATGACAGTGATCTGGTATCTGGGATGGGCGAGAGACCAGAACACGCAATCCGCTCCGGCTTCATTTTTATTAGATAAGAATATCAGAAAAGAATAAAGTCATTCACATTTTTGCTGTTTTATTTCAATATTTTTTATGTTAAAAACTTTAGATTATTATTGTATCGATTCTGTTACACTTGAATTTCAATCCCATCACTAAAAAAATCAAACGTCATTACGTCATAATTGTCAGATGTCGTTTGAACGCTTTGCCGTTTGCATGTTCGTTGTGCTTTTTTATTTTGGATTTTCTATGACCCTCGCTCGCCTACTTACGGACCTCTCGCTACTCGACAGAGACTGAGCACAACCTATGAACATTATCTGTGAAAACCGTCTTTATTTTACTCATTTGGATGAGTCCGTTAGGTTTTACAAGAGTAAACACGCGGGTGGGAGTAATTTTTGCGCGGATTGCAGAAAGGCCGTTGTATTACATTTTTAGGTGCAATTACCCCTTTTTGTATATTTACTAAAGTACCACGATGCGAATTCGGGGTGGCTCGTTTAGTCTTTAATACAATTATATCAATTTCAATGCAGATACATCCAAATGCCTAAGTAAAAGTTCATAGCAATGACATTTGTTTGCAGTTTTATACGTATTGATGTAGGAGCTAAACGATTTTATTTTCAGGATTTTCAACATATGATCAACTTCCGAAAGTGTTTTTTATATGAAATACTAATATTCAGCCATTCAGCGTTGCATTTTGCTAGGTGCCATGTTTATACATGCTTGGTTCAGTCGTCCTATCTGAATTTAGCCATCTCCTTTGTTCTTTAAATCCCCAGATATATATTCATGGTGCTTCATTAGGAATTCGTCCACCCGTAGTCTGTCGTTGGGATTTTTCAAAAGTGTTTTAATATTTTTGAAATAACTTTCCACGTCTGAACTGGTTGATGTCACATTTTCTGTATAAACAAATGACAACATCACATTTGCCCAAATTGGCAATCTAGACATTAGCCTCTTGAAGGTATTAATAAAATCAGGTAAGTAATATAAGTTTTCATATATCGTTTTTATCTCAGATAATTGCAATTCAAGTGAAACTTTGTCAACTTTCATGGTGAATTCTTTCATAAAGTCTGAGGTAACATTTTCAATTTCTTCTGAGTTGAGTAGGTCGTTAATAATTGTATTTACTTCCTCATTCACCCTGACCTCATCATCATCTTCGTTTTCTCTATTTGTATTATCTGTGTCTGTCTGTAGCAACTTCTGTAAGCTTTGGTTACATAATGTAGGATGGCCGTTAGAATCTTTTCCTGTGTATCTATTAAGTGCAATAACAATAAGATTTTCCATTATCAATTTGATTTCGCCGAACGATGAAGAATCTTTGATTTTGCAAATATATTTTATATAAAATTTCATAACCCTTTCGTCAACGTATTTAAAACATTGGTAATTATAAAGTGTTTTCACAAAATGCGACGTGTCCAAGCGAATAAGGCAATGATTTGTTTTTATTTTTTCTTTTTTCATTAGGACATCAAAACAATATGCAATATAATCCTTGGTAGATTCAAAGTCAGTAAAAGCTTTAATGATTACTCCAACTAATGCTGCCGAATCATCGCAAACTACTTCATCAGGAGTTTTCTTGGTGCCTATCCATTGTTTGAGCCATTTGTAAATATTTTCTAACGTATGCAAATCAGTTATCATTTGAGTTACCGGCACACAAGAATTTCCTGTTTGTAATACAGCCACGTAAAGAAAAATGTGCTTAGCCACATATATTTGTGCAGGATCTCTAGGAGGATTTATTTTTTTAAATATGGACCCTGTAGCGTCAATACTGAGCTTTATTCTTTTATTACAATTGACAAGGTGACAATAATATTTTTCTTGTAGATCCGTCCAATAATATAAAATGAAAGGCAAAACACAAAATAATCGAATCACATTCTTGTATAAAGTACTACCCATAATCCATAATGAAAGTACAACATTCTTGTCCAAATAAGCTTCGTGTTTAGATCGGTGCCTTATATTCTGCAATGCCTTTAATGATGGTACAAATGGTGGCTCATAGGTGTCATCTTCGTTCATGACTTTGTTCACTATTTTGTTCCGAATTACGATTGCATGTTCATTAATCAGTTTTTCAGACAGCTCTTCTTTTTTCTTTTTAGTCAATTTATTTTTTATCTTTGGATCATGCACAATATTTAAATCACCTACCTCAATAATACATTTGATTTTAGCATGAGTTTCTGACGCTTCTGTTGACTCCGCTCTAATTTTAGCTCCACATTGCTTACAATAACCACTGAATCGAATATTGTAATCAACAGCTGAACTGCGTTTAAATATCCAAGTACATTCTCGCTTTGTTTCCTTCCATAAAATCTCACTCATAACGTTTGTCCACTTATGTTGAGGTAAAACTGTCTTCTTGTGCCGTGTTACTGATGGTCTATCTTTATCTGTTCGCGAACAATAGCTAGTGACTGGTTTTATATTTTGCCAATCGGATAATGATATTTCAAAATTCTCAACGGCATATTTATCTTGTACTGAAGATTTTGGTGAATCAAACTCTTCAGATGACAAATTATCGTCATATTCTGGAGAAGACCTCTGTTTCACTGTATTATTGAAGAAATAATCAAAATTCTTTTTTAAAGAAAGATAAATAGCTTTCACGCTCATTCGACATGACAAGTTTTTGCGAATATCAAGAAAAATCTTACTTGATGGTGGTGGCAGCAAATCTTTATCTTTTAGTTGGTCTTCATATCTCACGAACTCTGATTTTTGTTCATCAAGGGAAACTGATAGCACTTTTCCGCGTTTTTTCTTGTTTTCACTCATTTTAGCGGTTATAATGGCCGATACAAAGGAATAGAAACAAACTACTAAAGTAAAAATATATTCAAGCTATGATGATAAAATAATAACAAACTACCCCCGTACGTAAACTATTGTAATAACGCCTGCACATTCTGCTAACATTGTAACGCATATCCTATTAACTTGTAATACAAATTGCTAACAAAATATTGGAGGGCGTTCAAATAATATAAAATAATAATATAAATAATATTCCACAACTATCACACAACGCCATCTAGTCCCAAGCTAAGCAGAGCTTGTGTTATGGGTACTAGACAACTGATAAACATACTTATATATTTCTAAATACATACATATTATAGATAAATTACACCCAGACACAGAACAAATGATCGTGCTCATCACACAAACATTTGTCCTGGGTGGGAATCGAACCCACGACCTCCGGCATAGCAGTTAGGGTCACTAACCACTAGACCAACAGGCCAGTCAAATATACACAAAGTTCCACAAATTTTTTATTGTTTATTTTAAACCAAAATTTTCATTTACTTCGTCAAATTTACTAACTATTCTAAGGTAGATAGGTAAACAAAAACCAAAAAGTGCACCTTTTTCAAAATCATTGTGGGTAATACAAATAAAAGTTTAGAGACAAAGTCCAGGTCTTTTGATAAAGTACTTATTATGCAGTTTTCGATGGCATAAATAAATAAAGCATATTTCGTTATTTTTGCTGAAAGTAATCCTCTCTAGCCGCGCCACATATTTTAAAGGTTAATTAATCAAAATGAATAGTTTCTTGAGAGAAAAAAATATCAACGAATAGTAGAGAAAGGGTACTATTATTGAAACTGATTTATGGATAGTTAATATTAAGTATTGCAAAATTGACTTGCTGCAGAGTATACCTTCCAGCCGGACCACACTCTACGACCAATAACTCCTTAACTAAAGGGGTTTATTGGACCATATTTGTCGTATGCAAGGTACTCTTTAGGTAGTTTTTTTCGGGATATTGATTTATTAATAGTTCATTATACTCTATTTAATTTGATGTGGCGCGGCCAGAGAGCACTGCCTGGAGGCCGGACCACATAAATTGTTAATTAAAAAGATATCTCTTGAGGTACTAAATATATATATATATTCCGACGAAAGTAGACTTTAGGTAGGTATTATTTCGAACTATAGCATCTGAGTACTAAACTGTGGTCCGGCCACAGAGGAACACACGGGGTTTGCAAGGGCCGAAGCTTGCCGGGGCGGAGAATACAAAGGGCAAAGAAGGAAAATGGGCGGGTTCTAGTCAGTAGAAGTCTACAAATTATCAAATGATCTTTCTCCCGCTCTGGGCCGAGCGTAAGGGTGATCATTTGTTGATTTCCCACCCACCAAAAAAGGATGGTTTTAAGATCCCATCAGATTCTGGTAAGTACGTACCTAATTAGGACCATAGATGACTTTTTTTTCAGATTCTAGAGGTATAAATACACAGTCAGAAAAAATAAAAAAAGAAAATAAACCTTAGCATTGACTGTCGAGATTCGGCCAAATTTACAGTTTTAGGTACGATACTTTTTGATTTAATGATTAACAATCCATCTTTAATTCTTTACACAGACGAAAAGGAAGTTCTTCGTCGGTCAGTCGGAAAGTCAAATCCATCAAGTCACCAGCTAACGTGTCCACTAAAATAACACCGAGTCTTATATTTACGATAGATATTACAGCTTACGGTACGTCACCATCATCATTCTCTAGCCAAGATTCTCCAACTTCGGATGCCATTCTGCTCTGGATCTCAGAGGTCCATCTTCACCGACAAGAACAATGTCGTCGGTACAAACTCAAAGCCGACCCTTGATGCAAGCCTACAGCCACACTGTACTCGTCAGTACGCCAACAGTTGACCTAGGTAAGTGCTGCTCTCGCATTGGACGGCTCTTATGAGTGGTGGACCTGAGGTGAGCCCCAACATCGCCAGAGGAATTTGGAGCGTGGGTGGGTCGCGAACGTCATGCGTCAGTCTGTGGTTTAAATAATCTAGCGATATAAGCACGGTCACGTTGCGTAAAAAAGTCTGCGTCCGCGGTCACTCGTGCGCAGTAGTACATTGTAGCACGGCGCTGCACTTGCAGCGTTTGTGGTGCGCAACCTTACGCTATCTCCGACCGGTGATGGAAGAAAGTTTTTGGCCGCAGGATGTGGTATTCCGTCGCTTCCGCGGACAAATTCTACAAGATCGCACAAAGTGTCGTGCAAGTGAAGTGCTACTAATATAGTTTTCGCGGTATATGCGCCAATGCGACAGTAGGCTCACGGTGGTGTTTTTTGATGGGTGCAAACCCCACAAAAAAAAGTCTCCCCCATGATGAGGAAGGTGTGTGCGTACGTGTTGCTTAATAAAAAAGAAGGCGACGTTACTATAGCGATATCAGTCCTCACACTTACACGATACAAATCTCAGACACAGAACCATCTGAACTCATTATTAACATACTTCTAAAACAGGATGAGGTTATCTATTCCACCATTCATTTATATATTAGGTTAGTTAACCATTCCTCCAATCCATTTTTATTAAATGTCACTTCTTTTGTTCTTTACAGCAATTTGTTATTGAGCGTAGTGACCTTCGATCAATAGTGACAAACAAAAATAAAGGGAATAGAACCGATGTGGCATATCAACCTGGCCGCCGTTTTTATTTTTTTTCGAAATCGCAGCCCACATTGAAAGTGGTATAATGTATGGATAGAGGACCTAAAGACGAACAAAAAATGTCCAGTAACGGCAGTAACATGGTACCCAGAGTCACGTTACCGAGATATTCGAAGGTAGGTAAATATCGACAATAGGGTATTTCACCAAAAAAATCTAATTAGTCCGTCAGATAGATTTTAAAAAACAATGGACACGTATTTTTTCTTTTTTCACGTAAACAAAAAATAAAGACGATACAGTGCTTCGAAAAGTCGTGTCAAGTCGTGTGACGTCACAAGGATAGTACTTTTTTACCCACAAAGTGACGTGAGGTTTCATCTTCGTCAATTTTTATTAATTTGAGAAAACAAAAAACACGTATCCGATATTTTTCGATAATCTAACAGACGGACTAATTAGATTTTTTTGGTAAAATACCCTATTGAGTAGGTACAACGACAATCATTAAAAATAGACTTAATTACGTTTATAGGCGTTAAATTGTATCCAAATAATAGTTCCCAGGTTGATTATATTATACATACGAGAAAATCGTTTCGCATCGCAACGAAACACTAGGTTAACTTTATCAAAGAATAGTTTCTTGTACTCCTAGTAGTATGTAATGTGAGTTTCTCTTTCAATAAACTGTAATAATAATAATCAACGCCAAATAGACACGTAAAAGGTCCTATTTTTGATGTGGTCATTGTACATTATAGGTATGTTCATCTTTACCTTCAAATATGATAACGTGACACTTTGGGGTATGTACCATGTTTTATGACATTTTTTGTTCGTCTAAATGTCCTCTATCCATAATTAACACTTTCGTAATGGGCTGCGATTTCGAAAAAAAATCAAAATGGCGGTGGGTCGATATGCCAGCTCCCATACAAAAAAGTTCAAACCCCTTTTAATACAATGATTCAAAACTCTGTTTTAAACGTGATAGAAATCTGCCGTCGCTGCTGCTCGTTTTAGATACAATGTAAAAAAATGATACTTGAATAGGATTTGTGAGTTTTTAGACATAACTAAAAAAATACAGGCGTCCAAAAAAAAAGAGCACTTTACAGTGGTTTTATGAATTATTATTATTAACTTTCTGCTTAATTGTTCAATAAGAAAAACCAACCTAGCCGAGGCAGAATGCATTTTTTTTTGCGGGCTAATACATCCTACTATTTCAATTCTGCATAAGTTCAAAGAGTTTATAGTGGTACTAGCTTTTGCCCGCGACTTCGTTCGCGTGGAATAGTGACTTCCGGCAGATTTTTGGTTTATCTCGCGAAAAAAAAAAAACTATCCTATGTCCTTTCTCAAGTTCCAAACTATGTCTGTACCAAATTTCACACAAATCGGTTCAGTAGTTTAGGCGTGAAGCAAAGACAGACAGACAGACAGAGTTACTTTCGCATTTATAATATTAGTTAGGATTCTTATTCCTGTATGAATTAACGAATAAAACCTAATTTATCCGAGGAAGGGCGCAGAAATTTTCGGGCTCGCCCGTTTGATCTGAGGCTCGCCCTTACATTCTCTTCTTTCCC
Source organism: Diarsia dahlii (assembly GCA_949775195.1). Taxonomy (NCBI): domain Eukaryota; kingdom Metazoa; phylum Arthropoda; class Insecta; order Lepidoptera; family Noctuidae; genus Diarsia; species Diarsia dahlii. The sequence goes on along the minus strand of OX459210.1, from coordinate 9,579,669 downwards.
AGGAGTATTCTGCAGTAGTCGTCAAAGTACCTATTTACATTCCTGTATGAATTGTCAAGGGAAAAATTCTAACCTATGTGATGTTTTGCTACAAGTTTGAACACGCGTTTATTTCAGTTTTACTGCTCGCCTAGAATCGTGACTTTTCTCAATTGATAAGCTTCGTCGATATAATTGCTGAGAACGAACCTCTTCGAGAAGCTGAAGATACACTGCCCCGGAAATAAACCTCTCGGCACCTAGGTATGAGCGTTTTCTGGCCACGACCCTGTGTGACCCCCCTCGCAAGTCCGGGGCCGCGCCTGCTTTTATTGGTGACTAGCTTTTGCCCGCGACTTCTTCCGCGTGGAATAATGACTTCCGGCAGAATTTGGGCTTTTCGCTTAGTTATCGCCTTTTCCATGGTCTATCGATTATGACCAGATAATGGATGGTTATTAGTTAAAAAAAAAAATTATTGGTTGTTGCGGCTCCTGAAGGTTAGGAAGACAAACTTTACCTGAAGCACAGCACATACCATTAGGTTCGTCCGCCCATTTCTTGGCAGAGCAGTTAGAGCAAATCTTATTCATGACTCCGATTTGGACGGAAAAGTCACCAGTTTTTCCAGTGCAGTCCCCAAATAGGATCTAGGGATTTTTATGGGTGTTTTCCACTACCTAATCGATCAGATTTAGCGGACCGGATCGGAGTATCACGGTGCCGTGAAACTGCTTCTAAGTCTGTCTACTTACTACTTCAAAGTCAATAAGGTACGTTCAGCATAACTACCAAGTCTATCAACATTTTCTTTTTGGATGCTAATTAAACCGGCTTCTTTTTAATAGCATTATTTGCATCTAAAAATCTAACTTGCCTTCTAAATTACTAAGTCAGCCACAATTAACGAGCATCTAAATAATACTATCTTAGCCACAAGTTATCTTTTTTAAAGCCACTCTAAATACAACTCAGCATCGTGATAATATTTTAGCATCTAAATTTGTAACATGGATTCAAACAGTAAACTTCTGAAATATTAAAATATGGCATCAAAAAAATATTCAATTAGCTTCTAATTTATTAACTCAGTACGTTTAAATTATAACTCACGCCACATTAACTGAGCATCAAAATTTAATTAAAATTGTCATCAAATATTATATTATAGCCACTAATAGTATGTATAAACTCCTGTCGTGTCATCGAAAGGCTTAATTACAGAAGTTCAGAGTACTTAATGACCTAAATATTGAAGTTCAGAGTATCGAATGTCCTAAAGATCGATTTTATTTACATGTTGTGCTACTAAAATTATCGACAGAATCGCTTCAGAACTTCATTTTTATCGGAAAACTAGACAATAAATTGTGAAAACATTTCTGCAAGCAACTCGGAAGTAGCGCTCGCCGGCCGCTGCCGCGGCACCGCTCGCTTCGCTCGCTCGGCTCGCGCGCGTTTGGTCACAGTTTTAACCTAACCTAACCTATTTCCCTCAGTTTACAATAACGAATCATACAGTCTGCCTGTGACTAGTCAATTAGACAATGGTAAAAACATTTCTGTAACTAATAGGTATTTTTAACGTAAATATATTAATCTAAAGTATATCAAAAGTTGACATTTCATATATAATATACGTTGGCGCTCTCTGATTGGTGCAAATGGCCGGTCGCTGTCGTCTCGCGCGCTCGCGCCAAATTTTTCTGTTGCTATTTTCACGATAAATGAATGTGATGTATTATTTTACATGCGAAGTTATAATAAATGATGTTGACTACGGTCGCTTCATTTATATTTTTTTGAGGGCCTTGTGTTGAAGCTGTAAAATGTAAAATGGTGGTGAGATATAAATTCCGTGGCTGAGTTAGTAAATTAGGTGCCTATGTATAAATAACAAGGACAAGTTAATATAAATGTTGATCGTCACTTGATGCTTTCTATAGAATATTTAGTGGGCGTTGTAAAGAAGACGAATTAGTATATTAGAGGCTATATAATTTTCCCGTGGCTGAGTTATAAAATTAGAAGTTTGATCCTGTGGCCAATTAAAAAAACTGTGGCTCGATTAATTATTTCTCTTTCTTTTTGCGAAATTCAGACGGACCATTATTCTAAACCATATTTTGGAACACGGAAAGTGCAAGTAGCTTTAGACGATGATATTCCAAATAACACCATCAAGTCTGGTCAGTCAGTTCAAGGTGCATAGGCGTGTTTTCGTCAGAATCACAGAATAATGAAAAAAATTGCCGTTCCGTCTCGTCGTCATTCTAGTTTTGACCCATGTTACTTGGGCTCCGTGCAGCATGTTTATATAAACGGAAAATTTTAACCGATACGAGCGGAGAAATAAAGAGCTGGGATCTAGCAAAACACTGTTACATGATAAAGTCCATGTTCAGAAGTCACCGCGGCCCTGGAACGCAAAGGGCATTAAGAGGAACATGGATAGGTTTTAATCAATAAGAGTCTGGCACACCTTTCTGCTCCACCCAGAACTTGAATCAGTTGATGATTTCCCATCCTTAAAAGAAAAAGGGTAACGTCAGCACATCTCTCCGCTCCGATACACAGAAGCTTTTCCCGACCCCTCCTCAAGTCTTTGTTAAGGGCTGGGCCGGCAGTCTCTACAGAGTTATCGACAAAATCGCTAACTTTCGATTGCTAATTACCAACGAATAAATTCGGTTGCAATAATGATGCTTGCAAGTAAACCAAGTCTCTACATCCAAGATGCGTTTCTCGCAAGCATCATTAGTGCAACCGAATTTATTCGTTGGTAATTAGCAATCGAAAGTTAGCGATTTTGTCGTTATCTCTGTAGAGACTGCCGGCCCTGGTGAAGTTATTCAATTCGAGCTAGCGATCATTCAACGTTACGCCATGGCAGCGCAGTCAAATGAGGTGATCTATAGTAAGTAGACCAGTCACCAGCGACAGCGACAGCAATTAAATATTTCCAAAAATTGTTTTGTGAAGTGTCGGTTTTAGATAATACTTAGTGTAAAGATGAAGTAATCAAAATAAAGTAGCTGTATTTGATTTTAGTTCTGTAGCCAGTAGGTATAAACAGTCCGATTAACTGCTGCAGTTTTCTGCAAAAATAAAGCATGCCATTGATATTAGGGCATGCATTCCGGAATTTCCTAATTCCGTAACAGTTTTTGTTATATTTCAATACCGGAACTGAGAGGAGTAATATCGGAATTCCGATATTCATAAATGTTTGATATTTTGATCATTATTTTTTCTGATCGCAACAAAACTAGTCTGTGGAACTTTCCACGAGCTAGCCGGCCGGGCCGTTACAGGTTACGTAGGTATACCACGTTACGGTTTATGCTCAAGAAACTTGACGAACAGAACAGCTTTGTGAGTTCTAACTTGTGATGAACCTGCAAAGTCGTATTAAACAAAGAAGATTAGTACGAGTAATTAGCCGATGTGATCCACTATTTAATCAATCCGAAGAAATTTCAAAGATCATTGTCGATTTACTACGTCAGCTAAAGTTCAAACTCCTAGCGAGCCCATCGACTCTATTACAACTGCACAACCCTCCGCACTAGATTTGTCTGATGATGACGTAACAAATAATGTACCAACTTTACAAGAGCAGCTCGATAAAGAATTAGATAATAAATGTAATAAAATCTGTAAGAAAGTCTCGACTAATTTCGACCTCGCAGGCTTTGTCGAATAAGAAAAAGCTATGTACCTATGATAACGGAGGAGACCAAGGCGTGTATCTGTGTGTGTGTGTGTGGTGTTTATCATTCTGGTACGTCTCGTGGGCTATTTTCCGACATATACGCGGGCGAAGCCACGGGCAAAAGTTAGTAATTTTAATTATCGTCTTCTTCTGCATCGCCCTCTTCCGACTGCTATAGTATCAAGTGGTAGGGAATTTAATTCTCTACAATATTGATCATACATACAAATAGCGAGAAACCTTTCTGTTCTGTGGAGAAACCCATAGGAAACGAAATATTTGCAAAACAAACGATTTTTGTGCCGGCTAAAGAAGTTATCAAGGTCAAAACTTGATAACTTCTTTGGCCGGCACGATATCAATGTCGAATTTTCACATTTTCATTACAACGCCGTAATAAAGTTGTATACAAGAATTCAGCTCACTAAGTAGTATTTTTTCCGCAGGGGGTTTTGGGGTTTAAAATGACTAAAATGACTGGACTATAGAGTAATAAGCGAGAAAGGTGACCAAATATGTTTAATTTGTTACTGAAATATTAAAAGACTGATATAATTATTATTGAAAGACGGGTATAATATTAAATCTAATTTAAATTGAAAAAAAAAAAAAAAAAGTTACCAGTTCCGGAATTCCGGAATCAGATCTCCAGTATTGGAACTCGGTTCCGGAATTGAGAACCTTGCGATATTGCATGCCCTAATTGATATCCGAGGATCTACGATCACATTGTGACCTCAAGATAGGTAGCAGTAAAGTTTGTACGTTATATTTCAGAGCAACAGAGTAGATATTAACAAAGGTCAAGTACTGAAGTACGTCATTGAAAATAACCTTGGAGGTTAAATACTGAAGATAAGAGGACGACGACAAACTTGGTAAAATTTTACTCTGGATGAAACTCTGGCGACAAGACCAATATATCTCAAACTTCAATTAATTTTTTAACAACTAGTACCTAGTTCGCCGGAGAATACATAAAATATAGGGTTCACCCTTGTTTCGCCGAACAACTTTTGATATAATTTTACTTGTTCGAACAACGTTTAAGAAAATAATCATTTTGTATAATATCGGTTAACATAATTTTCATTTCATCGAATATTTATTTGCGACAACAACATTTGCGCTATTGATCAAAAGGTATAATGTTCATTTGATGTAATGTTCAGGTGGTATAATTTGTGTTTTATCGAATATTCAATTTTTCCCCCAAACAAACACAGATGCTGACAGAAATCCTAACCCTAGACGGTCGACGTCAGGGGCACCCCGAGGTTCGGTTAGTTAGGTCCCTTTAAACCCTGCAGACAGAACGCAGCGGGGCTCCGTCGAACTGCTGACGGAAACGAATGATTAATGAACTGAATATTCGATTCGATCTTTGGACTAAATCATTATTAGTCTAGTGAAACATTAGTTTAAATAAAATTAGTGCATTTGAAAATTCGTTCAAATGATATTATATCAAATAAATAAATATGCTAAATAAAAATCTACCAATTAATTATTCGGTCAAATGAATAATTATGCGAACTGACTTTATGCTAACTGAAATTAGTCGAAGTGATTTTCGACGAAACGTTGTTATACCAAAAAAGGGTAACCCAAAATATAGAGCCACTTAAAATATGTTGCGTTTTTCCGTCTTTTGTCAAAGGTTCTATTAAAGCAGGCTGCGTTACAAAACCTCCAAGTCTTTAATTAGTTTTAGGACCGACCTGAGACTATTTACCGTGCTTCGCTTTAGATTAATGTTTTCAACATAATCTACTTCAAAAACCAATGACTGATGAATTAAAATCTTCGACAACACAGAGTATATTGCAACAATTCTAAATAGAAGTAGCCCTGGTCTTCAGCGACTTTAGTACTTGTTGCAATAATATGAATTGGACAGAATTGGATAACTTATTGTGAGCTATGATTTGAGACACATTTGAATTCTGTATGACTTATGAGCATTTTCATCAAGACCATTTGCCAGGGCCTCCCCTGGTGAAAAGGTGAATTTCGCGAGCTACCCTATCGCGTTAACCTTAAAAAAAGTTTGCCCGCTTGAAAAATCTTCCTAAAAGATGCTAGAATTCTTTCATAATAGATGATAATAGATAGCTGATAAGGGTGTCGGCAGATGAAGCACTAATATATAAACGTAGTGTAGCTGCGCCTCTGCTCATTCCCGCTGCTCGCAGGTCGAATCTATAGAATGATGTGAGCCAAAATTACCGTGATTATATTTTATTTGAAGATACATTTTATCTTTTGTTCATGCTTGATTTCGGTTTTTCTATCAGTTTATTTTTATGCACGAAGTTTATCGATAGGTGGAAACGTCACGCCACGCCATGTCATTCTTTTGACCAAAACAATTGGCTTATTGGTGTTAAAAAGTCAACGTTAGGCCTACCTATTTATTTAATTAAGAAGTTTCACGACTAAAACAGCGCCAAGCTAAAACAGCAGCCATGAAAAATAAAGTGACCTGAATAAAATAATCTCAGCCTGTGAAAAATCACTAAGTAACCAGAAGCTTTTCAATATTCTTGATCAGTTTTTATTACACACAAAACAAACTATACCTACTAAAAACCATTTTGGGGCACTTTATTGGTCTACACCCAAAATAACTCCGAAACTAAGTAAGATATCTGTTAGATTCTGGATTCATAATAAGTCATAAGAACTTCGAAGTAATGCAGCATAACTCAGAAGCTCAGTTAGGCCTCTTTTGTAAATCTCCTGATTCCCAGGATATCGCCAAAGCAGAACACGCTTTACGTTTACAGCTGTGAGCTGATGTTAGCCGTTGTGTCCACACCATACAGTAAATGCTTGCTTATGATTTCCGAAAGATTTGAATATTGTCCGCGAATTGCGACCGTTTTTATCTCCTAACTTGTTGAAAATACGACTAATGACCTGTACCCCTGGAACAATGATAGTAAGTAGCACTACGTCTCAGCAGTATCTATCAGTATTTGGCGTATCTTCACATTGGCCTACCTTCCTTCTTGCGCTGCATGCCCTGACACCTGCAGACTTGACGATCTTATGACTGCATCAGCGAGCGAAATTCGCATAGCTGAATTTTTGGGCCAAATTTGCCATCGATACGCTAAGAAGAAGTAGGTATCTATCAAAGCGCTATGAACAAAGTAGACTCGACTGAGTATAACTTCATACAAATCCGCTTACTTACATTAGTACAGTCAATTTTTGTTTACAATTCGAGACATACAATCCAGATGATTCGCAGCGATCTAGAGGCTTCATTAATATTACGTTTTCTAAATATCCAGGCGGCCCGTCGAAATTTTAATCTACGCTGTTATTGGTACCTAGCTTGATCATGATCACATGATTCTCGATTCGGTGAAAGCTTTTGACAGGCTTGTTGTGTACGTTGCTTGTAATGTAATCAGAGGGATCAAGATCAAGATTCATGTTGGGTGTCACGCACCGTGCTTGTCACATACTCCAACAGATCTCATTCTTCACAGACTTCCAGAGTAGAGGCTCTCCTCAAGTAGTCGACCAAAGCTACGAGACCACTGAAGCTAGGATTGTCAGTAGAACATTGACACAAGCTTAGTTCGGATTCTTACGTTCTATTGCTATACCTTTGTTTGCGATGGAAGATGATTTAGCTCTAGGTAGATATCTAAAATACCTAAGTCGAGTAGGTCAGTCGTGTTCCAATAAGAAGCCAGAAGAGATGATGAAGGAAACTAAGTGCAGCTCGCAAAGGTTTTATCGCGTTAGAAACTACCAAAATTGAATCGGTGTCGCCGCCGCATTTCATGTCGCCGCCGCATCTGTGGTAACTTATCTTCGTGGTATAAAGGCAGCATAATGAGTGATCGTTTGATCCGAACCTATCAGATGAAGTTTTCTATTTGATAAAATTATTTAGAATCGTTACTCAACGACATCTTGGATGACCTTTCTATTTGTATGTGTCAATTTTCTATAATTCTACATTTTTTTTTCCTGTAAGTAATGCTTTTGTGTTTTCGAATGAAATTTTCTCATTTTTTAAGAATGTATTGTGTATTTTGTTTTCTTCACTATCTTTCCAATATAGGGTGTATATTTTTGGTTGAAGTGTGACAGCAAACAGCTAACTTTCCCGGAAGTGGCGTGTGATGCACAGAAGCGAAGTTTGAAGGCAGCAATGTCGAAGCTCGCCGACAGTTCCGAATAATCGTAGGTATTTACTTGGTCAGTATTGATACTATGCATGTTTATAATGCTAATTGGTTTTAAAAACAGTTGGGCCCGCTTGCACCACATACCTATCATTGCATATTTAGTAATGAACTCTATTCAATTCCTATCAACCAATTAAAGTTCAGAGAGAGTCAATGATATATAATATCATTGGAGAGAGTGATGTTTTAACTACTTACATAGTTATGCTTAATGCATAACCAATTAAGTAATTACTAAAGCAAGCGAGTTAAGGTCTTAAGTGTTTAACTTTCAAATAATTATTTGTCAGTTCTTGGAGGCATAAAAATAAAATATGTAATGAATAAACTAAAATGATCTAGCGTAGTTTACGTATCCTGATAGTGGGTGTTTCCGGACCGCATGTGCGTCAAACAATATTAAACATAATGAGTTAAAGATAGCAATTACACAAAAATAAATAGACATTTCTTCACTCCAATTCAATCTCAATTTCATCCCAACAATTGTCTTTTTTCAATAAACCGCTTCAGGAGACAATGTTTCCAAAAAAGAGAAAATATAAATAGAAATCTTAAGACACTAAATAAATACTTACCCAGAATTTAGTCGCGCAGCACAAGTAGTACAATTACTATAGGGTGGTAGACAAGCTACAAAATGTCACTAGAGGCAGGTAATGTAGCCAGAAAGTGTTATGGGACAAGCCCGCCACAGTATTCCCAAACCACTGTAACTCCTGTAATCCAGAATCAACAGTGGCAAACCACAAGAAAAGCGCCGAGACAATAAAGCCCAACGAAGTCCCAGAGAAACGATTTAACTTTCTTGGCTCCCGCAACGAAAATTAATCAGAAAAGAATAGCGGAGGAGTAGGAAAAACTTATTTCTTCAATCTGTACCTAAATAATGAGTGTAATCCCTGAATAGTAAGGTAGAGGTAACCTAACAGTAAACCCACATTTTGCCTTTAATGTTTAAAGTACCAGTAGTGGGGTGAGCCTATTGCCACCAACCAGGGACAAATCCAGACTTGATGGCTGCTACTGAGCAATTTGTGATGGACAAACCCAATAGTTCTGCCCGATCTGAGTATCACACTCGGCAGTAGTACTTGTGACCATTGGAGCAATAAGTCTTCAGTACATTATTGACAAAAACCCACAAGCTGAACATAGGCTTCACTTATTCTGATTACATTATGTAGAAAAATATAGATAAATCCATAAATGAAATGTTTTGATCTACATTTTGTAGTTATGCTACAACAAATTACCATGTATAAACAGTACAAAATATCACTAATAGAAGACAACACATTAGTTACTAACCAGTTTAGAGAGAACCAAAACAGTACTCCTTGGAAGTCCTAATAGTTTCATCAGTATAAATATCAGTTTTTTTTTTGTTTAAGTACCCCAAAAGCTATATGCTTAGAAGCAATCTATTTTGTCGAAATGAAAGGCCGAAGTAACTTTTAGGGTTAGTAATGTGATTATTTTCTCAGCCATAGACGTTTGCAGATAGATAAATATATTCACTGTTGTTTTTTGTAGCATTCCATTCTCTCGTTTTTGGGTTTAAAAACAGACATAGTTTTGTCCTTTTATTAAGAATAAATATCATAACAAAACTTACTGCTAAATCTGCTTGTAACTTAATATATTTTTATCTAAATATAGTGAGATCAAAGTTTCTGGAATATTTTCAATGACATCTGTCCATAGAAAATATTACCAGATGGCTTGTGTCATAATTTGAGTGTTACATATAGCTACCTGAACGCAATGAACGCATCTCCAAGCTCGCCGCCTACGATGTGTACTCCTCCCTCGGGAATGGACAGGCCCCGAAAGAAATTCCTAATGTCCAGGGCATTGGCAGACCATGGTAGGTTCTGTAGTCTAATGATGACACTCATTGTGGTGCTTCACGGTGCTTGTACCTATAAAAACGAAAATAGCCAGTACATTTTTTGATTTGCTTAAACTGTCGAATATAAATAACACGAAGTTGTGTTTTACGTTTGCCATTTTAACTTGAATGTTACAAAAAGTTCGGAAAATGCCAAGTTCTGATTACATTGGGTGTCACCAACATACATTTACGTGGCGTTTTCTTGGTCTGAGCGTGGCGTTAACAACATTTTTATGAGTTTTGTATGGTTCTTTGTTGAGGGTTACGTAACCAATGTTGTTACCATCAGTTAAACTTAAAACCTAAATTACAGTAATACAGTAGTAAAAAAACTTTGTTTACCCGAGTATCGTTATTTATAGTTTTTAGACACTGGTAGAATATAGTATGATTTTAAAACACTAAATTAAAAGAAACTGAATCGTATTTACACAAATAAGTAATACGCGGGGCAGGAGGAATGTGTAAAGAAAAGAGGTTAGTTGTTAATGATTTTGCTGTAGGTTTATGGGAGCTTTATGACTATACCATCACGGATATTGGAATAAGAGCAGCCTGACTATAGTTAGCAAAAAAAAGAGTGCAAAATAGATGGGAATAAAACACAAGTAATGACGCCATCACGCTGCGCTTCCTTGAACGACCACAAAAATTCACATCACAGACTCACCTATACAACGCTTAAACCTTATTTACCACGTTTAATTTTACAACATCTCTAGGCACAGTTCTTTCACAATATGCAACGATCACATATGCAGTATAACAATCATTCCAAATTGTTCCAAATTCAGTTGAATTAACACCGCAAAATCTAGTAAATTGCGACAATGCGACTACCAACCAAGATGGCGGATAGTCAGTAACGCAGTCTAAGGTGTTTTTTTATTGATGACATGACAGAAAGACAGGCTGACAGCCAGCTATCGGGCCAGAGACAAACAGCATTCGGAAACGGAAATTAATAGTGATTGCAACATGATTTTAGTAACTTTTGAAATAGTTGATTTTAATGTATTGTAGATTTGTAGCCAAATGGGAAGAAATGGAACACTTGTAAAACTACAAATGTTCCATTTCATACCATTTCCTTACCGTCGGGTCGGTTTTTGTGTTATTATAAACCATATTAAACCGCTAAGTTATGTTTTTAAAACTAAACGTTTTAAAACGTTTAAATCCGGTTTTGTATCCTTATTACAACAACAATACAATATAGTAGTATTCTAGTAGTTTTTATCCAAGGTGGTAGGTATAAATGTAACAAAGAAAAGGGAGCAAACAAAGCGATTAAAAAATATATTAAACAGGACTATTACTATTCAAGTCTTGTCTAGTGAACTACCATTCGGGAACAACCAGAATCCAGATTAAACACCGCATTACAGAATTGTGTTCGCTACCCAGTCTATTATAGTAGACTTTGGTGTTCGCCATTCGCCTCGTCACTCGGCGAACATTCAACGAAAGATTCATAAACGAGTGCTGTCGCGAACAACGACTGTTCGCACATTCGAGGGGTGAACAAGGGGGTGAATTACTTTGACACTAGCTATTGTCAGCGGCTTCGCCCGGTACATCTCGAAAATTATCCCACGGGAAGATAAAATCGGGATAAAAACTATCCTTTGTGTTAATCCAGGTTATAAACTATCTGCGTACCAAAATCCAAATCCGTTTAGTAGTTTTTGCGTGAATGAGTAACAAACACCATCCATACTTACAAATTTTCGCGTTTTAATATTAGTAGGATTCGCACACGAACATGGACGACGTGAAAATAATGGCAGTATGCGCGCTTCATCTAATGAGTTTATTTAGATTATTTATTTAGACTATGGTGGATGATAGCGTGTCATCGCAATGGAACAATTAAAGTATCTATCTATAAAGTCCAAAATTTTGAGGCGAAATGCAAGTGAATGTGTAAACATCAAGTCCGAGTTCACTATCCGTGTACTTTGATTCGCGTCCGAAAAATCACTCCAAACGCGAGTGCGCGAATCGCGAGGCGAAGCTTAGACGAGGTGAATAACGAACGCACTGTACCTACATGCGTATTCGTCATCTATCATCATTATTATCTGCCTAACATTGTCCCAACCATTTTGGGGTCGGCTTAGGCCGCAAATTCGGAGACTCGTTTCTTACAGCGTGCAGCGGGGCGTTAAAGTCAATTTTAGTTCTAAACTTAATCTTTGGTCAACTGGACCCGCTTGATAAAAGAAAAAACAATTTAAAATGTGACTTGGTTGACTAATACCGCGAGTTTAAATGGAAATGTACCTAACGCCCCACTGCACGCTGTATGAAACGCGTCTCCAAATTTTTTCACTTCAAAAAAATATTCAAAAGAAAATGCGAGATAAACCAAGCCTAGGGGTTGAACTATTTTTAGCTGACTTCAAAAAAGGAGGAGGTTATATGTTCGTGTGTGTTTTTTTTTTTTATTAATAAGGCGGTTAAAGTCTTACCGGATGCAGTTGAATACCAGTATTTTACATGAAGCCTAGCAAGTTTCCCGTATCAGTACGGCCCGTTCACGACCTTGCCGCTGTAAGCGGCAGCTAAGCGCGGGGCGGCGAGCGGTAAGATCAAATGAACAAAAATGTTTGAAGCACGCCACGAGACAGACTCGTTACACTCATCGTCGTTGCAAAGCTTTGGAGCTTCCTTGGACTTCAATTTATTTTTGCAATATGGCAACTTATTCCAAAATTGAATGAATGATTGAACGAATGAGTTGGTTCAGTTCGTTCAGTTTCAGAATTTCAGATCTGCGTTTGTCACGTTATTGTTAATAATTGCAGAAAAAATCTAAAAAGAATCTTGTTTTCAAAAGAAACAAGAAACCCACGTTTCTCAGATATAGAACGTAAGTGTGTTTATAACGTTTTTCAAATAGTAGTGTAATTAATTTCATCTCTATTTCTTACCACGCTGTCAAAAATGGTCAAGTAAATAATCTGTTATTTTCTATTATCCCCCTAATTACAAATAAATTGTACAAAAATATTATTAATGCTCACTTTTAAAACAGCTGTTGTTTACACTGAAAAAATAATTGTCAAGTTTGACTTGAGGTTTATCCAATAATATTCATCCAATCATATAAAATATTTATATTATTTTATGCATCCTGTTGGAATACCAAAATACAAATTCTGACAAGAAAAGGGTATAATAAAAAAAAAGCTGTATATCACTTAATCTGCATCACATAAAAGCAAATTGCAGTGCCATGTTTGAAGTCCTAGGTTAATGACACAAAAAAGAGTGGTTGAAATAATTTTCCCGCTATTTTTAGGTCAATTATTGTCAATGACCCTGTTTTGTCATCTTGACCTCTCATTTGGGGTCAACATCCTTACTCCTTTTGATTTATGACCATCAACACAACTAAAATATTTTTTCTAACTATTAATAATTATTTATCACTTTCAGGTACAGAACCCAGACTAATTAGTTTCTAAAACCAAATAATAGTTTAAAAAATAGTAAAAATATTAGTAGTTAAAAATGTTGTTATAAAAGTAATTGCTCAATATTCTAAATAGAAGTTAGTGTTACATTTATTGAAAACGGTGTGCTATAAGTGTAATAAATGTGTGAAAGATACCCGGGTTATTTGTTCGGGGGGACTCCTGTCAGTAGTTGGGACAGGAGTTTTAATTCACTGGAAAATGTAAGTACTTTGATTTCATACTTTTATTTTTTTTTTGCAATTATCATCATAGTTATTATTTTTATATTTATCTATTCACTAATTTGAGACAACATTTTCATTTGAATTGTCTTTTTCAGTTAAGCTTATTTGTGATACATAAAAATGATGGGTTGTTAAAAATTGGAACAAATTTATTTATTTATTTATGCAAGGTATCTTCATAGCTTAAATTGTGTGTTTAACACGTGGAAAGCTTGTTAGAGTAGTATCAATCAATTTTAATCTGACCTCTGTCTGGTTGTGTTGGATTGCCATCCTATCAGACTATGCAAGGAATGAACAGAGAGTGCACCTGTGCCTGTGCGCACACACTTGTACACTATAATATCTCCTGCGCTGATGACTAATCTCCGCTAAGATTGACTGCCGTAACCAAAACCAGTCAGGAGGAGTATATGTATAGAGTTACTAAACAAAGTAAATCCTTTTTTATAACATTGAGCTTCTGAACAGACTGGAAAAAGTTTTATTTTGATTGTTATGAAGCTTATAATAATCTTTTACTGTATCCTGAGACAGCTGAGACACTGTATCCGACAGAGCACCGGTGGCCCAGCGGTGGCGGCCCCGACTTACGAACAGTAGGTTGTGGGTTCGAACCCAGGCAGGCACATTACTTTGTGTAATTTATTTTGTCACCGCTGCTCTCAAAACGGTGAAGGAAAACATCGTAAGGAAACCGACATGTCTTAGAACCAAAAAATTCGAAGACATGTGACATCTACCAATCCGCACTGGGCCCGCTTGGTAGATTATAGCCCATTCCCTCTCAAAGAGTGGAGGCCTGTGTCCCTGCTGTGGGATCATTAATAGGCTGTTGATGATGATGATGTATCCTGAGATGTTTCTGTGCTAAAACCTAGCAACTAGATTATTTGTTTTCGAAATAACTGTTAAAATTATTTTCGGTTTCCCGGCTATGTTTTTAAGAACTTTCTTAACTTCAAAATTAATTAAATTAACTTTTTTAATTTTCTTTTAATGATAATGGTTTATCAGGTGTTATCTTAATTCACCATGTAGGCCAAACAGCTATTCTTTGATATCATATTTAGAATTTCAGCCACATAGATCAGCAAATCAATCTAGATGGCTTAAAATTTTAAAAATAACAGTTTTTGTTATTTGTTTGAAGCAGCAGGGGTGAAATTTTTTCATTATCAACTTTATTTCAATTTTCTATTTTCCGTCTTGTTCTTGTGATTACTTGGGTAGAGAATTGTTTTTATTGACTAGTCTGCACAACAATTTTGTGGCTTTTGATTTTACATGTAAGTACTTTTTACTTAATTATTTTAGCATTCATATTTGTTTTTGTATTCTGATTAAGGTCCTTAGTATGAGTCGACTAAATTAAATCTACTTTATTATTTAACTAAACTATTTCAAAATCCACTCTCTTTAATTCTTTATCAAGTAAAAGTGATATAAAGGACCTAGAATCGAACATGAAAGCTAGTCCAAGATTTTAAAATATGTTGCCCCACATTAGGAATTTCTCCTGTACCCTGGGTGCCAAACACCCACACCTGGAACAACTATCTGTATACCGTACAAATATTTGTTCCATGCGGATATTAAACCCGCGACAAGCAGCGCAGCAGTCAGTAGCTCAGCCACTGCGCTAACTGCGCCGTCCTTCTGACGAGACCTGCTTGTCTGCCTGAAGGGCGTCTTTATGGAGACATCTTACGTTTTCCAAAGAAAATGATAGCGCCGCAAAGGCAAGTGAAAGCTACAATAAAAAAAATATTACTTCTAATAATTTTAGATAAACCTTGTTTCATAGCAAGTATTTTTTGCATTATGTCTATCGACACGGCGGGAAAAAGACGTGAGTTTATGGTATGTAGTAAGCAATAAGCATCCCAAAGACCAACTCTTATGTGCGGGTGCCAATTCCTTACTGGAAAATAGAAATCACACTGACATCATCTAAGGCATTAAAAGCATAGATCCATCAAATATTTGGCAGTTGAATCACTGATTACTAACAATCACTATGTAATTTAATCCACGAGAAAGAAAACAGCACGAAACACATTTTTATCGCTCCTGTAATCCTATTATTGTTCTAAAAATAACTACCTTTCCGGTAGATTGGATTCAAAGTAATATTCGAATCAAAGTAAGGCTTAGACTAGACTAGACCAGTTTATCAGTTTCCTACTATACATTTTCGCATCTAGCTCGGAAATATACCGGAGACTAACGGGCGTCGTTGTTTCGGCCTAATAGGTATTATTGTTTCCTTTCTTAGGATCGTGTTACGACCCCGCGAATTCAATTTGAACAATTCGGAAGGTTTATTGCGTCCCACGCTCATAATGGCAATCGTTTTCGATTTACAGTTCAACAATATCCATTGCCCGTACCTATGTTTCAAAATCTGTATGATTCATGATAAACATTGCAAAGGATGCCTTTGGACCGTAAAAAAGAACGCGATTGCGATTAGGGGTGCGTCACGCAAGCAGGGGTTTTGATGTACGAAAATCCGTATGCAGAAAAAAACCATATCTCATGACTCTCTCAACAGGCCATTATTAATGAGCTCTGTAACTAACGCTTTAGTAAAGAGGCAAGTTCCATTTTACATTGGAAACTTGCCAGTATGCTTGTCGACACCAAACGCCAGTGCAAGATGTAGGGTGGCTGTGATGATGTAGGATAATAGTTTTTTTTTGGCTATGTGTATAGATTTTTGTTTATCAGGTTTAGGTGTATTTTACTGGGTTTCCCCGTTACAAAATAACCGGGTACTAACACTAAATTGTTTATCATCATCACATCAAAATTATTCGTACAGTTGTTTTCATTAGTCGTAAACTTGCAAGTCACGAAAACAAAAGCAGAAAGTCGAGTTCCACCTGAAATCTACGTAGGAATATTAGTTTTACAAGCGGAATACCTCAACCTAGTAACCCATTTTTGCAGTGCTTTATTCGTATTATGTTACCATTGCGACAGTTTACGCTAAGCCAATAATTTGATTAATATGATATTTTTGGCACGAACATCACATACTTTCGCGGGCGCTTGAAAAAAGAGGTTTACATTTCTGCATAAGGTTCTATTAAAAAGAACACGAGAATGCCAAGAGGTCACGTACCTATTGTACGATCTATTCTCTTTATCCCGTGTAGTCTCGTAGCATGTTTAACCTACATCTTAGAGTAACCATTGCAGTTGAATATGTCATCGATTGCGGGACCTCTTATCATATTCGTTTGTCGGTATGTACTACGATCTGATAATGCACCAGTTTCGATTTTCTCTGTCACAATAACATTTTTCTCAGAAATATCTAATAGTTTGGTAGTGGAGTCCATGACCACAATTACAGAATTGGGCGATTCAGGAAATTGATCTGCCAGGCGTAGTGATTATGGCTATTTCCCTTTGGCTGTGTATTGAGTTTGACTTTGATTCATAAGCAGTCCTTAGACCAAATATAAAAAAAACTAACACGCACGCAGAGCGTTATTCAATTATTTGGCTGGCTTTTGCCAAATCTAATTTCTGTTTAAGGAGCAAATCGGGGAAATGATCAATTCAAGAGTTTAGCTTCAATGAGCGTAGGCTCCTTACACAATTTTCATAATGCTAGTCGTCAAACGAAATATGGCTTCAGTTCTGTGTCGATGCACTTATGCGGCGTGTTGGCTCGTCTCAGCTTGACTCACCCTGTCACAGCCACTAAACAATGGCTCAAGTTGGCTCGTATTAGTCCATGGCCCTCATTCTTATAATAGAGTTCCATTCAAGAGCATACTTGCTTAGACATTCCTTGACACGCATAAAAAACGGCCATTTTCTAAAAGACGCCAACTTTTGGCTCGTTAAAACCCATGAAATATGCTTCCCCTAATACCAACTCCTTTAATTAGACCTCCAAGGGAGAGCCTGTAAGGTCGCATTATTAATAACAAGGTTAATAATGACGTACTCCACATATTCACACACTGGCCGTGAATTATGATACCATCTAGTCAGCTATGCCGACGTTCTTTAACTTTGCACGATGAAGTTGGAGAGGCAATGTAACTTCTCAGGAAAACTTCCTTGAGAAAACTACCAATGAATCTTTGGAAGTCATGAATTCTAAAAGATCTTCACTTTGTGATTATTTTATAGCTCTCTAAATCTCATTTTGGGACTGAACTATTGTATAAAGTTGAATAGTTCTCATCTACAATATTTCAGGTGTAAATCGAGTGAGTTAATCTAGTGGTAGGTACCGTTATACAGGTTTTTAGGTCATGGCCGCTTGTATTGCCCGGTTTTTTCGTTTGATTGTGAAGTTTACCGGCTCTTGTTTGTTTGTTTTAAATTGACACAGCCTCTGATGAATATGTATCTTGTACAATGTACCATTCATTTTGTACCATAAAAAGAAAGAAGCGAGGTTGTAGTGAAAATGAGGAGGAATACGTTTGGGTGAGAGGTCGTTTGTTTGTATGTTCACCATTTTTTCCAAACGGTTTGACCGTTTCAAGTGAGGGTGCTGCGTGATATATTATGCCTAATAGAGAAAATAACTCATTATGTTCTTATTAAATGCTTATTATGAGAATCATACGAGAGGTACACGAGTCTAGTTTAGGGCCTAGATGTATATTCTTGCAGCATTAATAACTTGTGCTTAATACATGGTAATCAGAATCCCAAGCAGCTCTGGGGAAGGAGTTAACTTCCAAATCCTTGATACTCTGGTAATCCTTGATACTGCATGCGTTTTAAACAAGTCAGTGTAGCCATAAAAACGAAAGTAGCTTCTTACCAGACAGAGATAAGTCTTGTAAGAGCGAATATCTTTGGTATTCAGCAGTTAAAGTTCAATAAATAATATCAATTAATGTGTAGTAATGAGAGCATCTGTCGTGATCGCTCCAGCTACTTGTTATATTGGTCGTTTTGCGTCTGGCATGCAAAACCAAATGCTTTATTTTTCATTAATGTAATTGATTTTATGTTGATTATTCGTCCAGCCGCGACGTTACTGATAATTAAATGTGCGTGTAAGGTTTTACGGGTAACTGAAATTAAGAATGTCAATAAAATTTCAATTGGATTGGAAAAATGAATGGTGACGGGAACTGCGTTGGTCTGATTGCTTGTATTGTAACCTTATCAGTCAAGTCCTTGGGTAGATTTTTGTGATAAAAATGAATTTTCTCGAGACTTTTACTGTTATAGCCTCGAATAACCACTGTTTTTCTGATAAATGGCGTTAGTTATGGCTGTCATAACTGGTACCTTTTGCAAAAATCTAGGTGTAACCGACTTCCAGATCGATAAATAATTTCGATTAAGATTTGAGTTAGATTATTTCTCAAAGTATTGGCTAAAAGACAGAGAGAGCCAAAAAAAATGGGTCCAAATCCAAATCATCCGAGCTGTTACCTTAATAACTCAAAACTTTTTCTAAGTATTTTTCTTCTACATTCACTTGGTAATGGAATTACAGTAGGTACTCTAGGATTGCGCATTTTATAACTAATTCTTGGCTCCGGTCGTGCGATGAGATTTACGGTGTGTGTCTGCCCAACGGTTTTCGAGTTGCACCGAACTAAGTCGGTCAGATCTCAGATGTACGTTTATGTAACTCTACGTATTTTATTAGACGCCTATTTTGTACAGCATAATTAGGTTAATATGCTGGATTAACTTAAGTGCTAGTTTTTGGTTCTTGGATACATTTAGGGTTAATTTAACATAACATTACGCTTGTAATCCCTGAAGGGTTAGGCAGAGGTGTACCTAGTTAGAACACCCATATTTTGCTAGTTATGTTAAGTCCCATGTAATAGAGGGCGAGTCTAATTAATGCTTTCAACCGGGCACAAATCCAGACTCCGCAGTTACCACTGAGAAACTCCTGATGGAAAAACCCAATAACACCTTTCCCGACCCGGGAATCGCACCCAGGACCTCATGCTCAGCAATCGCGCTTGCGACCATTAGACCAACAAAGCAGTCACATTAGGGTTATCTTATACGCCCTAAATCCATCTTCGTACAGATTATGCAGTCAATATTTTCAGGGATGTCAAGTTATAATACATTTTTGTCTCGCCTATTTGTTATTCGGACCGTCCTTGAATAAACAATGGCTAGTAATATTATACATGATAGAATATTAGGTCAATCGGGGCTGCCCAAAATATCATAACAGCATCTAGGCCCCTTGGGACTGTATCTAATTTCACGCGCCTGATGTTGGTAAAAACAAATTTTGGATTATTTTGGCGTTAGTGCAAAATTGGCTGGGGCTTCAGGAAATTAAGGACTCGTTCCACTACGTCCGGATAGTCATCTTCTACCTACTAGATGAATATGAAATTAACTGAAGGAAACATTCAGCAGTTTTTCATTAAATCGAGCTTATTATCCCCGGTGATGATCTGGTGTAAGCTGGTGTAGGTTTTAGATTTCTCCGCCAGGGTTGCGAAATTTGTTCGAAGGAGTTGTTCTTCATTTTTTTAGAAGGAACACGAATGGGTTTTACTCAGTAAGAATGTGACACTCCCTTCTGCTCCGTCCAGAGCGGGAGGTGTCAGTTGATAATTTCCCATAATTAAAAAAAGGTTTTGGATAACCAATGGATAAGAACTGCGTGGGGTTTTCCAAAACAAAAATTAGGAATGTTCCTGCAAGTACGGGCGAAAAACTTACATAAAACGGCTTCGCAAAAAATTAAGAAAACTTCTTGTAGGAACTTACACGCTTCGCTTTTGCGTGATGTTTAATGGTCACTGTAAGGGCGGAAGGTGGCGACTTTCCATGACCTTGTAGATTGATCGAGCTGATTATAAAGCTGATTTTAGCTGATAAGCAGTTATTTAAGTAGGCACAAGCCCTTTAATTGATTTTTTTAGCCTTGGTTGGTGTATAAAGACGCTTTTAATTGGTTACTTTTTAACCTGACCATGCAGCTAAAACTGTTGCTAAACGGTCTTTACTTATCGAAATCTAAACTAATATTATAAAGCTGCAGAGTTTTCCTGTTTGTTTGAACGCGCTAATCTTTCGGAACTATCTACCGGTTGGATTTGATTTTTTTTTTGTCTTCGATAGGCAATTTTTTTGAGGAAGATTGTAGACTATTTAATATTACGCTTCGACGCTTAGGAGCCCAGCAAAAGTGAAATGGCGTGTAGAACCGCGCGACACAGTTGCTCACCCATATATTTGCTGTAAAATAGCATCTGCTCCCGTGTTTCTGTGACAACCTAACCCCCTGCAAAGCCAAGTTCTTCAACATGACCCATCCATGTGGATATCTTTTCCGCCATAATTTTATTATTGATTTTCGAGTACAACAGATACTATCACAAGCCAGACAACTGTCTCTGGCAGTTGGCCAGTACAACGCCGTGCTAAAGCAAAAAAATGGGTTTAGCGTGAAATCTCCTATAAAAGTCATTGGCTGCGTTCAAGGAATTGCCGCACGCAAGATTCAGGAAGTTGACTATGGGAATGTTTTCTTTGAAATTAACGGCGATGCCTGATGTCTTTTGGCGTCTGGATTACGTTGAAAGAAATAAATATTTTTTGCTAACATCGCCCATGTTAGAAAAAATATTTGTAAATTGCATTAGAAAAAAACAAGCTGGCGTTGAATTTTGGTGTCATGCTTTGTTGGTTTCCATAAATAAATGGCGTTGTTAGCGTCGATTTTAGCCACGTGCTGAAATATCCTTAAACAGCTATATTTTGCGTGACGATTGAATACTACTAGTACCAAAAGCGCTGTTCAACTTCAACCTATCTAGAAATACCTGGACAGCTCTGTCCATGCGAAAAGTCAACGTAATCTGTGGTTGCGGGTCGTTCAAATCTTCAAGAGTTATAACTTTAGTTATATGAGTATGCTGGTTTCTGTTCCAGCAAATCCAACAACAGTACCGAGGGCGGGCAGGGGCGGGCGCGCGCTTCTGGGGCAGCATGTCCGAGGGAGGGGGGGTGTCCGCCGCGGGGGGCGACTCCAGCAAGACCAACCTCATTGTCAACTACCTACCGCAGACTATGACCGAGAAGGACCTCTACGCGATGTTCATGACCATAGGACCCATAGAGAGTTGTCGAGTTATGAAGGATTTCAAGGTTGGTGGGATTTTTTAAGATCATCAACATTTCAGCCGTCCATTAAGATGGAAAGCCAGGGTAGCCCGCGAAATTAACGTTTACCCAGTACGAGTAATACGATTCAACTTGGTAAGACTGGTTGTCTGCCTTTGCCTTACCGCTGACTAACTGTAACGACTATCAAAGATCTCCAATTGACAGACGCGACCAACGGCTTAACAAGACAGTCCAGTAAAGGCTCAAAATGCTCTTCAGCAGCACTTAGCAATTAATACCAGCCGAAGACGTTGCGTTGGAAGGCCTCCCACTAGGTGGACCGATGACCTGGTGAAGGTTGCGGGGATCTGCTGGATGCAAGATGGACGGATCCGGTCAATGTGGCGACACTTAGGGGAGGCCTATGTCCAGCAGAGGACGTCTTAACACTTTCGGTGCTAAGTACCTAGCATACCTATGGGTCGAACGTGAATTCGTTTGTGTACCGAGAACCTGCCTCCGAATAATCGCTATACGTAGCTATAGAAGACTTGTGTTCATACGGCATACAAATAAAATATTATATTAATTAAAACTTGGCAGGGAAAGTGTTTATTAGTATCAAAATTACTAGAAAACACGCAACTAAAATCTTATCACATGTCACATCGTCTGAAAGCAGTACTCGACCCCGCCAATAGGACATGCACCCATCATGTCCTATTGGCGGGGTCGAGTCCATGTCCTATTCTCGGGGTCAAACACAGTGTTGAGATTCTTAATGAATTTCAATCTATGCAATTATTTTCTATTACTTTCTGTTGAAAACATTCAGTGAACAAAAGTGATGTTGGTTACAGACTGGCTACAGCTACGGGTTCGGTTTCGTGAACTTCACACGGGAGGAGGACGCGTCGCGGGCGATCGACACCTTCAACGGATACCAGCTCAGAAATAAACGGTTAAAGGTATTTTATCATTTATTTTATTGTCTCGCTCAAAGAACTACTCGTATTAAGTATTTTTTTTATTTAAACTTCATGTACAAGAGTGGTACATAGGCGGACTTAATGCCACAAGGCATTCTCTACCAGTTAACCTTTAGGTCAAATAGGACTCAACAACTTTTCTTTTGAAAGCCATCTTGCTTTCTGTTTTTTTAATGCCAGGGGGTAGCGCATCCCAGAGCTTTATGGTTGAGACAGCGAAACGGCAACGGATTTTCGCAGTTTCCTTATTTTTCCAAGGTGGACTATCATTTTTTCATGTTCAATAGCGGTTTCACGGTCTGAGGCCCTTTTTCTTAGGCTTCAAACGCAAACGAAAGGCTTGATAACAATCTTTGGACCCTAATATTGGTTTAAGGTTGTATAGAGCCAGTTATGAAAACCTCCACCTCACGAATTTACTTCTTATCCACAGGTCTCATACGCACGCCCTTCAGGTGACGACATAAAAGAGACGAACCTCTACGTAACGAACCTACCGCGCGCCATCACCGAAGATCAGCTAGAGACGATATTCGGAAAGTACGGCCGGATAGTGCAGAAGCATATACTGAGGGACAAGAGTAATGGCACGCCAAGGGGAGTTGCTTTTGTAAGGTATGTAGATCATCATTATCATATCAGCCCGGAATCACTCACTTCTGGGTATTAGGCCTCCCCTTTTTCCGTCACATTTCCTGGTCCTGTGCGTCCCCTTTTCCAGGTGTTTTCCGCGACTTTGACGATATAGTCAACCCAACAAGTTTTAAGACGGCCTTGGTTTCTTTGGCCTAACCTTGGCCACTACTCAATCGAGGCCTTGCTCCGTCAGCCATCTCCGCGTCTAGACAGATTTCCTACCCACGCCTACTTGCCAATATCGTTACAACTCAAGAGTATAATTTTATAGACATTTAAAAATCAAAAACGCAGTCTATTTTGTATAATAGCTTTTTTTGAAATAAAAGCTAAATACTACTTATGACGTCAGAGGTGGCAGTCAAAAAATGCAACGCTTAGTTTTCATACGGATCGCGATACTTGCGTTATGTAGATATATCTATATCTGTGCTATGGTTGGTTCCACGTGGAAGACCCCAAAGAAGGCTCTTTTTACAAATAGTTTGTCATATTATGTGTTGTATCTTGTATATTTCAGATACGACAAACGCGAAGAGGCGCAAGAGGCGATAGCAGCGCTAAACAATGTGATACCAGAGGGCGGCACCGAGCCACTCAGCGTTAAGGTACGTGGCGCCATCTATACTCAACTTGATGTTACTGTACTACGCTTTGTAATAATAATTCAGGATAGGAAGACCCTTGACGAAACCGAAAGGCACTGGTTCTCTCCATCATTGCGATCATTCTTTTGTTCTGGTAAGGACCTGGGAACCCTCTAGTTACGGAGATATTGGAGGCCAAAGTTCCAACATTTTCACATATTAAAATAATACTTTTTAAGCTTATATCTTTACATTAAATACCCTCGTGAACAGTTTACTCTTCAATGCATACAACATTCGAGTTTTATCGTAAAACGTGATTTTTCACACCAAACAAAAAAGTTGTTTCCAGCCATAAGTTTTGCGTAGACTTAGTTTGATGTACAGAATGCTTGGTCGACGGCTTCGTAAAGGGTACGAGTCTTTGGTCAACTGGACCTATTCGAACTGAACCCACGAGTTAAGTCGAACAAATCTCATTTTAAATTGTTTTTTTTTTATAGTTTTATTGTGGGTCCAGTTACAAGCGGGTCCAGTTGACCAAAGTCTCGCACGTTTAAACCTTGTAAATCCTGGATTATCATCACAAGCGTATAAGTATAAATTTTGTAATAAATGTTAACATAAATGTATTAAAATCTGCTTAATCGATTTGTCTTCTGTTGTTACTATTAGATGTTCTTGGAGATTTCCTCTGTTAATTGAAGTCTTTTTCTTGATATTATTTAACTCTATCTTTGCGGATACTTTTAGTCCGTTAGCAGTTGGGTCAGTCTATTAAACAACAAAACTAAATTGAATAACGTTTAGCTGCAATATTAAAAATCTCTGTTAATTTATTGAGATTTTTAACAAATACTACTGCAAAAACAATACACAATTACACAACACTTTTTTATTGAGAACTGAGTCTCCTCTTGATCCGCCTGATTCTAAGCTATGGATGAGGTGTCATTGAACGTGGTTGCTCAAAAGATGCCTGTTCACTTTTGTTCAGTCTTTAATTTAAAGACTTCATAACGACTACCAAAAATATGGCAATTTTTACAACTGTTAACACTAGTTTAAAATGTACAGTGCTGCCACACTAAAGCACTACAATTAAAGAAGCAATGTCCAATGATTGAGGAATTTGCTTTTTGTGAGTGGAAAATCATACCATTACATCATGCTTGTATACTGTAAAGTATTTGGCAGATGTGTATAGTTACTTCCAACATTTCACCAGTTACGCATTAATTAGTATCGAAATGACTAGAAAACACGCGACTAATCGACTATGAACTTCTCACACATCATATCGTCTGAAAGCAGCATGGGTGCATGCCCTATTGGCCGGGCTGGGTCCATGTCCTACTGGCGGGGTCGAATCTATATCCTATTGGCGGGGTCAAGTCAAAGTCCTATTGGCGGGGTCGAGTCAATGTCCTATTGGCGGGGTCGGGTCTAAATTGTTGTGTAATCTGTCTGCAGCCGACGAGCAGTGAGCCCGTGTGCCGGCGCCTGACGTCGCGCGCGGGCAGTCGGCACAGGCTCCACAGTGACACAATGGTGCGCGGGTCACACCGCTGGGGGCACACAGTCGTACTTCTGTCTGCAATATATTATAGAAAGACAACTCTGTGTCTCTAGAGGGGTAGCTCAAAGTGCCAGATGGTGCTGTTTTCTCTTCGTCATTCCTTTTTTTTTCTTTCTTCACGCCTCTGCCATTTTTTTTCTCATGTTTTTATTTCTTGTCTGTCATTGATTTTTGTTTGTGTAAGCTTTGACGGTAGCTGCTGTTCATGACTTTTGAGGATGTTTGGTTATAGTATTCGGTATGAAATTGTGATTCGGTAGTCGGGAATGAATATTATTTTTTAATAAACATAATGGCTGGTACCGTAACATTGAAATAAGTCCCAATTATAATTTTGATAAGGTCAACACAGTTATGAGCTCTGCATGGTATCAGCATTGCCAAATGACTTCATAATGTAAAGCAAACGTGTTAACATCGCAACGTTTTCGAGCAGGATCATTTAGTACAAAAAATGACCCAAAACGGTGCTGGACCGATGCAGTGTTTACAAGTGTGTGTGCTGACCTTTAATAGTCAACATTGCTATCACAGTGCAGTTCAGACCTTTAATAGTCAACATTGCTATCACAGTGCAGTGCTATTGTCAATTACAGTGTTTTGAATTCATTGTGGGGATTATGAAGAATTCAAGAACATAAAAACTTTTTTCCAATTTAGAATATTCTCAAGGGTGTCCTTTACCCAAATTGATGTTGAAAATCGGCCATTGTGTATTTTAATTTTAAAGTGTTTTTATTTATAAGTACACGAAAATATTACAGTTCTTTCACAGTTTTTTAATCTCTGACTTGCGAATGGCAAGACTGTCAAAGTTATACTAGTCTTTATTTTGTTACAATAAGGTTGCCAATCGGTTGCTGCGTCAGAGTTAAAAGTATTTGTGACAGAACTGTATGTTGCTTTATTTTATTCGAATAGCATTCAAAAAAATATTATAAGTTGATAATAGTTTATTTTTGTGGCTTTCAGGTGGCTGAAGAGCATGGTAAGCAGAAAGCTGCGTACTACGCGGGATGGGCGGCAGGGTTCCAACATAATAGAGGTGAGTTAGTACGATTATTTCGTAATCGATAACGATATTAAGATTTTATCGATTTTTAGTGAATTGAATTGATTTTTTCGGACATTTTTGTATAGCGCGACTCATGGAACATCCTTAAAGAATGTACTTTTTTGGGGTCATCTAAACAATTTACATGTCCAAGATATACGCCGGTTTCTAGTTTGTTCCAGTCTCCGATTGATAACAGTTCAAAAGTCGAAAACCTAACTTATCACCTGAATTTAAATCCATTCTGTCGTTTTTGAAAGACTTTATACTTTTTTAAATAACCCTCCTTTTGGGCTTCGCCGCAGTCGGGTAAAAACGTATAGTAGAAAACAAAAAGGTTAAGCACCTCATATTCCTTATAAAAATGGAGGAGGTTCCCAATTCTATTTTCCTTTTTCTTGTATTCATAATGTGGACAGTTATAATATAGAAACTAGCTCACACACACAGCTCACGCTCTCAGTTGAAACATCTGAAATTGCTTAACCTTTGAATCCTCCAACTATACTACATATATTTAACCTAAAAGTTACAAACTGCGCACGCTGCTATGGATAGCCTCAATCGCCCCCCAACGCCACCACAGCCTCGACCAGCTAGACATGCTGCACAGCCGGCAAGATTACACGACCAACTACGGAATGTACGGCGGCCTATCCAACCGATACCTCCGCCGCGACTATTACAACCAGCCCTCTTATATGAGCCACCATCGCCCATTTTGAAAAGGGCTTTACTGTAAGAAATTCCGTCTAAACGATACGAGGATTTAGACGGACAGACTTTTCATTTTAGTAGTGTAACATAGTGTTGGTGTTATTGATAATTTAATTTAAGATTGTGGGAGTTTTTGAGCAGGTGGGGACGTGCTGTTGTATATTGCGGGTCTTAGACCAAGGAGTTTGGTAGCAAAAGTGTTTTTTTTTTTCCTAATAGGGAAAATTGTACCAAAGAAACTTTAAATGACCTCTTCCACTTTTTGTATAGTGTCTTTCGGTCCCACCTATTTCGGCGTAAGTGTTAATATAAGGAAAAAGGATAATTTAGATTATAATGGTGTTCTCAAAGATTCCCACAATAACGCTCTTGGTACAAGTGTGGTTTAATTATTAATTTGCGCTTAGTTCCCCTTCCATTGTTAAAATCCCACGCTTTGTCTTTAAACTAAGATAGACAAGACTCCTATACTCTATGGATGGTAACGTTCGATGGTGTTGCCAGTTACGGGAACACAAAAACGATTCCCGATTTTTTGAGCTGGCCACGACTGAGGCGATGTTAAATTATTAATGTAAAATTGGGACGTTAAAATTTTGGATATTAAAGTATGAACTCGTGTTGGGTTGAAAGAAATGTAATTTCGAATACTTCACCATGTTTTTTATATATTTCATACTTATTGTATATTGCCCTTCTTATTTTTTTGTTATCTATCGAATCTTTCAATTTTTTTCTTCTTTGCTAAAGAATTTCTTCACGATTCAAATATCTCCTTCTAACACCACTTTTTAACCAATAAGTAAATTTCACTCCAAATATCAATATTAACCATAACAAACTACATAAACTCTTTTGCAAAAAAAACGGGCACTTCATATTTTTTTCTCTACTTCAATGAAGAAGGACAAGTAAGAGGTTTTATTAATTTGACGATGTATTGGCATGTTATTTGAAGAATCCTGGCATGATTCTGTACGTTCCAAATTTAAATTTTGAAATTAACAAAAGGAAAATAATGATTATTGTAGATTATTGTAAAATTGCTTTACTAATGGCGCGAATTGCTGAAACGATTTTATTACTGATTACTAAAATGTTAAAACTTTTTGGATATTTTCTGCAAATTAAACAATTTTATCTTTCTTTTTACATTAAATACCACTTTTTGACATGAGTGATAAAGCGTTAGGGGCCGGTAAAATTATAGCCCTACTTGAAGAAGGTTGTTCGCAAACTTACGTGTCTCAGCGGCTAAATGTGAGTCGTTTAACTGTCCAGAGGACTTGGCAACGGTATCAAGAGACCGGTTCGGTCAAAAGAAGACCCGGTTCGGGAAGAAAACGACGCACAGAACCAAGAGATGACCGCTTTTTGGTGAGTCAGGCCTTGCGGAATCGTAAGGCGTCAAGTGTGGACCTGAAGAAGAGCCTTGAAGAAGTAAGAGGAGTAGAAGTTAGCTTGTGGACCGTCAGGAGGAGGCTTTTGGCTGCCAATATCAGGAGTTACCGCCCGGCTCGGGGACCTAAATTACTCCGTGAGCACCGTGTTGCTCGACTTCAGTTTGCTCGAAACTGTGCTTCATGGACTCTGGAGGACTGGAATAAAGTATTGTTTTCTGATGAAGCTAGAATCTCTTTGTGTGGAGAGGACCGACACCGGCGAGTGCTACGAAGACCACGGGAACGCTATGCGGAAGTGTGTTTCGAAGAAATCACTCCTTATGGCGGAGGCTCCGTTATGTTTTGGGCAGCAATTAATTCGACGGGGCGTATGGAGTTAGTTCTCATAGAAAATGGAACATTAAATGCACACCGGTACATAATGGAAGTACTAATTCCATATGCACAACCCGCATTGACTGCACTTGGGGAAGATTCCATTTTTATGGACGACAATGCTCGCCCGCACCGTTCTGGCGACGTGGAAGCGTACATGCAAGAAGTTGGGATCCGTCGTTTAGATTGGCCAGCTCGAAGTCCTGACCTCAATCCAATTGAGCATGTCTGGGATGTTCTAAAGAGACGGGTAAGATCAGTGCAACATGCTCCACAAAACATCAGGGAGCTAAAAAGAGTCATTGCAGAGGAGTGGGAACGTATTCCTCAAAACGTCATTAAAAACATCGTGGAAAGCATGCCCAGAAGGATTCAAGCTGTGATTTTGGCAAGAGGAGGTCACACTCGTTATTAGGTTATTACATTTGTAACTTTATTTAATTAAACAAAGTAAAAAAATCTTCTTGTCTTTATTGCCGACCACTTCTTATTGTTTGGCCGTGTACATCGGTTTTAAAGAATTCATAGATTTTTTTTTAATTGCCACAGTTCACTTCACGCGTAATAATATACACGATTATAAGTATACAGACTACGTCAAACAATTAAATTTCATTGAATTAACTCAAATCGACCTTAGAACGTAAATTTCCTAAGGTGCCCGTTTTTTTTGCAAAGGAGTGATATTTTAAAGTAGTTTCCCTCCTTTTCGACTCAACACAAGATAAATAAATTATAAAACCTAATGAAAAAATGAAACTTAACAACAGAGGGGCCCTGTCTCAGCACAAAAATCCTGTTATTATTCTAGAATTTTCTAGAAACGTTCTAGACTTTAGACGTCTCATAGGGAAGCACCCGCAACGTTTACCCAATAGTAGTGATATATAAGAAATGACTTAATATGTAATATTGAATAGTATTTGTACTTATTCTATAATATTTGCGGGATTTCACTTTTACATGCAAAAATCATTGCAAATTATATTTGAAAAACTTATATTTTTATTTAATGTTGTTTTTTTAAATTGTATCAATAAAAACCTTCAGCCTTGTATTTCCTAAAGTTATTTTTAAATTTCTTTTAAAAGCCTCTTAAAATAGTTTTTATTCGCAGCCTTGTTTTAAAATAAGACATGTATTTAGTGCTGTTTTAATACCAATAATTACTTTTGTTGTAATTCTAAGGTAATGTGTTGAAACTACAAAGAATATATGTATTTACTAGTCTGAATCTTTGAACGAAATCATTTAAATAACATAAGTTGTGCAAAACGTCAATTTATTAATTTTATCTTCGTAAAGTTGTTCACACAAAAGGAATTTACTGGTATAGGTAGGTTATTCAAGTCTTTTAAGATTCAAATAATATTCAAATAATTACCGTATTTGTTAAATACTATCCAAGCTATTCTTTATGACATTTAATTGATATTTAAAAACAAGCAAAGCGAAAACTGGTCATTATTTTAATTTTGGCTAAACATTGCAAATTATCAACAACAAAAACTATCTTTTTGCCCGTGGCTACGGTCGCGTGGTAGTCGATTTTTTTTTCCAGCGAAACGACCTCCTGGGTTAAAAATAATTCTAACGCAGGTCTTGGTCTATCTATATGCCAATTTTAGGCATTAAATCGTTAAGTTATGACAAACAGAAAACCCATTTTTACGTTTATAATTTAAATAAATATGGCCACACACAAAATTCATAATAATTTATTATAATTATTATTATAATTTATTTTTTTAGCTGCGATTTTATCAGTAATAATAAGTTAATACGTCATCGCGCATCTCAAACTGAGCATTTGTTAAAATTTTGAAACTTTTCTTTATAACTAAATTGAATAAAATTTGTGTGAACAACATTACCCACTTATCGGCTTATGAAAACATAATGTGCTCAATAGAAATAAATATATTAATTGTCTGTTAAACAGCGTTGTAGCTAGTCGTTTGTATTAATACAAGCTTTTCACTAGTTCACTATAAAGTTCGTGATTTTAGACCCAGCGAAGAGACTGAGGACCTAACATAAACAAAACCTTATTTTCTAAGACGTACGGTTGGAAATGGCGTGCTTGATACCCTGCCTACCGCTATAATATATTTTTGCCATGCCATTTCCAACAGTAAGTCATAGAATTAGGGTTTTATTCAAATTGTTATCTGCTCAGTTTCTTCGCCGGGACATGTGTACTGGGCCACACGCGCTTGTCTAGATTTTATGCTGTTGAATTATTTGTTAGATAATATTATCAGGAATATGTTTAAGCACTATGTTATAGTTTAGACTGTTGATCTCATTAATGAGTTGTAGCTGCGAAAGAGGATTGCGTTAAAAAGCGACGACGAATTTGCTTCATGTATTTCAATTCAAATAAAGCTTTAATCATACCGTTCACTGCCTGTAGTGCTTACAGTTTTTACTAATAACTTACGATATAAATTCTAGTAAACTTTATTCTCGTCACAATTAAGTTGCTATTCGGTTACTACTGTTATAGTTAAAATAACTGGGTAACAGTCAAAAAACATTCTTACCATCACGCTTTGAAACGTCATCATAATCTGACACATCATAATTATCAAGTCCCACATGGCTCTTCGGATCACGAATGACGTTTACAGTGAAGCGCTGTTTGATTGCAATGACATGTGTCAAAATAGTAAGATGGCGGCGATAGTTCCCAATTCGGACACGCGCTAAATGATCCTTGGTATAGCTACAATATCGTCGCTTTTTAACGCCATCAGCAGTAGACGCGTAAAACGTTGGCAATTAGTTATTAAGCTATGTATTTTACACATTGTTGCACTAGATATGTACAAAATAATTAATTTTAATACACATCGATGTTAGTTTCATACGTAATTGGGAAGCTTCTGACGTAATGAACGCTTATTTGTGACAGACGGGTAAATAAGCTTTTGCTTTGACAGATCTCAATTGTCAGTTTTGACAGATACGTAATGGGTTATTGAGACGCTTACTACATCTTTGGCAAGTAGATATTTTGTATTAAACCTAACTCTCAAACAAAAAAATCGAGAGCTATGCTTTGAATAATTATAATGCGCTTAGAATAATTGCAGCAATATAATTTATAATATAATAAAATGGTAATATTTGTTCGTCTTTCTAGCGTTGCCCCGGACAGCTAAGGCTCCGCTGAGCAACTAATTCTTCGCTCAGTCTAGCGCATCCGGCGGCCATATTGTTGTCAATGCTGCCAACATTACCTTGTGTTATTGCTGTTTGAGACATTAATTTGAAAGTTAATACATAATATTGTAAAATAATAATTTAGATTATTGACATCGGTCGTCGTGTCTTAGGGTGATATCAGACTGGCGTTTGCCCAGCGTATTGTGCACAATCATTGTGTCGCGTCACATATCTACGATATGGATATAATTACTTGTATCTGGATATGTTTACTTGTATCTGGATATATTTACTTTGTCTGAATATATTTACTTGTATCTGGATATAATTACTTGTATTTCTACTTAGAATCATTAACCGAATTGACGACTGTGACTTGTGCATAGGACATAGTTTTAATGCTTATGTTATATTAACCGAATTGACGACTGTGACTTGTGCATAGGACATAGTTTTAATGCTTATGTTATATTAACCGAATTGACGACTGTGACTTGTGCATAGGACATAGTTTTAATGCTTATGTTATAAAAACTCAATACATGTTTTTTAAACGTCCTATGTACGAAGACATTTTGTTTTTTTTTGGAGTGATTATTTCGTCGCAACAAACAGATTCTAAAAACCATTGATGTGGACATAAATGCAATACGTTCTATATACCAACGTCAAAAAAGTTCAATAAGCGCACATACGGTGGCGCTACTACGCCAGACAAACGCCAGTGCAAAACAGACCTTACGTAAAAAATATAGCGTTCATTATGGCGGAATTACATTGACAATATGCAGCGGTGATTCGTACGTTCAGTAGTTCGGAGTTTATGAGTGTTGTTCCCGTATCAACTACGTTCCTATACTATGTGATGGGTGTCCGGATGCGAGTTAGGTTATAGTAAGGAGTTTCGTACGTATTTGAAATTGGCTTTAAGTAGTTGTCACAGAGTTAAAGATATTGGAAAAATATCCTTAAGTAAAATAGGGTAGTTGACAAAAAAAATCTAATTAGTCCGTCACATAGATTACTAAAAAATATTCGACATATATTTTTACTTTTTGCACGTAAACCAAAAATGAAGACGATACAGTGCTTCGAAAACTCGTGTGACGTCACATCGCACTACATTTTTTACCACGTAGTGCCGTCAAAAGCCCCCACTCCTGATCTTTGACGCGTTATAACTTCGTCAATTATTAAGGCGAGGTTACCCCGATAAACGTCGTCAACAATAGCGTTTTACTCGTACATGGAACGGATTTAAATTTTGAAAAAAATGTATTACATAGTTGACTCTTCGATCATGATATGTCGGGCATGCGATACACGATTACTTACACTTCACTGCATCCAATTAAATCGCAAAGACATGTCCAAATGATGGCTAAATAATCGTTTTACTTGAGTTATATTAGGCTTTGAAAAATAAAACTTATATCATAATAAAGGTCGTAAAAAATGTGTATTATCTCGGGTCACATAATGTATAATTTCTTTATCATTTTTCTCCAAGAGAGAAAAAACAGTCAAAATTTAGGAATTATATCGCTCGCGCGGCAGGGCGGGTGAGGTCGTGCGTACATAAAAACAACGTAGTGCAACCTCGCCTTAATCTACACTAATATTTTATAGAGGAAAACTTTGTTTGTTTGGTTGTAACGAATACGCTTAAAAACTACTGGACCGTTTTAAAAAATTCTTTCACCATTCGAAAGCTACATTATTCACGAGTAACGTAGGCTAAACTTTATTTTGGAAAAATATAGGGTTCCGTAAGATATTTGGGTTTTTCGGACACAAGATGTAAAAAATTAACCAGAAAAGTTACTTATTTTGTGTACGCTGCCTAAAATATAAAAGATAGAACCATAAAATGTTCTAATTAATTGTAGATCTTCTAAATATCTACAAAAAAGTCCGCGAAACACTATACCTTTCTATGTCGAGTGAGGCACAACAACCTTTTTTTTTATCTAAAAATCTGGTTTTTTTTTGGACTACATTTTAACGCATTTATTTTACTCATTCCATTAATCCTTATCAAAATAAATTATTTCATCATTATGTACAGTTTATGTAGATCATATTTGGTCTTTGAATGATTCAAATTGGACGTTTGGTTTTGAAGTTATGGCGAAATTAAAATATTACGATTTCTGCTGCACGGCCCGTTGCGAAGTGAGCGTCGCGGGGGTGTGCGTGCGGTAGGGGAGATTTACACCACCACGTACTTGCCAGGATAGAAATCTGAAATTGTCTGACCTAGCTTTTCTAAATCTGTAGGTATGTGTACTAATATTACAAAGAGAGACAATTTGATTTTTTAAATGTTTGTTTACACACGTAATCGATAGATCATGGAAAAGGCGATAACTAAGCGAAAAACCCAAATTCTGCCGGAAGTCATTATTCCACGCGGACGAAGTCGCGGGCAAAAGCTAGTTATTAATAATTTGATAAAACAAAAAACACGTATCCAATATTTTTCGATAATCTAACTGACGGACTAAACGGAATCATATTTTTTTTTTTTTTTTTTTTTTACCCAGGACACATCCCTATTAAAACTTCTTTTCCGAATTTACCGTTAGCGGTATCACTTGTTAAAATCTTACTCACGGATTTGTGACCGGTTAACGGCAATAGGATCAACCCTTAGTACATGGGACTCAAAAATAATGGTGTACATGGGACTCCAAAATAATGGTTGAAATATGGGTATACTATTAGTGTTGCCTTTCAATTTGGTTTCAAGATTTCCTAAGATGTAAATTACTCTCATCAGAATCGTACTCAAAATTATTTAAGTAAATGTATTGGAAATTTGGAACGTATTAGTGTCGTAAGCTACTTAACAGAAACGAATGTAAAAAGTCTGTATTAAGAAAGAGAGAGATAGGTAAGTCGTCCCGATACCCATCACATGTTCTCGTCCCTTTCTAGCATAGTAACTATAACTGTATATTATTATTATTACATAGGTAACTGTAGCCTCTGTTAAGTAATCGAGTTCAGTGGGGATCTCTTTGATGGTTTTTTTGTAGTATGAAAGTGTGACTATCTCCTTAAAATAATATCACTGTGACTGTTCCTAAATTACCCCAGGCTGATAAAATTTTTGTTTTTTTCAATCATAGTAATATTAGTTTTACCGTCGGTTTCCGTTTGTTTTTGTTTCGGAAAGGCCTTGCTCCGCCACCGCATGGCTATGTGAGATTCGTCCCAAACTGGTCATCTCCCCACCTTTTAAGAGGACAGAATTCCCAATTGAGGGCAGCCCAGTCCCGGCTTTGAAGGCTAGAGACTGGGAGCCCCACACAAGATTACGTTTATATTGGGAATTCACAGTTAAGACATACGTGAACAATATCAAAGCAAATAAGACAAAGCAATCGTAAGGTATGAAGCTAATAAGACAAGAGGGCACCAATATTTAAACGGTAAAAGGTAGGTAAGAGAAACGTTACGCTTGCGCTTAAGAAATTATTTGTTATGTTAATACGTAACAAATAATTTGTTAAGCGCAAGCGTAACGTTTCTCTTACCTATTAAATAAATTATTATTTGATTCCAATATATTAGATGCCGATTCGCAAACGTACACGGTTCCATGTAACAATATGGAACCATTTTATGTCGTTAGCTCGGTGTACGTGTACTGTTAGACCTAAATGCATAGCTCTGCTAAGGACACTGCTACGAACTCTAACAGAACACGTTCCCTAAGCACTATTTACATATCTCTCCCAATCCTAAGTCAGTGGGTTGTGAGGCCAGCTACCATTGAGGAAGACAGGTTTTCTGTGTTTTCAATTAATTCATGGCTAACCTGGAAGTCTCTAAATAGACTCCGGACACAGGTAGGCCGAAGCAAGGAAAACCTGTTCAGGTGGAGATTCATCGATGACTCTGCCCTGGAGTGTAAATGTGGTCTTGCCCTACAAACTATGGGGCACCTGATATCGTGTCCAGCCTGTCCCGTTACTTGCACTCCACAGGAGCTGATGGAGGCTACTGAAAGTGCCAAACTCGTCGCCAAATTTTGGGCCGACTTAATTTAAATTGTCATCGACACGCTAAGAAGAAGAATTACTCGCGCACTTAATAACACCTTTACGGCAGGCTACCCCTGTTACTATATTACAAAACAACTTGCACAAGCGCACCGTAGACTCGGTCTGTAGCAGAACATTTGCGATAGTATTGGTGAACGCCGAAGTGGTATTTCTATTGTTACGTCTTATTTCCTTAATGTACCCCATGTCGTATTTGCGTGTCTCGCTATGAGTGTCGATTCAGAATACGGCCTACAAGAACGGCCTGGGTTGATTTCTTCGAGACACAGTCCGTAGCGTTCCTTAGAACGTAGCTACCAATTCAGGTTGGGATACTTAGTGAAGTCTACCCCCCTCCCTGGAAATGTGCGTCAACAATCTCTACACAATGTTTCTAAGCTAGACCATTATAGGAAGCAGTATTTATCAACAGCGTTTGGGTGACTCGTACTACTAGTACGAGTTATCATTTTTATAACTGATCATAATTACTTGTACCTATTCTCAAATATTACAGTGCCATACGGTTAAGTGGTGAACCACTGAACCATAGGGATTGTTGTAGTCAAAATGTGAATATTATGCTTCTGCCTTCCACTTGTGATGCGTCAGATAACAGTAAATATTAAAGATGCCGAAATATCGGGAACTCGAAAATAAGAGTAAACATGGTAAATATCCCGTTTTCAATATAAATAGTAGTCAATATTCGGGTGTATTAGTATACAGGTACATGACGTATGCATGAGGTGAGTGAGTGAGTGTAGTGTAGCGGAAGGCTCTCGCCGTCTCCCTGTAGCCAAACGCAGATGACAGATATCCGCCAAGGTATGGATTAGGAAGTGGTCACATAACGCATGAGATAATAATTATACATTGAGATGATATAATGCAACTGCTCCTTCGTGCTGAAATAAATGATTAGTAACAGCTCATCTGCGTTACCGCCAAAGAGTTAAGAGTAAATTAACACTTACCACGATTAGTCTACAACGCACTTACAGGATACTGTACATATTACCAGTGTCGCTTCCGCCACAGCTTCCTTCCGAGTCTCGACACAGATTTTAACTTATCGCAAACTAATCGCTCTTACGATCATCCACTGTACCCTGCTTGGTACCAAGTCTACGTTAATTTCACTTTCCTAACTTAGAACGTCCTAGTAGGTACTTTGACAGTCTTAAACCGGCTACCCTGACTTAGACCCGCTAGTTTCAGCGTCCGAGCTCTTCCGCGGTCTCAACACAACTGCTTTAACATTCTCTTCAGAACTTCATCAAACCCCCACCCTCGGCTCGTCTTCCCATACTTTCACAGCATTGTTTTATTGCCGTCTTTTATGCAGCCGCCCTAATTGTTCTAAGGATTATCCATTGCAAACAGATGTGACTCTGCTATTGTCAGTTAGTTAGAAATCGGATATTTTATGGTTTCTTAAGAAATTTTTAAAACATAACAATAATGTTTTGTTATTGATTACAGCCACGCCGCCGCACAGTGGTTCACTTTGTATGGGAGCGCGGAAAATATTATTTTTTCTCCAGAAATCAGGATTGGATGAATGTTCTTAAGATTTTCTAAGCACTTAGGCACTTCACATTCACTCATAGATACAATATTAGCATTTCAGAATAGGAAATTAAAAGCGGCAATCACTACTAAATGGTGTTACTTTCTCAAATAGATACTCGTTACTATATAAAAACTGATATTATGGAACCCCTTATAGAAGTTATTATTAGAGTTATTCCCGATAATAATTACTAAAATTGTCAGATTAACCGCTCATTTATACGTTAAGTGTAATTTTTCTTAGAAAAGTAATCTAATTAGTTAATGTAACAATAAAGCCAGAGTTGCAGTTAGTTGCAGCTGGAATGTACATAATACCAATTCTAAGTAATTAACGCATCATTAGAAGCATGTGACAAAGCTGCATAGCGAAAAACTGTTTTTATGGTAACTTGCTAAATATTTACTTCATACTTGTGCCTCCCACAAAAAAAAAACTGTAAAGTTATTACTTATTGGATTGGAGAAGGACTGATAAAATTACATTTTATCAGTCCTTGAAACACACGGTCATCTTTGATAGTTTATTAATGTCTGAAAATAACTTATTTTTTATAATTTTTTTATCCGCTATGCCGGAGGTCGTGGGTTCGATTCCCACCCAGGACAAATGTTTGTGTGATGAGCACGATCATTTGTTCTGTGTCTGGGTGTAATTTATCTATAATATGTATGTATTTAGAAATATATAAGTATGTTTATCAGTTGTCTAGTACCCATAACACAAGCTCTGCTTAGCTTGGGACTAGATGGCGTTGTGTGATAGTTGTGGAAATATTATATTATATATATTATATTATTATATCACATTCTGTCTATTATGTGCTGCGTGGCTTAATACAAGTGTAATAATAAGCACTTTGAAAATTTAAATTGTTTCCGCTCTTGCACCACTGTGCGCCGTCAAGTCATACAAATAGAAATTCAGGAAAAAGCGCGGGAAATTTCGGTTAGACCGGGTGTATTTTTTCTCAGCAATTTTTCATAATTCAATTTTAACTAAATATTTGGTTCAGTTGAGGTTCTAATGTAAATATATTTTCTCTGTAGTGTATGTAATATTATATTTGTGTAAATTTTTCCTGATTTCTGGTAAGTTATTGTAAATATTTATATAGTCCAAGAATATTCCCGGGTCGTATGAACGACCCGCCTATATCAGATGTGGGGGATTTAGGCCCTGGCTTAAGTCCCCCTGTAAGTAATTATGTTACCATAGCAACCAATTTAGACATGAGTGGTATGGACACTGATGGGTCTGTAGCCACAGCAAGTGGAAGGGAAACTGATGCGTCGACCTCCGGTAAAGTCAGTGCTTCACGTAAGAGGCGTTCACACAAACACAAAACAGTATGTAAACACTGTAATAAAACGAAACGCAGTAGGCAGGGAGTGATCCCTGAGGGAACCACTCCTCACCCTGACTGTACATGTATTCCCAGCACAGATGTTAATTTAAAATCCGACCTTATAATAAATAACAATACCGTACCGTCAGTTCCACATTCTCAACCCTCTGAAATTTCTGTTTCCCAAACTTTGCAGTTGGATCCAACTGCAATACAAATTAACCAACCAGTTGGTGTGGGTAGAAAGGAGTACCAGGCCTCTGATACAGGGCCATACATAGTTCATGTACAGCGTATTACCAGTACTGAAAACAGTGGCACCATTCTTCACCCTATTGCATTTGGAAATTTCCTTAAAAATAACAAATTCCAGAATATAGTTCCTGGCAGTGTCAAAAGAATTGGTAGGAATAAGTGTGTTGTAGCTTTTACAAACCCTATGGCTGCTAACATATTTATTAATAGTAATTTATTGCCTCTGAACAAATTTAAAGCATTTCTACCCACTTTTAACGTCACTCGTATGGGCTTGGTCCGGGGTATCCCATCTGAATGGAGTGTGGAAGAAGTTGAAGAAAATATATCAACTCCCTTAGGTACTGGTGAAATATTGAAAGTTAGACGCCTAAATTACAAAGTTCAAGTGAATGGGTCATATACATGGAAACCATCTCAAACTGTTGTAATAACATTTGATGGTCAAGCTCTTCCTAAAAGAATTTATGTATGCTATAATGCACTACCTGTTGAGACTTATGTGTATCCCACCATACAATGTTTCCGCTGTTGCCGTTATGGCCACACTAAAAATCAATGCAGATCAGCTGCCCCTAGATGCTATAAATGTGGACAAAATCACTTAGGTGAAACTTGTTTAGTAGAGGAGGATTCTGCATCTTGTGTTAATTGTTCTGGATTTCACTATGCTACAGACAAGACTTGCCCTGAGTTCCAGAGGCAAAAAAACATTAAACATACTATGGCTCATTCCTGTGTTTCCTATGAGGAAGCAAGCAAAATACACCCAGCCACCTCAAAATCCTATGCTAATGTTCTCACTACTGTTACATCTCATGATTCTCACACCAATAATAATTCATACTTGAGTTCACAACCTATACCATCAACTTCTTCATCATACAAAAAGACAGTCTTTCTTAAACCCCGCGCTCCCCCCAAGTCAGCACAAGGTTATGACAGAGCAGCTCATAACGCCCTTCTTAGGGAGTTTCAACCCCCATCTTTGGCAAATGGGTGTGCTTTGTCTAAGGAATCCGATATGAAACTGCAACAGAACGAGAATGAGCAGGTTGTTGATGTTATTATAAACCTTATCAAAATGTTATTATGTAAAAATACATCTTTTGAACCGTACGACGTGGAGCGCTTATGTAGTTTATTACTAAACAAAAACCAAAAAGATGGACACAATAATTCAATGGAACTGCCGATCAGTAATACCTAAAAAAACTGACCTATTCTACTTATTAAATAAATTTAAGCCAAATATTGTGGCATTATCTGAAACCTGGATTAAAAATAATCAATTATTTGGTATTCCAGGTTATGTTTGTGTACGCAATGACAGAGCTGACGGATATGGCGGTGTGGCCATATTGATTAAAAATAATACCCCATTTTCACGTGTTTCTCTCCTTTCATGTTCTGATATTGATATTGTTGGGGTAATTGTTGATAATATTACTTATGTTTCCACTTACATTCCTAATGCTAATAATAATGCCCTACAAGAACTTAGCAATATGTTGTCATCCCTTCGTAGGCCATTTTTAGTAATGGGCGATTTTAACTGTCACCACCAGTGTTGGGGAAGCGGTGAGACAAAAAGGGAAGGGATTCGTTTATTAGAAATTATAGACGATCATAATCTATGTATTATAAATACTGGCGAGCCTACTCGTAGAACTAATGCAGGTGAAAGTGCTAGTGCTGTGGATTTATCTATATGCTCTCCTAGATTGGCTGCATCTTTATCTTGGTCCCGTTTCTCATCTTCTACCTTTGGAAGTGATCACTTTCCCTTAGTAATTACTTCCTCAGTAAAGTTCACAACAACACCGAAAAGACCCCCTAGATTAAAGTATAGACTCGGAAATGCAGACTGGAATAAATTTAAAACGCTTGTCGATGCTAAAGTTGCTGAGCTCCCGCAAATTACTCAGAGTGGAGAAATTGATTGCTCAACAGCTTTAGCGATGTGCCTAGTAGAAGTAGCAGACCAAGTTTTCCCTCTTAAAAAAAATCCTTCCGATAAAATTCCTATGCCCCCATGGTGGGACTCTTCGTGTGCTGATGCAGTTAGGAAACGAAAGGAAGCTGAAAAAAAATATGCTGAGGACATGTCAGATGAAAATTTGGACGGCCTTAGAGATATTATTAATGATACACGGATTTTTCTCAGAGATAAGAAAGTCCAGGGGTGGAGGTCATTCTGTATGTCTTTATCACCCAGCACATGCCCGTCAGAAGTTTGGCGCAGTATTAAAAGATTTAGAAAAGCCTTTAGTGATACTCCTTCCTTCACACAATTACCTCTATCTCTTAGTAATAGTTTTCTTGACAAATTAGCTCCAGCATCAGTTCCAGAGTATGATCAAATTTACCCTAATTCTACTCTGTTAAATATTGATAATCATTCATCTTTGAACGCTCCCTTTTCATTGGTCGAATTGAAAGGGGTATTAACATGCTTAAAAGACTCGGCCCCAGGAGAAGACGGTATTCCGTATTCGTTTTTCTCACATTGTAGTGATAATACATTATCATACTATCTACAAATTATTAATTCTGTTTTGGTTTCTGGAAATATTCCGGAATCCTGGCGTTCCCAAGAAATCTTACCGATCCTCAAACCAAATAAAAATTCAAATGATATTCTATCATACCGGCCTATTGCGTTATCTTCGGTTCTTACCAAAATTGCAGAGCACCTAGTTAAAAATCGTTTAGAGTGGTTTATAGAAAGCAATCAATTATTAGCAGGCAGTCAGTTTGGGTTTCGTAAAGGAAAAAGCACAATGGACAGTTTAAGTGTATTTACCACTGACATTCGCATAGCCTTTTCAAAAAACGAATCGGTTGTTGGCGCATTTCTAGATATAACAAGCGCGTATGATAATGTACTTATATCTGTCCTTAAACGCAAGCTAATTAATTTAAACGTCCCTACTTTGATTATACGGTTTATCATAAATTTGTTATCAGTTAGATTTATTTCTCTTTTTTGCGGTGACAGGAAAAAAACGAGGACAGTGTTCAAAGGCCTTCCACAGGGATCAGTATTGTCACCTTTGCTTTATAATATTTATTCTTATGATTTAGAATCTTCTCTACAAGAATCTGCTCATGTTTTACAATACGCTGATGATCTTCTAATCTATACTACTCACAATGATATCTCAGATGCATGTAATGCTTTGACCGCCTCACTAAGTCTTTTACAGCAATGGTTACAAATTAATGGGTTAAGTCTTTCAATAGAAAAAAGTACTGTAGTAGTTTTTACAAGAAAACGTAATATTCCTTCCCCAACCGTTACTTATAATAGCATAAGCCTTCCTGCGAAAAATCATGTTAAGTTTCTAGGATTGATTTTAGATAAAAAACTTTCTGGCAAACAACATTTTGACTTTGTAGTTGAAAAATGCGAACGTCAACTGAATGCTGTGCGGTGTCTTTCTGGAGTATGGTGGGGGGCACATCCTTTTAGTCTAAAACTGTTTTATAATGCAATAATCCGAAGCATACTTGATTACGGAACATTCCTTCTTGAAGATGGTAACAAAAAGGGTCTTAAAAAGTTAGATAGCATACAGTCGAAAGCTCTTCGAATAATTTCTGGAGCCATGAAATCAAGCCCGTTAAATGCCTTACAGATAGAAGTAGGAGATCCTCCACTCCACCTGAGAAGGCAATATCTATCAGACCGATTTTTATTTAAATCGATGCAGTTTTCTAACCATTTGCTTCATTCAAAATTATTAAAACTTGATAACCTTATTCAGATGTCATCCTATTGGCGGCACAAAGATATTCCGTGTTTAGTTAAAAGTCTCAGGAAGTTTAATTCTATACCAGCGAGAGTACATAGGTCACCTACTCTTCCTTTATTTGAGTGCAAAACATTTGAACCCTTACTTGTTTCCCCTGTAGTGCATTATGATTTCGGGATAGAAAAAAGTGATGTAGGAGCCAACATAAAATTTAATGCTGCCGTCGGTGAAAACTGGATAGACTGTCATTGTATCTTTACGGACTCATCAAAGACCCGGTCTAGTTGTGTGGGAGTAGGTATATTTCATTCTCAATATAAAATTATTCAGATGGTAAAACTTCCTCCTGAAACATCAGTTTTCACTGGAGAATGCTTTGGTTTGTTCAAGGCATTAGAGTACGTTTTAATTGCTAAACTTAAAAATGCTCTCATATTATGTGACTCTAAAAGTGCGTTACAAACTATCGAAAAGTTTACATTTAAAATGAAACCCTATTACCCCATTGTATTTGACATAAGAAAACAGTTACACAAATGTATATTGAGAAACTACACGGTACAGTTTGCTTGGATTCCAAGTCACTCCGGAATCCAAGGAAACGAAAGAGCTGATCAATTAGCCAAACAAGCTGTGCAGAATGGTGACACATTCCCTTATAAAAATTTCTGTCATGATCTTGTCAGCCTCCCTAAAGATTATCTTCGACATTCCTGGGAACTTCTTTGGAGTGAGAGCTCTCAAGTCAAGGGCAAGAGTTATGCCTCAATTCAGCCCTCAGTCCCAGTCAAACCATGGTTTTTTAAAATGAAAGGCTCTAAACTAATCACAAGCATGATAATTCGCATGAGGCTTGGCCACGTTTGTACTCCTTTCCACCTTGCTAAGTTGCATATTGTGGATAGTAATCTTTGCGAGTGTGGAGGTGATGTTGGTACTTTAGATCACATATTCTTCTCCTGTTCCCGTTATGATCGATCATCCTTTCTCCGTTCTCTTGTTTCCCAAAATGTTTCCCTTCCTACTTGTGTTTCTTGTTTAGTAATGAATCCCATTGAATATTTTAACTTGATATCTGCATTTTTGTTAAAAAATGATATAAAGATTTAGTTTGTGTATGTTTATTTTCATATATATATTTTTCCTAAAGAATAAAATACTTCCTTTCCTGAACCTTAAAAAAATCCTTTTCCTCTCCGATATTTTCCTTTAAAAATATTTCCCTACCTTTTATTACCCGAAACTGGCACAAAGATATAACTAGTGCCACACTACCAAAAAAAAAAAAAAAAAATAGAAATTCAATGTGTTTGTATATTGCCCGATACCTCGTGGTGATTTTAAAACAAGAATCAAGATATTATTTCCTTAATAATTATGAGTACGTCATCATCTGCCTTGCTCGTTAACCCACGACGTTGGGGTTGTCTTCCAGTCTAACAGGGTGCAGGTGAATACCAATGTACCATGGAGTGGAGGCCTTTCCATCATCATCAGCCTATAATATTCCCACTGCAGGCACTCAGGCCTCTAGGAGAGGGATAGGCTATAATCCATCAGATTAGGCTTCTGACCGGAAAACGAGGGGTATTATAAGTTTGACGTGTGTCTGTATCTCTGTTTTTACACCCATTATAAGGTTGACTCAGCAACCTAAAGCTATGTCCCGAAGTAAGGACCATTTTTAACCGACTTCCAAATAGAAGGAGGTATTCGTTTGTATGTATTTTTTCTTGCAA
Source organism: Diarsia dahlii (assembly GCA_949775195.1). NCBI lineage: Eukaryota > Metazoa > Arthropoda > Insecta > Lepidoptera > Noctuidae > Diarsia > Diarsia dahlii. Next base: position 9,534,831 of record OX459210.1, on the reverse strand, counting down.
CAAATATTCTGAAGTTTGCTCGCTATGATTAACTGTATGGAGATATGTGGGTAGACTGTGGTAGATTTCTCGACTTAAATGCATAATTAGTATTTTAAATAAGTTCTCGTATACATTATGTTCCTATAGGTTACTGTAAAGATAATTTTAAATAATATTAGTGTTTGGTGTTTTGTTCATGTTTGTTTAAAATTGTAATATAAAGTATATCTTTCCTACTTCAGTTAAATTAATTTAGAATTGTGTTAGGTGTTTCATTATATTTTATTGTAATTTAATTTCCTCACTGAACACGTAACGTAGGTCTAGAATGCTAGAACTAGTCTCCAAATGTGAATTGTGCCTAAATAAAGCGTATTTCTAAGTGATGTACTATCGGGTTCACAAAGTCTACCGTTTAAACAAATTTAAAAACTTGTTAAACATTATATTTAAAAACTTAAACATGTGTAAGTAGGGTGCTATTCTCAAAATTCAAGGTTTGGTAATTATAAATAAAATTAAATAAATATTATGATACTAAATAAAAATAACGTTGTAAAGTAAGCTTTAGGTGATTGAGATAGCACCCAATGTAACTTGTTTATGATAAGTGTGACAAGTTTAGGAACGTGATTGTGTGAGTGCGTTTTGGTATATAGAGGCTTATATGCAGGGCACGACAACGCGGTTTTCTCGTTGCTTTACCTCAACAGGACGAGACAAGACTAGGCAAGAACATAGCCCTTTCTCGTTTAACACGAGAATATTCGACGGTAAAATATTGTCACCTTGATAGCCTTACTTACTTGATAGTGTTGGCATTTCTTTGTAAATAAACTTTCTCTTATAATTTTAAGACTAACGAACAATGCGTGAGACGTTTAATCAACGACTTAAATTGTTCCATTTCTATTAAACCTTTCAGCTTTTGTCAATAAAATGCGACTGATATTGTGAATATAGAAGTTAGGTAAAGGTCGAAGTATATACCGTTCTTCTAAGGGTAGGACAGGGGTGTATAACTTAAAAAAAACGCTCACCGATGGCATTTGGTAGGCCCCTATGATAAGGGATGACCTTAAACGTCATACTAGTAGACTAAAAGAAGTGTGTTTCAAGCTATTTAGTACATTTTAAAACTTCAAGTATCCTTTCATAAAAAATATAAATATGACAATCACCTTCTTAAATCTTGTAGCGCTTATAATATTTTTTAAATATAAAACGAATGTTATATAAAAGTGTCTGCGTGAATGCTTGTTACAGTACTGTTGTTATATTATGTGGTTGTAGTTATTATATTGTATGGAGTCTGTCAGTTATATAATAATACAATTATTTAATATCAACTATGCATGTGACATGACAATGTTTTTCTATTTCATGTTAAAACTCGACTAAACATACGACCTTCTTGCATCTATACTTTTTATTAATGTTGTTGTAAAAAAGAATATAATTTTGAAATTAGAATTTAATATAATGACAATGACATTTATTGATGTTTAGAAAAATAGATGTGTTCTAAAATTGAATAAATAAATAGTGATGTGAAACAGTGACGTATTTTTAGTCGAGTTTACTTATTTAGCATCTTTACTAATCTGTTAACACTATAATTGGCCTTATGAAAATAATAATTGTATAAATTATGATAATTTAAGTTCTTTCTTATGATAATAAATCAATTATTATTAATACGAATATGTTAGCAGTTAATAATTATGATATTTGTAAAATTATTTATTATTATATTGTACTATTAGCTGTTAATTTGTCATACATATTTGACTGTAAATTACTTATTTATTAATGTTGTAGTTTTCGCTTATCGAGAGAGGAATATATGAGATAATTATCTATTTAAAACGAAAAGATAATTTAATATTTCACTATTGGTTTACTTACAAACTACCTACCGCACTTTCCTTTTCAATATTTATATTTTCAATATTGTACCTAGTAATGTCACCTAAGAAATGTATTTTTTCTCTATTTTCATTAATCCTAATATATTTGCACTGTCTGATATTTGTGGCAATACGATTTTTAAAAATGAACTGTACTTTCCTTGCCCAGACTTAAGGAATATTGTCACAAAATATCAAATAATGTAACATTGGCTATATAGCGTTATAATGTTTTAAAATATACAAAAATATGAATAATTTAATATTACGGTATAGTATTTTGTGATTGTATTAAAGTGTACGTAAAAAACTAAGGTTAGGTCGAACGAAAATGCAAAAGTATTCTTCCAAACTTTGGCCAAACGATAAATAGTGATGTATAAATAAATATTATTCATGAATGATGAATTTTATTACCATTCAGCTTGTTAACATTTATTTTATCATCATCATTAACGATTGCTTGCCCTTAACCCCATTATATTTATGGTCGGTGCAACGTGTCTCCTTCAATATTTTCTTCATATCATGAGTCGTCCCCATTCTCATTCATGTCATTTTCTCGTGATTTTATCAGTATGATGACTCGTGTTAAATTATTAATTCGATTTTTCTAGGTGATTTCGCGTGGCAATGCGGTAACTGTATGATGCCAGATCCTTGGGAGGGGTTCTCGTCACCCCCTCTACCGGGAAGTCACCCCACGACTCCAAGAAACGGCTGTCGACCCGGAGTCTGCGTCAACACCCGGGCGTACCCCCCCAACTACGCAGGCAAGGGGGGCCCACGAGCGAACAGAGGCCGCAACCTCCCCTGGGCCCCTAACTTTGGGCCCGAAGAACGCTATAATAAAGCACAGCGATGCAGAAACGCACCGGCGCCATATTGGTAATGGTTTGACATTTCAAAATGGCGTCTAGTTCTACGTTTGAATTAATTACGTTTCCAATCGAACGTTTTGTGCGGATTGTTTATGGCATATTTTAAAGTGGGGGTCAATATGTTAGATAGAGAAGCTACTACTCAACGTTGATATTAATTAGAAATATTTGTAGTCAAGTCAGTTAATTATCGTCTATGAAACAAGGCGATGTCACGGCTAAGGTCATAAGCATTTTATAAGTCAAAAATGTTCTTTGTTGCCTCCTTTTTTGACCACGTAGGTACATACCCCCCACTAGTACAACACAGAGATCCGTAGAATAGAGTATTTATAGAGACGAAATGTTTAAAACTTTTAACTTGCGAACAGTTGTGAATTTGATCTCAGTATTTTGTAAATGTGTGCAAGCGAAAGCCGAGTCAAGTTTTTAGTAACTAGTACTTATTTGGTCTATATGATATCCTAGAATCTTTTCTTAGGGCATCGGTATCCATTGGTCTGCGTAACCCTCCAGGGATTACAGGCGTGATGTTATGTTATATTAGTATAAAAGATATCGCGGTGTAAGAACCAGATGAACGTATCTAAATTTTGTCAATTTTACAGGAGAGCTAAAAAACTGTGTTTATTTTACTTTTTTGAACTTTGAAGTGTCGCATAGAGGATAATATAAATTGCACTAGTGAAAGAAGTATACATAAATTCTCACATACTATTAGAGAGTTCATAAGTATAAAAAAATAGAAATACTTATTATAAGAAATATTTATATTTTTTCAAAAATTGGTTGACGTAGAGTACGTTATTTTGGCTCTTACTTATTCTAAACTGGTTTCGACTTTAGTAATTGCCAAAAAAACGTAAACGGCCATACGTTTTTATGGTTCTTAAAGTAAACATCGAATATGAATAATATAATATTTAGAGGCAGAATAACGTTTAAGCTTATACGTTGTTACGGCTCACATAAAATTGTCGACCAAGCAATAGTTTACGATTAAAATAAAGTATTTTTTGTCAATACGTTATTTTTGCACTAACTCCTATCAACTAATTTAAAACTTTTTTGCTGGTATTCAAGTTACGTTCTTCTAGTTCAATAGAAAGTCATTTTTGTACTAATACGTTATTATTGATTTAGTGAAGTATTGACTTTACATGCAGCAGGTACGTCGTTTTGGCACATCGTGTAGGACCACTTTTATGATCCATTTGTGAATAAACACGATTTTCGATTTTTTGGTAGATACGTTCATCTGGTTCTTACACCGCGATATGGTCCTATAGAATAATAATCATTTTTAATTTCGTTCCTTTACTCCCACAATCCGATGGGTCTTATTGTAGGGTATGCAAATAGCAGGTTTCTGAAGTGACGGCAGGTTTTATATCAATTAAGTTGCCTATCTATGGTATTATAAAAGAAGGTCAAAGTTTTTCTAATAAGAATGAAGTGTGTCGGATAAGGAAAAGTTGAGATAATATTAATAGTGGTTTTGATTATTATTTTTTAAATAAATTATTTCGTTTTATGTCAACGATGTCACTTAGCGGCCGTTTCTTGAGCATCGGTTTCTGATAAAGTAAAGTAGGTAAGTCATAACAAAATGCAATAAGGTGCTCTTTTACGCGCACGTATGCGTTAATACAAGCCCAACTTTGAAGTTACTCTTGGGATCCAAATTAAAAATCCGAGTTTGGTCCAGTGTTGCATCTTCTTCTATATTTTTACATAGTATACAACAAAGTTGCTCGCACTATTTTTACGCTTAGATCTTTTAAACTGCGCAACGGATTTTAATGCAATTTTCAGCAATACATAGAGTGATTCAGGAGGAAAATAAAATGTAGTATACATGCATATTATAGTAGAGAAAAACCGAGAAATTAAATTGCACTCGTGCAATGCCTGGTCGGGTCTCTAGCGATTGATATTCTGTGACATCCACAACATGAAACAGTGTTCTAGATTAATTTAATAGTTCCTAATATAGTTAAGTAGTTACGGAAAAGTAAAGAAGTCGTTTGTTCTTGAACCAAAGTCGATAATTGCATTATTTTTTAAGTCTACGGTATCATATAGACCATCTTATCTGGTTACGAATTGTAAATAGAGAAGTAATGTGTGTGTGTGTGTGTGATTGTGTGTGTGGGTGTGTGTATGAGTGTGAAATATTTTTAAAGAACATGAGTTTTAAAGGCATTGCTGTAAAGCCTCGTTTTCATTGTGTGTGGCACAAACTTGCGAACATTGTTCAGCAACATTTTTGTGTTGCGAACATTGTTCAGCAACATTTTTGTGTTGCAAACATTGTTCAGCAACATTTTTGTGTTGCAAACATTGTTCAGCAACATTTTTTTGTGTTGTGGGAACCGTTTAAAAGTTGCCCAACTTTGTTTTACAATGCATACCTACGCGGCATAACATTTAGATTTTAAATAAACAATGAATCGTGAGTGCTGCCAGATCTTTTGGCTTCAATGACATTGACTGTGACCGCTGTTGGTAAACATGTTGTGAAATGTATTGAGCAAACAGCATGGAACTAACACCGGTTAGTTCCAATTTCAGCCACGCGTCAAAAGATCCATGTGCGGCTATACTAGAGATTTTATAACTTGCGATGGAATTTCAGAATCTGAAATGGACTTGTGCATTTTATTAGTCAGTTGTTTTTTTACGTAGAAGCAACGATAAGCTATCTCTTATAGCTTACTAGCTGTGCCCGGTAGCGTTGTAACGTTTTTTTTTCTTTTTTTTTTACAGAAGCCTCCGGCGCATATAGAACGGCTGTGCAAAATTTCATAAATTTCGGAAATAGCTCTTTATATTTTTTTTTTGGCTTAATTGTTTTGAAAATGGCAAGGGCAGAAGGTTTTTTTAAAGCTTTTATTATGTAAGTAAATTCAAGCATTTATTTAAATAAAAAGTACCCGTGACAGGCACTTTTGACTTGTCAAAAACAATAATATGAAGTTGTACTGTAACCAGAAGCTACAATAACTGCTAATGAACTTACTCGACATTTGCCAAAACACTTTGATTTTTATTAAATAACTATGAAATTATAATCTATGACCTTTTTTTTTATTTATTTTTTTTGATTGGGGTATCATCAAATGACTCCTGAGATTCAGACTGCTACTGACTAGAAACCACCCATGTTCCTTCTCAGCTCTTTGTGTCGAGGCCGCGTTATCTCTTTCGAACTACTCGCAGCCCCCACGGGCCTCGGCCCCTTCAATTGCTGATATATTCTCTTTGAGGCGCGCGTGGAACACAAACGCGCCGTCGACACGGCCTGTCTAGTCATAATCGAAGGTGAGCTAGCCCATTACTCACCGTCCACAGGCCCGCGCCTACGGTGGCCGGAAGCCTTCAAGTGGCCCCCGAGAGCGTTTCCCGCGACGAGAGGTTCTCTCCGCCATCTCCTTCGCTAGGCGACGGCGTCCTATTCCCTCTCGCCCCGGACCATGGCTTGCAGCAGGACCGGGCGTGAGTGGTCGCCGCCGGCGAGGCTCTGCCCAAGCGCAGAGCCTCCATGGTGTCCTCCGGCCGATCCTTACAATGGTAGCATCCGGGCGTTTCCTCACGCCTAATTCGGTGCAGGTACCTCCCAAAACAATCGTATCCGGTTGGAACCTGCGTCAGACGGAATTTGAGAGTGCCGTGGCACTTCTCCAGCCACTCCGCAAAGAGGGGACTTATCGCCACTATCATGACGTGCGTGTATTCATGCAGGCGCGCGAGGACTATCGCCTCCAGATCATATGGCGGCAACCTCGCAAGGAGGCTCGCCGCCTCGCCGGAGATAGTGCGGGTACCCCCGGACCAGCCTTACGGCTACCACCTTTTGGGCGCGTTCAGGTAGTGGAGCGGCTCGCCGCCTCAAAGTACGCGCCCACACCGGGGCCCCGTAACGGGCCACGGACCGCACGATCCCTGCATAGAGCCTCCGGCAAGGGGGGAGGGGGGGGGGGGGGGGCAAACGTTTCCTGTTTGCCACGTCATCTCTTTCGATAATCCGCAGCCCCGACGGGCGTCGGCCCTTGCGGGCCCGAGAGAGGTGGCCTTAATCTTGTTTCATGACAAGACAAGTATATATATATAGAGTTTGTTATAACTTTAGTATGACTACAACTAAAAAGAGTAAAATAGAAAACGGCAGAATAATTGCCAAAGAACTAGTTGCGCTTAATGTTTGCGGTAGTAAAGGCATATTCCACGATGACGAAATAGCCAGTACTTACTAAATAAATAAAAAATGGAACAGTACCTATGTATTTTGTATGAAATTATCAGCCAAGTAAGTGAACGGGAACTTCATCGTCTGGTAAAGTAGGTGTTTAGATTTTATTGTACCTAGATAAGTACCTACCTATATAACTATAGTGACTATACTTCGACAAGGACGCACGAGTGGTTATAAGTATTTTTTTTTTTTTTTTTTTTTTTTTTTTTTTAATAATGTATGATGATAATATATGTATGTGTAGTATGACCTCGTAAGTTTGTTTTGGTTGTTTCGTCCCACAGAAACACCGGGTTTATCTCCATAGTTTTTAAAACAAATGACGTTTTATCCCTATTTGCAAAGTAAACATCAATAATAATAGTAGATTTTACAACAAGTGCACAAAACGAACCATTTTTATCCGAGACTTTTAGCAGCCCGCAGCCGAAGGCGAGGGCTGATAGTAATGTCGAGGATAAAAATGGTTTTGTGAATGAGTTTTAAACTCTGCTTTTCACTTCGAATGCGAGGAAATAAAACAGTAGTATAACATATTTCTTTAATTCAAATTCAAAGTAAAATTTGTACAGTTTTGAATACTGAAGGAAATTGTTTTTTTTTAATCTTACGAAATTGATATTAGGCTTGCAGACCTATACAGCCTACTATTAAATTAATTTTGTAACAATAATTTTCATTAATTAATTAAATAACTTACCGTACTTGAATTTAAATTTTAATATCTTTTAAGTCTTAAAAAACACATAAAGCAAATAAATTAAAGTAAATATTAAAAAATAACAAATTCTATCTATGAACTTCTGATTGTGTTTGGCTGTATGGCTCATTTTCTTTGCCTTAATAAAGATACATTTATGAGTAGATACGTTAATGCCCTTGTGCACAAAATTCGATTTTGTGCAGCCTATATCCTGCATAAATAAGCACTTTCAGAGCATGAGAAGTGAAAAAACGTTTTCTTCCACGTAAAAAAAAACTGACAATATTTTTTTCATTCATTGAATATTATTTTTACGACTTTGTCTCGAAGATGCTTTGTTTGGTTTTCTCATATTTTTTGACGAGTAAACGTTTCGTTGTCGTCTCATAAACTTTAGTTTATTTTGTTATGTTAAATAACTTTTAATATTTTCATTTAATTTAGTCTTAAACTTTTCTTATTTTTCACTCAATGTGGCGATGGGATAAATCTATATTTCTTTGTCCATACGATGAAATAGAATGAGAGTGCAGGACAGCGCTTATTAGTACTCTTCTTTCGAATTAAGGGTTTCTCATAAGAATTTATCAATAAAAGTACAGCACATGGGCCACATTACCTGACCATTTGATAAAATGTAAAATGTCAAGCAATGTTAAACCTTGTGTACAATTTAAAGTTAGCCTTAAGCCTTACCCTTGTGTCACGACGTGACCACGCGAGTTTAAAAACTTTTATCTTAAATCTTTTCAATGAAATAATATAAATTGATAATCGTCACATTGATTGAACGAATAAACATCTAATGTATGTATTTTCTCTTAGGTAACGTAACGCACATTTTTTTTTTGTAAATTTGTGTATTTTTTTGTAATTATGATTTTATTATTACTACGTTGCATTGAGTTTGTTTATTTCTACAAGAATTTCTTCTATTTGTAACATTATAATGTTATAACACAAATCTTTTGTTTTATTTAAGTTTTATATTTTAGGTTATTTCAGTCAGTATACACTATTTTAATTCACACATAAATAGAAAACACCACACACCTGAAATCCCCGGAGAGTTTAACAGAAGTGTACCTAATAGTACACCCACATTTAAGTTACATGTAATAGGGGGCGAACCTATTGCCATCAACCGGGTGCAATCCCATTCTCCGTTGCTGCCTGATACAACAACCCAATAACACTGCCCGACATGGGAATCGAACCCAGGAGCCCATGCTCACCAGACGCACTTTGCGACAACGAGACTAACGAGGAAGTCAAACAAAAATAAATAATAATAATAATAAATAATATTCCACAACTATCACACAACGCCATCTAGTCCCAAGCTAAGCAGAGCTTGTGTTATGGGTACTAGACAACTGATAAACATACTTATATATTTCTAAATACATACAAATAAACCTGTAGTATATTTTTTACATAATTAGTGGGAGAGCCGGCTGCAAAAATACCTACCTCATCAGGTACCCCAATATGCTATCTTTAGATCGTTAACCGACACTTAAACACGTAAAAAAAATCAGGTTTGCCAGTGCCGATCCTGCCGGGTCATGGAAATAATTCATATTTATTGTCGTATTTTTTTTGTGAAAGTTACGTCACAAGGTACCCGAATTAAAGTGCTGGCAACAGTTTACCATTGATTAATTACGTAAAAAAAGTAGGTCTGCCATTGCGCACTCTGCCGGAAGTACTTGGCAGACCTCTAAAATATGGCCCCTCCAGCACCATGAACCTACCTCATCGAGTACCCTGATGGAACCTACGCCAAATAATAGCCAAGATGCCCTCGATAGAGGATCAAAAGGTCTGCCAGGTCTAATCTTGCCGGAACTTAGTGTTCAAAGCATTTGAAGTTGGTATGATAAGTAGGCAGCATTATTTCATACAAAGAAGAAGGGGCGAAATGTCCCTTGTAACACTTTCTCCTATATATCAAATGAAAGAGCGTAAAAAATAGATCATTTTATTCAATAACGGTAAATGTGTGAATACTGGGAGAAAAAAGTTATTCACCGATAAAGAGAGAAAATATTTTTTTTATTTTTTTTCATCGGACATACTTGGGTGAGGTGTCGTGATTGATAGGTCTTTTAAAATGACACTGATGTTTCTAAGATCATTTTTTCTCAAAGTCAATCGTTCGAAAGATAGACAGTTTCAAAGTGCTAAAATGTGTCCCCACCCCCTCTAACTTTTAAACTAAGAGAGTGAAAACTCTAAAAAAAATATATACTGTAGATCGCAATGAAAAATTACAACCAAGATTAGTTTGAACGAGATATAGTAAGCCGTTTTTGAGATATAGCACATTTAAAAAACCGCAAATATAACTTTGTCATTCATACAGTTACTATGAAAAACAAACTTATCACAAAATGTGTATTTCTGTTGCCGCTTTAACAAAAAATAATACAAATTAAAAGTGGCTCCTACGATGGTACGGAACCTTTAATGTGCGAGTCCGAATCACACTTGGCCAGTTTTTTTTTTAATTCAATTTGTTTTTATCTCCAATTATTCACGTTTACTGTGTGAATAATTGGAGATAAAAATTATTCACCTATAAAGAAATGATTTTTTTATTTTATTTTTTAGTAGTGACCCGCCCCGGCTTTGCAAGGGTGCAATGTGCGGAATATAAAACTTCCCCTTGAATCACTTTTGTCTATTGCTGAAAACTGCATTAAAATCCGTTACGATGTCTTAAAGATCTAAGCGTAGAAACAGGACATTTAAAAGAAATAGAAAATGACTCTTAATCCACTCTGTCATTGCGAAGCATTGTGTGTTTATGAGCAATACACTCAAAAAGTATTTGTACTTTCTACGATGACATCGTCCCAAGCACGAGCAGGGCCAACGAAGTTTTGAAAATGGCGGCGATGTGTTTCAGTGTGATTTCTAATCATCATTATTTCATCAGAGCTGTGGTGGCCCAGTGGCTGCCCCGACTTACGAACAGTAAGTCGTGGGGCTCGAACCCAGGCAGGCACATTACTTTGTGTAATTTATTTCAACACCACTGCTCTCAAAACGGTGAAGGAAAATATTGCGAGGAAACCGGCATATCTTAGAACCAAAAAATTCGAAGACCTGTGACATCTACCATCCCGCACTGGGCACGCGTGGTGGATTATAGCCCATCCCTCTCCCAGAGAGGAGGCCTGAGTCCCTGCAGTGGGAACATAATAGGCTGATGATGATGATTATTTTAGCCGAAACACGTCCACTGCTGGACATAGGTCTCCCCCAAGTGTCGCCACATTGACCGGTCCCGTGCATCTCGCATCCAACGGATCCTCGCAACCTTCACCAGGTCATCGGTCCACCTAGTGGGAGGCCTTCCAACGCAACGTCTTCCAGTTCGCGGTCGCCACTCCAGAACTTTCTTCCCCATCCGTCATTCGTTCTGCAAGCAGTGTGTGGTTTTATAAATATCCTCATGCATGGTCTCCCCTTCATCGTCGGCGTGGTGTCCCGAGGTTGGCGCGTAAACCTGTTTTACCTTCAGCACACATCTTGAGGATATTCTGAGTATAAGGTACACCACCCTGGTCGACACACTCTCGATCTTCACCACGTTATTCATGAGGGACTTGTGGACGATAATCCCAACACCACCCTGGGACTGCCAGTAACCCTCTCGGAAGTAGACTCGGATTTCAGGATTATCGTGTCCTCCCCCTCTCTTCGGACCTCAAATAATTCCACAATACTCCATCGCAACCTGCTCAATTCCTCTTCGAGTTCCGTTACTTTTAGGTAGCCGGACCTTTTCCCTTGCAACGCCGCTGCCTCGACCGCTACCGTAGTCGAGGGGCACTAGGGGCCATTTTTGTGCGCTCATTTCCATTTGGGAAGGTTTGCCATAATCGCCACGCTTGGCAGACGGGTTGGCAAGCGCAGTAAGGCCATAACAACGCACAGTAGAATGCTGCTGCCCATTCTCTGGTCGCCTCTTGCGACACTCACGGGTAGATATGGGATGGTGCTATTCTTTACGTCCGACACCATATGGAACGCGTTTCTACGTTTAGATCTTGTAAACTACGCAATGGATTTTAATGCAGTTTTTAGAAATAGACAGTATAGTAAATAGAAGTATGAGTCGAACTCGCACATGAAGGGTTCCGTACCATCGTAGGAGCCACCTTTAATTTCTATTATTTTTTTGTTAAAGCGGCAACAGAAATACACATTTTGTGATAAGTTTGTTTTTCATAGTAACTGCATGAATGACAAAGTTATATTTGCGGTTTTTTAAATGTGCTATATCTCAAAAACGGCTTACTATATCTCGTTCAAACTAATCTTGGTTATAAGTTTTCATTGCGATCTACAGCATATATTATTTTTAGAGTTTTCACTCTCTTAATTTAAAAGTTAAGAGGGGGTGGGGACACATTTTAGCAGTTTGAAACTGTCTATCTTTCAAACGATTGACTTTGAGAAAAAAATGATCTTAGAAACATCAGTGTCATTTTAAAAAACCTATCAATAGACATCCCACTCAAGTAGGTCCGATGAAAAAAAAAAAAAAAAATATTTTCTCTTTATCGGTGAATAACTTTTTTCCCCCAGTTTTCACACATTTACTGTTTTTGAATAAAATGATCTATTTTTTACGCTCTTTCATTTGATATATAGGAGAAAGTGTTACAAGGGACATTTCGCCCCTTCTTCTTTGTATGAAATAATGCTGCCTACTTACCATACCAACTTCAAATGCTTTGAACACTAAGTTCCGGCAAGATTAGACCTGGCAGACCTTTTGATCCTCTATCGAGGGCATCTTGGCTATTATTTGGCGTAGGTTCCATCAGGGTACTCGATGAGGTAGGTTCATGGTGCTGGAGGGGCCATATTTTAGAGGTCTGCCAAGTACTTCCGGCAAAGTGCGCAATGGCAGACCTACTTTTTTTTACGTAATTAATCAATGGTAAACTGTTGCCAGCACTTTAATTCGGGTACCTTGTGAGGTAACTTTCACAAAAAAATACGACAAAAAATATGAATTATTTCCATGACCCGGCAGGATCGGCACTGGCAGACCTGATTTTTTTTACGTGTTTAAGTGTCGGTTAACGATCTAAAGATAGCATAATGGGGTACCTGATGAGGTAGGTATTTTTGCAGCCGGCTCTCCCACTAAATGTAGGTAGTCATGATTTCAGATATTTTCAAAAAGACAGCTTTGCTTGGCTTGTTTTCTGTGTAGGAAGGTGTAAAATAAAATACTTTAGTACGTTGGAAACTTATAATTGATTTTCGATTATTTGTTCTTAGTATATCACTTTTAAATAAATATTTTTAATGTCTGTCAGTATTAAAAATCTATAAGTCCAGATGACAATTTTTCATTATTACTTATTTACTAATACATTTGTAAAAAAATAAAATAAAACACTAATAAAGCTTGAAACAAAACGTTGGATACGATTTCTAGTAGTGGCTGACGGAAGGAAGTAAAGAGAGCTACGACTTGTTGTCAGTAACAATAAGTCCAAAAATGCAGAAAAAAATATTAAAATCTAGCTCACAATAGCGCATGTATCTTTGGGCGAGTGACCCCTAGATCCTTGTATCACTGCATGTGGCCTACGATGAATGAAGTCTTAAAGCAGAATTGATTTAAACTTATTTGTATTACCCCTTTATAGCTCCCGCACTAGAATGACAATAAGTCAGTACCTACTACTTACTGGCGTCATGGTTACCCAATGGTCTTTGAAAAATCAGAGCAGATTGTCAGTCCCAACTTAGAACGCGTCCAACATTTTGTTTCTAGCATTACAGTCATGGTCTAATAAGAGATCTGGCTGAACTTTGAATTTTTACCTAAACTGCTTGTAGCATACAATAATTAAGGCACCATAGCGGAGACTAGCAGTTCACTACTTTCCAGCCATTACGATAAGGGTAAAAATTGGAGAACCGCTAGTATCCTTACACATAACGGTCAACGTCTTTATTAATACACAAGAAAATAAATCATGTTTAATTAAATCTCACAAAGGTAAGTACGATAAAAGAATCTCGAAACATGATTTCTGATGACTCATGCCCCGTTTTTCGAGTTATTTTAAACCGGAGTAGGTTATAGTTTTGGATCATGCTAACCATGCGTTGATCTAGGGTTCTCAGTAACCGGATTTCCTTATCGACATGTTTGAGATAAAAAGACGTAAACGACATTCACAGACTCAGTGGAGCGCGGTTTTCCTTGCTAGACAATTATTAGCAACCTTGCATGTAATTAATAAAGTCGAGAATAAATAAACTTACATTAGGTGGTAAGAGAGAGTATCAAGAGTAGGTATAGGTATCGTATTATTTCCGACTTTATTATAAGAACCGCAGTGTTAATATTTGTTTATCAGGGAAAACTGCTGCATTGCATTTTGCCAGGTATTCATAAGTACATAACTAATATTATGTACCTACATTCGATCTCTTCCAATCTATATACTTATTAGTTGTACCGCCTTATTCTTTAGAAAAAAACTTATTCGTATTAAAAACTTACTACGTCTCGTTCTGCAATCATTAATTTGCAATTAGGGAAATACTTGAATAACTTAATATTAAAAACAAAATGGCTGCCTTATCAAAATGGCGGATCATTATTTCAAAGACTAATTTTATTATTATGAGGATTTACTTAAATCTCATAATATATTTTATCTACCCAAACATCTTATACCCTCTGTAATGCGTTCAAAAACCATAAGCAATGACCAGCATTACGAACCAGCAGAAATAAACGGAACTGTTATGAACTCATAACCTACTGAAAACAGTAGGTTATGAGTTTAAATTTGGAACAGGTGTCAAATTCAAGTGAGTGTGCTATTCTAGTATCTACATTAAGACCATCAAAAATACATCTGATCATCTACATTTTTTATTGCATTACACTGGTAACAATGCTGGTCATTTCCCTATGGTTATGGTAACCCATCATAGAGCCCTTATGATATTTGGGTAGATAAATTAGTATATGCAACTATACATAATTAGGCATTACAACACTCGTGTGAACCCACACTTGTGTTGTAATGCCCTTCATTATGCACAGTCGCATAAACTACTATATCCAACCCAATGAAGTTATAGTAAATCATTGGAACGATTTTTCTTGTACATCAACAATTGAGCAAAATTTCAGGTGTAAAACTACCTAATTTTTATAACCAATACAGGTAAGTTCATGTAGGTACTAGGTACTTGATAAGGCAGTTCCAGCAATCGACTTAAGCGACTTGATTTAGATCGAGTGGAATAATCCCTTGATTTCGATTGTGTAGAGAAGGCTGTTTAAGCTCATTCTTTGAAATAAGTACCTTTAGGTACTAATATTGTATCATCCTTTATATATAAATGAATTGCATTATCGTCAGAGATAGGTATGTTTTACCCTTTTATAACCCTCCTTACGGGCTCCGCAGTCGGGTAAAAAAACTTAAATACTTATCCTCCTCATTCAACAAAATTAGTCTTTAATAACATCACAAAATCAAAAATCAGAAACAGTAGCATAGATCCAAGGCAAGAATTTGGCTATGTCTGTGAATATAACGTAGTGGGTAGGATCGCAGCGGTATTCGTTCGACCTGGCTACTGACAAGGAGACCAGACCTCGTAGGTAATAGATGCCGTTCATCCGGAAGACCATGCCGCCGCCGCTGTCACCATTGCAGACTGAGGTACCTGGAAAATTTGATAAGTGTGTTACTATTTTTGTCTTCACTTTCTAGATTTAATTGATTTGGGTAACATGATAAGAGTTGAGAGCACTGGTGGCCCAGTAGTTGCGGCCCCGACCTACGAACAGTAGGTCGTGGGTTCAAACCCAGGCGGGGTAGTTTATTTCATCACCACTACTCTCAAAACGGTGCAGGTGAAGGAATGAGGAAACCGGCATGTCTTATGCGCCTACCACACGCTCACACTTCACCACAGTCTTGCCTGCGCGATTCCACGGTGCCACAGTACATCGCGCCGTCGCGCGTGTGGTTGGTAATGGTAATACAGTTTTACCAACCATACGCGCGATGTACTGTGAAGTGTGAATAAAAAGTGTGGTGAAGCTTGAGCGTGTAGTAGGCCCATTAGAACCAAAAAAATCAAAGACGCGTGCGACATCTACCAACCCGCACTGGGCACGCGTGGTGGATTATAGAGTCCATCCCTCCTAGAGAGGAGGCCTGAGTCCCTGCAGTGGGAACATTATAGGCTAATAATGATGATGTCTTTTGGAGAAAGAACCGCACTGATTTGTCCTGTCTAGTCAGTGCAAGCATTTGTCAGTAGGTACCTAATCGTGTAGCTCGACTTATCAACGTCACGACGAACGACCTAAATAAAGGTCATTTGGGTGTAGATGTTGTCGACCATCCATAACCAAGTGAAGCAAAAGACATGATAAAATAAAAGCTATAGCATTTTCAACAGCTTTAATTCGTGCAATAAGACCTTACCTATAGAACTTTTTGCCTTTTTTTTATAAAGACAGGTATTTTTCATTAGTTAAAATTTTAGTACATTAGAAGGGAGTGTGCCTGCCTAAGCCTACTGGTGGGTAAAAAAGGTAATTGTGCGCATATAATAAGTCCAAATATTTTTAAAGGTTTAGTATCTAAGCATAAGGTGCTAAAGCTTTCGTGCTACCGATACCTAGTTAGCAGCATACTACATATTATAATATTATAAAACAAACTAAAGTAACTAAACAAGTAAACATACTTTCAATAAGGCCGTTTTTGCCGTTGGAGTCTCCTGAAAGCAACAAGCATTTTATTAAGCTAACTAGGTAGGTACACTCCATAGTCCATTCATTTGGTAGTTTTACCTGGAAAGTTTTCCAGGAGTTTTGAAAATTTGGGAGTTTATAGATTTCGACTTGCTTTTTTCGAATTTTCACTTTGCCACTTTGCTAGCGGCAAAGATACGACCTTTGCCGCTAACGCAGCCATATTGGAAAAATGGCGCTTAAAAACAGTTGTTTGAGAATAACGCCGTTCTAACTCATTTTACGATAAAAATTGTAATTTTGTACTTTATGTTTTTATCGTAGAATGAATCGGAAAGGAGATATTGTCAAAAAACTGCTTTTAGACGCTATTTTTCCAAGATGGCGGCGCGAGTGGCAAATATACGAGGTGGTTAAGTTGAAATTCGAAAAGAACACATCAAAATCTATAAAATACACATATCCAAAACTCCCGGAAAACTTTCCAAGTGACCCCCATTTTTCGCCCCAAATGACTATACTACTACTATTTTCACTAAATACGTTAACTATTCTTTATAAAATACGAAGTTCATAAATAACTAGTTTAGTACCAACAAAAATATATTATGCCCATAATATATAAAATTTTATGCCCATTTTGTCCCTAGTCTATAATTTTGTATGTCTGTCTGTTTATTCGGGCTTATTGACATTCTAAACGATTGTATCGGGGCGTAAGAGCGAAAAGTGGTCTTAAATTTTATTTTGGTCATTGGCTTTTCACGAGTTGATATTGATAACGATTTTAGGACTTGACTGTTACCTAATATACCTATAGGTTTCGACCAATACTACCATCAACAACTAGCCTTATCCTGCACCAGCTTTTAAGGAAAAGCTAATAGGGGAATAAGCTTTTCCCGACAAGCTGGTTTAGCGAAATGCAAGGCTAAAAACGAACAAGACAGTGTGGATACAGATCCACATGAGGATTGTTAATAGGTAGGAAGGTACCTACTATATTTATTTGATAGTAGATAATATTTACACAATACTAACACTTAATGTCATAGTTATAAAGGTCATTCTCACCGTCTCTATCGCCGGCGCAGTAGGTGTAATCCGAAGTGAATCTCACGAAGAACTCGCTGTAGGATCTGATGCAGGTCTCCTGGCTTACCACTGGCATTTCTACCATGCTTAACTCTTCAGTCGCTACGCCAGTGATGTCGAAACCCCAACCAACGACCTGGAATACCGAAATACGGGCTCGTTAAGAATTTGTAAGTCGTGGTTTTTATATAATTAGGACAAACCTGCCACACTACTTTTCAGAATCAGCAGTGGCGACCACCAGAAAAGCGCCGGGACAGTGAAGTCCCAAATAAATAATTTAACTGCCTTGGATCCCGCAATGAAAGTAATCAAAAAAGAATAGCGGAGGAAAATGGGAATAGGGGAGAGCGGGGCTAAAAGTGCCGGGGGTAAATTGTGCCGACGCGAATATCTCGAAAACAAAAAGAGGTAGTTATACGATCGTATTGTGTCGCGTAATGCCTAACAGTCGGGCACGCGCGGCTGCCATTTTAGTTGCGTCTGCGACGCGGACCGAGTGGCAGTGCATGTGAGGGTCGTCCAGCGCCACCTCAGTAAATATTTTCGTTTCGATACTTTTTGGTCGCAAGCTAGCTTTTTTCGTGCTTTTTATATGAGAGTTTTAGTAAAATGTTTGTTATTTATCCTAGTTTGCTATGCAGTGTAATTTTAATGCTTTGAGCAGAGTGATTTTTATATGTGAGACAAAATTTCAAACTCTCGCTCACGGGGTAAAATGTGCCGTTCATGTGGGGCTGCTTGTGCCGCGGCACAACCAACCCCGACTTAGGGGTTGATTGTGAAATCTATATGATATTTTGTAATATAGTCCTTAGAGACTGATATTTTCAAAAAAAATATTGATCTCATTCGCATTTTTAATAATTGATCGCATTTGCATAAAAATAAGTACAAACTTTGATTTAAAATATGTTTTTAAGTTTGAAATAATTACATAAGTAAGGGTAATTTGTTTTTTTAAATTATAATACTTAGAAACTGTTGATTTATGATAAAAATTATAACAAATAAATATATTATTATAAAATTGATGTCTTTTAAATTCTAAATTAATTTTGATTTATGTAAAACACCTAGCATTATCAACGGCACAACCGACCCCAGCTACGGCACAACTTGCCCCAAAGTGGGGTTGGTAGTGCCTTGCCGCCGCTGTGTAAAAAAAACACTTATTCTTAAAAACTATGAAAAATGTGCAAAATCTGTAGGTAAATTCGTATTATAGACTAAATTTGGCTTAGGATGAACCACTACTTTCAGACATAGTACTTGTTTTATCCGAATCATATAAGGATTTGTCAAAATCGGCACGTTCAGCCCCGCTCTCCCCTAGTAGATTGTATCATAAGGGAGCAAAATAATATTTTTACGGCGAGGGCGCTTTTTTGAATCCAGAGCGAAGTGAGGGATTCTAGAGTAGAATCCCGAACGTAGTGAGGGATTCTTTAGTAGAATCCTGAACGTAGCGAGGGATTCAAAGTACGTCGCCCGAGTCCAAAATATATTTTGCACCCGAGTGATACACTCAACTTTTCATCACCCTCTATGAGAAAATAAAAGGCGCCTCATATTTTATTGTAATACCTATTATTATTTAATAAAAATAGAGTGACGACACGTTTAAATCCATCAGACATATCAATTACGAATATGTGTCCAGTTTTACGTCCTTATTATGACAACACGTTACTAAACAACCTTCTACTCCATATTAAGAAATTGTCGTATAATGCCTTTAAATATTTCTCCCGGGATTTCGTAGGGATTAAGTTTTGTATGACGTTATTAGCTTCTATTTTTATCTTTTCAGGAGTTAATGCACTATCACTTTCAGAACTCGACGTAGAGCTCATTTTTTTTGCACAAAATACAATAAAGTCCGTACCGATTATTAGAACAGGGAAGTAAATCGCGAGCTTTTGTTTTTTTTTTAAATTTAGTTACCGCGTCTCCTCGCACCGTACAGCCAACACTTACAGCCAGTAAAATACAATTTGCGTTCGATTTCAATGAACGATTCATGTTATAATAATCGGTACGGACTTTATCGTATTTTGGGCAAAAAAGATGAGTTTTACGTCGAGTTCTGAAAGTGATAGTGCATTAACTCCTGAAACAATAAAAATAGAAGCTAATAACGTCATACAAAACTTAATCTCTACGAAATCCAGGGAGAAATATTTAAAGGCATACGAAAATTTCTTAATATGGAGTAGAAGGTTGTTTAGTAACGTGTTGTCTTAATAAGGACGTAAAACTGGACACATAATTATTCGTAATTAATATGTCTGATGGATTTAAACGTGTCGTCACTCTATTTTTATTAAATAATAATATTACAATAAAATATGAGGCGCCTTTTATTTTCTCATAGAGGGTGATGAAAAGTCGAGTGTATCACTCGGGTGCAAAATATATTTTGGGCTCGGGCGACGTACTTTGAATCCCTCGCTACGTTCAGGATTCTACTAAAGAATCCCTCACTACGTTCGGGATTCTACTCTAGAATCCCTCACTTCGCTCTGGATTCAAAAAAGCGCCCTCGCCGTAAAAATATTATTTTGCCCCCTTATGATACAATCTACTATTCCACTTCTCTCCATATCAGCAAGTGTAGGTGCTTGCATCATCTTAGAGTGATTGCTCAGCAATATTTCTGATGCGTTCGATTCTAAGGTTGAGTAGTGTTACATAGGTATTGTGTTCTTCATTACGAAATTCTCAACAGTAAATGTAAATCCAAATCTCAGTGAAGGCATTTTGGATTCACTCGCTGCTACATTCATAAACCACCTACCAAAAAATACATCTGCGCGAAACCCGCTATGTTTGTACGGGAATTACGGGCTTGAAGGTATTTTTTAGGGTTCCATAGTCAATATGGAACCCTTAAATTTTCGCCATGTTCGTCTGTCTGTTCGTCCGTCCGCACTATATCTCAAAGACTCTTAGTACTAGTAGAAAGCTGTAATTTGGCATGACTATACAAATGAGTTACGCCGACAAAGTGCTAAAGTAAAATATTGAAAATATTTGTTTTTAGGGTATATCCAGAGTTCCTGACCTACGGTGCTCAAACTTGGTCACTGACCGAGTCACAAAAGTCCAAAATCAAGGTTTGCCAAAGAGCGATGGAACGTAGTACTTAGGTATATTGGGTATTAAGCTCTGCGACAAAATTCGAAATACCACAATATGGTCAAAAACCGGAATCGCTGATGTGGGCAACAAAACTGCTGGGTTGAAGTGGGATTGGGCGGGCCATGTCTGCAGAATGCATCAGGACCGATGGGCTAGAGTCGTCATGCAGTGGGTGCCAGAAGACGTGCGTCGTCGCCGAGGGAAGCCTAGAAAACGCTGGTGTGACGATTTAGAAGCTTTTGCGCGGGATTGGCCGGAGAAAAGCGCACGGAGAGAAGAGAGTGGAAGACTATGGAGGAGGCCTTTGCCCAGCAGTGGGACAATATAGGTTAAAAAAAAAAAAACTCCAGTACCTACACATTAAAGTGGGGATGATTTTTTTCCTCGCAAAGTCCATTGTGTTGGATGCCATTGGATAGGTCTTTAAAAAATATTGCGAGTTTGTGCACACAGTTTTTCGATTAAGGGACTCGTTTGTGAAATATTAAGCTTTAAACTGAAAATTTTTGTAAGACTCAAGTGTTCCAACCTAAACCACGGGTTGTTTTTGGGCGAGTGAAAAAAATCATGGTAGTAGCATAATAATAAACATATAACGAAAATAAAAGGAAAACTATCTCAGCTAAGTAGGTAGGCTTTACAAGTTTACGAGTAATAATCGACCAATTTATAAAATGTAGGTACCTACGTACTCTTTTGAAATATTTTCCTATACATAATGTCGCACAGGTCTCAAAACAGCAAATGTAAGTTTGTTTTATTTTTACAATAAAAATCACCGTTCGGTGGCAGGTAGGCAGGGCGGTCAATCAGTTTACTAAGTTCACATATTATTTTGATGGGCAACTACGGAACCCTACATTGTGCGTGGTCTGACATGCACTTGGCCGGTTTTTTTTATACTGCCAATAGACGACTTGCGTAGTCTGCGTACCTAATGTACCTATAGGTAAAGGTTTTCTTATTCATAGTTCAATAGTTAGTAGGGGGAAAAGAGGTTTTGTTAAAATAAACAAAAATATACATCCATTCCTTTATCAACACAAGGTATTTCCATAGTCTATTTTTCAGAATCATCTGAACAATTATTTACACGTTCTCTTTCAGCTAATTAAGAGAGCGGGCAATATGGCGGGCACTAATTGAATGTTCAGCTGCAAAGCGTTGGATAATTACGGTGTTCGGACAAAACTGCATTCGCAGCGAGTTGCCGGGCGGAATGGACGCGCTGCCTTTGCCCGCGCCATCCATAAAGTTGCTAATTGACCGCCCGAACCATAGATCTGTTTGCTGTCTGACTTTAATTATCTGTGGTTCGTGTTTGGTGCAGTTAAACCAAAGCACAGAATACATGTACACCAAAGTTAGATTCATTAACCGACTTCCAAAAAAAGGAGGAGGTTATCAATTCGACTGTATTTTTTTTTTTTTTTTTTTTTTTTTTTTTTATGTTTGTTCACTCATAACTTGCGACTGGGTGAACTGATTTTCATGATTCTTTTTTCATTTGAAAGCTGGTGCTTCCCGTGTGGTCCCATTGTCACCATTTCAATATCTGATGATGGGATCTTGTAGAAATCGGGGGAACTCTTCAATAAATAACAGCAGATTAACCGCGATTGTTGCTATAGCATATCTAAGCATTGTTTACGCCATCACACAACATAATATTACGCCTGTACTCACTACAAAGGTTATAAAAACTATTTTGTGAAGATCTGATGAAGAACTTCGGAGATAGGCAACGGAACTCCTCAATAAATGATAGCTAATGGACTGGGATTGCTGAAATCTCATATTGTCTGTCTATTGTTTACACCAGTTCCTAACATAACATCACGCCGGTGCGTTGTGAAGGGGTAAGCACATGTGAAACACTAAAAAGTGAAAAATAAAAACTTTTTTACAAAAAATAAAACCGACTTCGACAAAAAAAACACTCAAAAGTGAAAAATAAACTTGAGAAGAAAAATCAGTTTCTGAAGTCGGTGACAAAAAAATTAAATCAAAGAAACAAAAGTCACCGACTTCAGTAACTGATTTTTCTTCTCAAGTTTATTTTTCACTTTTGAGTGTTTTTTTTGTCGAAGTCGGTTTTATTTTTTGTAAAAAAGTTTTTTTTTGTAATGAATTAGCTGGTTTTTGTTTAATTTTGGTGCAGTTTTAGAATGGAAATACTGTTCAATTTTATTCCTCGTATAAATGAACGTTGGTAAAATCGATCTATTGGTCCTTCAAATAGCATAATAGGTTTTAGAGTTTTCCATTAGAAATTCTTTCTTCTGTCTGTCCGGAGTCTGACTGCTCACTCGGGCAATGAGAAAGCTTCATATAACCAAGGGCGACCCCGAGAGGAAATAAATAGAGACCCCGAGATGGGTTGTTGTAGGCAATAGGTAGGTACGCCTGTAAAACCACATAGATAGGTAGGTACATAATTTAGCTTAAAAATTCACCTTCTAATCCAGGATTTTTTTACCGTTCCTTATCCTGCAAAAAAAGAATATAATGAAAAAATACATACCGATCCCCTCTTCCCGATGACATTCTTGAGGTCAGTCTCGTTGTCAGGCCAGAGACAGGCAGGCCTGACATAGTCGGAGTACGTGACGGGTTCACGGAGCTCCAAGATGGCGACGTCACGGCTGAAGGTGCTGGCGTTGTAGTTCGGGTTTACATAGATTTCTTTCACCTGGAAATACATTAAAATATGGTTGGTTAGGTCCCACGATACAGTAGAAATTCCTAGTAAGGGTCAACGTTTAAAAAATAGAGTAGGTATATAGGGTTAAACTAGTTTTATAAATGTTTACAGGATTACTTTATACGATTCTTACTAGAACTAGCAGTCTAATAAGCACAAGTTATAAGACTAATTAGCATAGTGTCGTTTTTGATCCTATAAACGCATTTACTATGATTATTTGCTCATGTTAACGTCTTGTATCATTCTGCTTTAGGGCATACATGCAGTTCTAAGAAAGGCCTCAAGGGAATAGAGTTATAGTGGAAGGTACACCGACGCAAAAACGGTTCCCACGTTACCAAATTGTATGTTTTTCTTTCGTTACTTGACAATTTTCAAGCAAACATTTTCAAAAAAAGTACAATTTGAACGACAATTTTTGCTAGACAACGAAATGAAATCCCAACCCACATATTATAGATTTATAGGTAGCTACTACCATCAATATTCAACTCAGGATTGGACGTAAACGCGGAACATGGCACAGGGGTTCCTAATTGTCACTAATATGACATTCAGTATCCGAGCCAGTGTCACTCATTCTCTGTAATTATTGTGTATTTTTGTTCCGCCATTTTCATTCTGTTGGCGCCAAAAAGAGTGAACAGTCGCCATTTTGTTTTTAGTTAATGTCCTAAGCTTTAAGACCGATCGTTTCCTTAATTAGTCTGCTACTTATGTTTGTTTTAAAAATACCTTCGAAGCGGCATCTAATGAATGTCTAAGTATTTTTGCATTGTTGTAATTTCTACTTTCATGGTCATCAGACTTACGTGAAGGTTTTAACAAATAAGTAGGTACCTAAGTCAAATAAGTGACAGACACAGATACATTAGTTTTAAGTGTCTGAAAGTAGATAATTTCAATCGTACCAACCCAAAGGCATACATACCTACCATGGGTCATGGATTACGGTCTATTTAGGAGCGAATACGTTATGTAATTTTCCTAATACGAGTTTATGGAAAGTTGTAGGTAGGTAATGAAATGTAACTTACCAAACAAATATAATTTCTACTGAGGAGACGACAATAGGTTTACCTATTTATTACGACAATATAGGTATACCTTACTCCATTTACTATAAGATTAGAATTTCAAGTTGACCGTTTTTACAGTCCGTTCAACCGATTTTGACTTCTATACCGTAGGCATTAGGATGGCATTAAAAGCAAAAAGAATGTTACAATACCGACTGTTTACTGCAGCTACATTTTGTCTTGCCGTCAACGTAATAGAGTTCACAATCGGTTGAACGGACTGTAAAAACGGTTAACTAAAAATTCTAATCTTATAGTAAATGGAGTATAGGCTACTTCCGACATTGATACAATGTATAGCAAAACAATTGACAGTCAATAAAACTGAACTTTGAGGGTGTTGAAAGAAATAACTGATCCGAAGCTTCATAGGTTAAAAAAATTCGTCCGCTCTTTTAACTCTGAAAAGGCAAGGCAATGCCATTGGAAGCGCGTAACGCAATTACCCCATAGGCCAGTAAACCATTGCCCATAAATTATTCCGCGACCAACGAAACCAGGGCTATCAAAGGAGAAGCAATCAAAATCGATCAGTTGTAAATTAAGCAATGGACACGGCCAAAGTTCTCGCCCTCAGTTAATTAATCTTGTTGATTTCTGATCCTGTTTTGTAATTCAGCGGCCGATCAGACAATAGGGTGCTAATTTATTTGAGCACAAATCGTATTGGAGTACTCGTAATTGTTTAAAATAATTCGTAAACTTTCAATGAGAATTTAAAATTATTTTTAGGGAGAAATCATAGATCACTTGTGTCGTCAACTTTTATGTTTGTGGTTGGTTTACGGAAAAAATAATAGCGAATCGGATTGGATTACCTAGGGCTAGGATATAGAGTAAGATCCCAGGGCCGCCAGACGTCACGTATTTTCTGACGAAGGAAATGTGGACGATTGTGTAGTGTTAGTACCTATGTACTAAGAACGCACGACTACCAGCTAGCTTGCTTAGACGGCCAATTTTCAGGTACCTATCAGGCAATCAAGGTACAAAAAACATTATTTACCTCACGTATTTTCTGAAAGTTGATTTTTACGTATAATGTAGGCAATATCCTAAAAAATAACTTGCCAATACTCCCAGACACTTTCCAGTGGCCGTATTGCTTAACAGACGCTTTAAAGCTCCCAAAAAGTAAGACTTAAACGTATTGTGGCTGTTTACTCGAGATCGCATATATGGCATCGCTCGTGTGGCTGACATGCAGACCTCCACTGGACTCATTCGGTGGGCATTCAACAGGATCTGCCCATTGCCTATGTCTTTAGAATTTTGTTGAAAACGTTGCTTTCAACGCCCGGGTGCATGTTGGAGCGCCTGCCCACAATATAGCATGGCAATAACCCGAACAATTAGCTTTAAGTATTAAAACATAAGGGGTTTGGTTTTCTATAAAGCGTCTGTTAAGCAAGACGGCCGACGGAAAGTGTCTGGGAGTATTTGCGACTTATTTTTAAGGATATTGCCTAAAATACACATTAAAATCAACTTGGAGAAAATTCGTGAAGTAAGTAATTTTTTTATGTACCTTGAGTACCTGATACCTGAAAAATGCCCGTGTAAGCAAGCTAGCTGGTAGTCGTGCGTTCTTAGTACATACTAACACTACACAATCGTCCACATATCCTTCGTCAGAAAATACGTAGTGACCGACCCATAGTCACACTAAACTACCACACCAGTGTGACTATGGTTAATTTTATTTATCCGTAGTCACACTGGTGTGACTACGGATAAATAAAACCTGACCTGATCCGTAGTCACACCCGGATGAATAACCAAAATTATAGGCTGTTGCTAGTCGTCCGCTAAGTGGATGAATCACCGTCTCGCGACAGTATCCTTTATGGGCGGCATGGGCACCGGGCCGTAGGCCGACGAAGGAGGCCGGCGGAGGCCCGGCACTTCGGGGACAGAAGATATTAGTGTTATTTAATATGCGAGCGAAGCGAGCGCGCGTCATGGAGTACATGCGTTGCATGTATGAGTGACGTGACCAAAAGCTACGATACTGGTGTGACTACGGTTCAGCCGTAGTCACACCAGTGTGACTACGGATCAGGTTAAATTATCCATAGTCATACTGGTGTGACTACGGATCAGCCGTAGTCACACCAGTGTGACTACGGATAAATATAATTAACCATAGTCACACTGGTGTGGTAGTTTAGTGTGACTATGGGTCGGTCATGAAATACGTGACGTCTGGCGGACCTGGGATCTTGGACTAATAGGAAATATTGAGAAGTACGGTACTCAATCGCCCTAAGAAAGGCTGAAGTAGAGTTTGACATTTCGTATCTTTATATTCTGAATTCAGAAATTGTGGTCAAGCTAAAGTGGATACCATTGTGATTTATAAGTGAAATAAAAATATCGTAAGCGGATGCATTTTATTTCACCGTTTACAAAGTTTAAAGCTTATTTGCATTTGTGTAATTGTGTGTTTGTTTTTGTTTTGCTTCTTATTAAATAAAACATCCTTAATTGATTCAAAGTGTTAGCAAAACTCTTTAGTTACCAATTAAAATCTTATAAATAAAAGATTTTCACAGAAAAAGTAAGCGAGAAACCAATAGCACAGTTGTGGAGTTTCTCAAGTGGCTGAACGAACAAATAAAAGCTATGAATGTTGAGCTGAATGTTGAGCTCAAAGTTTAAGAGAGCTCATTAGTGAGTCATAAAACTTTTGTAGTGGGAATAGAGTTCATAGATGAAGAAGACTCGTCTTGGACCAAGTTTCTTTAACTGTGTTTATTTTTCAGCCTACGGGCGAGCAGTTCTTTTGAAGAACGATGGATAAAATTTGGTTGGTACATTTTTATGCAGGAAAATTAGAATTTGGGGACAAATTAATCCTTACATAGTATAAAACAAAGTCGCCATTTTTGTCTGTTTGTTTGTCTGTATGCTTAAATCTTTAAAACTACGCAACGGATTTTGATGCGGTTTTTTTAATAGATAGAGTGATTCAAGAGGAAGGTTTTAGTATATAATTTGAACGACATCCACGCGGGTGAAGCCGCGGGCATCAGCTAGTTCATAATAAAGAGATTTCAAACTGTCCTGTGAAATTGACGTTCATGAAAGTTAAGTACCTAATATTTTTTATTTTA
The DNA here is from genome assembly GCA_949775195.1 of Diarsia dahlii. Lineage (NCBI taxonomy): Eukaryota > Metazoa > Arthropoda > Insecta > Lepidoptera > Noctuidae > Diarsia > Diarsia dahlii. The sequence goes on along the minus strand of OX459210.1, from coordinate 9,507,186 downwards.
TTGAAAGTATTTTGAAAAGCGTCATTTGTTACACGTTATATGTTACTGCAGATCTCGGCACTATAACAATCTCGACCGCGGCTCGGTTGTGAATTTCCCCTCGGAAGCAATAACTTACTATTTTTGTATTTTTCGCTGAATTGCTGACTAGTATAATAAACTTTAAAATATCTACTTTAATGCTAACCTTGCTAAACTCCTCAACCTCATTTAAAAAAGTTCATGTTCATCCATGCATTTTACTGATATACGTATCTAATAACTAAAAAAAAATGAATACTTACAAATCTAATCTGCACTCCATCGACCGAGGTCCTAAGGTTGTGCTTCCCCAGGTAGACGGTCAGAGTGTTCTGGTCGACGAGGCGCTGCGAAGACTTCCTGGTGACGCAATGGGCTGCCGTGATGACGTGTCTGTGGGTCACCAGGGTACCTCCGCAGATGTACTTGTTGTCCACAGTCTGTAATTAAGAGGTCTCCTGTTGATTAGCTGCAATGTTTTTATGGTTTTGTGCATCACAAAAAGGAGGATGGGTAAAAATATAACAAATTCGTTGAGTCTGAGATGACTTTCATTACTGGGAGTTTTTATATAGTTTTCAGATGAAAAACCTTAAAAAATGCAAAGCAATACAGATTCAATGTAAAAATTGAAGTTTTTTTTTTATATTATTTAATATGGGCTTACTCTTGACCTCAATCTTGCCCTAAGGGCAGAGATGAGGTCGACGATGGATCGAGCTTACCCAGAAGAAGCCTAGAAAAGTAAGTAAGTATAAAATTCGAGGTGTATACATATATACACACATATGTACACACATATGTATGACAAATCGAATTTTAACTTACCGTGGCTTTTCGCCCATTCTCCTTTTGTAACCGTAAAAAGAAAGAACACGTATTTATTTGTCACATGGCACATGTGCACAAAAAAAAACTTAAATAAGTATAAAAGTAGAGCTGTTAGTCTTCGACGCTGGTTTTCGGCTGGTCCTGAGATAGTGATGTGACGGACGTAAAACGGTTTTGTACTTTTTGTAACCTGTGTGTTCATACCAAATGAGGCACGCAGGAAATCTGGAAATCAACAAAACGGTCTTACATACTCTTACCTGAGTTTGGTAGAGAGCTATGTGCCACGGCCACTGTCCTTCCAAGGTGGGGGTACCATTCACCACCAGCGGTATGGGGTTTAATACGACTTTTCCGCATTGAGACTGTGACTGCAAAATTAAGAAAACAATTACAGCCAGTGGTCGCAAACGTTTGGCTGGTATTAGTAATGTTTTTTTTTCTACTATTCTACAGGGTGCAATAATATTTTATGGTCGACAATTCTTGGTTAAATAATTGTGGTCAGTGAAATTACAACATAAATGAGTAATACAAATATTTCATCATTGTTTTACTATGATCTTTATTAGAAACAAAACAATAATTAATTTGAAGTTAGCTTTGCTTTGTTTTTGTTATTTATATAAGTTGATTATATTTTTCTAAAATAACGTTTTTAAAAGTAACTCAATAAGTTTAGCTTAAGCTTATAATTCAATAAACTGAATACATAAGACGGTTTTCTAAATGACAATTATTTTAATGTGTTTTGCAATAGCTTATTAATTATTGGTTTCAAAACCACACTATACGTATCTCATTAATGCGATAACAATCATTGATGTATATTTATTTTCCATGCACAATGGAATCAGAACACGATTTCCATCAAGATAGGATATCCAGACCACAATAAATTGTCAATTCAACGCAAAACATTAACTATCGACCACAAAATGTTCAATTAATTTAAAACTTGTTATGAAATTGAAAATAATGTTAAGTTTTAGGTATCTATGGGTAACTAAATACAGGAATTAATAAAATCAGGAAGAATTATTTATAAGAAGTGTTAATAATTTAGTTGACCTTTTACCTCAATATAAACATGTAATTTGAACAAGTTTTTTATTATGTTTTAAATCTAAATTATTAGCTAACATTTTTTGTAATGTTAGTAAATCTTTCAGATAACCTTTTACTTAACCTTTTTCTTCTTCTTTTCGACTCGAAAAGAAGAAGAATGCAAAAATGACATTTGAACAAGTTTTTAATTTTCCTGTTTATAGCTGATTTTTGAAAAATCATTAATAACTTGAAAACCTGTTCTTCAGCCACACCTTCAACTACGCACTGTTAACTTATTTTTTTCGTGCTCAAAAAAGTGACATTCTATGCCACAAAAAGCGAACATAACAATAGTCATTTTTAATCTGTTAAAAACAGGGAAAGAAAATTGTACTGAATTTCATTCATCCTCTAGTGGGAGAATGTGATTTAAATTTGGAAAAAGAAAATTGTACTGAATTTCATTCATCCTCTAGGGGGAGAATGTGATTTTATAATTGGACCAATGTTTCGAATGTTAACTTTTACTTTTAATTGACATTATTTTTAATAAATGCTTATCTCATATTATTATTGTGTTAATTTTTTCGCAAATGGTACGAAAAGTAGAGTATTTTCCTCGGTGATAAAGCTGTCTTAGTCTTGGGTCTCGCTACGCTCGGGAGTAAACCTCGAGTCCTTCGTTACGCTCGCGATTTAAATCGTCACCCGCGACAGAAGACACTGCTTTATCCCCTTGGTTAATAATCTACTATTAAATTGAACAGCGGGCATAGACAAAACGGCATTCAAAGCCACTGATATGCTTATGCCATTCTTCATCTTATTGTTTGGGCAGTAAGGTCTAACGACCCCACCTTAGTGTCAGAGTATCTAAACCGCCTCAAGGGCCTCTGACATGGTTTGACGACCGCCATTTGGCAGCCGGGACCACTGGCTTATACGTGCCTTCCGAAGCACGGAATCATCTTTTTAACAGAAAATCAAGTGGTTCAAGCATGCAATGTCCTAGCGAAACTGGAAACAACTTTACAAAGTATGCTTCCCTAGGAATCGAAACCACGACCACCGACCGGGTCACAAGGCAAACGCCTAAACTCGACCACGGAGGCAAATGCTAAATACCTACAAGCATTTCAGTGTTTGCCAATTCAAAGCCTTTGTAGAAATATGCAACGATTTGAAAGCTATAGCCACTTGTCTAGATCATTAGCATATTATTATATGGAGAAGTTCAAGTGAAAGGTTAAAGTGAAGTATGAGTAGGTGATACAGAGCATGCTTTATAAGTTATTAACTATATAAGGTCCCATTAAATAGGTGGACAAAATTTTAGGAATCATTCAGACCACCAAAATAAGGACAATGGTAAAAAAAGAAAATAATAAAAACGCATTAGATACTTACAAGAAAATAAAACAGCTAGCGAAAATACACTAAAAGTGTTAGTTACCCAACATTTTATGTCAAAAAAAAAAACACTAAAATCAGTGTTTTCTTTACTTGGATAGGTATGTTTTAGGTTAGACGTACTGAACGCCGCTGTGTTAAAATTTGTCCACCTATTTTAATGGGACCTTATAAATGGGACGTCTTTACTTTCTACAAGTGCAAGAAAAATAAATAAGCAAAAGATTCTTATCTCAATTCATAAGAGATTAGACGAAAGAAAACTTCTGAAAATATAATATAAAAATTTAATCAATATTTTAATGCTTTTATGCTAGTTTTGGTTGAAATAGACATAGGGATAAAAATGACCAGCACCTCAATTGCGCGACACACTTTTTTTAGAACAATCCAAGGGATTTTGAAAAAAACTAGTAATCCACAACAATCAAATTACTTATACAAAACTTATTTATAGACCTATACAAAGCTAGATCAGGTTATACGAGAAATGTATAGTTTGATCTGTCGCTGTGTGTACGACCACGTCAATTATAACGCAATGAATATTGTTGAAGTGTCAAATAAGTATGCGAAAGGGGGTTGCGCAATTACTCTGCAGGATAAAAATGACTAGGCCAGAATTCATTCACGCTGTCTTGCTCATGGTCATAATGCTTAGAAATCTTGAAAGATCTGTCAAAGATGACTATTGTTTTAAATAACCAAAGCCAAGTAGGTATTTGTTTGCATTCGCAATAGAAATAGTTTGACTTTTTGATGTGAACTGATGAATCTTTGATAACTATTGTAGTACATTATATTTAATTTTATACCTAAGCATTTGCTTGTTTAGGTATCAACACATTTTTGAGTTGAAACCCGATTTAAATTAATACGAACTTAAAAACTAAAAAATCTCGGCCTCTTGGGGCTTTACAGAAAAACAAATTTGGATTTTTTGCTCAGTTTGGAAAATTTATTTTATGTTCATAAATATCGATGATTCGTACATGCTGTGGTTGCTGTTTATTTATTGGGTACAACTGGATTACGCGGGTTTGATAAAAAAAAAACCATAAAAACCAACCATTCTACTGCAATCGTCTGGTCGTTGTGTTTTTGAAGGTGGAACTATTTTGCCCATAGCCTTTGATCAGATGATTTTATATAAGTGAAGGAACACCTACCAAACCTACCTAATACTTATGGTCGTCCTTTATTTAGATGTAATATTATTGTTTCGTTTTTGAAGATCCCAAATAAATATAATGATAATATGCAGGTTTAGTTTGATCTTCAAGACTTAAAGGCAATACTTGTGTAGCGACCGCTACTAATGACAGACTAGCTTCGAAACTATCAATTTATAACACAAAAAATAAATGAATACCTTAGTTATTAATATTAGATATAGTGGCAGGAATACAACAGTGCCTTATAATTGCATAAGTTATTAGTTAAGCTAATTGCTATCATCAGCCTATGAATATTGTAATATCTAATAAGATTCACTAGTTTAGGTGGAGAACTAGTGATGTGCCAGCCAGATATACCTGCCACGGATTGTTTGAATTATTATTTTATTTTTAAATCGTCGTTTTCGACGATTTAAAATGATTTCGACGATGTGCACGATAAGTGTCCACAGTAAGTGGAGACTTATCGTGCACATCTTGCTACATCGTTCTCACATAATATACCATCTCAACATGAATCATGTAACCAAAGTTTTGAAACAATATTATGATTAAAGAGAGTGTCCATGGAGTTTCTTGCCCTTCTTCTCATGAGACCAACGCTGTGGAATGGTCAACTACAGTACCACGGTAATATTATGTACACTCACAGTTATTATGCCTTGTGACTGGGACTTTAGCTTATTAGTTTATTTAGTATTTGTTCCACTATTCAAGTGCCTGTAACTGGGCCTACTTAAAATAAATGTTTTGATTTTGATTTTTGACCTACTTCAGTTTTCATAGAAAAGTTAGTAAATGATAAATTACCGGGTGACTTTGACACGTCAGCCAATCTTTTTTAGCGATAATTTAAATTAGACATTCAAGTAATTTGGATATCGTTTGGGCAAAACTAGCTCTCGTTATAAAATGTTTGAAGGAAAATTAAGTGTTTTCTTTATATTTCGTCGAAATATGTCATCAGGTGACTGTAATGACAAATGAGCTACACACTAACATACGTAGACTGCGTTTTAGACAAAAACTTGACACATAAGAATCGTACGATACAAAAACTTCTAAAACATTGTTTAAAAGTAATTATTTAATAGTAAAACGTGAGAAAACCTCATGGTTAAAGAACGCTTGATGTTAAAACAGGTTAGCTCACTGGTGGTCTGAGACTTTGAGTCTGAGATGATGATTTGCAACGGTCCAGTGCTTACCTATACGTTATTTACTAGGCAATTATGTATGTAGATACATAAACAAATGTATATTAATATAGTGTTGAGACTACGAAAACACGCATTAAACATAGGTCCTATTTAAGTGAATTGATTTAATATAAAGAAACAAATGGATTATGCAATAGTCAGGCAGCACGTCTTATAAAAATTGACATCAATTTTCTTGATGTCGTCTCTAACACATTATTTCCTTTCCCTTTTTTTAGGGTAGGAAATCATAAAATCTCTACGCAATCTCGCTCTGGGCACACCAGAAGGGAATGTCAGACTTTTATTGACTAAAACCCATCCATGTTCCTCCTAATGTCTTTTGGGTTTCAGGGCTCTGGTGACTAATTTCGCAACCCTGGCAGACAATGGCCCTAGCGCGCCCCGTCCAATATGCTGACATTGGTCTCATTGAGGCTCAGTGGAACACAACGCACCATCGACGTGGGCCTGGTTCTGATCGACGGGGAGGCACCTTATTATCAGTTTTTCAGACTGTCATTTGTTTCACTGTGTCGGTAAAAAAGTGATTTACTATAAAGGTGGCTAAACTATCCTCGACTGTAATTATAATAAAATATTAATTGACCTTTTGATAACCAGTTCTGCAAAGGTGCGTCTTCTCAAATTGATTATGTTTGGTATATTTTTTTTGCGTTTTCCTTATAGGAAAAAATTAGGTTTACTTGGTTGGAGGCACCACTTTTAGATATCTATTATTTAAGTAATTAAGCTGAAAATATTTAAAAGTATTATTACTTTTTCGCTTAGATGATCGTTGGGTAGTTATACCCATTAGAATCTGCAATTTTGTTATATCATCCGTGTCAATTAGTTTAATAGGAAATCCGTACAAATACAAAATTCATGATAGTTCCAGCTGAACTCTGATAACTTAATACCTGTATCATCATTATCTGCCTAGCCAGGTATTGCCTATCTGACCTCCACAACCCAATTAGAATTGGTAAGACTGGTTGTCAGGCTATTGGTGAAATAATCTAAAAAAAACAGCGAAATATTTGACCGCTACATGTAACGCTGTCAATCTACAGAACCAAACGTGTTTAGGTTTATTCAACCAAAATCGAATTAAATACATACCTCTAATCTAATACCGCATAAAAAATAAAATACGATGAGAACAGCGCATTGAGACAATAGTTGTTTTGTAGACGAGGCTATTTTTTGTGTACGTCTGAAATAATTATTATAGATTCATTATTATAGATTTCATTATTTTTTTATTATTGCAGTCCATCTACCTAAAGAAAATGTACAATTGATTTATTTGACCTACACTCAGCTTCTGTTTTATTGGTGTGTATCTAATCCACACTATCTACGTATCTATCTTTCATACATTTTCGCCCATTGTCTTTTATAACCACGAAAAGCTTGGTTGGTTTCTTTTTATTAGTACCTTGCGTTTTTCCCGTATTATTAGTAGGTACCTTTTGGATATGAGCATTTTCTGTCCCACAACTGGGCAAAGGTCTCCTGAATTGCTTTCCAATTTGGTTTACAATTTGCGTTATCCGACCAATCCGTTAAGAGTCTAGAACTCTAGATAATCACCCATTAGTATAATAAATATTATATCATACAATATTCTCATTCCCTTCACTATCAAAATGTGTTAAAAGTAAACATAAAACAAAATGTCCTTCAACACTTTCACAGAAATTGTCGTTAAACAAAACACATTCCGGTTTTTTCTAGAATACCTACAAATTACGATACGGATACGACAAAACATGTTATTACATGCTTTGTCTGAATCTATAGAAATAAACAAAATAAAGAATGTTGTATGAAAGTCTTTCGTTACAAAGAATGTTTGAAGGTCACATAGTAATGTGTTTTTACACAATTAACGTGGAGCTAAAAATGGGTTTTGTTTTTAGTTCGAACCCGGATGTTTTCACGTTGCTAAGTTATGCGATAAAAAATGATTTCGATATAGACGCACTAGTGTCGACAAGTAGGTAAATGTTCTACAGCTATTTTCTTTATAGTTTTCTTTGGAAAGACTTTCAGGGTATCCTGCCTTTTCGCATGCGTTTTTATTAAACCACCCAGAAGAAGGAGCCCTGCGAAGCGGGGCTCTGTCGACTGTGCCTAGAGGGGTTAGGTTCCAATCATTTGATTTAGTAAACAATAAACAATTAAATGAATATTACGCAAACTAAAACATTATGCTACTTGAAAGTTGGCATTTTAAAAAGTGTCATTATGAAAATCAAACGTACAGTTGGTAACTGTGAGGTTGGGAAATAAAACAAAATTTTATGAAAAGTTGGCAAATAATTACTCGGCGAAATAAAATTCTGCGAAACGTGAGTTGGTATGTGAATATCTTGTAAACAATTTTCGGCGAAAAAGCAGAGGACCGACTTTCAGGGATACTGTAAATATTTTGACTCTACGATTCTTAGAAGACATAACTCAACTTTTTCAGTTAGGCACTTAGGCGTTTCCGATGAAATGGAAACGAAAGCATTGAGCCCAATCAGGGCCTTATTTATCTGTGTTCGTGCCCAAATGAGGACGCTAGTTCGATAATGACATTTACCCACGTCACCGGGCGGTGACCTTTTGACATTTACTACGATTGCTACAAGAGAGGTTGGATATTTTAATAAAACAATTAAGGACGAGTTTTTATGAATGAAGCATTTGTTTTTATATGAATCATTTTGTTCTTTTATTTTTTTATCTTAAGATTTTAGATTTTTTTACTTTGATTGATGATTTTAATAAACAATAATTCTATAGCTTTCATTTATAAAAATATTATCTAAGTTATTATTATGTATAACTTTCTAGACCAACTCTTCTTTGTGACGTCATTTGTCAGTTCAAGTGTCATTTAAATATCGAACCTGACTCACTCGACCACGTCTAATAATAATATGCTAATACTTAGTATTAATATAATTTGTATAATAGGCTGCGACAAGACATTTGTGAATGATAAATAAATTAACTAAGTTCATGGGAATCCCTGGCAAACATACCTACAACTACAAGAGGCAAAACCGTTATTATGAAGTATTTTTTTAGAAAAAAAAAGGATTTAATACCAAAAACAGGATTAATTTAAAGGATTTACTATTTATTAAACTTTGTTCAATTTTTTGTTTTATGTTTACTTTTGTTTCTTATAACTAGAGATGTCAACTCACCAATTCCGCACTTTGGCAAAAAACGAGATAGTTTTTAATCTCGTCGTTTAGTTTTAGCTTCCCGGAGCGAAAATGAAAAGGAGCGAATTTTCAAAAATCCTTTTTCCTTGCAAATTATCATAGATAAGCTGGAAAAAGGAAACCTTAGGTTGCCCCAAATTTTTTCCTAGACTGCCCACACGCCTTTACTTCAAGCTATACATTTACAACAACACGGCCTCGCTTCGTATAAATTTCCAATACAATGAAAGATCCGCATAAAGTGGTTGTGTATAACTTGTTTGGTCGCCGTGTGTACATCACTATTCGTGTTGTTTCTTTTGGGGCTAGACCGAAAAAATGTGTAAGTAACTATAAAAACCACACCACAAACTTCTTTTTGCAGTGATTTTTGAGGTACTTTCGATCACCTAAGAAACTAAACCTTTTTTCAATTCATTCAGCTTGCTGTCAATTGTGCGACTATGCAAATATAAAATATATTTTATAATTTTCACTTTTATATATTCTATTTAAAAGGAACCCTGTTCTATAAAACACCTTTTCTGTTTTTTTTTAATTAATTTCCAAGTTCTATCCAAAGTTTTCAGTCAGTTCACATAAAGTTTTCTCTCGGAAAAGGAAGAAAAAAGCGGAAAGATAGAAAAACTCACCTGCCCACCAGGGCTGTTAGAGTTAGGTGATTTACTAGGTAAATGTATATAAGCAGGTCCCGACCAGTAGTCATCAGAATCACTGAAAATACAAAATGTCATTAAAAAAAGGCAAAAATGCTTAATTATTTGGGCTAAACTTCAACTACGCGAACTTCGATAAGTTCATACGGCAACAAATCAAGCTTATCCATAATCTGACCTCGCTTTATATGAGTTTACCATAGAATGACAGGTATGCTTAGTTTGTTTTTGGGTAGCCCGATTTGTCGTCGTGCATGCTAGGTACCAAGTTAACTCTCAGTCTGATTTGCACCCCTAGTCACTAAGTAATAAAGTTGAAAAGTAATTGACCGTCAATGAACTCGGTAGTCTAAACTCAGTAAGTGGAGTTGAAGCTGTCGAACAGACAAACATAAAAACAAAAAACTTATGTAAAACTTAATATTTTTAAATAATAGTAAAAATCTGACCCTAGGTTAAGGCTACCATGGAACTAAGTATAAATGTGAATAAAATCATGCAACAATATTTTTGACAGCTACTTAGAAATTAAATAGTTTTGATTTTATTTTTATGATACAGGAAGAAGATGCAGTTTCAATTGAATGTCTGCAAAAAACCGATGTAAAAATTCCTCAATAGAGTAGACCCAGTAACACTCCACCTGACCTGCTAATCGAAACCAGGTCCTCCTCAATTGCACTTGCGACCACTAGACCACTGGCGTATACGTAGTTTTTTTTTTAAATATCAAATGACAGTAAAAACTATGTTCGGAACCAGCTATCATCATCTGCCAAGCCTTTTCCCAACTTTGTTGGGGTCGACTTTCAGTTTAAAAGGATGCAGTTGAATACCAGTATTTTATATGGAGTGACTGTATACCTTTTCTATTAAATAAATCAAGGACGTGGGACATACCAAAGATGAGATAAAGAAATGGTACTTGCCTTACTGATGGCTGCGGCCTCGACGCTCCTGGTTGCATGGTGGTCAGTGGCCGATATCCATTGTCCCTGTCCCTATCGTTCTGGGGGTCACCGCTTGGGCTACAACAAACACATACGGTGAGACAGAATTATTATAATCCGTTTATTAATTACCCGACTGCGACGAAGCTCAAAAGGAGGCTTTATTAACACATATTTTTACAAATGTAAACAATATTATGTATATTTAACAAGGTCCAAGCTACCGATGGTTAGGGCCCTTGAGACAGGAACCTACTAACAAAATGCGCCGCACCGTGTCCAGAACTGCTGCCTTGATTCAGAAGAATCAAGCCCTTGATATGATACAGGTGCAAAGCGAGAGCCTCCTCAGGTGTTGGTCGAGGCTATTGGCTTTTAAGCCATTGGCTGGCACGACAATGGCACATTAATTGCAAATGTGATCGTCACAATAAGATTTAAGATACTATTAAATATGTTTAAAAAACCTGTTCATTCTGAAAGGAGCGTATGGGAATCCCATCACATACCAACATCCCCACAGGAACTATCTAGATTAATATCTATGATGAACTCCAAAAAGGCACCTGGATTCGACCTGATTACTCCGAAAATTCTTAAGGAGCTGCCAAGAAAGGGATTAGTAACCAAATTAAATGTTCATGAAAGAAAACACGGTATTGAATTTTAAAAAAGCTTGAGCAAGCTTCGGATGTGCTTAGATACAAATAGAAGTAAACTATAACACAGAGTTATTTTATTCTAATTATTGCACCAGTCCGGTGTAATTATGAGTGGTTTCATTATCAAAGTCAAAGTCAAAAAGTCAAAAATACACTCGAGAGCAATGAATCCGGGTCACTTAAAGAATGTTAAAAATCTCGGAAACTAAAAATGATAGGTTAATGCAATAAATTGTATTTAATAGACAATGTAATACTCCTTAAATGAAAGTAAAAAAAATATTAGTCACCATACATTTTATTAACACAAAATTACATAAAGAAAAAAAACTGCTGATCTCTCCTTAAAACAAAAATAGGAAACATGAAATTTTTGAACTTTATTACGATTTTCTTGAATTTTAATACTTCGTATTGCCTCCTCGTGCTTCCATTACTGCGTTTACGCGGTTTGGCATGCTGTACACCAAGTTCCTTATACGATTTTGGGGAATATTCTCCCATTCCTCTGTGAGAGCAATTTTGAGCTCACGAAGCGTGATTGGGGGAGGGTTTCGTTGTTTTACGCATCTGCCTAGCTCGTCCCAAGCATGCTCGATCGGGTTGATATCCGGGCTGCGCGCTGGCCACTCCATACGAGTAATGTTCATCTCTTGAAGGTAGTCATTCACAATCCTACCTGTATGAGGTCGGGCATTGTCATGCATAAATATAGCATCCTCACCTAAATTGACCATAAATGGACCAACGTGATCATTGAGGATTTCTTCCACATATCTTTCGCTAGTTAAAGAGCCGTTTTCTATGATCACCAGCTCTGTGCGACTTTCAGAAGAAATTCCGGCCCACACAAGTACAGACCCACCACCGTAGGCTACTTTTTCTTCGATGCATGCTTGCTTGAATCTTTCCCCTGGTCTTCGATACACTCTGTGTCTTCCATCGTGCTTGTAGAGCATAAATTTTGATTCGTCGGAGAACATAACTTTTGACCAATCTTCAATACTCCAATTTACGTGGCTCTGGGCATATCTTAGTCTTGAAATACGATGCCCACGCTCCAGTTTAGGGCCGTTTGCAGGTCTAAGGGGTTTTAAGTTAGATTCAGCAAGCCGACGTCTTACTGTCCATGCACTTGGGTTACTTCCTCCGAGGCGTCGAAACTGATTTGTGAGTTCAGTTCCTGTGAGAAAGCGATTTCGAAGCATGGTGTTCACCAAGTATCGGTCTTCTCGTGCTGTGGTACACCTGGTTCTGCCCGTTCCTGGTCTGCGTAGGTTAGAACCAGTTTCTTCGTAACGTCGGAGAACTCTTTGTACTGTTGACAGCGACACACCGACAGTCCTGGCTGTATCGCGCTGACTCCGGCCGGTTTCCAGCATTGTAAGTATTCTGGTGCATTCTTCAGGCGTAAGCGACATAATTTCAGCTTGAATAATGAATATAGAGCACTATCAACATGGTTTATGTACCCACATAAATGACAGATTACAAACAAAAGCAAAACCAAATGCTGTAATTACGTAGTTCCATCTTCGAAAGTGGCCCTTTTTCAAATTTGATTTTTTTATTTTATATAACTTTACAATAACTAAGAAGTTTTAATACCTTCATTTAAGGAGTATTACATTGTCTATTAAATACAATTTATTGCATTAACCTATCATTTTTAGTTTCCGAGATTTTTAACATTCTTTAAGTGACCCGGATTCATTGCTCTCGAGTGTATTTATTTCAAGTAGGCCAGTAACAGGCACTTTTGAATAGTCGAATTAAACTAACTGCGGCACTCAGAGATATCCAACGATTACTCAAGCCGCCACCCAGCAAAGGCCTGACATAGTTTTGTATGACAAAACCGCCAAAAGCCCCTACCAAGCGACGGCCCAAGCAACCACTGAAGCTCTCCGAGTGCGGCATTAAACTACTGAACTACTGAAGCTAAATAAACTAAGCTACAGTCCCAGTCACAAGGCATAATAACTCGTGAGTGTACTGTAGTTGCCAATTCCAAAGCGTTGGTCTCATGAGAAGAATGGCAAGAAACTTCATGGACACTCTTTTAAAATCGTTTGGGTTTACAATATGTTCAAGGTACAAACATAATCTTGGTATAATACACACATGAAGACTATGCAGATTAGTGTTTGAGATGGTCTTTTGAAGAAAGCACCACACAGATTTGAGTGGACCCGTCCAGTCAGTGCAAGCATTTGTCAGTTATCGTGGAGCTCGACTTATAACTCAAGGAGCTCAACGTCACGACGATCAATACCAAAGAAAGGACATTTGGGTGGGTCGCTTATAGTACTCAAACTGCCAAACAATCGTTAAAATTAAATAAAAACCCACACGGTCCTCACATTCACAATATGAAAATAATAAAATACATGAAGATCATGCAGATTAGTGTCTGAGATGGTCTTTTGAATAAAGCACCACACAGATTTGAGTGGACCCGTCCAGTCAGTGCAAGCATTTGTCAATTATCGTGGAGCTCGACTTATAACTCAAGGAGCTCAACGTCACGACGAACAATACCAAAGAAAGGACATTTGGGTGGGTCGCTTATAGTACTCAAACTGTCAGACAATAGTTAAAATTAGAGAAAGACCCACATGGTCCTCACTTTCACAATATAAAAATAATAAAATATTTGTCATATTAAATAATCATGTCAAGTTATTAAATGTCAATATACACAACACTAAATGAAAAATAAAATATTTAACAAGTAAATATTGATCAAAAAAGCAAAAAATAATATCATACTTAAAAAAGTAAATAATGTCATTGTGTATAAAGAAAAATCATAAAATGTCAAATTGTAAATAATGTATAAATAATTAAAATGTCAAAGTGTAAAAAATAAAAAGGTATAATTAATAAAAAGATATAAAATCAATTCACCTTCAATTCAAATTGGAGCAGTTCAATCCCAAGCTTTTCTGTCCTCTATATAATCTTTAACAGCATAAAAGGCTTTCTGGCAAAGTTTACGTTTTATAAAAGATTTGAATTTATTAATGCTTAAATTTTGAATGTCGCTTGGAAGTTTATTATAAAAGCGAATACATTGGCATCTAAATGATCCACCTATTTTCTTGAGCCTTGTTGTGGGTACAATAAATTTATGTTTATTTCTTGTATTTATATTGTGAATATCACTATATTTCTTAAAAAGCTTAATATTTTTGTGAGCATACAAAAGATTTTCATAAATATATTGAGAAGGAACAGTCATTACATTAATTTCCTTAAACTTTTCTCTAAGAGAGTGTCTCGGACTCAATTTATAAATTGATCTAACCGCCCGCTTTTGCAAAACAAAGATGGTCTGAATATCGGCAGCATTCCCCCACAACAGAATGCCGTACGACATTACGCTATGAAAATAACTGAAGTACACTAATCGGGCTGTCTCTACATCGGTTAAATTACGAATTTTTCTAACTGCGTAATTTTTATCAATTTGACGTAACTGATTGTTTTTCGTTTTTTCCATGATAAAAGGGAGCAATTAATCACCAAGCATGCGGTACGATGTAATTTGTACGACATACGACAATGGCAGATAGGACTGGATATTATTAATGATTGTTGTCATCAATTGCTCATTACGACTGCTACCTACACTGGTGGACGCCATAATGAATTTATTTCGGCTCTGATGTCATTTCTGTTTAACTCTGGTTGTTTGTTTTTTTTTTGCTATTTTGTGATCTACAAAATCTAAGCCTTCGTCATATCCATGAATAACGCTAAAACCGGGTTTTTGTTGTCCGTGTTTGTGATAATTTTATTTATTAGTCTAAGGTTAAATTAATATTTTTGTGCTTTCTGAAAGCTTACTGTTTTTAGAGGAATTAATGAATATAGTAGGCTGTTATAAATCACTTTTTTTTTCAATTATTTTGGTAAACACTGGTACGGTCAGCATCAGAAGTATATTAACATTACTCAAAGTTTCAAAGCTGTTTTTTCGTTACTACATGTTATTGGAGTGACTATTTTAACGAATAATCATCTGAAACATTAAAAATAATAGCTAGAGTCCTGTACATAAAAGAATTAAAATTACAAAATGTTCAGCTACTTCTGATGCTGACCGTACGAGAAGAATAGGTCTGTATTTTATATTATGTGTATAGTGTTGAGGTTCTATAACTTTTACTAAAATCTTCAGGGAATTTTCCACTATCTATCGTATAAATCGAGCATGTTTAGCTACCCGCTTATATAGTATTTTTGTTATTTTATGAGTTTACTTACATATTTAGAGCTGCATTGTTGGTGCCTGAAGGTCTTTCGAAAACCGGACTAATAGTCTCTCTAGATGGTTCCCTAATGGGCTTCGTTTCAATTCCGAAGTTAGGCCTCTGGGCCTCTGGTCTCTGAGTAGGCCTTCTATTACCACTTTCGACTATATCATTTCGGTTGACGGCGGGCTGTGGTGTGTTAGCATTGCAAATCTCCCTGCCATTCAGCCTTATGGTTAGTAGTCTTGGGGTCTGGTTCAGAGGGTTGTACTGCACGAAGAAGCGCACTGCCGTAGCGGGGCCAGGGTTGATCTGCATGTCAGCGTTCTCAATTTTGAAGTCCTTGTTGTCTTGTGTGGATACGTCTCCTACCCAGTTCTGAAAGAGTTGGGAGGGTTTGAGACTATTTCTATCAAACTTACAGCTATCATTATTATCGCTAGTTTTGAAACAGCCATTGCGAGTGTGGGCCTCCACCATTTTATGTCATATTATAAGGTTTTCTATTGCTATTCTATCTGTAATGAGGAAACACACAAATATTCGATTCCACCTTTGGCAAGCATCAAAAATGTATGACGTATAGCATCGTTATATTACATGTTTTTGAGCATCGAACGATTGAATAAAAAAATGCGGTTTTGGCATAGGTACATTTAAAATTTTTGAAAATAAAATGTTGCACATATTATTATTATCTTGCTAAACTGGATATCAAAGAAGGAAAACGATTCAAAAAGTTGAAACTGCAGACTGCAGAATGTGTAGACATAATAAAATATTTTGAGGTCAAATAATATAGCTTGTTTATACTATCCCGACTCCATACAACGATTAATTATGTTTTTTCAAGATGCCTGTCGCAAATTCGTAATACATTTTGGACATTTGTAATATACTGAATGTGTAAAAACTAGCAATTTAGTTGGATATTATAGGTAGAGGTCAAATTGTAGGCGTGCCACAGTACTGACATTCAACTGCGTCTCGGTGAACTAGAAGACGATTTTAACATATGAGAAAAAACTACATTATTGATTGATTCAAATGCAGAAAAAGGGCATAATTATTATGGGTTATTTTAATACCATAAATCTTATAAATTGGGGACGGGGAGCCACTTCAAATATCATTTACGAAGGGAAGAAGGGATGGAAGAAATGGCGTGGAGGGCAGAAATGGTTGAATATCCTATGTCGAAAGCTAGCATGGTCTCCTTGTGAACAACACCTTTCAGCTGGCGTGGTGTCAAAAGGCAAAAAAACCGTCAAAGAGAGTTATTTTCGTCATTATCAGCCTTGCCTTTTCCGAACTACTTAAGGTTCGGCTTCCTGTGTCACCGGATTGAGATGTAATATCAGGATAATGTAGAATGTAGCTGTGTAGTGCTTAATGTAGTTGTTTCTGCATGTGTTATTTCTCTTTTTAGTAATGTTCAACACAATGTAAATAGTTAGTGAATAAATGAGTGACGGATTTTACACGGCGTGACAGCATATTATTATTTGAACGAGAGTCACCTTCAAAATATAATATGGATGAAACTTACCCCAAGTATATCAGCCTTGTTATCAAGCACAATATTGAGCCACAGCGAGTGAAGGGTGCTGTCAGTGGACAGGTTGACCACTCCATACCACCGCCCATTCTCTGACCCAGGTGGCTCATACTGGAAGACGTTGGGGCATGGCGATAGGGGCGTGGATCCAGAGTCCTGCTCCAGTGTGGGTACTGCTAGCAATGCCAGGAACGTGCATAGTGGAATTATCTGTGGAAAGAAGAGGCAGTCAGAAACAGAGATACGAGTATTATCAAATCTGCTTAGTCTTTCTTTAATGTTTTTGATAAATGTGATATTTCAATTTAAACATAAAAAGTTAATCATCCTCTTCATTCAGTCGACCGATCATAACGAAAGTTGTCGTTTAGATGGCTATTTTGAATATACACAACTCTACACTACTAGATTTTTTATATGGTGATCAGTGGATGAGACGGTTTATGGAAGGCCTTTTTATCATTTACCAAGTCAAAAGTGGCATAAACTTATTATCTACCATTCCCTACAACCATTTTCAAATGTTAATCTACTTAGATTAACATTAGGAGTTTTGGGGCAAGAATGATTCTTTTTCTGACTCCTTCCTTCCTAGTTTTGTTTTGCCCTAAGTTTCTTTCGAGCATATTAATTCGATGTAAAGGATGAATATGAAGTAGGATTATTACTAACATACGTTCACAAATGTATTTTTCTTAAGTTATATAGAAAAATATCGAACATAAAACATTGCAGAAGATGGCAAGATTCAAGTTCAAGTACCTAAGTACGTTCACTTTGCGATATATTTAGAAAACTGGTTGACTTAACGAGAATGCCGGCGATGTGGCAAATAGCAACTTATAACATGAGATCAGTTTATTATGAAAACAGTCATATCGGCAAAAGGATTGCGTTATAACACAACATAACATCACGCCTGTAATTCCAGAAGGGTTAGGCAGAGGTATACCTTTTCTCATTAGTACACCCATAATACTCCATGTAAAAGAGGGCCAAGCTCATCAACCGGCCCACAAATCCAGATTCCGTGGCTGTTACTGAGAAATCCCTGATGGAAAAACCCAATAACACTATGCCCGAACTGAGAATATGGTATGGATATCTATGACATACATAGTCAGCCTATAATATTTTCACTGCTCGAACAAGAAGAGAGAGAGGGAAAGGGCTGTCATACCCCATGAAGGCCCAGTGCGATTTGCTACAATCATATTTCACATAGATCTTATTATTTCCTAGAATGTTGCGTTATTAAACAGGTTAATACGAGTACTTAGGGATCAACAGTAAATCTGCATGTATTACAAATATATATAAGTATAGCCACTTCTCGGATACCAAGAAGTGGCTATACGGGGAACATATACCTGCGGGGCGAGCACGGGCGTACCCAAGACGTTGGTGACAAGACGGTATAAATTATGTCATGTCTTAGAATTTGTCTTAAATGCTAGCACGGGTACCACATGTGATATAATTTAAGACGCGACTTGTCTTTCTTGTTGCTGACTTCATAGTGTGACCTAGTATATTAAAAAAATAAAAATGTCTATGACAATCTGAATAGGCGACCAAATAAAATAATACGTTTATAAGAGCACAGTTCATACAGTTAAACAACTTTTTAATTTTCTTGGGTACTAATTCATTTTTGACATAACACGTACGCGGCACGTCTTTCATTTTCTTTTTTTATTTATTATTTGATAACTTGCTACTTACTAACTAAAAGTTCTGTTTTTCTTTTAAAAGTTTGATGTGATTTGTTTTGAAATATATTGTGAAAGTTTTGAAGTGAAATAAGAGTAATGGAAGGAAAAAAGCAGTAATCACGACTTTGTATTCCTTTCGAGAAATCGTTGCCGGTACGACGATGCTATCAAAGAATATACTAGGCTACGGACGATCGTGATCGTATTCTTCACATAAATAAACCACCATAGGCTTTGTCAGGCGGAAAATCCGTTGGAACTCCCTGTCTGGCAACTCGAACGGATTAGAGGAGTCCCGAATGTTTCATTGGAATATTTTCCTACTTTGGACCTCTTGCCTTCGGGCAAGAACATAATTACACGTCTAGTTGGGACTCCTATGTCTTATTTGCTAATATGGGCGCACTCATTTCGTAACAAATGTCACATTTTGACAGATGAATATGCTCGTTTATATCACGTTCGTTCGGAGGTGGTGATAAAAGTAAATTAAAAATATAAGTATATTTTTCTGCTTACTACTGCATCAAATGGCAGTAAATTATTATAATTATGTTCTTGCCCGAAGGCAAGAGGTCCAAAGTAGGAAAATATTCCGAAGAAACATTCGGGACTCCTCTAATCAAAAATGAATTAGTACCCAAGAAAATTAAAAAGTTGTTTAACTGTATGAACTGTGCTCTTTTATACGTATTATTTTATTTGGTCGCCTATTCAGATGGTCATAGACATTTTTATTTTTTTAATATACTAGGTCACACTATGAAGTCAGCAACAAGAAAGACAAGTCGCGTCTTAAATTATATCACATGTGGTACCCGTGCTAGCATTTAAGACAAATTCTAAGACATGACATAATTTATAATGTCTTGTCACCAACGTCTTGGGTACGCCCGTGCTCGCCCCGCTGTTATAAATATATAATATGACTACATTATATAATCTGCAACTTAATGTAACATCTTATACATTACTTGATGACGAATATAATATTATAACCTAAAGTATTTATGAATAATGGATAATAAATAAGCCTTGTATCTGGCACATCATGAAGTATTGGAGTATATAATATACTAGCGGACGTCCCGCGGTTTCATCCGCGTAGTTCCCGTTCCCGTGGGAATATAGGGATAAAAAGTAGCCTATGTTACTCAGGGTGAATGTAGATTTCTAGTGGTGAAAGAATTTTTGAAATCGGCGCAGTAGTTTTTGAGTTTATTCATTACAAACATACACACAAACATACAAATCCTTCCTCTTTATAATATTAGTGTAGAAGTGTAGATGTAGATATAGCCTTGTTGCAATTGAGATGATAATATTGTAGTGACAATCATAATAATCATGCAGTTATACAGGAGGCGTAGTTTGTTTTACGACGATTTTTTTTTTTTTGCTAACCTACCTTGTCCCACTGCTGGGCAAAGGCTTCCCCATTTCCTTCCATCTCTCCCGATGTTTTGCCTCCTCTGGCCAATCAGTAAGGAATGAGTCCAAATCGTCACGCTAGCGTTTCTTGGGCCTGCCTCGGCTCTCTGTGACGATTCTGGCCCATCTGTCTTGACCCATCCTGGTAATGTGACTCGCCCGGTCCCACTTCAACCTCGCAGACTTATCGCCAACATCGGCGAGGCCTGTCTTGGAGCGTATTGTGATGTTACATATTCGATCGGTGATTTTGATCTTTAAGATGCTTAAGATTTAGATTTTTTCTAAATTATTAAAATTGAAATACTTAGTAGAAAGAGTAACTAAATATCACTCAATGTTTACTTCTTGGTAAGTATTGAACGGTAAATAGGTACCTCATTTGTCTAAAGACTTTTCCAACTAAGTTGAGGTCGACTTTCAGGTTTCAGGTTTTTGGTGGGTGAAGCTTAATATTTAAAAAAAATACATGTAGTTACTATCTGACCTCCGCAACCCAGTTGCTGGATAAGACAGTACCTAAAAGTCTAGGTTCAATGATCTACGAATGACAAATTGTATCTAAAGTATACGAAATTAAAAAACTTTTACGAAAATATGATAATTCCCGCTCAAATTTGACAGATGTCAAAACTTCCGACATTTGGCAACAGCAAGAGAACATCAACTCACACAATTATGTTACCAGTGTTCCCGTTAACAGGATATAAATATAACATAATCACCCGGTTAATTCACCACAAAACACTCCTCATGTTCCTTGGCAGCATAGAGTAAAGTATTATAACGGGTACTTAGCAATAACCCTCTGATTTCACCCCTTTCTCGAGATTTGGATTTAGTATATTTTGTTCGTAACGGTATATTTGAATATTTTAGATCATTTCAAGTCTTTGCTTAGTTGATTTTATTAAACTAAAGATTAAACATTTATAAAATAAAGCTGACAAATAATTGTAAATTGCTTACAGTTTTTAAAAATAAAAATAAAAGTTGCATAAATCAGCTTTTGCGTCAGCACGAGCTATGTAAGCCTGAATGGTTTTCTGTTGTGGAGCTTACTGCTTCACGTAAGATTTGTTATATTGATTGTTTATCTTACAATTCGTGTTTTTGTATCACTGTAACATACCCACGGGGGTATTATATTTATATTATTATTAATTTCAATACATATTGTGTTGTTACTTGTAGTCAGTCACTTACAACATAAATATCAGAAGGGAGATAATTTTGGAAACTAATTAGCTTGTCAATTTGGAATCATTGACTTTATGAAGACGTAAATTTTTTGGCGTGTTGTTATGCTCATTTGTGTTTAAAAAGGACCCGTTGCAGTATTGGTACTTTCACAAGCGTACCTGTATCTTGTGCACTAAGTTCAGCTCCATCGTATTTAAAGGTTCATCGACCAACTTTCAACGGGTTTGCCGACTATATAACCATATTATGGAAGTTTTGAGTCTGATATAGCCGAATCCGGGTCAACACTGTTAGCATTTTTGCAAGCTTGTTCTTCTTTTAGCTGTTGCAATAACTTGTAAACTCGTTTTAGTATGAAACCTGATTTGTAGCAAGATGTATCAAACTTGTTTTTATTATAAACTTTTTATTGAATCTTGAACTAAGTAAGTAGCTAGCAACAACATGTAAATAGGAATACCAGTTTGCAACCAGTGTAAATGAAGATCTCTGTATAGATGGACTGGAATGGATAGACCTCGTTGACCTGGTGGTCACAAGTGCGGCTGCTGTCCTGGGTTAAATTCCCAGGCCAGGCAAAGTGTTATTAGGTTTTTCATCAGGATTTTCTCAGTTGCAGCCACCGAGTCGGCCCCTATTACATGGGACGTGGGAAAAAGTGAAGTGGACTACATCCAATTTTTGCCAATCACCTTTGCTCCCTTTGGGGGTAAGGAATGATGTTATGTTTATGAAGATCTATCGATGTTTCACCATCTAACTAATACCAAGATGAGGTGAAATGTAATAAACATAAGGTGGGGCGCCCTCAGGCTGGGTCCGAATCGAGCTGAGTGGCGAGTAATTTAAGACGCCTATGTCCAGCACTGGACTGATGAGGTACAGTCACATTCAAAAATGCATGGACAGTTCTGAACTCTATTCACAAGTAATAAAGACTAAAAGTATCCATGCAATTTTGCAGGTGACTGTACATTATACACCGTGAGAAGATAGAAAAAGACATGCGCCGACCCCAAATAAATTGGGATAAGGGCAGAAGAATGATGATGATGATGATAATTATTACGTTCTGTTAGTCTGTTACATAATACTATAAAGTAATCAATATATATTTTTTTCAATGATTACCTACGTTTTAAACGATTAATTCATTAATATGTATCCAAGTAATTATCAGTTGTGGTACGTACTGATTGCTTTGTTTACAAGTAAATGTTAATTTCGAAGTATTTCCTATCAATGTGGTATTTATTTAACGGGAGTGACTTTTTTCTGTGTAAGTGTTTGCGGTTTTATTTTACTAATCGACTTCTATAAAAGGTGAAGGTCGTCTTTTTTTGTTTTTCTTTTTCCATATTGATAGAGAAAGCTCTCGAGGTGTTGTTAATTTTATAAACTTTACTTTGGTACTTTATGAGTTATCCTCTATAATATGCATTTTTTTCCTATGTGTATAATAATTATTGATAATCTTATAATATGTACCTACTAGTTACATAATAAATTGATACTTGACAAGGATTTGTGTGAGATTAAAAAGAGTGAAATCAAAACCGGTTTGCAAGAAAAATAACCAACCTTCAAAAAAAAAGCTCTAAAATCAAGAAATTAAATTAACTTTTCGGAAGTCGGTGACTTTTGTTTGTTTCATTGACTTCTGTGCCACTGACTTTCGATGTTCGGTTACGTTTTTTATCAAACGTTATTCTAACTAAGTGATAAGTTAATTAAATGAGTTAGGTACCTAATTAAATGATATCGTTGTTGTTTTGACGTACATACTCGTACAGTATTATCATGTATTTTTTGTAGCTTTGTTTTTAATTAAAAATGCCTCGTAATCTGTTCTTATGATGATTGCAAAAATTGGAAGGTAGAAAAGCAGGCTTTTGCTCTGCTGTGGGAAAATATGGGCGTATCTATAATAATAGTCTTTCTACACCATCAAGTTTGAAACTATGAAACTTTAAGTTATAAAACAACAATAAATTGCATAGAGCATAAATAGAATACCGGTAAGAGGACTTATTAAAAGTAGTCGTCACAATAAAGGTTTGTGAGCACCCTGTTTATGTTAACCGGTTACCGCAAGCAACCAACAAGCAACCAGTGTGTAGTTATTTGCAGTCAATTATCTTGATGTAACGGTGTATAATGTATATTATACCTACCTAAGTAAAGATGCAACAAGTATTTTTTAGTTATATGTTAAATATTTAGCTTAATAACTCGTAGACTTAGATCCACTTTCACCACTAATCACTAAATGTGTTTAGCACTAAACTTATTTAAAACATCGTTCCGTCTCTGTCAATCCTTTGAAGATGTCAGAGACGGAACGATGTTTTAAATAAGTTTAGTGCTAAACACATTTAGTGATTAGTGGTGAAAGTGGACCTTAGTGCATGTTTACGTACAGGCGGGGCACCACGCGGCGCGTGCTGCGTTTTTAATTCAAACACATGGCGATGTATGAAACAGTTAACGATTTCAAATGTCGATTTTACGAGAAGTGATTTTTCGCTCGTTACTTTAAAATGCAGCGTTTGTTGCGGTGAACTCATCTCTCAGTAAATTAATAAAAAAGCACGAGACGAGCCTTCTGCACGCGCCGCGCGACGCCGACGTTCCGCGTCTCCGTAAACGAGCCCTTATTGTTCTAACTAAAGTTTTTAAGTTATAGAAGTTACTTAGCAGAAATTCATGATATTACAAGTTATTTGCAAAATATTTTAAATAGGTTTTCCCGAAATTAATCATTTACTGAACTTCTTGTTCACTGATTCAATATGGATTTGGGTACTGAAGAATTTTAATATTGTGTAAAACAGGATGTTAAAAATCTTCAGTATAAAAATTTATCTATTCCTGAGACAAGATAAAGATTTAAAAAATTGCTGTAAACTGGATTTTGATCATTTTTGAAAGCTAGATTTGACCTTTAGAGTCAATGATCAAATCATAAAATGATGTGTTAAAAGTCAAAATATCTAGTTGTAATAAAAATAGTCGAAAACAACAATTGACTTGAATTTGACTGCAAGGTTGGCGCAGTGGCTGAGCGATCGGACTGCTGCGCCGCGTGCCGCGGGTTCGATCCCCGCACGGAACAAGTATTTGTATGACCTACAGATAGTTGTTCCGGGTCTGGGTATTTGTGTATGTGACTTTAAATGTTTGTAAACGCATCCACGATGCAGGAGAAATTCCAGGAGTGTGGGGCAAAGTTTTAAAAAAAAAATCTTTTTATTGCAGAAGGCACCTTTTGTTTCTGCCTGGCATCTCGCACGTCACAAACTATGAGGCTGGTTTTTGCTTAACCGGACCAATCCTGGTGATGCCTTGAGGGTAGCCAGGGCAGAGCAGTAAGGGTCTAGAGCGGTCCCGTCAGGGCTGCGGGTTGTTCACAAAATACCGCGGCCTCGACATAAAGGGCTAAGAAGAAACATGTGTGGTTTTTAGTCAGTAGAAGTCTGACACTCCCTTTTGCTCTGCCCAAGAGCGGGACGGATGATTTCCCACCCCCCAAAATAAAAAAAAAGGGTAGCCAGGGCGTAAAAACTTAAATAATAAATGACAGCTCGCTAAGGGCACCCCTTGTGTGGTACGGACCGCGGCTTAGGGCGTTACTGGGAAGGGCTGCTAAAGAACAGGCTGGATCTGAGAGAAACACAATATCTTAAATTGAAAAAGCTTCAAGAGAACGGGGATTTACCTTATCCTATGAACTTGAAACAATATCATGGCTATAATAATACTTTAATTGCGTTTGTAATTAGTAAATCCGATCTTCGTAAACATGTTATGATATGGTAGGCTGAACGCATATAAAGATACAAAAAATACAATGACTATACCCGAATCAACATGGAATTTAGCTTGTTTTTACCTCAAATCACGGTGATTGCAAAAACATATTTTAATTATTTCATTTCGATTTTATTATTTGCTTTATGTCGACGGAAGAATTTCAAGTCATTAGCGGTTAAAAGAGGCGATACACTATAAGGCCCGAAGTTTCCACCAAATCTCCTCTAGGCTCTGCTAGTCTGCTTTGGTGGATACCGGGCCTAACACTTTTTTGTCAATGGTCATGCGTCAGGTCCTTGTAGCAACAGAATCATAACTGCGTAGCGTTGCCTATCCTAATAATACTGCTACGGGTTACGGAGCAAAGATTCAAAGGATAAGTTAAGAAAGTCACTGTATAAACTGTTCTTTCTGTTCTGTGGTGGTGTGTTCTGTTCTGGGCTGAGGGTCGCTCTGCCTAGAGCGGGAGGGGTTATTTGATAATTTCCCAAACCCCCAAAAAAAAATTAAGTTCAAAAATCTAAAACCCGACTACTAACAAAATCGCGGTCTTAAAAGTAGAAAACAAGAAAATAATTCTTGTCTGAAATTCTTCGTAGTCGCATGCCACTGATACCTGATGCTCCTTCATGGCGTTCTCATTGATACAGAAGTCAGCTGCTAATTGCCATTAGCAAGGTGGCATGCGACTACGAAGAATATCAGACAAGAATTATTTTCTTGTTTTCTACTTTTAAGACCGCGATTTTGTTAGTAGTCGGGTTTTAGATTTTTGAACTTAATTTTTTTATTTGAATTTTATTTTTGTGTGTGTACTTAAACAATAATATAATACATATTTGCAATGTGCTCGCCAAGACCTTTCATTTGACACCAAACTTGCTATGATTATCTCAATTTAATATTTTTTGAGGTAAGTTTTTCACCTTTAAATTCCGTCAAAAAAAGAATTTATAAAATTTATATAGCCTATGACACCCGGGCTATTCTTACAAATCTATTGACACCTAATTTATTAAAATCCGTTCAGTAGTTTAGGCGCTACGGTGGAACATACATAGACTGCCAAAATCATTACCCTTCCTTTTGGCTTCGCCGTAGTCGGGTAAAAAAGGGAATTCTAACTTTCTCAACATTAATGCTCATCATCACAGCTCTAAAAAGGACGAAGGACAAAGTCGTAAATAAATGTGTTAGAATGAACCAAACATCAATCAGCTCATGTTGTGTCCCAGCTGTGGGAATATTATAGGCTTATGAATTTCTATTAACAACGTAACATCACACCTGTAATCCCCGAAGGGCTAACCCTTCACCCCATGTAACGGGACGAATCTATTGCCATCAACCAGGCACATATACAGACAGACTCCATATGGAGTGATAAATGTCCGCTGGAAAAATCAAATCACGCTTAGATCAAAAGCGCGATGACCTTAAAGCTACACCACCTACAGCTATACTTTATAATGTCATCAATGGTGTTCTGGCATGTCCACTTTGTGCTTGTAGTTTTTCGGCCAAAGTTGGATATGCTAGCCACTTAAGAACACACGAAAGAGCATTAGAGCAGCACAAGAAATTGTTTTAAATATTGGAACCAACCAGTTATTGGTTTTTATTGTTGAGGAAAATCTACAATTCCGAGAAAATGATGATAATGCGAGTATAAAATGATTAATTATTACCCGTAATTGTTTATGTGCGATTGTCATAAAATTCCTCAAAGTTACTTGCCCATTGATTAACGAGGCTACGCTCCACGTAGATTTTCAGACTGAACTTAGTAGGATAGACAGAGATGTAGGTCCAATATCACACTAATATTATAAAGGTGAAAGTTTGTGAGTGTGTATGTTTGTTACTTCTTCACGTTTAAACGGCTGGAGCGATTTTAATAAAATTTGGAGGTAGGTATGGAGTTAGCCGACACCCTGGATTAACACATAGGATAGTTTTTATCTCGATTTTATCTTCTCGTGGTATAATTTTCGAGTTGTAGCGGGCGAAGCCGCTGGCAACAGCTAGTATTTTATATTCATCAACATCACCTGGTTTTGGCCGGCACGGTAGGTGCTTCGTGTTGCGAGTTCGATTCCCGCACGGAAAACCAACTTTTATAGCCTGCAGGTAGATGTTCCAGGTTTAAAGTGTATGTGTGAGTTTAAATGTTTGTAAACGCGGTCATGATACAGGGGAAGTCCTAGTGTAGGGAGAAACGTTGTTTAGGAACAATATTTAGGAGTCAGCTGTTGGATGGCTGAATATCATTAGGTATCTATGTTATATATAATATAATATAATATATAATATAATTAATATAATATTATAAAGAGGAAAGATTTGTACCTATTTTTGTATGTTTGTATGTTTGTAATGAATAGGCTCAAAAAGTACTGGGCCGATTTCAAAAATTCTTTCACCCTTGGAAAGCTACATTCACCCTGAGTAACATAGGCTACTTTTTATCCCTGTATTCCCACGGGAACGGGATCTACGCGGGTGAAACCGCGGGACGTCCGCTAGTGTTATAAATGTGGAGTGTCTGCTTATCTGACTTCCGTAATACAGTCACTGGGTCACACGATACCTCTTTGACTGGTTGTCAGACTTCCCAGTAGCTGACTGATCTATGTGATTGACCGAAACAACTATCAACGATGTCCAATGACAGCCGGGAAAAACGGTAACGTGTTTTCCCATGATACGCAGAGATCACTGTATATAATTATTGGTCACCAATTCCTGGATCGAGCCCGGTATCCGTTGCTTAACAGCAATCAGTGCGGTATTATAAATCCACAAGCTCTGGACTAAGTGGGAATATACAGAGATATTTAAAAATAGCTCGTATGGAAACATAAATAATTGGGTAAACATGTTTGTCGCAATTATAGGATTCTATGAAGTGGAACTAACTTCGATGTATTAACTGCGATTGGCTGAATTTATTAATTGGTTGCTTCGGGAATTAAGTTATGTTATAAAGTTACTATTTACTGGGTTCCTATATCTTTCATTGACTAGAATTTGAGGGAACGTCATGTTCACTCAAATGTCTCCAATCAAAGGGTACCTGTCGTATTACCCGGTATTAACTGGGTTATGACTGTCAGATAAGCAGTCGCTCCATATTAACTGGTATTCAGCTGCATCCGGTTAGACTGAAAGCTGACCCCAACTTTGGGGTTAAAGGTTAGGCAGATGATGTTTATTTTATCTTTATAGGAAAACGAAACTTTTTTTGTGGAGGCTGGGAAATCATCAAATCACTCCTCCCGCTCTGGGCGGAGCGGAAAGGGAGTGTCAGACTTCTACTGACTAAGCACCACCCATGTTCCTTCTTAGCCCTTTGTGACCGGGGCCGCGGTATCTCTTTCGAACAACCCACAGCATCTGTTTAGGACCTTGTGGTGCAATTAAAGTATATTTGAAAAGTCATTCAAATATTGCTGTGGTTAGGTTAACCCTATTTAAACAGAGTTACTGTTAACCTATTTGACAGAAAGTGACACATGTCTGACATAGCGTCATTCACTCCTAACCGCAAGCAAATGACGTGCAGGTTGCAAACATCATGCTTATTAAACAATTAACTTAGCAAAAGCAATTTCCTGTATAGTTGTAGCCCGGTTGATGGCAATAGGGTCGCGCCTAATATATGGGACAAAAACATAATTGTTGAAGTGTGGGTGTACTATTAGGTACAACTCTGCCTAACCGTTCGATGATAATGCCATGATGTTATGCTATAAACATTTCCTATTTGATTGTTTACATGAACTATAAGCCGGTAGCTGGATATTATTTTATTTACTTCACTGATAATTTATTTCAATCTTGTTATTCACACCAAGGCATTATCTGTGTTTTTTTTCACAAGGGAGTGTAGTAGATTGTACACCAAGTGCATAAAACGCACCATTTTGCGCGAGACGTTTATCCATCCGAGCGAGCTTGCGAACGAGGATGGATATAAAGTAGAGAGTAAAATGGGTTTTATGGACGAGTTTTACACTCTACTTTTCACTTCGATTGCGAGGAAATGAAACAGTAACTTGTAAATAATGTAAAAATAATTATGGTTCCCGCCAATTAACTTTTGTAGGAAACGTGACATAACACCTGAATTAGGTCGTTACTCATACTGCTCAGTTATAAAAAAAAATTGTTTTCACTTCTCTCGCTCTAAAATTCGTCTTTATGTCGTGCGTAGGCGACATAAAGTCGCGTTTATGCTCTAGAGCATAAAGTAAAATCTTCGTCGATGACCAAGGTAATCGGGCACAGGTAATCGGCCCAACAGCCACAGGACCGACTTCAACTTCTTAGAATAACCTCTTTACGAATACAAGGAAAGTTGATGGGAATTGGCTTCCCCCAATTACCTAAATCGCTTGATGGCAATAGGCTTCCTCTTAATTAGGTTGTTTGATGGCAATAGGCTTGCTCCTAATTACATCATTTGATGGGAATAGGCTTACTCTTAAATACATTGATTGATGGCAATAGGCTTGCTCTCAATTACCTAAATCAGTGGATCGCAATGGGCTTGCTCCTAATTACATCGGTTGATGGCAATAGGCTTGCTCCTAATAAGATTGGTTGATGGCAATAGGCTTTTCCTAATTACATCGGTTGATGGCAATAGGCTTGTCCCTAATTACATCAGTTGATGGCAATAGGCTTGCTCCTAATTACATTGGTTGATGGCAATAGGCTTGGTCCCAATTACATCAGTTGATGGCAATAGGCTTGCTCCTAATTACATTGGTTGATGGCAATAGGCTTGGTCCCAATTACATCAGTTGATGGCAATAGGCTTGCTCCTAATTACATTGGTTGATGGCAATAGGCTTGCTCCTAATTTTATTGGTTGATAGCAATAGGCTTGCTCAAAATGTTTTTATAACTGAGCAGTATGAGTAACGACATAAGTCAGATGTTATGTCACGTTTCCTACTGAAAAAAAAAAAGTTAATTGGTGGGAACCATATTATTTTTACAATATTTACAAGTTGCTGTTGCATTTCCTCGCAATCGAAGTGAAAAGTAGAGTGTACAACTCGTCCATAAAACCCATTTTACTCTCTACTTTATATTCATCCTCGCTCTCAAGCTTGCATCGGATGGATAAACGTCTCGCGCAAAATGGTGCGTTTTATGCACTTGGTGTACAATCTACTATTTTATATCTATGATAACTTAGTTATAGTTTAAATTGATTAACTAATATAAAAAAAAAATGGTCGAAATAAAAGATTATTTTTATTTCACGCCATTTTTTTGCACGCAAAAAAAAAAAGACAAAAAAAAAGAAAATGAAGTTTTATTGTGCACTTTGGCTGTTGGTATCTTTGCCTTGTTCTGAGAACACTAACGAAACGAATTAAATTAAAGATGTTATTCTATGAAGTTGAAGTGGTTCGTGTGGCTGTTGGGCCGATTACCTTGGTCTTCGACAAAGATTTTACTTTATGCTCTAGAGCATAAAACGCGACTTTATGTCGCCTACGCACGACATAAATACGAATTTTAGAGCATGAGAAGTGGAAACATTATTACAGCATGAAGAATGCACAAATATCAGGAACCTTTCTATGGCATGAATATTTTCAATTTTTAACCTAAATACAACATTGTCTACTTGTTATTTTTGACGTTATTCTAAGTTACTATGAAACTGTCATAGCTTGGTTTCACTCAATTTTCCTTAAATTACTTAAATAAGTAACTGAGAACCACGAGAACTATATGAACGCGGATCAATATCGAACAATCCTTTTCGCGTAAACACCGCAATATCTCGACCGGAATATCAGGCATCTTGACCCAAAAGCCAGCGTTTTCTGAGTGCCTCCATAAATAAATGCTTGTTTCGGTGTAAGCAGCGAATTAAACCTTTTCCTCAATCCTTCTTAGGTTGATAAGTAGCCGATACAAATAGGCTGCCAAGTTCCACATTCAAATCTAATGGCTGTGTTTTGTTTTTTTTTGTTCGTGATACCTATGACTGCAGTCCTTTCACGGTTTATTTATAGCTAGCTCTTATGTTGGCTAACCTGGATGATGACCCGCGTTGAACATTTGTTTTGGTTAAACGTCAGGTTAACCAACTTAATAGGTAGCGGTAAATAAGTTGTGAAAGGACTATAAATAGACTTTGGCCAGCTTATTGAAAAAAAAACAATCTCAAAAAGTTTTCGTTGTTCCAAATATGAAACGAGCTTTCTTTTTGAAACAAAAACTTCTAGTCACACAGAAATAGGAGTCGTTAAGTTTTTCTTATGGGTAAGTATTAATTTAATAAACAAGATAAACAAGAACTTTGGGTAAAAAGTGGGGAACTAAATGACGTCAGGCGTGGTTTTACTTTAAATCATTGTTTAAGGATGTCTGTTGAATTATTATTGTTTCACATTCTTTTTTTTTTGTATTTTTTTTTTATCTTATTCCTATTTATACTCATCGCTTTCAACTTAGCTATTCCAATACCTAGATCTAACGGTACCTATAGGTAATTGCTTCAAGATTGTGAACATGAATGAAGAACTTGAACAATCAAGTTTGCCAGAGCATTAATTATTTATCTGGGTAAATCTTTGGTTTTTCCAGTATTCAAGTACAGACACTTTAGAATGGTCAAAAATACAGTGAGACATAAAATTATAAGTCTAGAAACCTAAATTAAAACGTTGTTTATTAATAGTTACGAGAAAACGGCTAAGTTAAATGAAGTTAGTCTCTGATTGTTTCTGACAAAAAGGTCCAATAAAAGTTCTTAGTTTAAATAAAATTGTATGTTCTACATTTAAATATCTAGGCAACCTCTGGCCTTCGTGATTACATTCCAGTTTACCGTTTTCGGTCGCCCAAAAGTTCTTTCGAATTCAAAGTATGCCGTGAAAGTACGTTTTTGGCTACAAACTCTTTGGATAGAATTCTTTGAAAAGAATCCTGAAAGTCTCCGGTTAAGACTCGAGTGGATTAAATAATAAAAAAGCTACCTACAACGAATTACAAACCGGTTCACCACCATTTTGATCACAACACGTATGACATTCGACATAATATCACTTAAAAAACTTCCTCCACGTTTTTAATTATAAATAACACAGACCAACATAATTGCACGAGCATTAAACACACAACACCATATTTTTGTATCACTATTCTTACCATTTTTAAAGGAATTTTCCCGGTGCTTAATAAAAACGACTATTTGTATGGATTTTCACACAAAAAAATGTTTTTTTTTTTAATTGGCGACGAGCGCCATTCGCGCCGGTATCTTTAAGAATGACAAAAGAAAATCATAGCAATAATCTTAGAGGTCAAGTTTACGATAGCCAGGAGAGTGAGATAGAGCATTTTGACCCATGGTGAGAAAGAGATAAACGTATTTTTATCGGTTTGTCTTTGAGTGAGGGTGCGCGCACGCAAACCAGTTAGCAATGATCATCAAAATTGTTATGGAAATAATGAGTAAATGCAGTATGTTTACAACGTTATGTTTTATGGGTAAATAAGAATATTGAAATCTTGTACAAAATAGAAAAAAAAGCAGAGAAATAGTGGCATAAAAAAAACTAATATAAGTATTTCTGTATTCTTAAGCGGAAACTGCTTTATATATACTGCATTCGTTTACAATTACATACCTATACAAACACATTCCGGGGTACTCGTGCCTAATAGGAAATAGCCACATTGACGGCTCGAGGTTAAGCAACATAGTCACGGACCACGGTCAAGTATTGGATGGGTGAATCTCACGCATCAATACCTCTCAGTAGGTATATGTCTACGGAGACTCAACAGCTGAGTGTCATGGCCGTAGGTCATGGGAATTGATACGTTCATTAAGGGCAGGCTACTCCGGAATCGGATTTTATCGAGAAAACCTTCAAACTACTTCGATTTTAGAGGTAAAACAGCTATAATTCTGTGTTCAACAGTTTTTTAAGTCTGCTGAGTCATAATTATTCATAAGGAGAGTATTAAAATAGCAGGTGCAGTCATGGTCAGCAGTTTTCGAGCTCAATTCGACCAAATGAGCAGACAGGACTAGATGCTGTTATAGCTAAAAAGGTAAATGAGATAGAATCTTGCCTAAGCGGTATTATATTTCAAGTTATATATTTCCTTATAGGTTCTTAATAATAGTCCGTATATACATTATTAATACGTATTAATTTAAATTATTATTAAAACACAATTGCACAGAATAAGGAAAATTGATCAAAAGTTTTTTTTTGTCATTAATAAATCATTAATGTTTGCACGTAGTCATTATTACTTGTGTTTATGTAATTTTATTATCGTTTTAAACATAACTTAATTTCACGTCTTTAATCCCCAAAGGGTTAAGCAGAGGTTTATCAAATAGTACACCCACATTTTGCCAGTTATATTCAAGTCCCATGAAGGTAATGGATGGCGAGCAAATTGCCCTCAACCGTGCACAAATCCAGACTCCATGGCTGTTACTGAGAAATACCTGATAAAAAACCCAATATTGATCGACCCCAGGACCTCATGCACCCCGTCGGGGTTGCGGGTTGTTCGAAAGAGATACTGCGGCCTCGACACAAAGGGCTAAGAAGGAGCACAGCAGTCGCGATTGCGAAAACTAGACCAACGAAGCAGTCAAATCGCTTTAAACCTACTTTAGAAAACAATTCAGGAAACAGGAGCAAACAGGAGCTGATGGAGGCTACTGAAAGTGCCAAACTCGTCGCCAAATTTTGGGCCGACTCAATTTAAATTGTCATCGACACGCTAAGAAGAGAAAACAATTTTTTTTAACACCGTGGGGATTTCATGCTTTCCCATTAAGCGCAATGACCTTTACAAAAAACAAAGCAATGAAAAAAAAAACTTGCAACAAGATGCATAGGGGATCGGACAAAAAAAAACTAACTAGTCCGTCAGATAGGTTTCCAAAAAATATTGAACACATATTTTTTCTTTTTTCACGTAAACCAAAAATGTAGACGATACAGTGCATCAAAAACTCGTGAAGTCCTCGAAAACGTCAATGGGTCAGTACATTTTGTACCTACAAGTGACGTCACGACGCATTTTAACTTTGTAAATTTTTATTAATTTGATAAAACGAAAACCACGTATCCAATATTTTTCGATAATCTGACGGACTAAACAGAATCAATATTTTTGAGTCAGTCCGATCAGTATTCAAAATGGCCACCACTAAAGTGTGGCATAGACAATAGGGAAATGAGGTAACGAGGAGGTAATTGAGCACGGTTGTCATGGTAACGAGTGGAAACAGGTTGAAAGGTGCAAAGGTGACAAGAGGGGGGCGGGTGATTAGTCTGACAGGTGACGGTGTGACGGCGGTCGCAAGGGGACACATTAGCGGACTGAATGAAGGGTTGGTATGCACTCCGGATACGTGGGGTTGTAATGCAGGAACCTGGAAGTTTATTTTTAGAGGTTGTGTTTTGGGACTTCGGATTAGGAATTCATGATGCCCTATTCCGATTTACCACACGGCATAACTAATTACAGTTAGGCGGGGTGGTAATTTGGAATGGGGCATGTCAGGTCTATCTTTACCAATGCTATTGGAAATTATAAGTTTTTCGTTTTTTGTTTTTAGTTTTTGTTTTTTTTTAGGTTTTCTAGGAAATAGGAATTAGGAAATTGTTCGTAGGAGATCGAGCACGTCGCTTGCAGTTTTTTGATAAAGGCTTAATGCTTCCACAAAATTTACACAATGGTTAGTACCATTGTATAAATTTTGTGTTCAGAGAGAGAAAAACGACACTCAATTTGCGTATGGTACAGAGGCCAAGCACTGCACAGCTATTCGAAACGGTCAAATTTTCCCAATCAACTTTGGGTCTAATGGTTTATTTAGTGATAAAGTTGGAAATTTCTTAAAGAAATTCGACAGATTGTACTAGCCCAGGTCCCTACGTCGTCATCATAATAAATTGTTGGTCTCTGATACTGCCTTAGTCAATCACTACAACATATTATACAGTATGTTAGTTTAAACGAGGGACATATTGAAACCCGCAATAGGGCATGCTTACATGATACTAATAAAAATATTGTTAAAAAAAAACACTGATAAATAACAGACAGAACCATACCAAATGTTTTGGAAAAGTCTTGCCACCCTTGCGGTTATCACAGAAAATGTGCGCGGATCAATGACTTTTAGGTATAATCCATTTTCCCTTCATATTTTAAGACTGGCGTAGGACAGTGAAGAAAAAGAAATGTCTAATGAAGTGAGATCTGGAAAACGTGCTGGGGCCATGGGCAAATACCGTCACAAATTAAGGTTATAGTTTCTTTACATATTATTCGGGACGAGAATCGATTACTGAATATTCTCCTTCAATATGTCCCTCGTTAAACCTAACACCCTGTATAAAATAAAGTCCTCTGCCGCGTCTGTCTGTCTGTCTGTTCGCGATAAACTCAAAAACTACTTCACCGATTTTCATGCCGTTTTCGCCAATGGATAGAATGGTTCTCGAGGAAGGTTTTAGTTTATAATTTGACCGATATTCACGCGGACAAAGCCGTGGGCATCAGCTACATTACGAAGTGCCTATTACTTAACTACTGTCTTCCTGATAGGAATAGCGATATTGCTGTGTCAATATTTACAAGTCTCATGGGGACCATAGGTCCTATCTACGAACGCAGCTTTGCTTACCGACTATTTATTGTCAACTCGCCTTGTGTAGGTTAAAGTTTTAAAGACATGTGAGCTGTAGAAACGCTGCGCCAATAATGAACAGTTTTAATTCACCGAAAAAGACGTGGTTATTACCTTATATCTCGATATAAGGAAGTCACACACCCTGATAGTCTATTATTCAGAGTGTAAAAGACATTTAAACGTTTTGTACATCAAACCAAGAAACATTGGGCTAAAATGATTGCTAGGGCACGACTTGTTTGGTGTTAAAATTGTTGGGACTTTGACCTTGAGTATTTCCGTAACTAGAAGGTTCCCATGGTCTAGTATCAACCTATAATTTCTGCATAGATGAGTGTCATTTGACACCATTTCTTTTTTTGGGACAAGCCCGCTACACTATTCGCAAATCACTGCAACTTCTGAAAGCCAGAAACAACAGTGGCGACCACCAGAAAAGAGCCGAAGCAATGGAGCTCGCTTTTAACACCTGTTATAATTAACTACAGGCAGACTTAAATTTTCAAAAACTACGTAAAG
Organism: Diarsia dahlii; assembly: GCA_949775195.1. Classification (NCBI taxonomy): domain Eukaryota; kingdom Metazoa; phylum Arthropoda; class Insecta; order Lepidoptera; family Noctuidae; genus Diarsia; species Diarsia dahlii. The sequence continues at coordinate 9,470,796 of OX459210.1, read as the reverse complement.
AAACAGAATCACACAAAGAATCACTATCCTTTCTACAAAAATCTTTGCTGTAAAAATCTCGACATTCACACAGTCACACTCTTTTCAATTAACAAGTATAATTACCAAGCTCACCACTCGCAAACGTTAAGCGAATTAAGTCTGTCGGCGACAAAAAGAAAATTAAACAGTTGCTCAGCGTTACCTCGTCTGCGGGAGGCTTAAGCCTAGTATTCTGTCCTCGTAAGTCAAAAAGCAGTATCTCAAAAAATTGCAAAATACTGTTTTTTTGCAACTGACAGCTTGAAACATTTTAATAGGGACTTGTGGTTAAAAATTACGGCGATACGGGCTGACCGAAAGTTGGTTCACTTCGTTTGCCGTGGTCGTTTCGTGGATCGGTGATCTTCCATCATACTATACCGCGACCTCTTCGTGTCTTGGAAAACACGTAAAACTTGATAGCAGTAGCTACTCGTAGATCATCAGCAGTTGTTGTGAGCCTTCAAGAGCCCGATAGTCTTACCAAGGTGTATCGATATGGGCTGGGGGCTGTTCGAAAGAGATACCGTGAGCTCGGACACAAAGGGCTAAGAAGGAACAGTTAAAAAGAGGTGATGCTGCACAAAAAATTTGTACTGTCTGACCGTCTGCGGTTTTGTTGACTCTCTGACTAGATAGGTGTTCGTTGTTGAGTAATCTCTGGGTTGTAGAATTTGTTGGGATGAACAAACGTTACTATCGTTTATTCTGTTGATATGTTGATCTTTTGTTTTGTTTTTGAACGTCTCCTGACAAAACTAGACAGTGTATTTCTGCGCTCTATGATTCCATCTGATGGACTCATCCAAATCTTTATACGAATATTAAAAAAAACTGCAAAAATACACGGTCTGTATTTTCGCACTGCGTGAAACACAGAATTGTTGAGTTATCCCTTTTTGGCTTACTACAGGGTAGTATTAGCTCGTTTCGCCGACTCGAAATCAGTAGTTAGCAGCTAAAACGAGGTGACGATGCTGTACACTGCGTCTGTCTGTGGTTTTGTTGTGTCTGACGCTGTCTCCGTGTTCGTCGTGTGCTTGCATGAGATAATTTGGTTTTAGATATTTTGGTGGAACAAACAAATGTAGCTATCGTTTGTTCTGTTGAAACACGGTAAAAACCGACGAAAAACAGTTTCCACGAATTTACTACATTTTTTTTTTTTTTTTTTGTTAAATAGGTCATCCAAGTTTTACATTTTAATCATTAAATTAAAAACAAATCAATTTTAAAAGTTAATACTTACATATATACAAAGACCAAATAAGACACTTAGGCGTCCCAGTACTCCTCCGCATCGCCGACAACCGGGAACGTGCCCAGAAGACTGGCAGCATTGCCACGTTGAATGGCAATGCTAATCCTTTGACCTAAGAATGAGCCAATTTACTACATCATTTTGAACAAAATAATTCTATGTGGAGATGCCTGGCACATAGAGAATTTTCGTTGGTTAAAAAATAGCCAAAAAAACACAGCCAAAATGTATGTTGAATGTAACAGTTGATTTTCTTTAAAATTACTCATGGGTTAATAGGAGGAGGAGGGGGGGGGGGTGCTCAACCAGCCCTGCCTGTGGTCCGCAGCTCCTTGCCGAGCCAAGTTGATGAGGAGGGTTTCACGAAGGTGGAAAGGAAGAAGAAGAAGCCCTGTTCTCGTAACCTGTGCGGAACCGCACCGAGTGGACCCAACATGTTGTTGCGTCCAGCTGTGCCTACGACGCAGCTGTATACCTTTCTCGTTTGCATCACTCCACGACGGTTGAAGAAGTCGTGCAGTACTTGAAAGTGAAGACCAGCTGGACTCTGAGGGTTGAAAGGTTGGAATCGCGCCACAACATCAACTTTAAGTCGTTCGTGGTACGAGTCCCAATCCAGCATCTACAGACCTGCATGAAGGAGGACTTTTGGCCGAAAGGTATCTTGTATCGACGTTTCCGGGGACGATTACGTGACACCTCGCAGCGCAACACGACGCCGCCAACGTTACGTGTGTAGTTATAGTTTATAAGGTTTTTTCATATTATGTATTAGTTTGTTGTTATTGTTTTATGTTATTTGTGTATTTTACCTATGGGCCTTAGAAGCCTGAAATAAAATGTTTATTATTATTATTATAAACACCCCCAGGGTTCAGAATGATGTACTAAACGTGGTAACGGTTCTTATCGTCAATGTCTCTTCCAAACCGGTCTGTTCATTAGTCTTCGCCTTCGGAAACGAACATTTCGATCTGTCCATGCTTCTGAAGTTTCATGACTAAATTTTTAGTAGGTATTTAGGTATGTAGATGATTTTATCAGAACGGCAAAGCCGAGCAAAGTCACCTTCTACATGAACGATGGTCTATTCCACACTGTTCACATATTCCGTATGATAAAGCAATTATCTACTAACAATAGTTGACTGAACGAAGGATGCTGCCGTTTAAATTGGAAGAGGCCTTTGTACGTGGTTGACTGCTGGCGTTTATTGATTGAAGTCTGCTTGCTTTCAACTAGGTATAGGCCATGTATAGGCAAAGCTACAACCAGGAAACAGCTTTCTGCGTAGTGTGTGTCTGTCTTTAAACTGACTTAAAACTTCTAATGTTATGTATCATCTCCCTCCTTTCAATAGGTCCAAGCATAGTGTTTGAAATTCAAAATATCCCAAAAAAAACTCAGCTTGAACCCAAACCTAAAATGGTCACAAAGCGACATTTCATAGGTAATATTAACTGCATTTTGAACACTTTATTTTGAACGTCATAATCCTTACATAGTATAACAAAGTCGCTATTTTTGTCTGTTTGTTTGTTTGTATGCTTAAATCTTTAAAACTACGCAACGGATTTTGATGCGGTTTTTTTAATAGATAGAGTGATTCAAGAGGAAGGTTTTAGTTTATAATTTGAACGACATCCACGCGGGTGAAGCCGCGGGCATCAGCTAGTCTTATTATAATTCTGCTGAAGAGGCCATTTTATATCCTCTCTTTTATAACCTCTCAGTGCGGGAATTCATCAGGAGGTAGGGAGGGTCAGACTTCTATTGACTGACCCATACCATTCTACTCACCCATGTTCCTTCTTAGCCCTTTGTGGCGTGGCCGCGGTATCTCTTTCGAACAACCCGCAGTCCCGACGGGATTTTAGATCCCTAGAGGTCTTAACCACAGACCCTTCATAACTATACCTACAGTATTACGATATAATATTAACGTGTTTCTCGTTAAATTCCATTCAATAACATTATCATAACCAATTAAGTATAGGAATTTTGTGAATTTTGGGTTTCCTACGAAGCCCAAGTTTTCGTGGAATAGGTAATTCAACCTAGACCACATACGTAGTGGAAAACAGAAAAACCTTATCAAGTTCCGAAGAACTGGTAAAATGATAATATTAATTAATTGAAAGGGCAATAAATAAGTAATTATCACAATCTGTTTCTAGCCAATTCTTTGACCAAGTCCGAAATTATTTGTGTCATCGGAGAAAACCTGATTGGCTCGTGATGCTTTAGAAATTTTTGTCTCAAACCATACTTGTTTGTGAAGAATAGATTATTATCTGCCTAGATTTTCCAAACTACGTTTGGTTCGGCATACAGTCTAACCGGATGCAGCTGAATACCAATAGTTTACATGAAGCGACTGCCTATCTGACCTCTGCAACCTAGAACTGAGTAGGTAATACGATACTTCATGGTTAGACTGGGTGTCAGACTATCAGGCCACTGACTACCTGTAACGACTGTCATAATATAATAATAATAATAATAAAAGCCTTTATTCTCTGACCAAAATACAGTACATTTTATGTTTACATATTAATGTGTATTTAAAATGTCACTTACGGGATATCTTCCGTGATTTTTAATATCGGGAACTCAAAACAAATTAAAAATCACGGAAGATATACCGTAAGTGACATTTTAAATATAGTTATGAACCGTGAAAGCTTAAAACAGTGTACATAAATGTGGTTCCTATTTAAAAAAAAAAAAATACTAAAAAACTAAAAATATAAACTAGTTAGTAAAAATAACTAATTAAAAGTAACTTAATTCTATTGTAACAATAATAGTATAATTTCAGCAACCAGTTTGTTGGTCAGGTTGTCCTTCGACATAGGCCTCCCCTAGTTTCTTCCACTCATCTCTGTCCCGAACTAATCTTCTCCATAACGTACATTACAGTAACGACTGTCATAATGACATCTTGTACCAACGGTTTAACGTGCTTTCCGAGGCTCGGATAAAACTCGGTACGTTTCTAATGGGTGGTCCTTTATCCGCGGACCAACCTATACTTACTTATTGTAATTTATTTTAAACTAGCTTTTGCCAGGCAGCGGCTTCGCCCGCGTGAAAATGTCGATTTTCCATACAAACTTTCATCCCCTATTTAACTCCCTTAGGGGTTGAATTTCGAAAAATCCTTCCTTATTCCTTGTCTACATTATAAAGGGAATCTCTGTGCAAAATTTCAGCTTTCTAGGTCCAAGGGTTTGGGCTGGGCGTTGATGAGTCAGTCAGTCAGTCAGGACTTCTCTTTTTATTTAAATATATAGATAGATACCTCCGTGCTCCGTGCATCCACTAGCACAATGTTCTTATTTAATTTTCATGCCAAAAATAGTTTTTTCTCAGCGAATATTTTTGCAGGAAAAAAAATACTTTGATGTAGGTACAGAATGCTTGACTAAAGGCTAGCGGCTGCGTGATGGGACCTTTTACACCATATATTTCGTTCGTCGATGCTAATAGTTTCTATACTTTTCTAGAACCTGTTACATTAATTAGCCATACGTCATTACATATAGAAAAGGCAATAAAAAACATATTAGTAACCATTATCAGTTTCTGGTAGGTATTTCGTAAATAATTAGATATTGACCAGATTCGTAGTGACGTAAGAATTTTAGTCAGAACAAGAAAAAATCTTGTTAAGCTATTGTTTGTTCCAACTTTATCGATTCTTCTTATCATTTCCCTAAAACATAAGTTCTTTTTATACATAAATTCACGCCTCTTCCCTATGGGGGTTCGTAGAAACGACTGAACACTACCGACTAAGATCGTTACAAGTCTCTTTTTTTTTCGTTCATGTTTACTCTTTCACCGTAGAGGCAGTCTTCATTAGAAAAATGTACTAAAGCACATTGAAATATCTTTTTATATATATCAAGCGACAAATCCAGTATAGCATAAGCATAACCTCGCTTTGTATCTGTCTAGTAGCTTGATTGGTCCGTGCGTACCAAAAAACTTATGAACGACGGACTTGTTGCACGTTTCTAGAGAATGTTTCGTAAACAAGTTAATTATTGGTATTTTTTGTTTACGTTTTTAGATTCCCCCGATTCCATAAAAACAATCGGTTTATCGATTTGACAGGCAGTTATTGATTCGATATTCATTATTTTATAATTTTAATTTGTTGACTGTGCCAATTTAATTTGTAAATTCTAATGTAATTGTGTTGTGTTTTTTCTTATTTTTCTAATATTTTTATTTAATGTACCTAAATGCTAATAATATGATCCACCTTGTGATTGAAATAAAGGAATTATTGTTATTATTCATTATTGAGTCGGTTTAGAAACTCTGACAGTAGGGTGCAACGACTTGACGTGGTTTCCGAGGCACGGAGTAAGTTCGGAATGTGATGTGGTCAACCATCCACAGGCCAACGGTTGGTCTGTGGATGGTTGACCGTAAACCCGACCCTGAAGATTGGTCAGTCGACTGGTAGACTGTTAGTATCTAGCTTAGAGACCCTCTAAACATTTAAAAAAAATAAAAACATAAACGAATCGATCTCCCACCTACCAGTAACAAAATAAAAGAATGACCAACAAATATTACGTAACATAATCAAATAAACAGAAAAAACATGGCGCGCACCAGGAAAACTGTGTGAAACCCATGGGAAATCATTATTTTATCATAACTAGACGTGCCACTTAGATTTAATAAAGTACCGGTATCAAACAGGCGTTATTTTGCTAAAATATTTTTTATGACATTTGTCTGTATACCTAACTTTTCACACCACTTGCTTGAGCTGCTTATGATACTATCGTCACTAGCTTTTGCCCACAGCCTCGTTCGCCTTATAGTCCGAAATTATCCCAGAATCGGATCAGAACTTCCGAAGATTACGCCTTAACAGCCACGAAGTCTGGATGTATTCCCGGTTGATGGCAATAGGCTCGCCCCTTAATACATGGGACTTAAACATAACTGGCTGACGCCTCTGCCTAACCCTTCGGGGATTACAGGCGCGATGTTATGTTATTTAAATGCGGCGGTTAGGCTTTGATTTTAAAGAAGATGGCATACTTACTCGTATAAGCCCATTATTATAATGACATGTCGTACAAGAAAACAGATCTCAAAATATATGGAAAAATTGCTGCGATTGGTATGAACATATTCCTGTGTCTGCATTTCTTCATTTTCCGCCAATAAGGAGTTATTTCGCAACAGAATTACCTCGCTTAACTGTACCGAAAGGCTTTGCGAGTGTTATCTGTCGGCAGTAGAGATGGGCTGATTAACATATCGATATATTTTTATAATCATCTTCTGGGCACGTACCCGGTTGTCAGCGACACGCGGAGGAGTGCTAGGACGCCTAAGTGTCTTATTAATTCATCGTTGTTTATAATATGTAAGTGTTAAATTTTAGTTTTAATTACTATTTTTATATTTTGTATGTTATTTTACATACCTACCTACCTATATAAATTAAATTACATCATTACTTATATTTACTATCATCTTTAAAGTAACAGTTGTCTCTTGCGATGACAAGTAGCAAAGAAGTATGGAAGAGGAAGACATGCTGCGCAGATCCCTAATGTATTGGGAAAAGGGTAAAAGAATGATGATGATGATGATTAAAACCCACGTACTTTTTCTTGTTTAAGAGGTTTGTTAATGGTGATTATTGGTGTTAGTTATACTAACTGTAGAACCTCAATAAGGGACCATATTCCTAAACAAAAAAACTAAATGTGGCACTCGGAGACTGCAGCGGTAAAGCTATTGCATAGCATTTATAATCAACTTATGCAAATAATTAATTATTTAATTTGACAACCTCAATTGACAACCTTGTTATTTTCCGTAACCATAGCAACCTGGTTGAATATTTTCGTTACGGAATTTCTGGATTCGCTCTCCACGCTCAAGGCCCGCGATAGAAGCTATGCGATAGCTTAAAACTGCAACTGTAGCCTGACAGATGTTCACATAAAAACACGACACTATCGTAAAAAAAGTTAAAACTTCCGTTGCAAGCCTCAATTTTTACACAACAAAATCAAAATTAAACCTATCTGCCACCCATACAAGCGTAAAACCGTAAAACTAAGCCACAGTATGATAACTTGACAGCTAAATCGCGAGTCTTCGGGCAACGCGGTGAAACTACAGGAATTCGTGAAAATTGCATTTCTGTTCGTCCTGTCAAAGTGTCAAATACATACAATGGATTCCGCGTACATGGTTTAGTGGGAGAGGGTTAGCAGAAATTGAATTTAAGGTTTTGATGAATCGGGATGACCAAGAAATGAAAATTCCATAGCTGATGCCAAATTCTACATAGCCAATCTTCACTTTTTGATGTAAAGTTATTTGTACAAGAACATTATTAAGTAGATTTGAGTTAGGACCTTTATGAAGTACTCTAAGGGCTATGTCCGAATAGCCACTACTAAGTGAATGTATTTAAAAATGGAACAGAATTTGTATGAAAAAACCTGCAAAGTTAAAGGGAATTTAATCAAAGTTAGTGAAACAGGCCCTAAGAGTATGTGAGTGTACTATTAGGTAGGTAATGGGATTACATGCATGATGGTGTAACACAAATAACCAACCATTATACTATCGATACATTTAACACATCGTAGGTCACAACACTAATCCAACGCCGCTAATCTTCCATCGACATTCTGAGACGGATGGAAAGCGTCTGATCAGACCGATTAGCAACCACGAGCTTAAACAACACACAAAGCGATACAGAACCTTATCTAACAAGAAATAGAACCTATTCTCTATTGTTTCGAGCTACAAAGAGTTTTATCATCGTCACTCTTGGAAACAATTCATTTGGAACTATATGAGAAAGAGATAAGACGGACTTTTCCTTGTCTTTTATCCAGACTGATCTTTGGATACAATTTTCTTAAAAGTCATCCAGTGTTAAATGGTCTTTGTGTCTGAAACAAAATCTTTGTAAAGAGGTGAGTTCAGTGGTCCAAGATAATTGGCCAATCGGTAAGTATCTTACAACTTTGATTATGGTTTTAATAATTTAAGCCTGCCCTTTAGTCATTAGTAGGAACCGAACAGATTTTTTTTTAATTTTGTGATTGGACTGCAGAATCTTATAAGCTTGAACTCCACAAATTAGGTAGTAATTACAAAATAAGTAGAAGTTCTCATGAAAACTTTCCGCCATTATTTTTAAGCCACGTCTCACCAACACCAATGTCTAAATAAAAAACGGGGTTGGTAGACCATGAAATCGAACCGTGATTTTTAAAAGTTTTTAGTTTTACCATAAATTTTTAATCAACGAGTCGCATTAATTTCTAATGAAATTCCATTATATTGCCAATTTAAAAAAATCAAAGAACAAGTTCTTTAGTTTTATATGGTTCAAGACACCACACGAGAGATCTTGTATTTATATATGTTACACACCCTGATATGACACACCATCTCCTTTCCGTAACAGAACAATTATAGCATAAACACTTCAGAACCCCTGACCAGCATAAACGTCCCGAAGCAGCAACCCAAACAAGCCGGGTCAACCATAAATATTCAGCACTCAATCACAAAACAGAATAGGAACAGAAGGTTGACTGCCTACAACTAGCGAAAACAGGCTGATATGGCACAGGATCATATCATATCATCGTCTTCATCTTTTGTTTACGTGAAAAAAGAAAAAACACGTATCCAATATTTTTCGATAATCTAACAGACGGACTAAATAGATATTTTTTGGTGAAATACCCTTTAATGAAATGATTTTTTTATTGTTTGTGTAAAGTTACCACGATTTTCTAACCAACCAGTCTTAACAAGATGTATTGTATTACCCAGTATTAACTAGGTTGTGGAGGTCAGGTAGGCAGTCCGTCCATGTAAAATACAGGTATACAGCTGAATAAGTTTAAAATGGAAACCAACCCTAATTTATTTGGAAAAGTCTTGGCAGTTAGCATAATAAACACATAATATTCTAACTGCTAGGACACAAGCCTCCTCTCTTTGTAAGATAATAATATAATTTTCAATAAATACATAGATCAGATAACTTAATACATACACTTATTGGACCTCTGTTTGCCCCTTCAGGGATTTGCTTGCACTTGAGCTTGTGCGTGCAAACGAAAAATCGTTCGTTGTTTGAAGCTGATCTTCTGTCCCCGTCTATTCGATGACGAGACGCTTCAAAGTAATTTGTCTCACGAGTTTGACTCCGTCTCTTAGTCAATTTCCCTTTTGACAGCTAATAAACCTTATCGGTGGAAAACAGTGGTCCTTCGCAGACAGCCGGGACGTATGCCCTTCACAAATTTGCGATAGATCACTTTCGAAGCTGGGTTCAGTCGCTTGCCTGGTCAGCTTATCTTGTTTAAATGTTTGGGACTGGATCAAATGTTTAAGGAAAGGAGGCGTTAGATGTCTGAGTAATTCTTAGATTGATTGCGTATTGACGTATTCTAAGTAGGATTTTTAGTGTTGTTGCGTGGTTACCAAGCAGGTTACCTGAAGGTAATTTATTACCACATTGTATCACATAGGAATAGGGGATCGGACAAAAAAAAAATACTAATTAGTACGTCAGATAGATTTCCAAAAAATATTGGACACGTATTTTTTCTTTTTTCACGTAAACTTAAAATGAAGACGATACAGTGCTTCGAAAACTCGTGTGACGTCATATGATAGTACATTTTGACGACACAAGTGACGTTTCAAGCCCCACTCCACGATCTTTGACGCGTTTTATCTTCGTCATTTTTTATTGATTTGATAAAACAAAAAACACGTGTTCAATATTTTTCGATAATCTAACTTACGGACTAAACAGAATCATATTATTTTGACCCAGTCCGATCCCCTATTTGCCATCTAGTAAGTACATAAGTATGATTAAAATAATCAAAAGAAAGCCCTCCCGACTATAGGTATCTATATTAAACATGCTCCTGACCTTCAAGTTTTCTTATACATAGTTTGTTTGCACACAACATGTGGCATGTGCTTAATAAATATGTTTTCTTTCTGTCTTCATGCCCTTGCCTATTCTACTAGGGATCGGCGAAACACGTTTTCTTTTTCCATTTCCCACCCGTCAGACACCACGGCATCATTTACTCGTTTCTCGCTTAAATCACCCCTCACACAATTCATTCATCGTTCACTGAATTCTGAAAATATTATGCCAAACATTACTGAAAACATATACATATAAGAGCCTGCATTATTCCAAAATCTAGTTACATTGCGGATGTATCGTTTCCGTATAGCCGTGAACTAACAACGTTCACAATCGAGAACAGTCGTACAATGCACCTCCACGAAATTGAAATGATACTCTGTGACCATCGTTTTAGTTTTCTGTGGTACAATCCCGATTTTTATTTCGCAGGCTGACTGTTATTCATCGACTTAACTGAGGGCGTATAGTAAAATTAAATATAAAGTCAAGTTTTAAATATTAAGTGAACAAAATGCGAAACGGACAATAATGTCCGTTTCGTGCAATTCTATTTGATTAATCATGTTTATTTTGGAATAACCAGCCGAAGCAAACTCGGAGACGCCAGTTTCTTTTAAGGTAAGACATCCCGTCGGGGCTGAGGGTTGTGCGGGTGAAAGAGATACCGCGGCCTCGACGCAAAGGGCTAAGAAGGAACATGGGTGGTTTCTAGTCAGTAGAAGTCTGACACTCCCTACCACTACCTACCACAAGTGGAAATTATGCTTTTTCCTACTCCTCCGCTATTATTTTCTGATTAATTTCGTTGCGGGATCCAAGACAGTTAAATCATTTCTCTGGGACTTCGTCGAGCTTCATTGTCTCGGTGCTTTTCTTGTGGTCGCCACTGTTGATTCTGGCTAACAGGAGTTACAGTGGTTTGGGAATAGTGTGGCGGGCTTGCCCTAATTAAACTCCCTACCACTCTGCCCAAAGCAGGAGGAGTCATTTGATAATTTCCCAAACACCAAAAAAGAAAAAAAGTTCCAGACATAATCTAGGTAAGGCTAACTCACATGAGCACTATGCTGAATGCAGTTGTACTATATCTGAGATGGTCTTTTCAAGAAAGAACCACACAGATTTGATTGAACCTAAGTATCTAGCATTTTATCGTGTTGCTCAACTTATTATAACTATTTGGAGCTCTACTATACGACGAACAATACAAAAGAAAGGAGATTTGACATTTACATCATTGTATAGTCCGTTTTTAGTTATTATTTTAAGCTTTTATTTATTTTGCCGTATTAGTTTGTTGTTTTTGTTTGTTAGGATGTACCTATTGGTCAAATCTTGCAACACAATTTCAAACCAGTTCCCCCGAACCGATTGAGCTGAAATTTTGCACACATGTTTGGTTCCGATGACAATATTTATTTATTTTTCATAATAATTATGCTGATACTTATCAATCGCGCTTGTACTAGACCAACGAGGCAGTTGATAATAATTGGTATAATTTCTATTTGTCTGTTATCCTAGTACTTCCAAACTCAGGGTTCCCCTACCAGCTCAACAAAGGCTCGGTTCTAACTGGTGTTTACCTGCAACTCGGCAACCGTTTCGCTGACACACTACCAATATTTGCACCACTCTATTCATATACTCATATCCGAGATACACTTAGATACGTGATACACCTTTATTCAATTGCTGTTTAGCAGAAGCTTAATTTGTGTATTAATTGCGGAAATTGACCAGATGGCAGATAATTGAATGAACCGGGTTGAATGGTCTTGGATTTTAGTCAAAGGGAGTGCTTGTTTTGTGCACCTAGGTGAGAATTATAGAATCTGATTAAAACCGTCATGATCCCAGGAGGATCATGATGGCTTGTCCGAGGCTTGTCCTATTTTTTTTGGGGTCGGTGTAACCATTGAGGTATAATGTACTACGTGGTGCACGTGCAACACGATTTTTTCTTACATTCTTCCTGTCAGTCGTCACTCGTCACGTCATTTACTCTTTTTTCCCCATCCATTCATCTTCATTACTTGTTACATTCATTATCATAACGATGTGGCTATCAATGGAAGGTCTTGTCCCATCTTGTGCCGAGTGTAGGCCGTCTTCGCCATGGTTCTCTCGGTTCTCTCTCGATTTTCTGTAGATTGGTTATCAATTTGGCTGTTTTATTGTTAGTAAAATTGTTGATGTTAGAACATCCGTTTGGTATGAAGTATGTATTTTACTCGGCTGTTGCTAGTCGTCCGATAAGTCACGTGGCAATTGTCAACGACAGCCAATGACTTTGCCTCTAGCATCGTTCGAACTGACAACACCGCGCGCCATTTTCTCGTTCTCTCTGTCACTCATACATGCAACGCATGTACTCCATGACGCGCGCTCGCTTCGCTCGCATATTAAATAACACTAATATCTTCTGTCCCCGAAGTGCCGGGCCTCCGCCGGCCTCCTTCGTCGGCCTACGGCCCGGTGCCCATGTCGCCCAAAGGATACTGTCGCGAGACGGTCGTATCGTGGTCGTATTATAATTTTGGTTATTCATCCGGCTAATCGGACGACTAATTAATTTTATTCATCCGATAATCGGACGACTAGACACTTCGATTTTACTCTTTGGTTCGAACATGGTATACTGCAATAAGAATTCCAAAGAATTCAGTAGGTGTTGTTTTAAAAAGTTATGTATCAGACGTCATTGTCAAAGAAGTGCCAATAGTATTTTTATAAACGTTTATTGTTTACAAAATGCCAAAAAGTACTATAGATGACTATACGAAATCGAGTGAGAAGCCGAGGAGTACTAGTAGGAGTACAACAGGATTACAGGTGCCATACTTTGATAATACATAACCTTATTTCTCAGTAGCAGCCTGAACTGAGGAAGTTAAGGTATGCTACCCTCGTGGCTTGAAAAGGTCGTAAAGTTGTCGGTCCATCAGACTATAGTGAGGGCAGATGCATTCCGCAGCTATGTTTATGCCTACACTTGTGAAATGTAATTTGATGGGTAGGTGGGCTAGTGCCTAGAGAATCCCACTCATTATTATTCAAGAAGGCTAGGATAAGCTTCCTGAAAAATAATCTGAAGAAAATGTTTAAAGTTATGAAATAGAAAATGAAAAAGTCTCATTACATCCAACTCCTAAAGAAAATGTTAAATAAATGTGGATTGTCTGAGGAATAATATGAAAAAAATTAGAGGAAATGATAGTGTGACGATTGACAGAGACGAAATGGACGAAGGAACATGTTGCGCCAACCCCAAATAACGTAGGACAAGGTGACAAGTTAAGGTTGGATGTCTATTATAGAAGAAGAATACCAAAGAAATGATACTTGAACTATGCAAAAGACGATATATTAAGATATACAACCAACCTTTTTTGATTGAGACCCGGTTTCAATTCAAGCACACCACAAAGCTTTCTTTAACAAACTTTGAAGTTAAAGTATGTGTTTCTTTTCATTCCCTAACCTGCAAAAGTAAAGCCGAAGGAGCAAAGTAGTGTGGTAGCGGCGTTCAAAAGCCTTGCATTGAATACGGGAACACCACAGTATGCAAAGCTGGCACCGCACAAATGTTGGGTGAATTGTAGCGTACCATAAGCAACAAGACGTATTCAACATTCTTTTGGCTTCGACTGCAGGTTCAAACGAGATTCGATCTGCATATTGTGCTTTGTTCAATGTTAGAAAAATATTTTCTGTTAATTCCATGGCGCAGTGGCTAAGCAATTGCGTTGCCTGCTCAGGTTTGAATCCCGCACGGAAAAACTATTTGTATAGCATATAAGTAAGTAGTGCTTCTAGGCCTGGCTGTTTAGGGTTTCAGTCGCTTAATCTGGGTCACCATAAACAAAATTATCTACGTATAAAGTCTACCTCAGTTTTATTCTGTACATTTGGGGTTTTCGACTGGAGCCGTTGGTCTTTTACAAGACAGAAGGTATAGTAGCAATGAAAACCTGCAGCATCTTAAGAATGAACTATAAGACTCGACACAAAGGGCTAATAAGGAACATGTTTCGTTTTTGGTCAGTATAAGTCTGCCACTCCTCCTCCTCCTCATTTGATGAATTCCCACCCCACCAAAAAAGGCTTTAAAATTCAAGAAGCCGACTTCAAATTGTATGGATAAAGGCTAGTAAGAAGATGATGACCGTTTCATTTCATATACCCTTCTCAATTCCCAGGTTCCCCTACACTTCACAATCCACAAGCCAGGATGTCACTTTGAAAGCTGCTGCGGCATCTGCAACCTATTCCCAGGAGTTCTATTGATAGCATTCTGTCAAGTCCTGGTTGGGTCTATCCTGTTAACTCTGATACTGTCACATGGCATACAGTATGATGAGATGCACCAGACGCAAAGTTCTCAGCGTAAGTAGAAATAAAGCAGACAGTAATGTTTGCCTGTTATGAAACCAAACTGTCTTAGCACATCTCATCTCATGAAACTAAACTCTGTTTGTATCGTAAACTGTATGAGAATATATCTTGTCATGTTAATTTTATCCAGCCTCTGCGAAGAGGCACGCGTGACACCGTGCATATGGTCGCATATTCTACCATGGCAATTACTATCGAGATATAGAATTTTCGGAATGTCTCAATAGTTCTGAAGATAACCCCCTACATTCAAACTTTTCCTCAAAACATGATTAGTGTAGATTTAGTGCTGTTTCACAAACCATGGGGCTCTTTATATTATCTTCGGTGTGACCTGTTATTTATTCAGTTAAACTTACAGTCGCTACCAAAAGCGCCAAACCAGTATCTCAGTTTTGGGTCGACACAAGTTAGATTGCCATCAACACACTTAGGAAATAATCTCTCAAAAACTGATCTCGTCTTCACAATGTGAAGTAATACCTTCTACAGTCCTACCGTTTGATTGAGACGATGCCTGAGGTAGTTGATTCTCTCCCGACACGACACCCTTCCCGCATTACCATCTCGCAACAAAACAGTAGGACTATAGCTTCTTTACTTTCTTGCAGTAATCAGTTTGGCGACAGGCATCGTGCTGAGTGGCATCACCGGCGCTGGGGCGTTGCTCATCCTTGTCACCTTGACGGAAAACTGCAGGGCGATGCTGGTAAAACCTAAAGCTGAACTTGGCTTGCTTACGACAAATTGGACTTATCATACTATCGGAAAAGTTGTTAAAGATGAAGTCGTTATTTGGACTTATGTGTGCGACATCATCATCTACCTAGCCTTTTCCTAACTTAGCTAGAGATGGTTTCAGCTGAATATCAGTATTTTACATGGAGCGACTGCTTATTTTAACCCCCCAACAACCCGATTATTACTGGGTAATACGATACCCCTTCACTGCCGGCAGCACTCCAGGGTACCTCCGCACTTCGGTAACGTTATCTTCAACCTGATCCCACCATCTCCCTTTCACTATTGGATTACCCAACCACATTTGTTTGGTCTCCTGACGAGATTCGCTTCACTATGAGCTTTAAGACACACACTTAGACACGCTTTACATACTTTAGAGGGCGCAAGCAGATAATATTGAACATGGTATTTTTTCCATATCCAGGTATACCTCTTCGTTGCTGCTATTGTGTGGAAATTACTATTCGCACTAGCGGTCACCAAGATTGCAAGAGCCTGTGTCCGGTTTAATGACGGTAAGAAAAACTACACACCCTTACATTCTTGATCATAGAACATCTGCAGTTTGCATTGAGATCAAAAATACCACTGGGTCTCATTTATAATACAATACTATGTAAAACTATGTAGTAAAAAGAAAGGCGTTTCAACAACAAACAAATCAGTATTTATTGTTGATTCATATATTTTAAAACTTCTTGACATTAGGATAGCCAGATATCGGAAACAATTCGGTAGATTGTGGTTGTAGAACAATACTTTACTCTGACAAAACTAGTGTTTATGTAAAGCGGTACTCAAAGTGCTAGCACGTTTGTCCCCAAAAAAGGGTTTTAGGAAAAAACAGGATTCTGCCAGTCATTGTGCTTCTCGTAGGACAGAATCCAGGACATCAAGTTACCCGAAACTGTCTTTCACCAATCAACTTTGAACCTAAATGAAGTAAGTAGTAAAATAGAAAATCTATTAAAGAAATTTGACAGATTGTTTAACTTGATCTGCTGGCACCTGTACCTAAGTAGGAATGCTTTGGGGCGGCTTGAATACAAATATATTATTGAACGTATTACGTAAAACAATAGATTTTAAATCCTGCAGTGATTTAAATCACTTCTTCATAAGTCAAACTCAAAGATTTGTTACATAAAAATGAAGTTATACAGATCTTTTTTGAAGTTCAGACGAATACCGCCGTTAAAACGTCAAAAAAGAAGGTTGAGGATCTCCGTCTAACATCCCGCTTCATAAACGTTCTACATTACCGAACCGTTCCTTGCGGCCTTCGTAAAACATTCGCTTTACATAGCATTGACTATTTACATAAATTCACTATGTATTCGATTGGGTTCGGATAGTACGTACAGAAGGTCCGCTCCATATATCGAGTGTAAATAAGTGAACAGATACACAGAAAATAAAGTCACACAGATACTGTTAAACCAGAAAAAGTAAATGGTGAGGTGGTGGGATTTTTTTTTCAAAATCAATTTTATCGATTTCTGGCTAAGTATAAGAATTTATTCGTCAATCAGGCATTTAAATGGTTGTAAGCTAACTTTCGTCATCAACCTGTCGTATAGAAGGCAGACAGATTGTCTTGATGTCGATGAATTTCGATGCGCATGTGTTTCTTTGAAGAGCTATACCTACATACGACGATCTTATAGACTATCTCAACCGAACGGCAGTCGCGGATACGCTTGCACGAACAGTACTTGAAGCGTGGTAACGCGTGCGTGCATTTTCTTCTTCCGCCAACCTTCTGTAAAATTCTATAGAATTGGTTCCCTATTCGATTCCAATATGTAATTGAGTATGTGGAATAAACGGCGGGGCTCCTCCGACCTAATGTAAATGTAAGAGTCCCCGTCGTATGAAACAGACAGGATTCTGACAAAAATGTGTTAGAATGTTTGTATTTTATGTGAAGAGGCCTTTTCTGTGTGTGTAAGTGCCTTTACTTTGAAATGCCGCAGTAGGTTGAATTTTTTTATTTTTACTCAATGTAACATATCGCCTGTATCCCCGGAGAGTCAGGTAGTGGTGTAGTTATAATACTCTTACATTTAGCCAGTTATATGTTTTACATAACATAATGTAAAATCACGTATCATCATCTGCCTAGCCTTTTCCTAACTATGTATATTGGGGTCGGCTTCCAGTCTAACCGGATGCAGCTGAATACCAGTATTTTTACATGGAGCGACTGCCTATCTGACCCCCACAACCCAGTTAATACTAGATAATACGATACCCTTTGGTAAGACTGGATGTCAGAATTTCAGGTCACTGACTACCTGTAACGACTGCCAAAGATCTATATATATGGCAGCCGGGACCAACAGCTTAACGTGCTTTCCGAGGCACGGAGGAAACTCGGTATGTCGGGCGGTCACCCATCCACAGACCGAGCTAGGCAAGCACAGCTTTACCTAAAGATCCCGAGTGGCAGTTCTTATTAAGCCACGAGCTCCTCTAATGTAAAATCACGTATGTAATCCTTAAAAGGTTAGGCACCCACATTTCACCCGTATAGTCTAAGTCCAATTTGGCGAGCCCATAGGGCGAGCCTATTGTCATCAACCGGGCACAAATCCAGACTCCGTGACCACTACTGAGAAATTCCTGATGAAAAAGGCATTAACGATTTGCCCGACCCGGGAATCGAACCCAGGACCAGGACCCCCAATATGGTCCTCAGTTGGTTTTAGTCCGATGAAATAGGGGAAAAACAAGTTCTTACGTCACACTTACTGGTTTATTTTAATGGTTGTTGAAATGTTAGGGTATTCCTCCCCGCCCGTCGGGACTGCGGATTATCGAAAGAGATGACGTGGCCTCGGCACAAGGGCGAAGAAGGAACATGGGTTGGTTTTTAGTCAGTAGAAGTCTGACACTTCCCATTCGCTCTGCCCAAGGGCAAGGGGGGGGGGGGGTCATTTAATGATTTTCCACCCACCAAAAAAAAAAGGGTATTCCTCCTGACCATTTTCCGTCACAGCAACCAATCATAGCGGAGATTAGTATTATATATAATGCACAAAAAAATGCAAAAAATGTGCGCAGACACAGGAGCACTCTTTTTTTCGAGGGTTGGGAAATCATCAAATGACTCCTCCCGCTCTTGGCAGCGCGGTAGGGAGTGTCAGACTTCTACTGACTAAAAACCACCCATGTTCCTTCTTAGCCCTTGTGCCGAGGCCGCGGTATCTCTTTCGAACAACCCGCAGCCCCGACGGGGCAGGAACACTCTCTGTTCCTTTTCTCTCATAGTCCGATGGGACGGAAATCTACACGACCGGAGAGAGATCAGGTGGACAAACGGAGAGAGGACCAACCGGCTTAACATGCTTTCCGAGGCACTTGAGTATCATACCGCCAACTTCCAAACTCCGGGCTACTCCTGAGAAATTATCGATGAGAAAATTCAATAGCACTTTGCATAATTCACATACCACATCTAGCTGCGCGCGTTCCGTGTATTTACCTTTAAGCTGTTCCAAGTTATTACAAATTACCCTACACTCTTAGAAAAAATATTTTATTTTGTAAGTAAATTGTGGGTAAGTATATTATTTTTGCTGTTGTTAAAACTGTACGTTAGATAAACAATATTTTGTAATCTAGTTATAATATTTCTCATGTAAGTGAATTTTTTCTTATGGGAAATAAAGATATCTCAAACCCATTTTTTCTTATGGGAAATAAAGATATCTCAAACCCGATAATTCGGGAATCGAACCCTGCAAGACACACTCAGTAGTTGCGCCACTCAGTGGTCGCTCGACCACGAGACCACCGGGGTAGTTTGAATGTAAATGTTAGTACGTGGTCTAAAATGGCCCCTTTAGCAGAACATAATATGAATTGCGTTATGTTGTGAATTCATATTCATCATCTGCCTAGCCTTTTCCCAACTATATTGGGGTCGGCTTCCAGTCTTACCGGATGCAGCTGAATACCAGTATTTTACATGGAGCGACTGCCTATCTGACCTCCACAACCCAGTTAATACTAGGTAATACAATACCCTTTGGTAAGACTGGATGTCAGAATTTTAGGTCACTGACTACCTGAAACGACTGCCAAAGATCTATATATATGGCAGCCGGGACCAACAGCTTAATGTGCTTTCCGAGGCACGGAGGAAACTCGGTATGTGGTGGTCACCCATCCACAGACCGACCTAGGCAGGCACAGCTTTACCTAAAGATCGACCTGAGTGGCAGTTCTTATTAAGCCACGAGCTCCTCGAATTCATATTATGATCTGCTAAAGTGGCCATTTTAGACCCCCTGTAGATATAAAGTAATGTTAAGTACTTAACTTATAAATCAGTCAGAAACTTACATAAATACTCAATGTAGTAATACCCTGAAAGCCTAACCCGACCCTCATATTTTTATCACCTACCTTACTTTTAGTTTATTAGTCAGAAAAAAATAAATAGACAAGATGGAACAAGTTTTTCAGTACTTTAAGATGTTATTTCTTCTCAATATGATTACAGGATTCATCACAAACATTTCAAACAGAAATTATCTTCTTGTATTCTTCTCCTTGATTTATTTGTGGACATCGATTATGGAATCGAATACAACACTTATATTACACTATAACTACACAACTACATTATCACTGCAATATCCCTTACAGAGATTTCGTCAAACAGTGTCCATTGTCTACAGCCAGTCCATTGATTCGTACCTGACCGAACTATAAAAGACACTGTGTAGCCTGCTACGTCTGCGTAGCGGTGCTACGCGGGCTACGTGGGCTACGTCATACTTGCTACGCGTCAACCAATGACGACACCAGGCTATGGCTACGTGCGTAGCATGTTTGCGTGTAAACGATCCCATGTTATTTATCCTAGCCCGCGTAGCATGGCGATTCTATATATTTTCTACCAAGAATAGACAAATCTCTTTCAATAAAACTCGACATGAAATCTTTCTACAATCTGTAGTTTTGTCGATTCTTTTGATTAACCCGTTTCTGCTGCTGTCTATTAATTGACAACTTGGGTGTAACTAACTAAAATACATTATTAACATTATTGATAATAATATTATTTTTCAGCCCCTAAAATAAAAGACGAGCAGCATAGACTTGCAAACTTGGCGTGTGTAAGTGGGCTAGTTACATTCCTTGGAGCTGGTAAGTTATAGCTAAGTTATTTTTAATTACCTTATTGAATGACCGAACGTATATATAACACAAATCAAATAATTAATAGTACATTTTGACATAAGTGGGGGATTTTTGTTATTGCATTCAAAGCGGATTTAACTACAGAGCCGTAGCGGTGAGGTTGTTATAGAATTGAGAACTGCGTGTTTCTTAAAATTGGATTTATCTGTTAATTGGACATTTTTTCTCAAATAAAAATAAAAAAGATCAGCTCAATAGGTATCTGCTTCAAAATTAAGGTGCAAGAATCCGCCCGAACATACTTTCATAGGTAGGTACATATAATATTAAAAACATACATTGCAATAATTTAAGTAAAAGCTTTTAAAATAGAACCACATTAATGACATGATTCGATGATGTCATGCTCTTTCACGTGCCCCCTCGAACCACCCCTTGCGGACGTGTCCAGATCATATCGCCCTTATCGTATCCTCTGTCCGGGCCGGTCTCAGTGGCACCGTCCGTCTTCACAGTTTCTAAGTATTTAAGTTTGAAGAATAATTTTGTTTCAGTCTTATACTTCTTCTCCATCGGGGTGGTGTTCAGTTTTTACCATTTCCGATACGTTCGTCGAGCCATCTTGCTGCATGAAAACGAATGCGTATGACTTCGGCACAGCTTCGGCTTTCGGCATTCGTCCTGCCTTCATATTGACGAAGAATTCTAAATTAATAATTATATTAAATGGGATTTTTATACCACTGCCTGTTTTATTTTATGAACACTATAAAAAGGGAATTTCGGCCGAAATGGGGTGAAGGAAGGAGTTTTAATGGGAAATGAAACATTAAATAAATGAGTTTTGATTTCAGTTTATTACGAAATTATTTTAATGAGTTTTTCTATTAAAGGGTACGCAAAAATGTAACAATACAATTTGGGAACCGTTAGAAAAATTGTTTACGCTCATATCATTTCACAAAGTTTACTTTAATGCCAATGAAATAATGTTTGAATCACTACATACCTAATAGAAAACAAAGTCCTCCACCGCGTCTGTCTGTCTGTTTGTGATAAAAGTAGAAACTACTTCACCGATTTTCATGCTGTTTTCACTAATGGATAGAGTGTTTCCCGAGGAAGATTTCAGTAAATAATTCACACGGGCGAAGCTGCGGGCATCAGCTAGTTTCAAAATAATACTTCATAACATCACGTCTTGTAGTCCTTGAAGGGTTAAGCAGAGGTGTACCTAACAAGTAAGTACGTACTTACTACCTAGTAAGTAGTTAGTGGGTAGGTATAGGTACCTACATTAGTTTTTACCCGACTGCGGCGAAGCCCAAAAGGAGGGTTATTTTTCATGTACTTTTATCACTTAGTAGTCAGTATTGTACCTTTCGAGCCGTGAGAAAACTAAATAATTCCCTTTGGTTTTTATTTTGTTACAAGGTTCTTTTATTCAAGCAAAAGCGTCGAATAGTTTCCGAAGAAGGATTTCGTTTCGTAAACGAAAAACGAAATTGGCTACGTTTTCGGCAAAACAATATTGTGGAGTAACTAAGTGCTTCTAAAAAGGAAATTCGCTTGTTCTGTTACTTGCTCAGGTCACTCAACTGTTTAGATTTAAATGTGGAGGTTGAAAACCATAAAAATTAAATAAAATGTACCTACTTAAATGACAAAAACTGTGCGTATTAAAAGTTTTATAGATTTTAGGGAAATAGTGGTAATTTGAGCACAAAAATCATGTATTTCAAAATTAATTGATACACGGTAATTCTTTTTTTAAACGGTTTTATTTAGCTCACCCCGTTTGTTTTATTTATTTACATTTAGTTTGAGTAATTGCTAAAATCAACATTTCACATTAAAAAAAATACTTACAAAGGTTCAAAAATCCACTGAAAGTTGCTTCAACTAAAAAGCAATCTGCTAACGAACACCAATAGTACGTAAATTAAAAGGTATTTTCTCCAACAAATTCTATATAGGGTAGAAACACACGCACTCGGCAGTCTTCCCATAAATCACAATAAGGTCCACCGATAAAGATTTGTGACTGCCCTTTGTACCCTAACCCTTATAATCCCCTATTTTCTTTTATTGATAAACGCAGCTATTATTATCAGATTTTTACTTGAGTTTTCGCTTACAACGAAAGTTAGAGAAAAGGTATAGTGCAAGTGCGTATATAATATTATTTGTATTGTTATGGTGAAATGAGGACGGATTGTTGTTTATAGCATACATACAATATACCATAACAATACAACAAATACCTACAACTTTAAATGACCCTCCTTTTGGGCTTCGCCGCAGTCGGGTAAAAAAAATAAGGGGTGTATTTTTCGGCACATTTGATTCTAGACTATTTGTTGAGCAACGACTCTGACTACTTATTTAACTGGAGCCAATCGGTATTTTTGTCGTTTATTCGGGACCAATTTAGGGAGTGTAGATCAGCATCTTGACTCCCTAAATTAGTCCCGAATGTATATCTAAAACATTTGTTTTTGCCGCCCGACCGTGCCGTATCATGCCACACTTTATGAAAATGATAAATATCGCAAAAAAAGTAATTTTTTCTTACAGAATAATAAAAGTCTTTCCTCAACACATAAGCCATATATCGCTAAAATAATGTCCTTATCATTTGGCGTACTATAAAAAAAAAATCACAAGTACTCATAGAATGGAAACTATCGCTATAAAAAGCGGGTGGCCGCCAACACGTGCTTCTACCCTACTTTATGACGTCATAAACACGACGGCAGCGCTTGAAAGCGGCTCAAAAGTTTCTGTAACAGATTGTAGTAAACGCTTTATGCTGTATGTACTACAGTATTTTATTTGTAGTAAAGGAATTATGTCACGGCTTTTCTGAATCAGGAACCTTTTGTAGTATAGTAAATTATGAAAGAAAATGAAGCACATTACACGTGTTGTTTGACACAAGACGCGTGTCGTTTGACGCAAGATGCGTGCCGCTTGACGCAAGACGCGTAGTCGCAGGTCACATCGCATGAGGTCGTGCGCGAGGTGTAAAAACCGTTGTTATAAGCGTTTTCGTCTAAGCATTTTCTCTCCGACATCCCACATCCCATAGCCCGCTTATGAAAACAAAGACACATCTAGAGCCAAAATAATCCACGACTTTCTTTTTGACACATTTTATTTAAGCATGTGATCCAGTGCTTATAAAAACATTTGAATTTAATGTGCTCGACGTGTAAAAAAGGTAGCAAAGAATCGAAAGACGAGTAAAATTCTCTCCACATGTAAATTATATTTTCTTTTCTAGTACTCGTAGTAGCTTGGTTGGAAAATGCGAGATAGCAGTTTATAAGTTTGCAACTTTTTGGTTTGAAGTGGAGAAAATTGTGGTTTGACGGTCCCACTGTAAAGCACTCAAAACATGCTTTTCGAGGCATTGAATAGTTCAGGGGTCGTGAAGGGGCTGCGGGTTGTTCGAAAGAGATACCGCGGCCCCGGACATAAAGGGCTAAGAGGGACATGGGTGGTTTTTAGCCAGTAGAAGTCTGACGGTCCGTTTCGCTCCGCCCAGAGTGGGAGCAGTCATTTGATAATTTCCCACCATCCAAAAATATTAGTAAAGGGGTCGTGAAAGTGTTTAAAGTAAAATTATAACTGTGTTCTAAAAATTGTATTTGAAAAGTAGTAGTAGCACTAGTAGTTAAAAAAGAAAGTTGCAAATTCGGGAAAAAGGTGACTTTCGGGTTTTGTAAAGGATCTTTTTACACGACTGCCCAAAAAAACGAGATTATGTTTTGACACCCATAATAACTGTCCCATTGGTTTCGTAATCACACACGCGAAGTCCAGAATTCTACTCCCAGTACGGTGAAATGGTAAGCTGCCGCCACTCGTAGCGGTTAAACAAGTTAAAACTTCAATAAATTAATATAGCAAAACCTTGTAAAACACACATGTAAAATAATAACTAAAACATCTGGCACGCGGTCAGTTCATAGAAGTTAGTTTATTACTTCATACGTTTACGCGGACACGAGCTGAATTCTAAACTGGAACAGTCTGTTGTGTTTATTTAGAACTAGAATATAGGTACCTACTGCTACCTATTTTGAATTAGCAGCTGTTTAGTTCTAAAGTAAGAAAAGAGGATAATTTGTTAAGGCTCTCCACTCAGAGACGTTTAATGATTACTTAAGCTGTTACTTAGTAAACATTTTTACACAAAGCTCTCTGATTGCGGCGGTTAGTCCTTAAAGTGGACCATTGTAAGTGGCCCATGGGGGCCGTTATCCCAACCAACGGATGAAGCAAAGGGATCTTGGTGTTCCAAAAGGATTGCAGATCTGGGTGACGCCGTTGCACTCGAGAAATACATGCGCTATCATTTGAATAAAAATTAAATCATTTGAAATTTCTTCAATAGATTTACTTTATCACTGAAGCAAAATTTTACATAATTTTGTCAGTTTTCAGTTTGATGTGTCTGCACCAAAAAAAAACTGTTGACGCGCCTATCAAAGGCCGAAAATTCTAGTTCGCTCCGGCCTGTAGATATCTACCTAACTAAATAGATTTTGCAATAAAGCTGGCAGTGCCGAACTTTAATAAACTCCAGTCGTCCGGTTAAAAAAGTTGCTCCAATCCGGTTACATAGGGGTTTTCATACTTTTTATCCGGGCTCTGGACGCTGAACCCACTTTATGAAGCCCATTATGGCTTAATTATCCGCTGCGAGCATAAACATTTGCTTACTTTTTAATTATTGCGAGCTTATCAGGGCTTGCATGAATTAACTTTATTTGAGGACCATCGTATAAAACCTGAGGTGGTACATTTTGATATAAGTGGGGAAACTTTGTTATTGCATTTGTGGCGGAATTCAATCGAGCCAGAGCGGCGAGGTTGATATGGGGCCGAGAACTGTAGTAAGAAATGTCTACGTGTATCAAACGACGCTTTTCAATACATCCTCATCGTCGTATCAGCCCGGAATCACCCACTGCTGGGTTTAGGTCTCCCCTTTTTTCCGTCATAGTGCCGATCCTGTGCG
Source organism: Diarsia dahlii (assembly GCA_949775195.1). Lineage (NCBI taxonomy): Eukaryota > Metazoa > Arthropoda > Insecta > Lepidoptera > Noctuidae > Diarsia > Diarsia dahlii. Next base: position 9,445,212 of record OX459210.1, on the reverse strand, counting down.
TCTTTCATCCAGGTGTTTCCCGCAACTTTGACGATGTCGTCAACCCAACGAGCTTTAGGACGGCCCTGGTTTCTATGGCCCAACCTTGGCCACCACTCAGTCAATGCCAAAACGCTAAACAGCCTTAGGTATATGAAAAATAGTTTTTTAAAAAATATTTTTGAATTAAAAACACGTGGGCATTTGTTACTGCAGTTCCAAGTTCCACAACAACTACGCCTGCAGCTCAGTTGTGAATTCCGCTTCAACACGAAGATAACTGAAAAAAAATTCAATCCGGATGTGGCAGGTAAAAGAACTTATAAAAGAACAATTAATCTTTCAAGAGATAATCTGAGATATGTAAAGAAATTACTTAAAAAATATATGGACCCCATAAAAAAAAAATGGAACAGCTGTCTTTCTTTGGCCGACTTATCGTACGGCACGTACGTATTACTTAAAAATAAAAGCAATCTCCTGTATGTAAAAATATTTATTAAATAAGATTTAAATATAAATAAACTAATATAAAATACAATTATTTTGCAGTTGACAGCTGCAAAACAACATCTTCTTTATTTCAATCAGAATAACGATCACTGTGATTTGGCCGGTAATATAAATACAGGGGTAAAATTTTCATTTACATCACAAGATCAAAAATCACATTAAGTACTACATAGATTTAAATCACACTAAATTCGTGCTCTAAAATATTTAAGACGATGTGAAGTATGAATGAGTGAGAGAGACAATACTATTCAAATCTCATTGACAACAAAAATCTAGTTTTTTTGGAGAATTTACGATTTAAATCCTTGTTATGCTACTAATCCAAGGCAAAAACTTGGCTAAGTCTGTAAATATTGTGTAATGTTTCGGGTCGCATTGAAATGCGTTTAGCTTTGGCACAGACAAGGAGACCAGACCTCGGAGATACCAGGCGTTGCCATTCTGGAAGACCATGCCGCTACCAGCGCTGGGACACGTGGATACTTCTAGAAGTAGAGGAGGAAACTTTTGAATATCTGTGATAACGAGATAATAATAATAATAATAATAATAATATTCCACAACTATCACACAACGCCATCTAGTCCCAAGCTAAGCAGAGCTTGTGTTATGGGTACTAGACAACTGATAAACATACTTATATAATTCTAAATACATACATATTATAGATAAATTACACCCAGACACAGAACAAATGATCGTGCTCATCACACAAACATTTGTCCTGGGTGGGAATCGAACCCACGACCTCCGGCATAGCAGTTAGGGTCACTAACCACTAGACCAACAGGCCAGTCAAATCAGATGGTAAGTCAGGGTTCTAATATTATAACAGTCAAGAAACTTAAGCCAACTCTTTTACTTGTATCACATCCTTTAAGAAAATGCTCATGGACACGCTCCGTCTGGGGCGAGTGGAGGGTTATGTCGGACAATAACCGACTAAAAACTCACTGTTCCTACTAGTTGGAGAAACAGTGAGTTTTTGCTGTTATGTGGGAGATACAAGAACCTTTGCGCGCACCCCCGACTACTGGTATCAGCCCGCACTTCCCCACGTTCTCTACGACCTATTCGGGTTGTTGCTATTAGACCCGCGTTACTGCATCATGAAATATATTTAATATTTCTATCTATCTATTATTCCCTTATTATACTAAAAATAGGTTCTAGGTGACCTCATTACTCAGGTGCAGTCTAAAACAGTTCGCTTTTATTTACATTACGAGAGGATTTTCTAATGTTGGTGCAAAACGGACATGAATTCCATAGGTACCTATCTTCTTACCTTTTCTATTCCCAGCGCAGTAGGTGTAATCTGAAGTATATCGGCTGAAGAAACTGTTGTATGACCCGATGCATCTCTCCTGGCTAACTATCGAAGTCTTCTCCTGAACTAGATCGTTCAACACTTGGCCTCCATCGTCGAAAACCCAGCCCACCAACTGGAAGTACAAAGGAAAGTTGAGGTGATTAATAAAACCTCGGGAGATAGGCAGTTGCTCTATGTAAAATACTGACATTCAACTGTATCCAGTAAGATTATAAAGCGACCACGGCATTAACTAGGAAAAGATAACGTCACTGGAGCAATGTACCCTCTGCTATTTTTAACCGACTTCAAAAAAAGAAGGAGGTTATCAATTCGACTGTATTTTTTTTTTTTTTTTTATGTTTGTTAGCTCATAACTTGCGACTGGGTGAACTGATTTTTTCATTTGAAAGCTGGTGCTTCCCGTGTGGTCCCATTGTCACCATTTCAATATCTGATGATGGGATCATGTAGAAATCGGGGGAACTCTTCAATAAATAACAGCAGATTAACCGCGATTGTTGCTATAGCATATCTAAGCATTGTTTACGCCATCACACAACATAATATCACGCCTGTACTCACTACAAAGGTTATAAAAACTATTTGGTGAACATATTCTGATGAAGAACTTCGGAGATAGACAACGGAACTCCTCAATAAATGATAGCAAATGGACTGGGATTGCTGAAATCTCATGTCTGTCAATTGTTTACACCAGTTCATAACATAACATCACGCTGGTACGTTGTGAAGGGGTAAGCACGAGTGAACCACTAAAAAGTGAAAAATAAAAACTTTTTTACAAAAAATAAAACCGACTTCGACAAAAATAAAACACAAAAAAGTGAAAAATAAAAATCAGCTTCTGAAGTCGGTGGCAAAAACATGAAATCAAACAAACAAAAGTCACCGACTTCAGAAGCTGATTTTTATTTTTCACTTTTTGAGTTTTTTTTTTTTTTTTTTATCTAATCAGAATTAATGCCGTACTTATTGGGAATAACTCTCAATGTCTCAAATAATAGTTAATTTAGTTAATTTTTCTTGACGGCTTACCGTATGTTTGTGAAATTGGCAAAATTTATTGATGTCACATTTCTATGGAGGATGTCCGCTTCCATACCAAGTGGGTCAGTAAGAGCTTCATATTATTATAATGGTTGGATGAGTTTTAATTTCTCTTGGTCATAGGTAGTCGAAAGAACTTCTGTGGCCATGACAGCTAGGCTGAAGGCCATGCCTGCCATTTTCTTCTTTATTTAAATAAACTTACTAACTAATAGTGGTTCACGTGCCACCATGATGAATCTAACGACGTATAATTTATTCAAATCGGTTCATCCGTTTAGGAGTTACAGGGAACAAAGAAATGGGCATACCTACAGAAAGGTCATTTTGGGCTTCTTCGCAGTCGGCTAGGCCATGAGCAACGAACAGGCCGAGCGAAGGGTGTACCTCAAAAGTTAAGGAGCATCACACAATTAACACACATACCGTTCCCTCCTTCCCAACAACTCTCTTCAGATCTGTGTCGGTCTTCGGCCAGAGACAAGCAGGTCGAACCCACTCGGTGTAGCTCATTGGGTTTAGTTCCAAAATTGCCACATCACTGCTGAAAGTGCTCGGGTTGTACTCCGGATGAACTGTTATTTCTTTCACCTGGAATTATTATGTTATACGTAGTTAACAACTGGTTGTGAGAAAGACAAGGGTTAAAGTGGGTTGACGGCACGGGTATTTGTGTGTATGTGAGTTGCACCCACGATACTGGAGAAATTTCTAGTGTGGGGTAACGTTTAAAAAAAAAACAACAAACAAAGGGTGAGATGATATTGTTGCCATTGCAGAAATTCCCTGGATGACGCTGGCACAAAAGCTGGATCTTTGCAGTAATGGGTGATGTCTGTGGATGATGATGATGATGAGTCGTAACAGTTTTTCTAGAAGCGCGTTTGTTACCCCGTTACTGGGCTGAATAGGTCAAATATCTCTATTAGCAATTGAATAAATCTTCAGCTGCATCCAGTTACACTGGAAGCCGGCTCCAATGATACTGGGAAAAGGCTAACCAGGTGATGATGTCACCATCGAATCAAAGAGATACTTACGAAACCAATCTGCACTCCATCGACCGTGGTCCTAAGGTTCTGTTTGCCCAGGTAGGCCGTCAGGGTATGCAGGCTGACGACACGCTTGGTGGACTTTTTGGTGACGCAGTGAGCTGCCGTGATCACGTGTCGAGCTGACACCAAGGTACCTCCGCAGATGTACTTGTTATCCTCGTTCTGGAAACGGGGAATGGAATTGTTAGCTAGGATCTACACTGATATTATGAAGTTTGTACTCGTTAGCATGGCAAATAATTACCTATAATCTTCGAAACTATTTATGCGAATTTAAAAAATCTTTCACTGCTGGAAGGATACCCTATTATTTAGGGCATTTCCAGGGCTGCCAGTGCCATGCCAACAATTGATTATTTTCTGAATATACCTAATATATTTGGTATCCAGTAGTGTTAGTATGTAGTGTTAGTAACATCACGCCTAGTCCTCGAAAGGTGAGGCAGAGAGAGGAGTACAAATAGTACGACCACATTTCGCCAGTTAAGTTTTCGTCAAGACTTCATGAGCTCATCGACCTCATTTGACCAAGTTTGTAGCTAATCAAAGAAACCTTGACAACATGAGTCGACATCTCCTGAGGATCCCCATTCTATCAGAAAGAGGGGCGAAACACGAGTCGAGTATAGGTTTATAGACATATTGCCTGTTTATATTTCCTTCTTGCATGACGTGTATTATGTTTGCGATCGGGAGGGTGGTGCTGCAGCCTGCACCCAAACCTAATAAAGTGGAAATAACTATTTTTAATTTATATTTATTAATTAATAACATTTAACACACTGTGTCATGTACTTTGTAGAGAGCGATCTGCCACGGCCATTGTTCTCCCATATAGGCGCTGTTCTCCACCTTACCGCATTGAGCCTGAAAAAAAAAAACAGTGTTTATTACAAGACATCAGAAGAAAAACTTTGAAGGAAAACATCAGGACGCGGCTCTCTATGAGGGAGTGTGCCATTTTCCACCAGGGCGGGTTCAGTACTGATTGGTGGATGTCACATGTCTTCGTATATTTTATATTTTACTAGCTTTTGCCAGCGGCTTTGCCCGCGTGTAAATGACGATTTTCCATACAAACTTTCATCCCCTATTTAAATCCCTTAGGGGTTAAATTTCGAAAAATCCTTCCTTATTCCTTGTCTACACTATAAAGGGAACCTCTGTGCAAAATTTCAGCTTTCTAGGTCCAAGAGTTTGGGCTGGGCGTTGATGAGTCAGTCAGTCAGGACTTCTCTTTTTATTTAAATACTAGCTTTTGCCAGCGGCTTCGCCCGCGTGAAAATGACGATTTTCCATACAAACTTTCATCCCCTATTTAACTCCCTTAAGGGTTGAATTTCGAAAAATCCTTCCTTATTCCTTGTCTACATTATAAAGGAAACCTCTGTGCAAAATTTCAGCTTTCTAGGTCCAAGGGTTTGGGCTGGGCGTTGATGAGTCAGTCAGTCAATCAGTCAGTCAGGACTTCTCTCTTTATTTAGATAGATAGATTGTGCTTGTCGTGGAAGATTTTTTTTTGCGTTCAAAATAGAAATTATATGGAATATATGCTTACCTGTCCTTGAGAATTTATGGAATTAGTATTTCCTTGGTTCTGTGTTAGTGTTACAGCAGTGGCAGGTTTATCATTATTATTAATGACGTCCGTGTGTGGAGGTATACTAAAATGAAAAATTTGGGTCATGTTCGAAACAGATACCGCGGCCCTGGACACAAAGGGGTAGGGAGGAACATAGGTGGTTTTTAGTCAGAAGAAGTCTGACATTTCTTGCCGCTTCGCCCAGAGCGGAAGGAGTCATTTGATGATTTCCCAGCATCCAAAAAAAATAATAAAAAAGGGTCAAGTTAGGTACCTAGGCAGATGGAACAAAAAAATACCCGACATAATATAGAAATACAGTATTTGCAGGCTTACAATCAATCACAGTATTTTGTCAGGTGGTAATACGGCTGAGCCTACGGCGGTTTTGGAAGCTTTTAATATAAATGAATGCACATAAAGATCAACGAAAGTAAACATCACGCCGTTAACCCTGAAGGGTTAGGCAGGCGTGTACCAGATAGTACGCGCACATTCTGCTAGTTATATTCATTTAAGTCACATGTAATAGAGGGTGAGTCCATTTTCGAACACACAAATCTCTAAAGTGTGTGCTATGGAGAAATACGTGATGGTAAAACCCAATAACATTTTGACCGGCACGGAATTCGAATCCAGTAACTCATGATTAGCAGTCGCACTTGAGACCACTCCATCAACGACGCAGATCACTTCTTAGCACCTGGCCTGTTGGTCTAGTGGTTAGTGACCCTAACTGCTATGCCGGAGGTCGTGGGTTCGATTCCCACCCAGGACAAATGTTTGTGTGATGAGCACGATCATTTGTTCTGTGTCTGGGTGTAATTTATCTATAATATGTATGTATTTAGAAATATATAAGTATGTTTATCAGTTGTCTAGTACCCATAACACAAGCTCTGCTTAGCTTGCAGGGTTGGCATGTTTAAAACAAGTTGTTTAAAACATGTGTTTTAAACAGTGTTTAAAACAATTTAAAATAAAACATCGCTTTTTATTAGGTGTTTGAAAACATTGTTTAAAACATGTTTTAAACAATGTTTAAAACATTATAAAAAAACAGGGTTTAAAACCAATTTTAATTGCAAAAATAAATGAGTAGGTACTAGTTATTTATTTCCTTATTTAATCAACCTTAAACATTTTTTATAAAATAATGAAAGTGGCTTTTTAACTTGTCATTTAAACATGTACAATTTTTAATACCTACTTATTTAAAATCCTTAATCAAGCAATAGTTAACAATTATTATTATAAAACGACGACCTACAATCATATTTGTTCATTAATAAGCAGATTAGACAACATTTATTACTTTAATTAAGGTATATAAAATATATATTTTTTATTTAGGTATTTCAAAACTGTGACAAGTTTTGCGGCTTTTCTCGTTACCAAGTTTGTTTCGTACATCGGAATGAATAAATCCGAATGTTGAAAACAGTCTTTCAATTCCGGCACTTGAAGCAACTGCAGTGTGAAGCTGTGTCACTAAGTCTGCAGTTTGGCCATTAATTTGGCTTTTTAATGACAACCACCATTAAAAATCAGAAAGAAAGTCCGCTCTATTTATACACTCCATCGGTAAAGTCCCCTGGGGAATTCCCAGAACTTTCATAATTCGCGTATTTAATATATTGGGTATTCCCCTTATTTTAAGAGAAGTGCGATTTCCCTACTAAAATGAAAGTCGAACATACAGAATGTATTGAATTAAGACCAATTTTTGTCATGCAGTTTTTAAAATACTATAAAAGTGAATTATATCAGGCTTAATCAATTAAAAATGGATGGCTAACTAACTTAGGAAAAAAAACAAAAAAAACACTTGTTTAAAACATTTTTAACTGTTTGTTTTATAAAATGTAAAAAAAAAACTGTTTTTTTTCCAACCCTGTTAGCTTGGGACTAGATGGCGTTGTGTGATAGTTGTGGAATATTGTATTATTATATATTATTCAATCATGAAAAAATAAAACAGATTAGTCTCGACTCTCGATTATGACAACACATCTGACAATTCCATGACAATTCTCGAATTTTCAGTGAAATTCAGTGTGAGAGAAATTCGTTTAAAAACAAAAAAACTTTTGAAATAAATACATACAACGGCTTCTTATCCGGACCTAAGATAAAGTTGCAGATTTCCTTTCCATTCAGTCATATCGCCAGAAGCCTGGGGGTGACGCTTGCAGGGTTGTATTGCACGTAGAAATACAGTATTTCGGCGACGCCAGGGATTATCTTCATTCCTGGGCTCTCAATTTGAAAATTCTTGTTGTCGTGCGAGGTGACATTTCCTATTGAGTTCTGAAACAACAGAATGAGGAAAATTAGAATAGATTTTTGTTTTAGTACTATAGATTTGTAAATCGAAAATGAAAAATGTGGAAATTTGCAGAAGTCACCTGTTGGTGACCCTGGTACTTCTTGTATATTCTGAGAACTATGTCTAGTTCTCAGAATATACAAGTTGAAGTAGGAAGTAGGAATGAAAAAAAAGAACCGACAACCGATGGGGAAGGAAGAGTTTCGAGTGGCGACCATGAACCGGAAGACGCAGCGTTGGTAGGCCTCCCACCGTCGTGAGAGTCGCAGGCAACCGGTGGATGCAAACGGCAGGCTGCCGTTTGCATCCGCGTTCTATAGGGGAGGCCTTTGTCCAGTAGTGGACGTCATAAGGCTGATGATTATGAAAGATTTTTACGAAGTTTCTTAGTTTTAATCCTCGTATTTACTACCATAGATACATACATACTTCAACTCACGCTTTTTTCTTAGAGAAGTAGACAGGAACTACAAAAACCAATAATCGTAAAATTAAGTATACTAACACGCTTTTGTCAAAATTAGTTTTTAATCTAACAATGAATTGAATGGTTGCCTGTGTACATTATGTGAGCTAGAACATTAAATAAATAAATAACAATGAACGAAGTTGGAGTATACTCCAATCCAGAACATGGTTATATCCATGTTCTGGATTGGTGGTCGCGAAAATAATCATGTTGTGGAGCCCTGATACAGCCAGAGTGGGGCGGAACGAGCTCTCAGGAAATGACAGGACGAGCTGGACAGTACCAATGACCAGTGGTCTACATTGACCTGAATCGAAAGACTTGATGGAAATGGGGGAGGCTTTTGCCCAGCTGTGGGACCGGCTAACAGTAACTGTGGACAGAGTTTGATATCGCTAGCAAGTTGCCGTGAATCCTTGCTTATTCTTCTCCATTAGGTCTACGCTTTGGAAGGTAATGGGCAACTACAGTAACTTCACAAGTGATTACACTTATGACTGCGAATGTAGCTTCACTTTTTTTGTTTTTCCGACATTCTAAAGTGCCTATAAAAGTCTAATTGAAATAAATGGAGTTTTTTTTAAATAAACTTACCCCAAGCACCCAGGCTTCGTTATCAAGTACAATATTGAGCCACAGCGAGTGAAGGGTGATTTCTGTGGACAAGGTGACCACTCCGAACCAGCGGCCGGGCTTCGCTCTGCTCGGCCCGTACATGAACACGTTGGGACATGGCGAGGGGTCTTCGGCATTCTGCTCCAGGGTTGGTGCTGCTAGAACTACCAGGAACAGGCACAGGGCTGCGATCTATCGAGTAAGGAGAATGCACGAAATTAGGTAGTCTGAAGTTTTGTACCTACTAGAGTCACTATAACTACATATTATAAAACAAAGTCCTCCGCTGCGTCTGTCTGTCTGTCTGTTCCCGATAAACTCTAAAACTACTGCACCGATTTTTAGGTTGTTTTCACCAATGGAAAGTGGTTATCGAGGAAGGTTTTAGTACACAATTTGTCAAGTTTCGACATCCACGCGGGCAAAGCCGCGGGCATAAGGTAGTATTTTTATAAAGGAGACTTTATTTCGTGGTTCATTAGTTATATGGAACTAATCAACGACGAATCCGATAATAACAATAATTGATACGATATAATTTTTTGTTGCATATCAATTTATTTATTACTGACACGAAACATTGATTTATAAAGGTACACAAAAGTGTGAAGCACAGTTCCACACAAATATATAAATTGTTTTTATTTTTTTTCACCTGTGTGAGGCCGGATTTTAATTACGTGGTTATTTTTAGGCCACTTTTAGGTTACTCCCTCCCGTGTACCTATTTTTTACTATTGAAACAATCAGATATTTTTAAAATCTGTAGGTACCTACCTATTAATAAAAAGAAAAACGTGTTTTTAAATGACTATCGGTAAAATATAATGGTGGAGCTCGTTGACTAAACAATAACAACCGCTCGGGTCAATCTATAGGTTAAGCCATGCTTGCGAACGTAGGTCTGTAGATAGGTGATCTGATCACACATTTTATACTAAGTTTCCTTCGGGTTGTCCGATTTATAGATCTTTGACAGGTGGTCAGTGGCCCGAAAGTCCGTCAACCAGTCTTACCAACGGGGACCCAGTGCTAACTGGGATGTGGAGGTCGGATATGCAGACACTCCATGTAAAATACCGGGATTCAGCTGTATCCGGTTAGACCAGAAGCCGACCCTAACATAGCTGAACAATTTTTTTCATCTCACGAATAAATACACTTAGGTAACTGTCTTATTATCCCATCCCCTCCTATTGTGATGATTTGTGATGTTTTTTGAACCCCAACCCCTCCCTTTCCGAATCTTATGTGATTTCAAAACGATCATCATCATTTCAGCCAAAAGACGTCCACTGCTGGACATAGGCCTCCCCCAGGCGTCGCCACATTGACCGGTCCCGTGCGTCTCTCATCCAGCGGGTTCCTGCAACCTTGACCAGGTCATCGGTCCACCTAGTGGGAGGCCTTCCAACGCAACGTCTTCCGGTTCGCGGTCGCCATTCCAGAACTTTTCGGCCCCATCGGCCATCCGTTCTGCGAGCAATGTGCCCTGCCCATTGCCACTTAAGTCTGGCGATTCTTCGGGCTACGAAAACGATCGCTTTCTTAATAATATATTATGTTTCGTAGCATGAATAACAAAATTATGGAATTAGCACTCGTTTTAACCAACTTAAAAAAGTGAAGGCTCTCAATTCAGTTGTTTTTTTCTTTGTTGTCTCATAACAATTGGCATTGTATGTGTGATTCGTAATCTTCTCTAAATTCTTCTAAGGTTAATGAACGTTGTTTGCATACAAAATGGCATTAGATATACACTCTTTTAACACATACATACTCTTAAGGAAAGGAAACACTATCAATTATTTTAAGAAGGATATTAATAGTACGACCTTGCCTAAAGTGTTAAAGGCTACGTCTAAAATATGCCATAAAAGGATAAAACTCGTCACCACATACCTATTATATCCACCTACACAACACTTCACACACTAACATAACTTCACACTTAAAATAATATCACTAAAAACACAACTTTTCGTCAATATCCTTACCATTTTCAACGAAAATCACTCAGTTTTCGTAAAATCTTCCATTCGTAAAGATTTTTTTCACATCAAATATCAAATTTTAATCGTGCGGCGTCGATCGTCACCCGCACCGGAGTCTGTTTGAATGACAAAAGAGGACATCATGGCGATAATATTCGCAGTCAAATTGAGGATTTGAAATCTATACAACTTGTTTTTAATACATTCAAGAATGACGTCATAAAGTGATGATACTTGCGTTTATTTACTAGTTCTTATTCGCCACACATACGAAACACACACAATGCATTCATTTACACTTGTATAAGACACGCGTCGGCTTAGGAATCTACTCTCTTTTTATGGCGGTGAAAAACTATCCTTTATTGATGAACATAAGGTTGTAGATCGTGTAAACTCTGCTGTTTATTCTCAAATGAGTGGAAAGTCGATAGATATTGCAATAAACAAGGTACCTAGGTAACTACCGGCGTGTTAGCTGAACCGAACCGGCTCACCAACCGGGACTCCGCAAACTGACACATGATTCAGTAAGTACACACTGTACTCTCTCAGGCGCCGTCCTATACTCGTCCGTACCGGTTTGAGCGAACCATAAAAAGTTTCTTGTTTATTTTGATCTTTAATGAAGAATGCCAATCGTCATCTTTTGCGCAGAAAAGGTGGATACAGAAGCTGTTTATTATTGGTTATAATAACAGCCACCCGGGGCCATCTTAAGGTTAAGCCGTGCTTGCCTGGGTTGGTCTGTAGATGGGTGAACACCAGTCGTTACCAAAGGTATTATACCACGCGGCATATAACTTGAACCTGCGCAGTAGTCGTTTTTTAGACGTCCCATACAAATCAAGCAGAGAACCTGCGCAGAACGACGCCATTTTGGGTCAAGTTATTTGCCTAGAAGTAATACCCAGTAATATTAACTGCATGGGTTTTGAATGTCAGATATACTATAAAGACAGTCACTGATCACTCCATGTAAAATACTAATATTCAACTGTTTCCGGTTAGACTGGAAGCCGATCCCACCATAGTTAGGAAAAGGTTACGCAAATGATGACGTTAATGAAAAACTTGAAATTTGACATCAAAAAAAAGCTTTGGGTTGTCTCGGAGCTGGTTGATACTTACCAAGAATTAAGAAGACTACTGGCCTGCCACCGATCCTGAACCGATCATCCTGAAATTTTGCATTTAGCAGTATGTTGTCAGGTAGAAACGGACAGTACCATATCCCGAAAAAAGTTTAGTACTGTTCCCGAAAAACAACAATAACATTTTTATGATAAATAATAGATGGCGCCACGTATCTTTCGAATCATGATTGGATTCTATATTATTATTAACTTTTGTAGTATTATTATAATAGATTCATGCGGGCAAAGGTCGGCTAAGGTAAAGGTAGGTAGGTAGGTGGTAGGAAGTGCTTAAGTCGAAGCTTTTTCATGTAGTTAATCGGTTCTTATGCAGTGTGAGCAACATAGTAATTATGCTGTATTACCTATATAGTAACTTGATGTGAATGTCCGTAGAATTTAATTATTTTTTCCTTTCTGTATTTTATAAGTGGAGACCTGTAATTGGCTTTCAGACTATTGTACTGTCCTTGATCTGTTTGTTTTAGCTGTAAGTCTCCCATGTTAACTAAATAAATAAATAAAAAGGCCATCATTAATACATCATATTAATATCATGCCTATTATATTAGCCGAGCTATCACAAATTTGAAGATGAAATCTGTTGCGGAAGAAGAAATAGAGTTGTAGATATATAAGAATGTTGTAATGCTGAATGCGAAAGGAGGAAAATTATTCACAAAATTGATTATCACAATAATTATTATAGACAGATATGGCTTGGCTTTTTGACTGCTGGATAGAAAAGCAGTATTTGGTTTGTGGCATGCATAGATAACAGAATTATCTATGGGACCGACGGCATCGTGAGAGTCGCGGCAACCGATGGATGCAAGCAGCGGCCGGTTGCCGTTCGTTATGGCGTTCTATGGGGGAGGCCTTACTCCAGTAGTGGACGTCTTATAGCTGACTATGATGATTCCAAACATCACCATCTACCGCAATCACCGGTTGTCGCAGTCACGATATGCAAGCTGTTAACTTTTTCCTCACTATGCTTTCGTTCAGTGTTTTAAGAGCAGTGGCGATGAAGAAAATTATACAAAGACATGCACCTGCGTGGGTTCGAACCCGCCACCTGCAACTCATAAGTCCGGGCCGTTACCAATTATAAGGCTCCACCACTGCTCTCCATGTAACGTTTAAACTATCAAAGGGTATCTAAATAAGATTAATCTCATCAAATCACTTCGCGTTACGTCACCCGTTGAATATTTAATTAAATACGGAGCAGTTTATTAAAATTCTCGTTTCCTCTTAACTGGTATACCTTGACATCTAATATTACCGCCATGTTCTGTTTGTCATTTAGCAAAGCGCGCGCGGGGCAAACGTCACCTATCGAAAGCAAAAAATCGTAGCAATGTTTGTTAAAATTGTAAACAAATTCGCGCTAAAAAGTTATTAGTAAATCTTTTTATGATTATGGTTTAAATTGCAACAAGAACGGTGTAATCATTGTGTCAACCATATTTAATAAACTAACTATATATCATCATCGGACTATTGTAGTCCACTTCTCGATATAGGCCTCTTCAATCGCACGCCACCCTGCGAATATCGGCGCTGATAACTGTATACATAATTACAAGTTAAAACCCCTAAATAACTATACTAACAATAAACTACAAAAAACAATTGTGAAATTGTGTTTATGTGAAACTGAACCGTCTTAAGTTTTTCTGAAAAAAATGGAAGAATTGTGATATCATTTTGTGTTGACAAAAATGACAATGGACTTGTTCACGTTCGAGGTGAGTGATATTAGTAACCTTGCTAAATTACTTTTTCAACTATTCAGAAACCGAGTGATTCTTCCAAAAAGATTTCCACCCTAAAGTGATTTTTATGAGTAAATTATTCGGTGCATATATTATGCATAAGGCTGCCGCTGGATGGGTTAGGGGGAAACTGGCCTCTGGGCCGCGGCCCAGATTACACGCAGTGGGAACAGTAATGGAAAACTCGGCCGAATGCGTGGGCCAGAATACCATGGGAAAAAAGTATCGTAGTTAAATCGACCCGTTTGGATTTAATTTCATTAAATTGAAAAAAGGTGCGAAATAAAACGTAAGTATCAAAGTCCCACAAACTACCAGGAGAACAGAAGTAGGAAGGAGGTATTGGAATCTTTAAATCAAATCTAAATTATTATTCCTTTCTAATACCATACACATACAGTATGCAATGGTGACACTAATTTATTCACCGTTCTGGCCTTGTGGTAGTTTGTGGAACTTTACTATCCTAGTTTCCTATCTGCAATAAAAGAAAGGAATAATTGATTTTAAGATTCCAATACCTCCTTCCTACTTCTGTTCTCCTGGTAGTTTGTGGGACTTTACTACCTATCTTTAATTTTTCATCCCCAAAAAAAATGTTTTCAATACATATTTTGATACAAGTACGTTTTATTTCGCACCTTTTTTCAATTTAATGAATTTAAATCCCAATGGGTCGATTTAACTACGATAATTTTTTCCCATGGTATTCTGGCCCACGCATTCGGCCGAGTTTTCCATTACTGTTCCCACTGCGTGTAATCTGGGCCGCGGCCCAGAGGCCAGTTTCCCCCTAACCCGCTGGCTGGATAGCCATACGCATAATTTGTGTATTAACGGTCAAACCCAATTTCAGGTGAAACTAGTTTGTCCTAGACCAAACCGTTTTATCGTGTCAAGTTACATGAACCCAAACAAAGCAATTACACTACATTCAACTCGGATGTAGCGATCGCCGCCGCTTCCACGGCACCGCTCGCTGCGCTCGCTCGGCTTGCGCGCAGTTGGTCAAAGTTCTAACCTAACCTATTTAAGCGATTTGCTCTATGATCGTTATTTTGTGATGAATCTTAGTTTTCGGACGGTAACATAATAATATGCACCGAATTGTTATGCAGAATTAAATATGTAGCATTTAGTGACATCATAAGCTCCTTAACAGTTTATTTCCAAAGATCAAATCGAATTCAACTCAACAGATTCTAGTCCGGTGCATGCTGCTGGCGGTATTAGCCGTACCCTCACTGGAGCTGGACTCCGAGTCTCCGCTCATATCGCCATGTCCAGGCGTGTTCAGTTACGATCCACCCGACTCCGAACCCAACCGGTGGTACGGAGTGGTCTATTTGTCCACTGACAGCCCTCTGCACTCGCTGTGGCTTAATATTGTGCTTGATAACACGGCCGAGTTTCTTGGGGTAAGTTTTTTTTATGAAAGTTTCTTAGTTTGTGATATAGAAATGACTGAACGGATTTCATTGTGAAATACTATATTATTACTATATTAATTATACTCTTGGTATAATTTCTGACCCACATGCGGGTATAGCCGCAGAAAAACTGGTATTCTGTGGCGTCTACTAGTCCGGTAGTTAAAGGGTGATAGTGAGATCAGGTCGTGGAGCTCCGGCACACACTCTCCGAAGTAACTGCACTTGACTCGACTCGCTGGCGACGAGACGTTGTTCCGACGAGGCGTTGTTGGTCTTCTACAGACTGCTGCAGAAGACCGACAGGAACAACGTCTTGTAGCCATCGAGTCGAGTCCAGTGCAACAAGCTTGATGTACATTTAAATTGACCTGCAACAAGAAAGAACGAAAGCCATCTTTACGCAATTTTCACATTTAATTTGCTGTTAAATCAATGGTCTACACAGACTTCGTTAGGTAGTTACAACCCTATTGAGGTAATTGTTAATAAAAAACTTGTAATAGCGTTGTTACAGCAACACCATAGGTCAATTATCTAACAATTAGCATACTATGTTATTATTAAAGTACTCGCGCTGCGTAAATAAGATTTTTCCTTCTTTAAATTCATCCGGTTTAGCTACATGTTTTTTTTAACCAGTCATAAAAACGTAACGCATGCCCCCCAAATGTACTCTAGCAGGCGGCGATGTACAAAATATATAAGGAACTTAATGATTGAAAAAAAACAAGATTTTGAATATCGACTTCTTTAAAACTAGCGAGAGCGACCCGAGGTGATGAGCTGATGAGATTTTAGACAGACATAATTTAGACATGAACAGACGCTAGATAATAACAACACTCGGATCAATCTTCAGATTAAGCCGGGCTAGGTTGGTTTATGGATGGGTGACCACTGACCACACATTACATACAGTTTTATCCGAGGCTTGGAAAGTACGTTAAGCCGTTGGTCCCGGCTGCCATTTGTAGGTCTTTGGTCGTTGTAACAGTTAGTCAGTGGCCCGAAAGTCTGACAACAAGTCTTACCAAGTCTTATCAGTTAATATAGCCTATAACCTTCCTCGATAAATAATATTAAAAAATAAATAATATAAAAAATATTTTATTAATTTCCACCAGTAGTTTCTGAGATTAGCGCGTTCAACCAACCAAACAAACAAACTCTTAGAGTCTTAGCTGCTTTATAATAATAGTAAAAATGTGTGTGTGTGTGTATGTGTGTCAATAGTTTTATAAGTTTTTATTGTGTTACTAACAGTGTATGAACTTACGTCTGAAATTATTATTATTCTTATTAATGTACCTACATCCCATTTCTAACAGAACTGGTTAGGAGAGGTCTCCACTCGTGACAACAAGAACTATAAAATTCAGAACACCTCCCTTCGGATCAACCCTGGTGAACCCTTACGGGTGAAGTTCTTTGTACAATATGGAAAGGTACGACCGAAGCTGCTGAGTATAAGATTGAATGGATTGGATATCTGTACAGCAGCGGCTTTAGGTACTGCAGAGGGCAAGAACAAGGCTGTTTCTAAGGATCAAACTAGGTACGGGGATTAAAATTAAGTGAGTTTCATATAATAATATGTATAACAGTAGTGTGTAACGATGTGAGCTTTCCTACTATAT
The DNA here is from genome assembly GCA_949775195.1 of Diarsia dahlii. Taxonomy (NCBI): domain Eukaryota; kingdom Metazoa; phylum Arthropoda; class Insecta; order Lepidoptera; family Noctuidae; genus Diarsia; species Diarsia dahlii. The sequence goes on along the minus strand of OX459210.1, from coordinate 9,428,303 downwards.
TCATCTTCATATTAACCATATGACCTCAATTAACACGGTTTAAGGGCAGGACTGCCCTTAAACCGTGTTAATTGAGGTCGACGCATTTTTTTTTTCAATTCTAACCTCATCATGTTCTTCACAGATTTTATCCACCATTTCTTTGGTCTTTGTCGTCCTTTCCATTCATCAATATCACTTCTCAATCAACTCAGCGCACCAGAGCCGTAGGCACTGTCATGGCTTTGGTATCATGCGATTCATCCCTCCGGCTCTTTTACAATTATGGTGTATAATTTAATGTTACTATATCTATCTATATCGTATTTTCTTGGAGTTTCAGTGCCAATTGATTCCTTGTCCCATACATTTTTGGAAGCACCAAATATATTTGTATTGTATATGGAATCACACTAACATCTTGCCAACGTTTTTACTTCAGTGGCAGGCCTTGGCCCGTGGATAGGAGTGTCGATATCACCTTAAGGCTATTAACAAGCCGAAAAACGACCAACCCGATAGGCTTTGACGGAAAGGTGAGCCATTCATTTGTTATTACATACCTACACTATTCTTTTCCTCTTGCACTGAAACCGAGAGACGGTTGAAGAAATGTTGGCAGACTTAAAACCGTATGCATACTGGTTGGGAAACGGATGGATGAGGGACGCACAATGCAGAGAGGAGTGGCCTATACCCAACAGTGGGTGATTTTGCGCTGATATTAAAACCTGGTTAAGACGCGTATACCAGTGGGTCACACCACAAAAGGCAGCCAGACTTTACTCCGCAGTGAGTGGATCAAGCCTGCCACAGAATCTTCCACAGCAATTGTATTTTTTCTATCTTGAATATTTCGGCAATCTGGGTCCTCAACTATGTGGTGTCTTTTTGTATGCTTTACTTGCAATTTCTGTCCTGCCATGTCCTCCAAACGGCAGCAAAGAAATTCCATACTATGCCAGCTGTGGGATAAAATGCTCTGACAGGGATCGGCTATATGGAGCTTGCAATCGTTCAAAGCAATTTGTACTTCCTTGGCTTGGGCGGAACGATGACACAAATGATCAACCCAAAGAAAACGGGTTTAAAAACAAATTATTTTAAATGGCTTATTTGTAGCCTAAAGTTTTCGTATTGTTTTATTTTCCAGCCTCAATGCGGTACAGCGGTGGTAAAAACAAGGAATCAGGATGGTAAATCCATATTGCAGCATCAATGGCCGTGGCAGATCGCTCTTTATCGTAACGGGGTAAGAAAGAGTTCGGTAATGTGGTTCCTTTGTTTGTTGACCGTTTGGCTAAATCATCATCTTCCTGCCCTTGCCAATTCTACTTGGTGACGTCACGTCACGGCAACATTTACTCTTTTCTCTTTCATATAATTCCTCACATCATCGATTCAACTTTCCCTTGGCCTTCCTCTTTTTGTCCATCACTTTTTTAGTCACAAGCGTTTCTAAAAAAGTCATCATCATCATCATTTCAGTCAAAAGACGTCCACTGCTGGACATAGGCCTCCCCAGGTGTCGCCACATTGACCAATCCCATGCGTCTCTCATCCAGTGGGTCCCTGCAACCTTCACGAGGTCATCGGTCCACCTAGTGGGAGGCCTTCCAACGCAACGTCTTCCGGTTCGCGGTATTAAGTGATGGATATTAATGTCGATGGGTGTAGACTGGGTACGTCCTGGGCTATGTCCTGCACACTTAACCTACAAGAGTGTTGCAGCAATGACTGCGGAGCTCACAAATGATTGTTTCTGAGCTTGGCACGACTCACTGCTATGCGACTTGTTAGACATTTGATACTATAAGAGTTTTGGCAATTCACAGACCGTTCGAAGTTATAGACTTAAATCGCTTACTTGGGCACCGAAGTTAAGATTTTCTGGGTAATAGTAATGATATACATCAAGAGAAAGAGCTTTTCTAGGACAAGTTTTGCTACTAACACAACATCTACTTATTCGGAGTCTGTTCGGTAATATTTTTATCGTAGGACAAGGGAGAGGGGAAGGGCTTAGAACTTTAGACAGTTATTTGGGGTCTCAGGTATAAGGATTCGAACCGGTCCTCTTTTGTTAACTCAACTACTTACAGCGCCTGCATTGACGCGAATGAAACAAATGAAGCTCGCGATGATCGCACTATGCATTTCGTTCCGTCACATCACCTGAGGTTGTGATCTAGGAATAAGAGCTTCAGAATTCGAGAATATTGGCGCAACCTGGCCACCCAGGTATGGTTATTTATTTATTTAAACATCATGCACAAACGTGGTACATATATAGGCGGACTTAATGCCACAAGGCATTCTCTACCAGTCAACCTTAGGGTCAAACAGAACATCATTGTGGTAGAGTACAAAAATAAATAAATTAGGAGAATACTATTTTGTAACATAAATTAATAATCGTACATACTAATACATGTTATTATTATAATACATATTATATTTAGTGGCTTAAGTCGAGATTTATGAATGGCAATCAATGGCACTCATGTTTGAGTATTCGCAAACAATCTACTTCATAATACTACGATTTTTTTTTTAATCGATGTACTTGTTTCGGCGCAAGAAATTTTCTTCCATTTTCCTTCCTGAATTCCTCATTTTTCTTTTATCATTCCTCAAACAATCTATTCATCTTATCTTTGATCTTCTTCACTCTCTCTCTCTCCGTCAATCAAAACAGTTTATTATCATAGCTGTTTTGTCCTATATGAAAGGATAGTTAGCAAAACCAGCTTACAATTACATCCCATGTTTCCAGAATGGGGATCATTCGTACATCTGCGGAGGTACTTTGGTGTCAGCTCGGCACGTCATCACGGCAGCTCACTGCGTCACCAAGAAGTCTACCGAACATGTCGTTCGACTTGACACCCTGTCGGTCTTCCTGGGGTTGCACAACATTTGGGACGCCCACGAAGGAGTGCAGGTTAGGTATGTAAGTATTTCATTGATATTTCCTCGCTGCTTTCTCTTGAGAAGCCGTCAAAATGAACTAAAGCCATCATACGGCAGAAGTCGCCGGTAGACGGGGTCACAACCCTGGTCTATCTGTCTCGATGTTTTAGAAACTATTTATCAGGTGGAAAATACAAAATTTCAACACCTACTCGACTCAAATACGACTGCTAATTTTCCGCCATTACGATACCGGACCCATGCCGAATATGCCAGAATCCAAAAATATGACCACCTTTTCTCTAATATGCTGTACGAAGAATTCATTCAAAATTTTCAGGTGGACACAATCATAGTAAACCCGCTGTTTAAGGCTTCCACGTATAGCCATAATGCAGCGATTTTGGAACTGCACCGGCCGCTGAAATACACCGACTGGATCAAACCGGCCTGTCTGTGGCCAAAACACCACACAGATGTGAACAATATAGTTGGGAAAAAGGGATTAGTATGTATTGACTTTCTAACAGTTTCTTAAAGTATAATACTTATTAAGATACATATTAAATTAATTAAAAACTATAAAATAAACTAAAATAACAATAAACTATAAAAAGGCATCGAAATACTGCTCCTCAACGCTGTCAGCCGGTAATGTGCCCAAAAGACTGGCGGCATTGCCTCGTTGTATGGCAACACTTAGCCTCTGGCCAAGATAAAAGCCAGCCCTTGGGTCACGAGAAGCGTCAACTAAGCGTTTCGAGATTTCCTTAAACAGGCTATGAGCACTCGGACCCCACGGCCCCAGAGTTTCAACCCCAAACGGCTCGAAAATATAGTTTCCGCAAAGGTTACTATATTTACGCCGATTAAGGTTTTCTGCAGCCGCAGCGGCTCCACCTGCGCAGCACGATGAACTTGGAAGATGTGATGGCGCAAGAGTATCGACACATGTTGCGTCCCACACTAAAGGCCTACCCATCTTCCAAGGAAACAAAGACATGCCGTCCGGTCTCTTGCCATCGTCGCGTGCCAAGCCATGGGGTTCTAAAACAGCTGGTACGCCGACGGCGACAAGAGCACGTCGGATGATGTCGTTTAAGTTCGCGTGCCGCACGAAACGGCCAGCACTACGGCTGCATGACAGGCCGTGGTGACCGAGGCTGTTGACAGCTTCACCACAATGACAGCGATGAGGAGAACAGCAGGCGAGACACCAAGGCGCAAAGAAGCAGCGAGGCGGAAGGTCGTGTCGTCGAACAAAGTGCCTATGCTCGACGACGGCAGTGTGTGAAGCCAAAGACCCGATTCCCATTCACCCACAGCCAGCAGGCGCGCACGCTCAGCAGTAGTAGCAGACGTGTTGACTAAATTATTCTGAACTGAAAGCGGCTCAACCCACCGTCTCTGAGAAAATGGATGGTCGGGTGCTTCAGTATTTGGGCAAGCGAGTTTCCAAGCCTCGATAGCCTCAGAGAAGCACGGCACATCAAAATTATTGTGGAAGCCAGGATATTCCTGATTAACTTCTCAGTGCCGTGGACCGAGGATATGAAAGCCGGTAAACTTAAACTGGAAATTTTGCGGACGCCGAGTCCTCCCATGCGTATGGGAAGAGTAGCTTGTGCTCAAGCTCGGTCATCCAATGCCACATTTAAAATTTATGTTATGGTATGTTTGATAATTTGGTCCATTCTGTCCAAAAGGTGAGTGTGACTTCATAAAGGGGAAGCACGAAGGAAATATGTTAATTTAGGCCCGAAACAACAGTATCGAATTATGGTGATGGCTGAATGCATATTAATTTGGAGTAGTCTTTCCGAAACATCATTGAAATTTTTTTTTTCTTAAAGGATTTCTTTATCGTTACTCAATTCTAAATGCTAATGCTCCTTCTTTACGCCTTGGTGCCGGCTGCTGTTCTCCTCATCGCTGTCACTGTAGTGAAGCTGTCAACAGCCTAGGTCATCACGGCCTGTGATGCAGATGAAGTGCAGGTCGTTTTGTGCGACACGTAAACGACATCATCCAATGAGCTGTATAACCTTCGGCGTTCTAGTTGCTTTAGAACCCAACGGCTTGGCTCTCGACGATGGCAGAAGAGAGTTGGTTTCCTTGGAAGATGAGTAGGCCTTTAGTGTAGGACGTAACATGTGATACTCTTGCGGCATCACATCTTCCAAGCTCATCGTGTTACTCACACTGCCGTTTTGATAGCAGAGAATCTCAAGCAGCGTAAATAAAAATAAAGGCACTGCAGAGCCTTTTTTTATAAGTCTCAGAATATTCAAACCGGCTGAGCCACCTTGGTGAACTACAGGGGGCCTAGACAAACAAAGTTATCAACGACACCGGTAGTGGCAAAGTCAAATATATAAGTAGTTATTGCTAAAAGTTTTTGTAGAAATACGAGGCACTATTTGTCTAGGTTCTGGGCTAATGGATCTCTTCATACCCTGGAAAGAATAAATGGTGTTCTCTTTCAAAAATGTTTTCTAAGGCATGCCAAAACCCACCATATTGATTGTTGGCTGGGGATCCTTTTCTTTCTTCTGTTTATGCCTTCAGTACTTAGGATTCATCATGTTAGTTTATTAGTTGGCTGGTATGTCCCGGGGTTGCTGCCTCTTCGGTCTATGTACTGGTTTTCAACAGCGACTGTAGAGCGTGAAGCCCCGGGTCGGGCAAAGCATATTTGGGATTAAAAAACCTTAGAACAAGGCACTTAGTCTCGATTTGCGCCCGACGGCAATAAGCTCGCCCCTTACATAACTGGCGTTATGTGACAATTCTGCCGAACTTGTTTGACGTTCTTTATTTTTTCTTTCTGGGGTTAAACCAGTTTTCTTTCCATTTTCAGTTGCTAAGCTGGCGTTATAAAGACACAAACGAGTTAATGGAAGACCTAACTCAGGAGGACGTGCTGGTCGTGAATCTGACGACGTGCAACGAGTCTTCCGAAAAGTTTTCACTGTTTACTTCAGAATTCACGTACTGCGCTGGAAATAGAAACGGTAAGAGTTGTTTAAGTATATTTCTGTACTAATATTATAAAGCTGTAAATTTTGGTATGTTTGTGTTGGATAGCCCATTTATCGAGGAAGGCTTTAGGCTATACAGGGTGGTGCCGATGATACGACAATAAATGAAACCACTGGTAGTACTAGTTCATAGGAACATTTTTAAACTATCAAATAAATCCTAACACCATTTTTGTCCTCACCGATGAAGATTCAGATGACTCGTTCTTCTTTTTCTAGAAACATCACCGTGTGCGAGTGCCGGCAGCGGCATGGTCTTCAAGATTGGTCCGACGTGGTACCTCCGAGGAATCGCGTCCCTAGCCTTACCAGGACACGGCAGAAAGCGATGCGACACATTTCATTACACCTTATATACAGATTTAGCTAAATTCTTGCCATGGATTACTGATACTGTTTTTGATTTTTGACCCTGTGGCTGAAGTAATAAAGCATAAGATAAACGTGTACACATCATCACACCAGTCCAGTTGAAAACCAGCGTGGTGTTCTAACTGCTCGGCAGTTTGCTGAAGTGGACCTGTTTGGCGCAGCTGTGAGACACACATACTATTTCTTTTTTTTTCTGATTTTTATGTCTTTTTATGTAATTTGTTGTTGTGTGCACTTGTGGCATGTGTCAAATAAATAGGTTTTCTTTCTTTCTTTACACTAATTATTATTCTTTTAATTTGACATTTCGATTTTATTGCGATATGACCTAAAGAGAAGAGCTAGGTACTCGTAATATTCGTTCAAACTATTGTATAAGGACTTACAGGATGTTTATTGTTTGCAGTTCTGAACCACCAGTGGGTCATTCCAATTTATCCCGTATATCAGTTACTATAAAGGGGGTAATTTCATGACAAACACTGAAACAAGAATGATGCACACTTTACGAGGTCAAATAGTAGCAGATCATTAGTAATATACATAACACGCGAGCATACAAGTTCATGTTTAAAAGAACGAGTTATAAACTAGTTTTTCTACAAAAAATATTGTTGTGGTTGCTGCGAAAACAATGTTTTTGTAGAAATTGATATATGATTAATTAAAGGATTATTTTTATTAATCTGTATTTTAATTATTATTATTCGTACAATATTCTTCTAGAAGTCGTGGCTAAATAATTAGCACCATCGATTTTCAAAGTAAAGCTGCGCTTTCCAAGGTTGGTCCGGGTTGGGGACCATACTTAAGTATAGTAAGCTCGCAGGAAACTCTGTATGATAGCACTAGCTTTTGCCCACGGCTTCGCCCGCGTGGATGTCGGTTTAACTACAAAAATGTCGATTTTCCATACAAACTTTCATCCCCTATTTAACTCCCTTAGGGGTTGAATTTCCAAAAACCTCTTCTTAATGCTCCCCTACATTATAATAGGAAGCCGTGTGCAAAAGTTTACATTCCTAGCCCCAGTAGTTTCGGCTGTACGTTGATATGTCAGTCAGTCAGTTCTCCTTTTATATATATAGATACATACAGAGTTTCCTGCGTGCAAGGAAATCACTACACACACCACAGATCCTGATAGTCGTTACAGGTAGTGAGTGGCTTGAAAGTCTGACAACCAATCTTACCAAGGAGTATCGTATTACCCAGTAGCTGAACTGTAGAGGTCAGATAGGCCGTTGCATATTCGACGGCACGGTTAGCGCAGTGGTTCAAGCAATGGACTGCCGCGCTGCGTGTCGCGGGTTCGATCCCCGCACGGAACAAATATTTGTAAGACCTACAGATAGTTGTTCCGGGTCTGGGTATTTGTGTATGTGAGTTTAAATGTTTGTGAACGCACCCACGATACAGGAGAAATTCCTAGTGTGGGGCAACGTTTTAAAAAAAATATAAACCATTGCACAGCTAATATTTTTTGGAAAATACTTCATAATTGCTGCGCTGTTGACGAGTGGCATATTATGGAAGCCAGTTCAACTACGTGTTTACACTTCGCTGGCGTCATGCCAGGCAATAATTTTTGATGCAGAATAATTCTGTTTGCAGAATATTTAATGATGATTACTTAAACCGACACTTAGTAAAGATTTGACATACTTTTGTAAGACAAAACTGTCAAAACCTTTACTAAGTGATGGCCTGAGTAATCATTATTTATATCTCTTACTGCCGAGTTAGACCATAATTATAACATAACTGTGAAATGTGGATGGACCTACTACACCTCTGCCTATGCTATATGCCTTCTGAGATTACAGGCGTGTTGTTATATTTATGTTTTCTATTGTCCAGGACACTCCTATACACGTTGGCTCAATTAGTTTACAACCAGAATGTCAAAATACAGGGTTATTTAAATCGATCTTCCTTCCGAAATAACATGAGCAACAATGAGCGTGAATGAAATACGTGTTGGTAATAAATAATTGTCATGGCTTTGTTAAGTTAATTGTTTGTTTGACGTGTACCTGCTTCGGTGTTTCGATCGCTAAGTTTATTATTTGATAATTCGGGTTTAAATGCTGGCATCCATTGAACTACGATGACCGATGACCTGGTGAAGCTTGCGGGGGGGGATCCGCTGAGACGCACGGGACCGGTCAATGTGGCGACACTTGGGGGAGGCCTATGTCCAACAGTGGACGTCTTTCGGCTGAAATGATGATGATGATGATCCATTACTACCTAGACTGCCTAGACTGTCTTAACTCATGGCAATGTCACTGCTGAGCTGAGCACTTAAAAAAAATAGAACATTATTAACCGCTACAGTCAAGTATAGACAACAAATGAAAACGTGTCCAATACGCCACCGACGTCTATATACGATAAAACCCGTTTTTTTTTCTTTTATCTGCTGTTTAATACAAAATAGTGTCAAAAAATTTATAAAATAATGATTTTATAGATTTTTGTGCCTTGGCGTGGAAGGTGCGCCATGCGTCTAACCAGAGTATTAATAAGTCTAACGCTCTGGCGTTCAAAAGGTTAACGTTTGAGAATGCTTATTCATGTTTTGGGTACGATTTAAAAACAGTTCTAATTAATTAAATCTTAATATTATCATAAACTATTGAATTGAATCTGGTCTTTCTAACCTACCAGACAGATAGATGATGTTACTTGGGCCCAAACCATATAAGATGGAAGTAGGCTACCTATGTGTTGCTGGGGAGTTTGTTGCGCCGCTTCTTCTTCCCAGCTAAAACACTAGGAAATGACGAAGTGTGGGCGTTTTGGAGTCCGTCTGTCCGGTTCAAAAAGTGCTGATTATCGACCTAACTTGAAGAATAACTTTTCATTTTCACTGTAACAGAAAACATATTATTATCATAACTACACGTACGTACTACCAAATTTAGCCACGAAATTTCTCTAACATAAATAATTCCCGTTTACCTTATTACACTAACAAATCCTACCGTTATTAACTTTTCAACCCTAACAGCACTTACGCTAAAATTCATTCAACCATTTCATTTCTGACATGGGTCGAAATTTAAGCCCACATTTAGAATTTTGGCCCTACATCTGTTGATTGGAATTGACCCGTATTTGACCCACATTTCTAATCACGCGGGTCGAATGGACGCGTATTGCCTAAAATTAGGGACTTGAGCTTATTTCGGGTGCCCCTGTAGCAGTAGAAAGCCCGTTTACTGATTAGCTGTGGTTTGAAAGAGGAGAATAAAAATGGCAAATTGTCTATAGTTGCTGCCAGTTAAGCAGTTAAAATGTCAATAGCGGTCATTGACCCACCTCATTGAGGTATAATGTACTACGCATTATACCTCAATGACCCACCTACATTTATTAAAGTTCTTAACTTTGAAATCTAAAAATAAGCCTGTTCATGTCTTGAATTGTCATCATTCTATCGTGATCTTCAACATTTTTTTCTAATGAAAAACGATGTATTTCATTCGTTTTTGTTCATAGGAAGAGATATTAGGGAAAGGGCAATGACCGCAATTGACATCTTAATTGACAGCAACTATAGTTTAAAAAACTGGTGCTAATTGCAATCGGCTTTTGAGGAGAAAAACGAGCTTAGGAATACGAAAAGTCTATCACATAAAATTTTAGATTTAATCGGTCTGAGCTGCAACTATCGCACTCTTACGGCGTAGGTTAGACATAGCCCGACAGCAATAGTTTCTTCAAGTAGGTACCTCTTTTTTGGCCCTGTTCTCTCTTAACTCTTAACACAGCAGAATATCGTATAAAGAATGGTAGCCCATCCATGAAATGACCTCAACCAGTTTAGCTTAACCTGATACTTGAGAATTGGTGAAGACATCAGTATAAATTAACGATACATTACCTGCAAGACATTCAATTATGAACTCTGTAGCTATAAAGCCATAAAAGTTAAGATCCATTGTCGTAAAATGCAATGAGCCCTCAAATTAGGCAGAAACCAGCTGATGGCAATCATGTAAAAATATTCCAATACTTAGGAAAAATTGTTTCTATCGCGGAATATCCGCTCATTGGAAAAAATAATTACTTAGTGTTTTCTTTATGGATTAATGTTCTATCATTATCCGTCTCGTTACATATGTGGCAAAAATCAATTGTACTAATGAGGATTTATTGGGTATATATAGGTAGTAGTTTAAAGGTGGTGCTCCATAACAGGGCTACACAAATGTACTTATTCATCGTAGTTTAGTGGTAACAAGAAAATCTGCAACAAGGAAGAGATGCATTGAGATAATTTTAGTACTCAAATTTATTGAAATACTACCTTCTTAGGAACAACCCATGTTTTCTGGTCATTCACTTACTAAAAGAATCTGTGGTACCATTTTAAAAAGCTAATAAGAGAAGGAAGTTGGTCCAGTAATTTACGCGACAAGTGTCTTTCTTTGAAAAACAAGGAGAATTCAAGTAGATTTCAGAATATGACTTAAATGGGCCTTTATTTCCAAAGGCAGAAGTGCTTTAAAAAAAAAATGATTTCGAAAGAATAAAATTTGTTCGTTCATGAGCTATCAGGAAAATATCAGTTTAACATCCTGAACGGCGTAGATTTCTCACAATCAGCAGATTATGGTGGAGAGATGGAAAATTTAAAAACTTTTCTCAGAAACAATCCAGTTTGAACTACAAATTATCAGAGTCAAAATTGTTGCAAATTTTATAAGGTCGAGTAACCATTCCACTCAGCCTGTAAATAAATGAACAGTGCAGCTAAAGTTGGAACCCTCTCGAACAACATTTGACGTAGCAGTGGACGGCTGACCTATTGAGAACAGGTAGTTAAGTAATATGTGGTTGTATTGATGAATGTATCAATCAGTTGGAGTGGGTCATTGGTAAGCTGTTGTAAGTGCAGCTACTGATTACTGGACAGCTAAAGTGTACGTATTTTCAGGGTTATTTAGAGCAATTTGATACTGATGAATTAATCCCATTACCGTTGTTAAGGTACAGATAAACGCTAGCACATCTCAACTTTATATTTATTACAATTATAAGGTTTTTGTGTTACTAACAGTATTATGGACTACCTACGTCCGAAATAAACGTCTTATTCTTATTAAAAATTAGGCTGATAGTCAGAACTTTTTGAACATCATACCTAGTTGATAAAAACAGTCCCCTTCGACGCTTCCTAGGATGTGTGTTAATCTCCCTAGCAACACTACTGTTTTACAGATTCAATAGTTTGTAAGAGAATATTATCAAAGAATCCATTACATAAAATTACATTATTGCCACATGTCAAAGAATGGTTTCCCGTCCAAGTTATGACGGGGTTAACTGCAATTTGACGGCACTGTGTGTCGCGGGTTCGATCCCCTCACGGAACAAATATTTGTTAGATAGTTGTTTCGGGTCTGGGTATTTGTATAGGTGAGTTTAAATGATTGTGAACGTACCCACGATACAGGAGAAATTCCTAGCGTGGGGCAACGTTATTAAAAAAAACTCAGTTCCCTCATCCATACCAGTTGCTCTCTACCAAGTTCTTGCTATGCGCAAATATAAAGTATTAAAAAAATTGTAGCCGTTTTCCTTTTGAAGAACAATACTCAAAACTTTTGTAATAAATTTGAGCGGAATACCTTCCAACGCGTAAACTAAGGTACCGTATTGAAGTATTTCACTTTTGAAGGTAAATTATAATTTCTCTGTGAAATCTTTGACTGAGTTTGAGGGATTGAGAATTAAATTATCAGCCTGCTACATTTTTTTGTTAATTTATTGAATGTTGGGGCTGAATAAGAGACATACAGGATCGGGATATGTGGCGGAAGAAAGGGGAGGCCTAATATCCAGCAGTGAGTGATTCCGGGCTGATATGTTGATGGAACTGAATGGCTATAGCTACTGGATGCTAATTTCTTATTACGGAACTAACTGTTACTGCTACAGCTGCGACACCGAGAGAACGGGGAACGTCCTTCCTCTTTGTGAAAACGAGTAAGGGCCTTTAGGTGCATCTTGGTGGAAGTCATCGAATTACGGGAAACTCGAAGACATTTGTGATGAAAGTTGTTTTCCTACCGATATTTTCCTCCCCAATTTCGGAAGTAGTGGTGTTGGCGGCGTGTGCCGTGGCGGCGGGTGTGCGGGGCTCCGGGTCGCGGGGCGGCGGTTGCGCGTTGCGGCGTGCATTCGTTGTTCCGTGATTCGGGGTCTCGAGCATTCGTTGTTGCGGTTGCGTCGCTGCGTGCTGTCGTGCTCGCAGTGTTCGTGGTTGCGGGCATTCGGTGGGGTGTTTGAGTTTTGAGTTTGAGTTTGTCGTTCACCATTTACTTAGCATTTTCCCAAGTATGTTGGGGGCGGCTTCTGGTCTAACCAGATGCAGCTGAATACCAGTATTTTACATGGAGAGACTGCCTACCTGACCTCCACAACCCAGTTGATGCTAATAACTCTTTGGAAAGACTAGTTGTTAGACTTTCGGGCTACTGACTACCTGTAACGACTGTCAAAGATCCACAATTATCAGCCGGTACCAACGAAGAAACTCGGTAATCAATGGTCACCCAACCACGAACCAACTCAGGTAAGCTTAACCTGAAGATCGACCCAAGTGCTGTTATTATTTAGCAAGGAGCAGTACTGGTATTGACGTTAATAAAATAAATTACACAAAGTAAAGTGCCAACTTGGGTTTACATTCGAACCTACGACTGACGAACGACGAGGCTGACTGAAGAGGATTTGAAGACTCCCATAGAATAAAACTTGGTTATTTCAGAACAGCTTTTAAAATGAAGAAAAAACTTAAGTTCAGCACAGACTAAAAGGCATGCAATCAATACAATGCAACCTATTCTGTAAAAACACATAGGTACAAGTAATAAATGTGCAGTCTTGGAATGACGGTTCGTTGTAAACATTTGCAAGAGTTAGGCGCCTACTTTTATTTTGGTCCGCCGAAGTCACGACTTGCGTAATCTATTTCTCAGAAAAATCTTATCATCTTTACATTTTGATCTATTACGTTACAACCTTGTTTTATTATTTATCTGGCCGCCAGCGATGTAGCAGAATTTTTCGATGATAAATATATTGTTATGTTAGTTACTTTAGGATATTTGTTTTTTTCTATTTCAGTTTGTTAATATTGTGTTTAGTTAAGCAGTTTGTTTAGTTGTTTGTTTGTGTTTTTTGTACTTACTAAATTTTGAACTTATGTTGTTAATGTATATTTTATGTTAAAACTCTTACTTTTAGGAACCCAGTACTTTTTTTTTAGACTTTGGAGATCAAGTGACTGAACATTCAGAATCTAAAAACCAGTTGAATCGACATGACGAAGAAGAAGACGGAACGTCCCAGTCACCTTTATGACAACATTAATTGAAAGTTGAAACTACGTTTAGTGGTCTTGAAGCTACAGCAGTGAATGATGTTTCAGTCAAAGCTTTCACTCATGTGATGTAGATGTAGATACACATGTAATCTAAAATACAAACAAAAATAATGCTTCATCAATTAGGGCTATTTCCTCTATCAAGCAGGCAGTGGTTTTTCTTTCATGATTATTCCCTTGCTGTAATAGTTGGTTTTGGTCAATAGTTTTTGCTCTACCAACAACTATCGCATGACTTCTGGTGCCCCACAGAATTTTTCTTTCTTTTTCTCTATTTTTAAATTATCTTCCCTACTGTAACCCAATAACACTTTACCGACCCGGGAATCGAACACACTCGACTTTCAAGACTTTCCCGTACCCTGGTGGCTTTTTAATCTTCTACAAATGTCTGATTTGAATGAAACGTAGACGTAGATGACGTATTCGGCATTCTTGATATGTTTTGTTAGCTCACCATAGAATTAAATGATGCAAAACATGACTAAAAAACTTTATTAAAATTCCATAACCTCTGCTACGATTAGATTATGTACTAACTGGTTTGCATCTTCGTCCATTAAATAAATCACAACATATATGCGTCTCTTTTTCTTCATCAATAATGAACGTTTTTGTCTCTTTTGCACATAAGGATGTTTTCCTCTCTTCCTTTTCGTTCGAAACTTGAATTTTATAATATTATTCCTTTTTATATATGTCATTCTTGCGAAATAAGGCGCGGGCGCCGAATGTGTGTTTAAATATACAACAAACAGTTCCTTTTAAAATTTAAATTTAGAATATTAAACATGGTAAGGATGGAATTAATTTATGGTGATAATTTAGTGATGAGTGTTTAAAGATGGTGATGATGATGTTTTTTTGTGATAAAGTGTGCTGATTCTAATGTCTTAGGTGAATTGGCGATCAAATCGATGGTGGACCGGTTTGTTGCTAAGAATTTTTATTTGTTTTGTTTCGGTACAAGTTCGTCGAAATTCATAAAGATCGTGAACTTATGAGGAAGTTTATTTGAGAAAACTATTTTTTTAATAGCCTCTTGATACAGTGCTATTTAGGAATCATGGTTTTTCCATTCTTTAGTAATCATTAAAGAATCATGTTTATTAATTAAATCAATACACCATATTATAAAACATACGAGTAGAATGTTAGACATGTTTCCTAACAAATACGTAAATAAAGATTTTTATTGCTATATGTTAGTAAAGTCTTACAGAAATAAGTTTTTAACATCATAGAATTTTGCAAGTACACACTAAAGTTACCTATCGTTGCAAATGAAAGTACCGGAAGTCTTACGTTATTCGGTCCAATATGCGATCAACCTATAAAAACGTTAAAACCGTCTGTGAGAAATAACGGAATTTTTGGCACATTCATTTGATATAAATTGGTAAAATATTGGTATTCAGTTGCATCCGGTTCGACTGCATAGCGTTCATCATCTGATGGTGATGAATTTGATATGTGGTTGATGAATATGAATATCGATACCTAAGTACTTTCACACTGCTGGGACACTATTGCGTGACCGTCATTGGTTGGTAGGCTTAATTATTGTCACAAGCCGATTCCCGGATCAGGCAAATTTTTATTAAGATTTCCCATCAGGAACTTTTCAGTAATTAATAGCTGCGGAGTTTGGATTTGTGCCCGATCAACAGGCTCGCCCTGTTACTTGCAAAAAGTGGGTATACTGTAAGGTGCATCTCTGCCTAACGTGATGTTATAAATTAATGTAGATATGTGATTGGAAGATTGTCTTCCATCCGTACGCAATAGCGGTACTTGATTCAAAACCTGAATATTAATGATTTTTCTAAATTAATCTTGGAGAATGCTTGCAAAATTTTGATTAAGGAAAAATATCTTAAGGTAACTTTTATTTTGTGGTCAAAAAATGTTGAATTAACGTCAATCTGCTGTCAGCAATGGTCATGATCAAATATGATTGATTTTATCTGTAAAAATATACCTGTACCTATAAAATTGCAGGCTAAAACAGTTACATGGAGATATCACAATCTAAATAACAATTTTCCGAACTCTGGTATAATTTTTCAAGTGAGTGCAAATAGAGACTTAACATTACGCCTATAATCCCCGAAGTGTTTGGCAGAGATGTGGTACCAAATAAATGCACTACCATATCGCTAATTATGTTCAAGTCTAATGTAATAGGAAGCGAGCCTTTTGCCAAGAACCGGGGACAAGTCCAGACTCTGTGGGTGCTAAATTCCCGATGGAAAAACCCAATAACACTTTGCCCGACTTCGGAATCAAACACAGGACCTTATGCTCAGCAGTTGAGCTTGCGACCACTAGACCAATAAGGCAGTGGCAGTAAGTCTAAATAATCCGAAGCAAATACATTATCAGCAGTCGTTGTTAACACCGTATTCATCATCATCATCATAAGCCATAAGACGTCCACATCTGGACAAAGTCTTCCCCTATCGAACTCCATAACAAACGGCAGCCTGCCGTTTGCATCCACCGGTTGCCCACGACTCACACCGTTTTCAGCTGAAGTTTATTCATGCCATGTTAAGTTTTTTGTCTTTTACCATAATTTGTAAAATGTCTGAAAAGTTTCACCAACGAATTTAGGTAGATTGGTAGAAAATGCCTAAGGAAGTCCGTTTTTGTACAGATATTAGTGCATAAAGTTTTAATAAATAAATCTTCATCAGCCTATGTTCCCACTGCAGGGACTCAGGCCTCCTCTCTAGGAGAGGGATGGGCTATAATCCACCACACGGGCCAAGTGCGGGTTGGTAGATGTCACATGTCTTTGATTTTTTTGGTTCTAAGACATGCCGGTTTCCTCACGACGACGGTTTCTTTCACCGTTTTGAGAGCAGTGGCGATGAAACAAACACATAAATTACACAAAGTTATGGTCGCCACCAGTGGGCCACCGCTGCTCATAATAAATAAGTTAATTACCTAACTCATAATTTCAATTGACCTTAAGCAACCTGCTGCACCGTTGACTCACGAAATGAAATCATCTAGCTCAAATCATGTTTATAGTTTTGGATAATAATACCAAAAACATCTATTTGAGAGAACATTGAAATGATGATTAGAAACCTATTGTAGTTTTCGATCGTTACATCATTGTCTGCCAAAAAGGCATTATAGAAGAACAATACCAATTAAGCTATTTAACGTAGAGAACAGCAAAACCTGCCGGCAGTTGTTTTCAGGCTACCGAAGCGTAAAATGATTCTCGAAGACCCACCGCTCACTCACATTCCTTCCTTCAGTGATTATGAAATTGACAATTATAATGCATTGCAGATTAGAGCTTTGAGCTCTGTCCTGGCTCTTATGCTGGCTGCTCCATCTTCTGGCCAGAGTGTGCAGATATCGGAGTTCGTATCACCATGTCCCAGTGTGTTTTCATACGAACCTTTGACGGGGGAGTCGAACAAGTGGTATGGGATCGTCAACTTGACAACTGACACCACGTTATATGCTCTGTGGTTAGATATCGTGCTAGACAACAAGGCTAACATCCTTGGAGTAAGTTTATTCCTCTTCATTATCTTACTATGTAGTTTTTGTTTGTAGCTTCGCTCGCGTTATGTTCTGAAATTAAACGTAAAAAAATATTTTTATGAATGTTATTTTTTTAGTATTTCTAATTTCGATTTTAAATTTTGTTTTTTGATTTTGATACTGATTTGATTTTTTATTTTATGTTTGCTTGTGATTTTAAATTTAATCTTAATCCTGATTTTAATTTTGATTGTAATTTTGATTTGATTTTAACCCTTTAATTCGCAGTGTTGAACCTGAACGACATAGTAAACAAAAAAATCTGGTTCATTTTCTGCTGATAAGTTTTTGTTTTTTTTTTAATCAAAATGTAGCAAAAATGATTTGCAACCTAAAAATAATATAACTGTCAATTCGCGCAAATTTTTTCTCTCTTTTTTTACCAAGATGTCATGGAGGTGAACTGTCATGCGCGGATCTAAGGTTAATAATTTTCGATTTTGGACATTTGCATTTAGTTAATGGGTATTAATCATGAAAAATTTCTGAAAAAATATCGCCTTTATTGATTAATGTAAAAATCATCTCATTTGAACCATGAATATTCAACCTATGAGGCTGTGAAATCTTATGTTGTTTGTGACCAACACTGCGGAGCTCTCAGAAAAATACCGAACTTTCTGTATGTTGTACAGAAACAACGCTGCTCTCTTGCTTGTCAAGTACTGCATATATTTTATGTCGGTTCTTAAAATGAAAATCGACCGCAAGAGTAACTTCCTTTCATGCTAAATTTAGTATCATCAATCCTCTCCCTTTTGACTAATTCACCAGCAAGTACAACTCATTCAAAGAGAAAGGTAACCACAGTACATAAGCATCTGACAAAACGGGTGAAGAAGTTTGGTCGAAAACCCCTAAACTTCAAATTCAAAAAAGGCAAATTTCACTACACAGCAATAGTAGAATTATCACAATGTAATCTGCCTTTTGATGTAGGCCTGAAACACCCTCTTGAATACTTCCAGCGTTTTTTCTCCCACCGTAGAAACGGGTTTTGTTGGCGGAAAGATTCGACAAAATGACAGATTTTAGAAAGATTTATTTATCCTTGGTAGAATAGAGATAGAATCGCCATGTTACGCGGGCAGTAAATAAGCGCCAGTATCTAACCAAGAAGCAAAAGAAATGGGGATTTAAGTTATTTATACGAGCATGGCAGGAGTCTCTGGATTAATAAATACTGCTTCCCATATGCTGGTGAAGATACATCCAGAAACCTCTGTTTTACGGACTACGTAAATAGCTTAGGTCTTGGAGCTGAAGTTGTCATAGCTCTATGCAAGACTTCACGGGATTAACCAGTATAATAATAGTCCTCCTGAAGTCCATTTTCGGTCATGGCGGCCAATCTTAGCGGAGATTGACAATCGGCGCAGGAGATATTATAGTTAGTTTAGTTAAGTGTGTGGTAGGTACAGGTGCACTCTTTGTTTCTTTTTCCTCTCATAGTCCGATGGGACGGCAATCCGACATGACAGGCGATAGATCAGGCGCGATCAGGCCAACCAAACCACCAACTTCCAAACTCCGGCCTACTACTTGGTTTCTAATGAAAACCCAATAGTTATTTTGGCCTGACCCAGGAATCGAACCAAAGACCCCACGCTCAGCAGTCGCGCTTTGCAACCGTGAGACCAACGGGGCAGTCTACCAAAAGGGGCAGAAAACCAGTATACCATGCAGTGTAAATTGCAATAAGTGTAACCTTAGATCGTGGTTGTTGGAAAATAAAAATTGTTACTATCATTATGATGTCAACGTCTAAATGACGATAATTATATTTCAAAGAAAGATGATTTTGTGTGTTGTTTTGAACAGTAAACTTTGTTTCTTCACACATTATTTTTAAAAAATTTACTGTCCACTCAAGCCGCAATGTTGGTAGTGTACAACATATATTCTGCCATTTACTCTTTAGAGTGTTTCGCAACGTTGTACCTCAACAACATATGTTTTCTCAAAAAGTATGTTATATTTTTTTAAATATTTTTATAAAGCCATTTAGACTATAATTAAACCTCCCAAAAAGAAAAAAGAATGAAATTGCAACATTTTTTCACCTGCGAACTAAAGGGTTAATTAGGTAAAGTATTGATTTTGATTTTATTTTTTATTTTAATTTTGATTCAAATTTTAATTGTGATTTTAATTTTAATTTTGATTTTAATTTTACTTGTGATTTAATTTTGATTGTTATTTCGATTTTAATTTCAATTCACGTTGTGTTATGTTTTATTATTGAAACTCAAAGTTGATTTATTTTATAATATCGAAATGTATTTTATGTGAAATTGTGTTATTTTTTTATTAAGGAATAAACAAGGCTTTATTATTATTATTATAATAACGTAAAAAAAGCAGGATCATGTTGCTTCCATGAAATGTCGGAATCGGACTAGTTGTGAAGATCAACTTTACATCAAACTTTACCTCGTTATAATAAGTGTAGATTTGCAGTGCATTTTATTTTCCAAAAATGTTTTTTGCGTCGCCAAATCTTCTTTTGCCAATTACAAGGTTTTTGTTATTCTTTCAGAACTGGATAGGCGAGGTAACGACTAACGATAATAAAGATTTTAAAATAGAAAATACACAGATGACGATTACTCCAGAGGAACCGCTCGGGGTGCGGTTCTTTGTCCAATATAAAGAAAATGATACCATTCCAAAGCTAAAGTTCATAAGGTTTAACGGAAAGGAGATTTGTCAAATTGAAACACCTCAAGTAGTTGAAAGAATAGATCCAAATAAGGCCGTTAGCTATGAAGAATTCCGACCAGACACGACTTCCAGAACGACTGCTAGACCCACAGGTACGACTTTAGGAAATTATAACAAACAACAAACGACTTCACAATATTGGTATCAAACGGAGAAGCCACAGACAACAGCAAATGCTCTGTTTAGGACTCAAACAACACCGGCACCGACAACAAAGACAACATTAGCGCCCCGATATTGGACGCTAAGAACAGAGAGCTCACGTAACACACAGAAAACCCAATCTTGGCAACGAACGACTTCTACTACGAGCGCCCCAGTTTGGTCCACAGAAAGACCAACAACTCAAGGTTGGTCACAAAGACGAACTGAAAGCCCGACGCGCATTACTACGGAACAGACTGCAGTGGTACAAAATTGGTCTTACTCAGAAGCAGCAAACAGAAACACAACCACGAACTCCCAAGGTCAATCACAAGGACAAAATAATCAGCAAACTTCATCTGTAAATAGATATCCGATAAGGAAAGAAACTACAGAACAAACAACAGTAAACCCTCTGGTTTCAGCCAATGTAAAGGTCAACCAAAGTGTTAGCCTTAAAGATACTACACCAATTATTGCAGAAATTGTAGTAAAGCAAGTTGGACCAACAAAATATTGGTCAAAAATTCCGACTGATAATACCACAACAGCAGCAATGTGGTCGGGAAACCAAGGGCTGCAGAACGAACCTTATGCAAAGGTATCATCAGTCAAGCCAGTAGAATCGACACAAAATGTTGACAAACCTAAAGATACTCCATTATACGTTAGACCTGAAGACAGGCAGACAATATCTGATAATAGATACGATGCAAATAGTAATGTACAAAAAGTATCTCAACCTTATAGTGGACCTGGATCCCCAAATATTCAACCGGCTAGACCGGTTGACTCATATCAGGCAAACGAAAGGCAGCCAAGTAGGCCTATGTTTAGACCTGCAAATGAACCAGTGGAAGGTAATGTTCAAAGTTGGTCCGGAGACAGTTATCAGATTGTTGCTCAGCCAGGCTTTGAGTCTTCAGGATAGTGAGTACCTTTTTTGATTAAATTTACTTCAAAACCACTTTTTTTAATTAACAGATGATACAATCTTATGTGAGGGGGGCTGGTGTTTTTTTTATTCTTCTCTCAAAAGAAATTTCGTAAGGATACTGGTATTCCCTAAAGCCATCCTCAGATCCTGGGGCCAAGATGGTGAACGGGCCACTTACTCTCTGTGAGAGCAGGCATGTGTCCCAGCTGTGGGAAGGTTAAAAGCTATAAACTGACGTGATACTGCTTTCTTAGAAAGACATGTACCTACATACTAATTTTATGACTCTTGTGCTCGCAAGCGCGACTGCTGCGGCTCTTGGTTTTGATTTCCGGGTCGGGTAAGGTGTTACGGGGTTTTTTCTGTCAGGAATTCTGCAGTAGAAGCCAAGGCGTTTGGACCTGTCTCCGTCGATGGCAGTACGTTAGCTCCCTATTACTTGGGACTTAAATGCTGCTGCCAAAATGTGGGTGTCCTATGGGTACCTCTGCCTTACAAATCTGGGATAATTTTTATTATTTATTTATTTATTAAAACTTTATGCACAACAAAATCGTACAAAGGCGGACTTAATGCATTGGGTATTGGCAATTTTTCAATTCCAGATGTGTATTATGCTAATGCGATGACCTGGTGAAGGTTGCGGGGATCTGCTGGATGCGAGACGCACGGGACCGGTTAATGTGGCGACACTTAGGGGAGGCCTATGTCCAGCAGTGGACGTTTTTTGGCTGAAATGATGATGACGATGATTATGCTATTTCTTGCTTTCAGTGTCGCAAATGATGGCGGACCAAGACCCTTAGATGTAAGCGCCGTATTTTATGATGATTACCGGAGAACTACTCTACCACCAGCACCAGCCCCTACTAAGATTGAACAATTTGACTCTGACAAGTAAGAGTTGAGTCCTACTAATTTCTACTAATTTCATCTGCTAGTAGTAGTGAAGTAGACTTTTCCCAACTATGTTAGGGTTAGTTTCCAGTCTAACCAAATGCAGTTGAATACCAGTTTATATCCACTCATTTTACATGGAGCGACTGCCTATCTGATCTTCACAACCCAGTTAATACTAGGTAAAACGATACCCTCTGATAAGACAGGTTGTCAGACTTTCAGGTTACTGACTACCAGTAACGACTGCCAAAGATCTATATATGGCAGCCGGGACCAACAAATTCATATTATGCTTTTCGAGGCACGGAGGAAACTCGGTATGTGGTGGTCACCCATCCACAGACCAACGTAGGCAAGTGCGACTTAATCTAAAGATTAACCTGTGTGGCGGATATTATTAAGCCACGAACTCCTCCTCATTCCTAATAATATTATAAATGCGAAAGTTTTTGAGGATGAATGGATAAATGTTTTTTACTTTAAAACGCTTACAGCACCGGAACTAGCACCACCCACATCTTATTTCTTTTACTCCAAAATCACATCTTAATTTAAAAAATCCAAATAAGTATCATGCTAGTATTCCTGTAATATTTTTAAAATCACTTTTCATGATTCTAGACTTGATAAATATCTACTGATTAATCTATCTATATATATAAAAATGAATTTCCGTTCGTTAGTCTCGCTAAAACTCGAGAACGGCTGAACCGATTTGGATAATTTTAGTCTTGCAATATTCGTGGAAGTCCAGGGAAGGTTTAAACGGTGAGAAAGTGGTAGGTAGGGTAGTAGGTAGGGTTGTAGGTAGTGTTGTAGGTAGAGTAGTAGGTAGGTAGTGTAGTAGGTAGGTAGGGTAGTAAGTAGGTAGGGTAGTAGGTAGGTAGGGTAGTATGTAGGTAGGGTAGTAAGTAGGTAGGGTAGTAGGTAGGTAGGGTAGTAGATAGGTAGGGTAGTGGGTAGGTAGGGTAGTAGGTAGGTAGAGTAGTAGGTAGGTAGGGTAGTAGGTAGGTAGGGTATTAGGTAGGTAGGGTAGTAGGTAGGTAGGGTAGTAGGTAGGTAGGGTAGTAGGTAGAAGGTAGGGTAGGAAAAAGAGCATTGCAACGCATGCCGGGAACAGCCTGTCCTTTCCTTATCCTTACATAGTATAAAACAAAGTCGCTATTTTTGTCTGTTTGTCTGTATGCTTAAATCTTTAAAACTACGCAACGGATTTTGATGCGGTTTTTTTTAATAGATAGAGTGATTCAAGAGGAAGGTTTTAGTATATAATTTGTACGACATCCACGCGGGTGAAGCCGCGAGCATCAGCTAGTTAAATATAAAAGTGGCCACTTTTGGCCATACCTTTCAAAGCGATCTCAATTCTAAAACGAGGCCTGTCTAATTTATTGAAATGTTTTCAGACAAGACGACTACTACGGTGGAGGATTACCTGTACTCTACATACCCAGCCATGGACCTAAGCCTGAAGTCGGGGTATGTTACAAAAATAATTATAACATCAGTTTGACGAAATAATTTTTTTTTTTTCATTTTTAAAATACCTTGCCCCACACTAGGAATTTCCCCTGTATCGAGGTATCTTATAGAGGAATCAATGTCAAAATTGATCTTGAATTTTAATCGTAAAGATTACTGTACTTTTATCTTAGATAAATAAATATGTATTTGTTAAACCTATACGGTCATTACTAGTCATTACACCTAACTGGTCCACATTTTTCGCGAAAGATGGTAAGAGTAATAGAAATCAGAAGAACATACTTTAAACGTTTTTATTAAAAGAATAATTAATCACAATCAACGACATTTTATACCAACTTAACAAAATTTTTAGCGAGTCAGCGCTCCTCGAAAATAATTATGACATAATAGTAAAAACATAGGTGGATTTATACTGTGAAGTTGCAATATCGATTTGTTTAAATAATTAACAAGTTACAAATGTGAAGCCTTATATTATTATGTAGGATAATTCGTGGAAATTTTGAATCTATTTTAGAAAAGTCTAGGGTTTATGCAAAAGACCAGGGGGTCTAACATGGCGACTTTAGCAGATCATAATATGAATTACGTTTAAAGATGTAAACTGGACCTTTCATAATAGTAACACTGTCTGTGACCATTTTGTGAATTTTAATGAAATTCATATTTTTTTCTTATTCTGATATATTCACCTGAATGGTCACAGACGCATTTACTTACTAAATATTATGAAAGGTCCATTTTACGCTTTTTAACGAAATTCATATTATGATCTGCTAAAGTAGCCATTTAAGACACCCTGCTTCCAAATTGCCAAATGCCAATCGAAGCGATTATATTCCCTTAAACCAGCCCTGTATAAAATCTATTCCTACCTGAAATGTCTTAACTATATTCTATCTCTCTGCCAATTTTCAGATACAAAAAGCCAAGGATTTCATATGGACTTACGGGAGCCCTTAGTCCAGGTCTTCCTTACAAACTTAGCTTAGATCTCCTACTCCTAAACTCTAGACTTGTTAAATTTCAGGTTGTTAGTACAAAAAAAAAAACAGTATATTTTTACAAACATGTGAAAGCCCTCAGACCTCCTTATTCTGGCCATGTTGCTAAACTCGCTAAATCCGTTCTTAGTCAACGTCTACTAACTATAAAGTACCTTCCTGCCAAAATTGTAGCACAAAAAAGGAAGGACTGTCATACAAACTCGCGTGAGCCCTTAGACCTCCCTAGTCCGGCCCTGTCGCAAAATCGGTTCTTAGCAAACTTCTACTCACCTACTACGTCCCTGCCAAAATTCAAGTTAGTAGCACACAAAATGATGGACTTTTAAACAAACTTGCGAGCGCCCTTAAACCTCTCTAATCCGGCCCTGCCACAAAACCTGTACTTAGCAGAGTTCTTCTAACTATAAACTACGTGCCTGCCAAAAATCAAGTTTGTAGCACAAAAAATTAAGGATTTTCTTACGAACTTGCAAGAACCCTTAGACCTCCCTAATCCGGCCCTGTCACAAAATCTGTTCTTACCAGACGTCTACTAACTATAAACTACGTCCGTCTCAAAAATCAACTTTGTAGCTCAAAAAATGAAGGACTTTCATACAAACTGGCGAGAGCCCTTAGACCTCCCTAATCCGGCCCTGTCTCAAAATCTGTTCTAAGCAGACGTCTACTAACTTTAAACTACGTCCCTGCCAAAAATGAAGATTGTGGCACAAAAAATGAAAGACTTTCATACAAACTGGCGAGAGCCCTTAGACCTCCCTAATCCGGCCCTGTCGCAAAATTAATTCATAGCAGACGCCCACTGACTATAAACTACGTATCTGCCAAAAATCTAGATTGTAGCACAAAAAATGAAGGAGTTTCATACAAACTTGCGAGGGCCCTTAGACCACCCTAATCCGGCCCTGTCGCAAAATCCGTTCTTAGCGGACGTCTACTAACCATAAACTACCTCCCTGCCAAAAATCATCTTTGTACGTCCAGCGGTTTTCGAGATTTCGTGATGAATCAGTGAGTGAGTGAATGAGTGAGTGACCTTTCGCTTTTATAGATATAGAAGATAGATGTTGCTTTAGTGTCGCAGCAAGCTAATTTGTTTAAAACAACAACTATACAGCTCAATAACTTAATTCTAGACATTTACAGAACAAAAAGGGCGACAACTTTCTATAGGAACTAAATAATCTAAAAACTAAAAAATAATCGTGATAGGTACTTGCGTTGTCTACAGGGTGTAAACGAACCCTTCACGAAGGTAATTTAAATAAAGTAATAACCTGAAAAACTAGTGTTTATAAAAAAGCTGTAAAAAATTTGGAACTTTGATCCCGTATATCTCCGTAACTACCCCTAGTTACGGAGATATACGGTATAGTTATATTCCCAGGTATAGTCTAAAACAAAAAAAAAATCGCAGTGATGGGGAGAACAAGTCATGCCTTTCAGCTTCGTGAAGGGTACTTTCACACCCTTTATAACCTGTGGTCCTGTTCTTTAACAGTTACAAAGAGAAATACATATCAAAGAGACATTCAACCTAAGGGTGATAATGCAATAACAAGTTTGACCATACTTTGTTCGCGATAGGAAAAACCAATACATATACGCAATCGGTAAAGTCTGTCTAATATACTTAAAATGCTAAAAAGATCTATGGGGCTACTTACTTGGGGTGTATGTGCTACGGGGCACCAGTTTGGGCCGACAGGGCCACCATTGGAGCGGTACGACGTAAATTACTTCAAAGCCAGCGGTTGGCTTTGATTTTCTTGTGTAAAGCGTATAGGACGGTTAGTACTGAAGCCTTACCGGTACTGGCAGGGGTACTTCCAGTCGATCTTGAAGTACAGCGCCGTGCTTCAATGTACTACTGCGCACGAGAGACCGCGGACACAGACTTTTTAACGCAACGTGACCGTGCTAAAATAGCTAGACTACTTAAACCACAGACTGACGTCTGGGAGGAACTTTTGTCTGAATGGCAATGTAGGTGGGATAATTCCATCAAGGGCCGACATCTTCACCAGTTCTTTCCATCCGTTCGTGAGCGGCTGGCCAGGACATGGCTGGAGGTGGATCACTGTGTCGCCCAATTTCTCACAGGTCATGGTAACTTTAAGAGTAAATTATTTTCCTTCAAGCTTGTTGCCTCGCCTTTTTGTCAATGTTCTACATCTGACTGCGAATTTGAACAAACTGCACATCACATTTTATGGGAGTGTAGTCTTTGGCAAAATGAACGTAATATTATGTTAAATAGTGTACAGGTTACATCCGGAGTTATTTACTATACGGACCTTGTAGAAACTAGAACAAATTTCCGTGCGTTCAAGCAATTTTGTCATACCTATTATTGGAATCAAATATAACAGCTCACAACTTAGGACCCAGTAATATTAATGGCAATAATATCCGTGGTGCTAGGCAACTGGGCTTATCTCAGTTGTATACGTCCCTGTGTGCCTATTGGCCTTGTTCTGTTCTGTCTCCTGCTGATATGGAGGGAAGTGGAAACTATGTTTTTTTTTTCCTACTCCTCCGCTATTCTTTTCTGATTAATTTCATTGCGGGATCCAAGACAGTTAAATCATTTCTCTGGGACTTCGTCGAGCTTCATTGTCTCGGCGCTTTTCTTGTGGTCGCCACTGTTGATTCTGGCTAACAGGAGTTACAGTGGTTTGGGAATAGTGTGGCGGGCTTGTCCCAATAAAAAAAAAATACTTAAAATGCAAATAAAATAAAACAAGTTTTAAACAAAAATATCTATTGGTATGCAACAATTTCTAGTTTTCGGTTTTTACCCGCGATCAATTTAATAATAATTTTAAGTTAGTCATCACTTACCAATTCCAGTTTTTTTTATGTGAAGGTCTTCTAGACTGACTAAAAACCACCCATGTTCCTTGTTAGGGCTCGTTTACGGAGACGCGGGACGTCGCGCGGCGCGTGTAGAAGGCTCGTCTCGTGCTTTTTTATTAATTTACTGTGAGACGGGTCAACCGCAACAAACGCTGCATTTTAAACTTACGAGCTTCTTACGAGCGAAAAATCGCTTCTCGTAAAATCGACGTTTGAAATCGTTAACTTTTTCATACATCGCCATGTGTTTGAATTAAAAACGCAGCACGCGCCGCGCGACGCCCCGCCTGTACGTAAACATGCACTTAGCCCTTTGTATCGAGGCCACGGTACCTCTTTCGAACAACCCGCAGCCCAGCCGGATACAACTGAATATTAGTTTTTTAACTGACATGATCACTAAACGCGGGATGTTTACTGTACAGTGTACAGCACCGACATATTCGGAACTCAAAACAAACGGTAAACATGGTAGATAACCCGTTTCCAGTGCCAATGATAACTGAAAGTTTGTGTATTACACTGGGTGACGACCTCCACAACCCAGTTAGTCCTGCGTAATAAGATACCCCTTGGTGAGATTGGTTGTCAGACTTTCGCGCCAGTGACTGCCTGTAATGATCTACAAAGGACGGCGGTCCAGCTGTTGTTTCTGTGATCTGTGGTCCAGGCTAACAGACGTAAAACGTAAGTTTTAATGCGAGAAAGTATATGATTCACTGCAGTAAACAAAATCAGAAGTAAAAGAAATATATAATATTCTTCAGGATAATATGCTAGTAACATAGTGTTATGAAAACATAATTCAACTAACTTTGCTCCATAGAAAAAAATCACGAAGATACCTCTAAAAATTTCTTTTAACGAGTAAAAACCATACTAAAAGACATGTCATCGTTCGGTTTTTTTTTGCCAAATAATTCTACAAGCAACATATTAAAATCATAGTGTTTTACTTTTTTAGTGTTTTTGTAAATCGCAAAATACCACTAATTTCGCAAGCTGATTAGCTCAAACGAAGTTTGACCCACCACAAATAGAGTTGCTAATTTGAGGTAGTATAAGCTCTTAACATAATTTCCGAGGTACGGTGGAAGCTCGACATGTAATGTATCAAATGTATGTTCGACCATCCACGAACCGACCGTAGCAAGCGTTGCTTAACCGTGACTAGCGACCCGTGTGGCTGTTATAGATTACCCATAAGCCGCGAGTAAGAGCTAGAGAGAGCTTGTGTAAAAATAATAAGAGGTATTATCAGGAGATAAAGACCGAGATTACCTCGTTGGGGGTATTCTAGTGGTTACAAGTATTGGGGTGGTTTCTAGTGGTTACAAGCGCGGCTACTGAGCGTGAGGTCCTAAATTCGACTCACAGATCGGGAAAAGTGTTTTTGGGTTTTTCCATCAAGAATTTCTCAATAGCAGCCACGAAGTTTAGGAATTTGTGTATGGTTGATGGCAATAGGGTCGCCCCCTATTACATGGACCTCAATAAAACTGGCGAAATGTGGATGTACTTAAGGTACACCTTTACCTTACTCTTCAGGTACCTACTATAGGAGTGATGGTCTGTTATGTTGTATTAAGACTAAGTACATATTGATTTCCAGCCCAAATGCGGGAGAGTGTTACTAAACAAAGGAATAAACCTGCGCGACTCGAGCACGTTGGAAGGACAGTGGCCATGGCAAGTTGCACTCTACCAGCAACAGGTTAGTAGCTACTTTTCCTTATCATCATTTCAGCTGAAAGACGTCCACAGATGGCCATAAGCCCCAAGTCGCATGCTAGCAAAGGAGGTGGTGGAATGTGAGAGGGAGAGAACCTCTCGTCCCAGCCGCTGCGGGAGACGCTCCGGGCGTCGGGGGTTACGTGAAGGCTTCCGCCCACTGTACCGACCGGGTGGTTTTTAGTCAGTAGAAGTCTGACTCTCCCTTCCACTCCGCCCAGAGCAGGAGGAGTCATTTGATGATTTTCCACCAACTTGACCAGTCCCATACGTCTCAACTCATCAAGTGGGTGGGTAATCCATCATACATCCTGCGAATCCCCGCAACCTTCACCAGGTTGAGACCATTGGTCATCGGTTTTTTTTTTATTCATGGGAGATTTATTTTTCATATGTATTTATAAATGTAAGACTATACTAAATATATAAACTAAACTAACCTAAAAACAAACTAACTATAAAAGGGCATCGAAAAACTCCTCCTCAACGCTGTCAGCAGGTAAAGTACCCAAGAGACTGGCAGCGTTGCCGCGTTGTATGGCAACACTTATCCTCTGGCCAAAGAAAAAGCCAGCCCTTGGGTCAGAGGAAGCGTCAACAAGGCGTTTTGAAATATCCATAAAAAGGCTGTGTGCACTAGGACCCCACGGCCCTAAAGTTTTTTTTTTCCGTTTTTTTTTTAGTTTAGTTTTTTTTGTTTCATCGGTTTTATTGTAATAATATGATTGTTTCTAATAAATATTATGTGAAGTAAGTCGCAGTCAATGTATTTGCAAATAAACCATACAGGGTAGCTAATGCATGTACCGGTACATAGTGTTTTTCATTTGGAATTTACAGCATTTCATATTTTCAAGATGGCGTCGGTTCTCGTAATCAAACTTTCGAAGAAGAAGAATGGAATGAAAAGAGACAGGCTTATGTCCCAGCAGTGGGAACATAATAACTGATAATTTATAACGCATCTAAGGCATCATGATTTACGCCCGTGGGGGATGCGGGATGTTCACACGATACCTCGGCCTCGATATAAAGAGCTAAGAAGGAACATGGGTGGTTTTAGTCAGTAGAAGTCTGACACTCCCTTTCGCTCTGCCCAAGAGCGGGAGGAGTTATTTGATGATTTCCCACCTCCGAAAAAAAAGGCATCATGATTTCCAGTTCTTTCGAACAAACGTTTCTCTTTCATGTCTTCTTACATCCATACTCTTCTTTTTTCCCAGACTTCAGTGAACTTCAGATACATTTGCGGCGGTACCCTGGTGTCCAAGCGTCATGTCATCACGGCAGCCCACTGCGTCACCAGGAAGTCTTCCTCAAGAGCCGTCAACAAGAACACCCTAACGGTCTACCTGGGAAAACACAACCTTAGGAACTCTGTGGATGGAGTGCAAGTTAAGTTTGTAAGTACATGTTTTTATGTTTTTTTAAAGTTCATCATTTTCCATTGTGTGTCGATGACTATTCAAATTGACTCACTCCAAGATTTAGCGACGACTTTGACACTTTCAGGTCAGACAGGATACGTTATCAAGTGATAGGTACCATAATTTGTGGGACAACACCAGATTTGCACTATAGGGCAAAGTCATCGAGGAATCTCCACTTATACAGGTTTCCTTGCTTCGGCCTTCTTGGCCTAATTGGTTTGAGGTCGGCGCAGTATGTCTTCGTAAACCATAGTTCTCTAGTAGTCGCCAGCTTCTGAAGCCGGTTTTCAGTTAGTTATGAAAGTGAACTTTGGAGAAGTTCCTTTTAATACATTATGTTTTTATTTTGGACCGATTCATTTATTTAATACTAACTGCCCGCCCCGGCTTCGCACGGGTGCATTTTTCTTTCATACAATCCCTTTGCTGATGATTATGCCTTCAGGTGCCTACGAAACCGGAGATGATGTTTTATCATACATGCAGCACTTGAATTTTATTTATTGGTATACCAACTTGGGTATACTTATATTATGTACTTGGGTATACTCCTTCGAGGATTACAGGCGTGTTTTTGGATGTCTTATTAAAAGTGACAATACTAAGAATATTTTTGTGAAATACCACTATGCTATTAATTGAAGTTACCTAACTGTCCAAACTCCACCATGCTATCGCAGTCTACTCAAATCTGATTTACATTAGAGGGAGCAGGGCCAAATCACTATTCTACCAACCCGCACTGGGCCCGCGGGTGGATTATAGCCTATCCCTCCCCAGAGAGGAGGTCGGAATCCCTGCAGTGATGATGATAATGATTGAGGATTCACAATACTACGATAATTTTTGTGAAATATCACTGCGCTATTTGAAGTTACCTCACTGTTCAAACTACCTCGCTACCGTATCCCTCTCAAATCAGATTTAATCAAAATGGATTAGCACCCTTTGTCAGCATCAAACGGGAGTCAAACCCGGTTCAAAGGCCGAACGGTTAATTGATTGAGAGTACCTTAGTCGTGTACATTACTAATTATAGGGTGATTGATCTTAACTCCTAACCTTTCGGGTCGCCCCATTGTTTTAGTGTTTGTTATTGACGTTTTCGACAAACAGTTATTTTTTTTGAGGTGGTAACAGTGGCGCCTGGTATAGAAAAATTGAAAGGAAGTCTCTTTCTTGGTATGGTCCATTGATATAATAAAACCCAAGATACACACTCCGCGTCTCAAAACCGTCCGCTTAAAATGAGTTCACAATCGTTTATTGCCCGTGGTCCACCTGCGTAGTCCACCTGGGTGTACCACGGGCAATTATTTTTGCCCGTGGTCCACCTGGGTGTTCCACGGGAAATTATTTTTGCCCGTGGTCCACCTGGGTGTACCATGGGAAAGATTTTTTGCCCGTGGTTCACCTGGGTAATAATATGATAACCATAATAAAAGAAGGTACAAAAGTACTAGGCTAGCATAGGTTCCAGGTAGTTAACTATTTAAATTATTCTGGGTAGGTGAACCAAATTAATTTAAATACATACCATCTGGAACCTATGCTAGCCTAGTACTTTTGCTGGGTTATATTCCCACAAGACAATTTCAGTTAGCTTGTAGCCCAAAATTCAGATCCACAAGGAAATTGTTAGAACACCGAGATCCCTTGCGGATGCCCTGAGAAGACTGGGATGTTTGATCTGCTTCTGGAGGGTGGTGGGCTGGATGGAGTAATGGCCGCCATGGCTCATGTATAATGGTCCACTTTAAGGTCTAAGTGCGGAAACCAAATCCCTTAATTTATTAACAATTCTTTTTATATCCCTAAATAATTAATTTCGTTTATATTTTTTATGTCTAACGTATAATGAGGTACCAATAAATAGATTAAAACATTTTCACACTGGCTTGGCTTTACAATTTATTATCAATATTATTCTTTCGTTATACTACGATAGAAACATATGGACATGGAGGTGGACCACGGGCAAAAATAATTGCCCGTAGTACACCCAGGTGGACTACGCAGGTGGACCACGGGCAATAAACGTTCACAATGAACTCATTTCAAATAGTCTCGCGTCGCTCGCTTCTCTGCACGGTCGTACAAAATACTTTTTTATATTGCTTTTTATAACTGCATTGTAAAGGGAATCTGCGTAAGGTTGAATTTGCCAAAAAAAATATGTTTAAAGTGACGATAACTACATGTAGTAGTGCGTGTATTGGTGAGTGTTTGGCGACAGCTTCGACTGTTTGTTTTGTTAGAGACTGTGCATCTATAGGGTTTTATTATATGGTCATGTGATGAGGAGGGATAAAACGCATGTGAGTAAAAAAGTGATGGATATAAATATTATTGAATGGAGAGGGAGAGGAAGGCCAAAGAAAAGATGGATGGATTGTGTGAAAAAAAAAACAAAATTGTCAATTATTATTGTCAATATGAAAAAGAAAGGAGTCAATTCCACCGTGACTTCTAACAGGGAAGAATGGTAGAAGAAAATGTGTTGCGCCAAAAAAATGGGATATGGGCGGGAAGATGATGACTACTTATTGTTCTAGAATAGGAGCTTGAATCTAAATAATCACAGCCCCACGGATCGATCTTTTGGTTAAGCCACGCATGCCTAGGTTGGTCCGTGGATGCCTATTACATAACGAGTTTCCTATGTGCCTCGGAAAGCACGTAAAACCGTTAGTCCCGACTGCCATGTAAGTAGGTACCGATCTTTGGCATATTTACATATTCCGTCTGTTTAGGTACGTATTTCGTCTACCTATTATCGGCCAATAATAAGTAGACCCACTGAAAAACAGAATGACGGACTTACGGGGAATAAAACCAGTTTCTAATACAAATCTTTCATTATTCCAGGTGAACAGAATCCTGCGATACCCAGAGTTTGATGCCAAGACCTTCAAATCAAACCTGGCGATCTTGGAGCTCAAGGACACCATCTCCTTCTCGGAGAGGATCCAGCCTGTCTGCCTCTGGCCAGAACATGAAACGGGGCTCGAAAGCGTCGTTGGGAAGACGGGTTCGGTATGTACTTACTCAATATGATGAGTCCTGACTAAAAAAATATGATTCTGTTTAGTCCGTCAGTTAGATTATCAAAAAATATTGGATACAGATGTGTGCTGGGGAGTTTGTTCCGCCACTTCTTCTTTTCAGCTAAACACTAGGAAGTGTCGATGGGTGGGCGTTTTGGGGGACTGCCTTTTATAAAAACTTTTTTGCAAAAAAAATCAACCGACTTCAAAAACACCAAAAAGTGAAAAATAAACTTCAGAAGAAAAATCAGCTTCTGAAGTCGGTGACATTTGTTTGTTTGATTTGGATTTTTTTTGCCACCGACTTCAGAAGCTGATTTCAGAAGTTTATTTTTCACTTTTTGGTGTTTTTGAAGTCGGTTGTTTTTTTTTGCAAAAAAGTTTTTTTATTTTTTCATTTTTAGTTGTGTATCTTATAGAAATATTTACTATGAAACCTATACTTGTATAACGTCAGAGAAAGCACGAAA
Source organism: Diarsia dahlii (assembly GCA_949775195.1). Taxonomy (NCBI): domain Eukaryota; kingdom Metazoa; phylum Arthropoda; class Insecta; order Lepidoptera; family Noctuidae; genus Diarsia; species Diarsia dahlii. The sequence goes on along the minus strand of OX459210.1, from coordinate 9,394,286 downwards.
CACGTAATGCGTGCCTATGTTTGAGGGTTGCCCTCGATTTCTCTGGGATTCCATCACCAGGATCTGCTTTCCATATCATGGTACCACTCTTGAAATATCTCCGTTCCAATAAAAAAGAATCATCAAAATTGGTTCATAAACGACGAAGTTATTCGCGAACACACCTAAAAAACGAACGAAAAATGTTCATAAATTATATAAAAATGGTCATAAAATTAAAAGTACTGGGCCAAACCATGCTAAATTTTTATGGGACCAAATGGCAACTATTTCGCATCAAACTAAAAAAGAATCACGTAAATCGGATCATAAATCGCAGCGTAATCGGTGTACATACAGAACAAAAAAAAAAAAAAAACAAACCGATCGAATTGAGAACCTCCTCCTTTTTGGGAAGTCGGTTAAAAATGTAAATAAGTAAAGTAAAGTAAATATTGACGTTCGAAAAGTGCTGATTATCAGCCTAGTTTCAATAAATGACTTTTGATTTTGATTTTGTTTTATCGAATTAATGAAAATTGACGAAGATAAAACGCGTCAAAATCAGTAGGCATTTGACGTTACTACGTCATACGTGGTAAAAAAAATGTAGTGCGGTGTTACGTCACATGAGTTTTCGAAGTACTGTATCGTCTCCATTTTTTGTTTACGTGAAAAAAGAAAAAATACGTGTACAATATTTTTTGTAAATCTATCTGACGGACTAATTAGATTTTTTTTGTCAACCACCCTATTATAGCTGAGCCACCTGGGTGTCTAAAACGGCCGCTTTAGCAGAATCACAATACCCACCCTGTTCCGTGCCACTGCCGGACAAAAGCCAGCAAATTATTAATTTAATTATTACTTATTGAAAACTTGAGTTAGTTTAGTTTTCTCGTTGATTTTAGTTTTCATTTTGGCCCTATAAGTTACGTTTTTGTAGGTATCAGCTGGTTTTTTTTTCAAATTGTTTATTTGATTGTCAACTTACATCTACCATTACAGGGTAACCCCAATGCGATAAATGTGCCTTAATTACTTAATTGTTACTTGTAACAAAGTAAAATGTTGTGGGGGTTTCATGGTCAGAATGATGTTTCCTTCCACGTATATGTATGTAGATATGAATCCAGTACAAAATTATATTTTTTAATCATCATCGTTATTGATCTTAGAGGTCAACACTTTTTCTAGGCCCTTCAAGAAAGCGTTACCCATACACATAATAATATTGTAGTTAGTAAGACCATTGATGAAATACAAACTATTCCAGTGTCTAATGAAGACATTGAATTGACGATTCCTCTGTTGATTTTCCAGATTGTAGGCTGGGGATACGAGACTACAGGAGTGGCTAAAGAAGACCTGACTCAACGGCAAATGGCGGTGGTAGACCAAGAAACCTGCATCAGGTCTTACATAGACTTCTTCAGAACATTTACCTCTGACAAGACGTACTGCGCTGGATATAGGGACCGTAAGTTTACCGTTTTTACCATAGATTGTTATATAGATAGATATACCATAAATATGAAAGAGAAAGGAAACGTTTAACAGGGAAAATGGAAAAAGATAAACAGGTTGCGCCGATTTTAAACAGAACGGGATAAGGGCAGGAAGGTGATGATGATGACCATAGGTTTTTAGGTAATAGTCTTTTTTCTGAAAAAACTGCCAAACTCCATACAGTCAAACTGTGACCTCGATTTCAGATGTACAGTCGCCGTCAGATATATTGTAGCAGACAAGGTGACCAAATACTTCTGATCAATTTAAAATGTCAATAAGTTCCATACACTACAAGTTACCATTAATATCTGAACATTCATTACTTCATTAATATCTGAGCAGATGCTTTCAATGATTTCTATCAGATAACAAAAATATCTGTTGTTTGGTGTCAAGCACCTGTTCAGATATTAATGAAGTAATGAATGTTCAGATATTAATGGTAACTTGTAGTGTTAGGAACTTATTGACATTTTAAATTGTTCAGAAAGAAGTATTTGGTAACCTTGTTTGCTACAATATATCTGACGGCGACTGTACTAGTATTCGTTCTGAGAATGGCTAAATGATAACTGCACGCTCGGGTCACGTCAAGACGTTGGTCTCGGCTGTCTTTTTGTGGATCATTGACAGTCGTTACAAGTAGTCAGTGACCCAAAATTCTGACAACCAGTCTAAGGCAGTGGTCCGACCGCGGGCGAGAAAATGACTAACTATCGGCGATTTTGTCTCAGAAGAAACGAACAATAGATGTACATTCCGTGTAGACGAAAGAGATGCATACATTAAAAGTTGCTCTCTGACTGTTCACACTGCCGGCGAAGACTCGCTTTACTCGTTTTGTCGCTGAGCGATGAGCTTTCAAAAATAAACACAAGATAGAGCTACCGCGGGCGAGTAGCGTGAGTATTCGCTCGTTGCACTTGCACACTCGCTCATAGCCCGGCGACAAAACTATCGAAATTACACACTCGTTTCCCGCTGATCGCCAACTCTCTCGTCGTTCTAGTTCTACTCGTTTCTCGTTCATCGTCGGCGGTCGGACCACTGCCTTACTAAGGCATATTGTATTACGCAGTACTAACTGTGCTGTGTAGGTCACAGCTACATCAGGTTGCACTGGAAGGCGGCCCCAACATAGTTATTTATTTTTTATTTATTTTATTTATTTATTACATTTAGTACAGCAAAAGCCATTAATACTAAATTAACTAATCCTTTTATTCGGTCTTCTCGCAAAACCACAAGCATTCTAACATTATCGTCTTCCACTCATCAGCAAACAAATCCAATTCAGGGTTGGTCTCCACGACCGCGTTGAGCATCGTTAGCATACGCGGTATAGGGGAGGTGGACCGAGCTACAGTGCGACAAAATGGGACATTAAATAATTTGTGCTTTCTAGAGCGATTATAATTATTTGGAACAAATAATTGACACAGCTCCGCATGTAAGTCTGAGGCGTCGGTGTGACCATGTATGATTTTATACGCTGTTGTTATTTGGTCAACAGCCCGCCTAACTTTAAGGGAATTAAAATTTAAACATCCTAAAAGGAATTTAGTAGGATACATATAGGGATAGTATCCAAACACTCGTTTGTAGAGGTACCTGAGAAAAGCTTTTTGCACCTTTTCCAGCATGAGCATATAGGTAACCTCGTGAGGATTCCACACACAAGCGCTAGTTTCAAGCTTGCACCGAACTAATGCGTTAAACAAAAGCCTAATAACTGCCTGGTTATTAAAACCTTGACAGTTACGTAAAACAAAACCTAAGCGTCGGAAAGATTCCTTAGCCAAACCTATAATGTGTGTATGGAACGTCAGTTTGCTATCAAACGTTACACCGAGGTCTTTGGCTGAGGATACTCTGGCTATAGACTCATTGTTCACTCCGTAGTCGTACTGTATAGGACTCCGCATGCGGCCAAAGCTCATAATTTGACATTTGGATGTGTTAAATTCCATTTTGTTGGTGGCAGCCCATTCACTCAAGGCATCGATATCACGCTGGAGAGCTATACAGTCAGACACGGAGCCAACAGTTGCATATATTTTCAGATCGTCGGCGTAAAGTAGACATTTTGCATGTTTTATAATTTGTGGCAGATCGTTCACCATAATTTAAGAAGAGCAAGGGATAAGGAAGAGAAGAGCAGGTTATAAGGATAGGCAGATTATGAAGCGCTTCAATCACAGAGAGCCATCCCAAGTTATCTAAGAAACATTAAAATGGAACACCAAGAAGCTTCCAAGATCTTGTTTAGTTACATACAGTGAATTGAAACCACACTCTGTACATGGTAAATGATTTATACGGGAGCCGTGAACGGGAGTGCAAATACATGAGCTGCACCCGACCTAGTGCCACAGATTATCTAGAGCGCAGTGTAACACGACGTTTGTGGGCTATGGGCACAGCTTAGCTTAGTTGCAGCATTGATTTATAAATAAAACAGTAGACCACTGTTTTATTACCCGACTGCGGCGAAGCCCAAAAGGAGGGTTATTTATAAATCAATAGCTTTTTTAATGGACTATCTAACACATAAATATTTTATCAATTCAAACCAGTAGTTCCTGAGATTAGCCCATTCAACCGTACATACAAACATGCATACTCTTCCGCTATAAAATATTAATAATATAGGTAGTACAGTTTTACAATATTTGTATAGATAACTAAGTGTTATGCCCGACTTCGTTTGCTTCTAAGCTTTGTTGTGTATGTGTGAGACAAAAAAACAACCTATAGTGCTCTCATCATCATCAGCCTATGATATTCCCACTGCTGGGATGGGCTATAATCACAGCTCTAATCCAAAACGCGGGCCCACTGCGGATTGGTAGTTGTCACAATTATCTTCGAATTATTTGGTTATTTTGGTTCAATGTTTTCCTTCACTGAGAGCAGTGGTGATGAAATATAATTACACAAAGTAATGCGCCTGCCTGGGTTCGAACCCACGACTTACTGATCGTAAGTCGGGGCCACCACCACTGCGCTACCGCTGCTTCTCCTGCATGTGCTAAACTAGACTGTATGTATTCTATTTCTGTACCACTATTTCGGAACCAACAGCTTGACCTGCTTTCCGATTCACGGAAGAACAAGGTGGGGTCGGAGGAATAGGCGGTCACCTATCCACAGACCAACTTAGGCAAACGCAGCAAACCTAAGATCGACCCGAGTGGCAGTTATTATTGAGCCACGAGCCAGTTAGCGATTGACAGGCGATTGTGTCAATTTTCCCCCTTTTTTCCTTACTTGCAGGTGAATCAGCTTGCAACGGCGACAGCGGAGGCGGCATGGTGTTCCAGAAGGGAGACAACTGGTATCTCCGTGGAGTAGTCTCTCTAGCCGTGGCCACCCAAGGCACGTCGTCCTGCGACCCCAAGCATTATGTCATCTTCACTGACGTCGCAAAGTTCTTGCCCTGGATACAAGATAATATTGAGGATTATATTATTTAAACTGTGATTTTGTTTAATAATTTTTTAAGATAAATCTGGTTTATTTTACTCCATTAAATCGTCACCAAGATCCTTCTGGCAGAATGTGCTCGCCATGCGGCCAAGAGAGACTTGTGGGGAAGGATCGCAAAGGTAGCTACAGTTGTGAGCATGACCACGACCATTCCGTCAAGAGTAAACGACGACTAATAAGAAGAACTCTCCACATTTTTATTTTTGTTTTTTTGTTGTGGAAAACTGGAAATGCTCAATCATACTCGTATTGACCAAAACTGACTATAACCACACCGGTGCTACCTCGCACATTTTCGTCGAGGAGCAGTGAGAATCTAAATTAGACTTCCACTAGGCCCACCCTTTTTTGGGAAAAGCAACTCACCCGTCAACGTAGGAAGTATTTATTTGCTCTGGATCTGTTGGTTTTGGTCTGCTTATCTAGACTAACCTTTAGTATAAGGCCTCCAGTCAGAAGTATAAAAACTTAAAAAGGACAAGGCAAGGGACACGCTGAATCGGATGAAGGGTAAACCCGTTGACCGACTCCATAAAGAGGACTTCTGACTCTGAAATGTAATCATTACGGTACTGTTAAATGATAACTACTGTCTGTTTCCTGTTTACCCTTTTCAATACGAATCGCTAGTTATCGGTGCACGATTGGTTGAGCTATGCCCGTCAATAGGTCACGGGCTGCCAATAGCATCGTAAGAGAGGAGGGTTCAAGCATCCCTTTTAACAATGCGGCAGGTTTCATTGAACGCTATGCCAACGCACCTTGTATGAACACCAACTACCACAATCCCGTTTGAAGAACCTAAATGAAGCAAACGACAGAGCTGTCCAGGTCGGATAACATTTTAATTTATCACCTCGAAAAGGAAAAGAATAATAAACACTTGTAAAAATGATCGTTTAGCTCGACTTATAATAACTGAAGGATTCAAAGTAGCCTGTACGTTTTCACTAACAATCATCATCATCAGCCTGTAATGTTCCCACTGCAGGGACTCAGACCTCCTCTCTAGGATAAGGATAGGCTATTTTCTACTACGCGGCCCAGTGCGGGTTTGGTGGATGTCACATGTTTAGGAATTTTTTGGTTGCAAGAAATGCCGGTTTCTTCACGATGTTTTCCTTCACCGTTTTGAGAGCAGCGGTGATGAAATAACTTAAACAAATTAATTCGCTCTGCCGTTACTGTTCGTAAGTCGGGGTCGCCACCACTGGGCCACCGCTGCTGTCACTAAAAATAGGCGCCACTTAAGTACGTATTGTTAGAGACTAATTCTTCCAACCTCCTTGGTCTGAGAGGAAGTTTAGAAAAAAGAAGCATGGCGCGCGTCACTTGTCAGTGAACGCGCGCTCGGAGATGGTTAGTTTGACTTTTGGCGGCAACGAATATATTTTACTTTTTTTAAATATATTTCGCTTATGGTTTCTATTAATATATTCGCATTGTTTCTACTCTGCGCAACGGTATGGAAAAAAACAACAATATTGATGAGGAAAAAAACATAAACAACCTGAAACATTTTCATAAGGTTTTCAGCACGAGTAATTCGATTTACATCTATACACAGAACATAAAAAAATCTATACTAATATTATAAAGAGGTAAAGTTTGTATACTGTAAGGGGTAATCTCGGGATCTACTGAACCGATTTAAAAAAATCTTTCACCAATAGAAAGCCACATTATTGCTGAGTGTCATAGGCTACTTTTTATCCCTATATTCCCACGGGAACGGGATCTACGCGGGTGAAACCGCGGGACGTTTGCTAGTTATTAATAATTGGGCAATATATTCACTGGAAACCTTTTTACCACCGCTAAAAGTTGTTCTAAGTTCATCATAATTTTATAAGTAAACTAGTGACCCAACCCGGCTTCGTACGGAAGCAATTATTCTGCACATAACCCTTCCTCTTGAATCACTCTATGTATTAGAAAAATCGGCATCAAAATCCGTTGCGTAGTTTTAGAGATCTAAGCATATATAGGGACAGACAGCGGGAAGCGACTTTGTTAACCGACTTCCCAAAAAGGAGGAGGTTCTCAATTCGTTTTTTTTTTTCCATGTATGTACACCGATTACGCTGCGATTTATGATCCGATTTACGTGATTCTTTTTTAGTTTGATGCGGAATAGTTGCCATTTGGTACCATACAATTTTTTTTATACTATGTAGTGATAGTGATGATTTAGTGATAGTGATGATCATTGATATAGTTTCAAGCGTAAGATGAAGCTTCAGCTACATGGTATATTGAACGAGATTGGCGCAGGGTAGAGTGTAGGTAGTTGTGTAAACTTTCTGATAACATCATAATTATACAGTACTAGCTTTTGCCCGTGACTTCGTTCGCGTGGAATAGTGACTTCCGGCAGATTTTTGGTTTATCTCGCGAAAAAAAAAAAAAAAACTATCCTATGTCCTTTCTCAAGTTCCAAACTATGTCTGTACCAAATTTCAACAAAATCCGTTCAGCCGTTTAGGCGTGAAAGAGTAACAGACAGACAGACAGACAGACAGACAGAGTTACTTTCGCATTTATAATATTAGTATAAATAGTATAAATAGTATAAATAGTATAAAAGTATAAAAGTATAAGTATATTAGTATGGATGACAAGTTAGACGAGGGACTTATTGAAGGAGGGTATTAAGTATTCCATTCTCGTTCCAAATACTTATGTAAAAAAAAAACTGTAACCTTAATTTGTGCCGTAATTGTGCCATGGCCCCGCACGCTCTCCAGATCTCACTCTATAAGACGTTTCTTTTTCGCCATTGACCTACGTCTCGAGAATGATGAAAAGGAAAGACGTGGAAATGATAACGTGACTATTGACAGAGGAAAATGGAAGAAAAAAAACGAAGAACTCAGATATTTATTTATATAATTATGTTACCGGCCAAACCCGATTTCAGGACAAACTAGTTTTGCCTAGGCTAAACTAGTTCTTCCTTCACGTTCAGGGTTAGCGTTTCCGTCAGCAGGTCGACGCGACGTAGCCCCGCTGCGCTGCGCGGGGCTCCCATTTTTATCTGCAGGGTTTAAACTTTTAAAGGAACTTAACTAACCGAAGCTCGGGGTGCCCCTGACGTCGACCGTCAGCAGGCCCACCTTCTTCCTTCACTATCGCGTATAGTAAGAACTGGTTGAGCCTAGGCGAAACTAGTTTGTCCTAAAACCGGGTTTGGCCGGTGACATTATATACACTAATTTTTTTGAGTACCTATCACTCATGGGAAGCAAAACTATTCCCGAGACTGCCCGAATATCATAAACTTTTTCGTCGACTCTCCATAAAACACCTAGGTTGGCAATTGCAACAAACCTCGACAAAGACGAGACAAGATATCTATAGTTCTTAGTTGGTAACTAACAAATAACTGATAATAAGTAGCGTCTGCAAGTTACCTGCTGCGGTGCAACAGCGGCGGGTAAGTAGAACTATAAGTGAACTAACTTTAGCTAAGTTTGTGATCAGATGTAACGCCGCCAAACTTTCAGTTTGATAGTTTGTTAAGAAAATACTAGTTTTGGAGCAAGGGTTTTTGGCACAGTAGCACTCAGAATCAGTATTTAAACTGTTTGGTTACTACGTCGAATAAAAAAAAGAATTTTGAAAATCGTTAAAAAAATGATTACGCTTGCACTCAAACATACCTACTTATGCCACACTTTATGTGTGTCTGGGGAGATGATTGGCCTCTCCGATTGGTCTGGGTGCTTTCAAAAAATCTTGGAAGAGTCCCCTGAATATCATATATGAAAATCCAGACTGATATGTAAGTAAAGTGAGTAATACTTTTACCTGCCTTTAGCACCTGGTACCTGACAAATGGTCACTGCCAAGCCAGCAGGTATGCATACAAGCAAAGTACATACTACCACTGCATTACCCCATAACATTTTAGTTCTGAGAAAATAAGTAATGTCTGATCTTGGACCATCATCATCATCAGCCTATAATGTTCCCACTGCAGGGACTCAGGCCTCCTCTCTAGGAGAGGGATGGGCTATATAATCCACCACAAGGGCCCAGGCGGATTGGCAGATGTCACATGTCTTCGAATTTTTTTGTTCTACATGCCGGTTTCCTCACGATGTTTTCCTTCACCGTTTTGAGAGCAGCGGTGATGAAATAAATTACACAAAGTAATGCGCCTGCCTGGGTTCGAACCCACGACCTACTGTTCGTAAGTCGGGGCCGACACCACTGGGCCACCGCTGCTCCATAACCTATACGATATGTATTATGTTTGTATTTTCGGCACACTGATGCCTTGTAGATGAGTCAAGGATAGATTCATCTCAAAATTTATCAGTGAATCTCAAAAACCGTCGAATCATCAACATTTTTGGGGTCGAAATCAAGCTCAAGATCAATTTAGTCAACGATGTATCCCATTGTCTACCGCTACCGAGAGCTGGCTAAAGGACAATCGACTTTTTTAGATAGATTGGAATCTCGGTAAACTTTGGAGGTATAATTGGACTTATAATGTTAAATTGGCGAGAATTTTTTGGTAAAATGTTGGCTTATGAGACTTTTTAATAAACCGGTCTTCGGGCCATAACATCACGTCTGTAATCCTCGAAGGGTTGGGCAGATGTGTACCTGAAGACTCATGTAACAGAAGGGGAAATATTGCCATTTATAAACCGGACACAAATCCTGACTCCATGACTGATATTGAGAATTTCCTGATGAAGAAATCCATTAACAATTTACCCAACCCGGGATTCGAACCCAGGACCTCAAGCTCAGTATAGCAGTCGGCACGTAAGTTGAAACAAAATGGCGGTCGTCCGCATAGATAAAATGACAAAAATAGAGTGAGATTCGAACGAAAATGTGCAACTGAGCATTCAAGATCATAATTCAACTTACGGGATCTGTAATACATTATTTATTTATTTATTTATTTATTTAAACTTCATGCACAATAGTGATACATAGGCGGACTTAATGCCACAAGGCATTCTCTACCAGTCAACCTTAGGGTTATCGGGTCTCAGTCGACTTATTTTCATGATTGTAGCTTCGCGAACTACCGCCATTTTGTTTCAACTTACGTGCCGACTGCCGACTGCATACCTAATAGCGTTTGCGACCACTAGACCAACAGGCAGTCCATAAAGATTAATTTTGTAAATTTTTCCTACAGTCGTGTAGATGTGACCATTGAGGTTTTACCATCGCTATCTATAATAGGAGGTGGAGCTATTACATGAATAAATTGATTTGGGCGAACTATATTTATGCACAACTCTACTTAACTCTTCTTTGATCAATACTCATATTAATCGCTTAAATTAATTACATTTCTATAACCGTATAACTTTGTTCACTTAAACTATAAGTGAACAAAGTTATATTATAAGTTTTCTCATTAAATAAATTGCTTATACACTTAGTAATAAAGAAAAGAACCACTCACACGTATTATAACTCAATATTTAAGTACGGAGTTAAGTTGGCAAGTAACTACTATTTCACAGGTGAACCACATCAATGCGAAATGAATCCAGAAGTATCACTTAAGAGCCTATACTACCTCAAATTAGCTACTCTATTTGTGGTGGTTCAAACTTCGTTTGAAGTACTGTTAGAATAAAGTTCTAATCAGCTTGCACTACAAAGCTGTTGTTACGTCTTTCGCTGCGGCCGAATAGTGCGAATTTAGTGGTATTTTGCGATTTACAAAAAAACTATTGATTGGACTAAAAAAGTAAAACACTTTAATTTTAGTATGTTGCTTGTAGAATTATTTGGCAAAAAAATCAGAACGATGACATGTATTTTAGTATGGTTTTTACTTTTATAAATTTAATAATTTTCTAAATTTTTAGAGGTATCTTCGTGATTTTTTTCTATCGAGCAAACTTAGTTGTATTATGTTTTTACAACACTTTGTTACTAGCATATATCCTGAAGAATATCATATATTTTTCTGATTTTGTTTACTGCAGTGAATCATATACTTTTACGCATTATAAAACTTGCGTTTTACGTCTGTTAGCCGCTTAAGCCGAATTAAGATTTGCGTCGAATAGGTACTGGCTTAGGTTACATCACACCATCATCGTTTATTTTAGAAAACACAGCCCCTGTGCTGATCTCAGAGTGCTAATATATTGGTACATACAGTGCGATCAAATTATCTTGGCAGGTCTGAACACAGGCTCTGCGAACTTTTGCGCATGTAAACTTGTGAAGAAAACTGTTATTGCCAGATAAACCAATACCTATACGATCAGAAAATATCTAATTTAAACAGTGAGAAATACAAATAAAATAAATATCATAACACTTTTATACATTAGTTGTAACAAAATGACCTGCACGAAGTTCGGACCTGCCAAGATAATTTGATCGCACTGTACTAGCTTATAACTTGTGGCTTCGAACACAATGGATCGTTTTAGACGCGGGCCACACATAAATGGCGACGGGCGAGGATACGGCGCGGGCGGCTTCCCATTCCATTTAAATTTCATACCAAGTGCATAGAAATAAAGCGTAATTTAGAATACGCGCGCGGTGCGTCTTATCCACGCCCGAGCCACGTCATTCCGTGTGCTGACAAAGCGTCCGTACCATGTCCGCGCCCGAGCCATTAATGTGTGGCCCGCGCCTTAGTCTTTGACACTAGAAATAATGTAGCTTCCCGTTAGTGAAAGAAGTCGGAATCGGATCAGTAGTTCTGAAGATTATCCCCTACATACAAGCTTACAAACTGCCTCTTCATAATACTGGTATTCAGCTGCATCCGGTAAGACTGGAAGCCGACCCTAACATAGTTGTGAAAAGGCTAGGCAGATGATGATTTATAGGATTGATTGTATTTTTTGTTTTTTTTTTCTTGTTCTGAAACTTCTGTACTTACCTCCACTCGGTGGTATCACGATGTGGAGTCTCATTAAGTATTTAATTTAATGGAGCTGACTGCACCGCTGGATTACGTACGCTTGAGGTGCCCAATGTGGATGTTAATGTATGTATGGATGGATGGGTGGGTGGATGTAGGTTTTCATGCTTTACGGATAGAAAATGGGGGAGTTCAGTCGGTGTTTCTAATGTAGACGCACTTTTGAGTTCATCCGTAGCGATGGGGATTAATTTTGAATTAAAACCTGAATAATATTTTTGATTCTTTAAACTATTGAATAAAATAACAACATACATAATATAAAAGGGCATCAACAAACTCCTCTTTAACGCTGCCAGCTGGTAAAGTGCCCAAGAGACTGGTGGCTTTGCCACGTTGTAGGGCAATACTTAGCCTCTGGCCAAGGTAGAAGTCAGCCCTTGGGTCACGGGAAGCGTTTTTGTTCTTGTTATTCGGGTATGCATAAAAAAGGGCACCAAAAAGTTGCAACCTAGTAAATAGACAACCTTAAAGATGTTTTTGAATATTGACACCGTAATTCAAGAAAAACAGTGACAGCATCATTGAGGTATAATGTACTACGTACTAGAGAAGCTATTTCAAACAAAAAATGTGCGCGCACTTGATGACAGCGGGGCGGGCGGGGGGTGTCATGTTCTCATAGATTACTATTAATACGTGCAGATCCGACATAATGTTATTATTCTGCCTACTTGATATTGTACGTATGTACTTAGAAAATAAATAAAAATTTACTTAAACTGGAACAATAATTTTTATTTTATCTGTGATTGAATGTTGATGGCTGATTCAGTGAATGTTGATTCAAATTTGCAAATACTTTTTTCCTAATTAAATGCTTTACGGTGTTTACGGACATATAACTAAAATCACATTTCAGGGCAAGACCACTTTGCCGTATTAAATTACGTACACACGGCTACACATCAAGCTATACAAAACCAGTATAATCTGATCGTTCATTGTGCGAAAAGATCTAGTATAGTGAGGCTAAGATTAACTGGTTTTGTATAGCTTGATGTGTAGCCGTGTGTACCTATGATAGATGTGTGAAGTGGAAGTATAAAGTATAGTCAAACTATCAATGCAATCTTCACATTTTAATTTTTTTATTAATTGTCTTGATACATAAGCAAATATTATACAACCTACTATCAATTTCGACTCGCATGTAGAGGATTCGTGGCCAAGCATACGGTACAGAATACGTCGATAGTGTCTGGTCTGAGCATTTTATTCTTTGACATTCACGTAAAAATGGCCGCCGCGATGACATATTGCACTGGAAAAAATATAATTAAATTATGTGTGTTTTAAAGATAATACTGGTAAAAAGTCACTCCTTGACTTTGAATTAAATATAATTGAATTATTTCTACAGTATCTAAATGCACACGAACGCATAATTTAGACAAGAAAACTTCACTCAAATATGTCATGTCGCAGCAACCGCTCGGCATAGACTAAATGAGGTGCAGTCCACGGACCGCAACGTGTGTTACAAAAAATCTAGTTGAGGCGTCTCCTCTAGTACGTAGTACATTATACCTCAATGGACAGCATCGTGACAACGCAACGGTGAAAACTAACAAGAAAAATTTGAAGCAATCAAAATTGCTACCAAAGTATTCCCGTTTTCGGAGTAAGAAACCAAAATGTCGAAGCCCTCAAGATTCAACGATGTCTTTGAACAATCGTTATACACTTACATGCCATATCAAATAAGAAAACTTAAAGAGCCTAATCAAAACGAGAACGCTGGTGACCCAGGGAATGGACACAACCAGAAACAGGGGCTTGTGGGTCGACTTCGTCCCGTGGTCGAGATGATTGCCTTTAGCGAAATAAGCATTGGTTCTTTAATGATAATATTTCTTCTAATTCTTGCTTTTGATTACGACAAAATGTATGCGACTGAGAATACTAGGCGTAAGTGTTTATTATTTTTCTTTTGTATAAAATTGGTGTAAGTAACTGTTTATCACTGCTTGGGCCCAAAAAGTTGTCATGTTTATTGTTAGAATCATTAAAGGGGAAGCGCCGAGGTGGCCCGCGAAATTTGATAGGTTTTTAGCAATTGGAAGGTCATTGTCAGGCTGTGTCGACGGCGCGTTCGTATTCAGAAAGAGATGTCAGCAACATTGCAGGGGCCCGCAAGAGCCGACGCCTGCCGTGACTGCGGGTTTTTCGTAACAGGATTGGTGCCCCGGACACAAAGAGCTAATGGGCCTACCACACGCTCAAGCTTCACCACACTCTTGGTTCACACTTCACAGTACATCGCGCGTATGGTTGATAAAACTGTATTACCTACCACACGCGCGATGTACTGTGTGCACCGTGTAATCGCGCAGGCAGTTTGTGGTGAAGTGTGAGCGTGTGGTAGGTGCATAAGAAGGAACATGGGTGGTTTTTAGTCAGTAGAAATTTGACACTCCCTTTCGCTTCGCACAGAGCGGGAAGAGTCATTTGATGAATTCCAACCATCTAAAATAGAAATTGTGGCCTGATTTGTGTTGCCATTCTAAAGCAAAATAATTTAACTATTCTTTCAGTGATAAGTTTAATGTCTTGTTGCGGTCTGGTCCTTCTCGTAGTTAATGGAATATTGTTACTGGCATCAGTGAGGATGGATAATAGGAAGTTTTTGGGGGTGAGTCTTGTAGCTTTATTTTTTATACATAATCAGCCTGTAATTTTCTCACTGCTGGGACACAAGCCTTCTCTCTAAGAGAGCTTAGTATAATAACATAACTTATAATTATATCATAACTCTCGGCTGCCACTGCTCCTTCAACATACCTTTATCCGATTCATTTATTGGGTAATTCTTCTTTCTTCGTTTTAAAGATTGACTTTTCAAAGCGTATGCCTTGAATTTACAATACGTTTATATTTATTTATATTTATACGTTTTTATTTAATTTGTCCTATTAGTTACTTTGGGTCATATTCAAAATAATCGTAAGATGAATAATATTTGATTGTAACAAAAAAATAGTCAAGTTTAGACATTATGTCCGCTACATTTTCTTTCTTTTTATTTGTGTTAAATAAATGAAAAGGAAGAAAATAAAAAAGTTTTATTTCTTAATTTTCGTGTACTTAATGCAAAGCTATAGTTAAATTATTATTTTTTTAGTTTACCGTGGACATTACATACTTGCAAGTACCGGAACCTACGCAATGTGTGGTTTGTGTTTTTTTATTAAGCTCAGATAAATATTTATTTTAATCTGTTTGTTTATGAAATTCTAATCAGTATTATCTCATTATAATATAATAATTGGGTCGAACATTAAGAGAGTAGTAGATAATACACATTTATTTTGAATATGACTCATATATTCGTCAGGGGATCTAAAATTCTTAAAATGGTCACAGACGCAGTTACTTATCAATGGTCCATTTTACGAATGTTAACGTAATTCACATTATTTTCCTGCTGAAGTGGCTTTTATAAAACGACTTTTTTTTTGTCGCGTGCGAAGTCATCAAATAACCCCTCCCGCTCTTGGGCAGAGCAATACGGAGTCAGACTTCTACTGACTAAAAACCACCCATGTTCCTTCCTTGCCCTTTATGTCGAGGCCGCGGTATCTCTTGCGAACAATCCGCAGCCCCTACGGGCGTCGGCCCTTGCGAGCACTCCCATGTTGCTGACATCTCTTTGAGGCGCGATTTTAGACCCCCTGATCTTGCAACTGAATGTCAAGACAGTTCTGACGCTCATCTGTTCCGCAAATTCATTCGTGCTCAATCCTAAATGTGGACACGCAAACAATGAATGAGATGATGATCTCAACATGAATGATGTTACCAAGATTTTCTAACAACTATCATCATCATCGTCAGCCTATAATGTTCTCACTGCAGGGACTCAGGCCTTCTCTGTAGGACAAGGATTGGCCTATAAATAATCCATCACGTGGGCCCAGTGCGGGTTCATAGATGTCACATGTCTTCGAAGTTTTTGGTTCTACGATGATTCTCACGATGTTTTCGTTCACCGTTTTGAGAGTAGTAGATCTATGAAATAAATTACCTCCCTAAAGTAATGCGCCCTGCCTGAGTTCGAGCCCACGACAGTACGTCGCGACGTACTTACTGTTCGTAATTCGGCGCCGCGCGCCGCCACCACTGGGCCAACGCGAGTCCCTATAATGCCCGTCACAGTAATGCACATACCAGCAATGCACGACACTGGAATGTACAACACAGGAGTGTACGACACAGTAATTGGCGACATCGCGATGTCGCCAATTACTGGGGTGTACCTTGCCGGTCCGGCCCAAGAATGTACAACACAGGAGTGTACGACACAGTAATCGGCGACATCGCGCGATTGGTTGGCCGACTAGTTGGGCAACTCGAAATTTTGGGACTTAGATACTAGGTAATTGAGCTAGGTAGTGCTGCCGAATTAAATTGTACTCCATGACGTGCGCTCGCTACGCTCGCATATTTTATAACACTAATATCTTCTGTCCCCGAAGTGCCGGGCCTCCGCCGGCCTCCTTCGTCGGCCTACGGCCCGGTGCCCATGCCGCCCATTAAGGATACTGTCGCGAGACGGTCGTATTATAGGAACACGAAGAAAAAAAGAAGGAACCACGGAATTTTCCAGTATTTTATTGTATCACCCGTCCCTATTGTCACATGGCTTTTTACTTTTTTAATGTGACGTCACTGTTTGTTTTGATTCCAATTCTCGTGCTGTACATTCTTGCCCGGACAATCGAGGTTCGGGCCGAGAATGCACGACATGACAATGTACAACATTGGAATTCAAAACACTTACATTCCTATGTCGCGCGTTCTCGTGTCGTGCATTCCTGTGTTGGGCATTGCTGGTTCCCGCCAACGCTGCTCTACAATAATAATATGAATCTTGATTTAAAGACTGTCCATGCAGTTTTTGCTCATTCTTCGCCATAGAGATTTACGGTTTGAAACGGGCAACTACAGTACTTTCACAAATTATTATGCCTAGTGAGTTGTTACTGTCTGTACTGTGACTGTAGCTTCGTTTTATTTTTTGTTTTTCTGACATTCTAAAGTGCCTGTAATGCTCTAATTGAAATATATGCTTTGAGTTTGAGGGTTATCTGGACGCCCGTCGGGGCTGCGGGTTGTTCGAAAGAGATACCGCGGTCTCGACACAAAGAGCTAAGAAGGAACATACAACAGGTGGTTTTTAGTCAGTAGAAGTCTGACACTCCCTTCCGCTCTGCCCAGAGCGGGATTATTTGATGATTTCCTACCCCCCCCAAAATAAAAGATGACTGGATTGATACTCGGCACCGTAAAGCAACCGATAGCGTTTTAGCGTTTTGTAATATATGACATCATGTTTGTTTTCAGTCTTACTTACTAATATCAACACTTCTTTGGGTCTACATATTTGTGTTGTCTATCATGAAGATTCATTTCGCGTTAATGGTTATAGAAACCGGTAAGATATACATATTTATCTATACTTCTTAACTAATATTTTAAATCGGTTAAATTGGTTAAATACGTTAGTTTATTACTTTGGCAAACCTTCGGAACTATTGATCCAATTCCGAAAGTTATTTTACTAACGGGAAGCTACTTTATCCCTAAGTGTTCTAAGGCTACATGCCTGTCCTCTCCTACTTTTCTACTGCTTTTTCTTTTTTTCTTTATCTAGTTGTTACTAGGGAATCAGAATAAAATACCCATAAAATAGAGCAGTGAGTATCTCAAGAACTTTGCACCTCGGACCATTCCTCAAGCTTTTAGTAGAGATTTCTGAAAACCGACTTACCTACGGCACTTGGCGAATCTCTTTAAAATATGGCGAAAAGTTACACTTTACCCCAGAAATAAAACGTTTGAATGAAAATCTTGAAATCTTAAACTACTTGAAAACTTTACTTCTTCACTGTTTTTTTGTTATCTAAGTGGTTTCTTTTTATCATTTTATTACACCTTGACACACAGTTCAATTCAAATTAAATCTTGAGCCTTAATAATGGCTTTTGGTTTTCCTAAAGTGTAGTTTAAAAGTGAACTTTAATATCCTAAAGGCTCTTCTCAAGAAAGGTGCTGTTTTAAACCTTATTTATTTGTATAATTATTTACTGTAGATATTCACTTTTTTAACTAACTTAAGATGTCCCGCTGGGCAAAGGTCTCACCAAAGTCCTTCCAGGATTCTTATAACCCGCATCACCTGGGACCAGCCATGATTTCGATGTCATAGTTTATGTATAAACTGATTATTTTGTTATTTATTTGTTTACAGATGCAAGCAAGTCAATTCTTCCTGATAAAAGAAATTTTCTGTTAAGTAATGCGTGTGTTTTGGGCGTAGTTACTTTATTGGGATCAGGTAAGCCATGACATTGACACATTGTGAGCGAGCGTAGTGAGCGTACGGTTTTAGACCTAGAGAACTTCATTTCCATACTTATGTACCGGAAAACTAGTGGAAAGTATTTGATAAGCGGTGAATGAAAACATCGTGAAGAAACCGGTGTCTTAGAACCAACAATTCGAAGACATGTATGACAAGCATTGAACAAGTGCTTGTCGGTTTCGTGAATAGTCGTTTCACACCCATTATAGAAACATCGCACTGTTGGATTTATTATTATGACAGTGACAACGGGTATTAGGACTTAACCGCTTCGTAAAATCAAATGCAATAAAATATATTTAAAGCAAACTTTATCCAACTGATATTTTGTAGCAAAATTCTCTGGAAGGTGCATTAGCTATTTTAATTTCGCTGAAATATTAGGGTAGCGACGCCGACCCGGCAAACCCGTGCTGCGGATTCAGCAAAACGTGCCACTTCCAGCAGACTATACGGTTGGCTGCTTGTGTCTGCATTTACATTACCCTAGACCCTGCCAAGTCTTTCTTTATTTTGAATTTTATGTATTCAATATTTTTATGCAGAATATTAATAAAGTTTCTCAATAGTAGCTGTGTTTAGTTGATGGCAATGGGATCCGTTTTTTGTTTTGGGGATTGTGAAATCATAAAATTAACTCCTTCCGCTCTGCTACTGACTAAAAACCACCCATGTTCCTTCTTAGCCTTTTGTTTTGTGCCGAGGCCGCGGTATCTCTTTCGAACAATCCGCAGCCCCGACGGGGGCATTAAATAGGCTCCCTCAATGTGGGTTTCCTATTAGGCCTAGGTAGGGTCTTTAATCTTTCTTAACTCTCATTAGGTCTTAATCTTTATGCCCTTGAAGATAACAGGCGTGATGTTGGTTTGGTAAGGTTCTAACCTATATTTGATGCATAAGAATGAGCTAATCAGCCTATAATGTTTCCAATGCTGGGACACAGGCCTCTCGGTGGGAGGGAGTGTGCTATATGTCATATGTTTTCAAAATTTTGGTTCCAGTTCATGCCAATTTCCGCACGATGTTTTTTCGTTCAAAGATTTGAGAGACGTTGTAATGATATAAATAAATGTTTTTAAACTGACATGGTCACTAACACTATTATTAATACCTACTGAAAACGGGATGATGTCTCATGTCTCTTTCATGATGGAATCATTATAGCTTGCGATGGACGGGCGTTTTGGGGACTGTGTCAACAATTCAACATTTTCAGGTTCAAATGCTGGTTTATTTTTTATCAGTTATTTTATTTATTCATTCAATGTGGGAGGGTCGCGATTTATGTATCATGTAGGCTGAAGATAGTTTTCTGGACTGTTTTCGTTAAACTAACACATTACTTGAAATTACAATGAACACAATAAAATCGGATACAGTAATCGGTACAGTTCCGGGACGTCTGAATCCCGCTGCCCGCTGCGATCAGACATTGCATATTGTCCTTGCTGCGGGCTCATAACATCACGACTTAGTTAAAGCATATTGATGTGGGTAGACTGTGAAGTCTGCAGGTTACCTGCGGGTTGTTCGAAAGTGATACCGCGGCCTCGACACAAAGGGCTAAGAAGGAACATGGGTGGTTTTTAGTCAGTAGAAGCGTGGCACTTCCTAATGGGCCTACTACACGCTCAAGCTTCACCACACTTTTCGTTCACACTTCACAGTACATCGCGCGTATGGTTGGTAAAACTGTATTACCATTACCAACTACACGCGCGATGTACTGTATGCACCGTGTAATCGCGCAGGCAAGACTGTGGGGGAGTGTGAGCGTGTGGTAGGCGCATAACGCTCTGCCCAGAGCGGGAGGAGTCATTTGATGATTTCGCACCCTCCAAAAAAAAAGTCTGTACGTCACTACCTGATGTTACCTACCAGTCCTCCCACTGATGCGCCTGCCATTTTATGTCCGTACTAATGACCGGATCCGACTTTAATTTTGATTTACCTAATATATTTTCTATTTTCCTTGTTTCAGTGGTACACTTCATAGGGAATGTATGTGTGTTTACTTACTACAATTTGAAGTACGTACAACCGATTCTCGTGAACTCTGAACCGTAAATTAATATGTTTTTTTTTTTAAATTTATTTTCATCAAAAGTTACATTAGTAGGTATCATACAAATTTTCTGCCAAACTGCAGGACAGTTTGTCGGCAGCCTGTCGGCATGCCATGTCATTCTATGTAGGTATCAAATTAGTTAATAAAGATGATTCCATAATTGACTAACTTTTGTATTATTGTTAGATATAAAGTTTCGTTTAAAAACAAAAGTAGGTATAAAATACATTAAACAAAAAAAATAGATGGCTCATCGGCATCAGGAACAAGGTCCAATGACCTGCCTGTCTGAACTATTGATACATAAGTCTCTGTACTTACATACCTACTACATTAAAATTGACTATTTACCAACACTGCAAGTCCGGAAATTTCAATAAATAATTTTCTCTGTGGGCACCCTCGGTTTTAATTATGTAAGGTCGCTAGGGGTCCTTTATTAAATGGGTCCGCTGTGTTTACAGATGTAGGTGAATAGTTTGTCCTGATGCCGGCTGGAAAATCAATGGGGCTTATGATGAGGTTTGCGGGTAGCTGATTCGGTTTTGGGGTATTCTGAGGCTCGAGTTTGGAATTATAAGTGCTTTGTAATTTAAATTGAATAAAATAGATTTGGTAACTGAAATCGGGATGAAACTTTTGAGTGTGAATAAAGAAAATAAAAGTGTGTATAAATAGAATAGAAGACCAAAGAAACGATGAATAGACTGGGTAAAGGTTGATATGGCAAGAAAGGAAAAGTTTGATGAGATGACGAGGCAAGAGAAAGGCGGTAATTGAAATGCAAAAGGGCAGGGTATGTCCTGCTCTTTTTGTAAGAGGAGGTAAGAGGAAATTATTAATGTACAAACCGTGATGACATATTGTTACCGAAAGTAATAATGAGGAAACGAGACGCCAGTTTAGAAGATGGGAAGATGAAATAATAGCGGTAGAGGGAAGAGTTAATATCACAGGGTAAAAGAAAATGGTAGGAAGTTACATCACGGGACAAACGGACATCGATTAGATTCTGAATATTATGATAACAGTGTACAAAGCGATAATTTTTAAATGTCTGAAGTAAAGGATTTGTTCATTCATTCATTCAGTTCAGAAAAAGGCTATTAACAAGTCGTATTGTCACGAGATACCGCGGCCTCGGCACAAGGACTAAGAAAGAACATGGGTGGTTTTTAGTCAGTAGAAGTCTGACACTCCCTACCGAGTCATTTGATGATTTCCAACACCTCAAAAAAAAAGTTCCCAAACATCTCTAGATTTAAGAAACAGACGCCAGCCCTTAAAACACAAGGAAAAACACGCTAGCGTAATTAACAGGCTCTTAAACTAAGTACCAGGGAATTAGTATATCGTAGAACCCTCATTGTTAATGTCGTTTCTCTTCTTACCTTACTTAGTAAGACGATTTGGGATTACAAATGTTACCTTTGTCTGCTTTCCTGAAAGCAGTCTTGAAAATGAATATCATTTTGATGTCTTCTTGTCTTTTAGTTGTGCCTTTTTCCAATTTTGTTGGGGTCGGCTTCCAGTCTAACCGAATGCAGCTGAATATCAGCATTTTATATAGAACGGGTTACCAACCCGCACTGGGCCCGCGTGGTGGATTATAGCCCATCCCTCTCCTAGAGAGAAGGCCTGACGGCGGTTCCCTGCAGTGGGAACGTTATAGGCTGATGATGATAAGGAGCACTGACTTTCTTATATCCACAATATAATTGACTGGGTAACACGATACCCCTTGGTAAGAAACTAAACTAACAAACACACGCACTCACTTACTAAGAAATTGTCAGACTTTCGTGCTTCCGAATGCTTACCCGTCAGTAACTACCTTTCTAGATCTATAAATGACAGCCAATATTAACGGATTAAAGTTATCCTTTTCCGAGGCACGGTGGGATACTACCTACCTACTGGTAATAGGCAATTGTTGCTAAAGTTTTGAGCGGTTGTTAAAACTTAGCCATAGGAAACTTCCCACCAACCCTTTTAAAGTTCCGTAAAACAAAACAACTATGTATAACATCGAAGCCCAGGTGTAATTGTAATAAAAAACCTGTTCAAAAAAAGAGCAGATTCGCTTCTATTTTCGTTTCGAATACCTACGTACCTCTGTGTAAGCGAAGTAAGCAACAATGCCAGTTATTCGGACTACAGTTACTGGCGGGCCACATCTGGATTCATTCCTGAAAGGTCGGACCTTCGCAATGGTAAACATTTTGATGACTCGATCACTGTTTTGCTTTGTGAATCTTTGGTTAAAATATGTTAGTTATATGATGGTTTATTTTGGAAATAGGTTTTTACATACAATTTTACTCATCATTTTTTAAACTAATTGGGACTGGTGTTCAGTTTTGTACCTGTCTATTCTGATATAATCCAAAGTCTAGTCTAATCTTGGCTAACTCACGTGAGGGCTATGCAGATTAGTGTCTGAGATGGACCTCTGAAGAAAAAACCACACAGATTTGAGTGGACCTGTTCAGTCAGTGCAAGCACAGTGTACAGAAATGGTACGGAGTAACCTGAAAAAGAGTAGTTCCCGAAGAAAACACCAATGACGTTCTTATGACAATAATAGATGGCACCACGTGTCTTTCGAAGCATGATTGAATTTTATTAAAAAATAAACTTCATTTATATTTTTAAAATAGTTTCAGCGGACAAAGATCGCGGGGCTCAGCTATTGAGTTATATAATATTTATACGTACGTCGTGCATCTCGTGGCATGTCACGTGGTAAGGGGGTTACATATTGTCGAAAAAAAAAAAGTAAAAAACTAAAACCCGACTACGACAAAAAAATGACGCTGAAAAAGTTTGAAACAAGATTTTCAGGATAGAACAAAAAGAAAAGCCGTAGTCACACGGTATTAAAGTGTTTAGGTTGGTACCTATAACGTGTGACTACGGCTTTTCTTTTTGTTCTATCCTGAAAATCTTGTTTCAAACTTTTTCAGCGTCATTTTTTTGTCGTAGTCGGGTTTTAGTTTTTTACTTTTTTTTATTTAAACAATTTTGGTTTTAATTTTTTTTTTTACTCTTGACTTTTTGTCCGCTAGAGGGCGTGATTTTAAATTTGAGCAATATTTTGGAAATGTACAAGTGAGGCCCTTTCAAATGATACCAAACACGGCGTGTTTATCTCCAGTTTTATTTTTTGAGCCTTACTTTTTGTCCGCTAGAGGGCGCCAAATCGCTTTTTGTGACACGTCACGTAGCCTATGTTCAGCGGAAAATTAAGACGGTTCTAACGATACCTCATATGTCGAGTTCCGATAAGTAGATTAGAAGCTATGAGGGAACAGATGAAGATACACACATACATACATACAAACATACATACATACATACATACATACATACATAGCCAGTCAAAATCATAACCCTCCTTTGGCTTTGCCGTAGTCGGGTAATAAAGACTGTATTTGTATGCAAACTAGCGAGCTGCCTCTTCTACGTGGTGCAGTCTAAGGCTGAGTTGTACCAAATAAGTAGTTAAAGTTAACGTTTGTGTCAAATTTGACAGTACTTTAAGGGTGAGTTGCACCGTACGCTTGGTTATAGTTTTCGTCAAGTTAACTTTAGCGGTAACAATAACGGTGACCATAGTATGTCGGAATAACGAGATGTCTGTGCTACAAGTATGTTTAATATTCTCAAAACAAAATCTTCTGAAATGAATTATAGTCAGCTGTAAGTATTTAATTTTTCTTTCTAAACTATGAAAGCAATACTTATTTACATATTGGTGCTTCCAGGAGCACAAAAAAAGCTTAACCTAAAAATAATATTTAAGAGTGATTTTGTCTTTTGTCATGGAATAACGATCGCAACTTTGGGGTTTCATTTGTTAAATGGCCATAAACGGAACCGAAATAGATTCGTTCTGTCCGTATGTCTGTCCGTCCGTATGTACTCCGAGACTTTTGCCACCACATAGTTGAAAGGAGAGCAGATGACTTCTATGTACTGCTTCAGAAAAATGATGAGAAATTATTATTTCAAAATATCATCATCTGCCTAGCCTTTTCCCAACTATATTGGGGTCGGCTTCCAGTCTAACCGGATGCAGCTGAATACCAGTATTTTACATGGAGCGACTGCCTATCTGACCTCCACAACCCAGTTAATACTAGGTAATACAATACCCTTTGGTAAGACTGGATGTCAGAATTTCAGGTCACTGACTACCTGTAACGACTGCCAAAGATCTATATATGTGGCAGCCGGGACCAACAGCTTAACGTGCTTTCCGAGGCACGGAGGAAACTCGGTATGTCGGGCGGTCACCCATCCACAGACCGACCTAGGCAAGCACAGCTTTACCTAAAGATCGACCTGAGTGGCAGTTCTTATTAAGCCACGAGCTCCACCATATATTATTTCAAAATATATGGTAACAATTATATTCTTATGCGAACACAATCACTTCTAAAACTTGCTGCATATCATCTTTATCATTTATCTAGCCTTTTCACAACCGTGTTGGGAAATAACAGATTCTTTACAAATAACAGCCGGCTTCTCGAGCTTTCCGAGACACAAAGGAATCGAGATTGTACACACGCGAGCTTCACGCGAGTCCAAAAAGTATTTTCGTTTACATTACTGATTCTAACGTTACCAAGACGACCTGCATTGTAAATTCTTACCTAATTGACTAGAAAGAATGTACTAAATTAAAACAGACACTATCCTAGAACCACACAATTTCCATTCCTTCACTATTCTTCACCCTCTCGTTTTTTTCCGTCGTCCCGGAAAGGCGCTACCCTTAAGCTCCATTGAGTAAATTCTGCGGCATGTCTCAACCGCTTGTTCTGCGTCTAGATATAAACGAATTGGAGTAATTTGCTCTTCCGTTATTTGTAAGGGGACCCTCTACTAGTGGGGAATAGTGGAGATGGTTGGGAATATGAATTTTCTTGTTGCTACGTTTTACTTCATTTTTATGCAGATAGATTTCAGTGTATTTATTTTGGATCTTGGAACTAACGAGAATGTAACATCCAAAGCGTTGCTATTACGTATCATCTTCTGCTACGATATGGCTTGCTGATTGACTTGACTGAGAAACAATTTGTGGATTTACTTCCCAAGGAAACTCTCGCCAAAATGAATTTTCTGAGATGATTGTGGACATTAAAACATGATCCGTAAACACAGGCCAACTATGATGACATACATACCTATAGAAACTTGGATCTTTTTTCACGGGAAAGAAAGATACTAAAAAGAAAAGAAAGAAAGAAAACAATCATGTCTATAATATGGCAAATGCCACAAGAACACTCAACATAACTTCTTACGGCTGCGCTAAATAGCCCTAGGCAACTACAGAATCTAGTATGATCCTAAACATCTTTTGCTTCATCCATGTTCATACAAATCGGGCCACACACGACCACCACAGCGGTGGCACGCGATTAAAAAAATACAAAAAAAAACTACGAGAGTTTTACTCGTAAATTATTTTTCTAACTAGCAACTCATGATACTACCCACCTTTAGAAGGTAAGTGCTATGAATAGCGTAGGATGAAAGCTAGCGCAAACGTAGCCGAGAGTGAGACCATCATTAAGGAACTAGAATTGACATACATTGCGCACTGTGGTTTAGACGATCGTAGAGCTGGATTAAATAGAGGGGGCCGATTGGATAGTTTCGTTTTACCTTTGTATTATTTATCGACTTGCTTCAGAAAGCATGTAAAACTGTTGTCCGCTCCAGGTTTCTCCCCTGTCAAGTCGGATTGCCGTTCTATCGGACTATCATATCAACGTGTGTTAGCGAACACTCTTGTGCACTATACCATTTTGCCCGGTTCATAGCAATAGGCTTGCCTCTGACATAACTAGTGTATTAGGTACACCACTGCCTGATCCTCGGAAATTAAGACAAAGGCCTACGCCAGGCAGGGCTACAGGTTGTTCAAAAGAGATACCGCGGGCCCGGAACAAGACAAAAAAGGCAAAGAAGAAACATGGATGATTTTGTCAGTAGAAGTCTCATGACGCTACCACCCAGAGCGGAAGGGGTCATTAGATGATTTCCACCCCCCAAAACTAAAATATAGACCAAAAAGGCAGTCTCAGTAGTGGTCAGATTTAATACTTTTGTAATATTTCCGTACCCTCTAAACACTCCTAGACCTACATCCGCAGTCACAGGTATGTTTGCAAAGCAAGCAGCTCGTTATTGAATTATGCGCAGCCCTAACGCCGAGTGTCACATTATTCTTACAGCTATGGGTGTATAGCTTGACTTCGTCTGAGTGAGACTGGCGTGGTTTGTGAGTTAATGGTGAGGTAGTTGCTCTTTTGGATATATAATAAGGTTTATTATACAATAAGTTAGTTTAAACGAGGATATATATAAGTTCCCGTCGGGGCTGCGGGTTGTTCGAAAGAGATACCGCGGCCTCGACACAAATGGCTAAGAAGGAACACGGGTGGTTTTTAGTCAATAGAAGTCTGACAGTCCCTTCCGCTCCGCCCAGAGCGAGAGTAGTCATTTGATGATTTCGTACCCTCCACAAAAAAGCGTCCCACCATCTTCTCCTCAGTCTGCCGAGACCCCGTCTGGCTATCTTAGGCCTCCAGCTTTGCGAAATGTGGACTCACATTTACCAGTTTTATTAACACAAACAATATCAGGCCCAATTACACCAAAGAGATGAACTGTAGCACATTCACGCTAGTTTCTCCCTGGGGGCGATCCGGTTGTATTATAACTTAAACATAACATCACGCTTGTAATCCCCGAGGGATTAGGTTAAGGTGTACCTAAAGGTACACCAGCCTTTCGCCAGTTATGTTATAATATTAGCCTATTGCA
The DNA here is from genome assembly GCA_949775195.1 of Diarsia dahlii. Taxonomy (NCBI): domain Eukaryota; kingdom Metazoa; phylum Arthropoda; class Insecta; order Lepidoptera; family Noctuidae; genus Diarsia; species Diarsia dahlii. Next base: position 9,367,094 of record OX459210.1, on the reverse strand, counting down.
AATTCAGCGTCACACCATTGCCACGAGGCATGAGGCTCATTCCCTGTTACATGGGACAAAAGCATAACTGTCCAAATGTAAGTTTTTAAATTAAAATTAACGTGAATTAATTCAGACTGGGTAACATTTCTACGTAAGTATGTACGTAATGGATTGAATTAATGTTATACTATTTCTATTGGTTTTGATATATTCAATCGTAATTCATGTCGTAATGAACTTGCTGGGTGACGACCTTGCAGCACGTGAATATTAAATTTAATTCAATTCGTAATCATCAAAATATAAGTATAAACTAAAATAGCAACAAACTTTAAAAGGGCAGCGAAAATCGCTGTCAGCTAGTAATGTGCCCAAGAGACTGGCGGCCGGCGTTGCCACGTTGTATGGCAGGCAATATTAAAATTTAATCTCTGACCAAGGTAAAACTCAGCCCTCCCGTCGGGGCTGCTCGAAAGAGATACCGCGACCTCGACACAAAGGGCTAAGAAAAAAGGAACATGGGTGCTTTTTAGTCAGTAGAAGTCTGACACTCCCTTCCGCTTCGCCCAGAGCGGGAGAAGCCTTTTAATGACAACCCAGTCTGAAAAAAAACCTAGAGACCGAACCGAGGGGCTGTTATTACTAGCCACGAGTCACTTTCTCACACAATCGAACTAAATTTTCTTTGTACTGTAATGACTTGGTTTCCAGGTGTGGTGTATTAAAAGAATACACAACATAATCAAATAAGTTAAATAGAAGTTTTTCAAATTAGTCCACGCCTCGTAACCTGATTTTGCGTTACGCACAAGCGAGAAAGCATTGGGATGCACAGAAAGACAAATTTTAGCTAGCGCGCTTTGATTTTTTCTTACATCTTTGCTTCCGTCGGTGGACTCGATACATTCGAGTAGGTCCTCGTGCATCAGGAGCATCTTCATAGAAAACTTCCAGTTGTTATAGTTTTCCGCCCCTTCAGCCTTTCTATTGGAATACCTTGGGTAGTTTGAGGCTTCGCTGCTCATATTTTCTTGAAATATTTCCACCAAAGAAAAAACGACGAAAAAAAAAGTGACGATCTTGTTTTTTTGTTTTTCTTCTTACAAAAAATATTTTCACTTATCCTAGTAGGTGCCTGGGCCCATAACCTGTTATGACTTGGTTTCCAGGTGTGAAAAGAGAGAAGATTCATTGACCGGCCCTGGATTCCGAGGTTTTACAATATTTACGTCTTACGGCACTCCACTATTACCGAAGTAGGTATCGATAATTACAAAATAATCTCCAAGAACTTAAACACAATGAGGTAGGAAAAAAGAAGGTGGCCTAATCCCAACAACATCCTTCTCTACTACTAGGATAAATCACAGCAACCCCAAAGAAAGAAAGAAACAGTTACCCTCGTAAGACAGAAATAGAAGCGGGTGACAATTACAATTTGTAGCGAACTGGCTCAGCAAATGGCTGTCTGTGTGGAACTGTATTAGTTCAATAGACGCTGCCGAGTCGACGGCTACTAATATTTTACGTCGGCACCAGGAGCCCAGAAATTATGGAGAGGACGTTTTATTTTTATAAATGTAAGAATGTTACTGTTGTTTTTATCAGACTTTCGGCCATACAAAACGTTCTTGGTATCCGTATAGGTCTTGACTGGGCTAAATTGTTTGATCAGAGAACAGTGTGTGGATAAAAGTGTCAGCTTGCAATTTATTGAACGATCATCTCATTCTAACATGATATTTAATAATACTACTAGCATATTACTGGGCAAAGGTCTCTTCTCAAATATTGATCACCACACTTGATCAAGACGGGATTGCGATTTCAGAGATGAATTAATGACAAGTTTTTATTTTCTCATGAGATTTTCCTTCACCGATCTTTGTAATATCCAAAATAAACTTTAATCGCGACTCCTCTTACGGCCATCCAGGTTATATTACTAATACTCATACGGTTAGCCTGCATCATCCCACTGCTTTAAACTCTCAGTTGTTTAGATCTAAAGCCACAGGTAATATTATTCGTTTTTTAACCGACTTCTAAAAAAAGAAGGAGGTTCTCAATTCGGATGTTTATATATATTTTTTTTTTATGTGTGTTCGGGCTTAACTCCGTCACTTGCTAACCGATTTGAAAAATTCTTTTTTTATTTGAAAGGGCATACTTCCCAAATCGTCCCATAATTTTTTTATCGAAATCGGACAAGCGGTTTTTGAAAAATCAACAAAACTAAAAAAAAACTACATTGTCCACATTATGACCCATGTACAATGTGAACCACTAAAAACTGAAAAATAAAAACTTTTTAACAAAAAATAAAACCAACTTCAAAAAAAAAAAAAGTAAATAAACTTTAGAAGAAAAACCAGTTTCGAAAGTCGGTGGCTAAAAAATGAAATCAAACAAACAAAAGTCACCGACTTCAGAGACTGATTTTTCTTCTTAAGTTTATTTTACACTTTTTTTTGTTTTTTTTTTTGAAGTTTCTTTTATTTTTTGTTAAAAAGTTTTTATTAGACCGTGTCCAAACCAAAGTGATCTTCACCCGACCTTCATTTGTCGAGAATAGGAACCATTACGATACGAGCGGATTTCGGGCACTCACGTACGAGGCGACGTTCTAACGAGGATTCAATTGGTCCGAAGAAGTCACGCATCGGGTATTCCCTCTCACGCATCCATGACTTGGACCGGAACTAGTAAAGGATTTCTGAATTCTTGTATTCTCACTAAAGGTATTCATCCTTTTTTTAATCTATTGCTACGTAAGAGTTTCCACTTATTCATCATCTTTCTGCCATTTGCCCATTCTACATCGGGTCGGCGCAACACGTTTTTTCTTCAAATCTTTTTTCTTTACTATAAATGTTTTACCAAGAGGTATTTCTTTGTAAGTTTGTATGTAAGTGGTAATCTCCGGAAGGGAAGACCCACTTCTAAAAAAAAGCCAGATATATTATTCGTGAGTGCTTTAAGCTACAAATTATATTAATAACTTGGTATTTTGATTTTTATCCTGCATATTAACTGAGCTACTTATCACAATTTTTGCCGGCAAAGTCGGGGGTTAAGTGCCAGTATTTGTATTGTTTGTATTCATGGTAGTGCCAGTATTATCGTTAGAAAACCTCCACTTACTTGCAATACACATAATCCTGTGTTACATATTACATTCCGGTGTGATCCCCTAAATTGGATCCGGTCTTGGAAATCACTAATTAATTTCACCGGTAGGTCTGTAAGGATCCGAGTAATTAAGTAGTGATGCTTATGAAGCGTACACATCAAAGCCGCCGCCGCAGCGCGGCCGCGTATCGGTGGTATGGCAAGTTGTCGGCAAATTTCGTGTGAAATTGACATGTTGGCCGCTTTGGTGTGTTGACTGCATCGGAGAGGTCTTTGTTTATTAGAGATTGGGGTTCATGGACGGCTTAGACCTCAAGTGCTTATGCGATGTCTCCCCACAGTCAATGGCCTAACTTCCATCTTGCACCGCTTAAGTACTCTACCTGGTGGAGTATGCAGTGAAAGTCATCATTCATTATTATATCATTTTAAATCATCATTATGTCATTTTATATCATCATTATATCATTACATATTTTTTTTGCATCTGTGAACGGAGTTGGCTGAGTTTTGGGTTAAACACATCCGAACTTTTTATAATCGATACGCTCAGATTAGTAAGTGCCCAACACTGCATCTAAGCCCTTCGACTGTAAATGGAACAAGCCCGCCACACAATTTCTAAACCACTGAACTCCTGAAAGCCAGAATCAACAGTGACGACCACCAGATAAGCGCCGAGACAATGAAGCTCGACGAAGTCCCAGAGTAACGATTTAACTGTCTTATGGTTCCCGCAACGAAATTAATAAGAAAAGAATAGCGGAGGAGTAGGAAAAACCCCCTATGGAGGGGGGGGGGGAATCATCAAATAACTCCTCCCGCTCTTGGGCAGAGCGAAAGGGAGTGTCAGATTTCTACTGACTAAAACCACCCATGTTCCTTCTTAGCCTTTTATGTCGAGGCCGCGGTATCTTGTGAACAATCCGCAGCCCCGACGGGAAAGTAGGAAAAACTCTTCGACTGTAAATTGGTTAAATTCCTTTTCGTAGCTCCTTGTCCCGTCTGCTCATTACTCCCTCGAAGACGCTGGGTTCTGTTCGACGGTGGCGCCCCCAAGCGCCGTTCGACTTTTTCCGATTATTCAATTACACCCGTCGCCCGGTGGATACTAATTAATGGTTTTCCAATTAATGTTTACTTTAATTGAATTTGGTTTTTTCTTAATAGGTGCTGCTTCTGCTTCGGAAAATGTTGGTCATGTTTTAGAAGGTTACAAATTGTTCTTTGAAGCTAATTGGTTTAAAACGACTTTGAATTTCTAGTGTTTTCACGTTTGTAAAAAGGTTACGATTTTTTTTTTGTTTCGACTTTTAAAGTAGGAAGAGGTTTTATATTCCACCAGCATATTTTTTTAAGTGAAACTTCAACGGGAGATTAGGATTTTTTTCTGTCACAGTCATGTAAGAACGTTACGCCCGCGTGGAGGGGAGAGGGGTAAACGATATATCGCGTGGTGAGAGGCGGCAGTGGCGGATAGAGAATTTTTTTTTGTTTTCTTTTAATATAAAATTTTTCATTAACAATCTGCCCGTAAAACTTCAAGTTAAAATTTTGTTGCGATTCGTTTTGCCGCTTGTTTTCGTGTGTACACCGATTGCTAAATGATTACTGGGCCTATTTACGTGATTTTTTATTTGGTAGAGGAAGCGCGTGCTGGGCTTAGCAATGTTCTTGGAAGGAAGCACACGACTTAAGACTTCCGCGGTTCGGAGTTTGGATTTGCACACGGTTCATAACCACCAGTTCACCTTCTCCTGCCCTATTACAGCTACAGGTAGGTAAACATGTTGCTATGCAGACACGCTGCAGATGTTGCTGACGGTGTATTTTTTTAACTAGGTGATGCCCGCGGCTTCGCCTGCGTCAATTTATATACTAAAACCTCCCTCGAGAACTATTCTATCCATTGGTGAAAACAACATGACAATCGGTGTAGTATTTTTTGAGTTTATCGTGAACAAACGGACAGAAAGTAGTGATTATAGACTCGTCATAGAATTTACTTGAATTTAAATTAAAACACAATGTCAATGTAACATGATTTGTGACGAAACTTGCACCCGAATTATATAAGACTCTTTAAATTATAATACGATGTAATTCAAAGACAATATCGAAAATTCTGTCTGCTAAGTAACTTCTTCTTTATCGTGTGATTTGCGCCTAACCTGGTGTAATGCGCCTACCACACGCTCACACTTCCCCACAGTCTTGCCTGCGCGATTACACGGTGCACACAGTACATCGCGCGTGTGGTTTGTAATGGTAATACAGTTTTACCAATCATACGCGAGATGTACTGTGAAGTGTGAATGAAAAGTGTGGTGAAGCTTGAGCGTGTAGTAGGCCCATAATAGCTTTTATGCCACCCATGAGTCTGTGGCTTTACATGCCGTCCAGAGATATCTTTCGAGCATATTGGTTTCCTTCACCGAAGCAAGTGATAAAATACAAAACGCACATGAATACGAAATCAGCGGTGCTGGTCTTGGCTTCGAACTCGAGACTTCCGATGGTTACACACTAGACTAGCACTGCTAGACGACACAAATGACCTAGTACCTACATTTATAAAAACTTTTTAACAAAAAATAAAACCAACTTAACAAAAACACTTTTTTGTTTTTTTTTAAGTCGGTTTTATTTTTTATTAAAAAATTTTTATTTTTCACTTTTTAGTGGTTCACATGTTCATGGGTCATAATGTGGACAATGTAGTTTTTTTATAGTTATGTTGATTTTTTAAAAACCGCTTTTCCGATTTCGATAAAAAAATTATGGGACCATTTGGAAAGTATACTCTTTCCAATAAAAAAAGATTTTTTCAAATCGGTTAGCAAGTGACGGAGTTATGCCCGAACAAACATAAAAAAGTATAAACATCCGAATTGTGAACCTCCTTCTTTTTTAAGAAGTCGGTTAAAAAGTATGTTTATTCAATTATTTAGTTTCAATTTCGCAAAGTAACTTCACATTTACACTTATAATTCATTCAAAATAAGAAGAATGCCTCGTTGGCCGAGTGGTCGTAATGACTGCATGTGGTTCTGTGTTCGATTCCTGGGTCAAGCAAAGTATTACTGAGTTTTTCCATCAGGAAGTTCTCACTAGCAGCCTTGGAGTCTGGATTTATATCCGGTTGATGGTAATGGCTCGACCCCTATTACTTAAACCTACCTGCTTTATCTACCCTGCCCTTTGGGGATTACAGGTGTGATGTTGTGTTATGAAATTCACAAAATGAAGAGCATTGCGAACGTAAACGTATTAAGCGGGACTGATGATTCGAAACGGGTTATATTTAAATGCACATCTGTTTAATTTTTCAGCTCACTAGGTAACTCCACTAATTAACTGAATGCATACCAAAAAAACCAATTGATTTCCTACAAAAAAGTCTAAAAAATCACACAAAACGAGATGACCTTTTTTATCGAATTCACACCAAAAATGTAGTTAGTACATCGGATATAATATGATTTGTAAAACAAAAATACTAATTGCTTGTCAAAAATACTAACTTGCACTCTAAATTTATTGTACAATCTTACTACGGAATTTCTAAAACTGATATCTAATACGACCGTCTCGCGACAGTGTCCTTTATGGGCGGCATGGGCACCGGGCCGTAGGCCGACGAAGGAGGCCGGCGGAGGCCCGGCACTTCGGGGACAGAAGATATTAGTGTTATTTAATATGCGAGTGAAGCGAGCGCGCGTCATGGAGTAAATCAGGTGTAGGTTTTCCTTAAAAAAGTTTTAAAATGTTTGTTAGACTAAAGAATTATTAGATATACTATTTTGATAATAGTTAATCGTTCAGTAAAAGAGTTCTGCAAATGCTATTAAAAAAGATACTAAATTTGGTTTCTTTAGTGTGCATAATTTGAGATAATTTGTGTGCAAGTCAGTATTTTTGGTGTAACTTTAAAATATTTTGTTCGAAAAAAGGGAATATACAGATAACGGTTTAAATACATGCCATTCGAAACTAGTTCAAGCCGATTTGATCAATCATCTCTGCCGAACGTATTAGTGCTGGACATAAACTCGTCCGAATTTACCAGTTAATGCATAGACATACGAGTATAACATAACATAATGCTGCATTCCTCAAAGGGTAAGTATACCTTGTTTTGTATTGATAAATCAAGAACATTGAATTAGTAAGTACCTAACAAGGTAAGTAATTCAGAAGTGTCGTAATTTAAATTAAATATAGCACACAAGGTTCGCTATTTTGACGTCAACATGTTTTGGTTAGAAATAGAAGAATCAATTAATTAATTTGATTATTTGATTTGTAGCTATACGCGAATAGTGATAAGGAAGTAAAGGTTGATTAGACACTGAAGCGACTTTTCGACGATTAGACCTTGCCTTTTCTAATGCGCCTACCATACGCTCACACTTGCCCACAGTCTTGCCTGCGCGATTGCACGGTGCACACAGTACATCGCGCGTGTGGTTTGTAATGGTAATACAGTTTTATCAACCATACGCGCGATGTACTGTGAAGTGTGAACGAAATGTGTGGTGAAGCTTGAGCGTGTAGTAGGCCCGAAAGTGATGTTGGTTAATCATCAAATGACTCCAACTGACTAAAAACCACACCCATGTTCCTTCTTAGCCCTTTGTGTCCAAGGTCGCGGTATCTCTTTCGAACAACCCGCAGCCCCGTCAAGCGTCGACCCTTGCTGATTCAATGTTACTGACATATTTTCTCTTTGAGGCACGCGTGGACATAAAAGCGCGGTCGATACGGCCCGTCATTGTCATAGAACGGACAGACTGTGAGCTAGCCCATTTGTTACGAACCGAACTTATTAGCATCACCTTTTCGGAACATTTAATTGTATTCTAAATTCTAATATAACTGACAGGAACATTCATATTGTTATTTTACCTTTCTAGAATTCCTTTTTTTTATTTTTTTTTCCTTTTTTTAAAAAACGTTGCCCCACACTAATTCTGAATAAAGATTTATTATTATTATTTTATTATTATTTAACACACCTTTAATACCCGAAAGGTTAGGCAGAGAGTACATCCACATTTCGCCAGTTACGTTTTTTTAAAGTCCCACGTAAAAGGGAGCGAGCCAATTGCCATCAACCGGGCACAAATACGTACTCCGTGGCTGCTACTGAGAAATTCGTGATGGAAAACACTACAGCACAGTTCTTCCCGGAAATCGAACCCAGGAACTTATGCTCAGTCACGCTTGGAACCATTAGACTAACGAGGCCATCAATTATAAAGATATCAGTTAGAATTAGTAAATAACAATAATGTTGTTCTAATAAAAATGCTCGTGTGGACAATGGTGTCTAAATTAAGGCGACACTAAATGCCAGCGACCTTGAGTGAAGCGCCACCCACATCTTATTTATTTTACTCTAAAATCAAATCAAATTTGAAAAATCCATAACACTATCATGCTAGTAAATAATAACAACCTGTAGTATTTTTAAAATCACTTTTCATGATTCTAGACTTGATAAATTAAGAGAATTACTGATGAAAGATAAAAGTGGCTTTAATCAAAAAAATAAGATGTGGTTGGCGCTAGTTTCGGGCGCCTTAAACGATCCAAGAAAACAGGCTGCCTGACAATTTCAGGCCACCATTTAGAGAAGAAATGAGGTTAGAATGATTTCCCTGATGAACATTTTTTCACGTTAGTGGTAAATAAACTACGAGAACACAACAGGTGGCCTACCATAACGTCAATCTTTCCTCTACTCTTAGTCCACATTTATATTCAAAACTTTCCTTACGACATTTTCTTCTTTCCTCCGCATCACAATTCACATTTTCATAACACGAGAACCGATTGCCACACAACTTTTCAGCCACCGACGCCACTTATGGATCATTAAAGTACTCTAAACCATACAAATTCACCACATTACAACATTAATATTCAGACATTAGCGTTCAACAACGAGGTGTTCACACCTTCGTTAAACGTCAGCTTTTATGAAAGGCCATAAATTAGCTCCTAGCGGTGAACCGTGTGAGATGAAGAGAAAATGCTGCTGCGACTATGTCGTAATGCTGACGCACTGGGTGGATTAGACGGCGAGTTGTATAGGCGGGTTTTAAGCCGAAATCACGTAACGTAATCGGCTGCAGTCTAGGCGTAGGTGTAGTTTAGTTTAGTTTATTTATTAATAATTATACAAATTACATGTCAGGTTTTGAATAAAAAGTAAGAACACATCTCATTATACATTTCAACAAGCATACACAAAATAATCATACATTAAAGAGAAATAATAATAATAAAATTAACCATCACATGTCATAACAATAATTCAGAATACAAAGATAAATAATAAATAATAAAAAAACCAAGTCAGTAATAATTAACTTCATGAAGTAAGTATCTAAAACCATTCTTTTAGGTCATATAATACCTGGTTGGTTAACCAGTCTTTCAATTTAGCCTTGAAAGCATTTTCAGATATCGCACTTAAAATTTTATCTGGTAGCCGGTTATATACCGCTGGACCCATAACATGAATTAGCTTTCCAGACTTAGTTAGGGAGTGTGGGCATCCAGCTAATTTGTCTCGACCACGAGTACAGTAGTTATGCCTATCTCCACGTTTATTGTAGTCATTTAAATGTTGCCTGACATATACTGCCGCCTGCAATATCACCATAGCGGGAACAGTCAATATTTTTAAAGTTTTAAAAAGTGGTCTGGCGGTGTCATCCCACTGCGAACGCGTAATTGCCCTCACAGCACGCTTCTGCATCCTAAACGCTCGCTCCCAATCAGCACCTCGGCCCCAGAACTCAACACCATACTGAAGAACCGAGTGTACCAACGCAAAATAACACCCTCTCAACATTTTACGTGGGAGCGTTTGCGCTAGTCGTTCCAGTGCGAAGCATGCTCGTCCGAGTTTGCCGCACATCTTATCAATATGCGGCCCCCACGTGAGGGAACTGTCCAGTTCGAAACCAAGAAATGTGGTGACCTGTACTTGTTCGACCAGACTGTCTCCTACCCGAAGTGACAGTGGTGTACACATTCGACCGGAAAGATTAACGTGCATGTAATGGGTTTTGGTCGTGTTGAGGATTAATCCATTTATTTGAAACCAGTTGTTGATTTTACCCACTACCACGTTGAGCCGTTCTTGTAACCTTTCCATCGATGGCGCGCACACCACCGCAGCCACGTCGTCTGCGTACATAAAGACGTTAGCCCCACTTATAGCATCAGGTAGGTCATTAAGCAGCAAACTGAACATGATGTTCGAGAGGGAGGAGCCCTGTGGAACACCCGTACTGATGTTAAGAGGGTCTGACCTAACCTTTCCGCCGTCTCCTATCACCACCTGCGATCTGCCTTTTAAAAAGTCGAGCAGCAACTCCAGCGCTTTTCCCTCTACCCCAAGATGCCTCATCTTTTGTGCCAGAACACCGTGGTCCGCAACGTCGAAAGCTTTTGAGAGGTCGCAGAAGAGCACTGCAACCTGCTGTTTTTCCTCCCGAGCCTTCATTACATCGCGGACGACCATCCGTGCGAGGGCAGTTGTTGATCGCCCCTTCCTGTAGGCATATTGTCGGTCGGTGAGACAGTTGGTCTTCTCAAGAAACCCCAGTAATCGGTCACATATTCCGCTTTCAAAGACTTTGGCAACAGCTGGAATGATCGACACAGGCCGATAATTGTTTGCGTCACTCTTCTTGCCTTTGCCTTTGTACAGCGGAGACACCTTGATCCTTTTAAAAATACTGGGATAGCAACCACTACGCAAACACCTATTGAATAACACCGCCAGAGCTCTCGCAAGTAATGCAGCCGCTATATACAGTAGCTCAACTGATGTATCGTACAAGTCTTTTGTTGGTTTACGTGCGATCCGTTTAGTAATGATACGGTACACCTCAACCGGTGAGAAAGGTTGTAGCCAAACGCACTGACTGGCTGGGAGTCGCGTCTCCAGAAGCATAGCCAGGGCTGTACCTAGTAGTACACCCTCAGTTCGCTTGTTATTTTTAAGTCTCATGTAATAGGGATCCACATTCGCCGGGTGTCCCGTGTCGGGCAGATTTTTTAGGGTTCCGTAGCCCAATGGCTAAAATCGGAACCTTTACTGCTTTTTTTTCTAGGTGGTGGGCAATAATTACAAAAGATTACCAGAGATATTTTAACGATAGGAAATCATCTCATTACCCCTCCCGCTCTGGGCGGAGCAGAAGGGAGTATCAGACTCGTACTGACTAAAACCCATCCGTATTCATTCTAATGCCTTTTGCGTTCCAGGGCCACGGTAACTGTTTCAAACTATGTGCCTTTTTTTTTTTTGGTGGGTGGAAAATCATCAAATAACCCCCCCCCCCCCCGCTCTTGGGCAGAGCGAAGGGGAGTGTCAGACTTCTACTGACTAAAAACCAAACCCATCTTCCTTCTTCGCCCTTGTGTCGGAGCCGCGTTAACCTTCCGATAATCCACAGCCCCGACGGGAATTTCGCAACCCTGACAGGAGAGATTTGTGCCTAATAACATGCGTTTGTAATACTGACCGTTTTCTTCTCTTAGTGCGAACGAACACGTGACCTTCCTACTTTGTTAATTAAGCATATTTAATTAAACACCTTTCTGCCTCTCCCGCCAAAGTTAATACTTACAATCTTGACTTTGCATTTGAAATCAAATAGGTTATTAAATATTGTATTTTGTGTAAATGAAATCTTATATTTATATTGATTTTAGTGGTAGTATGGTGGAAGGAGTCTATGGCGCTTTCTTTTTTCTCTTTATTGTGTGATTATTACCTAACCTGGTGCCAGACTGTTTTGGAAGCTTGCACAAATACTTAGTAAAAAAATAGCTGAGTTAGTAGGAAACACTCTGAAATCATTAGTAATAACATTGTTAAAGTGGACTGAACAGAGGAGCCATCAAGAATGCGGAAGGTAATACCTAAATAAATATGTTTGTAAATATTGTAGCATTTAGTAGTTATTAAGTATATTTTGTACTTAAAATCTGGACAGCACTGCCACTGCCTAGTCTTTTCCCAACTATGTTGGGGTCGGTTCCCAGTCAAACCGGTTGCAGCTGTGGACTAGTATTTTTCATGGAGTGACTGCCTATCTGACCTCCACAACCCAGATTATACCGGGTGATACGATACCTTTCTACCTATAACGGCTGTCAAATTTGGCAGTCTGCACGTACGTGTTTTTTGAGGCAAGAGATTCTAAAAAATATACAATTCTATTAGATTAGAATTATGGAGGGGGCGAGCAGGGGCATATAATGCTTTAAGTATTACAGGTTTACGCGACGCTCACGTGACGTCAAAGTCACACTTTTCATAAGTTATTGCCAAACATTATAGGTACTCGTGCAACCTGTGGGACACTTCTTTTAGTATGGTTCCTGAATCTATAATTGTGTAGATTATAATTACGTAGGTATATATAAATATAACAAACGTGACGGTACCTCCAAGTAGTCACCAGTCTAACCAAGGGAAATCATTTTATTCTGCGCTGACTGGATTGTGGAGCGATAGTCAATCGCTCAATGTAAATTACTGGTATTCAGCTGCATCCAGTAGGAACAAGAAGCCGGACAGGTTAGGCAAATCATGTTAAGAGCATGAACGGGGGATTGGAACGGAAAATCTAATTAGTCCGTCAGATAGATTTGCACAAAATATTGAACACATATTATTTTTGTTTTTTCACGTAAACAAAAAATTAAGACAAATGATGCTTCGAAAAATCGTGTGACGTCACATGTCAGTACTTTTTATACCTGTTAGTGACGTCACAAGCCCCCACTCATGATCTTTGACGCGTTTAATCTTCGACAATTTTTATTACCTAATTTGATAAAACAAAAAACATGTAAGTATCCGTTTTAAATAAATCAATGCATGTATCCAATATTTTTCGATAATCTAACTGACAGACTAAACAGAAATATATTTTTAAGAGTCGGTCCGATTTCCTATTCTCATGAAAGTGATCCGTCAATACTTATCATGGCAACGAACTCCATAGAAAACAATTGGGGATCCTCACGCAAACGAAATGCAGCTGTCAACCAATAGACAATATATTTGACTACCAAATACTAAACGTACATAAATTAACATAAAACTTGATCGTTGATGATACGTATTAGAGGCGACGGTTTTATAGTAGGTAAGGACATTGTGAAATATTCCACTGATCGATGTTTTGAAGTTCGTACTAAAAATAACATTTCATTTGTGCTATTGTATAAACTGACTGACTGCCGCACTCAGAGAGCTTTAATGATTACTCAGGCCATCACTTAGTAAAGGTTTTGACAGTTTTGTCATACAAAAGTATGTCAAATATTTACTAAGTGACGACTTAAAGTAATCATTCATTATATCTGAGTGCCGCAGTAAGGCCCAGATTTCACTCAAATCAAGACGAAGCGAGACTGTTTGAAATATATTATTTCAAGCTATTACATTTCAGTTTACCCCTGTTACTTATCCCCGAAGGATTAGGCAGAGGTATATCCAAATGTACCCACCAAAATTTTGCCAGTTATGTTTAACAGGGGGTGAGCCTAACGCCAACATCCGGGCACAAAGAAACTCAGATATTCCCGATGGAAAAATCAAAAGAAAAAGACCTTTGCGCAAGAGTAGGGCTTTTGGTCAATGTTATTAATTATTTAGAAGCAATTAGAAGGACAAATCATTTAAAAATAAATCATTATTGTGAATTGAGGCAGACAGTTTTTCGTTTAAAGTTTTATTTAATTAACTATTAGCATTTCAGTCAGTGTCATTGCACTAATTGCGTTTTATAACTACTAAAGAGTGTCTGGAATATATTGGTTATTTAAATGTTAGACAGACTGGTTGTTAGACTTTGAGGTCACTGACTACCTGTAACGACTGCCAAACATCTACATATCTCAGCCGGGACCAACAGCTTAACGTGCTTTCTAAATTATGGAATAAATTCGGTATGTAATAGGTGGTCCCATCCACAGACCAACCCAGGCAAGCGCGGCTTAACCTTAAGACAGACCCGAGTTATTAGGCCTCACAGCTATTATTAAGTCACGAACTCCTATTGTTCTAATGTCTAAGGCAAAATTAGTAAATATGGCATTATGCTTGAGGTTATCACTGAGATATGAATAAGGATCTTGGGCGCTTCTGAATCGCACTTGGCCAGTTTTTTCTATGACATTAGATTGCCTTAAAAAGCATTTAATACTTTTCATGTACATTACATTGTATTTCCATTACCTACATCAGTTTTACACTATCTTAGACAAAGACCTCCCCCAGATTTTCCGTGTTTATCTGCCTCTCCAGAAGATGACCTCAAAAAAGTGGGTGGTCTAGAGTGGTAACCACCCACCACCCATTTTTTGATGTCATCTTCTCATCGTTTTGTTTGACGACCTTTGCTTTTTTTCCAATTCCTAGGATAACACTCTTTTATTATTTATGTTCATTTCTCATTCGTACTCTATTTTATAATAGCATAGATCCATCTCCATTTTGTAAAGCATGCTTTTTTGGCTGGACGCACTCACGCACTGTAACGGTCAATGTGACGAGTGTGACGACGCACTTAGATGAGGTTTATGTCCTGCAGTGGACGGCTGTCGGCTGAAATGATGATGATAATGCCTATTTGGGTTGTTTTTAGCTGCATTTTTCTATTCTTATTTTGTCCTTATCTTTTGCCTTATTAATAGTCATGTTTTCTTTAATGTCTTTAATTACGAAAAGTTTTGTTTAGGTCATTTTTTAAGTTGCTCTATAAATGTGTTTGTTTTTAACCTTCAAATAAATCATAATCCTAGAAGTAAAGTTTCCTAAACTACGTTACCATCTTCTTCTATCTATATAAATAAAAAGAGAAGTCCTGACTGACTGACTCATCAACGCCCAGCCCAAACCCTTGGACCTAGAAAGCTGAAATTTTGCACAGAGGTTCCCTTTATAATGTAGACAAGGAATAAGGAAGGATTTTTTGAAATTCAACCCCTAAGGGATTTAAATAGGGGATGAAAATTTGTATGGAAAATCGTCATTTTCACGCGGGCGAAGCCGCTGGCAAAAGCTAGTATAATATATTATAGTAACGCATAATCTTTCAAAGCAGGTGCTTACTAACTTAGGACTCGTAACTAAGTTAGGAACTTTGTTTCGGAACCAAACTATACAAGTTAGCAACTTTACTTTGATGACAAAACTTATACTTATGTGATACTAAAACAGGTGATTTGGTAATGCATTATTAAGTTATTACTTTGTGGTTTGTATCCCTAGAATTATTATTATATTATTTTATATATTTTAGGCGTCCACAGTTCGGGATTTTGCTCAGTATACTGCAAAATTGCAACCAAATAAATTAATAATTTTAATAATTGCAAGCAAATATAAAGTTATTTATTTGAGATCAATATCTAATCTGATACCAAGATTTCGTAAAATATTGCTCGTTGCCTGTTACATAACATACCGCCTGTAATTCCTAAAGGGCAGAGGTGTACCTAAAGTACACGATGAACGAACAGACATAGTACGATATTCATCCCCTATTACCTACCGCGTCCTACATGGGTCTTAAACATACTAGAGAAATTCGGGTGCCTAACCCTCGGGGATTTAATGCGAGATGATATTATGTGAATTATTTTAAGATCTACAATTAGTAGTGCTATTTGGGACTGCACCAATCTGTTACACAGATAAAATTCCCAAAACCACAGGTTCCATAACCGAAGTCCTTTGCTCACTTCCTGCGGTTTAAATGCTTACATAAACAATTCAAAGCAATGTCAACGATTCAATAGTAATGTCAAATGTCAACGTCAGTCGTTGGATTTTGCACGTGATTGACTTGTTATGTCGTTGTGACCTCACGTGATCCAACTATTACAGTTCGACATTCAATGGTGATTTTAGCCCCGTCGACCATCCATTTGCTAAAATGTCTATTTCATGAATTTAGGTACTGTATATTCATGAAATAGACTAGCGATGGGATTTAATGTATAGTACTTACTGCCGTACTCAGAGATATTTAAAGATTACTTAAGCCATCACTTAGCAAATATTTTGACACTAAAGTGAAGGTTTTGTATGTCAAACCTTTACTAAGTGATGGCTTAAGTAATCTTTAAATATCTCTGAGTACGGCAGTTAGAAGATTATACGACGCAAGAAAGCAATCTTGTAGTATCTCGAAAAGTTGAACTTTACACCAGAGCCAAAAAACTATTTCAAAAATTCCAAACTCGTAAACTAGCTGAATCAGAGTGGTCATTTTTGGAACACTTATTTCTTATAATGAAATTTATCAGATGGCAATAATGATAGCATTCTCAAGTTAGTATACCATGCGTTTTATACTAGTTACAGCAATTGGTATTTCAATTTGAAGCAGCAATAGGCAAGCGAAATAGGTTTAAAATATACCGGTAGCGTTTTTGATGTATCTATGTGTAACTTAAAAATAGTTGATTTTATGGTATTTACAGCATTTTGAAGTATCTTTTGTTAAAAAAGTTTAGAAAAAGTCAACGACGTATAAAAAAAAACACATCGTAGGAAAACGTTGATCAGACCGTCTGACGCAGTATTTTTTTCTTATTTCAATGATGCAATAAAAAAAAATGCCATTTTTCGAAATACGACAAAATCGCTTTCCAGCGTCGAATGATGATTTCAATAAACATAATTCTATTGTTACGGTCGCGAATCATATTTTAATTAACTTACAACCTGACACTGGCCAGCAAATTGTAAAAAAAACTAAAACCTTTATAAATTCACTGTCTTCGTCTAGAATTTAAAAAAACACAAGAATTGCTCTAATAATAAAAAAACTCAGATCAAATAGCAAAAAATATCAATAAACAGTCGAATTCCAAATTAAATAATTAAAATTATTGTTTTGCAGATTGATGATAATAATAATTAATCGGGCACACTACTTGAATTTAATAAAAGTATTATTCCTAGAATGCGAACCGCAGAAAATGAGTTAGATAAAAAAAAAATATTACCAAAAATTAGGCTGTAAACAATGAGGTTTTACCAATAGAGACGTCATACTCATTTTAAAGAAATAAAAACATGGCGATATTTTAGTAACTACCTACAAGAACCTAAGCCAATTCATTTCTATCATTGAGTACGTTAGAAGATGACAGAGTTATATAGGACCCCAATGTCAAAAAGAGATAAACATATTGTTCACGTGGCAAATTGTCAACGACAGCCAATGACGTTGCCTCTAGCATCGTTCGAACTGACAACACCGCGCGCCATTTTCTCGTTCTCTCTGTCACTCATACATGCAACTGCATGCAACGCACTATTTGTCTCGTTCGTGTAGGTGGTAAAGCGGCAACAGGGCGACAGTGATTTTTGAGTAAAATAAAATTTATGATTTTCCGTTTTATATAGATTATACGCGCTCTTGCTTTTTATAGCCGGCCCAGTATAAGTATTGCACTTTCTGAACACACAACTAGGCATTTTTGTTTATTTTCATACAACAATCTCCCGCTTAAACGTACGTTCGCATCGCGGCCAGACGCAGGACAGACTGAGTTCAATCAAGCTGATCAGCTTATTTTTGTATCGCCGCGCAGATGTCGGTAAAACGTATCTACCTATATAATATCATTGGCTGTAAATGACGTATTTACCTTTGCTATTACAACTATCCAATATAAAAGAAAAAAATAAGGTACCTTTTTTTTTTTTTTGGTGGGTGGAAAATCATCAAATGACCCCCCCCCGCTCTTGGGCAGAGCGAAGGGGAGTGTCAGACTTCTACTGACTAAAAACCGAACCCATGTTCCTTCTTTGCTCTTGCGCCGAGGCCACGTCATCTAGTACAAAAATCAGCGGCCCCAAAAAAAAGAATAGAAAAACATGTCACCCAGGCAGAATGATTAATGATTAAACGAACTTACCAAGTGAAGTTCGATCATAATTTTATGAGGGCTTTGTCCGAAGAGATTAGCATAAGAGATTACATGTAGTAGACATACGGTGTCGCCATCTGCACTGTGTTTGAGAGTTTTTTTTTTTCTTTTTTCTCCGTCCGGCAACCCCAGCCAGCGAACTTCGTTTACTTCAGAGCACCCAGTTGATATTTGAATGTTGAATCTGGGGAGATGGGAGGGTGGGATGCTAATCTCTTCGGGCTCCCACACATAAACACGATACGACGTCGCGTCGTACAACGATGCGGCGTCGTTTCACGATACGACGTTGCCTAGACGTCTAGAGCGGTCCATTTTTCGGAATGAACTAAAACACCACCCCTTTAGTTCATTCCGAAAAATGGACCGCTCTAGACGCATTCTGAAAAGAATATTTAAATGTCTTCTAAATTAGAACCCAAATAAATGTTAATTTGTTCATTAAAGTAACAAGACAACTGCGCAGGATTGCATCGTGAGTTTCTAACGTCACGACGTCGTATCGTGCAACGACACGCGTCGTATCGTGAAACGACGCCGCATCGTTGTACGACGCGACGTCGTATCGTGTTTATGTGTGGGAGCCCTTAGGACAAAGCTCTCGTATAATTATTATCGAACTTCACTTGTTGAGTTTGTTTAATCATTTATTATACTCAGCTTTGTCCTCGAGATTAGCGAGATTACATGTAGATGTTGATAGTTCCATGAAAATATCAACAATAATTAAACAGTTTTGTAGATAAAACGAGGATCATTTATTTCCTTCAACACAAAAACTAAAAGTTATTTTCAGCTCATAATTCATAAAGAAAAATAATTTGTGATCATCAATCAGTATTTAACAAAATATTTCTAGCAAAGGAATCATCACTCACATAGTTATAATCTTATTATAAAATTTACCAAATGTTTTAGAATTATCGCTCCAGCCTGCTGTTTTTCTGATTACGTCTAAGCTTACTCCAAGTTGATGTGCCATAGAAGTAGAGGCGTGTCTAGTCATCTAGTTCTATACGTGCAGTATTTGTATATGTGAGTTTAAATGTTTGTGGACGCACCCACGATACAGGAGAAATTCCTAGTGTGGGGCAACGTTATGAAAAAAAAAACAAAAAAAAAAAAAACATGGTCACATCAATTCCACTACTATCTAACGTAGATTTTATCCATCTGCTCAGTGTCTGCGGAGTGATAGAATTATACGGTTTCTTTAAACTTACAAAGAGGTTATCACTTCTTCTTATAGATCTTGTTATTCAAATATAAGATTGCAATGCAAGAGCAGGGCATTGGCCGTTCCCGGAAAAAAGGCAGTATTAATATTAGTTGTGATGATCCTAGTCGGGACGTTTGGAATTTTAATTCGAATTTCGTTATTAAATACTTCTACATTTTTTATATTAATTTTAGAAAATGTCTGGACTCTATGTGCGGTTGCCAGTGCAAGCAAAGTTATTAATTTCTTAGATATTTTCTCTAAGATAAGTATTCATTACTTTTCAACTCCTGAAGCCTCAAGCAACCGCAACATTTCATATGAGACCATTGAAATCTCATCGATAATTAAACAGCGGACTGTTTTCCATTTGCGTCTCAGATCTTCTAAGCGCTGACCCGTTAATTGACAATGAGAGGTCGCTGAACCTTTTTCGATCCCCAGTGCTAATGCACTGTGAAGTATTCGTCCATTCACTAGGCGAGCTGCAACTCCAGTAAGGGCAGCGACTTCAACAAAACACGGCTGAAGTAAAGCAGGTACAGTTGGTTTGTAACATATTTTAATCTGCTCTATAATTGCTTTCAGGGTGAAAGTTTTACCAGATCCCGCTCCTCCTGTTACAAATAATTTCATGGTTTCATTTGGTGGCTCTTGGTGTCTTATTTCTGCATTGATCTTCGTTGTAATAGTATTCATTAATTTTTTTTTGTTCCACATTCATACTTGACAGTCATCATCGTCGAAAACTCTGCATCCGATATCACATGATTGTCAATGTCACCTAAACCATCATCTTGTATTTCTACTTCGGCCATGTTGGGATCAAAACCTTCAACAATTGCACCTAATTGATCATTATTTGTTTGCGCATCTACATTTGAAGTGTTTTCATTAGGGTTTCCCAGAGCTAAAACTTGAGCAATAACTTGTTGAAGTTCAATCTGTACAGTTTGAAAACGTTCAACATCTTCACCCGGCTGCAGAGGTCGTAGTAGGTTTCTTTTGGCCATAAAAGCATCTTCAGCACTTTCGTAACCATCTAGTAACGACTCCTTATTCCTAAAAGGAACGTGAGATACGAGATAGCTGTAAAAGTAACCTTCTCTGTCAGCAATTTGAGCATAATATTTTATCCTCAATATCGCGTTTCTGTGACGGCGCTTCATATACGTGCCATTCAAAAGTCGGATTCTTCCGTCTTGCGGATGTTCCTCACGGTTCTCGTAGGCATCTTCGTCGCCTTCGTCCTCTTCCATTGGCTGTTGATTGGATAAGTAATCATACTGTACAGCAAACTCAGCCAAACTCAAATGTTCTAGATTTCTTGGCCTCAGTTCGTAACGATCAAATATATTTGCATGTACTTCGTTGCTAGCCAAACGAAGCATGCGATAGCGTTTTTCTTTCGGACAATTATTTAGAAACACGACTTTTCTTGTACTATCTCGGAGTTTCAAATGACAGAGTCTATATGCAGCTTTGCACGCAGAGACACGCCTGTGATTAAGTATGGCCATTGACACTGCAAAAAGTTGACGTCCTATATATCTCCATGATATTGCTGGACTCGGTTTATAGCGTCCCGCACTGCTTGTCAAACATCTTGGGTTTCATGCTTGGCAACGTATTTCGCAATGTAGTATGCAACAGCTATCACATTACCGCAAGGCTGAATGTCCATATTTCCGGTCCATAACATCAATAACTGAGGATTAAAATTATTTACATTAGTCTCACTCAAATGTCTTTTTAAAATGCAAAACCGTCCGTTGTTGTTAATACATTCGTCAGGACCGAGAACTACAGTTTGATCACTCGCATTACGTGGAAAACCGAAACGACAGCTTCGGTTTTGACGGTTCTTGTAGCAGGTCTCCGAATGATGGTGAATTTGAACTCGCTTTACCAACACTATTATTAATATCATAAACGGGATATTTACCATGTATGTGTATAGTAGTGTCAGTGACCATGTCAGTTTAAAAACTTATATCGCTTTACCAAGTCGTCTAGTTCCGCATTACCCGTATCTAACGAACAGGATACAACTTTATCTATTAAATCTAGCCCATCTGCTGTATCAAATGAAGGTGCATTCTGAATCCAGCAAAGCATGTGCAAATGAGGACTACCTCGATTCTGGAACTCTATGCGGTACCAATAGTCCTGTAGTTTACCACCCAAAATTTCATCATCAGACTTCAGGTGTCTAATTAATGTGTTTACTCGTAACATGAACTGGCGGGACAGAGTCACAGTGTGATCTTCAACAAGGCGTTTCTTATCCTCGAAAGACAAATTAGCTGGGTCTTCATCTTTTCTCCCAGCTGCGATCAAAAGAGCTTTAAGAATATCGGCCCAGTTAAGATAAGCTAAACGTCACAAACCATGTTGGAGGCCCAAGATTTCTCACCATTGCAAGAAGATCGCTACAGGCACGTTGCCAATTTATAGGCATTGGAACCTCTTAAACTGCGCATATTCAAATGTAGGTTGTCAACTAGACCTTCAGGTCTGTTGTTTCCTTGTCGCATTCTCAATACAACTCCAACGTTCTGCCGTGCTCTAAAAAACTCCATCACAGAAAGGGCATAAAAAAGATATAGCGCTGGAATCTTGTATCTTCACCCATTATTCTTGCTTGTCAATAATCCAAAGTACTCCTTTATAAGTATATAAAGGAGCATACAATGATTTCTTGGTTCATGGAGCCCATTTCGCCATTTTGGGAATAAATAGAACCAACTCAATTCTTCAGCTCTTTTTAGGGTTCCGTAGTCAACTAGGAACCCTTATAGTTTCGCCATGTCTGTCTGTCCGTCCGTCCGTCCGTCCTCGCTTAATCTCTGTGACCGTTAGCACTAGAAAGCTGAAATTTGGTACCAATATGTGTATCAATCACGCCGACAAAGTGGTAAAATTAAAATTGGAAAAAAATGTTTTATTAGGGTAGCCCCCCTATATGTAAAGTGGGAAGTGATTTTTTTTTTAATTTCAACCCTAACGTGTGATATATTGTTGGAAAGGTATTTAAAAATGAATAGGGGTTTACTATAATCATTTTTTGATAATGTCAATAATTTCGGAAATAATCGCTCCAAAAGTAAAAAACAATGCGTCCCCCCCCCCCTCTAACTTTTGAACCATAAGTTTAGAAAATATAAAAAAAATCTTAAAAGTAGAACTTTATAAGGACTTTCTAGGAAAATCATTTTGAACTTGGATGGAAACAACAGATGGAAACAGCAGTTAACCAATATAATTTGATCCCTGAATCGTATGAGCGCCTATACAATCTAGAGGTCAAGTTTCATTGGCCCGTAGAAGAAATTGTATAAATTATTATAGCATACCGTTTTGGTACGGAACCCTTCATGTGCGAGTCCGACTCGCACGGCCAGTTTTTTCATTATTCATTTGTAATGGCGGAGCAGTCTTGCGCCTCAAATTGTGCAGCGGTATATTGTTAGGGTCGCTTTCTATAACTGTACTAACTTGAGGAATGGGTTCATCAATAGTCCGCAAAATTGACGTTGCTCTAATTATATCATTTTCTTCGCATATTTGTGTTCTGCAATTTGTATTAGAATTATCGATGTTTGTATCCGATGGGGTTTGCTGCCTTGTCAGATTTTGCAAATTAACCAATATTCCTGTCAATGTGTACTGGTTTTCAAGAATATTATTTGATTTAGGTATCACGCTTTTAACCAAAGCGTACAAAGTGCGTTCGCAAGGAAATTTAATAGCACAACTTGCACCATTTTGTGCAACTCTACCTTTCGGACCTCGACTGTGTGAATCAAAAACAAAAAACGAATTGCCTCTTTTGAAAATTGCAATTGAGATCCCGTTGGCTGTTAAAATTCCAGAGTCATACTTGTCAAAGAATCGACTTATTCCATTTTGGAGGTTCGGAAATCCATCAACTGTGTTATCAATGACGGCACGTTTGGCGCAGTGGCTCAAGCAATGGACCGCCGCGCTGCGTGTCGCGGGTTCGATCCCCGCACGGAACAAATATTTGTAAGACCTACAGATAGTTGTTCCGGGTCTGGGTATTTGTGTATGTGAGTTTAAATGTTTGTGAACGCACCCACGATACAGGAGAAATTCCTAGTGTGGGGCAAAAAAAAAAAAAAAAAAAAATATTTCCACAAATGGTCTCTTCTTCGATTTCAATGCTTATGTTACAAATATGAGAAAACACTTCAAATTGCGTTTTCAATTCATGTGGTCTGAGATATTCATTCTCAATCCTATTAGGCACATTACGAGTGTTGATACTTTCAATGTACAGATTATCGACCACAATCAAAATGTTATCAATGACACCAGTGTCCCACAAAGTGATATCCATAATTTTGCTGGTGGCTATTGATACAGCTGCTGCGGCTGTGCATTGTTTTCCACGACTTTCTTCCCTAAAATTCCGATGTCCCTGTTGAAAAGATCCTCTTAGATTTTCGCGTCCGTTACCAATGCCTAGAAAACAACTATGGTGGTCTGTCGCGGTAGCATCGCTACATGACCATTCAGTGCGATTTGGTGGAGCTGAGTCAGGTGCTATTTGGCAAATAATAATAATAATATTCCACAACTATCACACAACGCCATCTAGTCCCAAGCTAAGCAGAGCTTGTGTTATGGGTACTAGACAACTGATAAACATACTTAAATATTTCTAAATACATACATATTATAGATAAATTACACCCAGACACAGAACAAATGATCGTGCTCATCACACAAACATTTGTCCTGGGTGGGAATCGAACCCACGACCTCCGGCATAGCAGTTAGGGTCACTAACCACTAGACCAACAGGCCAGTCGTGTGCAGTAAGCCAATGTAATGCCGCCCACAATCTTTGAATGTCAACCGAAAACTGACGTTGTCTTTGGACTGATTCAAGTTGTTCGCAAACGATGACTATTCCAGCTGAAGACATTCTCAGAGGTAGCAGTTCAGCAATCTCTTCCAGATCTTGGCCAAACAATACGGCTTGGCCTTGAAAGCCATATTGTCCGAATCGTCCCCCGAGTTTTATTATTTTAATGAAAGGAATAACTCGAGATAATAACCGCTTTTCCATATCTGATAGACAAGCAATTTCATGAGGTATGGTGTCTAAAAACATGTTATTCCAATATGCTTGTGTTGGCGTTCTTCCTCGCCGAACGCTGTTAATACGAGCCGCATTTCCTTTTAATTCCTCGGGTAATACATCTGCTACTATTAGCAACTGATTATCAACTGAAGTTGTTTGTATTTGATAGTAACGTTTCTTACAAACACTACAAATAACGTCCGTATATTTGAAGATACACACTTCAAATTGCCGTAACTTTTGCTTGTAATT
Organism: Diarsia dahlii; assembly: GCA_949775195.1. Taxonomy (NCBI): domain Eukaryota; kingdom Metazoa; phylum Arthropoda; class Insecta; order Lepidoptera; family Noctuidae; genus Diarsia; species Diarsia dahlii. The sequence continues at coordinate 9,342,408 of OX459210.1, read as the reverse complement.
TTGATTATATATTTGCTGTTGTTGGAGACGTGTTTGACGTTCACTGATGGTCTCATTGAGCTGCCGAGCAGTACGCAATGTGCTTTGTCTATTAAGTCTTTCTTCACGCTCTTTAGCGCTCTCTTCACTTCTCAATGAAGCCATGCGACTATGCGAGATGCGCTGGCAGAAACTCTTGCTTCATGCCCTTCAGCGCTCACTTGACTTCTCAATGAAGCCATGTGAGATGCGCTGGCAGAAATTCAAGCCAAGAACCATCGGGGGCTGCCATTAAATGACCTAGTTTTGCAATGTACAGCCCCCGACGGATATTCTTGGGTTTTTTTATTTTTTCGTCGGTTGTTTTTTTTTAATAAATAAGTGTAGATGTCCATATTTAGGGACAACTCTGGGAACCATTCGTCTTTGAAATTAGTACCTAGAACGCAACTAGATGGCAATTGTCGTAGTCGAATTAGAAGTCGCTATGGTTTCGTTACATCGGCTTGTAAGTATAAGACGGCTGGCGAAAAAATTGCTTTTTTCAAATTAAAACAATTTAACTTAGGTTGGTAGTTTTTTTCGATTTATTTATACTTTTTCGATAAGGTTTTTTTCGTCGTGGGTTTTTTCAAAATTTTTAATTTTGCTTTTTTTCCCGTTTTTCTATTGGTAGGGAAATCTGTAAACGTTGTGAGTCTATAATGAAACCTAAGAATTTACAAGTATTATGAGGGGTAAGACCATGGAAGACCTCAGTAAAATGCTCGATGACCTCAGTAGAGCTTCCGAAAGAGTGGGTCTTAAAATGAACATGGACAAAACCAAGGTTATGTCGAATGTTCATGTAACACCCACTCCTATCAAGATCGGAGACTCTACGCTCGAAGTTGTGGACGATTATGTCTACCTCGGACAAACGGTCCAGTTGGGTAGATCTAACTTCGAGAAAGAGGTCAATCGTCGAACCCGACTCGGCTGGGCAGCGTTCGGGAAGCTGCGCAGTATCTTCTCGTCCAACTTACCCCAGTGTCTCAAGACGAAAGTCTATGACCAGTGTGTGTTGCCAGTGATTACATACGGGACCGAAACGTGGTCGCTCACAATGGGCCTTATCAGAAAGCTCAAAGTCACCCAAAGGGCAATGGAGAGGGCTATGCTCGGAGTTTCCTTGCGTGATCGAATCTGAAATGAGGACATCCGCATGAGAACCAAGGTTACCGACGTAGCCCGAAGAATCGCCAGACTTAAGTGGCAATGGGCAGGGCACATTGCTCGCAGAACGGATGGCTGATGGGGCCGAAAAGTTCTGGAATGGCGACCGCGAACCGGAAGACGTTGCGTTGGAAGGCCTCCCACTAGGTGGACCGATGACCTGGTCAAGGTTGCAGGAACCCGCTGGATGAGAGACGCACGGGACCGGTCAATGTGGCGACGCCTGGGGGAGGCCTATGTCCAGCAGTGGACGTCTTTTGGCTGAAATTATGATGATGATGATGAGGGGTAAGAATACTTTTTTCAGTATTTATTAAGAACCCAAGAGCTTTCAGAAGTTTAGTGTGTCTGTTATGTTGTTCAGGCATGAATCGAAAGAGTTTGAAATAAGTAAGGTATCATCTAAGTAAATAGTCGATAAATGATCGCAAGATCTAAGTAAACCGATCACTGGTTTCATGATCTTCGTGAAAACCAAAGGAGCAGTATTCAGTCCAAAGGGTAAGACATTAAATTCATACAGTCTATTTTCAAATTCAAAGCGAAGGTACTTTTTAAAATTATCATGAATTCGGATAAGAAAATATGCGTCTTTTAGATCAATTGTACTCGTAAAGCAATCCTTAGAAATAAGTTTAATTGCCGTACGTAGGTCTTCTAGCTTAAAATGTGATGTATCAATAAACTTATTTAGTGCCTTTAGATTTAATATAAATCTTGATTTGCCGTTTGATTTTGGAACTAAAAATATAGGGGACAAGAATTGCTCAGCGCAGGCTTTACATTCTGCGATGGCTCCTATACTAAGCAGATTTTCAATTGTTCTTTCAAACTGAGCTTTTTCAGAGACGGAGTAGAATCTTTTTGTATGAATAATGGTCTGGTTCACAGGCCTTGAAAATGGAATTTGATAACCATCGATCCATGATAGGATGTTTTTATCACCCGTCAAAAGTGACCATTGGTCGCGAAATTAAGATAGCCTACCGGTATTTTACCGAGTCTGTCGGCGGCGGCTGCGAGTCCGATCTTGACGCGACGATTGTTTCGAAGAGTTGTCTTGATGGCTCTTGAATGCAGGCTCCTTCGTCCTCTGGTTCCACCTCGGCCTGTGACTCAGGGGAGGACCACGCCCGTTTAAATTTCTCGGGTGCGGTTTATTTTTATTCTTCACCGGTTTTTTGTTCGGTGGATATGGGGTGAATTTTAGGTCAGCTCCTGACTTTGTGATAGCTTTTAATGCTTCCGACAGATCTTCGCTGAAAAGGAATTTGTCTATTTTTGTAGCTTGCAGCTGATCTTTTAGGCCTTTTTTAGATTGTACAGAACAAAGCTCTTGCGTGTGACAGAGTCTGAATACTGCCTATCACACAAAAGTTTGATAGCGTCCATGAGTAGTTTGATTAACGCCGTATCCTTAGGTTCAGATGAAATCAGTAAGGTGAGCGCTTCAGCTAAACATGATATCGCGTTAAGTTTGTCTTTGTTTGAGTTCGATGCCCTTGTCTCTTTTGTAGACAGTCTCTGAGATAGCGGCCTTGACCTCAGGATTGAGAACGGGGGCATCAATTGAAGTACAATTTGCTGGAGGCAAATATTTTTTCAAGAGTTCCATGCGGTCTTCCTGAGATAAGCCTGTAGTGGCTATGTGCTGCAGGCGTATCGCAAGGTCAGATTGAATATTAAGTCCTAGATGGGTCCTCCCCTAATATTTCCATGAGCTCGACGTCTAGCTCCAATACTGCAGATGACGCATCTGCTTGCAATAGTGGCGAAGGCACCGGCAGTGGCACTGCGGCACTGGTGGACGGCTGAGGTTCTGCGGTACTTGTCGACGGTTGCGGATTGATGACGGCGCCTGCCGTTGTTGTTGGCATGTCTGAAATGGACATTGAACCATTTTAAGTGTATATTTTAGGTAACGTGACAGCCCCATAAGCTGGCCGCATTACCCTACATAGTTTTAGGTAGGTAATTTAATAGTAAAGTAACAGTCCCACAGACTGCTCGCAGTACTATATAATATCGCAAAGTGACATTCCCAAAAAATGCCCGCATTGCTTTCATTATCCCACTAAACGTGGCTACCGAATTTAGGTAGGTAGTATAACAGTAAAGTAACAGTCCCACAGACTGCTCGCAGTACCATATAATATCGCAAAGTGAAATTCCCAAAAATTGCCCGCATTGCACTCGTCCTGTTTGACCTGGTTCAATGATCACGTTTTAGCGAAGTGACAATCCCATAGATTGCCCGCATCACTAGTTTATACGTGAGAATATGTAAAGCGTTAATAAGTGATAACCCCTCAGGTTACCCGCAATATTAATTTTTTGAACATGTGGGTAGATGTAATTTTTTACCTTCAATGCATAGACGCTCGGGCTGCAGCGGCGCCGCTGTACCACACCTTGGTGATCTTGACCTTGAACGTGAGCGCATGATGTAGAACTTGACGAAGAAGACGACGATGAGTCTGACGATGATGATCGCCTCCCTGTTGACCTATGTCGATCTCTGCGTCGAGCACGCATTAGTTTACGCTCTAACTTTTTGAATTTATTTGCAATAGCTTCATAATTCTCTTCCACTATTCGAGAACGTTTAACCATGGTTAGAACGAACCGCGTGCACGACACAAAATTATATTTTTTTTACAGAAAGTGCGCGTTATGGCGAAGCACTGAATGTGTAATGAAGTTCGCTGGCTGGGGTTGCCGGACGGAGAAAAAAGAAAAAAAAAAAACTCTCAAACACAGTGCAGATGGCGACACCGTATGTCTACTACATGTAATCTCTTAGGCTAATCTCGAGGACAAAGCTGAGTATAATATTATGTACCTTTGCCAAATAAAAAGTGAATATTGCAACAGCAGAAACGTCAATTTTCGGCGGTAAAATTATATGAAATATGTAACAAAATTTTGTGGTTCTATTATTATATAGTATTATTTATTACTAGCTTAGTTTATTATTATTAGTGTATTCACAAGCCACTAGTTCAACGTTTATGGTAATTTGAAGTGGCAGGTCACCCCGGGATGCTTCGAAACGGACTGAAAACATAAAATTAACAAACAAAGCCGTTATAATGCCGTAATTGTTGCCGTGTAAATTGGAAATATGGCAGTTGGAGAAATGTCTGACTGTTGAGTTGGGGTAAGGAGCTTTACCTAATTACTGTGTTTTTATAAGAATAAAAACATGACATAATCTATTATCCTAATATAAAAAATGTTTAAATTAATTTTAGATTGTTAAATAAAAATGGTTTTTGAGATAGAAAAAATTTGGAGCAACTTTAAAGTCGTCATTATTTTTTTAGAAATAAAAATAGTTTTTGAGATAGAAAAAATTTGGAGCAACTTTAAAGTCATCATTATTTTTTTAGAAATGCCTGCAGTTTAAAAAAAAACTGATATTGTACAAAACTTTCATATTTAAATATACGAAACTTTGGTACAAACGCCACGCACATCAAGTTACCCAAAAAGTGTAATATTTTCCCAATCAACCTGAAACCTAATGATTTAGCAAAAAATAAAATATGAAAACATAATAAAGAATTTGACAGATTGTATTAGCTTTACAATTACAAAGTCTATAGAACAACAGTACGCTTCTTCACAACTCCCTGAAACTACGTAGTAATAGCGCCACGGTCTTTACTGGCAAACACTATCAAGGATATTCTGGACATTTTGTAAAACTATTGAATCAAAACTGAACTGCCGCGTGACGTTAAATGACCAAAGTAACGTAACTCCTATACAGGCTGATTTTAAAAATAGGTTCGTAAAGAAACATAAATGACAGAGAAGTTTTAAATTTAGAATGGATCGGTGTTGACAACTCTTTCTTAAAAATTATGACACATAGGTACGGAATTCAAAAATTTCATTTATTTTCTAGTTTTTTGAAACCACTGAAATTCTCGATATCTCTGCAAACAACACAGAACGATGGAAGAATACGCTTTCATATGAATAGTTTAATTGAAGTACTAATTATTATTTGGCGATGCCTGCAGGCGACAGAACAACCCTTCACTATAAAGAGCCCATTGTACGTTTGAATTGAATTTGACGAATTTCCTCAGAATATTGTGGTGAATTTACCTGCACACACTATCTCGTGTTGTTCAGGGAGAGTATTATTTAATACATATCATATAAATATTATGCGATATTGTGAACAAAAGTAGTTTGTCTCTCACTTTTTTTTACAAACCCTCATACTTACTTTTTAAAAGTTTTTATGAGTCTAGTAATAATATCTTCAATAAAATTCTTTCATAAACATACTTTATTTTACTCATATTTAAGTTTACCAGTGGTATCATAACATTATCAATAACGAATTTATCACATAACTGTAACAAATAACTTTCTCTATCGAAATTCCATCGAAAATACTCCCTCGTAATTGGTTAGACGGAAAACCGACCCCAACATAGTTCGTAAATACTAGGAAGATGAAATATCTTAAAATGTCAGCTGAATATAGATTGCCCCGTGACATTTTCAGCTACAAGTTAGTAGGAAATACGTGACAACAGAAAATTCTGTTGGATTATTGAAACTTAACAGAACTTAAGTTGTATTAAAGTTTTAAGCCTCTGTTAAGTTGATCGGTGTTAAGTTGATGTTTCGACGGATCACGGAATTAGCTAAGTAGATGAAACTGTTTGGGAAACTTTAACTGGTTCTTATTAAATCAATATTAGTTTAGATCAGACAGACATTATCGGAATAGTTGCAATGGATTAGCGGGTGTATAGCACTGCTGTACACCCGCTAAAACTACTCGCTAACTACTACGGCTAAGAAGGAACATGGGTCCTTTTTAGTCAATAGAAGTTTGACACTCCCTTCCGCGCCACCCAGAGCGTGAGGAGACATTTCATGATTTCCCACCCTCTAAAAAAAAGGGTTGTATTATAATGTTAGCTTTATTGTATTCCTGTCGAGCTGCCAAGTCACAAGTCTCCAGTTTGAACCCAAGAAAGACACCTTTGATTTTTCGCATTCATGTGAGTAGTATTATAAATAATCATCACTTGCTTTGGTAAAGGAAAACATTGTGAGGAAATGCACCTGAGAGATATTAGTTGACGGTATGTAAAGACAAGTTAGAGGTCCATTTGGCGGCATAAAAAACTCTGATACCAAATTAGTCACTAACTACACGATAAAGTAGAAGACTTCGTAAAAAAATTAAAAATCCGACAGAATACATTCACATCACAATACACATTGTAATTTTTTTTTAATTAAAAATGATATCGTTTAAAATCAAAGCATTCCATGCTTTTTTAATTGACACGCAACACAATGCAATCCAATCACGAATAACTGTAAAAAAAAAAACAATTTATTTTATATCAAAAAAGTTTTACTCAACAAAATCTGTTCCCTCTTTAGTAAACACCCTGTACATATATTTTTTTATATTAATTGTTTTAAATACTACAACGCGATCGTCACTGAGTCCAAACGAGTGGTTGTCGGCTGCCGGTGTCCACGTCCCGAGTTCGATCCCAGACTGTGAATTTTCATATATTTCAAAAACGAAAATAGAAAGGTGAGTGTGGATTTCAGTAATTATTTAGGATTTTTGAAAAGTGAATTGAGTACTTTGAAGTTCTATGGGTGATACTTAGTTAGATTTTGTTGATGAAGAGCTGTCCTTCGATAATGGAGTGTTTATTGTTTTTACCTGTGAACCTATCAGTTAGCCGAAGGGTTCCCAAACTTTTTATTTATTTATTTATTTAGGCACACCAACGAAATATTTACAAGGATTGTCACAATTAATCGCAAGTCTTCTGTGCTGTGTAAATAGATCACTTACAGGCATGCACAACATTCACAATAAAAGGTGAGAACAAAATTTAAATATAAAATATAAAAAAAACAAAAATTCAAATACTACATTACTTAATATACATTACATAATAAAATCAAATAATGTATTTAGTATTTTTCGATTCAAGGCGTACTTCTAGGTTTAATATTTTGTCTCGGCGGCCTAACTAGTCGAAATAGAGAACGATGATACAAGATACATAGGCACACAAATTAAAATATACAAAATATGAAGCTGTTTTTTTTATATGTTTACTCAAACGTAAGCTCAAGTAACCGTAAATGTGTGTGAAAGGTGATCTCCATGCACGCATGTTTTCAAAGCGTGATTGTGGAACTGCTACCCTCATTTATAGCTCCACATTGATCTTTGAGAAATAATTGCTCCCAATCACAGCGACAGCTGAAAGTAGGTACTTCACATAATAAATAAAATATTGCAAAGATAATGAAAATTAAAGTGCTTTTTATCTTAAAGTTTGACGTTTATTTGGGCCGATATACAAAAAAATGCACATAACCGGAACCCGTGAATCTCGATTGAATATGACTCTCTTCTTCTTAATTCTGGTGGATCTAGTGCATTACTCTCTGCGATGTACATGGGTGCCGCGGCGCACACTTTGGGAATCCTTGAGTTAGCCATATCTAGAGGTGGAGGTATCTCCACAAGTCCACATGATCGATCTATTGCGATCTCAGTTGGAGTACGGGACTCAAAGACCCCACCCTTAGTTTACCGTGCTTCACCCAGGTGTAGAGTCTGGGTGAAGCACGGGTCCGTACCCATTATTTATTTCATTATAACATTGCTCTCAAAAGCAAAGAACGTTCGAGATCATGGAAGAAACGTGACATTCAATATCGTACATTAGGTCCACGTGGTGGATGATGGCTATACTGGCTACTGTCTCTCATATAAAGGAGATATGTGTCCCAACAGCTGGAACGTTCTAGGCCGTTTAGAAAAAAACTGGCCATGTGCAAGTCGGATTTGCACATCCATGGTTCCGTACCGTTGTAGTAGATATTGAGAGATTTTCTATGTTATTTTAGCACCACAGGTTTTCCTGTAATCTTTAAGTGTTGAACTAATTTCTGTATTTTATTCAAAATTATAGGCTCAGTAGTTTCGGAGATAAGGACGGATGGTCGGCTACTAGCACTTTGCCAGCGACTAATTTTGATAGCTCGGCTAATATACATGATATAAATATAAATGTATCTAATAGCCTATCGCACCCACGAGTATTGTATCTTTCTATCAGTAAAGTAAATTTTAGAATTAGATGTTTAGTTCCGGAGAGGTCAAATATTTTTTTATTAAATTAATACTTATAGATAGGTAATAGCAATAATCAAGCACTTGTCTACGTTCGATTCAAATTATACAAACAGAATTAAACTTGCAAGTGCACATCATGCATATTAACACGCAAATGGAAAAAAATACATGAAAAATGTGTATGATAAGTATGCCTAAAACGATTCTAAACGAAAAACATAATAAAGTTTAAAATCAATGAATTAAGGTACTTTATTGCATTTTTCTCCAAAGCAATGAGACTCTTATTCAAGCTTTAAGATCTTTCAAATTTGAATTCTATTCAAGGCGCGTAATGAACCAAACATAGAATACACCAAACTACCTATACCACATCAAGAATTGATTAAAATACCTGACTCAAAAAGCCTCGCTTACCATGAATTTGATTGAATGTAGAATCACTCACAATCAGTCACCCCGGGGTCAATTACGTCGGTCCCTATTTGCATTTGGTTTGAATAATAAATGTTGTTTACCGATTCTATCGTCTAATGTGTTAACGAATTGAAAATTGACGATGTAATTTCATTGTAAAGATACCTAGAATTCAATTTTTATATAAAACTGATTAAATACATAATTAATTACTATTGTAAACGATTAAATAAACAAAACTAACTTCATCTTCCTGCCTTTGTCCCGTAAATGTTATTCGGGGTTGGTACAACACGTTTCTTCCATTTCTTCCATTCTTCCGTGTCACGATTTATACCGTTTCCCTCCTTCATACCGTTCCTCACACAATCATCATCCGCCTATAGATAATGTTCCGACTGCAGGGACTCAGGCCTTCTCTCTAGGAGAGCGATGGATCCACCACGCGGGCCCTGTGCGGGTTGGTAGATGTCACATGTCTTCGAAGTTCCTACCATAAAACAACTGTGACTATAGCAAGTCAAAAACGTATTCACGAGCACAGAAGAAACGAGACTTAGCTTACACAAATCTAAAATTGATCAAACTCTGCCTTCCTAATCTGATTACCTAATGTTTTACATAATTAAGTCTCAGTTTCCATTATCCTTAGTAAATCTAACACCACTGAGAAGATCTCAGAAAGTTTTCTGTGCACCTAACCAAGGTTGTTTCTATTTTATTCAAGTAATATATATATCTTAAGGATTTCGAACTGAATAAAACACCTGGAAATTGAATCTTCTTACTAGATACTACGAAAGGATTTATCGGTTTTGTGAATTTACATGGAATAGCTAGATTTCTTAGACATATATTTTCTGTGGGAAGATTTAGTTACTCGTATATACTAGAACTGCATGGAATGAACTTAAATTGTTTATAACTATGTATAGATTAAATTGTTGTACTTACTGTTGGTTTTACATGCTGTTGTGTTGGTTGTCATTTGGAGATCTTTGACAGCCTTTAGACAACTGCCCAACTGGGCTTATCCCAGTTGTATACGTCCATGTGTGCCTATTGGCCTTGTTCTGTTCTGTCTCCTGCTGATATGGAGGGAAGCGGAAATTATGTTTTTCTTACTCCTCCGCTATTCTTTTCTGATTAATTTCGTTGCGGGATCCAATACAGTTAAATCGTTTCTCTGGAACTTGGTCGAGCTTCATTGTCTCGGCGCTTTTCTTGTGGTCGCCACTGTTGATTCTGGCTACAGGAGTTACAGAGGTTTGGGAATAGTGTGGCGGGCATGTCCCAAATAGTCATTAGACAGCTGGTAGTTAGTAGCCCGAAATGAAACTGTAATTCTTACACAGAATGCCTCTTTTTAATATGCCTTAATTAATTTTACCTCTAACTATGTAAAAGAAAAAGTTACATTTGACCCATGTTCTGGTTTCCGATTGAGCTGAATTTTTGCAAACATATTTAGTTTAGACGACATCCACTCTTACCAAAGGGAATCTATCATAATACCCTTGCCTCCACAAGGTCAGGTAAGCAGCATGTTAAATACTGGTATTCAGGTGCATCTGGTCTGGTTAGACTGGAAGCTGACCACAACATAGTTTGTTTAGATGATGATAGATAGTGATGAAAGCAAACCTATATGCGATGTAGGCCCTAAAAATCTTAAGAATATCATAACAAGATGAAACTTTCTATTTTTAACTGAATAAAAGGCAAAGTAGCTAAAAACATTTTTAATAAAACCATCTGGTATTATCGTTTGAAATAAAATGGAATAATGACTTTAAGATACTTTCTCTTCTGATGGCAAAACTCAGAGCTATTAGAAGTACTTTAAGTGGTTTACGCCAAGCTACCCTTTGTCATCGTACAACTTAATTTAACGTAAAGAGCTCTCGATGAAAGGCTTCATCAAGTCAATCTGCTCTCATAAATCGATTGAGGTAACATCCCGGTAGATTCTATTTTGGGATGAGCAGAGATGTAGGTAGGTACCTACCTTTTCATGTTGTTGTTTTTGAGAAAAATATCTTACACAAGAACGAGATAATTTTTCCCGCAGGGTTGGTAACGACTGCCTCGTTGGTCGAGAGATCGCAAGCGCGGCTGTTGTGTATGAGGTGCTGGGTTCGATTCTTGGGTCAGATAAAGTGTTATTAGGTTTTTCCATCAGGGATTTCTCAGTATCAGCCACAGAAGCTTATAATAGCTTAGCTTAGCTTGATTGTAATAGGCTCGCTGCCTATTATTCGGGACTCACTCCCAATTATTTGTTACATGGGATTCAAAACGAATTGGCGAAATGTGCGAAAACATTAGCATAGACTACGCAGCCTCTAATGTTCTCACTGCTGTCCCACAGGCCTGCTCTCTATGTGAAGGAATAGACTCTAATCCACCACGCAGGCCCTGTGCGGGTTGGTAGGCGTCACATGTCTTCCAATATTTCAAAAAACAAACATAAATAAATCAAAAATAGACCACAAAAACAACCAGCCATCTACAATTCAATATTGAAAGCGAAACAATACAGAAATTCAATTAAAATGTATATATTTTGAAGGTAGTCGTCAATATTCAGGTATAGCGTTGACATGGGGTTAGTTGCCATTGTGAGGCACAATACCTACTTAGGCAGACGGGTAGAATGTAGTTCTTCATGAATATTGAACGGTAAGGTGACCAGGGACACACGTGATCGCGGAGTGTCTGGCATACTTGGCTACGTAAACGAAAACAGTGGATCGAAAATAATAAAATGTTTGCTTACGATTTAATTTATGCATTTTACGCCTTTTTGCGCAGGTTTTTGTGTTGTTGGGGTCAAGTTTTTCAATGTTATCGCTACTAAAATAGAGGAGATAGAGCTCCAATAAACTTGTAACTAGAGATTGAGTGAAAACCCGACTGCCTAAATGACCTCCACAATCCAATTAGTATTAGGTAAAATGATACCTCTTGGAAAGGCTGACCACTGACTACTGTGACAGTGACCAATGACAGCCGGGATCAAAGGCAAACATGCTTTCCGAGACACGGAAAAAACTCGGTTTGTAATGGTTTAATCTGAAAATTGACCCGACCGGTTATTTTTGGCCACGAGCTGTAGGTACTAATATTTACCAAACAAAACTCACAAAAATATAGACCTACTTATACTTATGTGTAAGCATAAGCACTTAATCTACCCACAGATTTATTCGCATAGCCTCCGGATAGGGTAAAATGCTCATTTCGCAATCCACGAAAATAATAAATGTTAGTACGAACAAAACAATCAAATGAAGAGGAAAGCGATGAAAAGATATATTGCCCGCTTAGGATAAAAATGATAGGATAGTCATACCTATATTTGTAAAATCTTTTATCTACTTATCTAGTTTAATTCAGCAGCTTTTTAGAAAAGTTTGATTATGCATTATTTTCTTTATTTATTTTTCAACAAATTTTGCACATTTTTTAATATTTCTTACTATAAAAAAAAACTATTAAAGTTAGTCCAAGCTACGCCGGCGGTCTGGGCTACAGAGAAAGGATTTGAACCTCCTAACCATTTCTTAACAATACGAGCCCTGTCCAGGAGTACCACTTTCTATATCCTTGATCTAACTGATCGCTTGATTAAGCCATTGGCTGAAACTATTATCGACACAATGATCGCTGAGTTCAATTTATTTATAATCCAAATAGATACAGAATCTCCAACTTTTTTTCTTTGCCTGTCATGACGTCCCACTGCTGGGCAGGGCCTCCCGTTTTCCTTCCGAACGTCTCTATCTTGTGCGATGATGTCAGTTCGTTCGTTAGATACGCTCTCAAGAATTCTCAATAATAAAAGAAGTGACATGTAAAAATAAACCTTATTACAATGATTCAAAACTCTGTTAAAAATGTAATAAAAAACTGCTCTGCTCTCCGAGCCGGTCTATTTCACCATTTATTTATAAACCTTTATTTACATATATAGAGCCAGGCAGAATGGAAACCTACATACCTTATATCCTTTTTCAGGTTAGTGTAGGTCAAGTCAGAATGTTTCGTAGCTTTCATTAAAAATATGAAGCAATATTATAAGTAAACATTTTCTTAAGTAACACAGTATCAATTAATTTTCTTAAACAAACAAAATTATCTGTTCAACCATATTTTCGCACATAAAATTAAAACGTTACGGTACACGGCACTGTAAAGAAAATTAATATTAATGTGTCGCTCGAAATTATTCAAAGTCGAGCCAATATTTAAATGAAGCGGTTCACAGTGCAAGTTTAAAGTTAAATTAACAAGTTAATTCATTAAAACGAGGTCCGTTGACGTACGTAGTGGAATTTGCAATAGCAATTTCATTGGCTTAAAAAAATACAGGTACAAAATAAATGGTTGGAAAGGTCGTTAATTGATTTTACTGGCAAATGAGAGGCGTATTTACTTTACTATGTGATGGCAGATTTGTTTGTGTCATACAATGAAAACAGTATAGGGCGATGCACAAACACACATAATCTTACGTTTTTTGACCATAAAGGTTCTGCCTGAGAAACCACAGATCGCGAAATTTGATACAAATCTGTGCCCAATTTCGCGATCTTTTGTTTTCCCATTCTACCATAGGTCGCGGAACGGATGGCTGATAGGACCGATGGTGACCGCGATCCAGAAGACGTTGCATTGGAAGGCCTCCCACTAGGTGAACCGATGACCTGGTGAAGCATACGGGGATCCCCTGGATGCTCGCATCCCATCTCCGCTCAATGTGGTGACACTTGGGGGAGGCCTATATGTCCAGCAGTGAAGGTTTTCGGCTGCAATGATGATGATGATAGACTCCCAGTAATATGGGACAGCGGTTGATAGATGTTATGATTCCCAAAAAAACCTTACAGGTATTCTATCTACTTCGCTTCTCTAACCTATATTCTTTTTTTCAAGATGGCGCCGACAACAATAGCGGAGGACAGACTGACGTCGGGCCACCGACTGTCGCACCCCCCGCCCGGAGACGAAGTCCTCATCACAGGAGTGTCCGGCTACTTCCCCGACTCGGACTCCGTCATACACCTGCAGGAAAACCTTTTTAATAAGGTCAGTACATTATTATGATTCCACCGAGCTTCGGAAAGCACGTTAAGCTGTTGGCTATGCGCCTGATCCCTCTTCGGTCGTGTCGGGTTACCGTCCCTTTGAACTATGAGAGGAAAGTAACAGAGACTGCACACGGTCGATATTCATGTGCACTATAATAATAACTCCTACTCCTCCGCTATTCTTTTCTGATTAATTTCGTTGCGGGATCCAAGACAGTTTAATCGTTTCTCTGGGACTTCGTTGAGCTTCATTGTCTTGGCGTTTTTCTTGTGGTCGCCACTGTTGATTCTGGCTAACAGGAGTTACAGTGGTATGGAAATAGTGTGGCGGGCTTGTCCCATCTCCTGCTTATCTCCGCTAAGATTGGTCACCGTGACCAAAAACGGTCAGGTCTTATGAACTCTTTCCTAGCCTAAAATTACCTGCATATATTCCCAAAATTACGTGTCAGAAATTCCACGTGCCTTTGATTTTGGCGGTCACCTAAATAATACAAGACACGGAAGCGAAAACAGGAAATTAAATTAATTAATGTTATCCAAAGTTACAGTTTCACTCTTAACTTTCTTGTTTGTGTCTGTTACAGACAATTTGTCTTATAATTGAACAGCCTGTTAATATACCATAGTAAGGCCTCTTTCTTGTCTATTCAAACTGATAATTTTAATTAAATACTAAGGTTTACAACTTACGATTGTAATAAACCTTATAGAAGTTGCTTGTTCTCCCCGTCTTTGCGTCAATATTTTTGTTCCATGCGTGGGGGAACCTTCTAGATTCGAATAAATAAAAGTTGGAACTTTGACCTCCAGGGTCAAAGTTCCAACTTTTTCAAAAATTAATGAAATTGCAATTTTTATTACTATAACTTTACTTCAAATATCGCTATGACCTCTGTACTATTACGTACATCAGTAGTACAATGTTTGAAATTCGTTACATTAAGTCCAACTGTAACTGTAATTTTAGACCCAAAAACAAGTCGTTTCCCTGCAAACAAAATGCATCCAATTAATTCGAGAAGAGTCCATTTTTCTTACATACATCTTCTATCTTAAAGGCGAAAGGCAGGGTTGTATGGGAGTTTCGTACACCTAATAAAATGTCGTGTTTTGGGATATTTTTTGTTTTAATTGGTAGTCAATACAATAGGCAAGCCCTTTTAAAATTCTTAGATTTTTAGAAGTTGGGACCTAAAAGTTATAACCAGTTTTATTTTTGAGGTTATGTCCCAATAAATATTAAGTATTATGTGTAGGCATATAAACATTGTTTTGGTGAAAAGGGATAATAATATGTTCTAGATAGTTGGCTATCTTTGTAGTGTTTTACTTATCATTAAGTTGGCAAATTGACATTAGAATTGTACCAATTCAGTAGGGTGCTTTAGGAAAGACCTGCGTCCAGCAGCGGTCTGCAATAGTTTGATGATGATAATGATAAATGATGAAGTGCTGATGGAGTTTTGAGTGTGGTTAAATAAAACAACTTTGTTTTTGTAGGATCTAACATTTATTTTATTGTTCTTATATTACCTAATTACTTCTTAATATTACTTCATCTAAGCAAGGTGCAGGTCGGGTCATATCTTCATGGCGAGCGTAACTGAGGTACCAAATAATGCTCATAACGTGTGAGCAGCATCCCACTTCTTAAACCTACAATGCAATTACAACAATAACTTTTGATTGAGTCCCGACCATTCATATTTGATTCTGTAACTATGAAAACGAAATAAGTTCTAGCAGAAGAATGGTGGGACTTTATTTTAGCACGAAGCAACATTGGGTTTATTCCCTCTAAGCCATGAATTCTCTCTCGAGTTATCTCTAACATAGATCATACTCCATGAAACCGATAATGCTCACCCACATATGAACGAGCCTGGCGAATTTGGTATATAGGTACCACAAGCAAATAATATTAATTCCTCCATGGATAAATAATATTAATCTCGAGCTTGGCCCCAGCAAACTCCATAAACTTCATGCATGGATGACATCTGTAAATAAATAGCATTGATGAAACACAAATTAAACACTGACAGACATAAATTGCGCCCAACATGACCAAGCTACAGAATAGTTCTTGACATAAAAACCCAAACCCATGCCTAGTTGCATTAAGTCCGCCTATGTACCACGTTTGTGCATGAAGTTTAAATAAATAAATAAAATGATTGGTTTTCACCTTACAGAAAATCTTTACCAAAAATATCTATGTTCTGTTAATATAGAGAGAAGGGCTATGTGACAATGGAAAAACCAGTACCCTTTTGTTGTTAGTAGAGCCATCATGATTGTCCCAGATTTAGCAACATAAAATAGTAATTGCCCTTTGCATGACACATTATTATAAGCTAATTACTATAAATATATTTCATATACATATACCTGCTGGTGCTCCATCAAACGAGCAGTGTTGTCGGGATTCCACTCTTGGTCTGATGTTGAGTCGGATAGACTCTGACCACATACAGCACATATCAAATCAGAATGATCACCCTCCAGATGATCAGGTACAATGGGTTGAATATCTTCATTTGGTGAACCAACCCTAGTTCTTCTAGCTCTTAGCCAACACGGCACACAAGCTTCATCCTCAGAACGAAGCTAAAATAAAAAAATATAAATAAAGAAAAAGTTGCGTTTAAAAATGCATGGTATTAGTGGGAAATAATTTACATTGTTTTAACACACATCAAATCAAGACACCTAATCGATAAAAGTTATAATAGGTGTGTGTTGTTATACCTCTCGTGGTTGGATCCAAGTAGTAACTGTGTTAGCCATTCTTTGTTCGTCTTCATTTGCACCTTCAATCAAAATCCTGCGTTGACTGATTCGTAGTATGGATCGTCCGCATACAACACAAACACTTTGATGGCCTGTGCGTCTCCTCGGCATATTATCAGAAAACGGGGATGACTAGCTAGCTGCCAGCATGCATGGCAAACATGGTCAGCAGGTGTTATCTGGAAATAAAGAAGTGATTTTGTGTACGGCTCAACATTGCTTTATATGACTATGACACTTTAACAGTCATACTAACAGAGTAATAACTATTATAACAGTGTTAGGCAAACCAATTTAGGCAACCAAGTGTTAGGCAAGTAAACAATACATGCAAAACGATCACTTATGTGTTTGTACATTATATAGGACAAATTGTAAATATGTAAACAACCACAATAGTGTTTGTTATATTTTTCAAATAATGTTTAGTTTAGTTTTTGTACACACATATTATTTTAGTATGATATCGTGTAGTTTAAATGGTAAGGACTACTTTTTAACACGTAAAAGTTATCACTTCGTAACTGGCACACTCGTACGCAAAATGTTATGTTTGAAACTACTTACATCTCTAGGATATGTCCACAGCCGAATAGTATTGACGAGATCTTCACTCTCATCCGTTAAAGCGTGCCTTCATATTCGGGACAAGCGAACGTTGCAATTGATGCATTGCAAACTCGTCATTTTAATTAAAAGCACGTACACACACAGCACAATTAATAAAGCGTCCTTTCGCGAAATTACTAGATAGAGTACGGAGTAGCAGTAGCTGGACTCAACGTAAAAATGGCCAGATAATTTGCTAAATTGCTCAGATGCAGGTATAAACCACAATTTGAATTCAAAACAACAGCAAAGAACTGAACAGAGACTCGGAAAGATTTTCCCAATATATAATCTGTGATTTTCCTAATCTGTCAAATACTGTCAATAAAATAATTGCCAATACAAAAAAAACACTGATGTCGAAAATAATTCCTATCATTAAATAGTTAATTATTAAGATTGTATGCAATAATTATTCATTGTAAGGTATAATGTGTAATTGGTTAATTATATTTACTGTTATTTCTATTTAAAATAATTATTTATCATTGTGAACCTCGTGATATTTTACAAATGGCAACTTCTAAAAACATAACTACGTTTAGTTTAAGATTATATTACGTTTAATTACTTAAATCTTTTAATTGATATAACTAATGAATCCAGACTTCTAAAAATACTAATGTTACATGAAAATGAATGGTTTAATTGACTTAGTAAGTGGTACAAATTCTATCACAAAACAACAAAAAAAGTATGTGGTACGAATTCTGCCTTTAATTTGTTATTTCTCATGACCAGGTGGACTTAATCTCCGGAGACGCTCGTCGTTGGAAGCTGGCTCACCCCGAGATCCCCCAGCGAACCGGCAAGATCAACAATGTCAACAAATTCGACGCGTCCTTCTTCGGTGTCCACTATAAGCAGGCCCACACCATGGATCCCATGTGCAGGATCATTCTAGAAAAGGCTTATGAAGCTGTGATTGATGCTGGTGAGTTCTTTTATGCCTTTGTTATTCTGCTTTCATAACCTAAACAGCGTAAGTAAACAGATCTATGTTTAATAAGAACTTGCACATCGGGTCGTTCTTTAGGTTAAGCCGCGCTTGCCTATTATAGGTTGGTCTGACAGAAGCATATTTTACTGGTGGTTTATTTTTTAATGTAGCATCAAAGATACGGATAGTTAATTAATTCGTTTGATGCGGCATACTTCAAACAGTTAGATGCAAAAAGAGGTATTGCTTCGGCTAATGAGAGCAGTATTGGGTTTTCATAAAGGGGGTAAAAACTTCTCTTTACTGCCACTGATGGTCGAAATTCCGGGAATAAAAAACTGGAGCACCTGTCGAATATTTCTTATTTTCGGAGGATATGATCGAACCGCGCAAAATATACGCTACCAAATGAACAAGAGGTGTGAGCAAAAAAACCAAGAATGTTCTGTCCTCTCCCATATTTCTCTTTTGAAAGTTCAAAGCCTTTCTCTGTAACATAAATATTATTTTCTATAATACCAATCTACGGAACGAAAGTGGAAAAGCTTATGTTGCCAAGAAAAACGAATAACAACTACGCATAATAAAATCGTCTTCAAAATGTTGAACCGGAAAACAAGCCAAAATAATGATGATAACATTTCCGTATCTTAAGCTTAAGATATATAAAAAAACATGTGCCAGGATTTGGTAATAGAATTTGTAACTTATTAACCAATTTGTTAGCCGTTTTATGGGGGATCCTATATACAGTAAGTTAAGATTAAAGAATGGCGTTTTAGGGAGAGATCAGCCGGATGGAAAACGGAACATTTTAGCAACCCTCCCCTCACCCTTGCAATCAGTAACATTGATTCTGGTTAACTTTTAAAAGTTCCGTCTTTTACACCGTTAAGAACAAAATGAGAATCTTTTGTAGCCGTAAAAATATTCAAAATTAATATAAGCACATGTTGTTCTTTAAGTATCGCCTAACCTGGTGTAAGAGTTTTTAAACCATATCACATAATATAATATCTCTAAGACATTTATTTATTTATTTAAGGTTCACCAACAGTTGCTACAGACATTTTAAACATAGGAATTATATATAATTGTGTCTTAAATCTAACTGCACAACCAATTACAGGCAAACACCACATGCACGATGCTCCTTGTAATCGTAGATTTAATTGATTTAAAAAAGACATGGTGGTCTCCTAAATTTGTTTCCCATCACTGAAGCAAGTGATAATTACACAAAACGCACATAAATTCAAAAAACCATGTGCTTTTTTATCTGCACCACGTGTGTTTAGTTCCGGAAAAAAAAGGACGATTCCCAGCAAAATAAAATGATACCACTATGATGCTCTTTTGTATGTACAGAATACTTGGTTGACGGCTTTGTGAATCCCTTTGACACCTAAAGTGAAATGATTTTAGCCATTGTCTTACTAATTTTGGTATTCACTTTCTATCTTTCTACTTCCGAGAGACATTTTGCCTAGTAATTATTTTACTTTATCATTCTGTTCTCTGATCAACTATTCTGCTTCCTTATTCCTCATGTTTGTTACTCAGAGGTTGAAACGACTCAGATGATTAAACTTTTTGGGCGGTCTCCTTTTGCACAATTTTCCATTGTTATTTGCCACCTTGATAGATTGTCTAACAAAATACAGTTCAGAATTTCAATGAGTTTCCTGTTTTAATTCTCGTGTCAAAACTAGCCTGGAAAAAGCCTTCAAAAATGTATCATTATGTTCAGAATAAAATACTTAAATATAATCGAAATGAATATTATAAAATATGTGAAACTAAGTTTATTACTTTTTCACACATAAACTACTGAACCGATGATCCTGTTGTGAAGTGTACAGAAAGGAATATAGGGTGTCTTTAATTCCGAAAAAAGTACTGCTTCGGGAAAACAAAAAATAACGATCTTATGACGTTAGATGGCGCCACGTGTCTTTCGAATCATATCGAATTATATTATTATCATAGAAACTTTTTCGTTTAGTTAGTCCTTTATAATGTCACCAACGTAGTCAATATTTATATATAGGACTAGCTGAACCCGCACATGCGTTGCAATGCGTTTTTCCTACCTACCTATCTACTACCCTACGTACTACCCTAACGTACTACCCTACCTACTACCCTACCTACTACCCTACCTACTACCCTACCTACTACCCTACCTACTACCCTACCTACTACCCTGCCTACTACCCAACCTACTACCCTACCTACCTACTACCCTACCTACCTACTACCCTACCTACCTACTACCCTACCTACCTACTACCCTACCTACCTACCTACTACCCTACCTAAAAAAATAAAAAGTATCCTATGTCCTTCTCCTGGTTCTTAGCTACCTCCCTACCAATTTTCAGCTAAATCCGTCCAGCAGTTCTTAAGTTATAAATGGAGTAACTAACACGACTTTCTTTTATATATATAGATTAATAATGAAATATTTATGTTTTCAATAATATTTATAAATTTTGAACACACACATTTTGTTAAATTTCCAGTTACTGAAATCATTTGACACTACAACATTGTGCTTTAAAATAATTCTAGGAATCATAAAATATTGAATTTGGGTCAGACAGGTCTGTGAATTAATATTTGTGAAATTTATGCATTCAGGCAACCATTTATTCTATTAGTGTTTATATACGTATAATTATGGCAGGGACTTAAAAATATACTGATAATTGAGAATCCATTTCTAATTTCAATATATTTGTGACCCGAAATGTTAATGGTAATTTTGGGATAAATCGACTGCCTACTCCTATTTTGAAGTCGGTTAAAAATCAATCGTTATTCGTTTCGGTCTTACAGCGTCCCCCACTTACTACCAACAATGTAGGCATTTCAATCGATGACTACCTTTCTTTGGCGCCAATGAGTCCAATTTGTCTACATCTCGAGTCAAACCACTCGGATGAATTAAATCGGCTAGGAGAGCCATTTTAAGAACTTTTTATCGCTTCGTAGATTCTTAAAATGCTATTTCAGGGGTTCTAAATGAAAAATATTGAGGATCCTTGCACCTGGCGTTCTTCGACTTTTTAAAATAGATAACATGAAATTTTACCATCGATAATGAACAGCAACTTTTTATAGATTTAGGCGTCGAGCGTCGATATGAACTTAAATAACTTTATTAAAAGATGAATGGTTAGAATATGTCGTTGATTTTGTCTTGCAGACAGTTTTGTGTGCCTAACCAATATTTTCATCAATATTACCAAATTTTTTAATTAAATCTTTGAATATAATATTTCATCAAAATATTTTATTCTCTTTAGTTCAACAATTCTAGTTCTAGTTACTAGATTTAGAGTTATTAAATGTACCTACTTAATTCTTACACAGAATGCCCATGAACCAGTTTGCGGTTTTCAATTGAGCTAAAATTTTGCAAATAATAATATGTTTAGTTTAGATGGCAGTGCGTGGTTAGCTAAGTAACGCCGTTCTAAATTCAAAATAGTGAACTTCCAAAGATGGCGGACGTGTATTCCCATGATATGGGTATAAAATGAAAAGGTTTGCTAATTGAAAAATTAATGACGTCGCGTAAAGCGTGCTTTTTGCGTGCGTTTTCTCACCTTTTCAGAAGCTATCTTTTACATCATACTTACCAATTTCGTATTAAAATTCCAGAGGTACAGATGCTACCTCATAATTTCCACAACACTTAGCGCTGTTCGCGAACTTGTCTCGACTCAACTTAGTTTCAATTAGCCGCCGAAGTTTTCCGAGCCAATTACAACTTTAATCATAAGCAGCAGACCACGCAATATACTGGCAGCACCTTCTTTATTTACTTTGATTTATATAAAGATGGGAAAAGAGTGGGTAGTTTTAGTTGAACTATCTTTTGACAACACAGTGGCTATGCGATTGACTGCTGCGCTGCAGCTATCCAGAAACAGATCCAGAGATCCAGGTCTGACAGTTTGTATAGATATGTGACTTTAAATGCTCGATAACGCACCCACCCACACTAGAAGAGAAATGTCTAGTGTAGAGCAACGATTTTAATAAATCAATAAAAAATGTTTACATTTTCTATTTGTGGCCCACAACCTCTTATTAAATTAGTTTTATCACTTAAAACTCATTCCCATGATTTTTTCTTATGTTAATGAAAAGAAAATATTTTGTTTCTTAAATACCAAGAATCGTCCACATTTTGTCCCACAAACGTGCCACAAAGATTTCGGTTTGCCTTTTAAATGTCCCATCACTAGACTTGCGCATAAACGAGAAACTTAAAAGTTGGGTTAAACTCCAGTCAGTTGAACAGGGTGGCACCGTGTAACAGTTTACACAATGAACTACATGCATTATTGAATTGTTCAATGAACTAATGTTCATTAGGTGACACCCGAGAATGTTGGTTTTTCGTAGTAATATTAAAGATAGTTAAAAACTTTAAAAGATTTCTGGTTTACTTTGATTTCTGATTATTTACTTTTAATACTATAAACGGGATATTTACCATGTTTTCTTATTGTTTCGAGTTCCCGATATTTCGGCGCTGTTACAAGCACCATGATCACGGATAAACCCGGATCCCGTTTATAGTATTAATAGTAATGTCAGTGACCATGTCAGTTTAAAAACTTCTGATTATTTGATCGTTTTTTTTCTCGTGTTTCGAGATCTAACATACTTTTGAAGTGTAGGTAATATTCAAAGTAACACAGAATCTCATTAACTTCATGCCCCAATTAGGCCCTAAATTCTTCAAAAGCACACAGTCTTTTGTCATTCTTTGCTTCTTTCTACGAATACGAATTCGTTCGACAGAGATGGAAACCAGATTCTGTATGGCACATTGCATATGAAAGAAGCTTTATGTAAGATTATTTCTTTACAAAAGTCTCTCTTATTTATAAATTTTACCTACAAGAAAATTATTTTTGAAGTGAAAAGACACCCTAACGTTAATTTTGTCTTTGCTAAGCCATTTTATAACACCGTTAAAGAACGACATTTGCGATTTGAATATACTAGACTTAGCAATGAATTCCCCATACCTTCCAAAAATGTTCTGAACAACAAAGCTATGAAGTTACTCATCACTTTTCATCAAGAGAGCACCATCACCAAAAATAATTGTCCTTAAAGTACGAATAAAGAATTCTTATCTTAAGTCACAATAAAGCAATTGTGACTGTCATTTCGCAAACCA
Organism: Diarsia dahlii; assembly: GCA_949775195.1. Taxonomy (NCBI): domain Eukaryota; kingdom Metazoa; phylum Arthropoda; class Insecta; order Lepidoptera; family Noctuidae; genus Diarsia; species Diarsia dahlii. The sequence continues at coordinate 9,319,000 of OX459210.1, read as the reverse complement.
GGCGGGCAAGCGTTCCGTTATCTTTTCCATCCATTAAAAGTTTCAGTCCACAGAGTAATTATAACTCAATATTGCCTTTGCGACGGGCCCCAAGCATTTAAATTTGATAATAAAACTTCAGAAGTAGACACGATCACGTAGATTTCTTTGGTAGTCAAGAAATTTAAAGTTCGTCGGGTTTTACTATGTAATCTTAGAGATATCACGTATTAAGTGCCTAAAACCACGGTAGTAACCACACAGACTAGGTCAAACTATGGAAACGGCTTACTGGGCGAACGCCAGTCTTGTAACCTGTCACCATCAGACTTTAGGTGATTCCGATTAGAAAAACGCGAGGTTCCTTAGGTAACATGCTTTTTGGCGCCCAACAACGCTGACCCACACTGGGCGCCAATAAAACTCAAAATTGCTGACTGAATTAAAATAGTAATGAGAATCTTATTAACTGAGACGATTCATTCATTACGTGGTCGATTGTTTGCATAACAACTATTTATTCTAAGTCTGGGTGTACTTAACCAATTGGAACGTAGAGCAGCTAAGTGCTTGTCTTTTGACTGCGTTACTTATTTGATGTCCCCAGCTCCCTAAGTACAGCTTCTAAAGTAAAAAACTTAAAGGTTATTTGCCTACAGTTTATTCTGGGACTTTATAAAGAGCCTTTGAAATGTTTCCTGCAATTTCACGTAATAGCGGAAACATGTAATTATTTAAGGCAAAAAATACTACTAATGGATTTCAAGGGTCTCTAAAAACACGTAGGCTCAAGATTTCACTCCAAATATTTCAGAGACTGAAGCGACATAAATAGATTACCACATGACAGCTCTGTTGAATAATTCAGGAGCCAAGATACGCATTAATACGAAATACTCCGAAGTATTCAATAATCCTTCTGATGGAATATTGACTGAAATGTCAAATGAGAAGTTTGGATGCCATTACCTACTTATACACTGAATAATACAGATTTATAAATCTCGAGTAACTCGTGACTAAATAATAGTTTTTCTAAAGATTTAGAGGAAGATAACCCAATAAAAATTCTACTGTTTTTGTAGAATAAAGATTTATATTAACAGATTTTAGTACGCTTCTTTACATTCGTCGAATATGATACCTGAATATGTTTATTATTGGCATTGTTTTTTTTTTCTGTTAAGTTTGTCTGTCTGCTCAGTATCTACGAAATCAAAGCTTAAAGAAAGTTATGAATAGATCCGCTCGTATCTCGTCCAGTGCTTCTCTTAAAGTTAAGCATTTTATCTAATTCAATGTAGTGTATTCTCATTACATGAAAATAATATAATCTTGAGATACTATCTAAACCTAGATTACATCTTAGGGGAGTATCTGGCATCCTTCTAAACATTAGTGCCCATTTTTTTTTTGAGAGTTGGACCGCTCTAGGCAGAGCGGTGTAGGGAGTGTCAGACTTCTACTGACTAAAAAACACCCATGTTCCTTCTTAGCCTTCTGTGTCGAGACTGCGGCATCTCTTTCGAACAACCCGCAACTTGAGTACCCCTTAATTTAAACATAAAGGCGAAGGATATCCGACTAATTAAGGTACAACCCCGCTGCCTTACCCTCAAGAATTACAGGTGTAATTTTGTATTAAACATAAGAAGATAAACTACCTATTAATAATATTCGTATAGTTTTTTAAATAATATTTTCGTCTCCAGGTGTGAATCCTAAAGAACTTCGCGACACAAAGACCGGTGTGTTCGTGGGTGCTTGCTTCTCAGAGTCAGAGAAGACATGGTTCTACGAAAAGATGCAGGTCAACGGCTTCGGTATCACTGGGTAAGTTATTCCTTATTTTATTTATGGAAATTAAATTATGGACTTCTCTTTTACTCAAGCGGCATAAAGTCAGTTGAGAGGATAAGTCATCCAAAAAAATATTCTATTCAATGAACTTTGATAGTAAGCGACCGAGCTCTGTTTGAGTCAAAGTAGAGAAAGAAAAAGCCAGAACGATGTTTCGATGTAAACGCCAATATTGCAACTTTTATCGAAATTGTTAGAGCTGTTTTCGAGAACATGGTTGCAAATTAATGCAATCATGTTCTCGAAATAAATATTGGATTAGTATCTCTACTCCTCATGAATGAAATTATTTTAGATAATAAGAGGTAAGCATGCTTTGCTTACCTCTTAGTATCTAAAATAATTTATAAACAATGTGTTAATTTCTATTATACTATTATAGACACTTTTGAGTGTCAGAAAAAACAAAGAAAGGGACTCCAAAGTCACACTCACAAGGCATAGTAACGTGTGAAAGTACCGTCGGCATCGTTATCCATTCCAAGGCGTAGATCTCTATGGAGAATTATGGACAAAAATCATAGACACGCTTTTAATTCAAAATATTCTTACAAAATCTTGGTTACATCATCCACGATATTCGTTCTCATTCTTAAAGCCGTACTCGGATATTATCCTCACTTAACTGCCAAAATAAACTCATCCGATAATCCCCGTTCTCTCTAAAACTCATCCGAACTATTAAAATGTTCGCCCACAGCCATTAAATTCATTTCAACATAATCGCAAAGGCATAAAGCGGTTAAATGCAACTTTGCGCCGTAACTCTGTTCAAACGTTCATTATTACAATTGCTTCGCGCCTTCAAAAGCGTTTAAAACTTGTCATTGTTATTTTATAACGGTCATTTAGTACTAACGGTTTGGAGTGTAGATTTTGTAATTAATGTTTTAATCTAGATAATATCTGTAAAGAGCTTGCGTAATCTGCAGTTCTACTTAATAAAAAAAATTCGTTTAAATAATACTGCTAAGTACCTACTTACTTGATAGATATGAAGTGATTATCCTTCACTATGCACTCCCGATATTTCGATACTGTTAATTCTATTTTTTAAGAGGGCAGACAATAATACACAGAAGCATTCAATGACGTTCACAATACAATATTATTATGAACGAGATCATTATGGGTAGATTTTACAAATTACATTCACTAGGGCGAAGATATGCGTACGATAAATAAAAATGAAAATGTGAAAATACAAAGAAAGAAAGGAAAAATATTTTTTTAATAAATATAAATATAAGAAAGAAAATATTTTAATGACATATTTTTTTATTTTTATTGTTTCCCCATATAAGATTATTATAGCTGAAGTGACTATAAAGAAAGAACATTATGACATTATAATACCCCATGGAGAATCGATTCCCCTTCGTTCGTATCAGCGCAATCTCCAATAAATTGTGAGTGAGTTCTTGCCGTGATAAATATGACCCAGTCAGCAGGGTACGCCGGAAGTATATTTCAGTATCTTGGGATACTTTTAGGACTGTTTTACTATATTTTTATTGCAGAGTGTTATTAGGGTTTCCCATCAGGAATTTTCCAGTAGCAGCCGCGAGATTTGTGCTCGGTTGATGGCAAAAGGCTCACCCCCTAAAAGTCATTTCATTCAACTGGTTAATTGTGAGCTGAAAAACGGCTCGATAAACGTTGCACCACTATGGTTTACGGGGGCGAAAAAACCAATCTACCTAGATCATATTTGGGAAAGTTAGTTTTGTCTAATAGAATTCTGCCAGACTGATCGCCCAGTTACCGTAATATTAATCACAATGACTTAAATTGTGACAAGTTCTCATCTCTAAAGACAAGACAGAGTTTCAAAAACCAGTCTGATTAAACATTTATTAACTACCACGTTCATAATCCATCCTTTCTAATTAGAAATGTCAGGAGTAAGTTTAATATTAAGGATATTAATAGCAAAACGTTAAGCAGTTGCTTGATACGCAATATTGAGATCAGAGCCACCGCGTTATTGCCTCGCGATGGTTACTTAGGAGCGGGGTAGTTTCAATCATAATATATTTGGTGAAATTTGGAATTGAGGACTGAGGTGCAAAAGTAACGTAAATATGTCGAGAGATTTAAACGAAAATATAACTCCAAAAAGTATTTTTTTTTTAAATAATAACAGTCGCACTGCAAAGTTTAGCAACGCTTGCCAAGGTCAACCTATGGAAGATTGACCAGACCCATAAAGGTACAAGTTGGTAGCCGACTGCACGCAGCAGCGGCAGACGACATGTCGTCGCTTCATACAAAATAATAAATTATTATTATTCAATTTCATAGAAATACGTAGAAACCGACGACATGTCGTCTGCATACCGAGTTTCCTCCATGTCTCGCGACTGTCATTTATTTTACGTAGATCATTGACAGTCGTTAAAGAGTGCATCGAAATTAAAACAAAACGTCTACAGTTGCCTGTTGATCTACCATCTACCCTTCCCCAAAAGTGAGTTGATAATCATAAAATTAATAAAAATCGTGACGTCTTTTTTTCAGATGTTCCCGTGCCATGTTAGCCAACCGTATCTCCTATTGGTTGGGAGTAACCGGTCCCTCCTACACCGTGGACTCAGCCTGCTCCAGTTCTCTCTACGCGTTGGAACACGCCTTCAGAGCTATCCGTGACGGCCACTGTGACTCTGCCATCGTTGGAGGCTCCAACCTTTGTCTTCATCCTTATGTGTCTCTGCAGTTCTCCAGGTAAGGGAATTAATGAAGATCGTTTATTTTATTTTAATAGGAGGTACTTATTGATTAGTAGAAGTCAACTGTGATACAATAGGGGATCGGACTGACTCAAAAAAATATGATTCTGTTTAGTCCGTCAGTTAGATTATCGAAAAATATTGGATACGTGTTTTTTTGTTTTATCAAATCAATAAAAATTGACGATGATAAAGCGCGTCAAAGATCATGAAGTGGGGCTTAAAACGTCACTTGAAGGTACAAAATGTACTAGCATATGCTTTGCCGTGGCCGACGTGGAAATCTCTAAATAGACTCCGAACCCAGGTCGGCCGCAGCAAAGACAATCTCTTCAGATGGGGGTTCATAGACGGCTCAGACCTCAAGTGTGTATGCGGCGTTTCTCCACAGATAATGTCCCACCTTCCATCTTGCGCTGCATGCCCTGACACCTGTACCCTTGACGACCTTATGACTGCATCAGCGAGTGGAGTTCGCATAGCTGAATTTTGGGCCAAAACGATTTAACAGAAATTTGCCATCGACACGCTAAGAAGAAGACTAGCATATGACGTCACATCAGTTTTCGAAGCACTATTTCGTCTTAGTTTTTTGTTTACGTGAAAAAAGAAAAAATATGTGGTCAATATTTTTCGGACTAATTAGTTTTTTAATGTCCGATCCCCTATTAGAAAAATTATGAAGAAAAGCTGTTGGTTTCCTTAGATGATGGGAAACTTACACGAAGATCTATAAACAAGTCGAAATGATCAATTGAGTAAAAGTTGGTAGTAGTAACGGACACATACTTTAAGTTAGAACTGTCAAAGTTAGAATACTTTGCTTGTGGTGGTGTAATATGCAGCCCGAAAAACGCAATGAAGTTTGAAACTAAATCACATGGGCAAAAATAAATTATATATTCTTCTTTATAACATGAGCTATTTACCTAGTTAGGGACTTATATTTTCGCCACGTGAAAATTACTTACATTTAAAATTCACAGAGTGACCGGAAAAGTCCCTGTAATGCACTCTTTGCTTAGTAAGTAACTTTAATGTAGTTTTTAGCGCAAACGAGGGTAGAAGGACATTATTTATTAATACAGGTCGTGATATTCTGCTGGGTGCAGAGAAAATAGAAGTTGTGGTTTTCATGTCGTGATTTTTCAGTTTTTGGAGTGCTTGTAAGCATAACAGCTAATTACAGAATTACATATTATTTCGATAGTATCTTTTTGTTAATGGCTGTCTGTTTATTTCTGTCGTAGTAAGGTTGAATTTCTGATGCGTGTTGAGTCATTGGTCAACTGGACTCACTTGCAACTGGACCCAAAATAAAACAATGAAAAAAAAATTAAAATATGATTTGTTCGACTGATCTCGTGGGTCCAGTTGACCAAAGACTCGTTATTTCTGTCATACTTTGTTAACAGTAGGTAAGCTAATTTTCCTCTCAATATCTATATGCTATTGTTATCCGTGAATTTGACTTGTAGCGACTATATTTTTGTACCTTTGGCATGACAATGATGAAATAATAGCAAGGGCAATAACTTTGGAGTACTAATTTATTTATGTCTTCATAAGTCAGAGCTCGAATACTTACGAAGTATACTTTCCTCATGAAAATTCGTGGCTGGTTCTTTTCTATAGAATGACCGTGACGTCTCATTCCTCGTTTATGACATAGCAACTCTTGACTTACCTTCTTTATTCTTTTAGATTGGGAGTGTTATCACCGGACGGTAGATGCAAGAGTTTCGACAACAGCGCCAACGGGTATGCTCGGTCAGAAGCCATCGTTGTCGTCTTCTTACAGAAGGCTAAGGACTCCAGGAGGTAAGGAAACCTTGACATTTGACCATATAGTGTAATTGATACTTTTTGAGGTTTTGATGCCTTGGTATTTGTGGTGATCGTTGGATATAGGACTTCTCAACGTTACTAGAGGTATTATGTATGATTTACCTACTGTAAGATGATTTCATGTCATTTGGATTTAAGGTTCGCATTGAATATATTTTCAGTATACTATAACAATAATAAAATCATTTGTGAAAGACGGAGAAAAATATTTTATACAGATTTCATTTTGCCAAACTTATCAGACATTTTTCAGTGCTTGAACGTCAGTGAAAATCCTATCAGTGCATTAACATTGAGGCATTCAATTAAGTTACACTTTAAGTTAGTATATAAGTACGCACATCTAAACCCATGCCGTTGTGTATTCCTTCCTACTTTAATGTTTAGATTACACATTCTCTCCATAAAGAAAATTTACCGTTAGAAGAAATCAACATCTATTCCTTCCACCAGGGTATACGCCCAGCTGCTCCACGCCAAGACCAACTGCGACGGCTACAAAGAGCAGGGTATCACTTACCCGGCCGGTCACATCCAGAAGCTACTCCTCAGCGAGTTCTACGAGGAGTGCTCCATCCCTCCGTCTATCTTGGAGTTCGTTGAGGCTCACGGCACAGGTAAGACCCTTATCCTTATTCTACCAGCTATGTCAGCAGAAAACAATTTTTTACTTATCTAATTTAGCTTTGTAGCTCGAGGAGTTCATGGCTTAATAATAACTGCCACTTGGGTCGATCTGTAGGTTAAGCCCCGCTTGCCTATGTCGGTCTGTGGATGGGCGACCACCCGTTACAGTATACCGAGTTTTCCTCCGTGCCTCGGAAAGCACGTTAAGCTGTTGGTCCCGGCTGCCATATATAGATCTTTGGCAGTCGTTACAGGTAATCAGTGACCTGAAAGTCTGACAACTAGTCTTAGCAACGTATTACCCAGTATCAACTGGTTTGTGGAGGTCAGATAGGCAGTCGCTCCATGTAAAATAGTGCTATTTAGCTGCATCCATTTAGACTGGAAGCCGACCCTGACATAGTTGGGAAATATGCTAGATGATGATTTTATTTTAGCTTTGTAGCTGTGCTATAAGGATCTTTCTAGTGAACTCCGGGAAACTATTTAATACAGTCGAGGCGTTTGCACTCGAGCCGCAGGCGAGGCTGTTATAGAATAGAATAGAATTTATTTATGCATTTTAGATACAGTACACCAGTAGTAAACTTTAAAAATTAGCTTTATCTAAGGTACTTACATAGTTTCTAAGTTCTTAATGTACACTCACTAAGTTTATAAGGTACACTTTCACAAAATAAGTACTTACACAGTAAGATCTAAAATCGTTGTCTAGATAACGATTATTAAGTAAAGTAAAATGTCATTATAACTATGTAAATAAACGTACATTACTAATAGCATAAAACGATTGATAATGTTCATTGACGGTATACATAAAAAAAGTTCTTTACCTTCCGCGCTAGTTAAAACTGTGTTACTTGTGATACAGAGTCGAGAACTAGAAATTTCGAAGCGCAGTTTTTACCCAAAAATTAAAAACTTACTATCCGTAAATTAAATAGGTACTTTTTGTTTGTTTTCGACCAGTCACATCTTTATGTATTAACTTCAGCTAGTCCGTTTATCATTATTACTATCGGTCCAACAATAGGTCCAACGTAACTACCTATACCTAATATGTCCGGGTTAGGAGCGGTAGACCTCAGTAATTCCACCGGACAGGACTGGACCTTTGACCTTTCCGTCGCCGATCTAAACTCTGACCTTACCTAATTATTTATTAAGGATTTCATGGAATTCTATTTCTATTTGTTGCCTGAATTCTATCATGGAACCGATGACTGCCTTGTTGGTATAGAGATCGCAAACTCTGCTTAGCGATAGTTCCAGATAGATTGCAATAATCGCATTTTTTTTTTTAAATTTTCTTTAGCAGGAGTCTAATTTCTGTCCGATTAGCGGCAATGGGCTCGACCTTTAAAACTTATCTGGTGAAATCTCATGTGTATACTGTAGGTCAACCAGTTTTCAACCTTATGGCATAAGGTTGAAAAGTGGCAGAACCTCAGTGAATTCGATAGAACTCAAACAGACAGACAGACAGACACACGAGTGATCCTATAAGGGTTCCGTTTTTTCCTTTTGAGGTACGGAACGCTAAAAAATAGCGTTAGATGGTATTGTTTGAGAAACAAATATAGGAAATTAAGAAGACAAATGTCGATGCAGATAACACTCTGAAAATAATCAGATACTTATACAGCCACGAGCACTAAGTATTACCATGACTGCGTATAGTATACACGTAGCCAATTTTTAAAGTAGTGCTTTTTCCTAATATTTTATTGTATTTTTATACAGGTTGTTACGTTAAACGAGGGATATATTGAAAGAGGGTATTCAGTATTCGATTCTCGTCCCAAAAATACTATGACCTTAATTTGTGACGTAATTGTCCCATGGCCGGACACGCTCTCCAGATCTCAATTAAATAGACGTTTTTTTTTCGCTATTGTCCTGCGCCAGTTTCAAAATGTGAAGGGAAAATGGACTATACCTAAAAGTCATTGATCCGCGCACATTATCTGTGATAAACGCAAGGGTGGCGAGACTATTCCGAAATGTTTGGTATGGTTCTGTCTGTTATTTATCAGTGTTTCTTTTTTGTTTATATTTTTATTAGTATCAGCATTTATTAGTGTAAGCATGCCTTTTTTTTGGTGGGTGGAAAATCATCAAATGACCCCCCCGCTCTTGGGCAGAGCGAAGGGGAGTGTCAGACTTCTACTGACTAAAAACCGAACCCATGTTCCTTCTTTGCCCTTGTGCCGAGGCCACGTCATCTAGTACTAAAATCCGCGGCATGTGTTAAAACGGGTTTCAATATGTCCCTCGATTAAAATTACATACTGTATAGTTACAATAATACTATTGTGGTACCCATTAATTAAATATGAAATAATCTTTATTCTAAGTTGCACTAGTTATTCCGCAAGAAAATCAATATCGAATCTTCCTAAGTGTATACATATCGGTGCTACTTGCTAGTGACTGTAATTCTATTCGTTAGTAAATTGATCAAAACAAAACGTTCTTCAGACAAGTTCCTAACAAATAAAACTCAAAGACACCTAAAATAAAATTAACTCAAGCGAACACTAGTGTCCCTGTGAACTCCACTTAAGAACTACTAAAGCGAGCGAAACAGCATGACTAGCTGTCTCGTATATTTTCCAACGACCTCACACCTTAACACCTTATTAGTCACAATCCCAGTATTTCAGTAAACTTTCAAGCATCTGCACTTTTAAAAAAGAATGGCACATTAACTTGGCGAGAAAACTTCAAAAGAGAAAAACGGGTCAATGCGAGTTGCCTACTCGCACACGAAGGGTTCTTCCTATTTTAGTAAACAAAGATGGTGAAAAACATGGTAAAAACAAAGTCAAAGCTTTTCTTTAAATTATACCATTACAGGCACTTTTGAATGTCAGAAAAACGTAGAATAGGAAGTGCTGTGGTTATCAATTCCAAAGCGAAGATCTTTATGGAGAAGACTGGACAATATACTGCAATACAATATTTTAGTTTAAAAGAGTGCCATGGAGTTCCCCATGGCACTCTTTTAAATAAAAATATTTTTACACAATATTGGTTAAATTATTCAAGTCGCAGTATTACTTCAGAATTTATGAAAGATATGCAAGTTAGGAGCCTCCACTTTGGGAAAAATACAAAATAAAATATTTTTTTAACAATATTCCATTCAAATTTGTTCCAAGTGTATCCTATTAAAGTTCAATAGGTGCAGCCCTGTGATTAGCGGATGGACAGACAAACAGCGGAGCCTTATTAATACGGAACTCTAAAAACAGCACATTAACTTATAGCAAGAAAAGTTCCAGAGAGAAAAATGAAAAATATAGAAAAAACTTTCGCCAGAGAGAAGCATAGTTAAGGGCACTTGAGATGAAATTAAAATGAACTATTGTTTAAAATACAAAGCGGGGTTGTAAACCTTTTGTGACGTTTGTTATGCAGAGAATTGAAATTAATTTTAATCGGACTTTTAAAGAGAAGTTGGGAACAACGATTATGAGTTTTGTGTCGAATGCAAAAGTTCATAATAACTCGCGCTTTGCTTTTGTTTTATTTATTTTGAACTGAGTGTATCGGTTTTTTGAACGATTTGTTAATACTTGTTTTATGCAATTATAATTAGTTAGTTTAAAAAATGTTCTTATGTAGGTGATATGGTGATTAGACCAGTCTTGAAATCAGCTGCAATAGTTTTATTCACTTAAATTACATAACATCACACATTAATTCCCGAAGGGTTGCGCAGATACGCGGCTACCTTGGCGATTCCACGTTAAATAAATTAAATGTTTTCTTTAAAACGCAATTAAATAAATTGGTAGTTTTTTTCTTTATCCAATTAAACTGTTATTGATTATACACTCATGACATAGTGAGTTATAAAACAAGAAAATCTAAAAAATAACCCTGTATAATTCTCAAAAAGTACCCCCTCAACAAGTAACCTTTTCCAAGTAGCAACAAACCCAAAATGCCCATTCAGAAAGTTATCCTAACCACTTACACTTCCTGGATCCCTAATGCGGGCGCCACACTATGCTCCTCGCGCTGCTCATCGCCATGCTCCTCGCGCTGCCGCTATTTGCTGCGATGTTCTACTCGCGCAATTAATCGCGACGCTCCTCACTTGTTATTTGCCTTTGGTGGACGATGAAACTGTGGCAGCGTGAGCGCTATGCATTTTTAGTATAGTTAATTATATCAATGTCATAAACAGAAATATACATCGTCGTTATCGTCCTTGCCAACGGAGATGGTGGATCACATGTAATCATCGCGCGATCATCGCGGAGCGGTGGGCAGGACGAGGAGCATGACGTGCGGCATGACGAGTAACGTTGCCACACTATGTCCCTGCCTCCTTTCCTCGCTACTTCCCATGCCACTCGTCGAGTGTGTGGCGGCCGCATAAAACTTATATTTACCTCATGAAAAACTAAAATGGCGGCGAACAGGTACAAAGTACATAGAATCTCGAGTGCTAACAATTAAGTTTTGTTTGTTCTCTCTCTTTTCATATTTGCACTGGACCTCATTAAAGAGTCCTTAGGAAGCAAAACCTCAACAACGTGGGGTCCATTTTGTGTTTTCAGTTTTGTAATTAGTTTTAAGGTGCTTCTAAACGTTCTATACAGATACTTTCCCGGCAATGTGTGGCTGACGAAATGGTACTCGTTGCAGTGGATTATATTCGTTAGAAAGGGACTCATACCGGAAAATGACTCAACAATATAAGGTAAAAAAAACGCGTCGCTTACAGATTTTAACGAACTTCTAAAAAAAGGAGGAAGTTATGTATTCCACCAACATCATTTTCTTCATGTTTTTACAATGATTTCGTCCTTCAAAAGACTTCAGTCATTTTATGTAGGTACGTAGTATACGTTCATTGTAATGTTTTGCTTGTCAAAGTTTTTCTACAAAATTATCCAATATCGAAACGCGCGTCGCGTCGTTCTTTTCAGTTTACCTTTTATAAATAGTCATATTCCATCGAAATAAATTAACGTAGTTCCAACACTATAGTAACTAGAAATTCGTTATAATAACTTTCCAAAAATATCACATTTCCTATTACCATATTCATGAACATATAAAATAAATATCTACCTAGTACCAGACCACATTTTTCTAAACCAAAAACAGAACCGCTGCAGGAAACATAATATTTTAACGTGAAACATTCTGAAATACCGAAATAAAACACTTTTACGACAAAAATGTCGCCCACTCTAGAATATAAAAGGAAAGTTTTACAAGCTTTTAGACCATTTTGATTGCTAAAACATTTGGTGTGCTACTGAAATAGATGCTACCTCCTTGTTGTCACGATATAAAGGGTGGGGTGTCTGAATTATGGTTACTAAGTGAGCAATATAAGACTAGGATAGTCGATGTATGGACTGTGTAAAGGATGATATGGCAAGAAAGGAGGTGTTTAATGAGATGATGAGTAATTATAGAGAAGTATCTCCGAAGAAGACATTCTGCGCCGACCTCAAATGAATTGAGATAAGCGGGGAAGCAGCGGTGGCCGAGTGGTGTCGGCCCCGACTGAGCAGCGGTGGCCGAGTGGTGTCGGCCCCGACTTACGAACAGTAGGTCGTAGGTTCGAACCCAGGCAGGCGCATTACTTTGTGTAATTTATTTCATCACCGCTGCTCTCAAAACGGTGAAGGAAAACATCGTGAGGAAACCGGCATGTCTTAGAACCAAAAAAATCGAAGACATGTGACATCTGCCAATCCGCACTGGGCCCGCGTGGTGGATTATAGCCCATCCCTCTCCTAGAGAGGAGGCCTGAGTCCCTGCAGTGTGAACATTATAGGCTGATGATGAAGCGGGGAAAAGAGTATGATTGTCACCTTGTATTGTGTAGTTTATTTGTGAGACTGTAGCAGTGGGTTAACACTATTGTAAATACATAATAATACTTTCCTTTAAAAATTTAAGCTATTTACTTAAATAAATGAAAAATTTAAAGTTTTGGGTATCACGTAAAGCTTAGTAAAGCTTGTAATGACTAAATTCCCCTGCCATTAGATTCAAAATTGCGCATACCCAAGTACAACAGTCAGTAGTATTACAACCCAACGTTCCTCCAGATATTTATCGGTCGCACCCTCAACTTTGACAAACAACGGACAAAACGGTTACAGCCAGACTGGCCGAGAGTTGGCCAAGCGTGAGACGTGCCTTCATTCAAATGTGCCATAACTTGAAGCGTGCGCAAACGTTTGTCCCTAAACTTTCTCTTAAATATTCGGAGTTGGAGATTTTGGGCTGCAATAGTTATTTTGTAGGAGTCTTGAGAGTGGTTATTTAAATCCTAAGGATTTGGTCTTCGTGACGTCACACGATCGCGTGTGATTTGGTATGAGCAGTGCGTTTTTATGACGTGCCGTAAGTTTTTTGGAAGCAAACACCTACTGTGTAATCAAGATAAAATACAAAACTAGTGTAGCTCTCAATGTACGGGAAATCTATACAAAGCGAGGACACATGTTTTAATGGAATTGTATAGCTTGATGTGACGCCGTGTGTACATACGCGCGATTTTGTCTTCCGTCTTTAGTATATTATTTGGAGATGTAAATTCTAGGCTAATATCTAGATTATCTGTAGTCTATATATAGATTTGAGCCTTATTATTTACTTGAACTCCTAGTCAGGGTTCAGTGATGCATGATTACTGTCATGTGTATTGCAGGTTCCTTTGTCTGTCCCTTCGGGGAATGCAGGCAATTCAGGTATGACGATATGTATAATAATTTGTGTATAAGTATTTACGTATCTGTATACGTAAATACTTATACACAAATGTGGGCTCTGCAAACTGACAGGATGAATTCAGTATATCATACAAAATTACTTCAGGAACGTTATGGCAATCCAATCAAGATTTGTTTTAGTTCCTCTTACATTATATGTCATGTAGGTATATTTGTTAACTGCGTAGTGTTTTCACAAAAAAGAGAAAACATTCAGTACTTTTGCGTGAAAGAGTAACAAACAATGATTTTAGGTACTTACAAAATATTACTAATTTAAACATAATTAATATTGTAAGAACTGAGAGCGAGTAAAATAACTCTCATCAGTTAATGAGTTCAAAAACACCTTTTACGAGCTCCTTAGAGCTCAAATAATGTAATATCAGCTCATTGATCGTTCATCGTACACACTTCCATGCTCTTTCAATTAAATTAATTACATAATTAAATTCAATTAGATTGAGTGCCGACGCTCTTTGAATTTAAGAAAATTAGCAAAGTTAATGCGTCGATACATTCCCCTGCTTTTTAAATTAGGGTAGGAACGGAGGGTAGTCCCTCCCATGACAAAAATTAAGACAGACAGAGGGACATTTTAAGAGTAATTATTTTCTTAAGGGATGGCTTTTCCATGCTCTTTGAGTGAAATTGGAAATAATTGATTTTATAATTTCGGCTTTGATGTATTTGTAAAAGTGGTTTTATTTCGAAGTTTCGATATAACCATTCCCATCAACTGTACGTATTATACACCCACATTTCGCCAATCATGATTAAGTTCCATGTAAAAGGGGGCAAGCCCATTGCCATCAACCGGGCACAAATTCAGACTCCGTAGCTGCTACTGAGAAATTTCTGATGGAAAAATCCAATAGCACTTTGCCCGACTTGAGAATCGAACCCACGACCTCATGCACAGTATATAGTCGCACTTGTGACCAACGAGGCAGTTATTTCCTAGAACAAGGTTTAATCTGAACCAGTCGGGGTTGCGGGTTCTTCGAAAGATATACAGCGACCTCGACACAGACGGCTAAGAAGGAAGACGGGGGGTTTTTAGTCAGTTGAAGTCTGACACTCCCTACCGCTCTGCCCAGAGCGGGACGAGTTATATTTTGATGATTTCTCAACATCCAGAAAAAAAGAAAGGTTTAAAATATAGAACGGTGGTAGTGTTTTGGCACTGTTATTGCTTGCTCTTTCTGCAGCATACCAAACTATAATAACATCCTCTTTGCCAAAGCCAAAAACCTTTCGAAAACTATGCCATAATAAATAGGCTTTGGCGCTTGGAGTACGGAAAATCGTACAGTTCGAAGCCATGGTTCGCAGCTAAAGGGTTATATAGGTCAAGAGCGCATTTGCGTTCAGTCATCCATTCGTTCATTCCGTGACTTTTGGCAACGATACAATCCGAAAAGCTTGGAAAGCCACGCTGTAGCTAACCTGTATTGAAGCTTTTTGAATTGTAAATGGCTGGTGATAGAGTTTGCCTTTTGTAAGTCAAATAGTGGGCAGTTTTGAAATTAGATTGAAGTCTGTACAATCTAGATTTTAGGGTTAATTGAAAGAAGATTGAAAAGAAAATCTAACATTGTCATTTTGGTCATTCTGGACGGAGAAGACTAATAAAATTGTAGCATACATTGAAAATGATTTTCAAAGAAACTATTCCACGCGGACGCAGTCACGGGCTTAGCTTTAGCCCGTGACTGCGTCCGCGTATTACCTAATAGTCATTCACATTTCGTCAATTACGTTTTATTGAATGTAAAATTAGGTATTTCCATGTTAATATTTTCAGCACAGAAACCTTAACAAATGGTAGGCATACTGCTTTCGAACGTTGAAAGGACTTATTTTACTATGAGGGGTATAAAAGCAAAGGCGCTTCAGTCACAAAACATCTGAACCGAGTAATTTATAATTTTCTACTGTGTCGTAAGAAATTGTTATTTTGTAATAGTTAAAATAGTGGTACATTCAATAAGACGCGTAAGAAAGATAGCCCTAACTAAGATTAATCAAATATACACCAGTTCTATAAAATTTAAGAAAAACTTTAGGACTAAGGTGTCTTTGCATTTAAGTATTGGACTGAAGCATGTTTGCTTTTTATTGCTTTGGATCGAAGCTAGTTTGCATCTCATTATATTGCACATGCAGGTAATGCGGGTTGAGTTTTTGCAGTTTACCTTAAGCAAATGCAAAAAAAACCGTTACCAGAAGCATTTAAACAGCTTAATAGTTAGTTAAATTTAAAAAAATATGCTTTAAGCTAAGAAAACTTTTGCAGACCACACCATAATAGGCCATAATAATTTGTTACGTTTCTGCTTTTTCTCGCACTCGCCGTCACTGATCTACATTTCTAGCACGTTTTCTAGCTCGTCCTGCACGAGCTGGTGTAATATTTTCTTCCATTACAATAGTAATAAAACAGAAAACTCGAAAAAAACAGACGCTATTTCCAGATAACTTACTACGACAAATAATTGATTCGCCTTCTAAGAAATTTTGAAATGGCGGCTCCTGATTGGTCGATTGTGACAGTGGCGGATTTGCTTCTAACAAATTTAGGATCTAAGCGTTTTTGCATTTGAACGCTACTTTCAAAGTGCATTTACCGTTGACTGAGGTGGATTTGCACTTTATCTTTTATGGCATAATGTTGCAGCTTTCAAGTACTACCTACAATTTGGTAATACCAGTTTAAAAAATTGCAATTTTGGACTGAAGCGGTTTTGCTTTTATACCCCTCACTTAATCTTGTATTATGACCTTCAATGAGGGTGGGAAATCATCAAATGTCTCCTGAGCTCTGGGTGGAGTGGATGCGAGTGTCAGACTTCCACTGAATAAAAACCACCCATGTTCCTTCTTAGCCCTTTGTGTCCGGGGCCGCGGTATCTCTTTCAAACAACCCACAGTTATACCAACTCGCAGCCATTAGGACCCTCTTAGAACGTCTTCATAATCGCCTACAAGTCCTAATCTTGATGTCCTTCCACCAGGTACCCGTGTCGGTGATCCTGAGGAGCTGCTAGCCATCGACGAGGTGTTCTGCACTGGCCGCAAGGATCCTCTCTGGATCGGCTCCATCAAGTCCAACCTGGGACACAGCGAGCCTGCCTCGGGTCTCTGTTCCATTGCTAAGGTAAATATTTATTTATTCACTTTCGTGCTTAACTCATATTATATTTTATAATAGACCAGCGGGTCGTCCAGGCTGCGCATAGGTAGACATTTATTTTGTAAACTTGTAATAAATATAGCCTATGTCTCTACTCAGGGATAATGTAGCATCCTCATGCTGAAATTTTTTTTGAAATTGGTTCAGTTGGTTTTGAGTTTATTCGTTACAAACATACAAATATTTATATAATATCATTAGGTGCAGATTTTCGCGGAATCGTACTTGAAATTTTGTAAAAAAATTAATTGCCCGTCATGGCGCCAATTTTTATTTATTGAACCTAATTATACCATGCTTTAAATACTTAATAATTTAGAATGTTGATAATTGCAATCCCCTTGTAAGCTGATTAAGTACAAAGACAGAAATATAAGAAAAAAAAATACTAAATCCCTCCCATAATTCAATTTAATTTCCATCGTAGCTCCAACAACTTTTAATCCGAATAAAATAATTATCAGCTACCAGAGTTAATTCTGTTAAGAGGCCCTGAGGATTACCGTCCTCCTACCTGCAGCGTGATTCCCTACGGAGGAAGGTACTCAGTGAATGCCCTCAATCCTGAGAAAACTGTCGTGTTCGTAATTAATGTTATCTTGCTTCGAAGTTACTTCATAATTTATGTGAATGTCTCCTCGAATGTATGTCTGTACTGTCTTATCGTGTTTGTATGTAGGACAGTTGTGTACGAAGTTACAATGAGTGGGGAGATCGAAATTGTTTGGTTTGTTGAGAAATTATGGAATAAGTATTTAATTCTTCTGTAAGAATTTCGTAGCTTTGGCAAATCTATGCGAAGAGCAAAGATTAATTAGAAGATTTATTATTACACGACTGTGAGTTCAATGTAGAAAGGGCAGACATTACAAACAGTATTTCACTCGTGGTCGGTCGTCGGTCTAATATCAAAATTCGTAAGTCTATTTGAGCAAATTTTACAGGAGCAACAAGTACCTATTTTATAACAAGATTCGAGAGGTTTTTAAAATGGCGCTAAGCCACTAATTTATCTTTAAAAAAAATATACATAATAAATAAAACCGGTAATAAAGACGAATTCAACTAATAAAATCAATTTTAGACGCGCTGTCTTAAACAGAGCCATCTATCGGCAACTAAGGAACTACTTATCGGCTCTAAGATAGTTAATGAGTGCTTCGTTTCGTATCCAGAAACGCAATGACAATTGACCGACCTTTAACCTAAGCTTAACGATATTGAACCAACAGTTAGTAGGAAGTTATTTGAGGACTTCAGCAACCGGCGGGCATTAGTAATTCTGTGACCCAAATTAATTATTTTTGTCACTTACAATTTTAATTTACAGTCACTCGTTTAAATACTACCCCATTTTTATATAGGGATAAGCCCGCCTCACTATTTCCAAACCACTGCAACTTCTGAAAGCCAGAATCAACAACGGCGACCATTAGAAAAGCGCCAAGACAATAAAGCTCGACGAAGTCCCAGAGAAACAATTTTACTCTCTAGTGTCTAGTTTAAATTTGACTATGACCAATTTGCGACCAATCCTCAAAACAACCCTATCCCCGCCTCCTGAAGGGAGTAACCCTATCGACAATCATAAAACAAGTCCTAACATAACCTCTCTTTTCAGATGTGCATAGCCTACAGCACGGGCTACCTGCCCCCCAACCTGAACTTCCACCAGGCTAGAGAAGGAGTAGAAGCCTTAGCCACGAAGAGGCTCCAGGTGGTCACCGACAAGACTCCTTGGTCCAGGGGCATGTCTGGGGTCAACAGCTTCGGGTTTGGAGGAGCGAACGCTCATGCGCTGTTGAAGGATGTCGCGAGAGTTAAGGTAAGGGGATCTGATGAAATGTGGGATGGTTACGTAACTATTTTTGGAAGTAAATGATTCAAAATGAGATCTGTACATAAAATCACGCCTGTAAGGGTACGTGCTTTTCCACCAGAGATGTGGTATGCAGCTATGCTGCGAAGATGTAATAGCTTAGCTGTGAAATTATGTGACCGTTTCCACTGATGCTATGCTATGTAACACACATCCATAGCACGCATCCATAGCCACATCCATAGCCTGCACACATCCATAGCACGCGTCTTTCCTTATAAAAACATTGCTTAGTTGAGTCCGTTTCCACCAGTGCTAAGCTATGTGCACCAATGAATATGATTGGTGGATATAATCAAACGCATTCATAGCAAAGTAGCATAGCACAACTCTGGTGGAAAAGCACCCTGATCCCTGTAAACAATTTGTTCAAACATTTCAGTAAATTAATTCAAAATCCTACTTTTTTGGTATCATTATTTCTGGGTTCATTGTTCTAATTTTCGACTTTATGCACGCCAATATACTCAATCATTATATAACGTAATATCACGCCAGTAATCTCCGAAGGGCTAGTCAGAGATGTACCCATTAGTACCACACTTCGCCAGTTATGTTTGAGTCCCATGAAATGGGACGAGCCTATTGCCATCAACCGCGTGCAAATCCAGGGTCAATGGCTGCCACTGAGGAATTCCTGAAGGAAAACCCCGGTAACACTTTGTCTGACCTGGAAATCGAAAACAGGTCCTCTTGCACAGCAGTCGCGTTTGACCACTAGACCAACGATATAGTTAGGCACTAAAACACTAACAAGGTACTTATAACCGTCGGGGCTGTGGATTATCGAAAGGATAACGCGGCTCCGACACAAGGGCGAAGAAGGAACATGGGTTTGGTTTTTAGTCAGTAGAAGTCTGACACTCCCCTTCGCTCTGTCCAAGAGCGGGGGGGGGGGGGGTTATTCGATGATTTTCCACCCACCAAAAAAAAAAGGTACTATAATAAATAGGTATCTATTCAAATAAAATGAAAGATAAAGTATTGTAGACCAAAAACACAACAAAGCCATTACCCAGGTTTATTAATCGAAGTAGTTATTATCAATAATCTAAAACAAATTGTTCTTGTCGGTCAAACTGGTATCAATCTCGCTTTGAAGCCGCTGTTATTAATTCCATCAAGTCTATAAGGTTCAATTTTCATTGTCGCGTAACGGAATTGAAGCGACTTTTTTTTTGGTAAGAAAATGGTTCATGGCGTATAGAATTTTATGTCTTGTGTTACATACTAACTGCTTCTGAGTTTATTGCTGTGAAAATTCTCGAAAATTCACGATACTTTTCTGGATGATAAGAATTAGAACTGAAATGTCCATTGCCTTAGGTACGATATTTTCCATCACCATTTTGAGAGCAGTGATGAATTTAGAGTAGTTCGGACCCGTTCATTCCCACACCATGTCGTATCTTTCTTTCTTAGTAAGCTAGGGACTGGAATACCACTATTAACAATTTTCCCAACCTGAGAATCGAACACAGGACCTCATCGTGCTTGCGACCACTAGAGCAACGGGGCATTCAAACAACAATAAAAAAATAATAAATAATAATTTCCTTTCTGTTCCGCGTCAATGTAAATTGAACCTAAATGCCCGTTTTCATCGAATTCGAAAACTTTTCAAAGTTCTAACCGATCTGATTTCCAATTTGTTGATTATGTCTGCCTATTGTTTTCATTGATGAAACATCAAATAAAATGAGTTTCTAAAATGGTATTATTGGAATCTGACAATCAATTTGTTCGATCATTTCGGTGAATTCATTTAATAACGTTCTTGTTTGGTATCTTTATTTTCTGGGAAGGCTGTTCAGATTTCCGCTTTATAATGGATACCTATTTAATCTAAACATAACATCACGCCTATAATCTCCGAAGGGTTAGGCAGAGGTACTTAGTACACCCACAGTTTTGTTAGTTGTGTTATGAGCCAACAGGTTGGCACAAATCCAGACTCCGCTTAGCTTAGCATGAGATCCTCATGGTTTCGAAACCCGGGTCGTGTAAAGTGTTATTGGGTTTTTGATCACGAATTTCTCAGTAGCAGCAATGTAGTCTGGATTTGCAATAGGCTCGCCCCCTATATGGGACTTTAACATAGCTGGCGAAATGTGGGTGTACTTGTTAGGTACACCTCTGCTAAGGTTTTCGAGGATTACAAAGCGTGATGCTATGTTACAGCCTTCCACATTCTATTCCGGATTCAACTAACCCATTTAACGTTACCAATAATCACTACTCATATCATCTTCTTTAACTTCATCTCATATTGATAACTTAGATTTATTCAACCAGTACGTACCACTCTAGCCATATGCTTAATTATAGGGTCAGACATGCTCCAATAACATTACATAACAATTACATAGAATGAGAGGCAATAATAACAATAGGCAGTCGCTCCATGTAAAATAGCTACATCCAATTAGACTGGAAGCAAACCACAATGTACTTGGGAAAAGCTAGGCAGATGATAACTTGCTCCATTCACATCATAGTTCTACTTAACCATAATTTTCCTCCACCAGGTCAACAACGGCATACCAGCCGACGACCTCCCCCGTCTGGTCTGCGTGTCAGGCCGCACGGAGTCAGCCGTAGCCAGGATCTTGGATGACCTGGAGTCCAGGACTGTGGACGCTGAGCTGGTGCGTCTGCTCCACGCTATACATGATGATGATATTCAAGGACACGTTGTTAGAGGATATAGTTTGCTGGGTGAGTTTTGGAGACTGTTCTTCAGGATCTTTTGTTTTGGTAGCACCAGAGAGCTTAGTCACAATGGACAATAAAACCTAATAAATGAAAACGCAATGAAGAGTAGTGGTGGGGCAGTGGTGGCGGCCCCGACTTACGAACAGTAAGTCATGTTTTCGAACTCAGGCAGGCGCATTACTTTGTGTAAATTATTTCATCACCACTGCTCTCAAAACGGTGAAGGAAACCGGCAAGTCATAGCACCAAATAATTCGAAGACATGTGACATCTACCAACAAGCACCCGCGTGGTTGATTATTAGCCCTTCGCCCTTGTGCCGAGGCCACGTCATCTCTTTCGATAATCCGCAGCCCCGGCGGGTAGAGAGGAGGCCTAAGTCCCTGCAGTGGGAACACTATAGAATGATGATAAAATGAAAACAAAAAATTATAAAATTAATTGAAAAAAAAATATCATTAAAAATTACTTTTAAACACAAATATTATTTTGATGTCTGTAAAACTAAGTCGCATGACAACGAGGATTTTCCTTTCACAAATTAAAGAGCCGTTTGTTCCTACTGTAGTTGTTTGACGTCTATAAAAATATTAATAATATGATCTTGAAGACCTATCAGTCTTTCTTACTAATTGTTTGACAAAGGTTGGATGGTTTAAAAGTTTGAAAACTTATTTAATAACAAGATTAATCCGGTTTTCTCTGTGTCCAATATTATTCTGTTCCAAAAGTACCTATAGGTACTTTGACGGAAGACCTCTTACAAGACCCAGAGCCATATCACAACAGTTTACATAGCAGCTAAGTGCAGGAGACATCAAAGTGACACAAATAATTGCACTGCTCATGGTTCGAAACCGTTTGACATTTCACTCGGTCACTTTTTACCTCCCTGCTGATATTAATTAATAACTGCTCAGCACAAGGTTGAAAACTGCTTGACAATTCCAATGGCTCGCACAGTTCTGTCAAATATTGAACTGCCTGACAAACTCTCTCTTCTTTCCAGCGTCCACTCCTACAAAGGCTGTGTCCCAGGCGCGTGAGATTCAGTACTTCTCTGGAGTACGTCGCCCGGTGTGGTTCGTGTACTCCGGCATGGGCTCCCAGTGGGCTGGTATGGCCAAGGAGCTGATGAGGATCCCGGTCTTTGCTGCTGCTATCGAAAAGTAAGTTGAACAAAATCAAAGTATATAAATCAAATATAATAGACTAGATGAGAGACGCACGGAACCGGTCAATGTGGCGCCACCTAGGGGAGGCCTATGTCCAGCAGTGGACGTCTTTTGGCTGAAATGATGATGATGATGATGGTAGTAGACTAGTGACACGCACTATTGTGTAACGATTACTTGGTCCGGTGAAGAGGAACATTATGAGGAAACCAGCATGGCAGAGAAACATTTCTGAACGGCATGTAAAGCCAAAATACAGGCCCATCGATAGCATTAACACTCTGATAACAGGTTAGGCACTAACTAACCACACTTTTGAATAGTCATAGTCTAAGGTAATAAAAAAACTTCAGTTCCTGCATTGATGTATCAAAAGCGGAGTTCCTGACACATTTATGCCATCATTATTTTGTACTTACCTCTTTTTTTCTATGAGGGAAGAAGAACTTTACATTCTGTCCTGCACACTATTTAATAACATTTTCTATGAAGAGAAAAGTTATGTAAAGCTTTAAACCACGATATGGGAACGGTGATAGAACACCGTGCACGTAAGCTAAAACCTGTCACAACTTGTTAACAAGAAGGTAACTTCAAATGAGCGTAGCATAAAAAGAGCTAACGTGAAATATACTGAATTTGACAGGTTCACAGATATAGATACCTGGATAATGCAGGAGCGATTACTTCGCGTGCCAACTGTTGCAGCAAGCAAATTTGTTTAAAACGACAACATACAAGAACTTAATTCTACAAATTTTAAAGAAAAACGTAGTCTATTTTGTAAAATAGCTTGTTTGTAGAGTAACTAAATAGTGGGTATGACAACATTGTAGCAGCAGGAGGCCAAAAACTAGCACGCTTTGTTTTTAACCGACTTCCCAAAAAGGAGGAGGTTCTCAATTCGATTGGTATGTTTTTTTTTTTTTCTATTTAAGTAGGTACATCGATTACGCTGCGATTTATAATCCGATTTACGTGATTCTTTTTTAGTTTGATGTGGAATAGTTGCCATTTGGTCCCATAAAAATTTGCCATGGTTTGGCCCAGTACAGTGCGATCAAATTATCTTGGCAGGTCCGAACTTCGTGCTGGTCATTTTGTTACAACTAATGTATAAAAGTGTTATGATATTTATTTTATTTGTATTTCTCACTGTTTAATTAGATATTTTGTGATCGTTTAAGTATTGGTTTATCTGGCAATAACAGTTTTCTTCACAAGTTTACATGCGTAAAAGTTCGCAGAGCCTATGTTCAGACCTGCCAAGATAATTTGATCGCACTGTACTTTTCATTTTATGATCATTTTTTTATAATTTATGAACATTTTTCATTCGTTTTTTTTTATGTGTGTTCGCGAATAACTTCGTCGTTTATGAACCAATTTTGATGATTCTTTTTTTATTGGAACGGAGATATTTCAAGGGTGGTACCATGATATGGAAACCAGATCCTGGTGATGGAATTTTAGAGAAATCGAGGGCAACCCTCAAATTTCATAGGCACGCATTACGTGTTTAGTGCTTTTTCTGACGCTATACAAGTATTGGTTTCATAGTAAATATTTCTAATATAAGATCTACAACTAAAAATGAAAAAATAAAACCGAGAATAAAGCCGACGGCCACGGCTCGCCCGCGTAAATGTCGGTTATCGCGACCAAAAGTAATCATGAAATTTTGATCCCGTTCCCGCAACAAAAACTTGTCAAATTATATACTAAAACCTTGCTCAAGGACCACTCTATCCATTATTGACAACAGCATGAAAATCGTTACAGTAGTTTTTGAGTTTATCGCGATCAGACAGACAGACGCGGCGGACGACTTTGTTTTATAATAATTATCTAGTGATGATACTTGCGATATCTAGGTATTTCCATATCTGTGGACAGGTTTTTCATTACATGTACGAGTACAACGTTCCCATGAAGCCATATCGTGTTTGATCAAACGATAAGCTTCTCTGTGCAATGCAATTTAGACGCAAACTCCTGTATGCGTTCAATACTAATGCAATTACTATCTGCGCTCGCTAATCCGTTAAATATAATCAAATAACTTCCTCTGGTTCGCTTTTTGGACTTAGTAGCGTATGCTAACAATTGAAGCGAAGGAATACCTAGTTATTTGAGCGTAGAATTAAGTAATTAAGAAGAAAATTGTGATACTGAAGCGAGTGCAGCTATTGTGTTGCACACAGCGATTTTATCGTTCAAATACAGTACCTACTTGTTTACTTTCTTGCATTATATAAAGAATGTGCTTTTTGACGTTGGAAAATTGTCGTTGCTTACGTTCTATTCCTGCTGTTTTGGATTTCTATAAATAGGAAAAATAAATTACCTCTCATAAACCAACGATCATGATTTTTTGTTCATCGTAACCTACCTAGTCAAATGAGAACGTTTTTGAATTTTACAAACTATGCCTTTTAGAATACATTAATTACATTTAAAAAGAGTAGCCATGGAGTTTCTTGTCGATTCTTCTTGAATTTTAAGAGTCCATGTAGGCCTATGTAAATTAAAATATTTTTATTATTAATGCTGTCAACCACACAATAGTTAGTAGCAAACAATATATTTCTGATAACCTAGCTATTATAGAAACTCATTCATAATTAATATAATAATCGCATCATCATAATTCTCTTAAACCTGACCATCAAGACTGTAGACTTTATTCTAGCGAATAAAGTTCATTTCATTTCATTTCATTTCTTGCCCGTATCCCAATTATTTTTGGGTCGTCACACCATGTCATCTCCTTCCAAACTTATTACTCGTCATCCCATCAGACACCTTCTTTCTTGCCATATTACAAACTCCTCTATTTCTTACTCAGGTGCCACAAAGCCCTTGCACCCAAGGGCGTGAACCTGACGAAGATCATCACAGACCCGGACCCCAAGATCTACGACAACATTCTGAACTCCTTCATCGGTATCGCGGCCGTGCAGATTGGTCTTACCGATGTCTTGAAGACTATTGGAGTTGAACCTGATTACATCATTGGTGAGTTGGATTTGTATGCTTTTTTTGTATTTTTTTTTTGTGGGTGGCAAATCATCGAATAACCCCCCCCCCGCTCTTGGGCAGAGCGAAGGGGAGTGTCAGACTTCTACTGACTAAAAACCAAACCCATGTTCCTTCCTCGCCCTTGTGTCGGAGCAGCGTTAACC
The DNA here is from genome assembly GCA_949775195.1 of Diarsia dahlii. Taxonomy (NCBI): domain Eukaryota; kingdom Metazoa; phylum Arthropoda; class Insecta; order Lepidoptera; family Noctuidae; genus Diarsia; species Diarsia dahlii. The sequence goes on along the minus strand of OX459210.1, from coordinate 9,293,055 downwards.
TTTCGACAAACCACAGCCCCGACGGGACAGTCAGTACCCTTAATTAGCGTTTTACCCAATTACTGGGCTATGGAGGTCAGATAGGCAGTTGTTCCATGTAAAGTACTGGTGTTCGGCTGAATCCAGTCTTCAGTCTAGGACTAGAGTTCAGCTGAATACCCGGATTGTCGGCCTTGTTCTTAACTAAATTTGGGTAGAGCACTGGCTAGGTATACTTATTATGTTTTTTATATTTATTGTGTTTCATTCTATCCATTCTTTTTTGTATTTTTTTTTTCTAAATATTACCTATAGTATCTTCAAAAGATTTAACCTTTCATAGAATACCTTTTAGTACATAATTTTAGATGTAAAAAATGTAGGACATTTTCGTTAGCATTTTATTTTCCAGTAAATAAAACTTTCTCGTCGAGAGCTCTCATAATTTATAGTGGTTTTGTTTCAACAAATAGTTACATTACATTGTTTGTTTGTGTCGGACTCGAAAATGAACAAAAATGTCTAGGGATTCTCAATTCTAAAATGTCGTGTTGCTATTATATAGATATGCTTTTCAGGGGTAAAAATTGCGTTATTTTTTACATTGTAGCAGTGCGAAGTATATGGCTTAATTTTTTGTTCGTTTAAGTTCCCTCATGATAATTTATGTTTTCAAGTTTCACTGTGGGCTATGATGAAAAGTCAAAATGTCCTTTGTAAAATATCTTAGCATAGTATAAAACAAAGTCACTCCCACTGTTTGTACACTTACGCAACGCATTTTATTGCAGTTTTCAGCAATAGATATTTGTAGTATACACGCTTACGTGTGACGCTGGGTGGGTAGCTAGTACTATTTATATTTTACCCATGTAAATGAAACAGCCAAGATATCCTGCTGTAGGTATTTTTCTTCTCTTTCCTTATAATCACTCCAAAGGTTGTCTTGAAAAGCTGGGTTATAGTGATAAGATTTGTTCCTTTTGTTATTGACTTTAGTCACATATTTGTATCAAAATCACCACATACAATGCATCTAATTTCTGTGTCAACATTTAAATGAAATTCCTCTCATCAGGTCACAGCGTCGGCGAGCTAGGTTGCGCGTACGCCGATGGTTGCTTCACCGCCGAGGAGATGATCCTATCAGCTTACAGCAGGGGTCTCGCCTCCATCGAGACGCCGTTCATCAAGGGATCCATGGCCGCCATCGGTCTTGGATACAGTCAGGTAATTGTTTACTGCCATAATTTTGTGTAGAACAACTAAATTATGTCTCCAAATTATCAAGAGACTTTAAAATATTATCATTAACACTGAAAATGGGCTATTAGCTTGGAGCTCTGGATATTTCGGTGTTGTTACAAGCTCCATGATCACGGATAAACTGATCGATCTCGTGATCTGTTTCCCATACTCGTGATCGTGTTCAGTGTTAACGATAATTTATTATCGTAATGAGGTGACCACGTTAAAGACTTTCAGGCTCTTTTTCACTCAAGGTGTTTGAGTTAACGCCTGTTTACGATAACACGCTCTAATTTTACTTTCAGATGATAAATTAACAAAAAAATAACTTCTCTAAATTATCCTTTGTTACTTGTGTGTTGTTTATGTGTTATACTTTGTTATATACTCGATTCTAGGCTTGTATCGCATAAAATTATTATTTTTTTCGTCCAGATCAAAACCATGTGCCCCCCTGAGATTGAGGTGGCCTGCCACAACGGTCCGGACTCCAGCACCATCTCAGGTCCTGCTGACATCATGAAGAGCTTCGTTGCCAAGCTCAGCGCCCAAGGCATCTTCGCGAAGGAGGTCCCTTGCTCCAACATTGCTTACCATTCCCGTTATATCTCTGAAGCTGGTAAGATAGTTTTTATAACTTTACTTTGTATCACTCGATCAATGGCCTCGATGGTCTGGTGGTCGCAAGTGATACTGCTGAGTGTGAGGTTCTGGGGTTGATTTCACGATTGGAGAGCGCCACAATAATATGCTTAGTTGATGGCAATAATAGGTTCGCCACCATTACATGTTATTCAAACATATCTAGGGAAATATATTATGTATCTAAGTGTAACCTCTGCCTAAACCTTCCGGTATCACATATATTTCGGCAGTCATGCCATGTCATGTTTTACCCACTTAGTATAATTATTGTGGGATAATAAGCAAATAATATCTTCTAGAAGACTATTGCTTTTTTCACACTATTCCCAAACCACTATATAGCTATTCAGTATAGTTGGAATGCCATTATTGACTATAGTTTGTAATAAGCACATTCAGACTCAGAATTAGTACGTTAATTTTATTCATTAAAACTTGTTAGCATCTATCCCATTCCTGACCCAAATTCCTAACACTCAGCTGTCAATTAAGTTATTTTGATGTATTAAAATTTCCCGGAAATATACAAGATCTTTAAGTAAAAATGAATAATTCTAAGAAATAAACTTACTTATTTGTAAGACCAAGACTTCCGCTGATAAAAGTTACTAACGTCTGAAAACTTTTCATTTTGAAATCAAACTTTTGTTTATCATCTTTTCCTCTAATTTGTTGATCTAAAACGGTAAGTTCAATTACAAATAATAAAGTTTTGAAAATGTTTCAAATGTTTGCTGTTTTAAATCTGGGTCACGGAAATTTCCAGTTTGAATGAGAACAGGCAGAGTACCTATCATAGTCATCAAAGTTATCTGGTGAAAAACGTCCACTGCTGGACATAAGTTTCCTCCACGCATTGAACGTGTACAAGGTGAACGGGACATCGACGCACGTCACACATGGTAACCACGTATTTAGCGCATCATCATTATGAACCTGAAAAAAATACTGCTAATTCTTACAAAATGCAGTACTTATCTCTCAGTCAAGGAACAATTCTACTTCTTGAATAGATGAAGATGTCTTTTTAAATTTCGACGTTGTTTCTAGGCCCAACCCTGCTGAAATACCTGAGGCAGGTCATCAAGGACCCCAAGCCCCGCTCAGACAAGTGGGTGTCCACCTCCCTGCCTCAAGCTCAATGGAAGGATCCCAAGGCTGCCCTATCTTCCGCTGAATACCACACCAATAATCTACTGGTAAGTCTTCATCTGCCTGACTCTGTGATTTTGGTGTATTTATTATAATCGACCTCATCTCTGCCCTTAGGGCAAGATTAGGTCAAAAGTAAGCCCATTTCAAATTAAAAAAAGAAAATTATTTTTTATACTCAGGCGGGCTTTGTAAATAAAATATAATTTATTTATTAAAAAAAAAATGTTTATCTACATATAAAAATACAAGTTTTCGTTTACCTCCGTTATATTTTTACCCAGAATCAATTATAAATAAATGTCTAGACTCACCGCAGTTATAAAAGACTAGCTTTTGCCAGCGGCTTCGCCCGCGTGAAAATGACGATTTTCCATACAAACTTTCATCCCCTATTTAAATCCCTTAGGGGTTGAATTTCGAAAAATCCTTCCTTATTCCTTGTCTACACTATAAAGGGAACCTCTGTGCAAAATTTCAGCTTTCTAGGTCCAAGAGTTTGGGCTGGGCGTTGATGAGTCAGTCAGTCAGTCAGTCAGTCAGTCAGTCAGGACTTCTCTTTTTATTTATATAGATTTAGGACTCAGACATGGAGGCCGTACACTATATAATTACCTACATAAGTAATTGCTACGTTTGCTTTTATTTCTTATTTAATGCGACATGCTCAACATTTGGGAGTTTATGTGATAGTATAATTATTGTTAGTAACAGAAACCAAGGGTTTTCTTTTTATACTCTATATTTTGTTCTAAAGAAGCGATAGATGTGTGTGAAGAAAATAAGTCTAGAGACAGTCAGGCGACAACTGACATGTCGAGTTTTATAAAAATTAAATTAAAAAACTTTACAAATTTTCATAAATTGTAGCTAAAAACCAGCTCGATCACATACATTTTCAAACAAACAAGAAACCGCATCTTTCTCGGTCCATTTGTTTGCTACGATGTCACAGACACGTCAAACTTATAACACCCCTCTTTTTTATCGGGGGTTAAAAAGTAAGGAAGACAACATGTTTCGCCAACCCCAGATAAATTGCGTTAGGGCAGGAGAATGATTGAAAGATATTGTGATACTCGTGAATCAAATTTTGCTCCCGTTTTTTCAAACGCCTTCTAGAACATTTCGATTCATTTTGTTAAATTCAAAATTGACTTCCCTCTCTCCCACAGAGCCCAGTCCTTTTCGAAGAGACAGCCCGCCTCATCCATCCGAACGCCATCACCATTGAGATCGCCCCCCATGGCCTGCTGCAGGCAATCCTGCGCCGCTCGCTTAAGAAGGACGTCATCAACATCGCCCTGACGCAGAGGAACCACAAGGACAATGTGCAAGTTATGTTCACGGCTTTCGGAAAGTAAGTGATTTGTTCTTTTAGTTTTCTTTAGGGCAGAAAGTGAGCATTTTATATGAATTTGAACATTATACTAAAGTTATTGTATTCTTGAAATATTTAAATAAATAAATTTAGGACTTTATTTGCTAGTAGTGGATTACAGATGCAGATGTTAGTCACCGTGAAATGTATGTTCTAAGCTGTTCTCAGGGAACAGAGCTTCTTAGGTATGCTCACAATATACCTATGTGTATCGATTTTACAGACTACTTACGACGTTCCAAAATTTTCGCTAGACATTAAATGGTTCCACCAAACATTTGTGCTGCACATTACGCAGCACAAAACGTCCGCGTGCGGCGTACTGAGCTGCAGAACCATTTCCACCGGCAAAGCTGGGTGTGACCAAAACCGCATAAAACCGATAGATTTGATAATTCTGACTCTAAAAATACTAACTATAGTTTCTTGTCTGAATTGTGGAGTTCTGCAGACACCATTAACCAATAAAACCCGATGCTATAGTTGTGTTTTTTTCACAGACTGTACGAGTCGGGTCTGAACCCACACCTGGCCAACATTTACCCTCACGTACCGTTCCCCGTTTCACAGGGCACGCCTATGCTTTCACATCTCGTCGAATGGGAACATAGTGAAGATTGGTAAGTAAATTCACATAACATAGTCTAGTCTAATCACCTTTCATTTAGTTTACGGAGGTAACCTTCAAAACACGACTGGTCTATGGGGATAAGATATATTTTTACCACACTGGACCACCTCGGTGGCGGTGGTGTCACAATCTGCACATGAGAGGAGCACCGTTTCCTCTTAAAATACCTGTCCGGGGCCCTTTCTGTGCAACACCTGCTAAGGCACATCCCTGGGGCAGCCGGGCAGCCAACAGCACATGACTCTCTGTCTCTCTTTGTTCTCTGTTACTATAGTAACCTAAACAGAACTAAAAACTTTCCATCTAACTAAAAAGTTATTGAAAAAGGTTTAACCAAAAATTTATATTCTCAAATATTACTCCGTATCTTTATTTGGTAAACAAAACCGACCATTTCAATATATTTTATTAGCAGTTAATTTTACGACAAATCGTAAAATTTAGTAAACCATTGAGCCCTCGATTTTGAGTGCCTCTGAGTAAAATTAACATCAAATAATAAACTTTCATTTTCAACTTGGTATACTGAAGAGATACAAAATCTAGGAGATTTTCCAAAACAAAAAAATATATTTTTGAAAGAAATATTTGGTTGGAACATAATATCACGACCAGTTATCCCCGAAGGATTGGGTAGAGGTGTAATTAACAAGTACCTCCACATTTCGCCAGCTATGTTTGTCCCATGTGGTAGGGGACGAGCCATCAACCGGGTCAAATCCAGATTCCGCGAAATATTCCTGATGAAAAACCCAATAACACTTTTCCCGATCCAGGTATCCAACCCTGGAGCTCATGCTCAGCATTAATTGCGACCACTAGACCAAAGAGGCAGTTGCTCAACTAGACTATAATATAGTAGCTGTCAACAGTCCAAATTATTCCCAACATTGATACTTGCCAACCGCTTACCCACTAGCTACGCAGCCAAACCTTCAGTTCCAATAAAGACCCGGCCATATTAATCGCTGGCCATCCGTCACACGGCCACAAACAAATCGTTGGGGTGTGATCTATGGCGGCCACTTTGTACCGACTTCAATATACCGGAACGTTAGCGGCTATTTTTCAAAGAGTACGAGCCGTACGTTTGCTATGATTGATGAACTTGCGATTGCTGCAATGCGGTTAGAATGGGGTTTAAAAATGGTGCATTTTGTGGGGCTGAAAAGTTAGGGAGTTCAATGGCTAGAAAGTGGTATTTTTCACACATAAAAAGACTGATGCCTTTTCTCGCCAAAGCACTTCTGCTACGAACTGAACACGATTTTTTCATTAGCAGCCACGGAGCTGGTTATTGTGGCCCGTTGATGGCAATAAGCTTGCCCCAAATTATATGGGGCTGAAACATAACTGGCCAACTGTAAGGGTACTGTTAGGTACACCACTGCTTAGCCTTTTAGGATTACAGAGCTTGATGTTATGAATAAAAATAATGTATCCATTTGAACACGTCATCAATATTAGAGACGTCCATTTTTATTTACCATTAGAGTCTTATCCATTCGATTCTTTGCCACAGCCTGCATCTTCAACTGCGTAAGTCTTGTAACATTGATCATTGCTTGAGTAACTTAGAAATAAATTAAAACACAAATATTTCATACACTTTTAAATATTCGAGTTTCTAGAATTTAATTTTACCTAATGAAGAACACTGAATTCCTTACCCAATTTTGTAGAAAATTAAAAACTCTTTCGAAAAGATTTACAGAATCTTCTCAAACAAAATAATGTAGATATCTTATTACATTACAAGTCGTCAAGAGCTAAACACATCCACTCGAGGGATAGCTTACGACTTGAATTTCTCTAGACCAAAGATACAGAAATATTAGATCTAGATAACGCAAGGATCACGATCATTATTTGACTGCCTACTATGACGTCGTAAGCACTATTTAATTACATACCTATAAACAAGTTACTTTACAAAGTAAACTACGATTTTATTCTTTAAATCCTTAGAATTAAGCTCTTGATTTGTAATGGTGTAACGTTGTTCTTTTAACAATATTGATGTTTCCTGACTAAAAACAAAAAGATTCTAATTGGTCGTCTGTTAGATTACATATCGAAAAATATACGTATTTTTTGCTCTACTAAATCATGACGTCACACGAGTTTTCAAAGCACTGTATCGTTTTCATTGTTTGTTTACGTACAAAAAGAAAAATTATGAGTCCAATATTTTTTGTAAATCTGTCTGACGGACTAATTCGTTTTTTTTTGTCAACTACCCTATCTATGGCGAGGTTGCAGTACTTTGTTTTTATGTACGCACGACCTCACCGCCCGCCCTGCCGCGCGAGCGATATAATGCCTAAATTTTGACTGTTTTTTTGCTTCTTGGAGAAAAACTATAAAGAAATTTTACAATATGTTTTCAACATTTACTTCAGAATAAAAAGTTCTATCTATTGATATAACTTTTATATAAATTCATGATGTCTGTCATGTTTGATAAAAAAAAGTATCGAGCCGATCATTCTAAATCGCGTTTCTATCTTTACGATTTACTAGAGAGTATGTTCAATTTTTATGTAATGATTTTTATTTATTAAAAAACTCGTATTTAGTTCGATTTTTATAGGTTCAAAAATCTTAAAAAGTACTGCAACCCCGCCTTAACTTGCTGTAACAGTAACCTCGTTACACGCGAAGTAGGTGCCTTTGTGTTATCTAGCCGTATCTATCTATATCTGTGTCCTAGACGAAGCTCAAACACTTGTTGAAAGTAATTGTGGATTCAATAGCGAGCTTGAATGTAGAATGGATCGCTGTGCGTTGAGAATAGATTGGTATAGTTTCACTACAATGCTAATCTAAAGTTGGTAGGTGTAAGGTTCTTTAATAGCTGCGAGTTACTTTTTTAATGTTGTAGGTATACCTAATTGTTTACAAATACTAAAAATAGGTAATATACCGGTCATACGTGAGCAAACTTTTACTTGATTTAAAAGAAAATAAAAGTAAAATTAAATAGCATAGTGGCTCCAAAAAAGTATGGAAAGCAATTTAGGTAAATAATATTCTGGAAAAAGACTCACTGAGATCCATTCTGACCCTTTGCTGCCCTTCCCAGACGCCCTAAACCAAGACTCGTACCCCGCAGAGGATGCCCTTAGCGTGCTGTCACTTACTGCCGTACTCAGAGACGTTAATGGTTATTTAAGCTGTCACTTAGTAAAGGTTTTATATGCCAAATGTTGGACATTTCATTCAGAGGCATTCCACTAAAGGCACCCACAGGATAGTCTGGTCAAGCAGCCTCATAGGTTAAAAAGCGAGACACCATGCAGAACAAAAAAATTGATAGACCATTGAAGTTTTGTATGTCTGCTTCCAAATTAAAAAATAAGTTAAAAATAAACCGTGAAAAAACTATAACGAATCATTTTGCCTCCAGGTACGTAACATCATACAAGGCTCAAGAAAAGATGAAGTCTGGTGAGAGAACTGTCAGGATGTCCATCGTTGATGAGGACTGCGAGTACATGGCTGGACACGTTGTCGACAGTAAGTACAAATGTTTAAAATGCCCAAATAAAAAATATTTGACACTTTTTTAGGCTTCAGAAGGGATTTGGCACTAACTGACAAAAGCTCCAAAAAAACACAAAAAAAATACATTGGCTTTTTTCCAAAATGTTTATTTTCTCGTTTTATCTGCAATATTTCATATTCATAAGAGTTGTCATGAATCAATTATCCTCCTTTTTAAAGTCGGTTAATAATAGAAACGACCAGTACCGAGATGCTTCCGAAGTTTCCTGTGGATGTATCCTAATACAAGATGCTAGATTTGATTCAGACATCGGTAGTTTCCAATTTATAATTTTCAACAACATCTTGAGAAATCAAAGTAATATTTACAATAATTATCCTTACTCTCTCCTTAGGCCGTAACCTATACCCTGCCACTGGCTACCTGGTCCTGGTATGGGAAACCCTCGGTATGATGATGGGAGAGCTCTACACTGAGGTTTCCGTGGTCTTCGAGAACGTGCGTTTCCAGAGAGCCACCAACATTCCCAAAGAAGGCAACCTGGAGTTCATCATCATGATCCAGAAGGGCAGTGGTAACTTTGAGGTGAGATATTGATATTTAATTATTATTATTATTAATGGTGTTTTTTATGGCTGTACTGTATTACTATCTTCTAAATTCTTAAATTCTAGTTAACTTACGTATCTGGCAGGTTTTCTAATTTATTCGGATACTATAACGGAAACATTTTTGTTTGTTTTGGCTAATCTCCGAAACGGCTGTACAAATTTTGATGGAACTTTTAGTGCAAGATAGCTGTAGCTATAAGGAGTAACTAATGCTATTTTCAAAACACTTCAAATTTATATCAAAATCCGACTCAAATAAGGAAGTTGTAACATTTTTTTATAACAATTGCACGCGGACAAAGGACGTAGGGCACAGCTATATCATTGTTATCACTGATTACAAGGTTAGATTCTATAAGGTCCCGCCAAGTCTTCTGTTTGTACTTCATGTGATATTAAATGATTTCTCTTCTCCCCTAGATCGTAGAAAGCGGTGCCTCCATCGTGACCGGTCGCATCTACGCGAAGAAGAACGTCGGGCAGGACTACCGAGTGTTGCCGAACTTGCCCGAAGTCACCGGCCCTGGCATCAAGCACATGCTCACCAAGGACTTCTACAAGGAACTGCGTCTTAGAGGATACCAGTACAGGTAAACACAACAGTTTAAATTATGAGCGTGTATCATGGGACTTTCAATTCTATACACACTTACATAAAGTTTTAATTACATTAACGACAAATTCATAGCCTTGTGGTGGGACCGTTGTACCCAAGTCATAAGTTCCGAGATCGGACCCAAGACACGCACCTCGGCTGCAGGTTGTTCGAAAGAGTTACCGCGGCCCCGGACACAAAGGAACATGATTGTGTGGTTTTTAGTCAGTAGAAGTCTGACACTCCGCCCAGTGCGGGTGAAGTCATTTGATGATTTACCAGTCTCCAAAAAAGAAAGACACGCTCCACTGACTTTTAAGATTCATGCGCATATTCCTTTTGTTGTTTTCATTTGTTTCAGTGAAGAAAAACGTCGTGAGGAAACCAAGCATGCTTGAGAGTTATAAAAAAGTAGTGTAGTGTAAAGCCAAGTCAAATACCTACCTTTTTTTTTGGGTGGAAAATCATCAAATGACCCCCCCGCAGAGCGAAGGGGAGTGTCAGACTTCTACTGACTAAAAACCGAACCCATGTTCCTTCTTTGCCCTTGTGCCGAGGCCACGTCATCTCTTTCGATAATCCGCGGCCCCAAAGTCAGATACCCTTGAGCGGCTTAAAAACTCTGGCACACTGGTGTCCACGTTAAAGAAAGAAATTAGTAGGTATGTCCTATGTCTGTCAAAGTCGCACAAACTAGTAAGGTTTATAATATGTCTAGTGACTCAGTACTACTAAATTATTTGCTTTAATGAAATAAGTGCTTTTAAAAGCACCTACCTTGACGAAAACCACGAGACATCTTTCAGCGTCTGTCTTGGTTTTAATAGAAACACGAAATATCTCTCAAGTTATATTGAGTTACCAATTAGGAGCTAGAAAGGTATCTAGTGTTATAAATAACTAAACTGATGCCCGTTCTAAGTAGTTGACGACAAAATATAATAAACTAGTGACCCGCCCCGGCTTCGCACGGGTGCAAAAAATGTATTAAAACCTTCCTCTTGAATCACTCTATCTATTAAAAAAACCGCATCAAAATCTGTTGCGTAGTTTTAAAGATTTAAGCATACAAAGGGACATAGGGACAGAGAAAGCGATTTTGTTTTATACAATGTAGTGATAGTACGTGCAGTAGGAATCCCAACCTTAGTCACCAAGTAGAGTGTACAAAATCCAAGAACACACTTTTATGTATAAGGCGTTTGTTTAGGTGTCCTAAGTGAAAAGTGGAATTAGAATACCTTTGTTAACTTTGAGCTAACTAACCAATATACCTGCAAACAAGATGGAGTAGTTTAAAACTGAAATCGTTGTTTATTCATATATATGGTTTTAGAACAATTTGCATGAGAATAATTATTTTCAAATCTAGTTCTAGTCCACCAGATTATAATTCGATTTATTTGTATCTTTGAACAGCAATATTTTGATTAGATAATAACAAATTGGAATACGGTACTATGGTACGCAATTTAGAATTGAGAATTGAATTGAGAATCTATCAAGTCTCCAAATAAAAATACTAGAATACAGAAAAGCGATCAAAATCGGTATCATAAAATTGAGTTTAGTTCTATATTTCTTTTCAAAATTTATGAACACCATCATTCAATTAAATTAAATGGTGGACGCCGTTTGATTTTGATTTAACTGCAGTACCTTTATTCACGACCAACGCCACAAACACTGATCTTATGCGTTTCTCCACCAGAGGTCCTACTTATACAAAGTGAAATTCTCTAAGCAAAGCAATAACCTTAAAGCGTATGCTAATTTTAGTTCAGTATGGTGTCGGACGCAAAGAATAGCACCATCCCATATCTTCCCGTGGGTGTCGTAAGAGGCGACTAAGGGATGTACCAGAGAATGGGCAGCAGCGTTCTCTGTGCTTTTTGTATCGACCGTACTGCGATCGCCAACCCGCCTGCCAAGCGTGGCGATTATGGCAAACCCCCCCTAAGCAAAAATTACACTTAGGGGAGGCCTATGTCCAGCAGTGGACGTCTTTCGGCTGAAATGATGATGATGATGATGAATGATGTATGCTAATTTTAAATCATTGTAGCGAAAACTGTAAAAGCGGTTACTGATTGTCTAGGTGCTCTGATCATTACAGTCATTTGTTTTTCCTGTATCCAACAACAATTTCAAATACTTTTCTCTTTCAACAGTGGTCTCTTCCGTGGCGTCTTGGGCTGCAACGTCGAAGGTACCCGCGGCCGTCTCTCCTGGGTCAACAACTGGGTCACCTTCATGGACTGCATGCTTCAGATGAAGATCATCGGACAGGACACCAGGGGTCTCTTCGTCCCCACCAGGATTGAGAAGCTCTCCATCGATGCTAACATGCACTACAATGCTATCTCCAAAATGAACCCTGATTCTACTAAGAATTCGTTTGAGATTCGCGTTTATCCTGATGTTGATGTTATCAGGTAAGAGGATTAGTTTTATTTTATCTTTTGTCATACTTTTAGGTTATTCATTTGAACTATGGAGGGCAGTAGGGAATTGCTCCATGTAAATTGTGATGACTCCGACATAATTAGATGGAGGCTAGTTGGATGTTTATTTAATTCAAGGAATTCATACACAGACTTGTTTTTTTTTTTTTTCAAGTTCTCGTTATCCATATGTATGATCACGTAGGCATCGCGTGTTACATTCTTACGACTTATACAAAACAGTAACCTTATTAATAAGACTGGCCTGTTGGTCTAGTGGTTAGTGACCCTAACTGCTATGCCGGAGGTCGTGGGTTCGATTCCCACCCAGGACAAATGTTTGTGTGATGAGCACGATCATTTGTTCTGTGTCTGGGTGTAATTTATCTATATTATGTATGTATTTAGAAATATATAATTATGTTTATCAGTTGTCTAGTACCCATAACACAAGCTCTGCTTAGCTTGGGACTAGATAGCGTTGTGTGATAGTTGTAAAAAAAAAAAAAAAAGAAAAAAAAAAAAAAAAAAAAATTGTATCCAAAAATTTGAATCACCATATTAAATCGGGCAAAAGTGGCACTTTTCAGAACAATACACTTACGTATCCCACATGGAAAGAGAGAAGCGATCTTCAGAGCGACAGTGTACTATCCATATTTTATCGTGTCATTTAATGTTCAGAAACGTGATCATTTTGTTGATTTAAAGTTTTAAAGCCTAACCCGTATCGCGTTAAATAAAAAAGCCTCTTCATCCCTCTTGATCCTTCAATTATTTACCAATAACATTATGATCTTTCCCAAAATAAATTACCAAACAATTCCCTAAATCCGCAGCTCCAGTCTGTAGTCGGTAACAATAAATTGAGTTAAACTAAATAGGGATTTTTGTAGGTATTACAGTCCAATTTATCTCACAATAAACGAAATTACAAAGAACAGTATTAATTCCAAGGGCTTGACCTTAGAGCATGAATAGGGCGAGCTTACAAAACTACCAATAGGAGGAGCTCGTGGCTTTATAATAAGAACACTCGGTCGATCTTTAGACTAAACCGGGTTTGCCAAGCTAGGTCGCGGTTGTGTGACCAGTTGACCACTCATTACATTCCAAGTATTCTCTGTTTTTTTTGTGAGTTATCCTACGAGTTGTTGTCGGGCCTTCGTTGTCCCCCCATATATATGCTCTTATAATGCTATAATATTGTAAAACTAAACCATTTTAAAAGAGTAACCTTAGAGTTTCATGACCTTTCTTCACAATAGTCCATGAAGCGACTAATCCTAACCGTGCACCTATAAGTCGCCGTTTTATAAGTGATCCGGTGGTTTTTATAGAAGCCACCATGTGAAAACCCTGCACGAACTATCTGTGTACTAACACAATGAGTTCAGGTTATTGTATAGCTTACATACGTACATAAACTTACGCCCTTTTCCCATGGGGGAAGGCAGAAACCACAGAACGCCACTTGCTACGATCCTTACATACTCCTTTTGCCTCGTCCACATTCATACATCTGGTCATACACGCCGGTTACGAGTAATATGGACCTGTCCTTTCTGAAGAACGAAGAACCTGTTTTTTTTTTTTTGTATAGTTTTATCTGCGCTCTATAATATACCTTCATACTGCAGGGCCGGAGTAATTACCTCCTCCGCTTGGCGACAACCCTTATAAATTAAGTATTTAATCAACCCTTTATTGTCGACTGTTCAATGTATTGGTTCCAATAGTATAGTGGCTCGGAATTCACGGACGAATTCACAAGATTAACTCTTATTCGTATGCTATTTCCGATAAGAATTCTCACGTTATTATATAAGTAGGTATGATAAATATTTTGGTATTTTTTCGATTGATTGTTAAGACTAGAACGTAGGATCTCTATAGGGTGGGCAATTAAAGTGGGCCCTGGATGAACCCAAAATATTGATACGATCTTTATTCAAAGGTACAGTTTTTTTTTCACAATGTCTAATTAGGACTACAATCGTACATTTCTGAAAAGTTGTCTGTTGTTGAGTCGATAATTAAACTACCTGTGTGATACCATTCAAAAAGGTAAAAACATCACAAGCATAATTGTATAGGTCGTGTAAATCTGCCTTAAATACACACGGACAAACTTAGATAGAAAGAAACATAGAATACCCATATTACTTATATTGTACAGAAAAAGTTGCTGTAATGCAATATCGATCAAACTTGTTTTTTTTAAACGAACCCTACCTGAAAATTACAATCACGTACATATTGTTTACAAGCCGTTCACCCCGACCCCACTCTCAGGGGATGAAAAATTAAATATGTAGCCATGTTGGTACACGCCCCAATTTCACCCTTCATACATTGAACACGAGAAATAGTTTTTCAGTTATTCCCCAAAGAATATTCTCAATTTTCTAGAATAAATATTGGAATCTTTGGGACTTACGTAAAAAAGAAAACTTTGAAGAAAAATAGGGTGCTTGAAACTTGAAAGAAAATAAAAGATTTTGTCATTGTCTGCCGTATGATCTACCCTCAGTTATAATTTGATTAAAAGTCCTAACTTTGTTTTCTAGGTCTTCCATTGTTTACTTTAATTTGGCTTTGACTCAAGTTCTAAGTATCAAGCTAGAAAAAAAATCATGTTTCTTGATTATAAAGACTATTTTTTATGTGAAACATCTACTGACACGCCTTGGTAGTAAAACCAACTCGTATGCCGTGACGGCAAACGGCATGACACACATACACAATGTTCCCACTGCTGGGACACAGACTTTCTCTGTTTGAGAGGGAATGGGCTTTATCCACGCAGGCCCAGTGAAGATTAGTAGATGTTTTTTTTTTTTTATATGGGCTTACTCTTGACCTCATCTTGCCCTAAGGGCAGAGATGAGGTCGACGATGGAACGAGCTTACTCAGAAGAAGCCTATTTAATCGCGACTTAAATAGATTGGGGTTATATGAACTCGGGAAAACCGACGCAGGCAGGGTGTTCCACTCCTTGGCTGTACGAATAATGAAAGACTTAACAAAACGCTTCGTACGAATGTGTGGAACATCGACAAGGTATGGGTGATAACCTGCAGTACGCCTAGTCTCTCGATGGAAGAAGGGAGATGGTGGAATAAGCTCGTGGAGCTCTTGCGCACACTCTCCGAAGTACAGTCTGTAGAAGACCGACAGACATGCAACTTTGCGGCTGTGGGCCAGGCTATGTAGCTTGGCAACCAGCTTAGCGTCACCAATCAGCCCCCTGGCTCTGCGCTCTACTGAGTCAAGTGTGGCAAGTTGGTATTTGGCTGAGCCATCCCAAAGGTGACAGCAGTACTCCATGCCGGACCGGACTTGAGCTTTATACAATATTGATTGAAAGTTGTCCAGGCTTGAAGTACCGCTTGACCCTGCCATGTTTACCGCAGTTTGAGTTTTCGACTCGATGTAGGCGCCGAAGTTCAGATTTGCACTCAACTTTGTGCCAAGAAGCTCGAGACTGTCAGTAACTTCTACAGACGCACTCCGGAAAGTGGGGGCCAGATTGAACGGACTCTTTTTAGCAGTGAACAGACACACTTGCATTTTGCTGGCGTTGAAATCAACCAAATTGTCGTCACCCCACTTGGAGACAAGACTTAAGGCTGAATTTGTTCGCTCTACCATGGCCTCTCTCAATGAACGTATTTCATCACCGGCTTTTGCGCTGGATGTGTAACTTTCCATGACAGTGCTGTCGTCTGCGTACCCAACAATACCAGGAATAAGGAGGTCGTTGATGTGCAGCAGGAAAAGTGTCGCGGAGAGAACAGACCCCTGAAGAACTCCGGCATCAACAGCCACAAGGTCAGAGGAGCAGCCATCAATGACCACTCGGATCGACCGTTCACTCAGGAAGTCAGATATCCAGCAACAAAAGTCAGCGGGAATGCGGCATTCCCGCTGACTTTTCTAAAACTTCCGGCATACGGCAGCCGTATGCCGGAAGTTTGCTCAAGAGACTTGCGTGCCAAACCCTGTCGAATGCCTTCGAGATGTCCAGCGACACGGCAAGGGCCTCGCCGTGTTTCTCGATGGCTTCGCCCTAGCAGTGCGTAGCAAACACCAGAAGATCCCCGATGTCACAAGTCTTTTTAGTTCTAGACCATGCCGGTTTTCTCACGAGGTTTTCCTTCACCGTTATATCCCCACTCTCTTATTCCGATAGAACGGCAAACGGACATGACTGGAAGAAGATCAGGCGCGGGTGTAAAAACGTCTTAAAGTATTTATATGTGGACAGAGGTTCATATTGATATACAGAATACGTGTTACCCGTTTTCGCTTCGGTGCGTACCCTTCTAAATCAAAATTATTCACACTACACGACCGTACCCTCACACTTAACAGTTAATCAATTAGCAACCCATCACCTCTGAAGGTATTGTGTCAATACCATCATTTACCTACCAAATTGTGCTAACTATTAGCCAAACACCAACAGATTTAGGGCGCCAATATAAACGGTCCACAAACACACTTAGCATTTGTAATTTAGTTAGGATCGGTTTCAACAAAGCCGCAGAGATACCGCTGAATTTATAGGCAGGACGTGGTAAGATTTAAAGATGGGAATAACTAGCAAAAGGTCGTTTGATTGACTTAATCTAATTTAACTTTAAGTAACAAAAAGTTATAGCCAATTATCAACGGCGTGACTACCATATTCATTGTACAAACTTTCAAAATATGTAGATTTTAATAATAACTATTGAGTAACAACCTAACTACGCCTCGAAATTTTACAGTATTTTAAAGGAACTACCCATACATATATAATTATATACGAAAATATGAGTATGAGCGGTACGAGTTACTTAGACGTAACTTAACTTATCCCAACTTTCCTCAAACAAGTTTCGTAAGTAATCATCTTTCAGGAAACGATTTTATATCGTCTCAGTCAGAAATAGGTTTCTTTCTTACATCCTTAATTTTATATCAAGCATATATCAAAGTAATTGTACATGGATAATCATTATCATCATCACCATCTACAGCCTCAATTCACCCACTGTTGGCTATAGACCTCTCTTCTTTAAGCTATTGCCACGGTTCTGTGCCAGCCTCATTCAAGTTTTTCCACAGATGGCATCTATGTCCAGTATGTCCACTGCCAAATCTTGCACGCCATTAGGTAACAGCTTGTGTCCGCCTGTTATAACTGCTCCTTGGTAGGTCTAGGGCTCAACTCCAAGTAAATAACTTAAATTATTTTTGTTCAGGGCTGGTGGTGTCGAAGTCCGTGGTCTTCACGCTACCCCCATAACCAGGAGGCTGCCTCTTGGAGTACCAGTTCTTGAGAAGAACGAGTTCATTCCTAACTTCGGAAAGTCTAAGATGAAGGTAAGGAATACATTGTAAACGGTCTGGGTCTTGTAGGTTTGGATATTGAATTGATGGATCTTGTTAAACAAATGCCTAAGCACCATTTATTAAATACATTCTGAAAATGACTTCAATAAATAGTTCAGACCTCAGCGACAAGACTGGTTTACGGAGGTCTTGGATAACGGTGATGGTAACGCTGCAGACTGATGACATTTTTATAATTCACGTAGCCACTTCATTCACTAGTCACGTTGTTGCAGATCGTCTGCATAGCAATTGGCTTTGCCATTGCAATTTGGGGTAGAACAATGCTAGTTTTGTTTTTGATTAAAATTACTTTTTTTTTATAAGCACGTTATTTTTCTACTGAATGTCTAGTTGATTAAATTTATAAGTTGCTAACGCGACTACTGAGCATGACGTCATGGGTTCGATTCCCGGCTCGTGTAAAGTGTTATTAGGTATTTTCATCAGGAATATGTCAGTATCATTCACGGGATATGGATTTGTGCTCAGTTGATGGCTTAGAAAAACCCGCCTCCTATTACTTAGGACTTTGAAACAAAAGTGGCGAAATTAGGTGTACTTGTTAGACACCTCTGCCAAACCCTTCGAGGATTACAAGACGTGACGTTATGTTATGATTATTAACTACTAAAATCAGTCTACATACTAAACCTTTTATCCCTAACCAGCTCGAAGACATTCTCCGTGCCAACATCCAACTGGTCCTCGAAAACATGCAGACATACAAAGTCAAAAGCATAGAGTTAGTCGATGAAGAGTACAAGAAGAACGACCTAACACCAATTCTGGAAACTGTTGGAGAGATGCTCGGGGACCTGCCCTTGGTACAAGCTGAGCTGCTCATCATTTCTGAAGAAACTATTGAAGTGCCTCAACACATCACTGTTGAGAATAAGAAGCTGACTGGAGAGAGTAATACTATCCTGTTCATTGGTGCGAATCTTCTGGGAAGGCCTGAGGTAATTAAACCTATAATTTAATATTGTTCATGAAATTATGACTGAAACTTAGACTTCTGTAACTTAATTGTATCTCAAATATAAATTGTTATCCAACTGTTCATTACTTGGAAAAAAATAGAATCAAAATGATTTAATAAATCTTAAAATTTGTCTTAGATTCGCTTCCCGATAAAGCAGTATAATTGATAATTTTTCTTTCTTTATTGTGTAGTTAGTGCCTAACCTTCCTAACTTAAGGTCGTCTAGATTTATTAATCGTTTTATTCCATCTACCAGATCCTAACACAAGCAGCCGGTACACTCCGCGACAAATGTTTCCTCATCAGTCGTGAAAGGGAACGTCCCGACCCCAAGCAATACTCCGATAACTACGACATTATCACCATCCAAGATACCGGTGTCGAATACCTGGTTCTCTTGCGCAAACGCGTTGGAGCCCGTCCCGCCAAGTTCGTCAGAATCCTCGCCTCAGATCTAAGCTTCAGCTGGATCGACAAAGTCAAGGAGGAACTCAAAGAAGGTCAAAAAGTGGTCCTTTACACCCAAGATGAGCCTATCAACGGTCTTTTGGGATTGGTTAACTGTCTGAGGAAGGAACCTGGCGGTGAGATTGTGTATGGTCTTCTGATTTCTGACCCGTCTGCTCCTCCGTTCAACCCTGACTTGGAGTTCTATGAGGAGCAGCTGGATAAGGATTTGGCTCTCAATGTTTTCCAAGACGTAAGTACCTATATATATGGAAAATATTTCATTATCATTATTCTCTTGCCGTTATCCCAATATTTTAAAGGCCGGCGCAGCGTGTCTTTTTCTTTCTTAATCGTAGCCATATCATCCTTCACATTAAAAAATATTTCAATACCATGAATGTATAACCTTTGGCATAAAATTACATCGCATATCCTGAGCCGATGTGTCACCAATACGTGACAATAAAATACGCATTCATTTTCTGAGATATTCGCATTCAGGGGATAACGAAGCGAAGTGACAACAGGCTTAATTAAAATCCAACGAGGTGATAAATTGAATTACAAACATATCGAGTTGAATCGATATTTAGTGGAGACAGTTTTGCATTATGGCTTTACAATCGAGACTTTCGAGAATGAAAATGGAGCGTGGCTCTGGCAAAATATCTCCAATTTTCTAAAGTAATTGCAATGATTTTACATAGTTAGCGCTCTTAGCCTAAGAGTTAGAAGGGTCTAACTAAAGTAGCTACTTGATGCGAGAAAGATGTAGTGTTATATTGCCTGACCTCAGGCACTGTCGCCATTAGCTGCTTTCCTGACCTAAAAAAATATGATTTTGTTTAGTCCGTCAGTAAGATTATCGAAAAATATTGAATAGGTACGTACGTGTTTTTTCTTTTATAAAATTAATAAAAAGTGACGAAAATACAACGCGTCAAAGATCATGAGTGCTTGTGACGTCACTTTCCCGTAAAAATGTACTCAAAATGTAACGCCACACGAGTTTTCGAAGCACTGTATCGTCTTCACTCTAGGTTAACGTGAAAAAAGAAAAAATATGTGTCGAATGTTTTTCGGAAATCTATCTGACGGACTAATTACTTTTTTTGTCAACTACCCAATTAAACGTTAAGCCTGTAATTAGCCACGAGTAGACACACTGTATTCTCCAAAAAAAAGCCTATTAACTATTACGAATCCAACTTCTATAATTACTTCTATCTTTATCCTAGGGTCAATGGGGTACCTACCGCCATCTTCTCCTGGGTGACTTGGAGACGGTCTGTGCCAACCACGCCTATGTCAACACTCTTACTATCGGAGACCTGTCTTCGCTGAGATGGGTGGAAGGTCCCATCAGGAAGGACCATGACTTCAGGGACCCAGAGAAAGTTCTTATTAATGTAAGTATTGTTTTATTACCTCTTAATTTTTCGGTGCCACTTGCGCTTCAAAACACTCATAGAATATTGACATGACAGGTGAACTTTTTATATAAGACTAACTGGAAATCTTCAAAAAGTGATTTCTAGTTGGTCTAGTAGTCTCAAGATGTGACTGTTGAGCATGAGGTGCTGGGTTCGACTCCCAGGTCAGGTCGTATTGGGATTTTCCATCATGAATTTCTCAGTAGCGTTAGTCTGTGCCAAGTCTATGGTAACAGATTCGCCCTATATTACATGGGACTTGAAAACAAAACTGGCGAAATTTAGATGTGATTAAACTTTCGGGGATTTCAAGCGTGATGTGTTATGTTAAGTTTCTAACATGACTGAGTGTACTATTAAGGTACAACTCTCCCTAACCCTTTACAGATTACTGGCGGAACATTATACAAGTGTGTTTAGAAATAGAACAAGATTTCCTAATACATATTTGTATGCGTTGTAGGTATAATGTACCTATATTGCTTTTTTTGTGTCATTTTTTATGCTCGTCATGTATTGTGTTTGCGACAATTTTTTTTTCTTTCATAATTACTTACGTTAGTAATCTTCCTCTATCAGGTATACTGCGCCGCCCTGAACTTCCGTGACGTCATGACTGCCACCGGTCGTGTGACAGTGGACGCCGTCGCTCGCGGCCGACTTGCGCAGGAGTGCGTGCAGGGCTTCGAGATTGTCGGCAAGACTCCCAAGTACGTATAGATTGAAGATTTTGTGGTTTAAGATGGTTTTAAGCTAAGGATTTTTCTAATAATTGGGACAAGCTTGTCACTCCATTCCCAAACCAGTGCAACTTCTGAAAGCTAGAATCAACAATGGCGACAACCAGAAAAGCGCCGAGACAATAAAGCTCGACGATGTCCCAGAGAAGTAATTTAACGTTCTTGGATCCCGCAATGAAATTAATCAGAAAAGAATTGCGGAGAAGAATGAAAAACATGATTAAGTTAGGGTTACATTACTAAAGAAGTCACCCCATACTTAATTACGGTACTATCTCGGGTAGGTTAATCGGGATTTGTACTAGACAAATCCCGATTACTTTTCTAATATACCCTTAGCCCAATTGTGTACATTGTATCACTCTTCTTTTGCATATCGACGGATTTTAAAACTGATTTATTTGGAAATATTGTAACGATAAAAAGTAATCGTTTTTGAAATATAAAAATTAAAATTAATTTTCAAATTATGGCACTTCAACATTGCCTAAAGTGAAGCATAGCAGCTTAGGTGAAAGTCATATGACTCATGATCAAGTGGATGTCGAACACGTTGCCCAGTTTATAAAAAATCCACAAGACTTCATAGAACACTAACAAAACTGTAGACAGAAAATAAAATTTTATTAACTAACTAGCTGATGCCCGCGACTTCGTTCACGTGGAAATTTTGATGTGTTGCGGTTCTGCATCTTCAAGTTTCCAAGATAAATTATAGCCTATAATTATGTTGCCCAGACTTAATACATATGCAACTAAAAAGAAATCATTTAAATCCGTCGAGTAGTTCCGAAGATTAGCGTGTACAAACCACAAACAAACAGACACACAGACAAACAGACAGTTTTTTTTTTTGGATTTGTGCTCTATTACCGTTTCTAAACCCCCCTCAATTTTTTTTTTTAATATATTCAATGTACAGACACAGTTTTTTTACTGTTTTATTATATGTATATAGATTTAAACTAAGATCTTAGTTCAACTACTTTGATACTCTTCAAGTCGTTAATAACGACTTCTTCCACAGTGGTTCCCGCGTCATGGGTATGATTCGTAACCGAGGTATGGCTAACCTGGCTGAAGGAGACAAGGCCTTGCTATGGGCCATCCCTGATGAGTGGACCTTCGAGGAGGCTGCCAGCGTTCCCGTCGCTTACGGCACTGTCTACTATTCTATTGTAAGTCGTTAAGAGCGTATGCTACCTCAGATTAGCAACCCTATTTGTGGTGGTTCAAACTTCGCTTGAAATACTGTTAGAATAAAGTTCTCATCAGCTTGCACTACAAAGCGGTTGTTACGTCTTTCGCTGCGGCCGAATAGTGCGAAATTAGTGGTATTTTGCGATTTACAAAAAAACTATTGATTGGACTAAAAAAGTAAAACACTATGACTTTAGTATGTTGCTTGTAGAATTATTTGGCAAAAAAATCAGAACGATGACATGTATTTTAGTATGGTTTATACTCGTTAAAAGAAATTTTGAGAGTTATCTTCGCGATTTTTTTCTATCGAGCAAAGTTAGTTGTATTATGTTTTCACAACACTATGGCACTAGCATATATATATATTATATATATATTATATATCCTGAAGAATATCATATATTTTTTTGATGTTGATTACTGCAGTGAATCATATACTTTTACGCATTATAAAACTCGCGTTTGAGTTTGAGGTACCATAAGCTCTTAATGTTATACCTGCAAATATTTTTTTCGCACTAGAATGATATTATAAAGAAGCCAGAGAGAAGGAAAGAGAGGGCGTGGAGGACTGCCTTATTGGCCTAGTGGTCTCAAGCGCGACTGCTCAGTATGTGGTTCTGGGTTCGATTCCCGGGTCGGGCAAAGTGTTATTGGGTTTTTCTATCAGGTATTTCTCAGTAGCAGTTCCGGAGCCTGGAATTGTGCCCGATTGATGGCAATATGCTCGTCGTGGGACTTAAACGTTACTGGTAAAATGTGGGTGTACTATAAACACACCTCAGTTTAACTGAAAAAAACTAGATGATTACTTCCGATAAATGTACAACAACTCACACCCACAATATAATTACCCATTGTTTCACAAAAAGCAAAATTCTTATTCTATTAAATCATTCGAATGTATTCTTGCATAATCTTTATTTTCAATTTCCTTTTAGAAAATTTTCGGTTCATATGTCTATTACGTTATTTCCTATAGACTAAATAAAACCTCCTTGTACCCAGGTCATGGTAGGCCAGATCCAACGAGGTGAGAGTATCCTCATCCACGCTGGTTCAGGCGGAGTGGGCCAGGCTGCCATCAACGTGGCTCTTCATTATGGCTGCGAGGTCTTCACCACCGTTGGTACCGCTGAGAAGAGGGCCTTCATCAAAAAACTGTTCCCGCAACTTAAAGGTTGGTTATTTGTTGTCAACTTTATCAACTATACTTACCATACCCAGATTACTTAATCCCCAATTTATCATACCCAGATTACTTAATCCCCAATTTATCATACCCACATTACAAAATCACCATCTTACCATACCCAATTTACTTAATCACCAACTTACCATACCTAGATTACCAAATCACCAACTTACCAAAGTCTAATTAGCAAATCACCAACTTACCAAAGTCTGATTAGGTACCAAATCACCAACTTACCAAACCTAGATTATCAAGGACACAGTGAGGATAAAATAATGAACAATACTGCGCAACTTGTTTCCAATTCTCAAGGAACACATTCAGTTCCTTACACTAATATACATATATTAAATACGAAATAAACTAAATGAGTAAGAATATTTCAGACAGCCACATCGGCAACTCCCGTGACACCTCCTTCGAGGACATGATCCGTCGCGAGACCAACGGCAAGGGAGTCGACATGGTCCTCAACTCGCTGTCAGACGAAAAGCTACAGGTAATTTACTTCTTTCTTTATCGTGCGGTATAGTTCCTAACCTGGTAGCAGAGTTGCTAAGCCGTCCATCGACCTCTGACTTGGCTTTACACGCCGTCGAGGAACATATCTCAGGCATGCTGATGCAGGCATTTCAGAATTTTCGGACCCAAGTTAACTTACTAGAATGAAACAATTACAATTTGAGACGAAAAGTTTAATATTTTCGGCAATGTATAATTGCATATTATACTCACTCAATGATATTTTATAGAAAGATACGCCATGTTCATACTGAATGACGTTCAGATATCGTTGCGTTGTCATTAAACGGCTGTACGCCAACGTCAGACTACGACAGCGATAGATAATACGGAACATAATAAGATAGAAAGAGATAGCTAGTTTTTGTGTGTTGCGCTTGAAGTACACTAGAGTATCATAGAGTCGATTTACCACAGAAGAGACATTGAATTTTTATGACTGTTACCAATGTACAGCTACTAAGTACTGCGAATGATTATTAATATTTTTACAATTTAAATTATATTTTAGATAGGTACTATCGAATATTTGTATCAAATTTCAGACGCTTGAGCCCTTTTGGAGTAATATATTTATCTTCTTCTTTAAAATGTGCCGAACAAATTGTGCTACGTTTACTAGGCATCCAGTCAGGTTCACTTCTTTCCGCCATAACTATGCTAACCCATTTATTTTTTATCAAGTCATCACTTGGAAATCTGTAAAATAGTAAAACATTATGCGAAAATATGTTTTATCTAGGTACGTTACTACGTACATTCCAATTTTACTAATAAAATATATGACAGCCCGCTATTACTTATCTCATTCTATATAATTTTAATCATAATAATTGAAAGCGCATATTGTGCCTACCATTTCGCTTCTGTTTGATTAATCTATGACGCATGCTATTTGTCTCTGTCACGCAGCAGATTGTCATCCTATTCTCTATCCTTTTCGAACCATCATGTCAATAATACGAAATTTATTTGAAAATGAGAAATAAATCGTGAAAACAATACAAATATGATATATTTTTATTATACTTACGTATGGTATGAAACTCCAAAACTCTTATTTTTCTTGGAACCATAGTTTTTGCACTTTCTTATGACACAACATGGCATTTTTGTTACGCCGCGGACTCGACTTACTTCGCTCGCTGCTATAACCCGACTAAATGAAACTGCACCAATTAGCGTAGTTTGTCCTCAACAATTTGTGCGTGCTAATGCGATATCTACCTCTTTTTATTTATAATATCATTGTACTCACTGAATATTTTTTTTTGTGTTTTAGATTTTTATATAGTTTCAGAAATCAAACTAACATTATTTTTCGCTTTTTTCTGTAACAGGCCTCCGTCCGTTGCTTGGCCTACCGCGGTCGCTTCCTCGAGATCGGCAAGTTCGACATCAGCAACAACACGCCCATCGGAATGTACTTCTTCTTGAAGGAAACATCCTTCCACGGCATCATGTTAGATTACATCTTCGACCAGACCTTCACTTTCAGGAAGGTTTGTATGGCTATTATGTTCATGTATTTCTTCAGGTGGATCGTTCGCTGTGGATTCCTTTTTTACAGTTTTCTTATTATCTTCATATTCGTCAGATTTGGGCAGCTAATTACCACTTTTTACAGTCTAACTAAATGCAGATTTTGTTATACTGGAAGCCTGCCCTAATAGGATTGAGAATTGTTTTTTTTTAACTTTAATTATAGGTCCTTATGAGGTCATTCCTTTCTTTTTGCCGACTCTGTCTGAGTCTGATGAATGACAAAAAATATACTACCTACAATCATCACTAAAATTACTTCTTTGAATACAATTACCATTCACCTTCCCAGTTATGAATCAAATTTCTCCCATGTCTTTCATACATCATACTTTAGTATTCCAAACTAGGCATGTTTATTTTATTCCCTCTCATTTTACACAGCGCCTGCAAGACCTGCTCCTCAGTGGTATCGAGAACGGAGCCGTCAGACCTTTGACGTACTGCACCTTCAAAGCCGATGAGGTGGAGACCGCTTTCCGTTACATGGCCGCCGGTAAACATATTGGAAAGGTATGCTATAGTTACCTACAAGCTTCCCTACAAGGTCATCATCATCATTTCAGCCAAAAGACGTCCACTGCTGGACATAGGCCTCCCCCAGGCATTTGGGGGGGTTTGCCATAATCGCCACGCTTGGCAGGCGGGTTGGCGATCGCAGTATGGTTGTTACAAAGACACAGAGAACGCTGCTGCCCATTCTCTGGTAAGTCCCTTAGTCGCCTCTTACGACACCCACGGGAAGATATGGGATGGTGCTATTCTTTACGTCCGACACCACACGGAACCCTACAAGGTGTAATTTTATAATGTACATAGTTTTGAATTAGAAACTTTTGAAAACAAAATGTCTTCTCTCAGTCTTTTGAATAAAAAAATTAATCGTATTTACATTTTGGGTATTTTCAGGGATCGTTTCGGTTTCCCACAGCTGTCAACCATGCATTCTGTACATCAAACTAAATCTATATAAATAAAGAGAGAAGTCCTGACTGACTGACTGACTGACTGATTGACTGACTGACTCATCAACGCCCAGCCCAAACCCTTGGACCTAGAAAGCTGAAATTTTGCACAGAGGTTCTCTTTATAATGCAGACAAGGAATAAGGAAGGATTTTTTGAAATTCAACCCCTAAGGGAGTTAAATAGGGGATGAAAGTTTGTAAGGAAAATCGTCATTTTCACGCGGGCGAAGCCGCTGGCAAAAGCTAGTGTATATAATAAATAAGTTTATTATAATATAATAATATAATAAATAAGTATAATAAACTACGCATTAATATTTAAAATTAATGAAATATTTTGAAAGAAACATCATGTTTCACGAAAGGACTTCATGTAACATATATTGTGTCAAAATTCGGGAAAAATGTTGTACCTATGGGAAAAGTCGTAAATCGACTTCAAGAATGGACCGAATGTGCTGAATGCATTGTTTATGTGGTCTAAAACCATCTTCTCATTATTGCCTTTCTAATAAAACCATTTTGGGGACCCACATCGATTGGATGGTTGAAAGTCTCTAACGAACATAAATACTTAGAAATAATTTTTGTGTTATTAATAAATATACATTTGGTACCCGTTTTAGGTGTGTTTCAATTATGCAAGTAAGTGCTTTAAATATTTTACTTTTGATTGGCAGGTGATCGTCAAGATCCGTGATGAAGAGCGCAGCAACCGTCCAGTGAGACCTGTCGTAACACCTATTGACGCAGTACCTAGGTAAGAAGCTGAAGATTTCGACTACTTCATCCATTCTACGCCGATACAATTGCACAGTGCTACATGAATCTTTTGGCGTTTTAGTGATATTGATAGTAAACGTTTGTGCAAGTTTGAAATGAAATTGTATTAAAAAAACAAGATGAAGAACAGTTAGTTCTGATTTGAGCCACGTGCCGCGCATATTTTATACTCATTCTGTATCATTCTCAGGCTTCATTGGCGATTTTCAATAAATTACAATAAATTCTGTTCCCTGCTGCTGTGCGTGAGATCCCAGGTTCGATTCCCTGGTTGGGCAAAGTGCTCTTTGATTTTTCCATAAGGTAATTCTCAGTAGCAGCTACGGAATCTGAATCGGTGCCCGGTAATAAGGTCGCCCCCTATTACATGGGACTTAAACGTAACTAGCGAAATTTGGGTGTACTAAGGTACACCTCTGTCTAACCCTCCAGGGATTACAGGCGTGAAGTTAAGTTTACTCCTTATTAACCAATACAATGAAACAGGTACATCTGTCATGAGGAACACGTGTACGTTGTGGTGGGAGGACTGGGAGGCTTCGGCTTGGAGCTTGCAGACTGGCTCATCATGAGGGGAGCCAGGAAGATCCTCCTCACTTCGCGCAGAGGAATCACCAATGGATACCAGTCTTCGAGACTAAGGTTTGTGATTATTTTGACTAGTGTTGTTTAAGAAAAATTTGTGAACAATAAAAAAATATAATTAGTAAATTTTACTTTGCCTGACGGGACTTTGATGATACAAATGTCTGTTGGTGCAAAGATTGAGAAGTTGACATTCTCTCACAAGTCTCGATCGATTGTTTCACGGTTTTTTTTTAAATATTGGATAACAGCTTATATGCTTTTTCATTTATGCGTTTTGAAAAAACCGTTTTTGTGTCCAAGTACAAATTTAATGGTTTTAAATTAAACAGTTAACTGCTTAAGGTAACAGTTTGTCTTTAGGCTCATGTGTATTACGAAAGCACTAAGGCTGATTTCCGTACATAAGCAAGACTAATGTGGTACGCACGATTTACTATGGTGAATCCAGGGCTTGCAAGACAAACATTGCAACTGTCTCGCTTTTAGTAACGACAGAATAAGGTACAATATTCCTCAAAATTTAACGTTTCTCCTTTTCCTTCAGGGCTTGGGCACAATACGGTGCCGATGTCCAAATCTCAACCCACGATATCACCACGGAGTCTGGTTGCGAGCAGATGCTCCAAATGGCCATCAAGATGGGCCCAGTAGATGCCATCTTCAATCTGGCTGTGATCTTGAAGGATTGCATCTTCCAGAACCAAACTCCGGAGAGCTACAAGACCTCGTATGGACCTAAGGCACTGGCTACCGTGAATTTGGATAAACTGTCCAGGAAGATGTGTCCGAATTTGAGGTAAGAGAAAAATCTATACTACTATTATATTATAAAACTGAAGAGTTTGTTTGTTTGATTTGTTGGTAGAACGAGCTAGTCTCAGAAATTACTGGGGGAATTAAAAAAAAAATGTTAGATATTATGAGAAAGGTAGGAAAGACGAAGGGAGGAAGTCTTCAGGCAATTGCATAACAAAGTCTTAAAGTAACTATTCCAAGCGGACGAAGTCGCGGGCCATTGTTACTACTATAGCTACTTACATAGGTACATAAAGTTCAGTTTGTTTACAAGTGTAGACATTTTAGTGACTCTCAATAGTACTGGCCATCTTAAGATCAGCTCATTAGAAGGTGCTATAAAGTTGATATTCGTTGGTAATAAGGATTGGAATAGACTTTAGGAGGCTTACCTTGGGATTTTTGATACGCGGTCGACAGTCCAGAATATATTGCTAGTTAATGTGACGATGCTAGGTAGAAGTCTATGACTATCTGTGGACGTCTTTAACTGAAATAATGTTGATGATTGATGCGGTAGTTCATTTGAATACTTTTACTTAAAATTCTTTTTCATTACTCATACTCTGAAAGTAGGTCATGACATGCCTGCGGAGCGGGTTGAAAGTACTACTTTTCAGCCCTAGGGAGAATCGCTTTCTACTGACAGCTGTCAAATTATTTGATGTAATTGAGAGCAAGCCTATTGCCATCAACCAATGTAATTAGGAGCAAGCCTATTGCCACTAACTGATGTGATTAGGTGCAAGCCTATTGCCATCACAGAAGGTAATTAGGAGCAAGCCTATTGGCATCAACCAATCTAATTAGGAGCACGCCTATTGCCATCAACCGAAGTAATTGGGGGCGAGCCTATTGCCATCAACCAATTCAATTAGGAGCAAGCCTATTGCCATCAACCGATGTAATTAGGAGCGCGCCTATTGCCATCAACCAATCTAATTAGGAGCAAGCCTATTGCCATCAACCGATTTAATTAGGAGCAAGCCTATTGCCATCAACCAATGTAATTAGGAGCGAGCCTATTGCCATCAATTGATGTAATTGGGAGCAAGCCTATTGCCCCCAACCGATGTAATTAGGAGCAAGCCTATTGCCATCCACCGATTAGATTTAACCGATTTTAAGTGTTTCTCTTATGTTTACTTTTTATTTTTTTGTCAATTTGTTTTTTCTCTTTCGATTTAGGTAATTGGGCGCAAGCCTATTCCCATCAACTTTCCTTGTATTTGTAATGAAAAGCACAGTGTTTACCTCGGGTTAAAGACTTATTTAGTCCCTCGAACTATTGGCGCCCTCGCTGCGCTCAGGCGCCAAACCCCGTCTCGGGGACTAAATAAGTTACTTTCAACCCTAAGGTAACAATGTACTATTACATATTTGACAAATAATTGTGTTAGTCTTTTTCTTACTGAATAATTCCTCTAGAGAAATCTTTTTTGTTTAATTAAAATGAAGGTCTATGTAGACACGTCCGTTTTCTCTTCTTTTGTACAACTTATAAGTAAGTAAAAGAAATATGACCCTCCAAAAACACACAAAAAATACCCAGTTTTACGGTTGTGATTAAAGGACTAACAAAGAGAATTCTAAAACGTTTTAACATAAAAAAAAATATATGAGGCCCAGTTCCCTCTTAACTCTCAGGTAGAGAAAAGAGCATTTATTACAAAATTCTTAGAAGTCAACGGTAATTGGGAAACATGTAAGACGGAATACATTGTACTATTGTATGTCAATTCCATGGAACCCAATATTCATGTGTACACCGTCGTCGTCTAAACCAATATCTGTACGATACGTACGATACATCAAATTCTTTCCAAAAACAAACTTTTCCTGAGAAAAAAAGGGATATAAAATATTATCCTCCGTAATAAAATCTGCTCTCAAATTTATTTAATGATAGTAACATTGAAGTATTTCGGTGAAGTAGATTATTGAACAAGTTTTACGAGTGAACTTTCTCCCCGGGAGTTCAATTATAGTGTCCAGAATTTATTTATTAATCCCTCGCGGAAACAAAAACAAAGGTCTGTATTTACGAAGTTTATGCGTTGGTTTTTGTTACCGTTTTTGGGATTATGACTCCTCAGCAGTCATAAAATAATACTGTAATTTAACTACTAAACTAACTTACCTAACCGTCATAATATTATACGACGACGGTTAGGTGTACCTAGTTATATTATAATTTACAGACATATTTCTCCTTTCATCCATAGGTACAAATAAATAAACATTGACGTGTCGGTTTGTAATTTTAAATTATCAACTTTATAATGAATTCATATTTTATGAAAGAATTTACGGTACTTAAAACAAACGATTTTTGTCTGTCTGTTTGTTCCGGCTTATCTCCGAAACGACTGGACCGCTTTTGACGGGTCTTCGGTATACATACATACCAGGACTTTGATGTTTCACTAAACAGATTTTTTATCACAAGCTTTTTTGGTAGCTTATCCTTACATAGTATAAAACAAAGTCGCTATTTTTGTCTGTTTGTTTGTCTGTATGCTTAAATCTTTAAAACTACGCAACGGATTTTGATGCGGTTTTTTTTAATAGATAGAGTGATTCAAGAGGAAGGTTTTAGTATATAATTTGAACGACATCCACGCGGGTGAAGCCGCGGGCATCAGCTAGTTTAAGTATAAAACAAGTAAATCAGTTATTTAAGTTACGGAAGAGCGGAGTCTCCTAACACAGGCTTATTTGCTTAAAAGGAGGCTCCTACCCCTAGTTGTTAAGGTTTACTTGTTTAAACGAATAAAGCACTTTTCATTTTCATTTTCATATTATTTCAACAATTTAATAGCATTTCCACTATCGTTAAAATGTCTCTTGATCTCTAAGGTCTTGGACTTCTTAGTAACCCAAATAGATTTTTATCCTATGCTTCTTTACTTAGGGACTTCGTGATCTTCTCATCGGTATCCTGCGGTCGCGGTAACGCTGGTCAGACCAACTACGGTCTGTCCAACTCCGTGATGGAGAGGATCTGCGAATGGAGGAAGAAGCTTGGTCTACCAGCCCTGGCCGTGCAGTGGGGAGCTGTTGGTGATGTGAGTATATTACAATAATTTAGTTTTTCCTTTTGGCATTAATGTTTAATGAATCTTTGATGGTGGGCAAGAAACTGACATATACCCGTTTAAGAAGGATGACTGCCTCATTGGTCTAATAATTGTAAGTGCGAATGCTATGCATGAGGTCCAGGATTCGATTCCCAGGTCAGGCAAAGGGCTATTGGGTTTTTCCATCAGGAATTTCTCAGTAGCAAACATGAAGTCTGGATGGCAATAGGCTCACCACCTATTAAATGTGACTTGAGCATAACTGGCGAAATGTGGGTATTTAAATATTTGCAGTTATGTTATGTTGCCTACTTTAGTTTACTTTAAACAGCATGCGAACGTCATCAAAGTGAATTTAAATAATTGACACTTTTAGTTTTTGGGGGTATAATTGGCCACGACCTTAAAATGAATTATCAGAATCAATAATCTAATCCAACCTTTTTCTCCAGGTCGGTCTCGTAGCCGACATGCAAGACGACGACGTCCAGCTCGAGATCGGTGGAACCCTACAGCAGAGGATATCTTCCTGTCTGTCTGCCCTCGACAAGTTCATGAAGCAGGACGCAGCCATCGTGTCCTCCATCGTCGTGGCTGAGAAGAAGGCTGGCGGCTCCGGATGTGGCAACATTGTGGACGCTGTGGCACAGATCATGGGTGAGTTCGTCTACGTTTTGTTAGGAAACTATGACTACTCTAAAACTCCGTCTACGAAGATATGGGGTCGTTTAAAAATACTATGTTGCTTGGAAATGAACCTTTCTCCTCATTGCCGAATACAATAGGGAGAAAGGTTCATTTCCATTCATGAGTTTTAAAAATACATCTGGACAATTATTATAATTTTTAATTGGCTTATTACTCTTGACCTCAATCTTGCCCCAAGGGCAGAGATGAGGTCGACGATGGAACGAGCTTACCCAGGAAAAGCCTATTTACTCGCGACTTAAATAGATTGGGGTTATAATTATGAACTCGGGAAAACCGAAGCAGACAGGGAGTTCCACTCCTTGTCTGTGCGCATAATAAAAGATTTAATAAAGCGCTGTAAATGACTGTAAAATCATCATAATTATGTTTTGAGTTCAGGAAATTAATCTATATTTACGGATATATTTATGTAAACGCCCGTATCTTCGGTCGAAACCAAGTGAGAGTAGATCTCCTGTTTCTGCCTTCGGTTAAAGATTATTTTTCTCTTCGGGGTACAGTTTGTACCTATACCTACCGATCTTACGAAACACAATCCCTTGAGTCGTAAGTATATCCTATCCTGAAGTTTCAAATTCAATCATTAACTCAGATAGTTCCAAATTAAATTAAGCTACAACTACCGTTAACTTTGCCATATCATTAGACAATGATAACAATATGGTTTTGGGTCTAACCATTGGCAGGATATAATCTGTTGTAAGATTAGTTACATGTGAATAATTCCATTGATATTATATTATTGGTAATACTTAGTTAAGCCTGATTATACACAAAGGGATACTTAGGGATGCGTACTAATGGAAATCGTGTATGTAATTGGGCCTAATGTTAAAACCTGGCAAACAAATAGAGATTTTTTAATTGCAGTTTTATTGTGGAATCTTTTAAAAGAGATGCCTCAAATACATCCTTGCTGTTTCTAATCTTTAGGGGAAAATAAACAAGTCTGTAACCGTTGCACCGACCAAGTAGAATGGGACTGGGAATGGGAAGATGATGACTTTTATAATTTCTAAGAGCTTTTCATGATTAACGCTTTTCAGCAAAAAAGGCTACCAATAATGGTCATAAACGACTTTTATTGGATATTATTAAACTTTTGTTTACGTAATTGATACCCGTGGAACATAATCTAAATGGTACCTAAAGTTATTTTTCTTTACTGATATGATATTGGCGGAATTGGGTCGGAGTAGGCGTACAGACCTACTACATTCCTACAGGCTTACATATATCGAGTATAGTGTACCCGATGTACACCTATAGATGTAGACAATACTACCCTTTATATGCAAACAGGCGTGATTTAATGTTATGAGTTATTTGCGAAGACAGAGCAATTCTTTAAAGAATATAGAACTGTTTCAGCACCTTTATGCACGTAAGACTATATTATGTCCACGTAAGAATCCACAGTGGCCGTGGTTTTTATGGACCTTCTTGTGTACTTACACTATGTTTAGAATATTCGACCTTGTAGCTACTCCATGAATGACAATGAGATAAATAATATCTACTGTACTGTTGTCAATATTTTAGATTTCGACATATCTTTTCTCCAAATTCAATACCTATCTTTCTTCCACCAGGTATCAAGGACTTGAAGACCGTCTCCCAACAGGTGTCCCTCGCCGAGCTGGGTATGGACAGTATGATGGCCGTGGAGATCAAACAGACCCTCGAGAGAGAGTTCGAGATCTTCTTGACGGCGCAGGACATTAGGACTTTGACGTTCGCTAGGTACGCTGTTGATAGAACCTTATTTTGCTTTACTTTTATTAATGACAGTGGTGTTCTATCAATTTGTAACAGTTTTAAACGCTGTAAACACAATTTGCCAAAATGGGGAATTATAGATCCTTCCAGCACACAGTATAAATGCCATCGGCACGAAAGAAGAAGCGATTGAATACTGTTGAGAGTGCTGTTGGACCCATCGAGGCTGCGGGTTGTTCACAAGAGAAACCGCGGCCTGGACACTAAGGGCTAGAAGGAACACGGGTGGATTTTATTCAGTAGAAGTCTAACACTCCCTTTCGCTCTGCCCAAGAGAGAAAATCATCAAATAGCCCCTCTATTTGATGATTTTACACAGAGCAAAAAAAAAAGAGTGCTGCAGTTGGTCAGGGTTCGTGGAAGGCGCACTAGTTCCCATGAAGAAAATCCCGGTGCAAGTGCATGAGAGAGGAACACCAAGACAGTTTTTAATTAATTAGAGTCTGAGAGACCCTTCCGCTCGCCCCTGGGTGGAGGACGTTTGTGAGAATTTTCCACACACGTGATGAAAAAAAAGAGGTAGCTGTTGGTTGAGTTCGTCTTCGACTTTGTGAAAAGTATTGAAAACAAAATTGCTGCGTTAGTTCCGATTATAAGTTACGAACATAGTCTTTTACGCAATATGTTTTTTTTTTAAGAATTAGTTAAACCAGTGCCGCATGGAACCATGCAGGTACGGACAAATTGCGTCCACGGCTCCGTACTGAAACATTCCGAACTGGAGTATTTGTTAATGTCCGGCTATCCGTTATCCGAATCCGTTCCGTACCGGTTTGTATTAACCCGGAGCTGCATCAAAATTTAACTTCATAATTTAATAGCACATTGCCGCGCCATCACAGAGTTTAAAATTCGCAATCTGTCTCTCATATTTTCGCAAATAACTCGTCAGCTATCAAAATGCCGGAAAAATGCTAGCGTGTCACTCCATAAACAAACTTGAAAAAACATTTTCTGCTCGAAACGGCTCGCTTTTCCAACAAGGTTTCAGAAAAAAGACTAGCTAAAGAAAATAATACAAAACTCTTACTAATAAAACATGCTATTCCGGGCACAAAGAAAACTCTAGGAGCTACGCAAAATATGTGTGTCGAGTCATGTTTTCATTTTGTTCATATTTTCTGAGATTCTAACTAATTTATTTATTTATTTAGCCTTTTATTTTATTCTTTCTAACTAATACTTATTATAAATGTGAAAATGTGTCTGTTTGTTTGTCACACGTAAACGACTGATCAAATAGCGTTGAAATTAAGGTCACGGTCCGGTCGCTCGATCAAAACGTGTGTTAGGATATAGGATATTTATCTCGGTATATAGGTACTTTTTACCAACTGCGGTCAACTGCCGGGTTGGTGTAGTAGTCGCAAGTGCGACTACTGAGCATGACGTACTGGGTTTGATTCTCGGGTCGCTCAACTGTTATTTAGTTTCTCCATCGGGAATTTGTCAGTAGCAGCCACGTAGTGTGGATTTGTGCCCCGTTTGGTGGCAATAGGCTCAGCCTATTACATGGAACTTGAACATAATTGGCGAAATGTGGGTGTACTATTAGGTACCTCTGTCAAACCCTTCGGGGACTACAGGCGTAATGTTATGTTATGTTATTTTTTATTCCAGTAACACGACTCCGTAGAATAAATTCCCATCTCCAAACAGACGAAGCCGCGGGTAACGCTGTTATTTCACAAAAACCTCTAAATAACAAACTTTTCCCGCAAATTAGATGAAAGATCAGATTACTACATAATTTCGGTTGACTTTATTGATATTCGATTTTATTTTAGACTCCATTGTTCTTGGCTTGATCTTATATCTTTAATCATTACCTGCCATGTCGGATCATTTGGGAAGAGCCTAATTAACGTCAATGTGTCAATCACAGGACTTAAGTATCGTCGATTCATCTTCCTTTTATCTTCTGATGAACGTCAAGGGTACCTATTACCATCTTGTTCGGGTTGGGATATTCGTTTGTATCTGAAGCAATTATACTACACATATTTGTATTTCATCCGGCTTGCCTACCATCTTTGAATCTTAATCGGGTCGAGCCGGCACAATTTCGAGCTAAGATGAGTTTAGCTTGAACGTATATATCGTGATTTGTTTATCGTGTATAGCACCGTTTAAGTTTTCTTATACTCGAGTCGGGAATTAATAAATAATGTTTTTCCTACTTCTCCACTCCTTCTTTCCTATTCTTTTCTGATCAATTTCGTTGTGTGAATCCAAGTCAAGTAAATTGTTTGTCTCTTACTTCGCCAAGCTTCATTGTCACGGTGCTTTTTTGAGGGTGCCACTATTGATTCTGGCTTTCAGGAGTTGCAATAGTTTGGGAACAGTGCTGTCACGGTCTTGTCCCAAAAGATTTTTCAAGATTCGATATACTTACAGACGGAAATACAAATTATATCATCATCAGGTCCTTAAAATCTATTTCACGTTTTATTTGAAGGTTCTTAGTACGCCTTCTGCTTTAATTCCTTTATGCCACACTGGGTGACCGGAATTTTTACCTCATAAAACGAATCGATAAAGAATTTTGCTCATTGGCAAGATTTTTCCATTTCAATGCACCCACCCTCTCTAGCCTTGTGCTTTTACACAAAGTAATTTTTATCCTTAAGACCGTACCAACCGGAATTTCGATTATTACCTACCAGTTTACTTCAAAATCTCTCATAAGTTTTTTCGTCTTAAATGATTCTCCGGTTTTACATTCAGCCAGTAAGAAACGTCTAAACTTTGCGGAAATACTTACATGATAATAAAATATTAAGCAAATTCAAAATTTAGTTTTAATCCCGCCAAAATGTAGAACCAGGCTTGGATGCAGAGGGCTGCGGGTTGTTCGAAAGAGATACCGCGGCCCCGGACACAAAGGGATAAGAAGAAACACCCGTGGTTTTAGTCTGACACTCCCTTCCGCTCCGCCCAGAGCAGGAGGAGTCATTTGATGATTTCCCACTATAAAAAAAACAACTCTTGAATGCAACAAACAAAGAGTAGAAATGATAAATAAGTAACCCTATTATACAAATGTGTCTTAACTTTTCATAGTCATTTCGACCTTATTGTTTTGTTTTCTATTAACTTTTACGGTCATTGAGCAATTAACTCTGACAGCAGAGTTAATTCCTCAATGACCAATGATCAATGATGATGATGTAAAAGTTAAGATCACTACAGTACTCAAGCATTAGCAAAATCAGCCTGTCAGTCAGGAGGCCTGTGTCCCACCATTGGGAAACTGCTAGAACAAAGACCTCTTCATGAGAGGGAGTAGGCGGGTGTGGACTATGGATTATTTTTGAGCTCAACCAAGAAAAATAGACCGAAATATAGCAGAATTTTATTGGAACACACAGACTGACATACAAAACAAAAAGAACCAGATGACATGACGATAACAAAAAACATATAAAATAGTTAAAACTATAGAGTTACAAATGAGGTTGTTATGCGTCGCCAACAGCGGGTATCAACCACCTAGTGCGTGTTGGTAAAGACCACGTTTTTCAATTATCAGTTATAGACTTGCTATATTTTACTACATAGTTTTGAGAGCAGTCGGGTACATAAACTTGATCTTAATTGACTTCCATCTTCCACCAGGCTGGTAGAACTAACAGCACAGCGTGAAGCCGCCGCCTCGACCTCAGCGTCTCGTCCTGCCAACATCGAGGGTGCTGCCGGTCTCAGGGTGCTGATGAGGAACTTCGGAGACGAGAACACCGTGTCTGAACCTCTCGTGTACATGCCTACCATGGTCAGCGATGGAGTTGAGGTAAGATTTAATTATAATAATGGACATAGCATTATAGTCAGCATAAAATTGGCGGTATATGCATGCATGATGTATAAAAAAATGCTCGAAATATGCAACAAAATTGCCAACATAACATTGAAATAAGGGCTACAAAATATTGTTGATGGCGCTCTAGAACCCCATACTTTAGTTTTTTCAAAAAACTATCTTTTCGAGGTTTTTACTTTAAATATAAAGAGATAAAGAAAATGCATTCCTTGCTCTAAGTTTTAAATTCGCAGGTAGAAGTTTCCAATACCAGCGAATAGTCCACAATCAAGTTTAGATTCGCAGCAAAATTTATTTTCTCAAGGAAATACAATAAACTCCGAACGATCGGTGCTGTTTATTCTCCAATAGGTAGTTGCAACACTTTCCACTCAGAGTAAAGCAAAGTTTTCTAATAGATCATTCAATAAGAAACTGGATCGAGCTCTGGAACTCGTGATAAATGTGATACATCTCGTTGGTGCAAGTTCAGAACAACTTTCTGGTTAGAACCAGTTTGGGAAGATCCTTTTGGAATGTATAGAAGTTTTGTTTATTTCAATACATTCCGTGGAAATTACGTTTTTGCTACTCCTCCACTATTCTCTTCCGATAATTTTGTTGGGGGATTCAAGACACTTTTAAATAGTTTCTCTGGGACTTCTTCTAGCTTCATTGTCTCGGCAGTTCTGGCGGTCGCCACTGTTGATTCTGGTTTTGAAGTGGTTTGAGCATAATGTGACGGATTTGTCTCAGAAAAAAACGAAAAATTCATTTCTGTAGATTTGTGCAAATGTTTGCTTAAAAGTACCTACTGTGGATTTATTTAATTCAGTGTCAGAATCAGCTTCTTAGGTACCTTTGGAGGTGTTACCTTCAGGTAACATTAAGTACCTATGAAATTAACGTGACCTTTTCCTTCCAGGGTGAAGAAGCCATCCACGTGATGGAGCGCGTCATGTTCATGCTGCCAGGGTTGGAAGGTTGCGCGGCAGTACTGGAGCCGCTGTGCAGGAGGCTGAAGATCAAGGTCTGCGTGTTGCAGCTTGGAGTGGAGCATAGAGATGAGACGATGGACCAGATGGTTGATAGACTGCACCAGGTGAGTTTATTCTAAAGTCCTAGCTTAGTTTACTAGTTGAGTGTACTTGATGGAGACTGAAAACTAGTTAGTAAAAAAGTTTATTTATTTCCCTAAAATGCAGACAAATGCACTTTAAATTTTAAATTTTTTGTTAGTTATCCGTCAACTTCATATATTTAGCGACAACTATAATACTTATCCCAATATCAAATGCCGAAACATGCTCCTTTTCCTTTGTACAGTAAAAACCTCTAAGCCTCTAAAAAAGTTGTTTTCTTCAATCAAAATATTACGAAACCATGCTGAAATTGATAATTTACTCTCATGGAAACAATTTAAGAGAACTGATACTGGAAGAGTAACGCACCCAGAAACTGGAAATCTACCATTTACCCGTCGAACCATTCCATTGACCATTTTTTTGTGGAATATGTGATACTAATTACCCGACTACGGCAAAGCCAAAGGATATGTATGTATGTATGTTTGTATGTATGTATGTGTGTGTGTATCTTCATCTGTTCCCTCATAGCTTCTAATCTACTTATCGGAACTCGACATATGAGGTATCGTTAGAACCGTCTTAATTTTCCGCTGAACATAGGCTACGTGACGTGTCACAAAAAGCGATTTGGCGTCCTCTAGCGGACAAAAAGTAAGGCTTAAAAAATAAAAATGAAGATAAATACGCCGTGTTTGGTATCATTTTTTATTATTTCCTTTCAGACGGTGATCTCAAGACTGGCACCTGGTGCTCCCTTCTGGCTGCTTGGGTACAGTTACGGGTCGCTTCTCATCTTAGAGTTAGCCTCCAGACTGGAGAAGGAAGGTAAGCAGTTCTTCCACTTTCACATCACTTTTTTGTCTAGCTTAGGTACCCACATACTTACGACTACATCGACAAAATCTTATCATTATCTTCTTAACATAACTTACTTGAAGTCGGCGGAATACGTTTTCTTTTTACATTCTCTCCTGTCAGCCG
Source organism: Diarsia dahlii (assembly GCA_949775195.1). Classification (NCBI taxonomy): domain Eukaryota; kingdom Metazoa; phylum Arthropoda; class Insecta; order Lepidoptera; family Noctuidae; genus Diarsia; species Diarsia dahlii. The sequence goes on along the minus strand of OX459210.1, from coordinate 9,252,837 downwards.
GAACTCGAGAAAGTCTAGATGACTAATTCATAAAAAGAGTCACTAAATGCGATTAAATGAACTAAGAGGGTTGTATTGATGAATAAAACTCAGTAAAACCGTGTTTGTTACGGTCGTGAATCATATTTTAATCAACATACAACCTGACACTGAGCTACCAAAGCACGTAATACCTCTTTCACGAAAATTTTCTTTTTTCGTTTGGCTAATCTAGTTACAAAGCCCCGTCCATTATCATCCTTTACTCGATATAACCACTTTAGATACAAAACTAACGCACCAACCCCTTCCAGGTTTCAAGGGAACAGTATTCTGCTTGGACGGCGCCCCCGACTTCCTCTACGCCCTCCTGACCATGACCATCAGTTTCAAGAACGACCTTCAACTGCAGAACAACCTCCTCTGCCACACCATCGATATCGTGGCACCGAACAATGACGTCACCAAGGACCTTATGGACAAACTCAACGAAATTGAGCCTTATGAAGAAAGGGTAGCCCTCACTATTAAGACCTCGCCAGTCCAGAGCAAGTACTCCGATAGGTTCATCGCTAACATTGCTAAAGCTGGCTTTGACAGACTCAAAACTGTCCTCAATTTCAATCCGAAGACCTTCACCAAACTGCAGTCTCCTATCATTCTTCTCCGTCCTAAAGAAAACCCACCTTACGTCGTGGTTGAAGAAAATTATGGTCTGGATAAGTTCTCGGAAACCCCAGTCACAGTGCACTATTTGGAAGGCAACCACGTCAGTATAATTGAGAACAAGGATTGTGCTAATATCATCAATAGGGTGGTGGTCGAAAATGAGGGACCTAAAGGAAAGGTTCCAGATAATATTGTGACAGGCATTGTTGAAAGCGCTAGGGAAGTCCAAGTCTAGATTAAAGGAACAATTAAATTTACGAACCTTTTACTTTTTTTACTTTTTGTATTCGATTTTTCTAAGAGTATTTAATGTTCGTGTATTAATTTTATTTAAGGTAAGGGATAATCAAATGAATGTTTTTAATTTATTGTTGTGTATAAAAATAAATAATAAAAATGGCCGTATTTTTATAATAAATGTAATAACTTACTTATTAACTGATAGATTTAGTTAGATAGACGTCGTAGGACACCAGTACCAAACAAATATTCACTAAGTAGAACTGAAAGGGACAAATAAGTAACTTTAACTTAAAGTAATTATATCGTATTAAAGGGAAATATTATAAAAGGGATATTTTATGAATGCCTACTGCATTTGAACTAATTTATTTACAAGTAATAAATTATTTTCTAATATTTTCTATAGACTTTTAAGCAAGGGGTTTTGTACATGGGAAAGTTCAATATATTAATTTTAATGATACTTTGATGTTTTATTATAAAACCCTTTATCCATTACCAACAATAATAGATAAGAATAAGAATAAATTTATTAAGTCATTGTTACAATAGTTTCTATAACTAGCACTAATAATAAACGTAACAGGTTAAATTTTACCATTGTTACAAAACAGAGGTACCCAAACTAGGCTGAGCTTGTATCTTGGGGGCCGGAAATAAGATACGAAAAGAAAAGATAACATACTATAACGCTTATTCATACCCATAGGGTTAAACAGAGGAGTATCAGTAATATATCCATTTACCATTGAATGTACATCCACATTAATTTAATAAAAATTATCAACAATTAGACAAAAATATTTAAACAAGTATTTAAATACACTTTGCTCGAGTTTATCACGACTATTATACAGTATTAGAACACTGTTTTTGGAAGCAAATGTTTTTCTTTTTTAGTTAGCTCACTTTATCCAAATCGTGGGCTAAGGGTTCATGAAAACCCATCGGGGCTGTGGTTTGTCGAAAGGTTAACGCGGCTCCGACACAAGGGCGAAGAAGGAACATGGGTTTGGTTTTTGGTCAGTAGAAGTCTGACACTCCCCTTCGCTCTGCCCAAGAGCAGGGGGGGTTATTCGATGATTTTCCACCAACCAAAAAAAAAAAAAAAAGGGTTCATGAAAAACATACCTAACATTATCCTCCTAATTAGTTGGGGGCGAGCCTATTGCCAAAAACCGTGCGCAAATAAATTGGAAACATAAATAAATAGCTGTAAACTCCCATAGATAGGTATAGTATGGCTATGTAGATTTATATTAAGTACAAACATCACAAAGCTAATTTCAATGAAAAGCGATGTTAAAGAACGAATCGGCATAAAATATTGGACCGCGATCAAAGCAGCTAATCGGATTGAAATCAGGATTAATTTGACGTTGGCACTGAACACGGGGCCACGAAGTTAGAGGTTGTGGGCGACCGTCCAACCTTTTGTAAAGATATTTTGCAGAGCTTAACTGTAACAGTAGTCATTTATTAGAAATCCATGGATACCGCAGTATAAGTGCAGCGGTGGCCCAGTGGTGGCAGCCCCGACATACGAACAGTAAGTCAGGTGTAATAATTTGTGTAATTTATTTCATCACCGCTGCTCTCAAAACGGTGCAGGAAAACATCGTGAGGAAACCGGCATGTCTTAGAACCAAAAAATTCAAAGACATGTGACATTCACCAACCCGCACTGGACCCGCGTGGTGGATTACCTATAGCCCATCCCTTTTCTAGAGAGCAGGCCTGAGTCCCTGCAGTGGGAACATTATAGGCTGATGATTATACATACCAGAGCAGTATTGAACATGTTCATAAGACGACAACTACAACCAGTTTCTGTACCTCGTTTTGAAAGAGAACTTTTGGCTGAAGTTAGTGGGTGTTACGACGCTTCCACAGGCAAGTGCCACGTGAACGCACAGTGACATAGTGGACAAGTGAACTGTTACTAACATAGTTTAAAAATCTATTTACTAACACAAATAGTACCTATTTTATCATATTTATGTTAGTCTTGCCTTCCGGTTTTTGAAACAACGCTTACTGATGCTGTCGGCCCTGTGAACGGTCAGTAATGGGCTTGCTCACCGTCCGTCCGTCAGTCCGTCTTATGACGACGACAGGCCGTGTCGAGGCGCGTTCGTGTTCCACGCGCGCCTCAAAGAGATGTCAGCAACATTGCAGGGGCAAGGGACGACGTCTGCCGTGGCTGCGGGTTGTTCAAATGAGATACCGCGGCCCCGGCCACAATGGGCTAAGAAGGAACGTGGGTGATTTTTAGTCAGTAGAAGTCTAACACTCCCTTTCCGCTCCACCCAGAGCAGGAGTCATTTGATGATTTCCCACCCACCAAATAAAAAAAAGATCTGATGCTGTGAAAGAGCCTGTCGCCTAAAGCATTACTCCCTGCTGTTCTCGTGGCCCCAATCCAACCGATTTTAATCTGTCACAGTGACGTAGTCTGAATCGAAATCATTTATCATTAAATGGTCTGCGTGAACCTGTCACTTTTATATATTTCCATTCATTCCCTTTTGTACGGAATATCCTTTGATATCCACAGCTTCTGTTCAGGAAAGCTATTGGCGATTATAAATAAATATTTATTCATAGAAATAAGTCAAAACAAAGTTATCGGACTATGTATTTATTTATTTATTTAACAATTTATGTACGTGACACACAGAAGACATCACAGGAAATTAACATAAAATAATAATTGAGTACAAAGGTACTGCTTATTTCTTTAGAAATTTCTGCCAGCAGACCTGCTAAAGGAGAAATGAATGTATGAATGTATTTATATAAAATGTTGGGTAGTGATGATTTACCTTTACAAAATAGTTTATATAAAAATACGTAAGTAGTTATTCTACGAAATGTTATAAGGAAAGGTAATGGAATAAATAATAAGGCCACAAGTTATTACTAGGCATTATATTTATTAGATCAGAATATCTTATCTATCTTCTTTATAATGTACCTACGTGTGTATGTCACTGAACTCCTCCTGAACGGCTGGACCTAGGTGGTGCTGCTGTTCGGGCAGGACGACGTATGCCAGGTTCGCTAGAAATTTTGGCTGACGCTTGCCTAAAATTAATATCCCAGTGGGGTGATCGTAACCGTCTGACCTTTGCACCACATAAAACTTATCAACTTCTTTTAAAAGATAATCTTAAATCATGGCCTAGTATTAAATTTAATAACGTTCCCGTGAAAAAGAAGGAGTCCGTATGCTACCTTGGGTTTGTCTTAGAGAGGAATTTTTCATTCATTGAACACATAAAAACCGTCGGTGAAAAAGCTAAAAAGAACTTTTATGCTTTAACGAGAATATCCAAATCTACGTGGGGTTTATCATTTTTAACTTTAAAGACGATCTATGGGGCTACTTACTTGGGGTGTATGTGCTACGGGGCACCAGTTTGGGCCGATAGGGCCACCATAGGAGCTGTACGACGTAAATTACTTCAAAGTCAGCAGTTGGCTTTGATTTTCTTGTGTAAAGCATATAGGACGGTTAGTACTGAAGCCTTACCGGTACTGGCAGGGGTACTTCCAGTTGATCTTGAAGTACAGCGCCGTGCTTCAATGTACTACTGCGCACGAGAGACCGCGGACGCAGACTTTTTAACGCAACGTGACCGTGCTAAAATAGCTAGATTACTTAAACCACAGACTGACGTCTGGGAGGAACTTTTGTCTGAATGGCAATGTAGGTGGGATAATTCCATCAAAGGCCGACACCTCCACCAGTTCTTTCCATCCGTTCGTGAGCGGCTGGCCAGGACATGGCTGGAGGTGGATCACTGTGTCGCCCAATCTCTCACAGGTCATGGTAACTTTAAGAGTAAATTATTTTCCTTCAAGCTTGTTGCCTCGCCTTTTTGTCAATGTTCTACATCTGACTGCGAATTTGAACAAACTGCACATCACATTTTATGGGAGTGTAGTCTTTGGCAGAATGAACGTAATATTATGTTAAATAGTGTACAGGTTACATCCGGAGTTATTTACTATACGGACCTTGTAGAAACTAGAACAAATTTCCGTGCGTTTAAGCATTTTTGTCATATTGGAATCAAATATAACAGCTCACAACTTAGGACCCAGTAATATTAATGACAATAATATCCCTGGTGCTAGGCAACTGGGCTTATCCCAGTTGTATACGTCCCTGTGTGCCTATTGGCCTTGTTCTGTTCTGTCTCCTGCTGATATGGAGGGAAGTGGAAATTATGTTTTTTTCCTACTCCTTCGCTATTCTTTTCTGATTAATTTCGTTGCGGGATCCAAGACAGTTAAATCGCTTCTCTGGGACTTCGTCGAGCTTCATTGTCTCGGCGCTTTTCTTGTGGTCGCCATTGTTGATTCTGGCTAACAGGAGTTACAGTGGTTTGGGAATAGTGTGGCGGGCTTGTCCCAAAAAAAAAAAAAAAAAGGTTCGCTAGTCTATATAAATAAAAGGTAAAGCTAACTGACTGACGATCAACGCACAGGCCAAACCCTCCGGGCAAGAAACTTTAAATAAGACAGGTTATACATGACATGTCTAACTTGATGTATCGCCATGGGTATAATACGTACAAAGACATAATTACACTCTCCCTTCAACAACCGACTTCCTTCTCCTAATAACAATAAAGTGTTATCATCAATCCGTGCGTCAAGAGTGGTGAGCTATTTCCTCTCTGAGCAATGTAGGAAGCGATCATTAGGAGGGCTATGATAATAATCTACGGGATTGCCAACTGCCTCCGTGGTCGAGTGGTTTAGGCGTTTGCCTTGTGACCCGGTGGTCGTGGGTTCGATTCCCACGGGAAACATACTTTGTAAAGTTGTTTCCAGTTTGGTTAGGACATTGCAGGCTTGAATCACCTGATTGTCTGATAAAAAGACGGTTCCGTGCTTCGGAAGGTACGTATAAGCCGGTGGTCCCGGCCGCCAAAATGGCGGTCTTCAAACCATGTCAGAGGCCCTTGCGGCGGTTTAGAAACTCTGACACTAGGGTGTGTAGTGTCGTAAGACCTTGCTGCCCACACGATAAGAGGAAGAAGACGGGATGATGAAGATGAATGATTGCGAATTATATTCGTTGTATAAGGGGTGCTATAATTATACGGGCTGCGAGTTGTTCGAAAGAGATACCGCGGCCTCGGACACAAAGGGCTAAGAAGGAACCTGGGTGGATTTTAGTCAGTAGAAGTCTGACTCCCTATCGCTCTGCTCAGAGCGGGAGGAGTCATTGGATGATTTCTCTACCTCAAAAATAAAAGGCAGTGGTTTAAACACTTCGTAGCAAGTGTGTTTAAAAAAAAGTTGTTAAAAAACTAAAAAACCCGACTGAAAAAACTGAAAAGCAAAAAAACAAGCACATTTTAAATTAAACAAAACTTGGAAGCAGGCGGGGTCCATTCCATTTTAATTTTTTCTTTTCATAATTTAATATTCAAATGAACCCTAACCCCATTTTGTTTAATTTATTATGTGCTTGTTTTTTTGCTTTTCAGTTTTTTCAGTCGGGTTTTTTAGTTTTTTAACTACTTTTTATATATAAGTTTTTAAACTGACATGGTCACTGACACTACTATTAATATCATAAACGGGAAACGGGAGCGCCGAAATATCGGGAACTCGAAACAACAATCAAACATGGTAAATATCCCGTTTATGATATTAATAGTACTTTTTTTATTTCCATCTTTTTAGTTCTTTTGTTTGTTCTTTCGTTGGTCGCGTAAAATTCTTCGCAGATGGTTTATTTAACTTTTGTGCTTGTTTATAGGATTTCTCACTTTGAATTTCTTTTAAACATATAAGTGATATATATTTTTGTAATCTCCTTTTAAAACCCTTTATTTTGATACCCTACTCGATGGTATCGGAAAAAAAATGTTTTTTGAACTCCGCGATTTGGCCCCCAAAATCCACAATTTTTCTGTGTTTTTTTAATTTTATTGTAGCCTATAACACTCGCGCCATCAAGACGAATCTAACGACGTATATTTCATTCAAATCGGTTCATCCGTTTACGAGTTATGAGGGAACAAAGAAACGGACATACATACATACATACATACTTACATACATACATACACGTCAAACACATAACCCTCCTTTTGGCCTTCGCCGCAGTCGGGTAAAAAAAGCACAGCACAGCACACACAGTGGTTCAACTGTGTAAATAATGTACAAGAAAGAGGGTAGACCGATTTGTCTGCTCATAAACACCCACCCGCAATAACTTCAGTTTATCTGTGGCCATGGTGCTTGCAACAGCGCCGAAATCACAGCCGAAATATCGAGAACTCAAAATAAACAGTAAGCATCGTAAATATTCTGTCTTCAGTGTTTCCTCCAAGGATCTTACAGTACTTAGGTACTTGTATAATATTTAAGTCTAACAAAAACTACGAATTTAGCTCTCCAGATTTTTTAAAGTAGCGTATTTTATTTACCCGACTGCGGCGAAGCCTAAAAGGAGGATAACGTGATTCTTACCAAAGAGACCCACATGTGTTGCAGTGCAATGCGACATACGACGCAATCATTTCGCTTTTCTTTTGTTTTCGAGTGTCCGAGGAAACACCACGGGATGTTGCTATTAAATGCATATTATATGAAACGCAGTACACGTTATCAAAATGAAAGAAGATACATTCTGCAGAGTTTAGAATGATTTTATTTTTGTAAAATATTAACTAAAGGCTTGTGCCATGCTTGTGCCTAAGAAAGATCTCAGAAAAAAGATGGGTACCTTTTTCTTTTACTAGATTTTGTGTCTGCTTTTTCTTTTTTTTTAAATAGCATAGCATTGGGCATTCGACTATATTTTGGTTTTCTCAGCATTCGTTTTGGTTGATTTTAATGGGTAGTACCCAAATACCTCATTTAAAATGTAGGATTAGTTTGAGGTATTTAACTAAATTAACCGACCGAAACGTGGTCGCTCACAATGGGCCTCATCAGAAAGCTCAAAGTCACCCAAAGGGCAATGGAGAGGGCTATGCTCGGAGTTTCCTTGCGTGATCGAATCAGAAATGAGGACATCCGCATGAGAACCAAGGTTACCGACGTAGCCCGAAGAATCGCCAGACTTAAGTGGCAATGGGCAGGGCACATTGCTCGCAGAACGGATGGCCGATGGGGCCGAAAAGTTCTGGAATGGCGACCGCGAACCGGAAGACGTTGCGTTGGAAGGCCTCCCACTAGGTGGACCGATGACCTGGTCAAGGTTGCAGGAACCCGCTGGATGAGAGACGCACGGGACCGGTCAATGTGGCGACACCTGGGGGAGGCCTATGTCCAGCAGTGGACGTCTTTTGGCTGAAATTATGATGATGAACTAAATTAAGGCAATTAATGAAAGTTCTCCACCCGAACTTTGCGTAAGAAACAAGTATCCATCTCAAACGATTTACAAGTATAACATACATTATTGTTATAATAATATAGTTCTATAACACACGTATCAACTTCGGCACAATAAATCAACAATGTTTGACAGAGCAGACGTGCCATAAATACGCGATCCATTGTGATTGGGCGTACACGGAACGATGGATGTGGATGTGGCAACAATGAGCAAATGCTGCTTTATGAAATAATAAATCATGTTTTAGAATAATTTTGTAACGATTTATTTAGATTTATTGATAGTTTGGTCTTGGGTGGAAATAGATTACAATTTAGGTATTAAAAAAAGGATTAATGATTTATGTGACCACATTGAGTAAATGTTGCAATAAGTAATAATTAATCATGTTTTAGTTTTATATTTTGATAACAATGTATTTAGATTTATAGACAATTTGGCCTTGAGTAAAAACACGGGGTTTGTCATTTTTATTTAAACGATGGAAATAAAACTAAGGTAAAGATGGATCTGAAAACACCGAGTAAAGGTTTGCTATGTGTAATAGATAATACATTAGGGATATTTGACGACGATATTATATTATTAAGGTTTAAGTAAAGATAGTTTGTCCTTGGGTATAAATAACCTGAAGACCTTTTTAAATAGAAATATATTTTCTAAGGACGTGTTTATTTAAGAGTTTGTTTGTATGAAGACTCAATAGAAGATACCTATTATTGAGTATTCCTAATCTGTCTTTATTGATAAAGTTTCCCACTTATGCTTCAGTATTTATTTGACCAAAGGTATATTTGGTGTATACCGTACGTTAACCTTTTCCTTAGATGGAAATTGTATACGAAGACTTAATAGAAAAAATTTCACGGGTAGATCGTAGGTGGACGTATCATCTGAGGTCATATGCGCCTACCACACGCTCACACTTCCCCACAGTCTTGCCTGCGCGATCACACGGTGCACACAGTACATCGCGCGTGTGGTTTGTAATGGTAATACAGTTTTACCAACCATACGCGCGATGTACTGTGAAGTGTGAACGAAAAGTGTGGTGAAGCTTGAGCGTGTAGTAGGCCCAATAGTCATCATTCTCCTGCCCTGATCTTAACATATTTGAGGTCGGCTCAACTTGTTTTCTTCTTCATACTTCTCTATACCACATCACAGCAGTCCACTGTCCATCCATCGTTTCTTTGTCGGTTTGTCGCGCTTGACGTCTCTTAAAAAAAAATACTTCAAATTTTCTTAGGTCATAATCATTTTCTGAATTCAACACAGTTGGGAAAAGGCTACGCAGGTAATGTACTGACATGGATATTGACTATAGACTTAAAAATTCACGAAAATGTTATTTCAAAAACAGAAATAACACGATGTGTAAAACAAGTAATAAAATCAATAAAAAAATGGATTAGGTACCTACATGCTTTAGAAGTTTTTGGTGGGGGGGCACTTTCCACCATTGCATTGTCTCGCGTTCCGTGTGGTGTCGGACGTAAAGAATAGCACCATCCCATATCTTCCCGTGGGTGTCGTAAGAGGCGACTAAGGGACTTACCAGAGAATGGGCAGCAGCGTTCTCTGTGTCTTTGTAACAACCATACTGCGATCGCCAACCCGCCTGCCAAGCGTGGCGATTATGGCAAACCCCCCCAAAAATGCCTGGGGGAGGCCTATGTCCAGCAGTGGACGTCTTTTGGCTGAAATGATGATGATGAATGATGATTGTCTCGCGAAACGGCTAATTATGAACACCTTAAAGCCGGTATTTTTATGCGGTACTTCAGCAATAGGGGATCGGACTGACTCAAAAAAATATGATTCTGTTTAGTCCGTCAGTTAGATTATCGAAAAATATTGGTTACATACGTGTTTTATCAAATCAAATTTTAGTATCTAATCCTTTATTGCTTGAAGTTAGAACTGTTAAAAGTTTGAATTCTTAGCTTTGCTTTCTGTAGCGGTTCTTCATTTATTAGAAATTACTTGAACTAAAGTAATAAACATGACTATAGAGACCTGTGTAATACCGCAGATCATAGAATGGCTAATACCGTGTGTTAATCTAAACTTAGTTCAATTAACTGCGAGAATCAGACAAAATTTGTATATGTAGCACCTAGTATTATTCAATCAAATGGGCAAGATTACACTATTATAGGTATCAATTATATATCAATGACTATTGCTATGCATAAACTATCGGTCCGGATTCGAGATTCGATATACGTAGTATTTGCGTATTGTATTGTGAAATCTTTTATGTTTGAATATCAACAAAAAAAAGCAAAAAAGTTTTTATCTCTGAAACGGCTGGAATGATATTGACGGGACTTTTATTTTATTTTAGAGAAAAGATTACTGTTCATGTACAGGTACCTATATCTTTTACTTAAAAAGAGGATAATGTAAGATAAACTGTAAAAGTTGTGCAAGTTTCTGCAATAAACCTTTTTATTTTTTATCATGTCGCGGGGAACATCTTAGTAGGGTAGTTGACAAGAAAAAACTAATTAGTCCGTCAGATTGATTTTCAAAAAATATTGTACACGTTTTTTTTCTTTTTTCACGTAAACAATAAATGAAGACGATACAGTGCTTCGAAAAGTCGCGCGACGTCACAATAATTTGGTACCCACGATCTTTGACACGTTTTATTTACGTATTTTTTTTTGTTATTTTGATAATACAAAAAATACGTAAGTATCCAATATTTTTCGATAATCTAACAGACAGACTAAACAGAATCATATTTTTTTTAGTCATTCAACTACCCTATTTCTAATAAGATAGATAGAATATATTGCACATCAAAATAAATACTTGTAGGAGTAATGAAAATCTTTACAGGGCATACTTTTTATTAAAAACACAAAAAGCCGCTCATTCCAAATGAGCGGTTTTGATCCGAGTAGCGGAGAAAACAAACGTACGAGAAACAAATTCCACATTATTTTCATGATTAATTTTGAGTTAACATTTTTCATTATGACGATACCTGTCTAGTAGTCCGTTGAGATGACACATCTTAAATGATAAAGGGAAACTGGGAACTGGGGGGTCTAAATGGCCACTGTAGCAGATCATAATAATTGCGTTAAAATTCGTAAAATGGACCACTGCGTGGCACGAGTGGCGTGCTACGAGCATTTTACGAATTTTAACGCAATTCATAATTATGATCCTATTATTATCTGCTAAAGTGGTCATTTTAAACCCCCTGATTGTTCTGTTTAGTAATAGATTTTTAAACGGAGTAAAAAAAGTCACTATTCTTATCTCTCTGTGTCCATGGAGATTGGCCCAATCTTATCCATAGAGATCTACGCTTTGGAATGGGCAACTACAGTACATTCACAAGTTATTATGCCTTGTGACTGTGACCGTAGCTTCACTTTCTTTGTTTTCTGTCATTTAAAAGTGCCTGGAATGGTCCAATTGAAATAAATGCTTTGAGTTTATGTTCCGTGTGACCATTTATTTTGTAATTTTCTTTTGCTTGCTTTCTTTATTTTTTTTAAAGCACATTTGGAGTTTTTCTTGCGTTTGGGCTGCATTTATAAACATTTAAACTGATACACAGAAACAACCAGTCCGAACAACCTGTGGGTCATACGAATTTGTTCCTTGCGAAACCTGTATTTTTAACCCACTTCCCAAAGAGGAGGAGGTTCTCAATTCGATTGGTATTTTTTTTAAACATCAACATTAGTCATTCCATATTTTTTTGAGGTTTTTATTTCATCAACTAACCCCTCCCGCTCTTGGGCAGAGCGAAAGGGAGTGTCATACTTCTACTGACTAAAAACTACCCATGTTCCTTCTTAGTCCTTTATGTCGAGGCCGCGGTATCTCTTTCGAACAACCCGCAGCCCCGAAATTAGTCATACCCTCACTCAAAAACACATACCGGTCCCAACCAACCAATTGTCTACCCCCATATCGGAAAATAGTTTCATAGCTTCATGGTTCTTTATTATTTATTTATTTATTAAAACTTTATGCACAAGTATCTATAATATGTATGTATTTAGAAATATATAAGTATGTTTATCAGTTGTCTAGTACCCATAACACAAGCTCTGCTTAGCTTGGGACTAGATGGCGTTGTGTGATAGTTGTGGAATATTATTATTATATTATTATATTATTATTATTAAGTAGTAAAACCGTACAAAGGCGGACTTAATGCCATGGGCATTTTCTACCAGTCTACCTTAGGGTGATGCAGAGACATTATACAGTAGGTGCAAAACAGAAACAAAAAATTAGAAAAGAAATAAAATATATATATACCTAACTTATAAGAATAAATACATACATAGATATATACATAAAATATATAAACTTTGAAAGATACACAAGAAAACTATAACAACTTAGTTCTGAGACGAAGCTGCCAACTTCTTGCGAATGTGCTCGCGAGCTTTCATTTTGAATGTGAACTGACTGTTTACTGTCCTGATATCCTGAGGGAGTTCATTCCAGAGGAAGACCGCCTGGACAAAGAAAGAAGATTTTATAAAACCAGAGCGATGAGAAGGACAACGTAGAAGACGATTATTAGCGGAGCGAAGAGTCTTGCTGTGAGCAGTGCACAAATATTGACAAAGGGAAGTCAGGTAAGAAGGGGAAGTGGGCTTGTGAAGAAGGGAAAACAGGGTTGTCAAAGCCCTCAACGCTCTGCGCTCTCGGATAGGTAACCACTTTACATGATCATACATGCGAAGATTGAAGACGAATCGAATGCAGTTATTTAGAAGTCGGTCAAGTTTGTTGAGGAGATCTGCATTCAGGTCATAGTAGCACACATCACCATAGTCAATAATGGGGAAGATTAGGGACTGTACAAGCATTGCCTTGATGTGAGCTGGGGGACTTCATGGGGCCGTAAATTATATTTCAGGTGATGCTAATAACTATCCTGAAGGATTCCGAAAGCTTTCAGGAAAAGTCGACATGTTTTTTATTAAATTAGGCTTCGTTTGTCCTGAAAAATTAAGACAGTATGAAAAAATTCAAGTCAAATGATATCTAAGTAGTCAATTTTATAGGGACAATGTGATGTTGTTTTTTAGATTCTTGTCTAGCACTAGTTCATGGCTTAATAATATCTGCCACTCGGGTTGATCTTTGGGTCAAGCCGCGCTTGCCTAGGCTGGTCTGTGGATGGGTGACCACCCGTTAAATACCGACTTTCCTCAGTGCCTCGGAAAACACGTTAAGCTGTTGTTCCCGGCTGCTATATATACAGATCTTTGGCAGTCGTTACAGGTAGTCAGTGACCTGAAAGTCTGACAACCAGTCTTAGCAAAGGGTATCGTATTACCCAGTATTAACTGGGTTGTGGAGGTTAGATAGACAGTCGCTCCATTTTCAATAACGGTATTCAGCTGCATCCGTATAGACTGGTAGTCGACCCCAACATAGTTGGGAAAAGGCTATTATTGGCAGATGATGATCTAGCACTAGCAATTTACCCTGAACTTCTTCAGTAAAAATTGTGATAGTTCGGTTAATATTTGTAAACATACGTGATATTTTTTTTTTTCTTAGCCCGCTCTGTCCCACTCCTGGGCAAAGGCCTACCTTGACTCCTTCCATTTTTCACGAACCCGCGCGTCTTCCTTCCAGTTTTGACGGAACCTGTCTAGTTCGTCCCGCCATCTCCTTCGTGGCCTGCCGCGACCTCGTCTCACTGTGTCAGGGCACCAGTTTCCCGCGACTTTGGCCCACAGTTGGTCTGGCATACGGCAGTCATGTCCAGCCCAGTCACATTTGAGTTGGGCAGCCTTTTGGGCCACGTCAGCTATTTTGGATTTGGAGCGCAGTATTGTGTTTCGAACACGATCCGTTAATTTAACACCTAGTATACTGCGCTCCATTGCTCGTTCGCAAACCTTGAGTTTGGACTTCTGGATGTTAGTCAAAGACCAAGTCTGTGCACCATAGGTTAAGGCGGGAAGGATACAAATGTCCATAAGTTTCCGTTTAAGTGATATAGGCAACTCACCCTTATATAGTTCTTTCATGGTCCAGTCGACGGCACGGTTGGCGCAGTGGCTGAGCGATTAGTCTGCTGCGCTGCGTGTCGCGGGTTCGATCCCCGCACGGAACAAATATTTGTAAGGCCTACAGATAGTTGTTTCGGGTCTGGGTATTTGTGTTTGTGAGTTTAAATGTTTGTGAAAGCACTCACGATACAGGAGAAATTCCTAGTGTGGGACAACGTTTTTTTAAAAAACAAAAAACTATAACAAAACAGTAGCTCTACCAGGCGTTTTCTGTTCGTCTTGCGACTTCTTTGTCTTGCCTCGCCTGGAAAGAGACTACTTGGCCCAAGTAAAGGTATTCCTGGACATGTTGTATTGTCTCCCCGTCTACTTTTATTATTTTAGGTGCTCCGTTGGACATGACTTTGGTCTTCGACATATTCATCTTCAGTCCAACCTCAAGGCTTGCATCGCCCCCGTCGGGGCCGCGGATTTTTGTACTAGATGACGTGGTCTCGGCGCAAGGGCAAAGAAGGAACATGGGTTCGGTTTTTAGTCAGTAGAAGTCTGACACTCCCCTTCGCTCTGCCCAAGAGCGGGGGGGGTCATTTGATGATTTTCCACCCACCAAAAAAAAAAAAAAAGGCTTGCATCGCTTAGGTCTTGAAGCATTAACTGAACTGTTCTGTGGCTGAGGACGCAAAGAGAACAATGTCGTCGGCGAAACGTAGATTTGTCAGTCTCGTTTCGCCGAGAACAATGCCTCTGTCCCTCCAATCGGCTGCCAACTTCGTGATATGCTTAAATATAATTTATAGCATTGTTATTAGTTCTGGAGATTAGCCCCTACATAT
Organism: Diarsia dahlii; assembly: GCA_949775195.1. Lineage (NCBI taxonomy): Eukaryota > Metazoa > Arthropoda > Insecta > Lepidoptera > Noctuidae > Diarsia > Diarsia dahlii. The sequence goes on along the minus strand of OX459210.1, from coordinate 9,237,727 downwards.
AAACCTACAAACAAAGTTTACCTCTTTAATATTTGGTGTAGACACCTACATTAATTCATAAAGTAATTGAATCATGCAAAATCTACGTCTTGAAGGGAATTCAGTTAGGTACCTACATTCAGACTCAGTGGTTAGTAGAGTTTCCTGCGAAAATTATAAAGGACGCTCGCTCGTTTTACTTTGACTGAAAGTTTCAGCAATTGCTGAAATAATTGCGTTGTGACAACTTTCAGCTGGTTGCAGGGGCAAAATGTACGACTGTGTCTATTAAAATATTCGAATTTCGTTGGAGAAAAGTGGCTTCAAGATTCCGTGAGCGTTTAAAAATATATAGATAATGGAATTTAATGGGGGACACAAATTTCCAATATGATTTCGCTTTGTATAAGTTTTCAAACAATGAGAGATCTGCATAAACTGGTTTTGTATAGCTTGATTACTAGAAGTGCGTACTCTTTTTTTTTTTTTGGTGTGTGGAAAATCATCAAATAACCCCCCCGCTCTTGGGCAGAGCGGAAGGGAGTGTCAGACTTCTACTGACTAAAAACCACCCATGTTACTTCTTCGCCCTTGTGCCGAGGCCGCGTTATCCCTTTCGATAATCCGCAGCCCCAGGCGTCGGCCCTCAAAGAGATGTCAGCAAAGAGGGGCTCTCTCTTTGCTGACATCTCTTTGAGGCGCGCGTGGAACACAAACGCGCCGTCGACACGGTCTGTTGTCGTCATAAGACGACCGGACGGCGAGCTAGCCCATTACTCACCGTCCACGAGCCCGCGTCTACGGTGGCCGGAAGCCATCACGTGGCCCCCGACGCCCGGAGCGCCTCTGGCTGGGACGAGAGGTTCTCTCCCTCTCACGTAAGTGCGTACTCTTAAGGACACTTCTAGTCTAACCCATTTTTTTGGAGTGTGCGAAATCATCAAATGACTTTTCCTGCTCTGGGCGGAGCGGAAGAAAGTGCCAGACTAAAAATCACCCATGTTCCATTTTATAACCCCCTTTGTCCGGGGCCGCGGGATCACTTTCGAACAACCCGCAGCCCCAACGGGACAACCCGCAGCCGACCAGCTCGTCTGCCTAGCCTTTTCTCAACTATGTTGGGGTCGCCTTCAAAACTCGATAAGGCGTTGGTCCCAGCTGTCAACTGTTGATCTTTGACAGTCGTTACAAGTACCTAGTCACTGATCTGAAAGTCTGACAACCAGTCTTGCCAAGTGGTATCGTATTACCTAGTACTAACTGGGTTGTGGGATCCATGGAAACTGGATATTACAGCAGCATCTATAGTTAGAGTGGAAGCCGATCCCAACATACGTTTTTACCTCGTTCTTTTTAATTGTATTGTGGAACACAATGTTTGTAATTTCCTATGTTGACATTTAGTATCTAAGCCAAATAAAATGGGAGAGGGTGCTGACTCCTGACTTACAGGTGCACCTAGTTTAGGAGTCAGAGGCTTCAAAAAAAAATTCTGTAAACTATTATGTCAATAAAGAATTATCATTATTATTACTTTGGAAAAGGTTAGGCAAATGATGATATCTAACTGAATAAGTTAGATCAAAAGAAATAATAACATCTTGAGCTAAATAAAAGAATAAAAAGAACTTCAAAACACAACAAAGATTCACACTTCTGTTTAAAATTAATACAAACTTTTTAACCCTCGGGAAATATTGTTTTTAACGAACAAACTCCAATTTTATTGTTTCAATTGAAGTTTGCTGAAACAAAAAAGAAACGTACTCGTGAACTCGGTCCGGGCGAGTTTTCTTTTAGCATCTTTCTGTTATCATCATGATCATTCATGATCTTTTCTGCTGAGCATGAGGTCCTAGGTTCGTTTCCCGGGGTTATTCCATCAGGTAGTTCCCAGTAGCTGCCACATTATCTGGATTTATGCCCGGTTGAAAACAATAGGATCGCCGCCTATTACATGGAACTTAGGTATATGGTACACCTCTGCATAACCTTTCCAGTGTGATGTAAACCATCGAGATATAAGTACTAACGTACTAGAGAAAATACGTCAAATAACTGAATTGTCCTATTTCGTGATTTGAATCTTTAGTTCGCTGCAGCGCTAAAATAATAACAATTCGTCTAAACCGTAACTAATTTACCACAAGTTAAAGAAAAGTAGTAAATTAGTTCAGTTTCCGGTCTTAAGCGCCATGTAAATCACGGCACTTACGCGTTTTCTTCGGCGACGGTGCGGCGCGATCGCCGCAGTTGAACGAGACAAAGTAGGAATTTACGGTATCTTCTCTAGTACGTTAGTACTTATATCTCGATGATGTATACAGAATGAATACAGGTGTGACGTTATGTTACTGAACCGATTTTGATAAAACTATGGGAGCGACTTATGTGGCAATGGGCAGAGCACATTGCTCGCAGAACGGATGGCCGATGGGGCCGAAAAGTTCTGGAATGGCGACCGCGAACTGGAAGATATTGCGTTGGAAGGCCTCCCACTACGTGGACCGATGGCCTGGTCAAGGTTGCGGGAACCCACTGGATGAGACACGCACGGGACCGGTCAATGTAGCGACACCTGGGGGAGGCCTATGTCCAGCAGTGGACGTCTTTTGGCTGAAATGATGATGATGGGACCGATCCACATCCAAAAAAATCGATTCAAAATATGGTAACGCTCACTTTAGCTAAAACTCACGGCCACATGTTACTTACGATCTACCATAAGGGACTGCATTCTTAAACCGCAGCGCCAAAGTCAACCAATCGCTGTTACAAACGGGGGCCTAAAGTGGTCAGTTTAGCAGATCATAATAGGATCATAATATGACATGCGTTAAAATTCGTAAAATGGACTGCGTCTGTGAATGTGAACCTTTTATGAATTTTCCTATTGTGATCTCCTTTAGTGACAATTTTAGACCCCCAGAGCGTCACGGCTGATTTCCGTGTAACGCTTCTGTACGTAGTGACAATGCGGCCAGTTACCGTCTTCATACAATTACTCGGTTCATAGAAACCTGACGCGTCAAAGAGAGCCACAGGCTAGAACTAATGAGTAATCAAACGTGTTTCGTACCTCATCAGAACCCAAGTTTGGTAGCGAAGACCGGTGCACGCAGTTTGCTGATGACTTTATTGATCAGTTCCTCCATTTTATATTTTGTCGAAAGACATATTATGTCATTCAAATGGTGTTTGTATTGTTTGGTTGGCGGGTAGTCGTTACAGGTAGTCAATGACCTGAAAGTTTGACAATTAAGTATGTCAGAGTAAGGGGTATTCTTCATGATGATGATGATGATGATTGGTCAGGATGGGTATCTCAAATAAAACTCGCTGGTTGTTCAGTACAATGGTCTGTATTGGTAATGACAATTCGGTTACAAAATAATAACGGATGCTCATCAGACCCAATAATCACATAGAATGTAGTGAGGTCAGTTCTGACGTGGAGGATGAAAGAAAAAAAAACGTGTTTCGCTTACTCCAATTATCATGGGACTAGAGCAGGAGAATGATAAAAATAAAAAATGCTTAATAAATCTACATTATTTACTAGCTCCAAAATAAATCTGTAAAATAGCCACATAAATTTCCTTATAGGTATTTCAGCCACCGTTGTGTGAAGCGAACACTAAATTCCAGGCCGACCACCTTTGACCGCGGCTCGCAGGGACTCACTCGACATTACTGGCGGTAGACCCCGGGGGTAGAAACATCCCTACATAATTAAAATTGAGCCCACGTTACTGTGAGAATTTACACAATTTATCTGACGGTTAATTTTGTCATTAGATTTGTTGTGGTAATTTTTAAACACCTGTGTACAGAGATTTTTGGAATAATTGAGGAATTTTGGTTAGTTGCCTTCAGACTGTTCTCGGTCACAGGAGTGAAACTTAGCGGAGAATAGCCTCCGACACAGGAAAATTCAAACTCTATCCGAAAGCATAAAAATCGGTGTCGTAGTTTTTGAGTTTATCGCAAATAGACAGACAGACAGCCGCGGTGGAGGACTTTGTTTATGTAGCACTAGTGATAATAGTGTGCACTCTCTCTTCCTTTACACCCAAAGTTTGATGGGACGGTAATGCAGTCTGTACTTATTAAATATTCAACATGAAACTTACTTATAACAATGTAAAACATACAGCATCATAGAACCTCACACACAAACACATCACATCACGTCAAACCGGTATCTCTGCCCAAAATAAACCAACAATACTAGCCATACCTACCAATCTCCTGTTCAGTAAATTAGTTCCAGTCAGCCGCCCCTATTGTACCCTGTTCCCATTCTCACCGTGGTTAAACTTCCCCTGTTCAGAACTTCAGGCAGCCATTACAGACCCGTTGATTATTGTCATTATTCCCTTAATTGGGTCGTAATGTGCTCAGTTGGGCTAATAAGGAGGTTTTTTATGTTTTATTTGGTGCTACAGTGTCTATTTTGGTCGTTAGTTAAGTTTTAATTTTGGAGAAAATTGGGGAAGGGGATAAAATGGGTTATGACAGAAGATAGCCGAGCTCTCTTAGTTACTTTACTTGTAAAAGTTGCCTGGTGACTTATTACTGAAAATCGTGTAAGATATAATTCGTCCGTCCGTCCATCTGTCTGTCCGTCAAGCTGTATCTCATGAATCATAATAAGAAATTGAACTGTCTGCAGTTCAATTTTTACAGTAATTGCCGCTATTATAACAAATACTAGAAACAGAATAAAATTATTGTTTAAGAGGGCTCCCATAACACAAACGTGTTTTTTTTTTGCAGTTTTTTTTTTGCACTAGTTCGACTCACACTTGGCCGGTATACCTATACTGTTTGATAATTCAGCATCTAATGAAAATATCAAACAGGTTGCGTTCACTAACCATGGCAGTCTGTCGATCTGTGGGCGTTAGACTAAGTAACATAGGGCCAGCGATAACGATATAATTGTATTAGATTGAAATATTATTTTGTAGAAATGCGTAATGCGTAGAAACCCCGTAACCCCTGTGTCCTCTGGTTATAATGAAAACAGAAATAAATTTAAGTGCTCTTCGAAATGAAGTTACTTAGTAAGAGACGTGACATGAATAGAATCACAGGTACCTACTTAAATCTAAAGTAGGCATTGAAATTGCAATCCAATCAAAATCTAGGCTCGTTCGAATAAAAGCTATCTTTACCCAAACGACAAACTTCACCAAATGATTTTTAGATAAACTTTATGGAGAACTAACAAAATCTTCCGGCCATAAAACTCCAAGAAAATCAAGTAAACCTTCTGGAAATCTTGAAAACATTCCCTTTATCAGACGTTTACCCTTAAAATTACGTCGAGAGAGCTTTCTAAAATTTTTCTGAAAACGTTTCAAAGCCGAATTTTGGCCCTCCCCCCTTATCAGGCAGGTATAAATGGAAGGTGTGCCAATATACATGCAAATTCGCCGTAGACGAACAAATTGCGTTAGGGGCGACCGCCACGCGACGCGCGGATGGACGGTAATCTAGTTGGGGCATCCTTGGACGACTGTTTACTGAAGAAAGATACTGTGACTTTGTTTACTGACGTGGAAGGAATACTGAGTGTGCTTTGTTTTTAGGCTTCGTGTTGTTGTTGATAAAATTTACTTCGGCAGAGGAAAGGTGGAGTACAATAAACAAAATCACGCCTGTAATCCATTCCATCTACATTTCACAAATTATTTGTTTTCGTCCCATGGAATAGGGCAAGCTTATTGTCATAATTTGGGCATAAATTCAGACTTCCACTGCTGCTACTGAAAACATCTCGATGTAAAATCCCAACAATGACATTTTGCCCGACCTGGGAATTAAACAGGACCTCATGCTCAACAGTCGCGCTCTACAGGGGTAAGCAGAGGTCCTATCAGGTACATGCAACAAATTGCGTTAGGGGCGACAGCCACGACACGGACGGCAATCTAGTTGGGGCATCCTTGGACGACTGTTTACTGAAGAAAGATACTGTGACTTTGTTTACTGACGTGGAAGGAATATAATGAGTGTGGTTTTGTTCTTTTGTATTGTGTTGTTGTTGATGTTTACTTCGGCTGCCGAAAGGTGGTGTAAGGCCCGCGCGGGCGCTTCTAGTAGTCCAATCCAATTAGTCCAAAAATAGTAGCGAGGCTACAAACAATTGCATAGAGCTAAAAATGGGTGCGAATGTTTGGAACACCGTTATAAATGAATGCTGAAAAGTCCTCATTGATCCTGGAAAAAAAACTGCTCTAGGTCAAAAGTTTCAAAAATGGATTTTTAGCGCTTTTCAGCAAACCGGTACCTAAGTTAGATCATTAAATTAGGTCAGAAAACATGTAGTCCCAGCCACCACGTGCTGGTTTCCGGCCACCGCTTGTGAACGGTGATTATTGGGCTAGCTAACCGTCCGTCCGTCTTATGAAGGCAAGCAGTGTCGGTAACGCGTTTATGTTCCAAGCGCAACTCATACAAAGCCAAACGCAAGAGCCAACGCCTGCCGGGGTTGCGAGACTGGACGAAAGAGATACTGTGGCCCTGGAACACAAAGGGCTAAAAAGGATCAGGGTGGGTTTTAGTCAGTACAACTCTGACACCCCCCTTCCGCTTCTTTTAAACGCGACTGCACCGCAGATGACCGTACCTATATTTTATTTTTTACCATAAAGCCACTGCTCCATATAAAAATAGCCACCACACCTCCAAGTATTCTCTTCCCACTGCTTTTCCACAGAGTAACAAACCGCAGTATGTCAATTACGGTGCAGTTATCCAGTTATAGCACATGAAGCCATTAACGGCTCGTCCGTAAATCACGTGTCCTTACTTTATTAGCTCATAAGCCTTCTATGTAATTAGTTTCCTAGAGGTATGGAGTAATTTTATAGTATAAGTTTGGGTAGACACGTTCTTTTGAAATATGTGTGTGTGATCAAAGTTATGATTGATCACTAAGTCAGGAACATGCTTAGTTTGAAGATGGTGAACTGGTTGGAACTTTGGCCTTGTGGTCGCAAGGGCAGCTGCTGAGCGTAGGTTCGATTCTTGGGGAAACAGGCTATTGGGTTTTCTATAAGAATTTTCTCAGTAGCAGTCCGAACTTAGAAAGTTGGCGGTATGATACCCCCTCTCTATCCGGTGGTCGGTGAGGGCCGAGTGCACCTATGTACTTTATTATTAACTCCCGCGCCGATGGCTATAGTCTCCACCAAGATCATCATGCGAGTCGTCCCTCCTCATCACAAGTCGATATCAAGATAGTGAAACCCTTGTAACTTCCTCTAATATACTCATTTCTTACCTTATCCATTCTGGTCACAACATACAAAAAAATATGAACAAAGTAAAGCGAATATTTGAACCCATGGGGGCTTATACTCTGAGAGGGAGAGAACCTCTCGTCCCTGCCGAGTGCCGCCACCGGAGACGCTCCGGGTGTCGAGGGCCACGTGATGGCTTCTGGCCACCGTAGACGCGGGCCAGTGGATTGTGAGTAATGGGCTAACTCCCCGTCCATCCGTCTTATGACGACGCCATGCCGTGTCGACGGCGCGTTCGTGCTCCACGCGCGCTTCAAAGAGATGTCAGCAACATTGCAAGCTCGCCAGGGCTGCGGGTTGATCCAAAGGGGTCTTTTGTAGAATTTTTTATTTCCGAATTTTGTTTTGCATAGCAGTGGATGGCAGAAACTTCATTTCGCCGAAAATCATTTGGCGTACACTCATTTACCATAAATTCAAAACGCATAATTTTGTAAGTCAGAATCATCTTTGAGCATAAACTTCATTTCCAGAACCATCATTTCAGAATCGTCTTTTGGCACGCATTTCATTTCATACATACGTGTAACATACAGCAGGCATGACTTCTGTCACGGCTCCGGCGCGCCGAAGCCGTGACAGAAGTCATGCCTGCTGGCGGCGCTGCGGTGCTCCGGCGGTCCCACGCAAGCATATCGTCGCAGATGGTTTTAACACACACCGCCGCAGCTTCAGCTTGCTGGCCGGCCGCGGTGGCTTAGATTACACTCTCGGGGTAGGGCAGAAGAGACTACGTGGAGTCGGTTTTGCAGCGATTCGTTTCTGTCACTAACTTTTGTAGCAAAAGGTATTGACTTTTAATTTTAAATTAGTTCAAAAAGTATTGTAATAGAATTTGCATTATACCTACCTTATAAAAATCTACCAAATAAAATTCTGCCATCTTAAAAGTATGCCATTGAAAATTCGGCCATTTAAACATTCGGCGAAACGATAATTCTATTAAATAATTGTTTTGCTTTAAACACATTGAAAGAAGATTATGCCAAGTGTGTTATGCCAAATTTTCGGAGCATCAAGTTTCTGCCAGATAAATGGTACCCGATCCAAAGAGAGACCACGGCCTCGGACAAAAAACCCGACTACAAACGGCGGTCTTAAAATTAGAAAACTTTTTGACCGCATTCTAAACGTATATGTTGACTAAAACTATAATATATTATACATATTTGTAATGTGCTCGCCAAGACCTTTCATTTGATACCAAACATGTTATGATTATCTCAATTATTTTTTTTTCGAAGCTAGTTTAATTATGACATTTAAATTCCGTCATAACAAAAATTGATAAAATTTATATAACCTATGTTCTTACAAATCTTTTGACACCACATTTATTAAAATCCGTTCGGTAGTTTAGGCGCTACGGTGGAACATACATACATAGACTGTCAAAATCATTACCCTTCCTTTTGGCTTCGCCGTAGTCGGGTAAAAAGAGCTAAGAAGGAACATGGGTGGATTTTAGTCAGTAGAAGTCTGACACTCCCTTCCGCTCCAGCCAGAGCGGGACGAGTCATTTGTTGATTATTATTATAAACCATCAAAATAAACAAATACAAATAATTATAAATTCTCGCCCATAGTCCTCAAAAGGAGTAAACAGCTTTCTCGTTACACCCCTAATACGCAAGTTTGAACATTCAAGTAAAGCGATGGTCGCTCCGTGATTATGCTAAATGGTTATTAATGGATTTATCACATGGTGCGCTGATGTATTGCGCTAAATTAGTTATACTGTGGTAGTAGGTACGGGGTTGAGGACTGATGTGCGTCGATTATACTGGGGTCTAGTTGTTCGTACTGGCTTAATTGAGATTCAAGTAGTGTTGGTTCTGAAAAGAGGGTGGTGGTAGCCCAGAGACCGCATTATTATTGGTTCATTATTTATGCACTCTTCTTCAAATCATCGTCAGGATTGGTATCCTGACGATGTTTTGCTTCACCTGTGCTTGCTATCATTTCTGGGTGATATGCTGGTGCATAAAAAATGTTATTATTATATCACCCAGAAATAGTATGTGTAATCTACCAATCTGCATTGGGGCTACGTGGTGGATGTAGCTTATATCCTTTATTCTCTATTAGTATAGAAAAGGATTATGTACCAGAAATGGGGACATTAAACGCCGACCGTGCTATGATTTGTTCAGTTTATTTACTCCGGATTATTTTTAGATACGCAGTCGCTCATGCAAAATACTGGTGTTCAGCAGCATTCGTTAGTTAGACTAGAAACCGACCCCAATATGGATTAGAAAAGGCTCAGTAGATGATATTGTGACTATAAAAAATTATGCCAAATGCCAACCAATATTAATCTGGGCCAAACATCATAAATAAATAATGATGAGGCCTTAAGGATTTAGAACGTTTATCCTCAAGTTCTTATAACTTATTGTTATAAGCCACTAATGGTTTACCCTTGTTTGGTATAACAACGTTTCGTCGAAAATCAGTTCGACTAATTTCAGTTACCTACCATAAAGTCAGTTCGTCTAATTATTTATTTGACCGAATATTTACAATTTAAACCTACGTATACCTATTTACATACGGAAATCCTAATATATGCTGTATAACATAAATTCTGACGTTGACCTGCAAATTGCATAAAACGTAATAACATGGTGTAAGTACTTCGCGAGCTTACGCTTCCACCATAGCTTAGAGAGTAAAGAAGTTAATATTATCTGACTTCGATCTCAAAGTTCCTGCAACTGCCGTTGACCACTCGACCAACAATATTGCTCGCAGTCCACAATGGGGTTTGAAAACAAATAAAATATTCTTGGAAAACCGGATCTAGAATGCCCATTATTGTGTATTGACGAGAATCGAAGGCTATCTAGACGGGTCCCCTACGTTGTTTCGAACGCCGCTGTTGCGACGCACGCTGTTGCGAATATTTTTTCCACTGCCTCACAGGTTCGAAAGCTCATGGACTCGAATGAAGTAGTCGCGAAAGACGCTGTTTCGAAAAACGTTTTCACTGCCTCATACGCTCGAATGCTTTTGATTTCGATTAATTAGTCATAAAGTGTACAGAAAAATATTTAAGCAGTAATTAAATTTATTTAATCAACAAATTCGATGTCAACATCATCATTTAATATTATTATTAACAAAGTAACAATCAGAAATATTAGTACCTCAACTGTAGGTACATGTTTTTCTATGACAAATCTAAGACTGATCTTTATAAAAAACTAGCTGAACCCGCGCATGCGTTGCAATGCGTTTTTCCTACCTACCTATCTACTACCCTACCTACTACCCTACCTACTACCCTACCTACTACCCTACCTACTACCCTACCTACTACCCTACCTACTACCCTACCTACTACCCTACCTACTACCCTACCTACTACCCTACCTACTACCCTACCTACTACCCTACCTACTACCCTACCTACTACCCTACCTACTACCCTACCTACTACCCTACCTACTACCCTACCTACTACCCTACCTGCTACCCTACCTACTACCCCACCTACTACCCTACCTACTACACTACCCTACCTACTACCCTACCTACTACCCTACCTACTACCCTACCTACTACACTACCCACCTGCTACCCTACCTACCTACTACCCTACCTACCTACTACCCTACCTACCTACTACCCTACCTACCTACTACCCTACCTACCTACTACCCTACCTACCTACTACCCTACCTACCTACTACCCTACCTACCTACTACCCTACCTAAAAAAAAAAAAGTATCCTATGTCCTTCTCCTGGTTCTTAGCTACCTCCCTACCAATTTTCAGCTAAATCCGTCCAGCCGTTCTTGAGTTATAAATGGAGTAACTAACACAACTTTCTTTTATATTTATATATATATATATATATATATAGATTGTCTAGATACCTAAGTGGTTTAAGTAGTCATCATCATCTGCCTAGCCTTTTCCCAACTATATTGGGGTCGGCTTCCAGTCTAACCGGATGCATCTGAATACCAGTATTTTACATGGAGCGACTGCCTATCTGACCCCCACAACCCAGTTAATACTAGGTAATACAATACCCTTTGGTAAGACTGGATGTCAGAATTTCAGGTCACTGACTACCTGTAACGACTGCCAAAGATCTATATATATGGCAGCCGGGACCAACAGCTTAACGTGCTTTCCGAGGCACGGAGGAAACTCGGTATGTCGGGCGGTCACCCATCCACAGACCGACCTAGGCAAGCACAACTTTACCTAAAGATCGACCCGAGTGGCAGTTCTTATTAAGCCACGAGCTCCTCTGTAGTAGTGGTATACGTATAAGTGGTATACGTAGTAAAGACCCACAAACTACCAGGAGAACAGAAATAGGAAGGAGGTATTGAAAACTGGAATGTTTTTTTTTTTAATATCTGATTTAGTAAAGTCCCACAAACTACCAGGAGAACAGAAGTAGGCAGGAAGTAATAGAATCTTTAAATCAAATCTATACTATGCCTTTCACCCCTTTCTATTACCGAAATCACAAGCATTCGAGCGTATGAGGCAGTGAAAAGGTTTTTCGAAACAGCGTCTTTCGCGACTACTTCATTCGAGTCCATGAGCTTTCGAACCTGTGAGGCAGTGGAAAAAATATTCGCAACAGCGTGCGTCGCAACAGCGGCGTTCGAAACAACGTAGGGGACCCATCTAGACATGTGTGTGTGTGTGTGTTTGTTTTAGTATAACATGGTTTTCTTGTATGGATGACATTTTGAGTAGGTCGTATAACTGTTGGTATAGCATTTGTGGATAAATAAAAAAGCAAGATTTGTGTCACTACTGGATTTGTTTTCGGATAATTAGATCACCTGCCTCAGTCACCTGCTTACTAAATTGGAACAAAATTAATGTGCGTCATTTCTATATTAAATTAGAAATATTTGTATGTAGGTACATTATACTTTGGACCCCCTGAACTCAGTTACCCTGGCCACAGATATTATAATACTTCGTACAGATACCCAATCCCATAAAAAGAAATGACACCTCCATAAGTCATCTTATTGCTCGTTTTATATTCTTTCCTCCATTATTTCAACAGATGGCAGCACCAGCGTCGCACTAATTGCCACAGACTGGAGTTTTACAACGCCATCTAGGAGTTCACGTTTCGTGTTATGTAGTTCCGGATCTTTCGGGTTCAGTAAAATGAGAAAAATATGTAATTATTTCGCTTAGAAATGTTAAAAGATGTGTTATATTTCTATAAACAGTAATACATATGCTTTCAATGGTTAAATTTAATTAAAATTATACAACAGTTACGATTATTGTATGTGGCAAATTGAGTAAAACGCCATCTATTGCAAACAGCTCGAGAGAAAATGATTTACAGATGGCTTACTTTTGACAACTTTATCAATCTGTGGGTACGAATTGAAGTAAAAGTCCTCCATTAACCTTTTTTGTTGAAATAACGTGATAAATGAGTGTAAATAGATAAATAAGCGTTAAACATGGAACTTTTGATTTTTGCAAATCTTATTTCGGCCGAAATCTACCGTATAACGCATTTAAGCGATTGTTAATTTCATTACTGCTACCTATGCTGCCATCTATTGTGTTTTTTTTCAAGATTAATTATAATTTGTTCGAGTTGTGACCCCATGCCCTGGCTCTATAACGTACCTACACAATAATTCTCCCTATGCGATGCTATGTTCTCTTAGAATTGATTCCATACTAGAGGCTTTTTCTAGACCCTCATATTCCAATACAACGGTTGAAAGATAATATATCTCTGTATTTGGACAAATAAAGAAATACAGCGTCGAACCACAAAAGGGAAGCATTGGTGTGTATAAACAAGTGGCTTCTTCAAATAATTGCGTCGTATTTCGGGAGCAGGAAATTTTGCGGTTTCTCTTTGTGATATTATTTTTGATGAGCTATAAGGATTTTGTCGATGCTATTCCCTGTTCGTAATAATAAATAATCGTTAATTTAATTGAAGAATATTTTAGTTTATTCAGCTATTTATATGATTAAAATGACGACCACCGGCTTCATTTGCGCCTCAAACACTTAGGGCGGCGGTAAAAACAACGCTTTGGTACAAGGCGGGGGTTATTGAAGTGCAAATGGAGTTGATCGTCGTCATTTGAAACGCTCTCTAAGCGCAAATAAATAAATGTGATTTTATTTACCTACATTATTTTTTCATTTAAATACCTTAAAGCATTAGTCTGTTATCCTGACACAATATCTACCTATGTACAGTGCGATCAAATTATCTTGGCAGCTCTGAACATAGGCTTTGCGAAATTTTACGCATGTAAACTTGGGAATAAAACTGTTATTGCCAGATAAACCAATACTTAAACAATCAGAAAATATCTAATTTTAACAGTGAGAAATACAAATAAAATAAATATCATAACACTTTTATACATTCGTTGTAACAAAATGACCTGCACGAAGTTCGGAGCTGCCAAGATAATTTGATCGCACTGTACTTATCATAAAAACACCAATAATTATCTACTAAAATGAGTAGATAGGTATCTGCACGTAAATAATCAATAACATAAAAAAAATTCCCCCCCCCCCCTTTCTCACTTCTACACTTTTGTCTTATATTGATTAAAATATCCACAGTTGTTCGTATTAGTATCACCAATACGCGAATTTTCGTCCATTAAAGAAAACACCTTAAAATATACTTTTCATTACTCATACTCTGAAAGTAGGTCATAACATGCCTGCGGAGCGGGTTGAAAGTACTACTTTTCAGCCCTAGGGAGAATCGCTTTCTACTGACAGCTGTCAAATTATTTGATGTAATTGGGAGCAAGCCTATTGCCATCAACCAATGTAATTAAGAGCAAGCCTATTGCCACCAACTGATGTGATTAGGTGCAAGCCTATTGCCACCAACAAATGTAATTAGGAGCAAGCCCATTGGCATCAACTGATGCAATTGGGAGCAAGCCTATTGCCACCAACTGATGTGATTAAGTGCAAACCTATTGCCATCAACAAATGTAATTAGGAGCAAGCCCATTGCCATCAACTGATGTAATTGGGACCAAGCCTATTGCCATCAACCAATGTAATAAGGAGCAAGCCTATTACCATCAACTGATGTAATTGGGGGCAAGCCACCGACCGATGTAATTAGGGGCAAGCCTACTGGCATCAACCAAGGTAGTTAGGAGCAAGCCTATTGCCATCAACCGATGAAATTAGGACCAAGACTATTGCCATCAACCAATCTAATTTGGAGCAATCCTATTGCCATCAACCGATGTAATTAGGAGCAAGCCTATTGCCATCCACCGATTAGATTTAACCGATTTTGTGTTTCTCTTATGTTTACTTTTTTAATTTTTTTGTATTTTTTTTTGTCCTTTGTGAAACCAATAAATACCTTTTCTTTCTTCATTCTTTCGATTTAGGTAATTGGGCGCAAGCCTATTCCCATCAACTTTCCTTGTATTCGTAATGAAAAGCACAGTGTTTACCTCGGGTTAAAGACTTATTTAGACCCCGAGACGGGGTTTGGCGCCTGAGCGCAGCGAGCGCGCTAATAGTTCGAGGGGGCTAATAGTTCCTTTCACCCCTAAGGTAACAATGTACTATAGTCCTACATAAAACCTATATTGGTAACCCTACTACAGTGTTTGTATGGGAAAATTTAAATGATCAATATCTTTGAAACTACGCAAAGTTTCTCCGTCACAAATTCAGGTTATCATTATCGTCCCCGTCACAACATTTTGATACCATTTTGAAGGTCGTAGATCATCAGGCAGCGGAGATACACGTGTCCAGCCAGCCTGAGTTCAAGCTGGCTGGACACAAGTAAACATTAAGTTTTCATTGATAATTCTCGTAAACCCTTGCATGTGACGGCATAAATCAAACGTTATTACTGTCACACATTGCGTCACCATGCCAAGTATTAGTAGGTAAAGGAACCATATTCGAAAACGCTCCCGTTATGTGGGATTCGGAAGTGCCAGCCAAAAGTTTTCTACGTAAATTCAAGATGGCTGGACACAGTTTTTTGCATTTTTCTACTAAACCACTGTACGTATCACAAAACTTTTAGCTTGATGCCTGTCACATATTTATGTGACGCCCGTTGATATGCAAAAAGTCGTCAAAATCACTTCCGTTACGGAGATTGAGAGACCAGCGAAAAGTGGTTTTTCAAGCTGGCTGGACACGCTTTCGATCGATTACGGTATCTAAGATTCTGTAGCGTCACCTATTCTGAAATAAGGATGTTTAGCCGTCACATAAAGTGCCCTATTGACCTACTTAAATGCTAGCAGTTTTAAAGTTTTGTCCAGCCAACCAGAGCCACATTTCGACAAGCCTATATAATAATATATATATATATATATATAACCTAACATAGTTCGGACAAGGCTAGGCAGATGATGAATAATGGGTCCGGTTGTATAGGTATTTACGAAAATAATTAAATAGACTTGCCTAGGAATTCGTCGATAAGATAACATCAAGTCGATAATTTTATCACAATTTTCTGCATAATCGACCTTTATTGAACGGTTGGTGAGCCGGTCGCTCCATGTACAAAACTGATATTCAGCCGCATACGGTTAGACTTCAATTCGACCTAAATATAGTTGGGAAAACGAAACAGTAAATTACTTAGAAGTGGACACTTAACATCAGTAACGCTGCATAATCGACCAATAAAACATCGTCTTTATTTACTGAAGTGAAAAAAACAAAATATTGCTACCATTTTCCTTTTTCAGTTTCCTGAAAAACCCTTCCCGATTCACTTACGGAACAAATCTGTCCGTCACGGCTAAGAGCCTCGATTGACGAACCCCTTTTTTATTGTTTTGGGCTCAATACTATTACCTACTTCATCCTGCTTGGGTTTCAAATACCTGTAGGTATTGAGGTAAATAATATTGACAAGTAAATTACGAATGGGTAAAGTTAAAATGGCTGGAATGAATAGATGGGATATTTTGTTTTATATGCCTTTTTTTGGGCTTTGTTATTGAAATAAATGAAAAATATAGCAAGGGGTGATTATAGTCATGGTTATGAATAAGTTTTACGAAGAGATCAACCCAGAGTTACTAAAAAATTGCTGTACCAAACATCTCATCATTCATCATTTCAGTCGAAAGACGTCCACTGCTGGATATAGGCGTAATCACCCACACGTGCGGAAAACCAGCTTATATGCGCCCAAAAATACACTATTCTGAAACCCAGGCTTTGCCGATTTTGAGTAGTGTCTGGCTGAAGCTTCTGTTTTAGCGTTGATCACTTTCAGTCACCTTCGGTTTCGGGCAAAATAGGCAATAGCTTCGTATCAGTAAAAGATTTTTCTAAACTGGATGAATAGTTTTAGGGATCAAGTCAAACTTACTAACCCGTTTGGAATATTTGTATAAAAGCCAATGGAACTACTGCCTTCTCTCTTACTGTGGTCTATGTTAGCACTCCCTATTAAATGTAAATTTTCAAGCATATTCGTAAGATACTTACGCTTCTTGTAATTACACCCCTGAGGGTGTAATACACCCCATTAAGGGGTGAAACGTGACCACACATATATAACGAATGAGGTTCAAGAAATAAACAAAATGTCTCTTCATAATGAGATTTATTTAACATTATTATGTACATAAGTCGTTAAGATATGTATTCACAAACTATTATTTATTTTATTAATTAAGTAATATTATCAAAATTATTTCCTAAAGTTACAAAATCATTGATAGTTTAACACTAACCTATGAATTAAAATAAAACAAACTTAGAAAATATCAGATTTATCATAAATGCAAATAAATTCACTTTCGTTTTGCTCGGTCCAGGTATCGAACCCGGGCCTTTCATTATCGTGTTCTACACTTGAAGAAATAGTAGTTTTAAAGTAAAATGCTAACCTATAAGAAATTACTTTATTTACATGATACATTGAGCTTACAAGTCTTATTAATGCAATCGTGAGTGTTTTCATTACGATCCGTCATACGATATTTTTCTTACAAATTAATAAATGCAATGCAACACACTACCATATTAGTATTCTTTCAACAGACCAAATATTTCAAATCCAAAAAAAAATAACTGTTTTAACTTTTATCAAAACAATTCTACGTAGGTATTTGTTTCATTCCAAAAAAAATATTTAAACCTATACTTTAAAACTGTATTTTTCGTCCAAAAAATCTAAAGGCTTTTTACCGCACTAGGGCTCTTTTTTATCAACACAAAAAGTAACTTTGCATTCATACTAGCAAACAATTATCAGATAATATAATAAAACTTGTTGAAGTCTTTATTCAGACAATATTATGTTTCTTGTTGTGAAAACCTTGCTAGTGCAAAGGCACAATTACCGTTACAAAAATGTTTCAGGCACATGTGCCAATAATTTTCACCACATAAACACATGGCGACACATCACACTATACATTTCCTGTGAAACATAGCTTCGTTCTGTATTGTATTCCCGCACTCCGCTTAAATGTTTTTGTATAGTTCGATTGGTCGCCGTGCGTGAATTGGTGTTTGACCAATTTTCAACCTTAGGTATTTCAGGGTGACATTAAAATGAAGTGTCTACGGCGAATAAAATGTTGTCCCCTAGAGCGGAAAAGTCATACAATAACATACATATTAGTCATAATATCACCTCTAAACGAATATAAAGTGTGGGTTGGCGCAGCAGTCGCTTCTTTTGTCGGGGTTCTGCGCTGCTTTCACCCACTTCCCGTGGCAGTGGGGAGCTACGAGCGCGTAGAAACGGGTCGCGTGGCCAGGGACGCCGTGCCCACTGCAGCGCCATTTTAGATCTCGTCGGAGAGCTGCTGTCTCGCAGAGAACGCATACCGTCGCGCCTGGAGACAATGGAAACAGGTTAAAAATTAAAGATGGTTTTTTAGGTTTGAGAACTTGGCTCTGGGATTGTGGACTTGTGTGTGTATATCCTATGTTGCTTGTACAATGTTCACTTTGTGCAAAATAATTGATATATTTAATCTTTTACAGTCAGTGGCCAGAAAGTTTGACAGTTTTACCAAAGGATATCGGAAGGTACTTCGGAGAGTGTGCGCAGGAGCTCCACGAGCTGATTCCACCATCTCCCTTCTTCCATCGGGAGACTAGACGTATTGCAGGTTATCACCGATACCTAGTCGACGTTCCACACATTCGAACGAAGCGCTTTGCCGAACGAACGAAGTCCTTTATTATGCGCACAGTCAAGGACTGGAATTCCCTGCCTGCTTTGGTTTTTCCGAGTTCTTAAAACCCTAATATATTTAAGTCGCGAGTAAACAGGCTTCTTCTGGGTAAGCTCGTTCCATCGTTGACATCATCTCTGCCCTTTGGGCAAGATTGAGGTCAAGAGCAAGCACATTTATAATAAAAAAAAAAATATCACATTATCCAGCACTAACTGGGTTGTGGAGGTCAGATAGGCAGTTGTTCCATGTAAAATACTGGTATTCAGCTGCATCCGGTTAGACTGGAAGCCGACCCCAACATAGTTTGGAAAAGATTAGGCAGATAATGACTTTCTGTCTTTCTTTTTTATCTCATTAAGAGTTTCTTAACCAATGGAAATTCCCCTTATTTCCCTTTTTTCCTTTTCATCGGTAAAATTCACATTTATGTGAATTTTACCAATGACACTGAAAACGATCGATCGATGATAAACATTGTTCAAGGACTGTCAGTGCTGTGGGAAATAGTCACTAACAGTTATTGAATGCCTTTTTAGAGAAAAAGAAGACAAACTTAGATGATTATAGATGCCTAAAAGGCCAGAACGGAAAGGTCCAAAACAATACACAGGTTCCTCCAAGTTCCACTCCAGATGCTTAAACTATTGTGTACAAATACTGTTCATAGCATTTTAAGTACAGTAGTTATAAGTACTTTTGTGAAAGAAATGAAAATATTACAAAAAAAAATAGCTCATGCAGCCTATCAATGACCACTACTGAATAGACCTCTACCTCTTTCAAGATACCTATACCACAGCATCCAATTAATCCTTTTTCTGCATTCAGCCGGCCTTCTTACTTACTGAAGTGGTATTACGATACGATAGGCAACTCAAAAGGTTTTCACTGCTTTTAATTAAGCAAGTTACTTCAATTACCTTTTCTAAGAAAACCAACCACGCCGTCTTTTCATTAATTCAATAGTTGAAGCTCAAAATGCACTCAAGAGAAAACTTTTTACAACCTTTATACAACACAAGCTCCGGAAATTCTAGATTGGTTTTCCACTTTTCAATTTTCTCGTCGTTAACTTAAAACAAACTAAAACATACCTTCTCTCAACGCCTTATAGTCGGAATCCGTGTGGCAGGCCTTCGATACCTTGGTGACCTCGAACTGGGCACAGTACCTGGACAAAAGAACGTGAAATAAAACATAAGGGTACAAATAACGGTTATAAAACGTATTTGGAAAAATATCGGTTCGATTCCGGGCAGGAAATTAGCCTGGGAATCGCTTTGAGCTTACTCTGCCCTGAAATGTATGACAAATGTTTTCTGAGGTCTCGGAAATTGATTCGGTTTTTTTGAAGATTAAAAACGAATATAATATATTATGTTCTTAGTAATATTTGCAGAAGTAATTATTATTTGCCTTGTAAAATCCAAATAGAAATAAGGTGCTTTTTATAATTGGTTTGTTTCCTTGAAAATATTAAGTAGGTAAGCACCTCTGTTATTTTCTTATTTATTTTACCTCAACAATATTTTTTTTTAAAGCCATATAGAACTCGTAATAAGTAACATTTAATTACGATGTTCCTAGAAAAAACAAATCAAAGTAACTTTCATTAGGTTATTTTTTACGATTCGATATTTTTTTAGGCTGGATTCGTGATAGCTTTAAAAATATATATAACGCACTAGCACTTCGCCCGCGAGTTCGTTCGCAAAATTGTGTTAGCTCGGTTAATATTCATGATATAAATATAAGGTCCCATTAAAATAGGTGGACAAAATTTCAGAAATCACTCAGCCCACCAAAATAAGGACGATGGTAAAAATAATAATAAGAAAAACGCATTTAAGTACCTACACATAAAGGATGAGTTTGTTCTAGAGTGCCGGCAATTTATTATTTTAAGTCAAAGAAAAAATCACTTTATTTAATTTGTTTTTGTTTAGATATCTTTGGTTAGAACGCAGTGTTATATTATACGTACATAGAACACAAAGCACAAACACACTCCTAAATGCATAGCGGTTTTCGTTGTTAGGTTGGTAGCCACAGCGCTTCTCATTTCCTGTTGTCTGTCAATAGCTCGGGATATCGATCCCTCTATAGTCTCTGGACCGGATTGACCGGGTATCTGTGGTACCTATTGTTCTACCTCAGGGTATCTGTCTTGTATACAGTTGGGATCTGATTGACACTGAACAGCTTGGAATTAGTAAGCTGAGATAAGCCTTCGGCATGTCTAAGTTACAATATAACTTATGTAGGTATTATCAATCTATACTTAGTCCTTTATTGATTAAAAGAGTAAACGAACTATGTACAGTCTGCACAGCTATTAGGTATACATCACGCACACTAGCTAATGAGTTTACACTTTACATGTGTGAAATAGTTATGCCACACAAACACTGAGTAAAGCAAGCGAGCTGTCTTTATTAGTGTGCGTGCGGCACATCAATAATACCATATACCAATATATAGTAACCATTCATTTGTCACTGAATCAGATATAATATTTCGCTAATGCAACTATAGCAATCTTGGCACAATAGTTAACACCTTTGGTTAACGAACGAGGAGTCGTAAGACCAAACCACGGGTGCTGCTTTTCTTTTTGTAATCATTATTTTGTTAAAACATTATTTAAAGTAGAATCTTTAACGATTCAATCCCGTTCATGGATGAGTTATGAAGTTTGCAACGTTTGAGAACTACGACACTCTCAGTCCATTTTATTTCGGCTGCTTATAAACTAACTACCGACAATTTAAAAATAAAATTGTTTTCAAACACCTTCATTTATAAAAATTGCAGTCTTTGTGGTCAATCTACGATTATTTGCATTACTTAGTTTATTGATAACACAGAATTACTCTAGATATATTCGTTTGTAATTTATTTCTGTGGATCCAAACATGCATCATTAAACAACGTTAAAAAGGCAGAAATCGTTCTTTTGCATGAGCAAACCTTATTTATTAGTGAAATTGCAAGGCGCTTAATGATATCGGTAAGTAATACTATAACTTTTATGTTTACGTAGGAATTAATAAAATTAACGTAACTTTAGTGCATTAACATTGTTATAACAGCCCATTTTTGTTTGCTAATGTATATTTAAACCATATCTAAAAGTATTTTAACTTGTAGTGTATCTATGCATATGATTATTGAAAATAAATAATATTAATTTGGTGTATATAGAAGTGTGTATGTATTATAGTTTATTTAAGGTATATATAGTTACATATAAACCAAATTAATATTATTTCATCATTTAATAGATAGGTATACATTAAGTTAACTAAAGTGCATTAACCATTGTTATAATAGCCCATTTTGTTTGCTAATAGTTTAAGGTATATAATACATAGGTATATTTTTAAAAGTGTTTTATAAAATTATTGTATATAAATAACATTAATTATATATGTATAGTATAGTATACATAAATATTACTATTTACTGTAAAATAACTATTATCATAAGTATTTTAGTAGAAGTAGGTATTTTAAATACTGTTTTGTTTTATATTCACAGAGAAGAACCGAGCAATTATGGGTCTACCGATATGCGGATTCTGGAGACGTGGAAAATCTTCGACGTGGGCCAAAATCAAAAGCGAATTCATCAGCTCGACACCATGACATCGTGGCAAAGCACAAAGCTAGTTCATTCAGATTGCCAACACGCGTCACAGCTACAGCACACAATGTGTGCTTACAAACGGTGAGAAATCACCTGCGTTCTGCTGGTTGCTGCAGCAAGCCAGCGCGGAAGATTTTACTGTCCACTGCGCATCGACGACGCCGACTACAGTTCGCTAGGTCATAATTATTTTAATTTTGATTGGAAGAACAATGTGGTGATTTGTAGCGACGGAAAAACTTTTAAGTTGAATAAGGATGGGCGTGAAATATTATGGAGAAAAGGTGGTGAAAGATAATTATAATGAATGTAATAACTAAATTAGTAGAATTTATTTTAAATATTAAACGATTGTGAACCTTATCGTTATATACATAATGTTCATGTTTGTGTGAACAAATGTAAAACTTAGCATTATTTTTATTTGTTACATAAACAACTTGCTGTATTCCTCTGTTTTAAACAACAATTCGTATTGTTAAAAGTCTGGTGAAGTGATGTTATTGTTATGCAGATAGAAGTTGCCATAATTTCTTACTACCTCTAACATGTTGATTCACTTCCCAGCTAATTTTACTTTCGATTCAATTTAGATACCACCCTACTTCAATAAATTATTTACGTCCATCCTTAAGCAACAAATAAATTGTCTAACTAATAAATAAAAATAAAACAAATTATTTTATTGTTTTTATTTAATTACCTTTCTACTTTTTTGTTTAAGTGATTTTATTGGTCACAAACTTAATTTTATAAAACAAAAAGTAAAAAAAGGTAAAAAACAGTAAAACTGAACTCCTCAGTGGGGATCGAACTCACGACACCGAGCGTAGACTAATAACTATGTCAAGCGCTTACACCACTCTGCCACGGATGTTCTACTAGACTTATCTAAAATATTGGGTCATATTCCTTCACTGTGAGCCCGTTTCTTGAATTTTTACACGTGTATGTTTAATACGTATACCCACACAATATTAATAAAAGTTACCAATGAGTGCGTGATGTAAAGTCGGCCGGCGGTAGGCCAGTTTTGACTTATTTTATACGCACATAACTCACACTAATAAAAACAGAGTTCACTCGTTTTACTTAAATAGTGTGTGTGCATATAACTATGACGTCACCCACACATGCAAAATGTATACTTATTAAGTGTTTCGACTGTACATTAATTAAAAACTATTAAATAAACTAACAAGAAACTATAAAAGGGCATCTAAAAACTACTCCTCAACGCTGTCAGCCGGTAATATGCCCAACTACCTAGAGATATTGCCAATGCTGCTGGCAATTTTGGTATTTTAAAGGCAGTGGCAATATTGCCACCAGGCACATCACTATGCCCAACAGACTGGCGGCTTTGCCACGTTGTATGGCAATACTTAGCCTCTGGCCAAGATACAAGCCAGCTATTTTTTTTTTTTTTTGGTGGGTAGTAAATCAGAGTGTCAGACTTCTACTGACTAAAAACCGAACCCATGTTCCTTCTTTGCCCTTGCGCCGAGGCCACGTCATCTAGTACAAAAATCCGCGGCCCCGACGGGCAAGCCAGCCCTTGGGTCACGATCTCGAGAAGCGTCAACTAAGCGTTTTGAATTTTCCAAAAAAAAAAACAATTTTCTTTACTTACTTTATTTTACAGAGGATAGATTTGTATTTTGTACCTATGTAACGAATAAACCTAAAAACTACAGAAATGATTTGAAAAATTCTTTCACCGATGGGAAGCTACACTATCCCGGGGGTGATATCAAAGACTACTTTTTATTCCTGTATTCCCACGGGAACGGGAACTACGTGTGTGAAACCGCGTGACGTCCGCTAGGGCACAATATGGAAGAAAGGTGGATGGAGTGTGTAAAGGATGATTTGGCAAGAAAGGGGGTGTCTGGTGAGATAACGAGTAGGTAATAAAGAAGTATGTTAGAATAAGACATGCTGCGCCGACACCACATGAATTGGGATATGGGCAAGAGAATGATGAATAAAGTTAACTATGACACATTATATGCACAAACTCAAAATAAAACCAGAATTTTTGAATAAAATTATAAGTTGTCACGTAGATTGCGTTTTCATATGACTACTGAATTACTTTCACAAAAAAACCTCCCTTCTGGCGAAGTCGGGTAAAAAAGTCCTTATTTTTAATGTTTCATAACTTTACTTAAAGTAGATCACTATTTCCATAAATAATTTTTATGAGTTGAACCGTTTTGAAGGTATTACAAAAAAAAATGTCATGAAATAATTTATGAGCGGGCAAGAAGATTCACATAAAATAAATGACATTCTGAAAGTAAATTATTTTAGATCACAAAACGGACGTTTTCAGTCACACATCATGTTTTATTTATTCAGATTTGAAGAACAAAGGGATTTCAGATTTAAACATTGTTTTATTTGGGCTAACATTTTTTAAATGAAATTGTTTGAAACGAAGAATGTTTCACTAAACATTTCCTGTTAAAAAGTTATCATTGTTTTTTTATATGGTTGTTTTGTTTTAGAAGCTTAAATTATTCGGTTTAGTGACCATACCCTGAATAATATAAATAAGAAATTAATATAATTATCTAATCTAGATTAGGTTTATTTGTAAAAACAATTACGAGGTTAGAATTATGTAAAAAATCGGTGGCTTGGTATTGGCTTTAATACCGATCTGTTGTTGAAAGTGTATTATAAAATATTAGGATACTTACTCTCTATGTGAGTTAGATTCAGGGTCGTCAGGGTTGCGGAGACGGAGGTTCTTGCGGATGTCCACCGTCTCATTGGAGTGGCGACTGACGGATAGCCCCCCGGGTAGGAGCATTGCAGTCTCATCTATGAGAAGGAACATTGTTTAAGTAATTTCTTTTGCTGAGGAGTTTGTTCCGCAACTTCTTCTTTCCATCTAAAGCATAAGGACGTGTCGAATGGTGGGCCTTTTGGGGACTGTCTCTTGTAAAATTTGACGTTCAAAAAGTGCCGATATCAGCCTAATTTGAATAAACCGACATAACATCACACTGTTTTTCGCCGAAGAGTGTACCTGTATTACCTCTACATTTCGCCAGAAAAATTATGTTTAAGACAAAAATTAAAGCTCGCCCTGAACTTAAATAGCCATGATTGACTGGGCTACGATCAAACTCCAGTGTGCTTTGTGATGAAAAAAAAAAACAAAATTGGGACTGCCAGACCTGCCGGCTTAGCATGTCCACCGAAGAAACGGCTTTTGTCGACGGAAGAATCGACAAAATGACAGATTGTAGCAAGGTTTCATGTCAAATTGTATAGAAAAATCTTTGTCTATTCTTGGTAGAATAGAGATAGAATCGCCATGCTACGGGGGCAGGTAGTCTTATCTAATTTACTAGTCACATCTTTGCTTACCTCATCGAGGAAACAATCATGACGTTATGTTAACTACTGGAAAGGTATTCAGGAACAAGATAATAATAGTAGCTTTGTTTTAATACAAATAGAAACAGTCGGCAATTTACACTGGGATTCATATCACGTGTTCGGAGTGCTATAAAAATGGCACGCTTTTGTTGAGCGCAACAGACCGGGAAAATAATATATATTTTTGGACAGATCTGGGATCCAGATAATCTGGAGCTTTAGTTGAATCTCCCAGACATTGTTACTTGTTTTTTAATAACATAACATTACTGTAATCCGTCCGTGAACTGCCTCTTTAGTCTAATTGTCGATTTCCAGGTCGGGTAGAGTTAGTTTAGTTTAACTGGGCTTTTATCCGCACTTAGCCTCTTGATTGTGCCGTTGTGTGATCGGTTAGAGTTACTGGGATTTTCAGTCAGGAATTTCTCAGTAGTGGCCACGGAGTCTGGATTTGTTCCCACTTGATGGCAATAGGCTCGCCCCCTATTACATGGGACTTAAACATAACTGGAGAAATGTGTGTGTACTAATGGGTACACGTCTGCCTAACCCTTCGGGAATTACAGGCGTGAAGTTTTGTTATGTCGCTTTTTAATCCTTGAAAAAAATAATAATAACAGCAAAATTTTTAACGTCGAGTTCCTTAGTTTAATGTACATATAGTTCATACTGTCCCTGTAAGAGCAGTGGTGGCCCAGTGGTTGCGGCTCCAACTTACGAACAGTCGTGCGTTCGAACCTAGGCAAGCACATTACTTTGTGTAATTGATTTCATCACCACTACTCTCATAATGGTTAAGGAAAACATTAGAATAGTCGAACTTAATTATGTGACATCTACCAACCCGCACTGGGCACTCGTGGTGGATTATAGCCCATCCACTCTCCTAGAGAGGAGGTCTGGGTCCCTGAAGTTGAAACATTATAGGCTGATGAATGATGATGGTGATACTGTCACAAGAACTCACCTCTCAACGGAACATCACTATCAGCCGAGCACCCCCGATGTTCCTGGCAGGCTCGCCGCTGCACCAGCGACGAACAGTGGCGCCCCCCGTGCGCAGGTGCCTGTACCACACGGCGACTTCGCTCCATGCTGCCTGACCCGCAGTTGGTGTCGCAGTCCGACCATGGACCCCAGCCGGATACCACGCAGTCTATTACTGGGAACAATGGAGAGAAACCGTTAGTTGTGTGTTATTGATACCTAATACTGCTGTTTTCATATCGAAGTCAGTGGCTTCAAAGTCTGACAACCAGTGCTATCAAGGGGTATCTTGTCACCTCATACTAATTGGGTGGTGGAGGTCGCTCCACGTAAATTGCTGGTAATTTTAATCAGCTGCTACCGGTGAGACTGGAAGCCGACGCCAACATAGTTAGGAAAAGGCTAGGCAGACGATGCTGTTTTTTTAAGATCACCCTGCTTAAACGTAAATGATGGTGAATGAAACTTTTCGATTGGTAGCACTTTGATAATCACTACAAAATAATCGATATTATTATTTGACAAACGATATTGAGTCGTTTAAAAATATCAACTTGTTGTGAGCTTCAGACACAGGCGGTACAAGACAAAACTTATAAAGTCTCGGCCTTAGATTTGTACATAGTGTATCACCTAGGTCCTGGTTAAATTCAATGGTTCATTAATAAGCGGTCTAGAAGTCCAGATGCTAACTTAACTTTACAAACCTCTAAACTACTTTACAAACTCTAAAGTTCTCGGGGTAATTAACATTTACATTATAATAAATGCCGCCACAAGTCTTTCGAATCATGATTGAAGTAAATAATCCTGCCTGGGCTACGGTTGTTCGAAGGAGATACCGCGGCCCCGGACACAAAGAGCTAAGAAGGAACATGGGTGGTTTTTAGTCAGTACAAGTCTGACACTACCTTCCGCGCCGCCCAGAGCGGCATGAGTCATTTGATGATTTCCCACCCTCAAAAAAATAGAATATTATTATTATAATAGAAAGAAACTTTAGTAGTATTTTCACAATAATTTCACGTTTAGTTACTTAGTTCAAAAGAATCGTTAGCTCTATTAAGGTCCCATTAAAATAGGTGAACAAAAATTTTTGAGATCACTCAGACCACCAAAATAAGGACAATGGTAAAAAAAGAAAATAAGAAAAACGCATTAGATATTTACAAGAAAATAAAACAGCTAGAGAAAATACACTAAAAGTGTTAGTTACCCAACATTTTATGTCAAAAAAAATCACTTTAATCAATGTTTTTTTTAATTGGATATCTTTGGTTAGACGTACTGAACCCTGTGATAAAGTTTGTCCACCTAAATGGGACCTTATATATCTCATACGTAGGTATAGCGGTAACAAATTACTTAACTACGAGGGTAATTTTCGTGGAAACCTGAATCCTATCAGCTACGAAGGTATTACCGAAACAGTTTCCAGTACATAAATACTGTTATATAGGTTGAAAGTTGTGTAGGTGTCTCTTAGGGTAGTAACACTACAGGGCTTATTAATATACCAACTAGCTTATGCCAGCTTCTACGCCCGCGCGGAGCTCGATATTTATCCCATGGAATCATACTATCGAGATAAAAAGAATCCTACGTGATAATCCAGGCTATAAGCTATCGGTGTGCTAAACATCCAAATCCGTTCGTTCTGTAGTTTTTGCATGAAAGAGTATGTAACAAGCATACATCCATTATCACAAACTTTCGCATTATTATATTAGTACCTACGATTTTCACGCCTGTATTCCTTTCTCAGTTCAATGCCCCCAATAGTAGGCCACATACCTAAACTTATGGTATTTATAAAGTTTAATATCATCATCATTCATTCATCGGGCTTCATTATTCATTATACTATAATGTAGATAGATAACGGTAAGTATATACTTTCAAGATGATTAAAATTTTCTAAGATTTCCGGTGGAGAAAAGTGAACATTGTTATTTTAAATTAATAACTCAATTTCAGTTGTTCTTCGAAATACCAAACGTGATAATGAGGATGAATGATTCGCTGAAACTGAAGAATAAGATAGAAAAGGCGTATAGCTATAGATTGTGCGAAATATAATGTAAATTATGTAAAGTACTGATTGATAGAATGATGGTTGGCAGGGTACAATGGATGAAGAAAAACTTCAGTCAGTTCAGCAATCATCAATCATTCTTTCAACAAAAAGCATAAGTAATAATTTTGAAATACCAAACTAAACGAATGGAAAGTCTGTCTATTATTCAACAAAATATAAGCCAAATTCTAACTCACTATTCCCGAACCACAAACACACAAACTATAATATTCCTTTGACAATTATTCCAAATATTCACGCACCGTATGAAGAGTGCTCTAGAAATGCATTGTGGTGAAACTAAATTGTCAAATAAAATCCAGACCACATTCATGAATCCATTGAATCCGTTTAGTGCCCACAGAGGTTCCCAACCTTTGGTCCGCGAGAGCTCTAAATTATGGTCCAGGAGAGCTTTAAACCTTTGACTTAAAATAAATGCAAGCTCTAAAATCACATCGAGGAAATTTTTGTATGTAAAAATATTTTCTTTGCTGCTACAATAAATTGTATCTTATCTATCTTTAGATAAAAAGTATTTTTTTTTCACATAAACTTAAAATGAAGACGATACAGTGCTTCGAAAACTCGTGTGACGTCATGATAGTACATTTTGACGACAAAAGTGACGTTTCAAGCCCCACTCCAAGATCTTTGACGCGTTTTATCTTCGTAATTTTTTATTGATTTGATAAAACAAAAAACACGTATTCAATATTTTTCGATAATCTAACTTACGGACTAAACAGAATCATATTATTTTGACCCAGTCCGATCCCCTATTGTCTACAACCACCTCTAGATCAAACGGATTGCACTGGGAGCGCAATCCAAATTCTATGAACCAAGTTTCAGTGTTTTGCATGTAAAATACTGGAATTCAGCAGAATCCGGTTAGGTTACCTCAACATAGTTGGGGAAAGGGAAAAACAGAAAGGCTAACCAAATAATAATTAATGGCAGGTATTTATTTCTTGAACCATATGTCAACTGCTAACAACAAAGAAAAAACGTGGCCTCTGGTCAAAAAAAGGTTTAGAGCCGCTGATTTAGTGGAAATTTCAGCAACAATGTAGCAAGCTTTATTTATAGTGGGCCGAAAAATCAGTAGGACGGGCAATTTGACAAAAAGGCCTGAGGCTATTGAGTGGGAGCCATGGATTGGAAACATTGCCTATATTTGCTACTGGCAGCTATATTTTATTGTTGCTGACTTTCTGTATACTATTCATCATGTTAGGTTTGGTTAGGATTATTGATAAATTAATGTTTTACTGAATTCCTTATACTGCCTCGTTGGAGTGGTCGCGAATGCTGAGCATGAGGTCTAGTGTTTGATTCCCAGGTTAGGCAAAGTGTTATTGGGTTTTACCATCAGGAATTTCTCGGTAGCAGCCCTGGAGTCTGGATTTGTGCCCGGTTAAAGGGAATAGGCTCGCCTCCTATTACATTGGGCTTAAACATAACAGGCGAAATGTGGGTGTACTGTTAGGTACGCTTCCGCCTCTGCCTCGGGCAATAAGAAGCGTGATGTTTTCATGAGAATCCATCTATAGTAGATAAAAGACGTTTTACATCAGACGACTTTAATTTTAAACGAAGTTACGCTTTTGACAATCAGAAAAGCCGCGTCTTTGCTAACGTATGGAAAGTGGCTTACACTTTATCTCTGTGGCACAAAGTTTCTGTGAGCCAGTCCTCACGATGATTAGCCTGACTTCTTAGCTTAACAGCTACTGTTGGGCATGCGGTCCCGGGTTCAATTACCAGGTTTTGTAAAGTGTTATTGTGTTATGGAGATCAAAATATACGGCGAAATGTGGGAGAGCTACATATTAAACACACCCCTGCCTAACCCTCCCTTCGAGGATCACAGGCGTTATGTTACGCCTACTACTCAATAGGTTTTAACTAGCCTTCGTTACAAATTCCATATTAATTCCGCTCCAATTTTGAACTTATATACTTGTAGTAGATTCATATCCAGAGATCCAAATCTAGATTCATGAAATAATCCCGTAATATCAATTGCATACATACAACAAATACCTACCAAGTCCTACACAACGCTAGCCGGTCACCTGTACCCGACAACTCGCAATAACCACACTTTGTGGTGAACACTAGTTTGCAGTGCCTTACACCAACTTGACTTGAACAGTCGTTACCGAATCGAATAGCAAACCGACTTGCTGCAACTAGTAAGTTTTAAAGCTAAAACTTTGCACTTGGATTTCTCTACGGGCGAATGGTGACTTGAATGAAATGTAAGTTTCGTGAAGGATATATATCGTAATGTATGTTTTGTACGGTTCGATATGTTCGATACGGTAAATTAACCTTTTTAAAGGCATTTGTGGAAGCTACAAAATTGGATAGACTTTGTACGAAGTTATTCTTGCAGTTAAAAATCTTGTTCTTGTGAAGGTTATCTAATCTGCTTAACTTTTTCCCAACTATGTTACGGTTGGCTTACAATATAACCGCATGCAGCTGAATACCAGTATTTTACGACTGTATTTCGTTACTCCGAAGTTCGAAATACCGAAGTACGGTATACAGAAAGTTTGTGAGTCCGAATTACGTTAGTCAGAATGTACGCTATGACGAAGTACGGTATTCAGAATGTTCGTTACTCCGATGTACGTTACTCCGAAAGTTTGCTACTTCGAAGTACTGTACTCAAAATGTTCGTCACTCCGATGTACGTTACTTCGAAAGTTTGCTACTACGAAGTACTGTATTCAGAATGTACACTATCTCGAAGTACGGAACTCCGAAAGTTTGATATGACCAATTACTCAATAATAATTGAGAATTACTGACTTGTAAAACCTATTTGCACAATAATCATCATTTCTACTTGACTAATTCGAAATACTCTCTAATGAGGAATATTCTCAATTATTATTGAGTAATTGGTCATAGCAAACTTTCGGAGTTCCGTACTTCGCGATAATGTACATTCTGCATACAGTACTTCGTAGTAGCAAACTTTCGAAGTAACGTACATCGGAGTGACGAACATTCTGAGTACAGTACTTCGTAGTAGCAAACTTTCGGAGTAACGTACATCGGAGTAACGAACATTCTGAATACCGTACTTCGTCATAGCGTACATTCTGACTAACGTAATTCGGACTCACGAACTTTCTGTATACCGTACTTCGGTATTTCGAACTTCTGAGTAACGAAATACAGTCTAAGATTTTACTAAAGAAGTAACTCTACAAAATCAAGATAGTCGGATTCTCCCCAATTGCATTGTTTCCATTCTATCTCTTAAAACGATCATCATTATTATTGTTCCAGTTCCTTCCTCCTTATTTCATCTTTCACATTATAGGTACATACACTTAAATTTTCCATATTTCTTTCCGTAATTTTACTTTCATGATGTCATCAATAAAGAACGATACCTGCGCAAGGGTGAGAATTTAAACTCCTTTCTATCGATTGATCGGAAGCTTGGCTCCACCAATATCGCTATCATACATTAGGAGCTACATAACAGGCTTTAGGGCTCACATTTGAAACCGAGTTCACTCCACGTAAGTACCAATTTGCCGCATCATTTACTGTAGGCCTTCGCTTCACTCCTATATAAATCACAACAAAGATTTATAGGCATAAAACAATTTTACATTATTAAATAAGCAATATATTCAAAAATGTCGTTACGAGGCCTGAGAATGTTCGAACACGAGTAAAGAGCGGGGGTAATGGCCTATAAAATGGCCTTAAGAGGCCATTTGTCATGAACGAGTGCCACTACGTCGGCGGGTGTCTATTGCGAATTTATTGACATTCGTAGTAGCACGGAATACCTGTGTCGATCGTTTGAACTGCATTTTCGATGACTCAATTTCCTGGCCTAGGCATAAATTGGAATTTATTGGTGCTCAACTCGAAGAATGTTGGATGGTGACATTTTAGAAGTGTATAAAGTATCTTTAGATTCTCTCGGAATAAGTATATTTGCGGCTATCTTTACTTTGATATATAATCGGTGCCACACACAGCATGTATTGCTTATTTATTTTGTGAATTGCAGCAGGTGAACGGAGTTGTGTGGAAATAAACTACTAGAAAATTTATGTAGTTTGTAGAAATGCTACCAAACAATAGCTTCTATTGTTCCGAGTGTTTTATACATTCGGTGGAAAGTTATGACGAAGTAGAAGAAAGTATTAACTAAAGAGGGTTGAATTTCTCGTCCATTCCTATGTTTAAATACAAACAATACTAATTTTAGTCTACTACGAATCCAAGTTATTACCTACGAAATATAATTCGCAAACGATCACTACCTACCTAATTAATTAAAAGTAAATTGAAATCAGATCCCCATTGCACAAAAGGCAATTATTATTTCAATATTCTATTAATATTCAAATCAAATTATGTTACGACTGATAAATTAAGTGGATTTAAAGTAATAACTGAATATCAATATTGCCATAAACCGGGCACAAATCCAGTCTCCGTTGCTGCTACTGATAAATCCCTGACGGAAAACCCCAATAGCACTTTGCCCGACCTGGGAATCGAAGCCCGAGAACCTTATGCACAGCAGTGGCGCTTACAACTACTAGACCTACGAGGCAGTCATTACTAAATAACTTGCTTGAAAATCGTTTAAAAGCACAAAAACCTCAGCTCATATCCAAAATAAACCTATCTTAGTACATAAAATTGTCTGAAAGTGTTTAAAAAGTTCGTCAAGCACGTTAAACTGTTGGATTAAATGTTTCTCTTTCATTTCCCAGTTCGTCCAGTTTGTTGATCAAACATTAATTACCTGAAACTTTAGTTTGCAACGAATCGATCAAACGCGATAAATAAACCTATCTAACTGTCCGTGTCTGTTCAGCTGTCCGTGTTCTAGCCTAAACGATCAGTCAGAGGCATGTCAGAGGTCCTAAAACAAGCGAACGGTGTAGTCGTAGCGTAAATACGTCGTTTCTTTATCGAAAATACATCACTATCATAAATCCTGTAACATCATCCTTTTATAGGGTCGGCGCAACACCTTTTGTCTCATATCATTCCTCACACAATCCATTTCACTTTTCTTTTGGTCTTCTTCACCTTCTTCATCCATCTCCATTCATCACAAATAGTCACATGCGATTTGTCTCTCCTCATCACATGCCCATGCCGCAACAGACAATTTCCTTTCTGTCTGTAGTCGTATAGCATTTCATTTAAATTATTTGCAACAAATACAATCAGTATCTTCCATGGATATGGAGAAATTCTTAAAATTATGAAAATTAATGTAACTTGACCAGGACTTCAAAAAGCGAGTACGCGACTGCCACTGGTCGAGTCGGGTACGAATTGTATTACAATAAACAACTAAACTTATCTTCTTTTTCACAAAGTAACTGAACTTGAAAATGTGTGATAATGATATCCGTAGTGTACCGTAGTATGCACAAACAAAAAAATAAGACTACGTGTATAGAAAAACACACTCCGTAATGTTTGTGAGAATCAAAAGGCTTTCACGACAGGCCTGATTCGAATGCGAATTCATGAATACGTGGTCTTTATTCAGCTGTTTAATAAGGATGAGGGCTGGCACAAAGCTATACCAGCTTGAAATGAAGGACAATAGGGATTCTGTGGCCGCTGGAGCGAGGCGTTATATCACTGGAACTTTGAGCTGACCTAGTTCCGAAGACGGAATTCGGACAAGACTCAAAGTGAAATTAACAAATTATTGTGTACCGTAAGATTGAGTGGCGTAAGTTGATTATAGAAGTGTTTCTTATATGTTTACTTTGTTTACCTTATTTTTTTGCCAATTTGTTTTGTCCTGTGGGAAACCAATAAATACTTTTTGTTTCTTTCTTTCTTTCTATAATCGGCGAAACTCATGGAGCCCTGACAAAGCCAGAAGGTGTAGCGGCAGATCTCGTAGGATATGGTGGAATGAGCTGGACGAAACAAAGGACCAGTATAGTCGACGTTAGTCTTAGATCGGAAGAAATTTGAGTTATGCGTTGTCCTGCTGTGGGATTACACAGCCTAACAGTATTAATACCAGTCGAACTGTATTCGTTCCAATTCGTTAAATGATCACAGAGTGACAATTCATTATATTAACTGTGCTTGTAGCCATTTTAAGAACTGTGACGTGATTCATATTATTGTCCTAATATGATTCTGCTAAAGCGGACCTTTAACCTCCTGAAGTCTCAATGTCCGTAGCTTGTTTTTGTAGCCGGTCTGCAATAAGTATCTACATAGCTGTTGACCAAAAAAAAAACGCAAAAAACAGCAATATTAGTAGTAATATGAAAGTTTATTCTTCAAAGAAAGTAAGTATGATAGATGTTCGGTACCTACGTCGTTACGTGGAAAACTTACGAATCAAGCGAGTTCGGTAAAAGTTTCTCACTTCCGTACAACATAACAAAATGGAATTATAGGCTTTTGCCCTCTTACTTCCTTGATACAATAGTAGATTATTGCATCGAGCACAAAGTAAGCGAGGGCTCTAATCAAACAGGCACGAGGGCAATATAAATTACTTAAGGCGAGGTGCATACTCTGCTTTTCTTTCAACTATTTAATCTGGCATTTTGCGTTTCTGACATTCTGCGCCTAAACCATCTATACTAATATTATAAAGCTGAAGAGTTTGTTTGTTTGTTTGTTTGTTTGTTTGAACGCGGTAAACTCAGAAACTGCTGGTTGGAATTTTAAAATTCTTTTTGTGTTGGATATTCCATTTATCGAGGAAGGCTATAGGCTATATAACATCACGCTACGGCTAATAGGAGCGGAGCATAAATGAAAAATGTTACAAAAACGGGAAAAGGTATTTCCTTTTTGAGAGCTTCCGCTGCGTGCGCTGCGAAAACGGTTTAAGTTACGCTAATATCGTGTGAAGGAATTGTTCCTCTTTAAAAGTTTTAAAAAAAAGTCCGCGACAGCATATATAGATATATAAATATAGATATATATATATATATAGATATATGCTGTCGCTGTCTTATAGGATTGACTCACTGTAACCTTTTTTTACAGTTAAACTGTTAGGTTAAAAATAATTATTTTTTGCGAAGCTTATTTAACCCATATGGTATTAATTTATATCTAAATAAATGTGTTTGTTGGCACGGAAATTTAATATAGAATATTTGTGCCCTTTACTCTATACAGTTTAAACAAATATCTTAGAAGATATCGCAATGTAAAAATATCCGCGCGGCAAAATATTTCGCGCGTCGCAATGTAGGTACGGGGGATTCTGGCTGGCCTCCGGGAAATTCAAATTCAAAATATTTACTGCATCATAATGTTTGCAAGTATAGAGTGTTATAGTATATTAAATTTAACAGTAAGAGATACCTATAGTAATTCACACTTTAATATAATCTAAGCTAATCTAAATTATCTGAACTATTATAATAAAGAGGAAAGATAAGATTTTTTGTTTGTTACGATTTAGCTTAATTTATGTCGGATAGTCGATATCGAGAAAGGTTTTATGCTATATTTATGTGACGCAGACGAAGTTGCGTGGGTCAGCTAGTAGTAGATATAAGAAAGTCATATCAAACAGTTAAAAGATTTTCTATAACACTGTCGGCTTCATTTAGAATGTTTTCCGGAGTTAATGTGTCGCTCGATGATTCCATTTTAATTCGAAGCCGAAGCACTCAAAATCAGATAGTACCTATCACACTTTATCGTTTCCAAAAATATTGTCAAGCAAAATTAACAAAGTTCCCGCCAAATCACTTATTTTAAATTTCTTTCATTTTTAAATCAGAGTTAGCAGCAATCATTTTTTAAATTTGGAACAAGTAGGATAGAAACGAATAATACGTACGTAAAAAAAAAGTATTGATATCGGCTGGCTGAATAAAGATGCCATTGAGATTTGCACCTTTTGGTGCGATTAAAAAAAATAAACTGTGCAATAATGAAATTTCATACATTTTTATTGCTCTAGAGCATTAAAGACTCGCTTTGTACTGAGTTTTTAGTGTGATTGTGATGAAATTAAAGCATAGTTGGAAGAAAAAAATATTATGGAGACAGGTTACAGTATACGCTAATAGGTAGGTATCTACAATAAATGTTTTGAAACTTCTGTAAAGTTCTCAGGTACTTATTTGAAGTTTGTCTTATGTACTACAGCGCTCAAAGATGGTCGACTACTTCTCAACTTTATTACTTTTTACTTTGGTCAAAAAGTGGTAGACCGTCAGTGGGCCCACTACGTAGTTCATGGTGTTTATCAAAAAAGACTTAAAACTACAGCTATAATTCTTGTAGTGTCTATGTATGTGTTGGTACAGCGATGTATATAGTTTGCACCTAGAACAATATGTCAAGATCCGGAGACGTACGAAGGTCTTCGATATGGGAAAACGCGTTATGGAGCTTAAATAGATTTGGGCAGGACTTCCAGCAAGGCGACGTGATGGCGGGTGGAGTAAAGCTATGACCGAGAGACGTCCAAGGAATGGAAAGAGAGTTATTAGCCGTCTGCCGGCAAGATGGACAGACGACATCGTTGCCATTGCGGGCATATCTAGGATGAAGCTGGCACAATGGCGTGAAGCTTAGCACAAGCAATGAGAAGCCTGTACCCAGCAGTACCTAGGTGCAGTCTTGGCTGCGGATAATGATGATGAAAACAATATGCGAAAACTAGTTGAATACTTGCAGAAAACTCAAAAATAATTTCAAATCGGTAACATTAATAATTATCTATCTCAACGTTACATTAAAATTTGTATCATACATACAATTACCTACATGAGTGACATATTATGTCATAAAATAATTAAAAAAAAACAATATAATATAATATAATGGTATAAAACAACAAAAGCATATAAAGAACAGGAACAAAGAACACTTTCTAAGAATTCTAAGCAAGCAAGCAACTTTAATTTTATTCTCATTCTACACAAAACAAATGAAAACGGAATTGGAGTAGACAAATCCGGTGTACAAAATGGTACACAAGACAGGAATCGTAAGACAGTATAGTTGACCGAGTTACATAGTAAAATAGGTGACTGGGTTATTTATCCAATTTGCTACGACTGCCTGCATTGTGACTGCACAATGCATGCAGTAGTAGCAAGTGAATACCTAATCTTGAAAATACTACCCGAGCTGCATTTTTTACAAATGGGTCCTATCTGCCTATAGATTTAACGTAAAATTATGGTAAAATCATCAAAGGGCCTATAATACAAGTAGGAATAAAGTACGAGTAGCCTTTAAAGCGATTCATATTTCTACAACCACTTTCAACAGAAAATGGTAACGAAAAGTGAATGTGTGTGTCAATTCATTACACTTTTGACATCTAAACCAGTATGCCTGAGAAATCATTCTTGGCCGGTATGAAAAGAAAAGTTGGAGGACCTCGAGCGGAATAAAACTCCCGACACCAGGTTTGGCACTAACCACAAGATAACGAAATACTTTGTTTAGGGACTCAGTCACTGTTAAAATAAAGTTTATTTTTAAACAGCATTATTTAAATGCATGTTAATATTGTTTTTCAAAAATTCAGAACCCTTCATAAAAATAGAAGTAGCACATACCTACAATATAATTAAGAAGTATCTCACAACACCTTTATGGAACTCACACCATTGTTTGCTAAAGCTCCATAATGTCCCATTAGCTACATCGTATCAATTAATTTGCTGTTCAAACATCTCGCCATTAATATCTTAATAGACCTTGAAGAGCCTATAAGTACAATATATAGCTCTATAGTATATAATATTATTATAGACCATATCCATAGTACCGTAGACATTCAGTATTTCAATTAGGAACAAATGGCCGGAATCAGTTAGCACGCACATGTAAAGCGTTTGCACGAATTTATTCTAAGTACTTATGGTTCATGAGATATCTTGTCAGTCCTTCTCCATAGAGAGAGATCTTTACTTTGGAATGGGCCACTACATTCCTTTTGCGGCTTTTATGCCTTGTGGCTGAGAATGAAGCTTATTTTTGTTTTACGATGGATAAACTGCTTTCTTGCATCATATAGCAAGAAAAGAGGTGTCTAAAGAGATGACGAGTAATAAATAAGTATGGAAGAAGTAGACATCCTGCGCTGACCCCAATAAATTGGGATAAGGACAAGAGAATGATGATGGTGACCTACTTTGACGATTCAAAAGTGTCTGTATTTCAAATATAAATGGTTTGGTTTGATTTTTCCTCGTCAGTAAGTCAGGGTTGCCTCATTGAGACACGTAGTACTGTCTACGTATGTAGTGCAACATGAAAACCACAACAAAAAGTTTAGTTAGGTTACAGCTCGCGTTTGGATTAGTTGGTTTACTGTTTGTCTTTACACAGTGACTTTTTTCTTGGAGCTCCAACACACACACATAATATTGGTTAGTTTGGTAATAATTAATGTAGGCCTGTGTTGTACTCAATGCTTGTCACAAAGTGATTGTTTTGTTGACAACTTGGATCCAGGAATTTGATACTATGAAGATTGCAATAATTGGATCTTTTTGTAGTTAATGGTCCATATTAAGACATGTTACGAAAAAAATAAATAATGCAATGTATCTTTCAAGTTTTTTTGGGTAATCTTTCGTGGTAAAACTAACTAAACATTAACAGTTGAAATACATGAACGAAAACGCACAGATCATCAAGTTTTAACCCCAAATGAGGCACAAAGGACAAGTCCCAATGAACAAACTAGCCCACTTAGCCATCAATCCACGTACTTAATTAACTTTCTCATTAATCCAACTGAACCAGTCGAGGATTTGAATAAGAGATTGCATAAAACGACACTCGACAATTAGCAATGTAAATAAGGCCTAAAATTTCACACGCGCAACTTTAACAGCGATAATTGTATGGCGACTGTAGCCGAAGATAGTTGCGAAGATATCGCTTAGTTTAATTTCACGAAGCAGTGTTATCTTCCTCACAACCTGTTTATCTTTTTATTGATTGCCTCCTTCTTTATGGCATAATTTGTTTTACAGTAGCCCTTATATAGTAGGTAGCGCAACTGCATTCAATTTATACTTGTTGGATTTCGAGGTTTTAGACAGACTCAAAATGATTACGCACATGTTTTTTGGTGTTAGTCAGAATTTGTATTAGATCGGAAAATATGGAAAGAGAGAAGGGATGACTTTGTCCTCCAGTGGGGCAATATGCAATAAAAAAATATTTTAGCTTTGGCAAACCAGACTTAGAGTGCAGTGGTGGCTCAGTGGTGGCCCAGTGGTGGCGGCCCCGACTTACGAACAGTGAGTCGTGGGTTCGAACTCCGTCAAGCGCATTACTTTGTGTGATTTATATCATCACCACTGCTTTCAAAACGGTGAAGGTAAACATCGTGAAAACGATGTCTTAGAACCAAAAAATTCGAGAACCATGTGACATCTACCATTCCGCACTGGGCCCGCGTGGTAGATATAGCCCATCAGTCTCCTAGAGTGGAGGCCTGAGTCCCTGCAGTGGGAACATTATGGGCTGATGATGATGATGAAACCAGATTCAATACACGCTCAGTCAGACTCTATTTTAGCATCAAAGATTTTTATCAATTTACTTTTCCAAGCAACCAATTGTTGCTCCTAATACAGTCGTCCGTCTGCTCACCTTCTAAGTGATGTCTTTGGGCTTGTTCCTCTTTGGGCCTCAAGATTAAAGCCTTTTAATTAGAAGAGAATGTTTCGGCTTAATGGGTCGAATGTTTGTCTTGTTCTCGCAATGTTTGAAACTAAACGAGCTTCAGTTAATGTTCGTGAAGAACGTCGTCTTTATTTAAGGAAAAACGGACTGAAATGTTACTTATCTTGTGTTTTGAAGACTTGTGAATAATTTTGGAGTATTTTTTCTGTGGCTAGGTCTAGTTACTTCCGTCAGTTTTAACAG
The DNA here is from genome assembly GCA_949775195.1 of Diarsia dahlii. Classification (NCBI taxonomy): domain Eukaryota; kingdom Metazoa; phylum Arthropoda; class Insecta; order Lepidoptera; family Noctuidae; genus Diarsia; species Diarsia dahlii. The sequence goes on along the minus strand of OX459210.1, from coordinate 9,197,209 downwards.
TTGAGGCCCAAGAGAGATCACGAATTAATTTTACTATTTTCTTCCGTTTAAGTATTTAAGCCTAAGGCGGCGTCCTAATTGGCAACGCTCGTACGATCGAACGATGCGTTCCCGTCGTACGACGAGATTAAACACGCTATAGTTTCTTCAGTGTGTCCTAATAGAACTTGCAAGTGATCGTGCGATCACAGTAAAAAGCTTAAAACGGTCGTACGATCGTGCGATCGTCCAAGCTACAAATCTCTTCTGATTGGTCACGCGTCAGTGCGCGAGCAGAACGCGGGGGGCGTGGGACGGCACAGGTGAGTCGAGATGCGAGAGAACGCATCGTTCGGTCGTACGATAGTGCGTTGCCAATTAGGACACTAGTTGGACCATCGTACGATCATTTTCATCGCACGACGATGAACGCATCGTATGATCGTACGACTGCTGCCAATTAGGACGCCGCCTAAGATGTATCTTCGAGTATCGAGTTTAAAATAACAAAATCGACCGATTCTGTTGACAATGTTACGAAATGCGATAACTTCACGTTCGAAAGTTAGCGAAACCAGGAGTATGGCAGAGTAATAGGATTAGGAAAAGAATAAACCTATATATCTAAGGGCCGGTTTTTCAATCGCCAGTTAACTTTTACCTGAGGAATAAAAGTGATGTTTTGACAGATTGTCTATACAAAAACTGTCAAAATGACAAACTTATTCGTCAGATAAAAGTTAACTGGCGATTGAAAAACCGGCCCTGAGTGTGATATTTCCAGATTTAAAATTCTTGTTTATTTTAAACTGCCATAGTCTCTGTACAAGTTCCGAGTATTGACTCTACAACATTCAAAGCCCTTTGTAAACAATGGCAGACCGGTCATTGACATGTGCTTTGAAACGATACGCCGCGTATACTACCCCCTAGGGTAATGAGGCTTGATGTCTTGATGTTTTCTGACTGGCCTGTTGGTCTAGTGGTTAGTGACCCTAACTGCTATGCCGGAGGTCGTGGGTTCGATTCCCACCCAGGACAAATGTTTGTGTGATGAGCACGATCATTTGTTCTGTGTCTGGGTGTAATTTATCTATAATATGTATGTATTTAGAAATATATAAGTATGTTTATCAGTTGTCTAGTACCCATAACACAAGCTCTGCTTAGCTTGGGACTAGATGGCGTTGTGTGATAGTTGTGGAATATTATTATTATTATGTTGAGGCGCAAAGTAAATTATTTCCACATGGAGCCACGCACCTTAAGCGGTGTATGTTTCCTTATAGGTATAATCAAGGTATAATATTGTAAATGGTAGGGTTTATTGATTTAGTTTGTGTTATTGTTAGTAATATTGCGTGATACCTACTTCGAAAGAAAAGAGAAGCCAACTGCGAAATTGTAATGTCACGTTTACGCCTAAGGCTAAGGGCTAGGCAGAGATATACCCAACTATAATAGTATTTTACATGGAACGCCTGCCTATCTGATCTCCACAACCCAGTTAGTATACGATACCCTTGGGCTAGACTGGATGTCAAACTATTAATTTTTAGTATGCATGTATTGTTGTTGGTGTACCTAATAAATAAATAAACTTTTAGGTCACTGATTACCTGTAACGACTGCCAACATTTTTGTTTAGACATAAAAAAAAACCGTTCCTAAACAAACGAAGTTTTCAGTTTCAGCATATCTACACTTTTTTAGGGGCCGAGGGGCCGAAATTGGACTAAACGAATAAAAAATCACCTGAATATTTTTTTCTGACTGGCGTGTAATAAAAAATATCGTAACTTTGAACCTGTTTACATAAAATCTCAACATGCAACTCTCGGTTGAATTGCCCCAAATGCGACCCTTCCCGATTTATCATTCCAGTCGATATCCTACCCAGCAATAAAACAGGAAACACGGACAACAATTAAACAGAAAAAACACACCTATTCAATCAAAACGACATAATCATAAAAACACGGAAAATGTATGTCATCAATCAAATTAATGTTCCGAAAAGAAATTACAAGCAAAAAAGACGAAATATGAACGTGTACCGGCAACAAATCTTTTTTATTTATATCATATGCCATGTACTTCACCCACAAAATATACCTTTCCTGTTATATGTCAACCTTTCGCCCAAATCCCAATTAATTTGGAGTCAGCGCAGCTTTTCGTTTCCCATAAATGTCTACCAACCATTTTCCCATCTTTCTCATAATCTATACTTTGTTTCTTTGGTCTTTCCCTGCTTTTATGGCATTCATAGATCCTGTTCTCTTTTTTTTTTTTGGTGGGTCGGCCATCAACTCTTCTTTTCTTTTTTCTTTCCTTCCTGCGCCAAACTAGTACCTCAGTTTTGAGCCGACACAATTTAGATGGCCATCGACACGCTAAGAAGAAGACTCTTTGTCATTTGTGAGGTGGAATAGCTCGATAGCATTTGTTACACCAGGCCGTTCGCAATATTCGTCAACCAAAACATTTCTAATTCAAAACCTTCATACATTGATATAATAAAACCCTAGATGCACAGTCTCGAACAAAACAAACAGTCGAAGCTGTCGCCAAACACTCACCAATACACGCACTACTACATTTGTAGTTATGGTCACTATAAACATTTTTTTTTTTGGCAAATTCAACCTTACGCAGATTCCTTTTACAATGCAGTTATAAAAAGCAATATAAAAAGTATTTTGTACGACCGTGCAGAGACGCGAGCGACGCGAGACTATTTCAAATGAGTTCATTGTGAACTCATTTTAAGCGGACGGTTTTGAGACGCGGAGTGTGTATCTTGGGTTTTAATAAATCAATGCCTTCATAACGTCATATCGTTCATTCTTCAGCACCATATGGGACTGCCGATTTCCTCGCTCCTTTCATACTCCTAACATTCTCATTCCAGGATTAATTTCGCAAGTATTTTTTAATTTAGCTGCGAATTAGGGTCCGAAAAGGCGTATAACTCTCCCTACGAGATTGGGGTCCTGGCAAAACTTCAATTAACTTGAATAATTAGAGAGAACCGGGCTTTCGAGAAAGGCGGTTCAAACCGGGTAGTTGGGTAAATAAAGGGATATTTTTAATGTTAACAATGCTAAAGAATTGGTGATTAATTGAACAGTTTATTAAGAGTTTAAATGTAAATTGGATGCGTTGTTTCCGTGTAGGTAGGATCTAAAGGAATAAATTGCAATTAAAAGATGTCATTAATTTCGCCTCGACAAGACAGAAGTTCATTAATTTGAATGTGTAATCTCGAACCCTTACAAAGAACATATATATATATAGAACCTCTATATGTATATGTAAATGCGACACGAACAATTGAACCCCTAAATTGTAGGAATGTCTCGTCTACGTAGTACCTATGCGTTAGTTCTGGACTCAGAGAGTGCTGGAAGAAATGTTTTTGGAGAATTTGTCAAGAATTTCTTTGAAATAATGACTTAAACCTAATTGGTGCCTATTAATCTTAGTTCCCTAAGAACCTAGAACAGCTAGACCAGCGTGACTTACAAAACGTGTAGGGTATCCAATAGGTACCTCACGATAGCTGAGACGATATTCCTCATCATTTTTTGTACCTATATTTTTAAATATTAGTTGTGAGTTGTGTGTTTACTGCTTTTTTTTATTGTATCTTATATTTGTGCGACAATAAATATTTTTTCTTTCTTTCTTTCATCATCACGTTCCAAGTGTACCTTTTTTCTTTCTTTTTTTTTTAACCTAAAGACCACTTCTGCCTAACGCATCGAGAATACAACCGAAATATTATGTTTAACACTTACAATAACCTATAACTGGCCACAGGTTAAGTTAACTGTGAATATTACCCGTTTTGTTCCGTTATGGCGCAAAATGAGATACTTATTAGACATTTAGCCGGCTCGTGAAATTTTAATATGCAGATATGGACGGGAAATGGTCCAAGTAGAAAATAGACCGCACTGCGACCGTTTGAAAATGGATAGTAACACCAGCGTAGGATTATTTATTTATTTAGTTTGTGTAATACAATGTTCACAACCATAGTAAAACATACTTAAGACATAGGCTAAAAAGTACTTAAAACTATCCAAAATACACTAGTTTATTTTTCAAACACTTTATAAAACTATGTAAGTAGTCCTAGCCCTTTGCCTAATCCTTCAAAGACTATAAGGCGTGATGTTATGAGATTTACAAACTAGTGCTTCGTTAGTTTAGTGAACGTAAGCGCTACCTGAGCTTTGGATTCTGGGTTCGATACTCGGGTTGGGAAAATGTTATTGAGTTTTTCCATCACAACTATCTATTCTATTCACGAGATCTGGATTCGTGGCCGGTTGATGGCAATAGGCTTGTCCCTTACATGGTATGAAAATATTAAGTAGTGAAATATATTTTATATGTATATTTTACCATTTTGAGGATTGAAAGGAGGAGCGAGATGTTAAATAATGAAGTTTGATATTTACAAACACCTTATTAAAACGACTGGTCTATTATTTCAATGTTTCCTTAAAAAAACATCGTAGACGAGACGGTAACACCATATCGTCTTTAATTTCTAGCAATTATTACAGAGAAAATATATAATATTAATAGCTCGAGCGAAAACTCCACCGTTTGAGAAAACATTTGTTCCAAAGCTCTTCGAACACTAGTGCGGGTACCGATATTATTTTAAGCCTTCCGTTCTTATTCCCAGCGCACCTAGTAAACACAGGTGAATTTGTTTGGTCTTTGCTTTTAAAATTACTTTTGTTTCTTACATTATTTCTGTTACTTTGTAGTTTCACAAACTTGGGAAACTAATATTCTAGGATTTTTAATTAATTGGATCTAGATTATTCATGTGCCTAGATTGTCCCCAACTAGGGTTGGTTTCTTAGTATAACCAGATTCACCAGTACTCCCCGAGATTGCGATCATTTTAAGGGTTTCGTACCACAAAAGGTAAAAAAATAACTCTTATTAAGATCACTCTCTTGTCCGTCTGTCCATCCGTCTGTCTGTGTGACACCACCGATTTTTCCAGGCACGGGTGGAACTAGCAAGTTGAAATTTATACCAGATACTGAGGTATATAGTCCCTATTAGGTGTACAAAAATCAAGGTCCTGAGTCAACACGATAATAAGATATGGGCAATTTTTTGTTCGAGACCAACCTTCTAGTTTCTGAGATAATGGGCGGTCAAAGTTCCACATGTATATTTCTTTAATACAAGTATGGCCTTCGTTCTATTCAATGTATATTATTCACCAGCACAATTATTTGAGTGCGTTTCATTGAGTTTTACTATAAAACGTTATGTTTTCACCATAAAAAAGTAGTTGTTACCCAGCAATATTTTTTGCGTACTCAAAGCTTTCCGTACATCAAACTAAGTACCCTCGTACTTATTTTGATGTAGGTACGGAAGCTTCGTGAAGCTTCCGTTTACATCTTGAATGTAGCCCAATAAAAACCTCATAACACTTTTCTGAATCCAGGATGCATACTCAGCAGTCGCATCTCTAATTACCACGAGAACAAGCAGGCAGTTAACAATACGGTAATATCACATCAATCCCATTTATCCAAAATTCACCTCTATCTACCAGCCTACAAGGGCGACAAGACAATGACATATAGTTTCTTACTAAAACCTTATTTCACTCACATTTGGAAACACTCCCGACATTACCCGGATTTCTAGGAGCACATCAAAACAAATGACGACCATTGCATTGCATGAACCCGACTGAACCATCTTTTCAAACGTATTCTAGTTGAATCACTATGAACTTTATCCTCGTTACAATAAGATCGTTGTTAGGTTGCTGTCACTGACAAGTCTGTCAAAGTTATTGTGGCTTTTATTTTCGTAGCAATAAAGTTGATTTTAGACTGCAGCTGTCAGGTAAATTATCTGCGAAGGGACTGTATCCCGGTTACGGGGCCTTAAGACGAAAATATAAGGCATAATGAAACAGTATAAAACGCTCATGACATGTTAGTATGCGTCATTTTTATTATGCTATGGCTGTCTTTTGGAGAATAGGGTGTTTGAAGACATTTCTGTGTGAATAAATGAGGATAGATCTTGTTTTAAAATGTGAAATGTTTGTGTTAACTGTGTTGTAACTGTTAGGGCTGAAATTGTAACCGGTTGAGTGCAATTAACCCATCCTAGTTATATTTAAGACCCCATACATATAACTAGGATGGGTGACTGCTTACCTTTTAAGGATTACAAGCGTAATTATGTATGTGGACCTATTTTGAAACAAAACCAAAAAGCAGCATTGTTTTAGGACTTTAGGTTTTAACTTTTACTACTTTTGACTATACGGTAATAAAGCTGAGAGAAGTACTTAAGATGTATGAGGTACTTAGTGGGTTGCTAATGTTCTTTAATTGTTGTACCAATTCGTTTTAGGTCGTCATACAACAAACAGTATAGGTCAAAGAAGCGGAACTTTGAGTTTGTTAAAATACTCTCTCTCTCGTACTTGCAATTATGAATTGCTAATAGAGGTTAATGAGTATTATGTTTTAAAACTAACTAACATCGGTGTTTCCTCTTCGACTACACTAAGAAGTACTACTGATAGATAACCCTCCATTTGGACTTCGCCACAGCCGGATAAAAGGTTGAGGTTATTGACTCCTTTCTTGTCTAGACAACCATCTTGGTCAGATCATATTATCAGGATCATGCAGATTAATATATGAGGTAGACTTTTGTTGAAAGTTAAGCACAAATATTTGAATGGACCTGTCCTGATATTGCACGCATTTGTCAGTTAGGGTTTAGCTCAACTCAGATCCTAAAGAACTCAACAACTCGGCTAGGTAGTCAGAGTAACAATTCAATTCAATTTCATTCAAATCGTTTATTTTATTCATAACGTACACCTTTTTTTGCAGGTTGGTAAAACATCAAATTTTAATGACTGAAATGGCCCCAGCAATTTTACTGACATCTCTTTGAGGTGCGCGTGGAACACGAACGCGCTATCGACACGGCTCATGACGTACAAAGGTGATAATTAATAAAAAATATAGAAACAATTATAATATGGCATAGAAAGTTTTTAATTAACTAGAGAGAGTGCTTTGTTACTAACATTTAAGTATAGTCACTGTCTTAAAATTTTAAACTGACATGGTCACTAACACTATTATTTATACTAAACGGGATATTTACCATGATTACTTATTTTTTGTTTGTTTGAATAAGTAGACATGGTAAATATCCCGTTTTCAGCATAGATAATAGTCACAATCTTTCCTACCAACCGCAATATGAACGTCAAACTAATTTACTACCAACAAAATAGGCATTTACCGCCTCATAATATTACAAAGACCAAAAAAAACACTTGACTGGTTTACATCCTTATCCGAGAAACGTCCTCAAAAAGCTGAGACAACTCAAAGAGAACAATATCAATGGGATCAAAGAAAAAAAAACATTGAAAAAACAAAACAAAGCATTTTATCTCGTAAGTACGCCAAACAAAAGGAAAGAAAGAAATATTTGAATTGTAGATGCGACAATGGCCTTTAAAAATTTAATTTTCGTATTGTCGTGTTTTACCCTTAAGCATTAAGGGGGAGTTAAACTTTGTGGGCGGGGACATGTAAATATTTTGGAACAGGACTATTTATTTCTTTCATTGAATGGTAATGACTGATTGCGGAAATGATGAGGCGATAATGACACTTAATAATGATGACAATAGACTCATTGTTCGTTGAAGAGGATCGTTATTGTTATTTTGATTAGATCAGGTAAGTGCGTTTATAATTTAAATGAAAGTGAAGACAGAATAAAAGTTTACAATGTGCTTGTTGAAACACAGGCGATTGAATATGTTTATGATCAGCACAGTATTTTATCGTAAAAGCCGGGTGTTCATAATTATAATATACTGTAAATGACATTTTTTATGTGCGAGATTCATCGGAGTAAACCGCATGGAGAGAAGAGTGGAAGACCATGTCCCACTGCTGGGCAAAGGCATCCTACCTTTTCCCAGCAGTGGGAGAAGAGGCTCACTCCCTAATACATGGGACTTAAACTTTACTAGCAAAATGTGGTTGTACTATGTATTATGTACCACCTCTGCCTTACCTTTCGAAGAATACAGGCTGTTATGTCAAATAGAAATCACAACTATGCTGTCAAACAAAAACTACATAAAATACTATACTAATAGAATCTCACAATATGTAACGTGCTCTTTCTATCATTCCACTTTTCTGTCTAGAGAGAATAGCTACAAACTTCAGCGCTACGCGCCGCGCCGGCCTACGCGCTACGGGCTACGGGCCTACGCTACGAACGCTACACGTCTCGTAGCCTTTTCCATATTCATGCCTACTACGCCTGTTGAATACTGGAAGCCCCAACTTTTCGAAAGTCACCGATATTGTAAATGTCTTGTTTGCCTTCACGAGACGTACCTTTATGGTAAATGTTTTTACTTGAACGGTGAGTTTTTAGAATTTTTTGCTTTTTATGTTCTGAGTTGTAAAGGAAAAACGGCACTGAAATACGATGAATTTTTCTAGTTACAATGATTTTATCCACCTACATAGATGAACAACCAAGTGAATTGACTTTTTGGATTGAATTTTTCCTGTAGCGTGGGTTACGAAATATAATGTCGGCTTTCTAAAAAACATAATATTTTTCATTTATGTTACCAATCAATTTATTACTTACCTAAATATTATAGAATGTCCTTTTTACGATGTAAACGTGCTGATTCTTGGTCTAACTTGAATATAAATGAGGTCTGATTTATTTTATCTGGGCGCATCGCTCCCGGCCTTTGATGGATGCTCTAAATAAGACAGACGTACTATCAAAGATCGCGGACAACAGCTACTTCAACAATAGTATGTTAGCGAACTAGCTGTTGCCCACGACCTTCGTCCGCATTAAATAATAATAAACATTTTACTTCCTTATTGGAATCGGATTTTGCGAGCAATTTCAAGGATTTTTTTGCACGGCACCCTCGATCTTTTTCTAAAATAAAAGTTACTCCTAATGACATTAGCTATTCGCCAGTACAGAAAATTTGGTTGAATATGATTCAGAATAATAAGATGAATGCACCCCTATCACCTTGCAGAGGGCAGTAAAAAATTACAAAAATACACTTCAATTTTATTTATTTGTAGGATAGATTTTGGATAATATCCAAATTAAATTATATATCTCCGTATCAACGAAACACAAAAACCCTTAGACATATAAACCCAGTCGAACGTCAGGTCAAATCGGATAGGGAAACTTAAAACCATTCGCTATTCATTATTCAATAAATTTTCCAGTACATTGCATTCTGCCCACGATTATTGGGTAGTTATAATATTATTTAAATGAATATAATGTCTCTGTCCTGTGACTGAATGAAATGAACGAGAAAATAGTGTTGTGTACAATTTAATAGGTTTTTGGGTTCAATGCGGGCTTTTTGGTGATATATATAATTATGTAGTTTATTTAAAAGTGTGATTGTTACCTTGCTTTCACCTTTTTCTATAGTTGTTGCTCACGAGCGATGTACGCGTGAATAGTACAATCGAGAAAGCTAATAAATATAGGTGTACAGGCAGAAATCTTTATAATTCTAGTAGGTACCTACACTGAAATCAAATCAAATCAAATATATAAACTTATTTGACTGTACTTCCCTATTTGAATGGGATAAGTTAAAAATATCAAGGGGTTAGGTATATTTTCACGGAACCGTAATCCTAGTTCTAAAATAAAATAAAAGTAGCCTAAGTAACTCCTTTAAGAATACTTCCTGCTCTTTTGTCTGGAAACCAATTTATTTATTGTTATTCACATGTGATGTGTTTGGGCATAACAATTTTTAAATTTACCTACATATTATTCTACCATTTTCGAAATTGCAACAAAAACTGCTAAACCATACCGACTTCTTGTACTCGTAAACCTCTTCATCTATCAACGCCACGCATCATAGGACCCAAAAGTCACTTCGATTCAAATTCAACAGATTTGGCAATCCAATTCTATTGGTTGATTTACAAGGGTCGCTCCAAGTTCCGCCCTGATTCTCCTCGGCTCCAAACATGAGATCATTCCACCCTTTGCCGCTAATGAAGGCAGGTGAGAGGCCTTGTGTTCTGAAGGTGGTACGAGAGGACTACACAAACACATAAATAGCTTTTGAAATGAGACACATTTCGTATACCTACCTACGGTTGTATTTTATGAGCTGAATTGTGAGACGGAATCTGAGTATATAATGATACTGTGTTGTTACGTAATACTACGTTTCACGAATATAATCTCCGACGATTAAGGCACAGGTTTACCTTTAGACCTACATTTAGCCGCTCGTTATTAAGTCCCGTTCAATAGGAGACCATTATATTGCCATCAACCGAGCTGATCCCATCTCAGAATTGATTCTTATTCTTTATGGCACACATAAAATAACAAATATAAACACAAATTACAATAAAGCTTATGTACAAAGGCGAGCTTAACCCAGAATTGGGTTTTCTTACAGCAAACCTAATTTCGCAATTGATGTAACTATTTAGCAAAAAAATAATTTCGTGCTACATTTCTCTGATGATGCATTGCAAAATACAATAAGCAACGACGATACCGAAGTTAACATGACACGCGATTCGCAATCAGACAGCCTCACAACCAACTTAGCTGAATATCTATATCAATACATTCTGCAATAATTCAACAAGTTTCAACGAGTTTCCTTCCGGGATGGGAAATAAGAAGAAGAAGGGAAGAAGTAGGATACGTACCTGCCTCTACAAATTTTTATTCGTTCTTTACACACCAACAAAGTAATATTGGCCCTTACATAATAAAGTAATGTACAATTCACTTTTACATCTACGCTTCCGTGCTACAAAGAGCAAACCTCGCTCAAAGTTTTGTAAGAATTCAAGTATTTCCTTAGAAATATCCCGAGCGAGTTCACAACAGAGATTTAAGGGGAAATTCACAAATACCTGGCAGCCTGAAAATTGTGCATTCACATCAAAGTCCTTTCTATCGGGCACCGTCTGCTTTGAAAGTCGTATTATGTAGTCAAGCGTATTTTAATTTATTGAAAATTATTGCTATGGCAACATAACAATAAGACTGTAATCGGTATTGAACGTTAGGTAGATCTATGTGTACACAAAGAAAGCTCTATGCAAATTATTAAAAATAAATGAAAACGTGTTGTGCCGACCTAAGGAACTATGTCAGGAAGACGATGATTATGATGATAAAATGTTTATATGGACCGGACTAAATTTTTGGCGAGCATAGGCTTATTACGTCTACTAGCCACAAATCAAAGGGAATCAAACTCAGGCATCCATGCTTAGCAGGAGAACATGCGACAACTACACCTAAAAAAATTTTGTAATATAAAAATAGTATCTCAATATGGAAATTGTACATAAAACCCTTTACACTTTTTGTCAAGAAACCGTATCAACAGAAAATTAAATCCTTACAAAACCAGTCAAGTAAATATCGAGCGATTCAAAAATACGTTCTCTCAAAGGGAATCCAATATGCATAGTGCAAGTGCAGTCCGTTGAGTAGTTTCTCAAGTAGCACCGATCGCATCGAAATGAATGCAATATTTCGAAGAGGTTCTATTTTAAAGTCCAGTCAAATATAGCGGAAGGCGGCCTTCACACATTTTATGAAACCCGCGACGACCTGAGCGTCGCAACCTTCATCCGTGAGAAATTATTATAGAAATACTACTAAAGTTATAAATGTATAGTAAGTAATTGATAGTAATATAGTTCAATCATTATTCGAAAGATACGTGGCCCCATCTATTATCTTAAGAACGTTTTTGTTATTTTTAACAGGAAAAGTATTTTTTTGAGGCTTTTCAGTACGAAAGGTACCTACTCCATGTCCGTTTTTGTACACCTGACAACGTTATGCAACATTTGAGGACGATCGTTTCAGTGGTTAAGCCCCGAAAAGGTAACAAACATACTTTCACAGAATGAATTAGTTAAATTACCAAGCAAAGTAATAAAAGCTTCATATTTTTGTGCCTATACGTCCTTTAAATATCTCCATAAAACCACGCTTATCTAAAGATTCTAAAAGATTCTTAGCGCCTCATAATTTTATAACAGCAATATCTCGCATACAAGTAATTCTTCTCTTAAAGTGATCATATTTCTTAGCTTAACATACCGCGACATACTTTTAGAGCCTCTTATATCAATAACAAACCTCTTTTGTGACATAATTCTCTCGTAAAAACATTTTACACAGTCATGCTCTTGTTTCTAAAAGAAATTCCGTCATGACTAAAATTTTATAGAATCTTCGCATACCAGGCATTTTATAAATAAGCGGTGCTAAATAGAGAAGAGCTTTGTGGCTGAAGGGAGCCAGGAAAAATGTTCAGGAAATTGTTCAAAATATAAAGCTTTGCTTAAGCTAGCGGTGGGCATTTTATTAATAATCGTATAGTACGGAAAATAATGAGAAAGGCGAACATCTACATTATAACAACCAGCCGCTAATTTTTTATAAGCGCCTGTACTCAATCCCTCTTTGTAAGGGAACGCGCTTTTAAACAACTTTTTATTTTGCTTTCATAATTTTGTCAGGCGTTTATGACACGTAGATCGAGAGATTCTATTCAGAGGATCGTTTTACAAATTTTTCACAAAGTTTGTATGAAGCCTTTAGTGTGTGACTAAACATGTATCATTATTTTATGAAAAATACCTGCAAAAGGAGCTAGTTAAAGTGGGATCCTTTCAAAAGAGACATGCAGTAATGGCATACCTAATTGGCCATCCTGTATTTCCGTGTTTGTTTCGTTACTGGCTTGTTTTGAATGCACTCGCACATATTATGTACGTAAAGAATGCACTGTTTTATTCGTGTGCATTATTTTTACACATGTGACAATGTACACGTAAACAAAGCCATAACTATGCTAATTTAAAATCGATGACAGACATGATGTGTACATCTGATTATTCACACAGGCCTGTGCATACATATACGCTCCAATAGTACTATGGCCCACTCCCGCTCATAGAGCGAAATCCTGTATAGCAGTAGGAAATCTATATTCCACAATGTATGGCATAGTTAATTAAGTCCTACCTTATGCAATAGGCCGGCTTGATTGATGATTACGAACTATCAACGGGAGTTGAGGACCTAATACCCTTGCAAGCAAGTGTACTACATCACTCTAAGCCAAAGGATTACAGGTGCAGGTCCAGCCGACAGTGTATTATTAAATGGCCAGCGCACCCCTTCTATCGGTTATGTTACTAACAAAGATACATACTGCGTATGGTGAAACCACGGAATAGATAGTAACAGAAGGTTTTTGATGTAACGAAAACTGACGTGTGCACATTTAAACGGGTACTTTCGAACGGTCAACTAAGAGGCACCTAAACTCAAGTTAAACAATATAAAAATGGTGTGGATAGCTGGCCATTCATTAAAAAATACACATTGTATGTAAAAAGACAATATGTGCAATGTAAATAGACGAAAGAAAATGAAGATATCAAATATATTTGTAGCTTGTTCATACGCGCCAAAAATCGTTTGCGTCATATAGATGAATCTACGAACGTCGATATGTCATATAAAAATATTTTGACATAGTTAGCAAGCCTTGATCATCAAGATTACTTACACTGACTATTCCGTCGTCCCACAGTTTATTTACGGATAGCTACTAATTTGGCTAATCTATAAAGTTTGTCAAAAAAATATTTACCTACCGGGAAATTTTGACCTCAGGTAAACTGTAAAAAGACTATAGGTAAAGTGTGCCTGCGTGTTCACTCGTTGTCCAAAGTCGACTTTCTGTGTTCTATTTATTCCGTGTCTTTACGTTCAACATAGATATATCTAGCTGTTGATTTATTAGAAACTGATGGTCAGCGCACAATGAGGTTTTGAATTATTACAGCGATGCGATGCAAGCTCGTCCAATAAGCTGGGATCGCCTTTGAACAGAATAGAGGAGGATGACGTATAGTGAGTGAGGCTTCGGGTTTCGTCTGACGGTGTTACATTATTTATTGCTGTGTCTATCTTGTTGGTTTTACTACGGTACTCGGAGATATTTAAAGATTACTTAAGGCGTCACTTAGTAAAGATTGACATACTTTTTTATGACAAAACTGTCAAAACCTTTACTTAATGATGGCCTAAGTAATCATCAAAGCTCTCTGAGTGCGGCAGTTAGAGTACTAGAAAAATAACGTCAGCGCAACACGGTTTTTCTTCCATTCTGCTCTGTCAGTCACGCTATCATTTACTTATTCCTTTTTCCTTCATTTCTTTATAGCAAACTGATACTAAATTATGTTTATTCAATAGACAGTTTAGATCCAAAACTTTTTCGCCATCGACTGTAACCTTTTTTTTGTTTAGTATGGTGGGAAGCCTAATGGCAGGACGAGCTGGACAGGACCATCGGCCAGTAGTCCACATTGGCTCTGGATCGAAATATCTGGAAGTCTTGTGCCAGAGACATTTGGCCAGCTGTTGGACGACGCAGGTTAACAGTATCCTTATTTTCATTTAAAAATGATAAATCTTGTTGACAGTAATAAGCATTAGTGTTAACTTCAGAGGGCCTACACAAAAGACCTCACCACCACCTCATAGCATAGTTTTTCGCCGGTTAGAAAAGAATTATGTTTTAAAAATGTATGTGTGGGCAACGCATTATAGGATTTGGGGTGCAAACGGGCTCAAGTCTTCAAGGCCGACATAAAGTAACTCAGTGTAACGAGTAAACGAACTTTATTCTTAACTAGCTGATGCCCGCGGCTTCACCCGCGTGGATGTCGTTCAAATTATATACTAAAACCTTCCTCTTGAATCACTCTATCTATTAAAAAACAAAACAAAACCGCATCAAAATCCGTTGCGTAGTTTTAAAAATTTAAGCATACAGACAAACAGACAAAAATAGCGACTTTGTTTAATACTATGTAGGGATTATAACCAAATCAACGCTGCTTTTAATAACTTTAAAACCCCTGAAGCTTTATTTAAACCTAGGTAGACAGTAACAGTCATTTATTTCCTTCAAACCGTAAGACAAATGTACACAATGACGGCTCCGTTTAATTTTTGGGACGTTCCCCTCGGAAATTAAATAGGGATTAACTGGAATTACCGGGGAATTACGCACGGAATTAAAAGCTAGAATTAATAATGCAAGAAAACGTTCCTGACTGGACTTCCGATGTACGTTTCCGGTACACTAATGTATGCGAGAGTGGCTTCAAGTAAACTCCGCAGTATGTATTTATAAGATTAAAGTAGGACCCTCAAATGATCGTTTCGGACTTCAATAGAGAATTATTAATGTTGGTTCTACCCGTTGGTTATATTTAGTCAGAGGTTAAGCTTTATTTTGCGTTTTCCGCAGTCGTCTGTAAAATGTTAGATCAGGAATGACCTCTCCCAGAGCTGCGGGTTGTTCGAAAGAGATACCGCAGCCCCGGACACAAAGGGCTAAAGCATGGGTGGTTTTTAGTCAGTGGAAGTCTGACACTCCCTTCCGCTCCACCCAGAACGGGAGGAATCATTTAATTTTGATGATATCCACTCATACACTCGATAAAAAAACACAACATCAAAAATTATACAATTTATTGTAAAGTCCATATTGACTTCCTGAAAAATTGTGATTAGGAAATCATTGTTGAATTGATTATTAAAGTAGTAAAATAACTATGTAACTTGTGAAAGGATGACTACCTTATTCTATCCTTCGTTAATGCGCGCTGATATAAATAGCAAAAAAAAACTAGAAAATCAGTGTCAGAAGTTCACGCACGACAGGCAATGGCTGACCAGTGACCCAATAAGTAATAGCTATGAAGTAGGCCATTTATTTTTATTCAGAAATAGGTGTTCTTACATACATCGGTTACTTTTCATACTGGGTATTTACATTATGATGAAATACAAAATGAATGCAGATGAAGACGTGGTCTAGTAGTTCAAAAATTGTTTTTTTGTCTGTCATTTAGAAATCAAATAAAAGGTGGATTCGCGAAGTTCTGGCTAAAAAAAAATAAAAACTGCCGTGCCTGTGACACGAAGGAGAAGAATCAAATAATTATCAATTGTATTGCAGCTAGCAGCAGAATAACGAGATAGGTAGTTTACTACAAAAACATGTCCTCGAGTGGCCATAGACGGGGTTTTACGACGAAACCCGTGCCAGAACAACTACTTTCTACACCCCAAGACAGAAACAGAGTGTCTTAACTAAAATGTTATATACTTGTACAGTTGTAAGCCTTTGACATAAGCGACTGATGTCAAACGCTGTATCGTTTGTGATCAGTGAATCAGTCTCTAAATGTATCTGTGTAATAATATTACTATCACTACATATTATAAATCAAAGTCCTCCGCAACGTCTCTGTCTATTCGCGATAAACTCAAAAGCTATTGCGTCGATTTTCATACTGTTTTCACTAATGGATAGGGTGATGGTTCTCGAGGATGGTTTTAGTATATAATTTGACCAACATCCACGCGGGCGAAGCTGCGGGCATCAGCTAGTTTAAAGTAAATGTAAGTCAGCTGGCTGTATACTTACTAACTTGTTCGACCGTACTTGGCGCGCAGTTGTAACTTGTAACTTGCCGTCAGAAACTAGTGTTATATTGCAACTGTGGAAACTGGGAATTAGGTTAGGAGGATGACCACTGTACAGCGTGTATTCGTATGTGTTTATACAGGCTGATGGAAATTGTTCTAGGTAATATTGTTAGAGTAGCATCGTGTATGCATATTGCGGGATGGCATAGCAGCTTGAATATGTTGCCATGTGTAGTTAATTAATATTAGCTTGTTTCTGTTGTGCAGTAGCTAAACAGCAAATGGAAGTAAATTAACATAATAATCCTATTCGTAGGACCTGTGTCCTTCAATATTTAAAAGGAAATGAGTTAAGTTCACCAAGTGGTCCCAGTACCGGTTGTACTGGACTTAAAGTATCTTAAACTTTTGAAGTTCCTTTACCGTTTTGGAGCAGTGGCAAGGAAAAGAAGTAGCTACGCAAAACAAATTGGCTGTCCAAAAACTGGAAAAATAAATGTGAGTCATCCAGCGGGGAGATGGGCAGATGACATAGTTGCCATACGGGGAAAAACCCGGAAGAGTTGGCACATTAACGTGAAGATTGCCAAAGGAAAAGAGCCCGCAGTGGATAAATTTAGACTATGGATGATGATTAAGTGGCTGTCTAGATTCGCATCCTCAAACTGAGATAGTTTGAGGTTGCGAAACTGCCACTAGGAAACCACTGGTCTCAAGTAGAAGTACATTAGCGAAGGTAAACTGCTTACCAGATAATTTTCACAATGAAGAACCTTACAAGTTTGCTGTCGTAGACTTGGGTAGGGTATCATACCCAAGTAGCTGATAAACAAACTACAGTAGGTACACACTGAAATATGAGGTATAGTCTCTATTATACCCTAGCTCCGGACAACACTATGACCTATTTTCACTATCCGTTCACTTACAAGCTGTCAGGCAGACGGTCCACTGTATATTCAGTACTAGCTTATACCCAAGACTTTGCTTGTGATTTGGTCGTAAATTATCGCACAGGAAGGTTTTAAATATTAAATACTAGCTGAGCCACACGATTTTCGAGTGAAGTTATTGTAAAAATACTACCAATGTTTCATAAAAAATTCAATCATTATTCGAAAGACATGGTGGTGCCATCTATGTACATATTATCATAAGAACATTATTGTTGTTTTTCTCGAAGTAAGACTTTTTTTAATTAAAGGTACCGGATGTCCGTTTCTGTACACCTTGCAACTTATATTCAATGTTTCAGTATGATCGATTCAGTATAGTTTAGGCGTGAAAAGGTAACGAACAATAAAAAAAACTCTCACCTTTACAATAATAATTGTTAGGATGACACTCGGGGGTATTCGAGCTTCACATTAGAGAAAGAATTTTCCAAATCGAACCCGTATTTTTTTAGATACCTTAAGCGGTCATCTAAAATTATAAACTTTTTAATATTAGTATAGCCTTGCAGACAGAATAAAAAAAATATAATTTTGTCTGTTAAACCCGTCTGTTAAATTATCGAAAAATATTGGATACGTGTTTTTTGTTTCATCAAATTAATAAAACTTTACGAAAATAAAACGTGTCAAAGATCGTGAGTGGGGGCTGGTGACGTCACTTTCTGGTAAAATATGTACCAAACTATGACGTTGCACGACTTTTCGAAGCAATATAGTCTTCATTATTGTTTACGTGAAAAAAGAAAAAATATGTGTTCAATATTTTTTGGAAATCGATTTGACGGACTAATTAGATTTTTTTTGTCAAGTACCCTATTACGCTTAGAAACAGAGGTTACAGCGACAATTATACATGCAGCATCCGACATAAATCAAGCTTTAGCGACACTTTCACTCAGCACATTTTCAATGATAATCTGAACTGCAGCTACAGCTGCTACAGCTGCAGCAACCCACTGAAATATGACGTGAAGTCTACCCTAGCTCGGGACGACACAATGACCTATTTCGCTATTAATTCACTTACAAGCTGACAAGGTCTACAGTCACTGTTGATTCAGTATGGAAGCACAGAGTACGCTGATAGACAGAAGTGTCACCACATGACGACGTAGATTATATACCTTAGAACCAGACAGAACTATGCTTACGTGCTTACGGATACGATACCGGTTTTTTTTTTTTAATAGTTTTTGCACTGCGTGGTAGTGTCTTTCTAAGCTTATATTAGATACATAAGTTTAAAATCAGAACAACCACTTGATTATTAGAGCCTCCTTTTAACTAAAATAAAGCATGTATTACTAAACTCTGCTCTATCACAGTTAGTTTTTGCAACAGAACATAATACATAACATTTTATTTTTACAATTGCATAGATTCACTTTGTATGAAAATACGAAGGATTTTGAATGACTATCTGCCTATTCGTTTCTCAACTATGTTGGGGTCGGCTTCCAGTCTAACCGAATGTAACTGAATACCAGTATTTTACATGGAGCGACTACCTGCCTAGCCTCCACGGTAAAAATTAAAATAAAGAATTATTTAAGCCCAAAAGTATACCAAAAACGAATAGAGCGTATATACTGTACACTGTGCCTATAATATTATGTTAAAACATGTCCCATAGTGATGAATAAGGGATACGTAGATGCGACATGACTGACCTTGTTCACAGGTCATTCGCACATGTAAATAGAATGGGGTGGAGTCGCGGGACAATGTTGTATTGTGCGTTGAATGATGGGGTGGCGCGGAAAACGGGTGTTAGAAAATATGTTTTTGTATAGACAGGGATTATTTACGTTTTTTCTGCCTCGCCCCTGTTTCACAGGGTTTTTATGCCTCTACAAAACATGGAGGTAATTTTTAAGTTATATTAATGTAGTTCACACAAAAACTTTTAGGAATTAAGTCTCATATTGTTGAACTCTGAAATCCGGAACGGGAAACTGGGTAACTGGGTGGACTTTCGGGCCATTGTATAACGATTTTACGTCTGTCAAATATCTATAAATAGGTATTAATGACCCATCCTCGGATCATCCTAGACAAACGCAGCTTAGCCTGAAGGTTGACCCGAGCGTACATTATTATTTACACTGCCCCGAACTGTTAGAGATAGATTTTGCCTACCAATTCCCAAAAAAATACTGAAAACGTATTAACTCAATGGAAAATCAATTCAAAAATAGAATTCTTTCAATACAATAACAACAACAAAGGGAAAAACGTCAACAAATACAATATATTTTTCCGATCTCAGGTAAAACAAGGCAAGTTCCAACCGCAGGCGTGCTTAGGGTAGCCAGTTTAAGTTGACCCTTTATAATATCACTGTTTGGAGAGAAAAACAAAAAGATTTATCAAAATGGATGATTTAATATTTTAATTTTCAATAATACTGAAAAATACATGTTTAATTGGCCATAACGTAGGGAATTTACCTACCTAATAGGATTTGAAAAATCTTCAGTTTTAGTTATTATTATAATAAAGGTACAGTACTATATTATGTCAATTCAATTACCTACCTATGACTGCCTGGGTCAGTGTATCTCCTGGGTTTCTTTTTTTTACTGTCTCGTTACTTGCGAGCGCGAGATCTATGGTTCTACTCCCAGGTCAGGCTAAGCGCTAAGCGTTTTTCTATCTGTTGCTTGAAGTCTGAATTTGTACCCCCGGTTGGTGGCAGTAGGCTTGCCTCTATGACATGGGACAACTTATCTGTTGAAATGTGAGTTTACTTTAACACCACAACCAAACCCTTCGGAGATTACAGGCGTGACTTTATGTATTTTCCTTATCGTCATATTCTAAGCGCGGAACATCCACCGGTCAACATATACTGGGCACTTTATACCCCATTTTTTCGTCACATACCTCATATTTCGGTAAATCCGTCGAGTGTTGATTTAGGCGGATTTATTTATGCTGCCCCGGGCAAGGATGGGCAAGGATGGGCAGGGATGTCTGCCACGGATGGGAGATATCCATTAAAGTGTCCCCCGCATTATTTTGATAGAACTGAGCTTTTGGTGACAAAACATATCTATGTAGGGAAGGGACTTATAGCTAGATAAACCTTGTGTGTTTGGGAGGAGATTTATTTTTGCAGGGTCGTGTTGATATTCGACTTATAATGTTTTATTATGCACTCGATTTTGACCATGGATTCGCTTGTGTTATGGCCGAAAGATATTGTATAGAAGCGTTTTAAATAATGTAAAATACTTGGGGATAATTTAGCTTGCTATTAGTAAAAGAATTTCAATAATATTTCACGCGGAATGTTTTGTGTGAATTTTTCTAAGTATGGGACAGCTTATTATTTGTTCGTGGTTACGTTGTTGGTATACATACTGAATGTTGTAAATATCGGTGGCAATTTTTTTTATTATAAATTGGCTTGTTAAATTAAATAAATTAAAATAAACACACGTTTCTGAAGCAAGCTGTAAGTATATTGCTAATTTACTTGCTCTTCACAAACCATTCAATCACCTTTATTATATGTTTGAACTACGACTAGCGGTTTGGGCTGTGCGGTGATATTAGCAGTCAGTCAGTCATGACTTTGAATTGTTTAAGTATAGATCTAAAGAAAGAAAAATATTATAACATTACATTAAAATAACATGACGTGTTTATAACCCTCACACCTAAAACGTACCCGGATCGTTAAAAGGTTAGAAAGGAGTAATCGGCTTATCTATTTTAATCCTAAGAGATGTTCGATGTAATGTTAACCAGAGGTTTAACCATGTACAATCAGAAATCAACGTTTTCACAGTGCATATAAATAAATATTTAAAAAAAATACAACAAAAATAATGTGGAAGGTATCTTAAAATCACGTAAATACACCTCCATTTTTAGTTTAGTTTATTTATTAATAATTATCAAAAATAACATGTCTATTACTAACTAGTTTTTTAATGTAATTATGTATTTCAAGTAGCTGTTCCTAAAAAAAAGTAAAATATTACTTTTCTACTAAAATCGAGTTATATGAGGCCTATGTCCAGCAGTGGACGTCTTTTGGCTGAAATGATGAAAATCGAGTTATAATTATGTTATTTTTTTCTTTGCCCGGAATTTTAATCCTTTTTCTAAAATATAAGTTATTGTGTATGCATTTTTTTCCACTGTGACGTTATTGTCCCCATGGCAACTTCTTAGATAATTATGACCACACCTTACTAAAGCAATAGTAAGAAATAGAGGAGACAACCAACTTTTTTCCTTATTCCATATATCATATAGTTTTGACGTATTGTGACCTACCTCCTACCTAATGGTTTAACTTGTCGGAGGTCCAACCTGTTTGATGACCTCAAGCTACAAGTATGTCCGGTCGGGTCCCTACCGTGTTTTGTTTTATTTTTATTAAAGTTATCCTGTTTTAAATGGTCATTCCTAGTAACCAACGGTTAGTCACAAGGTCAAGTTGCCGTATTTTGATTTTCAAGACGAGAGAGAAACGAACCTAGTTTTCGTTAAAACTAGATGACAATTTGTCATTGGTTAATTATAACACACAACAACACTAGTCTCAGCGTCGAGAGTTGGAATTCTAAAAGAGCAAAACATAACAACCACGCCTGTAATCCCCGGAGGGATGGTACACTCCACTTGTTATGTTTAAAATCCCATGTAAAAGAGGTCGAGCCTATTTGACATCGTCTGGGCACAGATCCAGACTCCATGACTGCTATTGAGAAGTTCCTGTTGGTAAAACTTAATAACACTTCGCCCGACCTGGGTATCGGACCCAGGATCAAATGTTTACAACATTTACGAATTTACGTGAAAGAATTACATAAAAAGGTGTGTGAAAAAATAATGTATAAACCCAAGCACTATTCGTGTAACTCTAGCGCATGTTGAAATAAATATATATTATTATAGAAAACATAAGCTTGTACGCTGTAATAAGTCAAAACTCTGGTAAAAGCATATATTAAAACAGAAAATACATTTAGAATATTCACTGAAGATAATAAAATAAATATTATGTACCCAGCGGCCCAGGTGTGACCATAAATTATTTCCATTATCACAGTGTAAAAGCCCATGGACCCATGTTTTTCGTCTATCCGTCAACAAAGACTTGACTTACTTGACTTATATTCCTGTGACCCCTAGATGGGGCAGAGGGCTTCCACAATGCGCCGCCATCCCGTTCGGTCTTGAGCTTCGCGTTTCAATTCGCTCCAAGTCTTCCCTATGTTCTTCGCCTCTGCGATGATCGTCCGCCGCCAGGTTTGCTTTGGGCGGCCACGTTTACGCTTTCCTTGGGGATTCCAGTCTAGGGCTTGCCTCGGTATGTGATTAGGGTCCCTTCGGAGCGTGTGGCCGATCCAGTTCCACTTGCGGCGTTTGATCTGCTGGTCGATCGGGGTCTCATCGCAGCGTTCCCACAGCTCTACATTGGAGATTTTCTCGGGCCAGTAAACACCAAGAATACGGCGAAGACAGCGGTTGATGAAGACCTGGAGCCGGTGCGAGATGTCCTTAGCCACCTTCCACGTCTCACATCCGTACAGCAACACGGTTTTCACGTTCGACCGGAATATCTTGAGCTTAACTCTCCTAGTCAGCTTCCGTGATTGCCATACAGGGCGCAGCTGTGCGAAGGTTGCTTTTGCCCTGGCGATTCTCGAAGCGATGTCCTCTTCGGTCCCTCCAGTTTCCGACACTACGCTACCGAGGTATGTGAATTTGTGGACCCTTTCCACCGCCTCTGTACCAATGTGCAGCGGCAAAGAGCTTGTCGCCCCTCGCCTCATTTCCTGGGTCTTCCGGGTGTTGATTTTCAGTCCCATCTCCTTTGCCTCTCGTTGTAGGTCATCCAGCTTAGCTTGCATGTCGGTTCTTGTGTGACTCAGCAGGCATAGGTCATCGGCATAATCCAGGTCTTCCAAGACGTTGGATAGTCCCCACTCTATGCCGCGACGCTTGTTAGATACTGCATTGCTCATGATGCCATCGAGAACAACAAGAAATAGGAGAGGTGAGAGTAGACACCCCTGTCGTACGCCCGCATGTACCGGTATGTCCTCCGAGACGAGGCCGTCGTGTGTCACTCTACAGGAGTACTTCCCGTAGATGGCTTTGATCATGTTGGTAATTTTCTCGGGGACCCCAATTTTTCGCAATCGGTCCCAGATGCAACACCAGCTCAGCGTATCGAAGGCTTTTTCGAAGTCCACGAAGGTCAAATACATTTCCCTCTGCCATTCTGATGCCTGTTCGAGGATTATGCGCAAGGTATTGATCTGGTCCGTACACGATCGGTTGGGTCGGAAACCAGCTTGTTCTTTGCGAAGAAGAGGTTCAACGGCCCTCGATAATCTGTCTAGGATAATCTTGCACAGCACCTTAGACGGGATCGAGAGCAAGGTAATGCCTCTCCAATTGCCACATTCACTGAGGTCTCCTTTCTTAGGCACGGTGATGAGAAGGCCCTTATTCCAGTCGTCGGGTAACTCTTCGGCTGACCAGATGTTCCGCAAGAGGGGTGTCAGCGCGTTTGCGGCTGTAGGCACGTCCGCTCTCAGCATTTCTGCCGTGATGAGGTCGACTCCTGGGGCTTTGCCATTTTTGAGTGATCGGATGGCTTTCACTACTTCCCCCTCAGTGGGGGGAGACACGTCAATGTCGAGGCTTTGTGCGGGCAAGCTGGCAGCAGGTGTCGTAGTGATGGGGTCGTTTGGGATTCGGAAGATCTCCTCGAAATGCTCCCGCCAGCGTTGAAGCTGTCCCTCCGATGTCACGATCAGCTGGCCTCCTTTGTCCTTCAAGGGCTTCTTCTTCCTCTGGTTCCTGTTTCCGGCCAAGGTCTTCGTCGCCTTGTACATCTCTCTTAGATTACCGGAGTTAGCAGCACGTTGGGCGCAATCCGCCACACTATCCGCCCATACTCTCCGATCATGACGGGTACTGCGGTAGATGGTTCTGCGTATCTGTCTATACTGCAGCCTCAGATCTTCACGCACCGCCGTATCGTTGGTTGCCAGGAGTTGAAGATGGAGTTCGCGCCTATCTTTAATGAGGTTCCAGGTTCTCTGTGACATCCAGTCTTCACGTGTATGTGTTTTGTGTCCAAGAACGACGGAGCTGGTTTCTACATAGGCCATTTTGATGTGGTTCCACTCCGCGTTGACAGAAGTAGTAGAGTCCGTCTCAACAAAGACTGGACTACACAATTTAATTAAAAGTAAACTTTACAGCATTAACATAATAAATCAAATACATTTTACATACAAAAAACATTAAAAAGAATATAAAATGGCCGCGATATTTCATGTCCTTTCAGCTAAATAAGCGTAATTTCTCATTTTCACGTTGGACTAACTAACAATAAAATAATTCTATAGGAATAGGAACAATGAGATTTCATGTTGTCTCTGAAATTGGCTGAACAAAGGCAAATCAGATAGTTATACTAGTTATTTAATGGTAATATCAAAATATTGTATTTGCCTGATTAGACTCAGAGATGGCCGATGGAATAAAATTCTGACCTGCCGGCTTAGCATGACCACCTAAGAAACGGGTTTTGTCGACGGAAGAATCGAAAAAATGACAGATTGTAGCAAGGTTTCATGTCAAATTGTATGGAAAAATCTTTGCCTATTCTTGGTAGAATAGAGATAGAATCGCCATGCTACGGGGGCTGGTGGCCAAGGAATCCAAGGTGGAACACCTGGAGATTAGAGAATAAGTAATGAGTAATTTCAACCTAAAACTTTGCAGACAAAAACTAAATTATACTGTTACGTTAACCTTAAATACTTTTAATTTATATTTCTATCCAGTCTAACATTTTTCCTACCGTTTTACCTTAGAATTAGTTCTACTTGAACTGAGATCAAAAAGTAAATTATATAGTACCAGCATACCCAAAGCACTTGAGACAGAAAAATATACTTTAGACAAAATGTTTTATTTAGATATCCCTCAAGATTTTTAGCTGCAAGAAGCTTTGCCCTATAGGCTCAGAAGGCCTAAATAATGTATGTCAACTTAAGTTAACACAGCGTGACAAAGTGTAACGACTCGGCCACGACCATGAGCTACACGCTCAAGCGACACGCGTGTTGCAACAATATCTGCCAAGCCTTTTCCTAACTATATTGGGGTTGGCTTCAAATCTTACCGGATGCAACCGAATACCAGTATTTTATTAAGATGAAGCGACACCTATCTAATCTCCACAACCCAGTTAGTACTGGGCAATACGAAACCCCTTGGAAAAACTGGTTTTCAGATTTTCGGGTAACTGACTGCCATAAGTCTACAAGTGACATCCGGGACCAATGGTGTAAAACACTAATTTCCGAGGCACGAAATTTATTCTGGACTTTAAAAGAGGCAGTGACTTCTGAGTTTGCTTCAGCTGTTTCTTCACAGAACAGCTAAGTACTCGTACGAAACACAGGCCTATCTTGTTTTATATCAAAGCTTATTATAACGTGTGTTTTTTTTATTTAAAACCATCTTACAGACACATAATTTATGATTTCGTGCCATAAGTCACCGTATAGTACGCACACAAAATAAGCGAGTATAACACGCGCGTATTGCTTGACGCGAGTCGAATGTTCTGAGGTCGTGAACGTGGCGTAAGGAATAAACTAAACCACCGTGAATCATTAGTTATGGCTACAAGTGTAAGTGAGTAAGGCACATTATTCATTGGTGTAGGTCTGTGCCTTATTTGAGCTCCGTTAACACTTAAGACCGCCGTAATGAATGGGACAAAACATAACATTCTCGTTATGTACAGACCTATGTTTATAAACTTTAAAAAACTTTAAAGTTGGGATTTAGGAGTTGAGCACTGTCAGCGCCAAAAGCATATAAAAATTGATGTTTATTTATGAAAGGTATAAAGCTATTACATATTATAAGTAAACGTATGATTATAATTAATGAGAAACTTTGTGTACAGAAATAGATGTTTGTTACTTTTTCACGCTAAAACTACTGAATGAATTTGGATGTTTGGCACTCAGATATAATGTGGTTTATAACTTGGATACAAAACATGTTTTTATCCCAGTAGTGGGTCCGCGTGTGATAATTACCGAAATAAACACGGGATAAGCCGCGAGCATAAGCTTGTCATTATCATAGTATAGTATACAAAGCTTTCTGTACTCGTACTCGACAGCAAGCAAGAATTAGCAAGTTTACATTCTTAAATCTCTTCTAAAACTTCAGTGCGATAGTGTTAACTTAATTTCGTTGCTAGCGTTACAAGAAGAAGCATGAACTGTAACGAACTTATGAAGTTCTTGACTTTACAAACTTCTTTGGCGTAATATTTTGCTGCAGCTGACTTTGAAGAATGCTGCTTCTTTTTTTAGTTACTTTCCGACTTGACTTAGAGTCGATTATAATTTCGGAGACTAAAATGACATTACGTGGGTTGTCAGTTTTTTGCAATTCTTAAATAGTGATGTGCCACTACAGTAAATTGCCGCTAATAAAATAGAATAGAATAATATTTATTTGTTTAAAAGCATGGTATAAAAGATGGTAAAAAATACAAAAAAAAATTAAGAGCATAAGTACATGTTTTTGCTTAGTAGTGAATCTAGTTATCGTTATTTTATTTACAACTAGCTTTTGCCCGCGACTTCGTTCGCGTGGAATAGTGACTTCCGGCAGATTTTTGGTTTATCTCGCGAAAAAAAAAAAACTATCCTATGTCCTTTCTCAAGTTCCAAACTATGTCTGTACCAAATTTCATCAAAATCCGTTCAGCCGTTTAGGCGTGAAAGAGTAACAGACAGACAGACAGAGTTACTTTCGCATTTATAATATATATAATATATAAATATATATATATATGGATATATATAGTATGGATAAGCCATCCCGAGAGAGATTCGTTTCTATAAAAGAATTGATGAACTTTTCGACGTGTAGCCCAAAGAGTGAAATCGTCCAATTTGTCTTTAAAATTTAATTTAGTGCCAGGTATTTTCGGAGAGCTAAAATGTTCATTCTCTTTCTGCTCCTTCAGCACCCTGTAGATTGAAAGTCTGGATTATGTTCAGGATTTCGGCAGTTTTTAAACACAATCGTGATTTTTCGGCGTCTCGGTTGGAGATTCGGTTTTCTTTTCAGTATGAACATATTTATGAGGTTTATCGTGTACGGGAACTACACTGATATCATCTGTATTTTTTTTTTCAAATCGTCTAATAAAAAAAAACGACGCTGAAAAAGTATATAACAAGATTTTCAGGATAGAACAAAAAGAAAAGCCGTAGTCACACGGTAGTCACAAGTGTTTAGGTTGATACCTATAACGTGTGACTACGATTTTTCTTTTTGTTCTATCCTGAAAATCTTCGTCGTTTTTTTTTTTGTCGTAGTCGGGTTTTAGTTTTTTACTTATTTTTATTTAAACAATTTTGGTGTTACTTAAATCATTTTTTTAACACATAACTTTTTGTCCGCTAGAGGGCGTCACTTTAAATTTGAGCAATATTTTGGAAATGTACAAGTGAGGCCCTTTCAAATGATACCAAACACGGCGTATTTATATATCCATTTTAATTTTAACACATTACTTTTTGTCCGCTAGAGGGCGGATATCGAGTTTTGTGACACTTCACGTAGCCTATGTTCAACGGACAATTAAATTAAGACGGTTCTAACGATACCTCATATGTCGAGTTCCGATAAGTAAATTAGGAGCTATGAGGGAACAGATGAAGACAATCACTTACATACATACATACCTACATACATAGCCAGTCAAAATCATAACCCTCCTTTGGCTTTGCCGTAGTCGGGTAAAAAAAAAGTTACGATTCAACAAACTGGTACCTTATGTACAACACTAATACAAAAGAGCTGACAATATTATTTGTAAGTTTGACATTTGCAAGTGTCAAAAAACTAAAACCCGACTACGACAAAAAAAAACGATGCTGAAAAAGTATGAAACAAGATTTTCAGGATAGAACAAAAAGAAAAGCCGTAGTCACACGGTATTAAAGTGTTTATGTTGGTACCTATAACGTGTGACTACGGCTTTTCTTTTTGTTCTATCCTGAAAATCTTGTTTCATACTTTTTCAGCATCGTTTTTTTTGTCGTAGTGGGGTTTTAGTTTTTTACTTTTTTTTTATTTAAACAATTTTGGTGTTAATTTTTTATTTCACTCTTGACTTTTTGTCCGCTAGAGGGCGTGATTATAAATTTGAGCAATATTGTAGAAATGTACAAGTGAGGACCTTTCAAATGATACCAAACACGGCGTATTTATCTCCGATTTTATTTTTTAAGCCTTACTTTTTGTCCGCTAGAGGGCGCCAAATCGCTTTTTGTGACACGTCACGTAGCCTATGTTCAGCGGAAAATTAAGATGGTTCTAACGATACCTCATATGTCGAGTTCCGATAAGTGGATTAGAAGCCATGAGGGAACAGATGAAGATACTCCTAAACATACATACAAACATACATACATACATAGCCAGTCAAAATCATAACCCTCCTTTGGCTTTGCCGTAGTCGAGTAAAAAACACACTATAGGTCTATTCAAAGCGTTGCTTTTATATTTATTTCAGTCTTATCAAGGGGTATCTCCTATACATCATATCAGCCAATACCTACTAATTGTGTTGTGGATGTCAGTATATATATCATGAAAAATACCTTATGTCGTCAAACATAATACGTAGAAAGTTAAGAAAAACAATCTTTTGGTATTCTTAAAAAACAGTATAAAAAATGATAAAAATATTGAAAAATAACTTTACGTGTGGAAGTCGGTGATTAATTGTACTAATTACTTTGTATCAGTAATCACGAAAAAAAAAGGTGTAAATACATAGGTACAAAAAATTACTAGTGAAATTGATAAGTACTTTTCCTTATTTAGATGTCGCTTAAAAAAAACAAACAATGTTAGGTTAAGTCGTAACGAACATTAGTTATTCACCGCCACGCATACACGATGTAAGTGCCTACCTACATAGGTACAGTCAATCCCTCACATTTTGTTCTACCCGTCATATCCGGGCACGAACGAGGGTACACTCGAGTACAGTTATATTTAAAAACATTATTAAAATATAATCTCGTGTTCTAGCACTCGTGTTCTATAAAACTGTTAGTGGTACAGTGGTGCAGTAAAGTGTTTCGCGGTCAATGTGATTATGTGGGAGTGTGAGTTTTGAATTGTTTTATCCGTTTTTTGTGCTTTTGTCGGCGCTCAGACTGTGGTATTGTATTAGGTTAGAGAAGCGCTCTACGTGATAGTTATTTTCCGCTGAAAAGAGGAGAGAAAAATTTAATTTTGCTTTGTGTTCTGGATGAGCATCGAATTATTTTGTGTAACTTTTTGAGCTTCGCAAAAATTAAGTAGACTCTTACATCTGCCTAGCCGTTACCTTTTTTTCTTTCATTAGAATAGATTCTATGAATACTAAAACAGTATCAAGTCAAATGTGACCTCACAATACTATTGGCAAGGCGCAATTAATCTGACACAGTCGTTAAAATCCAAAAGAAAACCCTACATAATAATATAACAAAAATTCTTCCTCCGTCCATACCAACTTTTTTTTTCAGATAAACTTAGCTGAGGCGTCATAACACCGGTATATGCAAACGACCAGGATTTA
The DNA here is from genome assembly GCA_949775195.1 of Diarsia dahlii. Taxonomy (NCBI): domain Eukaryota; kingdom Metazoa; phylum Arthropoda; class Insecta; order Lepidoptera; family Noctuidae; genus Diarsia; species Diarsia dahlii. The sequence continues at coordinate 9,166,972 of OX459210.1, read as the reverse complement.
TACAAAGGGGAGTCGAGCCCTCCGAGAGGTGAGGGGGAAGTCTGAGGCAAGGGTGTTGCAGGGCTTTGAGTCTCAGACTGTATTACGCGAGGATTAGTCTGTTATTACCTTGGCAAAATATTAAATGTACTTTTTTTAACACGCCAACCATATTTGTGGGCTTTCGGTACAGAATTACAGGAGTACTTTATTTATTAAATAAGTATGAATGGCGTGTGTTGATGTATTTGAGAGAAGGGACTGGTAATTTGTAAGTCTGAAAGATTTCTTTTTATTAGTAGAAAGAGAATTAGACAAGTAATTTGGTTGTTGCGAGATTTGGGTTTCTTTATAGGTACTTAATATAACTATGTATATACTGACATATCTTAAAAAGACAATGACCAAAACTCATACCAAAAAGTCTCATGCGTCAAGATTAAAATTTTAGAGTAATTATTTTATCATTTTTTACGACACTATGCGTCAGAGATTTGATTTTTGACTAAGGAATTTATTTTAAGTATAAACACAAGCGGTTCAAAATTCTTTCTGTTAAATCTGACAGTTGATGTTGATAGTTCGGCTGACTTCACATCGTGGAGGTTTCCTTACCAATACTTACTTGCCTGATTTTGCGGTTAAATTTTATAAAATTACTCCGAAAATCGGATTTTGTTTTTCAAAAAGTTTGTGTTTTTTAAAATATGATAAGTGTAGACAATAAAAAAACAAAGTTTGATTTTAACGCAGCTTGATACAGAATTCCAAATCCATGAACATAGTATTTTAACCTGTTTAAAATCCGGCTTTATCATCTTCCTCATCGGTTGTCATTTACAAAAAGAACATTTATTGTGTACCAGGAGTTCATAAGTAACTAGAAGATGATTGGAATATCAAAATTTTCATTTTATTCATGATCTTCATCAGTTTTCATTTAAAGAAAAAAAAACTGGTACACAGAGTTCATAAGTACTTAGAAGACTATTAGAACACAAAAAACCGGCATTATCATCTTCCTCGTGCCTGCACCGTCTGTTTTGCTTATAACATCGGAATCAAATCTTACTCCGTCGGGATTAGTGTCGATTGCGATTGCAACAATGATGAAGTCGACAAGCTTAATGAAGCAAACCTGGTTAGGAGATCGATACTGATCTGGTTATTGAAGATGAGGGCACACATCCATGGAGTAGGTATGAATATTTTCAAACTCAAAATTACCTCAAAATAACTTAAACACGTGGCTTTAGTACCCACTACAGCAGTAAAAACATTTCGCAAATTTTTTTTTTGAGTTCTATCTAGGGCGAGTCTGTTGCCACCAGCCACGCCTAAATCGGTGGCAAACTTAGTGGCTGTTAATGAGAAATTCCTGATAGAAAATAATAACACTTTGCAGCCTGACCTGGAAAAAGAACAGGACCACATTCTAAGCAGTAGCGCTTTCAACCACTGGCCCTAATTACCCTTAACGAATATAAATAACCTCATTAAGTGAACCATATCATTTTTCTAGCGAGATCAATAATAGGGGATCGGACTGGGTCAAAATAATATGATTCTGTTTAGTCCGTAAGTTAGATTATCGAAAAATATTGAATACGTGTTTTTTGTTTTATCAAATCAATAAAAAATTACGAAGATAAAACGCGTCAAAGATCTTGGAGTGGGGCTTGAAACGTCACTTGTGTCGTCAAAATGTACTATCATATGACGTCACACGAGTTTTCGAAGCACTGTATCGTCTTCATTTTAAGTTTACGTGAAAAAAGAGAAAATACGTGTCCAATAATTTTTGGAAATCTATCTGACGGACTAATTAGTTTTTTTTTGTCCGATCCCCTATTGATCGAAGCGAGAACATCCGTTTAGTTCTTCAATGGCCGCATTCCTCCTTGTTTAATATTTTTATCTACAGCACAAGTTTATTTTGTTCGTGTCAATTTGAGAGAACGTAAAAACAACGAAACTACCTGAATGTTTTAATACCTAAGGCTAAGTTACTCCCTCAGCATACATTTAGAAAATACCATTATAAATGGTCGAATTTTATTACCCTTTATTGTCCATATTTCGAATATTTGCAATTAAGAACACCTGCTCCCAAATTACATGTATTACGATGTTTAGTTCAATCGTATTTGAGTATAGTAATGGCTAAAGATAACAAGCAAGGTTACGACCAAATTATAACACGCAAAGTTCTTTTCGCGAACAATAATTACATTAGTAGGTAACTTTTTTTGCCACCGAAATTACGCCTTGAGCAAGCTTTTGCTCACTAGTACACATTTAATCATTATCGAATAACATTAGTTAGAATAACTATAATAGGGTTATATTTAGATCAGCCAATGTCCAAAAAAGTTCGAGAGAAAAGATCGCAGACGTTAAAAATAATCAAACGTATTTTGTGCTTACCTGTACCCAGCAATTTTTCTTTAACAGTCCAATCAACAGGAATATTGATCGACGCCAAAATGGTATTTCTTTTTATAAAATTCTCAAAGCCTTCAATACAAAACATCCACCGTCATCATTAATTTAGGTAGCTTACTTCAAAAATCGAATTTCTTTTACAAACTGCAATATCATAATCTCAAAGAATATTAATAAATTCATGTTCTTTGAAACAGATTTATTATTTTTAACCCCCGCGTATTGGAGAGTACAGATTAAAAATTAATCATTCGTGGAATTTTCGTAATTGGAACCGAATAAGGGAATGAAAGGGGATTAAAAGGGGGATTTAAAAGGCTGGCGGGATTTTCAAGTTATTTTTGTGTTTCGGTGTTTCGATTGTGGTTGAGTGTACCCTACCTGTTTGTTTTTGCATGCCGTTGCCACAAATTCGTGGTCTGCGGTTTGAAATTAAGTACATTTGTATTATGAAAATGGGTTCGTTTCATGTTTGCTTTTGTTTATTTATTTAATTTGCTCGCGTACGTACTCCCATGGCGATTGGCGGGAAAGGGCTTAGGTAGTACATACCACTTGTGTTTTCTGTTAGGCTGGCTTCACAGCTATACGGGAGACCCGTACGGGCTGTCACTGGCTGTCAGTACGGGCCCCCGGAGCGGGAGCACATGTTAGGCGCTAGAACATCGTTTCACCCACGTTTCAGAGCACCACGGGCGTGACCCGTACGGCTCTTTCGCGCAACGGACAGCCCGTACGGGTCTCCCGGATAGCTGTGAAGCCAGCCTTATGATTGTATTTACCTTTCCTACTCGTAGTAAATTACAAATGGAACATCGGTTGTGTTTCGTTTATTGTTATTTCCTTATCCATCTACGCTATAGATGGAAGTTATCTGTGATTTTCGATAATGCTAAACATCATTCTCTTGCCGTTATCCTAATTCATTTGGGGTCAGCGCAGCATGTCTTCTTCTATACCTCTCGACTACTCCTGATCTCACCAGATACTAAACGTCGACCCATCGTTTCTATGGTGCTCCTCTACTCTTTCTGATAACTATCAACATTCATACTCAAAACTCTCCTCATAACATTTTCCTCATTCATCCGCATCACACGTCCATACCGCGATAACCGATTACCCCACAATTTTTCAGTCACCGGTGCCACTTTCAGACTTCCTCGTATGTACACATTTCTCATTTTTAACCGACTTCCCAAAAGGAGAAGGTTCTCAATTCGATTGGTATGTTTTTTTTTCTATGTATGTACACCGATTACGCTGCGATTTATGATTCGATTTACGTGATTCTTTTTTAGTTTGATGCGGAATAGTTGCCATTTGGTCCCATACAAATTTAGTATAGTTTAGCCCAGTACTTTTCATTTTATGAAGATTTTTCTTAATTTATGAACATTTTTCGTTAATGTGTGTTCGCGAATAACTTCGTCGTTTATTAACCAATTTTGATGATTCTTTTTTATTGTGAAGGAGATATTTTAAGAGTGGTACTATGATATGGAAACCAGGACCTGGTGATGGAATCCCAGAGAACTCGAGGGCAACCCTCAAATTTCATAGGCACATTAGGTAGGTGTTTCGTGTTTTTTTGTCGAATGTTAAATGTATAGTAAATATTTCTATAGGATATTAAAACTAAAAATGAAAAAATAAAAAACTTTTTTGCAAAAAAGATTTTGAAGTCGGTTGTTTTTTTTTGCAAAAAAGTTTTTTATTTTTTCATTGTGTGTAGGACAAAAAGCTAACATATTCACAAAAAAGTCAGGTTACAATATATATACACAATGGTAATTTGAAGCTAATATTCCAGTTCATTAGCTAGAAAATGTTTTATCCTGTATTCACAGACACAAAACTAGCCTGGAAATCTAATTAACTAAAACAGTTATTATTTGAATGAGCTAATTTTGTGGCTGGTCGGCGTAATTGCTTGTAGAACAAAACATTGTGACTAAACTAAGTACATAGCATACAACTACATGAGAAAAAATAGCCTATAGGTACATACCGAATAGTAAATTGCCCTAATTACAAATATGGTGTTCAGATAAAGTATTATTTATTTTGTAGATTTATTATTTTATGCTATTTAGTATTTATTTAGCCTTTAGCCTCGTAGAAATGTACAATATTAGGTACAAATAGTCATTGGGTAGTAGGATCTTTTCGCTTGTCACCCCGGGGGAATGAACATTTATTTCAGTTAAAGTTTTGTGAAATGTAGGTAAATGTTTTGAAATCAAAAAAAGAAAAGACGGCGTTTTATCCAATTTTTGCATCTACATAATTATGTAGCTGGTTTTTAATGGTTTTTCTATAAACAAAAATACCTGTGGCTTAGCTGTCAATTAGCACTGTAAACTATCATTTACTTAAAGATAAGTCGGGTGAAAATATGTGATTATTGCCACGCCCTTTTCATTACACCAAAACAATAAAAAAAAAATACAAAATCTCTTACCTCCACACGTTTCCCGGAAATCAGGACAGCAATCTCCCAGCTTCAAGCAAGCATGGTCACAGTAACATGGCTTGTCAGTCAAATCTTCAATGATGGCGTTCTGGTGCGCTTTTTGAATAACACACGAACTATCTCGCCCCGGGCAACAGAGATTCGCATCCCTACAGTAATTAGCCCCGCAATGACCCGCCAAACACACTGCACTCGCGAAACACAACCAATAACGAAGCATTTTGGAAAAAATACCAAGATTATTTTTCTTTTAAAACTTTTTTGATAGCAACTTTTTAAAAGATGGCGGTTTAGTAGAATTTTCTTGAGGTGTTCTAAATTTTTAAATGTTGTGTGTGTTGTTATGTGTCATTCCGAATTTGAATTTCAGCGAACAGCCAATTCTGTAACAATAAAAATAAATAAAGTTAGGGTTGCGTTCGAGCATAAATATTTTCTTAACTTTTCTTCTTTTATTTAACTTTAGGCATAATTGTATTTTCTTTTTTTGTTTTTTTTAGTAGGCGACAATTTTTCAAGTGATTCTGTGTCCACCTAACAGGAAATATGTATAATTTTAAGTATAACAAAAGAAGCTTAACCTAAGCGTCCGGTTCGTTACTTTGTATTTAGTTTTAGTTTTGTTATTTTTTTTTTATATGGAAAGTCGTCCTTTTTTATTATTATTTAATTGAAATAATTCTATAAATAGCTTCAATTAATTGATGTATTTATTTATTAACTACAACATTTAACTTCCTCTCATGTATTTATAAGTATTTTTTCTGTAATACAATTAATTAAAAATTTCATTTTAAAACACGTGAAAAAAACAAAAAAAGATACAAAAAGAACTTCTTGACTTGTGCCTCCTGTGAGGTTTGAACTCACGACCCCTGGTTTACGAGACCAGTGCTCTACCACTGAGCTAAAGAGGCTTGCGAAGGACTGGCGAAATTAGCGTACGTTATCTACGAATAATTTAATACGTTAAAAATTGCCCTTTCATTTTATTTTATGTTAAACCCATTATTTATTTTTTATTTACAGTTTTTAGATTTTAGGTATTTTTAAAGGAGGCCAAAAATCATAAAAAAGTCTTTAAAAAAAAAAGTACCTATCAAATATAACGAAATAAGGTTATAAAGACACAGAATACACCTATATATTTTTTTATATTCATTAAAAATATTAGGCCACGCTGGACAATTAAATACCTACCTAGAAACTCAAAACAAGTACAAAATAGACCTTAACACCAAGCAATAGGAACGTTACTTTGTGCCATCACTAGAACTTAATAAGAACAAACATTAGTAGCTATTTGGAATTCCTTTTACAAACATACTCATCTCAACAAAAGGCCATATATAAGACAAAAGAAAAAAAAGCAGAGGCATACGGGAGCGGGGTTATTGACCTCGGTGAACTTAACCGACTGGTTCACGTTTACTGATAACTCGGGTTTAAGTTAAGAGGATGCGGTTTACTATTTCTATTCTGTTATGTAGTAGTATTTTAGTTCGGTTTTGTAAGAACAAATATGCATGGATCTTATGGCGTTCGTTTGATATAGTCAGGAAACGCTATTTATTTACTTATTAGGTATAACTAAATTATGAGAACTGCAAACAAAAGATGCATTTTTTTTATCAATTGCTAATTAAGTACCTTTTTAAACTGTTACAACTGAACATGAACATTCAGTTGTCTATAGCACACACAGCCACACATAACAGCTGCTCGTGTCGATCTTTTTGTTAAGCTCATGCTTGCCTAGGTTAGTTAGTACGAGGATGTGGGACCACCAATTACATACCGAGTTACTAAGATGGCGGTATTAGTTCTTATTTATCCCACGCAGTGGCGGATTAACGTATAAGCACTACAAGCACGTGCTTGGGGCCCCTGTTCTCCAAGGGCCTCCATCCTCTGCTGGCGTTTCATTTTATACCTACATTTTATCGAGATTCATCCACATGTCCGACCGAAATCACAAGGCGCGAGCGGTCCGGGAGTGACCCTTCATACACCCCCGCAGGGCCCTGCCCCCTGCGCGCCCGCACGTCGCGTCGCGCCGCGAGACCGAGTGAGTTAGTTGTCTTTGCATTGCAAATGCAAAAAAAATTGCTGAGGACACAAACCAAAAAGGGGAGACCAGGCTAGAATCACAAAATATTTCAAACAAAATGCAAGAGTTTGAGTTTATATTTATGCTCACTTTGTGGAATGATATTCTACAAGTTTTTCATCGCACCAGTAAAGGGATCCAAGAAGAAGGATTAGACCTTAAAACGTGTGCCAATTTGTATCATTCTTTATCGGGTCATCTCGTTGAAATGAGGAATCAATTTGAAAAATTTGAAGGCGAGGCAAGAAAAATTTTTCCTAATGGGGAATTTATGGAAAGTCGAAGACGAATTAGGAAGAAACAAGTAAATGATGGAAATGCAGAAGAACTTGATTTGAATCCTAGAGACAAATTTCGGATTGAGACTTTCAATGTAATAATTAACACACATAATGCTCAAATGCAAAGAAGAGATGATGTATACTACGAAGTTTCACAAAAGTTTTCATTTCTTGCGGATCTAAATAAGTCATGTTCAGAATATGAAAAAGATATCCAATTGCCCTTAGAAGCTTACCCAGACGACTTCAATGAAAACTTCCTCGGCGAATTTAATCATTTTCATAAATATCTTATATATATATATATATATCTATCTGTCGGAGTTTGCAGTCTCTGAACGTGGATAAAATCAGAACTACTGGAATGTCGAGCAACTATTGTCGTGTAGTTCAACCTCTTTAGTAGTTGCTTGGGTGTGTTTAGTTCTGGCACGATTTATAACGACAACTGTCAGATGAATGATGACGGAGGCGCTCGTCAATTTAGAGGAGCCCGAGCCAGCAGGGGCTTCTGGGGCGGACGGCGCTGCGGTTGATCGTGGTCGTGTTTCCTACTAACCTCACTGCATTCCATGTGGTTGACTTCATCGTTTATCATGAACCACTGACTATTATTTTGAGATATCCATCCTGTCTTATCATCGTCATAATGGAGAATACCGTATTCTCCGATATCAGAAGTGGCATAGAACCTTATCCACGTGCTTGGTGCTCAACTGTCGACATTTGTTTGACTGAGCAGCCATTGGAAGGCGGAGTCTTAATCATTGCCCTAAGCAAGGCGCTGAAAGGTATCACGTCGACCTGGTGGTCGCATGTATCGCATGCGGAACAAATAACGGTATCGGTACACAATCAAATCCATTATTGGGTAAGTATTGCAACAAGCCCGACGGCGACGTGTGGACAGCGGCTCTGTGAAGTTCGCAGCGTCCTTGGACAGCTACAGCAACCCGGTGAGTCGTACTCATGTTGTTTGATTCTGGAGCAGAGTGTTCTCTTGTTGAACAGTGTAGCTTCTAAATTCTCGGGTAAACGTGCACTTTCAACCGTGCAAGTAATTGGTATTGGTAATAATTCGAGCGTTTATAACACCGAACAAATTCTTAGCGTTGTTGTGATTGATAATAAATAACGATTTGACGATTTTATCTTGCGTACTACCTGACGACTGTATGAAATACGACGTTATGATCGCACGCGTTATTTGGCCACTTGGCTATTCGGTACATTTCACTGAATCAACCCTACCTATTTCGTGAAATGAAAATGTAAATTGTTTTGATTTTTACAATGTTGATTCTGATATTACAAACGAAAACAAACACCGGTTGACGTTCCTTCTGAACGCGTTTTCGAATACTTTTATCGTTGGTTTACCGTTAGCTTGAATGACTACTGGTTAATTAAACATTCGATTAGTGAATTCAGCTCGTATGGTAAGGTGAACAGCAAGTGTAAGCGAAAAAGTCAGTGAGATATTGAGAGCTAACTTCATTCATTTTATTGGGCGATAAGTAGGACGGAGACAAGTGTATGTGTAAAGACTACCGTGAACTACATCTTAACATAGTGTCTGATCTATTCCCTCTGCCGTTGATGGGCGATCAGATTGCACGATTATCAGGCGTTTACTATTACACCTATCTTGATTGCGCGAGTGGCTTTCATCAAAGTCCCGTCAGTGAAGATAGTATTATTGCTGCATTCGTCACCCCTCACGGGCAGTGAGAGTATCTAGCGATGCCGTCTGGTCTTCGTAACGCTCCGAGCGTATTTCAGCGTGCGTGTCTAAAGCACTTGGTGAACTTTCTCATCGTATGCTGCACTTTTCATGAACGACAGTTTATTTCTGTCACGTGATAAAGAGGAAAGTCTGACCCGGTTGCAGGAAGTTCTTGCGGCGTTCACAAAAGCAGGCTTTTCTTTGAAATCTTCAAAATACTCTCTGGAGAGGAATGGTGTGTGTGGAATTTGATTATGGTGTCTCAAGTGGTGCCCCATAGGAGATGAGTCTACTTTAGCGAGTCTGAGTTCAGATCTTTACAGATTTCTCAAGAATAAGACGTGTTCCATTGTTCATTCTCATCAACAGTAAAAAGTTTGAATGGAAAGCTGAGCACGAAGTTGTCAGATAACGTGATTTCGTTTATAACGAGTAAACCCGTCCTCATGATATACATGCAACGCAGAGCTTCCAATCGAACTTCATACTGACGCGAGCGCTGAGGGTTGTGCTTGTGGTGATCCTTTCCAAAAGCTCTCTCGATGGTAAATGGTGATGGTGATTGCATGTTGTCGAGTATTTCAGCAGGTGAACCGCGGGCGGAGTCAAAGTACCAATCCTACGAATTAGTAACTCTAGCGGTCGTGAACGTTGTGATTGTGAATCACTTTTGACATTATCCTACAAGGTTATTGTTTTACTATTGCCACGCTGGTGGGCTTTCCTTCAGACTTACTATTTCGACATTGAGTATTGACACCATTTTGCTGAGCTTAACAAGACTCCTATTCTTAAAGTTTCCATCCAAAAGACAGAGGAAAGGCGTGTAGAGTTTGCGATTCTATCTGAAAATTGGCATTTCGCTGAACAGTTCCAAGACTCAGAAATTCAGGACATCGTCTCTAAGTTCAAAAACGGTTAGCTTTTAGCGGAAGTTGTGAAAACTTATGTGTTACGAAAGGTGTGTTACTTCGTAAAGTTCTGTTCTTTTATCATACCTTGAGCTTTTCGTTGGTCCTTGGTGAATCTTGTTCATGAAGCCCTCATGCATCTTAGTTGGGAAAAGAGTTTGGAGAAGCTCTATAAAAGTTATTGGTTCGAGCACATGACCAAATATTGTCAGTTCGTGGAAAATTGTATTAGACGTAGAGTCTTAAAGTCTTCTTCCGGTCTGGTGCAAGATGAGTTGCATCCAATCCCAAAAGTGAATGTCCTATGGCACACGGTGCATGTTACTCAGAAAAGTTGACTGAGAATAATTACGTGAAAGAGAATGTAATAGTTTTCATAGACGCGTTTACGAAGTTTGTGTTATTGTACCATTGCCTACGTCTCTATGCAGCCTGCACTATTAAAGCTTTGAGTTCCAGTGTTGCTCTATTTGGTTTGCACTATTATCACTGACCAGGGTCGTTGCTTTGTCAGTAGAGAGTTGACCTCGTACAAAAATAAGGCCAAAGTGGTTAATTTCAATGTTGGTGATTTGGTCAATTAAGAGAGAAACCAAACCAAATTAGAACACAAATTTAAAGGTCCTTTCAAAGTTGTAGAGTCACTTGAAAATGATCGCTATGTTTTAAAATCACTGACAGGAAATAGAACGTACAAGTACGCTCATGACTGCGTTCAAAAACTGCCGCAAAGTGGAGTTTCCTCTGAGCTTAATCCTATTATAGCGAGAGCAATGAAGACTAAAGAAATCTCTTTTATTTGATTGTATGCACACTTGTAACTATTTGGCCGCACTGCACGTCTTGTCGTAATATCTGTAACTGCAGTTCGAAGCTGGACAGCGGCGGTGAGCGGCGGTAGACGTTGTGGCGGGGGCCAGGGTCTTGTAGAGACTAGATAAGTTTGGCCGACTTGGACGGACCAGGAAGTCACGAGGACTTTAGGGCTTGGTTGGCCCAGGGTGACATATGCCACTAGATAGACTGAGTTTTGGGCCTGGTCAGCCCAGGGTGACATATGCCACTGACTGTAAGTGTTTGGGCCTGGTTTGCCCTGAGTGACATGGGTCACTAGACTGTAAGTGTTTGGGCCTGGTTTGCCCCGGGTGGCATGTGTCACTAGACTTTGTGTGTGTGAAGGGCTTGGTCACCCCTGGGTGGCATGTGTCACTAGACCGTGAATTAAGGGTTTGGTCAGCCCAGGGTGGCATGTGCCACTAGACTGTATGTGTGACTTTTTGCTAAGGGCTTGGTCAGCCCTGGGTGGCACGTGTCACTAGACTGTGATTGTGGGCTTGGTCAACCCCGGGTGACAGTTTGTCACTCTAGTACTATGAATGTGGGCTAGCAGTCAACCCCGAGTGACGGGCTGTCACTAGGACTGTGAATTTGGGCTTGGTCAACCCAGGGTGACAGGTTGTCACTAGGAATGTGAATTTGGGCTTTGTTAAGCCAGGGTGACAGTGTCACTAGAATAAGCTGCCTGGGGCAGCTGGGTTACAAGAGTGTGTGCAATTAGTGAAGTATTGCTTTGTTTGATTATGCACAGTACGACGCGAGTTTTTGATTGTTTTGAATTAATGCGATTGGACCTTTGAATTAGATTTGCTTTCATGATTTTACGACTCTATTGACAGAGGCATTAATCTTGGTCAGGTAGGCCGAGTCGATAGTCTAGTTTAAGTTTGTGTTCTCGTCGGTACAGATACCATATCACCACCACACGAGGACGTGTGATAGTCAGTTCTGGCCGTGTCGGAGTTTGCAGTCTCTGAACGTGGATAAAATCAGAACTACTGGAATGTCGAGCAACTATTGTCGTGTAGTTCAACCTCTTTAGTAGTTGCTTGGGTGTGTTTAGTTCTGGCACGATTTATAACGACAACTGTCAGATGAATGATGACGGAGGCGCTCGTCAATTTAGAGGAGCCCGAGCCAGCAGGGGCTTCTGGGGCGGACGGCGCTGCGGTTGATCGTGGTCGTGTTTCCTACTAACCTCACTGCATTCCATGTGGTTGACTTCATCGTTTATCATGAACCACTGACTATTATTTTGAGATATCCATCCTGTCTTATCATCGTCATAATGGAGAATACCGTATTCTCCGATATATCTATATATATAAATAAAGAGAGAAGTCCTGACTGACTGACTGACTGACTGATTGACTGACTGACTCATCAACGCCCAGCCTAAACCCTTGGACCTAGAAAGCTGAAATTTTGCACAGATGTTCCCTTCATAATGTAGACAAGGAATAAGGAAGGATTTTTCGAAATTCAACCCCTAAGGGAGTTAAATAGGGGATGAAAGTTTGTAAGGAAAATCGTCATTTTCACGCGGGCGAAGCCGCTGGCAAAAGCTAGTGTTCGAATAAAATATGAATCTTCAGAAACAAAGGTCACCCATTCCGATCTATATGAAATTATTATTAAAGACAAAGTAAAGTGCGTTTTCCCAAATATAGAAGTGGCATTTAGAATCTTTCACAGCTTAATGATTACTAACTGCTCTGCTGAACGATCCTTCTCACAACTAAAAAGATTAAAAAACCCGCAAAGAACTTTAGCATTAATGTGTATTGAGGCAGACATATTTCGTCAGATAAATTTCGACGATGTAATCTCGGAGTTTGCTTTGAATAAGGCAAGGAAAAAAATGTTTTAAGTTTTAAATTATACTACACTTTCTATTTTGATGAACTTTCATTTTACACTTTCTACCTTCCAAATTTAAGCAATAGAGGGCCTACACAGGCTCTGTGCTTAGGGCCTCGGAAACTCTTAATCCGCCACTGATCCCACGCACAACTGATCTACTTACAATTTTTTTCATTGTTATGTCATCTCTGATTTATCAGTACGGTGACCTTTATTTTCGTAACCATAACATAAATAGAGAGGTCATGTTCTGGACATGTATAGCATGATATTATGTCACCGTGTGTACATTGTGTTGTGATAAATATTTAATTTCAAGTTTGCATGCTGAATGAAGTCAGTGAAATAATAATGTGAAGCCTGTGTTATTTATAAATAATAAATAGTACCTAACATAGGTAATGTACGGACGACATTACATAAAGCTATCCGAAACTGTCAAATTTCCCCAATCAACCCTAATGATTTAGCGATAAAGTTCAAAATCTATTAAAGGAATTTGACACATTGTAGTAGTTAGCTGAGTTACAGACTGTACCTAATACCCAAACATAGTAAAATTTTAGCAACAAGTTCCAATTTTGGCCGCGAACCAAACGGCTAGCTATTAGTATTGAATGTTGAATAAAAAGGTTTTTAAAACTTTAATGGTTTCTGATAAGAAAGTTCTTGGTTTTTATGACAAAAAGGGCTCTTAGCGTGCCCACTTTATGGGTTTTTCTTATCTTATTACCACTTAAATAAATCAAACCGAACTAATTTGCTTCAAAATTAATTACTTTTTTTCTATAAACTTTTTTAGGAAAAATAAATTATTGCCTACTTAGTTTGACACGATAATAGGAACATAAAAAATGTAGACAAACTTTTTAATATTATTATGCTTGTATTTAGTACACACGACGACAAATCAGGCTATACAAAACCAGTTTATGCGAAACTCTGATGGTACGAGAAATCTATTCAAAGCAAGGCTATTTTATACTAGATTATGTGTAACTTGATGTGTCGCCATGTTTTTTTTGTATACAATTCAAATTTATAAACTAAGTAGCTGATACCCGCGACTTCACCCGCGTGTAGGTATGTTGGTCAAATTATATACTAAAACTTTTCTCTATTGGTGGAAACAGCATGAAAATCGATGCAGTAGTTTTTGAGTTAATCGCGAACAGACAGACGCGGCGGAGGACTTTGTTTTATAATATGTAGTGACAAAAAGTAATATTTAGACTCAAATGTAAAATGTAAGTATACTGGCCAGTCGTATTTTTTACAGGCATGATACTGTGTTGTTACAACGATGATAAATAATTATGTTTTAGTATTACTTCTAGTTAGAAGTAATACTAAAACCGCTTCACCTTAAATACTTAGATAACAGAGTTTAGTACCCACCGACGTAACTGATAAGAATCCCTAACACTTTTCATACCGATACAAAAATAAAATAATTAGTCACTGATTGTGTCTGACTGACTTGTTGCTCGAGTGATCGTAAGGGAGACTGCTATTTTAGTTGGGCCGCGGATTTTAGTGGGCCGCGGATTTTAGTACTAGATGACGTGGCCTCGGCACAAGGGCAAAGAAGGAACATGGGTTCGGTTTTTAGTCAGTAGAAGTCTGACACTCCCCTTCGCTCTGCCCAAGAGCGAGGGGGGGTCATTTGACGATTTTCCACCCACCAAAAAAAAAAAAAGGGAGACTGCTGAGCATGAGTTTCTGGGTTCGATTCCCGGGTCAAGGAAAGTATTATTGGGTTTTACCATTACGAATTTCTCAGTAGCAAGCATCCCAGTCTGAATCGTGCCTGGTTGATAGCAATAGGCTCGTCTCCTATATTAGACAGGCTCTTACAACGCTAATCTTAACCTTTACAAAAAATGGGTGACATCTAAATCAAAACCTAAATGAAAGAGCTTTGTGGGATTAAAAACTCTCGGTGCTATAAGCAGAGAGTTGAAAAATCCTCCAGCACACTTTTATTTCGAGACATCTCATTTAGGTGTACTACACAAACATGGTGACACATGAAGCTATGCATATCTAGTATAACATGGCCCCGTATTCTATATATTTCCCGTACAAAGAGAGATCTTCATAAACTAGCTTTAAATAACTTGATTGGTGCATACCTTATGCTAGTGAAAACAGCTATAATAAAACTTTTAACACTACGTAAAAGAACGTCTGAGTCTAGACTCAAAGAAACGCCGCCAAAGGCCAAGAGTACTGACAAAAGAACACGGTAATTACTTACCTTACCAGGGTTTAGACCGTAAAACTGCATAACGACCGTGTTAATGTGTCAGTGGTTAAGCAGGTTTAGAGCCTTTGATTTCTTAGAAATGATGCTGCATCACGATTTCTCCGTCAATGGCAGAGGAATTAAAATAGACAGGCTTTTTCAAGTGGGATAAAACATCGATTTTAGTATGGATTTGGGCCCGGATTATGGCAATAGGCTTGCTATAATCCGGGCATGCACCCTATTACATGAGACTAATGGGCCTACTACACGCACGCACTTCCCCACAGTTTTGCCTGCGGGATTACACGGTGCACACAGTACATCGCGCGTGTGGTTTGTAATGGTAATACAGTTTTACTAACCATACGCGCGATGTACTTTGAAGTGTGAACGAAAACTGTGGGGAAGTGCGTGCGTGTAGTAGGCCCATTAAATGGCGAAACGTGAAACGTTTGGGGATTACTTACATTCATGTAATAGCTGATACTGGAAAATTCCTGGTGGAAAAACCTAATATACAGCAGGCAAATTGTTGCCTGACCCGAAAATTGAACCCAGGACCACATGCTCCAGCAGCGTTTACAAACACTAAGCCAAAGAGGGAGTCGAAAATCGAAAATCATCTAACTAGTATATCCAGCAAAAAATGAATAGACAAACAACCTTCCTATCCCGCTTTCCTATTTAAATCAAACAAATTCAAAAAGGTCACAACTTGTTACTTAATTTTAGGGGCACGTGAAACTCTTTTTTAATAAAAATAAAAACTGGAAGCAATGGCATTCCGTTAACGAGTGGGGTAAACAATTGATTCGGGACAAACAATGGGAGAATTTGTTAGTCAAATAGAATCCACGATCGGGGAGAACTCAAATATGTGACGAGTGTGGTGGTATTTGACGGGAGAATTTTGTAGTTTTTTTTAAAAAAATAGATATAGGTGAACGTAAATAATGTATTGACAGTCAATATAGCTTGACTATATCAAATTTTCAATAGAATCCTCTCAGTTCATATAACCTTGAATGCCTTTATCATCAAATAGTCACTCATGGAAGTTCTGCAGGGCTATGGTGTATCTTTTTAAATGTTAGTGGCTATCATAGTGTCCGTCGATTAACTGTCAAATGGTTGTGGTTTGTTATACTAAACTAACCATTTGACAGTTAATTGATGGACACTATGATAGCCACGGACAATTAAAAAGATACGCAATAGCCCTGCTGATCGGCACATCGTAAAAAACGTAACTAAAAAAAGGAATTTCGCGGGTTACCCTGAAACATTTACCTTAAGTTGGGCACACGAAGTATGTAGGTGGATCTTACGTTATCTATCTGTGTTATAAGTACATAAGAAGGCAGCCATTATTCATTCATTATTAACCAACTTTGAACGCAACCTCAAAAAAAAAACTCATCACGGAAAAATATTTTTTAATTAAATTCCCGAACGCAAGTAAACGGCCAAGTAAAGTGTAATGAAAATACTTAGTGTTGGTAACCGCAGCTAAATTAGAACTTAGGCCTCGTACAGACGAGCAGCACTTTGCTGTCGACAGAGCCAACTTCAGCTGTCGACAGAGCCAACTTCAGCTGTCGACAGAAGCAATTGCTAGTGTCGACAAAAGCAACTGCTGCAGTATTCGACACGCCGACTGCAGCCCACCATGTCGACAGCAGATCAATTTGAAGTCGACTGACAAGGCAACGCGCGCGGCGCGCTCGTACTAAGCTGTCGCCATTAGTCGGCGTTTGCTGTCCACGTGTCGACGGCAAACGCCGACCAATGGCGGCACCTGCAGTTGCCTCTGTCGACAGTAAAGTGCTGCTCGTCTGTACGAGGCCTTAAGTGTGTAATGTAATACTGAGATAACAAACAACTGGATAACTTGACGGTGGAAGTTTATTTCATTATGTGAGATTAGGATGGTATGTTTCGTCCCTCCTGAATTATTAATCATAACATCGGGGACGCCTGTGGGATGCTGTGAGGGAGAAGAGTACAGCGGGCTCGGAAATTACACTTTTACAAGTATCCAGGTGGTGGCGCCCCAGACTTACGAACAGTAGTGGTTGAAACCCAGATAGGTGCATTACTTTGTGTAATTTATTTCGTCACCATTGCTCTCAAAAACGGTGAAGGAAAACATCGTGCATGAGGAATCAAAAAAAAAATCGAAGACTTTTGACATCTACCAATCCGCACTGGGCCCGCCTGGTGAATAATAGCCCATCTTTCTCCTAGAGAGGAGGCCTGAGTCCCTGCAGTGGGAACATTATTTATGTGGAGTGGAGTGGCGCCCAAGGACTGGAAAGAGAAGTGTTGTTCGTCCAGCGGCGAGATACCCTGGACGAGGCTGATACAAGAACGTACAGTTTGGCAGAAGAGAAAAGTGAGGCATATCCGTCAGTGATGATGATGATTTCATTTATCTCTGAAAGCCTAAGCTAGAATTTTGTACACCTTGGTGTAAAAAAAATCTTATTCATTATTGCACACATAATTAAAAAAAAGACACACCAATTTCAATAACAATACTTATATTACTAACTAGCTTTTGCCCGCGACTTCGTCCGCGTTTCCGTCGTTTTTCGTAAAAAAGTACCATTATGTCCTTCCTCACGGTTCAGTGGTTTTGATGTAACAGACAGATTAACTTTCGTATTTTAGTAGGGAAATACAATATGTCAATCCACAATACTGTTGAAAAATATCGCAAAAAGGAACCGCAGAATATTATTATTAATAGCTGTGCCCGCGACTCCGTCAGCGTGTAACTCCTTGTATGTTATTAAGTTATTGTATTGGTAATATTGTTTAGATCACTTTCACATGAGGCTTAAGTAGGTACCTATAGCGTTCTATAGGTAAAACTTCAGCCCAAAGCTTCCGGGTAAACTATGTTGAAAGTTGACCCGTCCGGCACGTGAACATAAAGATTTCTAGAACTGCTAACCCGGGAAAGAGCGACATATAACTGACCATGCGAGAAACAACTGACACCGAGATCTACTCCAGCAACACGAAAATTCTGCCCTTGAGCCTTATTAATTTACCTACTTCACTTAAAATAAATACCTATAACTACTATAGGTACTTAATAAAAGTATCTACGCTTTTACCTACATAATACAAAAATAAAATTGATCATAAATTAGCCAAAACTTAGGTACCTATCGGTATCTAAAAATCTATGCGTACTACCTACTTCCCCTAAAAAGAAATAAGGTCGAACGCTGAACGCATCAACAGCCAAATATTGAATGAAGCTCGCTCCCGTTACACAAAAATAATCCCTAAGATTCAGTATTCACGCGCAGCTTAATAGCGTATTTCATATTTGGTTCAGTTTGATGTTTCTGTACCGATTACTATGATTCTTTTTTTATTGAATAGGTAATAATATTAACTTCTTATAATTAGGGATGAGCGAGAGTATTATAAACGTAAGAGTAAACAAATATAATCAGAAAGCTCCGAACTGCTAAGCTATCGGGAGTTACACGTGTTATTGTGAGTCAACCATAAAAGATAGACATATGCTGTTGTGGGATATTTTTTAGATAATTTTATGTAGAACATTTCCGTCATAAATGATTTCTATGTAGCTTTAACCATTAAGGCTACACACGCGACGGAAGCTTAAAAAATGGAGCAACTTCTCCCGTTTTCCCAACATTTTCCTTCACTGCTCTGCTCCTATTGATTGTAGCGTGATGAAAAGTATACTATAACCTCCCCAGGAGTATGAAGAATAATTGTACCAAGTTTCGTTAAAATCCGTCGAGTAGTTTTTGTTTCTATAAGGAACATACAGACAGACAGACAGACAGACAGACAGACAGACAGACAAAAATTTTACTGATTGCATTTTTGGCATCAGTATCGATCACTAATTACCCCCTGATAGTTATTTTGAAAATATATATCATGTACAGAATTGACCTCTCTACAGATTTATTATAAGTATAGAAGATATAGATAGATAATACTTAAACGGCGAGGTTAAACCAGAGTTGGGGTTTCTATCCTAAGTGCTTAATAAAAACAGTCACCGAATTTTCACTAACAATTTACACAATCTACCAACAGAGCTAACCATGGATAAAACAATAATTAATAAAATCGCTAATCGTTCCTCACTTACACCACCATGTCCAACGACGCGTGCTTAAATCTCAGCTTAAAGTTGTACCGTTAACTTAAAGTTATACACAAGCACAACTTGATATGCCAACTCATTACACTTCATTAAGCAATGATTAACTTATAAACATGTTATCGACTGGTTACTTTTGTTACTTGCACACCATTTAATTTTGTTTCCATAAATTACCTGCTAATTTTGCTGAAGTTTTCATGTGTGAGTTTTGTATGTGTACAGTTTACCTACTTAACAATGGTGTTTAAAATATTAGTTGTCAAAGCCATCTATAGATGGCTTTGACAACTAATATTTACATGTTAAACACCATTGTTGCTTCAAAAAAGTGTTACGGGCATACAGCGTTTTGTTCAATGGTAAAAATCGTGGCATTGAGATACAGTATTACTTAACTCAAAAATCTAAGAAATTGAGTTATGGTCATAGGAATCACTAAAAGATACGCTCTTTTAGGTCAATATTAAAGAAGCGACGTTTTTATGGTAGAATAAAGCCATAGGTACTATAAAAACGTCGCTTCATTATTCACCTAAAAGTGCGTACCTCTTAGTGACCATATTATAGTCTTTGGTGACCATCTATGACCGTAATTCAATAACTTAGATTTTGGAATAAAGTCCATATCATTCCGAATGTGCGACATAAAATTAACATATTCATATAGGTAACTAGCTGTTGCCCGCGACTTCGTTCGCATGGAAATTTTGACGTGTATGTATATGTGGGACTGCCTCTAGATGTACTATGCCAAATCGAATGCCAATGGAAGCAATTATATTCCCTTAATAAAAAGTGGCCCTGTCGTAAAATCTGTTCCCACACATACAAATGTCTTAACTATATTCTATATCTCTACCAATTTTCAGCTCCAAAAAGCCAAGGATTTCATATTATACTTGAAAAAAAAAATAAAAAAAATGAAAAAGTGTTTATTCGGAACTTAAGTCAAATTCATTACATTTTACTTCTGCCAAACTACATAGCAGTTTGTGCCGCCTGTTTGCTTGCCCTGCCTTGCCTTGCCCTGCCAATGTTGTTAGCTAATGTCTCCTACTCATAAACTCTAGACTTAATAAATTTCAGGCTGGTAGTACAAAAATCATACTGACATACAAACTCGCGAGAGGCCCCTGTCGCAAAATTAATTCATATCAGACGTCTACTGACTATAAACTACGTCTCTGCTAAAAATCAAGATTGAAGCACAAAAAATGAAGGACTTTCATACAAACTTGCGAGGGCCCTTAGACCACCCTAATCAGGCCCTGTCGCAAAATCCGTTCTTAGCGGACGTCTACTAACTATAAACTACTTCTCTGCCAAAAATCATCTTTGTAAGTCCAGCGGTTTTCGAGATTTCGTGATGAGTGAGTGAGTGACCTTTCGCTTTTATAGATAAAGATTGTTCCATAGAGAAATCGTTGTGTATGACTTCTCTCATATCGGCCGAAAAACAGATCTATAGCCAAGTCACTGTACCGAAGCTACGAACCTTAACTATTCACAAATTGCCTTTATAAATGACGGTATTCGAACTACATCTATACCTCCTTAATTGCCGTCGGTTCCCTCTAGGATCTCAATACAGGTGAATTAACAAAACGGCACCAATCTATCCCCTTCCGAAGTTCTACGCGAACGAACACGAATTTCAATGCGGTGATATGAATCGAATTCAATCGAATCGACTGACTCGATTAATTTAATCGCAACTATTCGAGTTTCGAACTACTCCAGTCTTATTAAGTGACAGGTAATAAATGAAGGGAAATCGATGGTCATAGACAATGCACGTCAAATTGGTATTTGAATTAATTTATTGGATGTCAAATGGGAATTATAGCTTCTAAAGCGAGCTTGTGGTTAAATACTAACCGGTCGAGTCGATGTTTAGGTTAAACCGTGCTTACCGGGGTTGGTACGTGGATGGTTGACCACGATGGTGACTATTGGTGACCACCCATTTCATACCGCGTTTCCTCCGTCCCTCGGAAAGCCCGTTAAGGCGGGTTTGCAGTACTTTTTAAGATTTTTGAACCTATAAAAATTAGTTCGTTTTTTAATAAATAAAAATCATTACATAAAAATTGAACATACTCTCTAGTAAAGTTAGAAACGCGATTTAGAATGATCGGCTCGATAGTTTTTTTTATCAAACATGACTCTAAATCACAATTTCAAACGTGTACTGCTAAGACATTTTTTTTTAAATCCCACTTGTTCTATCGTAGAACTGTGCAGTAGAATTAGCGAGAATGATCCTAATAATTCACCATTCTGGCCTTCTGGTAGTTTGTGGAACTTTACTATCCTGGTTTCCTATCTACAACAAAAAAACTGCATGGTATTAGAAAGAAATAATTTAGATTATATAGTAGAACTAGTGGGAATGATCCTAAATTCCAATGGGTCGATTTAACTACGATACTTTTTTCCCATGGTATTCTGGCCCACGCATTCGGACGACTTTTCCACTACTGTTCCACTCTGAGTAATCTGGGCCGCGGACCAGAGGCCAGTTGCCACCTAACCCGTGGAGATCAGACAGGCAGTCACTCCATGTAAAATACTCGTATTCAGCTGCATCTGGTTTGACTGGAAGCCGACAACATAGTTGAGAAAAGGCTGGGCAGATGTTGTCTAACATAATTTAGACCATAATTTTCATAAAATTATGAGACCCAGTTAGATACGCAAAGCTTATTGAAATAATTATCCTGCTATATTCCCGTTGTTTCCCTTACATCCAGTGGTTGGTTAATATAAATGGCAAGTCCCGGGTCTGCCATACGTTATGAAGATTATGTTACAAGTCTGGCCGCAAATCTCTGGGGTGCACATTAGAGTATCATCACTGCGATGTACGTGTTTCTATGTTAGTTTATATTGTTATTATTAAAGGTTTAGGATATTATTATAGAAGGTATTTTAGTTTAATTTAAACTAAGGGTATAGGAATACTAAATATATTTTAGTTTATGGCAAACGGCCTCGTTGGTCTAGTGCTCTCAATCGCGACTGCTTAGCAGTGGTCCTTTAGGTTTAAGCAAATTAATATTGGATTTTCCTTGATCGAAGATTTTCCATATGAATTTCTCAGTGGCAATCAGCTCGTCGCCTGTTACATGGGTCTTGAACATAATTGACGAAATGTGGGTGTTCTTTATATAGGTACACATCAGGCCTAACCCTTTCGATATTACAGGCGTGATGTTAGTTTGTTCAATCGCAAACATCATCTGGCAACAGATATGAGCTAAAACCAAAATAATGTCTATTGTGATAGAAACTGGTTTGACTCGAGGCGGTCTAAAATGGCAATTTTAGCGGAATCATAATTGGATAACAAATTACGATGAAATTATTAAAATGGTCAGAGATGCAGTTAATAAAACTTATCACGAATTTTATTGTCACTTTAAGACCATTTTACGAAATGTTAAAATATTCTAATAAGATTCTGGTAGGGCTACCGTTTTAGACCCGTTACCGTTTTAAAAGGTTTTCATTAGTTAATTTGAATCCAATATAATTTTGACTTTTCCATTATTATTAACTCTGAGGATGATGAATGTTCCCGTCGGGGCCGCGGATTATACTAGATGACGTGGCCTCGGCACAAGGGCAAAGAAGGAACATGGGTTCGGTTTTTAGTCAGTAGAAATCTGACACTCCCCTTCGCTCTGCCCAAGAGCGGGGAAAGTCATCAAATGAACCCCCCCGGGTTCATTTGATGACTTTCCACCCACCAAAAAAAAAAAAAAGGATGTTGAATGTTATCACACCAATATTATAAAGGCGAAAGTTTGTGGGTGAGTGTGTACGTTTGTTACTTCTTCACGTCTAAACGGCTGGAGTGATTTTAATAAAATTTGGTATGGAGTTAACTGACATACCGAATTAACACACAAGATAGTTTTTATCTCGATTTTATCTTCCGGTGGGATAATTTTTGAGTTGTAGCGGGCGAAGCCGCTGGCAATATCTGTATGTGTATAAGGGCGCTTGCAAGAGTGGCATGCCTACTAAAAAAGCTCTAAAAATACATTTTGCAGCAGCTGAGCACTCTGACATTAAACATAGGAAGACAGTTAATATAAATTAAACACAGGAACAAAACGACACGAGAATCTAATATTACAAGCCGCACAGCAAAACCACAAATCGCTGTGTATTTTATTCACAAATGATTTCGTCCCAAATTAATGTTACCGGTGTAAACCATGACAGTTTGTGGCTATGGTTCTTTTTTCTTTCATGGCAACTCGAAGTTTGGAAGTTGGCTGTATCATACCCTCGTGGCTCCGAAATACGTAAAGCTATTTGTTGTCCCTCTAGTCAAATCGGATTGCCGAACCATCGGAGTTTGAGTATAAGGCGAGAGAGATTATGTGTTTTTGCTCACACTTGTGCACTGTATATTTATTTTCCCATGTCAAAGGCTAGTCGTTGCTGAGATTAGTCGCCGTGATAGAAAACGGCTTTACGGACTTGTAAGTACTTACCTTACTACTTGAACAAATCATGTGGAAAAATAAGAAGAAAGCATAACTTTTCTGTTAACGTCAAAGATAGTGACTTAGTGACATTCCAAAATATCTCGAGATATTTTGCAGTTAACCAAGTTTTCGAACGAGTACATTTTTACCTAAACGCCTCAATACAAGGACTTAACCTGAACTAAAGCCTAGAATGAAAATTAAAACGCACTTGTTAATTATAGTTATGTCCGTTTCACTGCACAATGATTTAAGCGCCCGAGTGGGTACTACAGACTACTCAGAAAATCCTCACACAATCCTAAAACAAATTAATTATATACCCGAAAACCGACGTATAATTCATTAATTATAACTTTTAAAAGTAATTAGAGAGTATATGTGCATGCGATTTGTATGTAAATCGTCCAAGGTGCTCGACAAAGGGTTTTGGATGAAGTTAGAACAAAGTTATTTATGAATTGTGTTATGTATTCAATTATGTCGAAGAGTAGGGACCGGATGTGGTGGGGAACATATCGTAAGTGCAGTTTTAATGTTTTGTGAAATAATTATGAGAAGGGTTGGAATTTATTTTGTTTTAATGGGTTTTTGTTTGCGGTTATTTTGATTTTGTGACATACTTGAATAAATACTTGTGTTTTTTGTTGGAATCAAGGAACTTCCAAGTTAGTCCGTTCGTTAAAGTTCGTTCGTTACTGGTTACTATTATGTGTTTTGTTGAAATAGCATTACGCGTAATCAAAAGTAGAACTAACGCCCGCCATCTTGATTTTCACGAAATAATGTCACAAATATTTACTTATACTACAACCTGACAACGTCAAGTATGGAATTTTAAGCGCAAAATATCTTTGCAGCAGCAGTGGTGTTTACAGAAGACTCATTAAAAGTATCTATCTAAGTATCTATCTAACCTTTCCAAAAAGAGTTTATCTTTTGGGCTCATTTTTCCAACCTATTTCTCTGCTGCGTAAGTGCGTACGCTTTACGGTACTTTTCTACATTACGAACCTATTTTCATAGACATGACGGAAGGAAATAAGGTACTTTCGCTTCGGAAAATCAAAAACATTACGCGCAGTAGGAGGCGGCACGGGCAGTAATAAAACATGTAGCAAAGGCGTATTGTTGATCTGCTAAATCCATATAGGCGTAAGCACGACTGACAGTTAAAGCCCCGAAATATTTTTCACAATATTTTTCGTGAACGTAAAAATAAAAATACCTAGCGAGTATAAAAGATAATACTTTTAAAATATTGTTTCTACGAATAAAAGCTGCCGTAAAGCGGTGTATACGTGCTTGCGAATGTTTTAAAAAAGTATTTCATGATAACTTTATGCTGCATTGTCAACTTCAACTCATAGTCTGATATGCTGATTTTTCACGCGACAGTTTTGCTGAAAAAGTGCTTTGAACCTGGTTTTATATATAAATGTAAAATAACAGAGTTTAGTATAGAACACAAAGGTATACTTTCATTTTCGTATGGTTAGTGCCTTTCCTGGGGTCAGCGTTTTTATGCAGCTTATGGACATTTTGTCTAGAAATATCTAACTTCACCAACGCTTATCTTAAATATTTTGATGTCACATCACATAGACCTACCATGGGCACTTATAAAACGTCAAAAACAGTGCACGGTTCGGGTTGGTCATCTCTACGGAAACGAACCGACAAGAAACTCCCTGGCATTGAGGTATATGTACTTCGTACTAGAGAAGCTATTTCAAACAAAATAATGTGCGCGCACTTGATGACAGCGGGGCGGGCGGGGGGTGTCATGTTCTCATAGATTACTAAATTACTATCAATACGTACAGATGCGACATAATGTTATTATTCGGCCTACTTGATATAATATTGTACGTATGTACTTAGAAAATAAATAAAAATGTACTTAAACTGGAACAATAATTTTTATTTTTTCTGTGATTGAATGTTGATGGCTGATTCGAGTGCGATACGTCATTAAGAAAGTTACAACGTCGAATCACACGGCGCCGAATGTTTGCGACAACGAAAACTGTGAGCACGAAAGCACGCACCGACGCATACCGTTACAACTGTTGGAAATAACTAATACGAGATAAAGTTTAACAACGGTTTATTATCCGGTAAAGGTTTTGCAGAACAGCGAAACACAATGCACGAGACTTCGAATCACGGAACAACGAATTCACGTTACAACAAAAATCGTTACACCGAAGTCTCGTGCATTCGTTGTAACGGTATGCGTCGCTGCGTGCTTTCGTGTTCACAGTATTCGTTGTCGCAAACATTCGGCGCCGCGTGACTCGACATTGTAACTTTCGTAATGACGTATTGCACTCGGCTGATTCAGTGAATGTTGATTCAAATTTACAAATACTTCTTTCCTAATTAAATGCTTTAGGGTGTGACATATTATAACTAAAATCACATTTCGAGGCAAGACTTCCACCACATTGCCGTATTAAATTACGTATGATAGATGTGTGAAGTGGAAGTTTATAGTGTAATCAAACTTTCAATACAATCTTCACATTTAAACTTTTTTGTTAATTGTCTTGATACATATGCAAATATTATATAACCTACTATCAATTTTGACTTACATGTAGAGGATTCGTGGCCAAGCATTGAATACGTCGATAGTGTCAGGTCTGTGCATGCTAATGTTTTATTCTTTGACTTTCACGTAAATATGGCCGCCACGATGACACATTGCAATTGAAAAAATATAATTAAATCAAATGTGTTTTAAAGATAATAGTTATATTTTAATTACTTGTGATTTTTACTTGTATTTCTTGAATTATTTGTACAGTATCTCAATGCACACGAAGGCATATTTTAGAACAAAAAACTTCACTCAAATGTGTCACGTCGTAGCAACCGCTCGGCATAGACTAAATGAGGTTCAGTGCACGCACTGAAACGTGTGTTACAAAAAATCGAGTTGAGGTGTCTCCTCTAGTACGAAGTACATATACCTCAATGCTCCCTGGTTACTCTTTTAAAATGATTTCGTTTTACAATATTTCCATGTTTTAGCATTAGTACGTACGTTACGTATGAGGGGATAACTTAGGCCCGACAATAAGTCGTACGGTAGATACTACACAAATACATACAGATCAACTTAGTAAAAGCGTGTTAAAAAAGATAAAAAGTTAACAAACATTTACCTAATCACCATTTATATTAATGCGGAAAGGATTACTCAGAAAAATTATTCTTCCTACAAAATTCTTTATAATTAGTTTTACACACGTAAGCGACTCAACTGGCTAGCTGTACTATAAAACACAATCCTTTGAGCTCCGACTCATAAAGGTGTCGCCGTTAACTGCACAGAGGGCCCGCTAATGGACGCCGACCCTAATAAAAGGAGAGAAGTATAAAATGTGAAATAAGAAGACTTTATTACTTAGTTCGAAATGTGATAACTGTTTTAAAATATAAGTGGATGAAATTATTGTTTTGCGGCTGGTTTTATTATAAGTGTCGGAGATGTTACTATGACAGTTTTTGTATTTAGTTTTCAAACTATCTCTTTTAGAAAATTCGTATCTAGATAACAGTGCTTTTACCCGTTAAAGACCCAAGTTACAACAGATGCCTTGTTATCACAGCACTGTTATTGCTGTCTCATTAGATGACGAGTAATAGAAAAGTATTGAAGAAGCAGCTGCAGGAGCAGCGGTGGCCCAGTGGTGGCGGCCCCGACTTACGAACAGTAGGTCGTGGATTCGAACCCAGGCAGGCACATTACTTTGTGTAATTTAATTTAATTTTACTTTTTACATCACCGCTGCTCTCAAAACGGTGAAGGAAAACATCGTGAGGAAACCGGCATGTCTTAGAACCAAAACATTCGAAGACCTGTGACTTCTACCAATCCGCACTGGGCCCGCGTGGTAGATTATAGCCCATTCCCTCTCAAAGAGAGGAGGCCTGAGTCCCTGCAGTGGGAACATTATAGGCTGATGATGATGATGATGATTGAAGAAGAAGACATGCTGTGCCGACCCCAAATAAATTGGGATAAGGGCGAGAGGCCCTTCTTCAAACTATGGGGCACTTAATATCGTGTCCAGCGCGTATCTGTTGCTTGCAGTTCGCTACAGGAACTGATGGACGCTAAGGTAAGCGCCAAACTAATAGCTTAGTTTTGGGCTGAAAAAAAAAATAGATTTCCATCGACACGCTATTATGAAGAATGATGCGATGATCATTGCGTGAAGCTTGTGGCCAAGCCGTTACGTTAGATATTCATAATTATTGATAGTACTACAGTCAAAATAATATTCAATCCAATAAAACAAATAAAGCAACGATTAAATTATATTCAGTGGAATGAACCGTGAAAATCGAATGACAAAATGAATATGCAGCTATGATATTTTACACATTAATATTTATTATAGGTAGTTGCAATGTTTTGAATATCGAGTGGACTGTGTTAATGACATTTTCATTATTTTAAGCTGCCTGATTTTGTCACGTACACACGGCTACACATCAAGCTATACAAAACCAGTTAATCTTGGCCTCACTTTACTAGATCTTTTCGCACAATGAACGATCAGATTATACTGGTTTTGTATAGCTTGATGTGTAGCCGTGTGTACGCGACTTATTGAAATGAATTTCATATCATCAGTGAGCAACTGAGCAATAACATAGTGTATTTATCGCTCTGTTTTTAGTAAAGTTATGTAGATAGAAAATTAGTTATTTTTGTATTAAGGTACCTTCTACTTTGCTGGTACCATTCGTGTGAGTAGAGAGGCTCTACCTATATAAAAAAACTAGTATTTGCGTGGCTGCGCGAGCTGCGCGCAGCTCGCGGGGCGTGAAGTGGGGGAGAAGGGGAGCTTTGAAAAATGATTTCGACTAACGCATTGCACCTCTCAATGAATCTGAAAAAAAAATGTTCCAATGCAGCTCGCGGTACTACCTACCTACACCTACCTACTACCTACTACCTACACCTACCTACACCTACCTACACCTACCTACGCCTACCTACACCTACCTACACCTACCTACACCTACCTACACCTACCTACACCTACCTACACCTACCTACACATACCTACACATACCTACTACCTACCACCTACCTACTACCTACCTACTACCTTCTACTACCACTAAAAAAACATTACCCTAAAGTTTGCTTGTCGTCGCCTCTGAGTTACGCTTCACCCACTCAACCTTCGTTACGCTAAGGAGGTCGCCGGCTCGCTTCGCTCGCCACCTCCCCCCTTCGCTCCACTCGGTCTCGCAGGTTCGCTCCACTCAGGACCTACCTACCACCGGAAAGCTATCATGACATTATCCCTACGCTACGCTTTACCCCTTTACCCCTTTATCCCTTCGCTTTACCGGTACCACCACAGGATAGGCTCCTTTCAATGAATCTGAAAAAAAAAAATGTTCCAAGTCTCTTAACTTCCGAGATCCGCCTAAAGAGGGGGGAGAAGAGTGGAAAGGGGGTCGATTTTGAAAAATGGTTTTTACTTTCCCGAGCCTCCTCTATACGAATCCGTAAACAAAACTGAAAAAAAGGGGTGAAGAGGGGGGGGGGGGTGAAGGGGGGAAGAGGGGGGAGCTTTTAAAAATGATTTCGAGTAACTCATTGCCCCTTTCAATCAATGAATCTGAAAAACAAAATGTTACAAGTCTCTTAACTTCCGAGATCCGAAAGGGGGGGTGAAGGGGGGCAAGGGGGTCAAATTTGAAAGATGGTTTATACTTCCCCGAGCCTCTTCTATACGAATCCCTAAAAAAAACACGTAAAATCTCTTTATTTCCGAGATCCGCCTAAAGGAGGGGTGAAGGGGGGCAAGGGGGTCAAATTCGAAAGATGGTTTATACTTCCCCGAGCCTCTTCTATACGAATCCCTAAAAAAAAACACGTAAAATCTCTTTATTTCCGAGATCCGCCTAAAGGGGGGGTGAAGGGGGGAAAGGGGGTCAAATTTGAAAAATGATTTTTACTTCCCCGAGCTTCCTCTATATGAATCCCTAAAAAAAACGCGTAAAGTCTCTTTGTTTCCAAGATACGATAGGGAGGGGGGAGAAGGGGGGGGGGAAAAGGGGGGGTTTGGGACTTTTCCCATACTCACGAGAGTATTTGCGTGGCTGCGCGAGCTGCGCGCAGCTCGCGGGGCGTGAAGAGGAGGAGAGGGGGAGCTTTGAAAAATGATTTCGACTAACGCATTGCCCCTTTCAATGACTCTGAAAAAAAAATGTTCCAAGTCTCTTAACTTCCGAGATCCGCCTAAAGGGGGGGGGGGGGGGGGTGAAGGGGGGCAAGGAGTTCAAATTTGAAAAACGGATTTTACTTCCCCGAGCCTCCTCTATATGAATCTCACGTATGACGCCACCTACCTACACCTACCTACCACCTACCTACCACCTACCTACCACCTACCTACACCTACCTACTACCTACCTATCACCTACCTACTACCTACCTACTACCTCCTACTACCACTAAAAAAACATTACCCTAAAGTTTGCTTGGAGTTACGCTTCACCCACTCAACCTTCGTTACGCTAAGGAGGTCGCCGGCTCGCTTCGCTCGCCACCTCCCCCCTTCGCTCCACTCGGTCTCGCAGGTTCGCTCCACTCAGGACCTACCTACCACCGGAAAGCTATCATGACATTATCCCTACGCTACGGGGGTCGTCGGCTCGCTTCGCTCGCCCGCTCCCCCCTTCGCTTTACCGCTGTGCCACCACCGGACAGGTTTCGACGCCTACTATAATATTTGTTCAAACACCTAATGGCTATCTCTAACCGTTATGAGGTTACAGCCCTTTTAATTTTAGGGGAGGTTGGGGAGGGGAGGGTATACAAATTTCAACGCCCCTCAAATAGATTTAGGTAAGAATCAAAATTTTTTTCAGGAGTAAAAAAAGAGTTGAAGAGGGGGGGGGTGAAGGGGGGGAGAGGGGGGAGTTTCTAAAAATGATTTCGACTAACGCAATGCCCCTCTATATGAATCTGAAAAAAAATTTGTTCCAAGTCTCTTAACTTTCGAGATCCGCCTAAAGGGGGGGTGAAGGGGGGCAAGGGGGTCAAATTTAAAAAATGGTTTTTTTTTCCCCGAGCCTCCTCTATACGAATCCCTAAAAAAACACACGTAAAATCTCTTTATTTCCGAGATCCGCCTAAAGGGGGGGAGAAGGGGGAAAAGGGGGGCCACTTTGAAAAATGATTTTTACTTTACCGAGCCCCCTCTATACGAATCCCTAAAAAAAAACACGTAAAATCTCTTTGTTTCTGAGATACGATAGGGAGGGGGGAGAAGGGGGGGGAAAAGGGGGGGTTTGGGACTTTTCCCATACTCACGAGAGTTACTTGTTTACGAATCTGTCAAAATATACCTACCTCCCCATCCACCATCTGGGAGAACAATTCTGTCAGTGAGTGAGTGAGTCAGTGGTAATTTAGCTTTATATAGTATAACTAGTATTTGCGTGGCTGCGCGAGCTGCGCGCAGCTCGCGGGGCGTGAAGAGAGGGAGAGGGGGAGCTTTAAAAAATGATTTCGACTAACGCATTGCCCCTTTCAATGAATCTGAAAAAAAAATGTTTCAAGTCTCTTAACTTCCGAGACCCGCCTAAAGGGGGGGGGGGGGGAGAAGGGGGGCTAGGGGGTCAATTTTGAAAAATGGTTTTTACTTTCCCGAGCCTCCTCTATACGAATCCGTAAACAAAACAGAACACGAGTTTAATAAAAGGGGTGAAGAGGGGAGAGGGGGGGAGAGCTTTAAAAACTGATTTCGACTAACGCATTGCCCCTTTCAATGAATCTGAAAAAAAAAATGTTCCAAGTCTCTTAACTTCCGAGTTCCGCCTAAAGGGGGGGGAGATGGGGGCAAATGGGGCAACTTTGAAAAAGGTAGGAAGGGAAAAAGAGGCAAAAAGGGTAGGTTTTGCACTTTTTAGCTACTCATGAGAGTTACTTATACGCTTCCCCACTCAACCTTCGTTACGCTACGGAGGTTGCCGGCTCGCTTCGCTCGCCACCTCCCCTCTTCGCTCCACTCAAGACCTGCCTACCACCGAGGAAAAGCTATCGTGACCTTATCCCTACGCTACGGGTTACTTCGCTTTACCGGTACCACCACACGATAGATTTCGACGCCTACTATAACACGCTACGGAGGTCGCAGGCTCGCTTCGCTCGCCACCTCCCCTTTCGCTCCACTCAAGATCTGCCTACCACCGAGGAAAAGCTATCGTGATGTCATTCAACGAACCCAAATGTTGCCAGCTAGTCAAAGTCTCCATTCTAAAAGTCTTTACTTCTACTTTCATGTTTTTGGCAGAATCTGGGAAAATACCCTAAAAATGGGATTTTTTTTGCAACAGACAACATTACTTAACGAAATACACAACAGGGACAACACAATGCGGTCAGAAGGTGCCGGCTGTCCCATTTATCGTGTCGAAAATTGGGACTTTTTATCGTTTTTCCAAGATGGCCACCACACTGTCCGCCATCTTGTTTTTCTGTAAAGTCTTAATTTTTCTGAAATATCGAGGATACAAGCTACCGACTGGTGTACTTGGTGTTGCCAAGTTTTAAGTTTGGTAGAACAAAAGAATTCGCCAAAGTCGGTTCTGATCCGAAAATTCAAGCCCCAATGACTCTCGGGGTTGCCAGCTGAAAAGAATGAAAATGGTCAAATGTAATTTGAGGCACCCCATTCTTAGTGTTCCTGTAAAAAAAATCCATTCAAAATGTCGTTATTTCCACTATTCATGTTTTTGGGGAAAATCTGGGAAATTTCCCTAAAAATGGGGAAATTTTTTGCGTAAGGTAACACTCGACAACAAAGTTCACAATCGCTTCTTACAACACAATCCGGTCGGGGGATGCCGGCTGTCCCATATATCGTGTCGAAAATTAGGATTTTTCATCATTTTTACAAGATGGCCGCCACACTGTCCGCCATCTTTTTTTTCTGAAAAGTCATAATTTTCCTAAAATCTCAGGGATATAGGCCACCAACTGGTGTACTTGGTGTTGCCAACTTTTGAGTTTAGTAGAACAAACTAATTCGCCAAAGTCGGGTCTCACTCAAAAATTCAAGCGCCAATGGCTCTCGGGGTTGCCAGCTGAAAATGATGAAAATGGTCAATTATCATTTGAGAGACCCGATTCTTGGTGTTTATGTAAAATTTCCGTTCAAAATGTCGTTATTTCTACTTTTCATGTTTTCGGGGAAAATCTGGGAAATTTAATTAAAAATGGGGAAAAAATTTGCACCAGGCAACACTCCTTGACAAATCACATAACCGGTCAATACAACACAATGTAGTCGGGAGATGCCAGCTGTCCCAATTATCGTGTCGAAAATTGGGATTTTTCATCATTCTTACAAGATGGCCGCCACACTGTCCGCCATCTTTTTTTTTTGAAAAGTCATAATTTTCCTGAAATTTCAATGATATAGGCCACCAACTGGTGTACTTGGTGTTGCCAACTTTTGACTTTAGTAAAACAAACTAATTCGCCAAAGTCGGGTCTGACCCAAAAATTCTAGCGCCAATGGCTCTCGGGGTTGCCAGCTGAAAGTGATGAAAATGGTCAAATGTCATTTGAGGGACCCCTTTCTTGGTATTTATGTAAAATTTCCATTCAAAATGTCGTTATTTCTACTTTTCATGTTTTCGGGGAAAATCTCGGAAATTTCCCTAAAAATGGGGAAAATTTTTGCACCAAGCCACACTCCTTGATGAATTACATAACCGGTCCATACAACACAATCCGGTCAGGGGATGCCAGCTGTCCTAATTATCGTGTCGAAAATTGAGATTTTTCGGCTTTTTTACAAGATGGCCGCCATGGAATCCGCCATCTTGTTTTTCTGAAAAGTCATAATTTTCCTTAAATGTCAAGAATATAGGCCACCGATTGGTGTACTTGGTGTTGCCAACTTTTGAGTTTGGTAGAACAAACTAATTCACCAAAGTCAAAAAGTCCCAAAAATTAAAAAGTTCAATATTTTTTGGGGTTGCCAATTAAAACGAACCAAAATAGTCAAATGTCATTTGGAGGACCCCAATGTTGCCGGCTAGTCAAAGTCTCTATTTAAAATGTCATTATTTCTACTTTTCATGTTTTTGGGGAAAATCTGGGAAAATACCCTAAAAATGGGGAATTTTTTTGCACCAGGCAACACTTGTCAACAAAACACACAACCGTTCGGTACAACTCGAACCCGTCCGATGTTGCCAAGTACCCGAAAAATGGATTTGAAAAAAATCGAAAAATCCAACTTTTTACAAAATGGCCGCCGCAGCGTCCTCCATCTTGGATTTTCGCAATGTCATAATTTTTTCCAATTGCCAATAAAAACACCAACAAATTGGATAACTTTTTATTGGCGGTTCTAGAATTTGGTAGAAGAAAACAATTCGTCAAAGTCGAGTGAAAAAAGTCGACAATTTCAAAACGTCCTGGCGCGGCCGCCATGTTGTTTTTTTTTTTTTTTTACTTTTTTTTTGAAATGGTTTTAGATTTGGTATAGGACCTCTGAGTCGAAATCCATCCAAGTCTTTCCCCCACCGAAACCGGAAATGGACTCGCCCACCATCTTGGATTTAAACTTTCCCTATAATTTTCCTCTACTCGATTGGTCAGATAGCACATTTTTGCAAAACATACCACTAACCCATCTCTCACCCATTCCGAGAAACGACATGTCAATGAGTGAGTGAGTCAGTGGCTTTGTAGTTTTATATAACTATAACTAGTATTTGCGTGGCTGCGCGAGCTGCGCGCAGCTCGCGGGGCGTGAAGGTGGGGAGAGGGGGAGGTTTGAAAAATGATTTCAACTAACGCATTGCACCTCTCAATGAATCTGAAAAAAAAAATGTTCCAATGCAGCTCGCGGTACTACCTACCTACACCTACCTACTACCTACCTACACCTACCTACTACCTACCTACACCTACCTACTACCTACCTACACCTACCTACTACCTACCTACTACCTACCTACTACCTACCTACTACCTACCTACACCTACCTACTACCTACCTACTATCTACCTACACCTACCTACTACCTACCTATCACCTACCTACCACCTACCTACTACCTACACCTACCTACTACCTACCTACACCTACCTACTACCTACCTACACCTACCTGCTATCAACCTACACCTACCTACTACCTACCTACACCTACCTACTATCTACCTACACATACCTACTACCTCCTACTACCACTAAAAAAACATTACTCTAAAGTTTGCTTGCCGTCGCCCCTGAGTTACGCTTCACCCACTCAACCTTCGTTACGCTAAGGAGGTCGCCGGCTCGATTCGCTCGCCACCTCGCCCCTTCGCTCCACTCGGTCTCGCAGGTTCGCTCCACTCAGGACCTACCTACCACCGGAAAGCTATCATGACATTGTCCCTACGCTACGGGGTTCGCCGGCTCGCTTCGCTCGCCCGCTCCGCCCTTCGCTTTACCGTTGTACCACCACCGGACAGGTGTCGACGCCTACTATAATATTTGTTCAAACACCTAATGGCTATCTCTAACCGTTATGAAGTTACAGCCCTTTTAATTTTAGGGGAGGTTGGGGAGGGGAGGGTATACAAATTTCAACGCCCCTCAAATAGATTTAGGTAAGAATCAAAAAATTTTTCAGGAGTATAAAAAGAGGTGAAGAGGGGGGGGGGTGAAGGGGGGGAGAGGGTGGAGTTTCTAAAAATGATTTCGACTAACGCAATGCCCCTCTATATGAATCTGAAAAAAAATACGTTCCAAGTCTCTTAACTTTCGAGATCCGCCTAAAAGGGGGGAGAAGGGGGGCAAGGGGGTCAAATTTTAAAAATGGATTTTACTTCCCCGAGCCTCCTCTATACGAATCCGTAAACAAAACAGAACACGAGTTAAAAAAAAGGGGTGAAGAGGGGGGGGGGCGTTGAAGGGGGAACTTTGAAAAACGATTTCGACTCACGCATTGCCCCTTTTAATGAATCTGAAAAAAAAAATGTACCAAGTCTCTTAACTTCCGAGATCCGCCTAAAGGGGGGGTGAAGGGGGGCAAGGGGGTCAATTTTGAAAAATGTTTTTTACTTCCCCAAGCCTTTTCTATACGAATCCCTAAAAAAAACAAGTAAAATCTCTTTATTTCCGAGATCCGCCTAAAAGGGGGGTGAAGGGGGGCAAGGGGGTAAAATTTGAAAAATGGTTTTTACTTCCCCGAGCCTACTCTATACGAATCTCTAAAAAAAAACTCGTAAAATTTCTTAATTTCCGAGATCCGCCTAAAGGGGGGGAGAAGGGGGAAAAGGGGGGCAACTTTGAAAAATGATTTTTACTTTACCGAGCCCCCTCTATACGAATCCCTAAAAAAAAACACGTAAAGTCTCTTTGTTTCCGAGATACGATAGGAAGGGGGGAGAAGGGGGGGGGAAAGGGGGGGTTTGGGACTTTTTCCATAGTCATGAGAGTTGATTGTTTACGAATCTGTCAAAATATACCCACCTCCCCATCCACCATCTGGGAGAACAATTCTGTCAGTCAGTCAGTGAGTGAGTCAGTGGTAATTTAGCTTTATATAGTATAACTAGTATTTGCGTGGCTGCGCGAGCTGCGCGCAGCTCGCGGGGCGTGAAGGGGGGGAGAGGGGGAGCTTTGAAAAATGATTTCGACTAACGCATTGCACCTCTCAATGAATCTGAAAAAAAAAAATCCTCCTACCTACTACCTACCTACACCTACCTACTACCTACCTACACCTACCTACTACCTACCTACACCTACCTACACCTACCTACACCTACCTACACCTACCTACACCTACCTACACCTACCTACACCTACCTACACCTACCTACACCTACCTACACCTACCTACACCTACCTACACCTACCTACACCTACCTACACCTACCTACACCTACCTACACCTACCTACACCTACCTACACCTACCTACACCTACCTACACCTACCTACACCTACCTACACCTACCTACACCTACCTACACCTACCTACACCTACCTACACCTACCTACACCTACCTACACCTACCTACACCTACCTACACCTACCTACACCTACCTACACCTACCTACACCTACCTACACCTACCTACACCTACCTACACCTACCTACACCTACCTACACCTACCTACACCTACCTACACCTACCTACACCTACCTACACCTACCTACACCTACCTACACCTACCTACACCTACCTACACCTACCTACACCTACCTACACCTACCTACACCTACCTACACCTACCTACACCTACCTACACCTACCTACACCTACCTACTACCTACCTACACCTACCTACACCTACCTACTACCTACCTACTACCTACCTACACCTACCTACCTACACCTACCTACTACCTACCAATCACCTACCTACCACCTACCTACTACCTCCTACTACCACTAAAATACATTACCCTAAGGTTTGCTTGTCGTCGCCCCTGAGTAACGCTTCACCCACTCAACCTTCGTTACGCTAAGGAGGTCGCCGGCTCGCTTCGCTCGCCACCTCCCCCCTTCGCTCCACTCGGTCTCGCAGGTTCGCTCCACTCAGGACCTACCTACCACCGGAAAGCTATCATGACATTATCCCTACGCTACGGGGGTCGCCGGCTCGCTTCGCTCGCCCGCTCCCCCCTTCGCTTTACCGGTACCACCACAGGATAGGCTCCTTTCAATGAATCTGAAAAAAAAAATGTTCCAAGTCTCTTAACTTTCGAGATCCGCTTAAAAGGGAGAGAAGAGTGGAAAAGGGGTCGATTTTGAAAAATGGTTCTTACTTCTCCGAGCCTCCTCTATACGAATCCCTAAAAAAAACACGTAAAAAAAACACGTAAAATCTCTTTATTTTTGAGATCCGCCTATAGGGGGGGTGAAGGGGGGCAAGGGGGTCAAATTCAAAAAATGGTTTTTACTTTCCCGAGCCTCCTCTATACGAATCCCTAAAAAAAAACACGTAAAATCTCTTTATTTTCGAGATCCGCCTAAAGGGGGGGTGAAGGGGGGCAAGGGGGTCAAATTTGAATAATGGTTTTTACTTCCCCAAGCCTCCTCTATACGAATCCCTAAATAAAAACACGTAAAATCTCTTTATTTTTGAGATCCGCCTAAAGGGGGGGTGAAGGGGGGCAAGGGGGTCAAATTCAAAAAATGGTTTTTACTTTCCCGAGCCTCCTCTATACGAATCTCTAAAAAAAAACACGTTAAATCTCTTTATTTTCGAGATCCGCCTAAAGGGGGGGGTGAAGGGGGGGCAAGGGGGTCAAATTTGAAAAATGGTTTTTACTTCCCCGAGCCTACTCTATACGAATCCCTAAAAAAAAACACGTAAAATTTCTTAACTTTCGAGATCCGCCTAAAGGGGGGAGAAGGGGGAAAAGGGGGGCCACTTTGAAAAATGATTTTTACTTTACCGAGCCCCATCTATACGAATCCCTAAAAAAAAACACCTAAAGTCTCTTTGTTTCCGAGATACGATAGGGAGGGGGGAGAAGGGGGGGGAAAAGGGGGGGTTTGGGACTTTTCCCATACTCACGAGAGTTGCTTGTTTACGAATCTGTCAAAATATACCCACCTCCCCATCCACCATCTGGGAGAACAATTCTGTCAGTGAGTGAGTGGTAATTTAGCTTTATATAGTATAACTAGTATTTGCGTGGCTGCGCGAGCTGCGCGCAGCTCGCGGGTCGTAAAGAGGGGGAGAGGGGGAGAAATGAAAAATGATTTCGACTAACGCATTGCCCCTTTCAATGAAGCTTAAAAAAAAATGTTTCAAGTCTCTTAACTTCCGAGATCCGCCTAAAGGGGGGGAAAAGGGGGCAAGGGGGTCAATTTTGAAAAGTGGTTTTTACTTTTCCGAGCCTCC
Organism: Diarsia dahlii; assembly: GCA_949775195.1. NCBI lineage: Eukaryota > Metazoa > Arthropoda > Insecta > Lepidoptera > Noctuidae > Diarsia > Diarsia dahlii. Next base: position 9,128,513 of record OX459210.1, on the reverse strand, counting down.
TCTATACGAGTCCGTAAACAAAACAGAACACGAGTTTAAAAAAAGGGGTGTAGAGTGGGGGGGGGGAGGGGGAGAGAGGGAGGAGCTTTGAAAAATGATTTCGACTAACGCATTGGCCCTTTCAATGAATCTGAAAAATAAAATGTTACAAGTCTCTTAACTTTCGAGATCCGCCTAAAGGGTCCAAAGGTGGCAAATTTGAAAAAGGTAGGAGGGGAAAATGCGGCAAAAAGGGGAGGTTTTGCACATTTTAGCTACTCATGAGAGTTACTTATACGCTTCACCCACTCAACCTTCGTTACGCTGCGAAGGTCGCCGGCTCGCTTCGCTCGCCACCTCCCCTCTTAACTCCACTCAAGACCTGCCTACCACCGAGGAAAACCTATCGTGACCCTACGCTACGCTACGGGGGTCGCCGGCTCGCTTTGCTCGCCACCTCCCCTATGTTGCCAGCTACTCAAAGTCTTCATTCTATAAGTCTTTACTTCCACTATTCATCCTAAAAATGGGGATTTTTTTGCAACAGGCATCATTACTTAACGAAATACACAACCGTTACAACACAATCCGTTCAGAAGGTCCGGCTGTCCCATTTATCGTGTCGAAAATTGGGATTTTTCATCATTTTTCCAAGATGGCCACCACACTGTCCGCCATCTTGTTTTTCTAAAAAGTCATAATTTTCCTAAAATATCGAGGATACAAGCTACCGACTGGTGTACTTGGTGTTGCCACGTTTTAAGTTTGGTAGAACAAAAGAATTCGCCAAAGTCGGTTCTGATCCGAAAATTCAAGCCCCAATGACTCTCGGGGTTGCCAGCTGAAAAGAATGAAAATGGTCAAATGTCATTTGAGGCACCCCATTCTTAGTGTTCCTGTAAAAAAATTCCTTTCAAAATGTCGTTCTATTCCATTAATCATGGTTTTGGGACAAAATCTGGGAAAATACCCTAAAAATGGGGAAAATTTTTGCGTAAGGTAACACTCCATAACAAAGTACACAATCGCTTCATACAACACAATCCGGTCGGGGGATGCCGGCTGTCCCATTTATCAAGTCGAAAAATAGGATTTTTCATCATTTTTACAAGATGGCCGCCACACTGTCCGCCATCTTTTTTTTTCTGAAAAGTCATAATTTTCCTGAAATCTCAGGGATATAGGCCAGTAACTGGTGTACTTGGTGTTGCCAACTTTTGAGTTTAGTAGAACAAACTAATTCGCCAAAGACGGGTCTGACCAAAAAATTCAAACGCCAATTGCTCTTGGGGTTGCCAGCTGAAAGTGATGAAAATGGTCAAATGTCATTTGGGGGACCCCAATGTTGCCGGCTAGTCAAAGTCTCTATTTAAAATGTCATTATTTCTACTTTTCATGTTTTCGGGGAAAATCTCGGAAATTTCCCTAAAAATGGGGGAAATTTTTGCACCAGGCCACACTCCTTGACGAATTACATAACCGGTCAATACAACACAATCCGGTCGGGGGATGCCAGCTGTCTCAATTATCGTGTCGAAAATTGGGATTTTTCGGCCTTTTTACAAGATGGCCGCCATGGAATCCGCCATCTTGTTTTTCTGAAAAGTCATAATTTTCCTGAAATTTCAAGAATATAGGCCACCGATTGGTGTACTTGGTGTTGCCAACTTTCGAGTTTGGTAGAACAAACTAATTCGCCAAAGTCAAAAAGTCCCAAAAATTAAAAAGTTCAATATTTTTTGGGGTTGCCAATTAAAACGAACGAAAATGATCAAATGTCATTTGTGGGACCCCAATGTTGCCGGCTAGTCAAAGTCTCTATTTAAAATGTCATTATTTCTACTTTTCATGTTTTCGGGGAAAATCTGGGAAAATACCCAAAAAATGGGGAATTTTTTTGCACCAAGTAACATTCTTCAACAAAACACACAACCGCTCCCTACAACTCGAACCCGTCCGATGTTGCCAACTACCCGAAAAATGGATTTGAAAAAAATCAAAATTTCCAACTTTTTACAAAATGGCCGCCGCAGCGTCCTCCATCTTGGATTTTCACAATGTCATAATTTTTCCCAATTGCCATTACAATTACCAACAAATTGGCAAACTCTTTGTTGGCGGTTCTAGAATTCGGTAGAAGAAAACAATTCGTCAAAGTCGAGTGAAAAAAGTCGACAATTTCAAAACGTCCTGGCGCGGCCGCCATCTTGTTTTTTTTTTTTTTTACTTTTTTTTTTAAATGCTTTTACATTTCGTATAGGACCTCTGAGTCGAAATCCATCCAAGTCTTTCCCCCACCGAAACCGGAAATGGACTCGCGCGCCATCTTGGATTTGAACTTTCCCTATAATTTTCCTCTACTCGATTGGTCAGATTACACATTTTTGCAAAACATACCCCTGACCCATCTCTCACCCATTCCGAGAAACGACATGTCAATGAGTCAGTCAGTCAGTGAGTGGCTTTGTAGTTTTATATAACTATAACTAGTATTTGCGTGGCTGCGCGAGCTGCGCGCAGCTCGCGGGGCGTGAAGTGGGGGAGAGGGGGAGCTTTGAAAAATGATTTCGACTAACGCATTGCCCCTTTCAATGAATCTGATATACCTACCTATATACACCTACCTACTACCAACCTACTACCTACACCTACCTACTACCCACCTACACCTACCTACTACCAACCTACTACCTACCTACTACCTACCTACTACCTACCTACTACCTACCTACTCCTACCTACCTACACCTACCTACCTACTCCTACCTACCTACACCTACCTACCTACACCTACCTACCTACACCTACCTACCTACACCTACCTACCTACACCTACCTACTACCTACCTACACCTACCTACACCTACCTACACCTACCTACACCTACCTACACCTACCTACACCTACCTACACCTACCTACACCTACCTACACCTACCTACACCTACCTACACCTACCTACACCTACCTACACCTACCTACACCTACCTACACCTACCTACACCTACCTACACCTACCTACACCTACCTACACCTACCTACACCTACCTACACCTACCTACACCTACCTACACCTACCTACACCTACCTACACCTACCTACACCTACCTACACCTACCTACACCTACCTACACCTACCTACACCTACCTACACCTACCTACACCTACCTACACCTACCTACACCTACCTACACCTACCTACACCTACCTACACCTACCTACACCTACCTACACCTACCTACTACCTACCTACACCTACCTACTACCTACCTACACCTACCTACTACCTACCTACCAACTACCTCCTACTACCACTAAAAAAACATTACTCTAAAGTTTGCTTGTCGTCGCCCCTGAGTTACGCTTCACCCACTCAACCTTCGTTACGCTAAGGAGGTCGCCGGCTCGCTTCGCTCGCCACCTCCCCCCTTCGCTCCACTCGGTCTCGCAGGTTCGCTCCACTCAGTACCTGCCTACCACAGGAAAGCTATCATGACGTTATCCCTACGCTACGGGGGTCGCCGGCTCGCTTCGCTCGCCCGCTCCCCCCTTCGCTTTACCGCTGTACCACCACCGGACAGGTTTCGACACCTACTATAATATTTGTTCAAACACCTAATGGCTATCTCTAACCGTTATGAAGTTACAGCCCTTTTAATTTTAGGGGAGGTTGGGGAGGGGAGGGTATACAAATTTCAACGCCCCTCAAATAGATTTAGGTAAGAATCAAAAAAAATTTCAGGAGTAAAAATGAGGGGAAGAGGGGGGGGGTTGAAGGGGGGAGAGGGGGGAGTTTCTAAAAATGATTTCGACTAACGCAATGCCCGTCTATATGAATCTGAAAAAAAATTCGTTCCAAGTCTCTTAACTTTCGAGATCCGCCTAAAGGGGGGGTGAAGGGGGGCAAGGGGGTCAAGTTTAAAAAATGGTTTTTACTTCCCCGAGCCTCCTCTATACGAATCCTTAAAAAACACACGTAATGTCTCTTTAATTCCGAGATCCGCCTAAAGGGGGGGGTGAAGGGGGGCAAGGGGGTCAAATGGTTTTTACTTCCCCGAGCCTACTCTATACGAATCCCTAAAAAAACACACGTAATGTCTCTTTATTTCCGAGAACCGCCTAAAGGGGGGGTGAAGGGGGGCAAGGGGGTCAAATTTAATTTTTTTTTTTTACTTTCCCGAGCCTCCTCTATACGAATCTTTAGAAAAAAACCCGTAAAATCTCTTTATTTCCGAGACCCGCCTAAAGGGGGGGAGAAGGGGGGCAAGGGGGGGCACTCTGAAAAATGGTTTATACTTCCCCGACCCTCCTCTATACGAATCTCTAAAAAAAAACACGTAAAATCTCTTTATTTTCGAGATCCGCCTAAAGGGGGGGGGTGAAGGGGGGCAATGGGGGCCACATTGAAAAATAATTTTTACTTTACCGAAACTCCTCTATACGAATCGGTAAAAAAAAACACGTAAAGTCTCTTTGTTTCCGAGATACGATAGGGAGGGGGAAGAAGGGGGGGGAAAAGGGGGGGTTTGGGACTTTTCCCATACTCACGAGAGTTAGTTGTTTACGAATCTGTCAAAATATACCCACCTCCCCATCCACCATCTAGGAGAACAATTCTGTCAGTCAGTCAGTGGTAATCGAGCTTTATATAGTATAACTAGTATTTGCGTGGCTGCGCGAGCTGCGCGCAGCTCGCGGGGCGTGAAGTGGGGGAGGGGGGAAGCTTTGAAAAATGATTTCGACTAACGCATAGCACCTCTCAATGAATCTGAAAAAAAAAAGTTCCAATGCAGCTCGCGGTACTACCTACCTACTACCTACCTACACCTACCTACACCTACCTACTACCTACCTACACCTACCTTCTACCTACCTACACCTACCTACCTACACCTACCTACCTACACCTACCTACTACCTAGCTACACCTACCTACTACCTACCTACCTACCTACACTTACCTACACCTACCTACTACCTACCTACACCTACCTACCTACACCTACCTACTACCTACCTACACCTACCTACTACCTACCTACACCTACCTACTACCTACCACCTACCTACTACCTACCTACTACCTACCTACTACCTCCTACTACCACTAAAAAAACATTACCCTAAAGTTTGCTTGTCGTCGCCCCAGAGTTACGCTTCACCCACTCAACCTTCGTTACGCTAAGGAGGTCGCCGGCTCGCTTCGCTCGCCACCTCCCCCCTTCGCTCCACTTGGCCTCGCAGGTTCGCTCCACTCAGGACCTACCTACCACCGAAAAGCTATCATGACATTATCCCTACGCTACGGGGGTCGCCGGCTCGCTTCGCTCGCCCGCTACCCCCTTCGCTTTGCCGCTGTACCACCACAGGACAGGTTTCGACGCCTACTATAATATTTGTTCAAACACCTAATGGCTATCTCTAACCGGTATGAAGTTACAGCCCTTTTAATTTTAGGGGAGGTTGGGGGGGGGAGGGTATACAAATTTCAACGCCCCTCAAATAGATATAGGTAAGAATCAAAAAATTTTTCAGGAGTAAAAAAGAGGTGAAGAGGGGGGGGGGGGTGAAGGGGGGGTGAGGGGGGAGTTTCTTAAAATGATTTCGACTAACGCAATGCCCCTCTATATGAATCTGAAAAAAAAAATTCCAAGTCTCTTAACTATCGAGATCCGCCTAAAAGGGGGGAGAAGGGGGGCAAGGGGGTCAAATTTGAAAAATGGGTTACACTTCCCCAAGCCTCTTCTATACGAATCCTTAAAAAAAAGCACGTAAAATCTCTTTATTTCCGAGATCCGCCTAAAGGGGGGGAGAAGGGGGAAAAGGGGGGCCACTTTGAAAAAATATTTTTACTTTACCGAGCCCCCTCTATACGAATCCCAAAAAAAAACACGTAAAGTCTCTTTGTTTCCGAGATACGATAGGAAGGGGGTAGAAGGGGGGGGGGAAAGGGGGGTTTTGGCAATTTTCCCATACTCACGAGAGTTGCTTGTTTACGAATCTGTCAAAATATACCCACCTCCCCATCCACCATCTGGGAGAACAATTCTGTCAATCAGTGAGTCAGTCAGTGGTAATTTAGCTTTATATAGTATAATAACTAGTATTTGCGTGGCTGCGCGAGCTGCGCGCAGCTCGCGGGGCGTGAAGGGGAGCTTTGAAAAATGATTTCGACTAACGCATTGCACCTCTCAATGAATCTGAAAAAAAAAAATGTTCCAATGCAGCTCGCGGTACTACCTACCTACACCTACCTATACCTACCTACACCTACCTACACCTACCTACACCTACCTACACCTACCTACACCTACCTACACCTACCTACACCTACCTACACCTACCTACACCTACCTACACCTACCTACACCTACCTACACCTACCTACACCTACCTACACCTACCTACACCTACCTACACCTACCTACACCTACCTACACCTACCTACACCTACCTACCTACACCTACCTACACCTACCAACACCTACCTACACCTACCTACCTACACCTACCTAATACCTACCTACACCTACCTACTACCTACCTACACCTACCTACTACCTACCTACAACCTACCTACACCTACCTACTACCTACCTACACCTACCTACTACCTACCTACACCTACCTACTACCTACTACCTACCTACTACCTACCTACTACCTCCTACTACCACTAAAAAAACATTACCCTAAAGTTTGCTTGTCGTCGCCCCTGAGTTACGCTTCACCCACTCAACCTTCGTTACGCTAAGGAGGTCGCCGGCTCGCTTCGCTCGCCACCTCCCCCCTTCGCTCCACTCGGTCTCGCAGGTTCACTCCACTCAGGACCTACCTACCACCGGAAAGCTATCATGACATTATCCCTACGCTACGGGGGTTGCCGCGCGCCGGCTCGCTTCGCTCGCCCGCTCCCTTCTTCGCTTTACCGCTGTGCCACCACCGGACAGGTTTCGACGCCTACTATAATATTTGTTCAAACACCTAATGGCTATCTCTAACCGTTATGAAGTTACAGCCCTTTTAATTTTAGGGGAGGTTGGGGAGGGGAGGGTATACAAATTTCAACGCCCCTCAAATAGATTTAGGTAAGAGTCAACATTTTTTTCAGGAGTAAAAAAATAGGTGAAGAGGGGGGGGGGGTGAAGGAGGGGAGAGGGGGAAATTTCTAAACAAGATTTCGACTAACGCAATGCCCCTCTATACGAATCTGAAAAAAAAATCGTTCCAAGTCTCTTTATTTCCGAGATCCGCCTAAAGGGGGGATGAAGGGGGGCAAGGGGGTCAAATTTGAATAATGGTTTTTACTTCCCCGAGCCTCCTCTATACGAATCCCTAAAAAAAAACGCGTAAAATCTCTTTATTTTCGAAATCCGCCTAAAGGGGGGGAGAAGGGGGGCAAGGGGGTCAAATTTGAAAAATGTTTGTTACTTCCCCGAGCCTCCTCTATACGAATCTCTAAAAAAAAGCACGTAATGTCTCTTTATTTCCGAGATCCGACTAAAGGGGGGGTAAAGGGGGGCAAGGGGGTCAAATTTGAAAAATGTTTTTTACTTCCCCGAGCTTCCTCTATATGAATCCCTAAAAAAAAACAAGTAAAGTCTCTTTGTTTCCGAGATACGATAGGGAGGGGGGAGAAGGGGGGGGGAAAGGGGGGGTTTGGGACTTTTCCCATACTCACGAGAGTGACTTGTTTACGAATCTGTCAAAATATACCCACCTCCCCATCCACCATCTGGGAGAACAATTCTGTCAGTCAGTCAGTCAGTGAGTGGTAATTTAGCTTTATATAGTATAACTAGTATTTGCGTGGCTGCGCGAGCTGCGCGCAGCTCGCGGGTCGTGAAGAGGGGGAGAGGGGGAGCTTTGAAAAATGATTTCGACTAACGCATTGCTCCTTTCAATGAATCTGAAAAAAAATTGTTCCAAGTCTCTTAACTTCCGAGATCCGCCTAAAGGGGGGGTGAAGGGGGGCAAGGGGTTCAAATTTGAAAAACGGATTTTACTTCCCCGAGCCTCCTCTATATGAATCTCACGTATAACACCACCTACCTACACTTACTTACCACCTACCTTCACCTACCTACTACCTACCTACACCTACCTACCTACTACCTACCACCTACCTACACCTACCTACTACCTACCTACACCTACCTACTACCTACCACCTACCTAGTACCTACTACCCCTACCACCTACCTACTACCTACCTACTACCTCCTGCTACCACTAAAAAACATTACCCTAAATTTTGCTTGTCGTCGCCCCTGAGTTACGCTTCACCCACTCAACCTTCGTTACGCTAAGGAGGTCGCCGGCTCGCTTCGCTCGCCACCTCCCCCCTTCGCTCCACTCGGTCTCGCAGGTTCGCTCCACTCAGGACCTACCTACCACCGGAAAACTATCATGACATTATCCCTACGCTACGGGGGTCGCCAGCTCGCTTCGCTCGCCCGCTCCCCCCTTCGCTTTACCGGTACCACCACAGGATAGGCTCCTTTCGATGAATCTGAAAAAAAAAATCTTCCAAGTCTCTTAACTTCCGAGATCTGCCAAAGGGGGGGTGAAGGGAGGCAAGGGGGTCAAATTTTAAGAATGGATTTTACTTTCCCGAGCCTCCTCTATACGAATCCGTAAACAAAACTGAAAAAAGGGGTGAAGAGGGGGGGGGGGGTGAAGGGGGGGAGAGGGGGGAGATTCTAAAAATGATTTCGAATAATGCAATGCCCCTCTATATGAATCTGAAAAAAAAATCGTTCCAAGTCTCTTAACTTCCGAGATCCGCCTAAAGGGGGGGTGAAGGGGGGCAAGGGGGTCAAATTTGAAAAATGGTTTTTATTTCCCTGAGCCTACTCTATACGAATCCCTAAAAAAAAACACGTAAAATCTCTTGATTTCCGAGATCCGCCTAAAGGGGGGGAGAAGGGGGAAAAGGGGGGCCACTTTGAAAAATGATTTTAACTTTACCGAGCCCCCTCCATACGAATCCCTAAAAAAAAACAAGTAAAATTCCTTTCACGTTTACCACCTACCTAGTACCTACTACCCCTACCACCTACCTACTACCTACCTACTACCTCCTGCTACCACTAAAAAACATTACCCTAAATTTTGCTTGTCGTCGCCCCTGAGTTACGCTTCACCCACTCAACCTTCGTTACGCTAAGGAGGTCGCCGGCTCGCTTCGCTCGCCACCTCCCCCCTTCGCTCCACTCGGTCTCGCAGGTTCGCTCCACTCAGGATCTACCTACCACCGGAAAACTATCATGACATTATCCCTACGCTACGGGGGTCGCCGGCTCGCTTCGCTCGCCCGCTCCCCCCTTCGCTTTACCGGTACCACCACAGGATAGGCTCCTTTCGATGAATCTGAAAAAAAAAATCTTCCAAGTCTCTTAACTTCCGAGATCTGCCAAAGGGGGGGTGAAGGGAGGCAAGGGGGTCAAATTTTAAGAATGGATTTTACTTTCCCGAGCCTCCTCTATACGAATCCGTAAACAAAACTGAAAAAAGGGGTGAAGAGGGGGGGGGGGGGTGAAGGGGGGAGGGGAGCTTTGAAAAATGATTTCGATTAACTCATTGCCCCTTTCAATCAATGAATCTGAAAAAAAAAATGTTCTAAGTCTCTTAACTTCCGAGATCCGAAAGGGGGGGGTTAAGGGGGGCAAGGGGGTCAAATTTAAAAAAAGGTTTTTACTTCCCCAAGCCTTCTCTATACGAATCCCTAAAAAAAATCACGTAAATTCTCTTTATTTCCGAGATTCGCCTAAAAGGGGGGAGAAGGGGGGCAAGGGGGGCCACTTTGAAAAATGATTATTACTTTACCTTGCCCCCTCTATACGAATCTCTAAAAAAAAACACGTAAAATCTCTTCGTTTTTGAGATACCATAGGGAGGGGGGAGAAGGGGGGGGAAAAGGGGTGGTTTGGGACTTTTCCCATAGTCATGAGAGTTGATTCTTTACGAATCTGTCAAAATATACCCACCTCCCCATCCACCATCTGGGAGAACAATTCTGTCAGTCAGTCAGTCAGTGAGTGGTAATTTAGCTTTATATAGTATAATATAATATTCCATAAAAGTCCATACTATAGGAATATATATGAATTTCTTGGACTCCAGTAGTCCAGTCAAGTTGCTTACTTACAACCAACTCGTTGTTTAATAATTACAACTTTTTTTATAGTGTGGCAACCTAACTTGAATACAATAATAGAAGTCGATCAAACACGGCCGCTACTCTCGTCTGTACTATAAGCGTCAAGCTATCAGCCATTCAGCTGATACCAGCATGTGAAAGGTTGAACGTTGACACTCAATCACTGATACATTGTGCTTTTTGTTTATTATTACTAGTCGTAGTTTGATGAACTTTCAACTTGTTCGGCTAAGTACGTAGGTCACTCGATTCTTTTGGTGGAAGATCTCGAAGGAATTTGTTTATTTTTTTAAGGTGTTCAGAAATATATATATCAGTAGCAGCCACGGAGTCTAGATTTGTGCCTTGTTGATAGTAATAAGCTCAGCCCCTAGCTCTTGGAACATGGGACTTAATATAACTGGAATTGTGGGTGTATTAGGTACACCTCTGCCTTACCCTTCTGGAATTACAGGCGTAATGTCATGTTGTTCAATAAAAAAAACATAAAGGCAAACTTTTATAGGGGTATCGCGAAAATTGAGCTCGCGAATCGACAAACGCAAAGAGGCCTCATGGTTGGAGTACCTCAGTCTATGTGGAGCTGCAATCTTCGGGAGATGGCAGATAGCTGCTGGATGCCAGTTGTCGAGAATCGAGTTGTTAACGTTAAAATGAAGAGGCCTAATGGTCTTTAACTAGCATAGGCTGGCTCTGAACTTATGATGATTAACAATATTACAGAAGAAAGATGCAGGAACTATCTTTGTGGATTGGTATGGATGGTTAAGAGTAGGCGAAAATCGAGCTTAATTGCATAGAAGTCGAAAAACTATGAATTCTGTTGAATTACAGACAAACAGCAAGAAGATCTGTTTTATTTACATACCAGTGTCATCTTCCTGCTCTTGCTGTTACTTGGGGTCGTGAGCCAACAGGTTTTTAAGCTATCATAGCTTCTATCGCGGGCCTTGAGCGTGGAGAGCGAATCCAGAAATTCCGTAACGAAAATATTTTCAACCAGGTTGCTATGGTTACGGAAAATAACAAGGTTGTCAACTGAGGTTGTCAAATTAAATAATTAATTATTTGCATAAGTTGATAAAAAATGCTATGCAATAGCTTTACCGCGGCAGTCTCCGAGTGCCACACGTTTTTTTTTTATTCTTCCATTATCCACTACCAACCGTTACGCTACCATATACTCCTTTTTCTTTCATGTCATTTCTCACACAATCAAACATCTATGTATTATGTTTATTTATGTCTGCGATGTTCATTAAGAAAGGCCTATGTTTGAATCAGAAATTTATCTGAGTCACAATTCCTAGTATGTACAACGGTTACATCTCACGTCTACCGATATGCAAGTTTGTATTATTATATTATTATTATCATTCTAGGAAGTGCTGATAAGCTTACGAGTCTTTAGAACGTTGTATGATAGTTCTGGCGGGACATTTTTTACTTGAAACTATTAGTCGTGTTCAAAATGGTCTCTAAATTTAAGGTCGCTCAGCGAGTTATGGAGCAAGTTATGGTTGAATTTTGTCGGAACGAGGCGATCCGACATAGAACCAGAGTCGTCGGCAAGCATAACGTAAGACACTAAGACGCGTCAGGCTCGGTGCGACGATTTACACAGGATGGCTGGTAGCAGCAACAGTCAGAGGGTCTAAAAGCAACTGCGTCTGTGACAACTTAACGAATTCTAACGCAATCCATATTATGATTCTATTATGATCTGCTGAAGTGGCCATAGGCCATTTTAGACCCCCAGTGCTCGGTAGTAGATGACGAGGCAGTCTATAAATGACAATTATTGTATTCGTGAATCATCATCATCATCAAACCTAAATCGTGAATACCTAAATCTTATTATTTCGTGACAACCGCCGAGGTAAATCTGTAATTTATTATTTCATCCATTTTAAGAGCTAGTACTCGAGTTAACGTGACATAAAACAAGACATAGACAAGATAAATAAAAAATGAATCACATTTATATCTCACTCATATATGGTAACGTCTGACCTTTGTCTTCCATTTGTTATTACAATTATTAAGGCACTAGGTCGACCGACCACGAAGAAGACTTTGTCAATACATAAGGTCGTCTAAAAATGATGCCCAGTTTTTTTTTTTTGTCAACCTTTGAGGCTGGTTTCTGCTTACCCGGACTATCCTGTAGGTGCCTTTATTGTAAGGCCTCTAACCGGGTGTATGTACACCGTAACCGTCCGGCTGTTGATACACCGAAGTAAGTAATATGATATGTATATCATAGTGCTTATAAGGTACAGTTATGATGTGGTACAGTCGAACAAGCTAATAAAATAAAAATAAAATAATAAAAGCAATCAATCAGCAATCAATTTTCATAAAGCATTTCGTACTAACCGACTGATGTCAAACGCTGTATCGTTTGACATCAGTCTCTATATGTGTCTGTATAAAAGTAAATGCAAGTTAGCTGCCTGTATACTTATTAGCTTGTTCCACTGTACATACGTAAACGTCGTCACAGATATTATAAACGTCGTGAAGGATAAATATAGGGCCATGGCTACTAGCTAGCAAAATACAACAAATTCGTGCTGCCTAAATAGGCTTCGATTCAATATTGAAACTTGCACTATGCTCAAATCACATTTCGATACATTATGTACGAGTATATCAAAACAGCATCCGATTATCGAGATTAAACATCGTATTTTCCATTGAATCGCATAACCGAATTCAATGATCGCATGTTTCATGACAATTTAAACAAGAGGGATTTTCATGCCACTGTTCTTGGACAGTTTTTGGTAAAACCGGACTATAAATATTGTGTGTGTCGAGTTGAAAGGATTATTAATTATTGGTTTTCATCCAGTATGCAGGGTTGATGGGCCGTCGAGGCACAAACGTTTACCATGTATTCATTAAATACATGATTGTGAACTCCCGTAGACATCATAGTTTTGTAAAAATCTTTTTTTCTCTAATAGTGTAACGGTAAAAACATGGAACATATAATAATATTCCACAACTATCACACAACGCCATCTAATGCCAAGCTAAGCAGAGCTTGTGTTATGGGTACTAGACAACTGATAAACATACTTATATATTTCTAAATACATACATATTATAGATAAATTACACCCAGACACAGAACAAATGATCGTGCTCATCACACAAACATTTGTCCTGGGTGGGAATCGAACCCACGACCTCCGGCATAGCAGTTAGGGTCACTAACCACTAGACCAACAGCTGGTTTTGTATGTCTGTGACTACCGTCGGACCACCAACGCCAATCGCATTTATATTCAATAAATTATTAGTACTCAATTGGTACTAATTAGTAGGTACTCGAGCAACATGATTGGTATCTAAGTACTTATTGAAAAAAAAATCTTTTAGGTACACCACTGCCTAACCCAGGCATGATGATATGTTACGTTACCAGTATTCCTCACAAGTTCAGCTCGTTACAATATAAAAAAACTTACGTATATCACAACCTGCCGTTCAACCCTAAAAACCAGACTATTTTTATCCCCAATCCTAACCCTTCATAACCTATTGACGGGGACTTAAACCTGCCGAAAAAATATCTTGAACTTTTTCTTTCATACCAAGTTTCTTTAAGTGGGGGTCCACCTATATATTTCCTTAATCCTAGCACAAATACAGCTGTGGACCTCATTTAAGAGGCTTAAGTATATGACTTATTCTTATAGGTAGGTCCGCAAACGCGGTCAAGCTCATAGTAAATGGGTTCTGTATTTTATCCCGTTTAGAAGTATGTAGAGAGTTTTTCGTATGATTTTTGTGATAAACATTACCTTAGATTTACAAGGGATAAGTGAGCTTTTGGTCAACTGGACCCGCTAACAACTGGACCCACAATAAAACCGTGAAAAAAATCTTGCGGGTCAACTTCGAGTGGGTCCAGTTGGTCAAAGACTCAAGCACTGGCCGTCATGCTAAGTCTAACAACAATAAGGCACAGTCGTACTATCCTTTTCTCAAAGTGATCCATAAGCAGGACATTTCCTTTGTCTCGAAAATACCTGTCTCGGATCTTGACATTTGTGTGAGCAAATCAGGTAATACCCAGAATAATTAAAGGCCATTTCATTAAATAATACAAAAAAAAATTGTAACTACATAATTATTATGAAGCTCGAACTTGCCAAAGGATTCGCCAGAGATGTACCTATCTAAATAGAACGTACCTACAGATTTTGTGGCTGCTATAAAAAAACCAGATGGATAAAACCAATAACACTGACTTACCTGGGAGTCGAACCCAGGAGAGGTCCTGGGTAAGAGTAGGAGGCACTCAGCTATACCTCTAGCCATCGCTAGACCAACGAGGCCAAAAAAAGAGACAAGTAGTTCAAAATCAAAAACAACAGCAACCTCTCTTATTTCAATTTCAAACTTGAAATAACTTCTATCAACAACCATAAAAATATAACAGTATCCTCAAATCACTTAATTATACGTCCACAAACAAAAAAAAAACAACACATTACATAAACAATTATAAACCCCGGAACACAAAATTCCAATACTATAAAAGGTTGACTTGAGCACTCGTGCAACCTCAAAGGGTTAAGAAATAACCCGTCAATAAGAGCAGTCGACGTAATTGCTTTAGTTTTCGACGAAGCGTGTGTACTTGAGTTTATATTTATTGGGGAATATAAGGACATAACGGTACTCGGTGGAAACGAACAGGTTAGTGTATTTTTTTTGTATTGTGAACCTTATTGATTTAAGGTTGTTACAAAGCGACAAGGTGTTCTAGCGCTCGAATGACATTCTGCCTCTAACCGGGTGTATGTACACCGTAACCGTCCGGCTGTTGATATACCGAAGTAAGTAATAAGATATGTATATCATAGTGCTTATAAGAGCGTATGCTACCTCAGATTAGCAACCCTATTTGTAGTGGTTCAAACTTCGCTTGAAATACTGTTAGAATAAAGTTCTAATCAGCTTGCACTACAAAGCGGTTGTTACGTCTTTCGCTGCGGCCGAATAGTGCGAAATTAGTGGTATTTTGCGATTTACAAAAAAACTATTGATTGGACTAAAAAAGTAAAACACTATGACTTTAGTATGTTGCTTGTAGAATTATTTGGCAAAAAAATCAGAACGATGACATGTATTTTAGTATGGGTTTTACTCGTAAAAAGAAATTTTTAGAGGTATCTTCGCGATTTTTTTCTATCGAGCAAAGTTAGTTGTATTATGTTTTCACAACACTATGGCACTAGCATATATCCTGAAGAATATCATTTATTTTTCTGATGTTGATTACTGCAGTGAATCATATACTTTTACGCATTATAAAACTCGCGTTTGAGGTACCATAAGCTCTTAAAAGTTCAGGCTTTAATAACACTACTGCTGGGAAACAGGCTCCTCTATTTGGAACTTTATGCCATGGAAGGGAGCTGGTGGTAATCCACCGTAAGCCGAATGTAGGGCAGGTAATATTTTGTTATGCTTTGTATGTTAACCGGCGAGAAGTGGTGACCTAGTGGTGGTGGCCCCGACTTACGAACAGTAAGTCGTGGGTTCGAACCCAGGCAAGCGCATTACTTTATTTTATCACCACTGCTCTCAAAACATGTCTTCTAAATACGTACATACGAAAAGAGAACCTCCTTATTTTTGGAAGTCTGTTGAAAATGAAAAGAATTTGCTAACACGTAAAGTATCTGTATAAAATAGCACCCAGGATATACTCTTTGCCCAGGATTATATTAAGCATTTAGTATCATGCCATAATGGCTTCCTCAAAAGAAAACCGCACCTTTGTTTCGACTTGTGGTTTCTTGTGAAATCCAAACTTACTAAGCTTTAAGCTATAGTAGCTTAGTTGCTTAGTAACTTAGTATGTTAAGATTTTGGATACAAACGGATTTAGTTTACTTTATCAAAGAACTACTGGGGGTCTAATATGGCCACTGGAAAATGGAAAATTATATGAATTGCGTTTAAATTCGTAAAATGTGTGACCACGCAGTTACTATAATTATGAATGGTCCATTTTACGAATTTTAACGCAATTCATATGGTAATTTAAAATTAATAGTTAATTTGCAAACCAATTAATTTACCTGAATTATCCTAAAAAAATGTTATTCTTGAGACCGACCAGCGAGTTAAAACTATACAGGTACTGACTGTGGCTGCGTATAGGTTCATTCGTCATACTTAAACATGTAATATTTTGAACATAAGTAATATAGACATCTACAAACAAATCCAAATTCTATAAAAACATTCGTGCATATTAATAATTTAATTTCTTTTTCCATAATTTTTTTTTTCCATCTAATTGAAGTCAATCATCTTCATATCACAAAACTCAACATATACCTTACAAAACGACTTGATGAATATAAAAGCACACACGGTAACATGAAACACACAATTTTTCACATAAAAAATGTATTACAGGAACCAGTGAACGAAATACAAACTCAATTACTGTCCTCATCAGCCGTGTTTAGGTCCACATGAAAATGTAACGAGGCAATTTTGTCGTTCAAATATTTTCAGCGAGTTCTAAGAGAAAGCAGATATCAAAAATGTATAGGTACAGGCCTCTCGCAATTAATTAACCTTTGACAGCAGTGGAATAGGATCCTTATTTGAACAGTTATAAAGGTCATTGTGGTTACGGAGGAGTGAGTAAAATATGGAAACATTTTGAGCGTGAATAGCTACCTAGAGTAAAGCAAAACAGCAAGGAGATGCTCGTGCTAGGTGACGCCGCTCTTGAGGTGGCCTGCAGAGGCAGCCGGCATGATCCCCGGTGCAAGTGTAGGAAGGGAACACCGGGGTGGTTTTTAGTCAGTACGAGTCTTGCAGACCCCTCTTCTCGCCCCAGGGCGGAGCACATCCATGAGGATTTTACATCCCGGAACAAAAAAAAAGGCGACTTCGTTCTTCGACACATTAAATAAAGCATGCAATTAACCAAAAAAATAAAAAGAAAATAAAAGAAGAAGCGCACTTGTGTGATCCATAAGAGATGACTGCTGAGATGACGGGAAGTAAGTATGCAAAAAGAAGACAAGAAATAGGGATTAGGCCAGGAAAATTAAGATGAATACTGCACCCGTGTTTATTTTTTCACTTATCAGTGATGGTCAACCTAAAGGAAAGTTTATTGCAACACTAATAAAGTAGTAATCACTGTGAGTAATTAAATTGAGAGGAAAAATAACATCGAAGTACGGTATCTAGACGGAAATATGACTTATCGAGTTTTACATAAAATAAAATAGAATTTGAAAATTTCGTCTGTCATTTGTAACTGTTTTTATTATACCATTTTATTCTAAAGCACACTGAGTTTCGCTTCTGTACGATTTTATTACTTTATGGCCCAACGTACCGTAAAATAAATACTGAAAATATATTGGCACGATGTTAATCTCACCTAATATTAATTTTTCAACGTATTTTTTAGCCTATTTCGTATTTTGAAGGTAATAAATAAAATAATATCAGCCTTTAATCGTCTCGCTGCTTTTATAAAGTTGCGCAGACTTTTTGCCACAGAGGAAAGGAACGAGAATTGATAACCACGCGCCACGTTCGCTCACTGCGTAAACAATTTTAAAGAATTTATTCCAGGTTTTCAATTATGTTTTTTACTTTACCAATCCGTCTTTATAACAGTCAAATATTTAAGTAAAATCCGAAATATCATAATTATGACTAGATTAATAAAATCACGCAGGAATAAAAGATTTGAAAAATTGCAAGAAAATCTGGAAAAGTAAAAAATATAAAATCATTAAAACTACTACTAAATGTACGTAGGAATTACGATACAAAGACATTGTGTCGATGGATGCATTGAATAGTACAGTGGAAAAAATTTGGAATGTTGACCTCCAGTATCTCCGATCTCTTAAGAATGGTCTAAAATAAAAAATCGTCGCGGCAAACACAACAGTGCCTTTCGACGTTGTTAAGGGTCTTACAGTGCGGTCAAATTATCTTGGCAGGTCCGAACTTCGTGCAGGTCATTTTGTTACAACGAATGTATAAAAGTGTTATGATATTTATTTTATTTGTATTTCTCACTGTTTAAATTAGATATTTTCTGATCGTTTAAGTATTGGTTTATCTGGCAATAACAGTTTTCTTCACAAGTTTACATGCGTAAAAGTTCGCAGAGCCTATGTTCGGACCTGCCAAGATAATTTGATCGCACTGTACTACACCTAAAGTTAGTAAGTTTGAATGTTGGAGTAATCTTCGGAACAACTGATCCGATTCTAAAACTTAATTCACTGATGGGAAGCTGCATTATCCGCCAAGTGACATAGTTTTTCTCGTTCCCATGGAATAATTTCCAAGTATTACACAAGTATAACCGTATTTTTGTTTTGGGACAAGCCCGTCACACTGTTCCCAAACCACTGTAACTCCTGGAAGCCATAATCAACAATGGCGACCACCAGAAAAGAGCCGAGACAAAGAAGCTCGACGAAGTCCCAGAGAATCAATTAAACGGTCTTGGATTCCGCAACAAAATTAATCAGAAAAGCATAGTTTTTGCGAGCACCTAAACTATAGTAGGAAGACCAGCGTCAGACAGCATCACCTGTCTGGCATGAATGCCGAAATGAACCTTTTTGGCGCAGCCATGAGGCACACAGCACATAGGTACCTACTATGTATTTCAATTAATGTTTTTTTTTTTTTTTTAATATTATTGTGTGTGTGCTTGATGAGCTGACGTCAAATAAACATTTTTTCTTTCTTTTCTTTCTAGGAACTTAGGCGCCCAATCAACAATCTGAGGCAACAAACTGTCGCAACAGAGTTGCTTCACGCAAGGCCTATCGCCGCCGCCGTCACCCTTGCCCTAAGATACGCAACCCAGTTAATTTCACGAACCTTTATCTTTTAATAATAATGGGTCATTTTTCTTGTCCTCAAGTGTAATGAACTCCGGAGCGAATAATTAATTTTTGGGAGATTGTTTGGTTAGTTAATTTGATGAGGCGAGGATGGTAACACTGGGATTTGTGGTGTTGGACAGTGGATAAATTATAAAGTCTTTTCACAATGTTTTTTTTCAACCCCTTTTTTTTTGATGTAGGGAAATCATTAAATGAGTCCTCCCGCTCTGGGCGGAGCGGAAGGGAGTGTCAGACTTCTACTGACTAACAACCCGCACCCCCGGACCCTGTATAAACCTCAGGTTGTTTTTCTCCACCCTTAGGTACATAACATCAAGCCTGTAATCCACAAAGGGAGAAAGAGGTGTACCTAATATTATTATGTAGCGGGTAGATAAACCCACATTTCGCCAGTTATGTATAAGTCCCATGTAATAGGAAGCGATTCTATTGCCGTCGACGGGGACCAAAACCAGACTCCGTGTCTGCTACTGAGAAACTGTTGATGAATGATAAAACCCAATAACACTTGTCTGACCCGGGAATCGATCCCAGGACCTGAAGTTCAGCGGTCGCTCATTCGACCACTACACCAACAAGGCAGTTTTTCATTTGAAAGTGTATTGTAAATAAAAGAAGGTGACACTTTATAAAAACAAAGGAAACTTAAACAACAAGAATATTAACAGGTTTCTGTCAAAAAAGGTCCATATTTTTCGCTAGAAGAATTTTAGCGACCATAATTTTAGTTTCTTAAAGAAAATGGAATTAGCTATTTTTTCACCCTTTATAGCACTGTAGGCTATTAAAAGAGCTTTATGATTCAATCTCGCTGTTTGCAAAGAGAAATGAAACTATTTGTGCTAACCACCTCATTTTGTTGCAAAAATAAAAATAAATTGTCCCGTTTACCATTTAAACGACCTAAAATAATACTTATTTCGTACTATTCAAATTGAAATTTGGTCTTTAGGAAGCCTATTTTTTTAGTGGAAAATATCTATTCAAAGTCATAGTCAAGTCATAGTTATAGTCAGGTGTTTCATAGTGTTCATTTTTATTTGAATAAAAAGGACTGCAATTTTGTATTCTCCTATTTTTTTCAGAAGGCATTTCTATTGTCTTTTAGGACAAAACTAAAAAAAAGACAAATTACGTTTAAAAAAGTACGAGTTTGTGTCGGTTTAGGCAACAGTGATAATTTAAAGAGTTCCCTTCTTAGCGTGTCGATAGCAATCAAAATAGCAACGGCCCAAAATTTAAAGATTTGTACTGAAAATTCTCATGACTATAAAACCACAAATATTTATTATTTGTAGCCATAAATGGGACCGCCGTAGACAGCAAAAAAACCCCAAACAACCCCCTGATTAACGTGACCAGGCAAGTAAAATGATACCAAAGAAATTATTATCTTATCACCATTCATAATCTTGTTCTACCTAAGCTCTAAACTAAGTCTAGATTAATCCAGACCCTCTCATGTTAATCCCTAATAAACTGTAACACCCCTTGATATCATGGCCCCCGAGTCACGAGGCGTTTACGACGGTTTTAGCGTTGAGTCTTACGATCATAACACTAACTTTATAGTTTAGTCTTAAGACTCTAACTAAAATGATAATATTATGCGAATATTCTAAGAGCAAAGTGATATTGTAAATATTTTAGCTGAATTTCATCTTGAAATTAAGGTTTTAGAAAATATTTTGACTTTGTAAGTCAGAACTTGGTCCAATAGGTGCCATTGCATATTTTGATAATGCAATTTTTGAAAGTACTTTAACATGCTAATAATGACAAAATGAGACGTGTAACTGCTCGATTCAGTTCATCAAAAAAGTATGGAATAAAGTTTTATTGTAACCTAATCAAAAAAAAGGAAAATCAATTTTTTTCTACCAGTCATAGAGATCATGCTATAAGTTAGTATTTCAAAATAAGAACACCCAAATGTAAAAAGTTCCATTATAAAGTTTTCAACACACATGGTTTCTTTACAATTTTCTTTTCTTTTTCAACCCTTTACGAAAGCAGACATTTTCTTTATTAATGAAAAAACGTCACGAGTTATGTTACTTTGAAGTCTGTATGTATGAATATGAACTGTTTTATTACTATGATAATAAAACTATTCATATGCCTTTATTGCTGTCATTTTAAGAATAAGAATGATTTTATTTATGAAAAAGTAGTACAAAAGGTATACATTTAGGCAAAATAGTGTTGTTTCTAATACACTGGTATAATTAGTGCTTATTTATAAGTAAACTATAACTAAAATATATTTAGGTACTTAAAATTTTGCTTAAAATTTTTAAGTAATTATTATGATAATTACTACTTATCTTAAATAAAATTATTCTTATTTTTGTTTTTGTTTTGCAATCATACCGCGTCATCATTAGTAATCAATCAATCATTAGCGTTTTAAAATCATATTCAAAAAATTACTTTTGTAGTATTTTCAATATTATCCTAACAACTGAAAAAAACAATCCGTAGGTGGAAATTGAAGCATCCATTCATGTTAAAGGTCAACCCGAAATAAATTCCATAGTATTTTAACAGATAAATTATTTTTTTAAAACAATATTGTTTGTTGTCTCGTCGTTTCTGTTTTGTGAACTTACAATATCTTGGCGGTAAATACTTTAATTAAATATATTTAATTAATATTGTAATGAAAACAGAGGATTATAAAAAGAAGTGGGTAACACAAAGTCAAGCCTGTAATCCCCGAAGGGTTAGGCAGAACCGTACTCATTAGTACACTCACTTTTCACCAAATAAGTTTAAGTCCCTTGTAAAAGGGGAAGTTTATTTTCTATAAACCGGCCTCTAAGCCAGATTCAGCAGCGGTGACCCAGTGGTGGCGGCCCCGACTTACGAACGTGGTCGTGGGTTCGAACCCAGGCAGGCACATTACTTTGTGTAATTTATTTCATCACCGCTGTTCTCAAAACGGTGAAGGAAACCATCGTGATGAAACCGGCATGTCTTAGAACCAAAAATTTCGAAGATATGTAACATCTACCATCCGCACTGGGCCCGCGTGGTAGATGCCCATTCCCTCTCAAAGAGATGAGGCCTGTGTCCCAGCAGGGGTAACATTAATAGGCTGTTGATGATGAATCTAGATTCTCTAGAGTAAGTACCATAGAATCGGTTTTGAGTTTGTGAATAAATTACATCAACTAAGATTCACAAAGAAAAAAATCAAGTAGTTACTTCCCTAAACACGCGACACCTTTTATCTTCAAGTGCCCATAAAATAAACAAACAATCTACCTCAGACCGACTATGACGAACAAAACATGAAATACATTGTAACAATACCACTAATTCATGCCAACAACATGAAAAGCATTGGATAACCAAACAATTATTTAGAAAGGGCGACAACGGCCTGCAACTTATTCCACGACCACCATAACTTGGAACCTCCTTGAAGCGCTGCTTGCAAGGAAAAACGTCATCCCTCTGTCAAATTCAGTACAAGTTACAAAAGTTCCAAATTCGACCGCGTCTCAAGGTATGCTGGTCAAGTAGTAGAATGAGAACTGTCTAGTCATTCCTAAAGAAAGGCAGGCCGTAGAATGAGCATAGAGCATAGAAAGGGCTGTAAAAACCCCACGTTGACACCTATTGTTCATCCGTTTGTCTATTGTTCTGGAGAACTGGCCGCATTGTGCGCGCCTTTTAGAAAAATGGACCTCCTTGTTGGCTTGGATTCGAAATTTGAATATTTTGGAATTAGAAATGGACTAGGTAATTTGTTCTGGTTTTAGTTTTTCTTGGTTTAGCTACCGCTAGCTTACTAGTAGTCCCATAAAACAGTTTTTTACACAAAAAAGAACAATTGCTAATAGAATGAGTACCTAAAACAAGCTTTTACTAATTGAGAGATTCCATTCAAAATTATAAAATAATAAATCCTAGTTCCAATTATAATTTAAAAAGTTAAAGAAAGGAAACATTTGATCCTAACGGTTTACCGAAAATGAAAGCTATAAAAACAAGTATGTACCTACCTACAAAATAAAATTGCTAACACTTTATCGTAAACTCAAATCGAAATATTGTTTACCCAAAATAACTAAGTTTACCATTGTTCCAAAGTGGTTTTAATTTACAATAAAACTTCCTAAATCTTGAACCAATTTGTTTCGACAACATGGAGGGTTCCTCATTGAAAACATTTGCCAAATAAATATATTGTTTCACGAGGTAATGGTAAACAGAGGATAATTTTATAGAAAGAATTACGAAGAAATAAACTTAACTCAACTTGGAGGTTGTATACTATCGGAACCTATCGAATTTCCAATTTAAATTAACTTATTCTGACTTTGATAAATAAAAAGAAACAACAAGACGGTTGCAAGTTTCTTTTTATTTATCAAAGTCAGAATAGTTTCAGAGTTCTTTATATCGCGTGTATGACCAGCAGGGCTATTGCGTATCTTTTAATGACAGTGGCTAACTGTCAAATGGTTAATTAAAAAAAAAAATACCAAACCATAACCAATTTACAGTTAATATAAATGGACACTTAAAAGACACACTGACATTAAAAAGATACGCAATAGCCCTACAGATCATATGGTCCAGATCTGATGAACGTAAACGAGATGAAGGAGGTATGTAAGTAGGTAAATCTTTCTGTAGTATCTGTCTAATACAATCAATTGAATCTGCTGTCTTCAAAAGCTTTTCATTATAGCAATTATCAAACTCGAATATGTGCGTCCCCGTAACTGAAATTACATGCATGAAATAAAACTGCTTGAAGCACCAAATGCTTCAGTAGGTACCAAAACCTACTTTAATTTGTTTGTGACTATTAATGGGGTAACCCTTAGGTAGGCGCTTTATAGCCAGGAATAACAAGGGTTCGCCCTCTTTCCGCGGTATTGTAGCGTAAAATGGTTGTGTTGAAGTGGTTTCATTGTTCCAGTTCATGTCACGTACCTAAGTATAGTATTATGCTGTAATGTGTCTAGTTTTGTCCCTACTATTCTAATAGAAACGTATTGCTGACATGGACGAAGAAAAGGAGTATGTAGTGAGTGTTACAAGAGTTAAGGAAAAATATGTGAGTTTATGTTTGTATTATTAGCATTAGATCTTTCAAATCATATCCAATAACTACAGTTTCTTTCTCCCTACGTACGATCCCCCTACAATATAATGTTCTACCTTTTACTGCACAGTATCAATTAAGCTTATAAAAATGATTAGAACTAATCGAGGTCAGGGATAAGCCAATTTAGCAATAAAATAAACCAAAGGTGAGCACTAAAAAGAAATTTTCAAAATTCTCAGAATATTACAGAGAAGTTTAGGTAATTATAGAACTCTCTCACAGGGAATTATTTAAAATATAATTTACTTTAACTTAAAATCAATTCCTAGTAGCTTGTCGACAACTCGACATAAAAGCTTGTCAAACGGTCTGCGTTTTGCTTTTACTAACAAGCGTTTAGCCTTTGAATCGCAAGTTCTAGATACAGCTAGAGCTGGATGAAAGAACCGAATAATGACGCCGCCGCCTGTATATACCGACGAGGCTTTTGATTTATATTTTTAAATTTAGAAATTGGAAAGTTTTAAATATGGAAACGTATTTTTTTTTTAATTTGTGATAGAAGTGAATAGCTTCTTTGCAGGCTGTCAGTTGCCAGAAAACAGGTTTCACTTATTTGAAAAGATAGCACGATGATCTCATATTGAGGTTTTTAACACTGAATTGTTACTTAGGTTACGACAAAGGGTTGTAAATATGTACCTTATAAAATTTTAAGAAAAAAAAAAACCAACTTGTTAAATATTTCCACAAAATTATATCGACCTATTATTAATAATTCAGTTTCATAAATCATTCATAAAAAACTCACTAAGTAGGTAGGCAACATCAAACATTCCACTCCAAATAAAAAGGCCTTTTGTTATCAAAACAGCAGTTGAAAAAAATGGGTCACTGTTTTATAAACAAAATAATATTTATAACAAAACCAAATACTGTTAGTAACAAGAAAAAACGTCTCGTTACAAAACGAGATTTCATATAATATATGTAATCTATACACTATAATTATGTCACTGACACTTAGTTTTATCGTCGTCACCTCTTCAGCTTCGTCAGGTCATTGTGTTAATTTCTTAAGTGCTTATGTACATAACATCACGGAAAGTTACAGGTAGTCAGCCCGAAAGTCTGACAACCAGCCTTACCAAAGAGTTTCCACAAACCAGTACCACTACTAGTGCTGGGTTGTGGAGGTCAGGGGGTGTGACCATTTTACGAATTTTAACGCAATTCATATTTATGATCTGCTAAAGTCGCCATTTAAGACAATCATGATATGATTAACCCTGATAGACAATCGCTTCATGTAAAATACTGGCATTCAGCTCAATTGAAAGCCGAATGCAGAATAATGAATGAATGATGTACATAAAATCACGCTGTTATTTACTGTCCTGTATTGGTGATTCCCGAAGGGTTACGCCAAGGTACCTACAATCTACATAATACCTTGTACAATACTTACATCCACTTTTCGCCAATTATTGCATTTTGTCATATTACTATAGGTACGTTTTAAATTAGGTACCTAAATCAGGTTTTTCAGTACTTATCTGTTTTATTAATAGTGCTCATGTCCTATTTCAGATTTACTACTTGAACTAAATCCTTGTTTTAAGAAAGGCGTAGACTTTCCTTAAAAGAAAAACCTTTGCTACATAAAAGATTTTTGAATTATAAATATGAGACAATAGCTTTAATAAAACGGAGGTTTTGAACGACAGGACGAACGACAGGTAGTTAAGTACTTCAATCAGTATTAAGATCAGCGATGTTTAAAAACAAGCTCAAACACGGAAATTACGCTATAATATAGCTTTTTAAAATAATAAAGATAGGTACCTAAAAAAATTCTACCTATCCTTATAAAATCTTCCTATTCTTATAAAATTTACAGAAATTAAAAAAAAAAAAAACAAAAATATCCTTGAAAAGTTACAATACTTGAGAAAGCTCCGTTATAATTATATCGAGCTTTGGCAAACCAAGTCCAAGACATTGTTTTAAGTATTTGAGAAGTGAGACATTTATCGTAATTAATTACTTTGGTCTTGAATATTTTATTGTGCCGTACCTATCTTAACTTTTCTTTTGATTTATAATTAATTTTGAATCTTAAGAAACCTTTTAATTGGTTGAAGTTTTGATTAAAGTAAATCGTTTCAGTGGTATTTTTACTACAGTTTATTTTTACATCTTTTATTAAGATAATAATTATTTGAGTGCTGATAGTTGTTATTAGTAAAAAGTTAAAACTATTTTTTTGTGTAAATAATTACCTACTAGTCCCATCACTGATTTATTTTTAATTCCATACCCATGAAACCTCCACACATTTTATTAATTAAATTGAATGTGTAAAAACCACTTTCTTTTAGCCGAATATATTCTCGTAAGACGCACAAAAAAATAAGACCATCAAATCCACAACAACTAAATAATAAAAACATACAACCTCGTAGGTACTCAAAACAAATTAAAAATAGAACTACTCGAAAAACTATCAACATCATCCTAAAAACAAAATTCAAAAAAAGAATCACTTCTCAAAAATACTGCGAAAAAAGAGCACGCTCCGTTTTTATTTTAAAAAATTCAAATTCAGAAACAATAAAGGTCAACTTACGTACCCGTTCACACAATCACAGTAACACTACCGTCGCGCGTAGCTCCCGACAGGTCGACACGTCCTCCCGACTCGAGTCACGGGGGAGGTATGAGATACTGACGCTGAATCGCTGATGCCGCTTTGCCGGTACAGCCGAATTTCCGTACGTGTGCTGGCTCTTCAGACTACCGGGAGGATCGCACCGTTTAAAGGTGTAGGTAGCTGTACTTTACCGGAATAGGTAGGGATGTTATACTGTAAACGTACATTTAGATGTTTTCAGATGGAAGTATGTAGTTAATGCGAAAGGAAATTTTTACTAACTTAAAACGATGCACAGAAATTGTTTAGGTATCATTATGTTTAAAGCCTATTAGGTCTTAGTAGGTCCACTATAAACATAATTTTATAAAAAAATATTTCTGTAAACACAATTTGATTAATTACATTACTTACACTTGTCTTGTAAACATAAAAATAAATATTTTGTTAAACAAAATGACTTATAAATTAAAAATAACTTTGAGAATAGACTACTGTCACCGTTGTCTTTATTTATCCCTGTTGAAATAGAGTAAGTACTGAAACCCTAACACGAAAAAAGGGATTCTTTTATTCGAAATACTTTAAAATTATCCTATAAAATTTTAGTTACGGCAAGCGCAAAAAAGGCGTTTTAAGGTACAAGTTGGTAGCGGGCGACACGAAGCAACAGCAGACGACGTGTCGCGGCGACACGACTGGTTTCTACGTACCTAGGTATTTCTATGAAATTCCCTCCGTAGTTAGCGACATGAAGCTAGCGACGTGTCGTCCGACCGCAGATCAGTACTTAGTGCCCATAGTTTACACACGCAGAGCAGAAAAAACAATTTATTGATATAGGTACGCACTCGGAACCAACTGGATGACATCTGCAGTTGTCGTCTGCAGTCGGGTTCGAAATCATGACTGCAGCGACATGACGCGACGACGTGTCGTGACGACATGAAGCGACGACATGTTGTTTGCTGCTGCTGCGTGCAGTCGGCTACCAACTTGTGCCTTTATTTTTTTAAATCGCCGAATTTACGTTACGCTTACATCACGCACTCGTGCTAAGGCTTCTGTTAGTGCTTGGATTGCTGCCACATGTAAAAATAACGACAAAAGATGGTACCTAATTCCCTACCTACCTTCCCATCCCACCGTGAAACCGCGCATCACACATCCAATCTGTAGACACCATGTGGTAGACACCTTAACCTCAACATCTCTTGTGTCTTGGTCGGCGAGGCACGCGGGGTGAACGACTCTTGTCCTGATAACAGCGTGGTTGCCGGATGAGCAGCGTTTGACAACAGTATTGGAGAAAAAGATGGTACCACCTAGTTACACGTAACTTCCCATCCCACCGCGAAACCGCGCATCACACATCCAATCTGTAGGCACCTTAACCCCAACATCTCTTCCTCTTGTGTCTTGGTCGGCGAGGCACGCGGGGTGAATGACACCTCTCTCCTGATAACAGCGTGGTTGCCGGATGAGCAGCGTTTGACAACAGGATTGATCACCCTAATTACTTCTGTTGTATTACGCCGCGGTTGAGAATATTAACACTAGGTAGGGTACTTCATCTTGGAAGGTGAGCTTTGGGTCAAAATTAATATGAATGGGCGTGGGTTTTTTTTTGTGCTCTGACAGATAATATATTTTTTTGTTATTAGGTGTTTTTGTATTTAAAATTTATTCTTCCTTTCATTTATTCTGTCCTATAGAGTGTGTTCCACAAGGGAATCATTATCAGATCAGCCAACATCATAGGATAAGTAAATAAACTGCTTTAAGAAAAAAAGGCCTAGAAAATAATGCACGCAATCCTAAGCTCATCAAAGAGACATAGACAAAGATAAATATCGTAAATTAACGATACTTAGATAGTGTGTCCATAAAAAATATGCAAGTACTTACATGTTTAAAAACACGTAAGTATTCGCATAATTTTTCTATGTACATTTTATTCTATTTTTTATATTCAGCTATGAAATATTGTCTGTCTGTCTCTTTGTTCCGGCTTATCTCCGAAACGGCTAAACCGATACTGACGGGAACTTTACACACAGCACGTCAGAAACCTGGTGCAGCGGACCCTGTTTTATTATTGTTGGACTGCGCATCTATCAGAGGCAAAAACAAACTATAAGCAAGAATTGTAGGCTACCTAGTCCATAGCCATTCCCGTGGTCACTGCCGGCCGATCACTTTTCTACCTTATCACTCAGAGCATAAGGGTTAAAATTGATCCGTCAGTGAACTCGGTAGTGCCTACTTTCCTTATTCGGCAGCCAAGTTCCAGCTGTGTCTGCACGCGACTAGAATTTCGTACATTCCGTTCACTGCTACCCGCTTACATTCCCAGCCAGACTGCTTATATGTCGACCTTTACAGTTTCGGCTTTCGGCCAAAATTGAGCAGGGTAGACCATGTTACAGGAAAAACGCTAGTTTATAATAGCAGAAGAATTACAAGATCCGTCGATGGGTGGGCACCCTGCATTACATACCGAGTAGCCTTCGCGCCTCGGAAAACACGTCAAGCCATTCCCGGCGGCCATGATCTTTGACAGTGACAGGTAGTCAGTGGCTAGAAAGTCAGACAACCAGTCTTCCCAAAGGGAATAATATTACCCAGTTATAGGTAACCTACTACCTGGGTTGTGGAGGTCAGATATGCAGTCACTTTGTATAAAATTCTGTTATTCAAATTCAAATTCAAAACATTTAATTTAGACTTTTCGGTCCTTAAAGTGTTAGTAGTACAACAAGGTGACTTATAGCTATGTTAGTGATTCAAAAAATACAACAAGAGAATAAAAAATAAAACACGCCAGTCAGCTTACATTATATGCAGACCAATCCAATGCCTCCAAATATTGAGCTCTATCCGGTTAGATTAGAAGCCGACCGACCCTAACAAAGTAGGGAAAAGGCTATGCAGATGATGATGATGAACAAGATCATATTATATGGTCATATGGATCATATATTGACTGGCCTGTTGGTCTAGTGGTTAGTGACCCTAACTGCTATGCCGGAGGTCGTGGGTTCGATTCCCACCCAGGACAAATGTTTGTGTGATGAGCACGATCATTTGTTCTGTGTCTGGGTGTAATTTATCTATAATATGTATGTATTTAGAAATATATAAGTATGTTTATCAGTTGTCTAGTACCCATAACACAAGCTCTGCTTAGCTTGGGACTAGATGGCGTTGTGTGATAGTTGTGGAATATTATTATTATTATATTATTATTATTATACCAGATGATTTTTAGGGTTCCGTAGTCAACTAGGAACCCTTATAGTTTCGCCATGTCTGTCTGTCCGTCCGTCCGTCCTCGCTTAATCTCTGTGACCGTTAGCACTAGAAAGCTGAAATTTGGTACCAATATGTGTATCAATCACGCCGACAAAGTGGTAAAATAAAAATTGGAAAAAAAAGTTTTATTAGGGTAGCCCCCCTATATGTAAAGTGGGAAGTGATTTTTTTTTTATTTCAACCCAAACGTGTGATATATTGTTGGAAAGGTATTTAAAAATGAATAGGGGTTTACTCAAACCATTTTTTGATAATGTCAATAATTTCGGAAATAATCGCTCCAAAAGTAAAAAACAATGCGTCCCCCCCCCCCCTCTAACTTTTGAACCATAAGTTTAGAAAATATGAAAAAAATCTGAAAAGTAGAACTTTATAAGGACTTTCTAGGAAAATTATTTTGAACTTGGATGGAAACAACAGATGGAAACAGCAGTTAACCAATATAATTTGGTCCCTGAATCGTATGAGCGCCTATACAATCCAGAGGTCAAGTTTCATTGGCCCGTAGAAGAAATTGTATATATTATAGCATACCGTTTTGGTACGGAACCCTTCATGTGCGAGTCCGACTCGCACTTGGCCAGTTTTTTCTCTAACTAAAACAAAGCCTTTTTTTGTGTGGTGATGGGAAATCATCAAATGACTCCTCCCGCTCTGGGCAGAGCGGTATGGAGTGTTTGACTTCTTCTACTGGCTAAAAACCACCCATGTTCCTTCTTAGCCCTTTGTGTCGCGGTATCTCTTTCGAACAACCCCGCAGCCCCGACGGGCGTAACTAAAACAAAGCCTCATACTTAAGGGGACGGTGAACGAACATTCTCCATACAAACGTAATACCAAAATCATTCGCGATACGAACATATTACCAACTTAAAATTATGTTATTCGGATACAGACGATATTTATCTAGGTTCCTATTAAACTTTTTTTTTAAACATTTACTATTTACGAAATGCAAGCGAATTGCTATTTCGAAATGCAATTCGCTTGCATTTCGTAATTCATAATTTTAAGTTGGTAATATGTTCGTATCGCGAATGATTTTGGTATTACGTTTGTATGGAGAATGTTCGTTCACCGTCCCCTTAAACAAACAACCCCATCTATTAAACAATCGCGTGTTTCAAAGCCGTTGATAAAACAAAACAAAAGAAATTTCTCTAGATGTGCTAGTACACAATAAACCTTTATTACAGTCCTTTCAAAGCTATCTAACTTCTAACAGCTGCATTCCAACAGCAACGTTATGGTCACTACAATAAAGATCAATATAGTTTTGACAGTCAGTGATTCCAACCTAACATTGGAAGGCCTCCCACTAGGTGGACCGATGACCTGGTCAAGGTTGTGGGGACCGCTGGATGAGAGACGCACGGGACCGGTCAATGTGGCGACACCTGGGGGAGGCCTATGTCCAGCAGTGGACGTCTTTTGGCTGAAATGATGATGATGATGACTAACGAGAGGAACAAGTAACTTTTGGCTTCGTTTAGGGTCGTTTTACACCTCTTATAATTATTTCCACACCTTTCTAAGGCTGAACGCCCACGACAGACATTTTGTAGGTCACCAATTTAAATTTGTTCGTTTTAAATATCGGCCCGACAAAAAGTCTGTCGTGGGCGGGAGCGCTATTGCATGCTGTTTAAAACTGTGATTCTTACAGTGACAACCCTACACAAATAGGGGTGGTAGTAAAATCATGAAAAGACTGTAGTGCTAAACAATAAAGCTCCACAGTACATTGTCTGTGTTAATGGCGCCGCGGCACTTATCTAGAAACAGCTGATAGACTATTTGTGCGGGATTTAATACAATTATTTGTTTGCTTTCCTTTACAGCGTACACTTTCCACGTTTTGCAAGACGAATAGAAAGCTTTTTTTTACTTTTAATAACACGGTTATGTTTAAAACCTGCCAGTGTGTGTGACAGTTTCCCAGTCTTTGTTTCACGTTACAAAAAACCTTTGACGTTTTTGAATATCTATGCAATATTGCAATAAGAAATTGACTTTCAAGGTGCCGCGCGCCCCTGTCCTGCAGGTTGTTCAAAAGAGATGACCGCGGCCTCAACACAAAGGGCTAAGAAGGAACATGGGTGGTTTTTAGTAAGTAGAAGTCTGACACTCCCTGCCGCTCTGTCCAGAGGGACGGGTTATTTGATGATTTACCACCACCAAAAAAAAAGGTGCCGCGCGCCGACGTCACTTTATACATACCTACTTTATTTTAGCCAAAAGGTTACACTAAACCTAGGTTTAGCCGGATATCTAAGCTTAAGTTTATGTTCACACCTACCTATATATTATTTTGTACCTAACTTATATGTAATGTAGGTACCTACCTATCATACTAGCAATATAAATTGTATCTTCACAATAATTTATTGTGAATGTCTGAAATGACTCCTTTATCACTGTGCACACTTTTTTTTTTTTTAATGAGCTCAAGTTCTAACTAGAAACACACATTATCTTCTGCGTGGAAAAGACAAAGCAATTATAACACTTCGTTCTTTACTGCTTACCACAGATAATACAGTAAGAATTTGCACCTGTTGCACAAAGAAATTAAAATCTATAAATTCCAGAAAATTGTTGCGAAAATTTACTTTGCTTTGCATAAAAATAGTAGGAAATAAAAGTATGAACGCTGATTAAAAAATACGTAACGTCCTTCAAAAATCAAAATAGATATATATATATTATTTGCTCCATTTTGAGTTCAATTGCTATTTTACCGCTCCTTTTAGGCTCATTATTAAAATGATATATTATTGATTGAGAAATTTTTATTTATAGGCCTACCTATGTCCAGCAGTGAACGTCTTTTGGCTGAAATGATGATGATGATGATGATTATTTTAAGGTCGTATGTATTAATTAAAAAATATATTTAAAGGCATATTAATACGAAGTGGTCATTACGCAGGTTTGTTTATTTTTTTCCTGACACTGACTGATTTCGTAAAAAAACTTCAAAGAAAGCCCATTTCCCTCAAAGAAAAAAACAAATTAAGAATAAAAAACTAATGGCATTCCAAAATGTTTTGACCGATAATGGTCAGTAATATAATTTTAATTATGTGAAAAAAGTTTTCACTTCAATAATAATGTTTAGTGATATTAAAACTTGTGAACAGCTAAATGGTTGGGAAAAATTTGTCTCTAATATTATAATAATAACAAAACAAAGAGCTCATTATGCATTATATCTTTCTTTTTTACTGATACTGGCTGATTTCGTCCAAAAAAAACCAAAGAAAGCCATTTCTTAAAAAAAAAAGAAAAATAAAATTAAGAGAAAAACTCTAATGGCATTCCAATGTTTTTCTGAACGACCATAGCCAGTAATGTAATTTTGTAACATAGCCAAGAAGTTGAAACACGAAATTTAATACCTATAATTAAATAGAAATAATGAAACTAAAATCAGATCAATATAACAACAAAGTATTGCTAATAATCGAAACATTAAAATACAATCAGAAAAATATTATTTTAAAACAGGTTAAAAAAATACTAGGCTGTATACACCGTATACCTACATCACCATAATCACACCCGGAAAAAAAAAGAAGCCTGAACTTATCTAATTGCACAGCGCGGCAAATCGGATGTTTTTTCTTGTTCGGTAGCCATTTTAACTTTTCACGTAAAAAATAAATTATGTTTAGTGATATAGACCTTGTGAACAGCGAAACGTTTGGGGATGTGTGGAAGTTTGCTCACAACATAGATATTGGTAATACCGAAAAAGTGAATTTGCCAAACATCTGGTAAGTTACAGTAAATAATAAGTAAGCTTGTACATCTTTCCAAACATGTTGGGGTCGGCCTCAAGTCTGAATGGGGTCGTATTAGGGACTGTTTTATTTATTTTTTTTATTTGTAAGATATACCTTTAGTCTATAATAATTTTATTGAATTGCTCAGAGTGGAATGGAATGGAATGGAGCAACAGGCTATTGGGTCTTCGCAAAGCAGTCACTCGATGACTCGATATTCTTTTGTACGAATGTTTAGCAGCCTTTTGACTACCCGTAATGACTGTAAAAGATCTTTCAATGACAAAGTGGTCCCGATTTTTAATGGATGATCTCCAGGCCGATTTCAGCGACCGACCTTCGATCGAGCCCTCTGACTGTAGCGATGAACCCATCAAAATATTAAAACTACATTTTCTATTTCTCCAAAGGTTTCAAACCGTCAGTAATAAAAATATTTCTATGTTTTTTTAATATCTAACTAAAACATAACATAACATCACGACTGTAATCCCGGAAGAGTTAGGCAGAGGTGTACACTTTACGTACACATTAGTGCAGCCGCATTTCGCCTGTTATTATAATAGAGGGCGAGCCTATTACTTTCAACCAGGCCATAAATCCAAACTCCGTGGCTGCTACTGAAAAATTCCTGATGAAAAAACCTAGTTATTCTTTGCCCAACCTAGGATTGAACCCAGGACCGTATGCACCCCAGTCGCGCTTGCGACCACTAGGCCTACAAGGCAGTCAAAAATGAGATCATAATGTACAAGTTACATGAAGTAAATAAAGGAAACCATTACATATTTGTTTCCAGCTTCGTTTCCAGGGACTGAAAGCGGTTACGGTTAAAGGTTAAGATACCTCAAAAATATACCGGTACCGGTTTAAAATAAAGGTTGAGCTATACCGGTACCTTTATAAATAAAGGTTGGGCTAAACCGTTATTTAACCGTTACACGATTTCGGTACCGAAATGCATGCCGCGGCGCGCGTGTGTGCGGTGGAAGACGTTAGAACTTGCGTATGTAGTTTATAATCAACAATCGGCAAGTGAACGACAGACAGATTGGCGAGGCGGTGCCACAGAATACATAGCGGTGCGTCAAAGCAAACCCCTATTTATTAAGGTTTAGGTACCGCTACCGATATATTTATAACGGCTATGGTACTTCTACCGAAATATACCGGTATGCATTTCCAGCGTCAAAATTCCACTACCGGAAAAAATAACGGTATCGAAATATTTCGGTAACACTTATTTAACGGTATGACGTCATACCGAAATTTAAAGGTACCGTAATTTTTGGGTAATTCAGTCCCTGTTTGTTTCAGCAAAGAACTAAACTCTTTGGTTACCAGTGTATCTGTGAAGACGAATAGAAGATTGTCGCTAAGAGCGTCATCGAACCTAGTTGGTGGAGCCGCTAAGCTGTACCGCCATTGTATGGATAAGCTGTTTGAAGGTGAGAGTCACTGTATTATTATTATTATTTTAATCTCATGAGTAGAGAAAAATTACGGACGAACAGTCTGTTCACGTCACGAAAACAGTCCTAATCATTTGTGAAACGACCTTAAAGGTATAGGTAAAATGGGCTATGGGTTGTTCGAAAGAGATACCACGGCCCCGGACACAAAGAACTAAGAAGGAACATGGGTGGTTTTTAATCAGTAGAAGTCTGAAACTCCCTTCAGCTCCGCCTAGAGCGGGCGGAGTCATTTCAAATCCTCGGAAATAAGGCATAGGTTAAATAACGATTTACGGACTGTACCTACGTTTCTCGATTTCTATCTCCAGTCAAAAACACGTCTACCCTATACCTTAACACTGCAATCATTGGTGCAAATTAGTATACTTACCTAAGTTTTATCATTGGTTGCCTGTTATCAAGCAAAGTGATAAGTAGCAACAGCAATAGAGTGCCTCACAGAGTTAGTGCATGTTTACGTAAGCGCGCGGCGCGTGCTGCGTTTTTAATTCAAACACATGGCGATGTATGAAAAAGTTAACGATTTCAATCGTTGATTTTACGAGAAGCTATTTTCGCACGTTAGTTTAAAATGCAGCGTTTGTTGCGGTGGACCCGTCTCTCAGTAAATTAATAAAAAAGCACGAAACAAGCCTTCTGCACGCGCCGCGCGACGCCCCGCGTCTCCGTAAACGAGCCCTTATCAATATTGATAATTAATTAAGCGATAAGTACCTACAAGAAAATTTCTGTTGCACCGACCACAAATAGAATGGGATACCCATTATCCAATGTTTTTGTGTTTACCTACAGATGTTATACAAATGGAGGAAGACTTAATATATCGCCGTAAAAGAGACCGACTGGATAATTCATGTAAGTTTAAAATAATTGGCCCATAGGTACGTATAATATTTTAGTGGTAGGGGGGGGACAGGGTGCCGCCGCGGAAGGCGCTCTCCGGGCGTCGGGGGCCACGTGATGGCTTCCGGCCACCGTAGACGCAGGCCTGTGGATGGTGAGTAATGGGCCGTCGTCATGACGGCAACAGACCGTGTCGACGGCGCGTTCGTGTTCCACGCGCGCCTCAAAGAGATGTCAGCAAGGAGGGGCCCGTAAGGGCCGACGCCCGACGGGGCTGTGGATTATCGAAAGAGATGACGTGGCCTCGGCACAAGGGCGAAGAAGGAACATGGGTTGGTTTTTAGTCAGTAGAAGTCTGACACTCCCCTTCGCTCTGCCCAAGAGCGGGGGGGGGGGGGTTATTTGAAAAATATGGGGGGACAGGGTGCAGTGGTGGCCCAGTGGTGGCGGCCCCAACTTACGAACAGTGAGTCCTGGGTTCGAACCCAATCAGGTGCATTACTTTGTGTAATTTTACCACCACTTCTCTCAAAACGGCGAAGAAAAACATTGTGAGGAAACCAGGAAACCATTGTCTTAAAACAAATACATTCGAAGACATGATGACATCTTCTAACCCGCACTGGGCCCGCGTGATTATTGCCCATCCCTCTCTTAGAGAGGAGGCCTGAGTCCTTGCAGTGGGAACATTATAGGCTGATGATGATGAGGAGACAGGGTGTAAAGTTCCTTGTTCACCATAAAAATGTAGGACAATCAAGTGCAGTCCAATGTAAAAGATTGGTCCGCAGGTTTGCACGTGTTACTAACGTATTTCGAAGCTTATTGCCAAGTCTTTTACAAGTGAACCAAATATTTAACGGACCGAACGGATTCAGGATGTTGGTGGGGTTGCTGCCCCGTTTCTACAGTGCATCGGAATGTATGTTCAAGTCGACGATTTTCACGCCATCGTTAGAAAGAAGTCTGCGTCGTTGCTCTGCAGAGTACGAGGCCAATTCCAATTCGATCCTGAACACTATAGCAGGATTCGACTGGCGTTATGGAGAATGTTATGTCTATTTCTGTGCCAGTTATAGTCTTTTAATTTTAACCGTGATTATATTTAACACCCATGTAAAGGCAAGCCTATTGCCATCATCCAGGTCCAAACCTAGACTTCATTTCTGTTTCGGAGAAAATCTCGATTGATTAAACCCAGTAATGCCCTTAGCCGATTTCCTGGTTTTCTCAACCGGTTTTTGCGATCCCGACTCCAGGAGTTCATGCCCAGCAGTAGGTACCACTCGTGAGCGCTAGACCAACGAAGCAATTCCTTTTCCTAGTCGTATAATACGTCCAGAAACTTAACGTCAATGGCGCCCTAATATGGGTACCTAACGACAATGAACCTCCAAGTTTAAGTCTGACACTTAAAGACAAACGGAAAGGACAGATGTCCGTCATCTGAACTTGGAAACTCAATAAAAGGGCGTAGATTGATGTAGTTAGGACAAATGGTAGGTCAGACGGCCAGTCGTAAGGTTTATCGTCAACTAACCCGCCAGTTACATAACTAAGCGTCCTCTAAAAAAGTTTTTATTGATTTCATCATTTACCTACCGGTGTAATTGCATGTAATGAGATTTAATTGCGATATTTTTTTTGTCCTTAGAAGCATTTAGTTACGGAGATCAAAGATCGAACATGTTAAAAAAATGGTTGCGTTTCAGCTTCAGAAAGTTCTGCCTCGACAGTGGATTCTACGGTGGACGACCCTGAAGCAATGACACGATCTGCAACCGCTGGCTTCTCGAGTAAGTAATATTATTACACAGCATTAACTTTATACACTTAACTAGACAGTGGACGTAGGCCAAGATTCGTCAGATGACTCTTTTTGGGGCTCTTGAGACACGTCTATTTGCTTCCGAAGAACATCTTCAGCCGACACGGCCATGGTTAAGCCATTGTAATATAGGTTGTATTGAACCGATGATTAATGTGCTACAACATCTCGGGTTGCGTTGGACCCACAAAGCTATGGTAGTGGTTAAGCAACACATTTGTGTAGGATTTGGCGTGACAGAAACAACAACAAGCCTCCATAAATACCATCCGCCATAAGTTTCACGTGGTAAGATAAGAACCAAAGGATGGTCTTTTAAATAAAATCATTAACAAATCTTTGTAAAAAAGAACTTCGTAATGCTCACGATACGACATTGTACAACGCACATAGAAATAAATAATCTTCGTTACATCAAACGATGAAGCAGTAAGCTCGCACCATATTATTAGCTAAATGAGGCGAAATTCTGTCGTTTCCTTGTTACATTGTGCCAAGATTACTTGTGACAGGGAAACGAAATATCTGTTCCTTTTCTATGGGATGACATAATGTTTTGTAAGCAATTTACTTTATTGTGTAAATGCTTTTGCACGTGAATTCATACACGTGTAAGCAGGATATTATACATAGCTAGGTACTACCGGGATAAAGCGAAAGATTTCCATGAGTCCCGTACTGCTCGCATAATAATAAAGCAGATTCCTGAGACCTTCAACCAAGTCGATATTACCACTGCTGGAACACAGGTCTCTCTCTGTGTGAGAATGAGGGGGCATAATCCACGCGGGCCTGTGGATGGTGAGTAACGGGCTAGCTCGCCGTCCGGCCGTCGTCATGACGGCAACAGACCGTGTCGGCGGCGCGTACGTGTTCCACGCGCGCCTCAAAGAGATGTCAGCAAGGAGGGGCCCGCAAGGGCCGACGCCCGTCGGGGCTGTGGATATCGAAAGGTTACCGCGGCTCCGACACAAGGGCGAAGAAGAAGGAACATGGGTTTGGTTTTTAGTCAGTAGAAGTCTGACACTCCCCTTCGCTCTGCCCAAGAGCGGGGGGGGTTATTCGATGATTTTCCACCCACCAAAAAAAAAAAAAAAAAAAAAAAAAAAAAAAGGGGGCATAATCCCAATTATAAATATTATGCTTCTGGGAAGTAATGTAAGACTCGTACTTTGACAAACTTTATTTGTAACTTAGTTATTTATTTAACATGATCACTAATACTGAAAACGGGGTATTTTCTAAGTGTACATTTGTTTTGATCGTGTTTTGATCACAGATATTCTGTTAATCCTGTGCTTGAAACAGTGCCGAAATATCGGGAACTCTCAGCAAATAGTAAACATGGTAAATATCCCTTTTCAGTTTTTATAATAACCTTATTTATAATTTCAGATTCATCCTTTTCACCGACAAAACGAATCAGAACTGAGCCAATGCTTGACATAGCACCAAGGATTACAATGAGTAGATCTCCAAGTGATAAAACTATTAGTAATGATACAAATTCTAATGACGAACCTAATCATGCTGTATGTACTAATGATGGCAATTGTGATGCTGGTGGAGACACGGGTACAACCGCAAACAGTAATACTGATGGGAATACTGGAAATAGTGTGGTGCGTATTTTATATATACATTATGTAAACGGACCCTTCATGAAGCTGTCAAATAATCTTTCTGTACAAACATTTTTTTCTATTATTTTGTTGTGAAAATCGTAATTTTCAATTTAACGCATTCAAGATATTGCTATGATAAGAACATTCAAAACTTGTTTTTAAAAAAGCGTGGCACATTATATCGCCAGGAGGTAGGTCCATACCAAAAACAGAATAGGTATCGCAATAACGGGAAGAACAAATGCTTCTCGGCTTTTTAAAGGTGTTTTTACACCCATTATTCCCAATTAGCACCTTGCGCTACTAATTGGTTCCTTCCTTTCTTTCATAATTTATAAGATTTTGAGGATAAAGCTGCACATTATATCTACCTGTTTGCAATATTCATCTACTCGACACAAGCTTTACAACGTTTAGTGTGGTGTATCAAGACCTCCACGAATGTTCAAATCTATGCGAATTTTGTTACCTATTTCAAATGTCTATTTTTCCTGGACTGTGTTACGCAATAACCCCGTAGATTTTACAAAAAAAAACGAAAAAGTTGTCTAGTTTATTTAGTTTTTATAAAAAGTTCCGGATAACCTTGAACACCATTGTAAAAGCTACAATGATGTTTAGAAACTAGAAATTCGATTCAATACTTTTAACTGCAATGTTGAACATATAAAAACTCATTTACAGGAAGAACCTTTTTCAGAAGAAGGAAATCCTGACAACCAACGCAAAAACAAAGTCGTCCCAACTTCTCCTGTATTGACTAGTAGGAATAAAAATAATAACGACAGCAGTACGAGAAAAGAAGACAGTATTACGAGCAATAGTGGCAGAAATCAGCAGGACAGAGGTATGAATATCAGCAGTGTTCTACCAGACCAGGGATTCGACAGGAACCTCCCTTTTGGATACATACTGATTCATGATAACTACGAATCAAGGATTCCTAGTAGAATCATATTTACTTCATTCAATAGTGATATTAACAAACTTTTTTAATTATAATTATTATTTATAGACACAGATATTATAATGTATAGATCAGTATTTGCACACAGAACACAATTTAACTGTTACAAGCTGGAGTATCCCCTCCGGCCGTTTTCGCAACTGTGATTCGATAACCAGTTGCGAGTTTAGAATTTTTGTGTAGCGTTGACTCTGTCTCTTACCAGTGTGAAAGTCTCTTTCTGAAACTCTTTTTGTCATAAGCAGAGATCGAAATAGGTAAAGTATTTGCCCAAACGTCAAGGAAATAACATGATTGGTAACATAATTGTGAAAGCAATGTTTAACTTCGTTTTCACTAGCCTAAAAATAGTATTACCTATGCAAAATTTTTTTTTTCTTTCATTCATCTGTCGTAAAAGACGTGATAAGACTTGGTAAAATTAGTCATTAATTTGTTTTCCGATAAAACTGATGAAGTTCCAATCAAAATATTTGTTTTTCATTTTTTTTCATCAATTCGATAAGTACCTACATTAACATACGTATGTTTAATTTTTTTCATAGCTGATGTTGTTTTTTTTTACTACGAAAATATGATTCTGTTAAACCTAGCTACCTAAATGTAAAAATGGAAGCTTTCCGTGTATTTTTAAGTTAAGGTCAAGACGTTCTTTATTTGTTCAAAAATGTAACTACTAAGTAGCTGTATTTTAAGTACAACGTAGAGTCTATTTTCTTTTTCAATAAATGACTTCATAATATTTTACTGATTGTTCCGAGACAACATGCTCCGTTACATCTCCTATGGTAAGTGGGTACCAATGGAAAATGGGTGGCTGCCAATAGCTATATTTTTTTACGTAATCCTGTCGATCCTGGTAAAAGGCTTGCTCAACCAATCTTGATTAAGTATGTTTTGTCTACTCCGGCCAGTCTAGTTGGGAACGAATAAAAATCACCACGCCGTTCCTTGGGCATGCCTCGGTTACGTTACGATATCCATCTTCAATCATCCGCTACGTGTATTCTTACTCAGCTGTCCCCTTCCATACTAAAAGTATCAACCTCTAACAACCAAAATACTGTAACTCAAACTGCATGCTTACATAGTTTCCATTCTATAACAATTTTATTGACAAAAGGATTCAAAAGACTACAAAACATGTATTCAACTCTAATAATGATTTCAAAATACATTCATTACAATTTTATTGAACAGTGGTTTACTGCGACTGCCCCGGGCCATACAACTCAATGTTGGAGTAAAAAGTCAAATGAAAACTGCTGGACAGAGCTACAGAACAAAAACGAAGATATAGCTATTTGCTGGAAGAGAAGTTTATGTAAATGTGACTATTTTTTTATTTCTGTGTGTACATTATTGCAGTACATGGTGAGGGCGGTGAAACAGTAAGACATGAGATAAAGAAAAAACTAAAATTAGCTAGGAAACTCCGCAATTTATAGACTTTTACCAAGTTTTAAAGTATACCACAATAACTTCCAGGCTTTACACATACCTATCTATCAAAAAACAAGTTTGTTGTGTAACGTAACAAATGCAAGACATCCCATGTGGTCTCTCTGATCATGAAAACGGAACAACTTTTGGTCGGAAAATTCGCAAAAATATAACTACTTGCTGTGTACTACGAACTGACGCGATCAACAGACTGATCAACATGTATGGTAAAACTAAAAAAAAAGTTTATAAGAATTTCTGAGTCATAGTTTCTGAACAAAATAGACTGATATTGCGTGATGCTTGGGGTTTCGTGGTCTGAGACAAGTTATAATACCCCGGG
The DNA here is from genome assembly GCA_949775195.1 of Diarsia dahlii. NCBI lineage: Eukaryota > Metazoa > Arthropoda > Insecta > Lepidoptera > Noctuidae > Diarsia > Diarsia dahlii. The sequence goes on along the minus strand of OX459210.1, from coordinate 9,086,089 downwards.
TAAACAGTTACTTGTGTTTTGAGGAACTCAAGGTACGAAAACGGTGCTCTCCGAACATGATCTCTGAAACACCAACCAAAAATGAATGACGTTTCTTTTTGGTTGGTGATTCAGACATTGGCTGATCTTTAGATCAGCCAAACAACAGATGGCTCAGCTATCGACATTCTGGTATCTTTTTACTTTTACGTAATCTCCTTACACATTTAAATAAGGAACAAGGTTTAAATTAATGCTCAATAAATTCCCTGCCACTTCCAGTTAACCATCATCTTTCCCTCTTTCAACAGCGCTTATTGCAAATGTAATAAAGTCTATATTCGTATGTTACAAACACGAGTTTTTCCTCTATTTTCCCTTGAAGTTTTTACTAGTCGTTTCACAGGCCACTTTCAAACATCCTTAGATGCAGTTTTTTTCTAAAACTAACAGACATGAGTCTGTTAGTTTTAGAAAAAAACTGAAAAAACGAGATCGAATTGATAATGGAAGAATGGGATGTAACTGTTTTATTTTATTTACATCTGGCAATTTTGTGTTGGGGATAAAAGAAAAATGTATAGACTAGAGATATTTTTATTTCGAGTCTGGATGTTGGGTGTAAGTAAGTATATGGTTTCAGCATTCTTGTGAAAAATAAAATCAGGAGGAATGTTTGATGATATTTTTCGTTGTTACTCGCCCGACTAGCAGCGCCATCTATTAGCAATATTGTAAACCAATTGCGTAAACATACCGCCTATTACACTTTGGGATAACAAAATAGCTAACAAATATCTGAAATAAGAAAATCTAAAGGTATTATAACTTCAATAATTAAAAAAAAAAGATATACCTACCTACTCAATTTGAAATGTATCCTCGGTACAACCAACATAATATTCATTACATAAAAACCCTCACCTAAACAGCTATTCCTACTGGCAACACGTTTTCAATTCAAAAGTAGACTCTGAAATATTCAGAGCTCTTGAAAGCTTTCCCACATTTCTTTGCGTCCACTTTATCATTCGTTAGAGATGAACTCGGAGTAGAAACTAACGTAGAGGCCTCTTGAGGTATTTATACCAAGGCGGCCGCAACTGCCAACTGCAGCGGCAAAGCCGTCCAATCGCTAAAAATTCAACTATTTAGTGAACTGCGACAAGCGCCATAATTATATTAGACGTTTCACAGTTTATTAACGCCTATGTAAGCCTAGCAGCCCTGGAAAATAAAAGCAGAGCAATTTTTACCCACGACGGAACGGAGACGGTATAATTATGCGTTTGGGGTGAGAGGTTGTTTGTTTGTGTGTTTGTTTGTTTGTGTGTTTGTGCAAATACATGTTTTGCCATTTTTCTCCAAAACTACTAGTCCGATTTTGATGCAGTTTTCAGTTATGGGTTTGGGTTTGATTGGTATTTCTGAAATCTATTAAAGAAATTTGACATCGATACGACTTTGCGACATGTTTAACGATATTTAGTGTAGAGACTGCAGGCCCGTACACTCAGTTATCTTAGGTTTTAGCTCGGAGATTGTGAGTGACAATAATGCTCTCGCGCTTACTGCAGTTTTTCTAGTTTACTTAACCTTGCTGTAGCTTTCCTTCTTATGCTATTAATTTATACGTCTATGGAGACAGCTATCATAGCCTTGCAAGATCCATGCTATCATAGCCTAGAATACCTACCTCACATAAGTCAGTGCTGCCACCTAGCGGCGGCTTCGTTCCAGCGGTTACCTTAGAGTAATGGTTGGTTACTTGAGGATTTGAGAGCGTCGTCGTTAGGATACGTCTGGAGAGGTCCGAAATTTATGGGTTATGTTATGATAGAAGTAAGGTGGATGTTAAGGTAAATGACTTGAGTACAGATACATGTAGACTTGTTGTATTTATAAATGTAAGTTCTTCTTATAGTATACAAAAAAATCGAAAAAACAATTTTAGGAAACTATTATTTAAACTTTTGTTTAAGAAGAGGAGGACTCATTTTAATTAAGCGATTGTGGCGACTAGCGACATCTATCGCAACACCTGCGTAATAACCAACGATCGACGAAGTTCCTACATCGCGCTATCAACATTATCCGCGACATAAGCTTAAATAGGAGTTCCCGACTTACATATGTCGGGCAGTTAGCCCACCGGACACAACACCCGTCCGGTCGGAGGATCCTCCCTTTTCTATGGGGGATGAGGAACTTTACACCCTGTTCCTCATACCCCCAAACTGGTGACCCCGAGCATGAACGTCAGCGCAGCCTTCGTGCAACTACTTCAGACGTCGTCACCACTTCCCCTTCGCCTTCGAGCAGCGAGTCATACCGTCAGCCAGCAGCCACGGCTTCATGGGGTATCCTGACCACCAGCATGCAGCGGAAGCGCATTCCTGGTCATTACCCCCAGCCTCATCAGCGACTTTGGCACAGCACACTGCACTTCGGCCGGTCAGCAAGCAGAGACGTCCTTCTCTCCTGGTCGACGCAGCAGCCAGCCACTACGCAGCACTGCACACTCCGACTCACTGGAGCATACGCAGCATCACGGCAAGCACTGCATCACTCCGACTCACTGGAGCTAATATGCAGCATCACCCCGACTCACTGGGGCATCACCGCAGACAGTTCCGACTCACCGTGAACTATGCGGCATCCGGTTCCGACTCACTGGAACCATCCACTGGCTGACAAGCGCCAAGACTTAACCTGCTTTCGAGGGGAGTGATGTGGCGACTAGCGACATCTATCGCAACACCTGCGTACTAACCAACGATCGACGAAGTTCCTACATCGCGCTATCAACATTATCCGCGACATAAGCTTAAATAGGAGTTCCCGACTTACAACTGTCGGGCAGTTAGCCCACCGGACACAACACCCGTCCGGTCGGAGGATCCTCCCTTTTCAACGGGGGATGAGGAGCTTTACACCCTATTCCTCATTACCCCCAAACGATTAAGACTAATATTGAAGTTGTATAAAAGTGCAGTACAGGGCCCTTTGAAGTCTGAAGAGACGCGACTAATTAAATGTTAGTTAGACTTCATTAACAGCCTTTTGAGGAGTGCTTCTCTTTCCTTTTAAAAACCTTACACATTCTACAGGGTGTAAATGGACTCTTCACTTAGCCCTAAACGAACAATTCTGGTACATTGATGTACCAGAATTGTTCGTTGTGATGACCATAAACACTGTGCAAAAATTCTTGATTGAAAAACAGTTTAATTTGGAAAATATTATTGTTTACGGTAAAGCTCAATGGAACACTCAAAACATTGATGAATGTATTAAATAGTACAGGGGTCATGGTGTTTCCTAAAGTAAAACCAAACAAAATATGTGTAACGTCATGTCATGTAGTGATAGCACGCGTGATAAACTACGAGCTCCTTTTCACCGGCTTCACAAAGTTCATAATTCATTCGTAGGGCTCGGGTTAACATTTTATAATAAACTGCCATCTTCTTTTCTAGACTTGCCATTTAATGCGTTTAAAGCCAAAGTTAAATCTAATCTTTGTTTAAAAGCTTACTATTCTAATAACGACTACTTAAATGATAAGAATAGTTGGTCGCTGAGTTGAACACAAGACAATGTTTGTTATTTATGTTCTTTCTCCAAAATTAGTTTACTGTTATGTTATGTATTTATTATTTTATTTTACATTGTTTATGGTTATATACTTTTGTTTATTATTGATTGTGTCTGTAGTAAATCTTAAATTTAACTGACACCTTGCTATTGTATCGAGTCTGGTTCTTCTAACCAACCTAACAGACAGATGTGTGCTGGGAAGTTTGTTCCGCCAGTATATAGGAAGTGTCGATGGGTGGGCGTTTTAAGGGACTGTCTTATAAAAATGTAAATAGTAAAGTAAATTTATCTACCCAAATATCATAAACCCTCTCTAATGCGTTCAAAAACCATAGGCAATGACCAGCATTACCAACCAGCAGAAATAAACGGAACTGTTATGAACTCATAACCTACTGAAAACAGTAGGTTATGAGTTTAAATTTGGAACAGGTGTCAAATTCAAGTGAGTGTGCTATTCTAGTATCTACATTAAGACCATCAAAAAGACATCTGAACATCTACATTTTTTACCCGACTACGGCAAAGCCAAAGGAGGGTTATGATTTTTATTGCATTACACTGGTAACAATGCTGGGCATTTCCCTATGGTTCCTGAACCCATCATAGAGCCCTTATGATATTTGGGTAGATAAATTAGTGGTATGTAACTATACATAATTAGGCATTATGCACAGTCGCATAAACTACTATTTTGACGTTCGAAAAGTGCTGATTATCAGCTTAGTTTGAATAAATGACTTTTGATTTTGACTGCTGAGGATGAGGTCCCGATTCACGGGGCGGGTAAAGTGTTATTGGGTTTATCCATTAGGAATTTCTCAGTAGCAGCCACGGAATCTGGATTCGTGCCCAGTTGATCCTGTTGTGTCACTATGTTCAAACACGATAATCTCTGAAACACCAAACCGATGTGAATGTGTATTTATTTCATTTGTTCTGTGTCTGGGTGTAATTTATCTATAATATGTATGTATTTAGAAATATATAAGTATGTTTATCAGTTGTCTAGTACCCATAACACAAGCTCTGCTTAGCTTGGGACTAGATGGCGTTGTGTGATAGTTGTGGAATATTATTATTATTATTTGGTTGGTTTCAGCCTGAAAGATAGGATAGTTTTGGACCCAAAGGCCGAATATATATCATAGAGAAAAATCACCAATTAAAACTAAAAGAGTATTTAATGACCAGTTGGGATTACGCCACTTTTACATCTTAACAATCATCATTTGGTTGAGTATCAGTCATCAAGGTTTACAGTGCTGGCCAGGTTGCTACGTAGGTACCTACTCTTCAGACAAAATCATCACAGTCATCGATTCGAGCAGAAGAAGAAGACTTTGTCATTAGGCGAGTGGCGGGGCAATAGCTATCGGTACTCTTAGACACACCAGGGACTCGTTGTTGCTATCGTCAACCACACGGAACTCGATGGTCACTTGGGTACCCTAGAGAGAAGAGAGTATTTTTGATTATTCAAAAAATATATATTATTATTATTATAAATACATCTAGCGAAATATGTTTATATTAAATCCGTCTAAAACATCTTTGTATTAGGTCTTTACCTATGAAATTGCCGTTCTGCAGTACTGGCCATTTCAAATCAAAATAATTTTTGTTTGGCTAAGAATTCTAATTTCAAATTAATTTTATTTTAAAAACATGGATTTTTTTTTCCAAAAGTAGTCATTTGTTTATTGATTAGTGTTACATTTTCATCGCATTTCAATCTTTTTCGTCATCATGGATACGTTAAAAAATTCGAGTAATTATGGAATATGAGTACCGTCGTGGCAGCAACGTGGCACAAGCGGCACGCAACATCAACGACGTTTACGGAGCTAACACTACAAACCAACGCACCACCAGTTATTGGTTTGCTCGCTTCCGTTCTGGAAATTTCGACCTGAAAAATGAACCTCGCGGTCGTCCGAAGACTTTGGTCGACAATTACTAATTAAAGGCGATTGTGGAAGCTGATGATACACAATCTACGGCTGAATTAGCAGCAGCTTTCGATGTTAGCGTCAAAACAATATTGGTCCATTTGCGTCAAATTGGTAAGGTAAAAAAGCTTGACAAATGGGTGCCCCACGAACTCAATGATCGCCAGCGCGAAGTACGCGTCGAGACGTGCCTTGCACTGCTCAACAGACACACAAATGACGGAATTTTGAACCGCATTGTTACCTGCGATGAAAAATGGATTCTGTTTGATAACCGCAAGCGCTCAGCATGTTGGTTGGATCATGGTTCAGCACCTAAACAATGCCCTAAACGAAAACTTACCCCTAGAAAAGTGATGGTCACTGTTTGGTGGTCTAGCGCCGGTGTGATTCATCACAGCTTCTTACCAAACGGGGTGAGCATTACTGCAGATGTGTACTGTGAAGAACTGAACACAATGATGGAGAAGCTGGCACATCTCCAACCAGCATTGGTCAATCGCTCGCCTCCGCTGCTCCTGCACGACAACGCGCGACCTCATACTGCACAGCAGACGGTCTCCAAGTTGCAAGAACTGGGGTTGGAAGCTCTCCGTCATCCGCCCTACTCACCAGACCTTGCGCCTACAGACTACTACTTTTTCCAGAATTTGGATAACTTCTTGGCGGGAAAAAAATTCAATACCCGAGAGGCAGTACAAAATGCCTTTGAAGAATTTGTTGCCTCCCGACCAGCTGATTTCTTTAAGAAGGGCATCATTAAACTGCCACTGCGTTTGCAAACATGCACTGATTGCATGGGTGATTACTTCGATTAATACAAATAAAAAATACATGAAAAAAAATCGTTTAAATTTTTTCACACAAAACGGCAATTTCATAGGTAAAGACCTACTTATTATTTATGAAATAAGTATGGTTATGTAGTGAACAATTTTCTCTCTGCTTACACATGGGAAGTTTTTGATGTATAAAGCATGGTTACCCATACAAGGATTTATGGGATAAGCTCAATTTAACTGTGTAGATCAAAACTACTAATTCATCACGAGCCAGCTGATTTTGTCCTATTTTACTTCTTGGCGATTCCTAAGGAATATCTTCCTTAGGAATCGCCGAAGTGTTCCCATGAACTCTTTGCGAGGTCTGCCCTGATCCTGATACCTAACTAAATAGGTTGAAATGTCCCTGTGTTGGTAAGGGTTGTCTCTCCCTTTCTCCACACAAATCTGAACTGGTTTTGGCGTCAAGTTCGTCCCACCACCTACGCTTTGGTTTGCCGCGATGCCCAAATTTCATTTGACGTGCGGCAGATAATAATATGTCGAGCCAAAACGCATTTAATCTCTGCTGTAATAAATGGAATATCAACTCACCACAGGGAAGAACGGCTCAATAGGCATCCTGAGAGTGTACTTCACTAACTGTCCTCCTTGCACTGGACATGAGGCGTTGGTCAGGAAGTTGCAGGTCACGGAGTTCTCCTCCAGGTCGTAAGGAATGGGTATGGATATCAGTCCAACTGGCAAGTATGCTGTCGCGAGGGTCTTCATGCTTTGAACTGAGCGAGCTGGAATGGAAATATTGATTCATATCCACCTGCTTTAAAGATTATTTTTGTTTGGCGAATAATTCGTCCTGATGGAAGTTCAACATCCTGCCTACTGGCTTTTCTCTGGTATATTGAGATCTGGTTTCAGTCTCTTAATGGAGCTAAATACTATTCATATGAAGCTACTGCTCTCCACGGCCCCCAACCACTATGTATCATCGAGTATACATCAATATAGGGGAGACTGGGTACACTTGATCCCTCTGGGACACATGGTACATTTATTTTATTAACCAACCACGCTTGCTAGACTATTCTAAACTAGCAAAGCTGTTTGTCTATGGTACCGCCTACCGTTGCGGTACTATAGACAAACAGCTAGCAAGCGTGGTTGGTTTATTAAATAAATGTACCATGTGTCCCAGAGGGATCAAGTGTACCCAGTCTCCCCTACAACTAATACTCAATGGTATTTTTTATCAAACTCAGGACACCGACTTCCCATTCCAAAGTTATGTAAATATATAAAACACTAGCTGATGCCCGCGGCTTCGCCCGCGTGGATACTGTAAAAACAATCCTTGATGCGGATTATATATCATTCTAAAATTTCAGCTCGATTGGTGCAGAACTTTTTGAGTTTTTGAAGCGTACACAAACCAACATAACATTTTTATATATATAGATTTTGTGTTGTTTTTTTGTCAATAAGTAAGTATGTTGCTTGTTTTCAATTGCTTTCAAATGAGTTTCGAAATGTCAGACTTGTACGGATGTGCAAAAGTAAATGATGATACTAACATGGAACGAAGTCAACGTTGATGACGGCATCCTGAAGTTGCGGCAGCGAGCACGGGGGTGTGGTGCAACCCTCGATATACGTGTTCACGGGCAGGGCTCCGGAGTTGCTTGTACCTGGCACATACAACAGTAGGATATTATTTATAAACGACTAAAAGAGAGACGACCTCAGAAGCTTGACCGTCTTCGCTAAGTGTAAAAACCTAGCTCAAAAAAGTTGCTGGAACAACTCAGTCAACAGTCTTGTAATTCAAGTTATTTTTTAGACAGAAGTTTTTTTTTTAACAGTAGTATATATTACTAGCTTCTGCCAGCGGCTTCGCCCACGTGAAAATGACGATTTTCCATACAAACTTTCATCCCCTATTTAATACCCTTAGGGGTTGAATTTCGAAAAATCCTTCCTTATTCCTTGTCTACATTATAAAGGGAACCTCTGTGCAAAATTTCAGCTTTCTAGGTCCAAGGGTTTGGGCTGGGCGTTGATGAGTCAGTCAGTCAGTCAGTCAGTCAGGACTTCTCTTTTTATTTATATAGATATATAGATAGATAGACTAGTATTTGCGTGGCTGCGCGAGCTGCGCGCAGCTCGCGGGGCGTGAACGGGGGGAGAGAGGAAGCTTTGAAAAATGATTTCGACTAACGCATTGTCCCTTTCAATGAATCTGAAAAAAAATTGTTACAAGTCTCTTAACTTCCGAGATCCGCCTAAAGGGGGGATGAAGGGGGGCAAGGGGTTCAAATTTGAAAAACGGATTTTACCTCCCCGAGCCTCCTCTATATGAATCTCACGTATGACACCACCAACCTACACCTACTTACCACCTACCTACACCTACCTACTACCTACCTACACCTACCTACCACCTACCTACACACTACCTACCTACACCTACCTACACCTACCTACTACCTACCTACACCTACCTACCACCTACCTACTACCCCTACCACCTACGTACTACCTCCTGCTACCACTAAAAAACATTACCCTAAAGTTTGCTTGTCGTCGCCCCTGAGTTACGCTTCACCCACTCAACCTTCGTTAGGTTGAGTGGGTGAAGGGCTTAGGACCTACCTACCACCGGAAAGCTATCATGACATTATCCCTACGCTGCGGGGCTTCGCTTTACCGGTAGCACCATTTTAGTCCCCCGAGCCTCTTCTATACGAATCCGTAAACAAAACAGAAAAAAGGGGTGAAGAGGGGGGGGGGGGGGGTGAAAGGGGTGAAGAAGGGGGGTGAAGGGAGGGAGAGGGGGGAGCTTTGAAAAATGATTTCAACTAACGCATTGCCCCTTTTAATGAATCTGAAAAAAAAATGTTCCAAGTCTCTTAACTTCCGAGATCCGAAAGGGGGGGGGGGGGGTGAAGGGGGGCAAGGGGGGCAAGGGGGTCAAATTTGAAAATTGTTTACACTTCTCCAAGCCTCCTCTATACGAATCCCTAAAAAAAAACACGTAAATTCTCTTTATTTCCGAGATCCGCCTAAAGGGGGGGTGAAGGGGGGCAAAGAAGTCAAATTTGAAAAATGGTTTTTACTTCCCCGAGCCTACTCTATATGAATCCCTAAAAAAAAACACGTAAAATTTCTTTATTTCCGAGATCCGCCTAAAGGAGGGGAGAAGGGGGAAAAGGGGGGCCACTTTGAAAAATGATTTTTACTTTACCGAGCCCCCTCTATACGAATCCCTAAAAAAAAACACGTAAAGTCTCTTTGTTTCCGAGATACGATAGGGAGGGGGGAGAAGGGGGGGGGGAAAGGGGGGATTTGGGACTTTTCTCATACTCACGAGAGTTAGTTGTTTACGAATCTGTCAAAATATACCCACCTCCCCATCCACCATCTGGGAGAACAATTCTGTCAGTGAGTCAGTGAGTGGTAATTTAGCTTTATATAGTATAACTAGTATTTGCGTGGCTGCGCGAGCTGCGCGCAGCTCGCGGGGCGTGAAGAGGGGGAGAGGGGAAGCTTTGAAAAATGATTTCGACTAACGCATTGTCCCTTTCAATGAATCTGAAAAAAAAATGTTCCAAGTCTCTTAACTTCCGAGATCCGCCTAAAGGGGGGGTGAAGGGGGGCAAGGGGTTCAAATTTGAAAAACGGATTTTACTTCCCCGAGCCTCCTCTATATGAATCTCACGTATGACACCACCTACCTACACCTACTTACCACCTACCTACACCTACCTACTACCTACCTACACCTACCTACCACCTACCTACACACTACCTACCTACACCTACCTACCTACTACCTACCTACTACCTACCTACACCTACCTACTACCTACCACCTACCTACTACCTACTACCCCTACCACCTACCTACTACCTCCTGCTACCACTAAAAAACATTACCCTAAAGTTTGCTTGTCGTCGCCCCTGAGTTACGCTTCACCCACTCAACCTTCGTTACGCTAAGGAGGTCGCCGGCTCGCTTCGCTCGCCACCTCCCCCCTTCGCTTCACTCGGTCTCGCAGGTTCGCTCCACTTAGGACCTACCTACCACCGGAAAGCTATCATGACATTATCCCTACGCTGCGGGGGTCGCCGGCTCGCTTCGCTCGCCCGCTCCCCCCTTCGCTTTACCGGTAGCACCATTTTAGTCCCCCGAGCCTCCTCTATACGAATCCGTAAACAAAACAGAAAAAAGGGGTGAAGAGGGGGGGGTGAAGGGAGGGAGAGGGGGGAGCTTTGAAAAATGATTTCGACTAACGCATTGCCCCTTTTAATGAATCTGAAAAAAAAAAGTTCCAAGTCTCTTAACTTCCGAGATCCGAAAGGGGGGGGGGTGAAGGGGGGCAAGGGGGTCAAATTTGAAAAATTGTTTACACTTTTCCAAGCCTCCTCTATACGAATCCCTAAAAAAAAACACGTAAATTCTCTTTATTTCCGAGATCCGCCTAAAGGGGGGGTGAAGGGGGCAAGGGGGTCAAATTTGAAAAATTGTTTTTACTTCCCCGAGCCTACTCTATACGAATCCTTAAAAAAAAACACGTAAAATTTCTTTATTTCCGAGATCCGCCTAAAAGGGGGGAGAAGGGGGAAAAGAGGGGCCACTTTGAAAAATGATTTTTACTTTACCGGGCCCCCTCTATACGAATCCCTAAAAAAAAACACGTAAAGTCTCTTTGTTACCGAGATACGATAGGGAGGGGGGAGAAGGGGGGGGAAAAGGGGGGGTTTGGGACTTTTCCCATACTCACGAGAGTTTGTTGTTTACGAATCTGTCAAAATATACCCACCTCCCCATCCACCATCTGGGAGAACAATTCTGTCAGTCAGTGAGTGGTAATTAAGCTTTATATATTATAACTAGTATTTGCGTGGTTGCGCGAGCTGCGCGCAGCTCGCGGGGCGTGAAGGGGGGAGAGGGGGCGCTTTGAAAAATGATTTCGACTAACGCATTGCCCCTTTCAATGACTCTTAAAAAAAAAATGTTCCAAGTCTCTTAACTTCCGAGATCCGCCTAAAGGGAGGGGGGTGAAGGGGGGCAAGGGGGTCAAATTAAAAAAATGGATTTTACTTCCCCGAGCCTCCTTTATACGAATCCGTAAACAAAACAGAACACGAGTTTAAAAAAAAGGGGTGAAGAGGGAGGGGGGGGCAGTGAAGGGGGGGAGAGGGGTAGCTTTGAAAAATGATTTCGACTAACGCATTGCCCTTTTCAATGAATCTGAAAAAAAAAATGTTCCAAGTCTCTTAACTTCCGAGATCCGCCTAAAGGGGGGGGGGGGGGTTAAGGGAGGCAAGGGGTTCAAATTTGAAAAACGGATTTTACTTCCCCGAGCCTCCTCTATATGAATCTCACGTATGACACCACCTACCTACACCTACCTACCACCTACCTACCACCTACCTACTACCTACCTACTACCTACCTATAACCTACCTACTACCTACCTACTACCTCCTACTACCACTAAAAAAACATTACCCTAAAGTTTGCTTGGAGTTACGCTTCACCCACTCAACCTTCGTTACGCTAAGGAGGTCGCCGGCTCGCTTCGCTCGCCACCTCCCCCTTCGCTCCACTCGGTCTCGCAGGTTCGCTCCACTCAGGACCTACCTACCACCGCAAAGCTATCATGACATTATCCCTACGCTACGCGGGTCGCCGGCTCGCTTCGCTCGCCCGCTCCCCCCTTCGCTTTACCGCTGTACCACCACCGGACAGGTTTCGACGCCTACTATAATATTTGTTCAAACACCTAATGGCTATCTCTAACCGTAACGAAGTTACAGCCCTTTTAATTTTAGGGGAGGTTGGGGAGGGGAGGGGAGGGTATACAAATTTCAACGCCCCTCTATAGTTTTAGGTAAGAATCAAAATTTTTTTCAGTAGTAAAAAAAGGGGTGAAGAGGGGGGGCGTTGAACGGGGAGAGGGGGGCGGGGGGTGAAGGGAGGGAGAGTGGGAAGCTTTGAAAAATGATTTCGACTAACGCATTGCCCCTTTTAATGAATCTGAAAAAAAAAATGTTCCAAGTCTCTTAACTTCCGAGATCCGAAAAGGGGGGGGGGGGTGAAGGGGGGCAAGGGGGTCAAATTTGAAAAATTGTTTACACTTCCCCAAGCCTCCTCTATACGAATCCCTAAAAAAAAACACGTAAATTCTCTTTATTTCCGAGATCCGCCTAAAGGGGGGGTGAAGGGGGGCAAGGGGGTCAAATACGAAAAATGGTTTATACTTCCCCAAGCCTACTCTATACGAATCCCTAAAAAAAAACACGTAAAATTTCTTTATTTCTGAGATCCGCCTAAAGGGGGGGAGAAGGGGGAAAAGGGGGGCCACTTTGAAAAATGATTTCTACTTTACCGAGCCCCCTCTATACGAATCCTAAAAAAAAAACACGTAAAGTCTCTTTGTTTCCGAGATACGATAGAGAGGGGGGAGAAGGGGGGGGAAAAGGGGGGCTTTGGGACTTTTCCCATACTCACGAGAGTTGTTTGTTTACGAATCTGTCAAAATATACCCACCTCCCCATCCACCATCTGGGAGAACAATTCTGTCAATAGATCAGTCAGTCAGTCAGTGGTAATTTAGCTTTATATAGTATAACTAGTATTTGCGTGGCTGCGCGAGCTGCGCGCAGCTCGCGGGGCGTGAAGTGGGGGAGAGGGGGAGCTTTGAAAAATGATTTCGACTAACGCATTGCACCTTTCAATGAAACTGAAAAAAAAAATGTTCCAATGCAGCTCGCGGTACACCTACCTACTACCTACACCTACCTACTACCTACCTACTACCTACCTACTACCTACCTACACCTACCTACTACCTACCTACACCTACCTACTACCTACACCTACCTACTACCTACCTACTACCTACCTACTACCTACCTACACCTACCTACTACCTACCTACACCTACCTACTACCTACCTACTACCTACCTACACCTACCTACTACCTACCACCTACCTACTACCTACCTACACCTACCTACTACCTACCTACTACCTACCTACTACCTACCTACCACCTACCTACTACCTACCTACACCTACCTATACCTACCTACTACCTACCTACACCTACCTACACCTACCTACACCTACCTACACCTACCTACACCTACCTACACCTACCTACACCTACCTACACCTACCTACACCTACCTACACCTACCTACACATACCTACTACCTACCACCTACCTACCTACTACCTCCTACTACCACTAAAAAAACATTACCCTAAAGTTTGCTTGTCGTCGCCCCTGAGTTACGCTTCACCCACTCAACCTTCGTTACGCTAAGGAGGTCGCCGGCTCGCTTCGCTCGCCACCTCCCCCCTTCGCTCCACTCGGTCTCGCAGGTTCGCTCCACTCAGGACCTACCTACCACCGGAAAGCTATCATGACATTATCCTTACGCTACGAGGGTCGCCGGCTCGCTTCGCTCGCCCGCTCCCCCCTTCGCTTTATCGCTGTACCACCACCGGACAGGTTTCGACGCCTACTATAATATTTGTTCAAACACCTAATGGCTATCTCTAACCGTTATGAAGTTACAGCCCTTTTAATTTTAGGGGAGGTTGGGGAGGGGAGGGTATGCAAATTTCAACGCCCCTCAAATAGATTTAGGTAAGAATCAAAAAATTTTTCAGGAGTAAAAAAAGAGGTGAAGAGGGGGGGGGTGAAGGGGGGGAGAGGGTGGAGTTTCTAAAAATGATTTCGACTAACGCAATGCCCCTCTATATGAATCTGAAAAAAAATACGTTCCAAGTCTCTTAACTTTTGAGATCCGCCTAAAAGGGGGAAGAAGGGGGGCAAGGGGGTCAAATTTTAAAAATGGATTTTACTTCCCCGAGCCTCCTCTATACGAATAAGTAAACAAAACAGAACACGAGTTAAAAAAAAGGGGTGAAGAGGGGGGGGGGGGGGCGTTGAAGGGGGAGAGGGGGGAACTTTAAAAAACGATTTCGACTCACGCATTGCCCCTTTTAATGAATCTGAAAAAAAAAATGTGCCAAGTCTCTTAACTTTAGAGATCCGCCTAAAGAGGGGGTGAAGGGGGGCAAGGGGGTCAATTTTGAAAAATGTTTTTTACTTCCCCGAGCCTCTTCTATACGAATCCCTAAAAAAAAATACGTAAAATCTCTTTATTTCCGAGATCCGCCTAAAGGGGGGGGTGAAGGGGGGCAAGGGGGGCAAGGGGGTCAAATTTGAAAAATGGTTTTTACTTCCCCGAGCCTACTCTATACGAATCCCTAAAAAAAAACACGTAAATTCTCTTTATTTCCGAGATCCGCCTAAAGGGGGGGTGAAGGGGGGCAAGGGGATCAAATTTTAAAAATGGTTTTTACTTCCCCAAGCCTCCTCTAAACGAATCCCTAAAAATAAACACGTAAAATCTCTTTATTTCCGAGATCCACCTAAAGGGGGGGTGAAGGGGGCAAGGGGGTCAAATTTGAAAAATGGTTTTTACTTCCCCGAGCCCTCTCTATACGAATCCCTAAAAAAAAACACGTAAAGTCTCTTCGTTTCCGAGATACGGTAGGGAGGGGGGAGAAGGGGGGGGGAAAGGGGGGGTTTGGGACTTTTCCCATAGTCATGAGAGTTGATTGTTTACGAATCTGTCAAAATATACCCACCTCCCCATCCACCATCTGGGAGAACAATTCTGTCAATCAGTGAGTGAGTGAGTGGTAATTTAGCTTTATATAGTATAACTAGTATTTGCGTGGCTGCGCGAGCTGCGCGCAGCTCGCGGGGCGTGGTGGGGGGGAGAGGGGGAGCTTCGAAAAATGATTTCGACTAACGCATTGCACCTCTCAATGAATCTGAAAAAAAAAATGTTCCAATGCAGCTGGCGGTACTACCTACCTACACCTACCTACACCTACCTACACCTACCTACACCTACCTACACCTACCTACACCTACCTACACCTACCTACACCTACCTACACCTACCTACACCTACCTACACCTACCTACACCTACCTACTACCTACCTACACCTACCTACACCTACCTTCACCTACCTTCACCTACCTACACCTACCTATTACCTACCTACCTACACCTACCTACTACCTACCTACACCTACCTACTACCTACCTACTACCTACCTACACCTACCTACTACCTACCTACACCTACCTACACCTACCTACTACTTACCTACACCTACCTACCACCTACCTACACATACCTACTACCTACCACCTACCTACTACCTCCTACTACCACTAAAAAAACATTACCTTAAAGTTTGCTTGTCGTCGCCCCTGAGTTACGCTTCACCCACTCAACCTTCGTTACGCTAAGGAGGTCGCCGGCTCGCTTCGCTCGCCACCGCCCCCCTTCGCTCCACTCGGTTTTGCAGGTTCGCTCCACTCAGGACCTACCTACCACCGGAAAGCTATCATAACATTATCCCTACGCTACGGGGGTCGCCGGCTCGCTTCGCTCGCCCGCTCCCCCCTTCGCTTTACCGCTGTACCACCACCGGACAGGTTTCGACGCCTAGTATAATATTTGTTTAAACACCTAATGGCTAACTCTAACCGTTATGAAGTTACAGCCCTTTTAATTTTAGGGGAGGTTGGGGAGGGGAGGGAAGGGTTTACAAATTTCAACGCCCCTCAAATACATTTAGGTAAGAATCAAAAATTTTTTCAGGAGTAAAAAAGAGGTGAAGAGGGGGGGGGGTGAAGGGGGGGAGAGGGGGGAGTTTCTAAAAATGATTTCGACTAACGCAATGCCCCTCTCTAAGTAACTGAAAAAAAAATTGTTCCAAGTCTCTTAACTTTCGAGATCTGCCTAAAAGGGGGAGAAGGGGGGCAAGGGGGGCCACTTTGAAAAATGATTTTTACTTTACCGAGCCCCTTCTATACGAATCCCAAAAAAAAAACACGTAAAGTCTCTTTGTTTCCGAGATACGATAGGGAGGGGTGAGAAGGGGGGGGGAAAGGGGGGGTTTGGGACTTTTCCCATACTCACGAGAGTTAGTTGTTTACGAATCTGTCAAAATATACCCACCTCCCCATCCACCATCTGGGAGAACAATTCTGTCAATCAGTGAGTGAGTGAGTGGTAATTTAGCTTTATATAGTATAATAATAACTAGTATTTGCGTGGCTGCGCGAGCTGCGCGCAGCTCGCGGGGCGTGAAGAGGGGGAGAGGGGGAGCTTTGAAAAATGATTTCGACTAACGCATTGCACCTCTCAATGAATCTGATAAAAAAAAAATTCCAATGCAGCTCGCGGTACTACCTACCTACACCTACCTACACCTACCTACACCTACCTACACCTACCTACACCTACCTACACCTACCTTCACCTACCTTCACCTACCTACACCTACCTACACCTACCTACACCTACCTACACCTACCTACACCTACCTACACCTACCTACACCTACCTACACCTACCTACACCTACCTACACCTACCTACACCTACCTACACCTACCTACACCTACCTACACCTACCTACACCTACCTACACCTACCTACACCCACCTACACCTACCTACTACCTACCTACCTACACCTACCTACTATCTACCTACACCTACCTACTACCTACCTACACCTACCTACCTACACCTACCTACCTACACCTACCTACTACCTACCTACACTTAAACCTACCTACACATACCTACTACCTACCACCTACCTACTACCTCCTACTACCACTAAAAAAACATTACCCTAAAGTTTGCTTGTCGTCGCCCCTGAGTTACGCTTCACCCACTCAACCTTCGTTACGCTAAGGAGGTCGCCGGCTCGCTTCGCTCGCCACCTCCCCCCTTCGCTCCACTTGGTCTCGCAGGTTCGCTCCACTCAGGACCTACCTACCACCGGAAACCTATCATGACATTATTCCTACGCTACGGGGGTCGCCGGCTCGCTTCGCTCGCCCGCTCCCCCCTTCGCTTTGCCGCTGTACCACCACCGGGCAGGTTTCGACGCCTATTATAATATTTGTTCAAACACCTAATGGCTATCTCTAACCGTTATGAAGTTACAGCCCTTTTAATTTTAGGGGAGGTTGGGGAGGGGAGGGTATACAAATTTCAACGCCCCTCAAATAGATTTAGGTAAGAATCAAAAATTTTTTCAGGAGTAAAAAAGAGGTGAAGAGGGGGGGGGTGAAGGGGGGGAGAGGGGGGAGTTTCTAAAAATGATTTCGACTAACGCAATGCCCCTCTATATGAATTTGAAAAAAAATTCGTTCTAAGTCTCTTAACTTTCGAGATCCGCCTAAAAGGGGGGAGAAGGGGGGCAAGGGGGTCAAATTTAAAAAATGGTTTTTATTTCCCCGAGCCTCTTCTATATGAATCCCTAAAAAACACACGTAATGTCTCTTTATTTCCGAGATCCGCCTAAAGGGGGGGAGAAGGGGGAAAAGGGGGGCCACTTTGAAAAATGATTTTTACTTTACCGAGCCTCTATACGAATCCCTAAAAAAAACACGTAAAATCTCTTTATTTTCGAGATCCGCCTAAAAGGGGGGTGAAGGGGGGCAAGGGGGTCAAATTTGAATAATGGTTTTTACTTCCCCAAGCCTCCTTTAAACGAATCTTTAAAAAAAAACACGTAAAATCTCTTTATTTTCGAGATCCGCCTAAAAGGGGGGAGAAGGGGGGCAAGGGGGTCAAATTCAAAAAATTGTTTTTACTTTTCCGAGCCTCCTCTATACGAATCCCTAAAAAAAAACACGTAAAATCTCTTTATTTTCGAGATCCGCCTAAAAGGGGGGAGAAGGGGGGCAAGGGGGGCCACTTTGAAAAATGATTTTTACTTTACCGAGCCTCCTTTATACGAATCCCTAAAAAAAAACAAGTAAAGTCTCTTTGTTTTCGAGATACGATAGGGAGGGGGGAGAAGAGGGGGGAAAAGGGGGGGTTTGGGACTTTTCCCATACTCACGAGAGTTGCCTGTTTACGAATCTGTCAAAATATACCCACCTCCCCATCCACCATCTGGGAGAACAATTATGTCAGTGAGTCAGTCAGTGAGTGGTAATTTAGCTTTATATAGTATAATTATATATAGACTAGTATTTGCGTGGCTGCGCGAGCTGCGCGCAGCTCGCGGGTCGTGAAGGGGGGCAGAGGGGGAGCTTTGAAAAATACCTACACCTACCTACACTTACCTACTACCTACCTACACCTACCTACTACCTACCTACCTACTACCTACCTACCTACTTACTACCTACCTACACCTACCTACTACCTACCTACACCTACCTACTACCTACATACTACCTACCTACTACCTACCTACTACCTACCTACACCTACCTGCACCTACCTACACCTACCTACTACCTACCTACACCTACCTACCACCTACCTACCACCTACCTACCACCTACCTACCACCTACCTACTACCCCTACACCTACCTACTACCTACCTATCACCTACCTACTACCTACCTACTACCTCCTACTACCACTAAAAAAACATTACCCTAAAGTTTGGTTGTCGTCGCCCCTGAGTAACGCTTCACCCACTCAACCTTCGTTACGCTAAGGAGGTCGCCGGCTCGCTTCGCTCGCCACCTCCCCCCTTCGCTCCACTCGGTCTCGCAGGTTCGCTCCACTCAAGACCTACCTACCACCGGAAAACTATCATGGCATTATCCCTACGCTACGGGGGTCGCCGGCTCGCTTCGCTCGCCCGCTCCCCCCTTCGCTTTACCGGTACCACCACAGGATAGGCTCCTTTCAACGAATCTGAAAAAAAAAATGTTCCAAGTCTCTTAACTTCCGAGATCCGCCTAAAGGGGGGGAGAAGAGTGGAAAGGGGGTCGATTTTGAAAAATGGTTTTTACTTTCCCGAGCCTCCTCTATACGAATCCGTAAACAAAACTGAAAAAAGGGGTGAAGAGGGGGGGGGGGTGAAGGGGGAAAAGGGGGAGCTTTTAAAAATGACTAACTCTATGCCCCTTTTAAATGAATCTGAAAAAAAAAATGTTCCAAGTCTCTTAACTACCGAGATCCGAAAGGGGGGGTGAAGGGGGGCAAAGGGGTCAAATTTGAATAATGGTTTTTACTTCCCTGAGCCTATTCTATACGAATCCCTAAAAAAAAACACGTAAAATCTCTTTATTTCCGAGATTCGCCTAAAGGGGGGGAGAAGGGGGAAAAGGGGGGCCACTTTTAAAAATGATTTTTACTTTACCGAGCCCCCTCTATACGAATCCCTAAAAAAAAACACGTAAGGTCTCTTTGTTTCCGAGATACGATAGGGAGGGGGGAGAAGGGGGGGGAAAAGGGGGGGTTTGGGACTTTTCCCATAGTCATGAGAGTTGATTGTTTACGAATCTGTCAAAATATACCCACCTCCCCATCCACCATCTGGGAGAACAATTCTGTCAGTCAGTGAGTGGTAATCGAGCTTTATATAGTATAACTAGTATTTGCGTGGCTGCGCGAGCTGCGCGCAGCTCGCGGTACTACCTACCTACACCTACCTACTACCTACTACCTACCTACACCTACCTACATCTACATACACCTACCTACCTACTACCTACCTACACCTACCTACACCTACCTACACCTACCTACACCTACCTACACTTACCTACACCTACCTACACCTACCTACACCTACCTACACCTACCTACACCTACCTACACCTACCTACACCTACCTACACCTACCTACACCTACCTACACCTACCTACACCTACCTACACCTACCTACACCTACCTACACCTACCTACACCTACCTACACCTACCTACACCTACCTACACCTACCTACACCTACCTACACCTACCTACACCTACCTACACCTACCTACACCTACCTACACCTACCTACACCTACCTACACCTACCTACACCTACCTACACCTACCTACACCTACCTACACCTACCTACACCTACCTACACCTACCTACACCTACCTACACCTACCTACACCTACCTACACCTACCTACACCTACCTACACCTACCTACACCTACCTACACCTACCTACACCTACCTACACCTACCTACACCTACCTACACCTACCTACACCTACCTACACCTACCTACACCTACCTACACCTACCTACACCTACCTACACCTACCTACACCTACCTACACCTACCTACACCTACCTACACCTACCTACACCTACCTACACCTACCTACACCTACCTACACCTACCTACACCTACCTACACCTACCTACACCTACCTACACCTACCTACACCTACCTACACCTACCTACACCTACCTACACCTACCTACACCTACCTACACCTACCTACACCTACCTACACCTACCTACACCTACCTACACCTACCTACACCTACCTACACCTACCTACACCTACCTACACCTACCTACACCTACCTACACCTACCTACACCTACCTACACCTACCTACACCTACCTACACCTACCTACTACCTACCTACACCTACCTACCTACACCTACCTACCTACACCTACCTACCTACACCTACCTACCTACACCTACCTACTACCTACTACCTACTACCTACCTACACCTACCTACACCTACCTACACCTACCTACACCTACCTACACCTACCTACACCTACCTACACCTACCTACACCTACCTACACCTACCTACACCTACCTACACCTACCTACACCTACCTACACCTACCTACACCTACCTACTACCTACCTACACCTACCTACTACCTACCTACACCTACACCTACCTACACCTACACCTACCTACACCTACCTACACCTACCTACACCTACCTACACCTACCTACACCTACCTACACCTACCTACACCTACCTACACCTACCTACACATACCTACTACCTACCACCTACCTACCTACTACCTCCTATTACCACTAAAAAAACATTACCCTAAAGTTTGCTTGTCGTCGCCCCTGAGTTACGCTTCACCCACTCAACCTTCGTTACGCTAAGGAAGTCGCCGGCTCGCTTCGCTCGCCACCTCCCACCTTCGCTCCACTCAGGACCTACCTACCACCGGAAAGCTATCATGACATTATCCCTACGCTACGGGGGTCGCCGGCTCGCTTCGCTCGCCCGCTCCCCCCTTCGCTTTACCGCTGTACCACCACCGGACAGGTTTCGACGCCTACTATAATATTTGTTCAAACACCTAATGGCTATCTCCAACCGTTATGAAGTTACAGCCCTTTTAATTTTAGGGGAGGTTGGAGAGGGGAGGGGAGGGGAGGGTATACAAATTTCAACGCCCCTCAATAGTTTAAGGTAAGAATAAAAAAAAATTCAGTAGTAAAAAAAGGGGTGAAGGGGGGGGGCGTTGAAGGGGGGAGAGGGGGGAGCTTTGAAAAACGATTTCGACTCACGCATTGCCCCTTTTAATGAATCTGAAAAAAAAAATGTGCCAAGTCTCTTTACTTCCGAGATCCGCCTTAAGGGGGGGTGAAGGGGGGCAGGGGGGTCAACATTGAAAAATAGTTTTTACTTCCCCGAGCCTCCTCTATACGAATCCCAAAAAAAAAACGTAAAATCTCTTTATTTCCGAGATCAGCCCAAAGGGGGGGTGAAGGGGGGCAAGGGGGTCAAATTTAAAAAATGGTTTTTACTTCCTAGCGCCTCCTCTATATGAATCTGAAAAAAAAATCGTTCCATGTTTTTTAACTTTCGAGATCCACCTAAAAGGGGGGAGAAGGGGGGCAAGGGGGGTCACTTTGAAAAATGATTTTTACTTTACCGAGCCTCCTCTATACGAATCAGTAAAATAAAAAAAATACGGGTCTCTTAGTTTCCGAGATACGATAGGGAGGGGGAGGAGGGGGGGAAAAAAGGGGGGGTTTGGCACTTTTTCCATACTCACCAGAGTTACTTGTTTACGAATCTGTCAAAATATACCCACCTCCCCATCCACCATCTGGGAGAACAATTATGTCAGTGAGTCAGTGAGTCAGTCAGTGGTAATTTAGCTTTATATAGTATAACTAGTGTTTGCGTGGCTGCGCGAGCTGCGCGCAGCTCGCGGGTCGTGAAGTGGGGCAGAGGGGGAGCTTTGAAAAATACCTACACCTACTAACACCTACCTACACCTACCTACTACCTACCTACACCTACCTACACCTACCTACACCTACCTACACCTACCTACACCTACCTACACCTACCTACACCTACCTACACCTACCTACACCTACCTACACCTACCTACACCTACCTACACCTACCTACACCTACCTACACCTACCTACACCTACCTACACCTACCTACACCTACCTACACCTACCTACACCTACCTACACCTACCTACACCTACCTACACCTACCTACACCTACCTACACCTACCTACACCTACCTACACCTACCTACACCTACCTACACCTACCTACACCTACCTACACCTACCTACACCTACCTACACCTACCTACACCTACCTACACCTACCTACACCTACCTACACCTACCTACACCTACCTACACCTACCTACACCTACCTACACCTACCTACACCTACCTACACCTACCTACACCTACCTACTACCTACCTACTACCTACCTACACCTACCTACTACCTACCACCTACCTACTACCTACCTACTACCTACCTACACCTACCTACTACCTACCTACTACCTACCTACTACCTACCTACTACCTACCTACTACCTACCTACACCTACCTACACCTACCTACACCTACCTACACCTACCTACACCTACCTACACATACCTACTACCTACCTACTACCTCCTACTACCACTAAAAAAACATTACCCTAAAGTTTGCTTGTCGTCGCCCCTGAGTTACGTTTCACCCACTCAACCTTCGTTACGCTAACCTTCGTTACGGACCTACCTACCACCGGAAAGCTATCATGACATTATCCCTACGCTACGGGGGTCGCCGGCTCGCTTCGCTCGCCCGCTCCCCCCTTCGCTTTACCGCTGTACCACCACCGGACAGGTTTCGACGCCTACTATAATATTTGTTCAAACACCTAATGGCTATCTGTAACCGTTATGAAGTTACAGCCCTTTTAATTTTAGGGGAGGTTGGGGAGGGGAGGGTATACAAATTTCAACGCCCCTCAAATAGATTTAGGTAAGAATCAAAAAATTTTTCAGGAGTAAAAAAAGAGGGGAAGAGGAGGGGGGGGTGAAGGGGGGGAGAGGGGGGAGTTTCTAAAAATGATTTCGACTAACGCAATGCCCCTCTATATGAATCTGAAAAAAAATTCGTTCCAAGTCTCTTAACTTTCGAGATCCGCCTAAAGGGGGGAGAAGGGGGAAAAGGGGGTCAAATTTTAAAAATGGTTTTTACTTCCCCAAGCCTCCTCTATACGAATCCCTAAAAAAAATCACGTAAATTCTCTTTATTTCCGAGATCCGCCCAAAAGGGGGGAGAAGGGGGGCAAGGGGGGCCACTTTGAAAAATGATTTTTACTTAACCTTGCCCCCTCTATACGAATCCCTAAAAAAAAACAAGTAAAGTCTCTTTGTTTCCGAGATACGATAGGGAGGGGGGAGAAGGGGGGGGGAAAGGGGGGGTTTGGGACTTTTCCCATACTCACGAGAGTTGCTTGTTTACGAATCTGTCAAAATATACCCACCTCCCCATCCACCATCTGGGAGAACAATTCTGTCAATAAGTCAGTCAGTCAGTCAGTCAGTGGTAATTTAGCTTTATATAGTATAACTAGTATTTGCGTGGCTGCGCGAGCTGCGCGCAGCTCGCGGGGCGTGAAGAGGGGGGGAGGGGGCGCTTTGAAAAATAATTTCGACTAACGCATTGCCCCTTTCAATGAATCTGATATACCTACCTATACACACCTACCACCTACCTACTACCTACCTACACCTACCTACTACCAACCTACTACCTACCCCTACCTACTACCAACCACCTACCTACACCTACCTACTACTTACCTACACCTACCAACCACCTACCTACACCTACCTACTACCTACCTACTACCTACCTACTACCTACCTACACCTACCTACTACCTACCTACCTACACCTACCTACTACCTACCTACCTACTACCTCCTACTACCACTAAAAAAACATTACCCTAAAGTTTGCTTGTCGTCGCCCCTGAGTTACGCTTCACCCACTCAACCTTCGTTACGCTAAGGAGGACCTACCTACCACCGGAAAGCTATCATGACATTATCCCTACGCTACGGGGGTCGCCGGCTCGCTTCGCTCGCCCGCTCCCCCCTTCGCTTTACCGCTGTACCACCACCGGACAGGTTTCGACGCCTACTATAATATTTGTTCAAACACCTAATGGCTATCTCTAACCGTTATGAAGTTACAGCCCTTATAATTTTAGGGGAGGTTGGGGAGGGGAGGGTATACAAATTTCAACGCCCCTCAAATAGATTTAGGTAAGAATCAAAAAATTTTTCAGGAGTAAAAAAGAGGGGTAGAGGGGGGGGGGGGGTGAAGGGGGGGAGAGGGGGGAGTTTCTAAAAGTGATTTCGACTAACGCAATGCCCCTCTATATGAATCTGAAAAAAAAATCGTTCCAAGTCTCTTAACTTCCGAGATCCGCCTAAAGGGGGGGTGAAGGGGGGCAAGGGGGTCAAATTTGAAATATGGATTTTACTTTCCCAAGCCTCCTCTATATGAATCTAAAAAAAAATGTGCCAAGTCTCTTCACTTCCGAGATCCGCCTAAAGGGGGGGTGAAGGGGGGCAAGGGGGTCAAATTCGAAAAATATTTTTTACTTCCCCGAGCCTCCTCTATACGAATCCCTAAAAAAACACACGTAATGTCTCTTTATTTCCGAGATCCGCCTAAAGGGGGGAAGAAGGGGGAAAAGGGGGGCCACTTTGAAATATGATTTTTACTTTACAAAGCCCCCTCTATACGAATCCCTAAAAAAAAACACGTAAAGTCTCTTTGTTTTCGAGATACGATAGGGAGGGGGGAGAAAGGGGGGGAAAAAGGGGGGTTTGGGACTTTTCCCATAGTCATGAGAGTTGATTGTTTACGAATCTGTCAAAATATACCCACCTCCCCATCCACCATCTGGGAGAACAATTCTGTCAATAAGTCAGTCAGTCAGTGGTAATTTAGCTTTATATAGTATAACTAGTATTTGCGTGGCTGCGCGAGCTGCGCGCAGCTCGCGGGTCGTGAAGTGGGGCAGAGGGGGAGCTTTGAAAAATACCTACACCTACTAACACCTACCTACACCTACCTACTACCTACCTACACCTACCTACACCTACCTACACCTACCTACACCTACCTACACCTACCTACACCTACCTACACCTACCTACACCTACCTACACCTACCTACACCTACCTACACCTACCTACACCTACCTACACCTACCTACACCTACCTACACCTACCTACACCTACCTACACCTACCTACACCTACCTACACCTACCTACACCTACCTACACCTACCTACACCTACCTACACCTACCTACACCTACTACCTACCTACACCTACCTACTACCTACCTACACTTACCTACTACCTACCTACACCTACCTACTACCTACCTACACCTACCTACACCTACCTACACCTACCTACTACCTACCTACACCTACCTACCACCTACCTTCACCTACCTACACCTACCTACACCTACCTTCACCTACCTACACCTACCTACACATACCTACTACCTACCACCTACCTACTACCTCCTACTACCACTAAAAAAACATTACCCTAAAGTTTGCTTGTCGTCGCCCCTGAGTTACGCTTCACCCACTCAACCTTCGTTACGCTAAGGAGGTCGCCGGCTCGCTTCGCTCGCCACCTCCCCCCTTCGCTCCACTCGGTCTCGCAGGTTCGCTCCACTCAGGACCTACCTACCACCGGAAAGCTATCATGACATTATCCCTACGCTACGGGGGTCGCCGGCTCGCTTCGCTCGCCCGCTCCCCCCTTCGCTTTACCGCTGTACCACCACCGGACAGGTTTCGACGCCTAGTATAATATTGGTTCAAACACCTAATGGCTAACTCTAACCGTTATGAAGTTACAGCCCTTTTAATTTTAGGGGAGGTTGGGGAGGGGAGGGTATACAAATTTCAACGCCCCTCAAATAGATATAAGTAAGAATCAAAAATTTTTTCAGGAGTAAAAAAAGAGATGAAGAGGGGGGGGGTGAAGGGGGGGAGAGGGGGGAGATTCTAAAAATGATTTCGACTAACGCAATGCCCCTCTATATGAATCTGAAAAAAAATTCGTTCCAAGTCTCTTAACTTTCGAGATCCGCCTAAAAGGGGGGAGAAGGGGGAAAAGGGGGGCCACTCTGAAAAATGATTTTTACTTTACCGAGCCCCCTCTATACGAATCCCTAAAAAAAAAACCCGTAAAGTCTTTTTATTTCTGAGATCCGCCGAAAGGGGGGGAAAAGGGGGGGAAGGGGGGCCACTTTGAAAAAAGATTTTTACTTTACCGAGCCTCCTCTATACGAATCCCTAAATAAAAACCCGTAAAGTCTCTTTGTTTCCGAGATACGATAGGAAGGGGGGAGAAGGGGGGGGGAAAGGGGGGGTTTGGGACTTTTCCCATACTCACGAGAGTTAGTTGTTTACGAATTTGTCAAAATATACCCACCTCCCCATCCACCATCTGGGAGAACAATTCTGTCAATCAGTGAGTGAGTGAGTGGTAATTTAGCTTTATATAGTATAATTAGCTTTATATAATATAATAACTTATTAGAAAAAGCTCCATCAAATTAAGATGGAAGAGTAAATACTGATTACTTAGGCCATCACTAAGCACCATCAAAACCTTTACTAAGTGATGGCCTAAGTAATCATTAAAGCTCTCTGAGTGCGCCAATAGGTATTGTTACTTACAGCGGCTAACTTGAGTGGTGCCATGTACAAGGGCGAACACGGTGCAGGACAAAACTACGAATCTGAACATTTTGCTTAGAACAGTTGCTACTGAGGACTGAGTGAGGAACCTAACACAGTTTAGTTATTTATACATCAATATTATCTAATTAAATCGAGATAGAACACACGTGTGTTTTAATTAGAAACATCCGCTGATAATAGTTATCAGTCAAAACAATTACAAATGGTCTGATTAAGGATTAAGTCTGATTCATTCATTGAGCATTGTAGAAATCAATATTAATCACTAAGGAAAAATACGTAATACCGACTTAAGAATTATGTATTACTATTCCACTACATACAATACAATAGATACCTACTGTGGTGCGTAAGACCAAAAACAAAAACTGGCCAAGTACAAGTCGGATTTGCACATGAACGGTTCCGTACCATTATATTTGAGAAATTTTGAGAGATTCCCTATTTTATTTTAGAGCACCATAGATAGACTTCTTATCTGGATGTTCGCAACCGTAGGGGCGCCGATATTGATAGTGACCACCATCTGGTGGTTGCTGAAGTCCGGCTTAAGGTTGCAGTAGCCCGTGCGGCTGGAGGACCCGGCAAGATTGGAAGACGGTTCAACGTAGACAAACTGCATGACCCTGAAACGCGAGAAGTCTTTAAACTCGAATTGCGCAATCGCTGTTCTGTACTTGATACAGCATCGGACTCACTAGACGAGAAGTGGAACCGCATCAAAGTGGCCTACACAGAGACCAGCTCCGTCGTTTTAGGGCACAAATCGGCTAACTCTCGGGAGGACTGGATGTCACAACACACGTGGAACCTGATCGAGGACAGAAGAAACCTTCATCTGAGATTGTTGGAAACACAGAACGATGCCACAAGAGCCGACCTCAACATTCAATACCGTCAGAAACGCAAGGAAATCTACCGCAGTACCCGCAAAGATAGGAGGCAGTGGGCTGATGGTATTGCTGATCGTGCTCAACAAGCTTGAAGCAACTTGAAGGAACTTTATAAAGCGACTAAAACCTTGGCAGGAAACAGCAGGTCAAAAAAGAAGCCGTTGAAGTCCAAAGATGGTCAGCTCATTGTGACATCAGAAGGGCAGCTGCTCCGCTGGCGTCAGCATTTTGAGGAGGTCTTCCGTTTGTCAGCTACATCGCCGCCCGACGCGCTACAAGTCAGTTCCCCACCATCCCGGCTTCTAAACATCAACACGGAACCACCGACAGCCACTGAAGTTGCGGAGGCAGTCCGCTCTTTGAAGACAGGCAAAGCACCAGGACTCGACCTAATAACGGCGGAAATGTTGCAAGCCGACTTATCTTCCGCCGTCGACGTGCTGACACCTCTTATCGAGAAGATCTGGACCGCCGAAGAGCTCCCGGACGATTGGAACAAAGGTCTGATCATAAGTGTTCCTAAGAAGGGTGATCTTAGCCAGTGCGATAACTGGAGAGGTATTACGCTGCTCTCGATTCCTTCGAAGGTTTTCTGCAAGATCATCCTCGATAGACTGTCGAAGGCCGTGGATCCTCTTCTACGCAGGGAACAGGCTGGTTTCCGTTCGAACCGCTCATGTACGGACCAGATCAACACTCTCCGTATCATACTGGAACAGGCATCAGAATGGCAGAGGGAGATATATCTAACTTTTGTCGACTTCGAAAAGGCCTTTGATACGTTGAAGTGGGCTAGCATCTATCTGGTCTCGTCTACTGGAAATTGGAGTGCCGCCGAAAATCATCCGTCTGTTGGAGGGTATTTACAAGAGGTATTCTTGTAAAGTAACCCATGACGGCCTCATCTCGGATGACGTAGCGGTTCACGCGGGTGTCCGCCAAGGCTGCCTCCTGTCGCCTCTTCTCTTTTTAGTAGTTCTTGACGAAATTATGCTTCGCATCTCTGAGAACAGGCGCCGCGGCATAGAGTGGGGATTATCCAACGTCTTGGAAGACTTGGACTACGCCGATGACCTATGCCTGCTGAGTCATACCCACGCCGACATGCAAGCAAAATTAAGCGATCTACGTCAGGAAGCGGCAGAAACGGGGCTCAAAATTAACATCAGGAAGACCCAGGAGATGAGAGCTGGTGTGAGGAATCATTCACCGTTGCTAATTTGGCACAGAGGCAGTGGCGCGTGTCCACAAATTCACTTACCTCGGGAGCGTCGTGGCGGAGACTGGGGGCAGTGAAGAGGACATCGCCTCACGGATCGCCAAAGCCCGAGCTACCTTCGCGCAGCTGAGACCTGTTTGGCAGTCGCGGAAACTGACCCGAAGGATTAAACTTAAGATGTTTGGGTCCAACGTGAAATCCGTGCTGCTTTACGGGTGCGAAACGTGGAAGGTCACAAAGATCATCTCACGCCAAATCCAAGTTTTCGTCAACCGATGTCTTCGTCGCATTCTTGGAATTTACTGGCCCGAGACCATCTCCAACGTAGAGCTGTTGGAGAAATGCCACGAGAGCCCGATCGACCATCAGATTAAGCGACGCAAGTGGAGATGGATTGGCCACACGCTCCGAAGGGACCCCGACCACATACCCAAACAAGCTTTGGACTGGAATCCCCAAGGGAAAAGAAAGCGTGGCCGTCCCCGTCAAACCTGGCGCCGCACCGTGGTGGCAGAAGCGGCGAGCATCGGATTGACGTGGAGCGAGGTGAAGCGAGAAGCTCAAGACCGATCGAGATGGAGAATATCTGTGGACGCCCTCTGCCCCATCTAGGGGACATAGGACATTAAGTCAAGTAAGTCAAGATAGACTTCTTATAGGTTTTCCTGTAATCTAAAAGTGTTGAAATAATTTCTGAATTTTTTTTTCAAAATTTTATGCTCAATACTTTCGGAGATAAGGGATATGGTTGGATAGATAGACAGACAGACAGACTGTCACACACGAGTGATCCTATAAGGGTTCCGATTTTTCCTTTTAAGGTACCTTTTTTTTTTTCACTAGCCTATCTCGTCCCACTGCTGGGCAAAGGCCTCCCCATTTCC
Organism: Diarsia dahlii; assembly: GCA_949775195.1. NCBI lineage: Eukaryota > Metazoa > Arthropoda > Insecta > Lepidoptera > Noctuidae > Diarsia > Diarsia dahlii. Next base: position 9,055,887 of record OX459210.1, on the reverse strand, counting down.
TTCCATCTCTCCCGATGTTTTGCCTCCTCTGGCCAATCTGTAAGGAATGAGTCCAAATCATCACGCCAGCGTTTCTTGGGCCTGCCTCGGCGACGACGATTGTCCTCAGGCACCCACTCTGTGACGATTCTGGCCCATCTGTCTTGACCCATCCTGGTAATGTGACCCGCCCAGTCCCACTTCAACCTCACAGACTTATCGCCAACATCGGCGATGCCTGTCTTGGAGCGTATTGTGGTGTTACGTATTCGATCGGTGATTTTGATCTTTAAGATGCTACGCTCCATCGCTCTTTGGCAAACCTTGAGTTCGGACTTCTGAGCCTCTGTCAAAGACCAAGTCTGGACGCCATACGTTAGAATAAGCAGGATACACATGTCGATGAGTTTACGCTTCAGTGAGATTGGAAGGTCGCCCTTCATAAGCGCTTTCATGGACCAGGTACCTACGGAATCATAAAAATATGATCCGCATTCCCTAAACTCCCGGAAACACCCTAACTCCCGTTATCAGCGATTCATCACATACACCTGCGTTGATAACAACGTCCACTTGCAGCGATTAGATAGGTTGATTAAATCATATCTTAGAACAAACAAGTAATGAGTAAGTTAAAAACATAACCCTTTCATTGTAGTTGGGTAAAAATGACTTTAGAACGAATGTGTATTTACGAGGCCGAAAATATTACAAAAACATGCTGCTGTGTGCTCATTTTGACGCATCCCTAAGCCTTGTAGCTAAGGATAAAATCCATGGGATTCGACAAAAATTGAGCCCTCCAATAATTTGGAAACTAGAATGTTAATGTCCCAGGTAGGTAACTGTTTTGTGGTATATGAATTAAAACATAGGTCGTTGTAAAATTATATAATAACGTATTTAAAAAAAAACACTAGCTCTATCAACGATACTTTCGACGTAACCAAATGTTTTGAAAAATCTGAAACATTTCAATGTTTACCTAAAGTTTCTACGGAAGCCAAAAGTTTTCGTATAGCATAATAACACTCTGCCCAGCAACTAAAAATAATAAATTCAAAAAGCTTTATAAAACAAAGAACTAGGTACCTACAACCAAACAAAGAACTATAACAAAATAAAATTAATTATCATAATTAATTATTTTAACGAGGTCTCACTCTCGTGTAACCCTTGTCAAAAACAAAATCTGCCGTGAATACCTTAATAAAATAAAAATTCAAAATGAGAATTGGCATTTTAGTCCGACGTGACGAAGTAATGGCCGACCACGTGTGACCTTTCTCTGACAGCTGTCAGTTTCTGTTACTATAGGTTTACTAACAGTGTTTATTGCCTACAACTTTTCAGAGAATGTCAACAGTTCGTCCAATGAGTGTGTGTCCTTTCACACACACATTTCAATAAAAAGCCATCTGCCTAGATATTTACCCAACCTGTGTTGTGGTCGGTTTCGAGTCTAACAGCAAGATGCATCAGAATCCCATGGAGCGATGCGCTGAGTAATACGGCGGTACCCCTTGGTAAAACTAGTTGTCAGACTTTCAGACCACTGACTACCTGCAACGACTGCGGAAGATCTGAAAATGACACCCGGGACATTAAACAAATTAACACACTCGACACAACTTAACGAGTTTTCCGAGGCACGTGAGGTGGATGTAATAAATGTTGACCCATCCACGGACCAGCCCCTGTAAGTGTAGTGTAGCTTACCTTTGAACGGACCGCGTGTCTGTTTTATGTACTCACGAGTCTTTTACATAGATACACACACATTACAATAAAAAGTCGTCCTAAACAACCAGATATTTCATAAAACTCATGTCATGTCATTTCATTTGCACGAAAGAAAATATTGTTTCCGTAAAAGGCGTCAAATGACTTGTATACCAGATTTGAGCCGTAGTTCATTTTTCCTTGTTTGCGTGACGCATGACATATGGTAACAGCTGTCTTCCATCCTATGAAAGGCATGAGCGTCTTAAAGGAATCATAAAGGATAGTGTGAATCCTTTTCTTACTTAAGGCGTAGCGCAAGACATTTTTTATTTTACTTTCTTGTTATGTGGACGAAATAAGCACAACCACTGAGTTAAGACTGCGTCCTAACCAAAACCAGAATTATACGACTCATTTGGTAATCATCATTCACTCATTTGGTTATCTATTATATGTATGTATTTAGAAATATATAAGTACTAGTATTTGCGTGGCTGCGCGAGCTGCGCGCAGCTCGCGGGGCGTGAAGAGGGGGAGAGGGGGAGCTTTGAAAAATGATTTCGACTAACGCATTGTACTTCTCAATGAATCTGAAAAAAAAAGTGTTCCAATGCAGCTCGCGGTACTACCTACCTACACCTACCTACTACCTACCTACTACCTACCTACTGCCTACCTACACCTACCTACCTACACCTATCTACTACCTACCTACACCTACCTACTACCTACCTACTACCTACCTACTACCTACCTACTACCTACCTACTACCTACCTACTACCTACCTACTACCTACCTACTACCTACCTACTACCTACCTACTACCTACCTACTACCTACCTACTACCTACCTACTACCTACCTACTACCTACCTACTACCTACCTACTACCTACCTACTACCTACCTACTACCTACCTACTACCTACCTACTACCTACCTACTACCTACCTACTACCTACCTACTACCTACCTACTACCTACCTACTACCTACCTACTACCTACCTACTACCTACCTACTACCTACCTACTACCTACCTACTACCTACCTACTACCTACCTACTACCTACCTACTACCTACCTACTACCTACCTACTACCTACCTACTACCTACCTACTACCTACCTACTACCTACCTACTACCTACCTACTACCTACCTACTACCTACCTACTACCTACCTACTACCTACCTACTACCTACCTACTACCTACCTACTACCTACCTACTACCTACCTACTACCTACCTACTACCTACCTACTACCTACCTACTACCTACCTACTACCTACCTACTACCTACCTACTACCTACCTACTACCTACCTACTACCTACCTACTACCTACCTACTACCTACCTACTACCTACCTACTACCTACCTACTACCTACCTACTACCTACCTACTACCTACCTACTACCTACCTACTACCTACCTACTACCTACCTACTACCTACCTACTACCTACCTACTACCTACCTACTACCTACCTACTACCTACCTACTACCTACCTACTACCTACCTACTACCTACCTACTACCTACCTACTACCTACCTACTACCTACCTACTACCTACCTACTACCTACCTACTACCTACCTACTACCTACCTACTACCTACCTACTACCTACCTACTACCTACCTACTACCTACCTACTACCTACCTACTACCTACCTACTACCTACCTACTACCTACCTACTACCTACCTACTACCTACCTACTACCTACCTACTACCTACCTACTACCTACCTACTACCTACCTACTACCTACCTACTACCTACCTACTACCTACCTACTACCTACCTACTACCTACCTACTACCTACCTACTACCTACCTACTACCTACCTACTACCTACCTACTACCTACCTACTACCTACCTACTACCTACCTACTACCTACCTACTACCTACCTACTACCTACCTACTACCTACCTACTACCTACCTACTACCTACCTACTACCTACCTACTACCTACCTACTACCTACCTACTACCTACCTACTACCTACCTACTACCTACCTACTACCTACCTACTACCTACCTACTACCTACCTACTACCTACCTACTACCTACCTACTACCTACCTACTACCTACCTACTACCTACCTACTACCTACCTACTACCTACCTACTACCTACCTACTACCTACCTACTACCTACCTACTACCTACCTACTACCTACCTACTACCTACCTACTACCTACCTACTACCTACCTACTACCTACCTACTACCTACCTACTACCTACCTACTACCTACCTACTACCTACCTACTACCTACCTACTACCTACCTACTACCTACCTACTACCTACCTACTACCTACCTACTACCTACCTACTACCTACCTACTACCTACCTACTACCTACCTACTACCTACCTACTACCTACCTACTACCTACCTACTACCTACCTACTACCTACCTACTACCTACCTACTACCTACCTACTACCTACCTACTACCTACCTACTACCTACCTACTACCTACCTACTACCTACCTACTACCTACCTACTACCTACCTACTACCTACCTACTACCTACCTACTACCTACCTACTACCTACCTACTACCTACCTACTACCTACCTACTACCTACCTACTACCTACCTACTACCTACCTACTACCTACCTACTACCTACCTACTACCTACCTACTACCTACCTACTACCTACCTACTACCTACCTACTACCTACCTACTACCTACCTACTACCTACCTACTACCTACCTACTACCTACCTACTACCTACCTACTACCTACCTACTACCTACCTACTACCTACCTACTACCTACCTACTACCTACCTACTACCTACCTACTACCTACCTACTACCTACCTACTACCTACCTACTACCTACCTACTACCTACCTACTACCTACCTACTACCTACCTACTACCTACCTACTACCTACCTACTACCTACCTACTACCTACCTACTACCTACCTACTACCTACCTACTACCTACCTACTACCTACCTACTACCTACCTACTACCTACCTACTACCTACCTACTACCTACCTACTACCTACCTACTACCTACCTACTACCTACCTACTACCTACCTACTACCTACCTACTACCTACCTACTACCTACCTACTACCTACCTACTACCTACCTACTACCTACCTACTACCTACCTACTACCTACCTACTACCTACCTACTACCTACCTACTACCTACCTACTACCTACCTACTACCTACCTACTACCTACCTACTACCTACCTACTACCTACCTACTACCTACCTACTACCTACCTACTACCTACCTACTACCTACCTACTACCTACCTACTACCTACCTACTACCTACCTACTACCTACCTACTACCTACCTACTACCTACCTACTACCTACCTACTACCTACCTACTACCTACCTACTACCTACCTACTACCTACCTACTACCTACCTACTACCTACCTACTACCTACCTACTACCTACCTACTACCTACCTACTACCTCCTACTACCACTAAAAAAACATTACCCTAAAGTTTGCTTGTCGTCGCCCCTGAGTTACGCTTCACCCACTCAACCTTCGTTACGCTAAGGAGGTCGCCGGCTCGCTTCGCTCGCCACCTCCCCCCTTCGCTCCACTCGGTCCCGCAGGTTCGCTACACTCAGGACCTACCTACCACCGGAAAGCTATCATGACATTATCCCTACGCTACGGGGGTCGCCGGCTCGCTTCGCTCGCCCGCTCCCCACTTCGCTTTACCGCTATACCACCGGACAGGTTTCGACGCCTACTATAATATTTGTTCAAACACCTAATGGCTATCTCTAACCGTTATGAAGTAACAGCCCTTTTAATTTTAGGGGAGGTTGGGGAGGGGAGGGTATACAAATTTCAACGCCCCTCAAATAGATTTAGGTAAGAATCAAAAATTTTTTCAGGAGTAAAAAAAGAGGTGAAGAGGGGGGGGTGAAGGGGGAGAGAGGGGGGAGTTTCTAAAAATGATTTCGACTTACGCAATGCCCCTCTATATGAATCTGAAAAAAAATTCGTTCCAAGTCTCTTAACTTTCGAGATCCGCCTAAAAGGGGGAGAAGGGGGGCAAAGGGGTCAAATTTGAAAAATGTTTTTTTTTTCCCCGAGCCTCCTCTATACGAATCCCTAAAAAAACACACGTAATGTTTCTTTATTTTCGAGATCCGCCTAAAAGGGGGGAGAAGGGGGGCAAGGGGGGCCACTTTGAAAAATGATTTTTACTTTACCAAGCCTCCTCTATACGAATCTGTAAAAAAAAAAAAATACGGGTCTCTTAGTTTTGGAGATACGATAGGGAGGGGGGAGAAGGGGGGGGAAAGGGGGGGGTTTGGGACTTTTCCCATACTCACGAGAGTTGCCTGTTTACGAATCTGTCAAAATATACCCACCTCCCCATTCACCATCTGGGAGAACAATTCTGTCAGTGAGTCAGTGAGTCAGTGAGTGGTAATCGAGCTTTATATAATATAACTAGTATTTGCGTGGCTGCGCGAGCTGCGCGCAGCTCGCGGGGCGTGAAGGGGGGAGAGGGGGCGCTTTGAAAAATGATTTCGACTAACGCATTGCCCCTTTCAATGAATCTGATATACCTACCTATATACACCTACCTACTACCAACCTACTACCTACCTACACCTACCTACTACCTACCAACATACTACCTACCTACTACCTACCTACTACCTACCTACTACCAACCAACACCTACCTACCTACACCTACCTACACCTACCTACTACCTACCTACACCTACCTACTACCAACCTACTACCTACCTACTACCTACCTACACCTACCTACCTTCCTACCTACACCTACCTACTACCTACCTACACCTACCTACACCTACCTACTACCAACCTACCACCTACCTACACCTACCTACTACCTACCTACACCTACCTACACCTACCTACTACCAACCTACTACCTACCTACACCTACCTACCTACACCTACCTACCTACACCTACCTACCTACACCTACCTACCTACACCTACCTACCTACACCTACCTACCTACACCTACCTACCTACACCTACCTACCTACACCTACCTACCTACACCTACCTACCTACACCTACCTACCTACACCTACCTACCTACACCTACCTACCTACACCTACCTACCTACACCTACCTACCTACACCTACCTACCTACACCTACCTACCTACACCTACCTACCTACACCTACCTACCTACACCTACCTACCTACACCTACCTACCTACACCTACCTACCTACACCTACCTACCTACACCTACCTACCTACACCTACCTACCTACACCTACCTACCTACACCTACCTACCTACACCTACCTACCTACACCTACCTACCTACACCTACCTACCTACACCTACCTACCTACACCTACCTACCTACACCTACCTACCTACACCTACCTACCTACACCTACCTACCTACACCTACCTACACCTACCTACCTACACCTACCTACTACCTACCTACTACCTACCTACACCTACCTACCACCTACCTACTACCTACCTACACCTACACCTACCTACACATACCTACTACCTACCACCTACCTACTACCTACCTACTACCTCCTACTACCACTAAAAAAACATTCGCTTCGCTTTACCGCTGTACCACCACCGGACAGGTTTCGACGCCTACTATAATATTTGTTCAAACACCTAATGGCTATCTCTAACCGTTATGAAGTTACAGCCCTTTTAATTTTAGGGGAGGTTGGGGAGGGGAGGGTATACAAATTTCAACGCCCCTCAAATAGATTTAGGTAAGAATCAAAAATTTTTTCAAAAGTAAAAAAAGAGGGGAAGAGGGGGGGGTGAAGGGGGGGAGAGGGGGAGTTTCTAAAAATGATTTCGACTAACGCAATGCCCTTCTATATGAATCTGAAAAAAAATTCGTTCCAAGTCTCTTAACTTCCGAGATCCGCCTAAAGGGGGGGTGAAGGGGGGCAAGGGGGTCAAATTTAAAAAATGGTTTTTACTTCCCCGAGCCCCCTCTATATGAATCTGAAAAAAAAATCGTTCCAAGTCTCTTAACTTTCGAGATCCGCCTAAAAGGGGGGAGAAGGGGGGCAAGGGGGGCCACTTTGATAAATGATTTTTACTTCTCCGGGCCTCTTCTATACGAATCCTTAAAAAAAAACACGTAAAATCTCTTTATTTCCGAGATCCACCTAAAGGGGGGGTGAAGGGGGGCAAGGGGGTCAAATTTGAAAAATGGTTTTTACTTCCCCGAGCCCCCTCTATACGAATCCCTAAAAAAAAACACGTAAAGTCTCTTCGTTTTCGAGATACGATAAGATACGATAGGGAGGGGGGAGAAAAGGGGGGAAAAGGGGGGGTTTGGGACTTTTCCCATAGTCATGAGAGTTGATTGTTTACGAATCTGTCAAAATATACCCACCTCCCCATCCACCATCTGGGAGAACAATTCTGTCAGTCAGTCAGTGAGTGAGTCAGTGGTAATTTAGCTTTATATATTATAACTAGTATTTGCGTGGCTGCGCGAGCTGCGCGCAGCTCGCGGGGCGTGAAGGGGGGAAGAGGGGGAGCTTTGAAAAATGATTTCGACTAACGCATTGCACCTCTCAATGAATCTGAAAATAAAAATGTTCCAATGCAGCTCGCGGTACTACCTACCTACACCTACCTACACCTACCTACACCTACCTACACCTACCTACACCTACCTACACCTACCTACACCTACCTACACCTACCTACACCTACCTACACCTACCTACACCTACCTACACCTACCTACACCTACCTACACCTACCTACACCTACCTACACCTACCTACACCTACCTACACCTACCTACACCTACCTACACCTACCTACACCTACCTACACCTACCTACACCTACCTACACCTACCTACACCTACCTACACCTACCTACACCTACCTACACCTACCTACACCTACCTACACCTACCTACACCTACCTACACCTACCTACACCTACCTACACCTACCTACACCTACCTACACCTACCTACACCTACCTACACCTACCTACACCTACCTACACCTACCTACACCTACCTACACCTACCTACACCTACCTACACCTACCTACACCTACCTACACCTACCTACACCTACCTACACCTACCTACACCTACCTACACCTACCTACACCTACCTACACCTACCTACACCTACCTACACCTACCTACACCTACCTACACCTACCTACACCTACCTACACCTACCTACACCTACCTACACCTACCTACACCTACCTACACCTACCTACACCTACCTACACCTACCTACACCTACCTACACCTACCTACACCTACCTACACCTACCTACACCTACCTACACCTACCTACACCTACCTACACCTACCTACACCTACCTACACCTACCTACACCTACCTACACCTACCTACACCTACCTACACCTACCTACACCTACCTACACCTACCTACACCTACCTACACCTACCTACACCTACCTACACCTACCTACACCTACCTACACCTACCTACACCTACCTACACCTACCTACACCTACCTACACCTACCTACACCTACCTACACCTACCTACACCTACCTACACCTACCTACACCTACCTACACCTACCTACACCTACCTACACCTACCTACACCTACCTACACCTACCTACACCTACCTACACCTACCTACACCTACCTACTACCTACCTACACCTACCTACTACCTACCTACACCTACCTACTACCTACCTACACCTACCTACTACCTACCTACACCTACCTACTACCTACCTACACCTACCTACTACCTGCCTACACCTACCTACTACCTACCTACACCTACACCTACCTACACATACCTACTACCTACCTACACCTACCTACCTACACCTACCTACTACCTACCTACACCTACCTACTACCTACCTACACCTACCTACACCTACCTACACCTACCTACTACCTACCTACACCTACCTACTACCTACCTACACCTACACCTACCTACACATACCTACTACCTACCACCTACCTACTACCTCCTACTACCACTTAAAAAACATTACCCTAAAGTTTGCTTGTCGTCGCCCCTGAGTTACGCTTCACCCACTCAACCTTCGTTACGCTAAGGAGGTCGCCGGCTCGCTTCGCTCGCCACCTCTCCCCTTCGCTCCACTTGGTCTCGCAGCTTCGCTCCACTCAGGACCTACCTACCACCGGAAAGCTATCATGACATTATCCCTACGCTACGGGGGTCGCCGGCTCGCTTCGCTCGCCCGCTCCCCCCTTCGCTTTGCCGCTGTACCACCACCGGACAGGTTTTGACGCCTATTATAATATTTGTTCAAACACCTAATGGCTATCTCTTACCGTTATGAAGTTACAGCCCTTTTAATTTTAGGGGAGGTTGGGGAGGGGAGGGTATACAAATTTCAACGCCCCTCAAATAGATTTAGGTAAAAATCAAAAAATTTTTCAGGAGTAAAAAAGAGTTGAAGAGGGGGGGGGGGGGTGAAGGGGGGGACAGGGGGGAGTTTCTAAAAATGATTTCGACTAACGCAATGCCCCTCTATATGAATCTGAAAAAAAAAATCGTTCCAAGTCTCTTAAATTTCGAGATCCGCCTAAAAGGGGGGAGAAGGGGGGCAAAAGAGTCAAATTTGAAAAATGTTTTTAACTTCCCCAAGCCTCTTCTATACGAATCCTTAAAAAAAAACACGTAAAATCTCTTTATTTCCGAGATCCGCCTAAAGGGGGGGTGAAGGGGGGCAAGGGGGTCAAATTCAAAAAATGGTTTTTACTTCCCCGAGCCTCCTCTATACGAATCCCTAAAAAAAAACAAGTTAAATCCCTTTGTTTCCGAGATACTATAGGGAGGGGGGAGAAAGGGGGGGAAAGGGGGGGTTTGGGACTTTTCCCATACTCACGAGAGTGACTTGTTTACGAATCTGTCAAAATATACCCACCTCCCCATCCACCATCTGGGAGAACAATTCTGTCAATAAGTCAGTGAGTCAGTGGTAATTTAGCTTTATATAGTATAACTAGTATTTGCGTGGCTGCGCGAGCTGCGCGCAGCTCGCGGGTCGTGAAAAGGGGCAGAGGGGGAGCTTTCAAAAATGATTTCGACTAACGCATTGCCCCTTTCAATGAAGCTTAAAAAAAAATGTTACAAGTCTCTTTAACTTTCGAGATCCGCCTAAAGTAAAGGGGACAAATGGGGCAACTTTGAAAAAGGTAGGAGGGGAAAATGGGGCAAAAAGGGGAGGTTTTGCACTTTTTAGCTGCTCATGAGAGTTAATTATACGCTTCACCCACTCAACCTTCGTTACGCTACGGAGGTTCGCTCCACTCAAGACCTGCCTACCACCGAGGAAAAGCTAGCGTGACCTTATCCCTACGCTACGGTGGTCACCGGCTCGCTTCGCTCGCCACCTCCCTTATGTTGCCAGCTAATCAAAGTCTTCATTCTAAAAGTCTTTACTTCTACTTTCATGTTTTTGGGCAAAATCTGGGAAAATACCCTTAAAATGGGGATTCTGTTTGCAACAGGCAACATAAATACACAACCGGGACAACACAATCCGGTCAGAAGGTGCGACGGCTGACCCATTAATCGTGTCGAAAATTAGGATTTTTCATCATTTTTACAAGATGGCCGCCACACTGTCCGCCATCTTTTTTTTCTGCAAAATCATAATTTTCCTGAAATGTCTGGGATATAGGCCACCAACTGGTATACTTGGTGTTGCCAACTTTTGAGTTTAGTAGAACAAACTAATTCGCCAAAGTCGGGTCTGACCCAAAAATTTAAGCGCCAATGGCTCTCGGGGTTGCCAGCTGAAAGTGATGAAAATGGTCAAATGTCATTTGGGGGACCCGAATATTGCCGGCTAGTCAAAGTCTTTATTTAAAATGTCATTATTTCTACTTTTCATGTTTTCGGATAAAATCTGGGAAAATACCTTACAAATGGGGAAAATTTTTGCAGCAGGCAACACTCTTTAACAAAACACTCAACCGCTTGGTACAAAACAATCCAGTCGGGAGATGCCGGCTGTCCCATTTATCGTGTCGAAAATTGGGATTTTTCATCATTTTTACAAGATGGCCGCCACACTGTCCGCCATCTTTTTTTTCTAAAAAGTCATAATTTTCCTGAAATTTCAGGGATATAGGCCACCAACTGGTGTACTTGGTGTTGCCAACTTTTGAGTTTAGTAGAACAAACTAATTCGCCAAAGTCGGGTCTGACCCAAAAATTCAAGCATCAATGGCTCTCGGGGTTGCTAGCTGAAAGTGATGAAAATGGTCAAATGTCATTCGGGGAACCCCATTCTTGGTGTTTATGTAAAATTTCCATTCAAAATGTCGTTATTTCTACTTTTCGTGTTTTCGGGGAAAATCTGGAAAATTTCCCTAAAAATGGGGAAAATTTTTGCACCAGGCCACACTCCTTGACGAATTACATAACCGGTCCATACAACACAATCCGGTCGGGGGATGCCAGCTGTCCCAATTATCGTGTCGAAAATTGGAATTTTTCGGCCTTTTTACAAGATGGCCGCCATGGAATCCGCCATCTTGTTTTTCTGAAAAGTCATAATTTTCCTGAAATGTCAGGGATATAGGCCACCAACTGGTGTACTTGGTGTTGCCAACTTTTGAGTTTGGTAGAACAAACTAATTCGCCAAAGTCAAAAAGTCCCAAAAATTAAAAAGTTCAATATTTTTTGGGGTTGCCAATTAAAACGAACCAAAATGGTCAAATGTCATTTGGGGGACCCCAATGTTGCCGGCTAGTCAAAGTCTCTATTTAAAATGTCATTATTTCTACTTTTCATGTTTTTGGGGAAAATCTGGGAAAATACCCTTAAAATGGGGATTTTTTTTGCACCAGGCAACACTCGTCAACAAAACACACAACCGCTCGGTACAATTTGAACCCGTCCGATGTTGCCAAGTACCCGAAAAATGGATTTGAAAAAAATCGAAAAATCCAACTTTTTACAAAATGGCCGCCGCAGCGTCCTCCATCTTGGATTTTCACAATGTCATAATTTTTCCCAATTGCCATTGAAATTACCAACAAATTGGCAGACTTTTCGTTGGCGGTTTTAGAATTTGGTAGAAGAAAACAATTTGTCAAAGTCGAGTGAAAAAAGTCGACAATTTCAAAACGTCCTAGCGCGGCCGCCATCTTGTTTTTTTTTTTTTTTTACTTTTTTTTTTAAATGCTTTTAGATTTCGTATAGGACCTCTGAGTCGAAATTCATCCAAGTCTTTCCCCCACCGAAACCGGAAATGGACTCGCCCACCATCTTGGATTTGAACTTTCCCTATAATTTTCCTCTACTCGATTGGTCAGATTACACGTTTTTGCAAAACATACCCCTAACCCAACTCTCACCCATTCCGAGAAACGACATGTCAATGAGTGAGTGAGTCAGTCAGTCAGTGGTCTTGTAGTTTTATATAACTATATATATATATATATATAATGTTTATCAGTTGTCTAGTACCCATAACACAAGCTCTGCTTAGCTTGGGACTAGATGGCGTTGTGTGATAGTTGTGGAATATTATTATTATTATTATCATTCTCATCTGTCTACTCTTTTCCCAAATAATATGTTCGGATCAGCTTCCAGTCTAACCGGATGCAGCTCTGAATACCAGTATTTTACGTGGAGCGACTGGCTATCTGATCGGACTTTCAGGCCACTGACCTGAAAACATGATCTACAAATATTGAAGAAAAATATTGACAGCCGGGACCATGGACTAAACGTGCTTTCCGAGGCACAGAGGAAACTCGGTATGTTTTGGGTGCTGACCTGGGAAAACACGGCTTAACCTAGAGATCGACCAGAGTGGCTGTAATTATTAAACCAAGAGCTCCTCACCTCCATTGCAAATTAAAACAAAATTAATAAATAAATAAGAAAAACATTAACACAAGCCAGTTTTATCAACTAATTTGACGTGATTGTACAATGGCTGAAAGCCGGCCGGACCGGATGCTGGATGCTATCATTACGCCCCAATACCCACGGGTGGGATACGTCCGTCCGACGTGGAAAAATGCCCGCCTTTTTATAGAAATGCATGTTATTTACTGGGGCTACGAGACGAGGATGAATGTTACACCGTTGAGTCTGAGGCTGAGCTATTGTACCATTACAATTCGTGTCTTGGCCAAGAAAAGCAAGGAGTCTAGCTGAATGCACAGGCACCACATCTTTAAAGCAAAGCAAGATGCTGGCCAGATAGTTTCCTTTATTAGTCTGCTATTCTTATCATTTCTGTTATTAATTGCTTACCACCCACACCCTTCTCGAAGCGGTCGTCAGACTCTAGATTCCAAATGTATTGTCGGTTTGTTACGGCTAATCTCTGAAATGGCCGTACCGATTTTGAAGGAACTTCTACTGACAGAATGCTGATGATACAAGGACTACTGGGCAACTTTTGTCACTGCAATAAGCTTCCGTGTAAATAGACCAAGAACAAGACAGAAAAAGTAAAGACCCTTGGAGTTTTATAACACAATCCAAATCAAATATTCAATATTCCTCGTATGCGCAACCACGACCACTCCTACCTATTAGGTAATAGGTACCCTATTTAATTAAACCGGCTTATTTAATAACTAGCTGATGCCCGCGACTTCGTTCACGTGGAAATTATGATGTCTGTTATCGAATGGTCCTAAGCGCAACTGAGCATGTGGTCTGGGGTTTGATTACTGAGAAGGGCAAAAGGTTTTCTCAGTAGAGGCCGCAGAGTCTGGTTTTGTGCCCGTTTAATAGCAATAGCCAAAATTTTGAAAAACGTGCATATTAAGTTCATTATCTGTTGGCACTGGATGGATTCTTCTGAAAATATATTTTTCCCATTAGAAGCAGCTTATTTACAAAGACACTTGCTTCGTGGTCGTTATACAGTTGGGCGCGGATGTTGCACGTAAGATGGAGCTTCTCGACCATGGACCACAGTGATGGCGACGCCTAGACACATGCGTTTATTTCATCCACCGGTGTACCCCCTAAATAACTGGCAATGTCTGTCACCTGCGAACATCACGACAACGCTGCCCATCAGCGTTTGGTCGCCGTGGATGTCCTGCAGACAGCGGTTCAACGCCTTTAATGCATGCTTGTGCGATATTGCGCTCTCGTCCCATACTTAACTTGCACTGCTACAAAAGGACTCACCGGTGATGCAACATCACCAAAAACTGTAACCGGAGCCGGTTGGGCCAAGATTCGGCGGCAACTTATAAACGGAATGTGCAGTCTGGCCATAGTAAAGCAAAGTTTTGGGAGGTACCTGCACCGAATCAGGTGGGAGAAGACGCCCAGATGCTACCATTGCCCGGAACGGCCGGACGACACGGTGGAGCAAACCGTGGGGTTCGCTTGGGCGGAGCCCCGCCGGTACCTTGTAGCGGCGATCGGCGGCGGCGACCTCTCGCTCCTCTCTCCCGACCCTGGTGAAAGCCATGGTCCGGGGCGAGAGGGAATGGGACGCCGTCGCCTCCTTCTGCGAAGCAGTGATGCTAGCGAAGGAGGTTGCGGAACATTAGAGAGAGAGAACCTCTTGTCCCAGCCGCCGCGGGAGACGCTTCGGGCGTCGGGGGCTACGTGATGGCTTCCGGCCACCGTAGGTGCGGGCCTGTGGATGGTGAGTAGCGGGCTAGCTCCCCGTCCGTCCATCTTATGACGACGACATCCCTCAAAGAGATGTCAGCATCAGGGGTCGCCAACGCTGCGGGTTTTTCGAAAGAGATACCGTGCCCGACTGCCCGACACAAAGGGCTAAGAAGGAACATGGGTGGTTTTTAGTCAGTAGAAGTCTGACACTCCCTACCACTCTGCCCAGAGCGGGAGGAGTCATTTGATGATTTCCCACCCCCCAAAAAACAAAAAAAGACCCGAGAAAGCCACAGTAACAGCTATATGAAGGCACGGTTGCTAGCATATATATTGCAATAGCTGTACAGCTGGGCGATTGATTGTGGTTCTGATCCCGTTTTCGATTCCCGCACAGAACAAAGAAATGTAATTTTAATTTCATTTTTGCTATGAACTTGAGATTTTTTCTTACTGTGCTGTGTACATTGGTAATTTTTTTGTTATCTATTCACGGAAAATATTCACACCGTGATTCAGGAAATGGTGTCCAATTATGAACAACGCCATCTATCAAATATGAAGTTAAACTGCAAAAAATTAATGCATGGAAAGTGAACACACACTATAGCCAAGTAGCGTCATTTAGACAAATTAAGAGTACCTATTGGTGCCGTAACTTTTGTAAAAGGTCTATTTAAAAGTTATCTGAGTTATTTATTAGTACCGTCTTGATGCAATAGATGTCGTTGCATGTATCTTTCGTAATGATTATAAGTTCTTCAAATTCATATATATTTATCGGATATCAGTATCGGATTACAATGAAACAAAAACTAAAACCCTAATCACATTTGGCTTCTTATTCCATACAAACTAACATGGACAAATGAAAACAATAGATTAGATTTATAATCACCTAACTCTATTTTGAATAGTTAAAAACATATTTAAGTATAGTACAAAATCAGCAATAAATTCAGTGTATGTCTTTCTAGGGCGTCTACTATGGACCCGATGCAACGTCGATAAAAAAAAAATATAGAGATTTGAAAATCATAAAGCATCAAAATAAAAATAAATAGTACTCACAAAAAGTGAAAACCGAGCTGGGGATCGAACTGGCGAACATGTTGAATATTTTTGGAAATCTCACAACATTATAAAAAAAAAACAAAAAGAAGACTGGATCTGATTTGAACTTACGTACATTTTTTTACGGGGAGGTCGCCAAACCGTTACGCTACTGACATCGGTGATAAAAAGTTCGAAATAGCCGTTCTATTGATATATATAGTATGACAGATATCAGCTGTCAAACCGCTGGGGCATATGGACATAATGCAATATTGCTCACCCCTCTAAGTAATTATAGCGATATTATATGGCCCATGTGTAATTCCAGACTATAATCAATCTCTGTGCCAAATTTCATTCAGATCCGTTGAGCCGTTCTGGCGTGAAAGTAGGATAGTGTAGCTGGGCTCTTGGAGTTCCACATCAGGTGTTCCAGATCTTCAAATTTATTCTCTAAGCAGAAAATGCTCATCACGTGGAACAATTTTTGCTATGGTACCATTTTTGTATCTCTTATAGTTAAGCTGGTCTGTTGTAGTTCTGCATCAGGTGTTCAAGTTTCCAAAATAAATTATAGCCCATATGTTGCCCAGACTGAATACCTATTCAACTAAAAAAAAATTAATCAAATCCGTCAAGTAGTTCCGAAGATTAGCGTGTACAAACAAACAGACATTTTTTTTTTTGGATTTGATCTCTTTTACTGCTTCTAAACCCCCCCCAATAATTATTTTTTAAATATATTCAATGTACAGACACAGCTTTTTTACTGTTTTATTATATGTATAGATAATGGGTGCTAATTAGCACCCATTATTATGTAGTAATTTCACGCAGACGACGACGTTCACAGGCAACAGGCAGTAAAAGAGAAAACATTCGCTTCGGTGTATCAGCCGCCCAGAAAACACAAACTGGTACGTCTTCTGACAATGCATTGTTGTTGAAATACGAATAAAAATACATCATCGAGCTCGCGTGTTGTATGGAGCATAATATTTGTACGGAGGCACAACTTTGTCACTCCACCCGAGCATTGTGGCACATTTTAATATTCCAAATAAACTATGACGGAGCGAAGGGGTATTTTTCTTTTGTGAACGTATCTTTTCAGTCGTGGGCTGAAGGAATTTTTATTTCTGCGGGTGAGGTATTATGATCGATGGGCTATTGTCATCAATAATTTGTTAATAATTCTAGTTTTCTATTGGTTCGAAGCTCGTTAAGTGTTTCAAGTGTCATAATTTTATAGATCCTAAGCAGTCGTTACTGATAGTCCAAGCTTGAAAAACTGTCGGCGACTGATGAGCATATGGTCCTGTGTTTAATTCCTAGATCAGCCAAAGTGATTTTTTCATCTTTATTTATAGTAGCCAAGGAATCTGGTTTTGTGTCCATTTCATGGCTTTAGGCTCTCCCCCTATTACTGTCGAAATATGGGTTTACTAATAGGTACACTTTCGCTTTACTCTTGGGGGATTACAAGCGTAATGCTTTGTTTTTGGACGTTGATGAAACTAAAATAACCTTATGACAGCAATAAATAGTCTAACTACAAAAAAAACAACCATCATTCCTGTATTTCGCGAATTTAAGGATTATGCAGAGATGTGCCTGAAGAATTTTACACCAGTTTTTTCTCGCGAACAGAATATTTTTTGACACCACTACAGAGGCTTTACTATTAAGAATTATTGATTAGTCTATTACTAAAATCAAAGCCTTAATATTATTCTGTGAGTGTAGCCAATAAGCTGAGTATAACATCATTCTGTCTGCTCGTACCCCTGGGGTGTGCCGTGATGATATTTTAGCTATACAAAATATCCCCTATTCAATATTCAGGAGCCGTCTAGAACGTGATGAGCCTGACGATAGTCTATGATTGATAAAGATAATACTACTGAGTCTACCGACCCCATCGGATTTGGTAATAATCTGCCTATTTGTTGAAAATAGATATTCGTACATAGTAATCATCTTGATAAATAATACCTATTATTTCTGTGTTATTTGTGATAAGTACCTATATTGCTTCGTCGGTATAGGGGTCTTCTTAAATATATTATTCAGTAGATTTTGTGTGCGATTTCAAGGTTAGGCAGAGTTTTATTGGAGCTCTTCCATTAGATTTGTTCCCGGATTTATGATCGGCACTAGGCTCAGCCCCTGTTATAAGAAACCATATACTATACGGCCCATATTTTTACGGGGACTACATGCACAATATTTAGATATTACACATTGATACTCGACTCTACATTTAATTTTTTTTTTAGGGTTCCGTACTCAAAGGGTAAAAACGGGACCCTATTACTAAGACTTTATTTTAAACATCCCATTCAAAATTTCAGAAACAAATTCAAAATGAAATCCATCAAACTCCTTTAATAATATATCAAAGTTGAATGTTTATAAATCACAGTGCGACGGGCCCAAAACTGGGACCGTTCGGGCCGGGCCCCCGGGCCTTATAATGTCACGATATGTCCGGTAAACGACAACGTAGCTCTGAGAGGACAAAAGACAATCGCTTTCGAATGCACTTCGTATTTGCAAAAGGACTTCCAATAGGATTTACAAAGGCTTGTAGTAGCCTCAACCATAAGCTTTACTTTATAAACAACTAGCTGATGCCCGCGGCTTCACCCGCGTGGATGTCGTTCAAATTATATACTAAAACCTTCCTCTTGAATCACTCTATCTATTAAAAAAAACGCATCAAAATCCGTTGCGTAGTTTTAAAGATTTAAGCATACAGACAAACAAACAGACAAAAATAGCGACTTTGTTTTATACTATGTAATGACTAGCTGATGCCCGCGGCTTCGTCTACGTGGATGTCAGTTATTGCGACCGATGTCGGTTATCGCGACCAAAAGTAATCTTTTCATCCCCCCCTTTCAACGCCTTACGACCTTTTTTTCGCAATAAAAAGCCTATGTCCTTTCTCAGGCTCTAGGTCTAGACTATCTGTGACTCTGTGTACCAAATTTAATTGAAATCGGTTCTGTAGTTTTGGCGTTAAAGCGCGACAGAGAGACAGAGAGAGTTACTTTCGCATTTATAATATTAAGTTAGGATAGTTAGGATTCATCATCATCAGCCTATAATGTTCCCACTGCAGGGACTCAGGCCTCCTCTCTAGGAGAGGGATGGGCTATAATGCCAATCCGCACTGGGCACCACGCGCGCCCAGTGCGGATTGGCAGATGTCACATGTCTTCGAATTTTTTGGTTCTAAGACATGTCGGTTTCCTCACGATGTTTTCCTTCACCGTTTTGAGAGCAGCGGTGATGAAATAAATTACACAAAGTTAGGATTGATTGACTTTTATTTCCTTTTTAACACGCCTCACCAGTAACGAACTAATCATCATCATCATCTCTCCCGCCTTATCCCAATTCATTTGGGGTCGGCACAGCATATCTTCTTCTATAAAGGTACTGATCCAGGTCATTTCCTCATATAAAGTCATCACTTTTCTAACGGGTTTTAGAAACCCGTCACCAAAGCCATCAGGTTATCTAAAGCCATGCAGTACAATTTATACCCGGAACATCAATCAAGATCCGCGTACCTGCCGCTACAGTTTTTCCTGAACAACGAAATAAATTTACATAGACTAACAGCTGTTGTTGCTCTATGCAAATACTTACTCTTTTCCCTCAAAAAATGGTTATTATAAATACGTTTAAAATATGTTTTAACAGGGAGAAACTGTTGTTTTTGTCTTAAACTAAGAGTGATGATGACGTGTCTTAAGCTACGTTATACGAGGGTTAATCATGCAGATAACATAACTTAAGGTTAGGCGGAGGTGCTGCGGGTTGTTCGAAAGACATACCACGGCCTCGACACAAATGGCTAAGAAGGAACATGGGTGGTTTTTGGTCAGTAGAAGTCTGACACTCCCTACCGCTCTGCCCAGAGAGGGAGGAGTCATTTGATGATGTCCAACGCCCCAAAAAACAAGAAAATTTGACGGATGTGTACCAACACCCACCCCACAGTTACGTTTAAGTTCCATGTAAAAGAAAGTTCCATGTTCCATGTAAAGAAATAATCTACCTAGCACAAATCCACACTCCGTGTCTGCTTCTGAGAAATTTCTGATAGAGAAATCCATTAACATTTCGCCCGACCCGGGAATCAAAATCAGGAGCTCAGCAGTAGTGCGACCACGACCACTAAGCCAACGAGACAGCTAAAGAAACTTCAATTCAAATGAAACCTGCAATTTTCAGAACACAATACGCAAAACCACAGCAAATTCTGGTCATCAACTACACGAAATACATGAGCCACACACTCAGAAACAGGACGCCACCGTCCCGCATTCACGAAACTTCGCCGAATCGCCGGAAAAAAAGATTATATTTCGAGAACTGAATCCGAAACTGCCACTGCCGGTGAAATGTGAACGTACGAACTTTCTCCACGCTTTTATTTTCAACAAAAGTCCAAAGCAAAAAATGTACGGTACTGTTTTGTGAACATTTTATTTTTCCGCTGCGGAAATTTGTTCTGCACAAATCTAAGTTGTTGGTGTTGTTGCTTATAATGGCTGTAAAAGTTACTCTCACTATATTTTTTTTTTGTTCTAGGCCATACCTGGGAATCTTTCAGTTAGTGAGTTATTGGGCGTCAAAGTTCCAACATTTTCACTTTTTTTTTTTTTTGAAATAATAGTTTTTAATGTTATAACTTTAATTTAAATACCACCAAAACATGTTATAAGTTTATAACTCCAATTTAAATACATCCACGTACTACTCAGTGCATTCCATCAGCATAATGTTTTAAGTGCGTTATCAATGTAACGCACTCACCTACTCACGTTTTACGGTAGGACTCAATTAGTCCTACTGTAAAACGTGATTTCAAAGACAAGTCGTTTCTTACCAATACTTTTTTCGTACTTGCACGTGCAGTTACTTAGTTTGATGTACAGAATGCATAGTTGACGGCTTCGTGAAAGGCTCGTTAACACCTTGTACTATTGACCACAATAGCGTAGATTTCAACTAGATTCTGATTATTCAAATTCTCAGAACTACCTTTCAGCAATCTACTTAGACCATCAAAAGAATAGCTCCAGTAAACAAACTCTAGCATGAATTTTGGCTTCATGAAGGGTCTCTTTGCAACTAGTATAATACACATCTGATTTGTTTGCTTGTATGGTGGTAGGTATGTGGTAACGGTACACATAACAATGCATCTATTTTTTTTTTAATAGAACAAGTTATGTTTAGCAGACATGTTGTATACAGGCCCTGTGCACACCAAGGACGGCACGACAGGGCATTTTATCTTTACTCAACGTAAATACGCGGCTAGTAGTACTTCACAAAATAAAATTACGCTTTTATTGGCACCCTCAATGCATTCCGCCATAGATACGAATTATCATAATAATCATTGTTCGGATCGTAATATTTATCACCAAAATCACGAATCTATTTGTTTTGTTATGCCCGATCACAACTTTTACTAATTTCTACGAGTCGCAAGTGTCGCTGTGGTGACTTTATTTAATGGGCCTACCGCACGCGCAGGCTTCACCACAGTCTTGCCTGCGCGATTATACGGTGCACACGGTACATCGCGCGTGTGGTAGGCGCATAACACGTATGTCGTTTGAGCGTGTATGTCGTGGTCAAGTGATACCCCTAATCATAAAATACCTTGGAGAAGTACACCACACGTTCTCTTTTTACCTAATCTGTAATTTAATTCGCAAAACATAGTTTACAAAGCCACAATAAACTAACTGACAATTTGCCAACGAAAAATGGCACGTAAAAACAATTTTTCACCCATATATTTACAATCTAATTCACTGTTGGACGTTGACGAAGGCTTTTATTGAAACAAACAACGTTAGCTAAAAATATAATTGGATATGAATTTATTGTTCCTGACAATATTTCAGTTGTATGCGACAATACAGGGCCGTATTGGGAGGTGGTACTTTAGATAACGAAACTAACTTGTAAATTTTAACAAGTTATATTTAATGCACACACACACACTCATATCATAGATTCATAGGTACTTACCACTTTTCCTTTCCCAAAGGGCTGAAGAAGGGCTGAAGGGCGGAAGCTGAAGTGTATCTAATAATACACTCACATTTCGCCAGCTAGGTTAAATCCAGACTTCGTGGTTGTTACTAGAAAATTCCTGATGAAAATAATCAGTAAAAGTTATCCGACCTGAAAATCGACCCTATAATAGGCCCTCATGCTCAGTAGTCGTCCCGCTTGTAACCGCTAGTTTAATGGGACAGTATTATTGTTTCTCTAGAAGCGTTTTACACATCGCAGTCCTCAGTCCCTCCCTGTCCCAATTTTATAGCAGCCCGTCGCTCGCAGCGCCTACGCAATGTTTATTTGTCGCCCGTTTGTAAATTCGCGAACGCATCCATTCGTGGCGGGCACCATGAAGTTATAGATAAATATGGAGACCACACTTCGAATACCTACTTGAAGCAAAACTTATGCATCGCTATCTCGCTCTCTGTGGGCTGACCCTCTCTTTCTAAGTAGGGTAACCTTTATTTTATTTTACCTAGGACATTACGTAGTTCCTTTT
Organism: Diarsia dahlii; assembly: GCA_949775195.1. Lineage (NCBI taxonomy): Eukaryota > Metazoa > Arthropoda > Insecta > Lepidoptera > Noctuidae > Diarsia > Diarsia dahlii. The sequence continues at coordinate 9,032,871 of OX459210.1, read as the reverse complement.
CATAACTTGTGTTTGATTAAATTAATATATCCACATCTCTGTTCACTTCTAGATTGATGAAAGATGCCAATGATAAATTACGAAAGAAGCTGTTTGCTTACAGTGTGAAAGTTCCTGATTTTTTGGCAGTTTGTCATTTTCAATCACGCAAAAAAGTCTTAGGTCGTATACGTACGTAATTTTGCACAGAAATAGAATATAGACCATGGCCAGTATAAAAGTTTAGTTCCTGTAGCAATACGAAATTAATGATCTTCTATCTCTATATAAATAAAAAGAGAAGTCCTGACAGACTGACTCATCAACGCCCAGCCCAAACCCTTGGACCTAGAAAGCTGAAATTTTGCACAGAGGTTCCCTTTATAATCTAGACGAGGAATAAGGAAGGATTTTTTGAAATTCAACCCCTAAGGGAGTTAAATAGGGGATGAAAGTTTGTATGGAAAATCGCCATTTTCACGCGGGCGAAGCCGCTGGCAAAAGCTAGTAAATCATAATGGCAGAAGAGGTGGTGACACGACCACGGTGGTTGCCTACCGCAAGGGCTGGTGGGGTGGCTCAAGATAATGAATCTGGAAGGATTTGGGAGAGATTTTTGCCCAGTACAACTCTTACTATAAAATCATGAAATCGCAAAAAAGAAATTAGATGTTTCTTTTATTTTGTAGACTAATGAAAATGATACATACAAGATGATTTTTTTTTAAAGATTTCTGGGTAAGTCAGTGTTAAGGTTTTTTACCACTGTCTAATTTTTAATATTATGTATTTTCATCTAAATACGGGTCTTTAATAGGAACGGTAATACATATGTATAAAACCTCAAAAAGAAACAAAAACACTTTCTAAATTAAAATCATTTTATTATAATATTTTCTATTATATTACGAAGACATGTCCTGATTTTTTTAGTCTGTCGTAAAACTCTTTGCTTAAGAATCTTGGATTTCTTCTGCAGTATTTTTTCTTCAGTTGATTTTATTTACACCTGTACGCCCCTATCAATCTTCGTAGAGACCTGGGCTTCGCTGTTGACCTAAAACCAGAAGAGTGTGAAATCAGAACATAATTTTATATTATTCATTACATTTACTGTATTATTTAAATAGTAATTGGCTATTTGACTACTGTTAAAAATTCACGAAAATGTTATGTTATTTCAAAGAACTAACAGAAATAACACGGTGTGTGAAAAAAGTAATAAAATGTAATAAAGCGAGTATGATAATGACTATATAATTAATGAAGGTCCCACGGAAAGTCCCAGATATATCCCCAATATGGTCACACTACTTCAGTATGACTCCTTAAAAACAAAAACAAATAAAATTGCAGAAAGTCCATGAAATTCAATGTAAAACTGTTTGGTCTTTACATAGTTATCTAAGTTATCATTGACTAAATCATAGGTCAAGCTTTTATGAAGTAATTAATTGAAAATACAAAGAAATATGCAGAAATATGTTTACAATTATTCAGTGTCAAAAATCCCGATTTAAACACTTACGCATGAAATCTTATATCACCTCCTGGACACCACGTACTACCACAACCACTCACTACACAAGTTTGCACCATTTTCTCAATTATAACTTTGATTACAGGTAAATATCTCAAACGAAACTGTGAACCGCAAAGTAAACAACCGCCATATTGGTACGATTTATGTTGACATGTGGGGCCAATGTTGCCACATCACCACATCCTTAGGAAATGGGAAAATAATTCACTGATTCGCCAACCTTGTCAAGCATTCGTGACATACTATTTTGGAATTTTAATTTCAGTAATCTTAGTTTAGCTTTTTATTTATTAGCACATTATTTGACAGTATTTAACTTCTGATTACATTTGTGTGGTGACTCTTTTTAAAAATGAAGAAGGAGATTTTAATAACGAGATAGCAATACTATCGTCCACCTTAGAAAGAGAGGTCAGCCCACAGAGAGTGAGATAGAGAATCGTAGGTATTTGACTCAAACTTTTGTTCTAAGTGTGGCCTCCATATTTATCTATAACTTCATGGCGGGCACCGGGCAGCTGTCAATCGTCGCGCGCGCCAAAATGGCTGCCAATCAGTTAAATTGAAGACGGAATTTTAAAATGCGCGCTGTCTGATGCTCTGACTTAGAAATGCGAATTCTTTATTGGAAAACTACGTGTTAAGGGTCTAGTTTAAGAAATGTTTCGTCGAATTGACTGACTTGAGTAACTATATCATGCGTAAAATCATTCAATAACGCTAGTACCTAGTAGAATGTACGAATGTACGATTGCCTTGCGCTCTAGCATCTACCTCAAACCAATCAGAATAAACAGGCTTTTTAAAACCAATATCCATATTATTTCCATCTATACTTATAATAAATCTGTAGAGAGGTCAATTCTGTACATGATATATATTTTCAAAATAACTATCAGGGGGTAATTAGTGATCGATACTGATGCCAAAAATGCAATCAGTAAAATTTTTGTCTGTCTGTCTGTCTGTCTGTCTGTCTGTCTGTCTGTCTGTCCTCCTGTCTGTATGTTCCTTATAGAAACAAAAACTACTCGACGGATTTTAACGAAACTTGGTACAATTATTCTTCATACTCCTGGGGAGGTTATAGTATACTTTTCATCACGCTACAATCAATAGGAGCAGAGCAGTGAAGGGAAATGTTGGGAAAACGGGAGAAGTTGCTCCATTTTTTAAGCTTCCGTCGCGTGTGTAGCCTTAATGGTTAAAGCTACATAGAAATCATTTATGACGGAAATGTTCTACATAAAATTATCTAAAAAATATCCCACAACAGCATATGTCTATCTTTTATGGTTGACTCACAATAACACGTGTAACTCCCGATAGCTTAGCAGTTCGGAGCTTTCTGATTATATTTGTTTACTCTTACGTTTATAATACTCTCACTCATCCCTAATTAAAAGAAGTTAATATTATTACCTATTCAATAAAAAAAAGAATCATAGTAATCGGTATAGAAACATCAAACTGAACCAAATATGAAATACGCTAATAAGCTGCGCGTGAATACTGAATCATGCCATAAGGATTATTTTTGTGTAACGGGAGCGAGCTTCATTCAATATTTGGCTGTTGATGCGTTCAGCGTTCGACCTTATTGACAGACAATAATTGATATTAGCAAACCGTGCTTATCAGCGCGACTTTTAGTCTTTAAATAGTTTATTTGAATTTCTTTTGTTGTTATTTTATAAAATAGGTATTAAGTAGTTATTTTGGTAGTGTTTAAATATTCGTTCAAATTACAAATTATTAATAGTTCGTATTTTTTTTCTTTTTAGGGGAAGTAGTACCTACGCATAGATTTTTAGATACCGATAGGTAAGTTTTGGCTAATTTATAATCAATTTTATTTTTGTATTAAGTAGGTAAAAGCGTAGATACTTTTATTAATTATAGTAGTTATAGGTATTTATTTTAAGTGAAGTAGGTAAATTAAGAGGGCTCAAGGGCAGAATTTTCGTGTTGCTGGAGTAGATCTCGGTGTCAGTTGTTTCTCGCATGGTCAGTTATATGTCGCTCTTTCCCGGGTTAGCAGTTCTAGAAATCTTTATGTTCACGTGCCGGACGGGTCAACTTTCAACATAGTTTACCCGGAAGCTTTGGGCTGAAGTTTTACCTATAGAACGCTATAGGTACCTCATCATCAACAGCCTATTAATGTTCCCACTGCTGGGACACAGGCCTCCTCTCTTAGAGAGGGAATGGGCTATAATCCACCACGCGGGCCCAGTGCGGATTGGTAGATGTCACATGTCTTCGAATGTTTTGGTTCTAAGACATGCCGGTTTCCTCACGATGTTTTCCTTCACCGTTTTGAGAGCAGCGGTGATGAAATAAATTACACAAAGTAATGTGCCTGCCTGGGTTCGAACCCACGACCTACTGTTCGTAAGTCGGGGCCGCCACCACTGGGCCACCGCTGCTCCTATATAGGTACCTACTTAAGCCTCATGTGAAAGTGATCTAAACAATATTACCAATACATTAACTTAATAACATACAAGGAGTTACACGCTGACGGAGTCGCGGGCACAGCTATTAATAATAATATTCTGCGGTTCCTTTTTGTGATATTTTTCAACAGTATTGTGGATTGACATTATTGTATTTCCCTACTAAAATACGAAAATTAATCTGTCTGTTACATCAAAACCACTGAACCGTGAGGAAGGACATAATGGTATTTTTTTACGAAAAACGACGGAAACGCGGACGAAGTCGCGGGCAAAAGCTAGTAAAAAATAAAAGGCTCATTTACCCACCGCAATTCGTTTATATTTTGTTGCATTCGCGAGTCGCGACACAGATGTGTCATTCGCGTAAATATCCGAACGCATCGAACCGTGGTCACAGCTGTCAGATGCCTCTCGCGCCAAAATGGTCGCCCGTCAGTTCCCAAATTGATATTGGATTATATCCATGAGTGCCAATGCTGCGTTATTTACGCATTTATTTCTGTAGCGTTTCAATTAGAACTGAATTCTGCGTTTTTTGTTTTTAATAAATTTATATTTTATTTATTTTCTATTGCGTAATTACTTCACATTAGTCTTGAATAGAGCGAATTGGAAAAGAGAAAAGAAGGCCTTCGTCCTGCTGTCGGACGAGTAAACACTAAAAATTGATGTCATAACCGGTCCTTCGAATAGTGGGTAGTCTGATTTATTAAAAATCAGTACACATATTGTGTTTGAACAGCAAATAAGCTAGCTACCGCAAACTATATTTAGGTCACAAAATAAACCATAATAAATCACAAAATGACGTTATTGCTCGTCATTGACAAAGCCGAACAATCATAATTTAAAAAGCAATTTCAAATTCAGAAGCCTATTGAAACTGCAAAATGGCGTCTGCGGTCATCTGGATTTAGTAGTGATCAATGAACTCGTTTCTGAAATAGATGGCGCCACCAACGTTAGAGGCGTCGAATGGAAAATACATGTCAGCCGCACTGGGGTAGGTACGGATTTCCGACAGTTTTTTTCAAAAAAAGCAAATTGAATTCCAGTCTATACGACTATCGAAACACGACGTTACATTGTTGTTGTTTTGAAACCGAAAATGTGTAATTTATTTCGTGGAATCCGTTTTTATTTGCCTTCGTGCTGAGCTAGAATCATGATAATTGCAAGGTAAATTAAATCGTTAGTAAGCAATAGAAAGAGCTTTCTTTACGTGAGTGCTGGGAACTTAAGCCCACTTAACATCTAGAAGTCGTTAGAAACTAAACGTGTATTTTAATTTAAATGATCCGTTACTGTCAGCGGTTAAGTAGAACTTAAAAGCATTCAGTTTTTCTTGAACCTTACAGTAAAAGTCAGAAGTAGTGGTGTCTTTTACAATTTTAAACTATCTTCAAAGTCACTGTACCTATCGTGTTTTCTTAGTTTTTTTTCACCATTTTCTTTGTGAACATTGGAGTCTTTGGTCAACTGGACCCACTCGCTACTGGGTCCAGTACACATGATTATTTTTATTGGTCGACTGGACCCACATGCAAAATTGAAAAAAACATCTATTGGTTAAAGGTACCAGCGGGTACAGTCGAGCGCAAAAGTATTCAGTTGTAATATAATAAAACGCAATTTAATTTGGTAGTGTTTATTCTTAATCAAAATCTCATAATATTATGTAATACTCAAATATAAAACGGAAAAAATAAGTAGGTACTATTTAAAAATAACTGATGGCTATTTAGTAAAGTCCCACAAACTACCAGGAGAACAGAAGTAGGAAGGAGGTATTAAAAGGTATTGAAAACTGGAATGTTTTTTTTAAATAACTTATTTAGTAAAGTCCCACAAACTACCAGGAGAACAGAAGTAGGAAGGAGGTATTGTATTACAAACAAGATACCGCGGCCTCGACACAAAGGGCTAAGAAGAATCATGGCTGGTTTTTAGTAATTTCTAATATAATAACATGCAATGATGAAACTATATACTTCACCATTCTGTGTCTCTTGGTACTTTCGAAGACTTCTTTTATATATAAAAATTATGAGATTCCTATTAACAATATACAATACCTCCTTCATGTTTCTGGCCTCCTGGTAGTTTGTGAGACTTTACTACACTAATCCTTTTTAAATTATCCCATTGAGTAAAGTTGATATTAATAAAACTAAAAGATTCGGCTTTACTTCATGTGCGTGACTGTACTTTATAATAAAATTAGGTAAAGGGTCTAGTCGACCAGTTCAAATTTTGAATTGGTCGACTGAACCCGTGGGTCCAGTTGACCAAAGACTCATTGTAGGCCTGATAGATTCCTGGACCCTTGTTTTTTTTTTTTTCTTGTTGACCCCCCATACGTAGATACTAATGCTGTAACATATATACATTTATTTAAAACCGAATCATTTTAAAAAGGTAACCATGGAGTTTCTGACCTGTTCTTGTCATATGAAAACGACTAACCCGATTCATGCACTTTTTCTCGACGTTTTATAAGTGTCTATTAGGCCTATGTGAAATAAAATATATTGTACAAAAAAGCTAATAAAGGCAGTAGTATTTTTTACACCTACTCATGCCCAAAATCCTATTTCCCGCGACAGTAGTTTCTGATACATCTTACAATAGTTACATTTCCCCGCGGCGTAACACGGTTGAACATACACCATATCAGCCCTATTTCACGTGCCACGCTTTTGACAATCCCATTTGCGACAGCATTTACAGGTTAGAGCCAGCGATATTTCAAAGTAAGCGGTGCTTTTCTTATCCTGAATCTGGCCCCGAAGTGGCGGGAAATTGGTAGCATTATTCCAAATAAGGCAAGATGGCCACCAGCAAGCCGCTGAATGAGGTGGAAATTGGTGAAAAATTGTCGAAAGTACACGATCTGGGTTTTGTTGGTGTCTTTTTTATTTATAAAAAGTTTTATTTTATTGGCGACTCATTGGCGATTAATGGGATTTAGAAAGGGGGCTTTGAAAAATGGTGATTATACAAGGTGTAAATGGACCCTTCAGAAGACGATAACCAAGCATTCTGAATGTCATACTAATAAGTACTAAGTTTACTCAAAAAATAATGCTGGGAAATGACTTTTATTTTTGGGGTGAAAAGTCACCTTTTAGATACTTACTCAATTGTAATTAATAGTTCCGGGTTCGTGGAGGTTTTTAAATACTTGTAAAATAGGAATACTATAGAAATACTAGGAACTTTGACCCCAACACCAGCCTGAGGGCTCACAAAACAAAAAAGCGCCTTCTGCACACTTCCATTAGTTATTAGAAAGTAAAGTACCTATTGCACACACTATATACCAAAACATCTGAAAACACAAGGAAAACCGTTTTTATGCTTAAGGCGAGGTTACCCTACTTTGTTTTTATGTACGCACGACCTCACCCCCCGCCCTGCCGCGCGAGCGATATAATGCCTAAATTTTGACTGTTTTTTCTCTCTTGGAGAAAAATTATAAAGAAATTATACATTATGTGACCCGAGATAATACATATTTTTTACGACCTCAAGTAAAACGATTATTTAGCCATCATTTGGACATGTCTTTGCGATTTAATTGGATGCAGTGAAGTGTAAGTAATCGTGTATCGCATGCCCGACATATCATGATCGAAGAGTCAACTATGTAATACATTTTTTTCAAAATTTAAATCCGTTCCATGTACGATTAAAACGCTATTGTTGACGACGTTTATCGGGGTAACCCCGCCTTAACACAAAAATATGCCGTTACATATAAAAGAAGAAAAATAATTTGCACACACAATACCGGTGATCAATGGGCAGGAAAGAAGGTGAACACTGAATTGGGAAACTAATACCATACCATGGATAAACGAGTACCTTCCGGGGCGAAGTCTCAGCGCAAATTATACGGAAATGAAACATTTAGGTGAACATCTTGGTTCGAGAACATGACTGTCTCGTTTGGCACTCATTCATACCTATTACATTCATATGTAATTTCTCAGAAGTAGCAGCATTTGTGCACGGATGTTGGCACAAGGTTAGCCCCTATTGCAGAGATGAGACCTTGCACGTGCCGTCCAATGATATTGCTTATAGTAAAGATTGATAGATAAATAAATAAACTAAATAAATGTTTTCAACTAAAAACTCTTTATTTACTACCAAAAAGAAACTTTTCTCAAAAATGGTATGTAATGTTGCCATAACATCTCTAGAAAGTATCCAGAAAGTGAACTTTACCGGAGACTTATTCACAACTGTCCAGTAAGAAGCGAGATTTTAAACTTGGAATCTCCTACTGTCCAGTAAGTAAGTATGTAATTTACTTACTGGACACTAGGTCATCCTCTTTAGATCTGTTTAGAAAAAAAAAAACATAGTACCAGACACAGATTAGAGTTTAGCCATTATAACATGGTTATAGAAGGGAGGTTCCAAATATATATCTATCTCTCTTTTTGGTATGACATTTTATGAGATACATATATTTTTGGAACCTTAAACAGCCATTTTATACGTTGTGTTTTGTACTTAGTAATGTTGTAGAACTATAGTGTGGGATTTTATGATTGTATTTAGTAATTTCAGTTTATTAAAAAGTTTTTTCTAAAGTTGTTTCCTAAACTGCCTCGTTGGTCTAGTGGTCGCAAGCTCGACTGCAGAGCGTGAGGTCCTGGGTTCGATTCCCGGGTCGGCCAAAAAGTGCTATTGTGTTTTTCACATATGAATGTAACCTTCAAAATTAATTAAACGAATTTGTTGTTAAACTTTCTTTAATTTTTGAGAAAAGCATTATACAAACCTCAACCAGTAAGAAAGCCATCCTGGCCTCGTATATAACCAGATTACCAGACCTCACCTGCGGTTCGGTCCGGTTAACTCATACTTGGCCAGGAAGGCTTACTTACTGGATTCTGCAGTAATGTACTATTACCTCTTTATAGTAGCATAAGTGTAACTTCTGTTGTTACTGATTAGATGATAAGTAACTTATATATTGTACTAGCTGATGCCCGCGGTTTCAACCGCGCGGATGTCGGTTATCGCTACCGATGCCGGTTATCGCGACCAAAAGTAATATTTTCGTACCCCCCTTTCAACCCCTTGAATAAAGTTTTCTTTTAAATTATTATTAAAAAGTAGCCTATGTCCTTTCTCGGGTATCAAAATATCTCCATACCAAATTTTATGCCAATTGGTTCAGTAGTTTAGGCGTGATTGAGTAACAGACAGACAGAGTTACTTTCGCATTTATAATAATAGTATGGAAGTGGATATGGATAGTACCAATAAGAGTTGTAAGAGGTTACTTTTAGTAGATTATAATAATATGTTGAACTGGACTCGTCTACCAAACGGTTTCTAATCGAATCTTATGTTATTCTTCTCTGAAAATAATTACTCGTAGACTCGTAGGCATACATGAATATATTATTATGGTTAAAAATTTGGTGGTGTGTCTAAAATATTGGGTAACGTGCCAACACTGGCACGCGTGCCATTGATTCGCCATCGCTGCCCTATAATAATAATAATAATTTATTTATAATTTATTTTATCAGGCGGAAATAAGGTGCGTGCCTTCAACGGTTGGGTCATGCCGGTTTTGATGTACTCTTTCGGCATACTCAAATGGACTCAAACAGAGCTAGATGCCCTGGATAGACGGGTCCGTACATTGTTGACGACATATCGAATGCATCACCCACGTTCTTCGGTTATGAGACTGTATATCCCACGGAAGTGTGGAGGTCGAGGCTTTTTAAATGCTAAGACTCTCCACAATCGTGAGATATGCAGTCTCAGGGAATATTTCCTGGAAGCCGACGTGGGGATGCATCGAGATGTTGTCGCGGTGGACAAAGGCCTCACCCCGCTCTCCTTGGCTAAAGAGAACTGGTGCAAACCTGTAGTGCTTGACACTAAAGACCGCATGGAGGTATGGCAGAGTAAGGAGCTTCACGGACGCTTTTTACGGGCCTTACACGGGCCCGATGTAGACTTGTTAGCGTCCGTAGCCTGGCTACGTTCCGGGGAACTCTTTGGAGAAACCGAAGGTTTTGTCTGTGCAATTATGGACGAAGTTATGATGACGAATAACTACCGGAGATTTATTGTGAAGGACGGTACGGTTGACATTTGTCGGGCATGCCACCGTCCGGGCGAATCAATTCGTCACATTATCTCCGGGTGTTCTCGTCTGGCTAACGGAGAATACTTGCATAGACACAACCTTGTAGCCAGGATTATCCATCAGCAACTTGCTCTGAAATACAACCTTGTGGAATCGGAAGTGCCGTACTACAGGTATGTGCCCGACCCAGTTCTCGATAATGGCAGTATCACACTGTACTGGGATCAATCCATCATCACTGACAGGACTATTATGGCTAATAAACCTGATATAGTGGTGGTGGATCGATCAGAGCGGCGCGCAATGATTGTTGACATAACCGTCCCGCATGACGGGAACCTCGTGAAAGCCGAGAAAGATAAACAAATCAAGTATCTTGGCTTGCGAGGTTGTCGACATGTGGGATGTGGACTCAGCGATCATTGTGCCGATAGTCGTTACAGCCAATGGCTTAATTGCCAAGAGCCTCGACCAACACCTGAGGAGGCTCTCGTTAGGCGGCTGGATCAAGGGCTTGATGCAGAAAGCGGTACTCCTGGACACGGCTCGCATTGTTAGGAGGTTCCTTTCTCTGGAGCCCTGACCGCCGGTAGCTTGGACCCTGTTCCCGATACCGGTGGGCTACAATTTTTTATATTTTTAAATGTTTTTTGTATTGTTTTTTGTAAGAAATATTTAAAAATGTACTAAATTTGTGTAAAGATAAATAAAGGAAATAATAATTTATTTATTCATTTAAGTAACATGACTCATAGTGTTAGTAACAATTTCTCTTATATCTATGTTAGTAAACTAAATTAAACACAAAAGAAAACAAACAGAACAAAACACGAAATCAACAGAACAAAGGGGCACAATACTAGCAAACAGGTCCAGCAGAGATTTTGCAGCACCGGTTAACGATCGCGCAGTCCAGTCGGCCAGAAATCATCTTAAGGATGCTGTTGGAGCTGCCCCGCACCCTGCGTACCAGGGATGCGCATCTCTTACGCATTACAGTGTAAAAACAATCTACGCGGGCTTCTGCAAACATCCCTGAAGCACTACAGAAACGCGGCAACCCCATCAGCACCCTAAAAGCATTATTATACTGGACGCGAAGGTCGCTGTACGCCTTCAGTGTAAAATGAGCCCACAGGCTACACGCGTAGAATGAAGTACAAAACGCCCGAAATAAGGTTACTTTGACTTCACTCGAACAGCATGCAAACCTGCGAGCTATCATGTTAGCACGTACAGACAGCGCCCTTCGCTCCCGTTCAATATCATTATCATCCCTGAGGTCGGCAGTCAGAATGTGCCCTAGATATTTAAATTGGTTTACTCTCTGCAGAGGAACACTGTTCAGTTTAATGGTAGGCATCTCGATAGGTACACTACTGCTGCCGGCCTCAAAGACCATAACTTCACTCTTTTTCACATTGTACACAAGTCCATGCTTTAATGCATACGTTTCACAAATCCCCAACAGCTTGCTGAGGCCGCAGGGCGACGCACTCAGCAGCACCATGTCGTCTGCATAGCTAATATTATTTAAGCACACACCATCTATATAGCAGCCAACCCTGGTGCTACTGAGCTCCTCAATCAGTTCCTTCACATACAGGTTGAAGAGCGTGGGCGATGTCAACCCCCCTTGCCGCACCCCGCACTCCAACCCATATGCGTCAGATCTGACTCCTGCCCACCTGACACTATTGACCTGGTTTCCATACCAGAACTTGACGATGTTTATAAGTTCTCTGGGTAATTTAGCATCTAGCTTTTAGCAGTAATCTAGCTTTTTCCACAGTAGCTCATAAGAAACCAGGTCAAAAGCTTTCGAGAGGTCAAGAAATCCAGCGTATATGGGCGTTCTCCGATCCGTATAATATTTGACAGTCTGCTTAAGACACAAAATCGCACTATCTGTCGACAATCCGGGCCTAAACCCGAATTGGTTGTCATGAGGTATTATGTATTTATTTAGTTGCGAGTTAAGCAGACCATCAAATATCTTCGAGATAATTGTCGCCAATGATATGGGCCTGTAGTTATTTTTATCGGCTATATCGCCAGTTTTATTTTTCACCACAGGTACTACCAACGTTCTTAACATCTCTGCAGGCAGATATGCATGACTTATGCACAACGCGAATAACATGGACAATGTCCTGGTAGGGGTCGCAAACCGGGATCCCGGATACCGAAAATACCGGGATACCGGACCGAAAATGGTCCTTCACAATACCGGTATTGAATTTTAGAAAACCGGGATTTACGATATTTTCGGTATTCATCACAGAACGATGCAAATCGCAAATCACGGCACTTTTCCTGCACCGCCGCCACTTTTCCTGTACTAGTTCTAACGCGTTGCTGCAAGAAGAATGTTGATTATTACTATTATAATAGAATATGCTTGGTATAATTTAAGATTTTACAGATTTAATTAAACGAAGAATATTGATTACTTAATTCATTTTTGTTTAATATGGCTTTCATTAGCGCAGGTAGCGATGTTGCAATTTCGATGGGAGGGAGATAAATCGTATTCTTTGTTAAAAAGTTGATTTTCTTTTAATTGCTGACTTCCCAAAAAGAAGGTTTCTATATTCTACCGATTTTTGTCGCGATGTCGAGAGACACCGCCAAGGTCACACCGAGAGACCGCATTCTCCGTCGTGAGGGTTCTCACGCGTATGCTGGCATCCACCGTCGAGTGCTTCTTGCGTAACACCAATTTGGTTAATTCGGACCCATCCCCTCAAGGTGCTCGACGAGGCGGTTTGCATTTATAATCAAAGAGCTTGCCCACCTCGTCGAGCAGCACAATGGGCCGGTATGCGGACGGAGAGTCCCAGCTTCTAGATGAGGACCACCTTCCCCGTCTTCCAATGAAGCGGAAATAGCCTCTTTCCAAGCATGCGCTTAAGAACCCCTCCAGTCGGGGCCGAAGAGCCTATGAGGCCAAGACCCAGTCTTTGCCAGGCAACCCATCGGGTCCCGGGGCAGTATTTTTGGCTTTAAGCCTACGTACCGCCACTCTCAGGTCTACCCCAGTCACCTCCTGAATGTCGTCATCGTCTCCTGAGTGGTCCGCTTCCAGCATCGCAGGTGGCGGAGCCATGCTGATGCTCCCCTCGCGAATCACCACGTCCTCCACGAGGTTAGGCCGGAGACTCTGCGTCAGCTGGGGGGGCCGGGTGCGGAGTTTGTTCCGCAAATTCTTATATGGGCGCCCTCACGGATCTCTGTTGAGAGTCTCCAGCATCACCTCGCGGGCCTGATCCTTGGCCCGCCGAGGAGCCTCGAGGAAGGCGGTCTCCGCCGCTCTATTCCCTTCATACAGCTCCGCTTCAATGGCTTCCGCATTCGGAGGACGAATGCGGAGCCTGCGATGCCTGGCGTACAGGTGCCGCGCCGCCACACACTGCTCACGCAGGTGTGACAGCTCTTGCGACCACCAGTACACCTGACGCCGGGCGCTTCCTGGCCGGACTCGGGGCATTGCCATGTCGCATATCTCAGACATGGCCTCCTGGAACCAACCCGCCTCGTCGTTGACGTCCGCAGGCCTGACCGGTAATGGCACCCAGGCCCGCACGATCGAGGCTTAAAGGAGGAGCTCCCGGTACAGCTGCTTCAGCGCCCATCGCGGAACACTCGGGGTCTGTGGGACCGGCGCGCTTGAGAACTGGGCCGAGACCTCAAACCGGATATACTGGTGGTCGAAGTAGGTCTCCACACCCTCCATGACGCGCCAGTCAATGACACGCTGTGACAGAGCTGAGCTGGCTAACGAAATGTCCACCACCGACTCGCCCCGCGTCCGTACAGAACCCCGGTTCAGGATGTCCAGGCCTGTTCCCAGAGCCCAGCACTCGACCATCCCACCCCGCACATCCGTGTAACGAGAACCAATCAATGCCAAGAGCTTGACCTGGCCAAGCTCTTGAAGTCCCCGAGTACAAGTACGGATGCTTAGTTAATATTTATATATAAAGGATATTGCAACTAAAAGTAACAAAATAAAAAAACTTTTTTGCAAAAAAACCGTTGAAGTCGGTTTTAAACTTATATCTTTTTAAATTCTCTAATTTACCATATCACTATAGATACTATAAAAAATATAACGGAAAGAAAAACTAATAAAACATATATAATTTCTATAAATGCCGAAAATACCGAAATTACCGGGATCCCGGTATTGTCCTAGACTCAATACCGAAAATACCGGTTTCGGAAAGTGGGACCGGTATTGCGACCCCTAGTCCTGGGCAGATGGGAACCCGCATATCTCAGGTGCTCAATGCTGAGGTCATCATTGCCGGGTGACTTTCCTCTCGACATGGATGATATTGTTTTCCTATTATCGTTGGCGCTGAACCTTGTTTTAAGCTCCATCCCAGTCCCAACATCGAGCACCCATGACGGCGGCCCCAGTGGCGATTTTACACTGAAGTGATTCTTAAAGATATTCGCTATCTCTTTAGAATCACTTGCTCCATCGACACACACAGGGAGCCCAGGCCTTTTATTTAACCTGTTTGAGGCTTTCCAGAATGATTTAAAATCCTTTCGTGAGTGATGTGAAGCGAGCACGTCCATTTTAATTTGACTTTCCTATTGCATGGGACTTACACATTTGGCTAAATGTGGGTGTAGGTACAGTCAGAACAAAATTTGAGGCATCGATTCGTGAAATAGAAGACTGAAGAAATTTTTTTACTGAGATGATGATGACATTTTTTTTATTGCATAGGAATGGAAATGTAATCAAAACAATGACTGACAGATGTAGCATTTCTCAAAAAGTTTTTGTATTCAACTTCTAAAGCGAGGAAAAGAAAAACAGACCTTGTTGGTCTTCAAGCTACCTTGAGGAGTATTTCTTTTTCCTTGAGAAAGAATCTGCAACAATTTCCTTTATCATTTTTAAAAGATTTTCAAAGAAGGGTTATTATCAAGACGCTCCCGGTTAAATGCAATTATTCTAAGAAAAGACAAGGAATAAAACTGAGACGAGCAACGCAACATGTATTTTGTTCTTCTTGTATACGCTTTGCAGTTATGAATTCGTAACTGTAGAGCCCAACATCCGTAGAATAAAACTGTATGGTTTGTTCTCTTTCTTAACAAGACTGCACATTTTAATTTTGCCTTCACCATCATTAAAAGAATTAACTCAGGAACATTTTTATCAATAATTAAGTAACGGGTATATAATTGCATTCGAATCGGAATTCACACCCGGGCCGCAGACAAGTTCGTTATGGAGCCAAGAACAGAAGCAACAAATGCCCAAATATATCAAACGACGTTTTTAGTACTAAAGTTTTGTCATGGTGTTGTGTGACATGTGTTTACTGTTACATTATTTATACAAGTGCAATTGCTATACTTTTTATATTGGTCCTCTTCTATAACCCTTTTCGCGAAAAATCCGGCCTGACGTCATGTTTAAAACACATAAGATATCTGAAAACCTACTCGCTACTAAAACTACTTCCTCCGCTTCCCGCCAAAGAGTCGAAACTCCTGCGATAAGGGCCACATTCCCTTATCAACAACACCTCACGTCACATAGGCACCCCGTTATCATTGTATACGTCGTTCAGGCGTATCGAAAGTGTAAATTATGATTGATAGGCCCGATTACCACACCCTATGTCACTCAGGGGTAGCACTGAGCACTTGAACTATCGTTTTACTATGATAAGGGTGATTTTTTTTAAGATTTTTTTTTAGTATTTTTTGAGGGGTTCAACTATTCTTAGTTTCCCTCGTGTCATTTGTAGATTTTTGACAGTCGTTACGAGTAGTTAGAAAACGAAAGTCTGACATACAGCCTTACGAAGGGATAAGTATCCTATTACCCAGTTAGCGCGACTACTGAATTAATCGATTCCCAAGTCAGTCAAAATGTTTTTTGGGAATAGGGGATCGGACTGACTCAAAAAAATATAATTCTGTTTAGTCCGTCAGTTAGATTATCGAAAAATATTGGATACGTGTTTTTTGTTTTATCAAATCAATAAAAATTGACGAAGATAAAGCGCGTCAAAGATCATGGAGTGGGGCTTGAAACGTCAATTGAAGGTACAAAATGTACTTTCATATGACGTCACACGAGTTTTCAAAGCACTGTATCGTCTTCATTTTTTGTTAACGTGAAAAAAGAAAAAATACGTGGTTAATATTTTTTGGAAATCTATCTGACGGACTAATTAGTTTTTTTTTGTCCGATCCCCTATTGCAGCTAAAGATTTGTGCCCGTTATTGACAATACATGTGCCCCCCTATTACTTTGGAACTTTTAAGTGCACCTCTACCTCCCTTCGGGGATTACAGGCGTGATGCTAAGTTGTTTGTGTGTCTTAACTATTGCCGGGGGCTTGTGGGTTCTTCAGAGGCAGTAAGAGCGTCATATGGGTTAGATTTAATAGCCATCCACATTCATATAACTCTAAACTTTCCTCAAAACATGTCTCATTGCCCGTTGGGGCTGCGGGTTGTTCGAAAGAGATACCGCGGCCTCGGCACAAAGGGCTACGAAGGAACATGGGTGGTTTTTAGTCAGTAGAAGTCTGACTCTCCCTACCGCTCTGCCCAGAACGGGAGGAGTCATTTGATGATGTCCTAAAATTAAAAAAAAAAAAAAATCACAAAGGTCCTCCAGCCAAGATAAAAAATGCTAGAAACATTATATCATGTTCCCAAGAAATATTGGTTAACCCTGTACTTCGCTAGATACGAACGAGGCACTATAGAGTGGTGCTAACCCACTTGTGCCGCGAGAAGATCATAAAGATTAGGCTTAACCCTCCGCTGCTACTACTAGAGGTGCGACACCGTTTTTATAGAGCTTTGTGTAAAATATTGTGTCAGTTTTATATTGAGGTTATTTACGTTCTATGTTAGGGGACTGTCTCGTTGGTCTAGTTGTTGCGACTGCTGAACGTGATACCTTGGGTTCGATTCCCGGGTCCGACAAAGTGTTATCGGGTTTTTCATCAATAATTTCTCAGTAGCAGCACGGAGTCTGATTTTGTGCCTGGTTGGTGGCAATAGAGTCGCCTCCTATGGGACTTAAACATAACTGCCGAAATGTGGGTGTACTTGTTAGGTAAGCCTAAGCCTCAGTCTGCCGTACTCTTCGGGGTTTATAAGGCGTGACGCATTTGACATGACACAATGTTTTTCTTTGTATTTTGTATCATTTCTACCGCAAAAACTACAACGAGTGCAAAAACAAAAGGAAACAAAATCATAACACAATATTATTTATTCTCAGGCAACTTTGGCCTAAAAATACTTTACTTTAAGTATATACATATATGATAAAATACAATTTGTGTTGTGCATTATGTCACTGTGGGTTCATGTGGCACTTGCCCGTGGAAGCGACGGAACTCCACTCCCTGCGGCATACATAAAAAAAAAACAAAAATATTTAAAAAAAAACAACAAAATTAAAAAAAAAAATTTTTTTTGATTATCCAATATTTTTTTTTTTAAAAGTAGTAAATATTAATAAAATCCAATTTGAATTGTAATGGGGACAAAACTGTCACATTATAAGCGAAAGAAATTAACTTACTTAGAAGTACATCGCTATCTTTCCTTCTTTGTATTGTCTTTTTTAACTTAAAGTAATGAATTTTAAAAATAAAAAGTAGATAAGTAATTAGAGTTAATGTAGAACTAATCGCTTAACTAGGTTTTGTTTTTTTAAAGTGCGTAATTTAAAAGTACATCGCTGGCTAACTGTTAAAGAAGAAGCAATTTTTTTTTAAACTAAAACGGAACAAATTAAGTATTATGAATTATATCGATAGAACAAATATAGATCTAATTATTTAATGTATTCGTTTAAAATCAGGGCATGGTCAATCGCCAGGTACAGACACATATTATAACTCCTCTTCATGATGTTAGGCTTTATAAGGCAGGTAAACTGTTTAGGCTCATGTCGTATAGTTGGTCCCTAGGTACACCACTGTGTACTAGCTAATCCCTATCCTGGGAGATGCCGATAAAATGCTTAGTTTAAGAGGGAAAAGGGCTTTTTGTAATTTTTGGAGGATGATATTTTTTTGACTGCTTTTTGCATCAGTCTTTAATAAATATGCTTAAAAACAGTACAGTACGGTAGTCTTGATTTTATGAAAAAATGATTTCTCTAGCTAGACTCTCTAGAGGCATTATATAGGAAAAAATGGGAATACATTTTATGGAGAATCGCAACACCATGTTCCCTAAAAGATCCTTGAAGTACCTATGAAGTTTTATAGAAAGTATCTAGAAATGCTTGTGTGTATACAGGGTGTAAACGAACCTTTTACGAAGCCGTTAACCAAGCATTATGTACATCAAACTAAGTAACCCTACGTCATTTTTATTTCTGGGAAACTACCATGCTTTGAATAGTAAACGGGTCATGGAGATAATTTAAGTAAAGTTCTCTCCAGAAAAACTAGGATTAAAAAAACAGCTGTGAAAAGCTTGGAACTTTGGCCCCCTTATATGCTCGCACTCGTAGTGACGGGGAGGACAAGTGCCCTTCGTTTGCGTTAAGGGTACTTTTACACCCTATACAGAAGGTAACAGGGTTGGTGGGGTCAGACATCTGAATGTACAGCCTGTCTATAAAGTCATGAAAATAAATGAGGGCGCTGCGGTCGTGAAGACTCGTGCACATAGCAACCCTGTATAGTGTGACTAAAATGGTTTTGATACTAGCACATTATTTTGTACTAGAAGCAAACCTGGTTTTAATTAAAATCTGTTATCTTATTTAAAAAAAATACAGAAACCATAAACAAAGATGCGACCTTCATTATAAATGATAATACCAGCCTAATACTGTCCCACTGCTGGGCAAAGGCCTCTTCTCAACAGAGACGGCACGAGCACTGATCACCACGCATGCTCAAGACGGGTTGGCGATTTCAGACTTATAATAATTATAAGTCCAGATTTCCTCACGATGTTTTCCTTCCGACCTTCATTGAAATAAAAATGAGTAAATAAAAGAAAAATGTTCGTACATATTTTTTATTAATGTTATATTTTAACTTTTGTACCACTGTATGCCCATTTTCTCTTGCCCGTTTTGCTGCAATATGTTGTTCGATTAGAGCCTTTCTGTTATTTTGATCTTCTTGTAAGAAAATCCAATCGATTTCAAAATTTTTTCGCAGGACTTCTAGGCTACATTTAAAATCCAGATCTGTTTTAGCGAAATTTTATGTTGAAGTCATCCATTTCTTTCTTAGGACGGCCTGATCTGTGTTTGCCTTCATCTGCAATACGCCTCACTGTACTCTCAGATTTTCCTGAAAGAAAGATTTAAAAAAAGATGTAATATCTAACAGAAAATACATAGCACTGTTTTTATTTCAAACATGTTAAAACTTATTCATATTTAAAATCACCGGTAAATTTGATTACCCAAAAGTATCAAAAGTTAACGTCGCACTACAATATGAGCTACTTACATTTGCAATCTAACCTATAAATGCGCAATGTAAACAATGCTTATTTTAGTCTAAAAATCGTATATTTAGTAAATTTGTGACTTCTGGTAGATAAAAAACAAACAATAACACGATTACATACCTGTTATAGCTGCTGTTCGAGTATAAATATCATCCAAATTTGATAAAACTTGGTCAGCTTGGTGTTCTAACAAACATCGCTGATATACTTTGAAATAATTTCCCGAGCTCCACTCCTATTTGTTTTCCTCATATTTAACACGTTTTTTCGAAGTTTTGTCGACGTAGATTTGAAAAACATTAAAAAATGCAAAAGATATCAAGATAAATAACAAGTTGATGACAGCCGATGACATTTGATGTACCATGATTTAGTGTTGCCTTACTTTTGAATAATGTTAGTTCCTCAAACATTAATTGCATGACTTTATAGACAAGCTGTACTCCAGATTCTGGAACAATCGATGATCTGGTGAGTTGCTTGCTTTGTTTTTTTTTTCCACGCCATGTGCCTTCGACGGTCATGGACGGTTTTGTCTTTCGTTATTTCATTGATACTTCTAAAGGAAGAAAAAATGGGAATACATTTTTATGGAGAACCACCGTGTTCCCTTAGAGATCCTTGCCGTATGAAGTTTTATAGAAAGTATACAGAACTACTTGTGCGTATAATTATGCGCGTGCACCCTAAGGACGCTAAAACATTTTTCTACAAATAACAGTGGTTTTCAGGTACCATTTTAACGTATAAGCAATCACAAATGTGAAGATATCATGGTCTTAATTTAAAGATAATTTATTCGTCTCCAGATTGGCATCAGAAAAATTGTATGACGTCATACAAAAAAATCGCACAAATACGTTTTTCCCATCACAATAATCGCAGAAAATGTAAAAAAGTAGGGTCCGAATAGGTACCATTCTAAGTAAATTTACAGCATATTATATCTCCAAAATTATTATAAATTGCGGTACATATAGTCCTTTAGATGTTGAGATATATTTTTTTTGTTTAGATAAATTTTTTTATTCAATTATTAGCTATAAAAACATTTGCCAATTTCTTCATAAATTTTTCGCTACCGGTTCATCATTCCGCGCTCAGCAGCGCTAGTGGAAGGACGGGTGTATCGCTCTCTCGCAAAAAATACGTACGATAAACGTGATAGAAAAAGGTTTTAGTGTACGGTTACCACGGCAACCGACGACCGGAAGGAGTTGATACTTTTTAGGACTGAGATAAAAGTAAGTACGAGTTTCATACTTTTATTATTAGAATGTGATTTAGAAATTATGTTGGGTACGACCGGGATTTGGATGGGTGGGGTTATGCAGTTTGTTGACAAGGTTCAGAAATGGATGGGTCAGGTCAAGCTGTCGACGGTGAGGTTTGGAAGTGGATGGGTAAGGTCAAGCTGTCGGGGGTGAGGTTTGGAAACGGATGGGTAAGGTCAAGCTGTCGGCGGTGAGGTTTGGAAATGGATGGGTCAGGTCAAGCTGTTGACGGTGAGGTTTAGAAGTGGATGGGAAAGGTCAAGCTGTCGGCGGTGAGGTTTGGAAATGGATGGGTAAGGTCAAGCTGTCGGCGGTGAGGTTTGGAAATGGATGGGTCAGGTCAAGCTGTCGACGGTGAGGTTCGGAAGTGGATGGGAAAGGTCAAGCTGTCGGCGGTGAGGTTTGGAAATGGATGGGTAAGGTCAAGCTGTCGGCGATGAGGTTTGGAAATGGATGGGTCAGGTCAAGCTGTCGACGATGAGGTTCGGAAGTGGATGGGAAAGGTCAAGCTGTCGGCGGTGAGGTTTGGAAATGGATGGGTAAGGTCAAGCTGTCGGCGGTGAGGTTTGGAAATGGATGGGTCAGGTCAAGCTGTCGGCGGTGAGGTTTGGAAATGGATGGGTAAGGTCAAGCTGTCGGCGATGAGGTTTGGAAATGGATGGGTAAGGTCAAGCTGTCGGCGGTGAGGTTTGAAAATTGATGGGTCAGGTCAAGCTGTCGGCGGTGAGGTTTGGAAATGGATGGGTAAGGTCAAGCTGTCGGCGGTGAGGTTTGGAAATGGATGGGTCAGGTCAAGCTTTCGACGGAGAGGTTTGGAATTGAAATTCCTATTTCATTTTAAGTACCTACTTATTTCACATGGTTATTTCACGTAGGTAGCGTATTTTTCTTTTCGGAAGTCGCTGTCGGTACCGGTTGTTCTTTTTCATTAAGTTTGGTTGGTAGGTACCCCATATTGGGTGTACATCTGTTTGACCCTTAAACCCGAACAAGCGTGATATTATATTATGAAATGGCGAAAACACTACATAAACATACGATCACAGCTATCGTGAGTCATTTGCTGTCTATATTATTGAAGAGTTCCATCTTCTAGGTACTTCGGAAGATCTCCAATCCTGGTGACCTGTAATACAGGTTTTTTTGAAACCTACTTCAGGCACCAGCTCTCACAATGTGAATATTATAGTGTTCAAAACGTGCTACAAAACCATTGTGAGAGAAATAAATAAACTTATTATTATTATTATATTATAATCATATTTTACAGTAAAACCTTCCTTAAAAACACAATATGCATTTATCAACGAAAATCCGATTGATATCGGATCAGTAGCTTTTGGGAAAATCGCGGATACATACAAATACAGCACTTTCTTTTTTTTCGACTCGGTTGAAAATACTAACCTACTTATCATGACGACGATACTAGGTAATATTTAACAATTACCAAATGCGTTTTCAAAGTTCCAAGTAATCTACCAAATTTTATTTCAATACAATTAAAAAATAATATCAAAGATCAAGATTATTTATAGGAGGTATAAAACCGAGCGCTATTGTGAGACCTTGCTTTGAGCGACTTTAGTTACCTAAACATGAGTTGATCGAAAATGTAACAGCGTCCTTAACTCATTATTTGTTTGTTCCGATACGATTTAATCAAACAATCTAATGATCTAAAATTAACAGGTGTTGTGGGGTGACTCTGTTATCAACGCAGGTGTCCGTGATGCATCGCTGATAACGTTACAGGTGTGTTCAGGGAATGCCGATTGTATCGTTGTTTTTGTTGCGTCATTAACATCTGATTGGGACGGGTTTTTACCGTAACTTGTGAAGTAAATCACAGTTGTTTTAGGACTAGGTTTTGCCCGTGGCTTCGACTGCGTATCTATGTATAAATGCCGTATTAAGAAGGAACAGGTGCTGCGATGCTCCATACAAATGTGTCTCTTTATTTATAAAATCATCATGATCTTCTTCTGTAGACACATCAATGTCATTTCCTTTTTTTTAAGTCACTAATAATTTAAGAAAATATGACCCTCCAAAACAGACAAAAATTGCCCCATTGTTCGTCCGTGATTACAGGACTCCAGACAAATCCAAAGAGTTTTTAACATAAAAGAAATTGATAAAAACGTATAAATACTCTTTCTTAAATAATGTTAAAAATAATTGAATCGGCTTAGTTTCCGGAGAGAAAAAAAAAGTAGTTAAAAAACTAAAAAACCCGACTGAAAAAACTGAAAAGCAAAAAACAAGCACATTTTAAATGGGTGCTAATTAAACCGGCTTCTTTTTAATAGCATTATTTGCATCTAAAAATCTAACTTGCCTTCTAAATTACTAAGTCAGCCACAATTAACGAGCATCTAAATAATACTATCTTAGCCACAAGTTATCTTTTTTAAAGCCACTCCAAATACAACTCAGCATCGTGATTATTTTTTAGCATCTAAAGTAACATGAATTCAAACAGTAAACTTCTAAAATATTATTATATGGCATCATTCATGGTTTTTAGGGTTCCGTAGTCAACTAGGAACCCTTATAGTTTCGCCATGTCTGTCTGTCCGTCCATCCGTCCTCGCTTAATCTCTGTGACCGTTAGCACTAGAAAGCTGAAATTTGGTACCAATATGTGTATCAATCACGCCGACAAAGTGGTAAAATAAAAATTGGAAAAAAAAGTTTTATTAGGGTAGCCCCCCTATATGTAAAGTGGGAAGTGATTTTTTTTTATTTCAACCCAAACGTGTGATATATTGTTGGAAAGGTATTTAAAAATGAATAGGGGTTTACTCAAACCATTTTTTGATAATGTCAATAATTTCGGAAATAATCGCTCCAAAAGTAAAAAACAATGCGTCCCCCCCCCTCTAACTTTTGAACCATAAGTTTAGAAAATATGAAAAAAATCTGAAAAGTAGAACTTTATAAGGACTATTTCTAGGAAAATTATTTTGAACTTGGATGGAAACAACAGATGGAAACAGCAGTTAACCAATATAATTTGGTCCCTGAATCGTATGAGCGCCTATACAATCCAGAGGTCAAGTTTCATTGGCCCGTAGAAGAAATTGTATATATTATAGCATACCGTTTTGGTACGGAACCCTTCATGTGCGAGTCCAACTTGCACTTGGCCAGTTTTTTAGTTTTTTAACAATTTATTTTATTTACAACTTTTTAGTTCTTTTGTGTTTGTTCTTTCGTTGGTCGCGTAAAATTCTTCGCAAATGATTTAACTTTTGTGCTTGTATACAGGATTTGTCACTTTGAATTTCTTTTAAACATATAAGTGTCATATATTTTTGTAATCTCCTTTTAAAACCCTTTATTTTTGTACCCTACTCGATGGTATTGGAAAACAAAATTTTTTGAACTCCGCGATTTGGCCTCCAAAATCCGCAATTTTTTTGTTTTTTAATTTTTATGTAGCCTATAACACTCGCGCCATCAAGACGAATCTAACGATGTATATTTCATTAAAATCCCTTCATCAGTTTAGGAGTTATGAGGGAACAAATAAACGGACGTACATACATACACGTCAAACGTATAACCCTACTTTTGGGCTTCGCCGCAGTCGGGTAAAAAGGAGAGTACGAAACGACAATCGTCGCAAAAATTAGATAATTCTAAAGTAGGTAATAGATATTATTTCCTTAATAATTACATAAGCTTCAACAATATAGGTATTTCAATGAATGAATCAGATATAATCCTAAATCAGATCATTTGTAATAGTTCCGACTGATAACTATTATCAACGGATGTGTCTAATTAAAACACACGTGTACTACCACGATTTAATTAGATAATATTGATGTATACATAACTAAACTGTGTTAGGTTCCTCACTCAGTCCTCAGTAGCAACTGTTCTAAGCAAAATGTTCAGATTCGTAGTTTTGTCCTGCACCGTGTTGTACATTACCCTTGTACATGGCAACACCACTCAAGTTAGCCGCTGTAAGTTTTTTTACTACATATTTACAATACGAACCGAGCCGTATCCAGGAGTACCGCTTTGTGTACCAAGCCCTTGATCTAGCTGCCTAACGAATGCCTCCTTTTTTGGGGCGTGGGAAATCATCAAATGACTTCTCCCGCTCTGAGCAGAGCGGTAGGGAGTGTCAGACTTCTACTGACTAAAAACCACCCATGTTCCTTCTTAGCCCTTTGTGTCCAGTCCGCGGTACCTCTCTCGAAAAACCCACAGCCCCGACGGGAACGAGAGACTTCTCAGGTGTGTGTTCTAGTTTTTATTTTTATCAATAAATCCTATTATTGTTTGTGCCAGGTACGAGCAACTCCGGAGCCCTGCCCGAGAACACGTACATCGAGGGCTGCAGCACACCGCCGTGCTCGCTGCCGCAACTACAGGATGCCGTCATCAACGTTGACTTCGTTCCATGTAAGTGTCATCATTAACTTTCGCAAATCCGTACTGTCGTAACATCAAGCTAACCGAATTTGACAATTTTTCCCATTCAACCCTGAACCTAATGTTATAGAGACAAAGTTTAAAAAAATTGTAAAGGGACAGATTGTAATAACCTGATTTGCTAGCTTCTAAGTATACAAGTCTGATTTAGAACCACAACTAAAAGTTACGGACTAAAAAAACAACAAAAAACATATTGATAAAAAAAACTGACTTCCAAAAAAGCACCAAACGTGCTATATAACTTTGGGATGGGAACTATGGGAATTCGGTGTTTTATAAAAAAAAATACCATTGAGTATTAGTTGTGCCTTTCCGATTTTACACAGTGGCTGGATCGCGGAGAACAGATAGGCAGTTACTTCATGTGAAATACTATTATTTGAGTATTGAATAATACACCTGAGAAAAGCATGTAGCTAAAATGTAATGTTGAACTTCCATCAAAACGACATATACGAAAAACAAAAACAAACTTTATAGTAAGTACATGTGAATCCATATTTTCATTTCATCCAGCTCGCTCAGTTCAAAGCATGAAGACCCTCGCGACAGCATACTTGCCAGTTGGACTGATATCCATACCCATTCCTTACGACCTGGAGGAGAACTCCATGACCTGCAACTTCCTGACCAACGCCTCATGTCCAGTGCAAGGAGGACAGTTGGTGAAGTACACTCTCAGGATGCCTATTGAGCCGTTCTTCCCTGTGGTGAGTATTTATATGATCATTTAACTTGATTGGGCTGGACATGTATCTGCCGCATGTCAAATGATTTATGGGTTTCAAGAATCACCGAGTAAGGTTTATCAAACGCTAGATGATATCACGGGCAAATCAGCTCATCAGAAGCGTTTTCCAGCTGTGGGGCAATGCAACCTAGTTATTTAGCTACCACGATGCAGGATCGGGGCAGTCCGCGAAAGAGTTGATGGGAAGACTCGATATCTTCCTTATGAATTGGCAAGAAGTATCTCAATTTTTAACCACAAAACTTAAGTGAAATTCTTCTTGACACCTTCGAGTAGGTCTTATTGATCCCCAGACGAAATCGCAGTAGTCTAAAGCATAATTAATAATAAGACGAGCTCGACTTTTGCCTCCAAAAACCGTCATGCTCATACATGTAGAAGCCATTACTGCGGTAGCGTCAGGGGTCGGGTTATCTCACAATCGCAATATATGACCACCCCAACAATGGTTAAACTTCGCGTTGTGCTCATAAGAGGGCAATGCTTGTGGTGATCGAGATATTAAAGGGTGTCTACCTGTGCAGGGTCAGGTCAATTAGTTGCTGCGTAAATCAGATGTTTGGATGGGTCAGAATTTTTTAAACTACAATTGCCCTCTAGCTGAAACATTAAGCTAAACATGCTTATTCACCAATGAATTCGACATTTAATGTACTGCTGAAATCAAAATAACACAACCTTCTGTTATCCCTGAAAAAAATATTTTAGAACTCAAGTTGTGTGAAATAAATATTATAATAATATATAATTGTCTATAAATATTTTCTCCTTTTCAGGGTACCCGAGTGACCATAGAGTTCCGTGTGGTCGACGATAGCAACAACGAATCCCTCGTGTGTCTGCGAGTACCTATCACTATCGCCCCTCCGGTCGCCTAAGAACTACGTCAAAACTGTTTAGATGTTAAGGAACTCGATGATTAAATACTCGTAACAATTATTTTGTGTTTTTCTCTATTCTATCAACGCATATCGTAATAATATCATGCCTCACTAGGAAGTTGACCAATTCATTATTTTTATTTTATTAAAAAAAGACGTTGCCCCACACTAGGAATGTCTCCTGTATCGTGGGTGCGTTTACAAACATTTACACACAATACACAATAAACTAAACACCCAGACCCGAAACAACTATCTGTAGGCCATACAAATATTTGTTCCGTGCGGGGATCGAACCCGCGACACGCAGTACATCAGTCTAATCACTCAGCTACTGCGCCAACCGTGTCGTCAAACATACACGACCCCGCCATCCCCTTCTAACCTAACCTGTCCGTGTCGGGGTGCCCCAAGTCCCGAGCTGTATTTTTACACGACTGAGCAAAATTATAAAAATATCATTTTTTCTGTTTAATATTAATCATCATCTAGAACTTGTGAATTACATAACAACAATATACTACAGTAGTATTTAATATTCAAGGTGTAGGGTATTCACTTGTTTTTCATAAAATAATTTGTACTATTATTGATTTCCTTAATCGTCCCCAATCATAATATTTATTTGCATTATTATCATTTATGCTAATAACGCTTGACATATCAAGTTATTGGCCATATCGTTTCTTTGCCATAATATTATTCTAGTACATTTTGATAAAAATGCGGAATGGTAGATTACAACAAGTGAATAAAAAGGGAATTTAATTCGAGGCACGAAGTTGGATCCCGAGAGCAGCAAAGGATTCTAGAGTAGAATCACGAGCGTAGCGAGGGATTCTAGATTAGAATCCTGAGCGGAGCGAGGGATACAAGTACCGAGATAAATTTTTTATTCACGTATTGTGTACTCTACTTTTTACCATTGACTGTGAGAAAATAAATAGGAGCATGGTATTTATATTTATCACATTTTATTATATAATCAGTAATAAAACAACAAAGGATTAAATTAAAATCAAAATTAAAAATGTATAGTAATATTAGAACAATTTTCAAAATTTAATGTACACCGAAAACATCAAAACACAAAACAACCACAATAACAGACAGAAAAATCAATAAATAAAAAAAAAAACAATAAATAAATAAATACCTAATGTAACTAAATTGGCGGGATATTTTTTTAAAATTTGGAATTGAATAGCTCCATTCAGCCACACAGTACGTACTTTCAGCAGCAGCGATTTTTTTGTACGTATTCATTACGTAATTCGTGTTTGTTCCCTGTGTTTGTTCCTAATTCAAAATGTCTTTATTCACTCAGTGATTAAAAGAGCGTTTTATTCACTGTTATCGATGAATGAAATGCCCTTCTTCGAGTGGCAATGGTAAAATAGTACATTATGGTACAAGTGTGTAACGTTGGTGATTACCGCTGAGGCGCCATTGAGACCCGAGCCGTCAGGTAAGGGTCTTAAGAAAGCCGAGGACGGTAATCATCAATACACACGTGTATCATACGACGTTTTTCAACACACTTGTGAAGAAAATAATACCAAAAAGTCATCTTCAACAGTTAAAACGAGTTCTGATTTCTTTCACAATAGCGGGAAAAATTAATCGGTTTTCCTATGCGCGCGCATCTACAGTTTTACCAATTTATCTGTGCATGCGGGAAAACAAGGAACTAAAATAAATGTACTAAGTTTGACATAGCGATGCATTTTTTCTTGACCAGTGGCGCCACCATGAAATTCACACTTAAAATGGTCATACTGGCGATCGAACATAGACTAAATGAACGACCGCGATAGAGTTTTAGCCACGTATAAAATGAGGAAAAAGTTTTCTTTATTACAGAAAAAATAAAAGTTATATTATTTGAGTGAAAGTTTCGTATATAGAAACTTACAAGTTGAAATTATGTATTAAAGTGCAAGCACTAAGTACATTAATTTATTTTTACTATTGAACACGATGTTTTTTGTATCGAAACTTTTTTAAGAACATAGCAAATCAACCAATAAAATTTTTAAAAAAAACCTTATAACTCACTAGTGAATAATAGCAATGAAAAAGTCACAGTTTGATTATAGGTGTCATTATGTGCCTAATTGCGGTGAAATTATAGCCACTTTATGAGCAAGTGTGTTGAAAAGGTTGTTATTGCATTCGAGGCGGAATGAACACCCGAGCCGTATGCCCCCCGTACCGTCCCCCGTGCCGTATCTCCCCTATTGTTGGTGAATCGTTTGGGTTAGGTGCTAGGGAGAAATGAAGACATCCGCATGAGAACCAAGGTTACCAACGTAGCCCGAAGAATTGCCAGATGCAGAAAAGTTCTGGAGTGGCGACCGCGAACTGGAAGACGTTGCGTTGCAAGGCCTCTCACTAGGTGGAACGATGACCTGGTGAAGGTTGCGGGGATCCGTTGAATGCGAGACGCACAGGGCCGGTCAATGTGGCGACACTTAGGGGAGGACAGCAGTGGACGTCTTTCGGCTGAAATGATGATGATGATGAGGTGCTAGGTTAGGTTAGGTTAGAACAGTGTGTGTTAAATTAGTTCACTATTAACACTCCTACTCTACAAACGAGTAGGAGACATTTTAAACTCAATAGTCGATACGATTACTCATAAGACTTGTTGCGCTCATGTATTAGAGTGTGATGTGATGTTGTGTGGAGCAGGTTTGCTGGCGGGATGTCGACTGGAGACTATTGGAGAGGGTGCAGTGGCAGAGTAAATAACAAGACTTCTTCAGGAGTACTTTCTTCTTGGTTTATTCTTCAAACCATAGTTTCTTACTTAGTCGCAGTCGGATTTGGAATGTTTTACCATCGAAATGTTCCCATATTTATATCAAATTGCTTAAGGCACTGACCAATCACGACCCGTCGTGTGCGCATGCGCGGAGGCGTTTTGCACATTTTTGGCGCCGAAAAATTAACACTTTTGCCAGAGGAAACGCGGGAAAACCAACCTTGCCATTTTTTACTGGTAAAACATCCCTTACATAGTTTTTCTTATTTTCCTAATCTTAGGACTAACTTATTTTATGAAAACAAAACAAAATTCAATATAAAAAACCTTAAATAACACTTAAAAAATACAAAAAACCGAAACGGCTCTCGTTAAAGTCAAGTATCACAGTAGTTAAGCTTCATGACCTATAAATATAAACACTAGCGCCGCCAGGCGGCAGGAATGCACAACTTAAGATTACGCTTCTGTAATTCCTAAGGGGTGAGCTGTGAAGCGGCTCTCACTAAAGTAAAGTAACGCGGTACTTAAGCTACACTAGCGCCGCCAGGCGGCAGGAATGTGAAAACATAACATCAAGCCTGATGGGCTTAGACAGAGCTAATGCTAACTTATAAAACATCTAAATTTAACTCTAATCGAAATAATCTTAATATTTACATATCGTCGCTAACAAGACTACAATTATCCTGGTTAGATTACAACTTCCAAATCCATGCAAGTCAAGGGTGCCAGAAGTAGGTTGCAAAGGCGTGCACTTACAACCCCCTGTCGGAAAAGAAAGTACCTACATACTGTTGTGTACTCTACCACAATGCTGTCCTATTTGAACCTCCTATGTAGCCCAGTCATATTAGGGCTTTCACCTCGGAATGAAAGATAATAAGCTGCAAATTGGTATGAACCTTTGTTTTGTCATTCTAAATGTTGTCTCAAAAGTCACAATCGTTATCGTGTCCGCGTCTCAAGATATTCAAGGTCAAAGGTCACAAAAATCGGTTTTTCGCGAATATCTGGCTTCCTATCGGTTAAATGAGATTTGCATTTATTATAAAAGTTGTAGGCTATAAAATTCCCTACAACTTTTGTTTAAACTTTTTTTTCATACGACCAACCGTTTTGAAGGTAGAGCGCGAAGTGCACATCGTACAGTCATATACGGCCTAATGCAAGGTCAATCGTGAGTTATGGTTATCAGTACGTTATAAAGTAAATTATTTACTTGGAAATTATAATTATTAAACAATGCCTATTATTTATGTACTAACTATTAATTATTTATATTTAATTAAAGTAAGTAACTTGATTATTTATATATAATTATTCATATTTAACTATTTAAGTATAAAATATTATTAATTCTGGATTATATATTTTAGTTTTATTTTAAGTTAAAATGATAGTAAGAGTATATATTTTACACATATTTTTATTTATTATTATTATAAATAAGCATAACTTTCCAAAATCAAAGACTTCATTTCGTTTTTTACGAGGTGCACTTGACGTTGAAGGTTCACTCTCATCTGTGCGTCGTTTTGATGCAATAATAACATTTTTACTCGTGTACACTTTTCGACACTCGGAATGCACATTTACAGAACTTAAAGTATTTAAATAGTCTATATGTCCATCATTTCTTTCAATACTTGCAGTTTTTAAAGTTTGTAAACCACGTACGACATTCACAGAAACACCTTCTGAAAGTTTCTTATCACATATAAAACACAAATCAGCCATAGCTCTTAAAACCGTACGTCCGTAGTTGCAACGGTACAATTTCAAACTAACGAATAATCTTGACTCATACAAAGTGGAGAGAGTGGCCTTGAATACTATAGAACATCTGTCCCGGCAATGAATAGAAAAGGGCATAGGGTAGGGACAAGTATTTCCAGGTATATAAGTATTGAGAAATTTACGCGTTTTAAAGAAAAGATATATAATGTCGTGTTAACTTAAAATAAAACTAAAATATATAATCCAGAATTAATAATATTTTATACTTAAATAGTTAAATATGAATAATTATATATAAATAATCAAGTTACTTACTTTAATTAAATATAAATAATTAATAGTTAGTACATAAATAATAGGCATTGTTTAATAATTATAATTTCCAAGTAAATAATTGACTTTATAACGTACTGATAACCATAACTCACGCTTGACCTTGCATTAGGCCGTATATGACTGTACGATGTGCACTTCGCGCTCTACCTTCAAAACGGTTGGTCGTATGAAAAAAAAGTTTAAACAAAAGTTGTAGGGAATTTTATAGCCTACAACTTTTATAATACTTGCAAATCTCATTTAACCGATAGGAAGCCAGATATTCGCGAAAAACCGATTTTTGTGACCTTTGACCTTGAATATCTTGAGACGCGGACACGATAACGATTGTGACTTTTGAGACAACATTTAGAATGACAAAACAAAGGTTCATACCAATTTGCAGCTTATTATCTTTCATTCCGAGGTTGACCCCTTTTTTTACCTAATATGACTGGGCTAATGTACCACTATTGATTATGAAGTTTTTTTTTTTAATTTATGTTACTGTATGAATAAAAACTTAAACCGTCTAGATTGTTGTCCAAATAGTTTCATCACATTGTCAATAAAGTTAGTGTCTTCCTCTCCTCTTTTCCTGTAATACTGAGTGTGCATGGCTACTTAACCTCAATTCTCCCATCATCATTGCCGTAGGTAGGGAGCGGGTTACTATAGAGAAACTAATGTATCGGAGGCATAAAGCAAAAAAACAAACTCTCTCGTACTTTTATTCTGGTTACTGCTTATGTATGAACCAAAATAACATAATTTTATTATTTATACAGGGCGGTGCCGACAATACGACAATAAATGAAACCACTGGTAGTTCTGGTTCATAGGAACATTTTTAGGGTTCCGTAGTCAACTAGGAACCCTTATAGTTTCGCCATGTCTGTCTGTCCGTCCGTCCGTCCTCGCTTAATCTCTGTGACCGTTAGCACTAGAAAGCTGAAATTTGGTACCAATATGTGTATCAATCACGCCAACAAAGTGGTAAAATAAAAATTGGAAAAAATTGTTTTATTAGGGTAGCCCCCCTATATGTAAAGTGGGAAGTGTTTTTTTTTTAATTTCTACTCTAACGTGTGATATATTGTTGGAAAGGTATTTAAAAATGAATAGGGGTTTACTAAAATCATTTTTTTATAATGTCAATAATTTCGGAAATAATCGCTCCAAAAGTAAAAAACAATGTGTCCCCCCCCCCCTCTAACTTTTGAACCATAAGTTTAGAAAATATGAAAAAAATCTGAAAAGTAGAACTTTATAAGAACTTTCTAGGAAAATCATTTTGCACTTGGATGGAAACAACAGATGGAAACAGCAGTTAACCAATATAATTTGGTTCCTGAATCGTATGAGCGCCTATACAATCCAGAGGTCAAGTTTCATTGGCCCGTAGAAGAAATTGTATAAATTATAGCATACCGTTTTGGTACGGAACCCTTCATGTGCGAGTCCGACTCGCACTTGGCCAGTTTTTTTAAACTATCAAATAAATCCTAACGCCGAAATCGTTGTCGTATCGTCGGCACCAACCTACCTAAAAGTTTTTGCCAATTTCGTTTGTTACATTTTATTTCCATTCGTTAATCGGTGCAAATTATTCCTAAGGTTAGTAAACCAATATTTGTTTGTAAATTGTATTGTATTTTGTTTACAGTTTTATGCTGTTTAGTTTTTTAGATTTTTTTTCAATATTTTTATTTTGGTGTTAGGATTTATTTAATAGTTTAAAAATGACCCAATGAACCAGAACTACCAGTGGTTTCATTTATTGTCGTATTGTCGGCACCACCCGTTATCTATTAATGATATCTTCTGAAGTATGGCTCACAGAAAGTCGAAATATTGGATTTGTAAGGTACATAATACTTGTTTTTTTATTCGAAAGGATCCAATTGGTCCCAAAGAAAATTCCATCAAAATCGGTTCAATGCTTTAGATTTTTTTTCCTCCATTTAAACTGACAAAGTCACCGACCTCCAAAAGTAAAGTTATTTTAGACTTTTTCAGTGTTATTTTAGAAGTTGTTTTTTATTTAAGTCTTTTTCAACACACTTGCTCATAAAGTGGCTATATAATTTCACCGCAATTAGGCACATAATGACACCTATAATCAAACTGTGACTTTTTCATTGCTAGTATTCACTAGTGAGTTATAGGATTTTTTTTAAATTTTATTGGTTGAGTTGCTACGTTCATAAAAAGTTTCGATACAAAAAAGATCGTGTTCAATAGTAAAAATAAATTAATGTACTTAGTGCTTGCTCATTTCATGCAAATTTGAATTTAAATAGATAATTTCAACTTGTACGTTTTTAATAAATGAAACTTTCACTTAAATAATATAACTTTTATTTTCTCTGTAGTAAGAAAACTTTTTCCTCATTTTATACGTGGCTAAAACTCTATCGCGCTCATTCATTTAGTCTATGGCCGATTCTTAGTATGACCATTTTAAGTGCGAATTTCATGGTGGCGCCACTGGTCAAGAAAAAATGCATCGCTACGTCAAACTTAGTACATTTATTTTAGTTCCGTGTTTTCCCGCATGCACAGATAAGTTGGTCGAACTGTAGATGCGCGCGCATAGGAAAACCGACTAATTTTTCCGCCATTGTGAAAAAAAATCAGAACTCGTTTTAACTGTTGAAGATGACTTTTTAGTATTATTTTATTTACAAGTGTGTTGAAAAACGTCGTATGATACACGTGTGTATTGATCATTACCGTCCTCGGCTTTCTTAAGACCCTCACCTAACGGCTCGGGTCTCAATGGCGCCTCAGCTGTAATCACCAACGTTACACACTTGTACCATAATGTACTATTATAACACAAATAACTACATCCCTTAGGTCCAATCCGCTTCCCTGCTAAACTAAACTTATCTGTTAAAGTTTTGGCCATACTAAGAAAAAAAAATATACTTATTCGGAGGACAACAATATTGTCTGTTGTTAACATTACGAAATAATGGCTTAACATTTTGTAACTTTAAAAAATTAAATTACCATTTTTTTTAAAACAAAGGACCGTGGGTGATTTTGTATATGGACCCCGTCCTCGCCCTCCAACAGTTATAGGATTTATTTCAATATACAACGAATCTAGAGAAACAGTTATTGTCTTTCCGAATAGCAAAACCAATTCGTATTTTTTTTCATAACGATAATTTTTCTTAAATTAGGTCAGTAGGTTCAAATGACACCTCTTTCAAATCTGTGGAATAGTAGGCACGTTTTTTCCCAATGTCCTTTGTAAACATGATTTTTGCTAATCAACAAAGTTAATATAACACATACTGCCGCACTCAGAGACGTTTAATGATTACGTGAAGGTTTTGTATGTCAAATGTAAGTACAGTCAGTGCACAGCATTATCTGACCCCTCGTTACACACCACTACCCCTCTTCTTCTTTGTACGAGGGGTGAACCAATACTAGCCACTGTTCCTTAAACATCACTATAATAGCTGGAGACATTGTCATACGAAAATATAAAATCACACCTGTATCTTTTAATCTTTCGATAACGCCAAGTATCACAATAACAGCAGCTGTGTTCATTCCAAATCGTTTTTTTATCATCGATTTCGACGAATTTGAGGCTTATGCAGCACACGTGTGAATTATTATCAAACATTTATCTGATTACGTTTAAATATAAATAATTAGATTGCACTAATTAATAAATCAGTTGGCAAGTCAAGATGTTTCGTGCTGTAGTGTTGTTTTGTGCCGTGCTGGCTCTTACCAAAGGGGAGACCACTGAAGTTAGCCGATGTGAGTAACTATCTAGGCCTTAGGGCCCAGTTACGTGGCTATTGCTAATAAAGTGTTCTGTATATCCACAAATTCTTTGAAAACCTCAAACATCGCAGATACAATAACTTAATTAGTAGTTAAGACTGTGTTTTGGACATTAGTTATGGGTTGAAACACTAGGGTTCTAGTGCCTACCCAGTATTTCGAGATATCGGCAACCGGTTGGTCAACTCTTCACGTGGTGGTATTTTTAGGGTTCCATAGCCGAATGGCAAAAAACGGAACCCGTATAGATTCGTCCTATCATTCGTCTGTCTGTCCGTCCGTACCACTTTATACGGAAACTATTAAGACTACACAGTTGAAATTTGGTAAGTCAGTAGAAGTCTGATACTCCCTACCGCTCTGCCCAGAGCGGGAGGAGTGTTTATTTCCCACCCTCCAAAAGACTACCGTACACCATATGTTTCATGCATGGAAAAGAAACTTAAAAAAAAAACATCAATCCTACTTATATGGGAAGATGGGAAGATATCTATGGTGGGAAACTGGGAAGTCTATAGGCAGGTCTTTAAAAATGACGTTGAGGTTACTAAAACAATTTTTTTCTCAAAATCTATTGTTTGAAAGGTAGACACTTCCAAAGTGGTAAAGTGTGTGTGTCCCCTCTAACTTTTAAACTAAGAGAGCGAGCAATCTAAAAAAGTATATAATATGCGTTAGATCGCAATGAAAACTTTCAACCAAAATTGGTTTGGACCTGATATAGTCAGCAATTTTTGAGATATAGCACGTTTAAAAAACCACAAATCGAATATTTCTGTCGCCGCAATAACAACAAATAATACAAATAAAAGGGGGCTTCCCTACAGCGATGGTACGGAACCCTTCATGTGCGAGTCCGACTCGCACTTGGCCAGTTTTTGGCTTTCATATGATGTTAATGGCAATTAGCATTGCCATCCAACGTGGCAATTCTGACAGCGTTTATGGTGTGGATTTCTTGTTTCTGACGCCCTGTAATTCATTAGTTGATATATTTGTTACTAGATAAGCTTTTCGTTCAAATCGTTTTTGCGTATCCCTCGTTTCTGCAAAAAAATAATTTTGGTTTCTGTAGATTGAATAAGCGTATGTTTTAAAACATTTTTTTTGCTGGCAGGCCTTCTTAACAATTCTGGTCCCCTGCCGCTTAACGCCTACATAGCTGGTTGTGAGAGACAGCCGTGTAGACTGGAACAGGGAAAAGATGCTGTCGTCGAGATCATCTTCAGAGTTCGTGAGTATTTTGTTTTTACTAAGATCCCTATCGGACCATATCCATCTGCACCAGTACGAAATGGGACCTCCCAGTCCTAGGCATAGGCACTTGAAGATAATCGAAATTGGTTTAGAACAACCATCTAATATCCTCTGTCTATCACAATTCAAAACCATAACACATCTTATAAATGTCGCAGTGATATGATGAAAACAGGGAATTGGTCAATTCCCTAAGGGATTTGATCAAACCACGGAGGAAGATAAAATAACAACATGGTTTTATCATTTCCCTAAACAAATCTAGTGAATTGAACAAATCCCAGTATCCTATAAGGGCGGCATGGGCACCGGGCCGTAGGCCGACGAAGGAGGCCGGCGGAGGCCCGGCACTTTGGGGACAGAAGATATTAGTGTTATATAATATGCGAGCGAAGCGAGCGCGCGTCACGGAGTACTACTGGGATTTGTTCAATTCACTAGATTTGTTTAAGGAAATGATAAAACCGTGTTGTTATTTTATCTTCCTCCGTGGTTTGATCAAATCCCTTAGGGATTTGGAAAAATCCCTGTTTTTATCATATCCCTGCGACATAAACACATTTTGAAGATACTGCTTAGCATGACTTAGCGTTACTTGGTTTTCTTTCAACTAACTGATTTATTTTTCAGCCTACGTGATACACCAAATGAGGACAGTGGCTTTCGCTTACCTAAGCGTATTAGGCCTCC
The DNA here is from genome assembly GCA_949775195.1 of Diarsia dahlii. Taxonomy (NCBI): domain Eukaryota; kingdom Metazoa; phylum Arthropoda; class Insecta; order Lepidoptera; family Noctuidae; genus Diarsia; species Diarsia dahlii. The sequence goes on along the minus strand of OX459210.1, from coordinate 8,995,328 downwards.
CGTATGACCTCGGTGAGAATGCACATACCTGCAACAACCTGAGTAACACATACTGTCCTGTGGTGGAAGGCGAGATCGTCAGGTACCAGCTCAACATGCCAATCGAGGACTTCATGCCTGTGGTAAGTTAAAACAATGAGGATGAAATGCACTTCTGAAACATTGCAACACAAAAGTAACGCTGTAAAATTGTCTGCTTCGTTTTATTTGTCTACTAGCTTTTGCCCGCGACTTCGTTCGCGTGGAATAGTGACTTCCGGCAGATTTTTGGTTTAACTCGCGAAAAAAAAACTAAAAAAACTTTCCTTTGTCCTTTCTCAAGTTCCAAACTATGTCTGTACCAAATTTCACACAAATCGGTTCAGTAGTTTAGGCGTGAAGCAAAGACAGACAGACAGACAGAGTTACTTTCGCATTTATAATATTAGTTAGGATTAGGATAGCGTGACTGCGTGAGTGACTGCCGGAGTACTACTCGCTAGTTAGGCTGGAGCAACCTTGGCCTCATGGTTGCAGGCAAAGCGTTAGCGCCGACATAGGCTAATCGGGAGCTCGTCTCGCTAGGTCGTGTTTGGTTACAGCTGTGTCCACAAGTCTAAAACTGTGCCTTTCTTGTCAATTACAGGGAACTACTGTGCCCATCGAGTTCAGGATCCAGGACGACGCCAGCCGCTACATCATGTGCCTCAGAGCGGTAGTTACTATCGTGGCGCCGGGCTCCGGCTAACAACAAGCTCACATAACAAAGTCAAAGTCAACAGGGGCACAGTACTCAAAGATCTCTGTTGAAGTAAACAATGTACCTACTGAGAAACTTGAATCATTACGAAATTATCTTCTTCATTAAATGCATCGGTGAATTACATTTTTATTTTATTATATACTTAAAACTTTTTTTTTTTGTAAAAGAATTAGCAAAGCGCTTTGTACGAATGTGTGGAACATCGGCAAGGTATGGGTGATAACCCGCCGTACGTCTAGTATCCCAATGGAAGAAGGGAGATTGTGGAATCAGCCCGTGGAGCTCCTTCGCACACTCTCCCACCGCCGCACGGTGGGCCGATATGAAATCGTAGAAGACTTAGGAATCAAGAAAAACTGACTGAGTTATTTTAAATGATTGCGGAAGTGAAATCTATTACCAAATACAATTTAATAATGTTCTACGACTTTTACGTTTTGACTATTATTTTCAATGATATTAATATTTAAAGATTTTTTTGTATGAAGAAAATCATCTCTCTCTCTCTCTTCAGGTGCCTCTCCAACTAGTGAAGGTTGGCAGTCAGCTCCGCATATCCTATTCGGTCTTTTGCCAGTCTAAAAAGTTCCGCGGCGCTCTTAACTCCCGTCCACCAAGAAAATCATAACTTCATGAAAATCTCGAAAAACTCAAGTTAACTCAATATACGGTTTAGAGATTTGGATAGTACAAATTATTAGCCTATTTTAGCATATAATCTGGGACTGCGATAAAATATTAGCGATACAGGAGATATTTTTTATTTAATTCTATATTCCACACCACCCTAAAGATGGAGAACTGGGCGCGTTTTTTTAACAGTGGTATCGTTAATAGGAATAATCCATTAATATAAAACGTTTTTGCTGCTCAGACGAAGGCATCACTTGTTAATTATTCGGAAATATCAAATTCGGGTTCATTGTACAGTGATGGGTCTGAAGTTAAATTTATGTTTTCCTGATCATTATCGTCAACAAAACATGTATCCGTAACAATTAACAAAGCTTTAGCCTCTTCTGAGAAGGTTTGTGTTTTCGCAACAGTTTGTGACGTATTTTTGAAAGGGAAATAATAAATCGAGCCACAGTTTTTTTAATTGGCCGGCGAGCGCTACTTCCGAGTTGCTTGCAGAAATGTTTTCACAATTGTCTAGTTATCCGATAAAAATAAAGTTCTGAAGCGATTCTGTCGATAACTTTTGTAACTCAACATGTAAATAAATATCGATCTTTAGGACATTCGATACTTTGAACTTCAATATTTAGGTCATTAGATACTCTGAACTTCTATATTTAAGCATTTCGATGACACGACAGCAGTTTCTACGTACTATTAGTGGCTGTAATATAACATTTGATGACAATTTTAATTCAATTTTGATGCTCAGTTAATGTGGCATGAGTTACAATTTAAAAGTTACTAACTTAATAAATTAGAAGCTAATAGAATATTTTTTTGATGCCATATAATAATATTTTAGAAGTTTACTGTTTGAATCCATGTTATAAATTTAGATGCTAAAAAATTATCAGGATGCTGAGTTGTATTAGAGTGGCTTTAAAAAAGATTACTTATGGCTAAGATAGTATTATTTAGATGCTCGTTAGTTGTGGCTGACTTAGTAATTTAGAAGGCAAGTTAGATTTTTAGATGCAAATAATGCTATTAAAAAGAAGCCGGTTTAATTAGCACCCTGTTTGAAATAAGTGGGTCAGAACTAATTAATAAATTATTTCATAATAGGATCTTCATTGGTCACTATTCTACAGAATTTTCTCGAATGATATTCACGACATCTCCTGAAATCCTTATTTTCGAGCTTCAGCAGCTTCTTCGGATAATTTTCCAATTTGCACTATACCCAAATTCTCGATTATATCTGCTACACTTGCTTACACTTGCTGGCATGTAGGTAATACCAATTAAACAAATGAACATACATATTCATGGAGCTTCGGTATAATCGTTTTAGAATTTAAAACATTACATCTATAGGATAACCTGAAGAAATTGCCTCTAGTATGGTTTTAAATCGTTTTTATTAAATTCTCATCTACTCCTGTGATCAAAGCCGCAACTGCCTCGTTGGTCTAGTGGTCGCAAGCACGACTGCTGAGCGTGAGGTCCTGGGTTCGATTCCCGGGTGGGACAAAAAGTGCTATTGGGTTTTTCATTAGAAATTTCCCAGTAGTAGCCCGGAGTTTAGAAGTTGGCGGTATAATATCCCCGCGCGTTAAGCCGTTGGTCCTGCGCCTGATCTCTCTCCGGTCGTGTCGGATTGCCGCCCCATCGGGCTATGAGAGAAAAGGGAACAGAGAGTGCACACACTTGTGCACTATAATATCTCCCGCGCAGGGGGCCAATTCTCAATTTGCGACATTTATCTCGAGTTCGAGTTCGTAAGTCTATCTCTATGTCTATCAAAAATATCTCTATCTCTATCTCTACCAAAAAATTTCGAATTGAGCAGAATTCCGTATTCTCAGTCAAAATAGAAATAAATGTCACGAAAATGTCGATTCGAGTGAAGCTAATGTTACCATTATGAAGAATCGCGCATTCCGTTTTAGGTAGCTATGAGTGAATGAATGATTTTGTTTTAAAACGCTGACTAAACCTAACTATTTAAGTATAAAAGAAAGAAAGAAAGAAAAAGTATTTATTGGTTTCACAAACAAACAAGTAAACATAATTATGAGAAACACTTAAAATTAGGACATCATTTAAATATTTTTGAATAAGTCCCGTGCAAAGCCAAAGTAAAACGAAACGTTTAGTGTAAAAATAATCAGTTTGACAGCTGACTGTCTGTCAGTGACTAATAAAATTATGAAGCAAACAATTATTTACCTTCGTTTTCAGGTCTATTTTAGTGGTATCCTGAATTACAGGAGCCAATAGATCTAAGTATTAGAACCCTTATTAAATCTTTATTTAGTCTGAAGTTTTTAATGACTTCTGTTTCGATCAAGTCGTAAATATCGACGGCGGGATAGCTGTTGTCGCCGTGTATTGGCCAGTTGCTCGCCACTTTCCAACAACTCCGAGATCAAAATGCTAATAAACTCGTCCATCTTTCAGTAGTTTCAAGTCCAATCGTAGGTACACAAATTACAGAGTCTGTTATCTGCGCGAAGGTCGTCGTTTCAAGAAAACACAATTCACAATCACAAATCAAAGAGTATAAATCGAATTTCCAGTATGAGATGCCAAGGCGTATTTTATTTAAATACTAAAGAAAAGAAAACACAGTGTACAATCCAAAACTCAACAAATTCACTCAGAAATGACGTATCTATATAATCGACATGACATCTCTACTGCTCAGAAGCACTCGACATGAACTCTAACGTTAGCCTTCGACAAATGTCGAATTCGACATCCCCAGAATAGCAACTTTTAAAATTTCTCGAAAAAATGACGTCATTAGAAATTTTTCTCGAGTTCGACACCATCTCTAAAACCGAGAATTGGCCCCCAGATGGCTAATCTCCGCTGAGATTGGCCGCCGTGGCTGAAAAACGGTCAGGAGGACTATATATCAGAGTTTTCAAAAAATCCTCAAGCGGTATTTCCGTCATTGGTCGTACCGAGACCCTGTTTTACGACATCAATTAAAAGGCCTGTTTGAAAAGACAATGTTCATGGATAATATACCTATGCAATCCCGTACCAAGCTGTTTCAAAATCAAACTTTGTTTTTTATGGTCTACAATTATTATATTAATTCAAGAGTTATTTTTGTAAACAAAATTCGAATTTCGGAGTAATTTTATAAAAACGAATATAACCGCAATAACAAGCAAGTAGGTACCTATTGTAAGGAAACCTCCATGGTGTGAAGTCATCCGAACTGTCAAAATGAAGTGACAGATCTAAAATAATGACTTTTGAACCAGCCCCCCTATTGCGTATCTTTTTAACGTCAGTGGCTATCAGAAATGTCCATAGATTAACTGTAAATTGGTTATGGTTTGGTACATTTTTTTCTTAAAAACTCACCATTTGACAGTTATTTGATATACATTTTATGTTATCCACTGTCATTAAAAGATACGCAATAGCCCTGCAGGTCTGTGAACGCTATGTATAGGGAGGAAGACAATATTCATACTTTTATACTTATATTCCCACGCGATAAATCAAATCCCTGACGCATAAGGTCGTAAAAAAAATTTAAAATAATTACTATAACATTTTGATCTTAGGACCTGAGATTTCTTGGTACGAGTTTTGGTCATGATCTTTTAAACGCTTTCTGAATATCTATCTTGCTACTCTCCTTCTCTTGCTATTTTCCTTCTTCGCCCTTGTGTCGGAGCCGCGTTAACCTTTCGACAATCCACAGCCCCAACGGGCGTCGGCCCTTGCGGGGGCCCCTTCCATCTTTCTCTGCCTCAATTGCATTTATCACCTGTAGAATACTACATTTATATAATCTCTTTTACAAATTGGAAAAAGAGTGGACGACACCAATGAGCAGAGTTAGGAGAATCATTTTCCCAAACAAGTTGATCACCAGAAACCAATTTGATAGGTATCTAAGTACCCATAAAAACACTATAATCATCATAATCAGTGTCTTCTGTGGTAACCGAATTAATTTTTTGCTTATAATTGGCTTGATTTGAAGCACCGTCAAACCCCATTACTAATCAGTGTCATTACTTTATACGTCTCATCAGTTGGGATTGATTTAATCGCGCCTCCTGATAAGAAAACCGGTTTGGCCGTGTTTTGGATATAAACAAATGACGTCAAGGGAGTGGTGTGCAATATTTTTGCACGTTCCCACAAAAACGTCTACTTTTATAATATTTCGCAATACTAGTTATTTTTATTTAAAAAAAAACATACAATTTTGAAAGGTGTAATAACTCTGTAATTAAAGGGTTGATGAAAAAGTCGTAAAACATAAAAATATTGTATTAGTATAGAGATTCCAAAAATATAGAAACCAATCCATAAGTCCCTACTTCGCAATTTCAGCCCACTGTGCGCCGCAAAGTTGCACATACAACACAAAACACACACACACACATGCACATGCAACTTTGCGGCGGTGGGCCAGGCTATGTAGCTCGGCAACCAGCTTATCGTCGCCAATAGGAATGTTTCATAACTAAAAACAAAAGGGTTCTGTTTAGTTCGTCAGATAAATTATCCAAAAATACGGATACGTGTTTACTGTTTTATCAAAATAATTAAAATTCACGAAGATAAAACGCGTCAAAGATCATGAGCTTTTGGCGTTACTACGTGGTAAAAACCGGCCAAGTGCATGTCGGACCACGCACAATGTAGGGTTCCGTAGATGTCCATCAAAATATGTTAACTTACTTCTGTTATCTATGATTATAAGTTTTATCATGATTCATGCATTCAAAGTGTCCGAGTTTGGCACAGAATCTGTTCGTACAATGTTGATAAAATTGGTGTCTATTTCAAGCGCTGTTTTTAGCTTACTCGGTTTATCACTAAACTTACTAGGTATGTCCAAACGTAATAAAAATACCGGCCTGTTTCCACATTGGAAGCTAACAGCTGGTGCTGAATTAGACATTGACCCGGAATTCTTCACAATTATCATTATAACGGTTTGGTTGCTTAAAAAACCAACTGCAGTGTGAGTCATTAGGGAAACAGATTTATTCGAAGCAAGTGGCCTCCCTCGACTAATAACAAGCATTATCGGTCTGTTCTGATTACACATTCACTTGGTAACTAATACATTTAGTTATCTTATCCTTTATCAGCTTAATAACGTCCGGCAACTGTATTATACGGGGTGTAAATCAACCCATCACACAGCCGTCAACCAAGCATTCTACAACTAAAACTCTTAAAACATTGTGCTATTGGATGCTTTGCATAATAAACGGGTCTTGGAGGTAATTTAAGTAAAGTTATTACCGGAAAAACTAGTAGGTATTTACAAAAACAGTAGTAAACATTTTGGAACTTTGACCCCAATTATCCCAATATCTCCGTTACTAGGACCCTCCCAGGTATGGTGTCGAACAAATAAATGATTGCAGTGGTGGGGAGGACAAGTGCCCTTCGTTTGCGTTGGTACTTTTACACCCTTTATAGGCGAGCCGACTAACAAGATTATCAATCTTATCCATGATTAACGCTGTCCAATTTGAAGATGCAGTGGGCGGGGCTCGTGGAACTGATGATCAACGAAACTAGAATGTTCTGGAGCTGCGACCGCGTCCCGCAAGGTCGCAAGTACCCGTTGGTGAATCGCTCGTTGTGATAACCATTGATCTAAACTTCGCTCGTATCGCAATCAATGGGACCCGCGCCTAAGAGGCTGGTGGCATACTGTATTAGTTCAACACTTAAAGATTACAGGAAAACATATTAGAAGTGTATGGTGCTAAAATAATATGAAAAACCCCCAAAATACAAACCCCCAAAGTACAAACTTACAATTGTTGTTGCAATGTATGGTTACCCATACATTCCAACAGTAAATTACAAAACAAAGCTAAGTTTGGTCAATGGTACGGAACCCTTTATGTGCAAGCCCGACTTGCACTTGGCCAGTTTTTTTAGTGATTGTTTGTGTCGGGGTTTTTTTGCTAATCTTTCGATTACGCCAAGTATCACAATAATAGCAGCTGTGATGTACGTCTAGAATCTAGATTATAAAAAACACATTGATTTCACGTATTCGACTGCTGCAGCAGAAATAACAAACAGATACCTGATTATCATAAACTTAAAATTGATTTCATTTAGCTGATTATTATTGATTATTTATGTTTACCTAAATGCCGATTGTATGATTAATTGGTGCGATAGAAATTACTTATATTCGTTTGCAATATTTGATCAGTCAGTCAGCAAGTCAAGATGATTCGTGCTGCAGTGTTGTTCTGTGCCGTGCTGGCGGTTACCGAAGGCTGGAACTGGAACTTTAACACCACTGAAGTTAGCCGGTGTGAGTAACTAACTATGACAAAGCTAGCTCGCCGTCCGTCCGTCTTACGACAGGCCGGGTAGACGGCGCGTTCGTGTTCCACGCGCGCCTCAAAGTGATGTCAGGAACATGGAAGGGGCAAGGGCCGAATCCCGTCGGGGCTGCGGGTTGTTCGAAAGAGATACCGCGGCCTCGGCACAGGGGCTGGGGAGGAGCATGGGTGGTTTTTAGTCAGTAGAAGTCTGACACTCCCTACCGCTCTGCCCGGAGCGGGACCAAAACAAGGGTCCAGACAAGCGGCTATCGCTTACAAAAAAAAACGTAATCCTACGACAACTATGAACATACATGAGCTTTTCGTTAAGAAGTCAATTCAATACATTTTCGACTTTTTCATCATCGTTTCTGCGTATCACTTTGTTGTGGCCATTATCTTCTTTATATGAAATTATCTTTGGTTGATGATCTCCATGTCATGTAGCGTACCTACGTTTTAGATTTTATTTTTGCTTGCAGGCATTCATAACTCATCTGGTCCCCTGCCAATCAACGTGTACATAGCTGGTTGTACCATACAGCCGTGTAGACTGGAACAGAGACGAGATGCTAACATCGAGATCGTCATCAGAGCACGTATGTATTTTGTTTTTTCCTCGACTGACAGGTTCATTCCGGCACTGGAATACCTCATTTAATTACTTATTACTCGTGTAGTTAATTTATTAATTCGAATTCACAAACAGAGCATATTTTGTTCACTGGTCCAGTATGAGGCTTCAGTAAGGAACCTGTCTATCTTAGGAACCCTCAACTCTTTTTTAATTAAATTATTTTTTTACGAAGTATTCAGTTACGACAACCGATAGCTGGCCGTATCCTGCTGTTCCCCCAGGAACTTCTTAATTTTGTTATAAATAGTATTTCAATGAAGTGCAAAATAACCATAAAAATACCTCTTACTAGGCCGTTACCCAGCAAGCAATCTGTTGGAGGTTCCGTTGAGACCGTATGAAGAATGACCTTCAGAGTGGTCAACGTTTAAAGAGCTTGAAGTGAGAAAACTCATTTGAAGGTTACTACAATACTGCGTATTTATTAGAAGAATATCCTAACGTTACCTAGTTATTTTTCAACCATCTTATTACTTTTTCAGCCTACGAGATACACCGAATGACGACTACGATTTGGGCTTACTTATCCATAATACCGATCCCAATTAACCTCGGTGACAGGGGAATTACCTGTAACTTCCTGAGTAACACAAACTGTCCTGTGGGGGAAGGCGAGTTCGTCAAGCACACGCTCCTCGTGCCTATCGAGGAATTCATACCTGTGGTAAGTTGAAACAAAGAGGTTAAAATGTATTTCTAAAACATTGCAACACAAAAGTAACGCTGTAAATATTTTTTCTTTCTTTCTTTCTTTCTGTAAAATTGACTGCTCCGCTTCAGTCGCTTATAACGTGAGTGACTGCCAGACTACTACTCGCTAGTTAGGTTGGATCAACCTTGGCCCCATAGTTAGCACTGACCTAGGTTAGTCGGGAGCTCATCTCGCTAGGTTGTGTTTGGTTGCAGCTGTGTCCACAAGTCTAAAACTGTGCCTTTCTTGTCAATTACAGGGAACTACTGTGCCCATCGAGTTCAGGATCCAGGACGATGCCAGCCGCAGCAACATCATGTGCTTCAGAGCGGTAGTTGTTATCGTGTCGCCCCGGGCTCCGGCTAACAACAAGCTCACTTAACAGAACAGGGGTACAGAACTTAAAGATTACTATTGAAGTAAACAATGTACCCACTGAGAAACTTGTATTATTATAAAACTAGCTGCTGCCCGCGACGTCGTCTGCGTGAACGCTATACAGCACCAAAAATACCTTTCCATTTACCCGTTTCTTCTTTACATTTCATATCTACAGAAAGTGCAGTAACAGAGGGAGACTGTCTTTTGTAAAATTGACCTTCAAAAAGTGCTGATTTTCAGCCTGCTTTAGTCATAAGTTGTGACTGAAGCAGATGGAGAAAAAAATTAATTAGGAATACAGAATGGGGTAAAAATACATACTTATAGGACTTCTCGATAAACCATAGTAGTGGTTTGGCTCTCCGCAGTCAAAATGTATAGAGAGTCAGGACTGGTGACGCGGGAGCAAGCGAAGTACAATTGCCCGTGTGAGAAGCAGTTCATCTAGAGGTCGGTTCGCAGATAGGTTCTGAAGAAGCATAATCGGGACACCGACCTTCAGCTTGATGGTATGCGCTGGAAGTCCACTTGCTGACAGGGAGTTCAGAAATTCCACGGGATAATGTGTGGCGTCATCTTGCTCGACCACAATGTCTATAGAGGTGTAGACCACTTCATTCCGCTCAATTTCCGAGAGAATGCATTCGTTAATTGCTGCAGCCTGATCATTTTTGGGCGTCAAAATATCCCGCTCACACACCCAACAATTCTGTTGGTGCGGTATACGACTGATGTCCCCGTACACACAGCGAATGGGTTCTTCTTAGATGGATACAACTATAATGAGAGATTCTGGAAACACCACCTGTCCACCTCTCTCCTCTGGTAGAGTGCCTTCGCCAAGACTTAGAAAGACATCGAAGAATTCTTGAGCACGTGCATTGCCGCCGAGCCGAGCTCTCATATTAATGGTCAAGCGCAGAGTGCGATCTCGTGATCACAACGAAGATCGTTTCAATGAAGCATTCACCTCGTCAGCCCTCAATCCCCGCGTCACCACGGGAAGCGTTTGTCGGAAATCGCCACTGAACAGAACTGTGACACCACCCATCAAATGTTCGTTCCTGCGGATGTCCTGCAGGGTTCTGTCCACGGCCTCAACTGCCTTCCTATTGGCCATCGTACACTCATCCCATACGATCAGTGAGCAATCCTTGAGCACGGGTGCCTTATCACTGTTATGTGACGCACCACAAACAGGCGTTTCGGCACTCTCTAAATCGATAGGAATTTTGTTGAATGTTGACCTTCTTTGTGCAGTCACTGTTTGATTCATAGTTCTCTATTCTATGCTACTGTCGTAGGTATTTGAATTGAGATTGACTTTTGTATTCGCCAATGTGATCGCCTGACGGCTGCGCTCATGTATTTTCTATTTGATATTTATTTTAATATATCTGGTGTACAACTTCTTCAATTCTTTGATTGCATCCACGAACAATCTCTCTACGAGAAGTTAACAAGGGTTATGGGCCCAGAGTGCGCAAAAAAAAAAAAAAAAAAAAATATTGTACTGAGATACAGTGAGCGGAAGAGAGATGGCAACCATGTCTGCAGGAGGCGGAAGCGTGAGTGGGCTTTCTATTGAGCGTTTGAGGGGGCGAGAGAATTACCTCCTCTGGAAGTTTAATGTGAGAAACCTACTTATCCATGACGACCTTTGGTGTTCTATCGACGGGTATCCGGAGGACGATAAGTCGACTCCAGAGCTGAGACGGCGTAAGGATGAAAAGGCGTTGGCTAAGATCTGCCTGTCACTGGACGCTTCGTGCGTGTCTCACGTGATGACTGCGAAGACGAGTAAGGATGCCTGGCTGAGCCTGGAGAAGGCGTACGACGATAAGGGCATAGGCAGGAGATTAAAACTGTTGCGGATGCTGTGCTCGGTAAAGTTGGACGACATTGGTGGCGATATGGACAAATATGTTGGCGAATGTTTGTCGCTTTCGCAACAGTTGGCGGCTGTAAATAAACCGATTGACGATGAGTTCTTGGCGGCGATTATTCTTCAGGGATTACCTCCTAAGTTTGATCCAATGATCATGGCCTTGGAGATTAGTGTGACCGACCTGACCAGTGACTTCGTGAAGGCTAAATTGCTTCAGGATACGAAGTGGTCTGACAATTGCAAAGGTGGAGATTGCCTGATTGCTGATAAGTCGGAGAATAAGTCTGGTAAGAGACGCAAAGACAAGAAGTCGAGGTTTTGGAACTGTGGAAAGTCTGGTCACGTAAAGAAGGTGTGTATCCAGAAAGGGGCGCGACTCGGTTCTTGGCTGACACGTGGTACGTAGACTCGGGTGCGTCGAGTCACATGACGGGACAGCGAGACTGGATACATGATTTTTCTACAAGCAGTGTAGAGGTAAACGTGGCGAGCGGACAGACTTTGAAATGCATCGGTATCGGTAATGTGTGTTTAAAACTCGGAGATTATGATTTGACTCTTAAAGAAGTGATGTACGTTCCGGGACTGAGTGTAAATTTACTTTCTGTAAATAGTTTAGCGGTTAAAGGGCTTAGAGTGGAATTTATTCAGTCTACTTGTAAGATTTTTAGAAATAAATCTTGTATAGCTAGTGTTAGGTCTGTTGGCGGGGTATACAAACTGCATACTAACGCGATAGCTTTAAGTAGTGTAAAAGAGGTTTCAAAGGAGTCTTGGCACCATAGATTGGGTCATTTAAGTTATGACAGCTTGAAGTCACTGTCACACGTTATTGATTTTCAGAATACAGAAATTGCAAATAATTGCGATGTTTGCATTCTTGGAAAACAAATAAGGTTTCCGTTCAAGAAATCTAGGCGTGATGTAGCGACTAAGCGGTTGGATCTGGTGCACACGGACTTGTGTTCGATTCCTGTTGCGTCCCACTCAGGTAAGCGGTACATTTTAACATTTCTAGATGATCACTCGCGGAAAGTATTCTTGTACTTCTTGAAGAATAAGAGCGAAGTAGCTAGCGTCACCAAAGACTTTATTAGGCTCGTGGAAAATCAATGTGAATCCAAGGTAAAGGCTATACGCAGTGATAACGGTACGGAATACGTAAACAAAGAGCTGACCGCATTCTTTAGACAGAAGGGCATTGTGCATCAGGTTACTGTTCCGTATTCGCCCCAAATGAATGGTGCGGCGGAGAGGTTGAACAGAACTCTTTTGGAACGGGTACGTTGTATGTTGTATCATGCGGGTTTGGATCACAAGCTGTGGGCTGAGGCGGCTAACACTGCGGGGTACCTTATTAATCGGTCTCCGTCTAGTAGATTAGGCGGGAAGACGCCCGAAGAGGTTTGGTCGGGTAGTAGGGTAAAGTATGACCACTTACGTGTTTTCGGTTGCGAGGCCCATGTACAGTCGCCCACACAAGTGCATGGATACCTTAGGGCCTATTTTTCTGTGAAGGTAGAAATCAAATTTTCGAAAATAACTAATAGATGGCGTTTGGTTTCTGCACAACTGTGATATTAAACTCTTCAATCCCCAGTGTCACTTGTAGTGGCATAAGTTTTATTTCTGTTTCTACCTGACAGCAATTTTATTTGTAATTCCTACTTAAATAATAATAAGAAATTAAACCTTTAAAGTTTTTACTTTCCGCAATGACAATATCCGGATTACCCGGTGTCACCTGTAGGTGAAATAAAAAGGAGGTAGATTTTTATCTAACTAAATGTAATCTATTCTGTTGAGATATAGAAAAAAATGGACTTTGACTTGGGAATAGGTTAGGTAAGTAAGAAGTTAGGAAACACGTATTAGGTTGGATTAAGTGAGAAGTTAAATGATAAAAAAAAACAAAAGAAACCATAAGGAATGTTTTCATTAAGCTAATAAGTGCGCATAGCATTCAAAAATATAATATTCGAGTTAGTAGTCAGTTAGCAACAGGGATTAACGGAGACAAACAAAAAGACACTATCACACTTTTAGAGGTTTATTTCTTACACTTTATTATTCAAAAACAGACATTTATTATCGTTCAACATTATTATATTATATAAAACTTCTTATTGAGGCCATAGCTTAAGTATTCGTTTCCAAAATCGGAAAGAGGATTGAAGCTTTTATAACCTCAACAAAGACAAACAGGAGACCGGATTATTTCATCACAAAAGTGAAAAGTTAAATGAATTAAATAGGTAGGATAATAGCTATACAATTGCACAAAAACATACGAAAAGGTTCTTGTAATGTAAAAAAAAAAAAATTGTTGTGTTTGACTTTTTTTAGTTATTAAAAATAGGTACGTAAGTCATGTAATAGGTTATAATAACCCGGCTTCCAGTTAATATAAATAATAAGTACTAAAGTTAAGTAATATTGTTTTTAAGTATTATGAAATATAAATCCTGGATCGGCAACACTTATCTATCCCCACCAATGATATTATAAATAAAAAGAGGTAGATATCGCATTAGCACGCACAAATTGTTGAGGACAAACTACGCTAATTGGTGCAGTTTCATTTAGTCGGGTTCAATGATATTCAAATAAACAGATATGTTATACACCTACAAAACCACCGAAAAAAGTGTTCCGTGCAGCAGCGGCAGCACACATACACACTTTTCATTCATCTACATTCCACTACATGTCAAAATGATACAAAAGAGATAGCTCGATAAAACCAATAAGAAAAAAAGAGACAGATAGTGTTGTCAATTGCGCTTGAATGTAAACAAACATTATTCTGACCACCAATCACCGCATGTTGGGATCATAGACTAACAAATTTAACGAGACAGAAGGTACAAACCGAGTGTATTAAATTTTTACACGAGGTTTGTACCTATAACAACTAAAACGTTACCCATAAGGGTAGGGTAGGAGGGTAGGTAAGGTGAGAAATAAAACGCAATGTAAAAGAAACAAAATATTTATTTTGTAATAAAAACAATCATCCACCTTCGAAAAGACTCAAGTTATTTCTTTTCTGCCTCTTAAAGAGTTTTTTTATTTCGGGATTCAATTATGATTCTTGTAGCCGGACCTCATTGGTTGGAAATACTTGGAAACCTTAACGAAGAAAAGACAATAAATAGTTTAAACTCGCTGTTGTCATAAAGTAAACTATAATGATTAAATAATACAAGGTTAGAATAAAGGAAAGCAGAACTCTGGGGTAACGATGACTTTAATGCCCACTCGAACGTCCCGCACAGATATCTCACCTTTTTCAATATTCGCATCTGTATTTTTATTCTATGTTTGGAGTGCACGCGTCCTTGTCGTTCTCACTACAAAATGTATTTCCCATCTCTTTCTTTTTTTCTAACCTCCATTTATCAGAATATTAGGAAAATAAATGAAAAATATTAATAAATCGAAGTATATTGTGTATTTTACATGTGGTATGAGATCCCGTGTTTTTTATTAACTTTGGTATCGTAATTGGTACACTTTCTGAACACGCAAGATGGCATTATTACAATTTGTACCGTAATTCGTAGTAGCGTGTCACTCGTCGCCATGCATGATTCAGACTAAAGATAATACGACCCAATTGGGTCGTTTTCGAGTCTTCACGATTGCGCGCTTATAACATATCTGTTTACTAGAATATCATTGGTCGGGTTATAGCAGCGAGCGAAGTAAGTCGAGTCCGCGGCGTAACAAAAATGCTATGTTGTGTCATAAGAAAGTGCAAAAACTATGGTTCCAAGAAAAATAAGAGATTTGGAGTTTCATACCATACGTAAGTATAATAAAAATATATCATATTTGTATTGTTTTCACGATTTATTTCTCATTTTCAAATAAATTTCGTATTATTGACATGATGGTTCGAAAAGGATAGAGAATAGGATGACAATCTGCTGCGTGACAGAGACAAATAGCATGCGTCATAGATTAATCAAACAGAAGCGAAATGGTAGGCACAATATATAGCGTTGCGCTTTCAATTATTATGATTAAAATTATATAGAATGAGATAAGTAATAGCGGGCTGTCATATAAATTTTATTAGTAAAATTGGAATGTACGTAGTAACGTACCTAGATAAAACATATTTTCTCATAATGTTTTACTATTTTACAGATTTCCAAGTGATGACTTGATAAAAAATAAATGGGTTAGCATAGTTATGGCGGAAAGAAGTGAACCTGACTGGATGCCTAGTAAACGTAGCACAATTTGTTCGGCACATTTTAAAGAAGAAGATAAATATATTACTCCAAAAGGACTCAAGCGTCTGAAATTTGATACAAATATTCGATAGTACCTATCTAAAATATAATTTAAATTGTAAAAATATTAATAATCATTCGCAGTACTTAGTAGCTGTACATTGGTAACAGTCATAAAAATTCAATGTCTCTTCTGTGGTAAATCGACTCTATGATACTCTAGTGCACTTCAAGCGCAACACACAAAAACTAGCTATCTCTTTCTATCTTATTATGTTCCGTATTATCTATCGCTGTCGTAGTCTGACGTTGGCGTTCAGCCGTTTAATGACAACACAACGATATCTGAACGTCATTCAGTATGAACATGGCGTATCTTTCTTTATAATATCATTGATCCCCACACGTTCACTGTAATATGACCAGCATATTGGACACTACATAACCACTTGTTTATCACGTATTATTTCGGCACCACAAACAAAAGCGTTCGTGTTCACTGGACTTAAAAGTTTTTTCATCTGTAAAGATGAAAAAACATTACTCAAATCAAAGTTAACATGATCCAAAGCGAACTGTAATCTTGCCCTTTTATGGTTTTCTGTGGGCCAGGGTTTCACAACATGCCTTCTATAATGCAGCTCTTCACTTTTAAGAGCACGACGGGCATTGTCAACACTTGAGTCATATAAAGCAGCATAGTCGGTCATCGGCAGGAATCCATTTTCTTCATACTCTCATAACACGATTTGACGCTGTAATGTGTTTATGAGCCGTGGTCTACTAGTTCTTTGATGGTGTTGCAAAGAACCCTCGTCTTAAAATCGTCGTACCAATAGAACAACTGTTTTTCTCTGCAACAATATAACAGAAATATATAATACGCAATAATGATTAATTATTAAGTAGTAGGTATAGTCGTAACTAAAACATTTTTTTTTTCTTATAAAAATTTTGAAATCAAAACTACTTACGTTAATAATATAAGTCGACAAGTTTCGAGTGTCGATAAGTTTTTGCCTTGATTTTGCAAATCAGTTATTTGAGCTCTTGTAACGAAAACAATATTACAACGCGTACTCATTTTGATGAAATAAGTTAATTCACCTAAATTTAAATAAAACTGAGCTAAAAATGAGATAATCGAAACAAACTTATCGAACAATCAATTGAGCTTAGTCATAACTCATAAATCTTCAATCTAATTATTTCTACTACCTACTAATTTATTTATGAATTCATATTCGACCTACCCTCAAGTTTGAAAACTAAAACATAGATAATTAAAATCAGATAGTTTTAGAATTATAATAATATTCAATTTAAACAAACATAGTAGGTAGTTAGGAATAAATTTATATAATAGAAATAATTCATTATAAATTATTTGAATATTTAAACAGAAAAAAGAAACTACATAAACATTTTATACAACGTGAGCGCCCTCTAGTTAGTGTAGCATTAAAAATATAATCAATGTTCCTAATCGAGTACTTATTTACGCCAGGTGGCGTCATTTCTTGCTTCACACGGTATTTTTTCTGAACTCCCCATGCATTATTGCAGGCGATGGTACATAATTGATGACGTTAAGCGGAATAAGTTACAACCTAAGAGTAAGAGGTATATTTTTGTCGGTTATGAAGACAATGGCAGATCTTACAGGTTGTATGACTCTGAGACACATGCTATAAAGAGAAGCCGTGATGTATTATTTAATGAAAGTGTGTTCCCAGCCAAAGTGCTAGGAACTGGACACGGATCAGCCACTATAGAAATCTTTCTTTCAGGGGAAATAGTTGACGATTCCACTGGAGAGGGGAAGTCAAGCGTGCCTGAGGTGGCTGGTGATGCAGCTCGGGAGCCTGTCACTGAAGAGTCGGTAACGGTGAATGTTGAGCCGATTGTGTCAGCGAGCGGTGATGATGGCGGCGACAACACTTTGGTTTTTGCGTTGAGAAGGTGGTGGAACCTCCGGAACCGAGGTACAATTTTAGATCTAGACAATCTAAGGGTTTGTACGTACATGATACGATCCCAGCTGAACCGCACACTGTTAAGGAAGCTCTGGGTTCTGGGCAGAGCGACTTGTGGCGGCAAGCTATGCAGGAAGAGATTGACTCGTTCAATCAACATGAAGCTTGGGAGTTGGTGGATCGGCCTATGGGCAAAAATGTGGTTCGGAATAAATGGATCTTCAAAATTAAGTGTGACGCCGAGGGGAAGATAGCCCGGTATAAAGCTAGGTTAGTAGCCAAGGGGTTCACCCAAAAAAAAAGTAAAAAACTAAAACCCGACTACAACAAAAAAAACGACGCTGAAAAAGTATGAAACAAGATTTTCAGGATAGAACAAAAAGAAAAGCCGTAGTCACACGGTATTAAAGTGTTTAGGTTGGTACCTATAACGTGTGACTAAGGCTTTTCTTTTTGTTCTATCCTGAAAATCTTGTTTCATACTTTTTCAGCGTCGTTTTTTTTTGTCGTAGTCGGGTTTTAGTTTTTTACTTTTTTTTATTTAAACTATTTTGGTGTTAAATATTTTTTTTTACTCTTGACTTTTTGTCCGCTAGAGGGCGTGATTTTAAATTTGAGCAATATTTTGGAAATGTACAAGTGAGGCCCTTTTAAATGATACCAAACACGGCGTGTTTATCTCCATTTTTATTTTTTAAGCCTTACTTTTTGACCGCTAGAGGGCGCCAAATCGCTTTTTGTGACACGTCACGTAGCCTATGTTCAGCGGAAAATTAAGACGGTTCTAACGATACCTCTTATGTCGAGTTCCGATAAGTAGATTAGAAGCTATGAGGGAACAGATGAAGATACACACATACATACATACATACATACATACAAACATACATACATACATACATACATACATACATAGCCAGACAAAATCATAACCCTCCTTTGGCTTTGCCGTAGTCGGGTAAAAAGTATGGTGAAGATTATTTTGAAACGTCTTCACCGGTAGTACGGTACAGTTCTATGCGACTGTTGTTGGCGATTTCTGTAGAGATGGATCTGGATATAGACCATCTGGACGTACAGACAGCGTTCCTCAACGGTAATTTAGATGAGGAGATATTTATGTTTCAACCGGAGGGGTTCATTTCACCTGGTGGAGAAAATAAAGTCTACAGATTGAAGAAGGCAGTCTACGGACTGAAACAAGCTTCGCGAGCTTGGTATCAGAGGGTGAAGGACGTGCTTCTGTCGACAGGTTTTGTTCAATGCCAACTTGAACAATGTATCTTCTACAAAAGAAATGGTAAGTCGGTTGTTTACATCGCTTTGTATGTGGACGATTTCGTTGTCTGTTACAATGATGCACGCATGGCTGAAGAGCTGAAAGAGAGTTTACGTAAGCCGTTCAAGATTACAGACTTGGGTGCGGTGCGGCATGTTCTCGGGGTCTCGGTAGTGCGTGACAGGATGAACAAAACTCTTAAGCTTTGTCAGGCGCGGTATGTTGAGCGCTTGCTTGACAGTTTCGGTATGTCAGAATGCAAACCAGTCCAGACTCCTTTGGACCCAAATGTTAAGTTTACTGATACGAGTGTGTTAGGCGAGGGTACTGTTCTGTATAGGGAATTGATAGGTTCTCTTATGTATCTGAGTGTATTTACACGGCCGGACATTACGTTTGCAGTTTCGTACTTAAGCCAGTTTAATACGTGTCATACTATGGAACACTGGAGGGCTGCGAAACGTGTATTGAGATATCTTAAGGGGACTCAAAACGTTAGCCTTGTGTTTAGCGGGTCGGGTCATGTTAAGGTTGAGGGGTTTGTAGACGCGGACTGGGGCGGTGACGTACGTGACCGAAAATCATTTTCGGGGTTTGTTTTCAAGTATGGGGGTAACACCATCTCCTGGGAATGTAGAAAACAAACATGTGTTAGTTTATCAAGTACTGAGGCTGAGTACATTGCTCTTAGCGAGGCTGCTAAGGAGGCAAGTTGTCTTAGGGACTTGGTGACTGAATTGACTGGTAGTTCTGGGTTGATAATAGATATGTTCAATGATAATCAGTCTGCTCAGAAACTTGGTGTCAATCCAGTGTTTCATAGGAGGACGAAGCACATAGACATCAGGTACCACTATGTTAGGGAGGCTGTGAATAATCATGTGATTAAGTTGAATTATTTGTCTACTCAGGAAATGGTGGCTAATGTATTAACTAAGTCTTTGTGTGCTCCTAAACATAAGTTCTGTGTTGTGAACTTGGGCTTAGGTTTTTAGGCCAGTTGAGCCAGCGGTGATGTCTGAGTTCAAACAGCGATTGAGGGGAAGTGTTGAATGTTGACCTTCTTTGTGCAGTCACTGTTTGATTCATAGTTCTCTATTCTATGCTACTGTCGTAGGTATTTGAATTGAGATTGACTTTTGTATTCGCCAATGTGATCGCCTGACGGCTGCGCTCATGTATTTTCTATTTGATATTTATTTTAATATATCTGGTGTACAACTTCTTCAATTCTTTGATTGCATCCACGAACAATCTCTCTACGAGAAGTTAACAAATTTTAAACATGGCATGTGCTGTCTTGCCACCCGGAAGCAGTGTGGCAGCGACTCCCGACGACACTACAGCAATGGCAATTTTGCCTTGCCTCCTGACCTCTGCAAGTATGCCAGTTGTAACAAATGTTTTTTTCTGTTCCACCAGGAGCATCCAAGAAAAACATTTTACCCTGGTTTTGCCCAACGCTTTCAAGGACGGTGTCATAAATTTGTTTTCGCTCTGAAGAGAACAAAGCGACATGGTCATTTCGTATGGTAGTCATTACACCCGGATCGTAAAATGCCTCAGCGTTTTACTCCTGATTTCCGCGGTCTTGATGCGGTGATGATTGGACAGCTGGTAACCCATATTCGACCAGTGGATTGCCGCCGATAGAAATGACCACGTGTTGAAGTGAACTGCGACAGGTGTTCAGCACGCGTTCATCAGTTACTTCGACTTTGTCTCTAGTAGCACGCCTCAAAAGCTCGGAGAATATCTTCAGACAGATGATGGCGATACTTCTCCCACAATGCTACCGGGTTTGCGACTCCACAAAACACCAAGATGACGGCAAACAGATGACGCATGCGGCTGGGACTGTTACTGACGCTCGCCTCCGCGAAGGTGTCATCCCAGTTTTGGTCACCGTCGAGAAGGTGACTTCGAGGCTGCGCGGTAAGTGGGACACTCCACGCCATCAAATGTCCTCAGAAAGGTGAAAGACGTTGGGCCTCGGACCGTGTGAAGTAACAACCGCAGAAAATAGCATTCACCATTATTCAGGTGCACGGTATAAACTCTACCCAATGCGGTATCCTTGAAAATTCCCGGAAAACCTTCCACAGCACGTCCTCGTCGATGTCGGTTAAATACACCCCTTTTTTCTTTTTTTTGAACTGCCTCGTTGGTCGAGTGGTCGTAAGCGCGACTGCTGTGCATGAGGTCCTGGGTTCGATTCCCGGGTCAGACAAAAAGTGCTATTGGGGTTTTCATTAGAAATTTCCCAGTAGTAGGCCGGAGTTTGGAAGTTGGCGGTATAGTACCCCCGTGCCTCGGAAAGCACGTTAAGCCGTTGGTCCTGCGCCTGATCTCTCTCCGGTCGTGTCGGATTGCCGTCCCATCGGACTATGAGAGGAAAGGAACAGAGAGTGCACCTGTGCCTGCGCACACACTTGTGCACTATAATATCTCCCGAGCAGTTGGCTAATCTCTGCTAAGATTGGCCGCCGTGGCCAAAAACGGTCAGGAGGACTATTACTATTACACCCCTTTGCTTGCACAACTCCATCTATGACTTTTAAAAACCACTATTAAGCTCGCCAACATGATCAAATTTTAATTGTTTATATCCAAAAAGGCTTACACATGTAATTCGACTTGATGTTTTTGAAATCTCATAGATGGCGCTGCTTTAAAAAGTTTCTTGGTACTACTTATATTCATTTAATTATGTTTATCGGCCTAAGTTACTTTTATTGCGTGTTTTTTATACTGTGAAGCTAGCTTATAGCATGGTTAACATAATAACAACATTTAAATATGCGTCGTTAGATTACACGTTCTTACAGAATGCGTTGAAGAAATAAAGGTTCACTGCTCGTTCCCCGTAGGTGATAGCGTGATAAATTTGAAGTAAATCTATGCAGTACTTTTTGAGTTTATCCCGGACATACATACAGACAAACAGACAGAAATTCTAAAAACTATTTTTTTGGCTTCGGTATCGATTGTAGATCACACCCCAAGTATTCTTTTTTAAAAATATTCAATGTACAGTTTTACTTTCCTACCATTTTTTTTTTTTTTTTAGTCAACATCACATACATTGTCTTGGTCCCAAACTAAGGTTTTCCCTTGTACTATGGTAACCAGGAACAACGAAGGTACTACAGACACCCAGACCCAACACAAATATCTATTTCATCAACAAACATTTGTGTTGGTGCGGGAATCGAACCCGCGACCCTTGCGTCTCAACCGGCGCTCTAAACCACTGCGCTAAACGGGTCGTCGAATACGAATTATATGTATATAGATTATGTGTTATCTTCTTTATTAAATGCATCGGTGAATTACATTTGTATGTTATTATAGCAATTTTATTTTTTACCCGACTACAAGCAAAAAGTAATGTTTTACGCACCTATCTTTGTTTGCAATAATTCTTTATTCATATCTTCCAAAACACTCGATGTATTTTATTATTATTTTAATTGAGGTACTTATCGTTAGATTCGTCTCATTTTAACAGTGTTCTTAGATAAGTGACATCTAAATAATAAAATGTTATGTTGGTTTGTGTACGCTTCAAAAACTCAAAAAGTTCTGCACCGATCGAGCTGAAATTTTAGAATGATATATAATCCGCATCAAGGATTGTTTTTACAGTATCCACGCGGGCGAAGCCGCGGGCATCAGCTATAAAAAATAAATA
The DNA here is from genome assembly GCA_949775195.1 of Diarsia dahlii. Lineage (NCBI taxonomy): Eukaryota > Metazoa > Arthropoda > Insecta > Lepidoptera > Noctuidae > Diarsia > Diarsia dahlii. Next base: position 8,972,828 of record OX459210.1, on the reverse strand, counting down.
AATATGGGGGCTGTTAGATTTCATTGTTAAAGGTGATTTTTTTCCGTTACCATCGAGTAGAGTACCTACCTGGATTTGCCATTTATTTGGATAAATAAAGGGTTTGAAAAGGAGATTATAAGAATATAATTATAGAACTAGAGAGATGTTTAAAAGAAATTCAAAGTCACAAATCGTATAAAAAGTTAAATAGTCAGTGAAGTATTTTACGTGACTAACTAAAAAGCTGTAAATAAAAAAAAGGTTTTTAGAAAACTAAAACAACCGAGTAAAAAAACAAAAAATCTAGAGGCGACTACACACTGCAATTTAACTGCAAATACTCACATTTAGATCTATCTAAAGTATTCTGTTCTTGTATGTTCATAATAATATAGTCTACTGGTCTTTTAGTCTAGTTAACAAGTGATGCTTTATGGGTCAAACATTTTTCTCCGCCTCTGGAAAATATAAACGAGGTATCATTTGGTTCGAAATAGCGTGTAGATGATTTATGAAAAAAAAAACAACCGACTTCAAAAACACCAAAAAGTTAAAAATAAACTTCAGAAGAAAAATCAGCTTCTGAAGTCGGTGACATTTTGTTTGTTTCATTTCGTTTTTTTTTGCCACCGACTTCAGAAGCTGATTTTTCTTCTGAAGTTTATTTTTAACTTTTTGGTGTTTTTGAAGTCGGTCGTTTTTTTTGTAAAAAAGTTTTTTTATTTTTTCATTTTTAGTTGTAATATCTTATAGAAATATTTACTATACATATAACATTCGACTAAGAAACCTACCCCTAATCCTTCAAGATACCCTTATTATTGCTTTCAACTCCTAACCTTTGAGGAGTAGTACCTTCCATCATCAGCTCATCAACATGAAGTGATGACTACTAGATGCGAATACTTGTATAGCGTCAGAAAAACATGAAACACGTTATACGTGCCTATGAAGTTTGAGGGTTGCCCTCGATTTCCCTTAGATTTCATCACCAGGTCCTGGTATCCATACCATGGTACCACCCTTGAAATATCTCCTTCACAATAAAAAAAAGAATCATCAAAATTGGTTCATAAACGACGAAGTTATTCGCGAACACACATAAACGAAAAATGTTCATAACTTAAGAAAAATCTTCATAAAATGAAAAGTACTTGGCCAAACTATACTAAATTTTTATGGGACCAAATGGCAACCATTCCGCATCAAACTAAAAAGGAATCACGTAAATGAGATCATAAATCGCAGCATAATCGGTGTACTTAAATAAAAAAAATATATATATATACCGATCGAATTGAGAACCTCCTCCTTTTTGGGAAGTCGGTTAAAAACTCAAGAGCCGCTTGCTAAAATTGCAATAGTTATTAATAATTAACTAAAACAAAGGAGGCTGATAAGAGCCATTGAGGTATAACGTACTAGAGAAGCTATTTCAAACAAAAAATGTGCGCGCACTTGATGACAGCGGGGCAGGCGGGGGGTGTCATGTTCTCATAGATTACTATCAATACGTGCAGATGCGACATAATGTTATTATTCTGCCTACTTGATATTGTACGTATGTACTTAAAAAATAAATAAAAATTTACTTAAACTGTAACAATAATTTTTATTTTATCTGTGATTGAATGTTGATGGCTGATTCAGTAAATGTTGATTCAAATTTGCAAATACTTCTTTCCTAATTTAAATGCTTTACGGTGTTTACGGACATATAACTAAAATCACATTTCAGGACAAGACCACTTTGCCGTATTAAATTACGTACCTATGATAGATGTGTGAAGTGGATGTTTAGTATAGTCAAACTATCAATGTAATCTTCACATTTTAACTTTTTTATTAATTGTCTTGATACATAAGCAAATATTATACAACCTACTATCAATTTTGACTCGCATGTAGAGGATTCGTGGCCAAGCATTGAATACGTCGATAGTGTCTGGTCTGAGCATTTTATTCTTTGACATTCACGTAAAAATGGCCGCCGCGATGACTTATTGCAATGGAAAAAATATAATTAAATTATGTGTGTTTTAAAGATAATAGTTATATTTACTGGTGAAAAGTCACTCCTTGACTTTTACTTATATTTATTGAATTATTTCTACAGTATCTAAATGCACACGAAGGCATAATTTAGACAAGAAAACTTTACTCAAATATGTCATGCCGCAGCAACCGCTCGGCATAGACTAAATGAGGTTCAGTGCACGAACCGAAACGTGTGTTACAAAAAATCTAGTTGAGGCGTCTCCTCTAGTGCGTAGTACATTATACCTCAATGATAAGAGCCAAATAGGCTTGTATTGAACAATTTTTTAGCCAAATCTATACAGTTTGACACGGTGGAAAAAATATATGTTAATCCTGAACATATTTCTGATAATTTCGTTGAAATCAAAACACGTATTTGAAAAGTTTTCTCGATACAAAAAAATGGTAAACTAACCTCTTAAAATGATCTTCCAACAAAAATATCTGCATTACTAATCAACGTACGTTGGTAAAATTTATAACAATAACGTATCATATTTAAATACAAAATTTGGTTGTTTTTAATTTTTGATTATTTAATAAATTATTTTTATGTAATTAATCAATTATGGTTTGCAACGTTTGCAAGAAGTTCGAGCGTTGCGTCATCGCGCTCTCTTTCTTACGTATGCAATCCGACAGTGATCGCTTAGGCGCGGTGCTAGACGGACGTATGTCACTTTGCGCCCCACTGACAGCTATCCGTTCATCTATAAATTATTTTTGACCGCGTCATACTGTTAGTCTAGGATCCACGGTACATTTTTGCATTTGATTACCTACTATCAAGCTAATTTTCCGTGAGCAGCTGCATTTTGATGAAACGCCAACATTTTCTTATACAAAAACTCTCGATTGTGGTAGGTAATAGGGGTAGCAGGGATAAAATATGTTGATTTGATGATTTTCAAAAATTTATTACTAACTTTTTTTTTTAGTTAAATCTGATGATCATCTAAATTATTCGAAAAAATATTTGTGTTTGTAAAAATATTGTTCTTATTTGTTTGATCAACTCTCCTTCGAACATGTATTGATAACGAGGTCATCATAAATTATTACAAATCAGCAGTTTTTTTAGGGGTCCGTAGCCGAATGGCAAAAAACGGAACCCTTATAGATTCGTCATGTCTGTTTGTCCGTCTGTCCGCCCGTATGTCACAGCCACTTTATTCGAAAACTATTGAGACTACACAGTTGAAACTCGGTAGGTAGATGTATTCTGTAAAACGCTTTACGATTTTTATACAAAAATAAATCCCATACATGGACTGAAACTAAAAAATACTTTTTTCATCAAACCTATACCTACGTGTGGGGGTCTATAGACATTAGACAGGTCTTTAAAAATGACATTGAGGTTCCACAAACAATTTTTTTCAAAGCCAATCGTTTGGAAGACAGACACTTCCAAATTGGTGAAATGGCGACCGGCCCCGCGGTCGCTTGCCTTCGGTATTGCCAACAATGACCAGCTTTTCAAGGCTACAATCTCCTCTGCATTATGTGGCCGAAAAAAAAACTGTTTTGCAAAAAAGAACAACCGACTTCAAAAACACCAAAAAGTGAAAAATAAACTTCAGAAGAAAAATCAGCTTCTGAAGTCGGTGACATATGTTTGTTTGATTTGGTTTTTTTTTTCGTGCAGGAAATTGTTGGGCGTCTCGCCGTCTCATCAAAATGAAGCTGCTAACGGAAAATGAGCTTGATACTCTTGATAGTAATCAAGTGCAAAAATGGACCGTGGATCCTGGACTATTTGTTTCTTACTTGGTAGTATAGCGCTAGGGTATCGGAAAATTGTGGGCGTGACCAAAAATACTGAAACGTCAGAGCTAAATAGCGGTTGTCATCATCTTAATGAAGATTCAAGAAAAGAAGAAGGTAATCCCTTCTAGTTTCGCCATGTCCGTCCTTCTATCTGTCTGTAGTATGCAGCTTAGCTCAGAAATTCTGATTACTAGAAGGCTATAATTTAGCTTAAATATACAGTAAAGTTTCTCCGGCTTCTAAGTAGATAGTTAAATAAAATTTAAAAAAAAATATATTTTTATCTTATCTTAGAGAAAGATCACGCTCCATTTTGACATAATTTCAAGTGACATAATTTTTAAGGATGGTTTATAAAGTTTGTTTTCGTTGATGCTTAAATAACTTAATTTAGGAACACTAAGTTTGAGTTTATTGCACACACAGTGTTCAGACATGGCAGTCTCGCTAAGTCACATTTTAAACTAAGACAATTTTTTTAATGTTCAATTGGCCTCAGTATTTTAGTCGTCTATAGAAGAAACCGTCCCATACACTACACGATTTGTAGTTTAAAAACTTTAATATTATAGGGTGAGGCCAAACGAGCGTAATTTTGTGAGTCGTGAGTCGCAGAATTTCGTGCTCTAGTACAGTGAAGACTCACTTTTTTACGTCGCGAAAGACAATTTCTATGAAAGCGACCGAAATTCTCATTATTTTGGCCTCTCCCTAAAAATAACTCACTTACTGAGAAACTAAAGGATAGTGGGCAAAAATGTACGGTAGATTGAAAAATCCCACTTAACGTTGAACAAAGCAGGAAAAAATCAAGTTTCTTTCCAATCCTGTTGTTTTTTTTTCAATAAGTACTTAGTATATAATATTTTGTTTTTTTTTTTCAATAAAATCGATAAATGTGAAAGAAACGGATTTTTTTTATAATACGTTCTTCTTTCCAGCATCATCTCTAGCGTGTACCTAGGTTGGGATCGGCTTCTAGTCTTACCGGATCACGGATGCAGTTGAATACCAGAGTTAAATTCATTATTAAAATACTTCGTCGATCAATCGACTTGTGTCCACATCGCTATTTGGCATACTGTCCACGCTGACCGCACGCTGACCGTCGCGCGTCAGTGCTGACAGCCGAAACGTATGTGAGAACGCCATAAAGATCGGCAGCCTGCCGTTGGATCCACCGGTTGTCCGCGACTCTCACGATGTCGTCGGTCCACCTGGTTCGAGGCCTGCCAACGCTGCGTCTTCCGGTTCGTGGTCGCCACTCGAGAACCTTTCTGTGAACATCTAGGAAGCGTGTATTGTAATAATAAAATAAATATGTTGCCGGACGCAATAACAAATATTATGCGTAGTCCGACATGCACGTGGCTGTTTTTTTTTATACTTTGCCCCATTCTAGGAATATCTCCTGTATCGTGGGTGCGTTTACAAACATTCACAAATTCCCAGACCCGGAACAACTATCTGTAGGCCTTACAAATATTTGTTCCGTGCGGGGATCGAACCCGCGACACGCTACAGTTAGTACAAAGCAGCGATTGCACTTCGCATTTGTGTACGACTGTACTTCGCAGTGATTAGCATGATACTTCTTCTTTCGCCCTTCCTGTGATTGGTCAAATTTGGCACATCTCTCCGCTCTGCTCATCTTCGCTTTGGCACTGAAGGCAGAGGCACGCGTGCGGCGATCAGTGCCCATAGAGGCTACGGCCGCTGACCCGTCAGCGCTAACCAACGCAATCGCTGATAGAGCGCTACGCGTTATTCTAAATCGCTTCCTAGATGTTTTTACGTTTCGGCTGTCAGCGCCAACGGTTAGCGTGTGGTCAGCGTGACTCTGAATTATTTTACATCAGACTAAGTCTACTTGGTTAGTACAACACACGATTTAAAAATTAGTACCCTGCGCACCTTCCTGATGTCGTGTATGGGGCAATGGAGGACAGTCCTTCGCTATCCAGGATGTTGGCGAATCCAGAGGAATAGTCAGCCAGTTTGAGTCCACTTTGGTCTGCTTTGTCTTGCATCGTTTTAGCACGCTGTTGTAGGATTCAGGTCTAGGCTATCGGTTGAAGAGAGGTGGTCAGGTTATATCTCACCTCCTTTATATGGATGACCTGAAACTTTTTGCCCCAAAGCTACTGAAGGTCACTTAAACTTTCAGTAGCGCCATCAGGATGGAATTCGGTGTGGACAAATGTATGGTCGTACATGTAAAGCGAGGGGAGATTGTGAAATCTGTGGGAAGCTTACTGATTCCTTAAATCTTTGATTATAAATTCTAGAAGTTCATGTTTCCTAGCATTATTCTGCAAAATATCAAAGAAATTGTTTTAGCACATCCCCCTATGAGACCACTATGGTATATTGTTTAATACTCTTGTTTGGTATCACCAAGACAAGAGTTGTAATTTAAGTAACAACAGAAACTGATCTTTGAAAATGGGTCTGAAAGTGGGGGGGGAAATTGACAATAAGTCTTGTGAAAGTTTCATCATGCATTCATTATGTGTATGTTTAAACATGAAATACCTGCCTGTTTTCACATTGGAAGCTAAACCAACTGCAGTGTGAGTCATTTAGGGAAACAGATTTATTCGAAGCAGGTGGCTTCTTCGACTAATAACAGGCATTATCGGTCCGTTCATTGATAACACATTTTACTTGGTAACGAATACATTCAGTTATCTTAGCCTTTATCAGCTTAATAACGTCCGGCAATTACTGTATTATAATTCGTCTGGCGAAAGATCAATTAAGGTAGGTACCTAAGGGACAAAAATTCGAAAATGAGTTATAAATGCACTTCTATTCAGTTTTTTACGCTCTTTCCAATGCTATATTTAAAAAAAAATAGCTTTAAAAAAATGACCGTTACAGTAAGGATTTTTCAATGCCACATTGCAATTTAAAAAAAAAAAAATATTGTAACGGGCATTGTATTCGTTTCAAAAAACGAAACGATTAACGTAATTGTCGTAACTCTAACTAAACATCGTTACTTTAATTTGAATTTACGTTTTTTATTAAACCCATGTCCTTTAATTTAACTTAACATGAAATTAAATGATTAATTTAACATGAAAGAGTTTCGTAAAGTACTTCAGTGCCTAAACGTGAATAAAGCTAGCGGTCCGGACGGTATACCAGCAAGGGTCTTAAAGAACTGTGCGCCTGAGTTGTCTCCTGTGTTGACACGCTTGTACCGCCTCTCTCTCAAAACTAGAACGGTGCCGGACTCCTGGAAGGTCGCTAATGTTCAACCAGTACCCAAGAAGGGTAGTCGTGCTGACCCTTGTAACTATCGACCAATCGCCGCCATCACCTCCATACTTTGTAAAGTAAAGGAAAAGGTACTTAACGGTAAGTTGCTGGCGCACCTTGAAGCGAACGACCTGCTCAGCGACCGTCAGTATGGCTTTCGCCGGGGACGGTCAACTGGGAATCTTCTGGTGTTTGCTACGCACTGCTGGGGCGAAGCCATCGAGAAACACAGCGAGGCCCTTGCCGTGTCGCTGGACATCTCGAAAGCATTCGACAGGGTTTGGCACGCAAGTCTGTTGAGCAAACTTCCGGCATACGGCATTCCCGCTGACTTTTGCTGCTGGAAATCTGACTTCCTGAGTGAACGGTCGATCCGAGTGGTCATTGATGGCTGCTCCTCTGACCTTGTGGCTATTGATGCCGGAGTTCCTCAGGGGTCAGTTCTCTCCGCGACACTTTTCCTGCTGCACATCAACGACCTCCTTGGTCCTGGTATTGTTGGGTACGCAGATGACAGCACTGTCATGGAGAGTTACACATCCAGCGCAAAAGCCGGTGGTGATGAAATACGTTCATTGAGAGAGGCCATGGTAGAGCGAACGAATTCAGCCTTAAGTCTTGTCTCCAAGTGGGGTGACGACAATCTGGTTGATTTCAATGCCACCAAAACGCAAGTGTGTCTGTTCACTGCTAAAAAGAGTCCGTTCAATCTGGCCCCCACTTTCCGGAGTGCGTCTGTACAAGTTACTGACATGGCAGTCTCGAGCTTCTTGGCACGAAGTTGAATGCAAATCTGAACTTCGGCGCCTACATCGAGTCAAAAGCTCAAACTGCGGCAAAAAAGATGGGTATCCTAAACAGGGTCAAGCGGTACTACAAGCCTGGACAGCTTTCAATATTGTATAAAGCTCAAGTCCGGTCCGGCATGGAGTACTGCTGTCACCTTTGGGATGGCTCAGCCAAATACTAACTTGCCGCACTCGACTCAGTAGAACACAGAGCCAGGAGGCTGATTGGTGACGCCAAGCTGGTTGCCAAGCTACATAGCCTGGCCCACCGCCGCAAAGTTGCATGTCTGTCGGTCTTCTACAGACTGTATTTCGGAGAGTGTGCGCAAGAGCTCCACGAGCTTATTCCACCATCTCCCTTCTTCCATCGAGAGACTAGGCGTACTGCAGGTTATCACCCATACCTTGTCGATGTTCCACACGAAACATCTTAAAAATATTTTTTTTTTAATTAAATTGCCTGGAATCCGCGGAGTCGCTGCGACCGTGACACCGTTTTGAATATTACTGATGTAATATTCAAAACATCACACACACTGATGCTACACTAGGCTACACTAGGCTACACTGATGTTTGTGAGTAACAACTTGTCAATAAATATTATTATTATTATTATTAATATACGTTTATCTACCCAAATATCATAAACCCTCTCTAATGTGTTCAAAAACCATAGGCAATGACCAGCATTACCAACCAGCAGAAATAAACAGAACTGTAATGAGCTCATAACCTACTGAAAACAGTAGGTTATGAGTTTAAATTTGGAACAGGTGTCAAATTCAAGTGAGTGTACTATTCTAGTATCTACATTAAAACAGATACCTATCGATACGAAACCCCAATTCAGTATGATTTTAATTATAAATCGCACGACATTTCGATCTCGAGTGACACAAGAATAGTGACTTTGTTCGTTTGCATATGATTTAAAAAAAATGACAGATATCCGAAACGCCGCCATTTCGAGCTGTCATTTGTTCGTTAGCTTTTTATTTCCAGTTTCGAGTAGACAAATTTTCTGATAAGTCATTTATTTCTGTCGACAATGAGTGATAGTGACTCAGAAATTAACATGAACACTCCGCCAGATATCGTAAATGCAGCGACGAATGCAACTAGTAGCCTGTTTATTTTTTATTGCATTACACTGGTAACAATGCTGGTCATTTCCCTATGGTTCCTGAACCCATCATAGAGCCCTTATGATATTCGGGTAGATAAATTAGTGTATGCAACTATACATAATTAGGCATTACAACACTCGTGTGATGCTATTAAGAAACTCGTCTTCGGCTCGTTTCTTAAACCCACACTTGTGTTGTAATGCCCTTCATTATGCACAGTCGCTTAAACTACTATTGTAAAAAGTTACAAATTTTTGAGTAGGTAATATTTTTTTAAAGTGAACGTTGAGCCGGCTTTAACGTTGCGAGCTACAGGGTTAAAATAATATAATGAAGGTTTATTTCATTTGTTTTTACGTGTTTTACATAAATACCTACTTAAAAGAATATCTAAATGATGTAAGGTCACAAATTCACAATCAATACATTTTTTAAATTTCCATACATTTTTTAAATACTTAACTTAAATGTGAGTCAATTTAATTTCACACAATCTATTTACATTAAAAGAAAAAAAAATCGTTGGTTCTGCTTTTGACACTTACATTAAAATGTCTCAATAGAACTTAAAGTGTATCAGGGTCAAGTGATCCCTTACTTGAAGTAAGGGATCACTTGTCAAAATTACATTAAAGTAAGTAAGGGATAGCTATCTTTTAAAATATCGTGTTTATGAAAATGGTCATCATCAATAACAATGAGCCGTTATAAACTAAATAATTCTGTGATACTCGATCATAAATAGCCTTTTTTTTTTTTTTTTTTGGTGGGTGGAAAATCATCGAATAACCCCCCCCGCTCTTGGGCAGAGCGAAGGGGAGTGTCAAACTTCTACTGACTAAAAACCAAACCCATGTTCCTTCTTCTTCGCCCTTGTGTCGGAGCCGCGGTAACCTTTCGATATCCACAGCCCCGACGGGATCATAAATAGCCTTAGAAATTAAAAAGTTATGTTTAAATTACCCGGAAAAAAATCTTTGTCGGCTCCTACTGGAAAATTGCATTTTGTCCCTTACCTTAATTATTGATCTTTCGCCAGACGATATATACTTACTTATGTGAGCCAACTAACAAGATGAATACGCAATCGTTGGTGAATCGCTCGTTATGACAACCATTGATCTAAACTTCACTCGTATCGCAATTAATGGGACCCTGCCTAAGAGGCTGGTGGCATACCGAATTAGTTCAACACTTAAAGATTACAGGAAAACATATAAGAAGTCTATGGTGCTAAAATAACATGAAAAACCCCACAAATATTATGCGTACAAACTTACATTTGTAGTTGCAATGTTGCGGTTATTCCAACTGTAAATGTAAGTTTGTCAATTACAAAACAATGCTAAGTTTGGTCAATGGTACGGAACCCTTCATGTGCAAGTCCGACTTGCACTTGGCCAGTTTTTTAGTGATTGTTTGTGTCGGGGTTCTTTTTGCTAATCTTTCAATTACGCCAAGTATCACAATAATAGCAGCTGTGATGTACGTCTAGATCATAAAAAAACACATTGATTTCAAGAATTCGACTGCTGCAGTATTAATAACAAACAGATAACTGATTATCATAAACTTAAAATTGATTTCAATAAACTGATTATTATTGATTATTTATATTTCCATAAATGCTGATTGTCTGATTAATTGGTGCGATAGAAATTACCATATTTGTTCGCAATATTTGATCAGTCATTCGGCAAGTCAAGATGTTTCTTGCTGCAGTGTTGATCTGTGCCGTGCTGGCGGTTACCGAAGGCTGGAACTGGAACTTTAACACCACTGAAGTTAGCCGGTGTGAGTAACTAACTATGACAAAGCTAGCTCGCCGTCCGTCCGTCTTACGACAGGCCGGGTAGACGGCGCGTTCGTGTTCCACGCGCGCCTCAAAGTGATGTCAGGAACATGGAAGGGGCAAGGGCCGAATCCCGTCGGGGCTGCGGGTTGTTCGAAAGAGATACCGCGGCCTCGGCACAGGGGCTGGGGGGAGCATGGGTGGTTTTTAGTCGGTAGGACACTCTCTACCGCTCTGCCCTGAGCGGGACCAAAACAAGGATCCTGACAAGCGACAATTGCTTACAAAAAATTCGTAATTCTACGACAACTTTGATATACCTACCTACGTTTTAGATTTTATTTTTACTTGCAGGCAGTCAAAGCTCATCTGGTCCCCTGCCGATCAACGTGTACATAGCTGGTTGTACCACACAGCCGTGTAGGCTGGAACAGGGACGAGATTCTGTCATCGAGATCGTCTTCAAAGCACGTCTGTATTTTGATTTTTCCTCGACTGACAGGTTTATTCCGACACTGTGCGGCTGTAATTACCTACTTATCAAAGACTATATAGATCATAATTAATTTAGTAATTCGAATTCACAAACAGTTCTGTTTGTGAATTCGAATTACTAAATTCTTGTTCACTAAATTCTTTTCTTTCTAAATTCTTTTGTTCACTGGTCCAGTATGAGGCTTCAGTAAGGAACCTGTCTATCTTAGGAACCCTCAACTCTTTTTCCATGAAATTATTTTTTTACGAAGTATAATTATCCTGCTAGGTTCCCCACAAGAACTTCTTAATTTTGTAATAAATAGTATTTCAATGAAGTGCAAAATAAAAATGGCCACCAAGAGGTGGGCCTTCGTACTGGGCCGTTACCCAGCAAGCAATCTGTTTGAGGTTCCGTTGAGACCGTATGAAGAATGACTGAATGACCTTCAGAGTGATCAACGTTTAAAAAGCTTAAAGTGAGAAAACTCATTTGAAGGTTAGGTACTACTACGCATTTATTAGAAGAATATAGTAACGTTACCTACTTAGTTATTTTTTAACCATCATAATACTTTTTCAGCTTACGATATACACCGAATGAGGACTACGTCTACGGCTTACTTATCTCCCATAGTACCGCTCCTATTTAACCTCGGTGACAGGGGAATTACCTGTAACTTCCTGAGTAACACAAACTGCCCTGTGGGGGAAGGCGAGGTCGTCAAGAACACGCTCCACATGCCTCTATTGCTCATTGTCGCGCCTGAATTCATACCTGTGGTAAGTTGAAACAAAGAGGTTGAAATGTATTTTTAACCGACTTCCAAAAAAAGGAGGAGGTTATCAATTCGACTGTATATTTTTTTTTTTTTTTTTTTTATGTTTGTTCGCTCATAACTTGCGACTGGGTGAACTGATTTTCATGATTATTTTTTCATTTGAAAGCTGGTGCTTCCCGTGTGGTCCCATTGTCACCATTTCAATATCTGATGATGGGATCTTGTAGAAATCGGGGGAACTCTTCAATAAATAACAGCAGATTAACCGCGATTGTTGCTATAGCATATCTAAGCATTGTTTACGCCATCACACAACATAATATCACGCCTGTACTCACTACAAAGGTTATAAAAACTATTTTGTGAAGATCTGATGAAGAACTTCGGAGATAGGCAACGGAACTCCTCAATAAATGATAGCAAATGGACTGGGATTGCTGAAATCTCATATTGTCTGTCTATTGTTTACACCAGTTCCTAACATAACATCACGCCGGTACGTTGTGAAGGGGTAAGCACATGTGAAACACTAAAAAGTGAAAAATAAAAACTTTTTTCTGGAAAAAAGTTTTTATTGAAACATTGCAACACAAAAGTACTTAACGCTGTAAAATTGACTGCTCCGCTTCAGTCGCCTGCCAGACTACTACTAGTTAGTAGGTTGGAGCAACCTTACCCTCATAGTCGCAGGCAAAGCGTTAGCGCCGACTTAGGTTAGTCGGGTGCTCGTCTCGCTGGGCTGTGTTAGGTTACAACTGTAACCACAAGTCTAAAACTAAAACTGTGTATCTTGTCACCACATCCCCTGTACTTAACCGTATGTTCGCTTTACAGGGAACTACGTTGCCCATCGAAATCAGGATCCAGGACGACGAGAACAACATAATGTGCTTCAGATGGGTATTGGAAGTCGTGGCGCCGGGCTCCGGCTAACAACAAGCTCACAGAACACAACAGGGGCACAGAACTTAAAGATCTCTGTTGAAGTAAACAATGTACCCACTGAGAAACATTATCATTATGAAATTAGTAGAACCTATCTTTTTCATTGGTGAATCATTAATTAAAAGCTTTTATTTAACTTGCAGTGGTAGTTTGTTCTAGTTATTTTAATTTTATTACCGCGTAGTGGAGTAGAGGCCTACTTGATGAGACGTCAGTTATGGTGGTGTGGACATGACTCTAAAATGTACGAGAGAGACTGGTGAAACGCATCTTCTATTCTGAACTCCAAACCGAACAGCGCAATTGCGGTGGTCATTTTTTAGGGTTCCGTAGTCAACAAGGAACCCTTAGGTACTATAGTTTCTCACTGTCTGTCTGTATACTCCCATACTATAGTTCAAAGACGTTTAGTAAAATAAAATCTCGCAGCGATTGCGGTGGTCAGTTTTTAGAGTTCCGTAGTCAACAAGGAACCCTTAGGTATAGTTTCGCACTGTCTGTCTGTCTGTACTCCACACTATAGTTCAAAGACGTCCCTTTATTAAAATAAAATCTCGATTTTTTTATTACGGTACTTTTTTTTTCATTAAAAAATATGGATTACTTAGTTTGTTCAAATACTCGTTTGTAAAATATTACCTAAGCTTTAAAGTGCAATTTGTTAGATTCGATTGTGGCCACCTCTACCAGCTAAACGGTTGTGTTTGGGCATGTGAAAAATGTATGTTAGCAGCAGGTATACAACGAAATTAAAAGGAAAACTATCACAGCTAAGTAGACTTTACAAGCATACGAGTCATACGACTAATTGTCGAGTTCGACCAACTAATAAAATGTAGGTACCTACTTACTAAATATAGGTATTTTCGTGAACATAATGTATGTGAGCACAGATTTTAAAACTGCAAATGTAAGTTTGTTTTACTATTACAATGAATTCAGTCAGTCAGTCAATTAAGTTATTTATTAAGTCCGCATATTTTGACGGGCAACTATGGACTGGCCTACATTGTGCGTGGTCCAACACGCAGTTGGCTGGTTTTTTAGTTTTTTAAGAATATTTAGAATAGACACTTTGTGCTCTTCTATTTGTTATGTTTTTATCCTTTTCTGTATTTTGTGTGTGCATAAATAAATAAATAATAATAAATAAGATGCGAATTTGAGACCCCTTGTGGGAACAGCCGGCACAAAATCTGCCGAGTGGAGACTACGTCGTGTTCATCGACAGGTGACGCCTTTGAAAAAGAAGGTCGTAGTTAGATCTGAAGCGCAATGACCTTAAACCAAGGCCACCTATACCTACCCTACCCTAGAATATAGTCAAAGGTGGTCTGACTTGTCCGCTTTGTGCTCGTAGTTTTTCGGGCAAAGTTGGATATGCTAGCCACTTGAGAGCACATTAAAGGAGCAGCACAGGAAAGCTCTTTACAACCTGCCTAAAAAGTCATTGAATGCAGGTGAATGTAGGCGAAATCAAAATTTCTCGAAAGTTATAAAGGTTTAAGAGCAGCGGTGGCCAAGAGCAGCGGTGGCCAAGAGCAGCGGACTTACGAACAGTAGGTCGTGGGTTCGAACCCAGGCAGGCACATTACTTTGTGTAATTTATTTCATCACCGCTGCTCTCAAAACGGTGAAGGAAAACATCGTGAGGAAACCGGCATGTCTTAGAACCAAAAAAATTCGAAGACATGTGACATCTACCAATCCGCACTGGGCCCGCGTGGTAGATTATAGCCCATCCCTCTCAAAAAGAGAGGAGGCCTGTGTCCCAGCAGTGGGAACATTAATAGGCTGTTGATGATGAAAGGTTTAACCATGGCCGCACGGTCCTCCACGTTTCAACCGCGCGGCCAAGTGTTTTAAAAATTCCTTTGTAATGTTCACGTAGTCGTTTTATTTCTACGACAATGTGGCCGAGCAATCGAAACGGACACTAGGCTCACCCCCCCTATGTAAATGGAGGTGAGCCTAGCTGTGCTAGTGTCTTAAACATAACTGGCGAAAACAAATAACATAAATGTGGGTGTACTATTTGATACACTTCTGCCTAATCCTCGGAGGCGTGATGTTATGATAATATGTAAAATTAAAAAACCCCATGTAAAAAAAGGGGTTCGAGCACTATTAGTATATTTTTGTGTGCACCTACATAAATAAATAAGGTTTGCAAAAAAATAAAACCTTATAAATAACTAAATTCAATAGGGGATCGGACAAAAAAAATCTAATTAGTCCGTCAGATAGATTTACAAAAATTATTGGACACGTATTTTTTCTTTTTTCACGTAAACTTAAAATGAAGACGATACAGTGCTTCGAAAACTCGTGTGACGTCATATGATAGTACATTTTGGCGACACAAGTGACGTTTCAAGCCCCACTCCAAGATCTTTGACACGTTTTATCTTCGTAATTTTTTATTGATTTGATAAAACAAAAAACACGTATTCAATATTTTTCGATAATCTAACTTACGGACTAAACAGAATTATATTATTTTGACCCTGTCCGATCCCCTATTCCAATAAAGTAATCTTTTTTGAGGTTGTTATTACGTGAAAATACCTGTCAAACATTCGTTCCGATTCACGTTAATCCTATTCCTATTCTCCCCATATTTTTTTACCGATACTTATTATTTTATTAATAAAACAAGTTTTTACGAAAATCCTTTATTCGGTCTGAACTGGAATATAATTTGGCAAATTAACTTTTTTTATTAAATGATTAACAAAACAAATTACAATAGTACCTACCGACTTTGTGTCTAATTTAAACAAGTTCGATCATTAAAGAAATCGTAGGAATTGTTCACATTCAGCAGTTTTGGAATTAAAAAAAGAAAAAAAAATCGTATCATTGATTTAATTAAAGCC
Organism: Diarsia dahlii; assembly: GCA_949775195.1. NCBI lineage: Eukaryota > Metazoa > Arthropoda > Insecta > Lepidoptera > Noctuidae > Diarsia > Diarsia dahlii. The sequence goes on along the minus strand of OX459210.1, from coordinate 8,956,981 downwards.
GTGGACCGGGCAAAAAATATGTTTACCTACTAATATTAAGTGGATAATCACATTGAAATAACTAACGCATTATATGTTTATGAATACAATTTAAAGTTTTCTAAAACTATGAAGGAGATATCCTAATATACCTAACAGTATAATCCCTTCTCATCGAAGATAATTATATTGTGACTATCCAAAACTTACTTACACTTTGATACAGAAATACATAAGAGAATCGATTCCACAGCTTGACAAAAATAAACAGAAAGGAACTCAACCGCCTAAGGTGTTATAAATGCTCGAAACTATTACATATACATACCTACTTACTACTAACATAAAATATAAATCTTACAAGAATGTATCGTAAATCACAGATTCCCATACTAATTAAATGTTTAATATCGTTTAATGTTTAATCGTGCCGTTTATTTGTTTCTTATTCATAGGAGAAATATGTGCTTCATAATTGCAATAGGGTAAAATAGCTAGTTCGTGCATCAACATTTTGTAGTGAAGTGCTACATGTTATCATAGCGTTGACAGAGAACGTTTTTACACATATTATTTACTAATATTTATACTTAAGTATGTTAAATGATTGGCAATTACAATTTGGCTATTTCACCCCTATGAAAGCTAGACTTATGACGTGTAAACCCCTTGTTTAGTGCAACTGCGCTTAGTCTATTTATAAACCTAATCACTGCACTAATTCAAATGTAATCAGTCTCAAGTAAAGGAGAATGTCTTTTAATCGCTAAGCGTTGTTATATCTAACACAAATCTGGCCTCAAAACGATACAACTCCTAAATAAAACTACGTTTAATTACTAATTGATTGTTCAACACTTTGTCCGCACTTTACGCTTATTTTTCACTTTTAAAGTGTTTTATCACTGGAGGTGCCAGGCCGCACATCTTTCACTATAACCTTCGGCTCAATGTTGATGATTTCGCTCAACTTCTTAAGAGTGAATGGCATCATTCTGTTGCAGAATGACATAAGAGTAGTGACATTAGCATACTTTTCTAGCGGTTCCGGCTTTGTCTTATAATAGGAATACCCGTCTTCTGAAAAACCGGGAACACTGTAAGGTAGTCTGGTGGTGGACTTCTTGGCGACAGTCTTGCCCGGAAGCTTGGTTGTCGACTTCCTAGCGCATCTCTTCGGTAGAGGAGCCTCCTCCTTTTTCCTTTCCTTTTTCGAATCAGAATACACATACGGCACAGTTGTGTATTTGAACAGAAGCGTAGGGTGAACTGCGTTGTGGTGACTCTTCAGGTCTCTTAGGAATTTAAATCCTGTATGTTCACAATGACCGCAGTAATGCGTTTCTCTGGTGTCATGATGCAGCTTAAACAGCGCATAGTTGACCGGCACGTGAGGATGCACCACGTTGTGATGCTCAAATAGAGACTTCACGTCGAGGCGAAGAACTAAGCAAATGCAGCATTTGTAGACCACATCGCCTTTTTTAGCAAAGTCGGGTTTAATATTTTCATGTAAATGGGTCTCAATGTCAGCTTCTGGTACTGAATTTTCACAGAATAAGCATATGCTATTTCCTTCCTTACCCCTCTTCGCAGATGATGCCGGAGGTTCCTGCTCTGATGATAACCTCTTTCTCAGTTCGATGACGTGAGGTTTTGCGGGTGGTATTTGATTCATTATTGTCTGCTGAAGGTCATCAGGGTGAAATTTGTTAAAATGTGCAATAATGCCTTGCCTATAAGAGCAGGAGTAGTCGCAGTAGTAGCACGAGTAAGGCTTTAAGTTATAATGTTTAAGTACATGTTCTTTCCAAGTGTTGTAATATTTATTTTTGTAGGGGCAGACTGGGCATTGTCTCATGGTGACCTTCTTGTGTCCGGCAGCCTCGTCGATGATGAGTCGTTCGTCATCGCTCTCCGGGTCTCGCGGTCTCTTGCGGCTGACTGGCACAAGATCGGGCGTGGGAACGCGCTCTTCGTAGCGAACGACGAGAAGCGAATTATCGATTTCTGGGAAACTCTTTTCAGGAGTGGCAGGCTCCGAGGTAGTTGGGGAAGTAGAGACAATGTTCAAGGCCTTCTTCTGCGCTTGAATGACGTTGGTGACCCAGGCGGCACGCATGGAGGGGTCTCGTACGGCTGCCTTCGGCTCGGACGGGCCGTCGTGACCCTTGCAATGGAATTGAGCCTCGCGGTACGTCTGATATTTGATAGAACAGTTAGTGCAACCCCACCTGAAAATGTTGAAATAGTAAATGATTAAAGCTTTGTAATGTTAAACAGAAACAGTTGTGCATACTTGAATATTATTTATATTTGAATAAATTCGAAAGAAAAGCAGTCAAATATGAACTTAAAATAAATTGCCAGTTTTTTCACTTATCTAGCAGTGTAATCAAGCATACCTGATCATATTGAGTTCGATCTCCAAGTGGTCTATCATGGCCGCTTCCTCTTTGAGCAGCGTGCCGCACTTGGGGCAGCAGAACATCTTATGGCTGGGCTCTCCAAATTCACCGAAAGCTTCCTCCAACTGTTTTACTGAGAACTTCTCAACTACGTCTTCGGTAGGACGCGCAACGATTGGGGCAGGCTTGTTTGGTCTTTCGACAACTATTTTCTGATTAGCCAAGTTGGCCTTTAGCTTATGTATAATGGCCTCTTGATGGTCCAACTGGGCCGCGACCCACTTTTCTTTGTTAATGTCCTTAGCTAGCTCGATGTGGTCGTACTGTCTGAAGTGTTCGGTGTTCATGTGTTCCGTGAGGCCGAGTTTGTGGAAAGCCTTGTAGTTGCAGAGGCCGCATCCCCATCTAAAAGATTTTATGTTAAATATGAATTATTATATTAATTGTGGGTAAAGGCTCGTCCCCTTATTTAAGGGACCTAAAATTAACTGGCGATATGTGGGTGATGTTATTTGTAATAATTGATGTATTGCATGATTCGTAACTACATATTAGTAAAAAATTCTAGTGGTGTATTTTAAATAGCCAAACTCACTGAATTGAAGTCTTTGTTTGGCATTTGTATTAAAATAAGAAAATGGTTAACATACCTCCTATACTGCAGTTCTTCATATAAATGAGACTGCATAGCCTCCCTTGTCTGTTCCGATATAACGTTACACAGTGGGCACTTGAACTGGATTCCATTGGGCTCACAGAACTGCCCGAATCTTTTGCACAAAGCTTCCAGAGATTCAACAGACTCTGAAACGGGCGCCTCATCCACTTCTTTCTTAACCAGTTTCAGGTCGATATTGACGGGAGGCAGCGGGACCTCCGGTGCCTCGGCAGGGGTCTCCTGCTCCTCAGTCTTCACCTGAGGCAAGTTCGGGCCCATCTTCTGCCGCTGTTTCATCCAGCGCGGCGTGCCGTCCAGCTCGTCAGGCAGCGAGCCTTCCCTGTAGTAGTAATAGATGACATCTTCAGGTTCGTTGGGGTGCGAGTGCGCCAGGTGGTTGTTGACATTCTCCAACGCGGACGCCCTGTACGGGCAGTAGCCGCATCTGAACTGCATCTTAGACTGATGCAACTTGAAGCAATGCTCGGCCACTTCGGGACGCAACATGCTCTTGAATTCACAGAAGCCGCATTGCCACGGCTTCAGGTCCATGGTGGGCGCAGCGGTAGGCGACGCCGCAGCCGCAGTCAGCGCTGCCGATGCCGCAGCCGCAGCCGCCACGCTGACACTCTCGCGCACTATGTAGTACGATGCGTTCTGATGCAAGTCCATCATATGCTTCTCCAAGTAATCGCGCCTGTAGTGATATATGTCACAGTGCGGGCAAGCATACAGGTTGTCGTCGTGCATCTTGAGATGTTGGATCACTCTCGGCGCGGTGATGGGCTTCCTGGTGTCGGTGGTCTGCGTGTCGGGGCAGTGCACGCAGCGGAAGGTGCTGGCGGGCCCGTCGTGCAGCGCCTCCCAGTGGCGCCGCAGTGTGGGCTCGTCCACGGCCGTGTAGCTGCAGCCCGGGCCGCCGCACGTGTTGCGCTGGCGCGCGGGCACGTAGCGCGGGTAGGCGGCGCGGCGCTCGGGCGGCAGCGGGGCCGCGCGGGCGGGGCCGGGGGCGCGCTCGGGGGCCGGCGGGGGCCGCTGCGGGGCCAGCGAGGAGGACGCGAGGTTGACCATGCGGTCGAAGTGCTTCTCGTTGGTCTCGAGGTGCGGCACGGGGTTGACGGGCGCGGTGTGCGGCGCGGGCTGCTGCTCGGCGTGCAGCTGCAGGTGCCGCACCATGTTCAGGCGCACCTTCGTGCTGAACTCGCATATCTCGCAGTACACCAAGTGCTCCAGTATAGGATTTATCGGAAGCTGATTTATTTCTTCGGGTCCAAACCGCCGCTTGCTCACGGTTTCGGGGTTATTTCCGCTATTTTTCCTCTTAGGCAGCTCTTTCTTATCCTTTTTGGCTGGATTAACGATGTAACAAGGAATGCCCTTGTCTATGGTCGACGTGACTAAATAGTCTTTCTCCTTGTGTATTTCTTTCAGGTGTCGCTTAACCATGGCGAGACTCCCTAGGTTGGTGCGACACACGCCGCACTGGTGTATACTCCCATCGTAGTGGGTGTACATGTAGTGCTTCATGATTTGATCTCTGTTGCTGGCCATGTAAGGACAGTGCGCACACCTGGACCCTTCACTTTTATTAGGATAGCAGTAAAAGAAATGTTTCTTCAAGCCATTTATGGATTTACATATTTGCTGACATTTAGGGCACGTGCCAAGGAGTTCCATTGGCACCTTTTTGCTGGTGGCTCTTTTGTCTTTGAGAGTATGCTTGTCGCTAGTGGAGGCGGCGGCGTCGTCGTCCGAGAGGTCTATGACGGGCAGGCCGGGCTCGTCGTCGTCACTGTCCAACACAACTACATCGCTGGCCGGCTCGGGACGTGCTTCGACCTCAATTTTAGGTACTTTGGTGATAGTTAGCGAGGGTTCAGACTTCACCGCAGCGTCTGGTGTGAGCTCGGGGCTTGTAACGTCGGTCTTGATACGAGCAGTTATTGAAGCGATTACAGTTGGAACGGGGACAGTTGGCACTGAGGCAGATGGAACTGAAAGCTGAACTTCACTCCCTGGGGCGTGGGTCTTCGCACCAACAGACATAGTTGGTGCCACATGTGCAATAGGAGTTACTGGTTGCTGTACAGCTTCAGGTATGATTTCTTCAGGTGGTTCGGTATGTAGAAGGGCGGGTTCCGTATGTAGAGGGGCGGGTTCGCTCCCTTCATGCTGTGTCTCCATCAACATAGTAATGCCGATAAGTTTCTCCAGATTTATGGAGCGTTCTGCTTCACGCACTGGGTTCTCTTTGGCAGCGCTCGGAATGACATCTTCGCTAGGGACTTTAATTTTTTCCAGGTATGTTAGCGGGAGGACCCTTTGCTGCAATAGAAATTGACCATGACCATATTGAAATTATAACAAAACTTATTAAGTGGTTTAATTAGATTCGTTTTAGAAATAGCAGTCTGAGAATGAGTTTTATACAACTAATAATAACAAGAAAAAGCAGTAAAAAAAAAAACAAAGAAGAAATGAATAGACACGGCTCGGGCAAAACTGAAGCGAATCCTACTCGTGATTCGGGTAGAAATTCAATATATCCACTAATTTCTATGAGGTGATTGTCACTGGCACGAGTACTAGACCTCCCACAGGAATATGCTTCAGTGTGGCCGAAGCTAAAAATATCAAAAAATAATTTAAAATATGTACAAAACCGGCATACCTTATCAGTCATAATTCTCACGTAAGCTTGGGGCTGTTTGGTGGGGTGTGCGGCAGATATGTGCGCCAGGAGTTCCACTTCGCTGTCAGCCCCCAGCACGCACCACGTGCATTGGAACATCTTCAACCCATGCATGTGCATGTGCGCGACCAGATCTCGCGGCGACGACTCTTCCTCTTTACATATCTGTAATCGAGAAGAAACGTTAACCGTTAACCGGTTTTCCGATAGTTAAAAAAACAACTTGAATTGCATTTAAACGGGCAAAATAATGGAGAACTTCGTTAAATAAATAAAAATTAAATCACACAAATAGAAAATTATTTAAATACTAAAATAATATTTAATAAAAATAATTGAATACTGATTACTACTGCAGCCCACAGTAAAGCTAAATGGACTGTATGCAAGATAATGAAAACTATAATAAAAACAGATAAATATTTTAAGCTTATATTGAAGTGTCTTGCAACCCCCATAGGGTTCAAGTCGTTGGTTTATGTAGGTATGTATTTTATTTAACATTAAAATACTTACATAGCAAGGATGCGAGGGGACGCCAACATGTTGTTGTAAATGCTCCATAAAGTCGTTCGCGGTGTAAGTTCGGAATCTGCATTTGCCTTTCACTAAAAAAAATACGGACAATTTGTAAGAAATAACCAACGCTATTCAGGTGATAAAAAATTAATAATGTCAATCATAATTAGTAAGCAAGTCAAGACTTGCTTGTCATACTTATTACTAATTATGATTGACATTATAAATTTTTGAACTAATTATGATTATGCGTAGAGGGGGATTTCTTGCTAAAGTAAATTCTGAGTGGGCGTCAATACGCTTGGTATCTTCGAAGAATGTAAGCGCTACCTAACAATAGAAGAACTAGCGCTAGAGTTTCATAAACAAAACAATGCATTATTTTACTTTTTACGTATATACAAACTGGAATAATGCATAATTTCTCTACAAGACAAAAATATACTCTTTTCTTATTACTTACCATGGCGACATATATAATATGGTACGGCTTGCTCTCGAGTCAGCATGCCGCCTCCATCGCTAGCAGTAGTGGCCACAGTGGTCCGCAGCGAGCTGGTGTCGGCCAGCGCCACGCCGTGCGCGCGGTGCGAGTGCGCGCCCACCGACTGGCTGGCCGCCGCGCGGTAGAAGCACTGCCCGCAAGAGTACTGGCAGTGTCCGTGCTCTCTGAACACGTGCATCACGAGGTCGATCGCGTTCCCCATAGCATCGAAATCACAATAGGAACAATTCAAAGCGTCGGCGCCCCCGATGCGCTGATGCGTGGAGGCGTGCAGTATGGCGTCCTCGGGCGAGTCAGATGTAAACGAACAGAATCTACCCGCACATTTGTACACCATAACCAGTTTATCTCGAACCATCATAGTCTCCAGAACCACTCGGTGTTTATTTAACATCACTTTGGCTTGCGCTTCCTCATATTTAAAGGTGGGTTCGGTAGATTGTTTCTCCTGTGTCAATGTCGGGTAAATAGGGTTTATCCGCGGGGACTCCGCTCCGAGACTCACTACACTCTGGATTATCGGTAAACTTAAAGTTTCGTTTGGCGGTTCATCTGCCGCTGTTGATATCAAATCACAGATGGGTCTAACATTGATCAATGGCTTAGAAGAGACAGGACTGTCTGTTTGCCTTACTTGTTTATCTGGAATTTCTTCAGCTCTAGATTCAGGCACTATTTCCTTTTGGTAAATAGGAAAGTCATCCATATGTTTATCAAGATAATGTTGGAAGCAGTCCTTGAATGGATGTGCCCCTTGTGGGGTAACTATTACTTTGCAAATGAAACAATATCCGTCCCAAATCTCAGAGTGCTTCAGTTGTACATGTTTTTTCATTGAAATCAGAAGAGTCGTCTTAAAGTGATTGTCTTTCCCATTGATACAACAAATGTATTCTTTTGCACCCGATTCAGTAATATGGATTTTGAAATGTGGATAGTCAACAATGTCATTAGAAGGCTGAATGGCTAGGTATTCTAGTGTCGGGCCGAGACTAGATTGTTGGTCATCTTGTTGCGTAGGTTGATGGTCTACAGGGGGCTCAGCAGGTTGGCTTATTTCAGCTGTGTCAATAGACTGAGTTTCGTCTCTTAAAATTTCATCGGTGTTCTCCGATTCAACCTGTTCCGTTTTAATGACTTTAGCCTCAATGCTGATATTATCTTCACTAATGAAATCTGTTAATTCGCTAACATTGTCATCACCTTCAAAGGTGATCTTTGACTTAATACTTGGTAGAACGTTTTTCACAGGTTTACGTAGCGGTGACTCAGATTCACTGCTTTCTGCGTCATCACTTTGTTCTTCAGATATCTTGGGCGTTACGGCTCGTACACTACTAGCATGTACAGCTGGTGGCGCAATTTTTTTATCACGTAAAAACGCTTTTAATGTCTTTCTTGACATTGCTGATAAATTAATAGTATATACAGGAGTTTGTTCATCATCATGGCGTTTGATGACGTGGTTTTTAAGATTTTCAAGAGACAATTGAGTATAATTACATCTTGTGCAAATGTAGCCAATGAGTTGACCCTTGATTTGTTTTGGAGGTGGTGGAATATCCAAACTGGGCGGACATATCTTCCCAGGTGGACACTCACAGCACTTGCGCTTATATTCACCAGTGTGCATACTCACTATATGCCAAAAAAAGGTTTCCAAAACCGTGATGTTAAAAGCAAATTCTTTAAAACAGAAAATGCAAACGTATTTCGCGGAAGGCATCGTTCTTATTACTGGGATATTAATTTCTTTGCACTGTGCAATGGCTTCATCAGCAAGATTCGGATCCATTCGAGACAGTGGGATTTCGTCGTGCGGGTGCTCACTAATGTAATGATGTACGATGTTGGTACCCTCAAATTCACATAAACGACAGGAATAAATTAACTTATTTTTACGGAAACAGTACTCTTTATCAGTATAACATTCTAAATTCAAGTTAGAAACCACTTCTGTGCTAGTTTCTGGTTTAGTTTCGAGTCTTTTCTTTTTAGTCTTAGGCTTTATCACCCCATCTCGCCAACCTCGTCCACGTTTACGTTTGTTCTTTTTCTTTATTTCAGCCAGAACTTCGGTGCTACCAAAGCTTTTAGAAGATGCAAGGGAACCAATTTCTGAATCAGAACTGTGATCTGAATCAACTTCGCTCGCATTTTCAATAGTAGTGTCTCCTGCTGATTCTTGTTCAAATGAGTAAGGGTCTAATTCTTTCTTAGATTTAGTTTTAGACTTAGGTCCAGGTTTGTATTTTGGCTTTTGCGTTTCAGGTAAACTAGCAGTTGGCGTTTTAGGTTTAGGTTTAGGTCCAGGTTTTTTTCTTACTTTTTCAGGAATAGAGTTATCACGGCTTTTTTCTGGTGAGTTTTTGAACTTTTCCAAAACCACTACGGGTCCCGACTCTGGTACCACAGCTTCATCCTTTGGTGGGGGTTTTTCGTCGACCATTTTGGCTAAACGACACATTCTTATGCCAGTAGCACCTAAAATATCATCTTTGATAAACATTTCTTTAATATCATCATGGAGTTTTTGTAACTCGCGTGGTGGTTTTTTAGGTTTTAGAATGGTCTCGACAGCAGCTGTGGCACGAGTAACGCGTTTCTCTGCAATTGACGTAAGCTTTTTAGGCCGGCCTTTTCCTTTCCTAGAAAATTTAGACTTTTTGCCAGTTATTTTCTTTTTAGTCTTAGGTTTTGTTACCTGGAGGTTTGTCCCTTCGGCTTTGTTGGCGTCTTCACCTATTAAATCTTCAAAACTTTCATCTTCATCTTGATTAGCATCAATTTCCTGGTCTTCATTCAATTGAGTCTTTTCATCATTTTCATTCAATTGTGTCTTCTCATCGGTTTCATTCAATTGTGACTTCGCATTGTTTACATTCAATTGTGTCTTCTCGTCATTTTCATTCAATTGCGCCTTCCCATCATGTTCATTCAATTGCGTCTTCTCATCATTTTTATTCAATTCTTCCTTCTCATTTAATTGTATCTTCTCATTGTTTTCCTTCAATTGGGTCTTCTCATTGTTTTCAATAAATTTGATCTTCTCATTTTCATCAAATTGGGTCTCATCATCATTTTCACTTTCCTTTATTTCCTCGTCGTCAGTATTCAATTTCGTTTTCTCTCTATCTTGTAATTGTGATTCCGTTTCTTTTGTTGCTACTTCGACTGTCTGATTCGCATCGGGTTTTTTGTTATCAGTGAGAACGGAAACTTCACCTTTAGTTTTCATCTCTGGTTGTTCTGAGTTTTCTTCGTTTTCGTCATCTGACACTATTTCGCTTAATTTCTCAAGTTTTTTCATAATTTTATTGTTGTCACCAGTTTGATCACCTAGCATACTAAGCAATTTCTTAATTTTAGATTTGTCTTTTAACATCGTCAGCAAATTATCTAATGTCAAATCCGAATCGGGTTCTGTACTAGTTAAATCGGGTTTAGGTTGGTCAGAATCTGAAGAAGTAACATTCGTCTCGCTGTGCGCTTCTTCATTTGTGCTATCAGCAACACAGTCACCGATTTTATTTTTGTCTAAGACATCAATGTTGATGGTACTATCCGGAGTAGAGCAGCCATCTATACTTCGTTCATCTATTATTAGTTTGTCTTCACCGGGTGACGGATTTTCATCAGTTTCCGTAGTGGAAACAATATCCTCGTTGGTAGGTTTGTTCAAAGGAATGGGGTTTGAATTTAAATCTCCATTGTTTTTAATTCCCACTGCATCACTTTGTACCGTTGAACATTGAGAAGGTTTAACTGAGGCAAGTAGGTTGTCGAAACTTTGTGCAGTCTTAATTTTGTTTGACTTTAAATCCTCCGTATTTTTAAGGTCTTGTAAAACTGTATTAGCTTCATTCGAATTTGTTTTAGACAACTCATTAACAGCCTCGAGTACTTGAGCAAATTCATCTCTACTTCCACTTGAATTGTCCTGTGAAGAAAGAGAAGTGATATTTTGCATCATATTCTCAAGGGTAATTTCATTCATGAAATTACCAGTAGTTTCGTTTTTAGTCGCATCAAGGTCGTTATCCAGATCTGCAATCAGTTCATTAATATTGTCAAGTACGGGGTCTGACGCAACATTATCGGTAAACATCTCCAGTTCTAAGCCAAAGTTAGTGTGCATATCAATAGCGTTCGCTGGTTTGGGTATTTTTTTCTCTTTGACAGGACTAGTTACTTGTGGTGGTTCTGTAGGAGTCGTAGTTCGTAAATCAGTATCGGGGATAGGGACTCGGGGAAGTATCTCTGAAGCACTATTTTCTGTTTCAGTATCGGAGTCACTTATTATTGACTTCTTGGGTTTTTTGCCTTTAGCAGTTGCATCTTTCACAGTATTTGTCCCTGCCAGTTTTTTCCTCAATCTTGTTGATCTTCTTCCAATCTGTTCATCAGACTCACTCGTATCGTCGATATGTGTTTGTAGTTTTTCCGTTTCATAATCTGATATAGTATCGTTCTCTTTTCTTATATCTTTATTTCTTCCCTTTGGTGTTTCTTTGTTTTTAGTTTTAGAACTTTCATTGAATTTTTCTTTTGGTACCTCTTTGTTCTTTTGTTTTGCTGTTACTTTATTGTTGTCTTTACTTTTATCGTTAGCTTTTTCTATTATTTCTTCGTCTTTTATTATATCAACACTTTTTCGCTTATCTTTCTCTTTCTCATCCTTTTTGTTTACAGGTACATCTTTTTTAGGTGCCTCCACTTGTTTCTCCTCCACAACACGTTTAATCTTAGGAATCTTGTAGTTTTTGACACCATAACCGGAAGCCAAAATAGCACCCTTCACAATATTGTCGTTAGAGTATATAATACCACTTTTCCTTGCGCGGGGATCTTCATATTTACTTTTAGTTTCCTTGCGCATTCTGGGATCTCTATAGTTCTTTTTAGGAGAATAAGTCAGCTTTGAAGAACTTTGAACGCGTTTGTCTTCGTTATGTTTTACATAGTGTTCTTTTTCCTTTTTACTACTAGCAATTCTTTCGGTATTAGTTTTAGATTGCGTATCAATATTTCGTATTTTACCAACGTCAAACTGACTCGATTCACTTCCAGCAATGTCAAACGGGCTCGATTTTTTTTCAGGGTGTTTATAAGTTTTAAAATCAGCTTTTATTTCTTGGAAGCTTCTTTTGTCTGCTGTTGAATCTGCCGAATCTCTACCCATACTTGACGCTCTTCGAAACCCTTCTCTTTTATTATGAGTTTCAGTGTTCCGTTTGGCAATGTCCGACACCGGTTCGCAACGGGATTCTTGTACTAATGATCTTCCAACACTTGCAGCTCTTTCACGTCTCGAATTAAAATTGTACTCAGACTTCTCAATACCTTTGCCACTCTCAAGGAAATTTTGGAATGTTTCGTTAACACTAGTGTTAATCTTGAAAGAGCGGCCGGCGTCAGATTTAACAGTTAACGACTTATTTTTCGGTATAATGGGAGAATTTCTTACACTAGGTCCTCTAGACGATGACCGTGTGAAGGTCTCGGGGTCTTCGGCGTGATCGTGCCGTCCGATACTCCTTTCGCGTTTATTTTCTGGATGTACGCCACGCCCAATACTTCTCTCACGCTGGTTGCCACGTCTCAAAGCAGCATCTTCATACTCGCTGTTGTATTGTCCACGATCTCTTGAAAACCCTCGATCATTTTCATAGTATCTGTATTTACTATTTCTGCCTTGTTCTCTGCCTTGGCTTGTATATTTATCTGATCCGCTAAACGATTTTTGAGATTGGTATGAACTGCCGCGATAGTAGCCACTATCTTTATAATATCCACGGTCTCTTTCGTTTGGCTGAGAGTTTGATTCATACTCAGGTTTTCTGTTAAGTCTGGGATCTTTAGTATATTTTTGTGTATTAAAATCAGATCTTCCAAACGGATGGTTGGGAGTCGATGGACAGTCGGACCTACCAAATCCGTGATTAGGTGTAGTTGGGCATTCATTTCTTCCATAGTATGGCGTTGGTGGACACTCGGTCGCACCATATTGGTGGCTTAGAGTATGAGGGAGCTCATTAAATGAATGACTCCCAAAAGTATGGATCGGGGTGGCCGGACAATCTGACCGTCCAAAGGAGTGGCTCGGAGTGGGTGGGCAATCCAACCTACCAAACGGATGACTGGGAGTAGGTGGACATTCCGACCTGCCAAAGTGGTGACTTGGCGTGGAAGGGCACTCAGCCCACCCAAACGAATGCAGAGGGGTCATTGGGTTGTCTAATCTACTAAATGTTTGGGTCGTCGTGACCGGCCCATCAGATCTTCCAAAAGAAGGTAGAGGTGTCCTGGGGCATTCCGATCTTTTAAAAGAAAAGCTGTCTCGATTTTCGATGCTATATCTTTCAGTTCTTTGTCCTTGACTGTATTTGTCTCCAGTGGAGGCGTCTGTATATCGTGTACTAATCGACACATCACTAGAACTCCAACTACTGGTGTCTCCAATATCCTCCAACCGTGATTTTCTTTCTCTTTCAGCAGATGGCACAATTTTCGAGTTCTTTGAGACAGACTTTTCTCCCTCTCTAGTGTCAGTCATAGTCATCGAAGGAACATATACGTGCTTCTTGTTTGATTGGTCGACGTCAAATGACTGGTGGTTAGGAGTCACTTCATAAGACCTTACATTAGGCGTCATGGATGCATTTGAGGCTGGACTTTGAATAATATTAGACAATGTTGACCTTGGCGTCCTATCGGGATTAGCAGAATGCGGACTAGGACTTGAATTCACGGGGTGTAAATTTCTAACACGAGGGTCCAATAGGACGGGTTTGTTTTGACTTTTAATGTTATCCGTTTTAGTATCAGTTTTACTACCACTTTTTGTGTCATTACTCAAAAGTCCAGAAATGTTATTGAACGATGTAGGTGGTTTGTTTTGATTCGGAGATAAAATTGGTAAAGTTCTCATATCGACATCTGCGTTGCGATTTACCGGCACCGCTTTCACTGGATCACCAGGTATTATGACAGGTGTCGATTCCATATTACTTGACTCGTCACGGTCGGGTGATTTAGGAACGAGATCGCTATAAAGGTCACTTCCTTGAATTTCACTTGCATCGTCGACGTCTGAACTGTCATCATCGAAAGACATTTTTTTTTGTATATTAAACCGCTCACATTCTTTTTCTGTCAATTTAAGGCTTGTTTTCCTGATAAGATCATCTTTGGAATCACTATCTTCATGATAAAACCTAATCGAGCTTAATATCTTATTATCTCTCTCTGTCTTCTGTTTATAGTTTTCAATAGATATCCTTTTCTTGGGCATAATTTCTTTGGCACTTGCCACTTTGTTGATTTTAGGTTGGTGTAATAGTGGTGTGCCTGTTTCGGAGCCGGGGATTGAAATAGACTCACTCAATATTTCATTTTTGAGAGCTTGTAATATATCTATTTCTGAAAGCGTGCTATTGGTTGGTTTTGGTGTTACGGGTACTGGATCATTTAGTAATGGTATTTCAACAGGCGTTTCCATTTTTTCTAGTTCCTCTTCAATCAAACACACATCTTTGTTAGTTTTAGAAACTTCTGTCACAGCAGTTTCAGCTTTACTATCAGTTTCATTATCGTCACCTTCTATTTTATTTGCTTCTACACGTTTATCTTTCATAGATTTATAAAAGTTAGCTGTATTTTTAACCGGCTCTACTTGAGTATTAGCTTCGGATTTTTCATTTGATGCTGTTTGTAATTTTACATCTGTAGAATTATCTTCACTTTTTACCTTATCAGTAGAATTATCTTCACTTGTTACTTTACCAGTAGAATCATCATCTTTGTTACTCCTCTTTTGTATATCAGTCTGTTTTGAATGATCATCATCGTCAATTTTTATTACGTTCAGCTCATTTTTCTCCTTATTAGAATCAGTTTTATCGACTTCTTTGCACCCATTGTGGTACATTTCTAGTTCCAAAAGGTCGGAATTAGGACAAGAATTAGAATCAGGTTTATTTTTGTCAGAATTTATCACGAGGCAAATTTGAATTTTTCGAGCTTTGTCTGCGTCCTTAGAAGTAGGCGCACTTTGATCTTTAAGTATCAAGTTACCGCTCAAACTGCCATAAACATTTTCAATAACTTCACTTTCACTGTCTGATAGTTCCCCCTCTTCTACTTCGTCTTTTTTCCTAGTTCTTCCCTTTTTCTTACTATAAGACTTTAATATTAAATCAGATATATCATCTTTTGCTCCAGTCCTTTTTAGCTCAGTAAGTATCTGCTTTCGCAACTCCCGTAATGTATCGATATCTACGTCACCATCTTTGCAGTTAATAATTCTGGTGAAAATATCCTTTGTATTCAAAGTGCTTAAACTATCTTCAGGCACGTTCAATGTAATATTTAAATCTTTGGATTTACGTATTATTGATTCTTTTAAAGATTTCTTTCGTTCTTTTTTATTATAGGAAGGAGAGTACCTTCTTGGAGATCTGCGTGGTGACCGCCGGCTAAAAAGTTTTTCTTCCGTTGAATCGGGCGTAGTAGACCAACGTTGTGCAGAAGAATCGGGTGACACTAAAACTCGAGTGTAACTTCGCTTAGAAGCTGAAGATGGAGATAAAACGTTGTCTTCTTTTATTTTAATTGGAGAGCGGAGTGTTGGCGATTTTGACGATTTATTTGGCCTTCTTTGAAAAAGAGCCGGTTCTTTAGAACCTGCAGTGTGAATTTCTTCAACTTCATCGACCCTCAAAATCTCTGGCAACGTCTCCTGGTCATCCTCCTGTCGTTTGGCCACGGTTTTGAGCTTATTTCTTACAGCTTCTAAATCTGACTTCTCTTGTGGCGTGGGAGGATCTATAGAAAATCCAGGATCTGGTACCTTTTTAACAGCATCATCTCTCTGCAAAATTTAAAAATGAAAATGAAAAAAAAATATAGCAAATCAACAATCTCCGCTCAGCTGAGCTGAGCAGATTTGGTTTTAGTATGAGGAATTACCACTACTATCTATTCTTCTTTCCACGGTTAAGCTAGAGTCAAAATAAGCCTTTTGTTTCTTCAGAACAGATTTAATTACATAGAGTTTTCGCACCGAAAGTAGATCACCTCGTCAAGACTTTGTGTACGATATCTAAGGTTTTAAAGTAGTTTATTGTTTACTAAGAGGGACTGAACCAAAGCTATATTTATATATATGTCGTTCAGTAATTTTCTGTGAGATAACATAACACTAAGGTATGTATTTAGTTTGCGTCCCTGGCTAGTATTGGACATTGGCAGTTATTGGAGTCATCACAATGTAAGTACTTTTATGTAAAAATCACTATTTGGCTGTGTTGTATGTGAAATACTGAAACTAATTACTTATGAATTCGTTTTTGATGTGTTTAGAGTAAGCAAGTTATTTTTGAGTTATTCAGCAATTTGGGTGATACCAGCTTCGGCACTTCTGGCAACATTTTGTGTGGTGTGTTTGTTTAAGTAAATTGCCGTCATTTTGATTTAAACGTCCAGTAGAAGAAAAATAAAGATAGTTGTTAGTAACATGTGGGTTAGGTTTATTAATACATAATAAAAAAAAAATAATTGCTTTCTCAACAATTTTTATTTCAATTAGTTTTAGATACACGTACCTGTTCAACTTTTGCGTACAAATTAATCAGTACTTGTTCACATTTCAGTAAGTTCTCCATTTTCATCCTAAAAAACAAACAAGAACACAATGTAGAAAATTATAACTACAAGACTCGATTTCTTGTTCAATAATATCGTTCTTATGCCAAATATTACTAGAAATAGCAATTTTTTTTTTTGTAAAATGCCATTTAGTCTCAATAATTGACATAAAATGTCATGAACTGTTCGGACTTGGAATAAAATTTTCGATTTTATTGTAGATATATTATCCACTTTTTTTTCTATATGTGTTCGAATGAAATAATCATTACAATAAGACCTTGCAAAACCGTGAGTTGTGCAGGCTCTAGTAATACTTCCTTGATGAAAACGACGTGGAGATGCACCGAAATGTTGTCTCAGAAACAGACTCCAAATAGAATGAGACAAAGGCAGAAAAATTAAGTAACTTATTATTTAAAAGAAAAAACATTTAAGTATATTATTATTTAATAAAATAGCCCATCGACATCAGGAACAAGGTCCAGGCTGGCGGTGGCTGGCCACCGTCAGCCTTTTTTAATCAAGCCCTTGATTAGAATTTGGAAAGTCTGTTTTTTTTGGATGGAGCAAAATCATCAAATGACTCCTCTCACTCGGTAGGGAGTGTCAGACTTCTGACTAAAAACCACCTATATTCCTTCTTAACCCATTGTGTCGAGGCCGCGGTACCTCTTTCGACCAACCCGCAGCCTCGACGGGCGTCGGCCCTTGCCGAACATTTGTTGCTGACATTTCTTTGAGGCGCGTGTGCAACACGAACGCGCCGTCGAAACGGCCTGTCGTCGTCATAATACGGACGGACGATGAGCTAGCCCATTACTCACCGTCCACAAGCCCGCGCCTACGAAGGCCGGAAGAAATCATGTGCCCCCCGACGCCCGGAGCGTCTCCCTTGGCGGATGCAATAAGAGCCTCCTAACGTATTGGTCGAGGCTCTTTGCTATTACTCTTATTAACCGTAACGAGTATCGGTACCGTGACTGTAGAGTTCACGTTTCATGTGGAACACTTAATCTCTTTATCAGTCTCAGCTTTCACGTAATTGTCATTACGAGGGACAGTGATGTCAACAATCATTGCACGGCGCTCTCGGTCATCTATCATCACAATGTCAGGTTTATTTGCTATAATAGTCCGTGATAATAGGTCGATACTAATAAAATGTGGCATGACCTTTCTGGAGAGCTGGGCTAATTCACCAGGTTGTACTGCAAAGCAAGTTACTGGTGGATAATTCAAATTACTAGATTGTGTCTGTGCAAGTACTCGTCAGCATGACGAGAATAACCAGAAACAATCATGTCGGATCGATTCACCGAGTCGGTGGCATCTCCGACAGATATAAACCGTAACATTTTTGAGAATGCATTTTGTTATAAGTTCATCCATAATCGCACAAACAAATCCTTCGGTTTACCCAGAAGGGCCAAAGGTTACTGAAACGGGTCTACCTTTTATAGTAGATTTTATTATTTCTGAATTTTGTTTTGCATAGCAGTGGATGACAGAAACTTCATTTCGCCGAAAATCATTTGGCGTACACTCATTTACCATAAATTCAAAACGCATCACATCTTTGAGCATAAACTTCATTTCCAGAACCATCCGCGTTAGGCCCAGGCCATTTAAACATTCGGCGAAACGATAATTCTATTAAATAATTGTTTTGCCTAAACACATTCGTTCAAAGAAGAATATGCCAAGTGTGTTATGCCAAATAAATTTCGGAGCATCAAGTTTCTGCCAGATAGATGGTAGTGGTACCCTACTGAAACGTAGCCAGGCTACGGACGCCAGTAGGTCTACATCGGGTCCGTGAAGGGTCCAGAAAAGGCGTCCGGCCGTTCGTATAACTCCTTGCTCTGCCATACCTCCGTGCGTTTATTAGTATCCAATACAACAGGTTTGTGACAGTTCTCGTTAGCCAAAGAAAGCGGGGTAAGGCACATGGTTATGAGAGCACATCTCGGTGCATCGGACGTCGGCTTCAACGAAGTGTTCCCAAAGCCTGCATCACTCACGGTATTTCAAGGCCTTATTGCAATAATTATTGCATTCAAATACGCAAATACTAGTATTCAATTCAATGCCCATCTCAATAAAACTCATCAAAACATATGTGCGTATAAAACAAGTATGTGTCGCAATTAGCTACTAATAGGATAGACAACTTAAGTATTACTAAAGCTGACACAAAACAATTCAAATTGACAAAAACTTGCTTAAAAAAGCTCAGAAAATATCAGCAATCATTTTAAAAAAAATGTTTATTACCTTTTCTTCTTGTTTAACAGCAAGTCTCTCAGAGATCGGATCTTATCTAGCTGCGCCTGCCGTGGATTGCCGGACCCAGATGCGGTAGCTTCCAATCGTTTGATCATGCTCTCCAGAAATGGAATATACTTCTTCATCTCCTCGAACTTCAGGTCGTATTCGGAATCCATTTTGGCTGCTGTAAAACAATTACTTGTATAATGTTTTTGTTATTTACACCATTAACGCAATAAAATAATACCTAAATAAAGCAGTGTCTCAATCTTGCCTTGGTGAATATGGTGTTAACTGTACTATAAGCGCAAACAAAAGTCAACATGTACATTTAGGACAATCCATACTAATAAAATCTTTTTTCCTGAGTATCAACGAACAGCTCAAATTATTGAACGGATCGGACTATAATTAGGCATACTAGCTATTATGACGAAGGCATCAGCTGATATTTTAGAAAATTGGATGGTGAAATATAGGGATTGAAAGTTTGTATTGGAATCCGACTCCGAGCGAAACAGGCGCGAGTCGGCTAGAATTCTCTAATAGTTTTTATTGTTCTAATAATACGGTGATAAGGTGTAAATGGACTTTTCACGAAACCGTTAACCAAGCATTATGTACATCAAACTAAGCCATTCAACGCATACTTCGTTGCAGGGAAACGTATTTTATGGTTATTTATTGGTGACTCAATGTAACTCAAATGTGCACTCTGCTGATGACTAGTCATAGAGGTATTAAAAGTTAAATTACAGTATTAAACACTTGTATTTAGTCACACTTGTTAACATGTAGAACTTTGTCCTCCAATATCTCCGTAAATAGAAGGTACCGTAAGGATGTATGGTTCAGAACAAAAAAAAGATCAAAATGACGGTGAGAAGTGCCTTTCGGCTTCGTCTTTTTACACGCATTATCCATATAATAATAATTGTTAGCACGGCGGATGATTCATTTCGCTTTTGGCGCCAGGTTTCCACAATCTAACCAACTAATTTTAGGCAGGCACTGTACCGCTTATCAAGTTCAAAATCGATTTGGATAATTTTCTTAGGAAAACCAGAGAAAACAAGAAATAACAGAAGTGTGGATATCAAGTAGTGTAAAGAGATCAAACGGATTATACGACTATTCAGTACAATAACGGATAGTAAAATAAAGCCGGGAACCGCATTGTAGGATTTTGACCGAATTCCGAAAATATCCGTATAATTGACTTAATCCATATCCTTACATAGTATAAAACAAAGTCGCTATTTTTGTCTGTTTGTCTGTATGCTTAAATCTTTAAAACTTCGCAACGGATTTTGATGCGGTTTTTTTTAATAGATAGAGTGATTCAAGAGGAAGGTTTTAGTATATAATTTGAACGACATCCACGCGGGTGAAGCCGCGGGCATCAGCTAGTAACAATTAAACAACAATTATTTTGTTCGATTTCGTAACCTATAATTTATTTTTGACTAGAGCGACGACCCGTCCCGGCTTCGCACGGAAGCATTGATTCAAGTACATATATCTATCTATTGCTGAAAACTATACTTTTAGCAACTTATTTTTAGTAATATCTTCAAAGACACGGAACTGAATTAGCAACATTTCAAACAATTAATCAATTCCTCGCTACACACATAATGTCCAATTAAACGTCCCCGACCAGTATTATTATATTGTAGTCGCCATATTACCTAAGTCCCATTCAGATTCAGATTCGTTTTGTAAGTAAGACTGCCTAGGTTGGTCTTGTGGCCGCAAGAGTGACTGCTGTGACCGAGGTCTTGCGTTAGATTCCCATGTCGGGTAAAGTGTTTTTGGGTTTTTCCATCAGAAATTTCTTAGTAGCAGCCACGAGGTTTGAATTTGTGCCCGGATTTTATGGCAATAGGCTCGCCCCCCATTGCATAGGACTTAAACATAACTGGCGAAATGTAAGTGTACTAATGACTACACCTATGCCTTACCCTTTGGCGATTACAGGCGTGATGTTATGTTTGTGTCTGTATGTATTATAAGTTCTATTTTCCCGCACTATGCATGCGCAAGCTAGTCTAAATGTGACAGATGGGACAATAGGAGTAAAGTTACAAAAGGCAATTACCACACAAAACAGGTATTTCGATTAAGTTACATACAAGCGTTAGGAGGAAGCCTCAACTGTCATCATTGTTGCGAATATTTAAGATAATAGAACATTTAATTTTGCAATGAGTAGGTACCTATCGCATCTTCAAACAATTCATCTGATACGCGGTGAAATGATTCTTTACCAAACGACGATGATGTTCCAGCAATGGAATATTATAGCCTGATAATAATTGTAAAGGGGATGATTTTGTTCGTCGAAACCACTGGAAAACATTGCCTATAAAAGTTTATCTGATATCCACTAACATCGTTTCCGTTCGTCTATCTTTTCGGTTTAAACGATAAGTTGATTTAGATAAAAGTTCAACAGAATGTTAACACATTAATACTCCTATTGCAAATGCTTAAACAATAAACAACCTAATTTGATTAATGTGAAATGGACTTATCACGTAATTTTTGTAATAGGAAAATACTTTTTTTTTTATATGTTGTTGTTTTATAATAATTCTTACTAACGTAGAAATGCAGATTTCTAAATGTTTTCCGCCGCGGTAAAATCTAAAAAAATATTTAGAAGGAACCCTTTGAATCTTCTCTTGAAATAACCCGACGACGAATCTGGTTTGTATCCAACAAGTAATTCTAAAGTGGAATTACGTGACAAGATTCTAATTTGAAGGCCATTACATGTTCTTAAAGAACACATTTCATTGTGGCAAGACTTCCAGAAGCTAGTGGTGGTGGCATCTTGTATGGATCGATCTTGGAATATTTCACATCAAATTGCTAAGTAATGCATGACTTGACAGAAAATTTTCAAAGACACCGCTTGGCAAAGTCTAGATCAACGTCGAATTTTCCATAGGCCAGTTCAGTGGTATGCAAGTATCTTCTTTACTAGAGAAGATGTAATCGATTTTTGCGTCTAGTCAGCGTCATGCTATCAGCACACATAATCATACTAGGGGGAAAAACACAATATATTTTGATATAATAAGCGGAAAGTTCGTATTGCATTCGAGGCGGAATTAACAACCGAGTCGCCAAGCGAGGTTGTTATGGAGAACTACAGTAACATATGCCCACGTATATCAAACGACGTTTCAATACACTTTATTTTTAGGGTAAAAACACAAATTGTATTTTTACCTTAATAATATGTATGTTAGTCTGTAAAAGTGGGTCCACAGAATGTAACATAACATGTTATAAAACATTGTAATTTAACATATTTCAATAGACAGATTAGCTACGTTAATAATGTAGACATGAAACATAACAAAACTTTCGAGACAATGTTACTTAATCTGAACGCACCCTAAGGTACATCTCTGTTATTGGCGAACGTTGCCTGAAAGCAATTAATGTTATGTTACAGTAATACTATAATAAAGCTGAAGAGTTTATTTGTTTGTTTGTTCGAACGCCTGGAGTTACCAATCAGATTTTTGAGGAAGGTTATTGGTCTATTTAACATAATACGCCCTTTGCAGACGAGTAAAAAGAGAAACGATGTGTGAAACCCCGGGGCAAAGCTAGTCGTAAATAATCTAAATATAGACGGTCATCATCTGCCTATCCTTTTCCCAACTATGTTAAGATCGGTTTCTAGTTTAACCGGATACACTGAATACCAGTACTTTACATGGAGCGATTGCCTATAAGCTCTCCACAACCAAATTAGTATTGGGTAATATGGTACTCCTTGATAAGACTGGTTGTAACTTTCGGACTGCCTGTAACGATTGTCAAGGATCTACAAACAACAGCCGGTAACGGCTAAACATGCTTTAAAGGCACGGAGGACACGGACTAACCTAGTCAAACGCGGCTTAACTGGAAGATCGACCCCGAGCAGCTGAATATGCGTCCACAATATTTCTCCAGACATGTTCGAGTTTTTGATCCCACGACCGAACTTCAGCTTTGTCATCTATTCAAGCGCAGCTTAACCTGATGGTACCCGAGCGATTGTTATTATTTAGCAATTTGATGATCAAAATATATATAAACACGGTATAGTTTGAATTCGAACTTCGAGTCGAGAGGTAGGAATATTTCTCCGGACATGTTCGACTTTTTGACCCCGCGTCCGAACTTGGTCCGGCTTTATAGTCTATTGGGACTTTTCAACAGAAGGTAAAACGATAGAATTCAATGAACACTGAAAGGTGTAACAGTAAAATAGTTAAGACGGGGAGTTCAGGACTATTCAAACTTCGAAATGGTAACCACCCTAGCCTAGACTGGTTCCGAGAAATAAGTCGCGCCACGCCACGCCACACCCGAACCACGTATCATATTATTTAGGTAGTTGTACAAACGGCCTATTAACTTCGCCCGTTCATTAACAATAAAAACGATTTACCTGGTAAAATGCTTACGTAACAAAATCATAACCCTCCTTTGGCTTTGCCGTAGTCGGGTAAAAAACATAAAATACCACGAAGTAGAATACGTAAAGCAGGTAAGTAATAAGCAAACAATACCATATCTGTTTTTTTTTTAATACCTGTTATCATTGTTTGAAAATCCTTAGGTACTATTCCTAACAAGCAAAGAGCTGTTTGACTTAAGAAATTATTAATAATTATGATTAAATGGCGCCACTATAGATGGCTACGTATATCATACGGTAATGGCTGCCGTGTCAAATTGTAGTTTTTTTTTTTTGTCAATTGTGAACGATGGCAATACCTGTATTGCCATCATTCACAATTGACATCCTATTTCTACACTCATAGCGCATTTATATTTCGTGAGGCCGTGAGGCGTTGACACCCTTGGTTTATGTAGAAAGTATTCACGACATCCTTGGTTAATATTGACAATGCCGTCTCTAGCAGGGTAGTGGCAGAAATAATCCTTGTTGAATCTTTTGAATAGCCAAAATATATTTGACGATCGACGAAAAATCAATTACGAAGTTATTGGTAGGTGTAAATAAATGGCAACTTTTATTATTCCCGATGATTTTGCCAACTAGCGATACAAAAGGAAATCAAAGTAGGTAATTGCAAATTAAAATAAATAAAATTTTTGGTAAGAACACCAATTTATTTCCACCAAATTTTAACCCAGATTAAACCTTGTGTAGGCCTAGGCAGTGTAATTATTATTATGTAAATCACAATGAACAAGTTAGAATGTGCTCAAAACGTTGTTAGTGAAGATTTGAAAGTGCCTTCCCTGAATCAAATTAAAACTTTACAGCTGTCTACCGTATTTTTGTAACTCGTCGCTTTCATAACGTTGCAAGACCTTTCAAGTACAAAAATATTCATTACAGCTATGAATATTTCGATTGGCTCAATGCAAAAATCACGTCGGAAAAAAACTGGTTAAATTACCTACTTCCTGATTAACTATTATTAACCCGCCCCTAGAGTAAAGATCTTGACTCGAATATTTCACTATACTTTTAGGCTATTTTAATATTAAATAATACGAAAACAAATATTAGTCGATTTCCTCCACATCACTAGCCGTTCCGGCGACGTTGCCACTTAAAAAAAAGCTATTTACTTTCATAAGCGGACAATTGTGGAACTAAATTTGACAGATGGGGAGATATGGCGAGAGAGAGAGAGATAGCAACATTATGTCGCGCGAATACAGCGCTTCGTCTGCGGGACTTCTTTCGTGAAATGGACTTTATCTATCGACTGACACAACCACAGATTAAGACACAACAAAGGTGTGAGCGTTCAAGTAGGATTAAAATAATCATCATCATCATTTCAGCCAAAAGACGTCCACTGCTGGACATAGGCCTCCCCCAAGCGTCGCCACATTGACCGGTCCCGTGCGTCTCTCATCCAGCGGGTTCCTGCAACCTTGACCAGGTCATCGGTCCACCTAGTGGGAGGCCTTCCAACGCAACGTCTTCCGGTTCGCGGACGCCATAAAAAAAAAAAAAAAAAAAAAAATGTACGAGCATATTTACTCAATTTTTTTTTTTTTGAGTAAATAGGTATTATTAACTCGAAAATATTGTCACTCCGACCGAATATTAAAAATAAATAAAAATCGTTAATAAAATTATTCTAAAGAGAAATAAAAAAAATGTAAGTAGTTCTAGACTAAAAGACAAAAACTACCGTGGTATTGTAACATTGCAAACAAAATAAAATTGTGAATTTTCTATAGGTAAATATGCACGTGCCAATACTCAACACGTACATAATATAAGCTTCATGATTGCCATGAACATATTAATCAACACCACTGACCTAATTTTAATTTAACATAGGGTCATCCGAAAGATTTTTTTTATTCTTCATTATTTTTGTAGACGAAGTAAAGCGGTTTTATAGATAGGTAATTTTTATTGCACTATGTCCGAGTAGACAAAAGGTACCTAAGTACCATGGTACTGTACTGGTCACCACATCACATTACCTACCTACCTACCCTATTACGCGAATAATTAAGTGCCTATCTCTAGGTAGTTATTTGTTTATATTACAAAGCAGTATTTGAGAGTAGTTAAAACGATTTTTCTTTTGTAATTATCAAAGACATTACGTACACTTTTTGCAAAATTTGACATTGGATAACCTACGCCATCCAAATAAAACGAGTTAAATTCCACGTAATCAAAATGAAAAGTTATTGACCTACCTTCTATTCAAATGCACGGTCTAATCAAATCACTCATCAATATTAACAAACTTAACGATCTATTTCAATATGAAATACGGACAATATCACGCGCACACTCTTCTTAAAAATCAAACGTACAATAATGGCGTCATACACCAGCGCAGCTGCGCCGTGCGCCCTTGCTTGCTCGCTCGCGTCCCCTTCGTGTCGCGCTGCCACAAGAAATGAACGCGAAACAAAATGGCGACTCTCGTTGCCTAAAATGTTAATCAATGAGCATACTGACTCTTTGTTCTTTACACATTTTAAATGTTACTATGGATAAAACTATGGAATTTATTACCACATTTTTTTTAATGTATTACGTTTAGGTAAAATTGCTTCTAATTTTTATCAGGTCTACCAACTACGCAGAAAAATAGCGTTGTGGATACGAGTATTACGAGTCGTACATAGATCACACACATCACGTCCGTAGCTAATAATACAAGTGGTGCTAAGTCATGATGTAAATAATTTTAAAACCTCTAGCTAGTGATTTACATACCTACCCAAGAAATGTGCCCATATTTAATTAAAGATCGTGGGAAATAAAAACATCGATTAAGTACTATTTCATCTGCACAACATACCTTTTTATCCAAGACATTTTATTATACGGCCGATGGCCAATCTTGATCCGCTTGAGCAGCTAATAAATCGTAAAAAATAGAATTAGGTAACAGTTATGAAATATCTGTTAACTGATCATCTAAACCTACTTTTCCTAGCATAAGACGAGCTAATCAATACTTACTCAGTTCGAAGTTGGTATTTTGTACTAAATATTTAGAATTTGAGGAAATACTTAACACAAAATCTAGTTCATTGTATTTAATAGTTTCTCACTTGGCGTTACACTCTATAGCGTCATGCACTGGGCTACAAATGATTCATAGTTCA
Organism: Diarsia dahlii; assembly: GCA_949775195.1. Classification (NCBI taxonomy): domain Eukaryota; kingdom Metazoa; phylum Arthropoda; class Insecta; order Lepidoptera; family Noctuidae; genus Diarsia; species Diarsia dahlii. The sequence goes on along the minus strand of OX459210.1, from coordinate 8,930,663 downwards.
ATTAGAAATGTCCACGGAGGCGCGCGACGGCGCCATCATGCATGTGTTATTTCAACGCATATCTGGCCAAATTACGTATTTAAAAGAAGCACTACTAACCTTTTAAAAAATCAAAACAAAATCAACAATCCTAGGTTTCTTTAGCACTCCTTCAGGGATTTTTTATCATTTTAGTGTGAACGCATTAGGCATTAACACTAAACTTGACTAGTTTTATATTCCTGTTTTTCTTTGTTCGTGTCTCGGGCGCGGATGGCGACTGCTGTCGGGTTAGTAGCGGCGGCGTTGCAAGGACGGCGACCCACGCCCCTCCGCGCCGACTAGGGCTCCACCAACAGCGTCGATTTTATAATTTCATCATTCGACGGACGGCCGCCGCTCTGGCACATTGGATGTGTAGCTCGTTCACTCGACTCCTTTATTGTGTTGTTCCTCTGCCCGCCACGTCGCCATTACATTTTTGTGCACTCAATCGGACAGACTCAGAGAAATAGTGACACGTTCTAGAACATACGCGAGTTTTTTTTTCGTGACGTAGTGTTTTGTCTTCGACCAGCCAGAAACAAATTATTATTGTAAATACCATCGACGATCAATGTTCAAAATTGCGCAATCCTCGCGCAGGTATCGATTTAAAAAAAAAGTCAAAGTATTTTTAATTGTCAGTTACCTGTCAAGTGTGTTAGGTTATGAGTAAATTATTCTAGTAAAATAATTTCAAATACATATTATGTGATAAAGTTATTCATAACGTAAAATAATGTGATACAAAAGTGAAAATTGCGGCATATTTTGGTTTCAGCGATTTTGTGGATTGTAAAATATAAAAGCGTAGGTACCTATTGCATTTAATTTGCAAAAGTAGGTAACGTTGGTTACACCTAATCAGACTTATTTTTGTTGAAAAAATAATATAATTGGTCGACGACCGACGCGACGCTAGCAAATTATCAAGACTCATATCATTATTTCCCGTACCGAACTCTTGCCGTGTTGGGGCGCGCGGAGTCGCAAGTAAGAAATGTAAATGAGCGTGCACAAAAATGTAATGTTCAAAACGTCCGTGTCGAAACTGAGATGATTATGAGGTATGAAAACAATGGTTAAAAGGAGTACCTACCTAGGTATGGTATTGTCACTGTGGTGAGAACAATTTTGATAGGCAACATTGAGGTATAATGGTAGGTACGTTAGTACTTGTTTATATCTCGATGATAGGCAAAGATTTTTTTTAATTTTGAAGGGGTTAGCTGAGCAATACGAAATAATTTATTTACCTAGGTACAGTGCGATCAAATTATCTTGGCAGCTCTGAACATAGGCTTTGCGAAATTTTACGCATGTAAACTTGGGAATAAAACTGTTATTGCCAGTTATACCAATACTTAAACGATCAGAAAATATCTAATTTAAACAGTGACAAATACAAATAAAATAAATATAACACTTCTATACATTCGTTGTAACAAAATGACCTGCACGAAGTTCGGAGCTGCCAAGATAATTTAATCGCACTGTACACACGGCTACACATCAAGCTATACAAAACCAGTATAATCTGATCGTTCATTGTGCGAAAAGATCTAGTAAAGTGAGGCCAAGATTAACTGGTTTTGTATAGCTTGATGTGTAGCCGTGTGTACCTAGTTGCAGTTTATGCCCGCCAATACGTTAGGTAGGTACCATAATCATTCTTATTAAAGACGACAAACACCTATCACAACATCAAAATCTACTTTTTTGAAACAATAAGGTCCATAATTATGAGTTAGTAAATAATAGTTACGAAGATGGTTACGAACTATGTTAGTGGTGTAAAGTGAGCAAACAGTAGAAATTAAATCCTCGTCGGCCTGCTACGTCAGTTTCTATTCAGCCCGAGTGTAAGTAAACGTCTGAAATGCCTTTATGAATCAATCAAGTGAATGATCCCGGAAATTCAGAACGTCTGACAAGCTTCTCAATCAATTTGATCTGAACTTCCGAATGAATGAATTCCGTCTGGATGAATCTGCAACGTGTGTGTCAAAATATGAACTAGGATGCTAGGATGGGTAGGAATAAAGCAGTTCAGAACTAATTTTCCGGCTTGGTACCTATCTTGCTGCATTCAAAGTTTCTCAATTTCTGCAATTTCGGATGTTTTGCGTAAGTATCTGCGATTTTGTTTTAGTACTTATTTTCTTGAACTCCATAATGGCGGATCGCGGCTTGGCAAAACAACAATTACAACGTAGTCTGGTCTGCCAAGTACTGCCAACGTGTGCCATGTGAGTAGCAGCTACAGTATTAATAAGTCTCCTTGTAAAGATATAAACGAAATTAGGTTAACGAAAGACTTAAAAAGAAATCGCATACAAGCAGACTGCGGTAAATACCAGCAGTACAGGTTCTGCGCTGCAGAGGTCTTTTGATTAGATGCGTTATGATTTGGACAAAGTTTTATTAGATTTACTAACATCTTTTATAGGTAAAACAATTAGGTACTGACTTCGCCATTACTTTTAATGAGTCAAGTTTCGTAGCAGGTTCCGCATATAAGTTAAGTTTCATTGATCCCCATATTGAACTGCTTATCCTATGCAGCTTTAGTTCATTAGTTTAGTAATTAGCTACCTACATACATCCACTATGTCTTATACGTACTCTCTTATGGCTTTTGTTTAAACGCCTACCAGAAAAGAACCTATTTTACTACCAAAAAAATTCGAAATGCCGGCCAAAATGGATTAATGCTCACCAAATTGTGTTTCCTAAAGTATTGTAGGAATGAACCTATTTTCCTTTTTATTCTATACCATAAAGATTTATAAACGCGTTTAAAGTTAACTGCAGACCAAATATTTTATATTATCACTAAGGTCCACTTTCACCACAAATCACTAAATGTGTTTAGCACTAAACTTATTTAAAACATCGTTCCGTCTCTGTCAATTCTTTGAAGATGTCAGAGACGGAACGATGTTTTAAATAAGTTTAGTGCTAAACACATTTAGTGATTAGTGGTGAAAGTGGACCTTAATAGATGTCACCAATATTGTATTTCACGACTTTCAATATATCTCCATGACGCGCGCTCGCTTCGCTCGCTTATTAAATAACACTAATATCTTCTGTCCCCGAAGTGCCGGGCCTCCGCCGGCCTCCTTCGTCGGCCTACGGCCCGGTGCCCATGCCGCCCATAAGAATAGAATAGAATATGTATTTATTCGCTAATGAACAGCAGCAACACAAAAGAGCAGCACATATATAAACAAATAACATAAAGGATACTGTCGCGAGACGGTCGTATTATTATTTTGGTTAATTGATTTGGTGAGCATTAATCCATTTTGGTAGGCAAAAAGAATATAAATACAACACGTACAATTATTCTGATGAGTGTCTAATTATTTTGGAACTTAAAACGTTTTTCTTTAGGCACCTCGGTATAGGGTGGGTTTATTTTATTTGAAGTTAAAATATTTTATTTGGTACTTTACTGTACTTTAGTCTAGGGTCTAAAAATCTTTTTTGGTGAGCATTGAAATTGTAGCCATCTCTTATTTCCCATGGGTAGCGCCACCTGCTACGATCTCTAAATAATAGATAACAATTTTGATTAGAAATTACAATGTTACCTAGTTAGACAAAAGTGAAATGTGGAGCAAGAATTAAACAAGCATTTCACAAATAAACTCGTAATACTTTTAGGAAGCAATTATGCACGTATCAAATCAACGTACATTCATGTCCGCAGTAACACTACATTTTGCTGACATCAAACAAATAATCGAGTGCAGCAAACATTGTGTACCTAAATAAAGCAGGTGGCTGGGTCGCGTTTCAAACTGGAGCAGTAAACAGATGAGTAGATGAATTAGTTGTGATGCATTCGTAACTTTTCGGCTGGACATGGTCCTTCGAACCACAGACTGGGAGACTAAAACCCATCCGTGTTCCTTCTAACGCCCTTTGCTTTCCAGGGCTCCAGTCCAGTAAATCTTTGGAACAAATTCCGCAACGCTGGCAGGGGCAGGATACACCCACATCGGCTATCGTTTTCTGCTTCTCCAAGTCGCTGGAATGATGTGGTTTCAAATTGTATTGGCTCAAAGCTTGCAGAATGGCATTACTGGATAGGTAGGTACACGACGCAGCATCTTTAAAAAAAAGTTCCGATTAGTGGGCCTCTCTCTAGTGAAGAATTTAAGTAGGTAACAATAGTACCAGCTCTACCTAAGTTTAGTTTTCGCAGAACGGATGAAATGTGAGCCACAACGTTCAATGCAGCAATGTGCTGTGTAGCTAGACAACAGCCATTTAGGCCATTCGATCCAACAACCGTAGCTAACTAAAAAAGTGAAAGCTTTGTAGAAATCCAAGCAGTACGTTTCACGAGATATATGACAAGAACTGTTTTCTTCGTCGCAAACACTTTGGAATTTCGTAAATAAAGTAGGTAAGTAGGTGGTAAGTCCTCGATCAAAGTGGTAAGTACACTTTATTTACCACCTACTCTATCCTCCACACTTCAAGACCGACAAAAGTTCTTTGTCTGCGCAGACTTTAATTGATCCAAATTCCATCCCTCAAGATTGTCTCCAAGGACATCGCGTCCATCGCCACCTTTGGGTTTACCTCCACCCCCTAAGCGGTGGAGTGGGAATACGAAGCATGAGAAAGATCTTTACCTATGGGTTAAATAAATTAACCATTTACGGATACAACATTAAGTTCTTCTAAGAACCATCTGTGGGTGTCGTAAGAGGCGACTAAGGGACTTACCAGAGAATGGGCAGCAGCGTTCTCTGTGTCTTTGTAACAACCATACTGCGATCGCCAACCCGCCTGCCAAGCGTGGCGATTATGGCAAACCCCCCCCCAAAAAATGATAAAATGAACGTTAAACAAAACAGGCCCCTAGTACCCGGCAGCCCGTCTACCCTCGGCTACGGTAGCGGTCGAGGCAACGGCGTGGCAAGGGGTGCTAAGAATCCCCGGACGGATCCGGCTACCAAACATACCGACGACTGGACCTGGTAACATATAACACGCGCACACTCAAGAATTAAGCAGGCTGCGATGGAGTATTGTCGGATTATCTGAAGTCCGAAGAGAGGGGGAGGACACGATAATCCTGAAATCCGGCAACCTGCTCTACTTCCGAGAGGGAGACCGGCAGTCACAGGGTGGTGTTGGGTTTATCGTCCACAAGTCTCTCGTGAACAACGTGGTGAAGATCGAGAGTGTGTCGAACAGGGTGGCGTACCTTATACTCAGAATATCTGCAAGATATTCGCTGAAGGTCATACAGGTCTACGCCCCGACCTCGGCATACCCCGACGATGAAGTAGAAACCATGTATGAGGATATTTCTAAAGCCATGCATGGTTTCAGAACTTACTTCACCGTTGTCATGGGGGACTTCAACGCGAAACTGGGCAAACGAAGCGAGGATGAGCAGCAAGTGGGGCAATTTGGGATTGGACTTCGGAACCACCGGGGTCACCAACTGGCCAGTTTTATGGAGAAGGAGGACCTCTTTATGATGAACTCCTTCTTCAAAAAACGTGAGCACAGGAAGTGGACCTGGCAGAGCCCCGATGGTGCGACTAAAAATGAGATTGACTACATCATGTCTACCAACAAGCAAATGTTCAATGATGTCTCTGTGATCAATTCGGTGAAAACCGGAAGCGATCACCGCATGGTAAGAGGCACATTGAACATCAATATAAAGCTAGAAAGGTCACGACTGATGAAGTCTACGCTCCGTCCAGCACAGATCCAAATCCAAAACCCCGAGAGCTTTCAACTTGAACTCCAGAATCGCTTCGCATGCCTAGGAAGCTCAGTGGACGATTACAACGACGGGTTCGTGGAAACTGTCCATACGACTGGATCTAAATTTTTTAAGATACGTCGTACAAATAAGATCAAAAAACTCTCAGATCACACTCTCAGGCTCATGAAGGAGCGGCGTGAGATGATCCTGCAGTCTTCAGACGAAGCTCGGCAATACCGGCGGCTCAATAGACAGATCTAGTGTGATCGGGCCGACTCTTTTCCTCGTTTACCTAAACGACCTTTGCCATTAAGTTAAACGACACCAAGATAACGGCGTTCGCAGACGACACTGCACTTTCATTTAGTGGTGACACATGGCCAGAAGTTTTTACCAAAGCTCAATATGGTTTTAATATAATTAAGGAATGGTTGGCTAGAAACTCACTGACACTTAATACTGACAAAACCAACTATATGACTTTCTCACTCCGTCAAACCACCCAACCTCCAGCCTCCTTATACCTTGTCGCGCATTCGTGCGCTGTTCCCGACGACCAGACCTGTAACTGTCCCAAATTGGCTCAAGTGACCAATACCAAATATCTTGGCTTAACTCTGGACAATGGTCTTTCTTTCTCACTCCACATTGAATTATTACAGAATTGAGTTAGAAAACTAATCTATATTTTTAAAACCCTACGTCACGTAGCTGATGCACGATTGTTAAAACAGGTCTACTTTGCACTTTGCCAATCCTTACTGAGTTATTGCATATCGACCTGGGGAGGTGCGCCAAAAACACAAAGTTGTTAAAATTAGAAAGTTTCAGAGAGCTATCTTAAAAGTGAGCACCTTTAAACATTAGTTTCCTACTGCCGAACTTTACAAAAGTTGTCAAGTGTTGACTGTAAGGCAACTCTTCATAGCAAAAACTGTCCTAATTCAGCATTCTGCGACCCCATACAAAAAAATCTCCAAAAGACGTAAAGACATTGTTTGTGTAACTAGGAAAAGCAACCTTACCCATTCCAGTAGGTTCAATTATTTTCTTGCACCAACATTGTACAACAAATTGAATAAAATACTCTCTATTTATCAACTATCTAGCTGCAAATGTAAAAATCTAATAAATAAATGGCTTCAGGGGCTGACCTACCAAGAGACGGAAAACCTCTTAAGTACAATGGTGTAGTATAATTACCATACACCAATACACACACACACACACATACACATAAATAAACACATTTACACCCACACTTACACATCTCTTACTCTCACTCACACGCGCATGCATACAAACAAAATTTTCCATTAGTTTTAATTTCTTTTTTGTTTCTTTTTTGTTCTCTCACATTGTTAATAGATTCTGGATTGCAAAAAAAAAAAAAAAAAACTGAAATTCGTAAAATTATTATTGTCCTAAAGATTTATAAGGGAATGAGACTGGTATCTTTAACACAGGTTACTTTGTAATCTAGCTAAGATACCAGTTGCGATCCGTACTGTGACTATAAAGCTACGATCACTGTTATTATTGTAACTATTTAATCTTAAGGTTTTATACTGTGAGAACTAATAAAGCTTATTATTATTATCTCCAAATCCTTGAAGAGCGACCTCCGCCGCTTTAATACCGAGCATATTAAAGACGCGATTGAACGCAACAAAGGCTCCAAGGTATTTGCAAGAGATCTGGCTATTGGGCAGAGCCAGCTCACGAAACTGAAGACCGACGATGGCAGGATCGTGTCCGCAAAACCGGAGCTTCTGAGAGAGATCGAGAGTTTTTATGGGCAGCTGTACACGTCAACTAGTCAACCCGTCGAAAATCTAGCGAAAGACCCGAGAGCTAGATTGACCCGACACTATACCGAAGACATCCCGGACGTCAGTCTGTACGAGATTAGGATGGCTCTGAAACAGCTTAAAAACAACAAGGCGCCGGGTGATGACGGAATTACGGCCGAACTTCTGAAGGCGGGTGGCAAACCGGTCCTTAAGGCCCTACAGAAGCTGTTTGATTCCGTCATACTCGAGGGGAAAACGCCACAGGCTTGGTGCAGGGGTGTGGTGGTGCTCTTCTTCAAAAAGGGTGACAATGCCCGGTTGAAGAACTATAGGCCCATCTCACTTCTAAGCCATGTCTACAAGTTGTTTTCAAGAGTCATCACGAATCGTCTCGCACGCAGGTTTGACGATTTCCAGCCTCCCGAACAAGCCGGATTCCGAAAAGGCTTCAGTACCGTAGACCACATACATACGCTGCGGCAGGTTATACAGAAGACCGAAGAGTATAACCTGCCTCTCTGTTTAGCGTTTGTGGACTACGAGAAAGCCTTCGATTCGATCGAGACTTGGGCTGTGCTGCAGTCTCTCCAACGGTGCCAAATCGACTACCGGCACATTGAGGTGTTGAAGTGTTTGTACAAAAACGCCACCATGTCAGTCCGACTTCAGGACCAGACCTCGGAACCTATCCTTCTGCAGCGCGGTGTGAGACAGGGAGACGTCATATCTCCGAAACTGTTTACCGCTGCATTGGAGGATATCTTCAAGGTTCTGGGTTGGAGAGGACTTGGCATCAACGTCAACGGCGAGTACATCACTCACCTTCGGTTTGCCGACGATATAGTGGTCATGGCTGAGACCATGGAAGACCTCAGTGCAATGCTCGATGACCTCAGTAGAGCTTCCGAAAGAGTGGGTCATAAAATGAACATGGACAAAACCAAGGTTATGTTGAATGTTCATGTAACACCCACTCCTATCAAGATCGGAGACTCTACGCTCGAAGTTGTGGACGATTATGTCTACCTGGGACAAACGGTCCAGTTGGGTAGATCTAACTTCGAGAAAGAGGTCAATCGTCGAATCCGACTCGGCTGGGCAGCGTTCGGGAAGTTGGGCGGTATCTTCTCGTCCAACTTACCCCAGTGTCTCAAGACGAAAGTCTATGACCAGTGTGTTGCCAGTGATTACATATGGGACCGAAACGTGGTCGCTCACAATGGGCCTGAAACGTGGTCGCTCACAATGGGCCTCATCAGAAAGCTCAAAGTCACCCAAAGGGCAATGGAGAGGGCTATGCTCGGAGTTTCCTTGCGTGATCGAATCAGAAATGAGGACATCCGCATGAGAACCAAGGTTACCGACGTAGCCCGAAGAATCGCCAGACTTAAGTGGCAATGGGCAGGGCACATTGCTCGCAGAACGGATGGCCGATGGGGCCGAAAAGTTCTGGAATGGCGACCGCGAACCGGAAGACGTTGCGTTGGAAGGCTTCCCACTAGGTGGACCGATGACCTGGTCAAGGTTGCAGGAACCCGCTGGATGAGAGACGCACGGGACCGGTCAATGTGGCGACGCCTGGGGGAGGCCTATGTCCAGCAGTGGACGTCTTTTGGCTGAAATGATGAAAAACCATCTCAAAAATGTGAGCACCTCTGATTGGTTAAATCTTTACTTGCAGTAGATGTTAGCTAATTTTGTTGTGTTATTTAAAAAGTCTAGGAACTAAAACAAAATATTATAAGCTTTCTGTTCTACAAAAGTTAGCTTTTGTTTAGTCCTTTTCTACAAAAAACAGATATTTCTTAATAATGAAGACAATCTGAAGAACATAAGATCTAAGGCTACACGAGCGAGCGCAGCGTGCTTGAAAACCTTAACATCCTTACTTGGACAGGTTAGAATGGTTTTGCTTTTGACCTATACAAGTTCGACTTATAGATGAAGCCAAGATTTAAGGAAAAGTAGGCTGCAAGACTCAGAATACGTTCTTTCTGTATTCTGAGCTGCAAGAGAGCGAAGCGAGCACGGATATTTTTAATAAGGCAGGGTGCCTTGGATATCATTGATTCGACCCGTCATACTGGAGTTATTTGATCGACTTTCATTATAAAGTCAAGATCCAAGAGAAAGTAGGCCGCAAGAGCAAGCAAAGAAAGCACAAAAATATTTACATCAAGCCTCAAATTAGATGCAGATACGTAATTTGAGATCAAAATGTCCCACACTTCCCACAGGTTTCATTATTTGCAACCTTTATGTATGACATAATATTGTCTTAAGTTATTTTAGCCTCCGTCTATATCGGTCGACGATCGATGATGCGAAAATAAAATAAGACAAAAAAAAGAAGCCTTTGTGTTAAAAGATTTTCGCAGAAATAAAGTACGGATGACGCGCGCTAGATCAAAGAAAATGTGTAGGTATGTAGAGGTAGTCGAGGCTCTTACTGCCGCACTCAGAGAGCTTTGATTATTACTTAGGCCAGGGATGGCGAACCTTTATGGATCAACGTGCCATTTTTTCTAAAGTAATGTTTATTGAGACCTGGGACGTGCCATCCAACAATATTTACTATCTTTATTGGCAGATTTATTAAACGAAATACAATTTATTCCAAAAGACTATACTAAATATATAAACTAAACTAACCTAAAAATAAACTAATTTTCAACTAAAAACTTATTTCATCATTCATCATCATCATCGTAATTTCAGCCAAAAGACGGCCACTGCTGGACATACGCCTCCCCCAGGTGTCGCCACATTGACCAGTCCCGTGCGTCTCGTATTCAGCGGGTCCCCGCATCCTTCACCAGGTCATCGGTCCACCTAGTGGGAGGTCTTCCAACGCCACAACCACGTTAAAAATTTGGTGGTGTGCCTAAAATATTCTGTAACGTGCCATCAATGGCACGCGTGCCATTGGTTCGCCATCCCTGACTTAGGCCATCACAAAATTGTGTCAAAACCTTTACTAAGTGATGGCCTAAGTAATAATCAAAGCTCTCTGAGTGCGGCAGTAAGAGCCTCGACTACCTCTTAGCCCTTAAAAATATAATACTGTAGTAAAAGCGTGGTTCTAGGTCCTTTCCGGGTTCGCTACAATTTATTACTTGCTTATTAACTAATCCACCCGCCTACTCGATCCTGACAACGCTGGCTGTCTATAAAAATTAAGATTCCCTTTATAATTAACCAGTGTATTTCAATCTATCGTACGGTATTATCTATCTATCTATCTATATATAAATAAAAAGAGAAGTCCTGACTGACTGACTGACTCATCAACGCCCAGCCCAAATTCTTGGACCTAGAAAGCTGAAATTTTGCACAGAGGTTCCCTTTATAGTGTAGACAAGGAATAAGGAAGGATTTTTCGAAATTCAACCCCTAAGGGATTTAAATAGGGGATGAAAGTTTGTATGGAAAATCGTCATTTTCACGCGGGCGAAGCCGCTGGCAAAAGCTAGTATATTATATTGGCACTAGATAAGAGTCGGTCGGACGGCCTCGAATTTCTAACTTACCTATCTAAAAAATGCTGCATGTTTGCATCACCTTTAGATAAAAGTTATCTCACACGATAAAAGTTTGGCTCAGAGATCCATTTCCGAACTGCTGTGTAAATGAAACAAAGGTCGCTCAAACATAAACCCGTTGTAACGGAGGGTCAACTGATTCCGGGAACCGAACCGGTTAGTTTTCGGAAGTCTGCAAGGTGTGCATTTAGCAAAGTTGACTTTGAAACTTTGTTTGAAAGATGTTTCAGAAGTGTATGCTCGAGCTGGTTATACTAGTGATATTATTTTGAAAGCTGGACTAACCGGTGTGTAACGGTCGGTGAGAGGATTTCTTAGCTTAGGGGAAAAGCACTCTGATGGGTGCACTAAGCCACTGCAGTCTGCCAGTTTGGCTCTACTGCAAAAACTGGGACTATACGCTCTTTATTTTTTAGAGCCAAATCTAATAAAATGGAAGTACACGTTTATAGTGTCCTATCCCAATTTGGGCTTCTATTACTGACTGAACCTTGGATAACATTTCTAAACTTTAATGTAGTAGTAGGTAGTAACTATGAAACAAAACAACATTAATTCTGTTAAGACTCTGACGATACTTGGAAATGAATGACTATGAAGGTGACTCAGTAACGGTGTAATTAGATTCCACAAGATAGACGAGCTTGGTATTTTCTGCTGGCCTCGGTCTCTTACTTGTAATATAGAACCAAAACAAAACTTAGAATTGTAGCTATCGAAGATTTAGAAGTGGTAGCAAAAATCTGAAACAAGTAAAATCAAAATATTTTATTTTGTAAAACATCGACAAAAAGGTGCACACTAAAAACACAACAATATGATTATTATAATACATTGAACATATTTTTTTAAACATTTTTATTATTAATACGCTCTTATTTAATTTGCTTTGTTAATTAGATAGTTGGATGGTCAGTTAATATGTATTGGTTAAATCTTACAACAGCATTTCAAACAAGTTCCCCCAACTGATTGCGATTATATTTCGCACACACCTTAGATCCTGGCGACAATACATTTTTGTAATTATAATTTGAATCACGTTTATTGTTCGTATTGTTACGAGGTTCCATTTTTTGGAGGCCCGACCGCCCGCCGCCGTTACTTTGGGACCCCGTTCCCGATACCGGTGGGGCCAGTTGAGATACCTACAATATTTTTATTTTTATGTTGGTTTGAATAATTATTCAAAAATTTATGGAAATTGTAAATAAATATAGTAAGTATTTTTTTTAATATTAAATGGGCCTACTCTTAGCCTGTCTTGCCCTGAGAAAGGAGATGAGAGCATATCAACTCGCCCAATAGATTGGGATCATAAAAACTTGAGAAATTACGCTCCGTGGCTGTGTTCATAATAAAAGATTTAGCAAACCGCTTGCATGTGTGGAACAACGACAAGGTATGGGTGATAATGATATTCTGCAGTGTGAATTGTCACCCCCAGGATCGCCTTCCCACCAAAGAACTCCTCAACGAAACTTTGTATCCGCGTATCTAGAATGTTTAGATAAATCTAGTTTTCATTTTAATAAAAGCTTAGTTAGAAAAAGAAGGTTTCATTTATTTCAAATTCAGTTTTCAAAACAAAACAATCGTCAACTTTTGCTTTCATACTGTTGAACTTATAAAACGGTGTCTCTTCAATATCAATACACATAATACCGCTCGCTCAAACATTTTATCTACAAGGCTATTTCTGTATCGACCAACCAACAAGTATACGAGTACGTACGTCGTACTGTGCTAACTGCGCATGTCTGTTGCGTCTGTTGGCACTTGGGTCGCTGCGGAGTGCGGAACGAGCTCTATGTGGAACAAGAACTAAATGCGGGCGTCCGCCCCCGGCCCCGCGGCAATTCAGTGCGCCTCCGACCAACACAGAGAACGGGCGTATCGCATTTTTAAATGAAAATTTGGTTTCACTTCATCGAGTTTTACGTTTTATTTCATACGTGGATATATTACTGAAAGTGTATGTATACCAAATAGTTAGTTAAAAGTTACATATTATAAAATATTATAATACAAAAGTGCTGGTATGTAAGCCCATAATAGGTATACCACAGCATTCACCAAAATGACATTGACACCAAAATTTCTTAATAATAAAATGTAAAATAATACAATTAATGTTTTAATAAAAACTTGATAAATATTACTTGTTACCAACAAGTTATTGAAGAGTAAGGAAATTGATAAGATGAACTCCAATGTTGACTTATTTATTGCAGTTCAACGGAATATCGCCTCAGAATAAAAAGATTGCAAGATTTAATATTGTAATATTTACGAGTCTTCAGTGTTTTCCTTGTTTTAGTTATTAAGTTTCTCAGTGAGTTTTTTTTTTTGAGGAAAATGTTTTTTAGTTTTACACGTAGGTAAGCAGCCTTCGTGGCTATAGAGATGTTTTTATGTACTTATATTGTTTTCATAAATTGCTTATCTGCTACATTGTACAAGGTTACCAAGGCCAGTTTAATCCATAAAGAGGACGTTTTAGCTCATCAGAATAATGAGTTTGTCTATCAGTATAACAACAGGAAGTGTTTTAAAATGCATTGTTAGGGGCGTTTATTTGGTTTTGACGTCAATAAGTGTTAATATTGGCTTTAGCTTGTTTGGAATTAATTATGTTTTGTTTGATCTATGAAGCAAACTTCAAATAAAAGCGGGTGTTAGTTGGAGTTACCTTTTACATAGAAAGATTCCGTGTATCTCATAAAGATATTTTGTTCCACTATATAGCTACATAGCAAACTTAAATACTGTTCATGGCAAATAAGTTTATTCTGTCGCAAACAAGTTGATGCAGTAAATGCCATGACCTATCTCTACCAAACATAAAATTCTTATTATTAGAATTAATTATTATTATTTGATGTTAATAGCTTCTTCAATGCAACGAGTTGTTTTTGGCTTGTTAACCTCCACTTTTTGAGTAGGTAGGTACCTCAGAACTACATGTATATGTATGCCTTACAGAATTCACAATAAAAGACAAGTCCATACCTCAGCAGTGGGATTCGGGCTGTGGAAGTGTGGACTTGTGGCGGTACTTTCTGGCTTGTCCCATAAATCCTACTACTTCATAAAGTTAGTTTTTCTGAACAGTTTTCTTGCTTCATAGACGTGCCGTGTTGTTGATGGCACGCCACTACTCTGGACAATGATGACTTTGAAATAACAATAATTGCAGGATAAAAAAATCAACAATAATTTTCCTCAACAATGTAATACCGATTATGATAAGGCGTAATAAAGTATTAGTAACAATAATGCAGTCGACCTTCAACCAGTATTACGTGTTTTTAACGCTAGGTTGACGGTTCTTCAGTCGTAGCGTCTGATAATTTTATATTTTAGTAGGTATCATCGCAGCGAGATAATGTTTTTTTTTCCCATTTTAGATTTGTAACTAGCGCAACGTAAATGTAACTTGGAAATAATAAAGATGTTAAAACGAATGTGTTTTTTAATGGTGAATTAAGTGTTCAACTAATTATAAGTTTTGTTTTATTATTGTAAGTTTTTTCAGCTGTGATGATAAACTACGTAATTAAGATTTCAGTACATACCTATACTTGAAGCAAGTGGATCGTGGAAGGCGCACTAGTTCACATGATCCGGAGCAAGTGAGGGAAGGGAACACCGGGATGGTTTTTAGTTAGTCTGACAGATCCCTCCGCCCTCATTCGCCGTTTCCAGGACATTTGACACATCCAGATACTGTGATGCGTTGGTACCTTCAATAAAGGAGTTTTATGAATGGATCAGGAAGTTGCAAGACATCTGAAAATAATGAGCAAAAGTGTTATTCTGAAGAGGAGTATCAATTGAAACCATGGTATTCCAGTGTTCATACAAGCAATAAAACAAAGAGAAACTTTCAATTTTTTCTTTAATCAATAATTTAAAGCTTACAGACATTCTCGAGTTGTTACAAGTAAGCATCGGCACAGCTGCGTGCCACCGTGCCGTGGCCACGGCTCACATTCCCGTTAAACTAAAATTTCGCCAGTAAAACTTGGTACCTTGGTCCCGCAAGGCACGCATCTCATGCGTCCCTCACGGCACCACGTCCCCTCATAAATAAACCATCAATTCATGATTAGAGCCCGTCAAATCCGTCTCAAAATGTCGTCAAAATGCTTTGAAACCTGCGCTATACGACCAATGTGCGATCAGATGGACCATGGACTAGCTTCCTTTATATATTTGACAGTTATACATCAGACTGAATATATAGATAAATAAACATTTTACACATTGCATCTTTTAAAACATCTGGGAACTTGGTTTATATGTCCATCGTGAACAATCCATGATGCTGGTCTAAAACAATAAGGTTTTATATTTTATTAATATTAAATCAATTAAAAGGCATAGGCGTAGTATAATTGCTTGAGTTTCTAACAAAGAGATTGACATACGCTTTCTGGACGGTAATACTCTACATTTGTCGTAAGGGCGTACACAGGGAACATTAACTAACAGGTTGGTAATATCTATACTGCCGAGTCAATCTGTATACGCTCCTACCGTGCGGCGAACCGAAATGATAATTGACATGCATCTAGCTCAGGTCTCAATGATGAAAAAAGAATCGCTAAAATCGCACGCGAATCGTAAAATTCATAAAAAAATATATTCAAGGAATTTAAAACACAAATGTAATGTAATTTTTCTTTTGTTACACTTGTGTTAAATTCCAAAATCGTATTACAAAATGAAATCGCGATTCGGAACTAAAACGGTCGCCCTAACTAGGTCTATTCCCCGCGTCGCTGAGTTCAGACGCGGGGAAGACAATACTTCTATTATTATTTTTATTAACGAAAATCCTTCTCCTCACATAAACGACGTAGTAACAAAAATGCTTACAAACACAACCGTAGACGTACGTACACACTCACGCTCGCACACATCCGATCACACTCGCTCGCATCTCGACCGATCTAACCTAGCACCGAAAACAAGAAAACCAGATCAAGTGAACTCACTTTACAATTTGGCTTTATTTCTTGTGTTCAGTGCTTGTCCATGATTGTCATGGAAGGAGTTCCTACTCCACTATAATGAAGTCAATTGAAAGTTGGGAGCTGACAGCGGGTTAAAATAATGACTATCAGTCGAAACAGCCTAGAGAAATGAATACATCAAAATTGTTACTCGCCATCAGCCATTTTGTCAATACTTGTTCTGTCCAGTAATACAATTTTGAGGGAACACTGACATCCTAATTTTGTAAAAAATGTTTCTTAGATTTGAGATTTCTACAATGTTACGGTTACAAGTCGCGGACGTATGAATTTTAGTTTACTACAAACAGGCAAAATCAGGTCTTACGATATACATTAAACTATGTTCTACATACTTCATACTTCGTCCGTGCTTGTAAGTTATCAATGTATTTCGATGTCTTGAGAATAGTAACAACTCAATATCTTAGTTTCTATTACAGTAGATTGCCGCTATCTATTATCCCACTCATCAGCATTTTGAAAGCAGGTTAGAATATGTTAATATGTTTCTCTTCAATGTTCCAAATAAATACAAAATGTGACAAATTTATGGAACCGAAAACAATTATTTCAGATCTAAATCTCGAATAGAATGTTGGACTATGTTTGCATAAATTTATCGAAACATGCAATCTTCGACGCAATTTTTTTGCGCACAATACGAGTTTTAATACTCATTATACGTTTTAACTCAGCTTTTATACAAAGGGAGTAGATTAATACTATATTACTTTATAATTACATGGAGCGTGACAATTTCATTATTGCTATTACAGGAATCGAGTGTCGATTTGAACTGAGCATTTGTATTCAATAGAGCTAGAAATGTTCGTTTCACTGTTAACAATTTGGTGTTGTCGTTTAGGGCGAGTCTCTCGTCGGAACGACTGGCGAAACGCACTGAGCGTGTAATGTATAACTTGGGATTAAGAGGGAAGACTCCACGGGTAGAGTATGCAGTGTGGGGGGGGGAGAGTCCTCAGTTGTGCACGGGAGCGCTGTGGTGGTGCCGCTCCAGGTCCTCCAGCGCCAGTGCGTTGGGCACGTGCACGGAGGGCAGCTTGCCGGCCTGTGCGCGCGCCAGCAGTTCGGGTGAGAACCAACGCGCGAGCTGGTTGTCGCCGCCGCCGGTGCCGCCTGCGCCCGCCATGTCTGCGAAATTACCTGATCATTGTCGTGGAATAAAACAATATGACTGTGACTACAACTGTCTCCGTTAGAGAAAGTAACCCAATAAAAACGTTATAAGCCGAGGTTTCGAACTCAAACGCACGCATAACTTCGATATTTTATTGCATCACCAACGCTCCCAAAATGATGCAACGAAACATGAGAAAATAAATGGAAATGTCAAAATCTTAAATTCTGAAGACATGTACCAACTCGCGTGGTACATCATGGCCACCTCTAAGAGACCTTCATCAGATGCAGTGATCTCTTTATAGACTGACTAGATGCCGGTTATCGCGACCAAAAGTAATATTTTCGTACCCCCCTTTCAACCCCTTGAATATATTTTTTTTTTTATTAAAAAGTAGCCTATGTCCTTTCTCGGGTGTCAAAATATCTCCATACCAAATTTCATGCAAATTGGTTCAGTAGTTTAGGCGTGATTGAGTAACAGACAGA
Organism: Diarsia dahlii; assembly: GCA_949775195.1. Taxonomy (NCBI): domain Eukaryota; kingdom Metazoa; phylum Arthropoda; class Insecta; order Lepidoptera; family Noctuidae; genus Diarsia; species Diarsia dahlii. The sequence continues at coordinate 8,912,908 of OX459210.1, read as the reverse complement.
CAGACAGAGTTACTTTCGCATTTATAATATTATATATAGTATATAATTAGTATGGATTAAGCTATATGTTGGGTTTGGTAATAATCACTCAAATACTACTTTTTAAAATATTATTATAAATTATAAAAGAATACATTTACACACAAAATATGAAGGAAGGCGTCTTATTTAAAATATTTAAAGCTTCACTTTAATTTTTCTCACTAAAAAATTATCCGCTGCAGTTTTTGGTAAGGTATTCAAATGTGTACTTACCATTCAAACTCCTCTGGTGGGACTGGATAAGTAACTTATGGAGTGAGGTGCCACCAGCCATGCCGCGGGCCATATTGTTCATGTTATTGTACTGTTAATGAAACAAAACATTATTTGATAATAATCTTTAGGATTAACCCGCATTGGGTCCACACAGTAGATTACAGCTTACATCCTTTTAGTCCTTTGCTCCAGCAGGGCTATTGCGTATCTTTTAATGACAGTAGCTAACATAAAGTGTCCATAGATTAACTGTAAATTGGTTATGGATTGGTACATTTTTTTCTTAAAAAGTTACCATTTGACAGTTATTTGATAGACTTAGATGTTATCCACTGTCATTAAAAGATACGCAATAGCCCTGCTGGACTGTGTTCCAGCATTGGGAACATTATAGGCTGGTTATGCTTACGTTATAGTAAAGATGTACGATGAAATGAGATAATCTTAAGCCTGCTTGCTGCAACCTAAGCAGCACAGGCAGCGTTAAACATATTAAAAAAATCATAATGTATTTTTAACTGTTGAGACAAAATGATGTTCTAAATACATAAAATAAAGGGATAAAATAATAATAAAGAGATCTAAAGCATTTAATATCCTGTGCTAGTAGACGCTCTTGCTTACAAAAACGAATTTTTATATTGTTATGTAGCAACTTACCGAATTCGGTACTTGCTGTCTCTGAGGAGGATGAGGGAAGGGACGAACTGAACCCAGCATTTGCTGTAACATTACACAAAATTGTTATTTCGTGTATGCAACAAAATAGTTACAAAGAGAGATGCTGAGATATTTAGTAACTAGCTGTTGCCAGCGGCTTCGCCCGCTAGAACTCGAATATTATCCCACGGAATGATAAAATCGGGATAAAAACCAAATTTTATCCAAATCTGTTCAGTAGATTTTGCGTGAAAGAGTAACAAACATCCATCCATCCATCCATAATTCCATACTCACAAACTTTCGCATTTATAATATTAGTAGTGTTTCTTAGGTTTAGTTCTGAGATAAGCTTGCTTGTATAAAGTTAGGGATTTTGATCTATGAACATAATATCACGCCTGTAATCCCCGAAGGGTTACGCTGAGTGTACCTAATAGCACATCCACATTACGCCAGTTATTTTGAGGTCCCATGTAAAAGGGGGCGAGGCTATTGCTATCAACTGGCCGTGGCTGCTACTGAGAAATTTCTGATGGAAAAACCCAATAACATTTTGATCTATGTTTTTTTGTTTAAAAAAAAAAAAAAACTTTAAAAGTTTTTAAACTGACATGGTCACTGACACTACTATTAATATCATAAACGGGATATTTACCATGTTTGATTTCGAAACAAAAATCAAACATGGTAAATATCCCGTTTATGATATTAATAGTAAAAAAAACTTTATTTCAGACCTTGATCCATAATATATGATGTTTTGGTCCTCCGACCCTCGCGATATTCATCATCATCTTCCTTATCTTAACCCATTCTATTTGGGGTTGGCGCAACACATTTACTTTTTCCTTTCTTCCCTGTTAGACGTCACAGAACCCAACCTAACCGAACCTCGCGATATTATACAATGCAAAAGGCGACGTCGCAAATTTCTCTCATTACATCAATTTACAAATAACATACCTGCTGCTGTTGGATATAGTGTTGTTGGTAATCATTGGGCGTCGCATAGCCCATCGTTGGCGCTGTTCCACTCTGGTTACCCTGAAACAAGAAAATTACAATGTTATACACATCTTTTGGCAGGAGGAGCTCGTGGCTTAATTAGAACTGCCACTCAGGTCGATCTTTAGGTAAAGCTGTGCTTGCCTAGGTCGGTCTGTGGATGGGTGACCGCCCGACATACCGAGTTTCCTCCGTGCCTCGGAAAGCACGTTAAGCTGTTGGTCCCGGCTGCCATATTTATAGATCTTTGGCAGTCGTTACAGGTAGTCAGTGACCTGAAATTCTGACATCCAGTCTTACCAAAGGGTATTGTATTATCTAGTATTAACTGAGTTGTGGAGGTCAGATAGGCAGTCGCTCCATGTAAAATACTGGTATTCAGCTGCATCCGGTTAGACTGGAAGCCGACCCCAATACAGTTGGGAAAAGGCTAGGCATATGATGACACATCTTTTGGCATTTATTACTGACCACGAAACAGGGTTGCTGGAAAACTGAATTTGTGGCAATAAGTGTTTCCCTACACAACCCATTTGTGCCAATAGGGTAGTTGATAAAAAAAAAAATAGTCCGTCAGATCGATTTCCAAAAAATATTGGACACGTATTTTTTCTTTTTTCACGTAAACAATAAATGAAGACGATACAGTGCTTCGAAAAGTCGCGCGACGTCACAGTTAGGTACATTTTTTACCAGAAAGTGACGTCACCAGCCCCCACTCACGATCTTTGACACGTTTTATTTTCACCAATTCTTATTAATTTGATAAAACAAAAAACACGTATCCAATATTTTTCGGTAATCTAAACAGAATCATATTTAGTCAGTCAACTACCCTATTGCAGAAAATTTCCCATCTGGACAAGAGCTGCCATAGTTGAACTGGAAGTCCTTAAATAGACTCCGTACACAGGTTTGCCGTAGCAAGTAAAACCTGTTCAGGTGGAGATTCTTAGATGACTCTACCCCACAACCGACGGGACACTTGGTATCATGTCCTGACTGTCCCATTGTTTGCACATCACAGGAGCTGATGAACGCTACTATTGTCTTCCAGATAAGTTTAACTGGTTCATTCCAGGATTGTCAAGAAATGACTTCACGGTAAAGCCTGCAGCTGCAGGAAACGGTAACATTTTTCAAATACCTAGCAGAATACTACTTCGTATTTTAGGATTTCAAAAGCGACATCTAGTGTATAATAGTAGTATATAGTAAGTATATCGGGCTAGTGTCCGCAAATTCAAATCTAAAGCGCGTATTTTTCGTACGAAAGCGACATCAAGCGAAAGTACCAGTAGGTATTCTAAAGCAGACGACATGGTTGCCATCGGGGGCAAAACCTGGATGAGGCTGGCACAGGATCGTAGAGATTGGCACAAGAAAAGAGAGGCCTATACCCAGCAGGGTATTTCACCAAAAAAATCTATTTAGTCCGTCTCTTAGATTATCTAAAAATAATGGACACGTATTTTTTCTTTTTTCACGTAAACAAAAGATGAAGACGATACAGTGCTTCGAAAACTCTTGTAAAGTCGTGTGACGTCACAAGGTTAGTACTTTTTTACTCACAGAGTGACATCAAAACCCCCCACTCATGATCTTTGACATGTTTTATTTTCGTAATTTTTTATGAATTAGAGAAAACAAAAAACACGTGTCCAATATTTTTAGATAATCTAACAGAGGGACTAATTAGATTTTTTTGGTGAAATACCCTATTCCAATGCAGCATGTTGTAGACAAAATTTGATGTTGATTGGTGTTACCTTAACTATAGGCCTGCCCTGCGGCACCTTGGGTGGCTGCGTCCATTGCTGCTGTTTCGGACTTGGCGCATCAGACTCTTTCTCTGCTGTCATCTTACGTAATACCTGAAACAACATAATTTAGGTTAAACATGTTATTCATAAAAGACAATAGTGCTTTTTGCCGCTACAACGCATTTAAAATGCAATATTCTATAAAAAAGTCTCAGTAATCGGGTTGAGTTGTAAAGGTAAGATAGGAGCCCCTCCATGTAAAAAAAACTCTGGTTTTTTCTACAAGAAGCTGACCCCAATATTGTTGGGACAGGATAGGCAGATGATAAAGCATTACATTTAATTTCCTACACAGCGGTTACAAGTCACCTTTTCTGTCATTTGAATACCATAATGTTGACTTGGCGGTACTGTAAACAGTCATGTTCATGAGTGTACTAAATAAAATTGGATTAAAATACTTTCTATTCAATATAATCCAAACATTATAAACCCACGCCTGTTTTCCCCGCAGGATAAGTGCATGTTTACGTACAGACGGGGCGTCGCGCGGCGCTCGCAGCGTTTTTATTTCAAACACATGGCAATGTATGAAAAAGTTAACGATTTCAAAACTTGATTTTACGAGAAGTAATTTTTCACTCGTTTGTTTAAAATGCAGCGTTTGCCTTTGTGATCAGAGTGTCTGACTCTACCACAGTTGCCAAGCAGCAACCAATGCTAAATGAAATAACTTATATCTTACGAATATTCGTCTGGGCTTACCACAATGTGGAACTTTCAATTCATCTACGAAGCAAAATGCCTAAAATTAATGTCTACACAGCAAATTGCCTAAGCTGTAAATGGCCTAGAGATCGAAATGTTTAACAAGCAAAATGCCTAAAATGCAATAATTTCTAAGAATAAATAAATCGTCACTCATACATGCAACGCATGTACTCCATGACGCGCGCTCGCTTCGCTCGCATATTAAATAACACTAATATCTTCTGTCCCCGAAGTGCCGGGCCTCCGCCGGCCTCCTTCGTCGGCCTACGGCCCGGTGCCCATGCCGCCCATAAAGGATACTGTCGCGCAAGGCAGGCATTTTGCTTCATAGTCAGAATAAGGTTTAGTTCAAATACTGTATAGGCATATTGCAAGGTAGGCATTGTGCTTCCTAGGCAATATAAGGTTTAAGCAATACTTGGCGTAGACGTTTTGATTTCTAGTCAGCATGATCATAAAGTGCGTTTGTTGCGGTGGACTCGTCTCTCAGTAAATTAATAAAAAAAACACGAAAACAGCATTCTGCACGCGCCGCGGAACACCCCGCGTCTCCGTAAACGAGCCCTAAGGCAGAGAAGTACCTATAGTAAACCCATTTCTTGCCAACCTTGTTTATGTTACTTCAAAAATACACATAGATCACGCCTGTAATCATCAAAGGGTTAGGCAGAGGTGTACCTAATTGTAAACCCGCATTTATGCAACCAATTATGTTGAAGTTCGATATTATAATAAGGGGCCAAATGCCATCAACAGGGCCAGTATCCAGACTGATGCGGCTGCTACTGAAAAATTCCTGATGGAAAAACTCAATAGCACCACGCCGATCACTCGAAATAGGCGGCAGTCGGTTCAAAACTACTAGTACAAAAATACTCACCGAGGTGGGTGTAAATGATATAGGCGTGGACTGTTTGGGCTGCGACATCTCCTGCCTGCGGCGGTAGTTCTCTCGCTGTTCCTCTAGCTTCTTCTTGATGAGAGCGTTCTGCATTATGGACTGCGTGTGCGCGGCTAACTCGCGCGGCGAAGGGATGCGGGCCGGCACGCCTGCCAGGAAGGTTCATTCATTAATTTAGTGGCACGAGATTGATTATGACTTGCGATAACTGGCAGAGGATAATATTAAATTAGTTATGTTAGAAATAAGGCTGTTATATTTTTGGCCAAAGAATCAGCATTGCCAACCAACGTGACAATGCTACTAGCCTTCTGAGCACATTCCTGCTGTACAGTACTTACATATTTCTAATTATTTGAAGTCTGTTATAGTTTGTAAATAATGTATATTCTGTTGCAATTGATTTAAGGTATATACGTTTCCATACTCCGAATATCACACTGGAAGCTTCCCTGCTTTATTCTTTGCGCTTGGCCATAAGCATTCTATTTATCTTCGGGGACGCCGGCAGACACCAGGCGGGCGATCAGTCCTTTCGTTGTGGATTATTTCGCCCAGTTCCCCATAAGCATGCTATGAAATTCAAGCGCTCCCTCCCACAGTCAAAGATTTCAGCGCTCGACTTGCATACCACAAGTCGTTTCAAAACAATGGTTTTGTAGAGTTACCTAGTTTGATGTACAGAATGCATGGTTGATGGCTTCGTGAAGAGTTCGCTGTGTAATCGTACTTTGTGTTGTTATCTACAAAACACCAGTGTTTTACGAATAGGCGTGCCGAGTACATTTGCCAGTTATCCCATGTAACAAGTAGAGAGCCAGACAAAGAGAGTACACACTATTATTTCAGTCGTTCATCCAACCTGCACTAGGCCCATGTGGCGGCTGGAGCCCATGCCTTCTCACAGAGAGGAGATATGTGTCCCAGTAGTGGGAATAATATAGGCACATTGATGATGATGATTACAGTCGTTAAGGGGACGGTGAACGAACATTTCTCCATACAAACGTAATACCAAAATCATTCGCGATACGAACATAATACCAACTTAAAATTATGTTATTCGGATACAGACGATATTTATCTAGGTTCCTATTAAACTTTTTTTTTTAAACATTTACTATTTACGAAATGCAAGCGAATTGCATTTCGTCAATAGTAAATAGCAATTCGCTTGCATTTCGTAAATAGTAAATGTTTAAAAAAAAGTTTAATAGGAACCTAGATAAATATTGTCTGTATCCGAATAACATAATTTTAAGTAGGTAATAATAATTTGTTCGTATCGCGAATGATTTTGGTATTACGTTTGTATGGAGAATGTTCGTTCACCGTCCCCTTAAGTCACTTGTATGAACAAAGCAATACGTAAGGATCGAACTCACGAAATGTAGCTCGCAGCTGTGATATATAATAATCCCGGTTTACTCGAATGTAATGAAACATATACTACCTGTATGGTGCACGCCTAGCGTGTTGGGACTGGTGGCCATTATGGGCGACACACAGAACGCTGCGTCCGTGGGGGAAATTGTTTGTTAGTAAGAAATATATTCGTTATTGCCATGCACATGAATAGTTAATTAAAGGACATCATCCATTTTGGTCCAAATGTCAAAGTGCCGGCCAATAAAAAAAAGTGCTTTATTCTGAAAGAACTCGTTCGCCTTAGCATTTTTTTATATGACACCAAAGCTGTAGCACCAATATAGTTGGTGGTATTAATGTTAAAAAACCTGATTTTCATACATTTTTCCTTTCAATGAATCTGAAAAAAAAAATGTTCCAAGTCTTAACTTCCGAGATCCGCCTAAAGGGGGGGGGGTGAAGGGGGGCAAGGGGGTCAACATTGAAAAATGGTTTTTACTTCCCCGACCTTCCTCTATACGAATCCCTAAAAAAAACACGTAAAGTCTCTTTGTTTCCGAGATACGATAGGGAGGGGGGAGAAAGGGGGGGAAAGGGGGGGTTTGGTACTTTTCCCATACTCACGAGAGTTACTTGTTTACGAATCTGTCAAAATATACCCACCTCCCCATCCACCATCTGGGAGAACAATTCTGTCAATCAGTGAGTCAGTGGCAGTGGTAATTGAGCTTTATATAGTATTTTTAGAACTTAAATAATACCAAGTATAGTGATGCTACAGCTTTGGTGTCATACAAAGAAATTCTAAGGCGGACGAGTTCTATTAGAATAAAACACTTTTTTTATTTGGCCGGCACTTTTACTTTTGGACCAAAACTGTATGAAATGTGGATGATGTCCTTTAGACCTTACTGCCCACACCATAAGAAAAAGAATTAAAAAATGAAACAGAATTTGTATGAAATTATCTGCCAAGTAAGGTAAAGGAAACTTAATCGTAGGTAGTGAAATAGGCCCTTAAGGAAATGTTGTTAATGTTAAGTATCACGCGATGTCAGTAACGAGAAAAAGCAGAAGCATAAATATTAGTTCAGGAGTATCGTGTGTGCTGCAATCTTTATGAGATGGTCTATGGTGATCTTTTTATATAGAATACGGAGTTTAATTTTAAATCTAAACAGATAATGTCGTATTGTGACCTTAATTATTTGCCAATTTCATAAAATTGGCCACTTTTTTCACCTAATATGAAGAGATGATGCAGCCTAACGTGGATAGGGCTTTCAACTTCGATACATGAGTGTTATAAATTAGATACACATAAATTTGTTTTTTTTAATTGTGTTTGTCACGTAACAGAGTTATAAATGTAAATAAGTGAGGTAATATGCTTACCTTGATGCGGCAGTGGCGACAGACGCAGCGGCTGATGATGCGGGGGGACGACTAGGTGCGGGGGGCCCGGCAGCGGGGACTCGCCCATCTGACGAGTAAAGCATTACGTTAGTTTACTATCATCACAAGTATTACGCTGCTGCCATTATTTTAATCAAGTTCGTCAAACAGAGGACTCAAAATTTGCATTTGAGACATTTAAATTGTTTCTCTGGGACTTCGTCGAGCTGCATTCTCTGTGCTTTCCTTGTAGATGCTTCTGGTTGATTCTGGTTTTCAGGAGTGACAGTGGTTTGAAAATAGTGTGTCTGGGAAGTCCAAAAAAAATACACAGGCCTCATCAAGCAAAGGATGCCTCAAATTATCGCGTAGTTATTCTATAATTTGATTTTAAATAAGAAATACAACATACTGAAATGTCGTGGATTGGCAAAAACACGGGCAGTGTATCAGCATTACGAAAATTGGTAATGGGTCTTTCAGTTCGAGTTTACCTAGCATAAAAACTTGGATAGTACTGTACAATTTTTTTCTTGTGCGCTGTAGCACTAAAGTAAATTAAGAGGTACCCCTGTAATACCCGAAGAGGTGTACCTACCCATTAGTAGACCCACATTTCGACAGTTATGTTTAAGTCGAACCTATTGCCATCAAGCAGGCAGACTCCGTGGCTGCGACTGAGCCAATACCCAATAACACTTTGCTCTCTTTCAGTTTGACCTCATATACAGTAGTCACGCTTGCAACTATTAGACCAACGTGAGCCAATATTACGCAAAAAAAACAAGAACTGTGTTCTACATAACATATTATTATGTAGTTTGTAGAGCGTTACCTGTCTCTGGTGCTGGTGAATTCTAAGTATAGTCAGCAACACTTCGCGGTGACGACTCTGAAGACCCGGGTTACTCAGCTGTTGCATTAAATGCTGTGCCGTTATCTCGCCAGTTTTCAGTCCTGTGGTCAATATATTGTGGTTTTAAATCACGTGCTTATTTTGACTAGATCAGTGGTTTGTTAAAGGTACAAGTTGGTAGCCGACTGCACGCAGCAGCAACAGACGACGTGTCGCAGCGACACGACTGGTTTCTACGTATTTCTATGAAATTCCCTCCGTAGTTAGCGACATGAAGCTAGCGACGCGTCGTCGAGCGGCAGACGCACGTGTCGTCCGACCGCAGATCAGTAGTGCCACTGACGCCGGAGCAAAGACACGTCGAGCGTGTTTAGAGTTATTGATTAATAGTTATTTGCAGTCGGGTTCGAAATCATAACTGCAGCGACATGACGCGACGACATGAAGCGACGACATGTCGTCTACTGCTGCTGCGTGCAGTCGGCTACCAACTTGTACCTTTATATTCGACGTAGTATGAAGCGTTTCATGAAAATATTAGTTAGGTTACACACTCCATATAATAAAACTAGCTGACCCACGTTATAAGCTATATTATGTGACGTAGACAACTTTATCCACGTCACATAATATAGCTTATAACCTTCCTCGAGACTGAAATGGGACTGGGCAGGCCATGTCAGCCGGCGCAGCTGTGGGCCCGAATATCGCAAGGCTGGATCCCTGACACGGCCAGAAGTGGTTGTGGCAGACCGTCTGCTGTTTTGAGGAGCTTGGTACGTCAAAAATAGACACCAGGAAAGCCAACGAAAATATGGGCCGATACATAATATGGCCGACTTTACCATCGGTATTTTGCCAAGTGATATAAATCGTGCGAAGAAGGGGTAAATCGCTAGTATTATACAAATAAAGTATTAAGTGACTGACCTCGCACAATAGCCTGCGCCTCAGGTCGTTGCAACAACTCTCTGTCGGCGGGCGCGATGCCACCCATCTCGTTAGACGAAGCTTGTTGCTGCTGTTGTTGCTGTTGCTGCTGCTGCTGTTGGTGTTGCTGAGGACAACAAACAAGCAATTACAACAATTGTTCAACAACATTTATTTCAAGGAACTAACAGAAATAACACGATGTATGGAAAAAGTAATAATATCAATAAAAAAATGCTACTGCCTCCGTGGTCGAGTGAAAGAAAGAAAGAAAGAAAGAAAAAATATTTTTTGCCGCAGAATTATGGTACAATAAAAAAGCAGTAAACACAACTTTTTTTTTTTTTTTTTTTTTGGTGGGTGGAAAATCATCGAATGACCCCCCCCGCTCTTGGGCAGAGCGAAGAGGAGTGTCAGACTTCTACTGACTAAAAACCGAACCCATGTTCCTTCTTTGCCCTTGCGCCGAGGCCACGTAATCTAGTACAAAAATCCGCGGCCCCGACGGGCGTCGGCCCTTGCGGGCCCCTCCTTGCTGACATCTCTTTGAGGCGCGCGTGGAACACGAACGCGCCGCCGACACGGTCTGTTGCCGTCATGACGACGGCCGGACGGCGAGCTAGCCCATTACTCACCGACCACAGGCCCGCGTCTACGGTGGCCGGAAGCCATCACGTGGCCCCCGACGCCCGGAGCGCCTTCCGCGCCTTCCGCGGCGGCTGGGACGTTGAGAGGTTCTCTCCCTCTCTCGTTCCGCCACCTCCTTCGCTAGCATTACTGCTTCGCAGAAGGAGGCGACGGCGTCCCATTCCTCCTCGCCCCGGACCATGGCTTGCACCAGGGCCGGACGCGAGAGGTCGCCGCCGCCGATCGCCGCTACGAGAACACGGCGGGGCTCCGCCCAAGCAGGGCACACCTCCACAGTGTGCTCCACCGTGTCCTCCGGTCGATCCTCGCAGTGGAAGCATCCGGGCGTTTCCTCCCGCCTGATTCGGTGCAGGTACCTCCCGAAACATCCGTGTCCGGTGAGGACCTGCGTCAGACGGAAGGTGAGGACGCCGTGGCTCCTCTCTAGCCACTCCTCAAAGAGGGGACTTACCGCCACTATCGTGGCGTGCCCTGCACGGGGTTGCGACAGTCGCTGTCTCCATGCCGCCATGAGATCGCACCGGAGGTCTGTCCGCCGCGCAGCAATGTGCCGCGGCAGCAGAGTGACCCCCCGGTGTAGCGCCTCTGCGCGCCACTTATGTAGGCGCGCGAGGACTATCGCCTCCAGATCCCACGGTGGCAATCCGGCAAGGAGATTCGCCGCCTCGCGGGAGATCGTGCGGTACCCGCGGACTAGCCTTACGGCCATGACCTTTTGGGGCGCGTTCAGGTAGTGGACGGCCCGCTTCCTCACGGCACGCGCCCACACCGGGGCCCCGTAAAGGGCCATGGACCGCACGATCCCCGCATACAGCCTACGGCAGGAGGCGTTTGGCCCCCCCAGATTGGGCAAGAGCCACCTAAAGGCAGCCGCGGCCCGCTCCAGTCTGGGAGCCAAACGTCGGAAGTGCTCCACGAAGTTCCACCGGCTGTCGAGGACGAGTCCGAGGTACTTTATAGTACACTCGACGCCGATGGGAACCCCTCCCACCGTTAGCTGGGATCCCGAAGGTGGCACATTCCCACGCCCATGGAAGCACATAGCCTCTGACTTGTGAAGCGCCACCTCGAGACCCAGCTGCCGGATCCTCTCCACGACTATCTCAACCCCGCGTGTCATATTTTCGGCCGCCGCCTCGTGCGACTCCCCCCGTGCCAGCACCAGCGTATCGTCCGCGTAGCAGACGACGCTGACGCCGTCAGGGAGGTCGGCACGCAGCACCCAGTCGTAACCGATGTTCCACAGGGGCGGCCCCAGAACCGAACCCTGTGGAACACCGCACGACATCTCTCGCCGGTTCCATTCTCCGTTTTGACCAGGGTAAATTACCGTCCTGTCGGACAGGTAGTCCCCGACTACACGACGAAGGTAGGCCGGCACCCGGTGATACCGGAGTGCCTCCCTGATGCAGCTCCAGGGCATGGTGTTGAAGGCGTTGGCGATGTCGAGAGACACCGCCAAGACCACACCGCCCCGAGAGACCGCATTCCCCGTCGTGAGGGCTCTCACGCGCGTGATGGCGTCCACCGTCGAGCGCCTCTTGCGGAAGCCGAACTGCTGATCCGCAAGATCCGGACCCATTCCCTCAAGGTGCTCGGCGAGGCGGTTTGCAATTACTCTTTCAAAGAGTTTGCCCACCTCGTCGAGCAGCACAATGGGCCGGTATGCAGACGGCGAGTCCGCAGGGCGCCCCGGCTTCTGGATGAGGACCAGCTTCCCCGTCTTCCAACGAAGCGGGAACTGGCCTCTTTCCATGCACGCGCTAAAGAGCCTCTCCAGTCGGGGCCCAAGAGCCTCTGGGTCTGAGGCCAGGGCCCAGGCTTTGCCAGGCAAGCCATCGAGCCCCGGGGCGGTATTTTTGGCTTTAAGCCTCCGTACCGCCACTCTCAGGTCTACCCCAGTCACCTCCGGAATGTCGTCATCGGTTCCTGAACCGTCCGCTTCCGGCACCGCTGGTGGCGGAGCCATTGGCGGGGGACGATGCTCCCCTCGCGAAGGGAACAGAGCGCTCACTACGTCCTCCACGAGCTCGGGCCGGAGACTCTGCGTCAGCGGGGGGCCCCGGGTGCGGAGTTGATTCCGCACCATCTTATAAGGGCGCCCCCACGGATCTCTGTTGAGAGTCTCCAGCATCTCCTCGCGGGCCTGATCCTTGGCCCGCAGACGAGCCTCGGAGAGGACTTTCTTCGCCGCTCTGTACCCTTCATAGAGCTCCGCCTCGATGGCTTCCGCATTCGGAGGACGAATGCGGCGCCTGCGATGCCTGGCGTACCGGCGCCGCGCCGCCACACACTGCTGCCGCAGGTGCGACAGCTCTTGCGACCACCAGTACACGTGACGCCGGGCGCTTTCTGGCCGGACTCGGGGCATTGCCGTGTCACAGACCTCGGTCATAGCCTCCTGGAACCAGCCTGCCTCGGTGTTAACGTCGGCGGGCCTGACCGGTGATGACACCCAGGCCTGCACGATCGCGGCTTCCAGGAGGAGCTCCCGGTCCAGCTTCTTCAGCGCCCAACGCGGACCACTTGGGGTCTGTGGGACCGGCGCGCTCGAGGACTGGGCAGAGACCTCAAACCGGATATATCGGTGGTCGGAATAGGTCTCCTCCCCCTCCATAACGCGCCAGTCGACGACACGTTGTGACAGAGCGGGGCTGGCGAACGAAATGTCCACCACCGACTCGCCCCGCATCCGCACACACGTGGCCACAGAACCCCGGTTCAGGATGTCCAGGCCTGTTTCCAGAGCCCAGCACTCGACCATCCCACCCCGCACATCCGTGTAGCGGGAACCCCAGGCCAAGCTAGTAAACACAACTTACAACTAAAAAAAAAATAAGTACAAAAAAGAGAAAAACAAAGTTTGCGTTTGCCTTGTGACACGGTGGTCGTGGGTTCGATTCCCACGGGAAGCATACTTTGTGAAGTTGTTTCCAGTTTGGTTAGGACATTGCAGGCTTGAATCACCTGATTGTCTGTTAAAAAGATGGTTCCGTGCTTCGGAAGGCACGTATAAGCCGGTGGTCCCGGCCGCCAAATGGCGGTCGTCAAACCATGTCAGAGGCCCTTGCGGCGGTTTAGAAACTCTGACACTAGGGTGTGTGGGGTCGTTAGGCCTTACTGCCCACATGATAAGAAGAATAATAAAAAAAATTGAGTAGTTACATGCTTTAGGAGTTTTTGGTACTTTCGTTAGTACGTACGTTCTTACTACTACTACTACACGTCATTAAAATCAATTAACACTAAGCCATTTTCTGATCGATTTTATTACTTTTTTCACACATCGTGTTATTACTGTTAGTTCTTTGAAATAACATAACATTTTCGTGAATTTTTAACAGTAGTCAAATAGCCAATTATGAGGGAACAAAGACACGGACATACATACAGGTCTAACACATAAGTTCACATAACCCTCCATTTGGGCTTCGCCATGACTGTCTCGTTCGTGTCTTTGTGTGACTGTCGTCTTGCTCATAGATCAGCTGCATTACCAGACATAGGATTTTGCTAAAGTTTCGCGGTTTTACAGGTAGATAAATAATTATTCCTACGAACTTGCAACAATTTTCAATTTCCTTTTCCCGATAACTTCTATATTTGTTAGTTGAGTTTCCGAGATTTGATTTGTACGTTAAATTTTGGCATACTGATTCACTACTACACCAAAAATGTATAAATATTTACAGAAACCACAGAACGCCACTTGCTACGGTTCTTACATACTCCTTTTGCACATTCAAAATATTTACTTAGATAAAATTCTATTATTCAAGTTGCGTTTTAGATTTATCACTACAACTTCTCCGAATATTTTATTTTGACAGTTTAAATGACACTTGACAGACAGACTTGCTACTCAGCGGTAACCAAGGCAACAAGTACTGTGATGTGAGCAATTCGGGGTGGCGCTGCTTGTCAAGTAAAACCGCATTGAAATAGGGTGAACTTGGTACATTTATTGTAGTTCGGTTTTTTCACACCTGTATTAAATTGTTTGAGGTATTTCGGGTTAAGATCTTTTTCGTCTTGTTTTATCTTTTGTTAGTAAAAATTTTTTTTTAGATTGCTTTTTTTTCTACCTTGTTGCCTATTTCTCTGTGCCTATTTGTATCAATATGGCTGATAAGAATTGTTGTTCTTGAGACTCCATCGCGATAGAGCCCCATTTTTTTTTGCCCTCAGATTCCATTCTGTATATTTTATTCATATTATTATGTTTTATTCATAGTTTTTGGAACTTGTTATGCCACGGTCTATTATCTGTGACAACGCTGCATAGGCACAGGTTTTTAATTAAACGTCCTTACGTTTTTATCAAATCCTCTCAAAGTATCAATGTAGCAGAAAGTCGGTCTCAATACGCATCTAATATTACTTTCCTCGCCTAGGTTAACGTAAAGTTCACCGATAATATTTCTAGGGCTTTCTACCGTTTTTCTTTGACTTCGTAACCTTAAACTTGAAGTCCCAAATTTCACAGAATAGATTTATGTAAAACCTGTCACATGGAATTATTAAGATTCATATGTCTTCTATAATTCGAAGCTAATACACGCTTATTAAAAAGAGTTCCAACACTCCTAAAAATATAATTTACCTGCACTTGCAAGAGCTTGTAAAGGAGCTCCTGCGGTATATGCGGCTGTTGTTGTTGTTGCTGCTGCTGTTGTTGCTGTTGCTGCTGCTGCTGTTGTTGTTGTTGTTGTTGTTGCTGCTGCTGCTGTTGCTGCGCTTTCTGTTGCTGCTCCATGCTCTTGTTCAGCATCTGAATGAGAACAGTGAATAATGTATACATTACATTTTAAGCGACTTGAGTTACATTTACAATGTGAGCAACAAAGTTAGGTGAACTTTTATTGATATGGAAACGAGGTGTATGCTTGGCTCAAAAACAGTAGAGTTGTTACCTACCTGTAACAAGCTCATAGGCTGCGGCTGCGGCGCACGGGGAGGCTCCGGCGCTGCCGTTACGGCGTGCCCGCCCGACACTTGCGCCAACTGGGGAACACGACATTTTATTATATTTTACTTCCCTTAACTTTTTTGTGGACTGGGCTGGGCATGTCTACAGCGAGCTGTGGGCCAAAAATAACCACGTTGTGGAGCCCTGACACAGCCAGAAGGCGATGCGGTAAACCTCGCAGTAAAATGGCGGAACTAGCTCGCCAAAACCCAATGGTTTCGGGAGTTCGTTCAAGGCCAATCCGGGGCCAATGTATGTATGTATATAAATATTATTCTTGATTAGATTTAGGCTATTTTTTGTAATTTTTTGTAACAAACACATGAACACGTTTATTTTTGTAAAAATTAGAATGGTAAATATTATATTATTTTTCAAAGGCTTTGTAAAAAAACTGTTTCTGATCCTTTAAATGTACTTTTTATTCAATCTCTTCTTTATAATAAATACCAATACCAATAATGTTTAAAAAGCACATACATAGAATAATACAAACGTGATCAAATCTCGGTCTGTGACACAGTGCGCGAGTATATGCGTGATGCCGATGGGCGCGAATATAAATACAAAGGTCAATAGTGTTTTGGTAAAATACTGCAACCTTAGAATGTCTTTCCCACATAATGGTGATAATGCATGACTGAAAGGTCAATACTCACAAGACGTTTGAAGGCAGTGAGATCATGTTCAGGTACATTGTGATGCTGCGGCTGCGGCTGCGAGTGCTGCGGCCGCAGACGCGCCTCCAACTCTTCCAAGCTGTGCACTTTGCCGCCGCTTACGTGGTTCACCTCTGAAACAAGTTCATACAGAATATTTACAAAGGTTTACAATTTTAATGGCATGATGCATTCCATAACATTTAAAGATTGTACACTTACAGGTACAATTAAAGACCCTGTAGCACTATAATAAATAATAATACTAAGGAGTAAAGATATTGGTATCTTGTAACTTAGCGGAATTATTCTGTTTTTGCGTGGATGTAGGATTCGAGTGACATTAGATTGGTACATGTATGCAGGATTTTGATAGTGATGTTCAATCGGGAGTTAGAAGAACTATGCTAGGTCTGCAGATACTCACCAGGTCTATTCTCATGGCTGTTGGCGTTAGCGCGTAGCAGCAGGTCGAACAGCGAGGTGGGTTGTGGCGCGAACGGTGCGCGCGCTGCGGGAGAGATCGGCGCGAACACGTGCGCCGCGCCCGCTGGGCTGGGAGACGTGCGACCGTTGTCCAACTCTGGGAGAACAAACAAAATCTATACTAATATTATAAAGAAGTAAAGTTTGTGTGTTTGTTCAATTGTAAGGGGTAATCTCGGGATCTACTAAACCGATTTTAAAAATTCCTTCACCAATAGAAAGCCACATTATTGCCGAGTGTCATAGGTTATATAAAAAACCGAAAAATAAAAAGGCTTTTACGTGGTAGTCCGTTTTGCAAAGTGAATCGGAGAAAAAACCAAAGCAGCGGACGGCGCGCGATGGTTTCGGGTTTAATTCGGTTCGCGTTCGTGCTCGCTTCGGGAGAAGGGGGCGTGGCCTTTTACATCTGAGAGGTAGGTACCCGCGCGGCTCAGTCGCTTGGTCGGCTCCTTACGCAGCGGACGTCCCCGAAATTGAATTTTTCGAAACGTAATTAGCACACTTTCGACTAATTATGCCCAACGAAGTGGGCACGGGTCAGCTAGTGTTAAATACAGTATAATCCCGATTCATCATCATTTCAGCCATTAGACGTACACTGCTGGACATAGGCCTCCCCTAAGTGTCGCCACATTGACCGGTCCCGCACCTCTCGCGTCCAGCGGATCCCCGCAACCTTCACCAGGTCATCGGTCCACCTAGTGGGAGGCCGCGCAACGCAACATCTTCCAGTTCTTGGTCGCCGCTTCAGAACTTTTCGACCCCATCAGCCATCCGTTCTGCGAGCAATGTGGCCTGCCCACTGCCACTTAAGTTTGGCATTGCGAATGTCTTCATCTGATTCGATCACGCAAGGAAACTACGAGCATAAGTGGTTAGAAGCTTACAGATTAATTTAGACTTCATGTAAATAAGGGACTGAAGGTAATCTCTCCTTTACATAACCTTTACGACGGCACACCTTTTTATCAAACATTAATGCTTGAGGGATTCTGCTATGTATACTGACCATCGACCATATTGTGCAGCAGTCGCTCGTAGTGCTTGGCGTCGTTGGTGGGACTCTCGCGACGGAACCAGCGACTGAACCGACTGCCGCCCTCCGACTCGCCGCCGCCGTTCTGTAACAAACAGTTTTAATTATATTGTTGAATATTCTCTTTTAGCCCTGCAACTTACAGATAATTGGATACTTTCCTGACTTAAAAAAAAATATGATGATCAAATTTTACAGAAGCAACAAAAAACTGATTTACTAAAAACTTTCAACAGGTTTTTTAAATGGCGTTCTATATTAATTAAGTTTAGAATGGGTGTAGATAGATATTTTACTAATAGTTTTTTGAATTTTATTGCTAGGGAATAAAAAATGGCGTTAAAACAGATGGCGATACGAATTCCGATAATTAGTCCGACGATATCCAACTTTGGCCGAAAATCAACGAGCACAAAACAGACATTTCTCTAGAAAACACAAAATATTTTTTTATTATAATTTCCATGTTTGTACACACTGTACTTACGGTAAGCACGTCAGGTATGGCGTCAAACTTGAGGAACTCGTCCAGGTTGAACTCCGGCTGGTCGTTGTTCTGCTGCGCCTCTTCGCTCTTCGACTCCACACCAGAATCCTTGTCCTGGAGAACAAATTGCGACCTTACTTTCGAATTTTATTGGGGGAAAAACATTTAAATAAAATAAAAATTTTAAAAAATGCAAACAAGAGAGGGCTAGAAGAACCGATAGGGTAGCGCTCGAAATAAAAATTTTCTTACGTTTTTTTTGCAATTTGCAGGTCAGTGTCGGATTGTATGTTGATTATTGTTCTGCTTCCGTAACACGTCTAATTACAGAATTATAATCATTAATTAAAGACGTGAATCATGTTTTTATCAATATGCAACCTGACCTGCAAATTGCAAAAACAACATAAGAAATTACAATTTCGTGGGCTACCCTTGCTTTCACCTTAACTAAACTAAATTATTGGTATGTATGAGGACAAAGGGCTATCACAACAGCACGAAGCATTAACAAAAGTGTTATTATGATTGCGATGGAAATATTCGATTTTATGCGTATAAATCCGTGTTTACCTAATGAAACACTACAAAACTAACTATCCATGCGACGGCGTATTATATCCAATTACTGATTAAAGATAAAAGTGGCCATTTTTGGCGGTAATAAGTATTTCTCTTAATTTATCAAGTCTAGAATCATGAAAAGTGATTTTAAAAATACTACATGTTATTTACTAGCATGATAGTGTTTTGGATTTTTAAAATTTGATGTGATTTTGGAGTAAAAGAATTAAGATGTGGGTGGCGCTAGTTTCGGTGTTGTTAGCACCTTAACATTACTTGATGTTGATACTACAAATGCATTTTGACGGCACGGTTGGCGCAGTGGCTGAGCGATTTGCAGCGCTGCGTGTTCGATCCCCGCACGGAACAAATATTTTTATGGCCTACAGAATCTCAGATCTGGGTGTTTTGTTTGTTTATATGAGTTTAAATGTTTGTAAACGCACCCACAATACAGGAGAAATTCCTAGTGTGAAACAACGTTTAAAAATTATACTTTTAGACTTTTTACGCACTGAATGTCGTAAAAAATCCAATGAAAACTAAGAGCACTACAGTAACAAGTTCATATAACATACATTTGCGGTCTTGGCAAAAATGATACTTATAGACATTTTACGCACCAAAACTCGTAAAAAAATAAAAAAAAAGATCTACAGTAACAAGTTCATATAATCGTAACATACTTTACCGGTGTTGGCAAAAATGTTACTTTCAGACTTTTTACGCACAGAATCTCGTAAATAATCCAATGTAATCTAAGAGCACTACAGTAACAAGTTGATATAACATACATTGCTGGTGGTGGACGAGTCGCTGGCGGGCTGCGCGACGGGAGATGAAGTCTCGCGCCATCGCTCCGGCGCAGGCGACCGCGACCCGCCGCTGTTGTTCCATTTCTGATGCAAAACAACACGTTTACACACACATTTCTTGCTGGGTTTGCTTGATTTTCAACAAAAAATGGTCTGTCTATGACTTTTGGTGATAGTGCCAACATATTATTGACAATCAACAATAGTTTTGATAAATAGAAGCTGCCTATAACGCAGCTAAGGGGATGTTATAGGTCGATTATGATTTTGTGGCGTGTATTAAATAGTCTTATCTTCATAAAGGGAAGAAGTACTAAATAAAACACGTATCGAACACATTAGTAGATGGCCCTAATAAGGACAAAAAAGTAATCTGTCATGAATATATTTTAATACACTTTCAGAATACTATGGTCACCCATTGGTTTACCAACCTAAGCAGTTTACTAGCCAATCAATGCTTGCCATCAATACATGGTTTGCCATCTCACTTTCTGCATATTTTTACGTCCATGCGAAATAAATTTCTACTTTCACGTTTAATTGGCTCTTTGAAACACGATAGAGTCAATAGGGTATTTCACCCAAAAAATCTAATTAGTCCGTCAGGTAGATTTCCAAAAAATAATGGACACGTATTTTTTCTTTTTTCACGTAAACAAAAAATAAAGACGATACAGTGCTTTGAAAAGTCGTGTCAAGTCGTGTGACGTCACAAGGATAGTACTTTTTTACCCACAAAGTGACGTGAAAAACCCCCACTCATGATCTTTGACAGGTTTCATCTTCGTCAATTTTTATTAATTTGAGAAAACAAAAAACACGTATCCGATATTTTTCGATAATCTAACAGACGGACTAATTAGAATTTTTTGGTAAAATACCCTATTAAAAACTTTGCTATAACTTTGTTCTATGCCAGTTAAACTTCCTTTTACATTAATTCTAGCATTTTCCCGCGGCTTCGCTCCTATTATGATGAGAAATTATATCACGGGAGCATGCCTATAATACCCAAACTTCCCATTGTGAAAGAATATCAGAATCGGATCAGTAGTTCCGAAGTTTGTCCCTACATCCACACTTACAAACTGAATTCTTTAAGTAATATTAGTATAGACAAAAAAGTAAAAAACTAAAACCCGACTACGACAAAAAAAACGACTCTGAAAAAGTATGAAACAAGATTTTCAGGATAGAACAAAAAGAAAAGCCGTAGTCACACGGTATTAAAGTGTTTAGGTTGGTACCTATAACGTGTGACTACGGCTTTTCTTTTTGTTCTATCCTGAAAATCTTGTTTCATACTTTTTCAGAGTCGTTTTTTTTGTCGTAGTCGGGTTTTAGTTTTTTACTTTTTTTTATTTTAACTATTTTGGTGTTAAATATTTTTTTTTCTCTTGACTTTTTGTCCGCTAGAGGGCGTGATTTTAAATTTGAGCAATATTTTGGAAATGTACAAGTGAGGCCCTTTCAAATGATACCAAACACGGCGTATTTATCTCCATTTTTGTTTTTTAAGCCTCACTTTTTGTCCGCTAGTGGGCGCCAAATAGCTTTTTGTGACACGTCACGTAGCCTATGTTCAGCGGAAAATTAAGACGGTTCTAACGATACCTCATATGTCGAGTACCGATAAGTAGATTAGAAGCTATGAGGGAACAGATGAAGATACACACATACATACATACATACAAACATACATACATACATACATACATACATAGCCAGTCAAAATCATAACCCTCCTTTGGCTTTGCCGTAGTCGGGTAAAAAGGTAAAAAAATTTTGGTTAAAATAGTAGTGACAGCCTCAGTGTATGTGTGTTTGTTACCTCAGTCTCTTTATTGTTCGCGTTGCCATTCTTCTTGTTGTTGGGTATAGGGTCGTCAAAACCGCGCAGCTCGATCGTCTCCAACTGAGATGTTGGACCCGCACTAAACCTAAAATACGAACACACATTATATTAGTTATACATAATTTTCACCCTATTTTCAATATAAAATAATATATACTCGATTTTTTTTTTTCAAGGATTAATACTTTAGGAATGAGCGAAGGACACATTCGGGAGTCACAACTTACAAGCGTGGTGGTATGTTTTAATGACACATACAATTTAAGGTCCAGAAGCATCATAGCAATGATGGACTGACTACGTTGAAAGAAATTGCTGCACAATAATACTGTTAGCCCGCGTCATCCCATGGCAGTTCACAGTTGATTAGATGCAAGGCTGATGTCTACCACTGATACAAACGGTTAGTATAGAAATTATCTATTTAAATAAAAAGAGAAGTCCTGACTGACTGCTCATCAACGCCCAGCCCAAACCCTTGGACCTAGAAAGTTGAAATTTTGCACAGAGGTTCCCTTTATAGTGTAGACAAGGAATAAGGAAGGATTTTTCGAAATTCAACCCCTAAGGGATTTAAGTAGGGGATGAAAGTTTGTATGGAAAATCGTCATTTTCACGCGGGCGAAGCCGCTGGCAAAAGCTAGTATTAAATATGTCTTACCATTCGGGTTCATCATCCTTCTCAAGGCGTCGTTGAGAATAGCGACCACCAGATCTACGGTTGTCCTCTCTGTAAATAACAATAATAATTAAGAATAAGTGTAGTAGTAAAATATGCCGTTCAATTCCCAGCACGGGAAGTGTTTTTAGGTATTTCCTTCGGAAATTTCTCCATAGCAGCCAAGAGGTATGGTTTCGTGCCCTTTGTGCTGATGGCAATAGGCTCGCCCCTTATTATGAGACTTCAACATCACTGTTGAAATGTAGGTGTAGTAATGAGTATACTTACTTCTGTTTTTCTTTTGGTGGGTGGAAAATCATCAAATAACCCCCCCCCCCCCCCGCTCTTGGGCAGAGCGCAGGGGAGTGTCAGACTTCTACTGACTAAAAACCAACCCATGTTCCTTCTTCGCCCTTGTGCCGAGGCCACGTCATCTCTTTCGATAATCCGCAGCCCCGACGGGAGTATACTTCTGCCTAACACTCGTATGTGTTTCAGATCAACCTTTAAACGAGCCTTAGAAAACTGCCAACAATGAATTCATGATTTACCCACATGAGTGGTAACGTATAAAACGAGTTAGCCACAAACCTGTGTTGCATCTTCTCGTTGATGAATCGATCGTCCCGTTCCCTCTTGATGTCAGAGGAGTAGGAGTCTCTACCGAACGAGCGCCGTTCGAACCTGTGACATAACAACACTGAACACTGTTGGAACACTGTGTTAATATCTATTTTCTTATTATTTAACTAGCTGAACCCGCGCATGCGTTGCAATGCTTTTTTCCCTACCTATCTGCCTACTGACCTTCCTACTACCCTACCTACTACCCTACCTACCTACTACCCTACCTACCTACTACCCTACCTACCTACTACCCTACCTACCTACTACCCTACCTACCTACTACCCTACCTACCTACTACCCTACCTACCTACTACCCTACCTACCTACTACCCTACCTACCTACTACCCTACCTTCCTACCTACCTACTACCCTACTTACCTACTACCCTACCTACCAACCTACCTACTACCCTACTTACTACCCTACCTACTTACTACCCTACCTACCTACTACCCTGCCTACCTACCAACCACTTTCTCACCGTATAAACCTTCTCTGGACTTCCACAAATAATTCAAGACCAAAATTAGCCAAATCGATCCAGGCGTTATTGAGTTATGCGCTTACCAACACATTTCGCGATTCATTTTTATATAATAGATTAGTCCTTACTAATTAAATAATAAGAAAATAGAGAATGCCTTGTGGCATTAAGTCCGCCTATGTACCACTCTTGTGCATGAAGTTTAAATAAATAAAATTGAAGAGGCTGTATTTTTGAGAGGGAACTGCAGGAAAACTTGTGAAAAATTGGGAAGAGTGGTTTCAGGCATTATCTTCGATTTCGGGGAAAACGAATGCTATTTTATTTTAATGTTGAGATTTAGTCATTTTCTAATTGAAAAAAAAACATAAAATATTACCCACATAATATGATTAAACAAGCTCAAACAAAATTAAACTTACAAAAAAAAACATTTTTCTGTTTTCACATACAGTCCTATCTTAAATTCTTATATCTTTGTAATAAAATGTAGGCAGTAATCTACAAAGCACGCAAAATCTTGAAACGCGCAACACCTGAATCTGTCTGTTTGTTTTAGGCCATATATTTGTATTCAAAACCATGTATGTATACAGAATACTAGCCATATCCAATATTTGTACATGCTGGTAATGCTAGTATACTTTTATATTCCGTTCCAATATTCTAACGGCCAAGTGATTAGCTTGGTCGGTGGCTTATTGATGCGAAAAATAACTGTTTACAATATCTTGATAGACTTACAAGATATTGGACAGAAATGGCCATTAGCACGAACCAGAAAGGTAAGGTTCTCTTCGTCATTGTTTTTTCATTCAGTCTCTCTTTGTTCTGGACCAATCCTTTTTAGGGTTCCGTATGTTTTTTATAGTCTGCTCTGTTTCACTCCTGGGCAAAGGCCTCCCTCCTCTCCTACTTATCGCGAACCCGCACGTCCTCCTTCCAGTTTTGACGGAACCTATCTAGTTCATTAGGCCAACTTCTTCGTGACCTGCCGAGACCCCGTCTCACTGTGTAAGGGCACCAGTTTTCTACTATTTCGGCCCACAGTTTGTCACGCGGTAGAAATGTCCTGCCTAGTCCTATTGTGCCTTCCCCCAATCCTTTTAATTATTGATATTAGAGGGCAAAGTTACTACTCAAGCTCGTGTCCTAGCAGTGGGAATGGGAACATTCGCGGCTGACTACACTTATGCTTCTTATTCTTTGGGTCGATGCCATGACCATTTTTATATTTAGTTAGCCCAGAACTACACCACTTCCACCACGTTTTCAGTGAAGGTCAGTTCGGCAATGGAACAGCAGTGGGTTATGATAATGGCTCAGTGTCACAAACTATACCCCACCTCCTATCCAACCCTCTTAGCCCAACAATCATACTTATGCTACATAAGTACATACAATACAACGGGTGATAAAGTCATACCTGTCGTTATTAGGCCTGGTGTGTTCCCGTTCACGTTCGCGGTCACGTTCCCTCTCACGCGGCGGGCGGTAGGGCTCCGCCCCTCGGTACTCGCCCTCCTCCCACGCGTTGTTGGGCACGTCGCGCACCATGATGCGACCGGAACCAATCCGCCGACCTCCTGTACAGGAAATAGGAGTTATCATGGTGGAAATAAAGGGTTTTTGTGAAAAAGGTTGGTGTTAGAAAAAGTAACAAAGAACTTTTTCGAAACCTGTAGTAGTGTATTAACATTATTTTGAATGATGTTAGTGTTACAAGCAATACAAATAGTTAATGTTTCTTCGGTTGGACACTAATTAAAACACCATGTACGGTCGAGGAAGCTATTTGGTATAACGCAGCGATATTTATAATAATTATAGTACGGTCAGCATCAGAAGTAGCTGAACATTTCGGAATTTTAATTATTTTATGGACAGGACTCTAGCTATTATTTTTAATGTTTCAGAAGATTATTCGTTAAAATAGTTCTTACACTCCAATAACATGTAGTAGTAACGAGTAATATCTAACAAGTTTTTATTAAAAAAACAGCTTTGAAACTTTGAGTAGTGTTAATATACTTCTGATGCTGACCGTACACTGACAATATTGATTGCAATTTTGTTTTATAAAGCTTTTGGCATGAAGGCACTGATGTCGATGATGAAGAGCTGGCTGTATCCCAAATACCTTGTTTGACTGTACTGTCTGTTGTTTGACCATACCTTGATCAGGCTTCGTCGGATGCAGCGCAGGTTGGTGTGCCGGCGGACCGGTAGGCGCGGCCGCCGGCAGCGGGGACTCCGGCCGGGTGCGCGCCAGGTGCGGCGGCGGCGCGGGGGCCGGGGCCGCGCCCGGCGCGCCGCAGCCCGACGTGAAGCTGCGGCGCTGCGGCGACAGCACGATGCCGCCCGCGCTCGGCTCGCTCTCCTTGCGCACGCGCTCGCGAGGGTCGGCCGAGCGACGCTCGCGGTCACGGTCGCGTCCGTACACGCCCTGACAAAGAAACAATTCAATTATAGTTGGCAATTATATAGGCTCCAGAAAACAGGTTGCAAAAGCATCCAAAAGTTAAGTGTCAACTTATTAGCTTACTCCATGGAGGAAAGTTCTGACCGAATGGTGGCCAAGGTTGGGCCTAAAAAACCAGGGCCTCCCAGAAAGGCGTTGGGTGGACAATATCGTAAGGATCGCGGGTAACGGATGGATGAGGGACGCAAAGATCACAGAATGGCAGAAGAAAGGGAACGCCTATACCCAACAGGGGTGATATGATGATGTATTTAGTTACCTTATGGTTTTCGTTGGGCGCATCTCCTCTCGCACCTCGGTCTTCTTCATTGGGCGAATCGGAACGTCTCTTCAAAACACTGGGAAACAGTAAAGTTTCGTTATTTTTAGGTAGCAAGAAGAATGTTAAAAGAATTAACTTATGAGTACATTATGAGGATGCACATTAGACCTTGATCGTGCATTCCCTGTGTTCTAGGCCACAGGGAAAGTCTAGTCTATCATATCACTATCATAGCTTCAAACAAAAGGGATGGTTCCTGACTAAAAAAAAACATAAAAATATATTAAATATTTTGTGTTATTAAATTAATAAAAAATTACGAAAATCACGAGTGGTGGGGCTTGTGACGGACTAATTCGATTTTTTTGTCAACTACCCTATTCAAAATATTATGCATCATAGATAATGTCCAGCAGTGGACGTCTTTCGGCTGAAATGATGATGTTGATGATACCGTTGAGGGTTTCTAAGATAGCTAGAAATATTGCTACTCACAGCGCAAGCGCCTCACAGCCAGCGAACGCGTTCTCCAAGTTCCGCTTGACGAGCGGCGAGTTGCGAATTCGCATGAGCTGGTCCCGGGTGTACTGCAGCGGCTTGCGGGCCGGGCCCACCGCCAGCACAGCCGGGTCTCCACCCCCGCCGCCTGACACCACGTTGTCCTCACCTGGGAAACGGAACGACATTAGAATAGAGCTGGATGAGGCTGGCACAGAACCGTGCAGAATGGCTCAGACGCCTATAACCAGCAGTGGGTGAATTCAGGCTGATGAACATTTATGGAATACAGATTTTCTGCGATGACGCAAGACATGTATCACAGTATAAATATGATGTATGCTTCTCTGACGCCAAAAAAGCCCGTCAGCGTTGCGTTTTTATCTAATTAATACTGCGAATCCAAACGTCCGGTGCACCTTGGGACAGTTAGCATTTGGTAACGCAGATTTTGGCAGACTAATCCTTTTACCACGGTGATTGAAACTGAGGTGAAGGGCAGGAGGATAATCATTTACGGGATAGAAGATGCACAGCATTTGAGTTGCAGTGAACATGCAATATTGTGTTGCTGGCAACATGTATCGCATTTTTTGGGACGTTCCAAAACCTGTTGGGATGCCGGAATAGTTAACTTTGCAGGAACACCTTAACGAAGAACGGCAGCAGGGATTCAATGCCTATGCCCAGCAATTAGTAATTCTAGGTTGAACGCCAGAAAGGATTATGATTATAAGGCTTTAGACACTACTTCATACTGCTAGTCGTCGGAATTGCATTGCAAGTCTGTAGGGTCCTAGTTCGACACATAGAATTATGCACGTCATTGTGTTTTTTTAAATTCCAATAGGGATTTATAAGTAACAGTCAAGTTAGGTTTGGGCGCAGAACGTCAGAAACGCAAAATGACAGATTAGCAAATTGTCAGAAACGCATAATGCCAGGTGTCGCAAAATGACAAGATCTGATAATGACAGATTCGCAGAATGTCAGATTCGCAGAATGACAGATTCGCAGAATGCCAGATTCGCAGAATGACAGATTCGCAGAATGTCAGATTCGCAGAATGCCAGATTTGGCGCGAGGACTTAGAAAATTGTCGTGAAAAATAGTTTTTTTTTTTTGGAAATTCCTCTTTTTTTCAGTTTCAGGTTGACCTTGACCATAGAGATTATTTGGGTTCTGAGAACCATGGTCCTACGACGCACTGTTTCCGAGTTATGGTCCTACGAATTTTACTTCGTTTTATCTAGAACGCTCTATATTTCCAAAATTTTAGCTCGGATGAAAATCTTTTATGGAAAAAAAATTTTGCTCTAGTCGAACACTGAGATGGTCAAAAAAAAAAACCCGCAAAAAAGAGAGAGAGAAAAAAAATTTAAAAAAAATTTAAGTGTCGGTCGATCTTTTAACTTGTGTATAGGGCGCAGGACTTGGTAAAATTTTCAGAGGTTTTATTTTTTCAGATTTCAGCTATTTTTATTGCAGCATCTTATTAACCTTGTCCATAGAAACAATTTAAGCTCTGAGACACATGGTCCTGCGACGCACCATTTTGGAAATAAAGAGTGTTCTAGATAAAACGAACTAAAATTCGTAGGACCATAACTCGGAAACGGTGCGTCGTAGGACCATGGTTCTCAGAACCTAAATAAGTTCTATGGTCAAGGTCAACTCAAAACTGCAACAGAAAAATCAGATTTCCCACAAAAAAAAAAAAAACAGGAAAATTGACTGTTGAAAATGATTTTTTTTTAACAATTTTTGTATTTTTTCGCTGCTCATAGTGCCTCTAAGTGTATACCTAAAAATCCGAATAAGGAACATAGGTGGTTTTTAGTCAGTAGAAGTCTGACACTCCCTTTTGCTCTGCCCAAAAGCGGGGTCAGGGGGGGAAGGGGTCATTTGATGATTTTTCACCAACAGGGAAAAAAAAAGCTTTGACACTTACACCACAAAAAACATTTCTGACGTTTTGCATAATTATCTGTCATATTGTGAACCTGACATTTTGCGAATCTGTCTTTTTGCGAATCTGTCATTTTGCGTTTCTGTCTTTTCGCGAACCTGTCATTTTGCGTTTCTGTCATTTTGCGTTTCTGTCATTTTGCGTTTCTGACCATTTGAGAAAAAAATCTCACACCTGACGATTTGCTAACCTGGCATTTTGCGTTTCTGACATTCTGCGCCTAAACCCATCGAACTGGTACAACATGGTTTTACTGTTCAATTCTTCGAATCCCTTCAGCATGTGGCGTAATTTTTTATGTCAAGTTTTACCTATTCACATTCTACATCGGATCACGGATGTGTGTGAGAACTAACGGCTTGCTGCTAGCAATGTGTGCGTTCCCTCATTATGTTCTAGTGCCCTTATTTTATCCCCTCGTCAGCGAGTGACCTTGAGAGTACTTCGTACGCAAATTACGTTCCACTCAATAGTTCAATGGGGTAATGGTAACGCGTAATAAGAAAGGTATACTTATGTTCTCAAAAAGGAACGTTTAGAACCTACTTAGGTTTTAAAGCCTTTGAAGAATTACTTGCAAGTCACCGAACATGACATAATTTAAAGTAGGGAATTCACTGAAGATAAAGAGATGTGTCCTGGGTAAAAAAAATATGATTCCGTTTAGTCCGTCAGTTAGATTATCGAAAAATATTGGATAAGTACGTGTTTTTTGTTTTATCAAATTAATAAAAAATGACGAAGTTATAACGCGTCAAAGATCCGGACTTCCGGAGTGGGGGCTTTTAACGGCACTACGTGGTAAAAAATGTAGTGCGATGTGGTGTCACACGAGTTTTCGAAGTCTTTATTTTTGTTTACGTGCAAAAAGAAAAAACGCGTGTCGAATATTTTTTGGTACTTAATCTACGTGACGGACTAATTAGTTTTTTTTTTGTCAACTACCCTATTAGAGTCACATAAGGGATACCTTCCGTGATTATCGATTATAGCTGCTCGCGTTATACCGCGGGATTACATTACATCCCGCGAACATGGCGCTTGTAACATCGTCGAAATCACAGGAGTTCAGAATCATGGATAATCAGAAAAGATATTCCGTTTTGTCAGTATAAAATGTTAGGGTCGGCTTCAGCCTAACCGGACACAGCTGAATACACTATTTAACATGAAGTGACCGCCTTTCTGACCTCCAAAACCCAGTTTTGTACTAGGTACAACGATATCAATATTAATATCCTTTTACACGACTGATTGTCAGGTTTTCGGGCCACTGACTACCTGTAACGACTGTTAAAGATCTACAATAGGGGATCGGACAAAAAAAAACTAATTAGTCCGTCAGATAGATTTTCAAAAAACATTGGACACATATTTTTTAATTTTTCATCTAAACAAAAAATGAAGACGATACAGTGATTCAAAAACTCGTGTGACGTCATTATGATAGTACATTTTGTTTTGTACCTGCAAGTGACGTTTCTAGCCCCACTCCATGATCTTTAACGCGCTTTATCTTCGTCAATTTTTATTGATTTGATAAAACAAAAAACACGTATCCAATATTTTTCGGTAATCTAACTGACGGACTAAACAGAATCATATTTTTTAGAGTCAGTCCGATCCCCTATTGACAGCCGGGAACAACAGCTTAACATTTCCGAGGCACAGAGGAAACTCGGTATGTAATTGATGGTCACCCATCCACGGACCAACCCAAGCATGCGCAGCTTAACCTAAAGATTGATTCAAAAGGTTGTTATTATTTAGCCACGAGCTCCTCATAACATTCAACAGTTCTAATTTAAATAACAAAACGTACTTAAACTTGCACAAAAAACACAGCTAAAGGTCAATGAACTTGTAGAATATATTTGTTCTAGTAGTCAAACAAAAACCAACTGTACAGTGAATACGTTAATACTAAAAACATGACGATCTATTTCATGCAACTTGTTACAATAAAAGATTCCTTTAGTAAGTGTAACTTTAGCTCATCATCAGCCTATAATGTTCCCACAGCAGGAAGTGCAGGGACTCAGGGACTCATGCCTCCTCACTAAGAGAGGGACTTTAGCTCGTGACTAGATGACCACCCTACACACACACTACACTACATACCTACCTACCAGAGGCTTCCTACCAGAGGCCTACAGTAGATTGGACCGGAAGCCGACCCCGAAATAAATGGGAAAAGGCTAGACAGATGATGATGATAGTTGGTACGACCTAATTGCTTAAAAAATCGAGCATGAAAAACTAAAAACAACGAAATCAATGTTCAATCGTGTCGTGTACTTGTATAATAATATCAATTTGCACGATAACGTGACAACACAAATATTATTTATGTTCAAAAATTAGTTCCAATATTACTTTTGTACGATTGCCCACTGCTTTTACTTAGATTAGGTACAAGTACCGTATACACAATGGACGTACTTTCATTAGCTAATAATGGATTACTAACTACTTTTACTGTCTCGTTGGTCTAGTAGCCGCAATCGCGACTGCTGAACATGAGGGCCTGGGTTAGATTCTCAGGTCGGACAAATTTTTATTGGGTTTTTCTTAAGGAATAACTCAGTAGCCGTCACGGAGTCTGGATTTGTACCCAGTTGATGGAAATAGGCTCACCTTCTATTAAATGGGACATTAACATACCTGGTGAAATGTGCCTGCCTGTTCTGCCTAACCCTTCGGGTATTACAGGCTTGATGTTATGTATGTAACCACTTTCACGGGCCTATGCCTATAACGAGCGATAGAAACTACGCTAACGTGTGCCGCAACGTTCAAGTACCTCTGCTTGCCAAGTGCCAAAATGCTACTTGAAACTGTCAGTCTATTTGAAGGTTACCCTCCTCTCATAAAGAATTAAATCTTGCCTCCCTAGTGTCTGAGCCTTTGTTATAGGTATTTGCTGTGGGTCTTCTAAGCCCACGAGTAAAGATAAGGTTAGAAGGAAAAATCCCATATTAAAAATGATTTTTCGCATTTTATCTGTCCCATTTACAAAAACTTAATTATCCTACAGTTTTGACATATTGACCGTCGCCGAGACAGACGAGATTCCGGCATGAATTTATTACTACCGATTACCCTACACTCAAAGAATAATTATTTTATTTTGTATTTTTTTTCGTTGCTAAGACTACGTCAGATACTTAAACAATATTTTTTTAATATAATATTTTTTTATGGGAAATAAAGATATCTCAAACCCTGGACAAAATTTCACCTGACGAGTAACAGAAAATCATGGAAGAAGATAATATGCTGCGCCGACCCGCTATGGGTAAGAAAATTATGATGATGAAGGACTAAAATTTTCGTCTCGATTTCCTGATCAGATCATGCCTAATTAACATTCCAGACCAAAATATCCTCTAAACATTGTCAACAACACATAAAAACTGTTTTCCTATACTAAAATATTGGAGTAAACACAGTTTTACGCAACGTTAATGTTAGACGCTTTTGACGTCTGCACCGAGTCTATGACTAAGTGAAACATAATCGGGTAAGCCTGTCTACTACATTTATATTTAGTAGGAGACCTATTTACACCTGGGAATTGAGACAAACAAAACTGGTTTCCTTCTTCAGAGCAACGAAAAATAGGGCTATGTAGTGAGGATATTTTATGTAGTGGTGACCACACTATTCCTAAACCACTGTAACTCTTGAAAACCAGAATCAACAGTGGCGGTCACCAGAAAAGCGCTGAGACAATGAAGCTCGACGAAGTCCCAGAGAAACAAAGTTAACTGTCTTGGATCCCGCAACGAAATTAATCAAAAAAGCATGATGTATAGTGAGGACTAGCTGGACAATACCGTCTTTAATTACAAAATAAATGAGGAAAGGCTTGGGTAGTCGCCAGTTACCTGATATAACCCGGCCTGTGTACTCAAATAGACGACAACCGACAACAATGCTCTATATTTAACATGGTCGCTAAGAGCATCTTCACATTCTGCTGCACGTAAATATATTTTCTTGTGCAGTTATTCTAATGAGCGGTGCAACTTGGGCGACTGAAATATATTACTAGGATGACTCAAGGTTATAAACAAGAAATATGTATCTCCCGAGTTCCCGACATAAATTGACGCGTAATTTTGACAATTCCTCGATGTGTGTGTTGTGTTCCGGAAAAATGGGTGTACTAATGGCTGCACCTCTGCCTAACCCTTAGGGGATTACAGGCATGATGTTATGTCCTCCATGTCGTACACAATCACATCATTCACAATAACCTCATTTTTCAAGAATAAATAAGATTCATAGTTTAATCTATTGCCCAAATAAATATTTACGAGGTACTTGGAAACTTTAGCAAAAACTACTAAAATTCTTCGGGCATTTCCCGAGATAAATCCGGACTCACATACTGACAGACGTTAGGGAGCTATTTAGTAAACATGTGGCTGATAGTGATTTTTGTGGATGTGCGTTTAACAAACTTAGTATGGTTAAATCTGCGAAAACTGCATATTCGTAAAGAACTTTCCACAGGATTTTATGATCAAATTAACATGTATGGTTAAAACAATGCAGGTTTCATGTTTGTTACAACATTCACATTGTCTCAAGGATTCACGACACATTAAAACTTTGAGGGTATCTTATTGTTCATTATACTAATGATTTATTTATGATAAAAATAAAACGTGTTTTTAAAATCGTCATTTCAATAATCGCAATCACCCTAATCAAGCAAGATTAGCGAAAACAAAACAATGACCATTAAAAAAAATAATGACGACACAATTTGTGTTAAAAAGGCGATAGCGTTCGGCGATAATATGGAAGAATCGTATCGGTAAAACCGTCACTTTCACACGGGGGCGGGATGCTCGTACCCGACCTCGCCACTACGTAATTATCGATGCGACCAACAAGTCTAATCGAACTAGTAGTTATCGGAAAATAATTTAGCCGTTTCATACTTCTATAAATCAATTTAGCCCTTTTTACCCGACTGCGGCGAAGCCCAAAAGGAGGGTTATGTGTTTTTGTTAAGTCATTAACAGGTTGTATACATGTAGGATAATATTATGACGTAACTTACGCCAGGACACTCGTTTCACCCTCTTGGTGGGCGGACCAGCATGCACCTTCGGAGGCAGCTGAGTCGGAATCTTCCTCAACGCACTCTGATACTTGAGCAGGAACGTGTGCACCGCGCACTTGTTAGGGGAACTTGTCTTCTCAGGAGTTATAGTTGCTGTCAATGCGGTTAGCGTGGCCGAGGACCTGCGTGCGCGACGCTTGGCAGTACGGCTGCCGGCTCTCCGCGTCCTACGACGCCCCTTCTTCAACACCTTGCCTTCCGGCGGCACCGACTCCTTACTGACCATGTCAGTCTGTTCAGTCATAACCGATGACGCGACACCACAAAATGGCGTCGTAAAAAATAACCTAACTAAAACTTAACCTAACGATAAAATAAATGAGATTAACGATTGTAAAAATAAAATAATATATGAAACACTAAACAAGGAAACATAAAACCTAAGCTCACTAAAACACTATAACTAGGAGTTTGTCAGAGAGACGGTTGCGCGGAACGGGGGGGTCATCTACGTGTAACTGACGTAATATTTCCTACCACTGTAGAAGCAGAATATAGTCAAAGATAAGCGAAAGAGAGGAAAATCACGAATTTTCACAAACGACACGGAACGCACGAACACGTCTCAAAGACTGATTCGAATTAGCGGCCGTCGAGTACTCGACGAAATGCGACTACCCTCCAGTTTTTGATATTATTGGCAAGATTTTTTCGCGTGATGCAAATCTACCTTACACTATGTTAATAAAAGGTGTTCTAGAACGATTACTTTGTTTCAAATCGTAACGTCGAAAGAACAAAGCAAAGTAACTGGAAAAACAACATTCAGTTGGCATGTTTAGAGCACTTTTGCAGACACCGTCCGACACATTATTTTTTTGTATTAAAACTTTCAATGTAATATCAATTAATATTCGGTGTTCGCTTCCATTTTCGTACGGATACAGTTGAAGCGTCAAAATATCCTGCAGAGCGTCTGCAATGCGGTTTTGCACATACACATTTATTGTTCCGGAAACAGTCTAGTTTGCGAATACAGCAATACTTTCAACTTTTGACTTTGAAATGTACACAAGTAGAGGTGTCAAACCATCTTCTCCGAATTAAGTCCGAACAATTTTGAATTGCATATTGCCTACCGACCAGTTTACTTTTGCATTAATCTCAACGATTTCTAGAGACAAAGGTTACATTTTGGCTTTAATTCTGCAGTAAGTAGTATGAACACCAATACCGTTAATAAGGTGTTGAAGTTACGCCAGCCATTGAGCATAATATGTGCCAATGTTGCGAAATGCCATACGTTTTATTTTTTGCGCTGCTTCATCAAACTTTCTAGAGGGGTCATAAATTAAATTAATAATAAAATGATAAAAGCATCATTTGCATTATTGTAGCGTTACACAAAATCATGTTTCATAAACATTTCGTTCATTGATAAAATGCTATCTGCGAAAGCGAGATGATAAGCCACTGATTTCGCTGGTAGGTGTGTTTTTCTTACAAATAAAGTTTAATGCACAGAATTAAATATTATAAACAATATCAACATCGCGCACGAGGTTGACCGCGGCGAAGGCGGTGTGACGATCTGGTCATGTTCGTGGGGCAAGCGTGGCCAGAAACTGCATAAACCAAAGAGGTTTGCAGGGAGAAAGGAGAGGCCTTTGCCCTGCAGTGAGACACAATATAGGCCAAGGCCCGGTTTTCACCAAGCGGAGAGGACGGGAGACGAGAGATGTACGGAAATCGACGAATCACATTAGTTTAAATTGACATCTGGTCTTTCGCCCTTCCTGTGATTGGTCGACTTTGGCACATCTCACCGCTCTGCTCGTCGCCGCTTTGCTCGTCTCCGCTTTGGTGGAAACCGGGCCTTATACAAAAATAAAACTAACACACTACCCTCGTCTCCACGTGATTCGACATGGCTCCGTGATAAATGCCAATGAATGAATCTTTTGCACCACATTGTCTCTTCACTAACTCGATCCTACTTCATCACAATTTACCTTATTGTCCAGACAGCACCCCGCGTGTTGCTTTTTGGGTTTATTTGAGAAAACTCTGAATTAAACTTTTTCGGATTTTCACTTAAGCACCAATAGACGCACATAGTGAATATTGCAAGAAAAAGACTTATGAATACAATCAGGAGAAAATGGCATCACTGGACGCCATAAATCTCTCATCGCAACTGGACCGTCGTTCGGTAGGGGTACATATTCTGAGGTGCACTGGGCACAATCGGGGGGAGCAGACCAATTGACCTTGATCCTCCCTGCATATTTACCCCTGCTTGCACAATGTTAAGGGCTAGCCGAGGGCTCCGGTTACTCAATTACTTAAATAGGGTTCTATGGAATAATACAGTGACCTTTTAAACG
Organism: Diarsia dahlii; assembly: GCA_949775195.1. NCBI lineage: Eukaryota > Metazoa > Arthropoda > Insecta > Lepidoptera > Noctuidae > Diarsia > Diarsia dahlii. The sequence continues at coordinate 8,877,021 of OX459210.1, read as the reverse complement.
ATCTGTAGACAGAACGTGGGATACAATAAAAAGAACCGGCTTTGATTGAATTCGTCTCGAGGGGCCTAACATTCAAAGAGAGATAACGGAAAAGGTTACCCCAAAGAGTCCAGTTAACATAAAAGTGAATAAAAACTTGCTCGTTCTCGCCTGATTAATTATAATTAGCATTTTGATACGCTGTCACAAGTTAGTAAAGTTTTCCATGTTTCGTTTAAACTTAGGTAAATAAATCGGTATTCGCGACACGATACCTGCCGTTTGCCGTATCACGCACCCTGTTCAATTTGCATAGAACGGTGATGTTATTCATATTGAAATTATCAGAGAAAATGATGGTCTTGTAAACATGTAGCTGCAGTAAGTTTTGCAATAAATAAGCACGGATTGTTCTAATTATCATAATACTGTTAGTCAACTAGGCTTAAGCTTTGTATATTAGAAAACCATTTCATTTTGGGCAGTTCTGAAACCTGTATTATTAATTATTCTGTTCAATACTTTCATCATCATCATCATCATCTTCCAGCCGAAAGACGTCCACTGCTGGACATAGGCCTCCCCCAAGTGTCACCACATTAACCGGTCCTGTACGTTTCGCATGCAGCGCATCCCCGCAACCTTCACCAGGTCATGGCCAGGTGCAATACCTTATCAGCACGATACTTGTATTGTGATATTATGTTGGTAGATTTAATCAATTAGTACACAGATCGATTGTACTAGCTAAGAGTAATGGGTACCTATATTTCATCTGTCTGCACTTTATATGGAAAAATAGCTAGCTGATTTTGCAAATTTAATAGTGCGAAGTCGAACCGAAATGCGTGTCTCGGGCATTCCCGTTATGCATAAAAAGAAGTGCAGACGTGAATTACAGACAGACAGGTGACGGAAATGTTATAAATTCAGCGTCATCATGCTACCTGTCCATTACCCCAGAATACGGAACCATCTGAACATTGTGATTCATCGTGTCAAACACCTACCGTATTTGGCATTTCGCTACACTATGAATAACTCCACACACAAAAAAAAAACAAATCGATTCAAATATTATCGGAACATTCATGATCAAAATATTTTTCGGCCAGCACGCGAAAATTCCAATGCCAATAAAAAAGAAGGGGACGATTTTTTTTGTCGCACGTAAAATCGCGAGCCGCGAGCGTGCCTCTGCTGTCGCATTGTTTACGTGCAGTCCTGACGACAATGTTGCAGGGTAATGATAAATACTTTGTGTCAACGTTCTAATAACTCTTCCACCTTACTGTAATTACAGTGCGATAAATAATTTGTAATTATATGAGCTTTTAAATTAGTTCTCATTAGTTTAAGTAAAAACGTTTTGTTTTCTATTTTAGGTTTAAAGGGGTTTGAACTTTTTTGTATGGGAGCTGGCATATCGACCCACCGCCATTTTGATTTTTTTTCGAAATCGCGGCCCACGATGAAAGTGGTATGTATGGATAGAGGACATATAGACGAGCAAAAAATGTCAAGCAACACGGTACCCAAAGTGTCACGTTACCGAGATATTTGAAGGTAAAGATGGACATTTAATTAATTTACTTTATTTTGTGATAGTGATGGCGTATTCTTCTACAACTGATTAATCGAGTAATTTATATTTTTATTGTTTGTTGTCTATTATCTATTTTTTATGTACCTTCCACATTCAGACACAATGTAATTTGTTGTTGAATAAATAAATGAAATGAAAATGAAAAATGAAGACAAATCAGTACAATGACCACATAAAAATTAGACCTTTTACGTGTCTATAGGCGTTGATTATTATTATTACTGGTTATTGAAACAGAATAGGTACATTACATACTACTAGGAGCACGAGAAAACTATTTTTTGACATTAAATAACGTTTCAATGAGATGCGAAGCGATTTCAATGTGCGTATAACAATAATCAACCTGGGAACTATTATTTGGATTTAATTTAACGCCCAAACACGTAAAAAGGCTATTTAAAAAATTATTTAATGAATGTCCTTGTACTCGTTTGTCGATCTTTAACTTCAAATATCTCGGTAACGTGACACTTTGGGTACCATGTTACTGGACATTTTTTGTTCGTCTTTATGTCCTCTATCCATACATACCAGTTTCACCGTGGGCCGCGATTTCGAAAAAAAATCAAAATGGCGGACAGGTTGATATGCCACATTGGTTCTATCCCCTTTCATTTGTTTAATTTACGATGATAGCTTTATTGTATCTGAGAATGTTGTGTATACCTGTAATTGGTACTTACATCAGAACCCTCACCGGTATATTTTTATTATTCAGTGTGAAATGTATGTACTGTTGGTGTAGGTACCTGTTTGTAATAAATAAATAAATGAACTCGGGGTGTGTTACTGGAATATCATCCTATTTTATGGGCTGATTAGTCTAAGCCGGAATGTTAGAGGACCTATATAATTCCTACAGCACGTAGGTACATAGGTTTCTCTGTGAGAGGAATTGTACAGTAATCCATCTTATGGACCCCATTGTCTTCGAATTTCTGGTTCTATGACATGCCTGTTTCATCACGATAGCTTCCATGATACTATTCATGTAAAATCATAACGATAGGTTATAGAGCTGACCGAAATTGGAGGAATTTTTCACAATGGTCACAACAGCGAAGTCCGAATCCCGGAAATATTGGCAATTTTGCTAACAGGCGTCCACTAGAAATACTGCGCACATACTGTAAAGGAAACTTTTAATTTAAAATGCTATCCAGTAACTGAGTAAACGGTTCCTCGTGCTAAACGAGTTTTGGTTGTTTCATTTCTAGATAAATTTATCATCAGCATCAGCCTATTAATTTTCCCACTGCTGGGACACAGGCGAAGACCTGTGTCTCCTCTCTTTGAGAGGGAATGGACTATAATCTACCACGCGTGCCCAGTGCCGATTGGTAGATGTCAAGTCTTCGAATTTTTGGTCCTAGGACTTGCCGGTTTCCACAGGATGTTTTATTTCACCGTTTTCTAAAGCAGTGGTGATGAAATAAATTGCACAAAATAACGCGCCTGCCTGGGTTCGAACCCACGACTGACTGTTCGTAAGTCGGGAAATTACTCACATGTAAATGTACCCTAAGTAAGAGTATTGTGGGTAGTTGAAAAACATTTTTTGTAGTTTTATTCTAAAGTTTAATGCACTTATTTGTGTCTTTGATTTATTAGTAACATCAATCAGAATTATTTATTATTTGGAACCTCTATATTCACTGTTTTTAAAAGGTTCACTGTTTTTTCTGTTTTTTGGGTCACTTAATATAGGAAAACTACTTGACAAACAAAAACAGTTTATAAAATAGTTCCCACGGCTGGGCAACGGAATCCGCCAAAACCTCAATCCAATCTCTCATAAACGCCTTTGAGCTACATGGGCACTTTTTTTTTAGCCTGTATTGGTTAAGCAAAAAAAAACAAGCGTATAGGCTAGAACCTAACAATTGAAGTCGAATCGATTGTAATTGACGACACGGTTGGCGTAGTGGCTGAGCGATTGGACTACTGCGCTGCGTGTCGCGGGTTCGATCCCCAACATGGAACAAATATTTGTATAGCCTACAGATAGTTGTTCCGGGTCTGGGTATTTGTGTATGTGAGTTTAAATGTTTGTGTAAACGCACCCACGATACAGGAGAAATTCCTAGAGATGGGCCAGATTTAAAAAAAAAAATACGTGTTGAAAGCTTTCCCGACTACAGTTCAACCCGTCATGCAAACCTAGAACTATTCCTTGATTCAGAAAGCGGTATTCCTAGACAAGGATTTATTTATTTATTTATTAGGTCTACCAACAATTGTTTACACTTTAACAAGGAAAAACAAAACATGCGTTTAAACTTCACACAGTGCAACAATTACTTATAGGTAAACACCACATGGACAAAAAGAAAACGATAGGATCACATTGTTAGGAGGTTCCTCTTTCTGGAGCCAAGACCTTTGGTAGATTGGACTCTGTTCCTTATACTAGTGGCTTACTATTGTTATGTTTAAATATTTGTTTTTTTTTTTAATTCTATCATAATACAAGGTCAGCTTAATAAATTGATAATATGACACCAATAACAGAAATACTTATTTCCTACATTGCTTGAGAAAAAGCCTTGTGTTCTAATGCATTTTAATTACGGGGTAAACATACTCAGGTTAAGTATCAAAATTGATGTCTTAATTTTCCCAAATAACCTTGAACCCTAATGCTTTTTAGCGATAAAGTTGACAAATTTTTAAATAATAAAAAACAAATTACAGATTGTAGTAGCGGCTGTCCTTTTAATGTTCATTTTTAGATCCTAGTGTAACTTTCTAATGAGGAAAAATCTAATGTATTGTCTGGCCTGTTGGTCTAGTGGTTAGTGACCCTAACTGCTATGCCGGAGGTTGTGGGTTCGATTCCCACCCAGGACAAATGTTTGTGTGATGAGCACGATCATTTGTTCTGTGTCTGGGTGTAATTTATCTATAATATGTATGTATTTAGAAATATATAAGTATGTTTATCAGTTGTCTAGTACCCATAACACAAGCTCTGCTTAGCTTGGGACTAGATGGCGTTGTGTGATAGTTGTGGAATATTATTATTATTAATGAGAAATGAGAATGAAAGACTTACATATTTGAAAGTGGTTCCAATGAGATAAGCTTTTCTATTCTGTCAATGTTTACCCAATGGAAACAGTTATAACAAGCGGATGGTGCAATTGTGGTGCAACCTATTTTCACTACCTTTATCTGATTTCCTCAGCCTGGGACTTTGTGTGTTTATTTTGTGCCTTTCCTCTGTCAAGTCATTGTACCAATAAAAATCTTATTAAATTGTGCATCCTTACGATTGTGATCAAGTATCACATTTATTGCTTAATCAAAACTAAAGTATTTTTTACCTGACTATGGCGAAGCCAAAAGGAAGGGTAATGATTTTGGTAGTCTATGTATAGTATGTATGTATGTATGTATGTTCCACCGTAGCGCCTAAACTACTGAACGGATTTTAATAAATGAGGTGGCAATAGATTCGTAAGAATAGCCCGGGTGTCATAGGCCATATAAATTTTATAAATTCTTTTTATGACGGAATTAAAATGTCAAAAACTTACCTCAAAAAATATTAAATTGAGATAATCATAACATGTTTGGTATCAAATGAAAGGTCTTGGCGAACACATTACAATTTTTTTTTATTTAGCCTGCACTGTCCCACTGCTGGGCAAAGGCCTCCCCCAACTCCTTCCAAGAGCTCTTTTCAATTATATGTATATCATATTATTATAGTTTTAGTCAATATTTATGTTTAGATTGCGGTCAATCAGTTCTCGCGGTCAAGTCTGTGTTATTTACTTGTATTATGTAAATAACAAACCAATATTTTATTTGTAGTCAGGTTTTAGATTTTTAAACTTGTTTTAAATCTGGCTGCCGCCCATCTGTACTAACAGAATGTCAAAATTACATACAACAGTCCCACAAAATGTCCTGCATTTTACTTTTGTATATCCTGGCTGTGCATGCCGTTGAGGAATCTGTCTCAGGCATGTAAAGTTCAGGATAATTTGGCAGTAACTAACAACACAATAAAGAAAATAACAATTTCTGTGATTTAGTCGGGGAAGAATGGCGCACCAAACTCCCCAGCACAAAAACTTAAATATGATGAGCGTTTTCCAAGTCACAACACCAGCACAGCTCACTGTAGTCATTTGTTTTTTCGGTTCATAAACAAAATTAAAATACAAATAAAAGCCCAAGACTATAATGAAAATGGTAGCTATCTTACATTGCAAGTTCAATTCCTATTGTCTTGTGGAATGTACTTAAAATTCTGCTATACTATTAATTAGTCTACAGTTAAGGGTACAGTGCGATCAAATTATCTTGGCAGCTCCGAACTTCGTGCAGGTCATTTTGTTACAACGAATGTATAAAAGTGTTATGATATTTATTTTATTTGTATTTCTCACTGTTTAAATTAGATATTTTCTGATCGTTTAAGTATTGGTTTATCTGGCAATAACAGTTTTATTCCCAAGTTTACATGCGTAAAATTTCGCAAAGCCTATGTTCAGAGCTGCCAAGATAATTTGATCGCACTGTACTAGTATATAAGTCGGTGACCCTTTATGTGATACAATTTGAACACAGTTTTTATACACATCATGCATTCATTTGTGTTGCCACCAACAATAAATTGTTAATAATAAACACTTGTTTTGATAATTCAAGAATGTAAACATCTTGTTTTTCAGAATATTATGTGTTTTATGTTAATTGGTAAATTATATGCAGACAAACAAATAAAATTTGAATCCATTAGAATTAAAATGAAACATAATTATTATTTGATCGATCAGAATGTGAATATTGGACATCTGTCCACCGAGACTGTATAAAGACGGTCAAATACTAAAGTGCAAGTACCATAACATTACAATTATTTATTACACATACTGATATTCTCGCAATAAAAGGAATGCCATTAAGAAGTACCATAAACTTTCAATCACTTACCTTCATAGTCAATAAATCAATCAAAAAAGAGAATTTGTACAACAAGCTTCCATAGATTATGATAACCATGATAAGATAATAATCATCTTCCATTGATAATTTATTAAACCAATTATGAGTTATTAATGTTATTATAATCGCATATGCAAACAATATGCAAAACACTAACATAGGCTGACATTTCTAATGCAATTATCATAATATGTGATCCAATAAGTTCTTATGGGGAGAAAGATGTAGCTGTTGTACTATCAGCTAGGTGTACACTTTGCTTAAAGTACCGAGATGCAAGAGTAAACCAAAGCAAAATACTTGGGGTCCAATAATATAGTGTACTGAACATTAAATCTTGTTTTGCATGTGACCTACATAAGAAACTGCAAGATTTGTTTACAAAATGCAGTGCACACAAAGAGTTGACAGCTCCACAAGGTTGAACTACTTCCAATTGGTAACGGTATCTGCGTACGCATCAACAAAACCCTTGGAAAACTGGAGAAATCAGGGTCGATGTCTTGTATACTGCATGGAGGTCTTATTGACGCAAGATAATGCACCAATGAAGGTATATGAAAAAATATAACAAAGGGAATGTGTTGGAGGCTTACCTTCGGGGCTCGAGCCATCATCCGGGTTCTCGTCGGTCGGTTTCTCCCTCAAGGAAGACAATAGGTTCACAGCTGACATAGCTCGCAAATCCTCCACTCAGTTTCTCAGTCTTCTCGCAATATATTACTTTCGCTAAAATTCTATAACAACTTTACAATATATACAAAATTGTTCAGGAAATTAATCTATCACCTATGTATTGTTTATATCACAGACTTTTCGTTTTTCAACAATACGGATCAAAACGTCCACGCACGAAAATACTATCAATATTTATAAGACTCTAGATATAATAGACTTATTTACACATTACAAACTAACGTTTATCATCTAATTTTTAACAAATACGCTCTAGCGGTCACAAGATATCTACTCATAACTAAAAGATTTTATCAGTTTTCGATGCAAAAATATATAAAACGTCCGCCATATGCCTTTTGAAACGTATATAACACGACCATTTTTAATTTGATATACTGCAGCGCACGCTATCGAGTGTTTTCTGGCATCCGTAATTTGTTCGCATTATATCCAGTTGCCATTGTTTAGTTTTTTTTTATAAAAACGGCGTTCTTTGTGGTATGGAAAGTTATCATGGAAGAGTATCGATAACAAAACTAGTAAATTCAACTCATTTCAGAAACTTGAAAACATTACGGAATCCTCATTTAAAACGTGCTATGACGTAATTAAATACCAGTTTTTTTGGTAGCTTTTTGGCTGTATTGTGATTTTGAAGCTATTGTTTTATGCTTGATTGCTTGGCAATTTCTTAAAAGTAATTTTTATGAAACTGAAATTTCAGATTTGTTGACAACATGGAAACAAAAAAGTACACAATAGGCACGCATTTTTTGCCTCGCCTCGCGGCTCGTCTCGACACTCGAGCGAGAGTGTAATTGAGCTATAACAATTATCCACAATCACATGTGGGTGTGAGATTTTTCCACAACCAACTATTTCCACACAACCAACCAAGTAATCATTGATGTATTATTATATCAATGCAAGTAATAGAAAAATAATTCAACCAACTTAACCAACCGATTTACTTGGCCTTTGTGGATTTTAAAGCCAAGACATTCGATGTAGAACAGATAGGGTCTAAGGAAGTCGAAATAAGAGTTCAAAATGCTAGACCTTCTGGTCCCTAAAAGAGACAAGAAGGACCCCATAACGTTAATAAGAAAACTCGAAAGACTTGCGGATGCTGTCCGTCCGCAGTACATACGATGGTTTGTACATACGGTGTACAAAGTTGGACACAACAGCCAAACTAAAGTGGAAGTGGGCTATGGTCCAAGGATGTAACGGAAGAGGTAGACAAGGATTGTCACTCACTGGACGCCTAAGGGTGGACATCGCCGACGAGATCGACCACGGCGAAAAGGTGGTGTAACGTGTTAGTGGGGCAAGCGTGGCCAGAAACTACAAATAACATATAACCCTCCTTTTGGGTTTCGCCGCAGTCGGGTAAAAAACAAAGAGGTTTGAAGCGAAAAAGGCGAGATCTTTGCCCAGCAGTGGAAGACAATATAGGCTAGAAAAGTAAAAATAATATTAGAACTCCTGAATAAAAAATAAAAAAAGTTCCTAATCAATAAAATTCCATGAAACATTCTTTATGTCTGTGGAAACGTTACATTTATCTATCTGTATTTGACTTTTCGTTCAGAAAAGTTTCCTAAAATCCGATCATCACGGCAGAAATTAAAACATTTTTAAAAACCATCAGTATGAAAACTACACGGGTTTAATCGGCAAATACTCTTTTAAGTACTTATGTTCTCAACAATATTGCAAAAACACATATTTGTGGAAGCATGCCACTCTTGATGATACTATCGAGTTTTATTTACGTTTACTGAAACTGTCATTTGATAAACCCATTTCTGAACGTTACTTATCATGGTGCGACTTCGGCATGGGTTTGGGTTCTGAGTTTTGATAATTTTCTAAATTTTGATTGAAAAATGTCTCTAAAGTGGTCTGGCGGTCAATGTGACTCCGGTATATTAAGAAAGAGTGATTTCAAGGAGAAGAAAGAAGACCTATTCGTGTTCGGCTACTCCTGCAAATTGTTCAGGGACGATGATAAAGCCATTCACGTTGACCAAGGCAAACACCTCATTCCGTGGATGGGGGATGAAACGTTGAAGATCGACAGGTTCGACCAGTTTTTTACTATAAGACTGCTAATTGTGGCGCTATAAACCTACAAAGATAGTTATGTATCAGAAAAAAATAAATTTTCGGAAGATCTTTAAGTATTTCGCAGAGAATGTTGTTACGAAGTCCTGTGTTATGAAGATCGAGCGTCGGGCGCCTCAGGTGCTTGTGGCATCGTGTAATGTTATGGTGACACCCGCCGGTGGTATGTATAACCTGCAACGGTTCACTTGAGTATGTATTTTAAAATTCAGGTGTTATACTAGGTTAGAAATCCCTTCAATTCTGAGACATCCAAAAAACCCTTAAGAAAGTTTCTCTTCTACGTTTTTAAAAGCTGATAATGTTGTTTTAGACTTGTTATATTATGCTAGAAATAGAAGTAAAGACAAGTGTAGGGGTTTGATGTAATTTCTCATTTGTAATCATTGTATTATATTCAAAACTACTTTGTTTTACTTTGATTGTTTAAATTGACTATTGGCTTATTACTAACATGAGTGACTATTTTATCTCAGGGTCTAAAAATACTGGCAAATTGTTTTGCTTTCAAAAATAACTTAAGATATTAGAATTGTATGGGTGGTATAAGGAAGGACTTGCCTTTAATGAAATGGTGTAAATATTTTGATAGTGATTACATTGACTATCAAATAAAATGAAAACAAAATTGTTGTAAGTTCAACTAAACACCAGGTCCTTGCTTACTTTCTACAAGTGGTTAAAAGATTTCAAACACCAAATTTTAAACCCAGAATATGTCTCACAAAAAAAACCACACCTCACAAAAAAATGCCCTGAAACGATTCTGGCTTATTTTAAACCGTTTTGACTTTCAATTCATGCAAGTTAATATTATCTGGACAGATACGATGCACGAGGAGCCCTGCATGACCTGTCGAGGCTTGAGGCACCGCAGGGAGGCTTCGACTGGCGAGTGGAACTTACTCGAGGGGAGCTGGAAGTAGAACAGCTATGTGACGAGGAGAGATACCGTGCACTGCACACGGATGAAAATGAAGAGGAAATGTATAAAGGTATGTTTAATTTGCTCTTTTGATACTGTCAAATGTGTAGAGTACTGGTAAGATGCTAAGAAGCAATCAAGGAGGGTACTAGAGGCAGTATATACAACATAGTTCCCACTGCGGAAGACTACCATAACTAGACTTGAAGATTTTAGAGTAATGAAGAAAAATATGTGAATTGTAATGACCAATTTTTTTTCATGTTTATATTCTACTAGTACATTGTTGATATTATAGGTAATTAATAAACAAAACAACTAGGTGATTTGAAAAACAAGTTAAGTATAAACAAAAAGATTGGATCTTCCGTTTAGGCAGATAGTACCTGTGTTAGGAGAGTAGGCTCTTCCAGAGAAAGGTGTCTCATACAACAACCAAAAAAAAAACATTTTAAAGCTAAAACTACAAAAATTAATTAAAATTGACATTAACTTGCGTATGCATGAAAAATCTATAAATAAGTGGGTATAAGTATGTGTTACTGGAGTTCACAATGCTAGAAGCAGTTGTATTAGTTAACAGTATTGTGAAGCTTATATAACAGTAAGATACGAAACACTTTTGTACAATGATAAACAAATATCTTTGTTTTGATGTGATAATAATAGATTGTCACATGTTATGTATTTGCACCAGCATTGTTCATTTATGTAATGGTATAGGTTTTGCTGGCAGCGTCATTCATGTTGGAACATTGTGAGTATAGCCTGGGATACTCACAGATAATTTAACTTACTTACCCATTTTGTGATTGAATTTACTGAATTGGATCAGTAGTTCAGAAGACTACTGCTACCTACATCCAAGCTTACTAACACACTAGCCGGTCCCGGCCTGGTGTGGGTGTACATTTATTTTTAAAACTTATAATAAATACAGGCTCGGAGATACTGATGAAAGAATTTTTTAACACAGTCCAGTAATTTTTGAGCTTATTCATTACAAACATACAATTCTTTCCTTTTCGTAATATTAGAGTAGATTAAAGTATAGATTACTTTTCTCCTTAAACTTACAAAGTAAAATAAACAGATCTTAAAACTTAAATAAAGCCAGGCAAAAAAAAAGATAACTTTTATTAAATATCTGAAACATTGTGTATCAAGATCATGCACAATTTTAATATCAAAGTCAAAGGTCAATGCAATCTATGAAACAACACTTTTAACTTTCAATGCAGAAATGTAAGCACAACATTTCTTATCACATGTTTGTATAAAAATATACTTATGCTTTATCGCTTTTGTGGTAGAGAGTTTTGTTTTTAAAGAAACATGAAAATATGTTGTTAGTGACTTAGTGCTTTGTTATTGTTAAAATATATAAAACATTATGATGACTGGATTAATTAAGAAAAACATGACCAATTCCTACACGATAATATTCATCGCGGTCATACGAACACCACAAAGTACCACCGCCAGCCGCCAGTACAGTAGCCACCAGATTGTTTAGCCTCACGCTAAATTAGGGAGGGGGGGGGGGGGGGGCAAAACTAATGACATCTCACCAAGTTGGGGGCGACAAAGCTCTTCCGAAAACGACAACGACGGGGAACCATGCAGATAGAGAGAGAGAGATTCGTAGATGATATCAATGCCATCTGTAACCGTTTTCATAGATGTGTGAATGCAAAGTATGCAAACCAGTGATATTCCCGGAGTCTCTCTTGCTGCTGCGGTTTTCTGTGCCTGCCATTCCTTTTGAAATTTTGATTATCAATCATAGTTACGTCAAGCGGATTCAAGAGCGAGCGAAGCGAGCCAGCGATTGGATATTTAAGGTTCTTTTGGTGCATAAAGAAACACGATTACACTTTCAAGTTAGTCGTTTGCCATCATGCAATGTATTTATTTTTTAAATCAGTCATATCAGAAAAATTACTATGGTTAACCTAGACCCTCGATTAGAATCATAGAAATCTCAATTACATCAATAGATTAGGAGGATACATCTGTATTAATTATTCTGCGAGAAAATCACTCTTGAATCTTCCCCACCTTTCGCGTTATAGTCTATCTACATAATTATCTACATCGTACATTAAACTTTCTTCAATCAATTAACCAATACTCTCATCCACAGAGGAAGAACTAAAGCGCCTGCACGCGGCCGGTTACGGGCAGGTTGGGTTCAACTACGACGCCCCTACGAAGCCCGAGCCACCACCACAACCTGCTGAGGTGGACGAGGAACCCTTCGTCCCCACGCCGGCGTTTAGGGCGCTGCTGCCGATTGATATTGTGTTTGTGAGTTTATTTATTTATGAGGACTAGAATACTGATAAATGATATTGAATAAGCATCGTTTAAAAAAGACCACGCGTACACACAATTGTGTTTATAAATAATATATGTTTGATGTTTCCTATCCAGTTACTCTGAAAAGAAACACCGAAAAAAAAACTAAGCGTCTTCTAATTTCCAGACAAATAATCTTGGTCGCCTCCAGACATAATAAGCACGCCTCCTATTACTTGGGATGTAAACATAACCTGCGAAATGTGAGTGTACTATAGGTACATCTCAGTCTAACCCTTCGGGGATTATGTAGTAAGGATTACGTAGATGACGAGCAATAGAAACAAACTTCAACTAAACATTCCATTTTTCCCCAACAGCCCGAAACAGTAAAACAAAACGCAATAATAGAGAAGACAGCCAAGTTCATAGCATCCCAGGGAGCTCAAATGGAGATCCTGATCAAAGCCAAGCAGGGGGACAACCCCCAGTTTAAGTTCCTTAACCGGGACTCGAACCTGCATCCTTACTATACGGCGCTCATTGGGCTGGTGAAGGCGGAGAAGTGGCCTGAGAAGAAGATTGAGGTCGTTGAAGGTTTGTAAAAAGGTTTTCCTTTCTTAGTTGTGAGAGTAAGACATCCGCATGAGAACCAAGGTTACCGACAACATAGCCCGAAGAATTGCCAGACTTAAGTGGCAATGGGCAGGGTACATTGCTCGTAGAATGGATGGCCGGCGGGGCTGAAAAGTTCTGGAGTGGCGACCGCGAACCGGAAGATGTTGCGTTGAAAGGCCTCTCACTAGGTGGACCGATGACCTGGTGAAGGTTGCGGGGATCCGCTGAATGCGAGACGCACGGGACCGGTCAATGTGGTGACACTTACAGGAGACCTATGTCCAGCAGTGGACGTCTTTCGGCTGAAATGATGATGATGATGAAAGCCCAAGTAATTACTTTACTACATTGGGATCGTGTCGATCGGAAAACTTCGAAGATCCTCGCTGAATTATGACGGACGAACGCAGAACAATTCAAGTCGCCTCGAGCGGCTTTTTCTGGGAGATATTATATCAATCAAGATTTCGATTTTACTGCCCGACTGTGCCAAATAGCCTTGATGGGGTGACCTAAGATTATTTGGTGAGGCCACATAAGCAGAGGTTTATTTAGTCGAATATCAATGGGATTATGTCTCGCAAAAAATATGAAAACTACTTGGTAATCTAATAAAATATAAGTAAATTTTATTTTTACAGAAAAACCACCAGAAAATGACGAATATTTGCATCCAAGTTTGGCATCTACCATTATTGAATCTGTAAGTATATTGTCTGTTTATATTTAACTACAGTAATAAAGTCAGTATTTAGTATAATACAAAAGAAACAACAATGGGTCTGACAAACGTTTTTTACTTTACACGCCAAATAAATCTACAAAAAATTACAAGAAGAACTGTGTTTTTACTTTTTTCATATCTTAAAAAATGACTGAGATATTTACAATCAAAGTGCGTATTTCCGCCCGAAGGTTTTTAAAAACGCGGGCGGGCGCTCACTACCCGATGACGTCACAACTCCCACAACCACGCCACGTTTGCACGCCCGTGCGCAGTAAAAATCAAAATTATAAAGTTCTCTGTGGTAAAAATGGAAAAAAATACTGTATTGTGCCTCGGTGCTTCAATCACCTTCAATTCAACAGTTTAAACACCTGATAAACTCTTTGTGCTTGAGGACCCAAAAAATGAAGAAAAAGTGGATGACACCCGTAAAAAGAGTTGATTCAATAGGTCCTAAAACTAAAGCGCACTGCTGTGAAGACCATTTCGATTTTATTTTCTTTTCATTTAAAAATAAAATTAATCAAAAATATCTGGTTTAGTACCTATAGAACTATAATAATGGTACCTAGGTATTTGCCCACTTACAAAACTGGTAACTACGACTTAGGTACTACATTCTGTATATGGGTAAATAGTGACTTTTTCTTTTAGTTTATACCTACTAATAAAATAATAAAACACATAAAATAATCATCGACAACCTCGAGATTCGAGATGTTGATTGCGAGTACCTACCTATAGGTACTAACTAAATGAAAGACACACTTTCAGTTAGGTTTAAGTTTGAACAAATACCTACCCAGGAGTAGGTAATGCTTACTTAGAACATTCCTATATACCTTTTCATCGTTATTCCACGATTTTCAGCAGCCATAAAATCCTGATTTTTCATGACATATTGTGTCACCAAGTCACCATCAAACTATCCACTCTTGGCAGATTGTTCGACTGACATATTAGAAAACCTTCCATTCTAAACAATACACGTTTCACTTTAGTGTAATCGGATATAAAGGATAATATTATTATTACTTTGAAATACAAAGACACTTTAAGTACGACGACAACGACGAGGCAAAAGGAGTACTATGTATTAAGGATCGAAGCAAGTGGCGATCTGTGGTTTCTGCCTATCCCCATGGGAAAAGGGCGTGAGTTTATGTATGGATGTGTATGTATAAGTACATAATAGGAAAACGAAGACGATCGAAACAAAATAAAACGAGACGCGCCTAATTTATTATGGTCAACGCACCGGACTAAGTGCCGCGCAGTGACGCGGTCGCGGGCTGAACAGGGTTGTGACGTATTACACAGAATAGATAAAAGAGGTTAGAAAGGAAATAGTTCCTGATTTGTATTGGAACGCGTGTCGCCGCTTGTCTCCCACTCTCTATATCCACTACATGCAAGACGCTAATAAGTACGCGAATTTTGCACACAAATAAACCGCACTCACTTAGATCGCGAGCTTGCTACTGGTTGTCACACTAGCGCAAACATTGCGTTTGACGTACACTCACACTTGCGTATATTTCTCATACATGTTACGGTGACCAAAAGGTCGATAATGTATATCGATAAAATTACTTGAGTTTTGTTACTTTAAGTTTTGCAGTTTTTGCTTTAATTTCGGGACGGGGCAGAAAGAAAGAAAATAAGAAAGCAAAAATATTTATTGGTCTCTCACACATAAAAAAATAAAGATAAAAAGTAAACATAAAAGATTTTTTTCAAATATTGAACAATAAGTACTTGAAATTCAATTTCAATGCAGATTTTATTATTGTATTTGAAATAAAACGTATTTATTAAGTAGCAATAGCATGCGCTTGCTATCTTTCAAATTCGAATTTTTCAGAATAAAATGCAATCTCACACTAATATTTTTCTATAATAGCTTCAGTCAGGTCTGTAACATATCTGGATCTGTTGGAAACCTAAAAATAAAACTTAAAATGTATGTTTCGATTTATAAATGGCTAACCTCAAAACAAATTTTAGATGAAAAACAATCAATAAACAATAATAAGGTATTGATAGTATGGGATAAACAAAAGTTATTTTAATCATAACATAATAATCATTTGAATACATTCACACATACTAAATATCGACATTATTTACAACTTGGTACAACACTATCGAAACGCAAAGAGTAGGCAGAATTTAAGCTTTGGCTCGTCGCACGTGACGTTCGCATTGCACGAAATGCATTGCGCAATCGCCAACGTAGTACAAGATGGTACCCACGGATTGTAAGCAATCAACATAATTTTGTTTCTGCTTGCGACTGTATCATTTTGTCTGCGAACTACATAATACTATTGTAATAATTACAAATATTACTTGTATTTTAAGGTTTTTAGACTTACCGATGAAAGGAAATCCCTTCTCGAGTCACACTACACACCCTGGCTTCTTTTCCGACACGTAATAATCGCGCAACACGGCATAATTCTTTTTTTTCGCGGAGCTCCGTTCGCTGTCACAATATGAGCGCGATTGTTGGTCAGTAAATCAAATTTTGTCGACATATGATCGTCTGATCATATAGGCGGCGCGCGTGCCCCGCCCACATGGCCTTTCTAACCTCTTTTATCTCTTCTGTGACGTATTAGTACGAGCGCGCGTAATCTCGGAAATTCTAAAAATTACTTAAACTTCTCGGCGTTATAACTTCGGAAATACTGCATGTATCGAAGTAAAACAAAAACGAATTTAATGTACACGTTCTACGCTTCGATTTTAGGTGTATTTGATACGAATATTCTGACCCTTTTGTGTTCCCCATTGAGTATGATTCAGTAGTTGAAATGTTATTATTTCTACTTATACAAAACTAATTTGTAGAAAAAATAGAGTCCTTCCATGTGAAAGCCGACCTCAAAATAGCTGATAAAAGATAAGGCAGACCATGAAAATCATGAGAATGATGTGAATAAACACAAGTGTAACTTATACCTGCCTCAGACCTAATCTGATTTTTTTTTCTTTCACCATGATGTAATGAATTACACAAAGTAATCTGACTTCTTTTTGGGATGAGCCCGCCACACTAATCTCAAACCACTGTACGCCGAGACAATGAAGCTCGACGAAGTCTCATAGAAACACTTTAACTGTCTTGGATCCCACAACGAAATTAATCAGAAAAGAATAGCGGAGGAGTAGGACAAGTAACCTGACTGCCGATTTAAACGCAGGACATACTAACACCTAATAATATTAGTTTGAATTAATATTCACCAATATTCTCTAACCAGGCCCCCGCAATCCCAAGCATCCACTACAAGCCGTCAGCCGACTGCGACTACACGATGCTGATCAGCAAGATGCGCGGTGAAGGGGAGGGCGAGGGGGACGGGGAGGCGCGGGGGGACGTGCCCCCCCCGGGGACCGAGTCCCCGCAACAGAGGGCCCCCGCTGGGGAGATATACAGGCCGCCCGTCATGTATACTAAGGGGCCGGATGGGAAAAACGGTGAGTGGACATTTGAAAAGAAAAGTATCTACTATCCTTACCGTCAACTTTGGCTATATTATAAATAACTAGCTTATACCCGCGGCGAGTGCGAAAATTGAACCACGAGATCATAAATTACCGGGATAAATATTATTCAGGTTCAAAGTTCGAAATCAATAAAATTGATTCCAAATCCGTTCTGTAGCTTTTACGTGAAAGAGTGACAAATATCCTCACATCCTCCCAAAGTTTCGCATTTATAGTTGTTTAGTAGGATATGGACTTTGTTGTCTTCTACCTGTATTTATACACCGCATTCGAATCAAGCACTGCTAAGCTAATCTTTATCCAAAATTTCATCCCATGAGGCCCACTAAATATTTAAAAACTGTATACTAACGTAACCATTTCTGTTCCAGTGGACCCCACCGCCCCTCCAATGCATTCAGCGAACTACCAACAATATGCAACGTACTACCACCAATACTTAGCTCAGGAACAGCAGTCGAAGCAGAAGGACCCACCCTCACTCAAGTCTACTGGACTTAGCCTGATGAAGAACTATAACACTGACTCGGACAGCGATGCGTCAGGTACGTCAACGTTACCAGTAGTACTTAGCTAACAGTCGCAGCTATAGGATCCATCCTCACTCAAGTCTACCGGACTTAGCCTGATGAAGAACTATAACACTGACTCGGACAGCGATGCGTCAGGTACGTCAACGTTACCAGTAGTACTTAGCTAACAGTCGCAGCTGTAGGATCCACCCTCACTCAAGTCTACCGGACTTAGCCTGATGAAGAACTATAACACTGACTCGGACAGCGATGCGTCAGGTACGTCATCGTTACCAGCAATACTTAGCGTCACAGCAATCGCAGCAGAAGGACCCACCCTCACTCAAGTCTACCGGACTTAGCCTGATGAAGAACTATAACACTGACTCTGACAGCGACGCGTCAGGTGAGTCAACGTTACCAGCAATACTTAACTAACAACAGTCGCACCTGTAGGAGGCACCCTCACTCAAGTCTACTGGACTTAGCCTGATGAAGAACTATAACACTGACTCGTACAGCGATGCGTCAGGTGAGTCGACGTTACCAGCAATACTTTGCTAACAGCGGCAGCTGTAGGAGGCACCCCCACTCAAGTCTACTGGACTTACGCCCGAATACTCGAACGTCACTCAATTTTAAGTTGCACTTAAATCTCGTGCTGTCTTTGTTACTTTAACGCAGAGTGACAGAGATAGCACGAGTTTTGAGGGCTACTTATAATTGAGTGACGTTCGAGTATTCGGGCGTTAGCCTGATAAAGAACTATAATAACACGGACTCGGACAGCGATGCTTCAGGTAAGTCAACGTTACCAGTAGTACTTAGCTAACAGTCGCAGCTGTAGGACCCACCCTCACTGAAGTCTACCGGACTTAGCCTGATGAAGAACTATAACACTGACTCGGACAGTGATGCGTCAGGTGAGTCGACGTTACCAGAAGTATATTTTGTTTTCCTTGGTGAAAAATCATCATGAATATCCTCCGCCCTGGGGCGTAGGGATCCGGCAGATTCCACGATCGCCTGCTAGTGCCGCCAGCCCGCGACTGCGGGCCTTCTCATGTTACCAGTAATACTTAATTCAATGACAGACATATGAAGTAGACACCTTACTCAATTCCACCTGTACTACGCACTACTTCGGCAGGAAAACTTGTAGGCTTTCACTCGACCCAAAAAATAACCTTTATTCGGTTACATTAGGGTTATTCGGAAACTCAAAAAATACCAAGCATACATTTTCTGTTTAAAATGTAATGCATTTTTGTAGGAAACAAATGTTTTTTAAGCTACCTATGCCTTTAATTTTAATTATGATATTATATAATAATGAATTTATTGTAATGTAATTTGTATTTGTATTTTTTTTAATGTAAATTATGTAAATTGGGATTTAATGCCTGTAAAGATAAATAAAGGAAATAATAATATGCAAAAAAGGGAGGGGGGGGGTTCAGAATGATGATACTGAATACGTGGTGTTGGTGCGTCGGTGTCCCTCCCACTCATCTGAAAAGTGTTTTTTGATCTACAAATGGCTATGAACTCTTGCTACAATCCTTTCCTCAACCCACAGATTTCGACGACAGTTCCTCAACGGACAGTAAAGACAAGAGCCCCATCACCGCACCACCAGACGACGTGGCGGTGGTCATAGAGAAGATGGCGTCGTACGTGGCCCGCAATGGCGACGAGTTTGCGGACATTGTGCGCGCTAAGAACGACCCCCGGTTCACCTTCCTGGACCCCGAGAATGTGTACCATCGGTACTATATGAAGCTGATGCAAATGAAGAGAGGGCATTTTGATTCTAATGGGAAGGAGAAGAAGAAGAGAGCGGGTGAGTTTTTTAAGTTTTGGAACGTAAAAGAAGGATAGTTTGTTAGTTTTTTTGTTTTCGGTTGAACTAATTTAGTTATTTTACTATCGAAAATCGACCCGCGTGGCTGTTAATATGTATGTAGCCACTAGCTCCTATGGTTTTATATATAATACAAAATAAATAGGATTTATCTTCTTCACTTTTTTTTACGCCAACCCTTGGTAGAATAGGCACGAAAATAATGATGATGAAAAGTAGTGAAAAGAATTCGGTGTTTTACAGACTACAAATATATATATATATTTTTATTTAATAAGAATTTACACTTTTACATAGATACATATCCGCCAAACTGCAAATTAAACCTTACTGGTTTAATTTACGACGACACAATACCAGCTGTATCTTTATCTAGATAGTTTAGTGTTATTCCAAAAAACTAAACCGACAAAAGGATAGTGTAGTTGTTGCATGCTTTCTAGAATGTTTCCCTATTCTTAAATCAGGTAATAAACAAAGTGTACTACATTGCATTTTTCTTTCACAGCACCCGTATCGTTCTCCATAAAGAAACTAAAGGAACCAGATCCAATTTTACCAAAACCAGCGCTTCCTTACGAATCCAGTTCGGACGACGATTCCGAGAAACGCTTAGAGCGCACAAAAGAACCACAGGA
The DNA here is from genome assembly GCA_949775195.1 of Diarsia dahlii. Lineage (NCBI taxonomy): Eukaryota > Metazoa > Arthropoda > Insecta > Lepidoptera > Noctuidae > Diarsia > Diarsia dahlii. The sequence continues at coordinate 8,856,565 of OX459210.1, read as the reverse complement.
AGAATTCAAGGAGCCCCCTAAAGTGTACCCCCCAATGTACCCCATAAATCACATTCCACCCGTGGTCATGTACAAGATAGACCCCCATTATAACAATGAACCTTTGATGGTAACATATTCTGAACCGGAGAGACCGAGATTACCCCCCAGACCCCAAGTAATAATCCCCGAAATTAATGAAATTCCGAGACAAGAAGAAATTGTTCCAATGACACCTGAATTACCTCCCACACCAGCCGTAGAAGAAATTAAGGAATATCCGTTTTATGATGTTCCTATGGCTGAGGAAATGCAAATAACTTCGCAGAGGGATAAAGAAATACTTCTTAAAAGAGATGACGTACAAAGCCCTCCTAAAAGTCGAAGTCCTCATGTGAGAGACAGTCCTCGCAATAGAATCAGTCCTCTTAACAGAGAAAGTTCTCAAAAAAGGGAGAGTCCTCATATCCGAGATAGTCCTCGTAAGAGAGACAGTCCTGCTAAGCGAGAAAGTTCTTACAAAAGGGAAAGTCCTCATATCAGAGATAAGGATTCACATAAAAGAGATAAAAAGAAACACAGGGACCGTAAAAGAGAACATAGATCTAAATCAGAGAGTAAAGATTCAAGGCGGAATGAGAGACCGAGTGCGGACAGAGAAAAGAAGAGAGACAAGGACAACGTTAAGGAGACTGAAAGAGAAGGCAAGAGAGTTAAACAGAGTAGGGACGAGTTGGAGAGTGAGATTATATCTTTAGAAGATAATTCGGATGATATGATTGATTTGACGGGAGATCAGTCGGATTCTAAAGGTAAGCTTTCCTTAAATTACTTATACACTTACTTAATTTAAATATAACATCACGCCTGTAATCCCCAAAGGGTTTGGCAGAGGTGTACCTAATAGTACACTCACATTTCGCAAGTTATGTTTGAAGTCCTCTACAATAGGGGATCGGACTGACTCAAAAAAATAGAATTCTGTTTAGTCCGTCAGTTAGATTATCGAAAAATATTGGATACGTGTTTTTTGTTTTATCAAATCAATAAAAATTGACGAAGATAAAGCGCGTCAAAGATCATGGAGTGGGGCTTTAAACGTCACTTGAAGGTACAAAATGTACTATCATATGACGTCACACGAGTTTTCGAAGCACTGCATCGTCTTCATTTTTTGTTTACGTGAAAAAAGAAAAAATACGTGGTTAATATTTTTTGGAAATCTATCTGACGGACTAATTACTTTTTTTTTGTCCGATCCCCTATTGGGGGCGACATTTTTGCCATCAACCCGCCACAACTCCAGGGTTCTTGGCTGCTACTGTTAATTTCCTGATGGAAAGACCCAGTAAAAATTGGCCTGACCTGGGAATTCAGCCTAGGACCTCATGCTCCTCTCAAAGCTTTCATGCTGCTGAGCATGAAAGCTTTGAGAAGCTAGAAAGCTTCTAAGTAACTCTTAATACTGAAAGAGTTGGGTCTTTCAAACCAATAATAAATGTTACTTTATGTAACAGGTGATGGGGAAACGGAAGTAGAACGCGCGAAACAGCAAGAGAGACGTCGTCGCGCTGCCGAGTTCCTCAAGAAAGTAGGAGTGGACCCTGCCGCCGCCGCACTGCCCACCACCTCGCTAGCTAGCGCTATGGTATGCCAGTTAAAAATATTTTTGTTACCGAAATAGAAGTAAAGGCTGATAATATTGGCCGTCAACAGGGAAACAATCGTCAATATTAAATAAGATTTCTTCAATATCACTACATTATTATGAAACAAAGTCCTCCGCCGCGTCTGTCTGTCTGATCGCGATAAACTCAAAAATCACTGCACCGATTTTCATACTGTTTTCACCAAGAAATAGAGTGGTTCTCGGGGAAGGTTTTGGTACTGGCATCCACGCGAGCGACGCTGCGGGCATCAGCTAGTTTGTATTATATATCTAAGCTGATTCGATACTGAAATCCACGCGGGAGAAACCGCGGGCAAAAGAATTTTATTTTTATTGGGACATGTCCGCCACACTATTCTCAAACCACCGTACCTCCTAGAAGCCAAAAGGCAGTGGCGACCACCAGAAAAGCGCAGAGATAGTGAAACTCAGCTAAGTCCCAGAAAAATGATTTAACTGTCTAAGATTTCGCAACGAAATGAATCAGAGAATAATAGTGGAGTAGTACAACATAATTTCCACTTAGCTTACCATGAACAGGAAGTTTCAAATGACCACTGTAGCAGATCATAATAGGAGAATAAAATGAATAGGGATGTTAACAAAAAAAATCTAATTAGTCCGTCAGATAGATTTCCAAAAAATATTGGACACATATTTTTTCTTTTTTCATGTAAACAAACAATGAAGACGATACAGTGCTTTGAAAACTCGTGTGACGTCATATTTTAAGACATTAGTATGGCATTTCTTAGCGAGCAGTGACGTCACAACTTCCCACTCAAATCTTTGACGCGTTTTATTTTCGTAAATTTTTATTGATTTGATAAAACAAAAAATACGTATCCAATATTTTCCGATAATCTAACAGACGGACTAATTAGAATCATATTTTTTTTAGTCCGTAAACATCCCTATTGCGTTAAAATGCGTAAAATGGTTACAGACGCAATTACTATTACGAATGGTCCATTTTACGATTTTTTAACGCAATTCATATTATGATCTGCTAAAGTAACCATTTTCAAAGTCACCCCAGGCCGCAAAGCCGTGTACGGAAAATTGTTTACTGAAACCACTCTTCCCACAGGTGGACACATTGGAGTCGATTCGAAAGAAGAAGGCAGAAGAAGAAGAAAAGAGACGCAGACGTGACAAGAGACGACACCGCGAGAGAAGAGGTGATTATATTATTACATTATTAATAATTCACTATGTTTCACTAGCGCCAGATATAGCTTCAGATACTTAGTAATCATGTGTTTTTGTTTATTTAACACTTTTAGTGCCAAGCACCCAGCATGTGGGTCGAACAATAATTCGTTTGTGTGCCTGCAACCCGCCTCCGAGTTGTCGCTATACGTAGCTATTATACATGTCCTGTGCTCATACCCAGGATCCGACTAGCGAGACCCAAATCTAAGTAGGCTTTAATCTCGAGTCGAGAGGCCGACTTTCACTCATCTGCTTAAAATTCAGTTAAGCTACCCTACGGGCAATGCTTCAGGGTAGCCTGCGAAATTCGTTTTTTTTTAAGTTTGCATTGTGCCGTTCAGTGTCCGGTTGTATGTTAAATAAAACACGATTCGCGACCGTAACAAATGTGACTTTACTAAGTAATAATAATTAAAATCACCAGTACAACCGTCTCAGTTCATATAACTTTCTTGAGTGACCATGAAAAAGGCATTGGCTTGCCTTTTTTTTTTGGATGGTGTGAAATCATCAAATGACTCCTCCCGCTCGTGTCGATGCCGCGGTATCTCTTTCGAACAACCTGCAGCCCCGAGGGGGGCATTGCGAGCCAATGGCCATTTCTGTCCAATATCTTGTAAGTCTATCAAGATATTGTAAACAGTTATTTTTCGCATCAATAAGCCAACGTCCAAGCTAATCACTTGGCCGTTAGAATATTGGAACGAAATATAAAAGTATACTAGCATTACCAGCATGTACAAACATTGGATGTGACTAGTATTCTATATACATCCATGGTTTTGAATACAAATATGTGGCCTAAAATAAAATGACAGATTCAGGTGTTGCGCGTTTAAAGAATTTGCGTGCTTTGTAGATTACTGCCTACATTTTATTATACACATGACGTATTTAGGATCAAACTGTGTGCGTAAAAGAAAAATGAAAAGAATTTACTTTTAAAGTTAAGCCATAACATTAAAAACTAGTTTTTTTTATTAAAAACATGATTACCTGTTCCCAGGCACGGTCTTGAATAAAAAAAAAATTAAATTATAGCAATGACGGGGAAAACAGAAGCGTTTCCACTTCGTTTAGGAGTATATTTACACCCTAACCCCCTTATTAATAAAAAAAAGTTAAACCTGGCTTAACTTACGCTTGGTTTATCTCGCATGCTGTCACTTACTTTTGAATATTTTTGAAGTGAGACGGCATGCGAGATAAACCAAGCGTAAGTTAAGCCAGGTTTAACTTATTTTTATTAATAAGGCCGTTAATGTTTAAATTTAAATAAAAAAAAACTCTGACATCAGTTAAAGCACTAACCACACGACAAAGAAGAAGAGAAAAACAGATCTGTGTGGGAGTTTGGTTTGTGAGTTAAAATGTTTGTTAATGTAATGTTTATTTTAAAAAACCTTGAAACAAGTTATGTGAAGCTGTATTTGGCGTCAGCTTTATTAAATACAGTTAGTAAGTAAACCAAAGAGTAACAAAAATAATGCGCTTTTATTACCCGACTGCGGCGAAGCCCAAAAGGAGGGTTATGTGTTTGATTTTAATTTCGTATTTAGTTTGGAATTCTTAAATACGTGAGTATTATCAAATAAGTTGTTAGTGTATGTCGTAGCAATAGTAGAAATGTCAGTTTTATTTCACACAGAAGATAGTTTGTTGCCCTGACTACCTCGTTGGTCTAGTGGTTGCAAGCGCGACTGCTGAACATGAGTTCCTGGGTTAGATTCCCGGGTCGGGCAAAGTGTTATTGGGTGGTGATAGTTGGTTTTTTGGTGTAATTGATGGTTATTTAAAATCGATTTAAAAGACGAGCTGGTTACCGATTGTGTATCATTTTTCGATGTATATGCCAGGGTTGATGTTTGTGAAATTGACACGTTTTTATTAAAGTGTTTTAGCCAATAGTAAAAAAAGCCAAAAACTAATTGTGATAAGAACAAAGAGACTGCTGAAGTTGTTATCTTGGTTTAACAATTATTTTCCCTTTCTTTTTTTTTTGGGCGGGTGGAAAATCATTAAATAACCTAACCTCCCGCTCTTGGGCGCGAAAGGGAGTGTCAGACTTTTACTGACTAAAAACCACCCATGTCCCTTTATCTTTGTGATCAACCCGCCAACCCCGACGAGAACAATTATTTCCCCTGACTCTATAAAATATCTTGTATACATATATAGCCGGCACCAGACGCAGCTTCAAATACTTGTAAAGGCAGGATGTGAGGCACGGATATTTGAGTATGACTGTGTTTAAAGTTTTACTGTATATTTTACAATCGTGTCATTTCATTTTACAAAGTCAAATCTTTCAAATTAATCTTTGAAACTGGCATCTATGGCGAATATCTGGCGTCGGTTTAACGGTTTAATATTGTTCATGTGTAAAAAACTTTCATTCTTTTTTCAGAAAACGAAGACGAATCGGAGAGATCACACAGAAAGAGCAAACGCAGAAAGTACAAGTGAGTCCTAATCCTTACGATACTTACTTCCTTACTAATATTATAAATGCGAAAGTAACTCTATCTGTCTCGCTTTCACGCCAAAACTACTGAACCGATTTAAATGAAATTTGGTACACAGATAGTCTAGAGCCTGACAAAAAACACGGGCGACGCGAAAAAGTGTAGTAAGAGGTTGAAAGGGGGGGATAAAGGGTTTAATTTTTGTCGCGATAACCGACATCGGTCGCGGTAACCGACATCCACGCGGACGAAGCCGCGGGCTAGTAGTTTAATCAGTTAGTAGTTTATAAATTAGTAATGAACTGGGTCAATCTTTTATAAAATGTGTAAAAAGCGAACGAACGAAGCTGATAGAGACTTGTCTACCCGTCATTGCGGTATTTTTTTGTTCGGGACCATACCTAGGAACCTTCTACTGAGAGATATTGGAGGTAAAATTTTCAACTTTTTCACAAGTGTTTTTAATACTAGTTTTCAAGGTTATAACTTTACTTAAAAACCTCTAAGACCCGTTCATTATTCAATCAGCACTTGGTGTGGTGTACATAACTACAGAGTACTTGGTTGACGGCTATTTAAGGGTCCGTTTACACCTTGTATAGCCATATTGCTGTCTATTTGTTTTGGTTATTAATAAAAGAATATTGTTCACAGATCGTCGGATGACAACGAGGAATCCGATTATGATGGGTAAGTAACAACCATATTAATATTTATAATTTCTAACTGTTACACAATTTTCCTGTGTAATCAATGAATCATAACATAATACATAATATTTATTCATTAAAACTTTTACTTGGATTCGTTTTATTAAGCTGAAAGCTCCAAAGCAGCCCACGAAATTAAAATTTTCTTAAATTTTTCAGTGTAACATGTATGTAGTTACAGAATTATAATGACTCATGAAATAAAACCCTCGTAAGTCCATTTAACGCCATTGAATGATTTTTCGATATTATTAAATCGTTATTGAATAGTATTAAATAAACTTCAGGGTTGTACCCGAATTTCATACCATCAAAATAAAATCAACATTATCTTCCACAGTTCAAAAAAGAAAAAACGCAAGAAGGAAAGAAAGCACAGCTCCAAAAACAAACGCAAGCGCAGACATTCCGACGTCGAGGAGGGAGAAACAGTAGCCATCAACATTGACCTCACAAACACTTTGAAAGAACTCCGGACTTCCCCTACCAAAGAGTTAGTTCTCCAAGACTTAGAGATCACACACCACAGCGTTCTAAGGAAAGAATCTTCTGATGAGGACAGAGGAAGAGATAGAACGAGAAAGGTAGAGAGGATGTACAGTGAGGGGGAGTGGTCTAGCGATAGTGAAGGAGATTCTCAGTCTTCTATTAGTAGGAAAGATGAATAGACTTTTGTTAATCACAGAAAATTCAACGCTATGTGCTTGTCATTTCAGTTGATATTCAAATGTATATTATGAAGATGTCCTAAAATACGTATTGTGGAAGAAATTGTATTGCGTACAGTAGAATCCCGATTATCCGTACCATTTTTTTATCGGTAGATGATAACGAATGTGTTGATAATTTGATATCCGTTTTTCGTTTCAATTTAAACGGTATTTTGTCACGCATAAGATTAAGTTTCAAACGTTTTTAAGTGATATTAAAGACAACACAGCCGGGCTTGCAGTCAGAAATAAAAGCCCGGCTTTTTTATTGTAAAAGTAATAAAAAAACATTTTAAAACGTTAGTTATAAAAGTAAGACATAGTTAGTTAAATAAAATAAAAAAATATTGGATAAATCTTGGAATATAATTAGGTTATTTTTGATATCTTTTAATTAATGAAGTAGATTAAAATAAATTTAAAAGCATCGTACGCATTTTTAAGACATTTAGTATCGCTGTTAATATTTTGGTTCAGATCCGATTATTTATTAGTACTTAAAATTATCATCTAGTACTAGTTTAAAATAGTAAAATAATCTAGTGTATTAGTCCAATGAAGTAGATTTTCCCCTAAGCATATAATTATGTTTGTGTTACATATTGAAAAGATAGAAAAACTTTCAATACTTGTTCATTGAAACTTGTGCTTGGTTGATGACAATAGGCTCGCCCCCTATTTATACGTAACTGGTGAAATGTGGGTACTATTAGGTATGTAACTTACTCATGTCGTAATTAAATAAACTTATGATACAAACATATAACTCCAAACCGATATAAAATAAAAAAGACTATTTAACCGTAACAAAATAATAATAATTATGTATTAGCAAAATATATTCGCAACATTTTTATAGTACAGTTTTAATAAAGAAAATAATAGTTTTACAGCTAAAGATATTTTATTAATGTTAAGATAGTAAAGAAAACCAATATTCATTGACAAAATATGCCTAAAAAAAGCAGCCAATTACCTATATATGTTAATATTCATATTTTTAATTATATATGTTACTATATAATTAAAAATATGAATATTAACTACTCAACTACTAGTAATCACTCTATACCACTATAGATTTCTCTTCTTCTTTTTCTCTTAGGTAGTCAAAAATATTTGCGTTATCTAGGTATATCTATTATCTGCAGTTTAAATCCTGTTTATTACCAGTTTAACGGTTACTGTTCACACTCCCCGTCGTGAGGTTTCCTTGCCCGACTCGTTTCGCTAATTGTCAGCGGTGGTACACATGTCTAAGACAAATTTTAATGATATATTAATAACTTGTAATAAAATTAACCTGTTGTATTCAATTTTACTTAACTTTGAAACAGTGTGCAATAATAATACTGTCCTATATTAAATACTAGCTGAACCCGCGCATGCTTTGCATTGCTTTTTTCCTACCTACCTACCTACCTACTACCCTACCTACGACCCTACCTACTACCCTACCTACTACCCTACCTGCTACCCTACCTGCTACCCTACCTACTACCCTACCTTCTACCCTAGCTTCTACCCTACCTACTACCCTACCTACTACCCTACCTACTACCCTACCTACTACCCTACCTACTACCCTACCTACTACCCTACCTACTACCCTACCTACTACCCTACCTTCTACCCTACCTTCTACCCTACCTACTACCCTACCTACTACCCTACCTAAAAAAAAAAAAGTATCCTATGTCCTTCTCCTGGTTCTTAGCTACCTCCCTACCAATTTTCAGCTAAATCTGTCCAGCCGTTCTTGAGTTATAAATGGAGTAACAGTTTTTATATATATATAGATATACATGAATTAAAAGTATACTTGTTAATCAATGAAATATAGCAACTTTTCAATCATACTTGTATGTTGTTACGAATAAAAATATACTGAATTGTGTTTAACAATGTCAACTTTAGAGGTATGCACGACTAGCTATCAAGCTTTAGAAACCAGTTTATGCGGTGCTCTCATTGTAAAATCTAAAAATCTATACAAAGTGAGGCTATGTTATTCTGGAAATGTATAGATTATGTTGCCATGTGTACACTGCTTCTGATATTTATGCATCAGAATCAGAAGTCTATGTACAAATAATTTATGTATATGTGAATTATATGACTTATGCTAGTCAAAACTAATATCACTATACGTTTACGTATGTATCCAGATAATACGCAAATCGGTTAAACATTTTGTAAAAGTCGTCAGCAAGTTGTATATTTCGTCGTCCGTTTGCTAACTTGTTAGCTGAAACTGATTGTTACTATAGTTGTTGCCAATTAAGATCGTAATAGCGATCATTGCCCTTTCCCTAATCTCTTTGTATGAACCAAAACAAATGAACCATACATATCGTTTTTCGTTAGAAAAAATTTTAAAGATCACGATTGACGATTTGACATGAACAGGCGTATTTTTGGATTTCAAAGCATTGAGGTATAATGTACTACGTTTTCAAAGTTAAGAACCGCTATTGACATCCTAACTGGCAACAACTTTATATACTTTGTTCCTAGACATATTATTTCATGCTTATATACTGCTCCAAGAATTCAGGGTGATTTTCAGGCTAACGTTCCAAACCATGCTTATGCATAAAAAAAAAACAAATCTACATTATTCTTTGACTCAGTAAACTAGAGTCTAACTGCCGCACTCAGAGATGTGTCCGAGCCGTCGCTTAGTGTTTCAAATCTTTGGTTTCGTATGTCAAATCTTTACTAAGTGACGGCTTAAGTAATCATCAAACGTCTCTGAGTACGGCACTTAATAACAAAATCAATGACTTTAAGAATCTTATCAAAATTGTGTTAAAGGATTGCTCTGGATAAACACAAGCCTTGTGTAACGGTATGTACAATAGTATAGCAATGTGGTAAATTAAATAAATATAGTTTTTATAAATATGGATTACTTGTTTTATTTCTCAAATAAACTTGCGTGCAAAAAAATCGACCCACCCCGTACGCTTTCGTTCATAACACGATAAATAAAAATCTAAAATTTATTCATGAATACTTTTCACACTGTTTGTTCAATGTCAGTCTAAGATTACAATAGACCAGTTTTTACTGTAACACATTTTTGTTTATTGATTTTACAGATTGAAAAACAGAAACGGTTAGAAAAGCTCAATTTTTTATTGAATATATATATTTTTTTGTTAAATTTCTCAAGAAAAGTTGGGCCGGAGGCTTATATTACCCCCATATTATGCTCTTATTGCAGCTTCGATCTTGTTTTTCATTAACCATAGTAATGTTTTAATGAGTTCTTGGGGTATACCTTCCCACTCCTCTTGAATGGCCACCTTTAGTTCTTGGAGTGTTTCTGGAAGCTGATTCCTGGCCCTGACCCTTCTCTTCAGCTCATCCCATAGATGTTCAATGGGATTAAGGACAAGGCTCTTTGCTGGCCACTCCATAACAGGAATTTCCACTTCACGTAGGTACTGGAATACTATCGTGGCTGTATGTGGTCGGGCGTTGTCCTGCATTAACATGAAACCATCGCCTATAAATGGCATGACATGTTGTTGTTGTAGCGCCCGCGTGCAAACATAACTCTAGAGCCCCCTAGAGTAAGCACTCGGTCAAAATGCATTTTTTTTTTTTTTTAAAAACGTTGCTCCACACAATGGGCACAATGGACAAGTAACTGCACATCAAGTTACCACAAACTGTCAAACCCCAATCTGTGGCGTAGAGTGAGTTGTTGCCGCTGGGGGCCAAACCCTATTTTTATCATTAGTCAAGAAAGGTAGCAAAAAGACCAAATCCTTTTTTATATTATTTGAAAATGTAATACATTTCTGGTTTTATTATTCTAACATACTGAAGACGGTCAGAGAGATAACTCGAGAAGAGTAATTGAAGGAATTTTGGGGTATCTACATCGGTTGACAGCTAGTTGGGTTTTGATCTGCCCAGTGACGTAGGTACCGATTAAGTATCGACTCAAACACCTTGCCGAAGGCGGATAAAATGGCTATAGGCCTATATTTTTTTACTTTTGACCTGAAGCCACCCTTGGGTATAGGGGTAACACGTGAGATTTTCCACTCTCTTTTTGCCGGATACGTTTGTACGTATCCGGCAATATTTCCAAACAGTGGAATTCATCAAGCCTTGCAGATGAATGGGCTTTCAGGGGGTAAATTGCTACTCGGCGGTATTGTCGGCTGAGTCAATCACATTACAGTGATACGTGAGGAACAGAGCGAGTCATATTTTGTTTGATCTATAATTATTATGATTCATATTATGATCCATATTCTGAATCATACTTATTATGATCTATGTTAAGTTTGATTTTGAAATTTTCTGTGACCGAAAACATGAACTCCTCCTTTTACTCGTAGAAGTTGGATTTTCCACATAACTCTTCACGCGTCTTGAGTCGCGCTTTCCGAAAGTAAACTGGCCTACAGCCAATCAAATCCTTACCTTATGCATAACTGCCTATGGTAAGGATTATATGTTATTTAGGGATTTTTTGTAAGGATTTTTGATTCATAATTATGATCATATTATGATCCATGTTATGATTCATATTATATAAATCATAATATAAATCATAATATGGATCATAATATAAATCATATTATGGATCGTAATATGATCCATATTATAATATGATCTAAATTATGATCCATATTATAATCCACGTTATGATTCATATTATGATCCATGTTATGTATGATCCATGTTATGATCTGTATTATGATTCATATTATGATTCATATTTTGATCCATATTAAGGTTCAATTTTCCTCCTGTTTAGAAGTTGGATTTCCCACATACCAGTATGTGGAGCGGCGATCGCCGTCCCCTAAGACCGCTGCGCCCGGGTGCAATGCACACCCTGGAGACGCCACTGATTATGATTCATAATTATTATGATCCATGTCATGTACAACAATAAATGTGACGGGAAACAATCAATGTGATTTGACAGGCTTGTTCGCGGCAGCAATCTGAACAGAAAATGAAAATTGATAATTCGAAAACAGCTGAAAATACGGTAATTTATCTTAATTTATTTTAATAAATAAAGTAATAATTTAATTTTTTTTTTTTTAATTTTTTTTAATTTTTAATTTATTTTCACTTACTTGTTACTTTCAAATACCTACAAGGAAACTAAAAAAAATGCAAAAAGCCAACATCACGCGGTGTTCCCAGGCGGTCACCCATCCAAGTACTGACCGCGCCTGATGTTGCTTAACTTCGGTGATCGGACGAGAACCGGTGTATTCAACGTAGTATGGACGTTGGCGAATCGTAGACAGAGAATGCAGAGGTGTCTATAACATTCTCTGTCTACGTGGCGAATGCTAGGTTGAAATCTATACTTCTATATCTATCTATACTAATAATAATAATAATAAGATAGGATCAATCCATCATCACTGACAGGACTATTGTAGCCAATAAACCTGATATAGTGGTGGTGGATCGATCAGAGAGGCGCGCAATGATTGTTGACATAACGGTCCCGCATGACGAGAACCTCGTGAAAGCTGAGAAAGATAAGCAAATTAAATATCTTGACTTGGCTCGCGAGGTTGTCGACATGTGGGGTGTGAACTCAGCAATCATTGTGCCGATAGTCGTTTCAGCCAATGGCTTAATTGCCAAGAGCCTCGACCAACATCTGAGGAGACTCTCGTTAGGCGGCTGGATCAAGGGCTTGATACAGAGAGCGGTACTCCTGGACACGGCTCGTATTGTTAGGAGGTTCCTTTCTCTGGAGCCCTGACTACCGGTAGCTTGGACCCTGTTCCCGATACCGGTGGGCTACTATTTTTTATATTTTTAAATGTTTTTTTATATTACTTTGTATAGGAATATTTAAAAATATAATTTTTATGTATAAAGTTAAATAAAGGAAATAATAATAATAATATAATAATAAAAGATAAAATAAATAAAGTCACTTACTTAATAGATATTGCTGTACCCAACACACACAACATACAAAAAACAATCACCGAAAAAATTAGTAAATACGCAGAACTCAAACAGGAAGTAAGAAGAATATGGGAACAGGAAAAAGTGTATGTGGTTCCTATAGTTCTCTCAACAACAGGTGTTATTCCGAATCATTTACTCCATAGCCTCAAATTATTAAACCTCAAAGAAACGCTCTATATCACCTTACAAAAAGCTGCAATTTTAAATACTTGTCGAATTGTCAGAAAGTTCATGGAAATTGAAGAAAACGAAATAGGTCCTCATCATAACACACCCTCGTCATAAAATCATAACACACCACACGCTGCATTTACTTTGGTTTCGACCCGTAGATGTAGTTGGAAGTTCCAGTAAAGCTGAGAAGCAAAAGCACACTCTAAATAATAATAATATTATAAAGAAGTAAAGTTTGTGTGTTTGTATATTTGTTAAATTATAAGGGGTAATCTCGGGATCTACTAAACCGATTTTAAAAATTCTTTTACCATTAGAAAGCTACATTCATCCCGGGTGACATAGGCTACATTTTTTTATCTCTGTATTCCCACGGGAACGGGAACTAAGCGGGTGAAACCGCGTGACGTCCGCTAGTTATCAATATGTTTATTGATAATTGCTGATGTAAACATAGTCGGTAAGATTTGATCGAAATGTACCTGTTTTATTTCTATATTTTTTTATTTATCTATTCGGCTCTCTTGGAAGTCGGACTCTCCTCAACCGATACCCTAGCAAGCAAGAGCACGCGGTCTAAACGTAACGTAATAAAAATGTCGATTTAAAAAATACTCTTTCTTACGATGTTTTCATAATTGTAAGAATAATTTCTAATTTATAATAAACTAGCTTTTGCCAGCGGCTTCGCCCGCGTGAAAGTGACGATTATTCATACAAACTTTCATCCCCTTTTTAACTATACCTTAGGGCTTGAATTTCGAAAAATCCTTCCTTATTCCTTGTCTACATTATAAAGGGAACCTCTGTGCATTTCAGCTTTCTAGGTCCAAGGGTTTGGGCTGGGCGTTGATGAGTCAGTCAGTCAGTCAATCAGTCAGGACTTCTCTTTTTATTTATATAGATATAGATTATACTGATTGTGCTTATTGCAAACATCTTTACGCCTAGGCTTTTCCCAACTATGTTCGGGACGGCTTCCAGTCTAACCGAATGCTGTTGAATACCAGTTTTTTACATGGAGCGACTGCTTTTCTGACCTCCACAACCCAGTTAGAGCTGGGTAATACCTTCCATTGTATTTTAAATAAAAAATCGTAGTGGGTATTTACGTTGCGTTTACACCGCTCGCTCGTGATAGGGGTGATAGAGCACGTGCACTGACAATGCCAACAACGAAATCTAATCAAGTAAGTATCATACAGTAACTATCTACATTTTGCAAGTCATTAGCTGAAAGACCTCTAGTCAAGACTTACTTACTTAGTTATGCCCGCGAAATTCCACTTTAGATAAAATAACAACTGTCAATCCAATGTTGCAGAACAAATACCAATCAACTTATCACGTTTTGAATCTTATTTTCCCTATCACAATGGTTTCGGTCATCATGAAAGGGCTCGATTACTTTGTCTCCCACGTATTACTATGTCAATCAAAAAGTTGCCCTACCCTACTGGTGGTAAATCCAGTTTTCTTTGATAAAATTATGAGATAGACGTACAAATGTTGGTACAGTCTGCACCCAACGTTACCTGATCCCTCTTGTCACACCTTCTTCTTTATACGAGGCGTCAGGTAATGCTGGGCAGTGACTGTAGTACATATCATATAGTAGATAAATAGATAAGGCAAACTGCTCCTTTGGTCTAGTGCTGCTGACTGCATGCAGAGACTGCTGAGCATGCAGTACTGGGTTAGACTTCCAGATCGGACTGTATTGTTGAGTTTTACCATCAGGCATTTTTATTTTTAAATTATAGTGTGTAGACATTGATATAATAAAACCCAAGATACACACTCCGCGTCTCAAAATGAGTTCACAATGAACTCATTTCAAATAGTCTCGCGTCGCTCGCGTCTCTGCACGGTCGTACAAAATACTTTTTAAATTGCTTTTTATAAGAATCTGCGTAAGGTTGAATTTGCCAAAAAAAATATGTTTATAGTGACGATAACTACATGTAGTAAGTAGTGCGTGTATTGGTGAGTGTTTGGCGACAGCTTCGACTGTTTGTTTTGTTCGAGACTGTGCAAAACATTTGTGGTCTACACACCACAAATGTTTGCGCAAGCACAGGTGCACTCTATGTGCCTTTTCTCTCATAGTACGATGGGCTAAACCTACCACCAATACGACACGACCGGAGAGAGATCAGGCGCAGGACCAACGACTTCACGTGCTTTCTGAAATTCGGGGCTATCATACCGCCAACTTTCAAACTCTAGGGCTACAAAATTCCTGATGGAAAACCCAATGGCTCTTTTTGCCCGGAAATCGAATCTAGGGCCTCACGCTTAGCAGTGCGCTTGCGACCACAAGACCAACAGGGAAATCAGTCAGTTTCATTAGATGTAGTGACAGACCACATCTCACTAGCCATAGTTAGGTAGGTATTATATCGAAGTGTATTTAACCCGCGAGCACTCGCGCTATGAGCATTTCGCTCACAGTCAATTTAAAACACTCGCCATTTTGTCAAAATTATGCGTACGGACGGACATAGTTCATCCAGTAGCTGAGTTTTATTCCTTCCCCAACCCCTGGATACAGTTCACTTCTCGCCAGTGTGCACCAGTCGCTCGTAATACGAGGAGGTTTGTTGCGCCGTGTACCCATAAAGCGGTGTTTCGCTCATCGCGCGGGTATCGACGTAAGTACTTTTTTCCTCATGGTTTTATTATTTTTTCATCATATCGACAGTTTTACTGCTACTTTTATGTAATATTAAGGTTTAAAATAGCTGACATAGGATCCTATGATGTATTTCTATTATTATTACAAGATTTTATTAAGTTAATTTTTTTCCTTAGAAGACTTGGCCTATGATTGTAAATAAAAAATAAAAAAGATTAATGTTGGAAACTTTTTGAAAATATATTTTCCAGAATAAATAAAGTGTATTTTATTTAATAAAATTATAAAATGATATATTTTAATGGTAAAACCTGTATTTAATGGCATTCATAAACATGAGCAAAATGCTCTACACGCGAGTGACCGTGTGATTTCTAGAGGCGCGAGTGCTGGCAGGTTAATAACCACTGAAAACAAATTAGGTATCTCGCACATTATCTGCATGTTTGTTTTTAAAACTGCTTCTATTACTACATTAAACTAATTAAATTGAATGTTTGTGTGATATAGCATAGTTCAAAAAGAATATCAAGTTTTCTTTTAAATAATTATACAGAAGAACACAAACAAAACCATGTTAGAGCTTTCAAAATACTTACAACCTAAGTGCAGGAGAAGACCACTTCGGAGGAACTCATCCTGACTCATAGCTAAATTATTTACTCAACATTTACAATTCTTAAAAAGAGGTAGTTTCACAGAAATTACTACTCGTCTTTACTCATAAACCAGTTATCTACGGACCAACCAAGAACTTGTCAAATCAGCCACAATGGTTTCAAAACAGCAGCACCGAGATCAAACAATACCTGGTATCAAAACCAAGATTATGTATCAGCAATACCGAAAAACAACAAGTAAATCCAGATGTCTAGATCTTATAGCCTATTAAAGAATTATTACTATCTCAATAAAGTTAAGCCTTCTTTATTTGATAGTGCCGACTACTCGAGATGTTCCTAAGCCGCTATAAAATGTTTACAAGATCTAACTGTTCGTCAAACCCTTGCTTCTCAAGCAAGAGCTTAGTTGTCAAGAGGGTTCTTGGAGAAATATGGCGTCCCAGGTAATAAAATTGAAATAAATATTTGCTTATATGAAACTTCAGATCGAAGTCAAGGTTTTTAAAGTCTTTTTACTAGTGCAAGGGTATTTTATAAATGTTTGTTTTAGGCTAAAAGGAAAATGGATGTTGAAAAGAGGTCACCCGACCGTCCAAAAAAATCCAAGGTAGGTTTAAAATAATAAACGAATGAAGGAGGGAGTGGGCGAAGTTTAGAATGGTGTCGTCGATGACAGCGCAGAGGTCACCATCAGAGAAAGAGAAGATGGTTCAGATTCCTGCAGCGTCTAACCATTCGAGATTCACTTGGACCACTGCATGTGCCAGAGTTGGCTCCGAAACCAAGTGAAAGCTCAAATGTAACCAACCTCGGAAATTGGAGCCACATAATATACGCTCTACCTCCTTTCCTGCCCTCTATGCCCCAAAACCAGCAGTCTTTCTTTATCTTGCGATTTCATTGGCCAATCATCTCCGTTTCCGCCTTTCCCCAGAAGAAAGAAGAGATCTCCCTGATCGACCCGTCGCAGCTGCTGCGGCCGGAGCCGGTGTTCAACGACAAGCCTCTGGAAGCCTTCCGTGACTACACCGTGGATGACTCCGATCCCGTGCGGGAGCGTGTGCGCAAGACTTACTATGACATGCACACCAATGTCACCGTCGACCTTGTCAAACGTGAGTTATTACTGCAGTTTTCTATGAGCGTGGTTTAGAAAGGTGTGGTCATAAAAGGATGTAGGTTAGTGATAGGCCATCAAACTGGTCAACTATCTCCATGGGACTACCGTCGCAAAGAAAGTTCCACGGAGACAGTGGTTCAATTTGATGGTCGGTAGTCCTTTCTGCTACCCACATGCTTTTCAATGCTGTACTCAATGAGAGACTAGGCACTACCTTAAACTTCTACTCTTAGAGATCTAAATGCAATGGAAATGATTGATTATTTTGCCAATTTGTTAATCAGTTGTGCAGGTCAAGAGGGCACCATTGACTTAATGGTCAACCGATAAACACATTCTCTATGAAACGAGAAAGTTCTCTAGAATCCTTCTTATTGGTGTAATGAAACACAACTATAATAATAATAATAATAATAATATTCCACAACTATCACACAACGCCATCTAGTCCCAAGCTAAGCAGAGCTTGTGTTATGGGTACTAGACAACTGATAAACATACTTATTATATTTCTAAATACATACATATTATAGATAAATTACACCCAGACACAGAACAAATGATCGTGCTCATCACACAAACATTTGTCCTGGGTGGGTGGTGGGTGGGTGGGAACTTCAGTAAATACATGGTTTTAAAGGTAACGTACAGAAAATTGGACATCATGCCATGTTTTTCTTGCATGCTGTCAGCTACAGTTAGTACAGACTTAACTTATGCTTCTGACAGTGTCAAGTTATCCTTTCAGTAGCAAATTTTTACTCATCTCTTAATAAATCTCCTCACAGAAAAGAAAGAAAGATGGCTGAAGTTCAACACGTTCAAGAGTACGATCAAGGATGCCCTGATCAAGCTGAACGAGCTGGTGGACGAGTCAGACCCTGACACCGAACTGCCGAACATCGTGCACGCTTTCCAGACTGCTGAGAGGATCCGGGTAGACCACCCTGATGATGACTGGTTCCATCTTACTGGACTCGTTCATGACTTGGGCAAGGTATGTGAGAATGTTGTATGTTTGTTTAGCCTATATCAATGTGAACATGTGAAGGAGAAGGTAGATAAAATTGCCCAGTCTGGCAAACGTAGGAATTATCTATTAAAAATGTTGTACCTACAAGCAATGTGATTCCAAAATATATAGAATAAGAACCTTTGACGTCAGGACCTGAAACGGAAAATAGAAGTTACTTAATTGTAATGCGTGTCTGGTAATTAATTATTTTTGATGCGGGTAGTATCTAGCTACCTTACTAGTTACTACCCTATATGGCTCGTACAGCACTAGAAGCAAGTTTTCTTTTAGGGTATAAGAGCCTATGCTACCTCAAATTAGCAACTCTATTTGTGGTGGTTCAAACTTCGTTTGAAATACTGTTAGAATAAAGTTCTAATCAGCTTGCACCTTGCACTACAAAGCGGTTGAACCTTTCGCTGCGGCCGAATAGTGCGAAATTAGTGGTATTTTGCGATTTACAAAAAACTATTGATTGGACTAAAAAAGTAAAACACTATGATTTTAGTATGTTGCTTGTAGAATTATTTCGCAAAAAAATCAGAACGATGACATGTATTTTTAACCGACTTCAAAAAAAGGAGGAGGTTATCAATTCGACTGTATTTTTTTTTTTTTTTTTTTTTTTTTTTATGTTTGTACCAGTACGTACTTACGTAGCAACCTGGACAGTTCTGTCGTTTGCTTCATTCAAGTCCTGAAGCGTACCTAAGTATATCTAAACGTCTTTAACAATTTGAATGGCAAGTTAACAACGTGTAAATAAAATCACATGATTAATAATAGTAGGTAAAATGAGTACATCGCCATAAACAAGCTAATCTTCTGTTTATTGATAACCCCTTTTACGATTCCGACCTTTTAATTGTTGATCCATTGATACTGGCGCCCCGAGATGGAATTTTTACGACTGTTCAAGCAAAATTGATTAAAACTTATGGAAAATATTCTATGAAATAAAAGTTACGTAACCATGCTGCAGTAATAATAAGGTGTAACATAATAAACGTAACGTCGACCTCCCGTATCGTCTCTCGGACCATGCAACTGAACAACTGCAAGTTGTTCTACGAGCTCTAGAAATTTGCAAAAAAATTAACTTATGGGAACTGACCCGACTCAGCTAATCAACATTAAATGGTAAAACTAAAAAAATATTTGAATTTTCAGTACCTAGTCGTAGCTAGATGTGCTTGGCGTCTGTTCCTAAACAAATTAATGGCGTTAATAACATTATGATCACACAAACATTGATAATTCTAATCTTTATTATGAGATGGATAATTAATTTTATGTTATTAAGTATCATCATAATATATTATGTAGCTATATATTACAAAATAGAATCATTAAATATCAACATACTTTTGAAAAGGCAAGAATACTGTCTGCTAATCCTAACCTTGAAGGTTGAAGCTGAACCAAACGTATTTCCCTTCCTTGGGCTTCATCGGCCGCGATCAAGTAAAAAAGAAGAAGAAGAAAACGGAGAAATCAATGTAATCTAAGAACAATGACAATTGATCTTGGAAATTGATTTACGACTTTGGGAGAAAACAAATCATAATACTTGAAGTCAATGTGGCCCAACGCACACCGGCGGAGGCGCGGCGAAGATACTGAGAATAAATCAACTTAAAATAAACCTTAACTTCTATGACATGCGGTTGAAAACGGCATGCAAAGCGAGACGCGCGGTGAGCTGTCAAGCTGCCACGAGAGCGATCAAGAACCGCGCTTCGCCGCGCCTCCGCCGCCGGTGTGCGTTGGGTTGGGCCTAAGACATCCTTCAGCCATCAATTTGTTTCCTAAACAAAAGTGATAAACAGTGAAATGTCTTTGACTTCCAACAGGTGATGGCCTTCTACGGCGAGCCTCAATGGTGCGTCGTTGGCGACACGTTCCCGGTGGGCTGCAAATGGGCCAAGTCCATTGTGTACGGAGATGACAGCTTTAAAGACAACCCTGATACTTACAACCCTAAATACAAGTTAGTATTCATTCAGATTTACAAAATTGAACTTTAGTTTCATTACGAATAGACCTTCTATCTTTTAACGATATTTTAGCTGCAACTTAACATACAACATCAGAATACACAACATTGCGTAATTTGTGGCATCTACCTTGGCCATCAGAGACTTATCAGTACCATTCAGTCAGAAACGCACTATACTCCTCCATAATAATATTCGTGTGTGCAATAAATTCGAGCAAAGTATTAATTGTACTTTTCTCCTCCTCCTTTTCTATGCAAGCTCCCTGGGTCTAAATAAGCATTTTCGTGTTGTCCCTAGCACCGAGTACGGCATGTATGAGCCAAACTGCGGCCTGGACAAGCTGCAGATCTCCTGGAGCCACGACGAGTACATGTACCAGTTCCTCAAGCATAACAAGAGTACCATCCCTGAGAAGGGACTGTACATGATCAGGTAACATTCTTTATAGTTCCAGTTCTAAGTACCTACTACTTACTACATGAGGTCTTGTTAACTTTTAATCGCGTAAAATCACGTTGGTTATATTCTGGAAAGCCTTCTGTATGAAAATACCATCATCTTCCTGCCCTTGTCCTATGTTATTTGGGGTCGGCGCAATATTTTTTTCTTCCATTCTTCCCTGTCCATCATCACGCTATCATTTACTCCTTTTTTCTTTAAATATTTCCTCACAGAATTCATCTATCTTTTCTATGGTCTTCCTCTCCCTCTCGATCCTTCAACATTTACTTTTCATATTCATCACTGTTTTGTTCGTGAAAATAGCGCTGTCCTCAAAAAAATGGTGCCGTAAAGTGAAGAGTATAAACTTACCTGACTACTTTCTTTGACATGCTGTAAGATGGCGTAGTAATCATACTGATTCTTCACAGATGGTGCGTTATACGGTCCTAATCATGCTTATCGCTTACAGATATCACTCTTTGTACCCTTGGCACGCTGGTGGTGACTACCGCCACTTGACCAACGAGAAAGACGAAGACATCCTGAAGTGGGTGCTTGAGTTCAAGTAAGTATCACACCTGGATTAATTCATTTGGCGGTAGACAATGGAGTGCCAAGACTAAACCAACCACGGAATAAATTCTGATCTGACTGTGTCAGTTTGAGGAAGGTTTTAATAAAAACCATTTTACGTAAGTCGGTTATAAGATGGCCATTTAGAAGTAGTCCATGATTTCAAAATCCAGCATCATCTATAGGTCTAGGTCTTTGGGTTGGAGATAAAAGTGACCTAAGTGTTGGATTAAAAGGATGAGATGCGTGGATGGCAGAAATTAATATTCCTTGTTCTTGATCTTAAAGTTTGAGTGGCACTAGCTGTTTTCGATAAAAAAAACTGTTCTTCCTCAGCAAATACGACTTATACACGAAAAGCACGAAGGTCCCTGACATCGAGGCTCTGTGGCCTTATTATGAGCAGCTCATCGAGAAGTACATCCCAGGAGTATGCGAGTGGTAACCGGATGGCCTGTCTAATGGATCCCTTGAATTTGTATAACATCTATTGTGAATCAACTACAAGCTGCAGTCAACTCATCATCATCTGCGCAGGAAAAAGTCTTTAGGGGCTGCGGATTTTAGTACTAGATGACGTGGCCTCGGCACAAGGGCAAAGAAGGAACATGGGTTCGGTTTTTAGTCAGTAGAAGTCTGACACTCCCCTTCGCTCTGCCCAAGAACGGGGGGATCATTTGATGATTTTCCACCCACCAAAAAAAAAAAAAGGCCTCTCACATAAAAGCTACAATGACCGGATTCCCGTAACCTTTACCAAGTCATCAGTTCAGGTTGAGTAGGGCAACCAACCGGGTTTCGGGTTGTGGGTTTGGGTCCTTAGTAAGTAACCTGCCCGGTTACCAACGATTATTGTAGATGAGAAAGAGAAAGATAAGTTTGAATCAAGTTTTGGTTATTTCTGTAAATTGTTTTGATTAAAATATAATATGTATATGATGTAGATGTTAACATCATAAAGGCTGAAGTGTTTTGGTTAATTATCTAACTTTAATTTATTTTGGTTTTCGTCTTCAAACAAACCACAACTGTTATCTGCAGAAGCACTGACATATGGATGTTATACAATCGTGTATATATTTTTGTTATATCTTATTGTTTTATTTATTTATTAACAACTTATTAACTTTTTAATAACTTATTGAATTTTTAATTAAAACTAAATTGAAGTAAACTAAGGCTGTTTTGTTTTCCGAGTTCCCACTGTTATACAACTACCTCTGAGTTTCACAAAACAGTAGGTAATCTCGGCCTCGTAAAAAGTTAAAGTAGACCTTTTGTTCACTGTATGCCCATAACTACTATGTACAGAATGATATGGCAAGAAAGGAGGTTTCTGATGAGATGACGAATAATAGAAACGTATGGAAGAAGAAGACATGCTGTGCCGACCCGATATGAATTTCCAGTTCAGGCAGTTCACGTGGTAAGCACTCTAACAGTCAAAAATAATCATTATCATTATCAGCCTATAATGAGGAGCTCGTGGCGTAATAATAACTGCCACTCGGGTCAATCTTTAGGTTAAGCGGCGCTTGCCTAGGTTGGTCTGTGGATGGATGACCACCCATTTCATACCGAGTTTTCTCCGTGCCTCGGAAAGCACGTTAAGCTGTTGGTCCCGGAAATGACTCCTGGAAATCTGACAACCAGTCTTACCAAAGGGTATCGTATTAGGTACCCAGTATAAACTGGGTTGTGGAGGTCAGATAGGCAGTCGCTCCATGTAAAATACTGGTATTCAGCTGCATCCGGTTAGACTGGAAGCCGACCCCAACATAGTTGGGAAAAGGCTAGGCAGATGATGATATCAGCCTGATAATGTTCCCACTGCAGGGACTCAGGCCTCCCCTCTAGGAGAGGGATGGGCTATAAATCTACCACGCGGGCCCAGTGCGGATTGGTAGATGTCACATGTCTTCGAATTTTTTGGTTCTAAGACATGCCGGTTTCCTCACGATGTTTTCCTTCACCGGTTTGAGAGCAGTGGTGATGAAATAAATTACACAAAGTAAGGCACCTGACGGGGTTCGAACCCACGACTCACTGTTCGTAAGTCGGGGCCGCCAAAACGGGGCCACCACTGCTCTGCAAAAATAATAGTAAACTATAATTTTCATCTTGACTACCTAGATAAAAGTTATACAATGTAAATAAATAGATCAGAATGTTTTCTTATTCAGGGTTCTGTGTGCATAGTATTAATCTGAAGGTCTAGCCAAGGCTAAGCCGTACCTCCAAACGTCGACTTCTATTTTTATATGTAATGGACGACTTCCTTATTTATTCTTCCATTATATGTATTAAGGCCAAGGAGTCTCTTTACTGACCTACGACGACGTATATTTTTTACGCTTCTCAGTTATTATGGTCTAAGATTTAGAGTCAACGAAAAATATATATATTAAATTCAAAAATCCCCGACACAAAAAGCTTCTAAAATGAAAAAAAAAAATCAAATATGTCCCCCTTTACGTTTCATATAAGTTAAATATTTTTGTACAAGTGTCGGACCAATTTGTTTATCACATTCAGTGTTTATGTCATCGGTTTGTACTAAGAGGTCGTAAGGCCTTTGCCCAGCAGTGGGATGATGCATGGCTAACAGTATTGAGTATATTTTTTAGTCCACACCCCATCCAGCGAATGCGGGGAATGAGTTAACAACACTCGCGAAGTCGCGAGTCAATCTTTGACTACTACTAAATGCGTAATAAACTTAAAACGCAGTATCAAATCATACAATAAGATCTCTCAGTTAGCATCATAACAATCAGCAGAGTGCCAGAAATAAACTAACAATGCTTGTGTTACTCCAACAATCATCTTAGACCACTCTATTCGCTTCTTCTGGATCCATTTCCATTGACAAGTTTGTGCAGTACCTTAGGAACGGGGATGCCGATGTTGGGCCTGTTGGTAAATATTTGAGCCTGTAATTCCCAAAGGATTTGATGTATTTCATGCTCTGAGAAATTCCTGATAGAAAGCACAACAACACTGTGGCTTTTGTAACCCAAGACTTGCGACCGCACGCACGACCAAGGGGGCAGTCCATTATTTTAGTCATTGGCATTTGTGAATTTATCTGTGAAAGTTTAGCGAATAGAATGGCGGCGTTAGGTCCAGGGAACAGCGGTGGCCCAGTGGTAGCGGCCCCGACTTACGAGCAGTAGGTCGTCGAACTCAGGCAGGCGAATTAATTTGTGTAATTTGTTTTATCACCACTGCTCTCAAAACGGTAAAGGAAAACATCGTGAGGGAGGACACCAGCATGTCCTAGAACCGGAAAATCGAAAACATGTGAATTCATGTGATATCTATCATAGAGAGGACGCTTGTGTCCCAGTAGTGGGAACATTAAGGGCTGATTAAATGCATGTAATGAAAACGTAAAATGGCCAGCAATGGAAGCTGCATGATGCGGTTCTATCGTCAAGACTAAGCCACGTGCATGGCACACTGAGGAGCTTAAGAATCTATATCTGAACTAAGGTCTTGTTCGCAATCAAACGTCTTTTGTTACCGACTTTAAAAAGGAGGATAATAATCAGTTTTCCGGAAACTGGTGGATTTCTATGCGTTATGCTGGCTTTAGACAGCATTTATGCACACATAAATACCAAAATAAACTAACGCCTTACCTCATGGGGCTCGGCAGGAACTGTAGAACTCCAGCTGCTTCGATTCATGCATCTATCTAGAATTCACGAGAAACCGTTGGATAAACTAATTAGATACTTTGTAGTCATCATTTCATAAGATCGCTTTCTGTTTCCGTAGGTTTGGAACTTTGGAGTGTGGATAATGCAACTGTCGAATCTGGACCCCCAGTACCTATCTTATCTACGCTGTGCCGCGCTGTTAAACGCAACAATTATTGGGACAAAGTAAAGAAAGTTCTAAAAAAAATACCACTTACTTATCACAAAATAATCTTACGGATCCCCAAAAAAATCATAAAAACATTAAACAATTTAAACATCAACAATTAATTACTGCGCCGCGTCATTGCTAAGTAATATTTTCGCGAGTTTTTATCTCATTACGCTAATACTGATAGCCTGACTTAACTCTTGACCCCATCTGTTATCAATTATCATTTAAGTTGTGCACAGACTGGTAGGGAGCCATTACTGATCGACTGGAGAATCGCCACAGTAACCACCAAACATGAAGCCGAAACCAGTGAGTTTATTTTATTTTTATTAACAATAGTTAGAAAAGGAAACAAACAGGCTATAACAAAAAACCGGAGATCTAGAAACGAAGTTCTAATTCCTAAGATTCAGACCATTTGATGCTTATGTAGCTTTTTCCACAGTATAACGAGGAAATAGAATCATAATCAACATTTTTTTTTAATATTTCAACAAAATCGGTTCATCATCATCATCAGCATGTCTTCTTTTTCCACTCTTCTCTATTACTCGTCACCTCATCATCCTATTCACGGTCCATCCATCGTTTATTTGCTCTTCCTCTCCATATCCCCATCCACATTCATTAATTTTTTTTATTAAAGTGTGAAAAACTAACATAGAGAAAGGCTAACTTACTTTTCCATCCAGTCAGTTGTTTTCTCTACTGTTAGCATAGATATTGTATCTTAAAATGTTGACCTCCATATTTCCATAAGGTCGGTGTTGTGCTGATGCAAATGTACACGAGATGCAAAGGTCACGTTAATAATAACATAGAAGGCATAGAAGAAAGCAATTGAAACTTATCTAGTCACGTGCACTACGTGCAGTGCATGTAACTCGTGTTGGCTCTTTCTCAGTTTCTCTGCAAGAACTGTTCAAAATTGATTCAACATCATATTCCTAGTCCTACCCTTGTAGCACGTTAATTGGTCGACGCAACAAACTAAGTGTTTTCCTTCCACTCTTCTCGGACAAACGGCACACTATCATTTCTAATTTTTTTTTTCTAAATCTCAATTTCTTTAAAATAAAAAGTTTTAATTTTTATTTTTTTTTTGTTTTTTTTTTAGTAGGTACTTACTCCTTTTTCTTTCATCATTCCTCATACAATGCATCCTTCGTGTCTTTGAAAATATTGTTCAAAATTGATTGTCAGGAATTATGTTGAAAATGTTTTAACCTGTGTTTGTCACGTTTGCCTATTCCGTATTCAATAAACTAATGATGCAGCTAATAAGCACGATTGTAAACGTGATCAAAAGAATACGTAGAAAATAGCGACCTTGAAATAGAATACGAGTACCTACTTCGAACATCTAAGTATTGTACACAATACTGCATGACTTTTTTCTAAATAAAATTGATTTAATTAATATTTGATAGATTTAAAAAGTTATTTTTTTGCATCAGAACAAACTAGACTGTAAAAGTGTACTATACATGAAAACGTGACGTTAGTTTAAGTCACTTTGGATAAAAGATCAGAATGCCTTTTTAAAAATTCTTATCAGATCAACCCATCAGTAGATCAACAGTAGGCAACTTTTGAAGTAGGTACCTTTAAGGAAAATACAATATTTCTAGCAGATAAGACATCATCACATCACTTAAAGTCGTAGTCGCGGAGAGAATACTGGTATTCAACTGCATTTTACTGCATCCAGTTAGACTGGAAGCCGACGTCAACAAAAATGTATTAGGGAAAAGGCAGGCAGGTGATGATGATATCATGTGGGCAGTTGGGCACACAAAAAAAGAAAAACCTTTAGCAAAAAAATGGCCCATGTATCAACAGCCTATGTCACACAATACTGAAACGAGAAGGAAGCGAGTCATTACAAAATCGTGGGCGATCACGACCGACAGATATCTTAGTCCATCACCTCCTACCATTTTAGAACCACAATCCAAGCAAGATAGTTGTTTCTCTCAATTATGAAGCCTCAATTTTTGCAGGATTCCCCCGTCTCCATGATGGACCCCTCACTCCTGCTTCGACCGGAGAAGGTCTATGATGGTAAACCAGTGGAAGCCTTCAGGAATTACGACATCGATGAGAATGACCCGATCAAGGAACGCGTGCGCAGGACTTACTACGAGATGCACACCAAACAGACCTACGATTTCGTTAAAGGTAAGACACAATTTCCTATTTTTTATGGATATTTAAATAATTAATGAATGCGGTTTAAAATGTTTAAACGCAGAAAAAAAATTAAACAGTTCGAGAGAAAGAGAGATTACAATAAGTAAACTTCCAAATGACCACTGGCACAAAACACCCAAAGTATGTATTATCTTTATCAATTATCATTATTATACTAATAATTAACGACAAAGTAATCAAGTAGATACTTAATCGAGTTAAAAAGTGAGAAAACCGAAAATAAATAAAAACACAAAGGACGTTCTGTTTTTTTGATATCCAAAATAATTAAATTATCAATGTCAAATTACAATAATAATACACGACATTGACAACAATGAACGCGTATGCTACGCACGCGACGACCAATCAAGCTTTACAAAACCAGTTTATGCGGATCACTTATTGTACGGGAAACCTATACAGTGTGAGGTCATGTTATACTGGGAAAGTAAATCTAGATGTGCCGCCATGTGTACGCACTTTATACCTTAATTTCTTGGCTATCTCACCAAAACCTTCCTCATCCTAGGACGGATGGACGATTGGCTGAAGTTCAACCACTTCAAGATGTCAGTCAAAGATGCCCTGATCAAACTAAACGACCTGGTAGACGAGTCTGACCCTGACACTGACCTGCCGAACATCGTGCACGCCTTCCAGACCGCTGAGAGGATCCGGGAAGACCACCCCGATCAGGACTGGTTCCATCTTATTGGACTCATGCATGATCTTGGAAAGGTAAAAACTTATGTGATGATTTCGTTATTATAAGTACCTACCTATAAATCTGCATTTGTAACGTTAAAAACGTCCCGGCTTTCATTTGTAGATCTTTCGACAGTTGAAAATTGTTAGATGTATGTAACTATGTACATCGTATCATGGTACTAACTGACTTGTGGAGGTACTGCTCAGATCCATAGCAGTCGCTCCATTAA
Organism: Diarsia dahlii; assembly: GCA_949775195.1. Taxonomy (NCBI): domain Eukaryota; kingdom Metazoa; phylum Arthropoda; class Insecta; order Lepidoptera; family Noctuidae; genus Diarsia; species Diarsia dahlii. Next base: position 8,828,241 of record OX459210.1, on the reverse strand, counting down.
TAAATACTTGTATTCAGAATAATGCAGATGCGTCCGGTTATACTGGAAGACCCTAACATAGTTGAGATAAGCCATAAGTTCCTCCAATCCATGGGTCTATAAAGAGCAGCCGACTAGATGATCAGTACCTAACATGTACCATCTTTCCCGATACTTGCACATCACAGGAGCTGATGGAATGGACGGAACTGAAAAACCAAACTCAACGCTAAATTTTGGGGTGACTCAGTTTAAATATTGTCATCCACACCCTAAGAAGATAATATGATCAAAGGAGAACAGCAATCTAAAGTGTTTGTTATTGCCTTTGACCAGGTGATGGCTTTCTACGGCGAGCCTCAATGGTGCGTGGTGGGAGACACGTTCCCGGTGGGGTGCAAGTGGGGCCCGTCCATCGTGTACGGAGATGACAGCTTTAAGGACAACCCTGACACTCACAACCCCAAGTACAAGTAAGTAAGAGACTTATACTAGCTGTAGTAATTAGCAGCACTGTTTTGTGTACTCAAGCTTTTCAGTCATCAGGTCTATTTGGTAGACCCGGTGCCAAATAGACCTGATGACTGAAAAGCTTGAGTCTTACTCTTGAAGTTGAATCTTGTCGTAAGTAGTAGGTATTCTTTAAAGTCGATTGCCACTTGTCTAGTGTCTCTGATCTTTTCGACGACGCACAGGAGTTTTGGATATCACAAAAAGGGAAATTCTAAGATAATTAAAAAAAGGGCTGAGCATTATTTTAGATACCGAAATATTTTCATTGTCTCGTTAATAACTCAAGTATCTATGTTTTTCTAAAAGTCATATTTATAAAATTGAGATCGTAAAGAAAGAACATTGCATTAAATTGTCCACATCAGGATCACGTCACACCAATTTTAAAAAAATAATTTGATACTTTTCATCCAGTACTGAATGCGGCATCTACAAGCCCAACTGTGGCCTGGAGAACCTGACGATCTCGTGGGGACACGACGAGTACCTCTACAGGGTGCTGGTGCACAACAAGGCCAAGTTCCCTAAGGAAGGTCTCTTCATGATCAGGTATAATACAACTTTATTTCATAAGATAACATATGGAATTTTTCCTGCGTTCTGTGGGCTTTTATCCGCACTGAGTCTCTTGATTGGACCATGTGCGTGATGTTCTGCCATGGTAATAATGTGGGAGTTTATGTTATGTTATTTTTCTGGATTTCTACTTCGAGATTAATTTTTTCTATAGGATAACTCCATGGTTACCTCATCGGTCTTCCTTATTTTCGTCTCTTATCCAGGCACTTCGTCTCATCCCGGAGGCGACCCAGAATAGCAAATTAATATCATCCACTCACATCTAGCTTACAAAGCAACGGATTACGGATGACCACTATAGTTCTAAAATAAATTACTTTTTCTGTTACAATTTGTGCCCTGTTTAGTCACGAACTAGTTAACCAAATGAAGTCATTTATCAGTCCTTACATTGAAGATGTAAACTATAGTAAAATATTTTTCAATGAATACGTACGTACCTCATTGTAGAGATAAACATTGTAAGTGATAATCTTATGAGTTATTTACTTCGTAATGCTATAGTTTATCTTAGATAAACTATAATATTCCGTGGAATTACTTACCCAACTAGCAAAATCAGTACTTATAACGATCTCAAGACTACTTTAATTTTTACTTATAAGAAACTTGTATCATACTACAAAGCTGGATTTGGGCGCAGTTATAGGAGCGTTTATTTCTATAACTATCTTATAATATACTTGACGAAGCGCAATAGCTTCTATAATCATATGAGACTACACAATTACAAGCCCAAACGCTCTTGTTAGTGTCTGACATAAGTATCTTACTAAAGCAATCTTGTTTATAATGCACTAGTAATGTACTTAGTTATTAGTTATAAGAATATTTTAATACAAGTTATCTTTGTTGTTCCTTCAGATGGTGGTTCCGATTGTTTTGTAGTAAATAATTATTAAAAACATAGGTTTCTATTAATATTATTTTGTATTATTGTAGAACATTAATTACTAATAATACATTGTAAATATAGTGTATGAACTCGTTGGGAAGTCATTTTTACTGTAAATGTGTACCGCAATTTAGTTAATTTCACAATCCCCTCCGAAAAATAGCACATTAGTATATTGTTGTAAATAAAATATTTCATAAATTCTTATGAATTGACGCCATGTTTTGAAATTGCTCTTCATTAAGTACTTTATAGTATCATTATAGGTAAATTAGTACTTGTAGCAGTTTTAGTCCAGATAACTCGCCTCCATTTAAAAATAAATTAGGGTTCCCTTGAAATATGCCCGCTAATGCTAAATTTACTTTTTTTAGGATTGTGTTAACAAGATGGAAGTATTTTTTGATGTCGAGTGTTTTTTGACCAAATATTCAGGGATTTTACTGAGAAATATGAGATGGCCTTGGACTCATACACATGTGTTATCCAATAGCTATTTCTCACTTTTCTCCTGTAACCACCACTACTTTTCAATCGTTTCCAATCGCTTAAATTCATGTTAAACTTATTTTCTCAAGATGAAGGGGAACACCTGAATCTTAACAAAATGGCTGATGTTTACTTATAAAGTTATTGATCTAGTAGCTTATAAGCTTTTTTGATCCAATAACGCTCTTATTAAGTACTATTGGATTTAAAAGAGTCTTGAGCAAAACTTTAACGGCGCAAACTTATAGTGATCTCAGCTAATTATATTATTAGATCTTGTTTACTCAGAAAATGCAACTATAGGATCATTTTGTTATTTTGGATTATTTAGTTTTACTGAAAACAATTATAGGAGACTTATTCCTAAAAGTGTCCTAAAAGAAAATCTTGTAGCTAACTATAAGACTGAGTTATAAAAGCAAATGCTCTTGAGAATATCTGCCTTTGTGAAATGCTATTACTAGTAAAAGTATCCTATAGATGTTTTATAGGTCAGTCTTGTAGCGAACTATAAGACCGAGATATAAAAACGAATGCACTTAAATATGGTAAGGCTTGGCAAATGCCATTATAAGTTAAATAGTCTACCGCAATGTCTTTATAAGAACGTTATTAGTAGTGACCGACTTATAATCTTTCTTTATAGGATTACTTTGCTAGTTGGGTAGTGACATTTTGTAAATCTACTCAATGATAAATGCTTTATCTACTGTAGCTGTCACGCTTCTAATACCCAAAAGGCTAGGCAGAGATGACACAATAGTGCGTCACATAAAGATAGTTCTTTAAGTCTGGGATATATTTGTTCAGATAGCGGATCTTCTTTCACACACCTTGTACCTACCTACTGATTATTTATTATATTAGATGGAACATAGTGGCGTTACTTTCATACAAGCCTAAAAGTTTGGGTTGCCCTTATAACCTACAGCTCTTCGCGATGTAACGGTTCTGAACACTCCAGTCTTATGGGCATGCCGTATTTATGCTCACTTGCACGCCACAATTGGGTATTTGAAAATATCAAAAATGTATGAAAATTTTATGTTATTTTAAAGAACTAAAAGAAATAATACGATTTGTAAAAAAAGTTGTTGTGTGTATGTGTCAAAAAATGGAGCAGCTACACGCTTTAGAAGTTTTTGGTGGGGCACTTTCTATCCTTGTCGCGTGAAACGGCCATTAATTAGTACTACGTAACTATGGCGGTATGTTATTATGACGTCACATTAGATGTAGCGCTGTCTCTGTCTAGCACGTCCTTTAAAATCGGTTAAAACTAAGGCATTTTTTAAGATATCACACATTTTTTTTACTTTTTCTATCTTTTTATTTACTGTTTCCGAATCACAAGTAAAAAAAAATATTCAAATACCCAATTAGGCAGGGCACATCGTTCGCAGAACGAATGACCGATGGGTCCGAAAAGTTCTGGAGTGGCGACCGCGAACCGGAAGACGTTGCGTTGGAAGGCTTCCCACTAGGTGACCTGGTGAAGGTTGCGGGGACCGGTCAATGTGGTGTGGGGAGGCCTATGTCCAGCAGTGGACGTCTTTCGGCTGAATGATAATGATGATGATGATGACGCAAGCCACTGTCAGATCTACTACACGTCTACTTCCGTCTAGGTTTTTAGCTTTCCGATAAAGAACACTACTCATCTTCTTCTTACAAAACGTGTTCAGAGTGTATTTTGTGCTAAATTCATTGCTTGTGTTGCCAGATACCACTCCCTGTACCCGTGGCACGCGGGCGGCGACTACAAACACTTCATGAAGGAAGGAGACGAGAAGATCAAGCAACACGTTCTGGAGTTCAAGTAAGTTAATAAAAATTACAAAATTACCATCTGCTTTTTAAGATACCTTTTTAGGGAGTGTCAGACTTCTACTGACCTAAAAACCACCCATGTTCCTTCTTAGCCCTTTGTGTCTGGGGCCACGGTATCTCTTTCGAACAACCCGCAGCCCCGACAGGGTTTCAAGATACCTCTGTTCAACAAATTAATGTTCATCTTAAGTTTGTTTATCAACTCTGAATATAATAATTACTCCTTGTGTTTTACGAGGGGGCTCAGCAAGTCAGTAGCAATCATTAACAAATCAGCCGCAAGTGCAACTACTGAGTATGACGTCGTAGGTTCAATTCCCGGATCTGGTTTGGCAGCTTCGGGTCCGGTGAGCTATGGGTTTTCCCATCAGGAATTTCGCAGTAACAGGCTGGATTCGTGACCGGTTGCAGAAGGCTCGCCCCCTATTGCATGAGACTTACATAACTGGTGAAATCTGACTGTACCTACGGTACACCTCTACCTCACCCCACGGGAATTACAGGAGTGATGTTATGTAATGATGTTATTTTAGCTATTGTTAGTTTATATGTTAGTTTTAACAAAACATATAATCTTCCTCCTTTCTTCGCAGCAAATACGACTTGTACACCAAGAGCGGTGGTATCCCAGACATCGAGGCTCTCTGGCCTTACTATGAGAAGTTGATCGCGAAGTACATCCCAGGGGAATTGGAGTGGTAGACAATACATAGACCTACACCCTGCACAGTACAAATGTAATTAAAACTAACGAAATTCTTGCTAAACTTTTTTTTTAACTACAATACCATTTTGAAAAATAAATATATTTTTAGGTTGACAATATTTTTCTTGACGTTTTTTTTTAATCTATGATGTTTGTTTTATTTAATTTAAGTAAGTGGTAATCTCGCCCGTTTCGGAATTTTTGTATATTTTGTTATATTCACATAAATTGACCAATTTATTTGATTATTTTGTATGATATTGTAAATAATAATAATTGTTATTAATTAAACCCTTTGTTTTATTTATCTTTTTTTAAATTGTTTTAACATTTTTTACATCTACTGTCTACAGTCAGAGAATTAAAGCTGGAGCGAGATAGCTCGAGTCACCTCGCGCTCACGTTTTAGTGCATTCACTGTACTGCTCTCACGTTTCACACTGCTAAATGTTTTGGCGTTTAGTTAGATCCCGGAAGAAATATAAATCCCAAATAAAAGAGATTTAAGTATATAGAAGTTGTGTATAAATAAAACAAAATGAGCTATAATAAATCAGGAACTTTATTTAAAAGCTATATTTACAAAAATACAATTATCTCAAAATATGTAATAATTAAACTACTAAGCATCAACAACCGAGTCAGAAACGTAACACACCACATGTTAGGTACTTAAATTATATCTAAAGAACTTCCACCATTTTGCAAGACATGAATAGTAAATAACCATAACTGCCAGATTAAAAAAAAACACCTTTTTTGTCGTTTTGCATGAAACGTTAGGATGTTAAACCTATGGTCCGTAATGCTAATTTCAGTTTTTTTTGAGCGTATATAATTTAAAAGTTTAATTTTTTCTACAATTCATGCCTTGCTCTACGGGACAGAGTTTACAAAGTAGTTTAAAATCTAATATCAACCGATAATGTCCTCGAGGAACAAACACACACTGCACGAAACAGCCTCCAATAAATATGTAATCATAAATTCCTACTCAAATATATAAAGTCTCATACAGCGTGTATTCGATCTCCGATTATTTCAAGATGTCAAATCACTTTTTTTTATATAAAAACGAACACAAATACTCAAAAACATTCAGCCAAACAACATACACATACTAACTTCACACAAAATCAAATGCTAAAATAATTTACTACAAAAATAGATCTCAATTTTTACTCCAATTCATAAAACTGCTGGATTTTCAATACATTTGCCAATTACGTAACTTATAAGAGTTATTTACTCAATTTTTTGGACTAGATTTAAAGTTAAAATCCAGGCGGTTAAATTAATAAACCAAACAATATGTGTGCCACGCTTAAATTCTAAGGCGGAGTAGAAACTTTCCCGCACCTTTGATAAAAAAAACAATAAGTTTTTGGTGTTACACATTAGGTTACAATATTATTTGAGTATACAGTTAGTATTAATAGTGTAAATCACATTGATGCCGATTGTATAGAAACGTGACTACTTTAAAAATATGCATTAAGCATGCCAGATGTCTCTTTCTGTCAGGTGAAATAAGAAAGTGACAGGGGATATTTTATACTCTCAAAACATTGTGGAACTGTCAAAATATTTTGTTAGACGGCTTTCATAGCGTTGTTGTTTGGATAAACTTTTATTTCCTTCGGTTTTTGAAGTTTTCTTTGCTATTGTTAATCGACAGTAATATTTTAAATAGTCACTTTTCTATAAAACGGCATTACACACATTTCAATTCCATAACTGCTCTTAGCTCTACGCACAAAGGCAAATATTACTTATTCATAAATGGTCAAAGCCTAGCCATATGCTTATTAGAATAAATAGACAATCATGCTTCACATTGAAAGGCCATATCCTAGCATAGAATATTAATAAGATTAGAAATATATTGGAGGCAAAAAGGGAAGGGGTCGAGATCTCGTGAGATTAAATTTCATTACTTTAAATATGAACTACATAATTAGGTTTAGACAATACAATTCGATTGATGGATATTTACGTTTGATTTCCGACTATTTAGAATAGAAACGCCTTAATTTTCACAACATCGTTAATTAAGAACTACAACTATACAGGAAAACTCACACCCTGTATAATCTAAACAGCTGGTTATTAATTATAGACAAGTTTAATTATTATTTAGCATATTGATCTAATAAAAGCCGAAAAAAATAAGTTTATTTTTTTAAATTTAAGACAGTACTAAACTAATCATCGTATCCCTTATAAAGATGTTACTCTCCTAACAATCAATTGAATCAGTCTTTATTCTGGAAATACGGTTATAAACAACCCCTAAGGCCGAAACAAGGCAATTTTAGTTTTTTTATCACTCACTTTCACCTTAGCATGAAACGTTTTAACGATATTGAACTTTATGCCAAAGACAATACAGAAAATCTTGTCAGAAAATAAATAAATTGTCCGTTAAAATGTAGACAAGATAAAAATACACTTACTAAGAACCATATCCCTCTTTGGATAAGGTTCAATGTCGAAAAATACTATCACATTCATGCTAATTCTTTCTTTATCCCTTTAGAATCCATTCTTAGCCTAAACGATTTCTTTGTTCCCAAATTAAAGTGTTACCAGTCCAAAAATATGAAGTTTTTTTTAGGAATGTATTACAACCTGTTCGAAAGATAAGTTAATTAATGATTATTATTCATAACCTTTTGCGATAGATATAATTGCATTGTTCTATTTTCGTTTCAATATTCGAATTAAAGATACTTTTTTTTTTTCAAAGATTACTTTATACTTTTTTTTCAAAGATTACTTTAGACATTTTTTTCAAGGATAAATTTTACAACAAGGTTTGAAAAATGATCTACGAACTCTAAACATGTACCTACTCTATAGCATGGAATATTGTATCGCAAATGACCGCAAAGAATATTTTTCGCTACAATCTGGCATTTTTTTATTTCATTGGATTACAAGATTTCTTATTACAAGCTTGAAATATTATGAAATGTTATGTAACCCCCATACAAAGACATTCAAATATTTACGAAGATAGACAACGATGAAGAAAATCGTATTTAATTCACACAATATGTTGTAAGTTATTTCACTTCTTGATAATACTTTCATTTTAAATCTCTTTGATACGATAGAGACAAGATCATTAAACTGGCCCACGATCTACATGGGCCACCTATTACAGCGCCATCTATGGGAAAGTAATCTTCATTAAATGATGAAAGTTTTGTCCGTTTAAAGTAGATTGTTCTCTATCAACCTAGTCTTAAGGTTCACATTAGTTTATGTCTCAAAGTGTTTGTAAATGCTGGTGACGTATGCCATAACTTGTTGCCAGTCCGGTCTCTCTTGTTGGATCATGTCTTGAATGTTCTGTTGACAAAATAAAATAAGGGTCAACGTTTTTGCACTGATGGAAAAAAGCTTGAGCTTTGTAAATCTGCTCGTGTCTCAAATTTTTTTTGTAGATAGACATAATTATCTACGAGATCTGTTAACATTTGGGACACCTAATAATTAAAATTTCCGTTGCGGTCTTGTTCCACTCACTGCTGAGTAAAGGCCTCCTCCTTTCAGTACTATGCCTCCCTGGTCTGTGCGAGTTTCAACCAGGCCTTATCCGCGATCTCCTGATGCTATATTTTCATTGGAAAAATTATCTTTCAATTTCAGTCTTACAGTCAGGTGAGTGCATAGAGGTAAATCTCCTCATAGACATGATCTAGGTACTCATAGACACAATGTTGAAAATTCATACAAGCAAAATGTTACTACAAATGTAAACGGTGAAGGAAAACATCGTGAGGAAACCGGTCATGTCCTAGAACCAAAAATTCAAAGACATGAGGCATCTACCAAATGGACCCGCGTGGTGGATTATAGCCCATTCCCTCTCATAGAGAGGAGGCCTGCGTCCCAGCAGTGGGAACATTATAGGCTGATGATGAAAATGTAACTGACCAGTGTGGTAGGTATACCGACGGACTCAGCGGCGGCGAATGCGACAGAGAAGTTGGTGCGTTTGTCGTGCGGCGACAGCGACGCGTACGAGATGCGTCCGTCGCCCAGGTACGAGTGCAGCAGAGCGCAGATCGCCATGCCGTCGTTCCACGATGAACTGGGAAAAATAACAAAAATCAATGTTATTCCTGTGTTATCCAAATTGTTTCTCTGGGACTCCGTCGAGCTTCATAGTCTCAGCGCTCCTCTAGTGGTCGCTACTGTAGAAGTTGCAGTGGTTTAGGAATAGTACAATACAATACTATACAATACAATATCTTTATTTTCTCTCTTCACAAAGGTTTACATACATAGTTATACAATATAAATACAATTGCAAGACTAACATATAAACAAGGTGCAACATATATATGTTCCTTTGTGAGAGACTGGCGTCCATACTAGGATACCCTGTGTGACGGATCCTCAGGCTCTCACCTCGAATAAAATAAAGTTACCGTCAAACGGCGGGCTCCTCCTGTTTTATTCATACTCCTTTTATAAACTAATACTGTGTATTAAAATAACTTTGTAGTTTGTACTTGTGTTTAGAATAGTCATTGAATTTAGAACACTGAGAAATTGTAACGATGGGGAGATACAGGGGCCCACGTTGGCCAACATTACGTGCACCCTTGTAACTCCCACAAGCTGATGTGCCAAAAACCATAAAATGTTCCTGGACTGTACTACTAAATGCCGAATACTCAGAGATATTGAATGGTTACTTAAGATGTCACTTGGTAAACCTTACACCTGACATACAAAACCTTCACTATAGTGCCAAAATCTTTACTACGTGATGTCTTAATGTAATCATTAACCGTCTTGGAGTGCGGCAGTTAGACTTACCTAAAGTTAGTAATATCAATGTTGCTGTATCCCATGGTCTTCTGCTGGCACCATTTCAGCAGCGCATTGCGTTTAGAGCCGCCATTCTTCACTTGTAACGCGTTTAGTGGATCCTTTCGTTCACCTGTAGTTCGTTATAAATCTTCATTAAAACCTGTTCAATTTTTAGTTCAGTTTGTATGAATTCGGAGAATGCTGTATTTTTTTAAGTGAATGTTAATGAACATTGTGTATTGGTGTTTGTTTTTTGCGACATTTATCATGCAGACACATAGAAGCAAGGCTTAGAACTTATTTACTTACGTAGGTAGGCCTGCTGTTGAATCGAATGCATGTATGAATTATAGATTTTCTTTTTAATCTTTAAAAACATTTTAATTTCCACATCTTTAATCACACACAGCATTGTGGTGTGGCTGTTTCGGCCTTGTATCCCACCGCAGAAACGGAAGAGACTAGATATTACCTATTTTCCGTTATCTCTTTTACATACATAGCATGTTATAATTTACATCGGTATCGGCAATAGAACAGGTGCCTTAGGCCCCGTCTACACAGCGTGGATCTTTACGTATTTTGCTGTATAAGTTTTGAGAGCACCATGGCTGGTCCATATTGCATTTTTTTTTTTAATTATTACTCGACTGTTTCCGCAAAACATCGCCCAGAACACCACTATGTGAATAGCCGGTTACTTACCAGTTCTTACTAGAACTACTCACTACTTACATCAGGCTACCATCAAACAGTTGACAATCACACTCACATATGTCTCCATAGCTGTTCCGTCGCACGAAGCTCTCGATGGCCTTCTGTTGCAGCGTGAGCGCGCGCTGCTCGTCCGGGATGTTGGCCTGCGTCGCCGCCGCCTCTGCCCCGCCCCGTTAGGCACAACGTCAAACAAGCGCACCGAACGACGGATTTGTGATAATAGTACAAGTGAAAGGTCCCAAAAACTTTGCCCGAGGTTTCGCGTGTTAGTCGAAAATAAACTTTAAGTGTCTGAAGTACGGCCAAATGGTGTTGGGCCAAGACCAACTTCCATTTTTGTAAGTATTAGTAGTGGCGACAGGAGCTGATGAATGCTATTGAAAGTGCCAAATTCGTCGCCAAATTATGGGCAGATTAAATTTATATTGTCATCGACACGCTAAGAAGAAGAAGTGGTGACATCTATAAGGCCACTTACAAACTACGACTGAAGTCGTGATGGTCAACTTTACCGGGCGAAGTTTTGTTTTTTCTCCGCCATTTACGGCAAAAATATCAAGATAATGATGTATGCAGAAACTTTATTAAACATAGGTATTCTTATCTAGCATCAGACATACGAAATCATTCTCCGTACGTAATATAGTTTTTTTTCCTTTTTTTAACTAGGCACCTACTAATTTTTATCACAAAACCGTCGTTGGTGTACATGAGCGAAATATCCCCACAGTCAGCCAGTGAGGATATTTCTGAGTAGACACAAACAATGCAGAGTGGTACCGCCCCCAATGAGTGAACTTATACTCCCGTAACACCCAACTCCATGAGAATAGGGGAAAAGGTTGGCGGGAAAATATGTACCGACGCCATTTTGATTTATTGGAATGACAGTTTGAATTTAAAATATGATATAGGTACTTTTTTATTTTATTTCTTTGTTTAACTCATTAAGAAACATAAGGTGTTGGAAAATTGAGAAAAGAAATAATATATGATTTGCAAAAAAACTTGAGAGAGTGAACTAAAAAGACAAAAAAATATCCCAAAAATGAAACCTTAGACACCAGAACCAGAAAAATCAAAAGTTATTGAATTAGACAAAGGAAAAATCCCACTCATAAAATAAAAACCCAATTAAAAAAAAATCTTAACATACAGGTTGTTGTAAAAATAAAAAAAATAAAAAGTCGATTGGCATGATGCATCATGTTATGAACTAAGAGTTTAATAAATAAATTAGTAAGGTGGCACACAACACATATCGTTAATTGTCGTTAATTAGGCAAGGGTTGGGCTATGCGCCACGTTCATGCTGCCATGCTGGAAAAAATAAGCGACTTTCATGCGATTATATGTAGCCGAGGACGGGATTCTCGTATTTTATTTTATTAATTGGGGGTCGTAAATGAGGATTTAATTATGTTTTAAAGATTTTTAGTTTGGGGTTTTGGAAAAGTCATACGAATTTGTCAAAATGAAAAAAAAAACTGCGATTTTCAGACAATGCATGCTAGACTCATAACATCTATAGGTACCGTATAAAATATAATATTTTACGTATTTATTAAAATAAATTAGTTACTTCCATGCATATTACCCCAAGAATAAGGACGTTTATCTACACCTACACTATTATATGATAAGGTGACAGGGCATCTAATTTGAACTTCCAATAAAAAAAAAACTTGAAATCATATTTTTAGCCATTTTTTACGACTTTGACCATTTTGATAAATTACACCATGAACATGGGAACATACAAATTGAAAACATCCACCATCACCTCATCCTCTTTTCAATAATTCTAAAAAAATCAAAGCTAAATAAAGTTGGTGTAAGAAACTCACCGTTGGCGATAGGTGAAGGGCGGGTGCCCCTGGCTGCGGGCGGTTTGGTGGAGAAGGTAGTTCCGCCCATACCGTTGGTGGGCGCCGTGGACTCTGCCATGCCGTTCTTTATCGTGGTGGAGGTTGTTGTTAGAGTGACGCCTACTGTGGTTTGCTGAAAAAGAAAAATATGAACAGATGTAAGAAACTGTGTAAAAGAAATGATTTGTAAATTTGATATTACTTCCTTGAATGCCTTTTATATCAAACTAGCTGATGCCCGCGGCTTCACCCGCGTGGATGTCGTTCAAATTATATACTAAAACCTTCCTCTTGAATCACTCTATCTATTAAAAAAAACCGCATCAAAATCCGTTGCGTAGTTTTAAAGATTTAAGCATACAGACAAACAAACAAACAAAAATAGCGACTTTGTTTTATACTATGTAAGGATTGAGAGGGTTGTATTGGTGATTTTAATAATTATTACTCTGTAAAGTCACATTTGTTGACTGCCTGAGTCTATCAATAGGTTCTTACCTGGGGCCACTCTCCTACAGGTGTGGTAGCAGGCGACTGCTTAGCTGCCTTCGCTGCGTTCTCTATACTCTCAATAAGAGACTTTACTGACAGGCGGGAGTCTTGGCGGCTAACACCTGAAACAATCGTTTTAGCACTATTAGTTATATAGTTAATAGTCTATGGCTTAAATATTTACTTAGAGTCTTAGATCGATACTAAGAACAAATTTTGCTTTTCTATCAAACTCTGTTTAGAACGGACGTTAGTTTTTCTACTTTCAAGCCAGTTAATGACTATACCAAATGGGTTTTAGGTAATTATAGACCATGTTTACCAAGGATATGACGAACCCAAGTTGCCACGAGCAATTTTTTATCGCATTTAAGTTTTTCAACTCTTAATATTGAGCTGAACACTGAATCCAGCAGACTGCACCCCAGTGCTGCAGAAAAGCGCACTTGTGGTAGTGATAAACGTATTAAATCCTGTGATTACCTTTAGTCCTCCTATGCGAGGCAGCAGTGGCCATGATGTCCTGTAGCGAGGCACTGGTGAGCAGCGGCGGTGGTGGCGGAGTTTCCTCCGTGCGAGGTGGTATGGCTGGAGATGATATAGACGTTATTGACTGTGGTATACTTGATGGTGTTGCAAGGATTACTAGGCTTGTCTTACTAAAGGTGCTCCATACTAGAAATCCGGCTCGAAGGACCAAAAAAATGTTCGCACAGGAACTTACAGACCGCAAATCGCAGACGGTAAAGTTACTTTCAGAAGTGTACTTTCAAATGTTTTAGAATAATGTTCAGAAGGTACAGACGTCAGCACATCGAGCTACTACAGTCTGTAAAATTGCTTTAATAGATTTTCTACTTTTATAGCTAAAGCAAGGTTCAAGGTTGATTTGGAAAATTTGTCAGTGTCAGGTAGCTTGATGTACTGGCATCTATACTTAGGCGTATGCTCTTTATGGCAAAAAAATACATTTTAACCAAGTTATTTAATTTTAATGTTCATCTGGAACAGGATAAATGTAATAAAGGTTCCACTTTGCCTATAAAAGTAACAATCTAGAAATCCAACACCAGAAAAATCCCAGTGCGATTAAAACTTGAAGCGAAAAACCATGCTTATATAGTGACGAATAAATAAACGCATATAATGTTTCATGCTGTATTTCTTTTCACCTTAAAACCCTGAAAAAAACTCATTCTAAATTCACAATTCCTTGTATAAGGAACTTTCTTTAAATACGAAATCGACTTTGTACTCCAAAATAAGTCAAATGAGGCACAAAAGCATAGGTTAAGCTTCTGAACGCAACATACGCAGGTCTAGATTACAGCGCAAATCAGATTTAATATTCAAGTGAATTTGGGCATAGATTATTTGGCAATTTTACCCTGACCAAAAATATTTACCTAATCAGACCACTGATTTCACACAAAATATTTTTGGCAGTATTACTCAGCACCAACTAAAACGACATCTGCCAAACTCGCATATAAAGTAACCCAGCGTTCAGAAGCTTAACACCAAAAACAAATGAAACACAGACCAGCACCATGTCACCGCCACCGAATGAGACAACACACGACTCTCATGTTTCCATACATTGATACAGTTATTTACATGTAATTCACACTCGAACGTTTAGGTTTCCGGTCACAAAAGCGCTGACTTACGTAGAGGTCTTCGAGGCGGGGGATCTTTCAACGATCTTAGCGGATGCGACACCCGTTTGTGCTCCAAAGTCCTCCAATATGGCTTTTCCCTTGGCAAGGAACCTGTATTTGTGTCTATGCTTGGTGAAGTCGGATGTTGGAGTGAGAACTTTCTCGGCGCAACCTCTGTTGGTACATCTGGGTCTGGCTTCTTTTCTAAGCTTTGGACTATTTCTACAATAGATCCAGTAGCTTTATTTGGTAAGTCGTCTTTAGCGCTAGGCGCTTTTGATAATAATATGACCGATTTGGTAACACTGGCCATTTCTTTCGCAGCAGTCGTGCTATCTACAAAATCTAACGATTTCGATTTTGCATACCTATCATTTGCCTTAGGTCTTTTGATTCGTCGAGGTACTTTTAGAAGATCCTCTCTAGGTATTGCACCCAGATCATCGTTTAACGACTGGTTTTTATTTGATATTTTTTCATCATCGGCTATATTTTTATTATCTTTGGTTATTACTTCGGCAATCACAGGTCCTATTTCTTCATAAACATTTTCCTGTTCAGAATATCTTCTTTGTTCAAGTTGAGGTGGAAATGAATTTGTTGGCGTTACTTTCAAGTCTTCTTTACTTCTTTCTACTGGCTGAGGTTTTATAGAATGTGTAGAATTTATGACGAACGGTACGCTTGCTACTGGCTGATAATATTTGTTGTTGATCAAATATTGAGGAGTCTTCGATAACTTGCCAACAGTTGTGGTTACGTCTGTTGGTGTTGCTGAAACTTTTGGTACAACTCCTACAGTCTTTGGTGGTTCTAAAGGCATTATTGGACTTTTAGCAAAACTGTGTGCAGTTTTTGATATTTCCAAAGGTGAAGGCGAACGTGAAGGTTTAGCTATATTTTTACTTGGCGATGGGGTTTTCCTTTCGGGTAAGTTTTCATTTGAACCGAAAGTTTTCCATGACAGAAAAGGCAGTTGCTTTGCATTCTTTTGATAAAGGCCTCTTCTTTTAGTACTGTCTTCAAGGTTCTTCACTTCAGTCACTTTGGTATCTTTTTTGCTATCAGTATCAACTTGATCTATATCACTGTAGTAAACAGTACTTTTGTTAGCCTCTTGATCCTGTTCTACTGGGACCACTTGGGGTGCAAGAGGTTTGAAAAACATTGGTTGTATCAATACAGGGCTTATAATTATCGGAGCTGTCGGTGCAATATTACCGTTACCTATTTGAATAGGAGCCAAGAAAGTTCTAAAAGTATTTGCAGCTCTATTCATATTAGCATTAGGATTAGTTTGTACTGGAGCTGTCTTTGGTATATCATCACCTAAGTCTGTGGTATTTATTGTTAGATGATAGCTTACATTATCATCAATAGGAACTGGTGTTGTGGGTTCAGGAGGAACCGTATCACTTGTGGGTTCTATGAACTGATTGCTTGTTTCTATTTTTGGACTACTAGGTATATTAACATTAGTGGTAACTAAACTATTATTTTCTTTGGCATCGACAACTTTTGGTTTTGAATCGCGTCGAACTTCGATCTCTGGTAACTTTGCAACTCCGGATAGAGAAATCTTTCTGGAGTTATTAGTATTATCTATTTCATTTTTGGTAATAAGAACAGGTTCAGAAGTACTTTCCTCATGATTTTCTTTTAATACCTTTCTGCAAGGAGACCCTCTTTTAGCTCTGTTATTACCAATAATTCTGCCTATTGCAGCTTTGAATGTGAGCTTTAGTTCCTCATTGACCATTTTAAGTTGTTTCTCAACTTTATCATCAATAGGAATATCTCTCAGTATTTCTTTATTAGGCTGAATCAAATCAACTACTGGACCTTTACTAATATCACCAGGGTATGCAAAAGGGAGCACTTCTTCAGCCTTTACAACAGGTATATCTTGTTTTACGTCATTGTTATTGGGTTCAATGGATCCAAATTTGTTGTTATTTTTCTCAATGGGTGGTGAGAGAAAAACACTGTCAGAACCTTCCGTGAAAAGAGAGGTTTCACTTTGAGTGTTAAAAGTTAGAAAATCCACGCTAGTCGCCTCTTTCAAAGCTTCTTGATATTCTTCGTTAGTGTTTAAATTATCCATACTATAAGACTTCGGTTTTCCATTGTATGTTCCAGACATATTTGTATCGAAGATGGTACGTTTTTGTGGGATTGGTGCGAAGCTAGAATCTGATTTAATAAACCTAAAACTATGGTTCAGATCTATTACGTTCTTCGGTATTTCTGGTTCAAATGGAGGATCATCTGTCTCATCACGAAGGTCGATAGCATTTTGTCTTTTTAGCTCCTTGGTTTCAAAAGGAGGTAAGACAGCTTCGGCTAACACTCTAGTCGGGTACTCCTCTTCTGGTGATTTTGGACTATCATCATCATTCGTTTCGTCTGTGGTGACGTTTTGGATTTTGATTTTAAATTCATCTTGTAACAAATCGTCCAAGTCATTCTTCTGTTCTGGGACGTTGGAAGAAGTTCTGAAGAAGGCTTGTTCTATCAAGCTTACTTCTTTTGGTGGAGGATCAGCAACGTTGTGCACTCTAGATAGATATCTAGTTCTTATACTCTTGAATACGTCTTTAGATGGACTCAAATCATCGCTGGCCTGAGAGTCAAGAGAGTCCTTCGAGTCCAATATATTGTAATCAGAGTAAACGCTATCCATAGATTCCGATCTGTCAACACCTGTGTTGGTACATCAAATTGAGATTAGACATTGTTTAACATATATTTGATGGTCGATAACTGTTAGTTTATGAATGTCTACGTAGTTAGGCATTTTACACAGAATTAGCGCATGGGAATGCATGTTAATTCTGCTGAAATTGTTGAACAAATCTTAATGTTTGACTTCTTATTATTATTTTATTTGACTTCATGCATAATGAACAGTAAAGCTACGTCGAAAGCTATTTTATTTTTTCAATTTAATGTAATTTTGTACATAAATGTTGTAATTACCTGAAAACAAAACTCTCATTATCTTAATATTGATCACACACACGGCAATAGTAAACCCTCTTTACATCGCGTTTTATTTTGAGCATTTGCAAGATACAAAGCAAGGACTACATAACAAAAATGTTAACAAACTTCAAACTACTTTCAAATCTACCTGTCATACACATGCAAAGCTCTCAATTGCGCATTTTATAGAGGAAACAAATTTTGAGAAAACTCTGCCAATCATAACAATTTCAGTATTGGTGCAGCAAAACAAAATTGAAATAAAATCTTTATATACAGTGCTCCCAGACAGTAAAAACATTGAAATTAAATAGACATAACATCAAACTGAGCACCTAGAATTATTCACAAATGAAGATAAAAAAGATTTAAAAATAGAACTTTTCCCATAGTATTTTACATATCCGTCCATAGAGACGGACACTGAATATCTACAAATATAAATACTTCGGACGTATTAATTCCATAACAAGAGTCGTAGATAAAAAAATCACCAAAATTCGAAGTGTATCATACAAAGCCAATTCATAAATATCAAACGCATCCACATTAATCCCCACAAGATTCTCTCCCTCAATCGTCCACTTACCCTTGATGGAGTGCATCTGGTCTTCTAAGAGTCGTATCCTGTCTCTTGCGACCTTGTTCTCGGAGACCAGGCGCTCTAGTTCCCTTTGGGCTTCGGTCTTGAAGTCATTGGCTACGCGGACTGTCATTAGGAGGTCGCTTTGGAACTGCTTCCATTCGGCTTCCTGAAAGGAGAGATAGTTGGAGGTGAAGACAGGTTGTCTATATCACAGATAATTCAGGGTAGAAGGGATACAGAAGCTAAAATGGTTACCACATATGATTACATCGTTCTGAACCTCGCCACATAGAAACTTTTTGTGGCCTATTGTGTAGTGGGGTAAAAACCGAAAAACTGCCGAAAAATGTTCGCGACCAGACACTGAAGCTTCGTGAGACGGGGACAGAATCAAGTTGTGAGCGGTAAAAAACGAACGAGTGGGTAGACTGATTTGTCTCCTCATAAACACACACCCGCAAGAACTGTAGTATATCCGCGATCATGGTGTTTGCAACAGCGCCAAAATATCGGGAATTCAAGACAAACAGTAAACATGGTAAATATCTCGTTTCCAGTTTTAATGGTAATGTAAGTGAGCATTTAAGTTTAAAAACTTATATCCTCACTATGTGTCTGACTTACGTCTCTTTTTTATTTTTTGGAGAGTAGGAAATTATCAAATGACTTCTCCCGCTGGGCAGAGCGGAAGGGAGTGTCAGACTTCTACTGACTAAAAACCACCCATGTTCCTTCTGAGCCCTTTGTGTCTGGGGTCGCGGTATCACTTACGTCTCTCTCCCGGTCCCTAGTGAGCTGCGCATGCCTGGAGCGCGCCTCTTGCAGCTGTCTCTCCAGCTCTGCCACCCTCGCCAGCGCTTCGCCCGCTCGACTCATTAGAGCTAGCTTCTCGTCTGATGCTACTTGCACCTGGGAAGATTGAAAAATGAGCAGACTGTTATAAATGGATATAGTGGGTATACGACTGGTCGACTGCCAGCAGGCTTGAAATGCACACAGTTTTCAGAGTGAGAATTAAAGATTTTTTTTTTTCTAAAAACAGCATAATTATCATAATCATCGTATGTATGTATGTCCTGTGAGAGGGACTTGGCTATTTAATCCACCACGTGGGCCCAAGTGCTGTGAAGTTTCGATTGCCAAAGAATTGTTATCAAAAGCTATAAAGTAAAACTGATTGTATTGCTATTGTTGTCTGCCTCGATGATCTAGTGGTCGCAAGCGCGACTGCTGAACACGAGATGTGAGTTCGATTCCCGGTTCGGGCCAAGCGTTATTGGGTTGTTCCATCAGGAATTTATCAACCACGTAGTCTGAGTTTGTGGCAATAGGCTCTCCTTCTGTCCCATGTAGGGACTTAAAAAATAACTGGCGAAATGTGGGTGTACTATTAGGCCACACCTCTGTCCTTCAGAGATTACATGTAAATTGTATTTTTTTTTGTAAATTCCCTGTCATATAGTTCTCGTTACCTGTATCTGCAACTCGTCCGCGTTGTCCTGCAACGTCTTGAGCTCTCCCTGCATGGCCGTCTTCTCCTGACGCAGCTGTTCGATCTGGAACTCCAGCTCCGATATCGTTGACTTCGCATTGTTTCGTGATACCTGCAATGATTCAATCAATATAACGGCACGGTTAGCGCAGTGGCTAAGCGATTGGACTGCTGCGCTGCGTGTCGCGGGTTCGATTCCCGCACGGAACAAATATTTGTAAGGCCTGCAGATAGTTGTTTCGGGTCTGGGTGTGTTTGTGTATGTGAGTTTAAATGTTTGTAAACGCACCCACGATACAGGAGAAATTCCTAGTGTGGGGCAACGTTTTTTAAAAAAAATATATATATTATTATATTAGTAGCTAGAAAGTTTCACCAACACATTTTTTCAAACCTTACCTACAAATAAAGAAAATTGAAGTTTGTAATTTCAGAATAACAGCTTTTTACTGATAGTCCAGTCAACAAAGAGATTGTAGAGTGCGTGAGCAAGGCCCTAAGCAATTACTTCAGAAAATTGTTATGGGTGCTTAGAGAGTTAACATACTAAAAGTCCTGACATCTAGGGGGTGAGGCGGAGTGGGGGGAGGGGGTTAAAGTTCCCATTTTTCAGTTTTTCGCTAATATCTTTTAAACGGTGCGTCATGGAGATAAGAAGTCTGCTACGCAATGAAAGCTTATAAAATTATGTACAACTTTTATCTTATACACTTTTTCACATTCCTACCTATTTTCGAACTACACATTCCGGAAAAGTGAAAATTGAAAAAATCTGCTTGAATTGAACACTACCTTTTGTATACTACTTCCTTCACGTTATCTGGGGATAAAAAGTATCTTATATCTTAAATCAACTCCTACTATATCAATTTACTAAATTTTATCCAAATCTGTACAGCCGTTAGGATATCAAAACTTTTATCTACACTTGTCTTAACACTTTTTCCAAATTTTCACCAGCGTACTGGTAATCACTGGTATCGGTACTTATTGAGGGAGGTCAGTCTTGCTGGTGCGCCATATCATTTGAGGAAGCACATCTTCCCAGCCTCTTCAACCTCACTGTGCGTGGAGGTAGGCTTGTAAAAGATCGCAGAATATTATTTTTTATATTATTTTTTTAAGATTTAAGGTACTTTTTATCCCCAAATAACGTGAAGGAAGTAGTACACAAAAGGTAGTGTTCAATTCAAGTAGTTTTTTTTTTCAATTTTCACTTTTCCGGAATGTGTAGTTCGAAAATAGGTAAGAATATGAAAAAGTGTATAAGATAAAAGTTGTACATAATTTTATAAGCTTTCATTGCGTAGAAGACTTCTTATCTCCATGACGCACCGTTTAAAAGATATTAGCGAAAAACTAAAAAATGGGAACTTTAACCCCCTCCCCCCACTCCGCCTCAACCCCCAGATGTCAGGACTTTTAGTATGTTAACTCTCTAAGCACCCTGAACAATTTTCTGAAGAAATCACTTAGGGCCTAACTCACGCACTCTACAACTCCTTACGGGTGATTTATTGAGTGGACTATGAAAGTATATACCGTATTTGTTTTTGTTGTTGGCAGATACTTAACTGATATTATAAGGTGTAGTTACGGTTACTTCTACTAAAAAAAAAACATGGGGTTCCGTGCAAAAACTGTAAAACAATACCGATTAACTACACCGGGAAGTATTATTTTTACCAGAATTTTAAGCCGATGAAGATAGCGGGGCACAGCTATTTCTTAGTATAATTCCAAAAATTGCATTGATTCAGGTGCCAAGAAAACGTAGCTCCATACTGTTATCCGCTAATCAGTAATAAAACCAGGTCTATAGTCACCATAGCATCATCATGCATCTTCCTAGCGTCAGCATGCGCGCGCTCGAGCTGGCGGTGCGCGTGCGCCAGGCGCTCCGCCAGCGCCAGCGCGCGCGCACCCGCCGCCTCCGCCTCGCGCCGCGCCGCCGCCGCCGCCGCCTCCGCCTCCGCCGCGCCCGACACCACGCCGTCGCGCTCCTCTAGCTGCGTGACGAGATACGTTTTCATTCATTTTTGGATTGATAAGCTTTCTAAAGCCATATAAGGCCTTTGACAACATCACGCATTCCACAAGATTTAATGCCCTGACAAAACAACAGATAGAACTTACCTACATACATATTGTCCGTAATATAAAACACCCATAGTACAACTGATAGTATGTTAGTAAAATTAAGTTCAAAATTTGACATTCTCAAGGGAGTCAAACAGGGCGACCAACTAACTCCAGAACTGTTTCAGACGCTGGCAGTCAAATTTGAAGTAGCCCTTTGGGGTAGTCGTCGGTGAAACAAGGTTGAATAACCTACGTTTCGCTGATGACATTGTCTTTTCCTTCCCCCACAATTACAGGACTAGAGGAAATGCTACAAGATCTTGGCAATACAAGCCTTGAGGGGGGACTAAAGACCAACTTGTCGAAGACCAAGCTCATGACCAACAGTAAGTCAACAGTAAATAACAACTCTCGCTCTGGGCAGAGCGGTAGGGAGTGTCAGACTTCTACTGACTAAAAACCACCCATGTTCCTTCTTAGCCCTTTGTATCGAGGCCGCGGTATCTCTACCGAACAACCCGCAGCCGCGACGGGACCAACAGTAAGTCTTACCTTAGCTTTAGCAGAATCCAGCAGGTCAGTGAGTGTGGCGATCTGATGCTGCCTGCTGGCTGCCAGCTCTTGTGCTGAGTCGGCGTCGTGTTCGCATCGCGTTCGTTCTGACTCGGCTCGCTCTAGGTTGCCCTCCAATACTCTGTGGAAACAAATAACAATAATCAACTGACGACAGGGTTATTCTTTGATCTATCAAAAGCATTTGATTTAGTTTCCCATGACATATTATTAAATAAATTAGAGGCTGTCGGAATTAGAGGACTGCCACTTCAGTGGATATCGTCATATCTAACTGACAGACAGCAGTGTGTCGCTGTCACTAAACTTGATGAAAGTAGGAACATGACACAATTCTCGTCTGAATATAAGACTGTTAAACGCGGAGTCCCCCAGGGTAGCATATCGGGCCCTATCTTGTTCCTAATCTACATAAATGACATAGTAAATGTGACTAATCATAAATACTTTATTTTTGCTGATGACATTTCCATAATTCGGTATGTAAAGTATATTTTAGGTATTTTTTTTTTATTTTTATTTCGTAAAACATTTAATTTTAAGCCACTAATTTGAAGCATTTTGTTTTCCCAATAACAGTTATTTTTTTATTATTTTTTAAAGTAATATTCGTGATGACGTCATTTCGTATCCTGAATAGCTTTAAGTCTTTGCCACGTTTTCAGTACATACAAAAACCACATATAACTTCAAACTTGACATTGCCAACAGTTAACACTTGACAGATCAGATACCTTACTGATTTTTTATTTTGTTGTGAAATGTTAATGCTGTGATCGTGGCTGTGATTTCCTACGATTTTTAGCTTTAATTTCCATCCATTAGCCGTGCTGCGTATCCGTGCAATGAATCGGTCATCGATAATTACTGCTAAATGCTTCGTACCGTCATGTAGAAACACTACAACAAATAGCCGACACAAATTGTTTGTAAATGTGAAAGAAACGCTAAAAAAGAAGTGGTGCGAGAAGGTAAATATGGAATACAAGCCTGGGCGTCGTCTTTTTTGTTGCGAAGATCATTTGAACGTAAGTATTACAAAAAAAGTACCTATGTAAAAACGAAGGCGAAAAGTAGGTACCTAATAGAATCCTGAGATAGAATCCTACAAAAAATTCAGAGAACATGTCGGGTGGTCAGGGCTCTCGAAATGAAAATTAAATCTCGTGAACTACTTTTATATTAGAACAATTTCAGCTTTCAATTTACTTCAAGCCATGTTTAACATTCAATCTTTTTGCAGTTGGAAGAAGATCTTGAAAACTACCAATATTACAAATTAATGAAAGGAAGACCTGTACCTACTCATTCAGTAGTCAGCCACAAACATGTTGGATACCTAGATGCTGTAGTATTAATTGCATGTGGTTTAATAAATTTACAAAGTGAAATAATAAAGACTGATTATATAACATTATCGTTTTATTTGTAATAAGCACTAAACAGTAAATACTGTTGAATTTACAAGAAACGAGCAGTTAATATACCTGTACAAATTACAATACCTTATTTTACACCTTATAATATATTCTCTTTATTTGTTTCACTTACATAACACTTATATATTACATTTTTAAACATTTATTTTCTCATTGGCCGTTACGACTATCGGCACAAAGCTAGCAGAGTTCACATACCACATATCGACAACCTCGTGTGCTAAGTCCAGACATTTTATTTGCTTCTCTTTCTCAGCTTTCACGAGGTTCTCGTTCTGTCATGAATAGTCCTGTCAGTGATGATAGACTGATCCCAGTACAACGTTACATGGTCTTTTTAGAGAACTGGGTCGGGCACATACTTGTAGTAAGTACGATACCTACCTCTGATTCTACAAGTTTATATTTCAAGGCAAGTTGCTGGTGAATAATCCTGGCCACTTGATTGTGCCTGTGCAAGTACTCGCCGTTACCCAGATGATAACAACCAGAAATAATATGTCTGATGGACTCACCCGGACGGTGGCATGCCCGACACACGTCAACCGTCCCGTCCTTCATAATAGTAATAATATTCTTTTTGTATATAAACATTTTCCAAAATATTAACGCTTTATCAATCAGGTCCCTATTGTATTGATGTTGGTTCACTGCTCCTTTTTTCCAACCAAAATAAAAACACCAGTGTACGTTTGCATCCACCGGCAGAAGCAGCACAGCCATCACAAGTTGCTTGCAATATGACTTCATCCTTTTCGTTGAGAGTTACAGTTACCATGTACTGCTTATTTGACACTCGGTGTTCTGGAACTACTTTGGCCCTCACGATGAACTTGACTTGGTCTCTTTTGACTTCAACATAGCCAACAGCAGAGTCCACATAGGAAGCGCGAGACAACCTGGATTACTAAAAATATATTAGTTAAGTAGTAAAATTACTAATGTAAATGGGTGCAAGGTATTTATAAATATAGGTAGGTACAGCAGTAGTTACATTGTTACTTACATTAGAGCTTTAGTTCCTCAGATTTCAGCGATGTTATATTTATCATCATTTTTCATGATCATAACATTCCAGCATAACATTCCAACTCCAGGATCATAACATTATCCAATTTGGGCAAGTTAGTAGAGTCGCTGCGTTCAAATTGATCCATATTTAACTAATCCATACAATAGGCAGGCAGTTCCGTAAAGCGTGCAATGGTCGATCAATGGTGCAGTAAGTATCAAAGTCCAACGGGAAAGCAAGGTCTGTCGTGTACAAAGAATAAACGTAGAGAAAGAGAAATTAAGGCAGCGCGCGATCCGTCCTTAGCTAGCATCTAGTAGTATTGACACTGACAATGATGGACTGACAACAACAGTTTTTTTTTAAATTTATCTTGAAAAGCACGAAGGAAGTAGTCTATTCAGGAAACTTTATGACGTCATTTAGAGGTCAAATGAAAGTCAAATCGTTACAAGTATTATTGTGAAAATAAACACAATCTTGTATTATAGAGAGCTAAAAGTAGAAAAATAAGACATAAGACCTCAAAATCTCCAAATGGTTTTGGAATCAGCGTAGGTTCATTTTTACTTTACATACCGAATTGTGACGACCGATAAAAAATATAAATTAATTATTGATCATGAAGCGGACATAAATAATACAATAGATAATCTAATTAATTGGTTAAATAATAATAATTTAGCTATTCATCTTAAAAAATCTGTATATATTCAATTCAATCAATCTTATCAAAATCAATTTAATTTTAGAATGGACATACCACAAATTACACAAATGACACAAACCAAGTTTTTAGGAGTAGAAATTGACGAGCATTTAGACTGGAAAGCGCAGGTCGATAATGTTTGCAAGAAAATAAATAAAGTATACGCCCTCAGACAGATTAGGAAGGTAACAAATATAAAAACAGCTGTGATGACATACCGTGCATATGTTGAGTCGTCGTTACGGTATGGATTAATTATGTGGGGAAATAGTACTGACCACAATAGAGCATTTGTCGCTCAAAAAAAATATTTACGAGCCATATACGGGATACCATCTGATGAGTCATGTCGGCCTATATTTAAAAGGCTTGGTTTGCTACCATTACCTTCACTATATTTGTATGAAGCATGTATGTTTGAAAGAATTATTTAAAACAGCAGAGGAAATAAGTTCTCGAAGTCGTCGTGATCCATACAGACTCCCTAGATTAGCAAAATATAACAAAAGCTGTCTGGCTATGTGAGTACGTGTTTATAATAAGTTACCTAATGAATTTAAAATAATAAATTGCAGATTATTCAAAACTAAATTGTACAAATGGCTAAACGAAAACAATTTCTACAGTATTAATGACTATTTTGAATTTAAATTATAATGTTTGTACTTAAATGTTTAATTTTCTAAGTTTGCATGCTTTAACTTTAAGCAAAACATGTATGGTCTTTTATGCTATAACAACACCTATGTATACCATGTTTTACGCAAATAAATAAATTATGTTATCTTATCTTATCAAAATAACCATTATATTTAATCACTAGCGGACGTCCCGCGGTTTCACCCGCGTATTTCCCGTTCCCGTGGGAATACAGGGATAAAAAGTCAAGCCTATGTTACTCAGGGTGAATGTAGCTTTCTAATGGTGAAAGAATTTTTGAAATCGACGCAGTAGTTTTTGAGTTTATTTATTACAAACATACAAACATACACACAAACATACAAATCTTTCCTCTTAGATTATGGATACTACAATCTGTAAATTTTCTTTAGATTATCAAGTTTATCTTTGAAGCATTAAGTTCAAGGTGTATTGGGTTGACAACTTCTGGTAGCTTTACGTGATGGATAATGTGGAGTCCTAAAAATTAACTTCAACTTTTGGAGGCTGACGAAAAAATCTAAAGGACATCACACTAATATTATAAAGGCGAAATTTTGTGTAATACTTAGTGATTGCCATTGATGCCTAATGCTATTATTATGCAATCTTGTTTATCTATCAGAATATCTCAATAAAACGTCATCAAGGAAACACCTACAATATTTCTGATAAAAAATAATCTAAAATATGTCGGGCCAAAAATAATCTAAAATATTCAAATCAACTAATTAAATCTGATCCTTGTTAAACGATAGTATCGTCTCGTAATCTATAATATAAAAATGAATCGCAAAATGTGTTGGTAAGCGCATAACTCAACAACGCCTGGATCGATTTGGCTAATTTTGGTCTTGAATTATTTGTGGAACTCCAGAGAAGGTTAAAAAACTAATTAGTCCGTCAGATAGATTTCCAAAAATTATTGGACACGTATTTTTTCTTTTTTCACGTAAACTTAAAATGAAGACGATACAGTGCTTCGAAAACTCGTGTGACGTCATATGATAGTACATTTTGACGACACAAGTGACGTTTCAAGCCCCACTCCAAGATCTTTGGCGCGTTTTATCTTCGTAATTTTTTATTGATTTGATAAAACAAAAAACACGTATTCAATATTTTTCGGTAATCTAACTTACGGACTAAACAGAATCATATTATTTTGACCCAGTCCGATCCCCTATTACTAATCTTAACAATATTTACCATGTTTTGGATGGCAATCTAAACCAGTTTGGAATGCAATAAATGCGAATGCGAAAAAGTACTTTCTAGATTGCGTTAAACTCAAGATAGTTTGTGTGGTATGTTTATATTTTTTTATAATGATTTCAACATTAAAAGTAGCCTTAGTGAATTTTTTAACATCATCTATCTGCCAGTAAAAGTCCCGTCAAAATCGGTCGAAACGATTCGGAGATTAGCCGTACCTACTTGAATCCGACCGAAAGTTTTGGGTAACAGCTAATCATACTATTTTAAATGCAAAAGTTTGTGAGGATGGATGGAATGGCTGTTTGTTACTCTTTGACGCAAAAACTTCTGAACGGATTTGGACGAAATTTAGTTTATACCCTGTAATATCACATAGAATACTTTTTATCCCGGTAGTATAATTCCGTGGGACAATTATTGGATTCCACGGGGAAGAAGCCGTGGGCATAAGGTATTATAGTAAGCTACAAAGCTGTACTTTGACCTACCACCTTTACCTAACAGAACTTTTCAAAAACCCATTTTATCTATAAATAAAAAGAGAAGTCCTGACTGATTGACTGACTGACTCATCAACGCCCAGCCCAAACCCTTGGACCTAGAAAGCTGAAATTTTGCACAAAGGTTCCCTTTATAATGTAGACAAGGAATAAGGAAGGATTTTTCGAAATTCAACCCCTAAGGGATTTAAATAGGGGATGAAAGTTTGTATGGAAAATCGACATTTTCACGCGGGCGAAGCCGCTGGCAAAAGCTAGTTTAGTTATATTAGTTCAATAGCTACAATAACTCTTACCGTATCCTCTCCGCGAGCGTTTCATTTTCTTTGGTCTTCTCTTCGAGCGCAGTCTTGGCTTGGTTCAACTCTGCCTCGATCTGTTCCTGCTTTGTTAGCAGGTGCCTACGCTCTTCTTGAGATAGCTGGAATGTGGTAAAACAAAGTGTGTTGTTTAAACTGACTTTTGAAGTAATAGGAACGTGATTTTTAAAGTAATTCTTCTTGTAGATTTTTTTGCAAAAAATAGTAAAAACTGATACGGGTGTATCAGTTTTTACTATTTTATCAGTCAAAATGATCGAGTTGAAGGAATCTGAACCGTTAATCATTTACCGTAGGAGACAGAAATTAAGGTCGTTATTGCTGAATCATTTCTTATTTTCTGACGAGACCCTAGCTTAACGAATTAGACTCGTTCAGACTAACAGATTGGCTGAAGAAGACATGAGATAAAAAAGATTGGAACGGAAAGGCGACCCACTGACCACTTGGGGTAAAAATGGCTAACACTAAAAAATAATAAGTTGATATCCATCACGAAACGGAGTTTCTCTAGCTAATTCAACTTAACCTTATAGATAAGTTAAATAAACGGTGCAATTCTACAGCTTTATTATAAAATGTTCATTTTATTTACTTATGTGCTGACCTTGAGAACAGCGAAGAGCTGCTGGTCGGCATCACCAGAGACAAGCGTCTCCGGTTCAACGCCTTCGCGTAGCAGAAGCTCTTGTAGAGTGTCCACCTGGAGATAAAACATTTACATTCAGTTTTATCATAAGTGCCATCAAAACAGGAGCTAGTGGCAAAATAATAACAGCCGCACGAGTTAATCTTCAAGGATAAGCCGTCCTTGCCGAGGTTGGTCCGTGGATGGGTGGGCATCATACATACAAAGTTGCTTCCGTACCTCGAAAAGCAAGCTAAGCCGTTGGTTCCGGCTGTAATTTGTAGATCTTTGACGAGTAGTGAGAACCCGAAAGTCCGACATTCAGCCTTACCAAGGTTAGGAGTTGCTGGGTTTTGAATGCCAGAAAGGCAAGTCACTACCTATAAAATACTAGTACTTAGCTAAATTCGGTTAGGCTGGGTAGATAATGTTGTTGAAAGTGAAGATTTTGGGCATTCAATGAGAGTTCTAGTTTTTACCTTCGTGCGGCTGTCCTCCAATTTCTCAGTCTGCCGACACAGCGACTCCAGCAGCACTTGTTTCTCATCAGCCAGCCGTTCGTTGTCAGCGTGAGCATCTGCTAACTGTGTCTGAAGGTCTGCTAGCTCGGCTAGAGTGGCTTGCAGTTCTTCGCTTGTACTGGAATAGAGCAATGTCATTATGAAAAATTGTTAGTTACTATAAGTAGGTACTGAAAGTAGCAGGGATCCGCTGGACGCGAGACGCATGAGACCGATCTATTAGTCCAAGATCCCAGGGCCGCCAGACGTCACGTATTTTCTAACGAAGGAAATGTGGACGATTGAGTAGTGTTAGTATGAACTAAGAACACACTACTACCAGCTTGCTTGGACGGCCAATTTTCAGGTATCAGGTCATCAAGGTACACAAAAACATTACTAATTTCACGTATTTTCTACTAGCTGATTTTTACGTATATTGTAGGCAATATCCATAAAAATAAGTTGCCAATACTCGCAGACACTTCCTAGCGGCCGTTTTGCTTAACAGACGCTTTAAAGTTCCCAAAAAGTTTAGACTTAAACGTATTGTGGCCGTTTACCTGAGATCGCATGGCATCGCTCGTGTGGCTGACATACAGACCTCCACTGGACTCATTCGGTGAGCATTCAACAGGATCTGTCTATTGCCTGTGTCTTCAGAATTTTGTTGAAAACGTTGCTTTCAACGCTCGGATGCATTTTGGAGCGCCTGCCCAAAATAGCATGGCAATATCCCGATCAATTAGCTTTAAGTATTAAATAATAAGGCGTTCAGCATTCTTTAAAGCGTCTGTTAAGCAATACGGCCGACGGAAAGTGTCTGGGAGTATTTGCGACTTATTTTTAAGGATATTGCCTAAAATATACGTAAAAAAGTGATTTTTTTGTGTACCTTGATGACCTGATACCTGAAAATTGGCCGTCCAAGCAAGCTAGCTGGTAGTAGTGTGTTCTTAGTTCATACTAACACTACTCAATCGCCCACATTTCCTTCATCAGAAAATACGTGGCGTCTGGCGGCCCTGGGATCTTCGACTATATGTGGCGATACTTGGTGGAGGCCTATATCCAGAGTGAACGTTTTTCGGCTGAAAAGATGACTATATTAACCCACTGCTTAGCAATGAGCAAGAATGGCACCATAGCTTATTAGGACTTTAGGAGGTCATGGATGGAGTGGATCGACTGTGAATAATCCATGATCCATGGCCGACACCTAATCTTATTGAAAGCTGAAAGGAGCAGTCTATAAAAAAAGCAGTAAATTGAATAATATGCGAATATAAATAATAATATAGTCAAATTATACTTCTCGATTGTAACGAAATCAAAGCATTTATTTTAAGTAGGCCAGTTACAGGCAGTTTAAATTTGTCGAAAAAGACAACTACAGTCCTAGTAACAAGGTATAAAAACTGTGAAAGTACCGTAGTTGCCCATTCCAAAGCGTAGATATCTATGGAGAAGAAACTTCAAGAATAACTCAAAGAAAGATTTTACCCCTACCCAGGGTATACTGATGTCCTCTCATTTTCTTCTATTACCTGTAGTGGTGCTCCTCCATCTGCAGAATGCGGTCCTGCAGACACGCGACGGACACCTCACTGAGTGATGACGACGAGTGCTTGTCCCATTCCGGAGTGCTCGGCTCGCCGCTGTCACCCTCACCCTGTGATCCAAACACGTCGGTTAACCAGCACCTTCTGGGCTCGTTCCATCATAGACTTCATTCATCGCTTTCCATCAGGCGTGATCGAGGACAAGAGCAGGCCCATTTTGCAATTAAAAAAACTTCTAAATATTTGAAATTTTAAGTAGCCGTAATATCTAAGACTGCTCAGTATTTTCGCACTGCTCTTCCTCTAGGACCATTTTATACGGCAGACGTGAGACTTAATCTTCGAACGTGTGTATTTATCTAATAACTGACTATGAGAGATAGATTCAAAATTATACCACTGATCCGTAAGGCAACAAGAATGCTACAGTTATTGCTCCGTATCTTTTTAATAGGCTTTGGCAACACCTCAGATTCACTCCTCAAAGTAATGAATCTGAGGAAGGTATTCATTTTGACCTATTTTGTCACTTCTAAAAATGCCTAGAAATAAACCTTGATATCAATTTTATAAATGCTGAAATCAGTTATATTATTATGTCCCGCCTGTCCTATTGCTTGCACATCACAGGAGCTGATGGTCGCTACTGAAAGCGCCAAACTCATCATCAAATTTTAGGCTCTCAATAACTCACATTAGCAAGCGCAATAGACGCAGGCGCAGAGGAATGCATGCGACGCGGCGCGGGTGCGAGCAACAGTTGTCGCTTCTCGCTGTCGGAGAGCGGGGAGTGCGCCACGCCGCGTAGCCGCGCGCGCAACGCGCCGTTTTCGTCGGCCAGCCGCTCCAGCGCTGCCTCACGTTCTGAGTCCATACTCTGGGGAAAGAAAGCGAGCATTTAGCTGGATGACTACCTATCACCTCCCATGGCCACAACGACATCTTCTCATATGGGCCGAAACGTCAAAGAGATGACTGCGGAAATAGCCCGTCTAGATGCACGTACTATCACCGCAGCCGATGCTTGACTCCTTGTTACAAAGTTTCTCCCCTTTCTGGGGCGGCAATCTATACATGGATGAGTATAGTGTATTTAGTATCTTTAACACAAGATGGGGCTCCGTCGTGTCTAACCGATGGTAACCTTTTCATCAGGTAAAGCCCGTTGGTGGCCACCAAAATATGCGGCGACAGTGACGTTCGTAAGGTCCTCAAAAGTTTTAAGGACAATTAGGACAGTCAAGTACGTGGGCCATGTTTTGAAAGACCACCTTAGCCTTTCCCAAGGTCTAATGGATTACCGGTGGCTCCATTTTTTTTTAAAATTACCAACTAAGAAATTGTCTCGGAATGTCGGAACAAATCTATAAAAAGATGTTATTTAAAACGATTGACGACGTGAGATCATGGTTAAAGCTAGAATTCGAAAAGGCAGCTGGTGGACACTACACTGCCATGATCATGGTTACTAGCCAAGCATCTTTGTACGAAATACCTTCTCATCAAACAAACCTTCATTCGATCCAGCTCTCCTCTTAGCCGGTCGGCTTCAGTGACCTTCTCCAGCAACTCTTCGACCCTGGCCTGCAGCTGAGCTCGCTCCATCAATGTGGCTTCGAGCTCTCTTCTCAAGGATTCGATCTCCCGGACCCCGGATGCCAAAGACGCCTGAGAGCAATGCTAAAACATCAGAGATAATTTTGTGGTAGAATAGCCTATACCTAGATACCTCCCAACTATTTGGTGTGAAATAATAAGCTAATTCTCGTTTTCATTTACACAAGGAGAAATGACTGTTTAAATAAAAGTGACCTCGGATATACGCCTAAAATCATTTGGCGGCCTAGTGTAAGTGAAAACGAGCGTAAATATCAGAAGCCAGCCCTTATAAAAATTGCACTACAGAGAACTAATCTTGAATATGAATTGTATTGAATTGAATATGGTTGTTTTAACAAACATTTGACTACAAATTATTACGATTTGTATACTTCAAACAGATTATAATTAAAGTCTTGTGTTGAATTACGACCATCCAGTCGTGTAGTATTACATACATTCCGGCATTTGAAATTATAGCTACTCCTCTTATTTGAAGGTCACCAGATTTATTGAAAGAGCTCATAAAAATCCAATCTAAAGTAAGTAGGTATACGCTACTTCAGGCTAATTAAAATCACAGAACTTGATACTTTTATATAATCATTTGTTTGTCTCTTTAGTTATCGTAAGAAAGTGTGTCAATTTATAGCGGTCTCAAATATTTTTATACGAATGTAATCTGAGCGTCATACTGACTTTTGACACGCTTCAACATTTAAAACTACCGTTATTTGTACTTCCTATTTAATTTCAAAGAACGGACCGATGAAATAAGTGTGTATGAAGCTTGAATATTATTCTATACTTATAAATTCGTATGTTCTGATTTCCTGACTGACTTTTCAACGCACTGCTCAAGCCATCAGATAGGTAGCTAGTATATCAGGCATCGAACGATAAAAGGATTTTGGCTAACAGAACACAACCCCTAAGCGGGTAACATGAGAATACGAAAATCCGTCACCAAAGGAAGCTGGTGCGGGTCAACTAGTAAGTTATAAAAGTACAGTTACTGACCTCAGATGGTACTCTAGGCCTGAGCTCCACTTCCTGGAACCCGGACATGTGCTCGGCATTCAGAGTGACGGGCAGACTGATGCACTCCTGCGAGCCTCGCCCGTCTACCGACCCCAGCTCCTCGGCACTGCTGTACGCGTGCACTCCAACCGGCCCATCTTCATACTCGAGCCCTTCCCGAAGCTCAGGGTCTTCTAAAACAGCATTGTTGTTCCCCAAATCCTTCTTTTTATGAGCTTTATGGAGCTTCTCCTTCGACCCAAAGATTTTCAAAGCCTTGTCGCGAGCTGGTGCGACCTTGTGGTGCTTCGAATCGAGGCTTGAGACTGACGGTGCCCCCTTCAGAGTCCCCGACTCTTGCTTCCCCTGACTTGGCCCTCTACGGAACAATGATTTGAACTTCATCATCTTGAATTATTTATATCATTTTTCGTTTTCGTTTCACTGATCGGAGTTCGGTTTCATTTCGTTTGTTTCACTTTGTATTTGTACATAGCTGTTGTGATCGGAATTAGATTAGTTCATTGTGTTGGACAATACTTTGACGTCTTTTAGATTCACTATAACGGTAGCTACTATATTAAAAAGGAACACAATCTTAGTTCATAAAAAAACATTAATTATCACTCCCTAAAAGGATCAACTTCGTAACGGAAATCACTCGACACGTTTTTAGACTGCGAGACTGCGAACAAAAAATTCGATGGTCTCGCGCTTCGCTGCGGACGAGGACGACAGATGTCCGTATCTTCACAGGAAACTCTCACTACTCAAGCTCGATAAAGACAGAGTCTGAGACAACATACCACAACACACCTTATCTGAACTACGTATATCAGATAAAATACGGTAATTAATCAAAGGTTATAAAGATAACCGTGTAAGCAGAGGTAACGCGCTCAGTTCACAGAAACACTGACATAATTTCCCTATCGATTGCCTTCAAAGCCACAGATTAATCAACTCATTTAAATAAAGATAAAGAGATAATAATGAAAAGATTAAATATGTCTATAAAGTATCGTGTTTCCGATTTCCATACAGATTTGGCAATGAAATAAATACGTAGACCGTATCAGCTGGTAATCATCCCACGCTAGTTGTAACACTCAAGGACAAATACGTGAGTGAGAAAAACGGCTTTACTCATAATTAGACAGACAAAAACGAAACTTTGTCAAGGTAAGAGAACAACATTTATTTGTGAAACATTTTGGGAGAAGAGAAACATTCCCTTTTGACACCTTCTAGGAATTTTCTACATAGAAGGAAAATATCTACAGTAAACCCTAATGTGCTCTGATTTAAATGAGAAAAAGATGATCACAACAATACAGATAAGGTTAATCGAGATTTAATTAATGAAATGTAAAACTATGAAAATAAGGTAGACAATAGCGACATGAATATGCACGGTATGACTGACTCAACTAATTTTAATTGCATAGCACGCACAGTATTCATTAACAGGTATCTAGGAATGTATTATACATGATGTGGAGTAAATAGTAGTGCGGCTGGCATGCATCAATTACCTATTGAAGGCAGATATGCTATTTGTCCATGGTTGGTGTGTTCATGCTTGGTAGCGTTTGAATTCGGAATATGAAGTAGGGTTGTTATTACAAAGTTGGAAGTTTTGTCATTGATCTAATAGGGTTATTCATAAAAACATAACTTTATACCATAATCATCTTCGGTGACATCGCTTTGAAATATATTTTGAATTTAAATAATCTTAGTTTGCATTTGGTTTATGTGTTTTTAGTTTTAGGGTCCATAATTCAATATTCTCTTTTTGGAGTCGGTCTGGCATTGATAATTTTTGTATCACATGCTTCTGTGTTGGGTACATCTGAATATTAATCTTTGTTGCTATTAGATTAGAACTCATCATTATCAGTTTGAAATCGTGATTTATAATCTGTTCCAATAGTTATATTATATTTCAAAGCGATGTCACCGAAGATGATTATGGTATAAAGTTATGTTTTTATGAATAACCCTATTAGATCAATGACAAAACTTCCAACTTTGTAATAACAACCCTACTTCATATTCCGAATTCAAACGCTACCAAGCATGTACACACCAACCATGGCAAAAAGGACTACGATTGCATAAAATTCCCCGACATTTAAAACACAATTACCCTATGGGTGTCCGTCACTTATCCGATAATCCAAGTTACTCGGAACAGGACAGGCACCGTGGCCCCTATATGCAAATAGATAGGGGACCAGGCAAAGGGCAGCCTTTGTTTCTGTCTCTACTGCAGCAGGAACATTCAATTGCTTTTATTTGAAATCGTCACGTTCATTGTCCTTTTGTTGTTCTATTCAAGGATTACAATAGATTTTTTATAGCTGAGGTTGTCTTTGGGTTGTTGAATGTGTGAAAGAGTTTGGTTAAAACAACTTGTTCCGTTTTCTTATTTTGTGCAGTGGTTTTAACTTTTATATCGTCTTTCTCTATTGCATTGCAATTTGCATTTGCAATTTTGGGCTATTTATGATGATAATTTTGTTTTGAAGCAGTTATTTAAATGTCGTGTGATATCATTAAAATCATATTTTGTGATTTACCGATCCACTTTACATGAAAAGCGTTCTACAACAAACTTCTCGCATCGACATAATAAAGGGTAAAGGCGGAACTACTTACTGACTTTAATTTCCCACAATAGCATGTCTGGTTAGTCCCGCATAATCATAGTAATTGTTATGGCTACACAACACCACACCCATAGTCCAAACAGCGAAGCTTATGCCCAGCCCAGTGTCAATTTACTTCGAGTAATTCAATCGAAACATGCTATACTGTAGTAACGTGTATGTATGTAAATGTATGCCTGATTTGTATGTGGACGGTGCGCGCCAGCGGACGCCAACTAACCGATTTAGGAATGGTACTGCACTTAAAGTGGGTAATGTTCGCTATAAGTTAGGAACGTGTGCCAATGAAGGATTGTACACAACTGTACTTGACGATGAATAGCAAGTAAGGGAATATAACAGTTGATTATTATAAAGTTGGGGATATCAATTTCCTGAACGGAATAATTTAGCTTCGTGATTGTATTCCATTCAAAGCGCAGATACATGAACGTGAACTTCGATGAGAAACATAAACACTTCTAAGAATTCATTAATATAGCAGAACTACAAATGAATCACGCTTTCTCAAACATCGAGCAAGCATAATTATGTATTACTTGTAAATCTCGTAATATGTGTAGGTCTTTCGATTAACTCATTCACACATAACATAGGAATGAAGTAGACTACGTCCTATGCAATAAGAGGTCGACGCTCCACACTTCCACAGCATCAGATTTCCGAGCTTGACTGAGATAAGAAGTAGGTATATTCTATACGTCTCAACAGGTAGCACATTATGTAACTAATTTATATGTAATAC
The DNA here is from genome assembly GCA_949775195.1 of Diarsia dahlii. Classification (NCBI taxonomy): domain Eukaryota; kingdom Metazoa; phylum Arthropoda; class Insecta; order Lepidoptera; family Noctuidae; genus Diarsia; species Diarsia dahlii. The sequence continues at coordinate 8,791,377 of OX459210.1, read as the reverse complement.
TGTCCGGTAAGTATAATTCATGACTCAACTTAGTCATTCAAATGAAATTGGAGCAATCAATGACGTGTGACGCAACAGAAGGATCATTTAATATGTAACATGGTTTTAGAAGCAGCGTTTGATGATAATATAATGTTTTGTTTGAAAGAATTTCAATGCGCTTTTGATGTAATGATCAAAAACAAAAGTTAACATCAGCCGAAATCCGTAAAACTGGCTGAAAAACTGCTCGTTGCTGATTTGTACCTACACTGAATTTAATTGACGACTTCCACAAGGAACAGTTCTTGGCCCTATGCTGATCGTTTAAACAGACCATAAATGGTAAAAAGTTGCACCAACACGATTTACAAGTAATTTAGACCTTCCGATTTACATTCCACCGGCATGGTGTTGAAAAGAATGCGCTTTCTCTACACCTCTAGCGAATATTAAAGCGGCTATAGATCGATCACTGTAACTGCCTTATTAGGTGATGTCTCCACTAGGCGTCTACGCAAGATTTATTGGCATATTGACTTCTTTTATGAATATAAATTGCTTCCAGAATAGACATCTTTTTAGTGTTCTGTAGGCGAATCGAAACCGAGTTTTACATTTATTTTGTCATGTTCGTCTCTATAGACGAATGTGTCTTTCTGACCATTAGAAGAACTGAAATACATATTATTTTCTGCTACAACTTTACCTAATTTTTCGCCTATACCTGTTCAGTCAATGTATAATATTGCTTATATATCTACCTACAGAACACCAAATGCATGTCCAACACGAAATTGGTTGGTTTTACATGTAAATATCCAAGCAGCTCAAATGCGAGAAAGTTAAACAATTGTATTTAGCCATTCTCTTGCATGTTTGTATGGAGTATTCTGTGGTCACGTTGATTCAGCGATAAAGCGTGTAAGTACGTAACGATTTATGTAGTAACCGTCGTCACGGTCTTTTCCCCGGAGCTAGAAGACTATTTTGTACTATTAATTAATTTCAACTTGCATTACGTTTTTCTCCAAGCAGAAATGCAGTAATACAGTTTCTGTGCTTCTTTTCAAGTCCTTGCTTATTCGCAACGTTGAATAACGAAAGCCAAGCCTCCAGGTTTGAATAAAACATTCAGTATAAATAAGTGAATGTAAGCCTTAATTAATAAAAAGAGCCTCAAGGTTGGCTATAAGTGGACAGTGGACTTGCTTATACAACCACATCTATATTTGGAGACGATTCTCAGAAAGACGAAACTGCAAAATAATTAGAGTTCCCTCCATTGAGAGGTTGGATTAATGGTGTGAGTAATATCTCGAATTTGCAATGTTCACGCAACGGGCGGACAAAACGAAATAAAACAAGGATTTTATTGATTTTACGTCAAGCTGGGTTAAATGAAGCTCGTATGAATCCCAAAACGACTGCGGTGTGTGCGGAAAGGAATAATTTCCCACATGACTGATCGAACATAAATAACGTTAAAGAAATCACTCGAAGTCATTTTATAGTTAAAATAGTTGCAAGTAGAGACAAAATTGTCTCCAATCCAGTAACAATGATAACCACTGTTAGCAGAAATAGCCAAACATTGGCAATGCCATTAAAATAAATTGATTTGGCCGACATTCTACGGGCAGTTTGCATTAAATCACGATGCAATTCCAAGCTACTGTAGAATTTCGGAAACCTAAATAACAGGAAAAATATAGTTTGCCATAAAACTTAATCATGCCAAATTAAAACCATTCATCTTCAATAAACGCTCAACTACCAATTTAAAAACATAGTAACCCAAATTTTATCGCCTACAAAAAAGGTAGCCTCGACAAAAAAGATCTTGGCTCCAACTTTTTTCTAAACGCTGTATCCCAAAACGCGCTAAAAGATACAAGTTTTTTTTTACAATGCCTATTGAGCAAAGAGCAGCATTCCTTGCGCCTAGGATGGCGGCCTGGGTGAATGACCAGCCATGGCCGCGGCGGCCTAGGGAGGTCGCCACGCCAATATGGAAGCGGCCAGTACCAATAGAGTAAATTATAATCTCGTTTCCAATAGACTCTTGTGTCACTTTTAACCTGTGCTTTTAACGATGGAATACAAATTTAGATTTTATGCTTTTTATGTCATAGCTTACAAAGAAGGATCTAAAATTTTATACGTTGATCGTATAAAATTATTCAAAATCATTTTAGTATTCATAAATTATTTATTGACGCTTGTATCAATCGTCAATATTCCAGAAAAGACAATAATATTTTATTATACAGTACAGAACATGGTAATATTCTTCCAGCTTGATTGTAAGTTTACGTTCCTTAATATTTTGTGGATTTATCAACAGTAAATTAATAGTTCACGTCGTATGACGTAGATAGCAAAACACCCATTGTGTTAACGTTATTTGCCGTAGCTTTGTAGGTATAATCAAATAATTACACAGTAAACACCAAACAGTGGATTGAATGTAATAGATGATAAAGATAAAGCTACAAGAATAGCTTTTCTGAAGGATACAATTTAATAAGTTGCGTGAGAAACATTCATTACAAAATTAGTATTGACAGAAATATCCCATAGAGTCACCGTCATCTCTAACACTGTGATTAAATCAATTCTTCATACTAACGATCTGGTGGAACAGACTATGAGACTACTGAATTTAACGATGAAGGAATTAAAATTATTGCTTCTGCTAAACCGGAAGAAGTCGATTTAGAACAGCATAATCAATGTAGACAGGATATAAAATATCTAAACACAGGTTAACCAAACAGCCATACACGAATAAACGTCAAACATAGCAAGCTTGCGATAATGACACATTACTTGAAAGAGAAATGCAATGTGTGCACGGTGAAAGATTGACGACCGGTATCTGAACCACGACCCAGAAAGGTCGCTTTCTTGTATAAGCTCCAAGCCAGTTTAATTTTGAATACGCTCATAAATTTTAATACATTTTTCAAACAACTTCCAAGCTTCTGAATAGATAAAATCTTAAAATGGCCGTTTTATGTAATGCATTATGAAATGTCCTAGATTGGAGGATGTTACGATGATTGAGTATTGTTTTTATCTTAGTTTTTATCTAGTTTACCATCTTTGAGATGGGAATATTCCATCTGGGTATTGTGTTTGGCATTGAGTTGGGTCATGAACGGTAAGTCGTCTTCAACGCCCTTTACTCCTTGGTGCTTCTCAGAATCCATTAACATAAAGACTTAGTTAGATACGATGATTCTTCAAAAACAAAATAATAAAGTCGTCGGTAACAAACTGAATCGAGTGCTATTGAACCGAAGATCACAGTATTGCTCATTCGGCCGTGTCCGATCGCAATCGAGAAATGAACCTTACAGACGTTTCGTTCAACATTTTCGTTTCAGATAAAAATGTTGCGCTTATCAGATTTGTTTATTTGGTTCTTCGAAATCTTTTCGGCTGTTTGGGAGTACCGGAATAACAATCATGATAACATCATGCCTGTTTAGGATTACAATGTAATAGTGTACTTATTGCCCTCAACAGGACACAAATCCAGACTCCAAAATCGCTACTGAGAAATTTTTGATGGAAAATGACAAAAAACTTTTCGCCCAACCTGCGAAGAACAAAATCTTTCTATACCAACATGTTTTGGGGGAGTAACATTAAGCTTTGAATCGCAGGTACGCAGCGTAGGAACACGAACAATAGGCAGAACTACAGAAATAATCTCCGTAACATCAACTCTTCAATCAAAGAATAAAGAAATTCTCACGATTGCAATGTAAGATTACTTTCTCTCGGTAAACTCCGAAACCTGTTTGCAAGTAACAACTGCATCGCCATTACAGCTAAGTGCTAAGGCCGACTGTTTCAGAGCAATGTTGCTGAGATGAGAGCGCTACATGTGGAGTCTGTCTGTTTGTATTAGTGGCTGTAGTGGTTGCTTTATTAGAGAAGCTGTTAACCGTAGCGAGCATTGCCTTGGTCGGTTTAGTTTTGCTTTATTTATTATTTGTGGGACTTATGTTGCCTGTTTCTTTAGCTACGTCTTTACACTGGGTATTTTCTTCACTATTTATGCGTTCAAATAACATCGAAGTCTAGTTGGTTATGCTCAAAATATACTTCGATTTTATTTTACGTTCATTAAACACTCCATCCACAACAGTTATTTGTACATCCCTAGCAGTAACGAGTGTATAGAGAGTTATTTGTAAAGAGAGACGCTTTTAAACATTCATCAGTGCATTCTGTCGCTAGACGCAGTTAATTGCTGATATAATGCAGGCAGCGTAGTGGTGGGAAGGGTACGACTAGTAAGCCAGTAGCTAACGGCATCGAGGCGCCGACACATTCATTACTTCAATCGTTGTCGAATATACGACACGGCTAATAAGCGTAGCTAGGTAAACATTGCAATTTCAGGATTGAGAAAAGTTGTGACGACTGCAAGGAGTACAATAGATAAGTAGAATCAAATGAAATTGAAAAAACAATACGTTTCGTATGATAACGTTACACAGACGGACACAGTGACGATGAGGAAACTTGAGAATTAATTACAGAACAAAGGTGTTGTATGTATTTATTTGAAAAACCAATAATAAAAACTAAAGTCAGAATCATGAATGTTTAATTTGTGTTCCGAAAAGTTTCTTATTCAAGGTCTGGGACCGTTAATGATAGATCCCACCTTGCATCATCAATAGGAAGCGAAACCAACTAGATACATAACGGTCATAAATTCATAATGTTTACCATCAGAAAATATGCACGACTCAGCATTATGTGACCGAGCGAACAAAATAATACTACGGTATCGAAATTCAGATATGATCAAGGAAGGAACAAAGTCAAATCCTTGAGTAACACTTGTGTCAATAGTTGGATATCGGATCCACCTTATTGGTCAGAAATGACGCGTTAGATAGGTACCTCATTTTACGAAAATGGGAACGCCTTTGATGTAAGAATCATTGTTAACACCGTCGACAGGCACGTGACCGTTGTTTTAATGTAGTCACCAATTCGTCCACCTACGTAGATTAAATAAAAAGGGTTTATTTTTCCTGTCTGGGTTCTAATATGAATCATGAAATGGGCGTCGTATTTTCAGCTCTGGCTACAAAAACAACAACAGTTAACTGCGTTTAAGTCATTGATTTTTTATTGTTCGATAGTGCGGTTCTTCGGCGCCTAATTTGGGCGTAGGACGACAACATTCCTTGCCATATGGTACCACCAGCGTTGATTAATGAGTCATGTTAATTCGCCACATCTTGGGGGACATGATAAAAAGTTGTGTCCAATCTGTCAAAAATGCAAAAGACAGAAGTGCTTTGTCATTTAAGTACCATAAGAATATAACTAGTCATTGGACATTTGCAAAAATAATTATCGCGTTCCGTGAAGGCTCTCAGAGTCAGACAAGCGAGCAAGTATTTTTGTTTCGATATTCACAAGGTTCTCTGTGCATCAGTTACATAAACAAGAGACATTGTATTGTTAAGTAAATAGTTTGCTCGTGTGAATACCAACGAGTTTTCGGTTTGCGAAAGTTTGGCAATTATATTTGCGTTCTCACGAATACAAATATGGTCAACGATATCAAAAGTTGGGAAAACTATATCAACTTTAATGAGAGAGGCGGCAATTTCGGGAAAGAAGTAATAGGTAGAACTTGAGGTGGTAAGCATCGTGTCCACAACAATACTTCCTTATCCAAATTCAAAGAAACAACAAATATGAATATGTTTCAAAGATAAGCTTTAGTCGTGCTGTATCTTATCGAAACTAATTCGTCGGCCTCTTGATAAACTTGGAAACTGAACCTTTGTTCAAAGATTTGGGATTATACACAGATATTCAGATTCAACATCTTCAATCGGTACGAGACTATCTGAATTATCGCCAAAAAGCAGAGTAATCTAAGTTTATGGATTCTGTGGAGCTGTCAATCAACTTTCAGAATGGACAATCATTTTAATGTTTGTATGTTGATTGAATTGAAATGACGGGCAATCGTTTTTAATTAGTTTTAGGCGCCATTTTGATTCTGATGCAGGACAGGCGGACAGCAGGATGCTACTTCCTAGATGCAGTTTTTATCTTTCTTTTTTTGTCTCTTCTCATTCCTGTCTTTCTTGGTACTTAATTGTTACTTGAATTACGTTTGATAAACAATTTTGGCGGCGATTGTCACAAAAGCCATACCGCACCTAACTCGTCACAGATTTCAAATCGGCAAGTTCCGTATTCTCGCAATTTATGTAACAATTCAAATGGGCTGCTCGCTTGGTATTACTGTTCAATTGTTCATCTTTTGTTTGAAGATCTTCGCCTATATCTATTAACAGTGTAACACCAGTTGTTATTGTGAAACAAGTTGTTCAAACATGTGGTTATTTTATGCAGGCTTGCGCCTCCATCTCACATTTTGTCTCATTTGGAACCCCATTAATTTGTTAACTTTACATTATAACTTGAGTGCTGTTTCGTTCAGTAGGCACTTCGCCTGCACAACAGGATAATACTTTAATGAAATTCAGATGAATGAGTGCTTTATGATAATTTTTCTCCGAAATTATGAATTCAGTTTCCTTCCCCGGTTTCTGTGTTGTAAATCAAAGTAACTCGAAGTATGAATGATGGTTTGTGATTTGTCTGCTTCGGTTTTAGCAGACAGGAAACGCAAATCGCCTTGAATTTACTAATTAGGATTAGTGAGGAGACTTACAGATAGCAAGGTATGTGATCAGGCAAAATTGGCGAGTCTTTTTATGTCTCGAATAGGTTGTGTTGCACACATTTCTGCTGACTCAAAGAAGTTTGCAAAACCAACAAGGAATGTCGCATACGCTCGCTCTGTTGGGGGCCTGACATTTTCAAATGTCGAAGCCGTTAATGTTGGGCTTCTAATAAAGCGACAAGACAATCACGTTCCCACTTTACTCATTAAAGCTCAAGAGGATGCTGTAGGTTCGGAACATGACCTTGTAGAGACTAAAGACTAATTAACCGCCATACCTGTTTTACCTGATAATCTCATTAACGGAAATGGTAATGAAGCTACAAATCGTACATAAAAGATGTAATAGGAAGAGAACGCATTTATATAAGATGGATGTACCTAACACCGTTTATGTAAATGTAATCGCTTATTTACCACCATTGTTATATATGTACCTACTACATATAAAATAAGGTAAACCGCTACCTATTCATCATTCTGAACCCATTTTAGATCTCAGGTAAAAACTGGAAACGCCGATACCTAATCTGAGTTCTCGGAACCGACATGGAATCCTACCTACACCACTTAACCCGATTCCTTTAAGTACCACATTAAAATACTAATTACTCGCGGGTATGGGATGCTTTTGCTTTAGAAACTAAAACATGTTTCAAATATGGGACTGGTAAGACAACAATATGGGACACCTTCGAAACAATTACTGTTTGTACAAAAGGCACAGCGTCTGTCAGTCATGTCATCAGTGGCCGATTGTCCATTACGAGAAAGCGGGAGCAATAAGACACTTGGTTGAATAAGTTCAATTTTTGTTAGATCGGTCTACAGCCGACGTAGACGTTGATTGAAAAACACCAATGCACACAACTAATTCCAATCATAAATTCAACACATCACAGGAGCACAATAATAACTACCATGATCAAACTCATAAAAAGTTCGTTTTGTTTGTCACCAACACAAAAAAAAGTTCGAAAAAAGCACCCGGCCAACGGGACGACAGTCGTGGCCCGTCGCACCAAACAAACTTGCCTGCTTGCCTGTTGAGCTACTTGCCTTGCTCAAACAACCGGCCAACCGCTGTTCGTCCATTTCTTTCTATAACCCCAACAAATTCAAAACTTGCGCTCCACCCTGAACCTACCAACACCGAACTATCACCCGACATTGATCACGTAACACGTCGCCGAACACATTCTACACGTGAGAAGACAACAACCACAATATACCTTACCCTTTCTTACACAAGCATTACGAAAGAGGAAGGGTTACGCGAGAGAGAGACGGATACAACGACAAAAAATATCCTCCGTCAGTGTGTTGTTTGCAGCTGGTATTTTTGTTTACATTTGGCGCGAAAATATGAAATTAAACTTGGTTCTCCGATCAGTAAATAATTTTTGTTGCAGGCTAGTCAATAGTAAACAAAACTTACTTTATAGGGGATGTAGGAACTCTTCGTGATGTAACTTTGACGTCGCTAGGATTTGCCCAAACATCGTTATTGTTGATATTCTTCGTAAGTTTCAATGGTTTGTCGGTTTTCGGCCTCAACGTTGGTGGTAGGATGGTATCGTTGGTGGTAGGGAGCTTCGGAGCTGGTTGTTTGGCAGATTTTTTCACGATTTGTAGAATGACATTGGAACTTTTTGTATCACTCCTTTTGATAGGTTTCAGTCCGCCTGGATCAGGGGTCGTAGGTTTGTGCCTGAGGGGTCGCTCAGGTTCGATGGCCTGCTTATCAATATACAAAGCAGTCGACTTGCTTCGGTCTGCGGTCTTTTTAACTTTTACCTTATTATTAATAGGAGCCGAATCAGATAAAGTTGCTATAAAGAAAGAAAATTTTGTGAAAATCACCAATATCTTAATTCACTTTAATATTATTGCATATTTTCCTCTATTACCTGTCCTCGGCCTGTTTCTAGTTACAGGCTTAGTCTCCGCGCTGCCTATTTTGATAGTTTTCTCGACAGTACTTGAAGCAGTGGGCGTTACCGCCTTGCTGCGATAGCTAAAAGTAGTTTTGAAAAAATTCGCCGTAAAATTCTTTCCGCGCAAAAGTTGAGACGATGCGGTGTGTGGATGCCTGAAAAAACACAAAAAGAAAAATACAAAAAGGATTTTCTCAGGGGACACCCGGGTTTGAACCGGGGACCTCTCGATCTGCAGTCGAATGCTCTACCACTGAGCTATATCCCCGCTGAAAGACGTGACGAAAATAGCGTACACTACAGTAAGAACAGCGCCCTCTACAAAAGAGCTGGTGTAGTTTTACTACGTAGTGTAATGTAATGTTGTGTCAAGAGATGGCGCTACTAGTCGTATGTTCGGGGAAATGTTTGCAAGCCAAACATTAGCGATACAAAGGTGAAGAACAATAATAACTGATAAAAAGATATGAGGTGCTCGACTTACTGGAGTTTTAAGTTACTAGGCACCCCGGGCGCCTTCTCCTGCATAACCTCCTCGATCTGAAACAACACGAAACATTGTTAATGAAAGCAACGACGCTGTGAAAATGGTGTTGAACAGTTTCTATCCTAAAGAGGGTAAAACTTGCTGGTCTAATCAGTACAAAAAACACAACGAGGTAAAAACAAATAATACAATTAATTCCATAAGACACGTCAAGAATTTCTTGGGCTTTCTAGAAATCCTAAAGATTCTATCACAACAAACCGCGTAAGATAACATTCAAACAGAACATTACATTCAGTTAGTATAATACACTCTTGTCTACCGAAATACCAATGACCAACAACACTCACAGTACTCACACTCTTGGATTTTCTATACATGTCCAAAACGCTACGTGTGGACCCTCAAAATTATTTGCAACTACTGCATAAATTAATATTCTTATCGCTAAACACTCATTATCTATCAAGATAGTTGATTGATTGGATTACCATTATAAACTTATATTCTCTTGTCCTTTGGTAGTTCGAAATCATTCTTGCTTTTATCATTTAAATTATTTTTCACAATATTTGAACACTGCTCCTCTTGGAAATCAAATCGATTTATGAACTGTCGATGTCAACATTTGAAAAATGTCAACGGACTGAAAACTTTTTGAAAGTTTTTGCTTTTGGATTCAGCCAGTAGGTTACCTATACGAGGCTATATGCATTAAATGAAGAGTTTGTTTGTGGCAAGAAAAGTTTTATGAAAGAAGAGAGACCAAAGAAATCATGGAAGTTTTCTGAGAAAGATGATTTAGAAAGAAAGAAAAAGTATTTACTGGTTTCACACAAAGAAAACAAATCGATAAAAAATTAAAGAGAGAATTATGTGAACACTAAGATTTGACCAAATGGGTAGTAGAGAAAATATAAAAGAAAAAGAAATTAGAAAGCAGGCAGGAGAATTTCAAAATAGCAGAACTCGAACACATCTAATTAAAAATCGTTGAGGTCTCCACTTCCTTACCACCCGCACCTTAAATCTTATTAAAAAATCGGGTCTATGAATTCAAAACATGATTGAGATTTTTTTTGGAGAGTGCATTGAGTGCAGAGGATTTGCAGAGTGTTTTATTTTTATTGGCCGACTGCCTGGCTGCTCCTGATTTCGACCTTCTACCCCTTGAATGATGGACAGTAGCCTGTTCAGTTTTGCATAAAAGACTAACGTTGTACGTGGAAGGGGGAGACTGGCATAGATGTATTGTACTAATCTCGAATTCATTGAAATGATTATTAGGCACCATTGCCGAGTGACACATTCTAGACAAACCTTACGATTCTAGCTCAAACCTTAGGTACGTGCCAAAATTATACCAGTTCATGAGTTCAAGACTCAATGATCAAATACTAAGTATTCCATTAATTCCCACGGCTGACCTTACAGCCGACACCCATGTTGGTATACTCGTATCGGCAATTATCTTGTCCGCTGCACATAAACACCTACTTATTATATGACACCACAGTTTGAGGTGGCTTGAGGTGTGCGCGAATTTGCAATATGGCCGATGGTGTAATTTTATTGTAATTACATGCAAATTAAGATTTATGATTCGTGGTTTTGTGTTATTTGTGTTTCTTAATAGTTCTTAGACATTTTTAAGATGTTATATTTATGTAGTTTAATTTAGAATCCGCTGTGAGTTCGAAATTTTGGAATTCAGAATGCTTGTAATTTCAATTTCATATGTGTGTCTCTTAAAATTATAAGAGAAATATCTAGCATGATAATTAGGGACAATAAAATTACTGGAGAACACATGGTCACGTGCTCCCTACGTTCCTACTGCCTTTTGCCACTATGATAAGAGGTAACAGACCAACAAACAAAAAGTATAGGAAAAAAATGCTCGCGGAAAAAGTTTTCTTCCAAGAATATTTTTATTCTCAGGAATATTGTTTAATGTCAAATAAAAATTTACTTGAACTAAAAATAATGTCTTGGTCCAATCGAAATGATATTCTCCAAGAAAAACAATATTATTCTCATTATATTTACTAGAATCAAAACAATTATTTTCTTTTTGAGAAGTTTTGAGTGTTGTCTAAACAATAATTTACTTTTTTGAACTAAGAGTTTTATGTGTTTCAATATAAAACAACATATTCTAAGTTCAAGAGCCTTTAATATTTTTAACCAAAAGTTAAACAAAACATCATTAAAACAAAATCTCATTTTCTTCCTGTAAGTAATTGACGATTCTCATATTCAGAAAGCAGTAAACGTGTTCGATGAAGAAAAATATTTTTTATTCTAAGAAGAATACATTTAATGTGAGAAAATAACGGATTTGAAAGAAGAATCTAAAATTATTCGAAATAAGACAGACTTACATTTTGTAATAATACATTATATGTTTGGTTTAAGAAGATTTTGTTTTTGGGTAAGTATAATAGTTGCATTGACGTAAGAATCTAAATCATTCAAGTAGAGATAGTCAAATGATTTCGAACAAGACATTTTTGTTTTGTCGAAATAAGTTATGCTGTTGAACTAAGAATATAAATTGTTTCAAAATAAGATATACTAACGTGTTTTAGTAAGAAAATATATGCTTGGTTTAAGAAAAGTTTGTTTTTGGGTAAGTAAATAGTTGCATTGACGTAAGAATCTAAATTGTTCAAGTAAAGATAGTCAAAGGTTTTTAAACGAGACATTTTTGTTTTGTGGAAAGAAGTTATGGTGTTGAAGTAGGAATCTAAATTGTTTCAAAATAAGATATAAGTACTAACGTTTTTTAGTAAGAAAATATATGTTTGGTTTAAGAAAAGCTTGTTTTCGGGTAAGCAAATAGTTTCATTGACGTAAGAATCTAAATTATTCATGTAAAGATAGGTAGGTACCGTCAAATGTTTTCGAACAAGACATTTTTGTTTTGTGGAAATAAGTTATGGTGTTGAACTAGGAGTCTACATTGTTTCAAAATAAGATATACCTACTAACGTTTTTTAGTATATTATTATATGTTTGGATCAGATTTTTTTAAAGCCGGGTCACATGCCTTACTGTTAAAAAGTTTTTACACAGACAGCCGTACTAATAAACGTTGTATACGTTTGACCTACTTAAAACCTACAGACACATAGCGTCTGTTGGTATAGTTACACAACGCTGTCTTCTTCTTTCGAATGTCAAATTACTGACGACTGAAAGAGAGAAATTGGGGTGTAACTGTCGGCTGCATATTTTAAAACCCGTCATTTTGTAATCTGCCTAGTCAGATTGTAAACTATCGAAATGAAACCGTCAAATTGTCAAATCTGTTCATAGTGACCATGATGTCTTCGAGTTCGTCGGACGATGAGGTTTTTCTCCTCGAGTGTTCATTTTATATAGTAAAAAAACAGAGTCGATGTTTCTAATATCAACAGTAAAAGTAAGAAATAAGTATGGATCGTAATATGTATCAATTATTTCTAAAAGATATAAAGTTCGATGAATCCAAGATAATAAATTAGTTACTACTAAGGGCCATGTTCACCGAAAAGATAACGGTCTGATTACCTAAAAGCAGCTGTTTAGAACACATTTTCATGTGCTGTTTTCACTAACCGAGGTGGGAGAGGTGGTTTAAAGTTGTTTAAAGACGTGGCTCTTTCAAGCAAACAAACTCTTCCCGCCTTATTACAAAAGGTAGTTAAACCTGGTTTAACTTAGACCTGGTTTATCTCGCATGCTGTCATTTTCTTTTGAATATTATTGAAGTGAGACGTCATGCGAGATAAACCAAGTCTTAAGTTAAACCAGGTTTAACAAGTAAAGATATCCTACCTACAACTATGTATTACACCGCCTATTAGGTATTAAAATTTCTGATAAATCTTCATTTTATTCCCTGTAATATCGTCGAAATTTTATAGGTACTTACAAGTAGGTACCTGTTGTCTATTGTCTTTATAGGAAATACATTATACTCCTCTTGTATGAGTTTATTGTCTAAAAGTATCTACACCCATGATATGAATCCTCCATAAAAGTATCTGATCTGCCAACATTAAAACAGCCAGAGTCATAGTCATTCAAACGGGTGGCTAGGTACAATATCAATATCAGTCTTTGGTTGTAAAAGAACATGCACGCGCTGTTTTAATGTTGGTAATAAGCTAACTGTTTCAGATAACTAACTAACTGCAGATAGCTAACTGGTTCTTACAGAGGATGTATAGCATGGGTGTTGATAAAATTAATTAAGGGCGAATTTTCACCACTGGGCGACCAATAATTAAACATTAATATTATTACATCATTCAAGAATCACGAATTTGATATATGACTCGTTATTCTTAAATCAAATCCGTATTTCTTGAAATATTATGCTACATCACAACGGTCGTCAACAAAAAGTAACGAGTGTTGCAATTCCACAAATTGTTTCCCCAATTTTTGGGAGTATGTTTGATAATATGTTTATACCAATCTGTTTTTATATGCACGATGTTCGATTCATTAGTGTATGAAATAGAATACAAAAGCCATTCGTTCCGTTTGGTTGTAATGATCTTAAATATATTAATATAAAAACTATTTGGAGAACTTAGTGGAAAACACTAAGACTATTACAAAAATAAATTATTACAAACTGGATAAACAAACATGAGTACATCCACGAAATTTAATTTGTTTTAGGTGCTCAAATAGACCACATAAAGCACATCAACATTGGCCATTTAGCTAGCGACATAATGCAGTAGAGCTTGTCCAGTCTGAAGTCGCGCATCATTTTAGAGTAGATAAGCTCTATGGAGTAATGGCTTCTACTCTTTAAATTATGGTAATAAAATAATGCTGGTAGGTGATATACTTCCAAAGTATTATGCAATCTTGCCATAACATAATTTTATTACCTACATTTATTTGGTTTTGCAAGTGACCCCAATGACTTTTAACTGACCAAAATTAAAGACATTACTAATATTGCGCTATCAATATTTCATACGTAGGGACACGTCCACATAGGAACCATCTTTTTTATTACATGGGTTTAAAACTGATTGAGACCGACTATAGAGAAGTCGTCACGTTTCTTTTCTAACTTTAGTCTTTTCTGTCCGCCAGTAAAATTGCATAGAACTTTCATAGTTTGAAAGCATAATATTAATTTATACTCCTAGTCTAAATCTAAGTCCTGATTTCTAAATCAGTTCAATTGTCCATAATACATGCTTTAATCGCACTCGCTGGGATTTTCAAGTAATTGTGGCAATTTTAGGGGTTTTTGACTGTAACTTTAGGGGTAAATATTTTTGGGAGTTGGTAACTCTGGAACGCTGGCTCATGTTATGCTACGGTTGCGAGTTACGTCGTGCGGTGTGCGATACGAACCTCATTTGAAGACCAACTGCCTGCAGTTAAAAAGTCGTATAGTTTAGCTGGTGAGTGGTGGCCAGGCGGGGTCGACTCATTGGGTAAAACTTGGAATACCTACGGGGGCTAAAACTGTGTCGCCAGTCCTAAAAATTTCGGGCTCTAAAAATGACGTCTTTCAGGATGGCAACATTAGTAAAAATGAAAAGATGCCTCTATGTATACAAGCTACCATATGGTAGTTTTAGCGACATTTTTGGTTGAACTATCATGGCCAGTATAATATTTCGGCTAATTTATTCAATATTAATATTATTAAAATTGAATAAATATAAATGTAATTAATGCAGAATTAAATAGATATGCAATTTATTTTCAAAATTATTTGATTTCTAAAAATTAAGTTGGTAAGTTTTGGTTAAAAGTACCTGGCAGCCCCATCACAAGAAAAACATGGCGCATGTTGATGTTTTTTCTTGTAAATTCACTTCTTTTTTAACTTCTCTTTTCGCAATTTGCAACGGTAAAGTGTTATCCTCGCCATTAACGACGTAGAGTAAAGTCTACCTAGGTTCCTCCGTCTGTTGTGTGCCGAAACACCTGAGTGTTGTGTACGAGACAGTGACCCTTTTTTGTTTTCAAACAGGAAGGAGAATAAAAGTTAAATTAAATATGTTCTATGTGTGGTTCTTCGCCTGTCGATGACCCCGAAATCACATTATTTAGGTTTCCAAAACCTGGTTCGACAAATATTCTCCGGTAAGTGCTCCTATATTATTGGCTAGATCTATAGATTCACGCATGCTCCATTTAGAATTATAGATACTTGTTAAATAAGTCCCCTAGTCCAGATTTGTGATTGGTGATCCGTAATTACATAAAACTATTGCCTAACTAAGCAGGTAATATAATATAATTAATTTACCTATTCTGTTTCTTTCAGTTGTGAGCAAAGTATTGCTGTCCAGTCAAATCATGGATAAACAAGGACTTTCAGATGAAACTGCACACTGAACACAGGATGCTATGTCATCTGCATTTTAAGGAAACAGCATTTTTGTGGACTTCCCATCCAAGAAAAAATAGAGACGTTTTGCTTCACCAGATGTGAAGGTAAGATAAACAGTGAGAAACAAATATAAAGTAAAAACGGCACTAGGTATTGTGGGATACCCAACCTAGGTATTGTGGGATACCCAACAGAAGTGGAGCTTCTTACGCATTGTATAAAAAATTCTTCTTGAGGGATGAGTGGAAGGCTATGGGGGAAGCTTTTGCCCAGCCGTGGGACAGTATAGGCTAGAAAAAAAAAAGGACAGGAGTAAGAAATTAAGTAAAATCCTTAACCTAGCATCATAATAAAATGAAATATTATGTTCTATTACAGGTCAATTAACTGCTGACGCGGCTGTTACAGCGGATATTATATCCAGAATGGACATGCTATTCGACACTCTAAACAGCAACACGGTGGATCTGCGGAGAGGAAAATACTGATGTCTTTGGTCTTTTTTCTTTCTCGTGTGGTTAGTCTTACTTTAACTTGTTTGATAATCTTATTATTATAGTATTCATATTGATGTTTATTGAAACATTTATTGTGTTAAATAAAGTAATTCTGATATAAAAGACAAACCACTGTTTTTATTATAAAAAATACTAGTAAGAAGCTTTGACTTTTATAAATAAACCACTAACTTGTAAGTTTTGTCAAAATTCAAAGTTTTCTACAACCAAGAATTATTTCTTAATCACCTGATAAGTACTGTTTGACCACAAAAGCGGAGCTGGAAAATTGTGATCAGTGAAATTGCACACCAATTAACATTGGTCACAGTTTCCCAGTTCTGCTTTTGTGGGCTAATTATAAAAATAGTTAAACCTGGTTTAACTTACGCTTGGTTTATCTCGCATGCCGTCTCACTTCAAAAATATTCAAAAGAAAGTGACGGCATGCGAGATAAACCAAGCGTAAGTTAAACCCAGGTTTAACTATTTTTATTAATAAGGCGCGCGATTCAGAAATACGCGTCATCGGCGCAGCGCCATCTAGTGGAGAGCGGTCGAACAAGAAATCGGATTTTAAATTATCCGCTTTCGCGAGTTTCCGGGGGCACCCACCAGGAGGCGCTCAAAATCGTGCCATTTTATTTGTTCCTAGTTGACATTCTTCTCGCTAGAGTATATATGTTCTGTGGTGGTGGCATGTAAAGCCATTTCCAATTGCTGTGTTGTGTTGTGTTTTCTCAAGTATAAAAAGGAAGTATCAAAAAAAGTAAGTAGGTGTTGAAGAACAAAGGTAAGGTCTGAGGTAGGTACAGGTACCCAACCGTTAAGTTTTTTGTTCTAGTATTTTAATTATAGCTTTTTATTTTTAGATGGACGACTCAGAAAATCCAGAGCCAGGCACAGATGTTCTTTTACGATCATGGGATGTTCCAGAAAAAAATATTGACCGATTTCAAGGTAAGTAAATAAATTCTCATCACTGTAGGTACCTTGTTAATAAGTATGTGTATGTAATGTATTGTCGGTCGGTGGGGCGGCAGATATTGTGTACTTAGTAAGGATATCTTTATTTTACAGAAAATGAAATTGAACTTAATCAATTAAGGCATCTAAGCGAAGAAATTCTGAAGGAGCTGTGCCCACTAAGACACTAATAGGCCCCAGAATACTTATTAAATCAAAATTAAATTGTTGGTGAGTATTCTGCATTCCTAAACATTTTAGAAGAGGCTTAAGTATGTGTGTTGTACTAACCAAATGGACTTCGAATAAAAAGATTTTTATTTTTTATTTATTTATTACATTTACTTTAGTTCACCTCTATAGATCAGGATTCAATATTTTATTTATAATTTAATTTTAGTTATATCTTAATCTGCTCTTCTTCGTTGAAGACTAGTTGGTTTCTTCAACGGAAAATATTTCCTCTTCATTTGTGATATTATAAGGTTGTTTTGAGCATTTTATTGTTTTGTTTTCAAAACAATAAAATTCCATTTTTGTTCCATTCTTGACCACTGTTTTAAGACTATTTTTCTTTTCGTGTGGTAACCATTTGTGCATTAGTGTACCTTCCTTCTTATTTCAGATCAACCTGGATTTTGACCAAAAACACAAGGAAAATAAAATTCTACAAATTTTTATACAAAGTGGCATCCGTTCATCAATAAAATTATTGGTATCAAATTTGATACTTTCCAGAGATGACACATTGGCAAGTTTATACGAAAATATAAGACAACAGCCTGATGATGGTAAGTATTGGTAAGTAAATATTTTTTTACGAAAAGTAGTTTATTATACCGCTACCAGTAGACAATGTTCCCAAAATACTGACAGTATTGCCACGTTGTATGGCAATGCTTATTCTTTGTGCAAATTATTACCAGCATTTTGGTTACATGATGATGGTGAGTAACATAATTTTATCTGCGGTTTAATTATTTAACAGTGTCCTTTTTATTGTTTCAGATCAAAAAGTTCTACAATTACCAATCATTCTAAAATATGTATGTAGATTTATGATGTTAATTATAAGTCATTTTTATTATTTGAATAAAAGGTATAATAAAGTAATTTGTTGTTTCATTTTAAAGATCTGGATATTCTTAATTTGAAGAACCGGATACCTATTTCAAACTAAAACCAGATTTACTTACCAAGAATAAATCTGGTTTTAGTATGAAACAGATATATTCCAATTAAGAATATCAACATATTCACCTCAAAACACTAAAATTCTTAGTTCAAATTTCACTATTTCTTTCTTTAAATAAATAAAATACTTGAACTAAGCAAATTGTATTCTTTAGAGAACACACAGAAGTTATTCAACTAAGATCAATCTGGTTTTAGTATGAAACATCCGGATATTCGAATTAAGAATATAAACATATTCACCTCAAAAAACGAATATTCTTAGTTCAAATTTCACTATTTCTTCCTTTAAATAAATAAAATACTTGAACTAAGCAAATTGTATTCTTTAGAGAACACACAGAAGTTATTCAACTAAGATCAATCTGGTTTTAGTATGAAACATCCGGATATTCGAATTAAGAATATAAACATATTCACCTCAAAAAACGAATATTCTTAGTTAAAATTTCACTATTTCTTCCTTTAAATAAATAAAATACTTGAACTAAGCAAATTGTATTCTTTAGAGAACACACAGAAGTTATTCAGCTAAGATCAATCTGGTTTTAATATGAAACATCCGGATATTCAAATTAAGAATATCAACATATTCACCTCAAAACACTAAAATTCTTAGTTCAAATTTCACTCTTTCTTCCTTTAAAGAAATAAAATACTTGACCTAAGCAAATGATATTATTAAATTATTCAACAAAACTAGTCTGGTTTTGGTACGAAACTTCCGGTTTTTTTAATTAAGAATTTTAATATTCACCTTAAAAAGCTGCATTCTTTGATGGGAATTTTCATTATTTTTAACTGAAAACAAAAGAACTTCAATGCAAGAAAATCATATTCTCTGAATAAAATATAAAATTATTGTTCGAAGCACAATATATTTTCTATTGAAGACAGCATTCTCTTACTCGGACAAAAGAAAAACTAACATTAAATAATTAAATTTGATTCTGTTCAAGAAAATCAGATGTCTCAACGGTCAAGAAATCTGCTCTTCTTCTATAAAGACTTCTTGGTTTCTTCAACGGAGAACATTTCCTCTTTATTTGAGATAATAAAAGGTTGTTTTGAGCATTTTATTGTTTTGGTTTCAAAACAATAAAATTCTCAAAACAACCAAATATAGTTCTGCTTATATATGAAACAGTATTATTCTTGACCAATAAATATATTCTTGTTTTAAGACTATTTTTCTTTCCGTGTAGATTTACGCAATAATAGATCACCTATGGATTTAATAAGTATCAGTAGCAAACCAGTTTAACTTGAAGTAATCTAGAAATCAATAATCATAATCTAGGAGTCTTTGGTCAACTGGACCCACTCGAAGTGGACCCACTTTTTTTTCATAGTTTTATTGTAGGTCCAGTTGCAAGCGGGTCCAGTTGACCAAAGACTCCTAGCTTTCTGACAACATCTTAGAAACGATCAAAAACGAACCTAAGAGATATAAGTGATTGAAGTGTCAGACAGACCACATTTACGATCCCTTACCTACTCCCTTCTATAGTATTTCAGTTCGTACGCGCCGGTTCTGCGTAATTTCCGTGTTATATTCGCATTTCCAGGAACGTTATAGCTTTGAGTGCTACTGTTATTACTCGGCTGGTGCTAGGTACTGCCCGTTGTCTAGATATTATCTGTAAATCGTCACTCGCCATAAAGGCAGCACTTTATGGCAAGAAAAGGTATTTTGTTTTTAGCTAGTGCTTGTATCTGCTACTGAATTTTCACTGTTGTTATTCTAGAATTATCGTAGAGTATAAGGCGCTATATTTTGCACTTTGGCATCATCAGACTTCTCCCAGTCTCCTATATCACCACCTACCAAACCTCTCCAGCTTTCCTAACTATGTTGGGGTCGAATTTCAATTAATCGGAGTACTTTACATGGAGCTACTGCCTATCTGACTTCAACAATATAGATACGAACATGATACCCCTTTGTAGGACTGGTTCTTAGGCTTTCGGGCTTCTGACTACCCTGGCCTAGACATCTTTCAAAGATCTTCGAATGATAGCTGCGAATGTTAGGGATTTGCGAACTGACCGCACCACGAGTTGTATTCTGAAAAACATCTTCTACAATGACAGTTAATATAGACAAATATGTATATAGTTAATTAATGTGTATCAATAAATGCAGACTCAAAATGTTCACTAGACTCTTGAGTAAGTATGCTCTGTATTAAAACCCGTCGCCCTCGGTCTCACTCAAGCAGCTAATAACTTGCACCAAACCGACTGCAGCCCACACTACACCCTTCGTTTCTGCACAAAAACATCCAGCAGTCGTTGAACCCTTTCACAATGATATCATGTCAAGAGCGATTAAAATATTAAAGCTGTACTGCACGTGGGATTTTTAGCTGACGGACAACTGAAAGGGAATGTGGGCGCTTCGGAACAGATGGACGAACGAACTACCTGAAGAGCAGAATGGATCTTTGAGGTTCGAACTGCCAACTATGCGTCCTTTGTACTCTATGAGTATGACATAATTACTATGTCATAAGCCTAGCTTTTTGCGCGGCTTCGTAGACGTGGATGTTTTAAATTATGAATGAGCTCGTGGCTAAATAATAACAGCCGCTCGGATCGATCATCAAGGTTAAGTCGTGCTTGCCAAGGTTTGTCCGTGAATGGGTGACCAGGAGACCACCGATTACATAATTACTAATGGAGGAGTTAGCCATTATAATATCTCTGAAGGTTTATTAAGCGATCTTAGTAATGAACACATAACAATTATGTGTTATCGACTTATCGGTCATTGAGGGGCTAAACCGCATTTATAAGTTAAAGTGCTGATAGAAATGATAACAGCACTGATAACCAATTAACACTAGGTACGTTAGTTGCAAACAAACAATGCCGGCCGGCCTCTAAACAGCAGCTTATCCTATTTCAGTTAGCTGTTAGTCCCGAGTCCCGACCCCACCCGGTTATGGCGGCAAAATAAACTGATACTTTACCAGCAACTTGGGTATTAATTAATATAGTGCAAAAAGGTGTCCACAAAAACACACCGGTGCACCCTCTCTGCCCATGGGATGATCGAGGTATTTTCTCTTTCTATTTTCGACCCGTTTGGGGTAAAACTGATATTTATAAGGAGATTTCGAAACGCCTTTATGACGCTTTAAAATCCCTTAAAGATACATCATGGGATCTGACCAATGGATCTTCTGAGAATGATCCCTTCCCGTGACCCAAGGGCTGACTTTTACTTTGGCCAGACAGAGACTGTTGAAGTGTTGCCATACAACGGGGTAACATCGCCAGCTTCTTGGGCACATTACCGGCTGACAGCGTTTAGGACGAGTTTTTTTGAAGCCCTTTATAGTTTGTTGTTAGTTTTTAATTAATAATGTATATAGTTAGTTCTCTTTTTCTCTTAGACCCAAAACAGTTCATTAAACCATTAATATCATGTGAAAACTGTGCCTATCATGGATAATATTGCCTCTGCAAGATGTACGCAACATTATCAAGGCCTAACCTTGCTCTAAAACACTATCTTATCTCTAATGATAGTAATGATATAAGTTTACGCAGATTCTACCTGAGAACCATGATGTAAGATGAAGCTATCAACAAATTCGGTGTTGGAAAATTCTATATTCAGGCCGGGCTGGCGCAGGTTAGTAGATGTCACCTCTTCGACATTTAGTAGGTTCTAGGACATGATATGCCATTCCTCCTAGATGTTTCCTTCAACGTTGAGACCGCAGTGGTGATAAAAATAAATTACTTACATAAAGTCCGTACCTGACTTCGAACCCTCAACGTACACATCACTTCTGCGCCATATTATTTTAGAAAATTGCAAAAGTTTCTAATCTAGCGCTAACAGGAAAAGGTTCTTAATGAATCCTGAAAAGTTGTATAACATTTATGTAACAGCATTTGTGCTGAGCAGAATAGATTTGTCTACGCCGTATTGGGTTTCATGGATGCTAGACATTGTCTTGCAAGACAGTTGTACAATGGCTTCCTTAAGCAGGTTTTCCTTCAGACTTACTTACTTAATACTTCTCAAGTCTGTTTTTTAAAATCACCGTGTTTATACTGAAGAAACTGATTCCAATGATCAATACAGTCGTATCTGCATCAAGTAAAGCCATTATGATGACGCCATCAACCATACCTATACTTATGAACAATATTGAAGATTTTACGATTTATCATCTAACGCGGAATTAAAGAGGCAAAAACGACGGCAATCAATTTTAGATTTTTTAATCAATTTAATTTTGATTAGGTAGCTTGGATTAGGTAGACGTTAGTAGCGATGGCGTAGAAAATAATAAGTATTTGCATCTAAATCATCATCTCATCTTCGTGCCCTTGTCCCATGGCCATTAGCAGTACTTGGGGTAAAAGAATATAGGTAACACCTGTTTTTCCCGACATGTAACGTCGGGCAGTTAGGTTTATCTATTTCCGGGGCTGCGGATTGTTCGAAAGGGATACCGCGGCTCCTGAAGTCCAGACACAAGTTGAAGTATATAGGTAATATGTATGCCTATGCCACCTATCCATTAGTATAGGTGGCAGATGAAAACGACTGTTAACTCCAAAGTTTCTTTTATTAATGTTCAACTATATTGCCAACTTAAATTGGAGATCGGCAAAGGCATGTCCTTACAAAAGGGCTAAGAAGGAACATGGGTGGTTTTTAGTCAGTAGAAGTCTGACACTCCCTTCCGCTCCGCCCAGAGCGGAGTCTTTTGATGATTTCCGACCCTCCAAAAAGAAAAGGTTTATCTATTTACTAAACCAACAACGCACCAGCTTTGTTAAAGTGTGAGTCCTGTGACAAAACCCAATAACCATCACTTTGTCCTAAACAAGAATCTAACACAAGTTCAGCGAATGCCAACACTAAATGAACGAGACAAAAGATTAAAATAAAGCTTAATACAAGTATACACAAATGCGAAATAATCCATGAAATCAATTTAATTTACATACATGCGAATAATATTGACGTAAATGTCAGGTATATTGTTTGCGTTAGCTGGTGAAATACTGATGTTATTTCAAGGGTGTGAGTCCGTGTGACTGTGATTTGAAAAGCACGGTTTTGTTTATCACAATGTATGCTTATTTCGTTTCCATCTTCATTATTTCTGCCCGGAATCACTCACTGTTGAGGTATTATTAGGCCGTATCTTCATTCTGTTATTCTTCTGGATTCTATGAGTCCCTCATTGAATATATGTATCTGGTTTCCCGCGATTTTGATTTAATTTTGCAAAACGTAAACTAAAAGCCGTTCATTTAACAGTGTCAGAACAATTGAACGCAATCAGCACACTTAAACCGCGTTTAAGAGTTGCTGTCATAATTATTTAGAATATTGGTACCAGATTCAACGGTGAAATCTTTTGGAAACATTGGAAAATATAAAATGACAATGTGTCATGTCAACTATTTACCGCTCTTCTCAAAATTCATAGGAATATTAATGAAATTCAAAGAGCAAGTGTAACAATGCTCACTTGACTAGCATCTCCGTTTGTCTCTGTTGTCTACCCGGAAGGATGCATTTCCGTCATTTCTCATGGTAACAGATTTTTTTAAGGAACAGAATTATTTTAAAAATTTTGCTCTCAATTATATTTGTACAAAGAGATTGAAAAGAATTATGGAGCGGACATACGACATACTATTGTAAAACAACTTTTTTTTTTATTTAAAAAAAAAATATCCCGAAAATGTTTGAATTTGTCACACGAATGCTGTGAAGGCTGATAAGCGGGCGTATACTAGTCAGGCCGACTTATTAGAAAGTAGAGTAACAGATTACGTTTTTCTTCGTCTTTTCCCGTGTTTCATCATCATCATAATCAACTTATAATGTTCCCACTGCTGGGACACAGGACTCCTTCCTAGATGATGGAGATGTCACCTGTATCTCTCGTAAATATGTATTTGAATGTCTGTATATCTGCACACCCGTATTTGTAAAGATTTCGCAATCTTTTTCGAAGGACAACTTCCCGGCAAAAGTTACAAAATTATTCGGCGGCGACAAACGCTACCAATAAACATACAAACAAGCATAATTTTGCAATTAAGAGTATTAATAAAGATTAGTTTATTAGAGCTATGGTAGAAGCAATATCTACATAATGTATTCTAATCAGATCATTTGGCTACAATTTACTGTCATATAAAATAACTCCCGCAGAGTTCCTTGGCTTAGCTTTGGATTTAGTAAAACGTTAAACTTGTCTAAACATGGAATTCCATTCTTCTTTGGTATCAAATCTTGCTCTTGTTTTGGTAGTTTGAAAATTAATTCTAGAACTGACTGAATGCCTCATTGGCATAGTGAGCTACGACCAGCAAGTACTGCTTCTGAGCCTGACAAAAGAACGGTAAGAGTATTTTTATGACAACATTTTACCCCCTGCATTCAGCCATTCACAGTCGAGAGTCGATGAACCCAATCAAACAAGTCCTATTGACTGGTGGTCTGGTGTGAGTGAAAGTCCTTGCTTCCCAAGCTTTCGCGTAAGCTCCCATATTTTGTAGCTACAGCTTGCTTATTAATAATGGTAATTTCTTGGTTTATTGCTTACTATCCAGATTCCAGCCTCAACTTGATTGGTCTAAGCTTCTACTTTTTTTAGTTGCTCCATGCATCTCCAACGAAATATTAGCTGGTAGCTCGGTATTTACTGGCTTACTATAATAGATAATGCAATGTACCTCGTAAGATTGACTACTGTCAAAGATCTAAGCTACAAATGACAGCTGGAACCAAGGGCTAACATGGTTTCCGAGGCACGGAGGGAATCTGATAAGATAATAGATGATCTCCTATCCACGGGCCATCCTATGCAAGCGTTGAGGGTATTTCACCAAAAAAATCTAATTAGTCCGTCAGATGGATTTTCAAAAAATAAAGGACACGTATTTTTTCTTTTTTCACGTAAACAAAAGATGAAGACGATACAGTGCTTCGAAAAGTCGTGTCAAGTCGTGTGACGTCACAAGGTTAGTACTTTTTTACTCACAAAGTGATGTCAAAAGCCCCCACTCATGATCTTTGACACGTTTTATTTCCGTCAATTTTTATTTATTTTAGAAACCAAAAAACACGTATCTAATATTTTTCGATAATCTAACAGACGGTCTAATTAGATTTTTTGGGTGAAATACCCTATTGAAGATCAACCTGTGTGGCTATTAATACTTTGGCGACGGGTTTGTACAGACGCCAGCACATCATGCTACTACAATTAGTCAAATTTCTTTTATAGATTTTCAATTTTATCCTGAAAGCATTAGGATCAAGGTTGATATGCTAGCGTCAGACTCAGTACCTACATATATCACAATACACTTTATTGCAACTCCTTAGCCTCATACGTAACCCTCCACATCTCCTCACCTTGACCTAATTTTACAACAGCACTTACTACAGGTCCCGCATCTAACCGGTTCTCTTGTGACGTCACCGCCACCTGAGCGGAAGGATATGCCAATCAAACCGATACCGAAGCAATGAAGTCATGAATGTCACTATATAGATTTAAATCATAGATGTGCTCTCGCACTATTTGATATCGAAGTAATAAAGTCACGAATGTCTCCATGTAGATTTAAATCATGGATGTGCCCTCACCGCATTTCAAACGCGCCAGAGTATTTACTCTCAGATGAACGACCTCGTAGATCCCGCATGAAACGACGTGCAGTACGAGTGCGTGAGACAATTTTATCCAAACATCATTGTCAACGAAATAGAAACGAAAATTTATATTTGCTAGTTTAGGATTTAAATCTATGAATGTCACAGTAAGATGTCGCGATCGATATCTAGAACGGTGCTGCAACCTGCGCCTACGCAACGGTTGCGGCAAGGACCAACCGGCGGAGTTGCATTTTTGAAGTCAATTCATGTATGTATGTGCAAATCGTTTGATGCATTAGTTGGGCTCGTTTTTTTGGTTGGTTTGGTAGTGGATGGGTAATGTTAACCTGGTTTCCAACTAGATGTGGATTAGGTGGAGGAAAATGGTTCTCAATAAACTGACACAGTTGTCTAGTGGTCGCAATCGCAAGCTCCACTACTGTGTACGAGGTCTCGGCTGCGATTCCCAGGTCGGCAAAGTATTATTGGATTATTCCATCAGGAATTGCCCGCACAAACTTGCTTGCTTGTATAGGACCTGAACAGAACTGGCAAATAGAAATATCGCTGCTAAGCCTTCGAAATAGCAGAAGATTAAAAAAAAATACAAATTACTCAGAAAGGAAAGATTGAGGAATACGAGTACATGCAAGAAATAAAGACTTTTAAAAGTCACCGGTTGGCTGGTGACTCAAATAAATTAACCATTAATTTCAGAGTGATCATAGTTTATTGATAGTAGTACTTAATGAAAGCATGTTCACTGTTCAGCTCCCATTATTAACCCATTGAGTGAAGTGATAATACACTTTTATCATAATGGAGAGGATATAAAAGCAGATACCGATATCTCTCATGTAAAAGCCACAAAATTATTTAATGTGATATTTAGAAGTGCTAGTTTTAGAGCGGATGGAACGATAAGGATCCTAGCCATCGAATACTAATAAATATAAAGAGCAACAGAATGCGAAACGGAACCAATCAAAGACAAAATGAAATCAACTGCGTATTTCTTTAATTATTTTCTTAGACTATAAGATCAGCTTAAACTCTATCTTACCTCTTTGAAAACAATAACCCAAAGACGAGAATAAAATATCACTGTGATTGTAACAGTGAAAACTCAGAACTAACTGATAAAGGACTAGCTAGAAGATACTTATAATAAAAGAAACAACACTCTTAAAGAGAAAGACAATTATTTATTTTCCTAATTTGGCTTAAAGAGAAGTGGTCAAGGTCAGGCTACATCAGCAGATTAAGTCTAAAATTAGTAACATTATAACATACAAATATATTATGAATCTAAATGCCAATGCCGCCACCTGGCAAACTAGTCTAATCCATGAAATCCATCTCTAGTTTGCAAAGTGCTCGATTGACAAATCCATTAAATGATAATTTCGATCTCCGTGATAACTTTGTCTAGCATGGTACATTTAGCCTCTGTGGTTATACTATCTAAATTATTAAGGACGCAATGTCCTTTACTGTCAAAATTGTTAGTTAGCTGTTTTGAGTCGTCATTACAATTGCTAGAACTATGAATTATCGGATATTTTGTGTCCGGTCTAATCTTATGAATTAGACAAATGACGTAAACATTAACCAAATACAAATTGAAATAGAATAAATAGCACAGAGAAACACAATTTATTGTTGCAAGGTTTCTCACTAGGTAGAATGTTATAGAAAAGATCCTAAAGGCAATACGACACTAGGGATATGGAAGCATTGCACAAAAGGGGAGGATACTTACACTCAGCAGTGGGCGGTACAACGTTGACAATGACGAACGTAATGAAGGATTACATAGTAGATTACAACTGCATTGCAGGTAGTCACTATTCCCTTGATTTATTTCAATAACAAGCAACTTGAAATTTCTTACTAATCCAAATTGATAAGTGCAATAAGTACTCATGAAATAACAGGCAAATGATTCATACGATAAGCTATTGCAGACACAGAAGACACTTGACGAGTTTCACTAATAAAAGTTACTACGACAATTGCATTGTTGAATCTCCGCGTCGCGCGTCGTATCGTCGACGTGATTTTCTCTAGTGCCACGGGACTTAACTTATGGGAGACGTAGACAAGCTTTTCTCTGCGATCGATAAATTTTCTTTCAGTGCACTGCGATAGAATAAGTTTTGTTCGTAGTGTTAGCGACTACTTTATGCGAAAATATTGTTAGTTTTGAGATTATGCAGTCAAAGAAGAAATGGTTAAGAAAACAATTAAATGATACATAATTAGCTTTTCTTTACATCTAGAAAATTATTCATCCAACTAAGGGTACTCGAAGTCTTCTTGGATGGTCATGTTCCGACAAAAATGGCAGGAATAGGTTTATTCTTTGCAATTTGATAAGCTGAAGACCAAACAATAAAGCGGATTTAGGAGCCACCATAGCCAGGTTACAGATAAAACCGCTTGAGCATGATGTAGCAAATAATGGCCACGTTAAAATTGGATGTAATTCGAGACCCAGAAAAACAGAATTCGCATCAATAGGTACACCTATTGATGCGAATTCTGTTTAGAGTTACAATAGGCGTGTTCTTATGTCATCCTATATCTTTGTAATTAGTTATAAAATTTAAATGAATATTGTTATTGTGTACATGACTATCGCTTTAGGTAACTCTGTAAAGATAGTCGTAAGATGGAGAAAATAAATAAATAAAAATAAATAAATAAATCCTTATAGCTGCACTATACAAAAAGTTCTGACCCAATGAAATTGTTCGTTTCATCTGTGAATCCGAAAATATCGAAGAAGAGGATGAAAAATCAAGCGATAGTATTATAGAAAAGTAGGGAAGAAAGTCAAATAAAGAAAAATTCCACCTTCAAGTTTCAACAAGAACGCTAGTCTGTTATCAATCGTTATCAACCTACAACGATTGTAAGACGCACGTACCACTCATGCCTGTGTGCCTAGTAGGTACACAAGTAAGTACACAGCGAGTCAGTAAACTTTATACAGGCTAGAATTAGAACCAACACGTCTAAACCTATGTTTATCCGCGGGGCTCTGTCAATGACATGTTGTGCGGGACAGGATAATAACATGTTTTAGAATAAATCCTTATGTAACGTTACTTTAGACTCCAATTATCAGATTTGTTCTTTCGGCTTGCTGGCTGGCAAGTTTACGTAATGTTTCATTAAAAAGTTATTTTCAACTGAAGTCAAAAATATTGTTGTAAGTTGTAATGATGTTGATGAATTCTGCAGAAAGACGAACAGTATCCAATCAGTTCTTTTAGATAAAGTTGATTCTGATAACAAGAAAAACAATGAAGAATTTACAAATATATATGCACCTGAAGATAGACATTCTCTCCTATCAACTACTGACCTGATTAAGGCTACTGCCGCTAAAATTTACTCAACCTATGAAGTAATACCGAAGGAAGCCGCACCGGTAACAACACTAATTGAGTTGTCACTACACCAGCCACGTTTAGCATTAACTGTCGAGCCAAAGGTGGCATAAATATTTAAAGACTAGTCAAGTTTAATGAGAAGTCACGTACTAGCCGGCTGTGATGCGATTAGGCGCCAGTTACTGAATAACGGAAGAGAATGTGTGGTATATGATGACGGATAGGATAGGTTGCCTATGTAAGTGTGAGTACACATTTTTCTTGGGCTTAAGTAGTTTCAAGAGTACTCAGTAATCACTGTCTAGTGTCTGGGTTCTGGAGGTGACCAAGGTCTCTCCGATAAAATACCGATATCAGCTGCATCCGATTAGACTGAAAGCCGACCCCAACATAGATGGAGGAATGCTAAATAGGTGTTAAAGATGTTGCGGATGGCGGCTGGCTGACATAATCATTTAGACAAAATCAAAATCTAGGAGTTGATTAATGATAACGCCAGCGATTAGAATCGATACTACTAAGAAGCTTACGAAGTTCATTGTGCGAAATTCCGGGCAAACAAAATACTAAACACTGTCGAACCAACAACACGAAAGGAAAGAACAGACAAGTAAAAATGTTAGGAGCGTTTCCCACATTTCCAATTTTATCCCACGGCTGAATTATGTATGTGCTGATTAGGTTACCTCTTAGTATGACCCCTTAAATTAGTCTAATTAGGCTGACCTACATAGTCAGCACTTCTAAATTAATGTTTTTCATGTTAGCCTGCTTTAATCTCTGCTCTAATATGTCCCACGTTCTTAATTATACCGCTTCTAAAATATTTTAATGGCTTTATAATAACGTTTATGGAGTAAACCGGAGATTAATCAAATGCCGCGATTAAAGAAATACACGGGGTATTTCTTTAATCGCGGCATTTGATTAATCTCGACCACAACACTAATCCATCACTCCCTTATAAGTACGCGTTAAGTTGTTAATTTTGTGCGAAAATGTTGCAAAATTCTGAGATTTTAATCAATAAGAATAATTTATTGGAGCTAAAAAACGCGGTGCATTTTTGGTTTTGATGCCATCTATCTTCCCAACTTTACTTTGTCATAAAGCCAAAAAGAATTTCATACAACTTTAAAAAAAATGCAGTAAAAAATGTGAGAAAGTATTTCAGGATTAATTTCGTACAGGAATTAAAATCCTTCGATCATGCACAATGTCATACCTACAAATGTCAGGTACCCACGTAGAACAAACATACACCAATAAAATAAACAAAATCGGATAACCAACCTGTGAGTGCCGGTGATGGCACTTCAATCCAAAACAACACAAATCACAACACTAGTAACAAAACGATTTTACAGATTAAATTCAAACAATTAAAAAGAATCGAAAACCGTTATCGAATTCACACAACACCGTTAGAACCGAAACGAGACACGTGCGTCTATTATCGCAGATGCACACAGACTAAAATTAAATGCCAGTGATAAGGCGCGACAATTTTTTTTTCTTTATTTGAATTTGGATTAAACAATTTGCTGTCACCTGTCACGTGTTTTTTTTTTTTTTCTAATCAGTGTGGATTCGCGCGTTCGATACAATGTTATGCTACAAAC
This sequence comes from Diarsia dahlii, assembly GCA_949775195.1. Classification (NCBI taxonomy): domain Eukaryota; kingdom Metazoa; phylum Arthropoda; class Insecta; order Lepidoptera; family Noctuidae; genus Diarsia; species Diarsia dahlii. The sequence goes on along the minus strand of OX459210.1, from coordinate 8,760,537 downwards.
TAAATGCGAGCGACCGAATCGAGAATTGCGTCAAAGCTGTGGGTGTCGTGATAACACCGAATTCGCGGTATTTTCTTGCATTTGCATTGTTTTTGTTATACGTTTGTTTTGACCGCCATGCTTTTAGATGTGACATTTATAATGCTAATTAGTGTCCCATCTAACGTGTTGCGAATATTAATCAAGCAAGTTTGGAAGGAATTGATGAATCCATTATGCATCATTGAATTCATTGACTAATTATTGCATCACGCTGCATCTGCATTTAGAGTTTAATTTTTCTGGTTCTATATCGTATTCATACTTTTTCCTAGATAGATAGCTAACTATCTAATAAGATTTAATAAAGAGCTAAAATTTGGTAACTCCTGATTAATCCTATTTAAAGAGTTAGTAGACCTTCAGTTTACGTTTACGACTAAACGACAATATAAAACCACAAACGGTTTCATTGAAAAAACAATTAAACCTTCAAACTACTCGTAGCCAGACTTTCATTGATAAATTCAAACCATGAATGACAACATCAAGGAAAATAATTATACTCAAACACTTATCGCACAGACCTAGACGTTCCACTTTTTCTACAAAACAATTTTTTTATTTACCTCCATACGCCGAGGTGAATGTGTAAGAAAAACCCACCCACATGTATTCATCAATAGTATGTTTATTTGCGCAATGCCATCAGGTATCAGCAATCAGGATAACAATGTATGTGTGTCGTAATTCGCCCACTGGCCCACCTCGGTACTCCTCGGCACTCCTCGGCAGTTCTCGGCATTGTCAGCCCGATGTGGCCATCAGGCTGAATCGGATCCGGCTCAGAACCCCGGCAAATGTATGGCCCTTTCACCTTTTGGGCCTATTGATACGTCTACAGTTGATGTAGGAGGCATTCGTCTTGGATACTTTGTAATGACGTGGGTATATATTTTATCAGAGTACTTTACCAGCAGAGAGATTGACAGTGTTTTAGTAAAACTTGGTCTTCCACCAATAGACGACTATGTATGTACCATTTGTGGAGGATCCAAAGAGATAAATTAATAATATAAGGTGTCTAACGGTTTTTAAGGGGACCTTTACGAAGCCGATAACCAATCATTCTTCAACTAAGCAAAAGCAAAAAAAAAATGTGAACAAGTTGAAACGTTGGCCTAATATTATGTCTCCGTAACTAGAAGATTAAGGTCCAAAACTAAAACATAATCGCATTGTTAAGAAAAACAAAAGGTAGAGGAAAATTTACTTTCTCACCAAAATCAAGAGTAGAAGAAAATGTGGAACCAAAAGCTGAATACAATTTTATCCCAATGTCAGAAACGGTCCTCAATCTAAAATTAATATCATAGCTAGAGAGCATTGAAACACCACTATCAACACAGGATATAATAAAGTGTTTAGTGATAGTTGTCTATCGTAAATTGAATGATTTACAAGTTTACTACTGTCAGCCGTCCCTGTTACTTTATTACTATTTATTCTCTTTTAATTAAATAGTAATGAAACTGGTGTCGCACAACCATAGGTACATCTCATGAATAAATTAATGAGTAATTCTTAAAGCTGTTAAGAATTGAGACTACATCGTTGGTCTAACTGGTGCTATTAAATATCTATAAAGTGTAAAGTGTTCTTGGGTATTTCAATGTGGAATTTCTCAGTAGCAGCCACAGAGTCTGCTCTTGTGTCTGGTTGATGGCAATAGGCTCGCTCCCTGTTACATGACTTACATGGGACTTAAACATAACTGGCGAAATGTGGGTCCATACACCTTCGCCTAACCCTTCGGGGATTACAGGCGTGATGTTATGAATGTTTTACCGGGATATTTTTTAAGGTTCCACACTAACAATCATGACAAATTTGGGTTTTGGGCACTTGAAAAAATATTTCAGTAAAAACCTGATTCAACCCGATTTCAACATAGAGTTATCACTTTAATAGCAGTGGACAAAAAATGTCTACTGTGAAAAACTATAGTAACACGAACCTTTAATTCAGTAACTCGGTCAATGTCGTTGATAAAATTCACTGTTCCGATCTAACATTAGTGCCTGAATACACAAGACAACGGCAGGTAGTCTAATAAATTATATCTATAACTGCTACTTTTAATTCAATAACGCTTTCGTTCATGAAACACTATTTTAATAATATCGAGAAACATATCATGAATAAATAAGAAAAGATCAAATTGCGTGAATTATAATATGGCTAGAATAACATTAGGGTGACCGCTCCAGAAAGACAGCCGGGCGTCGGAGGGCGCTTAACGATCTCCGTCCATCATAAAGGGGGCGGTGAACTTAGTGCTGAGTTGTCGCCCGCCTAATGAAACGCCCAATGCCAGGCCCAAATGAAAGAGGCGGCGAGCACTAGTTCCTGCGCGTCTTCATGGAGAACGTGCGGTCGCTGGCCGCACTTGGTGATGGGGCCCACCACGAATGGCGGACTGATAGTACTGATACCAGTCGGGGGTACGCGTGAATGTCCGACATAACCCTACGCTTGCCTCAGACGTAAAACATCCATGAAGAATTTACCGCTCAAAATAAAAATGGTGACTACTGACTAGCTAATGAGAATACTGAAATGACAGCGATAGAGATGTGTGAAGAAGATATTATGTTATGCTGCACTGACCCAAAATACAAACGGCAATGAGGATTATGAAGGTTCCGTTCAATAAAAATCTGTATACATAATTAAATGCAGTTTTTAAAAACAGGATGATCCAAATACTGAGTTCATAATGATTTTCCAAGCCCAGTGGCACCTGAAAACACTCAATTGTATTTTTAAAAGCTGTTCCCATACAATTTTTAAGAAGCTATACCTCGAACATAATTACAATCGCAAAAATTTCGAATACCCCTGCCGGCTTAGCATGAACACCGAAGAAACGGGTTTTGTCTACGGAATAATCGACAAAATGACAGATTGTAGACAGATTTCTATCGTCCTTAGCATGGCGATGTAGAAAGAAATGTTTCTATTCTTCAGCCGACAAGAGTCTTCTATGTCGACTAATGTCGAGCATGGCGACAGTTTTTTCTTGACTTTTGACATAAGAAAGTAGAAATATTTCTTCTCAACAAATGTCAAATAGTCTACATCGCAAGGGACCTAGAGAAGTTTCTTTTTATCCATTTTAATTGTTTTTATTGAGATATTTTGATTTGAAAATATGTCGGAGTCCTACCGAAGCCATATCCTCAGTTTTCACGCCGTGAAAAACGTAAGGAAGTCCAAAAGGAACATTATACGATTGCTAACCGGGGCTTTCGGTCTACATGAATACGAGTGCCTCGGGAATTACAAAATTACTCTAGAGATGGTGCAGTATTTGAGCCATGAGCTAAGCGAAGGGAAGGTGTAGGTACCTGTTCTCGTTAAAGTAAGTACAATACAGTTTATATACGCCTCCAAACTAGCGTCTAAAAAGCAATAAGCAACCTTACCAGTGAATCTAACTATGACATAATATAATTTTCAGGTTTTTTTAATCGATGAAAGTCCTGCTTAGAAGACTTACCAAAATATTTCTACTGACCTACCTACTGTCAGCATTATTATACATCAGTATAGCATATACATCAGCAAAATTGATTGGACATTGCAGTATACAAGGTCAGTTCATTACCCTCTTAAAATACCTACCCAAGTTTGAGTGGCCTGTAAGAAGCTAGTGTTAGCTAGATGAATAGAATATGCAACTTCTGCTGTTTTAAATGAAACTGCAATGGATTGTGTTCTCAAACACTGAGGCAGGACGGTAGACAGTGACATCTGGCTACCACAGAAAATTCAGCCTCTCAAATATATTGGGAGCCATTGACTGTTCCTATGAAGGTACAATTGTTACCACTAGGTACCAAGGCACATCAAGCACAATTTCAGAAATAGACTTTGTGTTACCTCCGTTAATGTTTAGTATCATGTATCATGTTGAAAAGAAAATGGAGAAACCATTTTGATAGGTACATGAAACTGGATAACATATTAAAATAACAATCATTAGAATGTTTAAATATGTAACAGATTACAGCTAAGAGAGGTCATAAGATTGCTTTTATATTGATGAACATAAAATCAATAAACAATTTCAAGAAATATAATCAATTCTATTACTTCTAGATTGCAGATGCCACCAACTTCAGAATACAATGTAAATGTCAATTTTCCAAGCAGGGTTCATGTCCAATTTATATTTAGTAATGGTTCTATCTTTCAGACAAATATGCAGACTACATAAATCCAGAATAAGGCAGAATTATTTACTTGGTAATAGGCCTATATAATTATATAGTACAAGGAGTAACAATACACAAAATAATAACAGTAATTGTGTTTAAGTTATTTATTAATAATTTTTATATCAAATGAGTAACACAATATCTTAATTTCCGGGGTTGTTACATCTATTCTTCTTAATAATCCTAGTTGTTATCTGAAACACAAACACAACATTAATGTATTGTTGATTTGCAGGAGATCCAGGTTGGTTTGGAGCTTTGGTTCATGACATCAATTAGAAATGCTTAGCATAATACAGTAACAGAGTATACTAATGGCTACCTTATGGGGATCAGTTGGTGTCTAGGCATTGACAGACAGGAGCCACTATTATGCACCTGAGAAGGCATCAGCGCTGGTGTATGCCTACTGCACATTATATTATTATGCCATAATGCAACATTATTTTGTGTAAATAAAAACTGAATATTTCTGAATGGTGTTGTCTCATTTTCCTTTCCACCAGAGTATTCCTCTCCCAAAGGTTAACTTACACCCTGAAACAATTAAAACAATCATCATTATCATTTCAGCCAAAAGACGTCCACTGCTGGATATATAGGCATATTACAACAATTATGTTTACATATTTTTAGAACAAAGCAGAGCCGAGTAACGCCTGTATCAACTGAATTATTATGTTGTTTTGAACATCACATCAATAAATTTAAGTGAAAGAAAATCATTCACTTAATTTATTTATTTAACACATAAAGTCTGTGCCTCTGCAGGCACATTGCACATTAATACTTAAATAAATATGTTAAATAAACTTACTAGAACATTAATTTCTTGTCTGCGCATCGGAAACACGAAACTCATTTCGTACGTTGCGTGCACGCAAACCTCTTCTTTGGGTAGGCCGCGTTTATTTTTGCATTGTCACAATGCAATTAAGATAACAAACTACATCTTTCCAATGTGTAATTATTGTTTTATTAATAAAAATAGTTTTAAACTTTGTCAACAATCAAAACTCAACGCGTCGTCCGACGACAGATGAAAAATACGAGTAATACGTTTTGTTGTTGCTTTGAGTCACGTTAAAAGTTATATTTTAAATTATAGTTCCGTAAATTGTAAGTGGTTATTATTGTAAATGAAATGTAATTTTTCTATTCCATTCAAGAGTTTTAAAAATTCGTGCATGTGACACATTTTTTTGGTTAACTAAACGCAATGTTATCGTAGGATTCATAGAATATCGACATCACTAGCTACTTCTCCGTTGCTATGGAAAGCAATTCTATGTCTATGTCTTGGAAGAAATGCGAGTCTACGTGGTGCGCCATGCTCGGGAGGAAGACTTTTCAAGTAGAATAGAAAGAGCTTTGTCGATTCTTGGAAGAATAGAGATAGAAACGCCATGCTAGGGGGGCTGGGTGTGAGAAATCTATTTTTTTTTAATGACGTCACTGTTTGCGTTTGGACCACCCAGAATAGTGTTACCAACCTTCACCAAATTTTACCCCCAACTTTTTTTCTGAATACCCCTAAAAACCCCTAAATATTGAATTTTATGTTTATATATTTTTTTAAACTTGTAATACGTGCCAAAATTAAAAAAAAAAAAAAATTAACCGACTTCCCAAAAAGGAGGAGGTTCTCAATTCAATCGGGATTCGGAATTTTTTTTCGTCGCTCTTTTAAGACGTAACGATAAGATTAGAGCGTCAGGAAGAGGGGTATGATCTTCGATCAATATTAGGGTATGATGTACACACAACACGACACTACGACAGCCACAGATAACTCTAAACTAGTCTATTCAGATTCAGAGAAAAACATCAACCGACAGCAGAAAAAAACCACACAACAACGTGACCACATAACATATATACGACGTGTATGAATGGAATAAAAACGGAATAAAATGAGCGAAAATGAACATTAATTAGTGAATGAAATAACGCGTCGCGCAGTTCATGAGTTTCATTTGACATATCATGCGTTCCATTCTACGCGCGATACTGAAAATACTAAAAAAATAAATTCCAAACATATTTGGAGCCCCTAAAAAAACCCCCAGAAAATTCGTGCCCCTAAAAATGTCCCTTTTAACACTTCTAGCCCCTAAATTTAGGGGCAAAACCCCTAAGTTGGCAACCGTAGTATCGTCTATCGTTACAAAACAAGTTCAAGGGCAACCAGCTGTTAGTAAGATATTAGTGAAGGAGTAATTAGTTGGCAAAAACTTGACTAATGAACCAACGGAAGTTAATCGTGGTATAATAGCAAGTTTTTTCTTTAAACTAAGTGGGATAGAGGATAATGATGACATTAATGTGGTTTACTGATATATTTGATAAACTTTAGACTTTGAAATTAACCAACTATGGTGAACTGACTTCAAAAGGCAAAAAAGGAGGGAATGGTAATTCATAGAGTTTCTTGCTGGTTCTTCTCCATATGAAACGAGCAACCTGAACCGTGAATCTTTTCTTGGCGTTTTATACAATGTTTTTATAAGTGAGTGCCCATGTAGCTTTACATGAAATATTTTTTATGATTTTGAATTAATGGCAAAAGCGTGTAGCTGTAAAACATATTCCTCCCAATTTCATCCAATTTTCGAATGGTATACAGGGTACAGGTCTATAAACCAAAGTCAATCATAAAGTTTAAGTTAAGGTATGTTATTTTATGGAACAACATCAAAATGTACCGCTTTTGCCATTTTATTTGCCTTATCCGTTGTCAGATTTATCATATAGATTCTAAATATAGCCAAAAGCTATTATAAAGTTATGTATAAATAGATTTACAAGACAATTCATTCATCGATCCGCAGAATACAAAAAAGTTCAACCCACTAAGATTCCATATATTTGTGCAAATAAGAGGTGACGTACTCTCCTCTAACCAGTAGGTATCATCAGTCACATTAATTCTGATTATTTTAAATCTTTAGTGAGTAGGTACCTATTTCGTATTACAGTGCGATCAAATTATCTTGGCAGCTCTGAAGATAGGCTTTGCGAAATTTTACGCATGTAAACTTGGAAATAAAACTGTTATTGCCAGATAAACCAATACTTAAACGATCAGAAAATATCTAATTTAAACAGTGAGAAATACAAATAAAATAAATATCTTATCACTTTTATACATTCGTTGTAACAAAAAAAAACGACTCTGAAAAAGTATGAAACAAGATTTTCAGGATAGAACAAAAAGATTGCTGCAATCTCATGACTGTCTATTGTTTACACCAGTTCATAACATAACATCACGCCGGTACGTTGTGAAGGGGTAAGCACATGTGAACCACAAAAAAGTGAAAAATAAAAACTTTTTTACAAAAAATAAACCGACTTCGACAAAAATAAAACACAAAAAAGTGAAAAATAAAAAATCAGCTTCAGAAGTCGGTGGCAAAAACATGAAATCAAACAAACAAAAGTCACCGACTTCTGAAGCAGATTTTTTATTTTTCACTTTTTTGTGTTTTATTTTTGTCGAAGTCGGTTTTATTTTTTGTAAAAAAGTTTTTATTTTTTAAGCCTTACTTTTTGTCCGCTAGAGGGCGCCAAATCGCTTTTTGTGACACGTCACGTAGCCTATGTTCAGCGGAAAATTAAGACGGTTCTAACGATACCTCATACGTCGAGTTCCGATAAGTAGATTAGAAGCTATGAGGGAACAGATGAAGATACACACATACATACAAACATACTTAAATACATACAAACATACATACAAACATACATACATAGCCAGTCAAAATCATAACCCTCCTTTGGCTTTGCCGTAGTCGGGTAAAAATGACCTGGGCCCTATTTAATAAAACTTACAAGTCTACAATTTTGTAGATAACTGATATATTTGTAAAAATTTCTTACAAGTGCTGTTTAATAAACCTTACAATTTGTAAAAATTCTACAAGTAAAAATTTTACAAATTGTACACTTGTAAATGCTGTTTAATAAACGTTTACAATTGTAAAAAAACGCCTGTAGATTTTTATGACAAGTTTGTAGCTACAAATAAGTAATTGTAAGTTACAATTTTACATAAAAATGTAAGTTTTGTTGAAGATTCTTATATCGAGAGTAATTTCATAAATCTTATACATTTACAGCCTTACAAATAAAAATGTGTTATACCGCTTCTATTCCATTCTTATATTAGGTATAGTTATACCAGATATAACTTAAAAATAAGTCGAGAATATTTTTTTACAAATAAACCAGGTATATCTTTGGTATAACAACGCCTCCGTTATGTCAAAATGCACGATTTGGCAACAGCGCGACCAAAGAGAAACATCTAAAAAAAAGCAGTTTGTCTATGAAAACCGTATCCCTTTGTCAACTTGACGTTTCTCGATCTCGACCGTTTTGTTTATTTTGTTCTTTGCGCGCGTACTGAGTCAAGTTTTATTTCTAGTTTATTTTGGCGGATAGTGAAATATAATTAAAAAGTGATTATTAAAATGGCTAAGAGAGAGCGATCAATCAACTGGGAGCAAGAAGAAAAGGTATGTATCCTAAATTACGGTGCGAACATCATGCGTGGTATTTTATTAAACTCGTCGAAGTTCAATAAAATACCACTCCTTAATAAATGTTGATCTTTTATTTACAGGTTAAGGGAAAAAATTCGACCCTACATCCATGTTATCGAAAACAAAGATATTTCTACAAATACAAATAAAGAAAAAATCAAGGCTTGGACGGAAATAACAGAACAGTGAGCAAACTTTTATTTCTTTATTATCGACAGCTGAATTGAAAAATGACAAAGGCATGTGTTAGTTGATTAAATAAAATGTGTATTTCAGATTTAACACAGCTAATAAAAGAATTAGGGACAAGAAACAACTTGTCAACCAATGGAAAGTCACAAAGCTGAACTCTAAAAAAGAGTTATTGTTGTATAGACAACGGACAAATCAAACTGGTGGTGGGCCAAAACCACAGTCTCCTAGTCAAGAGACATTATAAATAATGGACTTGATACCTCAAGAATTTGAAGTAGATTTTAGCAATTTTGACTGCGATGGTGCAACGGTAAATATTTACAACAACCAGCCAGCAGACAGCTTCCACTAGCGAGCCAATAATGATCGGTGAGGCAACCAAAGTTGACATCCAGCCGACTGCATCCACCAGCCAGCCAGTACTGTCCATCAGGGAGCCAAGACCAATACAGCAGACACCAAAAAGTTCTGTAAAAAAAAGAATGGTCAGTATTTATATTTTGTAATAAGGTGTATAGGTAGTGTTCTAAAGTATAACCTGTGATAAACTAAACCTTAGCAAATTTTGCTGTGTAAACCATCCTAAATTAATGGATCATCTAATGCATTTTTATTTATTTCAGGTACCTGACAAGTTTAATTTTGCTGAAGCTTCCTACGAGGACATGCATAAGTTAAGAGTTCTGGATAGTGAACGCCAACAAAAGGAACATGAATTAAGGATGAAATGTATGGCTGAGATACATAGTCAGATTATGACTAATTTAAAACTGCAGCAAGACATGTACCGCAAATTTTTAGAAAAATGATATATTAGATTTATTTTAATTAGGTAATAAATATATGTAAATAAAAAGGATCAGGATCATTTTTTTATTAATAAATAAAGTACCTACGCACCTGAACATTCAAGGAACTGTACCCCTTACGATTTATGTGAAACTGGCCACTAGGGCCATTTACTTTGGGCACTCTAACATGGGTGCAGTCCATCGCACCCACGACATTTTTAAATCTTGCTATGGCTTCAAAATCTTCCATAACACGAAGCTGTTCATTGAAAGTAGTTGGCATACTAATGTAATCTGTTTTCTCTCTAAAATTGCCCTGGCTACACGACGACATACCGTCGTAATAGACTGCTGAGTCAAACCGTGAATGTCTGCAGCATCATCTTGTATCTGAAAGAGATGGATAAGGACTGGTTTAACAGAGCAGAACTGATGTCAGAGTACTTATAGAAAATTACTTGTATGAGTACACTAGGTGAAAGTTCTTACCTGATTACGTCCCCAGTATCTCAAAGCAATCGTTATTTGCAAAACTGAAGATAATCCACCCCCACGCGTGTCCCAAGAGTTCTACCAATTAGTTGGTCTAAAAACGTTACACCACCTTTAGAAAACCGATATTTTAACCGGAACTGCTCATCGGTATATAAATCAAAAGGATTTTCTCTTTTTTAAAATATTTTCACTATTCTTTGAACCTGCATTAGATAAATAATGTTGTTTACTTGTTCTACTTCTTCTATTGCATTTAATTCCATAATCAAAACGAACGTAAAATACTTAAATGCCCGTAAACGAACACAAACCGTGGTATTTTTAAGGTTATACTAGCTTTAAACAAGGGTGCAAGCGCGCATAACTTCGATATAGCGGTTGTTCGAATACAACTGCCAAAGTTATACTTGGTATAAGCTATTTCTTGTTTATTTGTAGAGATTTTGCTTATTCTAAGTTTATTCTCGAGTATAACTTTTATACCACGTTTATTTGTAAGGCTGTTAGAATTTGGTTTAACTTCTTTAAAATTTGTTTGATTTATAAGAAATTTGCCGAGTGGACGTAAGAGCTGCATTTCTCTTAAAATCGAATTCATGTCCTATCTTCGTTATAAAATATTCGCCGGTATTTTTTTTTTCATTAAACCTAAAATTAAACGATTCAAAAGTAAAGTTAACCCTTCATAAGAAAAAAAATCACCACCTCTAGACTGTCAAGAATGCAAAATAAGATGTTGTCAAAAATACCCCATCTGTCAACGTGCAAAATAAGATGTCGTGTTCCCGCGTTTTCTAAAAGCCGTTAAAATACTGTGCAAACTATGCCTATCTAACCGTTCACTCATAATATACATCATCACTATTTCAACCATTTTTTAAAGAATAACAATAAAATTTCTTCACTTATTTAATTGAGGTACAAAATTGTAAGTTTTTGACACACGGTGAGTCCACCTGTCGAAATTTTTCTACAATTTACAAATATGTAAACTTGTAGCTACAATTATGCGTTCAATAAAACAGTTTTCCTTACAAATTTGTAAATTGTCACCTGTAGAGAGAAAATGTTTATTAAACAGAAATTTGTAGAATTGTAGCTACAAGTCTACAAATTTGTCAGTTTTCCACCATGGTAAAATTGTAACTTGTAGTTTTTATTAAACAGAAACTTGTAGAATTGTAACTTGTAGCCTACATTTACAATTTGTAAGTTTTATTAAACAGGGCCCTGCACGAAGTTCGGAGCTGCCAAGATAATTTGATCGCACTGTATTTAGGACTGGTTTTTTGTGGATGTGGAGGTAAAATAAAAGAGACAGTCTCTCCATGTAAAATGCTTAGTAAAGAAGACAGGCTGTGTCAACTCCAAACAACTGGTATCTCGATTATAATGGAGAGACCCCAATAGATTCTTCCGGTCCATTCTTCTAAGGGTATAGAAAAAATATCGAATTATGGATTATTATTCGTTTAAAATGTGTATTACTGTACCTACATTCATAAAAAAACTATAAATTAATTTATACGAGTAGACATGTGGGTGTGATGATATATCGTATGTGCAAAAAAATGCATTTGCTGTGACAAATTTACAATAGGGTGACAATAAAATGTGTTATGAATAAACCATTATAGTAAGCACGTATGGAATGGCAGATGATTTCATAATACCATTTTTTTTCGCCCTACATGCTCCCACATCTGGGCAAAAGACTTTCCCTATGGTTTTTCAATTTGGTTTAATATTTGCCTACTCCGACCAATCAGTATCAAACAATAATAATAGATCTCACTAAAGCTTTTGTTGATACCATTATTTAAATACCATCAATTCATCAGATGTAAGGCAATGTATAGCTAAACGTATTATTTTAGGACCGTGGCCTACCTCAATGACCGTCCGTATCCGACTAAAATAAAATAAAGCATTAACAATCGTTGTTCAGATGGCATACCCCAGGGTAGCATACTGAACCTATCCCGAATCGAATAATTAATTAATTAACTTTGTCAATCAAACTGATGGTATACCTAATCAGCTAATAAATAAATGAAAATAGTCTACTGGCATATGGGCCTACTACACGCACGCACCTCCCCACAGTTTTGCCTGCGGGATTACACGGTGCACACAGTACATCGCGCGTGTGGTTTGTAATGATAATACAGTTTTACCAACCATACGCGCGATGTACTATGAAGTGTGAACGAAAACTGTGGGGAAGTGCGTGCGTGTAGTAGGCCCATGGGCCTACTACATGCACGCACTTCCCCATATCCCAAGTTTCACACCTCTGGAAACAATTAACATTTACTTGTTACTTATTCTATTCGAACCAATACATTATTTACGTTCTAAAATAATAATAAAAATATGGCTTTCGCCGTTGACAACGATGCTAATATTATTTTTCCCAGAAGTAGTGCCCAGAAGGCTGGCAGCATTACCACGCTAGATAGCAAAGCTGATTTAGCCAAAAATAGCAAAATAGCAAATAAAATAAAATATGTCAGCATTTGGCAATATCCCGAAACACTAGCTGAGCAATCGGACCCGATGCCCCTAGTATTTCCACCTCAAACGGCTTAACAATTCTATAATATTTCTAGATCCGTATTGAATTGACAGTAGCACAGTAAACAAACGATAAAGTAGCTAGTAGCAGGGTTTGGCGGGGAATGTCGGAAAGGTGTGAGTCGGCGCGGCGGCGGTACATTCGGGTCAGCGAGGCACGTGGGCTTCGTACCAGTCAGCTGGTGTATTCTGAACACACCGACTGATACAGCAATGTTTATTTAGGTTCCGCGCCACAGAAATTAGAGATGGATTGTCTGAGGCATGAAATGGAAGTCAGTGACAAGATATACTTACAGGGTAAAATGAAGAGTAAAATATTTGCACCGATCGATGTCGATCGATCACAAGGGATGAGAGAGGGGAGAAAAGAACTTTAATTTTATTGCCAAAAAACACTTTAACCACAAGGCTATAAAATCATGTCACTGACTTAATATGGATGGTCTTGATTTTCTCAATGATTTCGAACTTCAAATTAGACTGTTTAGTAAAATTAACAACTATGTGCACCATGCATGGTACAAATTGAACTGATAATATATTACTACTAGCTGACCCACGCAACTTCGTCTGCGTCACATAAATATAGCTTATAACCTTTCTCGATATATCGACTATCCGACATAAATTAAGCTAAATCGTAACAAACAAAAAATCTTATCTTTCTTTTTTAATATAATAGTTTAGATGGTTTAGATTAGCTTAGATTATAATAAAGTGTGAATAACTATAGGTATCTCTTACTGTTAAATACTTAAACGATAACACTCTGTACTTGTAAACATTATGATGCAGTAAATATTTTGAATTTGAATTTCCCGGAAAGAATCTCCCTACATTGCGAGATTGCGACGCGCGAATTATTTTGCCGCGCGGATATTTTTACATTGCGATATCTTCTAAGATATCTGTTTAAACTGTTTAGAGTAAAGGGCACAAATATTCTATATTAAATTTTCCTTCTAACAAACACATTTATTTAGATATAGATTAATACCATATGGGTTAAATAAGCTTCGCAAAAAATAATTATTTTTAACCTAACAGTTTAATAGTAAAAAAAGGTTACAGTTAGTCAATCTTAAAAGATAGATATATGCTGTCGCGGACTTTTTTTTTGAAATTTTAAAGAGGAACAATTCCTTCATACATGATATTTGCGTAACTTAAACCGTTTTCTCAGCGCACGCAGCGGAAGCTCCCAAAAAGGAAATAACTTTTCCCGTTTTTGTAACATTTTTCATTTATGCTCCGCTCCTATTAGCCGTAGCGTGATGTTATATAGCCTATAGCCTTCCTCGATAAATGGACTATCCAACACAAAAAGAATTTTAAAATTCCAACCAGCAGTTCCTGAGTTTACCGCGTTCAAACAAACAAACAAACAAACAAACAAACAAACAAACAAACAAACAAACTCTTCAGCTTTATAATATTAGTATAGATGATCAAATATACTTTTAACGATGATAATAATGAGGCAGGCAAGTAATTAATGTGGATGGGAATAAGAGTAGAGATGAACTGTGTTAAGGATAATATGGCAAGACAGGAGGTTTCTGATGAGATGACGAGTAATAGAGAAGTATGGAAGATGAAAAGTAATGAAAACATGCCATGCCGATCCCAATTTTTATTTTTTTTTTCATTTTGTAGTACTCGTTAATAAACGGTTACTCATACAATTACAATCTAGACCTTGAGGCTAATAAGTAATTTAAATTTAACTTAATTTGCTAAAGCTTAAAAAACTAAGAATGTGTCCATTGGCACTTTTCTTATAGTCTCTATTAAGTTGAAAGACACTTTGTTGCACTCACTGCACTGCACTGGATTACACTAACTTTACTAAACTAACTCAAATGGTTTAGTTCTTTTTAGTCTTTTCACTATGTCCGTGGTGTCAAGTAGCTGGATAGCCTCGACGATGAATGATGATGGTCCATTTCCCCAAATAACACATTCAAACCATCACCTCACCCCACTTTGGAAAACCAACTAAATAAACCCGTATCGTTTATGTATCAAATTATCAATACAAAATCTGCATCGCCGCTACGCCCGCTACCCATCAGAATACCGCGCCTACTTTAGCATACAGCACAACTGTGATTGCAGACAATCCACGTGAGTCAACTGCACGTCCTTGAGCTACGTTATTATGTCACTGAGGCTTGTTTTTGTTGTGATACCTACATAAAAAAAAAACATTCTATAGTGACGTCTTTTTAATTCTAGTAGTCTTCTCCGCAAACCTTTTCATTTGATATCTTTATCATGGGAATGCTCAACTAGTCCATCATCTTTGGGGAATTTTAGATTTGGAATGTCACTTAACTAACCATGCATTTTAAGATTAACAAAATTTTGCATACGTGGCGTATGCACAATTTCAGCACAATCGAACTTCGAAAAGTGGCTAAATTATCAGGTTTTTTACATAGTTTGTTACAGGTGTCGCTAATGAAAGCATGTTAAAATTAAAATCAATATGGTGTATTTGCTAAAGCTTAAAAAACTAAACTTACTTTTGAAAGGACCCGTGGATACCTGAAAGCGTAGGATTATTTAGGTTGAGGCGCTGACCAAAATGGGATCTAGTACAACTTCCTATCTAATCTATTCAGGAATCTGCCTACTTACTATAATCAGCAGATAGATTTTGCACGTAGGTACTGCCTATTCCAGTACAACGGAAGATATTCTGGTCATGTAAATGATTTGGTAGATAATACTATGATAATTCTGGTAGGTATAATAATTTCTTACCATACTGAAACTATTGGTGAGATCCATAACCATATTATCACCGTTTGATATTTCTGAGGTCGATACAAGGTTCCATTAGGAGTATTCATTATTAATTCAGACAACAAACATCTATGATATAAATTCTTAACAAGCTTACAGCAGTAAATCGTCGTAATAAAACAAATGGAGCACAAGTAGACATCAGGGGCGAGCGAGCTAAAGGTCAGTCTGAAAAACACAAGTCTTGCTAGTTTGTCTATGAACATGTCATCGACCTTTTCCCCTAGGTGGGAAACCCAGTTTTCACTAATATGCGAATTTGCCCACCCTAGTCATGAGACTATTCACTACCTACAGTCTACAAACTATTTTGATTTTTCCTTGATCCAATAAGGAACTTCGGGTGTGCTTCGGGTCTCTATTTTATAGTCCTGGAAAAACTTTGCTAATCGGTTGTCGTGGAATGTGCATGTGCTGTCATAAGGAAAGGTTTGAGTATGAATGTGGGTGGCTAAAAGAGTAGAGGAAGACAAAACAAACGATGGATGGACTGTGTAAAGGATGGTATGTCAAGAAATAGAAAACAGATGTCGGATGAGATGTCGAGTAATAGCACAGAATACATAATAGTAGTACGTACAGAAGGGACACTCCCTTCCCCGCGCTCATATTAAATACCGCACCTCACCCCGCACTTCGAGGTAGTCGTCGCCGACTCTTGCTTGAGCAATGGCTCGCGCTCGTATTATTATAGTCGTCGTTCGGTTTTCGCGACGCAGACCGTTGCACTTTCCGCGCCATTTTTTAGGCTACGACAACCCTACTAGAGTTTACGCACACATTTGCACGTGCACGTCGTGCACAAACGTTATTTGTTTATATGTAGTAGTAATAGGTAATTATTTTGCGGGCGCTTTATGGAGTGTCCGAGGTGTGGTAATAGTTTGAACTTGGAACCCACTAATCTCTCGAACTACCTATCAGTTGGATCAGATTTTGATAATGCATTTGGTGGCCGAATTCTTGTGGATAAATCCCTGCTACCTTTAGGAGCCGAGCAAAAAGAAGCATCGTCTGAACTGCGGGACACGGCAAGCTAAAGATATTTGTCATAATGCAGTAAGAAATCAACCGGTAGTTTTCTTACGACTGTTTATTGTGCCCGCTGTTGTTTATTTTGACGCTGTTTCTTTACGCTTCAGTGAACTTCCGCTTTGCAATCGAGTGCCGAAAGGAAATGAAAGCACCAAGTTTTGACGAATTAACTAGGTCAAATAAGTAGGTCTAGCAGATCGTGAAATAGATTAGAGGATATATATACATCACGTATATTCTGAAAGTGTTATTGCACCAGTATTATAATGACATTCGTACTACTGAACCAAAAAAAACCGTATGTCTCTGGAAATGTAAAACTGAAATAAAAGGTCTGCATAACATACCATTGAGCCATAAAGCATAAAACAGTCAAGCTGACTTACTGGCGCATTCATACATATTATTATAATACGACCGCAGAAGTGCGGCAGAAGTTTACTTTACTTAATTCCCAATTAATCAATAACATTGCCCGTTTTCACTAACCCACCCAAGCAACACCTAACGGTATGCCTGAATAATTTCAATCCTCGGGCGGTGAGCCGTGCATCTCGTAAAGTCACTGAAAACGGGCTGTTGTAAGAAAAAACTAAAATAAACTTACCCATGATTATAATATTCCTTTGGCTGGCACTAAACAAATGTTTACAGTCAACACTCACTGTTTTACACTTTTATCACAAAAAAAACTTTGGGATAGTCACTTGCACTCACTAAATTAAATTATTTCAGTTCAAACTGTTATTTAATATGAATAATACACTAGAAACGCAACCTGTGGAGTTAAAATTTAGTTATTTACACTTATTTGGACAAACGAGGCTATTAGTAATTTAATACGCAGATTAGTAACGCGAACTTTACCGCAACAACCGAATCCGGAAAACCACACGACGTCCTGTCAATTTTGGCGCGCTTTTTAGTTTTTTTTTTTTTTTGTAATCAACCGACCGCTAGCACAAGGTAATGCTACATTCGAACTGTACCTACCTACTAGCAAAAACATCAATTAAAATTGTAAAAGTACTATAAACATGAGAACACTTTCATTTAATTACGTGTAATTGCAATTATATGTACATATATAGAAAAGAGAAGTGAGTTGTGTTCACTATGGTGTATCTATCTTTGAATCGCTGCCTGCACTAAACACCGTGGCAGGTAAACTGCCATGTTTTCTATTTATAGTGTGCCCACACTATATGGTAAACAGAGGATACTTCATAACTAGGCAATGTGATGTTCGATGTTATTTATAGATGAAATTAAAATAAAGGCATGAAGTGAACATGGTGGTAGAGTTTTAGGCGCTTTGCACATGGAGCAACTATTGTAGCAACTGGCAACTAGCTAGCAACTAGCTGTTTACATATATTTCAATTGGACTGTGCACACATAGCAACTCGAGTTTTGAGTTCCGGCAATCGTCAACAGTTTTCAGTTGCTGCAATCGATGACTAAGTTAGTTGCTAATTGCCGCAACTAGCAACTGTTAAATATTATACCGATTTTTAAAGTTAACGTAGACGGCGACGACGTAATAAAATTAGAGCAATTGCTGCTTCTTCGATATTCATCGTCACACTGACTGAATTTTAACGCTGTTCGCTACGTAGATTGAGCAATTCGGTTATGAAAGTTGCTCACAGATTGCCATAAAATTGCTGCAACCGTAAACGTTGCAGCAACTACCAACTAGTTACAAGAAACTTTTAAAGTTGCTTAAGTTGCCTCAACTTAAGTTGCTCCATGTGCAAAGCACCATAGATTCTATTCTAATTCCTTATGGTTACTGTAGGGGAACTAATGACCCGGTGAAGACCGCGAGAATCAGCCCTATGAGAGACGGGGCGATGTGGTGACGACGCTAAGGGAACGCCAACCCCCGTTTAGCAGTGGACATCTTTCAGCTGATAATGATCAGAAAGGCTAGACACAAACGTCATACCTACCTGCAATACCAATATCAAAATACCGGGTCGTTAGAAACTAGACAAAATCCTTCAGTTGAATTTCAAAATAAACACATTAGACAGTCCAATAAATGTGTTAGGTTCCGAAATCATTACCCTGAAATAAGACTAGGTAGGTCCCTTTTTAATCTATTTAAAACACTTCACATTTTTCCGCAATATAATTGCCAATACCACCTCTCCCGTGCCAAAACCTACTACAAAATCCCTTTCCGTAATAAAAAATCTTGGCTATGCCACGGCTAACCACAACAACGGCGAACATAGTCACCCCACAAGCCCCGGCCATACATCTAGCACTCGTAAGCTTTCCCCCACAGCAACTAAAAGTCCACTTTCCAGTAAAATTATGGTTGCCATACTGTAATGAGCGTCGCGTCGCCGAAAGAAATCAAGAAATCGAGTAAACTCACTGCTGTATCGGACGAAAACAAAAAGTGATTGTCAGAAGTTGGCTTTCGCTATGAGGTTTGCAGTTTTATTTGGCTATGTAATACTTAAAGTAGTTCAAAGAGTCGATTAGTTCGTTGCGAACATTACCACACAACCACCGTACGATACAGGCTGATGTTACATTCCTATTTCCTACATTCATTCACTCTATTTTCCTATGTGGATAGGCTGAAACTACACATCGACATTATGATTGCAAAGATCCCTTCAATCTCCTTTTCCTTCCTTCTACATTCATCTAACAAATCACATACGGTGCCTTCAAACCTTTGAAAATTTCACAGAAAATAATTCTGGCTTATTACCAGCCTTTCTCCAATGCATCCTTCTAATCTACTATATCCAGACAGCAGACCGGTAATAAAAAATATGTATAGAACCAAGAAGACGTGATGTGACGTCTATCAACCCGCACTGGGCTCGCGTTGTGGATTATAGCCCATTCCCTCTCAGAGAGGAGACCTGTGTCCCAACACTGGCAAATCAGTATCATCGGAAATCGCAATAGGTACTGCAAAAGATTTGTGCAGAGCGAATTTACATTGCATTGCCATTCAATATTATTGGCAAATGGCGTTGACAGTTCCGGACCAATGGACTGTGAAAACCGGAAGCTTGTGACAAAGTTATACCCATTGAGTATCGAGTAATCGAGTGAGTTTCAGTGGGATATTGTGTTGCGTAGTCCAAATTCATGTCCAATTCATCTCTTGGGGGGTGAAGTTGTTCGCGTCCGTAGGAGCTACCTAACCACAACCCTACACGTGTCCCCCGGGTGGTGCTAAAGAACAACAAACGCCGAGTCGTAGGCGGCGGTCAACTAACCTACTAGGCAGGCTTAGCGGCCTGCTGCTGTGGAGGTAGGAAATGACTTCTACAAACCGTAATCTCGCGGTCATGTTTTGTGAGAACGGTGGCCTTGGCTTAATCGCCCGGGCTAAGAGGAAGAGAACCTCCATAAAAAATAACCCCAATCCTAAGGTGGGAAACGCGCCGATAGGATGAATGGCTGAGGGAATTCAGTCTCTAGCGCCAACCTCGATGGACCTGGCCACATCGTTGTATAGTGCCTTCTCATAGGAACGGGCGTTACCCTATGAGCGACCAACAATTCGTCCATACTCGTGGGAACAAAAATGAAGTCAAACACCCCAAAAAACCCTCAACCACAACATAAATTACTTACTCAGCAAGTACTCCTCCCAGAATTATTTAACAGACAACGTTCGTCATCTCTTTCCGACTTAGGAAGGTCATCACAAGAACACCAAAAACTTAATGCAGAGCAACTAAATGAGACTAATAGTAGCTCGCCAGTGGCAACCTCAATGGAAGACACACCCCAACATCCTGGTCCCCCACCTTGGCAAAGGGTGCCATCACCCAATAGCAGAAACAGCAAGAAAAGAAAATGTAGTAGTTCTCCGCCAGTGGCCCAGATTACTACCACGACAAACCGTTTTAGCACCTTGTCTCTAGACCCAATGGATGAATCGTGCACTATAGAATATCCTAAACCCAGTAAACCCCCACCTATCGTGCTAAACGGCGTAGAGGATGTCACCGAGCTATCGAAGTTACTTCAAACCGTTAGCAGCAAAGAAGATTTCAAATTCAAGCTAATTAACAAAAACCTACTCCACATTCTTGTCAGCACTGCTGAGGAGTATAAGAAAATCATAGCGGTTATAAGAGCAAACGGTCTAATAGGGCATACATTTACCCCCAAGGACAGCAAATGTTATCGCATTGTCATAAAAGATCTCCACCACAGCACTCCCCATGAAGCGATATCAGAAGCCATTGAGGCAACCAACAATAAAATTAAAGGCGAAATTATCAATGCACGATACGGTCCCGACAAGAAACCCACATCAACCTTCTTTGTGAACATTGAGCCCAGTGTTAACAACCCCGCAGTCAAAAACATAACTTATATATTCAACCAAAAGGTCAAGATAGAGGATCCTCGAAAGTCAAAAAGTATCGTTCAATGCCAACGATGCCAGCGCTACGGTCACTCAAAGAATAACTGCATGAGACCATTTAGGTGCGTCAAATGCGGAGAAGGCCATAAAACCTCGGAGTGCAAAAAGAAAGATAGAGCCACACCGGCTAAATGCGCTCTCTGCTCGTGTGATCACCCAGCTAACTACAAAGGTTGTGAAATATACAAAGAAATCCTTTCCCGAAGAAACAAAACCCCAAGAGAAATTCAACCCGCCCCAACCACAAAGGCACTACCAATTTACCCAATCCGTTCCACCTCGACAATAACAGAAGGAACCGTAGGACCCACTCACCAACGTACATACGCTGAAGTTACCGATGGGAAGAATAATTCAAGTCAACAATCCTACAACAAACTGGAAGGTATCCTACTGAAACAAAGCGAGAAAATGGATCTCCTAATTCAACAAATAGGCTCCTTAGTGAGTCTTATCACTACTCTTGTCTCTAACCTTACAAAATGACCTCTCTACACATTGCCACCTGGAACATCAATGGCCTAGCCCCTAATAAAAACGAACTAGAGATGTTCATCAAATCCAATAAGCTTGACGTCTGCCTTATCTCTGAATCGCACACTACACCAAGAAGCCGAATATGCATTCCAGGATTTTCTGTGTATCACACGTGTCATCCCGATGGTGGAGCCCATGCTGGCACCGCAATAATCATCAAGAACAGTGTAAAGCATTGCCTCTTAGAATCTACCACAGCCCCCCATCTCCAAGCCACAACTGTAAGGGTGGAGGATCGATCAGGACCCCTTAATCTCTCTGCGATATACTGTCCACCGCGCCACACTATAAAAGAGAAAATGTTTACTGACTTTTTTATGTCATTGGGCAGCCGATTTATTGCTGGTGGCGATTGGAATGCCAAGCATTCATACTGGGGATCAAGACTGACGGTTACTAGAGGCCGTGAACTAAAAAAGAGTATTGAAGCTAATCACCTATTACCTATCTCAACTGGGGAGCCTACGTATTGGCCCACGGACAGCAACAAAACACCTGATCTCCTAGACTTCTTTATCACAAAGGGTATCAGCAAACTGCACACTCTCATAAAGTCAAGTCTCGACGGTAGCTCTGATCACTCACCTGTACTACTAATGGTTAGTCCAGTGGCCTTACCCAATTGCTCTCATACCGATTATCTCCACAATCACAAAACAGACTGGCAATGTTTTCGAGAATTCCTGGAATCAAACATCAACCTTAATGTTCCACTCAAAACCAAGGAGGAAGTTGATGACGCGTGTCTCTATATCACAAATCTAATCCAAGTTGCGGCTTGGTCTAGTACTCCTGAGCTAAAAGATTCATCACGTGGAGCACCAGTCCCTCTTGCAGTTAAGGAAAAAGTAGCTGAAAAACGTCGTCTTCGCAGAATCTGGCAGACGACCCATAAGAGCGCAGATAAAACTAGATTTAATCGAGCAACTAAAGAGCTCAAAGATCTTCTGGCTCATACTGCAAATGAATCGCTCAATCAGAGATTAGTGAAAATGACTCCAAATGCAAACGGGGCTCACAGCCTCTGGAAGGCAACAAAGTATCTCCCACAGCCGCAACAGTGTTCTCCGCCTATTAGATCTGGAAATACATGGGCTCGAACAGACCAAGAAAAATCCCAGGCTTTTGCTACATACCTAGCCGGGGTCTTCAAACCCAACGAGTCGGATAGTCCTGAAGATCCAGAAATAGATCAAGTCCTTAAGCAAGATCTGCAACTATGCCTGCCGTTGAGGCCTACATCACCAAGGGAGATGGCTAGAGAAATTGCCAAAATGGACCCAAACAAAGCACCTGGATTTGATCTGATCACGCCTAGGCTACTGAAAGAGCTTCCTAGGAAGTGCATTGTCTTTTTGACCATCCTTGTCAATGCCACACTGAGAACCTCACATGTTCCCGCACTCTGGAAAACATCCCAAATTGTTATGATTCATAAGCCTGGTAAACCACCTAACGAAGTCTCATCTTATCGCCCTATTAGTCTAACGCCGGTGTTGTCAAAACTGTGGGAAAGGATCATCCTCGCACGATTATCTCCTTGCCTAGATATGGACCATGTAATACCTAACCACCAATTTGGTTTTCGGAAGCATCACTCAACTATAGAGCAGGTACATAGAGTCTATTCTACAATAAGACAATGTTTGGAAAAGAAAGAGTACTGTTCGGCTGCCTTTCTCGATGTGCAACAGGCCTTTGATCGGGTTTGGCATAAAGGTCTACTCTGCAAAATTAAAAAGTACCTTCCACACTCATACTACCTGCTGATGGACTCTTATCTCAGTGACAGAAAGTTTCAAGTGAAGCTCCGGGACGCAAGATCCTCTCTTTATAGCTGCACAGCGGGAGTACCTCAGGGCTCCGTACTTGGTCCGGTCCTTTACAACATCTTTACTTGTGACCTACCCCAGTCACCTGACACAGCTGTGGCAACCTTTGCTGATGATGCGGCTTTCCTCAGCTGTGATCGTGATCCAAGGGAAGCGAGCAAATTGTTGCAGAACCAGCTCAATGCCACCAATGCTTGGTTGACCAAGTGGCGCATAAAAGCAAGCGCTCCAAAATCTCACCACATCACTTTTACCCTAAGACGTGAAACTTGTCCCCCGGTCAACCTAGGCCCCGACACTTTACCGCAATCAACCTGCGTCAAATACCTTGGATTTCACCTAGACCGAAGGATGACATGGAAGGACCACATAAGAACAAAGCGCAACGAAATAAATATAAGATTTAAAAACTTACTCTGGCTCCTCGGTAGACAGTCTGCCTTATCCCTGTCCAACAAGCTGAGGGTATATTGTTCCATAATAAAACCGATTTGGACATATGGAATTCAACTGTGGTCGACGGCCAGCAAATCCAACATTATGTGCCTGCAGAGAGCCCAAAACAATATTCTTAGGGTAATTTCCTCGGCGCCCTGGTATGCGCTCAACTCGGAAATTCACCAGTATCTGGAAATCCCAACCATTTTGGACGAAGCAAAACGATACTCAGCCAACTACAAGGACCGCTTGACAACACACCCAAACCCGTTATCCAGTATGCTCCTGCAGCCAAATCCGATTAGAAGACTCAAGAGAGCCGATGTGCTGCCTTACTGAGGGGAGATAGAGCAGTGGCTCTACCTCTCCAAACTCCAACCGCTTGCAACACACCTGATTATAGTCTATGCGACTGATCGCAGGTCAAAAATAAAGGAAAAAAAAAAAAAAAAAAAAAAAATTCATCTCTTGCTCTTTGTTCGCATTCGTTTTGTGAAAAACTTTTTTACAAAAAATAAAACCGACTTCGACAAAAAAAACACTCAAAAGTGAAAAATAAACTTGAGAAGAAAAATCAGTTTCTGAAGTCGGTGACTTTTGTTTCTTTGATTTCATTTTTTTGTCACCGACTTCAGAAACTGATTTTTCTTCTCAAGTTTATTTTTCACTTTTGAGTGTTTTTTTTGTCGAAGTCGGTTTTATTTTTTGTAAAAAAGTTTTTATTTTTCACTTTTTAGTGTTTCACATGTGCTTACCCCTTCACAACGTACCGGCGTGATGTTATGTTAGGAACTGGTGTAAACAATAGACAGACAATATGAGATTTCAGCAATCCCAGTCCATTTGCTATCATTTATTGAGGAGTTCCGTTGCCTATCTCCGAAGTTCTTCATCAGATCTTCACAAAATAGTTTTTATAACCTTTGTAGTGAGTACAGGCGTGATATTATGTTGTGTGATGGCGTAAACAATGCTTGGATATGCTATAGCAACAATCGCGGTTAATCTGCTGTTATTTATTGAAGAGTTCCCCCGATTTCTACAAGATCCCATCATCAGATATTGAAATGGTGACAATGGGACCACACGGAAAGCACCAGCTTTCAAATGAAAAAATAATCATGAAAATCAGTTCACCCAGTCGCAAGTTATGAGCGAACAAACATAAAAAAAAAAAAAAAATACAGTCGAATTGATAACCTCCTCCTTTTTTTGGAAGTCGGTTAAAAATACGCCATGTTTTGCTGACACTGGATTAACAGGCTTTCAAATTAAAAACTCATGCCGTAAATTCTCTAACTTAGCGTTTTTTGGGCTCTCCGTATCCTATCTATTCCATCGTCTGTCTAGCCTTTTTCTAATCATGTTGGGGTCAGTTTCCAGTTAAACGCGGTTGCTTTTCTGACCTCCACAACCCAGTTAGTACTAGGTAATACGATACCCGTTGGTACGACTGGTCGTTAGATTTTCGGGTCACTGCGGCTACTTGTAACGATTGTCAAAGATCAACAAAATGACAGCCAGGACCAAGGCACAGAGGAAAAAGTCGGTAAGTAATATTTTTCCTATCTCAATGGTATGTAATGAGTGATCACGTGAATTCACGTGGTCACCAATCCACGGAATGTCGGAAAACCGAGGCAAGAAGATCGACCTGGCTGTTATTACTTAGAGCTCATCATATATTCTTGCTATTAAAATTCCTGAAAGAGCCAAAATGTTCTGCTGTACTCCAACTTTTTATAAAGGTTTGAGGTATCAATGAGGAATCAGGATTTCGTACAAGATACTTTTGGAGACATTTTTAAACTACTATTCTACTCTAAAATTAAGATGCAAATTAACAAACACTATGCAATTAGCCCAAGGATTTGCGACTAAATAACAAAGGAGATATAGACAAGCTAATTATTACTATTTAGAACGGATAGATAATAAATTAATGACTGAAACGTGTTCGTTACAGCTGTCACCATATTGAATGGTTTGCAATTATATAGATAAAATTAAATGGAAATTGTGCTACACTGTTATTGAATGAGTGATCGATCAATCGATGACATTATTTTTAACCGACTTCCCAAAAAGGAGGAGGTTTTTACGTAAGCCGGAATCAATCTTAGAAGAAATTCGCTTCATCATTGTTAACATAATAATTTGCTGCTAAGGTGTTATTTATAAATTGCTATCATTAAAAGATAGGCTCGCCGGTCGCCCCCTATTACTTGGGACTTTTAGATAAGTGACGTAATGTGGGTGTACAATGGGTATACCGCTGCCTAACCCTTTCGGGGATTATAGGCGTGATGTAATGTTATAAGTTTATAACAATAGTTCCTATGATAGGATTAGTACTTGCTAACAGGGCAATAGGCTCAGTACTTAGTTTATGTCTATCGGAGGTTACATCAATATAATGTATCGTATGATGGCCACAGGAAATCGGTGAAAACACAGTTATTTCAGTGAGAAAAACTGTACCGTCTTGCTGTCAGGATCGAAAAGAAAAGTTCTAGAAAAACTCATACAGATAGTCTCTCTGCGGTAGGTACTCAGAGATATATAGTGATTAGATACTTAAGCCGTCACTTATTAAAGATTTGACATACTTTTGTATGACAAAACTGTCAAAACCTTTACTAAGATGATGGCCTAAGTAATCATTAAAGCTCTCTGTCAAGTAAGTCTTCGATTCGATGAGATAGATACCTACCTATCTACTACAAAATAACTAGGTAATATGTCGTGTTAAATGCAGATCTACTCTTCATCACCAGTCCTACAAAGCCTCAATAGCACCGGTCAAATCTTCCACAAACAAAGAATGAAGTCTCGTAACAAGATCTCAGTTTAATCTATACTTTTAATAATAAATGGATAATAAACGTATCGTGCTGAACAACCATTTACTACGACGGAGTTTTTATCACGTTGCGGTAACGGATTTAGTATTTTTTCGCTGTTTTTCCAGATCGTTTTGTCCATTTTGCAAACGAATAGAAAGTGTATCACCAATTCACCATTAAAAACAGTCATTTGTGAGTTGCAGTTGATGCAATAACACAGACTAAAATAGCAATAAAAGGTATTATTTAAACCCACTTGTTTAGGGGAAAATTTAGCTTTCAGCATTCCCACATTTATATTCGGTTTGCAAGGAGGAAAATGAATGTAGGTAAAAGGAAATATCTAATTAAAATTAAATGAACATTAGCTGTAGCTACTGTACGTTCAGGTGTACCTGAAAGTGTCCAAATAAGTATATATCGCATTCATCATCCTTCCCTCCTTTTTCATTTATCCCTATGAACCGTTAACTGACTAGGTACCTATTGAACCTCTTTCTGGCCATTTCATCTGTAATGTTTTTTTAGTAGTGGTGGCCCAGTGACGGCGGCCCCGACTTACGAACAGTATGGTAAGGGCCATAACATACTAGCGGTTTGAAAGCGGTTGCGGGGCGGGAGCGGACGCGCAGCGGATGCGTCGCGAACACATTCGCGGCTGCGCAGTTTTCGTCGCATGTGTGTAGCAAATTATCGTCACTACACCACAGACACAATATAAAATATTTATACTGTGCCACAGATTACTACACACTACAATACACATACACTGTTCGCGGCGATCCCGTTGCGCGTCCGCAACGAATACGCTGCGCATGCGCGGCCTGTTCCCGCTCCGCTTTGAAGACGTTCGCAATCCGCTAGTATGATAAGGCTGGCTTCACAGCTACCCGGGATACCCGTACGGGCTGTCAGTACGGGCGCCCGGAGCGGGAGCACATGTTAGGCGCTAGAACATCGTTTCACCCACATTTCAGAGCACTACGGGCGTGACCCGTACGGCTCTTTCGCGCAACGGACAGCCCGTACGGGTCTCCCGGATAGCTGTGAAGCCAGCCTAAGGCCCTAAGTCGTGGGTTCGAACCCAGGCAGGTGCATTACTTTGTGTAATTTATTTCATCACCACTGCTCTCAAAACGGTGAAGGAAAACATCGTGAGGAAACCGGCATGTCTTAGAACCAAAAAATTCGAAGACATGTGACATCTGCCAATCCGCACTGGGCCCGCGTGGTGGATTATAGCCCATCCCTCTCCTAGAGAGGAGGCCTGAGTCCCTGCAGTGGGAACATTATAGGCTGATGATGATATTTTTTTTTAAATGACTTTGTATATGCTTTCATACCCTGCCCATAGAGCAATTCAAACACAAACACACTCATACTTAAAACTTTCATATCAACTTATCCAGTTTTTATTCTTCACTCATCCAAAAATTTCACATCACAAGTCTATGCCATTCCAACCGATAATATTAATGATAATATTGTCACCTAACTGCCAATTTAGACAAGTTAATTAAATGAACACTTATCAATGGACCACTACTGTTTACAAAACATATCGATTAATTAATTAACTTGGCCTAATTATCGCTATCAAACTCTACTTATTTAATGTAGGCATTCGATAGATGCAGAAATAGTAGTTAGGACCTCATTTCCTAGACCTAGTACCTACTAGTCTGTGCTAGGTAAGGTCTTTTGTGGATGTTTTTCAGCCAGTGTAAGGTTTCTTTTGCGTCATGCGATCTCTGGACCGTGAAGAAACTTGATGGATGCATTGTCTGACAGATCTTACTAGATTCTTTATGTTAAGCGTATTATGATAAGTGGGATTACGTCGTCGTCATGGTGACAGCCTGTTTTTAATGTCCATCTTCTTAGATCTTGTCCTTCAATGTAAGAACTAGTGTTCTTCTTGAAATCAATAGCAGTTAGTTGATCTTGTCACAAAGATTAACGACGGACGTAGTCGAGAGTTGGAGAGACCATGAGAAAGTCCTAATCAAATGCGTGATAAATGGATTAATAGAGATAGTTATTATATTTTGTGTTCATCCTTTTATGGGTTCAATCATAAAGGATTTTCTCAAGCTTTTTGGTGACGATGAGGGCTTTAGGAACCTGACATTGTTGGTTGTATTGATTTGTTGCAGATATTGCAACACAAGACTTGTATTGAACTATAATTTATTATTGTCGGAAAACGCCTTTACCAAATGACCAAAAAACGTTACTTGGACTGCTTCCAAGGTCTCTATTTAATCGATTTATGGAGCAGCACTTCGCCTTTTTATTCAAATGATCATTATCTGCTAACGAATATCGTTACTATATCTAAGTACTGCGGCAAAAACCATTCGTTAACGGCCACAAACAGCAAATAACATATCGCCGAAATATCCTCCATGTCAGGATAAAAAACTAGTTGAGCTTGTTAGGTAACTTAAGGAATGCGAGTTCGCTATTTTTTACATTATTATCGGCGTTTTACCTGAAATAAAACGCTTATTAAACTACTTACCTTATTCGAAGCATAATTAAACAATTGAGATAGGCTGTATCTTGTTTCCTGTGCCATTTTTCCATACATTTCTAGCCGTTTAGCTCTCGTGACGTCACCGGGGCAGAGAGGGGAGGGCGCTTGCGAGCGCGCGAGCCTCTGTCTTGTTCATTGGATGATTGACTTTGTCACCAGGCAGAAATTACTATTATGCTTCGAATAAGGTAAGTAGTTTAATAAGCGTTTTATTTCAGGTAAAACGCCGATATTAAACCACTTGACCGTTATTCGAAGCATAATTAAACAATTGAGATGTGTCTGTTATCGCCTGGTGACGTTCACGATGAACGCCAATGTGTAGGGTTATATAAAGAAAAAGAGAATGTAATAGAAAAGGTATTGTATTATTAAAATAGAAAAAACAACATTAAATACCAAATTAATTAGCTAACTCACTGGATTAAATAGACCAGTAATGCTGTTATTCCTAGAAGAATCCAAAACTTGTCGCTTATAAAATCGTATAAAAGTATTAGAGGACCTCCAATTTCCCCGAGCCATAATATCTTCTATGGGGAAGTTGTCTAACCAATTCTTAGAAGCAACAGCGGACCGGACACTTCCAGGAGTAGCAACAATGCCTGCCTGACGCATCAGGGTTTTTATCCAGCCTGCAATAACCGTTCGTGAGGCTGCACGAGCTGCACCTCTTGTTGTGATAAACAAGTTATGACATTTTGCTTCCTGACGTCTAATGGAAAGCAGTGATACGGTTTGTTCAACCCAGAATACTGGATCCAAATTCTTATCACCATTATTTTTAAATAATCTCCATCCTGATTGCCTATGGTCAGATGAATCAGTTTTAGACCCAAAGGCAGGCCACAAAGTTATGAAATCGTGCTCTGATGATTTTAAATAATTATCTTTATCAGTCATAAGGAGGGTCAAGTCATGAATACGTCTACCAGAACAGAG
This sequence comes from Diarsia dahlii, assembly GCA_949775195.1. NCBI lineage: Eukaryota > Metazoa > Arthropoda > Insecta > Lepidoptera > Noctuidae > Diarsia > Diarsia dahlii. The sequence goes on along the minus strand of OX459210.1, from coordinate 8,730,270 downwards.
TACTAATAGGGCAGCTGCTTGACTCGATACATCAAAAATATTATCACTATTTATAGTTCTTTTGCCAAGAAAGGAAACAAAATCATCAATATTCCAGATGGGCAACTTGGAATCAATAGGTTTTTTAATTGAAATTGATTTCAAAACGTGTTTCACCAAAACGTGATTACTCAGAACACCTGAATTATTTACATTGCAAAGGGTAGAGACCACGGACTTATGTAACATTATTGTGTTATAAGACAGTTTATGTTTTATGTGCAGATCAGCTAGAAAACGAGCTAGGTCAGAACCTGAGGGGCTCTTAGGGTTAACACTCCTAGCTCTACACCATAAGACCCAGCGGTTCCATGCAGGCTTGTAAGTTCTCAGGGTGGAAGCGCGCCAAGAACTCTTCAATAGATTTATTTGAGAATTATCCCAATCACCTAAATCCTGTGTCCACCCCCACATTTCCATATTTCCAATACAAGATCCTGGACGCGAGGTGGTGGTAGTCCTGTTGTCACATCGATTAATACTTTGTCCAGGTTTTGTATTGTGAATGGTGGGGCTAAAGCCCGGGCTTTGAGATCGCCGCGCCAGAACACTTTTTCCCACCTCGGTGCTACCAGTAAGTAAATTCCCGATGCCTGATTGAGGTAGCTCAGAACTTTGGGTATCAGAAACGGGGGCGGGAACACCCATGCCAGATTTAATGTCCAAGCAATCGAAAATGCGTCGTGGGCTACAGCTTGTTTGTCGTTCTGATCCTTCGATACGTAACGTGAGACTACGTGGGCTTTGCTGGAAGCAAACAGATCCACTTGGGGAATCCCCCATTTCAGGAATACTGTTTTTGCGACTTCGGGCAACAAATGCCATTCGGGGACCTGGCAAAACCGTGATAAGTGGTCGGCATGGCTGTTGTACCTCCCCGGAATGTAGTGCACTTTGATTTGAATCTGGTATTGATCTATCAAGCAAAATAGGTCGTAAGTTATGTCCATCAATTGCGTGGATTTGGTCCCCCCTTCGTGACGGAGATACGCTACTACCGTGCGATTGTCGCATTGTATGGTGACTGTAGATTGGCTGAGATACATTGAATGACTTTGGAAGACCTTCAATATTGCCAACATTTCTTTTACGTTGCAGTGAGCATATTTCTCGTTTTGAGACCAAGTTCCGCTTAGGGACTGGTTGTCTATCTGGGCGCCCCAACCTAAGTCGGAGGCGTCCGTCGTGATAAAATGAGACACCGGTGCGTGGTGTAGAATTGACGGATGCTGCAAATTCTGGGCCCACCATTGTAGGTCGCCCATTGCGTCTGCTGGTACAGAATATACCTTGACAGAATTGTTGAGATCTAGAGTGTTTACGAATTTCAATAGAGCTCGATAATGCAATCTCCCTCTTTGAACGACAAAACTCGCAAAGTTTAGAGCTCCTATTACGCTCTGCAACTTTTTTAGGTCTGTCTTTCCCAGATCTACAATGTGGCGAATGTTCGCCATCAACGAACTTACTTTTTCCTTTGGTAAACATTTGAGGTTTAACCAAGGGTCCCACAGCACACCCAGATAAACCAGAGATTTCTTTGGTGTTAAAATGGATTTTTGGAAATTTATTTGCCACCCCAGATATTGTAATGTGTTTACCAGAAGGGTGACGTGGCTTTGGAGAATTTCTGGGTCTTGGTGAGCCAAAAGAAAATCGTCGAGAAATACCAGTATTCTCACACCTTTGCTTCTCATTACTTGGGCAATCCAATTTGTCAAACTGGCAAAGGTTTTTGGAGCCGTGCTGAGACCAAATGGAAGGCAGGTCATTTGCAAAAGCTGTTTGTTGTAAATAAGGCGTAGGAAGCGCCTGTGGGTCTTTGCTATGTTGAGGTGGAAGTATGCCTGGGAAATGTCCAGCTTGCACATCCAATCTTTGGGCTGAATGAAATCTGGGATTCGGAATACGTTTATCAGATTGAAAGGGGTGGTCAGTACGAATTCGTTTAAGGCTTTTAAATTGAAAATCGGTCGGGCCGATCCATCGCTCTTTGGCACCAGGAAGAGGGTGGATAAGAAACTTGGAGTTGGACTTACAATTTCTAGAATTCCTTGATTCAACATTTTTTGAATGATCACCGTCATTTCTTTCGACACTGGTGTGTGAAACGCTTTGTTGTCTAAGTTGGGCATAATTAACGGAGGTTTTTGCTGAAAGGGTATACGGTACCCTTGAATTATTCGAACAAGAAATTCTGGTGCATGCATTTGCCTCCAATGGTCGACGAAATTCGATAACTGACCGGCTTGAAATAAGTTCATGTCAATATTTATTTCGCTTGGCATTGAAGCCTGAAGGTGATGACCTTCGCTTATGACTGCCACGTCTGTGGGCGTGATATCTTTGGTTCTGTCTTGCTCCGCGAGAGCGAAAGGAACCTCTATCCACTGTGCCACTACCCTGCTGAGGATAATTGTAGTACGCTTGGGCCGGTCCTTGCGAAGGACATTGTATATTATGTTGCAAAAAGCCACCCTGCGAGGGGACATTACAGTTCTGACAGCCATGTGCGGGCATGCTAGTATTATAGTTCTTACCCTGCGAGGGTGGAACCGAATGCTGCCCCTGCGAGGGACGGATAAGCCATTTTCCAACTTGCGAAGTTGAGGCCGAACCATAAGCCGATTTAGATGAGCTAGGCGATTTAGAAGCAGGCCAGAAGGCCTTTTTGATACCACCAACTTTTTCTAAAGCGACAATAAACTGCTCAGAGTTAAATAAGTTGACCTCAGATGGAGGAATCTTTCTAATTGATGCCTTAACTAACGGGTCGCGAACCGCATTTGTTATACTATCTCTGCGCATTTGTATGGTTTCAGCCCTATGTCCACAAACCATCTGCAAAAGGTCTGCCGAAACCTTGCTAAATTCACCGGTAGTAAAAATATCATTAAGCTTTTGGTTTATAGCCTCGAAGCTAATTTCTTCTTTCTGGTCTCGGACCCATGTCATAAAAGCACAAAGTTCCTTCTTTAACGACTCTTTTTGCTTTAACAAACCGTAAGTTAATGAAGCATAAGCTCTCTCTGAGTAGCTTAAGTGCTTAAGTGTGTCATAGGGTCTAATCTCCTCGTTTGCCTCGAGTTCGACGAAACCCGGGTTGTGGTTATAGGACTTTTGGGTTTCCGCGTAACGTACTTCACTCCAGTCCGGTTTATTAAAAAACTGAATTTCTTTTAATACGTTTACGTAACGCACGTCAGCCTTTGGAATAGCCGGTTCTTTAAGTTTAATCTCAACTCCCAAATTATCAAGAAAATTACTACCTTCTTGATCGAAATCATCCTCGGCAAAGAGGGAAATAGCATCTTCGGCCACTGGCACACTATTATTAAAATACGGATTAGGCAAATCACTGATTTGTTGCACTGTACGCTCTGAGCGGCGACGCTTGTGCTTGCCCCCCCGTTTTTTATGACGGCGGCGACGCACACTTTTATGTTTTGACCTATGGTCAGAAGAACTAGATGAACTGGAACTGGTACTATCAGAGCTACTACTACTGCTGCTGGAACGTGAACGTTTACGTTTTCTACTAGGTTCCTTATTATTAGCAACGCGAGAAGGGCCTGCGACCGGTTCATCTTGTGAAATCATCTTTATTTCTTTATCCATTTCGAATTATATTATAAACAATCGCACACCAAAACACTGGAAAAAAAGTGAATATTCAAAAAGCGAACGGAAAACCGTTAATTAAAATATTCCAGCATTAATTTACTGAACACTAAAAGCAATTACACACAATAAACACTAGAAACTGTTAAATATTGAAAACTGATTGCCAGTTTTCGATCGTAAGGAAAAATAATGACGGTTAGAAAGTTTTTAAAAAAACTCACCTGCTAGGTACAACCGTCTGCGGCAAGGAAAAGAACGCCAATGCAAAGACTACAATATATATAGTGCGCCAATGTACAAGACAGAGGCTCGCGCGCTCGCAAGCGCCCTCCCCTCTCTGCCCCGGTGACGTCACGAGAGCTAAACGGCTAGAAATGTATGGAAAAATGGCACAGGAAACAAGATACAGCCTATCTCAATTGTTTAATTATGCTTCGAATAACGGTCAAGTGGTTTAATATCAATGTTTATTTATTCGGATCCGGTTGTGAACGTGATCAAAATGTCAAAAACCGGCGACATATGCGTATTTTGTCAACCCTGAATGACCCTGATTCCGCCCAGTTGTTTATAATGTCATCTCCGATCGATAACTATTAACCCTCGTGCTAATAATAGCAGCGATTCTGCGTATTTACAAAGTAAAATACGAGAAAGCCAAGAGAGAGAGGTAAACAACTACTTAAAAGTTTATTTCGAATGCACCAATGCAGTAACAAACACAACAAACACGATCGATAAACTAAACGCACTGCACTGCCGATAGGCTATATTCCCGCGTTTTTTCACGTCATAAATTCGTTTTTACACGCCGGAAACGCACTTACAAATTACGCCACTTTTGAAAATACTACTGCAATGTTATTTCCACAATTAATATCGAAAAGTCACATTTTAACCGGATTGCGGTAAATAAGGGTCATTATCAGGAGACTCATTATTTGGTTGACTTCGGTGGCAATTTTTTTTTTTTAATTTGTGGCATGTTATCATGAAATATCAAATCTAGAGTTAATTTAAAACATATTAGTAGTAGAGGGAATCGTATAGACCGAAGGATATGAAGGGATTTAATTTTTAAAAAATTGGTGTCCACCGAAATCAATATTCTTATCACCGAAATCAAATATATCAAATAACTAGCTGAACCCGCGCATGCGTTGCCATGCGTTTTTCCTACCTACCTACCTACTAATACCCTACCTACTACCCTACCTACTACCCTACCTACTACCCTACCTACTACCCTTCCTACTACCCTACCTACTACCCTACCTACTACCCTACCTACTACCCTACCTACAACCCTACCTACTACCCTACCTACTACCCTTCCTACTACCCTACCTACTACCCTACCTACTACCCTACCTACTACCCTACCTACAACCCTACCTACTACCCTACCTACTACCCTACCTACTACCCTACCTACTACCCTACCTACTACCCTACCTACTACCCTACCTACTACCCTACCTACTACCCTACCTACTACCCTACCTACTACCCTACCTACTACCCTACCTACTACCCTACCTACTACCCTACCTACTACCCTACCTACTACCCTACCTACTACCCTACCTACTACCCTACCTACTACCCTACCTACTACCCTACCTACTACCCTACCTACTACCCTACCTACTACCCTACCTACTACCCTACCTACTACCCTACCTACTACCCTACCTACTACCCTACCTACTACCCTACCTACTACCCTACCTACTACCCTACCTACTACCCTACCTACTACCCTACCTACTACCCTACCTACTACCCTACCTACTACCCTACCTACTACCCTACCTACTACCCTACCTACTACCCTACCTACTACCCTACCTACTACCCTACCTACTACCCTACCTACTACCCTACCTACTACCCTACCTACTACCCTACCTACTACCCTACCTACCTACTGGTCCTATTTGGCGCAGCCGTGGAATGCACACTCTTTTTTTTTTTGTGTTTGTTCATTTTATTTTTTATTGTTTGTTGTGTGCACTTGTGGCATATTGTGCTAAATAAATATGTTTTCTTTCTTCTTTCTTTCTTTCTACTACCCTACCTACCTACTACACTACCTACCTACTACCCTACCTACCTACTACCCTACCTAAAAAAAAAAAAAAAAGTATCCTATGTCCTTCTCCTGGTTCTTAGCTACCTCCCTACCAATTTTCAGCTAAATCCGTCCAGCCGTTCTTGAGTTATAAATGGAGTAACTAACTGCCTAAGTTTTACTATGAAAATAATATGGTCTGTAAGAAATTGCAGGTAAATTTTACAGTAAAACATTTTATTTTATCAAGACATGTCCCATTTATTAAGTTATTGTATAGGAAAATTTACAAAAATCAACAAAAATTTACAAAAAAGGAAGCTATATATTTTCCATTAAATGTAATTAAAAGTAGTAGGTAGTCTAAAACTAACAATATAGGAACTTGAAAAAAAAATATTTCCAGCATAATCACAGACACAAAATTACTACAAAAATCACTTTTCAGTCTCAAATCAGTCTTTCCAACAACATCAACAATTATAGAAGGCACTTATTTAACAAATAATATTTGTATTTTTATAAAAATATTACTTTTCCCGATAATTTTAACATAATGAAATATTTTTTTAGTAAATAAAAATAATACATAATTTTTAATATTTATTTTTTCTCCTTGTGCACTGCAAAAAGCACTGGATCACTCTTGATGCGAGCTTTCCGACGTCGTTCAGCCAATCTCTTTTTAACCAACCGGTCTTCTTTTGAATCTGCCATAATCACAGTTCTGAAACAAGATGAGAGGTGATGAGAAAGCTAAATAAACGATCTTATAATGTAAATAAATAGCTATTGATTGATTTCGGTGGTTTTAAAATTGATTTCGGTGCACCTATTTCCACCGAAAACACCGAAATCAATGGCACTGAAATCAAAATAATTGACAAAATCCTAGATATTTTCAAAAGTAACCCGAATTTTTTATATTAATCTCTTTTGTTGAAATCGAATACATAAAAGACATGCTTTTATTATAATTAAAAATTATTCATTCAAATAGTTGTGGATAAAAGGGATTCACCGAAATCAATTTTAAAGGTATACCAAGCCACCGAAAACGATTACGTACCTCAATAAAAGAGTGACACGGAGACACACAGGCGTGTTATCCTTACCACCGATGCGGCACGACTGACAGTTTGTATTACTCGAACAAATATTCTCGCAGCCACTAGAATACGGGTTTTATGAACCGATCACTGCGCGCCACTGATATCAACTCTAAACGTCGGACGTGAAGACAACCAGTTGTAACTTGTCTACTAAGGCCTATTATGACGTGGAAATATTATAAATTGAGTTAATATCTATCTAGGTGTTTATGAATACATGAAAAATAGCGACATGTATTGCAGAAAAAAAGATAAAAAATAATTTCCGCCGCAATACGGGGCCGGACGCGGCACCGAGGTCAATATTTTGGAGGTTTTTATTTTTTTAAACTAAATTATATTTAATTTATATAAAAAACAACACAGGCCCCTCCTAATATTTTGATCTTACCTATTATAGAAAAAAATATCAAGTTGATAGTTATCCATTTTGTACTGGATTTCGACCCGGACACGCATATTTAAGCCTTCTGAGAATGACCGATAAACAGATGCGACACTTATTACGTTCGTCGCGTAACTGACGACGACCGGCGAGTAGGGAGCCCGGCAGGACGCTAGAGCGCGCCCAAACTATAACCTAGCCGAGTTGAAATAGTAGGGTGAGCGGGAGCGCGACGTTTGACACTGGTGTGAATAAAAATAGGGCGGGTTGGTGGCCATTCATGTTAGGGGACGATGCATCTGGACCGATAGCTTCCTCATTTCATCGGCCGGCGCGTAAAAACTACCTGGGGTATGAAACAGTTATTTTGAACGCGTAGCTATCATTATTGTGGAATATTATAACATTTATATGTGCCCGTTCAGAATGTTGTTTGTGAAACAATTTCCTGCTATTTGGCTTGTTTACAGAGATTTACAGCATTTAACAACACGCGGGTTGTACAAAAACATGGTTCCATATAATTTGAGTCAGAAACTTCATCTTAAAATATGGATCGGAATTTAAAACATTCGGGTTTGCACTTGATATTTTTGATAGGCCCCCTAATTTAATTTTAAGTACCTACTTACACAAAATGAAGCCGATAATCGTCACAAAATCATAATACTAAGGGCCGATGTAATTGAGAATTTGGGATGAATAGTGTAAGATGGTATATTAGAACCAACAAAACCTAGATCTAAATGTTGTGTTTGAGAAAGCCAGATCTCTGCTAGACGTTTTTAAAATAGGGGTTCTTAATCTGAGCGGAAAAACGCAGCAATTTCTCGCATTCCGCGTTCATTAGTCCCTAGCCTTTTGTGTGCAAACGACATGTGGTCTTTGTTGGGTCTATAATAATTTCTTAGTAAAAACCATAGTTCTAATTACTATAGATATCAATAAAATTAACTTCTTAGGACAGGGATCGGAGAGTAAAAATGCGTCATCTATTTCATACAAACTTTATTTAAATCAAAAAATAAAATCTACAATAATCCTTTTACTTTCAATTATGTATAGTAATAAAATTTGTTTTTAGCATCTCAATCTATATCGTTAGCGATTGCCATAACCCCTGTGGTCAGGTCACGGCCCTTCTCAAGGCATTCATACCCTCCATGTTACAAAATTGTCACCAATTTTTGTCTAACTTGACATTCTGTCTCTTACAGGTGTTCAAAACAAAACTCAATAAACTAAACTATACAACTTCCTTGATTTCACGATATAAGCGACAGACTGCCAATCTTTAAAATCTTTACACAATTAGCTTAACAAATTATATTAAATCCTCTTTTACAGCTAAATTACAATGCATAAATTTTATTTTCAATAAAAATACATATCTCAATATATGAAAGAACACTTTTACCTATGTATTTGTTAAGTCGGTAACAAATGAGGCACTATTACTTTTTTCATTTATTATATTAATATGTACATAACTTGGACTCTTTAACTTAACATTACATCTTCAGTCCATTCTTAGGTACATCTATTCAAATCATCTATGTTGCTGTTCAAAAAAATATTCTCATATTTTACAGTGTCAACAAAGTTGCATTCATGCAAAACCTTTTTGGTTTTTAAATAAATCAATGGTCTCATAATCACATTATTTCGATAGTTAATTTAAAGTGGAGGTGGATAGTGTAAGACATAATATTTAACAAATGGATAACTACAAGGAGATCGATGAACGAATTAACTAACAATGGTTCATGCACCAAAAACTAAACCTTAACTGAAAATAAGTTGAGTTTCACTTTTGTGTGCAAGTACAACTATTTTAAGCTAATCGATATGTTCATAGAGTAAACAGTTCCCGTCGCTCGGCTGAGCTCTGTCACAATTAACTATTTCGGCACAAATGTAACAAACATTCAGTATGACGTCCTAAAATCAATAAAGCTTAATTAGGAAGTACATAAAACAATTCTTTTCCCAAAAGAATAACTTCTCCGATATCTAGCTAAGTTTATATAAAAACACATTAGCACAATCTAAACAAATAATTTTGGTGTTAACTGTACACAATTCATCTGTACATTTTCCATAATATTTAGGTATAGCACTCTTAATTAACGTTATATTTCGAGAAAGCACTCTTGGTATAGTTCCAATTAGGTAATATAATAAAGATTTGTTATTATAAATATGTATACTATCAAGTATATTAACAATTTGTCAAAATGTTTATTTGTGTCTAAAATCGTGTCAAATATTAACGGTTATCATCACCCTATTATAACAAATACTGCAGTGTAAAGCTAAAGTGCCACATGCTCGGATAGACTTATATTATCAATTAATATATTGTGATCATGACTCTAAATTTAACATCAATGGAGGCTCTGATGAGAATGTCTTACTGCTTAAAACTTGAGTTTCAAATAAAGTGATCCTATAAAATATTTTATAAAAATGTTAACATGTTGTACTCTCGCTTTATAAGGCAGATTATTTATCTATCTGAAGTTACTACGTAGCCTCTGACTCAACGTCACAACAATCAAAATCAGATTCACATTTCGCCTATGGTTAAATGCATTACGACAGAAGCTATAAATATAGAGAAAATAAATATCTACTAGGGCTAATAAAATCCTCCTGGTCCACGCGGTAAACTTACACGATAGATAGAATATACCTTTGTACTATTGTTTAACGTCGACGGCAGCCGCGGGCCTCCGCCTAGTCGCAGGGCCCGGGCGCCCCGAGCGGTCCACAGACAGAGTCACCCAACTCGACTACCTACTACCTACTGCCTAGCCGCCGTCTGCGGCGATGCCCGAGACGGCGATAAAAATAAAATAAAAACAATAACAGAAAATCAACCGTATACGACGCAGTCATCTTTGGATCCGACGTCAGCGTCGGACCGCGGAGGCGCGAGCGCGGATGTCGCCCGCGCTACTTGGCCAGTCGCCGGCGCAAGCGGTTGCGTAGCGCCAGCGCCGGCGCCCACGGACCCGTCGCGCGCTTGCCTAGCGCTCGCGCACAGCGTTCGGGCGCCAAGCGCGCCGTCTTGCTGGCGCCGCCACCAGCCTCTTCGGCGCAACGTGTGCGCTTGCAGGCGCCCTGGTCGCGCACGGAGCGCACAGGCTCGCTGGCGTCGTTGCGGGAGCGCAGGGCGCGTGGGCGGGAGGGCGCCGGCGGGGCGGGCGCGCCGGCACACGCAGAGGGCGGCGGCGGCTCGGCCGTAGTGGAGTGCACCTCAGGGTCGTCCCTTGCGCTATCCGCACGTCTCGTGCGCGGACGCGGCGGGTCGGGCTGGCCGGGCGGGTGCGAGGGCGGCGGGGGCGAGGCGGCGGGAGCGGCGCGGGCGCGGGCGCGGCCCCGAGCGGCTCCGAGGTTCTCCTTCGAGCGGTCGGGGGGCGGGCGGCGCGCCGCCAGGGTCCGCCGCGCCGGGCCCGGGGCGCGCGCCGAGTTTCCCGCCCGGGCACCTGCCGCAGCCGCCGCTGCGCCGCGCAGCTCGCGAGCGTACAGTCCGATGCTGCGCGTTATCTTCTGAGCTAGAGGCGTCACTCCCTGCGCGCCCTGAGAGCGCGTGGAGCGTGTGCCGCTACGTTTCGCTTCCTCATCGACCGGGATGGGCTCGACGGGTGCGGGTGCGACGCGTCGCCCTGAGGGTTTCACATCTCCAGCCACCAGCCGGTCGGTTCTCGGCGGTGGCGGGGGTGCGGGTGACGGTACGGGCGGCGCGCGGCGGGTGAGTATGACGACGCGGTCGAGCGCAGGCGCGGGCGAGGCGGCAGGCGGGCGGGCGCGCGTGGCCTGGCGTGTGTGCGGGCGTTGCGGCGGCTCGGCATCGTGGTGCGAGCGCAGTACGCGGTCGGGTGCGGCCGCCTGGGGGTCGCGCTTTGCATCTGCACGTGGACGACGCCCGCGCGGCTTCGGTGGACACTCAGTCGGTGAACTTGACGAGACTTCATTGATCTGGATACCGCCATCATCATCGAGCAGGTTTGTAGTTTCTGCAGTGGACGTGGCCGGTTCGCCGACGGCAGCTCGAGGCGGGAGAGGGGGACGGTTGGCAGTGGAGGCGTCAGATTCCTTATCGACGTCTGGCACGACAGTGGCGGGCGCAGGCGTGGGCTCGCGGGGCTCGGAAGGTTCCCGCACTGCCGGGGTGCCGGCGATCTCCTCGTGGACGGCCGACAGCGTGTTGATGACGCGGGTACGATTGAGGAGACGAGCCATGAAGTATGATTCAGCGGGGTTGCCATAATTGACGATGGAGTCATCGTCTGGATCGGGCGCTTCACGTGGGGTCTCGTCGAGCACAGGTGCGGCAGGCAGGCGGGTGTCGAGTGTGGCGCAGGGTGGGAGGGGCACGTCGGGGGGCGGGGGCGGGGGCGCGGCGCGCTCGCCGTCTGAGTAGCGCGTCATGATGGTGAGACCGTTCTGCGGCATGGGGCGCGGCTCGGGGTCGTCAGCACGGGTCTCGTCAGGACGCGCGGGGGCGGGGGGCGCGGCGGGTGTGGGTCGAGCTGCACTGCTGCGTGAGCGCAGGACGGTGGCACGCGGCGGGCCCGGCGGGTCCAGCATGAGAGTGACCACAGACGTGTTGTCAGCTCTCATTCTAGTGTTTGACCATCTATGGAAAAGATTTGGATGTAAGGTGACTTCCTTTATTAGGATGATGCATCCTGAAAGTTAGCAATGTCACACGCAGCTGTAATGTTATGATGGATTTCTTTGATATTATCGAGTGAAAATAGAATATCGTTCTATAGTTCACTGAAATATTGATTATAAATTGTAGTTATAATGAATAATTATATAAGTATTATGTGCAAAAAACCACTAAGAAATCTACAAAATCCAGTAATATTATTGCAATATTTATTATTACTACAAACATTTGAGAGCATTTTGCAAACTTTCTGCAACTTCGCAAAATGCTGTCAAAAATCAATCACATAATTATTGTGTTTTTATTCATGTTTCATTCAAAATACATACCTTTCCAAAGCATGATCTACAAGACTCTTGGACGGGTTCAGCCAGTCTCTTGGCTGATTTCCATTCCCTCCAACAAGTGCAGCTTCGTTGTGCCGCTCGGTAGCCTGAACTAGACTGACAGCGCCCTCTGGTGAGATCATGTTCCACAGGCCATCAGTACCGAAGATCAGACACCTGTAATGTAACACAGAAAAATGTTAAGATTTGTACAACAAAAAAATACAAAAAAAAAGAAGCCTAAAAAATTAAAAACTTTACTTTCGGAAATCAATAATTTTTTTTTTTGTTTCAGCTTCCAGATTTTTTTTATTTTACACTTTTTAGTTGTTGTAATATAGGTACCATACAAATTCTTGTCATAAATCTGTAAAATGTTCTAGTTATTTACATTGAAACAAGAAGTAATTGGAACCTGTTAAGAAAAAATTACGTAAAAAATACAGATACACAATTATTATTTATTTACATTATTTAATTTTGATTTCCTATTGCACTTACCGAAATTTCGACGGGTCTATAGTCAAAACACCAACATCAGGGTCGGGACTGACTATAAACTCATCATTTTGAGGATTATAACTCCACAGGTCTCCAAGAGACCTTGCTACAGCTAAGAACGGAATCTCGTCCATAGGGGTGTTCTTCTTGATAGGCCCCTTATGTCCGAGACGAGGTCTGTTCCATACAACACGAGGAACACCAGCCTTCGAGACTACCTTCCCACCACATCTTTGGATGCGCTCTATTTCCGCTGTGGATTCTGGTTTGTGGTCTGATGTCAATGGTTTTGCAGCCCACTCCTCACAACCTATAATAACAAATTATGTCATACAAATGAGAGTCTAGATTGGTACAATGTATTTTTTATCAATGTGGACAATTTTATAAAGTATTAATATGTGTATTACTAAGATACTTGTCATTCATAAATCATAAACCATGATCAAAACATTGTTTTTCATATTTGTAAATGAGGGTTCATTAATAAATTAAACACCATATTTGTAAATGAGGGTTCATTAATAAATTAAACACATTTGAAATCTAGTGGCTACAGTAGGTAATTAATATAGAAGTGACTGAAGATCTTACTGCCAATGAGTAACTTCATAATTTTTTTGCTATATCAAATGCTTGGAAAGAGGCACATCATCATTAAAATGCAGTGCAAAGTTTTGCTAAACATGTTTGAACAAGTTCTCACACGCCTATGCATTGATTGATTAGGAGTGTTTTATGTTGAAAAGTATGACAAGCCCTTAGTGAGTCAGTAAGCCTTTTTATAAAAATTTTGATAAGATTAAGAATAGTTTTTTGTTTAAAAATAACAATCTTTGCGTTGATTCCTGAAACTCACACTAGGATTCCCTGTGTCGTTAGTTCCGTTCCGTTTACATAATTGTGCCACAAATACATAAAAAAGGTGTTTGTGAATCTCAAATCACTCACCATCTTTTTGGTAACCAAGTACAATAGCAGAATCCCCGACATGTCCAATATATATTTTACCACGGCGTATAAAAGCTATGCTTGCGGTTGTACCCGCCGTGCTTGGTAACCCTGTTACAGTTTTTGGCCATTTTTCTGTAACAAAAAGGAATATTTTGTAATTATTTCATGCCTATTACATGAATAACAATTGCATGTAATTTTAAAACAATGCCATTCTCAGGGTCAGAATATAATGTAAGTAAATTATGTGTTGGAACTTTTAAGTTATAAATAAAGTAAGTTTTATACTTCACATAAAACATCATTTTTATTTGCCAAGTTTACTCATAAATCTAGAAATGTATTTTAATGAGGTCTTGATATGCTTGGAGTTTTTGGCATAGTTGTTTCCAATTAAAACTATTATACTTTCAGTAAGAATGTAGGTATTTAAAATGAAAACCTGAAACATTGTATTCTAATCAACTCAAGTTCTTTTGTTTGTAAAGTACGAGCTACCCGATAACATGTAATATGAGGTGTAGTCAAATGAAATATGCCTATAATTTACATATTACTTCATCTTCTTCATCCATTACAGTCTGTCGCTGAACTTAAGCTATATGGAAAGTTTTTTTTATTCTTCCACAATATGCAGTGTGAAAGTTGTTTGGTAGGCTGTGTGAAATTAGTGGATAGCAGCAACTTTTTCAGTCATAACATTGTATTTTCAATTATTTTTCATACATACAATGTTAGTGGCTTTGTGTTTAGAAACTTGAGGTTGTTGCCAAGCTATTTGTTTAGTTATAAAATGTTTTAAACATCAGAATGTATATTATAATATTCTAGAAGCATTACCAAATATCAATATTAGACATGCAAAATAATCTTGTCTTGTTGATTAGGCTAACAAGTCTCAGGTTTCCTAGCAAGATATCTTTGTGATATCTTTTTTTTTTCTTTGAACAGTTCTGTTCCGAGCTGCAATAATGACCTTTTAGATAACATTTTCGTAAGACGATACTTGAGCCAATATAAAAACTCAAACTGGTAAAACTGCTTTCACTTGGCAAAGTGAGTGGGATTCCCAAAAAACTTTGCAAAGGTGATTTGTTTTACTTGCTATTATCTAACAAAGCAATAGCACGGACGGCATCGACAATGACCATTCGAAAAACTTCTGTAAACTCAATGTCAAACCACTCAAGAAAAAATTACGATTAACTTCAACAAGGTCAAGCTAAACATTTGGTACAGTCACTTAGCACTCGCCTTCGGCCCAAACAAAGCCGAGTTTTAGTACGATACATCGTAATTAAGTTAGTTAATAACGTGAAATTTGGTGTTTACCTAACTCTTTCCACATGTTCAAGTGGGTCAACATGTAACCATTTCTGATTGCTTTGAGTACATCCTCATCGTTGTCCGACCAGAACTGCCTCTGCTTCACAATAGAATCCATCAAATGCTCCTTCGCAAAAGCTGCGGCTTCGCTCCCGCCATGGCCATCATATATTCCGAAGAAAGCATACTCCAAATCCCTCTCGTCTTCAGTTTGTTGATATGCAACGGAAAACAAGTCTTCCATATACTTTCTCCCGCCTTGGCTGCAGTGGCCAGTTACACGTAAATTGACACCAATAGACGCAGGCATTTTAAACTACAACACTACAACATAAAATAACAAAACTTTTACGATTTCATTGTAACACAAACGTTTCTTTCCTGTACATTTTGCATTTGCAATTACGCGAGTCGCGACTGACGACAGATCACGTGGACATATTGATCACTACGCGTGCCCAGTGGTTTACGAGAAGTTACACGAGTAAGAAAGAGATAAACATAGTTTTGACGTTGTGTCGTCGTTTGAAATAGACGCCATCATTCTTTCCGCCATTTTAGTACAAGCTCACGTTGACCTTCTTTTTAAAAATAATTCTTTCACTGTTTAGAAAATATGCAATAAGAAATGTAAAATACTGTAAAAATATAATTATTCAATTACTTATTTTTAATTTTAGTCCTACAATATGGATGTACGTGTGACTAACTAAAAAGTTGGTAAGCAATTTTTTGGTACCTTGAAGGAAACCTCTTCGTTCAGAAATTTAAATGTAATGACTTTCGTGTAGAAATAGCCCAAGGCCCAACATGGGCCCAACAGATTTATAAATATACGGTGGAGCCACGCCACGTAAACGTTACACGGCGTTATATGCTATAGGCCCATTGAGAGCATGCTACATTTTTGTCACCAACGATACCATCTATAGTTTGATGCCATGGTAAGGCAGTAGTGATACAGAATGTTTCTTTATGTTCCCAAGTACCTATCGGCTTGGCTAAGGGTATGTATTCTATCCTGGTTAGTCCTGGTATCTTATTAAAGCTTTATCTTCAACCTGGCAGAAGCAACATAATATGGGAAAAAACAATGTTTCCTACTACAACAATAATGCCAAGTTTTAGGCTGACCATACATTGGGAGTGCGGTGCGCGTACCTCGGTCGTGTGAGCGATGCGGAACAGCGGCACCCAAACCAATATTAAAAGGAGGAAGATACGGTAGGTACGCGCTAACATCGCAATCAGAAAAACATGCACCGAAACACACATGATAGACAAGGACAGACATAAGAGCCGACGCTGTTGTGCGAGTGAAATCGCGTTAGCTGCGACTGCGTGCTACCTACAGGCAATCCCTTAATTTACTAGGACTATGTGCTGTGACTTAGTACCGTATCTACAGCTTGGCAAAAAAGAGTAGAAAATCCGGGGGGGCGCCACTGTGCTGTTCATATGGCAACCCGTTGTGACCGTATCGCGTAACAACCTATCGTCTTGATACTTTTATTACTATTTTTTTATACTTAAAATTTATCTAATGAACCAGAATTTATTCTCCTTATGTAACTACCTAAAAATAAATAAATGTTAGTAGCACTGTTTTTTAAATTTTCTGGGATTAAAAAGGCGTAGAAATAATTATTGTAATTTATTCTAATAAATCTTCCAACTCTTTTTTGGGACGACCTTTTCTATGTTTTCCGGGTGTAGAAAATACGCTTTTGTTTCGACCTCCTTCCTGCAGGGCTATTGTGTATGTTTTAATGACAGTGGATAACATAAAATGTCTATCAAATAACTGTCAAATGGCGAGTTTTTAAGAAAAAAATGTACCAAACCATAACCAATTTACAGTTAATCTATGGACATTTCTGATAGCCACTGACGTTAAAAAGATACGCAATAGGGGGGCAGGACGACTCTTCTTAGGGTGCTTACTGATTTACCTAAAGTGAATAAATAAATATACATAAAAAAATGCATTTTGCTTTAATAAATAACAAATTAAAAATAATACATTTTTGGTAGGTACATTTGTAATTCTAATGATATAACAAACAGTTACCACCTTGAAATCACATTCAACAATAAAGTTATGTAGAAATCGAATTTAAATTCACATAGTGCACAGTACGCCACTCAAGTATCAACATTAATCTGACACGCTATACCAAGGTAATGTCAAACAAAATGTAAACATAACCTATGTGCTCGATGATTATTGTTCAAAATTCCACTTATTTCGTATGCAAGCAAGTCAAAACAGAATGGGGTTCATAAATTAACACTTAATTCATTTAAAAACAATAAAACAAACAGTTACATACTTGACATTTCAGCGTTTCTTATGTAAACATCGTTGAGATCGGAGAGAATGGTTTTGGCCTCTTTTTCTGCCAAACATCGCCTATATACCTTATAAATTATCGCTCTGCCAGCACTTCGGATGGTTTTATTCATTTTGTATTACTCTCCGTTGCTTTAATCACGTTTTAGGGGCACAATTATAAATTTAATAAACTTTCGAACTTTGTTTACACCAAACGTCATAAGTAATTAATTGTTGCCAGCAAACAAAAAAATTAGTTCCGTTTCTAGACTTTTTTGCCAAGCTGTACCTCACATTGATTACATCAATGACTTCGGGCAATATTGCCGGCAAGGGCACATCTCTAGGCGTGCGTGTGATGAGTGATGAGAATAACATTTTTTTTTTACCCATTCCAAAAAAATGCGTAACGCCGCTTTAAGATGTTTTCATTTAAAAAAAATGATAGTAGGTGGAAAATACCAAAATACAAGGAGGTAGCACTAGTTAAGAAAGAGTGCATTGCAGTCTTCGCTATTATTGATCGAAGATTGCAGTATAATGCAGTGCATGCCGCATTGGGTTCAGCTAGTTACATGATATAAAGTCATGAAAATAAATGAGGGCGCTGCGGTCGCGAAGACTCGTGCACATAGCAACCCTGTATAGTGTGACTAAAATGGTTTTGATACTAGCACATTATTTTGTTCTAGAAGCAAACCTGGTTTTAATTAAAATCTGTTATCTTATTTAAAAAAAATACAGAAACCATAAACAAAGATGCGACCTTCATTATAAATGATAATACCAGCCTATTACTGTCCCACTGCTGGGCAAAGGCCTCTTCTCAACAGAGACGGCACGAGCACTGATCACCACGCATGCTCAAGACGGGTTGGCGATTTCAGACTTATAATAATTATAAGTCCAGATTTCCTCACGATGTTTTCCTTCCGACCTTCATTGAAATAAAAATGAGTAAATAAAAGAAAAATGTTCGTACATATTTTTTATTAATGTTATATTTTAACTTTTGTACCACTGTATGCCCATTTTCTCTTGCCCGTTTTGCTGCAATATGTTGTTCGATTAGAGCCTTTCTGTTATTTTGATCTTCTTGTAAGAAAATCCAATCGATTTCAAAATTTTACGCAGGACTTCTAGGCTACATTTAAAATCCAGATTTGTTTTAGCGAAATTTTATGTTGAAGTCATCCATTTCTTTCTTAGGACGGCCTGATCTGTGTTTGCCTTAATCTGCAATACGCCTCACTGTACTCTCAGATTTTCCTGAAAGAAAGATTAAAAAAAAGATGTAATATCTAACAGAAAATACATAGCACTGTTTTTATTTCAAACATGTTAAAACTTATTCATATTTAAAATCACCGGTAAATTTGATTACCCAAAAGTATCAAAAGTTAACGTCGCACTACAATATGAGCTACTTACATTTGCAATCTAACCTATAAATGCGCAATGTAAACAATGCTTATTTTGGTCTTAAAATCGTATATTTAGTAAATTTGTGACTTCTGGTAGATAAAAAACAAACAATAACACGATTACATACCTGTTATAGCTGCTGTTCGAGTATAAATATCATCCAAATTTGATAAAATTTGGTCAGCTTGGTGTTCTAACAAACATCGCTGATATACTTTGAAATAATTTCCCGAGCTCCACTCCTATTTGTTTTCCTCATATTTAACACGTTTTTTCGAAGTTTTGTCGACGTAGATTTGAAAAACATTAAAAAATGCAAAAGATATCAAGAAAAATAACAAGTTGATATTTGATGACATTTGATGTACCATGATTTAGTGTTGCCTTACTTTTGAATAATGTTAGTTCCTCAAACATTAATTTCATGACTTTATAGACAAGCTGTACATAATTATTTCACAGGTCTACAAAATTTTTTTTTTTTGTGTTGCCTTCGTATATATTTTTGTGAGATCTTTTTATTGTTAACATATATTTTAAGAAAAAAGTCATTGGTGTACTAGATCGGGGTCTAAAACGGCCACTTTAGCAGTTCATAATAGGAATTGCGTCAAAAAGCGTAAATGACCTTTCATAATAGTAACAGCGTCTGGGACCATTAGGGAAAATAGATCATAGGTAAGTAATAATAGGAAAACAATATGGATTGCGTTAAATTCGTAAAATGGTCACAGACGCAGTTACTATTTTGAAAGGTCAATTCATATTCTGATCTGCTAAAGTGGCCATTTTAGACCCCCTGCTCTAGTTTTTCAGTTATTAGGTTATGTGTAGGTTAGAATTGGGCCTGTTTCTACAAGAATTCACAAAACATCAAGTCAAGAAAAGTACTCTATACAGCATAGTTAGTTTAAGGTGGATGTTCCAGGGTAGCCCGCGAAATTCAAATTTTCTTACGTTTTTAGCGATTTGCAGGCCAGTGCTAGGTTGTATGTTAGTGAAAATATGATTTGCGGCTGTAAGACGTATGCAGTTACAGAATTATAATCATCAAAATCATCATTACAACCCTCCAAGTTCATGTAACTTTTAAGAATGAGTATTTCACCATACAACCTAGCACTGGCCTGCAAATCGCTAAAAACGTAAGAAAATTTGAATTTCGTAACATCAACCTTAACTTGTAACTAACACAATAATATGTGTGTAAGTGTATGGGTATTTGTGATATATACAAATAAACGTAGACAGCGGCTCGACGGTAAAGTCGTAGAACAGTCCTGAACTAGCCCTTGAGGCAAGCAGACGGTCCCTTCGAGTTGCACACTACTTACTGATATATTGAGAGGTTTTAATCTAAACCCCAAAAGCCCACAAGTGATTCTAGTGAACACAACATTGGCGACGAGTAAAAGCGCAGTAAGTGAAATTGTAACTCAAATTATATACCTGCTTCCGGAAATTGGTCAACAACAATAAATTATAGTTTATTGTGTAAAAAAAAAAAAAAAAAACATGCGTTTGGTCGAATAATATTTGATACACCTCTGCCTATTCCTTCATGGATAACTGGTGTGATGGTGTAGCAAAAAATACTATTAACGAATATACTTCCTTGTATGTTTAATTATAACAACTTGTGGCGAATCATAAATTCGTGATTCCCACTACCGCATTTCAATGAGTTTGCTTAGTTGTAAATACTCTTTTCTTTTGTACCTACTTTATGATAAGACAAGTGAAGGCTAGCTGACACAGATCAGCGGAACCATTGTGTTTGTCAAACTGAAAATATATTATTTATCATTATACTGACTGATATTATTTAAAAGCAACGTTATAACGCTTTGAACTAAACGGCGCAAGTAGGCGCCTAAATTGGTGACCCCGACATTAAAAGAGCAATAAGAAACTTTGGAATCCAGATTGGTAATGCACACGGAATCTCAGACCAAGAAAAAAACATGTAATCAACCATTCAACACTCTTCGGGTAGCAGTTTTCCTGAGATATTATAAAGAAATCAGTGGAATCGATCATACTCGCCGTCGTCAGCCATCTCGCGAGTTTGCCAGTGAATTTGAGCGAACATTGACGAATTTTCTATAGAGGTAACAGCGAAGATCGAAGACGTTTCTCTAGAGGTAACAGCGAGCATCGAATATAGGTACAGTTTTTTTTTTGTGTTAAGATTTGTTGTTAATATCTGTTTTTCAATGCAACTTTTTTGATTCCACTATTTTTCTATTGTTTTGTGATTTATGTGTTCTGGTAGGATTTGTTTGTTTTGCTGTAAAGATTTAGTAACAATATGTCGACCGAAGAAAAAGAAATATTCCTTGACCCTGAATCCGGAACTGAGGGTAGACATACAGTTGAGCCTTGCACATCTAACCCTCAAACATTACTTGTAAACAGAGTTTCGATCCGTGTTCCCCCTTTCTGGCCCGAACGGCCTGGTCTCTGGTTTGCCAGTCTAGAGGCACAGTTCCACGTTAATGGTATCACTCAAGAACTAACAAAATACTATTATGCCATCAGCCAGCTGGATGCAAAATCTGCATCAGAAGTGGAAGACATAATCATCGAGCCACCAAAAGACCATCCTTACTCGTGTCTTAAGAAGGCTCTCGTTTCTCGTTTCTCCTTATCATATGAGGAAAAAATCAAGAGACTCCTTGAGAAAGAGGAGATGGGGGATAGAAAACCCTCCTCATTCTTGCGTCATCTCAGGAATCTTGCTGGTTCTTCGTTTCCAGAACAGCTCCTCCGAACTATTTGGACTAATAGATTACCTCACAACATTCAAGGAATTTTAATTGCACAAAAACTACCATCCCTCGAAGATTTGGGTGAGTTGGCTGACAAGCTACAGGAAATCAGTTCGCAACCAATGCACATGCATGCAGTCAGTAGGGCATCAGTGCCCAGTGATGACACCAAAGAGCAAATTAGGACCCTCCAACAACAAGTGGCAGATTTGACTCGGCTGGTATCCAGCCTCACCACAAGTAACAGCAGAAGTAACCGCAGTCGTTCAGGCTCACGGTCTCGCATTTTTAACGGCCTGTGTTGGTATCACAAGCAATTTGCTGCGAAAGCAACTAAATGCATTCAACCATGCACTTGGTCTGCCCCTGCAGAACGGGGAAACTCAAACAGCGGTCAGTAACGGCGACCACTGACTGCTCCTTGCTTAGTCGCCGTCTATTTGTTACCGATCGGTACTCGGGCCGACGATTTTTGATTGACACCGGGTCCGATTTATCTTGCCTACCTAGACGTTTCTCCCAATGTAACAAACAGCCACTACCATACGAACTTTTAGCAGCCAATGGCACTAAAATAAATACTTTTGGTTTAGTGGAACTAAAATTAAACTTAGGTTTAAGACGGGATTTTACATGGAAATTCATAGTTGCTGAGGTAGGAATTCCAATAATTGGTTTCGACTTTCTAGCTCATTACCACCTCCTACCGGATTGTGCTAATGGAAGGTTACGTGATGATAAAACAAGTTTGTCAGTTGGAACTGAATTCTCGTTAATAGATCAACCCAGCATTAAAGTCATTCAATCACCCGATTCTCCATTCGCTCACGTTTTGGCCGAATTCCCTAGCATTACACGTCCTCCTTGCGCACCTATGGAGCCGAAGCACACTACGGTGCATTTCATTAATACTACTGATGGCCCACCAGTGACAGCACGACCACGTCGTCTTGCCCCACAAAAGCTTCGAGCTGCTCAAAAAGAATTTGAAGATATGATTCGCGTGGGTACCGCCAGACCTTCCAGCAGTTCATGGTCATCTCCATTACATCTTGCGCTGAAAAAGGACGACTCATATCGTCCGTGTGGTGACTACCGAGCGTTGAACGCCCGAACAGTCCCGGACCGCTATCCTGTCCGTCATATAGGGGATTTCTGCCAGAACTTATCCGGATGCACAATATTCAGCACCATAGATTTGGTAAAAGCATATCAACAAATTCCACTTAATCCTGATGATATTTGTAAGACAGCCATTATCACACCTTTTGGGCTTTTTGAATTCCCTTATATGACCTTTGGTTTGCGAAATGCCGGGCAGACATTTCAAAGATTCATTGACGAGGTCGTGCGGGGATTTAATTTCTGTTTTGCTTACGTGGACGATATCCTCATCTACTCGAGAGACCCTCAGCAACACGCTGAACACCTGAGACTTTTGTTTCAACGACTACATCAATATGGCGTAGTTCTCAACCCGGCGAAGTGTGTATTTGGAGCAGTCGAGGTGACTTTCTTGGGTTACCGCATTAATGCTGCAGGCACACATCCTCCCGAAGACCGTATTCGTGCTTTAGTAGATTTTCCTCTCCCTAAGACCGTACAAGGCGTTCGCAGATTTTTAGGCATGATTAATTACTACCGCAGATTTTTGCCACACGCCGCGATGTATCAGGCTCCTCTAATAGATGCAGTTGCTGCTACCAACAGTAAGGGTGCTAAACCATTTCCATGGACACCCATACTCGAGCAATGTTTTAATAACTGCAAGGAAAGTCTTGTCAATGTTACCACTCTTTCGCATCCAAGCTGTGAGGCTCCTTTAGGTCTTTTTACTGACGCATCCAGCATGCACATAGGCGCATGTTTACAACAGAAGGTTGATGGTAACTGGCAACCTCTTGCGTATTTTAGCAAAAAGTTAACTGAGAAACAGTCTCAGTGGCCAGCCTACTATAGGGAACTTCTAGCTGTGTACGAGAGCGTTCAACACTTTCGGCACATACTAGAAGTGCAAAATGCAACTATTTTTACCGATCACAAGCCTCTAGTGTACGCCTTTATACAGCGCCGTGACAAGCTTCCACCAACACAAATCAATCAGTTATCGTTTATCAGCCAATTCACCACTGACATTCAATACGTTAAGGGAACTGACAATTTGGTCGCAGACGCCATGTCACGGGTGGAAGCCATATCATTAGAGGAGGACTATCAAGCTCTTGCCAAGTCTCAAGAGGGAGACGATGAACTCAAAGAAGTAATTTCTTCTACTTCTATGATTTTAAAAAAAATATTGCTTCCTGGAACAAACACTTCTGTTCTTTGTGACATGTCGACAGGTAGACCTCGCCCTTATCTAACCTTACCATTCCGTCGAGCAGCTTTCGATCGACTGCATAATCTTAGTCACCCTGGCGTGAAAGCAAGTTTACGTTTGGTGGCTGAGCGATACGTGTGGAGGAATATCAACACCGACTGTCGGAAATGGGCGAAGTTATGCTTACAGTGTCAGCGCAGTAAGGTAACTAGACACACATCATCACCACTTATGTCTTTCCCAATTGCATCAAATCGATTCTGTCATATTCACATTGATATCATAGGACCACTACCGCCCTCATGCAATTTCAAATATTGCCTGACCGCGGTCGACAGATTCACGCGTTGGCCCGAAGCGTGGCCTATGACATCTATTACGGCAGAGGAAGTAGCAGACACGCTGGTGACTGGGTGGATATCCCGTTTTGGGGTACCAAGTACCGTGACTACCGACCAGGGTCGTCAGTTTGAATCTGATTTGTTTCGGCGCCTCATGAACATGTGCGCGACAAAGCGGATTCGCACAACTAGCTACCACCCATGCGCAAACGGAATGGTAGAACGTATGCACCGCCAGCTAAAAGCTTCATTAATGTGCCACCCCCAAACATGGAGTAAGGCACTTCCATTAGTACTCCTTGGCATGAGGACTGCGCTCAAAGAGGACTTAAACTCTTCGTCCGCTGAGCTGGTCTATGGAGAACCTCTCCGTCTTCCTGGAGAACTAATCATGCCAGCGGCAGAACCCAGGAGTCCACAGGATATCACGGATTTCGTCACGGAGCTAAGAAGCCGGATGGAAGTTTTACGTCCCATACCAGCGTCACGACACGCTCGACCATCAACCTTTGTATTCAAAGAGTTGGCGACATCGACTCATGCCCTGCTCCGTGACGACACCGTTCGACGGCCTTTGCAACCTCCTTACACTGGTCCATACCGCATCCTGAGGAGAAGGGACAAAACCCTTACCTTGGATATTCATGGAAGAGAGGCAACGGTCAGCATAGACCGTGTTAAGCCAGCATATCTGGATTCAGAATCAATTACAGTTCCTGTTTCTCCTCCTACACTGACACCTGCTCCGCAATCTTCGTTGCAGCCAACTACTCCTAATCCAACTAATCCTCCCCCTCCCATTCCAACTGCTGTCACCACCAGAACTGGCAGACGGGTCAAGTTTAGGGATATATTAGACCTATAGTTTATTTAATTGTTTAATGTTTTAAGTTGTTTTGTTATGTTACAAGGTTTATATTTTATTTTGCGTGACACCTTTGTTTTCTCCGTAGGGGGGTGGTGTGGCGAATCATAAATTCGTGATTCCCACTACCGCATTTCAATGAGTTTGCTTAGTTGTAAATACTCTTTTCTTTTGTACCTACTTTATGATAAGACAAGTGAAGGCTAGCTGACACAGATCAGCGGAACCATTGTGTTTGTCAAACTGAAAATATATTATTTATCATTATACTGACTGATATTATTTAAAAGCAACGTTATAACGCTTTGAACTAAACGGCGCAAGTAGGCGCCTAAAAACTTATAATTACAATTTGTTATTACAATATTATTTGTTTGTCTATGCAAAATCTACGTCGACTGTCAGCTGGTGTGCTGCACAAACCGATGTAGATACTGCGTAACATTTTGACGTGTAAAGGTGTTTGTGAAACAAAATACAAACTAAACATCATCTACTCATATAATAACTTGAAACAGGATCGTGTGTGTGATGAGTACAATGCTTTCATAATCCATTTATTTTGTCATTAAATATACTGCCCTGACCTACGTATTGTTGACCAAATCCGTTCGCAAAGACCACGTGCTCTATTGAAATAAATTTCAATAAAAATAATGTTCCCACGAGAAAATTACTCGTAAATTCCAGTTTTAACCAAGTACCCCTTCGACAATGTCGAAGTAATGTAGATCAATTAATCTATCTGCTATTAAAACTGAACAAGTGTTTGAAATGTACCACGAGCACACTACTCGGAAAGTTCCCCAGTTTTAAACAAGTGCCCCTTCGACAACCCGAAGTAAAGTAGATACATAATATGTTATCTGCTATTAAAACTGAAATCCGTTAAGGCTAATGATTTTAACAAAATCTAGAATGCATTTTGCACTGGCTATCGTCACCTAAAAATAAATCACCTCTGTGTCAAGTACCCGTTTAGCTTAGTAACAAGTATAACGGTACACTTGAAGAGTATAATAAGGGTCTGTTACTTTTATGATCTGTCGAATAAAGTAGAGTTTCTTTATCGTAAGTACTAAATGAAGTCACAAAGCTCTTTAGCCGGATACGATAAATTTAAAACTTAACAAACAAAGTTGTTACGTGATTCCTTTATTAAAGACTGGGCTTGTTCATTTTAACACCAAACAACAAAGTGTTAAAGTTATAGTGAACTTTTCGAATCGATCTTGATCTGGAATCGATTTATTACTATTATGGTGAGGTTTCCTATCCATTATTTACAGGTCGATCAACATGTCCCAATTACAAATCCCTGCAATAGATCCCTCCATTCAATTGTGAAGAGCCAAATTCAATTTCCAAGGCTCCCGTTGAGTAAAATGGAAACGTGCTTTAGAAATATATTATAAAGCAATAAATACCAGGGCCCTATTTAATAAAACTTACAAGTCTACAATTTTGTAGATAACTGACATATTTGTAAAAATTTCTTACAAGTGCTGTTTAATAAACCTTACAATTTGTAAAAATTCTACAAGTAAAAATTTTACAAATTGTACACTTGTAAATGCTGTTTAATAAACGTTTACAATTGTAAAAAACGCCTGTAGATTTTTATGACAAGTTTGTAGCTACAAATATGTAATTGTAAGTTACAATTTTACATAAAAATGTAAGTTTTGTTGAAGATTCTTAAATCGAGAGTAATTTCATAAATCTTATACATTTAGAATTTGGTATAACTTCTTTAATATTTGTTTGACTTATAAGAAATTTGCCGAGTGGATGTAAGAGCTGCATTTCTCTTAAAATCGAATTTAAGATCATGTCCTATCTTCGTTATAAAATATTCGCCGGTATTTTTTTTTTTCATTAAACCTAAAATTTGACGATTCAAAAGTAAAGTTAACCCTTTATAAAAAAAAATCACCTTTACCGTTCACTTATAATATTCATCATCACTATTTCAACCATTTTTTAAAGAATAACAATAAAATTTCTTCACTTATTTAATTGAGGTACAAAATTGTAAGTTTCTGACACACGGTGAGTCCACCTGTCGAAATTTTTCTACAATTTACAAATATGTAAACTTGTAGCTACAATTATGCGTTCAATAAAACAGTTTTCCCTACAAATTTGTAAATTGTCACCTGTAGAGAGAAAATGTTTATTAAACAGAAATATGTAGAATTGTAGCTACAAGTCTACAAATTTGTCAGTTTTCCACCATGGTAAAATTGTAACTTGTAGTTTTTATTAAACAGAAACTTGTAGAATTGTAACTTGTAGCCTACAATTACAATTTACAATTTGTAAGTTTTATTAAACAGGGCCCAGGTATCAAAATAATAAACGTGCAATTTTACTGCATGCCGGAGGCATAGCATTTCAAGTCATATATTTTAATTTACCTGAAGCTCATTCGACTGATCCAAACGCGACTGACATTTACGATATCGCGGTTAAAAAGAAACAAAGTTATTTATTTGAAAGACACATTTTCCGATTAATGAGCCAAGAATCGGAAAGAAAATTTGAAACATTCCTGATTCGATCAAAGCGTCAAAGCTCAACATGCAACTTTGCTAATGAAGATGAAAATATAATCGATCAAATAACAGAAAACTGTATTTCGATTCAAAAAAAAAAAAAACATTTTAGCAACAGTTGAAAATATCATAGTAGAAGCAAATTGTTTAGAAGCCGTAGAACGGCAAATGAACAATTTCCACGATAGCCAAAGCACAAATGCCACAAGTTCCCGCCTTAACAAAATTGACACAAAAAGTACAAAATGTACAATTAAAAAAGAGGTTGAAATCACAAAGGTGATACAGTTCTTTTGTACAAAATGTACAATTACAAAAGAGGTTGAAATCACAAAGGTGATAAAAAAGTACTTACAAAATGTACAATTAAAAAAGATGTTGAAATCACAAAGGTGATACAGTTCTTTTGTACAAAATGTACAATTACAAAAGAGGTTGAAATCACAAAGGTGATAAAAAAGTACTTACAAAATGTACAATTAAAAAAGATGTTGAAATCACAAAGGTGATACAGTTCCCCAGCAGCCAATATGGCAGCAAAAAATCACAAAGGTGATAACAGTTTCCCTGCAGCCAATGTGGCAGCAAAAATCACAAAGGTGATAACAGTTCCTTTGCAGCCAATGTGGCAGCAGAAATCACAAAGGTGATATAAGTTCCTGCCCTGCGCAATTAATACAATTTGCAGGAAATGTGGATTCAAAGGACATTACCTGAAACACTACAAAACAAGGGCCAACAAAAGAAACACTGCTAATATTTGGCAAAACAACAAATACAACCAAATAACAACAGGCAAATTAAGAAAACCTAACTGGAAAACACCAATGAAGAACCCACCTCTGTAGAGGAACAAACATTAAAATGCTTATTGATTCCGGTAGTACCTCCAATGAGTGAATCCAATCCAATGTTCCTCAATAAGTGATAAAACTTAGAAACACATAAAAAATTCCAAAGTCATAGTCTCCAACCAGCAAACGTTCCCAAACCAAACACTCATGGGTTACGGTGCTAAACACCCACTTAAAGTGTTGTGTTGCTTTGATGCACAGATATAAGCTGGTTCAAAATCAGTAACAAAATATTATGTCATAGAAAATGGGTCAAGGAATCTTTTGGGTTAAAAAACAAAAATTGGTTGTATCCTAAATTCCATTGATGACAAACCATTTCCAAAATTCAAAGATATTCTATTAGAAATTACAATAGATAAGTACAACAAATTACACATGTGTGTCAGTTTTATCGACGAGTTCCAATTCCTCTGGAAACAAGATAATTAAAAAATTAGAACTGGTTACAATGGACATTATTGAATCAGTAAATAAACCATCCACTTGGGTTTCACCAATGGTACCGATTCTAAAGCCTGATAATGATATTCGTATTTGTTTAGATAAATGCGTAGAGCCAACAAAGCCATCATGGTCAATAGAGCAACTGATTCCTAAATTTGGTAAAGCAATACTTTACTCCAAATTCGATATAAAAACGATTTTCATCACGATGTGAAAAAAACGTAGTGAAATCACAACGTTTAATACAAGCAAAGGGATTTACCGATACAAACGGCAAAACTAAAAGAAAACAATGTTTAACCCAATAAAAATAAATGTGTTTTCAATTAAAAAACAATACAAATTTTGGGCCACGAGCTTTTACCGGCAGGTATTAAACCACTTAATAAATCAAAGCAATTGAGACATTTAGAGCACCGGAAATCATCGAAGAAGTTCTAAACTTCTAAGTTTTTTAGGATTTTTGTCGGAAAGTGGATTCCCAATTTGTCAACCCTAACTGAAACAATTAGACAGTAAATAAAAAAATATAGTGAACACATTGAAAAAAAAAGAACAAATTATTAAAATTGACAAACTAAAAACAAAATGTCTCTAAAATTCCTACTCTTGGTTACTACGACCCAATAGATCGTACCCAAGTTATTGCGGTTGCAAGTCCTGTTGGGTTAGGGATTATACTTATTCAGTATGACGATAAAACACCCCGCATCATTGCTTTTGGCAATAAGAGTCTAACAGACGTTGGGAAACGATATTCCCAGACTGAAAAAGAAGCATTAGCTTTGGTTTGGGCAATAGAACACTTCTACATAATGGAAATAATATGATTATAAAGTCATCTATAAACCACCAGGTAAAACAAACATAGCCGACCCCTTATCCCATCTGTGCACAAGTGTCAACATAGAAAAAAGTCCACTTGAAAACGAATATTATATCAACCAAGTTGTTCAATATGCGCGACCCGTAGCATTACAGCTTACAACGATTATTGAAGCATCAAATAATGATAATGAATTTAAATTAATTAGAAACACTAATGAATAATGTTTGAGATAGTTCACTAAACAACTAAACATTATTTGAACATGAACTTTGGTTGCATCTTATTAAGGGGAAAAAAATTAGTGAGACCCACAAATTTGAGAAAACAAGTATTGGAAGCAGCCCATGAAGGTCGCCCAGGCATTGTAAACATGAAGGCTAGGTTACGTATAAAGGTATGGTGGCCAAAAATAGACAAATACGCCGAAAATACAGTAAAAAACTGTAAAGGATGTATTTTAGTCTCAGGCCAAAATCCGCCAGTACCGATGAAAAGATGTGAACTTCCTTCAAAAGCCTGGGTAGATACTGCTGTTGATTTTTAGGTTCACTGCCAAGTGGAAATTATATCTTCATGATTACAGTCGATATAAAGAAATCGAAATTATGAAATCTATCTCTACACAAGATACAATAAAATAACTTAAAAAAAAAAAAAACTAAGAAAACAAAAAACTACTCACGAACTGGAAATCGTGCTAGTATAACATCAGATAACGGTAGACAATTCACTAGTCAAGAATTTCAATTATTCTCTATCTAACAGGGGATTAAGTTATTCAATACAATCCCTTACTGCTCCTCAGCAAAACGGCGTAGTCGAGAGACAAAAATAGAGATATCCTTAAACGACTTAGAATCAGCCAATGCAAAAAATCAGACTAGAAAGATGATTTGTCAAAATATTTAATAATGTAACAGCACACCTCATTCCCCCACAGGAAAATCTCCATCCGAGCTATTCTATGGACGAAAGTTCAGAGATAAATTACCTTTATTAACAGACCTCGAAAATAACTACGTTACGACGATTCAGAGGTCAGATACAAGACAAAAAAAGGAGAAAAACAAATTAAACGAAGACAAGAAAAGGCGAGCTATAAAGCGATGAGAAAAATTTACGAAAAAAACACGATAAAACAAAACAAATTAACTCCAGAAACTTCAGAATTTAATCCCACATCTCATACTGTTATAAATGCACAAAGAAGGAAGCGATGTAAATGCAAGGAATGATGAAACTGGTCAAGAGTACATGAGGAATATAGTACATCTTAAGAAAATACAAGGAGAATGGAAAGGCATAAATTACGACTTGGATAAAGAAGGATGAACAAGATCAGCACAATGCTGTACTATTATAGATCCTTAGGACTTAATTAATTACTAAGTCTAAATCTAATTGTACTTTAGTAGCAGACATTTTAATTTTAAAACAAAATGTCCAAATGCTAGCCATTAAGAATACACGTTGACTTAATATTAAATATTGTTATGGTATTAACAAATATGTATATGTATTAACGTGTAAATTCTAAATATTGTCATTGTACGTAAAACTGTCTAAATGCTAGAAATTAAGAATGATTGTTGTCTTAATATTAGAGATGGTTGTTGTATTAAATATATATTTATTAACGTGTAAGTTCTAAATATTGTAACCATATTTAAAACATAATAGACACATAAAAACTATGTCCGATAATCCTAAATTGGTTGACCTCTAGATTCTGAACATATCTTAGTATTTAAAATAATGAATGTCTAAATTCTGAATATGTTAGTTGTATATAAAATCAAATTAAATTATAAAAAGGAAGAGATGTGATATATACAAATAAACGTAGACAGCGGCTCGACGGTAAAGTCGTAGAACAGTCCTGAACTAGCCCTTGAGGCAAGCAGACGGTCCCTTCGAGTTGCACACTACTTACTGATATATTGAGAGGTTTTAATCTAAACCCCAAAAGCCCACAAGTGATTCTAGTGAACACAACAGTATTTGTTACCTGAAAATAAATAGATTTTAAAATCCGCCCCTAAGAAATGCCCTAAGACGACCCACTGACTGGATTTTATTCTATTACATTTTGAGTGTAAAAGTAAAAATATTATATGAGGAAAATTATTTTTATGCTCCCAATTGATGTAAAAGATAAAATTACGGTTTATTTTAATTTGGTTGTACTTGTTATAATAGTGAGTTTTAAAATATCAAAACGAACCAGGGATTTTTTTTTAAATTTTTGCTTCTCCATACAAATTGTTCTATTTTTTACAAATTTCAAACCGCAATAAATAAAAAACTAGAGCCAATTTCCAAAAACTGTTAAGAATACGTTATTTCTGGGTACAAGGGTATACTTACCACTCTCATATCAAGAGCAACAAATTTACTGTTCACTAGTGTTAAAGGTTAAATTTTATTAGTGCAATTTAAAATTATCAGTGTTTACTGCTTGGTGGTTAGGGCTAGGCATTGATAATTATGTCAGTATGGACCCTTGCATTTTTATACAATTAATAGATAGTTAAGTGAAACCTTAAAAACAATACAAAACCTTCACATCATATTTATTTTGTTTTTTATTACCTACTTATTTACTACTAACTTAAACTTAGAAACTATTCCTCAGCCACTTCCCATGGTTTTTCAGGCCGGTGTAGATCCCAAGGATTAGGTTTCTTATAAACTTCTGGTTCTTCCAACTTGATACCTCCATTGACAACCTCTTTGATGAATCTGTCGACTTTTCCACCTTCAGTTGGTTGGATGTCACAGTACATCTCTGTGATACCACTTTCAATACACCGTTGTGCGAAGACTTTGCCTAGGTTGATGTATGCACAAGTGTCTTTGATACTGTAGAGTTGTTTGCGAAGTGCCCATTCTGAAGTCTTTGCTTCGATAACTGGCCCGTTAACGAAGTGGACTACTTGTGCTGTCACTGTGCGGTTACTTGCTTTTAGTATTAGTCTGTAAAAATAGGGGAAGTTACAATGTCTGTTTGATTTATAAATAAGTTTAGTATGATTGGGGTACTAAAGAAGACCCCTAAGACGACCCACTGACCGTTGTTTACATAAATATAACCATAGCATTAAGAGGGACGAAGCCATAACTTTTTCTTGTTTATTTTTTATTTACCACTACATAATTATAGCAACATTAAATTACACTTAATAAATAATTGGAATAAGGGCAGAAGAAAGATGAATTTTTTTAGACAATTTTAATGAATGTGGCCTAACATTCATTACAATTGTACCAAACTATTGCTGTAGTTATAATTTGATATAATGTTGGTTATACAAACTTGTGCCAGAATCTCCTCCCAGGGGCATCTAAGTGGTAACCATCAGGTTTGCGAGCAATCCTTATTTTCTCTAAGTTTCGAGGGTTCCTGTTAACGAATTCAGCTGGAGCTGTAGAACTAAGTCTAGATAAACTTGGAGTTACTACTAATTTTCTTAGGATATTCATTTTAAGTTAAATATCGAGGTTTTCCAGTATATTTTCGATTTTACAAAAATAACCTAATATAACTGGAACTTAGGACATCCGTCAGCTGTCAAAAAGACTAATGATAATGACAAGTGACAGCTGACAGCATCAGCTAGATAAACTTCCTGACTTGAATGACGCACTGAAATAATTTTCTACTCTGGTGACAATCTAAACTCGACTAAATTTCAACATAGGTCCATGTCCATGCTAAACTACCATGGTCGCATAAAATGCACTAGTATTTCACTTCGACACGCGCCGGTCAGCGCTCTGGCGAAATATCATAAATCATCGTACGATGAGTACGAAATTTTCCTCGCTCTGCTTCAATCTACTTGCTTTATGTAACTGTTTCCAGAATGGACCAGCACCGATAAGCGCTCGTAGATCGGCACCGGTTACCAGGTTTCTTTCTGTATACGCCCTAACACTTAAAAATTGCCTTAATGCTGGCTACAGAAAACATCTCGAATGATACTATATTTACAATAAATGTTCAAAAATTAGCAATGCGAATTCCGCTCACTGATGCTTCCTATCATTTAATTTTACGACAACTAATATTTCTTGTTATATTTTTATTGATATAGTCGATTAGTCAATTGCAATAAATCGTAAAACCGATAAGTTGATTAATATTTAATGTCAATGTTTTGTTGACGCAAAACCCATCACTAAAAAAATGACGTACATTCTTGTGTTCACTTCAGTGCTGCCAACTTAGCGCTTTTCGCGCCAGATCTAGTGCGTTTTTTGTCTCGAAGCGCGTTTTAGCGCCTAGCGCTAAATCTAGCTCTTTTTAAAAATACTATATTACAGCTAAACTACACTACATAGCAGCGTAAA
Organism: Diarsia dahlii; assembly: GCA_949775195.1. Taxonomy (NCBI): domain Eukaryota; kingdom Metazoa; phylum Arthropoda; class Insecta; order Lepidoptera; family Noctuidae; genus Diarsia; species Diarsia dahlii. Next base: position 8,696,147 of record OX459210.1, on the reverse strand, counting down.
CATAATATCATTTTTTATATCTTTGTTTCATTTCATGCTATCATAAAATTTATTTTATCTAAATAGGTACCTACTCATTGTAACCAGTAAATGGTTGGCGCGAAAACTACTAAATTAGAAGTGAGTACGCTGCGTGCGTTTAGTTTTTGCTAAGTTTTTGAATCGATTCCATTACGTGTCTATGGTTTTGACAGATGTGCTTTTGTACTAGAAAATTAGAGGGCTAAATCATTATACTTGGGGCTGACCAAGTAAAAAAAGTGCTAGATCTAGCCCCGAAGGGGCTAAATTGGCAACACTGGCGCGAAATATAGCGCTATTTAAAAAAAACTATTTTAGCGCTTTCTAGCGCTTTTTTACAGCACTGACAGCGCGTTTTCGCTAAGACAAGTTGGCAGCACTGGTTCACTTCATTCGCCCACCCACACGTTGAGTTGTGATAAGAAAAAGTATAGTTTGTATTCATTCTAGGCACGTAAGGCACAAGGCACGTTTTGTTACCATATTCACCGTCTTCGGCTATGTGGCGGTCACCGGGGCTTGTGCGCAACAGCCGTTTCTATGTACTAATTGTTTAGTGGAGTTGAGTGTTTGTGGACGGGCGTGATCGTGCGGGGCAGTTGCATACATGTTTTGTAATTAATTTGTACGCCCACTCCGTGGTTCGCTGTGGTGGTTGCTGAGAGTGTGTGATGGTAGTGGGTTGGAGGTAGAATAAGTGTGAATTGTTGTCAATATGTCGCTGCAGAAAAGTGTAAAAAGTGCGGGAGGAGACAGGAGTGAACAGGGTGATACAACATCGATATGCTCGTCTGTGACGACTCAGCCGGACAGGCACGGCTTCTTCGGGGGTGCTCAGTACAGTCCAGAACCGTAAGTACTCTCAACTAGCTTCTGAAATTGTATAAAATTGGTATATTCTATTGCTGTATGTTGTTTATCCCAAACAGACAAACACCATCAACATAATTGGGTCATGATCATTGTTTACCATGTTTTAGAGCAACAAATTTCAGTGTGCCAAAACAATTTGTGCAAGGAGTGAAAGGATATACTTTCCAAATGGTCCCATAGATTTAGAATTTCATCAAGTTTGGTTCAGTAGTTTGCACTTTTACTACCTATTCTTAATAAATATGTTTTATGTTGTAGAACACCTTATGCATTATGATTGTGTGCTTTTCCAGTAATAATAGTGCACATTAAAGTAGAGTACTAATTTGAAGGATAGTTTCTCCAAATTAGTGCCCAATTATAATTAGAAACTCTCATTTTCACTTCATCTACACACTACTCCTTTGCCTACTCCCTAACAATATGACTTTAAGAGTGTGAATACATAGACATGTTTAATCTTTCAAACCCTGTATTCTTTTTCAAAAAGAATTAAAAAAAAAAAATATATGAATCACAAGTGTAAGTGCTTCAATGTATATTTCTGATAAATGTTTGTAACTGGCTTAGTCATCTTTTACCTGCGAAAACATACAGTACGATCAAATTATCTTGACAGGTCTGAACATAGGCTCTGCGAACTTTTACGCATGTAAACTTGTGAAGAAAACTGTTATTGCCAGATAAACCAATACCTATACGATCAGAAAATATCTAATAGAAAGTGAGAAATACAAATAAAATAAATATCAAAACACTTTTAGACATTAGTTGTAACAAAATAACCTGCACGAAGTTCGGACCTGCCAAGATAATTTGATTGCACTCTAAAGAATGATGAACTTAAAAAACTATGTTTTGAAATAAAATATTATTGTTCGTCAAAATACTATTTCTGTGAGTCTTGAAACATTTTTTCCATTACATATTCTTCAATAACATTCCCACTGATGGGGACAAGTATCCTATCCACAGATAGGATAGGTACTTGTACAAGAGAAAAGAGAAAAATAGAGCTATTTAAAGTATCCGTTTTTTCATTAAACATAATAAATTGTAACAAAACCTGCTCCAATTAATCACTGTGCCTGTAATATCCATTGTTATTAAAACCATATTAAATTACAGCTAAGTGTTGCAAATAGCTAACGCCCCACTATCATATTACTGTGACAAAATCACTGACTCATAAAGGATATAAATCATACAAACCTGATTATCTGTATGAGTGATCAAGGGAAATGAAGTACCCGTCGGAGCTGCGGGGTGTTCGAAAGAGATATTGTGGCCTCAACACAAAGGGCTAAGAAGGAACATGGGTGGTTTTCAGTCAGTAGAAGTCTGACACTCCCTTTCGCTTTGCCCAAAGCAGGCGGGGGTTGTTTGATGATATCCCACCCCAAAAAAAAGAAAGAAGGGAAATGAAGTATACAACTCACTGTAAAAAAGGTTTTATATCAGAACCTAGGCCCTTGACTGTAGTTTTGTTTGTTTGTTTCCCATTATTAATTATTTATTCAATACAGATATCTATCTAAATATGGGTGGCCGATGAAATTCTAATATAGTTGACATACTGGCGCAGGTAGTCAGTGGTTCGAAAGTCTGGTAACCAGTCTTTCCAAGGACTAAAATATTATCTTTGACTATGTTTGTTGTGGAAGTCAGATAGGCAGTTCCTCCATGTAACATACAGGTATTCAGTTGCATCCAGTTGACTGGAAGCCAACCGCCTCAACATGGTTGGGAAAAGGTTATGCAGACAATGTATTGTATTTATTTTAGTAATTAAGCAGTGTTGTTATAGCGAATGTGAGTACCAATACAAACCATCTATGGTTTAATGGTACGAAAGTAATACGAAACTGTGTTATGACTGTATGTAAATAAATAAAAAAAAAAAAAAAAATGATAGTTATACTAAGAATTTCAGCTAAAATACTGGTATTCAGCTACATCCGGTCAACCTCAAAATAGTTACGAAAAGGCAAGGCCGATACCAAGATGACTACATTACGTATATTTTATATTTATAATATAAATACCTGTGATTTCTAACACAGGACTCGGCATAAATATATTTGAATAGCAGTTCAAAACACAATAGCTAACATTCAAGTCATTTGAACAATGCTTTTAGGACAATCCTTCAACAAATCTTTAAGGCCTAGTTGTTGTTGACTTATGGATTGTGTGAGGAATGATGTGAAGGAAAAAGGAGCAAATAGAGCAAAACTATTTAATTACCAAGTGCTCATAAAACATAAGAATACTTGGGCATAAAGCACTTTTTAATTAGTATGGAATATGGATGTGTGTTACAATCAAATAAAATAGTTGTTAGTTAGTTTTAACCTTGTTAGATAAGTTTAGATTGTCCTGCAATCATAGTCAAGTAAGTAAAATCGAAAAAGGTGGCGTTTGCCCTGGAGCGGGATAACAAGCCTTTTAAAATGTGAAGTAGAAAAAAAATTGTAATGGGCAACGATGCCTCTTGGGGTGACTGATAGCTACATTAGGTCCTTGTAAAAAACTAGTAGGTATTTGGTAAAATACTAGTATTTGGTCACATCGGGTAGACTGGAAACCCAGTCTAACATATTTTTAAAAAGACTAACAGAGAATAGGTTGTATAACCACGAAGTTCACAATAGGGGATCGGACTGGGTCAAAATAATATGATTCTGTTTAGTCCGTAAGTTAGATTATCGAAAAATATTGAATACGTGTTTTTTGTTTTATCGAATCAATAAAATAATGACGAAGATAAAACGCGTCAAAGATCATGGAGTGGGGCTTGAAACGTCAGTTGTAGGTACAAAATGTTCTATCATTTGACGTCACACGAGTTTTCGAAGCACTGTATCGTCTTCATTTTTTGTTTAGGTGAAAAAAGAAAAAATACGTGTCCAATATTTTTTGAAAATCTATCTGACGGACTAATTAGTTTTTTTTTGTCCGATCCCCTATTGCGACACTGAAGATTTATCTGTTTTGACATCTTGTAAGTTCTGTATCATCACATCTATTGCCGCTGCAAGTCTGACGAAAATTAAGGCTACTCACACTACACAAATAAAGAAAAACCGCGACTGCGGCGCATGAAGTGTTATTGGGTTTTTCCATCAGAAAATTCTCAGTGGCAGCAACTGTCTGGATTGATGGCAATTATAGCGCCGTTTGATGGCAATAGGTTCGCCCCCATTACACGGGGCTTAAAACATAATTGTACACCTCTGTCTAACCCTTCCGGAATTATAGGCGTGATGTTATTTAGGGTAAGAAAAAAAAATAGGCCTTTGACCTTACAACTGACCTTATAATATAAAAGTAACATCTCTTCACAACTCGCGTGTACTACCCACTAATAATACATTGCAAGAAACGGAAGTTAGTTGATTTCTCAACTTCCCAGATATTGCCGGTCTGGCGTAACAACTTGTAGTGCTGTCGGCATTTTCCACCAACACTTGTATGAAACAATAAATTAAATTAGCAAAAAAGTCATGTTCTGACAAAGTATTGGGTATTGTTCCGCGATTCCTATCTCACGTAATATTCGAAGGTAATTTGCGCAGAATATATAGGTGTACTGGAGTTTGTATGCAATAGTGACGCGCGCAATCGTGCAGTGTTGTACCTTTTTGAAGATCATTTTTTGTGTGATGCAGAAGGGCAACTTCCGGTTGTTAGAAAAAGAGTCTTCTGATTCTCTCATCTTGTACTAATCGACAGTTTCAGACCCCTATATTTAGAAAACTCACAAACATTTGTTAATGATCTTATCTGTCTGATAATGCTGCAATTAGTATTGTTCTAGAATGCGGGCCTCACTGTTACTATTATACTTTTTGACAGGAAAGTAAATCGCTGCGTGAAAATGGTTCCTTCCTTCTATAGAAAATAGTCTAATCTGGTTCTACTACGTGACCTTGGCATAAAGATATTTATCATAAACAAGGTTAGACAGAAATGTTTTAAACAGCGGAACTTGACCATAAGACAGGGCTAAGAGATAATTCAGAAAAAGATCATAATATCTTAAAATTTCTAGCCTATTTCAATCAAAAAGCCATCTAGAAATGGAGATGAGCGCAACTAGACTCCAGTAAAGAATAATAAATAGCGTATGTTTCATTGATCAGAAGGCCAAAGAGAACAGCTGGTACTCATCTTTTAAGAGCCGTTTATCCAAATAAAATTGAACTCTTATAATACGCTAGAAATAGACCTCGTACATCATCTGCCTAGCCTTTTCCCAACGATATTGGGGTCGGCTTCTAGTCTAACCGGATGCAGCTGAATACCAGTATTTTACATGGAGCGACTGCCTATCAGACCTCCACAACTCAGTTAATACTAGGTAATACAATACCCTTTGGTAAGACTGGATGTCAGAATTTCAGGTCACTGACTACCTGTAACGACTGCCAAAGATCTATATATATGGCAGCCGGGACCAACAGCTTAACGTGCTTTCCGAGGCACGGAGGAAACTCGGTATGTCGGGCGGTCACCCATCCACAGACCGACTTAGGCAAGCACAGCTTTACCTAAAGATCGACCTGAGTGGCAGTTCTTATTAAGCCACGAGCTCTTTAGACCTCGTACAACGGTCACAAAACTCTGAATTTTCCGCATCCCATAAATGCGCTCTACGTTTTATAATGAACTAGCTGACCCGTGCCCACTTCGTTGGGCATAATGTTAATAATCCTTTTTTAGTACAGAGTGTTATGTTTTAATTTCTAACTGCCAAGGAGGGTTATACGTAGTTATAGTTTGTATTTGCATGCTAATACAAAATTCGAAAGTAACTCTGTCCGAAAGAAAAAACATTTTCTGCGGGATTTGCGATAAACGAATTCCATGGGGACCAAGTCGCGGGAAAAGTTAGTTTGGTTGGTTTGGTTATGGTAATTTTAATTGTACAAAACTTCTCTGTAAACTATATTGGATGTAATGTTATCATTTGGTATCAAAATATATTGTCTATCAGGAGTTCCAACCCGAGATAAGCCAACATATAACTGCCCATGGGAAAAACACGGCTTTCTCAGGTCAATGCCCACCAGAGAGAATGTTTGACCTTGGGACTTGTTAATAGTGAGGGCAAAAGAGATCTTCACTGGAAACTGTAGCCTTTTAAACGGTATGGGTAAATCAGTGGGAATCATGGGTATCCGCGGAATATAAGCCAGTTGTCCCACAGCTGGCCCTGTGAGAATGGTCGCCACGATTATATTGTCCCGTAACTCTTTTGTCCCATTACACATGTTGAGGGGGCTCAAGTTTCTTAATAGCATGATAGGAAAGAATAAGATATATATATAGTTCTGATAAGAACTTTTTATTTAAACAATGTCGAAAGTGTGCTAATTACGTTTCGAAAAATTCAATTTCGGGGACGTCCGCTGCGTAAGGAGCCGACCACGCGACTGAGCCGCGCGGGTACCTACCTCTCAGATGTAAAAGGCCACGCCTCCTTCTCCCGAAGCGAGCACAAACGAATTAAATCCGAAGTCCGCTGCTTTGGTTTTTTCTCCGATTCACTTTGCAAAACGGACTACCACGTAAAAGCCTTTTAATTTTATTTTTCGGTTTTTTTATATAACCTATGACACTCAGCAATAATGTGGCTTTCTATTGGTGAAAGAATTTTAAAAATCGGTTCAGTAGATCCCGAGATTCATTTCAGCCAAAAGACGTCCACTGCTGGATCCCGAGATTACCCCTAACAATTTAACAAATATACAAACACACAAACTTTACTTCTTTATAATATTAGTATAGATTAGTATAGATATATTATTATAATTATTATATTATTAGTATATTAGTATTAGTATAGAAGTATAGATATTAGTATAGATGAATGTTGAATGTTCATAAATAAAAAAAACTGATAAACATGCTGCCAAAAGTTAATTCAACTTTTGGAAGTCAAAAACATGATCTAAAGAACGTGAATTATATTCAAACAAATATGTAAATGCAACATGATAAGATCAGTCTTCGTAAATCGCGATATGGTCCTACAATGGTTGAGACCGCAGGCTATTAGCAAAGGTATTCATGACTTGCAAAAACATATCCCGCGTAGAGGAAAACGAATGGCTGTTATTTACACTTCCTTATCTTTTATTTTGAAAGGGAAAATATCACACGCGTGTCATTTTGGGGGTCCCATAATGTCAAACGGTGGTCTTTTTGCGGAGGGAAATGAATATGCATAAATGATGATTTGTTCAAATGGATTTCCCCAGATACTGACATGAAAATGAAGGATGAATTCGAAAACGTCAGAATTAGGGTTGGAAAGGTTACCTTTTCCTTTCAGTACATAAAAAATGTATCGGACGGGCCGATGGAAAACATCGACCTTTTTATTGCATCTAATAATTCAAAGGTATTTTTAAAACTGTCCCAATTTACAACTCCACTTTTTTGTGATTATCCCGTTACACTATTCCCAAACCACTGCAACTCCTGAAAGCCAGAATCAAGAGAGGCGACCACAAGAAAAGCGCCGAGACAATACGGTTAGACGTAGTCCCAGAGAAACAATTTAACTGTCTTGGATTTCGCAACAAAATTAATCAGAAAAGAATAGCGGAAGAGTAGGAAAAATATAATGTTCATTTCATCCCCTCTATAATACAGGAGACAGAACAGAACAACTTCACTTATCACGCTTGAACATTATGACGAATGCTACAATCGATGAAAGCGGAGAAACCTCAGTGGTCATTTGAAAGTGCAGGTTGATACGGCGACGGAATATCATCAGATTGCCATTAGGGATAGTGATCGCACCGCGCTGACCACAAGTTTAGTAACCTAAGCAAACTTACCGATTGTGTGGTATTTGGAGGTAGAATGTGTGCTTGCCTGACGCTTTCATCCAACAAGGTTCATTAGTGACGAAATTAACAAAGTTTATCCTTCAGAAGTGGCGACCTTTGGGTTTGGGATGACTCTACACAAACTTTTTACTGCTTAAAAATAAACAATTTGCATTATTTATCAATCAGCAGTGCAGTAAGGTTAAACATGAGCTTTATGCGTGGTTAATTAACAAAATTGATAATGATTACAACCAATCAGTAGCACAATTAAATAGGTGCTTATATTAATTGAAATAAGTATTTCACCCTTATTATAAAGGATATTAGGCGGTATGAAGAACAGGGTGTAAAATTCATCATACCCATAAGAAAGGAAGGATCCTCCGACCAGAAAGTTTTGGTATTTGTAATCATATTGATAATTTTCAAAGCAAGGAACATACAAGGACAACACAGCAATTCATTAAAGTTTATTTATTTTAGTAGACCTATTAAGTACTATTCAAAGACACCATAAGCTTAACATTTTTTATGTCTGTTAACTTTAAGTCTAATGAGCTTGGAAGCATCCGAATATACGATATTGTTATCGTTATCAAAGGCTAAACCGAAACCGTCGTTTACTTCAACAACTTTTTCCAAAGAAGAACTTGATTTTTTCGCAGCGTATATACCGTCTTGGAGACAAGCGTAGACATTCCCATTGATATCTGTGGTCAAACTTCTCACCACAGGATTTTCCTTATACATTACAGCATCTTTCGTCCCTTTCCTTTGGGAGTATAGCCCCGTGTTGTTTGTAAAGAAAATATCATCTTCATTATCAATAACAAAATGATCCACTTTTATGTCTTCCAAATCTAGGAACCTTCTAGATTGTCCGTCCTCCAACACGTACAGGAATTGATGAGGAAATAAGGAATAGTATAGAACTTCTTTGAAGTATAATGTCCAAATGTTGGAACCTCTTTCTCCAAAGATTTCTGCTTTGTTTTGTCCATAGTCGTATTTGTATATTCCATCGCTACCACCAATGTAGATTTCGTGTGTTCCTTGGTCGACTGTTTGGGCAAAGCCGTTTGTGACGCCTTCGATATTGTTGAACTCCTTGGTGTTAAGGTTGAGTCTTGCAGACCTGAATTCGTCATCGTCTGCCTTGACGTTGTAGCTAAAGTAAAGATTGTTGGTGCTATAGTCTACTGCTAAAAGATACGGCCTGTCGAGGTTTTCTTTTAGAGTTTCGGGCTCATAATAGACTTCGTTTATTTTCATACCAGGACAATCATTTTCTTTGATGACTCCAGCTTGGATTGAGATGAGGCCACACAAGAGAATGATGAGTTTCATTTTGATCTGAAATGACGAAAAGAATAGGTTATTATTTGGAAATGGTTTAAATAAACATTGGCTCACGCAATCGAAAACTGATGTAATCTAAATAAGTATTTTCGATTTACGTTTCAGAATACGTTGAATCGTTTCGAAAATGAGTGGGCACAATTTTTTTTTTTGGCTACAATAGTAGACGACGACCAAAGAATCGATGGATGGACTGTGTGAAGGATCATTATATGGTTAGAAAGCAGGTGAATGCTGTGATACAGACAAGACAAGACAAGTAATAGAGAAGAATAGAAGAAGAAAACATGCTGCTTCGACCCCTAATAAATAGGGATAAGGGCAGAAGAGTGATGATCACAACAAGTACTAGGTACAATTCTAATAACTGTGCCTTTCCAATTCTAAAATTAATAACCCGTTTAGTTGAGCAAAATAAATCATGAAACATATCGGCTTCTCATTATCTAGTTCATCATACCCTTCATCTATTAAACTATTTACTCCCACCAAGGCCTATTGATACTAATCTCTGCTCTAACTACGTAAACTGTAATATTATTGTTAGCACTTACCGCGTCTGTCCGTAGCCAAATGATAAATGAATTGATAAATAATACTCGCTGGATAATTGGATATTATCATTACGCCAATATTGAGATTTTTACGTCTGTGGAGCTGACATATTCATATTTTTTTAGTTCTTGTTTTTTCGCATTACCTCGGTTGGTAATTTTCCTTTTTTTGTGCTTTTCTAAGTACTTTAAAGTTACACCGAAATCCGAGAAATCTTTAGTGATGACATTGCTGATATTTGATCTAGATTATGTTACACATTTGCTACCTCAAGACTTGAATTTACTATAAACATACCAATTAAAAACCTTATTAAATACTGTACTGTCTCAAAAACGATTCGATTAAATTTCGATTCGATAAGAGCGAGATAGACATTGACTTTCCGAATCGAATCGAAGTGTTTGTGAATACAGGCCCTGATGTTTGTGCATTCGTTTCTTATCTGCCTCAACCGTCAGCCTCGGAAGTGGGTTACCAGTGGGAAGTAGTGGAGGTCATAGGCGATAGAACTAGAAATGTGTTATCAGTGTACATAGGTTGAATAGTGACTAGATTATAAATGTAACTTAGGACTAGACTCTAGACTAGATATGAATGTTAGACGTAGAGAAAAACCTTAATTTCTTGCAATGATAACATAATATCGTGATAGAAAGACTTGTTTCTTTTTAGCAGGGATCTTAGATTTTTTTGTTATTTTAGCACTCCTCTAAAGCAACAACGCAATGGGTCCCAAACAGCAGCAAACGACAACGCGGCAGGCCCAGAACAGATGGCGAGATGAACTGGGTTCTTTTTGCAGAGATTGGCAAACCGGAGCACTGGATAGGGATAAGTGGAAAGAGGGAAGGGAGGCCTTTGCCTTGCAGTGGGACACAAACGGCTGATAATAATAATAGCACTCCTCCAGAATGACACCCAGCAGTGGGTGATTCAGAGCTGAATTCACGATTGTTTTTATTCCGTTAAACTAAAAGACCACTATTAATGCAATAAGTACCGTCTATTTACCCTTATTATGCGAATAAATTATTTGATTGATTGAAATAGGTTTCTGATATTTCAGAAAGAACCAAACAGTACATTTGAAAATCAGAGAAGATAAAAAAAAATAAGCATTCACACGCCTCCACACATTCTTTATTCTGTTGTTGTTACGTCTCATGGTTGAGATGACAGATCATAGGTTATCGCCACAGTTTGATTGAAATATTTTAATAATTTGCTGTAAAAATACCTACGAATAGAAGGATAATTTTGTAGAAAAATATACTGACAAGACTTAGATGTAATTTGGCCTCTTTCGTCTCGGATTACCGTGTCCCGGATATGGGCATCAAGGGTTATTGCTAGATTGCTTTGGTCGAAGTACTGGCTTCAACAAGGAGTTATATCGGCGTATGAATCATAGTATTGCGGTGTTTCTAGTCGAGACGGTTTTAGATTGGCTACAGTGGATTGCCTAGTTTCAATTCATCGTTTTTGGTCTAGGTTCTTCGAATAATGGTAACGATGTTGGTCTATTTTTCTTTGTTTGAGCCTCTTTTCTTTTTTGCTTTCCTTTTCCTTGTCTCCTCTGCCCGCGTGAATTATACCTTGTCATAGAGAGGAATCCTGGAGTCCCAGTAGTGGGAACATTAGGCTGATTAAGCTATGCTTGAGCCTCATCTATGTCTTCGTGATTTGCGTGTTTGCGTGTTCATGCTTTGAAGACGATTAATATTTCACTACAAGTTTTTGATGATATCTTCCTAAGTTAAACACGTATAAAATAAATCTTCAGACTGTATTTATCATTACGCTACATTAAAAAACAAATATGACATGCGAAATAGGTATGATGTATTTATTTTGATCACTTCTTTAGAACGTGTAACAAATATTCATAATTTATTTTCCTTCACTTTTCTGGAAACCCACTTCTCATCTTCTTTTCTGTCCTCTACAAGATGCATAGTATCCAATTTATCGTTGACATCATCCAGACCTGTCTATTTCTCGCCAGACTTTGCCCTTAAACTATGATTAACTCATTTAACTACTGCTGTTCAAGGTTAGCACCTCCATGACTTACGACCTTCTAGTCTAATTTCCTGACGCAGACTTAGTAGCCTAGAAACTTTCTAGGCTGTCTGAAGAAGGAGAATTCGCTTCACTTTTCATTTTGATGAAAGTTGTAACCTATTCAAGTATTCTAAAGAAACAGGTTTTTGTGCTAGTTTTGTTTACGCGTTTTCCTCTATCAATGATGGATGGAGTTTTTGTAAGAGCTGCTAAAGAAAAATAGTCTTAGAAAAAATACAATTTGTCGCAATTTTTAGTAAATTACGAAGAGCATAACAACGTTTTAATGAGTCATCTTCAAATAATTCATAATACAGACGGACACCTGAATAAATATGGCTGGAGACACCATGCCAACTACGTGGAGAAATACAGAACCACGCCAAATTATAATATTTTTCGAACGGAAATGAATAATTGGATAAAAATGTTAGCCGTTTTTCCTCGATTATATAAAAAAAGAAGTCTCGATTTCGTGTAGAGAATGTCATGACGAATTGGGGAAATCCAGATCGAAATATATTGTTTTTTAATTGTTTGGGTTTTAATTAGTTTCCTGAAGTTCTAGTAGGTAATGTAGAAATCAAGGACAAGGTTGATAGACTAGCGTTAATGTGACCACGGCAGGAGGGCACGTGATCTGTTTATTAGAGTCCCTATAATGCCCGTCACAGTAATGCACATACCAGCAATGCACGACACTGGAATGTACAACACAGGAGTGTACGACATCGCGATGTCGCCAATTACTGGGGTGTACCTTGCTGGTCCGGCCCAAGAATGTACAACACAGGAGTGTACGACACAGTAATCGGCGACATCGCGCGATTGGTTGGCCGACTAGTTGGGCAACTCGAAATTTTGGGACTTGGATACTAGGTAATTGAGCTAGGTAGTGCTGCCGAATTAAATTGTACTCCATGACGTGCGCTCGCTACGCTCGCATATTTTATAACACTAATATCTTCTGTCCCCGAAGTGCCGGGCCTCCGCCGGCCTCCTTCGTCGGCCTACAGCCCGGTGCCCATGCCGCCCATAAAGGATACTGTCGCGAGACGGTCGTATTATAGGAACACGAAGAAAAAAAGAAGGAACCACGGAATTTTCCAGTATTTTATTGTATCACCCGTCCCTATTGTCACATGGCTTTTTACTTTTTTAATGTGACGTCACTGTTTGTTTTGATTCCAATTCTCGTGCTGTACATTCTTGCCCGGACAATCGAGGTTCGGGCCGAGAATGCACGACATGACAATGTACAACAGTGGAATTCAAAACACTTACATTCCTATGTCGCGCGTTCTCGTGTCGTGCATTCCTGTGTTGGGCATTGCTGGTTCCCGTTTATTACTGTAATGTAGCATTTAGCCAGTGTCAGATCTTCATTCAGTGTCAGATTGTCAGATATTCATCATCTTCCTGCCCTTGTCTTAATCTATTTGGGGTCGGTGTAACACGTTTTCTTCTTCTATTCTCCCCTGTCAGACGTCGTAGCATCATTTACTCTTTTCTCTTTCATATCGTTCCTCACACAATCCATTCATCTTTTCTCCCTCTTCATCCATCTACATTAATTAATATCCATTGCTAAAATTTTCTAACTTAACGGAATGACAGCAGCACTATCATCTGTCAATTACTACTCCATTTAGGACCAAATATAATATACGACGAGTGCACCCTGACCCGGAATAGAGGTCAGATCAGATTCTCTTAGTGACTGACTAGATTTTTCCCAGAAATTAAAACGAATTCCAACAAATAATAAAACCGGTTACCACAAAGTTGGATTTCGCAATCCAATGACGCAGGGTCTCGTCACTGGCTTGAAGATTCCAGCGTATGGCACCGCAAGAACTCAATGGATAAATTAATTATTTCTCAGCATATACCGCCTTATTAATAAAAATAGTTATACCTGGTTTAACTTACACTTGGTTTATCTCGCATGCCTCTCATCTCATCATCTCACTTTCTTTTGAATATTTTTGAAGTGAGACGGCATGCGAGATAAACCAAGCGTAAGTTAAACCAGGTTTAACTATTTTTATTATTAAGGCAGTTAACCGCCTTATTACAAAAGGTAGTTAAACCTGGTTTAACTTAGACCTGGTTTATCTCACAAAAGGTAGTTAATCCTGGTTTAACTTAGACCTGGTTTATCTCGCATGCTGTCACTTTCTCTTGAATATTATTGAAGTGAGACGTCATGCGAGATAAACCAAGTCTAAGTTAAACCAGGTTTAACTACGTTTTGTAATAAGGCGGTTAGAGTTTAATATTATGTAGGGATTGGCTGCAATCCCTTGACACCGTAATCGCGATGACATAACGTTCCTTATGTAACAGAATTAAATAAGGTCTGTTGTCAAGTATTTGTTACTGATGTCGTTTGCAGGATTTAATGTGGTCATTAGGTTTCATTACGCATTGTTTTATGTCTGGCACTCGTTCATTTGTAACGAGTATATTTATTTGATGTCCAATAATTTTAGTTATGTACCTACTAGTTTGTTTGAGGAAAATATCATGAAGAAACTTGAGTATGAATGTGGAGGGGTATAAGAGTGGAGGAATGATGGATAGACTGTGTAAAAGATGATATTAAGGCAAGAAATGAGGTGTCTGATGAGATCAGAACATCACTAAAGTACGCTGAGTCTCCGTCTAAGGCGTTTTTTTACTGCTACTACTGCCCCTACTATTATTAGTTCTATGTTGTTTTATCTATTCCTTCACCACTTGTTCGCCATATTGTTGGATTCAACGAAACAGCCGGTGTATGAAACTTCGTACATTGCGCTCCATCGTCTTTGCTCTGAGTTACCCACACAATATAGAGGCCGGTATGGCATGAGGACATGCGTTGGAATGTGTCATTAACTGGAACATTTCCTCACGAACTATCTGAACGCTTCAGGCCACATTTTATTGCATTACTTTAAATTGTGGACGTTCTTTTTTATCGTTACATGATTTCGGGCGTTGGTAAATGGTATGGTTACATATGGGTAATACTTTTTGTACCTTGGTGTGAAATGTCTAGCCTACAGTTTTATGCGTTAATAATTTGTATTTGTTTTGACAAATGTTTAAACTGACTCATCGTAGTAAGACCACGTGGAGTTCCAGGTAACGTGTAGTCAAGAGAAGTTTGCATGCGATGGGTATGCTTCTCTGGGTAAAGTTAAAATTACCGGTTTCACCAAAATATTCCATATTAGATTGATTTTACTCTTTGCCGAGTTTCCTCCGTTCCTCGGAAAGCACGTTAAGCTCGTCTCTCATTTGTAGATCTTTGACAGTCGGAGCACGTAGCTGACTACCTGCTGACCCTAATGTCTGATACCAGTTTTACCAAGGAATATCATAATGTTCAGTACTAACTGGGATGTGGAGGTCGGATAGGCAGTCATTCATCATTCATTATCAGCCTATAATTGTTCCCACTGCAGGGACTCAGGCCTCCTCTCTAGGAGAGGGATGGGCTATAATCCACCACGCAGGCCCAGTGCGGATTGGTAGATGTCGCATATCTTCGAATTTTTGGTTCTAAGACATGCCGGTTTCCTCACGATGTTTTCCTTCACCGTTTTGAGAGCAGTGGTGATGAAATAAATTACACAAAGTAATGCGCCTGCCTGGGTTCGAACCCCACGACCAACTGTTCGAGTCGGGGCCGCCACCACTGGGCCACCACTGCTCTCTTAGGCATCGATAGGCAGTCACTCCGTGTAAAATACTGGTATTCAGCTGCATCCGGTTAGACGGGAAGCCGACCCCAACATTGTTGGGAGAAGGCTTTACTTATTTAGATGCTGTAAAACAAATCACGATTTGGAATTATAGCTTCCGTGCAATAATATAAGTATATTATATGCCTTTTGCTAATGGAAACATGAATCCACACAACATTATATTATACCTCTTAATAATTTACGGAATGCAATATTTTTTTTGTTGCCTTGTTGCTATAGGAGATGACGTGCTTTTCCCCGAATGCGTCACCGCCGATTCCACCACAATTTATGCAATATTCGGATCGTTACCTAATGATCCGGTTTTAGCGTAAATCAACAGAGCTGATGGACCTTGACGCTTGTGCCAATTTGATCGAATATTTGAAGAAAAAACGTGTTGATTATGTAAGCACCTGTTCGATAAATTGTCAAGAATTTTGTAGTCATGGCATCCAGTTTAAAGTACACGTACTTTAAACTCAGAAAGAATGTGCTTCTGATAGGAGCGCCCTATTCACTAATAATGATGACGTATTGAGCTTAAATATGTGAAGAAATAGATTCTGGTGGCATTTATAACGACCACTCTGATGTGACTCGTAGTTCTGATTGTTTGCACTTTCATTTCATATCAATTAGTAAAAACCGATGAAGTGACTAATGCTATAATCAACGGCCATTAAGAAGTATTCCCGTTTGATTGCCTAAATCGTTAATAAGGTAAATTGGGAATGTGAGAGTAAGTACTCAGTCGGCTGGGTCAATTATTTCAGATATAACATAACCTAACATCAGCCCTGTAATCCCCGAAGGCTTACTTAATTAAGCAGATGTGCACCACATTTATCCAGTTATAATTAAGTCCCATTTAATAACGGGCGAGCCTATTACTTTCAATCGGACACAAATCCAGAGTCCATGCCTGGTATTGAGAAAATCCATGGATAAACCCTACAACATTATGCCCCACCGAGGAGTCGAACCCGGGGCCTCATTGTTAACAGTCGCGCTTGCAACCACTAGACCAACGCAGGCAGGGCAGGCATGACCATTGACCAAGATATCGTCTGCCCAATTCTTCCTACATCTAAAGTAATCATCAACATACGGCTATATACCCACAATACACCTGTACGGACATAATTGTTATTTACCGTTCTTATTTACCTAATGACTGTTCTCAAGCATTGGTTGTTATTTCGACCATGAGAGAATTTTGACAAGACCATGTGAACTGTTGCCAGTACAATTTTAGTTTGTTTACTAGCTTTATTGTAGGTGTTTATTACGGAGAATGTTAATGGATTTTCAAATCTTCTTACTTCCCTTGACCCATGTTATGTAGGGTCGCAACACGTTTTTTTTCTTCCATATTCCCCTGTCAATCCTCACGCTATCATTTACTCCTATTTCCGTCATAATATCATTCTTCACACTATCAATACATCTTTCTTTGCTCTTCTTCTCCACCTAAAACATGTCCTTGTCACATGCAAATGCGATTCGTTCCTTCTCATCACATACCCTTGCCCATACCAAGACAGTCGATTCCCTTTCAGTTCTTTTCTAACTGGCGCAATTAATGGACTTTCCAGAAGTACATTAAGCTCCCTCCACGTCTTATTTACGGCTGTCTTCACGAATCTCGAGCTCTAAATTAAGAATGATTTATTAAATGAGACATAAACGAACTTGCACTCTGCAGCCCAAATGGTTCAAAATGATTTCAACTGGATTTCAGCTAGAATGTTTGCAGACCGAATTGAAGTAGGTAATCACAGAGATAGTTTTTTGTAATCACAGTTCACAATTTTTGAAAGACCCATCTTATTCAGCGATGGGCCCAGAACTAATCTGTGCCAGAACGCTAGATGCTTCCTAACTTCCTATGTTATTCTTGTAGCCGAAAACTTCTCTACAGACTTCTAAAGGCCTGCAGAGTGCAGACAATCCTTTATAGATTACAAATACCTCTTCCAAAAGCGTACAAAGAAACTGAGTGCTCCTTCCCGTAATTAAAAGTTCCCCCTCAAAGGTGTTAGTTCGATCGATGCTCCATTGGAACGTGAACGTGACTAACGGGAGTTTGAAATCTTCGATTTGCATAGTTGATTAGAATAGTTAGCACGTATCGTAACGATATAAGAATGTATAGTAAAGGCTGCATGTAGGTCTTAGCTATTCTAGGCTACATTCATTTCCTAATATGTACAGCACAAGTGAAGTTTTACTAATATAGTTTTAAGGTTCTATTTACTAACACAAATTGTATTTTTTTAACAAATGTTTGTTACTCTTAAAGGGATCTTTCTGTGGGCCAAAGTTGACTGAGAATAAGTATTTTTTATGGTAATATTACGTCCTTTTTCACCGAGGAGTTAGAGGTGATCCACATTTTGCCAGTAATTTTAATAAGCCCCATGGAGATTGAGACATACACCGTTGCCTAAACCTTCGGGAACTACAGGCGCGATTTTATGTTATGTAGCTCACAATAGTTGAAAATCACGGAAGGCATCCCGTATGTGACCGTGTAAGTTCAATTCAAGATCGGCGTAAACAATCAGGCAACCTAAAATAGATCCTAATCAGTTAATGGTACTTAGATTACATTAAAAACCATACCCACCTTTTTGGTGCTGTGTTTATTCTCATCCTAAACCAGACGTATTATGCTTTGAAAGCAATGCATGGTACCGCAACCCAGACGGTATTATAAATAAAATTGAAGTGTGCAGCGGATGTGTACAATCAGATGGCAATGGATTCGATGCTGCGCACTGTGCACACGAAACAGGTGAATTGAACGACGAAATCATTGAAATGATCGTCCAAATATCCATGCTATAGAAACAAAGTCAAAGTATTTATTCGCAAATATAAATGTAACTACTAACTATCAATACTAATACTATACTATTCTATTATCATTACCTACTGCATGCTCAATGGTCCCATGGAGAAAGTTGTTTTGTTGTAGGCGCACTATAAAAAGAACTACAGCATCATATAAGTAGTATTAAAAACCGGCCAAGAGCGTGTCGGGCCACGCTCAGTGTAGGGTTCCGTATTTTCCCGTCCGTCACAATAAGTGTCCATTATGTTTTTTTTTATTTTTTTTTATCTAAATAAGTATATATATTTTTTTTACTTTCAAAATGATTTTCCTAGAAAGTCCAAAGTTCTACTTTTCAGATTTTTTTCATATTTTCTAAACTTATGGTTCAAAAGTTAGAGGGGGGGACACATTGTTTTTTACTTTTGGAGCGATTATTTCCGAAATTATTGACATTATCAAAAAATGATTTTAGTAAACCCCTATTCATTTTTAAATACCTTTCCAACAATATATCACACGTTAGGGTTGAAATAAAAAAAAAACACTTCCCACTTTACATATAGGGCGGCTACCCTAATAAAACGATTTGTTCCAATTTTTATTTTACCACTTTGTCGGCGTGATTGATACACATATTGGTACCAAATTTCAGCTTTCTAGTGCTAACGGTCACAGAGATTAAGCGAGGACGGACGGACGGACAGACAGACATGGCGAAACTATAAGGGTTCCTAGTTGACTACGGAACCCTAAAAAGTATCACAACGCCATTTATGACAAAAATAAATAACTAACATCGAAATTCCACATCGCGCAGCTAAAGTTATCCGCGCCTTATGACCGTATATTATAGAAGAACCCGACTACTTCCGGGCAGTGCCGGGCAGTCCAGTAGACCACCAGACATAAGGCCCGGTTTCCATTGCACAGATTTGATATGTTTTGAGGGGTTCTGATATTTGTCATTAAGTGATTTAGATAATGCGTAACGCATTTCCTAGTTTTGATCACGACTTCTCCGTATATTGATAACAACGTCAGCTAATTTCCAATGAATGTGACAAAACACATGGCCACCGTTCTCTATATCAAGTGCTAAATTGGGCGTCACTAACCAGTTATAACTCAATTTCATAATTAACTCAATAAGCTTTAACTGGTAAGCCATTAGTCATATTTTTGGCCAGCACCCAAACATCCAAAGTGCTCTAACTCTTTAGTGCTCTTAACTGGATACATCCAGCTAATAATATTACCCGCAAAGTTTATGACCTCACGACGGATGCATACAATCAGATTTCAACCTGCGTGGTCGAAGACCGTATCATCCAAATAGCAGGTGTAATGAAGCTCATTATGTTGATTCCGACATAGCTGAATGACTGTGTTACTTCATATTTTAATGTTTATATGAATGCATTAGTCCAGATTTGGACATATCTGTCATGTAGGCTTAATAGAGTTATTCACGCGAAAACTGCAACATTATTTGGTTCAATGAACAAATTAATTCCATACAATTAACAAAATATGGATTTCATAAGTAGGAGTACGCATGTGGATGGCTATAAGAGCATAGGAAGACCAAAGAAACGATGGATGAACTGTGTGAAGGATGTTATGGCTAAAAAGGAGGTGACTGCTGACATGACGATGAAGAGGAAGACATGTGGCACCGAAACCAAATGATTTGTGACAGGAAAATGATGATAATGGAGTAAGAGGTACTTCAATTAACTCAGCCAGCAGTAACGTCAAAAACCGCTAAATCTGATTTAAATGCGTTGCGAATGTCATTCAAATTAAGACCTGCGTGGCGTGGGTCCCATTACACAATCACACACGTTGTACTTGTATGAGACATGAGGGCAATGTATTGTTACACTGAGTTACACATACATGTTGGCAGACATAGTTGCTAAATGTATATGAGTTTCCCAAAGGCTTTATCTTGACGTAGTAAGAAACTTTGTAGTTTTAATTACCTTAGTGTCAAGAATTTCACGTATGAACACTCTGAGTGTAACATCCCTGGGGATATGCCCGCGCCCGTTAGGAGTGCAGAACTGGGTTTAGTACCAAAGTTAAACAACCTTGCTGACTAGCTAGATCAAATGGAAAGACGGTAATGTTCTCTGAACACTTATCTTAAAACAGAAAGTCAGCAAACTGCGTCGTAAACGGATAGGGACATCCCAAAATAGCATTTAAGGAGTCGTCAGTACTATTTATACTCTTCCGCTTTTAACAGAGACTTATGTCATGTAACCCGACTGCTATGGGTTAAATAAAGCCTCAAGTCTATGCTTAGCACGCGACGAACGAACGTCTAAAGAAATGCTTGCATAATCGCAGCTGCGAAATGAAATGGAATTCTCAGTTGCTCACAGTGATGTGGCTGAAAGTGGCTCGGTCCCCATAAACAATAGGACTCGGTGTAATGAACCCCATTACGCTGATTACGTGCCATACGAGAGTAATGGTAATGTTATGACTATAGTAATACATGCTTTATGGGTTTCCTCATATTTCGTAATGTTTTATGGAACATTTCATCTCGATAATTTAATTTTTGTGGGTTTATTGGATGTCTGCTCATGATTTGTGTCAAGTTTGGATTGCTGAAAGTTGTGTTGAATGGGCATCTAGGTCAAATTTAATCTTTTGTTTTGTTCTGAATTTAGTGCATCAGATAAGCACCAAGTATTGTCAGATGTTTTTTGTTTGAAGACAACCCGTGTAAGTATTTCGTGTTGTTTCAGTTCAGGCTATGCAACTCTCATTGTTGCTTCAAAACATATTGTCGCAATTCGAAATACACTGCGAGGCATCAAATTATTTCCTGTCGCTAATATAGCTTCCGTAGAGCCTAAGTGCGTGTTCACGTACGCGCGACGCGACGCGCGACGCGATGGGCGATTAAATTCAAACATATGGCGGTGTATGAGTGCGTTCACGGAGAAGCGATTTTATACGCGATTATTTGAATTTGAGGCGGTGCACGCGGCGGCGCCCGCGGCGATTATCGCGGCGATTATCGCGGCGGCGCCCGCGGCGATTATCGCGGCGACGCACGCAGCGGCAATTCTCGATGAAGCGATACCCGCGACGGAACTTTTTTTCTGATTGATGGTTTTCGGGGTCGCTGATTATGAAAATGAGTTCAAAATGAAAATCCAAGATGGCGCCGAAAAAAAATTTAGTTTTTCCATCATGGGTGTCGTAAGTCGTTTAAATGGTTTTCGGGGTCGCTGATTACAAAAATGAGGTCAAAATGAAGACCAGGAAAATTTTTGGTTTTACCGTCATGGGTGTGGTTTTCATGGTTTTTGGGGTCGCTGATTACGAAAATGAGGTCAAAAGGAAAATCCAAGATGGCGGCCAGGATTTTTTTTGGTTTTTCCGTCATGGGTGTGGTTTTCATGGTTTTTGGGGTCGCTGAATACGAAAATGAGGTCAAAATGAACATCCAAGATGGCGGCCAGGAAATTTTTGGTTTTTCCGTCATGGGTGTGGTTTTCATGGTTTTTGGGGTCGCTGATTACGAAAATGAGCACAAAATTAAAATCCAAGATGGCGGCCAAGGAAATTTTTGGTTTTTCCGTCATTTGTGTCGTTTTCATGGTTTTTGGGGTCGCTGATTACGAAAATGAGGCCAAAATGAAAATCCAAGATGGCGGCCATGGAAATTTTTGGTTTTTCCGTCATGGGTGTGGTTTTCATGGTTTTTGGGGTCGCTGATTACGAAAATGTGGTCAAAAGGAAAATCCAAGATGGCGGCCAGGATTTTTTTTGGTTTTTCCGTCATGGGTGTGGTTTTCATGGTTTTTGGGGTCGCTGAATACGAAAATGAGGTCAAATAGAAAATCCAAGATGGCAGCCAGGAAAATTTTTGGTTTTTCCGTCATGGGTGTGGTTTTCATGGTTTTTGGAGTCGCTGATTACGAAAATGAGCTCAAAATTAAAATCCAAGATGGCGGCTAGGAAAATTTTTGGTTTTTCCGTCATGGGTGTCGTTTTCACGGTTTTTGGGGTCGCTGATTACGAAAATGAGGTCAAAATGAAAATCAAAGATGGCGGCCATGAAAATTTTCATTTTAACTGCATTTTCGTAATCAGCGACCCCGAAAACCATATAAACGACACCCATGATGGAAAAACTAAAAATTTTTTTCGGCGCCATCTTGGATTTTCATTTTGACTGCATTTTCGTAATCAGCGACCCTAAAAACCATTTAAACGACACCCATGACGGAAAAACCTAAAATTTTCCTAGCCGCCATCTTGGATTTTAATTTTGAGCTCATTTTCGTAATCAGCGACTCCGAAAACCATGAAAATGACACCCATGACGGAAAGACCAAAAATTTCCCTGGCCGCCATCTTGAATTTTCATTTTGACCTCATTTTCGTAATCAGCGACCCCAAAAACCATGAAAACGACACCCATGACGGAAAAACTAAAATTTTCCTGGCCGCCATCTTGGATTTTCATTTTGAGCTTATTTTCGTAATCAGCGACCCCAAAAACCATGAAAACCACACCCATGACGGAAAAACCAAAAATTTCCCTGGCCGCCATCTTGGATTTACATTTTGAGCTCATTTTTGTAATCAGCGACTCCGAAAACCATGAAAATGACACCCATGACGGAAAAACCAAAAATTTCCCTGGCCGCCATCTTGAATTTTCATTTTGACCTCATTTTCGTAATCAGCGACCCCAAAAACATGAAAACCACACCCATGACAGAAAAACCAAAAAAAATCCTGGCCGCCATCTTGGATTTACATTTTGAGCTCATTTTTGTAATCAGCGACTCCGAAAACCATTAAAATGACACCCATGACGGAAAAACCAAAAATTTCCATGGCCGCCATCTTGGATTTTCATTTTGACCTCATTTTCGTAATCAGCGACCCCTAAAACCATGAAAACGACACCCATGACGGAAAAACCTAAAATTTTCCTGGCCGCCATCTTGGATTTTAATTTTGAGCTCATTTTCTCAATCAGCGACCCCAAAAACCATGAAAACGACACCCATGACGGAAAAACCAAAAATTTCCTTGGCCGCCATCTTGGATTTTAATTTTGAGCTCATTTTCGTAATCAGCGACCCCAAAAACCATGAAAACCACACCCATGACGGAAAAACCAAAAATTTCCTGGCCGCCATCTTGGATGTTCATTTTGACCTCATTTTCGTAATCAGCGACCCCAAAAACCATGAAAACCACACCCATGATGATAAAACTAAAAATTTTCTTCGGCGCCATCTTGGATTTTCATTTTGAATTCATTTTCATAATCAGCGACCCCGAAAACCATTAAAACGACACCCATGACGGAAAAACCAAAAATTTTCGTCGGCGCCATCTTGGATTTTCATTCTCATTTTTGTAATCAGCGACCCCAAAAACACTACTTTATCAGCAATACCTAAAACTAGTCGGTTTGATTGAGAACGCCGCGTGCTTTGCTACCCGCTTGAAAAGTCGCCGCGATAATCGCGGCGGCCGTCGCCGCGGGCGCCGCCGCGGGCACCGCCCCGCGTCTGTATGAACAGCGTAGTACATTGCCATACGTTTGTGTTTGCGCGTGCGATGATATCTGCCGCTGCACGCATCGCGTGTCCGTGAACACAAAAATCGCACGACGCGCCGCTCGTCGCGTCGCAGGTCGCGCCGCGCGTCGCGTCGCGCGTACGTGAACACGCACTAACATGGATACAAAAAACAATTAATTTTCCTTGTCCAACTATGTCAGTGACCACAGCATTCCATACGTACATAACGCTCCTGGTCTGTCCACAGAGTTTATTGAGCTTGAAACACCAGCATGGCGTGTCGTAACGCCACGGCCTTCGATTACTTTGCACAACTGAATCATACATACTGCTGTTATTATTGTACCATTATTATTTCCGACGCCGATTTCGAGCACATTGTTTTGTTCTAGTTCTGTATTTTTATGAACTGTTTTGAAATTGTTGTGGTTTTGGCAGCCATCGACATACAGATTATTCTAGAATCTGATGTCGTAGAACTTATCCAAATTATTTCAGTAATTGGACGGTGGTCTTTAGTGGGGACAGAAATGCTGCTCAGAATTGGCCTGCATTGGCTAGTTGGACATGAATCAGCAGCGGAGTGTGGTTTTGGAGCTATATCGCAAATTATGCTCCAACTCCTATGCTGCCTTCTTAGCCCAAAAACATGGAGGCGTAGTAACCTTTGCGCTACCACCACCGACAACGCGCTGGGAGTGGTGAAGTGCAGAACTTCAAAGTCAAGAAGAAGAAGCCATCACTGAAGACATCATCTTTAACAGCCTTGTTCTCTACTGATGAGAATAGGCCTCTTCATGTATCATACTTCCCTGGTATATCTCTGCCTGTTGTTATATTATAATGTATCCCTGTCTTTTGCTGTTTGGGCCCAATCCTTTTGATGAGAATCCAGCTCGTCACGCCATCTCTTTCTGGGCCTACCGCGTCGCCTTGTTCTGTTATTCGGAACCCAATCTGTGACCACTTTAGCCCAATTTTGGTGCGACGTCCGGCAGATGTGGCCTGCCCAGATCCTTTTTAATTTGGCGGCTGTGTTGCAAACGTCTGCGAGTTGGGTCTTGGATCGAAGTAAACTATTACTACTTCATCAAATTGTTTCTCAGTCACCTCGCAACTAGAATTTACTTCCCCAGTTAAAACATTCAGCTTCTAGTACATCTTAGTCATCATTTAGCAATCCCCAGGCACACGATGTATCGCGTAACAGAATGACATCATTCATGTTTCTGTGATAAAGCCATTGAAAGTTTGAAACATTGCATTGACGCAGCTATCAGCGAATGCCCGGGAGAACTGGGCTGTTTTGTTGCTTGTTGATTATTGTGATGTATAATGACCTGGGTTTTTCTCGTTTTGATCTGGCTAACTTTATTGCCAGCTTGTAAAATATGAACTAGACGTATGCAACACTGTCTTGATCCCTTGGTAGCTTCGCGTTTGTCAATACCCCATACTGAGAGCAATTCAGTCTCTTTTCATACCTTATTAGGTCCCCGAAGACGAAAATGTAACTTTATAAGTAAGAGAATATAATATATAATAAGGAGATCTAAGGGATTCTTAACTTGCTTGTTCACTAGTAATAGTCAGTCCAGAAGAAGAAGAAAATCTTTTAAAAAACCTAACCAAGGGATATGTAAAGATACACACAGCCATTTCACAACCGTTCCTCTTTACTCCGCTTCGCTGACCGCAGACGTGAAAAATGTAATAATTATATCAAACAGCCCATCTTCCGTCTTATGCAAAGCGAATGCAATTTCACAAGTAATTGAGAGGTCAAATACCAGCAGTTTACCGACCTCTGTCCAAGGCTGCTGGTTATTAATTGGAGCTGCACTAACGCACGCGTACACGACTATAATGGAATTTTTAATCATCACCGGTAGCATCTTGAGAATACATCGGTAGTACTAATAACATTCGTAGTGCCGAAAGTGCGGTGTAGCAGTTTTCACACATTAAATTAGCGGATACTCTCTCAAGTTTGCATCTCGGGAGTTTCGCTAGCTATTTTTACGGACCCGTTGTCAAATGGTAAAAACAAAACCCTCATAGATTTGTCCTGCCATGTCCGTAATTCCGTATGTATTGTATGTCACAGTAATTTTACTTCAAGACTTTTGACATCATAGAATTGAAATTGGGAGAGTAGGTGTCTGTCTACTATGAAACACAAAAGTAATGAGAAAATATGAAAAACCTCTAATTACCTCAAAGTCAAACCCTCTAGCTTTTAAAGTAAGAGGAGGAAAATGTCAATGAATCAATCTATCTGGCTGCAGAATTTAAAGAAATTGGACCTACCTATCAGTGATCATATTATGTAGGTAACCCAATATATATTTATTGCCAGTCAGATATATCCGGGTATTTTGGCTGAATATTAGTCAAAAATTTTCCTTCCCTTCGTCCTTATAATAAGCTTGTACGAAACCCTAAAACATAAGTCGGAGTCGCTCGTGTGACGTCAATGGATTGCGTCATTGTTCCATCCTTTTGAGGCTCATGTCTAGGAAAATTCAATTTCTGAAGCTACTCAGAAATTGTATTATTATTTACTCCATGACTACTCAGAAAATGTATTGTTAGGTATACTTTAGCCTATTACAGGTATACGAGGGGAAGGGATACCGACGCGAAAACGGTTACAACTTACAAACCACTTATTAAGAACACCATTTTGTTCATCTACCCCGTATTTTACATGGAGCGACTGCCTATCTGACTTTCACAACCCAGTTAGTGCTGGGTAATTCAATACCCCTTGGTAATACTGATTGACAGCTTTTTGGGCCACTGTACGATTGTAAAAGACGTACAAATGACAGCCGGCATCAACGGCTTAACGTGGTTTCCGAGGCACGGAGGCTTAACGTGATTTCCGAGGCACGGAGGAAACTCAGTATATAACTAACGGGTGCTCACCATCTACCTCCATCTACGGACTAACATAAGCAAGCAAGGAATCAACTTACCCAAGCAACTGTTATTATTTAGAGTACACGAGTTCATCGCGCACTTAAAACAACAACAAATAATAAAAAGACCTAGTTTCGTTATCAGTTATCAACCGCTGTGATATACAATGATAAGTTTTTTATCACTTTCCGATCGGGATAGCGTGATTCACATCAATAAATAGTGAGTAGGAACTATCATAGCTATGTATTAATGAAATAATACGGATTTATTAGTACAACTGTGTATAATTTACGAAATAAAGTTTACATTTGTATTGAGCAATCAATCATTTTGATGGATGAGATCCTAATTGAATGGAAGTATTGTACATTCAGGATACCGATTCTACTGTGTATATAGCTAAACTGTATATTGAAATTGTTTTACATCGAAGTACCTACTGCAGTAAGCAGGGGTTCCCTACTTGAAATCGAATGACGCTGCCGTTGATTCGAGCTTATAGTTATTCGAGATTTTGATACATCGAGGGAGTGAACTGTCGAGCTCATAATTTATCGATTTCAAGTACTATCGAGCAAACGTTTTCGAGCAAGAGTTATTCGATCTCGCGTCATTCGATTTCAAGTAGGGAACCCAGTAAGCAGGTATTACTTATACTAGTTCACTAGACTAGAGTCTGTAGTCGGTTAATTATAAGGGTAAGCCAAACTTTTGGGCTTGATGAAATTACTGTATATTTAAATTAAAGTACTTTATCGGGAAATCTTATCAAATCACACTGAACTAAAAGCCATTCCGTCAACTTTCAGAAAATACGACAGTATTTGCTTTCTCACAGGAAGTTCCATATATTATCTTAAACATTCTAGATGTAATAAGATAATATTGTACTACAGATAAACTATTTCATGTTACTCGGTATTTCACCAAAAAAATCTAATTCAATCTAATTCTAATTTCTTAAGTGGTGTTTGCCCAAATCTTCACCACTTTTCCCGTGTTCTGTTTCTGTCAGAAAAAAATATGTAGAAAAGAAAGAAGCATTGTGGTCACCGCCCTGCAATAAATCCATTTCTGGGAAAGCCTGAAACTAGCAGTGTTAATCATTTCAAGTTAAAATTATCAGAAAAATTACGCATAAATTCTGTTTCATTTATTCATTTATCAGAAAGACAATCCCTTTGCACTACTTTGCAGTAAAACAGGCCGTTCCCGTTGGAGCTATAAAGTTACTTTCATTTACAGGTCGTTTTATATTTTCAGACAACCATAAAAATCGACAATGTAACGTAACATTGTTGTTCCAAAGTGGCCTACTTGATATGAAACATTACCACCTCAGTGTGCCATTTGATAACCACGCTGTAAAGATACCACGTTTCAAATTCTTGTAATAATTGTACTGCAAACTACTTACATAGATAAGTTACTGCTGTATCGCTTTCATGAATGCTACCTACAAAATAAGACTGAAAAAGCGGAAAAAACAGAAATATATTTTTATTTCATGGTCATTGAGCTGCACATAAAAACTTAGCATCATAATGCACGTTTTTGTACACATCTTTTGAGCTATGCTTTCCTGGTACCGAGAACTAAATATTATGCCTGCTATAGGTACGGTCAGCATCAGAAGTAGATGAACATTTCGGAATTTTAATTCTTTTTAATTTTTTTTTTTTTTTATAATTTATTTCAATTCAATAAGTTTGTACAAGTTATACAAAGTAGACTTATAAAAGATGTTATAGACAAATAGAACCAGTACAACAAAAATATAAAATGGGTCATTGGCTCTCTTTCCTAAACTAGGCAGAAAATCTGTCTGTATCTTAGAAAAGAGTATCCATTCACAGTGAGTCGTATTACGGTTACAAAAATATTGGTACTTGCTTGCTGTAGGCGAACAAAGTACTTGTGTTAAATTAAAGTACAAAAATCAAAATAACAAAAAATTAAATAAAACATGTGTGTGTGCGTTAATGGGTGTGTGTTGGGGTATGTGTGTGTGTTGGTGTATGTGGGTGTATTTGTGTTTGGGTGTATGTGGGTGTGTGTGTGTTTGGGTGTATGTATATGTGTGCGCATGCGTGTGTAAGTGGGGGGGAGTACTTACATGCCTGTATGTATGAGTAGGTGGATATGTTGTGTTCTGTGTGTAAACCTATCTCTTTACTGTGCAGTGGTTAGAAGCTCTTCGGTATCACTATATGTCAATCTCTGTAGCCAGGAGTTTAGCTTGGTTTTTAACTCGCCCTTAGTCAATGCGTAAATATTTAATTGTTTGTGGGCTTTATTATACAACCTAGCACTTAGGCCATTAAACTGACGTCTTGCGAAGGCAGTCCTGCAAGAGACAGCAGGACATAAAGGAAAGCCACGACGCCGCTGACTGACAAGCTGCTTATTGAAAGAGATCATAGAGTGCTTGTAGAGGATGGATCTTAAGATGTACAATTTCCTGACAGTTAAGACATTGCATTCCGAATATAGCAAATGTGTAGGGTAGTCACGAGGTTTAAAGTGAATTATTTTTAGCACAGCCCTTTGAGCTCTTTCTAGTTTTAATAACTCAGTTTTATGAGTCCCACCCCACACAGGGATACAGTACATCAGAATTGTTTGACACAGAGCCAAATAAACCATTCGGAGAGTATCTCTATCCGCTGAAAACCTTAGATTTTTAAAAATATAAATTAGTCTTCTGGTGCGAGAGGTTAATGACTCCAATTGAGTGGTCCAGTCTAGTTTCTCATCGACGAACACTCCGAGATATCTTATCGATTCCACCATAGACAATGAGAGACACTTACAAGCTTCCGACATTTGCTGACAGTTGTGGGCTTTTAGATTTCCGGTTTCTTCAGCTGGCTTTGATGTATGCGGTATAATGAAGCGTAAAAATTTAGTCTTATCAACGTTTAAGGTTAAAAGATTACTTGCTAACCAATGCATTACTCTCCGCAATGCATTTTCAGAATGCAATTTAGCGTCATCCCAATTCCTACCATATGCCACTAGTGCAGTATCGTCTGCGTAGGTGAAAATATCACAGTTGACGAGAGGCAGATTACAAAGGTCGTTTATATAGATTTGGAAGAGGGTTGGGCCCAAAATACTTCCCTGGGGGACCCCGAAAGTTATTCGTTCCTCTGCGCTAGTTGTATTGTCGATCTTGACGGCTTGTCGTCGGTCAGAGAGATAATCTTTAAAGATTTCAAGAGCCAGACCACGTATACCTACATTTTCCATTTTCTCTATTAGTTTGGAAATACAAACAGTATCGAACGCTTTACTGAGATCTAGAAAAATCCCATAACATTTCAGTTTTTGGTCCAGTTTATCAGCTACAGACCGCACAAGGTCGACTACGGCATCTTCCGTAGAGATACCATGTCGGAAACCATATTGATTATTGGCGAGAATGTGGAATTTGGTTAAGTAATTGGTTAGGTAGTTGTTAAGAACTCGTTCCATGATTTTAGACAAAGCGCTTAAGACAGAGATGGGGCGATAATTTGAGATCTGATCTTTATCTCCAGTTTTGTACACGGGTGTTACTAACGCCGTTTTAAAGGCCCTCGGGAAAACCCCTTGTGATATGGCAAGGTTGCATATATGAGTAATGGGTGGCACGAGGACGTTTCGAGTCATTTTGATTAATTTGGTTGGTATGTTATCCCATCCCGTGGCACAGTTGTCCCGAAGTGATTTTATAATTAAGTCCACATCACTTTCACTAACCGGGAGAAGTGCGATCGAGTTTAGCGTGCTGTGTTTGGATGTTAGGTATACGTCTGTAGGGGAAATAGTTATTTTAGATGCCAACGTCTTACCTACATTGGCAAAATAACTATTTATTACGTTAACTGAGGATAACGGGTCCGTAGACAATGTTAGTAGATTCGTGGCTGGCTGCTTATTTATTTCTGTATAAGTGAGTTTTTTAACGACCTTCCAAGTTTCCTTGCTATTATTTTGAGCTCTAGTAAATTGAAGTTTTTCATCAGAACGTCTAAGTTTATTGATCAAACGATTACAAAAATTTCGGTATCTTGTGTAAGTGATTTTGAGAGTAGTATTTTGCGGATCTGAATTAAGCTTAAGATGCATGCTATCTCGGTTTTTGATGCAGCGGAGGAGACCGGGTGTCATCCAAGGCTTGATTAATCTAGCCTTTCTTGAGATTTTGATGAGTGAGGTATGGGTTAGAACAATGTTTTTGAGTGTAGTGATTAAATTATCTGCAGCAACATTGGCATCAGTAGCGTTCATCACCGGGGCAAAGTCAGTGTTTTCTACATCCGTCACAGCATTAGAATAATTTAAACGAGTGCTTGTCTGTGGAACTAATTTTCGGTTCACTTTAATTTTATCTAAACATAAGGCCGTAGCATGATGATCTGTAATACTTGTTTCTAATACGAAGGAATTGAATGAGGATTTAGATTTGAGCAAGATATGGTCTAAGCAAGTATTTGAACTTGGTCTAGTGGGATGCAGAAAAGCCGGCAAAAGGCCCATTGTCGCTGTATGTAAGAGATACTCGTGTGAATGTGGGTCCTTGTTGTTAGGTTTAATATCAACGTTCAAGTCTCCCATGACAACAACAGATTTGCTGCTTTTTAAGGCAGTTGCAGTAGTTTCCAAGCTTTTTATGTACAGGACTCTAGCTATTATTTTTAATGTTATTTATTTATTTAATGCATAATGTACACAGCATAGTTACACGCTAGGCTTAGAAACTAGTGAGTACATGACCCTGATATGGCGCAGCAAAATAACTTAAAACTAACAATATTGCAGTTTATGTCATATGTAATGTAAATTAGGAGACGATTAATCGTTAAAATAGTCCTTACACTCCAATAACATGTAGTAACGAGTAATATCTAACAAGTTTTTATTAAAAAAAACAGCTTCAAAACTTTGAGTAATGTTAATATACTTCTGATGCTGACCGTACTTGGACCTCCTTCATGATGCCAGTATATAGGATTTATGATCTACAATGTATATATTGCCTCTTACTTACCACAAGAGACACAAGACACGTTCTTCGTCTTTTACGGATCTCGTCTGTCCCATCCACCTTCAAATGATAATTGCGCCATCTAGCCAAAATATAACCTACTAGCTTTTGCCAGTGGCTTCGCCCGCGTGAAAATGACGATTTTCCATACAAACTTTCATCCCCTATTTAACTCCCTAGGGGTTAAATTTCGAAAAATCCTTCCTTATTCCTTGTCTACATTATAAAGGTTTCAGCTTTCTAGGTCCAAGGGTTTGGGCTGGGCGTTGATGAGTCAGTCAGTCAGTCAGGACTTTTCTTTTTTAACCGACTTCAAAAAAGGAGGAGGTTATATGTTCGTGTGTATGTATTTTTTTTTTTTATGTATGTTACCTGATTTCTGCCCCATTTGTGGACCGATTCTCAAAATTCTTTTTTTATTTGAAAGAGTATACTCCTGAGGTGGTCCCATTTTAATTTGGTGAAGATCTGATGCTGATCTTCGGAGATATACAATGGAACTCTTCAAAAATAGACGGCAAATCTGTCGTAATTGCTGGAATCGCTTGGTTGTTTATTGAATATACATTATCATGACGTAACATCACGCCTGTATGCTCTGAGGGGGTATGCAGATGTGTATAATACACATTTTTTTATGTAAGTAGGTATGTTACCTGATTTTGTGTATCGCGAATAACTTCGTCGTTTATGAACCAATTTTGATGATTCTTTTTTTATTGGAACGGAGATACTTCAAGGGCCAAAATGATATGGAAACCAAGACCTGATGATGGAATCCCGGAGAAATCGAGGGCAACCCTCAAATTTCATAGGCACATATTACGTGTTTCGTGCTTTTTCTGACGCTATACAAGTATTCGCATCTAGCAGTCATCACTTCATGTTGATGAGCTTATGATGGAAGGTACTACTCCTCAATGGTTAGGAGTTGAAAGCAATAATCAGGGAATCTTGAAGGTTAAGGGTTAGGTGTCATAGTAAGTATTTCTATAAGATATTACAACTAAAAATGAAAAAAAAAAAAACTTTTTGCAAAAAAAAAAACAACCGACTTCAAAAACACCAAAAAGTGAAAAATAAACTTCAGAAGAAAAATCAGCTTCTGAAGTCGGTGGCAAAAAAACCAAATAAAACAAAGAAATGTCACCGACTTCAGAAGCTGATTTTCCTTCTGAAGTTTATCTTTCACTTTTTGGTGTTTTTGAAGTCGGTTGTTTTTTATTTATAATTTTATATAGATAGATTTTGCGTAAGAACCTTGACGGGGAACCATTAGTACGATCTAGGAAAAAAAATTATATTCAACATTCTACACATCAACTGGAAATAATTCCTCATTAGGAGCTACAATTAGCAAACGAAGTAGCACACCAACTAATTGGATTGCGTGGCTAATGCATAGTCAAGTACCTATTATAACTTGTGACATTGGTGGCTTAAGTTGGAACTACGTGGTCGTATGTTAGAAAAGATTTGTAGCATTTGCAGGCACAGGGTTCCATAAAAAAAGATAAGTGAAATTATATGGGCATAGGCCAGCCCAAAATACTGTTTTGGTTCAAATCTTGCTGATTCATTTTCGGGTGTTTTACACCAAGATTTTACTGGCTCAATTGTCGCCATTATATAAAATTGATAAATTCTAGTTTTTATCCCGATTTTATCTTCCCGTGGGATAAGTTTCGAGTTGTAGCGGGTGAAGCCGCTGGCAACAGCTAGTAATACATATTTTAGCTCCCGAAAAGTACATGTCTACTCTGTAATCATCTAAATCACTGTTTCCCAGTCATACAATCCTTTCTTCATGATTTCCTTCTACGAAACCCCTATCCCTAAATATAAAAATACCGACAACTTTTAGAATTTACATCATTCTTAAAAAGTTTCTTTAGAAAATTCCTTTCATAGCCCCGGAGATTGAATGTCGAAGTAAAAAATGCGCGTCCGGCGTTTCATGCCACAACTACCGACGCCCGTCGACTATGAGCGTGGCTTTTTTTTATTTCCTCTATGGTTATATTGAATTCCTGCCTGCATGCGACTGGATGACTGGCATATCGGAAAATACCACTGCTTTTAAAATGTTTTTAATCTGTGAAAATATTCGTTTTGGTTTTATTGGCCATGAAGCATTAGCGGAATTTGTAATTGGAGGATAGGAGTTTTTTTTCGATGACCTGTTAAAAACTTTTTGTTGGAGAACTGTTATTGGAGACTGAAAAGTAGTCAAAGAAGTTGAGTACGAATTACTAAGCAACTTCTTCTTAGCGTGTCGATGACAATTAAAATTGCGTCGGTCTAAAATTTGGCGACTATTTTTCCACTTTCAGTCCATCAGCTCCAGTGTTGTCAGGTGTCCCATCGTTTGTGGGCCAACATCACATTCACACTCTAGGGCCGAGAAATCTATGAATCTCCACCAGAAAGGTTTTCCTTGCTTAGGCCATCCTATTCAAAGACTACTCATCATCGACCGAGTCAACTGTGTTGGGAGGTTTTCAGTCAAACCGGATGCACTTGAATAGTTACTAATAAAACCACTTAAAGCAAAAGATCACTCACTAAAGAAAGTGACTAACGGGAAACTAACACTTCCATTTCAATTACTTGAACCTTAATCTGTACTCAATAAATTCATCATTCACTTATTCCACTTATCTTCCTTTTATCGAAGCTTAACTCTAAACTGGACACTGTTACATCTACGTTAAGTAACAATATAGATTGAGTAACCACTATCCAGTGATAAAGATTGCACAAGACCAATGAAGACATTCATTGACTGAAAATGTATACTGAGAAATGCTGGAATTTCTAGAAATAAAAAAGTGTATAACCGAACTAGATTTAGTGGAGCTTAGATCATACTCGGATCAGTCGAATTCAAGGTTTTCTGTAAGATAAATTGATATGACAGCACGTTTATTTCTGGTATTGGAAAATTGCAACATGAACTCACTTGATTAATTCGGCTATCGAATATGCGACTTAGCCCGTCGAGTCGTACTCAGCGCTTCTCCTCCACGTTTATTATGCGCACAGTCAAAGTGTGAAACTCTACCGGCCGACGGCATCTGTGTATCCGGTGTCCCTCCCACATTTAACCCATCTACCCTCAAAGGCGTTAACAGGCATCTCTTGGGTATCCTCGTTCCATCATAGGAAGAGAGGAGATGCGAGCTGCGAGATGCGATGGAGAGCGATGGATGTGGTCTTTACCACATCCATCGCTTTCCAACAGGCGTGATCGAGTTCCAAGTGCCGGTCGATGCTGCGCCAGTCTTTACAAGCTCAAAGAAACCCGAATATGTGCAGGAATTGCTGCTATGCCTTAAAAATTTAATTTAATGAATTTTATATTAACGAAGGTTTTCATTGTTTCAGCAAAAGGACTGTATCGCCGAGCACAATACTGAAGCGGGAACAGAAATGGCTGCGAATGCTCAACAACTGGGAGGCGTTCATGAGCAAGAACTACAAGAAAGTCAGGGAGAGGTGTCGAAAAGGTGGGTTTTTAATATTGTAATACTTACTACCTGTACCATTGGTCTCATGGTCGCAAGAGTAACTGCTGAGGGAAGGGTCCTGGATTTGAAGCCATAAGGATATTTGCGATCATGTCTGACTGACCGGACTGTCGTCCCTTCGTGCTATCACAGCGAGGGAAGAACATATATGAGTGTGTGGTTTTTAGTCTGTTGTCTACCTGTGTGATATCAGAGATATCATCGTCATCTAGTGGCTTACAAACTTGGTTTACACTCTTCATGATGTTAGGGTTTCTGAGCACCCTGCTTGCCTAAAGGGCTTGCCGTATTTTTAGCCCCTAGGTAAGCCACTGTCGTCATCATTCCAACCAACCGTGAAGTCTACTTCTAGATCACCTCCACTTTCACCTTCTTCATAGACTTCTCCCAACCCTAGACACTTGACAGCCCTCACTCGAAGGCAGAACCCTAGTAACAATACTTTTTTCTCAGGCATACCAGCATCAGTGCGTCCAAAAGCCTGGCTCTACCTCTGCGGTGGACAGCTGCTCCTGGAGAAGCATCCGAACGAATACGAAGAGCTGTTACAGGCGCCCGGCGACCCCAAGTGCATGGAGGATATCAGGAAGGACCTGCATCGGCAGTTCCCGTACCACGAGATGTTTATACGAGAGGAGGGGCTTGGGTAAGAGATTGTTTTTTAACTGTTACCGTTAATTTTGGTTTGAGGAGCGTAAACCGTGCCTTGCCAAGATAATTTTGACGGCACGGTTGGCGCAGTGGCTGAGAGATTGGACTGCTGCGCTGGGTGTCGCGGGTTCGATCCCCGCACGGAACAAATATTTGTATGACCTTTAAACAGATAGTTGTTTCGGGTCTGGGTGTGTTTGTGTATGTGAGTTTAAATGTTTGTGAACGCACCCACGATACAGGAGAAATTCCTATTGTGGGGCAACGTTATAAAAAAAAAAAAACCATCGATCGTCCATTACATTCTGAGTTTCCTGTGTCCCGGCTTTGTAGATCTTTGTAGAACTGACAGAAATAATAAAAACAAATGTTGGGAAAAGGCTAGGCAAATGATGGTGTTTTCGTCACTTATCCACCCCTGATTTCCTAAGGGATGACACGTACTCACTTGTTGTGGTTCCGTATTTGTTGAACAACAATGCTGATTTGGTGAACAACAATGGTGGCTCGTACTTTTACTGTAATTTTGAACTCGTTTATTTAAGATTTTCTTAAAAAGTCCGACACATTGTATAGTGCAACTGGGGTGCAGTACCTATTATATATATATGCCGTCATTCAGCTAATTCAGTCGCTAAAGTAAATACTCTCCTCCTTGTAGAACACTGCAATTTGACACAGTTCATTGAGTTGGTAACAGTCCAAAACAACTTACATTTAATAACAGCAACACCAAACACAATTTTCATTTCCACTATATCATAAGAAGCAATTACTCTCAGATTGTTTGTTTACACTCTCGTTACATTCAGTTGCCAAGTGCACCAACATAACACGTTATGAACTTGGACAATTGCCATGTTAAGTGGCACAACTATGTGTTTGTTATTATTATCAAATAACAGTAATAGTTGTATATTATGTCGTGTTTTGTCAGCGTCGTGATTTATCAGTTCATAGTTCGGAAGTCGTTTGTGTTTGTAAGGATATTAAGTAATGTGGGATATGTATGATGAACCCATGTGGCTAACAGAATGATGCATACGCATGGAGATTGGAGAGGGAGCCCCAGGCGAAAGAAATGGTGAATGGATTGTGTGAAGAATCAAGAATGATATGAAAGATAAAGGAGTATAATTATGATGCCGTGACGTCTGACAGGGGAGAAAGGAAGTATAAAACGTGTTGCTTGCGCCGAACCCTAGATTGAAACAAGGGTAGGACGATGATGATGACTTAGTAATCGTCTATTGCTGGATATATGCTTCTAGCCTCACACAAGCGAGTCTCGTGAAGATCCTGGGCAGATAAAACTAATTTACGTACCACTCTGATTACAAGTTGGTTGAGACAATGTTCGTGAGCTAATTTCGCCCTGCATCCCGCGCGGGATTCGCCGCAGTTTGCCTAGAGCTTATCATATTTGGCAAGACTACACTTTGGTATTATTACCTAGTATTAGTAGGTAAGAGTATAATCTTCAGAAATATCTTTGTTGCTATTTTGGCCCAGCAGACTCTCCTGTGCTGTTGCTGGATTGGGCTTCGTAAATACGACACCATCGGCCATCTATTCTGCATCAGCTTCACTTGATATTTTGAGGCAGTCGGCTAGAGGGAAGCTTGTGCCAAGATAATAAAAAACTTTTTTACAAAAAATAAAACCGACTTCGACAAAAATAAAACACAAAAAAGTGAAAAATAAAAATCAGCTTCTGAAGTCGGTGACTTTTGTTTGTTTGATTTCATGTTTTTGCCACCGACTTCTGAAGCTGATTTTTATTTTTCACTTTTTTGTGTTTTATTTTTGTCGAAGTCGGTTTTATTTTTTGTAAAAGTTTTTATTTTTCACTTTTTAGTGATTCACATGTGCTTACCCCTTCACAACGTACCGGCGTGATGTTATGTTATGAACTGGTGTAAACAATAGACAGACATGAGATTTCAGCAATCCCAGTCCATTTGCTATCATTTATTGAGGAGTTCCGTTGTCTATCTCCGAAGTACTTCATCAGAATATGTTCACCAACCTTTGTAGTGAGTACAGGCGTGATATTATGTTGTGTGATGGCGTAAACAATGCTTAGATATGCTATAGCAACAATCGCGGTTAATCTGCTGTTATTTATTGAAGATTTCCCCCGATTTCTACAAGATCCCATCATCAGATATTGAAATGGTGACAATGGGACCACACGGGAAGCACCAGCTTTCAAATGAAAAAAGAATCATGAAAATCAGTTCACCCAGTCGCAAGTTTTGAGCGAACAAACATTAAAAAAAAAAAAAAAAAATTGAGTCGAATTGATAACCTCCTCCTTTTTTTGAAGTCGGTTAAAAAGCCGCTTG
The DNA here is from genome assembly GCA_949775195.1 of Diarsia dahlii. NCBI lineage: Eukaryota > Metazoa > Arthropoda > Insecta > Lepidoptera > Noctuidae > Diarsia > Diarsia dahlii. Next base: position 8,657,786 of record OX459210.1, on the reverse strand, counting down.
GATCAAGTCGCGCTTGCCTAGGTTGGTCTGTGGATGGGTGACCAGTGACCACACATTACATACCGAGTTTCCTCTGTGCCTCGAAAAGCACGTTGGTCCCGGCTGACATTTGTAGATATTTGACAGTCGTTACATGTAGACAGTTGCCGGAAAATCTGAAAACCAGTCTTACCCAGTACTAACTGGGTTGTGGAGGTCAGATAGGCAGTCGCTCCATGTAAAATATTGGTATTCAGCTGCATCCAGTTAGACTGGAAGCCGACCCCAACGTACCTAAGAAAAGGTTAGGCAGATGATTCACTGTAACTCGTAATACCGCAGAATTTTTCAAAAAATTTATACGCTCGTTTACGCGTATAAATTTTTTGAAAAATTCTGCGCGTGGCGTTGCGCGGCGCGTGCAGAAGGCTCGTCGCGTGCTTTTTTATCCATTTACTGAACGAACGCTGTATTTTTACCCGACTACGGCAAAGCCAAAGGAGGGTTATGATTTTGACTGGCTATGTATGTATGTATGTATGTATGTATGTATGTTTGTATGTATGTATGTGTGTATCTTCATCTGTTCCCTCATAGCTTCTAATCTACTTATCGGAACTCGACATATGAGGTATCGTTAGAACCGTCTTAATTTTCCGCTGAACATAGGCTACGTGACGTGTCACAAAAAGTGATTTGGCGCCCTCTAGCGGACAAAAAGTAAGGCTTAAAAAATAAAAATGGCGATAAATACGCCGTGTTTGGTATCATTTGAAAGGGCCTCACTTGTATATTTCCAAAATATTGCTCAAATTTAAAATCACGCCCTCTAGCTGACAAAAAGTCAAAAGTAAAAAAAAATATTTAACACCAAAATTGTTTAAATAAAAAAAAGTAAAAAACTAAAACCCGACTACGACAAAAAAAACGACGCTGAAAAAGTATGAAACAAGATTTTCAGGATAGAACAAAAAGAAAAGCCGTAGTCACACGTTATAGGTACCAACCTAAACAATTTAATACCGTGTGACTACGGCTTTTCTTTTTGTTCTATCCTGAAAATCTTGTTTCATACTTTTTCAGCGTCGTTTTTTTTTAAACTAACGAGCGAATAATCGCTTCTCGAAAAATCAAAGTTTGAAATCGTTAACGTTTTCATACATCGCCATGTGTTTGAATTAAAAACGCACAACGTGCCGCGCGACGCTCCGCGTGTCCGTAAGTCTTTCGTTCACTAGGAATTTATTGATTACATTACAGTCGATAACAAACAAAGGCTGAAATTCCCAGATAGAATTTAGTTCAAGCGTTCACTCGTTCAGTGTACCAACCAGTTAATATCGTAACGACTCGTTCGTCGACTCGTACCTAAGTGTTTCTGGTAATTAATACATTCATTAGTATTTCATTAATTAACTAATAGCATGGATGTTTGTCTTACAATTAATTAGACAAGTTTTTATTTATTGTTGTTTGTATTTTTAACTTTTATATACTTGTTTGTTTCGGGAATGCCGTACTAATGGTTGACCCGATTATGGAGTTATTAATGTAAAACTATGTATTTTTACCCGACTACGGCAAAGCCAAAGGAGGGTTATGATTTGGACTGGCTATGTATGTATGTATGTTTGTATGTATGTGTGTATCTTCATCTGTTCCCTCATAGCTCAAGCGATTTGGCGCCCTCTAGCGGACAAAAAGTAAGGCTTAAAAAATAAAAATGGAGATAAATACGCCGTGTTTGGTATCATTTGAAAGGGCCTCACTTGTACATTTCCAAAATATTGCTCAAATTTAAAATCACGTCCTCTAGCGGACAAAAAGTCAAGAGTAAAAAAAATTAACACCAAAATTGTTTAAATAAAAAAAAGTAAAAAACTAAAACCCGACTACGACAAAAAAAAGACGCAGAAAAAGTATGAAACAAGATTTTTAACTACATATTCGGGACCTTTTATATTATTTTTACTAGAATATGACCCTACAGCTATGGGATACGAATCTACACAAAACACGTTGTATAAGTTCAGTTTATGATTTAATTTCTTCACAACGTTAGTTATTTTATCAGAAGTAAGATTAAAATCACGGCTATATTCTACAAAGGTATGAGTAGATGAGGTGTGGTGATTGATTGAAACCATTGAATGTATTCCGCAAAGGAGTGACTCGGAGGGACTCGGGTGGATCTTTAAGTTAAGTCGTGCTTGCGTGGGTTGATCCGAGGATGGATGACCACCAATAACATACCGACTTCCCTCCGTATGCTATCAATTGCTGTCAATTGTAGATCTTTCGCAGTCGGTACAGGTAGCCGGTGACCTGATAGCTGACTACCAGTCTTACCAAAGGGTATCATTACCCAGAACTAACTGGGTTGTTGAGGTCAGATAGAGGTTGTTGAAGGCAGATTCGGCTGCCTCCGGTAAGACTGGAAATCGACCCCAACATAGTTAAAAAGGCTAGGCAGATGATGAATGTATCCTACAATGGTTTAGGCCCAGGCGTTCTAGTTTTAACAATTGAATCATAACAATTTAGCAGTGATCTAACATTAAGATGATGATGCAAAACCGCATTGTTTAAACTGCTCATAATTAATATTCAATGCTATCACCTCCTGTGGCGTCTCTATTGTGGTTAGGTTAGGGACTGTACACAGTTATTTAGTGACTAAGGGAACCTTATCGCATTTCGTCATGCGAATGACGTATCGGTATTATTCTTGGGTTGTTTTGCAATAAAACGAATGATTTTTTTTGTGGATTTTTTCTTAAACTCCTTTATGCATGGTAAAATTTGTTTTTATTGGGAGTTCATTTATAAAACACGAAGAATTGTTAGAGATTATTAATTTCATTTCACAATAAACACAAACTCATCAATTTGTTAATTTCCTAATAATGTCAGCAATTATGATTCAGTAATTGTGAAGCTGTAATAAAAAACATTTTTTTTAAATCGTTGCCCCACACTAGGAATTTCTCCTGTATCGTGGGTGCGTTCACAAACATTTAAACCCAGACCCGGAACAACTATCTGTAGGTCTTACAAATATTTGTTCCGTGCGGGGATCGAACCCGCTACACGCAGCGCGGCAGTCCAGCGCCGTCGTGCCGCCGGCAATCAACCGTGCCGCCGGCAATAGGCTCGCCTCCATTTACGTGGAACTTAAAAAAACGTTACTGGCGAAATGTTGATATACTATTAGGTACATTGTCCTCTGCCTTACCCTTCGGAGATTAGGCGTGAATATAAGTATATTTATGTGATAATTCCATTCTTCTCTCCCATTCCAGTCAACAAGAGCTATTCTCGGTGCTGAAAGCCTACTCGGTGCTGAACCCGAAGGTGGGCTACTTCCAGGCACAGGCACCCGTGGCTGCCTTCCTGCTGATGCACATGCCGTCCGTGCAGGCGTTCTGGTGCCTCGTCAGTATCAGCGATAAGTACCTTAGTGGGTACTATAATCCGGGACTTGAGGTGAGGAACTGTTTGGACATATTTTATTATTGATAAGTACAGGAAAGCAACACCACTCTGCAATCCGAAACACAGTAAACTACCTTATGCCCGACGAACTGTGTGTGTGTGTGTTTGATCTCTTTGTGTTGCACTAAAATAATGATTGTAAATTGCAATAACATTGGTTTAGGTGTTGTAACAGTTCTAAGTGAAAAAAAAGGATTTAGAAGATATTTCCAGAAGCGCTTTATACACGAAAATATATATTACACATATTTTAGTTTAGTGTGTGTTTTTTAGTTTATATTTTACTTCAGCTGTATTAATTAATTCATCATAACAGTGATATATTCTACAGCTGTTGGCAACGATGCCTTTTGACAACATCAATATATTATATTTTTTAAGAGGATGAGGTAAATCTCAGGCATCAAATAAATAAACACGCCATACTCAATCAAACACATCTAATGGTATCGCATGACATTCTGACTGTTGATTAGCAATGCATACAGTAAACAACATTGCAATGCAAACAATAAAAATCTTCCTTATCATTAAAGATATGAAAATCAAGCCCGATAAAAAATAACCGCAGTTTTGTATTTACTGCGACAAAATATATGAATCATATTATAAGATAACATCACGCCTGTAATCCCTGAAGGGTTAGGCAGAGGTGTGCCTATTGCCTATGCTACACTCATATTTCGCCAGTCATGTTCAAGTAATAGAGGGCGACCCTATTGCTATCAATCCGGCACATAATTCAGACTCCGGGCTGAGAAATTCTTCATGTAAAAACTCAATATTTCATAGTCCGATCCGCGAATCGAACCTAAAACCTCAAGCTCAGCAGTAGAGCTTGCGACCTTATAGAGAAACGAAGCATTCATACACACACATACAAATAAATCCCAAATCAGTGTATAATCTGAATTAATTTGACCTGTGTAGTATAATTGAAATCAACTGACTTGACTTCTGACTGACTTTTATATCTTTTATCACAATGACCTAGCCAATTTGATCGGTGGTCAAACGTGTCAAGTGATTCGATTGGCTATTAATATTGTGTTCAATAAATCATGGCAATTTGGTCGAGATTTAATTTGACAAGAGCGTCTAAAACCGGTCCCGTCGTGGCTGCGGGCTGTTCGAAAGAGATACCACGGCCTCGACACAAAGGGATAAGAAGGAACATGGGTGGTTTGTAGTCAGTAGAAGTGTGACACTACCTACCGCTCTGCCCAGAGCGGGGATTTGATGATTTCCCAGTTCCCACCCTAAAAAAAAGCCGCTACAGATTATTCACAATACAACTTGTAATACAACATGATTTTCCTTAAACTGGTTAGCACGTTGCGTTGCGTTTGTTGAGTGTTCACACATGGGTCCTACTCAGCGCTTCTTCACATTTATTATGCGCACAGCTCACATTTAACCCGCCTGCCTTTTTTTTTTGGTGGGTTGGAAATCATCAAATAAACCCCTCCCGCTCTGGGCAGAGCGAAAGGGAGTGTCAGACTTCTACTGACTAAAAACCATTTTATGGTTCCATCATAGACCTTATTCCTCAGGCTTAATCGAGGTCAAAAGCAGGCCCATTCCAGAATAAAAATAATAGAATTAAATAAATGGAAAATGTTAAATTGTGTGTTGCATTACCTACATGATGAGTTGCAAATAATCTAAACCTGCCTCAATGCCGTAACAATTAAAGTTACGGAACAAATAACCCACCCTTTCACAACAACTATAATTCCATTTCAACACCTATTGATGTCCCAGGTCCTCCAACGCGACGGCGACATCCTCCACGCACTCCTGCGCCGCACCGCGCCCGCCGTACACCGCCACCTAGTGAAACACAAGGTGGAACCTGTCCTATACGCCACAGAGTGGTTCCTGTGCGCTCTCACCCGCACACTGCCCTGGGACAGCCTGCTGAGGGTGTGGGACTGCTTCCTGTGTGAAGGAGTCAAGGTATGCGTCACTTTTGTGTTATAAAACACCCGCCATACAGGGCCACCTAGTGAAACATAAGGTGGAACCTGTTCTATACGCCACGGAGTGGTTCCTGTGCGCTCTCACCCGCACGCTGCCCTGGGACAGCCTGCTGAGGGTGTGGGACTGCTTCCTGTGTGAAGGAGTCAAGGTATGCGTCACTTTTTGACTTATAAATCACCCGCCGTGCAGCGCCACCTAGTGAAACACAAGGTGGAACCTGTCCTATACGCCACGGAGTGGTTCCTGTGCGCTCTCTCCCAATATGACTTGGGAGTCTGACGGTTTACGAGCTGAAACCTCTAATTTTGACTTGTTTCGGTGAGGGAAAACATCGTGTGGAAATCAACATGCTTGAGAGATATTTTTTGACGGCATGTAAACCCAAGTCAGGTGCCTTTGGACGGCATAAAAACTGACACCAGGTTAGGCAGAAACCTTACGCCAAAGAAGAAGAATTAATAAATGCACATGAAGAGACGATCATATATAGCCTGTTTCTGTACCAGTCACAAGAACCAATTCATCAAAAGTAATGAAACTACGTGTAAAGCTTAGCGTCATATCTTGTATATAAAACGCTCATGTGTGGTTATGAGAACAGAAGACTACACACCTCGCAGAAGACCTACACAACTGTTATACAAATATTTCCATCTGCTATCTTCCAGGTACTATTCAAAGCGGCGCTAGTAATCCTAGCAGGCGCGCTAGGACCCGCCAAAGTGCGCAAACGCGCGTGTGGTCTGTGCGAGACTCTAGAAGTGCTACGTCACCCACCAGAAGGCATCCTAGGAGAGGACTACCTGATGTACCACATGACGCGGCTCAATCTTACCGAGGAAGACTTCGAGTTTGAGCACCAGAGGCAGACCGCGAGGCGGCGGGCGATGCCTAACAGAAGGTGAATATGTGATTTTGGAAATAGCTCTATGTATATAATCTCGAATAGTTCACGCTTCGACGCAAAACCTATTGGTTATTTATAAACAATACCTTTGAATGGGAACTTGACAGACAATTATATATTATGAGTAATGTCAGATAGTTTTATGTAGTGACTCAGCACTTTGGGAAACGAACAGTTTCCTTACCAGACTTTTTTCCAGATTACAGTAATTCTTAGGTAAATTGAAAGCAGATTTCACAAATGAATCCAAACGCAATCAGCACAACTAAACTGAGTTCAAGACCTGTTAGTTTCATATTACCATAACAATTTTATTGTGAAAAGCTGACAGCTCTTGAACGTAATTTAAATATGCTGACAGAATTTATTGGTGAAAACTGTCCTTAATTATGCAGGGATGTTTGTCAACCCATTTTTGGTCAATTATGTTAAAACCTGATGTAATTAGAGAACAAGCCTACATGCATGGTACGAGGCAATTATTATACCTAAGGGAGTCGAGTCTATTTACAATTACACTCCCTTATTAGTAATTTCATAATTTTTAAATATATTATGCTTTTTTGTTTGCCTCGAGGTGAGTAGATGTATGTCGTGTATGTTTGAGTTTCAATACTCAATACTTTATTGCATTCCACATGTAAACTTAGGTGGTAAACTTATAATTAGATCACAGGGTCCACCCTGTCGGGCACAGCAAAATAAGTGAGTTAAGATTAGGAGAGAGGAAGCACTTGTAAATTATAATTATAACATAGCAGGGAGGTGAATGAATTTTTATTGTGTTTGTTCTGAGAGATGATGCACGAAAGGTGACTTTATCTTGTTATTTTTAAGTATTTCATTTTATATTTTTATCATTCCTGCACAATAGCATGTATTTTTCTACCATATTGTACTGTCCAGGATTACCTGACCCCTTCTATAAAGAAGAAAAGGGCAAGTGGTATGAGAAGACGGGTCAGCTAATACTGGGCCTTGACTGTACATGTTTTCCCCAAATAATAAAATACCAATTTCCTCATTCCAGTGGCAGCTGATTCAGCGACTGTTCCTACAAGCGTTATTCCAAGAATAACGCCAGGGATCTGTTCAATACTCTGTAAGTTGAGTGCAAAACTTCTTGAGACAGTAGGTACGCCAGTACAGTGTACCAGTGCTTTGTGATAGTGAGCGTAAACGACGCACGACCAATCCGACGACTGAGTGGGTAGGTTACGGTAGATTAAGGCTTTCTTCTCGTATTTGTATCATATGTGTAGGTTTGGCAGTTCTCGATGAATGTTGTACAGATGTCGCTAGGTTACATGAGATTTGCGTTAGTGAACATTTGAGGTAAAAATACCTTTGTTTAGTGTTAAAATGAAGAATATCGGTGTTGGAAATTTGAAATGTCTTAAGAATTGAGGTTGCTGTTGGATTTTTGAACTTAGGCGCTGATTCTAAAGTAAAAAATCTAACAAAACGATCATATCTCTTACCATGACATTTCAAATTTCCATCATCATTATTGAACCCGCTATTTACTCTGAATAGTCAAAATTATTCAAATGAATGTTGAAGAATCATACGTCACGTGACTGAATTGAAGATAGTTTGACAGATGTCATTCCTTGTATAGAAATGACAGCTGTCAAACTATTAACTGTCATCTACGTATTGTTTTCTTTTCACAACGCAAAGCTCATGTCATATCCTAGCGAATAAAATAATAAAAAAAATGGTAATTTAATAACGACTCTTCATCAATATCATCACAAGTCTCGTTTGATACTTGAATGATGGTCAGATTTGTTGTAAAATGTGTCTTGTTAGCTCAGTATGACCTGTAGTGACGTTATGAATGTAGGTTTTTTGTAAAATAATAATAAATAATAATAATTTTTGTGTTATTGTAGTCATTGACGAGGTTTGCGATAAGGCTGCGCGTAAATGTATAAATGTGTTATGTAAATATTGCTGAATTTCAAATGCATTGGTAATCTTTTGGAGGGTGTAAAAACAATACGTCATACTGTGACCAACTTTGACGCAAAGATTTTCAAACATTACTTAGGTGCGTCACACTTATTTTATTTTCAAAACACATCTTTATGTGTGTGACTTTAAGGTTGCTTTTGGTTTACTGCTATCAGCTTTGACTAAGGATTATTCCCGTCAATATTGCTCAGCCGTAAAACTACAGATTCGAGTATACTTGTATTGTGCAAGCATTTGTTTATTCGCTACTTCAAAGTTGGACCAACTTTGAAGTATAGTAAAAGTTATTAATTTAAAATCAGCTTGTAGGTATGCGTTTTGGTACTGAATTTCCTTATTCGCAATGTATATAGTAATTTACGTAGATTGGACCTTTTGCAAAACAAATTAAGTCCATATTATATTGTACATATAACTGACTGTGTATTTATAGTTGTTTCTGATATGTAACCAGACATTTTAAAAACGGAGATAAAAAGAAAATTCCGTACCAAACTGTGCTGTAAATTTTTCTGTATTGATAAATGTCATCATTTCGGTTTTTTTACATCTTTAACTGGTGCCTGTTGGGTACCCGTTGGTATATTCTGTTGTGAACAAATTTTAATTAACTATTGCTATCTTTTACTGGCACTAAAGGGAAGATTAGACCAAAGGCACTACAGAAAAGGCCCCCCGCGTGTGAACTTGATCACCTTTTGATGAAAAAAGGTGAGCATAATCCGAGATTATGTTAAGCTTTGTTTAGTTTTTACAGTTTTGACTTGTCAAAACTAGTGTGTCAGGCCGAAACTGTCGCTGTCTCTTTCGCGCTGGACATGTTAGAAAAAGATGGCAATAATGTTTAGTTGAATGGGAACTAAATAGTAAATATCCTATTTGGACGTCTGGTATCACTATTACTTATTCCTTTCGTTCTCGCGATATTTAATATAACTTATTGCATTATTATTTCTTAGAAACGTTCAATACTTAGCCAAATAATTGAAGTATACCTAACCTTCGATATCATGCATATCTAGTATGTTGTATTGTAAATTGTTAGAGTTAAGTTTTTGACCGACTTCAAAAGAGGAAGAGGTTATGTAATTATCCGTTCTTTTTTTTCTCGAATTTTCTTATCACTTTGTATGCAAGGTTAAGCGCGTTTTGATTTTTATTATGATTTATTAATGTATGACATGAAATATATCCTTTTTTATCTTCTTATGCTATTTAAGACGATACCTTTACTAAAAATCTCCTACTTACTTTACCTAGTCAAAATATTAAGGCTTCTGGCCGGAAGAGATAAAAATAGTTCCCTCTCTACCTGACATCCTAGTGAATGCGTAAATATTATAGCACGGTTGAAATTCTCGAGACGTTAGTTGAGCGTTGAAAATCCAAAAAAAGGGTTTTTTATGAAGGCATTCATTTATTAATTGCATATTGCATTGGCAAAATGTGCATTATTCCTGTAAACTCTTCCACTACTTTTGTCAAACCCTTAAAGCTTCCTAAAATAATTCCTCTTCTAAAGGGATAAATTAATTACCTTCTAGTTTCCCATACATTCAGTATTTTAAATCTGCCTCAAGTCTTCCAGGCGAAGACTTTTTACTCTACATTCGTGAGTGACTTACCTGTAGTTTTTCTTTTAAACTTATGATAACTTATTTATTTTTTGTCTGAAAAAAATATAACCAAGTATGGCAGCTTTTCTGCTCACGATTGTGACTAGGGGTTCATTGAAAAAGAATATAAAGAAGTTAATGATTAACTTCATCGTTCTCTCGAGGCGAGTCAGCCCGTCAAGTTTTAGTTGATCGAATAAAATAATAGTCGGATAGATAACTGAAGTTAGTCACATGATAGCTATGGTTAATCAAATCGCAAAAGAATTTGGGTAATTTTGAAGGCGAAGGTGACAGCCATGGTTTTTCGGGAATTAAAAATTTAAAAGTGAAATAACCTGCGTTGCTCACGTTTTTTAAAATTGTAATTTGTGTTTAATCACCCAACACTTGTGATTTTATTTTTTAGTTTGATTTATCAACGAGAATTTCTGTTATAGCTTTTGCTGGTGTACAATCAGGCCTTTGATATTAAATATATCAATCAAACAGTAAAAAAAAACTAAAAGCAATATCGCCATAGAAGCGTTTTTAGTTGAAAAAAAAATATTATAAAGCTTTTTAAAACTTAGATATTTCTTTCTGAACACCCCAGTCACATATTTAGTAGAATACCCAAAATAACTAGCGTAAGAGGAGACTGTGTAATATAAATTGTAAAAATTATTCATAATAGGTACATTGTGATAAGATTCGTATTTATTACAATTACATATCTAATGATAAAATTTGTAAAAATACTATAAAAATAAAAACATTGTTTACGAAGTACAATTTTGTTAAATTGGCTTATATTGTTGCAGTAGAAAAAGTATTTTCATCCCGTAATTATATAAAAGAAAAATGAATGTCTTGTCTTTTCAAATAAAACCTTATTTGACTATTTCTTCTAGAGTATTCAAAATAGTAGTATTATATGTGTTGTATTTGTCAAAATCAACCTTATTGTCTTTGAAATAATGCAATAAATTCATTTTGTGCAAACGACGCACATTATCCTTACGCTGCGTTCGCAGTAATGCGGTATTTTTTGCTACAGAGGATACGTGGCAATCCGAATAAATGACTTTATACACCCTCATCATGTGTCTAGCCTTTCTCCAACTATGTTGGGGTCGGCTTCCAGTCCAACCGAATGCAGCTGAATATCAGTATTTTACATGGAGCGACTGCCTCTCTGAGGTCCACAACCCAATAAGTCATCAATAACCCAATATTGATATCGCCAAAATAAGAGACAGGTACCGCGCAGTCTTTTCTTTGTACTGCGCACGAGTGCGTCTGTGAGCGATCTTTTGTAGACTACACTATTTCTTTCCCACTCTAGAATAAGAGGAAAACAGTACTATGACGTCTTTAAGCAATATTGCTTATAGACGTTATAGTAGGTCACCAGATCAATTAATAATAATAATAATAAGATTTATTTTCTCGCCACAATACACATTAAATACACAATACATTTCAAGTGAGCAAGTGAAAACAATAAGTATATTGTGGGAGACTGGTGCCTAAACTAGGCTTGCGGCCTGTATTTCAGGACACCAGGTAAATCCTTTAATTGTAGATCCTTTAGTTTGTAAGTGTAGGATATCAAAGCATTTTCTGATTGGCACGAATCCTCTGTTCCTATGATTATGTAATCTACCCTACTTCATACTATGTACCTACATTGTAACATTCCCACTAGTCTTCCCTTTCACCCATATGTACAAGAATGACGATACTAAGAGATCTGTATTTTTTAACGTTTTTCAATAAGAATATTTAATAGAACTCATATTTTACTACTCATTCTGTTTCATAGACAAACTATCACTGTAAAAATCATATAGAAAAATATTTAGATTTTTTTTTCGACAAATTTGGAGAAGGTAAAATATGCTATAGTCTTCACAAACCTACAAGTTTAGACTTTGAATACTTTAGCATATTTTACCTTATCCTAAACTACGTTATTTACTCTTAACCAAAGATTTAAATTATTAGATGTCATTGTGTTCTCGCGCGAAAAAATGTCTCACTCACAAGAATGACCTCACGGATCCCGCTTAGATTGATAGGTAGGATTTTTGAGCGACAAAATGCTATTCCTCGTCATTGTCAACGAAACAGATATTTTTTGACGCGGAAGAGCAAATCTAATGGTCCAAATCTTTGCTCGCAACACTAATACCTATACTTTCTTATGAAAACTTAAATTACAAACTATAGATTCTATGTTTATATTTTTATGTTACGACTTCAGAACTCGACTGCCTGTTACCACTGTAATGTATGGAATAAGAAACAAAATATCGAATCTAGGCTATGATTTAGTTCATAAGTTTGCGCAAATGCGTCATAATGGTGCATAATGTTTTATTTCATTTTAGTTTATTTATATCATAACGGCTTAGCAACTGGCGGTGATCGAATTTTGTAGTGGCCAGACTTGTAATATTAAAATCAAAATTTAAAGTGCGCTTTAGATTTTCAACTTTTGGCGTTGCGTCGACCGCTGAGAATCGAACTGACGCACAGAGATGCGTTCAGTCAAGATAGTATACCGCATTGGAAATTCAACTCGGCGCTACGAAAATACGACGCTGTTGAAAATCCATTATGTGGTAAAAATGTGGTAGAAATACTTGAACGGTGAATACGTCACACAGTATTGGCTAGAGCAATTAGTCCAACTATAGGCACTCGCATTTAAAGCGCGTTTGATTGTGGAAGTACTTCTCACTCTAGTAAATGACGCCTATAAGTGCCAGAGAGAGATAGCAGAATAAGACTCGTGCTATGTGTGCTTTCATTTCTCCCTTTTCTAGTGATGCCACTATTTCATTCGTTGGATTGCTATAATCAAAATGTTGGTTACTAAGTCGTGTTTTCAAGTATTGCTTAGTATTATAGCCAAGAGCTTGAATCTACGGAGTTTGAGTGATCGGAGATATGAATATTAACCTTTTGAGCGCCACAGTCACGTATAGACGACAAGCCGAACAAGTAGAAAAGTTCCTTAAGTCTGACGACTTAAGGTACTTTTTGACTTGTCGTCTTACTTGACTGGGGCGGTCAAAATGTTGGAGTATGTAACACTTGACTTTTTTTAGCTTCAAATGCAATCTGGTACTTTCAAGTTAGGCAGTATGAATCTGATATCAGAAGAGAAAAATATTGAATTTTTTGGCCATTTGTTTTTTCTGTCATTGTCCAATAGGGATGTCTAGTCTACTGACTAAAAAAATATGATTCTAATTAGTCCGTCTGTTAAATTATCAATAAAAATTGACGAAGATAAAACGCGTCAAAGATTTGGGTGGGAGGTTGTGACGTCACTGCTCGCTAAGAAATGTCATACTAATGTCTTAGAATATGACGTCACACGAGTTTTCAAAGCACTGTATCGTCTTCATTGTTTGTTTACGTGAAAAAAGAAAAAATATGTGTCCAATATTTTTTGGAAATCTATCTGACGGACTAATTAGATTTTTTTTGTTAACATCCTTATTACAGAACAAGATAGAGTAAGTAAAAGCACTTATTGATATCTTGGTCCGAGTCTGAAATCCTTCTAATCCTTCTTGAAATTAACAAATTGTATAAATTCCGTAAAAATGTAAAGTGATTCCAATACTTTGGATGTCGTGTGCGTGTGATTTTTTTGTTTATTTTTCATTGAAATTTTTTATTCAACGTTATATTTGCGTAGATCGTAACTATTATTATTTTATTTGTTGTTATTGCTAGTTTCGTCATTATTTAGGATTATTTAGATTGTATCCGTGGAAAAAGCCTGCTTTAAAAAACAAGTGCGAGACTACATTTTTTCTAAATTCTTTTAAATATCTAGGTACGATAAGCACACACTATTTACAACTTCCACTCTGAGCATATTAAAAGTTTTAAAACGAATTAGCCTTTTGTATGTCGATCCTCCCCATTGCTAAATATCGTACTTTAGAATTAACTGTAGATATGAAAGTCAGTTCATACTAAACTTTAATAGAAATTTAGAGATGCAAACTGCACTTTTTCTCGTCACATTCAGTGATATCTTAAAAACCTAAAGTGTGCCAAAGTAGTCTCACACAAAAACATGAAAATAGGTAGTTCACACTCAGCACAAATCTATGTAACCATTGAACATAGGGTTCTAGAAAATGATGTTCGTCTAATGTTCCATAATCCATCACATTCCGTTTCGCAGACTGTTAAGATGTAAAAAGGTAAAATACTTTAATGTCATGAGTATTTTTGTACAGTGGCTAAGAGTTTCATATCGCTGCAATATTCAAATTGTAAATAAATTAATAAATATTTAATATAAAATATTTGTCTTTTATTTGTAAATATTTTAAAACTGTTTATTGGTTCTTCTATCACCATCATACATCACGGCAAGAATGAGGCATTATTGAAGGGCCATATTTTGATCTTGCTCGAAAATTAAAGCAGCCCAGCTTAAATAGACGACACGGTTGGCGCAGTGGCTGGGCGATTCGACTGCTGCGCTGCGTGTTGTGGGTTCGATCCCCGTAGAGAACAAATATTTGTATGGCCTACAGATTAGTTGTTGCGGGTCTGGGTGTGTTTGTGAGTTTAAATTTTTGTAAGTGCACCCACAATATAGAAGAAAATTGTAGTAACCTGCCTCAGATAGGTCGGGTTTCTACAAAATTATTCAGATAGCAAGAGCGAGTGCAGCAATCTCGGAAAGTGTAAGAGCCGATTCGGATAGGTCATGTTTCTTTTGATCAATAAAACAGATTCAGAAGTTACTTGGCCGACTGAGACTATTCTCCTACGACACCGCTGTTAGGCGGAGGCAGTTAACCGCACTAATGGGCAGTGCGTCGCGCGGAGAGTTTGCGAGCGCCACTCATTCGCGCGGTGAATATGTCAGTCGTCAACGGGTTTCATACAGGCCAATTCGACGTTAGATCCTTTTCTCCGCCCGGCCGTGCGGACGAGTGGTGTCCTGTGAGAATCACATTAGGCTCAATTCACCGAAATGGCAGTGGCAGGTTCAGAAGAGGAGGCAAAAGGTCTCCGACGACTGCTCGATGCCACTCGCCAGTGCGACTTCGCGAGGTCACTTCTCGCGCTATTCCTATGCCCAGTTTACCAAAGCACTACTATGGCAGAGTACATAACAAGGAAACTCGTGTGTACGTATTTTTGAACTAATTAGTATTTGCACGTTTATTATTTGAAGAAGATGACAGGCGGAAAAGATAAAGAGTAAAAATTAATTTTTGAGTACACCGCCTGCGATCTTTTTACCCGACTACGGCAAAACCAAAGGAGGGTTATGATTTTGACTGGCTATGTATGTATGTATGTATCTTCATCTGTTCCCTAATAGCTTCTAATCTACTTATCGGAACTCGACATATGAGGTATCGTTAGAACCGTCTTAATTTTCCGCTGAACATAGCTGCTACGTGACGTGTCACAAAAAGCGATTTGGCGCCCTCTAGCGGACAAAAAGTAAGGCTTAAAAAATAAAACTGGAGATAAACACGCCGTGTTTGGTATCATTTAAAAGGGCCTCACTTGTACATTTCCAAAATATTGCTCAAATTTAAAATCACGCCCTCTAGCGGACAAAAAGTCAAGAGTAAAAAAATATATTTAACACCAAAATTGTTTAAATAAAAAAAAGTAAAATACAAAAACCCGACTACGACAAAAAAAACGACGCTGAAAAAGTATGAAACAAGATTTTCAGGATAGAACAAAAAGAAAAGCCGTAGTCAACGTTATAGGTACCAACCTAAACACTTTAATACCGTGTGACTACGGCTTTTCTTTTTGTTCTATCCTGAAAATCTTGTTTCATACTTTTTCAGCGTCGTTTTTTTTGTCGTAGTCGGGTTTTTGTATTTTACTTTTTTGGCCAATTTGGTTTGGTTGGTGGCAGGATACTGCCAGCTAAGAAGAGTCGTGTGCGCCGCCGCTGCGCGGGGGTCGTCGGAGTGATTTTCTAATTTCTCAAGCGATTCTATGTAGTAATGAAGACAAAGTTTAAAATTATATGACACTGGAACTGCACCGCGCCGCGTCGCTGCCAGCCACTGTCATCTCTCTTAATTTTCATCCATCAGTCTGAGATCAGTGTTATATTTTCTTTTGACCATTTAGTCCACATAAGATTTTTTGTCATAATTCAAAAAAATCGCCTGGGACAAGCGGGGGTTATGCCGACTCTAACCGACTAAAAAACCCACTGTTCCTACTAATACCGGGTGTGGGGGCCCGGGAGATACAAGTACATTCGCGCACACCCCCGACTGGTATCAGCCCCCTATCCCGGCGGGCCTCATCACCAAGTGCGACCAGCGACCGCACGTTCTCTTTAAGGGCTCGTTTACGGAAACGCGAGGCGTCGCGCGGCGCGTGCAGAATGCTCGTATCGTGTTTTTTTATTAATTTACTGAGAGACGGGTCCGCCACAACAAACGCTGCATTTTAAACTAACGTGCGAAAATAGCTTCTCGTAAAATTGACGATTGAAATCGTTAACTTTTTCATACATCGCCATTTGTGTTTGAATTAACGACGCCCCGCCTGTACGTAAACATGCAAAGGCGCACAGAGTCCACTACGCGCCACTTCTTTGGATGTAACTAGACCTGCTAGGAGCATTACCACGTTGCATGGTAATGTAACTGTGGCTAGCCCTCTGACCACGTGAAGAGATAAATAAAACAAAATAAAATGGCTGTATAAATTATAATTTAATACAAAATCGTAATTCACTCTTAGGTACAAACAATGCGCCGTCTAATATAATTACACACTATTTGTTAGGCAGAAAACATCTTTTAAATGGTTCTTTACTTTCTTTTTAGAACAATACTTTAGCTTGCGTATGATTGAGCACCAAATCGAGATAATTTTATAATTTGTTTAAACAATCAACTTTTAATATGGAATTTTAAAACCTGTCTTAAAAATGGGTCTGCGGTTCATAACATCGCCAGTCACTACATCGATGGTCGCTGTATCGAAAACGATCCATCGACGGGTTAATGAATCGACAGCTGTACCCCAAATCGATGGTACGCTACGATACAAGTATATTAACATTACTCAAAGTCTCGAAGCTGTTTTTTTAATAAAAAACTTGTTAGGTATTACTCGTAACTACATGTTATTGGAATATTGGTGTAAGGACTATTTTAACGAATAATCTTCTGAAACATTAAAAATAATAGCTAGAGTCCTGTACATAAAAGAATTAAAATTCCGAAATGTTCAGCTTTTTAATACTACTTCTGATGCTGACCGTACCATCGATTTGGGGTACAGCTGTCGATGTAGCGTACCATCGATGTAGTGTACTGTCGATATAGCGCACCATCGATTTGATGTACTGTCGTTCTAGCGCACCATCGATTTGGGGTACTGTCGATTCATTAACCCGTCGATGGATCGTTTTCTATAAAGCGACCATCGATGTAGTGACTGGCGATGTTATGAACCAGACCCCTTAAAATGGATGGTCTTGGAAAGGACTTCTTAATTCTCAATTGTTCTAGAGAGAATAATTGAGAATTAAGAAAACCTCTGTTCCATCGATCACAAATTCCCTTGTAAACTTGCGGTGATCATGAGTTTTTTTCACTCAAAAATAATCATTTAATAGCTTTTCTGCTAGGCAATAATGGAGCAAGAATCATTTTTTTTTAGCAAGTAGGTTCGACGCGAAAAAGTATTTTATCACTTGGTGATCGCCTTTCACTTACAGCAGTTAGAAGTTAAATGCTATATTGACTAAAACTGTGGAGTTTATATTTCAAATGTGCATATTAGTATGTAATTAAATTGCATTACAGTTATCTCACAAAATATTCAAGCACGCTGTCTCAAACAATCCAATATATATATAGTATTTATTAGAAACTATTATAGTTCGAATATAAATGAAACTTACAGATTATGTGGCTTTATACAATTTTTATTTTATTTGCAATGACAGGAAGACTAGTTGCGAATACAGACTATATATAAAAATTGGAAGTGCAATCTGTGAATTTTGAAAGGTCCTAGTACTGAGGGGTTTCTGCCCTTGCAACAAGCGTATTTCTCATCTAAGGCGCTACAGTTACATCCATCTTTAGATTGGCCATAGTACGTCGAACAAGGTATACAGACAGCTAACTTGCATTTACTTTTAAGATTACACAGATACGTTAAAAGACTGATGTCAAACGATACAGCGTTTGACATCAGTCGCTTTATAAAACAAAATTGCAATCAGTATTTTCTGTGTACTAGAATTATAAAAAAAAACTCTACCTGTATACTCAATAGCTTGTTCGGCCGTACATTAGATTCTACCGACCGACCTAAATGTGTGTAACTCCGTCTCTTTAAAACTGAAATGCCAGTACAATGGATCCCCAAATTGTCAATCAGTATATCTTAAGTAAAGCTTTAAAGCTGTATGTAGTTCAACTAAGTAAACAACTATTGTCTTTACAACTTTATGCTATTTTCATGTCTTAACATCCATAATAAGGCAAAATTCTGTAATTCTATTTATTTTAAAAATTTCACTGTTTTTCGTACAACGCTTTCGTTTTAATTGTAATTTCTATAATTTAATGAAGTTCCCTGAGGACGTATTTATTACAATTATTGACTAAATCAGTTATAACAATCGAGATAGCTCAGTAATACCTGCAGCCGAATTGCGTCACACGCTTCTAATTATAATTGCTTACGCCTTGCATTACCAGAATGGTTAGGCAGTGGTGTACCCATTAGTACACCAACATTTCGCTAGTTATGTTCAAGTCCCATGTAATAAGGGACGAGCCTATTGCCATCAACCGGGCTCAAATCTAGACTCCGTGGCTGCTATAGTTGCATAAGGAATGAGAAAATAAATTCAAGCAATTACTTAACCTATGACTATAGATATGGGTAGCCCAGCCGGCTTAGCATGACCACCGAAGAAACGGGTTTTGTCGACGGAAGAATCGACAAAATGACAGATTGTGGCAAGGTTTCATGTCTAATTGTACGGAAAAATCTTTGTCTATTCTTGATAGAATAGAGATAGAATCGCCATGCTACGGGAGTTGGTCCGCCGAAGCTGTTTATTCGAACTGTCACCATGAAGGCGATTGTCATTGTGAGCGTGTGACGGAATAAGGCTGCTGAAGCCACCGCATTAGCAGGTGGCATGGGAAAGGCTCGCACAGTCCTTTTACCTCTAACCGCAGTAACCAACTAAACATCATCCTTATTCTAACGGCGATAAAGATCAGTGTATTTTGGCTGATTTGTCAGTGTTAATCCCTATTTGATTAGTACGGTCGAACAAGCTAATAAGTATACAGCCAGCTAACTTGCATTTACTTTTAAGATTATACAGATACATTTAGAAACTGATGTCAAACGATACAGCGTTTGACATCAGTCGCTTAATGCCAAACGCTTTATGAAACAAAATTGCAATCAATATTTTCAGTGTACCTACTAGAATTACAAAGATTTCTGTGAACGTCAGAATGGCCGGTCAACAGACGTTTTTAGCTTTGAAATTATGCCTAAACATTACTTATCAATTGCTTATTTTTGCTTATCATGACGATATAATTGCTTATTTGATAAGTTAAAAGATATAAAACATATAAGGTTGACCGGCCATTCTGATATCAGGATGGCCGTCAACCTCTGTAGAGCAGTAACTTTGTGGAATCACTGAAACAGACTTTTTATATTGTATTGGGAAACAGATTATGAATAAATGAATTAAAAAAAAAAAAAAAAAACATGGCTCGAAAATTGCTTATTTCACAATTTATAAGAATAAACTTGCTTATTCCTTTTTAAGCTAGCCACGAGAGAATCGTCGGTCAACAGTCGTTTTACGCTTTGAAATTGTGCCTAAACATTACTTATCAATTGCTTGTATTTGCTTATCGTTCGTTACGTCACCATCTCAGGGCCAGTTGAAAACCAGCGTCGGGCACTAGCTGCTCGGCAGTTTGCTGAACTGGTCCTATTTGGCGCAGCCGCGAGATGCACACACGCTTTTATTTTGTTTTGTTATTTTTTTTTCAATTTGTTTTTTATTTTTATTGTTTGTTGTGTGCACTTGTGGCATGTACTTGACGAAGGTAGCTCAACTATTTCGGGTTCATCGTTGTCAGAGTCCAAGTTCAGCATGGCGGAGGTACGAAATAATAGTCTCAACACTGGTTACAACCGCCTATTTATTTACTTCCGATAACAAATTAACAAAATCTCAAACGATCAGGCTGATGGAAATGGATTCAAGTACGGAAACGCGGTAAGTTCGATACAGGCGGGCAGAACGACCGTTCGCACTCGTGTCTCACCAAAAAGTCCCGTCCCTCAAATCAAATGCGTCTAATGTCAACGTCAACCGACCACTGACCACTGACGTCTGACATATCAAACTGACATTTGACATATGACAACTGACAGCTGTCAAACCAGACCTGCCACGCTCTGTATCGACCTCACCCAAGTCACTGCTTGACGTTTCCGAGTTTTCCGACAAACGATGATAGATGGCGTTATTCTAAATTGTCAACTCTAAATATTGTGCCTCGGTGTTGAATCTGCGACACGGCCATCTTGACATTTCACACGTCCTCGTGTGATGTATCTGCAACAAGAATTCACGGAAAGTAAATCGTCCCTTACTCGGCCTCCCTGACCAAGACGTCGGAGTATTAACACACACACACAATTCAAAACAAAATTTTGTTCTGATCCATAATCTCATCAAATCTCATAAAGAAAATCTCAACATTGAAATCAACATTCTTCAAGAATCATCAACTTTCGACCAAATCTAGTATCCGATCAAATCCAGTACGCAATGCTCTGCTCGGTACCCAGCTTCGTCACATACAACACACATAGCTTCCAACAGGCAACCATGGGACCTCCATTCGGTACCCAACTTCAACACATCTCATTGCCTCCATCCGGCAACCATGGGACCTCCATCCGGTACCCAACATCAACTCCACTCAACCTATTGCCTTTATTTAGCACCTTTAGCTACATTGCCATGCTGGACGTTGGTCGACTCGAGGGCCGTCCTCGAGTAAACACTTACACGCGTGCAGCAACGAACAGCATTGCAATGTATGCAATCTGTGCCACTTGCATACTACATTTGCATCTTTTACCTCTCACTTAAGGTCTGACCCCTTCATCATCACCCGATCTCGTTTTGTCAGTGTCTATCGTGTCAAAGTCAAATTTACAGTCAGCAATTGCGTCACATGTCGCAATTGACCGTATTTTCTCAAATCGTATCTCATTTGATGACATTATGAACCAAAACTAATCGCAAATAATTGTCGGGTAAAACGTGAAATAGAATTTCTAAAACAATTCCATCGGTCGCAACAGAAGTCAAAATTTATACAGTTGACCTTACAGAAGTCTGCCCAATACCAGTCGTTCGGCCATTCCTGGCCCAAGTGGGTGGGGAATAAAAGGTATTCTGATCAAAATCATTACAGGTTCTAATGAAAATCAAAACAAACTCTTTTTCTCAAAGCTGACATGTCGAACAACACCCATACTCATTCAAATAATAGGAAACTCATTAAAATATTGCAGTGCTCATACTCTGACCTCTATCCGGTCTTCATCATCACACTTATAGCCTCCATACGGCCATAAGCATCAAAACAATCGACCTCCATCCGGTCTTCATCATCACACTTATAACCTCCATCCGGTTATAAGCATCAAACCAATCGACCTCCATCCGGTCATCAACACGTAACCTCCATCCGGTTACATACACAACAGGCAACCTCTATCCGGTCACCTTCACATGTAACCTCCATCCGGTTACATACACAACAGGCAACCTCTATCCGGTCACCTCCACATGTAACCTCCATCCGGTTATATGCACAACACCATCAAGATAATCATTTCGAGCCTTTATCAAAATATTTTTTAAAGTAGGGTTGTTCAACATGTTACTTTATTTTTCCTATAACGTTACAGGTCATAAGAAAACTCATACTAAGCTAGATACTTTAAATGTCAAGTTGACCACTTAGTATTCACGAACGAACGAACGAAATTCTAACGAAACATCTTTAACAACTGTATTGAAATCAATTTGAAAATTAGAAGCATATTTGAGCTTATTTGAAACATCACAACATAACCTAACGACCTTTTCAAGACACAAAGAACACTCGCACCTCATACTAACGTTAAATCCTTGTTGTAAAATCTCAAGGCCAATTAAAATATCATTTTTTTTAAAACAGCTATCCGGTACAACATAAAACAAAATTTTTAATCGTAAACCACGACCTCAGAAAATAATTGTAAGGTACACACTATCATGACCTATCCCGGGTCAATTTACAATGTTGTTTACACGCTTGCCACTGAACTGTGACGAAACATTATTTTTGATCAGAGAGCATTCGGCTCCAGAAACATAATAAAATGGGTACGACTCACCAAGATTCATCGGCACACTGCTAGGATTGCTCACATAGCAAACTTCAACACGTCGCTCGCTATTTGCCTCTGCTGCAGGCTGCAGGCACTGCTTGGTCAGCCTGCCGCGCCGCCACGCTGCCAACCACGCGCCGCCAAGCCGCGTCCCGCCGCCGCGCCGCCGGCGCCGCTGCCGAAGTAAATTCTCAGCGCACCGTGACGTCATCGCGCCATTCTTCGTATTTTCTTCAGCTCGAGTGAATCCCGGTTCTGATGTCGCATCAGGGTCTTCACGATCGTCATCACCCTACGGGGCACTCCAGACTATAAACAGCTCCTTAAAATCGCTCCATTTCATCCCAGGACAAGATATGGACGACAGCCATGACGAAACTTGTCCCATGAGTCTCGTGGAATTCGCTGCGTCCCCTGTAGGCACGCCACAGCGCCGGTTTCACGGCGCTGCTGTCTTCACAGCACCCCGGCGGTCCATCCCATCCCCACCAGGTGAGACCAACGGTTACCCGGAGGAGGCCCAGCGGAGGACGACCAGCGACGGAGGTGCCGACTTACGACGCACCTACAGTGGATGTGTGACTCCCGTCCGTCCCGTGTCTCCCACGAGTGCGCGGTTCAAAGCAATCATCAACGATGCACCTTGACTATTCAGATCGATAACACACATGTCGGCTGTTGCCAACCAAGCACGCGGGACAATGTTCCGTTTTTCAGGGTCAAAATGCGGTAGGCGAATATCCGTACTCGCAAAAGGTGTTTTTCATTGCTTGCACAATAGTCATAAAGTTTTTGTTTATTTGCTCGAACAGAAAACATCACATTTCCGTTTCTATGTCACTTTCAGACGCACGCGCATTGTCTTTACACTTTTTCGGCCTAGCACTGTCACTTACACTATGTAGGCGTTAGAGTTACATACCACTTCTGATGACGAAGGTAGCTCAACTATTTCGGGTTCATCGTTGTCAGAGTCCAAGTTCAGCATGGCGGAGGTACGAAATAATAGTCTCAACACTGGTTACAACCGCCTATTTATTTACTTCCGATAACAAATTAACAAAATCTCAAACGATCAGGCTGATGGAAATGGATTCAAGTACGGAAACGCGGTAAGTTCGATACAGGCGGGCAGAACGACCGTTCGCACTCGTGTCTCACCAAAAAGTCCCGTCCCTCAAATCAAATGCGTCTAATGTCAACGTCAACCGACCACTGACCACTGACGTCTGACATATCAAACTGACATTTGACATATGACAACTGACAGCTGTCAAACCAGACCTGCCACGCTCTGTATCGACCTCACCCAAGTCACTGCTTGACGTTTCCGAGTTTTCCGACAAACGATGATAGATGGCGTTATTCTAAATTGTCAACTCTAAATATTGTGCCTCGGTGTTGAATCTGCGACATACTAAATAAATATGTTTTCTTTTTCTTTCTTTCTTATCACGACGAGAGAATTGCTTATTTGATAAGTTAAAAGATATAAAACATTTAAGGTTGACCGGCCATTCTGATATCAGGTTGGCCGGTCAACCTCTGTAGAGCAGTAACTATGCGGAATTACTGAAATTTTCATGGGCCAAAGATTGCTTATCAATTGCTTATATTTGCTTACCATGATGAGGGAATTGATTATATCATAAATTAAAAGAATTAGAACATTTAAGGTTGACCGTCCATTCTGGCAGCGCCTGTTAAAATAATGGGAGCAAAGTGACATTTATGTTCGTACTCGTTGCTATATTTTCTGTTATAACTAAACTATGTTTAATCATGGCTGTATTTTTAACCGAATTCCAAAAAGGAGGAGGTTCTCAATTCGTCTGTATGTTTATTTTTGTACGTATGTTGTTATCGTATATGTCACTAATGAACCGAGTTTCAAAGGACATCATCCACATTTCATACAGTTTTGGTCCAAAAGTAAAAGTGCCGGCCAAATAAAAAAAGTGTTTTATTCTGATAGAACTCGTCCGCCTTAGAATTTCTTTATATGACACCAAAGCTGTAGCATCACTATACTTGGTATTATTTGAGTTCTAAAAATACTATATAAAGCTCAATTACCACTGACTCACTGATTGACAGAATTGTTCTCCCAGATGGTGGATGGGGAGGTGGGTATATTTTGACAGATTCGTAAACAAGTAACTCTCGTGAGTATGGGAAAAGTGCCAAACCCCCCCTTTCTACCCCCTCCCTATCGTATTACGGAAACAAAGAGGCTTTACGTGTTTTTTTTTAGGGATTCGTATAGAGGAAGCTCAGGGAAGTAAAAACCATTTTTCAATGTTGACCCCCTTGCCCGCCTTCACCCCCCTTTAGGCGGATCTCGGAAGTTAAAACTTGGAACATTTTTTTTTTCAGATTCATTAAAAGGGGCAATGCGTTAGTCGAAATCATTTTTCAAAGCTCCCCCCTCTCCGCCCTTCACCACCCCCTCCCCCCCTCTTCACCCCTTTTTTTAAACTCGTGTTCTGTTTTGTTTACGGATTCGTATGGAGGAGGCTCGGGAAAGTGAAAACCATTTTTCTAAATTGACCCCCTTGCCCCCTTCTCCCCCCTTTAGGCGGATCTCGGAAGTTAAGTGACTTGGAACATTTTTTTTTTCAAATTCATTGAAAGGGGCAATGCGTTAGTCGAAATCATTTTTCAAAGCTCCCCCCCTTCATCCCCCCCCCCCCCTCTTCACCCCTTTTTGTCTGTTTTGTTTACGGATTCGTATAGAGGAGGCTCGGAAGTTAAAGCGAAGGGGGGAGCGGGCGAGCGAAGCGAGCCGGCGACCCCCGTAGCGTAGGGATTAGGTCACGATAGGTTTTCTTCGGTGGTAGGCAGGTCTTGAGTGGAGCGAAGAGGGGAGGTGGCGAGCGAAGCGAGCCGGCGACCTCCGTAGCGTATTATAGTAGGCGTCGAAACCTATCTTGTGGCGGTACCGGTAAAGCGAAGGGGGGAGCGGGCGAGCGGAGCGAGCCGGCAACCCCCGTAGCATAGGGATATGGTCACGATAGCTTTTCCTCGGTGGTAGGCAGGTCTTGAGTGGGTGAAGCGTATAAGTAGCTAAAAAGTGCAAAACCTCCCCTTTTGCCCCCTTTTCCCCTCCTACCTTTTTCAAAGTTGCCCCCTTTCTCCCCCCTTTAGGCGGATCTCGGAAGTTAAGAGACTTGGGACATTGTTTTTCAAATTCATTGGAAGGGGCCATGCGTTAGTCGAAATCATTTTTCAAAGCTCCCCTCTCCCCCCTTCATCCCCCACCCCTCTTCACCCCTTTTTTTTAAACTCGTGTTCTGTTTTGTTTACGGATTCGTATAGAGGAGGTTTGGGAAAGTAAAAACCACTTTTCAAATTTGACCCCCTTCTCCCCCCCTTTTGGCGGATCTCGGAAGTTAAGAGACTTGGAACATATTTTTTTTCAGATTCATTGAAAGGAAAAATGTATGAAAAATAAGGTTTTTTTAACATGAATACCACCAAGTATATTGGTGCTACAGCTTTGGTGTCATATAAAAAAATGCTAAGGCGAACGAGTTCTTTCAGAATAAAGCACTTTTTTTTATATTACTTTTTTACTTTGACATTTGGACCAAAATGGATGAAGTCCTTTATTTTTTATACGAAAGAGTATAATCCCGAGGTTGTCATTGTCACCAAGTCAGGATCTGATGATGGGATTCCAGGGAAATCGAGGGCAACTCTCAAATTGAATAGGTACTTGTTACGTGTTTTCCATATATTTTCTAAAGCTGTTCATGTATTTGCGTCTGATAGTCATAATCTATTGTGAATGCGCTGATGGTGGAAGGTATAACTCCTCAACGGTTCGGAGTTGAAAGAAAATTCTTTCAATATTATACGTACTTATGGACCGATAGTTGTATTCTTCCAGGCTATTATGTACCTGATGATGATGGCATCCCAGAGAAATCGAGGGCAACCCTCAAATTTTAAAGGCACGTATTACGTGTTTCGTGCTTTTTCTAAAGCTTTTCAAGTATTCGCATCTAGCGGATATCACTTTATGTTGATGAGCTGATGATGAAAGGTACAACTCCTTAACGGTTAGGAGTTAGAGGATAGTTCTTTAATAAAATATTATGGGGACGTATCCACCATCAGCGCCTTCACAAGAGATTATGGCTATCACACACACATGAACAGCTTTAGAAAATATATGGAAAACGTAACAAGTACCTATTCAATTTGGGAGTTGCCCTCGATTTCCCTGGGATCCCATCAACTACGACTAATGGCTAACAGATCCTGACTTGGTGGCAATGGGAACACCTCGGGATTATACTCTTTCGTATAAAAAATAAATTTGAAACTCGGTTCATTAGTGACATATACGATAACAACATACATACAAAAACAAACATACAGACGAATTGAGAACCTCCTCCTTTTTGGAAGTCGGTTAAAAATACAGCCATGATTAAACATAGTATAGTTATAACAGAAAATTTAGCAGCGAGTACGAACTTTTCTCCCATAATTTTAAAAGGCGCGGTCAGAATGCACGGTCAACCTTAAATGTTCTAATTCTTTGAATTTATGATATAATCAATTCCCTCATCATGGTAAGCAAATATAAGCAATTGATAAGCAATCTGTGGCCCATGAAAATTTCAGTGTTTCCACATAGTTACTGCTCTACAGAGGTTGACCGGCCAACCTGATATCAGAATGGCCGGTCAACCTTAAATGTTTTATATCTTTTAACTTATCTAATAAGCAATTCTCTCGTCGTGATAAGCAAATATAAGCAATTGATATATTGTTTAGGCACAATTTCAAAGCGTAAAACAACTGTTGACCGACGATTCTCTCGTGGCTAGCTTAAAAAGGAATAATCAAGTTTATTCTTATAAATTGTGAAATAAGCAATTTTTGAGTCATGAAAATTTCAGTGTTTCCACAAAGTTACTGCTCTACAGAGGTTGACCGGCCAACCTGATATCAGAATGGCCGGTCAACCTTAAATGTTTTATATCTTTTAACTTATCAAATAAGCAATTCTCTCGTCGTGATAAGCAAATATAAGCAATTGATAAGTAATGTTTAGGCATAATTTCAAAGCTAAAAACGTCTGTTGACCGGCCATTCTGACGTTCACAGATTTCTGCATGTATACTTATTAGCTTGTTCGACTGTACGTTACACATGACGGCCGCTGGACAAGTGTTCAGTGGTTGTCAGGCAGGAAAGAGGTGATTTGGACGCGTACCGTGAAGCTTCGTTCCTGATGGCGGGATTGAGGGAGGCGTTTGCCGAGCAATGGGATAGCAAATATCACAATATAATCACTCTCCTGCCGTTATCCCAATTTGTTTGGGATGGCACAGTATGCCTTCTTGTTTTCGAGTCGATGACTAAACTCTTCTTCTTCGATACTTCTATATTACTTGTCACCTCATCAGACATCCTTCAAACAGTCCCTCCATCGTTTCTTTGGTCTTCCTCTACTTTTATACTGATCCACATTCATACTCAAAACTTTCGTCACGACATTTTCTTTATTTCCCCGCATTACATGGCCATACCTTGCCAACTGATTGCCATATAACTTTTCAGTCACCGGAGCTATTTACAGACTGCCTTTAATGTACCCATTTTTTATTGAATAAATTCGCGTAACACCGCATAATATTCTACTTAAATTTCTCACGTCAGCCATATACAAACGCTTTTCATTCACATTTTTGTGGCCCAACATTCTGATCCATACAAGACAGCAGATCTAATCATTGTATCACTGTCAAAATAACAAGTGACTTTAGTGAATTAAAATAAGATTGCTTTTTTGATGCTAGCACTGACAAAACTCCCAAAATAACTCTGATCTTTATCCTCTCAACAATAAGACTCAAGTTAGAGGTAAAACACCTGTGAAAACTCGACGTATCAACAACCGCGAACAGCAAAGACAAAACTATGTACAAGATATGTATATTTATTATAAAAACAATACTTAACTATTTCGTAGAAGCGTTGAACCGCAAGGCATCATTGGAGTAGACTCTTAAGGTATTTCGATTTTCTTTTGAGAATATTAGTGACGTCTAAAAGCATCTCGTTTCGTCCGTTTTTAAGTTTATTTTCTACAGGGCTTTGGTATTTTTCGTCTTCTAAAGTTAGTTTAGCCAGTATTTCGTCTAGGTTGTTCGTGGGCTCGTATTTGGGCCATTCGTCGAGGATATTTTCGAGGAAGCTGATGGCTGTTTGTACGGCTTCGTTGAGTTTGTTCAGTAACTCTGAGGTTTTGACCTCGTCTGGTGAATGTTGGGTCTTCTTCTTCGATTTCTTGGTGCTGGCCGGTGAGAATAGCTCGTTGCAGACGCCCAGTAAGAACGTTATGATTCCTATGAACTGGAATATAAATAGTTTTGTTTAGAATTGTGTCGTGTTTTGAGTGTGATTTCTCTTTTCGGATGGAGTTTACTTTTTTATACAGTTGTTAGACAAACAAAAGTGGTTACGATTTTTTACTAGTAAGACAATAATGGAAGGAATTTGTAGTTTAGAATCATTTTAAGTTATCGAGAACAGAGGCGAGTCAGTTTTAAGCTCTCTGCCTTAGTTACAATGGTTATTTTCTGGTCAGAGATAAATAGTGAGAAAAAGAAGAGGTTTAGACCAAAATTGTCAACTTCATAATAATAATAGATTGTACACCAAGTGCATAAAACGCATCATTTTGCGCGAGACGTTTATCGAGGATGGATATAAAGTAGAGAGTAAAATGGGTTTTATGGACGAGTTTTACACTCTACTTTTCACTTCGATTGCGAGGAAATGAAACAGTAACTTGTAAATATTGTAAAAATAATTATGGTTCCCGCCAATTAACTTTTTTTTTCAGTATGAAACTTGACACCTGACTTATGTCGTTACTCATACTGCTCAGTTATAAAAACATTTTGAGCAAGCCTATTGCCATCAACCAATGTAATTAGGAGCAAGCCTATTGCCATCACCCAATGTAATTAGGAGCAAGCCTATTGCCATCACCCAATGTAATTAGGAGCAAGCCTATTGCCATCAACTGATTTAATTGGGACCAAGCCTATTGCCATCAACCAATGTAATTAGGAGCCAGCCTATTGCCATCAACTGATGTAATTAGGGACAAGCCTATTGCCATCAACCGATGTAATTAAGAAAAGCCTATTGCCATCAACCAATCTTATTAGGAGCAAGCCTATTGCCATCAACCGATGTAATTAGGAGCAAGCTTTTTGCCATCAATCAATGTAATTAAGAGTACCTAAGCCTATTCCCATCAAATGATGTAATTAGAAGCAAGCCTATTGCCTTCAACCAACCTAATTAAGAGCAAGCCTATTGCCATCAAGTGATTTAGGTAATTGGGGAAAGCCTATTCCCATCAACTTTCCTTGTATTCGTAATGAAAAGCAGTAATCCCTTGTTCTTAGAATACTAACGAAACGAATTAAATTAAAGAGGTTATTCTATGACGTTAAAGTTGTTCCTGTGGCTGTTGGGCCGATTACCAGTGCCGATTACCTTGGTCTTCGATGAAGATTTTACTTTATGCTCTAGAGCATAAAACTCGACTTTATGTCGCCTACGCACGACATAAAGACGAATTTTAGAGCGAGAGAAGTGAAAATAATATTATTATCGCTGTTGACCGTTTCTTACACGCCATAAAACAATTCGGTCTGTTTTTGCTTTAAAGATTAAAGTTTCAATATACTAGAGACTTCGACAAAATAGCATAAAGTAATTACGAGATCTACTCTTATTTATTATTCGTCATCATTCATTAGTGACCAAAAATTCAAAAACAAAAAAACCAATGGAGTAAACTCACCTCTAAATAATTAGACAGACTTTCAAGGCAATCTCTCATACTCCAGACGGGGTCTCCTTTGAAAGCTATCTCAGTTTGCAGCTGCAACTGCGCCTTAGGCAGCAGTCGCAACGCCGCGTCGCATGCGTCGTGCGTCGCAGTCGTGCGACCGACGGCCAGCTCGCCGACTAGTCGCAGGATCGTCGCGTATAGCTCCCGGTAGGGGACCGGGGAGTTTACAAATGCTGGAAAAAATGCGTGACTTTTAAAAACTATAGCAGGTTTTTCGCGATATTATCGCAATTCTTGAAAATCTTTACACAGTCTAATAAAAAATGATTGAACTGAACCAAATTTATTTGAAAGAAAATATAATTTTGTACTACAGCAAAAGTATTATTAAGCAAAGAAACGTTATGTGAGAAATTAAAATATTGTAAATACAGTGAAACCTGGTTAAGTGAGACCTCCAAGGGACCTGAAAATTTGTCTCATTTACAGAGATATTCCACTTACCTAGTGTCTCAGATATCCAAATCTGTCTCGTGGGACCTCAGCATGAGTTCCAGTTATAGAGGTTTCTCACTTATCCAGGTCCCAGTTAACCAAGTTTCACTGTAGTAACTGAAGAATGTCAAAGGCAAAATTTACGCTTTTGAAGACATCGCCGACAAATTCTCTAACTAACACCTGACAGTGAAGGATGAATTCAAAAGCCCAGTAAACGTCAAAATCAGGTTATGTTTACAACTTCCAAATTGATTTACAATACTCAACTGAATAATATGAAAAAAAGGTGCCTCATGAGAGGACAAGTAATTGAAGACATGATTAGACATGCTACGCCGAACCCAAATGAATTGGGATAAAAGCAATATAATGCTAATGATGACTCACCAATAATCCTAGAGGGAAACGGCGCCGATATGCAAATCCTCTCCTTCTCACAGTAGATCTGCCGACACTTATCCATAGCCGCGCTGAACGCGTCCACGCACGTATTCAACTGCTCATAGTGGCCCTTCTTCTCCTCAATGGGCCGACTGTCGGCTAACTCGATACACAACGCTATAGCCGACACTAGGGCGTCCTTTAGCCGGAGGTACGACACTTCTTGGTCGAAGGTCCGGGTCTTGAGCTGGTCGTCTTCAAATTGTGGTGGGTCGTAGTTCACTATGACGTTTAGGTCGCGGTTGTCGCTGGAAAGTTAAACGTAATTATTAACTACACATAACATAAGGACTGTTACCGCCGAAAGGACCGGCAGAGGTGTAATTAAAGTGCAAATAATAGTTATTTTTGTATACGTTGTTGTACGCAGTTTAGCTGGAAGCAAAAATCGTAATTTCATTTTGCTTTTGCTTACCCAAAAGACACGGAACAGGTGCTGTATCATGACGTCGCGTCGTGTTTAATTCTTACAAGCGACAGAGCTTAAGTTTAAAGTTAGTGTGGAAAAGAGATGACGTTAGACATAGTGTCTAGCGTCATCTCTTTTCCATATTGACACTGAAACTTTTGAACCATGTGCGTATTGCATAATTATCAATTGCTTCGGTGAAGGAAAATTTCTTCAGGAAACCAGCTTGCCTGAGAAGTATCATGTAAAGCCAAGTCAGAAACCCACGGACGGCATGTAAACCCTGACACCAGGTAAGGCACTAACCACGCGATAAAGAAGACGAAGTTTTCTTTTCGGAGAGTTCTGCTGGGCTCTAGGTATACTCACGTAGCACTGGTCGGCAGCCTGGTAGGTTGGTGCAGCAGTGTGGGCGGTCCCGCCAGCTGCGACAGCAGCGCCTGCTCGCGCGCCGCCGCAGCGCCCTCTAGGTATACTCACGTAGCACTGGTCGGCAGCCTGGTAGGTTGGTGCAGCAGTGTGGGCGGTCCCGCCAGCTGCGACAGCAGCGCCTGCTCGCGCGCCGCCGCAGCGCCCTCTAGGTATACTCACGTAGCACTGGTCGGCAGCCTGGTAGGTTGGTGCAGCAGTGTGGGCGGTCCCGCCAGCTGCGACAGCAGCGCCTGCTCGCGCGCCGCCGCAGCGCCCTCTAGGTATACTCACGTAGCACTGGTCGGCAGCCTGGTAGGTTGGTGCAGCAGTGTGGGCGGTCCCGCCAGCTGCGACAGCAGCGCCTGCTCGCGCGCCGCCGCAGCGCCCTCTAGGTATACTCACGTAGCACTGGTCGGCAGCCTGGTAGGTTGGTGCAGCAGTGTGGGCGGTCCCGCCAGCTGCGACAGCAGCGCCTGCTCGCGCGCCGCCGCAGCGCCCTCTAGGTATACTCACGTAGCACTGGTCGGCAGCCTGGTAGGTTGGTGCAGCAGTGTGGGCGGTCCCGCCAGCTGCGACAGCAGCGCCTGCTCGCGCGCCGCCGCAGCGCCCTCTAGGTATACTCACGTAGCACTGGTCGGCAGCCTGGTAGGTTGGTGCAGCAGTGTGGGCGGTCCCGCCAGCTGCGACAGCAGCGCCTGCTCGCGCGCCGCCGCAGCGCCCTCTAGGTATACTCACGTAGCACTGGTCGGCAGCCTGGTAGGTTGGTGCAGCAGTGTGGGCGGTCCCGCCAGCTGCGACAGCAGCGCCTGCTCGCGCGCCGCCGCAGCGCCCTCTAGGTATACTCACGTAGCACTGGTCGGCAGCCTGGTAGGTTGGTGCAGCAGTGTGGGCGGTCCCGCCAGCTGCGACAGCAGCGCCTGCTCGCGCGCCGCCGCAGCGCCCTCTAGGTATACTCACGTAGCACTGGTCGGCAGCCTGGTAGGTTGGTGCAGCAGTGTGGGCGGTCCCGCCAGCTGCGACAGCAGCGCCTGCTCGCGCGCCGCCGCAGCGCCCTCTAGGTATACTCACGTAGCACTGGTCGGCAGCCTGGTAGGTTGGTGCAGCAGTGTGGGCGGTCCCGCCAGCTGCGACAGCAGCGCCTGCTCGCGCGCCGCCGCAGCGCCCTCTAGGTATACTCACGTAGCACTGGTCGGCAGCCTGGTAGGTTGGTGCAGCAGTGTGGGCGGTCCCGCCAGCTGCGACAGCAGCGCCTGCTCGCGCGCCGCCGCAGCGCCCTCTAGGTATACTCACGTAGCACTGGTCGGCAGCCTGGTAGGTTGGTGCAGCAGTGTGGGCGGTCCCGCCAGCTGCGACAGCAGCGCCTGCTCGCGCGCCGCCGCAGCGCCCTCTAGGTATACTCACGTAGCACTGGTCGGCAGCCTGGTAGGTTGGTGCAGCAGTGTGGGCGGTCCCGCCAGCTGCGACAGCAGCGCCTGCTCGCGCGCCGCCGCAGCGCCCTCTAGGTATACTCACGTAGCACTGGTCGGCAGCCTGGTAGGTTGGTGCAGCAGTGTGGGCGGTCCCGCCAGCTGCGACAGCAGCGCCTGCTCGCGCGCCGCCGCAGCGCCCTCTAGGTATACTCACGTAGCACTGGTCGGCAGCCTGGTAGGTTGGTGCAGCAGTGTGGGCGGTCCCGCCAGCTGCGACAGCAGCGCCTGCTCGCGCGCCGCCGCAGCGCCCCACGCGCAGGCCTCCAGGCGAGCGCCCCACGCACCCAGCTCCACTAACTTCTCGAACGTTCCGTACTTGTATGCGTATGTTAGGTGCTCTACGCTCTGGAATAGAGTATCATCATTATCAAGTGTCAGTCTTCTACTGACTAAAACCCGCCCATGTTCCTTCTCAGCCCGAGATGTAAAAAAAAAAAGTGTCATGGAGTCTCTTTCAAACATCCCGCAGCTCCGGCAGTCTTACAACGCAACGTCTTCCGGACATTCTGCATTAAAACTTGTTTTCTCGGTACCACGGCGAACATGGGGACAATAGCAAAATCAGTTCGTGTTCGGTAAATTGCTTGCTACAGATGTTAAGTACTATTTGAAATAAATACCGCGACCCCGGAACACAAAGGGCTAAGAGGAACATGGGTGGTTATTTAGTCAGTAGAAGTCTGACACTCCCTTCCGCTCCGCCCAGAGCGGGAGGAGTCTTTTGATGATTTCTCTCCAAAAAAAAAAGGACTCTCCGAATCGACCTATTTCTGATTCAGTATTAAACAATCAAATACTGTTTAATTTAAATAAAAATATATGTTGTAATCAAATAAATATTTTCGACGCTTAGATCTTTCAAACTACGCAACTAATTTCCGCACAGATGTCAAGCAGTTTGCAGATTAACTTCCCTACATAGTATAAAACAAAAGTCCCTTCCCGCTATCTGTCCCTATGTATGCTTAGATCTTTAAACTACGCAACGGATATTGATGCGGGGTTTTTTAATAGATAGAGTGATTCAAGAGGAAGGTTCGCTAGGGTCGCTAGTCTATCTTATAAAGTTAGCGGATGCTGTATACTAACATCTTTGCCATGGTGCTTGAGGAAGGCCCTGGTATCCGCCAACAGCTGCAAGGCGCGGCTGGCAACACAGGCGGGCGCCAGGCGCGCACAGTGCAGCCAACCTATCGACACCAACTGTATGTGCTTCACTTCTAGACGTTGGTATATGCTGTCCGCTGCCCACGCGTTACCTGAGATAGAAAAGCTTAATTTAAGCACTGGATTTAATAAGTTAAATTTAAATATTAATAGACTGAAATGAGATTTGATTCTGTTTTAGTTTTCGTCAAAATTAGGTCCGAGACTCTGTATAATAAATTGTGAATAACTTTTTGTTTACATAACACAGTTGACAACTTTGAATAAGTTACCTGTTTAGGGCGCTAACAGCACCGAAATTGTAATCAGTAATTCTCTTAATTTATCAAATCTAGAATCATGAAAAGTGATTTTAAAAATACTACAAGTTATTTACTAGCATGATAGAGTTTTGGATTTTTCAAATTTGATGTGATTTTTGAGTAAAAGAAATAAGATGTGGGTGGCGCTAGTTTCGGTGCTGTTAGCGCCTAAATTTATACTCGGTAATACTACAATTTTACAAAGATCGAAATGCTCGTGTCAGTATTGCGAGGTACTAGGGAACCGAGGCTCCATGCGCAACTCCAAAGGAATACTCTACGACCTGATACCACTTTGAATAAGAAAGAAATTGAAGTTCTGGTCACAGTCCTGACGTGAAGACATTTGAGAGCCGATTTTGGTAATTAATTCATCTAAAAATAATCGGTAATTAGCAGTAAACTTTGGACTCACATGACTACTTACCTAATAAATGATACAACTTGACGAGTAGTAGCTTGGCGTGGAAGTTGGCTGGCGAGTGATGGAGCACTAGTTCTAGCAGACATAACGCGTCTACCACCGGCGCTGAACTCTGTTGCAGGATTCCTGAATGAAGGAGGTTTCATTACATATTTTCGTTCGTTTTTATTTTGTGTTCATAATATGGCATTTATTACGAAAAACTGGTACAAATAATGGTTTCAGAGGTTCTCAAAAAACAAACAAGATTTGGCAGGTAAGAATTCTTCGTGCTCCTCGACAGTACTTAAGACCCGGGAATGAATACCGAGACTTTCCCGGTATTTATTCCCGGGCGGTGGCGCGGCAATGCATTTCAGAGGGAAATAATTTTAATTTTTGTCTACATAGTTAAAAGACCAGTAGGTATCGCTCAAAAAGGTCGCACGGCCGCCTGTGGTGCTGCGAGGCTGCGAGACTCCGTGGCTGCTACGGAGAATTTCCTGGTGGAAAAACCCAATAACTTGTGGCGACTAGCGACATCTATCGCAACACCTGCGTACTAACAAACGATCGACAGAAGTTCCTACATCGCGCTATCAACATTATCCGCGACATAAGCCTATATAGGAGTTCCCGACTTACAACTGTCGGGCAGTTAGCCCGCCGGACACAACACCCGTCCGGTCGGAGGATCCTCCCTTTTCAACGGGGGATGAGGAGCTTTACACCCTTTTCCTCACCACCCCCCCAAACTGGTGACCCCGAGCATGAACGTCAGCGCAGCCTTCGTGCAAGCACTTCATACGTCATCATCACTTCTCCTTCGCCTTCGAGCAGCGAGTCATACCGTCAGCCAGCAGCCACGGCTTCATGGGGTATCCTGTCCACCAACATGCAGCAGAAGCGCATTCCTGGACATCACCCCCAGCCTCATCAGCGACTTTGGCACAGCACACTGCACTTCGGCCGGTCAGCAAGAGACGCACTTCTCTCCTGGTCGACGCAGCAGCCAGCCACAACGCAGCACTGCATCACTCCGACTCACTGGAGCTAATATGCAGCATCACGGCAAGCACTGCATCACTCCGACTCACTGGAGCTAATATGCAGCATCACCCCGACTCACTGGGGCATCACCGCAGACAGTTCCGACTCACCGTGAACTATGCGGCATCCGGTTCCGACTCACTGGAACCTTCCACTGGCTGACAAGCGCCAAGACTTAACCTGCTTTCGACCTCCGGTCTCGGAGGGGAGTGATGTGGCGACTAGTGACATCTATCGCAACACCTGCGTACTAACAACGATCGACAGAAAATCCTACATCGCGCTATGAACATTATCCGCGACATAAGCCTATATAGGAGTTCCCGACTTACAACTGTCGGGCAGTTAGCCCGCCGGACACAACACCCGTCCGGTCGGAGGATCCTCCCTTTTCAACGGGGGATGAGGAGCTTTACACCCTGTTCCTCTACCCCCCCAAACTAGTTCCCCCAAAAACTCTTTGCCCGACTTGGGAATCGAACCCAAGACCTCATGCACAGCAGTCGCACAAAACGCGCTTAGGAAAGTTAAACATTATGGAATCTTCATCAACATCATCCAAAATCTGACTTCAGCCACTGCTGGGCTTATAAGCTTCTCTTTGTTTGTGCCAAGCTCTACGTTTTTGTGCCAGCCTCAACTAAGATCGCCGCCGGACGACTAACATTCTTTTTCCAGTACTGGACTCCACTCGCTCACAGATTTACTCCACCTTGTTAAGTGAATAAGAATCTTCATCATCATCATTTCAGCCAAGAGACGCTCTTGGTGGAGGCCTATGTCCACTGCTGGACATAGGCCTCCACCAAGTGTCATCATATCAACTGCTCCCGTGCGTCTCGCATCCATCGGACCCCCACAACCTTCACCAATGGGAATCTTACCGGCATTATAATAATGATGCGCCGCGAGTACCCCATACGCGTCCGCAGCACAGAATTCCGTGATACTGGCAGTGACCAGGCCCTTCTGCAGGCAGCGCAGGTAGTGCGCCCTGAGCGTGGTGGCCAGCGATAGGGCTCCGTCCGCGGGCAGCGGCGCCGCCGTCAACCGCCACGCGGCTAAGCAGGACACGTGGCGTTGGATGTCGTCCGCCTAAAAATTATGATAAGGTTACAATTATCTTACAAAAGTTTATGTGGCTTTGAAATGCAGCCATAGGTTAGTATTGGTAAGCGATTTTGAGATGGGTAGAGAGAGACGTTCTTAATCTTAGTTTTAGCTTACGTGACTTTCGTCATGTTAGCGCTCTACAATAGGTCGATCGACCTACCTATAAATTAATTCTACCTGCATGGTAAACCTTCGATTCTTATATTCAATACATGTTCAATACCAATGAACACAACAATTCTATGCCTATATGTATTATGGCTGAATGTTAATTGTTATCTAAATTGCTGCTAGCTATTGTGCTTGTTTACGGCTACAATCGTTGATATCACCACCATTACTGATATCAGGACACATCATATGACTTGCATTACATACGCATCTAAAGAATGCATATGTACATTCATGCTATTATGTCGTGGGCGTAAGCAGAAAATGCCGAACACTTGCTATAGACGCTGCCAGTTAAGATCGCAATGGCGGTCATTGACTTACCTACAGTTATTAAAGTTCTTAATTTTGAAATCCAAAAATAAGCCTGTTCATGCCATTTTTTCTAATGAAAAACGATACATGGTTCATTTGTTTTGGTTCGTACGAAGAGATATTAGGGAAAGGGCAATGACCGCTATTGCGATCTTTATAATAGGGGATCGGACATAAAAAAACTAATTAGTCCGTCAGATAGATTTCCAAAAATTATTGGACACGTATTTTTTCTTTTTTCTCGTAAACAAAAAATTAAGACGATACAGTACTTCGAAAACTCGTGTGACGTCATATGATAGTACATTTTGTACCTACAAGTGACGTTTCAAGCCCCACTCCATGATCTTTGACGCGTTTTATCTTCGTCATTTTTTATTGATTTGATAAAACAAAAAACACGTATTCAATATTTTTCGATAATCTAACTTACGGACTAAACAGAATCATATTATTTTGACCCTGTCCGATCCCCTATTGGTAACAACTATAATTTTGCTAAAATCCCTAAACTCTTTTTGCTTTGTCAATGTTTCATACCAACGACCATACAGCCACTAGACGCCTAATAACAGGCGACCAATGTCTGTCAACACATTAGGGCTATAAATCTTATAGCCGTCGTCACTCACAAAGTTCGTATTAGTTTCGACCACACCTGTGAGCCGTAAACACTTCTGCACTACACCTTTGAAAATTCGAGAAAATAAACATAGTATGGCCCCGTGTACAGTACGTTGGTGTGATAAAGAAAGCCGGACTTCAAGTTTCCTGAAAGACGGTATCACATTTCATCGGTAATTTAATGGTTCCTTAATCTAAATAAAATTAATTTTCTGACATTATTTTTCGGAGTTCATCTTATACTGGTCATACTTGTATGCAGTGCACATTCTTGGAGCGCGCGTTGATGTCTTTTAAGATTGCATCTCTTTCTTTTGAGAGTATTTTTTTTGCCATCTCTTTTCCTCGATTTTAAGTAAAAATAATTAGTGATGCTCCAAATCGCATGACCACCCCTGTTATCGATAAAGCAAATAAACCTATAACTATTTAAGTAAAAAATATATTGTTAGTAATTAAAAATTACAACAGGATACAGCTAACAAATTGTAAAAGGCAGGCGAAAGGCAGGGTTGTATGGGAGTTTCGTACACCTAATAAAATGTCTTGTTTTGGGATATTTTTTGTTTTAATTGGTAGTCAATACAATAGGCAAGCCCTTTTAAAATTCTTAGATTTTTAGAAGTTGGGACCTAAAAGTTATAACCAGTTTTATTTTTGAGGTTATGTCCCAATAAATATTATGTATTACGTGTAGGCATATAAACATTGTTTTGGTGAAAAGGGATAATAATATGTTCTAGATAGTTGGCTATCTTTGTAGTGTTTTACTTATCATTAAGTTGGCAAATTGACATTAGAATTGTACCAATTCAGTAGGGTGCTTTAGGAAAGACCTGCGTCCAGCAGCGGTCTGCAATAGTTTGATGATGATGATGATAAATGATGAAGTGCTGATGGAGTTTTGAGTGTGGTTAAATAAAACAACTTTGTTTTTGTAGGATCTAACATTTATTTTATTGTTCTTATATTACCTAATTGCTTCTTATTATTACTTCATCTAAGCAAGGGGCAGGTCGGGTCATATCTTCATGGCGAGCGTAACTAAGGTACCAAATAATGCTCATAACGTGTGAGCAGCATCCCACTTCTTAAACCTACAATGCAATTACAACAATAACTTTTGATTGCGTCCCGACCATTCATATTTGATTCTGTAACTATGAAAACGAAATAAGTTCTAGCAGAAGAATGGTGGGACTTTATTTTAGCACGAAGCAACATTGGGTTTATTCCCTCTAAGCCATGTATTCTCTCTCGAGTTATCTATAACATAGATACTCCATGAAACCGAAAATGCTCACCCACATATGAACGAGCCTGGCGAATTCAGTATATACCACAAGCAAATAATATTAATTCCTCCATGGATAAATAATATTAATCTCGAGCTTGGCCCCAGCAAACTTCATTCATGGATGACATCTGTAAATAAATAACATTGATGAAACACAAATTAAACACTGACAGACATAAATTGCGCCCAACATGACCAAGCTACAGAATAGTTCTTGACATAAAAACCCAAACCCATGCCTTGTTGCATTAAGTCCGCCTATGTACCACATTTGTGCATGAAGTTTAAATAAATAAATAAAATGATTGGTTTTCACCATACAGAAAATCTTTACCAAAAATATCTATGTTGTGTTAATATAGAGAGAAGGGCTATGTGACAATGGAAAAACCAGTACCTTTTTGTTGTTAGTAGAGCCATCATGATTGTCCCAGATTTAGCAACATAAAATAGTAATTGCCCTTTGCATGACACATTATTATAAGCTAATTACTATAAATATATTTCATATACATATACCTGCTGGTGCTCCATCAAACGAGCAGTGTTGTCGGGATTCCACTCTTGATCTGATGTTGAGTCGGATAGACTCTGACCACATACAGCACACATCAAATCAGAATGATCACCCTCCAGATGATCAAGTACAATGGGTTGAATATCTTCATTTGGTGAACCAACCCTAGTTCTTCTAGCTCTTAGCCAACACGGCACACAAGCTTCATCCTCAGAACGAAGCTAAAATAAAAAAATATAAATAAAGAAAAAGTTGCGTTTAAAAATGCATGGTATTAAAGGGAAATAATTTACATTGTTCTAACACTCATCAAATCAAGACACCTAATCGATAAAAGTTATAATAGGTATGTGTTGTTATACCTCTCGTGGTTGGATCCAAGTAGCAACTGTGTTAGCCATTCTTTGTTCGTCTTCATTTGCACCTTCAATCAAAATCCTGCGTTGACTGATTTGTAGTATGGATCGTCCACATACAACACAAACACTTTGATGGCCTGTGCGTCTCCTCTGCATATTATCAGAAAACGGGGATGACTAGCTAGCTGCCAGCATGCATGGCAAACATGGTCAGCAGGTGTTATCTGGAAATAAAGAAGTGATTTTGTGTACGGCTCAACATTGCTTTATATGACTATGACACTTTATCAGTCATACTAACAGAGTAATAACTATTATAACAGTGTTAGGCAAACCAAGTTAGACAACCAAGTGTTAGGCAAGTAAACAATACATGCAAAACGATCACTTATGTGTTTGTACATTTTATAGGACAAATTGTAAATATGTAAACAACCACAATAGTGTTTGTTATATTTTTCAAATAATGTTTAGTTTAGTTTTTGTACACACATATTATTTTAGTATGATATCGTGTAGTTTAAATGGTAAGGACTACTTTTTAACACGTAAAAGTTATCACTTCGTAACTGGCACACTCGTACGCAAAATGTTGTTTGAAACTACTTACATCTCTAGGCTAGGATATGTCCACAGCCGAATAGTATTGACGAAATCTTCACTCTCATCCGATAAAGCGTGCCTTCATATTCGGGACAAGCGAACTTGCAAACTCGTCATTTTAATTAAAAGCACGTACATACACAGCACAATTAATAAAGCGTCCTTTCGCGAAATTACTAGATACAGTACGGAGGAGCAGTAGCTGGACTCAACGTAAAAATGGCCAGATAATTTGCTAAATTGCTCAGATGCAGTTACAAACCACAATTTGAATTCAAAACAACAGCAAAGAACTGAACAGAGACTCGGAAAGATTTTCCCAGATATAATCTGTGATTTTCCTAATCTGTCAAATAATGTCAATAAAATAATTGCCAATACAAAAAAAACATTGATGTCGAAAATAATTCCTATCATTAAATAGTTAATTATTATGATTGTATGCAATAATTATTCATTGTAAGGTATAATGTGTAATTGGTTAATTATATTTACTGTTATTTCGATTTATAATAATTATTTATCATTGTGAACCTCGTGATATTTTACAAATGGCAACTTCTAAAAACATAACTACGTTTAGTTTAAGATTATATTACGTTTAATTACTTAAATCTTTTAATTGATATAATTAATGAATCCAGACTTCTAAAAATACTAATGTTACATGAAAATGAATGGTTTAATTGACTTAATAAGTGGTACAAATTCTATCACAAAACAACAAAAAAAGTATGTGGTACGAATTCTGCCTTTTGCCTTTAACGATTAATTTTAGATACCCACACGATCCAGATTTAAAAAAAATGGGCTATTGCCACCAAGCGATTTTTGAATGTACTTACATGATTCAATCATATTCAGAATAAAGAAGGTACTTAAATGCAAGTTATGTATGTAAAATGTAAATACATATTTTATTAAATACAATTAAAAAATATCGATACGTTCTTGTTTGATTTAAACCTGTCTCATCCCTAGTGAAATGCAATGACCTTGAAAGGGCCAATCAGAATGCAGTACCCCGTTCCCCCGCACCTCAGCGAGTTGACAGAATTTGTTTCGTGCGTTAGATCAAGTATTAGGCGTCTAGTGGCTGTATGGTCGTTGTTTCATACATAATAATTATGTCTAATACCACCACTTTAGGTATTCTAGACTTGAATTAACACAAGAAAGTTAAGAATACTTTGTTAATCTTTTTTACAAAACAGGGAGTGTAACATACAATTTGAATATTCATGTAGCATATTGTATTTAAATGCGCGAGGGTAAATAGCAGGTCATTGATTGACCCGGGCTACGGGACTGCTCAAGATACCGCAGCATCGGAACACAAAGGGATAAGTTGCTATTTATGCATGCGTTTTAGTCAGTAGAAGTCTGAAACTCCCTTCCGCTCCGCGCAGTGCGCGTGCAGTCATTTGACGAATTCCCATCCACAAAAAAAGGTTATTGATTGACATCACACCTTCTGTATTTTGGATTTCTTGCAGATAAGTACATATTTTTAAAAACAACTTACCAACTCAGGTTCACTGTTCTCGTCGAAGCCAAGACACGTTAGGAAGTCCTTGCAATGTTCTTCTCTCTCCTTCTGCGGTATCATTCCGAGGTATGGCCTCAAATCCGGCACTGCACAAGGCTTGTTAGCAAACACCCTCAAGTATTGCACACACAACGCTAAGCCACTACCGATGAGAGAAGTAGGGTCTCCATCAACAGCCAAACGTTTCCACAACTCCAACCTAGCTAAATACGGACCTCTTAAAGATCTTCCGGAGGTCATACTTTCTACTAACGTACAAATGAACTCATGGCATTTTTCTGCCGAGTTATCAATAGCACTTTCCGAATCCTCTTGATTTTCTTCAATTAAATGGAAGACGGAGTCAAAGTATGGGACGTAGTAGTCCCAGCGGTCTTGATTGTCCCATAGTAACTCTTTACAGACCATGTTCAGTCGTTTCCATTCACCGAGCTTCTTTAAATAAGGGATACAGGCTTGAGCAGTGTTTCCAGGGACTAGTTGGGAGTAAAGCGGACTTTCAATGAATTTCAAGATGTCCTCCCATTTTTCCTGAAGTTCTAGAATCATGATGTAGAGGCGGGCTTCTTGTTCCGCTTCCATTTTGTTCTCGGATATAAAGTTGTCGACCATTCTTTGAGCAAGGGCAAGTAGGATGCCTCTTTTTGTGTTGTCTTCTGATGTTTTGGCCTGTTGGAGTAAATTACAACATAATCTCAGTTTTAAAAAACTCTGAAAATTCGGATGCGAGTATTCATTCAAATCTAAAGAAGCAAGAATCTTTTCCTGAGCAAAGATATGGACACACACAATAAATGCCCCCCCCTATCACATGTGACTTAAACAGAATTGGTGAAAAGGTGTATATACCTCTGCCTAGCCCTTAGGGGATTACAGGTGTGATGCTATGTTATTTCCATAGTTATCAGGGGCCCCCATAGTTAGACTGGTTTCATCATCTCTGGG
The DNA here is from genome assembly GCA_949775195.1 of Diarsia dahlii. NCBI lineage: Eukaryota > Metazoa > Arthropoda > Insecta > Lepidoptera > Noctuidae > Diarsia > Diarsia dahlii. The sequence continues at coordinate 8,613,878 of OX459210.1, read as the reverse complement.
CATTTCTTCTTATTAACTTCTGTGCCAGATAATTTCATATTTTGTTACATAATATCAAAATATTAGAAACTAGCTTTTGCCAGCGGCTTCGCCCGCGTGAAAATGACGATTTTCCATACAAACTTTCATCCCCTATTTAAATCCCTTAGGGGTTGAATTTCGAAAAATCCTTCCTTATTCCTTGTCTACATTATAAAGGGAACCTCTGTGCAAAATTTCAGCTTTCTAGGTCCAAGGGTTTGGGCTGGGCGTTGATGAGTCAGTCAGTCAGTCAGTCAGTCAGTCAGGACTTCTCTTTTTATTTATATATATATAGATCAACTAAGTAATCAAATAAACAAACCTGTAAAACAATACTCATAACTGCCCAGAAGTAGTACGGGTTCTTGGGAGCAAACTTGTACAACGCCATGGCAGCCCGTTGCTGTGACCGGTAGTCCCCGACCCTCACATATGACATGAAGAGATGAGAGTGCAGCTCTTCACTCGCTGGTTCAGACTTCACCGCATTTTCGTATAACATGCACACTTTGTGTACTGGGGAAAGAAGGGAATAATCATGTAAGCAGATAATAAATTTTTTGTCCGACTTTTGAAAATTCTTTGAAATCATCATCTTTTTTTGTTCAGAATAGTAACTGAAACAGTCTTTTTATTATATTTTTCTTTTCTTGGTATAGATTCTTTATTACCCATTGTTTGTGAATGTGTAAACATTGTAGGCCATTTAGATGCTTGTTAACTTTTCTATCTTATTTTATGTTTTTTTGTGCAGTAAGTAACAACTTATTGTCAGATCTAGGCTGTCCTCTCATATTTAAGCACTAATGCTGTGAAATAATAACATAGCAAAACCAATATTTTTGAATGAGTAACCACAGAGCTTCTTTCCAGTTTTATTCCAAAGGAAACAACCTACTCAAGTTGTGCACCTTGTCTTGATGTTATTGAGGTGCCCATGTAGGAATAATTGGATATTATGGGGTAGGCAGTGCCTACCTGCAATGTACACACCTGGGTTTTACATAAATCATTTACCACTAATAGAGAAGTATGGAACCCAATAAGCTGCGTCAACGCCATGAAACAACCATTTGTTTCATGATGTTGACGCAGCTTATTGGGAGAATAATTTACAATTTTTTTCTTCTAGTACCTATTTAAAAAAAAAACAAAATAACTTGTACAGGTTATTTAGAACCACGTCCTTAATTATCATGTAATTGGTCAATTAAACGTAAGTATTGTATAATAATACAGGATTATAATACTGTACGTAAAGGTATTAGGGGATTAAAGGTTTTAATAATAAGATTAGATGGTAAATTAAACACTACCTACTGGACTGCAGACACTGATATGTCACATTTGTTACAATCAATTCATAATCCAATTTGATTAAATGATCTGATTTCTAATGAAAGAGAAATATTTAGAAGTGCTGTTGCTTATGTCCTGGATGTCATGAGTGGACTATTGTGAGCAAATTTTGATGATCTTCTATTAGAAATACAATCAAATATCATATTTGTTTATTACTTATACTGCATGGCACGGTTTATTAGATTTCATTGCAGTTTTCTTATTAGTTTACCTGTGAGTGTATAGATAGTTATATTCCTTAGTTCATTAATAAATACAAGGTAAAAACACTTACATTGTTGAGATTCTCTGTAAGATATCGTCATAGCCTGCAGCGTGGTATCATCGCTCGGCTTCTCGTCAGCCAGGGCATCGAGCACTAGGTGCGCTTCGGGACCTTTTCCTAACCTAAAAAGTGCTAAGGCTTTCAAAGCCCGGGCCGCCTGAAGAGTAGGGCTCTTTTTAAGCACCTTTTCCGCTTCCTGCAGCGCCTTCTTATTATTCCCATTGTCCAACCAGTCTGAAAAATTCATAAATATACATATCTTCACTGAAAAACATCTCCTTTTCCGAAGAGGTTGTCTGAAGTATTGAGCTCTTCCTCAAGCTAACTTGTTACCGTAAATTGGTCGCAACCGACGCTCCACAATTCCACCGTCGTGCATGTGCTGTGGCCGCACCGCCATTTTTCATTTATAAAGTTTTTTTCGCAAAATAAATTGCCTTTCGGTACTTTTTTACGTTTTTCACAGCACGTTTGTTTTGCGATATTTGTCTGTGGTTGACAATTGACAGTGACATATTTAATGAATGTTGCCATTAAAAACAAACATAGACAGAGCCGAACTTGTTTTTTAATCAGATATACGGTTTCTTATTTAAAAACCGTAAATCTGATTACAAAACCAGTCAAGTGAGAGGCGAAATCGCGCATGAAGGGTTCCGTTACTGTTCAGTCGCCTTTTATTTTTATTATTTTGTTGTTATAGCGGTAACAAAAATACATATTCTGTGAAAAGTTGAACCATATCAGAGATCTACATTACGGATTATGAGATAAAGCCCGGTATCAGACAGACAGATGGACAGCAGAGGCTTACTATTTTACTAATAGGGTCCCGTTTGTCACCCTTCGGGTAGCTTCGCCATCTCATCTTAAAAATGCTGTGAGTCTGGGTCAGTGCCGCCGGCCGGACTGGGATCCGACACCGGCCCGGGCATTTTAGAGACGGTCTCAAACTCAACTCAAACTCAAATATTTTATTTCAATTAAGCCATTACAGGCACTTTTGAATGTCAGAAGGACGGAAGAAGAACGAAACTACGAGTGCAATACGTCATTCCGAAAGCCACCACGCCGAACCACACGCCACCGAATGCCCGCAACAACGAACACTGCGAGCACGATAGCACGCAGCGACGCAAACCGCAACAACGAATGCTCGAGACCCCGAAACACGGAACAACGAATGCACGCCGCAACGTGCAACCGCCGCCCCACGACCCGGAGCCCCGCACACCCGCCGCCACGGCACACGCCGCCGCGCGCCCCCGCACCCACAGCAATCGCCGCCGGTAACATTCGGCGCCGCGCAGCCCGACGCAGCAACTCCCGAAACGACGCATTGCACTCCTACGCTACAGTCACAATCACAAGGCATAATAACTTGTGAAAGTACTGTAGTTGCCAGTTCCCTAACGTAGATCTCATGAAGAAGAACGGGCAAGAAACTCCATGGACACTCTTTTAAATCAGAATTTGTTACAAAATCTTGGTACATTACATCATTCATGTTGAGATGGTATATTATGTGAGAACTATGTAGCAAGACGTGCAAGTTAAGAGCGTCCAGAGTAAAAAGATATAAAAAACAAATCAAAGAAAAATATATAAACCATGGCAGCTAAGAGATGACCAGTCTCCACTGACAGCGCCCGTTCACGAACATGACGCATGGATCAGCACCATCTAACTCAACCATTTTGAAGGGAACCAAATGATCCGACACACCCGCCACCATCAGCGAGACATTTGAGTGAGCATGACATTCTCCCAGCCACCAGGGCAACGTCATCACTAAAATATAACTAAATGTAAAATGTAAAAAGTGGCTTTATAGTACTCACACATGTGCCATGCAATTATACAATATTAAGACATTGAATCTATACAATGCAAAGATATTTTTACAATCTTCTGCAGCCTCTACACTATCTTCACATGGTAGTCGATTTATTTGCCCCTAAGGTTGTGGAGCAGGACCAGCATTGAGCCAAGCATTTTTATCATCAATGTAATCCCCCAACTTATAGTATGCCTGCCTACATAGTGTGCGTTTTACACAAGTTTTAAATTTCGTCTCACTCAGTTGAAGAATGTGAGGGGGTATTTTATTGTAACATTTTAAACAGTACCCCATGAAAGATGAGTCTACTTTAGCTAGCCTGAAACCTGGCTGTACTAGTTGGTCCCTATTCCTCGTTTTATAGTGGTGTCTATCACCTTTTTTACTAAACAAATGCAGATTTTTCCTAACGTAGGTACATGATGTTTTCATAGATGTATTGACAAGGTACTGTCATGATGTTAATTTCCTTAAACAGCTCTCTCAGAGAATCGCGCCTTCGTAGACCTTCGTGACTTTTCTGCAGAATAAATATAGACTCGATGTCTGCAGCCCGTCCCCCTATTAAAATACCGTATGACATAACACTATGAAAATAGCTAAAATAGACTAGTCTCGCGGTATCTACGTCAGTAAATTGGCGGATTTTCCTAACAGCATATGCTGCTGAACTCAGCCGTCCTGCAAGAGATGTTAAATGCGGACCCCACTGTAGCCTCGAGTCAATCGTTATCCCCAAGAAAACAGTTTCATCAACAAATTCTAGTGTCTCTTGATTCAATACTATGTCACAATCAGTACTTTTGACATTTGGTAGAGCAAATCTTATGCACTTCGTTTTTTTCCCATTTAAGACTAAATTATTGACGGTGAACCAATTATGAACCTGCAGTAGGGCGTTATTTACGTCATCAAGATTTGTGGCACGTCTGTTTACCTTAAATATTAAAGAAGTATCGTCGGCAAACAATACCATTTCAAGTTGGTTTTTAAATAAATGGGGTAGATCATTAATATAGACTAAAAAGAGAAAGGGACCTAATATCGAACCTTGTGGTACACCCATACTTACTTTTAAGCCCGTTGAATTGACACCATTTATTTGTACTTGCTGATGTCTATCGTTTAAATACGATTTCATTAAACTGAGCGCAAGTTTCCCTAAACCGTAATGTTCAAGCTCTCTGAGAAGGGTTTCGTGGTTGACGCAATCAAATGCTTTCGAGAGGTCACAGAAAATCCCTATGGCATCTTGTGACTCTTCCCACGCAGTAAATATATGTTTTAATAAGGTGACACCGGCGTCAGTCGTACAACGTCCTTTGGTGAAACCATACTGTTTCTCATGTAAGATTTTATTGGTGTTAAAGTGGATGAGCATTTGATTAAGCATAACCTTTTCAAACACCTTGCTGAAAACAGGCAAAACGGATACGGGTCTATAGTTATTAGTGTCTTTACTGTCACCTATAGTCGGGGTGGGTCAGTTCTTAAAATAAAGTCTTGTTCACGGCATAAACTTTAATTAAAGAACTGACCCACCCCGACTATAGGTGACAGTAAAGACACTAATAACTATAGACCCGTATCCGTTTTGCCTGTTTAGACTTTTGAGATGGCAGTGTTTTAACTAGTGTTGTGTATTCCTGAGTTTTAATTAAAGTTTATGCCGTGAACAAGACTTTATTTTAAGAACTGACCCACCCCGACTATACACCGGATTTGAAAAGTGGTATTACCTTGCTGTATTTCATAAGGTCCGGGAAGACTCCCTGGTCCACACACAAATTAAATATTAAGGCTAAATACGGAGCTACAGTCTCAATAATAGCTTGACAAACTTTAATCGACAGTCCCCATAGATCTTCGGTTAATTTGACTTTAATTTCCTTAAAAGCTTTAATGACTGTTATGGGGTTTATATGTTTAAATTGAAACTCAACCGGGCAGGCTGAAAAGTTCGCTCAGTAACTCAATAGAAAGCAAGGGTGATGAATTTAAGGTTTCAGTAGTTTTAAGGCGAGACCCAACGCACCCGTTCGACTATACTATAGGCGTAGTGCTACACTCCACCTTAGTCGGATTCAATAAGGTTGCTTTTTGGGCGTACAGTGTTAGGCTGGCTAGTCTTTGTTAGGCGCTTGGGTTTATTGATATTCAAGGGTTTTCCTTTAATTATGATAAATAACCTAACATAATTTGAAAAAATAACCGGTATTAAATTAAATAATTGTATTCTTTATTTATTTCTAGAAAAAAATACTTATGTTATCGCTTAAATTACGGAGATTTTCGACGATAAAGTTAAAAAAAAGAGGCAATTGTATATTTTTTTTTATAGAGTTAGTAACTTTATTCGGAGATTTGATTCGGTATAACGCAAGTTTAGTTCTTTCTCTTTACAGGATATTTTTCCCACCTCGGTACTTCAAACCTATAGTTCACACTTGACGTTCAAAGACAGTACGTTTTTGGTAAATCCTGGTTGGGTCTCGCCTTAAGTGGGATACTAGTGAAGAAATCTACAAATTCTTGAGCAACTTCGTTTTTCGAATTTAAAAGGCCACGTGAAGTCTCTAGAGTGATATCATTATTATTATTTTTATTTCTATTCGTTTCACTATTGATAATTTTCCAAACCGTCTTTATTTTATTATCGGCGGATGTAATCTTGTTGCTAATGAATAAGGCTTTAGCTACTTTGCAAGCGTTTTTGAAGATTTTAGAGTAAGTTGCAACATATTTATTAAAAGTTTCAGAGTTAATGTAAGGCTTAAGACCGTACAGCTCAAACAATCGCTCCCTACTTTTCCTAATGCCTTTTGTTGCCCAGTCACTGAACATAAACTTAGGGCAAATAGATTTAGTTTTCGTTTTTATTGTATTATTGAACTCCGTGTGAATCACCGAAAAGAATTCCTCATAAAATAGATTTACGTTGTCAATAATCTGGCTTGGAATGCCTAAATTAATAATTAAATTATCATTAAACTTATTTAAATTGCTGGGTGTTATCTGTCTAAATTTTATTTCGATTTTTTGCACTTGTGTGTAGGATTCGAACACAACGATTTGACCGCTGTGATCTGAAGGAAGGTTTACAATGAATTTATCCAAGTAGTCGCAGCAACAAAAAACATTATCCAGACATGTAGCAGTATTTGTAGTAATTCGGGTTGGTTCCGAAAACACGTTTAATAAATTAAATGATTTAAAAAGGTGCAAAAATCTACTACTATTCGAATTTTTGTCTAAAATATTAACATTAAAGTCGCCACATACAACTACTGATTTATTACCAGTTACAAGTTTTGCTAAAACATCTTCCATTACTGACTCAAATGTAGAGTAGTTTTGATAATTTGGGGGCCTGTAAACGCACACTATTACATGCCTATCCAGCTCAACACAAGATAGCTCAATAATATGTTCCACCGATAGTTTAACAATATCAGCACGAGTCTTAAATTTAATAGAATTTTTAATTAAGATTAATGATCCCCCACGAATCTTACATTTTCGGTTATAGCAACTGCCCACGCTGTAGTTTGCATAACTTATTAACATTTCATAGTTTCTCAACCAATTAATGTTCAGTGAAACAGACAATTTCAAATTTTGTTTACTAAATAATTCAATTTCAAGTTGCTTTGAATATTCAAGGCCTCTCCGCCTTGAATATTCTGATGAAATAATTGCAACGAATTCTGCTTAGCCCCTTTTTTACATCTAGCTTGTCGAGAGCCAGAAGGTACAATATTATTGTTTAAAGTGACATTAATTTTACTGGTACACACGGCTACACATCAAGCTATAAAAAACCAGTTAAACTTGGCCTCACTTTACTAGATCTTTTCGCACAATGAACGATCAGATTATACTGGTTTTGTATAGCTTGATGTGTAGCCGTGTGTACCTTCTGTTGTCTTACTAACTAGTTTAGATGAGCATCTGGAGTGAGATCCAAGATGCCCATGCTGTCACAATGCAATGTCATCCTACCATCAGTGGACCCCACTGAAGAATCCTCTGTATTTATAAAATTATAAAAAGAATTATTAGTAAAATTACTAATATTGGCAGTGTCAATTATAGTACTAAACAACGACATACTATTTATGTCTGAGTGAATATTATAAACTAATAGCCTAGCTATTTTGTGTCTACAACTAATAGGTAGACACACATTAATTGGTGTCGACTTAAGATTATCAACAAAACTGTTGATGTCAAAGTATATAAGCCTGTCACTATAGTGACCCACTAAGAACTGAACATGGCTATTCAGCCTGTGAATATAATTGTTTTTCTTGGCTGACAATTTCGCAAGGTATGGAAAGGCACACAATATTATTTTACGACAATTTAACTCTAACAATTCAGTAACACAGTTTGTGATGTCTTTTATTTTAACTTTTGAACTATTCCCTATAAATATAGTGATGTCAGTATTTTTATTATAAACATTTCTAGTAACTGATGCCATAATCTGTTTGTATGTAGCCCCTGGCATACAATGGTCTGAACAACACTCTCTAAAGAAAGTAAAACTACTAATGTACATTTTGAATCAACCAAAGAAAACATCCTAAATAGAATAATAGGTTGAAATGCTAGGCAGCGACTCTGATAAAGAAAAGGCTCTAAACTAAAAGAATAGCTCTTGAGCCAGATGGTGGACAAATCTAAGAACTAAAAGAAAAATTAAGCTCTCCACTTCAGAGAAGTTAGGATAGAACTGATACAGCAAGTTCCAAAATGTATATACTAATTGTTATGTATATTTGTAATTCGTTATAGCTATTAAAGATAATGGTTCTAGTTACCAGGTTATTGAAACTAGTTCTAGTAACTAGACCCGGTTTCGACCAAAGCGGAGATGAGCACAGGGGGGAGATGTGCTACATGTACCTACATTGGACTAGTTGCTAGAGAGACAGAGTTGTGGATTTTCAGCGATTCGAGTATCGTAGCCTCTCCGTTGCACTAGTCCCCACACTCTCCACTTCGGTGGGTTGAACCGTTGAAACAGTGATAGTCTTTATAGTGGTATGATGTCGTGGTGGCATGGTGGTGGATGGGAGTGGACCTATGACGTTCGCTCCTAAGACACGCACCTCTGATTTTTCAGATCCATGTCTCTCATTTTATAATTTATCACTTTCTTCGGTGAAGGAAAACATCGTGAGACGATGCACGATGCACAAGCACGAGAGATATTTCTTGACATAATATATTATTTAAAGAAGTAGGTGCGTTGAAAAGCAATTTCAGTTTCGAAACAAATAAATGAGCTGAATTTCTATGAAAACTTTAGGATACCAAGTTTATAACACCATTTTACTCGTAGGAGTACGTACGTACGTAGGTAGGTACTATCTCGGGAAGTCGGGAGTCTGCAAAAACTTTGCTACAGGTGATTGTGATAATATTGTGCTTCGTGTAAAATAGTTAGTTTTGTAGGGCCAGGAAGAAAAAGTCAACACATCAATTTTATAACATTTAATTTAACATAAATATCTACATATAATTTACAAAAGTAGATTTAACCTAAATTAAAATTAAGTTAATCACCTAACAACCGACTCGCAGTCGAATCTCTACGTAATTCAGTCACACAAGACTTAATATCACTAGGTAAAGGCAGCTTAGGTAGTTCTGCTTATTCTAATAGCCTCTCTTCTTCTATCACTTAGCTCTTAGGTCAACGGTCTCAAATCCTGAGTCAGGGAGCATCCCTATTTTTGGTGGTGTAAGTTCTGGCGGTTGTTCTCTCGATAGAGACGACCGTTTGTGTCTTGGTGGAGGAACAGGCGCTGGGGTAGGCACCTTCGACCTCAGGAGATTCTTAATCTTAATGCCACCTCTGTAGTAGTACAGGTAGAGTCCTGCTAGAACGCCGATGGCAACGAACAACGTGACGATAGCGACCACGAAGCCGTACCATGAGCTTCCAGTAGACTCTTCTGGGATTGGCACTTCTGGTGTTGGCCTTCTGTTGGGAGGCACGTATGATGGCCTGGGACGTCTGGTTGTAGTGGCGAAACGATCTCCTATAGCTATGTCTGCGCATGCTCTGAATTCTTCTTGTGGTCCACATCCCACTGCCTCGGTTCCATTTCCGCATGAACCCCAATTGTTGCCAGCGATATATCTCCATTGCATGACGCAATGGGAACATTCTAGTCCTTCAGGTAGTTTATACTTCATCTCGTAGATTTTGTTGCCGTCTTTAGGATAGAATTTGGTTCCGTCTCTTCCGTCTATTTTTAGTACGTATTTGTCTAAGCAGTCTTGGGTGGTTCCTTTTGCTTCTTGGCAGACTCTGAACTCGAAGAAGCCGTTGTGGTTCGCTGTGAGTTCTACTTTGATGACGATGGATTCTTGTGGCGCGTATTTGCGAACTATGACGCCTTTGCCGAACCTGCCTCCCAGTTCGTGTGCCCTGGGGACTGGAGCGTCCCAGGCATCTCCACAGACTCCGCACTTGCCATCGTTTTTGTTCCATTGTCGTGAGAAGCCCCCGCAGTACAGTTCATGGTCGTTGTAGTTGTGTGGGGTGTCGAAACCGAAGCGCCAGGCGGAAGCGCGGGAGGGGGGCTCGATGAGTCTGCCGTGACCACTCGCAGTCTGCCATGTCACTGCCAGTACCGCCAAGCACCAGATTATCTGGAACAGAGATAGGGTCACATTAATTACATGGTTTGAACTAAGCGCGTTGCACATTTATGCGGTTGTTTACACTTTACCTCGGTTTTATTTTAATTAATTAGTTGGATCCTGCTAGTGCATCACTTGCAGGAACAACGAATATTATTTTAATATCGTGTCTCTTTACATGTGGGTGGGCTTAGCTCGCTCAGCTACCAAAATATTCGAGAATGCCTTGTTAACACTTCAGGGTACATTGCAGCAGCATGCGTCAATGAAACGTATTGGCAATAGTTAGCGATATCGCTCTAAAATGCTAACATGTTTGCTAACAAGCGTTAGCGATTCGAACACTTTTAGAATTTTCACTTTTCGAATCGTAGTAATTCGAAAGGGGTTATTATAAAGACCTCCATAACGGTACAAAAAGCGGTGAAAGTGGTATTTTATCCTAATATTTAAACATAGAATCATTCCATTCTAGCAATGCTTTTTGTTTTAGGACCACTAGACTTGTCGCTCGACAATGCTGACCCTGGTCATTACTGTCATTAGGCAGGTCAACCAGGGTTGGAGCTTTTACGTATTGGAGACCCTAGGTCCTAGGAATTGCAGGAGCTTGGCGAATGTAGGAACTTGTGATTTTTACAGTTCCAACAAACATAGTAACTTTTAAAAAAGAGCGTTGAATCTTGGGTCAGTTATTCAGAGTGCATGGTCAATGGAAAATAAGGACTTTTTCACTCCTCTTGCTCAAAAAGAACGTCATAATAGCATACCAGAGCGGGCGTAAAATTGCATTTATTGCCCTAGGGCTAAAAGTAAATCTCGTACGACAACTTGTTCAGCCAGCTGGTGTGTGATTTAGTTTCAAGTAAAAAAAATGTTTTATTTTTAAAAATGGAACTAAACGCACTGAATGCCGAACTCTTTGGTAGAATGTGTGCGTTGTGCATACTTGCATTGCAGCTACAGAAGAAATAAAAAAAGGGATTGGCGCGAAATTTTTGGAATTGTATTATTAAATAGAATTTATTGGTGACCGTAATATTTTACAACGATAAAATGTCATCACTCATCATCAAGTGAGAATGAAGAGAGGGATCCTAATTTGCAGATGGAAGAGAAGGGAAAAGAAATAATTTTCAATCTGTTGCCGTCAAACTTCAAAGTCTTAGAGCATTTATTTAAAAACTATAGTTTTTTCGTTTTTATCGTTTTTTATTTTCTCGCAATCGTAGTGAAAAGTACAGTGTAACACACGGCGCTAAAATCCCATTATAACTCGGTTCCTATTTACTACCTCGCTAAAGCTCGGTAGTAAAACTACCTCGTATATAATGGGTCATTTTAGGCCCTTGTGTTACAATGTACTATTTTTGCGGATAGGAAATCATCAAATGACCCCAATGCAGACTTGTACTGACTTCCTTCTTAGCCCTTTGTGTTCCGGGGCTGTGGTATCTATTGAATAGTTCCGCAGCCCCGGAAAATAAGGTTCTAAGAACAGCGATGAGTTCATGAACGAACCTGCAAATACTCTCTCGTTTAGTGTTTAGGGATTAGGTTCCCACATATCCATGGAAGTAAGAAGTAAGAACATTCGATGCCAATGTCTTCGTAGCACGCAGGTATCCACGAAGTAAATTATTCCGTAACTCATGTGTTTATTTAAGCATCAATTTCACTATCACGGTCGTTAGAAACCACTGTTTGACTCTATCATGAACATGATCTGAGACTGTTTGATTATAGTGATATAGGTGAAACAACTGAATTAAGATCAATACAGATAGTGGCCACTTTACCAGGTGAAGTATTCGATCAAGAATTGCTTTCCCTCGCCTCTTCCGAGATTATCGGGGCAGTACAAATTGAGTCGGCTCAGAATTTGGCTACTTCAGCTCAAGTAACGAGCAAACAACAGGACACGTAGAGTGCGGATGTCGCTCAGCCAAACTCACCCAAAAATACTGGTCGTGACTATTGAGATTATTTCACTAACTGCGGTACTCAGAGAGTACAAGTTGGTATTTTCATCGGCACGATTCTTGAGCGCTGACGCAAAATTGAGTTATTGGGTCCCTTTGGTGGTATGAAGTGAGACGCGGGGCGGGGAAAGTGCAGTGATTGGCCCGTAGCGCATCGCGTCATAGCCGTCACTCGGGATTTGTTCTTTACTCCTGCTGCACTTACCTCACGACCAATAAATAATAAACGGGTGTGTGTTTTATTTGTCATAAAGTGTACGATGTGCACAGCAATCCCCACTCTTCTGCCGAGCGCTCAAGAACCGTGCCGGTAATTATAGCCGACTGCACGAAGCAGCACCTTAACTTAAGCCGTCAGTTAGTAAAGATTTGACATACTTTTGTATGACAGAACTGTCAAAACCTTTACTAAGTCATCACTAAGTAATTATTAAAGCTCTCGGAGTGCGGCAGTAAGTGAAATAGTCAATAAGCGCCATGTGAGAAAGTGAGATATAGTTTTATTACGTTTAAATGAAAACTTTACAATTATTTACAAATAGGCGTAGTTTTTTCATCACTTAGTTCATGTAACTTTATTTTTCTCTAAGCGCCATGCATGTGCCAGTGAGATTCACTTCCAAATGCATGTTGCAGGCGATTTTTTTTGCAGTCCTTCAGGAAAATGTTCTCCGCATGGAAGAATTTGGCTTGCGCAGCCTTGTGCCCCTCGACTTTTCTTTCTTAAGGCCTAGACATTTTCTAACAGCAATGGTCATAATAATGATGATGGAGTCATGAGAGTCTTTTCTAATTGAGCTTTGATATTCATTTGCTGAGTTGGTGTCAACGTAACGTAACCTTGTGAAAGTGGTAGTCGGTCTAGCGTACCTACCTCGTGGGAAAAAGGTGCGTGATTAAGAGGTATGCAGCTATGTACCTACAGGTATTCTGGCGGTGCAGGTGCCAGAAAAGCTCCTCAACGTTCCTCAAAATAATCAAAGGTCCGTCCAGAGGTATGGTAACAAGAAAACGATATCTACTTAAAATACCCAATTAATTAATTGTTGCCAAGATGGCCCCAATTAATCCATTTAAATCCGCCACACTAAATGTAAATAGTCCGAGTCGTCTCGGTCAACAAAATGTAACGGTATTTATTTATTACATAAAGTTACGTCATGTAACAAATCGTTTACTTATTTAATGGGTCACTTTCGCTCTCCGTTGTAAATCGTAATTGAGAATTTGTTTTGTTAGGGCCTAGTTACGGGCCATTACACTCTATGGTTTTTGTTTATGGGCGATTTTTTTTTAATAACCGTGGAACTAGTTTGCATCATATTTGTTTTGTTTTGCAAGATGGAATTTATTTGATTTTCGTGACCGCTGCTTGCATATCTTTTAATGGTTCGATATCCACTTTTCCAGAACAAATATTTCCATGAAGAATTGTCGTACAAGAGACAACCCTCCCAGGATAACGAACTTCCAAATGAAACTATTGTTTAACCTAAATAAAGGAGGAAATCTTAACACTGATAAGTGTTTAGATATCGCACGAAGTGTTTCGAAATATTAATCTGGGGCTAGAAGTTATTTGGACAGATTTTGTAAGCAAACAACCTAAATAATTGTGTTTAACTTTAACCAGGGACCTACCTCAACTCAAAGGAAAATCTCCTCAGCTATTGTAAAACATAACATGTGTTAGTTTTTGGGCAAAATCAGATAAATCTCTATTAGAAGCATCTACTTGTGAAGGAACTGACTTTCGCTTTTAAAATCTACGCATAAAAAAAAGGTTAAAACATAAAATTTTGCGCAACTGCTCTTTATTTAACGTAAATTCTCTAATTATACAAGTAAACTCGCAATTATGACTTATCAAGTAGTAATCAGTCATCTTAAAACCTACCATTGTTAGAAAATGTGCACGCAATTACTTAGATGATGAAGTAATACTTAATAACTGACCGTCTCGGAGCCTGCGAATTTTTGCATCTATTGAATGCGTGTTATCCGATTTATGTTTTTGCTGGTTGCTTATATAAGAATTATGCTATACCAAAGCATCTTGATAGTCCTCTATTTTTTTTTTATTTCTTTATCTTCGGGGACGCTCTCAGTGTGTTCGCCTTGATGATTCTTTCTCTGATTGGTGCAGCCTAACTGAGGGTGTTCCTCAGGGTAGCGTTCTCTCTCCTCTTCTTTTTTCAATTTTCATTAACATGGTTACCAGTGTTATCTCCTCCAATTTTCATCTGTACGCAGATGACTTGCAGCTCTACCGGCACTTCACTGTAGCTGATGCGGATTCCGCCATTGCTGCTATGAATCATGACCTGGCTTGTATTAGCGCCTGGGCTAAGTCATTTGGTCTGCAGATTAACCCATCCAAATCTCAGGCCATGGTCATTGGTAGCCGATTTGTTCGTGGTGCGGCTGTTGTTGCTTCCTTGATGCCTTTGTACCTCGATGGTGTTCGTATCGACTATACAGATACCGCCAAAGATCTGGGTGTAACTCTTGATTCTAATTTGTCGTGGCGGGCTCAGGTCAACGAGGTCAGTCGTAAAGTGCACTTTTCCTTTCATTCACTGAAAACCCTTCAGAGTCTCCTGCCTTTGAAGACTAAAATTAACCTGGCTCAAACGCTTATTCAGCCGATAATAGATTATGCCGACGCCTGCTACCTGGATGCTACTGAGGAGCTATTAAATAAGCTTGAGCGCTTGCAAAATTTATGTATTCGCTTTATTTATGGTCTCCGTAAATATGACCACGTTTCTCACCTTCGCAAAGAACTCAAGTGGCTCCCAATCCGCCTTCGCAGGAACACTAGGATCCTATGTCTCCTCTTCAATATCCTACACAACCCATCTTATCCTTCATACCTGCGCGAGCGTTTTACTTATGCCCGCTCCACTGACGCTCCGTGTAGATCTCACCTTAGATCCATTCTTAAATCCCCTCCTCACAAATCCAGCTATTATTCCTATTCCTTCTCTGTCCATGCTGTAAGGTTGTGGAACTCACTTCCGCCTAGCATTCGGGACCTGAAGACTATTTCACTGTTCAAACTCAGAGTGAAAGAATATTACCTTTCCTCTCCATTGTGATTCTTATGTACATATATGTATTTTATATGTTTATGTATATTAGCATTATGTATTTATATACGTATATATTATTATTTTCTTATACTCATATTGTATTTATTATTACTTAGGTTAAGTTAGTTAAGACACTTATCACTTTATTCTTTTCCGCTTCTCACACACTATAGTCTACATTTCTTGTTTTCATTTCTCCTTTTGCAGGTCTGCTGGCAGAAATTTCTAAAGAAATAAGCAGTACCTTTGTACTCTAATGTTATATTATGTTGTTTTCCTGTGTTGTCTAGTAATTGTGTGTACATAAATAGTAAAATAAATAAATAAATAAAAGGTTCTTAAGATCATTTGGGACTGACAAAGCCTTCTTTGGCTATTCTTCAAGTCTCTCTTGTTTAAATTCTGTGAGCAAGATTCTTCGACCTTTGCAAAAGAAAGGATAAACGAATGATAATTTGACACTAGTTCGTAGAAGATCTAGCTTACGAAATAAATTAAAAAATACAATAAATTCTTTACACCAAAATATTTGTTACATTACATAGGGTGTCTCGTTCTCCTACTCTACCTAGTATTCAGTAGCGCGACTGCTAGCCTTTGGTTCCTGGATTCTATTTAGGAATTCGAGTCTCTCACTTGCAGCGCATAGTCTGGATCTGTGACCCGATGACGGCAATAGGCTCACTCCGTATGACCAAAATATGACTAAACATAACCGTAAAATGTGGGTGTAAGTACTGTAGTACCCTACCTACGTCTCTAGTCGCTCTCTCTACCCAATCCTATAAGGAGTTTCGTGATTCGTTTTGACACAAACATAAAAATAAACATAACGGTTAATTGTTTGAATTTAGAACACAAACAAACACCCACAAACGTCAATGCATAATATAAACGGCCTTGTACAAAGTGATGGTCAATGTTTTCAAATAGAAATCGTTTACGATGCACTCGGGTTAACGACTTTATAATGGCTTGGCTTTATGACATAACCATAAGAATATTCTTCTCACTGCATAGCATGCTCATAGTGATGTGAATCATCTCGATCTCGTAATAAGTAATCGGAATTAGCAACTAGAGCGGTTATTACCTAATGGATTGTAGTTAGAATCTTTTGAATTGAGTCTAATAGATGATTTTGATCTTGAGGTTTGTGCTGTATGATGCTGACTGGGCAATGTCAGTGACTCAGTGCTATTTTTCAAGCTTAGTCATTTTGAACCTTGGTATCGCTTGTAGGACTGTTTAATATCAATGGATCAAGAAGATGCTTGAAGCCATGTAATTTGCCATTAATTGATTCGTTCTATTCCGCGTTTGAGTCGCGGAGTTTTGATGGCAATAGACTCGCCCCATACCTATTACATGAGAATTCAAACATAACTGGCGAAATGTGGGCTACAGGCGTGATGTTATGCGCTTAGGCGTCTTAGAATACTCGTCTACATGGCTGACATCCAGAAACGTGCCCAGAAGACTGGCAGCATTGCTACGTTGGCAACTATGGCCAAAGAAAACCAACCCTCCTCTAGTCAGCCAGCCGGAAATATCAAAGCACATCACTAAACGAATCCGCACTTACTAATTCCATTCATTCTAGCTACACTCCGTGGTCGTGACATTGAATCGTAGTAGAGATGCAAATCTTTCTAATCTACACATTAATCGTGCGAATACCGGATTCAAATTAGCAATTCTAAGTAGGCGTTGATAGTAGAAATGAGTTCTCATTTGCATAGAACATCTTTTCTACTATTTTTCGTGAGTTTTGAGGTACGTACGACGTGTACGGAGTTAAAAACAGGACTGAAATAATACATAATATTCCTTCGATAATGATTAGACGACTGGAAAACTTGCAAGTTATACCCTACCCTAGTCCAGCCCTATGGTTCATGTGGCTCTGGTTGGCTGGACATTTCTTCAAAACTGCTCGCATTTAAGTAGGTCAATAGGGCACTTTATGTGACGGCTAAACACCCTTATTTCAGAATAGGTGACGCTACAGAATCTTAGATAATCGATCGAAAGCGTGTCCAGCCAGCTTGAAAAACCACTTTTCGCTGGTCTCTCAATCTTCGTAACGGAAGTGATTTTGACGACTTTTTGCATATCAACGGGCGTCACATAAATATGTGACAGGCATCAAGCTAAAAGTTTTGTGATACGTACAATGGTTTAGTAGAAAAATGCAAAAAACTGTGTCCAGCCATCTTGAATTTACGTAGAAAACTTTTGGCTGGCACTTCCGAATCCCACATAACGGGAGCGTTTTCGAATATGGTTCCTTTACTAATACTTGGTGACGCAATGTGTGACAGTAATAACGTTTGATTTATGCCGTCACATGCAAGGGTTTACGAGATATCAATGAAAACTTAATGTATACTTGTGTCCAGCCATCTTGAACTCAGGCTGGCTGGACACCTGTATCTCCGCTGCCTGATGATCTACGACCTTCAAAATGGTATCAAAATGTTGTGACGGGGACGATAATGATAACCTGAATTTGTGACGGACAAACTTTGCGTAGTTTCAAAGATATTGATCATTTAAATTTTCCCATACAAACATCCATTAATATTGTGAGGTGACCATAATTTTTACATAAATAAAGGATTTCTTTTTAATCGACTAAACGGCCGGTAGCAGCCACGCCTGCTTTGTATTTGATTTCTCCGTGGGAATAAAAGGTTTTCCTGCAGTAAAAAGCGTAAGTATGTGTTAATTCAAAATAATAATTAAAAACACTAACAAAAAAGAACAAAGTGCATTGCACTCAGTGATGCCAATTTAGCATTTTTTCATGTTGTTTAGCAAACTTATTAGTTGTTTAGCATATTTTTAGCATATAAAATAATTATAAAATAAAATACATTTGCGTACGCAATTATTTCCATTTAGAAAAAAAATCCCCTTACTATATTGTTGGCGCTTCTGGTGCCAACATAATGGAAAGAGTATTTGAGATCATAGTCGATTAAAACAGTATGTATATTTTGTTAAATAATAAAAAAGTTAAAACTATGTTACGTTTCATTTGACACTGAAAAATGTTAGCAGATTTTTTAGCATTTCTATAAAGCAATTGGCATAATTTTAACACCATTTTAGCAGATTCTATATCGGTCTTGTTGGCAACACTGATGCACTGACACTGAGATTGTACACAGGCTGTGAGTGTGACAGCGTAATAATGGTAGTACGTACTAAAACCAAATGAAGACTGATGCTGTGATTTATTTTGTGTAATAATTTTATTCTTTTCCATAAATAGGTATTGAAGAATATTTTAGTTTATTCAGCTATTTATATGATTAAAATGACGACCACCGGCTTCATTTGCGCTTCAAACACTTAGGGCGGCGGTAAAAACAACGCTTTGGTACAAGGCGGGGGTTATTGAAGTGCAAATGGAGTTGATCGTCGTCATTTTCGTCATTGAAACGCTCTAGCGCAAATAAATAAATGTGATTTTATTTACCTACATATTTTTTTCATTTAAATACCTTAGAGCATTAGTCTGTTATCCTGACACAATATCCACCTATGTACTTACCATAAAAACACCAATAATTATCTACTAAAAAGAGTAGATAGGTATCTGCAAGTAAATAATCAATAACATTAAAAAAAATCTCCCCCCCCCTTCCTCACTTCTACACTTTTGTCTTCTATTGATTAAAATATCTACAGTTGTTCGTATTAGTATCACCAATACGCGAATTTTCGTCCATTAAAGAAAACACCTTAAAATATACTTAGTCCTACATAAAACCTACAATATTGGTAACCCTACTACAGTGTTTGTATGGGAAAATTTAATAGATCAATATCTTTGAAACTACGCAAAGTTTCTCCGTCACAAATTCAGGTTACCATTATCGTCCCCGTCACAACATTTTGATACCATTTTGAAGGTCGTAGATCATCAGGCAGCGGAGATACAGGTATCCAGCCAGCCTGAGTTCAAGATGGCTGGACACAAGTATACATTAAGTTTTCATTGATATCTCGTAAACCCTTGCATGTGACGGCATAAATCAAACGTTATTACTGTCACACATTGCGTCACCAAGTATTAGTAAAGGAACCATATTCGAAAACGCTCCCGTTATGTGGGATTCGGAAGTGCCAGCCAAAAGTTTTCTACGTAAATTCAAGATGGCTGGACACAGTTTTTTGCATTTTTCTACTAAACCACTATACACGTACGTATCACAAAACTTTTAGCTTGATGCCTGTCACATATTTATGTGACGCCCGTTGATATGCAAAAAGTCGTCAAAATCACTTCCGTTACGGAGATTGAGAGACCAGCGAAAAGTGGTTTTTCAAGCTGGCTGGACACGCTTTCGATCGATTATCTAAGATTCTGTAGCGTCACCTATTCTGAAATAAGGGTGTTTAGCCGTCACATAAAGTGCCCTATTGACCTACTTAAATGCGAGCAGTTTTGAAGAAATGTCCAGCCAACCAGAACCACATTATGGTTCTTGATTTGTCTTTGTAGTACTCTGGGGTAAAGTTGTCCAAAATGTGCCTTCTCTTTTTCACCGTTTATTAGATACTTATTTGGTAGAGATCCCGAGGGGAGAAAGTTATTCAGCAAGCATATTCAAAGAAACGATGGATGGAGTGTGTAGGTAAGGATGATATGGCAAGAAAGGGGGTGTCTGTTGAAATTACGAGTAATAGAGAATTAAGGATGAAGAAGACTTAATGCGACAAGAGAATGATGATGGTTCAGCCCCCCTATTGCGTATCTTTTTAACGTCAGTGGCTATCAGAAATGTCCATAGATTAACTGTAAATTGGTTATGGTTTGGTACATTTTTTTCTTAAAAACTCACCATTTGACAGTTATTTGATAGACATTATAAGTTATCCACTGTCATTATAAGATACACAATAGCCCTGCTGCATGGAAATAGCTGAGTAGATAGAGCGTGATGCAAACAACGCTTAAACCACGTTTGTATTATCTATGGTATTTGTTTCTTCAAAAAACAGCTGGCCTGGCCCAATAGCTTCTATTGTAATTGTAAGTCCACGTCAGATCATTGGCCTACAGTCCACTACAGTCAGTTAGAAACAACGGTTGGTAATACAAAATGACAGTGACTACAGTACCGCTACGTAAATGTCCCCCGAGACGGAGTAACGAGGCGGATCGGCTAGATTCTTTTATTATAAGTGGCCAGTTTGTTATACAATGAAGTTTTTTAAAAAGGTTAGTTAGTAAGCTCAATATTTTTTTTTTAGGCACTAATCCTCAACCATAAGCGAATATCAATTTAAAGCTCTCTGAGCGAAGTAGTATGTGTAAGAGTGGTGCTGAAAAGTAAGTCGTCAAGATTATGCATAGCTAAGTGAGACTCTTGAATATTTGCTGAGGTCAGTGGTCATCATCACAAATTCAGAATAGGCTCGAAAGATAGTCGCATAAAGCGGTGCTGAATAAATTGAGGACCCATCTAAAAAGAGGACATTAATGTCGGAAGTCACTTTAGTTAGACTAAGCACTAGCTTTCCATACATTTTACATAGCTTTCAATGAGAGAAAATTCTCAAGAACCTTAGCCTCCTTGCTTGCTACGAGAACCATCTAACCTTCATTACTAAGATCAATAGCCCATACATCTACATTTATCAGTCATCTCCAAACGCATGCTGTCTTCATTGTTTCTTAAATCTATAGCCACTATTAATAAACAGCTAGTACACCTTTTTACGGCCCTTTGTTAGAATCTTCCCATACGCAGAATCCGAGCCATGACCCAAAAAATACGTGATTTAGTGGAGCAAGTGTTTTACGGGCTGTAATCATTGAATTATGGTGATGTAATACTTATTCACTTGAGAAAGTTTAATTACTTCTTGTGTTTATGTTCGCCTGGTACAAGTTGAGAGGTATGGTACACTTGGTACAAGATGAAAGAGGCGATGATTGCGAAAGATTTTGTTCTTATAACTTGGGAAAGAGACTCGAAATTCTGTAAATCTAGATATAGAAGGTTGGATGTAGAATTCGTAATCCAAATCTAAACTTATTATAACGACATAAAGTGATGCAGAGGAATGAGATAATTGTAATGAGTAAAATGTTGAGTATGAATGTAGATGGTGTGGTGTGGTGGTGGTATAAGAGTAGAGGAAGATCAAAGAAACGATAGATGGACTGTGTGAAGGATGACTTGGTTATAGAAAGGAGGTGACTGCTGAGACGATGAGTAATAGAGAAGAAAAGAGAGAGAAAAATAGGAGAGAGAGAGAAGAAGAGATAAATTGGCATAAGGGCAGGAGAATGATCAATGATGATGATTAAGTTTCGATATGGTCGAATGATATATCTTGTGAATCAATGAATGATATATTTCTTCCAGGAAATCGTGGGCACAAGAAATACTTTAAGTGAGACATGTTTTAGAAATAGTATTGACGTTTCATCAACATGTCTCACTTAATTATTAGGCCTAGGTTCGCTAAGATGGTGACGAACCTATACTTATAGCGTGTTGCCTCAAGGATTAAAGACATTAGTGGCAATCAGCATTGGACCAGTGAAGCATGTTCAGTTAAATATTGGTTAGAAGAACAGAAAAGTTAGAGGCAGAAATAGCCAGTCTCGTTTCTACTCCACATGACACAATTATTAAAATATGTTTAATATATAACAGACAGTGATTGTCTGAGGATCACAATCGCTCATCTTTCATGTCTTAAAACAACGCATTGTATCGAATATCTTCGTGAGAACCTGCCGAGATCCCGTATTGTCTGCTGATTGATGTTTTATCATCAAAGTTTCTATTGAGAAGACATGAATAATGCATACTTTCTGTTATGCAGGCACTTTGTAGTTGAAAATGTTAAGATTTTTCTGATGGAGGTCAAGGATAAAACTGTGTATGGAAAACGAATCTCGTGTAAAAGATAGCATCAAACGAAAACAGTGTTGTGAAGATTGCAGTTACCTAATTGCTTTCTCAAATTCAGATGGTCAGCCTTTCATTGAGTAGAGAGTTATCTGTTGTTTGACTCCCTTGATGGCGACTGCTGAGCCTGAAGTCCCGGATTCGATTGCTGGGTCGGACAAAGTGTTATTGGGTTTATTTATCAGGAATATCTGCTTAGCAGCCTTGGAATCTGGATTTGTGCCCGGTTAAAGACAATAGGCTTGCCCCTCGCCAGTCGCCCCCCATTACATGGGACTATGGGTATACTATTGAATACACCTCTGCCTAACCGATCGGGGATTTCAGGCATGATATGTGTTTTGAATTTGAACTCTAGTGAAAACAAACCGATATTCGTGAGTGAATCAGGCTGGCACACGTGTCAGGGCAAACAAATGATTGGCAAAACAATAAAATCATTATAATAACGATCTCTATGTATATTTTCAATACGAATGACAAAGCTATTGCCTAAGCCGTCACAATGCGTTACATAAACCTACTTTATGAAACTGGATGCGGTCCTGAATACCATTTATTTTATTAATTTAAATGCATATCGCATCCTTTGGGCTGTGGTGGTGGATTGACAGAGCGTGGATCGTTTTTAGTGGTATTGGAGGTCCTAGGTTTGTGGGAAGCTCTTCAAATATTTTTATTTGATGGTTAGCAAAGAATCAAAGAAGCTCGTGGCTAATAAGAGCCGCTCGGATCAACCTTCAGGTTAAGCCGCGCATGCATATTATATTGGTCTGTAGGTGCGTATCCTGCGCTATTATAACATACCGAGTTTCCTCCGTGTCTCGGAAGCACGTTTAGTCGTTGGTCCCGGCCAAAGACTATTTAATACTCTATGGTCCCGGCTATAATTTGTAGATGTTTGACAGTCGTAACAGCTAGTCTGCGGCCCAAAAGTCTGACAATCTATCTTACCAAGGGCAAAACGGGGGAACACATTTACCGAGTTACAACTGGAATGTGGAGATCAGATCTCAGATAGGCAGTCACTCCGTGTATAATTCTGGTATTCAGCTGCATCCAGTTTGACTGGAAGCCGAGTCCAACTTCATTGGGAAAAGGCTAGGCAGATGATGATGAGTTAGCAAAAGAAGCGATGGAGCTAATGTATGCTGGAAAGTGGTACCTACATTACAACTCGAAAGTACCTAATCAAAGAGCTGACGTAACTGGATCATTGGAAAAGCTTTTCAACAAAGAGTTCTATTCAGCACTTAGCAGACTACATATCACTCATCATCTGCCTAGCCTTTCCCAACTATATTGGGGAGTCGGCTTCCAGTCTAACAGGATGCTGTCATATCACTATCACTACATAATAGGGGATCGGACATAAAAAAACAAATTAGTCCGTCAGATAAATTTTCAAAAATTATTGGACACGTATTTTTTCTTTTTTCTCGTAAACAAAAAATGAAGACGATACAGTGCTTCGAAAACTCGTGTGACGTCATATGATAGTACATTTTGTACCTACAAGTGACGTTTTAAGCCCCACTCCGTGATCTTTGATGCGTTTTATCTTCGTATTTTTTTATTGATTTGATAAAACAAAAAACACGTATTCAATCTTTTTCGATAATCTAACTTACGGACTAAACAGAATCATATTATTTTGACCCAGTCCGATCCCCTATTATTATAAAACAAAGTCCTCCGTCGCTTCTGTTTGTCTGTCTGTTCGCGATAAACTCAAAAAGTACTGCAACGACTTTCATGCTGTTTTCACCAATGGTTCTCGAGGATGGTTTTAGAAATAATTTGACGCGGGCGAAGCTGCGGGCATAAGCTAGTTATTTATAAAACTAAGGTGCTCCGCATTAAAAACTGTACTCCAGACCGCAATCCTTACCATGTTTTGTATTTACGTTTAGCAAATGGAGCGATTTCAATGGCGACGGTTTACTGAGGAACAATCGGCAATGAAATCGATTCTGAATACTGAAAAACAGAAAAACATTTCGGTATTCAGAATCGATCATGAATTTTTCATTCATTTATCGTACAACAAACAATTGAATGACCATTGTGAATGACGTCAGAATCGATCCGAATCAAAACAATTAAGAATAAAACATTTCAGATACCATTTTAGGAAAAAAATATTCTTTCTGGATTTAGCGGAGTTTGATTCTAGACGACACAGATCCAGATGACAGCTAAATTTCGAATTTTGTCCCCGCTTTTTGGTAATGTATGGTTGCTTATTATTATCACTAAACTTGTGTGCAACATTTGCAACTGTAACTGACCTTAGTAAACTGATAAACTGTGCATCACTGATCTAGTGGTCGCAAGTGCTATTGATGAGCACGAGATCCTGCGTTCGATTCCCAGGTCGGGCGTGTTACGAAGAATTGCCTGATAGTTCAATCAGTAAGGGTGCCAAATCTCATGCGTGCACTATGAGTATGGTAATAAATTCCGCAATAGGGGATCGGACAAAAAAAAACTAATTAGTCCGTCAGGTAGATTTCCGAAAATTATTGGACACGTATTTTTTCTTTTTTCACGTAAACTTAAAATGAAGACGATACAGTGCTTCGAAAACTCGTGTGACGTCATATGATAGTACATTTTGACGACACAAGTGACGTTTCAAGCCCCACTCCAAGATCTTTGACGCGTTTTATCTTCGTCATTTTTTATTGATTTGATAAAATAAAAAACACGTATTCAATATTTTTCGATAATCTAACTTACGGACTAAACAGAATTATATTATTTTGACCCAGTCCGATCCCCTATTGTTTGATTGCTATTTCATAATTTATATTCTTAACTGGCCCGTACATGTGCCGAATATTGCCCAAATATTTATACAAAGGCCATTTGCGCAAGTGTTGCCACACTAATAAAAACAATTGTTTATTTAGCAACCCGCAGTGCAGACGTGAGATGCATGCGACTCGAACTCAGGTGGTCATACATTAATTTTATTTTGTAACCACACAATAGAATTTGTAGAATATATCAGTCATTATTATTTCTAATAAAATGATTCATCGGATTTTAAATCAATAAAATACCATACCAATCCATGACTAATTGCAGAAATAGGCCGGTGTATAATCATCGTTGTTGGTTTAATTTTAAATATTGAACACACATTATTTAGGAGGATAATCAATGACTAATCAATATTATTCGGAAGCAAGGAACTATTAAGTACATACTAATTCGCAAGCAACACCAATGATTTGTTTTTAAAAAGGTTCGACAAGGTCTCCGGGCGGGAAGCAATTTCGACCACTTCTTGCGGATGCTATGTTAGTTCCGAGTTTCTGACATTCCGATTAATTCCGAATTGCTTGGGTATAAGTACGGCCGTACGGTACCTTCAAATTCAAGAATTTGACTAGTTGTACAGTACTGTACATGCCTGTGATGAATGGGATAAGAAGTAGTGATAGTGATGCTTAAAAATGAACGGGACGCTCGCGAATTTGGACAACAATGATATCTGATACAGTTACTGCTTGTGGTGGGCGAGAATAAGGAGGAGCGTAAGTCTTTCAATCTTATTTCATCTTCATCAGCATCATCATCAGCCTATAACGTTCCCAACTTCCCACTATGTAACTTAAATTAAAATCCTGTAGTTCTTTAAGGGATGTAGGTTTTTATAATAATACCGGGCATACTCTGGAAGTATTCCGAACAGGGGGCCAATTCTCGGTTTTAGAGATGGTGTCGAACTCGAGAAAAATTTCTAATGACGTCATTTTTTCGAGAAATTTTAAAAGTTGCTATTCTGGGGATGTCGAATTCGACATTTGTCGAAGGCTAACGTTAGAGTTCATGTCGAGTGCTTCTGAGCAGTAGAGATGTCATGTCGATTTAAGATACGTCATTTCTGAGTGAATTTGTTGAGTTTTGGATTGTACACTGTGTTTTCTTTTCTTTAGTTTTTAAATAAAATACGCCTTGGCATCTCATACTGGAAATTCGATTTATACTCTTTGATTTGTGAATTGTGTTTTCTTGAAACGACGACCTTCGCGCAGATAACAGACTCTGTAATTTGTGTACCTACGATTGGACTTGAAACCACTGAAAGATGGACGAGTTTATTAGCATTTTTATCTCGGAGTTGTTGGATAGTGGCGAGCAACTGGCCAATACACGGCGACAACAGCTATCCCGCCGTCGATATTTACGACTTGATCGAAACAGAAGTCATTAAAAACTTCAGACTAAATAAAGATTTAATAAGGGTTCTAATACTTAGATCTATTGGCTCCTGTAATTCAGGATACCACTAAAATAGACCTGAAAACGAAGTTAAATAATTGTTTGCTTCATAATTTTATTAGTAGTCACTGACAGACAGTCAGCTGTCAAACTGATTATTTTTACACTAAACGTTTCGTTTTACTTTGGCTTTGCACGGGACTTATTCAAAAATATATAAATGATGTCCTAATTTTAAGTGTTTCTCATAATTATGTTTACTTGTTTGTTTGTGAAACCAATAAATACTTTTTCTTTCTTTCTTTCTTTCTTTTATACTTAAATAGTTAGGTTTAGTCAGCGTTTTAAAACAAAATCATTCATTCACTCATAGCTACCTAAAACGGAATGCGCGATTCTTCATAATGGTAACATTAGCTTCACTCGAATCGACATTTTCGTGACATTTATTTCTATTTTGACTGAGAATACGGAATTCTGCTCAATTCGAAATTTTTTGGTAGAGATAGAGATATTTTTGATAGACATAGAGATAGACTTACGAACTCGAACTCGAGATAAATGTCGAAAATTGAGAATTGGCCCCCTGCTATACGAAGAAATTCCTATTGGGAAAACTAAATTATCTACACGTTGCTCAAGCAGAGAATCGAAACTTACGACCACTAGACCAAAGAACCAGTCTATTTTTTTCCAAAGACTATGGCCACCATTCCTTTCTTTTTTCAAACAAGGAACTCCAAGGCCGCAGGGAAATAGGGCTGTGCTTCGCTTGGAGTGGTCATCGTTCTTAGTCGATTAGTATTCACGAGCATGTGTCAAGATCGTGAAATGAATTGCAGATGAAAGTGAAAACGCTTTGGGAGATGCGCAACGAAACTTTCGGACCATTGTCATGGTATTAACTATGTTCACCATTACACTAAGCTAGCGTGTAATAGGGAAGCACTTACTTTGAGCGTTAGAGGATGCATTATGAATGTCTGCGGTCCGTAAGTCGTAAGTAGGTAATGTAAATATGAACTTTCTTTGGGTTGTTTTCTTGTGATGACAGGTGTTAAATAGATGGCTGTGACTCTACTGCTGACATAGACGACTATACTTAGTTGAAATATTTACGACGAAAACAAAGTTTTCTGTAATAAAACAAACTTTCTGAGTACCCAACTTAGCTACAAGTCTGCTCATTAATTTAAACGGTAAAAGTGTGAAAAGAAATCTAACATGAAGAAAAAATGTAAAACTATCATCACCTGACCAGCACCTAGGTTTGAAGTTTTTGCAAGTAGTAACTTATCAGTCAGTCCAAATTAACAATTAAAATAAAACAAAAGACAAGACTGCTTAACCTCATTAGACACCAATAAGGAAGTATACTTTGAACTAGCTAAATAGTTAATGAGCTCATGACAAAGCTTACAAATGAATGGATCAGACACGTTCGTTTGCAACACCGCCATTCTTTCTAATCAAAACGAGACGACCACACAAATGACAATGTTACATGAGTCAAGCTTCTCTGGATGATTTTGTAATTTAGATTTAGGTAGATTGGTGTCTTGTAATGTGGGATTTCCTTATTGCCCTTTCTAGAAATGCCTGTGGTTCGTGTAGAATACTGTATTTCAAACGATTCAATCCAGATTCAGTTCATCATCACACCAATCCCTTCACCGCTTCACTTGTAGCCATTTCCCGCCATTTTGGTCTGACAGTACATAATTGACATTTGTAAGCTAGCATACTTGTGAGATAAAGCTTACCATGGCACTTTTAAGCACTACGGTGTCTTGATTATCAAGAGATATTAGGTCACTGGAAGTCTTTCGGTGGGAGCTTTTCAGCTTTCGAAGAGGAAAACCGCAGAAACGATGGGTGGGTTTGGTAGATGATATGGCTTGAAAAGAGGAGATACTGAATTGATAGATGCTCCAAACAGAATGTAGATGAGGGTTCCTAAAACTCATAACAAGATTTAAACTTAAACCTACTTAAACCGACTTGAATGAAGGGATTGTAGGTAACACTTAGCAATAGTCATACTCATATCAAATTACTTATTGTTTAAAAATGTTTTTAATGAAACGGAAAAGGCATAGAAAGGGTTTCATAACACTATTCGATCTGATTCCAATAATAACTTATCGGATGAATAAAAGTGGATAATGGGAGAAGCTGATCGACCCAAATCAGATGACGAAATCAATTAGAGAGCTTTCATTCTAAATCGGGGAATCCGGAAGTTTGATGGGGCTCTAAATGTTTTTTTTTAAAAGAAGTCAAAAAACCAAAGACTATGCAATTATGGATCTTATATTAGGCTTGGTTGCATCATAAATCACGTATGAGCTTTAAAGATAACCCATCATTTGAAGATGGCCTGTTCATCTTTTGTGGTGCAAACAAGCGGGCCTTAGTAAGTTAGGCAATGGAAGCATAGTTTTAAAGGCTTCAAATAATTGAGTTATAAAAACAATGCTATTCGTTTTTCCGCAAGATTTAAGCACGTGTTTCTTCATATCGATATTGCTGTAAAATGTTATTGAAAAGAGATTATAAACTTAGATTAGAACTACGTAAACTTTAGTATGATTCAATTTTAAACATGATTGTTCTCGCGTCTAGCTAGATTTGTAATAAAATGAAATTAACCTTTTGAACGACACGGTCGTGTATAGACGACAAATGAAAACGTGTCCAATACGCCACCGACGGACGTCTATAGAGTTATAGACGACAAAAAACGTTTTTTTTTTATACTTTTGCCTTGGCGTGGGAGGTGCACCATGCGTCTAAAGGTTAAAATAATATTGATTGACTCATTAGTTCATAGAATCAATGAAGTAGATTTATTTGATTTACTAGCTGATGCCCGCGGCTTCACCCGCGTGGATGTCGTTCAAATTATATACTAAAACCTTCCTCTTGAATCACTCTATCTATTAAAAAACGCACGCATCAAAATCCGTTGCGTAGTTTTAAAGATTTAAGCATACAAACAAACAAACAGACAAAAAAGCGACTTTGTTTTATACTATGTAAGGATGAGTCAATTATTCAATTAAAATTATCAAATACCATTATGGCAGACGAATTAAACGAAATAGTAGGGAAAGTTAGAGGAACCTTTACTCGTAAAACTGGTCCTGCGAGAGCATAATAAACTGTGGAGAATGTCGAGGCAGGTGAAAGCTTTAAATGGCTATAAATACTAGCTCAGTATTTATATGGAAATATACGTTTTGGTGTCGTATGACAGGTTAAAAGTTTGAATCAAATATGAATATTTTTGTGGTGTACAATAAATAAAAAATATGATATGAAGAAGAGTGAAGTAAATCGTAGCATGACGATAGACAGGGGAGAATGGGAGAAATAAAAGTGTTGAGTGGATCCTAAGTAACATGGGATCATCCTCATTCCTTATTGGTATTGGCGCAGCATGTCTTCTTCTATAGGTACTTCTTCGTTACTCGTCATCGCATCAGATATCTCCATTCTTGTCTTGCCACAAAAGCAAAACATAATAATATGCTTTAAGTCAAAAATTAACAAACGAAAATTAAGTTGAAAATATAAATGATTTTTCAGATACTGGTTGTAGTTTTCACGCAATGTTCCGATTACTACTTAAAGTATGTCGGACACGCTCTACGATTTGTCGATTTTCAATTTCCTTAGGCAGTGTTAATTTTACTACAGCTATTCATTATTATAATTATGTAATTACTACCTGCTCGTATACTAGAGAACACGACATGAAGCATCGCTAACATTTTGGTAATATTTCATGCTTGCCTTCACTCTGTTTGCTATAAACTACAACAGACTTTCCACTAACTTGGGAGTTCCTCAAATACTTAATTTTTGTTTTCGGTAGTGAAATCTCAATAAATTTTAAACCTATGCTTGGATTAGGTATCCTTCTATTAAATTAATTGTTTCATTCTAGCTACCCGCGGCAGAAATATTTAAGTAATAAAATAAAAACCTCCTACTAGATATAATTCTCTAAATTATGGTTAAATAGAGCTTTAAATCATGTCAAGATTTTAAAGAGCTAAGCATCGATCACTAATATTATTAGTTAAAAATCTTGTTTAAAATCTTGAGCTAAGTGAAAAATTACCCAAGAAAGCCATTTAAAAAAGAAAAACGAAAAGAAAATATAGTAGATTTTACAACAAGTGCACAAAACGAACCATTTTTATCCGAGACCTTTAGCAGCCCGAGCCGAAGGCGAGGGCTGATAGTAATGTCGAGGATAAAACTGGTTTTGTGGACGAGTTATAAACTCTGCTTTTCACTTCGAATGCGAGGAAATAAAACAGTAGTTCATATTTATTTAATTAAAATCGCTTTTTTTTTTAATCTTACGAAATTGATATTAGGCTTGCAGACCTATACAGCCTAGATATTAATTTTGTAACAATAATTTTCATTATTTAATTAATAACTTACCTACCGTACTTGAATTTAAATTTTAATATCTTTTAAGTCTTAAAAAACACATTATAAGGCAAATAAATTAAAGTAAATATTATATATCTATGAACTTCTTATTGTGTTTGGCTGTATGGCTCATTTTCTTTGCCTTAATAAAGATACATTTATGAGTAGATACGTTAATGCCCTTGTGCACAAAAATCGATTTTGTGCAGCCTAAGTATATCCTGCACAAATAAGCACTTTCAGAGCATGAGAAGTGAAAAGATAGTTTTTC
Source organism: Diarsia dahlii (assembly GCA_949775195.1). Classification (NCBI taxonomy): domain Eukaryota; kingdom Metazoa; phylum Arthropoda; class Insecta; order Lepidoptera; family Noctuidae; genus Diarsia; species Diarsia dahlii. Next base: position 8,582,756 of record OX459210.1, on the reverse strand, counting down.
ATGGTTAGGGAAAGAGGGGTACCTACCTAAAGGTTCTATAATCAGCCCCATTACGATTCGAAATTAAATGAGAAGATAACATTACTTGAGATAATTATGTATAGTGGCTAAACTTAAATGTGTCTTTAGTGCGTGTGACAGCTATGATTAGGAAGTTGGTAAATGAACTAAGTATAAAAATCTACTGGGTAAGAAGCTCGTTCCATCGTCGACATCATCTCTGCCCTCAGGGCAAGATTGAAGTCAAGAGCAGGCCCATTTATAATAAAAAAAAAGTTGATGTGGCACTCGGAGACTGCCGCGGTAAAGCTATTGCATAGAATTTTTTAACAACTTATGCAAATAATTATTTATTTATTTTATTTATGCAGTATTTTTTAAAAAGAATTTAAATTATATAAGTAAATCAAAAGTAACCATCATAGACTAAGCTAGTAAGAAACTCTATGACAGAAAATTTAAAAGAAAAAGTATTGTCAGCTTGTCAGCCTGACGTAAGTGTCTTATCATTGAAAAATAAGAATTTTTATTTTTTTATTTTAGATATTTTATAAGAAAACGAATCGTTTTCTAAGACCGATTCGCAGAATAGTAATGCAAAAACCAATAAAACGTATGATAGATGCGTAATAATAATAAAATGAATGTAATATAGAGTAGGTACTCGACGAGTACTCACTCATTATCTTTCACTATTTTTTCGTGACTTTCTTCATTAATAAATGCACTTTGTTTATTCATATTTAAAACACTTTGTACACAAATTATACGAGTAAGAATATTTTAGAAGGAGGAAGCAGAGAGACAAAACAGAAAAACTTTACACCTTTACAACGTGAGGTTATAAATTATTTAATTTGACAACCTCAGTTGACAACCTTGTTATTTTCCGTAACCATAGCAACCTGGTTGAATACTGGATCTTGCATATTTTCGTTGGGGAATTTCTGGATTCGCTCTCCACGCTCAAGGCCCGCGATAGAAGCTATGCAATAGCTTAAAAAAAAAAAAGGTATGTGAAATGTAGAAATCAGAGGAAATGTTACTTGCGTCTGGTGTGGAATGTTGCGCTTAGCCCAAGATAGCTAACGTAATAAGCCTGGTTCACGTTACAACACTTGCACTTACACCATTCACTGAGAGTTTCCATTCAGATAACGTGTGCAATATTATTTGTCGTATTTTTTACATAGTATCAGGACCTAAGTGGTTAATGCTTACAAATATTAATGATGGAAAAGAACTTCCTCAATAAGTGATCGTTATTGTAGTGGTCATGCGGATTTCCAACGGATTTCTGCATTAACAAAATTATGTTATACGATTTACACGATTATCGTGAGAAAGGTTTTGGATATGAATGTGGATGGGTATAAGAGTAGAGGAAAACCAAAGGAACGATGGATGGACTGTATTAAGAATGATATGGCAAAAAAGGAGGTGTATCATGAGATGACGAGAAACTGAGAAGTATGGAAGAAGAAGACCCCAAATGAATTGGGATAGGGGCAAAAGAATTATGATGATGATGATCCGATGATTTACACGACAGGTAGGGTCAAGGCGGCAACAGACTTCCGATGAGTGAGAGAGATGCTTTTGAAACAACGGGCAATACGCCACTGTTTTCGCTATAGCCTCTGTTGCCGCCTTAACCATACACATGTCTCATGTCATGACACATCATTATGGTCGAAGTATAACAAATAGGATCTAAATATAAATGTTCTAAATATATATTTATAAGATCACCAGTTCAAGGTTGGCCATTATTTAAATGATTTTGACATTAGGAAGTTCCATTTTTATTAGGTTTGTAATATTGTTTGGAGGTTTCGGTTAAGGCCTTTAAAGAATTCTTAGCTTTGTGGATAAATTGTAGCATCGTTTTCTCTTCTCAACCAAGTCACTCTTCGCTCGCGTGGTGAAATAATAATAATGGCTCATTCCAGAGAAGCAGTTAGCAACAGCAATGATTGAGCATCTACACATCATAGACGAATACAGTACTTTCCGCGACTGATCGTCATACCAGATTTCTCTGGTCTAGTTATACATTTTTAGCTAGACTACTTAGATGGCTAGAAGCTAGAGGCAACGTTCTCATTCATGATCACAAATTGGTAACGCATTAGCCATGTTTTCATTTTCTTTTATCGAATTCGTTTTTGCCAATTGTCATCGATGACTTACGACTTTCTTCGACATTTCTTTTTATTATTGTAAGCGACACAGTGAAGGTCAAAACCATAGACAATTCTTTTTTGCCGCGTTTTTAGGGATTTATTGTTTTTCCGTTGTTTTCAAATGAAATCGGATTCGATGAATGAATGATCGGTGATCGTGAATTCGTGACGAACGGTTGTTTTTTTTTTATCTAACGACTCGGATATCTTTTTTAATTCTTGGCAACGCAACGGTAACAAATCGAAAGTAGGGGAGGTAACGTTCGAGTGAAAGTTATATTTTTTTGGAACTTTTTGGTTTATTTTCATTAATTTACGTTTACGTTTGTGTTATTTATTAGCTACACTAACTTATGACAATCTAGCTTTATTTCTGTATTAAGTTCTGGTTTAAATATCGAATACATAATAATTTGTTTCTAATACTTAAGTTTTGCTTTAAAATAGAAACATTAATGCTTGAATCGTAAACCAGTTTTATGTTTTCTCAAATTATTTAGAAACATAAGTATTTAAGTACTGAGTCACTACTGAGTATCTGCGAGAAACCTACTATTTAGAATTTCTCTTTGGAAATGTAGTTGACAAGTAATAATTTGTGGTTTCAGAGGAAACGACTACCATTAAATTAAATATAGTAAGTAAGTATAGAAAACTATTTATCATGCTTAGGTACCAACTTATTTAGGTTGATTTAATTGAACGAGTCCTGCTTTTATTTAATGACAAAAAGTTTTAAAAATCTTTATTTTTACCCGACTGCGGCGAAGCCCAAAAGGAGGGTTATGTGTTTGACGTGTATGTATGTATGTATGTATGTATGTATGTATGTATGTCCGTTTCTTTGTTCCCTCATAACTCATAAACGGACGAACCGATTTGAATGAAATATACGTCATTAGATTCGTCTTGATGGCGCGAGTGTTATAGGCTACATTAAAATTAAAAAACAAAGAAAAATTGCGGATTTTGGGGGCCAAATCGCGGAGTTCAAAAAAAATTTTTTTTCCAATACCATCGAGTAGGGTATCAAAATAAAGGGTTTTAAAAGGAGATTACAAAAATATATAACACTTATATGTTTAAAAGAAATTCAAAGTGGAAAATTCTATAAACAAGCACAAAAGTTAAATCATCTGCGAAGAATTTTAATTTTAATTTTACGCGACCAACGAAAAACAAACACAAAAGAACTAAAAAGCTGGAAATAAAAAAAGTAGTTAAAAAACTAAAAAACCCGACTGAAAAAACTGAAAATCAAAAAACAAGCACATTTTAAATTAAACAAAACTTGGAAGCAGGCGGGGTTCATTTGAATATTAAATTATGAAAAGAAAAAATGAAAATAGAATGGACCCCGCCTGCTTCCAAGTTTTGTTTAATTTAAAATGTGCTTGTTTTTTGATTTTCAGTTTTTTCAGTCGGGTTTTTTAGTTTTTTAACTACTTTTTTTTTCGTTTATGCATTTTAGTTGTGGTATGTATGATATATCAGAAAAACGGAAAATAAAGATCATGGGGACGTGGCCGAAAACTTCCCCTTTTTTAACCCGGTTTACCCAAATATACCTACTACAAAAGTAATTTTTGAGACTCAATCTCTACCCTACCTAAAAAGTCTTTTACCCTTAAATCTCTGGAGTCATACAAGATTTGACCATCTTAAATCAAGTCCTTCAATACCACTTTCAGAATTTTAATAACACTTTCTAAGGACCATCATTCATCATTTCAGCCAAAAGACGTCCACTGCCGGACATAGGCCTCCCCCAGGCATTTTTGGGGGGGTTTGCCATAATCGCCACGCTTGGCAGGCGGGTTGGCGATCGCAGTATGGTTGTTACAAAGACACAGAGAACGCTGCTGCCCATTCTCTGGTAAGTCCCTTAGTCGCCTCTTACGACACCCACGGGAAGTTAAGGGATGGTGCTATTCTTTACGTCCGACACCACACGGAACCATAACTAACTAACCTAAGGACCATAGTTCCGGGTATTTTTTTAATTTCGAATTTAGAAAATCAATCAATCTCTATGATTGGCCAGTCTATCATCTTTATCGTAAATACATTCTAGCATTTCATAATGTTACTTTCACTTTTCGTGTTTTATCTCACAAGACGTGTAAAAAAGTGTTCAGTTGTATTCCGGGGACAACATAATATATACTAACGCCTGTAATGCCTGAAGTGCTAAGCACTTAGGCAGAGGTGTACACTGTACGTACATACACGTTATGTGTTAGTCTCATGTAATAGGGGGCGAGCCTATTGCCATCCACCGGGCGAAAAATCAGACTTCGTGGCTGCTACTGAGAATTTCCTGATGGAAGCCCAATTACACAGAACCTCATGCTCACCAGTCGGACCCATAGACGGCAACGAAACCTTAATATTATTATGATCCTTTCATTCTTAAATATGGTATGACTGTATGGACACGCACTTTAAAGTGCCATTGAAATTTGTCAATTTGCTATCTATTATTCAGGTTCATTAACAGTATTTGAAGACAGCTCATTTCTGTGCAGTTTTGTCAAAACTTTATCATGCTAATTAGTTGTACTCCTACTCGTAATGCGGTTAGCGGTTACAGTTATGAGCGATAAGATTTGTTGATATGAATCAGGCAAATTGCAATTGTATGTTGTTATTAAAGCTGGCAATGCTGGGACATAATGTTATTTTCACTTCTCTCGCTCTAAAAATCGATGTCGTGCGTAGGCGACATAAAGTCGCGTTTTATGCTCTAGAGCATAAAGTAAAATCTTCGTCGAAGACCAAGGTAATCGGCACAGGTAATCGGCCCAACAGCCACAGGAACAACTTCAACTTCATAGAATAACCTCTTTAATTTAATTCGTTTCGCTAGTATTCTAAGAACAAGGGAGGGATTACTGCTTTTCATTACGAATACAAGGAAAGTTGATGGGAATAGGCTTCCCCCAATTACCTAAATCGCTTGATGGCAATAGGCTTGCTCTTAATTAGGTTGGTTGATGGCAATAGGCTTGCTCCTAATTACATCATTTGATGGGAATAGGCTTATTCTTAATTACATCGGTTGATGGCAATAGGCTTGCTCCTAATAAGATTGGTTGATGGCAATAGGCTTTTCCTAATTACATCAGTTGATGGCAATAGGCTTGCTCAAAATGTTTTTTATAACTGAGCAGTATGAGTAACGACATAATAAGTCAGGTGTTATGTCAAGTTTCCTACTGAAAAAAAAAAAGTTAATTGGTGGGAACCATAATTATTTTTACAATATTTACAAGTTGCTGTTGCATTTCCTCGCAATCGAAGTGAAAAGTAGAGTGTAAAACTCGTCCATAAAACCCATTTTACTCTCTACTTTATATCCATCCTCGCTCGCAAGCTCGCATCGGATGGATAAACGTCTCGCGCAAAATGCTGCGTTTTATGCACTTGTTGTACAATCTACTATTTTGCTCCTCTAGTAGGTAACCTACTATTCCTACTACTGTATAATTTAACAACAAAAAGAGAGCAAAGAATTATAGAGCGGACATTGGGAACAATTTCATACAAAAATTCTGCTCTCAAAGATTTGGACATACGAATGCGACCTGACAAGCGGGAATGTGATACTGATACTACACACCAAGTATTGGATGGATTACGATTTTCTTCGTCTTGTTCCGTCTCCTGCTCATAAATATTGAAATATATTTACCTGAAGAATTATTCTTTACACAATAGCTAGCGGTTAATTGTCAGGCCTGACACAGGGCTGTAACAGCTGTAAGTACTAATTTGTTCTGGAATTCTACAATTAGATTTCAGGCACCAGCTTTCATGTTCTTTGTAAATGACCTATTAGTATGGGCCGCTATAAGGAGGACGCTGTGAACTGAGGCTGTGAAAATAACAATGTAATTTACTCGTTGTCCAAAAAGATTTTATCTCTCTAAGGTCGTTACATACTTTTCCACCTGCCTACTTGTTGGGTACGAAAAATAATACAGTTATAATTACCGAACGACCGCTGTTACCAGCATTAAAAAAAGAAATTGGTCCAATTTTCTCCACGGATAGTTATTATAAAAAACAGACACACTTTATTATTGTATAATAATAGCAAGGTAGGTAATCAGTAGCCCTAACAGTAGAAAGTTTCCCAAATGTCTTACGGGTGTTACGTATAAAAGGTGGGAAAAAATTCTAGAACTTAAAGATATAAATTAAAGATTTAGTTATTGTTTGAGGAGATTGCTGTACTTCCTGGGAATGTGGACAATAATATTATGAGTGAGAACTAAGAAGAATGAGGAAGATAATGAAAAGGCAGTCCGGAGCTTGGAATGAGATTCGCTAGATGTCAGAATGTCATGCGGAAATATGAACTTTTGTAACAATCAGGGAAATTGTTGCAGACTATTGTGTATGGTATGGCAACATCATTGCTTTGCCTTTTCAAGTCTATGTTTGGGTAGCTGTATACCAGTATTTCACATGGAGCAACTGCCAATCTGACCTTCACAACCCAGTTAGTACTGGGAAATATAATTCCCCCTTGGTAAGACTGTTTGTCAGACTTTCAGGCCAGTGACTACCTGAAACGACTATCAAAGGTCTACAAATGACAGCTGGGAACTCGGGACCAACGGCTTAGCTTGCTTTCCGAGGCACGGAGGAAACTAGGTTTGTAGGTGGTCACCCATCCACCAACCAACCTAGGCAATCGTGGCTTAACCTGTAGATCGACCCAAACGACTGTTATTATAGTCACGAGCTGCTCGGGCAGAAATACTCATAGATAGGTGTATCTATTTAAACTTAAAGCTTCAAACGTATAGCTAAGTTACTCAAGCACTGGGAAGGTAATTTAGCATTAGGCCCTTCACTGACACTGGTTCACCTTCGTTGAATCATGTCTTCCGTGGAAGGAGAAACCAGTTGATATCATTTTAATCGGCCATTCTAGCCGAGTTGACTACGGAGGGGGAAGTTACGAATTGATGTATATATCTCTAATTTAAAACGACGTTTTTGTTGTTTTTGTAGTACTTAATTGTCACGCCTAAACAGAGTTAAATTAGGTATATTGACTAGTGAAACTCTGCAAATCATCTGCGATGAATTTTAAGCGACCAACGAAAGAACAAACACAAAATAACTAAAAAGTTGGAAATTATAAAGAAAAGTAGTTAAAAAACTAAAAAACCCGACTGAAAAAACTGAAAAGCAAAAACAAGCACATTTTAAATTAAACAAAACTTGGAAGTAGGCGGGGTTCATTTTAATATTAAATTATGAAATGAAAATAGAATGGACCCCGCCGGACATAATAACTTTTCAGTTTTTTCAGTCGGGTTTTTTAGATTTTTAACTACTATTTTGTTCGATTTTTTATTCTTGTGGTTAGTGGTTGGTTAACCTATTGTCAGAGTTTTTATGCTGCCTATAGGCCTCTGACTTGGCTTTACTAGCCGTCGAGAAATATTTCGAATGCATGCAGGGCCCCGAGTGCCCCCGAGTCTGCTATTCCATAGTGTCAGAATGGTCTATCATTGATCTCATAATTGTTGATTTTGACAAGTAGACGATCAATCAACAATTATGAGATCAATGATAGACCATTCTGACACTATTGAATAGCAGACTCGGGGCCCTGGATTGCTCACGATGTTTGTCTTCACAGAAAAATATTGCAAATTTTTGTCGATAATTTATTCTGTAATATCGTCTTTACATATCGATACCTACATGTGATATTAGTGGGGTTTCGCTAGCTAATTTAATGCGAAACGGTATTTTCTTAATAGAATTGTGCAAAATATTTACCAGTGTGTAAAAGAAAGTGTATACCTTGTAAGAAAGTTTAGCATATTAATAATAACATATTGTTGGGCCCGAGGCTGACCTTATGCAAATGTTTGGTAGCCGTACCTACAGCGGACGAACGCAAATTGTTCGTGTTTACTGTTCCGGGTCAGAGCAGCGGTTAAAAATAGATTTATTGTTACTTAGTAATATTTTAAACACATACTAGGAGGAAGTCTGAAAGTGGCGCCGCCCGGTGACTGAAAAGTTGTGTGGAAATCGGTTGTCGTGGTATGGGCATGTGATGCGGAGGAATGAGGAAAATGTCGTGAGGAAGAGAGAAGAGGAAGACCAAAGAAGCGATGGATGGACTGTTTAAGGTGGATGTTCCAGGGTAGCCCGCGAAATTCAAATTTTCTTACGTTTTTAGCGATTTGCAGGCCAGTGCTAGGTTGTATGTTAGTGAAAATATGATTCGCGGATGTAAGACGTATGCAGTTACAGAATTATAATCATCAAAATCATCATTACAACCCTCCAAGTTCATGTAACTGTCAAGAATGAATATTTCATCAAAAAGTCATTCTTGAAAGTTACGTGAACTTGGAGGGTTGTAATAATGATTTTACTAACATACAACCTAGCACTGGCCTGTAAATCGCTAAAAACGTAAGAAAAATTGAATTTCGCGGGCTACCCTGGAACATCAACCTTAAGAATGATATGGTAAGAAAGGAGGTGTCACATGATATGACGAGAAACAGAGAAGTATGGAAGAAGAAGACATGCTGCGCCGACCCCAAAGGAATTGGGATACGGGCAAGACAATGATGATGACATATTACTAACAGAAACAGAGTGAACAGGCATCTTCTGGACACGCTCGTTTCATAATAGACCTCATCCATCGTTTTCCATCAGCCGAGATAGAGATTACGATTAGGCCGAATTCGAAATTTAAAAAAAATTAAAATTATGACGAGACCAAGATCGTGATACCACAAAGTACATAATAGGTGCTTAGACTAAACAACCAAGACGCTCAACAGTGAATGACTTTTACCCTAATTGTACGAAATAAAAAATAACAACGAACCATAGACACTGTCATTTAAAACAAGGCAAAGGCACGACTCAAAAAGTCACTTCACTTCTCTCGCTCTAAAATTCGTCTTTATGTCGTGCGTAGGCGACATAAAGTCGCGTTTTATGCTCTAGAGCATAAAGTAAAATCTTCGTCGAAGAACAAGGTAATCGGCACAGGTAATCGGCCCAACAGCCACACGAACAACTTCAACTTCATAGAATAACCTCTTTAATTCGTTTCGTTAGTATTCTAAGAACAAGGGATTACTGCTTTTCATTACGAATACAAGGAAAGTTGATGGGAATAGGCTTGCCCCAATTACCTAAATCGCTTGATGGCAATAGGCTTGCCCCCAATTACATCAGTTGATGGCAATAGGCTTGCCCCTAATTACATCAGTTGATGACAATAGGATTTTCCTAATTACATCGGATGATGGCAATAGGCTTGCCCCCAATTACATCAGTTGATGGCAATAGGCTTGCTCCTAATTAGATCGGTTTATGGCAATAGGTTTGCTTCTAATTAGATTGGTTGATGGTAATAGGCTTGCTCCTAATTACATCGGTTGATGGCATTAGGCTTGCCCCCAATTACATCAGTTGATGGCAATAGGCTTACTCCTAATAACATTGCTTGATGGCAATAGGCTTGCTCAAAATGTTTTTATAACTGAGCAGTATGAGTAACGACCCAAGTCAGGTGTTATGTCACGTTTCCTACCGAAAAAAAGAAAAAAGTTAATTGACGGGAACAATAATTATTTTTACAATATTTACAAGTTGCTGTTTCATTTCCTCGCAATCGAAGTGAAAAGTAGAGTGTAAAACTCGTCCATAAAACCCATTTTGCTCTCTACTTTATATCCATCCTCGCTCGCAAGCTCGCATCGGATGGATAAACGTCTCGCGCAAAATGGTGCGTTTTATGCACTTGGTGTACAATCTACTATTGTGTCCGTTCGTAAAGAGAAACGACCACTACCACGGTTGAAAGGCTTGACAAAGTTGCGTATGCACTTGTGCAATCTAATTTAGGTCCTATGCATGTTACTTTTAGAATCAAATTGGTTGCACAATTAATCGGTGACGGTCGGTCACGGCATTATGAGCCTAATACGATATTTGCGATTTCCTTGTGTTGCACTCTCACTGGGCATGTGGAAACAAGGAAAGGAAGAATGTCGTCACATAATAACAAACAACAGGCGACTAACCGCTTATTGGAAAACGGAAATATTGAGCTGATGTTTTTTTTTTTCTGGCAACTCTACCTCGCATACTGTAGACACGCTGAAAGGTTTGAAAAATAAGTTTCTAAAACCATTCCATATTTTCAATTTGTTTAAAGAATGTTCGATTCATAAAAGATAATGAGTTGACGACTAGATGACAACTTCATTAGCTGACAAGCACAGTTTCATTTATGTCTACTTATTTAATTCAGTGAAATACTAATTATACCTAACTAAAGCTGAACAGTACCTATTAATTGTTACTGTGGCTGTGTGATTGTGTTGTGACTAACATTGCATCTAATTTATCAGAGTGATTATTAGGGCGAAACAATCTGTGTGAACAATTACATAATTTGTTAACACACTAGTTTTTAGACCAGAAAGATCGAAATCTAGACGCATTCATTCAAGCAGATTTTTCTCACGAGGTCATTTCAGAGACGATAATGGCAACACTTATAACGTTGCAAATGTTGCAATATAATTTTTTCAAATATTTAAACGAACAGACTTTATGCAATATTGCAGGCGACTATGATGCTTCACTGACAAGAATCAAATTCAGCCTTAAAATTCCAAGGAATACTTACATAATTTTCTTTTATTAATTACCTAATTATAAGAGAATATTTTAATTATGCTCTAATACAACCTTCTTTTAATCGTTTGTAGCCATACATTGTGCGAGACGTTATTAAAAACAATGGTTTGCTCGCAGAACAGTTCAATAGAAATCGGATATAGGATGCGGATCACGTTCGAATTCGGAAGTGATCAAGGAGTGAGCGACCTTAGTACCGTGCTCGTTTATTTCCTCCCTAACAATGTACTGTGATCTCGGAGTTAATGATACCCTAGTACTTTTTATTAGATTTAGGTACCGTTAAACGGGTTGAATAGAAACAATGCTGTCTCTATTCACCCCTGTTTAAATAGAAAGAGAATTTGGATAGTGGAAAAGATGGATGGAGAGGGCTCTAGGAAGATCAAAGAAAAGATGGATGGGGAAGGAGAAGAAGACCAAAGAAAAGATGGATGGAGTGTGTGAGGAATGATACGGAGGAAAAAGTAATCAATGATAGGTTGCATGACGACTAACAGGGCAGAATGGAAGAAAAAAACGTGTTGCGCCGACCCCAAATGACATGGGATAAGGGCAGGAAGCTGACTTAGTACAGTAGGAGATTCTAATGATAATATACACTAATGAAATCATCTGCACAACACTTTATACAATTTTAGCATCCGTCAAAGACTTATAACTTGATAATGTTACAAGGCTAAATATTATAAAAAAATAAGTCGTGACTTACAGATTTTATTGTCAGTGACGTCACTTTGCTACGAGTTTGTCACGAGAATTTTCTGGCATTTCAGATGTTGACGTTGTAGATCTTTAATAAAACAAGCAAAGCGATAATCCTTCAATAATTTCCTACCTTTTTCTTATTTATTTAACATCATTTCAGCATAATATATTTTCTTCTACCATTAATCACATTTTCTAATGGCACATACAGCTACCCATAGGTATGTTTAAACTTTTGGTTTTGGATACCGCGCTAGTTGTGCCGGTTGTGCGCTTGTTGCCGTTGTTGCCTTCCAAATAAATGAATGGCGATCTCTATGATGATAATGTTGTCCTAGTAATTTTTTACCCACGACGGAACGGAGCAGGTATATAATATGCGTCTAGTTAGGGTGAGAGATGTGTGTGCACTTTTTTACCCACGACGGAACGGAGCAGGTATATGCGTTTAGGGTGAGAGATGTATGTGCACTTTTTTTAAGTTCCCACCTATCTTATAAACTGATGATCCGATTTTGATGCGGTTTTCAATAACGGGTTTGTGCTCGATGAGTTCATGTTCTAAGACAGGTGTCATGGCTGTAACTCACTAGTGGGCGCCACAATACCTACTCGTATTAGTGCAAAACAATGTTGCAATATAATCAAAACGAAATGTCCGATTACAATTCTGTTTTCAGCAATGTGTACGTGGTAGCTTAATGCATGTTCCCAAATAATAAAAATTACGTCTGTAACTCGCTAGAGGGCGCTACAATATTAGTGCAATAGTACATTGTTACCTTAGGGGTGAAAGGAACTTATTTAGTCCCGAGTCGGGGTTTGGCGCCTGAGCGCAGCGAGGGCGCTAATAGTTCGAGGGACTAAATAAGTCTTTAACCCGAGGTAAACACTGTGCTTTTCATTACGAATACAAGGAAAGTTGATGGGAATAGGCTTGCCTCCAATTACCTAAATCGGTGAATAGACTTTGCTCCTAATTACATCGGTTGATGGCAATAGGCTTGCTCTTAATTAGATTAGTTGATGGCAATAGGCTTGATCCTAATTAGATTAGTTGATGGCAATAGGCTTGATCCTAATTACATCAGTTGATGGCAATAGGCTTGCTCCTAATTACATTGGTTGATGGCAATAAGCTTGCTTCTAATTAGATTGGTTGATGGCAATAGGCTTGCCCCCAATTACATCAGTTGATGGCAATAGGCTAGCTCCTAATTACATCGGTCGATGGCAATAGGCTTGCTCCTAATTACATCGGTTGATGGCAATAGGCTTGCTCTTAATTACATCGGTTGATGGCAATAGGCTTGCCCCCAATTACATCAGTTGATGGCAATATGCTTGCTCCTAATTACATTGTTTGATGGTAATGGGCTTGCTCCTAATCACATCGGTTGGTGGCAATAAAAGGCTTGCTCCTAATTACATTGGTTGATGGCAATAGGTTTGCTCCCAATTACAACAAATAATTTGACAGCTGTCAGTAGAAAGCGATTCTCCCTAGGGCTGATAAGTAGTACTTTCAACCCGCTCCGCAGGCATGTTCTGACCCACGTTCAGAGTATGAGTAATGAAAAATAATATTGCAATAATATTAAAACGATTTCAATGCGGTTTTCATCAGCAATGGGTTCGTAGTTGATTGGTGCATGCATGGTCTAAGATAAGTCTTATGATATTAACTCACTAGGGGGCGCTGCTATATTAGTGTGAAACGATTATATTGCAATATTATTAAAATTAAAACGTATTGTCTGATTTCATTTCAATGCGGATTTCAGGAATGAGTTCGTGGGTGACGAGCTTTCCTATAATTCGTATATGCTCTCTAAAAAGTCTAAAATAAAATTAAGCAAAATTATTTTTTTTGAAAATAACCCACGACGGTAAAAATCTAATTGAAAAAGAATAAAATAACTCAAAATAAACATAATTAAGGAATATCCGTCGGGGGCTGCCTTTTCTATATGAAATTTCAACATACTCATACCTACGTGTATTTACAATTCTTCAATAATTGTATTCACGTCACTACCTTTTGCTGGTTTTACCTTTAGCTGGTTTAATTAATGGCAGCCCCCGACGGATATTCCTTAGTTATGTTTATTTTGAGTTATCAGAGATTTACCAACCTATCTGCAGCCAAAATGTGACAGATCTGGGTCTGACAAAACAGCTCCATAAATATTAGAATTTTAGCCATATTCAATAAATTATTACACCGAGAGAAGATCAATGGCGAAATTGCCAAATCAATTTGCCTTTTAGGACAAAAAATTGAATTCCACAACCATTTGTTTACACAATAATAGGACAGCAGAAATGTCAAGACATAGAAATGTATGGGAAAATAATTGACATCCTACTAAACCGTCACGCGATCCGTAAATACCATTCCCATAGGTTTCGTTCAACTTTTTAATAAATTCTTTGCCAATCGTAATTGTTATCTTGGATTTATATCACGTATACACGACACGGTAACACATCAAATTATGTATATCCAGTTTGAAATGGCTTCGCTATTGTATAAAGGGTGTAAAAGTACCTACCGTTAACGAAGCTGGAAGGTAGTATTGTTCTCCCCGTCAGCGTCACTGCGATATTTTTTTTTGTAGACCATACCTGGGAACCCCAGTACGTTAGTAGTTAGAGAGATATTGGGCGTCAAAGTTCCAAATTTTTTACAGTTGTTTTTTTAATATATGGCCCGTTTACTATTCAAAGCCTACATTGAATTCTCCGTGAAATGTGATTTTTCACCCAAAAAAAAAAAAGTAGTTTCCCAGCAATATTTTTTGCGTAGGGGTAGTTTGATGTACCTACCCACATAATGCTTGGTTGACGGCTTCGTGAAGGGTTCGTTTACACCCTGTAGATTTCCCGTACCATTTTTAATTCAACTGTTATTTTGTTTTGATCCACCCCTGTCTCTGTTCACCCCATTTTACCCGGACAGAATTTTGATTTTTGATGCAACAATGTCACATTAATGACACTGATAGCACATTAACACGGTTTAAATCAGCTGATCGCGTTCTTCATTGATGAAAATATTATCCATTTGTAGAAATTGGAACAAATTATTGCTTTTCTTTATTAATTCTCTCGTTCATTAAAATTAAATTCGATCGATTAAAAGTCTTTTCAGTGTAACCTTTGTGCTGTCGGCAAGGCACAAAATAATACGGTCTACCAACAAGTTTTCATTAGCAAGCCCAAACCATTCACTGCGTCATGTTATCGTGTTATAATAACACTAAACATTACGGGGCGTTCCCTAACATACAATGTTGGCCGCAACGAACGGATAACGGTTTATATAACATGTTTTGTTAGCGAAAGTGGGCGCAGTTTAGTGCGGAACGTGCGTAATTCCCCCGCGTTCGCCTGCGGGGCAGTGCGGGGGGAGTAATGTCACACAGTTCGTGTTAGTGCGCGCAAGATACGGACGTTTTGTTATATTTGTGCAGTGATGGAGTGGAACAAGAAAAATACCCTGCATTTTATACAACTAATTCGAGAAAGACCTGCGATTTGGGAGGCAACTGAACATAAGGATAAGCAAAAGAAAGTAGCTGCTCTTTCGGAGTTATCAAAGATAATAGGATTAACGAAAAACGAAGTTAATTTAAAATGGATAAGCCTGAAGGGACAATACGTTAGAGAAAAGAAGAAGGTGAATGGTCTCACGGGTAGTGGAGCAGCCGACAATTTTGTTTCAAAATGGTTTGCTTATCAGGAAATGTCTAGTCTTATGGCTTCCAGCAGTTCCAGCATTCCTCAAGATTCGATGGCCAGTTCTGGAGACAGTCTGGTAAGTTAAAGACCTAGTTAGTCGTAATTATATAGGTACTTACCTACATATCTATCTATATTTTAGACATAGTTTTATAAACCCTACATTTATTAGTTAGGCGGCGACGAAAGAACGTCGAGCGTAGAGGCTAGATGGCGCTGTACGAATATACCCAGCCTTATCATTAATATTCTAAACAACAAGGTTTTAGGATTTATTATAAGTAGGTACAGTCTGTCTCTAAAGTCATGAATTAATGTTTGAGGAACTAAGATTATTCCTCAGACCAACAAAAAAAGGAAGACGACGCGCCACGAACATCAAAAGTGAAGCCAACTTTTTATCTATGTGTGTAGACAATGTCTCGTGAATAGTCGTGAAGTCGTGACGTTCTAGGAGAAATGCGTGTGGTTTTAGTGTAGGTGTGTGCGTGAGCTTGTATGTTTACTTGCTATAGGCGCGTGGTTTTGTGACTTCACTGTTGGTGTTCGCGGCTCGCCGTCTTTCTTTTTTTCTTGGTCTGAGGATTATTCAAAAAATCACACTAAATCATAGTACATCAAATGTCATCGGCTGTCATCAACTTGTTAATTATCTTGATATCTTTTGCATTTTTTAATGTTTTTCAAATTTAAGTCGACAAAACTTCGAAGAAACATGTTAAATATGAGGAAAACAAATAGGAGTGGAGCTCGGGAAATTATTTCAAAGTAGGTATATCAGCGATGTTTGTTAGAACACCAAGCTGAAATTTTATCAAATTTGGATGATATTTATACTCGAACAGCAGCTATGACAGGTATGTAATCGTGTTATTGTTTGTTTTTTTATCTACCAGAAGTCACAAAATTACTAAATATACGATTTTAAGACTAAAATAAGCATTGTTTACATTGCGCATTTATAGGTTAGATTGCAAATGTAAGTAGCTCATAATGTAGTGCGACGTTAGCTTTTGATACTTTTGGGTAATCAAATTTACCGATGATTTTAAATATGAATAAGTTTTAACATGTTTGAAATAAAAATAGTGCTACCTATCTATTTTCTGTTAGATATTGGTTACATCTTTTTTTAAATCTTTCTTTCGGGAAAATCTGAGAGTACCTACAGTGAGGCGTATTGTAGATGAAGGCAAACACAAGATCAGGCCGTCCTAAGAAAGAAATGGTTGACTTCAACATAATTGACGACACGATTGGTGCAGTGGCTGAGCGATTGGACTGCTGCGCTGCGTGTCGCGGGTTCGATTCCCGCACGGAACAAAAATATTTGTATGACCTACAGATAATTGTTTCGGGTCTGGGTGTTTGGTTGTGTATGTGAGTTTAAATGTTTCTGAACGCACCCACGATACAGGAGAAATTTCTAGTGTGGGGCAACGTTAAAAAAAAAAAAAAAAATATGTGCAATTCGACAAAAAATTCAATTCTTTTACTCGGTACTTACCAACTTCAAGGAAAGTTCAGATAGTCGCTAAAACAGATCTGGATTTTAAATGTAGCCTAGAAGTCCTGCGTAAAATTTTGAAATCGATTGGATTTTCTTACAAGAAGTGTCAAAATAACAGAAAGGCTCTAATCGAACAACATATTGCAGCAAATTGGGCAAGAGAAAATGGGCATACAGTGGTATAAAAGTTAAAACATAACATTAATAATAAAAAATATGTACGAACATTTTTATTTTTTTACTCATTTTTATTTCAATGAAGGTCGGAAGGAAAACATCGTGAGGAAATCTGGACTTATAATTATTATAATATAAGTCTGAAATAGCCAACCCGTCTTGAGCATGCGTGGTGATCAGTGCTCGTGCCTTCTCTGTTGAGAAGAGGCCTTTGCCCAGCAGTGGGACAGTAATAGGCTGACACAGATTTTAAATAAAACCAGGTTTGCTTCTAGTACAAAATAATGTGCTAGTATCAAAACCATTTTAGTCACACTATACAGGGTTGCTATGTGCACGAGTCTGCACGACCGCAGCGCCCTCATTTATTTTCATGAAGACAGACTGTACCTACTGGCCCAAATACCCAAAAAGGGCCTAAGTATGTTTTTGTTATAGCAACTTTCCCTACCTACACGGGAAATCTGTGATCTAAATTAGTCTCATAACAACGTCTCTTTCCTTACGAAGAGATTTAAATACTCCTATAATGGTTTTCTAGTTTCTCAACTTGAAAGTGATTCTCCATTCTATACAAAATAATAAAATTGAAGGGTGTGCCTGTGCTTGTAACTTCAATAAGTATTTCAATATTTTTTTTATTGAAAGCAGTTGAAATAATATTGTCACCGTAAAATTGTAAATAGGTAGGTACACTTACCGTTAGATTATAATCTATCTCGCGAGATTGTAATCTATCGAAAGATTGTGAACCGTAACATTAGATTTTATTCTACTGAAGACATAGACAAGCCGTGAAATTGTGAAATGTCATGCGACGAAACCCAACTCGCGCGCTGATTGGTTGAACATCATGTGGCCCGCGCCCGGCCCGGCGCGGCGGCGCCGCCATGTTGTTTTCGTCTGTGCAAACCACACTCCACACAGCGCAAACAGTGTTTTAGTGAGTGTAGTTGCCCATTTTCCGTGTTTTATACTAGTTAAGCTAGTGAACCTATAAAATCTCATTTCATAATATTTATAATGTCGATTATTGAGTCTGTCCGTAAAAAAAACTCAGAAATACCAGTTATTGTTAACCAGGATAAATTTACCAGAGAGTTGCAAAACTATTACAGTGGACATAATGAAAATAGTAAAAAAAAAATATGGACATATCAAAGAATACAAAGTGTAATGAAATTGATAGACGAGTATAACACCATAAAATCGGAAGGTAAGCGACCAACAAACAAGCATTACCATCATGCAAGGAAATACGATGTAATGAATATTAGTGACCAGAAAGTTTTAATTAAGAAAAGAAAGGATAACTCAGATCCTGTATTACAAATAATTCCAATGGAAGAGTATTATCAAAAGAAACTCGAGGCACATATTTCCACTAGACATGGACGTCGAGACAAAATGGTTCGCGCCCTGAAAAATAAATATGTGCTGCCAAAATTTGCTGTTACAATATTCCTAAACTTGTGTAAAACATGTCTATCAAAGAAAAGTTTTTCAAAAAAAGTAGGTAATTGTTGAAAAACCGTTGATTTCTGACGAAAAGAACGAATTTTGTCAAGTTGGCACTGCGTTTAGCATAACTAAAGATTGGATGACACGAAATGCTGTCCTTTCCTCTTCAAATGCAGAACTACTGAGTGACATTTCAAAGGTCAGTAATTTACTTTATAATGTCACGTTTAAATACATTTTAGCAATAGGTACCTACCTATATTTTATACAGCTTGTACCTGCGACTATACATTCCACGCAGTGGCGTGCCTAGGAGTAAGCAATACAGCAAGCACAACTACAACAAGCAGACTGTTTTGGTTAAGTTTTTATAACGGCTGTTTTATTTTACTAGTTATTTTTAATATACCTAATTATAAAAATACAAAAAGTGGTGAACTACACTTTTCGTAGTTCCTATTTAATATTACGTCACAATTTAAGAACAACATTTAGGTGCATTACACAATAACGAATCCACACTCTTTAATCTTTCACAAGGAAATATTACATTAACCACTTCAAAACAAAGTTAGGTAATTCCATCAAAAACTAATGTCAAACTTTAAATCACTAGAAAAAGAAATACAGAAAGAAATGCACGAGCTCACTAGAAATCGCTCAAAACAAATCAATATGAACTAACTTGAAATCTACTTTGTGTCAAAATTCTCGCCACACGCATCATCCATCGCGCGAACCGTGAAACACACATTCTCTTTCAAACATACACTGACTTGCCACGCACACATTCAAATAGTTCAGAAGCTCGGCTTATTCCTCATTCATAATTTCGAATGTTTCCTAAAAGTATTATTAAAAACAAACCAATTTATGAATGAAAAATGCAGTGGAAACAGTGCGTGCTTTCGAGAAAGGGCTACTGGGCTAGCCCCGCCCACTGGCTCACTACTTAACTCTTCTTTTGTTGGTGCTAGAGCGAGCTAGAGACTCGCGGTCGCAGCGGAATATGAAGTTTGACAACGCCGCGCGCTGAGTAATGCGCGAATTTATATTAAATGATATTATTATAATTATTTTGTTAGTGTTATATTATGACTGTTTTTTTATTTGTTGTTTTATTTTAGGGCAAGCACAGCTTTTCTGCTTGTATGGGAGGCCCGCCACTGATTCCACGCAGACGACTGCGAGGAATATAACATAGCCTCCAAAAACGAAGCGACCGCAGCTACAAGATGCCTTCGATTAGGGTCTATGATTTGAATAGCATCAGACCATCGAGATATAAGTACTAACGTACTAGAGAAGCTACGTCAAATAACTGAATTGTCCTATTTCGTAATTTGAATCTTTAGTTCGCTGCAGCGCTAAAATAATAACAATTCGTCTAAACCGTAACTAATTTACCACAAGTTAAAGAAAAGTAGTAAATTAGTTCAGTTTCCGGTCATAAGCGCCATGTAAATCACGGCACTTACGCGTTTTCTTCGGCAACGGTGCGGCGCGATCGCCGCAGTTGATCGAGACAAAGTAGGAATTTACGGTGTCTTCTCTAGTACGTTAGTACGCGTGTTGCGCTGACCCCAAATACTTACCAATCATCATCATCATTTCAGCCAAAAGACGTCCACTGCTGGACATAGGCCTCCCCCAGGTGTCGCTACATTGACCGGTCCCGTGCGTCTCCAGCGGGTCCCCGCAACCTTGACCAGGTCGTCGATCCACCTAGTGGGAAACCTTCCAACGCAACGTTTTCCGGTTCGCGGTCGCCATTCCAGAACTTTTCGGCCCCATCGGCCATCCGTTCTGCGAGCAATGTGCCCTGCTCATTGCCACTTAAGTCTGGCGATTCTTCGGGCTACGTCGGTAACCTTGGTTTTCAAGCGGATGTCCTCATTTCTGATTCGATCACGCAAGGAAACTCCGAGCATAACCCTCTCCATTGCCCTTTGGGTGACTGAGCTTTCTGATGAGGCCCAAATACCAATATTACGAGCCAAAATCAAATCGGAATTCTCTTTAAAATCCTGAAAACCGATTGATTAATCAACTAATCAGCTACAATTACGACTGATAATTCCCCGGTTAACACTCCATTGCGCTTGAACCATTCACTTCCCAAATATACTTATTGGTTTTTGCTTGGTTGCATACTTATTACTGATTGTATAATGCTGATTGATTTGCTTCGGTTCGGTGTCCAGGAAGCGTATTATGAGCTAATCTTCAGTTTTTGCTGTGAACGCAAAAAATGCCATAAAGTAGGTAATACTCGTATTAGTGTTATCAGTGCAAGTCTTACATAGTTTACTTCGTAATAGTCGTTTTTGTGTTGCTTTATGCTGAAGTCATCAAACTTTTTGCTTAGTAAAACTAAGAATGCATGATGGACAGACATTTTACTCAAAGTAATGAAAAGGCTCAGTCGCAAAATGTCTCTTTCGCAAAATGTCTACTGGTTGTAAAATGTCTCTTCCTTCAAGGTGAGAGCCTGGCTCACTCAGACCAAACTCAGTTGGTGATTGAGTGAACTCTGCGCCAAATAACCAATAGACTAAAATAGACCCCTGACATATCGAATTTTACCGTATTTGGTACCTACTGGTAAGGCTGGTCTAAGTAAACTACAATTATTTAACTATAAGATAAAAAAATAAACCAAAGCGATAAGAATACGATTAGGCACGTTTTCCGGTGCAGCAGACGGGCAAATGTCTGACGAATCCAATGACTCACCGTGGTCTGAATAGCTTGGTGCCAATCGATTGAAATGTACGTGAAGTCGAGTTCCCAGAAATTAAGGACAGGCCACCAGAGTTCAAGTAAATATAGCTTAAATAACTAAACGAATAATTATTTAATAATAGGCAACAGGAAAACGCCTTTGCATGTTATAATAATTCTAAAATAAAAAGTTCTCACAGTTATTCTAAATCGTTCAGAAAGTGTAACCTAACGATTGGACAGATCATGAGAATTTTATAAAATCAGTATTCAAAATAATTCCATTCAAATCAATTATATGTTTTAAAAAGTTCTTACCATTCGTTGCCAACTTGCCAATAGGTTTTGTTTGATTTTTGTAAAACCATAACATCGTATCGTGAGAAAAGTATGAATGTGGATGGCATTAAGAGTAGTGATCGATGTAGAATATGTGAAAAATGATAAGGCTAGCAAGCTAGCAAGCCTAGCCGTCGAGAAATATCCCTCAGGGCCCTCAGGCATGCTGGTTTCCTCACGATGTTTCCCTTCACTGAAGCAAGTGGTAAATTTACATGGAATACGCACATGAATTTGAAAAATCAGAGATATCAGTAATCAGGTCTTGGGTTCGAACTTGAGACCTGATTTGGCAGTCGGAAGTTCGGAACAGTCACACCTCTTAACTGTGATGTGATAGTATTATTCCGACTTAAACCAGTCGCTTTGGGTACCGAGATAAATGATAACGAATTAGTACGTGCTTTAAATATAATTTCAAATTCTGTGTTGAATGACAGTTTGTCTTCCATCACAATGTTGCGACGATTTTCTGCTGCTCTCAGCAGAATTATTAGTAACGTGTACTATCAATGTTCGGACTCACGTCTTTTTGAGATCTTCATCGACAGTCCCGCCAGGCAAGACTAAAATTACAGAACGGCACTCAAGCTTGAGTCTTGAGTATTTAAAACTGGTTTTATCAACCAATTAAAGTGAGAGTATTTCGGGAAATCGCTAAGAGGTTGGTCGACTCTTCATGTGAGCAGAGGGCTGGCCTATTTTTTCTGGCCAAAGAATCAGCATTGCTTTCCAACGTGGCAATGCGGCCAGCCTTCTAGGCAGTTTTCCTATTGACAGCAATGTTGATAATTTTTTGATGCTCTGTTATTCTTCATCCCCCTTCTTATTGTTGTACATATTTTATTAGTCTTCTGTAAATTCTATTTGTTTGGAAATAAAGAACTTATCACCAATTAAATGATTTGAACCTGGTTACGTAGCTAAGAACGGTAACGCCCGGTAACAGACTAAAGTTTGACTGATTATTTCTTGAAATTGTGAAGGTTATCCTTGCCCCAGTGACCTCTTTTCAGCCCCTACTTTACCTACACATGGCACATTCTCACCGCCACTGCTACCTCACCCACCAGAAAGTCCGAAAGCAAAATGTTCAACACATTCCATTGTTTTTTATCGACGGCCCGGATATATAACTGCCATGAAATTGGTGTAATGGAAATAAAACATTGCGTGTACTTCGTAACAGAGTGGTGTGATGATGGATTCGCTTTTAAAATAAAAATGACCGGAGCAAGTCGGTCGATTAAGGTAATTCCAAGTAATTTAAGGCGTGTGAAAGTGTGTATGGTGATGGTGAATGTAAAAGAGAGGGCTTATTAATGATATATTTACGTGAGAGCATGTTACCGTTAGTCAATGTTTCACTTAATTGGTAACATAATTTGCAGAAACAACCACAGCAAGTTAGTGGTCTGATAACAGAAAGTTGTTATCTAACTAAGGGCATAGGTCATTTGCACATAATTATTTGAGAAGGGTCAGGGCCGTCGACTTTCTTTAATAGATTTTCAACCTTATGCTGTTGAAATAAAGCTGAAAATCTATTACGGAAAGTTTACGATTTCTCGACTTAACGACATTCGTAGCGTCGTTATTAGTGTAGAGACTGCAGGCCCAGGAGATAAAATCAGGAGCAGGACTAAAATGATGCAAATAACAGAGCTATCCAGGTCCTTTTTGTCGAAAACACTTATTAGAAGAGCCTTTAAAAGATATACTACACCGCCAGCAAGAAGGATTCTATCCGAAACAAGTTCAACCATTACATTGCTTTCGATCAGCTCCATTCAGTTGAAAACAAATTTAAAGGGCACTGTATAAGATACTAGTGCCTCTAAACCTAACCTGTTTCTCAGCAGATCCTCGTAGATCATTCTAGACATGCAGCTGCTCACTTGTACATTTCTAGTTGCAAGCAGGGATCAGGCAGGTGAAGAAAAAACAGGCTATTGTTTTACTGCATCTTGGGTATACAAAGGCCTGTCCTGTCCTGGACCATTCTTTTAGTACTTAACTTGATTTGAAAGACTGGCCATATGTAGCGTTTCTTGCCTGATCTTCTCCAAATAATCTTTGTAACTGATCGCTTCCTTACTTGGCAGTTCAAAAGTGCCTGTAAACAACTACGTAAATGGACACTCAGTGCATTCGCATTGAGTTTGATTTTGAGCTTCTAAAGGTTGTTGGAGTCGGTTTAAAAATTAACATCACCTGGCTAACCTGGCAACGTCGAATGTTTTCGCGAAATCCTGAGGTAAATTCATTCTGTTGTTGACACTGACAGTTACAGAGAATATTATGAAAACAACCTCTTATTTGAGTCAGTTGCTGGCTGTATAGTTTCGTATTTCAGTGCCGCATAAGATTTTTCTTTTCTTGTTCTGAAATCGTTTTAAGGAGAGACAAACAAAGCGATCTAACCTGTGCTGTCACTGAATTACCTATACAAAGAACACTGTAGCCCAAAGATTTGGCAGGTCATATCGGCCTAAAGCACAATGACAACTGAGCAAGTGAAGAGGCTGAAGGAGGGTTGGAGAAGGACACTAATACAGCCTACAAAAAAGTAGCAAGATGTTCGGATCAGCACTGGGGGTTGGTTTGAACTTTGAAGTGGCACCCGCCAGAAAAGACTTTGGAATACGACAATATGAGCTAGAGAAAAATATATATCTCTTTGGAAGTACTGTGTTAACTTTTCGCTTAGCTTATACTGGCTAAATATCTCTGGTGCTTAATTAGATTAACACAATATTAATGAATTGCGAAAATTCTAAAGAAGTATTTTCTTTGCTTGTCTAGTCAAGTGACAATAATTATTAAGTACCGTAAGTAACACAACGTGTAGAGTCGTTTTCTAGCTAACACTTTCACTAGCTTTTGACAAAAATGTTTTAGTTATTCCGAACTTGGTAGGTATGTATGTGCGAAATCGAAAGTGAGGAAGCAAACATTTTATTATACCATTTCCTTTTATGTTTCCTGGTTTTCTAAATGAATGTTATTTTTGGACGCTAAATCCTCGATGTATGATCTTTTTTTTTCCAAGATTATATCATCATTTGGTTAACCTTTTCCCACGTCAAAAATTTGCATAGACAAGTGACCTAGAAATATAAACGCTCGTATTTTTACCGCTTCAAGGTAAATCAATCAAAATAAAAATACATTTGTCACAACATTTTGTTGACCTTACTTTACACAAAAGTATTTTTTCTATAAGAATGGAAACAATTATTTTGTTGTGTAGGGTTAAGTGGTTATTTTATGAATGAGACCAGTCAGCTCTCCGTAAACAGCTCTAAAGTGCAACGGCCTCCATGCAGTAGCACTCATTTTCTTTTTTTATTAATCAGTAGAAGTTTACTTCAAGTAGGTAGTGGGTAGAATGATTGTCGCAAAACAATAGTTCCTGGTCAACTAGGTATTTCTTTAAATATTTAATTTATTTTACTCATAAAACTTCAATTCCTTCACTTATTATGACAATTTTATTGTAATTGTAGGCTGTTAAAATTTCTAGCACAAGGATTTCTACTCAAATTATTTTTGAATTCAGAACGAAACGTTTAAAATTCAACTCCGAGGCAAAGGCACAACAATCACAGCCGTGTAAAAAAAAATACCTACTTACTGAATAATAAACAATAGTGAAAATAAGAAAGTAAGAAAAACCACTTACATTCATTTTGAAAATTTCCAATATTCCTCAGATTAACATCAAAATAAATCACAGAACTCGAACTTTCTTTTAAAGAATTTAAGTACTTATGTTGATATTACGGAACCGGTTTTTATTATTGACAGGTGAACGCGCATGCGCGCGGTGTGGTGACGGAGCGTAGACTGGCGCGCGGCCGTAGAAAAAAAAATAAACTTTCTCAAACGACCGCGATTTTAGCCTGCCTATTGGCTGCCATTGCTAGGTACTGCTGTTGACGGGTATTTTACATAATTACTGGCAGTTAAAAATGTATTAATTTGTTGTGATAAGGTGCTGTATATTCAGATAAGAAGTTCGAAGATTGAGGTAATGGCAATTGGACTTCTACAGCACAACATAACAAAATTCAACAGCAACCCTCTAAGAGCAGCAACAAAGATCATTGTGCGTTTGAAAATGACGAAAAATCAGAGCCAGAATAATTATGAAAAGCATATAAAAAGGCTCTAACTAAATGCTTTAGTGGATACTTAAATACGGCTAATGTGAAAAGCTTGAACGATGCAATTATTTTACAGGCAGTTCGAATCCCAGTAATTGGGGGACGTCCATAAATTACGTCAAATAAATTTCATGATTACTGGTATTACCTTAATTCGGTTTTGAAAAGTGACGTCACGAAATTTAGGACCTTTTCCACACCTTGTCATACGATGTCACACTTCGTCGACCCGGTGGGGCTCCACCCTTAACGAGTGCATAATTTATTGATAGCCCCTTAAGTGCCATAATTATTTTATTTAGCATTTTCGTGCAGATTCTATGATAGTGATTTGATGTTGAAGATAACATCGCTCTTAATTACCTGGGTCCTAACGGTAGGGCTCCATAATGGCCGTGTGTGGTAACTGTAATTGGTGTACCTAGTTATGCTGTGATAGAAATAACTTAAATCTTCTCAGAGGTCATGGCATGGGCATGAGAATCGCGAAACAAGCTGCTCTATACATTTTTGTTTGCATTACCTATCATCCATCATCATCTGCCTAGCCTTTTCCCAACTTAGTTAGTAGTTTCTAGTCTCTAACCGGATGCAGCTGAATAACATGAATTTATGGTTGTCAGATTGTCAGACTTTTAGCCTTTTTTCGGTCAGTGGGTCGTCTTAGGGGCGGTTTTTCAGATTCTTACCCGTAGCACGGTAGCATTAGAATTGGGTAAATTAATAACCGTGATTAGGGTATCGTAGAGTGAATGATTACCTTGTAGACTTTGCATTATTTCCGCGCGTCGTATTACTTGTCGTAACTCGTATGTACTACTTAATTAATACTACACACCAAAGTCGCCGACCATGGCGGCGACATGCCGGCGGCGGTACACGCGGTGACAGTCATGTCAACGACATCATTCTATTTTGGGCTGTATCCGAAGGCTGTATCTATACTAAAGCCGCGCGGGCTGTGCCAGTGGGCAATGTCGGCGGTCAGCGCGCCTTTGTTGCGTAGCCGTAGAGTCCAAAATGGACTGGCAATATGTGTGTCGGAGATATCCGAACGCTACCCGCGCCACTAGCCCGGCGGCACTCAAACATGAAACAGTATTGACGTGATAGTGGTTTTTTTTTTCAACAAAATGGAGTGGAACGATGAAAAATCTCTTGCTTTAATAAAACTTTTCCATACAAATGAATTTCTGTGGAATCCTGAACATAGTGAGTACAAAAGTCGACCGAAACGATTCACCGCATTGAATGAAATGGCAAAGACATTAAATACACATGTTACAGAAATAGAAAGAAAGATTAAAAACTTGACATGTCAGTATTACAGAGAAAAGAAAAAAGAGGATTACTCAAAAATGGCTGGCGCAAAGTCGGTTTATCAAAGCAAATGGTTTGCATTTGAATCGTTAAGTTTTTTGGAATGCAAAAATACTGTAACGTACCGTAACGTCAAATATATTGCAATGGTAAGTCGAAAAAAGCTAATTATCCGTCTTTTGTCTACCTATGCATAAAATATTAATCGCGATTTTGGTCCGGACTAAACACAATAGTACCTAGATAATACATATAGGTATTATATTCAAATCTATTTAGCGTAACTCGGTAAATCTCAGTGTTGTGCGTTCTTTACAAAAGGCTACTGATTTTTTGAATTTCCGGTTGTTTTAGAAGTCCCCCACAGGCCCACAGCTAAAATTTAAAGACGTTTGGCAACCCTATATTCCAAATGAAGTTCACCGAACATGTTAATTGAAATTTTGGCAAATAAACTGCGGTACTACCTATTCCGATATCTGCTCTGACACAAAAATTACTCACTAATAATATTTTACTGAAATCCGAACTGTGCCGAAGCGGTTTTACAACATTGTGCGCACAACAACGTTTACAAACTTGTCGCTAAACTGGAACGTCTCGCGTCTGGCGGCACAAACATACTCTCTTTCTTTCACACTCACAAATTCTGTGTATAGCCGTCTCACTCTCGCGAACGAGCAGGGGTAGTTCTCTCCGGCCGGCTAGTTCGCGCTGTGAGTTCGCAACATAATTGCGCACAGCACACACGTGTTTCATTTTGTTGTTCGCTGTTGTAAACATGTCTACTTTCTATTGGACGAACGAGTTGGTTTACGAATTAATCAAAAGGTTTCATGATAAACCTGAGCTATGGGATTATTCATCAACCCTTTATAGGAATAAAGACAAAAAACAAGAGTCTTGGAACGAAATAGCTAATGCTTTGAACACAAGTGTCAGCGCAGTTGAAAGGAAAATGAGAATGCTTATGAGCCAGTACCGTAGAGAGTTACAAACGAAACGTAGTAGCAAATGGTTTGCTTTTGAGAAATTATCGTTTCTAAAGGCACGACAAATGGCTGTGTCATTAAAGGATTTTAAGGTAGGTAAGACTTGTTTTTAAACATTGTCATTGTACCTACGTCGTACTATTCGGGCATTCGGCAATTTCATCTCCAATAAACTAAAATATGCTAGTCGAATAGTGTCCAAATACCTACATACAATCAAAATGTTGAAAATCTAACCAAAACAAGTTAGTTCACAAGTTGTGGCCAACTTAATCACAACTCGCACAATGTTTATGAACAAAAAATGTTAAAGAATAACTGGGTACAAATTGTAAACATTATTTATGTTGCCTGACATGGTCACTAACATTTTAACATTGTTGATAAACATTCTAACATTGCGAAAATACTTAATAATTGAACGTCAATTACGGAATCTAGGTCGTGGGCTCGTGGCGTCAGCAAATTATTTGCCTGTACATACGTGAACCGTACAATAATGAATTGATTGAGCTTCCAACCAAGTAGTATAGGTATTGTCGTAATGGATTAACGAACACAGATGTCCTTAGCTATTTTTTATTTTTAAGTAATAAATCGTCAGGCCGTTGGGTTACCCACCATAATATTTGGAAGATTCGACCTGACAGATCGGTAACAACGGTGTGTAGGTACCTGAAAACAGAAATTTTCTTCTGGGTTCAATGTTCAGCCGATGCGGCTGAATTACAGGTCATGGTCACGTGCCTCGGTTAGCTAGTGCATCCCGCCGAGACTGCGACTCATGGCCCTTGCATCAAAGTCTTCCATTTTACTTTGTCGCAGCAGATGTAGTGAATTCCGCAGCCCGCTATACAATTCACATTGTTTACTAAACATTCTCTACAACTTCTGACTCACTAACTGTAAACATTCAATGGACGAGTAGCTGAAAGATATGCATTTTAAAACTCCTACCAACCTATCTCCCATTGCCGCCGTCGTTCATAATTTTATCTAACTTAATTTTAACTTTAGTTTTTACTTCTTTTCAGAATCGCCAAAAACCTACTTGTTTCGTTTCGGTGAACCAAGAGCGAGAGGCACAAATCAGCCAATCAAGACTACAGGGCGATGAAATAAGAACAGAGAGACCGGCATTCAGACAAAGAGTCAATATTCTAAGGCAAAGGGAGCGTAAAAGTCCAGAGAGAGACGAATATGCTACTTACGGGGAACTTGTGGCAATGAAGTTGAAGAAAATTGCAAGTCCATACGCTCGATCTACGGCTCAATACCATATAAATAACATTTTGTATAAAGCTGAGATAGGGGAATATGACAAACCCCCGCGGGAACGAGACTCCTTTATTAATTTAAAAGACCATTTCAGAGCGGGAAGCTCGTCTGCCCATAATGATTCAAATTACGATGTTCATTCGCAAAGGTCTTCTTCTCCTGCAAAATCAATGGATTTTGATGTGAAGTATGAGGAGATTGAGGAGTTAGATGAATAACTTGCGAGATTAATCTAGGTTTGTCCTGAATAGGAATAGAACTGCCCTAGCTAGACTTCGTCTGCCGAGACGCCTGAACGAACCCGGCCATGTAGCAAAGGGCGAAAATAATGGATAAGCAGATAAAGATGTCGCAAAAATTAGTCGGTAAACGAGGCAGCACAATTCAAAGATTTTTTCGTTATGACTCGACTAACAAATGCCTTTACAGGACGGCGCGAAGAAGACTGCTCTTGACAAATATACGAAAAGAAAGAAATTTGTTTGAGTAATTTTTGAGAGTCTGGAAGTTGATTAGGGATTAGGATCATCATCATCATCATCAGCCTATAATGTTCCCACTGCAGGGACTCAGGCTTCCTCTCTAGGAGAAGGATGGGCTATAATCTACCACGCGGGCCCAGTGCGGATTGGTAGGGATTAGGATACTAAGTTTAAAATAAAGATATTTTATTACCTTCTTCTCGTCTTTCATATTATATACCTAATAGAGCATGAGGCAAGGTTGTATTGATTACTACTAACAAACGACTGTGGCAACGAATTTACGATCGGATACAAATGCTTGTTATCATGCAAAGTATTTATCTCGCCGGCTTTAGAAACCGATCTATCTGTACCACATGGGCGGATGTTGATTTAATGTAATTTCCTCCAACCTCCTTTAATACGCATTAATTAATCAAGCAATTTAAGCATACAACAAACGCGTTACTGGCCGTACCTATATAAAACGTATTTGCCATCCATACATCGAGCGCCGTAATGAAGTGTCATCATCATCATTTCAGTCGAAACACGTCCACTGCTGGACATAGGCCTTCCCCAAGTGTCGCCACTGACCGGGCCCGTGCGTCTCGAATCCAGCGGATCCCCGCAACCTTCACCAGGTCATCGGACCACCTAATGGGAGGCCTTCCAACGCAACGTCTGGTTCGCAGTCGCCACTCCAGAACTTTTCGGCCCCATAGCACATATTACATACGAAGTCCCGTAAAGAAGAGCGTAGATAAGTGGGTTTTTGTTCGACATACCTGTATGGCCTGTACCTTCTTCCAGCACACAGTGTTTTATGAAGCCCGATTTTCGGACATCCCATTTTTATTGCAAAACCTTACAGAAATGATCTCTTAAATGCAAGTTTTCGTATCCCCATTTAGCTACCAAGTCTAGTTTCAGAGTGAGAATTTTTTGTAAATCGTAATTTTTGAACCCCTGGTATTAAGAAAAACATTAATTAGGTACGCTTAAACTATGATACGAAATAATGATGTTACGTACATTGATGGCGCATCTTATGCCGAGTATTTTAGTACTTAAATGAACCTCGCACCATTGTTAGATCGAGATTTATACGGGTTTTTCGGTTTTTAGTTTTTCTTAATTTTCTCGAAAATTCCACCGTTTCGGGAAAAGTTATCCATCCCAAATCCATGGAACTCAGAAGAAATTAAAAAAAAAAAACAATACGATCTCTACATTTCTGTAAGGTTTTGCAATAAAAATGGGATGTCCGAAAAAACAACTTATAACACTGTGCAGCAGTACATACTTAAAATAATTTCGTTGCTGGATGGTCAGAGGCGTGCGCGTGTGGCTGCGCTGTGTGTCGCGGGTTCGATCCTCGTACGAAACAAATATTTGTATGGCCTACAGATAGTTTCGGGTCTGGGTGTGTTTGTGTATGCGAGTTTAAATGTGTTTGTATTTTTGTAAACGCACCCACGATACAGGAGGAATTCCTAGTGTGGGGCAACGTATTGAAAAAAAAAAACTAAAAAAAAAAAATTACTGGAATATCTGCGAACTCTTCTGCTTGTCTGTCAACAAATTGGCACATTATGTTGACAATAAAATTAACTCGGTTCAATGTATCTACTAGAAAGAGTTCGATACAATGGTGTCACATGAGTTCATCCCAAATTAGTATTTGGGTTGCCACCGGAATAGACACCTCACTAATGATATTTTTCGTACTGTGTCTTTTTACAGACGCAGTAAGCCGTTGTAGATTGTCCCTCTTTTTACGTGAGAAAATCCAAAGTAGATACAATTTGTATGAACTTTGTAAAGACACAAGAGGCAATTTGGATAGGTCTTTCTCAGTATTAGACGGAAATTATCATAAATAAACCAAGGTTTACCGACTGGTTTTACTTCAAATGGAGCGCAACTAGGCATTTTGATATCTTATCGATATTGCAATGTCGACTGGGTTTAGCCCACACAATGACTGAAAGTAACTTTGCTGGTTTTGTACTGTGATAAATAATATAGAAGTATTGGTAGTAAATCAAGAAGTTAGTTATATTTAGCAACAAAACCTAAAGGACTGGACTTCAAATAATTTGCATACTTAGCGAATAAAATGTTTAAAAACATGTTTATGATTAATACAGAACAAACATGTTGCCAGCAACATTGCAACATGTTTCCTACAACACAAAAACATGTTGCTGAAACAATGTTGTGCAAGTTGTGTTTCCTAATGAAAACGGGGCTCAAAATGAGGGTAGGAGTATTTTTTTTATAAATGAAAGGCTTATCCAGATTCAATGATTTATTCATAGACTATACAATTAGCCAACTCTCTAAACTACGGCATGTAACTATGGTATTGAGCAGGGACTGAATTACCCAAAAATTACGGTACCTTTAAATTTCGGTATGACGTCGTCATACCGTTAAATAAGGGTTACCGAAATATTTCGATACCGCTATTTTTTCCGGTAGTGGAATTTTGTGTTTGGAAATGCATACCGGTATATTTCGGTAGAAGTACCATAACCGTTATAAATGTATCGGTAGCGGTACCTAAACCTTAATAAATAGAGGTTTCCTTTGACGCACCGTCTCGCCACTCTGTCTGTCGTTCACTTGCCGATTGTTGCACATTATTATATTATAAACTACATACACAAGTAGTCAAGTACTAACGTTTTCCACAGCGAACACGCGCGCCGCGCATGCATTTCGGTACCGAAATCGTGTAAGGGTTAAATAACGGTTTAGCGCAACCTTTATTTATAAAGGTACCGGTATAGCTCAACCTTTATTTTCAACCGGTACCGGTATATTTTTGAGGTATCTTGACCTTTAACCGTAACCGCTTTCAGTCCCTGGTATTGAGGCACCTGTTAGTTCCAATATAGAATACTAGCAGTTGCCCGCGACTTCGTTCGCGTAGAAATTTTGACTCACTGGTCTGGAATCTAGTAGACTGCCTCTGGATGTACTATGTCAAATCGAATGCTAAATGCCAATCGAAGTGATTATATTCCCTTAAACCCGCCCCTGTCGTAAAATCTGCTCCTACCGGAAATGTCTGAACTATATTCTATCTCTCTGCCAATTTACAAAAAGCCAAGGATTTCATATGACCTTACGGGAGCCCTTAGTCCAGGTAGTCCTAAAAAAAATCTTAGCTTATGTCTCCTACTCATAAACTCTAGACTTGCTATCAGGTCGTTAGTATAAAAATAAAACAATACTTTCATACAAACATGTAAAAGCCATCAGACCTCCTTAATCCGGCCATGTCGCTAAATCTGTTCTTAACCAACGTCTACTAACCATAGTAGCCTGACTCTGGATGTACTATGCCAAAACGAATGACAAATGCCAATCGAAGCGATTAGGTATATTCCTTTTTCCATACATACATATTACGTCTGAACTATATTCTATCTCTCTACCAATTTCGGCTCCAAAAAGCCAAGGATTTCATTTATATAAGTACTTGCGGGAGCCCTTAGTCCAGGTCTTCACAAAAAAAAATGTTAGCTAATAGACTTGCTAAATTTCAGGCCGGTAGTAGGTAGTACAAAAATCAAACTTACATACAAACTCGCGAGAGCCTTTAGAGCTCCCCAATCCGACCCTGAACCAAAATCTGTTCTTAGCAAACTTCTACTCACCATAAACTACTTCCCCGCCAAAATTCAAGACTGTTGCACAAAAATGGAGGA
The DNA here is from genome assembly GCA_949775195.1 of Diarsia dahlii. Classification (NCBI taxonomy): domain Eukaryota; kingdom Metazoa; phylum Arthropoda; class Insecta; order Lepidoptera; family Noctuidae; genus Diarsia; species Diarsia dahlii. Next base: position 8,549,253 of record OX459210.1, on the reverse strand, counting down.
CATTCATACAAACTTGCGAGGGCCCTTAGACCATCCTAATCCGGCCCTGTCGTAAAGTTAATTCATAGCAGATGTCTACTGGCTATAAACTACTTACATATCTGCCAAAAATCAAGATTGTAGCACGAAAAATGAAGGACTTTCATACAAACTTGTGAGGGCCCTTAGACCACCCTAAACCGGCCCTTTCGCAAAATTAATTCATAGCAGATGTCTACTAAACTACATATCTGCCAAAAATCAAGATTGTAGCACGAAAAATGAAGGACTTTCAGACAAAGTTTTGAGGGCCTTTAGACCACCCTAATCCGGCCCTGTCGCAAAACTAATTCATAGCAGATGTTTACTGACTATAAACTACATCTCTGCCAAAAATCAAGATTGTAGCACGAAAAATGAAGGACTTTCATACAAACTTGTGAGGGCCCTTAGACCACCCTAATCCGGCCCTGTCGCAAAATCCGTTCTTAGCGGACGTCTACTAACCATAAACTACCTCCCTGCCAAAAATCATCATTGTACGTCCAGCGGTTTTTGAGATTTCGTGATGAGTCAGTGAGTGAGTGAGTGACCTTTCGCTTTTATAGATATAGATTATTTTAAGGGCAACCGATCCTTCGTAACTGACTTTGGAATGTATACTTTGTTTCTTGTGATAACGTAGATTCTTCTACCCGTCGGGGCTGCGAGTTGTTCGAAAGATATACCGCGGCCTCGACACAAAGGGCGAAGAAGGAACATGGGTGGTTTTTAGTCAGTAGAAGTCTGGCACTCCCTACCGCTCTGCCCAGAGCGGGAGGAGTCATTTGATAGTCATCCAACCTCCAAACATATAAAAATCTAGCACACTACGCTCAGCAAAAAGCAACCGCTTCGCCGTTGAGAATGTACGATAAGACAAGTGACGTAAAGTATAATAATTCCAACTTCTCTGAGGAAGAGATTCGTTTCAAATAAACGCGCTCTAACTGTAAGACACTTGGATTTCGTAAATACATTTTCACTATTTTTATTGAGATAGAAGCGCAGTTTGTTCTACGACATGGTAATTAGTAGGTACACCATATTTATAATTCATTTTATTAGCACGCTAGTCGCGTTTTTAGTCAGCGCAACACGCTTTCCAATACTCACTTCCCCTCTTCTACTCAGGGGTACCCTGGGTATTTTTGAAAGATTAAAATTAGTCATCACCAGGATAGCCCGCGAAATACAAATTATATTCGATTTTTTTTGCAATTTGCAGGTCAGTGTAGGGATTGTATTATGATCTTGTGTGTTGTAGTCCAAATGTAGCTAAAGTATAAAGCTGTTGTTTTATCTTATTATGTAGGAAACTAAATATAAAAGCATGAGCTAGTGTGAAAAAGAAGTAAGAAAAAAAAACAAAATTAATAGAAAATCATATATATTTCGAATTAATAGTTACTATCTACTCATAACATGGTTCAAGAGCTGTTACAAAAACAAAATATATGACAAAAATACTTATTTACGTCAAGTATGAAAAGTATGCGTCGAATGCATAACCTCCTTCTTATTGAAGTTGGTTAAAAAGGGCGCGGATTCGCATCCTCTCGTGTGTATAGTAAATAAGCCCTTATCCCGTATAAAATAAGGATTAGCGCTTTACACTTGCGCTTTAAAATAATAAAAGTACATTTATGTCAAACAGTAACAGGTGACAAAAAAAAAAGAGTTCAGCAGGTTACAAAGACAGATATAGAATGGACCAGCATTGCTAATAAAATATAAAGACATTGCAGTTTACCATCGACAATGAAAAAGTTACTCTACCAAACAATATACCAGAAATAAATGAAATCTATCTTCAATTTCCAAGATATACTTTCGTAAATATCTTGCGGTTGACATTTTCAATATTAACTTTAGTTTTTAGCAAAATAAATAGCAGAAAATATGCAAATTAAGTTTCGAATTTCTTAAGAAACGATGTTACTCGTATTATGTGAGCGAAAGTAAGTTTGTTTGTTTTCACACCTTGATAGATTTACGCACACAGTTTGTTTAGGGTAATTTTTATCCTTCACAAGAAGTTACTTTCGCAATCTCAAAGATACAGTGCGACACGGGTCATAATGAAACTGGCAAAATCGAGAAGTAACGTGAAATGAAGAGTTAACATCTTCCCTTGCGATCAACACTGTCTCAGAATCAAAATATTGTGTCGAACGGGTGATACAGTTACTCTAGCGTATCAATGCCTTACAATTGTGTTTCAAATAATTCTCAGTGAATAACAGTAAAGATGTTTTCTAAGTAAAAATGTAAGTCTGCTGAACTCGTGGCAAAAGGAATAGTAATACATAATTACAAATGAATACAATGTGTTAAACGTGGGTAGGACGATGGTCGCTTGTCTAGCGCCTGGTGACGGGCTGCCAGTCATCACCGTCTGGGTCGCGAGCTGAAACAACAACAAACATATTAGGATCTAGCTGATGCCCGCGGCTTGAAAATGATAAATTTTCCATACAAACTTTCATCCCTTTGGGGGTTGAATTTTGAAAAATCCTTTCTTAGAATTGGATGCCTACGTCATAAGAGGAATACGTGTGCGAAATTTTAAGTGTCTAGCCCTAAGGGTTTGGCTTGTGCGTTGATTCTCAGTCAGACAGCTTTGCCTTTTAAATAATTATACTGATGAGATACTCGTAGATATTATACAGGGTCTAAAGGACAGCCCTCTTGGCCTCCACAGACGTTGTTATTGATTTGGATGGAAGTGGAATTTATGTTTTCCTACTCCTCCGTTATGCTTTCCAAGGCAGTTAAATTATTTCTCTGGGACTTCCTCGAGCTACATTGCCTCGGCGCTTTTCTAGTGGTCGCCGCCGTTGATTCTGGCTTTCAGGTGTTGCAGTTGCAGATCCCTCTCAGTGTCTCGTAAACATATCCTTAGGTACATCTAGTCTCAGTTAGTTACTTACGTTTCTCCTCCCGACGTGGCGGCGCGCGACGTGGGCCGTCCCTGTCTCTGTCAGTACGTTCATCACGTCGCGGTCCGTCACGATCGTCGCGACGGGGTGCGTCCCGGTCGTCGCGTCGCGGCCCATCGCGGTCGTCGCGACGTGGAGCGTCCCGTTCGTCGCGACGTGGACCGTCACGATCGTCACGGCGAGGTCCGTCGCTGTAGAAAAATAGGGGAAGATAAGATTTATGCTACATGAGGTAAATACATTTTAATCAGTTGTATCTTGAATTGATCTGACTGACTGAAATCATGTATGTGAATGGGTATGACGAAAAGTCGTTGTGTTCTATCTTCTAATTGGCTGTATAAACTAGAAGTTTAGGTCTGCAGTATGTAAGGGCTCACGACTCTTACAGAAATACAAAGATGGTCAAAAATACATAAATAAACTTTGAATCATAGCAACTATATCCTTATACGTATTAGATAGAAAGTGAGTATTATTAAAGAATTTCTGAAAATGTAGCATGTTTATGGGATGGAAGATATTTTTTTTTAATTTTTGTGGCAAATAACTCATATATTCAAACTTACCGGTCATCCCTCCTGGGCGGGAAGCGGTCGCGGTCCCGGTCGCCTCCACGGAAGCCTCCGTCGCGTTCCCCACGAGGTCCGTCGCGGTCACGTGGCGCGTCGCGGAACCTGTCCTCACGCGGCGGAGCGTCCTTAGAACGCCATGCCGATGAGCGTTCCTGTTGGAAATAGGTTAATGTTAAGTTTTTCTGTATGCAAAATACGCGCTTTGAACGCGAACACCAGACTGTTATACAATACAATGTAAAGCTTTCACTCTTCGTCTTATCGTGTCGATGATAATTTAAATTGAGTGAGCCCACATTTGGCGACGATTTTCGCACTTTTAATAGTGTCCATCAGCTCCTCTGATGTGCAAACAACAGGACAGACAGGAAATTATATCAAGTGTCCCGTCATTTGTGCAGCAGTACCACATTTACACTCCAGGGCAGATTAATCTATGAATCTCGACCTGAACAGGTTTTCCTTCAGCCATGAGCCAACCTATGTCAATAGCACAGTTATAGGTCTAACAACAGGCTGTCAACAACCTTCGTGGAGTAGTCCACCAAAAACAATACTGGTATGGTCAGAGAATCCTCCCTTTTCAATGATGTCAGAAAGTTTACACTTTGTATCTTGTCAAACATAGGTTAATACTACTTACATAGACGTATTTTTAAATTATAGATAGAGAAAGTGTACTTACGGATGGTGCCGGTGGTGGGTCTGCGGGTCCGCGTCGCCAGCTGCCACCCTCGGCGCTGGAGCGACCGCCGTAGCGAGGCCTGGGTGATAGACAATACAGCTTAGTTCATGAACACTCATCTTTTTAGAAACTTAATCTACACTAATATTATAAAGAGGAAAGATTTGTACCTATTTTTGTATGTTTGTAATGAATAGGCTCAAAAAGTACTGGGCCGATTTCAAAAATTCTTTCACCCTTGGAAAGCTACATTCACCCTGAGTAACATAGGCTACTTTTTATCCCTGTATTCCCACGGGAACGGGATCTACGCGGGTGAAACCGCGGGACGTCCGCTAGTTTATGATAAGGTGCTATTACACGGGCAATATCTGCAATATGTGGCCGCAATATAATGGCTGGCCACATTACTATACTATTCCGGTAATGGCCGGGGCATACAGCCTCACGTATTTGGTAAGGACAAGCATTTTCACGTGTAGCCGGCAATATTTTTGAGATTGCCGAGCAATACTTGCCAATAGTATAGCCACACATTGCCGGTGAAGTATAGCCCGTTTAGAAGCACCTGTAATGAATTTTAGAAAACCATTTCTTGAACTATGGTTGTTGAGTAGTGGCAAGATATGTATTCTCGCGTCTTGAATAAAGAGATCGTTCGCGAGATTATGCGAACGTCGTGTTCATTTATCACTTATTATTTGTTTAGAAATCCAGAAAGCGTCCTCGTTCATCGCGAGACTGCGTTCAAGTTCACCGATCAAATAAATGCAGCGGGTGTTCATTTTGGTCGTTTGTTGTAGTGTACGCTTATATCTTTTAAACTACGCAACGGATTAAAATTTACCCTCTATCGATTGCTGAAAACTGAGGTATATTTACATTTCACCCTTGCGAAGCTGGGGCGGGTTGTTAGTAATCAATAAATGCTGATAAAAATGTCACCTCTCCCTCTCCGGTTCTCGTTCCCTGGCAGGCTCCCTGTTAGCCGACCTCCAGCCTCCCTCGTCGCGCGGTCTGTCGTCCCTATCTCTGGGAGGCGCACGCTCTTCGCGGAGTGGACGATCCTCGCGAGGCCGCTCTTCGCGTCTGTAAGTAAATAGAAGTGTTAAAGATACACGAAAAGATGACATGGCTATGAAGGTGGTGAGAAGTAAGGAAGGTGAAGATATGTTGCGACGATTTCGAATAATTCGGGCAGGTTGATATGCCACATCGGTTCTATCCCCATATGGTTTTCACCACCAATTTCTTAGTGTATTCACAATAAAATAACCCCACCTACACTTTAGAGGAATTAAAAACCCAACAGAGACCGCGATTCATCGCTACCAATTTTCTGCATCTTTAAGAGAAACCTTTGCCAACTAGTGGGAGACCCACAGAGACATAAAGCATATTTTTTACCTTTCTTCTTTAATTGGAGCACGTTCCTCCCTGGGTGCGGGCTTGTCGTCCCGTGCGGGGGGACGCTCGTCCCGTGCGCGACGCTCTGCTGAGCGGGGGCGCTCCTCGCGGCCGGCAGGCGCCTCGCGGGCTGCACGGGCTAAGGGGAGTATGGAGATAATTATTTATTTGTATTGTAAAAGAGAAAAGTTTTACTGGTAGTCAACTAAACAGAAGGTTAGAAGGCTTTGTATTAGACAGTTGGTTTCAGCTGGCACAAAAGGCCGTATCTTTTATTAACATTAAATTAGAAGTTTGATTTTTTCGCAGCTTGAAGGGACTGTAGACCTGAGTAATCGTGATTTCTAATCGATATCTCGACGCGTTTCCGAGATCATTATCATCATTTCAAAAGACGTCCACTGCTGGACATAGGCCGAGATAAGGGATCCTTCTTTTTTGGAGGTTTAGAAATCATCAAATGACTCCTCCCGCTCTAGGTGGAGCAGTAGGGCCGTAATGGGTCTTGACAGACAGATGGAAAACTAGTGATCCTGGGTCGGGACCCTCTTTTCCATTTGAGGTACGGAGCCTTAAAAAGGGATCTATACGCTAAGCAGATAGTACTAACCAGATCGCCAGGTATCTCCAGGTGCTGCAGCAGGTTTCTTCTCCTCTTTATCGTCCTTCCCACGCCACACATCCTCCCCCCGTGCGGCAGGTCGGGGAGCCCCAGCCCCTCCATCGCGCCACGACGATGATGTCTTAGTCTTCTGTTCTTCTAACTTGCGCTGGATTTCGGCCTCCTTAGCCCGGATCTTGGCTTCGGTACGGGCTAACATTTCTTGATGTTCTCTGTGAATAAAAGAAATAAATATATGAAACTACTAGCTTTTGCCCGAGGCTTCGTCCGCGTGTATGTCGGAAATATATCAAAAATTACGATTTTCCATACAAATTTTCATCCCCTATTTCACCCCCTTGGGGATTGAATTTTGAAAAATCCTTATTTAGTGGATGTCTACGTCATAAGAGGAATACGTGTGTGAAATCAGTCAGTCAGCTTTTCCTTTTATGTGTATAGATAGAATAATTTGACTATGGTGAAAGGCGATTTTGAAGCGACTTTAGAAAAAGAGCTAATGCATCAGCCAGTTTATTTTTTGTATAGTTGTGTTCTGTTGTTGTGGAATTCGGATATAATTCCACGGAAACATACATGAGCAATTTCAAAAAAAATTGTACCCGCGTTTTTTGCCTTGTCCCTCGACTTTGTTCATTTATTTTTTTGTGATGAATTACTTCTAGCAGAGTATATTAATTTAATTGAAAGAAACATATTTTTAAAAACATATATAAATTGTAGTTTTGTTGTTACTTTACTAAATATAAAACTTATAATTTTTTTTTTATATTGAAGACCATCAAATTTACCTGTCCCTGTTTGGGAAGGCCCAACTAGGGTCAGAAAATCTTAGATTTCCAAAAACTTTCGTGTATTGGGAGTGGTTTATAAATATAATTTGAATTCTTGAAAGTCGAATTTATCAGTTAGAAGTATCAATTTTCTTTTTATTTAAATAGTTTTTTTTTTAATAAATTTAAACTTAAATCGCAAATTTTAGCTAACCGGAACATTCCGTTTTGTGACCGCTCGTTTTTGCAAAAAATATTCTAATCGTGAAAGTATTCGGTACAAAATGGCAACACAACATATCGTCCTTCATCGAGAGACGCCATTTTGCTTTCATTGTCAAACTAATTGTGACCAGCGCGGACGTATTGATAAGTGTGCCGACACTTTCAATTTCTTTGCTCAGGTATGTGACCAAGTTTTACTATTATAAATCACTTTTCTTTAATTATTGTTATTGTTGACACATAGCAAGATTTGTATAGTATTTGATAACAAAAAGTTAATAGTGCTAAGTACGATGGGTAATTTTTAAACAATTTAAAACTATAAGAAGGTAGCATTATGTGACCTCCGTAATGTGACTTATTCTACGGTGACATTTAACGGAACGGCAAGTCACAACAGGTCGGAATGCGTAAAGCTTGTATAGCCTTATGATTTTAAGACTTCCATTTTGTCACTGTCCCTTGAAATTGATGCAGTTAAATCTATGAAATTACATAATTTTTTACCTTTTAAATATGTGCGGCCACAAATATGTTTACAGTTAATATATTACTTTACGAAAAACCTACACAATATTAAGTAAAATATTATGTTTTTGGAGTAAAATTAAAAAATAGTCAAGTAATAAGCGACAGAGTCACAAAACCGAACATAAAACAATCATTTTGTGTTAATCCTTGAAGCTAAGGTTATTTTCTTTGATTTATCAATTAATTACATGTATTATTAGTTTAAATAAATTTGAAAAAGCCATATTAATGTCACACTTTTCTTTAATTTTGCTTTTAAATCTAGTCACACAACGGAACCAATTCCGCCACAAAGTCTGTTTTGTTTCGATATTATCGGGAAAATGCCTCGAATTCCGCGTTTCTTTTTATTTTTCTGCATGATAAACGATATTACCTATAATATTATGGTCAAATAAAATAAAAAAACACCTAAAAAATTAAATCGATTTTTACAGCAGGGTACACTTTATTTTGAAATTGCTCACATGCACCAGGTTTGAAAGTGTCCTGACTTTCTCATCGAGTTGTTTCGACATCAATTAACACAGAAGTGTCCATGTCGGCGCACTCTGTCGCGTCAAGTCGAGCATATCATGTACCTCCGAGGCCTACCCCGACTTACTATATAAACAGATAGCCGAGGGATTTATTTCGGAGGTATAATAAAATATTTTGACGCAATATAAATAATATAGAGTAAGCATGTCCCAGCTATTGGAATATCAAAGGTTGGTCAGAGCAATATAGTGCCACCGTCAATTACATAGTAACCTCCATGTTACATGAGGAATGTAAGACCCGTAACGAAGTCAAAAGGCACCTGTTCTCGCAGTCATTCCGATATTTTTTGGTTTTGTTTTGGATCATGCGCCATATTGAATTCCAACGTAAACAGGGTCGTTTTTGCGTTTTGTTACTTAGTTTTATGGACAAAATGCTTGGTTGACGGCTTCGTGACGGATCCGTTTACACGTCGCATATCTGTAACTGCCTTCACCAGACTAAGGTCGTAATATAAAGTCACTAGCGACCCGCCCCGGCTTCGCACGGGTGGAATATAAACCTTTTTCTTGAATCACTCTATCTATTAAAAAAACCCGCATTAAAAAGTTTTAAAGATCTAAGCAGTCAAACAAAGTCGCTTCCCGCTTTCTGTCCCTTACGGACAGAAAGCGAGAAGCGACTTTGTTTTATACAATGTAGTGATGAGAAGTACCTCTCCTCTTTCTCCTTCCTTTCCCTAGCGGCGGCTATTTCCTCCGCATGTTTCTTCTCCCTCTCCTCGCGTTCTTTACGCTCTTCTTCTTCCTTGATGCGTTTTGCTTCTTCAGCAGCACGTTCTTCCGCAAGGTGCTTCTGTTCCAACCACTGTGAAGAAAAGGGTGTCACGTTTAATAACAAAAACCAAAATATACTCACAGAGTCAGAGTTTTCAATGTTATTATCTTTTTGATAGTACTGACATCTACCAACCCGCACTGGGCCTGCGTGGTGGATTATTATAGCCCATCCCTCTCCTAGAGAGGAGGCCTGAGTCCCTGCAGTGGGAACATTATAGGCTGATGAGTAATGAAGGTGCTTTTGACAGGGATATGTATGTCAATATGGAAATATAGACTCCTGAATGTAATAATTCAGTTCTGACAAGAATTACATACTTGGCAAACCACCAACATGTTGCATGGTGTTCTCAAAATTTTGGACAATATTATCATAGTTTTCGATGGCGAAGCAATAATCCGGTAACACTACAAAAAATGTTACAGCATTATCCAGGATATTAATATGATACAATGAAATGTCCCGGAAAAGATCAACTTTTTAAAAATAACGACTCTAAAAGTAATTAAAGGTTCTGTTTGGAAGTTTGTGCAGACTTAAATAACACAAAGTAGCCATGTCGGCGCACTCTGTCGCGTCAAGTCGAACATATCATGTACCTCCGAGGCCTACCACGACTGACTATTTAAACAGATAGCCGAGGGATTTATTTCGGAGGCAACTAAATTGTATGAATTTTCAGTTACAGGCATATGACAAGACAAAAACTATTATGTGTAGTTTTTGTTCATCTTTCGTTCGCTCGTTTCGTTTTATTTATCGTTCTTTGCTGCTTTTTTGACAAAGTTCATTTCATCATCATTCTATCCTAAAAATGCTATCTAAATCCTTCTTTGCCCTTTATGTTCGGCACTGCGGTATCTCTTTCAAATAACCCGCAGCTCGAACGGGCCCCAGCAATATCATTGACATCTCTTTGAGGCGCTTGGAACACCAACACGCCGTCGCACACGGCCTGTCGTCGTCATAAAACGGACGGCGAACTAGCTCATTACTCACCGTCCACAGGTGCGCGCCTACTGTGGCGTGGCTGGAAGCCCAACCCCTATAGTAATAAAAAAAAATGTATCCGTTGTACACACCTCCTGCCTCCTCTTCTCAACTCTCTGCTGGCGTCTCTCCAGCAGACGCTTCTCCCGTTCAGCCGCCAGTTTGTCTTTGAAGGCGGCGAGACGTTGTGTGTGTGCGGCGCCGCGCTCCGAGCGGAGCTTGACGGTGAATGCCTCGCGGTGTGCCGCCATGCGGGACAGGCGGGAGGACGTGGCCACGTCGCGGGTGCGGGCCTCTGGGGGGGGGGGGGGGAGGGGAATTAATGGTGTGGCTGTTCTTATTTTGAAGGATCAAAAAGAGGCCTGTGTCCCAGCAGTTAACATTTTAGACTGATGATGGATCAAGTGTACAAAAAATATATTATACAAGTTATCAAAGTACGATTTGGCGTGTGGTGTCTCAGACCATGAAACTGAACAACTTTTGTTCTATGACTTTTAGTTTTACTGTCATGTTATTATATATTCCTTTCTAACTAATAGTTAATTTTTTTTTGGAATCAAGGTTTCGTAGTTGTTCTGTTTTATGGTCCCAGATTCCACATGAGAAGTCGTGCGTTTATGATGTTACACCTTTTATATTAGAAACAGGTTTCTCTAATTCAGTGATCTCCAAAAAATGACAAAAAGCTACATTTTAAATTAGTTCAGACGCTTTGATTGATTTCTGGTGCTAGTGAGCCTTCGAGAGACAGGATAAAGGAAACTTCACTCACCAATAAGTTGCTGTATGCGCTCCTTCTCCTGAGTTTCAAAGAAAGCCTTGTCCTGCACCTGCTTCTCTTCCAAGCTCTTCTGCAGCAGAGGAATCTCCTCCAAGCGCTTGGCTCGCTCAAAGTAGTCCACCTGAGAGGTTACATAATATATTAGATATTTTGTCGTACAGACAAAATCTATTATGTCTTTTTCATTGGGACAAGCCCACCACACTATTCCCAAACCATTGTAACTCCTGAAAGCCAGAATCAACAGAGGCGACCACCAAAAAAGCGCCGAGAAGTCCCAGAGATACAATAAAATACAACTGTCTTGGATCCCGCAACGAAATTAATCAGAAAAGATCTATGCGTGTGCCGACTTAAATTAACACAGAGTGGCCATGTTAGCGCACTCTGTCGCGTCAAGTCGAACATATCTTGTACCTCCGAGGCCTACCACGACTGACTATGTAAACAGATAGCCGAGGGATTTATTTCGGAGGACCTCTCTTCCTTCTCATACTGCTGTACTGAACAGTTATTGTGAATTTCGAGAGAGATGCAACTCGTGAAATCATTGACGTAAGGTTTATTTTACAATGCTATTTTTTTTAGCTATCATTATCTTACCTTCTTTTCCTGAGATTTGAGTCTAGCCTGCAGTTCACGGCGTTCCTTCATCAGCTCTTCAGCTTCACGGGCAGCAATGGCTTCGGCGTCCATCTTCTTGAGATCCTGTTACAAGCAAGACACGATTGTATTAGTCAAAGTATTTCAAAACCACAGTATGATATACGATAGTACAGCAGCGGCTGCTCTGGATCTACACAATAGGGGATCGGACTAACTCAAAAAAATATGATTCTATTTAGTCCGTCATTTAGATAATCGAAAAATATTGGCTACGTGTTTTTTATTTTATCAAATCAATAATATCAAATCAATAAAAATTGACGAAGATAAAGCACGTTACAGATCATGGAGTGGGGTTTGAAACGTCACATGAAGGTACAAAATGTCCCGTCGGGGCCGCGGATTTTTGTACCCGTCGGGGCCGCGGATTTTTGTACTAGATTACGTGGCCTCGGCGCAAGGGCAAAGAAGGAACATGGGTTCGGTTTTTAGTCAGTAGAAGTCTGACACTCCCCTTCGCTCTGCCCAAGAGCGGGGGGGGGTCATTCGATGATTTTCCACCCACCAAAAAAAAAAAAAAAAGGTACAAAATGTACTATCAGATGACGTCACACGAGTTTTAGAAGCAATGTATCGTCTTAATTTGTTTACGTGAAAAAAGAAAAAATATGTGGTCAATATTTTTTGGAAATCTATCTGACGGACTAATTAGTTTTTTTTTGTCCGATCCCTTAGTCTATCTAAAACCAGGCTTGGGTGCATTCAAGATTTGGTATACATAACATAAACTCGTGCATGTAATCCCCGAAGGGTAGAGGTGTACCTAATGGGATGTTTACTGACTAAAAAAAAATATGATTCTAATTAGTACGTCTGTTAGATTATCGAAAAATATTGGATACGTATTTTTTGTTTTATCAAATCAATAAAAATTGACGAAGATAAAACGCGTCAAAGATTTGAGTGGGAGGTTGTGACGTCACTGCTCGCTAAGAAATGTCATACTAATGTCTTAGAATATGACGTCACACGAGTTTTCAAAGCTCTGTATCTTCTTCATTGTTTGTTTACGTGAAAAAAGAAAAAAAATTGTGTCCAATATTTTTTGGAAATCTATCTGACGGACTAATTAGATTTTTTTTGTTAACATCCCTATTGTTTATCAAGTTTGTGCCGACTTAAATTAACACAGAGCGGCCATGTAGGCGCAATCTGTCGCGTCAAGTCGAACATAATCATGTACCTCCGAGGCCTACCACGACTGACTATTTAAACAGATAGCCGAGGGATTTATTTCGGAGGTATGTTAAGAGATTTTAGAGCTACTGCTAGTTGGACAAAGTTTTATTGGGTTTTCTCCGGTCCTGGAATGTCAGGATTGTCAGGTTAGCATCTTATTATATAGAACTTAGCAAATTAGCAAAGTGTGAGTATAGTATAAGGTACACCTCTGCCTGTTCCTAAATGTTTTGTTATGTTATCAGATGCATATTTTTATTTTCTCAAGTTTAATCGATCGTGAACTGTGATCGTAAAGTGAGGTGTTCACTACAATTTATGTAACACACAATATTATCTACAGAAGACTATTAGTAGAGTATTATTCAATCCCCGCTTGGAACAAATATTTGTATGGCCTACAGATAGTTGTTTCGGGTCTGGGTCTTTAGTTCGTGTATGTGAGTTTAAATATTTGTAAACGCACCCACAATACAGGAGAATTCAAAGTGTGGGGCAACTTTTAACAAAAAAAATGGTACATGTTCTTTCTGTTACATACCTCCTCGTTAATATTCGACAGCATCTTCTGCCCGTGCGCAGTCTGACTGATATGCGCGACTCTCTCCCTCAGATGTCTCTCCCTCATGGCGGCCAGTTCAGACTCATGTCGGCGACGCTCTCGCTCTTCCCGCTCGGCCTCTTGACGACGGGCCTCAGCCGCGGCGGCTACGCGTGACGCTTCTTCTTGACGTCTGTGGGAATTGGACACGTTAGTATAATATTTTGTATGGAAATGGTATAGGTAGTCACTATGGCTGCAGAGCTGAAGTCTCCTGCCGCGGCTGCGGGACCGCGGTCCCAGTACACAAAGTGGGAAAAAGGAACATGGGTGGGTTTTAGTTAGTACAAGTTCCGCTAAGCCCAGGAAAGCTGAAGACTCCACATCGATGATCGGGTGCCTGAAATGGACACACCCCGAAAGAGTTGGCGGGACAACCAAGACGCGCACCGTGAGGTACTGTACTGGTAAGAGCGTTGGCTAAGGAGCCCCAGTCTCCCAGCAGTGGGAACATTACAGGCTGATGAAGGTAATACTACCCTTTCCATTTTGCTGACATCTCTTTGAGGCGCGCATGGAACATGAACGCGCTTTCAACACGGCCTGTCGTCACAAGACGGACGGACGGCGAGCTAGCCCATAACAACAGGCCCCCGAATGCTAGACACATTTTTTTTTTGGGGTGGGAAATCATCAAATGAATACTCCCACTCTGGGTAGAGCGGAAGGGAGTGTCAGACTTCTACTGACTAAAAACCATCCATGTTTTTTCTTAGCCCTAGTGCCGAGGCCGCGCCTCAACGGGAATGCTACATACCTGAGTTCCTCCTCCTCGCGTACAGTATTGAGTCGCTCGATGTACTCCTTCCTCTCCTCAATAATCTTGTGTCGCTGCAGCACGCGGTGATGCTCGGCGTGCTTGTGCTCGTGGTAGTGCTGCACCATGTGGCCGCGCGCCCGCTCGCGCTCGGCCGCGCGGCGCGCCGGGAACAGCGTGGCGGCCGCGCGGGACAGGACCTCGGCGGCGCGGACTAGCTGCTCGCGGACCTGGTAGAGAGACGGAAGTTAGAGACTCATCATCATCTGCCTAGCTTTTTTCCAACTAAGGGCAGAGATGATGTCGACGATGGAACGAGCTTACCCAAAAGAAGCCTGTTTACTCGCGACTTAAATAGATTAGGGTTATATGAACTCGGAAAAACCGACGCAGGCAGGGTGTTCCACTCCTTGGCTGTGCGCATAATGAAGGACTTAGCAAAGCGCTTCGTTCGAATGTGTGGAACGTCGACTAGGTATCGGTGATAACCTGCAGTACGCCTAGTCTCCCGATGGAAGAAGGGAGATGGTGGAATCAGCTCGTGGAGCTCCTGCGCACACTCTCCGAAGTACAGTCTGTAGAAGACCGACAGCTAAAATGTCCAGTAAAAACACTGTGTACAATCAAACGGTGGACAACGATAAAAAGGGACTATAATAGGGGTAACATAATAAAATTTAAATCTTATCTACGCAGTTTGACTTTCTCAGAAATATATGAGGCTAATGATCCAAATGTAGCATATAAGGCGTTTGCTGATATTTTCATATTCTTATATAATCAGTGCTTCCCAGAGATCCGTATAACGATAAATGTAAACAAAAAACGAAAATGGATATCTCGTGGAATAAAAAAATGTAGTGAGAAGAAACGGAAATTATTGTGGCAGTTCCGTTTAAAACCTACCCAGCAAAATAGAACGCAGTTTAAAAATTACGCGAAATTATTCAAAAAAATCATGAATCTAACTCAAAGAGCACAAAATATATATAAAATTCAGACGTCAAAAAATAAATCCAAGACAACTTGGCAAATAATAAATGAAGCAAAATTAAATTTACCAAAGAATAACATTAATAAACTTAAAGTTAATAACGAAGTTATCTCGGATGTTAAACTAATTTCAGACTCATTTAACAATTATTTTATCGATAAAATTCAACCAATCCTTAATTCGGGAGACAGTGTCACGAAAGATATTGAAAATAGAAAGGATTCCATGTTCATGGCTCCAAGCCTGCCTCTTGATATATTCAAGATCACGTTAGCGCTTAAAAATACAAATAGTGTGGGTTACGACAGTATCAGCACAAAAATCCTCAAAACAGTAGCTGGTGATCTATGCCAACCCTTAAGTCATATTATAAATTTATGTATAAGCGAAGGTACTTTTCCAGACGCTCTAAAAAAGTCAGTGATACAGCCATTATATAAAAAACAGGATAGAGAGTTAATGGAAAACTACAGGCCGATTGCATTAATACCAATTGTGTCTAAAATAATTGAAAAATACATATATAAAGAACTGAGTGCTTACTTAGAAGCGAATAAAATTCTCTGTAAAGAACAAAAGGGTTTCAGGAAACAAAAGACCATAAACATGGCTATTTATGACTTTTTGCAGAATGTAATAATAAATATGGATAACAATAAACCAGTCTGTGCTATTTTCTGTGACATGACCCAGGCTTTTGATTATGTTCAACACAGTACTTTAGCTAAAAAATTAGATGCTTATGGAGTAAGAGGTAATGTACTTGATCTCTTAGAATCCTACTTAAGTGATAGAATACAAGTAACAGAAATAAGAAGATTGAATGTTAATACCAAAAAAGAAGAGAAAATCTTATCTGAAGAACGGAAAGTTAGGTATGGAGTTCCACAAGGAAGTGTACTAGGACCACCACTTTTTACGCTTTATATTAATGACCTTCCAATGGCAATAGAACATCCTATGATACTTTTTGCAGATGACAGTACTATATCTATACCTTGTCACCAAAGAGATCTGTATAAAGATGAAATAACGAATACTTTAATAAAAATAATAAAATGGTTAGAAAATAATAATTTAAAAATTAATTTGACTAAAACTGTTATAATTCATTTTAGCAAGCGTGCAATGACATTTCCGAATTTTGACATTACATATAAGAATAATATTATTGACACAGTTGTACGATTACATCGCACATTAATTTAGGTCGCTAGCATAAGCATTTTTACCGTATTGTAACGCAACTATGGAAATATATTTGAGTACACTTTCGACCGTTTTATTGTAAACACCTATTAAATATTTATCAAGAAATTAGCAAGAATATAATTTTCTTCCATCTTAACTTATCAAATGTATTAGCAGTCAAGTGCCCGTACATATGGTCCTTCGAGGAAAAGTGTTGTGATTAATTTTCTCGTGTGGTTGCGAATCGGTTCAGTCGGCCTCCCACAAGCGGGTCTCACCGACACGAATTGAGAAGGCGCATAAGATCACACGGGGAGATATCAGAGCACTAAAGCAGAACAAGTGACAAGGGACCAGCAGTCCAAAAAGACAAACAGCATCAAGGCAAATAGCATCAAGGCAAACAGCATCAAGGCGAACATCAAGTAAACATTTGGCATCAAGGCCTCAGCAAGTGCAGGAAGTGCAGCTAGCTAGCAATCCAAAAACAAAGATCGATCTACAGCAAGTATCAAGCAAGGTGAAGGCGATAGTACTCCGTAAGTCAGCAGAGAAAATCAATAAATTTATTTGAATTTCTTATTTATCAAGTATCAAGATGGAAGAACTGCTTCAAAAGCAACATGTTGCCGTCAGTGGCATGCGACAACTATGGACCAATTTCAAGAAAGATGGTCAAGATCGCAAAACTTCAGAATACATCAAGAAAAGAATTGAATCTCTGAACAGCTATTGGAACGAGTTTCAGAAAAATCATGAAATACTGTGCATGTACGAAGACAAGACGCATGACTATTTTATAGGAAACCACTATGAAGAAAACAAGGCGTTCTACTTGGAAGTCAGGGAGTCAATTCAGAGAGCCGGTTTGATCAAGCCAGCTCTGTTTAGCCGCCAGCAACCAGGTGCCGCGGCCGCGGAGGGCAGAACTACCCCGGTGAGTCCAATGCCAACTCTGGAGTATACTACCCGGGGAACTGACAGCAAGTTTGACGAAAAGTTACGTAAACAAACAAGTAACTTCAAAGCTTTTGTTCGTTTAGTAACAAATATAGATCTGTCAGCCGTAGAAGAAAAATGGGAGTTTGAAGACATTTTGAGAACTCTAGAAGCACGTTGGAAAGCTATCGATGATCTCCATTGGAAAATAGACAGCGAATTTGAAGAAACAGACGATAATTACGAGGCTTCATATACGCAACATGAGCAAATGTATTTTAAAATCAAGAAAGAAATTAATCGTAAATTATGGTCTGTATCACATCGAGAGAAGTCTACGCCGCAACTGGATATTCCTATATTTAACGGGAATTATCAGAACTGGGTGTCGTTCAAGGACTTGTTCACGGAGGCAATTCACGGTAACCCATATTTATCAGCTGCTCAGAAAATGCAGTTCCTAAAGAGCAAGATAAAAGGTGAAGCAGAACGCCTGATTCAACATCTTCCGATTAGTTCGGATAATTACATCACTTGCTGGGAAATATTGAACCACCGTTACAACAACAAGAAACTCATTTTCTCCACTCACATGAACACCTTAATGAACATCCCAGTTATGCAACAAGCGACATCAAATCACGTCAAACGCATCCATGACGTAGCAACCGAGTGCCTTAACGGTATGAAGAATTTAGGCATCAACATTGACACTTGGGACCCAATAATAGTGCACATTCTCACTCAAAAAATGGATTCGGAAACCGTCAATGAATATTTTGCATCACTTAAACAACCAAGGGAACTGCCGTCTTTGAAAGAGTTTTTGGATTTTTTGGAAAACAAGTTCACAACAATGGAGTCTGCACGTCGCAAACAAGATGCGACACAAAAATCTACCAATAACCCTTCAAGTTCAGGGAACCCAAAATCAAATCATGGCAAACAGTACTACGTCAGCAACAAGGCTACGTCGCAGAAGACTACATCCGTCATTTGTCCAGTATGCAACGATCATCATGGCATATATTATTGCAAGGAATTTAAGGCAATGGCACCAGAGCTGAAAAGAAAAACAATTACGAAACTTAGTTTTTGTACAAATTGCCTATTTAATCACAGCGGAAAAGAATGCAAGTCAAGTAAACGTTGCCAAAGGTGCAAAGGGCAACATAACACATTGCTACACGATGTGTTTGCAAACGCCAGCACAACGTCACATAACGTTTCCGTCCCCGTGCTGTCTGAGCAAGAGACAAGTCACGCGACTCATGTTGCACAACAAAAGCTTGCATCGGCAGTTCTTTTAGCAACTGCAATTATCAAGGTGTCAGGAGCTGATGGAATCCAAAGAACTATGCGAGCCCTCATCGACCAAGGGTCACAAATTTCGCTGATTACTGAAAATGCAGCGCAACAGCTAGGGCTGCCCCGACAGAAATGTAAAGGAGTAATTACAGGCGTCGGTATGAATGACAAGACTTGCAAAGGAATGTTGAGTATCAACTGTACCTCATTGGATGACAATTACAAGTTTAGCACCAAGGTTCTCATAATGAAGAACCTAACGAGAAACCTGCCGAACACAACAGTTTCTAAGCCATCATGGGCATTTTTAGAACAAATTGAGTTGGCCGATCCACAGTTCTATATCAGTAACCCAGTTGACATATTACTGGGTGCGGACATCTACGCTAAGATTATCATGAACAAGGTACATCGAGAAGATTCCAGTGGTTACGTCGCTCAGGAAACACGTATTGGATGGATTTTGTTCGGCGAGGTACAAGGCCTACAATGTAACATAGTCCTTAACAACATTCAAGACATTCAACATTTTTGGGAGATAGAAGATATACCTGACGACGCTCAAACATCATATGAAGAAGATGAATGCATGAAATTTTACGCATCGACCACTACAAGGTTGGAAGATGGAAGATATCAAGTGAGACTGCCATTAAAGTCTAATTTCAACACGGAAATTGGGGAATCCAAACCCAAGGCTGTCGCCCAATTGTATCAGATAGAGAAAAAGCTCACAAGAAACAAGTCAACTGCAGAACAATATAAGGCATTCATTGCTGAATACTTATCACTCGGTCATATGAAGCCGGCACATAGCAACAAGAAGCTCGAGTACTACCTACCGCACCACTGCGTACTACGTGACGAGTCAACAACTACGTCACTCCGAGTAGTATTTAACGCATCATCAAAAACTTCGACTGGGACTAGTTTAAACGACTGTATGTATACAGGACCCAACCTTCAAAAGGATCTTATGACCCTAATTCTGAAGTGGAGACAACATCGCGTCGCCTTTATCGCAGACATTGAAAAAATGTTTCGCCAAATTTGGGCACATGAAGATGACCAAAACTTACAAAAAATAGTTTGGCGAGATTCTCCTAATCAATTGGTCCAAGAGTATCAACTTACTACGGTCACATATGGCACCAAGGCCGCTCCGTTTTTAGCAATGATGACCCTCAAGCAGTTAGCTAATGACGAGAGACCAAATTACCCAAATGCAGCCCGAGTAGTCGAAGAATGCTTTTACATGGATGATTTGCTACACGGTTCCGATTCTGTCGAGTCGGCAAAACAATTACAGCAAGATTTGAAATTACTTCTCAAGACAGGTGGTTTCAATTTACGAAAATGGAGGTCTAATTATCAAGAACTACAGGAAAATACCAACAAGGGTAACAATCAAGAACCTTACGACTTCAAACAAGCAGAGTCAACGAAAACATTGGGCCTTCACTGGAATTCTGGACAGGACATTTTCTCATTTCAATCAAGGATTGACGATACTACTGATACGCATCCTACGAAGCGGAAACTACTGTCTGAGATATCCAAACTCTTTGACCCTCTCGGATGGCTCACACCAGTGTCTATCAAGATGAAAATACTGTTCCAAGACATCTGGAAAGAGAACCTGCAATGGGATGACAAGATTCCAGAGCAAATTAACCGAGAATGGACAAAAATTAAACAAGATATACAAAACATAAATCGATATCAAATACCTCGATGGATAGGCACAGACACGGCCGGAAATAATATCGAGTTGCATGGATTTTGTGACGCATCGCAAAAGGCATTTGCATGTGTCGTTTATTGCAAAATAACAAATGTAGGTCAAACGAAAATAACTTTACTGGTTGGGAAATCAAGAATAGTACCTAACAACAAGAATATTTCTTTGCCAAAATTGGAATTAAGTGGAGCACATCTGCTTTCTAAATTAATGGCTAAGGTGAAGGCAAGTTTCACCGGTCACGACATCAAGGTTTACGGGTGGACCGATTCAATGGCGGTTCTGGGATGGATACAAGGAAGTCCCGATCGCTGGAAGGTGTTTGTTGCCAACAGGGTGCGACAAATAACCAAGGAGATGCCTTCCAGATGCTGGCGATATGTTAAGTCAGCGGAGAACCCCGCAGATTGCGCAAGCAGAGGATTAACAAGCCTGAAGCTAAAAGAACACGATCTGTGGTGGAATGGACCTGCCTGGCTACCCCACTGTACGCCGGACAACCAACCAATTCCGGAATTCAATTTCCCTGGAGAAGAAACCCTTAACAAGCACGTACATACTGTAACACAGGACACTACAAAAGGCAACAGCTTCGTCCATAAACTCCTTACCAGAGTGAACTCATTCACAATGGTTGTACGCGTCATGGCACGATTACGACGCTTACTAATCCGTAAAGAAGAAAGGCCAACAAAGCTATATCTAACCTTATCGGAGCTTCGCAAAGCAAAGGCCGTAATAATCAAAGAAGTTCAACAAATGGAGTTTCAGCAAGAAATACATGACCTGAAGAAAACCAACCGAGTGTCCACTACCAGCAAGATCTTGAATTTAAACCCGTTTGTAGACGAAGAAGGAATACTTCGTGTGGGTGGAAGACTGCATCATGCTGCAATCAATCCCGATCTCAAACATCCTATAATTTTACCACATCAACATCGTCTAACGGAGTTAATAATAAGAAACGCACACGAACTCACGTATCACGGCGGAGCTCGAATTACTTTAGCATGCATCAGGCAAAAATATTGGATTATTGGAGGAAACAATGCAACGAAAAAACAACTACGTGAATGTGTTACCTGTAGAAAACAGAACCCTAAGAAACTACAGCCCCTAATGGGAGACTTACCTGCAGCAAGAATCAACCCATCTCGTCCCTTCATGCATACCGGCGTTGATTTTACTGGACATGTCTATATTAAGACCAACAAGGGCCGTGGTGTCAAGACCACTAAAGGATATGTGTCAGTATTTGTTTGTATGGTGACGAAAGCCGTACATTTGGAACTAGTCTCCGACCTCACATCGTCATCTTTTATAGCCGCCCTACGCAGGATGGCGGCTAGAAGAGGCACCCCTTGTCACATGTATAGTGACAACGGCCGTAACTTTGTAGGAGCCAGTAAAGTCCTACAAAGGGAGTATCAAGAACTGCAGGAAATTATTGATGACAAGCTATTGTCTGAAATCGCAGATATGGAGATCACATGGCACTTTAACGCTCCTTCATGGCCATCAGCAGGAGGCTTGTGGGAAGCTGCCGTGAAAAGTTTCAAGCTGCACCTCAAGAGAGTGATTGGTGAACAAAAATTGACATATGAAGAGTTCACTACACTTCTAACACAAATTGAAGCCTGTCTTAACTCAAGACCGTTGTGTGCAATCTCAGAAGATCCTGAAGACTTAGATTTCCTGACACCTTCTCACTTTTTAACTGGTGGCCCTACGTTAACTTTAGTTGAGACTGAAAGAGATTTGCGCACACGCTGGCAGCTAACACAGAAAATATTACAAGATCTGTGGAAAAGATGGCGCACCGAGTATCTCACTCAATTAACAGTGAGAAGCAAATGGAGGCAGCCCCAATCCAATATCAAGTTGGATGACGTAGTTCTAATCCACGACGACAACCTGCCAGCCGGCAAGTGGATGATGGGAAGAGTCGTAGAACTACATCCAGGCAAGGACGGTCACGTGCGTGTCGTGACCTTAAAAACAAAAGGCGGGATTTTGAAACGTCCAGTCTTAAAAGTATCCGTACTTCTAGAACATAAAGAAGTTGCCGCACAGTGCGACACGGCACGCGACAAACTGCAAGAAGCGGATCACCAACAAGTCAAAGAACCCTCAACAAGGAGGTCAACAAAAAGCAAGTTTAACTTCACGACCTTGGTCACAACTCTTATGTTATTCTTCACGTTCATCACAAGTTCAGAATGCAACTTGAATGTAACCCCGTTCCAAACAAATCAGAGTTTGTATTTTGACAAGGTAGCAAACATGATGCTAATCAGAGATGATTGGAAACTTGTAGTTTACTACAGCATGGATTCGTATTGGCAATCGACTACAACGTTCAATAAATACATCCAATCGCTCAAACAAACATGTGATTCCATACAAGACCAAGTTCACTGTGATGTAATTGTACTCCAGTTACGTCACGCGTTCTCAGAACTTCAGCACTACAACCAAGTATTACTGAGTCAGCATTCCGGCACGCGACCTGGGTTACTGCGTCAGCGCCGAGGCCTTATCAACGGCGTGGGATATGTCGCAAACAGCTTGTTTGGCGTGCTCGACGAAAGTTTCGCTGAAAAATATCGTAAGGATATTTCGCTTATTCGAGAAAACGAGAAACACATAGTTTCTCTTTGGAAGAATCAGACTTCACTCATGGAAGCAGAAAACAACCTACTTAAGCGTACAGAGCATGACATGAACCAACAACTGAAGCTGATAAATCGTCACATGAACAAGCTAGACGAAGCAGTAGGCCAACTGAAGAACAACATTGAATCTAACAGTGTTATCAATGACTTCAACATGGGAGCCATCATAGCAAGTAATATGATGTATAATTTGAAGAGCATTCAGAATATGCTATTAGACACCGTCACAGATATTTACAATGGTCGTTTCAACTTACACTTGATTACACCTGACCAACTCATCAACGAGTTAAGCACGATCTCTAGCAAGTTACCCAAGGACGTCTCCCTACCAATTGACAACATACATTCGGACCTTCGAAAGATATACGATCTGCTGGAAATAAAAACAAGACTCCTGCAGGACATCATCATTTTTGAGATCAAAGTACCTCTTATCAGTCGAGATTCATACGAGATCCACAAGATTATTCCGATCCCCAAGACAACAGGCCGAAATGATATGATCAGTATCGTCTCAATATCTCAGTACATATCTATTAATATGAAGAAAGACACCTATATTAATATGTCTGAGCAAGACTTAAGATCGTGTCTCACCGTATCGGAAATCTACTACTGCCACATCTTAAGGCCCATATATCAAATCAAAGGAGACAAGAACTTCTGTGAAACAGAAAACTCGGAATGCAAAACAATATCAAGTTCCTGTAAAGATAATTGGCAAGAAACTTACACATTAAATAATTATTTTTACTTTTGTTGTGACCGGTGTCAAGTTCGAACCATATGCGGCGATCAAGTAACCGCACACCAGCTAACACAAGCCGGACTACTAAACATAGGTCAGGAATGCATCATCAAGACGGACAACTTCACTTTATATTCACACAAACCATACATAAGTGAAATGAGGACCAAAGCAGATATTTATACACCAGTGATTGCCCCTATCAACCACATCATCAACATCAGCATACCTAAACTAGTTTTGGAGAACAAAACCCAAGATTTAGAAGAAGAAATCGGCGAAGTAGACAAACAGATACAGTCGATGAAAAAGGCTGATGTGATGTTATCTGATGATTTATCTGATCACGATATTCATCACTACGTCATGATTTACTCTTTATATGGGATCGTTTGCATCGCTGTTATAATTATTATAACTCGCCGCACACAATGTAAATGGCGAGTACCGTCATCACCATCACCGTCCGTCGCCGAGGAGTCAAGAACATTGCCTGCCGTGCCCGCGCCGCCGCCGCCCCGCAGCAGCGGAACAAGGGATACAAGTGGATACCTCGACAGCGTGCGCGTTCATGCTCCTCGCTACCCTCGCGTAGATATAGGAACTTCCCCTTAGATTTAAAATAACAAGTTTTATAATCTATTTGTATTAGCATGTGTAATCTTTAACTTTTGTTAATTTTGTAAATTAAGTTCCTCTTCATCCTTCCTATCTCGTCCGGGAATATGTACGATTACATCGCACATTAATTTAGGTCGCTAGCATAAGCATTTTTACCGTATTGTAACGCAACTATGGAAATATATTTGAGTACACTTTCGACCGTTTTATTGTAAACACCTATTAAATATTTATCAAGAAATTAGCAAGAATATAATTTTCTTCCATCTTAACTTATCAAATGTATTAGCAGTCAAGTGCCCGTACACAGTAAATACGACAACATTTTTGGGGCTAACTATCGATTGCAATTTAAATTGGAAGGCGCACATAGAGATTCTAAGTAAAAAAATTAGTAGTAATGCGTATGCTTTGAATATTTTGGCGCGAACTGTTAATACTGAGGCGTTATTAACGTCCTACTACGGTCTGACGGAATCTATACTCCGATACGGCGTTATATTTTGGGGTAATTCAACAAACAAGGAGATAGTGTTTAAAGCTCAAAAGAGATGCATCAGAGCCATGTTTAGTTTAAAAACCACGGACAGTTGTAAACCCTATTTCAAACAACATAAAATATTGACATTACCATCTCTTTACATCTTAGAGACTGTTGTATTTATTAGAAACAATCCAGAGTTATTTCCCCGCATGTCAGATCAATTTCCAAGAAATCGCCGTGATCAAAGTCAGATCTGCCTTCAGTCAAGTCGGACAGCATTTATGCGCGGGAGTGTTCTTTGCATGGCTCCAACTATTTATAATAAATTACCAAAAAGTTGGAGGGAGCTTACTAACATAGACTTGAAGGCGAAATTAAAGCTATGGTTAACGACCAAAGCTTATTATAAAATTGATGAATTTATGGCAGAGTCATTTCCAGCAAGTTAAAATTTGGTTACTATTTATTTGAGATCCTAATTTATTGACATAATTTTATTGTAATTTTGACAATTTATTGTATTCATATTATGACATTTTTGACATTTTAATATTTTTGACATTGTATAGTATTTTTATTTTATTGACATTTTTAATTTTTTGTTGTAAATTTGTCATTTTTAAATTATTATTTGTTATTATTTCTTTAATTTGATTTTTTTCTAATGAGTCTATGTAACCTTCTGAATTATTTACTGAAATTAATTTAAAACAACATAAATATATTTGCACGTCGCTTAGGTGGCAAACATGTCGAACATAATAATTTATAATAATATCTTGCATGCATGACATCACCGTTCTGTATGTATACACATTGTTTGAGCAAATAAATATACTTACTTACTTACTTACTTACAGCCTTTGGTAAGACTGGACTATAATGCTAAGACGTGGGACAGAAATTGCTAAGCATAATATTGAGCCAGTTCACACCGAGACGCAGTACGACGATCCATGAAAAGATCAGTCGCTGAATGAAATTTAACATGCATTGATAATTTATAACCTGGATTCAAACATAGGATACTTCTTATCCCGTTAGTATGATCTTGTCGGTCAATTATTGAACATCACGCGGACGAAACCGCGGGCATAAGCTAGTATATGTAATAAACAGCTCCTTACCTGTTCAGCGGGTGTGGCCTGCAGGATAGCGCCGCCACAGGCCTCGTCAGCCGTGGAGCACCACTCGCCGCCGCCAGCTTCCACACCGAAGTGAACGCATCTGCAAGTTAATGCCAACGTCAATTTTTGGTACATCAGTCAAACAGCTGACGGTTGACATGAGCGCTGGTTCGATATTGCGGGGATTGGAAGGAGATAGCCCTGCAAGGGCAGTCCGAAGGCGAATAAAAAATAAAACATCCTCTTTAACTGACTGCCTCATTGGTTTAGTAGTGGTCGACCGGTGAGCATGAGGTCCTTGGTTAAATTCCCGGGCCGGCCAGTGTTATTAAGTTTTTCTATTAGGAATTTCTCAATAACAGCTACTGAGTCTGAATTTGTGCTCGGTTGGTAATAGGCTCACTCCCTAATACGTGAAACTAATTCTACTATTTGCTGAAAAAGGCATTCAAGGAAGTTAAATGAACTGAGAGAAATGTTGGTGGGGTACTCTATTAGGTACACCTCTGCCAAACCCTTCGGGAATAACTGGTGTGATGATGGTGTTATGTAACATCCTATTTAAATTAAAACGTCGTCACACCAAAGTCTTAGAGAAGAAGCAAAATGTTTGTGCCGACATAAATTAACACAGAGTGGTCATGTCGGCGCACCCTGTCGCGTCAAGTCGAACATATCATGTACCTCCGAGGCCTACCACGACTGACTATAGAAACAGATAGCCGAGGGATTTATTTCGGAGGCATTTTAAAAGCTTCTCTAATTGCTCTTGGCAAAGGATTGATGAGGAGTTTACTAATCGTGTTGATGGCATCTGAATTGAACTAGCCTATAATTGGGCATCTACCGTGGACTCTCCTGGAGAAACACTTTCCCTTCCTTTCTTCGATGGTATATTAATTGATTCGATATACATAACATATTAAATACATGCAAATGAATATCTCTAAATTAAATACAGAAATAACTACCGGACAGTTTGAAAAAGAGATGAAGCTATTTTTACCCGACTGCGGCGAAGCCCAAAAGGAGGGTTATTAGCTGTAACACATTAAAGACTTGGGCACTTCTCAACCAGGACTCATCATCAACTTTCTGCCCTTTCCCATATAATTTGAGGTCATTGAAAACCTTTTTTCTTTCCTTTGTCCCCCTGTCACCGTCCCATTATAATTTCTTTCAAATTTACTCAAGTGAAAGGAGTAAATGATGCCATGACGTCTGACAGGAAAGAATGGAAGAATAAAACGTGTTGCGCCGACCCCAAATAGAAATAGACAAAGGCAGGAAAACGATGACTTACATATCTGTTCTCACACACACGCCCGAACCCCATAAAAACACACTTACTTGTTGGCATGATCAACCCTGATCTGCATATCGTTGTGCCTCACGCAGTCCACGAGCAGTCTCTCCAGGTGGAACAGGTCCTCGGTGTGTGCCAGCTGCAGCAGGCGCGAGAACTGGATGCAGGCGTAGCACTGGCCTACTTGTCGGATTAACCGGACGAGGGCTACGTCGCTTAGAGCCACCGTGTATTGAGCGAGGGGAGAGTCTGAAAGAGAGGGCGATGGTTAGGTCTTTCTTTCTTTCTCGAGTAAGTGGCAGTGGCTGACCAGCAGGCCTATTGCGTATCTTTTTAAATGTCAGTGGCTATTATAGTGTCCATCGATTAACTGTCAAATGGTTATGGTTTGGTATACAAAACTAATCCAATCCGCACTGGGCCCGCGTGGTGGATTATAGCCCATCCCTCTCCTAGAGAGGAGGCCCGAGTCCCTGCAGTGGGAACATTATAGGCTGACGATGATACTAAAATAATCATTTGACAGTTAATTGATGGACACCATGATAGCCACTGATATTTAAAAAGATACGCAATAGCCCTGCTGGTTCTTTTTGTTAGCGTGTCGATGATAATATTTAAATTGAGTTATGCAGAAACTTAATTGTGAAATATGAATTGTGTGTGCGCCGGCTTAAATAACACAGAGTGGCCATGTTAGCGCACTCTGTCGCGTCAAGTCGAACATATCATGTACCTCCGAGGCCTATCACGACTGACTATGTAAACAGATAGCCGAGGGATTTATTTCGGAGGTATACTAGGCTCGATTTTAAAACTTAAGAAGTTGTTTTAAAATTTTGAAAGTTTATACAAGTTGAAGTCACCAACTGCCTCGAATCAAGTGACTGTCTCCTTGGTCTAGTCATGGTCGCAAGCGCGACTGCTGCGCGTGATGACCTGGGTTCGATTCCCGGGTCGGGTGTTATTGAGTTTTTTCCATTAGGAATTTCCTAGTAGCAGTCAAATCCAGACGGATTTGTGGTTAGTCCCATCCGTGTTACTCCTAATGCCCTTTGCATTCCAGAGCCGCGGTGTCCTTTTCGAACAAATTTCGCAACCCTGGATGATTACAAGATTACCCCCTACATCCAAACTTAATCATCATTATAGGCCTCCCCTTTTTTCCGCCACTTTTCCCGGTCCTGTGCGTCTCTTCTCTTAGGGCTCGTTTACGGAGACGCGGGGCGTTGCGCGGCGCGTGCAGAATGCTCTTTTCGTGCTTTTTTATTAATTTACTGAGAGACGAGTCCACCGCAACAAACGCTGCATTTTAAACAAACGAGCGAACAATCGCTTCTTGTAAAATCAAGTTTTGAAATCGTTAACTTTTTCATACATTGCCATGTGTTTGAAATAAAAACGCTGCACGCGCCGCGCGACGCCCCGCCTGTACGTAAACATGCACTTGGCCAGGTGTTTCCCGCGAGTTTGACGATTTATCTTACTACTTAATAATATTCACCACAGACTGGCCTGTTGGTCTAGTGGTTAGTGACCCTAACTGCTATGCCGGAGGTCGTGGGTTCGATTCCCACCCAGCACAAATGTTTGTGTGATGAGCACGATCATTTGTTCTGTGTCTGGGTGTAATTTATCTATAATATGTATGTATTTAGAAATATATAAGTATGTTTATCAGTTTTCTAGTACCCATAACACAAGCTCTGCTTAGCTTGGGACTAGATGGCGTTGTGTGATAGTTGTGGAATATTATTATTATTCAAGTACATAATAGGTTAAAAAACAAAGATATACTCACTAGGCTCGTCCTCCAGCGATTTGACGACGCTCTTGACGTTGTTGCAGAGAGTGAGCGGGTCGAACTCGACCTCCAGCCAGGAGTACAGCTGCTGCAGTTGGGGCGTTGCTAGGGCTACCACGTTCATGCGGACCACATCTGGAGACAAAAAAGTATTTTTTTAATGGTCGAAATTATTTTTTTAACTGGCTTTTGCCCGCGGCTTCGTCTGCGTGGATGACGAATAATATCCCAACAAACTTTCTTCTCCTATTTAACTCCCTTAGGGGGTGAATCAATAATCGGAGCCCTTTTACTCCAAGGGTAACCATTGAAGTAAAGAACCCTAAAAAGAAGGCTAACTTAATGCGATCGGCTGCTATTTGTCGAAACCATCACTAATCCTAATGTGCATTTAAATGAGGCCTCGATAATATGCCTTCGAGAATGAATGAGAACTGGGAGAAAATCTTCAAGCAATAAGTTTGGTATGTTTGTGCCGACATAAATTAACACAGAGTGGCCATGTCGGCGCACTCTGTCGCGTCAAGTCGAACATTTATCATGTACCTCCGAGGCCTACCACGACTGACTATAGATACAGATAGTCGTGGGATTTATTTCGGAGGCATGCTTAGGTTATGTCTTCAACCAATAGGGGATCGGACAAAAATAAACTAATTAGTCCGTCAGATAGATTTCCAAAAATTATTGGACACGTATTTTTTCTTTTTTCACGTAAACTTAAAATGAAGACGATACAGTGCTTCGAAAACTCGTGTGACGTCATATGATAGTACATTTTGACGACACAAGTGACGTTTCAAGCCCCACTCCAAGATCTTTGACGCGTTTTATCTTCGTAATTTTTTATTGATTTGATAAAACAAAAAACACGTATTCAATATTTTTCGATAATCTAACTTACGGACTAAACAGAATCATATTATTTTGACCCTGTCCGATCCCCTATTATGATGTTATGAATTTTTAAGATTTGCCTGATATCTTTCAAGTCAAACCTTTTGAGACCTGGTGCCAGTTTTATGCCGCCCGTGGGCTCCTGACTATTGGCTTATGTAAATAGTCTGTGTATAGTGGCTTATGTTTTCGAACGTCTAAATTGTTGAAGATAATAAAAAGAACAACAAACACACAAAAACATTAAATAGTGCCCAAAACACCACAAGAAAGGGGGGGACTGTCCAAAGACAACACCCGTCTTGAGGGGTCAAGATTGTCTCTAGACGGTTTTTGACAGCTGTTGTATACAGGTTGAATTTTTCAAATGAGCATTGATGGCCCGTTTCGAAACTATTAGAATAGCAAAAATCGTCAAAGGAGTCTCAGGTGACATATTGATGCAAAAAAAAATTGCATCGGATCATATAATTTTACGAGTCGTCAGGTGATCATGTAGTTACACTAGTCAGTCGACTATAATAAATAAAAGTCAAAAGTCAAAGTCAAAGTCAAAAGTCAAAAATATTTATTTCAAGTAGGCCAGTAACAGGCACTTTTGAATAGTCGAATTAAACTAACTGCGGCACTCAGAGATATCCAACGATTACTCAAGCCGCCACCCAGCAAAGGCCTGACATAGTTTCGTATGACAAAACTGCCAAAAACCCTTACCAAGCGACGGCCCAAACAACCACTGAAGCTCTCCGAGTGCGGCAGTAAACTACTGAACTACTGAAGCTAAATAAACTAAGCTACAGTCCCAGTCACAAGGCATAATAACTCGTGAGTGTACTGTAGTTGCCAATTCCAAAGCGTTGGTCTCATGAGAAGAATGGCAAGAAACTTCATGGACACTCTTTTAAAATCGTTTGGGTTTACATTATGTTCAAGGTACAAACATAATCTTGGTATAATACACACATGAAGACTATGCAGATTAGTGTTTGAGATGGTCTTTTGAAGAAAGCACCACACAGATTTGAGTGGACCCGTCCAGTCAGTGCAAGCATTTGTCAGTTATCGTGGAGCTCGACTTATAACTCAAGGAGATCAACGTCACGACGAACAATACCAAAGAAAGGACATTTGGGTGGGTCGCTTAAAGTACTCAAACTGCCAAACAATCGTTAAAATTAAATAAAAACTCACACGGTCCTCACGTTCACAATATGAAAATAATAAAATACATGAAGATCATGCAGATTAGTGTCTGAGATGGTCTTTTGAATAAAGCACCACACAGATTTGAGTGGACCCGTCCAGTCAGTGCAAGCATTTGTCAGTTATCGTGGAGCTCGACTTATAACTCAAGGAGCTCAACGTCACGACGAACAATACCAAAGAAAGGACATTTGGGTGGGTCGCTTATAGTACTCAAACTGCCAGACAATAGTTAAAATTAGAGAAAGACCCACATGGTCCTCACATTCACAATATAAAAATAATAAAATATTTGTCATATTAAATAATCATGTCAAGTTATTAAATGTCAATATACACAAAACTAAATAAAAAATAAAATAAAATATTTAACATGTAAATATTGGTCAAAAAAATAATATCATACTTGAAAAAGTAAACAATGTCATGTGTATAAAGAAAATTCATAAAATGTCAAATTGTAAAAAAATATAAAAATAGGTATAAGGGGCCGTTCAAGTATTACGTAAGCACTATAGGGGGGCGGGGGGGTCTTTGCTTTGCTTATTTTTGATGACATGGGGGGTGGGGGGTCTAGATCATGTTTACGTCAGTAGTAGTTGGTTACTTTTTACACATATGGTAACCCACACATTGTCTATGCTTGAAAACGAAACGCATTGTCGGGGATTATGTCAATAATATTGGTTTTAAATTAATGATTATGTACGTTAATGTCCTCTCTCCTATCACCTATGCGTATTTTCTTATTTAATAAAAAAAAAAACAATAAGTTCATTAAAAGAAAAATACATAGACCAATGTTTACGTAAGCATGGGGGGAGGGGTGAGAGCTTTGATTACTTTTGCTGACAAGGGGGATGGGGGGGTAAATAATTGCAGTAAATCTGCTTACGTAATACTTGAACGGCCCCTAAAGTCAATTCAATTTCGATTCAAATTGGAGCAGTTCAATCCCAAGCTTTTTTGTCCTCTAAATAATCTTTAACAGTATAAAATCCTTTCTGGCAAAGTTTACGTTTTATAAAGGATTTGAATTTATTAAGGCTTAAATTTTGAATGTGGCTTGGTAGTTTATTATAAAAGCGAATACATTGGCATCTGAAAGATCCACCTATTTTCTTGAGCCTTGTTGTGGGTACAATATATTTATGTCTATTTCTTGTATTTATATTGTGAATATCACTATATTTCTTAAACAGCTTTATATTTTTGTGAGCATACAAAAGATTTTCATAAATATACTAAAACTTACCTTTAAGCAAGCTAGCCCTGGTCGGGGGCTGGGCGAGGCCGAGCAAGACGGCCAGTCTCTGGGCCTTCTCAACCGGACTCTTGTCAGTCTCCACGAAGCGGTCGAACTCCGGGTGAAGAGACGGCAGAGGAACCGACAGCACGGCCACGAGTACGCGGCATGCCATCCTGAGGAACGAAGGGAAGAGTTAGTTGTTGGCAGAGATCAGCGAAATACGGAGCAAACATCTAGTCTCTGAAGGGTTGCAATAATAGGGGATCGGACAAAAAATAACTAATTAGTCCGTCAGATAGATTTCCAAAAAAGACCACATATTTTTTAACAAAAAATTAAGACAATACAGTGCTTCAAAACTCGTGTGACGTCATATGCTAGTACATTTTGTACCTTCAAGTGACGTTTCAAGCCCCACTCCATGATCTTTGACGCGCTTTATCTTGTAAATTTTTATTGATTTGATAAAACAAAAAACACGTATCCAATATTTTTCGATAATCTAACTGACGGACTAAACAGAATCATATTTTTTTGAGTCAGTCCGATCCCCAATTGCAAATCACTAGTTGTGATGCAACATCTACGAAACGAAATTACCAAGAAAGTTTTTATCAGCTCTTTCATACTGTCGTATTATGAATTAGAAGTTTGTGCCGACTTAAATTAACACAGAGTGACCATGTTAGCGCACTCTGTCGCGTCAAGTCGAGATTTATTTCGGAGGTATGATTGCTAAATAAATAGGTATTTGAGTATAAGGTCAGGACTAAAAAGTATTTAATTTATTGCATTGCATCTGTATGTAAAATGCAAAGCTGACAGACCGAGGATCAACGCACAGGCCAAACCCTTAGGGCTAGAAACTTAAAATTTCGCATACGTATTCCTTTTATGACGTAGGTATCCACTAAGAAAGGATTTTTCAAAATTCAACCTCCAAAGGGGTGAAACAGGGAATGAAAGTATGGAAAATCGTAATTTGTTATATTTTCGACATCCACGAAGCCGCGAGCAAAAGCTAGTAACATAATAAAAACGAAGAGCTAAGACTTACTTCTGCAACTCCTCCTGAGTAATATTTTTCTTCATCTCCCGAGACAGCTGGAAGAGCTTGAGTAAAGCAGCGGCATGGAACAGGCAGTGTCCGGCCTTCCAGAACACCAGGGCCAGCTTCCCATAGTAGTTGGCCATGGTCTTAGCTACGGGCGTCTTCTTGGACATGTTCATCAGATTGTGGATGTCCTCGATCGCTTTGTAGGCTTCCTGTTTTGTGAAGATGGGTGTGTAATGTTAAAATCCATACATAATTGACGTGTTTATACTACAGTTAATGGCTTGAATGACACTGGCATGAGAAGGTGGAGTTCCGAGAATGACCATGGCTCACCATGGTCATCATCTGCCTAACTTTTTCCCAACTACATAATATGTTAAGGTCGGCTCCCAGTCTCACCCGATGCACCTGAATACCAATATGCTACATGGAGGGGCTGCATATCCGACCTCAACAGTTAGCACTGGGTAACACAATACCCCTTGGTAAGCCTGGTTGTCCGACTTTTGGGCCATTGGCTACCTGCAGCAACTGTCAAAAGATCGAAAATTGACAGCCAGGGCTTAACATGCTTTCTGAGGCACAGAGGAAACTCGTTATGTAATACGCCAAGAGAACCATATAATATACTACATCACATTGTTGTTAATTCATCTAGCTAGTCATACTGATAAAAATGATTTTGGTTTTCTCATTTTGGCCTGTGTTGTGAGTACAAGACCCATCAGCACTTTAATTCAAAGCAAATGTACGAACCTGCCACAATTCCATCTGGATAGCACTGTCCAGCTGGAACAACCTAGTCTCCAGGTTAAGTTGCTGCGTCTCCGGCTTACTGATGCTTACATTCCCAGTTTGCACCTGTAAAATTACATGACATTCAAAAAACTCATAAAATAAAGAAAGTATGGCATGCGGGTAACAACAGTTTCTAGTTTTAAAAATTGCATAAACCTGTTAAAATCTTCTAATACATCATGTTTCTGAGACATATCTGAATTATTTAAAAACATTTTATATATCAGAGCCTTTTGATTCGTTCTCAAGAATCTTGACGAAAAGTTATTCTATAAAACTTACCGTAGGCTTGCAAATATCTTCAAGATGCTTCCTGAGTTTATCACACAACTTTCTGAACTCCGTCTTACGGGAGTACTTCAGACAGAACTGGAAGGCCATGCGAGCTATGTCGTGGTACAATGTCTCCACGTGCGCGTTTGTACGGAGCAGCTCCAGGCATTGACAGTATGACTCCCACAGGAATTTCACCTAGAAAAGAGGTGTGAATTAACAAGGGGTTTTCACGACATTAATTGACGGCAGTGGCTGAGCGATTGGACTGCTGTGCTGCGTGTCACGGATTCGATCCCCGCACGGAACAAATATTTGTATCTCCTACAGATAGTTGTTCTGGGTCTGGATATTTGTGTCATCATCATCATCAGCCTATAATGTTCCCACTGTAGGGACTCAGGCCTCCTCTCTAGGAGAGGGACGGGCTATAATCATTGAGAGCATTGTTTTTTATGTATATCTATTTTATTTTTATTTTATTGTACACGCCTCGATTATATATTTAAGTACATATTCACCCCCAACATTGACACAACATATAAAACTGATTAACATCCGTAACGTAACCACTCTAATTTAGGTTCAGTTGAAAACCAGCGTCGGGCACTAGTTGCTGAACTGGGCCTTTTTGGCGCAGCCGTGAGGCACACAGTGGGACGATTTGTTTAGTTTTAAGTTCTTTTTTATATTATTTTTGTTTTACATTGTGTGTATTTGTGGCCTGAGCCAAATAAATGCATTTTCTTTCTTTCTTTCTTTAATCTACCACGCGGGCCCAGTGCGGATTGGTAGATGTCACATATCTTCGAATTTTTTGGTTCTAAGACATGCCGGTTTCCTCACGATGTTTTCCTTCACCGTTTTGAGGACATTGGTGATGAAATAAATAATTTACACAAAGTAATGTGCCTGACGGGGTTTGAACCCAAGACTCACTGTTCGTAAGTCGGGACCGCCACCACTGGGCCACCACTGCTCATTTGATATTTGTGTATGTGCGTTTAAATGTTTGTGAACGCATCCACAATACAGAAGAAAGTCCTAGTGTGGGGCAAAGTTTAAAATAATTAAAGACTAGCTTTTCCTGTGGTTTGCTCGCAATGCTGATGACTGGTGGTTCCATGTCTCAATAGTATGACTTTTGTTGTGCCTTTATTTCTCAACAGTGAAGGCATTTTGTTTGTGGTGTTTTTATGCTGTCTTACTGTTGGGCAAAGATTGCCTTCCTATACTTTTCATACAAAGATCAAAATTTGATATTATAAATTCTTTGCAGATACAGAAACCTCTGGTGGCAGAGGTTCAAATACTTAAGTTGAGTTTCTATCTGAATGACACAATCAAATATTTAAATAAATATCTTACCCAGGGTGTAAGTATGGTCCTGTCAGATCTGTCTTGAGCATCTTCACCAGACACAGCACTAAGCAGGATGCTCTCTGGAGTGGCCAGGTTGTCCAGGTCATCGGTCTCGATAACTGCCGCCGTGGATGCTGCACGAGCTGCTTCTGTCCGCTCTTCGGCCATGCGTAAGTAACCTCTGAGAAATTGAAAGTGAATGAACTTAAATGATATGTTCAGGAAATTGTCATTATACATATACTACCCTCCTAAGATCCGAAGAGAAGAGAACCGTAAACTCGAATTACTCCTAACAATTGTTTTAGTAAGGAGAGCAGAATGCATAACCAATAACCATGGATGGATTGTGTGGTGGATGATATGGTAAGAAAGGAAAAATCAAAAACATGACCCTTTGCTCAGCAGTTGAGTTGCGTTCACTAGACCAACGGGATGATTTTTCGTATCAGTTTTATATTTTACAGCCTTAAGGTTGAACAAGCCAGTCATTCTTCCATACAAACTTATGAAGGTGATTACTCCTCAGTTTGACGGTGTAGGTTCAAAATTAAAAATTGTATCTACTGGTCTTATCATTATCTAGGTCTGTATGGAAGCAGAATTGGAAAAAAAATATTGATTTGGAAGTTATGAACGTCAAAACTTTCATATGTTAGCACTGATTTTAACTCATCTTTGGGCGTAAATAAGTAACGTATATAGTATGAAAAAGAAAAAAGTGAAACCATACGGACATAGATTAGTTATTAAAAAATTTAAATAATTTGATTTTGAACAGATACATTCAATAGATTTTTCATGAAACCAAATATACCAAAGGTCTGCATAGAAAATTTCGCGCGCCCGTTTTAGTTGTGTCTCTTTCGCTCTATGCATTTCGCTCGTGATGTTGGATGAAATAGCATGCATTTTAGCCCCGCCCACCAACTAGTTCGTGCCGTTGGCTTGTTTACCCTTAAAGGCTTGCACTTCACTAATTGACTTGACAATGTAAATTTGTTAATTCTACTTGAAAATTCAGTTTTGTTTATTTTTAATCTGTTGAAGTCGAAGTAATTCATACCTAGAGTAATTTTGTGATTCGTCAAGCTATGTAATTAGCATTGGCATTCATGGAAAAAGCAGTCTGAAATAAACTGCTGTTGCAAATAGACAGTTTCACAATAAAAGGGGATGTACATACTGTATCTAAATTTCTTTTTGTAAAGAGCTTCCATTTTGTTTTGTCTATCATGTTTTAAGGTTTTTATGAGTAATCTGTCCTTGTGTGGTGCAAGACTTTATTAGGTTCTTTACATCTTATTATTTTTAATCTTTGAACTATAGCTCATGATAAAAACAAGTTGCATGATGATGATGATCATACATTTCAAAAATTGTAGTTTGTATTTCATAAGCTGGGAATTAAATAATTAGTCTTCCCAAAAGGGTAAACTAAGTAAACAAGATAAGCCAAAATAAAAAAGTTGAATTGAATATTGTGTTTTCATTCCAAGAATTGAGTGCATTGGGATGAACTAAGAGTAAGGACACTTGACCCTACAGATTGTTTGCTACATAGTTCTCACATAATATACCTGTGTGAATGAATTTGTTTTTTTTTTGTTTGTATCAATATTCTGATTTAAAAGAGTTTCCATGAAGTTTCTTGCCCATCCTTCTCAATAGAGATTTAAGCTAGGGTATGGGCAACTAGGTACATTAGTTTCACAAGTTATTATGCCTTGTGAATGTGACTGTAGCTTCGTTTTCTTTTTCTGACATTCAAAAGTGCCTGTGATGGTCTAATTGAAATCCTTTGAGTTTGAGTTTATGAAAGCTTGGATGGAGTACTAATAAAATTTCAGTAATGAGGACATGTTTGGTTGTAAGGATTTTTTGCTAAACAACTTCTAGCAGCTGAGGCATCTTCTATTTTTTTATTATTATTTCAATATGTTTCAAATCTTTTCCCAATCATTCTCCCTTACCTTATAACCTGCTCCAAAGACCCAACGTTGACGGACTGGAACATATTCCTGTACTGGAACAGGCCTTCCTTGGCAATGTGAGACTTGCGCAAGTCCACGCACAGCTCCAAGTACTTGAACATGATCGGCTCCAGCACCGACTCGGACCAGTTGTAAGCCCATTTTTTGTTGCGGAACACTTCCTGAAGAGTATCTAAAGCTCTTGCTGGCTTGTCCAAGTCCATAAACTCTGTTGAATGGGAGAATTCACAAATTAAGATAGATAGTTGTTGTTGTACAGTTATTTACAATATTGGTAATAAAATTCTGAGTGTATGGCGTTATGGTGGTCTTATGGCTGAGAGCAATATCTGGCTGTAGACTTTGGTAGGTGGTTTATTTTTGGTGAAAACTTTTAGTGCAATATTCTTCATTATTATTATTGACAGAAAAGTACTTCACCTGACTGCAGCAAAGGCCAAAGAGTAATATGACTTTCATTGTTTTGTGTAAGTAACTAAGTATAACAAAATTTTATTACAACTTCTAAGTTATGTTTACGGTGTTAAAATGGGTGATCTTATTTTTGAAGACAGCCTTTGATGGACTTGAAAGAGTAAGGAAAAAAAGGCCACAGGGACTGTATTCCATAATATTTCTTGTACAATAGGTAGTGTTAGTGTTTAACACAGATGAGTTTCATTTGTAAGCAAAATATCTTATCTTAATAGGTGAATGAAGTTACAAGGAAAATGTTCAGGTTATTTGAGATGTTATTATTACGCAAAAGTGCATGAATTGAAAAAAGCGGCTTTGCCTTTTGGTTATGTTTTAGAAACACTGAAAACAACTTAGTTTTGAACTTATATTATTGCATCTAACAACATAAGTCACGTTAGGGGTTATTTTTAACCCAAGGTGTGTTTTATCTGCTGATGGGGCGACTAACGTAAGGTTGTTCTCAGATGCAACGTGGTATCATAATCATAGGACTTCGGTACTAACCATTGGCCCGTTTGAGGGCATTCTCCGGTCTCTGACCGTATCGCGCCATGATGAACACTACACTTTTCACTTCATCAACACAAATTAGGCGTCAAAAACGTAGTGTACAATAATAAAATCGAAATATTCTCTGTACACCGGTCTGTCAAGAGACAGGAGAAATCAAAATGGCTGCTGTTACTTTTTTAATTCGGGTTCCACACGTTATGTGAAACGTCATATTGGAAATCTAGTCTTTTTGCCCTGTATTCAGCGTCAGTGATTAAGCACTTTCTATAGAGTAAGATCCCAGGGCCGCCAGACGTCACGTATTTTCTGACGAAAGAAATGTGGACGATTGAGAAGTGTTAGTATGAACCACTAAGAACGCACGACTACCAGCTAGCTTGCTTAGACGGCCAATTTTCAGGTATCAGCCTATCAGGCTATCAAGGTACACACGGCTACACATCCATGTACAGCTTGGCAAAAATGAGTAGAAAATCCGGGGGGCGCCACTGTGCTGTTCATATGGCAACCCGTTGTGACCGTATCGCGTACCAACCTATCGTCTTGATACTTTTATTACTATTTTTTTTATACTTAAAATTTATTTATTGAACCAGAATTTATTCTCCTCATGTAACTACCTAAAAATAAATATATGTTAGTAGCACTGTTTTTTAATTTTTCTGGGATTAAAAAAGGCGTGGAAATAATTATTGTAATTTATTCTAATAAATCTTCCAACTCTTTTTTGGGACGACCTTTTCTATGTTTTCCGGGTGTAGAAAATACGCCTTTGTTTCGATCTCCTTCCAGCCCCCCTATTGCGTATCTTTTTAACGTCAGTGGCTATCAGAAATGTCCATAGATTAACTGTAAATTGGTTATGGTTTGGTACATTTTTTTCTTAAAAACTCACCATTTGACAGTTATTAGATAGACATTATAAGTTATCCACTGTCATTAAAAGATACACAATAGCCCTGCAGGACGACTCTTCTTATGGTGCTTACTGATTTACCTAAAGTGAATAAATGAATATACATAAAAAAATGCATTTTGCTTCTATTAAGTGATTCATATGAAATATTAATTTATGTTGTTAATAAATAACAAATCAAAAATAGCAGCGTTTTACCTTAAAATAAAACGCTTATTAAATACTTACCTTATTTGAAGCTTACTAGTTTGAGATAGGCCCTTTCCGTTTCCGCTTATATTTGCCTTCCTTTCTATATCCGCTACATCTATCTCGCTCGCACATCCCTACCACCCCCACCAGGTGCCTCGAGTCATCGGAGCTCGGAGGCGTTCGTCATTGTGTCGAAAAACACCAGGCAGAAATTAAATGTAAGCTTCAAATAAGGTAAGTATTTAATAAGCGTTTTATTTTAAGGTAAAACGCTGCTATTAAATTCCTGACCGTTATTTGAAGCTTACTAGTTTGAGACGTGTTTGTTATCGCCTGGTGGGGTGGACGCCAATGTGAAGAGTTTAGTAGCTGTGTAACTCTATCAAAATCCATAAAATACTTTAGCGGATTTTACCTAAATAGTTAGAAACCTTATGCTGTAATAATAGGCATCTAGGTAGCTAGATAAAGATGTACCTAATTACTGATTAGATAAGGATCATGTATGAACGAATTTGAACTAGACTAGGTACTCATTGATGCAATTAGGTATGTAGTTGTGTAAGTATGGGATGTGCGAATAGAAAAATGTTACATTTTTTCCTAAGATCACATGGTGCCTGGTAAGGACTTATGTACTTCGGGTTAAATGAAAAGGTAACCAATAAGACAAATCATTAGAGGTTACAAAAGAGTAAGTATATTATAATCAAGCAAATCAAATAGTCATACAATATTGTGACAAATTACATAGGAATGTATATATTATTATGGTACCAATTTTAATGCATATTGTACATTTATGTAGAAATATGACATACATGAAGCATAGAAATTATCATCAAAGAAAAAACATTTTCACAATAAAGTAATCAAATAATTTTATAGCACAAATCGATAATTAATAGATTTCTAAGAGTGCTACTATGGGTACTTGTCAATTAATTGGATTGAACAACCTTGTAATGCTATTGCTGACAGAAACTGGCATAACTTCACGTTTATAAAATCGCGAAAAGGTGTTGCTAGAACGCCAATTACCTCTGGCTAAAATTTCGTCTAAAGGAAAGTTATTGTCCCAATTTTTTGAGGCTACTGCAGAACGTAAACTACCGGCCGAAGAAAAAATACCAGCTTCTGACAGGACAGCCTTGACCCATCCAGCAATTACCGTGCGTGACGCGGCCTTGTTCTGACCTCTTATGTTTACAAACAAATTATTACATTTGGCCAATTTGCGTCTAGAATCTAAAACCGAAATCGTCTGCCGTATCCAGAAAACTGGGTCCAGATTCTTATTATTATTGGAAAGTAATTTCCACCCAGACTGCCTATACGTAGCACTATCTGTTTTTGAACCAAACATAGGCCATAAAACAATAGAATCATTAGAGTCAGTAAAGTGGTCTGGATCTATGGCTAGTAGTGTCAAGTCATGCACTCTTCTTCCAGAACACAAGAGCAAGAGTGTTGCTGCATGACTACACGTTGCAAAACTATTATTCTTGTTAACGTTTCTTTGCTCCAAGAAGGTTGACAAAACGTCTATATTCCAAATAGGAGGCTTATGAGCTACAGGGTTTTTAACGGAAATAGATTTCAATACGTTTTTAACCAGTGTATGTGAGCTTAATAATCCAGCGTTCTCAACATTAGATAAGGTGGCAACTACCGACTTATGTAGTAAAACTGTGTTGTATGACAATTTGTACACTAAGTGTAAGTCTGCAAGAAACCTAGCTACTATGGAGCCGGTAGGCCTACAAGGATCAATGTTATGTTTTCGGGCCCAATGGAGCCACCTATTCCAAGCTACTTTATACACCTTACGGGTAGATGGCCGCCATGCAGATCGTAACAACTCTAGCTGAGCTTCATTCCATCCAATTAAACTCTCTGACCACCCCCAATTCTCCATACTTCCAGTGTCATTTCTTGGACACGAGGTGGTGGGTGGCCCGTCGCTAGATCGATCAGATTGCGGCTCAGATTGTGGAGAGTGAATGGGGCTGCTGTCGCTCGAGATTTCAGATCTGCGCGCCAGAATACGCGGTCCCATCTGGGAACTACTACAAGGTAAACTCCGATGGCACGGTTGAGGTGGGAGAGCACCTTGGGAATTAGATAAGGTGGAGGAAAAACCCATGCCAGTGGGTAGTCCCACACTCGGGAGAAGGCATTGTGATACAGAGCTTGAAGGTCGTTCAGATCCAACGACACATAGTTGTGAATTACATGTGCTCTTTCTGATGCGAAGAGGTCGATCAAGGGAGTTCCGAACTTCCTGAAAACCTTCTCTGTACACGCTGGTAGCAGGTGCCACTCTGGTGGAATGTTGTGACGCGACAGATGGTCTGCGTGGCTGTTGTATTTGCCGGGCATGTAAAAGGGAGCCAGATGTATCTGATGTCTGTGCAGGAGATCGAAAATTTGGATTGTTATATCCAGCAAAGGGAGAGACCTTGTTCCCCCCTGGTTTCTCAGGTAAGCCACGGCCGTGCGATTGTCGCACTGTACTAGTACTGTGGATTGATACATGAGATCGCCGTGAACCTGGAGAACCTTCAAGACGGCTATCATTTCTTTGGCATTGCAATGTAGGTTCTTTTCGTGATCGTCCCAAGTTCCAGACATCGACATGCCGTCTAGCTGAGCACCCCAGGCTATATCGGACGCATCCGTGGTGAGAAAATGAGTTGGTGGCGCAAAGTGGATCGGCGAGCACAGGTGACAATTTTTGCTGCCACCATGCCAGCTCCTCGTGGGTCTTTTTCGGAAGACAAAATTCCTTTATCGGGGGCGCATCGAGAAGAGAGTTTAGAAATAAAAGAAGATTTCGAAAATGTAGCCTGCCCTGGGGTATCACAAAACTTACAAAATTCATAAGACCAACCAGACTCTGTAGTTCTTTCAGGCAGGTCTTGCCTTTCTGGGCCATTGACGTTATTTTGTCCATCAGTCGGACAAGTTTCTCGTCTGGTAAAGATTTTTCGTTTGTCCAAGGGTCCCAATGAATTCCCAAAAAAGTTATGGTCTTTTGAGGAATCACTAGAGACTTCTCGTGATTGACTTGCCAACCCAGATGTTGCAACCGGTCTAATAAAATTTGAACATGAGTCTGCAGAATGCGTCGGTCCTGGTGTACAAGCAGAAAATCGTCCAGATAAACGATTATCCGCAGGCCTTGTTCCCTTAGTGTTTGTGCCACCCAATTGGTCAATGAGGCAAAGACTCTCGGTGCTGTGCTGAGGCCAAAGGGAAGGCAAGTCATTTGAAGTAGTTCTCCGTCGTATACCAGACGCAAAAACCGCCTGTGACCTTGAGCTATTGGCAGGTTGAAGTAAGCCTGCGATAGGTCCACTTTGCAGAGCCAATCGTTTAGTTGCAAAAATTCTGGCACTCTGAACACATTTATTAGCTTGAACGGTTCGGTG
This sequence comes from Diarsia dahlii, assembly GCA_949775195.1. NCBI lineage: Eukaryota > Metazoa > Arthropoda > Insecta > Lepidoptera > Noctuidae > Diarsia > Diarsia dahlii. Next base: position 8,505,887 of record OX459210.1, on the reverse strand, counting down.
ATGACATATTCGTTCAGTGCTCTTAGATTGAAAATGGGCCGGTTCGAGCCATCGCTTTTGGGCACAAGGAACATTTTTGACAGAAAGCTTGGAGACCGCGGGGCATCCTCCAAGACTCCCTGCTCCTTCATTTGCGTGACTATTGCAGACATTGATGCGGATTTCTCCGTGTGAAACATGTTTGTCATCGCCAAGTTGGGGATGACAAGAGGGGGCTTTTGCCGAAAAGGTATGCGATACCCCTTTATTATTTTCAACAAAAATCTTGGAGCCCCCATTTTTTTCCAGCGCAAAAGGAATTCTGCTAACCGGCCCGCTTTGAAATTCTTCGAGTCAATATTTTTGTTTTTTGTTGGAATGGTTTTCCAAGGAATTTCCTGGGCGCTTTCGGTTTCCTTTAACTTGGTCCGAGGGTCTGTTGCCCTGACGACCACCTCGGGAACGAAAAGTTCCCCTTGAATTGTGAACCGTGCGACGGTCCGAGTTGTTTTGACCGTAACCCTGCGAGGGTCGGTTATAGTGAGAGCAACCCTGCGAGGGTTGATAGTTTTGCTGACGTGAATGATGAGGCACTTGGGCGCAACATCCGTGATTAGGACCCTGCGAGGGACCAGGATAAATAGCCGACCCCTGCGGGGGGTGGCGCAAAGTCTTGTAAGATCCTGTTTGCGAAACAGGTCCACTGTTAGACTTCAGGGGCAAAAAGGCTTTTTTGACCCCTCCTGCTTTCTCCAAAGCAGTGGTGAAAGCCTCTTGACTAAACAGATGTCTACTAGAAGGCGGCACTCTTCTTAAGGCAGATTTGACGAGAGGGTCACGCACCATGTTGGTAATACCATCCCGGCGCATTTGAATCACTTCGGCGCGGTGGCCGCAGACCATTTGCAATAAATCAGACGAAACTTTTGAAAACTCACCTTCAGAAAACAATTCTAATAATTTTTCGTGCATATCTTTGACATTCAACTCGCTCTGATCACGGGCCCAAACCAGCAACTCTCGCAGACTGCTCTGGAGTGCATCCCTTTGTTTGAATACGCAAAAGGTTAGGGCAGCATAAGCCTTGTCTGCATAAGAGAGGTGACGTAATGAGTCATAGGCTTTGACCTCTTCGTTGGCCTCTAGATCCACGAAGCCAGGTGAATGGTTGTAAGTTTTTTGAACCTCTGCGTATCGCACCTCACACCACTCGCTTTTCTCAAAGTGTTGAATATCCTGGAGGGTATTCAACATATTTTCGGGTGCCTTGGGCACTGCTGGTTCTTTGAGTTTTGTTTCTATGCCAAAATTAAAGCTAAGTTGTGCCTCAGTCACTTCATTATCCCGGCTCTCATCGTTATACAAAATACCACTGTCACTGTCATCGATAATATCACCATCTAAAGCAGGACACTGATCAATAGGGGCAGAACTAACATTAGAGCAATGACCGTTATGCGCATCAAAGTTGTCAGCGGAATTTTCATAATAAGTCATTTGTTTTCGCAAATCACTAACCTGTCGAGACAATTTATCCAATTGCTCATCATTTCGGCGGGTGCGCTTGGCTTTTTTGTTGCGATGCCGGCGTGAGCGCTTCCTCTTCTTGGACCTGGAGTCTGAAGAACTCGTGGAGGAGCTGCTGCTGGTACTAGAGCTGCTAGTACTCGACGAGCTGACAGCTCGTGCCCGCCGTCGCTGAGTATTGGAGGCCGTGGGCGGTGGCGGTACGGATGCTGAGCCCGCACCGTCTTCCTCACCCACTTGTTTTTCGGTGTTAATATCCATCGGTTATTGTAAAAATATACGTTAAGGTTTTTTAAAAAAGAATATTTTAAAGGCAAATATTATCACACTTTTTTTAAAAGGTGACTGTTCGCGGCGGAAAACAAGACGCCAATGACGAACGCCTCCGAGCTCCGATGACTCGAGGCACCTGGTGGGGGTGGTAGGGATGTGCGAGCGAGATAGATGTAGCGGATATAGAAAGGAAGGCAAATATAAGCGGAAACGGAAAGGGCCTATCTCAAACTAGTAAGCTTCAAATAACGGTTAGGAATTTAATAATACATTTTTGGTACATTTAAAATTCTAATGATATAACAAACAGTTATCACCTTGAAATCACATTCAACAATAAAGTTATGTAGAAATCGAATTTAAATTCACATAATGCACAGTACGCCACTCAAGTATCAACATTAATCTGACACGCTATACCAAGGTAATGTCAGACAAAATGTAAACATAACCTATGTGCTCGATGATTATTGTTCAAAATTCCACTTATTTCGTATGCAAGCAAGTCAAAACAGAATGGGGTTCATAAATTAACACTAAATTCATCTAAAAACAATAAAACAAACAGTTACATACCTGTCATTTCAGCGGTTCTTAGGTAAACATCGTTGAGATCGGAGAGAATGGTTTTGGCCTCTTTTTCTGCCAAACATCGCCTATATACCTTATAAATTATCGCTCTGCCAGCACTTCGGATGGTTTTATTCATTTTGTATTACTCTACGTTGCTTTAATCACGTTTTTAGGGCACAATTATAAATTTAATAAACTTTCGAACTTTGTTTACACCAAACGTCATAAGTTTTTAATTGTTGCCAGCAAACAAAAAAATTAGTTCCGTTTCTAGACTTTTTTGCCAAGCTGTACACATCAAGCTATACATTTCCAGTATAAGCTGGTCCCGCATTGTATAGGATTTCCATACAGTGCGAGATCAGCGTAAACTGGAAATGTATAGCTTGATGTGTAGCCGTGTGTACATAAAAACATTATTAACTTCACGTATTTTCTGACAGCTGATTTTTACGTATATTGTAGGCAATATCCTTAAAAATAAGTTGCCAACACTCCCAGACACTTCCTAGCGGCCGTTTTGCCTATACGACGCTTTAAAGTTCCCAAAAAGTTTAGACTTAAACGTATTGTGACTGTTTACCCGAGAACGCATGGCATCGCTCGTGTGGCTGACATACAGACCTCCACTGGACTCATTCGGTGGGCATTCAACAGGATCTGTCCATTGCCTGTGTCTTCAGAATTTTGTTGAAAACGTTGCTTTGACCACTCGGGTGCATGTTGGAGCGCCTGCCCAATATAGCATGGCAATAACCCGATCAATTAGCTTTATGTATTAAAACATTAGGAGTTTATGAATTCTAGAAAGCGTCTGTTAGGCAATACGGCCGACGGAAAGTGTCTGGGAGTATTTGCGATTTATTTTTAAGGATATTGCCTAAAAAATACGTAAAAATCAGCTTGGAGAAAATACGTGAAGTAAGTAATTTTTGTATGTACCTTGATGACCTGATACCTGAAAATTGGCCGTCCAAGCAAGCTAGCTGGTAGTAGTGTGTTCTTAGTTCATACTAACACTACTCAATCGCCCACATTTCCTTCGTCAGAAAATACGTGACGTCTGGCGGCCCTGGGATCTTGGACTATAAATATTTAAGTCTAAAAAAACGTAGGTGCAGTCACGAGCACAGAACAGAAAGAACGTCACGAGCATCAATATGTATACACTGATCGATGTTTAGAAGTAATTTGCGCCTTTTTTTTTTGGTGGGTGGAAATTCATCAAATAACCCCCCCCCCGCTCTTGGGCAGAGCGAAGGGGAGTGTCAGACTTCTACTGACTAAAAACCAAACCCATGCTCCTTCTTCGCCCTTGTGTCGGAGCCGCGTTAACCTTTCGACAATCCACAGCCCCGACGGGCAAGTAATTTGCGCCTACTGTATTGATTTCATGTGCGCGAATACTGTGCATGAGGTCAGACTCCCAGGTCGGGCAGTGTTATTAGGTTTTTCCAGCAGAATTTGTTCAGTAGTAACCAAAAAGTCTTTCGATGCTAGTAAATGCTCGTTCTATTACATAATAGGACTTACATATTTGAACACACCTATCGAAATGGAGGTGTTCTATTAGGCACACATCTGTCTAACACTTCCATTATAACAGGGGTTGTGTTTGAAAAAAATACCTAAATTAAAAGGCAAATAAATATTTTTTTATGATTTTAATATTTACAGAACACTCAAAAATCAGGTAAAAAATAATGTATCGAAGAATTTCTGCATTGGATATTCTACCATAATCGTAATTGGTACGGCGACAGCGTAGGTAATCAAATTCGTTGCACTCCAGTCCACCAACTGTAATAATGAAACCGATAACTATTACTTAACAATTATTTCATAATCAGAAACTACGGGATCTCTAAAACATTGTGATTTTTCCGTTTAAAACATGGTAGGTAATTTCCGGGCTGATAAGTAGGTAACTAACATCACCATCATCAATTAATTCATCATCTCAATTTGACGGCACGGTTGGCGCAGTGGCTGAGCGATTGGACTGTTGCGCAGCGTATCGCGAGTTCGATCCCCGCATGGAACCAATATATTTGTATGGCCTACAGATAGAGTTGTTTCGGGTCTGGGTGTGTTTGTGTATGAGAGTTTAAATGTTTGTAAACGCACCCACGATACAGGAGAAATTCCTGGTGTGTGTGGCTACGTTTAAAAAAAAAACTCAGGTCCAATTGAAAACCTGCATCGACAAATAGCTGCTCAGCAGTTTGCTGAACTGGTCCTATTTGGTGCGTCCGTAAGATGCACACTCTCTCTTTTCTGTTTAGTTTTTATTACACGACTGTCCCAAAAAAAAGAGTGTTATGTTTTTAGCGTTCATGTATGTATGTATGTATGTTTGTTTGTGAGTTTTTTTATGTATCGTTTGTTGTCTGCACTTGTAGCATGTGCTAAATAAGTAGGTTTATTTTCTTTCTTTTTTCTAACTTATGTGGAAACATAAGTTAGAAAAAAAGCTCTAAAAACAAAGAAAAACTAACGATATCAAGTATAGAAGTGCCGTGTGCCATTGGCCTGGTCCCGATTGTCATATTGATGCACCAATGCAGGATCATCACGGTCAAAGACATGCGACCTAAGCCGCGCCATCCTTTCCAGCTGTAGAATCTTCTTAGTGGACCTGCAAAAAAAATGGGCTTGGGCATTAGAATCCATGTAAAAGGAGCAGAAACCAACCCCAATGCTAGTTACGCACACTAATTAGTATAGCACAAGCATGATCAGCCTAAATATTAGTACCCACTGCTGGTACTCAATGCGTCCTCTTTATGAGAGGGAATAGGCAAAAATCCCCGACACGGGCCCGTCATGCATCGGCATGTACTTATCTGAATGTTTGTCTCCTTACGATGTTTTCCTTCACCGTTTTCAGAGCAGTAGCGATGAAATAAATTACACAAACAAATGCGCCTGGCTGAGTTAGAGCCCACGACTTACTGCTTGTAAGTCGGGGTTGCCACCACTGGGACACTGCTGCTGCTCTTAGTATACTGTACTGTTACTGTTAGCCTGTATCATGCCACTGCTGGGCAAAGGTCTCTTCCCATGATTTCCAGTTGTATTTAAGGCCAATGTGGACCACTGGTCGGTCGTGTTGTCCAGTTTGTCCTGCCATCTTCTACGACGTCCGCCGCGACGCCTTCTGACTGTGTCAAGGCTCCAGAGACCAGAAATTGGTTATTTTGGCCCATAGTTCATTAGGCATGCGGCAGGCGTACCCAGTACAGTCCCACTTAAGCTTACCGTTAATATGAAACAATCCCATTAGAGATATGGCCATAATAATGCAGTAGAAAGGTCGGTCTAGAGCCAGGTAGACCGCATTGAAGATGTTAGATCTGTGTTCCCGCGCTATCATGCCTGTCAGTGACCATACGAATAGTAGCGGGAAACATAAGTAATGAAGCTTGACGAACCACTGTAACAGATAAAATAGAAGTACCTATATATAAGCAAAGAATCATTATGTAAATTAATAACATCACGCCTGTAATCCTCGAAGCGTGAGACAGAGTTACAGATTTGTGACGGTGAAAGAAAACATCGTGAGGAAACAGGCATGCCTTTTTTTTGGAAGGTTGGTACCATGGAGCTGCTCCATGGTTGGTACTTGGTAATCATCAAATGACTCCACCCGCTCTGGACAGAGCGGTAGGGAGTGTCAGACTTCTACTGACTAAAAACCACCAATGTTCCTTCTTAGCCCTTTGTGCCGACGCCGGTATCTCCGGAACCCCTTAGAACCAAAAAATTCGAAGACATGTGACATTCTACCAATCCGCACTGGACCCGCGTGGTGGTTTAAAGCCCATCCCTCTCCTTGAGAGGAGGCCTGAGTCCCTATAGTGGGAACATTATAGGCTGATGATGATGACTTCTTTGAAACTCGCAGACCCTTTCAGGGTCAGTTTTAGGGAACCTTTTCAATGCAGTTTTGTCAAAAAGTACCTATATAATTAAATATAATACCTAGGTATAGACACCAGCACATCTAGTCTAGTTACTACAATCTGTCTTTCTTTAAAGATTTTCAACTTTATCGCTGAAGTAGTTAGAAGGTTCAAGGTTGATTGTGAAAATTTTACAGTTTCGGGTAGCTTCAGCTCAAGGGCATGAACATGACCCAAAGTCAAGGTATAAAGGTTAATTAAAATTACGATAAATAATACTGTTTCGGGAACGATTTTATAATGACTTCTACGAGTACCTACCTATTGAAATGACGTATCGTCTTCATCAGTGACCCCTTGTCCCCTTTTTTGTGCATTCAATTATTTATCATTGATTTAAGAAATGGATACAGATTAACAAAATTAACCTAATACGGTGTATTACAAACAAAAACTGTAATTTTTTTTATAATATATTTTCAACCGCTAAAGCAATACCTAGAAAAGATTGATTTGTAAAATTTTACAGATTGACGTGGTGGCGACTGTAGGTACGGTACGCTAAGTGCGTACCGTACCTACAGTCACTTCGGTTACTTCGGTTAATTCTTATCCCATCAAGGTACACTTACATTATACTCGGAAAGCTTGATTTTTCTCTCGTCCAGTTCAAATTGTATGTGAGCTAGTATCAGGCCCAGGAAACAAGCCGGCAGTGCACCCCAAGAAGAAATATAGAACTCCGTAAACGACGGACTTTCTCGGAATATTCTACGTATTTGTCTGGAAATACATAGAATGTCTTACTTCTTATTTTTAACCGACTTCAAAAAAAGGAGGAGGTTATCAATTCGACTGTATTTTTTTTTTTTTTTTTTTTTGATGTTTGTTCGCTCATATCTTGCGACTGGGTGAACTGATTTTCATGATTCTTTTTTCATTTGAAAGCTGGTGCTTCCCGTGTGGTCCCATTGTCACCATTTCAATATCTGATGATGGGATCTTGTAGAAATCGGGGGATCTCTTCAATAAATAACAGCAGATTAACCGCGATTGTTGCTATAGCATATCTAAACATTGTTTACGCCATCACACAACATAATATCACGCCTGAACTCACTACAAAGGTTATAAAAACTATTTGGTGAACATCTGATGAAGAACTTCGGAGATAGACAACGGAACTCCTCAATAAATGATAGCAAATGGACTGGGATTGCTGAAATCTCATGTCTGTCTATTGTTTACACCAGTTCATAACATAACATCACGCCGGTACGTTGTGATGGGGTAAGCACATGTGAACCACTAAAAAGTGAAAAATAAAAACTTTTTTACAAAAAATAAAACCGACTTCGACAAAAATAAAACACAAAAAAGTGAAAAATAAAAATCAGCTTCTGAAGTCGGTGGCAAAAACATGAAATCAAACAAACAAAAGTCACCGACTTCAGATTGAAGCTGATTTTTATTTTTCACTTTTTTGTGTTTTTCTTACATAATATTGTACTATATTACTAGTTCGGAGTTTCCTCCGTGCCTCGGAAAGCACATTATGTTGTTGGTCCCGGCATGGTCCCGGCTGCCATATATAGATCTTTGGCAGTCGTTACAGGTAGTCATGCAGTGACTTGAAAATCTGACAACCAGTCTTACAAAAGGGTATTACTCAGTATAACTGGGTTGTAGAGGTCATATAGGCAGTGGCTTCATGACTTGGTAAAGGTTCAACTCCATTCAACCACAATATTCAACTGTATGCGAGGCGTACGGGACTGGTCAATGTGGCGGTACTCGGGAGGCCTTTATCCAGCAGTGGGACGACCCCAAAAATTATATGCCATTATACTTACTCAGGTGCCGCCATGTGTACCATAGACTTAAACTCCTTGATGTAAGCAACGACAGCGGTTATCAGACAAGAAGCGATGAATAGAACAGTGTAGAGTTTGATGGCGAAACTGCGTCGCCTCCAGAGGAGGAGTGTGAAAGTACATGCCAGGATGTACATGTGCATGTTCACCGGAAGAAACCTGGGGATAATGAAATTCAAGTTTCAGGTAACTGACAACTTATATAAAAGGTTTGTTTTGTATAGTTTCGTCATGTTCCATCTGTGTGTCTGTTTGATAGCTCAAAGATACTTTTTACTAGAAAGCTATAATTTGGTGATGAACTCATCTGTATAGAGTTACGCCGACAAAGTGGTAAAATGAAATCTCTTTTTATGGATAATATGACAATTTTATTTCTCACGAAGCCTTTTCTGTGTATTGCCGTTTCTTAGTTTAACCCGTTTGTTCGTTTTCGTATTTTCCCTATCACAAAAAACAAAAGCATTCTCACCAAAGTGGAACCACGCAGTAATCACTGGCGTCCACAATATTGTTGAGGAAGAAGACATGAGACCAGAATTTGGTCTTGCAGGCTTCGCTCTCCAGGCCTATGGTGGTAGGGACAAGAGGGCCATCCCGGGAGATCATCCACCAGGTTGCCCCGTAGCCCACAACCAGAAGGTGCACTGGAGTTATCCTAAAAGATAGTTTAGTTTTGAAATCTGAGGGCGCAGTGCGAGATTTAAGCCTGTTCGATCGTGTTAGTGTAAACTTCAATTTGTGCTGAAACTAAAGTGTCCGGTGTCCCACACACAGAACAGAAAGAAGTTTCTGTTCTGTGGTCCCACAGCTGGGAAAGGCCTCTGCCGCATTATTCCTATCTTTTTTTTTTCTTTTTATATGAAATGGGCGTATGACGACGATCATGGAACGAGCTTAACTCGTAGTGCGCGTCCGACATCTCTCCTTCTCATTCTGGGCTAGCCTTGGTGTTAGTATTATTGTATCAATTTATCATTTCACACAATTTAAAGTTTACTTTAGCACCATCGAGTAGGTTTTGTCCGTAATAAAAACCGGCCATAAGGAAAACAACATCATACTTAAGGTACCTTACAGTACCAGGTAAAAGCTTAAACGCACCTTGTTTTTTGTTTTTTTTTTTTGAGTGAAACTCGTCCCGTCTGGGCGGAGCGGAAGGGAGTGTCAGACTTGTGCTGAATAAAAATCACCCATGTTTCTTCTTTCGAACAACCCGCAGACCCGGCAGGTGTCTGCCCTTGCGGGCCCCTGCAATTTTGCTGACATCTCTTTGAGGTGGACGTGACGGCCAGTCGTCATCATAAGACGGAGGGACGGTGAGTTAGCCCATTACTCACCGTCCACAGGCCTGCGTCTACGGTGGCCGGAAGCCATCACGTGGCCCCCGACATGCCCGGAGCGTCTCCCGTGGGGGCTGGGACGAGAAGTTCTCTCCCTCTCACGTTCCACCACCTCCTTCGCTAACATGACTAGGATATACGCACCTTACAACTCGTTTTATGATACACAGCGGAAGCATATGTATGCCGAGTTCTTGTTTTTGAGAGTATATCAGGAGGTTGTAGCCGGTAAGAAAGGTCGACATCATGACGAAACCTTGGACCAGTGACGTTCCACTCGACAGAAAAACACCATCGATTCGTCCAGTCATCTGTATGAGAGCCATAATTAATTGAATGTTACAAGACATTCTACGATAGTATATACGAGAATGATGAGGCTGATGAAAAGTCGATAAAAGGATGAATTAGGGAACGAAGGGGATTATCGCAGCCTAATCGCTGAGACTGATGACTAACGTACGTCAGAGCCCAGCACTATCTCACCCCTCTTCTCACACCATTATTGCCCTTTTCTTCTATAAATATGGGTTCAGATAATGCTGGGCACCGACTGTACCACGTGACTATTATACACCGTGTACCAGAAAGGTGCGGTTCAATGTTGTTTAGTTTGATGGTCTGTAATTCCATGCGAACGATTCCATAGATGGCTACATGACAATAACGCCTAACACTGCGGGCCTGCAGCGATCGTAGACCGTATACCATGTAATGCCGTTACTGGTTGCGGTTTTTTTGTTTGACAAGTTAATTTCGCGAAATTGCATACATATAAGAGAACTAGCTGATGCCCGCGGCTTCACCCGCGTGGATGTCGTTCACATTATATACTAAAACCTTCCTCTTGAATCACTCTATCTATTAAAAAAAACCGCATCAAAATCCGTTGCATAGTTTTAAAGATTTAAGCATACATACAAACAAACAGACAAAAATAGCGACTTTGTTTTATACTATGTAAGGATAAGGAAGGATACCGGTAATACTACCATGCATCGTTCAAACTGAAACCACTGTGGTATTTCGCATTTGGGCGGTGTTGGGGTCGCTTCTATAACATTGCATATTGTGAGGATGAGGGCGGAAGCAGCATTAAATGAGTTAGTCAATGGGTAAAATTTCCCATCATTGCATGCATATTTTTATATAATAGGTAGTATAGGTACCCACCTCTTCTAAAAACTCAGGATTAATAGTGTGAAACATGTAATGAAACACACTGGCATGAGCATATGTTGTGAAGCCTAGTGCCATGACCCTGAAAGAACGCAATATGGATAATTATCAAGGTCTTCAATTGCAAACCTTATTGTAATGACTATAAAGTCATAATGTGGTTCCTGTTAGGCTACTGCCGTCAATAGTAAAATTTCTGATACCTGACTCCTTCCATTGGAATCAGAGCTATCTGCCGAGGATCGCCCCCTTCACGGATAAATGTCAGCCGGCGCCAGTTGGCTGGGATTGAGAACGCAGAGAGCAACTTGCTTTCTGAAAGAGAAGAAGGATTTGAGGAAGTTTAGATGATTGTAATACCTATAAGAGCTGGACAAACGAAACAAACGACGGAAGGACTGTGTGAAAGATGATATGACTTAGGTGACTTATAAAATGAAGACTATTAGAGCAGCATGGGAAGATAAAGACAGAAATCTCTGACTTACTATTAGGTCCGTCTTCAGCATAGACATCATAAACAGTCCCAACAATATTGGCGAAGACAAGAGCAAAAATGAGTTGTTTAAATATGAGTTCTGCATTCGTTGGTGGTAGTTCAGATCTGTATTCAGCATGAGTGCGACAGTAGTGGAGCGTGTGGAGGGAGGCTCGCAGCTCCCTCCGTTGGGCATAATGGTCAGCACAGCTCTCGAAGAGAAGGGAAACGTTACGTTCGGCAGCAAGGGGAGGGTTCTCTGAAGTCACCAAGGTCGGACTACACGAGCTCAAGCAGTAACCACGATGTATTCGCGTGCGGTTGAAATGGTGGTACCATTCATCGGAGTATGCCTGGAAAATGTATGGTAAAGTAAGCGGCCGTTTAGATTGTGCACTGCAGGATCTTCAGATTTTAACTAATTAACAAAATCACACTCAAAATATCGATGAAATTACATGTAGCTGAGATGAGAATTTTGTTTTTTTTTTTTAATGTGTGGTGTGACAAGAATGGATAAAAAAAGCTATTGGAACGAGTATATTGGAAGAAGTTTAAAAGTTGCACCAGTTACAGAACAATTGAAAGGGCTTTGACTGTCTTGGTATGGACATGTGATGAGGAAGGTCGAATCGCATGTGACAAGAGTGAAGAATGTAAATGTTGATGTATGGAGAGGGAAAGGAAGACCACTAGGAACGGTGGATGAATTTTGTGAGGAAATTGAGGAATGATACAAAAGAAAAAGGAGTAAATGATAGCGTATCGGTTGACAGAGGAGAAAGGAAGAAAAGAAAATGTTTCACGGACCCCAAGTAACATTATGGGACAAGGCAGGAAAATGATGATGAGAACAACGAAAAAAATACCCGGTCTCGCCTCTCTTAAGGCGGGGTTGCAGTACTTTTTAAGATTTTTGAACCTATAAAAGTCGAACTAAATACGAGTTTTTTAATAAATAAAAATCATGACATAAAAATTGAACATACTCTCTAGTAAATCGTAAAGATAGAAACGCGATTTAGAGTGATCGGCTCGATACTTTTTTTTATCAAACATGACTCTAAATCACAATTTCAAACGTGTACCTACTGCTAAGACATTTCATCATGAATTTATATAAAAGTTAATATCAATAGATATAACTTTTTATTCGGAAGTAAATGTTGAAAACATATTGTAAAATTTCTTTATAGTTTTTCTCCAAGAAGCAAAAAACAGTCAAAATTTAGGCATTATATCCCTCGCGCGGCAGGGCGGGGGGTGAGGTCGTGCGTACATAAAAACAAAGTACTGCAACCTCGCCTTAATTGTTTGCGCATAAAAACGAATTAGTCCATTGAAATATTCCTTACTTTTAGCGTGCATTTGTTAGAGGGCGCCATTTTATTTTTTAGAGGTCAGTTTAAAGTTAAATCCGAGTTTGTGGGATTACAACCCTTGTCCCATGGCTTCCATCTTAGAAAAAGGGGTGGTTAAAATGGTTTTATAATGGTGTCACCGACGATATTGAAACTTAGGTGGCTTTGCTTTACCGTGGCCTCGGTACAAAGGGCTAAGAAGGAACATGAGTGGTTTTAAGTCAGTAGAAGTCTGACACTCCCTACCGGTAGATTTGCTTACTTTAAAACCATAAGTCAGTACCTTCATCAGTGTGTAAGTAGGGTGTGGGTGTTTCACCGGAGTAAGCTCGAAGGTTCCGAGGCAGTACACCGCGTCGACCTTCGCGAGGCATCGCTCATATTCATCCAGGTGGAACAATCTTGGAAAACTAGCTAAGTCTTCATCTGGAATTTAAACTCGTCACTTATTATTATCTACGCTCTAAATAGTATTCCGCAGCGAAACAGCAAAAACGGAAACATCCGAGCTAAAACTTTTTTGTGAACGGGTAGTCTTCGCGGTAGTCGGATAAAAAAGAAAAATAAAAAAACTAAATGTGGCACTCGGAGACTGCCGCGGTAAAGCTATTGCATAGCATTTTTTATCAACAGCAAATAATTAATTATTTAATTTGACAACCTCAGTTGACAACCTTGTTATTTTCCGTAACCATAGCAACCTGGTTGAATATTTTTGTTACGGAATTTCTGGATTGGCTATCAAATATTTTCACACTTCGTCGGCGTAATTACAGCATTATATTCCTTGTTGACTACGGAATCCTAGAATCTGGGAATGCTTTTAGCTCTTTACCCAAGCTTTCGAACTTCACTAAAATCCAAAGTTCTTACCGATATAAACTTTAGCTGTTGCACCTGATACCACCAAAATGAACAATGTTATTTGACTTATTTGTAACATGGTAGATTCAATACTGAATACTTGAGGTAGGTATCATTGAAATTTTCATTGTGATTACTGAAATCGCGCATATTTTACAATAAATATTTTTTAATGACCTACCTACCTAGGTATTAAAATTTTAAATAAGACAAAGTAGTCCGGTCCAATTACCCCGAAAAATAGGGGTACTCTTGCATACATTCCCAAATAGCTGATTTGCATGGACGTTAGTGACACTATTAAAATAAAAATTGTGAAATGACCCATTTGTGCAAAAAAAAATACATATTCAACGTCAAAGCTCACTAAGATGGGTTTTTGGCGAAACGATTAGCTTGATGATAAAAATAGCTCAGACAAAAATTGTAGTTATTAAATCTACAAAATTGCCTACACACTTATTTACTTAAAGTTCACTATTTAAAAAAAAAAACCCATACTAAAGTTGTTCCCTATACTATGCACCCGTTTGACTGAAGTGTCCTCCAACTGCAATAAAAATGTTGGTATCGATAATTAAACTCACTATGAGTCGTGGTATTTTCGTAAAAAATATTTAATTCTTTTTTACCGTCGTGCGTTTTTTGTATTATTTATAGGTTTAGTATTTGGTTTAGTAAAAAATTATAGCAAAAGAAAAATAAAAGAATATACTGTCTAGATACTATTATATATGACATAAATTATTACATTCTGGGTTACAGGCTCATATGTTTGGCGATCCTCTGAATTTAACATGTCACCCCGTGGGGGGTGGGGGGTGGGGGGTTCACCTAAAATTTCAACTCCGATAATTGGAAATCCGAAAATGTTCTTCTTAACATTTTTCATCCTAACAATCGCAATTCCTAACTACTCTGTCTCTAATGTTTTAATTCCGAAGCATTCAACTTCATAATGTCAGTAGCAATAAACATCTATTACACTATTATTTGTTTTCCTATATTTTCTCAACATAACCATCTTTTACACTATTATTCAAAGTCATATCTTTTTTGTTTATATTACTTTTTATTCATAATAATCAGTATTATATAAGGTCCCATTAAAATAGGTGGACAAAATTTTAGAAATCATTCAGACCGCTAAAATAAGGACAATGGTAAAAAAAATATAAGAAAAAGACATTAAAATACCTACTTTTATAGGATGAGTTTGTTCTAGAGTGCCGGCAATTTATTATTTTAAGACAAAATAAAATCACTTTATATATAGTGTTTTTTTTTTGTTTAGATGTCTTTAGTTAGGCTTACTAAACGCTGTGTTAAAATTTGTCCACCTATTTTAATGGGACCTTATATACTATGCAAAGATATCCATAGGTTAGGTTAGGTTAGAACTGTGACCTACCTCGAAATTGGTTGCGAAATTTCTCTGTTTTTTTTTTCATAGTGCCCCCAAAACGACACTCTGTGCCCCCAAAACGACACTCTGCCCTGAGTTTAATTCATTTAAGACAAAAATCAGTGAAACCACCTTTAATCATTCTAAACAGTTGTATGAGTGAAAATGTTTAGGAATAAAAGCGTTAGGATAAAAAACAGTAGGAGTTTAAATATATTTACAATAATGATATTATGAATTACAATTTTCGGAAACATGAGTGTTATGAACGGGTGCGCCAAAGTTCACCTAAAATTTCAACTCCGATAATTGGAAATCCGAAAATGTTCTTCCTAACATTTTTCATCCTAACAATCGCAATTCCTAACTTCTCTGTCTCTAATGTTTTAATTCCGAAGCATTCAACTTCATAATGTCTGTAGCAATAAACATCTATTACACTATTATTTGTTTTCCTATATTTTCTCAACATAACCATCTTTTACACTATTATTCAGTCATATCTTTTTTTTTGTTTATATTACTTTTTATTCATAATAATCAGTATTATAAAAGGTCCCATTAAAATAGGTGGACAAAATTTTAGAAATCATTCAGACCGCTAAAATAAGGACAATAGCAAAAAAAAAATAAGAATAAGAAATAAAATACCTACTTTTATAGGATGAGTTTGTTCTAGAGTGCCGGCAATTTATTATTTTAAGTCAAAATAAAATCACTTTATATGTAGTGTTTTTTTTTGTTTAGATGTCTTTAGTTAGGCTTACTAAACGCTGTGTTAAAATTTGTCCACCTATTTTAATGGGACCTTATATACTATGCAAAGATATCCATAGGTTAGGTTAGGTTAGAACTGTGACCAACTACGCGCGAGCCGAGCGAGCGAAGCGAGCGGTGCCGCGGCAGCGGCCGGCGAGCGCTACCTCGAAATTGGTCGCGAAATTTTTCTAAGTATTTTTTTCATAGTGCCCCCAAGACGACACTCTGACCTGAATTTCATTCATTTATTTTATTTCAAGACAAAAATCAGTGAAACGACCTTTAATCATTCTAAACAGTTGTATGAGTGAAAATATTATGGTAATTATGTTTAGGAATAAAAGCGTTAGGATAAAAAACAGTAGGAGTTTAAATATATTTACACTAATGATATTATGAATTCCAATTTTCGGAAACATGAGTGTTATGAACATCGTCGGTAGGACTACAAATAGTATGAATGAAAACTTTAGGATGAAAAATTTTAGGAAGAGTGATCATTCGGATTACAAATCGTTAGGAAGAACAATTTCGGATAAAGAACTTTAGGTGAGCCAATATGGACCCGTTATGAACATCGTGGGTAGCACTACAAATAGTATGAATGAAAACTTTAGGATGAAAAATTTTAGGAAGAGTGATCATTCGGATTACAAATCGTTAGGAAGAACAATTTCGGGTAAAAAACTTTAGGTGAGCCAATATGGACCTATTTTTTTCATAGTGCCCCCAAGACGACACTCTGACCTGAATTTCATTCATTTATTTCATTTCAAGACAAAAATCAGTGAAACGACCTTTTATCATTCTAAACAGTTGTATGAGTGAAAATATTATGGTAATTATGTTTAGGAATAAAAGCGTTAGGATAAAAAACAGTAGGAGTTTAAATATATTTTTCATTACTCATACTCTGAAAGTAGGTCAGAACATGCCTGCGGAGCGGGTTGAAAGTACTACTTTTCAGCCCTAGGGAGAATCGCTTTCTACTGACAGCTGTCAAATTATTTGTTGTAATTGGGAGCAAACCTATTGCCATCAACCAATGTAATTAGGAGCAAGTCTTTTATTGCCACCAACCGATGTGATTAGGAGCAAGCCTATTACCATCAACAAATGTAATTAGGAGCAAGCCTATTGCCATCAACTGATGTAATTGGGACCAAGCCTGTTGCCATCAAACAATGTAATTAGGAGCAAGCCTATTGCCATCAACTGATGTAATTGGGGGCAAGCCTATTGCCATCAACCCATGTAATTAGGAGCTAGCCTATTGCCATTAACTGATGTAATTGGGGGCAAGCCTATTGCCATCAACCAATCTAATTAGGAGCAAGCCTATTGCCATCAACCGATGTAATTAAGTGCAAGCCTATTGTCATCCACCGATTTGGGTAATTAGGAGCAAGCCTATTGCCATCAACCAATGTAATTAGGAGCAAGCCTATTGCCATCAACTAATCTAATTAGGATCAAGCCTATTGCCATCAACTAATCTAATTAGGAGCAAGCCTATTGCCATCAACCGATGTAATTAGGAGCAAGCCTATTGCCATCCACTGATTTAGGTAATTGAGAGCAAGCCTATTCCCATCAACTTTCCTTGTATTCGTAATGAAAAGCACAGTGTTTACTTCGGGTTAAAGACTTATTTAGTCCCTCGAACTTTTAGCGCCCTCGCTGCGCTCAGGCGCCAATCCCCGTCTCGGGGACTAAATAAGTTTCTTTCACCCCTAAGGTAACAATGTACTATTTCATTACTCATACTCTGAAAGTAGGTCAGTCAGAACATGCCTGCGGAGCGGGTTGAAAGTACTACTTTTCAGCCCTAGGTAGAATCGCTTTCTACTGACACCTGTCAAATTATTTGTTGTAATTGGGAGCAAACCTAATGCCATCAATCAATGTAATTAGGAGCAAGACTATTGCCACCAACCGATGTGATTAGGAGCAAGCCTATTACCATCAACAAATGTAATTAGAAGCAAGCCTATTACCATCAACTGATGTAATTGGGACCAAGCCTATTGCCATCAAACAATGTAATTAGGAGCAAGCCTATTGTCATCAACTGATGTAATTGGGGGCAAGCCTATTGCCATCAACCGATGTAATTAGGAGCAAGCCTATTGCCATCGACCGATGTAATTAGGAGCTAGCCTATTGCCATCAACCAATCAAATTAGGAGCAAGCCTATTGCCATCAACCGATGTAATTAAGTGCAAGCCTATTGCTATCAACCAAGCTAATTAGGAGCAAGCCTATTGCCATCAACCGATATGATTAGGAGCAAGCCTATTATCATCCACCGATTTGGGTAATTAGGAGCAAGCCTATTGCCATCAACCAATGTAATTAGGAGCAGGCCTATTGCCATCAACTAATCTGATTAGGAGCAAGCCTATTGTCATCAACCAATGTAATTAGGAGCCAGCCTATTGCCATCAACTGATGTAATTGGGGGCAAGCCTATTGCCCCCAACCGATGCAATTAGGATCAAGCCTATTGCCATCAACTAATCTAATTAGGATCAAGCCTATTGCGATCAACTTATCTAATTAGGAGCAAGCCTATTGCCATCAGCCGATGTAATTGGGAGCAAAGTCTATTCACCGATTAAGGTAATTGGGGGCAAGCCTATTCCCATCAACTTTCCCTGTATTCGTAATGAAAAGCACAGTGTTTACCTCGGGTTAAAGACTTATTTAGTCCCTCGAACTATTAGCGCCCTCGCTGCGCTCAGGCGCCAAACCCCGACTCGGGACTAAATAAGTTCCTTTCACCCCTAAGGTAACAATGTACTATTTCATTACTCATACTCTGAAAGTAGGTCATAACATGCCTGTGGAGCGGGTTGAAAGTACTACTTTTCAGCCCTAGGGAGAATCGCTTTCTACTGACAGCTGTCAATTTATTTGATGTAATTGGGAAGCCTATTGCCATCAACCAATGTAATTAGGAGCAAGCCTATTGCCACCAACTGATGTGATTAGGTGCAAGCCTATTGCCATCAACAAATGTAATTAGGAGCCAGCCTATTGCCATCAACTGATGTAATTGGGGGCAAGCCTATTGCCATCAACTGATGTAATTGGGGGCAAGCCTATTGCCATCAACCAATTTAATTAGGAGCAAGCCTATTGCCATCAACCAATCTAATTAGGAGCAAGCCTATTGCCATCAACCGATGTAATTAGGAGCGCGCCTATTGTCATCAACCAATCTAATTAGGAGCAAGCCTATTGCCCCCAACCGATGTAATTAGGAGCAAGACTATTGCCATCAACCAATCTAATTAGGAGCAATCCTATTGCCATCAACCGATGTAATAAGGAGCAAGCCTATTGCCATCCACAGATTAGATTTAACCGATTTTAAGTGTTTCTCTTATGTTTACCTACTTTTTAAATTTTTTGTCAATTTGTTTTGTCATATGCGAAAATAAAAAATACGTTCGTTTTCTTCTTTCTTTCGATTTAGGTAATTGGGCGCAAGCCTATTTCCACCAACTTTCCTTGTATTCGTAATGAAAAGCACAGTGTTTACCTCGGGTTAAAAACATAGTTAGTCCCTCGAACTATTAGCGCCCTCGCTGCGCTCAGGCGCCAAACCCCGTCTCGGGGACTAAATAAGTTACTTTCACCCATAAGGTAACAATGTAATAAACACTAATGATTTTCGGAATTTTCGGAAACATGATTGTTAGGAACATCGTCGGTAGCACTACAAATAGTATGAATGAAAACTTTAGGATGAAAAATTTTAGGAAGAGTGATCATTCGGATTACAAATCGTTAGGAAGAACAATTTCGGGTAAAGAACTTTAGGTGAGCCAATATGGACCCCCCCGTGGGCCCTAACTTCGTGGATCAAGAGGATTATTAAAACATTTTTCTGATTTCGTATAATATATTTTTATTTACAAATGCCAAAACCATTTTGCTACCGGTAGCCAGTGGCCCATCTTTAGTCTATTAGGAGTTGGCCACCACGGTGTCGTGTACTGAGTTGACTTGAATGGATTGGGGACCCTCCTCTGCTTATGTTCTTGACCGTACACTGAGATATCCAGATTAGCTTTGAATGAAAAATAAAACCGAATCTCGATGAAAGCAGATGTTTTGAAAAACATGAAGCACGTCATTCTGCGAACACATCAAATAAAACATTAGTATGTACAGTCACCTGCAAAAATGTATGGGCAATGAACTTTAAGTTAAAAATAATCACAAGAAAAAAGGTGCTTTACGCCCTCGGCATACGATCGAAATTGCAATGACAATTGTGCCGCACTCGCGCACGTCGTTAACCTTGGGAATACAATAGAAGTACCTATCTACCTACTTCCGAACTAGAAGGAACTCGAAATAAAGAAACAAATAGGTAGTTGTGGGGTTTCTCGAATGATCCAGACGATCGACGTAACAATATCTATACTTAATTAATATTATAAAGCTGAAGAGTTTGTTTGTTTGAACCGCTAATGAGATTAGCGCGTTCATCATCGTTACAAAAAATGGCAGTGGACAAAGGGGATTACCTTTCTCTCTCAGGTCTGTCAAATCCTACATGTGCCCCCTGGGCGTCTCTGTGACAGTTATGTTCCAGCCACACAGCAGCGTTAGACTGTCGAGATACATCAAGATCAATGCGCATGCATGCGAATTCTGCCATCATAGTAACCACCAACTGGGAACACAAATTATTATCTTTGCAACATTGTCGGTTTGATCTTCCCTGCTGAGTATATAGTCCTCGTGCTTATTGTGACATGCTTCTCTGGTCTGCGCTAGTCACAAACAAGTCAAGTCATTTTATACAAATGGCAAAGATCATAATCAAAAATGGTCTTAGGAAAACATCGTGAGGAAACCGGCATGTCCTAGAACCAAAAATTCATCAGACATCTTCCAACCCGGACTGGGCCTGCGTGGTGGTTTACAGCCCATTCCCTCTCGTAAAGTGGAGGCCTGTGCACTAATGTAGACTGTTTTTATTTACTTTAATTATAGACCGTTATTTCGGTTCCCCCGAAACCTCTTCTCATAGGATTATTTTTTAAAACTATAACTAGCGCAAGATCAAAGAGAAGCAGTGCAGCAGTATAGTACAGTCAATGCCCAGCATTGTTTGACCCCTCGTATAAAGAAGACGAGGGCAAGTGGTGTTAGACGAGAGGTCCGGTAAAACTGTACTACTGTACACAGGAGGGGATCGGACAAAAAAAAACTATTAGTCCGTCAGATTGATTTCTAAAAAATATTGAACACATATTGTTTCTATTTTCACAAAATATGAAGAAGATACAGTGCTTAGAAAACTCGTGAACTCCTCGAAAACGTCACATGTCCGTATATTTTTTACCTAGAAATGACGTCACAAGCCCCCACTCATGATCTTTTACGCGTTTTATCTTCGTCACTTTTTATTAATTTGATAAAACAAAAAACACGTAGGTACTTAGTACACACGGCTACACATCAAGCTATACAAAACCAGTTAATCTTGGCCTCACTTTACTAGATCTTTTCGCACAATGAACGATCAGATTATACTGGTTTTGTATAGCTTGATGTGTAGCCGTGTGTACCTACTTATCCAATATTTTTCGATAATCTAACTGACGGACTAAACAGAATCATATTTTTTTGACTCAGTCCGATGATCCAATCCCCTATTGCCAACAAAGACGTCGAAATACTTACAAAATAAAAACCTTGTACAAAATTCTTGTTAAGCAGAAGTTCCTGACTGTCCTTAAAAAGGATGGTACCACGTTTTTTGGGTCCTCGTTCGCACACGCCATAATGTTTCGGAATTTGAACTCCAGCTGAAAGTTAATCAAGTTGAAAATGTATAGAACCGGGCAGCATTAAGGTTTGAAACTTTTAAAATCCGTTTGGCATAATAATTATATAGGGTGACTGGTAATTACTTAAATAAAAATAAAATAAAAAGCCTTTTATTTCTTGCATTCCATAGTACAATTTCATTTACAGTGTGCTTAAAGAATAGATTCGAAATAAATAAATTAAAATTAATGTGATTATGATTAGCAAATAGTTAGAATGTAATAATAATATATTCAAATCCATTTCATTTTTGTAGTAAGTAATTACTTACCGATACATAAACACGTGATTGTACAGTCACCTGCAAAATTGCATGGATACTTTAGTGTCTATTTTCCTGTGAACGTTTTTAGTCGATAACTATTTTAGGGGCCATCCATTAATCACGTGATGTTTTTTTTGGCATTTTTTGACCCCCCCTCCCCTTGGTGATACGTGATGAGGTTTAAGACTACCCCTCCCCCCTCCCCCCTATATCACGTGTACTTTTTCGTACATGGAAAGAATCTATTTTTTTATTCATTTAAAAATAAGTATCATCTAATTTTATTATAGAAAATTAAAGACTGCTATAATAACGTTCAGAGGTTGCAGTTTGTTTTTGACATCGAATCAAGGTCACACTACAAGCCGTTTTCGATTTTGTACGCGTTTGACTAAAAATAAATACATGTAACGCCGCTTTTCGGTTGAGTATCGCGCGCTTGCCGAAAAAATAAGTACACGTGATAAATTACTTTACCCCCCTTTCCCCCCTTGTGATATTTCGTGATTTTTTTTTAGCCCCGCCCCCCCCTTCCCCTTCCCCGCCCCCTTTCGAGCCTCACATGATTAATGGACAGCCCCTTACGTTAGGTGGCGTCATTTCTTGCTTCACATGATTTTATTTATGAATTGTCCATGCATTTTCACAGGTGACTGTATATACTTATACAAACCTGAAATGCCTGAAATCGCGAAAATGATCAGCTGTTCAGTAGGTACATTTTGATCAGTTCTTAGGCGAACATAAATCGGTCTCTAATTACCAATTTATCAGTCAACCAGTCAACAAAACGACACTAAATGAAAGCACTGGTAATACTTGTGGATATAAATACTTATAAAATATTAAATAAATAAAATTCTAACATCGAAATTAAAAAAACCGCCTTCAAAAACACAAAAAAGTAAAACAATAGCTTTCTGATTTTATGCTCAGTAAATGATCCTAAATATTCCTAATCTTTATAAAAAAAACTCGATCGGAAAAGTGCAAGGTTGACCAAAAAAGGCTAGGTGTTCTTACTGCCCCCGTAGCATGGCGATTCTATCTCTATTCTACCAAGAATAGACAAAGATTTTTCCATACAATTTGACATGAAACCTCGCTACAATCTGTCATTTTGTCGATTCTTCCGTCGACAAAACCTGTTTCTTCGGTGGTCATGCTAAGCCGGCAGGCCTATTTATCTACCTACATCATGAAGAAAGTAAAGAAAGACAAAGAACTTCTTTTTTTTTTGAAGTGGCATCGCATTTTCAGTCTAGGAGACTGGCTAGGTACTGCTATCTTTTTCGGCGCCACCCTGTATACTTAGATGTGATAAGTACTTGACCGGTTTTTAACCAACTTTAAAAAAGAAGTAAGGAATGTATTTACCTTTATATATGATAAGTTCATACGGATTCTGTCTGCGCACTCCCAACTTATATGTGGTCCCGGAATCTTGGAGAGGCAACCCCGATATGACGTCATTGATCCAAGGTAGGTAGTCGTGTATGTTCAGGAATCTTGTCGGAGCACCACAGCCGGGGCCGCGGACAGCGAAACCTAGCTAAATGTAAAATCACAAGGATTAGTTGAAACACTAGGAAGTTCTCCTGTATCGTCGGTGCGTTTATAAATATTTAAACTAACATACACAAACACCAAGACTCGAAACAACTATCTCTTAGGTCATATTTGTTCCGTGCAAGGATCGAACCCGCGAGGCGACTTACCAACCTTTCGGTTGGTAAGTACGAGATGGATATCGAAAAAATCGTTTGTTTTTGTTTATTGACATATCTCTCTATCAAAAACTCACTCTGAATAATTGAAGAACTCACCAGTTTCCAAAATCCCCACGATTGTCTGGTGATGAGTACGGTACCTGAGTCCCAAACGCAGGGCGTTTTGCTAAACTCGGATACTGCGCACAGCGGGTTTACTGGGTTCATTTTCGCATATGACAACTGTGAAAATTATATCATCAGAAATGCTGAAAGTGAGGCCCGTCGCCCACGGCGACTTTTTGTAGCGATGCTGTCGCGCGTTCGCATCGATACAGTCGCGATGCGGTCGCATCGATATACAGTGCGATCAAATTATCTTGGCAGCTCCGAACTTCGTGCAGGTCATTTTGTTACAATGAATGTATAAAAGTGTTATGATATTTATTTTATTTGTATTACTCACTGTTTAAATTAGATATTTTCTGATCATTTAAGTATTGGTTTATCTGGCAATAACAGTTTTATTCCCAAGTTTACATGCGTAAAATTTCGCAAAGCCTATGTTCAGAGCTGCCAAGATAATTTGATCGCACTGTACTTAGTCGCGATGCGGTCGCTAGCTGTTTACCCTCAAAAGTAACAAACGCACGACAACATCGCTATAAAAAGTAGCCGTGGGCGAAGGTCCTTAGACCGGTGTCCATGTATAATCGTGAATATAAAGAATTCATGTCAAGCTCAGGATTGGTGCCCTTTTTTATTTGGAGGGAGGTAAAACATAAAATGCGGTAGAGGTCACACTTCTACTGACTAAAAACCACACTTTTTTTCTTTTGGGGGATTGGAAATCATCAAATGACTCCTCCCGCTCAGGGCAGAGCGGAAGGGAGTGTCAGACTTAAACTGACTATAACGCACTTCCACAGCATTAATCCTACTTTTATGCTTCGCTTGCCACACCCAACATTCACTTCCATAATAAATAGGTATAGGCACAGCACACCATTGTGAACAGTCAGCCGAGCCTTCTTTGATATCGACTGGTTAATCACAATCACAACCGCATTTATAGCACTATTCACTTTATTTTCCGTGTTTACTTTCCCTAACACATCTGCAACAATCTTTCTATCTCTTGTAAACATAGCCTAAATATACAGGGTGTAAATTAACCCTTCACATAGCCGTCAACCAAGCATTCTGTATGGTGGGGACAACAAGTGCCCTTCGTTTGCGTTATGGGTACTTTTACACCCGTCATAAACCACACTTCTATCATTATTTTACTGTTCCACACTCTCCTCATTTATTTCCACATCCATCACACACCGATACATCCGCTGCTCTTTAAAATACCATAACCTTAATCTTGTTTACATTTACATTCATCCCTTTTCACTTAATGCTTCATTTATAGCAATAAAATTACCATGTCTTGCACCTGTTCCGTTGACGATGCAAGAAGAACTTGATCATCTGCGTACAGAAGGCATTTGACAGGCAACTCATTCATCTTCAATTCATACTCTCTCTCTTTTTCAAATCGGTCAGACTATTCATCCTCAATCCATACTCTCTCTCTTTTTCAAATCGGTCAGACTAATCATCCTCAATCCATGCTCTCTCTCTTTTTCAAATCGGTCAGACTATTCATCCTCAATCCATACTCTCTCTTTTTCAAATCGGTCAGACTATTGATCCTCAATCCAAACTCTCTCTCTTTTTCAAATCGGTCAGGTTATTCATCCTCAATCCATACTCTCTCTCTTTTTCAAATCGGTCAGACTATTCATCCTCAATCCCATAATCTCTCTTTTTCAAATCGGTCAGATTATTCATCCTCAATCCATACTCTCTCTTTTTCAAATCGGTCAGACTATTCATCCTCAATCCATACTCTCACTCTTTTTCAAATCGATCAGATTATTCATCCTCAATCCATGCTCTCTCTCTTTTTCAAATCGGTCAGACTATTCATCCTCAATCCATACTCTCTCTCTTTTTCAAATCGGTCAGACAATTCATCATCAATCCATACTCTCTCTTTTTTTCAAATCGGTCAGACTATTCATCCTCAATCCATATAATCTCTCTTTTTTTCAAATCGGTCAGACTATTCATCCTCAATCCATACTCTCTCTCTTTTTCAAATCGGTCAGACTATTCATCCTCAATCCATACTCTCACTCTTTTTCAAATCGGTCAGACTATTCATCCTCAATCCATACTCTCTCTTTTTCAAATCGGTCAGACTATTCATCCTCAATCCCATACTCTCTCTTTTTCAAATCGGTCAGACTATTCATCCTCAATCCATACTCTCTCTCTTTTTCAAATCGGTCAGACTATCCATGTATAAGTTGAACAGCCAAGGAGACGCTACACAGCCCTGTCTAACAGTTCGAAATGACAGGTGATGAGCTGACTTGTGATATATGGACAACGCCCCTATAGAGATCTATAGCAAGAAATATTGACTATAAATAATAAATAATTTACTTGAGATTTGTAGTAAAACTCTTCGCAAGCTTGATTGTCCACGTATTTCATTTTTACGATCTCTTTTTCCACGGAGCCATACGCTGGAATAGAATCAGAATTTGCACCAATAATAAAATTATAACCTCCGGATGGAAGGTTTATCTATCATATAACAAAATTAAAAGGAAAACAATCCAAGTGACCTGTACAGTTTTTAAAACTGCAAGTAAGTTTGTTTTATTGTTACAATACTTTTACAATACACATGCACTCCGTTGCAATAGCTCCACCAGCCCACCCTCATGCCACACGAGACCATGGGGTCTAAAATGACCACTTTAGCAGATCAGCGTTTAGCGACTTTAGCGTTTTGCTAAATCTTTCATTATTCGTACAGCCAAGGAGTGGAACACCCTGCCTGCGTCGGTTTTCCCGAGTTCATTATATCCCCAATCTATTTAAGTCGCGAGTAAATAGACTTCTTCTGGGTAAGCTCGTCCCATCGTCATCTCTGCCCTTAGGGCAAGATTGAGGTCAAGAGTAAGCCCAAATAAAAAAAAAATTATGAATTGCGTTTAAAAGCGTAAAATGGACCTATCATAATAGCAACTGCGTCTGTGACCATTTTTCGAATTTAAACGCAATTAATCCTAATAGTCACAGACGCAGTTACTAATATGACAGGTCCATTTTACGCTTTTTTGCGTTAGCAATTCATATTATGATCTGCTAAATAAAGTGGCCATTTTAGACGCCCAAAGGGGACTGACAAATACTGAAATACCATTGTCAACTAATTATCGTTTTAACTAATGAAGATGACAGTTAAGAGTTTAATGCTTACCGTCACTCATTTTGACTGCGTATATCTGCTCCAACGTTCCGGAACCTTTGACTGGCATGCAGATAGGTAGAACCGGCGCTGTTTCCACAAAAGAATTATAAATTGTTGTCATGATGAGGGCAGAAATCATCAGCCAAAGAGTGGAACTCCCTGCCTGCGTCGGTTTTCCCGAGATCATAATTATGTATGTTAGTTTGTAAGGTCTATCTATGGGCCTTCGTGTTCCACGCGCGCTTCAAAGAGATGTCAGCAACATTGAAGGGGCCTGCAAGGGCCGACGCCCGACAGGTCTGCGGGTTGTACGAAAGAGATATCGCGGCCTCGACACAAAGGGCTAAGAAGGACCATGGGTGGTTTTTAGTCAGTAGAAGTCTGACAGTCCCTACCGTTCTGCCCCGAGCGATAGGAGTCATTTGATGAGTTCCAACACTCAAAAAAAAAAGGTCTATGGGCAAAGTTGTGTGGAAATAAATAAATGTTATGTTATATTGAAAAAAAAAACATCACCTTTCCATTCGTTCCATGAAGAGTCGCCCCAAGCGACAAAATCAAGTAAAGCAATGGTCGCAAAAGTAACTCTCTCATGGTACTGAGGATGTAGAATATAATCTTTAACCTCCAACACGTATTTATGTGAACTGCTGTCCCAAACGATCAAGTTAGTATTGTTCCTGGAAATAATTTAAAACATGTGAAAATCCATGCAATGTATTTTAGACCTAACACGAACGAACGAACGTAACATAATGTGAACGTGTTTTATAGCACAAGTTATACAACATTTTACTTATTCCGTACCTTTGGGTTCAAGGTTAATTCGGGAAAATTTTACAGTTTCTGGCAGATTGATGTGTAAGCTTGCTAGTACAATCAGTGCCTAGCTTTACCTGACCCCTCCTCTCACAGCTCTTGCCCTCTAATGCCCGAAACACGAGGTCAGTTTTTCAAGCCAGGACAGCGAGCTAGTTCTCTACTAAACCGTCCTATCTTACTGCCCTGGCTTGGAACATGCTAGAAATGAAGCTAGTTTTGTCTAAACCGTCCATACGAAGCCAGAAGTACTAGCTTACTGAAACTGGCCTCGTGTATCCCGGGCATTATTCTTTATACGTGGGGTCAAGTAATGCTGGGCACTGGCTGTACCAAGGTGATCCATAATAACATGACTCACACGATCTGATCAGGGCCTATCTTGGCTATGTCTTCAGCTGCGGCTATGGCGAATCCGGGGTGAATTAGAACCGCGCCGGTAACAGCATAGTGAGTCTTTCCTCCTACGTCTAAAAAACAGAGAGATGAGAGAATCAGGGAACAATATTTCTACATAATTTAGAAGCAACAATTACACTTTTGCGACAATTTTACCCGCGAAATTCGAACTTTCTTACGTTTTTTGCAATTTGCTAGTCCGTGTCATAATTATAACTGTCATGAATGCCTTTTTCATCAAAAAATCACTCAAGACCTCAAGACACTTATATCAACTGAGACGGTTGTATTGGTGATTTTAATCATTATTACTCATTAAAGTCACATTTGTTACGGTCGCGAATCCTATTTTATTTGACATACAACCTGACACTGATCGTTGAATTACAAAAATCGTAAAAAAAAACCGAATTTCGCGGACTACATTGTCGCATTCACTTTACTTTAATTATTTTTTAAATATTTTGTCTTTTTTATCTGATGTCTTTTCCTAACTATATTGGGGTTGGCTTCCAGTGTAACTAGATGCAGATGAATAAAAAAATATATGTACAATATTTTTTGTTAATCTAACTGATGAACTGGTGTTTATTGTCATGTACTCTATAATACCATTATCCTATATGTATAGGTACTAACAGAAGGCGTGTTGCACCACTCCTAGCCACGGGAACCGTCCTATGTCCGCCACTGAGCCTTCGGTCATATCCTGGTTATTGTCAGGTGCGCAGTGCAGGTGTTCCCACTGCACGCACCCGATGTCATGCGCTAAAAATATAACATCACACCTGTATTAAACACAAGCGTAAGACATAGGGGCTGCGGGTCCCGTCGGGGCTGCGGGTTATTCAAAAGAGATACCGCGGCCTCGGCACAAGGGGCATAAGAAGGAACATGGGTGGTTTTTAGTCAGTAGAAGTCTGACACTCCCTACTGCTCTGCCAAGAGTGAGAGGAGTCATTTGGTGATTAATCTAATAATACTCCAATATTTTTCCACAGTTATATTTTTTAATTCCGATTTGAATAGCAAGCGGTGGGCGGCAGATTAGAAGAATATAGTGCTTGTTCACTTGATTTTCGGAGCGGCATACGGCAGGCAGACTGGAATAATGTGGAACTCCCTGCCTGTGTCGGTTTTCCCGAGTTCATATACCTAACCCTAATCTATTTTAAGTTGCGAGTAAATAGGCTTCTTCTGGGTAAGCTCGTTCCATCGTCGACCCCATCTCTGCCCTTAGGGCAAGATTGAGGTCAAGAGTAAGCCCGTATCAGATAGAAAAAAAAAATACGTACAACTAGTTCAAAAAACCGCCCCAGGCGGCGGTAAGGTTACGACGCCTCTGCTTATGGCTGCCCTTATTTTTACATCTTAGTCCAGAAAACAATAGCAGGTAAAAAAAATATCTGATCTGATAACTATAAATAAGTTGGTCATTGACGTTGCCGCATTGTATTGTTATATTAATTTTGCATTGAGATTGTTAGGAAAATAATTATAAAAAAGAGGAGTAGTAAAAAAGTTGAGTGAATGGCGCCAAAACCAAAACAAAATGCAATCGGCCAGAGGCGGCCGAGCGGCCACGCCCGCCCCTGGCGTACGGCGCCCGTGTCCCGCCCGGATGGCCATTAGGTAAATACGCCCCTGCCTATCTGATACATGTTGCATTTATAGGACCTCTATTAGCTCGGTAGCTGCACTTCAAATAAAAAAATAACTTACTATGTATTGCCAGCAAAAATAATACTAGATTTGTTCTTAACTCCCACATGGCGAATTCTTTTAATTTGTGTTTCTTATCTCATAGAGAAGTATTTAACAATTTTTTTCCAGTAGACGTTCAGCCGCTTGATTGTTTAGTAGACCTCTAAAGGAACGTCTCACCAATATATTGAACGACACTGTTTACGTTGCGTTTACGTTTGTTTGCGGACACACAGATGATTTGTTTTTGAATAATTCCTGTTTGTAAATGAAACTAAGGCTTAGTTTACCTTAAAGTCACTAACATTGTGTTGTTATCGTGGGAACGTTCAGTGGATTAGGTTGTAAGTCTATTTCAGATTTGTTCACAATATGTGCCAAGAGGCTCATCAGCAACGATGTACGGCATGCGGCACTAGTACAAGCGCCCGGTCTAAGGAATAGCTATGCTGTCACCCAAAGTTACCTACCTATATCCGTGCAGTCAATGGCATCAAAAGCACTTTGAAGTACCTACCCCCTAAGACGTAGCTCGTGCAGTCCATCCGTTGCATAACTGAAAATGTCGTCAACTTCTGGATCTCTCTGGTGACCCAGTTTCAATAAGCCTCAGTCAGCACTGTCGCAGTTCATGACGACAGGAATTACCCACCTGTGCCATAAATTAAGGGTAGGTACCTAATTTACCAAGCTAGGTATAGCTTGGCAGCTAGATCAAGGGGTTAATTCAGAAAGCATCGCAGTACTTCTGAACACGGCGTGTATTGTGGCCTCTCTCAAGAGCCTGCTGACGACTGGTACTATTTCGTATATTTTGTTTATAAGAAATTGATAAGATAATAAGAACCCAGGACCTCACGCTCTGCAGTCGCGCTTGCGACCACTAGACCAACGAGGCATAAAAATACGCAGAAGTAGGACACATTGTTTCTTCAACAAATACTGTAATACAGAATCCCTCAACCAATTTACAGTGAGGGATTCTGCATTCTGGGCTAACTAGATAACAACCCATTATTACCTTGCTATGACATGGTCGTCATACAATACTTTTACCGCCTTATTAATAAAAATAGTTAAACCTGGTTTAACTTACGCTTGGTTTATCTCGCATGCCGTCTCACTTAAAAAAATATTCAAAAGAAAGTGACGGCATGCGAGATAAGCCAAGCGTAAGTTAAACCAGGTTTTACTATTTTTATTAATAATGCGGTTAGGGTAGATTCTCCAGGGTAGCCCGCGAAATTCGAATTTTCTTACGTTTTTGGCAATTAGCCTACCTAATCATGATTCTAATGATTACATTTATTTAAATAGATACGCATTCGTGTGCGCTTATTATATTTTAATCAACATGAAACCCGACACCGACCTGCAAATTGCAAAAAACGTAAGAAAATTTTGAATTTCTCGGACTACCTACCTTGGCGCATCCACCATACGAACTTTGCTCCCATTCATCCCAGTTGGTGAATTGCCATCATAAAAAAATATAGGCCACAATTATTTACCTGTCATGCATTTGTTGATTTGACATTGACATTTGACAGCAATGACAAAATAATAAAACTGACATTAGTATTTTCTGTGAAATTTTGTGATTAATAAATTAACAGCACAAAATCACGTGATTCCGAATTCAATTACTGAAAACTGTTGATTTAATTGCGACTGATCATTGCCGACGTTGATTTTATTTCCTAGAAAAAAATATAACCTATCTGAAACTGAAATGCAGGTGGTAGCGAGAGTTAGTCTATTTCGAAGTCCATATA
Source organism: Diarsia dahlii (assembly GCA_949775195.1). Lineage (NCBI taxonomy): Eukaryota > Metazoa > Arthropoda > Insecta > Lepidoptera > Noctuidae > Diarsia > Diarsia dahlii. Next base: position 8,474,520 of record OX459210.1, on the reverse strand, counting down.
CAATATTCTTCATAACCGAAGACGTGAGCGTCTTGCCTGATGAACAATATTACAAATCTATTGGTGTTAAGACTGGAGACTGTTGTGAATTGGAGATAGATGGTGAAGACGAAGTTAAGAAAAAGCTGAGATTCAAGACTAACGCATTATTCCTGCAGCCATTCGTGAAGGAGTGTGTTAACTCTGATGTGTACAGATGTAACGTGGTAGAACATTTGAACCGGCTCGGCGGATATCCTGAATGTGGGACAGTATTTTTGAAGTTGATTCTAGAACCGCCAGATACAGAAATCATTGACTATGCATGGTAAATATTCAATAGGGACAACTATATATTCTGATACCAGCTAGTATGTGGTATAGTATCCTGCCATTTGTTGGAGACCGACAGAAACTTATTTTGATTGGTATAATGAGCTAATCATGCATTATTACCAACTTCATGAATCAAAGGTTGAAACTAAACTTAACTAAACTTTTTCCATGAGAATATTTGCATTTTTTTCACAATGCTACATTCAGTATTGTTTTTGTAATTTCAGGAATGAAAGGATGCTGCGACTCATTTGGACCAGGGTAGAAATAGAGAATGCATTTTCTTGGCTATCAACACTTGGAGGTGCTTATTCAGCTCTAGGCGATTATTTTGATCACTGCGTAAGTATGCTTGGTATTCCTAAGGGAAGTCTTTTATCATCTGTCCCTGCTCGTACTCGGTGGTTGAATCATGGGCCTGATTCAGAAGGTAGTACTGTTGGTACAGCCTCATAAGGTTACTGTCTCTGGAGCCTTAACTACCAGTAACTTTTTATATTTGGTTATCATACTTACAAATAATGTAATGTAAATTTTATTTTTTTATTTTTGTCTGCTGAGTGACACTCAGAATGCTATTTTAAATAGCCTAGTAGAAAGTAAATTACACAAAATTTTACTAGTATTACTAACTACTTTCCAGGCTGAGGAAGCAGGCAGGATATCCTTGAGGCAGTTCAAGCTCTCACGAATGCTCGGTGACGATGGCTTAGCAGCAAGAAGCCGTCTTTATTCCGCACTGTCACAAGCTCAAAAAGGCAACCTTCACATATCAAGAAACATTGTGAGGAACATAGCAACCTTTGCACGAGAAACCCATGATAAGCGATTGACCCGAATGTGCCAGGGAGTTTGGGCCAAACTCAAATACTTGAGATCCTTAAAACATGATGCGGAGGGGCAGGCTAAAGACTGTGATATCAAAAATGGAAAAGTACAGAATGCCGTGAGAATATGAAATTTGTTGAAAGATATAATACAGCTGTCTAAAGTTCCCGTTGTCTAAGCATTATCATCTTTTATGTGATCCTAAGAGATTTACTAATCTCTTCCACCAGCAATATGTAAATATTTTCAAGGACTACTGGTCCCTTTAATAAAGGAATTGTTTAATTGTATTTCCAGTTATTTAAAAACTAGGAACTGTTCTTGCCATATTTTTGAACAGGGGTTGTAAAATGTGGCTGAAATTAGAGGGATGCTGTTCTCATATATATACAGATAGGCTAACCATCAAAATTCAAATATTCTAAAGTTTTATTGCAATTTTGTAGGTCAATATTAGAATAAGATGTTCACTATCACACAACACAATACAAAGTACTTAACTTTTTCAAAATAGGGGATCGGACTGGGTCATAATAATATGATTCTGTTTAGTCCGTAAGTTAGATTATCGAAAAATATTGAATACGTGTTTTTTGTTTAATCAAATCAATAAAAAATGAAGATAAAACGGGTTATTCCCGCTCGGTAACACCCTTTCGTTAACACTTGACGATTGGGAAAAAAAAGTTTCGTTCGTTCACAGTGTTGACGAACGCTACTTATTATTTCGGGTAATTCCCGTTCGGTAACACCTTTCGTTCCTGTCGTCAACACTGTTGACGATCGGGAAAAAAAAGTTTCGTTCGTTCGCAGTGTCCATGAATGCTGGTTTTTATTTTTAAAATAAATGGTAATAAAAATAAAACATGTCATGGATTTTTAAAATGTTTTAATGGATTATGTTAGATCTTTTAAAACACAATTAACTAGAAAATAAAAAAATGGCCTTATCATGTGCATTTTATTCATCATTCCCACTAGTTCTACGATAAAGAGTGTAACAAAATCGTAAAACCAGCGGGACTCAAGTTTCTCATTCGTTCTATCACACAGTTTAGGGTACAATTACGGCACAAACTACCAGGAGAATAGAAGTAGGCAGGAGGTATTTAAAACAGTTTTTGAAGTAGGTAGGGGAGGTACGGTATTGAAAACATTTTTTTTTGGATATGCAAAAAAAAGGATAGGTAGTAAAGTCCCACAAACTACCAGGAGAACAGAAGTAGGAAGGAGGTTGGTGAAGCGTCAATGCCTTTTTTAATATAAAAAATAAAATAATAATAATTTAGGATTTCTCCATATCATAAAATATGTTAGTATTTCAAATTAAATATTTTAACTTCTCAATTGATGAATCCTCGCGCCATCTGTTATCGCAGCGCCCATGTATCGAGACTTTCTTGAGTTTTTTCGCAAGGGCCCTTATATAGATGGCACTAGCGAGCTGATAGCTCCCCTTGACCGTTGGAGGAAGACGGTGTGTGCTCCTCCGAGCTCCGCTTTAAAAAATCCCTTTTTGTTGAAATCTGGACGATACTCGTAAAATAAATGGACCTGCATCTGTGCTTCATTGAGAACTTATAGTGCAGTGTTGATTTTTGGAGTTTTCACCATTCCACCGGCGGATCCACGAAGATTTAGCTCGCCGGCCGGCAGCCCATACTTGCAAGTGCGCATGAACGAGGTATCTTCCCATCTCCCTGGGTCTGAGTGGGATCTCTGGATTGCCAAGGTACGTGGGCATTTTTGCTGCTAATAATTCTCTGGTATTGGTTTGTCGAGGATTCATCAGAAGGGAAATTGATTTATTTTGAGGTCCGCCATTACACATCCGCCATAGGTTCTCATTTCAAATTATCTTATATTTCTTCACAAAGGTGCAGGCTATTTACACGCCTCACCATATTATTTGGTCCTTCGAGCCGGATTAAAAACCGTTACCTAGATTTTTGCGTAATTGTTTGGTAAAAATCATATAGGTTCAATAACGCACAATAGGTATTAGTTTACGTAAACTTTTGGTAAATCATTGCCCTATAAAACGCATCATAATTGACAACAGAATTTACGTGGTTGTTGGTAAATCTGTTTAATTATTTTAGTACATATTTTACATGGAACGACATTACGTATTTATTGGTAAAGTTCATTCTATGTAGGTATCCGTATTTAAAAATTCGCTTTGATATTATAAAAATAAGTAGGTAGTTACCAACGCATCTCGGCTTTGTGCGTTAAAATAACTAGATAGATACCCACCCATAGTTGGTAGGTGCGATAATATTGCAAACCGCCTGTTAGGTATTTTTTCTGTTATTGTCGTCGTTTGTTATCTAACGAAATGACGGATAAACAACTGAAGCCGGAAGATTTACTAACTATTCTTCATGAAAAGAAAGGATTGTTATTTAAACGCATTAATCGGTTGTATGATTTAACAAAAAATATATCGTCGTTCGATTCGAGAAAAAATGAAAGTTTTATGACTGAGTCAGAGACAATTGATGACATTCGAGATAAATTTGAATCTTTTGTTGATCAAATTAATCAAATAAACATTAGTATAAAACCTGGTGCAAGTGTCGATTATGCTTGTTTAGAATCCTTTGAAGATTTGTACATTCATATTAAACGTGTTAGGAACAAAATAAACAGTAATCAATCACCATCAACACCCAGTAGTAACTATAAGACTCTTTTTGAACCGCTTAAAATAAAGTTGCCTCCTATCGCGCTGCCGTCTTTCGACGGGAAAACTGAGAATTGGCCTGTTTTCTACGAGTCGTTCAAGTCGAATATTCATGAGAATGATCAGCTGACTGACACGCAGCGTGTGCAGTACTTGGTAGGTAGACTTACGCACAACGCATTGAAGGTTACCGCTGGAATTGTGCCTACGGGTGATACTTACAAGTTCTTATGGGACAGTTTAGTTAAAAAATATCAAGAGAAGCGCTCACTAGGTACGCATTATTTAAATAATATATTGGATTTAAAAAGTTGTTCATTTAACGCTAACAGTCTCGATTCTTTCATTGAAGCATTTAGTGCATCTATTTCTGCCTTGAAACAACTTGGGATTACGGATCTTGCTGATTTTATTCTTTTGCACTGCGCAATGAGAAAAATCGATTCACAGACTATTCAATCGTTTGAACTTTCCATTCGAGATATTGAAATTCCCACAACGAAATTATTGATAAACTTCGTTCAAGATCAGGCAAAGATATTGGCACGTTCGAATTTGTCTCAATCGAACGCGAGAAACTTTAGTAGAAACCCCGCTTCCGCGCCACGCGAGTCTCGCACACAGACAAAAGCGTTTGTTGTGAGCGAGTCAGCTGACTCGTCCGCTTGTTCACCTGCGATTGCGGTTCCGTGCTGCGCTTATTGTAATGATAACGCTCATGTTCATTTGTACAACTGCGCTAAGTTTACATCCGCGTTGACTCCTAGAACAAGGTTCGAGTTTATTAAATCCAAACGTGGGTGTGCGAATTGTCTGAGCACATTACACGGATTGAGTAACTGCAAGTCAACATCAGTCTGTGATTTATGTAAAAAACGCCATCATACACTATTACATTTTGATAAAGAAAATAAACCGCAAACAGTTGACGTTATAGCGACGAATCGCAATGTAGTCGTCGCGTCGCCTCCTGCGCCGCTGTCCGTCGCGCCTCCCTCGCCCCTCTCGTCCCCCGGTACGTCTTTGTCTGCCCCGGTTTCCGTCGCGGTGCCGCGCTCTTATGTACATAGTAATAAGGTCGATATTTCCGAACGGGTGATTGCGTCTGATTCATGTGATGTGACGCCGGCGTCTTCGGCTCACAACTCGGCTGTGTTATTGGCAGCTGATGCAGCGAGGGCTAAGGCGATAGTGCTGTTATCGACAGCTCAGGTTTATGCGCGAGCTAAAAGTGACAGTGCGGGTCACAAAACAATAGTGAGGTGCTTAATTGATAATGGTTCGCAGAATAATTTAATAACTACAGCTTGTTGTAGAAAACTTAATTTACTGATAATTCCTTTGAGTAATTCTTTTGTTAAAGGAGTTGGTTCTGTATCGCGACCGATAATAGGATACGTACATTTAGATATCGAGTCTCGTGTATATCCGGATCAAAAATATACTATTCACGCGTTAGTAGTTGAGTGCATTACGGACCAGCTACCATCGCACCATGTTAATTGGGATAGCCATGTAGACTTCCACGCGCTTCCGCTCGCTGATTTAAGCTGGAATATTCCAGGGGATATTGACCTAGTGTTGGGCGCTCAACTGTTTCCGTACATTTACTTGGGGAATAGGGTCGATTTTGGTTCACGCGCCCCACCTGCATTGTTGACCACATTCGGGTATGTCTTTATGGGTGATTTTCCGCATATTAGTGATAATTTAAATTTACTTAACTCCTCTCCTTTCACGGCATTGGCTCTCAATGATTTATTACAAAAGTTCTGGGAATTGGAAGAAGTTGAGAATAAACGTTTTTTGTCTCCTGAGGAAACCGAATGTGAGAATATTTTTTCCTCGACCGTGTCACGGGACGATGTGGGACGTTATACCGTCGCGTTACCTTTTAGTAAGGATCCCGCCGAGTTGGGTAACTCCCGCACCGCCGCGTACCGTCGACTTATTGCGCTTGAAAGGAAACTACGCCAATTGCCGATGTTGCGGGAAAATTATAATGCAGTGCTCAAAGATTATATTGACAGTGGGTACTTAAGTCAAGTCGACGAATCTGCCATTTCCGATGACGGGTATTATATCCCTCATCACGCTGTCGTTCGGCCAGACAAACCGATGCCGCGCATTGTATTGGATGCTAGCGCTAGGACTCATACGGGATTATCTTTAAATGATGTACTCCATATTGGTCCAAATTTACAAACAGATTTGTTTATTCTTTTAATAAATTTTAGATTATTTCCCATCGCTATAAATGCGGATATTAAACAAATGTATTTACGCGTTGGTGTACCCGTTGACCAGCGTAAATACCTACGCATTTTGTTTCGATTCAATGAGAACGAACCTGTGCTAACCTTTGCTTTTAATCGCTTACCTTTCGGACTTAAGTCGAGTCCATACATAGCTATGCGCACTGTGCGACAGCTGGCCTCTGACAGTCCGCATTATCCCAAAGCTGCTAAAGTAGCAGAGACCAGTCTCTATATGGACGATCTGGTGTATTCTGTGAATAATGAAGATACCGCCATGCAGCTATCGCATGATCTTATAAAGATGTTTAAATCGGGTGATTTTGACCTTATTAAATGGTGTAGCAATTCACCCGTTCTTTTAAACAGTCTTCCTGACTCGCATCGTAAGTCACTCGATTTTCACGCTGGGAGTGATGTTTCTAAGGTTCTAGGCCTTTCGTGGGAACCTTCTCAGGATAATTTCTTCTTCACTTCCGCTCAAGTGGCTGAGAAATGTACTAAGAGAAATATACTCTCGATAGTCGCACGCTTATTTGATGTTCTCGGTTTGGTTGCCCCAGTGATCTTTTATGCCAAGTTGCTCATCAAAGAGTTATGGCTGAGCAATATTGGCTGGGATGATCCCGCTCCTGACGATATCTTTAAACGTTTCTCCATTCTCATGCAAGAGTTTCCATTGCTAGATACATTGCGCATACCACGCCATGTGGGTGTTACCGATGATTGTACCGTTCGTATAGTCGCGTTTGCTGATGCTAGTATGGGTGGGTACGGGTGTGTGATTTATATACACTCTACTGGTCCATCTGGTGTCATAGTCCGCTTACTTTGTGCGAAATCAAAGGTTTCACCTACCAAAGTCACAACTCTTGCACGTCTGGAGCTGTGTGCCGCCGTACTCATGTCAAAATTGGTAGAAACTGTTCGCGATGCTTACGCTTTACGTGTTCCTATTGCAGGAATTTACGCCTTTTCGGATTCCATGATAGCCTTATCTTGGATACACTCTTCTCCGCACCGCTGGTCAGTCTTTGTCAGCAATAGAGTCGCTCAATGTCAGGAGAACTTGGGTTCTCAACATTTTTACCATGTGGCAGGTGTTGAGAATCCAAGCGACTGTCTATCTCGTGGCATCCTTCCTTCCCAGTTAATGTCACATGAACTTTGGTGGGACGGCCCCTCTTGGCTTCGTTGTGCTCCGGAGGAGTGGCCCGTCAAACCGTTTTCTCCTATTAATTGTGGGGAACTTCCCGAGCACAAGGTAAATGTCTTAACAGTGACCACGCAAGTAGAACAACCCCTTCTATATCAACTTGCTCAACGTACCTCATCATGGGATAAATTGTTGCGCATTGTTTCCTATATATTAAAATTCACTAGACCAAAGGTTCATTGTGAACCTCGTTCTATTCAGGGCTTGTCAGCTGCGGAACGAGCGATAGTTTGTGCTGTGCAATCTGTGTATTTCGCAAATGACATTAAGCTCATTAAATCTGGGAAATTGCTTTCAAAGAGACTCCAAAGTTTAGCTGTTTTTTTGGATGAAGAGGGAATATTACGCATTGGAGGAAGGCTTTCGAAGTCGCACCTTCCATTTGACGCTAAGCATCCTTTTTTACTTCCCAAACATGATCATATTGTTGATCTAATAATCCGTCATTACCATGTGATGAATTGTCACACTGGACCGGGACTACTCATGTCTATTCGAAGACAGCGATTTTGGATACTAGATGCCAGGACTGTCATTAGGTCCAAGTTGCGACAATGCAACCCATGTTTTCGGGTAAATCCGACGCATCCCATTCCAGTGATGGCAGACCTGCCTGAGTACCGAGTATCGGAAGCGAAGGCGTTTGTCCACACTGGAGTGGATTATGCTGGTCCCATACGCATAACCCTCACTCGGCGCAGAGGCCAGCACGCCCAGAAGGCGTATATCTGTTTATTCGTGTGCTTGGTAACCAAGGCCGTCCATGTAGAGTTAGTCTCTGATTTAACCTCTGATGCCTTTTTAGCCGCGTTTAAACGCTTTATCTCGCGTCGAGGGCCAGTATCTTGTCTTTATTCGGACAATGCGACCAATTTCGTTGGTGCTAAGGCCCAACTAGATGAGCTTTATAGATTCTTATTAAATTCAAGTTTCAATTCGTCTCTTTTACATGAGTTATCAACCCGCCGCATAATGTGGAAAATGATTCCTCCTCGCTCCCCACATTTTGGCTCCATGTGGGAAGCGAATATTAAAACATTAAAAACGCATCTTTATCGCGTGATCGGAAGTCAGCTTCTCACTTATGAGGAGTTACAAACTGTACTCATTCAAATAGAGTGCATTATGAACTCGCGCCCTCTGAGCGTTTTGTCTTCCGATCCCCATCCCGAAGTTATTACTCCCGCTCACTTTTTGATGTCGACTCCACTGCAGTACTTGCCGGCAGCCGATTTGTCTGGTCAGCGCATTAATTTATTACAGCGCAAACAGTTGTTAGATAGTATGGTCCAATCCTTTTGGAAGAAATGGCACCTAGAGTATCTGCATACGCTGCAAGTCAGGCAGAAATGGGCAACTCCGGACAAACCCGTAGAAGTTGGGACTGTCGTACTCGTGGGACAGGATAATTCAGCTCCTCTAAGTTGGCCATTAGGAGTTATAACTGAGATTTATAAAGGCACGGATAATGTCGTTCGTGTTGCAATGGTAAAAACAAAGTTCGGTAACTTTAAACGTGCCGTCGTTAAATTATATCCTATTCCAACGCAATAAAGTTTAACTCCTATACGAAATTCATAGTCTTAAGGTTTAGGAAATATTATATTTAAATAACTTATATCGTTTGTTTCTCGCATTCAGTCGTAAAGCTTAAAGTTTTTCTGATCATAATCTAGGTTGGTAAATACTTATAATTTTTTCACTTCCTTTCTGAAAGCACTTGCGTCCTTCCAAGCCCCCGAGCATGGTGAAGCGTCAATGCCTTTTTTAATATAAAAAATAAAATAATAATAATTTAGGATTTCTCCATATCATAAAATATGTTAGTATTTCAAATTAAATATTTTAACTTCTCAATTGATGAATCCTCGCGCCATCTGTTATCGCAGCGCCCATGTATCGAGACTTTCTTGAGTTTTTTCGCAAGGGCCCTTATATAGATGGCACTAGCGAGCTGATAGCTCCCCTTGACCGTTGGAGGAAGACGGTGTGTGCTCCTCCGAGCTCCGCTTTAAAAAATCCCTTTTTGTTGAAATCTGGACGATACTCGTAAAATAAATGGACCTGCATCTGTGCTTCATTGAGAACTTATAGTGCAGTGTTGATTTTTGGAGTTTTCACCATTCCACCGGCGGATCCACGAAGATTTAGCTCGCCGGCCGGCAGCCCATACTTGCAAGTGCGCATGAACGAGGTATCTTCCCATCTCCCTGGGTCTGAGTGGGATCTCTGGATTGCCAAGGTACGTGGGCATTTTTGCTGCTAATAATTCTCTGGTATTGGTTTGTCGAGGATTCATCAGAAGGGAAATTGATTTATTTTGAGGTCCGCCATTACACATCCGCCATAGGTTCTCATTTCAAATTATCTTATATTTCTTCACAAAGGTGCAGGCTATTTACACGCCTCACCAGAGGTATTGGAATCTTTAAATCAAATCTAAATTATTCCTTATTATAATATTATTTGCTTTTATAGTTTTATCCTTTGTATCATCACTAAAAAAAATGTTTTAAATACCTCCTGCCTACTTCTATTCTCCTGGTAGTTTGTACCGTAATTGTACCCTAAACTGTGTGATAGAACGAATGAGAAACTTGAGTCCCGCTGGTTTTACGATTTTAATTACACTCTTTATCGTAGAACTAGTGGGAATGATGAATGAAATGCACATGATAAGGCCATTTTTTTATTTTCTAGTTAATTGTGTTTTAAAAGATCTAACATAATCCATTAAAACATTTTAAAAATCCATGACATGTTTTATTTTTATTTCCATATTTTAAAAATAAAAACCAGCATTCATGGACACTGCGAACGAACGAAACTTTTTTTTCCCGATCGTCAACAGTGTTGACGACAGGAACGAAAGGTGTTACCGAACGGGAATTACCCGAAATAATAAGTAGCGTTCGTCAACACTGTGAACGAACGAAACTTTTTTTTCCCGATCATCAACAGTGTTGACGAAAGGGTGTTACCGAGCGGGAATAACCCGATAAAAAGCGTCATAGATCTTGGAGTGGGGCTTGAAACGTCACTTGTGTCGTCAATAAGTAGGTACTATACGACGTCTCACGAGTTTTCGAAGCACTGTATCGTCTTCATTTTTAGTTTACGTGAAAAAAGAAAAAAATACGTGTCCAATAATTTTTGGAAATCTATCTGACGGACTAAATAGTTTTTTTTTTGTCCGATCCCCTATTGGGTCCAACTAGTGAAACTATTTTACTGACTAATACCTAAATATTTTTATCTTGATTGGCCACAAGCGCGACAACTGCTGAGCATGAGGTCTTGGGTTGGATTCCCGGTCAGTCAAAGTGTTAATGGGTTTTTCCATCAGGAATTTTTCAGTAGTCTCGATGGGTGGGCGTTTTGGGGGACTGTCTTATAAAAATGTAAATAGTCAAGTAAATTTTGACCTTCGAAAAGTGCTTATCAGCCTAGTTTGAATAAATGAGTTTTGATTTTTTTGCAGCCACGGAGTCTCGATTAGTGCCCGGGACTGGTACAAATGGGACATGGGACTTAAAAATAAAACTGGCGAAATGTAGGTGTCCTATTAGGTCCACGTCTGCCTAACCCTTCGGGGATTACAGGCGTGATTTTATGTTTGTTATTATTTTTTCATGTAAGACAGCATTCAATGTCAGTCATGTTCTTACCCCATTCTACTTAGGGTCGGCGTAACACGTTCTTCCGTTCCCCTCTGTCAGAGGTCTCGGCGTCATTTACTCCTCTCTTTCACACAGAAGTTTCCCATCTGTTCTTATTTTGATTATAGGTTTAGTTCTGTGCAATTTTAGATAACCGAGTAGTTATTTGACCTATTTTAGGACCGCTTTCACATTAGGAGCTTAGTAGCGCGGCAGTCGCACAGCAGAAGCATATATTCCTTCACATTTTATTAGAACAGCCGTAACACTAACAACCCAATATAAACATCGTAATGTAATATAACGTCGTAATGTGAAAGCGGCTTAAGGACCCCCATAACTGCCCATAAGCCGCTTTCACATTGAAAGACACGCTGAAAGTCTGGTGAGTGCACGGAGCGAATGACCGTCAAAGTTATCTGTAGGAAACTTTGCACGCGCCGATTTTTACTTAGTGCCGATCATACCTACTCTAGGTATATCGCACGTCTTATAACGGACACTCTAATCTCAGTCAGCACAATAATGATGATTTTTTTTGTTGAAAATTGGTTATTTTATTAGTCCTTGCAATTCACCAGCGCGCGTTTGTTTGACTCCCATGTTACAGACGTTTCAGGGTCTGTTCACACAGACCGGCTCGGAGAGCATTGGCCGGCGATATTTCATACAATCATGTAAAAATAAACCTTATTACAATGACTCAAAATTCAGTTTTAACCGTGACAAAAAATTGCTCTCCTCTCCGAACCGGTCTGTGTGAACGGAGCCTCATGAAAAGCAACGAAAAACTTTCCTAATAAAATCGTAACAGCGAATCCTTTGTTAATTTTGTTGATGCTGTAAATAAAAATTATTTATTTAATTTTTTGTTTTCTTTTGCAAAACTATTACAAACACTGGCAATGCAACGGTCTAACCTTTAATACCTACTATTTTTAGTAACACTATATAATTTCCGAGTCACGGTGTATTAGGTATTTAGAATAACATGAATAAATAAACATCGTACTAGAGCCGCGCATGTAGCGTTGCCAGGTCCTCATACCGAAAAGCCGGACAGAGCTGTGAGTTTGGCCTAACATTTGGGTCAAAAAGCCGGACATCCTGCATTTTCAACAATTTTAAATATTCGTGTAAAAAATTTTTTTTTTTTGGCCTAACATTTTGGTAAAAAAGCCGCATTTTAGGGGATTTTTTGGCATTAATGTAGAAAATTAATGAAAACCAAGCTTTTTTGATAATTTACAATAAAACTAATGCCAAATTAGTCTAAAAGTACTTTATTATTATTACTACTTAAAAGTACTTTATTATTATTAAAAATAAGAAAAACAAGAAAGCGACGTGCATACCTACACACGCACGCGCGCGCCTCTGCCACCGTTCGCTAGCGACGTAGCGACTGAGCGTTAGAATGTGTGCAGTGCTCGCTAGAGTATATATGTTCTGTGGTGCAGTGGCGCAGCCCGCAGGCAGGCGACGCAGGGGAGCGGGTGGGCGGGGGCAACAGCGCTCGCCCTCGCTCGGCCGGCCGGCGATGGCGCGGCGCCGGCTTCTTTCATTCGCGAATTCGGTCACGATGCGCGCGAATTTTGAAATCTAAAAAGCCTAACAAAAGCCGGACGACGCTTATTTTGGCCGGACAGGCAATCAAAAAGCCTGACTATGTCCGGCTAAAGCCGGACGCCTGGCAACGCTAAGCGCATGTTAATTTTTATTCAATTGTAAATACAAAGTGGGAGTCACGAGGGACCCGACATTACGTATACCATCAGTTACCAATGTTATCAAGTAGATAATTTCCAGGTTTGTGTTTGTTTTCAAATGTGGAGTATTGAGTTACCTTTTTTTGGAGGATCATCAAATGAGGAGTCATTTAGTGGGCTGCTGCAGCCCCAGAAGGCAGGACATTTTAGTTACTAACTAGAAGGTTTTCAATAAAAAACAGTTGGTAATATTTTTCAAACGTTTATTATCAAATATGATATTAGATTCGCATTCCCTGACGTACCTGCAGCCTAAAATTGGCAGCAGTTAAAAATTGTTTAAAAATGAATAATATGGCAATATAAAAATAAAGAAAGAAATATTTTCTCTACTAATAATAGCAACATGGTTTTGGTAACATACTGAACACAATCATTGTAAAAAATGGTAAAAATAAAAAATATAAATTCATTTTATTTCTATCTCCATTCTGTGTTAAAGTCATAATTATATTTTTACCATAAATGTGGTAGTATTTATGTAACTGGTGTTTCCAGGCGCTGGTTTGAGACTAACAAATAAAAAAAAAACTTTATGGCCAAATAAATACAACTTAGACAATAGGCGATTTCCTAATTTTAAGGAGATTTGTTACAATTTTTTGAAAAAAATAATCTTCACATTATGTACAAATATATAAAAGTGTCATATAATTTGAGCTATAATCCTAAACACTAAAGTGGCAACTTAGACAAACCTGATGTAACAGGCAGCCATTTTTACTATTTACCTCTTCGTTCTCAGGTAATGGGGCAACACTATATAACTCAGCATTTGCTAAAAAATATATATTATAATGGAGATAAATGACATTTCAGCTAGATATATTATTTATCTAGATATGTAAATAAACTACGATTATCTCAGGCAATTTAGTCATGATATTATAGCTACCGGGAAATTAATTTTATTGACAAGTAAATTGACACCATAAGTCAATTTGCTGTGTTTTAAGATGCGTACAACTACGTAACATGTTGTAACTTGTGTTTTATAACACGTTCACATTATAATACATTGTTTTTCAACATTACAACATATAACAATACTGTACGTGCACATTAGAATAATAAAAATAATAGTAATTGTGATTTGAATACAGTATGACCACTTATTTGTCGTGTTTTACCCATTTTAGTGTGCACTTCAAAGTGGCCTACGTTTATTTACCGACTTCCCAAAAAGGAGGAGGTTCTCAATTCGATTGGTATTTTATTAGTTCTGTGTTTTCCCACCTGCACAGATAATTTATTTGAAGTGTAAATGGACTATTGGTAGTCAATTTACTAACCAGTTAATTTCCCTGACCATACTTTGTATCTGAATACAAATACATAATGCTTTAGTATAAAATGCTTATTTATACCAGTAATATGTTCCTATTTTGAGAAATCACATATCTGTAGAATTTTGTTTGAAAAGAGAGTAGGCACCGCCTTGTTGGAACCAAACAGGTCTTAAATTCATTTACAATAAGATCTATTTTTCCAATGAAAATTTAAGTATCTACTATTAAAAAACTATTGTTTAATATATTCGAATGATAGTTTGATCTCTGTCGTGATTAATAAATGGTATAGTGGAAAAGCCACCGAAGAAAGAAAACCAAAAAAACTATTTTGTGAAGTCAAGTTATTAGTATTACTAAACTGGTTAATTTATCAGCCAACCAGTGTTCCTATTACATGTCATAGGACACAATGGATTTGTCAAACGCTCCTTGGCACTTGGTGTAGTGTCCACAAGCGCGACTACTGAGCATGAGGTCCTAGTTTCGATGCCCAGTAGGGCTAGGTATTGCATATCTTTTTACCCAACTACGGCAAAGCCAAAGGAGGGTTATGATTTTGACTGGTTATTGACAGTGGCTATCATAAGTGTCCATAGATTAACTGATTGGTTATGGTTTGGTACATTTTTTTCTTAAAAACTCATCATTTGACAGTTATTTAATAGACACTATAAGTTATCCACTGTCATTAAAAGATACGCAATAGCCCTGCTGCCCCCCTATTGCGTATCTTTTTAACGTCAGTGGCTATCAGAAATGTACATAGATTAACTGTAAATTGGTTATGGTTTGGTACATTTTTTTCTTAAAAACTCACCATTTGACAGTTATTTGATAGACATTATAAGTTAACCACTGTCAAGATACACAATAGCCCTGCTGGTCGGGTATAACATGTGTCAAACAGAGACTGCCGTTTTAAACCCTATGTACAACTGCTTGCGGTTAAAAGTCACGATATCTTTAGATTTATAATTCTTCTGTACGTGTGTATGTCACTGAACTCTTCCTAAACGGCTGGCCCGATTTTGAAGAAAATTTTTGTATGTGTTCAAGTGGATTCGAGAATGGTTTAGATTTACAATTGAACCCGGTAGGTGGCGCTGCTGTCCGGGCAGGGTGACGTCTGCCAGGGCCGGTAGTAGGTTATAATTCCGTTCCTCTTTCAAAAAATTGTCAGATATGTCACCTCTCCACAGTTAGATACATACACTAGTTACCTAATAAATACATCGGAGTGCTATTCTTTGTCACAGTGCGGGCAAGCGAGCGTACCCATCGGGTCCCATGCTGGCAACACTTTGGGCTCCTGAGTGAATACTTGTAACACGTCATCTGGTACGTACTTTTTGTCGACTACCACCTGTGGAGAGAAGAAATAATCAAGTATTAAAATATTTGAATTTCATCATCATCATTCATTCAACTGACTCTTCATCTACTGCTGTATACAGGACTCTTTTTGTATATAAGGTCCCATTAAAATAGGTGGACAAAATTTCAGAAATCTTCAGACCACCAAAATAAGGACGATGGTAAAAAAAATTATAAGAAAAACGCATTTAAGTACCTACTCATAAAGGATGAGTTTGTTCTAGAGTGCCGACAATTTATTATTTAAAGTAAAAAAAAAACAGTTTACTTAATGTTTTTTTTTGTTTAGATATGTTTGGTTAGACCTACTGAACGCTGTTTTAAAAATTTTCCACCTATTTTAATGGGACCATAAATACATTAGTCATGCCACGTCACGAAACAACCACGTTTTTATTACGAATACCTAGTTGTCTCGTCCACACGGAATTTCGTATCTGTCGTTCACTGTGGGATGTATGGCCCTTTTTTTGGTTGTTGGGAAATTATCAAATGACTCCTCCCGCTCTAGGCGGAGCGGAAGGGAGTGTCAGACTTCTACTGACCAAATATTATCCATGTTCCGTATTAGCCCTTTGTGTTCCTGGGCCGCGGTATCTCTTTCGAACAACCCGCAGCCCCGGGGGATGTATCACCTCACTTTTTCTCGTATGTTGAGGACATATTGAACAACGGTGTTAGTAGCGGCGTGAAGTTTGGCATCGATCCCGGCTTATGGCAATAAGCTCTCTCCCAATAACATAACACTTAAACAACATAACTTCACGCCTGTAAACCTCCTAGGGTTAGTCAGCGGTGTACCTAGTAGCATACGCCCACATTTCGCCACTTATGTAAGTCCCATGAAGGAAGCGAGCCTATTTCAATTAACAGGGCATGGTTCCAGATTTCGATTTAAATATAACTACCTAAATGTGGATGCCACTAGATGGACCGATAACCTGGTGAAGGTTGCAGGGATCCGCTGGATGCGAGACGCACGGGACCAGTCAATGTGGCGATACCTGGAGGAGGCATATGTCCAGCAGTGGACGTCTTTTGGCTGAAATGATGATACTAAGGCACTGCCCATATGTTCAGGATTAACAGGTGTGCTGTTACGGTGAAAAAAGAACTAGAAGTGCATACCTCAAAGACGAATTCTCTGAACCAGGGCTCAGTGAGCAGTAAGTATCCCTTATCGTACTCCTTGTCACTGTACGAGTTCTCTACGCGGAACTTTTTCGGGTTGCCTTTGTCCTGGAAAACAATAAAAAAACTAATTAGTAATGGTACTGTTCTGTGTTCAACTACTGCATACAGGAGAAAAAAAAAATTGATTTTTTTAACATGACAAATTACTTTGTTTTTTTGAGCGGTACGTGACCGAATGTGAATCTCGACTCAGCTATTCTTAAAACGCGCGGGATATTGCCAATGCCCCCTGTACCCTGGGTGCAGTGTAATTGCTTCGATTGGGTTCCTGTATCCTGACACCCTTAACCGGTTTAGCCTAGGACAAAGTTTTCCCTGAAATCGGGTTTGGCCGGCAATTATCGACTAGTTCTTGGGCTAGCCAGGTTTTCTAGCAACTGAAAAGTAGGCCAGGCGACTAACTCAATTCTTTTTTACCTTTTTATAAAATACTCGTTTTCTTTCCAAAATAAAACAAAACAATCCTTACATCAGTCCCGACAGCAGTGAAGACCATGGCGTGGGTCATCCAGGAGTCGCTGTACATCAGCCGGTCAGCCTTGCTCAGTCCAATCTGGACCTCCGTGTTGAATAGCAGACGGTAGTCTTGGCTGTGGGGGGTAATAGATATGTCCAGTAACTGGTAGCGGGATATACTTCAAGGGGTACCTCTACCTACATAAGTTCTGTAGGGGCCGCGGATTGTTCGAAAAAAATACCGCGGCCCTCGACACAAAGGGCTAGGAAGGAACATGGGTGGTTTTTAGTTAGTAAAAGTCTGACACTCCCCTTCCACTCCGCCCAGAACGGGACGATTCATTTGATGATTTCCCACAGTCTGTTTGGTTACCAGTCAGTCTGGCTTCTGCCCGAGTCGGTTGAGCTTCGCACCGTGGCCGGCGCATGGCCAATTATGACAATGCAAGAGCCCTTGTTCATGAGGCTAAACTTACGTATGATGCATACCATCAAAATCGCACTTATTTCTGGCCAGAAGCAAACACCCGCCGCCTTATTACAAAACGTAGTTAAACCTGGTTTAACTTTGACTTGGTTTATCTCGCATGACGTTTCACTTCAATTATATTCAAAAGAAAGTGACAGCATGCGAGATAAACCAGGTCTAAGATAAACCAGGCTACCTTTTGTAATAAGGCGGCCGGAGTCTAGCCAAAAGCTCCTCTTTTCTGATTAATATCGTTGCGGAATCCAAGACAGTTAAATTGTTTCTCTGGGACTTCGCCGAGTTTCATTGTCTCGGCGGTTTTCTGGTGGTGCTACTGTTGATTCTGGCTTTCAGTAGTGGCAGGGGTTTGGGAATAGTGTGGCGGGGTTCGCCTGTTAAAAACCGGGGCGTGAATAAGAACTGTAAGACTCACGCGTCCAAGTCTTCGAAGCCGTTCTTCCTCTCGAATCTCTTGGACACCTCACAGCCGAACCACACGGCTTCTCCGCCGGCGATACTGTCTTTGACAACCCTGAAACAGAATAGTTTGAAATTAAAGTTGATTTCCTGTGCTTTCTATTATGGAGCGAACGCACCAAATCCTGGAAAAAATCGGCATATTTCGTAAGCATGCAGTTGAAATACCGTCGACTTACCCAACGATTTTGATCACTAGAAATATTTTTTTGTAATGTGTTTTGCAATTTGCTGGCTAGTTTTAGGTTGTATATTGAATACAATATGATTCGCGGCCGAAAAAAATGTCTTTAAAGTTCATTTAAACTGTTGAGCGTCACGGTCGGCGCTCAAACGTAATTTTTTTGAACACTTTACAAAGTTTGAAAAAAAAAAACGTTTTCTTGTTGCATTAAAAAAAAAATTATATACAGATGAGATAGTAAAGTTATGTACTAACTTCATGAGGGTCTCAATTGGCTGGTTGTTGTAGGCAGTCTGTCGGCCTCCCACGACGTTCCCGAGGCAGTGCAGCGTGTACAGCTGACCGAAAGGGTTCGACTGCCGAGGGTCTGATACTAGGCACACCTGCAAATTAAGTGAATAAATAAAAACATCGAGCACGTTAAGCCGATGGCGTCATTTGAAGATCTTTGGCAGTCCTTAAAGGTAGTCAGTGGCTTGAAAGTCTGATAACCAGTCTTACAAGAGGTATTGTATTACCTATTAGTACTATAATAGGGGATCGTACAAAAAAAAAACTAATTAGTCCGTCAGATAGATTTCCAAAAATTATTGGACACGTATTTTTTCACGTAAACTTAAAATGAAGACGATACAGTGCTTCGAAAACTCGTGTGACGTCATATGATAGTACATTTTGACGACACAAGTGACGTTTTAAGCCCCACTCCAAGATCTTTCACGCGTTTTATCTTCGTCATTTTTTATTGATTTGATAAAACAAAAAAACACGTATTCAATATTTTTCGATAATCTAACTTACGGACTAAACAGAATCTTAATATTTTGACCCAGTCCGATCCCCTATTACCGGCACGGTTCTTGAGCGCTCGGCGGAAGAGTGGGGATCGCTGTGCGCATCGTACACTTTATGACAAATAAAACACACACCCGTTTATTATTTATTGGTCGTGAGGTAAATGCAGCAGGAGTAAAGAACAAACCCCGAGTGACGACTATGACGCGATGCGCTACGGGCCAATCACTGCACTTTCCCCGCCCCGCGTCTCACTTCATACCACCAAAGGGACCCAATAACTCACTTTTGTGTCAGCGCTCAAGAATCGTGCCGATGATTATAACTGGGTTGTGGATATCCTCATGTAACATGCTGGTAGTCAGCTGCATGCAGTTAGGTTAGGATGATGATGAAATAAAAACATCACGCCTGTAATCCTTGAAGCGTGCCCTATAAGCATATCCACATTTACGCAGTTATTTTTAAGTTCTACTTAATGAAGAGCCTGAATTATCATCAAGCAGGCACAAATCCAGACTCCGAAATTCCTGGTGGGTACCCAAAACCTCGCGTTTGGCAATTAGACCAATGAAGCAGTTGAAATAAATTGAATTGCGGCTCGTTTGTCTCGACAAAACTCGAGAACGGCTGGACCGATTTGGCTAATTTCGGTTTTGAAATATTTTGGCAGTCAGGGAAGGTTTAAACGGTGAGAAAGTAGTATGTAGAAAAAATGGCATTACAACGCATGCCGTACAGATAGGTACAGATAGTAAATTAATAATAAAAATACCTTATCATTGACATCGAACACGGGACGGACATGTTTCTCATAGAACTCTTGTGGGCTGAGCAAACCAAAGCTCTTGTACGCCTTCTCTTTGTTGTAGTACTCGAAGTTGAACTTTTCTGGTGGGGTACCTGAAAGAGGACAAAAACCATGATATCTACCCAACAACCCGTATTTCAATACCTCTGGGCTCGAAGGGCGTATAGCACACTTTAGGTATTTTTTAAAACGTGCTTTACGCCCTTTGAGCCCAGAGGTATCGGTTTTACCTGCTTTCAAGCTGAATTTTTCAAAAGCCTTTCTTAGATAACTATTAGCCACAAGACGTGATAGCCTGGGTAGGTCAGTGGATAAATGACCACCATTGTCTACAGAGTTTCCTCCGTGCTTCCGAAAACACGTTAAGCCTTAGGTCCCCGCTGTCATTTGTAGTTCTTTGGCAGTCGTTAGTCGGTGGTCCGAAAGTCTACAAACCATTCTTATCAAGTTATATCGTACTACACAGTACTAACTGAGCTGTGGAGGTCAGATAGGCAGTTGCTCTATATAACATACTAACTTTTGCCAGCGGCTTCGCCCGCGTGAAAATGACGATTTTCCATACAAACTTTCATCCCCTATTTAACTCCCTTAGGAGTTGAATTTCGAAAAATCCTTCCTTATTCCTTGTCTACATTATAAAGGGAACCTCTGTACAAAATTTCAGCTTTCTAGGTCCAAGGGTATGGGCTGGGCGTTGATGAGACAGTCAGTCAGTCAGTCAGTCAGGACTTCTCTCTTTATTTATATAGACTACTGGTATTCAGCTCCATTCGATTCACAAAACTTTACGATAGAAACTGGATCGTAGTCACATTAAGCTCGTGTTGAATTGTTGACATGACTTTTTTCTTTCGTGTAATACAAATACATTAGAAATATTTACCCAAACAAGTGGCGACGATATTGTATATGACGGCCATCTGCACCTTGATGGTGGCTTGGATATCCTCGTCCGACGCGTTGCTCGCCACCTTGTCACGGAGCTCCTTGGCATACTCGCGAAGCTGCAACAATTAATATATACCATAACACTAGCTAACTTAACAGGTGAGGTAAGCTCCTTCTAACTTCTGATAGCCTAGTACTTCATAAGCATGATACGTATTTAGCTAGAGTCGATTTAGAAAAACAGAGAGAAATAAAAAAAAACAAAAGCCACACGGGTCGGTTTTCTGTATAGCCGCGCTTGCGAAACGGTTGGTCGACTATTCTTGGTCCTAGAGAGCTGTCCTATTTGTTAGCCAAAGAATCAGCATTAACATCCAGCGAGTAATACAAATGTTATTTAGCCTAAACAATTCCAATTTTTTTTGTGGTTTTGTGGCATTGCTGTTGTTCTCGTTTCTACGAGTAATATTGTCACAAACCACCAAAATTTCCGCAGACCGGATGCGACCAATTTTTTTGTGGCCACCGCATACCGGAAGGCGCAGTGATAGGCTTCCCACAAGGTGGACTGATGACCTGTCGAGGTTCGTGGGAACACGCTGAATGAGGTAACCACATATTATAATGGCGACGCTTTAGATGGACTTCTCTCTGTTAAATTATCTTACACCCACATTTCGCCGGTTAATGTTTAAGTCCCACGTAACAGAGGGACGAGCCTATTGCCATCAACCGGGCACAAATTAAGAATCCGTGGCTGTTGCTGAGAAATTTCTGAAGTAATACCCAATAGTACTGTGTCCAACCTGGGAATCCAATCCAGGACCAACCAGGCAGTCAACTAATATGAAGTTTTTCAGAAACTGTTTTATGGAGGTCAGATAGGTTAATCTGAAAGCCGACTCAAACGTAGTCATGTATAGTTAAGCAAACGATGACATAATACATAAAAGTTATTTTAATCAAGGGTAGAATAACTCAACTTCGTTTCTGTAAGTAATTAAAGTTTTTATTGTTTTTACAAAGATATTGGGTTATAAAGTAAGTACATAATAGTAGATTGTACACCAAGTGCATAAAACGCACCATTTTGCGCGAGACGTTTATCCATCCGATGCGAGCTTGCGAGCGAGGATGGATATAAAGTAGAGAGCAAAATGGGTTTTATGGACGAGTTTTACACTCTACTTTTCACTTCGATTGCGAGGAAATGAAACAGCAACTTGGAAATATTGTAAAAATAATTATTGTTCCCGTCAATTAAGTTTTTTTTTTTTAAGTAGGAATCTTGACATAAATACTGCTCAGTTATAAAAACATTTTGAGCAAGCCTATTGCCATCAACCAATGTAATTAGGAGCAAGCCTATTGCCATCAACCAATGTAATTAGGAGCAAGCCTATTGCCATCAACTGATGTAATTGGGACCAAGCCTATTGCCATCAACCAATGTAATTAGGAGCAAGCCTAATGACATCAACCAATGTAATTAGGAGCAAGCCTATTGCCATCAACTGATGTAATTGGGACCAAGCCTATTGCCATCAACCAATGTAATTAGGAGCAAGCCTATTGCCATCAAATGATGTAATTAGGGACAAGCCTATTGCCATCAACCGATGTAATTAGGAAAAGCCTATTGCCATCCACTGATTTAGGTAATTGAGAGCAAGCCTATTGCCATCAATCAATGTAATTAAGAGTAAGCCTATTCCCATCAAATGATGTAATTAGGAGCAAGCCTATTGCCATCAAACGATTTAGGTAATTGAGGGAAGCCTATTCCCATCAACTTTCCTTGTATTCGTAATGAAAAGCAGTAATCCCTCGTTCTTAGAATACTAACGAAACAAATTAAATTAAAGAGGTTATTCTATGAAGTTGTTCGTGTGGCTGTTGGGCCGATTACCTATGCCGATTACCATGGTCTTCGACGAAGATTTTACTTTATGCTCTAGAGCATAAAACGCGACTTTATGTCGCCTACGCACGACATAAAGACGCATTTTAGAGCGAGAGAAGTGAAAAAATACAACTGCTTTAGCAACAAAATATTACTTTACCTGTAAGTAATTAAATAAACAACATTCAAAGCTATTCATTTAACGGCATATCGTCTCCTTTAAAATTATCTTACAGGTATTATAATTAACAATAAAGTTTTCCGTTTTCTATTTTCTTTTTTTTTTTTGACTGGCCTGTTGGTCTAGTGGTTAGTGACCCTAACTGCTATGCCGGAGGTCGTGGGTTCGATTCCCACCCAGGACAAATGTTTGTGTGATGAGCACGATCATTTGTTCTGTGTCTGGGTGTAATTTATCTATAATATGTATGTATTTAGAAATATATAAGTATGTTTATCAGTTGTCTAGTACCCATAACACAAGCTCTGCTTAGCTTGGGACTAGATGGCGTTGTGTGATAGTTATGGAATATTATTATTATTTAAATCACAATGACATAATATGCAATGCTGTCATAGTGTCAAATTAAAAAGATTAAAGAAATGCCATGAAGGTATGTACAATAAGTATGTAATCATTTATATCATACATCATCATCAGTCTTTAGATATTCACTCCTGGCCTCTTCAATCGCACGCCACTCAGCTCGATTCTCGGTAACTCTCATCCAGTTGCTACCAGCGACTCTAAGGGCGTCCCATCTTACGCTTGGCGGTTCGCGATCTCCTAAAGAACATGTCTACCCCAACGGTCATCGGTCCTGCGGTTAACATGGCCGGCCCACTGCCACTTCATCACCATCATTAGCTTATTAATGTTCCCACTGCTGGGACACAGGCCTCTTCTCTGAGAGGAATGGGTTATATCGACCACGCGGGTCCAGTGCGGGTTCGTAGATATCACATGTCTTCAAATTTTTGGACATGCCGGTTTCCTCATGATGTTATCTGTCACCATTTTTGAGAGCAGTGGTGATGCAATAAATTATACAAAGTAATGCGCCTGCCTGGGTTCGAACCCACGGCTTATTGTTCGTAAGTCGGGGCCGTCACCATGCTGGGCCACTGCTGTTCTTGACGTTCTTACCTTTGTTTTAATAAGTGCGTTCATGTGCAAACTGCGTCGGGAACTGAACGACTCAGCGAAACATTTCTTCGGGATGACGCCGTATTTGTTGACCAAGTTCACTATCATGTCCCATTGACCTCCGTCGTTTATTGGGTCCTGTGAATGAGAATAAAAATAACTTTAATTTACTGTTATTAGGTAAATGGTATGAACTGAAGAAACTTTGCAGGGGTATGAGGGTCAGTTTAAGCTTATAGCACGCTTATATCAATGGGTTAATTGCTTGCTTAGGGTCAACAATACTGCAAGTCCATAAGGCAATCAGACTATTCATAAACCGTTTACCCTATATAATAATATCATAAGACTTGAAGAGTAGTTGTTTATAAGGCCAAGCTTGTAAGAAAGTACCGAAACTTAAAGTACTGCACTAGCTGTTCCAGATGCAATTGAGGTGATACCGTTTTCGGAAGAACCATTAAGCCAGCTGCGTACCTAGTGCTCACAACCGATGTGTGGGTATGACCAGATGTATGAATGTGAACGAAGGAAAAGGAGTGTTACAGACTTCCGGTACTGCGTATACCAGCTCGACTTAAGTAATTATTTATCGATGATAGTTAATGAACATCAATTATTGTGATTAGATTTATTAAGTTGTATTTAATTGAAAAGTAATTATTTAGTGATTTTTAGTAATGTTAAATAATAAGAATACTTTTGTTTTACGGCACCTTCCGCTTGTCAGCTTCCGGTGAATATTAAATTATTATTAGTTAAGATTTGAGTGATAGTTGATCATTAATTTTGTTACTTAGCAGTTAATTAATATAACTCGATTTATTGAATTATTTAATTGCAATATTTAGGTTTCTGTATAAAACTCGAAGCGTCGGGTATTTGAACGCTTTCGTTGTGTAACCGTCAAGTCAGAAAGTTACGCTGACCTAAATAAATCCGATATAGTGCAACCATATTTTATTTGGACCATCTAATCTGACCACCTTCTACAGGAGTTTGTAAGGAATGAAGCATGGAGTTTCCATAAGAAACGACCAACCCGAACCGTACACCTTTTGTCGACGTTTTATAAGTGCCCATGTTTAGACCTACATCACTACATAGTATAAAACAAAGTCGCTTCCCGCTGTCTGTCCCTATGTATGCTTAGATCTTTAAAACTACGCAACGGATTTTGATGCGGGTTTTTTTTGATAGATAGGTAGAGTCAAATAGAGTGATTCAAAAGGAAGGTTTCAGTATCTTTTTTGCACCCGTGCGAAGCAAGGGCGGGTCACTAGTATGAAATAAAATACTTTGATTATGTAGCAAATAGGGTTCGATAGTTCCTTCCTATCCACCACCATGAAGAAAAGCTTGTGAATAATCCAACAAGAGGATGACACAATAAGAGTGGCAACCTATAACGATTTCATTCGATTAGTTGAATGATCCCTTTATAAATTGCAACAGACGAGCACACAATATCAATAGTTGCATTGATAACCATTAGCAACACAAATAAACCAACTCTGATAGCAGTGCAATGCTTTATTAAATAAGTCTTACTAATACATAGCATTATGCTTGTATTCTCCCGAAAGGTTAAGTATTAGAGGTGTGCCTTTTTTTTGTAGATTTGGAAATAAATGATTCCCGGGAGGAATCATTTATTTCTGGGCGGAGCGGAAAGGAGTGTCAGACTTCTACTGACTAAAAACTACCTATGTTCCTTCTTAGCGTTTTGTGTTCCAGGGCCGCGGTATCTCTTTCGAACAGCCCGCAGCGGCCAGGCATGTTAATAAGCCCTGTAGGTTCCCCAACATACCAATAAGTATATTATCAATACCGAGATATTGAAACCGCAATTGCCTGAACCGTTAACAATGAATAAATGCCAAGTACCTACCAACACGTGTTTACATGACTTTTATGGTCAACCAATACAATAGCATCAAAGTTTATGACCAAATAGAACGATTTTTACGATTTACCCGAAGGATTTACCCGAGGTAATTCAAAACGATTTATTTTATATCTAACCCGTGTATCAGTACAAGATCCAACAAAACATCGACTTTTTGTCATTCAATTTTTTTCATACATTAAACCACGCCTGTAATCCCGCAGGGTCAGGCTGAGGTGTACCTAATAGTACACCCACATTCCGCCACCATGTAATAGGGGGCGAGCCTATTGCCATCAACCGAGCCAAGCAGCGGTGGCCCAGTGGTGTCGGCCCCGACTTACGAACAGTAGGTCGTGGGTTCGAACCCCGGCAGGCGCATTACTTTGTGTAATTTATTTCATCACCGTTGCTCTCAAAACGGTGAAGGAAAACATCGTGAGGAAACCGGCATGTCTCAGAACCAAAAAATTCGAAGACATGTGACATCTACCAATCCGCACTGGGCCCGTGTGGTAGATAGCCCATCCCCTCAAAGAGAGGAGGCCTGAGTCCCTGCAGTGGGAACATTAATAGGCCGATGATGATGATGATGATGATGAGCCAAATTCAGACTCCGTGGCTGCTACTGAGAAAATTCCTGATAGAAGCACCATAAAACGGCACGATTGGCGCAGTGGCTGAGCGATTGGACTGCTGCGCTGCGTGTCGCGGGTTCGATCCCCGCACGGAACAAATATTTGTATGGCCTACAGATAGTTGTTTCGGGTCTGGGTGTTTGTGTATGTGAGTTTAAGTGTTTGTAAACGCACCCACGATACAGGAGAAATTCCTAGTGTGGGGCAACGTTTAAAAAAAAACACTTTACCCTATTCGGGAATCGAACTCAGTGAGCCGCTTTTATTGCGACTGCTGCTGCTGTTACCTTTTCACATTGTAAGGGCTGAATAAATTTGGAAGAAATTTGACCTAAGGAGCATGAGCTAGGTTACCACTGATACATTTTTATCCCTGAAGAACTCAAGGCAGCCGAAGTCGCGGGCCAAAGCTAGGATAAAACAACGGTTACCTTCAGCAAAAAGTTGACAAGTCTCCCTTCGAGTTGTTCTCCCTGCTTGGCAGTGGCTACGATGTTGTTCAGCCAGTAGTGGGCGCGCTCGATCTTATCCCAGAAGAAGAGATAGCTGTGGAAAATACGAACAAATAAAAAAGAAAGAAAATAAAAACCTGGCCAAGTGCGAGTCGGACTCGTACATGAAGGGTTCCGTACCAAAACGGTATGCTATAATTTATACAATTTCTTCTACGGGCCAATGAAACTTGACCTCTAGATTGTATAGGCGCTCTTACGATTCAGGGACCAAATTATATTGGTTAACTGCTGTTTCCATTTGTTATTTTCATCCAAGTTCAAAATGATTTTCCTCGAAAGTCCTTATAAAGTTCTACTTTTCAGATTTTTTTCATATTTTCTAAACTTATGGTTCAAAAGTTAGAGGGGGGGGGACACATCGTTTTTTACTTTTAGAGCGGTTATTTCCGAAATTATTGACATTATCAAAAAATGATTTTAGTAAACCCCTATTTATTTTAAAATACCTTACCAACAATATATCACACGTTAGGGTTGAAATTAAAAAAAAAATCACTTCCTACTTTACATAGGGGGGCTACCCTAATAAAACATATTTTCCAATTTATATTACCACTTTGTCGGCGTGATTGATACACATATTGGTACCAAATTTCAGCTTTCTAGTGCTAACGGTCACAGAGATTAAGCGAGGACGGACAGACAGACATGGCGAAACTATAAGGGTTCCTAGTTGACTACGGAACCCTAAAAAGAAACAAAGAAAATTCATTTATTTGGCATACCACTAGTGCACCCAAAAAACCAAACTCATCATCTTCATATGCGTAGCCTTTTCCCAACTTTATTGGAGTCGGCTTTCAGTCTTACCGGATGCAGCTGAATACCTGTATTTACATAGAGCGACTGCCCATCTGACCTCCACAACTAAGTTAGTACCTACTGGGCACTACTGTGCAATACGATACCTATTACTCATTTTTTAATTTTTGGTTGTGTGGAAATCATCAAATCCTCTATCCTCCCGCTCCCGCAGAGCGGTAAGGAGTGTCAGACTTCTACTGACAATAATAATAGTCCTCCTGACCGTTTTTCGGCCACGGCGGCCAATCCCAGCGGAGATTAGCCATCCGCGCGGGAGATACACAAGTGAGGAGGACAAGTGGGGAGGTGTACAAGTGTGTGCGCAGGCACAAGTGCACACTCTGTTCCCTTTTCTCTTATAGTCCGATGGGACGGCAATCCGACACGACCGGAGAGAGATCAGGCGCAGGACCAACGGCTTAACGTGCTTTCCGAGGCACGGGGGTATTATACCACCAACTTCCAAACTCCGGGCTACTACCTACTGCGAAATTTCTAATGAAAAACCCTATAGCATTTTTTGGCCGACCCGGGAACCCGCTTGCGACCACTAGACCAACGAGGCAGTTACTGACAATAACCCACCCATGTTCCTTCTTAGCCTTTTGTGAAGAGGCCGCAGTATCTAGTAGACAGGTTATCAGACTTTTGGGTCACTGTATACCTACTTGTAACAACGTTTCAGCATCCCCGATGGAAAATTACAAAGTATTGATTGCTAAACCTACACTTGATATTTTATTATCATTGGTTTCAATTTCAAACTTTTATGTTTAAAGTAGTAAAGTTGATGTTTTATGAATCAACAAAGGGACTGAATTATGATCAGTAAACTTAGACATAACAAGATAATACTAAGTACCAAGTCAGGCAAGTACCAACACGTTTCGTGTAGCGTGATTGTGGGCACTTGACAAATGGTGAAGAGGTCGTTAGGGCCTTTTTATAGATACCTAGGTACCTACTGGTGATTTGCTGATAGTGTTAATGCACCATAAATCTTCAAAAGCTCGTATTTATCTTGTTTTTCGTAAAGCCAGTAAGTATAGGAAATAGGAGAGCTTGGAGAGGCTAGGCGGAATAGTACTGCGACTCTAAATAGTGACTAGTCACTCCGTTTTCTTTCAATGAATCCCATACACAATCTATTCACATTCGTTCTTATTCTCCATCCATCAAAATTTATTTTATCGCTCTTCAAGGACTTACCATGGGTTTCATCACTCGTCATGACAAGCCCATACTAACACAAATAAAGTTCCCCTACTAGTCTAAATGCCAATAAAAATACACACATTCATACAAACCCCAGTCCAGAAAACATATTAACCCGTTTTTTTGGGCATTTGTATAAAATAGGGGAAATAAGTCTTACCTCTGAGAGAACTCAAACTCCTCAATGCCATGTTTCTTCATAAATGGCAGTCGCATAACATTGAGCGCAGCAAACAGCCAGCAGCGTCCCGAGTTCTCTTGGTTTGTCACCGGCTTGGCTTCAGAATCAAGCTGTCAATAGAGAATGTACTTTATATTCTAGAAAAGATAGTTTAGTACTTATTGTATATTTTTTGCAGTAAGGAGATCTTTGAAGCTAGAAGGATATTCACAGAAAATGGACTAATAAATAAACACAGATATTAGGCTTTTTCAATATAGGTGGACGATGCTGAGTTAGCATACTTTTGTCTGGCCCAATTCCTGCTCAAATGTAAAAAAAACAATGCTGTGAAAACAAGCTGGAGAAATAATTGCCCTGGCCAGAGGTTATTCTCAGGGTAACCAATTTTCAATGAGAGTGGGCCCTGTGGTTTTTATACAATTTTACATAACATCACACCTGAAATCCCTGAATTTCGCCAATTATGTTTATGTACCCATGTAATAGGGGGCGAGCCTGTTGCCATCAATGCCTATAGACTATTGTCATCAGGCACAAAACCAGAGTGTCACTGCTAGTGAAATTCTTGATGAAAAATCTAAATACCACTTTGCCCAAGTTGCACTTGCGACCACTAACTAGAACAACGAGGCAGTCAAACAATTATACATAGGTTGATGATAACCACTTCTATTATTTTATCTTCGGGGACGCCAGCAGACACCAGGCAGGCGATCAGTCCTTTCGTTGTGGATTATTTCGCCCAACATGATAACCACTTACTTTGATGTTGTAGACATGTAGGGTGGTCTCAGTCTTCTTTCTACTGATAGCAACCTCAAATGGATCAAATCTTGTGCATGCATTCTGTGCGAGTTCATTTTTTGGGTCCGCATAGAAGTCAGTATGGAATTTGGAGAGTGTGTCCAAGGTCAACGGGACTGTAAGGAGAAAAAGAAATATTCTATGAAGTCATAAATACCTAGTTGTATCATTTTATTTTATTGTTAGTATGATTTTGTATTGTAACAATACTATGATGATTATGGAATCAATCTTTAATGTTCCCATTGATGGGACATGGGCCTCCCTTCTATGTGGAGTGGGCTATAATCTATCTCATAGGCCACATACCGGGATTCAAAATTAACATATTTTACTTTGCGTGGGCCTTTAAGGGTATGTCAATATGCCAAATAAATGTTCATGTTTCGGGTTGGTTATGGTTACAAGAAAAACCCCAACCAACCCAGCATTGGTTGGGTTAAAGGTTGTTATTTATCAATATTTCAAATTATTAGAAAGAGTTTTATTTATTATTTTAATCAATTACAAAACCATACTATAATTAATACTCTATGAGACACAATTTATATCAGGATATTTGTAACGGTATGGTTACACCAAAACTTATTTTGTTGGTTGATGGCGGACAGAACTACTTGGACGAGTAACTCTGACGTGTATGTATGTAACCCATCAGGCGTCTTCGAATGATGGCGATCTTCGAGTGTGTGACTCTCTTTCTTTTACATAATTATGTTTGATTAAGATTACTGGGAAAACTTTCACACTTCGGTACTGGCAATTAGAAATTCCACATTTAATACCAACCAGCATGAGGTAACTTTAGGTCAGCCCCATTGTAAGGAACTTCCTCAGTGAATGTGGAGTATTTTAGAACCAAATTGAAGTTGTCAGGTGCAATTTTGGCAAGGAAAACTCACTTTTATGGTCTACTTGTGTGCTATATCTTAACAATCTTACTATCACGCTATTGTTTACCGGTAACTTTATTATATTATTCATTTCATGGTGAGAGGATTATTGTAAAATTACATATTTTTAATTTACTTGAAAATGTACATGAATTTGGGAAATCAATATTGACTTATCTAGTTTTTATTATGGTATTCAACCTCAACTCAACAGTGGGCGTTTCCGAAAAAAGGTTTTAATTTATTTAAATTAATGTTTGGTTAAATATTAAGAAATAAAATTAATTTGAAGCTCAAGTGAAACCATGAAAGGTTAAGTTTGAGTTATTATGTATAAAAAAAATAAAAGTATAGCTGATGTTATATTATTATACCTGTAGACATGGCTGCACAAGCTTTTCGAAACAAATGAAGCGTCCGGCACTTGAACAACACTGTTGAAAGTGATTTATCAAGCATTTAATTTGAAATCGTAGATAGGATAACCACAGAGTACATAGTTTCGATCAACGGAAAAAAATAACAATGAATTTCCATTTTCCCGATGCATGCCGGGGCGCGGGGGTAGCAGTAGCAACACAAACAAAACAATTTAATCTCTATGAAACTTGCGATAAGGGTCATGCATGACAGTGGCTGTGTTCCTTTATTGCTATTGCTATCTCTGTCTTAAAGTGGTTCAAAAGTTCATTCTTTCGGTTATTGACCCTACGAGCAGCTGATTTGCAGACGTCTATGGTCGACATTGCACCATTGTACTTAAAAATTTAATTAGAGCGTTAGAGTTTTACTTGAGTTTATAATTAATTATTTCCTTTTAAAAATACTTAACTATTAAATTGTGTTGATTGAGTATACTCACTTTTTTTTTCAGCTTTAGCAACATTTAAAGTTTAGCGCGAAATTCGAAATACATTCTGATTGCTCTAAAAAATAGATGATTTAGATAATCATGTCCTAGTTATTAAACCTCTCTAAAATTTGAAAAATTCAAATAATTATGTTCTATTCTGACATAGTGCGTATTGGTATTTGACCAAAACAAGTGAAGTTTAAATATAATTAGCTCTACCTCGAAAAATCAATAACTCTAGCAACCGAAGGTTTAGTTTTAAGACGACACTTGCGCCAAAAACGTATTCCTGTCATAGAGTTCTTCTTCCCGTGGATAATTAATTCATTTACAATAAGAGTTTTCACCTAAAAAGTGCCTATTTTTAATCGTTGGTGAAATTCAATCATGTCTTTGAAGGCATATGAAGATGCTTGCACCAGGGCTGAGTTATTCGGCCAACCTTCGCCTGATCGAGAAGATTTTTTATCAAAACATAAACATTTGGATGTCGTAGAATTTGAGGAAGTAGAAATTCGGACGGCAGAGGTAAATAACCTTTTTTTTTCTTTCAAAATTGAAAGTGTGTTTTGAAATAATTTTTGCGTGAATATTTTTTTTGATTTAGAAACTTTTATGTAGGTAATAATTGAAGAGCGAGTGCCAAATAGGTCAAGGATTTTAATAATCAAGTTTGTATTTGGAAGCCTTGTCGTACTTATTTACGAAAGAAAAAAAAGGACAATTATTCCCATTATTTTTGATGGCGTTCTCATTTTGTATTTTAATTAAAATTACTTTAGTACCAACTTTTTACTTTTATCCCTGTAACATAATTATTATTGGTGTATTTTTCAGAACACTGCTATGCTAGATGACCAGCTGAAGGAAGGCAGCGGAGGCCTTACAGAATTAAACACAATATTAGATTCCACTCAGACTAAAATAAATAAATTGAGGGTAATTATGATCAGTCATTTATGTAGAGAACGTCGTCAGGTTTTCTTCGACAAGAAACCATCTGATTTCTTAATAGATACTTTTCAACTTTGGGAGTTTTTAGTCAGATGGGTAAACCTGGAAAAAAGAGGGATTCTAGATTCTCGAATTTTTGGTAGACAGCTCAAAGTCCGGATTTGTGCATAGGCTAAAAAACTGGTAAAATGTTAATTAAGTACACACGGCTACACATCAAGCTATACATTTCCAGTTTACGCTGATCTCACACCGTACCGAAATCTTATACAATGCGAGACCAGCATAAACTGGAAATGTATAGCTTGATGTGTAGCCGTGTGTACCTACCTACTGGTATTCAGTTGCATTCGGTTAGACTGGAAGCTGGCTCCGACATAGTTTTGGAAAAGGCTAGGAAGATAAAGATTTTATTATAGAAATAGGCGCTCGCCCCCTGTTACGTGGAACTTGGACACACCTAATTAGCAAAACATGGATAAATTACTATGGACCACGATTATTCATAGTCTATTTCTATGGGTACATCAGCTCGAACTAGAACCTTTGGGAAACATGCGTGATTTTATGAGTTAAGTTAACTTAGGTCACATTATTGATACTAAATATTTGCAGCTCTATGAGTACCTATAGTATTTTTTAACTTTTAACACAAATATTTTACAGGGTGTTTGCGGAACAATCACAAACTTCTTCCGAGTGAAAATGACTGCAAAAGACAACCTATCCTATTCAAGCGAACCCAGCTACGTGGGCCAGACAAACTATGACAAAGACTACATACCACCAACCTCCGACATAGGCTCTATAAACCAAGGCCTTGGGCCAGACGACACTGAGATGACACCGCGCGCGGGAAAATCTAAACAAAACAAAAATGGCGGCGACATTAACTCGGCGTTGGACGACTTAAAAAAGATGGAGGATCAAGAAAATTCTTCGTTGTTGGGTAAAGCGGCGGTGAAAGATATTGGGAAGCAGGTGGATTCGCAAATTAGTAAGTTAGATCTGATGATTAATAAAGCAGATAGGGCTCAGGCGTCGTTGAATAAACAGAATAAGCAAATGCGGACTTTCTTACGATAATTTTGTATTAATATGTTAGTCGTTTTTTGTTTCTCATTCGTGGCTGCACCTTGTTCAAGACTGCGTAGTTTCCTGTATCTTTTTCCTCTGCTGATAGCTTGTGGTGCATTTTGTATCGAAGGGCTTTCAGTACGCGTAAATTTTGATATTTAATTAAATCAAAAACATTTTTAATAAAACAGAGCCCAGAAAGTGATTTGTCTGCGACAGCATGAACTATAATGAATCGTGTTGAGATTTGCATACCAGTTGAACAGTTGAAATGCTTAGCTACAAAATGACAGACAAAACATTGCTTTCAAGAAAGAACCTGGAACCGAAAAGTTTACCCGTCTAGGAGTTTCAATCAGGTTATTTTTTAGGGTTAGCTGAAAAACCCTAGAGTTAAAGGTTAACTGTATTAGCGGGTTAAGCATCCTATGATAACCGGTTCAAGCACATAGTTTACTTTTGTCCTTAGAAAATCATCATCATGATTCTTTCATTCTGGTTATTCAGCTATTTTTAATTGATATTATACGCAATATAAAATGCCTGAATATAATTTTAGAGCAAGCAGTTGCACTGAGTAACATACTTATCTTAATTATGACAGGCTGACTAGTTGGGAACTCAATCCGTGTGTTACAAAAAAGAAAGAAATACGCAATTATTGTGGGATGACGTATGTTGGCCTCCGACCATAACATAGCTGGGAAAAGGTTATGCAATTTAATTAATGATGACGTATGTAGGCCCATCTACTAAACTGTCACTTCTGAAAGCTTGGTTCTTTATTCCGTACCGAATTCCTGCTCTTACTTCTTTCAGTTGTTTGTTTGTTGTTCATCGTGTGGTTAGGTGCCAGAGTTTTTATGTGGCACAATGGCCTCTGACTTGGCTGTATCTGTCGTCGAGACATATCTCTCAGGCATGATGGTTTTCTCGTGAGCTTTAGGAGTGAGAACAGTGACTGTATTTCCACCTTTTGTATCAGTATTACTTCAATCTGATATCGTTGTAGAAAAAAAATACTTTATGCGTTTTGTATAACTCTATCTCTTTTCATTGTACTATCATTACAATAATACCGCTATAAGTCTGGAATGATGGAAAGATTATGCTTGTTTTATGGAATTTCTCCAAACGGTACCAAGTCGTGAGAAGTTCGTGAGTAGATAACATTTCGGCAGGTTTAATCTTGGGAAGAGAGATGGTCTGACTAGATCTAGCACGAAATACCGCTGCGGGGCGCTGCGCTGTTGTCCTTTGATCAGCAACTGATGATCTTGAATATGACGACGGAGCGGTATTGTTTGTGTTACAATAAGCTATACTGGACCGTACCATAAATTATTTAAAAACCACATTGAAAAAACCTCAAATACAACTTTGTCATTCATACAAACAATATGAAAAAGGAACATATTACAAAATGTGTATTTCTTTTGCCGCTATAACAAGAAATAATACAAATTTAAGGGGGCTTCTCTTCTACTACGGCACGGAAACCTTCTTGTGCGAGTCCGACTCGCATTTGGACAGTTATTTGTTTTCTAGATTATCTCTGATGACGATAGACAGTGCATGGTATTCCTAAGTTAGCATGTCGTGCTGTTTTCCTCCGGATCTTGCTCGTTTTTCCTCGTGGATATGTACGAGATAAAAATGTCGGTTTTCTTTTAATTGTTTTTGCATCGTTTTTGCACTGATTACGTTAGTTTTTGTGAATAGGCGTTCTTGAGGAAGTATAGCGTTGGGTGACAGCGGGAAATGAGAACCTTTTGAGTCATACTTCAGAGACTTTTTAGAGGTCGTTAGGATGTGAACTAATGGAGGGGGGAGAGGAGTAGGATGTATTTCCGGAAACTGTGAATATTATGATGAAGACAAGAGTTCCAGGTGTTGATTGATCACTCTGCATCACGATATGATTGTAGTTCTAGCTAGTTAACATCATGCTGTCTAGAGAAGCCTGTAGCTAAACAGCCGCTGCGGTCGATCTTCAGGTTAAGCCACGCTTGCCTATGTTGGTCCGTAGATGGGTGACTTACAAAGCACATTGGTCCCGGCCGTCATTTGAAAATCGTTGACAGTCGTTACGAGTAGTCAGTTCCCGAAAGTCTGACAACCAGTCATACCAACGAGTGCCATATTTTGAGGTCAGATAGGCAGTCGCTCCATGTAAAATATTGGTAGGCAGCTGCATCCGATTAGACTGGAAGCCTCGACCTCAATATAGTTGGCAAAAGGCTAGGTAGAGTACAAACGTCATACTGTCTTGATAGACATTGTTAGAGACAATAAGGATCAAGGCGCATGAATGAAATAGTTTGGAGGGCGAAATATTGTTTTGTGAAATTGTTAAGGAAAATTTATTGAAAAACAACATCACGGAAAGTGGCCATGCGCTAAAAGATCCTAGTACAGTCACCAGCATAATTATGGATATACGAAGTAACTTTTAAAAGTGTTTTTTTGCTACTGTGTTGATTAAAGTTTTACGTTTTCACGAATTAGCATTTTGGAAGCCATCGTTTTACAAAATAGGTCTTACATCACAGTAGAAACCTTTATTTACTAAGAACATAGCTTTTGAATTTTGCTAAGTGTATCATACTCATGTTCGTAACTGTACCACTACCTATACTTCTTTTTGTTTAAAGTTTGATATTGTGTTGATCAGATATTTTTTTCTAATTCGAATGCCCAATTTATTATTGTTTTAAGAAAAAAAATATCAATTTGCTTATTCTGTTTTGATCACGTGTAGGTATATTGTAAATAAAGTATCCCTCTTTAAAGTCATTTATGTCAAAATAATCATCACTAAACTGCTAGACCGTACATACTTACGAGCACTAAGTATATTCATACACAAGTTTACACAACATAAGTTCATTCAAACACTACAACCAACTTAACTGTGCTAATGGGAAAATAAAGAACTGAAATAAATGTACCTACCAAGTTTGATACAGCAATGCAAATTTTCTTAACAAGCCACGCCATCTTGAACTGCACAGTAAAGTGTCCATTTAATAGATAAGTTACACAAGATGCCAAAATGGTAAATCATAAGATGGAATAGGAGGGCTTGATCCACACCACGTCATAAGTTCATAACTAAAGCGATATGGTCGCGCAAACGCTTTGTTTGGCGAACTTGAAGTCTTGAGAGCGTGGTCGCGCCTGCAGTGCCTTCCGATTTGAGTATTCGACGATTTCATTATATTCGCTCGATCAATCGCTCTAGTTAGGAATAGGGGTTCATCACAGTCTGCAGATTGACCTCAGATAAATAATACATAGCCAGTCAAAATCATAACCCTCCTTTGGCTTTGCCGTAGTCGGGTAAAAATATTGAAAATAATTTGTATTCAAAGTATCTGCTAGACGAATCGTTAGCTGGAATTTATCTGGAGATATTATGTAATTAATTTTATGATATTACCGAATTAATTTAGAATTTATAATAATAATTCATATATGATTGCCTGTAAATGTTAGATACCATTCCAATATTATGTAGAGTGCCGTAACTTTTTCTATAAATATCACTCTTGAGTAGAATCTAAAAAAAAGATATTAAATATTAAGAAATTGGTGCTTTTATTGTGAGTGTGATTGTACTTAATAAAAATCATGAATTTGCATTAGTTGACAATATTATATTATCTGTATTTAATGTAACCCTTTTTAAAGGTAATAAATAACAATATAATTATGTAAACCTATAAATTATAATCGTAGCTAATCCTGATATTCCATTTGATGTTGTTAATGTCGAAATCGTGGGTAAATAGGCTTATGTAGGGCAATTATTTATTAGGTCCGAACGTGGTTGTAATAGAAATTGCTATAATAACCTTTTCTAGATGATTACCTACATTATATAAATGAATTGAATCTAAAGTCAATTATATACTATGTTTGATGAGTTGAAAAATTTGAATAGCAATATTTTCTTGAATAATTTATTTTATGTATCATCTATCACTTTACATAATTATTATAAAGCAAAGTAAGTCCTCCGCCGCGTCTGTCTGTCTATTCGCGATAAACTCAAAAACCTCTGCACCAATTTTCAAGCTGTTGTCACCAATGGATAGAGTGGTTCTCGAGGAAGGTTTTAATATATAATTTGTTAAGTTTTTGGTAGTTAGTAATGAATAAAATAACCCAAAAGCACTTTAACACACGATTTGGACATACCCATTTCTTCTTGTAACCCTATTTAAGCTTGATCTTCAAATCTGTCTTGTTCGCAGAATTCTTAGCATTGTGATAAATTGTTAGTGTCAGACACGAAAGATGTAATATTTTTATGATTTATAGCATTATTGAAAGAAACAAAGCTGTGATTAACATGTCTATTATTTCTTCGTCCGTTTAAAAATACCTTGAAGTCACAATATTTTACGCAAATGTCCACTTTGGGAATGTTTTTGCGTCAATAACTACGCGCGATGATGCTATTTTAGTTTGGTATTAAGAACATCCATTCTTTCTTTCTGGAGCCCTAAAACAACCAGAAGGCATCGCGCCAAGCGCCAAACCTCATAGAAGGTTGCGGGACGATCTGGACAAGACTAGCGATCATCAGTGAACAATATGAAAGCCTCATAATTTTATTATGAGGTCACTGTACTTAAATTTTCGTTTCTCCTAAATTAAGTTTTTTTTTTTACGTTGCCCCACACTAGGAATTTTCCCTGTATCGTGGTGGTGCGTTCACAAACATTTAAACTCACATACACAAATACCTAAAAACTTTGTTAAGGTTTGGCTTTTAAAGTATTGGAAGAAAAATTGAAAAACATCCTTTGCAATCCAAGTAAGTATCTTATATTCTGGAAAATTACAAAGGATCCAAATATAATATAGTACCTACTGGAGATTACTCAAACTTCATTCTCGGCAGATTTTTAACTGGGTATTTAGGAGAGATCAACGTAACTTAAATTTAAGTTCGGATAAAATCAACTTTTCTGGTCAATTAATGCGTTAATTCTCTACTTGCTAACAAAGAAAAGTACTAAAAGCATCAGATAATTGGTTTAACTTTTTCCTGATTCCAATTATTGAAGATACAGTTGACATTGAAGGCGTCACGCTTTGACCAGGGCCACACAAAAACTGAGCGGAATCAACCGTGAAACAGCGTTATATAAGAATCTGATTATCGTACCATGACCCAACATTAGAAGTTTAACAGTCGAGATGCTACTAGCACTAATCGTTTGTCATATGTCAGTACTTGTAATCGCGAATCCGT
This sequence comes from Diarsia dahlii, assembly GCA_949775195.1. Classification (NCBI taxonomy): domain Eukaryota; kingdom Metazoa; phylum Arthropoda; class Insecta; order Lepidoptera; family Noctuidae; genus Diarsia; species Diarsia dahlii. The sequence continues at coordinate 8,435,705 of OX459210.1, read as the reverse complement.
TTCACAAATATCCAATAGTGTTCCTACTCGATGTCGGTAATGAAGAATTGGAGAAAACAAATACTGAACAGATTAGATTATCCGTGCCCGGAGGATCTGTAGCTTTGAGGTACCCAGCGATCGGCGATGGTAACACAATAGGACACCTTCGAGTAAGTAGCATAGACTTCGGAACAGCTTTCAAAGCGAACATAGTTGACGGTGGACCTGGTTACAAATACGCTGTCTTAGTATTTATGGGTAGCCCAGGCGTTCCATTCGATGCTGTAGTGACAGTGAAGACAGTGGATGACCAAGTCTTTTTTGCACCGAATATAGGATTTACTCCAAACACTGGTGGTGTTGAGGTTGAAGAAGACGCCAATAATAGCGCAGAAGATTTAAGTGACGATGGTCCACAACCGAGCAATTATCAAAGTGAAAATATCGCACAGAATGGTAACGCTGAATTGACGCAATCATCTGAACATGTATATAAGTATGCTAAAAACGAAGTGATGGAACAAAGTGATAATTACGATGATACTAGTGATCCTGAAGGTAACAACAACGATGGGTCTAACGATGAACTTGATGTCGAAGCAGATGATAATGAAGAATCAGAAGGTGAAGGCGAAAATGAAGGTAATGACGAAAATAACGAGAGCGATATACACAAGGAATATACAGACGATATAGATCAGATTGATGATTCAAATGTCCAAGTCAAGGGAATTGACACCGATGATGCAGATAATGACGAAGAATCAAGTCCAGAATTGGCACAATCTGTACCAATTGATTACGAAGAAGACAATGAAGAATCAAATGTTGATCGTAGCAGGATTAACTCAAACTATGATGGCTTAAGACCTTTTTTAAGCCGTGGAGAAGTTCGTTACGAAGATACCGATGAAAGGAGACCTGATTATCAGCAAGAACCATTGGATTACGAAAGTCCTGATGAAATACAGCAGCTTTTTAATGATGGTGAACAACACAATGTTGGTAGTGATAGTGAAAAATATAGGGATTCAAACAATAACAATTATATAGACGCTGATGATAATTTTGCTGTAGCATATTAAGAAAATGTAGTTAGGTAAAGTTCATGATAATGTAAGTAAAGTCATAGAAATTAATGTTTATTGATGTAAGTATGTAATATTGTTTAAAACGCCAGCGAATGTTGATCACCTAATTATTTTAAAAACATTCACAGAAACAGAACAATGGTTAAAAGATCACAATTTAGAAATAAACCTATCTAAAACGAAAATGTGTCAATTCAGAACTTACCAAAGGACCCCAATAAACTAAATTGGAAGAAACATATTGAAAAGACACGAGCAAAATTGTCCCAATTTATTTATGCACTAAGTATATTGAAACGTAATACAGATTATAACACCGCCCTATCTGCCTATTATGCGTACGCCTACTCTTGGTTTAACTATGGTATAATTCTGTGGGGAGAAAGTACTGACTTTTTGGACCTCTTTATCCAGCAAAAGAAATGCATCAGAATTCTACTGAACATCGACCAACGTGTGAGTTGTAGGCCACACTTTATTAAACAGCAAATTTTGACACTACCATCAATATATATACTGCAAAGTTGTTTATTCGTTAGGAAAAATAGGCACCTCTTCAAATCTAATATCGAAATTAATGAAAACTATAACCGACGGAACAGAAATAGACTAATATTACCCATTACAAACTTAAAAGTTATTGGTAAAAGCCCGTATTCAAGACTAGCTAACATATATAATAAACTACCGGAAAGTCTAAAATCCTTACAAAATGACTTAATTTTCACGAAACAGTTGAAATCTTTGTTGATAAAGAAAGGCTACTATACCGTTGAGGAATTTAGAATTGACAAATTATGAATAGATCGACCCTGTAATATTATGACCTACTTAAAATTATTTTTAACTCATAAATGACTACAGATACCTATGATAGAATATATTAATTATTATAGTAATTCAATTTCATTTTCAATATATTCAATAAATTTCGCAATATCCCTTCTTTCTTTATCATGTTTAGTGGAAGAACTTATTAAATAGTAATATGTAATTAATAAGAATCAATATTATAATCATGTAATTTAATAATTTTAAATCTAACAATTTTCAGTTCGCTTACAGAGTTAATGTTAATAAGTATCGACTTAGACAGAAATGACTACAGATACCTGTAATAGACTAAAATTATTGTTCATTAAATTCAATTGCCAATCAATGAAATCAATTTCGCAATGTTCATTCTTTATAAATGTTTAATGTAATTAATAACGTAATAATTAATAAGAATTAATAATAAATAATGACTGTTTTAATCTATTAATTTTATATGTAACAATTTGCAGTGCCCTTACAGGGTGCATGTTAATACTGTGCCATGAAATTGTAATGCATGCCTACTAACCAGTGTTTTACATGTAAGCAAATAAATAAATATGAATTAATTGGTACATGATGTTATATTGAGTAAAGATTCGAAATTGATTTTAATTAGCATTTATTTTTGCTTTCTTTATCCTTTTCGTGGAAAGTCAGATCTGGATATCAGTAAAAGAATGGTTAGTAAGTTATTTTTATTTCTTAAGCCTCGTTGGTGTAGTGGTCGCAAGCGCGATGGCTGAGCATGAGGTCCTGGGTTCGATTCGGGCAAAGCGTTATTGAGATTTTCCACCAGGAATTTCTCAGTAGCAGTCTCAGAATCTGGATTTATGCCCGGTTGACGGCAATAGGCTCGCCTCTATTACATGGGACTTAAACATACCTCGCGAAATGTGGGTGTAAGTAGGTACTAAAGACAACTGCGACAAGAAAACGTCCCAAAACGAAAGAAAATATGACAAGGTAAGCTTTTAATAATTTACACTCACAAAAACAATGATTTGGCATGAGTTTCAAGTAAACATGTGGAAAAGTATTGATCGGCTCAATCAATCACTTGAAAACCTTAATCTTTATTAAATACTAGCTGATGCCCGCGGCTTCACCCGCGTGGATGTCGTTCAAATTATATACTAAAACCTTCCTCTTGAATCACTCTATCTATTAAAAAAAACCGCATCAAAATCCGTTGCGTAGTTTTAAAGATTTAAGCATACAGACAAACAGACAGACAAAAATAGCGACTTTGTTTTATACTATGTAAGGTGTGCGGGACAGTGAAAAATAGTGCAGTGTTACATAGACGTTAGTGACGATACGTAAATGTTGTGATATTATTTGAATAGCGTTAGAATTAGTTTATTACGATGTTTATAAGTGTTTTTAAGATAGCATTAGCTCTACTTGACGCCCATCAGGCTTGATGTTATAAGTGATTTACATTCCTGCCGCCTAGCGGCGCTAGTGTACCCCAGTTTATATAGTAAAGGCATAATCTTAAGTTGTGCATTCCTGCCGCCTAGCGGCGCTAGTGTTTAGGTTCACAGTTCACGAAGCTTAGCTACTGCGTTGCGTTACTTTAACGAGAACCGTTTCAGTAATTTTGTAATTTTAAGGTGTAAATCAAGATTTTTTGTATAGTTTTTGTGTTTATTATGTAATATAAGTTAGTCCTAAGATTAGGAAAATATGTTATATTTTGTAAGGGATGTTTTACCACTAAAAATAGCATACTAAAATTTCCCGCGCAGAAATAGTAATTTTACGGCGCCAAATTGTCTATAGAGGCCATTGCGCATGCGCAAACACTTAATTATGATTGGCCAGCGCCTTAGAAATTTGTATATAAAAATGGGAACATTTTGGTTGTAAAGTCAGTCCGAATCCAGCTACTACTTCAGTAAGAAACTCTCCTAATAAAAAGAAGAAACTACAAGCAACCAGTGGTCTTATTCCCCACCAACCCAGTGCACAAGTGTGCCCAGTCTGCACATTTAATGGTCCTTCGAGAGCCGAATATCGTGGGGAACAGACCTGAAGACTTCACCAAGCTAGAAGATTTCACCAACTGAAGACGTCGTGCTACAGGGAAGACGCCGTACTACAGTTACTAGGGAAGACATCTCTACGTGAAGACTTCGTGCTACAGTTTATAGGGAAGATTTATTAGGGAAGAGTGTTCTGAAGACATTCGTCAGCTGCCAACATGCCCGTCACACGCTCCGAGGGAAGGGGACGCAAGCCGCCGACGGAACAGAATCCTACGTCGTCCGAGACCACAAACTCGGCGACTGGTACCAGTGCAGAAGCCAGCACGGAAGAATCTACAGCAACAGGGACGACTGCCACGGAGACATCGGAACGAACAGACACCTCCGCGGCGACTGATCCATCCTATGAGACTTCCGCAACCGAAGCAACTACTTCGACTGCTGCAACCGCCGCCTCCGCCGCAAGCGCCCCTCCCCCCTCGCATCCCGCTGGCGCCGTCGCCCCGTCCGTAACCCCATCCGTTACGACGACGCTGACTGCAGGGACGAAAGCCAAGCAGCTGATGAAGCCGCCGACTACCAACACTCGTCAAACAGAAACCACTACAGTAAAGCAAGTTTTGAGAAGCAAGGCCGGTCCACCGAAGACGACCGGTCATCAGGACCTGCCCCCCCTAGCAAGAAAGGGGTAGGGGGCGGATCAACACATAGCAGAACGAAGCAACTCAAGCTTGCAAAGGCGAAAGAAGATTTACTTCGCCTTCAAGTGGAATTAGCCGCAGCACGCATAGCTGTCCTAGAGAAAGAAGACTCCGAGGATGAAGAAGATGACGTCAGTCTCTACTCGAAGTCAGAAGCCAATGCAAGAGTGGACAATTGGTTGGAGCATCAAGTGACTCGTCCGCCGGTGTTAGCAATCGCCGACGAACCTCACAACCCCCCAGAAGAACCAACCGTCGTCCATATAGAAGAAACAAGGCCAGCGAAGCATGAAGAAACACGTCAGTTACCGGCGGGAGGTCAAACCGACTTAGCCCTCCTAGCCGAAGCCATCACCCGGGCTATCGGTACCACCCAGCGACCCAAGTTCGTCGAGTTACCTTTCTTCAGTGGGTCTCATCAGGAGTGGCTACCCTTTCGCGCCGCTTACTACGAGACAGAAGCAATGTTCACCTCAGTTGAAAATACGAATCGACTTAGAAGAAACTTGAAGGGAAAGGCCAAAGAAGCGGTCGACGGTCTACTTATAACCAACGCGCATCCAGCTGAAGTGATGAAGACTTTGGAATCAAGATTTGGAAGACCAGAGTCAATAGCCATGCTGGAGATGGAGACACTTCGTAGCCTGCCCCGCCTCACCGAGTCGCCGAGGGACATCTGCATATTTGCCACAAAAGTATCCAACGTTGTGGCCACACTGAAGACTCTGGGTTGTTTCAACTACATGTACAACCCGGAACTCGCGAAGACACTGGTGGACAAGCTGATGCCGACTCTACGATATAGATACTACGACTTCTCAGCCACGCAGCCACGTGAAGATCCTTGCCTCATCAAAATAGAAAAGTTCTTCAAACGGGAAGCAGAGTTATGCGGACCTTACGCGCTGCCTGAACAGATGGCAGCACCTTCTTCGACCGCACAACAAAAGAAGACGCAACGGGTCAACAATGTGACTGAGAAGACACGAACATCGAAGTGCGCCGTATGTGACAACACGGGGCACAGCAACGCAACAGAATGTGAACAGTTCGAGAAATTGGACGCCAATGCAAGATGGGACATGGCCAAGTCCAAACGCCTCTGCTTCAGATGTCTTCGCTACAGAAGCAAGACACACCACTGCAAACCTAAGCCGTGTGGTGTCGACAGCTGCAAGTACTCTCATAACAAGATGCTGCACTACGAAAAGAAGACTGAAAAAACAGAAGCAGTACAAGATAAAACAGAAGTCGTCAATTCAACATGGACAGTCAAGAAGCAGTCCTATTTGAAGATAATACCGGTCCAGGTGAAGGGACCAAAAGGGGCCATCGACACCTTCGCGTTGATGGACGACGGGTCAACAGTCACGCTCGTCGACGACAGCGTAGTAGCGAGCATCGGAGCAACAGGACCCATAGATCCATTAAAAATAGAAACCATCAACGACATGAAGGCGTCAGAATCAACGTCAAGAAGAGTCACCATCAATCTGAAGGGGCTCAACGATCATGAAGAGCAAATACAAGCACGCACAGTGAAGAACCTACAAGTTTCGTCTCAACGGGTTCCACAAGAATTAGTGGAAGGGTGTCAACACTTATGCGACATCCGAAGGCACCTCACTTATACAAATGCGAAACCACGAGTACTCATCGGGCAAGACAACTGGCATCTTCTGCTGACCTCAGAAACAAGAAGAGGGGATAAGAACCACCCAGTGGCATCTCTCACGCCACTAGGTTGGGTACTACACGGCAGTCAGACACGAACCTTCGGCCAGAAGATCGACTTCGTGTCACACATCGCAGAGAATCCAGAAGACAACCTAGAAGATCTCGTGAAGCAATATTTCGAGATGGACGCGCTCTGCATCAACCCCAAGAGACCGAAGACTGATCCGGAACAACAAGCACTTCGTATTCTGGAGAAGACCACGACAAAAATAGAAGAAACAAGATTCCAGACTGGTCTTCTCTGGCGCAAAGAAGATGTCAAGTTTCCAGACAATTATGAAAACTCACTGAAGAGGCTCTTCAGCATCGAAAAGAAAATAGATCGTGACCCCGCACTAAAGAAAAAATACGTCGAACAAATGGACGCTCTCATCACAAAGGGGTACGCTGAACCTGCCCCAGAACAAAAGACAGCTGACAAGACCTGGTACCTGCCTCACTTCGCCGTAATCAACCCAATGAAGCCGGACAAACTACGGGTAGTACACGACGCGGCAGCCAAGACAAAAGGAGTGGCACTCAATGACACGCTGCTCAAAGGTCCTGATCTACTACAGTCGCTGCCAGGCGTCGTCATGCGGTTCCGACAACATATGGTCGCAGTCACAGCGGACATCAAGGAGATGTTCATGCAAGTCAAGCTGCGAACAGAAGATAGAGATGCGCTGCGATACCTATGGCGCGGCGATCGACGTGACGACCAACCTCCAGAAGAATACAGAATGACGTCATTAATCGTAAAATGCCATTGGTCGTAAAGTAAACCATAGCTGCCCTAAAACACTCATCAACTACGTTTCGAGGGTGCCCATTTTCAACTCCAATGAAAAACTAATTATAGTGAGTTTCCTGAACAGATACGTCAAAGAAGACTTTATAGCGGCAGCGCGAGCTGATAAGAATTTATCCACCTCTGATATCGGGTTCCAAGGCACTTCCCAGCGTGTGTTTGTTAATGATCACCTTACTGTGGAATATAAGAAGCTGCTGAGTAAGGTTAAAACCATCGCCAAGGACAAGAATTACGAGTTCATTTGGGTGAAACATGGAAAAATTCACATACTCAAAAACACCAACTCCAAAGTTATAATAGTGAGAAAGGAATCGGATTTAAACAAAATCGCCTAATATGTTACCTACCTATATTGTGCACAACCGTCTCCGCTTTTTCGTTTTATTATGTTTCGCTTTGTATCACTAAGATGTCACAAATTGTTTAGCACCTCTGCCGCACTAATAAGCCCATCCCCGCTCTTTTGTTCTGTTAAAAAAATCCTTTATGTTTCTTATCGCGCTGTTCATTTTAAAGTGTTATTGCAGAAAAATATGCCTTGTTCACTCGCACTTGCACGAACTACACATTATTGCTTGCCTACTCGCACAGTTATTTACCGCTCAACGTCAAATAATTCTTCCACTCCAATAGTCACCGTTTGCTTTCTACAGGTATATTTATTTTTCTACTACCCTGTTTTAGCTAATATTTTTATGATTTGTGTTATTGTGGCCTATTTTACTGATTCTAATTCTGTTGCTCAGGTTGTTGCTTTTTTGCGCAATGGCTAGCAACGTTAATATTAATTTACATGGTTTAAACATATTTTATCAGAACGTTCGTGGTCTACGAACTAAAACCGATACCTTCTATCGTCGAATGTTGGCCAGCTCATTTGATGTTATTGTTCTCACTGAGACATGGTTGTTGGATGGTATTTTGAACTCGGAATTTTTTGATGAAAGATATATTGTATGGCGACGGGACCGGGATTATGCTCTGACTGGACAATCACGTGGTGGAGGAGTTCTAATAGCTGCTCGTCGAGAATTATCAGTAACGTGTCAACAAAATTTTCATTCCACAGCTGAAGATCTCTGGATAAGCATACATTTGAAAAATTTGAATTCGCGTAGGTATTTTAACTTACATCTCTGTGGTATTTATTTATGTAAACAAAATCTTGGTCATTCCTTTTCTTCACAATTGTTGAATTTTCTTTCGTCATTAAATCGGTCTGTGATTGGCAATGTTTCTGATAAATTTCTTATTGTGGGTGACTTCAATATGAGCGGAATAAGTTGGGTCCCATCTGACAATATATCGTTCGTCCCAACGAATCTCAAGAGTAGTGATGAGGTGCTGCTTGGAGATGAGTTGTGTACTCTCGACTTAGTTCAATATAATGGTGTGACTAACAGATACGGTAAATTACTTGACTTAGTCCTCTCGAACCAGGCGGTCAGTGTGACTGAAAGCTTAAGCCCACTAGTACCAATCGATGATTATCACCCAGCATTGTTAATTACTATGGATCTTGTTGAAACACCTCCCCTTGGGAGTGCGTCACGTATACAATTTTTGTATGATAAGGGTGATTACGAATCCATTAATCGTGACATTTGTAAGACTGACTGGGAAAGTGAGTTTGCAGCGAGGTCAGTTGACGATTCTGTAAGTTATTTCAATAACGTTATTTATAATCTACAATCAAAATATATTCCTCAGAAACTTTGTCGTAATAAATCATATCCGATCTGGTACAGTTCCTCTTTGATAAAAACAATAAAAGAAAAATATAAATACTTTAAAAAACTTAAAACTTATGGTAATAAAGCCGACGAACTGGCATTTAAACTTCTTCGTGATAGGGTAAAAATATTAGAATGTGAGTGTTACGCAAATTATTTGAAACTTACCGAAGCGTCTATAAAAAATAACCTGAAACAATTTTGGACTTTTGTTAAACAACGTCATAACACAAATGCAATCCCAAGCACGTTCAATTTTAACAACGAAACATTGCGTACCGGGGAATCAATAAGTGAGGCATTTTCAACTTATTTTTACTCCACATTTTTGGATCCCAACCTTAGTCATGGTGGTAGCTCTAATTCTTCTTCCTCTTCTTTTACTGAAACATCAAACCTGTCGTCCGATATCAGTCGTATCACGGTGAACATTGATGACATAACCAACTTACTTCGTAAATTAGACACATCGAAAGCGCCAGGCCCGGATTATATATCATCCAAGATTCTCGTACGTTGCGCTGCATCTATTGCTCTTCCTATTTCGATTCTATTTAAAAAATCTCTAGATGCTTGTGTCGTTCCCAGACTTTGGAAATCAGCATTCATAACGCCTGTACATAAGAAAGGAGTCAAAACAGACATTGTCAATTATAGACCGATATCCAAATTATGTATCATTGCCAAGGTTTTCGAAAGGATCATTTATAACCAGGTCTATTCTGCTCTGGAACAATCGTTTAGTCCCTTCCAACACGGCTTTCTTAAAGGTAGGTCTACTGTCACCAATCTTATCTTGCTTAATAACTACATCACCGACGCAATGGACCACGGTAAAAGAGTCGATGTAGTCTACACAGACTACAGCAAGTGTTTCGACAGAATCGACCACGCCATACTATTACGGAAGTTACAGGGCATCGGTATACGCGGGGATTTACTCAGATGGTTCTCATCTTACATAGAAAACAGGTCGCAAGCTGTGGTACTGAATAATTATATATCTAACTGGGTTTTAGTCCCCAGCGGAGTACCCCAAGGTTCGTTGCTCGGTCCATTATTATTTATCATCTATGTGAACGACATCGACTCCTGTCTGACCTCTTCCAAATTACTGTGCTTCGCTGATGATATGAAAATTTATGCTACTATATCATCGACTGCGGACATGATCGCATTTCAAACTGATTTGCAGTGTCTTGAAGTATACTGCCAAAAAAATAAGCTAGATCTCAATCCCAAAAAATGTTCAGTAGTAACATATTCCCGTGGACGATCGGTCTTAGCCACATCATATACTCTTGTTGGCCATGTATTACCTAGTTGTGGTACTATTCGTGATCTGGGGGTTCATCATGATTCCAAACTTATTTTTGATAAGCATATTGATGCCATCGTCGCTAAAGCCTCAAAATCCCTCGGTTTCATAATGCGATTATCCAAGTGCTTCACACAAGCTAAAACGTTAAAAATCCTATATTGTACTTTTGTTAGAAGCCACTTGGAATACGCATCTGAAATATGGAATCCATGCTATCACAAATATATCGACCGTATTGAGCGCATACAAAAAAGATTTATAAAATTTTTGTGCTTTCATCAAAGGGTACCTTATCAGTCCAGTAACTATCTCAGTCTCTGTAAAAAATATCATCTCTTACCGTTGGTTAATCGTCGTGAGATCTCCGACTGTATCTTTTTATTGAAGACGGTTCGAGGTGACATAAATTGTTCCGATATTTTGTCCACTGTCTCCTTTAACGTTCCAAGCAAGTTGAAACGGTTCAATCCACCATTACGGGTGCCATTTACAAGTACTAACTATAGACAAAATTCATACGTTGTGCGTGTAAGTAGGTATTTTAATAATGTGTGCAAACAGTTCGACTTTGATATTTTTGAAACTAGTGTGAACTCGGCAAAAAAGCGTTTAGCGACGCATTTCTTTAATACTTAAATTCCATGGACTATAGTTTTATTATTTCTCTAAAACAAATAATTGACATCTTGATTCTCATGGTGTTGCAATTGTTTTGAGAACTTTTTAAATATTTAGGTGACGAGCTATTAGCAAGTTTTTAATAATTTAGTTTTTGTTTACATTATTTGGCAGTGTGTATTTTTGTTCCACAGTGTATTTATACCAGACAAGCTCTAGACGTGAAGACTTGTAATTGGCTGTCTGATTAATATACTGTTATTGGTCAATATTGTATCTAGCTGTAAGTCTTCCAAAGTCTTTAAATAAATAAATAAATAAATTAATCTTCGGGGCCTCAAGTTCGCCATCAACAGCAATATACGTTAAGAACTTGAACGCGAAGCAACATGAAAAGTCACATCCTGAAGCCGCCGCCGCCATCATACAGAAGCATTATGTCGACGACTACTTAGACAGCTTCAGAAACATTGAAGACGCCATGCGCATCACTAAGAGTGTACGAGAAGTACACATGAAAGCCAGCTTCGAGTTGAAACAGTGGAAGTCAAACTCATCGTCACTCCTACAAACACTCTGAGAAGACAGTCAGACAGAAGACATAGAGCTGTACAGAACAGAAGAGAAAACAGAACGAGTCTTGGGCGTCATATGGAAGATCAACTCCGACGAGCTCACCTTCAACCTTAACTTAACAAGAATACCTTCAACACTTATAGAGGGTAAACAGCCAACGAAGAGAGAAGCTCTACGTATAGTTATGTCGCTCTTCGACCCGCTTGGATTCGCCTCACCTATCACAATTAGGGCGAAACAACTCCTTCAAGAAGTCTGGCGCCGGGGAACAGCATGGGACGACAAGATCGATGAAGACCTGGCGGAACAGTGGGAAACCTGGATGGCACACCTAAAAAGCCTCCATGACGTAGCTATCCCGCAGCAATACCTACACTACAGTGACGCCGCCTCATTAGAACTTCATGTCTTCAGCGACGCCAGCGAGTCTGCCTACTCTGCGGTCCTCTTCTGGAGAACAGTGGCAGCGAATGGCGAGGTGGCTCTATCCCTCATTATAGCCAAAGCAAAAGTGGCACCACTGAAGCTGACATCGATACCCAGGTTGGAGCTGCAAGCAGCAGTCATGGGCACCAGACTCGCAGAGACAGTGATCGAAGAGCACGAAAGAAAGCCCGACCGTAAAGTGTTCTGGACAGACAGCAAGACCGTCCTAACCTGGATAAGGACAGGGTCACGTTCCTACAAACCATACGTGGCTCATCGTCTAGCAGCAATAGAAGACAGTTCTAAGGTCAACGACTGGCGCTGGGTTCCAACGAAGTTAAACGTGGCAGACGACGCCACACGAGACGTACCGGCAACATTCAACAGAGATCATCGGTGGTTCAAAGGTCCTGACTTCTTATACCTGACAGAAGAGTCATGGCCGACAGAAACCACTAAAACAACAACTGAAGAATCTTCTGAAGAAGAGAAGACTCATCACGTGAGCGACAAAAGAAGACCGAAGCTAGCAGAGGGTCTGCCTGACCCATCCAAGTTCTCCAGCTGGGACCGACTACGATACTCAACAGCGCGTGTTCTACAGTTTATCCAACTCTGTAGAACTAATAAACAGAGTGTCAACTACAGAAGAACAAGGAAAAATAAAGAAGCTGACCCAGCTTGGAAGAAGAACAAGACTACAGTAAAAAGGCAGGCGCTCACGACGACAAAGAAGTCGTTACAAGACAATAGGAAGCTACTACCGGTCACAGCAGAGCTACTCAAAACAGCTGAAGAGCTCCTGATGCGATCTTCTCAAGATGAGTCATTCACAGAAGAAATAAACAGTCTAAACAACGGGAAGCCCATCGACAAAGAAAGCCGCCTTCACCAACTCAGCGTTGTGTCGGTAAACGGCGCCATCAGATTAAGGAGTCGTATTCAAGCGATCAAAGATATGAAGGAAGAATTCAAAAACCCGCTGGTAATCGACGGTGATCATCCTACAGTCAAGCTCTGGATACTGGGTATTCATCGGCAACTACATCACTCCGGCGTAGAAGCCACAGTCAACGAGTGCAGACAACAGTATTGGGTATTAAGACTACGCCCTATCACACGCACACTACTGCGACGATGCCTGTTCTGCAGAATGAAGACACAAGTACCACCGCATCCGAGAACTGGGGACCTGCCAGCATGTCGCTTAGCTCATCACAAGCGACCCTTCACCTTCACCGGAGTCGACTACTTCGGACCCCTCTCCGTGACCGTCGGACGAACTCAACAGAAGAGATATGTGGCCATCTTCACATGTCTCACGACGCGAGCAATACACCTGGAAGTCGCCGGTTCGCTCAGCGCCGACTCTGCGGTAATGGCGGTCAGAAGGCTGATCGCACGACGAGGCTGCCCGACCGAAATCTGGTCGGATAACGGCACCAACCTAAAGGCTGCCGACAAGGAACTAAGACAAGCGATCGACACAGCGACTGCAGAGGAAGCAGCGAAGAGGACCATATCCTGGCGCTACATTCCGCCTGGGGATCCATTCATGGGCGGAGCTTGGGAGCGAATGGTTCGCTCAGTAAAGACGGCGCTCACCGCGACGTTACACGAACGTCATCCAGCAGAAGAAGTGCTCACGACTCTACTTGCCGAAGTAGAGTACACCGTCAACAGTCGTCCGCTGACTCACGTCTCAGTCAGCCCAGAAGATCCGGAAGCCCTCACTCCTAACCACTTCTTGTTGGGGGGACCAGGGCGAGTGCCGCAGCTAGGCACCTTCACCGAGCAAGACACCATCTCACGATCCAGCTGGCGAGCCGCGCAAAGGCTAGCCGACGTCTTCTGGCTACGCTGGGTCAAGGAGTATCTCCCTGAGCTCCAACACCGGCGGGAGCCCCACGGACGAGGTCGAGCAGTACAGGTCAATGACCTCGTACAGATCGTCGACCCGAACCTGCCCCGCAACGTGTGGATCCGAGGAAGAGTCGTCGCTACGTATCCAGGCCCCGACGACGTCGTGCGAACGGTGGACGTGCTGACCAGAGGAGGTATCCTGCGCCGGCCAGTGAGGAAGCTGGTGATCCTGCCCCTGTCTACGGACGTCGAGCCCGCACCGGCAGCTGATGCGACGCGGTCGCACGGCGGGAGTGATGTGCGGGACAGTGAAAAATAGTGCAGTGTTACATAGACGTTAGTGACGATACGTAAATGTTGTGATATTATTTGAATAGCGTTAGAATTAGTTTATTACGATGTTTATAAGTGTTTTTAAGATAGCATTAGCTCTACTTACGCCCATCAGGCTTGATGTTATAAGTGATTTACATTCCTGCCGCCTAGCGGCGCTAGTGTACCCCAGTATATATAGTAAAGGCATAATCTTAAGTTGTGCATTCCTGCCGCCTAGCGGCGCTAGTGTTTAGGTTCACAGTTCACGAAGCTTAGCTACTGCGTTGCGTTACTTTAACGAGAACCGTTTCAGTAATTTTGTAATTTTAAGGTGTAAATCAAGATTTTTTGTATAGTTTTTGTGTTTATTATGTAATATAAGTTAGTCCTAAGATTAGGAAAATATGTTATATTTTGTAAGGGATGTTTTACCACTAAAAATAGCATACTAAAATTTCCCGCGCAGAAATAGTAATTTTTCGGCGCCAAATTGTCTATAGAGGCCATTGCGCATGCGCAAACACTTAATTATGATTGGCCAGCGCCTTAGAAATTTGTATATAAAAATGGGAACATTTTGGTTGTAAAGTCAGTCCGAATCCAGCTACTACTTCAGTAAGAAACTCTCCTAATAAAAAGAAGAAACTACAAGCAACCAGTGGTCTTATTCCCCACCAACCCAGTGCACAAGTGTGCCCAGTCTGCACATAAGGAAAGGATAAGGATAAGGATTTATGTGTGCCGCCACGTCTTACAATTACAATACGCTTTTACGATTTATTTTAAAATCATTCTTCTATAGGTACTGTCATTGGGAGATGCAATATGAACTGACGACAGACCTTCTATGAAAACTGTTCTTGAAATTGTTTGCAGGATTGATAGCAGGCTTGGAGCTTGAGCTTTCGTCGAAAAGTACAAATTGACACTTCATTGAAAGCATTTTCTGCCAGTGATATCATCATCAGCCTACAGCACTCCACTGCTGGACATAGGAGGCCTCCTCAATCGCACGTCACTCAACGCAATTAATTACAACAAAAAAACTCAATCCATGAAACAAACACGTTTTCAAAGAAAAAGGCGATCGTGTTTTTTTTCAAAACATTTTAATGGCACACACGAGCAGAATCTCGTGTCCTTTTCCACGTGGATCGTCTCAAGGTTCAACCTCATCATCACAGCTGGTGGCAGATTGATATAAAAATATAATTTAACGACGAAATCGTTCTGCCCTCAATTTTTGCACGCGCTGCCATTAGGGTGATTTGTTTCTCTTTCTGTTGTTAAAACCTCTGTGGAAAACTTCTTTTGAAGTTGTTCATGTGTTTTTGAACCGATTTCTTTTTAAATAGTGATTTAGAATTATTAAACAGGTTCTATGCTCAAGTTTTTGTGAAAAGGCGCCACTAAATGCGAAACTAGCGCCCCCCACATCTTATTTCTTTTACTTTAAAATCATATCAAAGAAAAATCCAAAATACTGTCATGCTAGTAAATAACCTGTAGTATTTTTATAATCACTTTTCATGATTCTAGACTTGATAAATTAAGAGAATTACTGATTAAAGATAAAAGTGGCCACTTTTGACGGTAATAAGTAACTGTTATTTTTTTAAATGTTTGTCGTGTTGAACTAATAAAACTGATTATTTCTTTCTAAATTACCTCTCGCCGATAGTGATACTTTATAATTTAAAAAAATAACTTATGCTTCGAGCAGATTTTTGAAGTAATGTCTTAATCTATTTGTTTAATAATTATGTAGCAGGAACATTGTGTCGAGTTTGTTTACATCGCAACACAACACGTTAATTTCTAGGAATGTCGATTCACTCTAATATCAAAGAAAAATTCCAATTGTTTCCTCTAAGTATAAAACAAACAATATCAGAAGAAAAAACTTTTCTTCTTTCAACTTCTTATTACTCATTAAACTATTTGCTCTTCAAACTTAACGTTAAGCAGAGATTCTCAAAAAAATATTCGTTATCAAATTAAAATTGTTTATGTGTCGACGCCATGACCTGACGAAGATGTATTGACCATCATTGTTTATTGGTTATAGACCAACAATGTACACAAAAAATATTATTGATGGAATAAAACCGTTTTATTGAAAAACCATGATTCATTCAACTTTTAGAAGTGGATTTTGAGAGTAAATAACTGGGCGACTTGGTGTGAGAGGATTTATAATTGGCTTGGCATCAATCTGTGGAAGGAATTTCTAGAATTTTCATTTGGAAAATTGTATTGTAAACGGTTTTTGCTCGTTAATTCTATTACAACAAAGAGGGATGAAGATGAAATGCATGTGACCAACAAAGTGTTGGATATTACTGTTGATAACTGGAAAGCGAGAGAATGGCCAAATAAAAGATGGATGAATTGTGATAGGAATGATACTCGTATTAAAGAGAAAGGGTCTGACAGGGGAGAATACGGAGGACCATAGCCAGCTGCACTGAGAGGTCGAAGCTACACGCTGACCCACGCCACCCAATGCACAATCACGTTGCAGTGCCCCAGAGACTGAAAAGTCGTAAAAGCTTTTTTGGGTGCGTTAACAATACCGGTCCAGCTATTAGCAATGCCGCCATAGCAAGACGAGAGCTCTGGCGGGATCTGTTCAAGCCCCCTGACGACTTCATCGAGCCATCTGAAAGCCTTCCACCCGGTCATGATTTGCCGTGGCCGACTTGGAAATCTCTAAATAGACTCCGAACCCAAGTCGGCCGTAGCAAAGACAATCTCTTCAGATGGGGGTTCATAGACGGTACGGATCTCAAGTGTGTATGCGGCGTATCTCCACAGACAATGGCCCACCTTCCATCCTGCGCTGCATGCCCTGACACCGGCACACTTGATGATCTAATGACTGCATCAGCGAGCGGAGTTCGCATAGCTGAATATTGGGCCAAATTAATATAATTTATTTAGTGACGGTTTGCCATCGACACGCTAAGAAGAAGGGGAGAATGTAAGAAGAAATCGTGTTGCACTGATCACAAGTAGGAATGGGATAAGGGCAGAAAGATAATGTTGTATTTTATTACAACAACCAGCCGTAGAGAGCAGTAGTGGCCCAGTTGTGGCGGAGTTCGAACCCCGGCAGGCGCATTACTTTGTGTAATTTATTTCATCACCACTGCTCTCAAAAACGATGAAAGAAAACATCGTGAGGAAACGGGCATGTACTAGAACCAAAAATTCGAAGACTTGTGACATCTACCCATCCGCACTGGGCCCGCGTGTGTGGTAGATCATACCCCCTCATAGCCCATTCCCTCTCGAAGAGAGGAGGCCTGAGTCCCAGCAGTGGTAACATTACCCTAATAGGCTGAGGTCACCTTGTGAAATCTTAGTCATAGCCCACACGCAAACCTACAGAGGCCAACGAACGCCTCGTAGTTAATAATTGTCCCTTAGTCCAATCTACAGAACATTTTTTTAAACACAACACACGTCAGTTTGTCGACATCCAAAACCTCATTCTCAATATTTATGCAAAAATAAAACACTTAAGTGATTGAACCCCATATTTACGTTTAATTGTTAATATTAGAATTAGCCTGTCCAGACTAGCGCACAGTTTGCTTACAAGCCGTCAATCATTGACGGAAAATATTTTGAAATTCCTTTGTTTTTAGCATTTAGTGTTGTTATGGTTTTATTAATGTGTTAACCAGATATCGATTGGTTTTTAGGTCAAATAGTTTATGATTTGTGAGTAGTACAATGTCTTATGTCTTATTGGCTGAAGCAGCTAATTAATTATGATCTAGTTATATAAGATTCCACCACGTGAAAGAACGATTACCTAAATGGTTTTAGTATCCACAAAAACGTTATACAATTTATTCATAAAAAGCGGTCATGTCCTAGAACCAAATATTTGATAACGTATTTTGACATCCACTACTCCGCATCGAGCCCAAATCGAGCCCTCGTGGAATAATATCGTCCAATATCTGTCATGGAGAATATAGGCCTGTATAAGAGTGCAGTGAGAATATTTTAGTTTGAAGTGCTTATGATTTAGGTAGTTGGGAGAGTTAACAGCCGTAGGTGGATGCCATCCGATGATCGCGTGTAAGACCAGGGTTGTTACTCACAGACCAGGGAAGAATTCACAAAGAACAGGACGATGACGGGGGGCAATTTATTTATAAAGAACAGGCGCGGATCCAGCCCTCAAAAAAGGGTTGTGGGCACAGTCACCCGAAAATCGACCAAGTGCGAGTTGGAGTATGAACTCGCTCATGATCGATATAGTGACACTATTAGGAACTAAATCGATAGTTTTCTGAATCAAAACGTGCATGGGCGCCGACAGGTTTATTTGGGTGAGGGAGGGCGGGATGTGCATCTTTAGTTTCCCGATAAGAGCTCTAAAAGCAAGTTACAAAAATAAGCGTAATGAGCTCCTAAAAGTTAGTACCTAGTTTTAATTTAAGAGGTTTTCTTACTGTCTAAAATTGTGTCCTGTCAGGAGTAACTAAAACAGCCAACGTAAAAAAATTGATAGAGCGAGCGGAGCGAGCTCGAAAAATTTTCACGTCCTCGGAAAAAATTGATTCTTTTCCTTCATACGGGATTGAGAATAGAAAGTACTCTGGCAATGTTTGTAGAAACGAGATAGGGTGTATTCGCGAGCGCAGCGAGCGAGATTTTTTTTGCGTTCTGTCTCGGATAGGTTGATCGCTTCGATTTCGAGGGAAGGTGAGGAGGTTCCCCGAGATGAGTTAGAATTTGTCAAGATTAAGACACACAAGAGCGAGTGGAGCAAGCCGGCGCTCGAAAGTATTAGGTTTTAAGGCGGAAGCCTTTGAAACCGCTTTTGACATAATGCAGGAGCGAGGAAAAAAGAGCTTCAAAATTTAAGCATCCCACCCCACCTCCATATATTGGATTCTTTTTGTTTATTCATACAGAGATGACAACAAGAGTAAATGTCAAATTATGAGCTTAATAAAAAAGGGCAAAATGCAATAGCGAGCGAAGCGAGCTTACAATATTTGGTTGCCGCCTTGGAATGGTTAGTGTCTGTTGTGCAGATTTTTTTTGGAAATTTATCAAATTTCCTAAAAAATGCAATTTTTTGATGATCTTGGTGGGGTTATGACCCGTGAGACCGTTGAATGTGACGTCACAAGTCTATTAGGGTTGTGGGCATGCCCACAGTGCCCACAACGGTGGATCCGCGCCTGATAAAGAAAAGGTTAATAATTTATCTACCTCTCCTGCGGGCAGATAGACGGAATATTATTTATTTCATTGTTCCACTATGTTACACTGCTAATCATAGTGGATTAGCACATTGAAGGACCTACATCTAGGTACCTCTTTAGCCTGATTTTCAAAAAATAGAAAATCAAATGAGGAACCCAAAAGGTTTCCGAAACAATACTTATTAAAGGGTACCTAACAAGACGTTCCCACTAATAAAGGATTCCAATGGTAAAGCGGTTTTATCTCGTCAATTACGGCGAAGTGAAAGAGTTGCTAATATGGGTTTGTGTGGGAAGCAGGTTAATAAGAATGTTTTTCTCTTTATTAGGGTGAACACGTGTAACGATTTAAGTGGTGACTTTTGGCTGAGCAGGTTATAAGCCATCGTTCAGCGTTTCTAAGCACGTTGTCTTCGTAATGTTAATAATTGGACTTTCAGCCAAGCGCCAAAACAAACGTTCGTAAACGTGTCTATGGCAATTTTATAGTAGGTACCTACTTATTAATTCCATGGCAAATTGCATTAAAAGAAAATATAAAATCGTCAGATCACGAGCCAAACGACATATTTAAAAAGAAGCAGCACTAAAGAAGAATACTGACTTAAAAGAGTTTCCTTTATTTTAAATTTTACTTTTTCAGCATTGACGTATGCTAATGCTTACTAATGCTAATGATAATGCTATAGCCGTTTCGGATTTGTAATAAGTCTCCAATCATGTTAATAAGGGATTTATTCGTCTAAAAGCAAATACCAGGTACTATTATGTAACTCGAACAAAAATTGCATCTGTGTACGGTTAACGGTTAATAGAAATTCAAATATGGATTTCCGAGCGAACATGGCGCCGCTCTACAATTCTAAATTCGAATAGTCCGTGAAACTGTTTCGTGTGGCGCGTTCATGTCTTGTTCCAAATACATTTTGATATTTTTACAAAGGATGCGTTCTTATTGTAGGGAAGTGTTTGTACTAATAATTATTATGATCTTAATTATGAAAAACGCTATTACGAAAAATGGCGAAAAATCTAGTAATCACGTAACTCGTATGGTAACTGAAGATAACTTTAATACTAATAAAACAAAGACAAATTAGTTGATTGCAGAATTATGTAGGTATATGTACTCTGAAAGTTTACAACAAATTTTTAGTTATCTTGATCTAAATTTCTAAAATATTATGAGAGCTACCACAATACCTACTATCCCACAATAAAATAAAATTTCTTAAGATAGTCTGAAACCAAAGAACCGTTAATACTGACCTATGATATGCAGTGATTCACCATAATTTGAATTATGCAAAGTCGGAATAAAACTGTTATTTTGACAAACGATGCTACCTCCTTGCGTGTTTTCGAAGAATAGGTCGCCTGTGCCTGGGTCAATGTTTCCTACAATAAAGTTTATTGTAGGAAACATTTTCATAATACTTCACACATTACACATTACATTTCATAATACCAAGTCATCTGTTTATTGAATAAACAGATGACTTGGTATTATGAAAATGATCAGTAAATTAGTTGTTGTTGTAGATGTAGGTTGTTGTGTCATCTCATTAACTAGGCTTGTCCACTTCATTATATTGTGGTATTTGATTGACTGTCCTGCTGGTCTAGTGGTCGCGAAAGCTACGGCTAAACATGAGGTCCTATAGGTTCGATTTGCGAGTCGGGCAAAGTGTTATTGGATATTTCCAAAATAAATTTCTCAGTGGCAGTCACGGAGTCTGGGTTTGGGCCCTTTGATGGGAATTGGTTCGCCTCCGATCAAATGAGACATTTTTTTTTTTTGTAATCTTATTTACTATTACTATTTACTATGTCACCGTGCTGGAACATTGAGTAGTATGTCGGTTGGGATTTATAATGTCTTGCTCGGTATTATGACCTTTATGTCCTGGGGCATTTTCCGCTTTAGTCTGCGAGTTGTTCGGATTTCTTCCATTAAGATTTTTGCCAGGCATAACGTGCCAAATGAGACATAACGTGCCAAGTGTGAGTGTACAGTTTAGTACACCTCTGCCTACCCCTTCGGGGATTACAGGCGTTATGTGATGTTATAGCTTGTCCTGTTGCCATTTTTGTTTAGATCTGAGGCTACTAGACAACGCACGCCTCTATGTTGTCGATAATGTTTTTTGAAGTCACGCTAAGTCTTGGTCTTGTTAGTGGAACATTTTTCAGAACAAAATAATATGTTGTTAAAATTATGAGGAAAATGCAGGAAAATGTGATATTTTCTCTAGTGTGTTTTACAGGTTTTTGACCATAGATAAAATAATTTTTCACATAATAATGTCTTGTTTGCGGAAGTAGGTACGTATTTTTAAAGAAAATAAATCGACCGCTGATTGCCTTTCCCCGCGGTTCCCTCTAAAATTGACTTAATAAGGACCCCCCGGAATGATCCACGAGCAAAATGGTGAATGACAACGATTTATATTTATGAATCGACGTCGTAAAGAGAGGCAAAGTCGACACGTGTAAATTTTTTTGCAAATTGTACACGTGTTGTTTACCTCTTTCTATATGGAATGTTTTGTTTTTTTAAGTAATTTTTTATCACCCGTCACTTATAGGGCTAAAGTAGTCAACAGTTAAGAAAATCACTATTGTAGCCTCTTTTAGGCGTACTTTCAGGGTTAGATTGTAATAATAAAGGACCATAATTTATTGTATGTTTTTAATTAATTAACATAAATAATGTAGAGACACATCAAGCTTTCTAAAACTGTATTTTTCCAATCAACCTTGAACCTAATGCTTTAGCAACAAAGTTGAAAATCTAATAAAAAAAATGTTGACATTTTGTAGTGGCATCTCTACAGAAAAAAAAGAAATAACAGATCCTGCTGTACATCAATATCAGAACAACACCTACTTAACATCTGCTTTAAACAAAGAAAACTTTTTGGATTCATTTATACTGGCCACTGCATATTTAGCACAAAAACGGTCGCCGTGGAACGATTCGAAATTCAAATTCGTACTTTAAAAATAGAACATCGCTGAGCGTTCGGACCACCGGACACCGCTAACTGAATAAATAAACCGATTTTATAATGTTACCGTTATCAGCTTTACCAAGGCAGGGTGTCATATTGCCCATTAGGTACTGTAAGGTTTTATAATTAAATCTGAAACACACAGCTTAGCAACTGGCCATACTGACGGCGAAAGATGCGTATTTAAAAAAAGAATAATTTAGGCTGGACACACTGGGTGTCGCTCGTAGCGGGCGAGAGAAAGATTGTGAAATCGTCGTGATAAATTCGAAATAAGTTTAGATACATAATTTGTAAGAATATAATAAATAAATTTGGATAATAAATAAGTTTTGAAGGATCATTGTGGTTATTTCTGAGATATTTTATAGTAGGTACTAAACTGGGTGGGTAGTAGGGATCAGAATAAGCTGTCGCTTCATATAAAATACTGGTATTCAGCAGCATCCCTGCAGACTTAGAAGACTAGATTAGATGACTGAAATGTAGTTAGGAAAGTACTATGTAGATGATGAAATTAGCATCATTGATAGGTATAGGTACGACTGTTACTCGTTAGAGTTCGAGTTACACTGAGGAGTAACACAAACATTTAATTGGTATCTGAGTAATCGATATTTTTTAAATGTTTCTAGGTTTTTAAAAGAAAAATTGGCGCAGCTAAGTTTGACTTTCAGATCGCACTCTGAAAACAGTTCGTCACAAAATATTCAGTATTCGTTCAGGTTCAGAACATGGGATTGTTTGTTTTTAGGAAAATCACTGAAAAAATATGATGTTTTCCTTCTAAAATCAAAATTTGACAGCTAGA
Source organism: Diarsia dahlii (assembly GCA_949775195.1). Classification (NCBI taxonomy): domain Eukaryota; kingdom Metazoa; phylum Arthropoda; class Insecta; order Lepidoptera; family Noctuidae; genus Diarsia; species Diarsia dahlii. Next base: position 8,412,680 of record OX459210.1, on the reverse strand, counting down.
CCATAGCGAGACCCACTTTTTTAGTTGCAAATGGTCTCAAAACTAGCCTAATTTGGATATCTGTTAGCGTGTGTAAAACTAGTTGAATGAGGTTAAAAGCGGCTCTTACTCAGATCAACTATGTTTACAAATAATGTTTTTAGGACTATAAAATCTATGCTACGTTAGTCATAGCCTCAGTAACATTGGCAAAAAAGTTGATTAAAGAGCATGGGTAAATAGGGAAACTTGCTTATTTCGACGGCTCCTAAGGATACTGAGTCAACTGTACTTTTAATAACTTTAGAGGACGGCGTTATGAAGAGTGAGAGAGTATGAGGGAAGTACGTAAAAAAATGGTCTAGTGGCATTGATATAAAAACTAAAGATACGGTCGTCCGAACATTTTGCTCGATGCGTTCCCCCTATAGAGAAACACTAACGTCATCTATAAGAACTAATCAGGCTGCTCGTAAACATAACCTTGTATGAGCGGCGTGGCGTGGTATTATCGAGGTACAAAGAAATTAAATAAAGCTTTCATTAAAATGTTAATAAAAAAAACTAAATGTGGCACTCGGAGACTGCCGCGGTAAAGCTATTGCATAGCATTTTTTATCAACAGCAAATAATTAATTATTTAATTTGACAACCTCAGTTGACAACCTTGTTATTTTCCGTAACCATAGCAACCTGGTTGAATACTGAATCCTGAATATTTTTGTTAGGAAATCTCTGGATTCGCTCTCCACGCTCAAGGCCCGCGATAGAAGCTATGCAATAGCTTAAAAAATGTTAAATTTTAATTTTTAATTTTCATTTTCTTTTAAACTTCGGTTTAGTCAAGACCTATTTGGGACCAAATTCGAGGCGTCATTTTATCATGCGGTCCGCCCAGTCCTTACGCAGTAATATATAAGTCAATGTCTAGTGGCAGTAGTTCGGTTGTTAGTCCGGTTGACCGAAAGTAGTTTTTTGTTTCAGAAAATAAGTTCAACTTGCACCAAAATGACTGCATTCGTTTCCCGCGAATACTAGTATTGGTACACTTGACTCAATGTACTGTGTGCAAAGTAAACAAATTGTAAACTGGATCCAGTATACGCTATTTTATTTTCGTTATTTATAGGGTTACGATTTTTTTTTTACACGGATAGATAGGCAATTATTTAATTGATGTTAATATACTCAAAAGTGCATTTGTCGAAAGTTAGTTGACTCAGTATACTTAGGAGCCATCGAATATTGTTCTTACAGTATTAATACTTACATTACCTTTGTTTATTCATTAAACGGACTGCAAATCTGCAAATAATAGTATCATTCTCCTGCCCTTATCCCAATTTATTTGGGGTCCTTCCATACTTGTCTATTACTCGTCATATCAGCAGTCACCTTCTTTCTACCTATATCATTAACACAGTCGTTCCATAATTTATTTGGTCTTCCGTACTCTTTCTTTACTCTTATCTACATTCAAACTCGACACTTTTCTCATTCCTCCGCATCACATGTCCATACTAAGATAACCGATTAGTCGATTACCACACCACTTTTCAGTCATCGGCTCCACTTTCAGACTTCCTCTTGGGTAATACATTATAGAAGTGGTTACAGTACGACGTTCTCTTATCTTCTCCTTCGAATGAAGAGTCAGCTAGGTAATGCAGCACTAATAAATAGTACAACAGGTAGATCTACCTGCTAAACAATAGCAGTTATAGAACTGCAATTACTGCAACTGGCAACACTAAAGTTATCGGACGTAATTCAGTTTCATTCTTCGATTTTATTTTATTTTCATAATTCATTCGTAGGGCTCGGGATAACATTTTATAATAAACTGCCATCTTCTTTTCTGCGTTTAAAGCCAAAGTAAAATCTAATCTTTGTTTAAAAGCTTAGTATTCTATTAGCGACTACTTAGATGATAAGAATAGTTGGTGGCTGAGTTGAACACAAGACAATGTTTGTTATTTATGTTCTTTCTCCAAAATTAGTTTACTGTTATGTACTTATGCTAAGTATTTATTATTTTATTTTTACATTGTTTATTGATACATACTTTTGTTTATTACTGATTGTGTCTATAGTAAATCTTAAATTTAACTGACACCTTGCTATTGTATCGAGTCTGGTTCTTCTAACCAACCTAGCAGACAGATGTGTGCTGGGGAGTTTGTTCCGCCACTTCTTCTTTCCAGCTAAACACTAGGAAGTGTCGATGGGTGGGCGTTTTGGAGGACTGTCTTATAAAAATGTAAATAGTAAAGTAATAGAACATTGTTACCTTAGGGGTGAAAGGAACTTATTTAGTCCCGAGTCGGGGTTTGGCGCCTGAGCGCAGCGAGGGCGCTAATAGTTCGAGGGACTAAATAAGTCTTTAACCCGAGGTAAACACTGTGCTTTTCATTACGAATACAAGGAAAGTTGATGGGAATAGGCTTGCCCCCAATTACCTAAATCGGTGAATAGGCTTTGCTCCTAATTACATCGGTTGACGGCAATAGGCTTGCTCCTAGCTTCTAATTAGATTAGTTGATGGCAATAGGCTTGATCCTAATAACATCGGTTGGGGGCAATAGGCTTGCCACCAATTACATTCGTTGATGGCAATAGGCTTGCTCCTATTTAGATTAGTTGATGGCAATAGGCTTGCTCCTAATTACCCAAATCGGTAGATGACAATAGGCTTGCTCCTAATTATATCGGTTGATGGCAATAGGCTTGCTCCTAATTAGCTTGGTTGATGGCAATAGGCTTGCACCTAATTACATCGGTTGATGGCAATAATCTTGCTCCTAATTACATCGGTTGATGGCAATAGGCTTGCCTCCAATTACATCAGTTAATGGCAATAGGCTTGCTCCTAATTACATTGTTTGATGGCAATAGGCTTGGCCCCAATTACATCAGTTGATGGCAATAGGCTTGGTCCCAATTACATCAGTTGGTGGCAATAGGCTTGCTCCTAATTACATTTGTTGATGGTAATAGGCTTGCTCCTAATCACATCGGTTGGTGGCAATAGGCTTGCTCTTAAATACATTGGTTGATGGCAATAGGTTTGCTCCCTATTTTTTTTTTTTTTAATAGCCTCTACTGTCCCACTGCTGAGCAAAGGCCTCCCCCAACTCCTTCCAACTTGCTCCCTATTACAACAAATAATTTGACAGCTGTCAGTAGAAAGCGATTCTCCCTAGGGCTGAAAAGTAGTACTTTCAACCCGCTCCGCAGGCATGTTCTTACCTACTTTCAGAGTATGAGTAATGAAAAGTAAATTTTGGCCTTCGAAAAGTGCTGATTATAAGCCTAGTTTGAATAAATGAGTTTTGATTCTGAATGTTGATTTTTTGATATTATTTAGTTGAATATTTTATTTTCTGGAAATGGGCAAAGGCCCACCTCCATTTTCATTTTCTCTACTATCCATACTTCAGTACTTTACCCTTGACATTTGAAGCACCATTAATTTGAGTTCATTCCGAATTTATCGCGTCGCGTGCGCACAATTTTAAACAAACTCTAAAACACGGCCAATTAACCTGCTTCTATTGGTTAAACATTTTGTTTTTAGCTGAATGCAGGTGGGCTATGAATGAAAAGGTATTTAAAAAATAAATAAAGCTGTAGCGGTATAATTTAGTAGCAGTGTATTTTAGTAATATGTACTACATTGCCCAGTATTTAAGACGGTTACCTACTTACTCTTCGTGAAGGACCTACATTTCTAGGTTTCAACAATTTATAGCCTATTTCAGCTGACGCCCCTAAGTAACATGGGGATAAGGGTAGGAAAAAGATGATATTTCAGCCGCCTTACCGATTGGTCACAAAGTAACTACACGTTTGTAATTGCGTGTGGAGTAAAAATGTTAAGGTTAGCTAGCTTGTCACCTTCCCGCTGCAGCCTGAAGGGTTGGGGGCAGATGCAGTGTCCGATATTTGAAGATGTCAGCTTCGTCTATGAGATGGGAACATATCACAAATCCTCTGGTTTTGCAGCTGTCCTAGGGTGACACTGACTATTAGGTACTTGACGCGCTTTTGCTTTTCAATTAGGTAGTTTCATTCCTTTTCCGCACTATTTAATGAAAGCGATCCCGGCAGCCGTACCTATATAAATCTTTGGCAGTCGTTACAAATAGTCAGTGGCCTTAAAGTCTGACAACCAGTCTTACCAAAGGGTATCGTATTACCCAGTACTAACTACGTTTTGGAAGTCAGATCATCAGATCATGGTAAGGGCTATAGGTGAAATTCAGTTGCATCCGGTTAGATTCAGCTGCATCCGGTTAGACTAGGAGTCAACCCCAACATAATAATATGTTGTTGGGAAAAGGCTAGGCAGATGATGATTATGTTGATGTGCTCTTTCTACTTCGTTTGCAGTACTTAATTCCACTCAACATACGACGTACATGAAATTTTTTCATAATATTACGACATTTCAGAGCCCGACCCAGAATACTCCAGAAATCTCATATAAATCCATCAATCAATGTTAAGGTAGACAGCCACAGTCGCATGTAACATTTACCGTCTGTTGACCCCAAATATTATTAATAATATATGTCTGCACGCGCACCTGAACGTCTGAACGGCCTATTTAACTATATCCGAATCATCTAACCTAATTTATTAATATGACACTGCTGTATAAAAAGCTTAACGGTTTTTCCAAGAATACGGTAGGAGGAAAATCGTCGTTCTTGTTTTGAAGATGACACTGGGATACACAGTTGTCAATCGTTAACAGCTAAATATAAATTTTCAGGATTGAATTGGGTGATCAAATTATGAACCTGTCACTTGACGTCCACGCTTTTGAGCTAAGGTACTTTATTGTAATTTTTTCTTTAAGGTGAATCCCTAGATAGACCTCGCCATACATTTTGCAGAACATGAAATCTCCGTAAATAAACGATTTCTGCAGAATAAAAGCAAGTATAATGAGTCTTTATAATGTATTAGGTGGGCAAAACGCCCAAATTTTATAAAAAAAACAGTATTTGTAGGCGAATTAGACTCAATAAAAAACGCAAAATCTTTGTATGTGTGAGTGACCTGAATCGCGCCATCTGACAGAAATTTATAGAACCACCAAGAAAGAGTTCGTTGCTGTTGTGTTACGAGTTTACGTGCGGTAAACATTTATAATAGATGGCGCTGTTCGAAAGTTCGAGGCGCTATTCGAACAAAGTAACTAGCGGCTAGCGTCACCGCGTTACTATGGTTACGCGCGGCCCCGAACGCTGCACTTCGATTGAGTTGAGACCCGAAAATGTGTAACTGTACCTGTACTGCGCATTCAAGGTCATAGTTCAACGTTTCTAGCAAGTTAGCGCCGGCGGCGAGCGGGTTTGCCCGCGGATTTTACATTTTATGATTGATACAATGTTTTTTATAAGGGAATGAGAAAAAATGCTAGAAAGTGAAAAAAAATATGTGCAATCTGGCGGCCAGGAAATTTTTTGGTTTTTCCGTCATGGGTGTCGTTTTCATGGTTTTTGGGGTCGCTGATTACGAAAATGAGGTCAAAATGAAAATCCAAGATGGCGGCCAGGTAAATTTTTCGTTTTTCCGTCATGGGTGTCGTTTTCATGGCTTTTGGGGTCGCTGATTACGAAAATGAAGTCAAATGAAAATCCAAAATGGCGGCCAGGAAATTTTTGGTTTTTCCGTCATGGGTGTCGTTTTCATGGTTTTTGGGGTCGCTGATTACGAAAATGAGGTCAAAATAAGAATCCAAGATGGCGGTTAGGAAATTTTTCGGTGTCCCGTCATGGGTGTCGTTTTCATGGCTTTTGGGGTCGCTGATTACGAAAATGAGGTCAAAATGAAAATCCAAGATGGCGGTTAGGAAATTTTTTGGTGTTCCGTCATGGGTGTCGTTTTCATGGTTTTTGGGGTCGCTGATTACGAAAATAAGTTCAAAATGAAAATCCAAGATGGCGGCCAGGAAACTTTTGGTTTTTCCGTCATGGGTGTCGTTTTCATGGTTTTTGGGGTCGCTGATTACGAAAATGAGGTCAAAATGAAAATCCAAGATGGCGGTTAGGAAATTTTTCGTTTTTCCGTCATGGGTGTCGTTTTCATGGTTTTGGGGTCGCTGATTACGAAAATGAGTTCAAAATGAAAATACAAGATGGCGGCCAGGTACATTTTTCGTTTTTCCGTCATGGGTGTCGTTTTCATGGTTTTTGGGGTCGCTGATTACGAAAATGAGGTCAAAATGAAAATCCAAGATGGCGGTTAGGAAATTTTTTCGTGTTTCGTCATGGGTGTCGTTTTCATGGTTTTTGGGGTCGCTGATTACGAAAATGAGGTCAAAATGAAAATCCAAGATGGCGGTTAGGAAATTTTTCGTTTTTCCGTCATGGGTGTCGTTTTCATGGTTTTTGGGGTCGCTGATTACGAAAATGAGGTCAAAATGAAAATCCAAGATGGCGGTTAGGAAATTTTTTGGTGTTCCGTCATGGGTGTCGTTTTCATGGTTTTTGGGGTCGCTGATTACGAAAATGAGTTCAAAATGAAAATACAAGATGGCGGCCAGGTACATTTTTCGTTTTTCCGTCATGGGTGTCGTTTTCATGGTTTTTGGGGTCGCTGATTACGAAAATGAGGTCAAAATGAAAATCCAAGATGGCGGTTAGGAAATTTTTTCGTGTTCCGTCATGGGTGTCGTTTTCATGGTTTTTGGGGTCGCTGATTACGAAAATGAGGTCAAAATGAAAATCCAAGATGGCAGTTAGGAAATTTTTTGGTGTTCCGTCATGGGTGTCGTTTTCATGGTTTTTGGGGTCGCTGATTACAAAAATGAGTTCAAAATGAAAATCCAAGATGGCGGCCAGGAAATTTTTGGTTTTTCCGTCATGGGTGTCGTTTTCATGGTTTTTGGGGTCGCTGATTACGAAAATGAGTTCAGAATGAAAATACAAGATGGCGGCCAGGTAAATTTTTCGTTTTTCCGTCATGAGTGTCGTTTTCATGGCTTTTGGGGTCGCTGATTACGAAAATGAGGTCAAAATGAAAATCCAAGATGGCGGTTAGGAAATTTTTTGGTGTTCCGTCATGGGTGTCGTTTTCATGGTTTTTGGGGTCGCTGATTACGAAAATGAGGTCAAAATGAAAATCCAAGATGGCGGTTAGGAAATTTTTCGTTTTTCCGTCATGGGTGTCGTTTTCATGGTTTTTGGGGTCGCTGATTACGAAAATGAGGTCAAAATGAAAATCCAAGATGGCGGTTAGGAAATTTTTTGGTGTTCCGTCATGGGTGTCGTTTTCATGGTTTTTGGGGTCGCTGATTACGAAAATGAGTTCAAAATGAAAATACAAGATGGCGGCCAGGTAAATTTTTCGTTTTTCCGTCATGGGTGTCGTTTTCATGGCTTTTGGGGTCGCTGATTACGAAAATGAGGTCAAAATGAAAATCCAAGATGGCGGTTAGGAAATTTTTTGGTGTTCCGTACTTCCGTCATGGGTGTCGTTTTCATGGTTTTTGGGGTCGCTGATTACGAAAATGAGGTCAAAATGAAAATCCAAGATGGCGGTTAGGAAATTTTTTGGTGTTCCGTCATGGGTGTCGTTTTCATGGTTTTTGGGGTCGCCGATTACGAAAATGAGGTCAAAATGAAAATCCAAGATGACGGTTAGGAAATTTTTTGGTGTTCCGTCATGGGTGTCGTTTTCATGGCTTTTGGGGTCGCTGATTACGAAAATGAGGTCAAAATGAAAATCCAAGATGGCGGTTAGGAAATTTTTTGGTGTTCCGTCATGGGTGTCGTTTTCATGGTTTTTGGGGTCGCTGATTACGAAAATGAGTTCAAAATGAAAATACAAGATGGCGGCCAGGTACATTTTTCGTTTTTCCGTCATGGGTGTCGTTTTCATGGTTTTTGGGGTCGCTGATTACGAAAATGAGGTCAAAATGAAAATCCAAGATGGCGGTTAGGAAATTTTTTCGTTTTTCCGTCATGGGTGTCGTTTTCATGGCTTTTGGGGTCGCTGATTACGAAAATGAGGTCAAAATGAAAATCCAAGATGGCGGTTAGGAAATTTTTTGGTGTTCCGTACTTCCGTCATGGGTGTCGTTTTCATGGTTTTTGGGGTCGCTGATTACGAAAATGAGGTCAAAATGAAAATCCAAGATGGCGGTTAGGAAATTTTTTGGTGTTCCGTCATGGGTGTCGTTTTCATGGTTTTTGGGGTCGCCGATTACGAAAATGAGGTCAAAATGAAGATCCAAGATGACGGTTAGGAAATTTTTTGGTGTTCCGTCATGGGTGTCGTTTTCATGGTTTTTGGGGTCGCTGATTACGAAAATGAGGTCAAAATGAAAATCCAAGATGGCGGTTAGGAAATTTTTTGGTGTTCCGTCATGGGTGTCGTTTTCATGGTTTTTGGGGTCGCTGATTACGAAAATGAGTTCAAAATGAAAATACAAGATGGCGGCCAGGTAAATTTTTCGTTTTTCCGTCATGGGTGTCGTTTTCATGGCTTTTGGGGTCGCTGATTACGAAAATGAGTTCAAAATGAAAATACAAGATGATATAATTCTTAGAGGATATTGATGATTGGATACAGCGCTCCTTTGACTCTCTTGGCCTTTTCAATATTTTCTTTGGCATGCTTATTCATCAAAAGCCTTTTATCCAGCCAGACTCCGAGGTATTTTATTTCTGGTTTGAATACAATGCGTTCCCCACGTATTTGAACATAATTGCGATACCTTGTGTTCAAATTGTTGAGTCTTGGTCTCTTGTGCGAAAACATTATGCATTCTGTCTTATCGACATTGCATTTGAGGCCCTATTTTCTGTAGTAATCAATTATGTCGATGGCGGCCCACTCTGCTCGGCGCGTAGCGTGGTCCGGTATTTCAGCTGCGTTGAGTATACATAGATCGTCGGCGTACTGTGACAGCATCTGACCTGCTATTCTTTCGTTAGGTAGGTCAGCCACATAGAGGTTGAAGATCGCCGGACCGAGTATCGATCCTTGGGGCACCCCGTGCGGCACACGCTGCTCCGTTCCCAAAGTGGTTCTGAAGCTGCCTCTTGTTGTCCTGTTGCTCAGGTAGTTCTCGATCATCTTTACGATGTTGTTCGATTGAACGAACGTTCGATTGAAGTTCGATCAAGTGGTGCAAATGAGGTAGACATTTCTGTACATTCGTCATTTGTATCGATAGTAGCTTCCTTGACTATGGCTGTGTCGATCATTCTATCGATGATTTCTAATTCATTGGTGCAATCGCTAAAGTGAGGCAGTTTCATGATGGGTTTTTTCATTGCTCTTTGCACGGCCCACATGCGTTTCCGATTATCTTTAGTGTTTTCAAGTAGCTTGGTCAGTTCGGCTTCTTTATGCTTTATCATTTCTTTAGTCAATTGATGCTTACAGGAGTTGTATTGCCTTCTTGCCACTGTTCTGAGGTCAGTGTGTCTAAGTTGCCAGGCATGTTGCTTGACGTTACGCTCGGCTATTCTTTCTCTTATGTGTGTTGGAAGTCTGTCTTTGGAGTCCACGATTCTCAGCGGGGCTAACTCGTCGAGTGTTTTGACGACAGCTTTTTCTACTTCCAAGATATAAAATAGCTGAATTTGTAACGCAAATCGTTGATGATTATCGGGGGAACGTATCCACTCTTGTTTGCTTTTGAATCTTCCATGCGCGTCATTGGAGGACTGTTCTTTCTCGCGGCTGGTCTCTATGCTTTCGGGGCGTTGGTATCCCCACCCTCGGGCAGTGTACGCTTGCGTGACAAACTGCGCGAGTCAGCTGAGTTTGAACGTAATGATGATGCTGTTGACAGCGAGCGTCCAGATCCGGGCTCATTCGGCTTGCAACGAAGTACATTGAACCGGTTTGAGGTGGTAATCGCCGCACATTCGGCGTGCGTTGCGCGTACGCCGACGTCTGCTGTTACTTCAGACTGTTTACATTGTTTATTTAGTGCACTTGTACTCGTTACCGGACTAAAGAACGTCCCTGTTTATTGCAAAACCATAACCGCTGAAATATACCTACTTAGGTCTACCCGTCTTTCTTTCTCGGGTACGTAGTGCCTAAGCCTGGTCAGAGTTTTTATGCCGCCCATGGATCCGACTTGGATTTGCATGCTGTCGAGAAATATTTCTCAGGCATAATGCTGCTAGAACACTTCCTTGCGGAACTCCGTAGGTAACGGTTCGTTCCTCCGATAGAAAGTTTTCTTCAAGTTTGGTTTTAGTGTTTAGTCTACTTATTTAGGTTATTTGTTTTCTGTCGTTCAAATATGATTTGATAAGTTCAAGAACATAACGTTTAAACATTAACGTTCTAAAACCGTACGAATCAAGTTTTTTAAATAAAATATCATGTTGGACATAATCAAATGCCTGAGTCATATCACAAAAAAGAGCACAGACTGGAGTATTTTTATTCATATTTGACTTTGACATAACTGCGTGCAAAAAATCATAAACTGCCATATTTATCGTTTTCTTTTTCTAAATCCTTTTTGTTCGGTACAGAGTATATTGTTCACTTCTAGCTTCTCCCATGACGGAAAAACCAAAAATTTTCCTGGCCGCCATCTTGGTTTTTCATTTTGACCTCATTTTCGTAATCAGCGACCCCAAAAACCATGAAAACGACACCCATGACGGAAAAACGAAAAATTTACCTGGCTGCCATCTTGGATTTTCATTTTGACCTCATTTTTGTAATCAGCGACCCCAAAAACCATGAAAACGACACCCATGACTGAATAACCAAAAAATTTATTGGCCGCCATCGTGGATTTTCATTTTGGCTTCATTTTCGTAATCAGCGACCCCGTAAACCATAAAAACGACACCCATGATGGAAAAACTAAAAATTTTCTTGCACTGATTATACATTTTCTGACACGGTTTGGTACTAATTCATTGGTTTGGGTAGGTTTGGGTTGAATAAAATCAGAGAATAGAAGTTCATGAGTCTGTATACTTACTTAGGGTATACCTAAATCAGGCGATCAGCGTAGGCAAACTTACCTATTTTTTTCCGACCTACCTACCTACGCAATTGTGAAACGTAGGTACACATGGCTACACATCTATCTATCTATATAAATAAAAAGAGAAGTCCTGACTGACTGATTGACTGACTGACTCATCAACGCCCAGCCCAAACCCTTGGACCTAGAAAGCTGAAATTTTGCACAGAGGTTCCCTTTATAATGTAGACTAGGATTTAGGAATAAGGAAGGATTTTTCGAAATTCAACCCCTAAGGGAGTTAAATAGGGGATGAAAGTTTGTATGAAAAGTCGTCATTTTCACGCGGGCGAAGCCGCTGGCAAAGTCAAAGCTAATAAAAAAAAGTGCTTTATTCTGAAAGAACTCGTTCGCCTTAGCATTTTTTTATATGACACCAAAGCTGTAGCATCAATATACTTGGTGGTATTCATGTTAAAAAAACCTGATTTTTCATACATTTTTCCTTTCAATTAATCTGAAAAAAAAATGTCCCAAGTCTCTTAACTTCCGAGATCCGCCAAAAGGGGGGAGAAAGGGGGCAAATGGGGCAACTTTGAAAAAGGTAGGAGGGGAAAAGAGGGCAAAAAGGGGAGGTTTTGCACTTTTTAGCTACTTATACGCTTCACCCACTCAAGACCTACCTACCACCGAGGAAAAGCTATCGTGACCTTATCCTTACGCTCCGGGGGTCGCCGGCTCGCTCCGCTCGCCCGCTCCCCCCTTCGCTTTACCGGTACCACCACAAAATAGGTTTCGACGCCTACCATACTATAATACGCTACGGAGGTCGCCGGCTCGCTTCGCTCGCCACCTCCCCTCTTCCTTCCACTCAAGACCTGCCTACCACCGAGAAAAAGCTATCGTGACCTTATCCCTACGCTACGGGGGTCGCTGACCTAATCCCTACGCTACGGGGGTCGCCGGCTCGCTTCTCTCGCCCGCTCTCGTCTTCGCTTTATCTTCCGAGCCTCCTCTATACGAATCCGTAAACAAAACAGAAAAAAAGGGGTGAAGGGGGGGGGGGGGGGGGGGTAGCTTTGAAAAATGATTTCGACTAACGCATTGCCCCTTTCAATAAATCTGAATAAAAAAATGTTCCAAGTCTTTTAACTTCCGAGATCCGCCTAAAGGGGGGGTGAAGGGGGGCAAGGGGGTCAACATTGAAAAATGGTTTTTACTTCCCCGAGCTTCCTCTATACGAATCCCTAAAAAAAAACCCGTAAAGTCTCTTTGTTTCCGAGATACGATAGGGAGGGGGGAGAAAGGGGAGGAAAAGGGGGGGTTTGGCACTTTTCCCATACTCACGAGAGTTACTTGTTTACGAATCTGTCAAAATATAATTCTGTCAATCAGTGAGTCAGTGCTGGTAATTGAGCTTTATATAGTATTTTTAGAACTCAAATAATACCAAGTATAGTGATGCTACAGCTTTGGTGTCATATAAAAAAATTCTAAGGCAGACGAGTTCTATCAGAATAAAACACTTTTTTATTTGGCCGGCACTTTTACTTTTGGACCAAAACTGTATGAAATGTGGATGATGTCCTTTCCAGTTTACGCTGATCTCGCACTGTACGGAAATCCTATACAATTCGAGACCAGCTTATACTGGAAATGTATAGCTTGATGTGTACTGTGTAGGCGCGTGTACTACTTACATCTATTGATCGAATCATATTTAATTCATGTGAAACCAGCAAGATACGTGAATACACAGACAAACTAAGTACTTTGATTTTTAACTGTCAGCGAAATGACGTTCTAAAAATGGTAGCAGTTGCACAGATTGCCAGATACTGCACTCCATGTACATATACGCGCTAACTACCTACCTATAGCCTACCGGGCGCCCAGGCTACCGGTAACAGTGGGTTGTCAACAGCCGCGCGGCGCGTAGGTACATACGCATAAATATATTTCGGTCGACTTGACATTAGTTTTGAAATCCTAAGATATTATTATGTCTATTATTGGCATAATATTATGTGCAGTAGATGAATGTAGATCCAGCAAGACGTGTGACGTTCGAAAAGTGCTGTTTATCAGCCTAGTTTGAATAAATGACTTTTGATTTTGAAACAAGAGAAGAGATAAAAACTTATCTTTTTCGGTTTTCCTCGTGATACAGAAATGCAAGTTTTTTTTTGTTATGAAAAAATGTACTTTCCTTTAAGTAATTATTTCTATTCTAGTTCTATAAGTAGGTACATTTTTTCATCGTCGATGTTTTTAAATGTAACCACGACACAGGGGAAATTCCTAGTGTAGAATAATGTTTTAAAAAAGACATTTTTAGGGTTCCGTACCTCAAAAGGAAAAACCGGAACCCTTATAGGATCACTTTGTTGTCCGTCTGTCCGTCCGTCCGTCTGTCAAGACCCTTTTTCTCAGGAACGCGTGGAGGTATGAAACTGAAATTTATATCAATTACTCAGGTCTACTGTCCCTTGAAGCTGTGAAAAAATCAAACTTCTAAGCCAACGCAATCAAAAGATACAGCCGTTTATGCCGCAAATTTTCGACACTTGCAAGGGAATCAAAACCTACAGGGTGCTTCCCGTGAACTCAGAATCTTGAAATTTGGTACGAAGCAACGTCTTATAGCATAGATAAAGGAAAAATTACGAAAACCATAAATTTTTAGTTACATCACATAATAAAAATATTCTAAGTAATTTTAAACTTTGTTTGTACGGAACCCTCGGTGCGCGAGTCCGACTCGCACTTGGCCGGTTTTTTTTTTCTTTCTTTTTACAAGATTTTATTTAGTTTCGCTTGTTCCATTGTCTGTCTGTAATAAAATCATGCTAATTTTTAACCCACTTCCCGGCTTCCGATTGATCGGAAGCACTCGTAATAGTAGGTAGGTAGGTATATAGCCGCAGGCCCGGACTGACCGAAACGGTATGCTGCTGATTTTATACAATTTCTTCCACGGGCCAATGAAACTTGACCTCTGGATTGTATAAACGCTTATACGATTCAGGGACCAAATTATATTGGTTTTATGTTTTGTATGGGAGTTTTTAGCTTTCTTCACCCCAAATTTCACAATTCTAGGATGACCGGGAGTGCCCTATAGGTTTAGATTTTTGTTATATCAAAAATCTACGGGGTAGATACCTACTTCTCGTGGTCCAAGAATGGGTCTGACAAACGTTTTTTAATTAACATACCAAATAAATCTTCAAAAAATTACTTACGAGAAAAACTGTATTTTTACTTTTATCATATCTTAAAAAATGGCTGAGATATTTACGATCAAAGTGCGCAATTCCGGCCGTAGGTTTTTAAAAACGCGGGCGGGCGTGAGTGACATAGAGTAAGTAAAAGTTGTGAGTGAGCGCCCGCCCGCGTTTCTACCCAATGACGTCACAACATTCGTCATTCGACAATCGCGCTCTATTTTGCACGCCGCGCCGCACACTGGTCCCAAATTAAAAAAAAGTGGACATTGATAGTAGACCGCTGATATTTTTTTTCATTGTTGATATAATGATAACAGATAAGGCAAAAAAATATTATTGTCCTACTTCAAATACTTTTCTCTAAAAAAAATATTTTTTTTTTTTGTATGGGAGTGATTACATTTTACTCAATTTCTCAAAAACCTTAAGCGATGTCGAGATGGCATTCACATATGTTAGAAAACTAATAATTCTGAGTATTTGGCTCGAAGAAACTTATTGCTTATCTCTGCGTACTTTCGAGATAATAGTGACAGAAGTGCCATCTCGACATCGCTTAAAGTTTTTGAGAAATTGAGTAAAATGTAATCGCTCCCATACAAAAAAAAAGAAATATTTTTTTTACAGAAAAGTATTTGAAGTACGACAATAATATTTTTTTGCCTTATCGGTTATCATTGTATCAACAATAAAAAAAAATATCAGCGGTCTACTATCAATGTCCACTTTTTTTTAATTTGGGACCAGTGTGCGGGCGTGCGCAGTAAAAATCAAAAATCAAAATTATAAAGCTCTCTGTGATAAAAACGGAAAAAAATACTGTATTATGCCTCAGTGCTTCAAGTCGTATTATCGCCCGTTAGGCTCGTCTTGTAGGTATATTTACTTGAATACTCATGGTTAGGAGACTCCAAAGAGATTTCAAAGAACTAAGTAATAGAATGTACACTCCTTTGCAAAAAAAACGGGCACCTTAGGAAATTTACGTTCTAAGGTCGATTTGAGTTAATTCAATGAAATTTAATTGTTTGACGTAGTCTGTATACATATAATCGTGTAAATTAATACGCGTGAAGTGAACTGTGGCAATTTAAAAAAAAAATCTATGAATTCTTTAAAACCAATGTACACGGCCAAACAATAAGAAGTGGTCGGCAATAACGACAAGAAGATTTTTTTACTTTGTTTAATTAAATAAAGTTACAAATGTAATAACCTAATAACGAATGTGACCTCCTCTTGCCAAAATCACAGCTTCAATCCTTCTGGGCATGCTTTCCACGATGTTTTTATTGACGTTTTGAGGAATACGTTCCCACTCTTCTGCAATGACTCTTTTTAGCTCCCTGATGTTTTGTGGAGCATGTTGCACTAATCTTACCCGTCTCTTTAGAACATCCCAGACATGCTCAATTGGATTGAGGTCAGGACTTCGAGCTGGCCAATCTAAACGACGGATCCCAACTTCTTGCATGTACGCTTCCACGTCGCCAGAACGGTGCGGGCGAGCATTGTCGTCCATAAAAATGGAATCTTCCCCAAGTGCAGTCAATGCGGGTTGTGGATATGGAATTAGGACTTCCATTATGTACCGGTGTGCATTTAATGTTCCATTTTCTATGAGAACTAACTCCGTACGCCCCGTCGAATTAATTGCTGCCCAAAACATAACGGAGCCTCCGCCATAAGGAGTGATTTCTTCGAAACACACTTCCGCATAGCGTTCCCGTGGTCTTCGTAGCACTCGCCGGCGTCGGTCCTCTCCACACAAAGAGATTCTAGCTTCATCAGAAAACAATACTTTATTCCAGTCCTCCAGAGTCCATGAAGCACAGTTTCGAGCAAACTGAAGTCGAGCAACACGGTGCTCACGGAGTAATTTAGGTCCCCGAGCCGGGCGGTAACTCCTGATATTGGCAGCCAAAAGCCTCCTCCTGACGGTCCACAAGCTAACTTCTACTCCTCTTACTTCTTCAAGGCTCTTCTTCAGGTCCACACTTGACGCCTTACGATTCCGCAAGGCCTGACTCACCAAAAAGCGGTCATCTCTTGGTTCTGTGCGTCGTTTTCTTCCCGAACCGGGTCTTCTTTTGACCGAACCGGTCTCTTGATACCGTTGCCAAGTCCTCTGGACAGTTGAACGACTCACATTTAGCCGCTGAG
The DNA here is from genome assembly GCA_949775195.1 of Diarsia dahlii. NCBI lineage: Eukaryota > Metazoa > Arthropoda > Insecta > Lepidoptera > Noctuidae > Diarsia > Diarsia dahlii. The sequence continues at coordinate 8,396,345 of OX459210.1, read as the reverse complement.
ACACGTAAGTTTGCGAACAACCTTCTTCAAGTAGGGCTATAATTTTACCGGCCCTTATCGCTTTATCACTCATGTCAAAAAGTGGTATTTAATGTAAAAAGAAAGATAAAATTGTTTAATTTGCAGAAAATATCCAAAAAGTTTTAAAATTTTAGTAATCAGTAATAAAATCGTTTCAGCAATTCGCGCCATTAGTAAAGCAATTTTACAATAATCTACAATAATCATTATTTTCCTTTTGTTAATTTCAAAATTTAAATTTTGAACGTACAGAATCATGCCAGGATTCTTCAAACAACATGCCAATACATCGTCAAATTAATAAAACCTCTTACTTGTCCTTCTTCATTGAAGTAGAGAAAAAAATATGAAGTGCCCGTTTTTTTTGCAAAAGAGTTTATTTGTAGTTTGTACGACTCCAGTCAGTAAACCTCAGCTGTGAACACACACACACACCCAGACACACACGCACACGCATCAGACATCTGTCATTTTTTACTTTGATTTTGACAGCGCTCACGGTGATATTTATTTGGGGCATGGTCGGTGTAATCGCAAGATGGCGCATGTCATGACGTCATCTATGACAATTCAAGGGACATCGATATCGCACTCACAGTAATTCGGTACGGGTTTATGGACGCTCAAATCGATTACAGCGTAATTCGGAACGCACCCTTGCATTCCACAGCTTGACAAGTTGACACTTGACACTTTGACAGCTTGATGATACAAATTTCTTGAAGCATTTCAAAATTTCAAAGACACATTTGCTGTTGTGTTTATTTATTCTTTTTGATTACAGATTTAATTGTAACTCTACTTATGATGAACCCGACTATTAAGCTTGCGTTTATACGACATTAATTATGTATTCAGGGCCGTGAAAATCACGGAAAAAAGTGCAAGCAACATTGAAAAGACACATCATGGGAATTGATAAAATGATTTATAGTGAGTAAATCAGATTCCTGGAATGGTAAGATATCAGCCATCCTCATATTGTTTCTTACTTTCTAAGAAGCCACAGCACAAGCCAGTACAAGAATTATGATTGTCACTTTGTTCATTTTAGGTTTGCAAACGTCGTATTGCCAATTTGGTTCACTGGCGTAGGCCATAAAACTGTTTTCTTTTTTACAGGTATTAAAGAAGCAGAAAATACTATTGTAGAAATAAAATGTTTTCCCTCCTTGGAAAGGAAATCGCAAAATATTAGAGAAGCATAAAAAAATAAAAAGAAATCCTATTCATTTGGAAAATGATGTTTTAGTTATGATCAAAAAGCATAATTATTATTATCAAGTAAGTAACAAATATCATTATTTCTTGGTTCATGTATGTATAAAAATAATGTATTTCTTGGATTGTTTTTGTTTCTTTTCAACAGCTGTTATTATTTTGATTCTAGGTCCAGGGTCAATTGCGAATTATCAAAATTAATAATTAATGTTACCTACTTCATTTGCTTTATATCCGTCACCCATCCATTGACTGTCATAGAAGTTAACCGGGATGAGGAATTTATCAACGCCATGATGCCAAAGTTTTGTGAAACATGTGTACTGCCGGAAATTATTTTGAGACGAGTTGAGAAAATGCTAAATGTCTAGACATCAAGGAATTAAAAGGTATGAAAAATTGAAGTCTTACTCATTTCCTAACTTATTCGAGGTGTCGGTTCAGTATGAATAGTCTAACAAAAATGTGTAAATTCATTTGTTGCAGCGAAAACTACGTCTTCCAGCATTTGATTCAGATCGCACGGAAAAGATATAAATGGAAATGATATTTAAGTGACAAGCAGAAGATTGATACGGCGAGGCGACAGCGGCGACATAAACGTAGCGCAAAGAAGAGAAGATTTTTATCTTTGTATGGTGGTACGAGTCGAATCTTGCTTTGCTTTGTGTAAATTATTTCATCACCACTGTTCAGAGGAGGCCTGAGTCTCAGCAGTGGGAACATTATAGACTAAAATTATTATGCTATTTTTGTACGTAGCGATGTATAGTTTGTGTTATTTGTTAGTTTATAAGAATTTTCTGTGTAGATATGTTTCAGTCATGTATTTAGGTACCGGCCTAACAATTCAATTGAAAAACAATATTTATTGAAGTTCAAAATTGTATAATTTTTTTTTTTTTTTTAATTTTATTTATTGGGGAAAACAAACAGTGACACATTACAAAAATATAAAATAACAATATTACAAGTATGAGCAAATGTGTTACCAACAACATTTTCCACAGAATACATATTAAAAAAATACAAGCTTTACAAATCATACAAAGATAGAACTACAATCTAAAATCTAAATTTTTTATAAAGTTAAACTAAATACAGATATAAATATAAAACATTACAAGTTTCCTCCTAATAATAATATTTTAGAGCTAAGCGTTGTGAATGTTTGAATTTTTTGTTATCCAAAAATATACATTATATAGTAACTTGAAACATATTCTCATACATTTCTATATATCAAGGTATGCGAGCCTAACTAGTGCTAACCGATTAATGTTTTTAAAATAATGTTTTTAAATTTACCAGCAGAGAGAACAAACATGTCAACATCATGGAAAAGTTTGTTATAATTGCCAGTAAGTCGCCGCAGAGGTGCCCGCAAACCCGCGTTATTATGACTCGAGCTAACGGCAAACGGCGGACGTGTGCGCACCCCGCGACACACTGTAGTTCTCGGAACTATGTAACTTATTTTATTTCTAATGTTTATACAGTCATAAACATTGTTACACAAATCAAACAAGAATACCGTATCCAAGAGTGTACGTCTAGATTTAAGATCAAGTAATTTATACTTTTTATGTAAATCATTATATGATACAGATGTATGGAAACAACGGTAATGCATGGCTTTTATAAATTTTCTCTGGACCTTTTCAATTTGTTCTGAGTATTTATTGTAAAAGGGATTCCACACCGGCACTGCATATTCAAGCTGCGATCTGATCAGAGACTTATACAGATATAAATAGGTAGATGGGCGCTTAAAGTTCTTCGCAGATCTCATCACGAATCCATACATTCGATAGGCATTATTGACAACCTTATTAATGTGGTCATCAAGGTGAAGTTTATCGTCGAGGAGAATCCCGAGATCACGGACAAGCGATACCCTCGACAACAAAGTATCATCTAACGAATAATGGTACTTGAGAACTTTTTTATTTTTCGTGAAACTGATGCAACAGCATTTGGATATACTTAGCTGCAGTTTATTACTCCTACAATATTCACTAAAACGATCCAAATCCTCCTGTAGTAATAGACTGTCTTGCAAATTTTTGATGGGCCTGTAAATCTTGAGGTCGTCAGCATAAAGTAAGACTTTAGAGTTTTTAAAACAAGACATGACGTCGTTTATAAATAGTATAAACATTAAAGGTCCCAAAATGGAGCCTTGAGGCACACCGGAAGTCACGTCAATAGTAGTGGCAGACCTGAAACCATTAATTACAACTCTTTGAGTTCTATTCGTGACGTATGAAGTAAACCATCGAAGTAAATCACCACGTATGCCGTTAAATGCAATTTTATTCAGAAGCAAATTATGATCAACCTTGTCGAATGCCTTTCGAAAATCTGTGTAAATGGCATCCACTTGAACACGAGAATCCATGTTGTTGAATAAGTAATCCGTAAAGGCCACCAAATTGGTTGTAGTTGATCGTTTCTTGACGAATCCGTGTTGTTGTTGGATAATGCTGTGATGCAGAACAGGGTATACTTTATCGTGGACTAACCTCTCGAAAAGCTTCGGCAAGGCTGACATAATGGATATGGGACGATAGTTCTCAACATCTTCCTTAGAGCCCGATTTATAAACTGGTGTTATATTTGCGCTTTTCCACATCTCAGGGAAAATTCCTCGTGCTAGTGATCTATTGAACACAATGTGTAAAGGAGTACAAATATTTTCTGCAGTAGCTTTAAGAAAAGTAACTGGTAAGCCATCTGGACCTGGGCCTTTAGCTGGGTCTAAAGTTTCAAGGGCACTTAATATCTCTTCTTTACTCAACTCTATCCTACTAATAAGGGCACTGTGTTCAACAGATTCATCACACGATGGAACATTTCCCAAAGTTGGCTGTTCATAAACTGAATTAAAGAATGCAGAAAAAAAGTTACAAATTTCCTCGGGGTCATTGGTGCTTTTGTTTTTATATTTCATGTCCGAAGGGATCCCAGTAGAAGACTTTCGGTTAGCAATGTACGTCCAGAAATGTTTAACGTTATCGCGTATGCCGTCCTCTACAGAGTCCATGTACTTTTTATAACAGTTTGTGCATTCGTCATGAAACCTGGATCGGTATAAAGAGAATTGTTCATAATCAGATATATTGTGATAGATCTTCCATCTAACCCAAGCCTTACCCTTGTTTTTATATATATGTATAAGGGATGGCGAAAACCAAATTGGGAATTTCGGAGATTTTGAATTTACTAGTGGAACATAAGATCTAATTAAGCCAAAAATGATATTATAAAATTTATTTATAGCAATATCTACCGATTGTTCTAACCCAATCAGCTCGTCCCAATTAATTTTGTTTAATTCCTCATTTATCTTCTCATAATCACCCTTAAAATAATTAAACTTTTTTAATGAATTTCGAGTCATGGTTTTTTGGGCAGATTTATACGGTATTAGTACACAAAAAGGTGGGTGATAATTATCTACTTGCAGCAAGAAGTCAGTGGGGGGGAACACAGAGCATTCATTATTACTGATAGCCAGGTCCAATAATCTTCCACTCTGATTCTTAATAGTATTGTACTGATAGGCGTGAAGGTATGACATAAATACTCCAAGGTGTTCGCAAATAGAGGAATTGTCACTACAAATTAGTCCCGACGATGATACATTGTTATCACAGGGAGTCCAGATCGCGTCAGGCAGATTGTAATCACCCAAGAGGTAAAATTGCTCGACATTAGTGTCGTCAATTAAGGATTGCATGAGATCGAAGTATTGAACAAATACAGAATCAGACGTTCGAGGCGGTATGTAAGTTGCCCCGAAGATTAAGTACTTTCCCCTAGTTGGGCTGGGCAATTTTATAAGAACGTATTCCAAGTTTTCCTCTAGACCTAGCCGAGGGCTAATCCTTACCGAGCACAACCCCTTCATTACCGCTATGAGGACGCCACCTCCGTCTTTTTTATTGGTGGCTGAACGGTCTCGGTCACACCTATGTACCATATAGCGAGAATCAATGAACTCGTTATCAAATATTTCAGGGATTAACCAGGTTTCTGTCAGTATTATAATATCATAACAGTGCGCCAGTATATTCATGTATAAAATATGCAGTTTAGTGCGGATCCCTCGACAATTCTGATAATAGATAACTAAATTATCCGCCATTGAAGTGGTATATTTCGCAATAAAATATCAGGCCAGCACTACACGTTTCACAATATAATAATTTAGCCATGCAATATATTTTAAAAAAACACAATTTATCATCATAATAACAAAGATACATTAAAACTATGCATTTCAATAACCTATACATATTATAGCCATCACAACGTAGTAAATGTAGTAATTGAGTTGACATTATGGTGACAAAGTTTACCATTTGATCTTTAGCACGATAAAATATGACGGTATAATATAATTTAATATTGACCAACGTAATGGTTCCTACCTTACATCTTAAAATAATAGCCAGAGGAAAAAAAGTAGTTATACATCTGCTGATTTCACACAACCAAAACAATAACAACATTACAAGCCTAATAGTGCTTAAATATACTGTGTTTTTATATAAACAGTTATTATATTGAATGTGACTTGATCTTAGTGACGTCTTCTTGAGATCTAATTGCAAATGATTTTGCTCCTTCTTTTTCCCGTACGAGGATAGTTCCATGCTTGACCCATATAAACCGGTAATTGTTCGCTTTAGCAGCGTCTCGGCACTCACGAAATAACTTTTTGTTTTTCAGAGTGAGGTGTTCGTGCATATAGATAGGTATAGCCTTAACAGATAAGCCAATCTTTTCGGTGCTGAGTCCCTTATGCAAACGGTTTGCACTCAGGATATTATCCCTTATTATACGAGTAGTCAGTTTCACAATAATATTCTTGGGTTTGTCATTATCCCGATGGGCGTGTGGAACGCGGTGTATAGATGTAATGTCGCTCTGCTTTATATTACAATTTATAAAGGAACCAATGTTTATCATAATTGTAACCAAGTCTTCATTACGCCTTTCAGGAATATTACACAATTCAATGTTGCAGTTTCGGGCACTCTGTTCCAGGGTATCTATTTTAGCTTCAAGTTCTGTTAACGTACGTTTAGATTCAGTGTTCATGCTCCCATGCATTTGTTTACCAAAATCAGAAACTTTTCTTGAGATATCTGACTGTTCGCCACTGATGAACTGGATTGATTGCTTTAGACAGTCAATTTCTTTCGTGACATCCACATATTTTGTATCCATGTCAGAGATACGGTCTTTAATTAAAGATTGCTCGGCACGTAGTGATTGAAAGTCATTTTTAATATCTGCCATGACCTGCGTAAGCGCGGCCAGGTCTCCTTTGATAGAAACCACGTTGTCACATATCTGGTTAATATTACTCTCTAAATCACGCCTCCACTCATAAAGGGTACTCCTCATCTCAGTCGCCAATGTATTGATTGCTTGTAGTGGCATATTTAGTATACAGATATGATAAAAATATAGAAAGTTCAACAAAAAAAAAATGATTCTGCAGTGGGTTTGAGCTTAAAAACTCGAAAACAAAAAATAATAATATCAAAATCCAAAAAGTTATATGTCGGCTCGGATTTGAACTCTCTTCACTTTGCACGCAGATAGGTACGTCGCGCCTCAGAACCAACCTCTATTTGTTTTAGAGGACAACTTCGCACTAACTTGTCACAACAACACGTGTTTTTAAAACTTGCTTGATTAAGTTTAGCTCACTGATACTTGATAAATTGTTAATGTTTAAACACAGTTCACTTTGACTCTTAGTTCGTAGCCGATAACTGATTAGTTTAGACTTATATTTATGTTTAAAGTAGTTTTACGAATTAAATATCGAGCAGCGCTTGTAAGTACATCAGTTCGCGACGGCGGCGCACGGACGATAATAAGTAGGTATTCTTGAAAAATAAATGTTCTGGTTAGCTAGCAACCAACCACTTGTATGTTGTTGTGTAAGATACTTACATGTGCCGTTACCCGCACTTACGTGTGATAAATTGTAATCTACGAACTTTATTCTTTTTAATCCTAAATTCAGAATCAGAATTGTAAATATCAAAATATTTAAAAAAATGTATGTTATGTTTGTGTTTTGGTTATTGTAGTGAGAGTAAATAAAACGATTATTTGTGTGAAAATATTAACCATAGATAAATATTATTAATTTATAGTAATGTACAATAAAAAGCTTTACAATTGAATAAATATTGTTTTATTTATTTAGTACTCGTCACAATTTACTTACACGTTAGGTACTATTTAGGTTCAGTCACATTACAACAACCTATATAAATACAATATACCTTTATTACCCAAAATAATTTGTTGTGGTGAAAAGGTATCGGATTTCGATCCTAGACCAATAATTTTATATAAAGAAATAGATTGGAACATAACAATTTAACCTCTAGTAATATATAGTATGCTTAATAAAAATATTAGTATTTGTTTTTAGTTTTTGCTTTATTGTAACGACATTATTTTATCTTATAAATAATTAATTTGGTCCTCTTTCTTTAAATTAACGCCATCTAGTGGTGTCGTAAGTTACTACTATTTACTTTGCATGTGTGTATAATGAGTATATTCATGTGGCTTGATCTTTATGTGCATCTAATCTTTGTATGATACCAGTTAACAAGCACAGTGATTATCTAAAAAAATCAAGTTAGTGCCCAATGTGTCGTGAATAATAAAGTTGTCTATTAAAAATTTCTATGTTAGGTGTAAAAATTGAAAATGTTCGATATTGTGGATGTGTCGCCATCTAGCGACAAAATGCCAGTGAGAGCAATCATCCATTCACCTTAATTAATATAGTGTTCCTCTCCTGGAGAAAGGTCACCCAAGTCATGGGTCCTTTCCGTCGGGGCTCCGGGTTGTTCGTAAGAGATGACGCGGCCTCGACACAAAGGGCTAAGAAGGAACATGGGTGGATTTAGTCAGTAGAAGACTGACACTATCGCTCTACCCAGAGCGGGAAGTGAAATTTAATGATTTCCCACCCCCATAAAAAAGGCATGGGTCCTTCCCATGTGTGCTTCTTTTCGGTGCTGCATCTAAGGCGTCCCGTCAACCCTCTCGGTTTCCCACGACCCCGTCTGACTGTCTAAGGGCTTTGTTCTTATTTTTTATTTTTTCATCTAAAGCTTCTTGTTTAAAAACATTGTAATATCCAGTAAGTTTATTGACCTCTAATTCCACTTAGCAGCTTTATTGTTTCGATAACGTTTGCTAACACAACTTGTGTAAGTATTCCTTTTATTTGTTCAATAAATGTTTTATCAAAAATATAATAAACGAATGAGGACATTAATAATTATCGGTAAAATAAGTGAATAAAAATATACCTTAATACATGCTTAACCTCTCTTTGAGTAACTTTTGACATTAATATCCGTAAAATAAGTGAATAAAAATATACCTTAATACATACTTAATCTCTCTTTGAGTAATTTTTCGATCAAAGATCTTTACCTCAATCTGTTTGACCAGCTGTGATAGTATAGTGGTCTGACGGTCGGATTACCAAGTTAGTCTCGAATTAACTAATTAATAAACCCAAGACACTCACCTCTGATTTTGAATTCATTCATTTTTCATTCTAACCTTGCATCGCAACTGGGATGAGCAAGCAAGGCGGCCTGACACAGACCCTCCTTGCAAACTTCAAATGTGAAAATGAAACAATATAGAGAAGAAGCCTGAATTAAGTAATCTGAAATAGCCAATATTTTTACCCGACTACGGCAAAGCCAAAGGAGGGTTATGATTTTGACTGGCTATGTATGTATGTATGTTTGTATGTATGTATGTGTGTATCTTCATCTGTTCCCTCATAGCTTCTAATCTACATCGGAACTCGACATATGAGGTATCGTTAGAACCGTCTTCCGCTGAACGTAGGCTACGTGACGTGTCACAAAAAGCGATTTGGCGCCCTCTAGCAGGCAAAAAGTAAGGCTTAAAAAATAAAAATGGAGACAAATACGCCGTGTTTGGTATCATTTGAAAGGGCCTCACTTGTACATTTCCAAAATTTTGCTCAAATTTAAAATCACGCCCTCTAGCGGACAAAAAGTCAAGACTAAAAACCGACTACGACAAAAAAAAACGACGCTGAAAAAGTATGAAACAAGATTTTCAGGATAGAACAAAAAGAAAAGCCGTAGTCACACGTTATAGGTAACAACCTAAACACTTTAATACCGTGTGACTACGGCTTTTCTTTTTTTTTTGTCGTAGTCGGGTTTTAGTTTTTTAGTTTTTTTTTCTTTACATTTATAATGCTCGTTTCTTCTCGATGGAAAGAAGAACTTCGTCCCCAAGATCGCCCTCCAAGGGTATTGCCTCAGGCCAACGCGTAAAGCGGTCGACAGCGGTGAGACAATACTTGAAACCTCGGGACAGAGGCAATGGTCCTATCAGGTCAATGTGGACAAATTTGAAACGAGCTGCAGGAAGTTTGAAGGTGCCAACTGGAGCACTCGTATGACGTGTGATCTTGGAACGCTGACACGCTTATACACGCTCGTACCCAGTTCCTGCAGTCCTTCCTAACTTCAGGCCACACATACCGCTCAGAGACTAGTTTGGCGGTTGCACTACGCTCGTGACCGCAGCTTTACTTGCGTGAACTGAGGACAACATTTCTTCGGTGAAGGTAATGTCTGGTGACTCTGTATATCACGTCGGGGTCACCAATGAAGGAGCCCGTTTAACTAAAAACTTTACAATGATGTTAGAAAATATTTTTATTATAAAAATATTTTCTAACATCACACACAATGATGTTAGAAAATATTTTTATTATAAAAATATTTTCTAACATCATTGTAAAGTTTGTAAATTGTACATACATTTTCATGAATATAGTTTACACCTAACCCCGAATTTTATTCCTGCTCTCCAACTATCATCCCGGTTACTCAGCACCTTCCATATATTGAGAGGCCCGCCAAACGGGCTCCTTCATGCCTATCTTAAAACTATCGCTTTCTTCGGTGCAGGAAACATCTTGAGGAAACCAGTATGGCAGAATTGCCAGAGAGATATTTTTCAACGGCATGTAAAACCTATGGGCGGCGTAAAACTCGGACACCAGTTTTGTCACTAACCACTCGATAAAGAAAGATTTTAATTGAAGTCGACATTCCTTCTTCTAACCTAACAGACATGTGTGCTGGGGAGTAAGTTCTGCCACTTCTTCTTTCCAGCTAAAACACTAGGAAGTGTCGAAGAGTGGGTGTTTTAGGGAGCTGTCTCTTGTAAATAAGTTTTTTTTTTTTCAGCCTAGTTTTATAATTTTTATTTTGGATGTCTTCTTTATCTATCATATTTTCTTACTCGTCATTTCAGCAGTCACCTCCTAATAAAATAATATCTTTACATTTAATTCAGTCGACGATATATCTACAATGTTTCAAAAGTCGTGAACGTTAACATTCTGGCATACTGTATTATTATTAGCCTGTCTGGATAACGATCGGGAAACGCCTTGCGGTCTGCCAGGGCTCATGTTTACCGGCTCTTGAAGGTGAAAAACTGAAAACATACATAATATTTATAAAACACACAAATTCATTCGTAGTGACAATATTATCATTTCTTTTTGGCGTTTTAAACATATTCTTTTAATTTTTTTTTTCAAAATGATTTTCCTAGAAAGTCCTTATGAAGTTCTACTTTTCAGATTTCTTTCATATTTTCTAAACTTATGGTTCAAAAGTTAGAGGGGGGGGGACACATTGTTTTTTACATTTGGAGCGATTATTTCCGAAATTATTGACATTATCAAAACATGATTTTAGTAAACCCCTATTCATTTTTAAATACCCTTTCAACACGTCAGGGTTGAAATAAAAAAAAAAAATACTTCCCACTTTACACACTTTTTTTTGGCGACTGGCCTGTTGGTCTAGTGGTTAGTGACCCTAACTGCTATGCCGGAGGTCGTGGGTTCGATTCCCACCCAGGACAAATGTTTGTGTGATGAGCACGATCATTTGTTCTGTGTCTGGGTGTAATGCATCTATAATATGTATGTATTTAGAAATATATAAGTATGTTTATCAGTTGTCTAGTACCCATAACACAAGCTCTGCTTAGCTTGGGACTAGATGGCGTTGTGTGATAGTTGTGGAATATTATTATTTGTTTGTATACTTTTACACATCTCGGCTTTATAACCGGATTTATAGAATAGCACGGGCCGAAGCCAAGTACTACCCCGAGAAAGAGATGATATGATGAGGTGATGATATGATTGAATTTTGCGATGATGAGTTTCTGTGTCTGTTGAATTGTGTATGTGTGATTGTTTGAAGTTGTGTGTTTGTGGTGGTGACTACAGATTCATTTTCATTTTGCAAAAATTTTCTGACTATCCTGCATGTATTCAGGATTGCGGCTTTCTGAAGACTTTGGTATGTGTAAGGTGGTAAGTCAAGAGTTATTAGAGACTGGTGGAGTTGCTTGGGAATAACTCCAGTTGTTGATAGCACAATAGGGACTATGGCGACTTTGCTAAGACACCACATTCGGCTGATTTCTATTTTAAGATCTGTATATTTTGACATTTTTTCTGCTATTGTTTTTTGTAGATTGTGGGTATTAGGTACGGCGATGTCTATGAGTTGTGCGGTTTTGTTACATTTGTCTATTAACGTGATATCTGGTCTATTATAGTGTATTGTTTTATCTGTAAAAATTCCTCGGTCGAAGTACAATTTGTGGGTAGCGTTTTCAAGAGTAATTTTTGGCTGGTATTTATAATAGGGCACAGGTGGGGTGGAGATTAAGTTATATTTTATAGCTAATTTTTGATGTATTATGTTCGCTATTTGGTCATGCCTGTGTTTATAATCAGTCTGAGCGACTGCTTTACACGCACCTGTAATATGCTGAATAGTCTCGGAGGAACTATTGCATCGCCTACATATATCTATTGTTTGAGGAACTCTCATGATGTGTTTCTGATAATTGCGGGTTTCTATGACTTGGTCCTGAATCGCTATCATGAACCCTTCGGTCTCAGGGAACAATTCTCCACGCCTTAGCCATTCGTTCGACGCTAACTTGTCGACGTTAGGTAGGCTAAGGTCGTGTCGATGTCTCCCATGCAGTGACTTTTGAGTCCACTCTGCGATTTTAGTCTGTCGGTCAGTCTGTTGTTCATTGTTCTGTGTTGTCCTGTCATGCATGTTTAAAGGAGTAAGTTTTTTATCATTAAACGCTATTGCTTTGTGTAGGGTTGAAGTAGAGCTTTTATTGTGAAAATATGTTCTTAATGTCGTAATTTGCTTATTATGTAGGTTTGTGATATCTATGATCCCCCTGCCACCTTCGTTCCTGGGCAGTGTAAGCCTCTGTACACATGACCTAGGATGATGTCTCCTATGTTTAGTGAGGGTTGTATTCACAATTCTTTGTAAGCTTTTGAGGTCGGTCTTGTTCCATTTAATGATACCAAAGGAGTAGGTAAGAATAGGGATGGCATAAGTGTTAATTGCTTTTGTTGTATTTTTAGCGTTAATTTGAGTACTAAATATTGTTTTTAACCTATGTTTAAATTTTTTAGTAAGTGTATTTTTTATTTCCTTATGCATAATCTGTTTAGATTGTATATACCCTAAATATTTGTATGTCCCGGTTTCGTCTAACGAATCTATTATCGCGCCTGTCTGCATTTGGTATGAATGTGTGTATGTTTTTCCTGCTTTTATTGAATTAATTTTACATTTGTCAATCCCAAATTCCATGCCTATATCGTTAGAGAACGTTTCAGTTACATCAGCTAGATTGTATAAGTCATCAGGGGAAGTTGCATACAGCTTGATATCATCCATATAAAGAAGATGGTTTATTTTACAATTTTGTTGGTCAGTCAGTATGTCAGTCATTGTGTCATTGTATTGGAGTTGATAGCCGGGTTTCTGCGCATTTAGTTTGTTGGAAAGGGGGTTTAAAGCAAGACAGAACCATAGTGGGCTGAGTGAGTCTCCTTGGAATATTACCACTATTTCTGTTGATGTGTTCAGTAGTAAACGCGTCCTCCATTTTTCAGCAATATTACCTAAAAAGCTGATGAGTAGTGGATGTATTTTATATATTTTTAAAACTTTGATTAACCATGAATGAGGGACTGAGTCGTATGCTTTCCGATAATCTATATACATTGTGTGTAAATCATTTTTCGTACTTTGAACCTTTTTATGGATAACTGCGTCTATTGTTAACTGTTCTTTACACCCTTGGCTTAACCTCTTACATCCCTTCTGTTCTTCTGTTAATATTTTGTGTGTTTCAAGATGTTTATAAATAATATTAGTAACGCATGATGTCATTATTTTATAAATGGTTTGCAGACAAGTAATTGGTCTATATTTTGCAGGATTCAATGGGTCGCTAGGATCTTTTGGTAGCATATAGGTCTTTCCTTCGGTTATGTATGAGGGAAGTGTTTTAGGGTCTTTTATAAAATCGTTAATATGGTTAAATAGGTGTGGATGTACATGTGTAAATTTTTTGTACCAGTAATTGTGTATGTTATCTGAACCAGGCGCTTTCCAATTGTGTATTCTTTTAATAACGTCGTGAAAAGTTCCTATATCAACCTGATCAAAAGTCATTGCTTCAGTGTTTGAATGGATTACCTCTTCTTCTTTAATCCATTCTGCTTCGGCGTTGTGGCAGACAGGATTTTCCCAAATGCCAGCCCAAAATTGATGTAACTCTGCAGCAGTTGGAAAAGCTGTATGTGTATTATTACTAGATGTTGTTTGATTTGTTGTTGATTTATTTAGTGATCGGTAAAAAAGTTTTTCGTTATTCACGAACTGGTTATTTTGTGTTTTACGAAGTGTGCATTTAGTGTATCGATTAAGTCTACTCTTTATTACTGCTAGTTTCTGTTTAAGAGTATCTAGGAAATGTTCAAGTTCGGTGTTAGGTTGTTCATGTGTTGCATGTATTCTGTAGTCTCTTAATATTGCCTCCACTGCCTTGTTTAGTTTTCTACTTCTATGGCCCTGCATATAATGGCTTAATCTACCAATTTTTGCTCTGAAAACCTCAATTTTTTGCTCTAGCCTTTTCTGCCATTTAGGTTTGTGAACTTGATGGAGTCTACTTCTATCTTCAGGAGGTGTGAGTGAAATTTTACTGCCGTTGGCTTTAGCAGCTGTCCATGCAGCGCAGTATATTATTGTCTGGAGACTATTAAAATCTGTATCACTAGTAATTTGTTCCTGTAAAATTATTCTATTGATGTAGTTAACTATATTTGCAAACTTTTTTGATGCCTTTTGCTTAGGTATGTAACATCTCTCTGTAGGGTGTGTGTCTTTGTAGTATTGTAGTGTTTGCGAGAATATTTCATCTATGTCAGAATTTCTTTCTAGGCTAGTAGGTGGTATGTTAAGATGTATAGGGTGATCTGTACCTAAGTTATTGAGGTTATTATCATTTATGCCTTCTCCTATATACTCGGTTTGTGATGGCTGTATATTTTCCATCTCTATATTTAGTGTATCTGTATTTGTATGTGACTGTAAATTTTCTACCTCTGTGTTTGACCTACTAGTATCAGCTGGTCTTAGGAAAGACTCTGTTTCAAGCAATTCATTCTCTATATTGATTTTAACATTTGCAACCGTGCTTCTGAAATCATATTATTATTTACTATTATTCTTTTTTGATCTGATATACGCTGTTCTGATAAATGTGCTAGATCGGGATAACATTCTGTGAATTTTTCTTTCAAATTTTTCCGCCAAACTGTCATATCCGTCTCCATCTTTGTTGCCCTAAAATAACATTTCATGAGTGTTTCGTTGAGTTCGTTGGACCATTTCATTCTACGTTTAGGTCCTGATTGTGAATGCAGTTGTGTATCTGTTTGAGATGCAAGATGCTCCGGCAGTGACTGTAATTGCGACTCATTGTTGTTCGTTTGCAAATAATTACTTACTTCAAGCCTAATTGAATCGAGTGTGGTGGAAGGTAGTAACTTTTTGGAAACTATTGCTCTTCTTTGATCTCCAATTCTTTGCTTGGAGACTTTCATGTTTGGAAATTTTTCTGTGAATTGGTGATGTAATGATGTAAGATATGCTTTTGTGTCAGATTCTAAGCATGTGATGATTAGGTAGTTACGCCAAATGAATTCATTCATTTCTTTACTCCACTTCTTGCGCGTAGTAGTTGAAGCAGCAGCGGGTGAAGGATTATTGGCTAAATTAGCCCCCGACACATCATCTTCTGCCATTGGTGATAATCGTGATGATGATCTTGATGAAGGTGATAAATATGAAGGTGGTGATGATGGAATTGATGAAAAGATGGACCTCGGTGAGGACGATGAAGAAACCGATGATGTTTCAACATCTACAGAAGGCATATTGGCCTGATTATTTTTTTTTGTTTTCGACCTTGTTAACATATTATTCCCACGATTAGCTAGGGACTAACAAAGTCGGCCACAGCAGTGCCCTGCGTTCACTGTGGTAAGGGTAAATAAAACTGGAGGTCCCCAAGTATCCAGAGTTGGCACACTAGCGACTAGGCTCTCCCCTAGCCATGCAGCCCTCGGCGTGTGCAACCTTGGCTTGGATTGTGTTGTATCTCTCTTGGTCTGGCCCCTCACCCTAAACCTATCTCAGCAAAGTAAACTCCACCAGAACAGACCCAGGGCTCATTGGAGCGCACAAGCCCCACCACGACGTCAACGTAGAGATACGGCGGTGGGGATATTATTATTATTATTATTATTACATATAAAAATAATAGCTACCCTAATAAAACATTTTTTTCCAATTTTTATTTTGTCGGCGTGATTGATACACATATTGGTACCAAATTTCAGCTTTCTAGTGCTAACGGTCACAGAGATTAAGCGAGGGCGGACAGACGGACGGACGGACAGACAGACATGGCGAAACTATAAGGGTTCCTAGTTGACTACGGAACCCTAAAAAGGTCATTTGTGTAGTAGAACTTCGTTCGTTTCAGTTCTTTTCTGGTGGTCGGCCGTGGTCGCCAATGTAGATTCTGGCTCTCGACTTGCATTAGTGGTCAATGGTGTGCCAGGCAGACTGGTTGCTTGTTTCATGGGTATTCTTTTTTTACACGGAACATTAAACTTTTCGACGGTAAAAGTAGCCTTTTTTTTGTTGGGTGGAAAATCAACGAATAACCGAATAACCCCCCCCCCCCCCCCGCTCTTGGGCAGAGTGAAGGGGAGTGTCAGACTTCTACTGACTAAAAACCAAACCCATGTTCCTTCTTCGCCCTTGTGTCGGAGCCGCGTTATCCTTTCGATAATCCACAGCCCCGACGGGGGTAAAAGTAGCCTTAGTTACTTCTTATAACATCAGCTTTGCCAGTAGAAGTCACATAAGTAGGTACAGCATATACTTTCATATTCATTCAGTAAAAACCTGTAATGGTAAACTGCTATAAAAGCTGAAGGTAGACGTATAGATAAACGTATGTACAGTCACCTGCAAAAATGTACAATTCAGAACTAAAATCGTGTGAAGCGAGAAATGACGCCACCTAACGTAAACTTGTTATCTACTATAAACGTTCACAGAAAAATGCACACTAAAGTATCCATGCAATTTTGCAGGTGACTGTACAATACAAAACTGAGCAGAGATCAATGGACATCATTTCCGACATTCCTTCTCCCAAATATTGCAAAATGTCCTTACATGTGTATGACATCTCAAAACCAGTTCATAACATAAAGAAATTACTCTAACGATCAGGAAAAACACATATTCATAAAAATATGTTATAATAACATGTTTGCGATATTGGCTTTTTAATATCAGGGACAAGGCTGATCTAAATATAGCATTCTTCAGTTCACCAGACATTTCGTTCATTCACAAAATGTGACTTCACTGAATATCGTCAATATTTATCATGATCATCATTTCAGCCGAAAGACGTCCACTGCTGGACATAGGCCTCCCCTAAGTGTCATTTTTGCTTAGGGGGGGTTTGCCATAATCGCCACGCTTGGCAGGCGGGTTGGCGATCGCAGTACGGTCGATACAAAAAGCACAGAGAACGCTGCTGCCCATTCTCTGGTACATCCCTTAGTCGCCTCTTACGACACCCACGGGAAGATATGGGATGGTGCTATTCTTTACGTCCGACACCATACAGAACACCCACGAAATTAGAAAGAAATCTGTTATGTAATTAGGTTTCTGAAACTGAAAGTATACTTTTATGTTTTCTTCTATAATTGGAAAGTATATTCAACGAATTTTAAAAACATTAAGCGTTTTTGCGATGTATTTCTGGTTTCGTGTAAAACAAAGGTGTTTTGTTTCGACTTCATTGAAGAAGACATACTGCGTCAACTCCAAATAAATTGGGATATCGATAGGAGAATGATGATGGTACATCTTATTTACAATAATTTTCCTAGAAACTAAACTATATAAACTATTTTCAAACAATTTCGAGGGCAAGGTTATTGAGAACATTAAAATTAATAAAGCTGTTCAGCCTAGTTTCGTTTTTATTTCGGCAAGAAAGTGGAAAAGTGACATTTCTGACATTAATCGCAGTTTTTTTAAGCTGAATGAAATAGCTAGTTCAAAGAAAAATTGCGAATAAAATATTATAAGAACATCGTATGAAGTATTTCGTAGAAAACTAATATTTTTATCTTTGTTTTTTGATGGTTACTTATGACAAAATACAGGTAATCAGTTTCGCCTACGTGGGTCATTGAAAGCCGTTACTCTCGGGAGATGGTCATTAGCTTCCACACTGTGACCTACATTGGTCATTCTCATACGCCCACTCAACAGTTTATCTGAAAGAAGTTTTTATACGAAAATAGTAGCAACATATCTGCTTAATTATTCCATTTTAGGGGAAAAAAACAAGCGTTGATCAATTCCAAACACCTGGTTTCCTACTGACAAATTCCTGATAGAAAAATCAAATAACACTTTTCCTGACCCGGAAATTAAACCCGAAAAAATCCAATAACACTTTTCCCAATCCAGGAATCGAACCCACGTCCTGTCCAGCATTCGCACATGCAACCAAGGGGCGATGAGATTGTAAAACATTATGGTACACTCGCCAGCCGCGGTCGTTCGGGTTCGAACCCAGGCAGGCTCATTACTTTGTGTAATTTATTTCATCACCGCTGCTCTCAAAACAGTGAAGGAAAACATCGTGAGGAAACCGGCATGTCTTAGAACCAAAACATTCGAAGACATGTGACATCTACCAATCCGCACTGGGCCCGCGTGGTAGATTATAGCCCATTCCCTCTCTAAGAGAGGAGGCCTGTGTCCCAGCAGTGGGAACATTAATAGGCTGTTGATGATGATGATGACACTCGTCAGCATATCTAGCTACCCTAAACGGCAATAAATGAAAACTAAAATGGTACCATCATTCCAGAATCAGTTTTCAGCACCCAAAGACATTCAAATATCTCTTTGTCAGCGTCTAAACAAGCATAACATCATTCAATAGTCACTATCCTAAAGTAACACACCTCTTTTATCCTGTTCATGAAAAGACAAAATTGTTTTCGCGGGAAAACCAGTGTCTCTTTGTAGCACATACCTAATAAATTAAATGGTTTATAGGTTCAACAACAGACATTAGGTGCCAGGGTACCCGGTTAATTATACTGTACTAGCGAAAGCATCTGTTTTCGTCGAGGTATTCGGGGACATGTTTTACTTTTACCCAGTTATATAAATTGCTTAGTGAAAGTGTACATCATTCACTATAATATATATATGGGTGAATTTCAACAAGAGATTTTTATGTATCATTTCGGTGGGATTTTTTTATTTCAATGCAATCTATATATTTTTAGTGACAAATAATACTTTAGTCTATTTTATAACATTGTGCGTGAGTGGACATCAAATATTATCAAAACTTACATAAATATTTAAGGATAAAGTTTTAAGAGTCCACTGAAATTAAAAGTGTCCACCGAAATGATAAAAATTACCACCGAAATGATAAATCCACCGAAATGATACAGCTAAGAACAACCGTGCCCCCAGCCAGGGTTCCGTACTTTGTTAGGTTTGATTTCCACAAATTTTAGATAAACACTGAGACAGGACAGTACACAGTTTTTTTAATATCATCATTAATAATTAATCAAATATTATTTATTATTGTTATTTACTCGTAATAAATGATATAAAAATAAAGGTAAGTGACTTATATTGAAGGTAAACCCTCGAAATAATTATTTTGTTGACAATTAGTAGGTATAATAATCTACACTGTGGTGACCCACACACTCATCACATTTTCGTTGAGCCGAACAAATGTGTATCTAAAGTATAGTAAACATGTACTAACTACATAGATATATGTATATATTATATATCTTAAGCACAAATATTACACAACAAATACACCTAAATAATCTAATCGACACTCTAGGTAAAAGTAGGTACATTACAAAACTATGACTTTGTATTTGACACCAGGATCTCTAAAACTTTATGTTTTTATCATTTCGGAGATACTTTTAATTCCGGTGGACTGTAATTGGTATAACAGTCCACCGAATCCACTGAAATGATAACACTGAGATGATAAAATAGAGGTTAGTTCTACATTTAACTCCGAAAAAAAATTATTTAAAAAATATGAACACTACTCAAACAAAACAGTACTTACTGCGAATTTAATACACAATTTTGAAACAAATTAAACAAATCTAGCACGAGTTATAACAGCCACCGAAATGAAACTATTTTTGTCCCCATATTACTGAAATGATAAACTTACTTTTTTGGCGGGAAACCGCAAGACGTTGGGACCGGTGCGTTCGCGCCGAGAGCTTAAGCCGGACTGATCCGGAGTGAGAAAAGGTGAAAGGGGCGTAACAACGCAATGTTGATGTGGCTATTCTACTAAAACTTACTGTCCTCTGAAATGATAACTTTTTTCCAGACAAAAGTTGACTGCCTGTCAAATCCATGAGAAAGAAGATAAACAAACAAAAATTGTTTTATTTGATCGAATATATTATAATTTAATGATAACAAAATCAATTTAAATCCATATTACGAATGTATTTGCAGGAGAAGGTATGTTATGAGCGGAATTGGGTTCAGGACAGGTCACCGTGATGATAAAATAACACTTTGTAATTTTTTTTTTGGGTATATTAGAGGGTAGATACCAATGATTTTTTTTGCCAAGGTAGAGAAATACTTACGTTGTTGAGAAAAAATATATAAAATTAATAATCAGCACATTGCACTACCGTTCTCAGGTTTGCCGTGTATTTTTTTGCTTGGGCAATTCACCCATATATATATATATGGTCCCATTAAAATAGGTGGACAAATATTAACACAGCGTTCAGTAAGTCTAACTAAAGATATCTAAACAAAAAAAAAAAACATTAAATAAAGCGATTTTTTTTTAACTTTAAATAATAAATTTCCGGCACTCTAGAACAAACTCATCCATTATGAGTAGGTACTTAAATGCGTTTTTCTTATTATTTTTTTTACCATCGTCCTTATTTTGGTGGTCTGAATGTTTTCTGAAATTTTGTCCACCTATTTTAATGGGACCTTATTATAAAGACACTTAAAATAATAGTAAGAAATGTACATGTATCATCATCATCTGTCTAGCCTTAACTTTGCTGGAGTCGGCTGAATGACGATGAATGTCTGACGGGATGCAGCTGGATACCAGTATTCTAATGACTACCTGTTACGAGTACGTCTGTCAAACATCTTCAAATAACAGCCGGGACCGACATGTATCAAAAGCAGAAAATAATTAAAGGATGTCTAAAAGTTCATTCACATCGCTGTCAACGGGAAAAGTGCCCAGAAGACTGGCAGCATTACCACATTGGATGGCACTGTTGATTATTTGTACGAGAAATGCGGCCCAAAGTCTGACAACTAGTCTTACCAAGGGGTATTATTACCAAAGAAATATAAATATTATTCTATGGGTATTGGAAACAAACTTGGAAAGCCATGGGGTAGGCCTTTGCTCAGTATATTTAATAGGCCAGCGTGGGCTAATTAAAAAAAAGGGGATTTATATTTTATTACCCATTGACTAACTGGATAGCTCAGATAGGCAGTTGCTCCATGTAAAATAGTAATAACATTTTTTTATTTATGTGGTACGAGTAGATTATAAATATCTTAATTACACCTTTTCTCATCATTTTCATAATTACTAACTATTTCCACCTATGGAACAGACTTCTTTATTCTTCTTAAAAATTTGGTCTAGAATGATCTATTATTTTCCTGTAAAAGTACATATGAAAATACACAGACACGACACCTTATTTCACAATACATTATGCGTGCAGTATATTTGCTGGCAACACTTTAGTGACGTATTTAGTTTAGTAGGATACGGAAAAGTCGGACGTTTGTCTTCTAAATAGGCTAAAACGTCTTCTCGCTGACCTGGCACTGAGAGTTATTTAGTAAAGTTTGCGAAACACACCTGTTGCGAAAATATTAACGTGGAAAAAGTTTGCGAAACACACCTGTTGCGAAAATATTAACGTGGAAAATCCCTTCAAAGTAGTTGACAAAAAAATCTAATTAGTCCGTCGGATAGATTTCCAAATGGACACATATTTTTGAAGTGAAAACTTCTTTAGCGGCGCTGAGCACTTTTTTTTGTATGGGTAAAAACTTTAAAACTCGCGTCAGGGTCACGTGATGCTGATCGAAAAATCTTACGATTTTTCGATCAGCATCACGTGACCCTGACGCGAGTTTGAAAGTTAATATTGAAGTTTTCACTTCTGCCGGCACTCCCGGAGTGCTACCTTTTTTTTTCTTTTTTCACGTAAACAAACAATGAAGACGATACAGTGATTTGAAAACTCATGTGACGTCTTAATTAGTATGACGTTTTTTACCGGCGAGTGACAAATCACAAGCCCTCACTCAAATTTTTGACTCGTTTTATCTTCGTCAATTTATATAAATATTGTGTTGATAAAACAAAAAATACGTGTCCAATATTTTTCGATACTCTAACTGACGGACTAAACAGAATCATATATTTTAAGTCAGGAAACATCCCTATTAGCTATCCCGCTGCTTTAAAAATGTCAAGTGGTACACACGGCGGCGCATCAAGCTATACATTTCCAGTAGGTATAACATGGCCTAGCTTTGTGACCCGATGTATAAACGTGGCAAAGTCGAAAAGATATAAGTAAAGATCGCGTCAGGTGGTGTTCTATTTTCTCTGCACCCTCATGGGAAAAGTTATGAGCCTATTTATTTATTAGATTTTCTAGCATGGAGGACGGGAAGTATCACACAGGAACGTATTTCAGGTACAAAAAAGGAAAACGTTTCTTCTTCTGGCTGGCCCGTATAGAAGACTACAATATTAATAGTAATCTGGTCATGTCACCGCCAGACTCAACTCATAAGGTCTCGAGTTCAAACCCAAGGCTCGCATTTTTGAATTTTTGGTTTTTGCGTTCCCTAAAATTATAGACGGCATGCTGATTGCCGGAGAGATAATTAATTATTATCGACGGCATGTGAAGCCAATTCAGAGGCGGCCCATGGGAGGCATAAAACTTTGACACCAAGTTAGACACTAACCACACGATAAAGGAAAGTCAAAGTCAAAATCAAATTATTTATTTGCAACATGTGATACAAAAGATGGTAAAGTAATAAATATGTATTGGCATGCAAACATTAAATATTATAATGCTTAGTTCAAAACCCAGTAACTAAGTGCATTTCTTAGGCCATCATTAGGTAAATACAAAAACTGTCAAAACCTTTACTAAGTGATGGCCTAAGTAATCATTAAAGCTCTCTGAGTACGGCAGTGAGTGTTTATCTTTTAAGGCGAGGTTACCCTACTTTGTTTTTATGTACGCACGACCTCACCCCCCGCCCTGCCGCGCGAGCGATATAATGCCTAAATTTTGACTGTTTTTTCTCTCTTGGAGAAAAATGATAAAGAAATTATACATTATGAGACCCGAGATAATACACATTTTTTACGACCTTTAATATGATATAAGTTTTATTTTTCAAAGCCTAATATAACTCAATTAAAACGATTATTTAGCCATCAGTTGGACATGTCTTTGCGATTTAATTGGATGCAGTGAAGTGTAAGTAATCGTGTATCGCATGCCCGACATATCATGATCGAAGAGTCAACTATGTACCTAATACATTTTTTTCAAAATTTAAATCCGTTCCATGTACGAGTAAAACGCTATTGTTGACGACGTTTATCGGGGTAACCCCGCCTTAACGTTATTGGGGGTTGAGTTTGCTGCTATAGAAGCTATTACAAGAGTTGTCTTGGAAAATCTGTAAGGAACCGTTATCGGCTCTTAAAATATTTCGGATTTTAAGACTAAAGAAAAGTGATGAAAACTTTCCATTTTTGGTCATTCCTCAGTTTATTTTTCTTTCTACTTTGACAACTGAACTGGTAGTCATTAGTCAGTGTTTCTATAATTAATGCTTTGAGTACCCACATAAATGAAAATAATATTGTCTTGTTGACATTGAATTATCATCAGGTATAAACAATTGACTAAAAAATCTTTTTGTCTTTGGCAATCCCGAATAAAGAAATCGAAATGCGTCGACTGGTCGACTCATTGACGTATTCAAAGTTGCTCTCACAACAATCTTTTTGAATTTATTAATCTCTCACCGGACATAATCTGTGGGTTTATGAGATTATTCGATATTTGTTACGTACATTATTCTGCTTGGAAGACAAAACAATCACGTCGTTTGCTGAAAAAACTGTTTACGACGCTTTACGTCAATGCATTTTAATTTTAAATTCTGTTATACGATATTCATTTGTTTAAGTGTTGATATGACATGTGATCACTGATATTCCCTTCGCTTACGGTGACTTTTTGTAGCAGTGTCCTATAAGTAAAATATTTTAGGTAAATATTCCAGTGTTCCCTTTAATTTTTAAACTGTGTATTATTAGAATCTTATTCGAATACTCGTATGATGTTTTTAGTTAGATTTATCATCATAATTATTTAAATCATGCAGAACTTGTAGATGATATTGGGGCTTTTCACTAAATCTGAAAAATCGGACTTTGATTTTTATGAAAGATTTTTCAGCACTAATCTCTTAATGTAGGTAAGTATCAAATGTATTACAGAAATCCTTATTTTTCCATTATTTTGCTCTTGGATTGTTACATTGTTGATAAAAAACACATTTTTTTAAAACAGAAGTTGATGGTCACGCAAAAGTTTGACCACTTTCCTCATAATTAGAAAAAACCCTGAAAATTTATAATATTCCATCGGCATGAATGTCAAATAATAAGTTATTTATATCCAATATCCTTGATTACACGAGATCGTCAAGGAAAGTGAAAATCAAAGTAATGACATAACAGAGAAACTAGTAAAGGACTACACCTTGATTTTATTAGGCACGTACCTATGTTTTCTATATCTATAAAAGCGAAAGGTCACTCACTGACTCATCACGAAATCTCAAAAACCGCTGGACGTACAAAGATGATTTTTGGCAGGGAGGTAGTTTATGGTTAGTAGACGTCCGCTAAGAACGGATTTTGCGACAGGGCCGGATTAGGGTGGTCTAAGGGCCCTCGCAAGTTTGTATGAAACTCCTTCATTTTTTGTGCTACAATCTAGATTTTTGGCAGAGACGTAATTTATAGTCAGTGGGCGTCTGCTATGAATTAATTTTGCGACAGGGCCGGATTAGGGTGGTCTAAGGGCCCTCACAAGTTTGTATGAAAGTCCTTAATTTTTCGTGCTATAATCTTGATTTTTAGCAGAGACGTAGTTTATAGTCAGTAGGCATCCTCTATAAATTAGTTTTGCGACAGGGCCGGATTAGGGTGGTCTAAGGGCCCTCGCAAGTTTGTATGAAAGTCCTTCATTTTATGTGCTACAATCTTGATTTTTGGCAAAGACGTAGTTTATAGGCAGTAGACGTCTGCTTAGAACCGATTTTGTGACAGGGCCGGATTAGGGAGGTCTAAGGGCTCTCGCCAGTTTATATGAAAGTCTTTCATTTTTTGTAACACAATCTTCGTTTTTGGCAGGGACGTAGTTTAAAGTTAGTAGACGTCTGCTTAGAACCGATTTTGAGACAGGGCCGGATTAGGGAGGTCTAAGGGTTCTCGCCAGTTTGTATGAAAGTCCTTCATTTTATGTGCTACAATCTTGATTTTTGGTAAAGACGTAGTTTATAGGCAGTAGACGTCTGCTTAAAACCGATTTTGTGACAGGGCCGGATTAGGGAGGTCTAAGGGCTCTCGCCAGTTTATATGAAAGTCTTTCATTTTTTGTAACACAATCTTCATTTTTGGCAGGGACGTAGTTTAAAGTTAGTAGACGTTTGCTTAGAACCGATTTTGAGACAGGGCCGGATTAGGGAGGTCTAAGGGTTCTCGCCAGTTTGTATGAAAGTCCTTCAGTTTTTGAGCTACAAACTTGATTTTTGAGACGGGCGTAGTTTATAGTTTGTAGACGTCTGGTAAGAACAGATTTTGTGACAGGGCCGGATTAGGGAGGTCTAAGGGTTCTTGCAAGTTCGTAAGAAAATCCTTAATTTTTTGTGCTACAAACTTGATTTTTGGCAGGCACATAGTTTATAGTTAGTAGAACTCTGCTAAGCACAGGTTTTGTGGCAGGGCCGGATTAGAGAGGTTTAAGGGCGCTCGCAAGTTTGTTTAAAAGTCCATCATTTTGTGTGCTACTAACTTGAATTTTGACAGGGACGTAGTAGGTGAGTAGAAGTTTGCTAAGAACAGATTTTGCGACAGGGCCGGACTAGGGAGGTCTAAGGGCTCACGCGAGTTTGTATGACAGTCCTTCCTTCTTTGAGGTACAATTTTGGCAGGAAGGTACTTTAAAGTTAGTAGACGTTGACTAAGAACAGATTTAGCGGGTTTAGCATCATGGCCAGATTAAGGAGGTCTGAGGGCTTTCACATGTTTGTAAAAATTTACTGTTTTTTTTTGTTCTAACAACCTGAAATTTAACAGGTCTAGAGTTTAGGAGTAGGAGATCTAAGCTAAGAAATTTGTAAGGAAGACCTGGACTAAGGGCTCCCGTAAGTCCATATGAAATCCTTGGCTTTTTGTACCTCAAAAATTGGCAGAGAGATAGAATATAGTTAAGACATTTCAGGTAGGAATAGATTTTACGACAGGGCTGGTTTAAGGGAATATAATCGCTTCGATTGGCATTTGGCATTCGATTTGACATAGTACCATCCACAGGCAGTCCAGACAAGAGAGTCAAAATTTCTACGCGAACGAAGTCGCGGGCAACTGCTAGTCTACGATATAGCACGCAATTCGTATATTATCTCTCATCGCAGCTGAAAATTTCAGCGTCAGGTGGTATACCTTGCGTAGTCTTTGTTTCCTTTAAGGTTTTAATGCCTTCCTTTCTTACTCCAGGTTCAGAATGAATTTTTTTGTCTCTTTTTGAGATAGTTCTTTTTCCAGTGCATCACAATATTTACAATGCAACTTTTAACTTAGTGGTACTAACTAGTTTTTGTATGGAACTTTCAAAACCATGATAATTTGAACTGAAACCAGTTAAATCGTTCTTGTAAACACTCGATGTGTATGTTATTAATTATGATTTCGAGTTGCTGTGTCACGTGGTTTCCCGCAGATTATGACAACATTAAAGTTATAATTACTGCTCAATAAAATGGCGGTAACCTCGCTGATCACCTTGCTTGCCAGTTCATTCACCACGTCGACAGTCGGCAGTTATTTTATAACTAATACAGTTTTATTATTAATGCAGTTTATTTCAGCGAGTCATCCGTTAAATTGCGTACTTGAGAGAAATTGTGACGTACCAAAATAAATATTTTTTCTCGCTCATGATACTTTGTAGTTTTTTTTCATAATATCTATAGCTTATATTTAGATAGATGTACCTAATTGCTTAAGTTCTGAAGTGTGATAAATTAGTTTTGTTTGTTTGTACTTCTTCTTTACCAATACCATACGTGAACCAATTTTTAAAAGGTTATTAACAGGTTCCATACACGGGTAATAACGTTCGGAAATTGGAATTTTCCCCAACCTTGAAATTTAACCCAGGAAGTCATGGTCAGCATGTAGGACCACCATATAAGTAGATATAACACCAACTCAAAAACCAAACACAAACTCTCGCTCGTGAAATAATTACTGAATTTCCGTTATTATCTTTATTTAAACCGGAAATGAGATTTCTCCACGTGGATCAAACAGACTGTTTGTAAACAGTCGGTTTCCTTTCAGTCTGAAATGACTCAATCAAATAATATAAAGTCAACGCAATCGTGCATAACTGGTTCTCGGGTACCAGGAAAACAGGGTGTAAGTGAAGTGAAGCGTGCTGAAGCTTTGAACTCGGTCCACGTGAAAACTGTTTCTATACAAACAGACGCGGACGCCGCCCGGACGGTATGATTTTAGCTCCTCAATAATTTTGCATGTTTTTCACGTCGCGTAACTTCGCCACTAAGGGCTCCCACACATAAACACGATACGACGTCCGCGTCGCTCAACGATGCGGCCATGCAACGCCGTTTCATAATACGACGTCGCGTCGTGGAAATCTACGATGAGCATCGTAAAAAAACACGACATCGTAACGTAATGTGCCACGCACGATACACGGCACGATGCCGTCGATACAGTGGGGTGGTGTTTTAGTTTATTCCGAAAAATGGACCGCTCTAGACGCATTCTGAAAAGAATATTTAAATGTTTTTGAAATTAGAATCCAAATAAATGTTAATTTGTTCAATAAAGTAACAAGACAACTGCGCAGGATTGCATCGTGAGTTTCTAACGTCACGACGTCGTATCGTGCATCGACACGTTACGACGTCGTGTCGTAGATTTCCACGACGCGACGTCGTATCGTGAAACGATGCGGCATCGTTGTACGACGCGACGTCGTATCGTGTTTATGTGTGGGAGCCCTAACACCGCGTCATCGGTGGTAGCGCAAATGTCACTTCGGCTTCATGTTCTTGGGCTATGATAGAAGGTGGTAGAGGTGGGACAGGTTATAAGATGGAGCAGACTTATCAAACAAAATCTGCCGTTCCATACATTAATGACCGTATACACACATCAAAAGTGTCTAGGGATCAACATATATTTTTGCAATAACTTTTCTCCTGATTGATATTAATTAAAATTTTCTTTAAGGATTCATCAAATAAAGTGTTTTCGTTTGTCACAGTAACGATAAACCAAGTCACCTTTGCATTAATAAAGAAATTTGCAATTTTCCTAATAAAGGGATTTTTGACATTTGAACCACTAACATTAAAGTTCGAAAAAAAGACTGATTATAACAGTTTTCTTTAAAATTTTATTGGGTAACTTAAACAATTAATAATCCGTGTTTCTACCGCGAACACTAACAACACAAGAACATCGGTTTGGCATACTCAAAATGAGTTCATCCAAATCACGCTGTGGAATGGCCGCCCATGTTCGTTGCAACAACAAAAAAAGGTCTTCTTGCGACTGGATACCCTCCATATTCGGCAGAGCTCTTCTCTGTAGCATATCCCATGCATGCTCAATCGGGTTTAAGTCTGGCGACTGAGCAGGCCAGGGCAGGACATTGATGTTAGCTGCGGCGAGAGTCTGTCTTACAACTCTTGCGCGTGTGCGGTCGTGCATTATCATGCATTAACTGAAATAAGGGACCGATTTGCACTTGTAGAGGAACGATGACGTCTGATACAATCGTCTCAGCATAAATTTGAGCGTTGAGGTTGCCTCTGATCCAAATCAACTCAGTTCTTCCGCCGATCCAAATACCCGCCCATACCATGATGGTTCCACCACTATAAGGATGGACTTCCTGGCAGGATTTTAATCGCTGTTGGCGTCCAGGGGTTCTCCAGTGTCGTATACGTCTTGTATCCGGTCTCATACCAAAACGAGACTCATCAGAAAAGCACACGAAACGCCATTGTTCTTCTGCCCAATTTCTGTTTTCAAGAGCCCATTGATATCGAATTCTACGATTGTGCATTGCTATAGGTGGTACCCGTAGCGGTCTTCGGGAATGAAGGTTCACTTCATGCAAGCGGTTTCTGACTGTTTGGTCGCTAATTAAGTTCCCTGAAGAGTGATGAAGCCTCACGGCTAACATCATGGCGGTTATTGTTGGAGCTCTTCGAGTTAAGATTTGAATGTATCGGTCTTGTCTCCGTGTGGTGCAGCGATACCGTCCTCCATGGCGCTCAGCCACGGTACCAGTGCTTCGGTAACGTGTCCAAAGTCGACTGATAACACTCTGACTTGTATTCAGAGCTAAAGCCACAGTACGTTGCTGGGAACCAGCTTCTATCATTCCCATGGCTCTGAGCATTTCTTCCCTGCTTAAATGACGTCGCCGCTCCATAATAACGTTGGTTTTAATCAGAAAAATGTGTTATTTCAGTCTTTTTTTCGAACTTTAATGTTAGTGGTTCAAATGTCAAAAATCCCTTTATTAGGAAAATGGCAAATTTCTTTATTAATGCAAAGGTGACTTGGTTTATCGTTACTGTGACAAACGAAAAC
Source organism: Diarsia dahlii (assembly GCA_949775195.1). Lineage (NCBI taxonomy): Eukaryota > Metazoa > Arthropoda > Insecta > Lepidoptera > Noctuidae > Diarsia > Diarsia dahlii. The sequence continues at coordinate 8,366,468 of OX459210.1, read as the reverse complement.
ACTTTATTTGATGAATCCTTAAAGAAAATTTTAATTAATATCAATCAGGAGAAAAGTTATTGCAAAAATATATGTTGATCCCTAGACACTTTTGATGTGTGTATATAGATACTGCACTTTTGTCGGTTACAGCTGTTTTTTTCCTATCCCTTCCACCTTGTGTACAGTTTTCCAAGAAACTGTTCCAGGGTTGGTTTAGACGTTCAATAGATAGTGTACTTGACAGCCGTTATGACGCAAATCGCGGAGGATTAGATGAGCAGCACGCGGACTGATAAGGGGAAGACATTGTTTTGTTTTAAGTAAATAACTGGAGTAGGTACGAGTGTAGTTTGACAGTGGCCCGAAAGTCTGACAAGTAGGTGACCAAGAGGCATCGTAGGCACCATTAAATGAGTTATCTGACCTCCACGTCAGATAGGCAATCGTTCTATATTCAAATAACATCTAGTACAGCTTACAGAAACAATTCATTTCGTGTCATTGGACGTATCTAAGGATTATTCCCACTAGTTCTACTGCACAGTCCTACGATAGAACTAATGGGAACTTTTTTAAATTTTTTGTCCCACTAGTTCTACGATTCTAGGTGGTACGAAATCGTAGAAATACTGGGAACGAAAAGTCAATGGACTTTTTCGTTCCCACTAGTTCTACGTTATAGGATGTTACAAAATCGTAAAACCAGCGGAACTTAAAGTTTCTCATTCGTTCTATCACACAGTTTAGGGTACAAGTACGGCACAAACTACCAGGAGAATAGAAGTAGGCAGGAGGTATTGAAAACATTTTTTTATGAGATGAAAAAAAAAATAGGTAGTAAAGTTCCACAAACTACCAGGTGAACAGAAGTACGAAGGAGGTATTGGAATCTTTAAATCAAATCTAAATTATTCTTTCTAGTTTTATCCTTTTTTTTGCATCCCAAAAAAAAAATGTTTACAATACCTCCGCCATTGAGACCCGAGCCGTTAGGTGAGGGTCTTAAGAAAGCCGAGGACGGTAATCATCAATACACACGTGTATCATACGACGTTTTTCAACACACTTGTGAATAAAATAATAAAGTCATCTTCAACAGTTAAAACGAGTTCTGATTTTTTTTCACAATGGCGGAAAAATTAGTCGGTTTTCCTATGCGCGCGCATCTACAGTTCGACCAACTTATCTGTGCATGCGGGAAAACACGGAACTAAAATAAATGTACTAAGTTTGACGTAGCGATGCATTTTTTCTTGACCAGTGGCGCCACCATGAAATTCACACTTAAAATGGTCATACTAAGAATGATGAGGGTTGCACGACATTGGTCAAGTCTGATATTCGTCAAATCAGCAATTCGTCAAATTTGATATCGGTCAAAGCTGTAGTTCGTCGAATCGTCTGTTTGTCCAAATAAGAAATTTGCCACATACGCTATTGGTCAAGTCCAAGTACAGTCGATGAAACCATGCGTTTGGAATTCACATAATTTACTTGTAGGAACTTACAAAAAGAAAAGCCGCCTGCTGTAGGTTCCCATTTACATAATTAAAATGTAGTAAATAGTAATTGAGTATTCTGAGGTTTAATTTGTTACGATTGTTACCTCCTTTGTATCTGTAAGAATAGGATGTAGGCGAAAAATGCTGGCTAAATAGAATAGCTTATTATGCCGTCATTTGTTTTCCCGTCAATTATGTGACATTTCATTATTTGTAAATGACAACAATTACATTCTTTATTTTCGTGTCTCCGGTTTGGTGAAATATACTCGTATATAATGGCTTCTACTAGTAAAGGCCATTACATATACCTCAATGGTAAAGGCAGCCATTCTGTGTTTACATTTACAGACACTGAAAAAGGCAAAAAGAAACTATTACGTGCAGGATATCAATTCCATTCTAACTCGACAAACAAAAACGGTACTACATTCTGGCGTTGCGTAAATAGAAGCGAATGCAATGGATCCATAACTTTAAGCAGTGATTCTGGGTCAATTTTGAGGGAAAGCGGACATACCTGTAAGCCTAACTTCGATAAGAATTTGATTGACGTCAAGATGAATAAATGCAAAGAAAGAGTAAAGAAGGAATGGAAATCAGTAAGTAAAATTTTTGAAGAAACTATGGGTGAGCTTGAGGAAGAAGATGATTTTATAGACATACCAAGTTTGAAATCAAAACGTGATGGTCTATACAAAATGCGAAAGAAAGCAATTGGCGTACAAACATGCCAGTTCCCAACGGTAGATACGGTCAAATTTCCAGACATACTTTCAAATGATTTTTTGGTTTATGAAAGTAAAGACGATCTACCGAAATTCTTCATCTTTGCTACAGCTGAGGGTATAGAAATATCATTAAATACGGATTTGATTTTTGTAGATGGCACTTTTAAAACCGTACCGCGACCCTTTTTTCAACTTTTATCAATACACGTAGACGTGGGCAGTGCAAGAGCAAGCACCAATATTATTCCGATATTTTTTTGCCTCTTGCCTAATAAAACTCAGCAAACATATGAGAGAGTATTCTCGGTTTTGCGTTCTCAATTTAAGCTTGATATTCATTTTCTAAAATGTGATTACGAAATGGGAATAATTAACGCTGTTAAAAGCATTTTTCCTGATGTTTTAGTCAAAGGCTGCTTTTTCCACTTTAATCAAGTCATTTATAAAAAAGCACAAGCACTTGGAATGATGACTGACGACAATTTGAAAAAAGTTGTTAGACTTACCACAAATCTAGCGTTACTGCCCTATCAGTATATTCCTGAAGGATGGTCAGCAATACTTAAGATGATGCCAGAAAATGATAGTAGGGCGGAAAATTTTCAAAAATATTTTACTGAGCAATGACATAAAAGAATATCTCAGGATATGTGGTGTTGTGCAAATGAACGCCATCGTACGCACGGCTACACATCAAGCTATACAAAACCAGTTAATCTTGGCCTCACTTTACTAGATCTTTTCGCACAATGAACGATCAGATTATACTGGTTTTGTATAGCTTGATGTGTAGCCGTGTGTACCACCAACGCAGTCGAGGCTTGGCATCGGAGATTAGGTATTAAAGTACAAGAAAGACATAATATTTTCATGTACATTAGTATTTTAAAAAAAGAAGCTAAATATTATTTAAATAAAGTTAGAAGAGAAGATGAGAAGCAGAGGAAAACATCCGACGTCTTAAAAGATGCTAAAATAGAAAAAATAATAGAAAAATTATTGAGTGGAAAATTAGACGCGTTAAAGTGTCTAAAGCAGTTATGTTGGTTGTGAATTCTTTGTACTTAAATAAAATATATGAATTGAATAAATGAGTTAGAAAAAAATATCTTGAGGTACTTTCATTTTTACAGTTGATTGTACTTATATTACTTGACCAATAGCGTATTTGGCAAATTTCATAATTGGACAAACAGACGATTCGACGAACTACAGCTTTGACCAATATCAAATTTGACGAATTGCCGATTTGGCGAATATCAGACTTGACCAATGTCGTGCAACCCAATGATGATCGGCCATAGACTAATGGATGAGCGCGATAGAGTTTTAGCCACGTATAAAATGACGAAAAAGTTTTCTTTATTACAGAGAAAATAAAAGTTTAATAAAAACGTATAAGTTGAAATTATCTATTTAAATTCAAATTTGCATGAAATGAGCAAGCACTAAGTACATTAATTTATTTTTACTATTGAACACGATCTTTTTTGTATCGAAACTTTTGTATGAACGTAGCAACTCAACCAATAAAATTAAAAAAACCCTATAACTCACTAGTGAATAATAGCAATGAAAAGTCACAGTTTGATTATAGGTGTCATTATGTGCCTAATTGCGGTGAAATTATAGCCACTTTAAGAGCAAGTGTGTTGAAAAATAATAAAAAAAGTTCCCACTAGTTCTATCATAGGACTGTGCAGTAGAACTAGTAGGAATGATCCGTATCTTAAAGCATTATTAGTAACATTACACAGCTTGTAATGTAAAAGAACCTTTACCTTCCACATCCTTGAAAATAAAGGTAATATTTTGATGTCTTCCCCTTATATAATTTCTGTCTATGTCCTAACCACTTTATCATTCTATTACGTTTATTTTATCTAAGAAACAACATTGGTCTTTTTAAGAAACTATTGTATTACAGTAACATTTTTTAAATGACCCGAAAGTCTGGCAACCAGTCTTACAAGGTCGGAGAAAAAAAATCTAATAGTCCGTCAGATAGAAAATATTGGTTACATAAAGCTGCGTCTGGTTAAGGCGGGGTTACCCCGATAAACGTCGTCAACAATAGCGTTTTACTCGTACATGGAACGGATTTAAATTTTGAAAAAAAATTATTACATAGTTGACTCTTCGATCATGATATGTCGGGTATACGATACACGATTACTTACACTTCACTGCATCCAATTAAATCGCAAAGACATGTCCAAATGATGGCTAAATAATAGTTTTACTTGAGTTATATTAGGCTTTGAAAAATAAAACTTATATCATAATAAAGGTCGTACAAAATGTGTATTATCTCGGGTCACATAATGTATAATTTCTTTATCATTTTTCTCCAAGAGAGAAAAAACAGTCAAAATTTAGGCATTATATCGCTCGCGCGGCAGGGCGGGGGGGTGAGGTCGTGCGTACATAAAAACAAAGTAGGGTAACCTCGCCTTAAACAGTAAGCTGACCTGATCATAGTTGGGAAAAACTAGGCACATGCTTACTTTTAAAATATACTCATCTGTTATTGTACACATTAAATCGCTATGGGAGATAAAACAGCTATGTTCATTGTGGTGTTGATTGTTTTAATTGCTTAAAATGTTTTCTAGAAAAAAATATAGGTCAGCAGAAGGCAAAACAATCTCAAGCAATCTGTAAAATTCTGTGATGTTTCTTCTTCCTTCATTTAGAAAAAGGTAATTTTAAGATTTTTAACCACAGACAATTCCTTGTTAAAAAAATTCTAGAACATTCAAACCGAGCTGGTATTCTCGAAAATATGTCGCCGATCCCATAGACAATGACAATTACTTTTTAAAAACTAACCCGGACTTGTACTCAAGTAATCTTGAACATATCTTTTTAAATAAGGAAGACACTTTATTTTGAGAACATCATACTTTAAATACAAATTACATTACAACCTCTTTTCCGCCTCTCAAAAATTTAATGGATATGTTTTTAAAAGCTTTATTTACGATATTTCTTGCTTAACAGGACAATGATGCATTGTTATTTATTTTTGTTTGACATTCGTAATGTTATTTTAAGGCTTTGATGGTAAAGTGAATTTATTATCTGTTTTCAATTACGTTTATTATTTTTGTAGCTGTTTTGGTTTGGCTATCTGTATACCGTAAAAGGTTTTGGGTAAAGTCAAGGAGAATAAAATGGAGGAGGTGAAATTATTTTTATCTGGCAAAACCTAAAATAATGAAGGCTCCGAAATTAATGAAGGTGAAAAGTAATTATTTAAAATAAACTGAAGAGTGTTTACTTTGTTTTAGGATTAAAGTGTCACTTTTATGAACAGTCGCTCAATTTTAGAAAAATATGTCTTGAAATATTTAATCATAACAGTGGTTTTTATAAAAAAGTGGATACCAACGGTAAAACGATTAACTTCCACAGTTTTTCAGTACATCATTCTGAACCAACTGAGTTCCTTCAGAACATAGAAACTTTGATATTTTTTAAAGAAATCATTTGTTCCATATACTTTGACCGTGTAAGCACTAAGCAGGTATTAAAGTTTTGTAGGAAGCTACTGTTTTTTTAAATAACGGACGAAAATAAATTCTATGTTCCTTTCAGAATGATATACTAAATACGTGATAACCATTTTAGCGACGACATCTCTTTCACCCAGTAAATTAATCTAATTTATGTTACCTTTATAAACAACATAATTACGCACTTCTTTAATTTATCAGTAATTTACCGTAAAAACGGATCAAGGGCTCAATAAAAACCGTTATCAAATAGACTTTTTGTCTATGCTCGCGCTCGTGTACGGTTTTTCTTTTCTTTTTTGTTTCTCACCAGGCCATGACGACCTTGCAGTCTTCCTGAAGATACGAGATGGATTAGATTGACAATATGGAGTATTTTAGGCCTTCCTTTTAATGGTTTTTTGTTTGAGAAGTAAGGTAGGCACCTAGTTAGTGAAATTGATTTGTTTAATTTGGCGTAACATTTCGTTTCATGGTTGGTTTGGTTTTATTTTGATTGAGTTTTCTGTTGACAATCTGTTTTGTTTATATCAGTTTTTGAACTGACTTGATCACTAACACAGACTTGGTGGGCATTGTCATGATAGTGTTTTGTTCCTTCTTTTTTTAAAAAAGCGCACAGCGTAAATAAAAGTGAGCATAGCTTAACATCACGTCTGTTTTCACAATCACATTTCGCCAGTTATGTTAAATTCGCATCTAATAGGGGGCGAGCCTTTTACCATCAACAGGGCACAAATTCAGGGACAGTGCCCGCGACTGAGTAATTCCTGATGGAAAAATCCACTAACACTTTGCCTGCCTCGGGAATGGATCACACGACCTCATGCTCAACGGTCGCACTTGCGGCTACTACACCAGCGAGGCAATAAAGAAAATTATGAACCAGTTTAATATTGGTTTATTCATAAATCATTTGAAATAATAGGTAACACTTTAAAGTAGTTTCCATAAAACGGAAGACTCAAATGCCAGAGTTACTGTTTTACGACTAAACGTCTTGGAAATTATACCGCAAAACAGATTAAATACACTCGTATAATAATGTTGGCACAGAATCTCTTCCTAAGCCAGTATCCTCATTGTTTACCTACTATTCATGATTAATATTATAGCTTGAGATTCGACGTGTAAATATGAGAAATTTCATATTTCAGAGCCATTTCGATCCATTTCGATCTGAGAAATTTCGGTAAGATTGAAACACACAAACGAAATAGAAGTGTGTTAACTTTTGGGTCAGTTTCATTTACATATGCGAAGTAGTTATTTCAATTTGTCCATTGCCCTTTTGAATGTCAGAGGAACAACCAAAGCAACGGCGACGCTACAGGTATAGTCATAAGGCATAATAACTTGTGAAAGTACTCTAGTTGCCCATGGATACCAAAGCGTACTTAACTCTACGGAGAAGAATGGGCTGGAAGCTCCAATGCTCCATAGACACTCCATTGTTTCAAAATCTTGATGTTATGTAACATCCCCGAAGAGGTAAAGTAGAAGGAAGGGACAAGAAGGAACATGGGTTCGGTTTTTAGTCAGTAGGAGTCTGACACTCCCCTTCGCTCTGCCCAAGAGCGGGGGGGGTCATTTGATGATTTTCCACCCAAAAAAAAAAAAAAAAAATAGGTAAAGTAGAGGCGCACCTTCAGTGCATCTACATTACCCCAGAAAGTTAAAGTTCTAAAAACTTACGGTTTCGTCTGCTTCAGTTACAAATACGCGAGACCTAAAAATTAAAACGCCACGCATGCAACATGTGTTTAGTCAGTTATGTCGAGTGTGTATTTAAACAGACTTATGATATTTTTAAATTACTCATAAGATTATGAATGTTATTATCGAGGAAATAGCCAACTGATGGGTTTTTATTTCGGGAACTCAAGTGCATGTCGAAAGATCGTTGACCATGGCGCGTAACAGTGTTGCAAAATTTTTAAATATTTATTTTGGTGTTGCAAGCTTTTTAATGTTATTACATCATAAATTCGGTAGTATATCATTATGCAGCTAACTATTGATTTTTCATAGCTATAGAACACGGGACAAACTTCATAACTGTAAAGAGTGTAAACGTACCTTTTACGAAGCTGTTAATCAAGCATTATGTACATTGTACATCAAACTAAGTAACACTTTAAATTATTGCTGGGAAACAACTTTTTTATTGGGGTGACCCCAACATAGTTGGGTCCAATACAAGCAACCCGGTCCTGCTTCGAGCGGGCCAATGAACCGGGTCCAAATCCTATCTTCCAATCAGGAACCTACCATGCAGATCATCATCTATTACCTAGCCTTTTCCCAACTATGTTGGGGTCGGCTTCCAGTCTAACCGGATGCAGCTGAATACCAGTATTTTACATAGAGCGACTGCCTATCTGACCTCCACAACCTGGTTTCGGTGAAACGTGATTTTTATATACTAAGAATATTTCCTTGTTTGTTATAGGTTTAATGAACCTACACTTTACAAGCTTTCAAGTTGTTTTTTTTCCTAAACAATACCATCCCCTCCAAAGTAAGTTATTTCTGGAGAAGACGCAAAAATATTACATGAAATTGAATCACAGTTCTCCTTATTTTCAAAACACGTTGTGAAACATTTTACCTTATACGTAAAAACCACAATAACGATGTCAAAATTCGATGTTTTTTTCCGAAAACGGACTCATTACATAACCACCAAGATTGGTTAATTTTCTCCGAAATGAAAGACTAGGAAAACATGAGAAATACGCAGCTGTGATTGGCTAATATTCTCCGAAAATAACACAAACTTCTTTTATTAAAATATTCCAGAAATTTTAAACGAGGCTTGTATAGAATCATAACACGGTTTTACACTAGCAAACCACCCCGGCTTCGCACGGGTAGCAGAGCATTTTTATGATAATATGACTACTTTAAATATGCAGTTCATGGTGTCGTGGCATGTCATGAACATTTCCATCGATACCTATATCAAACTTAGTTCAATTATTTTAGTTTTGTATTTTCCCGCCTGCACAGATAAGTTGGTTGAAAGGTACTACAACTTTCGAAAACAAAAGTTTTTTTTGGTCCAGCCCGCCACCCTATTCTCAAACCACTGCACTGCAACTTCTGAAAGCCAGAATTAACAGTTGCAACCACCTGAAAAGCGCCGACAAAGAAAAAAAAAAAAAAAAAACGTGGCAATTAAGAAAAGAAAACGACAACGGACGGACACATGGACTAGTTACACAGCTTCCAAAATAGTAATTTGTTTCTGAAATGAAGTACTATAATAATATTGAAATATCCAATGCCTTTAGCAAATTTTCTACAAAAACTACGAAATAAGTAAATCGTCACCATCATCGTCCTATAGTTCATCCCAACTATGTCAGGGTCGACTTCCAGTCTAACTGGGTGCAGATGAATACCAAGAAACGAAAATAGAAAAATAATTTCGTCACCATATTATTATGTCGGCCATTTTATTTTTTCCAGTAAGTCTGTGGCATTGCCGGTTGCACAACTTACATGTTCCTTCATCGTTGCGACCTAAATACATTCTGAAAGGGCTATACTTGAAAAGAGCAATGAGCACAGTCCCAAACTGTGTTGCTATTACCTATTAGAAATTGTAAATAGTTTCGCATTATTCGTTTGTGTAAGGGCCATAATGATTCTATAGAGGAAATAAACGATTAGGAAATGGGGATTAGAGTTTTTGTTTGGTTACAGAAATGAATTATTCAAATGTATTTCCAAACGGGAGCGGATGAATTTAGACATTGATGCATTGGTGTAGTGAGTTTACGGTTACATATTGGGCCACACTCTTCAAGACTTTGCTTATAAATATCACTTAGATAAAATCATTATTTCTAACAAAACAAAAAATCATGGTGAATATCTTCAGTGTTAAGCTTTACTTTATGAAAAAAAAAAACTCGACTAGACCATAATATTCGCTGAAAACGAATACCAAAATACCTTAACGAAAGGTATACTTTCAGCCTTCAGCCTTGCATCTAAGAAGGTAAATATGTCAAAGCCAGTCCATTCGAAGGCTAAAACCCGATCAGATAATGTACCCGGTCGAACTTCAATGTCAGATAGGTAGAGGGTAGGATCATAAAAAGTTTAAGGCCGCTTTCACGGCCTCGGGTGATGCTACTCAACGCGGCAAGCAAAACGCGGGCGCTTTACTTGTTTCGCGGCGCTGTGAATTACTGGTATGATCGAAAAACCTTACTTTCTACGAAAAACATGCCAAGCCGTTGTATTGGTCCCGGTTGTAATTTTTTTTTTTTGTTTAATGTCTGGCCCAAACTTGTCAACCAGTCTTACTAAGGTTTATCGTATTTCCCAAGTACTAATTGAGTTGTGGAGGTCAGATAAGCTGTCGTTCCATGTAAAATACTAATGTTTTGCTGCTTTCGGGTATACTGGAATTTGACTCCAATATAGTTGGGTAAAGGCTAGGCAGATGATGATGCACTGTCGCCGTGTGTGTGGGCTGCTCTTTCGTTATTTAGGGATTTTCTAAGTGCAAGGGCCAAGGCTTAAGGTCAAAACGAAGACAAAACCAAAGTGATTATGATGGAAACATTGCGGAAAATGCTAGCTTTAAAAGTAAATGGGCGTAAATCCAAATAGGTGGGTGTTTTATATAGATGGAGCTTAAAAAGCTAAAAGGTAAAATGTCATCGATTAACTATCTAGGTCCAGAAATAGAAAGAGCTTTTCATACTTATAGGATTTTTAGGAATTATAGACGTTAATAGAGATTTGCGGCGACATGGAAAATGGCAGCTCAGCAGTTAAAAAGAAACATTAAACTTTATGAGGGATTAAAAAAAGACAAGAATTAGATACTTTTAATACTTTTTGTTCTTTTGAAGCTGCAAAAAAACGATAGCGTCAAATAACACACTTTTTCACCGAACTTGTTGAACACCCACATTTCACCAGCTACATTAAAAGTCCCATGTAATAGGGGGCGAGCCTATTGCCATCAACCGGGCACAAGTTCAGACTCCGTGGCTGCTACGATAAATTCCTAACCTAACCCTTTTAGGCACAGACGTGATGCTATGTCACGTTATAATCATTTTTATTTAAAATCATTTCGAATAATGTTAACTTAATCAAACAGCAACAAGTCCAACTAAAATCCATAGTTTATCGAAACATGAGGCCAAGCAAAAATATTCAACAAAGTACTTCGTAAGTCGAAATAGGTCAGGAGCTCTCACGTGTACCTTGATCTAAACACGTAAGTCAACCTCGGTAGGCCACGAGACTACACACCTTAGGGTGGGTACTGGCGACAACACAAGTGCTAGGTTTGGACATAATATAGGTTTTAAATACCTACTAAAATTGTCCTTAACACTGAAAACAAGATCACAGATAAATATATCACAATAAAACAAATAGTAAACATGATAAATATCACGTTTTCAGTGTCAATGTTAATCAAAATCGAATCAAATTAGTTTATTATCAGGTGCCTAAAGCCCATAGGTAAAAAAATTGATAAAACTTAAAATATGAAATAAAAACTTCAAAACCCTTATAAAAATAAATCCTTGTCTTGTCACGTTATCGATAAAAAAAACGTGTGATGGTTCGGTATGACTTTGTAAATTTTACTGCAATATCACACATCGTGAGATGAAGTTATATTACCGAAAATTACAGGATTTAGAGTCTAGAAATTAAGGTCCGGAATGTTGAAACAATTACTCATGCCTTAATTTATGGCTTCATGTTAGATTGAAACAAGTTGCCTGAGATACTAAAACTCAAAATCAAAGTTATGATGAAAATAGTCTTTTTTCTATTACAACTAAACTTTCTCGAGCAGAAAACAGGAAAAGATTGACCAAAACATTTGTTACAAAGGTTACCTACATTTAAAGACAAGTTAATACTTCATATGACAGGGGTTCTCCACAACGTGACTTATATTGGGTAAGTACTTCATACCTTTTCAGGAGTTGTTAACCTTTTCCAACATTCATTTCATAACCATACCTATTGTGATTTGTTTTTCAGAAACTTTCCGCGAAAAACATTTCACAAAAACACTTTCTTTTGTATTTGCTGTAATAATTTTCTTGATTAAAAATGGTGTTTGCTTCTTTTTAATGTAAGCAGTATTCAATCTACGGAGAACGTTATATGAATAAATAAATTAATAATTTCGAGCCACCTTTGAAGTGTTTTTCATTAAGGCTTTCCTACATGAATAATAAAATGGTTCGGAGTGGCCTCACAAATTGATTTCATAAAGCTTCCTGTCTCCTGATGCTATTCTTAGAACATCCCTTATTTATTATTCCCTGTTTATTTACATTTTTCTCCATGAATCAGAATTAGGTAGTGTTATTTGTTAGTATGTTGGTAGTGGTAGTGTTATTTCTGCACGATTATTGTAATTTTTTTTTTGTTATATTTTAATATTTTTTTTGCATGATGTGTCTATCGCACCATATTGCACACTATGCATGTATCTTTTTGTTGTATTATGTGAACAAACAGTGTAACAATTGTAGATAGGCCAATAAATAAATAAATAAAAACGATAGAGAAATCTTGTTATTAATTTGATTTAGAATTTACGAGATTTTCGTTTTTATTGCTGGCAGTCAGACACCCTTTTCCGAATTTATGCCAAAATTTATTTAAAAAAATCTACTAATGTTTCACATGCTAGAAAAAGTTTGGACTATTTAGTAAATCTGGCAAAGTGCCGATCGAAACCTAATTATATGTTCAACTAATTAAATTAGAATTGGAATTAGTCATCTCTGCCCTTAGGGCAAGATTGAAGTCAAGAGCAAGCCCATCAATGATATTCAAAGCCCATTTATAATAATAATAATTAAAAAAAACTCAAAATGTCAGGCAGGCTCGATACTTTATTTTTTAATCCTCGTTTAAGTCCTAAAAGTAAGCCAGACAGAAACTAAATCAAAAGTTATTTCAGAAACATATTAACGACTTCCTCAATTAGGTGTTACTTAAAAATCTTGAGTCAATTTTATTTATTAACTAGCTTTTGCCCGCGACTTCGTCCGCGTTATACTAAAAATGTTATCTTTGATATGTAGATATATCATTGATTTTAATTTTAAATGAAAAACTCTTGCGATAATATCATGGCGGTCATGCGGTGCTTGACCCTCAAGAAGCTCCCGAGTGATTACATCCCACTTGGGCTTGGTAGTTACAATAATAAATAAGTCGGGACGTCCATATTTTCTTACGTAATAAAAAGCGTCTTGAGTATGTAAATTTTACTCAAAGGAAACATTCCTTTATTTTTGAATAGAAAGCAAACTACATTCAAAATTTTTCGAAAATTCTCTTCTCCCACACGCGGGAATCGAACCGGCTAAAATCTAAAAAAAAATACCCTGTAAGTACTTTTATTACATCGATCGTTAGGGTCAATTATAAGGATGAAATCTCTCTAACAAACATGATAATTAAATGAAAAGAAAACCAGGAAATCTTAAATTAATTTAATTATTTACAAAAAATGGTAAACTAACTAATTAATTGCTCGAAATGGGCTCCATTCTCTTGGATACACAAATTTATTCTTTTAACGAATTCATTTCTAGTAACCTATAATAAAGTGTTGTGGTGAATATTATAAATCGTATTCTGAACTTCAACTCTCAACTCGTTGTCATTCGCATAAGATTTCATGTAAATTTGATTTTTTTACATATCCCCACAAAAAAAAACTAATGGGGTGAGATCTGGCGATCTCGCAGGCAGGTTTTCCTTTCATTTAATTTATCATGTTTGTTAGAGAGATTTCATCCTTATAATTGACCCTAACGATCGATGCAATAAAAGTACAGGGTAAATTTTTTCAGATTTTAGCCGGTTCGATTCCCGGGTGTGGGAGAAGAGAATTTTCGAAAATCTTTGAATGCAGTTTGCTTTCTATTCAAAAATAAAGAAATGTTTCCTTTGAGTAAGAGTACTTTCCCTCCAGGTGGCATTACAAAATTCCACCCTGTATAATCAGAAAGCTCCGAACTGCTAAGCTATCGGGAGTTACACGTGTTATTGTGAGTCAACCATAAAAGATAGACATATGCTGTTGTGAGATATTTTTTAGATAATTTTATGTAGAACATTTCCGTCATAAATGATTTCTATGTAGCTTTAACCATTAAGGCTGCACACGCGACGGAAGCTTAAAAAATGGAGAAACTTCTCCCGTTTTCCCAACATTTCCCTTCACTGCTCTGCTCCTTTTGATTGTAGCGTGATGAAAAGTATACTATAATCTTCCCAGGAGTATGAAGAATAATCGTACCAAGTTTCGTTAAAATCCGTCGAGTAGTTTTTGTTTCTATAAGGAACATACAGACAGACAGACAGACAGACAGACAGACAGACAGACAGACAGTCAAAAATTTTACTGATTGCATTTTTGGCATCAGTATCGATCACTAATTACCCCCTGATAGTTATTTTGAAAATATATATCATGTACAGAATTGACCTCTCTACAGATTTATTATAAGTATAGATATAGATAAAAAAAAAATATTCGGTCTTGCTTACTGCTGAATATGGAATACAATCATAACCGTTATCACTGGCTGTGGCTAGAAAAGTACAAAAAAAATAATGGTTATTATTTTCTGGGATCGATAATATTCCCACAACCGGGACAAAGTCCTCTTGTCTGAGGAAGTGAGGGTTAATTTCTCAGACCTACGAGTATTTCAAGACAAATGGATCTTTGACTCGAGTCCATTGCTCATGTAGTTAATATTTAAAAAGAAAATATTTTATTTACCGTAAGACAGTTTTCTCCACTTGTACTTACATTAAAGAGAGCAAATTATTACCATTATCCAAATATATGTCAATGCTACGTGTCCACGTTTGTATTCCGATGTCTGCTTCAATTATTGTCTATGGTAATGCTACATATTACAGATGTAACTTTATGGTAAATTTTTGATAACTCTGTGTTTGTTGTTTATGTTTACTTTTGTGTATTTTCAATGTTAGTAGGACCGAATTGTTTTAGTTATTCATGGGATGATCGGATGCTCGTGGCTTAATAATAACTGTCACTCGGGTCGATCTTTAGGTTAAGCCGCACTTGACTAGGTTGGTCTGTGGATGGGTGACCGCCCATTACATACTGAGTTTCCTCGGTGGCTCGGAAAGCACGTTAAGCTTTTAGTCACGACTGCCATATACCTACAGATCTTTGGCAGTCGTTACAGGTCGACTCCGTTTTATTATTATTCTTAGGTCGAGTTATTTTTAGTTTCTGTTAGCTATTAGTTCATGTTGACATTTTAATAAATAGCAAAGCTTTCAGCTTTGTCCTTAGGGTAAGACTCACCTGCGGGTTTTTCGAAAGAGATACCGCGGCCCCGGACACAAAGGGCTAAGAAGGAAGTTCGGCAGAGCGGAAGGGAGTGTCAGACTTCTACTGACTAAAAACTACCCCCTCTTTCGAACAACCTGCAGCCCCGGACTCCTTCACATAATTTTCCTCTACTCTTATACCCAGCCCTAAAAAGTATTAAACGTATAGCTATTAAGCAGTTCCCTAATCTTTGATAGTTCTAGTGACACAAAGTTCTACGTCTACCCATAAAGTTGGAAACATCTAGATGGCAAAGCGCCCATAGATGACTGATATTACCCGCCATTATTTCTTACAAACATTTATTTCAAATAAACCTGTCCTCGACTATGTCCAGCCATTTAAAATATCGAGACTATTGACTATTTGGAATTGCAAACAGACATTTTGTTATTACATTATCTAGTATTATTTGATCCCTCTTCTCACACAACTTGCTCTGTTCTTCTTTACACGAAGGGTCAGATAATGCTGGGAACAGAGTGTACAGTGTACAAATCAGTTGAACATTGACGTTTAGTGTACTGTTACATATTTCGCCTTGTCTCAACCTCGAGGCTGAGTGCTGGACGGTTATCGATAGTGTTGGGATGGATGTATGATAGTTTTGATGGAAATTATATTGTCTGGTTACTTACATCGATGTATAAAGAATTTTTGGACTCCAAACAAAATTTTGTAGTTGGTAAATTATTTTTTCATAATAAGATCGCTATTTGAAATATCAGTAGAATTTAAATTCTTTAGGAAGATTATTTTACATCACGCTACGACCCAAACACAGTCGAATAAACGGCGAAATGAGATGTTATTACTTGTATTATTATTACTTGATGTTATTAATAAAACAATCACACGAGATATTCAAAGACAACTCTACAATTTGAATAAAACTTTCCACGTGTCAATAATAGTCGATAAATTACCATCACTAGTCGATTAAACCGCCATTTACAGAAGACGATGTCGATGTCGGCCAAATGTTGAGTGTTTTAGACGTCGATCGTAGTAATACTGTTTGTCTAAACTATGTCGCTCAGTTTTCGTGGTTGAAACTTCAATGTTTAGACAACATATCACGGAAAAAAATGTGTTTTGTGGAAATATTTGGCCTTTATGTACAGTCGGACAAACTTTTTGGTATACAGGCAAATATTTTTTGCTTTCTACTACATTTTTACTTCTTTGAGTTTAATTTGCTTTTTATTCAAACTACATGCAGAATTCTACGGGCTACCCAAGGGTTATGTAGAGGCGAGCGAGACAAGTCGTTGCAACAAATTATAAAATATTGTCCTAACAACTTTTTAAATTTACATAGCACGTAACTTTTTATACTTTCAAAATTTTGTATTTTTTTGTATTCGTTATAACTAATTATACATTTTAAATAGCGGAAAAGTGTTTCTTTGAAGTTTTCACGCTACATATGGCGCCCGAAGAGAATGATACCTGACTATGCACGCTAGGACCTAGGATAGCCGGTATACCAAATATCTTGTTCGACTGTACTACAGACAGCAACTATCTTATTGTTTATTGGTTTTAGATATTTTGGGGAATGCCTTGACGAATTTCTTTCTCAAGGAATTTATAAATTCTTGATTCACCTTCACCTATTTCTATTGATCTTATTATTTTCTGTTGTTTGTTTTTTTTTCAGATTGCTGCTTTTACTTTTCGATTTGTGTGACTTTAGAAATACGTACAATAATGATGAGCATAGCTCTGACCTCCATGGCAAATTTGTTTTTGTTATAAAATACAGACTTGTGTTTAAATGCTCTAAAAAGAAGAACATAAACTTTTAGATAAAAGCTTGTCACGAGATATTATGTATGTGTGTAAAAAAAAAGATTGTTTCAAGTGGCAACACACACGTGTAATCTCGCAATAATCTTATATCTATACTAATATTACGCATAGGTATGTTTGTTTGTAAGTTTGATTTTTAGGGAGTAATCTTCCGAAGCAAAATAAAACTTATTTATTTTCATATTAGTGCTCGTGACCGTTTATTAGTCAATGAAAAGTACAGTCCGGATTTGTGGCCGGTTGATAGCAATAGGCTTTTTTATTACAGGCGTGATGTTATTTATGTGAAAGGTACATTGGAATGTCAAATCAATTTCAAAAGGTTGTCTCCACAACTTCGGTACCAACTAACCGCTATTGAAGGGATTCGTAATCGTCCGGTAGACTGTAAGGAATCATTGACTTTCAGACATTATTAATTTATAACATAAGTTTTCTAGATGCCAGACAAAATTCGAACCTGAAAGGGATATATTTTAGTAGAACACGATTTTATTGATGAGTAACTGGGTTGCGACAATCAGTATATATGACGAAGGTGGCACATCTATTTCGGGTACATCGTAGTCAGAGTCCAAGTTCGGCATGGCGGAGGTACGAAATAATAGTCTCAACACTGATTACAACCGCCTATTTATTCACTTCCGATAACAAATTAACAAAATCTCAAACGATCAAGCCGATGGAAATGGATTAAAGTACGGAAACGCGGTAAGTTCGATACAGGCGGGCAGAACGACCGTTCGCACTCGTGTCCCACCAAAAAGTCCCGTCCCTCAAATCAAATGCGTCTAATGTCAACGTCAACCGACCACTGACAACTGACGTCTGACATATCACAACTGACATTTGACATATGACAACTGACAGCTGTCAAACCAGACCTGCCACGCTCTGTATCGACCTCACCCAAGCTCACTGCTTGACGTTTCCGAGTTTTCCGACAAACGATGATAGATGGCGTTATTCTAAATTGTCAACTCTAAATATTGTGCCTCGGTGTTGACTCTGCGACACGGCCATCTTGACATTTCACACGTCCTCGTGTGAGGTATCTGCAACAAGAAGTCACGGAAAGTAAATCGTCCCTTACTCGGCCTCCCTGGCCAAGGCGTCCGAGTATTATCACTCACACAAACAATTCAAAACAAAGTTTTGTTCTGATCCATAATCTCATCAAATCTCATAAAGAAAATCTCAACATTGAAATCAACATTCTTCAAGAATCATCAACTTTCGACCAAATCTAGTATCCGATCAAATCCAGTATGCAATGCTCTGCTCGGTACCATACAACACACACAGCTTCCAACAGGCAACCATGGGACCTCCATTCGGTACCCAACCTCAACACATCTCATTGCCTCCATCCGGCAACCATGGGACCTCCATCCGGTACCCAACATCAACTCAACACATTGCCTTAATTTAGCACCTTTAGCTACATTGCCATGATGGACGTTGGTCACAGCCCTCAAGTAAACACTTACACGCGTACAGCAACGAACAGCATTGCAATGTATGCAATCTGAGCCACTTGCATACTACATTTGCATCTTTTACCTCTCACTTAAGGTCTGAACCTTTCATCATAACCCGATCTCGTTTTGTCAGTGTCTATCATGTCAAAGTCAAATTTACAGTCAGCAATTGCGTCACATGTCGCAATTGACCGTATTTTCTCAAATCGTATCTCATTTGATGACATTATGCACCAAAACTAATCGCAAATAATTGTCGGGTAAAACGTGAAATAGAATTTCTAAAACAATTCCATCGAACTAAAGTCTACAGTTGACCTTACAGAAGTCTGCCCAATACCAGTCGTTCGGCCATTCCTGACCCAAGTGGGTAGGGAATAAAAGGTATTCTGGTCAAAATCATTACCGGTTCTAATAAAACCAAAACAAACTCTTTCTCCCAAAGCTGACATGTCGAACAACACCCATACTCATTCAAATAATAGGAAACTCATTAAAATATTGCAGTGCTCATACTCTGACCTCTATCCGGTCTTCATCATCACACTTATAGCCTCCATCCGGCCATAAGCATCAAAACAATCGACCTCCATCCGGTCTTCATCATCACACTTATAACCTCCATCCGGTTATAAGCATCAAACCAATCGACCTCCATCCGGTCATCAACACGTAACCTCCATCCGGTTACATACACAACAGGCAACCTCTATCCGGTCACCTTCACATGTAACCTCCATCCGGTTACATACACAACAGGCAACCTCTATCCGGTCACCTCCACATGTAACCTCCATCCGGTTACATACACAACAGGCAACCTCTATCCGGTCACCTCCACATGTAACCTCCATCCGGTTACATGCACAACACCATCAAGATAATCATTTCGAGCCTTTATCAAAATAATTTTTAAAGTAGGGTTGTTCAACATGTTACTTTATTTTTCCTGTAACGTTACAGGTTATAAGAAAACTCTTACTATGGTAGGTACTTTAAATGTTAAGTTGACCACTTAGTATTCAACTAGTCTTGTTGTAATATGGGATCTAGAAATCACTAGTAAACAAAGATGAATATGCTGTCAATAGATTAATTAATTGGGAACGAAATTCTAACAGAACATCTGTATCAACTGTATTGAAATCAATTTGAATATTAGAAGCATTCTTGAGCTTATTTGAAACATCACACAACCTAACAACCTTTTCACGACACAAAAACAACACTATCACACGTCTAACTAACATTAAATCCTTGTTGTAAAATCTCAAGGCCAATTAAAATATCATTTTTAAAACAACTATCTGGTACAACATAAAACAAAATTTTTAATCGTAAATCACGACCTCAGAAAATAATTGTAAGGTACAGACTATCATGACCTATCCCGGGTCAATTTACAATGTTGTTTACACGCTTGCCACTGAACTGTGACGAAACATTATTTTTGATCAGAGAGAATTCGCCTCCAGAAACGTAATAAAATGGGTACGACTCACCAGATATTCATCAGCACACTGCTAGGACTGCTCACATAGCAAACTTCAACACGTCGCTCGCTATTTGCCTCTGCTGCAGGCTGCAGGCACTGCTTGGTCAGCCTGCCGCGCCGCCGCGCTGCCAACCGCGCGCCGCCAAGCCGCGTCCCGCCGCCGCGCCGCCGGCGCCGCTGCCGAAGTAAATTCTCAGCGCACCGTGACGTCATCGCGCCATTCTTCGTATTTCCTTCAGCTCGAGTGAATCCCGGTTCTGATGTCGCATCAGGGTCTTTGCGATAGTCATCACCACACGGGGCACTCCAGACTATAAACAGCTCCTTAAAATCGCTCCATTTCATCCCAGGACAAGATATGGACGACCGCCATGACGAAACTTCTCCCATGAGTCTCGTGGAATTCGCTGCGTCCCTTGTAGGCACGCCACAGCGCCGGTTTCACGGCGCTGCTGTCTTCACAGCACCCCGGCGGTCCATCCCCACCAGGTGAGACCAACGGTTACCCGGAGGAGGCCCAGCGGAGGACGACCAGCGACGGAGGTGTCGACTTACGACGCACCTACAGTGGATGTGTGACTCCCGTCCGTCCCGTGTCTCCCACGAGTGCACGGTTCAACACAATCATCAACGATGCACCTTGACTATTCAGATCGATAACACACATGTCGGCTGTTGCCAACCAAGCCCGCGGGACAATATTCCGTTTTTCAGGGTCAAAATGCGGTAGGCGAATATCCGTACCCGCAAAAGGTGATTTCATTGCTTGCACAATAGTCATAAAGTTTTTGTTTAGTTGCTCGAACATAAAACACCACATTTCCGTTTCTATGTCACTTTCAGACGCACGCGCATTGTCTTTACACTTTTCCCGGTCTAGCACTGTCACTTACATTATGTAGGCGTTAGAGTTACATCCCACTTCTGATGACGAAGGTGGCACATCTATTTCGGGTACATCGTAGTCAGAGTCCAAGTTCGGCATGGCGGAGGTACGAAATAATAGTCTCAACACTGATTACAACCGCCTATTTATTCACTTCCGATAACAAATTAACAAAATCTCAAACGATCAAGCCGATGGAAATGGATTAAAGTACGGAAACGCGGTAAGTTCGATACAGGCGGGCAGAACGACCGTTCGCACTCGTGTCCCACCAAAAAGTCCCGTCCCTCAAATCAAATGCGTCTAATGTCAACGTCAACCGACCACTGACAACTGACGTCTGACATATCACAACTGACATTTGACATATGACAACTGACAGCTGTCAAACCAGACCTGCCACGCTCTGTATCGACCTCACCCAAGCTCACTGCTTGACGTTTCCGAGTTTTCCGACAAACGATGATAGATGGCGTTATTCTAAATTGTCAACTCTAAATATTGTGCCTCGGTGTTGACTCTGCGACATATATATTTAAGGTTGTTGCTCACAATGGTTGTAAAAAGAAGACCCTTTTCGAAGCCGAAAGGTACTTGTTTTCCCTGCCATTCCAACATTTTTTGGAACTAGAACATACCTAGGAACCTTCTGGTTATTGGAGATCAAAGTTCCAAAATTTTTAAATAAATAAAAATACAGTAGGTTTTTAATATTATTTATAAACTTTACTTTAAATACTGATACAACAACCCCTGTAAGTTTGAAAGTGCACTTTAATATTTCGATTAGGACAAAAAATATGCAAAGTATTTATAGAAATTAAAAACAGCAATGAGTATAAACTATCTGCCAAATGCCAATGTGGCAGTCAGTATATAAATAAGAAGGTATAAATCTATATCTAATTTCGCAATGGATCCTTGAGGTATAAAAATTTGAGCTTCCTCGTTTATATTTAGTTTATTTATCGTTCTTGAGTAGCTAAAACAAACAGTTAGCCTTGGTGTTTAGCTTCGGATTATATTATCTCTACATTTATTTTTGTTGTTTAATTAAAATCGGCATAAGTAAATGGCCTCTTAACCTAAGGCTAGTTGGTACTATAACAACAACACGTGGGCGGGCGCTAATTAGTATAAAAATTAAAAGTTTTGTGTGTCACACATTTTGCCGTTAAATTCATCCTTGTTGCCGATATCAAACACATCGCAACCAGTGCTCTACACGAAGAAAACTGTTTGATTCCGTCATACTTAAGGGGAAAACACCACAAGCAAGTGCAGTGGTGTGGTAATTCTTCTTCAAGACGGGAAGGGTGACAATCTGAAGAATTATAGGCACATCCTACTTCCAAGCCATGTCTACAAGTTGTTTTCAAAAGTTCGCACGCAGGTTTGACGATTTTCAACCTCCCGAACAAGCCGGATTCCGAAAAGGCTTTAGCATCGTAGAACACATACATACCCCGCGTCAGGTTTTACAGAAGACCGAAGAGTACCTATAACATACACATTATTATGATAAAATACAATAATAATACACTAACCACAACATAACGACATCGCAACTACATACTAGCGACAAGCCGAGATGTAGTGTGTGGATTCTCCCTATGATAAGCTTTACTCACAAATACCTAGAATTTCACAGAGAAACTATTTCCAATTATCCTGCGATACATACAACCGCTGAATGCGTGTAGTGGCGTGATTTTCGATTACGCCGAAGGCCGAACCCATGTGTTCCCAGGTGCCTCGTAAAATTCTACTAACAGATTAAATCAAGGAGTGGACATGGACAGGGACAAGCAGTCGTGAATAGAATTCATTAACGTTGCAATACGCTGTGGGAGAAATAAATGTGGCTTGAATTAGTTAAAAGAAATCAATACATGTTGTGTACAGAACGACACAGCACATCAAGCTACTATAATATCTGTCAAATATCTTCAACTAGCTGTTGCCAACGGCTTCACCCGCTCCAACTCGAATATTATCCCACGGGAAGATAAAATCGGGACAAAAACTATCCTATGTGTTAATCCAGGTTATAAACTATCTGTGTACTAAATTTTATCCAAATACGTTCAGTAGTTTTTGCGTGAAGAAGTAACAAACATACACACTCAACAGTCACACACTCACAAACTTTCGCCTTTATAATATTAGTGTGAAGTGTGATATTATAGTGTGATGATTTATATCTTCTTATTTATATACTGACTGCCACATTGGCATTTGGCCGAGAGTGGTTGTGAGCGTGAGGTCTTGGATTCGGTTCCCAGGTTGGGGAAAGTATTGAAGAGTTTTTTCCATCAGGAATTTAGTAGCAGTCCAGAGTACCCATCGATTTGTGGCCTGTTGATGCAGTAGGCTTATTCTTTATCATGGGATTCAAACAACTGGTAAAACTTCAGCATAAGTATTTTTAAATCTACTGTAAATAGGTACGCCTCTACCTAGCCTTTCAGAAATTATATTAATGAAATAAAACTACACAAATCATCATCATCATTTTCAGGCAAAAGACGTCCACTGGTGGACACAGTCCTCCCCCGTTGTCGCCACATTGACCGGTCCCGTGCGTCTCGCCTCCAGCGGGTTCCTGCAACCTTCACCAGGTCATCGGTCCACCTAGTGCGAGGTCTTCCAACGCAAAGTCTTCCGGTTCGCGGTCGCCACTCCAGAACTTTCCGGCCCCATCGGACAACTACACAAATAATCATATTAAATTCCTTCGCCTGGCATTTTGAAGAAGTTTTCCTTGACTATTTATAAACATTTCAAGTGCAGCAACGATGTATCAGATTGATGGCTCATAATTATAACAATATCGATGTATAGTACTAACAGAACGATGCATTTAATGTTGCTATTATTGGATTATTAATCTGAAGGGTTTTCCCAGGTCACAGATGTGGTGTGTTCCGACGTTCATGGTCACGAGGGAAGCGACTTGCTTCAAAAGACATACTCGTTCGTCACTTGTTCTTCTGTCTTGTGAATACCGTTGGTTTTTCATTTGTTTTCTCCGCTGTCTGTGTGGCAAGACAGATTCGCGCGCTGGAGAGGAACAGTGGTTTTACCAACATAAATAATATTTCAGGTACCCTCTTATACCATAATAGAAACATCTTTTAAACTTTACACAATAGATACGAAGTCACGCAAATAAATGTAACTGAACACAAACGATACGAAGTCACTAATAAATCATAATAATTCATTATCCTTTCATATCATAGTCTCGTACGTGCGACACATTATGTAACTTGTCTGTCACAGCAGTGTCGCATATAAGGACAGTCAAACCTATTCGCTAACATATTTAGAACGGTAACTGAACGATGCCGCTTCAGCTTCGCAACACATAATCTCCTCGCCTCGTCTCGCGGGTAGCATGTCCAGTGTGTGTGCGGCGTCATGAGCCATGAATTTTTATATTATTAATATTATTTTTCATTTAAATCAGGTACAGACCCATAATGTGTTAGTATTCCTTAACCTATGTTAGTAAAATTCCCGAAAGCACAATAAATAACAACGACAAACATATAACACTTAATTCCGCCACCTACTGGCGATACCTGGCGACAGTACATGCACTGCGGACAGGTGCGCCATCAGTTGGCCTTCAGTCTTACTGGCAACAATGCCTAGAAGACTGCAGGACGCCGCCGCGCCGCTGCGAAATCGCTCCGGCGCTGCACCGCTGCCGCAACGCACTGTGTGCTTAGACTCTTACTCTTAGCGAAGTTGGTATGTCTTGCTTGTCTACAAACTAAACATCAAGTCAGACTAAACACAAATATGTGTGGGGATCAACGGAACACTAATATTGGGTTGACCCATAAGCTCGAGTCAAAATTAGTTCTTGCGGTAGGATCTACCATATGCTGATCCGAGTGGAGATACTTAGTGGAATTTTATTTCAAAAGAGGTCAATTCATTTCACTGCTGTCAAAACAGTAGTAAATACATATCCCATTTGTGGCATAATGCCAATGCCAAATGTTAGCAGGTTCTTTTTGTGTATAATAGTCTAAAGAAAAATATTTTTTTTATGGATAAATCTGAAGATGATAGATAGGTAGGCAGTAGTACGAGGTGGAAGGAGTGTATGTTAGACTAGCTTTTGCGTGAAAATGTACATTTTCCATACAAATAAAAAAAAAAATTGATCCCCTATTTCCCCCCTTGGAGGCTGAAATATGAAAAATCCTTCCTTAGTGGATAATTTAAAGTTTCTAACCCTAAAGGTTTGGCCTGTGTGTTGATTCTGAGTCAGTCAGTTTTGCCTTTTATATGTAGACTAGCTTTTGCCAGCGGCTTCGCCCGCGTGGATGTCGGAAAATATCAAAAATGACTGGGGTAGAATTAATCAAAATCCTTTCTTACGGATGCCTACGTCATAACATCTACCTGCATGACAAATTTCAGCCTGATCCGTCCAGTGGTTTGAACTGTGCGTCGATAGATATTTCAGTCAGTCACCTTTGAGTTATAAATATTTAGAAAGATTTGTAGTAGAGGGCGGAGTTTACACGATAAACTTTTCCTTATTACAGCTTAGCGCAATACTTTGCAGATCAATTTAGATTTGTGATACACAACATTTCAATGCAGTACCTAATCTAACCAACACCTACATCATTTATTACATTCATCTGCTAGCAATTTCACATTCAAGGGGCGGCCTTGGAAGCCGGAATCTACAATGATTTCGAAAGAAAAACTAGGAAGATTGATTAGCTAAAATAGTGAAAAACACCTTAAGAACATTCTTATCCACTCATGGACTATCTAAGAACTGTTAGTCACGATTTATTCTTTACTAGCGACCCGCCCCGGCTTCGCACGGGTGCAAATGGATGTTATTATACATATAAACCTTCCTCTTGAATCCCTCTATCTATTAAAAAAAACCGCATCAAAATCCGTTGCGTAGTTTTAAAGATTTAAGCATACAAAGGGACTTAGGGTCAGAGAAAGCGACTTTATTTTATACTATGTAGTGATAGTGATAGTGATTTACTGTCAAGTGGTCACTAGCGCGACTGCTGTGCATGAGGTCCTGGGTTCGATGCCCGGTTTGGGCAAAGTCATATTGGGTTTTTCCTTCGGGAATTCCTCGGTAGCGGCCATGGAGTATGGATTTGTACCCGGTTGATGGCAATATGCTCGCCCCCTATTACATGGGACTTACACATAACTTGCGAAATGTGGGTGTACTATTGGATACACCTCTGCTTAACACTTTGGGGATTACAGGTGTGATGTTATGTTATATATGCGCTTGTAATTTCACGTTCAATAAACGGCCTTGCAAGCCGGAAATCTCAATAATTTCGATTGAAAACCCCAGAAGATTGATAAGTTAGTCTATTGAAAAACACCAAAACAACATTCTTTCCCACTCATGGACTTCAAACCGTTAGTCACGATTTATTCTTCATTTACAAATCGGTTAAAAAACAGTTAACCGTATCTATACCGTTGTTTGGGAGTTCGCTTTCAGTTAATTTCGTTCTGTGAGTCATTCTGAAGGATTGTCTGCTAAAGCTTCATTATTTTGAATACGAAATGTTTTGAAATGTACCGTGTAAGAGATTTAAATGGGCCGACGGAATTGTGTACGTGGTCTCGTTTCAATTTAGGTCGTATTTGGGTTTTGTATAGTTACTGTTTGCTTAAGGATATCAGTGTGAAAAATGCATAGTTCTTTTATCGCAACAGATGTTACCTTTGGAATAGGTGGCTTCCAGTCTTACCTTTCTTGGACGTATCACCAAGCTACACAAGGCAACCGTTTTTAAGAGCATGCTATGAGCAGGAATGCACAAAAAACACACGCGAACGGGTACTCACCGGGCGTCTGGAAGCAACTACGCACTATTATTTGAAATCATCATCATCATCATCAGCCTATAGTGTTCCCACTGCAGGGACTCAGGCCTCCTTTCTAGGAGAGGGATGTGCTATAATCCACCACGCGGGCCCAGTGCCGGTTGGCAGATGTCACAAGTCTTCGAATTTTATAGTTCTAAGAAGACATGTCGGTTTCCTCACGATGTTTTCCTTCACCGTTTTGAGAGC
Organism: Diarsia dahlii; assembly: GCA_949775195.1. Taxonomy (NCBI): domain Eukaryota; kingdom Metazoa; phylum Arthropoda; class Insecta; order Lepidoptera; family Noctuidae; genus Diarsia; species Diarsia dahlii. Next base: position 8,339,568 of record OX459210.1, on the reverse strand, counting down.
AACGGAACTGTACAATTACATACATCAATATATAAAACATTACCTTTGGAATTTCGTGTCGTGTTTGTAGAAGCCAATTTGCGAATCAGCTACAGCGTCCGCAGGCTTGGCATGTGAAATTAGTTGAAGTGCAGCTTTGATGTTTTATTTGTTTCTTGTTTAATACTTTGTTGCACTAAAGCTAATCACACATCTAATATTTTAAAGGTTGAAAAGCCGCAACAGCTAAAGTGAATCTTTACAAAAGAAACACTAAAGTTATTATAAGCATATTCCACTGTTGCTTTCTGGGAAGAGGGCGAGAAGGGGGGATTACCTATTCCCTTCAGGGGGGAAAACTGGACCCGAATGTAAATCCAATCCGAAATTACCCCTTTTCATTTTGAATTACTCCACTTTTCCTCCCTATTTTTGGTTTCAATTTTATTTGTGTCCCCGGCTGAAAATCTCCCCCAGAATTGATCTTTGGAAGTTTCCAAAAAGTCTCCGTCCAAAGGTTGTTCGAAGCCCAGTTAAAGGTCGACGTAACACATACAATATGACGACTCGGACTGACGGATGGGTAGCTAATCAGTTAATCCACAGAGTGTTTAGAACAATATCAATAAATCAAATAAGTGTATGATAGGCTTATCTTATCCGGAAACAATTGAGCTAGTTAAAAATGTTGTCATGATGTCTGTGCCTAATTTGACTAGACATAAAAATGAAGTCCTAAATTAAAATATAACCAATTAAGTACACTTCAGAACTTATACTATTATGTAATCATTTAGCACGGATATTGTGAAAAAATCTTAAAATCATCATCATCTGCGTAGCCTTTTCCCAACTTTATTGGGATCGGCTTCCAGTCTTACCGGATGTAGCTGAATCTAGTATTTTACATGGAGCGACTGTATATCTGGCCCCCATAACTGGGTAATACAATACCCATCAGTAACTAGTCAGGTAGTACTAACAGGTAGTCACTGGCCAGAAAATTTGAGAAGGCCATGAAAAAAAAAACATATATTTTTTTCACATTACAGTTTCGCGTGTACGAATACGAAATAAAACAACTAGCTAATCCAAAACCAAAGTTTTACAAGAACTTTAACTGCTAAGTGACAAAACGTGAAGCCGAAGTGACCTCTGCGCTTTGCTATTGACATAAAGATGGTGATGATGAGATGACAAGATCTAATAATAATTTAACAATGCTCTCAAGTACACAATTAAACGGATGAATCTTTGAAACAAACCGTGGTTAATAACTTTAGTAAATAATAAATTAACTGCAGTTAGAGTGGTGAATGAACTGGCCAGCAAGGTGATTTGCGAGGTTACCACCGTTTTATTGCGAGCAGTAATTATAATTTTAACGTCGTCATAATCTGCGGAAAACCACCAGAAGTAGAAACTCATGACCGTATGAAAATATCTTCTTAATGGGAGGTTCCTCTACAAAAGTGCGTTTGTGATGAGTCCAGCGATATATGAGAAAATTATCATCTTCGGTGTTATAGTTAATATATAAATACCAAGTTTCCTCCGTGCCTTAGAAAACACGTTAACCTGTTGGTCCCGGCTATCATTTGTAGATATTTGACAGGTAGTCAGTGGCCCGAGAGCCTGAAAACCAGTCTTACCAAGGAGTATCATGTTACCCAGTAGGTACTAACTGGGTTGTGGAGGTCAGATAGTCAGCCAGTATTCAGCTGCATCTATTAGTTAGACTGATAGCCGATCCCAACATAGTTGGGAAAAGGATGGTGATCTGTGTGGCCTTTTCTCAATAACTAAGTTGAGCTCGGTTTTGAACTCACCAACCCAGATAGTACTTGCTATTTGTAGGTTATATGTTACCCTGTAGTAAGACTGCGCGCTCTTCGGGCCACTGAATGCATGTAAAAACTGTCAAAGGTCAAATAAAGACAATGACAAGGTTATGCATAAGATAACTAAAAAAATACACGAAAATGAACCACACCTAGTATTGTTTACATGACACGATTCATTACAATTTATTGGCGCCATATACAATTAAAGGTAAATTATAAAATTTATGGGCACAATATTTCTTTATCAGTCTTTGTTGATATCATTTCAGCTGCTCGACGTCTGCGAACCAAATAATAAAATTCGACTAAAATGAGGTTCAGCGAACTGCAACAACATTGACAATAGTAATCACTATTGTTAAATAGTAGTCACTATTGGCAGAATGTTGTTTGACCATATCACTCATTCTTGTAAAAGTGTTATTTGCAGTTCGTAATCGTATTAATTGTAATTTTTACTCTTCAACATACTGGGTTGTAGAGTAAAAAACTGGCCAAGTGCAAGTCGGATTTGCGCATGAAGGTTTCCGTACTTAGACTTCATATAGGTTTCCCTGTAATCTAAGTGTTGATCTAATTTCAGAATTTTAGGTTCAGTGGTTTTGGAGATAAGGGGAGGGGAATGGTCGGACAGACAGACAGACTCACGAGTGATCTTATAAGTGTTTCGTTTTTTCCTTTTGAGGTACGGAACCCTAAAAAGGAAAAATAAGAAGTGGAGGTCAAATAGGCAGTCACTTCATGTATAATTTCGGAATTCAGGTGCTTTTGTTTAGACTGTAAGTCGACCTAATCATAATGTAGAATACGTTAGGCAGATGGTGATGACTCTTCATTCAAATTCCTATTGTTTCCATTTCATTCGTTCCTACGGCACTGATTAAATTACAAATGAACTGAATAGTCGAACATCCGGTAGACGAGTGAAAGAAGGTGAATGCCGAAATGCAATATTTCCGGTTAACTAGGATTTTTTTTTAGTTTTATTTCATTTTGTCTTTTGATGTTTCACTTCGAGTGAAAGATAGGTTAGTAGGTGTAATTCGTACGTAGTGTTCCAGGATATGGGTATATCAGATCAGGAGGTCTAAAATGGCCACTTTTGCAGATCATAATGTGAATTGCGTTTAAAAGCGTAAAATGGACCTTTCATAATAAAAACTGCGTCTGTGACTATTTTACGAATGTTAACGCAATTCATATTATTTTCCTATTAAGATGTATTTTACTAAATTGTTACAGACGCAGTTATTATATTGAAAGGTCCATTTTACGCTTTTTAACGCAATTCATATTATGATCTGCCAAAGTGGCCGTTTTAGACCCCCAGTACAGACAGCATATCCAGCTAGATGGGAAATCATCAAATGACTCCTCCCGCTCCGGGCAGACCGGTAGGGAGTGTCAGACTTATACTGACTCAAAACACCCCGTGTTTCTTCTACGCTTGTGCCGAGGCCGCGGTATCTCTTTCGAACAATCCGCAGCCCCGACGGGTTCCCAATCAACTTTGAACCTAATACTTACTTACTTATGTACTAGCGATAAAGTTGATGATAGTTGGCAGTACTTTGATGTGCTGAGACCGACTGACCAACTGACTTCTCTGTTTTCCACGTTTTTACTACGTTTAACCAAGGTGATGTATTTGCCATGTACTAAAAATAGATACTACTGAACTTGTAGTAAGTAATCGAAGGATTTCACTTAGCAATGGAAGAGAGCCGTCTCGTGATCTCGTCAACCCGATGAGATTATCTCTTTAATTCTTTGGCCTTTTGTTGTAAAGTCTGACCTTTCTTGTAACTCACGTCTGAAGCAGGAGAAAGGATAGATTTACTACCTTGAATAGTACAAATGAATTTTATAAGGAATATTAACAATTTCAAGTGGATATCATGCATTTCAGCGGGTTCATTAGGTATGATTTATTTTTCAATAAGACAGTATTCAAGAGTGACGATATTTCAATGTTAGCCTTCCTAACACCTTATTCACAGGTAAATGCTATTCCACTTTTGATGAAAAAGTCATTCCATAGGATTTAATTAACTGAGAGGGTTTTTGTAAAGCAATATTTATACGCTGACGCTAACACGGGCCACTTTGTCACTTCCACCTTAACATATATTTCGAGCCAGCAAAAGGAAAGAATTCGCCGAAATTTGGTCAGTTCTTTCAACCATTACAATCAATAATTATTCAAAATTTAACGCAACAGCTCCTGGCATCAAATTCATAGAAAAAAACTCCCTTCGTCTCCTTGGGTCTCCAATCTTTGAAAACTCTTTTCCCGATTTTATCGAGGAAAAAATTCAAAATTTCAATGATGTTTCGGAAAGACTACTCCAAATTAATATGCATTCGGCCATCACCATAATTCGATACTGTTGTTTCGGGCCTAAATTAACATATTTCCTTCGTGCTTCCCCTTTATGGAGTCACACTCACCTTTTGGACAGAATGGACCAAATTATCAAACATACTTTAACATCAATTTTAAATGTGGCATTGGATGACCGAGCTTGGGCACAGGCTACTCTTCCCATACGCATGGGAGGACTCGGCGTCCGCAAAATTTCCAGTTTAAGTTTACCGGCTTTCATATCCTCGGTCCACGGCACTGATAAGTTAATCAGGAATATCCTGGCTTCCACACTGATTAATTTTGATGTGCCGTGCTTCTCTGAGGCTATCGAGGCTTGGAAACTCGCTTTCCCAAACACTGAAGCACCCGACCATCCATTTTCCCAGAGACGGTGGGATGAGCCGCTTTGCAGAGTAGTTCAGAACAATTTAGTCAACACGTCTGCTACTACTGCTGAGCGTGCGCGCCTGCTGGCTGTGGGTGAATGGGAATCGGGTCTTTGGCTTCACACACTGCCGTCGTCGAGCATAGGCACTTTGTTCGACGACACGACCTTCCGCCTCGCTGCTTCTTTGCGCCTTGGTGTCGCCTGCTGTTCTCCTCATCGCTGTCATTGTGGTGAAGCTGTCAACAGCCTCGGTCACCACGGCCTGTCATGCAGCCGTAGTGCTGGCCGTTTCGCGCGGCACGCGAACTTAAACGACATCATCCGACGTGCTCTTGTCGCCGTCGGCGTGCCAGCTGTTTTAGAACCCCATGGCTTGGCACGCGACGATGGCAAGAGACCGGACGGCATGTCTTTGTTTCCTTGGAAGGTGGGTAGGCCTTTAGTGTGGGACGCAACATGTGTCGATACTCTTGCGCCATCACATCTTCCAAGTTCATCGTGCTGCGCAGGTGGAGCCGCTGCGGCTGCAGAAAACCTCAAGCGGCGTAAATATAGTAACCTTTGCGGAAACTATATTTTCGAGCCGTTTGGGGTTGAAACTCTGGGGCCGTGGGGTCCGAGTGCTCATAGCCTGTTTACGGAAATCTCGAAACGCTTAGTTGACGCTTCTCGTGACCCAAGGGCTGGCTTTTATCTTGGCCAGAGGCTAAGTGTTGCCATACAACGAGGCAATGCCGCCAGTCTTTTGGGCACATTACCGGCTGACAGCGTTGGGGAGGAGTATTTCGATGCCGTATTATAGTTTATTGTTAGTTTAGTTTATTTTATAGTTTTTAATTAATTTAATATGTATTTTATTACTAGCATTGTTTTCAAATAAATTATATTTTTACAATCAATTAACGTTAAGAAAAAGTAATACCCATTAAATTATTCCACTGCACCTAACTAACCACAGTCAATGACTACCAATTTCCTCCAACAACAACTAATTTCTAGAGCAAGTGCGAAGTGCTAGTAAAAACTCCATTTCCTTAAGGTTTTTTTGCTTCCAACAATCTAGATAATGATTATACTCCAGGACTAACATCTGACAGTAATTGAAGCTGAAAAAATACGGAAAAACAAGCCTATTGTCTTGTTGAAGGCTGAAACCGGTTTTGATGGGAGTTTTTCTCTGGGTATTTGTAGATAATTTACCGTAATTCAGCTGGGATTTTAAAAGAACCGCGGTGGGAAAAGAATGATGGGAATAGGTTTTTCTTTTTTAATTTTGTTCTGGTATATCAGCAAATTTTCCAGCAAATGGTAGCATTCCAATAACATATATGGTATTATGCTGAGTTGAGGCCCTTTTGATATGGAGGATCGGCTGGAGGACTCGATGATTGGCCGGAGGACACGGTGGAGCAAACCATGGAGGTCTGCTCCGCTTGGGCGGAGCCCCACCGTGTTCTCGTAGTGGTGATTGGCGGCGGAGACCTCGTTGTTCGTTTATTTGTTTGTAGAAATTTGGGTATTTCTGTTTTTAATGCCAAATAAACACAATTTTCTTTATATCTTCTGGACCGCGCAAAAATGGCGCTAAGAGGCGAAACGTAAGGATCGTAGGAGATGGCGTTCTGCCGTTTCTGCCTATCCCTTTGGCAAAATGGCGCGAGTTTATGTTTGTATGATATAACGAAGCTCTTTGTAAAAATCATCGAGCCATTATTATGTTGCTGCCAGCACATTTTAATTGGTGTTCGAAGCATGCAAGATTTACAGTCACGTTGACTGTAAATCTTGCGTGTTTGTTGTAATGAAGATCTGTAGGATAACATTTAACATCCATTATGGCGTTAGTTATTCAATCCGCAGCTTGTGTATAAATATCTGCTCTATTACTATACATAAAGCAGCAGATTATTGGGTGTAAAAATACTCTAAACGAAATTCAATTGTATTTTTCTCCCTGTCATTGCGATATTTTTCTTGTTTCTAACCACAGCTGAGGCCTGGGGACCTTCTAGTTACGGAGATGTTGGGGGTCAAAGTTCCAGTTTTGTTTTGAAAGCGATTATTGTTATATCTTTAAGTTCAATGCATTGATCAGCACAGTGTTTTGAGTGCGTTTTACGAAGTACTACCGCCGTAAACCATGATTATTTACCCCAAAAGAAAATCCCAGCGATATTTTTTGCGTTGAATTTATTAGTTTCATGGGTTTCATGTACAGAATGCTTGGTTGCCGACTTCGTTTAGAGTCCGTTTACACCTTGATACGTCTCCCTCCTCTTTTATTAGGTCTTGCTGTCCCACTGTTGAGTAAACGCTTTCCACGTCGTTCCAATCAATAGTTTCCCGCCAATTCTCGAACCAGTCCTCGTGGTAAGCGTCTAATCTGTGTGTGTTTAAAATAAAGCCAATCAAATAAAAATGGCACGTCTAGAGAAGTTCATTTTCTCCACTGTCTCTCAGATACGTATATTGGATTCAGGCTCAATGCATTCGCATCCAACGACTGCACTTGGGACTAAATTTTATCTGAATGTTTGGCAATTTGCCCTGACCGTGCATTGGGTGCAGTAGGTAAGGCATCTGTTTCGACCAAATTGATATTTTATAGGGCATGCTTACATACATTACCCCGGTGTAATTGTTGTTTCGTAACGAAATTCGTTTTAAGTAACGTAATATCATTCTTTTCGTGAAGAAGACGGATGAAAAAAGATTGCATTTTGCGGAGATGAGAATGTTGAGAGTGGATATGTGGCGTGACAAGAATGGACAAAGTAAGGAATGAGTATATTAGAGGTAGTTTGAAAGTTGCGTCAGTTACAGAAAGGGACTCTACTTATGTGACTAAAATAGTGAAGACAATGAATGTTGATAGATGTAGATGGAGAAGAAGGCCAAAAAAGAGATGGATGGAGACTGTCATGGATGGATTGTGTGAGGAATAATATGAAAGTGAAATAAGTAAATGATGCCGTGGCGTCTGACAGGGGAGAATAGTGGAAACAAATGTATTGCGCTAACCCTAACTAAGACAAGGGCAGAAAGATGATGATATAATATAAAAACAAACTCGTTTTATAAGGCTATAATTACTTACTTTAAAGAACATTATTTTATATCTGTAGGTGATTTAATTGGGCCAATTGTGCTTATCGAAAAAAACTAAATTGCTAAAGGATTATAATACTTATGATTAAATAATCGTTCGAAATTGCATTAACTTACGTAATACCTTTATTATATGAGAAGCCGTCAACAGAAGCTCCTGATCACTTAATACCTACTCATTATCTAATCATTCGTTACGGGGACGGTCCACGTAATAGATCAAACCATTTAATAAATTCTTCAGATTTCAAGAGATAATGGTGCAGGGTGAACAAGAAAAACCCATTCATTACTTCTCATTGTGATGAACAATACATCAATTGTCACCCTTTTCTCTCACCGTACAATTATGGGTTTATTTTTTAATTACTGTATCCGAGATTCCTTCTAAGAAGATTAATTACAATGATGTACCTAACAACGTTTATTAATAGTATCTTGATAAAGAATTAATCTCGAATAAAGTAAGAGTATTTGGGTTGCTCAAAGACTTATTGACAAGAAAATTTCATTTCAATCTGAAACAAGTACGGCAACTACACCAAAATACCTTTAAATTAAATCCGGACAGCCTTTTTTATTTAGAGCCAGCCGCCAATGCTGATCCAGAAGTTTTAAATCAGCCCCTAAATTAGCCGAGACACGTACCCCGTAGGCGTATCCTCAGCTCTGACACTTAGTTTATAAGTTTTTATGCCCAGGGAGGCTTTACACTCATGGCACCCACAGGATAGACTGGACTGGAAGCGGAAGCCAGTATCATAGGTTGACCTGCGAGATGGATTAGATGATTCTAAGAAAAAAACATAGAACGAGATGTCAGGATTAAAAATAGTACTTTTAAAAATATTATGCTGTCTTACAGCGGCCATTGCGACATTTTTTAGTAGGCGATCCCACTTCAATATCACTTTCAGCCCCTGGCTATCATAATGTAAAGAAAACACTTCTTAAATTGGCTTTTGTAGTTTATCAAATTACAGGTACCAAATTGGTTTATCAAATTGCAACCTTTACAAAGGTCGGGCAGGAGGGTTCCGAAAGTACACAAATGGACATCATTTTATGACCACGTAATCTTTCTGAGTATTCAAAATACGCGAGAACGACTGCTATTGTTTCTATTTGCCACAAATCACCATATTTTGAAAGGCTGTTAAAGATATGTCAAATTAAAAAGAAGTGTTGATATTTTGCCAAAAAACATAATTTTCACTTCACATCAGCAGGAGTAAAACAAGGTCAATCAATAGGCACAAAGGGACGTTTACAACTGGGATAAGCCCAGTTGCCTAGTACCACGAATATACAAGAAAATAATCCCGGTTATTTCTGAAATCAATAAACCTAGAACTAGGGCGCAGTGTTGCAGCATCTCTGATACCTGAGAGTAAGTACATGTGTGCACAGACCTGGTGGTATTTCACCTTGAGTTATAGGATGATAATAAGTAGATATGTCGAACTGTGCATCCTGGCCACTGTGACCATGAGTGTACTTTGATTTGCGACTGTCTGCAGAATTTGTTTAATTAGATAGGTACCTTCAAGTATGCACTATGAGTGAGCAAATGAATGATTAAACCTAAACTAAATAACTGGTGTAATACCGAGTTATCTTTATTTTTTGAGCCTAATTTTATCATAACGTAACAAAACAGAGCATAGACAGTGGTGTTCCTTATATTACACCCACATTGGAATGGGTATAAGATTAGAGGAAGACCAAGGTACCGATGAAAGTGGATGATGGAAGATATGGCAAGAAGAGAGGACGGTGTCTGATGAGATAAAGAGAAGAAGTATGGAAGAAGAGGAAATTCTGCACCGACCTCAAATGAATTGGGGCAAGAGACTGATAATTTCTAGTTAGTTGAAGTCCCATGTTGTAATAGGGGTAATGGACTCGCGCCTATTGCCATCAACCGCCTGCATCCCGTAAGACTGAAGCATTTTCCCAACCACAATAGGGTCGCCCATTAAATTTGAAAAATGATTGGCAGCTGATCCATTAAAGACTATCCTCACTTCCCCACAATCATATCCCCCGTATAGCGCTACGTATAACCCGGCGCATGCGCATACTTGACAGCGTGCCAGCTGTGTCACGACGCAGCTCTATTTCAACGTGGCTTGCAAAATGTATCAATGGCCGACACTGCATCGGCACCCGTTTACGTTTGGCCGTAGTAATGGTCTAGAGTTCATCTGGGGCCGAGTAGATAGTGATTCTGTTGGTCTTAGTAAATAAAGGAATGTTGTTGATGTTGTAAACTGTGGAATCTAGGATGAAGCTTTGCATATCTGTTTTAATCTTTCCAGCCCTCTGCGTGGGTCATAATGCGAAACCTGTTTTTGTAGAAATTCCAAACTGTTTGAAAGCGAAGGCTACTTTATCTGGGCCCTTAGTTTGCATCATCAAGCATCAACACACAAGTGTGTTTTATTTTTCGAATTTCGATCAAGGTTCAAAGTTTTTTTCGAAAGACATTCCGCGGTCTCGCACAGAGGGCTAAGAAGTAACATGGGTGGATTTTAGTCAGTAGAAATCTGACACTTCCTACCGCTCTGCCCAGAGCGGGAGGAGTCATTTGATGATTTCCCACCACACAAAAAAACCTTCAAAGTTTGGGTACGTGTGACAACGATTTACAGGAAGTTATGAGGATATTAGGTCTTAACAGACTGCAATATTTCGCAAATGAATGATTAAATGACGATATTAATGACAGGCAAAGTGTTGGCAGTTCGTCATATTGTGGCAGTTGTAGGCAAATGTCGTGAGAAATAGGATGTAGGCGTAGGTGAAACATCTGTTAAGTGCCTGTGTATGTATGTATCTGCATTCTGCATACATTTTCAATATCAAGGTGGTAATAATAGCTCTGCGGGTTGTTCGTGGCCTCGACACAAAGGGCTAAGAAGGAACATGGGTGGTTTTTAGTCGGTAGAAGTATGACACCTCCGATGCGCTCTGCCCAGAGCGGGAGGAGTCATTTGATGATTTCCCAACCCCCAAAAAAAAAGGGTTAGGGGGAAACTGGCCTCTGGGCCGCGGCCCAGATTACACGCAGTGGGAACAGTAATGGAAAACTCGGCCGATTGCGTGGGCCAGAATACCATGGTAAAAAATTATCGTAGTTAAATCGACCCATTGGGATTTAATTTCATTAAATTGAAAAAAGGTGCGAAATAAAACGTACTTGTATCAAAATATGTATTGAAAACATTTTTTTTGGAGATGAAAAATTAAAGATAGGTAGTAAAGTCCCATAAACTACCAAGAGAACAGAAGTAGGAAGGAGGTATTGGAATCTTAAAATCAAATCTAAATTATTCCTTTCTTTTGTTGCAGATAGGAAACTAGGATAGTAAAGTTCCACAAACTACCACAAGGCCAGAACGGTGAATAAATTAGTGTCACCATTGCATACTGTATGTGTATTTTATTAGAAAGGAATAATAATTTAGATTTGATTTAAAGATTCCAATACCTCCTTCCTACTTCTGTTCTCCTGGTAGTTTGTGGGACTTTGATACTTACGTTTTATTTCGCGCCTTTTTTCAATTTAATGAAATTAAATCCAAACGGGTCGATTTAACTACGATACTTTTTTCCCATGGTATTCTGGCCCACGCATTCGGCCGAGTTTTCCATTACTGTTCCCACTGCGTGTAATCTGGGCCGCGGCCCAGAGGCCAGTTTCCCTCTAACCCAAAAAAAAGTGGTAATAATTAGTATCTCAGGAATCAAAAAATTCTCAGTAGCAGCCATGGAGTTCGAGTTGATGGCAATAGGCTCGCCTCCTATTATATGGGACTGAAACCTAACTGGTGGAATGTGGGTGTTACACCGCTGCCTTACCCTTGGGAGATTTCAGGCAAAGTGTTAAGCTATGTCACAGAATACATAATAGTACTACGTACAGAAGGGACACTCCCTTCCCCGCGCTCATATTATATACCGCACCTCACCCCGCACTTCGAGGTAGTCGTCGCCGACTCTTGAGCAATGGCTCGCGCTCGTATTAGTCGTCGTTCGGTTTTCGCGACGCAGACCGTTGCACTTTCCGCGCCATTTTTTAGGTTACGACAACCCTACTAGACTTTACGCACACATTTGCACGTGCACGTCGTCATCATCATCATCATTTCAGCCGAAAGACGTCCACTGCTGGACATAGGCCTCCCCCAAGTATAATTTTTGCTTAGGGGGGGTTTGCCATAATCGCCACGCTTGGCAGGCGGGTTGGCGATCGCAGTACGGTCGATACAAAAAGCACAGAGAACGCTGCTGCCCATTCTCTGGTACATCCCTTAGTCGCCTCTTACGACACCCACGGGAAGATAGGGGATGGTGCTATTCTTTGCGTCCGACACCATACGGAACAGGCACGTCGTGCACAAACGTTATTTGTTTGTGTAGTAGTAATAGGTAATTATTTTGCGGGCGTTGTATGGAGTGTCCGAGGTGTGGCTATGTGTTATTACGAGTAGGTAATTAGCAACATGACAGTCTGAACTAGTTCTAGAATAGAATCAAATTCATATATTTTTAGGTAACTAAAGACCCATAGAGAGACCTTAACCTACTGCTCAATGCTCAGGTGCATCAAACTATGTGTTGTCGAAGTCAGACAAGTCACTCCACGATACCGGTATTCTGACAAATCTGGTGAGACTTAGAAAAGTCTGTAGCATAAATTCCCCGATTCTAAAAGCTAAATAAACTTTTGACTAATTATCTCATAGAGTGTAAATTCCCGGCTGTATTAAATTACGGAACTCCGAAGTTTAAAAGCCATACGGTATACAGAAAGTTTGTGGATACGAATTACGTGAGTCAGAATGTATGCTATGATGAACTGAATTCAGAATATTAGTTACTCCGAAAGTTTGCTATTACTCATAATAATTATGATTAGTTTGTGAAAAAGATTTTATATTTACTTAGTACCTAATTCAAAATAAAATCACGCCTGTAATCCTAAGGGTTAAGTAGAGATGTAGGTACCTAGTAGTACACCCAAACACCAAATATGTTTAAGCCGGTTGCTAGCCAGTTGTGTTATGTTATGTTTTCGCCAGTTGTCTTATTTACTTAGTAACAATTTACTTAAACTCTATTATTTTCCTTAATCAGTTCTTGAACAATTGTCTTTCAATAAACCTGTCCTCAACCGAAGTGTTTTAGTACAGGTATATTACCTAGTAGGTACTCAAATAGCACCTACTCATAGCAGAGGTAATCAATTTTATCACACTTCATACATTCCTATGTGTAAACGTCAACAAACGTCATCAATATTGCACGATGGACTTGCATGACCATCAGTAGCAGCTGATATCTGTGTAAAACAATTGAAAACATATGCGTTTCTTAATGGATGAATTGAATGTGATGATAATGTGTCTAGTTTGAAGAAAATATTATACTTACCTTGGGAAATCTGTTGGGAAATGGGAAAACCCATTGCATGGAGAGGCTCGTGGTTACGTAAATAACGACAGTCGCGATCCAGGTTCCTACGATAACCTACTGTCCCAAGAATGTAGTCAGAATCACGAACGATTGTTTTTTTTTCTGAACATTACTACTTAATAGTACATTACTGCAGCGGCCAGCAACAGAGGCATTGATGGACGAACGTGTAAATGTGGGCCGAGGCGAAGCCGAGGCACACATACGTAAGTCCATCAATGCCTAGTTGTGGCCAAGGCTTGTATAGTACTTTTCTCAAATAATGCGAGGAAATTAAATACAATTTACTTTTCAAAATCACATACAACAATAATTTTTCACGCGTTGAAGAGTTCAGCCAATTCGAAATTTAAATAAAACCTTTAATAAGTCACCTCCTTGGTTGCTATGGTTCAGAGTAAAAGATCGTTCCATTTTTAAATAACACCACAGATATGAGTTTAGTATGTAATTTATTTGGCCGCTAAACACGACAGATATGGATTTTCATACAACTTTTGCCGGCCGCTGGTCGCATGTATCTGGCCAGTACAGCAATTTCGATTTATCTCGAAGAAGGTTGTCAAAATAATGCTCAAATTTCCAAGCATGTTTGAGAAAATATCCTTTATTGTCCTTAAATGTCACAGCAACATGCTGAGATAGTGGCCCTTTGGCTTCGCACGGGACAAAGGGGATAGAACCGATGTGGCATATCAACCTGTTCGCCATTTTGATTTTTTTTCGAAATCGCGGCCCACGATGAAAGTGCTATGTATGGATAGAGGACATATAGACGAGCAAAAAATGTTCAGTAACACGGTACCTAAAGTGTCACGTTACCGAGATATTTGAAGTTGAAGATCGACAAATGAGTACTATGACAATCATTAACTATTTAAAAAAAATTGCCTTTTTACGTGTATAGGCGTTAAATTGTATACAAATAATAGTTCTCAGGTTGATTATTATTATACGCACAATCAAATCGCTTCGTATCGCAATGAAACGCTGTTATGTCAAATAATGGTTTTCCCGTGCTCCTAGTGGCATGTAATGTACCTACTCTCTTTCAATAACCAGTAATAATAATAATCAACGCCTATAGACACGTAAAAGGTCTAATTTTTATGTGGTCATTGTACTCATACGTCGATCTTTATCTTCAAATATTTCGGTAACGTGACACTTTGGGTACCGTGTTACTGGACATTTTTTGTTCATCTATATGTCCTCTATCCATACATACCACTTTCATCGTCGGCCGCGATTTCGAAAAAAAAAACAAAATGGCGGCGGGTCGATATGCCAGCTCCCGTACAAAAAAGTTCAAACCCCTTTAAACATAAATTGTTTGTACACTATGTCCTAATTTTAAGTGTTTGTCATATTGTTTACGCTTTATTTTTGTCACTTTGTTTTGTCCTGTTGGGAAGCCAATAAACACTTTTTCTTTCTTTCTTCTTCTTTCTTCTTTATTCAGCTATTAGGAGAGCAGAGAACAAAAACAAACACCACACCAGTAGTTGAAAAGAAACACCACGACTACTACCGAAAACTTTAAATATCTCCTGAAAACCGTAAAATAAAAACGAAACGCAATGAAAGTATTTGTTTCTTAGCCTATTGGACGATTTGACATTTGGCTTTTTTACATCACCAATGTGAATGGCATCGAAGTCATCCTAGACGAGGACGTAAACTTGAGGTTTAAGTGTTCAAGTTAATCAGTTTGTAGTAACAATGCGATTAAGTGTTTATAAACTGATAATTACTGCCAGCTACTACAACTGGATAATAGTATATGAATTGTCAAGAACCATTCAGTTTCGACCTGAAACAGTTGAATCAAAACGAGTCCAAGAGCTCCTTGAATTTTACGGGACTTCACAATGCGGTTGTCTTGACCTGACCATGTGCAGAGGGCCCGGGGCTGCGGGTTGTTCGAAAGAGATAACGCGGCCCCGGACACAAAGGATTAGCCCTTTGTGCCCTGTATGTGTAAGAAGGAACATGGGTGGTATTTGTCAGTAGAAGTTTGATACTCCCTTTCGCTGTACCCAGATCGGGAGGAGTCATTTAATGATTTCCAGTCATACAAAACAAACGGTCCGACCTCTTTCATAGACAAAGAAGCTGTCTGATCCTAAAGACAGCGATGTGAATGAATTTTTGGGTGCCCAGTAAAACGTAGGTAAGAACTGTAAGTAAACAAATGTAGTTAAACTCTATCTCAAGTTTTGCATAACAAGTTAGTGAAAAAGCTAATCGCAAATCTTTTTCGACCCTCGCCATTCCAAGATCATGCGTCAAACACGTGAATGTCCACCCTCCTCACGATTTCCAAAAATACATCCCTATTAAGACAGCCTGTGTGAGCATAAGCCTAATATGTGCGACATTCCAGAAGATAATCGTCTTTTGTGGACACGTGAGTACCAGGCGTTCAGAACTGGTCGAGTGGTCGCGTGAGCAAGGGCTTGGTTATGCGAAGTGATCAATCATTCGTAGTTTTGAAATGTATCCGAATAGTTTACGATTGTTTAATCTATTCTGGAATCCATTTCCGTATGGTTTGGAGTTCTGTATATTTGGCTTTGATAAACAGATGCTTTTTTTAGGGTTCCGTAGTCAACTAGGAACCCTTATAGTTTCGCCATGTCTGTCTGTCCGTCCGTCCGTCCTCGCTTAATCTCTGTGACCGTTAGCACTAGAAAGCTGAAATTTGGTACCAATATGTGTATCAATCACGCCGACAAAGTGGTAAAATAAAAATTGGAAAAAAAATGTTTTATTAGGGTAGCCCCCCTATATGTGAAGTGGGAAGTGATTTTATTTTAAATTTCAACCCTGACGTGTGATATATTGTTGGAAAGGTATTTAAAAATGAATAGGGGTTTACTAAAAACATTTTTTGATAATGTCAATAATTTCGGAAATAATCGCTCCAAAAGTAAAAAACAATTTGTCCAACCCCCTCTAACTTTTGAACCATAAGTTTAGAAAATATGAAAAAAATCTGAAAAGTAGAACTTTATAAGGACTTTCTAGGAAAATCATTTTGAACTTGGATGGAAACAACAGATGGAAACAGCAGTTAACCAATATAATTTGGTCCCTGAATCGTATGAGCGCCTATACAATCCAGAGGTCAAGTTTCATTGGCCCGTAGAAGAAATTGTATAAATTATTATAGCAAACCGTTTTGGTACGGAACCCTTCATGTGCGAGTCCGACTCGCACTTGTAGTGAAGTAAGTACCGGATGACGAGATGTATGAATGTGGACGAGGGAAAAGGAGTAGCTATGTAAGGTGGCGTTCTGTGGCTTAGAACATCGTTTTTGTGGGCACGTGACTACGTGGAGAGTAGGAGTGATCGCGTGAACAATGGCTATGCGAAGTGATCAATCATTCGATGTATTGATGATACTTTAATCGATTCTAGAACCCATTTCCGGAAATTTGGTCTTTTGGTGTTGTGCATATTTGGCGTGCTTTTGCAGTGAGGTAAGTGTACACTAGCTTTTAAATCCTTTAATTCTAATGAAGAGTTCATTCTTTGTAACATAATTATCTGCATGTGTGTGACCCTAGGCCCTAGAGCATTGTGACACCAACTTTTAACCAGGATTTATTATTCAGACTCATACAAACAAATTCAACACTGGACAGTCTAAAATCATGTTCTGAAAATAAAGAAAACGTGTTCTTAGTGAAAGCTTAATTATTGGGATCGTAATAAATACGTAGTACACAATTTAATAATAGCATTTTGTAGTGCTAAATTATACAAAACTAGAGCATGAACGTAGAAAGTTAAAAGTACCAGGACCACATAACACCCTAGCTAGGTGTATTACAAGTCTGAGTTTATATCGGTTCAGTCCAGAAGTAGCCACAGTTTGTAAACCGTGACTGGAAACGTGCACACAATCGTGATCGGTTGACACACTTTGTCTTTGGCGTTTTGATCGGCTGGCTATTTGGCTATTTTTAGTTAGGTATGGTCTGCGTTTCTGCGTATTCCCGATGGCCATAAGTGGTGTTTGTGGAAGTGGAAGTACGATTGCTTTGGTATTACAGTTTTGAGTATGGTGCTTACGAAAATGAACACAGCTATGGCATTAATTGGGTGTTTTTCTGTTTGGGTGGGTGATTTTCAATGTTGGTGTCCTCATTAGACTTTGAACTGAAACATCCCAAAGAGTTGTAAGGGAGATTTTAATAAATAAATAAAAAATAAATAAATAAGTTATCGAGATATTCTGAGACCTCTTGAAGGTTCTTCTAGCTTGGACTTTCTTTTTTTATAGGTACTGACTAGGTAATTATTTTTCACGAAAACTGAAGAAAAAATTGCGCACCCAAATTGACAAAAAATGCACATTGTGAATATTGACCCAATTGGTAGTTTCTATTTACAGCTATGGAAATGAAACCTCACAAAGTAACTATGTAAAATAATTACGGCAAAGAGACCTCTTTGTGCGGCTAATTCTTTTGAAAGTCTTTCATATTTTGATGTATCTCACGTCGACAAACCAATCAATCCAATAATGAAAAACTCAGACTTATTTTATTTATAGACTAGCGAGTCGATCTTCGGGTAAAGTCATGCTTGCCTAGATTGGTCTGTGAACGAGTGACCAGCCATTACATACCGAATTCCATCACCACCATTGCATTACAAACTAGCTTTTGCCAGCGGCTTCGCCCTCGTGAAAATGACGATTTTCTATTATTATCATTAATTTATTATTATCCCCTATTTGACTCCCTTAGGGGTTGAATTTCGAAAAATCCTTCCTTATTCCTTGTCTACATTATAAAGGGAACCTCTGTGCAAAATTTCAGTTTTCTAGGTCCAAGGGTTTGGGCTGGGCGTTGATGAGTCAGTCAGTCAGGACTTCTCTTTTTATTTATTTAAATTAAACATTGAGTTATTGTTTATGCAAGCTTCAAAATCAAGAAAGTTTAAAAACAAAACCAAACATAGAATCTGTCAGATAGACGGAACAGTTCGACCCAAGGCTGGATGTAGATCAACCTATCTATCAGCTCTTTTATTTTGCCATAAACCAGACATTGAACTCCTCCACTTCCGTATTAAAAATTAATAGTTTCCTAAAACAATAGTAAACACTTTGATAAGGTCAAGTAAATAAACCATTAGTTATGCACAATATATTTTTCTTACAATTAGTTTGTTTTCCTCTTATGTCTATATTGTAGGCCTAAGAATGAGGAACTCTTTTGGAAAGATTAATATTTTTCACATGTGAGGAAACCTGGACTAATTTATCTTCTTTGCAGTGCAGGGTCAAATAATATCGCGGGCTTGTGGACGGTAAGTATTGGGCTAGATCGCTGTCCATCCGTCTTTTGACGACAGGCCGTGTCGATACCGCGTTCGTGTACCACGCACGCACGCCCCAAAGAGATGTCCGCAAATTGTAAGATACCGCGACCTTGGAAAATAAATAAAGAAGAAACATAAATGAGTTTTAGTCAGTACCAGTCTGACGTTATTTAATGAATTCCCACACATCAAAATATGAGAAAAATGTTTTTGATTTTGTATGAAGTTTCGTTGGTTCACAAAATCGACGCGACTAGCTGTCTACGAAGTTTTCCATTGATGCCTATTTTCAGGAAACGACGGTTGTGGGTATCTTCGAGAAATAATACCAGGTTTAGTACTTGCCGATAGTTATGTCCTCATAAACTATTGTTTTTAGTAGTTCTCGTGATGTTTAATAGGTCTTAAGGTATGAGATACGTTGACTTCAGTCTGGCTACGAATCAAAACGTTTCGGGTGCAAAGAGCCACGCCATGCCCGTGCTTGTCTTAAGGGTAAACAAGCCAACGGCACGAACTAGTTGGTGGGCGGGGCTAAAATGCGTGCTATTTCATCCGACATAACGAGCGAAATGCATAGAGCGAAAGAGACACAACTAAAACGGGCGCGCGAAATTTTCTATGCAGACCTTTGGTATATTTGGTTTCATGAAAAATCTATTGAATGTATCTGTTCAAAATCAAATTATTTAAATTTTTTAATAACTAATTTATGTCCGTATGGTTTCACTTTTTTCTTTTTCATACTATATACGTTACTTATTTACGCCCAAAGATGAGTTAAAATCAGTGCTAAAATATGAAAGTTTTGACGTTCAAAACTTCCAAATCAATATTTTTTTTCCAATTCTGCTTCCATACAGACCTAGATAATGCTACGACCAGTAGATACAATTTTTAATTTTGAACCTACACCGTCAAACAGAGGAGTAATCACCTTCATAAGTTTGTATAGAAGAATGACTGGCTTGTTCAACCTTAACCCTACGTATCTTATATGGTATATGGACAAAAATCGTATTGTACACGATTTTTTGTCCTTGGGAGGGACACGGGGCTACCACGTTGTTAGTACATCATTCTGAATCACTATCATTTCGCTTTGTGCTTTGTTTTCATATCCCAAATAAATAATATAAAATAACAAATAAATTTAAAATTTAAACATAACCATTTTATGTAACACATTTTTTTTCTCACACCATTTATGGTCACAATGGCGGTCTTATTGCTGATAGCCATATTATCTTCTAGACAACCTTTGGATGGTCATTACGAACATAAATTAATATAAATAGATATGATATGATAGTGTACAAGTATGTGCGCAGGCGCAGGTGCACTCTCTGTTCCTTCACTCTTATAGTTGAACATCTTTTTTTTTTGTAAAGTGAGAAATCATCAAATGACTCCTCCCGCTCTGGGCAGAGCGGTAGGGAGTGCCAGACTTCTACTGACTAAAAACTACCCATGTTCCTTCTTAGCCCTTTGTGCCGAGGCCGCGGTATCTCTTTCGAACAACCCGCAGACCCGACTGGAAGGTAATACACCTTACATTTAAGTAAGCTTGTACCTTAATAAAGTATGAGCGGATGAGAGCAGTTAAAAATTATGAAATGGCAACTATTTATATTTCGAAAATTATGCTAGTTACGAAACTATTTCCAGGAATGAGGTATGTATGAGGTAAGCTATTTTTTTTCTCTCTAAAATTGAAAATACTTTGCTATGTATATGGTATAACCTTTTTGATCTTCAATGACATTATGTCACTCACGAAGGAATATAACACAGTATGTTTAAGCCTTTTTTTTGGAGTGTCCTCCCGCTCTGGGCGGAGCGGTATGGGAGTGTGTTCTACTGACTAAAAACCACCCATGTTCCTTCTTAGCCCTTTGTGTCCGAGACCGCGGTATCTGTTTAGAACAATCCGCAGTCCCGACAGGCGTACGCTTAAGCCTGTGTTCAGTGATATTAGTATGGTAATCTTTCGATTCCCATGTGTCTGAACAAACCTTTAATTTCATGTGGATACCATTCAAAAACGAACTGTCATTAGAGAGTCACTCACGTATTAAACCGTTGAATGAGTAAAGGAATATAATTTTTCATTGATAACGTCATCAGCCCTAAAACATTAAAATTAAATGTAAATTAGAAGAGCTATTGCTAGTAAAATATACAGGTTAGATTTTTTGGAAGATGCCCCTTGCTAATTCTGAGGTCACTCGCACCTGCGTCAATCGTCACAAACCAATGCGTAGCAAAGTTTCATGTCTATGACCGATATATGGTTTTCCTGAAGTTTCTATGCTAATTAGGTTTCGTTACTTTCCACCCAAGATATGCGCAGTCGATGAGGGTGGGTCCAGTTGAGTGTGTCTGCCCTCATTCGCGTTGACGTCAAGACAATAATACGGTAGGGTAAACAGTTTGCATTTATACACTCCTAGTACTCATAGCTTTCTTACGGTTTCTGAAAACTGGATTGTACTCGTGTAGAATCGAGGCTAAGTATACCGCACGGGTGGATTGATCAAGGCTAAGCTAAATACATGGGTTTGTGTTGTTATGGTTGGTCTTTCGATGGGTGACCATTTCTTTTGTACCAAGGCCTTCGATGTCGCAGGTCATTTGTAGATTTTGATAGACTTTGAACCGAATCCGATTTTGTTAATCGGATTCGATGACTAGGGTCATAGGACTCATAGGCAGTCGCTCCATCTAAAATACAGGTATGAAACTTTACCCCATACCACACACAGTATAATCGTCAATGGAGTATGCAGATAATTTTTCATATCCTGCATATTTAATTGACTGTCTGCTAAAAATATACCTATGCAACAGAAATCCCCTACCAAGCCATATATTATTACAGTCCGGTCATAAATATCAAAGAATGTCAGTTATTTATTTCCATAACTCGCAAGCTACACACAATTGAATCCACTACATCCGCCTGCATGTCAACATTTAGATTTATTTCAGTAGACAGTAAATCCTCTTCACCATGACCGGTCATATCTGAAACGTGGTAGCTGAGCGTGGTAGTCGTATATCTTATGTGGAGATTCCAATTTGACAAGTGGTATTGTGGGATCGCGTGCAATGCAATACGTCACCTTTTCTGGCACCAGAAATAGATATTATATTGCATTGTACTGTCTATATTTATAAGCAGTGGTACTTTATTAGCTCTAAACGGTCATGGTAATAAGTTTTACTTTTCAGTTTCAGTCGTCTTTGTACAGCGAGAGTAAAGTTTCAAGATATTTCACAATAATATGTTGTCCAAAGCGACCGGCACGTGCCTTTTTTAAGTCTGAGTGCTATCCATATGGATATTTGCATCATTATTATCATCGTCGCTATCCTGATGTTACTGGATGCTGGAGGTTACGTTCCTGTGCCACAATAATTCCAGAAGAACCCGCAATGGCAAAGTAAAACATTCAGAAAGAAATTCCTCTAGAATTCTAGGTAACGTTACAAAATGTAAGAAACTTTTTTCTAAAGCCTTACTTACCCTTACTGTTTTCTAGGTGCATATACAGAACTTGCATAGATAATGTAACTTTTTCTCTATGACCTTACTATTTGGGCCACCCTGTAAAGAAGCACTCGTCTAGTCTCGGTATCGCTCGCTTGGCTGTACAAACTAGCGAGTGAGCGAGCCCTGATCGGAGGGTCTCAGCAAGGGTGTTCAGTCACCATAGCCATCTTTAAAGGAGCCCTTTCACGGAAGATACATCTCATCATCATCATTATTATCCACAGCACAACTACACCCACTGCTGGGTATCCTCCTCTTTGCTTGACCCAAGTTTCACGCTTGTGCCTGCCGCATTCAGGATATTGGCAATAATATCGCCTGCCCAACTTGCCGCCGGACGACCAACACTTCTCTTTCCATTCCTTGGGCGCCCCTCAGTCACAGCATGGTCACAGCTTTACCCCAAGATACATAGCCAGAATAAGCCTCGATCATATTCGATCAAACCCGGAAGAAATACTCGAGTATGACCATAAAACGTTGCTATAAATGAACTGAATAGTAAATTGGTACATCATATTAAATATATATTTAGACATGTTTATAATATATATATGTTTATATAGGTACAGATCTAATTTGGTGGCACATACACTATTTGCGTCGTTGACAAGATGGGTGATGAACACTTATGACTTGTGCTATTTTAGTCTCATTGTAATTATGATTATAAGTGGTTTTTTGATTCAATCAGATTTGATAGTTACCGGTGAATACTGGCTGCTTTAATGTTGGTAATGAAATCGGAATCGTCTGCAATGACATAACATATTAACAGGACAAAGTCTTTTGGAGTACTGTTCAGATAAATTAGAGGTGAGATTCTAAATTGCTTATCATTTATTTTTCTACTTTGTATCGGGTAAAAAGACCTTAACGACGCCAAAAGGACTACTTACTTTTTGGTTGGAATCCTTCTAGTTACGGAGATATTATTTGAGGTCAAAGCTCATCACAAGTTTGTTGTTACAAACAAGTTTTTAAACTTAACTTTGAATACCTCCATGACGTCTGTACTATTCCACGCATCAATCAGCACCGCACACTGTTCTGAGAGCGTTACATGATAACTAAAAATTGATCTTACACCCAAATTTGTTTCCCAACAACAGAATTTCTGCGTAGTTACTTAGTTTCATGTTCATACCTTCTGAGTTAATTATAACGTTATCCTTATACATGTTTCTCCTATATTCAGGTACTTGAGCACTTGGCAGGCTTGAAACTTTCCTACTCAAATCAAACTCTGTAGCTACTTATACTAAGTTAGGTAGTAAGTTTTCCAGTGCAAGTTGCAGTCAAGTTTTCCTATGCTAATAATACCTTTGATCGTAGCGTAAGCTTTCCACGGGACTTTGACGTACCAGCCTAGCCCCGTGTTGACCGGTCATTCCACCCAGCCAATCATGTGCGACTATTTATTACAGGTACAGTCACGAGCTTTATTATGTGTTACAGTAAGGCAACTTTAAAAGTGATTGTATTGTTAATGCAAGGAATTTTTAACAAACTTTTTGTTTATTTTTTTCATTGCTTGATGGACCTGCTCTTGACTTCGATCATGCCTGACGGGAAGCGATAGATGAAGTCTATGATGCAACGAGCGTGTCCAAAGCTTTGCAGGGAGACGGATTAAATGTGGAAGGTTAGAAACGTGGAAGAGAAGCGCTGAGTACGACTCGTCAGGATATCAACCAAGTATGGATGGAACGCCGCAGTACGTCCAGTGGTAAAAAGTTTTAGCGTACCAATGGTAAAAGTGTCATGAAGACCGCCCTGAAACAGGACTACGGATTTGTCACGTTCATTAAGATTACACAGTTCTTGTAGTATACAAACAAGATGACACGGAGGATACGAAATTGTTTTCTTTTAATTTTGCTAAGCGTATCCATATGCGGGCTGGTGACTGTACCTACCGTTCTACTCATGGATATTGAAGGAAAGGTTTTTAATAAAAGCGTAAGGACAGCGAACTGACGTGTAAGACGTGGGTAGAGGCAATAGGTAAATTCATAAATGTATTCTTCACAGTATTAAATTGGTAGCAGATTCAAGGCAATTTTTCATGAAAATTCTGGTTCTGAAAAAGGTAGCTGACATGATGAGTTGTTGAACTTAGTTTGCGATCTTTAATAGAAATTCAATGGTCTACTATGCAGGTTATCGTTTTTTGAAAAATGCTGCTAGGACACAAACGTCATCTTTGTGCTAGTCTGTTGGCTGTTTGGCCTAGGCCGTATTGGTGGATCCGTGGATGTCAAAATTCGTCACTCGTCCAAACCCAGGGTTTGCCTGGGTCCAAAGTCAGTTGAGATGTAACCATGAGTTACGAGTTGAAGAATTGAACCTTCAACTTCAACCAACCTAGGCACGGCTTAAACTAAAGATCAACCGAGTCTCGAGGTCTGCACACTGACCATTACCTACTGCGCAAGTTGCACCTCAAGTCAAAACTCAATTCAGGATCAAAGTTTCAAACATGTAACCACAAAACATGTGTTGGGATCCCTCATTTAACCCGTCTGCCTTCAAAGCACGAGTGTGACAAGCATCTTCCGGGTACGCTTATTTCATCATAAACTTCTTTTAAAACTTTCCTTCAGGCGCGTTCAAAGCCCATTTGCAAAAAAAAAAAAAAAAATCGTCCACCATAGGTCAGTGTTGTTTACTAATTGAGTAGCGGTACGAATCGACCGCTCATTGCTCCTTGTAATCGCTCACAAACAATGATTACCTATATCTTTTTCCTGGAAACTGTTGTGCACAGTATTCTTGGATGGCACGTGTTTCTGAACAATCGTTAGTATAGTGACCTATTGTTTTCGATCAGAACGCATTGTTTTCTAAAGAAAAATAAGTGATGACGAAAAATTTACAGAAATATACGGATATATGACGGATATTTATCTTGCTACAGGACCTCGCCAGTATGTTTTTGAGTATACTTTAGATGGATGATTCTATCGGTTTAAAATGCAGCCAGCATTATGAGGGGACAGGGACTGCGATTCTCCTTACAAATTCGACGTTTCGTATTCTTGATATATTTTTTTTCTTCCTGAATAATGCTTCTGAAACAATCATTTGTTTCTTCATGAAATCAAGGTTTACTGTAGACAAGTCTCTGCCATTTCTTTGGCCTTGAACCTACAGGACTAATATCGTTTCTTTTATTTTTATTTCTTTTTCTTATCATAACTTATTTATATAAATTTGTTTTATAGTTAATCTAACCATTTTAACAAAAACTTTTTCTTTCTATCTTTAGTATTTGCAGAGGCCGCTGTACATAACTTAATAGCATACCTCATGACCTGAGGCTTTTGTCTTCTGGCCCCATCTAAATGCCAAGGTCCTTAATAAAGAGTAGGCCTGCCATCACTCACCACTCACATAACTGACTTCAAGATATTATGCATAAAGGGCCATTTTATGTACAAATATGGCATCCCTTTGGACACTTCCGCCAAAGAGATTAATTGAAAGATACCATAACGTATGTTTAAATTGATGATGACTGCGCTGGAATAATTAATTGGTAAGTTAAAATGTAAATTGGTTTTAATATTCCAATTATACATTTACAATTGTAGCTCATAAGTAAATAAACCGCGGTGAAGGTGTGATGGTCTGATCTTCTTTGCGGGGCGAACATCGCACAAGATAATGAGTTTAGAAGGAGAAGCCCAGCAGCATAAGACAGGCTAGAAAAAAAAAAGAATATTATACCTAGTCAGGTCCAGGTGAAAACCAGCGTCGGGCACTAGCTGCTTGACAATATGCTGAACTGGGCCTATTTGGCGCAGCCGCGAGACACACAATATTATTATTTTTCTGTTTAGTTTTTAGTTTAATTTTTATATTTTTTATTGTGTGAACTTGTGGCGTGTGTCAAATAAATTTATTTTCTTTCTTTCTTTTCTTTCTATAGTTTACAAAAACTTAAATGCAGGCTTAAATCTTTCATTTGATACCCTTATGAGAAATTCCTGATAGAAAAAACCGACCCGGCAATCGGTAAATTAGAGTTAGCTCAGCAGCCCCTATTGCGACCACTAGACCAACAAGCTATAACACATAACAATACACGTTTAAACACAGCTAGCACGTGCTTTAAAAGACTACGGACATTAAGACTGTCCATAATGACCTACCAATCGTAAACAAATTAGTTTAGCAACAACAGACCATTACTGTTGTAGTTACTCATATTTATTAACCAATGACCATTGTGTGAACACACGTGACCACAGAATGGCTCCATTTAACCGAATGTCTCATAAAGAGGTTGGCGAGGCATAGACCTTCCTAACCCAGTGCCATCGCTTCGAACTATGACCTTCTTTACTAGAAGTCTTAAAACAGTATTTACTATCTGTATACAGGGTGTAAACCCTTCACGAAGGCGTCTAACATTTATGTATCGTCAGGCGTCAAACTAAGTATCATTACGCAAAAATTATAATGGGAAACGACTTTTGTTTTTGGGTGAGAAATCACATTTTACGGTAAAACTCAATGTAGCACTCTTAAAACATTGTGCTAGTTAATGTTTTGGATAGTAATTAAACGGGTCATGGAGGTAATTTAAGTAAAGTTATAACTTGAAAGCACACAAGCTAGTACCTATTAAAAGAAACAGTTGAACTTTGACCCCCAATATTTCCGTAACTAGGGGGTTCCAAAAAATGATCGCATTGACGGGCACAACAAATGCCTTTCGGCTTTGTTTCAGGTACTTTTACACCCTTTAGAGATGCCCTTATCGAAAAGGTGGAAGGGACACCGACGCTAAAGCGGTTACCATTCATTACTCCAACCTGTACATTCTGAACCCTACATAGACATTTTTCGTTGCTTATTAAAAAATAAACAGCTGTTTCCTGCAAAACTGAAATACCAGGTTCAGGTTGGAACAGCAGGTTCAGTATGATGTACTACTGAATATAATATGGTAACCATTTACAAGTGCGATCAAATTATCTTGGCAGCTCTGAACATAGGCTTTGCGAAATTTTACGCATGTAAACTTGGGAATAAAACTCTTATTGCCAGATAAACCAATACTTAAACGATCAGAAAATATCTAATTTAAACAGTGAGAAATACAAATAAAACAAATATCATAACACTTTTATACATTCGTTGTAACAAAATGACCTGCACGAAGTTCGGAGCTGCCAAGATAATTTGGTCGCACTGTAAGTGTTCCTTCCAACCCGTATATTTATTTAGGAATGTAGAATATCTTCCTTCTTCCATATTGCACTATTAGTAGTCATAACATAAGTTATAAGTATGGAAAAAGAAGACATGCTGCAGCTGCACCGACCCCAAATGAATTGGTATAAGGGCAAGATAATGATGATGAGTCTTTGGTCAACTGGACCCGCTTGCAACTGGACCCACACTGACTTACTTGACTTAATGTCCTATGTCCCCTAGATGGGGCAGAGGGCGTCGATAGATGTCCTCCATCGCGATCGGTCTTGAGCTTCACGTTTCATCTCACTCCACGTCATTCCGATGTTCGCCGCTTCTGCCAACACGGTGCGACGCCAGGTTTGACGAGGACGGCCACGCTTTCTTTTCCCTTGGGGATTCCAGTCCAAAGCTTGTTTGGGTATGTGTTCGGGGTCCCTTCGGAGCGTGTGGCCAATCCATCTCCACTTGCGACGCTTGATCTGGAGGTCGATCGGGCTCTCGTGGCATTTCTCCAAGAGTTCTACGTTGGAGTTGATCTCGGGCCAGTAAATACCAAGAATGCGACGAAGACAGCGGTTAACGAAGACTTGAATTTGACGTGAGATGACCTTTGTTACCTTCCACGTCTCGCACCCATAAAGCAGCACGGATTTTACTGGACCCACACTATAACTATGAAAAAAAAAACAATTTTGTAAATGATTATTTGTTCGACTGATCTCCTTGTACCAGTTGACCAAAGACTCGATGATGAACATGAGTTTTCAAGTTTCAAGCCACAACACCTTATACACAGTTTCCACTCACCGTTTCTTAGGTCGTTTAACGTACCTACTAGTTGTAAAACAAAGTCAATTAGTTTCGAAACAACCGGTCGATAGTTAGTCGTATTTACAAACTAATGGCCATTGTTCACCATCGTGTGAACACGCGTGACTAAAGACTGCAGGTACCTACACTTCTGTCCAATCGTTCGGGGATAACAGGCGTTATATTATTATTATTTTTTAAAAACGTTGCCCTACACTATAGGAATTTTTCCTGTATCGTGGGTGCGTTTACAAACATTTAAACTAGAACCCGCGACACGCAGCGCAGCAGTCCAATCGCTCAGCCACTGCGCCAACCGTGCCGTCGCCAATAGGGGATCGGACAGGGTCAAAATAATATGATTCTGTTTAGTCCGTAAGTTAGATTATCGAAAAATATTGAATACGTGTTTTTTGTTTTATCAAAATCAATAAAAAATGACGAAGATAAAACGTGTCAAAGATCTTGGAGTGGGGCTTGAAACGTCACTTGTGTGGTCAAAATGTACTATCACATGACGTCACACGAGTTTTCGAAGCACTGTATCGTCTTCATTTTAAGTTTACGTGAAAAAAGAAAAAATACGTGTCCAATAATTTTTGGAAATCTATCTGACGGACTAATTAGTTTTTTTTTGTCCGATCCCCTATTACCTATTATTATGTTACCAATGCTTCATTTCCCTAACACAGTGCCTACGTCACGTCGAGCTAAAGTCTACGAACAATTTATGTCTGACCGAATCTACCTCTCATTCTTATTTTGTTCCGGTTGGAAAATGCTCATGGATGTCCTCCATCCTTGGGCGAGTGGAGGTGGTTCCCTGCCCTTTCTTCAATTATTTGGGGTAGGCGAAGCGTCTCTTCTTCTTACATTCGTCTTTACAAGTTACCTTTTTACGCCATAGTCATATCTTGTTTCACACAGCCCATCCGATTTTTTGGGTTTTTTTTTTTTTTTTTTTAATAAAAAGGGCTTTGTCGCACATGCGATTATGCCGCCCTGGTTGGTTTTACAAATTTTAACAATTATTACAAAAATCACACTTATCTGTTGTTGATTTTGCCTTAAGGTATAAAAACTTATTACACGGTATGTGTCCGGAACGAAGTCTGAAGGCAATAACAGTGTCACTTCTATTCAGCAACTGGTTATCTATCCACGGTGAGTTCAAGGGATGCGGTTGGATCGTTTTGTACCAGATTCCTTTACCTCGAGATCTTTGATTATTCATGATGGAAACGTATTTATAAAAGAAAAACCTCTATTCTTTAGAAAATAAGATATTGCCCAATCCACGATTATTAGACTTTTACAAAAGAACATTCTGATTTGAGCTGATTGTTAATTTTCATAAATAGGTAGGTACTATTAAGACTTTGAACCTTTGAAGTATTGAATCTGTGGTATTGCCCACGTTTTACAAATCGTAATCGTAGGTATGTCTGTAGCTACAAAAAGTAAACAATGTCAATTAGTCTAGCAATAACTGACTCCTAATTACCCATATTTACAAACGATGGGTCTTTGTCCATCGGCCATCGCGTGAACCAGTGTCAACACACGTGAGCGAACACTGGTCGCTACGGGTCGAATGTCTTGTCACATGTAAGAGGTTTAATATGAAGTATAAGTCAGTGTGTTCGTAAATATTGATGGATAATAATTTTTAATCATCATTCTCTTGCGCTTGTCCCAAATTATTTGGTGTCGGCAAGCATGCCTTCTTCTTCCGTACTTCTTTATTTCTTGTCATGTCAGCAGTCACCTCCTTTCTAGCCATATCATCCTTCACACAGTCCATACATTGTTTCTTTGGGCTTTCGCTACCTACTCTATCCAAAAATAATAAGACATTCATAATCTCTATAGTTTCTTCGCAGAGAGCAGTGGTGGCTCAGTGGTGTCGGCCCCGACTTACGAACAGTAGGTCGTGGGTTCAAACCCAGTCAGGCGCATTACTTTGTGTAATTTATTTCATCACCGCTGCTCTCAAAACGGTGAAGGAAAACATCGTGAGGAAACCGGCATGTCTTAGAACCAAAAATTCGAAGACATGTGACATCTACCAATCCGCACTGGGCCCGCGTGGTAGATTATAGCCCATCCATCTCCTAGAGAGGAGGCCTGAGTCCCTGCAGTGGGAACATTTTAGGCTGATGACGATAGTTTCTTCATTCCAACGATGACACACACAACTACAGACTGTACAACTTGATGGATTATTATTTGATAATTTAGGATCGCTGGTAAATTGCTAAATACGTCTTGCCCTGAGACATACTGCGACATCCACGAATCTGTACTGAACCTGCGTGCTGGATTATGACCCACTCGTGGGAAAAGGCATTGTGTCGAGAAGGTCGAGTTTTAAAAAACAAACTTGGCATTGTAAGGGTTAAACTACATAATTATTTCCTATGCTTTCCTGACCCTAACACTTTTTTCTTCATTTTCATCTAGAAAAATATCAGACTACGAAAAATGGACACAATTTATCATAGGTCGCTGAAATCATTAACTTGACAAAGAAGACCGTTGCTCTCTTTCCCTACAACATTTTATAGAAAGTCACCAAGCTAGAACCGCACTCTAATTTGTTACAAATTCCAATGTACCAACTTTAAGAGGTTAATGAATGTCAATTAACGCTGAACAGACAAATTGACTCCCGTAATGAGTTTAAGGACACCAGTTTTACAAAAAAGTTTCTTTTATTTGTTTGATATGGGTGATGTCATTACTAAATATAATATAACGTGTGTAAAAAGGCAAGTCTCGAAGCCGACGATTGTATATATGTTCATCCCGTTATAACGATCATTTTGTTCTAGACCATACTTTGAAACTATCCGCCTTATTAATAAAAATAGTTAAACCTGGTTTAACTTAGACTTGGTTTATCTCGCATGCCGTCTCACTTCAAAAATATTCAAAAGAAAGTGACGGCATGCGAGATAAACCAAGCGTAAGTTAAACCAGGTTTAATTGACTCTAATTGACTTTAATTACTTGAATAAATAATTGAATTATTATATTAACTATTTTTATTAATAGGGCGGCAACTGTTTACGGAGGTGTGGTCGAAGTTCTTATTAGAGCTATTTTATAAAATTAATTTTCATACAAAAAAAGACTTGTGTTTGACTTTTATGACTTTTTTTTTTAAATTAATTTTAATTGTTTTAACTTAACTTTTTTTGGAGGTTGGGATACGAGAGCGGTAGGGAATGTCACACTTCTACTGACTAAAAACCATCCTTGTTCCTTCTTAGCCCTTTGTGTTCCGCCCAAGCATTTTGGGTAAAGTTGGTAGACATTGTAGACAATACGGTATTATCAGTTCATGTGACGATAACTACTGAAAGACTTCAAACTGCCATGAGTTGTTCCACCACTCCAATCCGCTAAAAGAAGAATAAAAGAGATGTAGTTTGAAAACACAAAGTCATTTTGCTCCAGTGTTCAGGGGCCCAATTCTGTAAAATAGCTAACTTATCAATAGTGTGTCGATAGTGTGTCGGTTGTGTCTCAATAGACTACTCATTGACATTTGGTATTCTACAAATATTTATGGTCATTGACTTGCCACTGTAGTGACATTGAAACGCCATAGTAGGACCTTATGGTAGTCTGTAAATATATTTCAAGTGAAATCTGACAGTTGTGTCTATCGTGGTTGGCTATCGAACTGCCATTGTGAAGCCATCGAACAACGACACCTCTTTTCCCTATTGCATAATAATGTCTGTAGTGTGTCGATAGAGTGACAATGGCATGTTGCTTATCTCTAAGTTACAGAATTGGGCTCCAGTTCAATACCCTGGACATTCCAACCCACTGACCGGTGACTGTCAGGAACTGTAAAATTGGCACACAAATAAGAAGAAGATCCAACATTAATAACCGATCAACAATAATAATATTTACTCATCAACGGCTTCTTTAGGGTTCCGTCCCTCAAAAGGAAAAGATGGAACTTATTGGATCACTTTTGTTGTCCGTCTGTCAGCCCTCCCGTCTATTTGTCAGGACCCTTTAAGTCAGGAACGAGTGGAGGACTCGAGTTTAAATTGAAACCATAATTATTATAAACAGGTGAACAGTCCCTTGAAGTGGTGAAAAAACAAAAAAAAGTTACAGCCGTTTATGCCGCAAAAATCGTACCTATACCTACTACGACACTGAAGGGTATCAAACTGTATAGGATACTTCCCGTTGACCTAAAATCAACAATATGAATACGTAGGTTAATAACAAAATATCAACAAGCTTATACAGAACCCTCGCTGCGCCAATTCGCACTTGGCCGGTTTTTGTATGCTCTGTTTACCACTAAAGAGATGATTCGCCATATCATTCAAAAAATTTAAATGGAAATGCAAGAAAATAAACAGACCTAGCCCATTTTAGTTTTTCTAATTTTGGCGCGTGTAATTTGTAAAAGTCATCACAAGAATTTGGGGCATTGTGTTATTCGAAGTCGTTAACCCTTTGATGTTTTTTATTTTTAAATAGATGGGCACTGTATATTTAATTTTATTAGTTTAGCAATGATAGCTTAATGGTGTGGCCGTCGGGAGCGAGCCTATTAAATTATCATCAACCACGCGCCAATCCAGACTTCGTGGCTGCTACTGATTCGAGAAATTCCTGATGGAAAAAACCAATAATTAAAAATGCTTGACTTGAGAATCGAACCCTGTACTTTATGCACAGCACTCGCGCTTGCGACGAGGCTTCAAATATAACTATCGTAATGTGGGTGTTTTAAAAGAACAACAAAAAACCGAAAACCTTTCAGTTGCATTTCCAGTACCAAATTGCAATTACTAGAAGAATCTTTAAAAATTTAATATGATCTAATCCTATAGGTATCGAAATAGACAAAAGCGTTGCCAAGTAATAATAAAACGCCAGACGTCTCTTCGTACATACAAAGACACAGCCAACAATAACATTGAGTTAATAAATTATTATTCTATCAATTCACATAACGTTTTGTTTACCCTGCAGTGCGACGGTGCATGACTGACGGACGGTCGCCTAGTCGCCTACGCGGTAATGTGGAGTTTGCATCGCAACAACAGGGGGATTAAAATGTGCGCATCGTAGCAGCTCAGAATAATCAGGTTACAATTTTTAAATGGCCACCAACATCATCTTCTTAAAAGTACACTGCTGAAAATAGTTCTCACACAAGTGTCGTCACATTGACCGGTCCCGTGTATTTCGTATCCAGCGGGTGGGTCTATGACCTAACCTTATAAAATGACCATAGACCCAGTTATGTTATGAATTGTCACTTAGTGATTACAAATTGTAACGTAGTTTATATTATTACCCTAATATAAGTCTGCTAAATCAGCTATTATAGGCCCCCCAGGTATTAAACTTTTTGGGAACGAATAGTATATCAGTTGAATTGTTTCTTTAGAACTTTGTAGAGCTTCATTGTTTAGGCACTTTTCTGGTCCCCAGTGGCTACAGTACGATCAAATTATCTTGGCAGGTCTGAACATAGACTCTGCGAACTTTTACGCATGTAAACTTGTGAAGAAAACTGTTATTGCCAGATAAACCAATACTTAAATGATCAGAAAATATCTAATTTAAACAGTGAGAAATACAAATAAAATAAATATCATAACACTTTTATACATTAGTTGTAACAAAATGACCTGCACGAAGTTCGGGCCATTTGCCAAGATAATTTGATTGCACTGTATTTTTTTAGGCCCCCCAGATATTAAACTTTTTGGGAACGTTTACTATTAGTGTATCAGTTGAATTGTTTCTTTAGAACTTTGTCGAGCTTCATTGTTTAGGCACTTTTCTGGTCCCCAGTGGTTACCAGTGTTGATTTTGGGTTGCTTGTCCCAAAAAAAAAAAAACTTTGTTTTATCTAGAGCTTTGTTTTACCCGTTCGGCTGTTATTTATTAGCCACGCGCCCCTTACACAAGTAGTTACTTATAATAAAATAACAAACCCAACCAGGTAATTACCGGATATTATACCAAGAACTCCACCGATGCGTTAGTACGATGACAGGAACAACCCAACTCCTACACAGACACCATACACTTATAACCAATGGAAACAGTATTTATATTCAATTTTATCGAAGTACAAGCTGTTGCCCTGCGACCATCATACTCGTGATATTATTATTAAAAAAATATTATTTTTTTAATCGGATTTTGTTACCAACTTCAAGCATCTTCTTGCATTTGTTACTCCTCATAACATCAACTATCTGCCAGTAAAAGTTAATTCAAAATCAGTCGAGTCGTTTCGGAGATTAGCTTAAGCAGAACAAACACACAAACAGTCAAAAAAAGTGACTTTATTATAAGGCCCTATTAATATGCTTTCAGAAAAGTTTTGATATTCCAAACTTAAACTTCAATTTTATTTATTTTTATGTATAGATGGATAAGGCGGGCCGTCCACATTATTTCTAAGGTTTCGACAGAACACTGGGTTCATTGGGTTTGCTGCGCGGTTAATTTGTTTCCCAGAAAAAGTATGAGCTTCGGGAAGCTCCGTTTATCTTCGGAAATACGAACGAGTGATGATCTGTTCGTAGCATGGCTGTAGATCGCAATGCCCCACCTACTTTTTCATAATATAAGCGAAGCTAAGGACACGTGTGTAACTAGCCGTGGGTTGCTATGGAGTTGCCACTAACCCTTTGGCCACGAGATACGCAGATGTTGCGACCGCAATCTTGGTAAATCTTTTAGCCATTGAACATGCCACGAGCTCGACGCTAGGAGGAGTACTCGTACGTTTCTAAATAATAGCGACCGCTTGGGTCGATATTTAGCTAATACCGTTCACACCTAGGTTAGTCCTTGGATGAATGACCATGATCGGAGTTTCACCGTGCCTCGGAAAGCATGTTAATCCGTTGGTCCCGGTTATCATTTAAAGATCCTTGACAGTTGTTACAGGTAGCGGTGGTCAGCGGCCCGAAAGTCTGACAACCAGTCTTACCAAAGGGGTTTCGTATTACCCTATACTAACTGGGAATTGAAGGTCAGATAGGCAGTATCTCCATAAAAAATACTGGTACAGCTGCATCCGGGTAGACTGGAAGTAAAGGCTTGGCAGTTTCTACACCACGAGTCACTGCGACATGACATTTCCACCAAAACCCTGTTTATCGACCACATTGCAGTTGATGTGATTTTTGCCGCTATTTGCGTCAAGCAACAAGCGCGTTTGTCAACTATTGTATCCTCCTTACGTCGCAAATTTCATCGCCTGAGGTCGTGGATGGACCGTTCGAAATACTGTTTTAACCACAGACATACGTTTTATCGTTCACGAGTCTTGGGTAATAAAAGACTTTTATTTTATTAGCGTGTGGGAACGGTTAAGGGCTTCAATTGACTTAACTAAACTAAGTATGCGTCATGGCGAGTGTTACGTTAACGAAGTACTGGAAAGAATATTGTGCAATGTTTTATTTATGGGTTTACAATTTTCTGAGTTAAAGGAAATTTCCCATGGGTTTTGAGTTCTAGAACATCTTATCAGTCAATTATATTATAAATAAAAAGAGGTAGATATCGCATTTGCTCGCACAAATTGTTGAGGAAAAACTTAGGCAATTGTTGCAGTTAAGCAACTAGCTATCTCTTTCTATCTTATATGTTCCGTATTATCTATCGCTGTCGTAGAACGCAACGATTTCTGAACGCCATTCAGTATGAACATGGCGTATCTTTCTTTATAATATCATTGTTATCAGTTAAGTTTAACTTGAGATTAACGATGACAGTACTACAACACGTATTGGGTTTAACAGCAATAGAAAAACGGTGCGTTAAAATAATCACCATATTACCCATGACATTCCGAGTTTCCTCCATGCCTTGGAAAGCACGTTAAGAGCTTATGGTACCTCAAACGCGAGTTTTATAATTCGTAAAAGTATACGATTCACTGCAGTAATCAACATCAGAAAAATATATGATATTCTTCAGGATATATGCTAGTGCCATAGTGTTGTGAAAACATAATACAACTAACTTTGCTCGATCGAAAAAAATCGCGAAGATACCTCTAAAAATTTCTTTTAACGAGTAAAAACCAGACTAAAATACATGTCATCGTTCTGATTTTTTTGCCAAATAATTTTACAAGCAACATATTAGGTCTTTACCTATGAAATTGCCGATTTGTATTAGAATTTAAAAAAATATAAAAATTTTGGTATTTTTTTTATTTCAGCGAATCAAAGTACTAGCCCAAATGATCTATACAATTTTGCCATTTTGATGGCAGTTTGTTTATCCCTTTACTGTAGAAGTCTGCCGGACGGGAGGCGATGAAGTCAGCGAAAGCGTTTTGTACTGCCTCTCGGGTGTCGAATTTTTTACCACTTAAAAAAATGTCTAAATTTTGAAAAAAGTAGAAATCTGTTGGGGCAAGGTCCGGTGAGTACGGTGGGTGACGGAGAGCTTCCAGCTGTAACTCTTGTAGCTTTGCGATGGTCTTTCGTGAAGTGTGAGCTCGCGCGTTGTCGTGGAGAAGCAATGGGGAAGAACGATTGACTAGTCTTGGTTGTTGAATTGCGAGCTTCTCCATCATTGTTTGCAATTCTTTGCGATAGACATCTGCCGTCACTGTTGTGACATTCGGTAAGAAGCTGTGGTGTACAAGTCCGGCACTGGTCCACCAGACAGTCACTATCATCTTCCTATTAGTAATCTTTTTTGTAGCGCACTGATTAGGTGATGTACCCGGGTCCACCCACTGAGACGAACGCTTACGGTTGTCGTACAGGATCCACTTTTCATCGCAGGTAACAATTTGATAAGAATTTCATCGTTTCTATGCCGATTCAGTAGTGCTATCCATGCTTCGACGAGTAAATCTCGCTGTTGGTCGCTTAGTTCGCGTGGCACGCACTTATCTAGCTTTTTTATCTTTCCAATTTGACGCAAGTGCTTCAATGTTGTTTTGACACTAACTCCAAGGCCTGCAGTAAGCTCAGCCTTAGATTGAGTTGGATCCGCTTCCACTATCGCCTTCAATTCGTCGTTGTCGACAATGTTAACCGGCCAACCGCGAGGCTCGTTCTTCGACTCAAAATTTCGAGATTGAAAACGATTGAACCATTAATGGACCGTGTTTATGCAAGCAGTGTTAAGTCCGTACACGTCGTTAATGTTTCGTGTTGTTTGCGCAGCGGTATTTCCACGTATGAACTGATATTCGAAAATTGTACGAATTTGTAGTTTATCCATGACGCCAAAAACTACCAAAAAGTCACAAAAACAAAAAACTATCAAAAAACAAATGACTAAATTTGAAATTAAATTAACACGTCTTTCGAATAAAATTTACTTGAATTTCGAATTACGCGCCAATCGACAGATAATTAAATCTGAAAATGCCGGTTGTAGAATCTGCAATTACATAGGTAAAGACCTATTACTAAAGTCATAGTGTTTTACTTTTTTAGTCCAATCAATAGTTTTTTTGTAAATCGCAAAATACCACTAATTTCGCACTATTCGGCTGCAGCGAAAGACGTAACAACCGCTTTGTAGTGCAAGCTGATTAGAACTTTATTCTTAAAGTATTTCAAGCGAAGTTTGAACCCTCAGTAGCCCGAAAGTCTGACAACCAGTTATCAACGGGTATCGTATTTGCCAGTTGTTACTGGGTCGTGGCGGTCAGATAGGCAGTCGATCCAAGTTCATACTTCATAAAATTGCGGTATTTAGCTACATCCGGGAAGACTGGAACTCTGACTAGAACAATGGCTAGGCAGATAATGATTGTATGTGGCTCAAAATAAAAGGCGGCCTGAAAATAAATTGTTTTCTATTATCGCCACTTCTCAACTTTTAAAGCCTTAAATAAAAAGGCATGCTGTAACCTACTTGAAGTCGAAAACACGACACGAACTTTGATGCCACTTACACAAGTTGTGGCTATATTTAAGCAAGGGTGATTGAACAGCTACCGACCACTCCAGACAGGTCAGTGGTTCAGACGTGGTGACCCAATGAAGCAACTTTAATGAACACAAGCTGGTTTACTATAAATCCTAGACAAATACAGCTGTAAGCAGGAAGGTGCAGAAGTACCAGAGGAATGTAGATGCTAGTGTGATAATAATAAAACCAGGAGTATAACCAGCAAATGCAGTGCAGCTAAAGTCTGGATTTTGTGGACCTATCATAAACCTAACATCCTAGCACCACACACGTATTTCCATAAGGGTTCGGCAGAGGTGTAGCTAATAGTACACCCACATTTCGCCAGTTACGTTCAAGTTTCATGTATTATACTTATAGCAGTAAGCAATGGTAAACAAAATCATGAAATGATTTACAATCTAGCGTTCTTTTGCCTAAGTGCCAAATTGTTTAATATCCTTTTCAGTATTGGAAGAGGAAGGAATGTACTTATCTTTTCCAAAACACAGAACATGGACATTCGAAGAAAATGAAGTGCATGATAGCCTAACGGTTCGCAGGGACACGTGACAACAGTAACATGTGACAACAGACGGCAAGGAGATGTTCTTCTTTAGCGTGACGATGGCATTGTTCGTGGATTATTATGACTGGACCTTCTGAATTCAAACTTCCTCATCCTTACGTTGTAACATTTTCACCCAATTAAACAAAGTCCTGTACTTTATTGACAATCATAACGTGAGGAATTAGGTCTCCAGTCTTTTGTTTCCACATCCCATTGGCTATTGACTCGGAACATTATTTGTTCTTCAAAGAGACATTGTTTTTAGCTTAATGGGTTTGTAGAGAAGGGTTTGGCTACTGACCTGAATAATTTGACGTAATCCTTGTTGTTAATTGAATGGGGGTAGACAACAGTCATTTCGTGTTAAGATTTTGCTAAGTGAGGGGTCGAGGAGTGAGCGCTGACCTTAGCATTTTAGGGATAAAACGTCTTTTTCTTTAGGAATCTTTTAATTGTATGTTGTTCCACTGTCAGGATGTTTGATTGTGCAACCCGTCATGGGGGTGGAAAATTGTTACACGGACGTGTGAGCGTAGGGTCATCATGACCCACTTATTAACCCACGATATTTTTGAGTTTTAGTCAGACAATAATTATCACAGTAGGTAACTACTTACATAATTATTTATTCGCAATAATTTGAGCTTTTCTGAACTTGGCTTCACTAAAACTAGGAAATTAGTTTTCGACCGACAGATAGGTAATATTATGATAGCGCAAGAAACAGTAGGACAGGCAAAAATAAATAAACACTCTGAGAGAATTAAGAAAAGATTGTACAGGCTATAATGATCTTCAAAGAAATGTTTATTATTCTTTTTTTTACTCTAATTAACGACCTGGTGACAAGGGTGTGTGACCAGATTAATAAATCAGTCAGTAAGTCGGATGTGATTTTTACGATTTGACAGTTTTACAAACATTTGTGTCTCACTTCTGTTTGATGTACACTTACTTCTCATAATATACGGTATGATACAAAATAAACTCTCATGATAAAACGTTAATACATACTAATAATTTCTGAAGTTCATTTTCCGACGGCTTCCCTTGCGGCTGTCATTAATACTGAGATGAATCTGCGCGGATGTTTGTAGGCAACGATCTTGACGCCATACTGTCTAATAATAATAATTTATTTATTTGTTTAAGTAACATGACTCATAGTGTTAGTAACAATTTCTCTTAAATCTATGTTAGTAAACTAAATTAAACACAAAACAAAACAAACAGAACAAAACACGAAATCAACAGAACAATGGGGCACAACGCTACTAGCAAACAGGTCCAGCAGAGATTTTGCAGCACCGGTTAACGATCGCGCAGTCCAGTCGGCCAGAAATCATCTTAAGGATGCTGTTGGAGCTGCCCCGCACCCTGCGTACCAGGGATGCGCATCTCTTACGCATTACAGTGTAAAAACAATCTACGCGGGCTTCTGCAAACATCCCTGAAGCACTACAGAAACGCGGCAACCCCATCAGCACCCTAAAAGCATTATTATACTGGACGCGAAGGGCGCTGTACGCCTTCAGTGTAAAAAAGTGTAAGTGTGTGTTGTCTAATGCAAGGACCTAATTTATAAACATTACGAAACGGTGAAGAAGTATGTTTTAGATCCCGTCGGGGCTGCGGGTTGTTCACAAGAGAAACCTCGACATAAAGGGCTAAGAAGGAACGTAGGTGGTTTTTTCTCAGTAAAAGTCTGGCACTCCCTTTTGCTCTGCCCAATTTTATTTGATGACTTTCAACCCACCAAAAAAAAAAAGTATGTTTTAGATTTTCAACATGCTAAGCCTAAAAATATGTTGTTAATAATTATGTTCATATGTTAATGTTAACATTTTCTTAAAGTTCGGATACAGGTCTCCTCTCTGGAACATCTAGTGGGCCGTAATCCTAGAGTGCGGTTTGATGAAAGCCTCGTTTTCGATTTTTTGGTTCTGGCTCTGTATTCAATGGAAATGGCGGTGATTTATGAGTAGGATGGATCGTGGTCAGGTACGAACCCAGGTAAATATAGGTGCCGGTAAACATAACATAACATCACGCCTGTAATCGCCAAAGAGATAGGCAGAGGTGTAGGTACTCAGTGTACATCCACATTTCCCCACTTTTTAAAGTCCCATGTAACACAGGCGAACCTATTGCCACCAATCGTATCAGACAGAAAAGTTCCTGAAAGATAAACCCATACCGCCTTATTACAAAAGGTAATTAAACCTGGTTTAACTTAGACTTGGTTTATCTCGCATGGCGTCTCACTTCAATAATATTCAAAAGAAAGTGACAGGATGCGAGATAAACCAAGTCTAAGTTAAACCAGGTTTAATTACCTTTTGTAATAAGGCGGAATGGCATTTCTCCCAACCTGGGAATCGAACGAAAGACCATGATATGAGCTCAGCTAACGAAGCAGTCATGGCGGTGACAACTTTCAGTAAAATCTATTATCGCCACGATCGCTTTTCTAAAGTTATGATGTAAGTAATAAGTTTATTAATCAATACAAACAAACCAGTTAGTAAAGTTAGTATCTATCTAATCAACTAAGTTCACACGTGTCTGGAGTTATGATCTTCGTTCTAGATCTGATCCAGGAGTTTAGACATTGTCATAAGTGCTTTATTGGATTAACTTAGATCGAGTCATCTTTACCTATTTCTTTGTTATTTGGTGGGTGGGAAATCCTCAAATGGGTGGAGCAGAAGGGAGTGTCAGACTTCCACTGACTAAAAAACCACCCATGTTCCTTCTTAGCCCTTTGTGACCGGGGCCGCGGTATCTCTTTCGAACAACCTGCAGCCCGGGCACGATTGACTGATTGACTCCACATTCACACTTATTAAGCTGATGTTCCACTTGAATGCCTGTACTCTTCTGTAAATAGATACGATCAACACTGAAACACTAATAAAAATAGAACAACTATTCATTAAAAAAATGCTGTCATCATCATCATCAGCCATTGATGTATTAAAACCCAAGATACACACTTCGCGTCTCAAAACCGTCCGCTTAAAATGAGTGCAAAATTACAAATCGTCAACTCATTTCAAATAGTCTCGCGTCGCTCGCGTCTCTGCACGGTCGTACAAAATGCCGAAGTGTTCGCTGAGAATTTGCAAAAATACAGCGTCAAAGACATTAAAAAAGCATGGGATATCGTATTTTCGGTAAGTAAAAATGTTTATTGATTTATTTTTGTTGCGTTTATGGCATAATATAGAAAGCAATACGTGATTTTGATTTAATTTCTCACAGAACTTTACTAAACGGTCCGAGTATAATACGGCATATTTCAATGGTCGCTTTGTTAGCGTAAGAACGATGTACAAGTCTTTTCTTTTAGTCGCATTATACAAATGACCCTGTTCGTATCGAATGGAGTCGATTTTTTTTATTGTGTTTATTTGTGTTTTTTTAATCAATAAGTTTTTTGTTTTATGTTTTTAACAATTATGTATAGGTTACATATTATATTAGTTTTTAATTGGATTTCAAAAGGAGAAGAGGTCGTCAATTTGACTTCGTTTTTGACACCTTAAACTTAATAACTACTTAGTTTCGATAATAATGTTCTACTAATACCTTTAAACCAAAAATGTAAATAAATGATTCGAATGGATAATACTTGTTTCATTGATTATACACGACTACACGTACACTAACACAGTCAGATCCTAACTAAAAACATTTACCCTTAGATAAAAGTAAAATTATGTGTTTAAAACACAATTTAACTAACTGTTAAAATAATAATTAAGTATTAAAAAAAACATAAAAAGTACCTATTCGTCTCCACTCCATACCTTGTCCTACCGGCTTACTTCGGTCGTAAAATTATTATTGCTTTTTATAACTGCATTGTAAAAACAACTTTAAGGAAACTGCGTAAGGTTGAATTTGCAAAAAAATATGTTTATAGTGTAACGATAACTACTTATGTAGTAGTGCGTGTATTGGTGAGTGTTTGGCGACAGCTTCGACTGTTTGTTTTGTTCGTGACTGTGCCATCTAGGGTTATAATACATCAATGTCATCAGCCTATAATGTTGGGAACATTATAGGCTGATGATGATGATGACAGCATTTTTTTTCTGCAGGGACTCAGGCTTCCTCTCTAGGAGAGAGAATGGGCTATAATCTACCACGCGGGCCCAGTGCGGATGGGTCGTGTGATGTCACGTCATGTCTTCGAATTTTTTGTTCTAAGACATGCCGGTTTCCTCACAATGTTTTCCTTCACCGTTTTGAGAGCAGCTGTTGAAATAAATTGCACAAAGTAATGTGCCTGCCTGGGTTCGAACCCACGATTTACTGTTCGTATGAAACACCATTAAAAATGGAACAACTATTAATTTATAAAATGCAGTACCGAGCATAAAAAATTTAAAAAATAAAACAAAAACGGATACATTTTCGTCGTTTTCCGGAATCAAATATTTGTCATTTTATGTCCTGAAAAAGTTAAACCATCATGAGTAATCGACCCAATTTTAGCGACACGTGGGTAGAGTTAGATAGCATATTGCATGCTGTAGGAATACTAGAAGTTTTGATGGATTTGCCTATTTCCATCATTTGCCAAGTAAATGCGTCGTAGACTGAAATATTGGACTCTCGTGTTTCGCCCGTTATTCTTATCGGTGTATGTTTTGGCATTGAATGTCATGTACACGTAGGTTGGTATTGAAACTAGTTTGTCATTTGGTTCTGGTTACAATTACAAGTTTTAGTTTCATTTTAGAAACGAATGATGAATATTATGAAGTGTTTACTCAAAATTCTGGGCAGAGGAACACGCTTTATTTTTCCATTTTCCTACATTATTGATCCCTTTGTGTGATCATGGTGTGATCCATCCATGTTTCCTCTCCTTTTTCATCCATCAACATTTATATTCATCACAAATTGTTTGACTCTAACCTATCTGAGGACATTCACCTGGTTTTCCTATTTGTAGATTCACCTTCGTTTCACTCTCCTTGCGTTTTTTGCAAATCCAATCAAATTGTTAGATCTTCTTGAAATGTTGATTCTGCAATCTGTAACAAAAATACACATAAATAAGTTTGAATCAAAGCTTGGATGGCCGACGAAGATTCATGGCATAGACAGACCAATCTGTCAGTCATCGCGTCCCGGCAGCGTAGGTCATTGCAAGGACGAAGTCTAACCGAATGCAAAGTTTTTGCTCGATTGGATATAATACCTATTATAAATTTCACCTTTTATAGCGGTAGTACTGTGATGTCAATTCTGAGTTGTTTAGCTCTATCACTTTCTTACACTAAAGTCAGATTGAAAACAAAACCGCTATAAGATACTTATAGGCTTACCATGACGGTAAGCCTCAGGTTCTTGTATGATACGAGATTTTTTATATAAAATGTACTCTTGAGCTCCATCTTGTCCTGAGGACAGAGATGGCGTTGACCTTAAATAGATTGTGGTCACATGAACTTGGGAATACCGATGCAGTTCGAGAATTGCATTCCTTGGCTGTAAATCTAAAGTTGTTCTTACCATACCTAATCCTTTGATGCTGGTGCCGATCAATTCAGTCTGTTGCAGTCTACAATCATCGGCACAAT
Organism: Diarsia dahlii; assembly: GCA_949775195.1. Classification (NCBI taxonomy): domain Eukaryota; kingdom Metazoa; phylum Arthropoda; class Insecta; order Lepidoptera; family Noctuidae; genus Diarsia; species Diarsia dahlii. The sequence continues at coordinate 8,295,380 of OX459210.1, read as the reverse complement.
TCTTGAGCGCTGACCTTCACCTTATTATCACTCGCATCGCGTCATAGCCGTCACTCGGGATACCTTATATATGTTCTGTGCTCGGGATTTGTTCTTTACTCCTGCTGCACGTACCTCACGACCAATAAATAATAAATGGGTGCTGTGCGTTTATTTGTCATAAGTGTACGATGCGCACAGCGATCCCCACTCTTCAGCCGAGCGCTCAAGAACCGTGCCGGTATCATTTTGGACATCCTGTTCATCCCCCAAACTGTACCTCAACACCAACTAGCCTAACCGGGCAGCTGAATAACAATATACCGATATTGAGCCGAGAAAAGGCTATTCAGATCACAGATGATGACGATGACTATCGTTTCAAGTAGACACAATGCAAAAAAAATGAAATAAAATTGAAAGAACACACCCTCGAAAAAAATCAATCCAGCTGCTGCACATTGCAGAATTTGCGCCAGATTCGCTTACCTCGACGTAAACTTTGATTGACGTAAAACATATTCATCATATACATCTGTCCACAAGTCTAAGGACATTACTCATAAATGCCGTCAGCAGACAGTCCACGAACCACGGCAATGCAACAATTTCCGATATCTTTAGACCATGAAATGTCTTTAATCTAGGAATAGTTCATACTATGTTTATGCACGAGGCTAGAATGTGACATCGGACTAATGGCCTAGTATACCTAATTCATCTTTCTGTCGTCTTTTCTAGGAATTATATCCAGTTTTCACTGGGGGACTTCAGCCTAGGCAAGTTACAGTTATCGGTTTTAAAGAGTTTCAACAAAATTGGCATATTATATTTTATTTATAAGAGTGGTTGCAGATTAGAGTCACATGTGGACACGCGTAGAAATCGTTTAGAGTCCAGATGACGAAATAATAAGTGAAACAAATTTTCAGTTTCTTGTGTCGAGTTGGTGACGAACCCGTCTTTTCGACGCGTATAAGCTCGTTTTTGGAAGCGCGTGTACGCGCGTCTTTTATTCAAGTGTTGATGTCTGGTTATAAGCTTGAGCCGTGAGAGTTACTGACGTATTCCTAATGACTGAACCCACCGAAACGAGTGAAAAGTTTTTGGGCTTGAAAGGCGTGTGTTAGCGCGTCAGCCGACATGAGCGTATACGCGCGAAAAATACGCAAATCTGAAAACGCACTCAGCCATTTGTGACTTTTGAATGCGGCTCTAGATATTCACTTTTAAAAAATACCCAAATATTTGTATTTCCACACTTTGAGTAGAAAATCTACATAGTACCTATTAGCTGAAATGGTGTGCTCAGATTTATAGTTCCATTACAAATTAGTAAAGAAGCAAATTAGGTTGAAGTATGATCTTGTAGATATGTAAGAGTTATACCAGGACTTGGCAACTGATCCAAGCATGAACACATTGTAGACAACGTGAATAATATGACGATACTTAGTAACTGCAGACTCAAAGTTTCTAAGAAAACAGTCCTAAGTCTCTTTGAAGATGCTATCCTTGACCATGAAGTTAAGGATAAAATCTTCAAAGAGATCTTCTACAACTCACAAAATAAGGTCATTAAAAGGTTGAATAATTTTCAAAAGTTACGCCTGTGCTATTCGTATACTTTTTAAAAGGGCGTGAATGACCAAATCTGAAACTATGAGGCGCAAAAATATTAAGCGGAGTCTTGACACCGATTTCTAAGAAAACTGAAACTGTTTTGAGTATTTTTCCATATTCATATTTTTTTAAACTGAACGTCAAGGTGAAAGTTTTTAACTATCGTCAAGTGTCCAGACCTTCAGGTCTTCCTCAAGATTTTCTGTGGATAAACTATGCGTAGGATACCATAAATATACATACAGGATGTTCACTGTACTTCTGCCGTAAAGCGAATCTGTCGTAAAGCGAATTTGTTGTAAAGCCAATCTGTCTTAAAGCGAATCTGTCTTAAAGCGAATCTGTCTTAAAGCGAATCTGTCTTAAAGCGAATCTGTCATAAAGCGAACAAGGTAAGGGCCACCGACGCGTTAGTACATCATTCTGAGCCAAACTACATTGAAAATTTGCATCGTTCAGAATCGTATGGAACGAAAGAAAGACCCGACCGAGAAAATAGGTTGGGGTCTTTATCGGAATGATTTACCCTACTGAATGCGTGGTAATCGCACGAGGTACGCCCAGGTGTAATCATCATCATCTTTCTGGCTCTTGTCCCATTCTACTTGGGGTAGGTACAACACATTTTCCTCTTCGATACTCGCCCGTCATCATGGCACCACTCTAACTCCTTTCTGTTTCATATACTATACTCGTGTTATCAATAACACCAAAATACCATATTTTTTGTAACCCACTTCCTCACAAACAATATCAAATATCGAAGCACGCGTCCAAACAAATGTTTTTCCTATACCATAGCATTTATAGCTAGTTATCCACTATGGGGGCGAACCGAGTCTCATTAAAGCCGCGTTTCCACTAGGCAACATTTGGCGCGCGACACGTGATGCTCAACATGTACGGCAACGCTGCACAACAGCGTGCGACGTTGCCAGATGGCGCGCAACATTGTAAAGTAGTAGATTCGTAGACAGACAACGTTGATCAACAAAAGTTCCGCGCTGACTTTCAACATGTTGGGCAACATGTTGCGCGTCAATTGTTGCCTAGTGGAAACGCGGCTTTAGATCTTCGCGTGAATATCCTCCACGTGTACCGATCCAGTTTATGTCTCTTTTATGGGAATTAAACGGTTGTGGCTTGTCTGTAAGTGGACTGTGTTGGAATAAGGTCTAGAATTGATTGGCAGAAGTAGGTAAACCTATTATGATTCATTTGGAAAACTTTCTGCAAGTATTTTTTTGACGCAGTCATTTTTAATTCACGTTTTAAAATGGGTTCTTATTTTGTTGAAACTCCAGCCACCGCCAGGTTGTGGAGGTCAGATAGGCAGTCGCTTCATGTAAACTACTGCTATTCAGCTGCATCTGGTTTGACAGGAAACTGACATGGCTGGAAAAAGGCTGGGCTATGGCTATGTTAGACCAGCTCAAGGTTAAAGTGTTACCAGCACCTCTGAGTCGTGGCTGTGGTGACATTTCACGTCTGCATCACTCCACAAAAATTGAGGAAGTTGTGCAGTACCCGAAAATGAAGACCAACTGGACTCGGAGGGTCGAAAGGTTGGAGTCATGTCACAACACCAACTTTACGTCATTTGTGATACGTGTTCCAACTCACCATCTTCAGACCTTCTTAAAAGAGGACTTTTGGCCGACAGGTGTCCTATTTCGACGTTTCAGAGGTCGGCTACGGGACACCATTGCACGCTGAGAAACACGACGCCGGCATCGTTACGTGTATAGTTTTAAGTAGTATAAGAATAATTGATAATATGTATTAGTTTATTATTGTTTATGATAATTGTATGTATTTTATCTATGGGCCTCAGTAGCCTGAAAATAAATTGATTGATTGACTACCGATTTCACTGATGGCCCGTCACTTTTATGCCATAATTATGTTAATAGGTTGAAAGTAGTCGACCATCTCAGTGCCTCGGTTGTATACACGGGGACACATCAAACTATACAATTAGTTCGCTGCTCTACTGGTGCTATAATATAATATGTACTTAACTAAAGCTACTTCACTTAAAGACCTTATGATCAGTCTGTTTTCTGTTATCAATAGGTCCCAGATCTGCAGTACCCATTGACAATCAGAGTGAAAATATGTAAAATAAATTAGGTGCTTCGAGGTTCAAAGTGGGGTCAATCGCGTGTCATTTAGAAGGTACTTTTGCGACCGTGTTTTTTATAACATAACACTTAATATTATCATCACGCCTGTAATTCCCGAAGGGATCGGAAAACTGAACCTGTACTCAGCATGTTGCTGTAACATTAAAAAAAAGTCACAGCGCATTCTGATAGGACCCGCAGTTTTGCCACGGTCAGATAAAAAAAAATGTTTTTAACGAAAAATAAAAGGACCTACCTTTTATTTTTCGTTAAAAACATTTTTTTTTACAACGAATTAATAAAGTATATATAAATACACGAAAAGGCGAGGTAGGGCCTCAGGTTTGTGTAACTTGGACTGACCACAGCCAAACTGGAACAGCGGTCCCAGTGGCCCGAATACTCCTTGTTTAAAAGTTTTCAACAAAATCCTTTAGCAAAACGAGAACACACGTAAATTTTAACAACAAATTAAAGGCCCGGAGGGTCGCCTAAGTACAAACAAGGTCCGTATTAAATTACGAACTTCAAATGTAGGCCAGGACTTCCAGCAAAAAGTTTCTAATATAAAAAGAAAAATAATATTTCAACTGAAAACATTAAATAAACTGTATTGCGTTGTGGGCTTAAGTACTGAGCCAATAAATTATTGCGAAGTCCAATACAGTTTTATTACAAACGCCTTGTGGACGAAATAAAGCAAATTTTACGAATCGTTGAGCTAATAAGAAAAGTTTGGAAAACAAAAATATAGGGCGGTCAATGTTGGAGAAAATCGAGAGCTTCGACCTTTCTAAGTGAGATTTTGCTCGGTCGATTCTCAGGTTAAGCCGCGCTTACCTAGGTTGGTTAGTGGATGGGTGACCACCTATTGTATACCGAGTTTCCTTTGTGCCTCAGAAAGCACGATAAGCCGTTGATCCTGGCTGCTATTTGAAAATCTTTGAGAGCTGTGACAGGTAGTCAGTTGCCCAAACCCTATCATAATTATATTTCCATCGACTGTAGCAGATGAAGCACCAGCGATTGTCTAGTGGTGTCAGCGTCGTCGGACTGACAAGTCATAGGTCCCGAGTTCCAACACAAGATCTCTGACTTTTCGAATTCATGTGCTTGTGCGTATAATATCACTTGCATCGGTGAAGGAAAATATCGTGCGGAAACCAGCATGTTTTTTTTTTGGATGCTGGGAAATTACCAAATGACTCCTAGCAGAGCGGTACGGAGTGTCAGTTTTCTACTGACTAAAAACCACCCATGTTCCTTCTTAGCCCTTTTTTGTCGAGGTCGCGGTATCTCTTTCGAACAACCTGCAGACCCGACGGGAACCAGCATGTCTGAGAGATATTTCTCGATGTATAAGTACCCAAGTCAGAGGCCCATGGGCGGTATAAAAACTCTGACACCAGTCTAGGCACTTACCATACGATAAAGAAGGGGTCTACCTTTTTTAGTAGAACTTTTTATGTCCAAATCTTATTTTGCATAGTAGTGGATGGCAGAAACGTCATTTCGCCGAAAATCATTTGGCATACACTCATTTACCTTCCATAAATTCAAAACGCATAATTTTGTAAGTCAGAATCATCTTTAAGCATAAACTTCATTTCCAGAATCATTAAAAAGTAGAGAGATATTTCTCGATGTATAAGTACCCAAGTCAGAGGCCCATGGGCGGTATAAAAACTCTGACACCAGTCTAGGCACTTACCATACGATAAAGAAGGGGTCTACCTTTTTTAGTAGAACTTTTTATGTCCAAATCTTATTTTGCATAGTAGTGGATGGCAGAAACGTCATTTCGCCGAAAATCATTTGGCATACACTCATTTACCTTCCATAAATTCAAAACGCATAATTTTGTAAGTCAGAATCATCTTTAAGCATAAACTTCATTTCCAGAATCATTAAAAAGTAGAACCATCATATTGCTTGCCGAAAGTTCACAATCAGAATCGTCTTTTTGCATACATTTCATTTCATACATCCGTGCAACATGCAGCAGGCCTGGTTTCTGTCACGGCTCCGGCGCTGCGGTGCTCCGGCGGTCCCACGCAAGCTTATCGTCGTAGATGGTTTTAACACACACCACCGCAGCTTCGGCTTGCTAGCCGTCTTCGCCGGCCAGCCTCAGCCGCGGTGGCGCGGGTTTAAGCCACCCTGCTCCTCAGCTTGCGGGCCGCCTCGCCCCTCTTCGCCTACGCGGGCTTAGATTACACTCTCGGGGCAGAAGAGACTACATGGAGTCGGTTTTGCAGCGATTCGTATCTGTCACTAACTTTTGTAGCACAAGGTATTACTGGTGGTACTTTTAATTATTGCAAATGAAATCCAGCCATCTTCATAGTATGCCATCTGAAATTCTACCAAATAAAATTCTGCCATCTTAAAAGTATGCCATTGTAAATTCGGACATTTAAACATTCGGCGAAACGATAATTCTATTAAACATTTTTTTTTGCCTTAAACACATTCGTTCAAAGAAGAATATGCCAAGGGTGTTATGCGAAATAAATTTCGGAGAATCAAGTTTCTGCCAGATAGATGGTACCTACCCGATAAAAGAAGATCGGCTTCATACCTAGTAAAAACCACAACAACACCAGCCTTTGCATTTAAAGCCTGAAAAACACGTGTACCTTTACAAAACAGCATCACAGTTCATTGACTTGAACTCCACGTGTACATCTGAATGCAATCCCGCCCTTAGGGAGGGACCAAGTTATGATTAGTACTACAAAAATGACTGGGAGTATGATTGCCTAGGGAGGTGGTGCAATAGTTTTATAGTTTGTTTGTCTATCAGCTCTTTATAGAACGGGGTCAAATGAGGTTGAATATGGGTCGCGTGTACGGTTCAGGGATGCAATTTGATGTTGGTTTAAATATTTATGCGTACAAAAACAATGAATATATTATTTTATTCTGGTGAAATGGAAGTTAGGTGGTTTGGTTAGTTAGACATTGTTGCTAGTGTTTGGTTTTCTGAAAAGCTGGTCAAATGAAAGTCGGATTTGCACATGAAGGGTTCCGTACCAGTGTAGTAGATATTGAGAGATTTTCCATGTTATTTTAGCACCATAGACTTCATATAGGTTTTTCTGTAATCTATAAGTGTTGAACTAATTTCTGTATTTTTTTTCAAAATTTTAGGCTCAGTAGTTTCGGAGATAAGGGGGGCTGAATGGTCGGACAGACAGACACACGAGTGGTCCTATAAGTGTTCCGTTTTTTTTTTCTTTTGAGGTACGGAACCCTAAAAACATGGTTTGAGATGTCTTAGTGTGCAGCCGTAGTGACCTTTATTGTCATCTATTTATGGTAGGTAGTATGCATGTATGTATGCTAGTTAGGTTTAGGCTATTATTGATCGAAGGGTTTAGGTAAAATAATCGTTTTTTTTTTTGTTGAACACAAGTTAAACGGTCAATTACTGAATTACTAATAAGATTTTGAAAGAGAAAGCAGGTAATATTAGGTACTTAGTTAGAAAACTAAATAAATAATGTTTTTTTAGTTTTCCAAGGCTGTCACTTTAAAAAAACTCTTGTTTGCTTTAAAATATATTGTCAGTTTGGATTTATGATCAGTTTTAGAAAAATTACTGCGACAACGATTGCCTAGGGAGGTGCAGGGCTGCAGTGTTATGATTTGTTTGTTTGTCTTTTAGTTTTTATAGAACGGGGTCAAATGAGGTCGGAATGGGTGTCGTGTAATGCAATTCGAAGTTGGTTTTTATAAACATGGATAGAAGTTTGGTTTGACATTGTTACTTATTTATTTGGGACGTGAAATATGTGGTCTAGTGTGTTTAAGTAGGGGTTGAAATGGGATTAAGAGGGTCATGCGTGAAAAATGAATCAGCACCGATTGGCTAGACCTAGAGTCAGCGGGTTACAGATTTGGATTAGCTTGCTTAACCGGGTGCAACTGACTACCGGTATTTTATATGGAGCTACTGACTATTTATTTGACCTCCACATCCCACAAGTTTCGTAGAACTGGATAATACCAAAACTGACTTTTCGGGTAACTGACCTTGTCTAACGAATGTCAAATATCAGATCTACAATTTAGCCGCCGGTCCCAACAGCTTAAGAGGAAATGTGGGCTCTATCTCTCTCCGTCTATGCGTCTGTCTCTCTCCACTATCGCTGTCTCTCTCCGCCCCCCTGCCCTCAAATGCGTGCGATAAGGACAACTGCAGATCCGACTCAATAGCGACTCAAGTCATATTTCTAGGTTTGGCTCTCGCCTATTTCCTCCTCCAATATTGAACCAATGTAAAAGATATTTTAGACAATGAATAAGGAGGATATATACTACGCCGCTATGTTTTTCTTTTTTCGTTAATAGTTGTCAAATTTGTACACTAGGACTCTGGTAACAGCGATCTAAACAAGCAATTTTGAGCATTTTTTGAGGGTTCTAGTGCTTATAAAAATAATTTATCAACGAAAAGGAAAACATAGGGGCATAGAAATAGTTAATATTTATTATTCTGTAAAAAATCATTGCTCAAGGGTCATTAACCAAAAAGAAAACAGGCGAGAGCGTTTGTATGGAGAAAAGACCACCCGTATTTCCTCTTAACATGGTTTCCCAGGTACGGAGGAAACTTGGAATGTTATGACCATCAACAGATGATTGTCAGATAGATCCGAGTGGTTGTTATTGTTCTGGATCGGATGGATGGATGGATGGATGTTTGTTACTCAATCGCGCAAAAATTTTTGAACAGATTTGGATTAAATTTGGTACACAGATAGTTTATAACCTGGATTAACACAAAAAATATGATAGTTTTTTTCCTGATTTTATCTTCACGTGGGATAATTTTCGAGTTGTAGCGGGCGAAGCCGTTGGCAACGCCTAGTCATCAATAAATATTCAGCATATCATTGAGTATACCATACTGTTTAGAACCCCTCCGATTTTGTGACAAACAGAATTAAATTATAATAATAAAGTCACCTTTAAAATCCCGACAGACGTCGGTCAAACCCATACATTATAAAGCGGGCTCAATTTTTTCATCCCGTTTAACTTGTTCCCTGCGTCATGGCCAAGGTCACCGTGATATAGACCGTGTTTAATATTAATATCTTTGACAGTAAGTAGGTAGGTAGGGTTTCTGGAAAACCAGTATAAATTGGGGATTTTTATCAGCGCCAATAAATTGGCACAAAAAACGCAGGAATTTTAGATGGCCTGAAGTTTTTTTAAGAGATAGCTTGTGTGTGCTAACTAGGTAATGGTTTGTTTTTTATTTTGAAGGTGATGATGAAAAAAATTAACAGGTTACGGTAGCCCCAAAATAAACAAGAGGGTGATGGTGATGAGCGAGAATTTGTTTTCTTTAGCACCTTTGACGGTCACTTTAATTTACAGTATATACAGTATACTCTCGCAGACTCATCATCATCATCATCAGCCTGTAATGTTTCCACTGCTGGGACAGGTCTCCTCTATATGAGAGGAACTACAGCTCGCAGACTACGGAGGCTTAATTAGTGCTCCTCGCTTGCTCTCCACCCTGGATCGGCTTACTACGAGACACCTCGGGAAATCCCCTTAAGACATAGGTAGTGGTAATGATGACCCGGACATAGGCAGATGATGATGTCAAGGAATGCGCCTCTGTATAAGCAGAGGCCTTTGTATTGTCAGATACCAGGCTAGCAGATTTGTGTGGAGTTCCATTGACGACTGTGTGTCTAGCTATGTTAGTCGTTCTGTGGGTCTGTGTATCTCGATTTGCATAGATTTTGTTACTCGTATGTTTGGGGTGAATAATTAGGTGAGATATCACGTTTCTCTAAAATATGTGCGGCTGTTTCTATGCTAGGATTGGCGGTGAAATATTTATTTGAAACATTATGGATGAGTTGTCTGTGCGGTTGCTAAGAGGGGATTTTGGGTTTCGTTTGGGAATAAGCAAAAGTAGGTAGTTTTTTCATATGACATAGGTCTTAACAATGGTAATCATATTACCCAGTTCTAACTGGGTTGTGGAGGTCAGATAGGCTCTATGTAAAATACTGGTACTCAGCTTCATCCGGTTAAACTGGAAGCCGACCCCAACATAGTTGGGAACCTTTTCCCAACTATGTCGGAAACTATGTTGGCATCTGCCTAGCCTTCTAGGCAGATGATGATGAAAATAAAACTTGATTGATTAATAAAATTGTCACAACATTCGTTACATTTCCGTTACCTTATCTATTACAAACAAATCAATTTGAAATGGAATGTTTTTATAGATTATTCTTTATCTTTCGTATATTATGTAAACAATATTGTAAAAGATAAAATTTTGCAATCACATACTTTTTGTTAATCCTCAAGGAAAACACTAATTACCGGTTTTACAAATAGCTATATTAATATTTATCTATATGTTATAAATCCGTGGCTCAAATTGCAAAGATACGGTGTAGTTTTATTTATTAATAAGGTATTTATTTCCGTCTGGAAAATTTGTATTATTCTGATTTTCTACCTCGTTGGTCTAGTGAACCTAGGCGCGACTGCTGAACATGAGATCCGGGTTCCGGGTCAGGCAAAGTGTTGTTGGGGTTTTCCCTCAGGAATTTCCCAGTAGCAGACACGGAGTTTAGATTTGGGTTGGTTGCTGGCAATAGGCTCGCCGCCTAAACCGTAAACTTAGCTGGTGAAACGTGAAACGTGAGGGTACTGTTCGGTACACCTCTGCCAAACCCTTTGGGGATTACAGGCGTGATATTATGTTTGTTGTGATTTTAAATTCAATTAAATGCGGGGCTCAGGTGGTCGAATTTTGGACTTTGTTTTTTTATCCATCCAAGTTGCCAACTCAAATTGAACTGGGTAGGACGTCATGTCTGCCTCATGCCGGACAAACTGGGGGCCAATTTTACGGAAACCTGTTGCCCTGACGCAGCAAAGCGGGGTCGCGCCAGGCCACGAAGGGTATAGAGGGACGAACAGGACAGATTTCGCCAGAGCTGGAAGGAGTGGAGAGAAACCTGTGCCCAGGATTAGGACAGTGCAGAATAGGAAAGAAAAACACGCTAAGAAATTGTGCCACAGCCGTGGTTTTCCTTCAGCAACTGGACTTTCGCAAACGCTTTTTGAAATATAAAATAAAATAAATAATAAATCTTTATTCAAAAACCTAAAAATCTAAAATACAATATGAATCTTAAAACTAAAAATATAGGTATAATAATGTAAGATGCCTGTACTAGGATAATGAAATCCTGTATCACAGGCTGTAGGAGCTTAAACAGTATAATATTATATTTAGGACAGAAGTTGTTTGTTCAATACATTTAACATTACATAACGATAAAACATTTTAATAAAACTTAAACTCTAACTTTAACTCTCTCATCTTAGAACTAAACACATAATTATTACAGAAAAATATTCGCGTCAGCAGAATTTAAAAACAAAAAAAAAAAATTATACTTGCTCCTATGACCTTTTTATTTGTTGAGAATAGAAGAGTTGCAGACGTAGCGCGTAGAATGGAGCCTTGGCACTCAAAGCACCCACAGCATTGTCCAGTTGCGCAGACGACCAACTTCCTTGGTTGAACAACGAGCTGACATTCACAAAAAAAAATAATGGGCGTTATGTTTTTAAGTGGTAATTCCCCGATCATCTTTGACATTAGTATTCAAAAAAAGGTGTGACCGTTTTGATTCGAAAACAAATTATTGTTTTAGTGAAGATAAGTCAATGTCTTCCGATGACTACTGGTATGTACAAATGTTTAATGTGTAATTCCCTGTCAAAGACAGGAGGCCTGTGTCCCAGCAGTGGGGACATTAATAGGCTGTTGATGATGATGATTTACAATTAATGTCTGGTTGACAATACAAGTTCATTTTCAATCATTTACATAAAACTTAAACAACTTAGGTGCCTACTAAGATAATGTATGTATGTTTATGTATCACCTGATCCAGCTTATATCATTATATCATAACTCTCTTTGTTATAGGGATGGTTGGGTACTATAAGTTGGAAGTAAGGCGCAACCTAGCGCTCGCAAAATATGTTTTTATGGTTTTTCGTGGTATGCTAAATAATCAGCAAATATTGGAATCGTTGGCATTACTCGTTCCAGACAGGAGGCTACGGTTGGGGCCGAGGGACTGTTTAGAGTTCCGGCAACGCGTACAAACTTAATAAAGTTTGCGCCTGTGATTCGTGCAATGAGAACACTAAATAGTGTGTCTCGGCATTTGGACATATTTACTTGTTCTTTGGCGGAATTCCAGAGGGTGACACTAAGTATGTTGTCCACTGTGTAACTTGTACTTCTAACCCAGACCCGTTACTTGGGACTGAACTATTAACAATGTATGACTACTTTTGTTAGCTTGGGTCTTACCTGTTACAACAAATGTATGTGCTAATCAATGAATAAATAAATAAATAAATCATCTGCCTAGTATTTTCCCAATTATGGTGGGGTCGGCTTCCAGTCAAACCGGAAATAGCTGAAGTAAATAGCTGAGTATTTTACATGGAACCAACTTATATAAAACAACTTAGGTATTTTATTTTACTACATACAAATATTCATAAAATTCGTATCCGATTTGTCTGGTTTAAAAATAAAACGTTGCTAACATTTCTGGATTTACCGAGGTAGATACCGGCCCCATCTATGTAGTTTTAAACAAGTAATTAAATTAAAAATTTAAAAAACCCCTAACTCAATAAAGATAAAACATTAATAATTTAAAAATTTCATTAATATAAAAGTCTTGACAATATTTTCTAGTACATACTCACGCCAATCTCCTATGGAGGTAGGCAGAAACAACAGAACGCCACCTGTTATAATAATTAAATACTCCTTTTGCCTCGTCCACGTTCATAAATTTTTATCGACAACTTTTCTAGTGTGTTTTTCTTATAAAAATAATATATCATACGGGATTTTTGATACACGCAAAGGGCAGGCTGGGTGAATTTCAACAAACGCCATTTTTTTATCATATCGGTGAACTTTTTTATTTATGTTATTTTTTTATATTTTTCAGGTTTTATGTAATCTTTAGGATATCAAATATCCCCAAATTTAATATCATCAACGTAACATTTAAGACTAAAGAGAAAATTCAGTTTGAATTCTGGTTTCCACCGATATGATAAACCGGCACCGATTATTTTTCTGTACACCGATATGATAAGTTTATCCACCGAAATGATGTACATATCCAGCGATATGATAATCTATCCACCTTTGAACATCAAACAGGAAATAGTTAGTAGGTACCTTACATACTTAACGAAATGACACGGGATCTACCGATATGATAAAACGACTCACCGAGATGATAAAATATCTACCGATATGATAAAGCAATCCACCGATGTGACAAAACTGTGCGTTGATCATGAATCAAAACACCAATATTAGATATAAGACACCGATTGATTTTTTCTCATCATTTCGGTGTAAATTATCATATCGGTGGTAATAAAGACCACCGATTACAGCGATATGAGAACAGCGACGTGAGAAATAACACAATTTTTAGAAAATTAGAAAAAATGCATAATATCTAGGATAAATTCAATAACAGTCAATGAAGCTAATTCACTTACTACCTCTGTTAGAACCAAACAACAATAATGAAACTACTCATTACACTAGAAAAATGCAACCACCGATAATATAAAATAATTGTCCGGGAGCAACTGAAATGGCGTACTTACGTTATTGGCGGGAAATATGCAGCGATTTGACACACGTCCGTCTTGACAGCGCACTAGCACACACTAACGAGAGAAATAAAATTGGGGTGGGGACGCTGTCGGACTCGTCGATGTAAAGTTAGGTTTAAATTACTTTTGTCCAGCGATATGAGAACATTTCGCAGGACAAGTACGTTTGTGCCTCTCAGTAATAATAATCGTTAATTATGTAATAAAATATGTTATATATTAATAATATAATTAATATTCTATGAAATAGAATAAGTTATATCCTTAAATTACTTATTTTTATTAGTGTATATAAGCTTTTTGTTTGTAAAAAAAGTAGAGGGACAGCACCGATTTGAAAAAAAATAGAGGTTTATGTATATATTTTCTACCTTTGTAATAGTCCTAGGTAAATTATATTTTTGCCACAACGCAATAACTATCTATTGAATATTAAAAAAAAATAATTCAGAACAATATTCCTTTTTTCAAATACTAATTTCACCGAAGACAAAAAAATAAGTCATTTGGGAAATTCACCCGCCTAATTATAAATCCGTAGAAACCCGTATCGTCATTTGGGAAGAATTCAGATGGAAAAGTGATTCACAACTAAATATTTATTAAAAGGATAAATAGAGAGATAATGTAATTTAATCTCTTATAGATTTTCCTTGATTTTGAGGATAACACAAAAAACTCCTCATGTGAGCTAGTGACGTTCCTTTTTTTCTAACCTTCTTTCCGTTTCGTCACTGTAGCTACGGTAAATAACCTGACGTTTGTAAGTGGTATGTATGTATATGTCGCAGGTTTTTCATAAAATTAGGTTTTTGATCAAAAACCTAGGTTTTTCATCAAAAACCGGAAGATGACACATTTTAAACTCAATTTCATCATAAACCTGTAACAATCCAGATTTTTGATCAAAAACCTGAACTAGTTTGGGTTTATGATCAATCTGATATGTCACAGGTTTTTCATAAAATTAGGTTTTTGATCAAAAACCTAGGTTTTTCATCAAAAACCGGAAGATGACACCCCAGTATCCTACAAGGGCGGCATGGGCACCGGGCCGTAGGCCGACGAAGGAGGCCGGCGGAGGCCCGGCACTTTGGGGACAGAAGATATTAGTGTTATATAATATACGAGCGAAGCGAGCGCGCGTCACGGAGTACTACTGGGATTTGTTCAATTCACTAGATTTATTTAGGGAAATGATAAAACCGTGTTGTTATTTTATCTTCCTCCGTGGTTTGATCAAATCCCTTAGGGAATTGACCAATTCCCTGTTTTCATCATATCACTGCGACATAATTTTATAATGAGAGCGTTTTTTTACATTTTTTGAATATGACGAAGTATCTTAACAGTTATCATTTTGCAATGACAAATGAAATTATGGCATCGTTCTGTTATTCTCTTTTCGAAAGATTTATGTTGTACAATAAAATCTCAGAATAAAATAAAATAAAACACCATTTTAGAAAAACCATTTCAGATTGGTTTTGGATAGATATAATTATAGGGTGTTACGTACAGATAATTATGGTAATTTAATAGGACAATGAGGTGTGGTGGGACTGACCTCATCGTCTGCTGCTTAGCTGTATTACAACTAAATTGGCTTCCAATTTGACAATATACGCATCCGGTCAGATTGGAAGGAAATAATTTACATGGAGCGACGGGTTACCTGACCTCCACAACCCAGTTGGTACTGGGTGGTAACCCTTGGTAAGACTGGTTGTCAGACTTTTGGGCAACTGACACCTGTAACGACTGTCAAAGCTCTACAATTGCCAGCCGGGACCGATGGAGAGGAGCCGAGGATGACGAGCTTTTTGAAGCCCGGAGGAACTCGGTATGTAATGGACCCACTTCGTCACTTCATCTGCGGTAAATACCCTGACATTTGAAAGTGGTGGTGTCATAGATACATAATAGTGACGACATTTTATAATGGGAGCGTTTTTTTTTTTGCATTTTTTGAAAATGACGACATATCCTTTCTGTTTTCATTTTGCAATGACTAACTATACATGACGGCATCGCTCTTTTCAGAAATCCTTTTTTTGCACTCGACTGTATCCGCTGGTAGCTTTAAAGAATTGTTTTTTTTTTAAGTTAGCCTATAGGTCAACTGGACCAATAAAAATATTTAAAAATAATGATGTGGTCAACCGGACCCGCGGGTCCAGTAGCGAGCGGGTCCAGTTGTCCAAGACTCCCAAATTAAGTTTTTCGCTCATTCTATGGGAAGCTCATCCAAACCAAGGTCAAAATAGACTGGATATTTTTACTAACATATTCAACACAAGACGTTCAATATTGCTCGTGGAGTCGTGGCAGTTTCCGTAACCGACTTGGGAACAAAAGAGGTACATGCTTATCGGTTTCTTATCGTGCACTTTGAAGTGCTGTTAGAAGTAAATCGGGTTATTGGCACACTAGTAATTTTAGTTCATGTGAATTTAATCGTTTTGTAGTTTACATTGAATGTACCGTGAAATAATTATACGGGTACACTATTTTCTATGTATAAGTACAACCTATACTAACCAATTTTATCGAGATCGGTTCAGCAGTTAAGTATTGAACGTACCAAAATACTCAAGAAAACTTACGGATTCTTAAAGATTTCTTTTTACTGCAAAATGGGCCAGCTCTTGACTTCGACGACGTCGATGAGGTCTATGATAGAACGAACGTGCCCAGAAGATGCCTTTTTTTTAATAGGACAAGCCTGCCAAACTATTCCCCAGTCACTGTAACTCCTGAATGCCAGAATCAACAGTGGCGTCCACCTGAAAAACGCCGCGACAATGACACTCGACGAAGTTCCAGAGAAATGATTTGACTGTCTTGGATCCCGCAACGACATTAAGTAAAGAATAGCGGAGGAGCAGGAAAACGAAGATGCCTGTTCACGTTTTGAAGGATGGAAAGCAGATTGGAGTAGAGAGTTCCACAGTTTGGATGTGCACAATATAATAAATGTGGAGGAGAAGTGCCGAGTACGACTCTTCAGGATATCTATCAAGTATGGATGGTACCTACGCTACAGAGCTACGAACGAGTAAAATGGTGTGATCAGGTCGTGGAGCACCTTCTTTTTGTTGGTTGGGTATAATCATCAAATTTCTCCTCCCGCTCTGGGCAGAGCGATACCCCGGGGAGTGTCAGACTTCTACTGACTAAAAACCACCCATGTTCCTTCTTAGCCCTTGTGCCGAGGCCGCGGTATCTCTTTCGAACAAACCGTAGCTGCGTAGCCCCGACGAGGTCGTGGAGCTCGTGAGACTCTCCAGATAAAAGATCATTGTATTCACAAAGAGCTTATAATCATAATTATTAAGGATCCAAGTGCACTAAAACCAACGATTAAAAGTTCAAAGTCATGTTCTGTAATGACATTATTAATTAAATCCGTTTTTAATCACCGCTAATCCGTTCTACAGACAGCCAATGTACCTACTAATGTTGTATCTTTGAGAATTTAAAGTAAAAGGTTTTTCGCGCGGTTTTACTCCTATGGTGGCTTGAAATTATACTGCAGGAACGTCCAATAGGGGATCGGACAAAAAAAAACTAATTAGTCCGTCAGATAGATTTACAAAAATTATTGGACACGTATTTTTTCTTTTTTCACGTAAACTTAAAATGAAGACGATACAGTGCTTCGAAAACTCGTGTGACGTCATATGATAGTACATTTTGACGACACAAGTGACGTTTCAAGCCCCACTCCAAGATCTTTGACACGTTTTATCTTCGTCATTTTTTATTGATTTGATAAAACAAAAAACACGTTTTCAATATTTTTCGATAATCTAACTTACGGACTAAACAGAATTATATTATTTTGACCCTGTCCGATCCCCTATTGGGATAAAAACAATCTAACCTGTCTCTTGGTTTATCTGTATGTCAAATTTTATCGAAATCTTTCCTGCCGTTAAAGCGTGAAGGCGTGACAAACAAACATACTCACTGTGCAAGTCTGCCTTAGGCTTTATGTTTTGAAGCCTCCTTTTTATACCTTTTGTCTATTTTTTGATACTTATTGTTTATGTATTTCTGATTGACTTATTACACTTTTGTTCTCACTACCAAGAACCAGCGATTTTTATTTCGGTAGTTAATATTGGTCCTTCTACGGAAAATGGAAACACGTTCAGCAAGTTCTAAACGCGCAAAAGCGGCCGCGCAGTGTGCAGGAGACGGCACCCAAGTTGCGGCGAGGGAGACGGCCCCGACCACGCCACAGAGCGCGGACGTGCCCTCTCAAGCCGCGGCTCCGGCGCCTTCCCGCCCGGCCAGCACCGCTACCTCACGCTCATCCGCCACCATCGTAGCGCGTCAGCTGGCGGCACAGGCGCAGCACGCGCGCCACTTGGCTGATTTGCAAAAAACTGCAGAGCAAAAAGCTCTGGAGCGAGAGCAAAAAGCTCTGGAGCGAGAGCGTCAGGTCGCTGAGCTTCAATTACAAGCTGAGCTCGCCGCCATAGAGGCGGACGCCAGCCAGCGCGGCAGCCACGGCATGCGTAGCTGTGCTAGTATTCAAGATTGGGTAAAAAATGTAGTGCCTAATCCCGATGAGCGAGATTTTTTAAGTGCCAACCCACATTTCAGGTACGGCGACACAGCCCAGTGTGAGGCACCGGGCATGGGAGCGTCCCACAGCAAAGACGCTGTCACGACCACACACGCTCTCAACCAAGATCGTAAAGAAGATGGAGGAGTGACTCGCTTAATCAACTCGCTCGGAATATTATTAAACAAAGTTAACAAGCAAACTCCTACGAAGACTGACTTGCCTACGTTCGACGGCAAGTCCTATTTAGATTGGCTAGCTTTAAAACGTGCGTACGAAAATACAGCTCAAAATGTTTCGGCTACCGATAATTTAGCGAGGCTTTCGCATGCGCTGCGCGGAGCGGCGCGCGTTGTAGTGGCAGGCCTCCTGGCGGCGGCGCGCGCCCCCGATGTGGTGCTCGCTGCGCTCGACGCGCGCTACGGCCGCCCCGAGCTCGTCGTGATGCATGAAGTATCTGTGATACGTGCGCTGCCTAAGGTAAGCTACGATAGCAAAGATATCCTTATTTTTGCCAGCCGGGTACAAAACTGTGTGGAAGTAATCCGCCTGTTAAATCAGCCGGACTACTTACGCTCGCCCGAGCTGTTTCAGGCACTGTGGAGCAAGCTGCCACCGCTATTACGACCACGGTGGTTGGATTACGCTCATTTGTGCGATGGCAGCTTGTCTAAAATCGAAATGTTTGCCAACTTCCTCTCTCGTGAAGCTGACTTGCAGTGTAGGTTCGGCGGCGCCATTGACTGCTCGTTGCCTACTGTAGCACGTCCTAACACAGATAACAGAGGCTTCGGGGATAGGGTGAACGTTTTAGCTGAAACTGATCATCAAAATTGTAGGATTTCAACAGAAAAAATATCAACGACAAATAATATTTGTCCGTTGTGTCAACAAAAACATGAATTGAAGTTTTGTGATAGGTTTGTCAAAATGACAATAAATGATCGTTGGCAATTTATTAAGAAAAATAAAATATGTCATAGATGTTTAAAGAAAGGTTGGCACAAAAATAAAACTTCTTGTATTAAAAGAGTGTGTTCAGTAGAAGGTTGTGACATGCGTCACCATGCTTTATTACACGGGTCAAACTTTGAGCGTGCAGTCACCGCGCATGTCGACGTGGAATACGACGCTGAGCCATCGACATCCAGCGCGGCCGCACCCCCGACATGCAGCGCGCCGATGCAATGTAGCGCGCCCGCAGCCTGTGACGAGACCGGCGCGCCATCGTCTGACGATTCGGATCACGATGTCTTGGCTCACACATCCTCCTTATCAGCCGCGGAACCTGCGTTTCGGCCGTTGTTGAAAATAGTTGGCGTGACCGTTACGGGACCTTCTGGTAGCGTTGATACGTACGCTTTGCTGGACGACGGTTCCACAGGCACTTTTATAGATTCTAAGCTGGCGGCTCAAATTGGTTGCATGGGCCAAGAAAAACTCATTCATTTAGACTGTGTCGGTGGTCTAGGTATGGATGTTAAAATTCAGTACGTCAATTTCAGAATAAAAGGCCGTCATTCGAATGAAATTCATTCCGTTAAGCGAGCAAGGTCGATGAGCGGCTTGGGCGCTGCGCGACAGTCAGCGCATCTTGAGAGCGTGCGTAAGTATCCGTACCTGGCAGACATTTCTAATGAATTTTGCTACGAAGACGTTAAGCCCATGTTGATTATAGGCATCGACAACTGGCACTTATCTCTCGCTAAAGCTACGCGCAAAGGAACCAAGACACAACCCGTAGCTATTTTAACTGCTTTAGGTTGGGTTTTGTATGGTTTCGGTTGCAGCAAAACTAAACTGGTCGATGTTATCAACCACGCCACGGTTAGCGAACCTGATATAGCGAACGATCAGTTGATTCTGGAAGGTCTTATTAGGGAGCAGTTTAAAATTGATTCAATCGGCATCTCTAAACAAGAAGCTCGTAGTGCCAATGACGAACGCACCGTGCAAGTTCTCGAGCGCACCACGCGCCGTCTGCCCAGTGGCCGCTTTGAAGTAGGCTTATTGTGGAAGGCTGATAAACTGGATATTCCCGATAGTTACAAATTAGCTGTGTCTAGGTTCCTTAGTTTAGAAAAGAAAATGGTGAGAGATCCCGACTATGCTGAACGCTACCGTCGTAATATCCATGATATGCTGACAAAGGGATATGCTGAACCGTGTTTAGCTCCTCCTAACTTGGGGTCTCCGTTGTGGTACCTTCCTCACTTTGGAGTAATTAATGCGAATAAACCTGACAAGTTGAGAACGGTACACGACGCAGCCGCCAAGTCCCACGGTGTGTCATTAAATTCAATGTTATTAACCGGTCCAGACCTTTTGCAACCTCTACTAGGTATTCTCATGCGCTTCCGTGAGGGCAAAGTAGCTCTAACAGCTGACATTCGTGAAATGTTCCCTCAGATCAAAATAATTGAAAATGATAGGGATGCCCAAAGATTTCTGTGGCGCGACGATCCGAATGAGCCTATACGTACATACCGCATGTCATCCATGATTTTTGGCGCTGCGTCCAGCCCCTTTACTGCTATCCATATCAAAAATAAAAATGCATTAGAGTGGCAGGATACATACCCCGATGCAGCTCGAGTAATTCTACACGATCACTACATGGATGACTGCATCACTAGTTTAGACAACGTTCATGAAGCAGCCAAGCTGGCTGCGGACATTTACAACGTACATTCTCATGCAGGCTTTGAGATGCGAGGTTGGTTATCAAACGATCTCATGGCGCTCTCGTTGTTACCAAAAGAGTCTTTGTTAGAGGCGCCCGTTGTGAATGACGTAAATTTAGGTCACCTGGCTAGTCATGTCCGCACGCTTGGCCTTATCTGGCAACCCCCCTGTGACGTGATTGGTTTAAATACGGGAGTCCATAAGGGTGTGTTGCCACAGAAGCTCACCAAGCGAGAGGTGTTAGCCCAGGTGATGCGAGTCTATGACCCTCTTGGAATCATTGCGCCAATCGTTGTTCGAGGCCGCATCATGTTTCAAGACGCTTGGCGTAAGGGTTTGGATTGGGATGAGGAGCTCTCTCAAGATGACAACACTGCGTGGAAGTCGTGGTTTCAGGATTTATCCTCAGTTTCTGTTTTACGAATTCCACGTCGCTATAATTTGTATGATTTCGAGTTAGCAGGCTGCGAACTTCATGTGTTTTCAGACGCCAGTGAGTCTGCCTTTGCCGCAGTCGCTTATTGGCGGTTTCTGTACGGTAGCGGTGAAGTTAGACTCTCTCTTATATGTAGCAAAGCTCGCGTGTCACCCCTCAAGCCTGTCTCAATTCCCCGTTTAGAGCTCCAAGGTGCTCTGATGGCTGCTCGTCTTGCTACGTCTATATGCGAAGCCCACCGACTCAAACCCACGAGACGAGTTTTCTGGTGTGACTCAATGACGACCTTAGGTTGGATTCGCAGCGACGCTCGCACTTTTAAGCCTTTCGTGTCTCATAGAGTAGGTGAGATACTGGAGCTAACGGACGTCAGTGAATGGCGTTGGATTCCGAGTGATTTAAACGTGGCAGATGATGCAACTCGGGTCAAACGTTTTGAGTTAACTCCAGAATCTCGTTGGATCTCAGGTCCTGCTTTTTTGCTCTCCTCGAACTGGCCCACTGAACCCTTGATCGATGTCAGTGGTCTAGGCCGTGAAGAATTTAAACATCATGTTCATCTTATCACTGATACTGACCTGCCCGCACCAGTCTCCGCGGATCCTCTGCGTTTCAGCTCATGGATGAGATTGGTGCGAGCAACAGCAAAAGCGCATCAATTCATTTTTTTACTGCGTATGCGTAGTCTACAAAGACGAGGTGACGTCGCCAATTTAACTCGTCTTGAAGGAAGTTTATGTACATTTATTCCCTCTTGCACATCCTCTCCTAATGTTCCCAATAACCTCAATGTATCAGCAAGAATAACAGCAAATGATTTACGCCTGGCCGAAACCCACATCTTATGGCAGTCTCAGCTCGATTCCTTTAAAGAAGATTATTTGCAAATAAAGAATCAACAGCCGTTGCCTCGTAATAGCCGCCTGTTCAAGCTGTCGCCATTCATTGATGATGATAATCAGCTGCGAATGTCAAGCCGCATTGTTGCCGCCTCAGCCGTATCAGACGACGTTAAGCGTCCAATAATTTTGTGTGGAAAACACAAGGCAGTTCGTCTTTTGATTCATAGATATCATCAAAAGGCCGCGCATTCACACCTAGATTTGGTAATCAACGAGCTTCACCAGCGTTACTGGATTATTGGACTCAGAAACGCTGCTCGATTCGTAGCCCGTACTTGTCAGCTGTGCAAATTGCGCCGTGCTAGACCGTTCCAACCACCTATGGGAAATATGCCAGAAGCGCGCTTAGCTCATCATCAAAGAGCCTTCTCATTCACCGGTCTCGATTATTTTGGGCCCGTTTATGTCATGGTTGGCAGAAGAAAGGAGAAGCGCTACGTAGCCTTATTCACATGCTTGGTCGTCCGCGCCGTACATCTGAATCTGGTGCACTGCTTATCGACTGACTCAGCGATCATGTGCCTACGCCGCTTCGTGTCACTCCGAGGAACCCCATTGGAGATTTGGTCCGATAACGGCACTGCCTTTGTTGGGGCCAGCCGGGAACTGCGAGAGTTATACGGTGATGCGGTTGAAGAATACGCTGCCAACGAGTCTATAAACTGGCGTTTCATCCCGCCCTCGGCACCATTTATGGGTGGAGCTTGGGAGCGCCTTGTCCGAAGTGTCAAGGGAGCACTGAAAGTGTCACTCCATGAGCGGACTCCCTCTGATGAGGTACTCAGAACTGTGCTGGCTGAAGCTGAAGCCTTGGTAAATTCACGGCCCCTAGCAATTATTTCACTCGAACCTAATGCTGAAGAAGCACTAACCCCAGCTCACTTTCTCCTAAATGGATCACCAGGACGTCCCGTTCCAGCCTCGCTTCAGGAGTCGGACCTCTCGAGCAGAAGTCATTGGCGGAGGGCACTCAGACTAGCCGATCATTTCTGGCAGCGATGGGTTCGAGAATACCTGCCTTCGCTGTCACCCAGAAGGGGTGGAGGCAGCGCGCCGTCAATTGCGGAACGAGATGTGGTCGTAATATGTGACTCAAATTTACCGCGTGGTTCATGGCCCAAAGGCCGTGTCGCGAGGTTGTTCCCCGGCAGAGACGGAATAGTACGAGTGGCCGATGTTGCCACTGAGGCCGGCGGCACATTCAGGAGGCCCCTCCAAAAGCTGATTAAGCTGCCTATTTCATAAAAAAGGGGAGAATGTGCAAGTCTGCCTTAGGCTTTATGTTTTGAAGCCTCCTTTTTATACCTTTTGTCTATTTTTTGATACTTATTGTTTATGTATTTCTGATTGACTTATTACACTTTTGTTCTCACTACCAAGAACCAGCGATTTTTATTTCGGTAGTTAATACTCACTATCACATTTTTAATATTAGTTAGGTTAATTTATTGTGTTTTATAATAACAATGCAAAAAATATTTAGTAATTAGACAAGACATAATAAATAGCATGCATGGTGAGCGTGCTTCAATGATAATATTCTTTACTAATTATCAGTATTTAATCATTGCTAAGTATGTTTGTCTTACTTTGGCAAAAATAAAACGCTGTTAATAACCTATTGTTATTAAAAATAGGCAGTGATACTAGAAAGGGCGCTTCGGTAATTTTTTGTTTTTCCGAATCAGTAAGAGCATCGAACAAAACATTGTCATCTGCCTAGCCTTTTCCCAACTATGTTGGGGTCGGCTTTCAGTCTAACCGGATGCAGCTGAATACCAGTATTTTACTTGGAGCGACTGCCCATCTGACCTCTACAACCCAGTTAATACTGGGTAATACGATACCCTTTGGTAAGACTGGTTGTCAAACTTTCAGGTCACTGACTATCTGTAACGACTGCCAAAGATCTATAAATGGCAGCCGGGACCAACAGCTCAACGTGCTTTCCGAGGCACGGAGGAAACTCAGTATGTAATGGGCGGTCACCCATCTATAGACCAACCTAGACAAGCGCGGCTGACCTAAAGATCACCTGAGTGGCAGTTATTATTAAACCGTGAGCTCCAAAAAAACAACAAAACATAATAATAAAACATTATGTAGGAAGTACCTACTAGCTGTTATCCGCGACCTTTGTTCGCGTGAAATTATTATGAAAAAAACTGGCCAAGTGCGAGTCGGACTCGCACATGAAGGGTTCCGTACCAAAACGGTATGCTATAATTTATACAATTTCTTCTACGGGCCAATGAAACTTGACCTCTGGGTTGTATAGGCGCTCATACGATTCAGGGACCAAATTATATTGGTCAACTGCTGTTTCCATCTGTTGTTTCCATCCAAGTTCAAAATGATTTTCCTAGAAAGTCCTTATAAAGTTCTACTTTTCAGATTTTTTTCATATTTTCTAAACTTATGGTTCAAAAGTTAGAGGGGGGGGGGACGACGACATTGTTTTTTACTTTTGGAGCGATTATTTCTTTTCCAATTTTTATTTCACCACTTTGTCGGCGTGATTGATACACATATTGGTACTAAATTTCAGCTTTCTAGTGCTAACGGTCACAGAGATTAAGCGAGGACGGACGGACGGACGGACAGACAGACATGGCGAAACTATAAGGGTTCCTAGTTGACTACGGAACCCTAAAAATCACTCAATAATCAGATTAATAATTAATCATCTGAATCGGAATTTGTTACCAATTCATGGGTTTTATTTTTTTGCACGGAACCCTTAGTTATTTTTCTAAAATAAATGTTAGACCGTACAACATCAGATATCTGCTGAAGATTGACCCGGGCAGCTGTTATAAATAAGCCACAAGCTTATAATAGCACCAATAAGAACATTTTAGTCGTTCATCGTGTGATCTTTTTTTTTGGGAAAACATAGGTATAAACATATAAAAAATATGTAAAACTGTCTGTAAAATCATTCCTCTCCGTTTCCAACTTGGGACTTCAGTTGATCTTTCGAAGTTTATTTTTCTGCATTCGTAATTATGACTTTAACTAATACGTAGATCGACGCAATTAGTTCGAAACGACGGAATGACCCTCGTAATAAAAAAGGTAACATTATTATCGTCTTCCCAATATAGAAATAAGCCTCCCATATCACCCACTCCATGCAACCTACCAAAGTTCAATACACCTATTGCCCTTAAAAAAAGCCCATTTACGGTCCACTCGTGGCCCTTGTTAAATTTTATGTCTCTCCTGTGGAAATCTACGAGGTTTTCTTTTGTTTGTCCATTCAGACTTGGTATGCAGCGAGGGGCGTTACTAAATAAACATAATAAATATTTATTACGTGTTTCGTGGTATAGGTTTACGGATGGGTGAATTAATGTGGTCGTAAGTGTATGAGGTGTTTCAAGGTCGTTGTTGGATAATGGGGTATTTTGGACAGAGGGGATAAAATGGTTAATTGTTTTGTTGTAATGGGTTTGAATATATTATCTCTCTTTTATACGTCAACCGTAGCACAGGAGAAAATTAAGGAGTAAATACCACTGTGGCGTTTAACAGGGAAGAATGGGAAAAGAAAACATGTTGCGCCGACCCCAAATAATAGAATGGGATAAGGGCAAGAAGGAGATGATGAAGCACAGGTTCAACCTAGTTCAGGCAAGGTAATTATTGTGCAACTGTATTCTATTCGAAGAAGAATAAGAAGGAAGAAAGAGAAAAGAATTAAATTTTATTTAAGCTTGCTGATGAGGTCAGTGTTTTTGATTGTAAACTCTTCTGAGAAGCAACAATGATGCCGCCGTATATATTCCTAGACAGGACCTCAGTCTTCGGTTCGTCAAATCCGGACTGCAGGCTATCGCAAAAACACAAGAACATTTTGCCCGTCCTTAGAATCGAACACAAAACCTTAGGCTTAGCCGTAGTTCTTGTGACCACTGGATCACGGTAATATTTTCATACAGTAGTTCGACTTCATACAAACGGACGAAGCGCGAGCTATGCCTACGCGCCTCGATTATGGTATGCGCCTGGTATGCAGACAGTCGCGACTGTGCCGCAGCGACGAACGGACGGTGTGTTGTTTTTTAACAATAAATGCGCGATGCTTTCTCTAAAAATAAGACAAGTACATAATTATTAAATATGACGAGTAGCATATATTGTGTTGTTTTTGGTTTTATGAATTCGTTACTAACGTATCCAGAGATAACTTTTTTTTAATTATCTGGAAACTTTGAAAGATAAGACTATAAAATAATTTCACTTACTAGTAGGTAAGCATATAATGTGTGTCTTTTTAATGGATAAGTATTTCTTTCTATGTCCCGAAAAAAAAACATGGTTTTATAATTAAATCTATCAATCAAAAAACAACACGCATGTTTATTGAACACTTTCTATTCAATTCACAAAGTATTTTATTTGTTTTAAAAAGTATATTAACGATCACAAAACTAAATGGAAACACAAAGTAGGCAAATGTAATTAAAATACTGGAGGCGGGCAGCCCTTTCGCATGTTTACGTACCGCGCGGCTGTAGGCATTTATTTCAAGGACACGGCCGAGTCACACTACTGTAGATATTATTACCGTGACTGGATCTACAAGGCAGTTAAAATATTCTATTTGATACCTATCATATTAATAAAGACAATAGAAAGTAAAAATGAAATCAAAGGTATCCTGAGCGTGATGTCACGTATTTGCGAGTGTGCGACAGGGACAGAAGATGTCTAAGTAGGACGGACGTGACAACAATTTTATTGATGGCAGTGGTTTTCGAATCAGTATACGTAAGGTAAAGAAATAATTGCCACAATATACATAATACAGTAAGTATATGGGCAGTAACGAACACTGCCATCAAACATTTCAAAACAATGTTTTCAGGACCACCCTGTTCGTTGGTCCAGTAATCGCAGTCGTAATCGCAACTGCTGAGGATGAGGCCCCGGGTTCACAAATTAGAGAGAGAATTTCTCGGAATTTGAGATACCCAGCTACAAACTCGTTTAAAGTTGTATTTTGACATCAAAAGTTGTCTCAAAATTCACATATGGTAGGGTGACCGCGTCTATTAAAAATCTAAGGTCAAAGGTCACAAAAATGGTTTAAAAAAAATATCTCGTTTCCTATGGGTATTTCGCTATTTGTATTTATGATCAATATTGTAGAGAATTAAATTCCCTACAACTTCTGTTTCAAATTTTTGTTATACGTTGTATCGTTTTCGAGATACGGGGTGGAGAGCGCGGCGCTTAGGTCAACCGGCATCATTTAAGGTCAACCGGTAGGAAGATGCGATGGCGCAAGGGTGTCGACGCAAGTTGCATCCTATACCAAAAGCCTATCCAACTACCATGATAAATTATAATTTAAAAAAAAAACGAAAAGTCCTGGCTTACTGACTGACTGACTCATCAACGCCCAGCCCAAACCCTTGGACCTAGAAAGCTCAAGTGTATTACAAGTTATATGGAATTTAATTCTCTACAATATTAATCATTTATACAAATAGCGAGAAACCCATAGGAAACGAGATATTTGCAAAAAATCGATTTTTGTGACTTTTGACCTTAGATTTTTAATAGACGCAGTCACCCTACCATATGTGAATTTTGACACAACTTTTAGGATGTCAAAATACAAGTTTAAACGAGTTTGTAGCTGGGTATCTCAAATTCCGAGATTCTTACCTAATGTTGGCTAATTTGACTGGAATATCTAGATTCGTGCCCGGTTGAAGGCAATAGGCCCATTTACATAGTACTTAAATATAACTAGTGAAATGTGGGTGTATTGTTAGGCACACCTTTGCCTAACCCTTCTATGATTACAGGTGTGATGTTAAGATTGTATATAAAACCTTGGACTTTCAATAGGCATGATCCAATACACGTTTTTTGGTTTAATGTTGTCAACAAGGAAAAACCCAGGAAAATCCAAGTGATCTTATTAAATCATACGTGTGTACAATGTTTTTTTATTGGATTTTCCTTTAAAAATCGGAGATAAAGAAGATACAATAAAAATCTGGCGATTAGTATTCTGTGGTGATGATCAGCGTCAAATTTTAATGACGTAACAGAATATTATTTAAATGTTTAGTAACAATGTAAACAAGTGTAATAAAACTCCGGACTCACTACTTTATTATTACATATTGTTCTCCAAATGCTTCACACCGACCAAAATAAGTATTAAAACCTTAATATACAAAGTATAATAGACTGTAACCGTTTTACGTGTTTTACTATGCACTTAAGGGTTAATAACTTGTTCGCTGGTTACTGTAATCCAAAGTTGACGAGAATGCGCCAGGAAAGCCCTTGCGAAATTCAAACGTTTTCACGTTTTATTTTTGGAATTCGCAGGAAAGGCTCAGTTTGTTTGTTGAACAAATCCTAATTCGTGTTGACTGTATTAATTCTGTAAATTGATACAATACGTATTACGCTTGCCAAATACATCTTGATCAACAAAGAGCTCGATACTGACCTGTAAATCTAGTACGTCTTCAAAAATCTATTAAGCAAAGAGAGAAAATCATCTAAGATTTAAAACTGTGAAGATCAAGGCTAGAACTGATGGTAACAACACAATTTTATTATACAATTCACTCCCAAAAATATTAAAGTTTCATATACCTACCTTTTAACGTTTTAGAAGTATATCGTTTACAATTTCAATTGTATACGTAACGACGGAAAATCAGTGCATAATAATATCTTCAATTGAAATTCAAGACATTGGGTTTAAAATAAATGTAAGTGGATATAGAAGTTTTTATCAGATGCTAGAAGGTCACGTTTCTTCAGATATTTGTGTATTCAAACAGATTTGGGAAAGTTGCACGTGACAATTAGAAGGCAAGAAGCTGCAGAAGGTGATATTTAGTCGAAACAGGCGAATTTCTTTTCATTTTTATATTAATTGTGTAGTAAATGGACTGTGTGAAGGACGATAAGGCAAGAAAGGATGTGAGATGACGAGTAAAAGTGAAGTATGGAAAAAGTAGACATGCTGCCCTGTTAGGAAGAAAAGAGTTTCGTGTCCTAGCTTTTCTACCTCTATAATAATTTCTTCATTTGATATTGACTGTATTCCTTTTGACATGTTTTTCCTTTTATATTTTCTCTTGTCTTTTTGCTTTTCCCGATAAGTTTCAAACTTTGAACATAACATAGAGTTATTTTATTACTAGCGTGATAAAATATTAACAATAAGAAGAGATATAAAGCTCAACTGGTTGCAAGAGGCTTTAGCCAGAGATATGGGGTAGATTATGACGAGACCTTTTCTCCAGTTGTTAGACATAGTTCACTTAGAGTCCTTTTAGCGATGGCTGCTCATGAAGGCTTTAATGTTGATCAGATGGACGTGAAAACAGCGTTTTTGAACGGAGACTTATCTGAGACTGTCTATATGAAGCAACCGGAAGGATTTGAGGAGAAAGGAAAAGAAGATTATGCGTGTCTTCTTAATATGCCCCGACTCCAAATGAATTGATATAACGGAAGAGTC
This sequence comes from Diarsia dahlii, assembly GCA_949775195.1. Classification (NCBI taxonomy): domain Eukaryota; kingdom Metazoa; phylum Arthropoda; class Insecta; order Lepidoptera; family Noctuidae; genus Diarsia; species Diarsia dahlii. The sequence continues at coordinate 8,265,817 of OX459210.1, read as the reverse complement.
GACTAAATGAGAGATTGTAAGATTGCTAGTCGAGCTGTACCTATTGAAAAAGTATTGTCTATTTTTGGTAGGATAGAGCTAGAATCGCCATGATATGTATGCTGAAAAACAGTAACTGTTTAATATAATTATAATTATCATTTATTTTTTCCCACATTTACTTGTTTTTCATTAGCTAATAACCCACGTCTTCAGCAGCAGATTGTGATTGTCTTTTATTAAATTTTACCTTTTCAAGAACCAAAGACTTATTACATTGCGTAACTAAACCTTCTGGACTAACCTACAATGTGTCCCAGTCAATCCCAAACTGACATCGAATATTTTATTTATTTATTTATTTATTTAAACTTCATGCACAAACGTGGTACATAGGCGGACTTAATGCCACAAGGCATTCTCTACCAGTCAACCTTAGGGTCAAACAGGACATCATTGTGGTAGAGTACAAAAATAAATAAATTAGGAGAATACTTTTTGTAACATAAATTAATATACATATATAAATCGTACATACTAATACATATATATAAAGATGGAAATAAATAAACTAATATATATTATAATACATACAAATAGTTCACAAAATGAGAAACCAAACAATAATTATCATGACTACCACATTATGAGTAATTCAGTCCGATTTTAAGAAATGCTTCCGCACAGCTCTTTTGAAAGCCATTTTGCTTTCCGCTTTTTTAATGCCAAGGGGTAGCGCGTTCCAGAGTTTTATGGCTGAGACAGCGTAAGAAGATGACATGAAACCAGTACGGTGTGAAGGAATTTCAAGGAGTAGGTTGTTAGACGCTCGAAGGTTACGACTGTGTGAACTGCCCAACACTTTGAAGTATTTTTTTAAATAATCGGGAGTACATGGATCCTTTAAAATAGTGAAAAGCGTGCAAAGAGATCTGAGGGATCTTCTGAGTCGGATAGGCAGCCATTTAAGCTGAGAACGGTATGAAGAGATGTGATCGTATTTACGAAGGCCAAAAATAAACCTAATGCAATTATTGAGAAGACGATCCAATTTGTTTAAAAGTTCTTGGGAGAGATCAGAGTAACAAACATCAGCATAGTCTATAATGGGAATCACCAGTGACTGGACCAAAGTTATTTTAGTGCTAGATGGTAGAAAATGTTTGAATCTATAGAGAGACCGCAGTGAGTATGTGACTTTCTGGCTAACCTGAGCCACCTGCTTGTTCCAACTAAGTGTGTCGTCAATGTGCAGGCCTAAGTCTTTAACGTGTGGCGAGAGAGGGATCACAAAGCTGTCGAACATAAGCGGTATCAGTTGGCTAGTATCTAAATTTCTCAGGTAGTACGAACTACCTACGAGAATGGCCTGGCACTTTCCGACGTTGACAGCAACCCCAAATTTACTGGACCAGTCTCTGATAGTTTGAAGATCAGTATTGAGTAATGAAATGCAATGGTCAAGGTTGGCAACGTCGGATTGAGCGTAAAGTTGCAGGTCGTCAGCGTATAGATGATAAGAGCACTTGAGAATAGTAGTAATTGAGTTTATAAATAATGAAAATAAGAGAGGAGAGAGTATACCGCCTTGTGGAACACCAGCTACCAGATCGCACCAGTCAGAGTAAACCTGATCAGCACGCACCGCTTGCTGGCGACCACGAAGATACGATGAGAACCATTCACGTGACAACGATGAGGCCCCAATCTGAGACAGTATGGCCAGGAGGATATCATGGTCAACGGTGTTAAAAGCGTTGGAAAAATCTATTAAAACCAACACCGTAACCCTCGAATTCTCCAAGCCATCCCTAATATCATCTGTAACTTTAAGTAGGGCTGTATTTATCTTGAAATTTTCCACGCCGCTGCGAAAAGGGCGTCAAGAGTGAGTTGTTTTTCTTTGGCCAGCACGTGGACATGGTCAGTCATACTGTTGTTTCTATCAATGGACTTTAGTTTGGCACGTGTCTTTAATGATTTGATAGTGAAACGGGAGGAGTTGTAAGAGTTGGGTAAGATACGTAAGGACTATTTTTGGATGTTTATTTATGGTTTCTGATTGATGGATGGAGAGGGAGAGGCAGGCCAAAGAAAAGATGGATGGATTGTGTGAGGAATGATATGAAAGAGAAAAGAATAAATGCCACCGTGACGTCTAACAGGGAAGATTGGAAGAAAAAGATGTGTTGTGCCGACCCCAAATAGAATGAGATAAGGACAGGAAGATTATGAAGATGATGATTTAAGTTTTCGGATTTTGAAGGATGTTATTGCTTTAAGTATATGTATTTGCTTTGATAAATTAATCATTTAAAACAGTTCTGACTAGTATAACAACATCCTGTTATTGTAACAAATATTTTCGACAGTCAACGTGTCAAAATTAAACGCACACTAGTAAAAGGATCTGATTGGTTGATGATAGCTCTTTCAACAAATCGTGACTGTGTATGTGGGCTGAGCTTGTAGTGCATGTAGTATACAGTTGAGCTTAGAAAGTTTTTAAGACACTGCAAAGTACAAATAGACGTTTATTATGTTACACTTTGTATAGGTACAGTACTACGGTACCTACAGGGACTATTCGTTGTTTAATATAGATAGATAAACAAACGAATTTATTTCATAATATTTGAAACAAGGAAACCTTAAGACTAAAATATACAAAACAATCATTTCGTTTCTTTTCAACATAACAATCAATTCAAGACAAGATGACACAATTTAATACAAAATAGGTTATTCAGTGACAAAGCTTATTTACAATCTTATTGTACTTCATTTCTATTATATCCATCTCTTTATTATGTCATCACTAGCAAAGAAATTATATTTACTGTAGAATGGCTAACTGAGATAATACGTATTGCTAACATATTCATAGACAATGGATAAACCACCCACCGCCCACGTAACAGAAATACCTACTAGGTTTCAGACAGTATTATTCTCTGTTATAATATTTCTAATCGTTATGTGACTGGCCATTTAATAACTATTATTTTTGGGTTGGTTTCCAGTCCAGCCAGATGAGGCTAAATAGTTGACTGAAAAGGTGTGTGGTAATCGGTTGTTGTGAAATGGGGATGTGATGCAAAGGAATCAGGAAAGGTTTGAGTATGAATGTGAAGGGGTATAAGAATCGAGCCTGTGGACGTTGATTAATGGGCTTGCTCACCGTCCGTACGTCCTATGACAATGACAGGCAGTGTCGACAGCGCGTTCTTGTTCCACGCGCGCCTCAAAGAGATATCAGCAACATTGCAGGGGCCAGCAACGGCCGACGCCTGTCGGGGTGACGGGTTGTTCGGAAGAGATACCGTGGCTCTCGACACAAAGGGCTAAGAAGGAACATGGGTGGTTTTTCGTCAGTAGAAGTCTGAGACTCCTTTCCACACCACCCAGAGCGGAAGTTGAGTCATTTGATGATTTCCCACCCTCCATAGAATAAAAAGGCTAATATAAGAATAGAGGAAGGCCAAAGGAACAATGGATGGACTGTGTAAAGGATGGTATGGCAAGAAAGGAGGTGTCTGATGTGATGACGAGTATAGAGAAGTATGGGGATCATGGGAGAAGAAGACATGGAAGGCGCCGACCCCAAATGAATTGGGATCTGGGTAAGAGATGATGAATGATGTCGATGTTTGGGTTTGTTACATTGATATAATAAAACCCAAGATACACACTCCGCGTCTCAAAACCGTCCGCTTAAAATGAGTTCACAATGAACTCATTTCAAATAGTCTCGCGTCGCTCGCGTCTCTGCACGGTCGTACAAAATACTTTTTATATTGTTTTTTATAACTGCATTGTAAAAGGAATCTGCGTAAGGTTGAATTTCCCAAAAAGATATGTTTATAGTGACGATAACTACATGACAGTAGTAGTGCGTGTATTGGTGAGTGTTTGGCGACAGCTTCGACTGTTTGTTTTGTTCGAGACTGTGCATCTAGGGTTTTATAATATCAATGGTTTGTTACCAGTATGGCCGGACTGCCGGATGTATCTGATTAAGCGTGGAAAATGGCGAAAAAAATAATTTGTTCTTTTCACGAAAAAAACCTGTCAGACTTGACAGGTTGATCGTATTACACAGTAGGTACAAACTGCGTTGTGGAGGTCAGATAGGCAGTCACTCCCATATAAAATACTGGTATTCAGGTTAGACTGGAAGCCAGTCCCAACAAAGGTTTAAAAGACTAGGCAAATGATAATATCAGAATAACTCAAAGGTTTTATTTTATAAAGATAAGTAACTTAATAGAATATTTAAGTACTGTGTTTAAAAAATTGCATTCGTATCCATTTTAATATTTACGTTACGAGTTATTTTTTTGTTTTCAAGTTTGTTTCAAACTCAAACTCAAACTCAAATCGTTTATTTCAATTAAGCCATTACAGGCACTTTTGAATGTCAGAAGGACGGAAGAAGAACGAAACTACGAGTGCAATGCGCCATTCCGAAAGCCACCACGCCGAACCACACGCCACCGAATGCCCGCAACAACGAACACTGCGAGCACGAAAGCACCCAGCGACGCAAACCGCAACAACGAATGCTCGAGACCCCGAATCACGGAACAACGAATGCACGCCGCAACGTGCAACCGCCGCCCCGCGACCCGGAGCCCCGCACACCCACCGCCACGGCACACGCCGCCGCGCGCCCCCGCACCCACACCACTCGCCGCCGGTAACATCCGGCGCCGCGCAGCCCGACGCAGCAACTCCCGAAACGACGCATTGCACTCCTACGCTACAGTCACAATCACAAGGCATAATAACTTGTGAAAGTACTGCAGTTGCCAGTTCCCTAACGTAGATCTCATGAAGAAGAACGGGCAAGAAACTCCATGGACACTCTTTTAAATTAGAATTTGTTACAAAATCTTGGTACATTATATCATTCATGTTGAGATGGTATATTATGTGAGAACTATGTAGCAAGACGTGCAAGTTAAGAGCGTCCAGAGTAAAAAGATATACTTAATAAACAAATCAAAAAGAAAAATATATTTACACCATGGCAACTAAGGAATGACCAGTCTCCACTGACAGCGCCCGTTCACGAACATGACGCATGGATCAGCACCATTCAACTCAACCATTTTGAAGGGAACTAAATGATCCGACACACCCGCCACCATCAGCGAGACATTTGAGTGAGCATGACATTCTCTCAGCCACCAGGGCAACGTCACTAAAATATAACTAAATGTAAAAATGTAAAAAGGGGCTTTATAGTACATAGTACTCACACATGTGCCATGCAATTATACAATATTAAGACATTGAATCTATACAATGCAAAGATATTTTTACAATCTTCTGCAGCCTCTACAATAACTTCACATGATAATCGATGTAATTGCCCCTATGGTTGTGGAGCAGGACCAGCATGGAGCCAAGCATTTTTATCATCAATGTAATCCCCCAACTTATAGTATGCTTGCCTACATAGTGTGCGTTTTACACAAGTTTTAAATTTCGTCTCACTCAGTTGAAGAATGTGAGGAGGTATTTTATTGTAACATTTTAAACAGTACCCCATGAAAGATGAGTCTACTTTAGCTAGCCTGAAACCTGGCTGAACTAGTTGGTCCCTATTTCTCGTATTATAGTGGTGTCTATCACCTCTTTTGCTAAATAAATGCAGATTTTTCCTGACGTACATGATGTTTTCATAGATGTATTGACAAGGTACTGTCATGATGTTAATTTCCTTAAACAGCTCTCTCAGAGAATCGCGCCTTCGTAGACCATATATGGCTCTAATGGCTCTTTTCTGCAGAATAAATATAGACTCGACGTCTGCAGCCCGTCCCCATAGTAAAATACCGTATGACATAACACTATGAAAATAGCTAAAATAGACTAGTCTCGCGGTATCTACGTCAGTAAATTGACGGATTTTCCTAACAGCATATGCTGCTGAACTCAGCCGTCCTGCAAGAGATGTTAAATGCGGACCCCACTGTAGCCTTGAGTCAATCGTTATCCCCAAGAAAACAGTTTCATTGACAAATTCTAGTTTCTCTTGATTCAATACTATGTCACAATCAGTACTTTTGACATTTGGTAGAGCAAATCTTATGCACTTCGTTTTTTTCCCATTTAATACTAAATTATTAACGGTGAACCAATTATGAACCTGCAGTAAGGCGTTATTTACGTCATCAAGATTCGTGGCACGTCTGTTTACCTTAAATATTAAAGAAGTATCGTCGGCAAACAATACCATTTCAGGTTGGTTTTTAAATAAATGGGGTAGATCATTAATATAGACTAAAAAGAGAAAGGGACCTAATATCGAACCTTGTGGCACACCCATGCTTACTTTTAAGCCCATTGAATTGACACCATTTATTTGTACTTGCTGATGTCTATCGCTTAAATACGATTTCATTAAACTGAGCGCAAGATTCCCTAAACCGTAATGTTTGAGCTTTATGAGAAGGGTTTCGTGGTTGACGCAATCAAATGATTTGGAGAGGTCACAGAAGATCCCTATGGCATCTTGTGACTCTTCCCACGCAGTAAATATATGTTTTAATAAGGTGACACCGGCGTCAGTCGTACAACGTCCTTTGGTGAAACCATACTGTTTCTCATGTAAGATTTTGTTGGTGTTAAAGTGAATGAGCATTTGATTAAGCATTACTTTTTCAAACACCTTGCTGAAAACTGGCAAAACGGATACGGGTCTATAAATATTGGTGTCTTTACTGTCACCGGATTTGAAAAGTGGTATTACCTTGCTGTATTTCATAAGGTCCGGGAAGACTCCCTGGTCCACACACAAATTAAATATTAAGGCTAAGTACGGAGCGACAGTCTCAATAAAAGCTTGACAAACTTTAATCGACAGTCCCCATAGATCTTCGGTTAATTTGACTTTAATTTCCTTAAAAGCTTTAATGACTGCTATGGGGTTTATATGTTTAAATTGAAATTCAACCGGACAGGCTGAAACGTTCGCTCTTAATAACTCAATAGAAAGCAAGGGTGACGAATTTAAGGTTTCAGTAGTTTTAAGTGGGATACCAGTGAAGAAATCTACAAATTCTTGAGCAACTTCGTTTTTGGAACTTAAAAGGCCACGTGAAGTCTCTAGAGTGATATCATTATTATATTTTTTATTTCTATTCGTTTCACTATTGATAATTTTCCAAACCGTTTTTATTTTGTTATCGGCGGATTTAATCTTGTTACTAATGAATAAGGCTTTAGCTACTTTGCAAGCGTTTTTAAAGATTTTGGAGTAACTTGCAACATATTTATTGAAAGTTTCTGAGTTAATGTAGGGCTTGAGACCGTACAACTCAAACAATCGCTCCCTACTTTTCCTAATGCCCTTAGTTGCCCAGTCACTGAACATAAACTTAGGGCAAATAGATTTAGTTTTCGTTTTTATTGTATTATTGAACTCCGTGTGAATCACCGAAAAGAATTCTTCATAAAATAGATTTACATTGTCGATAATCTGGCTTGGAATGCCTAAATTACTAATTAAATTATCATTAAATTTATTTAAATTGCTGGGTGTTATCTGCCTAGATTTTATTTGGATTTTTTGTACTGGTGTGAAGGATTCAAACACAACGACTTGACCGCTGTGATCCGAAGGAAGGTAATTGACTGGCCTGTTGGTCTAGTGGTTAGTGACCCTAACTGCTATGCCGGAGGTCGTGGGTTCGATTCCCACCCAGGACAAATGTTTGTGTGATGAGCACGATCATTTGTTCTGCGTCTGGGTGTAATTTATCTATAATATGTATGTATTTAGAAATATATAAGTATGTTTATCAGTTGTCTAGTACCCATAACACAAGCTCTGCTTAGCTTGGGACTAGATGGCGTTGTGTGATAGTTGTGGAATATTATTATTATTAATTTACAATGAATTTATCCAAGTAGTCGCAGCAACAAAAAACATTATCCAGACATGTAGCAGTATTTGTAGTAATTCGGGTTGGATCCGAAAACACGTTTAATAAATTAAATGATTTAAAAAAATGCAAAAATCTACTGCTATATGAATTTTTATCTAAAATATTAACATTAAAGTCGCCACATATAACCACTGATTTATTACCAGTTACAAGTTTTGCTAAAACATCTTCCATTACTGACTCAAATGTAGAGTAGTTTTGATAATTTGGGGGCCTGTAAACGCACACTATTACATGCTTATCCAGCTCAACACAAGATAGCTCAATATTATGTTCAATCGATAGTTTAACAATATCATCACGAGTTTTGAATTTAATTGAATTTTTAATTAAGATTAATGAACCTCCTCGCAGCATTGATTTACGGTTAAAACAGCTACCCACCGTATAGTTTTCATAATTAATAAGCATTTGGTAATCCTTAAGCCAATGTTCAGTAAAACAAATACAAATACAAAAGTTTAGAAAAGCAAAAATCTCCTTCAAATAAATTCCTAATTAAATAATCACATCTATTCATCTTCATTAACAATGCTCCACGTGTTGTCTTATTTGCAAGAAAAGTCTGGAAACCATGCTGAGCTAATATCTACCATGCAGTTCAAGTAGAAGGTTCAAATTACCTTGTGGGTTATTTTAAATCAAGTGGTAAATGTTTTAAATAACACCAGTAGAAAACAATAGTTGTTAATTGATTTAAAAGTGAAATTGTGGTACAGTTGGTGACAGAAAGGTTTTTATTTCTTCGATTATGTTTTTTTTTTCGTCACATTCATAACATAGCATCACACCTGTAATCCAAGAAAGTTTAGGATAGTTGGGATTAATAGGACACCTACATTTCGCAAATTATGTTTAAGGCGAGGTTGCAGTACTTTGTTTTTATGTACGCACGACCTCGCCCCCCGCCCTGCCGCGCGAGCGATATAATGCCTAAATTTTGACTGTTTTTTGCTTCTTGGAGAAAAACTATAAAGAAATTATACAATATGTTTTCAATATTTACTTAAAAATAAAAAGTTCTATCTATTGATATAACTTTTAGGTAAGGGTGGTTTTTAGTCAGTAGTAGTCTGACACTCCCTTTCGCTCTGCCCACGAGCGGGAGGGGTTACTTGATAATTTCTCACCAGCAAAAAAAAGGCAGTCAGAACCATCGAGATATAAGTACTAACGTACTAGAGAAGACACCGTAAATTCCTACTTTGTCTCGTTCAACTGCGGCGATCGCGCCGCACCGTCGCCAGTCTATGCCGAGCGGTTGCTGCGACATGACATATTTGAGTGAAGTTTTCTTGTCTAAATTATGCCTTCGTGTGCATTTAGATACTGTAGAAATAATTCAACAAATATAAGTAAATATAACTATTATCTTTAAAACACACATAATTTAATTATATTTTTTCCAATGCAATACGTCATCGCGGCGGCCATTTTTACGTGAATGTCAAAGAATAAAATGCTCAGACCAGACACTATCGACGTATTCAATGCTTGGCCACGAATCCTCTACATGCGAGTCAAAATTGATAGTAGGTTGTTTAATATTTGCTTATGTATCAAGACAATTAATAAAAAAGTTAAAATGTGAAGATTGCATTGATAGTTTGACTATACTATAAACTTCCACTTCACACATCTATCATAGGTACGTAATTTAATACGGCAAAGTGGTCTTGCCCTGAAATGTGATTTTAGTTAAATGTCCATAAACACCGTACGCATTTAATTAGGAAAGAAGTATTTGCAAATTTGAATCAACATTTCACTGAATCAGCCATCAACATTCAATCACAGTTAAAATAAAAATTATTGTTACAGTTTAAGTAAATTTTTATTTATTTTCTAAGTAAATACGTACAATATCAAGTAGGCAGAATAATAACATTATGTGGCATCTGCACGTATTGATAGTAATCTATGAGAACATGACACCCCCCGCCCGCCCCGCTGTCATCAAGTGCGCGCACATTTTTTGTTTGAAATAGCTTCTCTAGTACGTAGCACATTATACCTCAATGGTCAGAACCACTAAGAAAACTACTCAAACTAAACCATCGTTTGGAAAGCTTTTTGTTTTAGGCTGTACCTTGTCTGTTGTCAAACAATACGATCGTGTGTAGAATTGACAATTTATAACATAAATATCTACACAATATGAAATTAAATTACATAAATGAAAACTTTGTTGATTAACATTCGTCGCTGTTGCTATCTTATTAATCTTATTTACATTTTGTTAATATAATATTATGCATTGTATTGCATTTGTGTTATTAATATAATATATTTATGGATTTTATAACCACGCGGATTCTAGCTGATCGTGATTTTAAACTACATAATGATAATTACAAATAGTACTACAGGCATTTGTACAGCTGTATCTGTTGTCCTCATCGAAGCGAACAGTGGTAGTACCACTGTGGTACGAATATCAGTTCATGCACACTCACGCGTTTGGTTTCGCCAAACAAATGAACGCGAAACCACATTATACTGTGGCGAAACGACGGTCGCCTGTTCGCGCCGCGATTGCTTTTGTTAGGACGCGGCACCAACCGAAATAATGACTTTTAATTTAGCGGTAAGATAAATATCTAAACTTCCGCAATTCAGATATCGGCAAACTAATCTGCAATCAGTCTGTGACAGTTATCAATTAATCTGTCTGGTTTCATAATATTTATTTATCTATGTACTAATAAATCAAGTAGGCTAGGCACGTATCTAAAACTGGGCATTCCAGTGCGTGGAAAATCACCTAAGACTATGCATGTCAAATTGAGTCGAAGCAAAATACAGTCGAATTGAGAACCTCCTCCTCTTTTTTGGAGACAGTAAAAATTAAAAGACTAACTGCCGCACTCAGAGAGCTTTAATGATTACTTAAGCCATCACTTAGTAAAGGTTGCGACAGTTTTGTCATACAAAAGTATGTACAGTCACGGACTATAAATGATGAGCCACTTGCCACCATTCGTATTTTAGCCGTGTAATGCAAATCGGGTTTAATCGGTTATATTCGTACACAGTACAGAGTGACTACCTAAAGTCGACGAATTGCAGGTGTAGAAACCGTAACCTAGCGACAATTGTTTTAGCGTAGCCATAGTAACGTTGGTGTACGGAGAAATTATAGTTGGTATAATTTAGACATCGGAAAAACTCGAAACCACGATTTTATCCGAACGCGTAGCGTCCAAGATGACATTCACGATAATTATGATTATGTATTAAACATAGATAACACCTAACTGCCGCCATCTTGCAAGAAGTTTTATTTGCTATTTCTGCTAAAGAGTTTACCTTTTAGCTATTATAAATGTCATAAAATGTGCTAAGCAAAAAAAACACTATATTATTTGAATAATTATTTTATTTTGTATAATAAGAATCAAAACTGTTGGACTGTCTTAATATCTTGTAAATGCTCCCTGGCTGTCTATTACAGCTTGCAGTCGTGATTGCATGGAGCTAACCAGACGAGTGCAAATATCAGTCCCTCGCATGTTCTCCCATACTTCTTGACAATGTTGAGCCAGATCTTCCTTTCTTCGTTCATTACGGTGATCCCATCGCTGCACCATTAAACCCCACAGATTTTCTATGGGATTCAGGTCCGGGGATTTAGCTGGCCATGGAATCACCGTTATGTCTGGATGTGCTTCAAACCAGGTCCTGACAGTCCTTGCTCGATGTATGGCAGAATTATCGTGAACAAAATTAATATTTTCCATTTCGTGGTGTGGATACACAATCCTTACAGACGGAAGCATAAAATCTTCCAAAATCCTAATATAGTTCACGGCATTTGCACGAGGTGGTAGTTGAACAAGCTCGCCTACACCTTCGGAGCTCATCCAACCCCACATATTAACAGTTATCCTTCCTGATTCCCTATTTGGTATGACGTTATCTGCATCATACCGTGAACTGTTATATCGCCATAGGTGTAAGCGGCCATGATCGCTTGATTGAAATGACTTCTCATCACAAAAAATAGTTGATGACCAATCGAAATTTAAAAATCGGTGTGCAAAATTTACACGTGCGGTTTTATGAGCGTCTGTCATATCGACTTTGTAGGCAGGAATCCTATGATGCAAATTCATTGAGTGAAGATGCCTTCGGATAGTTCTGGGATTCACATCAAAACGTTCCGCGTAACGCTGCGTTGGTATAAATCCATCAACTTCATATTCGCGGAGCATTTCAGTTCTCTGAGCTTCGCTTAATGCAGAAGGGCGATGGTTGTTTCGGCGACGATCATTTATATGTCCTTCTTCGGCGTATCGTCTTACCCACAAAGAAACGGTGTTTCGCTAAAAAAATAACAACTTTCAAGTTAATGGACTTAGATAATTACCTTTTTAAAAAAATTCAAAAACATATAGAATGAGTGAATAAGCTCACCGTCAAGTGCAGATCTCTCGAAATTGCACGAATGCTCAGACCCTGATGATGCATTGTTATGATTCTATAGCGAATTTCTTCAGAAATTGCAGCTGGCATTTTCGCGTTAATAACTACGGCTACGATTCACCAAAATTCGAAATTTTCGTCTCCAAATCTTTTTTGACATCGACATTTCAACTGTCACTCTGTCTTCGGATAGGATTTCAGAAATAAAGAGTATCTAATGAGGACTATTTCAAAGGAGGTCAGTATCAAATAGATGGGATACACGTAAGCACCGTTGTATGGATTTATCATTGACAACTTATAAAGTCATTTTTCAACCTCTATGGATAAGACTATTTCCGATTATTAGTAATTTGTCATTTTGTTTCCGAGCATTCGGTTTGAGTTCGTGTTTAATCGTGTAATCTCGTGAATGTATAAAACTGCAAAATTGGAAATCTTGAAAGTGGCTTATCAATTATAGTCCGTGACTGTACAATCTTTACGTACCGCAGTTAATGCATGAGTTTGAGCGTTGTATCGCGTTTGACAATCTGGCTAACTGATCACCCCTAGAAAAAACGTGCGTGAATTGAAAACAGCGTCGGTGTCAAAAATCACGAGGAGTTTCTGCCACTGAAATCAACAGAAGGTTCAGTTCTTACAGTTTATCGCCAATCTGTCCAAATGTTCAGTAGCCATCTAAAGACTCCTATGAGTTGTTCGAAAAACGATATAGAGACTTTTCATACATAATACATATAACCTCACGCCTGTTATCCCCGGAGCGTTAGGCAGAGGATTTAGCACACCACATTTCGACGTTTATGTTTTTTTTTTTTAAAAAAAACACTAGGAATTTCTCCTGTATCGTGGGTGCGTTCACAAACATTTAAACTCACGTACACAAATACCCAGACCCGAAACAACTATCTGTAGATCATACAAATATTTGTTCCGTGCGGGGATCGAACCCGCGACACGCAGCGCAGCAGTCCATTGCTTGAGCCACTGCGCCAACCGTGTCGTTTAAGCCCCATGTAATAGGAGGTTGATGGCAATAGGCTGGCCCAAGCCATCATTATCATCATCATCAGCCTGTGTGTCCACTGCAGAGACTCAAGCCTTCTCTCTAGAGAGAAGGATGGGCTATAATCCACCACGCGGGCCCAGTGCGTGTTGGCAGATGTCACATCACATGTCTAGGAATTTTTCGGTTCTAAGAAGCCATATTTATTTTTATTTAATCTTCTGGCAAACCAAACATGTGATTGCTATCGTTGAAGTAAATATACCGGAGAGATAAGCTTTGTATCCCATTTTATCCTGTGGCATTAGTATCAAAGTCCATTCTGACGGCCATGTCATATGAACCGTCATTTGCTAACGATGGCGATACTTTTATCAACAATTGATGTAACTCGACTCGTCTCACTTACAAGCGGTCTCTATAGTCTCTACTGTGAAGATCTTGTATTAAAAAATTTAATTAATTTTTTTTAATAAAATTTATTAATTAATTTTATATATTTATATAATAAAATAATAATAATAATAAATATACAAAAATATTAATAAATAAGTAAGTTAAGTTATATGTATACTTATTAATAAATATTAATTAATAATATATATTATTTAACAAATATTATTATAAAAAATTAAATTTACTTATATATTTTTTTCAAAAATAATTTATAATATTCTTCATGAATCACGTGGCCCCAGGATCAGATCAGTGGTTTTCTTCCGTTCAGTAGTTTTTGCGTGAAAGAGTAACAAACATCCATTCATCCATCCATACATCCATTTTTACAAACTTTCGCGTTTATAATATTAGTAGTATTGAACCACAGTGACAAGGTTGAAATCTTAAACTATAACACTGTCGTGAAAACGAACTAGCACTGCCTCTGATATTGGAGATTTGTCCACTTACTTTCAGTGAAGGCCTGCTTAATAAAATATCAAAAAATTACCAGAGTCACATTTCATAGAAAATAAAGTACCAGCCTAAAATATGAGCAACAAAAGAAGTACTATTTATAAAAATAAATCAGCTGATTATTAGTAAAAGGAGCTGCCAACCGATTTATATATTAAACAATCTGGCATAATGTAAGTAGGTAGGCAACCGGAGACTACCATCAGACAATGTACAATACAGAAGTTTCAGTATGAGAAACGGTAGTGAAGAAAAATTCCAACAACGTAGTACTGCGTATGATACTAAGGGGCTTTTTCACTGCCGTTTTTTTTTTGGAGGATGGGAAATCATCAAATGACTCCTCCCGCTCTGGGCAGAGCGGAAGGGAGTGCCAGACTTCTACTGACTAAAAACTTGGGACCGAAACCGGTATGGTATACGGGTATTTTTTCGGTAACAACCTTTTTTCTTTTACAGGTAATTTTAAAGGTTACCTTTATTATTAAATTGAATACAAGACTTAACCAATATTAATACCGGTTACCGAAATAAAAATTACCCCTATCTTACACGTGCCGTCGGCAATATTCAAAGGGCGCGCATCGCCTAGCTGTGTGTGTGACAAAGAGTCGGGCAGACACACAAACTTAGGTGAACGCGAACTTATTTCTCGTAATCAAGGTCATTTTTAGGTAGCCGGTATTAAAACGGTAACCTTAATAGAGGTTACATTTTTCTTCGGTCTGGTTACCCAGATACCTAAGTCTGAAAAATAACCAAAATTCTTCAATACCTGTACCGTAATTTATAAAGGTTTTCGGTCCCTGCAAAAACCACCCATGATCCTTCTTAGTTCTTTATGTCCGGGGCCGCGGTAACTCTTTTGAACAACCCGCAGCCTGTTTCACTACCTGCATAGCTTCCTGGTAACTTACTTCGTAGATAATTTTAAACACATTCTGTTCCATTTTTGACTGTAGTAGTTGTAGGTAGTGGCAATTCGGACATTGTGAAATAGGCCCTAAATGTTAATGTCAAACCTGGACACGAGTTGCCATGGCTGACCTGAAGTCTTTGAATAGACTCTGGACACAGATTAGCCGAAGCAAGGAAAACCTGTTCAGATGGAGATTCACACATGACTCTCCACTGGAGTGAAAATGTGATGATATTCCACAACCGATGGGATACTTGATATCGTGTCCTACCTTATACCTCAATGGTCCTGCCTGACCTATTGCTTACTCATCACAGGAGCTAATGGACGTTACGAAAGTGCCAAACTCGTCGCCAAATTTTGGACTGAGTCAATTTAAATTGTCACCGCTACGCTAAGAAGAGTGTAAACCTTTTTATATTCCTTTGCATTGTTGGGGTTTCCCCACAAAAAATTGTCATATTATTATGTAATGTGCGTTTTAGCTGCAAACGTGTAAAACGGAAACTATTTGCATTTATTTTGTATAGAAGCGGAAATAATATTCATACTTGATTGATATAATGTTACTAGGTATTTTAATAACTATTTATTTAGGTAACATTTACACGTGTAGAATTAATTTGACACCATTTATTATATAAAATGATTATTACTGTCCTTTCAGTACACCGACCTTTGTGCTCCTTGCTTAGGTTATGTCGAAGGCAATAGGAGATCGGACAAAAAAAAACTAATTAGTCCGTCAGATAGATTTCCAAAAATTATTGGACACGTATTTTTTCTTTTTTCACGTAAACTTAAAATGAAGACGATGATACAGTGCTTCGAAAACTCGTGTGACGTCATTATGATAGTACATTTTGACGACACAAGTGACGTTTCAAGCCCCACTCCAAGATCTTTGACGCGTTTTATCTTCGTCATTTTTATTGATTTGATAAAACAAAAAACACGTATTCAATATTTTTCGATAATCTAACTTACGGACTAAACAGAATCATATTATTTTGACCCAGTCCGATCCCCTATTGCAACCCAATCCATCCCATGAAGTTCATCATCATCACCACCATTTTCCTGCCCTTATCTCATGTTATTTAGGGTCGGGGCAGTAGGTATATGCCTTCTTCTTCCGTACTTCTCTATTTCTCGTCATGTCAGCAGTCACCTCCTCTCTAGCCATATCATCCTCCACGCAGTCCATCCACCGTTTCTTTCACTTTTATCAGTAAAAAAAACAGTTGGTAGTCTAGTGGTGAGATCGGCCGGACTGACAAGTTCTGAAGTTCGAATCCAAGACATGCACCTCTGATTTATCGGTTTCATGTGCGTATTGTTTAAATTATCATTTGCTTCGGTGAAGGAAAAGATTGTGAGGAGACCAGCATGTCAGAGAAATTTCTCGATAGCAGGTAAAGCCAAGTCAGGGGCCCATGGGCTCGGGGCTGCGGATTATCGAAAGAGATGACGTGGCCTCGGCACAAGGGCGAAGAAGGAACATGGGTTGGTTTTTAGTCAGTAGAAGTCTGACACTCCCCTTCGCTCTGCCCAAGAGCGGGGGGGGGTTATTTGATGATTTTTCACGCACCAAAAAAAGGGGCCCATGGGCGGCATAAAACTCTGACACCAGGTTAGGCTCGATGAAAAAGAAGAAGCAGTTAATTAAAAGTCAAAGGTGATTTCAGTTCAGCAGACAGATCATCATCATCATCGTCATTTTCCGGCCCTTATCCCAATCTATTTGGGGTCGGCGCCACATGTCTTCTTCTGCCATACTTCAGTCAGATATCTAAACTTAAGTCCTATTTTTATGCGAAAGTGGCTACTGTCACTCTCCTTGCTTGTCACCTTATGATGCTGATTCTACTACTGCTGAAAGGATTTAAATGCAATATGGCACACAGATAGACCCGGGACATAGGATACTTCCTAATCCAGTAGTAAGTAAACTTTATTTAATTTTTTTGGGGGTGGGAAATCATCAAATAACTCCTCCCGCTCTGGGCAGAGCGGAAGGGAGTATCAGACTTCTACTGACTAAAAACCACCAATGTTCCTTCCTCGCCCTTGCGCCGAGGCCGTGTTATCTCTTTCGATAATCCGCAGCCCCGACGGGATAATCCGCAGCCCCAACGGGGTTGTAAGTAAACTTCAAAGTAACTTCAGACTTCCATGTGGAGAAGCTACCTTGAAAGGTTTTTTTTGGAGGGTGGGAAATTATCAAATGACTCCTCCTGCTTTGGGTGGAGTGGAAGTGAGTGGTAGACTTCTACTGACTAAAACAACCCATGTTTCTTCTAAGCCCTTTGTATCTGGGGCCACGGTATCTCTTTTTAACAACCCGCAGACCCCACCTTGAAAAGCTTGTGTTGTTATCATCTGAATAGCGTTTTCCCAACTAAACTGGACACCGACCCTAATAGGGTCGTTGTCCAGCTGGTATTCAACTGGATGCAGCTGAATACCAGTATTTTACATAGGGTGACTGAAAAGCTTGTCTAATAATAGTCAAATAATGCTAATATTATTTTGTTTTAAAATAGGTAGGTAAATCTAAATCAAAGAGTTCACAGCCCATAAACATCATTTCTCCAAAATTAAACCCGGAAGGATCGACTTCTGAGCAGTCAAAACAATTATGAAAAACGTACTTTAACAAATCGTTTTTGTTTCGCCAAACATGTACTGCAAAGTTTAAAAACCATTTTGTACATTTTTCACACCATAACGTACTGTATAGTTGTATTAATCCATTCAGTCCACCGCCTTTCTCATGTAAAACATAATGTAACATTCCATTCCTTCTTTTCTTGCGTCATAGGTCGGTGAAAAGATGTATTGATTGATCTCAAAGAGATGACTAATAGACGAATTCCGTAACCTTTTTCTTCGACTGTACCCATAATATTTACACAAAATAGAGTGAAAAGAATCTGTCAGTCTGTTGAAACACACCTACCAAACCGTGATTCCCTGGAAGTTAAAAATAAACAGCTATTTTTAATTTCGTTTGAAAGTTTATAGCAAGTGATGTCAGAATCGGCTGTGAAAGATAATAATAGATGAAAAGTTCTACGTAGCAGTTAGGTATTCTACAATCGTAGTTCTTAATAAAAGAACCGTTTCGACTACTGAACATGAGGTCTTAGGTTCAATTCCCAGGTCAGGCAAATTCAATTTAGAAATTCGTGATGGAAAATCTCAATAACACTTTTGTTATTGAGATTTTCCATCACGAATTTCTCAGTAGCAGCCCAAAGTCTGAATTTGTGCCCGGTTGATGGCAATAGGCTGGCCTAATATTACATGAGATTTAAACAAAGCTGGTGAAATGTGGGTGCACTATTAAGTAAACCTCTGCCTAACCCTTCGGGGATTTCAGGCGTGATGTTATGTTGAGTCTTGAATGACGTTCTATAATACAGGAAGGTAGTACACCGATGTTCGTTAGTTGAAGTTTGTAAGGTAACAGAAAATATTTCGATGCGTACCCATGCATCCTCGCTGCTGTTTTGTTATTGTTACTTAAATATTGTAGAACTTTGATTGTATAAACTGTTTGAATTATGTCGTCGTTAATTTTTAAAATATAATGTAACTTTATTATATAAAATGTAAGTAATTGTAAAACTATTGAACTAATAAATAAAATTAAAAAAAACACGAAATCTTGCTAATTACGGCTTCAGATAAAAATGTGACTAAAATAATGATGAATGGAGAGGCATAGGAATACCAAAGAAAACATGATGATATTAAAGAGAAAGGTGTCAAAAATGCCTTGACGTCTAACAGGGCAGAATGGAAGAAGACGTCGCACCTTTTTTTTTTTTTTTTTTTGGTGGGTGGAAAATCATCGAATGACCCCCCCCGCTCTTGGGCAGAGCGAAGGGGAGTGTCAGACTTCTACTGACTAAAGCCCCGGAGCGCCTTCCGCGCCTTCCGCGGCGGCTGGGACGTTGAGAGGTTCTCTCCCTCTCTCGTTCCGCCACCTCCTTCGCTAGCATTACTGCTTCGCAGAAGGAGGCGACGGCGTCCCATTCCTCCTCGCCCCGGACCATGGCTTGCACCAGGGCCGGACGCGAGAGGTCGCCGCCGCCGATCGCCGCTACGAGAACACGGCGGGGCTCCGCCCAAGCAGGGCACACCTCCACAGTGTGCTCCACCGTGTCCTCCGGTCGATCCTCGCAATGGAAGCATCCGGGCGTTTCCTCCCGCCTGATTCGGTGCAGGTACCTCCCGAAACATCCGTGTCCGGTGAGGACCTGCGTCAGACGGAAGGTGAGGACGCCGTGGCTCCTCTCTAGCCACTCCTCAAAGAGGGGACTTACCGCCACTATCGTGGCGTGCCCTGCACGGGGTTGCGACAGTCGCTGTCTCCATGCAGCCATGAGATCGCACCGGTGGTCTGTCCGCCGCGCAGCAATGTGCCGCGGCAGCAGAGTGACCCCCCGGTGTAGCGCCTCTGCGCGCCACTCATGTAGGCGCGCGAGGACTATCGCCTCCAGATCCCACGGTGGCAATCCGGCAAGGAGATTCGCCGCCTCGCGGGAGATCGTGCGGTACCCGCGGACTAGCCTTACGGCCATGACCTTTTGGGGCGCGTTCAGGTAGTGGACGGCCCGCTTCTTCACGGCTCGCGCCCACACCGGGGCCCCGTAAAGGGCCATGGACCGCACGATCCCCGCATACAGCCTACGGCAGGAGGCGTTTGGCCCCCCCAGGTTGGGCAAGAGCCACCTAAATGCAGCCGCGGCCCGCTCCAGTCTGGGAGCCAAACGTCGGAAGTGCTCCACGAAGTTCCACCGGCTGTCGAGGACGAGTCCGAGGTACTTTATAGTACACTCGACGCCGATGGGAACCCCTCCCACCGTTAGCTGGGATCCCGACGGTGGCACATTCCCACGTCGCACCTTCAGAATGATATGGACTTAACTCAAAAAGCTAAGAAATTGAGTTAGAAAGAAAGAAAAGAAAGAAAAAATATTTATTGTCGCAGAAATATTATAAATAAAAAAGAAGCGGTAAACACACAACTTACAACTATTATTAAAAAAAAAGTTACGGTCATAGAGGGTCACTGAAAGGTACGCACTTTTAGGTGAATATTAAAGAAGCGACGTTTTTATGGTACCTATGGCTTTATTCTAGAATAGGACAAGGGCAGAAAATAATAATGATGAATCACGACGTGAGACAGTAGAATTAGGGTAGTTGACAAAAAAATCTAATTAGTCCGTCAGATAGATTTCCAAAAAATATTGTACACGTATTTTTTCTTTTTTCACGTAAACAAATATTTAAGACGATACAGTGCTTCGAAAACTCATGTGACGTCACAGCGCACTGTATTTTTATGGCTTGTGTTTAAACGCCTACCAGAAAAGAACCTATTTTACTACCAAAAAATTCGAAATGCCGGCCAAAATGGATTAATGCTCACCAAATTGTGTTTCCTAAAGTATTGTAGGAATGAACCTATTTTCCTTTTTATTATTCTATACCATAAAGATTTATAAACGCCTTTAAAGTTAACTGCAGACCAAATATTTTATATTATCACTAAATAGATGTCACCAATATTGTATTTCACGACTTTCAATTTATCTCCATGACGCGCGCTCGCTTCGCTCGCATATTAAATAACACTAATATCTTCTGTCCCCGAAGTGCCGGGCCTCCGCCGGCCTCCTTCGTCGGCCTACAGCCCGGTGCCCATGCCGCCCATAAACTATACTGTCGCGAGACGATCGTATTATAATTTTGGTTAATTGATTTGGTGAGCATTTATCCATTTTGGTAGGCAAAAAGAATATAAATACAACACGTACAATTATTCTGATGAGTGTCTAATTATTTTAAAACTTAAAACGTTGTTCTTTAGGCACCTCAGTATGGAGTGGGTTTATTTTATTTGAAGTTAAAATATTTTATATAGTACTCTACTGTACTTTAATCTAGGGTCTAAAAATCTTTTTTGGTGAGCATTTAAATTGTAGCCTATTTTTATCACGTAGTAACGTCAAAAGCCCCCCCTCTCCTGATCTTTGACGCGTTTTATCTTCGTCTATTTTCAAACAGAATCATATTTTTCTTAGTCAGGACACGTCCCTATTCTTAAGTTCAAGAAACACGAACCTAATCAGGTAGGTTTTGAATATCGATAACGTCGTATTTAGCTAAGTACCTATTTACAAACATAAAATCTCGTGTCACCGAATACGGAAACTACGAAACAGTACATTTGAGCTAAACATGACGCAATCAACGAAAATGGGGTGGCCAGAGTTCTGGGAACTAAGATAACAATGTACCTACCATGTGCTGCAAATCAATGCGAAACGACATGAATTATTGATGAATAGTATTGTGTGTATTACTTGGAATGTGCAAGGGTATTTCTTGATATGCAAGTATTTAGGAGAGTTCAGAGTACATAATATAATCAGTGTGTAATGTTCTCATTGCTGGGACACAGGCCCCCTCTCTATGAGATGGAATAGGCCTATCCACCACCACGCGGGCCCAACGCTGTTTTGCAGATGTCACGTATTTCGAATTTTTGGTCCTATGACATGCCGTTTTCCTTCACCATTTTAAGAACAGTGGTGATGAAATTAATAACACAAAATAATGCTCCTGCCTGGGTTCGAACCCACGATTTACTGTTCGTAAGTCGGGGCCGCCACCACTGGGCCACCGCTACCCTGCAGAGTACCGACTTATCGACGGGGAAGTGCTAACAACTCCTAACTTTTAAAAACCAAATTTTACAGGTGGCGAAAAAAAACGTTTTTTTATTACCTTTTATACCTTAACTTAGGAGATGTTTCTTCGGAGCCTAGCTACGTCAATTTTGCGAATTTCAACTTAATTCATATAACAGTAGACGCGTTCATTCTCTATCGAACTGCATTCATAAGTCGTTTTCGTAAAAAATGTAAGTTAGGAGTTGTTGGCACTTCTCCCGCGTCGTTATCTATATAATTATATAAAAAGAGAAGTCCTGACTGACTGACATATCAACGTACAGCCGAAACTACTGGGGCTAGGAATGTGAAATTTTGCACACGGCTTCCTATTATAATGTAGGGGAGCACTAAGAAGGGGTTTTTGGAAATTCAACCCCTAAGGGAGTTAAATAGGGGATGAAAGTTTGTATGGAAAATCATCATTTTTGTAGTTAAACCGACATCCACGCGGGCGAAGCCGTGGGCAAAAGCTAGTGATTCATAAGAAGGTACAGTGTATTGCGGTAGAGCATGCGCAGTACTCTTAATGTATCATTATCCAGTACTCACTGGGTTGTGGGGGTTAGATATGCAATTGATCCATGTAAAATACTGGTAAGACTGGAAACCGACCCAATAAAGATAGAAAATGCTAAGCAGATGATGATGTTTAAAATTTCTTTAGTTACAGTGACTGACGAAAACCTCAAATGTGTTGTAATGTAAAGTTAATTAATATTTCATACTAGCTGACGTCCCGCGGTTTCACCCGCGTAAATCCCGTTCCCGTGGGAATACAGGGATAAAAAGTAGCCTATGACACTCAGCAATAATGTGGCTTTCTATTGGTGAAAGAATTTTTAAAATCGGTTCAGTAGATCCCGAGATTACCCAATTTAACAAATACACAAACTTTACCTCTTTATAATATTAAGTATAGATTTACCGACCACAGCTATTTCCAGGAAAACAATAAAACGTAAAAAGGATGTTAAACTAACCTACGTTATAATTAAATTATTTAATAAAGTACGTCACGACACGTCACGTTTTCTTTTGGCATTGACTGAGAACTTTACAAGGAAACGTGAAATCGTTGTACATTCCTACCTTCCTCAACAAATAAATATAAGTACTAATAAAATTACTTACTGTTAATCACAGAGCAGCGGTGGCCCAGTGGTGGCCGCCCCGACTTACGAACACTAATTCGTGGGTTCGAACCCAAGCAGGCGCACATACTTTGTGTAATATATTTCATCACCAGTAATTTCAAAACCTGTGAAGGAAAACATCGAGAGGAAACCGGCATGTCTTTTTTTTTGTTTTGGTGGGTGGAAAATCATCGAATAACCCCCCCGCTCTTGGGCAGAGCGAAGGGGAATGTCAGACTTCTACTGACTAAAAACCAAACCCATGTTCCTTCTTCGCCCTTGTGCCGAGGCCGCGTTTTGATCCTTACGATAATCCGCAGCCCGACGGGCGTCGGCCCTTGCGGGCCCTTCCATGTTGCTGACATCTCTTTGAGACGCGCGTGGAACACGAACGCGCCGTCGACACGGTCAAACCAAATTCGAAGACATGTGATATCATTTTCATCATCATCATCATCATCGTTCTTATGTCCTAATCCCAATTTATTTGGGGTCGGCGCAACATGTCTTCTTCTCCCATACTTCATAACTACTTGTGACATCATTTTCCAACAAGAATTTATCAGTCGCAGTCACAGAGCCCGTATTTTGTGCCTGGTTTTTGGCAATAAGCGCGTGTACTAAGGTACACTTCTGGGTATTTCACCAAAAAATCTACTTTGTCCGTCTGTTAGATTATCGAAAATTTGGATACGTGTTTTTTGTTTTATCAAATTAATAAAAATTTACGAAAATAAAACGTGTCAAAGATAATGAGTGGGGGCTTGATGTCACTTTCTGGGTAAAGTACTAACATTGTGACGTCACACGACTTAACACGACTTTTCGAAGCACTGTATTGTCTTCATCTTTTATTTATGTGAAATATGAATAACTATGTGTCTTTTAGTTTTTGGAAATCTATCTGACGGACTAATTCGATTTTTTGGTGAAATACCCTATTACAGGCGTGATGTTATGCTATATAGGTAATATAATATTTATAGAGCAATACGTAAGAATAACGTACTTAGTTTACTTAAGTATTTGGGGGGGTCCGAGTGCTCATAGCCTGTTTAAGGAAATCTCGAAACGCTTAGTTGACGCTTCTCGTGACCCAAGGGCTGGCTTTTATCTTGGCCAGAGGCTGAGTGTTGCCATACAACGAGGCAATGCCGCCAGTCTTTTGGGCACATTACCGGCTGACAGCGTTGAGGAGCAGTATTTCGATGCCTTTTTATAGTTTATTGTTAGTTTAGTTTATTTTATAGTTTTTAATTAATTTAATATGTATCTTAATAAGAGTATTTCCCCATTCATTTTCTGATGAATAGTTACAACTAAAATGATGTAAAATTCTAATAAACCCCATTACGTTGATGATTTAAATGGATGACCGAATACATTTTTCGTAGAACTGTAAAATTTCTTATTAATTACAACGGAGAACAGAGACGTCAGAATGACTTAAGTATTATTAAAATAACAATAAATATGCAAGGTTATAAATAACCTTTATTCATGTCGGTAAAATCCAATAGTATGAGGTGCATCATCGAAAATCTTCTTAAAGTCATATGATGATAAGAAATCCCACAAGCTACTCAAAATGAGCAGAGGAAACAAGACTCAATAGACACCTGACGATTATGAAAGTAAAGGAATATCCCATATGCCCAGCATGTGGAGAAGCAAAAGAAACAAGTTTCCGCCTTGTGGCGGAATGCACAATGTATGAGCTACTCAGATGGGAAATCCTAGGAACAGATGCGATTAATGAAGAGAAGCTCGCAGAAATCTCTACTGTAACGACAGTGGTAATAAATAAACAGGAACTGATTTATAACTTTATTCGGGCAGAGCTTCCCCTTACAACTATTACAATCGAGTGCGGCAAGACCGCGAAAATGAGCTTGCAGGGCATTATAAAGCTTTATCCCCACCGGAGGCGTCCGGTAGTTATGGCTGTTAGTGGCTTGGCTATGGTTGGCATGGCTATCGTTGGCTTGTCGCTGGAGTGGCTTGCTGTCAGGTGGCTGTCAGATGACTGTCAGTGGGCTGTTGTAACACTACAGAACAAATGGTGAGCTTCTGCAAGGAAACAGGAAGATTCGCGATGCCGACCACCAGTAACCCATGAAGGGGATCCACCAAAATGGGGAACTGGGCGAAATAATCCACAACGAAAGGACTGATCGCCCGCCTGGTGTCTGCCGGCGTCCCCGAAGATAAATAGTATGAGGTGCATCATTAATTTTATTTGTTTTGGATGATCGGAAATCATCAAAATTAAATGACTCCTCCCGCTCGGAGCGGACCCGATACCCGTCACACTAGAATAAACTCTGCTGATAAATGTTGTGATTGTGAACCACAAGAATATGCCGTCTTAGGTACTCATGATTTCTATGCTGTGTTTCGTGATTCATACACTATTTTTTTTTTGGAGGGTGGGAAATGATAAAAATTACAGTTAATTTTATTTTATTCTCTTCGGGAAACTTACAGCTAATACAAACATTATACTTAAAAACTAAAAATTCGAAGGCCATTTACAAGTTTCCACAAATAAAAAATTAAATGATGTTTATTTTGCAAATAGGTTAGGTTATTCATTCAAAGGTCGTAGGACGACATTATTCATTCAAATTAGGCCATATTGACTCTTCGTCCTTTATTTATTTTCTAATATACTTACTTATTTAATTTTTTGTAAATTATTTCTCTTTCTTAATATTATATTCTTATGTTTTATTCTCCTTTTTTTGTGAGTTTCTTAAAAGGCAATAGTAAATTCTCCACTAGCGATGCTATCACCTAGATAGGATAAGTTGGTGGGCGCACGAAGCGTTATTGATAGACGATGCTTCTAAGTTAAATCATCATCTATCTTTGGGGTCGGCTTCTCGAGTGCACCTATCTGACATCCACAACCCAGTTAATACTGGGTTATACGAAACGATAAGACTGGTTGTCAGACTTTCAGGTCACTGACTACTTGTAACGATTGCGAAAGAAGATAATACCTATATGACAACCGGGACCAACAGCTTAACGCTGCCTACGGTGCTTGATTATTTTTACTAACACTAGTCTTTAAGTATACCTACAAACAAAAATATGGATCACTGTTGTCTAAATTGAATAAATAAATTATTAATTAATTAATTATTGATGCTTCTAATTAAATATGGTCCAAAAAGAGATTTCACAAAATTCCTAAAAACTACTGCATCCTTTTTAAAGTTTGGTTAGTTGCAAATGTGATATTATTATCTCTACATCGGGTTGTTTATTTCAAAGTTCATCTTTAGCTGTCAAAGGGATCCCTAAGGCACAAAACCCACAATTATTAAGTAATTAAAACGAGCACGCGTTTCTCTAGAAATACTGCAAATTAACATAAACACGTGCATTTATCTAAGTTTAATATCTATCACCTCTTATCTTATGTTATTTTTACAACATAAAATGTCTTTTAAAGGTCGCCTTATGGAAATTAGTTATAGTAAAGAGTACCCGCGCTCTCTGTCGTTTGATAGTGGCCACGTTTTAACTGCCCTTTGGTATTCGCTGAGCCATGTCCCAGAGTATTAAATAAGAAAACTCATTCATCGCTATTTTTGCATTCTATTTGCATGAAGAAAATATCACGATGAAAGTCAGGGATGTACCCTTGACTTCTGTAAAACAGAATTGACTTTCATCCAGACGGCCTTTTTTTTTTATTGGGACAAGCCCGCCACACTTTTCCCAAACCACTGTAACTCCTGTTAGCCAGAATCAACAGTGGCGACCACAAGAAAAGCGCCGAGACAATTAAGCTCGACGAAGTCCCAGAGAAGCTATTTAACTGTCTTGGATCCCGCAACGAAATTAATCAGAAAAGAATGGCGGAGGAGTTGGAAAAATCCAGACGGCCTGGAGCATGTGAATAAAGTTTAGATTTTCAGACCAGCTTGTAATGCTTGAAGAGTTAGGTTACGTAGAGGTGTACTTGTAAGTACACTCACTACCACTTATAAGTTTAAGCCCCATGAAATAGGGGGGCCAATAATAGTCTATTGCCATCAACCGGGCACAGTGTAAGGCTCCGTGGCTGCTGAGAAATCACTGATGGAAATCATCATCATTATCATCATCAGCCTATAATGTTCCCACTGCAGGGACTCAGGCCTCCTCTCTAGGAGAGGGATGGGCTATAATCTACCACGCGGGCCCAGTGCGGATTATTGGTAGATGTCACAGTGTTTTAAGACATGCCGGTTTCCTCACGATGTTTTCCTTCACCGTTTTCAGAGCAGTGGTGATGAAATAAATTACACAAAGTAATGCGCCAGCCTGGGTTCGAACCCACGACCTACTGTTTGTAAGTCGGGGCCGCCACCACTGGGCCACCGAAAATACCTGGTTACAATTAACTTGCTTGACTCGGGAATCAAACTCAGGACCTCAAATTCAGTTGTGATTGCGACCACTAGCCCAACCAGGCACTCCAAATAACAATTTATTCCAAACAAAAACCTTGACTAAACCATTAAAAAAAGTTAATTTCATTTGTTTAACGCTTCGCTTATTTTGTAAACAACAGTAAAAAATCTAAAAGGACGCTGGGCACTTCTGTGACCTTAATCCGATAACAAAAAGGTACAGGGTACCTTATAAGGGTATGACAGTTGAATTAAGTTTTTTTTTAATTATTCTGTAGTAAAGCGAACTTTGTTCAGGAAGTACAAGTTTTGTTCTTGTTGTTTTTTTGAAGACTAGCCGGTTTTTGTGGGTTTTCTTGATTGTTGAAAGTTCTGGATTGTTTGAGATTTCTTTTGGTGAGTTTTATTATAGCTTTGATGCAGGTAATTGTAGGAAATTATTTACTGAATGAAGGCTGACGTTTGGAGTTTCTTATCTTAAAATATTGTACTGGTGCGTGGTGTGAAGAACATGATAACATGTCTTTTGATAATTTTACATCACGCCTTTTATCTCCAAAGGGTCAGACAGAGGACTGAACCAGATGACTCCCTATTTAGAATAAGATTTTCAAAAAGCTTTCTTCTTGGTTAAAATTCTTATTTCGACTTTACAATGTTAGCAGAAGTCAGAAACACACATCTACAGTAAAATTTGTAGACTAATTATTATAGTGATTAAAACTGAAGATGATGATAAAAAAAAACAAGACAGACAGACAGAAAGATTCATACAAAATATTAAACATATAGAAATTCCTCTGTATGACCGGAACACTATTATGCTCCATAACCTTAATTTCCCACGTAGTACTTATTTGGGCAGTGTCTGTCGATTTTGATCAGTCACCTTATGTAAATTTTTACCTGACTAATTTTAAGATTATCAATTTTAAACCTGACCGCTGAACTAATAAGATACAGTTTTGTATGTTCGTTTCTGTTTGCCATTTACGTTTCAGTTATTTTTTAAGATTATCAATTTTAAACCTTACTTGTAAAAGCATATGATACAATTTTGTCTGTTTGTTACTTCCTATGAATGACGTTTGTGGCCCAAGCGCGCACGCATTATATCTCAAATTGACGTAATATGTACACAAATGTCTGAAATATTTTCTGTTGTATTGTCTCCTGATTCCGCATAGTTTCATTATTAATTGTTGGTTATTCTGAATGATTTTTCGTACTTGTATAATTTATATTTATAAATTGACTAGCGACCCGCTTCTGGTTTGCATGGTGTTACCATAGTGTGTTACCTAATAAGGTCCAAAATTATTCTAACTTTCAAATTGGATTGAACCATATACATTTACAAAGTTTAAATGAAATAGGTTGAATTATTGAGTTGTTTCAAAGATAAGCTGATAAGTACATAACATTACGCCTGTAATCCATGAAGGGTTCGATAGAGGCGTACGAGTACCTTTTAGTTAGCTTGTTATGTTTCAAGTTCCATTTAATAGGGGGCGAGCCTATTGCCAACAACATAAATCTAGTCTCCGTAGCTGCTACTGAGAGACAGTAACATTTTCCCCGACTCGGGAATCGAACCGACGCACTATGGGACCAAACGGTGCGTTCCATCTCAAAAATCTATAACTTTTTTGTGTCTTTACATTTTGAATTGAATTTTTGTATACGTATTCCTGAATACTTATGCTGTTGGATAATTTAAACACCGCCACTTTAAAAACTATGTTTATTGAGTAAAAAAAAATACAAAAATAAAATGTTGCAAATTTTCAATTTAAACCATTATAATTAATTGTTTGCTTACATTAGGTTCAATTAAAATATTAATAAGTTAATAACTATATAATTAAATAGTTTTAAACTAAAAAAAACCATACATTTCATGAAAAAAAAAGAACATAGTTCTACTCATCACTTGCCAATACAAAAAGCCTTTTAGCTTCGTCAAGTAGTTCTTTTGGATTCACAATATTTGATCTATTTAAGCTAGATATATAGAGGTCTGAAGTATACAACAGTATGGCCGAACGTTTTCCATTGTGGCTGACCTGGAACACTTTAAATATTACGAGTTTCTTGAGCATCTTCAGATTATTGGCCTTTTGGCAAAACTGCAAGATGCTCGATTATTTTGGCAACTTGTATAAGTATTTTGTGGACTGAAGATGGTATATAGTACCAGTTATATTTACTCACAAGTAATTGTGCAGTCCCCAGCGTATAATCACCAAATTCAACTGCGTTTACAGAACATCCCGATGACATGGTTTGCAGAGTTATGTATAATCTCTTGACCAACTCTTCATTGATACCCCATACATCGATATCACGATCTCCAGATGTATTGACTTCAGAATTTTCTAATGTTGAGGTAATGCACGAATTCAATGATACTTTAAACTCGCCATTTAAACAATTTGTGTTTTGGCCCTCAAAACGATCTTGCTTTCTTTGAGTTTTCACCCATTTTGGGTTACAAATCGTTATCAAATTTCTTTGTATACTTTACATAACCGTATACACATCTGTTGTTGATAAATGAAAACTGTCCAACAAGTATTTTTCAACATAAATATGAAGTAGTTTTCCCGCTTATTATCTGAGCACATAATCACGTCGAAAACAAATGAATTCACTCATTTTGAACTATTCCACCAAAATCACAGTTACTGAGGGAAGGTATCGGGACACTTTGACGAACACGCTGAAAACCCGAGTATTTATAGGACCCTAGTTTCAGTAAATTGTGCAAAACCAACGAGAAAATTGATAAAAACAGATCTCACAAGATACTGTTACCAATACTAATTATAATTACCACAACAAATAAGAACTATGCGACGTAATTTTTATCATAGGTGTGGGTAAAATAATCACCGCAAACAAAAAATCTCATATGAAAATATTTTTCGGTCGACATTTTTGCTTCTAGCTCGAAAAGGCGCAGTAATGACAGTGTTTTTTTTTATTTCCTTGTATTACTGAATAGTTAGGGAATCTAAATATGTGAATAACTCGACATCGGGAGCCATCGGTAAAAAGGAAACCTCAACTTGAAATTTAAAAACACGGAAAATTTCTGTATGACAGTTACAATATTAATAAAAAAATTAAAATAAACATTTCTCATAAAAAAATAACGTAGTTGGAAACAAGAGATCTTGAGCAATCCAAAAATATAGTATAATACTTCTATATTCCCATGAATAACATAGAATATATCTGAACTTGAACTTCCCTATTGAGTAATCTACTTTATGTAAAATTATCAAAGGATAAAGTTTGGGTGTCATTTTATATACCTAAAACATTTTTATTTTTTTTATTTACTATTGTGTTGAAAAGCTCTATCATCTTAGAACATAAAACAATCAAAAGAGTTTCAGTAACACGACTTTTGTCCGAACCATTTATGAGATGGAAAACACCGTTTCGCCCCATAGTGCGACGACCTGATGCGCAGTAGGTACTCGACAGACGAGGAAGTCTGTGATTTTTTCAAGGTTCCTTTTAATAAAGTAAACTAGTATACTATCATTAGAAGGACGTCTATTGCACCACTGTGCCATCTGTTGAACATATTGGTAGCACTCGATAGCCACCAATAGGGTGCGCCAAAGTTCACCTAAAATTTCAACTCCGATAATTGGAAATCCGAAAATGTTCTTCCTAACATTTTTCATCCTAACAATCGCAATTCCTAACTTCTCTGTCTCTAATGTTTTAATTCCGAAGCATTCAACTTCATAATGTCTGTAGCAATAAACATCTATTACACTATTATTTGTTTTCCTATATTTTCTCAACATAACCATCTTTTACACTATTATTCAAAGTCATATCTTTTTTTTGTTTATATTACTTTTTATTCATAATAATCAGTAAGTATTATAAAAGGTCCCATTAAAATAGGTGAACAAAATTTTAGAAATCATTCAGACCGCTAAAATAAGGACAATAGCAAAAAAAAATATAAGAATAAGAAATAAAATACCTACTTTTATAGGATGAGTTTGTTCTAGAGTGCCAGCAATTTATTATTTTAAGTCAAAATAAAATCACTTTATATATAGTGTTTTTTTTTTGTTTAGATGTCTTTAGTTAGGCTTACTAAACGCTGTGTTAAAATTTGTCCACCTATTTTAATGGGATCTTATATACTATGCAAAGATATCCATAGGTTAGGTTAGGTTAGAACTGTGACCAACTACGCGCGAGCCGAGCGAGCGAAGCGAGCGGTGCCGCGGCAGCGGCCGGCGAGCGCTACCTCGAAATTGGTCGCGAAATTTTTCTAAGTATTTTTTTCATAGTGCCCCCAAGACGACACTCTGACCTGAATTTCATTCATTTATTTTATTTCAAGACAAAATCAGTGAAACGACCTTTAATCATTCTAAACAGTTGTATGAGTGAAAATATTATGGTAATTATGTTTAGGAATAAAAGCGTTAGGATAAAAAACAGTAGGAGTTTAAATATATTTACACTAATGATATTATGAATTCCAATTTTCGGAAACATGAGTGTTATGAACATCGTCGGTAGGACTACAAATAGTATGAATGAAAACTTTAGGATGAAAAATTTTAGGAAGAGTGATCATTCGGATTACAAATCGTTAGGAAGAACAATTTCGGATAAAGAACTTTAGGTGAGCCAATATGGACCCCCACCAATATGTTCAAATTTTTGACATTGAATATGGCACGTTTACTGATGTACAACGTGCCATATTCAATGTCAAAAAATTGCTAACACATTATTCTGGATTATGATAGGAAAGTAATTGTGAGTGGTACACACGGCTACACATCAAGCTATACAAAACCAGTTAATCTTGGCCTCACTTTACTAGATCTTTTCGCACAATGAACGATCAGATTATACTGGT
Source organism: Diarsia dahlii (assembly GCA_949775195.1). Classification (NCBI taxonomy): domain Eukaryota; kingdom Metazoa; phylum Arthropoda; class Insecta; order Lepidoptera; family Noctuidae; genus Diarsia; species Diarsia dahlii. The sequence continues at coordinate 8,233,406 of OX459210.1, read as the reverse complement.
TTTGTATAGCTTGATGTGTAGCCGTGTGTACAATCGAAAACAAGCAAATAATTGTAAACAGCCAGGTAACTTGCATTTACTTTTAAGATTATACAGAGACTGATGTCAAAAGATACAGCGTTTGACATCAATCGAAGGCGAATCGCTAAAACAAAATTGCATTCAATATTTTCAGTGTACTAGAATTATAAAGAATTCTGCCTGTAGGTATACTTATTAACTTGTTCGACTGTAAGTAGATTTTTTTAGGCTGTTTTTTCCAACTCCGAAGCAAATAGCCTTCCACTCTTCTCACTTCGCACAAAAGCCGTCGTCAGTCGTCACGCCAGCGTTTTCTAGGCCTCCCTCGGCGACGACGCCCGTATTCAGGCACCCATTGCGTGACGACTTTGGCCCATCGGTTTTGATGCATCCTACAGACATGGCCTGCCCAATCCTAATCCTAGCAGTCAAGCTAGCAGTCTTGTTGCCCACATCAATGATTCCAGTAATCGACCAAAGAAAAGTAATCTAAATAATGCAATTGGTAGATTCATCCCGCGGGTCCCATCTGAGTGGGATCAATTTACCAAACAGCCGTATTGCGAATTCTGTCTGTGCTTGATAACCAATACTACGTTCCATCGCTCTTTGGCTTTGAATATGGACTTTTGAGACTCAGTCAAGGACCAAGTTTGAGCACCGTAGGTTGGGATGGGCAGAATAATATAATAATAATAATAATTTATTTCCAAAATAAAGTACAATAAGCAAAATAATACAGCATCCATACTATAATATTATAAATGCGAAAGTAACTCTGCCTGTCTGTCTGTCTGTCTGTTACTCTTTCACGCCTAAACGGCTGAACGGACATAGTTTGGAACTTGAGAAAGGACATAGGATATTTTTTTTTTTTTTTTTTCGCGAGATAAACCAAAAATCTGCCGGAAGTCACTATTCCACGCGAACGAAGTCGCGGGTAAAAGCTAGTAATGATATAAATGACAAGAATGCACATGTAGATGAGTTTCGGCTTCAGGGATAGGTCCCGTCGGGGCTGCGGGTTGTTCGAAAGAGATACCGCGGCCTCGACACATAGGGCTAAGAAGGAACATGGGTGGTTCTTAGTCAGTAGAAGTCTGACACTCCCTACCGCTCTGCCCAGAGCGGGAGGATTCATTTGATGATTTCCCGACCCCCTAAAAAAGTACCTAGTTACCACAATTTAATTAACAGACCTAACTTAAAAACATAAAACTGTTGGTTTAAATAATTGTGGTTTTGATATAAGTGTAAGGAATTATATTATTTCCTAGAAGGTAAAAAAACAGAAGGTTAATTAAAGACCGCAAAATTAATAATAATAAGAGAGTAATAATTAAATAATAGAGCGTAAATGTGGTTTATGTGATGTAATGGTTTTAATTAAGGAAATTATATTCTAGAGAATGGAGTGTTTTTGTGCCTGCATAAAGGTAGGTACGGTCAGCATCAGAAGTAGCTGAACATTTCGGAATTTTAATTCTTTTATGTACAGGACTCTAGCTATTATTTTTAATGTTTCAGAAGATTATTCGTTAAAATAGTCCTTACACTCCAATAACATGTAGTAACGAGTAATATCTAACAAGTTTTTATTAAAAAAACAGCTTCGAAACTTTGAGTAATGTTAATATACTTCTGATGCTGACCGTACTTCCCCTGACTGGCTCGTTGGTTTAGCGTGACTATTCAGCATGAGGTATTGCCTTCGATTCTCGGGTCGAGTGTTAATAGGTTTTTCAATCAGAAATTTCTCAGTAGCAGCCACAGGGTCTAGATTTGTGGACAGTTGGCAATAGGCTCGTCCCTTATTACATGGGACTTAAACATACTGGCGAATTGTGGATGTACTACAAGTATAAGGACCTCTGCCTAACCCTTCGGGTACTACAGGCGTTATATTATCTTATGTTAATGTTATGGGGTTGGTGGGGTCTTTTTTGACTATTTATAAATTGTAATGGTGTATTCAAGATCTCCACCAATTTTCAGCTCGTTGCGAATTATTGTTATTTAATCACTTTTTTAATGCTTATTAATTTTGACTGGGCTATTAATGATACCTTGGTAGGTACCCATTTCATATCTTTGTTCATAGCAGCAAAGGTATGCCAATATGTCATTCAGGCGCCATCCATACACAAACTATATGACGATGACTAACCCTATTCCGCCTTCTGTAACTGGAACCGTTAACCTATCATGACGAATACCCGATAAAAATGATTATCTACTTGTTTGTTTAACAATACCCAGAAAACATAAAAAAACAAAAATATTACGTCGGTACTTGGTACGAAATTAGATGTTCTGTAAAACGATAGGCGGTGAACACTGTTGGAAATGTCAATCGCATACGCACTTGGATTTGATGAAATTCCTACTGGTAATGTGAGATGACGGACGCCCACTTCCTGTTAATAAATACGCCTCTTATTGCGTATTGGGAAACAGGGAAATAATATGATAATTGAGATGGAATTGGAATAGGTCCCGTTAAAAATAAATCATTCAGTCCACTAAAATAAGGACTATGTTAAAAGAAATAACACATTAGCATACTTCCAAAAAAAAAACAGCTAACGAAAATACCGTAAAAATGTTGGTTACACAACTTTTTAAGTCAAAATAAGATCACTCTAATCAGTGTTTTTTTTGCTTGGATATCTTTGGTTGTATGTATTCGGTGGAAGGGCCATCGTGGTACAAAATTATATCATGGATTTAGTACTTAACTGCCAAGAAGCAGTGATAGGCTACAGTTTAGGCTAGACGCTAAGACATAGGTCTTACATTAATTTGAACCCAAGATACGCACTTCTGATTTTTTGACTTCATGTGCGTGTTGTATTATATCACTTGCTTCGGAAGAAGAAACCATCGTGAGAAAACCAAGCATGCCTCAGAGATATTTCTCGACGGCTTGTAAAGCCAAGTCAGAGATCCATGTGTGGCGTGAAAACTCCGCAGGTTGGGTTCTAATCTATATAAATAAAGAGAGAAGTCCTGACTGACTGACTGACTGACTGACTGACTCATCAACGCCCAGCCCAAACCCTTGGACCTAGAAAGCTGAAATTTTGCACAGAGATTCCCTTTATAATGTAGACAAGGAATAAGGAAGGATTTTTCGAAATTCAACCCCTAAGGTAGTTAAATGGGGGATGAAAGTTTGTATGGAAAATCGTCATTTTCACGCGGGCGAAGCCGCTGGCAAAAGCTAGTCAAACATAAAGAAGAGGTACAGTCGAACAAGCTAATAAGTATACAGTCAGCTAACTTGTTTTTACTTTTAAGAATATCCAGATATATTTAGAGACTGATATCAAAAGATACAGCGTTTGGCATCAGTCGATTAATGCAAAACAATTTATAAAACAAAATTGCAATCAATACTTTCAGTGTTCTAGAATTATAAAGATCTCTACCCTGTATACTTATTAGCTTGTTCGACTGTACATGTTACTAGCATGTTAACAAGCGGTAACATTTTTTATCGGATATTATTTAAAATAAATCATAAGCGTCAAGGAAATAACGATGGATAAAATGGCTATGTAGTTAATGGTGAAAACTGAATAAAACTGAGATTGCGACTAGTAATCGAAAAAAAATATTCTCAAACCACTACAAGTTCTGAAATTCAAATTCAACAGTGGCGAGTACCAGAAAAGCGCTAAAACAATGAAGCTCGACGAAGTCCCAGAGAAACGATTTAACTGTTTTAGATTCCGCAACGCAATCAATCAGAAAAGAATAGCGGAGGAGTAGCAAAAACATAATTTCCACTTTCTTCCATATCAGCATGAGACAGAACAGAACAAGGCCAATAGGCACAAAGAGACGTTTACACTGGGAAAAGTCCAGTTGCCTAGCACTTCGGATTAATTTTATAATTATCAGGTGTAGGTCTGACACTGGATTTTTGTACAGATATTTTAACTTTTACGAGTTTATATAATTTATGAAACTGTCATTAACTGTCTTTGTATTTCTGGGTTACATTAATGTTGTTAGTTATTGCCCCATATAACACCTGTAACAATATAAATACTGGTTATTTCTAAATTAAATTCTAAGCATTGTGATGATAATAATAATTGGTTGGAGGTTGAATCATTAAGCCTACCTCAATGTGGCCCAAGGCGAGGACCTTGTCTCGTAATTGCGAACCTTTTCATCGTAATCGTATTTTTATTTAACATAAAATACCTCAGTTTATTCTATTTAATTACTATTATATCCGGCGACCACCTAAAGAAACACCTCGACGCATTCTTTTAAAAATATTTAAGTAACAGTAAATTTTTACTTTTTTTTTTCAAAACTAATATTATTAAAGAAAATTCTGTAAAAACGGAAATAAATTCACATTATATCCGGTTTTACTTTAATTTTGAAATTATCAAAATTATTTTCACATCCTATATGAATATCACCATTCTCTTGCTCTTATCCCATTTTGTTAGGAGTCGGCGCAGCATATTGTTTTCTTCTTCCGTACTTCTCTACTTATTACTCGTCAGCTCATTAGACGTCTTATCTTGCTAAATCATTCTTTAAACTATACGGATAGGGTAAAGAAATAAATGTGATCATCATCATCACCATCTGCCTAGCCTTCTCCCAACTATGTTGGGTCGGCTTCCAGTCTAATCGGATGCAGCTGAATACCGGTATTAAAAATGTGATCTCTCTAAAAAAAATCTCTTTTCTAGTTTGGGTCAAATTATGAACAACTTTACCAGAACCTGTACTGGGCCTAGTTTCCACCTTAGAACTCACTGCTTTCCATCAGCTCAAAATCTGTCAAAAAATATTTAAAAAAAAAACGGCTAAAATCCAAGATGGCGGAAATCACACGTGGTTACCGCGATAAGGCGACCACGCGCCGCGATTGGGCAACGATTCATAACCACATGCTGTAATCAATTGAAGTTTGTTATACAAATTAATATGCGATTGATAAAGTGCACCGCTACAGTCGGATAACGGTATATGTGTGTAGTACGGTTTTATTGCAACAGGCATTCCTTTGTGGTTACAAATTGGCAAAGAATTTAAAAAAGGGATCGATGGAGTAAACTTTCAGTCAATCCGAATGCAGCCTCATACCAATATTTTTAATGGAGCGGCTGCCTACCTGACCTCCACAACCTTTTGGTTGGTTGGTACTGGGTAATAAACCCCTTGGTAAGACTGGTTGGCAGACTTTCGGGCCCCTGACTGCCTGTAACGACTGTCATAGATCGGGCTTTTCGAGGCATGTAGGAAACTTGGTGTGTAATGGATGGTCAGTTGGTCATCCATCCACAGACCAACCTAGACAAGACCGTCTTTACCTGAAGATTGATCCGAGCGGCGTTTTGACAGCTGATTGAACCAACGTGTTTATTTTCTTATACTTTGTATATAAAATAACGGTTTGTTTACAATATAACGGTAGTATTATTGCAACATTAGTCATTGTAAGAATGAAGTACAGGGTTGAACTAAGGTCGGCCGAAAAATGCAAGAATAGAATACGATTCTGTACTCGTATAAAAAACTGGAAGTTTTAAACTGTACACTTTCTGTTTTAGCGTAGATTTAACGAAGTAATTTCCTTTGGTATCATTTTCATCCGCCATAAGACGTCCACTGCTGGACAAAGGCCTCCCACATAGAATGCCATAACGAACGGCAACCTGCCGTTTGCATCCACCGGTTGCCCGCGACTCTCACGACGCCGATGTCGTCGGTCGCTGCGTCTTCCGGTTTATGGTCGCCACTCGAGAACCTTTCTTCCCCATCGGTTTTCGATTCTTCGAGCGATGTGGCCTGCCCATTGCTATTTCTTTGGTTTAGTTTTGGTGTAAATTACCTTAAATTGAAGATAGTTTCAGACAATTTGACTGCCTCGTAAGTCTAGTGGTAGCTAGTGCGACTGAGGTCCTGGGTTCGATACTCTGGTTGGGCAAAGTGTTATTAGGTTTTTCCATCAGCAATTTCTCAGTAGCAGCCACGGAGTCTGCATTTGGGCCCGGTTGATGGCAACAGGCTCCCTATAATATGGGACTTAAACATAACATAGAGAAGTGTGGGTGTAGTATTCAAACTCAAATATTTTATTTCAATTAAGCCATTACAGGCACTTTTGAATGTCAGAAGGACGGAAGAAGAACGAAACTACGAGTGCAATACGTCATTCCGAAAGCCACCACGCCGAACCACACGCCACCGAATGCCCGCAACAACGAACACTGCGAGCACGAAAGCACGCAGCGACGCAAACCGCAACAACGAATGCTCGAGACCCCGAAACACGGAACAACGAATGCACGCCGCAACGTGGAACCGCCGCCCCGCGACCCGGAGCCCCGCACACCCGCCGCCACGGCACACGCCGCCGCGCGCCCCCGCACCCACAGCCCACAGCGTCATATTATATAGGTACACCTATGCCTAACCCTTCGGGGGTTACAGGCGTGATGTTATGTTATGTACATGAGTAGACCTGGTAACCTATGTTTTCAGAACTTATAATCAGGGTCGAATTTAGGTATATATTCAGGTATCACAAAAACTAGGTTTACCTATATTATTAAAAAGTCAACAAACATCATGAAAACCATGAGGACGTTTTAAGTTTTTTTTATTCAAAATACGGCACTTATTTTTTTTACATAGCATCTATGGCCTAAATTAGTATATGTTTACCAAAATGTTGACATTGTGTGACGTTAATATTATAAAATCGGACGTACGTGGTGGGTATTAGTCTGAATGAATTACATAATTAAATTAAGGAAATCGGGAGTACCTACCTACATTACGTGTGGTTAGAGTAATAAAAATATCCTGTAACTTCTACAATATAGTAATTTAAATAATTTATTAATTTACCCTTTACAGTGACGTATTGGTTCATTGAATAAATCTCCCAGCCCAGTTACGTTTAATTAATTTTGTAATGACGAAGGTAGGTATTTGTTTTGGGATTTTGGCTACAATTAGGTTGGTTACGTGATTTATGTCACGGGAAAGCGGAAAAAACATCTATACTTATAATAAATCTGTAGAGAGGTCAATTCTGTACATGATATATATTTTCAAAATAACTATCAGGGGGTAATTAGTGATCGATACTGATGCCAAAAATGCAATCAGTAAAATTTTTGTCTGTCTGTCTGTCTGTCTGTCTGTCTGTCTGTCTGTATGTTCCTTATAGAAACAAAAACTACTCGACGGATTTTAACGAAACTTGGTACAATTATTCTTCATACTCCTGGGGAGGTTATAGTATACTTTTCATCACGCTACAATCAATAGGAGCAGAGCAGTGAAGGGAAATGTTGGGAAAACGGGAGAAGTTGCTCCATTTTTTAAGCTTCCGTCGTGTGTGCAGCCTTAATGGTTAAAGCTACATAGAAATCATTTATGACGGAAATGTTCTACATAAAATTATCTAAAAAATATCTCACAACAGCATCTGTCTATCTTTTATGGTTGACTCACAATAACACGTGTAACTCCCGATAGCTTAGCAGTTCGGAGCTTTCTGATTATACAGGGTGGAATTTTGTAATGCCACCTGGAGGGAAAGTACTCTTAATACTGCAGATAGAAAATTTTACTCAAAGGAAACATTCCTTTATTTTTGAATAGAAAGCAAACTGCATTCAAAGATTTTCGAAAATTCTCTTCTCCCACACCCGGGAATCGAACCGCCTAAAATCTGAAAAAATTATACCCTGTACTTTTATTGCATCGATCGTTAGGGTCAATTATAAGGATGAAATCTCTCTAACAAACATGATAAATTAAATGAGAGGAAAACCTACCTGCGAGATCGCCAGATCTCACCCCATTAGATTTTTTTTGTGGGGATACTTATGTAAAAAATCAAATTTACATGAAATCATAAGCGAATGACAACGAGTTGAGAGTTGAAGTTCAGAATACGATTTATAATATTCACCACAACACTTTATTAAAGGTTACTAGAAATGAATTCGTTAAAAGAATAAAAATTTGTGTATCCAAGAGAATGGAGCCCATTTCGAGCAACTAATTAGTTGGTTTACCATTTTTTGTAAATAATTAATTAATTTAAGATTTCCTGGTTTTCTTTTCATTTAATTTATCATGTTTGTTAGAGAAATTTCATTCTTATAATTGACCCTAACGATCGATGCAATAAAAGTACAGGGTATATTTTTTCCAGATTTTAGCAGGTTCGATTCCCGGGTGTGGGAGAAGAGAATTTTCGAAATTTTTTGAATGCAGTTTGCTTTCTATTCAAAATTATAGGAATGTTTCCTTTGAGTAAAATTTACGTACTCAAGACGCTTTTTGTTACGTAAGAAAATATGGACGTCCCGACTTATTTATTTCTGTAACTACCAAGCCTAAGTGGGATGAAATCACTCGGGAGCTTCTTGAGGGTCAAGCACCGCATGACCGCCATGATATTATTGCAAGTTTTTCATTTAAAATTAAAATCAATGATAGATCTACTTACCAAAGATAACATTTTTAGTATAACGCGGACGAAGTCGCGGGCAAAAGCTAGTGTTTTAATAAACACATAATAATGATTATACTTCCTACGTGAAATGATTATGGTTCCGTATGGTGTCGGATGCAAAGAATAGCACCATCCCATATCTTCCCGTGGGTGTCGTAAGAGGCGACTAAGGGATGTACCAGAGAATGGGCAGCAGCGTTCTCTGTGCTTTTTGTATCGACCGTACTGCGATCGCCAACCCGCCTGCCAAGCGTGGCGATTATGGCAAACCCCCCCTAAGCAAAAATTACACTTAGGAGAGGCCTATGTCCAGCAGTGGACGTCTTTCGGCTGAAATGATGATGATGAATGATTATACTTTAGCAAGCAAAAATTCAGAGTAAAAAACAACATTATTTTACTTAAAAAAATAAAAAAAACTATAAGTAAAAACAATAATATCATTGTCACTTACTAAGTCATTGTAACCATAGTATAAAAAGGAGAAGTAGGGTATCTTCATACAAACGCACCGCGCGCGGCTTGTATGTGTGCGCCTAGTATCTTTACGGTCGCCGCACGCACACTCAAACAAAATCTCGGTTGATTTCGCACTGAGCCAGTCAAGGTTAACACCGCACAAGGTTCCCGCGTCATGCACGGATTTTCGAATAAAAAATGTCTGATAATCGCAGAAGTTATTGCTGTGTGTTTGGGTATCTAAACAATTCATCGATTCCAGAGTTGAGTATGTTCAGATTACCTACTGAACAGGAAAGGTAAGCAAGTCTTTATTCTAGCAAGTAATTTATACTTGATGAAGAAGATACCTACTTATTTTTTTGTTGTTGGTAAATGTTTTCTATCAGATAGACGAAGTAGGCAGGCCTACTTTCCCACTAGAATGTATTAGGTACTTTTGATGATATGCCGCTATTGCTTTGTTTACGTTTAGTCATGCCGATTTCTCAGTATTGTAGGTAGGTATAGTAACTAAGTATGTACCTACTTACAGTTATAAAATCTAAACTATTAGGACTACATAGTGTTGAAACTTGGTAAGTAGATGTATGCTGTGAACAGCCTTACGATTTTTTTACAAAAAAAAAAATATATATATAATATGCTGTACATCTCAATGAAACTCAGACAACACAAATAAAAAAATACAACTTCCCGGCCCTTGCCAATTTTTAGGCACTGTATTAAAATTTAGCTGAAAGTGACAACCCTGAGACAGGCAAGTACGGTAGGTAATTATGTCGCGGATTGGGCCGGAGATACTCTACTGTAACTCCTGTCATAATCCTCGGTTATTTATAGAGAAGACTTTTTCTATAATAAAAGTAGCCTCAGGTATGCATATTAGTCTCCTTATGATATTAGCTATCTACCAGTAAAAGTCCAGTCAAAATCTGTTAGATTAGCAAGAACAAACAGTCAGACAAAATTTAAAAAAAAATGTCTTTAGTTTTATCAGCGCTGTCTTTAATATGCATTTAGTAAAAATAAACAACGAACTTAAACTAATCTTAAATACTAACGACAGCGAAAGGTTATTTCATCGATAGACGGTTATTTAACTAAGGATAGGTAGTGGACACAATTTCACGACTGGCCTTTTGAATTGACCAGCAGCACTCCTCACAGTCACCACTCTACAGACCCCATCAGCACCGGGATGTAGGGCTGTGATACGACCCATGCTCCACTTCAACGGACCGACTTGCTCATTTATGATCAGAACCAACATACCTACAGTCACGTTTGTGTTATTCTTATTCCACTTAGCTCTCTGTTGTAGTGTGTGAAGGTATTCATTTTGCCACCTACGCCAGAAATCTTGGTGAATCCTTTGAATCAACTTCCAACGGTGGAGGACGCTTATGTTCTGATCCACGAAATTCTCTTCAGCAACAATAGACAACGGTTCCAGAGTTAGAAAATGACCTGGAGTTAGGACAGACAGGTCATTAGCGTCTGAGCTAAGAGGGGTGAGGGGACGAGAGTTCAACATAGATTCTACCTGTGTCAGGACCGTATAAAATTCTTCATACGTCAATCGCTGCGTACCAACAACACGAGAAAGGTGCGTTTTAACCGACTTAATACCAGCTTCGGCAAGTCCGTTGAAATGAGGACTTCCAGGAGGATTGAACGAAAACTCTATTTCTTGGGACTCAGCAGCATTCTGCATGAGCTTGTCAAGGTAGTTACTGGCACCAACGAAGTTTCGCCCTTGATCGCAGACAACGCGATTACATCGACCACGGCGTGCCATAAACCGCTTCAACGCAGCCAAGAAAGCCTCCGTTGACAGTTCCGAAGCGACTTCTATGTGGATCGCCTTAGTAGATGTACAAACGAAAACACAGATATAACCTTTATAGGTTTTTAATCCACGACCACGACCCAGAGAGATATCAAAAGGTCCACCATAATCGACAGCGACAACCGAGAAAGGCTTTATTTGGTTTATTCTATATGACGGCAGGTTTCCCATCATAGGAGCTGAAGCTTGTGTAGGGTTTACACGAAAACATTTTAAGCAACCCAAAATCACAGAACGAATAGCTCGTTTCGGCGACAAGATCCAAAAGGATTGCGCAAGCAAGTTTTGCAATGTTTGCGCGCCAGGATGCATGAATTTTTTATGGTATTCATCGATAATGAGAACGGTTAGGCGGTGACTGCGCGGCAATAACAGAGGATACTTGACGTTGAACTCTGCGTCAGCATGGGCCAAGCGACCGCCCACCCTCAAAAGACCCGCATCATCGAGAAAAGGCGACAATTTGCGCAAGCCCTTTGGAATAGAGTTGGGGGAACTCCTTTGAAGGTTTTCAATCTCATGTGAGAATGCACCTTGCTGCACATATTTTACTAAGAATAGGAAAGCTCTATTAATTTCATAGACTTGCAAAGGCCCCACAAGTTTATTTTTAGGAACAGAATTCTTCGAGTTCTGTACAAAACGGAAGCAGTACGATAGGACGTGTTTAAGCTTTGAAAGCGACGAGAATTTGTTTATCAATTTGTCAACGCAATTGACATCAATGTCAGTCAGAAGGCTGAAAATCCTTTGTTCGTCTTGCAAGGTGTCCTCTTTGTCAAACGATAGCGACGACTCCGGCCAGTTTTCCTCGAGGTCTGCAAGGAACGAGGGACCATTCCACCAGACTTCGTTAGCAGCAAGATCCGCAGGAAGCATTCCACGAGAACCACTGTCAGCAGGATTGATAGAGGTACTCACATGACGCCAACAATCAGGCGCGATAATTTCTTGGATGTGGCTGACCCTATTGGCCACGAAGGTCTTCCATTTGGAGGGACACGACTTAGTTTAGTTTAGTTTAACGGGGCTTTTATCCGCACTTAGCCTCTTGATTGGGCCATTGTGCGTGATGTTTTAGTAATACCTACTCCAACCAACATAGGTCGTCCCAGAATCGTCCCATCCTTCACTGTTTCTCCATTCGGTGAGGTGTTTTTCTGTGGTTCTTGAACGCAGCCATGTTTTTATTTGGGCCTGAGGTATGGGCAGTAGTGGTTCCGGTCCAAATACTGTATTGCTTGAGCCTCTCTTGGCCAGCTCATCTGCTGCGTCGTTACCCAGCGAGTTGCTATGTCCTTTTATCCATTGCAGGGTTACACTATTTGTGGTTGCAATGGATTGGAGTGCATTGTGGCATTCCAGTATTAGGACAGAGGTAATTGTGTTGTTTTTTAGGGCTTGAAGCACCGATGCACTGTCTGAGATGATCTTTATTTTAAAATCACTGACGTCTCTGGCTGCAACTGCTTGTGCCGCTCTGGTGATACCGATACATTCGGCTTGGAAGATTGTGTTTAATTTATCTAGGGTATTTGATATTAAAATGTTTAGATCATTCGAGAAGACGCCGGCTCCAGTACCGTGTGAGGTCTTGGAGCCGTCCGTATATATCCTAACTTCATTGATGCCAGAGCTATCTACTGCTTCTGCAGTGAGTTGGATGTCGTAACTTCTATCGAACACATGGTGGCATGAAGTTTTATCCATGGGCGCCTCAAGGAGTGGTATTTCCTTCAGGATCCCATGCAAAACTTTTGAGTGTGTTGTTTCTGTATTTACTTTCCATAGTCCGTTTGATCTTAGTCTTAAAGCGGTTGCCTGAGCTTCCTCCTGTGTGACCAGATCCAGAGGTCTTAAATTTAGAAGATACTCTAACGCTGCTGATGGAGTTGTTCTCATGCATCCAGTAGCTGCTACACTAGCTAGGCGTTGCAGACTCTGGAGTTTCGTTTTCACCGTGGTCAGTTGAGTTCTGGGCCACCATACAACTGATCCGTAGGTAATAGAAGGTCTGATGACTGATGTGTATAGCCAGAGTGTGATCTTTGGGTTAAGACCCCATCTCTTACCAACTAGTCTTCTACACTGATTAAAAGCTATACAGGCCTTCTTTGTTTTAGCCTCTAGGTGACTCGCCCAATTCAATTTGTTATCAAGAATTATGCCCAGATATTTCACTTGCGTTGATAGGGAGAGTCTTGTGTTGAAAAGCTTTGGTAGTTGTAATTCTGGTAACTTCCTTTTGTTGGTAAAAAGGATAAGTTCTGTTTTCTTGGGGTTTACTGAAAGTTCGTGTTCTTCACACCATTCCTCTACTATCTGCAGAGCAGAGCGCATCACTTTGCATAGCATATCTTCACTAATCTTCAGCATTCCCGTTTATCAGTATAGCAAGGTCGTCTGCATAACCAATAGTAGTGTATCCTCTGTCATTTAGTTTCTTTATGAGGCTGTCCACTACTATGTTCCAGAGAAGTGGAGATAGAACGCCTCCTTGGGGGCATCCTCTTACTACCTTGGCTCTTGTGGTAGTATTTCCCACTATCTGAACCGCCCTTTTGCTGACCAGTTCAGTGATCCAGTTTCTTATTACTGGTTTTACACTAAATTTTTGCAGGGCGTGGTTAATGCTGTTGTGTATTGTTTTATCAAAAGCTCCTTCGATGTCTATGAAGGCAGCAAGTGTTGAGTTTTTATTGGTTATAGCCGTATCTATTTTGTGCACTACCATGTGTAAAGCCGACTCTGTTGATCTGCCTTTCCTGTACGCATGTTGTTGGGGATGCAGTGGTTTGCTTTTTAAAGCTCCATCCCGTAAGTGTCGATCTACCAGTCTTTCCAGTGTTTTCAGAAGAAAAGATGTTAGACTGATGGGCCTGAAAGATTTGGCTTGTGTGTAGTCCTCTTTTCCTGGTTTAGGTAGGAAGACTACTTTTGCCTCTCTCCAAAGTGTGGGAATATATTTGAAAGCTATACAGGCCCGGTAGATTGGTATTAGGTGCTTGGTTACCTGTTTTAGTTGCCATTGTAGTAGGGCCAGGAATATTCTGTCCAGCCCTGCGGATTTGAAAGGCTTGAAGCTCCTTAGAGCCCATTCTATTCTATCCGCAGTTACGAGCTTGTTGGCCACATCCCATTCGCTGGTTGTTGGTGCGCTGTGGTGGTCATTAGGCCACTCTGAGTCGGATGTGATTTGGCATCCGGGAAAATGGGTCTCCAGCAGTACTGCGCTGGTTTCATCGTCCGAGGTTGTATAGGTGCCGTCGTCTTTTTTAAGGGAGCCCAAAAGGTTGAGATCGCCTTTAGCAAGAACTTTCTTAATTTTTCCGGCTTGGTTTGTTGAGTTTATACTACTACAGAAATTACGCCAGGCTTCTGTCCTTCGATACCTGATCCGTTTTTGTAGTGTTTCTGCGCTGTTTTATACTTGTCCCAGTCCTCGGTGGTTCTGGAATTTTTCGCTTGGTTGAAGAGTTTCCTAAGGCCCTTGCGCAATCTCTCTAGTTCTGGCCCCCACCATGAACTCTTGTCAAGGCTTTTAGGAGTTATAATTGGACATGCCAGTTCGTATCCGCTCAAAAGAGTGTCGGTTAGGAACTGTACGCCGCGTTCTATGTCGTTCGTACTGAGTAATGCATCAGCTGTTTGTGCATCACTTAGTGCCTCGTTTGTTAATTTGGTATACCTAGTTATATCTGTTTTTCGGGGGTTACGATATGGAACAGGGTTTGTTATCTTATGCCGTAAATTGAAACACACACGGCGGTGATCTGCGAAAGATGGTTCGCTCGACACGTGCCATCCCTCAACAAGATTTGCCGCCGCATGTGTAGCTAGAGTAATATCTATAATAGTTTGGTACCTAGAGCTTACAAAAGTGGGTTCCGCACCCCTATTCATAATGTTTAGGTTTGTTTGGAATAAAAATTCGGTTAGTAACTCACCCCTTCTGTTTGCATTCTTACTTCCCCATAGCGGATGATGTGCGTTGCAGTCAGCCGAGATGATGAGTTCCCAGTTCGATGCCTCGCAGTGTCGCACCAGTTCGACGAGTTCACTTGGTGGAATGTCACCGTCGCTCGGCATGTACACTGAGGCCAGGACTAGGATGGTTTGTGTTTCTGTCACAAGTTTCACAGCGGTGAGATCTCTGGAACAGAATTGGTTAAGCAGTGTGGCTGCTATGGTTTTGGGAATATAAATACAGGTTCTAGGTTTGTCAACTACCGTGTTCAGCATTAACTTACCACCGATGTTGTTTAGACCGCAGATTCTGTTGTTTCTTATCCAGGGTTCCTGGATAAGGGCGACGGTCTCGTTGTTTGCCTCCAGCACTCTGCGTAAGGTCGCCGCCGCTATTTGTTTATGCTGGAGGTTGGTCTGTATGACGTTTAGGGTGGAGCTATGGGCTGAGCAGGTCATCTTCGTCGCTGGTGTGCCCGCCGCTCTGCGACGCCGAGTTCAGGTCTCCCCCGCTCGTACCCTGTCGGGGAGCCGAGGTAGACGGCGTCGAGGCTATTGCCCCACTCGTCGCTGCTGGTTGTGCTTTCGCCGTAGTCGCCTCGTCCGATGTGAAAAAGCGGATGTACCCACTTCCCGACATGTGTGCTACACGTCGGTCACGGCTGAGGATTACCTGTTTTTGGTCTTCGGGGATGCCCAGGGTCAGGTAGACTACCTTCTCCCCGTCTTCTGGTTCTTCGGGTTTGTCATCCACCGTCATGTCGTACAGCTGCCAGGACTCGACTTTGTACCACGGGTTCTGGGCGCAAAGGACCCTGTGCAGTGTAGCAGTCTCCGTGATACGGGTGTGGATGAGAAGCCCTGCCTTTATCTTCTTTTTCATCTCTGATTGTCTAATGACAGCCAGAGTGGTGTCAGGAATAGGTGATGGGATGTTTTTTACTGACCTTTTTAGCCAGCTGAGAGCGTTTGCGTCCTCACACCACATCGCTAGGGCCCCGTCCATGAGGAAAGGGCGACCGCGGAAAGATGGGGCCGGCATGCTCGGAGACTGCAGAGACAGAGCGGCTTGCAGAATACTGGCATCAATAGCCACCTGCAGCTGCTTGGCCTGGCTGGTCGAGAGGTCCCTAGGTGGAACGGTAACAACTGCTACCATCAGATGCGATTGTGTCGCATCCGCGTAACTTACCGTCCGCTTCGCTCCGGTTTTCGCGCGCTTGGCATCCCCTCTAGGAGTCTGGGTTTCATCAAGGCGAGGACGCTTCGAAGAAGCGTGCCCGTCCAGACTTACCCCTCCCCCAGACTGTTCCTGCTCAGGAGCAGTGGGAGCCACCGCAGCTGGCCGCCGTCCGCGATGACCTCTTGGCATGCGCCTCATTGTCTGCTGACCAGATGGTGGTGGTGGTGGTGGTGGTTGGTTCTGGGACTCCGTTCCCTCGGGTGCCGTTGCCGGTGCCTTCGGGTCGGACTGATAGGGCTCGCGCCGCGTTTCCGTGGCTGCAGTCACCGTCTCAGTAGGAGCGGATTTAGGGTGGGGTAAGGGTTGGGGCTTTCCTTCCTGCGCGCCGGTTGTGGCGACTACATCCAGGTAGGCCCTTCTGCCCTTTGGTATTCTCTTGTTGCACGCGCGAGCTCCTTTTAGAGGGTCGCTTATGTGCGGCAACATTCGTCCATTGTGACGTGGTGTTGGTGTCACGTGGTATGGCCTCTGCGAGGCCCGACAAGTCAAGACTTGAGCAATTTTTGTCCCCCCCAGAATACGTGGGACAGACTGAGCTAGGCTCAGTGAAGGATTCTCCACTGCCTGAGGCAGCGGTACCTTCCTGGGGTAATGTCTTTTTAAAATTTGCGTCCATCTGATGGTTTGGGCATAGGTATTAAAAACCAGAAACTCGCACTTACCTGCCCTTGGTGAGTGTGGTACCGCTTTCTGAGGGTATTTAGTGCCCCAAGGCCAGGTGGGCCCGAAATGTGGTTATACGCCGCCACTGTTCGGCTCAGCCAGTTGGTTCGGTTTTAAGGCGCCAAAGGTTCGCCTGTCGCTCTTTATATTTTGCTGCTGTGATCCCGAGGTAGGTGGAAATGAACGGGGACTCGTTGCAGACCACAGCATTGCCCGGGGAGGACGACCCACACTGATGTAGGTGTGGGCCCATCAATAGGCCGAGGCGTCAGCCTAGAGACGGCGTGGACGTATACAAAGAACTTGTCGGTGTGCGCCTGATAGCCTCGACTCCGCACTCTCGAGGCGTGCGCTGCTGGTATTCTTAGCATTTTGTCGGAGTGTATTTCCTGGCTGAAAGAATACACCCCACTAAGACCTACACCAATCTCCCCCCCCTTGGGGGACACGACTTAATCCATGTCAGAGTGACGCTGGAGTCAGACCAGGCGAAGAGTTCAGTAACAGTGTGAAATGGCTTGAGAGCCTCCACTATAGATTGTAACAAGTCTGACAGCAACACTGCAGCCTGGAGCTCTAGTCTAGGAATAGACAGCTTGCGAAGAGGTGCAACTCTAGACTTTGCACAACAAAGACGAACAGAGACGAAGCCTTCCGCGTCAACGACACGACAATACACCACAGCACAGTAACCACGCTCGGAAGCATCACCGAAACCGTGGAGCTGCATTGTGATGAAGGACTGAACCATGCGACGAGGAATCGAAACTGATGCCAATAAAGGCAGCTGAGATTTGAAGCGCGACCACTCAGACTGAATAGCTTCCGGCAAATCATCGTCCCAAGAGACCCCAGAAGTCCAAAGAAGCTGCATAAGATATTTAGCATGAAACGTAACAGGGCCGAGGAATCCTAAAGGATCGTATGCTATACAGGATAGGATCGTTCGTTTCGTACATCTTTGGTCTCCCTCGTCGGTAACCTTGAACTGAAAGCTATCAGACTGAGGCATCCATAAAAGCCCCAAGATTTTGAGAGAAACATCAGAGATGTCCTCAAAGCATCTGAAACTCTCCGAATAGAGTTCCGAAGAAGCAAGATCAGCAAAGAAATCTTTATGATTGGAGGTCCATTTCCTCAAATGGAAACCACCCGACGACAATATTTTTATTAGCTCGTATCTCACAAGTAGAGCCGATTCGATAGAGTCTGCGCCTGAAACCACGTCATCAACGTAGATGTCACGGCTGAGCACCGAAGATCCACGAGAATAATCAGCAGCAGAGTCCTTGGCCAGTTGGGCAATAGTGCGTAGAGCTTGAAATGGAGCCGACGACACTCCATATGTGACGGTACGAAGCCTGTAATCACGGACAGGGTCTTCAGGAGTGGAGCGCCATAAAATGCGTTGGTACTCCATGTCCTCGTCGGGCTCTAAAATATTCCTATACATCTGCTTTACATCACCAGTGAACACAACTTCATGCCAACGAAAGCGAATTAACAAATCAAAAATATTTGTCTGCAGCTTTGGCCCAGACAACAAAGTGTCATTTAGCGATACTCCACGTGCGTCCCTGGCGCCAGCGTCAAATACGACACGAAGGGGAGTGGTCACAGACCCAGGCCGCAGAATACCATGGTGAGGCATGTAATAAAATTTACCATCTTTACATGTCGGAGGCTCTACCTCTTCCATGTGGCCACTAGTTTCATAATCTTCCATGAAAGAGGCATAAGCCTTTCGAAAATTAGGGTTACAGTTTAATTTCTTTTCTAATGAAAGTAATCTTTTGAGAGCAATCTCACGAGAATTTGAAAACGTAGGCTTGTTCGAAGGATCGACGAAAGGTAAGGGCACTACGAATCGACCTTTACTATCACGAG
This sequence comes from Diarsia dahlii, assembly GCA_949775195.1. NCBI lineage: Eukaryota > Metazoa > Arthropoda > Insecta > Lepidoptera > Noctuidae > Diarsia > Diarsia dahlii. The sequence continues at coordinate 8,214,803 of OX459210.1, read as the reverse complement.
AATAGCTTTTGACAAAATAGTCTTCGCATAGTTGATCCTCCTTCGACAAGAAATAATTGGTAGGAGAATTAACATTTTCTAATTCCCAAAATTTTTTAAGGGAATTATCTAACGACAAATTTGACAAAGATTGCGACACGATAAGGCAATCATTGCTACGACAGCGAGAACGAGAAATTTTATTGTGAGTGGGGATCGCAGGAACATCACAACAACCACCCATCACAATCCAACCAAAGACGGTGTTCAATGCCCTTGGTTGACCAGGCTTACCCCGCCTGAGACCAGGCAAGAGCGACGAAGCGAAAACGTCTGCACTCAGCAGCATGTCTATAGGTCCTGGATTTGCAAACCCAGGATCAGCGAGATCCAATTTATTTATGTGAGACCAACCCGATAAATCGACAGGCTGAGATGGTTGATCAGCACAAATCGAAGGAAGAACAAGTGCTTCTAATTAAAAATTTGATATCTGACTTGTATTAAGAGTCTTGACCTCACAAGATGACAATCCAAGAGGTGAGGCAACCGAGTGACCAATTCCACTGACTGACTGCTGACTGCAGGTTATGTTTAATCCTAGTCTTTTTGCACAAGGCTCTGAGATAAAATTGCATGCACTGGCACAATCCAATAAGGCCCTAATCGGTTGGAATTGACCAGTGTTATCCTTTATCAGAACTTTAGCAGTTGAAAATAAAACAGTAGAATTTTCAGCTCCAGCAATGGAAGTTAAAACTGTGTTATTACTTTTATTATCAGTTTCTGTCACCACGGGGGGAGGCACAGGCTCTTTACTAAGATGTAGTAATGTGTTATGAGAGTAGTTACACTCTTTACAACGAGAAGTTACACTACATTTTTTCACTCTGTGACTACTCGAGAAACACAAAATACAAAGTTTCTTTTCTTTCACAACATTAAAACGAGAACGAGCATCCAATTTTAAAAAACCTTCACATGTGGTGAGACTGTGCTGGCCAGAACAAAAGGCACAAGTCGAGTTTGATACGACAAGAACAGCCTTCGATTTGGTTTTATTATTATTTTGACTTGCAGGTTTGGAAGTAACAGAATTACTACTGGTCAAAGTTCTAACATTGGCAATTTCCAATGCCTTGAAATGTTTCTCAATAAAAGATCCAAGATCCTCATACTTTGGAATATCAGATGAATTATGTTCCAGCTGAAACAATTCTCGTGTAGACCTATCTAGCTTTGACCACAGTAAATAGAACAACATAAAGTTTTTGTCTGGCAAATTATACTTTTCCAGAACTGACAAGTTCTCCGAAAATGTTCGATAAACCCGTTCCAATTCAGGACCAGATTTAGTTTTAACTGGCTCACAAAACATTAATTTGTCATAATACACCATTGCAACTTGGCATTTCTTATTGTAATGCTTCAATAAAATATTATAGGAGTCAAGATAACTGTCATCTGTGAGAGGGAAATTCTTTATCAAATCATATGCTGTCCCTTGGACACTTGACAACAAATAATGTAACTTTTCAACATTTGATATATTTGTACGCTTATGAATGAGTGAGTCATACAACTGTAAAAACGATATCCAATTTTCAAACTTGCCATCAAAGGGTTTTATGTTAATTTTAGGCAATTTAGCTGACATTGGTTCACTACTTACAGTCGCAGAAGGCTTCAAGTCAACTTGCGATAACTTCGCTCGAACGCGAGTTTTGACTGCTCTTAATTTATTTTCAAACGTTGCCATAACTTGCAATTCAGTATTCCGTAACGACGGACTTAGCGATGAAAGAAGCTTTCGCTGTGCACTATGGAAATCGTTTGCTAGGTCGTTTAAATCCTGATCTATATAACCTACTAAATAAGTGCTATCCATAAACTCTAATCGCATCATAGCGTAATCGCGCGCGATTCTGTTGACATCTGCACCTGCATTGCCCTTTTCCGACATATCATGATCACTATTCTGACTATCACTCGGCATTGTTGTAAACAATAACGAAAACAATTTAAAAAACACAAGAAATAATATAAACAAAGTTTACACAATGACAAATGACAGCCAGCTACGAATCTGTCACTTTTGACAGTCTTGTAAGGCTGCCAACATAAAATACAGAAAAGGCAATGTCTACGGCCGACGCAACCACAGCTACCAACATAAAAAACCCAACGATAAAAATCTCACTAACACCGTCATGGAACCTCAATCATTATTTTAGGTGTACCTTCGAAAGTAATTAAAATTAGATTATGATTTAACAAAATACAAAAATACGATAACTACTTCGATAAAAGGATGCTTTTCACACAGATCCGGCTCGAAGGACCAATGATTTAGTTTACGCGAGAAGTTAAGCGGACTGTATCACTAATGGGGCGGCAACGATAATGCCCGAACGAGAAATCGACAAAATGTTATATCACGACAAAGGGGTGTGCTTTGAATAGGCACTCACCTGATTGCTCCCTGGACGATGTCTTCGAAACCAGGACCTTCACGAAGGAACCCTTCCAGCTACCCAGTACTGACGTCAGACTTACCCAGTCGCTGTACAAGTTACCTTCCTTTGGTCCGGCTGAATCCAGGTATCATGGAAGCTCGAGCACCGATTCAACAGCACACTCACGAATATACGAGAAACTGAGGTTAATTTCACAACTTTTAAATATTTTGAAGTATCATGACGGTTTCAATAATGACGAGGAAACGTATTCGCGCCCACGCGCTTCAACCCACGACGAGACAAGAAAAAAGCAGAGACAATCTCTAGGAATGTTGCTAAACCCAAAATTGGTTTCAGGGTTGCCATTACAAACCACTTAATTAATAAATTTAAGTTACTAAAGTGAACACTGACAGTCACTTGAATTATTTTTATTTTTCATAGATTTTATTTTGCAAAGCTAAATAAACGACAGTGCCTATACAGTAAAGCGATCGAAACAAAGATGTTTCACAACATAGCGGTCAAAAGGTCAAATAAAATGAATTACTCGGCTCCAACTATATTTCACTCCACGCTTCCTGATGTCAAGGAAACCATTGCATCCACACCAGTCATCGTTCTCACAATTAAATTAAATTAATATAAATCTCAATTTGCTTCCATCTTTATTGTAATCGGAAAATATATTTATTCCTTTTTTAAGGTTCCGTAAATTGAACAGAGAAAACTGCACAGCTAGATCACACTGAGTATCATAATAAATTACCGAATCAATAAAAAAATAAAAATCGAAAAGAGCCCTGACCTCTGGTAACTCGGACCCTGTTCCCAATTCGGGTGGGCTACTATTTTTTATATTTTTAAATGTTTTATAAAAAGAAAAAACTAAAATATAAGAAAAAATTATAATTATAGCTAAATAAAGACAAATAAAGTTAAAATTACATGTAATAATTATAATTCATATGAGGAACGTATTTTTTTCTGTGGTTTTAGTGTTAAAATAACATTGTATCGCACGCCGCGAGCGCTACAAAGTCCTTCATGTGCGAATCCGACTCACACTTGGCTTCTTTTTGTTTATTTATTGGACATTCATAATTTAAACAATTCCATTAACCGGCTGGCGGTGTTGCTAATTGTTACTGTTTCCGATTATTGTTAAATAAAGGTACATTATTTACTGTAGTAAGTAAAGGAAAAAAACAATAAGTCAAGAAAATATAAATTGCACCCAAAATAAAATAAGTTTATTGATACAAAACACCTTTGTTTACAATGCAAAGAAATTTACACACAGGTACATTGGTTTTTTGTAAAAAGGCTGCGCAGATAGTGAAGACCCTGCATCCTAAACTAGGGGACTTTGTGACTAAGGAGTCAGTGTTCTACGGTAACTTGGTGTACAAAATAAACCTTTGTTTGTCTGTGTTAATAAGAATAAGAATAAATTTATTAAGTCATTGTTACAATAGTTTCTGAACATAACTAGCACTAATAATAAACCAAAAAGACCAGTATTAGCTATTAAAATGAAAGTCCAGCACATCGAACCATTCACCATGATGATGTTATGACCTGAATCCACTAGATAGCATCATTTCCTTTGACTGGCCTGTTGGTCTAGTGGTTAGTGACCCTAACTGCTATGCCGGAGGTCGTGGGTTCGATTCCCACCCAGGACAAATGTTTGTGTGATGAGCACGATCATTTGTTCTGTGTCTGGGTGTAATTTATCTATAATATGTATGTATTTAGAAATATATAAGTATGTTTATCAGTTGTCTAGTACCCATAACACAAGCTCTGCTTAGCTTGGGACTAGATGGCGTTGTGTGATAGTTGTGGAATATTATTATTATTATTATTATTTCGATGGAAATAAAAGAAAAGCCATATTAATCAGTACGTGCCATTGCCAATTCTGTTCTAATCAGTTTCCGTAAACAGTAGGTAACTCACTATCTAGTGAGATAGACAAGATAAGTCATTGAACGATACGTTTCGACGGTCAACTATTGAGGATTCGAGGCCTTTGATAAAGCAATTAATTTCGTTTTTCCGGTAGCAATGGCAAAAATAATAATGCTAAATTTTTTGCACAATCATCACGGCGAAAAAAGAGATACCTAGTTTTCCTGTGTCGTTATAAATATACGTAGGTAAACTTTTATTGCAGACCGTCAATTTTTTCATCGAAAATACAAATGATCGAACGGTTTACTAGCTGAATTGTTTGCAATTTAACATGAATAAATAATTTTAGAACAATATGAATATCAGAAAAAAGAGAAACAATATTATCACGTCATAATTTCAACCGAAATGCGTCCACTGCTTGTCATAGGCGTCCCCAAGTGTTGCCACATTCACCGGCCACATTGAGGGGATCCCCGCAACCTTCATCAGGTCATCGAAACAGGTCCATAATCGCATAAACCCTGTTTTTTCGAAACAAAGTTCAGCTCTCGAAGAAGGCTCATTTTGGAGAGTAGGTATTTCGAAGTCTAAAGCCCCATGACCATACACCCTACTCCGACCCTGTTGCCCCATCTAACATGGAGATATTTGTCTAAGCATTTGAGAATAATATTATTCTCCTCACTTACTTCCGTGAATTCTTTGTGTACTTAACTGCAGTTATGCGTCTTAATTACTCATTACTGCTATAGGAATTTTAAGTGTGCGAGTGGTAACACAAAGAGTGCGATGTCACAGTAAAATAACGTGTTTAAGGTTTATTTACAAACAAAATGTAATTATTGGGGTTTGTGGGTAAAGAATAATAGCCGCATGATTGTAGTGGAAGTTAAGCTACCCTTGCCGAGGTCGTCATGGGGATGGGTGACCATGTACTTCGAAATGTTTCCGTGTTTTGGAAAGCACGTTAAATAGTTGATCCAAGTTGTTTTATTTGGTAAGAAGTCCGATAGTCTAACTGGGTAGTGGGGGTCAAATAGGAAGTCGCTTCATGTAAATGCTGGTATTCAGCTGCATCTGGATGGTTTTAAAGAGAGTCCCAAAATATTCGGAAAATGGGAAGGTAGATTTTATCAGATCGTCGACCATTGGTTAAGCAATTTGGCCCGCCAGCTCATACCAATGGTCTCCCCTGAATACCCTGATTTCACACATAACTCGCAATTCAACCTAGGACATTGTCGTCTGCTTAACCGGACTATTTTGTGGGTATCTTGAGTGTAAGGCCTTTATCCAGAGTTTTCAGCGATCACTCGGTCACTCGATTGATTATGTAGAATGATTGTACCTTCTGCTTCTATCCATTTTGTGGCTACTTGTTTTTCCTCCACACGGCGTGAATCATTATTTTATTTTGTTTATAATATCTTTATTAGATTTAAACTTCTAGTTATAAAATTGTCGGCTTCCTAATCAACTAGTAATGTTATGGTTAAATAATAATTTACAACAAGCTTCGTTTAATCTAGTGTAAATATTTAATTTAGTCTGGTCTGGCGAAACAAGTGGTATCCATTTTGATACTTTATGTATCCTAGTCATCTGTTGACCAGTCTTTTTTAGTTTATTTTTGGATGAGTATAGTTATTGGGTCCAGATTTATCAGTGTAAACAAAGTTTTTCTTACTTTTTGATGATAGAATTCAAGGTTTGCGGTTTTTTTAGAGATATAAGTAGATCGAACTTTATTAGAATCCTCTTCAGGGCCGTATTAGTCACGTGATTCAATGCGACACCCTTTTGGTAGCCCACTGCCCACACCTCCAAAACCCAACTAAGAACCTAAACAAACTAGGGATCCTGTGCTAGAATTTATTAAATGCGTCGCGCTTTGTTAATCCGCTACTCTTCACAATTTTCTTCAAAAATATTTTTTCTTCTATTTCTTTCATTGTTTCAATCATTAGACGAAAGAAAGAAAAAGATTAGTCTCACAGGACCAACAAAACAAAAATGGTTAAATAAAAAATAAAGCGGCACGGTTGGCGCAGTGCCTCAGGCAGTTGACTGCTGCGCTACGTGTCGTGGGTTTGATCCCCGTACGGAACAAATGTTTGTATGGCCTACGGATAGTTGTTTCGGGTCTGGGTGTTTGTGTATGTGAGTTGAAATGTTTGAGAACACACCCACGATACAGGGGAAATTCCTAGTGTGGGGCAAAGTTTAAAAAAAAAACTTGTCTCATACAAGGCCAAAACGCATATCTCAGCATGACATCCTTACGTCATAACCATGCATAACATTAAACTATGAAGCCACAGATGTAATAGGAATACCCTGCAACCTGTATAACACGTCACAGTATCAAAATAACAGGGTCACAACGCGCATAATAACATTATATTATATTAACGGTCATAAAGTGACGTATGAATGTATTCCTTCACCAATTCTACTTGACACGCGGCAGAATTTGGAACTATGTCGAAATGTATGTGTTGGTGACGTTTTTCTGAACAAGCAGCGCCACCCTGATGTTTGAAGTTATGTTGGTGTCTGCGCACGCGTTTGAGGTGTGCTTGCGAAATGTTGTTGCTTTTCATACACGTGGAGTGACGTGTCTTTTGTTGAGCTTGGTTAGGAACACGCGTCTATAACGGATGAATGAAATATAATTATTTGTTTAATACACTATTTACTTTATGCATATAAAAAATGTAAATTGGAACAAAAAAATGTTGATATGGACATCGACGCACAATGAACACCACGTATTTAGTACAGTATTCGGAAACAGTAATGTGACACCGATAGAAACTAGATGGACTGAGTAAAGAATTATATGGGAAGAAAGGAGGTCTCTGATGAGATCACATCGCTGATTCCAAATGAATTGTTCTATGGGCAGGAGTGCAACCGTGTAGGTAACGGTCATTATGTATGGAATAATATGTTGTTTGTGGAGTTTAAGTTTTCAGCCACTGTGCGGTTTAAGCTACATTTCTTTCAGCCACGAGCTGTAGTTCTGTATGTCTCTCATCCAGGTGTTACCAGCTCACTTACAATGCCTTCAGCCAAACGCATAGCTCTTTTTGCGCACTCTCTAATTCGGAGATATCGTGTGCAAAAAGAAGGACAGGTATTTTTCCAAAAGGCTGAAATTGCCAAACATTTATACATATTGCGCATTTCACAATATTACAGTAGTATCACCCAGATTTGAGATAAAAATCAACAAGTCATCTTATACCCACGATTGTATTATTATCTCTAAGCGGTGTAGATATTTTAGCGCTTTCTAGACTTGTATGACTGCGCGTGACATGATCTTGCGAAATCTTCTCCTTAATCACACGTTTGAAGCATGTTTACAAAATAATGTCTTTTTGATTGTAAATCTGTCTCGATGGGGTCGCGAGTCCGTCCTGTCTCGTTGGCAGTTTACAAACGCTAGTGAGGATCTTGAAAAGGTGTCTGGGGCAGATTGAGAAGAAGAGGAAGGAATTGGTGTTACAGAGCCTCTTTATAGGAGAGGCTTATGTCCCGCATTCAAATGCATTAGATAGAGGTCAGTTGACTGCTGTGTTCGATTTCCAGGTCGTTACATCCAGGTGCTTCTATCCAGTGGTAACCTGCCCCCGTATTCACAAATACTTCGTTTTGATTTCGATTCGGCCAGTCGTATGTCTATTTTTTTTTGCATTATTAAAAAGAGCGAGTACAAAAATAAACAATATTTGTAATCAAGTTCTCGAAAATGGCTCTAATGATTTCGATGAAGTTTCGAACGATCGAGACGATCGAACGAGAAATTCCTAATGGAAAAACTCAAAAATATTTATTCCGTTCTAGGATCTGAACACAGGACCTTATCCTCTACTGTATCACTTACGATGACAAGACCACCGAGGCAGCTTGCGGCGTTTCGTTATGATAAGTTAGGTCTTAAATGACTCACATAGCTGAGGATGTATCTAGCAAACGGTTGTTGGAATTAATCATAATTAAGTTGACATGAGCGTGCACGCAATGTCAGCACGCATCTAGGTACACGTGATTGTGGATGCTATGATTATGGTTTACTAAACCATGTCCTTTATAACATGTGGTTTCTTGTTATTATGATGTCCTTAGGAGATGAACAGTCTCTTATTCGGTTTTTATTGGATATGTTTCGAAGAGTATGCATTGGTTTTGTGGCTGTCCCCTATCCGTTTTCTATCATCGGATGAGCAAAGATACGGAGAAGCGTCACCGTAATGTGGTTGAAGTCCCACAGACCCCTGTCGGGGCTGCGGGTTGTTCGAAAGAGATACCGCGGCCTCGGACTCAAAGGGCTAAGAAAAAACATAGGTGGTTTTTAGTCTGTAGAAGTCTGAAATTCCGCTCCGCCCAGAGCTGGAGGAGTCATTTAATGATTACCCACTCTCCAAAATAAAAAAAAAACCCACGGACTCAAAAAACAAGCGATGCTAAGATGTGATCGCATGATGCATTAGTAGTTTTTATGTTTTCTACAAATATAAGGAATGTGCCACTAAAGAATGTGAATAACTGGTTTCCCGTAGAATGTATATTAATTAAATATTATTCGAATCATGTTAATTCTCGCTGTTTATAAATGAGTGTTTATGAAAACTTGTTAGTTACTGATGACGAGCAGTGGAGTTTGAAGCCCAGGCAGGCCACATAATGAGCCTAGAATAGGCTTGCTGTCTGTGAGGGAGTATTCATCCAACATCCAGGATGCTGTGTGTAGAATGCCATTATATCTTTGAAATCTTAATTCTGAGACACACCGGTTTGGTGACATAGTAAGGAAATCAGCGTCCTTGAACTAAAAATACGAAATCCTTCATAAGGATAAAAATCGTTATGGTGTCATAACGATTTTTGTTATGACATGATTATTTGTATTGATATTTGAAGCTTGATTCTACAATATTATCTTATGCACGTGTCTTCACAAGAACTGATGAAGAAAAGACAATTTCATAGGCCAATGATTTATTGGACATCAAAACTTTTATTAACTCGATCATCAATACGACCCAATGAACTACGGATCAATTGGATGGCTTTGTTAATAATTTGGGTACCTACCATTAAGACTAGCGTAGATCAGGGCGGACATGTCCTATAAACCAAAACCCGAAGATAGTGACACTGACAGGATTTTTGTAGCCAGTAACCCTGATACAGTGTTGGTAGATCGATTAGAGGGGAATGATGGCACATGGCGAGAACCTGATGAAAGCCGTGAAATATAAGCAAATCAAGTATCTTGACATATCCCGCGAGGTTGACGACATATGGGATGTGAACTCAGCGACTTAATTCCCAAAATATCTGAGGAGGTTTTTGTAGGGCAATTTGTTCAAGGATTCAGAAAGCGGTATTGGACCCTGTTCCCGATATGTGCCCAACTCGCATAGGGCTTGTGTGGTGTGATGGTAATAACCACCCCCTCCCACACATAGATATAGGATAGGAGGCCTGTGCTCTAGTAGGGGGGAAAATAAAGACTGATTTCTTTCGTACATAGGAAAATAATCTGGAGACTTACCATGACGCAATAAAGTTATAAACCAGTATTATATTATTCTAATTCCTGGAAAGCATATGGAGCTGGATATCCTCTACAGCTTCGAAAATCTTCCCTGGGGAACTGCCCATATTTGTTGTGCAATGCAATGTCTTTTGTTCCGGCGATAAGCATAGGTAGGGTATACTCACTAATGAGCTCCCAACGCAGCTCCCAAAGTGCTTTACTGAAATTTTACAAATCGGAGTACTACGCCTCGCCGCAGTTACAATATGCGCTTAGCTTAAAACGCGTACGCATTGCCTGCACGGGGCCGGCAATGCGTGCGCGTTTTTGGACACATGTTGCAAGATGCGCCTAAAACACGTGCTCTGGATGATTTAATCCTGAGATGAATGAGATTAAATGAGAATTAGAAGTAATATGAGAAAGGCTCGTCTGATTGTAGCCAGTTTAAAAGTGTTTGAACTTGATATTTAAAAAAAGTTACATGGCATTGTTATCACCTATCCATAGCCAATAAGCCTGATATAGTGGTGGTGGAGTGAACGGAATTGAATTGTGTGGGACAAAATGAATGTACTCTTTTGTGAATGTCACTCAACATTGCGTTTCTCCCTTTGAGTCATCATCATCACCTGCCTAGCCATTTCCTAACAATGTTGGGGGTCTTTGAGCTCCTTGTATTTGAAGAAAAACAGCCACCCGGGTCAATTTTCAGGTTTGACTAGCATACCAATTTAATAATAGTTACCTTCGAGCCTCGGAAAGCACGTTATGCCGTTGATCCCGGCTGTCAATTGTAGATTTTTGAAAGTCTCTACAGGTAGTCAGGGGCCCGAAAGTCTGAAAACCTGTCTTACCAAGGGGTATGGTATTATCTAGTACCAAATGGGTTGTGCAGGTCAGATGGGCAGGCGCTTTATGTAAAATACTGGTATTCAGAAGCACCCACTTAGACTGGAAGCCGATCTCAACATGGTTGCAGTGACCATTCAGATGTTAGTCGTCGAGGGATGGAAAAATGGTATATTTCTTGATAGTTAAAAAACAAATAAAAAAAAACAAAACAAAGACTAGTAAAAGTAATAAAGGAAGTAACATAGCTGTAATAAAAGAACCACGTTCTCTTGCGCCGGCGCCGCTTCGACCTCGCGTTATTGAAGTTAACAACTTATTAAATCATTCGACGCACGCCAATCGTTGTTTGTTTTGTTTTTTTATTGTTTCATTTGTTTTAATGGTGTTTGTTGTCATGCTTCGCTTTGTTAGTTTGTTTGTCAACTACATAGTTCGCTAATACAACAGTATTCGGCATTTTTTTTTAAATTAAAAGCTACGTGCTTTTAATTATAAAAAAATGGATATGAGAAACATGTTGTGAGGAAAGTTTTGAAAGAGTAGAGGATGACCAAAAAGTCGATAGATGGACCATGATTACTTTTTGTTTAGAGCTCCAAATAAAAAGTATACGTGGTAGGTACATTTCACGTTTTCAGTGTTATTAATAGTGTAAAGGTGGGTAAAAGGTGACTGCTGAGATGAAAAAAGAAAAAAAGACTTTCTGCTCCGATCCCAAATGAATTGGAATTAGGAATTAAGAGCATGATGATAGGTATATTATGATATTAAGATATGACATTGACATATATTTTAATCCATTATACGAAGTGGTCGAAAAACGAGGGTTAAATTGTTAGTGAAACACGCAAATTCTAGTCTCCGTTAAAAAACATAACTTATTCAAGAAGAAAACAAGTCCATTTGTATTATTTCCACTTCAGTTACTATTCTTCATTGCTACAAAGTGAAAACGTTTGGAAAATGGGTCAAGCATAATTGTTAATTTTCCACTCAGCTTAGTCTTTTGAATTTGTAGAAAAAAGAGGGAACGTTTCCGAAATAGGTCAACTTTAATATTTTTCAGAGGGTCTTTCAGATGTAACGAAAGACAGGGACAAAATATGTTGGAGGTACATTTTAACGCCTAAAATTGGTTATTCTTTGTTTAATATTTAAAATGAAAAAGTTCTACAAATATGATGCTTTCAAACTGATGAATTGAATACTGAAAAAAAAAAATACACGAGATGGGAAAACTTTTTGGGAAGCATTGTTGAAATCAAATCTAGTAGGCGACTCCGACAAATCAGAGGTGCGTGTCTTGGGGTCGAAATTAAGACCTATGGCATTAAGTCCTCCTCTGTACCTTGTGTTTGAAGTGTTGAATAAATCTAGAAAATACAAAACAATACACAATAGTAAACAGATTCAATGGCATTATCTACAACCTCTATAGGAGTTTTTGGACCGAGAATTAATATGACTACGACTATGGTACCATCATAATACATTAAAACCACGTCCCACAGCATCATTTGTTTACTTTAATTGTTTATTTTGTTTGTAATTGAACATTCAGGGTCCGTATTGTGTAGAAACCATAAGTGACCTCTGAGTGCCCTTGAGTGGTACTAGATAATGTAAACTTCCTTTGTAGGTCATTTGCGGCTGTGGAAATTATGTGATTGTTAGGTGTATTGTTGTTATTACGGGTCTGTGGATGGTCAGTAATAGGCTAGCTCACCGACCGTCCGGCTTAGACCCTGTTTCCACCGAAGTGGAGAGGAGAGATGTGCGGAAATCGGCCAATCTTAGTAAAAATTTATTCTGGTGTTTCGCCCTTCCTGTGATTGGTCGAATTTGGCATATCTCGTCTTCGCTCTGCTCGTCCCCACTTTGGTAGAAATCGGGCCTTATGAGGACAAGCCGTGTCGTCCGCGCGTTACTGTTCCACGCGTACCTCAAAGAGATGTCAGAAAATTGGAAGGGGTGCGCAACGCAAGGGTCGACGACTGAGTCCCATAAGCAGGAGTATAACAAACCTATTGGGCACCTGTCTTCTCGTCATCAATTTGTCATAAGCGCCTTGAGATAGCTTTAGCTAACATTTGTTTAAAGAGTTCGTGGTTAATATAACAGCCGGGTCGTAGGTCGGTCCGTCAATCGGTGACCCAATACATATCCGAGTTTCCTCCGTGTCTCATTGTATATTGCTGACAGTTCTCAGTTCAGTATTCTTTGACAGTTCTGTTGTTACAGGTAGTCAGCGGCACAAAATTCTGAAAATATTCTTACCAAGGGATATTTTATTACCTACTAACTGCTTTGTGAAGGTCAGACAGGCAGTCACTCCACGTTAAAAACTAAAAAACTAGCATTTAGTTGCATATATGTAGTTAGACTGAAAGCCGACCTTGGGGTCAGCTTCCAGTCATCATCATCTGCCTAGCCTTTTCCCAACTATATTGGCATAGTTATAGGCCAGGCAGATGATGATTTGTTCTCGCTGGGGCGGGGCGTGGTGACGGTGTGCAAAGTCAGAGATCAACTAAAACATAACCCTGTCCTGTCTTTGCTTTTGCGCTGTCGAGTAAAACGATCAATTCAAAACGATTAATCGATTTAGATACTCTATTACCTTTCATAGTAGAAATTCCCTAAGGAAAGTGTACTATTACGACCCAAAATCTAGAGTCTAATGAAACAGGTCACTATAACATAATACTTATTAAGTCCTGTATAATTCCCTGGAGGCTTGGCCCTAACTTCTCTTTTGTTTCGTAAAAGGTAATTAGGAGATTATGTCAAAGGACATTCTGTTGTCATAATACCCACTTCGCCTTATGTGTTTTTATTTTCATCGTATGCAAGTCGCGATTTTCATACGTCTGCGTGAAATTATTATAAAAATACTAGCTGACCCACGCAACTTCGTCTGCATCACAATGTATAGCTTATACCTTTCTCGATATTTTTCTTTTAATTAATTAAATCGCGCGTCAACCAAACAAACTATTCAGCATTAAATTTTTGATTCGTTCGCGTGTATTTTGAAAATATAATACATTTATAATTATTATACTATGTTACTCGGTAAAGGTGTAGCTTTCTTATGTTGAAAGAATTTTCGAAGTCGGCAGTAATCTAAACTAATATTATACATAGAGAGGAAAGGTTAGATTTTCAGTTTGTTACGATTTAACTCAAGAACGACTCAGAGTCGTTCTTGAGTTGTTATTAAAGTGAGAATTACTATAGGTATCTGTAACTGTTAAATATACAATAACACCTTGTCAACATTATGGTGCAATAGATATTTTTAATTTGAATTTCCCAGATGCCAGAATCTCCACGTATCTACATTGGGACGTGAGGACCGGCGGACCACGTAATTTTTTTGTCGCGCGGATATTTTTACATTGCGATATCTTGTAAGATATTTGTTTAATCTATCTATGAGTAAAAGGCAAAAAATATTCTTTATTAAATTTTCGTTCTAACAAACACATTTATTTAGATATAGTAATCTATATCTAAATAAATGTGTTTGTTAGAACGAAAATTTAATAAAGAATCCATAAATATAATACCATACATACACATATAGAATACCATACATATATACACATATATAGAATACCTTAGGGTAATGTGGTGTGGTATGGTAGGTCAAAAAATAATTATTTTTAACCTAACATTTTAATAGTAAAAAATCGTTACAGTGAGCCTATCTTAAAACATAGACGTATGTTGTCGCAGATTTTTTTTTTAGAACTTTTAAAGAGGAACAATTCCTTCATACATGATATTTGCGTAACTTAAACCGTTTTTGCAGCGCACGCAACGGAAGCTCCCATAACAATTTTTTTTCCGTTTTTGAAACATTTTTCATTTATGCTCCGCTCCTATTGGTTGTAGCATAATATGTATCATAATATGATTCATAATATGGATCGTAATATGATTCTTAATATGGATCATACTATGAATTATAATATGAATCATAACATGGATCGTGATATGATTCATAATATGGATCATATTAAGAATTATAATATGGATCATAACATTGATCGTAATATTATGATTCATAATATGGATCATAATATAGATCACAACATGGATCATAATATGGATCCTAAATGCTTTTGGAATTTTGTCAAAACGGTAAAGGTAAGGCAAACGTGCACTGAGTTTGAGTATTACCTATGGACGGGTTGGAGGGGAAGCAGCAAATTCTTTTGCTAAGTACAGAAAGAGAGAGAGTTTTGTTCAGAATTTTTGCCGTGCAACCCCGTCCCAGCTGCAACTAATTCTAAACATTTTAAGAATTTTAACGCAATTCATATATCAATTCATTCCAATACCCTAATTTTTTTTCTAAAATAAAAGTAGTTATATGGGTCTAAAAACTCTGATGGGCCTTAGTTACTCCTCATAACATCAGCTATGACAGTAAAACTCGTACCATCCGTTTCGGAGATTAGCCCAAACAAAGAGACAGGCACTTTCCGAAGCACGGATGAAATGTATGCAATGGCTGGTCACCCATCTACGAAACAACCTATACAAGAGCGATTTACTGAAGATGTCGACCTTCAGTAAATCCGAGCGGCTGGAATTATTTAGCTTTGAGCTCCTCTGATACTTGTCTATACCTATTTAGTGATACACCAGATTTTCCCCACTAAGGACGGCTACCGTAAAAACCCAAAATCCATTCATAATCGTAATAGCTGATAACCTTAATTATCTAAGACTTATTATTACAAACAAAATACCTATTTGGCAGTGATATGTAAGTGTTTTGTGTTGATAGTGTAAAGATTAGTAATTTTGCAGTTGTACTAGAATGATCTTGTTATCAGCACCTACTAATTAGTTAACTAACGGTGTAACACTTTTTTTTGTTATTAATAAAAAAAAAAAGTTGTTGTGGTTGTTTTTTTTTTGTTAAACTGTGTTACTCTTGACCACAATCTTGTCCTAAAGGCAGAGATGAGGTCAACAATGAAACGAACTAACGCAGAAGAGGAATTATAATGACATTCCAACAGTGCATCAAATACATTACTATATTTTATACTTAGTCTTGTGCATTCGTCTCTGTAACCGTCGTCTCTTTAAAAAAAAAATCCCTGTTCGCGTTACGATATCATAATGCGTTACGATATCATAATGCGTTACGATATCATAATACGACTTATTATCGGGGTTAAAAAAAAATATATAAACATGAAAATATTGTAAAACGAAATCATTTCAGAAGAGAAACAATGGACTTTCTTGCCGATTCTTCTCCATAGGGTGCAGCCAACCCGAACCGTGTACCTTTTGCCTTTTTATATGTGCCCATGTAGATTGTAGGTATTGAAATAAAATATTTTGATTTTTTCACTTCTCCACGTGCACTTGGCGTAAAATAAAAACTCGTAAACATACTCAATTGATTCCTAAACAATGACGTCAACATTTGATATCGTTATCACATAACGTAGGTATAGTACGACAGCAACGGTGATTTACGAATTATTTCATATGGAGATACAGATCAAGGTGAAAATAACAGTCTGAATCATAATAAGTACTTATTGGGAAATCCAATTTATTTGAAATTAATAACAAAATTATTAATCTTTTTAAGTAGTTGTGTCCAAGGGCTTGATGTAGAAAGCGGAATAACCTGCCTTCAACTGCCTTTTATTATCCCACTAGCTGATGCCCGCGGCTTCACCCGCGTGGATGTCGTTCAAATTATAAACTAAAACCTTCCTCTTGAATCACTCTATCTATTAAAAAAAACCGCATCAAAATCCGTTGCGTAGTTTTAAAGATTTAAGCATATAAATAAACAAACAGACAAAATAGCGACTTTGTTTTATACTATGTAGGTATATGTAAGGAAAGGACTATCGCTACTCGTGCAATTTCATCCGTAAAATTTGAGATAGCTCGGCTAAAATGTTTTTTCGCAGTTAAACCTAGGACCTTGTCGACTACCTGATTTTCCTGTGGATCCTTTGAGTGTCAGGCCTTCAACCAAGGAAAACAAACTTACAAACTACAACTAATACAAGCGTGATATAAATATCATGTATCTAGCCTAGAAAATTATTTTCACTGACAAAAAGTACAGTAGGTATCCCACGAATAAATAATAATTTTATATTTGTATTATAAGTTCCGGAGATTACCGAGCCCAGACATAGAAATTTGCAAACTATCTTACCTCTGCATGTCATTAGTTTATGAAATATACAATTACGAAGCCGACCCCTACATAGTTGGGAAAAAGCTAGGCGGATGACAATTAGAAGCCATTATAATGTTTCTGCTTGTCATGCCTATCATCAGTAGAAACAGAAATTAGAAATAAAAAAGTTCAGAAATTAGTATTAGAACCCTAATACCACTAACCAACAACCGCTTATCATGCCGTGATATGTCAGCTGTGTGAAATTTGGTAGTTAAGCCAGTGACCGCCATTACCACAGATATAGATAAGATAGACCTAGATAACGCAACAAGAGTAACTACTTCGTGTGCCTCTTAGCTTACGTACAAAAATCGTAAGTGGCCACTTCCGCGCTCAGTTTGCATCGGTGTATAGCGTTAGTCGGACGTCGGCACTGGTGCAAAAGGCAGGGGTTGGGGCGGAGGAGGTGCCTTACGCGGCAGCGTCTTTGAATCGATTTGATTTTCCGATTTATTGTGCTGTGGAAGTCATAATAGGTAGTCAAAAAATGCCACGCTTGGTTTTCATACAGATCGTAATACTTGCGTTAGCTAGGTCTATCTATATCTGTGACCATTACACTGATAGTAAGATCTTCGAGAGATAATCATGACAATGAGAGCTATGTTGAAGTGGGTACTACGTAGCTAGTCATTGTAAACAAATATTTTAGGTACAATGATTTCATTTCAATGGCATTACATTTTGGCAGATATTATATGGTTCAATGCTCTGAAATTATGGTGCAATTGAATGACTTAGCTATCATGGTTATTATATATAAGGTCCCATTAAAATAGGTGGACAAATTTTTACACAGCGTTCAGTAGGTCTAACCAAAGATATCTGAACAAAAAAAAACATTAATTATAGTGTTTTTTTTTTTACTTAAAGTAATAAATTGCACTCGGCACTCTAGAACAAACTCATCCTATTTACTTATAATCATAATCATAATTTATTGCATTCATGTAGTTTACAGGTTGTTACAGGTATACAGGATGAGTAGGTACTTAAATGCGTTTTTCTTATATATTTTTTTACCATCGTCCTTATTTAGGTAGTCTGAATGATTTCTGAAATTTTGTCCACCTATTTTAATGGGACTTTATTTATTTATGTACACACAAAATACACAAAAAGGATAAAAACATAAAAAAAAATAGAAGAGCACAACCACCACCACCCTCATACCACCACCACCACTATCACCACCACTACCATACCACCACCACCACTACCACACCACCACCACTATCACCACCACTACCATACCACCACCACTACCAGACCACCACCACTACAACACCACCACTATCACCACCACTACCATACCACCACCACCACTATCACCACCACTACCATACCACCACCACTACCACACCACTACCACTATCACTACCACTACCATACCACCACTACTACTACACCACCACCACTATCACCATCACTACCATACCACCACCACTACCACACCAACACCACTATCACCACCACCATCATACCACCACTACCTACCACTATCATATTATTATAGTGAAACGGTCTTTAATTTCTCACAAATAGTACCTAGTTGTTTTAACCTACACTTCGTCTTCATGTTTCTGCCCTTGTCTCTTGGGGTTGGTTTTGTTACTTCCATTCGTCACTGTCAATCGACACGCTATCATATCATTCCTCAGTATTTTTCTCCTGTTATGAGTATAGAAATGACAAGATTTTGTAAAAAAAAGATTTTCTAGTCGTAGGCGCCACTTACTTTCCGAGAGAAATGGCAAGGCATGGAGGAAAACTCTGATGAAATTTTGCAGAAATTTCATTTGAAAGATTGCATCCTCCTTGTCGACTGAATTGCAAAATTCTTGGAGAGCTGCTACAATATCGTCTCCTTACTGCAAAACCCGACTAACTGCACATTTTATAGTTTCGAGAAAATCGTGTTTAAAGGTCCGAATCGTAAAACTTCTATTAAAACAACTGATAATGAGGAGAGTACGTGTATTTTATTTTTGATTTCTTATTGTACTCATTATTCGGGTGGAAGAAAAAAAGAACTTAATTCTCTAAACAAGTAGAAAAAATTAAGGATTCGCTTCGTAAGTGCTGCAAATTATAGATTAGATTGCAGATCAGCGGCAATGTTTTCTTACATTTTGAAGTAAAGAGTGTGGACTGCAATTTTTTATGAATTTCATTAAATAAAATTTATATGTTTACTTAATAAAGCTTTACCACACTTAGCAAAGAGTACATCAAAGTAAAGTTATGAATCAATCTGGAAAAAATCATGTATTTATGTACATCAATTTCTAAAGCCGTATGAAGTGAAATAAACAAAAATCAATATGCAAGCACTCACTTTAATTCAGGAAAGATAAATCAAGGAAGCAGCCAGATTCAAGTTTGAAAGTGGGTTAAAACAACCGCATCTTGTTCTGATGTAAAAGGTCGCCTTCCAAATTCAAGATAATTTTTCGTACATGTCGAGGATTTTCGACGACCAATCAAGGTATGGTAACCAAATTAAGGTGATCTGTCATTGTTCGAAAAGCTCATACATATCGAGGTTATGTATAGCTAGATGTGTCACTATCTCAGGCTCTACCGTAGTAAAAATGGATTGCATAGATTGAGAGAATGCTAAAAAAGCAAGATTTATATGCCTTGCCTACAAAATCTCACATGGCACTCATGTTAAATATGAAAACAAAAGTGCAAAAGCAGAATTATACAATACTTTTATTGTATGAACTGATTATACGAGAATTAATAAAATAATAACATTTTACGAAAAATGTTTTCAATGAACTCTCTTGAACTTTGGCTTCACAGATATTTTGTTCGATTTTCATGTAGGCTATGAAAGAACTCCTTGCAGATTTTGCCCTCCTGGTACTTGCTACGCTTGTCTATCGAACGGTCTTACGGAGATGGTTAAATATCTTGATAAGGCCTAAAAAATTATCAATATGGGCGTTGATCTTTGCCTACCAGGTCTGCCTATTGGGTTTATGGTCAAGAGTCTTGAACAGTATCAGAATTTTGGGTTGTTGGGTGACTGAATCAAAAACCTTAGGCTGAGACATGCATGGTAACATTCCCTAGCTAGGTAATGAAGTTTTGTATGGCTCAGTGGATTATTTTTCTCGATTACCCTTGGTTGATTTAATTATTGATTAGACCCTTGAAGAAAGTTGTTCATTTTAATAGTCTGTCGGTACCTTATAATTAAAATACCTTTCTATCTATCTACTTCAACATAATCATCAGCCTACAAAAAACAATTTCAGACATGGCCTCTTCAATCATACGCCACGTAACTCGATTATCAGCAACTCTCATCCAGTTTCTACAAGCCACCTTGCGAAGATCGTCGCTCCACCTTACGCTTGCTGATTCACGGTGTCCACCTATTTATAACGATATTTTATTACTTTCAGGAAGTCTGATTGTGACGTATCAAATAGGATACGGTCTAACCTGTTTTCACATTCATTCAATATTAGGATAATTTAATTACGTTTTGTGGTATCCTCTGACGTCAATAGCAGGAACTAATGGTGTGGTCAGTCTTTTGGTTAACCATAATAAATTGCATTATTATGCAGGTTCAAAAACAATGTGCTGTGACGACATTACCAAATTATTCAATTTAAATGTATCCGCTACCAATCATGGCGCCCAATAGTTGTTGAATTTATTGTTTTGTAAACAAAATACTTGGAATTATAGAATTGAATGCAATTCAGTATCTATCAGTCATCGTAACGCATTGTTTTATAGACGGGATTCATTGAAACGTCTGTTAAAGAATGTACTTTGGACGATAGACTAGACAAAAGAATGTCTGTAATGCCTAGACCTGAGTCAGGCATAGTGTCTTTAAAAATTCTATCTTTCCATGGATGGATGGCACACACTCCAACACAAAGTCAGACTAAACATCGTCTAAATTATCGTCTTCTCCTTTCATTTTCCCAACTACATAATATATGTTCGGAACAGCTTCCAGTCGGTGTGGATGTATCTGAATACAATTTACATGGACCCGACTGCCTATCTGACCTCCACGGCCCAGTGGATACCACTTTGTAAGACTAGTTGTTAGACATTCAGGCTTCTGGCTATCCGTAATCAACAACTGCCAGAGATCTACAAACTACAGCCGGGACAACCTCATGAGTATGTAATGAATGGTCAATTCTTCTTCTTCTTATCGTGTGGGCAGTAAGGTCTAACGACTCCACATACCTTAGTGTCAGAGTTTCTAAACCGCCTCAAGGGCCTCTGACATGGATCAACATGGTCCCCCATTAGATAGACCAACCTCGTTATCCGTAACCAAACTTAGTGGTATATTTTTACATTTAGAAGGAAAATAAACTAAATGATTGTTAAAAGTTGATAACAGGAGTTATCCATTCTTTAGACGTGTTATTTACTCCAATTTTTCTTCAAAAAGTCAATGCTCGATAGACGATACGGTTGTTAAAAATTGGTGTCAAAAGTCTTGCGTTTCATTTTACAAGTTCATCGTAAAAAGTTTTTTACCAGTTAATGTTGTGAGGCTTTTAATTAAATGACTGCCGATCAATGAACTTTACAAGACTACCTCTTCTTGCCTTGTCTTGCCATGTATTTGTCATCTGCCTTGCCATTCCCCATTTTTATTGGCTTCCAGTCTTGCTGAATACTTACCAGTATTTTAATTGGAGCCTCTGCGTATCTGACGTCCACAACTCAGTTAGTACTAGGTAATACGGTACCCCCTTTTTTTTTTTGGTGGGTGGAAAATCATCAAATGACCCCCCCCCCGCTCTTGGGCAGAGCGAAGGGGAGTGTCAGACTTCTACTAACTAAAAACCGAACCCATGTTCCTTCTTTGCCCTTGCGCCGAGGCCACGTCATCTAGTACAAAAATCCACGGCCCCGACGGGCTAATACGGTACCCCTTGGTTTTCTTTACCATCATGTAAGTAGTTAGTGCCTAACCAGGTGTCAGAGTTTTTATGCCACCCATTTGACCCATTGGCCTCTGACTTGGCTGTCCCCTTGGTAAGACTGGTTGTTAGACTTTCAGGCCTTGACTACGCCTGTAACGATTGCCAATGATCTGCAACTGGCTTAACCTTTATTTTTTTTTGGCCGGTGGGAAATCATCAAATAACCCCCCCTCCCGTTCTAGGCAGAGCGGAAGGGAGTGTCAGACTTCCACTGACTAAAAACCACCTATGTTCCTTCATAGCCCTTGTGCTGAGGCTGCGGTATCTCTTTCGAACAACCCGCAGTTCCGACGGGATCATAGTCACCTCTTGTGTCATATTATGAATAATTTAAAAACGTGGGTTCATAAACCTACCATTCGTCATACAATAAACAGCGTGGCCATACGCATGATTACATTTATACAAGGCTTAGTGTACTTCAGTGATATCAAAAACATAAACACAATAAGTGTTAATCAATAATGCACTCAAATACAAGGGAATCCGTTTGTTTTTCTAGATTTTGAGTGGACTGTTATCAATTGGTGGGTCATATCAGGCTTCGATTTTTTGGTTCTAGGACATGCTGGTTTTCTAACTAATGTTTTGGACACACACACACAATCGCAACTCACACCACACTGAAACACGCTTATTATGTTTTAATTAATAACTTAACGAATTTACGAAGATGCGGCGTACAGGTTCCGTAGACCCTGCGTAGACGCTTCGTAGACGTGGTGTTCTTTTTAAGGTTTCGTAGCCGAATGGAAAAAAGCGGAACCCTAACCGGAATATTTACTTACTTTTACACCGCACCTCACTGCTAGAACTGTCAACATGCACAGTTGACAGTTCGATCACAGTGGAGACAGAAGAAATTGGTACTTATAGCACAGGATACCTCCAAGTTTAAGCCCAGTTGCACATGTCTTGTATCTTGCCACTTACTAATAAGGTACAATCATTGTAAATAGGTGTAAGCCAAACAAACAAAAAACAAGTGAATATTATTTATTTCGTTCACCGGGTTACTTATAGCTAATTAACCTACAATATAATTTCGGAAGCTAACACAATTAAATAAACAATAATATCATTATTATGATGATAAGAAATGATCTAAGATTTTATCATTATCTAACACAATGTATTACAAAACTAAATAGATTACTTCGGGGATGTACCTGTAATTAAATACATTACGTGATAGAGATCTATAATGATAGTAAATATTTTCAAGTATCAAACGAGTAAAATAACAACAGGGCGTTAAATAATTCGTCCACATCGCTGTTAACAGGAAAAGTGCCCAGAAGACTGACAGTATTGAAAACACGTCAAACACCTCCATTTGGGCTACGCCACAGTCGGGTAAAAATAGGCTAGCCCTTTTGTCACCTGAAAAGTCGACCAACAGATACCGCGACATCGACACAAAAGGCTAAGAAGGAACGTGGGTGGTTTTTAGTCAGTAGAAGTCTGACACTCTCACTGAAGAGGGAGGAGTTATTTTATGATTTTCCACCGCCCAAAAAAAAAGCTGTCTACCAACCGCTTGGTGACTTCCTGAAGTACTCGGTGAGCACTCGGACCCCATGGCCCTAGACTGTCAACCTCAAACGGCTCAAACTTATAACATTAATGAAGTTTATTGTATTTGAGCCATTTGAGCTTTTCAGCACCTGCAGCAGCCGCCCCAACGCAATCCACCATGCTAGGAAGATAGGATGGCGCGAGGTTAAATTCGGGACTCCACCGAAGCGGAGACGAGCGGAGCAGAGAGATGTGTGGAAATGCACCGATCACATTAGTTAAAATGTATATCAGCTGGTCTTTCGCCATTCCTGTGATTGGTCGAATTTGGCACATTCTCTCCGCTTTGCTTATAATAATTGTAGTTTTATTTGAAATATTGTAAATTAAATTTATTATTGGTGACACATAATAATGACTTGTCCGCAAACAATGATTTACAACCTTCTTGGTCTGATAAGATATTATGTACTTGATTTATTGATATTACGCACTTTTTTATTCAATTGACCGATATTTTTTCAATGCTGATTCGTCATCTGTGTTGAAGGTAACATAACTGTGTTATTCGTCATTTGTTTTTTCAATGGATTGTTAGATTTTTTAGTCATTAGAGAGCAGTGGTGGCCCAGTGGTGGCGGCCACGACTTACGAACAGTAAGTCTCAGAACCAAAAATTCGAGAACTCGCGACATCTACCAATCCGCACTGAACCCGCGTGATAAAGAGAGGAGGCCTGTGTCCCAGCAGTGGGAACATTAATAGGCTGATGATGATGATGATGATGTTATGATCATTGACTGCCTCGTTGATCAAGAGCTACGAGTCGTTGATGCGATTTTCGCACGAAACAAATACATAATTATTTGTACCGCCTACAGGTAGTTATTACGGGTTTGGCTGTTCGTGTACGTGAGTTTAAATGTTTGTAAACGCACCCACGTTAAAGGAGAAATTCTTAAGGCGTAAAAATTAGTTATGGTTAAGCGAGCCTAGTGGCATCAACCAAGTACAGATCTAATTTCTGAAAACATCTTGTTGCAAAAAAGAAACAATATTACGACATGGAAACGAACATAGGAAATGTAGCGTGAAATCTTAAAAAAAAAACTTTTCCCCTATTTAAATGTATAATTTAGGAAAAAAAATAATACAAGAAATACATACGAATTTTGAAGATATAAAAAGAACACAAAATAAAAAAGTACGAAGTTAACAAGTAGGCTAGGTAGGTTAGGTAGCGTGAAATCTTCAAAAAAACACTTTTCCGCTATTTAAATGTATAATTTAGGAAAAATAAATACAAAAAATATTTAATACGAATTTTGATGATTTAGAAAGAACAAAAGATAAAAAAGTACGAAGTTTACGAGTAGGCAATAGGTAGGTAATTTTCTGTTTAATTTTTAATTTTCTCGCGATCAGTGTAGTGGAAACAAAAACCTACGATTCCGCTTACACAATTGGCTATTTGACTACTGTTAAGAATTCACGAAAATGTTTATATCAAAGAAATAACATAAAAACACGATGTGTGAAATCTTTATAAAATCGATCAAAAAATGGTTTAGTTTTAACTGATTTTAAGTGACGTGCTAGACAAAGACAGCGCCACAGAAATGTGACGTCACATTTCATACCGCCATGCGCCATAGTTACGTAGTACAAATGGCCGATTCGCGCGACAAGGATAGAAACCACCAAAAACTTCTAAAGTAAGTTTCTACTCCTTATTTTTTTCACACATCGTGTTATTTCAGTTAATTCTTTCAAATAAAATAACATTTTCGTGAATTTATAACAGTAATCAAATAACCAATTCCACTAGACACCGCACTCTTCGGGTATTAATACTCAGATACTCTACAAGACCAAAAAGAGGACAATGTCTCGCCACTCGCCAGACAAAAATGATCTACTTGACTGGAGAATCTATGGGAAAATTGGCAGCCAAGCGGATAAATTCAGCAAAAAATATTTTTCATTTTCCGACGAGCTTGTGGTTAAATAATAATAGACGCACAGGTGGATCTGCAAGTATATGCCGTGCTTGTCTCGGTCGGTTTGTGGATGGGTAACCATTTAGGTACCGGAGGTACCGGAGTTTGTCTGTGCCTTGGAAAGCACGTTAGGCTGTTGGTTTCGACTGTCAATTGTAGCTCTTTGGTAATTGTAACTCAAACTCAAACTCAAAGCATTTATTTCAAATAAGCCATTACAGGCACTTTTGAATGTCAGAAGAACATTTCACAAAAAAAAAACGAAACTACGAGTGCAATACGTCATTCCGAAAGCCACCACGCCGAACCACACGCCACCGAATGCCCGCAACAACGAACACGGCGAGCACGAAAGCACGCAGTGACGCACACCGCAACAACGAATGCACGAAACCCCGAATCACGGAACAACGAAAGCACGCCGCAACGCGCAACCGCCGCACAGTGTCCGGCGTAGAACAAGCCAGGTGGACAAAACTATTTTGTCATGGTTTTGGAACTTTAACTATAAATTAGTTATTTATGTAGTACCATAATATATGTTTGTTGAAGAAAATGAATAGGAATTGTATATAAATATTTTATTTCATGTATACACGACTATAATACAGAAAAAAAGAATAAACTTATCTTAATCGCTACAAATATCAGCGCAAATTATATAATAATTATACAACCTTAGTCTAACATAAATTATATACAAAAATTATTAATCTAAAACTAGAGGTATCTATGTATTTACATTAAAACTAATTCTCAATATCAGAATCATCTGATTCTGAATCCGAATTGTCTTTCTGAGTTTGTGGAGGTCTTAGTTGCAGGTGGAGTCGAGGCTCTATAGTGGGAGCTATGATGAGCTTTAAGACCTCCGCGCACAATTTATTAGATTTTTTTTTCGGTACTTCCCGGAGGCAGCTGATCAGAGGATCAGACGTTAAAATCAACATATTGAGCAAGTCTCTATTCGTGGCAAGACGAGAGCACTTTCTGGTGTTGTGCTCTCTAAATCTCCGGCAATCTATGTTTCTCGCTTCTTGGGCTTCCTCTGAAAGCTGCGCTATTGGAACTATAGCCGTCTTAATCACCTCTGTACTGTGAATAAGCAATTTATGTACAGTTACATTTAGTACCACGAGTAGAGACTTAGATAAAGTCTTCTTGTATCGAGGCAAAACTTTTTGAATTCAACAAGATTTATCTCGAAGCCAGAAGACAATGTCCTCAACAATACATCAAAGTGTTTGATGATTGTAACATCCAATCCTATGATCTGAGCACTCAGTTCGGGGTTTCCGAAAAAATCTATTTAAGTCGCGAGTAAATAGGCTTCTTCTGGGTAAGCTCGTTCCATCGTCGACCTCCTCC
Organism: Diarsia dahlii; assembly: GCA_949775195.1. Lineage (NCBI taxonomy): Eukaryota > Metazoa > Arthropoda > Insecta > Lepidoptera > Noctuidae > Diarsia > Diarsia dahlii. Next base: position 8,187,930 of record OX459210.1, on the reverse strand, counting down.
TCCTTAGGGCAAGATTGAGGTCAAGAGTAAGCCCAAATAAAATAAAAAAAGTCGAGCTGTGTTTCCATCATTTGTGGAACCAAATCCTGGCTTGGGCTTGTCCACAATTAATCCCATTTCATGCTTAAATCGTTGTTTGATTTCGTCTGATCGTTGTTTTACACTTGCTTTTTCCTCTGAAGACCTAGCTTGCCATTTTTTAATATCTAACTTTTAACTAATGTGTAAAAAGCACTCAAACGAACGAATCCAAGCATGCAATATTGACAAACCAAAGCCAAAATTATCCTGATTGCTATCAAAATGCCTTCCTTCATCATTCATCATTCTGGGTGTAGCCCCACAAATATAGAATTTCTGCGATGAATGTGTATCAGCTGTCAAAGCGTTACACACTTTTCCATCAGTCATAGTCAGCAGTGCAGCTACCTCTGCAGCAGTCAGTAATTCCCCAACACTGCGCGATTCAACAAGATCAGCAACTCTACGTTTCTTCGTTTTGAAAGTCTTTTTTAGGTCTTCCGGGTCGAGAAAGGTCAGCAGATGAGGTAGAAGGTTGCGGTTGAGTCGATCGCAGGCAGAATTCTATCTTCTCGCCTTCCAGCCACAACTTATTCTTATTCAGGAAACGCTCTTTTGATTTTCCTGAAGACACCCACTTGGTAGCAATTCTCGAAGAAATGCGGGCTAATTTCATCTTAATTTCTCTTTGACATTCTTCAGGGATGTCAGAGAAATCACACTTAGACAAAATAAATTCAAATAGACGATTATTTATTTCGTCTTTTTCGTGCTTAATCCCATTTCATTTAAATTAAAAAAAAATTTAAAAACTCTATTTTACGAATAGAGCAAAGCTTTTCTGCAAAAAAAATGTTGTACTCAAGTGTGCTACATAAAATATATGTCATAATCATCTATAGCCATGTAGCTAAAACATATAAAAAAATCAGAGTGAATACAAGAGGATACATGGCTTTTCCAAGTCTGATAAGTTCGAAAACCAAGAAAAACCTTGTTTTTTTTTGTGTATTCACAGATAGTCTACTTTATGAAAGTTTATGACACTTTAAAAGATTCTAATAAGAAAATAATATAGTACATACCTTCAGAAGTAAAATCCATCACTAAAACTTTCCACAAAATTAGAACTGCCACAATGAGATGTTAGTGCAAGTGTCGCGAAAATGCAACTGAACTATTTCTTTATCTGCATTTACCTCATTAGCTTACTTTGATAAACGATGACTCATCAGTATGATTTCATACTGATGAGTAATCAGCAACTCTACGTTTCTTCGTTTTGAAAGTCTTTTTTAGGTCTTCCGGGTCGAGAAAGGTCAGCAGATGAGGTAGAAGGTTGCGGTTGAGTCGATCGCAGGCAGAATTCTATCTTCTCGCCTTCCAGCCACAACTTATTCTTATTCAGGAAACGCTCTTTTGATTTTCCTGAAGACACCCACTTGGTAGCAATTCTCGAAGAAATGCGGGCTAATTTCATCTTAATTTCTCTTTGACATTCTTCAGGGATGTCAGAGAAATCACACTTAGACAAAATAAATTCAAATAGACGATTATTTATTTCGTCTTTTTCGTGCTTAAGCCACTCTTCTAAAAACTCTATTTTACGAATAGAGCAAAGCTTTTCTGCAAAAAAAATGTTGTACTCAAGTGTGCTACATAAAATATATGTCATAATCATCTATAGCCATGTAGCTAAAACTTCTAATAAGAAAATAATATAGTACATACCTTCAGAAGTAAAATCCATCACTAAAACTTTCCACAAAATTAGAACTGCCACAATGAGATGTTAGTGCAAGTGTCGCGAAAATGCAACTGAACTATTTCTTTATCTGCATTTACCTCATTAGCTTACTTTGATAAACGATGACTCATCAGTATGATTTCATACTGATGAGTAAAATTGTTTGGAATCGGAGGTTTAGGGGTGTTGTTTACAGGTAGAAAGTACAAATTTCCGGGAATTTGAAAATGACTTTTGTCCACCTGGCTTGTTCTAGGGCCGACACTGTGCGCCGCCCCGCGACAGGTGTTCAGAGGCCCAAAAGTCTGACAAGCAGTCGTTCCAAGGGGTACCGTATTATCTTGCGTAGTACTAGATTGTGGAGATCACCTTGGTAGTCACTTTATGTAAACACTGGTTGGAAAAGGTTAAGCAGATGATGATAATTCTGAACAGTTTTAAAAATCACACGTAGATTTAAGCATTTTAAGTATCAAATTAGCTTTTGCTTTAACTAAAATCTGGTTTCTCTAACTTAAGCTTTCCAACTGATTTAATTTCCCCCACTTATTACCAGCAGAAGAATTTATGGTACAGTGAACTGCCTATAAAGGTAATTGATGTCAGCAATAGTGGTTCAAGACAAATAGTTTCCAAGTCACACTCACATTGAATGGCTTGGAGTTCATAGACCTCTGTACCTACCCTTTCTAATAGGTGTCATTAAGCAATTTAGATGTTTGTGGATTAATTACTACTTGACTATGTGCGTGCTTTTGGTTTTGGTAGGTACTTGAAAATAAAATGGATAAAGTGAAAATATTTTCGTAGGTCTACGCCTATCGGTCTATTTTTGTAGGTGTATATCTACAATGGTGTTTTTAGATATAATAAAACACCTTGTATTTGGGAGAGAGACGAATATTTTAAATCAACAATTTAAAATTACGCTTGTGTCATTTCTGGCCAACGCTACGCTAACGAAGCGTTGGCCAGAAATAACAGTCGTATGCAGATGTAGTACATTTAAGATTAGCTAGTTTTCTATAATATCACTTGTTTTGGTGAAAGATAACAAGATGAGGAAACCAGCATTCTGGAGATTATATCTCACCGGCATGTAAAGCCAAGTAAGAGGCCTATTGGTGGTATACATTTCTAACACCTGGTTAGGCACTAACCAAACGAAAATAACAAGTATTTTTAAAGGTTCACCAAGAAACGGTAAAGGAACCTATTGCCAGCAACATAGGCATATTTACGAGCTGATAAAATCCACATGATTGATTTCCTCATGGCCTGACCTGGCCATCAACCTAAGCAACCTCTAAAAATATATATTCAATTATTATTTATCACAGAAAACTGAAAAATATAACTGAAAATCACATACTGTACTTTCAATTAACATTTTTAAGGCTTACCTCGTTTTCATTAGGTCTATAAATAGTAAACAATAATATTATAATCTGAATCTAAATTCCTATGAGCCCAAGAGGCTCAAGTATTCTGAATATTTTTTATAATAATATCCAAGATTAACTTCAACTAAGTATTTATTTTGGTAACTTATTATGTTCGGATTTGCTCCAAATAACTTTCTACCTACGTATTTTTTTCACATGTCCATTATTATTTTTAAGAAAGCATTTATTATTTTGACGTTGGACTATACTTAGATACACCACGCCACCAAAAGGTTAGGCAGAGGCGTACCTAATAGTTTATCCACATTTCGCCATTTTATGTTTAAGCCCTATATTTATTACAAGTTGTCTACGACTATTTTTGGTTTCAAATAAATTGATGAAATTAGTCTAGATCAAAGTATAAGAACGTAGGTGGTGGAATATGGCTGTAATACCTACAATAGATACACCTCTGCAGAACACTTCAGGGATTATAATGCGCGATGTTATGTCAAAAGTGGAAATAGCAAGTTTCGAACTGAAAGCCTCTAACTTGCCAGTTCGCTTGTCAACATTGGTCTGTTGACACCACAATTCCATTCATGACGGTTCATTGTGTCTAAGGAAAATCCAATTATTTTCAGTAGAACGTGGTGAACCTTGAGCTGACCTATCGTAGCTCAGAGTTTCAATATAAAAATAGGTTAAATTATATTGGTTTTGGCTACCATTGATGTGTGGCGTAGTACTGTAAAGTAGAAAAACTTAGTTGTACTTTTAAGTTGTCATGACTGTCATGTTAAATAATATTACAAATTCGGGGTTCAGGTGTTTATTTATGTGATTTGAATATTATTAGAGCACTTACGACATTGGGAAATCCTTTGTGGGATTATCGATGGAATGGTGCTAATTTATACATTGTGGTTTGTATAACTAAGACTATTTACGATTCTGACTGCCTCATCGGTCGAGTGGTCGTAAGCCTTGCTGCTAAGCATAAGTTTCTGGGTCCGATTCCAGGGTCAGGCAAAGTGTTACGGGTTTTTCTATCAAGAATGCCTATCAGGAGCCTGGATTTGTGCCTGGTTAATGGCAATAGGCCTTTATTACATGGCATTTAAACATACCTAACTGGCGAAATATGGGTGTACCATTATATAGGTACAACTCTTCTCAAACCTTCGAGGGTTTAGAGGACCAATAAGCCGGTCACTAATATTTTTAAAATGCATTAAGAAGATTGATTACATTGATCACGAGACTTTGTTAGTAAACAATGAGATCTCCAAAAAAAACCGTTTCTTTGCCGTTGATATCTGAGTACCGCGATTCATAATATTATGATAGTATGACGAAATAAGTATTATCAATTTATAAGCTGATATTTCGATTTTGTCTTCTTTTTTTTAGAATTTAATTTCATCATTTTGAATGATGTAAATAAATTGAACTCTTGAACTTCTGGTGCTCTATTTTATACTGTTTTGTTGTTATACATTGGTTCCATGAAAAAACAATTAGTGAGAAAATAGGAGCAACCCGTGCCTAAGTGCATGTTTACGTACAGGCGGGGCGTCGCGCGGCGCGTGCAGCGTTTTTATTTCAAACACATGGCGATGTATAAAAAAGTTATTTCAAAACTTGATTTTACGAGAAGCGATTTTTCGCTCGTTTGTTTAAAATGCAGCGTTTGTTGCGGTGGACTCGTCTCTCAGTAAATTAATAAAAAAGCACGAGCATTCTGCACGCGCCACGCAACGTCCCGCGTCTCCGTAAACGAGCCCTTAGTGATAACAGCCGCTTGGGGTCTATCTTTAGGATAAGTCGCGCTTGCCTAGATTGGTTCGTGGATGAGTGATTGATCAGATCACCCATAACATATTTAGAGATTTTTCAATAACAGCCGCGGAGTCCGTATTTGTCCCCGGTTGATGGCAATATGCTCGCCCCTATTACATGAGACTTAAAAATAGTTTGCAAAATATGGCTGTACCATTAGGTACGTCTCTGCCTTAACCTTCGGGGATTACAGGCGTAATGTTATGATTCTCACATCATTATTTATATATTAAAACTTTATGCACAACAAAACGTACAAAGGCAGACTTAATGCCTTGGGCATTTTCTACCAGTGTACCTTAGGGTGATGCAGAGACAATACATAGTATAAGGTGCAAAACAGAAAAACATGTTAGAAAAGATGTATATAGGTACCTAAAATATAAGAATAAATACATACATAAAATATATAAAGTTCTGAAAAATAAGCAAGAAAAACTAAAACAATTTAATTTTGAGACGAATCTGCCAACTTCTTGTGAATGTGTTCACAAGCTTTACTATTATCACTTTCCAGCGGCTCCAAAATTACGACAGTCTTAGGCCTAATGCCATCATAATTTTCACCTGTAAACACACATACAGTTTCTAGAACCTGAAAAATCTCCGTATATTATCGTAAAATCTTTCCAAGACGTATCCTTTCGTTATCAGTAACCAGCTGATGAGTAAACCTGATAAGTTGATAGCTGCAGTCTGACTAACGCCTAGGATTAAATAACTGGGTCTAGGGTGAGGCTAGATTACATACTGGAAAACTGTGTGAGTAATATTAATGATGGACAAAAATTTTTAACGTCATTTATTTTTAATCTTGGGAAAAATGACGACTATTACAAAATAACACAATTTATAATCTAGTCAGAAAAAAAACGGACTTTAAAAACACAAAAAAAGAAAAATATATAACTTCTGAAGTCGGTGACTTTTGCTTATTTGTTTTTTTCTTCCACTGACTTGTGTTTTTGACTTCGGCTCTATTTTCATCGACATCGGTTCCGAATTGACGAAGATATCGCTGAAAAGGTCTACTTAACAAAGAAAAAACAGACGAATTGATAACCTCCTTTTTTTGAAAGTCGGTTGATGAGGTAAAGGTCATCAAAATTACGTCATTTAGCTAACCGAGTATTTTCCAAACTTAACGTGTATCCAAAATTTCAGCACAGACGGTTAGGGATACAAACAAACAAACATAGCAAGTTAAATAAAAAAAGTTAAATAAGTTTTTAAAAACCTACCTTACCTAGTTACCATCTACAATTTTGCCATCATTAGTTATTATTACATTAAATATTATAGATAATATATTTGACCTAATAACACGCTAGAAATTCTCACGTAGCAATGTAAAACACATTAATCTTGTACGCAATCCATGTAAATCTTTAACGTCTCTTAACAAATATAATATTAACTACTTTTCCACAAACTTACGTATACGTTGCGCGTTTTCTACTACAACATTTCCCACGGTACCTTACTAACCTCGCAATGTAAGATGTATCAGGCGATTTGTTATAAAATCTAGAGTGATCTGCTAAGTTAGATTGCTAAAGTTGATAGTATTACCTCCTTCAAGTTGAACTTAAGTAAAACTTATTTGGAACAGGTATCATGCGTTCATTCAACTACAGAACTTGTGGAGGAGTTCGAGATTCGTATGTAGGTGGCTTAATTTAATTTTTATAAGGATTATTAGTTATTCTGAGAAATGACGATGTTGAAGTATGGAGGTTCTAAGAAAATTGAGGCGAACTGATTGAATTGAATTTTAAGTAATCACAATCTTTAAAGTTTAGAAGTTCCGGATTACTTAGGCCAATGTATATTTTAATTTCGGCTGTTGCCATTGCTTTCCATCATTTTACTAAATATTGGTGGTAGCAATGGCAGGCACTTCTGATTTTTCTCTGGGTTCATGTGTCTTGTATAATTATCTCTTGCTTTCGGTGAAGGAAAACATCGTGAGGAAACCACGCCTTTTTTATTTATTTGAAGGGTGGGAAATCATCAAATGACTCCTCCCGCTCTAGGGAGTGTAAGACTTCTACTGACTAAAAACTACGTTCCTCCACGTTCCATGTTCCTTCTTAGCCCTTTGTGTCGAGGCCGCGGCATCTCTTTGAACAACCCACAGCCCCGACGGGAGGAAGCCACGCCTGAGAGTTATTTCTCGACGGCATGTAAAGTTAAGTCAGTGGCCTACAGGTGGCATAGAAACTCCTCAAGTTTTCCATTCCGATCAACTAAACCGATCAACTGAAACGGATCAACTATTTTTTGTTCCCAACGAATCAACCATTTAGTTGATCCGATAGGAACATTTGTTATTCTCCTTGATTACAATTAGTTATCATGCCAATATTTCTAGGCACTAATCATACAATTACTAATTTACCATAAAGTTTATTGTTCTATTTACCTGCAAAAATCCGTAACTCAAGATAAATATTAAGTACCTACTTAGTGACCAGACAGAGAGCCATGTTCAAAATGTCCTACAAAGATTTTGATCGTATTCAATTGTTTTTGGAACTTCTACAAATAGTATTTATGTATTTTCTTTCCAAAAGTGTGTTTGTTCTTAATTTATTTTTGTATGTTTATCAATGTTTTGATATTTTGTATTAGTAATAGTTTTATCAGTATTGCGGTATCGATGATTTCTATATTTAGAACAATTGTCACTATCAGCTGATCGGCTGAAATAGATGTGCTAAAAATAGATCATTATCTAGAAAAAAATATTTTTACAGTGACAAAAATAGGTATACCTAGTATGTGTCATAAACCAGATTTAAGATTTGTCGTAGTTTATATTTTTCGTAAAATCTTTGACATAATAATTTATTGCATCTTATGTGTTTGTGAAAGAGTTCAGGAAATATTAATAATTACGGTCTCATAAGAAGGTACTACCGAAAGCATAGTTTTTATTACAATTTTGACTAAAGTGGCAAAAATAATGACAGGAAATGACAACGCGGCAGGCCCAGAAAGAGAAGGCTGGGTAAGCTGGAGTCTTTTTCAAAGGTTGAACCAACAATCGCGAAAAGTGGTAGAAGGAACCCGCCGGGGCTGCGGGTTGTTCGAAAGAGATAACGCGGCCTCAGCACAAGGGCTAAGAAGGAACATGTGTGATTTTTAGTCAATAGAAGTCTAACACTCCCTTCCGCTCTAAAAAAAGGGAAGGGAGGCATTTGAATACGTCATGTTCTTAAGATTGTACAAGCCAAGCTAGGCGGCAACATCGAATATGCAGAGTTTTACGGGTGATATCGAAAATCTTCAGAAGATATAGATCTAGAGACTTTCTAGACGTTTGGAATCAATATGACGTATGCACCTACTGGCCGTGATGAACCCAAACTTAAATCAAATTGGACACGTTTTAGTTCGCGAGTGTACCTATTTGGTACCTCGACTCGACTGTACCAAATCAAGCCGAGTCCCCCCATCAGGTGAGCCATCACCGTCAGTCAGTTTGCCAACTCACAATACTCACAATAACATGAAAACAATTGAATGCGTAATCCTTATTTCAAGCCATCATTGTGACACACATGACATAACGACTCTTTAACACCAATAAATGGCACCGGTTACATTGAAATATTATCGCAGGTGTCAAAACTGATGATAATTATGACATCCAAAAGTAATTACGATTATGGTCATGCTAAATAATATATCGATTTGACCGACCAAACGAATCACGGGTCTGTGGCCGATGTACAGCAGTGAATTCAGTTTGGCTAGGACATTGGAGGCTTGAATCACCTGATTGTCTGATAAAAGATGATCCTGTGCTTCGGAAGGCACGTAAAAGCCGGTGGTCCCGGCCGCCAAATGGCGGTCATCAAACCATGTCAGAGGCCCTTTTCGGAGTATTGATATTGATAATCATCAAAAGACTCCTCCCGCTCTAGGCGGAGCGGAAGGGAGTGTCAGACTTCTACTGACTTAAACCATCCATGTTTCTTCTTACCCCTTTGTGTCCGGCAGGGGTCGCGGTATCTCTTTCGACCAACCCGCAGCGCAGACCTGCTACGTACCTTACATCCTCCTTTTGTTTCGTCAGGGATCATACATCTACCGCCCCGGGGCCCGATGACTTGCCTGGCAAAGCCTGGGCCCTGGCCTCAGAGGCTCTTGGGCCCCGACTGGAGGGGTTCTTCAGCGCGTGCATGGAGAGAGGCCAGTTCCCGCGTCGTTGGAAGACGGGGAAGCTGGTCCTCATTCAGAAGCCCGGGTGCCCTGCGGACTCGCCGTCCGCATACCGGCCCATTGTGCTGCTCGACGAGGTGGGCAAGCTCTTTGAAAGAGTAATTGCAAACCGCCTCGCCGAGCACCTTGAGGGAATGGGTCCGGATCTTGCGGAACACCAGTTCGGTTTCCGCAAGAGGCGCTCGACGGTGGACGCCATCATGCGCGTGAGAGCCCTCACGACGGGGGATGCGGTCTCTCGGGGCGGTGTGGTCTTGGCGGTGTCTCTCGACATCGCCAACGCCTTCAACACCATGCCCTGGAGCTGCATCAAGGAGGCACTCCGGTATCACCGGGTGCCGGCCTACCTTCGTCGTGTAGTCGGGGACTATCTGACAGACAGGGCTGTCATCTACCCTGGTCAAGACGGACAATGGAACCGGCGAGAGATGTCGTGCGGTGTTCCGCAGGGTTCGGTTCTGGGGCCGCCCCTGTGGAACATCGGTTACGACTGGGTGCTGCGTGCCGACCTCCCTGACGGCGTCAGCGTCGTTTGCTACGCGGACGACACGCTGGTGCTGGCACGGGGGGAGTCGCACGAGGCGGCGGCCGCGAACATGACACGCGGGGTTGCGATAGTCGTTGAGAGGATCCGGCAGCTGGGTCTCGAGGTGGCACTTCACAAGTCCGAGGCCATGTGTTTCTATGGGCGTGGGAACGTGCCACCGTCGGGATCCCAGCTATCGGTGGGAGGGGTTTCCATCGGCGTCGAGTGTACTTTAAAGTACCTCGGACTCGTCCTCGACAGCCGGTGGAACTTCGTGGAGCACTTCCGACGTTTGGCTCCCAGACTGGAGCGGGCCGCGGCTGCCTTTAGGTGGCTCTTGCCCAATCTGGGGGGGCCAAACGCCTCCTGCCGTAGGCTGTATGCGGGGATCGTGCGGTCCATGGCCCTTTACGGGGCCCCGGTGTGGGCGCGTGCCGTGAGGAAGCGGGCCGTCCACTACCTGAACGCGCCCCAAAAGGTCATGGCCGTAAGGCTTGTCCGCGGGTACCGCACGATCTCCCGCGAGGCGGCGATTCTCCTTGCCGGATTGCCGCCGTGGGATCTGGAGGCGATAGTCCTCGCGCGCCTACGTGAGTGGCGCGCGGAGGCGCTTCACCGGGGGGTCACTCTGCTGCCGCGGCACATTGCTGCGCGGCGGACAGACCTCCGGTGCGATCTCATGGCGGCATGGAGACAGCGACTGTCGCAACCCAGCGCAGGGCACGCCACGATTGTGGCGGTAAGTCCCCTCTTTGAGGAGTGGCTGGAGAGGCGCCACGGCGCCCTCACCTACCGTCTGACGCAGGTCCTCACCGGACACGGGTGTTTCGGGAGGTACCTGTACCGAATCAGGCGGGAGGAAACGCCCGGATGCTTCCACTGCGAGGGTCGACCGGAGGACACGGTGGAGCACACTGTGGAGGCGTGCCCTGCTTGGGCGGAGCCCCGCCGTGTTCTCGTAGCGGCGATCGGCGGCGGCGACCTCTCGCGCCCGGCCCTGGTGCAAGCCATGGTCCGGGGCGAGGAGGAATGGGACGCCGTCGCCTCCTTCTGCGAAGCAGTGATGCTAGCGAAGGAGGTGGCGGAACGAGAGAGGGAGAGAACCTCTCAACGTCCCAGCCGCCGCGGAAGGCGCTCCGGGCGTCGGGGGTCACGCGATGACCTCCGGCCACCGTAGACGCGGGCCTGTGGACGGTGAGTAACGGGCTAGCTCGCCGTCCGGCCGTCGTCATGACGGCAACAGACCGTGTCGGCGGCGCGTACGTGTTCCACGCGCGCCTCAAAGAGATGTCAGCAAGGAGGGGCCCGCAAGGGCCGACGCCCGTCGGGGCTGTGGATATCGAAAGGTTACCGCGGCTCCGACACAAGGGCGAAGAAGAAGGAACATGGGTTTGGTTTTTAGTCAGTAGAAGTCTGACACTCCCCTTCGCTCTGCCCAAGAGCGGGGGGGGTTATTCGATGATTTTCCACCCACCAAAAAAAAAAAAAAAAAAAAAAGGGATCATACATCTGGTAATACATGCTAGCCAGCTGGTTGGGAGTACTACACACCTGACCTTTTTGAAGAACTACACCAATAAGGTCATTGTATTATGTACTTCTAGGGCATTTATTCGTTTTCATACAAAAACAATCTCCATTATCTCACTTAGACACAAAAATATACAAAAACATTGTTTTGATGTACAGGATTACACGTGACGTCACAATTTTGTTGTTGTTTCCAAAAATGATTGAGTGTGTAGTGTGTTTCGCGAATCTTATAATACCTTGGTATCATGGATGACAGACTATTTACCCGGTATTACTAGGCAACTTGGTGGAAGCGGAAATGTAGAATTATATCGAGATTTTTGTTGCCAAGCAGTATAATTCGCAATTCAAACATTTTTAATAGTTTAAACTCTGATTTCTGAAAGAGTGAAACGGTGCCATATAGTTGTAATTGGAGCGGTTTTTGGCACCGTAACGCCTAAACACCAATGAAATATTGGTGGATTCCTGAGAAAGTAGAGTTACAAATGTGTGAATTGCTTCAAGCCTGTGTCTCAGCAGTGGCTAGTGGCTATGATGGGCTGATTACTTATACAATGCTAATGATACTGAGTTTACGTTAATAGCTTAGCGATAAGGGTGCAAACGTGCAATTTACCCAAAAACAATAACTTAGAGCCCTCACCCACGGCGACTTCTTGTAGCGAATGTTGTCGCGCGTTTCGTAGACGCGCTACAGTATCGCTACAAAAAGTCACCGTGGGCGAAGGGTTGTATCCACGAAATAAGTCTTCTTTGTCTTAGCATGTTAATGATAATTAAAATTGACCCAGCCCAAATGACGAGTTTGGCACTTTCAATAGCGTCCATCTGCTCCTGTGATGTGCAAGCAACAGTACAAGCAGGACACGATAACAACTGCCTATCGTTTGTGACATAGGTTATTCTCATTCTCACATCTCATCTCAAGTCCACACGGGAGCACAAGAATGTTAACCAGCAATCCTATGATGATAAAACGTACGTAGTAATATTTATTTGTACTTATTTCTAGACTTGTTTTTCCCGTATACGGATATAGAGGCACGCCCTTTGCCTTGTCGAGACGTCATTAAATACTACGTCATGTCAATATTGACAACCTGTCAATAGTAATATGACGTCGTCATCGGTCAGGAATAATAGACGTAATAACTTTACGACGTAATGAACAACCTCTTAGTTTTCCTAATGGCCTAGTACAGGGATCACCAATTAGTTTTTTCAGGGGTCCGGTTTTAAAAATGAATATTCATCGCGGTCCATTTCTACTAATTTTATTACATGAATGACGTGTTTTTTTTTAATTACTTACATATCAATATGTAAAGTATTTGTCTGTTGTCGAATTGACGGCAATACTGTCAAAGCTCGGGATACATTTTATTAACTTACGTACCAGTAATACAAGTTACTGTTTATAAGGTCCGCACAAAATAGGTCCGGCGGCGGCGGGTGGTCCGGATCCAGACCGCGGTCTACCGTTTGGTGACCCCTGGCCTGTAAAATGAAAATCGCTTGACAGAATTTCGGGCCACTGACGACCTGTAACGACTGTCATAGATCTATAAAAGCAGCCGTGAACAACGGCCTAATGTGCTTTCCGAGGCACGGATTAAATAGGAATGTTTACTGACTAAAAAAATATGATTTAGTCCGTCTGTTAGGTAATCGAAAAATATTGGATACGTATTTTTTGTTATAACAAATCAATATAAATTCATGAAGATAAAGGTTGTGACGTCACTGCTCGCTAAGAAATGTCATACTAATGTCTTAGAATATGACGTCACACGAGTTTTCAAAGCACTGTATCGTCTTCACTGTTTGTTTACGTGAAAAAAGAAAAAATATGTGTCCAATATTTTTTGGAAATCTATCTGACAGACTTGTTAGATTTTTTTTGTTAACATCGCTATTCGGTACGTTACGCATCCACAAACCGACCCAGGTAAGCGCAGCTTAACCTGAAGAATGACCTGACACTGTAAACATTTTATTCGCGAGTTATAAATATTCATTAAACAATTATACTGACTCAGGGAAAATAATATACATGAGCGATTATGTATTGTTAAATAACGTAAATTATTGTTTTTCCATAAGGTAGAAACACCGGTTTTAGAATTTGATGAATTCAGACATGATACATGAGAGGAAAACCAGGCTGTTGACTAGATTTAGGAGTTTCTAAGAAAAAGTTGCGAATACCTACGTAAGAATAGTTTCTCAGTAACAGTTAAATATAATCCATTTACGATTACATTAAGGTCTCATTAAAATAGACGGAAAAACTTTTAGAAATCTTTCAGACCACCAAAATAAGGACAATGGTAAAAAAATGCATAGTAGATGTTCTTGAGTCCAGAGAGTCTAGTGTATTTTAATATTTTTAAGTATTTTTTTTTAAATTCGTATCTCACTGGTTAGATGTACTGAACACTGTGTTAAAAGTCCATCAATTTTAATGGGAGTTCATATAGATCATCATCATCTTCTTAAATATGTATTACAATAAAAACCACACTTGTAATCCACAAAGGTTTAGGAATCAGAGCTACTAATAGTACCTATACCAACGTTTCACCATTTATGTTTAAATCCTATGTAATAGGGGCGAGCCTATTGCCACCAACTGGTCCCAAATCTAGACTCAGTGGCTGCTAACAAAGTTTTCTCGACCGGGGAAATCCACTTGACAAACCCGCCTCGATATCATTGAGTTATGTTTTGTAGTATCAATCAATAAAATTATTTAAACGACGACGTAAATGTGTCAAGAAATGGCAGATAATAATATATGGTAGTAGGTATAAAACGTATTTACTGTCGCCTCAGGTTCATGAGTTACTGAGAAAACTGCAACAAAATGAGCATACACTACTAATATTACATGAAATTGTTGATAGTTCAAAGTCCATGTTTAGCTATAGGTTTCAGTATTCTTCGGTATTTACTAACAAAGTTGGATATAATAGTAGTGTTTTGGAATAATTTGCGTATAATGGTAGCTGGTTAAATAGTATCGAATCGAATAGATACAGTAAGGAATGGTAGTATTAGAGAACTCAAACTTTATGAACTATTTATATTCTTGGTATAAGATAAGAGTGTGAGAAATGAAATGAAAAAGAAAGGAGTAAATAAATGATACCATGACGTCTGGCAAAAAGTGTTGCACCGACCACAAGAGAATGAGACAAGGGCAAGAAGATAATGGTATAATAACAATACCAGAACTTATTTGGAGGTAGTGAATCTGGTTATAAGATACAGGACAGGACTTCCTCGGGGTGCATCAGAATTCAGTGTTAAAATCGCGAAAGCTCAAAGCCAAGATAAGCCGACTTCATCATTTCATCTTATCAGACATTCCTTAAAAGTCGGTTCGAAACAGTCGTGTCTAATAGCAAAGACAAACTATCTCAATTTCGCAATGAACTACAGTACCCAGCATTACTTGACCCGTCTTCTCATACTAATTGCTCCCTTTTTCTTAGTTCTACGGGTCAGGTAATGCTGGGTACAGACTGTACTTTCATCCAGGCAGGCTGGCACGTCGTTCTCGTTGCTACGTGCGCAAGTTTATTATTATCCAGACGATATGACATAACTTCTTTAACTCTTGGGCTCCTGGTACGACCGAATGGAAATCAATAGTTATGAAGTGAGATGTGATATAACATAACATCACGCTTGTAATTCCCGAAGGGTTAGGCAGAGCTGTACCTTATAGTACACTTTGCCAGCCTTACCATCAACCGGCGATATCGTGCCCAAAAAGCGAAAACCAACTAAAGTCACTTAGGGGCAAAAATGAGTTACAAATACCGTTAGAATCTCCTTTTCAAGATCTACATACTGGTAAAACCCGTTTTCCGGGGTCCATATTGGCTCACCTAAAGTTCTTTACCCGAAATTGTTCTTCCTAACGATTTGTAATCCGAATGATCACTTCTCCTAAAAATTTTCATCCTAAAGTTTTCATTCATACTATTTGTAGTCCTACCGATGATGTTCATAACACTCATGTTTCCGAAAATTGGAATTCATAATATCATTAGTGTAAATATATTTAAACTCCTACTGTTTTTTATCCTAACGCTTTTATTCCTAAACATAATTACCATAATATTTTCACTCATACAACTGTTTAGAATAATTAAAGGTCGTTTCACTGATTTTTGTCTTGAAATGAAATAAATGAATGAAATTCAGGTCAGAGTGTCGTCTTGGGGGCACTATGAAAAAAATACATAGAAAAATTTCGCGACCAATTTCGAGGTAGCGCTCGCCGGCCGCTGCCGCGGCACCGCTCGCTACGCTCGCTCGGCTCGCGCGTAGTTGGTCACAGTTCTAACCTAACCTAACCTATGGATATCTTTGCATAGTATATAAGGTCCCTTTAAAATAGGTGGACAAGTTTTAATCCAGCGTTGAGTAAGCCTAACTAAAGACATAATAAACAAAAAAAAAAACACTCTATAAAGTGATTTTATTTTGACTTAAAATAATAAATTGCCGGCACTCTAGAACAAACTCATCCTATAAAAGTAGGTATTTTAATGTCTTTTGCTTATATTTTTTTTTTAGTATTGTTCTTATTTTAGCGGTCTGAATGATTTCTAAAATTTTGTCCACCTATTTTAATGGGACCTTGTATAATACTGATATGAATATGAATAAAAAGTAATATAAACAAAAAAGATATGACTTTGAATAATAGTGTATAAGATGGTTATGTTGAGAAAATATAGGAAAACAAATAATAGTGTAATAGATGTTTATTGCTACTGACATTATGAAGTTGAATGCTTCGGAATTAAAACATTAGAGACAGAGTAGTTAGGAATTGCGATTGTTAGGATGAAAAATGTTAGGAAGAACATTTTCGGATTTCCAATTATCGGAGTTGAAATTTTAGGTGAACTTTGGCGCACCCCGTTTTCCGAGATGACGCTCCGTTCTGGATTTAGCTTTTAGCTAAGGTAACTTATCAGGAGATTTTTTAAATAAAGAACAGACAAAACCCAGTAAGTGTCGGTTAAAGCAATGTTTTTGCACTGTAAGCAATTTTTCTCGCCAGGAAAAACATTATATCTGCGTTTAAGTGGTTTTGTCATGATTCACGTTAAATTAACAATAACAATTTAATAACTGAGTAATGAGACTAAATATTTCTACTTAGTATTAGCAATTACCCATTAGGTGAACATAAATATTTCGTTTAATTAAATTCATAAAAAAATAGGGAAAAAAAACTTTTTAAGTTAAACGGTTTTATGTTAAACATACATTGCAATGTTTAAGATAAATGTACTAAAAAACCGTGGGGCACGTCAATTTCAACGATTGTAGACAATTGACGTGCCCCACGGTTTTATTTTAGTCTAGTCTCTCATATGTTTATAATTCCCACGACTGTATCTATTTTATTATTTTTTGGTTTTTAGTACATTTATCTTAAACATTGCAATGTATGTTTAACATAAAACCGTTTAACTTAAAAAGTTTTTTTTACCTATTTTTATTTTCTAGTTTTTATTTCGCATTCTGTTTAATTCATTTAATTCATTACCTTTCATTTGATACCCATTTTGATGGGATTGATAAAACCTAAGTTATCCGCCATTTTGTAGAGGCCGCCATCTTGGATTTTAATTTTATATAGTACATTGTATTATACTGGTTGAGCACTTTCATTTGATACCCATATTGATGGGATCGATAAAACCTACGTTATCCGCCATTTTGTAGCGGCCGCCATCTTGTATTTCAATTTTTTATAGTATATTGTATTCTGCTTGTTGAGCCCTTTCATTTGATACCCATATTGATGGGATTAATAAAACATAAATTATCCGCCATTTTGTAGCGGCGGCCATCTTGAATTTATAATGATAATGAATAAACATAATTGTATTGTCACCAAAATCCAAAGTGTATACAAAAGGGGTTTGAACTTTTTTGTATGGGAGCTGGCATATCGACCCACCGCCATTTTGATTTTTTTTCGAAATCGCGGCCCACGATGAAAGTGGTATGTATGGATAGAGGATATTTAGACGAACAAAAAATGTCCAGTAACACGGTATCCAAAGTGTCACGTTACCGAGATATTTGAAGGTAAAAGTGGACATATGAGTACAATGACCACATAAAATTAGACCTTTTACGTGTCTATAGACGTTTATTATTATTATTACTGGTTATTGAAAGAGAGTAGGCACATTACATACTACTAGGAGCAGGAGAAAACTATTTTTTGACTTAACATAGCGTTTCATTGCGATGCGAAGCGATTTTATTGTGCGTATAATATTAATCAACCTGGAAACTATTATTTGAATACAATTTAACGCCTATACACGTAAAAAGGCTATTTAAAAAAATATTTAATGATTGTCGATGTACTCATTTGTCGATCTTTAATTTCAAATATCTCGGTAACGTGACACTTTGGGTACCGTGTTACCGAACATTTTTTGTTCGTCTATATGTCCTCTATCGATACATACCACTTTCATCGTGGGCCGCGATTTCGAAAAAAAATCAAAATGGCGGACAGGTTGATATGCCACATCGGTTCTATCCCCTTTCAGATTAATCGGTTGACAGGAAGAGGGTGAAATTTTAATTACTAAATTTGACCCAAGAATAATAAATAAAACAAACGGGGTGAGCTAAATAAAACCGTTTAAAAACTGCTGTCTAAACTCTATTCTTCAAAACATAAGAAAACATTGCGACTACAGGAAAAACCACTAATCTGTAGCATTTATCAAGCCAATCCTTCATTTTTCCTACTTGTTTTGAGAATTAAGCTATTTTTCCTTTACCACCCGAATAATGAATACAATAAGAAATCAAAATACACGTACTCGCCTTTTTATCAAGTATTTTAATAGAATTTTTACGATTCGAACCTTTAAACACGATTTTCTCGAAACTACATTTTGTACAGTTAGTTGGGTTTTGAAGTAAGGGCACGATATAAATATAGTTTATAAATTACTAGTGACCCGCTCCGGCTTCGCACGGGTGCAAAAAAGGTATTAAAACCTTCCTCTTGAATCACTCGTATCTATTAAAAAACCGCATCAAAATCCGTTGCGTAGTTTTAAAGATTTAAACATACAAAGGGACATAGGGACAGAGAAAGCGACTTTGTTTTATACTATGTAGTGATGCTATATTTGGAGATGCCGAAATAAAATAAAGTTGGAAGCGTTGGAAGCCAAAAGTTTTAATCACTTTCTCTTTTTGAATAAAGACACATTAGTAACTCACGCATTTGGCAATGATTGTTTTAAAATCAGACATATACCTATTTATCTCCTGGGAATAAGTTTTCTATTTAAATCTCATTACCCAGTCCCAACCCTCGTATTTATAAAGCACTCCGAAAGAGTGTTCACTTTTTATAGAACTGCCATCACAATGGAAACAAATCAGCATTAAACACAGGACAACACAAAAACATGAGATTGATGTATGTGTTGGATCCAGGTATGGATATTTTTAATCTTTCTTTTATGCTTCTTTTTTATTGGAATAAAGATACACAAGACAAAGACGACAAGAGACAGCCGACGACAGGCAAATCTAATAAAAGTGTAGAAGCTAAGAAAAGTGTTAATCTCCGGGTTTATATTTTTCTCTGCTTATTTTCCTAAATTGCTTTATTAAAACGCTTTAGTAGCTTCACCCGCAACTACTCGTATGTAAAAAAATCTTAGAAGTTTTTGACCCACTACTCGGTTTCCGATTGAGCTGAAAAAATATAATTATTTATTTATTTATGTACACACAAAATACAAAAAAGGATAAAAACAAAAAAAAAATAGAAGAGCACAAAGGTACTGCTTATTTCATGTGAAATTTCTTCCAGCAGACCTGCGAGAGGAAAGTTGGATTAGACACGTAGACACAGTGTGTAGAAAAGACAAACAGGAACATTTTAATTAGAATTACAAACAAAGCATATAATAATAAACATACATACAAATATATACACAAATAAAAATAAACACTAATAATATGAATATATACCTACCTTTAGTATAAAAACATACACATACAGAATATCACGGTATAGAGGAGAGGTAATGCTCTTTGACTTGTTTTTTGAACATGTGTAAAGATTACATGTGTAATTATTGTTTAGTTGAGATGATAATGCATGGTTGGCTAAGTGCTAAGTGATCCTGGCATCAACTACCTTGCATTTCCAACTGTGGGGTCTGTTTCGAGTACATGCAGCTCAATACCATTAGTTTACACGGAGCGACCGCCTATTTGATCTCCAAAATCCAGTTACTCGGCAACACAATACTTCTTCTTACCTCTGGACACCTGGTACTGTTAAAACCAAATAATGATTTATAAAGTTCAAAAAAAAGTAAAAAACTAAAACCCGACTACGACAAAAAAACGACGCTGAAAAAGTATGAAACAAGATTTTCAGGATAGAACAAAAAGAAAAGCCGTAGTCACACGGTATTAAAGTGTTTAGGTTGGTACCTAAAACGTGTGACTACGGCTTTTCTTTTTACCCGACTACGGCAAAGTCAAAGGAGGGTTATGATTTTTTGTTCTATCCTGAAAATCTTGTTTCATACTTTTTCAGCGTCGTTTTTTTTGTCGTAGTCGGGATTTAGTTTTTTACTTTTTTTTATTTAAACAATTTTGGTGTTAAATAATTTTTTTACTCTTGACTTTTTGTCCGCTAGAGGGCGTGATTTTAAATTTGAGCAATATTTTGGAAATGTACAAGTGAGGCCCTTTTAAATGATACCAAACACGGCGTGTTTATCTCCATTTAGTTCCGATAAGTAGATTAGAAGCTATGAGGGAACAGATGAAGATACACAGATACATACATACAAACATACATACATACATAGCCAGTCAAAATCATAACCCTCCTTTTTCTTTGCCGTAGTCGGGTAAAAAATGTTAGTTCTTTATGTTGACTGCCTCGTTGTTTTAGTGGTCGCAAACGCGACCCTTGAGCATGAGGTCTTGTTTTCGATTCCCGAGTCGGCCAAAGTGTTTGGTTTTTCTTTTAAGAATTTCTCATGGCGGTCACGGTGCCCCATTTTGTGCTCGTTTTGATGGCAATAGACTCACCTTCTACTGCATGGGACAAACATATCTTACAAAATGTGGGTGTTTTGTTAGATTCATTTCTGCCTAATCCTTCGGGGATTACAGCCGTTAAAGTTCAAAATCCCACAACAAGCACCCGTTAGCAACACTCCAGTTCAGACTATTTTAATCTTGTTGCCACGCAGTATCTTATTCTATCGCACCTTAGCGAGCTATCTGACACCCAGCGTATTCCTAAGAACATTTAGATCGGCTTACAGTATCACCCGAGGAGATTGGAGACCGTATATTTTAGTATTTACTGTGTAGTGTGAGATCTTATGACCTCAAGTTCACAGACAAAGCGCTCAGTCCATTGTCCGAATAAATTGTAACTCGGAATTCAACATAATGTGGAAAGCGAACAACAATATTCAATTGAGTTCTGTAGTCCAGAGTGGTTTCGATTAACAGGTCGTGCAAAATGTTGGAATGTTCTAATAGGATTTTTTTCGGAAATCGCCCGAAGGCATTATAGGCCCGTCTCCTGTAGAAGTAAAGAAATAATAACTATTTATTAAACTCACAAAGGAAACAAAACTAAAATTCAAAAACAAGAAAAACAATAAAAATCTAGTACATAAAATTAAACTTATTATAGGTTCTCATCGTACGAGGGTTAGAAACTTGGAACCTATTTCAACATTGTGCTAAGACATAAACATATTCGTAACTGGCGTTATGTGGGCGTACTCCGTGTACTATTTGTACGTCTCTACCCTTCTTCGTCTACCGTCTTACCCTTTGAGGATAAAATACTTGACATTATATTGTAAAATGCTAACATAACATCACGCCTTGTAATCACCAAAGGGTTAGACAAAGGTGAACCTAACAAGTACACCTACATTTTCTCAATTAAGTTTAAGTCCCATGTAATAGGGCCTATTGTAATAGTCTTCAAACGGGTACAAATCCGGACTCCGTGACTGCTAATGAGAAATTCCGAAATTAATTCCAATATTTACTTTTTTTTTTTTTAAGTTAACGACTCTTAATTGTTATTTTTTGAACGGGTTCATGCTAAAAAGATTGGATTTAATTATTAAATACAAATAAAAAATAATTATGCTAAAAATTTAAACTAAAAGTTAATACTTACATATATACAAAGACCAAATAAGACACTTAGGCGTCCTAGTACTCCTCCGCATCGCCGACAACCGGGAACGTGCCCAGAAGACTGGCAGCATTGCCACGTTGAATGGCAATGCTAATCCTTTGACCTAAGAATGAGCCAGCCCTCTGGTCGCGCGAAGTGTCGACTAGACGGCGCGAGATTTCCTTGAAAAGGACACGTGCACTCGGTCCCCATGGCCCGAGCGTCTCGACCCCAAACGGCTCAAAACTATAATTACCAATGAGGTTACAGTATTTGCGCCGCTTGAGGGACTCAGCAGTTGCAGCAGCAGCGCCCGCACAGCCCGCCGTGCTTGCAACGTGAGATGGCGCAAGGGTGTCGACACAAGTTGCATCCCACACCAAAGGCCTACCCACCTTCCAAGGCACCAACGTCATGCCATCTGGTCTCTTCCCATCGTCACGTACCAAGCCGTTAGGTTCTAAAACCGCTGGTACGCCGGCGCTGGAAAGAGCTCGACGAATAATGTCGTTAATACTGGCGTGTCGTGCAATGCGACCAGCGCTCCTGCAGCAGGACAGGCCATGGTGTCCGAGGCTGTCGACAGCATCACCGCAGTGACAACGATGCGGAGCAACACAAGGTGTGCCTAAGCGTAGACTTGTAGCGACCCGGAAGGATGAGTCATCCATCATAGTGCCAATGGTGGATGACGGGAGTGCCTGAAGCCACAAGCCCGACTCCCACTCTCCCACAGCCAGCAGACGAGCACGCTCCACAGCATTGATTGACGTGTTTAAAAGGGTATTACGTACAATACTGCAGAGCGGCTCGTCCC
The DNA here is from genome assembly GCA_949775195.1 of Diarsia dahlii. Lineage (NCBI taxonomy): Eukaryota > Metazoa > Arthropoda > Insecta > Lepidoptera > Noctuidae > Diarsia > Diarsia dahlii. The sequence goes on along the minus strand of OX459210.1, from coordinate 8,165,574 downwards.
ACCGTCTCTGGGAGGACAGGTTGTCGGGTAAATCCGTATTGGGACAAGCCATTTTCCAAGCGTTCAACGCATCGGTCAAAAACGGTACCTCAAAATCAACCAGTGAGGAAGAAAGAATATTCCTGGTTAATTTTTCTGTACCGTATTTACTTATTTCCAAGATTATATAACGATATTATAACAGTTCCAAAAATACGATGTACCGAAAATACTAATTTACAACCATTACGACAGTTTTCGCTGAAATAAGACGAAAATAAACAAAAAACTTTTCGTCATGCCTTACATTATTACAAACCCAAAGAAGTTTCCTTACAGAAGTTAAAAAACTCCATATTTTCCTTTAACAAACCCATGTTTATTTACGTATTTTGGGCTTATGTTATGTTACCTAACATGAAATTATAGCACTTTCTTTTCAAAACTTCCTTAATGATCATTAACAACTGAAACTCGGTCTTGCCTTCTCGTTCATTGTGAACGACATGACAAGAACAGGTTCTGCCGGTTACCGGTTAGGCGATAGTTATACACGGTTAGATTTCACGAATTCGTTTCATAACGCATTTCTGGAATAAATTAATATGTTATGGAACACCTTTGCTTGGTATTTTGATCCATTTCTGATAAATTTTCATGATATGGTGCGAGTTCAGGGGAGTACTTAGAAAATCTTTTTTATTCCTGAACTTTTTCCTTTTCTTTCCTTTTTCAAAACAAATTATCTAGCGATACATTGCAAATGTTTATATGACCACGGGTCGAAATCTTACGATGAGAAAAGTGACTAGCTAGTTTATTTTTATCATATTGTCCAGAAATCAATACTGTGGAGTTCCACACGATAATTTAATTTGATTAATGTCTTTAATAGAAGAAACTTAGTAAGACTGGATTTCAGACTTTTGGCCCACCTGTAACAGCCGCAATTAATGGCTTAACGTATTTTCCGAGACATAAAGGAATCTCGCTGGTATGTTAAAGGTAGTCACCCATCCATAGACTGACCTTCGCAACCGCTGCTTAACCTAATAAAATAAAAGTAAAATAATTACAGAAAATGGAATCGTACGATATCGTTTCGAACAACCATATGTTACAAAAGCAATAGAAATAGTAATAAATCGATAGCAACTGGTGTATAGTTACTGCATCGACATAATTTCTTCACCTACTTTACAACTTCCTTCTGAAGATAAGCAAAAACTTGAAACGGTAAACCAAACCATTTTAAAGAGTAACCATGAAGTTTCTTGCCGGTTCTTCTCCATACCAAACGACCAACCCGAACCGTGCACCTTTTTGTCGACGTTTTACAAGTGCCCATGGGACTATGTGAAATAAAATATTTTGATACGGTCTAAGGGTTTTTATGATGATGAAATCACAATCTTGTCATCAACTGTTTAGTATGACATAGTCGTAGTACCTTAAGGTCATAATAAAAAAAATAAAAAGAGATCAACAACTTACAGGTTGTTTAGTATTTATATCACATACTAATCCATTCATTACAATATTTATGTTTACGAATTTGATTCATCATTCATCGGCAAACATGTAAAACATATTAGATAAGATATACCCTATAATTATGTAGCCGATTTCTCGAAACACCAAAGAATCAGTTGCAAAACTCCTGAAATATATTCCAATTACTAAATATTAAATAAACCAATCCAATCAGTCACGTAAACATCTAAAACCGTAACTGTTTTCTATTCAAACACTGATTCAATCACCTGAATACCTGGCTTCCTTTTCATGTTTTAATCATTAAATAAATCAATCAATTTGTTCGTAGTATTAAATTAACCTTCGTTGCAATCCTTATTGGCTGCTCAGGACCTTCAAGCAGTCTATTGTCTCAACTTAATATATCTTTTGTCGCAATCATTCTCATGATTACAAAATTTTAGAAGCGTAAAATTTTCGAGAGAGGTAAAGATTTGAGACTGGTAATGAGTATATTTGATAATTCAAACGAAAACAATGACTAATGACCTACTATTGACACTGAAACTAATATCGAGTGGGCTAATCCAATGATGATTGGGAAAGGTCCAACAATTGTAAATATAGCATTTGTAATTACGATCCTAAGCAAAAAAGACGATGAGAGATAAGTAGTTTCGATTCATGCTAAGTTGTAGTCGCTTCAAGTCGATAGCATCTTCAAAACAATAAAAAATGATGCAAACGAATCTCAAAACAAACCGCACGCCGCAAATTTCACAAGCGATTTAAAAACAAAAAGCCAGGATGTTGACCGACATTAGTTGTACTTTGTAGATTTATATGTACTGTCGCCAGTGAAGTACTAGCGGCTGCGTGTGGAGGGGGCCGACAGCCGACACGCGCCGGCCGCGGCAGCCCCTCCGAGCGTACCGCCAGTTGTCATACGACAGCCGAGCGAGAAAGACGCGGCCTAAACGACCAGCGTGTTCTCAAAACTTTACGCGACTAACAACTGCAGTATACAAAAACATTATTGACTGAGAGTGTTCAGTTGCAAGTTTAAGTGTTGTGATAGTGATGACATTGTCTTGGAATATTTGGTTCTCATGTCTCCTGGACAAGCTTTGATGTCAGGGATGGATTTGAGAGACCGACTAGTGGAGGAGATTGTACTCCTAGCGCTGTTCCTGGTGTCAACTGCGGCCAACTCGTTGGCTTTACTGGTTTTCTGCCGTCGACCGGGACTTAGAACTATATCAAATCGGTAAGTTAAACTTTATTTTTATGTCACATCATCTGTGTAAACTTTGTAAAGAAAAAAAGACATCAGGATTCTAAATCATCAAGGTCAACAGGTTCCTAAATGCAAAACCGTTAAATATTAATATCGTAACTTAAACTTGATGTTTCATAAGTTTTGATAATAAATAATAATAATAATTTATTTACCTCAGACACAGTCCATACATTGATATTAAAATTAGAATGCCATACAACACAACATTAGAAATTCATAATCATAAATCAAATTAAAATCAGACAATAAACATAAAATTACACAAACATATTAAAATTACAAAAACAATGTCACTTATATACAATCAAATTCAATATTTAATAAATTAAAATAATACATAATAAAACTAAATAAACAAATGTCAAAATAAGCGTGGAGAAGCGCTAACATGAAGCAGCATCCACCTTTTTATTAGTGACAGGTCCCACCGCTCGGACAAAACCCTCAGGAGACTGTTCGAGCTGCTTCGTAGGCGACCCAATAGCGAAGCGCTTCGCTTCCTTATTATCGCGAAAAAATCATCGGTCCGCGCCTCCGCAAACATAGTCGAAGCACTACAAAACCGTGGAAGCCCTAACAGTATCCTGAAAGCATTGTTGTACTGAACGCGCAGTGCGCTGTACGCCCGCTGCGTATAGTCGGTCCACAGGCTGCACGTGTAAAACGACTGGCAATATGCCTTAAATAACGTCACTTTCACCTGAGTGGTACACCGTGCAAACCTGCGAGCCAACATATTACACCGGACAGACAGCGCCCTGCGCTCCCTCTCTATGTCCATATTGTCACACAAGTCGTCGGAGACCCAGTGGCCCAGGTACTTAAAATGCTGCACCCTTTTTAAAGGAATGCCGCAAAGAGTGACAGGTGGTACAGATGAGTATGATTTGTTACCGGCTTTAAAGATCATGAATTCACTCTTTTTAGCATTGTAACTGAGCCCATGGGCCCCCGAGTAGGACTCACAAATATGGAGAAGTTTGCGCAACGCACCAATCGATGGGCTCAGCAACACCATATCATCCGCGTAACTAATGTTGTTGATACACACACCGTCAATGGAACATCCGATATTAGTGCTGCTGAGCTCACCGATCAGCCTGTTCATGTACAGGTTAAAGAGGCGAGGGGAGGACAACCCCCCTTGCCTCACCCCGCATTCCAACCCATACACGTCCGACTGCGCACCCGCCCATCTAACGGTATTCTGCTGCCCACTGTACCAATACCGGAACAGAGATACAATCTCACGTGGCACATCCGTTTCACATTGTAGCTTCTGCCATAGCCTGTCATAACACACCAGATCAAAAGCTCTGGAAAGATCTAAAAAACATGCATATACTGGTGTGTTTCTGTCCGTATAGTACTGGACAGTCTGCTTGAGACAGAGAATGGCACTCTCAGTTGACAAACCGGGCCTGAACCCAAACTGTGCGTCATGCAAGTGGAGGTGATTTTCCAACTGTCTGTCAAGCAAACTATCCAGCACCTTAGCTATGACAGTAGCAAGCGAAATCGGTCTGTAGTTAGACAGATCCGATGAGTCACCCGTCCTATCCTTAACAATTGGCACTACGACTGTTTGCATTAACTCATCGGGTAAATAACTATGACTAACACACAAGTTAAACAATAGCGCAAGGACTCTTGGCAGGTGTACGCCCGCGTACTTCAAATGCTCGATGCTAAGACTATCGTGACCTGGGGACTTCCCTCGCACCATCTTCTTTATAATTTGGGCCACATCCTTGGCGGAGAACCTGATGTCAACATGGTCAGAGTGATCCTCAGCATCGAGCACCTGAGACGCGGACCCGAGCGGTGATGCCACACTAAAATGCCGCTGAAAGGCGCAGGCTATGTCCCGCGGCTCATGCGCACCCCCGACACTCGCCGGAGCGCTCGACCTTGGATTCAGTTTATGGGTATTTTTCCAAAAATCACCAAAGTTTTTACTTGCGTGATGTTCCGCAATGATGTCCATCTTTATCTGACATTCGTTATTTTGGCAGTACTTTAATTTTTCTTTAAATAGTTTCCTAGTCTCACACATATTATTATAATATTGTCCAGATCTAGGACGTCCATAAGACACCCACGTCCGAAAACAAAGCCTGGCCCTCCGATGAGCGTCACTAACATGCCTGTTCCACCCCGTTACATACCCAAAATGTTTGCGCTTAGGTGCAATGCAGCTTCTCTTAGCGGCTTCAGTCAAAATATTTACAATGTCATTATACATTCTATTTATAATCATTTTATGGTTCTGATCACTACACATACCATCTGCACAATTACAAAACTCAGATGGGAAGTCAATCTGCCTTAATTTTAAATTACAGTAACGGGTATAGTCTTGGATTTGATTATTATCTCTAATTCCCCATTTTACATAATTGAAAGTATTTGAACTGGTTGAAACTTTAGATTTAATAATGTTTACATTGCATTCAATCATTAGCGGATAGTGATCAGACCAGTATGTGTCATACAGCACGCACACATTCACGACTGCACTACGCGCCGCGCGTGTGACTACACAGTGATCGAGCCATCGCTGGCACCCGTGTGCGTCACTCACAAATGTATAAGTATCGCGAGGCAGCCACTCAATGTCAAGACACGACCACGATCGTTCCGTGCAAAAAGTAAACAACTCATTAGCGAACAGCTCACCTGGGTGCGCGTTGAAGTCTCCGAGTATGAACACTGATTCTACATCATTGCTTTCAATAATCGCGTTTAACTCACTGAGGCACTCTGTAAACTCGGTCAGATTTTCGATCGAGTCAGTAGGCATGTACACTGATATCACTAACATAGACCGGTCTTGAAGCACTACTTTTATCGCAGCGAGACGCACACTCGCACACGCGATCACAGACACCGTCGAAAACATCGCCTTCTTCCACAGCAAAGCGACTCCACCATACGGCCACCCTCGAAGCACTCCATTGGATGTATCAACAGCCGACTTTCCAGTAAAGGAAAACGTGTCATCAATGCTGCCCAGAAACTGTACGTCATGAGGCAATAGCCAAGTCTCCTGTAGTGCCACAATGTCCGCAGTCTGGCAGAGACCCTTCACACATTCCACTGACCTTGTGACACTCTTACAGTTAAATGTAACAAGATTTGATGATTTTGATGGTCTACCAGAAACTGTTGAACAAACACAAGAGAGAGTTGTAGATGTTGTAAATAATAATTTAAATAGATTAAACATGAACGTTACTGGCGAAAGCAATAGTAATAATCGACTTTCGACATTTCAGATAATGTTGATGATGCAAAAGTTAGGGTTGGTAGTTTGGTAATAGTTGAACAAGTTTTAGAGACAATAAAACAATGCAATGAATTAAAACGAGTTGTATTTTGAAATGTGAAGTGTACTTTGTTTAATGAGAGCCCTCCCTAAGTTGGGCCATCGGCCAAAACCAACAGTATTATTAGACTTAGTGCTGCAGTCTCTCTACCTGATACCATTTATTTTGCGGCCGCTATGCATGAGTTACGATCCGTAAAGACAATTTTTGACGTATTGCAAAACAAAATTTACAATATCATTGTAACTCTGATTAATGTCAATCATTAATCATAAAGTATTGTAAAATATACTATCAAGATGGTTGTATACGATATAAAATTCCATCACGTATATTTTATCATGCTTCAATTACCTAAATGGTTAAGTTCATAGTCATCAGTGAAACAACCTTTAGACAATGGGAATCTTCATCTTATTAGGTATGTCAAAATTTATATAATCTACACCTAGGTAGCCGCTCGCTTGCTTTCGATTTCAAGAAAACCGTCGAGCTTTGCTCGTGACATTTGACCTAAACACTCGGCGCAGCCGCCCCTCATTAAAACTTGATTTACAATCGATACGAGAGACCTAGCGTAATTTTGTTTATTGTTTTGTGTAGACAAAAAGATAAGGAAAAGAGTAACGTTTGTTATTTTGACAAAAGTTGAGTGTAAAATATTTTATAGGAGGCTAAAGTTAAGGTCGAGCATATTTTGCCGGTTTGTCGAATAACGTGAAATTGTGAAAAAATTTGCGCGGTAGGTATATAGTTTTTCGTCATTTTTATAAACTAGACTAGTTATTTGTACTATTGAACAAGAAACAATAACGATTGTGGTAAAAAATCGTCATTAAAAATAAAAGGACACAAAGCACAAAGAAACACAAAATGTCGGCCTCAAACTTCACTTATTAATTGTAAAAAAAAATTCGTCGGGTGATGTTGCAAACTTGCGTCTAAATGATAAACAATCTAATAATCTATGGTTTAAAGGCGTTTTGAAAGGACTTTACTGTCTTTAAAATAGAGTTTAGAGTTGTTTAACAAAAAATATATTTTGGCAACGATCGTTGCCGAAAGCAAGCGAGAGAGTTTTGGTTTTGGAAACAATCGTTGCCAGAAGCAAGCGAGTGGGTAGGTATAAGACTTTAAGATTAGTTAAAATTCCGTCAGTGAGAAACAAAGAAACGAATACAGTAATTCCCACATTATCTTTTATGACTTGACAATAAAACAATCCAATGCGGTATAACCAAAATTAAAATTCTTTTCTCAACTGGTCTAAAAACATTTACCACATCAAAATCTAGACTAATACGAATCAATAGTTCCACATTACAAAAGGAATACCTACCGAAATGTATTTGGTCACCAAACGCATAATTTACAACAAGTCAAAAGTTTTTTGCAACATCCGAAGCACCAATGTGGCCCACTGCTTTGTCCTACTGGTTGCCTGGTACATTTTTTTCTTAACTCACTCATCCCACGAATTACGACACAAGTTTCGTCAGAAGGTCAAACTCATAGTTTCACAGTCCAAAACAGATTTTAAAAGTAATATTAATTGTTTCTTTCATTGGAGGATCTATCAAAATGCGTCCAAATTTTTAGTGTATGTCCATTGTGATTCTTTGTTTAGCTTTTTTGTAATGTGGCAGCCGTTGGTAGTAGTTTAAGTGTATTGAAATCACGTGTATCAACAAGTTACCAGTTGCAGTTGATTTGGATTAATTGTCAAAATGTTTTTACATTACATCAAAATCTTGATCTAAACACTGAATCAAAACTTTGGGAAAACATTCATTCAACATCTTGGAAAAGCCGATTTGTAAACAAAACACTCCTGATACCTGTTACAAAAGTCCCAAACAATGTTTTCTATTCTATTATACAGATGTACTCGTAATTTAAAACAAACTTTTCCTCAAACAACAAAATAATCGTTATTCCTCAACATTATTATCAGAATACTTGAAAAGCAAAATTCCCAAACTGATTAGTGATTATTCGAGTTATATAAAATTGGCCTTTGGTTCCGGTTAAGGCCGTTACTCAGTTCAAGTTCTGACTGATATAGAAGATAAGAGAAACCTACACGACCACAGACCGAAATTTCACAATGAGAAAGTAGTAGTTCGACTCCAATCCATTAGAAACAAACTTGGCCCATATATAATTATCACAGTTGAAATGAGAAATGGGCATAGTCTAGTAATTGGTGCACTTTATCAAAACATCAATTCCATATTTACAGTAGCTAGGCGTATCAAGGCAAAACAATGCTTATTTGCTGAGGTTGATAAGGAATCATTGGCCTGTGAAGATAATTAGGACGATAAAAGTATCGGTTGTTTAGAACATAAACTTGAAATCGTATATTCGTAAGACTAAAATGGGGCAAGACCAAATAAAGATCATGATTCATTTATGCTTTGAAGATTTTGGACGGGAAGCAAAAATCTGCAACATTGAAAAACGAAGTCCACATTCGAGATCACAGAAGACGAAAAATTTGTCCTAAAACGGTGTCATTATTGGAGTAAATTAAAAAGAATAAGATGGCGGAAACACAGGTAAAAGTCAGAGATGCACTGCCTCGTGCTAATATAAACAAAAACTATCTGTTCGCATTGTTTACTATATTTTTTACGTCTCGTCTAGAATTTGCGTATCATTCATTGTTAGTCTGTAAAAGTCTGTTAAAATCTTGTCTGCAGTGATTTATCAGTTTTTTAAACTTCGATGCACTTCTTGGTTTGTGATTCGGTTATCAACATAGATTATGCAGGCATCATAGAGTGAAATCTGTGTTTGCTATATTCACAGTCACTTAGATTTGGCAGATACCGGTTTTTCACAATCTAAATGGATGTCTGATTAAATCAAGAATAGGGGATCGGACAAAAAAAAACTAATTAGTCCGTCAGATAGATTTCCAAAAATTATTGGACACGTATTTTTTCTTTTTTCACGTAAACTTAAAATGAAGACGATACAGTGCTTCGAAAACTCGTGTGACGTCATATGATAGTACATTTTGACGACACAAGTGACGTTTCAAGCCCCACTCCAAGATCTTTGACGCGTTTTATCTTCGTCATTTTTTATTGATTTATTAAAACAAAAAACACGTATTCAATATTTTTCGATAATCTAACTTACGGACTAAACAGAATTATATTATTTTGACCCTGTCCGATCCCCTATTGCGATTATTCACCGAAAATAAAAATGATGCGCTACCACAAACGTTGTCCCGTGTTTTTTATCTACTTACTAATTATTTGTTCTGACAATAAAACGTGCCGAGTTAATTGTTCCTGATTCTCTGAATCGCGTTTAATCGTCTTTTTAATTAGGATTCCTAACTAATTTAAGACGTCGCTTAACAATGCCGATGATTTCGGTCTAACAGGCGGGAAAGTCTAGAATCTCGTCCGACCATGACTCCGATTTGCATCACGGTATAGATTAATCTAGAATACGAAACGGAATCCCGAAGATCTAATTGAGATTACAGTATTAGATACACTTGATACTGACCCCAGTACGTGAGCTGTGTCATAAGCCGAAGCCACTAATCAAAAGAACAAATGACTACTGCCATTACTAAAAAACTCATTAACGATCCCCTTGTTTATACCTAAACAAACAATTCTTTTAATGATAATGATTCTGCTCAATTTGGTGTCAAATGATTTATCGGTCGAGCGGAGAACTTGAAAAAATAAGCCAATCAACATTCAGAGCTGGATCACGCTATCCGATCATGGATTTGATTAAGCTAGTCTCAATCTTTCCTCATTTCTTGTTTTTCATAAATATAGTCGAAACTGGAAACCACGCCTTCTTCATTCAATACTATGTCGTTATAATCACTACAATATTTACATTGACTATTAACTTTGATATGCTAACGTTCACTAACATCATCAAACAATGCATCTACCTCGTTAACTACTTCGATAACCTCTTTAGATAGTTATTCAAGTACGTGACTTCTATTAATATCCCATAGTGACTTCGGTAGTTCCAAAACTGTTTCTCATGAACCAGTCACTATGATTCATTCAATCCTGACCCCTAATTATTAACCAGCCAATTGTGAATGGTTCAACGGGCGTGGGTACCTCAAACATTGGATGTAGTTTCGCAATTTGTCCGGGTGCCACGCAATCTAAAAGTTCAAATGCAATAAATATTCTGTAGCTCTCTTGTGCAGTCGTAACAGACTTTTCCTCATCAATTAATAATGATAGCATTGGATCTGATGGAAAATCACAAGTGTTTTGATTGTGGGGAACAAGACAAACAATGGAATTTCTTTAGTTTCCGTCAAAAATCTTGCGTGCATTGGCTACATGCTACATCATGAAAATGTTTCCGAAATATTTTATGCGCGGTGTTTATCTCATGGTCTAAATTTATAGCTATCCCTGCCACGTGTTCGTGCATTGATCGTGCATGCAAAGTTTGATACTTCACTACCTATCGTTTTGTCTGATTCCTCATAAACGCTATTAGTATTGACTTCATGTTTTCTTACATTGTTTTTTATTGCCCATTTCTTATCTGTATCGAACACATTGTTACTAAAATATTCAAGTATTTGTTAAGAGGAATTTGGTTTTATGTTTATTGTTGAATCACGACTAAAGAATTTCAACTCGCGTGTAAGCCTAAGTGACAAAAAATGGTTCTGTTTGGTTAGAGTAGAAAAAACGGCTTAATTTTTACTTTTGTACCTGCACCCTAAGGTCTAGGTGAAATGGACAAAAGTAAGCCCATTTTGACAATTTCTTCATCAATACCCCCAAATCAAGTTGTAATGAAATCAAATCCCTAATTACATACTTAATTAAATTTATTCTGAAATACAAACCCGTTTTCATTGATTGCAAACGGACATGTCATTACAAATAGACGTTAAATTCATTACCTACCTTTACCTCGATTTGCTCCGGTTGGTTGTTAGAAATAAAAACCTACCTATTGTTAATTTTAGTTAAGTTTCTCTATTAAGTGAACTGTAAATGTTCTTTGAGAAATAAATGTCTTTAAACCGAAATGCAATTTGTGTTTTATTAAATAAGTATGTTATCTATTAGCGGACGGAAGAATTGGATTGAGTTAGAGGATAATTTGTCAATTGTAATTCTTGGCCCAAGGTTAACATATGTTTTTTGTTATTGTGGATTTTCTACATATCTGCTTTGAGGAAACTAGCTCATGCAGTGATTATCAGTTAGATCGTAATGGTATTATTATTTCATGTAACCTCATTAGTTCATAGTGGTATCATTACTACGCACGTGATCGTGATGACTGCTTATACCGCATCTGTTAGTAGTGTGATAATATTTATAACTTGCATAATAGTAGTGGCTTTAAACTGTAACAACAATTGTAGAGTATTGAAAGGTCGAGGTGATTCGTTCTGGCTTCATGCCATTAGCTTTGTGACTTAAAATATTCTTACCTGCTGCGTTTTGTCACTGGTTGCAAATTGTGATGATTAAGTACTGGTTGATGAGTTTCTTTTTTGTTGTAAATTCGCTATTTTTCTCAAATAAAACCTCGGCGATTTCTTGTAGACTACAAACTGAACGTTCGTTCAACAATTATCAATTTATCTTACGCCTTCTACAAATAAAGTAAGTGTACCAATATCTCAGGGGTAATATTGTACATCAATGCAATGTAATGCCGGATAAGAGTTATTACTGAATGGAAGAAACCTAACTAACCGCAGACTACGGTTAACACGATAATCCTATTCTTGTTTACAGTTTTATTTCAATTAATAATACCTGAAATTTGATTGATGAAGTCATGCATGCTGCCGCTATTGTTAAAAAGGCGTAGCTTTTGAATTTGGAACGTCAAAAGAATAAAGAAGAAAAAACATCTGTTAGTAGATATTATTCCTTTTAATCCATGGGAAGGTAAACTTGAATGTGGAGTTAATATTAATGCTGGGGACATGTGATGATAACATTTATAAATATCAAGATACTAACTACATTCTGAAAAAAATATAAGTTCAGCTAACCACGTATCGCGATAGGCGAATTTTATAGCTTTGTTAGTAAACATATATCTGCAGTATAATTAAAATACCATATTTTTAATCTTACATTCTTTATCAGAGTTTCCCGAAATTTTATACTTAGATTTTAATCTTACTTCATTTTAAATGAAAGACCAAAAATAAAAGAGTGCAACCTACGCTCATTCTCACATATTTCACAACTTTGTACTTGACCTCTTATTTTGGAGATGTCAAAATTAGTACCGAGTCGAATTTAGCGCGAAAATTGACAACAGCTGTCAAAAAACATTACATTGTCTTTGGATAGTAGTTTTTTTAGAAAGAAAACCAAAGCGATTAGCTTAATTAAATATTTAGGAAATCAATCGGCAGTTACAAAACGGCACACAATGCCTACCTTTATTCAGTTTCAATAGCAACAAAATCTATTTGATCAACTATTATTAAAGTTACTAACAGTTTACGTCAGCCTTCAATAATAACTCTTTGGATTAGAACTAATAATATTTATACAATTGGCAATGTTGGAATGAAAAAAGTAGTGTCTTTGATCACGCTTTGTTACCTTTACTTATTAATCTAAAATTAGTTGAATATAATTTACCCACACTGCTTGTCTTTAAGCTAACAATGCTATCACCTGCAAAGAAAAGCTATTCCTGACAGTGCTAAACTATTTTTTTGACAGACACAGACCATCACTTAACCAGCCTAGTCCAATTTATTTCTAAATGAAACTGTAAATTTATCTGTGCCCAGTTTACGTCTCGTGAATGGCCTGAGAGAAATACTTCGTCGTTGCCAAGAGGTTTCACTCAAAATGTTACTCAGGATTGTTAATCCGGTTGTCAGCGGATCTTGCGAAAACACTAATTTGTTGTCTGTGGAACTGTTTTCACTTGTTTCTTTTTTAAATATATCTTTCAATAGACTACTAATAAGTGATGAGATAATCCATCTTCTTCACAGAAGATTAATATACCAAATTAGAGTAGCTTTGAAATTGATCGCCTGACATTCTCCAGAAGGCATGGATGAATTGTAGCAATGTGTATGTAAACTATGTCAAGTACTTAAATCAAATCTATTGGAAGTGTTGCCAAGTTCAATAATAACCGGACATTTTTAATTTTTTTAATCATTAAGTTGAACGATTATTAGGAGGTATTAAAAATTAAATGGCCTATTATTAATATCTATGAGTGAAGGAGATCTATGTACTAATTTTGGCAGCTCCCGGTCAGTATGACTAATCGTAAAATTACTGTTTTGACCTTACAATAATATGAATGAGGCCAGAGACTATCAATTATTTAGATTTGAAGCCGGGTTACATTCCTTTTTTAATTAGTTTTACTGTGATTTTGATATCGTTGAAGTAAAATATGAATGTCAATGACAAAGTTTGACATGGAATATCCGCCGTTTTTTCACTTTAATTTTTATGTTAGTCCTATTACCATTTTAAAAATTGTATTCAAATACCTAATTATATTTTGGGTTTTACCTTTTCGATAATATACTTTCAGCATTTGCTTTAAAAAACGTAAATTCCATTTATAAAAAAAATATTAAGTCGTGGGAAAATTTATAGGCGAAAAAATGTGGCCGTCCCCAAATGCAGATTTGAATTCGATATCCATTTTGTTTGACTAAAATTTACATATTTTTGTTCTTAATTTTTTATACCTATCAACTCATTTAAACATTTTATAATGCATATGTAACCAAATATCTACTGAATATCTTCCTACACTAAATTAGTTAAGCGGGAGTTGGCACAATATTTTATTGCCTTTGCGCTTATAGTTTTAAAACATTAAGAGACCGTAGAAAATAATTTAAAATTCCCTCTTTCCGGTGAATAAAGAAACCGTAAAATGTATGTAAAAAGCTTAAGTGCATCAGTTAGGTTGGGCAACACTAATGACGATATCAACTAAAGTGACTTTCTAAGACATTTTCACCTTTTTTACTATCTAAATGGGCACCGTGTAGAACGTAGTTACTGATATACTGGAAGCAATAATTATGTAAATGACGACTACATTTTTTTTCAAAAGTAGAACGCGTTGACAACTGAGCGGAAACAAAAACTTGCAATCGAAAAAGAAAATCCATGTGACAGCTAAAAAGGCGGGAAAGTTTTGTACTATTAGAGATAGATCTACCTTCAGATCTACTGTCATTTATCGACAGTATTTTTAAACGTAACTTTTACTTCCTCGTTTTAGTATTTTCAATGTACGTCAATCGTTGATGCATTAGTCTAGAATCAGCTTCTGAAATTTCCTTTAAAACACAAATTTGACTGGAAAGGTATTCGAAGTTCAAATAAATCATGAAGATCGTCACAGGTGATCTGCTTCAGAGCTACTCATGTATGGGCATGAGGTATTTATAAATTTGCTGGATGATTAACGACACCGTGACGCGTAACTCGTCTAGATCATAAAGCTTGAGACGTGGGCGTCCACCTCTCGATTGACTAAGCAAAAACAAACGTAGAATATGTTTCGTTCTACGTACGGAATCTTATTAATCATTATACATTCATAATAATAATGATCTCCTTGTTTTCAAAGGAAATAGCACGCGTAAACTAAATGAGAACGCTGAACTGGAGGATATCGCGTTCGCTTTACAAATCCGCGTTAAATAACCTTCAATTAATTCAATAGAAACAGAAGTTCTTTTCATCGATTATTTATCGATTAAAATAAATTAATCGATTGTCAATCGAAATTAGTCGTGAGACAAATGAGTGATGTAGCTTTCATTAGTTAGCCTGTTAGCCACTTTCCATTCTTTACAATTCGGCTATTTTGTTTCAGCCTTGATTGTTAGATTAAGTAATTACAAACGGTTACTGTCGAAATAGAATTAATGTGTCTCAAATTCCTTGTTGCGAACGCAGATATATTACGACAGAGGTGATAATTAATACCTATTATGTAAAACTACGCAAAAACAGTAATGTCAAAATGTCATTAATGACATTGTTTGAAAAAATATTCAGCCATCCCTCGTGCCAGGTTCAAAGAACTTGAAGTGTTGTTTTACAATTAAGATTTATTTGACTTGTGACTTATATTGTAAACTGAAGCACCTAGATTACACGAGAAAGCCCTTTGTCATTAAGATTTAACGTGTTTTTTGCTTCACTAAACAAATATTGCAAATTGTCACTTAATAATGTTAAAAAGTTTAAGAATTCTTGCAAAAATCATTGAATAGTGTGATTAAAGCAAAAACTCTTAAAAAACGCACCTCGCACTAAATAAGAAGTGTTAAAAAAAACAAACTGTAACTTGATATCGATAGCTGCAACTCGTAAGTAGTTGTAACGTCATGCTCTTATTGCTTACTGGGTGGGCAGAAGTCCCAGGCATCTATAATTACGTTCTATATACTGTTCCCTTGGTTAAATTAAAGTTAACCTTGCTTTTAAAGATTACGGCAACTGTTTGTGTGTAACTCTGACCAATCTTCGTAAACCATAGTGAAGTTTTGCAATTCGAATTTATGGACGTAGGTACCTACCTCGTGAGCCAAATTTGACAGTTCAGTTTTATCTCTTTTCCTCGGATAATAAAACGATTTTAAAGTCTACGACGACTGCATTAAACCACAGTATGACTAACACCTCAATCGAAATTATTTTAGTACTATACAGGATGCTATGATTTACTGTAGCAACGGAAACGGCTTAGAGCCACATTTTCGGAATGCATGAAGGTAAAATAAAGACTTTGTGTTCAAGAATTATCGTTATACTTTACAATTACGACCCTGAGTTAGAATACAATGTTTTGTTTTTGCATAATGAAAAAGGTTATGTCAGACGTCAGTTGGCACATTGTCTATGGATAGTGTTGTAAGATTTGGGTCTTATACAGAAACATGATGATCGATTGAAGAAATAAGCAAGGTTTTAGCTAAAAGTGTACATAACCTTTGTTTCTTTTTTACAATTTAGAATTTAAACATATATTAATTAGGTCTTATGATCTTTGTGTAGAACAAAGCATTGGCATTGAAATGTCTGTGTAATTCAAACATTTGGGTCATCATAAAACAGCGAATAAAATAATTGCGTCCCAGCAGCTCGCTTTAAATATCTCAAAGAGTACTCATTAATAAATCTCTTTACTTACATAAATGTAGGCCCAAAATATCTCGTTTGAAAAAGCTCTTTACTCTGTAAAATTTTATTACAATAAAATAATTGTCGCACATTATTTTCCACCAGAAAATGCTATCTCATTAGTAAGCAATCTAAACATAACCAGCTTTTTGTTCTATTTGATTAAGCCACGCCAAGAATAGACAATAGATTAGTTTTTTAAGCGACTTCTTGTGCCAAAAAAGCATCCGGTATAATTTGACAGTTCAAACTGGCGCTCTAACATGTATAAACGTCAAAAATATTTGTATGCTGAACGTTTCAATGTACCTAGTAAATATCTTAAATTGTCGTAAGTCAAGATACAATTATAGTCAGATTTAACTTTACCGTCGTAACTGAAATCTATAGGTGGGCAACTTTTTTGTTTTGCTCCTATTATTTATTCATTGCGTGGGCAATAAATACATTGGGTTGAAGCAATTGCGTTTCTCATATTATTGGTACATCGATTTTAACAGCACCTTACGATGATACGATGCATTATTAAAACATACTTGAGAATACAGAAATAGATTGATTGAAATAGACAACAGACAATCAAGGTACTTCATTGTTTTGCTTGAAACCATAAACATGTTTTTTTTTTTCATCATCCTCATGTTATTTGTGTAAAATCTTGTGTAAAATCAAGTTAGTGATATTATTTTTAGATTTTCATGTGATTACATGTTGATTACTTTATATTTAAGTAACGACATAAGATGCGTAGGAGTCTCTCAAGTAAACAAGCTCTTAAACTAAAAACAAAAAAGGATTTTCCTAACTAAGACCAATCAGTGTAACAAGGCACTTATCCTGATGAATGAAAGAGTAATCTGTATAATTTCGTTCCAAAGAAACAATTTAAATTGATTACGGTAATTAATATCGACTGACAATAAGCCACAAGGCTGTTGGCTTCACGGTCAAGGCACCATTGTTATAAAAAAGATTATTTTTCACCGGCTCATCGATTTGCTTCGAAACCTCGGAAAGTTTCTAGTTATTTGAGTACTGTGTTCAATTACAGACATAGTACACGCTATTTGTCTATTATTATTTCTATACAATACGTTTCGTTGGTAGTAAAACCTACTTGATGCCAAAAGGTCGTGAACTTGGCCGATGCTGAAGGTCTTTAGCTATTTAATCTTACAATAAACTTTTATACTCGTGTCATTGTCCTATAAGCAATATCCTGAGCCTATAAAATTTTGCAACAACCGGCTTTCGTCGCATCTTAACACATAAAAATCCTAAAATAAACGACAATAAAATTAACGAAAGTATGGCAACTCCTATTCCGAATTCGAATAATGGAAGGCAATGAATCAAGATGGCGGGTGCAGTCACGAACTTTAGTCTAAATCGGGGTTTGCATGGCATATAGTCGTTTAACTGTCATTCAATAAATCGCTAACATCGATAGTTTTGAGGTTCGTCTTGCTATTGTCCCTCCCCATGCAGAAAAACTCATGATACATCAGAAAAATTATGTCAAGAGTATTTGACAGTTTGAAATTACACTATCCGCCGCCATTTTTTTCGATGACATTTCCTAACACTTTTCAAATATCGATTGCAAAGTTCGTCTCACGCTTTACTAATTTCCTTTTACACCACTGCCGTATCATACGGCCTTTAAACTCACAATTATATTGCTAGAATGGCTTTCATATAGCCTTTGGCTGACATTGCAAACGCAATTAAATAATTTTGTAGTCCATGTAATTGCACAATTTGAAGGGAGCTGTGTAAATCGTTTCCTATTTGTTGTCCAAGCGTAATTAGACAAGAGTTAGTAAATAGTTCCATGTTTTCTTAGCAGTTGACAACGGGAATAGGAACTATTTGTTAACTGGAATTATAGATAATAGGACAGTCATGGGTAGCGTAAATGTTAGCTAGCATAAATAATATTAATTACTTATTTAATCAAATAACAGTTTTTGTTTGAAAAAACTACCTAACTCGCAACAGTACTTGATATTCAACTGTATTCAATTAAACTTAAATGATAAAATAAATTACAAGTACACCACATTAGAAACGTCATTGTCAATTTACAATATAAACACAAATTCCTACCTAAGCTTAATTGTATTTGACAAGGACCTGTCAGTTTCAGAGTGTATAGTCCCGGATAGACTAATTAGATAAGTTAGAAGCTGTTCACGTCACTCATTGTCATTGCTGAATTATTTGGCAGCAGTAGAAACAATTGTTGCTTCACATCACTAGTCTATCTACATATATTGTCTTTACTCCTACTCTCACTCACCATTCACACAATGGCTGAAATTGGACTATCTTTGCCATAGATTTAACATAACCAGAGAGGAAAATACTCAGTAGTTTTCAATGTTAAACTTCAATCGTTGATTGAAAAAATGTTCAACAGGAAAAGATTTTCTCGTGAGAAAACATACTATAAAATCGGTCTACCTGTATTTAAAGTTATACAACATAAAGTTGCCTTAATTATGTTTGACGCAGTAAAATCTCTGGACATGTAAGTTTGACGTCATTAATAAATCCGGGTCTGTCTATTGTTTGTAGGCCAATCAACGTCACGTCATCATTTTCTTCTCAGGGTAAATTGTCTCTGGGCAATTAGGGTCTCTTCAATGGATAGTAAGAAACAATTATTTGTAGTTTACTCAATTTCTATGGCGACTTTGATGAAACTCGAGAATATAATTGTAAAAATTAAAATTTAAAGAGGAAAATGTTGCAAGCTATATTAGTTGATCAATTTATGGGACGATAATAAACAAAATAAATTAATATTTTATCACTTTTGTTCTTCTTAACCATAGAATTAAATAAAAACCGATAAATTCTCATTGTGAAAATTATCGGTTGAACTATGAACTGAATCTAAATATGATTGTAAAACAAAAAACTATTAATTGTTATTTGTATTGATAGAGAACGGAAATTAAAACCTGCGCTTTCCGCAATTGTCAATCACAGTTTTTCTGTAAATACGTATCTTTTTCAGTCTATTCAGTATTTATTGCTTTGTTATATTCTTCCTGTGCAACTGACAGTTTATCATTGTTTTTAGGAAAGCGAACGGAATTCATATTACGCTGAAACTACTTAGTAGACCACTAAATCTCTAAATCTCTCTCTCTCTTGGTTTTCTGCAAGATCATCCTGGATAGACTGTTGAAGGCCGTGGATCCTCTTCTACGCAGGGAACAGGCTGGTTTCCGCTCGAACCGCTCATGCACGGACCAGATCAACACTCTCCGTATCATACTGGAACAGGCATCAGAATGGCAGAGGGAGATTTATCTTACTTTTGTCGACTTCGAAAAAGCCTTTGATACGTTGAAGTGGTCTAGCATCTGGACCCGTTTACTGGATATTGGAGTGCCGGCGAAAATCGTCCGTTTGTTAGAGAGTATTTACAGGAGGTATACTTGCAAGGTAACACATGACGGCCTCATCTCGGATGATGTAGCAGTACACGCCGGTGTGCGGCAGGGCTGCCTCCTGTCACCGCTCCTCTTCTTGGTCGTTCTTGACGGAATTATGCTTCGCATCACTGAGAACAGGCGACGCGGCATAGAGTGGGGATTGTCTAACGTCCTGGAAGACTTAGACTACGCCGATGACCTATGCCTGCTGAGTCATACCCACGCCGATATGCAAGCAAAATTGAACGAGCTTCGTCAAGAAGCGGCAGAAACCGGGCTTAAAATAAATATAAGGAAGACCCAAGAGTTAAGATCTGGTGTGAAGAACCACTCACCGTTGCTGATTGGCACAGAGGCAGTGGCACGCGTCCACAATTTTACTTACCTCGGGAGCGTCGTGGCAGAGACTGGGGGCAGTGAAGAGGACATCGCTTCACGGATCGCCAAAGCCCGAGCTACTTTTGCGCAGTTGAGACCTGTTTGGCAGTCGCGGAAACTGACCCGAAGGATTAAACTAAAGATATTCAGGTCCAACGTGAAATCCGTGCTGCTTTACGGGTGCGAAACGTGGAAGGTCACCAAGATCATCACACGCCAAATCCAAGTGTTCGTCAACCGCTGTCTTCGTCGCATTCTCGGAATCTACTGGCCCGAGACCATCTCCAACGTCGAGCTGTTGGAGAAATGCCACGAGAGCCCGATCGACCACCAGATCAAGCGGCGCAAATGGAGATGGATTGGCCACACGCTCCGAAGGGATCCCGACCACATACCCAAACAAGCTTTGGACTGGAACCCCCAAGGGAAAAGAAAGCGTGGCCGTCCCCGACAAACCTGGCGTCGCACCGTGTTGGCAGAAGCGGCGAGCATCGGATTGACGTGGAGCGAGGTGAAGCGTGAAGCTCAAGATAGATCGCGATGGAGGACATCTGTGGACGCCCTCTGCCCCATCTAGGGGACATAGGACTTTAAGTCAAGTAAGTCAAATCTCTAAGTAAGTTTTGCCGAGTATCGGTCTCCAAGCAAATAACTAAAACTCATTATTAAGTAAGAAATAACCTACTTTAGAGAATTTCCCAATCACCATTGTTTCTAAGACTCGGTCATCTGAACAATTTCAACTAAATCGTAAGTTCCAACACTTCTAGTAGCACATTCTTGGGGACAATAGTTAGAATTAACTCAATCGATGTTTTTTCGATCGTGAGAACAT
Organism: Diarsia dahlii; assembly: GCA_949775195.1. NCBI lineage: Eukaryota > Metazoa > Arthropoda > Insecta > Lepidoptera > Noctuidae > Diarsia > Diarsia dahlii. The sequence continues at coordinate 8,144,641 of OX459210.1, read as the reverse complement.
AGGACAATAGAATAGCCTGACTCACGTGTCGTTTAAACGTTGACAATTAGAATTGTTACAATTGCCATTAAATTGTCATCGGCTGACATACTTTTAATTTGTGGAACATGTTTCTACAATAATTATTAGATAACATAAAAGGATTGGTAAGACGCAAAACATTTTGGATGGCAACCATTAAAATGTTAAAAACATTGGTTAAAAAGCTTTTTTTTTCTGTCTGACCATAAACACTATGAAGGCTGCACCTAAAATTGGATTTTCTAGCTGTCGATAACTAAAAATTCAAAAGCTCCGAGTTATCTGAGTAAAAGACTTACCTATTTAATAAAAGAATGTTCAATGTTGCATTAAAAAACAATAAAATCTTTTTTCACATTCCCCGCAACCATCGTTCCAGAAAGAAACCTCATTTAAGTTCTATTATTCTTTTCCACGTGTATGTACAGTGAAACGAGGTCTCGTGCACCAGGTAGATGGGTTTTGCCTTGATGGCCGCTTCCATTGACCCATTTAACTATGTGCATTAAGTTAGTGGCTTTTGCAAACGCTAGTTACGCTTTTTGGGTTAAGTGATAGGAAGTTAAAGTAACTAGCTACCGCTTCGCCACATAAAAGTGAGAAAACTATCACCACACCTTTGTTTTACATAAATTATAATTTATGCCGTTCAAGAGGCAGTATTAATAAATGTCACAATCTATTAAACGTCAAGTGTTCACCATAGATTCTAGAAGTTTACATTTACGCGCCAATAAATTCATTTGACATTAAAATTTTCCAACGTAGAATAGAGAATATGGACTCCTTTGTTTTGTTTTTAAATGGTCGGACTAGTTTTTTGTAAAAGGCATCTCGGAATGGTAATACAACCCACAGGTATGTGGTCACCAATGTGTATAGACTACGGACCTGTTGCTAACCACACTAACCTTGATTATGATAATCGGGTTTTCACATAATTGCCGACGGAGCTGATGTTATTTCCAATATAATTGAATATGAACGAAAAATCTAGCGTAAACATAACCTTGCGGAATGAAAGCTAACTTTCTAGAAAGTGAGCTATTACTATGAATTGTTATTATTGTAAAATAAATGTTCAATATTGGTAAACTTGATTTCGTTTAATTCTTTTGAATTTGAAATTGAGACAAATTATGGCTCAAACTGTTCTCTCACTCGCCGTATCTTTGTCCGCCGGCCGTTTCTTTGTAGTACTTACAACGAAGAACCATTACCTAAATGAATTTACGCAAAAATGGCCAGCAGCATGTTTACGATCACTCAAGCCCCATTTGATATGAGAGGAAAATTCCTCATAAAGTCTATTTAGAAAATATTTCACTTTGTTTTAATAGCTTTGCATACACTGTATATAAAAGGGAAAACTCAAGTTTACATTACCTACTTGGAGTTAGGGTTGGCAAACTGAGAAAAGTCTAACACATTCAAAATTAATAAAAAAACATTAAGTCTTCTCAAAACATGCATGAATATTGCCATCTAAATAGATTGAATAACTTTGCCACATTAAAAAAAAAACTGTCAAGAGTTCCCGCTCTTCGATCAAATAACACCAGTCTATAAATTCTCAGGCTGTCGTACTTATGTGCTCATGGTTCAACCCTATATCCTCACATAATTAGGTCAGCTCAGAACCGGTATTCGTGTTACCAGGTGAAGGTGAATGCAACGTATTCAAAACAATAACAATTATTATAGAGAAAGCTTTGATGTATGCAGATTTCCAATTTAATGGGAAGACTAGAAAAGAGTTCAAGGCCCTTGTTTGATGGTTCTGAAGGTAGTCTAAATAACGTTTTTAGTAGTTTAGTTGAGACTATTTGGTAAATTCTATGATTATGATAGCCATTTGGATGAGGCAGTCTAATGGCTTAGGTGTAATAAGTTCTTTAACCTTGGCAATAATTATTTAAATTTTAAGCATACAAGTGGTTCAAAATCTGGCTTTGAACTTTAGATTTCTCCAATACAACAAAGAGGAAACTCGAACTCCCAGATTATCTTGGCTTCAAATTTACATTTTATCCTCCAAAATTTCCCAGACGGCAACTCAGTCTAATATCGCGACGATCGGTTTCAAAATTGAAACCCATGACTTTGGATACAATGGGGTTAAAAATAGTGCCCATTTTGGTTTTTATTGTCCTTCGCTGTCGCCATCTTGGAGCGACTGCGCATAACAATGGCGGCTTCCGTTCACGCATGCGCACTGTCACGTTGAGGTGTAGTGATACCTGGATTGACACTATGTCAGAATGTTATGATTTTTGCTTCACGTCAACAGTTTTTCATGTACTTTGACCCATGTTTACGGTTGATCGGTTGAAAATTACGATTGTCCATTGTCTCAGTGAATGTGTTAAAGTTTTCTCAGAAAAATGGTATTATTTTGCGTTCTTATTTCAGGATCCTGAAATAGGCACAGATGTTTTCCGTTTTGGAAGAATTGTTCAAGATTTTATTTTTATTCTTGCTAATGACAGTGTCACAGATTATAAAGCGAGTGGGCCAGTTAGTGACAGTTCGGCTTGTAGCCAAAACTTTGGTCTTAGTTCATATTGTAGGGGACATAAATAAAAATGAGCAAACGCAAATGTTTTAAAGTTGTTAGCACTATGGCTTAAATTAATTAAGTAGCATGTTTATTATGTAATCGACCTTTGACGAAACTTTGCAAAAACCAGATTAGTTATTGTTTTTATAGAATTAACTAGTCTCACGCATTCTGACAAAATTCTAGTTAAAAATAAAAATTAAATAAAACGTTGTTTTGGTAGATATTCAAATGAAAAACTTGATTTAAAATTTATCCTTACATAGTATAAAACAAAGTCGCTATTTTTGTCTGTTTGTTTGTCTGTATGCTTAAATCTTAAAAACTACGCAACGGATTTTGATGCGGTTTTTTTTAATAGATAGAGTGATTCAAGAGGAAGGTTTTAGTATATAATTTGAACGACATCCACGCGGGTGAAGCCGCGGGCATCAGCTAGTATTTTATAACATCCGTCTTTGAAATAACTACTGCTAAACAGAGCACTTTATACAAAGTTCCTTTCACTCTTGTAATTAAAAATCCTTTGTCCATACTTCATACATACAGGACCTGAGTCTCGAAACTGAATATTTCCTCAATTCTTTTTTTTTGTTATTTCATGTCCACGAAGGTTGTTAACCCTTTTAATTTAATTTTAAGAACATAGTAGAATGTAAGCGATAACGACATTGATCCTGGCAGGTTTTAACGAATAGATTAACATTTTAAATGTGCTATTTTTAATCTGCGAAACTTCTAAATGTCAGATTGTATTTTTGAATTGAGAATTATGATGCAATTGTTTATGGAAAAACTATTGCGATCTTCGTATTGTAACTTTAATTACACATAAAATTCAGACACTACACAGTTTAAAATAATTATGAAGTACTATAATACTGAGAATACTCATCTTTCTAAAGATTTAAGGCCGAAACATAACCTTGACTGCTCAGAACCAACTGATTACAATCTTTTCTAGACCAACAATTTGAACTTACGAGAGGAAAACGAGTACCAAATCGGTATTCCCCACCACAATTGCTTTTGTCCATATTCGTGGTATGTACCACTGAATACACAATACTACACTTGTATAGATTGATAAGATCGGTACTGCATTACAAAAGCGGTTACTGCCGGCAGTGTTTTTAATTGAAAAGTTATCAATAGACATTTTCAATCACGTTTTGTTCGGTGCTCTAATTTGTCAAATAAAAAATAAATATGTCTATGATTCTTATCCAGATCACAGATTAGATTATCTTTTTATTAAATGCAGTTGCGTTGCGAATTTTGTTATTTGGCATAATGATTACATTAATCGTGACCATTACGCGTTGTTTTATTAAAGCAGCTACAGTTATTCGTTTAATCTGCAATTCAATTACCTTTAACTTATAATAATTACTAATAGACCCAAACAGATGCGTTACCCTAATGGATAATGTGTTCACACTACGTTAAACGTTAACGTGAAAATTATTTATGCAGTTGTATGATTATTTTACTTAGTAACAATAAAAAAGGTATAACAATAAATATAGTTTGTACAGCTGATCGATAATGCATTACGATAACATTATTTATTGACTAACATAACTGTTTACATCCCATAAAGCAAATAAAATATTGTAGTCAAGTTTAAAAATAGTAAACTGTAGCTGACAGAGACACAGTATTGCAACTTTTTTTTATCCATAGATATTGTTATCTTTTTTTATAGAGCAATAAAGTAAGCTATCAATTTGACAGATATGGTTGTTTGTCTAGAAAGCCTATTCATTGGCACGTAATGCTTTGTCTACTAAAGTGAGATAATAAAAAAATACTACATTATTCAACGTAGATCCTATTGAAGGTCTCACGTAGGACCACAATGATATGTAACACGTTTACAATGATTTGTAGTCTATGGCTGTCCTTTAAATATCAAACAAAGATCGATGACTTTAAAAGTTTTCGATATTTCATGAATAATTATGTTTATTACGTGTTGAAAGGAGAATTACAAATGTAGGCTGTTTTTTATGCGTCAGGCGTATGCACGTGGATAGCATTATTTTTTGTATTATTTCTCTAAAAAGAAATGTATAAAACAAATGACGTTGGCAAAGAGTAAGCATATCACGAAAAAAGAAAGAAAATGAATTGTTCGAAATTCGAAACTACAAATTGCCGCGAAATTACAATTTGACATTTTCTCTGAGAATTAATGTCATACATTTTTCACTTTCGCTACGACCTCTTTTCACGCATAACCTTCAGTGGTTTTACGTATATTGCGTTGCGGGACGCTCATTACCGATTTGTGTCAAAATATAAACTTGACGTCATTACTAGTACGTTAACAGATAATTAAAACAACAAATGTCATAGATATTTTACTATGACATTTAAAGTTCTTTCGTTATGTTACCATTAAGTTTATTAACCCACAGTCCGTTCAAGAGAGAGTGCAGTTTCTAGTGTAGACTTGCGACGCAAGATTCCTAACAGGTTTTAACAGCATCACGACGTAAGCATTCGGAGCTCAGTTAAAAAAAAAACAAACAAAAACAAATCGGCAAACTTTTTTAATGTACATACGTAACAATGCAAAAGCATGCACGTCATTCTAAGAACGTCGTCGTATGAGGAATATCTTTAATTCAAATTGAAAAAAAAAATCTAATTTATTTGCCTGAAAAGAACCTGATGACGTTGTCGTGGAAATTTTTATTAAATACTTTAATTACTATGTTAATTTAACAATAGTTTTAGTAAAAATAGTAACTTTTATAGACTATTGTATTTTAACATGGGTTTTTACATTCTCAAGGTTTTGCGTCAATTATAAATTGCCGTTAATATTTAGATGTTTCGCGAAAGAATTTTTAATGAAAATATAAAAGTTGTCTATAGTTTTGAGGTAGAGACACGAAAAGATGGTTAAACGACTTATAAAATAAATCATAAAAAGCATTCCACTCTTACTGAAGCAATGGCTGCCAAAATGTTCCTAATATTCTGCCATTACTACCAAGACATTTGGCTGATAATGGCGTATTACCGCCAAATCGGTTGGCAATTACACTTCATGACACCATAGCGAAGCTAATTGGCCATTTAGCTTTCGGCAAGCATTTGGAGGGCTCCATATTATTTATCGATTTTTTTATGAATGTGCCTATGTATGAGGGTATGTTTTGTTCATACAAGGTTGGCTGAGCTATCAATTACATTTTATGGATCAGTGGCACCAAAATCGAAGATAGTCTTGTGACGTACTAGGATAGCATGTCATTAAGGAAGCTTTTCCATTGTTCTCTATTTCTTTAAATTAACTCGTTGGCAACCGGTATTTATCAAGCTGTCGACAAAAAAAACAATTTATACCAGAAAAAAATTGCCTTTCAGCTTCTTGGCACAATACTAATTTCAGTGCCTACATGAATTATTTCTAGATAATAACATCTAGTCTTATTTTGACAGAGAACAACTGAAGACTGACAGCTATCACTTTTCAAACGTTTAAGCCAATTTCCCCTTGAAATTATTTTAACAAATTTATTTTCTCGACTGTAATTTCGACTGTAGGCCATTTATCCTTTGGAACTTTTTGGCCGACTTTGGCACAATAATTTCAATAAGATATGACGGATAGCTAGCTATTTTAATTAAGGTCTTGTCTATGAGTAGAGCAATGAACTTTGCTCCATTTTAAATTGGCTAATGATGGTGTTAGACGGTTCAACTAAATTGATATTAAAGCATGCTTACACGATTCACTTTGGTTGTCTCATCAAAATATTGTTTTAGCCACTTAATAATTTTTCTATTTTTTTTTTCTTTGATGCTTATTGCATTTATACGGATATGCATAACGGAAAATCCTTACATCCCACATCCACAAGATCAGTAGGTATCTAAACAAGTTATATTAATTAACTGGTTTGCGACATCGTTATTGTTTGCAAAGTTTATGTTTATGGTGGGCTGTAACCTACTGAAACCGCTTCCTAGTTCCTAGGTATTAGTTGTTTGAGTACTAAGTATCTAGGAGACTTACATTAAAGATACAGCAGTTTCCTATAATAAAAGTCCGTAAACAATTAATTTATTGTGTTGTAAATATGGGTAGGTACATTTGTAATTCATTTCAGTTTTATGGGTAATTAATTTAAGTTAGTATTGAAAAAGTAATTACAAATGCAGATGTTGTATTCAGGGCAAAATAATCTTTCAGCTTTTTTAAACGGTTGGTCGTAAACCTGGTCCAATTCCTTCCGAAAAAAAACAATGCGATCTCTTCCGTTGCACAAATTTATTTTTAGCTGCCAGTACGTTGGACTCCAATGTTTACTCACGGCTTTAAAGTAAAACTTTCAAATGACGTCATGGAACGTAAAAATTTGCAAACCCGTATACAGCGGCTAATTTGAAAAGTAGGACATTCTGTTCTACGTCGATAGATGCACCCTACTTCTGAATTTGACCGGGTAACGCCTCATCAAGTTGAGTGGCTTGCAAATTTTATACTTAACACTTTTACTACTGACACGTTTAAGGTTAAAAGTTAGTTAACTAAATTGTGATTAGAGTAAGTTATGAAAAGTTTTTGTGAGTAACACAATGGGTGACTGAAATATAAATCTGGTATATTTTCTAGCAAAGGTAAATTGAAATTTTAACTGATTTAGAAACATTATCCTTCCGTGACTTAATTACTCTGGGCCTTAATGGGGAAGTTGTAATTAATATGCAAAAAGATTTAGTGTTCCTGTACCTACTTACGAAAAAAAAACTACTTGTACGGAAATAATACCGAGTCGTGCATTTGATCGTGTTGTTTTTTTATTATCACAAATGTCACTGGTTACTTCCGAATATTTATTTTGTTATCTGTTGTCAATGCTACACAGATGACAAATGTCAAAACTAATAAAACAGTCGTCACACGGTTCATTTGTAGCATTAAATTATGTTTTCGAGATAAAATGTGGTGTTTACAAACAAAAATACCACTATCAAGTATGTTTAGATCACTTCAGGGTAATATGAAAGAATCATTGTAGAGCTATTTGATTATTTTACAGATAATTGTTTTATTCAAGAGCTTTCCACTTATGAAATCTGTCAAGCTAGCCACCCACCGCTTTCCATTAATCACAGTTAATTACTAAAACATTCCTCTAGCGAACAATTTTCTAGCACATGTACTTACGTTAACTGGCAACTCAAATCAACGATCTTTTAACATAACTAAAACAAAAAAAAACGTGTCAAAAAAAATACAGATTAATATCGAACCATTTGTAAAAAAAATCGTAAATTCGCGTTATATCATAGTCAAGGTTCAAAAGCTCATCCATCATAGTCAGTTCAGCTGTTTTCGAGATTCGGCGACACTTGATAAAGTATTGCATCAGTTCCCTGTTTGTGGCGAAACGGGATAGTTTTAGGAATAAAATGGCGAAATTTATTTGCATCTAACTCTTGTGTATAAATTATTCAAAACTAATTATAACGTATGTTGATATATAGACGGTTTTATCTTTGCGCGTCACTAATTGGAATTATAAAATAAAATTTATATTTCTAACCCTGTCCTCATGCATGCAAAGCATCCATCTTTCTTCCGGTTCAATTTATAAATATAAAAGTTTCTTAGAAATCTGTTTGTTTATAAAATATTGGCACTCGAAAAGATTTATGGCTCGCTATTTTTAGACCAGTTGCCACTAGAAAGTTGCAGACCACAACTGATATTAATCAAAATAATTGTCGAGAGTAACAGGTGATACTACAGGACAAGCCCGCCACACTATTCCCAAACCACTGTAACTCCTGTTAGCCAGAATCAACAGTGGCGACCACAAGAAAAGCGCCGAGACAATGAAGCTCGACGAAGTCCCAGAGAAGCGATTTAACTGTCTTGGATCCCGCAACGAAATTAATCAGAAAAGAATAGCGGAGGAGTAGGAAAAAACATAATTTCCACTTAGGTACACAGGAATTAACTAGTTTACGAACGATTTTTGCATCACATCCCCTTTAGAGGGGACCTGAGAGTTAGCAATCACCACAAGCGAGCACGACCGACATGCATGTTCAAGAGAATTCTAAAGGATGCTGCTAAAAATACACTCGACTTCCCTATTTATCAAGCAAACAGTTTCTTTGCATACTCCAATTTTATTGTCCCTCTAAAACGCAACGGACTGGGTAATTTCCTTCTCACATTTCATAGTTACATAACAGAGCAATAACCATCTCCGTTTTGACGTTTGAAAGCGTTGAAAAACGTCACCTGTCTATTTGAAGTCTGTAAGCGACCTTCAATCGTGTCAAACGATTACAAACTTTTTAGTTTCGCTGTATTTTTTTATGAAGTCCGGTGTTGATTTTATATTCGCTTCCTGGGGTACTCAGTTTCATGGAAAATAATTATGAGGCAAGCTATAAAAATAGCAGCAAGAACTAGATATTGTAGATAGTGCATTGGCTTGCAGACATTCATTTGTTTTGAGAAGGACGCTAGTATGAGCAGATTTGTAATATTAAGTAGTTCAAGATTTTATTCTGCAATGATAATAACATTCTTGGAACCACACGAGGTCTAAAATTAACTGGCTAGGTAGATAATGATTGTCGCTTGCAACCTGTAATGGACAAATAACGTCGACAACTTTAGATTGTATCTTACATCGGGGTTTCCCCGACCTTGTGCTTTTATTTTTGGTAATATCGACCTTATAACACAAATAAAGCATCATGTTTACGAAATTGTGGCCAATACGCAAGCTTATTTACATTTTAGCACTTGTTTTTATAAGCTGCGATGAAAACTAAATAGTTTTCAAGTAAATAATGAAAGGTCATTGTAGCGAGGTAACCGCAATGAAAAAAATACTGGCAGCTAGTAGTTTTAGAAAAAACATTGCGATAAGGAAAAGCAAACATCGATAGATGAAGCTGTCATTGCTAGTAGAAATATTAATGAAAAATGAATTTCATTGCTGTCATAAAAACACTGATGATCTTATTAAAATAAATCTTGATATTTCACTTGACATACATTTTTGCACATCCCCGGATGTAAAGGTTTATATCGTTTTGATGTCTGGGAAGTGACATTGAGTGATCTTTAATATTCATATGTGATTCTCAAGGATTTTATAGACCTAGAGAATAAACTTCCGGATCGATGATTACACTCGCAGCTAAAGGAAAGTTTAGAATGTTGGTTGCAGGACCGTTAGGTAATTTTGTCGAAGTATGTTTTTTCGACACTTTAGTCTCGTTATTTAGACTGGTTTCTGTTTCAAACTTTCCTTTAACATCATTTAATTAAAACGTTGCATAAATAGATTAGATTATTTCTATAATTTGTTTACATCTACCTCTTCTTTATATTCCATCATTGAAAACCACTTCAAGTATTTTCAAACTAGCCTTATTTATGCTTATTACTCCATTGTGCATCCGACCATTAAATTAAATTGCGCTTACTTCCAAAAATTTTGCAAATCTGAGATCATAAATTTTACATTGAGTACGTCTTGTACGTAATTGGCCTCGACACAATAAAGAATTGCCTTTTGTTGTTAACATAGCGAAACTGTTTCAACTTCTTTATGGTCATATGCCATTAAGACTACCTTCGCGCTCATTATTCAAATAGTAGATTTGTATCTATGGGAATATTTAAGGTGAGGTGAACTAGCTTTATCTGACTGATGATCTTGTTGGAGTTTTGTAACTTTCCCTTGTCTAGTCTGTGTTACTTGTATATGTATATAGGTTTAATGGTAGTCCAAAGTCAATTAAGGATTCATTAGAAACATCTTAATGTCGTACAAACAAGTCACAGAAACAGTCATATCAGCAGCTGGTTTAGCAACTTCTTTATGATCAATGATGTTGTTCACTTCTTCTACAGACAAAACTGTGCTTCAAACTATTCTAGAGCGTCCCATGGTAACATATTCAGACCTCAATCAATGATGGATTCATTTGCAATATCGTATCCACCTACAAAGTAAAATAGCATGAATAATTGCATCTTTTCAATTGATTTGATTTTCAAATGTCAATTCTTTTACATTTGAAGGCTTTATATAATCTGCAAGGGCACTGGTGAACATTTATGTTAATACAGGAACAATCTGGACTATTGATAAATAAAGATGTATATAAAAGGTTACTGAAATAGGGTTGCAAGTTGAACACGCAAGTATAGACATTGCCTTTTTCTAATCAGTGCTCTCACACAATCTCAATGCGAAACATGAACTCTGATCTTAAATACGACAAATTAAATTACGCATCAATTACTCAAGTTTTTATGAATGGAATTTTTGTAGATGATGTAAACAAGGATAAGTTGGGTAACCCTAACAAAACTGTTAGTGGTGTTATTCCACATGGTGATGCAAAAACTATTCCGAGACCCAAGTTTTTTTTCCCTCCTACAATGGGATGTCTTTCAAAACTTGTGTGTTAATGTTAAAACAGATGAACATATTTGGAGCGCTTCTAGTGAATCAGAGCGCAACTGGTTTTATATTATTATACTAACGATGTTAAATCGAATAATAACGAGTTCGAATAAGATTTTGAATCGATTCAGTTTACCGCTAATTCTAGGATGTAAGAACTCCTTGGATTTACTCATTTCTATTTTTAAATTGAACAACATGTTGTCCAGAGAAAATCCTGAGAATTTATATGTGGATCAACGTAGATGGAATATTACAATTGGTTTTTCCATGCTGTCAGTTCAGTTTTCAAAAATATTTCTGGTTGTAAATTCTGTTTCATCGGAACCAGTTTCTATTCAATCTGCTTTTATGATCACGTCGTTTTCACGTGTGGAATTATCTATAGAACTACTTCCCGAATATTTAGGAGTGACTAACTGTTTATTAGACCTTAGTGTTTCACGTGTTTGTTTGTTAATATTAAAGGCAACCTTCCCTTGAAGATTGTTGAAATATGGAGTGATATACCGTTGATGTTCCTTTGAGCAGCACTCTTCATTGACTATTTTTATACTACGTAGTTTATGGGAAATCAATGTCTTATTTTACGATGTGTTCAGTAGTATCCCTAAGGCCAACAAAACATTTTTCTTATTAAATGTTTACATCGTTGCAATGTAATGTTAGTGATAAATATTTATACGATCTATTTGCTTTAAAACAACAAATAATTTCAGCGTATAAAATAACTGTTCTGTAGACGGAGATAATTTACATAAAACAAACGAAATAGAAACGAACAATAATATACATAGGGTTCTAGATTTACAACCCTGTAACAAGTTACAGTTAAACATTTAATTAAAAACTTCTGCAGTTAATTACGGATGTGAGAGCAAATTAATTTAACCAACTTGTTTTATGCAAATTCAGTAAACTTGTCTCTAGAATCTTGTCTAGACAGAGCCATCAAAAATGACATAACATTAAACACAAACTTGCAGAATTTCAGTTCGTCGGGTAACCTCTACTCAAGCTGTTAACTGATTCAATATTGTGAGTAAATTGATTTGAATGTACCTTGGACTGTGGACGCATGAAATATTCAAAGTCCAAATCCATAACTACTTGATGATTTGAACTAGTGCCATTTAGCACTTTTTTCGTTAGGAAATGTTTAATGTAGAAACCCACAACAAGCTATTAAATGTCTGACATTCACATTATTTGTACTAACAATAGTAATTATAAGTTTGTTATCAAATAATTCGTGAACATTGTAACTCGGTCGGATTGCGCATGCGTTGCGGTGTTGGGCAGTTTACGAAAGTTCTTGCACTCTAAAATGTTCAACATAATCTACGAACACATCTATTTCTTGCGACAGTTCGAATCACCAGGATTAATGGAGACTTACGTAAATCAAGGCTTAGTGTGTTGCCACTACGTGTTAATCAATATTTTTCCGCGGAATTGCTTTGTTGAACCTCTTTCTTGTCGCAACAAATAATAAACGTTCTGATCCCAGAGTTTATGGGTTACTATTTTTGTTAACAATGTCGAATGACGTAGCAAACACAATGTTTACAAACAATACCACCGACCTAATCGGTTCCCAATGTTATCGTTTGAAGCGAACGTCAAGTTAATTGCAGTTGAATCAAATCTGTACAAACGTACGAAATATTATGGCCTTTCTGATGCAACCTTGGTGCGAACGTCGAAACGTTAGGGGCCGCGTGAACATGACCCGACCGGCACATTGTGTGGACTTTGTACAAGTATGCTAACGTAGACTTTTCTTTGTTACAGGTTCGTCATCAATCTCCTTGCGACGAATCTTTTGACGACCTCCCTGCTGGCGCCCGCGCTATTCGGCGAGCACTCAGCGAGGGACGACATCCGCTCGTGGGTGGAGGCGGGCGACGCAGCCGCCGCGGGCTGCAGCCTGTCCTCGCTGCTGTCCATCATGCTGATAGCGCTGGACCAGCACCACGCCGTCACCGACCCGCTGCGCTGCCACACGCGCCTGCTGCAACGCCGCCCGGCCGCGCTCTGCGCAGCCACATGGCTGGCTGCCGCCTGCGCCGCGGCCATTCGCGTAGCCATCGCCGTCGTACGCCACTTCTACCCGTCCGAGCCCATTGTGCAGGGCGTCGAGCTGGCCTACTACATCGTGTACTTAATATTAGGAGTCCTCACACCCATCGGCATCGTATGCTTCATGTACGCGAGGATCTACCGTGCGGCGCGCTCCTCTGGTCTAAGGGCACGAGCGCATGGTGCCAGCGCACTGCAGCTACACGAGCCACCCAGCATCCTACCCGATCTCGCTGAAGAGGGAGAGGGACTTACTCTTAAGATTGACGGGCCAGAGTGCTCCGTGACTATGGAGAACGACAGGAAATTCGGGCCATTCCTATTACCGCCTGAACGACCAGTTCGTTGCCCATCGGTTGCCAGTTTACGCAATTCCCGTAAGGAAGGAAAGTCTAACGAGGATCTGAGGAAGGGGCTGCCGGCCGTGAGCTCGGCGCCTTCACTAGCGGCACCACTGCTAGCCGTACAGCCACGCACGCCGCAGCCTAGCCATAATGGATCCAGAATCACATCGATCAGATGCCGCATATCAAATGCGTCACTGTTTAGATATAGAGAAGAATCTCGCGCAGCCCGCGTGGGTCTGCTGACGGGCGCGCTGGTGATGCTGCACGTGCCGCACGCTGTGGCGGCTGTCGTGTCAGCAGCAGCGCCGGGACTGGCGGACTGCGCACGTACACCTTCGCTGGCGCTCTTGTTACTGGCGTCAGCGTTGTCACCGTTCCTATTCGCGCTGCGGTCGCGCCGCGTGCAGAGAGAGGCACGGAGAATTCTTCTGCCAGAGAAGAGCGCATGGGAGAGAGCGTCGGGGGTCGCGTCAGCGGCGGCGGTGGACGGACAGCGCGCAAGGGCTGCTCTCGAGCTGCTGCGAACGCTGTCCCCGGGCAGCTCGGCGGTTGAGTCAGGGGCGGCGGGGGGCGGGGAAGCCTGCCGCGGCTCCTTTAGCTCTGGCGGCAGCACGCAACTGTCCTCCGCGTCGGACGAGTGACCGCCACCCCGCGCGCCCGCGCACCTATCATCGCGGGTGCGCTTCGCCCCGCGTCCCACCGCTCTACTCATCTGTGATACTAGGCTAAGCCGCAACGCGCTCGGCGCGACCGTTAGACTGATTTAGTATTAAGTTAATTTATTATTGTGTCCATGTACCTTTCCGCTGAGCGGAGCCAATTTTTATTACCTGATAAACGTAAGAAGATAAAATAAAATGGTATTGAAGTGAAATAAAATTGTCGTTTTCATTGCACATGACCCCAATAGTCGTTGCGGTTTGGTGGCGAACCGCAACGAAGAGTTTACACACGAGTGAAATAGATAATATGTGAAGGTTGAGACCTAGTGAGACAGTGACTCATTAAATACTATAAGGTTGTAAAGATAATATAAATTTACACAGTTCAGAACTCAGAAGAGCCCAAAAGCCTAAAGAAAGAAACAATAGTTTACCACTTAATATCATCATCAGCCTATATTGTTCCCACTGCAGGGACTCAGGCCTCCTCTCTAGGAGAGGGATGGGCTATAATCTACCACGCGGGCCCAGTGCGGATTGGCAGATGTCACATGTCTTCGAATTTTTTGGTTCTAAGACATGCCGGTTTCCTCACGATGTTTTCCTTCACCGTTTTGAGAGCAGCGGTGATGAAATAAATTACACAAAGTAATGCGCCTGCCTGGGTTCGAACCCTCGACCCACTGTTCGTAAGTCTTGTCGGGACCAACACCACTGGGCCACCACTGCTCATATCAATATAACAACACATTACTACAAAAAGTAAATTAAAGACACAATAACTACCAGCACTAATGTTGCCTAGTAACATCAAAAGATGATAATGAAATTGAAACACACACAATTTATTGCCAAGCCTAAGATACACTATCACTACTGTACTGAAAATAACAATATAACACATAAAAGTCAAGAAAAACACACTTGAAGCGGGACAGCGGACAACGATAAAAATGAAGAAAGTAAGTATGAACTGTACATCGTAAGTATAATAAATAAATGGAGAAATTTAAAAAAAAACCCTGCTATGATTGTAAATACATAAGGGATAGATACAATGTACATACACACTGACGGCACGGTTGGCGCAGTGGCTCAAGCAATGGACTGCCGCGCTGCGTGTCGCGGGTTCGATCCCCGCACGGAACAAATATTTGTATGACCTACAGATAGTTGTTCCGGGTCTGGGTATTTGTGCATGTGAGTTTGAATGTTTGTGAACGCACCCACGATACAGGAGAAATTCCTAGTGTGGGGCAACGTTTTAAAAAAACATCAAACTAAGGAACCCTACGCAAAATGTATTGCTGGGAAATCACTTTTTTGGGTTGACACTCAAATCATTGTGCTGATAAATATATTGAAAACAGGAGATCTTGAAAGTAAAATCCTAAGTTCATAACCTTGAAAACTAGTATTTAAAAAAATATGTGGAGGAGTTGGAACTTTAACCTCCAAGCCTCCAATATCTCCATAACTAACCTTTCGAATTCATGCTGAGCTTAAGGCGGGGTTGCAGTACTTTTTAAGATTTTTGAACCTTTGAAAATCGAACTAAATATGAGTTTTTTAATAAATAAAAATCATTACATAAAAATTGAACATCATCATCATCATCCACAGCCTGAACTCACCCACTGCTGGGTATAGGCCTCCCTTTTCCTGTGCCATTCCCCACGGTCCTGTGCCAGCCTCATCCAGGTTTTTCCCCCGATGGTAACTATGTCGTCTGCCCATCTAGCCGCTGGACGACCCACACTTCTTTTTCCAGTTCTTGGACGCCATTCAGTGATAGCCTTAGTCCACCTAAAAAAATTAAAATTGAACATACTCTCAAGTAAATCGTAAAGATAGAAACGCGATTTAGAATGATCGGCTCGATCATTTTTTTTATCAAACATGACTCTAAGTCACAGTTTAAAACGTGTACTGCTAAGACATTTCATCATGAATTTATATGAAAGTTATATCAGTAGATAGAACTTTTTATTCTGAAGTAAATGTTGAAAACATATTGTATAATTTCTTTATCATTTTTCTCCAGGAAGAAAAATCAGTCAAAATTGAGGCACTATATCGCTCGTGCGGCAGGGCGGAGGGTGAGGTCGTGCGTTCATAAAAACAAATTACTGCAACCTCGCCTTGGTCTTTCGTTCGATTCCCGTGTAGGGCAAAGTGCTATCGGGTTTTATCCTTCAGGAAATTCTCAGTAGTAGCCTCGGAGTATTTGTGCTCAGATGATGGCAATAGGCTCATAGGACTTTTACATCACTGGTGAAATGTGAGTGTACTACCATTAGTTGAGAGAGAGAGGTGTACACCTCTGCCTTCGTGTTGTACAGGCGTGATGTTATGTTTTATGTAATGGTACTTTTACAACCAATGTAGGGTTCTAGGTGTATTCTACGTTGGAAACGAAACAATTAATATCTATCTCTACGTATCTATATAAATAAAAAGAGAAGTCCTGACTACTGACTGACTGACTGACTCATCAACGCCCAGCCCAAACCCTTGGACCTAGAAAGCTGAAATTTTGCACAAAGGTTCCCTTTATAATGTAGACAAGGATTAAGGAAGGATTTTTCGAAATTCAACCCCTAAGGGAGTTAAATAGGGGATGAAAGTTTGTATGGAAAATCGTCATTTTCACGCGGGCGAAGCCGCTGGCAAAAGCTAGTACCTAGTTTATAAAAACAAAGTTAAATAAATAGGTAGGTACTATTTGAAATAAATTGCTTAGTAACATAGTAACTGATAACGGATTTGTTACACACATAATTGCCAACTAGGCTGGAACAAATGATATATAGCGAGTATCGGCTGGTCACAATTCTAGAGACAGTGACTGTTACTGAGAAATTCCTGATGGAGAATCCTAATAACATTTAACTCAACCAGGGCCTCGAACCCAGGACCGCATACTCCGCAGACGACCAACGAGGCAGTCTACAAGATGAAGATAGTAAGTACAATGAAAAGACCGTAAGTTTATAAACAGAAAGACACAAACGACCCAAATCAAAACACGCTACTAAAAAATAAAGAGACAAAATCGAAAAATCAACATTTAGACATGATGTAAATATGCAAGCAGATAGGTACATGATCAAATCATGTTATCAACGAACAAGTGCATGCTTATCACAGTGATAGTGGTAATCCTATAATACCCTCTTATTACCTGTACATGGGGAAAGAGTGGCAAATTAACGACTGACACACATTATTACATACAAGGTGATTCCCGTGGCATGGGCTGAGTCAATGACTCTGTCATATTGAGGTAAATTAACAGATTTAGCCTAAATTGATAACGGATGTTAGTCATAGAATTTTCAGATTTGTTACAAAATCATACGAAATGATGTAAAAAATTGTGTACAAACGCGAGCACATCAAGCTAATCGAAAGTCAGAAAATTACCAATTTTCCAAATAAACCTTGAATTTAAAAGCGAGAAAGTCGAAAATCTATCTATATAAATAAAAAGAGAAGTCCTGACTGACTGACTCATCAACGCCCAGCCCAAACCCTTGGACATAGAAAGCTGAAATTTTGCACAGAGGTTCCCTTTATAATGTAGACAAGGAATAAGGAAGGATTTGTTGAAATTCAACCCCTAAGGGAGTTAAATAGGGGATCAAAGTTTGTATGGAAAATCGACATTTTCACGCGGGCGAAGCTGCTGGCAAAAGCTAGTCTATTAATAAATTTACAGATTGTAGTAGCTTGATGTCCCTGCGTCTGTTCTACAAAGTACTCAATCCTTTTCAAAAAACTATTTAAAAAGAATTGCCATATTATGTGGACTACATAATTGGCAATTCCTTTTAAATAAATTATTTCTGGGGCCTAAAATGGCCGCTTCAGCAGAACCATAATAGGATATAATATGTTAAAATTCCCAAATAGTCACACGAGGTAATATAATGAACTGTCTCTTTGTGACAATTTTACAAACTTTATCGTTATTCATATTAAATAATAATTAATATTCCATTAGTCTGAACATAGAAGGATTACAGACATTAAAATGGCGATTAAAAAAAACGACGATATAAAAGTAATCGTATTCGCTATGAAAATCCTCACACAAAGTAGACAAGACCACTTTCCATATGACTAAGTTCTAATCAAATATAAGATTAATGCTCTCATTGCAATAACAATAAAATTGTACTGCCCTGAGTGCATTACTGCACTTTAGTTTTTAATATGGACATTACCCAGCTGTTAGTACCCACGTGGCTTGGATCGTACGTACTTTTGATAGCTGGGGTAAAATGAATACTTTGTACGCTGGACTAGGTTGGCAGTACTTACCAGCAGGTGGACTTCTTCTTTATCGAGTGGTTAGTGGCTAACGTGGTGCCAGTTTCTATGCCGTGCATGGGTTTCTAACTTGGCTTTACAGGCCGTCAAGAAATGCTCCTCAGGCATGCCGATTTCCTCACGATGTTTTCCTTCACCTGAAAATCCGGAATGAAATTGTCGCCTTTGTAAGACCAAAGAAACAATGAAATGACTGTATGAAGTATGATATGGCTAGAGAGAAGGAACCTGATGAGATAGAGAAATGTAGACAAATCACACATGCTGCCACTACCCCAAATAAATTGGAATAAGGGCAAGTGAATGATAATGCTGCATTTCTAGTCGTTTTGGAGCAACAGTGCAGGTACCTAGTTAGTCAATCTAGTATCTGCTACATAAATTATGATATAATAAAAAATATGTTTATAGCCTGATAAGTTAATTCTTGGGACACTAAAACCACTTGATTACTTGCTGGCTGACTAATCAGCAGGATTAAGAAAAATATTCAGGTAACCGGAAAATTACTTCAAAACTGCAACAAGTCCAAAGTTCGCGATGCAATAATAATTACAGGTATAGGTAATATACGGTAAAATCCACCAGGAAACTCTAAATGTAGATATTTATTTGTGTACATGAAGTGGAATTTGAAATTGGACTTTATACATGGAAAATAACATTGACCATGTGTAATTATTACATGAAATTAGATTATGTCACCAGAAATCGAAGTTCAAAGTTCCCATTTACCTTATGAACATAATAATGTAAGCTGACAATGCGATTATTTGAATAGTTCTTTATATTTGCCTGCAATAGTGCCCACTGCTGGGCAAAGTCCTCCACCAATTCCTTCCAAGAGCTTTAGTACCTAGATATATCTTGAAAATTAATTGCCTATCGTTACATAGACGAAGCGTAGACCTTTAGTTCGTGCGGGGTTTACTAAGACATATCGAGGTACTGAGGACCCTCTTATAGAAGGCAACAATGCCCAGCTCAGGTCAACGACCGACCTTGAAAACGTGTAAGTACTTACCCGATGTGATGAATTGCGCGTTTTATTGTCAGATGGGTGACAATGGTTAAGCGGTCTTTACATAATGGATGAATGATTGAGTGATGTAAAGGATTTTATCATTACAATTGGTTTGCAATTTAGGCCGCTGAAAAGGTGGACTGATGACCTGGTGAAGGCTGCGGCTATGCTTGGGAGACTTATTCATAGCAGTAGTGGATGTATAACATATGACTGAATTATTAAAAGCTATGACTATTCAGGGAGTCTTTTTTGTGGTCGGGGTTGGGAAATCATGAAATGACTCCTCACGCTCCCGCCGGGCAGAGCGTTAGGGAGTGTCAGACTTCTACTGACTAAAAACTACCCATGTTCCTTCCTAGCCCTTTGTGACGAGGCCGCGGTATCTTTCGAATAACCCGCAGCCCCGCGGACGGGATTTAGTGATTCTTTAGCCTCTAAATGATGTTAGGCAAATGTAAATATTTCGATTTGCACTTAGTAAACCTTGGTTATTTCTTATTGAGACTAATGCGTAGACAGCGGGTCATCTCGTTGTCCACATCGACGGAAGGCTCAGTATGAAGACAGGCGTAACAGTATTACGTCATTGGTTGTCATAGGTCACTTTGTAAACAGAACTGTTGACGAACAAAGCCTTCGGATCTTGGTTCTACGTCATGACGGTATCCTTCTTTTATTCATGTTTAAAAAAGGAGTATGGTGAGGTCATATATACCGACACTTTTCGTCACGTCGTATTGTGGATTGGATGCCTTGTAGGACAGAAATGATAAATCATCATCGGCCTAGCTTTTTTCCAACTATGTTGGGGTCGGCTGCCAGTCTCACCGGATGCAGTTGAATACCAGTATTTCACATGGAGCGACTGACTATCTGACTTCCACAGCCGTTACTACAGTCAGCATCAGAACTAGCTGAACATTTCGGAATTTTAATTCTTTTATGTACAGGACTCTAGCTATTATTTTTAATGTTTCAGAAGATTATTCGTCAAAATAGTCCTTATACTCCAATAACATTTAGTAAGGAGTAATATCTAACAAGTTTTTATTAAAAAAACAGCTTCGAAACTTTGAGTAATGTTAATATACTTCTGATGCTGACTGTACTGGGTAATTATATACGATACTCATTGGTAAGACTGGTTGCCAGACTTTCGAGCCACATGCCTACTTGTACCGACTGTCAGAGAACTACAAATGTCAGCCTCGACCAAGGGCACAGAATACATAATAGTACTACGTACAGAAGGGACACTCCCTTCCCCGCGCTCATATTAAATACCGCACCTCACCCCGCACTTCGAGGTAGTCGTCGCCGACTCTTGAGCAATGGCTCGCGCTCGTATTAGTCGTCGTTCGGTTTTCGCGACGCAGACCGTTGCACTTTCCGCGCCATTTTTTAGACTACGACAACCCTACTAGAGTTTACGCACACATTTGCACGTGCACGTCGTGCACAA
The DNA here is from genome assembly GCA_949775195.1 of Diarsia dahlii. Taxonomy (NCBI): domain Eukaryota; kingdom Metazoa; phylum Arthropoda; class Insecta; order Lepidoptera; family Noctuidae; genus Diarsia; species Diarsia dahlii. The sequence continues at coordinate 8,123,680 of OX459210.1, read as the reverse complement.
ACGTTATTTGTGTAGTAATAGGTAATTATTTTGCGGGCGTTGGCGTTGTATGGAGTGTCCGAGGTGTGCCAAGGGCTTAACGTGCTTTCCGAGGCACGGACGAAACTTTGTATGTAATGTGTAGTCACCCATCCACGGACAACATGACAGAAATAAGAAATTATGATTATCAGACCAAAACCGCAATACAATAAATCAGCTGAAAACACAATTTCATTCCACTTTCATTTCTTGTGTATTATGTAAACTAAACAAACGGCCGGATTACAAACTTTAGAACAATGAGCATTGTCTGTCGTGTCATGTAGTGTTTCGCGTTCATGACGGCGCATTCGGTCTCTTTTGGGTACCCAGTAAATATCAAAGAAACCTAGCATTTTTCTAAAATATCTACTGGATATTTTGTCAAGAATAAATAATAAAGAAGATACATACTGAAATAGTTTTGCACATAATAATCAGCCTTTAATGTTCCCTCTGCTGGGACATTATAGGCCTTCTCTGTGCGAGAGGGAAAGGGCTATAATCCACTACGAGTAATATAATGTGCCCGCCTGTGTTCGAACCTTTATGGGTTACTGCTCGTAAGCCGGGGCCGCCAGTACAGGGCCCCCACCCCCGCTGCCCTCTGCAGTTTTGCACGGATCAAGGTACTTACAGATTTCACATTTGTTAGGTATTCTGAAAAACTATAGATTTATATACACACTTTTCTCAACGCGATAACATGGAAGGAGGGTGGGAGTGGCTGTTTAAAACACCACTAGGTGGAATTAGCATCATATCAAGTGAACTACAGTCACGAGCAGTAATATGTATACTTACACTTGGCAAAGTTCAAACGCGAATTTCTCGTAAAATAACGATTGCAACTTTGAGATATAACCTACTTTATGGGTTCAAAAATATAAGTTTTGGTAAGTAGGTAACATGAAAATAAAATCAATACAATAGCCTAAAACATGCGTTTCTAAACGATGTCAAGCGTATAAATATTAGTGCATTATTAATCATCTTGAACTCAGTGAAATGTACATTAAAGATGACAGATGGCTGAAAAGTGAAAACACTGACCACTTTTCCGCATACCACTTACAAGAAACAAATGAATTTCCAAACAGGTTTTTGTTTAAAAACTAGTCTCATTACAAAACGATTTATTTGTCCATACATACAACAATTCAATTCACATGACTCCGAAGTTCTATGGACCTGTATCAGTGTATTTTCAGTCACTAATAGAACGCTAAATGCCTGCCGTGTGCCGAAAGTAAAGTTTCTAAGTTATGAGGGTACTAAATACTAAATTGCTACTGTTGGCATAACTCTTGTGATGGAATGTTACTTCCCGTTTCGACTGGACTTTGGTCTGAATTTAGACAGAGAGAGAGAAAGAATGAGTGAGAGAGATGAAAAAAACGTGTGGCACTCGGAGACTGCCGCGGTAAAGCTATTGCACAGCATTTTTTATCAACATATGCAAATAATTAATTATTTAATTTGACAACCTCAGTTGACAACCTTGTTATTTTCCGTAACCATAGCAACCTGGTTGAAAATATTTTCGTTACGGAATTTCTGGATTCGCTCTCCACGCTCAAGGCCCGCGATAGAAGCTATGCTTAAAAACTTCAACGGTGTTAAACAACCTTTTTACATTTCCTCTTTTGGAGAAAAAAAAGAAATGCATTACAATAATAGGGTTGTTGACTCATATTATAAATTCATATAAATTTATGTTGTAAAAATCAATGATAGTTTTTAGAATCCTAAATTATTAATTTACGGAACTAATTTTTTGTCTTTAATTAATTAAAATTATTTTTAATTGCGTTATTTCATACTCACTATCACGTGACTCCAAACACCAATCAGAGCGCGATGACGTCACGAGCCGCGAGACTAGCTAATTTATCTGTCATATCGAAGGCAAAAGTATCAGCTGTGAACGATTTTATTCAATAACCTAGTAAAATTACTTTATTTTTGTCGTCGGAGTTTTGAAGTACAGTATGACCAACTTAATTGTGAAGTACAAGGTGGCGCTACTTGTCAAGCAAAATTACATCTATACGTCAAACTTGGTACATTTATTTTAGTTCCGTTTTTTGCCACCTACATAGTATATAAGTTGGTTTAAGTGTAAGTAGTACCTAGTCTTTGTAAGTATTTTTAAAGTGAAATAGTGATATAGTAGTGATAAAGAGACTTACTAACTTACTCGTTTTATACACATACACACATCAAAAGTGTCTAGGGATCAACATATATTTTTGCAATAACTTTTCTCCTGATTGATATTAATTAAAATTTTCTTTAAGGATTCATCAAATAAAGTGTTTTCGTTTGTCACAGTAACGATAAACCAAGTCACCTTTGCATTAATAAAGAAATTTGCCATTTTCCTAATAAAGGGATTTTTGACATTTGAACCACTAACATTAAAGTTCGAAAAAAAGACTGAAATACCTAACAGTTTTCTTTAAAATTTTATTGGGTAACTTAAACAATTAATAATCCGTGTTTCTATCGCGAACACTAACAACACAAGAACATCGGTTTGGCATACTCAAAATGAGTTCATCCAAATCACGCTGTGGAATGGCCGCCCATGTTCGTTGCAACAACAAAAAAAGGTCTTCTTGCGACTGGATACCCTCCATATTCGGCAGAGCTCTTCTCTGTAGCATATCCCATGCATGCTCAATCGGGTTCAAGTCTGGCGACTGAGCAGGCCAGGGCAGGACATTGATGTTAGCTGCGGCGAGAGTCTGTCTTACAACTCTTGCGCGTGTGCGGTAGTGCATTATCATGCATTAACTGAAATAAGGGACCGATTTGCACTTGTAGAGGAACGATGACGTCTGATACAATCGTCTCAGCATAAATTTGAGCGTTGAGGTTGCCTCTGATCCAAATCAACTCAGTTCTTCCGCCGATCCAAATACCCGCCCATACCATGATGGTTCCACCACTATATGGATGGACTTCCTGGCAGGATTTTAATCGCTGTTGGCGTCCAGGGGTTCTCCAGTGTCGTATACGTCTTGTATCCGGTCTCATACCAAAACGAGACTCATCAGAAAAGCACACGAAACGCCATTGTTCTTCTGCCCAATTTCTGTGTTCAAGAGCCCATTGATATCGAATCCTACGATTGTGCATTGCTATAGGTGGTACCCGTAGCGGTCTTCGGGAATGAAGGTTCACTTCATGCAAGCGGTTTCTGACTGTTTGGTCGCTAATTAAGTTCCCTGAAGAGTGATGAAGCCTCACGGCTAACATCCTGGCGGTTATTGTTGGAGCTCTTCGAGTTAAGATTTGAATGTATCGGTCTTGTCTCCGTGTGGTGCAGCGATACCGTCCTCCATGGCGCTCAGCCACGGTACCAGTGCTTCGGTAACGTGTCCAAAGTCGACTGATAACACTCTGACTTGTATTCAGAGCTAAAGCCACAGTACGTTGCCGGGAACCAGCAGCTTCTATCATTCTCACGGCTCTGAGCATTTCTTCCCTGCTTAAATGACGTCGCCGCTCCATAATAACGTTGGTTTTAATCAGAAAAATGTGTTATTTCAGTCTTTTTTTCGAACTTTAATGTTAGTGGTTCAAATGTCAAAAATCCCTTTATTAGGAAAATGGCAAATTTCTTTATTAATGCAAAGGTGACTTGGTTTATCGTTACTGTGACAAACGAAAACACTTTATTTGATGAATCCTTAAAGAAAATTTTAATTAATATCAATCAGGAGAAAAGTTATTGCAAAAATATATGTTGATCCCTAGACACTTTTGATGTGTGTATTTAGAACTTTAAACTTGTCATCTAACATCAACAAAATAAAAAGTTACGTTATGTGCAAATTTTTAGTAGGTATGTTGTGAATGTTGTGATACAAACCACGGCGAAAACAAAAAAAAAGCTTTGTAGGTAAACAACCAGGTCTCATCATTATTCGAGATACTTACTACACCCATTGTAGTATATTGTATATAATTTTCCATCATTTTAAAGCTGAAATTAGATTTAAATTAAACAATAGTTAAGTACCAAAAAGTGGACCAGTAAACGAACAATAACATTAACAAACAAGTATTAAACGACAATTTAGGAACATACGCACATACATTGATTCAATTTTGATTTATAGTTTATTTAGAACTTACATCGAAGTGATCTTCACAAAAATAACTGGTAAGTACCTACTTGTTGTTGACAATGATGATGGATGTCTTCTAGCCATTGTTAACCATTTTCTCCTTATTTCTGCCCTTTTTGGAACGCTTATGAAAAGGTTTTGTGGCATACTGATTGACGTACTTTTGCACATCGGCACTGTACAACATTTGTAAATCGTCGTGTTCATTTTAGAGTTTTTTTAAAGTATATTCATAAGAACTGAATCAAGATCAGTGCAATTTGACAGATCGTAAAGTTTTCAAAACGGCCCGTGACGTCATCACAGCCATTTGACAGTTTAGAGCGTTTTAGCCGGAATTTTTAAAACTATTTTTATTTACGTTTTTTCTTATAAAAATATGTCTTATTTTTTCAGATAATATTTTTTTTTTGTGTATATATAAGGTCTATCTATAAAATAAAAGCGATTCCAAAAATTTGTCAACAACCCTATTGTGTTACCAGCAAAAGTGGGATTAACAGCAAGAATTAAAATTCTAAAATAAATAGGACTCTGTTGTTATTATTATATTAGGTATCCTCAAACGAAAGTTAAAATAATAATATGTGCAAAAAAACTAATATAGGTAATATTCTTCCATTCTATTTTCCTTTCAGACATCATGCTGTTTAAGACACTTAATTATGTTCCATGTTTCAGCATTTTGAATTGTTCTTAATAATCAAAACACCATCTACTCTTCATTATCAACTCAATAGAAATAATGGTGACGATACAAGTACTATAGTTTAAAAAGGACTTATTTAATCTGTAGCCCAAAATAAACAGCTGCCAAAAACCCAAGTGACATTCACATTACATCGCTGTCAAAATGGAACGTCAACTCAACTTCAAACAAGTGTCAATTTAGGAAGCGTTTAATTAATCACTTACACAAGAGATGTCAGTTGAAAATGTATTACTTATATGATTGATTTATATTAAGTCGAGCCTAAATCTAGCAGCAACTGATTAAGATTACATAATGATCGTTTTAGATAACACGTTAGTAAGTACGTACAAAAAATATATCTAAGGAAGTTATGATCATTCGAACATAAAAAATATTCCATTGACAGAAATTCCAATCATTCAAAGCTAGAGAAAGTAACCTCTATAACCAATAAAATCATAAACAAAATGGTAATAAACTCTTCAAGTTTTATGTGGTCCTGCCGGCTTAGCATGACCACCGAAGAAACGGGGTTTGTCGACGGAAGAATCGACAAAATGACAGATTGTAGCAAGGTTTTACGTCAAATTGTATGGCAAAATCTTTGTCTTTTCTTGGTAGAATAGAGATAGAATCGCCATGCTACGGGGGCTGGTACTAATAGAAGAGATTTGTTTTTTTTTATGTGTTTATTTTGATGTCAAAGAATTGATGATTTTTGTGATAACTAATATACAAAACAGTATATAAGAAGGCAATGCCTTTTCTATCTACACTAGTAAAACTTTCCTCGATTTAGTTTTGTGTCCTAGAAAATTGACAGATTGGTCATTGTTGTTGTTGTCACAGTTTTGTCGATGTCAAAACAAAATGTAAACCTACGCCGAGACCAATTTTTACCTAATACTCATGTTTGTTCACCAATTTGGAGAATTTTAAATTTTCTTTTTACACTATTAGTTTTAAAAAGTACCGTTCTGATGTATTTTTGGGTTTATCCAAATTATATCATTACAAAAAACAACGTCTCCAATTTATTTTTATGATCAGTGGTAATACATAATTAATGTCTGATTCAAATTCGCCATTCTGTTCGTTTCTGAAGAATTTCTTTCAACAAATACCTACAATAAACTACAGAATCGGTCCGAATCCAACATAAAGAAACATTTTTTTAAAGAATATAAACAATTTCCTCAATCGAGATTTTAGCATAACTTAAATATTTTCTGAAAGCCTACATCAAAACATACATAATAATATATTATTTATAATGTTATGATGGTAAAAGCGATAAATACTGACTCAGTCTTCACGAGAATAGCTTTCAGACCAAAGCTTTTAGATATGTTTAACAGGTACTAAACAAGACTTTATAGTTAAAACATCTGATTAGTGAAAATCGCCACGCAAGAAAAGTTATAAGTATGTTTTGCCTACTTCTCCATTAGTCTGTTCTGGTTGATTTCGTTGCGGGATCCAAGACAGTAAAATTGTTTCGCTGGGACTTCATCGATCTTCATTGTCTCGAAGCTTTTCTGATGGTCGTTGATTTTGGCTTGCAGTGATTTGGGAATATTGTGACGGGCTCGTATCAATTATAAAGACTGCAGTTATCATAGATGGAAGAAGGAAGAATTACATTCAAACTTACATTGAATATTTTGGAATAACGATGGCATGTTGTACAATTTTGATACCAATATCTAATTAAGTTTAATGGGTACAATTCAATTTCAGGCTGATTTCGCCCTACATCATCATAATCTTCATCATCATTTTCTTCTTCCATTTTTCCCTGGTAGACGTCAAGGTGCAGGCATTTAATCTTTTTTTTGATTTCGCTCTACATAATTAAAAGAAATTGAATTTCATCACAAAACCCATTAAGATCAATTTCTGTTGCCTCAAATAACGCAAATACTTTGACAAATACGCCACATAAAGTGCCAGCATTAGATCTGATTCAAACAGCACATTTAAAGATGGCGCAAATTTATAATATCGGCACACCAAATCACATGTTTGGTTAAGACTAAAATAAACTAGTAATATATTTTGACCTCTGCATATCAAGTAATTATGCAAAGTATTCAAGAAATACCCTAACGAACTTTTTATATCTGTCGCGCGTGTTTTTTGCTATTTTATTTATAGATATTATATTGAAATTTATAAAGTGTATCAACATTTGATGAGGCACAGGAATAGACACATTGAGGTCCAAATTCAAATCAAAATCAAAGTCTTTTATTCAAATTAGGCTAAATCAGCACTTACCGGTTTCTTGCAGGGAAGAAGAAACAGCGGCCCGTCGGGGCTGTGGATTATCGAAACAGGAACACAAGGGCGAAGAAGGAACATGGGTTTGGTTTTTAGTCAGTAGAAGTCTGACACTCCCCTTCGCTCTGCCCAAGAGCGGGAGGGGGGGGGGGTTATTCGGTGATTTTCCACCCACCAAAAAAGAAAGAAGAAACAGCGGAATAGACTCCCCAGCAACACATCTGCCTGTTAGGTTAGAAAAACCAGATTCTGTATAATAGTTTGTGTTGGCTTGCACCAACAATTACTAAACGAAATTTATTTTTGCCCATCCTTTGAAGAGTTGATTGGTTTTAAATGTTAAGTGACTGGTCGTGCAAGCTGGCCTTACAATAATGGCACTGACTTAGATTATCTAAAATAATTGTATGATGAATTAACTGTCTGGTCGGGTGTTGGTCTACCATTTTTTTTTTTTTTTGGGGTCGAAAATCATCAAATATCCCCCCCCGCTCTTGGGCAGAGCGAAGGGGAGTGTCAGACTTCTACTGACTAAAAACCAACCCATGTTTCTTCTTCGCCTATGTGCCTAGGCCACGTCATCTCTTTCGATAATCCGAAGCTCCGACGGGGTCTTGGTCTACCATCAGCTGAACTTTTGTTTTGCCTTCCGCCTATCAGAGAAATTTTATAAACTATAGCTGATGCCCGCGGCTTCGCCCGCGTGGATACTGTAAAAACAATCCTTGATGCGGATTATATATCATTCTAAAATTTCAGCTCGATCGGTGCAGAACTTTTTGAGTTTTTGAAGCGTACACAAACCAACATAACATTTTTATATATATATAGTTTTATTTTTCTATACTTGTGTTCTCTTCTCTCTTCTTCTTCTGCCCGTTCTATAAACACACGTAAACTAACGTCTTTTTCCCATGGGGGTAGGTAGAAACTATAGAACACCTGCCACGATCCACATACTTCTTTATTGATTCGTTCTAAATATAGAGGTAAATCCCCTTTGCATCGATCTAGAATATTGTTCTTTAAGCAGCTGACTCATGGATTTACCAACACAATTGGGTCTAAACACGTTTAGGGTCTCTAAACGTGTTTAGACCCAATTAACTAAATAAGTAACAGAAATTTATATAATATAATAAAACTCGTATTTCGTCCCAAATAACTTTATTTACACTTCGCAGACCTTGACTTTTATAATCTTAAGATCATAAATAAATAACTCTTAAAATAAGTTACTTTTGTACCATTCATTAGATGGTTTATACGACTGAGTTTTAATAGTTTTTGTGATGGCGTTAACTCTATCAAGTTATGGATTCATAAAATGTATATTACCTCAACATGAGTAGGTAAGTAAGTACCTCTACCTACAATACATAGTATTTTATTTTTTTAACATAACATAACTCCTGTGTATCCCCTATTACGTTGGTACGGAACCCTTCAAGATAGAGTCCGACTTAAACTTGGCCGGTTTATTCTATATTTTAAGCATATTATTTTATAAGATGCAAAAAACTAACTGACATTACAGCTTTCTTTATAACAGTTACCAATCAATTTTGATAAATGTTTAGAAACCTAATAATGGATATTATTTCATCGTTTTTTCTGTTTTTTTTTCAAATGTTTTTCTTTCTTCACGTGATTTGGTTGGCAATTAAATTCATGCTACAAATATTCGCTTCATTCTTAATATAGTATACCTGGGATTTAGCTGGCGTGAATTGTTGGGTATTTTTTAGATGTTTTCGGTAGTCTGAAGAAAATTACGCAACATATTGATATTATTAAACTTAAACTCTTCTTCAGCAATTTTGTACTATCCTCTACGGATTTTTCTGTCAATCAGTCAAATAAGATTTGGAACTGCTTCATTTAGTTCAGTAAAAGATATTAAAATGCATCAAAAATTACTTATTTACTGATTGACAACATTCTGCTAAAGCATGTTTGTAGTTTTATACTTATGAATTATAACAACAGCAATGATAACCTATGGTGTGATCGTCGGACTGTCAAGACCTCTGTTTTTTATTCATGTCCGTATTATATAATTATCACTAGTTTCGATTATGGAAAACATCGTAAGGAAATCAGCATTATACCTGAGAGCATGCATGCATGATCTCTACATAAAGTCAAGTCTCTGACACCAGATGCACTAAGCACATGCTAAAGAAAAAAGATTGTAACAAAACTGATTACGAAGGAAGGATTTTGTAAATGCATCCAAAATGGGTTAAGGAAGCGTTCATGTTTTACGTAACGCAATTAAACGTAACGTAATGTAACGATCCGTAACATTTTTCTGTACAGAAAATGTAACGACGCGTTCCTCCCTAACAAAACGTTACGTAACCACCAAGTGACTATTTTTAGTGAGAGAATTTCTCTAAAAAAAAATGTTACGTAACGCGTAGATCAACTCCCTCCCCCCTCCTCGCCTCTGTAACACATCGTAACGTTTTACAAAACCCCCCTACTTCCAAATCCGTTACGTAACAGTAACGTAGAAAAAAATGTTTTATGAATTACCATTGTGACAAAAAAACATTTTATCTAAACATTATGCATCTTTACAACTAGGGAGTGTTGAGCTCTGACACCCAATGTAAGATTTAACTAGTGTTTAGGGTGCTAGCCAGCATTATGAAATTGTTCTATGGAAAATCCTATTGGCCGTATAAACTTCGTACCTATATAAAAAAATTGTGTACATTAAAACGAGCGTGAAAAAATAAATACAAATAACTCGACTCTCAGACAATAACTAACGTATGATGAACAAAATCTTTTCATAATATATTAAAATCTCATAAAAAGTGGGTTTCCATACCTTATTATCGTTAGTTTTTCATAGGTAGATACATCTATAATAAACAATTTTACTGAGAAATACCTGTACGTAAACAAGACACCAAATTGAATCACGGTTTCTTTCCATTATTTTAAAGACGTCTCTAGAAATAATAAATACCATAAAAAGGTAGCATTTATAATCTTTAATTTGAGGAAACTATTTCAGATAACTGGATTTACCAGTTTACAGTAATACTAAAACTAATAACATAAAACTACAAACTTTTACTAAGTACCTAACATAAATTATTTGTATTTTTGCTTTCTTCACTTTTTATTTTCGCTACACATTTAATTCTGCAAGTGTAGAATCTCATGGATTTCCAAAATGTAAAATAAAACCTTCACTTCATTATTTTGGTAATTTTATTGTACTTTTTTAAGCGAGTAAAAAAACTTAGCTCATGAAGAAAGCTGCGAAAAAGGACTCTTTTCGAAGTTTCACCGTCACGAATTTGACTGTCTCTTGATAATTTACCACCTAATCGTTAGAATTAAACTAGTATTATTTATCAATATTTACAATATCAACTATCAATTAAAACTATAAATAAAATAATCAAACCGCTACCACACACTGAGTACTCAGAGATGTTTAATAATTACTTATGCCATCACTTAGTAATGATTTTGACAGTTTACTCTTTCTTTCTTTCTTTTATTATAAATGGGCTTGCTCTAGACCTCAATCTTGCCCTAAGGGCAGAGATGAAGGTTTGACTGAAGGTTTTGTATGTCAAATCTTTACTAACTGACGCACTCAGAGAGCTTTAATGATTACTTAGGCCATCACTTACTAACAGTTTTGTTATACAAAAGTATATCAAATCTTTACTAAGTGACGGCTTAAGTAATCATTTAATATCTCTGAGTACAACAGTTTCACTCGTAGTATCAAACGCGCCGTCACTACCGCGGACGCCATATTTGTTCTACTGTCACGACTATAGCATGAAGTGTCAAACATCATGTACATGATCAGAGGTAAGTCAGTCGCGGAATGTTGTAATACTATTAATAGGTTGATAGCAATTATAATAATTATATTTATATTCAACCGTAGTAGGTATTAATAATTATATTATTTATGTTAATTGCGAATATAATTCTGTTTGTCTGGCAGTCTGTCTGTTTTTTGTTCATGCTTTAATAAGTACGTATGGATTTGGATTTTTTTGATTTACGAAAATTGCATGAGTTTGGTCAAGACATTTGGTATCTTTGTAGTACTTTCCCGTGGCATACTATCTGATTTTCAAGCCGATAAAATTTATCCTGGACAGCCTTAAAACTGGAGAAAAGACATCATTCAAGTAGCATTCGCAAGACAACAAATTGCGTGAAAGAAAAGCAAACATCCAGACATATTATAAATGCGAAAGTTCGTGAGGATATACATCCTCACGAACTTTTGCATTTTTAATATTAGTGGGATGACCAGAATTCTGGCACTTCGACCGCCTCAGCTGACTTTGAACAGTTCCCTTAAAGTACAGGTGAAATTAAACAGAGCAGTACAGGAGGTGAGTCTTAATTTGTGTTGAGGCACCCCAGTTACACCCTGTTTCATCGGAATACCTCCACTGGATGCAGTTATATCTGCAACTGTCCACCGGGATTCAGAATCGGTTTAGTGTCTTCCAGGTGGGCCATGGCAGCAGGTTATTAGGAGCTGTTATGCAAATTCGACATAATGTGGAAGGGAATGTCTGAGGAGGCACCACTTTTTTTTACCCACCGCTAGCCGAACCTTACCTTTTGTGATATGTTACCCTAGGCTGAAGCGAAGTCTGTACCTGAGTAAATATGGAATCCACGCGAGAAACGTCGCGGACAAAATGTTAATGTAAAATTAATCGTTCAATAAGTCACGCTGTGATAAGGCAATGACTTCTTTAATAACGTTAGATTGTATTTAGACCGAGTAAGTTGAGTTTATTACAAAATTGTGTCATTTTAAAACAAAATATAGGTCAGTCTGGGCAAAAACATATGGGCTTGTTTAGAGAGCCACGGTTATCTGCGTCGCAACAACGCGCAAAAATGGCTTTTACGTACATTTATAATGGGTTGAAACTAAATATTCACTGCTGAACACATGCCATTAAGACCTCATTATAAATTGATGTTTTTTTATTTTTCATTCTGAAAAACGGAAAGTCGAGCCGAGAAATGAGTGATTATAAAAATATAGCCTGAAATAAAGGTCATGTAACTCAGCCTTGGACAGTGCCCTGAAGGGTTTTAGTTCATAGGATTAGTGTTCTTTCGACTTGGCTTTAATTACAGAATTGAATCATTTTGAATAAAAATAATTCTGAATTACGTCATCATCATCATATCAGCCCGGAATCACCCACTGCTAAGTATAGGCCTCCCCTTTTTCTGCCACACTTCCTGGTTCTGTGCGTACCTCATCCACGTGTTTCCGGCGACTTAGACAATATCGTCAACCCAACGAGCTTTAGGACGTTTGGCCAAACCTTGGCCACCACTCGGTCATCTCCGCGTCTAGCCAGATGTCCTGCCCACGTCCACTTGAGGCGCACCGCCCGGTCCCCGACATCGTAGACTTCCGATGGCGGATTTCAGTGTTACGCACTCGATATACCAATAAACAATTTACCAGTAGACATTCGAAATACCTCATCATTCAGTAACCATAAATGAAAACCCGTTCACACATCACTTTGAAACATTACCACGCATTTACTTTACTATACAAACAGCTGTTCATAAGCATTATGTACTATAGGACGTCATCAAGGTGTGAAGATCACAAGTACAACGCACCAGCTGTTCTGACGTCAGCGTCAGCGAGTCGAATCCATTCAAGTGTGTAGAACTGTAACGTGTTTACATTAGCTTGCTAATGTTTATGCTGCCTTAGTCATTATTGTTGTTATAGCGGTTTAGGAATTCTTTATTTTTATGATATTATGGTTAGTGCCTAACCTAGTGACATGCACTTGGCTTAACATGCCGTCGAGAAATATCTCTCAGACATGCTTTTCCCGGGGCTGCGGGTTGTTCGAAAGAGGTACCGCGGCCCCGGACTTTCGATCAATTATTGATGGAAGCCCCGGACACAAAGGGAAGGAACATGGGTGGTTTTTTTTTAGTCAGTACAAGTGTGACAACATGAGACTGAAACATTACACGAAGGTATACACCTGCCCCGACGGGGCTGCGGATTGTTCGAAAGAGATACCGCGGCCTCGGCACAAAGGGTTATGAAGGAACATGGGTGGCTTTTAGTCAGTACAAGTGTGACACTCCCTTCCGCTCCACCCAGAGCGGGTGGAGTCATTTGCTGATTTCCCATCCTTCAAAAAAAAGACATGCTTGTTTCCTCACGATGTATTCCTCCGAAAAATCAGTGTGCACGTCTTGGGTTCGAAGATAAGAACTTGACAGTCCAACGGGCGCACCTCTAGGCTATCACTGCTTCAATGTGCAAGTGTTGACAACCTTGGAGGTCTTTCACGGTAAACATACTCGTAATATTATTACATACTAATATTATTTAGCAGCATCGCCCAAGTATCGCCGATCCCATGCGTCTCGCATCCAGCGGATCCCCACAACCTTCACCAGGTCATCGGTCCACCTTGTGGGAGGCCTTCTAAGGCAACATTTTCCGATGATGATTGGTAACTAGTAATTACTCTCGACAGTAGCTAGCTTAGTAACAGTAGGAACTCTCTCTACTCTTATTGTTACTAAACTGCTAACGGAATAAATGTATTGTGCCAAAAGCTTTTGTGTGTTAACGAAGACAAATAGTTAATACACTTAGAACGCAGAGTGAAAAAAATGGTCTCTCAGTTACGGGCTGGCCGCGAAATTCCTAACAACTTCTTACTTTGGGAGATAACTGAACCGAACGAGGCTTTTTTTTTCGTCGTCATAATTGTAAGGTGTTACCGTACTGTATGGATCGGAATGTTGGGCTGTGAAGAAGATGGATGAAAAAAGGTTGCATGTTGCGGAGATGAGAATGTTGAGGTGGATGTGTGGTGTGACCAGAATGGATATAGTACATTACTGCAGCGGCCAGCAACAGAGGCATTGATGGACGAACGTGTAAATGTGGGCCGAGGCGAAGCCGAGGCACACATACGTAAGTCCATCAATGCCTAGTTGTGGCCAAGGCTTGTATAGTACTTTTCTCAAATAATGCGAGGAAATTAAATACAATTTACTTTTCAAAATCACATACAACAATAATTTTTCACGCGTTGAAGAGTTCAGCCAATTCGAAATTTAAATAAAACCTTTAATAAGTCACCTCCTTGGTTGCTATGGTTCAGAGTAAAAGATTAAAAGATCGTTCCATTTTTAAATAACACGACAGATATGAGTTTAGTATGTAATTTATTTGGCCGCTAAACACGACAGATATGGATTTTCATACAACTTTTGCCGGCCGCTGGTGGCATGTATCTGGCCAGTACAGCAATTTCGATTTATCTCGAAGAAGGTTGTCAAAATAATGCTCAAATTTCCAAGCATGTTTGAGAAAAAGTAAGGAACGAGTATATCAGAGGAAGTTTAAAAGTTGCGCCAATTACAGAAAAGTTAAAAGGGAATCGACTGTCGTGGTATGGGCATGTGATGAGGAGGGATGAATCGCATGTGACTAAAAAAGTTATGAATATAAATGTGGATGTATGGAGAGGGAGAGGAAGACCAAAGAAAAGATGGATGGAGTGTGTGAGGAGTGAAATGAAGGAAAAAGGAATAAATGATGACGTGGCGACTAACAGGGCTGAATGGAAGAAAAAAACGTGTTGCGCCGACCCCAAATGACATGGGATAAGGGCAGGAAGAAGAAGAAGAATAATTGTAAGGTGCTGCCCAAAAGGAGGTTTATGTGTTTGAACTGTATGTATGTATGTTCGTTTTGTTGGTTCCTTCGTAACTCCTAGATGGATAACATAAGCAGACCTGCTAGGGCTGCGGGACTGTTCGAAAGGGAAACCGCGGCCCCAAAACGTAAAGGCCTGCTCTTAACTTTTCTTAATTTTAAATATGCTTGTTTTTAGCTTTCAGTCTTTTTCAGTCGGGTTTTTTAGTATTTTTCAACTACTTTTTTTCAAACGAAAATGTATCAACCCCTAATTTATTTTCGAAATTCTTACACAAGTTTCACAACTCAGCTAACATAAACTAAACACTAAAACTCGATACAAAATCACAATCCATCAGGGCATAATTTCCTACAAACTGACGCATAGTTTATAAACTGTCCGCCCGATATTCACTGAAGTATAATCTATGGTGGAAATGAAACTTGGTAGTAAAATGGCGAACTGTTATAGCGGAATAAAACTAGACACTTCATTAATTACATTTGATAGACATTACTATGCACTATGCACATCTTGGAGATTTCCATATTGATTGGACGGTACCAGGAATGCTGACATGCAGTGCATGCATGAATATGCTTTATGGATTAAAGATTGATCTTTTGCAGATTTTTTGGGCTACGATATCGAAGAATCCAGTCTCACCAGGGGTATCGTTTTACCCAGCATACAGTAACAGTTGTGGAGGTCTGACCTCCACAACCGTTAGTATGCCCATCTCGGCTATTTCCATATTAATTGGACGATACCAGGAATGCAGACATGCAGTGCATACATGAATATGCTGATTGATGGGTTTCGATACGATTTAAGGGCTTAAGATTGATGTCTGTCGGGGCTGCGGGTTTTTCGAAAGAGGTACCACGGCCTCGGACACAAAGGACTTCTAGTGTGGGGCAACGATGTATAATAAAAACGTTGCCCCACACTAGGAATTGCTCCTCTATCTTGGGTGCGTTCACAAACATTTAAACTTACAAATACCCAGACCCGGAACAACTATCTGTAGGCCATAAGTACTAATATTTGTTCCGTGCGGGAATAGTGGGGGACGCAGCGCAGCAGCACTGCACACCTCGGACACTCCATACAACGCCCGCAAAATAATTACCTATTACTACTACATAAACAAATAACGTTTGTGCACGACGTGCACGTGCAAATGTATGCGTAAACTCTAGTAGGGTTATCGTAGCCTAAAAAATGGCGCGGAAAGTGCAACGGTCTGCGTCGCGAATGCCGAGCGGCGACTGATGCGAGCGCGAGCCATTGCTCAAGTGGCGACGACGTATACCTCGAAGTGCGGGGTGAGGTGCGGTATTTAATATGAGCGCGGGGAGGTGAGTGTCCCTTCTGTACGTAGTACTATTATGTATTCTGTGGCAGCAGTCCAATCGCTCAGCCACTGTGCCAACCCTGCCGTCATATACCTATGCCGTGGTACCAGTGACAGAAAAGTGGTGTGGTAATCGGTTGTCGAATTAAAGCAACACCCACCGGACCAACACAATCAAATCACGAGGCAATCCTCGAGTATCATTAAGGGAAATGCGTTTATCAATTAGAAGAACAATAAACAATTAGATACAAACCACAAATTACATTCTTATACGATAATAATCAGAGATATCGATATAGGTACAGGATAAGATAAAAAGATCTAATTATGCAACAGCTTCCATTGAGAAATTGAGAGTAAACTGTAAACAATCTATGTATTGTGGAAATGTGTAGTGAGTTGTTACGCTAAGCTAAGTATCGCATCGCATCGCTTGCACTGTACCCAGCGCGGTTGTGCATATGGACCACCCGACAACGCAACGTCAGCTCTTCACGGCGACATCTTCTCACGGTCACCTCTCCGAATTGAGGAACACCCGTGTGATTAGCATTATGAATCAAACTTCGATCATGGTCACTTGTATAACTTAATTTTAATTTTTAATATTCATGTAAAGTTTGTCTAATTAAATCTACGTCTCCAAAACTATCTTTTTCTTGCGACTCGCCTGCAGAAATCGTAAATGGCGCAGCCGTCAGGATACTTGTAAAAACTGGTACATCATAGACAAGTTACCGAACCTACATTGATTTTTGCAGTGAGTGATCTGAACATTGATTGTGCAGGAGAAAGGTACTGGAGCATTATGCAGTAAGTACTTTGAATCATTCTTAGTCCTTGCTTTCCTACATTAGTCCTTCCTAGTATATTATATATCTATTTTAAGAGTGCGTTTTAATATTTCGCGAGTGATTTTTGTTGTTAGTTTAACGTATAGCCGTCAAGATTTTCCATCCGGGAGAATCACGGAATAATAGGTTAGCTAGTGATAGGAATAGGAATAGAAATAGATTGATAGATCAACGCAGGGATCTAGGAGATATTTTAGAGGATAGTGAATTAGACGCGAATTTGGAAGAAAATATGGCAAATAATAATAGTAATCCAGTAGATATAATCTATAAGTCACTTAGACTTGTTCCAGATTTTGATGGAAATTCTCATGTATTAACCCGTTTCATAAATTTATGCGATCAATTGGTACTTGCGCATTTTAGAACTGAGCCTGGGCACGAATTAACTAACCTAGCCCTAATTAATGGCATTTTAAATAAAATTTCTGGATCTGCAGCTAGGCTTATCAATTCTAATGGGATACCGGAAAATTGGCAAGGAATTAGAAGTGCGCTAATCAACAACTTCGCAGACCATCGTGACGAGACCGCGTTATATAGTGATCTATCATTGCAGACACAAGGCTCTAGCACGCCGCAAGAATTCTACGAGCGATGTCAAAATTTATTCAGCACGATTATGACCTATGTGTCTTTACATGAGTCTGCGAATACTACAATAGAGGCAAAGCGCTCTCTTTATAAAAAGCTTACTCTTCAGGCCTATTTACGTGGACTTAAGGATCCTCTAGGATCCAGGATCCGTTGCATGCGTCCTGATAGTATTGAGAAAGCTCTCGAGTATGTTCAGGATGAACTCAACACGCTTTACATGCAACAACGTACTGATGGTGGCTCTAATAGGAAAGATTTGTTACGTCCTACTCTACATGGCACGCATCTACCCTTGAATAATTTCGCACCTAGACCTATGCCGCTTAGTATGCCTGGACCATCAAAGCCATATGGATTTAACAACTTTGGGTCTGCTCCTCAATATGGTAGCCGACCACAGTTTGCTCAAGGCTGGAGACCTAACTTTCCTTCGCAAGCTTTACCCCCTCAGGGTCTGACACGAACTCAACAGGTCATGCGCACATACCCTCCTAATTACAACCCTCAAAGCAATGTCTTTAGATTGCCGAATAGAGCACAAGCTCATCAGCCACATGGTGCCGGTAATACCCCGCGTCCAATGAGTGGAGTAAGCCATTTTGTTCCTAAAGTTTTACCGCCTAGTGGGCACGATTGGCGTAGATTTGGAAATCCGCCACCGAACAATTATTTCAAATCGCGTGAGACTAATTTTAATGAATTTGATTTCTATGACAATGAGTATAACTATCCGGACTATGAGTGCTATGGCTATGAACATGTCAATGAGTATAGCTGTGAAAATCAAATAGACTATCGCTCAGAGGTACCTGTAATTGAGGAAATTAATCAAACGCCATCTTCTACTAATGATGAAAATTTTCAGAAGGTTTCGAAAAGCGACAAGTCAAAATAGAACTTAATTTTCATATTCAAAGACAGTTAGGCTATGTCCAGATAAGTAATCCTCCACTTAAGCTTTTAATTGATACTGGGGCAGTCTTTCTTAAGCCCTGAGGCCGTGCAAAAATACTTCAATCATCTACCCCTTAACTATGAACCTTTTCAAATTACCACGGTTCATGCAACTAGTAAAAATGATTACTCTATATCTTTGCCTTGCTTCTCAGAGTTTAATGAGTCTCAGGATATTACGCTTTTCATCTATAAATTTCACGACTATTTTGATGGCCTTTTAGGAATAGACTTACTAGATGAATGGAATTCTACTATTGACCTAAAAAATAAAATACTTATTACACGAAATAGTACAGTACCTATTCAGATGTACGATTCTCGTAATGTCAACTTGTATGAGGATATTATACCAGCAAATTCTAAGAAATTAGTAAGAGTACCAGTTAATGCAAAAGATGGTGAGGTATTTGTTGAAAGTCAGATAATCTGTAATTGCTTTATTTCTGATTGTTTTACCAAAGTAGAGAACAATAGAGGTTGGGTTGAATTGAGTAATCCTTCATCTAATGATGTCATATTTTCAATGGATAGGCCGGTAGAAGCTGTAATATTTGAAGTTAATAGTAACAGTACTGAAATTTCATCAAATCGTACAGCTGAAGTTTTATCGCGTCTCCGTACCGAACACTTAAATGAAGAAGAACGTATTAATTTAGAACAGCTCTGTGAAAATTATGCAGATGTGTTTTATCTTGATGGAGAAGCACTTACTTTCACCAACAAGATCAAACACAGGATAAGAACTACAGATGAAATTCCAGTACATACCAAAAGCTACCGATATCCGTACGTTCATCGTCAGGAAGTTAAGGACCAAATTAACAAGATGCTTGAACAGAACATTGTTAGACCATCCGACTCTGCATGGAGTTCTCCCATTTGGATAGTACCCAAAAAACCTGATGCTTCAGGAAAAATTAAGTGTCGTCTCGTAGTAGACTTCCGAAAGGTTAATGAAAAAACGATCGACGATAAATACCCTATACCTAACATTACAGATGTCTTAGACAAACTCGGCAGGTGCCAATATTTTACTACCCTAGATTTGGCATCTGGATTTTATCAAGTCGAAATGGACAGCGTAGATATTCATAAAACTGCCTTTAATGTTGAGAACGGTCATTATGAATTTCTAAGGATGCCCATGGGACTTAAAAACTCGCCATCTACCTTTCAGAGGGTGATGGATAACCTTCTTAAAGATCTACAAAGTATCTGTCTCGTCTATTTAGACGATATTATAGTGTTCAGTACTTCCTTGCAGGAACATATCCTTAATCTTGAAAAAGTCTTCAAAAGACTTCGGGAATCTAATTTCAAGATTCAAATGGATAAATCCGAATTCTTGAAGTTAGAAACCAAATTTTTGGGGCATGTTATCTGTAAGGACGGTGTGAAACCTAATCCTAATAAAATTAATGCAATAGAAAACTACCCCTTACCCAAAACTCCCACTGAAATTAAACGTTTTCTTGGTCTTCTAGGCTACTATCGTAAATTTATCCCCAATTTTGCAAATCTTACCAAACCACTTACACAGTGCCTCAAAAAGGGTTCTAAAATAACCTTAGATCAAAATTATACCAATTGTTTTAACCATTGCAAAACCCTCCTTACTAACGGTCCTATCCTTCAATATCCAGATTTCAGTAAAGAGTTCATTTTAACCACGGATGCCTCCAACGTGGCCATTGGTGCAGTACTATCCCAGGGTATAATTGGTTCTGACAAGCCCATTGCGTATGCATCTCGGACATTGAACTCTAGTGAACTTAACTATAGTACAATCGAGAAAGAGCTTCTTGCTATAGTTTGGGCATGCAAGTATTTTAGACCATACATCTTTGGCAGAAAGTTCAAAATTTTAACCGACCATAAGCCACTACAGTGGGTCATGAGTCTTAAGGAGCCCAATTCCCGGCTCACGCGATGGCGACTTAAGCTCAGTGAATATGACTTTACGGTAATATATAAGCAGGGAAAGTTTAACACAAATGCAGATGCCCTTTCTCGCATTGAGTTGCACAATGAAGAACTCTTATCCGTTATTGCTAATGCATCGGATAAGACTCCTACTATAGATGACACTAGTTCAAGAACCCTAACCGCTTCAGATAATTGTAGTAACTCTAATACCGCTACTGTACATACTGATAACGAAAATCCTATTTTAGAAATACCTATCACAGATGAACCCTTAAATAAGTTCTCTAAGCAAATTATATTTAATGTTGTAGGTGATATAAAAAGTAGACCAGTTATAACTAAACCATTTGATAACTATACACGTGTATCGATGCAAATCTCTAAATCTAACCTAGAAAACGACCTTATTAACGCTATTAAAGAATATGTACAACCTAAAATTAAAACTGGAATTTTAATCAATCCTTATTTAGAAATGTATAATATAGTACCTATAATACAAAGAACATTTAAGAATTCATCTATGAACCTATTTTTAACAAAAAGAAAATTAGAGAACGTCAGGGAATATCTTAAACAGCAGGAAATCATTAACAAGTATCATGATGGGAAAACGAACCATCGGGGCATCAATGAGTGCTATCTTGCTCTATCGCATAGATACTT
Source organism: Diarsia dahlii (assembly GCA_949775195.1). Taxonomy (NCBI): domain Eukaryota; kingdom Metazoa; phylum Arthropoda; class Insecta; order Lepidoptera; family Noctuidae; genus Diarsia; species Diarsia dahlii. Next base: position 8,102,465 of record OX459210.1, on the reverse strand, counting down.
TTGGCCAAAAATGCGCGAACAAATAACTAAATTTATAAATGAATGCGTAATTTGCGGACAGGCAAAGTATGACCGCAATCCTGTGAGACCACAACTAAAAGTAGTCCCTTCATCTTCAAGACCTTTTGAATTGGTACATTTAGATCTACTTACTATTCAAAATGAAAAATTCTTAACCATAGTAGATGCTTTCTCCAAGTATGGTCAAGCATATTACTTACGCGACGGAACTGCAGTTAGCGTCATTCAAGCCTTATTAAATTTCTGTACTCATCATGGCATGCCTATCACTATCGTAACTGACAATGGTACAGAATTCACCAATCAATTGCTAGCTGAATTTGTAAGGATTCATAAAATCCAACATCATAGAGTAGCCCCTCATGCTCCTAATGAAAATGGTATTGTTGAGCGGTTCCACTCAACGATACTAGAGCACCTACGTATATTAAAAATATCTGAAAAATCTGAATCAGTCAATAACCTAATGCCGTATGCCCTTATGGCTTACAATAGTAGTATTCATAGTTTTACTAAATGCAAACCCATAGATGTAATTACGGGTCACTTTGACCCCAGAGATCCTTTTGACATAGATTTAACTTCGCATTTATTACAGCAGTATATGCATAATCATAAAGACAAGATGATCCTCGCATACAATACTATCGAAGATCTTTGCAACGCTTCTCGTTCCGATCTGATGAATGCTCGTAATAGAACCCGTGAACCGGAGGTAAACTATCCACCCGAACAACAGATTTTCGTGAAAAATCCGATTGCTTCGAGGCAAAAGTTAGCTCCCCGATATACCCACGACGTAGTTGAGACTGGCCTCCCTATTCACATTTATACAAAGAAAAAGAGAGGTCCAGTTGCCAAAACTAGACTTAAGAGATTCCCTAAAACCGCACAATTGTTGCAGGACGATGCTGATGTTCCTCTTTCTACTGACTCCAGCAATGCTGCAGGAGATAAAACTTGAAAGTCTTGACAGTGGACCAGGTATCTTACCTTTTAAACTTGGGCCTGCCAAAATCGTTTCCCATTATCATTCTTTCCTACGTTATGTTGACTTTGGCGATATACACGAAATAGTTAAATCTATTAATAATCAGTTAAATTCAGTAAGCCCTGAACTGAATAATCGTACGAGATTCTTATTCGAGCCCCATATGACTTATCTGAAAAGTAAGCTTAATAATGTACTTAGACAGTTAGAAACTTTTGAGATAGCTCGGAATAAAAGAGGACTCGTAGATGGTCTCGGGTCTGTTGTAAAAAGTATTACTGGAAATTTGGATTACACAGATGCATTGCACTATAATCAGGCTATTAAATCCCTGCAAGATAATGAAAATAGGATAGCTTCAGAACTTAATGCACACGTTAGTTTATCAAAAGACTGGATAGCTGAACATTCAAAAATTTTGGATAATATAATAGATAATCAGAACAAGATAGAACTATTAGTAAAAAGGATTAGTGAAACAGAAGCCACCAGAGAAAATGATTTAATTAAATATGCTCATCTTTTCCAAGTTTTTACTATTCTTAGCGATAACATAGATTATATATCGCAAGAACTTAACAAATTAGAAAATGTTCTTGCATTTATAAGAATATCTACTGCTCACCATGCTGTTGTAGATTTAATTACTATTAAGGATATAATTAAAAACTTAACTAGAATATATAACAAAGATAATATAGTAGATTTAGATGTAAGGGAAATATATGATGTAATCAGACTAGGCTCCTACTATACGGGAAATAAAATAGTTATAGTATATAAAATTCCGATCCTCATCCCCTTAACCTATGACTTTTATAAATTATGTATGATTCCTAATAAATTAAATCAAGTCCTATCACCCCCACATCCTTTTCTTGCCTTACATAAGAAAGACTTCAAGTATATAGAGACAGAATGTCCGAAGACGAGCAAATGGTATCTATGCAACAAGTTGAAAACTATGCACAATGAAACAGCACCAGATTGTATCCAGGATTTGATCACCACTCAACAACGATCCTCTACATGCAATCCTAAGACAGTATCCCTGAAGAAACCTGCTTATGAAGAGCTCGATGACAGACACTACGGTATCAGCTTTCCCACGCCTACGAAAGTGCATTTATCCTGCGGACGTGACCTGTATGACACCTTAAAAGGCAGCTACCTCGCTATAATACCTCAGAGATGCTCTCTTGAAACACCGCACTTCTATCTACAACTTCAAAGACCGCCTCAAGGGACAAGCGTTGAAAATCATCGATATTCCAGCCGATAATTTGACTTTTTGGCAGCAGACGACATCTTCAGCCCCAACCTTTAAGTTAAACTCAATCAAGTTGGACCATTTACACGAGACTAGTAGGAAGTTGTCCATGCAGTCACCAATTACCCTCATTGAAGACAGCAACTCCAGCGTATATCACACCACTATACCGATGTACGTGATAGTGATCATCGCCTGTGCAATCGTCAGCGTCCTGCTCTATCGAAAATACTTTCTACGACGAAAAGCAATGATAACACCTGCTGAACCTGCAAGCAACCAGATGGAACTTCAAAGAGTCTTCACTGTACCAGCTACCAGAGTAGACACAAATCAACCTCCAGCTCAATTTACGACTTCTGTCTTCAATAGTCGCTGTTCTACGGGGGGAGGTGTTACGCTAAGCTAAGTATCGCATCGCATCGCTTGCACTGTACCCAGCGCGGTTGTGCATATGGACCACCCGACAACGCAACGTCAGCTCTTCACGGCGACATCTTCTCACGGTCACCTCTCCGAATTGAGGAACACCCGTGTGATTAGCATTATGAATCAAACTTCGATCATGGTCACTTGTATAACTTAATTTTAATTTTTAATATTCATGTAAAGTTTGTCTAATTAAATCTACGTCTCCAAAACTATCTTTTTCTTGCGACTTGCCTGCAGAAATCGTAAATGAGTAGTAAACAGAATATTGTAAACAGTGCTATTGATAATGGAATAAACCAAGATTTGTATCGTATCCGCAGAATTGTCGTACTGTTGGTCATTATGAGCTGTATTAGTCATTGGATATGACAATTAGGCTTCTTGTTAACAATAAATAGCACTTGCCGAGGTGGTTTAGTGGATAGGTGACGCGTACATTCATGATGACGTCACTTCCTAAAACGGTAATCCGTTAGACCCGATGGTAATTTCCAGATCTCAGTCAGAAGCCCGAAAAACCTTTCTAACTGAAGGGTTATTTTGCCAGTTGTGTTTACAGTCTAACCGGGCACAAATCTAGTCTTCATGGTTGCTACTGCGAAATTGAAAGAAAAACCAATAGATTGGTTGGATTGGTTTTTTCCTGACCTGAGAATAGAACGATCATTTATATGGCAGACCTGGTTATGAGTCTGCCGTAATCATCCGGAAGCCTGGTGTCTACATGTGTGTTGTGGGCATAATTATTATGTAGGCTTTTTTACCCGACTACGGCAAAGCCAAAGGAGGGTTATGATTTTGACTGGCTATGTATGTATGTATGTGAGTATCTTCATCTGTTCCCTCATAGCTCCTAATCTACTTATCGGAACTCGACACATGAGGTATCGTTAGAACCGTCTTAATTGTCACTGAACATAGGCTACGTGACGTGTCACAAAACTCGACATGGCGCCTTCTAGCGGACAAAAATTAATGTGTTAAAAAATAAAATGGAGATAATTAAGGACGCTAAAACATTTTTCTACAAATAACAGTGGTTTTCAGGTACAATTTTAACGTTTATGCAATCACAAATGTGAAGATATCATGGTCTTAATTTAAAGATAATTTATTCGTCTCCAGATTGGCATCAGAAAAATTGTATGACGTCATACAAAAAAATCGCACAAATACGTTTTTCCCATCACAATAATCGCAGAAAATGTAAAAAAGTAGGGTCCGAATAGGTACCCATAAAGGTAAATTTACAGCATATTATATCTCCAAAATTATTATAAATTGCGGTACATATAGTCCTTTAGATGTTGAGTTATATTTTTTTTGTTTATATAAATATTTTTATTCAATTATTAGCTATAATAAAAACATTTGCCAATTTCTTCATACATTTTTCGCTCCCGGTTCATCATTCCGCGCTCAGCAGCGCTAGTGGAAGGACGGGTGTATCGCTCTCTCGCAAAAAATACGTACGATAAACGTGATAGAAAAAGATTCTATTTCGTCGGTTACCACGGCAACCGACGACCGACGACGACCGGAAGGAGTTGATACTTTTTAGGACTGAGATAAAAGTAAGTACGAGTTTCGTACTTTTATTATTAGAATGTGATTTAGAAATTATGTTGGGTACGACCGGGATTTGGATGGGTGGGGTTAAGCAGTTTGTTGACAAGGTTCAGAAATGGATGGGTCAGGTCAAGTTGTCGACGGTGAGGTTTGGAAGTGGATGGGTAAGGTCAAGCTGTCGGGGGTGAGGTTTGGAAATGGATGGGTAAGGTCAAGCTTTCGGCGGTGAGGTTTGGAAATGGATGGGTCAGGTCAAGCTGTCGACGGTGAGGTTTGGAAGTGGATGGGAAAGGTCAAGCTGTCGGCGGTGAGGTTTGGAAATGGATGGGTAAGGTCAAGCTGTCGGCGGTGAGGTTTGGAAATGGATGGGTCAGGTCAAGCTGTCGACGGTGAGGTTCGGAAGTGGATGGGAAAGGTCAAGCTGTCGGCAGTGAGGTTTGGAAATGGATGGGTAAGGTCAAGCTGTCGGCGGTGAGGTTTGGAAATGGATGGGTCAGGTCAAGCTGTCGGCGGTGGGGTTTGGAAATGGATGGGTAAGGTCAAGCTGTCGGCGGTGAGGTTTGGAAATGGATGGGTAAGGTCAAGCTGTCGGCGGTGAGGTTTGGAAATGGATGGATCAGGTCAAGCTGTCGGCAGTGAGGTTTGGAAATGGATGGGTAAGGTCAAGCTGTCGGCGGTGAGGTTTGAAAATGGATGGGTCAGGTCAAGCTTTCGACGGAGAGGTTTGGAATTGAAATATTTCATTTTAAGTACCTACTTATTTCACATGGAGCAAAATAACCAGTGGAGAAAGAAAGGTACGTTTCGGACTCTGTGATTGGTAGACGAACTGACAACCAAATGACAACTCATTCTCTAGGGATTCCATAAAAGTAATTGAAAAAGTATCGATATCGAGAATTGTTTGACTTATTAGTATTATAACGATTTGTTTGCAATACAGAGATTACGGGTTCGATTTTGAAATAAAACAGGTAATTATTAAACTTAGAAGACTGTAATTAAAAAAATATAATATATTTACCTACTGGTTTTTAAAATGGATTAGTTTTGAATATGTTTTTCTTATAATATAATCTATTTGTATTATTTTTCGTAATAAATGTCAGTCGAGTACTCGAGTATCAATATATGTTTTACTACACATGAAGCTAAATCAATTAAATGGTTAGTCGATTCTACGTCAAATTGGTGAAAAAAAAAGTAAAAGGACCTCAAATTAGTTCAAATTAATTTTGTGTGTTAAGATCATGATATCACGGGGGTAGCAAAGGGGGGTTAAAATTTCGGTCATTTTTTGCCTAGGACGCTCCGTTTTCAAGATATTTGTATTTAACTTATTTTGGTACAATAATTTAAAACGCCCATAACTCGGAAACGGTGCATCGTAGGACCATGCTTCTCGGACCCTAAATGGTGTATATGGCTCAGGTTAACCCGATACTGCAATAAAATTGGTAATAAAAAAAAATTAAGTCCTCGTTCCATAGCTAGGCTACACAATCCAAACAATTTTTTTTTATCCCTATCGTGTCAGTTTTTCATAGGCCTTTGCCTCCGTTTTTCTGCAGGCACGCCACTACCAGCAATGTGTTCACATGCCGATGCGCATATTGGCCACCTTTACTCCAAAACTAAAATTGATAACGTCTGTTCCATACCTACACTGGCCTTAAAACAAAAAACATAATAATTGTCTAGGATTGCAATGATTCAAATAGATTCCAAGCAACGCGTCCAAATTTTGTGTAAAAGGCAGGCAGAGATATCATACACTTACATTTTTTACTGTTATGTACAAGTTTATAAACATTTGCGAGTAAAGCCAAGGGAATAAGCATGTTTGAAAATATAGCAATAATGAAACAAAAAAAATATAAGGTATTTTAAGAACTTATATTTTAAATTACATCGATACCATAAACCGTCGCGATACTACGAACTCGAACATCACTATCATGAAAGAAAGAGACAACTGCATTAGTGCAAATCAGTGTACCAGAAAGAGACAGCAATTATATGATTCTTTTTTCATTGTTTTGATCAAATTGAATAGAAAACCACATAACTGTGCAATGTTATCCCATCTTTTGTGTAACTTGAAGTTGTAGTACACTTTCCACACCATTTAATTGCACAACTAGGCATTATTTTTCGATAAAAATGCTTTCAAAACAGGAGCGCGTGACGTTCGTGCGTTAGCCTACAATTTTTGCGACTGAGCAAAATATCGCCGCGTACGCTTGATATAGCGTATGTTTAGCGCCCGCGGTAGCCCCCGCACGCGCTCTCCACTGGTTATTGTGCTCCATGTTATTTCACGTAGGTAGGGTATTTTTCTTTTCGGAAGTCGCTGTCGGTACCGGTTGTTCTTTTTCATTAAGTTTGGTTGGTAGGTACCCCATATTGGGTGTACATCTGTTTGCCCCTTAAACCCGAACAAGCGTGATATTATGTTATGAAATGGCGAAAACAATACATAAACATACGATCACAGCTATCGTGAGTCATTTGCTGTCTATATTGTTGAAGAGTTCCATTGTCTACTTCGGAAGATCTCCAATCCTGGTGACCTGTAATACAGGTTTTTTTGAAACCTACTTCAGGCACCAGCTCTCACAATGTGAATATTATAGTGTTCAAAACGTGCTACAAAACCATTGTGAGAGAAATAAATAAACTTATTATTATTATTATATTATAATCATATTTTACAGTAAAACCTTCCTTAAAAACACAATATGCATTTATCAACGAAAATCCGATTGATATCGGATCAGTAGCTTTTGGGAATATGGCGGATACATACAAATACAGCACCTTCTTTTTTTTCGACTCGGTTGAAAATACTAACCTACTTATTGTTGGGGTATGTAGGTATGTAAGTGACGCGGCGTGGTAGCCAGAGAAATACGAGATTCGATTTACACTTTATATTGCAAATACTACACATTATGAAATTACATGATGGCGATGCGTAACGTCGTAGGTAAGTCCGGAGGCGGAAGAGCACACAGATGAAAAACATTTACAGATAAATTAGTTGTCATCAGCAAACCAACCACAGAGTATAAAGTACTGGACACCATAACACTTATCATGACGACGATACTAATAATTAACAATTACCAAATGCGTTTTCAAAGTTCCAAGTAATCTACCAAATTCTATTTCAAAATTTCAATACAATTAAAAAATAATATCAAAGATCAAGATTATTTATAGGAGGTATAAAACCGAGCGCTATTGTGAGACCTTGCTTTGAGCGACTTTAGTTACCTAAACATGAGTTGATCGAAAATGTAACAGCGTCCTTAAGCCGTGTTTGGTATCATTTGAAAGGGCTTGTACATTTGCAAAATATTGCTCAAATTTAAAGTGACGCCCTCTAGCGGACAAAAAGTCACGTGTTAAAAAAATATTTAACACCAAAACTGTTTAAATAAAAAAAGTAAAATCTAAAACCCGACTACGACAAAAAAAAAGACGCTGAAAAAGTATGAAACAAGATTTTCAGGATAGAACAAAAAGAAAAGCCGTAGTCACACGTTATAGGCACCAACCTAAACACTTTAATACCGTGTGACTACGGCTTTTCTTTTTTACTCATCTTGCATCTATGGGGCGACAAGAATTACTGATAATTTCTCTATGGAATAACGACCTTATGTAAAAACAACACTGTACCTATGTGATGTACACAGTAATATACACTAATATTATAAAGAGGAAAGATTTGTACCTATTTTTGTATGTTTGTAATGAATAGGCTCAAAAAGTACTGGGCCGATTCCAAAAATTCTTTCACCCTTGGAAAGCTACATTCACCCTGAGTAACATAGGCTACTTTTTATCCCTGTATTCCCACGGGAACGGGATCTACGCGGGTGAAACCGCGGGACGTCCGCTAGTTGCAGTATAAGATCAGACTTTAGTCGCCAATTATCTTCTTTATTATTGCGTAATGTTATTCCATGGAAAAACCTACCAAGTATAGTTTGATTACTGGAAAATTATTTTAGTGAGTCCACCACTCAAACTCTAAACACCTGTATATTATTATGCTGATCTCTCATTGTACGGTAAGTTGATACAAACTAAGGCCAGGTTATACTGATTATGTATAGGTTGATTTGTCGCCGTGTGTACAAAGTTAAAAAAAAACTAAAATGGCTAATACTAAGACTAGTTAGTTTTAATGATGATTTACATGCATACACAGTCTTATCCGATAAATGTATTCAAGCCGTCAGCCATTTTAGTTTTATGGACTTGCTAGATCTCCAGAGACAGCGAAACATCGTCAGGGAAAAGATGTTTCAAGGTGATTCAAGGGAGGAGCTCGACCTACAGTCGACCAAAGTCGACCCTCAGTAACTGAGGGTCGACTTTAGGAAGAGGCGACTTTATAGGGTCTCCAGAACAATATACTTATATTTCGGAAGATAATTTGTTGACCTTATCTTATATTCGACCAAATTACATAATACTGCTATCACATGACCAATATTGCGTTTCAGTCCATTGACATCAAACCCACGACCCAGCTGTGATGTGATAATGACTAATGAATGATTTAACAAACGTTACTAAATATTGATTTACTCGTACGTAAACGTGGTACGCATCTGTATCGTCAATACTGAGAAATAACTTATGAGCAATATTTACTTATGGTTAAAGATGTTGAGCGTTATGGTTAAAAAATAAATACCTACACATACTTTTATTATAATTGTGTGAAACGTTAACTTGCCTATTGCGACGTTTTATACTTAAAAAAGTTACGCTTACACCCGTATCCATAAACAAGTCAAAGTACTTACTTGAGAAAAAGTAATAGGGTAGTTGACAAAAAAAAATCGAATTAGTCCGTCAGATAGATTTCCAAAAAATATTGAACACGTATTTTTTCTTTTTTCACGTTAACAAAAAATTAAGACGATACAGTGCTTCGAAAAGCCGTGCAACGTCACAGTTTGGTCCATTTTTACCAGACTATGACGTCAAAAGCCCATGACCTTTGACAAGCTTTATTTTCGTCAATTTTTATTAATTTGATAAAACAAAAAACACGTATCCAATATTTTTCGATAATCTAACTGACGGACTACTACTACCCTATTATTTATGATTCAATTAGTTCCGTATTAAAGAACGTCACAGACTCAAATCTTGTTTTTTTAATGTTTTAATACACTCCCGATCTATGCCACGCATGTACTTCTATAAGCAGCCGAAAGCTGAGGGCACCATGTCGCCTCTCCAGCCACTCCTCCCTAACTGGCCTTATCACCACTATTGTAGTGGCGAGCCCCAATCTGGGTGTTTGCACAAGTCGCCCTCTCCATTCAGCCACTAAGAGCTGATAGCACTCGGTCCTTCAGTTATGAAGGAATATTATGTGGGTCCTTCAATTATAATTGCTTTATAAAGTACCTCGAAAACCACAATAAGTCAATAATCCCGGCTACCATATACATATAAATCTTTGGCTGTCCTTACAGGCAGTCAGTGGCCTAAGGCCCGTTATCCACCAAAGCGGAGACGAGCAGAGCGAAGAGGAGATGTTGCAAATTCGACCAATGACAGGAAGGGCGAAAGACCAGGGCCCCGAGTCTGCTATTCAATAGTGTCAGAATGGTCTATCATTGATCTCATAATTGTTAAGGTACTTTGTACTTTTTTTAAGGTACTTTTTGGCTTGTCGTCTATTTGTCAAAATCAACAATTATGAGATCAATGATAGACCATTCTGACACTATTGAATGGCAGACTCGGGGCCCTGATGTAAGTTTTAACTAATGTGATTGGCCGATTTCCGCACATCTCCTCTCGTCTCCGCTCCTCTCCGCTTTGGTGGAAACCAGGCCTAAGTCTGACAACCAGCATTTCCAAAGGAGGCACGTAGGCGGTCGTGCCATTTAGTATACTGGTATGCAGCTGCAAACTGAAAGTAGACCCAAACATAGTTGGGAAAAGGCTAGGCAGATGATGATTTCTTCATCATCATTTTCAACGTGAACAACTTGGAGAATGTTCTACTTCTACAATAGTCCAAATGACTACCACTGAGATTGCAAGTTTTTTTTTTTTTTTTTTTCCTGCCCATATCCCAATTCATTTGGGGTCGGCGCAACATGTCTTCTTCTTCCATACTTCCCTATTTCTCGTCATCTCAGCAGTCACCTCCTTTCTAGCCATATCATCCTTCACACAGTCCATCCATCGTTTCTTTGGCCTTCCTCTCCTTTTATAGCCATCTACATTCATACTCAACATTTTCCTCACAACATTTCCTTCATTCCTTCGCATCACATGTCCATACCATGACAATCGATTACCAATCAACTTTTCATTCACTGGCGCCACTTTCAGACTTCCTCTTATGTACTCATTCCTTATTTTATCCTTTCGCGTCACACCACACATCCCTCTTAGCATTCTCATCTCAGCCACATGCAATTGCCTTTCATTTATCCCTTTTGTGGCCCAACATTCTGATCCATACACGACAGCAGGTCTAACCATGGTCTTATAAATCTTCCCCTTGAGTTTAAGGGGAATGCGGACGTCGCATATTGTTCCCGTGACCTGCCGCCATTTCATCCATCCAGTGCTAATTCTGTGCTTCACACTACGATCTATTTCGCCATCGCTTTGCACGAGTGAACCGAGATACCGAAAGTCGGGGCAAATTGGAAGATGCACGCCATCTAGCGCTATGGCTCCAGAACTGGAGAGACCGCCGAAATCGCAAAACATGTATTCAGTTTTACTTCTGCTGATTTTCAAGCCAACATTCTCCAGCTTCTGTTGCCATTTCTCCAATCTGCTCTGGATCTCAGGTCCATCTTCACCGACAAGAACAATGTCGTCGGCAAACAGCATGCACCAGGGTGCCTCTTCTTGTATGTCCGACGTCAGAGCATCCATAATCAACAAGAAGAGGTAAGGGCTTAAAGCCGACCCTTGGTGCAAGCCTACAGCCACACTGAACTAGTCGGTGTTGCCAGCAGCTGACCGGACGTAGGTACAAGATTGACTGTACATAGCACGAATTAACTCTACATACTTCCCTGGTATACCTTTCTCTTTTAAGGCCCAACACAACACATTCCGAGGTACCCTGTCATACGCTTTCTCCAGATCAATGAACACCATGTGCAAGTTCTTGTGTGCACGTCTGTACTTCTCGCATAATTGGCGAAGTGCAAAAGTGGCGTCCATTGTTCCTCGACCTGGCATAAACCCAAACTGGTTTTGAGTAATCTCACTCTCCTCTCTTATTCTTTTTTCTATCACTTTCTCCCATACTTTCATACTATGTGACATGAGCTTTATTCCCCGATAGTTGTTGCAGTCTTGCACATCACCTTTATTCTTGAAAATAGGCACTAGCGAACTATTGCACCATTCTTCTGGGATCGCTCCTTCATGCAACAACTTATTGAAGAATAAAGTCAGCCACATACATCCATCTTCTTTTAAACACTTCCATACTTCTACTGGTATTTCGTCGGGGCCCATGGCCTTTCCTCTTTTCATACTTTGAACTGCCTTCCTTACTTCATCTATACTGATTTTCCTCACTAATCCCATATTTACTTGTACCTCTTTAAGCACACCATTCCATTCATTCTCTTCATTCATTAACTTTTTAAAATAAAACTTCCATCTGTCTTTTATTTCATTATCTTTTGTTAGAACCTTACCAGCGCCGTCTTTTATACATTTAATATGAATTATATCTCTCGTTCTCCTTTCTCTCGCTTTTGTAATACGGTAGAGCTCCTTCTGGCCTTTAGGACTGTCCAGTGAGTCATACAACTTATCCTGCGCCTTAGCCCTGGAAACTGCTACCGCCTTTTTTGCCTTTCTCTTCCATTCGTTATAATTCTCTTTCTTCTCATCTTTCAAACTGTCATTCCCGTCTGCTACACCCTGCCATTCTTTAAACGCAACCTTCTTTTCTTTTAACCTTTTTTGCACCTCTTCATTCCACCACCATGTATCCCTATCTATCACACCTTTTCCTTTCGATTCTCCAAACACATCTTTTGCTACTTTCCGTATACAATTCGCCATCTCTTCCCATGATTCATTTACAGATTTTCCTTCCATATCCTTCATTTCAATCATCTTATCGATCACTTGACTCCTAAACATACTTAAACATTCTTCATTTTCTATCATACGCCATCTGGTTCTGGGTGGAGGCCGTTCTTTGTTTCTACTGGACGAGACACAGACTTTTAAATCCATTACGACCAGTCTGTGTTGGGAGACTAGGTCTTCACCTGGCAAGACTTTACAGTTTTTGACGAACCTAAGGCTATTTCGTTTGACCAGGAAAAAGTCTATTTGCGTCGCGTGGTGGCCACTTTTATAAGTAATGAGATGTTCATCTCTTTTTTTATACCACGTATTGGTTATTGCCAGGTCGAAGGCAGAAGCAGCTTGCAGCAGTGTCTCGCCGTCAGTGTTACGGTCTCCGTACCCCCAACCGCCATGCACTCTCTCATACCCATCCGTCATTCTTCCTACATGCCCGTTGAAATCACCCCCCACATACACTTCTTCACTATCCTGCACATCCAACATCACTCGATCAAAGTCTTCCCAGAACTTTTCTTTCACGCTCTCCTCACTTCCTGACTGGGGTGCATACACACTAACTATATTCATCACCAAACTATCAACAATCACTTTTACAGCTATCACTCTATCGCTCACTCTTTTAACATCCACAACACATTCTTTCAACGCACTATCCAGAACTATTCCCACACCATTTCGCTTGCCATCGCTGCCACAATAATAAAACTTGTATCCTTCTCCTATCTCTCTTGCCTTCTCACCCTTCCACTTAGTCTCTTGCAGACACGCTATTTTTATTCGTCGCTTTTTTAAAACATCTGCTAACTCTCTTCCTCTTCCAGTCATCGTACCTACATTCCAGCTCGCACACCTCATTCTTACTTCTCTTACTCTCTGAGCTTGCGTCTTACGTCGCACCCGCCCGTTCTGGTGCGACAACCCTTGTCCATTTCCCGCAGTGACCGGGTGCTGCCCTTGCGCGTCGCCTGAGGGGTACGCCCTAGCTCTAACATTACTTTCATTTATTTGACTCATGTTGCTTTGGGTTTTGGCAGTTCTTTTTATGACCGGCCGCCTGCCTGACGTCAACCCTCCTTGGGAATGCTATTGTGCATATCTTTTAAATGTAAGTATGCTAAGTATTCCATTTGTCGCCTCTTACGACACCCGCTGGATGAGACGGGGTGGTGGCATTCTTTAAGCCCGGCACCACACGGGGCAAGTGTGTGGCGCAATTTCCTCGTAGGGCCGTATTATCGAAACTCATAAAACCAAGTTTAAACGATGTTTATGTTGTCAAGACACAGCAAAACACGCGCAATAGTTGCACATGCTAAACGTGTTTACTGAGTACTGACGACGTTGATACTTAACTTTATAAGTGACAGCTCCTAACGATCAGACACGTGAGGGTTTCAATAAATTTCAGAGGGAACTGAAAAAAGAAACGTTATACTATCTATCTATCTTCTATCTATATAAATAAAAAGAGAAGTCCTGACTGACTGACTCATCAACGCCCAGCCCAAACCGTTGGACCTAGAAAGCTGAAATTTTGCACAGAGGTTCCCTTTATAATGTAGACAAGGAATAAGGAAGGATTTTTCGAAATTCAACCCCTAAGGGAGTTAAATAGGGGATGAAAGTTTGTATGGAAAATCGCCATTTTCACGCGGGCGAAGCCGCTGGCAAAAGCTAGTTAAAAATATATACGTATCATTCTCGCCGATAATGTCTTTTATTTATCCGTACTTTTCTATGATTCGCCATCTCAGCAGTCACCTTTATTCTAGATATTTCAGTGTCATCGAATCATCATCATTTTCTTGCCCTTATTACAATAGGAACATTTGGAGTCGGTGCAGTATATCTTCTTCCTCCATTCTTCACTATTATCGTTATCAGACACCTCGTTTCTTTAGTCTTCTTTTTTTTTTTTTTTTGGTGAACCCATGTTCCTTCTTTGCCCTTGTGCCGAGGCCACGTCATCTAGTACTAAAATCCGCGGCCCCGACGGGCGTCGGCCCTTGCGGGCCCCTCCTTGGACCTTGCTGACATCTCTTTGAGGCGCGCGTGGAACACGAACGCGCCGCCGACACGGTCTGTTGCCGACGTCATGACGACGGCCGGCGTCTACGGTGGCCGGAAGCCATCACGTGGCGCCTTCCGCGTTCTTTTATCTTCCTTTACTATAATTCTCATCCACATTCGTACTTAAAACATTACTCACGTCATTTTTCTATTTTCCACAACTTTTCAGCGACTTTCTTTGTACAAAATGTCAGTTTATTTAAAATATGTTTTTAAGACTAAGAAGGGCAGGCGTTTTGAGGCACTACCTTGTGAAAGCCGCGTTCAAACAGTACTGATGATCCTTTAGCCTAGTTTGACTAGACTTTTGATTTTGACTAAATATATGATTCAGTTTTGCCTACAAACAGACTGACGTAACAGACACTTAAAAAATCATAACGTCTATGAAAGGCGGCACGATTTGATAGAAGTTTATCTTACTGCCAAAGGTTACAATAGGAGTGACAACTGATAACGGGTAATAGAGAAGTATGGACGAAGGGGACACCGCGCCGACCTCTTAATAAATTGATGAAGAGGGACGTCTAATAGTTTAGATCATAATTTAGCGCCTGTGTTCAATTAGCAAATGTCCAGAGTCTTCAAACATACCGGTTTGATAAAAACAGCATAGAAACATCAAATACTGACATTAATTTAGTAAATACCTCTTTTTTTCGTTAGACCGTAGCAGCATGGATAGAATCATGACTCAATCTCTGCTTCATCTGTTTTTCAAATCATCACTAAAATGTAAGAGCAGCTTACACCGCGATAATGTATTTTATACATAAATAAACTCACGCCCAAAAGGGCGTGAGTTTATTTATGTATAAAATACATTTGGCAACAAGTTTTTACAAGTGGCGATCTGTAGTTTTTACCTACCCCCATGGGAAAATCCCATGGGGGTAGGTAAAAACTACAGATCGCCACTTGCTACGATATCCTTACATACTCCTTTTGCCTCGTCCACATTCATACATTTGGTCATACACGCATTCGCCGGTTACGAGTACTACGCTACTACTTTACGCTATTTTATGTATTCCCTAAAAGAGAAAAGATATCCCTTTCTTTGATATCGCACAGTCGGGTAATGATAACATCACACTTGTAATCCCGGAAGGGTTAGGCAGATGTGTACCTCATAGTACACCTACACTTCGCCAGTTATGTTTAAGTCCCATGTAATAGAGGCAAGCCTATTGCCATCAACTGGGCTCAATTCCAGAAGTAGTACCCCTTAGGTTCGGTCTTCCCCTATCCCATCCCAAACTGCTATAAATCGTCCACTAACAAATTCCCCCAGTGTGATGTCAATGTTGTTTCATAGTTTAATGTCAGTTCCCATTTATTAACCCACTAAGATAACCCGGCGACCTCTGCCGTTCCCCCTGAGGAGCGGGGAGATGATACTTCACGTAAATAAACCAGTGACGTATTTACATAACGATATTTATTTATTACTTGATGTAAATTCACGCCTTTTCCCTTTTAGGGTAAGTAGAAACTACTCAGGCAGGATTTGACCCTGAACTTTTGGAAGGTTGTACTGCCACTTAGAAGATCCTAAGAAGGTCCTTTTAGGGCGGTTCTTGCCTGGATTTAGTTCCGCCACTCCTTCATATCTAAAACTCTATAAAGTGGCGAAAGACGGGCGTTTTGGGGAATTATCTGTAATGAATGTATTAATTATTTTATTAACCGACTTCAAAAAGGAGGAGAGGTTCTCAATTCGTCGGAGACTTTTTGTTTTTTATATATTATTTAATTACTCCAGTTACGAATGATTTATCATAATTTTATTAATTATTATTTGACCACGGATGACTTGTATGAGAGTCGCACAGACCAGGAAACCATGACACATAAGAAACGAGGTTGATACTCAATGATTTTTCTTAAAAAAAAAAAAATTGCCCATATATTAATACTGAATCTGAACATAAACAAGACCCCCACAACCTGTGCCCACAACCCACAATATAAAAGGGGCGTTGTTGGATAAAGATAGCAAACTAGCCTTGTCTCTCTCTCTCTTGAGATATAACAACGACATTGCAACTTGTTCGACTTGACCCCATATTGATAATGTTTGAACTTTGAACTGAAAAGAGGCGTATGATATGATACTGTGAGAAAGAGACAACTACAAATTAATATTTTGTAAACAATTCGGTTAACTCGTAGGGCATGCTAGTTTAAATTTTGAAGGAACCGCCAAATTAGACCAGCTTGGCGAGACTGGTTTACCTCGAGGCGATGGACCCCCAGAGATCAGTGGTGGCCCAACGGCGGCCCCGACTTACGAACAGTGAGTCGTGGGTTCGAACCCCGTCAGGCGCATTACTTTGTGTATTTTATTTCATCACCACTGCTCTCAAAACGTTGAAGGAAAACATCGTGAGGAAACCGGCATGTCTTAGAACCAAAAAATTCGAAGACATGTGACATTTACCAATCCGCACTGGGCCCGTGTGGTAGATTATAGCCCATCCCTCTCCTAGAGAGGAGGCCTGAGTCCCTGCAGTGGGAACATGATAGGCTGATGATGTGATGTGTGAAACAATTCGGTTAAGTACCCGTACATATACGAGTAGATACTTACAGTCAGCCTCGTTGGTCTATTGGTCCCAAGTGCGACTGCTGAGCATGACATCCTGAGTTCGATTCTCGGGCAGAGCAAAGTGTTATTGGGTTATTCCATCGGGAATTTCTCAGTAGCGGCCTCGGAGTCTAAATTTGTACCCTGTTGATGGCATGGTAATAAGTTCGTCCCATATTACATGTGGCTTAAAGCATACCAGGCGAAACATGGGTGTAGTATTAAGTAGACCCATCCACTTTGGGGATTTCAGGCGTGATGTTGTGTTATGTATACTCAAACACAGGTGTACCCATTCTCATCTCAGTATCAATGACTTGACTTGCTTTCCGAGGAGGATTTGTCACCTCACCGTTTCCAAAACTCCGAGCTACTACCAATACCTACTAACCTGGGAATCGAATCCAAGACTAAAAATGTACGTAGTATCTAAAAATATCCGAAAAGCAACACGCAAGACAGATAAGAAATAGTTCACGGTCATATCTCTTTCACTCTTACCAAAGAAAAATAAAATTGTAACTACAGTACTTAGAAGATAAGAGCCACCTTATCATTCCTGTATGCATTAATACTAACCGTTTATTTTTAACATTACTGAGTCAATTCTACGACTATCAGTATAAAAATAACCTCACGTCGACTAAAATATCTCTAAATGTAAATAACACGACAAATGTACAAATAGTATGATTTTGTTATCACTGGTTTCTTTCCTCTACTGATAAATACGTGGTCATAGTAATATGTGTTTTCATTGCATCAGAATTTACTGGGTGGTTCCCGTCAATATTGGATACATTGAAGGCCTGGTGTAATATGAAGTTTCAATAGAATATAAGGCCAGCATATACTGGTTTCGTTACCTCTGAAGTGTGGCCTAGTTTGCCTATCCCCCGTTGTAGAGATACCGCGGTGTCGACACAAAGGGCTAAGAAGGAACATGGGTGGTTTTGGTCAGTAGAAGTCTGACACTCCCTACCACCCTGCCCAGAGCGGGAGGAGTCATTTTATGACTTACCACCCTCCAAAAAAAAATGTGTGCCGTAAAGTTTCAGAGAGAACCAGTCTGACCAAGGGATATCGTACTACCCGGTACAAACTGGGTTGTGGAGGTCAGATAGGCAGTCGCTCTATGTAAAACACTAGTATTCTGCTGCATCCGGTTTGAATGGAAGCCGACCCCAATCTAGTTAGGAAAAGGCTAGATGAATGATAGGAGATGAAGGAAATTAAAAATTAAAAATGTTTATTTCAATTACAAAATTGGCATTTCGATACAAATAATTGGAGATCACCTTTTAAGCAAGGAATTGCTTGACATTGTAAACATGCAAGACTATTACTAAAAAGAAGACAAAAAATAAAATAAAAGAAAGGGTAACTTAAAATTTATACAAATGGCTCTGCAAATTAATGAGCGCTAAGTAGAAAAAATAAAATAAAGAAGATGAAGGATGTATCATTCTCTCTTTTCGCAATTTATCTGTGCACTAGAAGTCTTCTGCTTCCATAGATCTCCATCAATCACGACACGACCCCAGTAGTCACCCTCTTTCTAGCCAGAATCATGTGTCACATAAACTATCCATCGTTTCTGAAAATAAAAATTAGGAAAACACTGATCTTAAAGCGAAATAAGATCGTATCATAAATATTTCTGAAAACTTAATTTAGATAAACCTTCCTAATTAATATTATCCAAAATTCCAATGACTTACATCCACTTCGAAATCTCAAACCTCACAATTGAGTTTAACACTTAGTTATTGATATATAAGTGTTAATATAGATTCAAGATTCTTTATTTGCTTATATACAGTGTCATACATAATATGTGCGTGAGTACATGTGTACTGATAAGCGGGGGGCTTGGCCCTACGTCACGCCATTCATGAGATATCAGAGTAGGCAGCCACTGAGATAAATAGAGTTGTTGACACGCCTGGGAGATGTGTTCTGTTGCTCGTTTTATGTATTGTGCTAAGTATCATATACAACGAATATTAGCTATATTTGTATATAGCTAACTTTTGGCTAGCCTGAAAGCTACCATTTATTTTAATGGTGGGGTAAAAAGCTCCCTTCGTCCAATAATACACACAATTGAAAACTGATTTATTGTTTTACTCTTATACACTCCCTAGAAAGACAAACACTGACCTTATTGGTGAAGTTCAACAGTTACAACTGGTGAGTGTGTATGACTAGATGTATGAACGTTGACGAGACAAAAAGAGTAGGTAAGGATCGTGGCAGGTGACGTTCTGTGGTTTATTCCTACCCCCATGCGGGAAAAAGGCGTGAGTTTATTTATGTAAGTATGTAAATATCTATTGAAATTATACTATAAAGTAGGTCAGTGTTTGTTAGCACAGTTTAAAACAATTAACAGTTTTATACTTATATAACAAGTTTTTCGGTTTTCCCACTTTACATTCAAAACAAAACATAATCATCATGACTTCATATTTCTACATTGTTGCTGTTTTTTGCTCCCATGTTATGCAGTAATTTCGTAATTACTTTTGGCAAAAGGATTACCTACACGATCATTTGTCAGTTTTTCGAAGATTCTGGAAAATCTGCCGGAAAATGGTGAAAGATATGAGATCAAATTAACAACGTTACTAAAATAAAGGTCAAAACAGCTGTATCTATCACTGCAGACATCTTAATTAATTATGAGTGCACAATTTATTAACGTCAGTACATACCTACTTATATTAGGAATAAGGGAAACAGAAGACCCATTCGACACCCAATGTGAGTAACATTGTAACTTTAATGACACGTTAGTACAACTTTGTATCATAACTTCATTCATAATCAGGGCCCCAAGTCTGCTATTCAATAGTGTCAGAATGGTCGATCATTGATCTCATAATGGTTGATTGATGACAAGCCAAAAAGTACCTTATGCCTGTCGACTTAAGGTACTTTTTGGCTTGTCGTAAATCAACCATTATGAGATCAATGATCGACCATTCTGACACTATTGAATAGCAGACTCGGGGCCCTGGTGTGTCGATATCGGATAAAGTTGTACAAACGTGTAAATAAAGTTACAATGTTATTCATATATTATTGGGTGTCGCATTGACGGCTAAGCGAATGGCTGCTGCATTGCGTGGCGTAGTTTTTATTCCGGTACGGAAAAAATGTTTGTATGACCTACAAGTTGTTGTTCTTATATTGTGTATGTGAGTTTAAATGTTTTTAACCGTACTTTATAGGAGAAATGCCTAGTTTGGGGCAAGATTTACAAAAAAAACAACAAATATTTGTATGACCTACAGTTAGTTGTTCCAAATCTGGCTGTGTTTATTATGAACGCACCCACAGTTAGGAAATATACTTAAGTGGAACTTCTTAACCTAATCTGGACTTAAACGATTCCATTTAATTAACAATAGGGAAAACTTGGTTCTCACACATTGTTTTATTCTCGAGAAAATAATTACGAAAGTCCGAATGAATATTATTTAATTATTACGCATATTTGTATGACTTGCTATTCACACTTTAAATGCTATGAATTTTCCACCAAGTCTGTTGCTGAAATACACAAACTTTATTGTAATGGAAAAAATGTAATAGTTATTTAAATTATATTGTTGATTTTACGTGGCATAGAGGAGGCATCCCGAGACTGTGAGAGCAGCGGTGGCCCAGTGGTTGCTGCCCCGACTTACGAAACACAAGTCGTGGGGTCGAACCCAGGCAGGTACAGTCAAACAAGCTAATAAGTATACAGGTAGAGTTTTTCATAATTCTAGTACACTGAAAATATTGATTGCAATTTTGTTTTATAAAGCGTTTCGCATTAAGCGTCAGATGTCAAACGCATCAGTCTCTAAATGTATCTGTTTAATCTTAAAAGTAACTGCAAGTTAGCTGGCTGTATACTTATTAGCTTGTCCGACTGTACATTACCTACTTTGTGTAATTTATTACTACTGCTCTCAAAACGGTGGAAAACATAGTGAGGAAACCGGCATGTCCTAGAACCAAAAAATTCGAAGACATGTGACATCTACCAACCCACACTGGGCCCGCGTGGTGGATTATAATAGCCCATCCCTCGCCTAGGGAGGAGGCCTGAGTCCCTGTAGTGGGAACGTTATAGGCGAGGAGGAATAATGAGAGGAGGCATTACGCCTTGATAGCGCCACTTTCGGCACGGCATACAAAATGTTTTACTACCTAGGCACGCTATAAGATGTTTCACATAAAAAAGAAGTCTCATCATTTCAGCCGAAAGACGTCCACTGCTGGGCATAGGCCTCCCCTAAGTGTCATTTTTGCTTAGGGGGGGTTTGCCATAATCGCCACGCTTGGCAGGCGGGTTGGCGATCGCAGTACGGTCGATACAAAAAGCACAGAGAACGCTGCTGCCCATTCTCTGGTACATCCCTTAGTCGCCTCTTACGACACCCACGGGAAGATATGGGATGGTGCTATTCTTTGCGTCCGACACCATACGGAACAAAAAGTTGTCTGCTGAAAATAAAATGTATATACCACTCTCTACGTTTTCTAAATATTCCTGATTGAATGATTCATGACTACATTGCGGTTTGGGATTGACTGAAATGTAGCTAAGGAGTGGCCAACCTTTTGTGATTCACTAGCCTGTTTCAATAAATAAACTTGTTCATGTAAGACAAACTAAAACTACCCAAGTAGATAAAAAAAGCTGATTCTGCAACCAATTTAAGGATTTTTTTTTGTAAAACTATTAAATATCCTAATGCTTGGGTAATAGTTTCCCTACCTTTCTTTCTTTCGAACTTGTCCATTTTGCGTGTTCACCGGCTATTCCGGCTCGCAAACAGGATCATAAATCGTCACACTACACACGTCTACCTTGACGGTAGATGTCTGTATGAGACGTCCAGTGAGTGACGATATCAGTTCATCTCTCTCCCTATCCTTCTCATTTCATTTTTATGTGAGAAAAAGGTAGACAGTTGTTCTTTTATTTATTTACTTTAGGCCACTGGGTTATATTGGGAATGCCTTAATTCTCAAGTCAAACTTATAATATCTAGCAATTTCTGCCTACTAGAAAACTGAAAATGCCAAACTCGTCGCTAAATTTTGGGCTGACTCAATTTAAATTATCATCGACACGCGAAGAAGAAGAAGCGGTCCAAATGTTCACAATCTCTGACATAGTATTTGTACCAGCTGCTTCTACTCTAAAAAACAGTAAAAGTCAGTAAAAAGTGGCCATAGGTAAAAATAAGCCAGTTTTTATTAACAGGTGTAGTAGTAAAATTAGTAATTTAACTAATTAATTCGTTTACTTTAAAGATAGTAAATGAACTATTTTTATATCGTATACAAAAATGTTAGTAAATACTTACGATGAGCTGGCCGACTTTTATGGCTTCCTCAATTATGAGTTTGCAAAGCTCCATCGCTAAATATGGGGTTTTCAGGGACTGTCTAAAAATATTGTTTGGGGCATTTCCATAACCACCGTGCCAGGTAAAGATGAATCGGGGCTGTGGATATCGCGGGGCTGTGGATATCGAAAGGTTACCGCGGCTCCGACACAAGGGCGAAGAAGAAGGAACATGGGTTTGGTTTTTAGTCAGTAGAAGTCTGACACTCCCCTTCGCTCTGCCCAAGAGCGGGGGGGGGTTATTCGATGATTTTCCACCCACCAAAAAAAAAAAAAAAAAAGGTAAAGATGAATTATTGGTGATAGTTTGAACTTTTGTTATGTATCCAATTGTGAAGAAATCTAAAAAAAAATCAGAAAAAAGAACTGATTACTTTTTGATATTACAATGTATTCACTATCGGAAATAAACCTTTTAAATTTACTTTTTTTTATTTTTATAGGTATTATTATGATTAGGTACATGGCATGATTATGGCATGCTTCATGTTTACTTAGCCCGCGTGGTGGATTATAGCCCATCCCTCTCCTAGAAAGAAGGCCTAAGTCCCTGCAGTGGGAACATTACAGGCTGATAATGATGATATCACCAAGAACCATTCCATGATATCACACTATTAATATTTTAGTACCCATAACTTCCCCGAAATACAATGACCAATGACTAAAAACTAAATGCATTAATTTGTCCACATGAGCTCACTTTACACTCAGTGTTTTAACGACAATGCAACTGTGACGCAAAATCTTCCACTAACTAGTTAATTATAAGTGCATACTATAACTATTTATATCTGCCACGTTGAGTTGGACCTAGGAAAACCCCGGTACATAGGTCATCGTCCCTTAAGAGTTACTAATACTAGTTACACTCAGTGATTCCTGGGAGAGACAGGGAAGTCCAAAATAAAACTATGGTCACTATCCTAACCTTGTTTTTTGTAAGGTCAATCATCAAATGACTCCTCTCGCTCTGAGCCGAGCAGAAGGAAGTGTCAGACTTCTACTGTCTAAAAACCACCCATGCTCCTTCTTGGCCCTTTGTGTCCAGAGCCGCGGTATCCATTCGGTGCAACCACCCGCGGCCCCAGCAGGTCATCATCCAAGGCATTATCCAGGGCAGGCATTTTGCAGGGCATTATCCTAACCTAACCTAGCATTTTCCCAACTATCTTGACCCCAAGGTAGTTGCGAATAGGTAGTATTTTACATAGAGCGACTGCCTGTCTGACCGCCACAGTCCAGTTAGTACTGTACTGGTATAAGACTGGTTATTAGATTTTCGGGTCACTGATCAGTAACAATTTGACAAGATCTACAAATCCTATAATTGACAGCTGCGACCAGGCGACAAGCCAAAAAGTACCTTAAGTCGACAGACTTAAGGTACTTTTTTGCTTGTTCGGCTTGTCATCTATACGTGACTGGCGGTCAAAAAGTTAAACTCGGTATGTAATGGGAGGCCACCTGTCCGTAGACCAACCTCAGCAAGCGCAGCTTAGCCGGAAGATCAACCCGAGCGGCATAGATATCGTTATTCAGAAAAAAACTTGATATTTATTTTTTTATTTAGTATATTGTTAATTTGTTACCCCATCCTCTACTTAACCTTCCTAGGAGGTTAATTCTTTACCATGAAACATACACCACGATAACCTCACATGATATAATAAAATTATGCAGATTCATCCTAACGTAGCAAGAAAATGGAGGATCCTGAGTCGTTACGTAACAGTTTATAAACGTGGTAATTATTTTAATGTTTTATTGGTGTTTATTCACGTGAGCAATAAGGTATATAATTACTTGTCAATTATCATGAATTTCCATGTACTTAGTTATAATACTTAACATAACGTCACACCTGTAATCCCCGAAGGGTTACGCAGAGGTAAATCTAATATTACATCCACATTTCGCCAGTTGTGTTTAAGTTTCATGAAATAGGGGGCGAGCCTATTGCCATCAAACGGGCACAAATTTAGACTCCGTGCCTGCTACTGCAAATTCATAATGGAGAAACCCAATACCATTTTGAATCCGGGACCTCAGCAGCGACCACTAGACCAAAAAAGCAGTCATTTAGATATCTACGTTTGTAAATCTATGAAGCCTTGCCCATTATATACCTTACTAGCTGATGCCCGCGGCTTCACCCGCGTGGATGTCGTTCAAATTATTTACTAAAACCTTCCTCTTGAATCACTCTATCTATTAAGAAAACCGCATCAAAATCCGTTGCGTAGTTTTAAAGATTTAAGCATACAGACAAACAGACAAAAATAGCGACTTTGTTTTATACTATGTAAGGATTTTAACCTCTATTCTCATCTCAGGCTAACAATTTTATAAGAAACCTAAGACAACTGCGGCACGTTGTCCTGGCAGTATTCCTGCATTTTCAGTTTTTCACAATTTTTCGTACCTATGAAGTTGGTAATAAAAACATGTGCTTAAGTAAAGTAATTTCAGATTTCTCTCTGAATGTTAACTAGTCAACGCCCTCTATCGGGCGAAACTATAATTAAGCAGCATCTAGGTGACATAATAAATACCTAGGTTCTTTATGAGGAGCAGAATTACTTAAATTCACTCAATAGAAACTTACCAAGCAATTCTATTAGTTGGGCACATATAAAACTTTGACGATTGTCATTTATTATTACTTACCGTTTCAGGTTCTCCGTATTATAAAAATAAAGTAACCATTCGCTCAGGTAACGTAGCTAGTTAATCTTGTATAACTAAATACAGGGGGTATTGACATCTATACTAAAATATTGCAAGAAACAGTTTCAGTACAAAAACAATTTCAGTAAATCTTGTAAACGCAAGACGGATACGGATGTTAGCCAAAACGATGTTTTGAATGTTTCGATGTTTCAGTGAAAATGTACGCATCAGACTAAAAACATTTATTTTAACTAAAACAGGATGTATCGTAACGCACACAATTAATGAGCAAGGGGAAATAAATGCCCGTCGGGGCTGCGGGTTGTTCGAAAGAGATACCGCGGCCTCGGCACAAGGGCTAAGAAGTAATATAGGTGGTTTTTAGTCAGTAGAAGGCTGCCTTCCTTCCGCTCTGCCCAAGAGCGGAAGGGGCTATTTAATGATTGCCAAGCCCCCCCAAAATAAAGGGAAAATATATGCGCCACATTCACGTTAAATGGCTGCCGCTCAGCCAGCAGCTGTGACATTATATGCATGAGGAAGGCCAAAGATAAAGTGTGAGGAATGATATCAAAGAGAAAAGAGTAAATGATGCCTTGACTTCTGACAAGGGAGAACGGAAGAAGAAAACGTGTTTCACCAACCCCAAGTAGAATGGGACAAAGGACAGGAAGATAAATAAATAAATTTATTTATTTCTCTCATCATCATAAATCATACAACGTCAAAATAGTAACTACATAGAGACTGGTGTCTGTTTTAGGTAGAACCTGTATTACAGATCACCAGGCCAAAATGATGAGCTGTGACACCATGCCAGACAGTGACACAACGCTCCTCTCCACCTTGTGGCGGAATGCACAATGTATGAGCTACTTAGATGGGAAATCCTAGGAACAGATGAGATTAATGAAGAGAAGCTTGCAGAAATCTCTACCGAACAACTGGTGAGCTTCTGCAAGGCAACAGGAAGATTCGCGATGCCGACCATCAGTAACCCATGAAGGGGATCCACCAAAATGGGGAACTGGGCGAAATAATCCACAACGAAAGGACTGATCGCCCGTCTGGTGTCTGCCGGCGTCCCCGAAGATAAATAGTATTGAATAGACACAACGCTGGTTTTCAGCGACAGCCAGCGTTGATTCATCATTTTCATCAGCATATAATGTTCCCACTGCAGGGACTCAGGCCTCCTCTCTAGGATGGGCTATAATCCAGCACGCAGGCCCAGTGCGGGTTGGTAGATATCACATGTCTTCGATTTTTTTGGTTCTAAGACATAATATGCCTGTTGATTAGCAGATATTAAACATTGTACTACAGAGACTGCTATACCCCTTATCTGAAGTAGTTAAGCAATCATCATCAGTAGGTATAGCTGTAGGTAAGAATGATTATCGTTCTAATTATACATATTTACTACTAAACAATGGACACGTGAGTAGATTCTATCATTAACGCTACTAACTGGGAATTAAGATAAGAGTTAGGTACTAGATTTTCTTCATGGGTACCAAGGTTTATTAAATGTGTAACTAGCGACCCGACCCGGCTTCGCACGGAAGCATAATTCTACATAAATAAACCTTTCTCTTGAATCACTCTATCTATTAAAAAAACCCGCATCAAAATCCGTTGCGTAGTTTTTAAGATAAGGGCTCGTTTACGGACACGCGGGGCGTCGTCGGCGTCGCGCGGCGCGTGCAGAAGGCTCGTCTCGTGCTTTTTTATTAATTTACTGAGAGACGGGTTCACCGCAACAAACGCTGCATTTTAAACTAACGAGCGAAAAATCACTTCCGTAAAATCGACGTTAACTTTTTCATACATCGCCATGTGTTTGAATTAAAAACGCAGCACGCACTGCGCGACGCCTGTACGTAAACATGCACATGGACAGACAGCGGCGGGAAGCGAACTTTTTTTATACTATGTAGTGATGATAGTGATAAATGGGCCTCTTGACTTCAATCTTTTGGTTGAAGATGGAACGAGCTAACCAAAAAGAAGCCTATTAAGTTATTATCATCACTACATAGTATAGAACAACGTCGCTGTCGCTGTCTGTCCGTCCCTATGTATGCTTAAATCTTTAAAATTTCGGCGGACAACGGACTTATTCGCAGAGAATTTTCAGTCATTTGTGTATTGTATAATAGTCACATACTTTGGTGAAGGAAAACATCGTGAGGAAATACAAATATTTCTCGATGGCATGTAAAACCAAGTCAGAGGTCCATAGGCGGCATAAAGACTGATACCAGGTTAGGCACTAACCATACGAAAAAGAAGATCTGGGGCGCAGTCTATACACTAATAACGACGCTACGAATGTCGTTAAGTCGAGAAATCGTAAACTTTCTGTAATAGATTTTCAGCTTTATTTCAACAGCATAAGGTTGAAAATACCCCCTGCGCCCCAGGGCCTGCAGTATCTACACTAATAACGACGCTACGAATGTTAATAGATTTTGAACCTTATGCTGTTGAAATAAAGCTGAAAATCTATTACAGAAAGTTTACGATTTCTCGACTTAACGACATTCGTAGCGTCGTTATTAGTGTAGGACTGCAGGCCCAGGCCCTGCAGTCTCTACATAAATATTTTCAGCTTTATTTCAACGCCATATGGTTGAAAATCTATTAGAGAAAGTTTACGATTTTACGACTTAGCGACATTCGTAGCGTCGTTATTAGTGTAGAGACTGCAGGCCCTGGGCCAGGGCCGGCAGTCTCGACAGAGATAACGACAAAATCGCTAACTTTCAATCCTTAATTACTAACGAATAAATTCGGTTGCTATAATGACGCTTGCATGTAAAGCAAGTCTTTACATCCAAGATGCGTTTCTCGCAAGCATCATTATTGCAACCGAATTTATTCGTTGGTAATTAGCAATCGTAAGTTAGCGATTTTGTCGTTATCTCTGTCGAGACTGCCAGCCAAGGTCCTGCCTGCCTATATCCTTTACCCAACTATGTTGGGGTAGGCCTCCTTATGTATCTATGTCTGTATATGTATGTGTTATTATGTCTGTATTGTGTGCATCTCGATATGTTTTTAGCGTACTCTCATAGTCGATATCGTTGTTTTGTAAGGGAAGTTAAGAGGAACGAATTTTAATAGAACCATAATTTATTTATTAAATATCGAAACGTTTCGTATACGAAATGAAAACATTGTCTTGCATGAGTATATTGATCATCCCAACCAAATAATAACAAAGAGATTCTTCATGTTGTACACTATTCTATTATATGCCTAGCCTGGGGTTACCAAATCAGTTAAATGTAATGAATCACCAAGCAAATGTGGTGAGATTATGAATATTATGATATCTTTGATGTTGATTTTTAATCTCTACAAATGATTCTGATACATAATAATCTAATTAGCTTTCTAAATCATCATCAACTGCCTAACCTTTACAAACTATGTATATTGGGCTAGGCTTTCAGTCTAACCGGATGCAGCTGAACCAATATTTGCATTCTAAATCAATCTATTTGATACGTTGGGCGCCAAAATAAAGACAAACAGTGGGTGATTTGAACCAATGGAATTGAACAAGAGCAGCACCATTTTAACTGCGTTCAATAGCTATCAGCGTCATTATTGCTTTCATATAAATGTTGAGGCCGCCCTTGAACGCAGATTTGATCGCGATCAGTTTCGTCGATAAAATTAGGTTTCTCTGATTATGATAACACGCCATTGTACACAAATAAAACAGCACTCACGTTGCAATCTAACTTTTACTCCAGGGTAAATAACTACAGAAACCAAATCACTACACTGAACTTTCGGCTCGGGCCTACGCATTGCTGCAACTGCAATACTGCAGTTTAGGCACCAGGAGAAGGAGCCGCGGCTTCTCGGCGAGCTTCTGCAGCCTCGGCGGGCGGCTGACGAAACTCCCGGATGGCGTTCATAGCCACTTCCCGAGGAATCAGCCTAGCCATAGCCAACTGTGCCTCCCGCATGCTGATCCGCCGGTGGCGACGAGACACCATCTCGCAAGCCATCTTCACCATCCTACGATACGTCTGGTAGATCGTCTGCACCGAGTCGTGCGAGTTAGCCCTCCGCTTCAACACTTTCTGCACCAATTTATTGATGTAGGTTCGGGAGTATGATTTCTCCCCTTTCTTCTTTTTAACTATCTTGTTGTCACTTGGTTTC
The DNA here is from genome assembly GCA_949775195.1 of Diarsia dahlii. Taxonomy (NCBI): domain Eukaryota; kingdom Metazoa; phylum Arthropoda; class Insecta; order Lepidoptera; family Noctuidae; genus Diarsia; species Diarsia dahlii. Next base: position 8,073,130 of record OX459210.1, on the reverse strand, counting down.
TTCAACGATTTCACACGCCGCTTTGGCTCGATTACAGGAGCCATGTTTAGATTCACTCCACTTATTTGGTGGTAAAATTATCGAAACACCGATGATAATAATTTGTTCCTCAGTCGTATGACTCAACAGAACTGCCCTTTTGACAGTTTAGCGCATGCGCCAAACGTTGTACTTTTCACCCCTATAGCTCTACCCCTTACCCGCGTTACGTTCCGTTTTACCCAAATGTATTTTTTTGGTTTCCAACAAAGTTCTAACAATCAAATAACGGGTTCTAATCGTGATAAACTTATCTAAATATTTTATTTTAATTTTAATAATGTCGATTGAATTTTAAATTTTAGTACCTACTTGTTTTTAAATACGAGTAGTAGGCGAATAAAACAGGAATGTTTTTGTTTAGGTCACTTGTTGAATATTTTTCCTTTATGAGCAGCGTAGCGGTTCTTCGGATCGATAGTACTAGGCGGGCATAGGCGTGAGAAAGTGATACATACACACCCTGCTCTACCCAGCAGCGCCTCTGTGGATGAACGGGAAAACTTCACGCGCTGTTAGTACCAGGTTCGCATAGCTGTGAGAACTTTCCGCACAGACAAGTATTGCCATCCGAATTGAGGAGGGATACTAAACGTGACGATTCTACTAGGCGAGCATAAACGTAAGGAAGTAATATCACAATGTTGGATAGCGCTGAAACTTCCCAAACTTGTTCTTACGTTACTGGCTGAATATGATGATGTTAGGTAACTAAATCGTGATCCTTTCAAAGGAAAATAAGACGTAATGTCTCCTTGCAAGGTATCTAATATTGTTATATAACAATTAAAACACACCGCGGTAGTAATTGAATACTTACGTGATAGGCCACAGAGGGTCCGACCGCGATTACTCCTTGGAAGGCATCAGTCATAATAAATACTATTGTCAGATTGATTACTATTGCGTACTGTGTCTTTGATATAAGCTTTACATTGATATAATAAAACCCAAGATACACACTCCGCGTCTCAAAACCGTCCGCTTAAAATGAGTTCACAATGAACTCATTTCAAATAGTCTCGCGTCGCTCGCGTTTCTGCACGGTCGTACAAAATACTTTTTATATTGCTTTTTATAACTGCATTGTAAAAGGAATCTGCGTTAGGTTGAATTTGCCAAAAAAAAATATGTTTATAGTGACGATAACTACATGTAGTAGTGCGGGTATTGGTGAGTGTTTGGCGACAGCTTCGACTGTTTGTTTTGTTCGAGACTGTGCATCTAGGGTTTTATTATATCAATGAAGCTTTACTCAGATTTCAAGCAACGTCTTCGTCTTCTGACAAACGGTATAAGTAGTAAGGTCGGTTTCAGACACAGAATAGTTTTGAACGTTCATTAAAGTTTTGTTTTTTGAGGCTGACATTTATTTTCTAACATAATTTTAACACTGAAAACGGGATATTTTAACATGTTTACTATTTATTTTGAGCTCCTGATATTTCGGCACTGTCGCTAGTAACTTCCACCCAGCAAGCACATCAGTTTATCAGTGTTGGTGGTGCTTGTTTTTAGTGTTAAAAACAATTATCGGTGTTTTAAATTAAAAATTGCCAATCTTGTCGCAAAACTTTAGGCTGAATTAATTGAAATTGTCATCGACACGATAAGAAGAGGAAGAAAAGAATCAACACCTATAGATATAGAATCACTTATAGGCCCTATTTCAAACAAGCAAACGACGAATTACCATCACGCACGACATCATAATTAGGACCATACACATCAACAAGTTGACAATTAATTTGTCAATACCACTTAATACAGCTCATACCATACCAGCTGTCACCACATATATGGGTTATTTTGCTTAAGAAACATTACTAATTAACTTATACATGCAGTTAATTTGCACACAATCATCCCTTGACTTCCCGCGGTTGTGTTTAGTTAGAGAACGTAACGTTAGCAAAGAAAATCGTTCACCGACGGCCACATTTTCACCAACTTCCAAAAAGAAAATGATTTAATAGGTACTCCAAGTTCACCGGCCATTTCTTAACCGATTTCCAAAAGGAGGAGGAATTCATCTGATATGTTTTGTGTACGTTCAGCTATATTTTCGCCAATGTAGGTAAACCGATTTCGATTATTATCGTTTTATTGCGGAGAATATTAGTCCACCGTGGTCCCATTTGGTGGAGATCTGATGCTGGTCTTCGCAAATCAACAATGGAACTCTTCAAATTAATAATAGGCACACAACAAATCTGTCAGAATTGCTGCAAACGCTTGAATGTCAATACACAATGTCATAACAGGCGTTATCCAGTTTTGATCCCTATTTAAATGGACTTAATTTGTTGCTAACTACCTCTAGTATAACCCCTTTCATAGACTAGATTCTAGTTTTCCTACCACCCATTTTGTACTGGCTGTAGCTTGTAAATAAGAGCAAATCTTAGTTTTTTTTTTAATGCCCTGACCATATGAAAGGTATTTTCTTAGTACTACACCTACACCTACTATCTTTCTAACCAGAAAAATATCTAATATTCAGACTTTAGCCACTTAATATACTGATCGTACATACAGTCCCTTTACAAGGTTGCCACCGAGGTTGACGACCGTAGAGTACGATGACGACAAAATAATGAGGGTTTTACTGTACTGGCACATGTAAACAAATGATTTCGTCACTGGAGATTTCTGATCAATTTATATAATAATATGTTATCATTTTTAATTTCGAACATTATAACTGAGTTCCAGTATTAATGAAATTTCAGGTTTTCGAGTCATTTCTAAGTTTATAACGGCTTCGAAGGTCTAGTGGCTGCGAGCACAACTGCTGAGCTTGAGATCTGGGTTCGAAGGTCGGGCAAAGTGTTAGCAGCGTACGGAGTCTGGATGCAAACTCTATTGCATGAGTCATAAATTAACGTAACTGGTGAAATGTGAGTGTACTATTAGGTACACACGGCTACACATCAAGCTATACAAAACCAGTATAATCTGATCGTTCATTGTGCGAAAAGATCTAGTAAAGTGAGGCCAAGATTAATTGGTTTTGTATAGCTTGATGTGTAGCCGTGTGTACACCTCTACCTATGGTATAAGTTATAAGGTCGATTTTTTTGGATTCCTGAGCGATTGTATAATAGGGGATCGGACAAAAAAAAACTAATTAGTCCGTCAGATAGATTTCCAAAAATTATTGGACACGTATTTTTTCTTTTTTCACGTAAACTTAAAATGAAGACGATACAGTGCTTCGAAAACTCGTGTGACGTCATATGATAGTACATTTTGACGACACAAGTGACGTTTCAAGCCCCACTCCAAGATCTTTGACGCGTTTTATCTTCGTCATTTTTTATTGATTTGATAAAACAAAAAACACGTATTCAATATTTTTCGATAATCTAACTTACGGACTAAACAGAATCATATTATTTTGACCCAGTCCGATCCCCTATTATCACTTGATTTTGTGAAGGAAAAACATCGTGAGGAAACCAGCATCTCTGACAGATAGTTCTCGACAGCATGTAAAGCCAAGTCCCATAGGCGGCACAAAACTCTCTGATACAGTGCGATCAAATGACTGGCCTGTTGGTCTAGTGGTTAGTGACCCTAACTGCTATGCCGGAGGTCGTGGGTTCGATTCCCACCCAGGACAAATGTTTGTGTGATGAGCACGATCATTTGTTCTGTGTCTGGGTGTAATTTATCTATAATATGTATGTATTTAGAAATATATAAGTATGTTTATCAGTTGTCTAGTACCCATAACACAAGCTCTGCTTAGCTTGGGACTAGATGGCGTTGTGTGATAGTTGTGGAATATTATTATTATAAATTATCTTGGCAGGTCTGAACATAGGCTCTGCGAACTTTTACGCATGTAAACTTGTGAAGAAAACTGTTATTGCCAGATAAACCAATACTTAAACGATCAGAAAATATCTAATTTAAACAGTGAGAAATACAAATAAAATAAATATCATAACACTTGTATACATTCGTTGTAACAAAATGGGTTGGTATCAGAATGACTGGATCGCAAATAGACCACGTCGCTCATAGTCCAAATCTCAAAATGTCTAAATCTCAAAATACCTAAGTCGCAAAATGACTACATCGCAAAAAGTCCGAACAGTTGTCTATGTAGAGGTACCTATACAGGGTTGATATCAGAATTACTGGATACATTTTGTTTGAAAAAGTAAGTGGTATGGGTTAGTATCAGAATATGTATTAAGTATCAGTATGTATTATATGTCTAGGTATATATCTAGACCCAAAATATGTGATTTTTAAATTTTTGTTTGTTTGGTTTGTCTGATAAACAAAGATATTTAATATACAAATATATTATATTTATATATGTAAAGAAGAAGAATATAAGTATTAATAATATAATTCTTCTTCTTCTTTTTTCTATATTACCAAGTGGCCAGGCATGAAATCATCCAACATTAAGAACCAAAGAGATTAATGTATAGGTACCTACACAACTGTTCGGACTTTTTGCGATGTAGTCATTTTGCGACTTAGGTATTTTGAGATTTTAGACATTTTGAGATTTGGACTATGAGCGACGTGGTCTATTTGCGATCCAGTCATTCTGATACCAACCCAACAAAATGACCTGCACGAAGTTCGGACCTGCCAAGATAATTTGATCGCATTGTACCAGGTTAGGCACTAACCATACGAAAAATAAATCATAATCGCTAGTAGAAGTCATGTCTGGGCTTGCTGGAAGTTGAAGGTCACTGAAAGTTCAGTTTCTATCAGATACGATGATACGAAGATAATTATTTCTGATCTCTTTGGGAACTTACCTACTGCACTTCTTAAAAATCTATAGCGTCACCTGATTTTCACTTGTCTCTTCCTGATTTCCATTCGACTCTAGCCCATAAATGCATCAACAACGAGATAAAAATACATCGAACTACGTATAACATCCCGTCAACGTCATTTCTGATTTAGAACCTTCCCAAGGTGACCAGTGACGTCACAAGAAACCAGTCTTTCGGGCCACACCCGGCAAAACCGAACTAAGCTGAACCACCAAGGTTAATAAAAGAAATGTTCAAAAATAAACAAACTGGAAATTTCTCCGAACCGATTTATTGAGTGGGGAACTTTATCATACCAAAATAACAACATGTGACTCATATAAATAACTTAAAGTTATGCAAATTGTAGGAGAAAGGTGTTGTACAGTCAGCTGCATCAATATCTATATACTTAGCAACGGTTAGAAGCAATAAGGATGTTCCCTAACTAAAAAAATTGATTCTGTTTAGTTCGTCTGTTAGATTATCGAAAATGATTGAATACGTGTTTTTTGTTCTAGCAAATTATTTAAAATTGACGAATATAAAACGTGTCAAAGATCATGAGTGTCTTGTGGTTGTGACGTCATTTTTGCTTTTAGCATTCAGTATTATTTGGAAATTTATCTGACGGACTAATTCGATTTTTGTCAAGTACTTACTTTTATTGTCGCCTAGTGTATTAATTTTATTTTCTTCTTTCGTTACGAAACTAATATTTTGGAATCCATATTTTCATAAACTAGGTCTTATCTCAGTTGCAATCGTTATAATTATATCGAGAAATTCGGGTTTGAACTTTGTCAAGTGCATACATATTATTGCTCATAACTGTACCTACATAATAATAGGGGATTTGTATTAACCCACGGAGAAAAAGGTAATTTTGGTAAATTAAAACAGCATTTTATAACTATTTGCTCTATTTCTGTATTCTTTTGATTGTGGAATATGGTTTCGGCCCCATAGACCCCGGCAAGCCCGGAATTTTCCGGGTTTTACTAAGGGACCGTATCCGATCCGTGTTCCGTACCAAAGCCTTATACTATACCTGCCCTACGAATAGAACCCATGATCTCTCTGGGTTTCTTCCATCAAGAATTTCTAAGTAGCAGCCCTGGAGTAGGAATTTCTGAAAAGAGAGCCTGTGGCCCAGCAGTGGGAACATCAATGGGCTGATGATGATGATGATGATGGCAATTTCATAAGTGTCAGTCACCATTGATAAACAGTGATAAAAGAAAAGTGATGGTGCATGGTGTCACCGTCGGACTGATAAGCCATAGGTATCGAGTTTGACGCCAAGACACGATTTTTCAGAATCAAGTGCGTTTATCACTGGCTTCGTGAAAGGAAAACACGAGAAAACCACTATGACTCCACTCGTTCTGAGCGGAGCGGAAGGGAGTGTCAGATCACGAAAATAGAAACGATTTTATATTATTCTATTAATTATTTTTTTTTGGTTGGTGGAAAATCATCAAATTTTAATGATTGGTCCCGCTGACTTCCGCTCTGGGCGGAGCGAAAATAAATATCAGACTTCTACGGACTAAAAACTACCCATGTTCCTTCTTAGCCCTTTGAGTCCTGGGGCCGCAGTATCTCTATCGAACACCCCGGAGCCCTGGCAAAACCAGCATGCCTGAGATATATTTATAGACGGCAAGAGAAGCCAAGTCAGAGGCTCATGGGTGGCTTAAAGACTCCGTCACGAAGTTAGGCACTAAACACAAGATAAAGAAGAGTCACCATCTATCTATATAAATAAAAAGTCCTGACTGACTGACTGACTGACTCATCAACGCCCAGCCCAAACCCTTGGACCTAGAAAGCTGAAATTTTGCACAGAGGTTCCCTTTATAATGTAGACAAGGGATAAGGAAGGATTTTTCGAAATTCAACCCCTAAGGGAGTTAAATAGGGGTTGAAAGTTTGTATGGAAAATCGTCATTTTCACGCGGGCGAAGCCGCTGGCAAAAGCTAGTCTATCTATATATATATATATAAAAAGAGAAGTCCTGACTGACTGACTGATTGACTGACTGACTCATCAACGCCCAGCCCAAACCCTTGGACCTAAAAAGCTGAAATTTTGCACAGAGGTTCCCTTTATAATGTAGACAAGAGATAAGGAAGGATTTTTCGAAATTCAACCCCTAAGGGAGTTAAATAGGGGTTGAAAGTTTGTATGGAAAATCGTCATTTTCACGCGGGCGAAGCCGCTGGCAAAAGCTAGTTATAAATAAAAAGAGAAGTCCTGACTGACTGACTGACTGACTCATCAATGCCCAGCCCAAACCCTTGGACCTAGAAAGCTGAAATTTTGCACAGAGGGTCCCTTTATACTGTAGACAAGAAATAAGGAAGGATTTTTCAAAATTCAACCCCTAAGGTAGTTAGATAGGGGATGAAACTTTGTATGGAAAATCGTCATATTCACGCGGGCGAAGCCGCTGGCAAAAGCTAGTCTATCTATATATTATCTATATAAATAAAAAGAGAAGTCCTGACTGACTGACTGATTGACTGACTGACTCATCAACGCCCAGCCCAAACCCTTGGACCTAGAAAGCTGAAATTTTGCACAGAGGTTCCCTTTATAATGTAGACAAGGGATAAGGAAGGATTTTTCAAAATTCAACCCCTAAGGTAGTTAAATAGGGGATGAAACTTTGTATGGAAAATCGTCATATTCACGCGGGCGAAGCCGCTGGCAAAAGCTAGTTTAGGATAAAACCGGTTAAAGGAACTTGTCCATTGTCTACCAAAGACAAAACTAATTATAATAATCATATCGACAAGTTACTCACAACCTATTAATACAAAATTAATTATCATCTTGGAACACTTCCACATCGGCGAAAGTGTCAAACCGATTGACATACGTGACGCACAAATATTATTATACATCTAAATATAAACATCATTGTCAGCGATATAGTAGTTCCCGATGGTAGACAGACAGACAGGCAAAAAGTTTATACATCATCATAATATCACCTACTTCTGAGGTCGTTGACCCGACAGGTAAGTCGGTGGATGTGGGCGGGGCAAATCTGCAAGTTCATGAAGTATGGTAGCCTGGTCACGTTTTGTGCCTAAATATTAGGTTTTATGTGGTTTAGGTTTTTTTTTATCAGTTAGTCCGGTAACAGTGGTTTATTTTTGTAAAGTCAGGACTTTAAAACGGCTATTTATAAAAAGGTTTGCGGTTTTGCTCTCAAAATAGCCCATCGAGACAGATTATCATAATGTTATTTATAGCGATTTGCAGGACATTGGTTTTACCAGACTCCCAAAATGGAAAAATACCAACGTGTCCTAAAAGCCAAATAAATAAGGTGATAAGCAAGACTGGTCATCAAGTAACAAATTAGTCTGATACTGAGTTGTTCGTTAATTTTATTGGTCTTGAAGGTTCCTACAAGATTCTGAGTGCTGATTAACTGGTTGTGAAGAGAATCTTAAGATTCCTATATTCCCATTGCGAACTGCCATCTCCTTCGTGTTCTACACCGGCCTCGTCAGGGCACCAATCCTAAATCATAACATATTACCCATTGCTAACTAGGTTGAGGAGGTCAGATAGGCAGTCACTGCATACAACACCTGCAGGTATTCAGCTGCACCTGGTTCTAAGGGAAGCCGACCCGAACATATTTGGGTAAACTTCAGGCAGATGATGATGACTCCTAAAACATAACAATAGACGTCATACATTCGTCTCCTCTGCACGATTAACAGTGAAAGCACTTAATCTTTGCGCTCCGTGATTTGTCTGCAACCTACCTGCGCCTGACCTTGGCCAGTGCAGCGCACGCGAAAGAAACGGGGAGCTGTGATTGGCTGCTTCTTGACTCTCAGTGAGAACGCCTTTTTATTGCGATAAGTATGTCTTTTGGTGACTTTGGGGGTAAAATGTCATAGTCTAAGCGCGGCCATAACACATTGCTATATAGAATACTTAAGACAAAACATTTTTATCTCTTTTTCTGGTATATTGCAGTAGTAGTAGTAGTGATAACTTTGTTCTCGTGAAAATCAAGATTACTGACTTTGGTCAGTCAGCTTTGGGTTGAACTTTATCACTTCATAGACCTAGAATCTAATATAAGGGATGGGATGGGATAAAATACGAAGGTTACAATTTTGGTGACGTTTATACTACATTGTAAGTTAAGTTACACGTTTAACTTAATTTACAATGTTATTCATATTGGGGATCGATATTGTCTTACTCCTGCTAGTTCCAAGAGAAACGTGAATGAGACGTAAACCCCTCCTAAAAGCAATATCGCAGACTATCCCAAAAATAACGGAATTTAGGAAGAAGCACTGATCGTCATACTCATAATTATAGCCATTCACGCGTCAAAGTTATGGCTTTTCCCCAAAAAGATGGCATTGCCCTGAATCAGCAGTGGGTAGGCAGGTTGGTGACCGCAGTTCTCTCACAGCGACAAAAAGGCTACTATTCAAAACCGGAATAAGTGATGGAAACCAGCAAGCGGGCATTAATTGTTTTCCGAAATATTTTTAGGATGATTCACATTACAACTCAAAGAAGAACTTTTTAATGGCCTAATTGAAATAAATGCTTAGGCTGGCTAAATAAAAAAAAAACACTCGGGTTGATCTTTAGGTTAGTCTGTGCTTACCCGAAAGTCTTACAACCAGTCTTACTAAGGGGTACCGTATTACCCAGTGCTAACTGGGATGTGGGGGTTAGATAGGCAGTCATTCTATGTAAAATATTTGTATTCAGCTTCATCTAGTTAGACCGGAAGCAGAACAAATGAACACTGCCGTATTATGATCAATAAATTGTAGTTGAACAAACTCACTTTGATAAAGTTCCTACCATAGGTACACACGGCTACACATCAAGCTATATATTTCCAGTATAAGCTGGTCTCGCATTGTATCGGATTTCCGTACAGTGCGAGATCAGCGTAAACTGGAAATGTATAGCTTGATCTGTAGCCGTCTGTACGTAACTGGTTTGTAATTATGAAGGTCTGGTAATATACTGTCTGTTAAATCGACACGAAGTTATGTTGTGGCACCCAGCCACAGCCAGAATGGCGGGACGAGCTAGACTAAAACAACGACCAGTGGTTAACATTTAGGCCTGCATAGCTGCTATTCACTAACATTCGAATTGAAACCGAAAGGGTGTTTATTTTTTACGTCACGTGACGTCTTTGACAGCTGAGTGGTTAAACCACTTGCGCTACGCACGCTTCAGATGGATTGGAAAAAAATAATTTCGATCAATAGTCATTTAAGAAGCTTGCGTCATTATGGGTGCATGTTTTTTTTATGCAAAACAGATCTAAAAAAAATTATCTGCAAAAATAATTACGGCAGAAAATTACTTGCATTTTTAAAATTAGCTTGTTTATTTACAAACTATATAAATACAAGGAAATCGACAGGTAGTTGGTTCAGGAAAAATCATAGTTGGTCGGATTCGATTCTGAGGTCAGGCAATGTGTTATAGGGGTTTTCCATTAAGAATTTCTCAGTAACAGCCACAGAGTCTGGAATTGTGCCCGGTTGATGGCAATAGGCTCGCCCCCAACATGGGACTTACACATAACTGGGGAAATGTGGGTGCATTACTGGGTATACCTCGGCCTAAACCTTCGGGGATTACATGCGTGATGTTATGTTATAATATGCTGTATTTTCTTTACAACACGAAAATGCTGTCTTCTTCTTGAGTTCACAACTCAAAGGGGATAGAACCAATGTGGCATATCAACCTGTCCGCCATTTTGATTTTTTTTCGAAATCGCGGCCCACGGTGAAAGTGGTATGTATGGATAGAGGACATATAGACGAACAAAAAATGTCCAGTAACATGGTACCCAAAGTGTCACGTTACCGAGATATTTGAAGTTAAAGATCGAGAAACGAGTACAACGACATTCATTAAATATTTTTTTAAATAGCCTTTTTACGTGTTTGGGCGTTAAATTATATCCAAATAATAGTTCCCAGGTTGATTATTGTTATACGCACATTGAAATCGCTTCGCATCTCATTGAAACGCTATGTAATGTCAAAAAATAGTTTTCTCGTGCTCCTAGTAGTATGTAATGTACCTACTCTCTTTCAATAACCAGTAATAATAATAATCAACGCCTATAGACACGTAAAAGGTCTAATTTTTATGTGGTCATTGTACTGATTTGTCCATCTTTACCTTCAAATATCTCGGTAACGTGACACTTTGGGTACCGTGTTGCTTGACATTTTTTGTTCGTCTATATGTCCTCTATCCATACATGCCACTTTCATCGTGGGCCGCGATTTCGAAAAAAAATCAAAATGGCGGTGGGTCGATATGCCAGCTCCCATACAAAAAAGTTCAAACCCCTTTTGTCCATCCAGTACGTAGCAATCTGGATAGCTCTTGCGTTTGCTTCGTTCAAGTCCTAAAGGGCGTGTACACAAAACTGCGATGCGACGTCGCACCGCAAAAATCTGCGAGCAACGAAGGTTGATCAAGTTGCATTTGAAGCAATTCGTATATAACAATTTTCTGCGTTGCGAATTTGCATCGCAGTTTTTTGTGCAAGACCTTTTATTATGACGTTTTCTTTGATGATTCAAGTGTTTAATTCTATCCAAAATCCCAGGTGTTGAGCTGATAATAGACTTAGGTACATTATGAATTATTATATTTTTAGTTGAAACTGATAGACACGTATTGTTGCAGAATATTTTTGGCTTACCTCCTAGGCTGAATGCCAAAATGTCAGAATCTATTGTTATATTTTTTTAAACAAGATGTTGATGGACCGTTTACGTAGTTTTCAATTTAGAAGTTATTTTTTGCCTACGCCATTTTTACACAAAGACGCTTTGCGTGGCTATTGGCCAATAGAAGCTTATCCCTCTATACTGTGTGTTGAAGGGCGACTATAATCCCACGTCAGTAGATTGAGCAGGAAATAGTTCCTTACTCCGGTCGACAATCTGTGTGGTATACAAACGCGATACACACTTTAACAGCAAAATACACGTATTTTGTTTATTATCGTTTATTGTTTTCTTAAACATATTTTTAAATAGAAGTATTTACGTTACGATTACATCGCGCGCGCTTCTGCTAGGGCCTCGGACCCTATAATAGAATATTTTGAAGTCTACCTGGATGTTAACCGCCTCCTGTGTGCAATCCTCTGATCGGCGTTATTCGATCAACCTTTTTTATTACACCTGGAAATCCAATACAGAGGTCTACGTGCGGTATTAAAACTCCAACAAAAGGTAAGGCATTAACCTCACATAAAGAAGAAGAAGAACGAAGAAGTTGCTTGACATAACCGAGTATCTACCCTCGGTTCCCTCTTTGCCAGACTACCAACAACAAAATCACATCAATCAATACACAATAGCATAAAATTATTCTAGCCTATTCTTTATTAAGTCATTCAATATACTGCCCTGACCTACGTACTGTTGACCAAATCCGGTCGCAAAGAACACGTGCCTATTGGAAAGAAACAATAAAAAACAGCACACAATATAAAATTATTCTAGCCTACGTACATTCTACTAATGCAGTAATACCCATACTGCAAGTGACGTCACACGCACTGATTGTCGATAGTCAATCAATGGGTGTAAAACAATTGACGTAAGGATAGAAAAAACACATAATTATTCGTGAGTACGTCACAGCTTGTATAATAGCGTCTAGTGATAACGAGAGGCAATCTCACGTGAGATTTATCACAATGCTTAGTTAAGTAAGTGTAAATACATTAATCTGTGCTTTATTGCATAGCATTTATTTGAAAATATTTTTTTTATTATTTTTTTTTTTAAATCTTTATTTAAAGAGCTTTTTCGCTGATGCGAATATGGCACACTGTACGTAAAACAAACAAATACTTTACAGTTAAGTTAATAATAAAAATATAAACAAAATAAAACATCCTCAATCGGTACTATGTTCTGGAACTGGACCTGTTCTTCAAAGCAGACTTAACCATATTTATTATGGGGATTATTTTATCTGATGAAAGAGGGTTGGATATATTTATGTTGTGTATGCCGATTTGTGATCTTAATAACTGATTCCGGACACATCTCATCAAAATGTGGTGTGTCTTCCTCTTCATTACATACGTCGCAAGCAGGGGATGATATTTTTTTCATTAGACGGCCTAATTTATTAAGAGGCATATGTCTCGATCGAAGTCTTAAGGCGAGGTTTCCCTACTTTGTTTTTATGTACGCACGACCTCGTCCCCCGCCCTGCCGCGCGAGCGATTTTATGCCTAAATTTTGACTGTTTTTTCTTCTTGGAGAAAAATTATAAAAGAAATTATACATTATGTGACCCGAGATAATACACATGTTTTACGACCTTTATTAAGATATAAGTTTCATTTTTCAAAGCCTAATATAACTCAAGTAAAACGATTATTTAGCCATCATTTGGACATGTCTTTGCGATTTAATTGGATGCAGTGAAGTGTAAGTAATCGTGTATCGCATGCCCGACATATCATGATCGAAAAGTCAACTATGTAATACATTTTTTTCAAAATTTAAATCCGTTCCATGTACGAGTAAAACGCTATTGTTGACGACGTTTATCGGGGTAACCCCGCCTTAATAATATAGTTAAGTCCAATAAAATATTAATTTTATTTATTGTGTAGGATTTAGCTTATTACAGTGGACCAGCATGTTTACTTAATTTAAGGCGGTTTTCATGCAATTTTACACTGTTTCTTGCAGGAGAATAATTACGTGCTATTTGCCGAGACCCCCTTTCTCCCTCGTGAGATTACGTGAAGGGGTAAACGCCTCACATAATTAATGGACACCTCTCGATGTTAATAAAAAATGTAAATAATAGATCCGTTAATAGTTTGATCAATGATTAACATGACGGTGCAGAATTTATATTTAACTTGGTGTTGGTATGGAAATAGTTTGTTGTTATCGATACTGTTAATTAAATACAGGTTTATGTCTTGAGTGGTTGTCAGAAAAAACATAGACGCTCCTTCACGTGATTATTTAATTTATAGATTAACGAAAACAATGACTGCCTGTTCGTCTAGTGGTCGCATGCGCGACTGCTGAGCATGACGTTTTGGGGTGTGGTTTCCGGGTCGGTTGAAAAGTTTTTCCATCTGGAATTTCTCAGAGGCCTCCACGGACTCTTGATGAGTGTCCTTTTGTTAATAGCAAAAGGCTCGCCCCCTATTACATGGGACCTAAACATAAATGGCAAAATGTGGGTGTACCTATAAGGCCAGGTACTACAGTCGGCGTCCGTTCCTATACATAACGCATGGACAGCACCATTCAGTTATACCAATAAAGGAACTAAAATTAAATGATTTCAGTCACTCGCTACATTTGAGTGAGCATAACAATCTCTCAATCGTTAGATGAACAAATGAACGTTTCAAACAAATGAAGCAATGTAAACGAATATCTTTAAAAATCCTTTGCATTAAACCAACCACACACACACACCCAGTTACACCCACGCCCACATGCACATTGACATACCTGCACCCTTATTATTTGTAATATTATTTTGTTTCATCCTGGCTGAATTGCAATTTATTCTAATATTATTACAAGCTTTTATTATTTTTTACTACAATCTTTATTTTTAAAATTAAATATTGTTTTTAATTCAATTATTAAACTAAATTCTAATCCTGATTTTATTATAATTTATTTTCTAATACTATAATTTTGTGCTGGTGGTATATGTTTAATATAACGATTGAACTTAATATTATGTGCTTAATAGGCATAATTTTGTCACCTTTTGTTAAAACTTGCCAAATTGTAACCCAAATGGAAGAAGTCACTGGCTCCTGAAATACAGGTACTCTAACCTAGCTCTGGAGCCAGGGTCTCACACTTTTCTGTAACCTGTTTTTTTATGCCAATAAATAAATTTATTATTATATTATAAAAAAATTTATTATTAAAATATGATTTTATATTGCGTCTGAGTTCTGACAAATACTTTTTTTTTTTTTAATAGCCTGTACTGTCCCACTGCTGAGCAAAGGCCTCCCACAACTCCTTCCAAGTGCTCTTTTCCTGAGCCACCTCGAACCAGCCCTCGTGGTGTGCGTCCAGATCATCTCGCCACCTCTTTCTGGGCCGGCCTCGGCGGCGCCGTCCGTCTTCCGGCAACCATCGTGTTGAGGCTTTTGCCCAGCGGTCTTCGTGCATGCGGCTGACGTGACCCGCCCAATCCCATTTTAGCCTAGCAGCCTTCTTGCCAACATCCACTATGCCCGTTTTGGAGCGCAGCGTGGTGTTTCGTATTCGATCTTGTCTTTTGACACCCAAAATGCTACGTTCCATTGCCCTTTGGCATACTCCAAGGCGGAACTTCTGAGTCTCAGTGAGAGACCATGTCTGAGCACCTAAATACTTACCTACTTTAAATTCTATCAGCGCCTCCTTTGGAAAGGAATCATTCGAGAGACTATTTACATTTTTCTCCGAAACAGCTGCACCGATTTCGATGCAGCTTTTTGCTTATGTTACCCGAATTTTAATCTGGTTCGAGACTTCCAATTGGGAAGGTTATCGCGTGATCTTTCACTAAGGAGTCCAGTAATAAAGTACCTATGATGTGAAGGATTGAACGAGTGATTGATTCAACCTTGACTTAAGAGTTGACCGAGAGTTGTTGACCGATTATCGCACGCAATGTTGAATGGTGAATACAATATTATAAGACTGGAGTGAAGGTCCTAGTAACAATTCGTATTAATTAGGTAAAAGAAAAAGTATTTTTGTGTTTATGAACATGAAGTTACTTTTAAAAGTGAGTTTATTTACTGTGTTGGCTAACGTTTTACGTTATCGAACATAGTATTTGGAAGCCATAGTATGCAATATATCAAAATACAAACCGTTATTACACCAGAAAATAACTTTTGTTTGGTATCTAAATTTATAGGATATTTTTTTGCCAAAGAAACATGGGCCGTCCTAAAGCTCGTTGGGTTGACGACATCTTCAAAGTCGCGGGTAACACCTGGATAAGAGACGCACAGGACCGGTGTTCCTGGCGGAAAAAAAGGGAGGCCTATGCCTAATAGTGGGTGATACCGGGCTGATAATTATGATAATATATATATTTCAGCTTATGACGGTAAGTACATGTACACCGTGATGCACTGGAAATATCCATCCAACAGACATTTAATCAATAAAACCATTGTCATTGTGACAATGGACCGTTTCCACTAACACACTAAATGCGGTAGGTACTCAGAGATATTTAATGATTACTTAAGCCGTCACTTAGTAAATATTTGACATACTTTTGTATGACAAAACTGTCAAAACCTTTACTAAATTATGGCCTAAGTAATCATTAAAGCTCTCTGAATGCGGCAGTAACGTTCAATTGAATCTGCGTCCATGTCAAATCCAGAAAATATTCCATGAGCCTATCCGTTGTTAGGAGATTACTTTCATAGCCTTTTTATTGCTTCTGGATGGCCTAGATAATGCGATGGTGTAACGTTAGGTAATCTAGGATTAGCGAAATGATGGATGTGATTTATTTTTGGTGTGGATAGCAGGCTTTGTTGCTATGTTGATAGTGGCTGATTTCGTTGCTAAAATACATATTGGTGGTGATTAGACCTATTTTTAGATCACGCGGTAGCACATACAGGGCTAGTTTTGTCCATCTGACCATATGTTCAAACTCATATTTTTAAGGAGATTTCGCCTAGTGATAAAGCCTTCCTATTTGCCATCTTTTATCACCATATTTTTTTAGCAGTTTGAAAACTAAGAATACAGTAGCAAGAGGACGTCGTCGGTATTGAAAAGTTACTTGAGTTAAAGCAGCAGCGCCTGTATCTTTGAAAATTCAATCTATACTAATATTATAAAGCTGAAGAGTTTGTTTGTTTGTTTGTTTGTTTGTTTGAACGCGGTAAACTCAGGAACTGCTGGTTGGAATTTTAAAATTCTTTTTGTGTTGAATAGTCCATTTATCGAGGAAGGCTATAGGCTATATAACATCACGCTACGGCTAATAGGAGCGGAGCATAAATGAAAAATGTTACAAAAACGGGAAAAGGTATATCCTTTTTGAGAGCTTCCGCTGCGTGCGCTGCGAAAACGGTTTAAGTTACGCAAATATCATGTATGAAGGAATTGTTCCTCTTTAAAATTTGTAAAAAAAAGTCTGCGACAGCATATATCTATCTTTTAAGATTGACTCACTGTAACCTTTTTTTTTACTATTAAACTGTTAGGTTAAAAATAATTATTTTTTGCGAAGCTTATTTAACCCATATGGTATTAACCTATATCTAAATAAATGTTTGTTAGAAAGAAAATTTAATAAATATTTGTGCCCTTTACTCTAAACAGTTTAAACAAATATCTTAGAAGATATCGCAATGTAAAAATATCCACGCGGCAATATAATTCGCGCGTCGCAATGTAGGGAGATTTTTTCCGGGAAATTCAAATTCAAAATATTTACTGCATCATAATGTTTACAAGTACAGAGTGTTATCGTATATGTATTTAACAGTAAGAGATACCTATAGTAATTCACACTTTAATATAATCTAAGCTAATCTAAACCATCTAAACTATTATAATAAAGAAGAAAGATAAGATTTTTTGTTTGTTACGATTTAGCTTAATTTATGTCGGATAGTCGATATATCGAGAAAGGTTATAAGCTATATTTATGTGACGCAGACGAAGTTGCGTGGGTCAGCTAGTTATTCATAAATTTAGTCCTAGCTACAAATGTGACATATATTTTGAGCTTCCTACATTATCAGAACAACAACTGGTCTGCATGTTCCTATGTTCCTCCAGGGGTGCGGGTTGTTTGAAAGAGATACCGCGGCCCCGGACACAAAAGGCTAAAAAGGAACATGGATGGTTTTTAGTCAGTAGAAGTCTGATACTCCTTTCCGCTCCGCCTAGGACGGGAGGAGTCATTTGATGATTATACCATAAAAAAGGTTTCTATGTTCCTACGGCATATCGCTTTACTTTCTTAGATCTAGGAGAGCAACGGTTTGGGAGTAGTAACATGTTGTAATAAGGCACCGTTTCTCTTAGTGTCACTGTCATAAATAATATTGATGTCTTTATCAGAATTATGTCACCCGGAAGGCTATTGTAGGTGCACCGCTAGAGTTATATCATTTCTTTTAACAATGAATACAGTTGTTAATCTAAGATAATATAAGTTACCCAGCAGATTTATTGGTTACATCAACCTAGATGGGATGAGAATGAAGAAAAGAGGACAGCAATAATTCAGCAATGTACACACATCAAAAGTGTCTAGGGATCAACATATATTTTTGCAATAACTTTTCTCCTGATTGATATTAATTAAAATTTTCTTTAAGGATTCATCAAATAAAGTGTTTTCGTTTGTCACAGTAACGATAAACCACTAATATAATAACAGTCACCTTTGCATTAATAAAGAAATTTGCCATTTTCCTAATAAAGGGATTTTTGACATTTGAACCACTAACATTAAAGTTCGAAAAAAAGACTGATATAACACATTTTTCTGATTAAAACCAACGTTATTATGGAGCGGCGACGTCATTTAAGCAGGGAAGAAATGCTCAGAGCCGTGGGAATGATAGAAGCTGGTTCCCGGCAACGTACTGTGGCTTTAGCTCTGAATACAAGTCAGAGTGTTATCAGTCGACTTTGGACACGTTACCGAAGCACTGGTACCGTGGCTGAGCGCCAAGGAGGACGGTATCGCTGCACCACACGGAGACAAGACCGATACATTCAAATCTTAACTCGAAGAGCTCCAACAATAACCGCCATGATGTTAGCCGTGAGGGTTCATCACTCTTCAGTGAACTTAATTAGCGACCAAACAGTCAGAAACCGCTTGCATGAAGTGAACCTTCATTCCCGAAGACCGCTACGGGTACCACCTATAGCAATGCACAATCGTAGGATTCGATATCAATGGGCTCTTGAACACAGAAATTGGGCAGAAGAACAATGGCGTTTCGTGTGCTTTTCTGATGAGTCTCGTTTTGGTATGAGACCGGATACAATACGTATACGACACTGGAGAACCCCTGGACGCCAACAGCGATTAAAATCCTGCCAGGAAGTCCATCCTTATAGTGGTGGAACCATCATGGTATGGGCGGGTATTTGGATCGGCGGAAGAACTGAGTTGATTTGGATCAGAGGCAACCTCAACGCTCAAATTTATGCTGAGACGATTGTATCAGACGTCATCGTTCCTCTACAAGTGCAAATCGGTCCCTTATTTCAGTTAATGCATGATAATGCACGACCGCACACGCGCAAGAGTTGTAAGACAGACTCTCGCCGCAGCTAACATCAATGTCCTGCCCTGGCCTGCTCAGTCGCCAGACTTGAACCCGATTGAGCATGCATGGGATATGCTACAGAGAAGAGCTCTGCCGAATATGGAGGGTATCCAGTCGCAAGAAGACCTTTTTTTGTTGTTGCAACGAACATGGGCGGCCATTCCACAGCGTGATTTGGATGAACTCATTTTGAGTATGCCAAACCGATGTTCTTGTGTTGTTAGTGTTCGCGGTAGAAACACGGATTATTAATTGTTTAAGTTACCCAATAAAATTTTAAAGAAAACTGTTATTTCAGTCTTTTTTTCGAACTTTAATGTTAGTGGTTCAAATGTCAAAAATCCCTTTATTAGGAAAATGGCAAATTTCTTTATTAATGCAAAGGTGACTTGGTTTATCGTTACTGTGACAAACGAAAACACTTTATTTGATGAATCCTTAAAGAAAATTTTAATTAATATCAATCAGGAGAAAAGTTATTGCAAAAATATATGTTGATCCCTAGACACTTTTGATGTGTGTACATAAGTTCATATTTAAAATCACATTGAAACTCCTTTTTTATGACAAGCACGAGGTTAAAGCTAACAAAGCGGTTTTAATATACCAAACTACCAATACAAAACCAGTCTAATCTAAATTATCACTATGATTGATATCCCATTTTAATTGAAAAATAAAACGTTTATTTTGATTTATTTACGAAAAATCACGGGTCGCTATGTTCGTACAGGTTAATCTACGAAACCACTTAACTGATTTCAATGACATTTTGTGAATACTAAGTGGTTAGAATCAACTTGAAATATAGGATAGTTTTGGATCTAATTGGTGGCGGTGTGGATAATGTAGTGAAGAAAATGTTTAGTATGAATGTAGGTAGCTTTAAGTGGAGAACGAACAAAGAAACGTTGAATGGACTGGGTTAATGATGATGCAGCTAGAAAGGAGGTGACTGCTGAGATGACGAGTAATAGAGAAGTATGGAAAAGGAAGCAGCCTGCGCCAACCTCAAATTAATAGACAAGTATGGAAGAGGAAGCAGCCTGCGCCAACCTCAAATTAATAGAGAAATATGGAAGAGGAAGCAGCCTGCGCCAACCTCAAATTAATAGAGAAGTATGGAAGAGGAAGCAGCCTGCGCCAACCTCAAATTAATAGAGAAGAATGGAAGAGGAAGCAGCCTGCGCCAACCTCAAATTAATAGAGAAGTATGGAAGAGGAAGCAGCCTGCGCCAACCTCAAATTAATAGAAAAGTATGGAAGAGGAAGCAGCCTGCGCCAACCTCAAATTAATAGAGAAGTATGGAAGAGGAAGCAGCCTGCGCCAACCTCAAATTAATAGAGAAGTATGGAAGAGGAAGCAGCCTGCGCCAACCTCAAATTAATAGAGAAGTATGGAAGAGGAAGCAGCCTGCGCCAACCTCAAATTAATAGAGAAGTATGGAAGAGGAAGCAGCCTGCGCCAACCTCAAATTAATAGAGAAGTATGGAAGAGGAAGCAGCCTGCGCCAACCTCAAATTAATAGAGAAGTATGGAAGAGGAAGCAGCCTGCGCCAACCTCAAATTAATCGGGATAATTATGTCAAGAGTGCAATGATGATGAAGTGGTGTCGTGTAAACCAGAGGTGTCTTTTATGATACAAATGTAGGCGGGTCGCAAGTTTACTAATAAATTGTGATACAAAGTTTACAAATAAAGTTTTTGGCGCATTTTTTCAACGTTTTTCTTAGAACTACATTGTATTTTAGTTATATGCACATAATTTGAACGCAACGTGACAGACTGACTTCTATAAAGGTTAATACATACGTAAAAGTACTACTGTCTCGTAAGTCCAGTGTTCGCGAGCGCGACTTCTAAGCACAGCAGGGTCGCGAGGTCTAAGCACTGCATTCGATCCCTAGATCGGGCAATTATGAATTTCTCTGTGCAATACTTTTAATTCAGCAAAAGCATAGCACAATCACCATCTATCATGTTCCCACTGCTGGGACAAATGCCTCCTCTCTTTAAGAAGGAATAGGCTATAGTCAACCACGCGCTGCCAGTGCTACTTGTGCTCCAACCACCCTTTAATTCGCAGTGTTGAACCTGAACGACATAGTAAACAAAAAAATCTGGTTCATTTTCTGCTGATAAGTTTTTGTTTTTTTTTTAATCAAAATGTAGCAAAAATGATTTGCAACCTAAAAATAATATAACTGTCAATTCGCGCATATTTTTTCTCTCTTTTTTTACCAAGATGTCATGGAGGTGAACTGTCATGCGCGGATCTAAGGTTAGTAATTTTCGATTTTGGACATTTGCATTTGGTTAATGGGTATTAATCATGAAAAATTTCTGAAGAAATATCGCCTTTATTGATTAATGTAAAAATCATCTCATTTGAACCATGAATATTCAACCTATGAGGCTGTGAAATCTTATGTTGTTTGTGACCAACACTGCGGAGCTCTCAGAAAATTACCGAACTTTCTGTATGTTGTACAGAAACAACGCTGCTCTCTTGCTTGTCAAGTACTGCATATATTTTATGTCGGTTCTTACAATGAAAATCGACCGCAAGAGTAACTTCCTTTCATGCTAAATTTAGTATCATCAATCCTCTCCCTTTTGACTAATTCACCAGCAAGTACAACTCATTCAAAGAGAAAGGTAACCACAGTACATAAGCATCTGACAAAACGGGTGAAGAAGTTTGGTCGAAAACCCCTAAACTTCAAATTCAAAAAAGGCAAGTTTCACTACACAGCAATAGTAGAATTATCACAATGTAATCTGCCTTTTGATGTAGGCCTGAAACACCCTCTTGAATACTTCCAGCGTTTTTTCTCCCACCCGGGTTTTGTTGGCGGAAAGATTCGACAAAATGACAGATTTTAGAAAGATTTCATGTCGATTTGAATTATTGAAAAGCTTTATTTATCCATGGTAGAATAGAGATAGAATCGCCATGTTACGCGGGCAGTAAGTAAGCGCCAGTATCTAACCAAGAAGCAAAAGAAATGGGGATTTAAGTTATTTATACGAGCAGGAGTCTCTGGATTAATAAATACTGCTTCCCATATGCTGGTGAAGATACATCCAGAAACCTCTGTTTTACGGACTACGTAAATAGCTTAGGTCTTGGAGCTGAAGTTGTCATAGCTCTATGCAAGACTTCACGGGATTAACCAGTATAATAATAGTCCTCCTGAAGTCCATTTTCGGTCATGGCGGCCAATCTTAGCGGAGATTGACAATCGGCGCGGGAGATATTATAGTTAGTTTAGTTAAGTGTGTGGTAGGTACAGGTGCACTCTTTGTTTCTTTTTCCTATGGGACGGCAATCCGACATGACAGGCGATAGATCAGGCGCGATCAGGCCAACCAAACCACCAACTTCCAAACTCCGGCCTACTACTTGGTTTCTAATGAAAACCCAATAGTTATTTTGGCCCGACCCAGGAATCGAACCAAAGACCCCACGCTCAGCAGTCGCGCTTTGCAACCGTGAGACCAACGGGGCGGTCTACCAAAAGGGGCAGAAAACCAGTATACCATGCAGTGTAAATTGCAATAAGTGTAACCTTAGGTCGTGGTTGTTGGAAAATAAAAATTGTTACTATCATTACGATGTCAACGTCTAAATGACGATAATTATATTTCAAAGAAAGATGATTTTGTGTGTTGTTTTGAACAGTAAACTTTGTTTCTTCACACATTATTTTTAATTTGATTGTAAATTTTACTGTCCACTCAAGCCGCAATGTTGGTAGTGTACAACTTAAATCCTGCCATTTACTCTTTAGAGTATTTCGCAACGTTGTACCTCAACAACATATGTTTTCTCAAAAAGTATATAAGTTATATTTTTTTAAATATTTTTATAAAGCCATTTAGACTATAATTAAACCCCCCAAAAAGAAAAAAGAATGAAATTGCAACATTTTTTCACCTGCGAACTAAAGGGTTAAATCCACATTGTGTTTTCCAGCTCATTAGTATAAAATTGTTTATTTAAATTATTATTCAATAAACAATTTTAAAATTTATTTTATGCCAAATTCTACCTATTACCTTGACTTAAACGTTTCGAGTTTTGAAAGTAAAATCAATGGGTGTTTAATATTTATTACTTTTGAAAAATCAAAATGGCGAACGAGACAATGTCCTCTGGCTAGTGCCAAATAAATTAGGTGTGTTGAGAGAATCCAAAGTCTAAATAACCTCTGAAAAAAAAATTTCGTAGAAAGTATCAATCTTTACAAATTATAAAACAAAGTTGCTCCCGTAGATCTTTTAAACTGGGCAACGGATTTTAATGCAGTTTTCAGCAATAGATAGATTGAGTCAAGTCGAAGGTTTATGTTGTACATTTTACCCGTGCGAAGCCGGGGCGGGTCGCTAGTATTTTGAAATCTAGTTACTAATATAAACCACAAGAAATAGTCTGAGAACCTGTGGTTCGTGTTGCCAGTTCAACTAAACTATTTACGTTCTCGTTTTTTTTTTTCAAGCACAATGAAGCAACGAATAAGACATCATGACCTATTCTCGTGTATGTTTTTTTTTTTCATTGCTAAAGAATAATAAATATGCTAAGCATCTTAGAACGATTGTTCTGTTAATTGCCGGCAGTATTCAAGAAATGCCTGCAGTAAGTGTAATTAACAATATATGACTATTTCTGTGTGTGATGGCATCGATCAGTCTCATGAAACCGTTTAAAGACTAACAGCTGTTCAAATGAAACGCAAAAAACTAATAATGCGTGCATTTGTTCTAAATGACATCATGTTGGCTGGCAGTCTCTACACTAATAACGACGCTACGAATGTCGCTAAGTCGAAAATTCGTAAACTTTCTTTAATAGATTTTCAATCTTATGCTGTTGAAATAAAACTGAAAATCTGTTAAAGAAAGTTTACGTGTTTTCGACTTAGCGACATTCGTAGCGTCGTTATTAGTGTAGAGCAGTCCAAGTTTTGCCCACAATTGCAACTATGTCACCGAGGATACATGACTGTGGAGATTGGCAAAAGAAAAGAGAGGCCTATATACCCAGCAGTGGGTGAATTTAGGCTGTGGTTGTTGATGATCTTTTAATCATTCCTGATCACCATGCCCGTACCATGACTAACGATTCGATTACAACTTTTCGTAACACGTATCACTTCTAATTATACACATATTTCTACTTTGTTTCCCACATCCTACTCAACATTCTCATCTCCGCTTCACGTAATCTTTTTTTATCTGCCTACTTCATTTGTTTTTATTATCATCACCGCCTAGAAAGCCTATCGTAGAGAAGTTCAAAAAATCGTTCACAAAAGTGTTGCGCCATTGAAACGTACATAAAATAAATCTCTTTTACTAACAATATAAAAGTCTTCTTAGTGGAATTGGGTTGAATGAAACCAAGAACAGTGCGTGTATTTTTCATTCAACACTTTAAAACATTTGGAAAACAGAAAATTACATCATCGTCGTTATTGTAGCGGCACAAAATAATCAAACAATCAAAATCAGAATACTTATTTCAAGTAATTTACAAGTACTTTTGAGTAGCCGAATAAATACAAAATAAAAAACATAACCCTTTCTTGCCGTCGGGTAAGAAGCTACAGTCTCAGTCACAAAGTAACTGTGAGTGTACTGTAGTTGCCCATTTCCTAGCGTAGTTTTCTATGGAGAAGAACGGGCAAGAAACTCCATGAACACTCTTTTAAAATCATTCACGTTGAGATGGTATATTATATGAGAACTATGTAGCAAGATGTGCACGACAAAAGTGTCCACAGTAAAGTCGAAAACGACGATTCAAAAATAAACCAATAATTCAAGCAAGCCGCGGCAGCTAAGAAGAACTAACATCAAAATTCTAAATTGCGGAAAACTTTGTAACTATTAATAGAAAAACCCGACAACAACTGTCGGCCAGTAGCTTACCAGACCCAACACCAGGTGGGTCGTATAGTCCTCAATTTTCTATGGGGGATGAAGAACAATACCCGATTACCCGCTGTTCTTCCCTCTTCGTACCCCAATATTATCATTGGCCATCTGCTGGACTCTGTGTGGCTTTTCCAACCACACGCCGTTCAAAAAATCTTCCCTCAGAGACTCTCATGCTCTCGTTATCATCCGCTTAGCCTTAACCCACTCATGTTGGTGTCGACTTCTAGTCCAAACTCCAACACTCCAGATTTAGTCATAGATTTAGATAGGCCACTAAATTCGATTCTCAGCAACTCTCATCTATGACTACCGGCCACCCTGCGAAGATCGTGGCTCTACCGAGACTGAGGGCGTCCCATGTCACCTACGCTTGCCGATTCACGGTCTTAACTCAAGAACTCGTCTACCCCATCAGCCATCGGTTCTGCGGCTAATATGGCTGGCCCAAATTCAGTCGAATATCAGAATTTCACATGGTAACAAGAGCTCTTAATACAATCTTGATCCGATTCCGTAATTACCATTTCACAGTGAATTTAATTATTATTTGTCTCTGATCAAAAGAAACCATTGTTTATCGTCCAGATTTTTCTGCACCAAAATTTGACGTTCGTGAAAAAAGAAAAATGA
Organism: Diarsia dahlii; assembly: GCA_949775195.1. NCBI lineage: Eukaryota > Metazoa > Arthropoda > Insecta > Lepidoptera > Noctuidae > Diarsia > Diarsia dahlii. The sequence goes on along the minus strand of OX459210.1, from coordinate 8,047,336 downwards.
ATTGTAATAATTATTTTTGCGCAAACTTGATTGGCATCAAAGACTTTGGTCTAGTTTCACAATGATAATAGTCATGTCATTGTATAAACTTGGCAGGTTATGTCCAACGGATGTACGGACCTATTTTGGGCACCATCCTGTAGCTGGATAACCGGGACTTTGTATCAGAAATTTGAGCTTTGTATTTGTATTTGCTAACGCAAAAAAAACAACTCACATACAGAGATTGGAAGGGAGATCAATGCATAAACGGTTCCCACCACTAATAAGTAGGTACATCATTTCGAATCTTTCAAAAAGTATACATGGGTTTTTTTTTTAAACTGCTTGCAGCTAGCTGCTTGTTTAGAGCGTGTTTTCGGTAGAACTGTAAAGCACTTAAAACATTGTGCTGGTGGAAGTATTGAATAGTAAAGGGTTCAAAAAGGTATTTAAAGTAAAGTTATATCATTTAAAACTTGGATTTAAATACTTTTAAAAAAGTTCTCTCAAGATCTCTGCTTCTACAAGTTTCCCAGACATAGTCAGACATAAAATTCTGATTTATTATTTATTTTATTTGAGCTATCTAAGTAAAGACAAACAAAAAAATATCACACCTCCATGGTGTTTATCTACTAATTCAAGCCCGTTTTTGCTAATAATAACTTGTTTAGCTCATAAATACAAATCCATTTTAAAGCGGTTCCCACTCGCTTGCTTCTGGCAACGATTGTTTCCAAAACCAAAACTCTCTCGCTTGCTCTTGGCAACGATCGTTGCCAAAATAATTTTCTTGTTAAACAACTCTAAACTCTATTTTAAAGACTGTAAAGTCCTTTCAAAACGCCTTTAAACCATAGATTATAAGATTGTTTATCATTTAGATGCAAGTTTGCAACATCACCCGACGAATTTTTTTTTACAATTAATTATTGAAGTTTGAGGCCGACATTTTGTGTTTCTTTGTGCTTTGTGTCCTTTTATTTTTAATGACGATTTTTGACCACAATCGTTATTGTTTCTTGTTCAATAGTACAAATAACTAGTCTAGTTTATAAAAATGACGAAACACTATATACCTATCGCGCAAACTTTTTCACAATTTCACGTTATTCGACAAACCGGCAAAATATGCTCGACCTTAACTTTAGCCTCTTATAAAATATTTTACACTCAACTTTTGTCAAAATAACAAACGTTACTCTTTTCATTATCTTTTTGTCTACACAAAACAATAAACAAAATTACGCTAGGTCTCTCGTATCGATTGTAAATCAAGTTTTAATGAGGGGCGGCTGCGCCGAGTGTTTAGGTAAAATGTCACGAGCAAAGCTCGACGGTTTTCTTGAAATCGAAAGCAAGCGAGCGGCTAGGGGTCTAAACAGGAAGTTATAGAGAGACTGGTTCTAATAACTTGATGAGTAGCCCTAAAACTTAATATCTTTAAAGTAAAAAAAAATATCAAACAGAAGTCCTAATATTTTTTAACATTTAAAACAAAGGACACACCAGAAGAAAATATATTAAAAAATCGCTCTCCAATTTAGGTAGAAATTAACCAAGTGTAGAGTTTTTTTTTAATATTTCAAGTGCATATATATTGCAGTTAATTTGGAACGCTTTCAAAGCGATTGTTCGATTCTGAAAAGTCTACAGGATAATAATATCAATGTCCTAAGTTTACCAGTGTATGAAATCAATACTGAAAAATTGTACACCACTTGAGCACGATTTTTTTTCACGAATTAAAAAGACTGGTCCTTCGGTACATAATTAGTGACTGATGGTATTACTAATTTAATTTGCACACGTAATTATTTATATTATTCTAGAAGCTTTTTAAAAGCCATTCATATTATTTTGTGCGTTTGCCAGAAAATATTTTAAAATACCGACTTTGTATTTAAATAGTGACGTGCCCGCATTTTGGCAATCATTCTTTTTTAAATAAAACAAGGGATTTTGCACCTTAAGGTGTGCACATAAAACCCATCGTATATTTCGAAAGATTACACGGAAATGAACTCATGAATTTGCTTTTTAATTTTATGTTTTCATTATTTTTTTACCACCTACTGAAAAATGGTCCCATTAGGTGAATATTCAATTCTATTACATTCCATAACATCACACTTGAAATTTCCTAAGGGGTAAGCAGATTTGTACCCACCACCCACATTTCGGAAATTATGTTTAAGGCTCATGTAATAGGGGGCGAAACTATTGCATCACTCGGATAATGATCACAAATCAAGATTCTGTGACTGCTTCTGAGAAATACCTGATGGAAAACCTTACGACCTCTCGACTAACGAGACAGACTAATGAAATAGCCCCATTGCATTATGTGAATAGTAAATGCTGTGGGTTGTACGAAAGAGATACCGCGGCTCCGGACACAAAGATCTAAGAAGGAACATGGGTGATTTTTAGTTGGTAGAAGTCTTAATAAGGAAAACGTCGTGAGGAAACCGCCATGTCTTAGAACCAAAAAATTCGAAGACATTGTGACTTCTACCAAACCGCACTGGGCACGTGTTGTGGATTATAGCCCATCCCTCTCCTGCAGTGAGGAGGAGGAGGCCTGAGTCCCTGCAGTGGGAATATTATAGGCTGATGATGATGATGAGAAGTCTAACACTCCCTTCCACTCCGCCCAGAGGGGTAGGAGTCATTTGATTATGTCCCACCCACCAAAAAATTCTATTCTTGTTAGTCCCGTCTACGTCTCATCATAGCTCCCACCTGGTATGATTTATCCGGGCTAATGCCAGACAGAGTTCCGGCTCTTTAATTATATTACTAATGAGGCTTAAATAACAATGGAAATATAAGAACGGCAGCCAAAAACTTACCTTATTAGGAACACAATGAGGTCGTGCGCAGAATATTAAAAATAATATATCATTAGGACAAGAATTTAGTTGATTTATGATTCTATAAGCGTAAGCAACCGTGAGAGAAATCATATTATCTTTCTTACTTAGTCGTCTAAGTTTTTTCGTTGGCTATTGTTGTTGTGGCCTCTGCTAAATAAAGATATTTTCTTTAATTCAGCTGATCTATTAATTATAATCTTACTACTAATATAAATGTGAAAGTACTACTATTATTAGAACACTGATAGTCTAGTGGTGTGAGCGTCGGACTGCCAAGTCATAAGTTCCAAGTTCGAACCCAAGGTGCCCAAGACCTCTGATTTTTCGGATTTAAATGTATATTGTGTAATAGGGATGTTTACTGACTAAAAAAATATGATTCTAATTAGTCCGTCTGTTAGATTATCGAAAAATATTGGATACTTATTTTTTGTTTTATCAAATCAATAAAAATTAACGAAGATAAAACGCGTCAAAGATTTGAGTGGGAGGTTGTGACGTCACTGCTCGCTAAGAAATGTCATACTAATGTCTTAGAATATGACGTCACACGAGTTTTCAAAGCACTGTATCGTCTTCATTGTTTGTTTGCGTGAAAAAAGAAAAAATATGTGTCCAATATTTTTTGGAAATCTATCTGACGGACTAATTAGATTTTTTTTTTGTTAACATCCCTGTTATAAGGTGCTCCGGTGAAGGAAAACATCGTGAGGAAACCAGTATGCCTTAGATATATTTTTTGACGGCATGTACACGTAAATCCAAGTCAGAGGATGTGTGTTGCTCAATCATTTGATCTGGATGAAAAATAGCACAAAGATAGATTTATAGTTTGGAATAGTACACACGGCTACACATCAAGCTATACAAAACCAGTTAATCTTGGCCTCACTTTACTAGATCTTTTCGCACAATGAACGATCAGATTATACTGGTTTTGTATAACTTAATGTGTAGCCGTGTGTACATGGCTCTTTTTTTCTCACCCATCTCCACGCGAACGAAATCCCGAGCAACAGACTAGTTCAAAATGTATAACGGTTGCTTCTTAAGACCCTGTAGGTACTTATATGCCAATATTCATAGAAAAATGTTTCGCCATCGAGGAGTGAGAAGGTATAACAAACATACAACTTTCGCATTTAACATTTATTAGTATGGTGTATGCATTCTCATTTTCATGGGTGCGCCAAAGTTCACCTAAAATTTCAACTCCGATGATCGGAAATCCGAAAATGTTCTTCCTAACATTTTTCATCCTAACAATCGCAATTCCTAACTACTCTGTCTCTAATGTTTTAATTCCGAAGCATTCAACTTCATAATGTCAGTAGCAATAAACATCTATTACACTATTATTTGTTTTCCTATATTTTCTCAACATAACCATCTTTTACACTATTATTCAAAGTCATATCTTTTTTGTTTAAGTATATTACTTTTTATTCATAATAATCAGTATTATAAGAGGTCCCATTAAAATAGGTGGACAAATTTTAGAAATCATTCAGACCGCTAAAATAAGAACAATAGTAAAAAAAAATATAAGAAAAAGACATTAAAATACCTACTTTTATAGGATGAGTTTGTTCTAGAGTGCCGGCAATTTATTATTTTAAGTCAAAATAAAATCACTTAATATAGTGTTTTTTTTTATATGTCTTTAGTTAGGCTTACTAAACGCTGTGTTAAAATTTGTCCACCTATTGTAAAGGGACCTTATATACAATGCAAAGATATCCATAGGTTAGGTTAGGTTAGAACTGTGACCAACTACGCGCGAGCCGAGCGAGCGAAGCGAGCGTTGCCGCGGTAGCGGCCGGCGAGCGCTACCTCGAAATTGATCGCGAAATTTTTCTATGTATTTTTTTCATAGTGCCCCCAAGACGACACTCTGACCTGAATTTCATTCATTTATTTCATTTCAAGACAAAAATCAGTGAAACGACCTTTAATCATTCTAAACAGTTGTATGAGTGAAAATATTATGGTAATTATGTTTAGGAATAAAAGCGTTAGGATAAAAAAACAGTAGGAGTTTAAATATATTTACACTAATGATATTATGAATTACAATTTTCGGAAACATGAGTGTTATGAATATCGTCGGTAGCACTACAAATAGTATGAATGAAAACTTTAGGATGAAAAATTTTAGGAAGAGTGATCATTCGGATTACAAATCGTTAGGAAGAACAATTTCGGGTAAAGAACTTTAGGTGAGCCAATATGGACCCCATTTTCATGCATCACCTAAAAACAAAACAGGTAAGTATTTCCTTTACTCAAAGGACCCTCCAAAAACAGATGACGGAAACGCCAGTTTTTTATTCAAATACCCCGAAACGACTTACAACGACAGACAAACGCGTCACAATTTATTTAAAAACGGAATTCCACGCCGCCATATTGTGAAAGATGACGCAACTCTTACGTCATAATGGCCCTGACATCTGTCAAAATTGTAAGTCAATGTCAGAAGAACATCAGTTCACGTTGGTCGGTCAAGGCGCTGTGGAGGCAAACTGGGGCCGATGACCTGAAGAGGTGTTAAAAGCACAGATTTAAGATACTATGGAGTGGCTATCAAAGAGGCTCGTGGCTATACAGGGCGTAAAGGGACCCTTCCTTTGGGGTCTCGTAACACAGGTATTTTTTTACTTATAAGGAGGCCTATATTTATCTATATATTATTTTATTAAATATAAATAAAAAGAGAAGTCCTGCCTGACTGACTGACTGACTGACTCATCAACGCCCAGCCCAAACCCTTTGACCTAGAAAGCTGAAATTTTGCACAGAGGTTCCCTATAAAATGTAGACAAGGAACAAGGAAGGATTTATCGAAATTCAACCCCTAAGGGAGTTAAATAGGGGATGAAAGTTTGTATGGAAAGTTGTTTTTTTTTTCACGCGGGCGAAGCCTCTGGCAAAAGCTAGTGTTTAAATATTGTAAAAGTTTTTATAGTTACTGAAATAAAAATTTATTAATTGATTCACGAAGCAGACAACCAAGCATTATGTACAAACTTCGCAAAAATTATTGCTGGAACTGGATTTTTTGGGTGAAAACTCAACGCAACACACTCAAAACATTGTGCTGGTGGTTGTTTTGAATTGTAAACAGATCATAGAGGAACGAATAAAAGGTAAAATTACAAAAAGTTCTGAAAAATTTTGAACTTCTAGTTCAACATTTTTCAGAAGTTTTTGTAATCAGGTTTCATAGTCAAAACATAGTCACAGTAACGAGGAGAAATGTGCCTTTCAGCTTCGTTATGGGTATTTTAATACCCTTTATGATAACAGCCACACGGGCTGATTTTTATGGTGTTGTAGTGGTTGCCAGGGTCGGTCCAAGCATAGGTGACTTAAAGTAAAAAAATTTTATTTGGAACATTGATTGGCACACTAACAAAGAAAACGATTATTGGGCCTACTACACGCACGCACTTCCCCACAGTTTTCGTTCACACTTCACAGTACATCGCGCGTATGGTTGGTAAAACTGTATTACCATTACAAACCACACGCGCGATGTACTGTGTGCACCGTGTAATCCCGCAGGCAAAACTGTGGGGAAGTGCGTGCGTGTAGTAGGCTATAGCTACAAAAGTTTATAACTGTGTCGCAGATATCAACGCCCATTAAAACTATTCGTCAGTCTCGTAATATGTATTAGCAATCGTTTGTAAAATTTTGATTTGAATTTTCTTTATTTATATTGAACTAGCTGACGCCCGCGGCTTCACCCGCGTGGATGTCGGTAAACTTGACAAATTATTCATTCTAGAACCTTCCTCGAGTTTTTGAGTTTATCGCGAACAGACACAGACAGACGCGGCGGAGGACTTTGTTTTATAATATGTAGTGATGAATAATAATATATTTGAGTAAGTCTATCAACTTTAAATGTAATGCTTCAAAATTCTCACCAACAAATTAGCTGTTATTAATTAATTAATAAAGTTACTAATATAACCGAGCTAGGGATATTATAATTCGTTGCTTCATTTTTCAGATATGATTATAACAATGTAGTTTCCTTACTTACTTGGTAACTTCGCACATAGTTTAAAGATTTTTAATTTTTAAAACGGTTAAGTGACGTAGGTCCGGTATGTCTGTGCCTCTGTGTTGACACTGACGTTTAGCTCATTCCTTTTTCGTGCGCGGTAACTATCGCACGCGCCCTTCAAGCAACATGCCGAAAAGGAGCGCGCAATCGAGAATTGAGCACTACGCTAAGAAAATTCGCAAACTAGAGGAAAAAGAAAAACATCGACGGAGAATTAGACCGTTACAGATATCCTCATCAGATGACGAAGGTAAGCTAATATGCATTCATTAGTGAGTGTTCTAAAAAGTGAAACTAATTAACCGTTTTGTTTATGCTTTGGGATTGACTGCGAGTCAATAACTTTGACATATTTACAAAACTAAGTGAAAGTTAATCCATATTAATGCATCGGGGTTGACTGCGAGTCTCCAACGATGACAAACATGCACATAAATACGTACAATCTTAAGTAGATGTACCGTTAACGTGCAAAATTTTTCAACTTTATTTTCACACTACCTTCAAATTATTATCTTCACAACCTTAATTGCAAATCGTAATTACAGGTAACGAAGATGCCGTTGAGGCCCTGGGTAATAATGAGGACACTTCTACGGAACCAATATCCGATCTACCCGTTTCACAAGCTGTGGAACCAGAACCCGGTGATAACCCCGACCAACAAGATGGTCAGGTGGCACCCAGTCCTCAAGAGGAAACCTCCTCCATGGCAGACCAACCTGAACTAGATCCTGATCTACTGTCAGCTCTCGGCGAATCCACGTCAGACTCACCTGACTATGGCGACAACATTCATGGTAATTTATCGCAATTGTGGCTTCCTTTGCTGAGGAAGGGCATGCCTAAGGAAAGCAAAGATGGGCTCTTAAAAGAGTACCTTGCTCCAGACAACTGTAGGTTTCTACAAGCGCCAAAACTGAACGCAGAAATCTCAGCTGCGGTACCAGACATGGTGCGTAATCGTGACAAGACACTTACAGCGTCTCAACAGCAACTAGGTGCCGGCATCACTGCCGTCAACAGAGGCATGGATCTGCTGCTTAAGTCCGATAGCAAGGTGCAAGCCATGAAACATTTAAGCAATGGTTGCCGCCTACTATGTGACTCACATTATTCGGCAACGCAGACTCGAGTCAAGTTACTAACTCCGAGTTTGGACAAGGCTTTTTTAAATATAATAAATGAGTCCGAAAGGGACGAATCACTGTTTGGCTCGTCCTTATCCGAGAAAATTAAAGCCGCCAAGGCCATTGAAAAACAAGGCCTTTCCATCAAGAAGACTGCGAAGGTGCCTAAACCACCTCAACAGCCTAACACTCGCCCGGCTTACCAGGGAAACTGGAACCCGCCTCCTCGATACCCGGCGAACAGGGGGGGGCGGGGCACATACAGGAGGCCGGCGACAGCAGGGAATCGCCGCCCATACACGCCATCAGCTCAGACTCAACGCCCTGCGTCGCAGGACAAGCCACGGACACCTGCTCAGGGTCACCATTAATACAGGTACATGCGGGTAGACTTACCCACTTTTATGACCGATGGTTAAAAATAACCAACAACAATGTTATTCTTGATTGGTTAAAAAATGGATACCCAATACCTTTTCTTATGCCTGTAAGTCAGTCAGTAGTACCAAAAAATAACCTATCCTATACAGAAAAGTCAGACATGATGAAAGCCATCAATAAACTAAAATCATTAGAGGCCATCTCAGAGTGTAATGTTACTAACGATCAATTTATATCTAAAATATTTCTCACTAAGAAGCCTAACGGCGAGAACCGGTTCATATTAAATTTGAAATCCTTAAATAAGCTAATTAGTAGCGAACATTTTAAAATGGAGGATTACCGAACAGCATGCAAACTGATACCACGCAATGGATACCTAGCCACTATCGACTTGAAAGATGCATATTTCCTATTAGCCATTAGGCATGCTGACCGTAAATACTTAAAATTTCAATTTAAGCCCAATAATTCGTTAAAAACTAAAACACTAAAACTTTTAATTGCATGCCGTTCGGTTTATCCGTAGTTCCGCGGGTATTTACTAAGATTATGAAAGAAGTTATAACTTACCTCAGACATCGCGGTTTCCAGTCAGTATGTTATTTAGACGATATCTTATGTATAGGAGACACTTATGACAAGTGTCTCAATAATGTTAACGAAACGTTACAACTACTCGAGTATTTAGGTTTCGTTGTTAGTATTTAGGATTTTTTTATGATACAAGAAGTCTTAATATTGAATTGCCAGCCGAAAAGCGACGCAATATTGCCGAGTTGGTTACTAAGTTTACGAAGCTGCATTCATGTTCAATCCGTGAATTAGCTCGTTTTATCGGTATACTAGTTGCAGCTTGCCCGGCCGTTAAGTACGCTTGGTTGCACACAAAGATTTTGGAGCGACAAAAATACCTTGCGCTACTGAAACATAATAATTATGATGCCAAAATTAAGCTACCTAATATTGTATTAGAAGATTTGTACTGGTGGCTGTCAAATATCGATACAACTCGCAACTTTATGCGACAGCCTAATTTCGAAATCGAAATATATACAGATGCATCAAGATCAGGTTGGGGTTCTGTTTGCAAGAACTCCCAAGTACATGGTAAATGGAAGTCATCAGAAAAGGAATGCCATATCAACTATTTAGAGTTAATGGCAGCCTTTCTAGGATTAAAGTCATTTACCAGCGAGCTAACTAACTGTGCAATATTACTTCGCATGGACAATACGACTGCAATCAGTTACGTGAATCGTATGGGGGGTATTCAATACCCCCACTTAAACGACTTGGCCAGGTCTCTTTGGAAATGGTGTGAGCAGCGTGACCTTTGGGTTTATGCGTCATATGTAAATACTAAGGAAAACCATGCCGACGCAGCGTCTGGAATAGTTAATCCGGATACGGAATGGTCTCTGTCCAATGATGCCTTCCAGGATATTATAAAATATTTTGGCCAACCCGAAATAGATTTATTCGCGTCTCGCGATAACGCTAAGTGTACTAGATTTGTCTCATGGAGACAAGACCCCGATGCAGCATCAGTCGATGCATTTACATTAGATTGGAACACTTATTACTTTTACGCTTTCCCACCATTTTCCCTAATATTAAAATGTCTTAGAGAAATCATTGATGATAATGCATGCGGCATATTAGTATATCCTAACTGGCCATCACAACCTTGGTTCCCATTATTACAAACTCTTATAGTATCCGAAATTGTTTATTTAAACCCCAATAAATACCTTCTGCAATCTCATTTCAGAGAATGCCACCCACTACACAAGAACCTTACCCTGGGTGTCGCGAGGCTCTCCGGCAAGCTTACATGCGACGGGGTACCTGTGCAGACTCGGCCACGCTGATGCTATCATCCTTTTCCAACAGTACTATTCAGCAATACAACACCTCACTTAAGCTCTGGTGGCAATACTGTACGGTAAACAACACAAATGCTTTCTGCCCTCCGATATCTTCTGTACTCTCATTCTTAACGTTACAATTTAATAACGGGTGTGCGTATGGTAGCCTAAATTCTCATCGGTCTGCTTTGTCAGCCCTTATAGGCAATAATATTGGCTCAGACGAATCTATTAAGCGTATCCTTAAAGGTGCGTATAAATTAAAACCTTTAAGACCGAAATACTCCACCACTTGGAATCCCCAACTGGTTTTAAATTTTATTTCAACTTGGTTCCCTAATAAAGAGCTGCCTCTAGAAAAAATCACTAAAAAACTTGTAATTCTTTTAGCAATCTGCACGGCTCACAGGGTACAAACACTTTCTTTAATTAAACTCGAAAACATAAGTTTCTCCGATACTGGAATAAAAATTGTAATAACGGACATCATCAAGACGTCCGCACCAGGTAGGGACCAACCCGTCTTGTTCCTACCATACTTCAGGGAAAATACTTCCATTTGCCCTGCTACAGTTCTCTCAGACTATATTTCTATCACTAAAAATATAAGACCTGAGAGTACACACAATCTGTTGTTGACGTACAAACGTCCACACAAAGCCGCTACCACACAAACCATCAGCAGATGGATCAAACACATGCTGTCTGAGAGCGGCGTAGATATCGGTACATTTGGTGCACATAGCACACGACACGCAGCCACGTCGGCTGCGAACCTGGCCGGCGTTAATATTGAAACTATTCGTAAAACCGCAGGGTGGACTAGTTCATCCAATTCATTTGCTCGTTTTTATAACAGGTCTATTATAAACGAAGGCGAATTTGCCAGGTCTGTCTGCTTACCATCAGAAGACTAATTGTGATTACTCGAAAATTATAAAAAATAATGAGATTTCCGTTAAATAATTTAAGTAAAAATATAATTTAGGTAAAAATACCTTTACAATTAAGAAGATGTACTTGTACAAGACTGATTCATGGATAAATAAAACGATAATATTTATAATGTTGTTGTTTATGTCTTTTTCCAGTCCAAAACTTTCTGACTCTTAACATCTACATTGTTATAATCATATCTGAAAAATGAAGCAACGAATTATAATATATGATCAAACGAACTTGCAAGTGAAGTTCGATCTTTATTATGATGAGTTGCTTCATTTGAAGATATGATCTCCCTCCCTCCCTGACACTTGTCATTTCCCAGATACAGGGAAAGTTTTGTATCATAACAATAAATTGACTCCAAAAAATGAGCTAAACGTCAGTGTCAACACAGAGGCACAGACATACCGGACCTACGTCACTTAACCGTTTTAAAAATTAAAAATCTTTAAACTATGTGCGAAGTTACCAAGTAAGTAAGGAAACTACATTGTTATAATCATATCTTCAAATGAAGCAACTCATCATAATAAAGATCGAACTTCACTTGCAAGTTCGTTTGATCATATAATATTACGCAAACATCACTTCACTGGGGTTATTTACTCTAAATTAATTACATGATAACGTAAATCTCGTAGTTTTAACTGTAATTATTCATAATAAAATTAATAATTATGAGTTGGAAGCAAGGCTGCGGTAATCTATAATATAAAAATGAATCGCAAAATGTGTTGGTAAGCGCATAACTCAACAACGCCTGGATCGATTTGGCTAATTTTGGTCTTGAATTATTTGTGGAAGTCCAGAGAAGGTTTTAACGGTGAGAAAGTGGTTGGTAGGTAGGCAGGGTAGTAGGTAGGTAGGGTAGTAAGTAGGGTAGTAGGAAAGTAGGTAGGTAGGGTAGAGTAGGTAGGTAGGGTAGTAGGTAGGTATTGTAGTAGGTAGGTAGGGTAGTAGGTAGGTAGGGTAGTGGGTAGGTAGGTAGGTAGGGTAGTAGGTAGGTAGGGTAGTAGGTGGGTAGGGTAGTAGGTAGGTACTGTATTAGGTAGGTAGGGTAGTAGGAAAAAAGCATTGCAACGCATGCGCGGGTTCAGCTAGTTAATTATAATTTTATCCGTAATATTTATTAATATAATTCCTGGGAGTCTAGAATTCTAGATGATGATAATTTGTTCTTGAGACGCAAACTTAAGTCTTTAATTTTTCGAAGAACTTAATCATTCTAATTATGCTAGACTTCCCGCATTTTCTTCGGTTGGTGACAGATTTTCATAGAAACTATCGATCTTAGTTTCACCCTCTTTCTCAGTGTTTTTGTTCAACCACCATCCTTGTTTCCTACAAAGTGGACCTACACGGTCAAAAATCAAAATGTTTGGCAGCCAACAGCTGATTTTACTTTTTAATACCTAATTGATGTTAAATGTATATGTGCTTCTGGATTAGAATGATATACTGATTAGGTACGTGGTAACAGTTTACGCGTCGGTGTCCCTTCCATCCTGCATAGAATAAAAATAGACTAAGGATTATGATTATGTCTGCCAATGGTACCATTATCATTTCAGCCAAAAGACTATATAGGCCTCCGCCAAGTGTCGTCACATTGACCGGTCCCGTGCGTCTCGCATCCAGCGTATCCCCGAAACCTTCACCAAAGCATCGGTCCACCTAGTAGAAGGCCTTACAACGCAACGTCTGCCGGTTCGCGGTCGCCAATCCAGAACTTTTCGGCTCCATCAGCCATCCGTTCCGCAAGCAAAGTGCCAATGTTATTATGTCTGTGACCTATCCAACAATGTATGTCGTTAAAGAAAAAAACAACCTTTTAATAAATTAGGAATCATAATTTGGTTTCAAGTCATGTAACCTGTCAGTTATATGAGTAAGTGAATAACAGCAATGATATTCAAAACCACATTGATCGTGGACACGACACCTCGATATTGTGTTTCTCTGAGACTTTACTCCTCAAGGTCGTGGCCCATTGTTTCTTGTAAAGTATGAATACTTATTAATTTCTTGTAATTTATTTATTTATAGTTTGTAGTGGCGGACACGTCTTGATTGCGAGCATTTTGACCCCGAAGCCCGAGAGTTTAAACCTCAAACGGCTCGAAAATATGGTTGCCTCTACTGTATTTAAGCTGCTTAAGATTCTCCGCAGCCGCAGTGGCAGTACCTTTTTTTTTTTTTTAAATGGGCTTGCTCTTGACTTCAATCTTGCCCTAAGGGCAGAGATGATGTCGACGATGGAACGAGCTGAACCTGCACAACAAGCTGAGCTGAGAAGATAGGATGATTGTCGTTGCAACCTTCATGAGTCATGGCAATGTCTCAGGCGAGCCTGGACAACGCCATAAGGGTTTGGTGCCCGGAGGCGGGCTGCGCTGGATTTGTCACAAACGTCATCCGTAGCAGTTCTCGCCAGTTATCCGCCAAGGTGACAGTAGGCTCACGTCGGTGACTTTTAGTGAGTGCAAGCCTCAATTAACCAATTTGACTCCCCGGAAAAAAGGAAGATGGGATGGCACAAGATTATCGACACATGTTGCGTACCATACTAAAATAATGTTCAAAATTATGTAAATTAGTTATTGGATTAATAAGGATTCTGGGTCACTGGTAGACAAATTGTAGGCGTTAGCAAGCAAATACCTATTACTTAGATTTATATAATTATAGTCTTTATAAAAGACACGGAGCTGCTATAAATAATTTGCTTCGTGCGGTAAATCTTTTGAAAACGTACGTTTCTCTAATATTTAATTACGAATCTTGGAATCAATAAGTTTGACGGTACAAAAACACCGTCTTTGATGGTATTAAGTTCCATTTCCTTAAACAAATTACAAACGTTCCAGATTTCATAAAAAGTTAAATTATACACAAACTCAACTATAACTTTATGTAATGATGCTACCAAAAATCTATGTAAATCTCTTTGAAAGTCATCACTGTCTAAATGCGAATCGCGTTTCGTCTGCGTTGATTGCGTTTCCTAGGTCCATAGATTTCAATGGGTGATGGGATCCTCAACTTCAACAACTAAAACATCAAAAATTTAAATATCAACACCATTATAATCAACAGTTTAATTTTACAATGAAACAGAATAATTACCACAACAATAAATTATTAAATTAACACAAAATATGGCCCACCTCCTGTCCTGCTATAATTATGTGTGATTCCTGAAAAACTGAACTTTGTGAGACCTGTCCTTAACCACCGCCAATGCCTTTGAGCTGGCAGATTTTCTGGCCAACACAAGTTTCATTATAAAAAGGGAATCATCGAAACGACGAAAAAATTGATTTCTCAGTAGAAAATTCTTTAGATTTTTTATTTATAGCTCGATTACGAGAATGCAATGAGAATGAATATTTCTTAAGCAGACTTAAGGTCAACACCCCTCCCGCATTATTTTGGTGGCGTTACCCTCTCTTATCTATCACGCAAAAGCTAATCAAGCCTGTAAATCGCAATCTACCAGCATTCTCGTAAATCCAGCTATAAATAAAAAAATAACGAATAGTCCTTCTTCTTCGTCCGGCCTGCAGTCTCTACACTAAATTTCGTTAAAAATCTGTCGCAAAGTCGTATCGATGTCAAATTTCTTTAACAGATTTTCAATCTTATTACACACATATGTCGCAGGTTTTTCATAAAATTAGGTTTTTGATCAAAAACCTAGGTTTTTCATCAAAAACCGGAAGATGACACATTTTAAACTCAATTTCATCATAAACCTGTAACAATCCAGATTTTTGATCAAAAACCTGAACTAGTTTGGGTTTATGATCAATCTGATATGTCGCAGGTTTTTCATAAAATTAGGTTTTTGATCAAAAACCTAGGTTTTTCATCAAAAACCGGAAGATGACACCCCAGTATCCTACAAGGGCGGCATGGGCACCGGGCCGTAGGCCGACGAAGGAGGCCGGCGGAGGCCCGGCACTTTGGGGACAGAGGATATTAGTGTTATATAATATGCGAGCGAAGCGAGCGCGTGTCACGGAGTACTACTGGGATTTGTTCAATTCACTAGATTTGTTTAGGGAAATGATAAAACCGTGCTGTTATTTTATCTTCCTCCGTAGTTTGATCAAATCCCTTAGGGAATTGACCAATTCCCTGTTTTCATCATATCACTGCGACACATACACATATATACACATTACACCTTACCTACCTAATTTTATTATTTTATTTAAGTTCATTAATTTAAATTTTAAATAATTTTGTTTGTTTTCCCTCTGAAAACATATTGACGGTAACTTTATTTTATTCGAGGTGAGAGCCTGGGGATCCGTCACACAGGGTATCCTAGTACGGACGCCAGTCTCTCACAAAGGAACATAAATATGTTGCACCTTGTTAATATGTTAGTCTTGCAATTGTATTTCTTATAACTATTTATGTAAACCTTTGTGAAAAGAGAAAATAAAGATATTGTATTGTATTGTAATCTTATGTCGTTGAAATAAAGCTGAAAATCTATTAAAGAAATTTGACATCGATACGCCTTTGCGACAGATTTTTAACGATATTTAGTGTAGAGACTGCAGGCCCTGTATTGTCTAAGTTACGTTTTTACGTTTTATTTTACTACGAAAAGCTTCATTTCAGACATTTTACAAAAAAAGCTGCGTTTTTAGAATCATCAAAAACCAAATCTATTGATTTCATATGGCTTTGACCATAATGAACAATGAGGCAACAAGTTGGTACTAAAAAATGGGACCACTCCGAGAAAGTACTCTTCCAAAAACTACCCAAATCACGTCATTTCTCGAGGATCCCAACATCAAACCCTGACTTGATAATCATGGGACCATCTGGTAAGTATCACCTTTCAAACAAAAAAAAATCCAAATCGGTCCAGCCAACTTCGAGAAATCGGGAACATACAAAAAAAACTTTTGCAATGAATTGAGAACCTCTTCCTTTTTGAAGTTAAAAAATCTTGTTCTTCTTCTACAAATCATCAACCAATCATCACATATACATTTCACAATCAGTTCCTCAACTATACTATGATTTAACGATGCATTGTAACGCGATATCCGGTTAATTAACTTGACTTCCGGTGTCATGAGAGAACGGTTTTTATTTTAATTGTTACCATTATCTTCAAGGTTTCCTTCAGTAAACGGTGCATGAAGATAAGCAAATTATTTAATTGTATATTGTTTTTAATTAGTGGCTTGTGTGTAAAGATGGATTGGGGTCAAAACGTGTTGAAAGAAAAATAAATAAATAATCTAGAGCCTTGTGTTTCTTGTTTGAAAAATGTGAAGAGCAACTTATAGAATTATAATACGTTTGTTATGAATACATTCTTTATTTCTCTGAGTTTCTGAGTCGTCGGGGCTGTGGGTTCCCGTCGGGGTTGCGGGTTGTTCGAAAGTGATACCGCGACCTCGGCACAAAAGTGGTTTTTAGTTAGTAGAAGTCTGACACTCCTTACCGCTCTGCCCAGAGCGGGAGGAGTCGCACCATATAAAAAAAATGGGTAGGAAGAGCTCACATTTTGTCAGTTATATTCTATTAGTCTCAAGCAATAGGGGGCGAGCCTTTTGCCATCAGCCGGGCACAAATTCAGACTCTCTGAATTCGTGGCTGCCACTAAGAAATTCCTGCTAGAAAGACCTAATAACACTTTGCCTGACCCGAACCGAACCCAGAACCTCATACTTACCAGTCGCGCTTTTACTTTTAGGCACATTCCCTCAGTATGTTATGTATAAATTAGTTATCCATAGCTTGTCATATCGCTATGAATAATTAACACAATTAATTAAATAGATATAGGTATGTGCCTACTTTAATTTAATTGTATAGAATTACACCAACATCTATGCATAACAGGTCATCAACCTTTAACATTTTGTTTTACACATGTCATGTCTATAAATACTTCATACAAAATGCTTTAAATTATATTGTATATTTTATTTTTTATCTTGTGTCACATTTGAAGCTATATTTACAGTTTTCACGTGTTCACGTTTTTTACAAATTGTTTCGATACAATATTTATATTAGAATCTGTTTTTAGACCAGGAGTCGTGACTCTATTAAATATTAAGTTGTCAACGCTATTTTGTGAAAGTAGTTTTAAACCGTTTATTTTGTTACTATGTTTACTTAAAAAGTATTAATAATTAATAAATTACAGCCTAATGTTTTTTTATTGTTTTTTGTAAGAAATGTTTAAAAATGTACATTTGTTCAAAAATAACTAAAGAGAATAATAATTACTGCCTCATTTGTCTAATCGTTGAAAACGCTACTATTATCGATTCCTAGTCGGGCGGGTTCGGCCGGCTTGATCGCCTACAAGCGTCTCCAGACATAAAAATACTGGCATGCTTTTTTATCTTAGCTCTATATTGTAATTCTTCGTCAATTCGTTTCTCGGAACACAATCACCATAAAATGTCAAGTGATTGGCGCACTAACCCACACTGGGTTAAGTGTCTCTTTCCTACTTATTTCACTTTCCTGGTTAGTGCGGTACTTGAACAGCAACTACTTACTAGCTATTTGACTACATTGGTGACATTGGCCCGTGTTGAAGGAATATTGATCATTGATCTCTTCTTGCTGAAGTTTTCATTGTTAGCCGTTTTTTTTATAGTATATAGTACCTGTATAGTGTCATAATTATGACGTCACGTGAGCGATGTTTGATTAAAGAGGTTTTTAAAAGTACCTATTAATTGAAAAATAGGTTTACCTACTAACCCGTAGCTCGAGAAATAGGGTAGTTGACAAAAAATAACTAATTAGTCCGTCAGATAGATTTTCAAAAAATATTGTACCCATATTTTTTAATTTTTCACGTAAACAAACATGTGAAGACGAGACAGTGTTTTGTGTGTGTCACACAAGTTTTTGTGTGTGTCACACAAGTTTTTGTGTGACGTCACATTGCAGTACATTTTTAAAGGCCAGTGACGTCAAAATCCTTCACTCATGATCTTTGACGTGTATTATCTTCATTTCAATTCTGATCAATTTGATAAAACAAGAAACACGTTCCCAATATTTTTCGATAATCTAACTGACGAACTGAACAGATTTTTTTTTGTCAGGAAACATCCCTATTGCTAAACTTTAATATCTCGCAGAACGGAAGATCGATGGGGTCGAAAAGTTCTGGAAAGGCCCTCCCACTAGGTGAACTGATGACCTGGTGAAGGTTTCGAGGATCCGCTGGATGCGAAACACACGGGACCTGCCAATGTGGCGACACTTGGGGCAGGTCTATGTCCAGCAGTGGACGTAACGTCTTTCAGCTGAAATAATAAGGATTTGACTTACTAAAAACTCAATAGTTATTGTTTCTAGAATATTGTTTTTGTTTGCGATCTGCTGCTATCTGCATGAATTTACTTTCATTCATCAGACCTAGACCCAGAATAGGGCTAAGTAAATTAGGAATATTAATAATTGTTTCTTCGAAATAATGAAAATTCCAAGTCGGGCAAAGTGTTATTAGAATTTTCTAACGCGAATTTCTAAGTAGCAGCCACAGAGGCTGTGGCCCGGTTGGTGGCAATAGGCTCGCCTCCAATTACATTGAACTTAAGAGCTTATACTACCTCAAACGCGAGTTTTATAATGCGTAAAAGTATATGATTCACTGCAGTAATCAAAATCAGAAAAAACTTAAGATATTCTTCAGGATATAATACAACTAACTTTGCTTGATAGAAAAAAATCGCGAAGATACATCTAAAAATTAACGAGTAAAAACCATACTAAAATACAAGTCATCGTTCAGATTATTTGGCCAAATAATTTTACAAGCAACATACTAAAATCATACCGCCTTATTACAAAACGTAGTTAAACCTGTTTTAACTTAGACTTGGTTTATCTCGCATGACGTCTCACTTCAATAATATTCAAAAGATAGTGACAGCATGCGAGATAAACCAGGTCGAAGTTAAACCAGGTTTAACTACCTTTTGTAATAAGGCGGATAGTGTTTTACTTTTTTAGTCCAATCAATAGTTTTTTTGTAAATCGCACAATACCACTAATTTGACTGGCCTGTTGGTCTAGTGGTTAGTGACCCTAACTGCTATGCCGGAGGTCGTGGGTTCGATTCCCACCCAGGACAAATGTTTGTGTGATGAGCACGATCATTTGTTCTGTGTCTGGGTGTAATTTATCTATAATATGTATGTATTTAGAAATATATAAGTATGTTTATCAGTTGTCTAGTACCCATAACACAAGCTCTGCTTAGCTTGGGACTAGATGGCGTTGTGTGATAGTTGTGGAATATTATTATTATTATTAATTTCGCACTATTCGGCCGCAGTGAAAGACGTAACAACCGCTTTGTAGTGCAAGCTGATTAGATCTTTATTGTAACAGTATTTCAAGCGAAGTTTGAACCACCACAAATAGGGTTGTTAATCTGAGGTAGCATACGCTCTTAAACATAACTAGCTAAATGTGGGTGTGGTAAGGTACACCTCTGCCTAATACTTCAGGGATTACAACCGTTATGTTATGTGGATAATTCGTCTTTAATCCAATTAACATAATTATTTTAATTTAATTTTATTGGTCAACTGGAAATGGATACAGTCGAGCGCAAAATTATTTAGAAAAAATGTGAACGGTTTTGTAAATGTATAGGTATATGTTTTGTACCTACCATGTCTTTTTGTACATCTGTAATGAATAGCCCATTTGAGCACTAAACCATTGTTTATCTTGTCAGCTGTTCAGACTTCTTCTGATTTATTGATTCCGGTTTTATAATAATTTATTGTAAACCTATAAATCGTTGTAATTTATAGATTTATATTTACGAACCAAAAAGAGTTTGAACATTGACCTACATTAATTTATGTTATGTAGGTAGACATTACTGTTATTATAACATCGTGTTTTACATAGTTTAGAATACTTACATTTCTGAGTGAGGTAATTTAGAAAAATGTTTTATTTCTTTCACATATTTTCAAACAATCTTTTTTTAGTTTTTCTATAGCAGACTAGCTTTCCACTACTTCGTAAGTTCGTAGCGTTCCCATTATCATTCTTTTGCGCGTATGCCAATGCATTTGAGGTCCGCGCAACAGGTATTCTTCTTCAAAATTTATCTATTTCTCGTCATCTCATCAGACAATCTCCTTTATTGCTACATGGAGCTGAACAAGCAGGAAATTATTAAAATGAAACGGGAAAAATAGGTATGTCTATAAGAATTTCACGAGAGCCAAGGTACTATTCAATATGTATTATGTGTGTATAAAATATATAACAATGCAGGTGTCATATGAAGCAATGTTTTTTTTCCCTTCATTGAAATAAGTAAACTTGCCCACTAAGTCTTTTTTATTAATGTAATTTTGTCCGTCTAGTCGTTGTCTGTATGAAATTACCTTCACCTTTGATGAGACTAGGTCTAGTAACTACGTACTATTTTATTATTTATGAATATTATAAGTTAGTTGTTCAACCATGGTTAAGAAATAGAAATAGGTTACTTTAGTTTCCTGAAACGATGATTTTAATTAGTCATAAAACATGTTCATGTACAAAACGAACCTTTCCCAAAGCCGTCAATGTAGCACTCTGTACAAAAAATAGTGCTGGGAAATGGTTTTTAAAAGGGGCTTATGTCCTTTCTCTTGCTCTAGACTATCTGTATACCAAATTTCGCGAAACGCCAAAACTACTGAACCGATTTCAGTGGTTTTGGCGTGAAAGCGCGACAGACAGGCGGAGCTACAGTAGGTGGCCAAATTATTAGGGACAGTGCTCATTTTTATGTAAGTCATAGTTTAGTATGTATATTTGAAAAAATGATGTTCCATTTAAAGGGTTATTTTATCTGATATAGCTACTGGTATTATTATTGTTTTTGTCAAGTGGCAACACAGTGAATCCGTGCGTCATTTATTCATTTTGTAACGTTCCTTCTTATAATTTCGTCATTGTCCGTTAACAAGCGCGGTTCGCAGTAAATATGTTTGTATTGTCAAATTGTTATTTTTTCATTTGATTTAACCAAATATTTTGTTTAAAATAATCAAGAGATAAGTATTGCTCCGTATTACAATAGTTTTGCTATGTTTTGTCTATTGATTTACATTTTATTCATGGTTAGACGCAATATCCTCAATTTTTTTACTTTTTAGTATGGGTGAGGCTTTAGACACCTCTACAAGAAAATGTAGAGAGATACTAACATTGTTAGTGCCCTCCACTCATTCCCAGAGAGACATAGCAGCTATGGCTGGGGTTTTGAAGTCTATCGTCATTCGAATAAAAATTAAAATTGACAATAAAAAGCCTCTTGTGGCAAATCGTGCTAGCAAATGTGGCAGCAAAAGGATCACCACACTTCGTACCGATTGAAGGAACATCTGCCTCGAAAATCCTAAAAGGGCGTTGTTCATTTGACTACGATGATGAACGACGAGGGTGTAAGGATTTCGGAGAGGACAATGCGGAGGCGGTTGGTCGAAGAGAACAAGGTGGGACGGCGGTCTTAAAAAAACCACGCCTCTCCTACAGTATGAAGAAGAAACGACTCTAATGGGCTAGACAACATCGAAATATGACTGTCATAGATTGGAGTCGAATAAGTATAACTTTTTTGAATAATACAATTAGTCGATAACTTTTCTACTATTCATTCTGTTAATTTACAGATGTGCTTTTCCGACAGATCAACTTTTCCATTTTGATCGACAAAATGTATTTTGTAAGACGACGCCCTGGTGAAAGACACCACGTCCAGACGTCCGATTGCCTCGTAGAGAGGGTTAAACACCCGGTTAGTGTTATGGTGTGGTGTGTCATCTCAGCCAAAGGCATTGGGCGCCGATACATCGCAGAAGAAACGATGAAACAAGACCAATACAAGCGAGTACTAGAAATCCAGTTACTGCCGCAGGTCAATGAATGCATCCCTGATGATGATGAATACATTTTTATGCATGACTCAGCACCCTGCCACAAAGCCAGAAGTGTTAATGCATTTATGGCTGAAAAAAATGTCACTACTTTGCCTTGGCCGGGAAATTCACCTGACATGAATCCCATTGATAACATGTGGGAACTCATCAAAGGGGCGATTGCCATAGAAGTGTTTACCACCAAAGAGCAACTTATAGAAACTCTCACCAGAGAACGGCATTATGATGCCAAATGAAAGAAAGATGCAAAACATTATATTGAGAGCATGCCCGCCACGCATAGAAGCTCTCATTTCAACAGAGGGTGGCATCACCAAATATTTATTTATAGAAATATTTTTTTACCTGATTAATAATAAACAGTTTTGTATACATTTTGGAGATTTTGTGATCCCAATAGAACATAGACACCAATAAAAAATATTTATGAGACCAACAACCAGGGTTGGAAAAAAAACAGTTTTTTTTACATTTTATAAAAACAAACAGTTTAAAATGTTTTAAACAGGTGTTTTTTTTGTTTTTTTTTCCTAAGATAGTCATCATCCATTTTTAATTGACTAAGCCTGATATATTTCACTTATATACTATTTTAAAAACTGCATGACAAAAATTTATCATAATTCAAAACATTCTTTATGTTCCTACGTTCATTTTTAGTAGGGAAATCTCCAAAATTTCTCTTAAAATAAGGGGAATACATAAAACATATTTTAAATAATCACGTTCACGAATTACGGAAGTTCTGGGAATTCCCCGGGGGACTTTACCAATGGAGAATAGAGCGGACTTTATTTCTGATTTTTCATTTCACAATAACACAAAAACCTTTGGATTTATTCAAATGGATGCATGTACGAAACAAACTTGGTAACGAGAAAGCTGCAAAACTTGTCAGTTTTTAAATACCTAAATAAAAAATAATAAATGTTGTCTAATCTGCTAACGAACAAATATAATTGTACGTGGTCGTTTTATAATAAAAATTGTTAAATATTTCTTGATTAAGGATTTTAAATATTAAAAACTGTTTAAATGTCAAGTTAAAAAGCCACTTTAATTATTTTATAAAAATTGTTTAAAAAGGATTAAATAAAGGAAATAAGGAAAAAAATAACTACTTAGTATTCATTTATTTTTGCAATTAAACAATGTTTTCAAACACCTAATAAAAAACTATGTTTTATTTGAAACTGTTTTAAACACTGTTTAAAACGCATGTTTTAAACAACTTGTTTTAAACATGCCAACCCTGCCTACAACCAATTATTTATTACACAAATCAACTTAAACTCGAAAATTCAAAAATCTTTTTACTGTCCCTATTAATTTGGCCACCGATGGTACTTTCACATTTGTATGTTAAGGGAACTAAGGATTTATGAAGACCAGGTGGCTAAATACACTATGACGAAAATGGACCTTACTGTAAAGTGTGATTGGCTCGTAACTCTTCATTCACTTCACTCTAATATTTCATTGGAACCAACATTGGCACGTGCCGACATTAACCACGCGCTGTCATCATGTAACCTAGGTACTTCTAGTGTCAGTTCAATGTCATAGTGCAAGTGAGCACACTGACACTTATCTAGTTAATAAGTCATCCTGCTGAATGCACGCTTCCTTTTGCGCATAAAGTGATTGTAACGAGGAAATAAAGTTTTTCGAAAGAGATACCGCAACCATGGCACAGACGGCGTAGATGGAATTTGGGTGGTTTTTAGTCAGTAGAAGTCTGACTTTCTCTACCGCTCTGCCCAGAGCTGGAGGAGTCATTTGATGATTTCCAAAACACAAAAAAAGGACTTGATGCCAGAGAAGCCGAGATAAAAAGAGGTCTAAAGTTGTTTCTAAAAGGGTAATATTTCACTGGCTATTTTTATGTGACTGCAACACAAATTAGGCAATAATGCAATAATGGCCCGGTCATATTCCCACACATAGGTATTATTTGGTATGTCCAAGCATTTTCAGTTGCAGCCGGCAATATTTTCGAGATGGCCGAGCAATACTTGCCAATAGTACAGCCACACATTGTCGGAAAAATATAGACCGTTTAGAAACACCTTTAGAAAAAGTGACACTATTCCTTTCAGCGTTATCGATGGCGGATGTTAAAACTTAGGCTGAGTTGCACCAAAAAAGTAGTTAAAGTTAAAGTTTGTGTCAAATGACACGTCAAACAAACATCAAAACTTCAGTTGTGTATCGGATAAGCCAACAATGAGTTGCGCCATTTGACAAATAGTTAAATGACGTCATAACTTTAACAGTAACTGCAACCGCTCACTTTCCGCTGGTTAGTGTTATAGTTTGTGTTAAATTGTCTGTCAATTTTATTGTCAAACGCGTTGAATATAACCTTTAGACATCATGTCCCTGCTCCAAGAAATACTCGCAGAAACCAGTTCTGATGACGAAAGCGATGAAAAGAAAAGTGTGATTACCTAGAGCCGATCATTTTTCCACATGGAACGACGAATGTTTCTTGCCAAGATTTCGAGTCTCTAAAAACGTAGCTTGGTGGCTGACTATACGATTGCATTGCTTAAGGCGTAACAAGGATATTCATCGTAGGTAATTGTTCAACCAAAAAATAATACGTGCACAAAGCAATAAATATAATAGGTAGGTACTTACTTTTTTTGAATGTTTGCAAAAAAAAAATTGTATATACATATAATTAAATAAGCAGTACCTTTGTGCTCTTCTATTTGTTACGTTTTTAACCTTTTTTTGTATTTTGTGTGTGCATAAATAAATAAATAATTTTTCTACACCCCTTAAAGTACAGTGCGATCAAATTATCTTGGCAGCTCTGAACATAGGCTTTGCGAAATTTTACGCATGTAAACTTGGGAATAAAACTGTTATTGCCAGATAAACCAATACTTAAACGATCAGAAAATATCTAATTTAAACAGTGAGAAATACAAATAAAATAAATATCATAACACTTTTATACATTCGTTGTAACAAAACGACCTGCACGAAGTTCGGAGCTGCCAAGATAATTTGATCGCACTGTACTGTCAAATTTGACACAAACTTTAACTTTAACTACTTTTTTGATGCAACTCAGCCTAATATAAGCTATGGAAAATGTTATGTTGATGCTGTTGACAGATGGTATAGAAATAGCTCTACATTTTTTTAGGGTTCCGTAGTCAACTAGGAACCCTTATAGTTTCGCCATGTCTGTCTGTCCGTCCGTCCGTCCTCGCTTAATCTCTGTGATCGTTAGCACTAGAAAGCTGAAATTTGGTACCAATATGTGTATCAATCACGCCGACAAAGTGGTAAAATAAAAATTGGAAAAAAATGTTTTATTAGGATAGCCCCCCTATATGTAAAGTGGGAAGTGATTTTTTTTTTAATTTCAACCCTAACTTGTGATATATTGTTAGAAAGGTATTTAAAAATGAATAGGGGTTTACTAAAATCATTTTTTGATAATGTCAATAATTTCGGAAATAATCGCTCCAAAAGTAAAAAACAATGTGTCCCCCCCCTCTAACTTTTGAACCATAAGTTTAGAAAATATGAAAAAAATCTGAAAAGTAGAACTTTATAAGGACTTTCTAGGAAAATCATTTTGAACTTGGATGGAAACAACAGATGGAAACAGCAGTTAACCAATATAATTTGGTCCCTGAATCGTATGAGCGCCTATACAATCTAGAGGTCAAGTTTCATTGGCCCGTAGAAGAAATTGTATAAATTATTATAGCATACCGTTTTGGTACGGAACCCTTCATGTGCGAGTCCGACTCGCACTTGGCCAGTTTTTTTATAAAATGTGCTTGCTCGAGGTTCATCTAGATCACGCCTGATTGAAAGCGATGGACGAGGTCTATAATGGAATGAGTGTACGTACCTACATGCATGTATGATGAAAGGGTCATTAACTCATTAACGAAGACTTGCTACAAAATGTACTTTTACGAAATTCCTAATCAAACACGATTTCCGTATTACAAACCCAGATCAACCTTAAACCAAGCTCGTGTAACCTAGAAATTAAATATATTAACAAATTAATATGAATCATAATAATCCATGCCATTACAACATTAATAATTGCAAATGGTCGAATATAGTAGTCTGTAGTGATGTGCACGATAGTGACATTCGATACTAAGCATCGAGTATCGATCACCCATCTGTAAAGAGGATTTTTCACTTGTCTGAAATTAGTTGTTTAGAAAACGCTTATTCCAAAAACACTGGGTATAGCTTTAAATATAGCGGGCAGAAGGGATACTGACGCGACGCTAGAAATATAGAATACAAGTAGGTTGATATTTTTTTCCTGTAATTAAAAAAAAAAACTAAGTTCGTGGTTTAATAATAACTGCAACAAGGGTCGATCTATAGGTTAAGCCGCGCTTACCTCTTTTGGTCTGTGGATGGGCGACCACAGCGTTACAGCGGTAGGTACCGGGTTTCTTCTGTGCCTCGAACAGCACGTTCAGCTGTTGGTCCCGGCTGCCATATACAGTTCTTTGGCACTCGTTACCGGTAGTCAGTGACCTGACAGTCTGACAACCAGTTTTACCAAAGGGCATCGCATTACCCAGTATTAACTGGGCTATGGAGGTCAGATAGACAGTTGCTCCATATAAAATACTAGTATTCAGCTGCATCCGATTCGACTGGAAACCGACCCCTTAAAAGGCTAGGCAGATGATGTTTTTTTTAATTCTTCGAAAAAGTCGACTAAATTGAGTCAAGTGAAATAGCCTCTTTACACTTAATCGATACTGCACGTGAAGTCGCACGCGCATCCGTCACGAGGCTGCGCTTGCGCATAAAATGTGGGAAACTTGTCTAGTGCGGTGGAATTTAGTAATTGGAACTTAGGCGTTTTTTTATTGCAGAGGTTGGTTTTAAGTATAATTAGATTTTTGATTTTTGCCTTTATTGTGTAGATATTAATAGTAGTTGTGTCTAGACATACCGTCTATAAATGGTTATGATTAATAAGGGGATCTCCAAGGTTAAGCGACGTGTGGTGGAGATAAACCGTAGATTGGTAGCGAGCCAGGGATGGATATCGGTATATAAAAGATCTATTATAGAGAAACGCGAGTATAGATGAAATGAGCTAAAATAATAAAAAAATTATACAAATTTTCGTGTCCGTGCTATTAACCGTTCTCTTGAAACGATGTGTTGTATTTGCAAAATTTCAGCTCGATCAGGCTACGGGAACTGGCTTGAAATTCAGCGGCAAGATTTGATCAATACTTATTAATAACTAACAAGCCAAGTTAAATAAAAGGTTATAAAAACCTGACTGAAAAGTATTGAAACTTCACGATATGGCCCCCAAAACACGCAATTTCGTATAGTTTTATTGGATGATATATATTTTATCCAAATACATGGTGGAACAAAGAAACGGTTATACATCCTACAGACAAACAAACAGGTCAAAAACATAACCCTCCTTTTAGGTTTCGCCGTCGGGTAAAAACTGCGACAAGCTTTTTTAAGTTTATTCTTTTAACAGAGAGATTGAAAGTTGTTAAAAACTCGGATCAAAAAGTAAATACCAAAACCTTATAAGTCTTATAACAATCTAGGTACCTAAAGTAAATGTAATAAATCTCACATTACTGAAATTAATTACCCAACGACCCTTGAAATACTAAACAAAGTGATTTAAACCAAATGGTTTGTATTTACAGAAGCTGCGTCGTCTGAGTCATCTTGTGTAGAGTTGAACCAAGATTTAAATGGGGCCGATGTTTAGTTTGGTACTACTTTTAATAGAATAATGCATTTTCAATATTTTCATAGGTGGGTTATAGAAATAAAACTTAACGTCAAGCATGTTATCCCCTAAGGGTTAGGCACAGATGATCCTAATAGTACCACTCGCATTTCCCCAGTTATGTTTAAGTACTAAGTAATAGGGTGCAAGCCTGTTGCCATCAACCGGGGACAGACCCTACTCTGTAACTGCTACTGAGACATTCCTGATCCCACCCTGAGCACAATATCAATTTGCCCGACCTGGGAATCGAACCTAGGACCTCATGTACAGCAGTCACGATTGCCACCACTTGCCCAACAAGGCAGTCAGCTGATAAAGTGAAGCTAGGTACTTAAATCGGTAATTTTCGTCAACTTTCGGCAATCAACGAAGTTCAAGGCCGTCGTTTCTGGGTGACCTCCTTTTTTGAAGCTACACCATTACGACGTGATCTGCTAAATGTACCCACTTGATATCCTAATGCACTGTTAATGGCTTGCTTCATATTATCGGTTGACCTCCAATTGAGCCATTCACTCTATTTTCTCTTAGCCCGTTAGTTAAGCAGCTTAAGTATAGGTTATGAGTCTGAGGGACATTGTGAAGAAAACGTTAACCTAGAATTCAATATCTTCTTCTAAGCTGGTTAATTACAATATTCAAATTGAGTCAGCCGAAAATTTACCGACGAATTTGTTGGCATTTTCAGTTCGATCCATAAGCTCCTGTGATGTGCAAGTAACAGGACAGGCAGAATACAATATCAAGTGTCGCATCGATCGTTTGTTGGGCAACGCAACATTTACACTCCAGAGCAGAGTCATCTATGAATCTCTACTTGAACAAGTTTACCTTACTTCAGCCAAACTGTATCCGGAGTCTATTTACATTCAGTACCTATGTTTCTGAACTTCACAGACTTCAATTTATGCGTCTGTTAATGAAAATATCTGCTGTTAATTTTCTGTCTACATGGATTACAAAAGTGTCATACTTACACGGTAAAAATGCATGGAACGGTTGACGAAAAACTTGACGATTTCATGAGACCTCTACTTTGCAACACGACAGATTGTATTACTATCAAGATGCTTTCCTAATGACAAATTCTTGTACTGACTGGACAGGTCCCCTGAAATCAGTGTGGTAGCTCACCCCCCGCCCTGCCGCGCGAGCGATATAATGCCTAAATTTTGACTGTTTTTTCTCTCTTGGAGAAAAATTATAAAGAAATTATACATTATGTGACCCGAGATAATACACATTTTTTACGACCTTTATTATGATATAAGTTTTATTTTTCAAAGCCTACAAGTAAAACGATTATTTAGCAATCATTTGGACATGTCTTTGCGATTTAATTGGATGCAGTGAAGTGTAAGTAATCGTGTATCGCATGCCCGCCATATCATGATCGAAGAGTCAACTATGTAATAATTTTTTTTCAAAATTTAAATCAGTTCCATGTACGAGTAAAACGCTATTGTTGACGACGTTTATCGGGGTAACCTCGCCTTAAAAGATAGTTCTCATGTGTGTATACCAAGATTATGTCTGGACCTCAAAAGAGACCATGTCCTCTGAGTTTATTTTGGCTGTTTCTTCTCAGAGCAGTCAGGTACGAAACACCGGACCCATCTGATCTAGTTTTTTAAAGAAAAAAATACGTTTAAAACTGTTTGTACAGATATAGTTCATCATAACCCATGAAATGATGAATTATGTTAAAAATTGCATATAGGTTAAATGCAATTTTTAACATAATTCATTATTTCATGGGTTATGAGGAACTTTTGTAATACAGTAAAAACCAAATATTGTCCAAGATTTGCCATGATATCTCAAAAGCCGAAAAACATCCGAAGCTTACCGAAGGAAAGCCGAAGTTCGATTCTCCCCTCTACCGTTATTCAAGCAAAACATAATCTTTAATTAATCAATAAACAATGTGATCGGGGATGCATTGTTAAACTCATTACCCTCCTCCTTTGAAGTCGGGATGCAGTACACACAATGTTGTATTTATTTATGAACGTGGAGATTTTAATGTGCGGTCGGGTTTAAAACGTTTTATGAGGCTCAAACAAAAAGCTGTATTTTTAATTTTATTAAAACGATCTATTAATAGTCTTTGTCTTTGTGGTTATTGCTTTTGAATTTTTTTTTTTACCAAAGAGATTTAAAAGACTTACAGAGCGGACGTTATGCATATTTTCTTGCAAACTTTTTGATTTTGACACGAATGCTACCTGAAAAACAAGCGCATGACAGTAGACAGGCCGATTTGTTACTATAAAACAAGAGTTGGAGAACGATTTCTTTGGTCCGTCTATCGTCCCTTATATTTGAAGTAATTTTTAAGTTACTTGCTGATGTACTAATTTATTTCATCACTAATACTCTCAAAAAGACGAATTTAAACTGTGACGACACCGCGCCGGCACGTCTTAGAACCAAAAAGTCGAAGACTTCATTGTGACATCTACCAACGCGCAGAGGGTTCACGTGGTGAATTGCAGCCCACTCAATTCTATAAAGAGGAGGTATGTGTCCCAGCAGTAGGACCATTAGCTTATTATGCTTGCTGATGACCCTAATAAAACCACGTTTTGAACGATGATGCTAAAGTTAAACCCACTTGATGTTGCACGTGTTAAAGACTTTCCTTATAATACAGGTTATTTCTTAATCTTGTCGTTCTAAAAAACCGAAGATATACTAGTAATATGTCTGCTACAGCCTACATTATGTTAAACTTATGAAATCCTAATTCAATTCGAGCGATGAGCTCGTGGCTCATTAATAACCCTTTTTTTTGAGAGTGGTAATTTTAAATCATCAAATTACTCTTCCCGCTCTGGGTGGAGCGGAAGGGAGTGTCAGACTTCTACTGACTAAAAACCACCCATGTTCCTTCTTAGCCCTTTGTGTCCGGGGCTGCGGTAATTTCTTTCGAACATTCCGCAGCCCCGACAGGCATAATAACAGCCCCTCAGGTCGAACTTAAGCCAAAACCGCGCTTTCCTGGGTTGGTTCTTGGATAACATAGCGAGTTTCCCCCGTACCTCGGAAAGTATGTCAAGTCGTTGGTCGCTACTGTCATTTGTACATAATTTGACAGTCGTTACAATAGTCAGTAAAATCTCTGATAACCAGTCTTACCAGAACTTGAAACAAAATGGCATCGTTCTGCGCAGGTTCCCTGTTTGATTTGTATGGGACGTCTAAAATTCGACTACTGCGCAGGTTCAACTTATATGCCGCGTGGTATAGGTAGGATTGATAAGGTCATCAAAAGTCATCTAATGTTAAATGTTGGTACTCAGCTGCATCCGATTAAACTGGAAACCGACCCCAAAATATGTGTAAAAAAAAAAGTAGTTAAAAAACTAAAAAACCATTCTTTTGAATATTAAATTATGAAATGAAAAACATAGAACTAAATAGAACCCCGCCTGATTCCAAGTTTTGTTTAATTTAAAATGTGCTTGTTTTTTGCTTTTCAGTTTTTTCAGTCGGGTTTTTTAGTTTTTTAACTACTTTTTTTTATTTCCAACTTTTTAGTTCTTTTGTTTGTTCTTTCGTTGGTCGCGTAAAATTCTTCGCAAATGATTTAACTTTTGTGCTTGTTTATAGGATTTGTCACTTTGGATTTCTTTTAAACATATAAGTGTTATATATTCTTGTAATCTCCCTTTAAAACCCTTTATTTTGATACCCTACTCGATGGTATTGGAAAAAAAAAAATTTTGAACTCCGCGATTTGGCCCCCAAAAACCGCATTTTTTTTTTGTTTTTTAATTTTAATGTATATTTCATTCAAATCCCTTCATCCGTTTAGGAGTTATGAGGGAACAAAGAAACGGACATACATACATACATACATACATACATACACGTCAAACACATAACCCTCCTTTTGGGCTTCGCCGCAGTCGGGTAAAAAGGCTAGCCAGATGTTTAAAAACGTGCTAAAATATGTACTGTGAAAAATGAAAAAGGATAAATGTAAAACGTGCCTTTTAAAGTGGTGTTAAAATAAACACGTGTTGTTGCACTCAAAGCACGGGTTACAGGTATTTGGTTTTAATAGGTCGGTCCATCCTTGGGCAGGAAAACTGGGTCATCGAGTGATAATATCTATGTTTAGATGTGATGTTTAAAAACAATTGTGTTTACTTTTTGAGGTACTTATGGAACGGTGTTTTGGTGGGTGGTTTTTAGTCTGTAGCCGCCATATTAATAAAAATAGTTAAATCTGGTTTAACTTACGCTTGGTTTATCTCGCATGCCGCCTCACTTCAAAAATATTCAAAAGAAAGTGACTGCATGCGAGATAAACCAAGCGTAAGTTAAACCAGGTTTAACAATTTTTATTAATAAGGCGGTATAAGTTGACACTCCTTTTCGCTCTGCCCAAGAGCGGGAGGGGTTATTTGATGATTTTCCACCAACCCCAAAAAAAAAGTGCTTATGGAACGGTGCGCCCGTGTTCCACGCGTGCCTCAAAGAGATGTCAGCAAAATGAAAGAGGTCTGCAAAGGCCTCAGCCTGCCGGTACTGTGGGACTGTTCGAAAGAGATACCGGTGCCTCGGAACTCAAAGGACTAAGAAGGGACATGAGTGGGTTTTAGTGTTTACAAGTCTGAAACACCCATTTTTTTGTTTTAGAAATCATCAAAATGAGGAGTCATTTTGATCATTTTGATTTTGGTCATTTTGAACTATCCTCTCGCAGGTCTGCTGGAAGAAATTTCTTTTGAAATAAGCAGTACCTTTGTGCTCTTCTATTTGTTATGTTTTTATCCTTTTTTGTATTTTGTGTGTGCATAAATAAATAAATGATTTCTCACCCTCAAAAAAAGCTCCGCTCTGGGCAGGGCAGTAGGGAGTATCATACTTCTACTGATTAAAAACCACCGATATTCCTTCTTGAGAGCAGTGGTGGCCCAGTGGTGGCGGCCCCGACTTACGAACAGTTGGTCGTGGGTTCGAACCCAGGCAGGCGCATTACTTTGTGTAATTTATTTCATCACCACTGCTCTCAAAACGGTGAAGGAAAACATCGTGAGGAAACCGGCATATCTTAGAACCAAAAATTCGAAGATATGCGACATCTACCAATCCGCACTGGGCCCGCGTGGTGGATTACCGCCCATCCCTCTCCTAGAGAGGAGGCCTGAGTCCCTGCAGTGGGAACATTATAGGCTGATGATGATGATGATATTCCTTCTTTGCTTTGTGTCGAGGCCGCGGTATCTCTTTCGAACAACCCGCAGACCCGATGGGAGTCCGACACTCCATTCTTCAGACTTCCGCTCCGCCGAAAGTGGGGGGGTGAGTCTATTTACCTAAGAAACGTGATATCTGACAACCAATGATGATTGTTAGATATCACGTTTTTAAATTATAAATCAAATATGACTAGCATTTCACCCGCGACTTCGTCCGCAAAAATTGTGAAAGTGTGGCTAATTATGCATGATATTTTAAATGTGATTTATAGCCAATAGCACCAACGAACAGCGTAGCATTATGCGAGTGAAAGAGTTTTTAGAATTCTTTAATTAGTTTCGGAGATTACCTTCTACATACAAACTTAGAAACAAACAAATTTTACCTCTTTTAGAATTAACCAGTATAGATAGCACGTGTTTAGGCATGCGCTTCGAATTTGTGTCTCTGCAATGTGTAGAGGTCAATGATCGATGTTTTAGCGAGTAGGTATACGATTCAAAATATTCGATTTAGCTTAAATGTCTTTTAGATGTTTTTCTGTAATAAATATGCTATAGGTAGAGACTTAGTTGGTAGCGGGCGACATGAAGCTGCAGCAAACGACATGTCGCCGCGACACTACTGATTTCTACGTATTTCTATGAAATTCCCTCCGTAGTTAGCGACATGAAGCTAGCGACGCGTCGTCGAGCGGCAGACGGCAGTGTCGTCCGACCGCAGATCAGTAGTGCCCATAGATAACAGAAACAACAGGAGATATGTCCTTTAGTGAAACGACATGACGCAACGACGTGTCGTGTCGACATGAAGCGAAGACATGTCGTCTGCTGCTGCTGCGTGCAGTCGGCTACCAACTTGTACCTTTACAAGCTTATATAAGCTTATGTACCTGTAACTATTAATCTAAATGAAAGTTTTTTCTACTTTTCCCGGTTTCCGATTGAGCTTTAATTTTGTCATCATCATCATCAGCCTATGCTAGTACCTACTTTCGGGACACACCCTCTATGAGGGTGATGGGCTATTATAATCCACCACGTGGGCCCAGTGCGGGTTGGTAGATGTAACATGTCTTCGAGTTTTTGGTTCAGGTCATACAGGTTTCCCCACGATGTTTTCGATGTAAGTTTGTATACATGCTTAAATTGCATGACAATGCATGGTCGGGCAAAGTGTTATTGAATTACTCTATCACGAATTTCTTAGTAGCAGCCACGGAGCCCGAATCTGTGCCCGGTTGATGGCAATAAGCTTGCTCTTACGTGGAAATTAAAACATAACTGGCGAAATGTTGCTGTACTATTAAGTACACCACTGCCTGCTTCGGGGATTACAGGCGTGATGTTGAGATGATGGGGTTGTAACACGTTCACACAGCAACCTATCAAACTTTACAAAAAACTTTATAGATCTCTCATTCTACGAGAAATCTATAGAAAGCGAGGCAAGCTTATACTGGAAATGTATACCGTGTGTGTACATACCATAAAGTCTCGTCTAACTTTTTCCAAACAATGTTCGGGTCAGCTTCCAGCCTCACCAGATACAGCTGAGTATAGCAGTCGGCACGTAAGTTGAAACAAAATGGCGGTCGTTCGTGAAGCTACAATCATGAAAATAAGTCGATTGAGACCCGATAATGTATTACAGATTGCATCCCGTAAGTTGAATTATGATCTTGAATGCTCAGTTGCACATTTTCGTTCGAATCTCACTCTATTTTTGTCATTTTACCTATGCCGACGACCGCCATTTTGTTTCAACTTACGTGTCGACACTGCCGACTGATATACCAGTATTTTACATGGAGCGATTCTTGGTAAGTCTGGTCGTCAAACTTTCGGGCCACTGACTGTAATGGTACCCGACATTCCATAACAAAAAGGAATGCATATGTTTATATCAGTTCAGCTGTGTTCTACTAATCAAAAAATCTAGGTTTCTAGGGCTCGTTAGTCGCAGTCACAATGAGTTATTGTATAAACTATCTATTTTTGTCTTGGAATTTTTGTAAAAAAGGATGTTATTTTAACCGATATTCTTTGAACTATTGTATTAGTAACGCCGGTATTTTATTTAATAGTTAGTTTTGAAGTGTCTTTGTAAGGTTACATTTGATTTGAAACCAGGCAAATAGGTTTTAAATAACAAGGATATTTCAGACGCATATTTGACTAGATTAAATGTACTTGTATGGAGTTCGAGTAACCTGTAACTTTGCTTGATATTTTCCCTTTATCTATGTTGATGATCACATAATCACAAATCAGAAAAGGAAGTCGCTGGCACAAAAAGCGAATCAAACAAACAAAAGTCACTAACCCCGGAAACTTATTTACACTCGTAGCATTTTCCTTCTCTTTGTTGTTTTCAGGAATAATTATTATTGTTGTCTAGCCAACTGATGGGTACCAGTTAAGCGGGGCCCGCGGGTCCACTCAACCTAATGCATTTTTGAATTGGTCAACTGGACCCGATGACAAATTTTGTGATTTGATAGTCAATTATGAAGACTTAGAAAGAAACGGTGGATGAACTGTGTAAAAGATGATATGGCAAGAAAGGAGCTGTCTGATGTGATGAGGAGTAATAAAGAAATATGGAACAAGAAAACATGCTGTGAAGATCCCAAATCAATTTGAGATACGGACGAGAGAATGATGATTTCTGTAAGTATTTGTTAAATATGTGTATGTGTTAAATAATTTCACGGGCTTCTGTGATGCTTCCACGTTGAGGAAAACTTTATCCGGGAAAGGGGATATTTGTAGGACTGAAATTCTACACCGGTCTACATGTATAGAGAGTTAACGCAATGATCGATGATCGTCCTATATCTCGTGAGAAAAGAGGTCTTTGCACTGTAAGGGTTATAGGGGTAAGTTGTACAAGACAGATGTAGGCGTTACTGATTTGTATTACGAAATACGTTAGTATATGCCATTAACTGTATTGATCTAGAAGTCGTAAACGCCACTGTTGTGTCCTGTGATACCCGGGGTGATAGCACTAATTACTCTGGATCACCGGCTCACCAGATCATCCAAGTCTTCAGTCCCGGGTCGCTTCACAACACACTTCCCGCCATTTGTGGTGACTGTCAAGTGTCCCTTGTGACAGCTCCCTGACACTTGTGTCCGTGAGACGGTGTTGCTATATCTATTAGATACACCTCAGATACACTACAGCCACAAAATAAAATTAAATTGTAGCACCCTGCCACAAGGACTGGATTTCCGCATCAAGCCCATGATCCTATTGCCTAAAGACAGCCTCTTCCGATATTAAGCCCTTTTTTGCTGAGTGTGAGCGCAAATCTCAATAAATCTATGCTTATTAATTCCGTCTTAAAATAATCCTCTTTAATGAATGCAAAATTAAATTATAAGAAAGCGTTTACACTATTAAAAAAAACTGTTATATTATACAAGTTAAACACAAGTATGTATTATTCTGGTTGCAGGTAAAGAAATTAATTATCGAGAAGAAATCGGTATTCAAAAGTGACAAGGGCCCGAAGAGGACGATGATGACAAATAGGCTCGCCCTGTATTACATGGAACTTAAATATATCGAGCAAAATATGGGTGATTAGGTACACCTCTCAATAAACCTGCTGGGTTTACAGTCGTTATTTTCATGTATATTAATCCATTGATCCATCAGTCTAGGCTCAGTAAATTGAAGCGTCGGAGACGTCATTCATGGTGATAACCAAGGGAGCAGGTGAACGGACATTTAGAGCAGACCAACCAGTGGGATGTACCCAACTAGTCCATACTTCGGATTCATTCACGCAAAAGGTTATCTCTCTAAGCTGATAAATTTATAACTTTATCAGTTCTACAACAGTTAACAAATAAGTCATCTTATCTAATTCCAATATAAATTATATTGATTTTTTCCCGGTTAACCTCGAAACCATAGAGAAAGAGACAATAAACTCTATGGTACGTTTATGGTTTTGATCTAGAAGTCAAGTTGACAGCTTTGGACTTATCACGTCGCGCGTCGTGCCCATTCATAAAAAAGAGTTATAAATTATGGTAAAAAGAGGTTTTGGGTTAAACCCATAAATTAGAATAATGGTTTATCAATGGACTGAAAATAACTTTTCGTAGTACTAATTTCATTCATAATTTTATGTACAGCTGGCGAAATGCGGATGAACAGGTGCCAGCCCAATAGTTTTTCAACTGTAGGAAGTTGAAAAACTATTACCTATAGTGACAGATTGTGGTAGTTTGATGTGGGATACACAACTGTCGTGATGGTGGATTGAAGGAGAGGACTTGTAGTGAATAAAATACATGTTTTCCTTTACTCTATAGTAAATGACAGTATTCATGCAGTGCTTTTTTTTTAAAAAAAAAACGTTACCCCACACTAGGAATTTCTCCTGTATTGTGGGTGCGTTTACAAACATTTAAAGTCACATACACAAACATCCAGACCCAGACCGGGATTCGAACCCGCGACATGCTGCGCAGCAGTCAATCACCTCAACCACTGCGCCAACCGTGCCGTCACCGTGCTTTCATTTTGAAGAACACTAGGTTAAGAGAAATAAAATGCAGTGCTGCAATACTAAAAAAATATAAAAATAAAATTTTTGTGGTGCCAACAAAGCGATGTTTCAAATCATGCATTTTTGTTTTAGTAGTACTTAACATAATTTAGATTTTTTTTGTAGTTTCTTATTTTTACACATTCACTAGTCTAGATTTTCCAAGAATATTGCTGTCCCATTTATGTCGAGAAATCCTGCTCTTGTATAAAAATAAAACGTAACATTTCTTGGTACTCGGTCCGGAAACTGTATCAAGAATTCAAGACCGGAATTCCTGAATCGTTTCCAGGATATGTCAGAAATTCTTTTCGTAGAGTTCATCGTACTTTTGTTGGTATCCTAGATACCTACATCTTTGCCTTTTAATAATATGTTTTCTAACCTAAGCAGCAGGTCTTATTTTACAAAAAAAAAGCTATATTATTAAGTTGTAACCCAGTTAGTACTGTATAATACGAGTACGATATCCATTGGTAAGACTGGTTGTCAGAATTTCAGGCCACTAACTACCTTTTTTTTTTGTTCTCGGGGGGAAACCTTCAAAAGGCGACCGGTCTTCTGGGGAGAAGACCGGGGAGTGTGGGATTCTTACCTCACTAAAACCACCCCGGTGGTCACCATCCGCACATAAGAGAAGGCACCGTTACCTCTTAAAAGACCTGTCCGGTGCCTCCTCTGTGCAACGCCTGTTACGGCACTTCTCTGGGAGGCCACTCACTACCTACTTACTTGAAACGACTATCAAAGATCTACAAATGAGAGCTGAGATCCAACGGCTTATCGTGCTTTCCGAAACACGGAAGAAAACTCAGTATGTAATGGGATAGTCACCCATCCACGGATCAACCTAGCCAAGCACGGCTTAACCCGAACGGTTATTATTATTTAACCACGAGCTCCTGCCTTATACTCTAAGTAACAAGGTTGAAAATTGGTAAACCCTCAGTGAACTTCAACTATTTATAATTATATTCTTGAGATTACTAACCTCAGACAAATTATTCAAATGGTTAACCTCTACCTTCTACAATCATAATAGTTTCTTACATGGTTATAAAGATATTCAGTTCTTGTTGATTTATTTATTTTCCAAGTTATGAATAGGTTTGTGATTTTCGACCTTGGAATATTAATACATTTCGTGTTATTATTCTTTAAACATACTGTACGTGACTTCTCGACATATAGGTGTTTTATCAAAGTTAGGTTTCCGTTTCTTGTCTTTGAATCAACGGACCATCGTCATCAGCCTTTAATCTTCCCACTGCAGGGACTCAGGCCTCCTTTCTAGGAGAGGGATGGGCGGTAATCCAAAACACGGGCCCTGTCCGGGTTGGTAGATGTCACATGTCTTCGAATTTCTTGGTTCTAAGATATGCCGTTTTTCTCTCGATGTTTTCCTTCACCGTTGTAAGAGCACCGGTAGTGATATAAATTACACACAATAATACGCCTGCTTTGGTTCGAACGCATGACTTAGGCCCCTACCACACGGCGTATTTTAAACGGGTCTGTCTCCACCGATCCCGGGATCCGATTTGACGTAACACGGATCCCGGCGATTTGTCTCCACGGATCCCGGGATCCGTTTCTACAAAAAAAAAAAAAAAAAAATTGTGTCCACGGATCCCGGGATCCGTGGCTACAAGAAATCTATATAAATAAAAAGAGAAGTCCTGACTGACTGACTGACTGATTGACTGACTGACTCATCAACGCCCAGCCCAAACCCTTGGACTTAGAAAGCTGAAATTTCGCACAGAGGTTTCCTTTATAATGTAGACAAGGAATAAGGAAGGATTTTTCGAAATTCAACCCCTAAGGGAGTTAAATAGTAAAAAATAAAAATGTAGAAACGGATCCCGCGTACAGAGTTAAGAAGTTAAGCATAATATTTTTCGAAACTGGTTTTCTTTTTAGGGTTCCGTAGTCAACTAGGAACCCTTATAGTTTCGCCATGTCTGTCTGTCCGTCCGTCCGTCCTCGCTTAATCTCTGTGACCGTTAGCACTAGAAAGCTGAAATTTGGTACCAATATGTGTATCAATCACGCCAACAAAGTGGTAAAATAAAAATTGGAAAAAAATGTTTTATTAGGGTAGCCCCCCTATATGTAAAGTAGGAAGTGATTTTTTTTTTAATTTCAAACCTAACGTGTGATATATTGTTGGAAAGGTATTTTAAAATGAATAGGGGTTTACTAAAAACATTTTTTGATAATGTCATTATTTTGGAAATAATCGCTCCAAAAGTAAAAAACAATGTGTCCCCCCCCCCTCTAACTTTTGAACCATAAGTTTAGAAAATATGAAAAAAATCTGAAAAGTAGAACTTTATAAGGACTTTCTAGGAAAATCATTTTGAACTTGTATGGAAACAGTTTTTGGACAAAAAAGACAAAAAGTTGTACAAAATAATTTCTGGACTAAGTAGTATAATCGTATATGCAAGCATTTTTTTTAACTTCGTTTACATATTTTATTATCCTGAACGTATCTTTTTTCAAACAAAAAAAGAATTATTACTACGGAACCCTACACTGAGCGTGGCCCTACACGCTCTTGGCCGGTTTTTTCTACTTTCAAACGAAAAGAAGTTATAATTTAAAATTATAAGGATTGGTGTAGTAAAGTCTCACAAACTACCAGGAATCCAGAAACATGAAGGAGGTACTGTCTATATTCTTATTAGGAATCTCATAATCAAATCTATAAATCTTTAAACCTTTCTAATACCATGCAGCTTTTTTTTTACCTGAATAGTAAAGTCTTCGAAACTACCAGGACAACAGAATGGTTAAGTATTAGAGTCATGAAAAAAAAAAAGTATAAGATAAAATAAAAGGACCTTTTATAAAAAAAAAACTACCAGGAGGCCAGAATATGAAGGAGGTATTGTATATTGTTAATTGGAATCTCTTATTCAAATCTATATACCTTTTTAATACAATGTTTTTTTTTTTCATTAGTCTTCGAAACTACCAGCAGGTACACCAGAATGCGGAAGTATAGCTCCCGACACGTAACTTGGCAAGGTTTCGAAATTCGAATTTAAAGTTCGCGCATCGTGAAACGAAAAAAGATCACTTCTTTTCGTTTGACGATGCGCGAAAATCTGATTTAAATCAGTTAGGTTAGGTTTAATTAAAAAAAAACATATCGAATGTACCTATATCAAAACATCATTAATAAAATTATCATCAATAAATTATTTCATAGTATCAAACAGAATGAAGATACTCTTAGTAATCAATAATTGTTACGTTATATTTAACAAATCATCACTAAATCAGAACAACACCATATATTAATAATAACCAAAAATAAAATGTCTATGCAATAACTTAAAAATTACTATATAATTTTATTCAGAAGTGAGTAGTTAATGCTTGTTTTACAATATTTACAATCAACAATTTACAGAACTTTAATTAAAATATCTCTACAAGTAAGTACAAAGTGAAGAATTACAGGGCGTCAAAACTCTCGTCCACATCGTTGTCAACAAGAAACTGCCCAGAAGGCTAGCAGCATTGCCACGTACAACACTCTGATCACGAGAAGAGTCGACCAACGGCTTGGCAATTTCCCGAAATACTAGGTGGACACTCGGGCCTCATGGCCATAGTATTTCAGCATTCTGGTGTACCTGCTGGTATTTTCGAAGACTAATGGAAAAAAACATTGTATTAAAAAGGTATATAGATTTGAATAAGAGATTCCTATTAACAATATACAATACCTCCTTCATATTCTGGCCTCCTGGTGGTTTTTTTTTTTATAAAAGGTCCTTTTATTTTATCTTATACTTTTTTTTCATGACTCTAATACTTCACCATTCTGTTGTCCTGGTAGTTTCGAAGACTTTACTATCCAGGTAAAAAAAAAAGCTGCATGGTATTAGAAAGGTATAAGATTTATAGATTTGATTATGAGATTCCTATTAAGAATATAGACAATACCTCCTTCATGTTTCTGGCCTCCTGGTAGTTTGTGAGACTTTACTACACCAATCCTTATAATTTTAAATTATAACTTCTTTTCGTTTGAAAGTAGAAAAAACAAAACCAGTTTCGAAAAATATTATGCATAACTTCTTAACTCTGTACGCGGGATCCGTTTCTACATTTTTATTTTTTTTTTCTTGTAGCTACGGATCCCGGGATCCGTGAACAAAAAAAATTATTATTTTTATTGTAGAAACGGATCCTGGGATTCGTGGAGACAAATCGCCGGGATCCGTGTTACGTCAAATCGGATCCCGGGATCGGTGGAGACAGACCCTTTTAAACACCCCGCCGCCGCGCG
Organism: Diarsia dahlii; assembly: GCA_949775195.1. Classification (NCBI taxonomy): domain Eukaryota; kingdom Metazoa; phylum Arthropoda; class Insecta; order Lepidoptera; family Noctuidae; genus Diarsia; species Diarsia dahlii. The sequence continues at coordinate 8,005,231 of OX459210.1, read as the reverse complement.
CCGTCGTCGGCGTCGTAGATGTCAATTTTTACGTGAGTGAAGCGAGTTTGAAACTCGTTTGAAGCGCGTGCTAAGGGTTGTCCGTGTGCTTAGGTTACAAAGGTTACAAGGTTGCGTTAAAATTTATTTTTGAAACGCGTATACGCGCTTCATCTGCGCGTTTAAAATACGCCGTGTGTTAGGGGCTTCACTGTTCGTAAGTCAGGGCCGCCACCACTGAGCCACCGCTGCTCTTACAACACCAATTTTAGAGAAACAAAATATAGTCTATTTCATACTGTTAACCACAACATTTATTATGATACGATTTTAATGTAAATTAACCACAGCGCATCCATGTGTAAAACGTGACAGCGTTGATAAACGCAGAACAGTAATTAAAGTAGAATCTGTCTACATTACCCGGAATGCATGGAATGAAGAGTATGTTGATGTTTATCTTATGATACCTACATGTTGAAATGGAACTTACTATTACCTATAAATGAACATATGTGAATAAATGACCATATTATTAATAACTTGAGTGATTCTCTTTCCGTATTAATGCAAAATGATAAAATCTAATAATTAATACAATTGTATACTTTTGTTATTGTAGTCTTTTTTTTGTTTACATAACGTATCCTTCATAAGGTGACCGTTTGACTGGGAGAAGACTGAAAAGTATAGGATTTTTAATGTGGCTCTGGTTGGCTGGACAATACTTCAAAACGGCTCGCATTTACCATAGGGCAATAGGGCACTTTATGTGACGGCTAAACACCCATATTTCAGAATAGGTGACGCTACAGAATCTTAGATAATCGATCGAAAGCGTGTCCAGCCAGCTTGAAAAACCACTTTTCGCTGGTCTCTCAATCTCGGTAACGGAAGTGATTTTGACGACTTTTTGCATATCAACGGGCGTCACATAAATATGTGACAGGCATCAAGCTAAAAGTTTTGTGATACGTACAGTGGTTTAGCAGAAAAATGCAAAAAACTGTGTCCAGCCATCTTGAATTTACGTAAAAAACTTTTGGCTGGCACTTCCGAATCCCACATAACGGGAGCGTTTTCGAATATGGTTCCTTTACTAATACTTGGTGACGCAATGTGTGACAGTAATAACTTTTGATTTATGGCGTCACATGTAAGGGTTTACGAGATATCAATGAAAACTTAATGTATACTTGTGTCCAGCCATCTTGAACTCAGGCTGGCTGGACACGTGTATCTCCGCTGCCTGATGATCTACGACCTTCAAAATGTTATCAAAATGTTGTGACGGGGACGATAATGATAACCTGAAATATTCGGAAGTGCCAGCCAAAAGTTTTTTACGTAAATTCAAGATGGCTGGACACAGTTTTTTGCATTTTTCTACTAAACCACTGTACGTATCACAAAACTTTTAGCTTGATGCCTGTCACATATTTATGTGACGCTCGTTGATATGCAAAAAGTCGTCAAAATCACTTCCGTTACCGAGATTGAGAGACCAGCGAAAGTGGTTTTTCAAGCTGGCTGGACACGCTTTCGATCGATTATCTAAGATTCTGTAGCGTCACCTATTCTGAAATAAGGATGTTTAGCCGTCACATAAAGTGCCCTATTGCCCTATTGTAAATGCGAGCCGTTTTGAAGTTTTGTCCAGCCAACCAGAGCCACATGATTTTTATTAACTCACACTTTATACATGAACACAATACGTACATCAGAAGAAGCACTGTTGTCTATTAAAAGAGCTGTCTGGAGACGCTGAAAACTAACAAAACCTAGCACCTAGTTTACCTCTGTCATGGCGACCACGACCACTCTGCCAAGAAGTGACGACAGAGGGAGAGTTTACCAAATGTTCTTTTTTTTTAACTTTTACGTCGAAGAAACATTTTGGAGCACCTCGTCATCATTATTCTCCTGTCCTTATCCCAATTTAGCAGGCCTTTTCTTCCATATTCTCTTTTATTTTCCTTTCTTATCATCTCAGCAGTCACCTCCTTTCTAGCCTTCCTATGGAGCACCTATCTACAAAAAAGCAGAATAATTAATAGTTTCAACGTTTTTACACTACAGTGTAAAAGTACCTCAACAAATCTGTATAATTCCTGCAGTTAGCAATTTATCAGAGTCACAATATATGCTTTAGTAAGCAATTAAAAGACTCGTGTAACACAGTTACAATCGATATCCGGGTCATTTTGTCTATTTGCTGAATAATTTATTGATTAATCGCAATTTTTGTTGCGTCGTCGTGACACCTGTTTTTATTGGTTACCGATGAAAGGAAATTATTTTGCTGAAGTTAGAAAGATAATAGATGATACACAGGTTATTTTAAGTGGCTGATAATCACTGCCACTCAGGTCGATCTTTTCGTTAAGCCGCGGTTGCCTAGGTTGGTCTGCGGATGGGTGAGCATCCTTTACATACATTATCAAGTTTCTTCCATACCACGGAAAGCGGGTCGGGGCGGTCAGATAAGCAGTCGCTCTATGTAAAATACTGGTATTCAGCTGCATCCGGTTAGACTGGAAGCTGAACCTATTATAGTTGGGAAAAGGCTAAGCAGATGATGGATATTGATTTCATTTTCATGTTACGTACCGAAACCAATGTTTTGCAACCTTTATTATCTTATAGTACCTATGTACATCAAAGTTGCAATAGTTATTTCACGAGACATACGCAACTTGGACAAGTGAATACATATTATAGCTCGTGATTGTATTTCATTATGTAACATTATTATAAAGCAATGATATCATTCATTCATTATCTTCTGATTAATTTAAATGATGTCCATCTTCTTAATGATAATCGTGTCCATTAATTACTTTTTTATGCACATTCAATTCATTTGTTTTTATATGCGTAGGTAAGTTTTAATCCATCTTACTTAATGCTGACAAGAAAGCATTGTGTAAGATGATTTGCATCACCGATTTCAAGGTTCCGAAGGTGGCCCCGATGAGTTCTGGCCTGAAGACCTGTTTGTAAATCAATTATACTAAGGTTCAATCAGTTTCTCTTATGGTTCTGTACCTTCCATAATATTTCTGGGCTCCTGGTACTTTGAGACTTTACTGTCCTTGTTTCTCATTTCCAAAAAAAAAAAACTACATGGTATTACAAAGGCTTAATACAGATTTGATTTAAAGATTCCAATTTCCAATACCTCCTAATGTTTCTGTTCTCCTGGCAGTTTGTGGAACTTTACTAAAATTATTATCGATTACTTCTATTATACAGTCCTTCTGACATTCAAAAGTGCCTGTAATGGCTTAATTGAAATAAAATATTTGAGTTTGAGTTGAGTTTGATACACCCCATCACAAGCAGTCGTAGGTGCTCAATAAAATTAAATATTTTTTAATTTTCCCATTACAGCACCACGTCAAAATATTGATAGGTGCTCAGATGGGAATAGCTTTAGTGCTCTAAGCGTAGGTGCTCTAAAAATCGGTGCTCAAATGGGCATACCTACAAAAACACACTGGATTTGTTATTCAAAATTCTTTCACCATTACAATGCTAAGGCATATAACCTACGTTTAAAAATAAACATCCACCCGTGTGAAGCCGGGACGGGCCGCTAGCTTCTTATGAAGTTATTATCTAATGCCTATTTACCTATTACGACATCTACGTGAAGATACATCTATACTTAGTTACTGATGACATCTTATTAACTAAGCTGTAATTTTAGATACAAGTACCTTGGAAATTGTCCTTCGCAGTGTCAACAGTGAGGCTGGTATGGAAAATTTTATTACAAAGGAATCATTACCCAAACCTTTCATTATGTTGAACTTAGCACTTGAATTAAGGCAAAGACTGGCCTGTAGCTATTGCTTCTTCAGTTTTTGGGTCGAGCAAATGGACCTACCTATTGAAGCTGAGAAGAATGTCGGACCCAAGGATAAAGTTGATCAGTGCAATGGTCTGTGCACGTCCTCAATTATTAGGGCTGCTTTTTATACGACTGCCCCAAAAAAAGAGTGTGAGTGTTTTTAGCGTTCATGTATGTATGTATGTTTGTGAGTTTTTGAAACATGTTTTATGGAGCACTTTTGTGCAAAACTTGATTCTAAACCTTGCGGTTTTAGACAGTGCATTAAGTCATTTGGGACATGCTTATGTCCAGCAGTGGACGTCTTTTGGCTCAAATGATGATGATGATTAATTAATTTCATCCATCCACTGCGAATCTGCGATCTATCTCACCATCGCTTTGCACGAGTGAACCGAGATACTGAAGAACTGCGCTATCTAGTTCCATGGCAGGATTGGAGATACCGCTGAAATCACAGAACATAATTATATTCGATTTTAGTTCCGCTAATTTTCATTGCTCATAATTATCTTTCACTTTTCGCGATTGGAGTGCAGCCGGTGGCCCAATGGTGGCGACTGGGCGGCCCCAACTTACAAACTAGGTTCTTTCGAATCCATACAGGCTTCGAATGAACCTTACTGTAAAAAAAATATATTAAATAAGTTTTTGCCTGATAATACGAGTGTATAATACAGGAGGGCAGAGGTGAGCTGATAAGTTTTGAACGAGTCATCGTTTGATAGCAGCTGTTCACTGTTATACAGATAGGTACGTCTACTGTCTGGCTAAAATTAATAAAGAGATAATAATCAATGATAAAAGCTTGATAAAAATTAGATAACTGGTGAAATTTGGGTGAACTATTAGGTACACCTCTGCCTAACCCTTCGGGGGTTACAGGCGTGGTGTTATTATATTGAGAACAGTCTTAAGAGCGTTTGCTACCTCAGATTAGCAACCCTATTTGTGGTGGTTCAAACTTCGCTTGAAATACTGTTAGAATAAAGTTCTAATCAGCTTGCACTACAAAGCGGTTGTTACGTCTTTCGCTGCGGCCGAATAGTGCGAAATTAGTGGTATTTTGCGAATTACAAAAAAACTATTGATTGCACTAAAAAAGTAAAACAACTACTTTAGTATGTTGCTTGTAGAATTATTTGGCAAAAAAATCAGAACGATGACATGTATTTTAGTATGGTTTTTACTCGTTATTAAAGAAATTTTTAGAGGTATCTTCGCGATTTTTTTCTATCGGGCAAAGTTAGTTGTATTATGTTTTTACAACACTATGTCACTAGCATATATTCTGAAGAATATCATATATTTTTCTGATGTTGATTACTGCAGTGAATCATATACTTTTACGCATTAAAAAACTCGCGTTTGAGGTACCATAAGCTCTTAACCAGGCTGTCAGAAATCCAAGAGTAATCAATTATAATTATCGTAAGCCTTTAATGTCCCACTGCAGGTCAAAGGCCTCCCTTCCCTCTTTTCACTTTTTGCGATTGTACGCCAATTCTGTGAGAAAGAGTTATCATAATTTTATAAAAATGTCTTTGCTAATCTTTGCCTTTAGAAGAAAAAGAGGTTTTTCCACACATCTCATCATTGATGTTCATAATGCGTATGTTTTACTTAGCCAAGCCAACAACATAATATTTACTTGTCACCAACTGTTAGTATTAACACGAAGTATTATAATAACTGTGGTAACACTATATGATGATGCATGATGACTTGTAGAATGTTCTGGAAGGTGCAGCCTTGATAGTTGGATGGGAAAATTTACTTGATTAGTTAGAACATGATATTAAATACCTAAGTTATTATGGCTAGAACTATGGCTGTTTAATTTTTGTATCACAGCCGATTGCATTATTTTTGTATACCTCCTTTTTGCATTTTCTCTCATAACTGACTGACAAAATACTGGCCACCCAAACCACATTACTCATTTCTCAACAATGGAGAAGTCAGTGTAAATCTCTTCATAATATTATAAATATCTATAGTTCTATGCGATCCTAGTAGCTATCTTCGCGATAAGCATGGCGGAAACACTATAGGAAGTGTCGAAGGGTGGGCGTTTTGGGGGATTGTCTCTTAGAAAATTTGACGTTCGGAAAGTGCTTAAACCAGGCTTATTTGATTAAATAACTTTTAATCTTTTATATTATTTTGGACAGAAACAGGTCTTTATTACAACAAACTAGTAGGTGATAACGTACTGTTCCATATCGGACCATGGAATTACGGAATGTCAATCGCCTACAACTTTCTGCAGTCCTGGTACTCCCGGATACAGAGTAACCATCGCGGCTCTTTCCTACACCCTGTTTTTTTTCTACGCTAGTCCACATCAGTGTTTGTAATAAAAGAATATCATTAATAATTGTCAGTTTTCCTCGTAACCATTGTTTGGTCAATTATTTGCACGCACGTTTCTGAGATGGCCCACTCAATACGGGACAGGTACAGAGAAATAGTGATGATTAAGCCGTGTTAGTAAATATTATGAATGTGTTCGCGAAAAACTTGATAGCGGATCACTTTAGGGTTGCTATACCTACGTTTTGTGTAATATTAGACAGTTTAACAGAAAATCTCGTATCAAAACCCGTAAATTGTTAAATTGTCTCGGCAACTAGATCTTGGAAATGAGACACGCAGTCCCTCCCAGCATAATTAATAAACAAGTGTGCAATAAACTGAATCGGGTTGAACTGGAAGCTGATTCAAAAAATTAGGGAAAGACCAGGCAGATGAAGATTGTGACGAGTGTTCAGCGTCAAAAATAAAAGGTAATGCGATAGAATTATAGAAAGCCCTATAAGTGACAATATTTGCAAATCCTTGACCAAACTACAGCTTACTAAGTAAATGATGGCTTCGAATAAATCCAAGAATCAAAACTTTGTTGTGAATCTGAGGCATTATGTCAATATTTTGATCAAGACTACTTTATGAATCATCTGAGTTGCCACGACAACTAAACGTACCGATTTGTCCCAATACAGCCCCCTATACTATACCCTACCCTACCCTTTTTTTGTTCCGGGTTGGAAACTCCCTCCACCCTGAGGCGAGCGAGAGGGGTCTGTCAGACTCTAACTGACTAATAACCACCCCGGTATTCCTTTCTCATACTTACACCGGGGATCATGGAAACTAGTGCGAGAGTGCGACCCTATCATATCTAACCCAACCCTACCCAATAAGCACCCTATCAGTTTGTGTATGATTGTTAGTTTGCAAAAAAACCACATTTTTTCAATTATTCCGCTTCATACCGAAGCGAATAAAGTCGTCATCATCATAAATATATACGTCATTATATAAATTTAATAACTAAGCAATGTTTTAAAGATGTTTATCATTCAACTAATCTCGTAATAACTCCTCAAGGTCCAGGAGACTTCACATAGTGGCCCAAGTCAATTTACTGAGGTAGGTACTCTAATTAGTGTTATAGCTCTACTATAAAAGACTTGTGGGTGTGTCTGTGCTCCTAGTTTGTTTCCATTTTTTTTTTTCATTTACTGAAAGAAATCAGGTAGAAAGGATTTCACCTATATTTTCAACTCCGATAATTGGAAATCCGTAAATGTTCTTCCTAACAATCACAATTCCTAACTACTCTGTCTCTAATGTTCATATTCCGAAGCATTCAACTTCATAATGTCTCTATTATACTTTTATTTGTTTTCCTATATTTTCTCAACATCTTTTACACTATTATTCAGTCATATCTTTTTTGTTTAGATTTCTTTTTATTCATAACTAGCTGACCCACGCAAATTCGTCTGCGTCACATAAATATAGAGATTATAATTAATAAAGTGTGAATTACTATAGGTATCTCTTACTGTTAAATATACTATAACACTCTATACTTGTAAACATTATGATGCAGTAAATATTTTGAATTTGAATTTCCCGGAGGCCAGCCAGAATCCCCCGTACCTACATTGCGACGCGCGAAATATTTTGCCGCGCGGATATTTTTACATTGCGATATCTTCTAAGATATTTGTTTAAACTGTATAGAGTAAAGGGCACAAATATTCTATATTAAATTTCCGTTTTAACAAACACATTTATTTAGATATAGATTAATACCATATGGGTTAAATAAGCTTCGCAAAAAATAATTCTTTTTAACCTATCAGTTTAACTTTTTTTTAGAACTTTTAAAGAGGAACAATTCCTTCATACTTGATATTAGCGTAACTTAAACCGTTTTCGCAGCGCACGCAGCGGGGAAGCTCTCAAAAAGGAAATACCTTTTCCCGTTTTTGTAACATTTTTCATTTATGCTCCGCTCCTATTAGCCGTAACGTGATGTTATATAGCCTAAAGCCTTCCTCGATAAATGGACTATCCAACACAAAAAGAATTTTTCAATTCCAACCAGCAGTTTCTGAGTTTACCGCGTTCAAACAAACAAACAAACAAACTCTTCAGCTTTATAATATTAGTATAGTTAATCAGTATTATTATGGTATGCAAAGATATATTTACAGAGGAGCAACGGTGGCCCAGTGGTGGCGGCCCCGACTTACGAACAGTAGGTCGTGGGTTCGAACCCAGGCACTCACATTACTTTGTGTGATTTATTTCATCACCGCTGCTCTCAAAACGGTGAAGGAAAACATCGTGAGGAAACCGGCATGTTTTAAAACCTAAAATTCGCAGACATGTGACATCTACCAATCCGCACTGGGCCCGCGTGGTAGATTATAGCCCATTCCCTCTCAAAGAGAGGAGGTCTGTGTCCCAGCAGCGGGAACATTTTAGGCTGTTGATGATGAAAGATATCCATAGGTTAGGTTAGAACTGTGACCAACTACGCGCGAGCCGAGCGAGCGAAGCGAGCGGTGCCGCGGTAGCGAACGCCGCCGAGTGCTACTTTGAAATTGGTCGCGAAATTATTCTAAGTATATTTTTCATCGTGCCCCCAAGACGACACTCTGACCTGAATTTCATTCATTTAAGACAAAAAATAGTGAAACGACTTTAATCATTCTAAACAGTTGTATTAGTGAAAATATTATGGTAATTATGTTTAGGGATAAAAGTGATAAAAAACAGTAGCCGCCTTATTACAAAATGTAGTTAAACCTGGTTTAACTTAGACTTGGTTTATCTCGAATGACGTCTCACTTCAATAATATTCAAAAGAAAGTGACGGCATGCGAGATAAACCAGGTCTAAGTTAAACCAGGTTTAACTACCTTTTGTAATAAGGCGGTAGGAGTTTAAATATATTTACAATAACGATATTATTAATTAAAATTTTCGGAAACATGATTGAGTGTTATGAACATCGCCGGTAGCACTACAAACAGTATTCACATGAATGAAAACTTTAGGATGAAAATTTTTAGGAAGAGTGATGATCATTCGGATTACAAAATATAAATATGCTAAATAAAAATCTACCAATTAATTATTCGGTCAAATTTATTTCATATGTATTTATAAATGTAAGACTATACTAAATATATAAACTAAACTAACCTAAAAACAAACTAACTATAAAAGTGCATCGAAAAACTGAAAAAATGAAAAAAAAAATATTTCGGTCAAATGAATATTTATACGAAATGACTTTATTGTAACTAAAATATAAAGTGATTTTCGACAAAACGTTGTTATACCAAACAAGGGTGAACCTAGTTCCAAATAAAAAAAATACAGAAACCAAAAAAAGAAGAAAAAAAACATTATGTAATAGTGGTATTTATGCGGACTTAATGCCACAAGAAATTATCTACCAGTTAACCTTAGTGTAAAATAAGACAACATTGTGGTAGGATCATCGAAAGATATTGCAAAACATACAAACAAAAAGAAAAAACAGAAGAATATAGATACGAACAAGGATATGTCGAGAACCGCGCGGGTCAGAATTATACAACAAAAAAAAAACAGGTAGTGAAGCGACAAGCCAAACCTCGCGGTTACTCCCCCCCCCCCCCCCCCTCTACTCAACCGCCAGTACAGTTAAATCGATCGCGCGGTTTTGGAGCCCCGTCTGCGCTGTTAGTTGAATTGCGGGCCCCGCGCGGTTCGTACGTCACATTAAAACACGTGTGAACTCGGCATGGATCGCTTCGATACAGAACTATTTATTGATGAAGTAGAAGAGAGACCTGCAATATGGGACCTTCAGTGTGAGGATTATTCCAGTAAAAATGCCAGGTACCGAGCTTGGCAGGAATTGGTTGAGATTTTTGGAAGTGATGACGACACTGCAGAAAAAAAGAGTATTATATGTAAGTTGGTGTTTTTTATTTGGCAAAAATGAACTGATTTGATGTTTTTGTGTCTTGCTTATACGCCCATCGCCATCGTTTAAGAAGTTATGAGCGAATTTATCTTTGATATTCAAAGATGGATGACGGCGCCTCTCTTCCTGCATGCAATGTATAGACCAGTCATTGGTGCAGTTTATACAGATCAGTCAGAGACAAAAATGTTATTACCGAATGAGCGCCCACTCCAACATTTGAAAAAGTAGTGCAATAATAGCCAGTTGAGCGAAAGTGTACCTATTGAAAAATTTATAATATTATTATTTCAGATACAATACTGCAAAAAAAATGGAAGAACATACGAGATTCTTATAATAAAGAATACAGAAAAGGGAAATTGAATCCTCCCAGTGCTGGTACTCGTAAAGGATCCCAATACATGTACTTTTCAAGACTTTCTTTCCTGCAGAAGAATGCAGACATGAATGAAACTACTAATAACATGGAAGAACAACGCAATGAAAGTCCAGAAAGAGATAGTGAACACAATGATGAGACAAGTCAAGTAAACGCCGATGCTACTGAAACATGTTACCTTAAAAGGAAGAAAAAAAACATGCCAGAAGATCAAATAAGTGCTTTAATAGAGAAAAGCATTCAATCTCGAGAAAGACTTCGTAATGAACTTCAAGAAAATAGGTTTTCGAAACAGGACGACGATGGACTATTTTGTTTGTCTTTATGCAAAGAACTCAAAAAAGTACCTGAAAATCTGCGTTTAGCGACTAAAATTGAAATACTTCAAGTGATACAGAAAGGACAAATCAGTGGTGGCGTCTGCTGATTATATTATTGAAGCGGACAGGGAGCTGCTAACTTCGTTACTCAGCTGATTATGCCTAATACTGCATACAGACTGATTAACGGTAAATGTAGATATATAACGTAAATTTCATCAGTGTGGATGCAAGTGCAACGCACACTTGTGATACATTGCAATAATGTGAAAATATTTATGCTGATTCTGATGAACAATAAATAAATATGTCACATGCCTCCATACGTGTTTTGTGTTTTAATTACCCTGACTAATTCAATTAATTTGTGGCGACTAGCGACATCTATCGCAACACCAGCGTACTAACAAACGATCGACAGAAGTTCCTACATCGCGCTATCAACATTATCCGCGACATAACATAAGCCTATAGAGGAGAAAGACTCTCAAACATTCTATATTTGGGATATAACGTTACAAATTGGCCATGTATGTGTCGATCACTTTTACTGGATGCACCCAATACTTCCTTTTTATGAGCAACCACAGTAGAATTTCTCTGTCAAAGTCCATTTCCAAACTGATGCTATCCGCGCACGCTAATCGCTTACTAACAGCCTCTACGAGTACCATAGTAACACAATTTGTGGTTCCAAACCGCACGATTTGGAATCGCCAGATATATACAGTTCGCTCCTTTGTCCTTTATCTTTGATTATTTATCCTTTGTTTCCATTTCGTCCTATTTTAAGTGGCCGCCACATTCATTTAATACCTAGGTCTCAACTAAATAATCACTTGCTACCAATCATGCTACTATCCCTTACCTTTAGCATCTTCTACTTTATCAGCTTCCAAAAAACTTGAATATTTTTTCCCATCTAAAAATCAATGACCTGGCGATTTAAGGCGTAATGGATATATATTTAAATTACTCAAACACTTTGCCCGACCTCTGGACCCCTACAATTCTAAGAAAAAAATGGCAATATGTATGTATATTCGTTTTCTTGGATTTATCAAAAGTGATGAATACCTGAAGCATTTATAAAACATCCTTTCACATTTTTTTTCCACTAACTTCTATAAAATTACGTTGCTCGTGCTAGCTGCTAAGTATAACAACCGAATGTGAATAATGAAATTGAAATGCACCGTATTAAAGATTAAGCTACACTAGCCGAGGTCAGTCCGTAAACGAATTACCATCATTTCATAAAGAGGGCCCTCTCTCACCTCTCCGCCTCGAGTAGCAAATGAAGCCGTTGGTGCCGATTTTTATTTAAAGATTTTTTTCTGGAAGATGGGATCTCATCAAACGACTCTTCCCACTCTGTGTGGAGCAGAAGGAAGTAGTATACTTCTACGGACTTAAAACTACCTATGTTCCTTCTCAACCCTTTGTCAGCACCATCCTGAAAGTCGTGGCTGAGGACCCGAGAGCTCCTGTGCTGAGGCATCTCATGCGGAATCATTGAAATGCCTCGTAAGTACCTACATGACTCATTAGTTAATTAAATTTTACTGTATTCCAATTTGTTACTAATCCTAGTGTATAAGTTGTTTACTAACAAAAATGGTGCCTATGTTGTCCCAAAGAAAATTTATAATTATTTTCTCCTTTATTTATTTACTAACATATAATTTATATTTTTAATTAAATATGTACCTATTTAATAAAAAACTTTCAAAAAAACATTTAAAAATATAATAAAAAATAGTCGTCGTTAGGGCTCCAGAGACAGGAACCTCCTCACAATACGAGCCGTATCGATAAGTACTGCCTTCTGAATCAGGCCCTTGATCCAGCCCCAAAGCACACCTCGGACACTCCATACAACGCCCGCAAAATAATTACCTATTACTACTACATAAACAAATAACGTTTGTGCACGACGTGCACGTGCAAATGTGTGCGTAAACTCTAGTAGGGTTATCGTAGCCAAAAAAATGGCGCGGAAAGTGCAACGGTCTGCGTCGCGAAAACCGAACGACGACTAATACGAGCGCGAGCCATTGCTCAAGTGTCGACGACGAATACCTCGAAGTGCGGGGTGAGGTGCGGTATTAAATATGAGCGCGGGGAAGGGAGTGTCCCTTCTGTACGTAGTACTATTATGTATTCTGTGCCCAAGTGCCCAAAGCGAAAAGTATCAAGTATCTATTTATTATTATTACATATTTGTGTCCGGGGCCACGGTATCTCTTTCGAACAACCCGCAGCCCCGAATTATTCGAAGATCTTACACCTAGTTTCACAATGGCTACTGTGTTATCTGAGCTGCAGAGGTTTGAATCAAGTCAGTCGTTTTTGCGTGTTTATGTAACAGGCAAAACAACAGACAGGTCAAAAGACTAGCGGGTATGATAGCATCAAAGTGATTATTATCTATCATGCAATACTCGAACAATCGATTGTAAGCCTGTTATCTTAATAATTTGATGATAATGTGGGATAAGGGTCGGTTGATAACAAATATTTATCAATTATTAGGTGAAATAAATCTTTCCCTTTTATGTAATAATAACTTGGTAAATTAACCGAATGGCTTGTTTAACAAAAAGCATTTATCTCTGGCAACGGCGTCAACAACGCCTCTACCCTTATCCCAATTTATTTATAGGGCCGATTTTTCAATAGTCAGATAATCGACGAGATAAGGTTAATTCCACAGATAACAAGAATCTCAATTTTTTAATAGACAGATAGGCCCTAACGGCGGTAACTTAACAATCTGAACAGTAACTGGGCTTTGAAAAATTAAACTCTTTATTCGTTCGTTAAAGAATCAGTTAAATTTATTGAACTGTTAGCTACTTGACGGTTTATCTGGCGATTGAAAAACCGGCCCTGGGCGCCAATGTGACGATAGTGGGTTACGTGGCGCAGGTTAATTAATAAAACCACGTAACCTGGTCAACATAAAAAAAATATATTTGAAAGAATTAATTGGGGTACGTTTACAAATCACACACTCAATAAGGCTTTCCTGTGGGGTGCACTTTACTGCCCTGATAGCTAGCGTGGCATAGTGTCGGTGGAGCATGTCTTCTTCTTCCAAACTTCTCTTTTAGGTACTCGTCAGTTCAGCAGTCACATCATCCTTCACACGGTCCATTCACCTTCTATCTTATAGCCATTTTACATACTCAACATTTATCTAAATACAGGACCCGCTCAGGGCGGAGCGGAAGGGAAAGTCATACTTCTACTGACTATCCATGTTCTTTCTTAGCCCTTTGTGTTCCGGAGCCGCGGTATCTCTTTCGAAAATCCACATCCTCTTCATTTAAGGATAAGTTTCGGAAAGTATAACATAGGATTTTCAAATTCAAAATTCATTTATTCAAACTAGGCTGATAATCAGCACTTTTCGAAGGTCAAAATTTACTTTACTTTACTACAGTGAAACTTGGCTAACTGGGACATGGATAAGTGAGAAATCTCTATAACTGGAACTCATACTGGGGTCCCATGAGACAGATTTGGATATCTGAGATACATTTAACCAGGTTTCACTGTATTTACATTTTTATAAGACAGTCCCCCAAAAACGCCCACCCATCGACACTTCCTAGTGTTTAGCTGGAAAGAAGAAGTGGCGGAACAAACTCCCCAGCACACATCTGTCTGTTAGGTTGGTTAGAAGAACCAGACTCGATACAATAGCAAGGTGTCAGTTAAATTTAAGATTTACTACAGACACAATCAGTAATAAACAAAAGTATATAACAATAAACAATGTAAAAATAAAATAATAAATACATAACATAACAGTAAAATAATTTTGGAGAAAGAACACAAATAACAAACATTGTCTTTGGCTTTAAACTCATTAAATGGCAATTCTAGAAAAGAAGATGGCAGTTTATTATAAAATGTAATCCCGAGCCCTACGAATGAATTGTGAACTTTGTGAAGCCGGTGAAAAGGAGCGCGTAGTTTATGCTTATTTCTAGTGTTAAAGTTGTGGATATCACTGTTTTTAGTGTACAGATGGATATTTTGTCTAATACAGGTATAAAATGTTGGCAAAGATGTACTGAGAAGCAACCGTGAGAATGTAGACGATTGCAGTCGCCCCGCTTTGTGAAGATTATCCTCAGAAGTCGCTGGCAAAAACACTAAATCAAACAAACGAAGGTCACCGATTTCAAAAGCATAAGTTACTTTTTACCTTTTTTGTGTTTTGAAGTCTGTTTTTTTAAATTTTGGAATTCTGCTTTTTAATTGATTAATTGAATGCTGATAAAACCAATACGTATTTAAGTAAGACTTGAGATTTAACAAGCAACCAAATTATAGAAGAGGGAAAAGGTAGCCGTGGAGTGATTAACTACCAAATCTTTCTTGAAAATAATAATTTATCGTAAGCTATTAGCTACTCGATTACAACTGCGTAGAAAACGTAGCTGAAACTAAACGATGTATCCATCAACCTGTGAAAACGAACATAAAACAAACCTATTGGAGACAGATGTTTTAGTAAATCAAGTAAAAGAAATATTTGGAAAAAAAAGGAATTAGACTAGACTGATGGCTCACGTTTTTGGCATTTAGCCAGATATTCAGGTAGACAGACCTGCCTTTACCTATCTATTTAAATAAATAAAAGTGTATGTTTGTAATTTCAAAGTAACAGCTTTTAAATTGAACGTCCGGTACTCAAATACTTTGTCCGGCTGTCAGTTTGGTACGAATAATTACCGAAACAGCTGAACGATTTTGACGGGATTTTTACTGGCTGATCTTATGGGGACTGCTATAAGATCAGCCAGTTAGAAAAAGGGTTAGTGTTCCGTGCAAATAATTCATATTCCTTCAAATTCCCGAATATCAAATATAAGGTATGCTGCGGGTTGTTCAAACGAGATACTCTGACGCAAAGGGCAAAGAAGGAACATAGGTGGTGTTTAGTCAGTAGAACTCTGGCACTCCCTACCGCTCCACCCTGGGTGAGAGGAGTCATTTTACGATTTCCAACCTCTGAAAAAAAAAAATATTGGGTAATAAGGTATTTAACATTGCACCACCACCCATAGAACCCAAAAAATGGCGGGTGAAGCCACTAGGCATAGCTAGTCTATCAACAAATCACGTTTTGATACCACGTGTTGAGGTGTGGTGTGTTATCTGGTAGCGGCTGATTATATAACCATAAATATTAAACTGCAACAAATTGGGGGAAACGTGACGGCCAGCCATGTGTGTGGTTTAAAGTTTATGTTTTGAGTTTAGGAACAAGTTTACTAACAAATTGGAATGTATTGTGGCTTGTTAGGTTTTGGCCTATGGTATTATGAGCTCGTGGCTTAATAATAACTGCCACTCGGGTCGATCTTTAGGTTAAGCCGCGCTTGTCTAGGTTGGTCTATAGATGGGTAACCGCCCATTACATACTGAGTTTCCTGCGTGCCTCCGAAAGCACGTTATGCTGTTGGTCCTGGCTGCCATATATATGTAGGATCAGGATTGCCGAGCGGTATGTCGTCAGGGTTTGGAGTCCCCATTTTGGGAAAAACAAGTCTGTCTAAGAATTACAACAGAGTTATTCACAGTGGGCACACAACACGATAATTAAAAGTCACTTAAAACACAATAATACACTGGTACACAAAACAATAAAACACAATAGAAAATAAAGTCAATAAGGCGAACAGACTTTTTAAGGTCAAAGTTCGTACAGTGGTCTAGCCACCCAAATGCACAGTGCAGGTAAACCGACAGTTTTGTCGGGAGCGAGGAGCTCTTTACTGAGTCGAATCCGAAGACCGACTGACTAGCTTACCGAGCGCTCGACTTTTTATAGGACGACGCCGCTCGCTTTCTAAAAAGTTCCCGCCAACAACAACTCTGTCCGTTGACGCACGGAAGTACGTCACGTGTTTACAAGACACATAAAATGTGCTAAATCTAATAAGATTTTACGTTAAACAATAATCAAATATTACAAGAATAATTATTGTAAATAAATAACGGTGAATTAACAAAGTAAATCATTTAAAAGAAAAGCAAGGTCAACATTTGTTTTGAACAAAACTATTAGTCACACTTATCGAAATAAGTAGCCAAAAATCATTAGAGTGTACACTAGGTACTCAATAAATTATGTTATGATTTATCAGACAATAATTAACAGTAAAAAAATCACTTAAATTAATAATAACAAAATCAACTGGCAGCAAAATTTCGAATTACCCACATTGTAATCGACAACCAACTCCGACACGGCCAGAACTGACGTTCTGCACGACCTCGTGTGATCCTGAAAAAGAAAATCTCATGTGAGTATCGATCGGCCTTTCTGACAAACAAAAAGCCATAACAAAATGGATATTGAAATGAAAAATCCTGAATTAGTCAAATAAAACTATTATCAAAAGTAGTTGCATCGCAACCATTAAAATCATCAAACTGTTACTGACAATACATAGCTCAACTAAAGTAGAGACATAGTCTCCCAGTCGAAATCACACCATGGGATTCGACAAGTAATCTGGAGTAGAATAGACAACCCGCATAGGCGTCAACATAGACAACCCGCATAAGCGTCAAGTTCAACAACCAAATCCAGGAGTCAACATAGACATCCGAACAAGAGTCAACATAGAACATCTTGTAAATTCAGCTATACTATGTCAGCAGCAGATGAATCATCATCAGTGTCAGTATTGACATCATCACTAACAGTAACAGGACATTCAGGCATTTTTCGTACACGATCATGGGCATATTTGTAAATTCTATTGCTATTCAAAGCTTTTAACAAATATCTGTCACCATCTAATACTTCCAAAATTCTATAGGGACCTTTAAATTTAGGATCTAATTTAGTTTGGTTTCGTTCCTCATTAGCAATTAGAACAAAGTCTCCAACTTGAAACTTTTTCAAAATAGCTTTGGACTTATCATATCGGGCTTTATCGTATTCAGCATTTTTAGTTATACCCAGGGATGCTTGTTCTCTTACACGGGACAAATTTACTTCTATCTCATCACTGTCATCAGTCATCAAACCTAAAGGTCTTGCAACTCGACCAATCAATAAGTCTAAAGGACTAGATTTAGTAACCCGCAATTTGATGCGCCAATCTGGGTGGTATGGTACAGTAAAGAATACTTTGTAAAAGAATCAATTAAAACAATGATATAAGAGAACATTCACCCCCAGAGTCATAACAAAATGGAAGCGACTCACCAGATTGCTATAAAACACCGGTGATAGGTCGAACATCACAGGCTTCAACTCGCTTCACGGCTGGTTGGCTGCTCGAAGGCTGACTCCCGGTATCTTCACTCAAACCTCCCGGCTGCCTTCCAGTCGCTTTAGGGCAACGAGGAGCGACATGTCCTGACTCGCCACAGCGGTAACAGACAATCTTCTTTGAAGTCTCCTTATGAGACGAGCTGGCTGATCCAGAAGGCTCGTTTGTATTCTCGACCTTCTTGCGACAGTTTGTGGATTTATGTCCCTCTATACCACAAAAGTGACAAACTATTGCACCTGGTTTGGACCTCTCAGGTTCAAAAGAATCTTGCTGGTCAGAGGAAGACTGAGATTTTCTCTTGAGGTTAGATAAGACACTCAATTCTTGTTGCAGTTTACTCCTTGTATGTACTTCGGTAGTAAAGGCTAGTCGATGAGCATGAGAATCAAATTTGGAGACATGGGCCAGTACAGTGGAAACAGCAATGTGTTCGACATCCAGGCTATTCCACTTGGAGGTCAGTGAAGTGACTTGCCAACTGGCATATGCGGCTAGAGATTCTCCTTCTTTCGGCTGACTACTATGGAGATTAATGAGGGTAGTAGCCACAGTTTCCGAAATGGCAAAGCGAGAGAGGAAGAGACTCTGAAAGTCTGTCCAGGTCATCCCTGCGTATGAGACTTGGGAAAGCCATACATTGGCACTGCCCTTTAAGGCTTTAGTGAGGGCAATAATAAGAGTGCCACCCTGAAGAGGTTTTTCCGATAGGCAAATATCCACCGTTGCACTCCAAGCTTGGGCATCGGAATCGGGTAGGTCTGGGTCAAAAACGGGCAAAGAAATGACAGCAGACGAGGAAGACTGCGTCTTAATTGCTTCAATTAATTGGGTCATATTTTGATTCTGAAGCTCTAACATAGCTCGCCATGGATCACCAACACCTTCCGATTCCCGGGCTAAACCTAATCCCACTTCTGATGTAGGATCAGGATTGCCGAGCGGTATGTCGTCAGGGTTTGGAGTCCCCATTTTGGGAAAAACAAGTCTGTCTAAGAATTACAACAGAGTTATTCACAGTGGGCACACAACACGATAATTAAAAGTCACTTAAAACACAATAATACACTGGTACACAAAACAATAAAACACAATGGAAAATAAAGTCAATAAGGCGAACAGACTTTTTAAGGTCAAAGTTCGTACAGTGGTCTAGCCACCCAAATGCACAGTGCAGGTAAACCGACAGTTTTGTCGGGAGCGAGGAGCTCTTTACTGAGTCGAATCCGAAGACCGACTGACTAGCTTACCGAGCGCTCGACTTTTTATAGGACGACGCCGCTCGCTTTCTAAAAAGTTCCCGCCAACAACAACTCTGTCCGTTGACGCACGGAAGTACGTCACGTGTTTACAAGACACATAAAATGTGCTAAATCTAATAAGATTTTACGTTAAACAATAATCAAATATTACAAGAATAATTATTGTAAATAAATAACGGTGAATTAACAAAGTAAATCATTTAAAAGAAAAGCAAGGTCAACATTTGTTTTGAACAAAACTATTAGTCACACTTATCGAAATAAGTAGCCAAAAATCATTAGAGTGTACACTAGGTACTCAATAAATTATGTTATGATTTATCAGACAATAATTAACAGTAAAAAAATCACTTAAATTAATAATAACAAAATCAACTGGCAGCAAAATTTCGAATTACCCACATTGTAATCGACAACCAACTCCGACATAATTATATATCTTTGGAAGTCGTTACAGATAGTCAGTGACCTAAAAGTCTGACAACCGTATGTTACCAAAGGGTTTTGTATTACCCAGTACCTACACGTTCAGACCGGCGCGCGGCGTGTACCACCGGTGGAGCACGGAGTATTTGCTGCCACGGCGGGGTGTACCACCGGTGGCCACGTCACACTATACTTCCCATGTACTAATAAATGCGCGCCGCCTTGAGAGAAAGTGTTGTATTTACCGTCCCCGCCTAGTAAAATAGACAAATTTTCATAGTGCAGCTCAGGAGGTGGATGTAATTTGGCAAGACTTTTGGTTCATGGGGCGGTGATGTACCACCGGTGGCCATATGAACATTTGCGCCGTAGGATACCAAGTACCTACCTATATATATAGGTCTGAACGTGTTAACTGGGTTGTGGAGGTCAAATAAGTAGTCGCTCCATGTAAAATACTGGTATTCAGCTGCATTCGGTTAGACTGGAAGCCGAGCTGGAAGACTTAACCTCAAGATCGACACGAGTGGTAGTAATTATTAAGACACGACTCCTCAATGTCAGGTGTTAAATCTATTAGATACAAGGTTAGAAAGATTTTCCCCACTTGGTGATAAAATTACTTTCTATAATACCTATGTTAGGTACACGGAAACTCAAGCTAGTGGAACACCAAAACATTAATAATGGAGATATCGTATCACTGGATGCTACACTATACTGTTAGTTATTACAAAGTCGAGAGCATGATAGTATTACCCAGAGGAAAACTCCAAAAACCAACTTGTACACTGTTAAAAATTTTGTAATTTTACATGAAAAAAATTACATAATCCTGTAAAATTTCCTAAAAATCTGGGAAATTTACGGGAAAATATGAAATTTTACATAAAAAAATGTAAAATTGACGAAAATTATGTAAAATTTCATATTTTCCCGTAAATTTCCCAGATTTTTCGGAAATTTTACAGGATTATGTAATTTTTTTGCATGTAAAATTACATATTTTTTTACAGTGTATTTCAAAGTTTCTGAAGCAGACCTTCGTTTTGAAGCCTCTTTATCACTATTCACCAACTAGCTTTTGCCCGGGACTTTGCCCGCATGGATTTCAGTTAAACTACAAAAATTAGAATTTTCCATACAAAACTTCATCCCCTATTTAACTCCGTAAGGGGCTAAATATCATAAAATTCTTCCTTATTCCAGTAGGGCTATTGCGTATCTTTTTAATGTCATTGACTATCATAAATGTCCCTAAATTAACTATAAATTGGTTATGGTTTGGTAATTTTTTTTTTATACTAACCATTTGACAGTTATTTGATAGACACAATATGTTAGCCACTGTCACTATAAGATACGCAATAGCCCTGCTGGTCAAGATTATAAATAATAATAATAATAATAATTTATTCATCAGACTACAAAAGAGGTCCACTGTGTTAGTAACAATTTAACTTAGCCTATGTTAGTACTTAATAACTAAAACAGAACGGGTGCGATAGGTTAGCGCCCACACTAGCGGGCTATCTGCCCGGTTGGCTATAGATTGCAGTATAGTGTTACGACTGCCACGCAGCCTGCGGATTAAAGAGGCAGATTTTTTACGCCACAACGCATCAAAGCCATCAGTGCGTGCGTTGGAAAACATTTCCGAGGCACTAAGAGAAACAGGCATAACAGGCATAAAGAGAACGTCTGGGCAGTCAGTCAGTCAGGACTTTTCTTTTTATTTATCATCACATCATCATCACTAGCCTATAATGTTCCCATTGCAGGGACTTAGGCCTCGGGAGGGATGAGCTATAAAACCACAGCGCGGGTTGGTAGATGTCGTATGTCTTCGAATTTTTTGGTTCTAAGACCACACTACGTTTTCCACACGACATTTAAATCCTACACCGTTTTGAGAGCACCGTTTTTTAACCCGTTTCTTTAGGTAAAGCTGTGCTTGCCTAGGTCGGTCTGTGGATGGGTGACCGCCCGACATACCGAGTTTCCTCCGTGCCTCGGGAAGCACGTTAAGCTGTTGGTCCCGGCTGCCATATATAGATAGATAGATATAGATAGATCTTTGGCAGTCGTTACAGGTAGTCAGTGACCTGAAATTCTGACATCCAGTCTTACCAAAGGGTATCGTATTACCTAGTATTAACTGGGTTGTGGAGGTCTGATAGGCAGTCGCTCCATGTAAAATACTGGTATTCAGCTGCATCCGGTTAGACTGGAAGCCGACCCCAATATAGTTGGCAAAAGGCTAGGCAGATGATGGATGAGATATATACACCATCAGAAATTCAGTAGCCCTTATATTCACCGATATTAAGCATAAAAACAAAAAACCTTCGAACACAAATCTGAAAATAACCCCCTTATCTAATTAATTTGAACTTATCTACCAATATTGAAGTACTCAGATGAGTTATCAATTTTGTAATAACCCTTATCTCGGTATTATTACAGCGATTTAGTGCTAATGTACTTGGTACACTTAGTATGCACTGGTGGCATTAATTACAAACTAACAACAAGAACATGAGAACCAAGGTTACAGACGAAGCACACAGAATTGCCAGACTAAAATGGCAATGGGCAGGGCACATTGCTCCAGAACGAATGGCCGTTGGGGCCGAAAAGTTCAGGAGTGTCGACCGCGAACCAGAAGACGTTGCGTTTGAGGGCCTCCCACTAGGTAGACCCATCGGTCTACCCCTGTTGCAGGTATCCGCTGGAGGCGAGACTCATGGGACCAGTCATTGTGGCGACACTTGAGGTGACTTATGTCCAGCAGTGGACGTCTCTCGGCTGAAATGTAATGGAATGCATTCCATTACTTAATTTTACTTGAATTAGTTCAATACAACCAAGGCTTCGTCGTCTTCGTTTTAAACTCCTGCGAAGTAACAACCCCAAGGCTCATAAGGTACATATTGCTCTTTATGAATGTGGACGAGGCAAAAGGAGTATAGGTTCTGTGTGTACTTCTGTGGTTCCTGCCTACCTCCATGGGAAACGGGCGTGAGTTTATGTAAGCATGCTCTGTTACGCGAGTGCACGATTTCTGAGGAAAGCATTCCTGAATTAATTTTAGTCGTAAATTCTTGAATGAGCTAATAATATAATAATATTATGACGATACATTCGTAATAATGTTGGATGTTTAATAAAATACATAAATTGTTTTACTTCCGATACTCGTGGGGTTACAGGTCAATGTACTATTAGAATGTGTAAATGATTAATTTATTATTATTGTAATTGCGTCTAAAACTATTGTTGAACTTGGTTATCTCTATGGATCATTTGTTTATAGCGTGTTACATTAGATCATCGATAGATCATCGAAGGGATCTATAAAAATCTTGATAAATTGTACGTATTGTTTTTTTAGCTTTTGAACTTACGATGTGGTAGAAAATTAATTAACGAGCCCTCGTAGCATCATACACTTCACGAAACCACCAACTAAGCATTCTTTACATCAAACTAAGTAACACAGCGCAAAAATTAGGATGTCTCAAAAAAGTTTTATTTAGAAGATCGATTTTAAAAAAAGTAAGCAGTGTATCGAAAAAATGTTTATTAATTATTAAAGTACACAATTTGGGAATTTATTTCTTAAAAATAATATCTTCCAAATGTAGACCCTCGCGTTCGCAGCACTCATTTAATCTAACAGTAAAATTACTAATCACGGCTCGGCGGCGCGGCGGCGGGTGGATAAATGGCAGTGGCAGTAAAGACTGATTAACGCTCTCCACGTTTTGTACCGTTCTTGATGACCTTGGTCGCCCGGATTTTGGTTTTTCCAGCGTTGTACCGGTGTCTTCAAACTTTTTGACCCATTTTCGAATAAGAGGAATGCTTGGCGCATCATTTAAATGGAAAAAGCTCGAGCAGAATCTTCTACGCGCTTCAGTCGCGGAATCACGTTATTGTAAAACTCTCGCACGCACAACGCACGGTCTGCTCCCGAAAAACGCTCCATAGCAACTGAATTCCCAAGAGCCAGGCTACTACCGATTAACAAAACCCCCGCACCCCTTGGACTCGTTGCGTTCACGCAGTAAGCTAAATAAATATAAACTTTCTTTTGAGACACCTTGTATTAAGATTATTATGTACTTTCTCTGGTTGGACTTAATGTTACGCATTCAAAACATTAAAGGTACTGATGGATCCATAAAATAGTGCGAGAGGTTCCCAAAATAAAATCATCATCATCTTCCTGCCCTTTTATCATTTGGGGTCGGCGCAACACTTTTAAAAGTAAAATTTAAAAACCCGACTACGACAAAAAAAACGACGCTGAAAAAGTATGAAACAAGATTTTCAGGATAGAACAAAAAGAAAAGCCGTAGTCACACGGTATTAAAGTGTTTAGGTTGGTACCTGGTCTATAACGTGTGACTACGGCTTTTCTTTTTGTTCTATCCTGAAAATCTTGTTTCTTGCTCTTAACTCCCGTCCATTCCCGGATATTGCGCAGCCACGATTTCTTCCTACGACCCACTGCTCTTTTGCCTGTCACTTTGCCCATCACTATTAGTTGCGTTCGTATCTATCGTGTCTTAATACGTGACCCAGATAGGCAACTTTCCTTATTTTGATGGTCTGCATAAGCATAAATTGGCGTGTCCTCCCTGATACCAGAACCTTAAACAATCTATTTCCAATAATATACCACCAATACTTTCAAATTATAATGATGGTAGCATTGGTGCGATGACCTTGAGTTGTCACAGTCTGTTGTGACAGGAATGTCAATATCACGATAGCAAGTTCAAGAACAAGGAAACACACTATCATCCACATAGTTTCTTATGCAAGGGCCACATTGGCGGTATGAGGGTTATCATATTACCCAAAACTAACAGGGTTGTGGACGTAAGATTGCCTCATGTTTTTGGTATATAACTCCATCATGAAAAAGCTAGGCAGATATGAGTTTATTATGTTGACTTTCAGCAGCCCTACAGTAATACTTAGATAATTCTTGCAGCAGTAGGTGTGTGAAGAACTGAAGATGGAAAAAATACGAATAAAGCGATTTTTTTTTAACAATTTATTCCTACATCCCTACTCTTTCCCCAGCATTTTGAAAATGGTCTAAACTTATTCTACGGTTTAGATTAGAGGAACAATTTTTTTTTCTTCTCGTTTTAAATAGTTTCGAAAAGTAGCTGCTCTATAATCATAAGTGTGCCGTGCCTACCTCAAGAGTTCAAAACATAAAATTAAGATAAGAGCTACCAATTCAAAAAGCTTTTAGTTCAATTTGACAGTTCAAAAATATTCATTGCTTTGAAGCCGATTTAGGTACTCATAAACATCAATCATACTTGATGGAAGTATGGATTTGTTATTGACCTACTCCCAAAAACCATTATATAAATATCTCACCTACTTCCTAAATTAGGCGCCATAAATATTCTGATACGATACCTACCGTTTATTATCACTATGTAGGTACGCAAAATAAATAACACCAAATCCCGAGTGACATAATCTGGTTGAACGCGATGACCGTAATAAGAGAACAGTCGTCAAAAACGTGTTGTGTGATTCCACAGAAGAGATAAAAGAGGTTAGAAAGGCCATGTGGGCGGGGCACGCGCGCCGCCTATATGATCAGACGATCATATGTCGACAAAATTTGATTTACTGACCAACAATCGCGCTCATATTGTGACAGCGAACGGAGCTACGCGAAAAAAAAGAATTATGCCGTGTTGCGCGATTATTACGTGTCGGAAAAGAAGCCAGGTGTGTAGTGTGACTCGAGAAGGGATTTCCTTTCATCGGTAAGTCTAAAAACCTTAAAATACAAGTAATATTTGTAATTATTACAATAGTATTATGTAGTTCGCAGACAAAATGATACAGTCGCAAGCAGAAACAAAATTATGTTCATTGCTTACAATCCGTGGGTACCATCTTGTACTACGTTGGCGATTGCGCAATGCATTTCGTGCAATGCGAACGTCGCGTGCGACGAGCCAAAGCTTAAATTCTGCCTACTCTTTGCGTTTCGATAGTGTTGTACCAAGTTGTAAAAAATGTCGATATTTAGTATGTGTGAATGTATTCAAATGATTACTATGTTATGATTAAAATAACTTTTGTTTATCAATACCTTATTATTGTTTATTGATTGTTTTTCATCTAAAATTTGTTTTGAGGTTAGCCATTTATAAATCGAAACATACATTTTAAGTTTTATTTTTAGGTTTCCAACAGATCCAGATATGTTACAGACCTGACTAAAGCTATTATAGAAAAATATTAGTGTGAGATTGCATTTTATTCTGAAAAATTCAAATTTGAAAGATAGCAAGCGCATGCTATTGCTACTTAATAAATACGTTTTATTTCAAAGACAATAATAAAATCTGCATTGAAATTGAATTTCAAGTACTTATTGTTCAATATTTGAAAAAAATCTTTTATGTTTACTTTTTATCTTTATTTTTTTATGTGTGAGAGACCAATAAATATTTTTGCTTTCTTATTTTCTTTCTTTCTGCCCCGTCCCGAAATTAAAGCAAAAACTGCAAAACTTAAAGTAACAAAACTCAAGTAATTTTATCGAAATACATTATCGACCTTTTGGTCACCGTAACATGTATGAGAAATATACGCAAGTGTGAGTGTACGTCAAACGCAATGTTTGCGCTAGTGTGACAACCAGTAGCAAGCTCGCGATCTAAGTGAGTGCGGTTTATTTGTGTGCATAATTCGCGTACTTATTAGCGTCTTGCATGTAGTGGATATAGAGAGTGGGAGACAAGCGGCGACACGCGTTCTAATACAAATCAGGAACTATTTCCTTTCTAACCTCTTTTATCTATTCTGTGTGTGATTCTGTGCTCCTGGTACAAGATAATGAATTGCGCTTCCATAAAGCGGATTTAGGAGTTTCTTAACTCAGCTGTATGGCCTGTATGTCGTTCGAGTCCGTTCGTCGTCTGTTTACCTGTCTGTCTGTCTGATACCATTTCACGCCAAAACAAGATAGATCATGACCTAGGGAGGGACACAGAGTATTTTTTTCCCGGCAGTATAAACCGACCATGACAGGCCTGGTTTCCACCAAAGCGGAGAGGAGATGTGCGGAAATCGGGCAATCACATTAGTTAAAATTTACATCTGGTCTTTCGCCCTTCCTGTGATTGGTCGAATTTGGCACATCTCCTTTCCACTGTGCTCGTTTTTGCTTTGGTGGAAACCGGGCCTAACTCAGCTGTATGTCGTTCGCCTGTCAGTTTGTCTGTTACCATTTCACGCCTAAACCAGGTAAATCATGATCTAGGGACAGGTGTAATTTTTTAAAGATAGTATAATTGTCCTTGACTTAGGGTACCTACCTCTTTTTCATGTCGGAAGTTTATCCCGAAGAACTATAGCCGACATAAAACGAACAACGCCATGGTTAAGAGCTAAAGAAGAATGAAATCGAAACTGTTTTAAGACAAGTCCTGACTGACTGACTCAACAACATCCAGGCCAAACCCTTGAATCTAGAAAGCTGAAATTTTGCTTCCCTTTATAATAAAATTATAGAAAAGTTTGTATGGAAAATCAACATTGTTGTAGTTTAACCGACTTCCACAAGAGCGAGGCCGCGGGCAAAAAAAGCTAGTTAGAAAATTATTTATCTTTCTCATGTCGTTTATAGAAACATTAGATAATGAGATTACAAAGTTATTTATACAAAAATCCGTTACTGTTAGGCATAAAAATCTATTTTTAAACCTACGTACAAAATCTTCCTGACGATAACCAATTTAAAGTGTTTTATAACATTATTGTGAATTTATTTATACCAATTAATGGTTCGTTTGGATGTGTAATGTATTAACATGTTTTGAATAATTAACTACATTATAATAGTTTTATCTACCTTTAATATAATACCTTTCGACGAGCAATTCTTGTATAATGTATGTGTAAATATAAATCTGAATCTCGGAAACGGTACCAACGATTATCATGAAATTTTGTGTGCAGGGGGCGATAAATCGATTTACGAGTATATAGGTTTCATTTACCAAAAAAAACCAAGGTCATCCAGGTCTATATTATAAAATGTCGTAGAACGGTCAGTGCCTTCCGTTACTAGCCCTCTCTTCAAAAGAAGAAGACCGGCTAGTTGATGCAGGATACTATCCGTAAACTTATAGGTGTCTCCGCTGTACAAAGGCAAAGGCAAGAAGAGTGACGCAAACAATTATCGGCCTGTGTCGATCATTCCAGCTGTTGCCAAAGTCTTTGAAAGCGGAATATGTGACCGATTACTGGGGTTTCTTGAGAAGACCAACTGTCTCACCGACCGACAATATGCCTACAGGAAGGGGCGATCAACAACTGCCCTCGCACGGATGGTCGTCCGCAATGTAATGAAGGCTCGGGAGGGAAAACAGCAGGTTGCAGTGCTCTTCTGCGACCTCTCAAAAGCTTTCGACGTTGCGGACCACGGGGTTCTGGCACAAAAGATGAGGCATCTTGGGGTAGAGGGAAAAGCGCTGGAGTTGCTGCTTGACTTTTTAAAAGGCAGATCGCAGGTGGTGATAGGAGACGGCGGAAAGGTTAGATCAGACCCTCTTAACATCAGTACGGGTGTTCCACAGGGCTCCTCCATCTCGAACATCATGTTCAGTTTGCTGCTTAATGACCTACCTGATGCTATAAGTGGGGCTAACGTCTTTATGTACGCAGACGACGTGGCTGCGGTGGTGTGCGCGCCATCGATGGAAAGGTTACAAGAACGGCTCAACGTGGTAGTGGGTAAAATCAACAACTGGTTTCAAATAAATGGATTAATCCTCAACACGACCAAAACCCATTACATGCACGTTAATCTTTCCGGTCGAATGTGTACACCGCTGTCACTTCGGGTAGGAGACAGTCTGGTCGAACAAGTACAGGTCACCACATTTCTTGGTTTCGAACTGGACAGTTCCCTCACGTGGGGGCCGCATATTGATAAGATGTGCGGCAAACTCGGACGAGCATGCTTCGCACTGGAACGACTAGCGCAAACGCTCCCACGTAAAATGTTGAGAGGGTGTTATTTTGCGTTGGTACACTCGGTTCTTCAGTATGGTGTTGAGTTCTGGGGCCGAGGTGCCGATTGGGAGCGAGCGTTTAGGATGCAGAAGCGTGCTGTGAGGGCAATTACGCGTTCGCAGTGGGATGACACCGCCAGACCACTTTTTAAAACTTTAAAAATATTGACTGTTCCCGCTATGGTGATATTGCAGGCGGCAGTATATGTCAGGCAACATTTAAATGACTACAGTAAACGTGGAGATAGGCATAACTACTGTACTCGTGGTCGAGACAAATTAGCTGGATGCCCACACTCCCTAACTAAGTCTGGAAAGCTAATTCATGTTATGGATCCAGCGGTATATAACCGGCTACCAGATAAAATTTTAAGTGCGATATCTGAAAATGCTTTCAAGGCTAAATTGAAAGACTGGTTAACCAACCAGGTATTATATGACCTAAAAGAATGGTTTTAGATACTTACTTCATGAAGTTAATTATTACTGACTTGGTTTTTTTATCATTTATTATTTATCTTTGCATTCTGAATTATTGTTATGACATGTGATGGTTAATTTTATTATTATTATTTCTCTTTAATGTATGATTATTTTGTGTATGCTTGTTGAAATGTATAATGAGATGTGTTCTTACTTTTTATTCAAAACCTGACATGTAATTTGTATAATTATTAATAAATAAACTAAACTAAACTATAAAACTGGAACAAATTGCCTGAATTCCTCCTTGGTCAAGTTTGTTCTATCATCTGCCATCGGATTTCATTCTAATACGATCAAGTTGAATATTTTATATTTGACACAGAGCGACTACCTCACCTCAACAATCCTAGTCGAATCAGTACAGATTGGTTGTCAAATGATCCTCAAGATAAGCTGGTTTCCCGTCGGGGCTGCGGATTATCGAAAGAGATGACGTGGCCTCGGCACAAGGGCGAAGAAGGAATATGGGTTGGTTTTTAGTCAGTAGAAGTCTGACACTCCCCTTCGTCTGCCCAAGAGCGGGCGGGGTTATTTGATGATTTTCCACCCACCTTTTCCTAGTAGAAATAATTACCTCTTAGAACTCTTTGACAATCTTATCATGAATCTATATTATAGTCTTCTTTCTTCATCGCGTGCTTAGTCTCTAACCCTGGTGTACTATAATGATTGTATTCTGTGCCCTGGTATCAGAGTTACTATTCCGCATGTGGGCTTCTGATTTGGCTTTACATGCCGTCGAGAGATGTTAATCCACCACGCGGGCCTAGTGCGGATTGGCGGATGTCACGATGTCTTCGAATTTTTTGGTTCTAAGACATGCCGGTTTCCTCACGATGTTTTCCTTCACCGTTTTGAGACGAGCCAAGCAAGTGATACAATCTAAAAATCAGAGGGGTGTGTCTTGGATTCGAAATTGCGACCTATGACAATATGGCCGTCCTATACGGTCGCACTACAACACTATCACTAGCTTTAATCTGTAGACAAAAATGTTTGTCACCAGTGTTATTATCTGTAGCAAACTTCTAAAAAAACACAATATGTCACGTGCATTAAAGGATAATAAGTCTAAAACAAGTATCTGATCAGCTGATCATACATTATAATATTTACTATTCTAACAAGTATAGCCATGTTCAAAATCAGTGAATACTAGGGATGCAGACTTACATTTATGTGTATCGATACTTTGATACGATTCTAGGATCGTATCGAATGGCTTTCATACAATTTTCAGAATACGAGTATCAAATCGTAGCGTATAGTCAGTCCTCCTGCGTGACTTATTGATTCCTCTAAGAGTCTTAACGAAAATATAGGAATTCTTTTCGAATCCGTTATTTGCCCTTTTGAGATTTAAATGTTATGCCAGTTACAAAAAAGTTGTAAAGGAATCGGCTGGCTTGGTTTGGACATGGAGGGACGAATAGTATGTGACTAAAAAAGTGATGAATTCATGGATAGAGAAGAAGCCCAAGAAAACGATGGATTGTGTGAGGAATGATAATAGGGGATCGGACAGGGTCAAAATAATGTGATTCTGTTTAGTCCGTAAGTTAGATTATCGAAAAATATTGAATACGTGTTTTTTGTTTTATCAAATCAATAAAAAATGATGAAAATAAAACGTGTCAAAGATCTTGGAGTGGGGCTTAAAACGTCACTTGTGTCGTCAAAATGTCCTATCATATGACGTCACACGAGTTTTCGAAGCACTGTATCGTTTTCATTTTAAGTTTACGTGAAAAAAGAAAAAATACGTGTCCAATATTTTTTGGAAATCTATCTGACGGACTAATTAGTTTTTTTTTTTGTCCGATCCCCCATTGTGAAAAAAATAAAATAAAAGGTAGCGTGACGGCTCACAGAAGAGAATGAAAAAAAAAACGTTTGGTGCCCCAAGTAACATGGGACAAGGGCAGAAAATGGTGATTAGTTGTCATTTTAAATTCTCTAATCCTGGCAAATGTGATACGATACGATCTAGTCATTCCGATACCGTACTTTTGTATCGATCTGAAGTATCGAAGTATCGCACCATGTCGTGTCGATACATTAAAGTATTGGATCGGGATTGTGCATCACTATTAGATACTCAAGTGTAAACCTGTGTAAGTGCGATAGATGAGTTTATAAAACTGCATCCAATTTTAAAGGTCGCTGACCTGTCCTCAGTTCTAAACGTGAACTGTAAACTTTATAGGGTTCAGTAGACTCTTGAACCTTTTTATATCAGATCATAACGTAGTTTAGTGCTTCTAACCTAAGATGGAATACATCTTCCTGAGAGAAAAATGTCTTGAAAAATGGTTTTATTGGGTTATACTAAGTAGATTTTAGATCAGCTTGACATCGCAACTTTTAGTACTCTGTTCAATAATAAAACATAAATTTTTACTCATCACTCTCTTGACCTTATCTCGGTTCTTATACATTTGGTATTTTTTGTTATTATTAAGTATATCGCACATTTCTTATATCGCTAGCCTAAGCATCAGCATCAGCCTATAATTATGTTCCCACTGCAGGAACTATCTAAGTGCATGTTTACGTACAGGCGGGGCGTCGCGCGGCGCGTGCTGCGTTTTTATTTCAAACACATGGCAATGTATGAAAAAGTTAACGATTTCAAAACTTGATTTTACGAGAAGCAATTTTTCACTCGTTTGTTTAAAATGCAGCGTTTGTTGCGGTGGACTCGTCTCTCAGTAAATTAATAAAAAATCACGAAAAGAGCAAGACGCGCAACGCCCCGCGTCTCCGTAAACGAGCCCTAATGGGCCTACTACACGCACGCACTTCCCCACAGTTTTGCCTGCGGGATTACACGGTGCACACAGTACATCGCGCGTGTGGTTTGTAATGGTAATACATTTTACCAACCATACGCGCGATGTACTGTGAAGTGTGAACGAAAACTGTGGGGAAGTGCGTGCGTGTAGTAGGCCCATAAGAGAGGGAACTATCTAATCCACCGCGCGGGCCCAGTGCGGGTTGGTAGGGATCACGATTTGATTCTATTAACATGCCAGTTTTCTCACGATGTTTTCATTAACAGTTTTCATTTTAAGATCTGATTCAACCACTCATATTCGAAACTTTCTCATATTGGTTCTTTCTTCAGTATTAAATCAAGCATTTCAGGACAACACTATTTTACAAGTACCTAGTCTTTTATTACAACTTGCAAATTGAACTAGGCCAAAATTGTCCCTAAATCAAATCTTTTTTCGATACCTTTTTAATTACAGTTTATTATATTTTGTTGTTATGTTTAGTATAGTCGTTTTTAATAAAAGAATGCAGAGACTAAAAAAAAATGCGAAGCTGAACCGAAAAGCAAAAAACTTAATAAAAAGACAAGACGTGAACTGCGGAAAATCCCAAGACAAGGAAAGCAACCAAGCTTTTATAACCCTGTGCTGAGTGAAAGACTGTGTTGTGCAGTAACCTTGTACTGGGGTAACCTCAGCAACCGGGGTCAACCGAAGCGTTTGACTTATTTGCTGAAAGGGTTCTATTACAGCATCGTGTAAGATTAAAGGTGTAATTTTGTTGACAATGTTGATGGCGAATCGGTATAGCAAATTGTATCTTTGACTCCGGAAAAATACGTAGGTAAGTACTATTTTTAATATAAAAAAAATTATATAAAAAAAAATATACATATTTTATTTATTTTATGCCGCCCAATGGGTTTCCTTACAATGTTGTCCATCGCCGAAGCAAGTGATAAATTATACAATACCAAATGAATCCCAAAAATGAGAGGTACTACGT
Organism: Diarsia dahlii; assembly: GCA_949775195.1. Lineage (NCBI taxonomy): Eukaryota > Metazoa > Arthropoda > Insecta > Lepidoptera > Noctuidae > Diarsia > Diarsia dahlii. The sequence continues at coordinate 7,972,079 of OX459210.1, read as the reverse complement.
GTCTTGGAATCGAACTCGAGACATAACTTGGCATAACTTGACCAAGTCACAACTTGACAGAGACATAAATTCACAGTTATTTCTCTGTTACGCGCCGGTGTGACAGAAGGCCCATGGCCTCGAATGTCATTTAGTTTTATCGGGTGCTTACACAACCTCAGTATAAGGGGTGGGACAAGGTGAACCCATCGGTATATTGTGATAATGAGGCTTATGTGGATTGAGCCTTTCATAACTGGTTTGTGTATAAGGAGACTTATGGGGTCTAGTCAGCAGTGGGTAAAAAAGTTTTTTGATAAGAAGTAGTTTGTGGCGGTGCCGACGGACGAGCAGTAAGTCGTGGGTTCGAACCCAGACAGGCGTACTTTGTGTAGTTTATTTCATCACCACACTGTCATTATTTTGATGGCTTTCCACCTTCAAAAAAAAAAAGAAAGGGCAGGTATCGTACCCCTTTTTTTTCTTGGTGGGTGGGAAAATATCAAATGACTACTTCCGCTCTGGGCAGAGCGGTAGGGAGTGTCAGACTTCTACTGACTAAGAACCACCCATGTTCCTTCTTAGCCCTATGTGTCGAGGCCGCGGTATCTCTTACGAACAACCCGCAGCCCCTTTGAGACGTAAGACTAGTTGATAGATTTTCGTGCGTCTGACTACGAATAAGCATAAACTGGTCATTTGGCCAATAACCTACCCTCACTGAGTAACAGAAGATTATTAGAGAAATTTTGGAAAATAAGACACATTTTTTATAATTTTCTTTGAAAAGCCATGAATTCGATTAATCAACCCCCAATGTATTACATAAAAAGCCCTGGAATATAATCAGCTGTTGATCCAATATGTCTTCTTATTAAACTGCATGAGGTGCGAGCAAGGTGAATGTATCTTTTTATGGTGTAACCTTACCATAGATAACGTGATGTTTGCGATATTATGATGATCACCGCCATTTTGTGTGTCAAAGCAATAAAGGTCAAGGGTTTATTGAGTTCATGGTTAAGTTCGTTAAATTCTAGCCTGAATTTGAATAACTTTTTTGAGCTTTATTTTATTTTGTATTGGGTTTTGATTTTCGATTTAAGTAAAGGAGAAAGTTTATATACATATAGGTAGATACTCTAGCAAAATAGCTAAATATCACAATGAAGTGGAGAACAAAAATGTTAAGGCAAGAAAGGAGGGTCTCATGAGATGACGATAAACAGCGAAGAATCGAAGAAGAAGACAATCATGCTGCGCCGAACCTAATAGGGATGTTAACAAAAAAATCTAATTAGTCCGTCAGATAGATTTCCAAAAAATATTGGACACGTATTTTTTCTTTTTTCACGTAAACAATGAAGATGATACAGTGCTTTGAAAACTCGTGTGACGTCATACTCTAAGACATTAGTATGACATGTCTTAGCGAGCAGTGACGTCACAACCTCCCACTCAAATCTTTGACGCGTTTTATCTTCGTCAATTTTTATTGACAAAAAATACGTATCCAATATTTTTCGATAATCTAACAGACGGACTAATTAGAATCATATTTTTTTTAGTTAGTAAACATCCGTATTGAATTGGGATAAGGGCAAGAGAATGATGATGACGGGGAGAACAAGTGCCTCTCGACTTTATTCGTTTTACACCCTTTACGCGACCTCCAATATCTATACGGGTCCATATTGGCTCACCTAAAGTTATTTACCCGAAATTGTTCTTCCTAACGATTTGTAATCCGAATGATCACTCTTCCTAAAATTTTTCATCCTAAAGTTTTAATTCATACTATTTGTAGTCCTACCAGCGATGTTCATAACACTCATGTTTCCGAAAATTGTAATTCATAACATCATTATTGTAAATATATCTAAACTCCTACTGTTTTTTATCATAACGCTTTTATTCCTAAACATAATTACCATAATATTTTCACTCATACAACTGTTCAGAATGATTAAAGGTCGTTTCACTGATTATTGTCATAAATGAGTGAAATTCAGGTCAGAGTGTGTCGTCTTGGGGGCACTAGGAAAAAAATACTTAGAAAAATTTCGCGAACAATTTCGAGGTAGCGCTCGCCGGCCGCTGCCGCGACACCGCTCGCTTCGCTCGCTCGGCTCGCGCGTAGTTGGTCACAGTTCTAACCTAACCTAACCTATGGATATCTAAATATCTTTGCATAGTATATAAGGTCCCATTAAAATAGGTGTACAAATTTTAACACAGCGTTCAGTATGTCTAACCAAAGATCAAACAAAATAAAAAAAAAAACACTAAATAAAGTGTTTTTTTTTACTTAAAATAATAAATTGCCAGCACCCTAGAACAAACTCATCCTTTATGAGTAGGTACTTAAATGCGTTTTTCTTATTATTATTTTTTACCATCGTCCTTATTTTGGTGGTCTGAATGGTTTCTAAAATTTTGTCCACCTATTTTAATGGGACCAACTGATTATTATGAATAAAAAGAAATCTAAACAAAAAAGATATGACTTTGAATAATAGTGTAAAAGATGGTTATGTTGAGAAAATATAGGAAAACAAATAAAAGTATAATAGATGTTTATTGCTACTGACACTATGAAGTTGAATGCTTCGGAATATGAACATTAGAGACAGAGTAGTTAGGAGTTGTGATTGTTATGATGAAAAATGTTAGGAAGAAGATTTTCGGATTTCCAATTATCGGAGTTGAAATTTTAGGTGAACTTTGGCGCACCCTAGCTATACACTCACATTCTCAAGTATATCATTATTATCGCATTGGGATTACCCTGTAATAGTTGATGATGTATGTTAATAAATAAATAAATTATATCATGCTATCCACCGAAGATTTACAAGATAAAACCACCTGTAGAGATAAAATTGTAAATAACCTAATGTCCCTAAGGGTTGGTATCAGGCTACAGATGCTTCCAATATCTTTTACACTATGTAGAGGTGAAGAAACTCATTGTTTGTTGCTCATACGGTTTTAAAAGAAAACCAATCTCTGAAAACGTGTGATAAAATACTCGTTATTGTATTAGATACGGTTGCTTAGGAAAGCCGCATTTTGGAAATTATTTTTGTTTTAGTAAAATTTTATTTTGTCTGTTGATCCCGGCTGCCATATGCCATAGCAGTCGTTACAGGAAGTCAGCGACTTGAAAGTCAGACAACCGGTCTTACCAAAGGGTATCGTATCACCCAGTATTAACTGGGTTATGGTGGTCAGATAGGCAGTCGCTCCATGTAAAATATTGGTATTCAGCTGTATCCGGTTAATGTATGGGGTAGTTGGGAAAAAGCTAAGCTGATGGTGACGACGACTAAACACCCACATTACGTGAGTTATGTTTATAATAGAGGACGAGTCTTGCCATACACCGGTTACAAATTCCTACTCTGTAGCTGCCGCTGAAAAAGTGACGGATAAACCTAATAACAGTTAGCTCGACACGGGGATTGAACCTAAGACCTCGTTCTCTACAGTCGCATTTGCAACCACTTGGCCAACGAAACAGTGTTAAGTGTAATAACAGTAATCCTAAATAGAAAAGCATGCATGGATATTAACTCCGATTCAACAATAATAACTAGCATCTTATATATTACATTATACTTGCCTGGTATATAGTCATAATAATATTGACCTAATGCAGCTGGATATGCAAAACGATTTCGACAACATAGTTCAGTGGGCACATGACAATGGCATTATAATTAATATTAGTAAAACTAAGTGCATGCTTATTCAATCGCCGTATCATAAAAACAAAAATAATTCGTGGACAGTGGGAGTGAAAGGTCATTCGTACGAATGTCTGCATGACAACAAACTGAATTGTAAATGCTCATACTTAGAAACAGTAACATCATACAAGTACCTAGGATTAGTCATAGATAACACGTTCACTTGGAGTCTGCATGTCAACAACGTTTGCAATAAGCTACGATCCATTTTGGGTAAATTAAAGACACTTAAACATGCTGTCAACAGAAAAGTATTGTATACCTTGTATTATGCACTGGCTGACTCAGTGATTGAATATGGGTTGGGTGGATATGGGTTTACGTTCCCTACACATATAAATAAAATCAAAATGTTGCAGATAAGGCTACTTAAACTACTTGTAGATGAAAAAACAAAAAAAAGTTTGAATAAAAATTATGAGAAACTCTTTAAAATTTGTAAAATACTCCCGGTTAATTTAAAAAGTAACGTAAAAATCTTAACTGAACAATTTAATAATGAACTTCACAAGAAGGAACGTAAACATATGTACCCAACTCGTTTGTCTAAAAAGAAGACGCTTGTTGTTCCTAAAGTCACAAACTACTTTGGTATGCGCACGAGAAAGTATGTAGTACCATCGTTAGTGAATAAGTTACCCCCACAGTTGATATCGAATGTCAAATATAAACACCAACTTAAAAAGGTTCTTAAAAAACACTACCTGTCATTATGTCCATAGCCATTTTTCATAACTTAATACTGTAAACTCACCTTCTTTTGTTTTTTCTTAGTTATTTTGTAATTAAGATCGAAATTTGTCATAATCATATTATTGTGAAACGAGAATAACTGCCGACAAACTGTTTTACAGTTTGGCAGACTTTATAAATTGTATTGGGAAACAGATTTTGAATAAATGAATAAAAAAAAAAAAATATATAATCACTATAAATATCACATATTACAAAAGAAAGTCCTCCGCCGCGTCTGTCTGTGTGTTCGTGATAAACTCGAAAACTCCTGCACCGATTATAATGCTGTTTTCACCAATGGATAGAGTGATTCTCGAGGACGGTTTTAGTATTTATAATTGGTCAATATTTTGACATCAGCTAATTTACGAATTTTCAAACATAATATTATGGCACGATGGATTAAGAATTTCCTTCGCAAATTCGAAATCCTTCCAATGGTGTTTGACATTACTATACGCACTTTAAGTGCTGTCAGAACTGACGTAACTAGCCATTATTGTTCTTGAGTGACAGTTCGCTACTGTCATTGTTCCACTTCACAGTACTTTGTAACTAATACTTGTCTATTACCAAACAATGCATTATACAGGCCATTTTATGATGGCCTAGTACTACGTTATATAACTCAAACCATTGTTAACCTACGGCGGTTTCACTACAGTCATTCCACATTAATTTACGTCTGACACCGTTTAACCAACAACAACCTTATTTTAAAGAAGCTACAGATCAATAATTATTATGACTTGTCAGTGACAGCAACTGAAAAGCAACCTTGTTCAAACGGTTTTAAAGTTCATTGTAATTTTGACAGTAAAGCCTATCAGTAAGTAAAAGTACTGTGAAGGAACAGTAGAATAAGAACTTGTAATTTTCCAGGCTAAACAGCTGCCGAAATTATGGAACTATTTGCAACTTTTATTACTATGATGAAGGAATAAAAGTTGAGTGGCTTTGATGATCGTTTAATGGCTTATTTCACGGGAAATAGGCCGTTAAAACCTCGAAATTTAAAGAGCGAACCTTGAAGTTATGACAGGAGTGAATCTTAAATAGACGTAGATGATGATTTACTCTTCGCACTAGAATAAACTCTGCTGATAATTGACTGTGTCCGTGCGGGGATCGAACCTGCAACACGCAGCGCAGCAGTCAATCACTGCGTCAATCGTGCGTGCTGTCTTAGATACTCAAGATTTTAATGTTCTCTATTTCGTAATTCATCCACTCTGCGCCTGCATATTCCACAATTTGGTCCTTCGAGCCAGATCGGGAAGCGGAGGAGTCAAAAAACCACTATTATGACAAGTAGGTAGCTGCACAAGCAGGTATTATTATGAAAAAGCGTCGAGTATTGGAACTGATTCTGGAGTGCCATCTGAAATAACACCAGGCTCACCTTCGATCGCACTTACAATATCGTTGGTTCCTGCATCTGTGAGCCCACTAAACGTGGGTCACTGTATTCAAGGTATAAACGAACTCTTCACAAAGCCGTCAACCAAGCATTAACGCAAAAATTTTTGCTGGGAAACGAATTTTTTGGGGTGAAACTTCACATTTTGCGGTAAACCTCAATCTAGCACTCTTAAAACACTGTGCTAGTGGATGCTTTGAATAGTAAATGGGCTATGGAGGTAAATTAAGTAAAGTTACAACCTAAAAAACTAGTATTAAAAAAACACCTGTAAAAAATTTGGAACTTTGGCCTCCAATATCTCCGTAATACTAGGGGTTATGGGTTTCCCAGGTAGAACAAAAAATAATATCGTAGTGGCGGGTGACAGTGAACAAGTGCCTTTCGGCTTCGTCAAAGGTACTTTTACATCATTTATTTCGATATGATATTAACTTGTAGGTTCTAAACAAGGTGCATTTTAGCGTGGATGTAACTTTGGAACAAGCTACGGTACTCCCACGAAGTGAAAAAAAACCCGACTGAAAAAACCGAAAAGCAAAAAACAAGCACATTTTAAATTAAACAAAACTTGGAAGCAGGCGGGGTCCATTCTATTTTTTTCATTTTTTCTTTTCATAATTTAATATTCAACAAATGAACCCCGCCTGCTTCCAAGTTTTGTTTAATTTAAAATGTGCTTGTTTTTTGCTTTTCGGTTTTTTCAGTCGGGTTTTTTAGTTTTTTAACTACTTTTTTTATTTCCAGCTTTATAGTTCTTTTGTGTTTGTTCTTTCGTTGGTCGCGTAAAAGTCTTCGCAGATGATTAAACTTTTGTGCTTGTTTATAGGATTTTCCACTTTGAATTTTTTTTTAAACATATAATTGTTATATATTTTTGTAATCTCCTCTTAAAACCTTTTATTTTGATACCCTACTCGATGGTATAGAAAAAAAAAAATTTTTGAACTCCGCGATTTGGCCCCCAAAATCCGCAATTTTTCTTTGTTTTTTAATTTTAATGTAGCCTATAACACTCGCGCCACCAAGACGAATCTAATGACGTATATTTCATTCAAATCGGTTCATCCGTTTATGAGATATGAGGGAACAAAGAAACGGACATACATACTTACTTACATACACGTCAAACACATAACCCTCCTTTTGGGCTTCGCCGCAGTCGGGTAAAAAAACCAGTGACATATTTATTATACGCAAAACGGATCGCAAGTCGTTTTATACGAACTTGTGAACCTGGCAAAATTAATAAATGACTAAATTGATTAATTATATTTTAAACAAGGCAACACAAATGCATGTGGTAACCCACGTGACCAGGTTAACAGAAACAATAGAAGCTTTATTGAATGACATTTTAAGTATTCCTATTATATTCCTCGCATTGTAAACTACTGCTACTAATATTTCAATTATACAATAAAACAATCGCGTAACCAAACTATTGTTGACTTTAGAAGCCAAATAAATAATAATATACATAGATGGTCAAGGTTCGCAAATAAGCCAAGAAGGGGTAAAACTCAGTAATGTACCTCAATCATTGTAAAGGTGCGGTAAATCCAAGTAAACTGATCCGGCTGCCTGTAATGTTGAAAATGTGTGACTATATCGCTCAGACCAACAAAAAAAGGAAGACGGCGCGCCACGAACATCAAAAGTGAGTCAACTTTTTATCTATGTGTGTAGACAATGTCTCGTGAAGTCGTGACGTACTAGGAGAAATGTGTGTGGTTTTAGTGTAGGTGTGTGCGTGAGCTTGTATGTTTACTTGAGGCGTGTGGTTTTGTGACTTCACTGTTGGTGTTCGCGGCGCGCCGTCTTCCTTTTTTTCTTGGTCTGAGCTATATCGAGCAAGCCTATTACCACTCGGGAACAAATCCCAATAACAATTTGCCCGACCGGTGAATCAAACTTATGACCTGTCTGCTCTGCAGTCACGACTACGACCACTAGACCACCAATCCACAAGACAGCTATTTGAGTACATTTGTTTTAATATAATGGTTTTGCCCGGTTCGGAGTTTTTCAGCAGTTTTTAACGGTAAGGTCTATGTCCACTTAGTCCTAGTCCAGTCTACAGTAGAATCCCGATTATCCGATTATCCGGCCTTATTCTTCAGGGCTCTAATTACCATATTTTATATCGCATTATTTAAATAACGTATGTTATAGGGGAGACCGGGGACAATTGAACAATTTGACTTAAATCGTGTGCAGTGAAGTATCTATAGTACCTACATCCCTCGAATTTATATAGTTGAAAGGGTCGTTATCTAGTTCCTAAATTAAATATAATCTATAACTCTATTTTGAATAGTTAACCTACAATCACACATTAAAGAAGACCGGGCACAGTGGTTCTATTGACCCCACCCCAAGGACGGTTGAAACGGTAAGTAGGGATAATTGAAACACTGAAATATTTCAGGAACTACTGAAGGTTTTTACTCAATCTTCAAAATTTAACTTACTACTAAATTATTTATTGAGATCGCGACAAGTGTGTCACCGTAAAGTTAATATTTTGAAAATTATAAAAGCAAAAATATCTTTTATATAAACAACGTAAAATATCTCTTATTTTAATCATTTTCGAGCTTTAATTTGTGTTAATGAATACTATTTCACATGATTGAAAGACTTGTTATCCTATTTTGCTGTAATTGCACTTACATGGGGGATAAAAAAAGATAATCCAGTCTCATACAAAACAGCTTGTTTCAATCGTAACAATGTTTCAATCATAACAATGTTTCAATCATAAAAATGTTTCAATCATAACAATGGTTTATTGACGGTCTGCTTCAAGTCCTGCGGTAGACTGTTGGGTGTTGTAACTTGTAGTGTCATCGGGCTGGTAAGGTCATGCTGAACTTCCAACACATGTATGACCATGGAATTTGGCTGTGGAGTCCCTAAGTACTTAGGAGAAGATGGGATAGCGGCTTCAAATCCTGCGGCAGACTCATTTTAGAAAACACAACCTTCTTCTGTGCAGTCGGATAAAAATGCGAAATATGCGGGGACGTTTGAAACGTTTCAAACGTCCACAGCCACGTCGTTTCAAACGTACCCATGTCACATCTTCTACTTCAACACTCAATATTTTGTAATATATTGACTTAAATAATAAATAACAGTAATAAAAACTAACTTATATAGACAAACAATACTCTAAAATAAGAAAAACTGGCAAACTACAAGATTTAAATAGGTAAAAACCAAAAAAATAAAAATGGTGAGAACTTACTTTTTGGCGTGAAATTCGTCGAGGCGTCCTGTGTGCGACTACATTGCTCGCTCGCTCGAGCCCGTGCTAAACACAAAACCGAACATGGCCAACGATGTAACGAACGACGCGTCACACGCGTAGGTATCATGGTTTCCGAGAAATTGAAGTTGTTGCAATCATGACCTGTTTCAATTGTCCCCGGTCTACCCTACACTATCTATAACAAAAAGTTAATAATATTGTTCGATTTTACATACTTTGAAATCGATTACCCGAATTGTTTCGATAATAATATACCCTGGTTTTCTGGATTCTACCGTACTTAGTTCGACCACACCTTTACGCGGAAATAATAAGCCTTGACCCAAAACAGGATAGGCAGAAACAATGTAAGCAAACGTCACTTGAGACTATCTTATGCAACACCTTTTATGGAGATCCTTGAGGACTATAGATGGTGTTGCAAATTGGCGAGGTTTGGCACACGTGGTGACCGTTTCGGCGATGATTATGATCTCTGTTATCCTTAATGTGAGATTTTAATACTGGTCCCTATGAACTTCATGCAAGGTTCATTAACTAATGAAAAGAAAGAAACAAATATTTATTTGTAGCAAGCGGAAACCCATTCAAATTCTTCCATGGTCGATTCACACTGCGGTCCAAAACAGCCCATTCTTAAGAGCTCTTCGGCGTTTCACACCGCGGTCCGAACCACTCGTGGTGCGAAACGACGAAACACCCGATACATGACCTGCATACAAAATGACAAACACAAGGAATATGCCACATAACAAAGAAAACTGCGAACTGAACTGTGGAGACTGCGGGATCCCACAGGATCATCATCTGCCCAGCCTTTTACCAACTATGTTGGTGTTTGACTCCAGTCTAGTCGGAGGCAGCTGAATATTAGTATTTTTCATGGAGCCACTGTCTAAATGACCCCACAGTCCAGTTATGTCTAGGTAATACGATTCCTTTCAGTAAGACTCATTGTCAGACTTTCAGGCCTCTCTCTACCTGTAACGTTAACTGTTAAAGATCTTCAATCGGTAGCCAGGACCAACGGCTTCCGAGGCACGGAGGAAACCCGGTATGACTGAGGGTCACCCATCCACTACTAGCAATTTAACATTGGACCTCATAAGTCTTGCGAATCGACTGTCTTCGAATCCATCCCAGAAAACTTTCACGCAGCTGCATCTAGCTATCACATCAGTCTTTGGTTAACTGGACCCACTCGAACTGGATCCGCGGAACCAAATCACATTTTAACTTGGTCGACGGGCTGCGGGTTCAGTAGCAAGCGAGTCCAGTTGACCTAAGACTTATCCCGTAAAAGAAACCTTTGAATATAGCATCAAACGATTTTATAACAAATATTACGGCGCTTTAAAAGTATGATAGGTACTTGGATAGAAGAAACATAAAGATATCCCCAATACTATTGTGAAGACTATTATATGAACAAAGATTCTTCGAATTCTGCCACCCCTATAATTATAAGTTTCTGAAAAAGGTCTCAATACACAATTTAAACAATAAATTTTTTTTAAAGACAATAGACTGAATAAGTAACCTTATAATATAATGTGGTCACAATTATTTGCTACAGCACCATAATTAGAAACTTCCTTGAGGACCAACATGGGTACTATGAGTTTGTCTTTAGGCGCAGTATTGGCAAAGTATAGGCCTATAGAAGCATATCGGGGTTCGATTTATATGTCTTCAATGACATTTAATAATAGACAGGATTACTCATAGTTGAGGCGTTTCTGGGTATTCGTTATGTCTTGCGGTCTTTACTGGGAGCTGAAACGGAACTCACGTGATGATATAGGCACGTGCTATAGCCATACACGAACATTACAGTCATAATTATATTAATGGCGCACTAGTTTTTTGTTTTAACTTTGCTCGCCTTTAATATTTCTCCAGCATTGAGGATGGGTTTAGAATTATTTGAACTCACATACACAAACATATAAGGTGAGCACTGGGATGCCAGGCTCCCAGACAAATTATTTTGATGATAATGAGAAAATGAGATCAGATGAGATACACTTACATCTTTCCAATACTATAACATGACATTTCTCCATTTCCTGTTAACAATAAATTAATTACACCAAAATAACCCAAGCACCAATTTCTGAGAAGGCCAACCTTATTTCACACATCACATGACCTAATTCGCTAAAAACATTTTCGAGGAATGTGTATCTATTTGGAACAGAAATTAGTTCACGATACTTATTGGACATCAATTGGATTAGTCTTGGGTAGTGTTTTAGTCTGGACTAGTTCTTTATGAACTGAGATATTTTATTTTAATTTGACTCTGGACTCATACTATTATCAGCATCATCATCAGCCATAATATGTCTTCGATGACTTTCATTTCTGTTTTGTTTATATTTTTTATATTTTTATTCTATTATTATTTGGAATTATGATGAATTGAATTATGGCTACATTGGAATTGTATTTATTTTGTGTGCCTGTATTTACTATTTTAATCGTGTTTCTCCTATGGGTTATGTTACCTGCAATAAATGAATATAATTTTTATTTAGGTTTACATTGCCTTTTGTATGTGTTTCTGTGATGTTAATATGTTTGTAAGAACTTAAAATAGTAGATTGTACACCAAGTGCATAAAACGCATCATTTTGCGCGAGACGTTTATATCCATCCTCGCTCGCAAGCTCGCATCGGATGGATATAAAGTAGAGAGCAAAATGGGTTTTATGGACGAGTTTTACAGTCTACTTTTCACTTCGATTGCGAGGAAATGAAACAGCAACTTGTAAATATTGTAAAAATAATTATGGTACCCGCCAATTAACTTTTTTTTTTCAGTAGGAAACTTGACATAACACCTGACTTATGTCGTTACTCATACTGCTCAGTTGTCAAAACATTTTGAGCAAGCCTATTGCCATCAACCAATGTAATTAGGAGCAAGCCTATTGCCATCAACCAATGTAATTAGGAGCAAGCCTATTGCCATCAACTGATGTAATTGGGACCAAGCCTATTGCCATCAACCAATGTAAATAGGAGCAAGCCTATTGCCATCAACTGATGTAATTAGGGACAAGTCTATTGCCATCAACCGATGTAATTAGGAAAAGCCTATTGCCATCAACATATCTTATTAGGAGCAAGCCTATTGCCATCGACCGATGTAATTAGGAGCAAGCCTATTGCCATCCACTGATTTAGGTAATTGAGAGCAAGCCTATTGCCATCAATCAATGTAATTAAGAGTAAGCCTATTCCCATCAAATGATGTAATTAGGCGCAAGCCTTTTGCCATCAAGCGATTTAGGTAATTGGGTGAAGCCTATTCCTATCAAGTTTCCTTGTATTCGTAATGAAAAGCAGTAATCCCTTGTTCTTAGAATACTAACGAAACGAATTAAATTAAAGAGGTTGAAGTTGTTCCTGTGGCTGTTGGGCCGATTACCTGTGCCGATTACCTTGGTCTTCGACGAAGATTTTACTTTATGCTCTAGAGCATAGAATAACCTCTTTAATTTAATTCGTTTCGCTAGTATTCTAAGAACAAGGGATTACTGCTTTTCATTACGAATACAAGGAAAGTTGATGGGAATAGGCTTCCCACAATTACCTAAATCGCTTGATGGCAATAGGCTTGCTCATAATTAGGTTGGTTGATGGCAATAGGCTTGCTCCTAATTACATCATTTGATGGGAATAGGCTTACTCTTAATTACATTGATTGATGGCAATTGGCTTGCTCTCAATTACCTAAATCAGTGGATGGCAATAGGCTTTTCCTAATTACATCGGTTGATGGCAATAGGCTTGTCCCTAATTATATCAGTTGATGGCAATAGGTTTGCTCCTAATTACATTGGTTGATGGCAATAGGCTTGGTCCCAATTACATCAGTTGATGGCAATAGGCTTGCTCCTAATTACATTGGTTGATGGCAATAGGCTTGCTCAAAATGTTTTTATAACTGAGCAGTATGAGTAACGACTTATGTAAGGTGATAAGTCAAGTTTCCTACTGAAAAAAAAATAGTTAATTGGCGGGAACCATAATTATTCTTACAATATTTACAAGTTGCTGTTGCATTTCCTCGCAATCGAAGTGAAAAGTAGAGTGTAAAACTCGTCCATAAAACCCATTTTACTCTCTACTTTATATCCATCCTCGCTCGCAAGCTCGCATCGGATGGATAAACGTCTCGCGCAAAATGGTGCGTTTTATGCACTTGGTGTACAATCTACTATTTTTCTACAGTTTCTGTTATTCCACTCCCTTCATTAATTTGACCATTTTAATGATAAATTTAAGCACCCAAATGAATCAATCACTCCAAAAATAAATAGTTTTTCACAAATCGACGTTGCAAAAACTAAAATCATACATCATGAACATAATAGTTTGAGTTTAAAAAAAAAATCTGTTGACTTACACAAATATTTTTTTTTTCGTCACATCAATAAGATCATTGACACTAAACTTTTAAAAGTAAGTTCAAATGTTACTTTATTACTTGAGATGACCTTGCTTATCTTGTTATTATATAAAGAAAGAAAGAAAGAAAACACATTTATTCAGCACAGGCCATAAGTAAAATAAAATTACACACACAATAAAATTAACAAAAAAAAATCGGTTGTCTGTAAAATCGGTTTACTGACGATAGTTGAACGTGACAACGTCATAAGAAAATAAAACAAAACAATTGACACGCCGTTGCTATGGAACGCCTCAGAGCGAGGTAACGACGCATGACGTCATCTTTTTTCGTGCGTGCAGCCGGCCATCGAATTCTAAGACGTTATCACGTCAAAAACTAAGTTGAAAAACAAAAAATACAAAAGAGTGCGTGCATCTCACGGCTGCGCCAAATAGGACCAGTTCAACAATTAATTGCCAAATACGCTATTAATAGCACTGATATCATAATATCACGCCTGTAATCCCAGAAGGGTAAAAAAAAAATAGTCCTCCTGACCGTTTTTCGGCCACGGCGGCCAATCTCAGCGGAGATTAGCCATCTGCGCGGGAGATATTATAGTGCACAAATGTGTGCGCAGGCACAAGTGCACTCTCTGTTCCCTTTTCTCTCATAGTCCGATGGGACGGCAATCCGACACGACCGGAGAGAGATCAGGCGCAGGACCAACGGCTTAACGTGCTTTCCGAGGCACGGGGGTATTATACCGCCAACTTCCAAACTCCGGGCTACTACTGGGAAATTTCTAATGAAAATTCCTAATAGCACTTTTTGTCCGACCCGGGAATCGAACCCAGGACCTCGTGCACAGCAGTCGCGCTTGCGACCACTAGACCAACGAGGCCCAGAAGGGTAAGGCAGAGGTGTACCCATTAGTACAGTAGTACCTGATTTCACCAGTCATGTAGTCTTTACAAAATCAGACTTCGTGGCTGCTACTGAGAAAGTCCTGATGGAAAAACCCAATAACACTTGCCCGACTTGGGAATCGAACTCAGGACCTCACGCACAGCAACCGTGTTTGCGACTACTAGAGCAACGAGCAGATGACCGAATACCGATTGAGCAAGCAATACTTACATCATTTGTTAGTTCTTCATTTATATGAAAACTCCCGTGTCCCGCGGTTTCACCCGCGTATATCCCGTTCCCGTGGGAATACAGGGATAAAAAGTAGCCTATGACACTCAGCAATAATGTGGCTTTCTATTGGTGAAAGAATTTTTAAAATCGGTTCAGAAGATCCCGAGATTACCCCTTACAATTTAACAAACACACAAACTTTACTTCTTTATAATATTATTATATAGATTAGTATAGATATAGAAGTATAGATGTGTAGGAAAAGCTGCGGGGCAAAGCTGGCAAAGCTTCTTGGTGGAATTGTAAAGAAACCAAAGGAAAGATTGATGACTTTTGATTGATTCGCCTTTTGATGGTCTCCTAGTAACGTATTATTTTTACGATGGTTTCAAGAGAAAAGATTGGGTTTCAAATAGGCCAGAATAATGAGGCCAAACCGCAAGAAAAAAAGCCCGTGCATTGTTTTAATATAATTATTTGGTCAAAACTCTTTCATGACTTGACACGGCACACACCGCAAAACATCAAACTATAATCTTCCAGTATAACATAGCCTCGCTATGTAAAGATTTCGAGGCTCCTTCTACGAAATCATCTCATTTTGATCAATTTTGATCGGTTCGTGTGGGAAATCTATGAAGAATTTGAAGCTTCCTTTTGGCTATTATAAGAGACGAGTTCTTTTTCTGGTGAATAGTGAACAAGAATTTTCAAAATAATGTTTATATTAATGGCAATCACCCGTATTCAAAAGCCCTTTTCCGCAAAAATACCGATCGAGTTACGTTTGGCTTAGCCGAACATAACACTACAAACGATTCTAAACATTAAAAAAAATATAAATAACATCACCATATGGTCTACTGGTGTACCAAGGAGTCACATTTTCGACTTCAATACAAAAAATAGCAGAAAAAAAATGTTAAAACATCACAATTTTTACAAAATGTCTCGACAATTAAGATTTTTTTTCTATGCCCTAGAATCACTTTAGAGAAAATTCAAAAACTACGTATTAATTTTAAGGTAACCTTCTAATAGAATCGTATTTTTATTTTATCAATAAACAATAACTTCATTTCGTAAATTGAATCCAAAGTTAACTATATTATCGACCGCGCAAACTCTATCTCGCCAGTACGAATCGGCCACTGCCAAAGGACGGACGTATCGCTTTGTGTCACAAACGCTCCCGTGTTTTTCGTAAACATATTTTCGAGATTGTAAGCCGATTACCACAATTTGATACACTTATTAATTTTGATCAAACATGTTTTTTTTGCTAGTTTGTAAAGATTGCTAAAATTTTTTTCATCTTCAAATCGAAGTCGAATTTCAAGATCGATTGTTATTGTCGATTGTACTTCGATATATATTTTTAACCGACCTCCAAAAAAGAGGAGGTTCTCTATTCATGTTTGTATGTCCGCGAATATCTCCGTCAATTGTGGACTGATTTTTAAAATTCTTTTTGTCTTGGAAAGGGTATACTCCCGAGGTGGTCCCATTGTCACCAAGTCAGTTTCTGATGATGGGAGCTCTGAGAAATTAAGGGGAAACCTCGAATGTCATAGGCGCACATAACGTTTTCCATACATTTTCAGAAGCTGTTCAAGTATTTGCGTCTGATAATCATAATTTCATGAGGCTGCGCTGATGACGGAAGGTGCAACTCCTCAACGGTCAGGACTTGAAAGAAAATTCCTTCAAAATTAAACGTACTTATGGATCGATAGTTGTATTCTTTCAGGCTATTAGGTTGAACTGATGATAGACGGTACATCTCATTAACCGACTTAAAAAAAAGGAGGTTCTCAATTCGTCGGCTAGGAAAATTAAAACGACACCCATGACGGAAAAACCTAATTTTTCCGTCATGGGTGTCGTTTTCATGGTTTTTGGGGTCGCTGATTACGAAAATGAGGTCAAAATGAAAATCCAAGATGGCGGTCAGGAAATTTTTTGGTTTTCCGTCATGGGTGTCGTTTTCATGGTTTTTGGGGTCGCTGATTACGAAAATGAGGTCAAAATGAAAATCAAGATGGCGCCGACGAAAATTTCTGGTTTTTCCGTCATGGGTGTCGTTTTCATGGCTATAGGGGTCGCTGATTACGAAAATGAGGTCAAAATGAAAATCCAAGATGGCGGTCAGGATTTTTTTTGGTTTTTCCGTCGTAAGTGTCGTTTTCATGATTTTTGGGGTAGCTGATTACGAAAATGAGGTCAAAATGAAAATTCAAGATGGCGGTCAGGATTTTTTTTGGTTTTTCCGTCATTGGTGTCGTTTTCATAGTTTTTGGGGTCGCTGATTACGAAAATGAGGTCAAAATGAAAATTCAAGATGGCGGCCAGGATTTTTTTTGGTTTTTCCGTCATGGATGTCGTTTTCATGGTTTTTGGGGTCGCTGATTAAGAAAATGAGGTCAAAATAAAAATTCAAGATGGCGGCCAGGAAAATTTTTGGTTTTTCCGTCATGGGTGTCGTTTTCATTGTTTTTGAGGTCACTGATTACGAAAATGAGGTCAAAATGAAAATCCAAGATGGCAGCCAAGCAATTTTTTGGTTTGTCCGTCATGGGTGTCGTTTTGGTGGTTTTTGGGGTCGCTGATTACGAAAATGAGGTCAAAATAAAAATTCAAGATGGCGGCCAGGAAAATTTTTGGATTTTCCGTCATGGGTGTCGTTTTCATTGTTTTTGAGGTCGCTGATTACGAAAATGAGGTCAAAATGAAAATCCAAGATGGCAGCCAGGAAATTTTTTGGTTTGTCCGTCATGGGTGTCGTTTTGATGGTTTTTGGTATCGCTGATTACGAAAATAAGGTCAAAATGAAAATCAAGATGGCGCCGACGAAAATTTTTGGTTTTTCCGTCATGGGTGTCGTTTTCATGGTTTTCGGGGTCGCTGATTACGAAAATAAAGCCAAAATGAAAATCCAAGATGGCGGCCAGGAAAATATTTAGTTTTTCCGTCATGGGTGTCGTTTTCATTGTTTTTGAGGTCGCTGATTACGAAAATGAGGTCAAAATGAAAATCCAAGATGGCGCCGACGAAATTTTTTGGTTTTTCCGTCATGGGTGTCGTTTTCATGGTTTTCGGGGTCACTGATTACGAAAATGAAGCCAAAATGAAAATCCAAGATGGCGGCTAGGAAAATTTTAGGTTTTTCCGTCATGGGTGTCGTTTTCATGGTTTTTGGGGTCGCCGACTACGAAAATAAGGTCAAAATGAAAATCCAAGATGGCGCCGACGAAATTTTTGGTTTTTCCGTCATGGGTGTCGTTTTCATGGTTTTCGGGGTCGCTTATCACGAAAATGAGCTCAAGATTTAGTAATACATAAAACGGGTTTGTTAAACATGAAATCGAAATTAAAATTAATTTAGTGATACTAGACAAAATGTTAAATAATATGAACAGGAAAAAAATGGAATTATAGGCATTGTCATTCAAATAGTCCGTTAGCCTTTATCACGTTTCCACCGGGCACCACGTGGAGGTGGACTGACACCCAGCGTTTTTTTTTGGTCGTTTTTTTTCATTGATTTTTATACACAATGTTCAAATCAGATTTTAAGTATTATACGTGATGAAGGGAAGAAAATATTTGATTTTTTGTTTATTAAAACTGAGTACACTACACACCCCTGATTACGCATTGCATATTCGCCAATTATGTGCTTTAGCGTATGTTCCATCAGAACAAGTTATCAACGCTTTTGACGAACTGCTCGAATCTCAGTTTTATATTGTGCATTCTGGCCTCCTCCGACAAGTCGTTGATTATTTTGAAGATAACTGGATCGGAAGGTTGGAAAGACGGGGCAGGTGAGCTCCTAGATTTCCTATTGATCTGTGGAATACTTTTGATGCATTTCTTCAGGAAATTCCTCTAACGAACAACTCCGTTGAAGGCTTTCACAGGGGATTCTCGTCACTTCTAACGGCTCATCACCCATCTATATGGAAGTTTTTGGATGAACTTCGTCGGCAGCAAAGCCTGACAGAGCTGAAACTGGAGCAAATTTTGTCTCGTGGATCACACACAACTAGTCGGCCAAGATATAGGCAAACATTAGCAAGATTGAAAGATTTAGTTGAATCATTTGAGGAGAGACCACTCCCAGATTACTTACCGGCCATTGCTCATAATTTTGAATTCCAACAAGTTTGATTAAAAAAATACATTAAAAAAAAACGAAACAAACAAAATGATTACACGTAAAAAACTAAAAAGTATAAAAATTTAAAAGAAATAATCATGTCTATCTAGGGTCAAAGTCTACATGCTGCATACGGCCAATGATCTTTTTTTATACAAAATAAGCCAGCATTCCTTCAGGCGTGATCGAGATTCTTGACCTCGAAAGCACAAAACCTAACAAAAAATCATGCTTTTTTTTTCTTCATCATGTATAATACTTAAAATCTGATTTGAACATTGTGTTTAAAAATCAATGAAAAACAACAACAAAAAAAAAACGCTGGGTGTCAGTCCACCTCCACGTGGTGCCCGGTGGAAACGTGATAACGGCTAACGGACTATTTGAATGACAATGCCTATAATTCCATGTTTTTCCTTTTCATGACAGTTATTTTACATTTTGTCTAGTATAACTTATTAATATTTATTTCGATTTCATGTTTAACAAACCCATTTTAATTATTACTAAATTTTAAGCTCATTTTCGTAATCAGCGACCCCGAAAACCATGAAAACGACACCCATGACGGAAAAACTAAAAATTTCGACAGCGTCATCTTGGATTTTCATTTTGACCTTATTTTCGTAGTTGGTGACCCCAAAAACCATGAAAACGACACCCATGACGGAAAAACCTAAAATTTTCCTAGCCGCCATCTAGGATTTTAATTTTGGTCTCATTTTCGTAATCAGCGACCTCAAAAACAATGAAAACGACACCAATGACGGAAAAACCAAAAATTTTCCTAGCCGCCATCTTGTATTTTAATTTTGGTCTCATTTTCGTAATCAGCGACCCCGAAAACCATGAAAACGACACCCATGACGGAAAAACCAAAAAATGTTCCTGGCCACCATCTTGGATTTTCATTTTGGCTTCATTTTCGTAATCAGCGACCCCAAAACTATGAAAACGACACCAATGACGGAAAAACCAAAAATTTTCGTCAGCGCCATCTTTATTTTCATTTTGATCTTATTTTCGTAGTCGGTGACCCCAAAAACCATGAAAACGACACCCATGACGGAAAAACCAAAAATTTTCCTGGCCGCCATCTTGGATTTTCATTTTGGCTTCATTTTCGTAATCAGCGACCCCGAAAACCATGAAAACGACACCCATGACGGAAAAACCAAAAAATTTCGTCGGCGCCATCTTGGATTTTCATTTTGGCTTCATTTTCGTAGTCAGCGACCCCGAAAACTATCAAAACGACACCCATGACGGACAAACCAAAAAATTTCCTGGCCACCATCTTGGATTTTCATTTTGACCTCATTTTCGTAATCAGCGACCCCAAAAACCATGAATACGACACCCATGACGGAAAAACAAAAAGAAATCCTGGCCGCCATCTTGGATTTTCATTTTGGCTTCATTTTCGTAATCAGCGACCCCAAAAACTATGAAAACGACACCAATGACGGAAAAACCAAAAAAAATCCTGACCGCCATCTTGAATTTTCATTTTGACCTCATATTCGTAATCAGCTACCCCAAAAACCATGAAAACGACACTTATGACGGAAAAACCAAAAAAAATCCTGACCGCCATCTTGGATTTTCATTTTGACCTCATTTTCGTAATCAGCGACCCCAAAAACCATGAAAACGACACCCATGACGGAGAAACCTAAAATTTTCCTAGCCGACGAATTGAGAACCTCCTTTTTTTTAAGTCGGTTAATGAGATTTACCGTCTATCATCAGTTCAACCTAATAGCCTGAAAGAATACAACTATCGATCCATAAGTACGTGTAATTTTGAAGGAATTTTCTTTTAAGTCCTGACCGTTGAGGAGTTGCACCTTCCGTCATCAGCGCAGCCACATGAAATTATGATTATCAGACGCAAATACTTGAACAGCTTCTGTAAATGTATGGAAAACGTTATGTGCGCCTATGACATTCGAGGGTTGCCCTCAATTTCTCAGAGTTCCCATCATCAGAAACTGACTTGGTTACAATGGGACCACCTTGGGAGTATACCTTTTCAAACAAAAAAATAATTTTGAAAATCGGTCCACACTTGTCGGAGATATGCGCGGACACACATAAAAAAAACATACGAATAGAGAACCTACTTCCTTTTTAGAAGTCGGTTAAAAAGAGACGGAAACATTATTTATTTTTGACGTGTTAAAGTGCTTTCACAACCAATTTACAGCAAATATTAAAATCTGTGATTAAAATAGATATCATAATTTTTGATTTTAATTCATCTAACACCTAATTGAACCATTTTTATGTTGATTGATATACTGTACCTATACACAACACACATTCCAGACTTTTTTTCAAAGCCGTACGCGTGTACTTCCTTACTATAAAATTATGTCACCTAAAATAATAATCGTCTAAATGATCAAATTTTTCAACCGTAGTTCAACGCTCGAAATGCCCGTGTGTGCGTTCGTCGGTGTTATCGCTGCACACAAACATAGAAATTGCCTAAAGTTCCGCAAGTCTTGTCTGTACAAGGCCTCTTAAATAGGTTTTGTTAACTGCTTAATTCGTCATCCTGCGTACCTGAAGAGAGAGAAGAAAGAGAGACAGTTTTTTAGGACACAAAGACAATAAACATTAAAAACATGACACAACATTGAAATTTTAAAAGTTTATTTTTACCGCTCAACCACTTGTTCAAAACATTTTTATTGTTGACTGTAAACAAGAAACATCTGTGACTAATTTATTGCAAAAGTTATTTTAAAGCGGAAAACAATACAACAGAATTCCAACTATTGATCGAGTTCAGTGACAGAAATAATATAAATAAACAAACGACGGTTATTTATGTTTTCTCGAACTTCATTCATTCAAAAAGTATTCAACAATAAAACGCATTCATTGAAACCAAAACAAAAGGGTCCGCAGGACCGTAACGATCACGGAACGAAAACATATGACCGAGGTACTAGGAACACAGAATACTGAAAGCGATGTCGCTCTCACTACCGAGACCGACCCAACACGGCAATGGGATAAAGGAAGTCAAGCCAATGTGATCCTTATTCTGTAACAATAAAGTCTATTCTACACAGTAATGCGTAACAGCTGTTAACCGAAAGCCCAGCAACAATAAATGATTCTTATGGCTCACGACATAAGGTTTCCTGCTCAGAGAATTCCATACCGCTGCTCTTGTCAGTGACACGTAGCAAAGTATACGAGAGCTCCTATGCATATCTGGCCGCCTGGTACCATACGGTGGGAAGAGGGTCGGGATACGGGATGCGCCGCGGTCCGTGGGAATTTTCGCGGAACTCCTTAACAATTTGGTCTGACTTTCAAGGAACATCTCTACTTGTGTCATCTTTTGATAATAGTATTTTCATTAAATGAGATCATAATTAACAATTGAAATTACCTTTTATAATATTGTTACCTCTTGATTTGTTATTGTTTTTGTTTTATGAATATAGTTCTTAGCATTCATCACTATCACTATCATCACTACATAGTTTAAAACAAAGTCGCTGTCGCTGTCTGTCCGTCCCTATGTATGCTTAAATCTTTAAAACTACGCAACGGATTTTGAAGCGGTTTTTTTTAATAGATAGAGTGATTATCGAGGAATAGTTTTAGTATATAATTTGAACGAGTAATTATATAAATGAAATACATAATTCAATTTCAGACAACTTTTGACATTTTAATGAGATAAATCCACCTCTTTACTTTTCCACCGAAGAAACTTTCATAAAGCATGAATAGCATTCTATGACATCCTAGTCCTTTGGATTTGTTTTTTTTATATCGTGTTTGTTGTTCGAGGCGCAATTTAATTAGTGAGTTAGAATATTCCGTTGTACCCTGGACTACTAATGAAACTATTAATGAGACTTTTTCGATCTTTAAACCCAACTAATAACATGTATTGCGAAGATAACCTTAAAGAGCACGTGCTAATTACTCACAAGTACATAATAAAAGTTTCCCGTTCCTGACAAAATACTAAGAAACAGACGAACAAAAAAAACGAAACAAGAAAAATATTCCAATTAGAATAGCGACTAGCAACTGAAGTTATCAATTAAATTGTTTCTTGATTGTTTGGTTATCTCAATTGTTTAATAAACATGCTAATTACGTGTTGACAAATACCGGAAAACTACATGAGATTGCTCCTTCTGAGTTGAAAGGTCCAAGGACTGTATGATGACATGTGCCTATAAAATTAATAATAATAATTATAATATTCCACAACTATCACACAACGCCATCTAGTCCCAAGCTAAGTAGAGCTTGTGTTATGGGTAATAGACAACTGATAAACATACTTATATATTTCTAAATACATACATTTTATAGATAAATTACACCCAGACACAGAACAAATGATCGTGCTCATCACACAAATATTTGTCCTGGGTGGGAATCGAACCCACGACCTCCGGCATAGCAGTTAGGGTCACTAACCACTAGACCAACAGGCCAGTAATAACCAATTTGTGCTCGGTTCATAGCAATAGGCTTGTCCCGTTACATGGAACTTGTACATAATTGCCGAAATGTGGAATTATAATGATGTACAGTCACGAGCAAAAATATGTATCACATTCTACTTTGAGATAGGACCTATTTCGTAATGGTATGACTTCCAAAATGCTATGTTCGTAAAAACGTTACAAGAAAGAAGAAGAAACGTTTTTAAAGTTGCTTCGTGACTGTATACATAGGTACATTATAGTTACACTTCTGACCAACCTTTCGAGGAATATAAGCTAGGCTAGGTTAGAATCTTCTCCGGGCACAGAGAAATTCGTCATGAAATACCATAAGAACACTTTGGCCAATACAGGAATCAAACACCAATTAATTAAATCTATATATATATATATATATATATATATATATATATATATATATATATATATATATATATATAAAAGAAAGTCGTGTTAGTTACTCCATTTATAACTCAAGAACGGCTGGACGGATTTAGCTGAAAATTGGTAGGGAGGTAGCTAAGAACCAGGAGAAGGACATAGGATACATTTTTTTTTTTTTTTTTTAGGTAGGGTAGTAGGTAGGGTAGTAGGTAGGTAGGGTAGTAGGTAGGTAGGGTAGTAGGTAGGTAGGGTAGTAGGTAGGTAGGGTAGTAGGTAGGTAGGGTAGTAGGTAGGTAGGGTAGTAGGTAGGGTAGTAGGTAGGTAGGGTAGTAGGTAGGGTAGTAGGTAGGGTAGTAGGTAGGTAGGGTAGCAAGTAGGTAGGGTAGGAAAAAGAGCATTGCAACGCATGCCGGGAAACGCTAGTAAAATATAAATCAGAATCAGCAGCTGTAGCACTTGTAACCAATAGACCAAAGAAGCAGTTTCACAAAACAGTAGGAGGTATTATGGTTGAATCATGACGTGGTAATGTAAATACACATAAGTTGTGTGTAAATACACATAAGTTGTATGTAAATATGCACAAAACTAGCGTAGGTACCGCATACCGGAAGACGCAGTGTGGGTAGACCCTACCGCAACTGCAAGGTAGACCGACGACCTAGCGAAGGTCGCGGGGATACCAGCGCAGCGGCGGCAGCGGGTCAAGGTCATCATCATCATTAAGAGTTCGTAGGATGCTGTTTTGGTGATATTGGGCGATCTAGATCTCGGTATCTATATGACCTAAGAATTCGGTATTTGGACACCATTAAACTTGGACTTATAATCTTTAAATCTGTACAAGCGAAAACACGATTGGATGAAAAAACCTCGATAGAAAAAAAATACTAAAACAACTCGGTTTGCACTTATTTAGAGTTGGATCTCTGAAACCTTAAGGAATTTAGTGACGATTTTTACATAATAGATAGGTAACTATATTATCTCAAATCGTGCAGATTTTTTTTTTTTAATTTTCTACGTGGTTTTCTCGTAATTAGCATTCCTGTGATTGGCGCTTACGTTATTTTATTCTAAGCGAGCGCACATTCTTTCTGTCTCACGTTTGGAACGCGGTAGTAATAGCGCTGTCCTTTTCAATTTGTTCAATTCAGATATTCAGTCTGCTGCGGCATCTGTTGCGAGACGAACCTATGTTTGGCGACATTACAGACAGCGAACTATTTTCTACGTAATTATTTTGTTTAGTGGTAGGCAATATAGGTACCTATAATAAAGTTTAGGGACAGTATTTACTGTAAAAAGGAGTTGAAAACGTTTTGTGTAAATATAGTATATACCTATCTTTTAATGATGATTGTCACCCACCTGATGATGGACTCCGAAGGTAGGTATAGGATCTCGGTGTCGGCACTACATAGAACCATCGTGTTTGGACTCATTTGAAAGGTCTAACGGAGATCTTGTTGACTAATGATGTCACCCACCTGATGATGGACTCCGAAGGTAGGTATAGGATCTCGGTGACGGCACTACGTAGAACCATCGTGTTTGGACTCATTTGAAAGGTCTAACGGAGATCTTGTTGACTAATGATGTCACCCACCTGATGATGGACTCCGAAGGTAGGTATAGGATCTCGGTGACGGCACTACGTAGAACCATCGTGTTTGGACTCATTTGGAAGGTCGAACGAAGACCTTGGTCACTAATGATGTCACCTATCTAATGATGGACTAGTAGGTAGGTAGTAGGTAGGTAGTAGGTAGGTAGTAGGTAGGTAGTAGGTAGGTAGTAGGTAGGTGGTAGGTAGGTAGTAGGTAGGTAGTAGGTAGGTAGTAGGTAGGTAGTAGGTAGGTAGTAGGTAGGTAGTAGGTAGGTAGTAGGTAGGTAGTAGGTAGGTAGTAGGTAGGTAGTAGGTAGGTAGTAGGTAGGTAGTAGGTAGGTAGTAGGTAGGTAGTAGGTAGGTAGTAGGTAGGTAGTAGGTAGGTAGTAGGTAGGTAGTAGGTAGGTAGTAGGTAGGTAGTAGGTAGGTAGTAGGTAGGTAGTAGGTAGGTAGTAGGTAGGTAGTAGGTAGGTAGTAGGTAGGTAGTAGGTAGGTAGTAGGTAGGTAGTAGGTAGGTAGTAGGTAGGTAGTAGGTAGGTAGAAGGTAGGTAGTAGGTAGGTAGTAGGTAGGTAGTAGGTAGGTAGTAGGTAGGTAGTAGGTAGGTAGTAGGTAGGTAGTAGGTAGGTAGTAGGTAGGTAGTAGGTAGGTAGTAGGTAGGTAGTAGGTAGGTAGTAGGTAGGTAGTAGGTAGGTAGTAGGTAGGTAGTAGGTAGGTAGTAGGTAGGTAGTAGGTAGGTAGTAGGTAGGTAGTAGGTAGGTAGTAGGTAGGTAGTAGGTAGGTAGTAGGTAGGTAGTAGGTAGGTAGTAGGTAGGTAGTAGGTAGGTAGTAGGTAGGTAGTAGGTAGGTAGTAGGTAGGTAGTAGGTAGGTAGTAGGTAGGTAGTAGGTAGGTAGTAGGTAGGTAGTAGGTAGGTAGTAGGTAGGTAGTAGGTAGGTAGTAGGTAGGTAGTAGGTAGGTAGTAGGTAGGTAGTAGGTAGGTAGTAGGTAGGTAGTAGGTAGGTAGTAGGTAGGTAGTAGGTAGGTAGTAGGTAGGTAGTAGGTAGGTAGTAGGTAGGTAGTAGGTAGGTAGTAGGTAGGTAGTAGGTAGGTAGTAGGTAGGTAGTAGGTAGGTAGTAGGTAGGTAGTAGGTAGGTAGTAGGTAGGTAGTAGGTAGGTAGTAGGTAGGTAGTAGGTAGGTAGTAGGTAGGTAGTAGGTAGGTAGTAGGTAGGTAGTAGGTAGGTAGTAGGTAGGTAGTAGGTAGGTAGTAGGTAGGTAGTAGGTAGGTAGTAGGTAGGTAGTAGGTAGGTAGTAGGTAGGTAGTAGGTAGGTAGTAGGTAGGTAGTAGGTAGGTAGTAGGTAGGTAGTAGGTAGGTAGTAGGTAGGTAGTAGGTAGGTAGTAGGTAGGTAGTAGGTAGGTAGTAGGTAGGTAGTAGGTAGGTAGTAGGTAGGTAGTAGGTAGGTAGTAGGTAGGTAGTAGGTAGGTAGTAGGTAGGTAGTAGGTAGGTAGTAGGTAGGTAGTAGGTAGGTAGTAGGTAGGTAGTAGGTAGGTAGTAGGTAGGTAGTAGGTAGGTAGTAGGTAGGTAGTAGGTAGGTAGTAGGTAGGTAGTAGGTAGGTAGTAGGTAGGTAGTAGGTAGGTAGTAGGTAGGTAGTAGGTAGGTAGTAGGTAGGTAGTAGGTAGGTAGTAGGTAGGTAGTAGGTAGGTAGTAGGTAGGTAGTAGGTAGGTAGTAGGTAGGTAGTAGGTAGGTACCTACTACCTACCTACTACCTGCCTATTACCTACTACCTAACTATTACTTACTACCTACCTACCCGGTTTTATTTATTTATGGAAACATTTGTTTTGAATAGTTATAGTTTATTTTCGACGGAACATTTATTTTTGTTATTTATGGTACTACCTACGATATTTGTGTAAGTACCTACGAATGTTTGTCTTTTATTTTTTTATGGGATTTTTATTGTTTTTGTAATGGTACCTATATTGAATATTCTGAATATACTTACATATTAAACTGTTTAATAAATAAACATTGATGATTAATTACATAAAACATTTTATTTCATACTAACCTTTAAGGTTTATAGATTGAGTACCTACTTACTTACCTACTTTTATCTACGTGAGGAATGATAGATCAGTCTGGATCTTCGATCAATAAGTTTCGAGTCCACGAAAAAAAAAAACCTCTAAATTTCGAAACTTGAATCTCGGCCCTAGTACCTACCTATCTATTATTTTACCTACTATTATGTATAGTGTTTAGGTGTGTCATTAGTTTGTACCTAGGTAATAATAGGGTTATGGACGGAGCTTCAAATAAGTATACCGACAATAATTTATTATCCTCGCTTGATTGTCAGCTCCGATCCGTCGTCGTACCGTGAAAATAGGTACTTCCATGAATTTCAACTTTATTTGAATGATTTTTTTACGAATACGTTTTATATATAATTATATAATATGAATCAAGCTGTCGACCAGCTGGGCGGTCGGGGCACCGCAGTTCAAACTCGTACTCGACTCACACTCGATCGCGGCCTGTGCGCGGAGCGCGCCGAGCTCCCGCGCCGGGCGTCAAGCCACCGCGTATTATGGAAGAGGGGGCGCGGGCGAGAGGTACGAAATCGCTCGCGTTGGGCTATAATGCGCGCTCTTAACCTATAAATGTTCCCACTGCAGGGACTCAGGCCTCCTCTCTAGGAGAGGGATGGGCTATAATCCACCACGCTGGCCCAGTGCGGGTTAGTAGATGTCACATGTCTTCGATTTTTTTGGTTCTAAGACAAGTCGGTTTCCTCACGATGTTGCCAGTTAAATAAAAAGAAAGAAAGAAAATTATATGGCTTGTTGTTGTTACGATTTTTCGGACAAAATTCACAAATAACAAAATAAAAACCTAATCACTGAAACGAAATTCTGCGAAAATCTAATCAAAATCTTATTTATGATAGAACCATAACTGCCTTTTGAAAATCAAATGTATTTTCCAATATAGGTATGCATCACGCCATGTACGAGTATTTGTACTTGATAGGTTTATCAACCTGTATAAATAGCCCCATAGTCTGTCCCATTAAAACGTTTTATAGTTATTGCACTAGGTTTATTTATTTTAGAAAAGTTCTAGTTTTTGCCAGCGACTTCTATTCGTTCGTGTGGTGTTTGAAAATTATTTATTTAAACTTTATGTATATAGGGAACTTAATGCCACAAGCAAGGGTCTACTAATTAACCTTTGGGCTAAATAGGGAAATATTGTGAAATATCCCACAACACAGGACCGTTTTAAATACAGCCAATAGATCTCTAAAAAATCGGAATCGGGTCAGTAGTTAGATTACCTCTCACATCCATACTATACGTCCTAATAATATTAGCAAAGAAGACTATAGTTTTTACCCATGGCTTCGCCTGAACGTATAGCCGGGATAGCTGTATATGTGTATGATGAGAAAACATGCAGACAAATTGAGAACCTCCTCCTTTTCGGAAGTCGGTTAAATAGTGCTTTAACTTAAAACATCGTCAACTCGGTCAACATATTGAAAGATTTAATACTAAATTAATTGTGAAAACAAGCCATAAATACATTTGCGGTAAAGATAACAAACAATGTTTTAGCTATTACAAACGGCGGAATCGTAAATGAGACTCTTGACCTATCGCTGATAAGAATGTGAGTACTAGTATACTAGTGAATTGTTCCAGGTTTGTTTGAAAGATAATAGAGGAGCTCGTGGCTTAATAATGACTGCCACTCGGGTTGATCTTTAGGTTGAGCCGCGCTTGTCTAGGTTGATCTGCGGATGGGTGACCAACAGACCACCCATTAGGTACATACCGAGTTTCCTCCGTGTCTCGGAAATCACGTTTGGTTCCGGCTGCCACATGTAGATCTTTTGCAGTCAGTTATTTCGGGTCTGGGTATTTGTGTATGTGAGTTTAAATGTTTGTGAACGCACCCACGATACAGGAGAAATTCCTAGGGTCCCCACGTAAATCAACAAACACAAATACAAATGGAAACATTGATATAACATTTTGTCGAGTAATCTTTTTTACTACTAAATATTTGCGTCATTTGATAACGTGTCGCACACACCTTTATACAACGTTATCGCTTACTACTACTTACATTTTAATCTGAGAAACAGCTGTTTTGTAACAGTACATACAAACATCGGTTCTCTTGCTAACAACTTTTTTTTTCAATGTAGAAGTACCAAGACATCATAAACAGGTAGAAGACAACTAACTGCCCAGAATATTAGGCTATGCTCGGAGTTTCCTTGCGTGATCGAATCAGAAATGAAGACATCCGCAAGAGAACGAAGGTTACCGACGTGGCCCGAAGAATTGCCAAACTTAAGTGGCATTCGACACATTGCTCCTAGAATGAATGGCCGATGGAGCCTAAAAGTTCTGGGGTGGTGAGTTGGTGACCGCCAACTGGTGGTACAAGAGCTAGGCAGAAGCAAAGAGAGCAAAGAGAGGCCTTTACCTAGCAGTAGGTGAAGTCAAGCTGTTGATGATGATGATGATGATGATAGTAATTAATCCAACCTTAAACCTAGGATTCTCATAACCAAAATCTTGAACCATAAACCTTCCATGCAATGGCATCATCGGTCTTTCAAGCTATATTTAACTTACGAAACAAACAACAAATAGGAATATTCCTTTGGCCGGGAAATCTTTAGGTTATCGGCGGTCCTTGGGTGGTACACTCTGACTAATTGAGGAATGCCTGATAACAGATACTGAATGCAATTATTATTGCATTAAAACACATGTTTGTTCACGATAATGTCGTATTTGCATTAAATTGTTTTTATCGAAACCATGTTTACGCACTTGATAACAGAGTACAGCTACGAGTACCGGTTTCGATTTGTACCAGGGTATCAGGAATCTGAGGTAGGTAGTAAGTATGCAAGTATGAATGAAGTCGTTGAGTGACCGAGTGATTACGTCAACGTTCTTTTTTTAAGGGACCGTTTTTAATGTGATGGGTTTACCTGACCTTGACTTTTTTCATAGAAAATGTCTCAGTCGCAGCTACGGAGTCTGGATGTGTGGCTCGCCCCCTGTTACATGGTACGTAAATGGCAAAATGTGGGCAGTTAGCTAAGTCTCTGCATAATCTTTCGGGGAATACAAAGCGTAAGATTTGGTAATTTTTTAGTGTATTATTATATTTTTAGTTGTCTAGATGCTCATGATAGTATAGTAGTTATACTAGTATTGCACATTGTGGTATTTTTTCAACTAAGTTTTTGCAACTAAGTTCTATAAACAACAAAATTAAGAATAAATAGGTACACAATACGTTTAATAAACACAATGACTCCGTAAATCCATACCTACAACAAAAATAGTTTTGCGTGAAAAGCGTCAGTTACAAATTTTCTACGCGTCAATCGATTCGTCACTTAACATCCGTCATTCCGCTCGTCCTCTACTTGAATAAAAGAGTGAACCGATCAATCTTCCATTGCCTACAATCCGGCGATTTAAACTGATGTCCTCGGTCATCCACCTGTCATTGTAACCAAAGTTCCTATTATTTGTTCCTTGTACCTTTGAGGTTTAAGAGGGTTTTGCCTTGCAGTGGCAATTCACCTAACCTTTTCCCAACTAAGTATACTAAATTATCCTTATTTTACATGGAGCGACTGCCTATCTGACCTCCACAACCCTGTAATTTATTACTGGGTAATATGAAATCCCTTGGTAGGACTTAGACTGGAAGACGACCCCAACATAGTTGGGAAGAGGCTAGGTAGATGATGATGATGAAGATATCCTTTAGTCAGACTGGTTGTCAGACTTGCGGGCACTACCTGTAACGACTGTCGAAGATTTACAAACAGCCGGGACCAACGGCTTATTACGATGTTAAAAGAAAATAGCAAAAGAAAAACCGGTGTAACTTGACTTCTTCTACTTTTCAGTGTGTCGATGGCAACCTAAATTATTGTCATCATCATCATCAGCCTTTAATGTTCCCACTGCATCCGGGACTCAGGCCTCCTCTCTAGGAGAGGGATGGGCTATAATCAAGGCACCTAATTGTGTCAGCCCGAAACTGACACACTAGTACGATGCTTTCAGTAGCATCCATTCTTTATTCTTTTTCCAATAATTATGATGATTTGATGATATCATGCATAGGCATCATCATAATTATTACATGCAAAAATATCCCTCAAACCAAACTTTCCGTTTTCTGTATCCTTCCTTCCAATCCTATCCATTAGATTATCTTTAAACCTAATAAGAAAACAGCTAGGTATTCAATCAAAATGTCACAACTTAGTACACACACACTAATCAACTGCACCCACGGTAAGTGTGTGAACTTTTCAACAATAATTGCGACAGATAGGAAAATTTCCTCACATATAAATAATAAGGTCATAGGTCGCGTTATTCGTTGGACAATAACCGATTTTATTAATCTATTTTTAGAACAAACAAACAAAAAAAATTGATTGCGCGTGACTTGCGATTACTATTATTCAATCGTAGAATTTATTTTTAGATTTAAATTGTGTTATTTTTTTTTCTTTTTATCTTAGTGTTTATATTTAGAATGTAATGCCTGAATGATTGAATTTTTATCTTTATGTTATTGACATTGGAGTCTTTTAATACATAATTATGTCACGACGACGTCTTTAAGACCTATGTGTGCCTCTGCCTAGTAGATTAAATTAATACTTGGCTCTATGAACTTTATCTCATTCTAGGTATGTGGACAAGGACTAGATGACCCAATAACATAACATCACACCCTGTAATCCCCGAAGGGTTAGACAGAGGTGTGTTGACCTGCATAATGCCATTCAAAAAAACCTTCATAATCATGTGACATGTGTCATAGTTTTTATACTACACTTGCTTAGTAAGTGTACCAATACTACCCCACTAAAAGGCTTGAAAGCTGTTCATTACTGCCCTGAAAATCAGGGTAGTAATGCGTTCATTACTAACGCGTTTTGTTTTTTTTTAAGTCTTGATGACGTTGGCAATCAAACAATTTAATTTATGCAGTGGAAAAGTGAAAAACAAGCTAAGTGTAGTATAAAGCAGTATATTTCACTCGAGGGTACAGTGCGATCAAAATTAAATTATCTTGGCAGCTCCGAACTTCGTGCAGGTCATTTTGTTACAACGAATGTATAAAAGTGTTATGATATTTATTTTATTTGTATTTCTCACTGTTTAAATTAGATATTTTCTGATCGTTTAAGTATTGGTTTATCTGGCAATAACAGTTTTATTCCCAAGTTTACATGCGTATAAAATTTCGCAAAACCTATGTTCAGAGCTGCCAAGATAATTTGATCGCACTGTAAGTACAGATTACTAAACTCGTGTGGTTCACGGCCCTCCGCTTCGCGTCGGGCCTCAAATGCACACTCGATTAGTAATCTGTGCCTTACTCCCCTTGGTGAATAAATAGTTATTATAGCCAAGCCAAGTCAGATGCATAAGGGCGGTCCCTTATGCATCTGACTTGGCTTGGCTAAAAAAATGTTAAGAACTGGTAATCGCCTAAATTTGAAGGCTAGACAGATTGATCTAAAGGCACTTAAGTCTGTACCCTTTGAGATTGTTTAGCATAAACATAGTCAGTCTCGCTAATTTAACCTGACAAACAAATTGACCTATTTCGCACAGGGCATATTGCGTGGGACGATAATGTTTTACTTTCTAACCGAGGTCAATGAAAAAGCCAGTGACATAGATAAATAAAAGTATTTCGTTAATTGCTTATTACGCTGTTATATCATAGTTTTTGGGTCATTTGTGATTAAAAGTTGTGCTAATATTTCGTCATATTACTTAAAATATAAGACGGATTTTTTAACATGTAGATCTTCTTCCACGCGTGTTTTTATGCCGCCCATGGACCTCTGACTTGGCTTTACATCATCATCTCCATCATTTCAGTCGATATCGCCACATTGACCAGTCCCGTACCTCTCGCATCCAGCGGGTCACCCCAATCTTCACCAAGTCATCGGTCTACCTAGTAGGGGCCTTCCAACGCAACGCAATTAACGTCTTCCAGTTCGCGGTTGCCATTCCAGAAGTATCCAGCCCCATCGGTCATCTGTTCTGCGAGCAATGTGCCCCACTGTCTTTCTTTCGTAGTCTTTTCGGGCTACGTCCTAGTGGCTGAAATTGCTTTATTTATGGTATTATTTACAGACTGCAGGTTATAGGTAGGTTGATGAAACAGAACTACAATATGTGGTTAAACAATAGCAACCACAATACGCTAAAACTCACATAAATACTAAAACCACAAGAATGAAAAGGTTTTAATATAAACCACTATTACTATTTATACGTTTCCGTAATAATAAACAAAAACTACACTAACAAAATGACGTGCACTGAATCATACAGCCAGAGACTAGACAGTTTTTTTTTAATATTAAATTCACGTCGGCATGACGTAACGTTGTTAAGCGTGCAATACATTATGATGCGATATGTGATGTAGATGACACATATCTACTTGTGAACAAGATATCGCAATAATAATAGGATGAGCGTAGCTGGGCCGGCAGTCTCTACAGAGACTAACTTTCGATTGCTAACAAAGAATAAATTCGGTTGCAATAATGATGCTTGCGAAAAACGCATCTTGGATGTAGAGACTTGCTTTACTTGCAAGCATCATTATTGCAACCGAATTTATTCGTTAGTAATTAA
This sequence comes from Diarsia dahlii, assembly GCA_949775195.1. NCBI lineage: Eukaryota > Metazoa > Arthropoda > Insecta > Lepidoptera > Noctuidae > Diarsia > Diarsia dahlii. The sequence goes on along the minus strand of OX459210.1, from coordinate 7,938,007 downwards.
GGATTGAAAGTTAGCGATTTTGTCGTTGGCCCTGGTGTCGTCGTTTCGAAGTCGCATCGTTATTTCGACTGTTTTAGAATAAGATAGCTGTAATCGAAGTTATTAAAATTTACTCCGAAATTGCGTGACAAAACGAAGTTAAATTTAAAAACACATAAAAGGTCAAGTTTTTTTTGTTATTGCTGTGGTTAAGATAGCAGGAAGCGGTCTAAATTAAACCATTTACGTTGATATAAAATACATGTTGCTAGAACAATAGTTTTTCCCATAGATGTGCTGCAATTAGGGATAATTCTAGGATTACCACGTTTAGCAGGCGAACTGGTAATCATAGGTTATTATGTCGAGAAAATTGCTACTGACTATATTTAGATCATAATCTGAAATGACACGGCTTTTGTAGAAAATTCGCTACTTACACGATAACATCTTTCAAATTGGGCTATTGCCAAAAAATACTTTTTGAGCGTTGCAAATACGCACTTACACGGCCTATTATTTATAAATTTTCCAAAAATGGCCTCTTGACTGCCACTGCTCAGGACTGTCGACTGGACTGGAATAGTGATTGCAAGTGTGACTGCTGAGCATGTGGTCTGGGATTTGATTTCCAGGTCGGGCATTACTTATAGCTTTATTTTGCGAGTAGAATACGGAATCTCGACGAACAAAATATCGATAAATGCTAATACGATGCTACAAAGCCACACTTCGAAGCACGTTACCGCGATAAATCTTTACTGTGATACTACAGAAGGCATAAGGTCCAAAGCGCAATGGAGAGGGCTATGCTCGGAGTTTCCTTGCGTGATCGAATCAGAAATGAGGACATCCGCATGAGAACCAAGGTTGCCGACATAGCCCGAAGAATTGCCAAGCTTAAGTGGCAGTGGGCAGGGCACATTGCTCGCAGGACGGATGGCCGATGGGGCCGGAAGGTTCTGGAGTGGCGACCGCGAACCGGAAGACGTTGCGTTGGAAGGCGTTGCGTTGGAAGGCCTCCCACTAGGTGGACCGATGACCTGGTGAAGGTTGCGGGGATCCGCTGGATGCGAGACGCACGGGACCGGTCAATGTGGCGACACTTAGGGGAGGCCTATGTCCAGCAGTGGACGTCTTTCGGCTGAAATGATGATGATGATGATGTGATACTACTTGACTGCGATGCACGTTACCGCGAAAGATCATTTCCACAGAGATATATAATGCCCAATCAAAAATTGTTCAGGACCAACTACAGTACAAGACGTGTAGTAGCTCCTCATCAGTAGATGAGGAGCGGTAAATGAGTTTTACGATCTTGCTAATGCTGGCTCAGTTACCAACCCTTATAGCTTCGCCATGTCCGTCTGTTGGGCAGACAGATAATAAAATATGGTGAAACTATAAAGGTTCCTTGTTGACTGTAGTATCCTAATAACGTAGCCAACAGGTGATTCTCTGAGACAAATTGTTCAAAAAGCAATCCAACAAAACAACTAAAAACGTTGCCTCGTATATATATGCTCACGAAAAAGGCGATGCGACACCGAGAGAGTCAGAACTGAGCCAGCATTACCAAGATCGTTAAATTCATTTACCGTTCCTCATCAGTATACCTACTTTAGTTGGTCCTGGCATTATAATTATTATCTCTGTGGAAATGATCTTTCGCGGTAACGTGCATCGCAATTTTGTAGGATCGTATTAGCATATGTAAATCGAACAGTGTGATGCCAAGTAAATATACATTTAAATAAGAAAAAGCTACATATTTCACTGGCCTCTGGCCTGTATAAATTTATATATATATATTGTTCATCGAGATTCCGTATTCTACTCTAATTTTTCCGTCAGGAATTTGTTAATAGCAGCCACAGAGTGTGAATATCAAACTCACCCCTTCTAAGGACTTCAACTTAAGTAACTGTCGTGATCAAGTGATGTGACACTAGTTCTATCGTAGGACTGTGCAGTAGAACTAGTGGAAATGATCCGATATTGTGGCTTTTTAACCGACTTCTAGAAAAGAAGGAGGTTCTCAATTCGGATGTTTTTTTTATGTTTGTTCGGGCATAACTCCGTCGCTTCCTAACCGATTTGAATTTTTTTTAAACACGCTTTTATTAGGTTGACCTGTACCTATGTATGTAACTATGTTAACAAATCTAAGAAAACTAATTTAACCATGTTCTAAAGATCGTAGCGTTATGAAAATTGGCAGTTGTATGTGATATTGATGACAATACAATAACATGGTACTGTCGAGCTGATCTGGGCCCCGAGTCTGCTATTCAATAGTGTCGACAGGCATAAGGTACTTTTTGGCTTGTCATCAATCAACCATTATGAGATCAATGATCGACCATTCTGACACTATTGAATAGCAGACTCGGGGCCCTGTTTGTTGGAAACCGCTGCGCGAGTTTCGCTGTACAACAGTACTACGGCCAACGGGCGGAGATGTAGACGGCTCCTGAGCAAATGAGCGAAATCGTGTTAGAAAGAGACAACATCATAGTCAGTTTGTACGTTAGAGCAGGGAATTTCGCTCCTGTTTCGCCGCCAAAGAACTTACAACTCACAGCGAAACTAATGCGGTTTCGCCCTTTGAGTTTCGCAGCGGAGGTGTGCTACAGGCATGAACTCTGGTTTCCTTTTGCGAAGCAAGTGGTAATTATATACTTCTACCAAAACAGTCATCAGTTCTACGCAAAACATTCATTTCCTGAACTAGGTAATAATGGTGGGTCATACAATCATAATAGTATGATTGTATGACCCACCATTATTACCTAGTTTGGCAATAGTGCCAAAACACAAAATGAGTCACTAACGATCCAAGAGAAGCAACTAATAGAATCAACAATGTCTAACCAACGTATGTAGTAACATTTCAATGTATTAATTATTAATGTTAAGTATGTACTATTGTATTCATGTAACGTATGCACAAAGGGAATAGGTAATGAACCGGTGACGTCATTGTTGTTTCGTCAGACATTAAAATTTATTACAAAATCTCTGTATAATATGTGGTGACATGAGTTACGTTATTTGGGTAACACAATAGATACATAGTAAGCAAGCATGCTATACAAAACTAGTTTGTACTGACCTCTAATTGTACAGGAAATCTATACAAAGCGAGGTCATGTTATACTGAAAGTGTATAGTCGTCATTGTGTTCTATTTATTCAAAAGTAACTGGCGAAATGTGGGTGTATTAAGTACACCTCTGCCTAACCCTTCGGGGATTACAGGCGTGATGTTATGTTATTCAAAAGTGATGGAAATTAATGTCGATGAAAAGAGAGAGAGAAAGGAAGACCAAAGAAAATAATGGGCGAATTGTAAGAGGAATGATATTCAAGAAAAGAACTATTTGTGGAGCATGCAGATAGGTTGACAAGGGTGAATGGTAGAAAAAGAAGTATTACGCCTTCCCTAGTAAAATGGGACAAGTACAGGGCAGCTGATGATGATGATGACAGTAATTTTTGTCTTCACTTACGTTAAAATCATTGGTACTATAGAACTGAGAGAGGCGAACATCTTCAGCGAGACAGGCAGACGATATAAAAAGTTGCCATGTTGGGAAAATCTGGATGACTTTGGGTATGCGTTATAGCGGTTTTAACTTCTGGGTGTGGAGTGGAAATTGTGCATTTCCTACTCCTCGGCTATTCTTTTCTGATTAATTTCCTAAATAAAATATATATAATAAGTTAAAGGTTGACAAAGTCGCCCTAAATGATCAAATCACACTTTTGTCTAGAATTAATCACAGTATTTTGACTCATTGTAGGCAGTTAGTTAATCGTTTACAAATAATAGGAGTTTTTTTATCGAAACGATCAAGATAGGCCTGCGTTTACGCAGTCACGCTTTTTTAACGAGATTATAAAAACTCGTTATATTAGATTCGTCACAAATAGAGTTTGCTTTGACTTGCTGATAACACTTTTTTTATTTAATTTATACTTATCCAACTTTTATTTTCTAGAAAATTGGATATAGAACGAATTAAAAAAAAATGTCATTGATTCAAAAACATTTCATTGGTTTTATTATTTACACATAATATAGAAACTTCTCTCTACACCTATTTTATAGTCTAGGCAACAAGTGCCTTTTTGATCAACTTTTTTCAGCAGTCTTCGAAAATTATGATTGAGGTGTCATTCGATTCGGAATTGAATCCAGATGATTTTCAAAAAAAAATGAAGTTCCGCTTGCAAAAATTGCAAAAGTTATTAACAATTAACTAAAGAATTAAAAACGGGTTTAGTTTTTTGCAAATATCTCAAAATCAAATAAATATTTTTCAAATTTGAACAAAGATTCAAAAAGAAGAGAGAATTTCCTAAAGAATGTTCTAACTCCCGGAATTGTACGACCAATATTAATAACTTTCCCATTCGGTTGAAAATACGCCCGAAAACGCGTACTCCGGCTTGCGCAAGCTACGCTCCATTCGGACCTTTCATTAATTGTCTCATAAACAACGCATTTGTTTATAAAATTGTTTAAACAATAGGAGATAAAAAATATTAAAAATCATTTTTAAGTAGCTTCTGATCTTAAAAAAACGGTTCAATAATAATATTATGAAAAAATAGAATTTTTGAATGTCTAATGAAGCTTTGTAATTTTTCACCTCAGTAAATTGTTAATAAAAAAATGAAAATTAACATTTTTTAAATTTTTCCAACGAAAATCTATTTTACGACCTTTCGACGAAAAAAATCTCTGATTAATAGTTTAACAACTATCGCACTTGCAATGCTACAAAAAACTGTTAATTAACTAATGGATAACTTATTGAAAATTCGCGATAAAAACTTTTGAACCACTGATTATAGTTTATTGATCTATCCTGCAGGCGCCTGAATTTTTCCAATTTTTAATTTTCATATTTTATAAGTTTAAATAATATTTAGTCATGAAAGGTCCGAATGGAGCGTAGCTTGCGCAAGCCGGAGTAAGCGTTTTCGGGCGTATTTTCAACCAGATGGGAAAGTTATTAATATTAGTCCTACAATTCCGAAAGTTACAACATTCTTTAGGAAATTTTCTCCTCTTTTTGATTTTTTTCTCAATTTTGAAAAATATTAATTCGATTTTGAGATATTTGCAAAAAACTAAACCCGTTTTTAATTTTTCAGTTAATTGTTTATAACTTTTGCAATTTTTGCAAGCGGAACTTTATTTTTTTTCGAAAATCATCTGCATGCCATTCCGAATCGAATGACACCTCAATCATAATTTTCGGAGACTGCTGAAAAAAGTTCACCGAAAAAGCACTTGTTGACTAGACTATTAATGATGCGTAATGTGGTGTACATACTGGTGTACGATCATAATTTTGTCTAACAGAAAAAATTGTAATCACTAATAGAGATTAAAATTTTCCTAATCTCTTCTATGCTATGTTTTGTATTTACTCAAAACATACAGTTCACACTCAGATACCTACATATGTGGAAAACCTCGGTTAGTCGAGAAATTATTATCAGCTAGATATAATTAATTATGTGTACCAAAGTACTCATTTTAAGGCATAAGCTGAAAATACGAACGAAAACTCGTATTTTTTTGTTGGCCTATTTTTATTTCCCACTGTTGGGCAAGGGATTCTCCTTCCTCCTTCCAAACCTCTTTATTCTGGGTTCTGTGCCATGTTCACCCCGCAAACAAGGTAAGTATACACCACCTTCACCGCAAAACGAACGTAAACTCATAAGTATGAATAAAATATTTCAATTAAATTAAAAAAAATATTACTCGCAACCAATTGCGAAATCAATTAATTCTTAGTTATATTATTTATATGACTTTCCTTACATTGCGGTAATAATGGATTTTCCCAGCAATTATCAGTCTTGTTATAATAACATAGTATTATAAACAGTATCTACCTAACAATTATTATTACTTATGTATTTAACCTTGTAAAAATAATCAGTAGGTATATGACAATAGTTAGTAAATAAACATGATCGCGAAACGTGAATGAAAACGAAATTATCAGAAAACCCAAAAAGAGGCCGGGTGGGGTGAACGACCTTGTGACGTCATCCATGACGTAGCGCGCAGGAGGCTCGCGTAGCCGCGTATCATGACCTATTTCGCAATGTTACTCAGTGACCGTGTGGCCTAATGGATAAGGCGTCGGACTTCGGATCCGAAGATTGCAGGTTCGAGTCCTGTCACGGTCGAAATATTCCCTTTTGGGTTTTTTGTATCGGGAGTTTTTTGTATCGGGAATTTTCTGTCCTTTTCTAACTTAATTTTAGCATTTTAAATGTTCATAAATATTTTTTTTCTTTATTTATTTTTCTTCTATTTCACAAATGTTTCATGTAGTTTTAAGAGGAATTTCAAGACTTTCGATTAGGTATTTATTTTATTACAAACGATTTTTCAGAAGCAACGTTGGTGATTTTAAATTACATCATAAAGTAGAATCCAACGATTTTTTTGCATGTGGCATGAAAAAGTCACTGTAATAATAATATGCTTGATTTTGAGGATAAATAATTTACTTAATATTTAAATATGTATTATTATTTTTTCAGTAGGTACTGAAATGAAATAAATAATAGTTATTAATTTTTTTTTTATTTTTTTTGATAATTGTATAAGGTCCCATTAAAATAGGTGGACAAATTTTAACACAGAATTCAGTATAATTATATCTAACCAAAGATATCCGAGAAAAAACACTGATATTTTATTTTGAGTTTTTGACCTATGTTGGGCAACCAAATTTTTAATGTATTTTTGTTAGCTGTTTTATTTTCTTGTAAGTATCTAATGCATTTTTTCTTGTTTTCTTTTTGTACCATTGTCTTTATTTTGGTGGTCTGAATGATTTCTAAAAGTTTGTCCACCGATATTAATGGGATGTCTTACATATTGGGATATTGTTTAAATTATTATTTAAACAAGATTTTGATAGTCCTCAACGATTGTGTACAAAATTACACCAGCGCCTAAATCAACGGGTCACTGACTCTTAAATGACAGATTGATTGTACATCTCAACTCAGCGTATTTTGCATAGAAAACACGTATATCAAATAAATCTTGACAGGCCAAAGTAATGACATGTAAATGCGAAAGTTTGTGAGAATGTTTGATACTCTTTCATTCAAATACTATACAGTTTAGTATAAAATACATAATATCACACCCGCAATCCTCGATGGGCAAGGCAGAGGTGTACCTAATAAGTACACAATCATGTAAAAGGGAGCAAGCCTATTGCCATCAACCGGACACGAGTCCAGACACCGCGGTTGTTACTGAGCAATTGCTGATGGAAAAACTCAATAACACAACACAGCTTAGTTTATAACCTGGATATTTTTTAGTGAGGTATTACGATCGAGTGGGACAATTACGGAACACGCGGGCCAACGACCATACCGGGCGAAGTCGCAGGCACAAGCAACTAATATTATAAAGAAGTAAAGTTTGTGTTTTTGTATATTTGTTAAATTGTAAGGGGTATAATCTTGGGATCTACTGAACCGATTTTAAAAATTCTTTTACCATTAGAAAGCTACATTCATCCCGGGTGACTTTTTATCTCTGTATTCCCACGGGAACGGGAACTACGCGGGTGAAACCGCGTGACGTCCACTAGTATTAAATATTTAATATAATAAAACTCACATTAAACATAGAAGTATAATAAAACTCACAGTAATTATTTGAAGGGTAGCTGTATTTTCTCCTTGCACGAGTACCTATACAGAGATATAGCACGTCCGTATTCGATGCTGGCCCCGAGCAAAATAGGCCGAGTCAGTTGTCTCAACCTCAAACGTCAGCTCCCAATGTCATTCGTTCACCAGTGTGACATTGCGAGTGTTGCCGGTGTAAGAAATACAAATTATTTAAAGAATTACTTATTTTATGAAACCTAACACTCGACCATCCTGACGTTGTGCATGTCCTCATGCACGTAGCCAGTTTACTACTACAACCTAACACTCGGCCAGCTAAAAGTGACAGCATCGAATCCGAATTTACAAAAATAAACACGCTATTTCTAAAACATAATTATACAGTTTGAGAATCATTATCTTAATTAAAACAATACAACAGAAACACAGAAAAGAGAACAAAAGAAGGCTAATAATACCAAACACGAAAAAAAAAATCATTTACTCATGGCCATTATTATAGTGAACCTCTTCTTCACTTACTTTCCCAAAGTCAATTTACATGAAACAGATGTAGGTAATAAACAATATCCAAAAATTATGATGGTTGTGAACCTTCCTTCTCACGAACCATGATGGCATTACTTGTGAACCCTCATTCTCACAAGCAGTGAATATATAAATGTAATAAAATATTATATCAAAGCCACGGTAGTAGTGAACCCTCCTTCTCACATACTAAAGTGACGTTGCTTATGAACCCTCCTTCTCATAAGCAATAAATACATAAACATAATAAAATATATCAAAAGCCAGAATAGTAGTGAACCCTCCTTCTCACATACTAAGGTGACCTTGCCTGCGAACCCTCCTTCTCACAAGCAATATAAATACATAGACATAATAAAATATATCAAAAGCCAGAATAGTAGTGAACCCTCCTTCTCACATACTAAGGTGACCTTGCCTGCGAACCCTCCTTCTCACAAGCAATATAAATACATAGACATAATAAAATATATCAAAAGCCAGAATAGTAGTGAACCCTCCTTCTCACATACTAAGGTGACCTTGCTTGCGAACCCTTCTTCTCACAAACACTCATTATAGGAAAAGCTGTCAGAATCTATACGAATTTATTATTCATCATCGCTTAGAACATATTATTTATTACATCATGAGTATAACTTAACATAATCAATCTATGTGTTTAAATCTTACACACCTATACATTTCTATACATGATGCTACACAATATACATATCAAGAATGTATTAATTCCATACAAAACCACAATCATACTAAAACTTATTTGTCAATCCTTGGTTATTACAAATTTACAAAAACATTAATCAATCAAATTATAATAAACAAACGGTGACAATCAATAAGCGTTCTAAATCATTTGAAATTAGGTGCAATCTGTCTTTCAATCTATTGTCAGCTAACACATTGGCAATAATTACTAGAATGAACGAAGTTACGCATCCGTACCTTCATCGTTACATAATTATATTCATTTCATCTTCGTCATCATCATCATCATCATTACCCTCGTTTACATCTAAGACAGCCACGTGAACCCATGGCAACATGCGATCGGCAGCTACAGTGGTTTTGCGCTTATTCTTAGACAACCCTGGTATAGCAGCCAGTCTATAACGGTCGTTACCCAACAGTTAGTTCGATGTTCATCTCAGCGACGCTCGTACAGCCTAGTTCCTTAAAGGACGTCGCGAAACAATGCTTATACCTAATAAGTATGTCTATCAACTGTCTTTGCTGAGACTCGTCGATTGTGGCACCTATTTTGAATTGGCCAACATCAATTACACCGGGCTCGGCCACGGAGGAATCTGCTGATGTGTATATGCGACTAACTACCTGAATCTTAGTACCCCTTCCTATAACGACCGCTTCTCTCAATTGACAGAATTTTGACAATGGCGTTATCTATATAAATAAAAAGAGAAGTCCTGACTGACTGACTGACTGACTCATCAACGCCCAGCCCAAACCCTCGGACCTAGAGAGCTGAAATTTTGCACAGAGGTTCCCTTTATAATGCAGGCAAGGAATAAGGAAGGATTTTTCGAAATTCAACCCCTAAGGGAGTTAAATAGGGGATGAAAGTTTGTATGGAAAATCGTCATTTTCAGGCGGGCGAAGCCGCTGGCAAAAGCTAGTGTAAATATAAAGTAAGCCGCTTTTGACCCGGTACACCCCCCCAATAACGGTAAACTGCTGATTTGGCTTCCCTATCACTTTCCCACTTAATAAAATATCTCCATCTTTAACTGAATGAGAATTTACGCGGGCCTTAACTACAGCTGGACCATAAATGACGACATCAGAGACAACCGCTACGGTGACCGATGTACTATCTCCTAGATCTAATCGCGGAAAACCAAATTCATTGTTACCGTCAAGAATGTTAATTCTTCCGCATTCTTATACACTACAATATGAGGCTGTTCTGTAAACGACTGCCCTACCAGCAAGGGTAAATTCAAAAGTCCGTCCTCTACTACTTGACACAAAACACTACCTCTGACACGATCAATGCTTAAATCCACATTCACCCCACCTATGGATCGTATTATGTTACTTCCGAAACCCTTTAAAGGTATGGAAGGACTATCGTAGATTAAACCTAACCCTGAAGCTACGGACTGTGTAATAAGAGTGACCTCACTACCGAAATCTATGAAAGTTTTAATTACATACCTTCTTTATTGAACTTTGAATTTGATTCCGAAGTTAATATACGCATTGTCTTTTGTACCTTGTCAGGGCTTTTATCGTTTCCAAATTTAACAGGGCAATTTTCGCCTTTATGACCAAACTTACGACACTTCTCGCATTGAATTAAAGGTTTAAGGCATCTGAGGTAAGGGTGCCCCTTCTCTTTGCAGTTATAACAAAATAATTCGCGATTACTATTAGGCTTTGTAGTTTGATTTGAAGCATTATTATTTGATGAGTCTGATGTGGATGAGGATTTGCCTTTAAAATTGGCACCATCAGAAAATTCAGAAATATCCTTATTAGTCATAAGAAATTGTAGTAACTGATCGGGTTGGGTACACCGTACAGCGTTGGCACTAGACCTCATTGTTCTATCGCTTAAACCGTGTATTATGCATTCTACAGCGCGCTTGCCCTCGATGTCACATCGGCTCAACAGGGCTAATTTCTCATAGTAGTAGACCTCTATGGGTTCATTACTTTTACTTATTCTCTTGAGCATGTCCTCCAAGGATTGGCCATAACTTTGTTCAAAAGGGAACGCACTCATCAATTTGTGTTGCCACTCACTCCAACTGAAAAGTATGGAGTTCAAACTCTCATACCATGTTTTGGCCAATCCTTGTAGCTTCTGCATAGCAAAATGTATAATCGTTCTCTCGTCCCAACCGTAAACAGTGGCACATTCATTTACCTTTTTCAGCCAAATATCAATGCGCTGACCCTTTGAAGAAGGGTCAAAATTAGGTAAAATATTCATATGATTGATGTTATTGTTAGAATTTTGCACCGGAGTTGACACAGTTGACGGCAGAGACCGAGACTTAATGTTACCAAGAGTATTAATAATATTCATAATATCCTTAGAGGTAAAGGCTGGACTGTCTGACCTTACATTCGACGCGTTGTCAACACCATCGCGTACTTCATGAGATCTTCGCACTGTAGGGCTGCGTTCCCGAGGTAGGCTTCTGTCTCGAACCCGCAGCCGGTCCTGTTCATTGTCCTTCGACACGCGGAGGTTGTGGCGGCCAGCCTGGGGTGTGGCCCGAGGTCTAAGACTGCGCTCCCGGCTCAACTCGTTCTCCAGAACGCGTAGCCGCTCGCGATGATTTTCTAGCTGATGTTCCAATTGACTGACATTGTCACGTCCTTGTCTTTGACTAGAAGTACGCACGCGACTACGACTGCGATAGCTGTCACCTTGTCGGCGCGTGCGACTCCGACTCCGTCTGCTTGAGTCTGCATTTCGATCGGCTTCTCTATGGCACGGCGTTCTCAAACGGCGCCGCGGCCGTGGGGAAGATTCGTTCGAATGTGGCATCGTTATTCTGAAACTTAGAAACGTAATCTATGTAACTACTCAAATAAACACTTAAAAATAAAATTTATATTGACAGCGGCGGCATATTTAATATATCTCGAAAACGGACCTTCGTAGCTCAAAAATAACGAAATTTTGGGCCCCCTTGCTCCCCCATCAATATTATGGAAGTAATCCTGTAGATCCATTAGAATGACCTTGAAATAACCCCTTTACTTTATTTTATTTTAACCTTGAAAGTTACCGTTGTTAAAATACTAACGGCGGCGGTATATTTGAAATATCTCGAAAACGGGACTTCGTAGCTCAAAAATAACGAAATTTTAGGCCCCCTTGCTCCCCCATCAACATTTAGGAAGTAATCTTATAGACCCATTAGAATGACCTTAAAACAACCCCTTTAATTTGTTTTATTCTAACCTTGAAAAATAACCGTATAACAAATTCTTTGAAAATTCCACAAACAAGCACACTATATAAGTAAGCAGTATAGCACTACATATGCACTTATGCGGGTTAATCCCACTTCTGAAATATAATAAAACTCACATTAAACATAGAAGTATAATAAAACTCACAGTAATTATTTGAAGGGTAGCTGTATTTTCTCCTTGCACGAGTATACAGAGATATAGCACGTCCGTATTCGATGCTGGCCCCGAGCAAAATAGGCCGAGTCAGTTGTCTCAACCTCAAACGTCAGCTCCCAATGTCATTCGTTCACCAGTGTGAACGACTGACATTGCGAGTGTTGCCGGTGTAAGAAATACAAATTATTTAAAGAATTACTTATTTTATGAAACCTAACATTATTATATTATTATTTTTGAGACAGCTTAGGTTTGTACTTACTTTATTTTTTACCCGACTACGGCAAAGCCAAAGGAGGGTTATGATTTTGACTGGCTATGTATGTATGTATGTTTGTATGTATGTATGTATGTTTGTATGTATGTATGTGTGTATCTTCATCTGTTCCCTCATAGCTTCTAATCTACTTATCGGAACTCGACGTATGAGGTATCGTTAGAACCGTCTTAATTTTCCGCTGAACATAGGCTACGTGACATGTCACAAAAAGCGATTTGGCGCCCTCTAGCGGACAAAAAGTAAGGCCTAAAAAATAAAAATGGAGACAAATACACCCTGTTTGGTATCATTTGAAAGGGCCTCACTTGTACATTTCCAAAATATTGCTCAAATTTAAAATCACGCCCTCTAGCGGACAAAAAGTCAAGAGTAAAAAAATATTTAACACCAAAATTGTTTAAATAAAAAAAAGTAAAAAACTAAAACCCGACTACGACAAAAAAAACGACTCTGAAAAAGTATGAAACAAGATTTTCAGGATAGAACAAAAAGAAAAGCCGTAGTCACACGGTATTAAAGTGTTTAGGTTGGTACCTATAACGTGTGACTACGGCTTTTCTTTTTGTTCTATCCTGAAAATCTTGTTTCATACTTTTTCAGAGTCGTTTTTTTTTGTCGTAGTCGGGTTTTAGTTTTTTACTTTTTTTTGCCAATTATTGTCTACGTACCAAAAACTGCCTTCAGGTTTGGCAAGCAAACAAATAACTTCATTACTGTGAAAAGATTTTAATTTCTGTTGTATCCAAAACACATTTTATAAATAAATAAATGTCGTTGATCTTTGTTTTCTTTTTTTTTTTGTGTTGTCGTTGTCGTTGATTAAACTTTTATTTTGATCTAGAGATAACAGATTAATAAATTAAATATTGCGGGATAATCTCCTAACAGACAGACAGTAATTTGAACCTTGCTCTTTGATCGCTCCCCAAAACGATGAGATTTTCTTTACGAACCAACATGAAATTTAGCCTTTACTCAGTAAATACTACTAAATGCTACTAACAAATTTATTTGGCTTGTCGAGTAACACGTACACATATCCCACACACACACATAATTATACACACCTCCTATACACACTTAGCGCGATATTGTGATGTAATATAATAATTAAAGAATTATTTAAATTATTATTTTGATGTTTTTACATATATTTTTTTTTAGAATTTATTTTGTATTTCTGATTGTGTTTGTTTTTACCTCTTTCTTTTAATTGTATTCTAGAACACAATGTTTGTAATTTTCTATGTTGACATTTAGTATCTAAGCCAAATAAAATGGGAGAGGGCGCTGACTCCTGAAGTCCTGACATACAGGTGCACCTAGTTTAGGAGTCAGAGGCTTCAAAAAGATTCTGTAAATTATTATGTCAATAAAGAATTATTATTATTTAGAAAAAAAAAAGTATTTTTCGCAGATCATACCTGCTTTGCCGACGCTGCACGCTGTGGCGTGATTTAATAAGTCTTTGTACCCATGTGGTATTATTACCCAGTACTAACTAAGCTGTGGACTTGAGACAGGTATTTGCTCCATATAAAATACTGGTACTCCGATATATCAGATTACACCGGAAGCCGGCCTCTACATAGTTGGGAGAAAGCTAGACAGGCGAGCAAGCGGATATATACACAAAACCAGGTTATCATTTCAGGTCTTAAAAGAGTCCTAACTTAATCTTATTACTCTGTTGACTGTTATAAGACGTCATAGTGCTTACAAACAGTTCATGACTGCAAATTCCACAAGATATCTCTCCCTTTTTTTTGGGGGTTGGTAAATCATCAAATGACTCCTCCCGCTCTGGGCAGAGCGGTAGGGAGTGACAGACTTCTACTTACTAAAAACCACCCATGTTCCTTCTTAGCCCTTTGTGCCGAGGCCGCGGTATCTCTTTCAAACAACTGGCAGCTCCAAAACAACCCGCAGCCCCGAAGATTTCTCTCCATGCGAGTTGGTTCTCATAATCCACCTTGCGAACCCAGTGCGGGTTGGGTTACTAGATGTCCCATTGTCACATTTGGATTATGATGTTAAAACATTTTCCTGTCACACTGTATATTTTAAATATTGTGATGTTTTCCTGGTTTCACAAATAATGTTGTGGCACTTGGGCCTTTAGTTTTGATTTGTGGACTGTATGAGAAATATTGAAGGGTTTAGAGATACCTAATAATTGATAATTCTGGTGTAACCTGACATCATTCAGATCCTTGACTAGAACAGGCAATTTGACTCCACTAACCTTTTGCTTCACCCTTGTCCTGGCTTGGATCAAGCTTGCTGATGCAGCTCGCTGCCACGTGGTTGGATGTGATGTCACTATGAGCTTCTAGAAAGTCTTTCGGGATCCGAATTGTAGGCACACACAAATTATTGTCTAGGATTGTTCTGGTACGATCAGAAGGCACTATATCACAATAGTAGACGAAAGGTCAGGTTTTCAATGTGGTAATCAGCACATCGGCGTGCACGGCAACGCGAACCTGTGTCCCTTTCGGAAGTCGAACGTCGAATCGACGCAGCACTAAGGTGGCTGCTCATCGCCGTCACTTCACCAGAAGTGAGGGTAGAAGGCATAAAATTAATGGAGCTTAAAAAACTACCTTAAACTAGACAAGGATCGAACATACCCCCCACCGAAATCACTATGATGATTTCCCATAAAAAAGAAAAAAATAAAACAAGAGATCAGGCTACGAGCCAGAGCTAGAAGCCTTACATCAGTGGTCACGAACCCTGATGGACCATGTGGAAAAAAAACAAAGGGGGGAAGAGACGAACCTATAAGAAACTATATTAAGTATCTAAGATTATATTATCCTATAAAACTAGAATAACTACCTATGAGGTAGGTTTTAGACTAAAACTACTAGTTAGCGTATGGTAATGGGCAAAGTTTGTTTACCGGTCTTTTATAGGTACTATTTTTTGTTCGGACAGTAACGACGCGAACAATATTGTCAACACCTGGATGAGTTTTATCAATTCTTGCCAGCGGCCATTCGGATGGATGCTTGACATCAGATTTTATGAGAACTAAGTCTCCTTCCTTCAGATTAGGTGGTGATGAATACCACTTCGCTCTCTGTTGCAGAGTGTGAAGATAATCATGAGACCAACGTTTCCAAAATGATTGTGTAATTCTTTGAAGTGATTGCCAACGTGACAACCTACTTAAAGAAACATCCTCTAAGTTAAACTCTGGAACCGATACCATACTCTGACCAATTAAAAAATGACCAGCGGTAATGACATCAAATTCATTAGGGTTATCGGACATTGGACAAAGTGGGCGTGAATTCATTATCATTTCAATTTTGCAAAAAACCGTTGATAGTTCTTCAAACGTGAAGATCTTATCTCCACAGGAACGAAAGAGATGATGCTTTGCGGATTTTATTCCGGCTTCCCATAAACCACCCATGGAAGGGGCACTCGGTGGATTAAACTTCCAATTAACTGATCGCAATGTTAGACCATTAAGAATGTCATCGCGGTTTCTTTGACTATTAAAATATTTACAGACTTCTTTCAGATGCTTGGAGGCTGCAACAAAATTTGTCCCACAATCAGAATATAAGGTATTACATAATCCTCGTCGAGAAACAAATCTATCAAAAGCTGCTAAAAAGCAGTCGCATGACAAGTCCGATAAGACCTCGAGGTGCACAGCCTTGGTGGAAAAACAAATGAACAGGCATAAGTAGGCCTTATAAGTTTTAGCATTACGTTTTTGGCTTTCCTTTACAATGAACGGGCCTCCAATATCGACACCTACATGATTAAATACTTTGTTAGGTTGAAGTCTATTTGAGGGTAACGTACCCATCATTGGTTGGGTTGAAGTCGGTCTAAATTTAAAACATTTTGCGCATTTTGACAACACCGATCTAATAACATTACGACCATTTATAATCCAATATTTCCTAGATAAGATTCCGTGCAACGTGCGCGGACCCACATGCATGTAAAGTTTATGATAATATTCTATTAAGATTAAAGTTGTATGACATGCCTTTGGCAAAAGCAAAGGATGCTTGGTATCATAAGGCAAGTCAGCCTGTGAAATTCTACCCCCTACCCTGAGGAACTTATTATCATCTACGAAGGGTGAAAGTTTACGTAAGGATTTTACTACGTTGCCACTTTTAGAAAGTAGAGCAATTTCAGATTCAAAATAGTTTCTTTGAATTATTTTAATTATAGAATCATGAGCTCGAGCTAGCTCAAGAGTAGTGAGTGGCCCTGAGACTACCTGTTTCGATTTTAAATAGTCTAAATAACGGTGGTACCAGGCGATAAAACGTTGTAACTTGTTGAATGATGAAATTTTATTAAATATTAATTCTTCTAGATTATTTTTACAATTCTTCAAGTTGTTGTCAGTAGTATTAAAACAGAAGGTGTCATAATTTAATTTTAATTCGGGCACTTTATTTTGATCAGAAACATAAACCGTTTTAATCGGCCATAGATCACGTTCCTGATATAACCACGAGGGACCACGTATCCATTCCGGAGCATATTCCATAAATCGATCAGGTAAAGCACCTCGTGAACAAATATCAGCAGCATTATTGTCACTACTGACATGATACCAACAGTTGGGCTCCACGATGTCAGTTATTTGACTGACTCGATTAGAAATAAAAGTTTTTAATTTATATGATGGAGTCTGAAGCCATGAAAGAACGACACTCGAATCGCTAAGTGCAATAATTGAGGAATCTAATTCCTTTATTTTTTTCACAATAGAATTTATAAGTTTAGAAAGCAGCACGGCCGCCATAAGTTCAAGTCTGGGGATTGACAACACTGGTTTCATTGGAGCCACTTTTGATTTGCTTGTTAGCAACCGCACCTTTATATTACCCGCCTTGTCAGTGCTGCGAACATAAATACATGCTGCATAGCCTAAGGATGACGCATCGCAAAAGGCGATGAGCTGAACCGAATTGAACTCAGAAATTAAAATATGTCGTTCAATTCGCAACTCTGCAAGACAGGGCAAGGTTGAAAAGAATTTATGCCATTTTTCTTTTAACTGGGCTGGTAAATAGTCGTCCCATCCTAAACTTAACTTCCATAAATCTTGCATAATACACTTAGCAACAAAAGTGCATGGCGATATAAAACCCACGGGGTCGAAGATACTCGCAAGTAATTTGAGAACTGACCGCTTCGTTGAGAGCGAGTCATTTAAATTATAATTGAAAGAAAAACAATCACAGCTAGGTAACCACGTCAACCCTAGCACTTTGATTGAGGACGATAACGTATCGTCTTGAAAATTAATAACAGATACCTGCTCGGTTGACATACGCGTGAGTAATTCAGAACGATTACTTGCCCACTTCCGGAGGTCAAATGCTCCACTTTTAAGAAGTGAGGTTAACTCATCTTGTAACGCGCAAGCTTCGTCTATCGTAGGACATGACCATAATACATCATCAACAAAACATCCTTGTAACAACACATTGGAAGCCAAGGACTGCGGATTATCATTAGCCAATTGATGTAACGTGCGAATAGCTATGAACGGGGCACTTCTAAGACCGTATGTGTTTGTTTTAAGTTCATAAATGCGTACGGGGTCTGATGTTGTGTCACGCCAGAGAATATGTTGATACTTCCTTTCTGATGGAATAATATTGATCGCTCGAAACATTTTAGAAACATCTGCGGTAAAACAAACATCGTATAACCGAAACTGACTTAGAATTTTAAAAATATCTGAATGTAGTTTTTGTCCGGTTAAAAGAATGTCATTAAGTGACAATCCGTTAGTGGTTGGCGCTGAACCATTGTAAACAACACGCAATGGTGTAGTTGTACTCGTGGGTTTCAATACACAATGGTGCGGAATAAAATATTTAGATGGTTCCGTACCTTTATAAAGTTCCATGTGTCCTAACGATTCATACTCATTCATAAAATCACAGTAGGCCCGTTTTAAATCGGGTAATTTATCAAGTCTGCGCTCTAATTGAGTCAGCTGCTTAAAAGCTGAATTGTAGGAATCACCCAAAGGCTCGTGGTTTGGTTTTAATAAAATAGGAGAAACGTATCGGCCCGTTTCGTCCCGGTAATGATTTACAGAAAATATGTTTTCAGCAAGAACGTCTTGCGGATTTAAGTGTTGAACTTCGCACGGCAAAGATTCAACCTCCCAAAAACGTTTGAGGGAGTCATTGAGGAGATTTTCCTCGACAGTAAACGTTACTGCATGCAGAGAAGTAGTAGCAGCGGTTACGTTAGAATGGTTGTTCTCTGACATACAAAACCTTCCCGTAATCACATAACCAAAAATGCTACTTAACGCAACAGGTATATCAGAACCAAAGATTAATTTCTTACCGTCATAGATATACGGAAAAACATCACCCGCCAAAATAATATCTATATCTGAACGCCTATAAAAGGTAGGGTCAGCTAAAATTAAATTTCTATATTCATCAATCACTCTTTGAGGTAACTGTATGGTCGGCAAACCACCAGTAATTTTTGTAAGCACTATAGCGTCAATATTAAAAGATGGTTCGTTACTATGACGCGGTTTCATAGCAAACGAAGTCATACCATGATTTTTTACACTTTCGCCTGCGAGTCCAAAAATATCAAAATTACATTTACGAGGCGTTAATCCTAAACGCTGTAAACAATCAACAGAAATAAAGTTTGTTTGAGCGCCAGAATCAATCAAAACACGACACGGCTGATAACAATCGGTATTATCTAACACATGCACCACAGCTGTACCTAGTATAACTGTACCAGCAGTTGTGTGTAAAGAAGCAGAATGGCAACTGTTAATTTCATTCAGACCGGTAGTAGTCGATGTCGTCTGTGATGACTGTGGTGATGACAATGTTTTTTCATGAGATGTACTCGAGTCGCTGCCGCTTGGGCGCGAACTCAGAACCGGTTTGTTATTGTCGAGGTGCAATAACACGTGATGCGGTTTCTGACAAACTAAACATTTAAACTGACTTTTGCACTCATTGGCATTATGGTTTTGTTTGAGGCAATTATGACATAATTTAAGTGCACTAACACGGTTAATGCGATTCTCAGTGGACAATTCACGGAATTTATCACACCTAAAAATCAGATGATTGCCGTCACAATGTAAACAAGTGGTCTGCGAGGAAGTTGCATGAGTAAATGACCTAGTTTTTTCCGTCATATTAGTTGGTTGACGTTTATTTTGTTGCAAGTTCACTGAACTTGTATTATTAGTGTAAGAAATAGAGTGATCAAGTACTTTGATATGATTGTGTACAAAGCTGATTAAATCATGGAAAGTCGGAACAGATTTTTGATCCCAATTTTGTTCAAATAATTTTCTAGTTTGTGAATCTAAGGCACGTAATGCAATATGACACATCACATAACTATTTAAATTTTCTATATTTAACGCTTGAATAGCTTGATAAGAGTGTTCAAACGTTTCAATAAAAGTATTTAATTGAGCTGAAGACTCCTTATTTATCGGTGAGAAACTTAACATTTTATCGAGGTATCTACCCACCAACATACGATTATCCTGGTATTTGTCAAGAAGACTTTTCCAGACTAAACCATAATTACTTGCAGTAATCGGTAAACTTTTAACAATATTTAATGCACTGCCCTTCGTACATGACAGAAGGTAATGGAATTTATCGATATGTGGTATATGTGGTTGGTTATGTACCAGTGAACAAAAGGTTTCGTAAAACGTGGTAAAGTTTTCGATATTACCGTCAAATGTAAATAGCTCTAATTTAGGTAAACGCGGACAAGATTGAACTACGTTTTGATTTTCTGATTTAACACTACCCGCAGCTTTATTTATTAATCTATTTGTAACTAATTTTACGTTATAATAAATATCATCGAAACTTTTTATTTCCTGGCTTCTCACTCTAGCGTCCGGGTTTGATTCCAACTCCGATTCGCATATTTTAAGAATTACTTTTTGAAATCGATCACGCACTTCGTCAATGTCCGAAACACGTAATAATAGTAAATCCTGCTTATCAGGCGTTGAAATATCCTTTGTCATTTCATAGGCATATTGTAATTGCTCAAAGAGTACTTCCTTTTCTTGGATTAGGTATATAATTGATTGCGATGGATCTTTTTTGGGAGGCATGATTAGGTACCTTCAAAGTTATAAGTTGACAATATTGTTTTAATGTAGGTAGGTTCTAGGTAGTGTAAATTAGATACGTAGATATTTAATGCAAGTATTTGGGATTGATGCAATGCAATTAATAGATTTAGGTATGTAGGTATGCAATGATCTGCACACCGTATAATTTTTACGTACGACGTAAAATAAAATATTACAGAAAGAAAACTATAAGGTGTTGAAAGTAACTGGTAAAAATAGGTACTGAAGTCCGGCTCGAATGGACCAAAAATGTGGCACTTGGGCCTTTAGTTTTGATTTGTGGACTGTATGAGAAATATTGAAGGGTTTAGAGATACCTAATAATTGATAATTCTGGTGTAACCTGACATCATTCAGATCCTTGACTAGAACAGGCAATTTGACTCCACTAACCTTTTGCTTCACCCTTGTCCTGGCTTGGATCAAGCTTGCTGATGCAGCTCGCTGCCACGTGGTTGGATGTGATGTCACTATGAGCTTCTAGAAAGTCTTTCGGGATCCGAATTGTAGGCACACACAAATTATTGTCTAGGATTGTTCTGGTACGATCAGAAGGCACTATATCACAATAGTAGACGAAAGGTCAGGTTTTCAATGTGGTAATCAGCACATCGGCGTGCACGGCAACGCGAACCTGTGTCCCTTTCGGAAGTCGAACGTCGAATCGACGCAGCACTAAGGTGGCTGCTCATCGCCGTCACTTCACCAGAAGTGAGGGTAGAAGGCATAAAATTAATGGAGCTTAAAAAACTACCTTAAACTAGACAAGGATCGAACAAATGTTTTACATTCAAATCACGTTTTATCAAAGTTTTTCTGTACCAGGTTCTTTACCGTATATTTACATAATTGTATACTTAATTCTTTACTTATTATATACATGTATTTTAAAGGAAAACCTCCACTGAACATGTTTGTATTAAGTAATAATGCATTTAAATTATGTAAATATACAGGATTATTAGTAGCTATTTATTTTAAGTGAGTAAGTAAAACAAAGAGTTATGTAGTATGTAAGTAAGTACATAGAAACATAATTATATACATAAAGATGAAGATATCATTGTACGATCTAAGAATCTAAGGTCTGGTACCTATCTACCAGAGCAACAGGACTTAAATTATTATGAACACTGAAAAAGCAGAATTAACCATGTTTACTATGTATTTGTTTTGAGTTCCCGATATTTCGGCGCTACCGCGCTGCTGTTGCAAAGTGAAGTTTAGCGGGTGGGTGGTAAACATGGTAAATATCCTGTTTTCTGTCTTCATAATGTTAGTGACCAAGTCAGTTTCAAAACTTGGGGGAAAAAAGAGTCAAAGAGCTAAGAAAGCGTTAATATTTTTTAGTCAAGTCCGGGTTAACATGTCCACTTCATAGGTTGTGTCACTTGTGTCCATTGTGGTGAGTGGGTTCCATGATAGGTAATACTTTCAAGACAGGCGTTCGTATTCGCAAGACATGGTAACAAGCTGTAGGTCTAAAACCACTTAAATATAACACTAAAGTAACTATTATAAAACTAAAACTTCTGGTAACTTACGATTCACAAATTCACAACAGAGTATGAGTGATGTCAGATAAACACCATACCCATCCAAATTACTTTAGTGGTCAAAGTAACGTGTTTTTCAAGTACAAACATCTACGATTTATTACCATGCACTTAATGTAACAAGGAAAACATCTTACCTAAAACTAGTACTACGTGTGTAGTAAAACGTAACGTGGCCAATGTCCTGAGAACAGGTAAGTGACACCTCTTGGCTAATCATGAGTTACTGGTTAGAAAATCGCACCTTTGGGGGCAATAACTATCTTTTGCCTGAAAGTTATAGGGCCACTGACCGATTTGGATTAGAAGAAAATCCCCACAGAAGTTACTCGTCGACTAAGGACTAAGTTTTTGGTAATAATCTTCTAAACTTAGTTCTATTTGGTCTTATAGCCTTAGAAGTTTTTGTGAACTCTCAGTTACGATACAAGTTGGTAGCCGACTGCACGCAGCAGCAGCAGACGTCGACATCAGTCGACATGTAGTCATTGCACGATACGTCGTTGCGTCATGTCGCTGCAGTCATGATTTCGAACCCGACTGCAAATAACTATTATATAATATTATAGTCAATAACTCTAAACACGCTCGACGTGTCGTTGCTCCGGCCGGCGTCATGGGCACTACTGATCTGCGGTCGGACGACACTGCCGTCTGCCGCTCGACGACGCGTCGCTAGCTTCATGTCGCTAACTACGGAGGGAATTTCATAGAAATACGTAGAAACTAGTAGTGTCTGCTACCAACTTGTACCATACTACACGAATTATAACCTATAATCCTATATCATACTCATGACTCATCCCTTGCTATGAAACAATAAGAAGAAAGAGGCGACTATAATAATTATAGTACCTACTGTAAACTGTAAGGCCATTCTTTGAACAAATTTTACAGTAGCAACAAAACCTGATTTCCTAACAAGCTTCGAGAGGTTTTTAAAATGGCGTTCTTTATTATTTATATTTAGAATGGGTTTAGATTGATATAATGCATTTTTTTTTAATTTATGGCTCAGGAATAAAAAATGGTGTTAAAATAGATGGTGCAAAAAATGGCCTTTTTGGAGATACGAATTCTGATAAAATTTGTCCGACACTATAATTCTTATGAAAAAAAAATCATGAGTTCGACTTGTGCACAAACAATTTTCTCTTTCGCGAGAGTCTGTCAAACCTTAGAACAAAAAAGATGGATGGTCTTTCACTCCGTCATTCGTCATCATGACGAAATCTTCTACATTTTTCGTTTCATAATGGTTATGGAAAGCAACGTCATCTACTCATATTTATAACCTCGTAAGTAAGTACGCGTGGGTTGAAACCAATTGTTCATTAACTTCGAAGTTTCGACTTTCAAAGAGTTAAGTATCGAGAGATTTTTCTAAGAAATTCTCCTTTCAATAGTTTTAAGTCGTTCGTCTATTGTTTAAAATAGTTCTTATTATGGTGAGCTCATCAACATGTAATGGACTTCTTTTGTGTTCATGGGTTCCTGGTACTTTTTCTACGTCATTCCGCGGCGTACGCCCTCTGTCTGCTCAGAATGTATTTAAACGATGACAATCGAAACATAAAGAGAAGGTACTGTATTTATTTATTTACTTACATATTGATTTTTGAGTAGTAGTATTTGTCTCACCAATAATGTTTTAATAATAATTATTAGTGTTAGTTAAATTGGGGGTAACAGAAAGAGGCGACTTCCTCTTACTATAAAATCCCTCTGATTGAGGAGTAATATTGCTTCAATATAAAGTTTTATAAATGGTTTACACAAGCTATATATTTGAAAAAGTGACCAATCATTCCATCTTTTGAGAAGCGCATAGGTACATCACAATAAGTTTAGCTTTAAGGAAAAAAACTTAACCCTGCCTAAAATTAGAAACTACCGTCTCATGAATGGATGACCTGTCGAACTTCGTTTCGTTAGCACAATCTTCGTTACAATGACATGTACTTTAACAATAGCATCAATTACAGATCACCATCTGTGACTGACTTAAATGTATTTGTAATGTTAGAGGGAGATCTGAGTTTTGTGGTGCAACTGACAAGGTCTTCAGGTCAACCAGTCTTAGGTGAAAGTGTTAGGGCAGCCCGCGAAATTCATTTTTTTGTAAGTTTTGTGTAATTTGCAAGTCAGTGTCAGGTATAATATATCGCAGCATTTTTCATGGTAATTCAATGGGATTAAATGAACTTAGATACGTACTTTGAAGGCTCGAATCATATTAAAATAAATATATAGCCATTCACTGCCAAAAAACCTTAGTAAACTTGAATTTTACGGGGTATTCTGACGTTACCCGCTTAAGGTAAAGTCCAAAGAGTTGCAGATCTCTTTCTTTAACATAAATCGGCAATAGTTGTAGCTTTCTAACGAGTGCAATACGTCATTACGAAAGTTACTACGTCGAACCACACGGCGCGCGGCACCGAATGTTTGCGACAACGAATACTGTGAGTACGAAAGCACGTTGCGACGCATACCATTACAACGAATGCACGAGACTTCGAATCACGGTACAATGAATGCACGTTACAACGAAAATTGTCACCCCGAAATAACGTAACAACGAACGTATCACCGACAGCAAAGCAGTAAAAAGAAATCAATATTTTTTTACTACTTTAAATATTTATGCATCGGTTAATTGCATATTGTACTAATGGCCCGGTCATACCCAGACGTCTGGTATGGCCAAGCATTTTCACATGTAGCTGGCAATATTTTCAAGATGGCCCAGCAATACTTACCAATAGCACAGAATACATAATAGTACTACGTACAGAAGGGACACTCCCTTCCCCGCGCTCATATTAAATACCGCACCTCACCCCGCACTTCGAGGTATTGGTCGTCGACACTTGAGCAATGGCTCGCGCTCGTATTAGACGTCGTTCGGTTTTCGCGACGCAGACCGTTGCACTTTCCGCGCCATTTTTTAGGCTACGATAACCCTACTAGAGTTTACGCACACATTTGCACGTGCACGTCGTGCACAAACGTTATTTGTTTATGTAGTAGTAATAGGTAATTATTTTGCGGGCGTTGTATGGAGTGTCCGAGGTGTGCCAATAGTACAACCACATATTGCCGGGAAAGTATAGCTTATATTTACACCTTAATATAAATAATGTGTCAATGTAAAAAGGTAGTAAAAAATAATTGATTTCTTTTTACTGCTTTGCTGTCGGTGATACGTTCGTTGTTACGTTATTTCGGGGTCACGTGATTCGGTGTGACGATTTTCGTTGTAACGTGCATTCGTTGTACCGTGATTCGAAGTCTCGTGCATTCGTTGTAACGGTATGCGTCGCTGCGTGCTTTCGTACACAGTATTCGTTGTCGCAAACATTCGGCGCCGTGTGATTCGACGTAGTAACTTTCGTAATGACGTATTGCACTCCTTTCTAACAGAGAAAAGAGTTTCAAAATCGAAAGAAGAGTTTTAAAAATTACCTTCCTACATCCAAACTTCACCGTCCTTATTGTATTAGTGTAGATTACATTTAAGTTTTGAGTCTACACCTTTTATATTCGTATCTCGCGGGGAACACAAATAGTCAGAAAATAATTTAGTACCTAACCTACCTGTTTTTCTATTGAACCACGGCTGCACCGACCGTCCTTGTCATACATTTTATGTTCGCAAATATCTCGAATGTCATTGAGATCTTAATGCATCTTTTGTTAGTTTTCCTTTGAAGTTTGCACCCATAAAACTTCACGACATCTACTCAAGGTGTTCACCAGTCGAGTAAAATAGGTCGAGTGCATTAGTGAGATCACTTTCACTTATAGTTAGTATAATGAAAAGTTCCATCACTGATTAGCGGGCGAGACGACTGTCTGACCTTCATGTCTTATGATCGCCTGGTACTCCCAGCGTGATATACACGTGTCGTGGATGGTAGACTAAACCACTTTTTGTCTCCGATTTTGGATCTACAAGGCCAAATAAATCTAGATTCAAATAGTACTTTGTATTTTACCCACCTACTTGTCTGGGTAGCTGAATTTGCCATTCAATACGATAATTGTCGAAAATGGCATAGAACATTCTAGTACTTAGCTTCTTTCTATTGCACAGTGGGTCACACACTAAAATTATCTGGAAAGAACCTAAGTGTGGGCTGGATTGAATGTAAATTAGCTGCCAGAACACGAAGTACTTTCATGTTTTTTGTGCGCCCAATCATGGGCCACGGTTCTGGGAATAAATTCATATCATCAATCAATGTTTGACGGAATAGAGACAGGGCCGAAATTACGGAATGATTGGCCTAATATTTTTGGGCTAAAAAAGATGGTGTTGGTGGCAAAGGTGTAGTTTTTTGCAAGAAACTTTAGATGCTCTCAATGCCAAGTGTAACTGTTAAGCTTCTTATGGCCTAGTCTCCTAGGCCGAAATTAGGATTAGAAGATTGTAGAGTTTCACCACGGTGCTTCAGAAAACTCTTAAACCCGTTGTAATGGTTCTGCGCCTGATTTTCGAATTGTCATCCAATCAGATCCTATGGGCATGAAGGGAG
The DNA here is from genome assembly GCA_949775195.1 of Diarsia dahlii. NCBI lineage: Eukaryota > Metazoa > Arthropoda > Insecta > Lepidoptera > Noctuidae > Diarsia > Diarsia dahlii. Next base: position 7,911,152 of record OX459210.1, on the reverse strand, counting down.
GGAGAAGAGGGAGTGCCCCTGTGTCTCCTGTGTAATATTCTAGTCTCCTTTATGATGTACTCTCGTTACCTCCTCCTCTGCCATGTCCCGATTGGTGGAGACAACGATAATACCAAAACAGTCGTTTCGTTAGCCCACAAATATCGTCCTACTTGTGGGGACCATGGAAAATCTATAATTTGGTTCCAGCTGTCCTAGCCCGCTGATGGGGACAATGAAAAGTCTATAGAGCAACCGAATAAAAAACACTTTCTAAATGATTACTATTACAGTAATCGCGTAGCTGTCATAACCAGTGTTTTTCGCAGTCAGTGAAAATTTGGAGCACTAAACCCACATAGGTTTCCCCCCATAGCGAGGGTATAGCCCGAAGTGATGACTAACAGACAACTCGTAACATAAACAGTACTTACCCACTAACATACATAAACTAAGTACATAGGTAAGCCGGTAAGATACCTAAGTTTGCAGGTAAAGTCCCGCGTAGAATTTGTACGCTTAAATATTCATAGCAATTATTTAACCGACAAGTTTGCTAATTACATTTGCTTGTAAGTTTAGCACATTCATGTTTTTCCTAAGCACTATTTTTTTTTTCTTAGCACTTTTTTTTTAAACGTTGATCGTTGACTGAGTGGTTACAAGGGCGACTGCTGAGCAATGAGGTCCTAGGTTTAATTCCCAGGTCGGGCAAAGTGTTATTGGGTTTTTGTATCACGAGTTTCTCTGTAGTAGCCACGGAATCTGGATTTGTGCCTGGTTTATGACAAAAGGCTTCGCCTTCAATATGGTCTTAAGAGCATTTCTCTTTTTTTTTGCCAATATACATTTGTTGAATGTCCCACAAGATTGCAGATTAATAACATTTGTGTAATGTGTATGTTATTGATTCTGTTTTGTTTAGGAGCTCATTTTTTATTAAAATTCACAGAAATCATTAAAAAATATCATAAAAATATATTTAATTAAAAAAATAAATAAATACAAACTACCAAAAAATTGCAATGTATGAAAATTCATATGTCCCAGTCTACCATCCGTTACTTAAAACTCAATTATTTTAATAAGGTTCAAAGAAACTATACTGAGATTTTGTTTTTAAACCATTCTAAGAGGTAAAAAGATCTACTTAAATTGCTTTTTTGGTATTTTTTTTTAAATTTTGTCAGATATAAATGAATTTTAAACTCGTCCCAGAAAAAGTTCCAAAAATAGATTTCAGTTTTTGTTACCCATTTTTTATGTGTTATAGTTATAAAACTTCCATTTCGATACACAATTTTAACTTGGCAATACTACAGGTACCATTTAATGCCGCCATATTGATTTAGGTGTCAGTGCGTTCCGACGTTAAAATGTGAAACACGTATTCCAGTTCGAAAATCGAATCTCATTCCAGTATTTGTTACAGCTGTTTCAAGGTAAGTTGATAATATTGACTACTTTCTTTTATCATGTCACAATAGTTAACAACTTGCACTAAATTTGAGTGAACTATATTAGACATAACTCCAATTTTAACTACTATAATAATATTTTGTAAAAACTAAACAAGTGTTTCGTTACTATTTTTTTTTGTTACTTCGTACCTACACAGTAACGTATAAGCGGAAAATTTTAGTAACAAAAAAGGAATTAATTTAAAGTTGTTTTCTGACTGTAAAATTTGAACAGTAAATAGTTTGTGTTATCTATATCTTTAATCCTAATCACTAAAACGTCTACAACGCCTAGTACATTGTAGACGTTGCCTTATATTTTTTATTAATTTTTATTTTGTTACCTAATATTCTTTTTTTGTTACTGTCCCAGAAAAAATCTGATCTCTTTTTATGTTTTAAGTATTTTATTTTTAATATAAAACAATGAATCTCATGAAGATACTCAAGGATACTTAACATTATAATAAAAAGCACGTAAAATCGGTAAATTTTGTTTATTTTTCATAATATCAAAACTTTAAATTTTATTTAGGTGAAAGGTAACAAAAAAATAAATAAACACTTAATTTGAAAATTTTCTTTTACTTTTGTTGGTATTTCTTTGCAATGATATTATTAAGTTTATCATGAAGTATCAAGAAAACTATTTTTTTGGATATAACAATTGCTACTTCAAAGTTTTTTTCAACAATTAAAAAGTAACAAAATAAGAACATGTAATTTACCTTCATTTAGTTTTTAATACATTTTCCACAAAATTCATAAATAAAATAGATTTTCTTATAAAAATCCAAATGTTAATAAAGTAAACTACCTGATTTCATGAAAAAAAACGATTTATATATATATATTTTTATTTTTAGCGATTTTTTGAAACTATGGCAAAAAAAAAGAGAAATGCTCTTAAACATAACCGAGGAAAGGTAGGTATACACCAGGGTGCTACTGGTGTAATGTTATACCTCCTGTCAGAAAAGACCATCACGTGGATATTACATATTTTCGAACTTATACTACTCCTAATACCTTCACCGTTATGAAAGCAGTGAATTTATACAAACTAAAACGCCTGTCTGGATTCGAACCCATGATCTAAATCAAGTAAATCGGAGCCGTTACCACTGGGCAACCACTCTTCGTATCGTTATGATTATTATTACAGTTTATCTCTTGATTTGATAACCTCGTCTTTTTGGAGGTCTGTTAATAAACAGTCAATAAAATCATTTAACATCATGATCTGTCTAGCCTTTTCCCGACCACATCGGCTTCCAGTCCAACCGAATGCAGTTGAATACCAGTATTTTTCAAGGAACTCACATTAAGGTGCTGGTAAGGTGGTAACATAACGCCCAACTATTGCATAAAGTTACGCAACCTACTTTTATCTAAGAAATTAAACGGTTATCAGAACCAATTCACTTAACGCCCCTTCTAATGTCTAATCAATATGCCCTTGAACCTTGATACCAATACCAATACCGATACCAATCGATACTGACCATAGCTAATAATGGTTTATAGATTTGTGTGTTTCCGTAATTGGGGAAGATACGGTAAAGTTTTTCCTGCCCTGCCCCTGGCCCGATTCTACTTGGGTTCGGCGCAACACGTTTTTTTTCTTCCTTCTTCTCTGTCAACCGTCGCTATCGTTTATTCTTCACACAATCCATCCAGCGTTTTTAGGCCTTGCTCTGCCTCTCCATCCATCAACATTTATTTTCATTTTTCTTATTAGTCACATGCAATTAGTCCCTCCTTATCACAATGTCCATACCAATACCAAGACATTCGATTCTCTTCCAAGTTACCGTAACTGGCGCACCTTTTACACTTCCTCCAACATACTCGTTCGTCCCTCAGCCATTCTTGTCATACCACACATCCACCTCAACATTCTCATCTCCGCTACATGTAATCTTTTTCTATTCATCTTCTTCACAGCCCAGCATTACATCATACACTACGACAGGTCGAATCATGGGACTTGGGACACCGTGGCTCGCAAATTGATGTGGACTAAGCACTCTCAGTAGAAAATCGCAATATTATCTTACGTACTATTGAATAGAATCTGGTTCTTCTAACCTAACTAGCAGATGTGTTGCTGGGGAGTTTGTTCCGCCACTTCTTCTTCCTAGCTAAAACACTAGGAAGTGTCGAAGGGTGAGCATTTTGGGCGACTGTCTTGTAAAATTTGACGTTCGAAAAGTGCTGATTTATCAGCTTAATTTCAATAAACGATTTTTGATTTAATAATTTAAAAAAAAAAGTCTACCATCACAATGGAAACGCATCCTACACGTGGGTATTTCCCCGAAGTGGCCATCCATTGATATATCTTCGTACGCTTCGGCTACTCAGAAACAATTAACTTTATGGTAAACAGGGATAACTGTCAGACCCCATCTTTCTACCTTATTACTTAACCTGACGCCGCTTTCTCGGAAGGGATGGGCAGAATGTAGGCTATCTTGGAAACTAGATCAATTAGTTAATCTATTTGACCTATATTTAGTTCTTTGTTATGTTTGTGGGTTGCAGTTCAGCGAATAGAATTGTATATGACAGATTCTTCAGAGGACTTAAACAAGGAGGGCTATCATTTTTGAAATCACAAGTTGGCGCCACTGGCGAGAAAGGTAACTTCATTTTCATCACTTCAGCCTTAACACGTCCACTCCGTCCTTCACCAGGACATTCGGTCCGCCTAGTGGAAGGGCTACCAACGCAACGTGTAGAACACCGTAAAGTGCAGTATTCATAACTTATTCAAAATGATTACACGCATAACTGAAACAATGAAACATTAGTACACCTTAGTATCTGCAAAAAACAGTAAAACAATATCCAAAATCGTATATTTACAAAATATTACCTATCCACACTTGCCTAAGCAATTACTGTTCAACTTTATCGAGGTCCTCGAAAAGGCCGTAACCCGTCGTCCTAAATCTTGGGTCTAACAATAAAAAGTACCCCTTTCTATCGTTTTCGTTGCTTTCCTGGTAATTTACTCGGAAAGTAGGTCGATGGCCACTTTAAGGGTTTCCTCGGTTTAGGGCTTGGCTAAGATAGCTCGTTTATGTATATGGAAGCCTGGGGGGCTAAAACGGCCACTTTAGCAGATCATAATAAGAATTGCGTCAAAAAGCGTAAATGACCTTTCATAATAGTAACAGCGTCTGGGACCATTAAGGAAAATAGATCATAGGTAAGTAATAATAGGAAAACAATATGAATTGCGTTAAATTCGTAAAATGGTCACAGACGCAGTTATTATTTTGAAAGGTCAATTCATATTCTGATTTGCTAAAGTGGCCATTTTAGACCCCCTGATAGTCCGTACAACATTATTGCCGGAATGGTTGGCCCACATTCTTGATGTTGGGGTGTAGAAATGGAGTTAGGGTTTTTTGTGGAGACAGGCAATCATAAGAAAACAATGAAAGTATGAATGTTTGAACTGGTGGTGTGTTTTTATTACAGGTGCTCCGTGCTATTTTATCACATTGTTTAGATTGACCCTGTTAAATTTATTAAATCTTGTGACTACCTCACTGATCTTGTGGTCGCAAGCGCGACTGCTGAGCATGAGTTCCTGGGCTTGATTCCTGGACGAGGCAGAGTGTTTTTGTGTTTTTTCATCACAGCAACAGCCACAGCAAATGTTTTCTCAGTAACAGCCATACAGTCTGGAACTCTGCACGATTGATAACAATAGGCTCGCCTTCTATTACATGGGACTTAAAACATAACTGTTGAAACGCGAATGATTTAATGGGTACAACTCTGCCTTACCCTTCGAGGATTACAGGCGTGAGTTTTATGTAAAACTAGCTTTTGCCAGCGGCTTCGCCCGCGTTAAAATGACGATTTTCCATTCAAATTTTCATCCCCTATTTAACTCCCTTATGGGTTGAATTTTGAAAAATCCTTCCTTATTCCTTGTCTACATTATAAAGGGAACCTCTTTGTAAAATTTCAGCCTTCTAGGTCCTAGGGTTTGGGCTGGGCGTTGATGAGTCAGTCAGTCAGTCAGTCAGTCAGGACTTCTCTTTTTATAGATTTATATATATATATATATATATCGCTTGCCCGAATACAGAAGAACCCGACCATCCTTTTTCCCAGAGACGGTGGGACGAGCCGCTCTGCAGGGTAGTTCAGAATAATCTACTGAACACGTCTGCTACTACTGCTGAGCGTGCGCGCCTGCTGGCTGTGGGTGAGTGGGAGTCGGGTCTTTGGCTTCACGCACTGCCGTCGTCAAGCATTGGCACTCTATTTGACGACACAACTTTTCGCCTCGCTGCTGCTTTACGTCTTGGTGCCGTATGCTGCACTCCTCATCGCTGTCAATGTGGTGAAGCTGTCAGCAACCTCGGACACCATGGCCTGTCCTGCAGTCGAAGTGCGGGTCGTTTTGCGCGACACGCAAACATAAACGACATCATCCGACGAGCTCTTGTTACCGTCGGCGTCCCTGCTGTCTTAGAGCCAAATGGCTTGGCACGCGACGATGGCAAAAGACCGGACGGCATGTCGTTGTTTCCTTGGAAGATGGGTAGGCCTTTAGTATGGGACGCAACTTGCGTCGATACTCTTGCGCCATCGCATCTTCCAAGCTCTTCGTGATGTGCTGGCGCTGCCGCTGCGGCTGCGGAGAACCTCAAGCGGCGTAAATATAGTAACCTTTGTGGAAACTATATTTTCGAGCCGTTTGGGGTTGAAACTTTAGGGCCGTGGGGTCCTAGTGCACACAACCTTTTTAAGGAGATATCAAAACGCCTTGTTGACGCTTCCTCCGACCCAAGGGCTGGCTTTTTCTTTGGCCAGAGGATAAGTGTTGCCATACAACGCGGCAACGCTGCCAGTCTCTTGGGTACTTTACCTGCTGACAGCGTTGAGGAGGAGTTTTTCGATGCCCTTTTGTAGTTATTTTGTTTTTAGGTTAGTTTAGTTTATATATTTAGTATAGTCTTTTATTACATGAGCTAAGATAAATAAAATGTTTAAACCATAAAAAAAAAAAATATTAATATATAGAAGATACAAAATTTAATAAGTTAAAGAAGGCCTCGATATTTAAAAATCCGTCTCCTAATCGTTTCTCTGGGACTTCGTCGAGTTTCATTGTTTCGGCGTTTTTCTGTTGGTTCTGGCTTTCAGGAGTTACAGTGGTGACATGAGTGATTCTCGAGGAAGGTTTTAGTACCTATATAATTTGACGCGGCGGGCGAAGCCGCGGGCATCAGTTAGTTTGTTTAAATATTAGATAGAAGGTGCTAGAAAACATGAAACCTTATTCAAAAATACCCTTAATGTGATTCTGTTTGCCTTGTACTCAAAAAAGGATATGTCCTATATTTGGTAAGCACCTTTCATCCTAGGATTACCCTCAAATGCAAAGGATTGATGGATAAAGTTGTTTGACAACTTTTTCAGAATAGGTTAAGCAAATCTGTGCTGAAATCGTATATCCTAAACAAATATTTTGAACCGAAAGGCGTGAATTTCTTCCATGACCCGTAAAAATTCCAGAATATTATAGTCGGAAAATTTACGATCCGACTATAATAGAAACCAAATTTGAAAGGTTACGAAGCTTAAACCCTTTTTGGTCTTGTTTACTGCAAAATGAGCCAATCAAACCACATATTGTTATCGTAGACATTCCATGGTACCTATATTATTTTATGACGTACTTCTACTACAAACTCTCACTCATGAATACAAAATAACTTAAACACTGCGACTCTCGTCTTCAATTAGTGTTTTGCTTCTCAAATAATTTGCGTCCTCAAAAACTTTTTAACAAAAAATAAAACCGACTTCAAAAAAAAACAATAAATTCAAAAATAAATCAGTTTCTGAAGTCGGTGACTTTTGTTTGTTTGATTTCATTTTTTTGCCACCGACTTCAGAAACTGATTTATTTTTGACTTTTTTGTTTTTTTTTTAAGTCGGTTTTATTTTTTGTTAAAAAGTTTTTATTTTACACTTTTTAGTGGTTCACATGTTCATGGGTCATAATGTGGACAATGTAGTTTTTTTTTTATTTTCGTCGATTTTTCAAAAATAGCTTGTCCGATTTCGATAAAAAAAATTATGGGACCATTTCGGAAGTATACCCTTTCCAACAAAAAAATAATAGTTAGCAAGTGACGGAGTTATGCCCGAACGAACAAAAAAAAAAAAAAAAAAAAACATCCGAATTGAGAACCTCCCTCTTTTTTTAGAAGTCGGTTAAAAAAAGATACCCCTATCAATGGCTTCTTATATCCGACTATTGCCGTAGCAAAGAAAAAGACTAACCATGCGAGTCCATAAAATACCCCCCACCTCCTACTCTACACTTATAGCAGTCAACAAAACAATAAACTATACAAAGTAAAGCTTTAGAAACAAAGGCGTCTAAATTACTGTCAAAGAGGGTAAAAGTACACAAATGGAATTTGTTTAACTTATTTGCGAAACTTGCGGCAGATTGCCACGAGGATAGGTACTTAAACAAAACTTAATTAAACTGGGAACAACAAACTTAAATGCAAGGCATTCACTTTCTTTACATTCTGAACAACTAAATCAGTTTCTTTAGATCTCAATTCGCTTCACCTGATATAACGTAATTGTACAATGAATACGGGAACACCCAAATTAAGCGGACGTTCCCCTCTGCCTTCCCTTTCCCTCCATGCAAACCCTCTCGCTCAGTGCAGTTCCATACCTTACTTCCTATGCAAGCCTGGTACCCGAAGTCATGGCGCGGGGAGATTTTTCCGTGAAAGTTAAGATTATTAAGGGAGAAGATTAGAAAGAGACAAGAGATGAAAGGTAAACTCTTCATCAAAAGACCCGATTGATGGATCGTCTGCTATCGGGAAACTAGTGTGGAAAATGTAGCTCTGACTTTATCTTCGACCCCTTTTTGATACGCGGAGAGCAGCAATCGAAGGTGCCAATTGGTCCACAATTGATATATCTTTGTTTGATGCAGCCTAGGACGGGTCCATATTGGCTCACCTAAAGTTCTTTATCCGAAATTGTTCTTCCTAACGATTTGTAATCCGAATGATCACTCTTCCTAAAATTTTTCATCCTAAAGTTTTCATTCATACTATTTGTAGTCCTACCGACGATGTTCATAACACTCATGTTTCCGAAAATTGGAATTCATAATATCATTAGTGTAAATATATTTAAACTCCTACTGTTTTTTATCCTAACGCTTTTATTCCTAAACCTAATTACTATAATATTTTCACTCATACAACTGTTTAGAATGATTAAAAGTCGTTTCACTGATTTTTGTCTTGAAATAAAATAAATGAATGAAATTCAGGTCAGAGTGTCGTCTTGGGGGCACTATGAAAAAAATACTTAGAAAAATTTCGCGACCAATTTCGAGGTAGCGCTCGCCGGCCGCTGCCGCGGCACCGCTCGCTTCGCTCGCTCGGCTCGCGCGTAGTTGGTCACAGTTCTACCCTAACCTAACCTATGGATATCTTTGCATAGTATATAAGGTCCCATTAAAATAGGTGGACAAATTTTAACACAGCGTTTAGTAAGCCTAACTAAAGACATCTAAACAAAAAAAAAAAACACTATATATAAAGTGATTTTATTTTGATTTAAAATAATAAATTGCCGGCACTCTAGAACAAACTCATCCTATAAAAGTAGGTATTTTATTTCTTATTCTTATATTTTTTTTGATATTGTCCTTATTTTAGCGGTCTGAATGATTTCTAAATTTTCGTCCACCTATTTTAATGGGACCTTTTATAATACTGATTATTATGAATAAAAAGTAATATAAACAAAAAAAAGATATGACTGAATAATAGTGTAAAAGATGGTTATGTTGAGAAAATATAGGAAAACAAATAATAGTGTAATAGATGTTTATTGCTACAGACATTATGAAGTTGAATGCTTCGGAATTAAAACATTAGAGACAGAGAAGTTAGGAATTGCGATTGTTAGGATGAAAAATGTTAGGAAGAACATTTTCGGATTTCCAATTATCGGAGTTGAAATTTTAGGTGAACTTTGGCGCACCCGCCTAGGACATTAACGTGTGAAAGTGATAACAGATAGTTTATCAATGGGTGCTTGTAGGCTCCGCCCCATTACTACGACTTCCGTAGAGCGTAGCAAGCGTAGCACACACTGACATTACGATGGCATTCGTTCATTGCAGGATCGCAAAACGAAAAAGCTAATAGCATGCAGCAGTCTGAAAAAAAATTATGTGAAAGTGTTTGCCAAACTTATGCACCCCTAGTCACGAAAACCGCAATGATTTTGAAGTTTGATCGTATGCTTTCGTCATAATGCGGGTTGTAACAAAAAAAAAATCGTGGGTTTTGGTAATTGTCCCACGGGATCGTACTTATCTATCGGATTAGGTTATAAACTATCTTTGTGCCAAATTACATCAAACCGCATTATAAATAGTAGTTTATGCGACTGTGCATAATGATGTTGTGAGTGTTGTAATGCCTAATTATGTATAGTTGCATACACTAATTTATCTACCCGAATATCATAAGGGCTCTATGATGGGTTCAGGAACCATAGGGAAATGACCAGCATTGTTACCAGTGTAATGCAATAAAAAATAAACAGGCTACTAGTTGCATTCGTCGCTGCATTTACGATATCTGGCGGAGTGTTCATGTTAATTTCTGAGTCACTATCACTCATTTTCGACAGAAATAAAGAACTTATCAGAAAATTTGTCAACTCGTAACTGGAAATAAAAAGCTAACGAACAAATGACAGCTCGAAATGGCGGCGTTTCGGATATCTGTCATTTTTTTTAAATCATAGGCACACGAACAAAGTCACTATTCTTGTGTCACTCGAGATCAAAATGTCGTGCGATTTATAATTAAAATCATACTAAATTGGGGTTTCGTATCGATAGGTATCTGTTTTAATGTAGATACTAGAATAGCACACTCACTTGAATTTGACACCTGTTCCAAATTTAAACTCCATAACCTACTGTTTTCAGTAGGTTATGAGCTCATTACAGTTCTGTTTATTTCTGCTGGTTGGTAATGCTGGTCATTGCCTATGGTTTTTGAACGCATTATAGAGGGTTTATGATATTTGGGTAGATAAAAATATTTATAAGTCTTTTCACTCTTTTTAATCTGAACCAGGACAAAACGAAAACAAAATAACGGAGATTTTAGAACACTATAACAAGTTTAAAAATCTAAAACCCGACTACGATTAAAATATTGGTTTGTTATCTATATAAATAAAAAGAGAAGTCCTGACTGACTGACTGACTGACTGACTCATCAACGCCCAGCCCAAACCCGTGGACCTAGAAAGCTGAAATTTTGCACAGAGGTTCCCTTTATAACGTAGACAAGGAATAAGGAAGGATTTTTCGAAATTCAACCCTTATGGGATTTAAATAGGGGATGAAAGTTTGTTTGTAAAATCGACATTTTCACGCGGGCGAAGCCGCTGGCTAAAGCTAGTTTACTTATAAATTACGAGTAAAAAACACAGACTAGACCGCGAGAACTGTTTGACCGCAATCTAAACGTATATATTGACTAAACATAGATTAAGTATGATATACTTAATTGTAATGTGCTCGCCAAGACCTTTCATTTGATACCAAACATGTTATGATTATCTCAATTTAATATTTTTTAAGGTAAGTTTTTGACATTTAAATTCCGTCATAAAAAGAATTTATAAAATATGTATAGCCTATGTCCCCCGGGCTATTCTTACAAATCTATTGACACCTCATTTATTAAAATTCGTTCAGTGGTTTAGGCGCTACGGTGGAACATACATACGCACATACATAGACTGCCAAAATCATTACCCTTCCTTTTGGCTTTGTCGTAGTCGGGTAAAAATAACTCTGTTTACAAATCTAGGTAATATTTCGATAGGTACCTAAATCAAATACCCTCAGTCTTCGCAAAGGTCAATGAACCGGCATGAACTTCGACACCAGTTGCATACGTATCGTACAAAGTTCATCGAAGTTCAAGATGTGCTAAATTGAGACGTAATACGTTTACCTGTAAGGTAATTAATTAATTAATTAAGCAATTTAGTAGCTTTTCAGGAGTTTCAGATGTGTAATTTAATAGAACTTTGTAACATTGGACTATGTAAAAGATTGTAGGTATGGCAAGAAAGGAGGTGTTTGATGAGATGACGAATCATATAGATAATTATAGAAGAAGAATGAATTGGGATAATGGCAACTTGGCAAAAGAATGATGATCAAGTAGACTGGTATTAATGTTCCTTCAAGCGCCATTAGGGAGATAAGAGAATTGATAATCTTCATAAAATAATTAGGTATGCGATTTCATAGAAGATGCGTTCCACTGACCACCAAAGGGCGACATTTGTAATGTTGCTCCTAGGGTCACTTACACATAAAAAACGTTTAATATGATGCATAAAGGTGCTTCTGAACGGGCTATACTTTCCCGGCAATGTGTGGCTAACGAAATGACCCTCGTCGCAGAAAGGGATACACTATTGACCTGAATGAATTTACCGGAAAACAACTCAACAATATAAAGTTTAAGAAAAAAGAAAAATAGCCCGGCAATATTTCAGTATTTTCGAATGTCAAGCGATCGTTCAGCAATATTGCCGGGGCGGCTATACGTAAAAATGCTTGGCCATCATACCAAATGATGTATGTGTGGCTATAATAATATGGTCTTAGTGAAATATTGCATTAATATGGCTGGTATTCCTGGCAATGGTGTCGGCCATAGTATTGGAGCCACATATTTCAAAAAAATATTACCCGTTTAGAAGCAACTTAAAGAGATGACAACGTTGTCTGAAAAAATGGAATTCTTGCGAAAAGTTTGAATTGTTTTTTCATGCATACGGAACGTGATGTTGTTATTAAAGATACTTATTTATCTATGAGAAATGAATCTGTCTTTGGTTTAAATACATAATTAATTAGGACTCTGTGTGTTTAGTATAGACACTAAATTATATTGAAAAAACTTCGTCGCTCTGCAACCGCAGTTGGACAAAGCAAAACTAATTGGTTTTTTCTTTGCAACTCTGGTTGCTCGAAGCGATCAAGCGGGTATCAATCATTTCCAAGTGACTAGGACAACATAAACGCCACGGCAATCTTATTCCGTCCTACGGGATATTTTGATTACGAAAGAAAAGGTTTATTATTTTTGTTCTCGACGACCCAATTGAATTCCTTCGGATTGTATACAGGTTAATAAAATACGTCGAAGGTTAAGAATTTGGGAAAATTGGGCCTTTCCCGCCGTGTATAACATGGTTTTGTTTTTGTTAAACAAAGAAAATCTATTTTTGTAACATAAAGATATTAATAGTAAAGGAAAGCAATGCTAGGAGTGTATATTTTGACGATAAGTGTGTCACTATAACAAAACATATTAGACATGTGAAGGTGTATGGCGACACATGACTCGCAATTATACAAATAGGGCGTGTTACCATTTATTGTAATAAAGATTATGCAAGTCACCGTTTGGAATATATCTGGTGTTCTATGGGATAAACTATTCAAGAGTATCCACTGTTCTTTGTCAGTTTTAATTTAACCCAAGGAAGGTTGTCAATGGTCCATCTGATAGTAGGTGGTCACTACTATAATCTAAGGATAATTATTAGCAATACAAATCATGTACCCAGCAGTAGGTAGGTATTACACTTTACAGGTGTATTAAGTCTTAAAAAGTTGAAAGAGTTGTAATCTAAGCACGTAGTTTGTATACGTGGTGTACTTATACAAATATTATGACGATCACAACTCCTTCAACTTTTTGAATCGATATATCTCGAAAACGGTAGCTTTTAGAAATTAAAGTGTTGAGACATTTTTATCGATTATTATTAGATCTATTATTTTGTCTTATGCTTATTTTATGATAAAACTTACCGTTTCGCTGAAAATCGCGAAAAACCCGTTTTTGTGACCTCGAATTACTTTTTTTCCAAGGGTCGTATCGATGGGGACTTTTTACATTTCATTTAAGTATAATGGTGTTTTGAGCAATCCTACCAATTTTCAGCCGGGTAGGAATTAATGTAACCTTGGATGTCTAAATTGACCGGACTATCTTTGAAATGTTTGATTTTAGAACACTAGCATGTTCGAAAATGAAGAATTAAAAATGAATAAAAGAAAAAACTCAAATCTTTTATATTATATTAATTTCTTATCGATGGTCCTGGCCAAGCAGTGAGATACTTGATAGGCTAACAAAAAATATATTATGAGAAACATCCACAATCAGTGGCAAACTCACAGTTATGTTTTAATTGAAATGAGTTAAATTTTTGTTTCTGTATGGTGTCGGACGCAAAGAATAGCACCATCCCATATCTTCCCGTGGGTGTCGTAAGAGGCTACTAAGGGATGTACCAGAGAATGGGCAGCAGCGTTTTCTGTGCTTTTTGTATCGACCGTACTGCGATCGCCAACCCGCCTGCCAAGCGTGGCGATTATGGCAAACCCCCCCTAAGCAAAAATGACACTTAGGGGAGGCCTATGTCCAGCAGTGGACGTCTTTCGGCTGAAATGATGAATGATGATGATGAAATTTTTGTTTTGCTATTACTGGTCATTGAGGTTTCGCCAGCGAATGTAACCCTGTACTACAGTTGCATAAGTGCTAAAATGGACCTTTTCATTAAACTTACCAACTAGAAATCCTTCAACTTTTACTGTTACCCTTATACCTACCTACTATCATCGACTGTGTCAATACCAAAAAATATTACAGCATTTTAGTTTTAGCAAGCATTTCAATATTTTACGGATCATAAAAACTGTTTTATGACGGAAACTGCCCTTGACATTCATAAGAAGAGCCATCGTAAAACATGTAAGGATCTAGTACTAGTGTTACACTTATGACAAACTTATGCTTTTTTACCCGACTGCAAGGAAAGGGTTATGTTTTTTTTAAGTTGAGTATACACAATATTTGATCACCAGCCGTTTTTCAAAGTCATCATCTGCATAACCTTTTCCCAAATTCCCAACTATATTGGGGTCGGTTACCAGTCTGAACCAATGTAGCTTAATACCAGTATTTTACATGAAGCAACTGTCTATCTGACCTCCACAACCCAGTTAATACTAGGTAATACGATACCCCTTGGTAAGACTGTTTGTCAGACTTTCGGGCCGCAGACTACCTATTACGACTATAAAAGGTCTACAACTGAGAGCCAGGATCAACGGCATCACGTGCTTTCCGAGCTATGAAGGAATTCGGTTACAACAGCTTAGCTCACGATCTGGTCAGACTGAAGACCACACAAAGAACAAAGTTGGGAAAAGGCTAAGCAGATGGTGGTGTGCTAACAAAGTGTATACCCAGCTTTACAATTTTATAGTGAACAAAGTAGGTACCAACCTATGTTTTTATGAGGGAATGGTGTGAATCGTTGAGCACTAAAATGTGGTATTTGAACCATCATGTGACGGGACGTTAATAACCTTTGAACTTTGTTTTACACAATATACATTACATAACGCCTGCAATTGAAGTGTCAGAGTCCTTTTTTTTTTGGTGGGTGGAAAATCATCAAATGACCTTCCCCCCCCCCCCCCCGCTCTTGGGCAGAGCAAAGGGGAGTGTCAGACTTCTACTGACTAAAAACCGAACCCATGTTCCTTCTTTGCCCTTGTGCCGAGGCCACGGTATCTCTTTCGATAATCCGCAGCCCCGACGGGAATGTCAGAGGCCTTGCGGCGGTTTAGAAACTCTGACAATAGGGTGCGTGGGGTCGTTGGACCTTACTGCCCACACTATAAGAAGAAGCCTGTAATTCTCGAAGGTTTAGGCAGAGGTGTACCTAATAGTATACCAACTGGGCGCGAACCCAGACTCCGTGGCTGCTACAGAAAGATTCCTGAAGGAAAGATTCAAAAACAGTTTTCCCGACCAGGGCCTGGGCCGGCGGCAGTCTCTACAGAGATAACGACAAAATCGCTAACTTTCGATTGCTAATTACCAACGAATAAATTCGGTTGCAATAATGATGCTTACAAGTAAAGCAAGTCTCTACATCCAAAGTTTCTCGCAAGCATCATTATTGCAACCGAATTTATTCGTTGGTAATTAGCAATCGAAAGTTTTCGATTTTGTCGTTATCTCTGTAGAGACTGCCGGCCCTGAAACGCATCTTGGATAAAGAGACTTGCTTTACTTGCAAGCATCATTATTGCAACCGAATTTTTTTCGTTTAGTAAAATAATTAAGGATTGAAAGTTTTCGATTTTGTCGTTATCTCTGTAGAGACTGCCGGCCCTGGGGCTGCAGTCTCTACACTAATAACGACGCTACGAATGTCGTTAAGTCGAGAAATTGTAAACTTTCTGTAATAGATTTTCAGCTTTATTTCAACAGCATAAGGTTGAAAATCTATTAAAGAAAGTTTTAATGCTTAAGTCGCTCTTACGATCACTTGACTAACGTGGTCACTTAGTTTAAGTTTATTGATATTAGCTTTGATCTGGAAGTCATACTAGAAATAATTGAATTGCAAGAAGTTCAATCACTATTAAGTATTCAAAAACCATTTTCGTATTATGGAAATCATTCAATCGTTCGCTTCAGTTTTCACGTTGTTGTATAACACAACTCAAAAAAAAACTAAAACCCGACTACAAACGGAGGACTAAAACTATAATAATTATATACATAATATTTGTAATGTGCTCGCCAAGACCTTTCATTTGATACCAAACATGTTATGATTATCTAAATTTATTTTTTTCACTCACCTTCGGTTTGCCGACGATATAGTGGTCATGGCTGAGACCATGGAAGACCTCAGTAAAATGCTCGATGACCTCAGTAGAGCTTCCGAAAGAGTGGGTCTTAAAATGAACATGGACAAAACCAAGGTTATGTCGAATGTTCATGTATCACCCACTCCTATCAAGATCGGAGACTCTACGCTCGAAGTTGTGGACGATTATGTCTACCTGGGACAAACGGTCCAGTTGGGTAGATCTAACTTCGAGAAAGAGGTCAATCGTCGAATCCGACTCGGCTGGGCACCGTTCGGGAAGCTGCGCGGTATCTTCTCGTCCAACTTACCCCAGTGTCTCAAGACGAAAGTCCCACGACCACGACGAAAGTACCAGTGTGTGTTGCCAGTGATTACATACGGGACCGAAACGTGGTCGCTCACAATGGGCCTTATCAGAAAGCTCAAAGTCACCCAAAGGGCAATGGAGAGGGCTATGCTCGGAGTTTCCTTGCGTGATCGAATCAGAAATGAGGACATCCGCATGAGAACCAAGGTTACCGTCGTAGCCCGAAGAATCGCCAGACTTAAGTGGCAATGGGCAGGGCACATTGCTCGCAGAACGGATGGCCGATGGGGCCGAAAAGTTCTGGAATGGCGACCGCGAACCGGAAGACGTTGCGTTGGAAGGCCTCCCACTAGGTGGACCGATGACCTGGTCAAGGTTGCAGGAACCCGCTGGATGAGAGACGCACGGGACCGGTCAATGTGGCGACGCCTGGGGGAGGCCTATGTCCAGCAGTGGACGTCTTTTATCTGAAATGATGATGAAGAATGATTTTTTTTCGAAAATTTATAAAATTTATATAGCCTATGTTACCCGGACTATTCTCACGAATCTATTGACACCTCATTTATTAAAATCTAATCTAGTCGTTTAGGCGCTACGGTGGAACATACATACATACATAGACTGCCAAAATCATTACCCTTCCTTTTGGCTTCGCCGTAGTCGGGTAAAAAGAAAACGATATGACGCGTAGGACGTTTCAGAGTGTTTTTCCAATTTCGTATCAACAACATAAACATCTATTTTCTTCCTATTCTATTATTATCTGTGTTTATTAATAACCACAAACAACAAAGGACTAGGGGAATAAGATTGATTGGCATATGACATGATTGGCTTGCCGGTCTCTCGGGTACTAGGCTAACATGAATGTGGAGTATGTTAATGAATTTAAAAAATATATACAAAAAAACGTGTGGCACTCGGAGACTGCCGCGGTAAAGCTATTGCATAGCATTTTTTATCAATTATTTAAGGGTGCTAATTAAACCGGCTTCTTTTTAATAGCATTATTTGCATCTAAAAATATGAATTGCCTTCTAAATTACTAAGTCAGCCACAATTGACGAGCATCTAAATAATACTATGTTAGCCACAAGTTATCTTTTCTGAAGCCACTCTAAATACAACTAAGCATCGTGGTTATTTTTTAGCATGTAAATTTGTAACATGAATTCAAAGAGTAAGCTTCTAAAATATTAATATTATTATAAGGCATCAAAAATATATTCTATTAGCTTCTAATTTATTAACTCAGTATGTTTAAATTGTAATTCATGCCACATTAACTGAGCATCAAAATTTAATTAAAATTGTCATCAAATATTATATTATAGCCACTAATAGTACGTAGAAACTACTGTCGTGTTATGGAAAGGCTTAAATATCGAAGTTCAGAGTATCGAATGTCTTAAAGATCGATATATATTTATTTACATGTTGTGCTACAAAAGTTATCGATAGAATCGCTGCAGAACTTTATTTTTATCGGATAACTAGACAATTGTGAAAACATTTCTGCAAGTAACTTGGAAGTAGTACTCGCCGGCCGCTGCCGCAGCACCGCTCGCTACGCTCGCTTGGCTCGCGCGCGTTTGGTCACAGTTTTAACCTAACCTAACCTATTTCCCTCAGTTTACAATGACGAATCATACAATCTACGTGTGACTAGTCAATTAGACAATGGTAAAAACATTTCTGTAACTAATAAAGGTATTTTTAACGTAAATATAATAATCTAAATTGCATCAAAAGTTGACATTTCATATATAATACACGTGACTAACTCAGCACATGAATCGAATGGCGCTCTCCGATTGGTGCAAATGGCCGGTCGCTGTCGTCTCGCGCGCTCGCGCCAAATTTTTATGTTGCTATTTTCACGATAAAAGAATGTGATGTATTATTTTACATGCTAAGTTATAATAAATGATGTTGACTATAGTCGCTTCAATTATATTTTTTTGAGGACTTTGTGTTGAAGTTGTAAAATGTAAAATGGTGGTGAGATATAAATTCCGTGGCTGAGTTAGTAAATTAGGTGCCTATGTATAAATAACAAGGACAAGTTAATATAATTGTTGATCGTCACTTGATGCTTTCTATAGAATATTTAGTGGGCGTTGTAAAAAAGACGAATTAGTATATTTGTGGCGTCTTCATTAATTAGTTCATTAATTAGTTATTAATATTATAAGTTAACTTTAAAGTACCGCTAGCTTTAGGTTCTCACGCAAGCCCACAGATGTTTTATTGCAGGCTAATTTCTTTCCTTGGCTATCCAAGCTTAACAATAGTTTATTGTAGTTGTTTGTTGTTTGTATTAGCTTTAAGAATTTAGAATAATGCCCGTTGGATCTTTATTGAGATACCGACAGGTCTTTTGTATAATTATGTTTAACTGCGCTATTTTTATTGTATAACCTTGTTGTAAAAACCTTTGTACAAATTTGTGTGTTAACACGCCGCCCCGACCGTACCCAAGTTTACGATAATTGCTCAAATGTAAATATATTCAGTCACTTCTCATCTCCCGGTTCGGTCGGACGGCATTCTTGCTCTTTGTGATTTATATTAATAAACTTACTCCATCACTCAGTGAACCATCGTACTTATTTTGCAATTCCCATAACGCCGACACTAGTTAACCGACCTACGTGCGCAAAATATTAGAGGCTATATAATTTTCCCGTGGCTTAGTTATAAAATTAGAAGTTTGATCCTGTGGCCAATTAAATAAACTGTGGCTCGATTAATTATTTCTCATTATTTAATTTGACAACCTTGTTATTTTCCGTAACCATAGCAACCTGGTTGAAATATTTTCGTTACGGAATTTCTGGATTCGCTCTCCACGCTCAAGGCCCGCGATAGAAGCTATGCAATAGCTTAAAAACAAAAATATAAGGTCTTAACTTCTGAGGTTTTTTTGACATGTTTTTTTGAGTGTTAGCGCCAGAGTAGCTCGCGCCATTCATATTTTCTAACGTTTGCAAATCATTATTTTAATTAAAATACAACCTGACACTGACCTGCTTAATGCAAAAAAATATAGAAAATTTGAATTTCGCGGGCTACCCTAGCGCTTCCCTCTATCATCATGTAAAGCGTCGCTTAATTTATTTTGACATTAAGAACCTGCTTTTGTGTAATTTTCAATAGGTTCCAAAGTCAGCCAAATTCGTGCTATAAATCCCCATTGTGGTATGTCGATATTACTGAAAAACGTTTTTATGTACCCAAATATCATAAACCCTCTCTAATGCGTTCAAAAACCATAGGCAATGACCAGCATTACCAACCAGCAGAAATAAACGGAACTGTTATGAACTCATAACCTACTGAAAACAGTAGGTTATGAGTTTAAATTTGGAACAGGTGTCAAATTCAAGTGAAAGTGCTATTCTAGTATCTACATTAATTAAGACCATCAAAAAGACATCTGAACATCTACATTTTTTATTGCATTCCACTGGTAACAATGCTGGTCATTTCCCTATGGTTCCTGGAACCCATCATAGAGCCCTTATGATATTTGGGTAGATAAATTAGTGTATGCAACTATACATAATTAGGCATTACAACACTCGTGTGAAACTTGCCTTCGGCTCGTTTCTTAAACCCACACTTGTGTTGTAATGCCCTTCATTATGCACAGTCGCATATACTACTATTATTTTTTCACAGAGGCGAGTGACGATGACGGCCATTGATACAAATCTACTCAGAAGCCATAACATTAGGTACCCAGAAAGTAATATTTCCATTCACTAGAATTTACGAGCAATTTACTTTTCAAAGTACCTAAACATAACCTTGGAGTCCTTTCCAATAAAGAATCACCAAAAAGATGGTGTCCAAGTAACCCATGAATAATATCTGAAACTAGGACTTCAGAAGTTACCAGACACCTTTATCACTAACTTGAAATGACAGCGACTAAGGTCCACTTTCACCACTAATCACTAAATGTGTTTAGCACTAAACTTATTTAAAACATCGTTCCGTCTCTGACATCTTCAAAGAATTGACAGAGACGGAACAATGTTTTAAATAAGTTTAGTGCTAAACACATTTAGTGATTAGTGGTGAAAGTGGATCTAAGAATATCAAACAATAATTATAATAGCCAATCGTAAGTAGTTCTCGTATTAAATGTGTCACTTAACGTAACTTTGTTATGGAATCGTAACTGGGTCAGAATGTGGCCTTGCGTTTCGGGTTTCGTGGAATGTTCCATGTCAAATGCCGCACAAATTGTCCTTGTGCTAAGGGCTCGTATGTCACAATTTAGGGGAAACTCGAGCACACACCTTCAATGGTAATTTATGGTTCTTGGCTCTCATTGGAAATACATAGATAGAACACAGTAACACACGTCTTCTCCGATTATGATGCCTTGGTAGATCTAAACGCAGGCACGTATTCTAAAACGATGCTTGAGTATCGGATTCGAGTTTAGAAACTTGTGTTATAAATGTTCTAATTAACAGGATAATTGCCCTTCTATTTAAATTCCGTGATCATGGTGCTTGCAAGAGCCCCGAAATATCGGGAACTCAAAATAAATAGAAACATCGTAAACATACCGTTTAAATTGTTGTAAGTACTATGACTATATGACTATGATGATGTTAGTCTAGTAAGCATTACATGCCTGTTTAAAAACAAGCACATAGGTATAATTGTTCGTCAATTTCTTCAGTTCAATCGGAATGGGATGCAAATCTCGATTGTCAATATCGATCATTGTCATAGGTATTATAGGTAAAGAAATTCAAGCACCATATAGTTACTCAAAAACTTTAATTGTTTGGGCGTTTGGGGAAAGCAAGCAGCAAAGAAATACATCTGATCTCCCTTTGTTAAACCCTGTTGATTCCCATCGAAGGTCCTCCTAACATCACATATCGGCGAATCCCAAACAATAACAATCCTTTGTCCTTGATTCCTAATTCCTCCTTACACCCTGGTACTCCTAGCAACAATTCCGATAAATTGTAACAGCAGCTGTCGTAACATTGTGACATTCGATGGGTAAATATTGCGTGTCCTATATTTACCCCAATGCCCAGTGGAACAAAATAAGACACCTTTATAATAATAGCGTCTTTTTAGTTCTCTTTGGAATCGAGGTCAAGAATTGAATACGCCCTTTTGGCAGCGTTTATCTTTTCCAGATTGCTGGGAAAAATGGCTTTGATGGTTGCAAGTATAAAAATAAGTTTAAGATCTTTGAAACCATTGAAAGATCTTATATTTTTATACAATTACGTTAACCAAACAATAATACTTAATTATTTTCTCTATCCACTTCAGCTAATTTTAACCGAACTTAGAAATAGAGTGAATATTCACCATTTCCATTTGAAAAGACATCATCGATCTTAATTGTTTTATGATCAAAATATATAGCGTCTATTTTTAAATGTTCCGAGGGTTCGTCTACCCCGAACAATGAAAGGTTTTTTACATGTACCTTTAACAAAATTATTTTCCCTTTAAGGTAACAATTTTCTTATGAGCTGAAATGTCATATTTTATGTAACAAAAAGGAAAATGTTAAACTGGGAATGTTTAAAATAAAGCAGGATTTTGCGTGACTAACAAAAACTGAACAACAATAGTAGATTGTACACCAAGTGCATAAAACGCACCATTTAGCGCGAGACGTTTATCCATCCGATGCGAGCTTGCGAGCGAGGATGGATATAAAGTAGAGAGTAAAATGGGTTTTATGGACGAGTTTTACACTCTACTTTTCACTTCGATTGCGAGGAAATGCAACAGCAACTTGTAAATATTGTAAAAATAATTATGGTTCCCGCCAATTAACTTTTTTTTTTCAGTAGGAAACTTGACATAACACCTGACTTATGTCGTTACTCATACTGCCCAGTTATAAAAAAAAATTGAGCAAGCCTATTGCCATCAACCAATGTAATTAGGAGCAAGCCTATTGCCATCAACTGATGTAATTGGGACCAAGCCTATTGCCATCAACCAATGTAATTAGAAGCAGGCCTATTGCCTGATGGCAATAGGCCTGCTTCTATTACTTACTGATGCAATTAGGGACAAGCCTATTGCCATCAACCGATGTAATTAGGAGCAAGCCTATTGCCATCCACTGATTTAGGTAATTGAGAGCAAGCCTATTGCCATCAATCAATGTAATTAAGAGCAAGCCTATTCCCATCAAATGATGTAATTAGGAGCAAGCCTATTGCCATCAACCAATCTAATTAAGAGCAAGCCTATTGCCATCAAGCGATTGGCTTGGCTTGGCTGTATTCCCATCAACTTTCCTTGTATTCGTAATGAAAAGCAGTAATCCCTTGTTCTTAGAATACTAGCGAAACGAATTAAATTAAAGAGGTTATTCTATAAAGGTGAAGTTGTTCCTGTGGCTGTTGGGCCGTTTACCTTGGTCTTCGACGAAGATTTTACTTTATGCTCTAGAGCATAAAACGCGACTTTATGTCGCCTACGCACGACATAAAGACGAATTTTAGAGCGAGAGAAGTGAAAAAGCTATTATACTGAAGTAATTACTAAAGAAAGAAAACGTAACTCTAAAGCCACTTTGTTTGTTTTGCCATAAAATAATGTAAACCAATGAATAATTATTTTTTAATACAGTTGCTCAAAAAGTGGCGTATTGCAGGGACGTATAGCGTTCGGGATGTGGGCTATTACGTACTCGTGCTTTTTCTTTACCATTTCCGAACTCGTGCGTTCTCTTTCCCAACTGTCAAAATAGTCCATTAAAAAAAAACCAACCACGAAGTTTTTACTAAAAAAAATCGTAGAAGTTTTTATGATTCATGCAAATATTTCTAAAGAAGCTACTAATTTGTTTCAATATCAGATTTAATTATTTGATTCAATGAGTTAAAGGTTTCATTCCATTTCATCTCATTAAATTTCATTTTCATTTCATATCAATAAAAAAAATCTACTGAAGACTTGGCTGTATGGGCATAGTTCCCTTTGCCTACCCAGAATGGGTAAAGAAAACAAAAAAAAACTCTGCTTTTCTTTTACGGTTGGCGCCATTTTCCAAAAATGTTCTTTGCGAGTTTAATTACGGTTTTATTATTTTATTAAATTGCTTCATTTTTTCGCAAATGTATTAAAAATAGTTGTTCAGTACACGTGCGGAACCGTCATTGCAACTTGTTCCGACTGTCAACCCTCGCCGTCGGCTGTGCCTCGGCTCGGGTAGACATTTGTTGGAACTCTTTGCAATGACAGGCTTTCCGCACTTATATTGAAATATACTATTAACACACGGGTTTTATTCCCAAAGGACTTTGATTGTTTTAAAATAAATTCTTTTAGCACAACCCTTTCCTAACAAGTTTTTAATAAAAGTTCAAGTCCTTTCTTGACCTTTGAAATAAAACAATTCACTTAAAGACCTTTACGACGGTATACCCCAGGGGGTGAGTAGAGACGTAACTTGTAGGTCTAGCCAAGAAATGCAAAGGTTAAAAACCTTTTCCCATGGGTGTTGTAAGTAACAGGTGACTGGGCATCGGCTACGCTCGAGACTATCTCCTATCCGCCTGCTCTCCTGGTGATTATAGAACGATTTTCCATAAGCCCCATGGGAAATATCCGGCCTTTTAAGTGTGAACGTATGCAAACAAATATCCCGGGAAATTCCTAGAATTTATGTATTCCCAGATGACTTTAATTGGTCTATTTTAGATACCAGCAAGGCCGTTGCTATAGAAACCCCATGATTTCTATGGGTACAGCCTTGATGAAAGCCTTCAAAGATTGGGACGGACACGTGCCATTGTTTGTTTTAGGAAGCCCTTCAAATAGAATACAATGAAATTGTTATGTAATGGCGTGTTTATGTTTAACGATGTTTTTTTGTATTTAAAATTTTGAACTTGTTAACGAGATTCAAGTTATATTACAGTAAGAGAGTCTTTTCAAACAATGCATCCAACTCTGTTC
The DNA here is from genome assembly GCA_949775195.1 of Diarsia dahlii. Classification (NCBI taxonomy): domain Eukaryota; kingdom Metazoa; phylum Arthropoda; class Insecta; order Lepidoptera; family Noctuidae; genus Diarsia; species Diarsia dahlii. Next base: position 7,886,612 of record OX459210.1, on the reverse strand, counting down.
GGCATTTTGTTCCGTCCCGAAGTTGACTATCCGTTCTCAATCGCACGCACACTAACGCAGTAAATTGTATCGGTATGCACCCGGCCACCTGTCGAATTTTCTATGTGTGAACAGGATGGGGGAGAGCACGGGATATTGGTAGTATTGATCGGTTCGGAAGAGCTCCTCGCGCTTCATGTGCGCCTAGTACTTTCCGATCAGTTGTCCATTATCGGTTATCGCCGATACGCTGCCAATACGATTCGGTTGAATTGTTTGCATTCGATTACTGATCGAAGGGATCGCTACGCTAGTTTGTAATTTGTTTTAAGTTTTTATAGATTGGTAATTAATAAGGAGAATATTAATTAGTCAGTAGTTATTAATTTTTGAACAAAATGATGACCAATAGTTTGGGCATGATCTATATTGTTATCGTAGGCAAAGGAATGAATGGAATCGATAACCGCGTTCTTGTTGTTACTATAAAAATGGGGAAAATTGAAAACAATAATAGGTAAGTACTCCGTGTTCTTGTATTACAAGAAAATAACAATGCATGGAAAAATAAGGTTTTGATAATACGACGAAGTATACCAACTGGGTTACAGGGTCTAGACATCTAAACAAACAAAATTTTACCAATAATATTAATTAAATTATCGAGATTATTAAGTTAGTAATCAACTTACAGTTTGTGTTTAGATAAAACTTTTGTGGGTTATGTTATGTTAGTTTACTGAAAAACAAATGTTGGTCGCCTGATATTAATTAATTAAATTATCCTCTCCTTGTTAATTCTTAGTATTTCTTAGTAATCTGAGTGTTACACAATATTATGTGTTTTTGTTTCTCGATAGAAACCTCATTTCGTGTATAAAACATAACAATAAAATAAAATGGAAAAATTCAATTTACTTGCAAGCAAAAGGTAGCGGACACAGCAAAATTTTTCAATAATGAATCGAGTAGAAAAGAGAGAAACGAAAAAGGGACAAAAGTCACTTGAGATCACTCAACAGTCTCAGTCAATTGACTTCTAATATGGGCCGTATAAATGGTAGCTGGCAGATTTTAGTTTTCGGATAATTGACAAGAAGGAATACAATTATAGGTGGTAGCAACGTTATTGGGGAATTTGGCGAAAACTTTTTTTTTTTGAGTTTATATTTTAAATGAGAAAAACACTGAAAATGTTGATCACTTTATACATTATTGTGAAATTAAAATATTAGATCATTAATTTATTCAAGACGCTTTCTTGGAATTTAGTTTCTGAATGCCAAATTGCCAATCAAATCTGTTACCAAAGCCATATAAGAATTAAAGACATGAAAATATCTGCAAAGAATCTAAATCTGAAAGGTACCCAATCATGTTTTCATTTCAGAAGAGGATTTTCCTCTATAAGCTTTTTGAATATATGTATTCATTTACGCTACTACCTACAGCTTTTACTCAAATCTACATTCGTCCCAAACAATGATTCATAGGGTTATCATAAGTGTGTTTACAAACATGGCGAAAGAAAACACAGGGTGTGCACTTGAGCAAAACAGTTTTATGTAAACAGGTTTGCTTAGGACGTGGGGCGTTCTTCGAAAAATGAGTTAATACATACAATATTGTGTACTGTAGGTAGGTATATACACATAAAGCTCATAATAATAATATAACTCGTGTGTAGGTGGAATTGAGGTAATGGCTGTTTTTGTTTTGATCCCCCTTGTGTTTTTGTTGGAACTGAATTTAATTATCGTTTACGTCGTTTCTGGAAAAGGTTAATAGAAATAAATGGAGAAGTGTTTTAGCTCGTTGTATAAATCGTAAGTATGTATGTATGTATAAGCCCTTTCTCATTTAAGACGTCTAAACATATTTTTAATGCAAATATTTTCAACACACTTGTTCATGGCTCCAATTTCACTGCAATTAGGCACAAAATGAGACCTGTAATCAAACTGTGGCTTTTTATTGCTATTATTCACAAGTGAGTTATAGGTTGTTTTCTTTAAATTTATTGGTTGAGTTAAGTACCTACTTTGTTCTTAAAAAAGGTTCGATAAAAAAATATCGTATTCAATATTACAATAGTAGATTGTACACCAAGTGCATAAAACGCACCACTTTGCACGAGACGTTTATCCATCCGATGCGAGCTTGCGAGCGAGGATGGATTTAGTAGAGAGCAAAATGGGTTTTATGGACGAGTTTTACACTCTACTTTTCACTTCGATTGCGAGGAAATGAAACAGTAACTTGTAAATATTGTAAAAATAATTATTGTTCCCGTCTTTAACTTTTTTTTTTCAGTAGGAAACGTGACATAAGTTCATAACACCTGACTTAGGTCGTTACTCATACTGCTCAGTTAAAAAAACATTTTGAGCAAGCCTATTGCCATCAACCAATGTAATTAGGAGTAAGCCTATTGCCATCAACTGATGTTTACTGGGGGCAAGCCTATTGCCATCAACCGATGTAATTAGGAAAAGCCTATTGTCATCAAACAATCTAATTATGAGCAAGTCTATTGCCATCAACCGATGTAATACGGAGCAAGCCTAATGCCATCCACCGATTTAGGTAATTGAGAGCAAGCCTATTGCCATCAACCGATCTAATTAGGAGCAAGCCTATTGCCATCAACTGATGTAATTGGGAGCAAGCCTATTGCCATCAACCGATCTAATTACGAAAAGCCTATTGTCATCAACTGATGTAATTGGGGGCAAGCCTATTGCCATCAACAGGTGTAATTAGGAGCAAGCCTATTGCCACCAACCAATCTAATTAAGAGCAAGCCTATTGCCATCAAGCGATTTAGGTAAATGGGGGCAAGCCTATAATTGCCATCAACTTTCCTTGTATTCGTAATGAAAAGCACAGTGTTTACCTCGGGTTAAAGACTGGTATTCAGTCCGTCGAACTATAATTAGCGTCATCATAATATCGTAGCGTAATCCCTTGTTCTTAGAATACTAACAAAACGAATTAAAATAAAGAGGTTATTCTATGAAGTTGAAGTTGTTCCTGTGGCTGTTGGGCCGATTACCTGTGCCGATTACCTTGGTCTTCGACGAAGATTTTACTTTATGCTCTAGCTAGAGCATAAAACGCGACTTTAAGTCGCCTACGCACGACATAAAGACGAATTTTAGAGCGAGAGAAGTGAAAATAAATTAATGTACCTATTGCTGGCAAGTTGGCAACTTCGTATTTAAATACATAAATAATTTCAACTTATACATTTTTAATAAATAAAACTTTCACTCAAATGTTATTTGTTTGCTCTGATTTTTTTTTTTCCTTTTCCTAGTGTTCATCAAAATGATGGACCCTAATCTTATTACAGCCTTGTTTAAAGACTAAAAAGTCATTTAATTCTAACATAAACTATTAAATTGTATTTACGTTCTAAGAATGTGTCCATTAGCACTTTTCTTATTGTCTTTATTAAGGGGAATACACTTTTTCTTGTGTTTATTTGGTAACACTTGTGCTACATTACACTATTCACTAACACTAGCACGAAACACTAACTCGAACGGTTTTGTTCTTTTAAGTCTTTTCACTATGTCTATATTTTTCTTCTTTTCGAGAAGCTGGATCGCCTCGACGTTCACATGCTGATGAAGTCTCTCGTGAGCTTCTGCAGATTTTTGGATCACTTTATCGATGAACTCAACGTTTAGATCCCGATGGAGGTCATTATTTCATACGTACCAGGGTGCATTAACAATTTCCCGTAGTACCTACTTTGTTCTGAAATCGTTGAATGATCAATGCATTTATCTGTTTGGTGCAGCCCCACAGCTGAATACCATCCAAACTGGCATCAGGACTTGTCTGTATTAACAGTTTGTTTGGCACGGACAGCACGGAGTTTCTTCCAAGCAGCCAATACATTCTTTTGAACCGTAGGTTGAGTTCATCTTTTTTCTTCTTGAGGTGAGCTTTCCAGCGTAGCTTTGCATCAAGGGTCATACCGAGATACTTCGCTGTATTCTCATAAGGGATTTGGTTGTTATTAATATAAACTGGAAAATATGGCTTTTTGTTGGTAAAATCTATATGTATGTACGGATTTGGATTCATTTAATTTAATCCTCCATTTTTTGGTTCAGTCATAAAATTGGTTAACAGCCATTTGAACCTTTTCTACTGCTTCTTCGTGGCTGTTTCCAACGGCCATTATGGCTGTATCATCAGCAAAGGTCCCAATGGTATTGTTTTTAGGATCAGGAATATCAAAAGTGTATAGTAGGTACAGGACCGGACCCAACACACTTCCTTGTGGTACGCCAGCTTTTATTGGTTTAAGTTCTGAATAGGTATCGTCTTGTCTTATTCTAAAGACTCTGTTTAAAATATATGATTTTAATTATGTCTGCAAAAGGTTTCGGTAGCAAGCTCTTCAGTTTATGAATGAGACCTTCATGCCAAACTTTGTCAAATGCTTGGGCTACGTCTAGAAAAATAGTAGAACAGACTTTCTTGTTTTCCAAAGCGTTTTCTATTACGTTTGTTATTCTGTGCACTTGATCGATCGTTGAATGTTTTTCTCGAAAAACAAACTAGTGCTCAGGTACAATTTTCCTGATATCTATGATTGGTTTAAGGCGTTTGAGTAGCAGCTTTTCAAACAGCTTTGACATTATTGGTAGCAGGGAAATGGGTCTGTATGATGTTGTTTCGTGGGCCGGTTTGCCAGGCTTTGCTATCATTATTACTTCAGCAACTTTCCATAAGTCTGGTACATATTTAAGCTTCAGTGCGGCATTAATAAGGGTTGTTAACTTAACCAGACCCTTTCTTGGTAAGTTATGAAGGATTTCCCCTGATATTAGATCGTATCCTGGTGATTTCCTTGGGTTAATTTTCTGCTTAATTTCTCGTGCAACTTCTCTCGGTGTTACTAATTTTATGGCATCTACTTGTTCTGGCATCACTATATTAACGAGAGTGTGGTTTTCTATGGTTTCTCCCTCGTTTGGTTGAAAGATGTTTTCTAGGTGATCTGCAAACCTTAAAGCTTTTTGCTCATTAGTACGTGCCCATTGCCCGTTTTCACACTTGATGGGAGGGATTTGGGCTATCGGTCTCTTTAGATTCTTAGTAGCCTTCAAAAGGGAGTAGTTTGTCCATTGGTCGGTATTAGTTTCTGAAGGTATATAAGCTTTGGTTGAGTCGTCTTTGTAGTCCTGGATTAGTCTGAATGAAAGAAAACTTTGAATTCCCCATTTTGTACGTGGCTAAAACGTTATTTGCGACACGCAAAAAAAGAACCCTCATTCTTTTAGTCTATGGCCGAGCGCCATTGTTAGCACATAGGCAAACTGATTAATTTTTCCCGCCATGGCGTAAATTTTTTCACAACTCATTTTAACTGTTGAAAATGCTTTTTAGTATAATTTTCTTCAATGTGTTGAAAAACGCCGCATGATGATACACGTGTGTAATGTGTATTGATGATTACCGCACTCGGCTCTCTTATGACCCTCACCTGACGGCTCGGGTCTCAATGCCGCCTCAGCGGTAATCAGTTATTCACCAACATTTCACACTTATACCATAATCCATAGTGTACTATTGTTTAAAGACGACAGAGAAGGAATGAGTTGGAAAATACAAGCTTTCAGCAAGCACGCTATCATTATTCGGGAATACTTTCATTCGCACTGTTACAAGAGTACTAGGCGAACAGAAAATGACCGTCGGTCGGTGATCAATTCGCCCGCATGTCGACTATTGGTTGTTTGTGTACTAGAGCCTAAGTAATGAGCTGTAGTAATTTGCTACACATGCGAATTCCGTTAAATTAAGTTAAGTTTTGGGTAACTTTGTGGGACAGTACGTTTAGAATTAACTTTGGGAAATAATAAATCGAGCCACAGTTTTTTTAATTGGCCACGTGATCAAACTTCTAATTTTATAACTAAGCCACGGGAAAATTATATAGCCTCTAATATACTAATTCGTCTTCTTTACAACGCCCACTAAATATTCTATAGAAAGCGTCAAGTGAAGAGCAACAATTATATTAACCTGTCCTTGTTATTTATAGATAGGCACCTAATTTACTAACTCAGCCACGGAATTTATATGTCACCACCATTTTACATTTTACAGCTTCAACACAAGGCCCTCAAAAAATATAATTAAAGCGACCATAGTCAACATCATTTATTATAACTTAGCATGTCAAATAATACATCACATTGTTTTATCGTGAAAATAGCAACAACAAGATTTGGCGCGAGCGCGCGAGACGAGAGTGACTGGCCATTTGCACCAATCAGAGAGCGCCATTCGATTCATGTACTGACGAGTTAGTCACGTGTATTCAAAATGTCAACTTTAGATACACTTTAGATTATTACATTTACGTTAAAAATACCTACTAGTAACAGAAATGTTTTTACCATTATCTAATTGACTAGTCATAGTCAGATTGTATGACTCGTCATTGTAAACTGAGGGAAATAGGTTAGGTTAGGTTAAAACTGTGACCAAACGCGCGCGAGCCGAGCGAGTGAAGCGAGCGGTGCCGCGGCAGCGGCCGGCGAGCGCTACTTCCGAGTTGCTTGCAGAAATGTTTTCACAATTTATTGTTTAGTTTTCCGATAAAAATGAAGTTCTGAGCGATTCTGTCGATAACTTTTGTAGCACAACATGTAAATAAAATCGATCTTTACTCTGAACTACTATATTTAAGCCTTTCGATGACACGACAGAAGTTTATACGTACTATTAGTGGCTTTAATATAATATTTGATGACAATTTTAATTAAATTTTGATGCTCAGTTAATGTGGCATGAGTTATAATTTAAACGTACTGAGTTAATAAATTAGAAGCTAATAGAATATTTTTTTGATGCCATATTTTAATATTAAGTTTACTGTTTGAATCCATGTTACAAATTTAGATGCTAAAAAATAATCACGATGCTGAGTTGTATTTAGAGTGGCTTTAAAAAAGATAACTTGTGGCTAAGATAGTATTATTTAGATGCTCGTTAATTGTGTCTGACTTAGTAATTTAGAAGGAAAGTTAGATTTTTAGATGCAAATAATGCTATTAAAAAGAAGCCGGTTTAATTAGCACCCATTAACTTTGACAGCCTATAGCAACGCTATGCTATCATCATACTATAGCTTTTAGCTCTCATGAAGTTAACGTATTTTTCTAACGAAATATTATATTGTAAAACAATTATGTAGGTACTAAGTATAGCTTACAGGCTTTCAGTCAGACCATCATTAAACATACATACTTAAACAATTTTCTAAATGCTAAAAAACTTAATTAACTTTCCAATTTCAGTTTGCTTACAAAATAAATTACGCTGAATTTCCAAGAAACTGGATTTTTTTCTCAAAGCCTCAACTTTTCAAACATCTTATTTTAATAACTCTCGTCCTAAAAAAAGCCCTAGAGCTAGAAATAATACAAGTTACGTAACTAGCAATTAATATTTATACAATAATACACAAATTATGGAAGCAACAACAAACTAGGATAAGGCGAGGTGCTATTGTAAGCGATTAAGTCGGAGCTTCTTTCTGGAAAACATATTTTTATTTTCAGGAGTAATTCATCTTGATCATAAAAAGGAACATCTACTCTTGGTTAGATGTTCCGTCTGCGATTTCTCAAAACCGTGCGTCCCTCATCCAGGTGGTACCCGCGACTTCAAGACAAAATAGTAACAGTATGTTGCTCTCCGTATCCATTATGTACTTTTAGGAGGATACTACCTACAGTTAGTTGAAACCACTTACCTACTAGCGGTCATCCTTTATCGCTTCTTTATTAGTACCGGAACCCGGAACACTCAGGTTTTTTCATTTTCCTCATAACTTATTGTTTCATTAATCCATATGGCTGAAATATCATAGTATCTTGTCATTTGGGTGAATTTTCACTTATTTTCTCGCTCGCTGTCCCAACCCAGCTTCACAAGTCACCAACTAAGGGAAGCCGTACTAGTTGAAAGTTACCAATTACCGTCTCTAGGTATTTCTCGCCACAATTTTCTAGCATACTGTTGGAGAATTATCGAGAAATGCCTATTTGTTGATCGTTCTTGTTACTACTCTCCTAGTATTATTAAACTAGACTATACTACTAGATTTCAAGTGGAATAAAAAAGAAACGGAAGTGGGTATTCTCTTCTCAGCCTTTCCTTTTCTTTTTTCTTTTTTTTTGAAAAACGTTGCCCCACACTAGGAATTTCTCCTGTATCGTGGGTGCGTTCACCAACATTTAAACTCACATACACAAATACCCAGACCCGGAACAACTATCTGTAGGTCATACAAATATTTGTTCCGTGCGGGGATCGAACCCGCGACACGCCTATATATAGAATGACATTTTAGTTTTATTATTCCTGAATTTTATTAAATTTCTGGAACACTAAATTAAACTTAAATAATTATGTAGGTACGTAGCCTCTCGATACGAGCTATACAGTACGAGTTAGCTTTAAAATGCCTACCTACATACTACATAGCTAAAACAAACCCATAACTGAAAACTGCATCAAAATCGGACTAGTAGTTTTGAAGAAAAATGGCAACATGTATTTGCACAAACAAACAAACATCCTCTCACCCCAAACGCATATTACAGTCTCCGTTCCGTCGTGGGTAATAAAAGCAATGGACGTATGGTGCAAAGTTACCATGAGAATGAGAATGTACGGTGAAATGTGGTGAAATGGAATAAACGAGACGGTTTGAGTTCACACGGTAGCTCTTGTTGAATCTGTGAGCCTGGTATGTCCCACAGGTGTGCTGAGATTTCTCCCCACCTGTGTGCTCTTTTTTAGTTACCCTGGGGTTTTCTGGAGTTTTCCCAAACTAAACTTATACTTTTCGCCACGATTTTTAAAATTATATAATGACTGTACCTACTCTGTTCAGTTTTGCAGTTGAAAATAGGTTGCTGAAATCTGAAAGATTTTAACAGAAGCTTACTAACATTCTCAGACCAAGATAAAATTTCTTGGTCTGAGCTAACATTATAAATCTGTAAAAAAAACATTTTTTTTCTCTTCATAGCGAAGATTACAGATTGTATTTTTAAATTACCCCCTACTTTGTTATCCAGACAAAAGGTGTTATTTTTGTTAATAAAAAAATAAAAATAAAATCCATTTATTTCAGGTTTCCCCATATAAAATTTACACGTTAAACGAGCTAATGCGTAATGCTATAGTGCGCGCGGAACTAGTTGGCCGCTCCTTAGGTGGCGACAGGGGTGAGGGGGCGGGTTGCCTACAGCTCGCAATGCACAGGAGACTACAATTAGACAGTGATGACCAATCTCGAGATATCGTGAACAATAATTGTTCAATTTATTGAAAAGAATACTTAAATAAAAAACAAAAACTTGCCTAAGGCGCGGCCAACTAGTTCCGCGCGCACTATAATAAAAAAATAACTCATGTATTTTTAATTTAAAATTACCCCCTAGGATAAACCAAACGGCAAACGCCATAATTTCAGTAATATCTGACCACAGTTATAAATTCTGGAACGCAATCTTTTGCAAAATAGAGAACAGACTGTTTACGATTCCCAAATGCCAACATTTTAATGCTTTATCTACAAACCATCAAGACGTGTCTCGTCTCCGTGTCAAAGTTCTCATTACGGCAAATGATTACCCCACCGTATTTGCCTGAGGTAAAAACGGTCAATGACCTAACCTTCGTATATAGGCAAACCGCGGCGTAGTACTATTTAGGCACTACGTCACGCGTCGCATTTGTTAGGTCTTTATATGGTCTATAATAATATGAAGTGACGTTTGACAGAGTTCCTTTAAGTTTGAGATCCCAGTTAAAATAAATTGCGTATGAAAGGAAAACGATAAAATTAAATAAAGTTTTGAGTACACACGGCTACACATCAAGCTATACAAAACCAGTTAATCTTGGCCTCACTTTACTAGATCTTTTCGCACAAGGAACGATCAGATTATACTGGTTTTGTATAGCTTGATGTGTAGCCGTGTGTACCTAGTTCAAAGTTTGTTCATTTACTGTGTATTTAATTAAAAAAAATTAACTGAAACAATAAAACATGAAACTTAACAATTTGTTTTCGACAATCACGGTCCATAGTTTTGCTAAGCAAAACTTTGAACATGCTTTGCGAAAAGATAAGCTTCAAAAGTGTAAATAGAATGCAGCCAATGTCTACGATTTTGTAAAGGCAACCAAGAGGCTAGAGACTATCCTTATACCTTTTGATCTATAGCGCAAATGTTGTTATCGCAAATTTCGAACAAGTAACATTAGATCAAAAGTTGTTCGGCGAAACAAGGGTGAACCCAAATGAACATTATACATTTTGATCAATAGCGCAAACGTTGTTATCGCAAATAAATATTCGATGAAATGAAAATTATGAACCGATATTATACAAAATGATTAGGTATTTTCTTCTATGTTGTTCGAACAAGTAACTTTATATCAAAAGTTGTTCGGCGAAACAAGGGTAAACCGGATACAGCACTTGAATTATGTTGATTTTTATTTTTTACAATACTCTGAAAAATATCGTTTTCATTTACCAATCATCAGGCGTTGACCTGAAACTAAAAACAAAATGCAGTCAACCGTAAAATTACTAACTTTGACAATGATAGATTTGTTTATTTCCCACAATCTATTTCCTCTCATAATTGATTTTAAATTTTAACAACTAACCAAGTAAGGTCGTCGAACTGTTGGCAAGCCTACCGCCCTTAATTACAAGGTTTCCCGATTTTAATTAGGTAGTAAGTAAGTGGCCTAATTATGTTCTTTGTTCTCTCTCTCCTTTTGAGTTTCGCTTTTTAGTATACGCCAAAATTAACAACAACAATGGGTTCTTAAGTGGAATGACCCCAGGTTTTACTTAACTGCATAAAAGGAGTGTGTAATTTTAATTTTGTTAGGCATAAACAATTCCTTTTAAAGGTGAATGAACACAATAAAAAAGAAACCGAAATCTGTTTGAGGATTTGAAAGCCTTCTCCTACAAAGGGGCTCGCTGCTTGCCTCATAAAATAACGTTGAAAAGGACGATACACATTAAAACGGAAAAGGACAAAATAACGAACGAAACCTAATTGGTGAGAATGAGAGAACAACATTTTTCTCTCCATGTGTTTCTGAGTCCGCATCAGAGCTCCAAAACTCCAAAAGTACCAGGCAAGTAGACCGAACGAGCAGGTAGCCGCATTCCAATGCCGCGACCTATCCTTCCCGGCTACGGATGCGCTAGTCGCGCCGGTCAATGAACCAATTTATAGACAGAGACGGAAACGGGACGTCTATTTCTATCTCCCTTTAATGACATTTTCACGTTATTCGAAATTAAGTTTTATTATAAGACACGTAAAGGTGAAAGCTTGGTTTGCAAGGGACAGGATGCAGGTAAAATTTTTATGAAAAGATCAGATGATTTCCTGTTGCGGACAGTAAGGACCGAAGTGTCGTTTATTAGGATGGATTTAGAGCCTTATTTTTAACGCAGTAAAGTTTACATTGTACGTGTTTACTTATTTTGGTTTTGTTAAAAATGGGGATTAGAGCGTGAGAAATTCGGGAAGAAACTTCTTCGGAGTTACTAGGCAAACATGGTGTGGAAGGATATGTTTTTCCCACGTCGATCCTGTTGAACGTTCTCACGGTTCATTTGTGTTAATAGGTTCGTAGACAGTGCACATGTGTGTTGGTAACTGATGCGAACCATTGAACGATTTTGTACTTCGGTTCAGCCGATTATGTGTTCATTACTTTTGGTTGGTTTTTATTTAAAGAACCAAAAAAAAACTTTAAAAAAATTAGTTATCTAAAAGAAAAATAAATTGAATTTATTTTTCTTTGCTTCGCTAAGAAAGTGCATTTAATTTATGTAATTAATTTTATTATGATCAATTATATTTTTGCCTAGGTACTCTCTTGTAATTTATTTAATTAATGTAATGAATAACGATTTTGAAATAAATCAGCCTCTAAATAAATGAATAATCACTCAAACATTTCATTGAGTTTATTTCCAAACATCCCGAAACCCTGATGCCCACCGCAAAAGCGAACGAGATCGAACGGTATTGGAAGTATTGCCAATCACCAATAATGGAGGACCGTTCGGAAATGTACTAGGGCGCCCTAACTGAAGAGAGGTGTATCGAACCGATCAATATACCGATATTATACGGCTATCTATCTATGGGTCGCTCGTACAGCAGGGGTGCAATGGCGATGTGTGTAACCGTGTGAAAGGTTCCCCGCCTTCCGTTTCATGAATGCTTCGTACACTCGTGGTTTGTCGAGTTAGAAAAAGGAAAAAAAGGCACTTTTTGATGTAAAAATCTATAAAGGTGGACGATGAACTTGGTGCTCATTTTCCCTATTTACACGTTTCAATAAAACATCGAAAATCATCTTTAAAATATTTTCTTCTGAATACTATTTTCTAAGATTGGGTGGGTATTGAAGTTTAGCAATCGGCCATCGACTTAATCATAGAAAGAGCTAAAGTTCGTTGAATGGAAAATAATGTGATTGTTAAATTATGTTATGGATAAAACTCTTCAACTTTTCGTAAAGGATTGGATTTTGAAAACGATCATCTTGAGAAATAATGTATCTAACAATAATTTACATTTTATTGCCTTTATGTGTAAAAATAAACTTAAAGAATTTACTTGTAAAATTGATAAATACGTACATTGATGGTAACTGGTAATAAAAAGATTTGAATGGTAGAACAAAACGATACGACTAAAACATTTTCAATATTTTTTTTCGAAAACTAGCTCATATTTCACTATGATTAGGTTCGACATTCAACGCATCTCGCACGCGTGCACTTTTTTTTTTATTTTTCCGCACCCAAGGGCGGGAAAGAAAATTACCCAGATAACTATACTTACCTTAATTATAAGTCCAAAACGATTAAAACAGGAAATTTTAAAAAACATCACTGATAGAGTCGGCGGTGTTTTTTCTTTAATTTCGTCGTTTTGATTTGAGTCATTATAATTTATATTTTATTTATATATAATTATTATATTAATATTAAATTGTGTTTGCAAAAAGAAAACTATAAATAAACGTGATTATTTTAAACAATTATTTACTTTTATGAACAAGTAAACATTTTGTTTGTGTTCCTAATTAAAAAATATTTGAATTTTATATTTTTCTTGTGAGGCTGTTTAGCGCCTTCATACCTTTGCTTCTTCTTCAACCTGGCGAAAACCGCGGAAAAAAAGCAAATTAAATCATAGTCTCCCAAAAATTTATGTCAATAGTACATTATGGTACAAGTGTGTAACGTTGGAGATTACCGCTGAGGCGCCATTGAGACCCGAGCCGTCAGGTGAGGGTCTTAAGAAAGCCGAGGACGGTAATCATCAATACACACGTGTATCATACGACATTTTTCAACACACTTGTGAAGAAAATAATACTAAAAAGTCATCTTCAATAGATAAAACGAGTTCCGATTTCTTTCACAATAGCGGGAAAAAATAATCGGTTTTCCTATGCGCGCGCATCTACAGTTCTACCAATTTATCTGTGCATGCGGGAAAACAAGGAACTAAAATAAATGTACTAAGTTTGACGTAGCGATGCATTTTTTCTTGACCAGTGGCGCCACCATGAAATTCACACTTAAAATGGTCATACTGGCGATCGACCATAGACTAAATGAATGACCGCGATAGAGTTTTAGCCACGTATAAAATGAGGATAAAGTTTTCTTTATTACAGAAAAAATAAAAGTTACATTATTTGAGTGAAAGTTTCATTTAATAAAAACGTACAAGTTGAAATTATGTATTTAAATTCAAATTTGCATGAAATGAGCAAGCACTAAGTACATTAATTTATTTTTACTATTGAACACGATCTTTTTTGTATCGAAACTTTTTTAAGAACATAGCAACTCAACCAATAAAATTAAAAAAAAAACCTTATAACTCACTAGTGAATAATAGCATTGAAAAAGTCACAGTTTGATTATAGGTGTCATTATGTGCCTAATTGCGGTGAAATTATAGCCACTTTATGAGCAAGTGTGTTGAAAAATACTTATCGTTTTTAGTTAATTTCTTCGAAAGTGTATTGAAAAACGTCGTTTGATACACGTGGGAATTTGCTATTGCATTTCTCGGGGTGCGCCAAAGTTCACTTATATCAACTCCGATAATTGGAAATCCGAAAATGTTCTTCCTAACATTTTTCATCCTAACAATCGCAATTCCTAACTACTCTGTCTCTAATGTTTTAATTTCGAAGCATTCAACTTCATAATTTCAGTAGCAATAAACATAATATACTTTTATTTGTTTTCCTATATTATCTCAACATAACCATCTTTTACACTATTACTCAAAGTCATATCATTTTTGTTTAGATTTCTTTTTATTTTTATTAATCAGTTTTATATACTATTTTTTTTTTAAATCGTTGCCCCACTCTAGGAATTTCTCCTGTATTTTGGGTGCGTTCACAAACATTCAAATTCACACACAAATACCCAGACCCGAAACAACTATCTGTAGGTCATACAAATATTTAAATATACTATGCAAAGATATCCATAGGTTAGGTTAGGTTAGAACTGTGACCAACTTCGCGCGAGCCGAGCGAGCGAAGCGAGCGTTGCCGCGGTAGCGGCCGGCGAGCGCTATCTCGAAATTGGTCGCGAAATTTTTCCAAGTATTTTTTTCATAGTGCCCCCAAGACGACACTCTGATCTGAATTTCATTCATTTAAGACAAAGATCATTCTAAACAGTTGTAGGAGTGAAAATATTATGGTAATTATGTTTAGGGATAAAAGCGTTATGTTAGAAAACAGTAGGAATTTAAATAAATTTACATGATATTATTATGAATTAAAATTTTCGGAAACATGAGTGTTATGAACATCGCCGGTAGCACTACAAATAGTATGAATGAAAACTTTAGGATGAAAAATTTTAGGAAGAGTGATCATTCGGATTACAAATCGTTAGGAAGAACAATTTCGGGTAAAGAACTTTAGGTGAGCCAATATGGACCCCATTTCTCGACCAGATGAACACTCTCGCCATACGGTTCGGGTGTTCAATCTGCCTCAAATGCAATAACAAACTTTCCGCACTTAGATACCTATATAATATGATAATATTGTCATTTCTACACTGTGACCGCGTGAGTCCGACACAGGATGATTTATTTTTGATACATACTAAGTAAAAGACTTTTAAAAAACGTATTTAAAAAACTTCCAAAGCGTTCGAAAATACATAGTACTTAGATAGGTTTCATGTTATGAAAATTCACGCAATACATTAAGTATTATGAATCGCTACGCAATCACTGAGTGTCAAGCCACAAAATAAATGACACTAATTTGGGCCACCTTAACAGGGCAACATCAAATTAGGGGGATGGACACAAATAGTGTTAATGGGTGTCACACTTCCCAAACATTTGAGGTCACAGTGACTTAATCAGAACGTAATAACCGTTTGAGCCTGTTATAATATAAATTGACTGTTACGCATGTTCGCGGAATTGCGGTAATAAATGGTGTAGGCGCTTAAATGTTTCTGATACCGGTCAATAATCGCGATCAAATTAGCAATATTGAATCTTAATTAAAAATGACTTTGATATAGAAGTACAAATCACATAGCATGTGAGTTTTAAATCAAAGTGTGGTAAATCGTCTTCGGGGTAATTATAATATAGGTATTTACTAAACTTATATTTTAAAATCTTCTATCTTCGGAGTTATTTATTGATGAAATGTAGGTACCTCCTCATTCTCTTGCCAAAATATTTTTTAATTTCTTTTTTCATATCACGTAAAACCGCTTTCAGCACGTAGCTTGAATTTAAGCTGGATTAATTATTCTTACTTGCGAGCTTACGTAACTAATCATAATTAACAGTTTTTTATGGGTCCGTTTAAATTGTTTTCAACTTTTATTTTGATTCTAAACATAAATGTAGTTATTGGTTTTCTACGTGCGAACGATCTAACATGCGCCTATTTTTTAACAAATCACCCAGATTTAGTTCATTGAAGATTTTAATATCAATCTGCAAACAACATTGTATCTAAAAAAAGAGATTAAATCTGATGATAATATTGGATTTGTTAAATGTACTTATAGTTACTTACTGCCAAGTAATAGTTCTTAATTGGTCCAAATCAATCTGAAATTAGGTGCTTCCTACTGTTCGCCGAAGCATGCAAAACGAAATACATAGGTGGTACTTACCTAATACATTTTTTTTACAAATAAAACACAAATCGAATCATAATGTCGAGTATATATTTTTCTTAGAGACATAAAACAATGAGATCTTAAAATGACAAAAATATAGCAACTACATAAGAAATATTTCGTATAACATTCTCTATAATAATTAAAATTAATTCTTGCGTCTCCGTAATTAGTTCAACTTAGCCTGAAACAATATTTTTTATGGTTAGAAGGTAGAACTTTATAGAATTTTATTATTTACAAGCGGCCTATCCCAGCTTTCCACGGCATTTGTTTAAATTCCATGTAATAGGGGGCGAGCCTATTGCCATCAATAGGGCTCAAAGTATCATTTACAAATATTTATTACATAACAGCCACTCGAATGGCTAGATATCCAATCACGTTATTTCTGTGAACTTTAATCTGTCTTACTGCCGCACTCAGAGATGTGTAACAATTAAGTACTTAAGCCTATAATAATAACTATTTTCATCATATTTGTTTGGTTTAAGTCTACTTTTATATTGATAATGAACTGTTTTTCCTATTATAAGAAGCATTTCACAACTTTAGCACTGAAATATACACAAAATCATGCAATACTTACCAAAAAACCGTTAGAAATGACGCAATGTGTTTACATAACTTCATCACTGGTATAAACAACCTTGAACACTCCGATTTCAATTATGTTTGCACTAAGACGATAAGAATGAACACTTAGAATTATTTAACTAAAGAGAACACTCAACACAATGGGATAATAAATCACAATCCTTATCGCTCGCACGACCGCACTTCAAACGTAAACAAAAAACACTTGACACCCGACCTTTTTGTAAACAATCTTATCTAATGATGGCCGCCGGCTTGGCATAGAGTATTTGGTATTAATAGATTCTTCGTTTCACAGACTAAAAATATAACACAGCAGTAACTCAGCTTTAAAACTTTTTCATAGATGATTAGTAAGTTTTAATGTCAACAGAATGAAAAATGGCGAAATGACGTATACTGTCATCCCACAGACAAGACCAATATTTTTAAATGACGTATACTGTCATCCCACAGACGACCGGATACCGAACCTTCAAAGCATAAACGAAAACATGTTGGTATTAACAGCATTAAACCCAGCTTTTCATTCCATGTGTAAGTGAAAACTGTACCAGTCTCAAAAGCCGGTGTCCCGTACAACAAATCCCTATAAATGAGGACGGGTGGAAGGCGCAATTAAGGGCATTGGGACGGGCATTAATTAGCACACTTTGTTTTCACCATACAACGCAGTGGCGTAATAATATTGTACAGTCGCCGTCAGTTAAATTGTAGCAAACAAGGTTACCAAATACTTCTGAACAATTTAAAATGTCACTATGTTCCTAACATTACAAGTTACCATTAATATCTGAACATTCATTACTTCATTAATATCTGAACAGGTGCTTGACACCAAACAACAGATATTTTAGTTATCAGAAATTATTGAAAGCATCTGCTCAGATATTAATGAAGTAATGAATGTTCAGATATTAATGGTAACTTGTAGTGTATGGAACTTATTGACATTTTAAATTGATCAGAAGTATTTGGTCACCTTGTCTGCTACAATATATCTGATGGCGACTGTAGATGGATGGAAATGAATGGAGATGAATGCGGAGTAAAATATACCTACGTTGTGAAAGTGTGAACCACTATGTTTGTTTATACAACAGGACAAGGGAGTTATTTTGCACCGCAAATGGTACTCTTAACGTTTTATCTTATTATTTCCTACCATTTATTTACTCCTATATGTCGAGGAACGTACCTTTAATGACTGCTGTTAAAAGACATACATAGGTAGCTATTTTGAAGCTTCTTATGAGAGACAGTAAAGTTTTTGGAACTAAACAATCCTGATGGCCAAAGTCAAACAAAAGAGCTCACGAAGCATAAACTGACAAAGAACAGAGAGTTCCGACATCACAAACTCATATGTTTTAAAACTAAATTAACACTGAAACGAATCCTAACATGAAAAAGCACCTTCCTATCACATGTCCTTATAAACCACACCATTTACCAAGATATTTCACTTGCAGCCAACCGTATTTTTTCCCTACATCTAGTCCACTTAAACAATAAATCACTTTTTCACAGCCCACAGCAGGTACACCTACCCCGCTATAAATCTGCCGGTTTAATCCCATTGTGCGGACAAATCCGGACAGAAGCGGTCGTAACCGGTCAGTCGCCTACATACCAGGACTATATGACCGGTAGGAGGTACAAAAAGAGTGATTGAAGACTTTATACGGGATGAGAATATCAGGGTGGCTTACAGGCTTATGTATGGTTGATTAAGAGCTGCAGAAAGCTTAATTTCCTAAGGAAAAGTTAACGTTTGAGCATCAAACGGTTCTTGAAGCAAAAACCTCAAATTATAAATCTCTATTGAAAATGTTTAAAGTTTCACACAGGCTGAGGAAGACGAGCCGCGTTACATTTCTAAATAAGTGACAATGAAATTGTACATTTAATTTCAGTCACACATTGCATCTGTACATATGTCTGAAATTAAAAATAGTCAATTTCATTTTAAACTCTATACTGATAAAATTTAATTAATTAATTTTAATCTCTCTCATCTAGATTTCACATAAACATAAAGAAAAAATATCTCCCTACAAAACCGTTGAATCCTAGGTGGATAAACCGAAAAAACGAAAAGAGCAAAACCTTCAGTTCCTTAACCCCAAATAAATTCTCACCGCACAGATGCCTATCGAAACCTTTTCTCAGCGATTTTCGGGAACAAAATCACGCGAATTCAGAGCGTATGCAAATGCTGGGACAATGACTCGATCGCTTTCAACCCCGAAGGTGGGTGAAATCGGGACAAACAGAAGTCAATGCCTTTAACTATTGTGTTGTGAATGATCGAGCCTCCTTTTCAAGGGGAAATTAATAAAAATACGCAGTGATGGCCTAGTGGTGTGACCGTTAGACTGCCAAGTTGAAGGCCCAAGTTCGAATCCAGGTTAATTATGCATCTCTAATTTTTCGGATTCATGTGGGTATTGTATTTGTTACCGGCTAAACCCGATTTTAGGACAAACTAGTTTCGCCTAGGCCAAACTAGTTCTTACTATACGCGATAGTGTGGGCCTGCTGACGGAAACGCTAACCCTATGACGGTCGACGTCACCCTGAGGTTCGGTTAGTTAGGTCCTTTTAAACCCTGCAGACGACGTCGACCTGCTGACGGAAACGAAGAACTAGTTTAGCCTAGGCAAAACTAGTTTGTCCTGAAATCGGGTTTGGCCGGTAACATATTTATATCCATATATTACATGAGGTGTTTTTTTAAATTTTCTCTCCCTCCCTCCCCCCCTGGTGAGATGTCGTGAGATTTTATTCAACCCCCTCCCCCATCCCCCAATCTCAAGTGAGATTTTTCAAAATGTGGGTTTCTTACGTAAACGCGTTGGATTGATATTGTAAAAATAAAAAAAAAATAAAAAAATATAGCGTGATATTTGCCGAGACCCCCCCCCCTCTCCCCAACGTAAGATTAGATGAGATTTGACTCGACCCCCTCCCCCCCTTAAACACCTCACGTAATTTATGGACTTTATCACTTGCCGGTGAAGGAAAACATCGTGAGGCAACCAGCATGCCTCAGAGATATTTCTCGAAGGCATGTAATGCCAAGTCAAAGGGCGTATAAACTCCAACAGTAAAGTAACTACACGATAAAGAAGAAAGGGAAATTAGCCGGAACGCACTTACCTATAGCTATTTATTTCAGATTTACGTTATCTATGTTTATAAGATCTACTGATTGTAGGGATAAACGTTGGCTTTTCCGTTTATTTCGAGTAAGCCGATTACAGAACGGTATGCCTGTGTTTCTTTAGGGATTGACCACATTTAATGACGAGGAATCGGCTTACGACTGCAGTCAGCAATATTGACTGTAATTTGTATCATTTTATTTTGTCCTAATAATATTAGCGAGAATATAAAATAAGGTATTTGATCTTTTGAATAATTTAATTAGAGGCATAATTAGATATATCAAGTTATCTCTAACTATCTAAACGAATTTTGATAAAATAATTAAGATGTCTCAGTATAAACCCATTCCCATTTTCAGAATATTGAATATTTTATTAGATTTTGCCTCTTTTAATGTTAGTTTTAATAACACAGACACAATATTTTATACTGTGACACAGATCCTAACACGGGTTAGGCAGCAGAGGCGTCCTAATAGGTACTAATATATTTCACCTGATACGTTTTTAAATCCCGTGTCGTAAATAAGGCTATCTGTAATAAATATATCCTAGTATACCTAGTGGTAAAAAAGGTTTAGTTTAGCCTTCGCCTTTCTTAATTGAAAGGCATAGTTTCGGCGTGATTTTATGAAACAAAAATTTTAATTAAATGTATGAACGTAAACGTGTGGCAAAAGGAGTTTTAAGAATCGTAGCAGGTCGCGTTCTGTGGTTTCTGCCTCCATGTGAAAAAGGCATGAGTTAATTAAGGAATTGTTCCTATTTTTACCGTCTACAAAAGGATGAGATTTTGTATTTTGTACTCAACGACTTGTGAACGGTGCTCTTATAATATATCATGATGTTTAGCTAGTGGACTAGACACCTAAGCCTAAGGAATAGTTTACATTGGAAGAACCTGGTTTAGCCCCAAATATACTAAACGAAAAAGGGGAGGCCTTTTCCCAGCAGTGGAACAAAAATATAGCATGACATTTAGTCAACCCATGAAATTAAAAACAAATAAAATATTATTGAAGACATTTACCTATGGATAACATCATTTATTCCTTCGAAAATAAATAACAAATAAGTAATAGCAATCGCACAATTCAGTTGTGAACTTAGAACTGCAGTTTTACTGGAAACGAATCAAGCAGGACTCAATACGTCTGGAAACGGGGATAGAACCGATGTGGCTTATCAACCTGCCCGCCATTTTGTTTATTTTTTCTGAATCGCGGCTTTCTTTTATCGAATTCATGGTGGAGCCTCCGCCCAAAGCGGGGGTTTCCCACCGTTATCAAATGCATGCTGACTTCATGATGTTTTCCTTCACCGAACCAAGTAGGTCTGTATAATAATTATGCAACACACACGCAAATGAATTAAAAAAATCAGAGGTCTTGACAGCCGACTTAAGACTTGGCAGTCTAACGGCCACACCACTAGGCTATGGACTGTAACCTTTAATTTCACACACATCCCTCGCTCTCTGGTGTAAACGCAGCCTTACTCGTCAAGCTAGTCTCACTGGCTTGACTCTACTAGACTATAGTTCAATTAAACGGTTCATCAAGCAATAGGTATAGTTCGTCTGCATACTAATGCTCGAGTGTTGGAAAAACTTTCCACCTTACTGTCGAGACGGCTTAGACACAAACTATGGATTTTAGAATTCAGTACACGTCCTCGTAATGGGGGCATTTGGGTCAAAGTTCAATAAACTTTTTGGCATTAAGACCAAAAAAATATAGTCAAATGAAAATGCCATTAGGGACGATCGAACCGTATGTTACGCTTGCCGAGGTCAGTCTGTAGATGGGTGCATGACCATCGTTTTTAAAGACAAGGCGGCCGACCAGCTAGTTGTGATATTCGTTTTGCGTTTGAAAAGGTCGTGGCTCTTAAAACCAGTCTTACCAAGGAAGGATTGCAGTATCAACAATATTTTTAGTGCCTGACAAAATAATAAAGGCAAAACTGTTTAAATATAACTTTGCAGTTACGCTTGATTAGGCGATAAATCTATGGTATTGTCCCGGTGGCCTACAGTTATTAAAAAAAAAGAAGTGCCTATCGTATTTAGTGACAAAAATTCATACAAATGTATTAAACACCTTTAAAGATAATATTTCAATTCTTAACTTCCTAGGGAGTGTTCTTACGCACACTACACTCACAGGCACAATTAATCGCCCGCCTCTATCATTCATCGCCCTGTTTATGTACGTTAACTTTGGCTTTTCTACTGTTTTGTTTCTTGTCAAGTGGCCTACTGTAACAATAAAATTAAGCACTTCTTTTTTTTTAATAACTGTAGGCCACCGGGACAATACCATAGATTTATCGCCTAATCAAGCGTAACTGCAAAGTTATATTTAAACAGTTTTGCCTTTATTATTTTGTCAGGCACTAAAAATATTGTTATACAACACTTTTGTCGATATCTTTATTGCCGTGATAGTTACAGTATTATCGTTGTAAAAAATCGTGGGAAGCGAACGGGAAGCAATTAATGGCCACCGTGCATTTCAATAATTCTATTTAGCAAGACCACTACGACTCGGTGACCGGCCGTCCTGACATCAGAATGAACGGTCACTCTTAAAATGTCTTTTTCACTTCTCTCGCTCTAAAATTCGTCTTTAAGTCGTGCGTAGGCGACATAAAGTCGCGTTTTATGCTCTAGAGCATAAAGTAAAATCTTCGTCGATGACCATGAGGTAATCGGCACAGGTAATCGGCCCAACAGCCACAGGAACAACTTCAACTTCATAGAATAACCTCTTTAATTTAATTCGTTTCGTTAGTTTTCTAAGAGGTAAACATTGTGCTTTTCATTACGAATACAAGGAAAGTTGATGAGAATAGGCTTGCCCCCAATTACCTAAATCGCTTGATGGCAATAGGCTTGGTCTTAATTAGATTGGTTGATGGCAATAGGCTTGCTCCTAATTACACCCGTTGCTGGCAATAGGCTTGCCCCCAATGACACCATTTGATGGGAATAGGCTTACTCTTAATTACATTGATTGATGGCAATAGGCTTGCTCTCAATTACCTAAATCAGTGGATGGCAATAGGCTTTTCCTAATTACATCGGTTGATGGCAATAGGCTTGCTCCTAATTACATCAGTGGATGGCAATAGGCTTACTCCTAATTACATCGGTTGATGGCAATAGGCTTGCTCCTAATAAGATTGGTTGATGGCAATAGGCTTTTCCTAATTACATCAGTTGATGGCAATAGGCTTGCTCCTAATTACATTACATTGGTTGATGGCAATAGGCTTGGTCTCAATTACCTAAATCAGTGGATGGCAATAGGCTTGCTCCTAATTACATTTGTTGATGGCAATAGGCTTGCACATAATCACATCGCATCGGTTGAAAAATAAAAAAAAGTTAATTGGCGGGAACCATAATTATTTTTACAATATTTACAAATTGCTGTTTCATTTCCTCGCAATCGAAGTGAAAAGTAGAGTGTAAAACTCGTCCATAAAACCCATTTTGCTCTCTACTTTATATCCATCCTCGCTCGCAAGCTCGCATCGGATGGATAAACGTCTCGCGCAAAATGATGCGTTTTATGCACTTGGTGTACAATCTACTATTTTCTACTAGAATACGATGGAAGCAATTGTTTGAGAATAGGAACCAAATAGAAGCAGTAGGGAAACAATAGTTAGGCATAAATTCAACGTTAAATACGTCTAGTGACCGTTCATCCTGATGGAGACTATTGTCCATAGCCAATGCATATGATTCCTGCTGTATGAGGTCCATAGGCTATGGACCGAAATAACTGGAACTGGGCTGCACTGGGATGATTGCAGGCCAACAGTACAACCTACCTTCTATATCTTAGATATTCCTCGGTAATTCTACGAGTGTTTGTTGTCTTTGTAATTTTCGTAATGAGGGTGTAATAGGTTTATCTAAATAAGTAGGTACATATACACTAGTTAAATGAAACAAAACTACCTGATCAAAGATTAATATAATTTTATACTCTTAAAAATATCAAAATAGTTTAAAAACTAAAAATGATATTTAAAAAATCAATAGATACAAAATTAACTTACATGATGGTCTGATTTAAAAAAAAAAAAATTGGTTGCCTGTAAAGTCGGTATACGGGCGAAAGTTTTACGTGACAACGACTCACTTTTTATGTCTGTCTCTCTCGCTCTTAGGCGGGCTAACCATGCCCGAGTGGAAGGGACGCGTGCCTCTCACTCGCTCTCATTGTGAGCGCATAACGTGAGCGGAGCGTAACGCAGTTTCTTGAAGTGTCACCCGGCAAACCAATTTATAAGACGTTGTCACGTCAATAACATTTTATACACGATGTTTCTTTTTTGTAAATAAATTAATATCAAAAATCAAATAATTTCTTAATAGCACAATAACAACATTTATTTTTCAACCACTACAGTTAATGCGACTAATAAATACAATTTTCTAGATGTTTTTCAATAAATAACTTCAATCTAGGTCTAATTTCATTACAAATACGTATGCATGAACATACATAAAGCAGAATAATATTATAATGTTGTCTCTTAAAACTAACATTTTACTTTTAAAACCTCTACACCTTTCGCGCCAGTTTTTATACTTCATAAATGGAACTTCATTCTCGGCGCGAATACCGAATAATTGTAACTAAAGGCGATATTCTCGGTCGATTGACAGACGTAAAATAAACCGTCTGCTATCTTAGTCGCGATACCCGAACGAAACAAACGAATGCTAGCGTGTTATAATTTTATCTATACTCTGTGGCGCTTGGCGGATATTCTCGTAGCGACGATCGTTGTGTACTACTTGTTTCTAGCGACATAGTGTGGTGAATGTTGTTGTGCGTTTAGTACGCGTGGTTTGCTACGAAAAGACCGGCTTCGGCGCCCACACCTGTTACTGATCCCGCCACATATTTGCCCAGGGACGCCTGGCCGTTACCCTGGAAAGAAACAGAAAAAAACGTATCTTAGTCAAGTAGAAACGGCAAATTTGAGTCATGTAGGTACAAAGTAAAAGGTAAATAAGTACCGGTAGGTAGGTAGGTACTCTAAGTTATGATAATAGGGTATTTCACCAAAAAAATCTAATTAGTCCGTCAGATAGATTTTCAAAAAATAAAGGACACGTATTTTTTCTTTTTTCACGCAAACAAAAGAAGAGGACGATACAGTGCTTCGAAAAGTCGTGTCAAGTCGTGTGACGTCACAAGGTTAGTACTTTTTTACCCACAAAGTGATGTCAAAAGCCCCCACTCATGATCTTTGACACGTTTTATTTCCGTCAATTTTTATTTATTTGAAAAAACAAAAAACACGTATCTAATATTTTTCGATAATCTAACAGATGGACTAATTAGATTTTTTTGGTGAAATACCCTATTGTCGAAGCTGTCAAAATTTCTATGCCCATTTTATCCATTATTTTTTTCTTCAGCATTCATACATTGCCTTTCAATCTCAAAAACGAACCACAGGTAAAAAAAAACACTAAAAGAAACCTGTACAGAATTTCATTAACCCAGTTAAGCCTGAAACTATATTGTCTAGAAACGTTGGAAAAAATCAATATTTTTTGTTTTTACAGACCATGTTATTGACACTTGTTATCAAAAATAAATGAATCCTAACATCAATGTAGCCAAAATATATTGATCATATTTTTTCCGACTGGTAACTTTTTATGTTTGACAAATATTTTAAAGATCAAGGTCGAATTGATTACACCCGAAATTATCACACTTACGTGATGGTAATAAAATAATAATACTTGATAGATTTGTATGTAGCATAACAACTATTTAGAACGTTATTTATTTAATTGTAGCTATCTAATTCTTGAGGCTCCACTGGGTTAGGCAGACTAGCCACCGACAAAATCAGTATTTATTTCCTCAAAATAAAACCGTGGTTTATTCCAAAGCCCACCAGCTAAAGCTTTTATTGAGCCCACGTTCAAGAGTGGGATTTTCTGTTTAGGTCTTTGGACCAAAATATGAGAAGAGGACAGAGGGGAAGTTCGTTTTTGGAAAGTTGTTTCAAAAGCATATAGGTTCGTCTTTTGATAGGTACATCTGCATCTAGTAAAATGATAAATGATGTTTATTTTGCAAATAGGTTTTTACAAACAACCGGGGGATAGTAGTGTTGACATCTAAAAAAAATCTCGTTTAAAAGAGATACACCTCCCAGTGCGCATACGAAAAAGAGTGTAGACGCGTATTCGGTTTTCTCGGTAAGCTCGCTTACAAGAGCGTGAGCCGATACTAGCTCATACGCGCAAAAAATAAAACACTAATCTTCAGAATTAACAAATTTTTTCTTTAACTTTCGATTCTATTGATGGCTACATGTTTCTAAATGCCTACGTCACAAAATACCATACCCAAACACCCAATGTGGTTACTGAAAGTTTGTTTTTTATACGTTGCCAAATAGCTAACTAACTTATTTGATTGGTTGTCAATTGTTGCTATTTTGTGCAACGAGTCCCAATAATGAAGACGATTCGACAGGACAGCCAGAATCCTTCACAGCTGTGGAAGATTTTTGTCAACAGCTATTCAGACTCGAAATCAATATTCTGGAACCTAGCTCAAGACAATCATTACCATTTAAACTAATAAATGACCTAGTAATACAAAATGCTCAATTCTACAGCGAGGTACGCAAAATGCGCGCTTTGGACGTGGAGTTGCGGACACCATCCCACTATACTATGTGTCATATTCATTCCGCTGTTCACAATTTGTCCGGAGCAGTATAACTGGCCTGCATTCACACAGGAATTGAATGAACTTTTCAACGAATTATACTATTAGGGAACTAGGCTTTCAGAAAATGGGTGAAGGAATTTCTATAACAGCAACACGATTTAGGTACTACTACCTACTACAACTGTTACTAAAAGGTGAAATAAACACAAACGCAAACGATATTTATTATTTATTTTAACAACTTCAAGCACAAAAAGCGATTAGTGTTGGTACACACGGCTACACATCAAGCTATACAAAACCAGTATAATCTGATCGTTCATTGTGCGAAAAGATCTAGTAGAGTGAGGCCAAGAATAACTGGTTTTGTATAGCTTGATGTGTAGCCGTGTGTACTACACACTATTCAGGCATTCTACAAATTAGATACATGTACATGCAAACTACAATATATTTCAAAATAGAATTGCAAATGGCCGCTGCACTATTTGTTATTCTCTCTCGCTTGCACGTGTTTGGAAGAGCAAGAAGCGAATAGTTTAGCGACTATTTGTTACTCTATTTTTAAAACGTGATGTGTATACAAAGGATGGACTCAGTTGTATTATTTTTAAAATATTTATCATATAAATACATAGTAAAAAAAAGTTTTCAAATAATACAACTAAGCAAAATTGATTAAAAATCGGTACATAAAGGTTAATTTTCAGTTAAGTATTATGTAGTTTTTTCATTAATATTTTTCTTGATAAAACAACTTAGCTTACGAATAAAATAAAAATAAAAATTGTAAATACTTACTAATTGAATAAAAAATAAATGCCATTTTATGAATCACAATTCGAGATATTATTTTGTGATTTAAAACTTGATTTCATTAGAATTTTCACAAAAAAAAACTTGCGATCAAAACTTTCATGGAATGTAAAAAGTTCAAATATAAAATATTTAGTAAATAATTAATAACAGTAGCAAATAATAACTAAAGCGACATTCAAGCTAATTCATTTTGTCGTCAAATTAGATGTTTGTTTATTTAGTATAATAATTGTTCAGACTTGGATTTTGAAATAGGCAGTAACAACATAAGAACGAATGACAGACTTGTCTGCAAAGGTTTTTAACAGGTATAATATTTTAACTGCCAAATTCAAAATCCATCCAGCTATTAAGACTACCATACACCATATTTTCTTGTCAATCGATTTTGATACATATAATATTAACCTAACATGATGTCTAGGAAAAAAATCCATTGCGCGATCTGTAATATTGACTTAGTAAAAATAGGTGTATGGTTAACTTATGTTATCCTAGTACGCATGCGATTTGACGAAGTTAGACTTAGATGCGGCCAACGATGGGATGGACCCCGCCTCGTAGTTTCCAACGCAGGCCAAACCGTTAGCCTGTGACGTCACGATTGGCAATAGAATAGAATTGGTTTGGATTTAGAATCATCGAGCCGACACGTGATTGGTGGGTTAAAGATGCGCAGGAGTGCAGCGTCGTTGGTGCAATGTTGAATTGTGAAGATTGGAGAAAAAGAAATGTTGATTAGTAAACTATTTCTAGTTAATAACATGTTTTTATATGCGGCTGGTGCAAAACAATATTTTTTGTTGACAAGAAATAATTATAATATCGTAAAATTCGTATGTCTTAGAAGAACTTTGTCAAGAAACTTAATTTAATGTTAATGCACATACTATAAGTGTATCCTCAATTGCAAATCTCACTTTCGAGATTAGGTTTGCTGTAAGAAAACCCAATTCTGGGTTAAGCTCGCCTTTGTACATAAGCTTTGTAATTTATGTTTTTAATTGTTATTTTATGTGTGCAATAAAGAATAAGAATAAGAAAACTGTAATTTTCATGGTAATATTTGACACCAGCCGCATATAAAATAACTACATTCTATGCAAATTAGTCACACATAAGGACAGATACAGGACAACACAAATGTACATGCATAATAATATAATGGATGGAGTAAGTTGGTAATACTATTAGAATACGTGCAAAATTAATCTGAACTGTCGTATTTATTTTGTTCAGTGTCCAACTGTCAACTTACCTTCCTATTAGCACTGCAAGAAAATACTAGGTATGCTAACGTAAGTTAGACTAAGGTCCTAATTTTTCAACATCTTTCACTTCATACATCCCTGGTAGGTACATTCAGTCTCCATGTCCTTGCTGACTTTTTAATAATACTCAAGATGGTAACCCCCACGACATAGCACTTTCTTTTATTACAACAACTTTCTTCACTTCATAGCCTCCTAGTAGAGTAAGATCCCAGGGCCGCCAGACGTCACGTATTTTCTGACGAAGGAAATGTGGACGATTGAGTAGTGTTAGTATGAACTAAGAACGCACGACTACCAGCTAGCTTGCTTAGACGGCCAATTTTCAGGTATCAGGCTATCAAGGTACATAAAAACATTACTAACTTCACGTATTTTCTGACAGCTGATTTTTACGTATATTTTAGGCACTATCCTAAAAATAAGTTGCCAACACTCCCAGACACTTCCTAGCGGCCGTTTTGCCTATCGGACGCTTTAAAGTTCCCAAAAAGTTTAGACTTAAACGTATTGTGACTGTTTACCCGAGAACGCATGGCATCGCTCGTGTGGCTGACATACAGACCTCCACTGGACTCATTCGGTGGGCATTCAACAGGATCTGTCCATTGCCTGTGTCTTCAGAATTTTGTTGAAAACGTTGCTTTGACCGCTCGGGTGCATGTTGGAGCGCCTGCCCAATATAGCATGGCAATAACCCGATCAATTAGCTTTAAGTATTAAAACATTAGGAGTTTATGTATTCTTTAAAGCGTCTGTTAAGCAATACGGCTGACGGAAAGTGTCTGGGAGTATTTGCGACTTATTTTTAGGGATATTGCCTAAAATATACGTAAAAATCAGCTTGGAGAAAATACGTGAAGTAAGTAATTTTTGTATGTACCTTGATCACCTGATACCTGAAAATTGGCCGTCCAAGCAAGCTAGCTGATAGTAGTGTGTTCTTAGTTCATACTAACACTACTCAATCGCCCACATTTCCTTCGTCAGAAAATACGTGACGTCTGGCGGCCCTGGGATCTTGGACTATATAGTACAAACAAGCCACATTAGCAGATTTGCTTATTCTGCAGTTTTGTGGTCTACTTTCTGCGTTATTTCAGTACCTTTGATTAAGTAACGATGGCACTCTACTCTGCAGTCGACGCTTCATTCTATTACATTTTTGAAGATTTAGTACACCCTTCATCTCATAGCCTCCTAGTACAATCAAGCCACAGCAGTAGATTTACTTATTCTACAGTTTTGTGGCCTACTTACTACGTTATTTCAGTACCTTCGATCAAGTAACGATGGCGCAGTTTCGTAAACATTCACAGCATCTTTGAAGATTTAATACATCCTTCACCACATAGTCTCCTAGTACAATCAATTTACCTTAGCGCGCTTGATGAGCTCCGTCTGTGCAGCGAGCAAGTTCTCGGGCTTGCCGGCCCATGCGCGGAGCACGGAGGCCTGGAGGGCACGTCCGTAGCTGAATGTGAGGGCCCATGGCCTCTTCAGATCGACAGTGTTGATGGCGTTCAGGTTCACAGACGCGTCTTCCTCAGACTGGCCTCCAGACAGGAATGTGATGCCTGGGAAAATGAATTATAGAGATGTCAAAGACTGGGGGAACATAACAGGACTAGACGACCGATAATTTTCAAGGCTTAAAAAAGTAAAGAATTGGGTGTAGCAGTAACGTACCGGGAACGGCAGCGGGTACAGTTCTGAGCAGAGCGGTGACAGTGGCGCGGCCGATGTCCTGGTTGGTGTATTTCTTCGTGCAGCTCTGGCCAGCGGTCACCTGGAGAGCAATGAATAACATACAATTTAATAAAACCTTCTTTTACTCAAACCAGCTGATCTGCAAAGAATTCAAGCTTTGATAGTGCCGTCAAAAGTCTCGGTGACTCAGAAAACTAAACGCTTCTGAGTCGCCAAGTCGTTCTGTCGAGTTCTAAAGTAAAACCAGCATGATAACTTACCATGTTGGGCTTGAGGAGGGTGCCCTCAAGGTAGACGTGATGATCACTGAGCGCCTTGTATACGGCGGCCAAGACAACCTCGGTCACCTTCTGGGTGCGTTCAAGGTCGTGCTCACCTAGAAAACAAATTTTTATTATTTTATTTATGTAAAAAGTACCACATAACATAAAAAAAGCTTTCCAATTGCCAAAACGTTAAATGAGTATTTCTCAAAATAAGTGTACATCTGTTGAAAAACAGGTGTGCCTCGAAATAGTAACAAAGTTTCAATGTTTTTATTTAACCATACATACAAAAAATAACATATTTGTGAAGAAAAACTATTAAACTCTAAAGTTGTGAAGAATAAATGGTAAAACCATAGTATTCAATCAATTTTAGAAAGCTTTTTTAAAAAGATGTTTTTTGCGTTTCATACAAAAATCAAATTGCCACCCTACGACTTCATACATGTAACACTTCATAAAATTCGATATGTCGCGTTAATATTGTGCATTTTTTGTATTACAGACCTTGATTAAATGTAGTTTCTTTATTAAAGTGATTTTCTATGGGGTTTCATAGTAAAATATTAAAAAAAATGCGAAAAACAAAATGAGTCGTGCCCATTTACTTTTTAGTAACTTACTCTTTAGTTACGTTTTATTTCTACTTCCACGTAATTTCTGAACGCATCCGTTACCTTTTAACACGGGCAACACTAGCATCATTCTGATTGGCTGTAGGTCTGACGTCTCCGCCATAACTTTTAATGTGAAAATCAGTTTTGAACGTGTTGTCCAAGGGAGATTACTTTTTCGTAATAAGAAATACTTTTTCACTTTTACACATTAAGATAAGTCTTGATTTATATATGTTATTGTAATACGTGTCGTACGAACATTTAAGCGTATTATATTATTTGCAGTTTCAGGTTTTATCAAACCATCGACTTATTATGATCTTAATTTGTACAATTTTCGTTGCTTTTTCGTAACGTTTTTTATGAATTTCGTTACGTTATGAAAAAGTAAAGTGTAAAGATTAGTGTATACAGTTCTTAAAACTTTGCCAATATTAAAACCTTAGTGAACATTCACTGGCAAATATTTCTTTACGAATTTTAAAGTCTCATATGCTTTATTTAATAGGTTGGTTTATAGCCTTATGTTTACTATTTAGTAACATCTAGAACTATTTCATAACAATATTTCGTAACAACTTTTTCGTTACGTACACTTTTTTTGAGAAATACTCAAATAGGAAGATTCAAAAAAAAAGAACAGGAAGGTAAAGTACCAGGGTAACATTATGTAGTAGAAGTTAACTCACCATCAGGCAGTATTTCGGGCTCAACGATGGGCACGATGCGCTGGCTCTGGCAGATGGAGGCATAGCGGGCCAAGACGTTCGCGTTCTCCAAG
Source organism: Diarsia dahlii (assembly GCA_949775195.1). Classification (NCBI taxonomy): domain Eukaryota; kingdom Metazoa; phylum Arthropoda; class Insecta; order Lepidoptera; family Noctuidae; genus Diarsia; species Diarsia dahlii. The sequence continues at coordinate 7,854,377 of OX459210.1, read as the reverse complement.
ATAGACTGGTAGGAAGGAGTGTTGCGGCCGATCTTGAGCACGCAACGCCACTTGGCGAAGTGGCAGCCGTCCTTCTTGTACTGGGCGCAACGCTGGGCAAGGTCATCGAGACCTGAGAAAGGACATCAAATTGTTGAATAATGTGTAGCTGTAGGGATAAACTAAGTTCCTAGTATGAATTTTAAATAGTATTTGCAAAGCCCTAGAAACGAAAAAAGAAAAAGATTGTTTTCAAAGATTATTAATTTATAATCTGAAGTGTTTTTTCATGTCATCAAAAATTGCAATATATTGCTTAGTCACACCTCCAAAGGATATATTATTTTTATCATCTACTTTGGGGGTGTGTCTAGGCTGATGAAATCTATATAAATAAAAAGGGAAGTCCTGACTGACTGACTCATCAACGCCCAGCCCAAACTCTTGGACCTAGAAAGCTGAAATTTTGCATAGAGGTTCCCTTTATAGTGTAGACAAGGAATAAGGAAAGATTTTTCGAAATTCAACCCCTAAGGGATTTAAATAGAGGATGAAAGTTTGTATGGAAAATCGTCATTTTCACGCGGGCGAAGCCGCTGGCAAAAGCTAGTGATTAATATAAGTAGAAAAATACGTTACTATCGGTGACAAAATGTACAACTGATGGTGATTTTGTCAAATAACATGATTATTTTGAGGTTTATCACTAAATTCCACTTTAAAACAACATGATAACTCGTGATGTTTATATCTTGAAAAACAATGTTTTGATAAAAAGAACTGTTTCTCTTTACGGAAACATACATTTCTGCACCAAGTTCTAGGTAGACTCCTGTTACTTTTAGATTGAGTGGAATAAACTCAACAAGCTTGAGACTGAAGCAAGTAATATCAATTGAGAACAAATTATGTTTTATTGAAACACGTTACACGACGGACTGACGATTTAAATCAATCAACAAACAAGAAATTATTACAGCAAGAATTCGGTTACCATGAAAATATCAGTAGGGTCCAAAACGATTTTTCTAGTCTACTTCTAAATTCAACCTAGTAAGCTGTTGGGCAGACGACATTGTTGCTCTTTGAGAGCGTGGAACATAGCACAAGCAAAGAGGCCTATACATACCCACCCAGTTGTAGGTGAAGTCGGACTGTAGATGATGGTAAAGCTGTTAATTTCCTTGACGTGGTGATTATGCTTACGCATGGCAATAAGACAACGAAACGACCTTTGTCTACCTCATTATTTCAATATCATTCTCATACGATACCTACTCTCATTAACTTATTACGCAATCACTTGTTTACGAACTCTTGTAGGAGATAAGAGGAGATAAAAAGTCGAGCCCCCTCGGCCTCATTGCGTAGCACGATCGGATTTTTGACGATTGAAAATACCTAATCGTCATTATTCGTTATTCAGTCCCCCATTTTAATGCACCAAGGAGAGTTCCAGTGAAAGTGGGCAGGATGGAAAATGGGAGAAGTAAATGCTGTAGTAGAGACGACAAAGGGACTGAGGAATGTGGAAAGACAACCAACTAATTGGACAGACGATTTCATTAAAGTGGCCCTAAGGAACCGGATAGTCAAGACACAAAACCGACAAAAGAGATCTATACTCAGCATTGGGAAGTCAAAGATTGAAGAAGAAGAGTTCCAGTTTAATCAGATTTCTACAGACCAGGGGGTCTCCTGGTGGTGGTCTTTCGCCACAAATCAGTAGTCGAGGCTTTCTGGGTTTCGCAGTCTTTTAGTGATTTTATAAATAAGTACCAGAGAAACAGAGAAGAATTTAGAGGAGCATACTCTGACATAATATCTTGAAACTAAATTCGTGGATGAATGATGATGTCAAACTGCTAAGATTTTAAATCAGTTTGTAAATGAGTTCGGAATATCGTTCGACACGTTTTCTCCAAAGATAGGTGGTCCAAAAGGTCAGCGTTGTCGATAAAAATGTTTATTCACGATAAAAGTGAGGTGGGGTCATTTTGTAACGATTTTATTTCAAGAGTATCTTGACAACATAATATAGAATTGTTTGTTACTTAACTTTACTGTGAGCATTCCTACTACTCAAGGCTCTTAAAAGATAACTACGTCATTGTTTTAAAGAAATATCTACGACAATTAACTAGAATTCTGGTTTGACGTTTAATAAGAAAAGTTTTAGCAACAATAAGAGAAAAGATAAACACTGATTTATTATTACATACGACTGAAATGACTAGGCTAGCATAGTACAGGAAGAAGTTGTTTGAACATTGCAATCAGCCTGTATTACTTATATATCCAACGAAGCTTATGATACAACGGGAAACCGTCTAAGAGTTTATAAGTGCTGTCATCCCGCTCAAATCCCTATTCTGACTGAAGATAATAATAATGCCATGACAATCGGTATTTACTTTGATAATAATTATTATCTTTACCTACTGTCTGAGCTAACCAATGAAATGAGCCTATACTTAAACAGTCTTCATAATTAATAGGTCTGTGCATTTAAAATAAAGTTCGACACTTTATTTTAAATGCAGTTATGGACCGCAAGAACCGGTCTTTCGTTCAAAACAGCTTGCGTAATTATTTGTTGGAAGCAGCCGTAAGACCGGTTGTTACATGGACATCGATAATTTGGCCAGTTTCTGGCAACAAATACGAAGGCAACAGTTGCTGTCTGAATTATTCAACCAAAATAAATGAGAAACGGCTAACTAAATTTTTTTAAGGTGCATCGTACGTTGCATTTATTCATGTTGAAAACATGGTATTCACTCAGCGACAAACATTGCGACGACAACAAGTCAAGTCGCATTAAATTATGCAAAGCAATATCGATCGAAAACTGGCAAAGTTAACGAACTTTGGTTGAATGCGACTCAATTTGCGACATATTCGTTCGATCATCGTTTTACGTCAAGATGCTTGTAATTCAAGAACCAGATATGACCGTTAACGAAGCCAAAAGGCACTTGTTCTCCCCGTCATTCCATTTGTGTTCCAATTTTTTTGAAAAAAGCTCTTTTCCAGCAATAATTTTTGTGTCGACTTGGTTGACGTCTCCGTGAAGGATCCCTTTTGCACCTTGTATTCTTGTATTAACATCAATTTTAGTCTTACAGACATCTGAGCATCTGCAGCAGTTCACAATAATGCAGCTATAACTAACACTTGAAAAAAAAAAACATCAGTAAGGGTGAGGCCACACGAGCGTAAATTTGTGAGTCGTGAGTCGCAGAATTTCGTGTTCTGGTACAGTGCAGACTCAATATTTTTAACGTCGCAAAAGACTTTTCTATGAAAGCGACTGACATTACGCTACTCAAATTCAAGAAATTACGCTCGTCTGGCTTCAGCCTAAAACTCTCTGACTCACCCTGAGTAGTGCACTCGTCCTCAGATCCGAACAATGGCACGACACCTTTGTCGACCTTGATGCCGGGGATGATGCCACGCTTCTCCAGCAGACCCACCAGGGGAGTGCCGTCATCAGCCTTCTGGTACAGGGTCTCGTGGAACAGGATCACGCCGGAGATGTTCTCGGAGAGAGCCTAGAAGTGGAGTAGGTTGTAGGACTTCAAAACCGCTGCTAATTCTGATGAGGGTCTTAACTTGAGGATTGATATGGATCGATTTATAGACTCTCTATCAGATCAATACAAAGCTATGTCAGACTCAGGAGTGAACGTTTTTAAATTTTCAGGACATAAAATAAGTTATTTTGTAAAAAGATTTATTGATGGGATCGTAGCAGATGGCTTCCTGTGGTTTTCGCCTACAGTCTACACCATCGGTTAAAAGTAAGTATAGTAAAGTATTAGTATGTATTTTTATTGAAACTTCAGAAAAAAACCTCTAATAGTGCAAACAAATTGGACGAAGGTATTTCCCAAAAATATTAGAAGTGTAGAAATATTAGGATGTGATGGGGTGGAATTTGATGATAATGATGAGGTTTTAGGAGGAACTTCTAGTAAACCTGAAAGGGTCAATAGCCTATTGCCTAGTAGACTATAAAACTCTAACAATCACTTTCAGCAGCATAAAAAGTGAAATTGCACTCATCGGTTTCCTAGTTCACCTATTTACAAGCCAACCTATCCATTAATGTTGAGTGTTTCGTTATCTAGGTAGGTACTGATGTCTTGTTAATAATATTGTATGAGTACGTCAGCTATGTTTAATCAGCCAATCGTTATCACCAATTTTGCACTCCTTTGATCAGACTACTGATGAACAAAAAGCCAGTTTTTTGTTTTAGGTAACGGTATGGTAGTGTCCGCACGGAAGCCCAATGAACCTATACAAAACCAGTTTATGCGGAACCCCCTTCTCCCTCTCCATCCATCAACATTAATTAATATTCAACATTTTTTTAAAAACGGAAACCTGTTGCTCTCAAAGACGGGAAACTAGGAGTTTCTAGGTAGGTACGGTATTATATTTATTATCATAAACAGCTTTCAACGTCGTCGACGGGAAATTCAAGATAGAAAACCATTTACTTCTCTCCTATCATACCATATTTGGAGCGACAAGTCAATAAGAAGCAATCAAGCCAAGTGTTCTAAATAATGAACCGAGGCGCCATGACGCTTAAATACTATGCTGCTATGCTACATAATTATAATAATATGAATGACCAAAGTATGTGATATTTTCAACCAATTATGAATGGGCACTGCATAGTGCATTATAAGTAGGTACTATGACAAATTGCCAAAGTAGACTATTTTGACACACTAGTTCTTCGATCAATAATGTACTAGATTCCCGATAAGCGCTTCAAAAACGGCCCGAAATATAAGACCACAAACGTATTTGTGGTCTTATTTCAAATTAGTATGGTCCAATCATAGCCAACATTAAGACGTCAAAATACCGCAGTATGCGTTCAAAAACTGGGTAAATAACCACCGTAACACCATGGTTTTGGAAGGAATATCTTTTTTTCGGTATTTTAATATCATTATGTGCTTTTTCATAATACCTATTTAAACATAATTAAACTGTAAATATAATTAAATCAGCGAATATTATAATTGTTTGGCCAATGTTTGCTACAACGCACCAACTATTGTATCATGTTCTTGAACAGGGAACGCTAGTTCCGCAATAGAATAAGCACGACATTGTACACACGGCTACACATCAAGCTATACAAAACCAGTTAATCTTGGCCTCACTTTACTAGATCTTTTCGCACAATGAACGATCAGATTATACTGGTTTTGTATAGCTTGATGTGTAGCCGTGTGTACACAAAATGCTATTAACCGTATTGCTTAGAGTTTAAGTTTCATTTTTTTTCTAGATGGCGTTGTGTGATAGTTGTGGAATATTATTATTATTATTATTATTTTAGAATGAATATTTTTGTACTGGTGACTTTTTACTTTGGAGCGACCTTCGATCAATAATAGGGAGCGACATTTAAAATGTTTTGCTTCTAATCTTTCTCCGATGAAAGGGCTTAAATAAATATACTTTACAATGATAATTAAACGTTATGTTTAAGTGTTAAGGTTTATAATCATCTGAAGTTGTTTAATAATATTGAACTTTTTTCTAAGATGATACGTAGATGTTTACGTGTGTGCAAACGTGGCCACTTGAGCGACTTAGTTTTGTTCCTGATGCTTAATCTAGTACTATTATTGATCGAAGCACTAGTTGGATAAAATGCTCAGGTGTTTTGGCACAAGTTGGAAGTAAAATGGTTCGTATCACAAGGGACTAAGGGACATTTCTAGATGAGGAAGAAATGCCAAGACACGAGAAGAATCATGTCACTTGAATATGCTAAGCATTTGAAGTTGTTTATCACTTTCATTTCACGTGTTTATTTACCTATTTTTACTTACAAGATGCAGCACGTGATAATACATTGTAAAGTAAAAAAAACCTTATTCAAGGCCAACCTTTAAAAATATAATAAGGTCACTTTCAATAACGTGATGTCGCCTCTCTTTTTAAGGTGTGTACGTGATTTTGACCAGGTAGTCAGGTCGTTGCGTTGACTCACGAAAATAGTGCTTGCAAAGTTGCAATAACGTCAATATTGGACCCGTGCAAGTGCATATTGAATTGCAAATGATATCGTGAAGAATACCTGGAAGATAAAACATATTGAGCCGACCCCAAGTAACGTGCATGGGAAGGGCAGGAAGATGATGGATTGCTAGCGGTAAAAAGGGGGAATTTAGTGATGCAATATGGCTAGATGTGAGACAAGTCAGGTGCAATATGATATGTCATTGTCATTGCAAAGCTATACAGCTGCATCGCGCATTGCACTTTCAGACCAACTAAACTATACATCTACGTTTTCCCAACTATATTGGGGTCGGCTTCCAGTCTAACCGTCTGTAGCTGAATACCAGTAATTTACATGGAGCGACTGCCTATCTGACCTCCACAATCAACCTATACAAAACTAGTTAATGTGGATCTCTCATTGTTTTTCTGTAATGTATTTGCTGTTTATCTGGCATCTGCGGTAGTTTTATGTTTCCTTATTTTAGCTAGTAAACATTTCGTGACTACATGAGACAAGCTAACGAACTGAGCATTTCCAGTAACATCTGTGAAACATCGTTCGGAGTCACATTGTCGGTTAAATATAGAAAGTGTGCACAAGAGTGGGTAGGCCTTTCAGTCTATTTGCGGCTAGTTACTTAGTATGTTGGCTAACCTAATATTTTACAACACAGCAATATCTTTTTTTACACAATCCCCAGTAATAATTAGCTACAGGCTAATAAACTTTAAAATTACATAAGCTTTATTGAACCAGCTGCTAACAATGTATCTATATATAAAATAGTTTGTGGTAGCATGATCTTAAAGCTGAGAAGAGATAATTTCCATCTAAATATGCATTACAAGTAATAGTTTAATGCACGAGGAAAATAACATAGTAAACTATTTCTAACTTCAACACCTTTAAACGTGACTCTAACCAAGCATGTTATAGACACGTCATAGCATATTATATGACGTTGATTTAAAAGCATCATCGTTTTCTTGCCCACCACAAAAGCGCCGAGACAATGAAGCTCAACAAATCACAGAGAAACAATTTTAACTGTCTGGGATCCCGCGATGGAATTAGTCAGAAAAGAATAGCGGAGGAGTAGGAAAAACATAATTTCCACATCCCCCCCCCCCATATTAGAAGAAGACAGAACAGAATAAGGCCAATAGGCACAAAGGGAACGCAATCATTTACTCCTTTTTAGGGTTTAGTAGCCGGATGGCAAAAAACGGGGATCTGTCTGACTGGTTTCTTTTCTTTTTTTATGTTTGTTTTTATCAGCTGTAAGTCCTGCAAGTACTAAATAAATAAATATCATTCCTCACCCAATCATTTTCGTACCAAAGCAAAATATTCAAATGACTCGACTAAAACGGCAACCGGTTATTCTGGGGGCTCGACAGCCACGCCTCGAAATACTTATCCGTAAATAAACGACGTAACTGAATTCGATTAACATTTTGTAACTCGATTTCCTTGACGACAAACTACTTTTTGTTTTTTTAGCACACGTTTCCTGAACCAGTCAAAGGTCGGGCAGATAATAAAATTAAAACTAAAGAAAAATAATACCAAATAAGAATATTATTTTCTGATTTGATGAGAATCATTTTGAGATGAGATATTAAACGACTGAAAAGAGTTGCAGTAAAAATAATATCGCCCCCCCCCCTCCCCCCCGCAGTTACATTGACCAACGATCTTAAACGGGTGGCAGGATCAGGGGGTCTAAAACGGCCACTTTAGCAGTTCATAATAGGAATTGCGTCAAAAAGCGTAAATGACCTTTCATAATAGTAACAGCGTCTGGGACCATTAAGGAAAATAGATCATAGGTAAGTAATAATAGGAAAACAATATGAATTGCGTTAAATTCGTAAAATGGTCACAGACGCAGTTACTATTTTGAAAGGTCAATTTATATTCTGATCTGCTAAAGTGGCCATTTTAGACCCCCAGACTGGATGTGGAAGATGGGTGTTGTGACTTGGGAGCTGCCAACTCCAGCAAAGCAGAGGTCAACATAAAAAAACTGGCCAAGTGCGAGTCGGACTCGCACATGAAGGGTTCCGTACCAAAACGGTATGCTATAATTTACACAATTTCTTCTAAGGGCCAATGAAACTTGACCTCTGGATTGTAGCTCATACGATTCAGGGACCAAATTATATTGGTTAACTGCTGTTTCCATCTGTTGTTTCCATCCAAGTCCAAAATGATTTTCCTAGAAAGTCCTTATAAAGTTCTACTTTTCAGATTTTTTTCATATTTTCTAAACTTATGGTTCAAAAGTTAAGGGTTCCTAGTTGACTACGGAACCCTAAAAAAGAAAGAAAGAACATCATCATTATCTTGCCCTTATTCCAATTCATTTGGTGTCGGCGCAGCATTTCTTCCTCTTCCATATCTCTCTGTTTTTCCTCATCTCCTCAAACACCTCCTTTCTTGCCTTATCATCCTTTACACAGTCTATAAATCGTTTCTTTGGTCTTCCTCTATTCTTATATTCTCCACATTCTTACTCAAAACTTTCCTCACGACATTTTCGTCTTTGCTCCGCATCACATGCCCATACTACAACAAAACTTTTCTGAGGTGATGGTTGATTAATGAATAGCTTACCGGGTCTGAGCTGAAGAGCAGCTGGCGGTACTTGCGGCGGTTCTCCTCTGTGTTCTCCACGCCGATGTCCTGGAGACGCTTGCCCATGGTACCTGTAAGGGAAACCCTCATTAGAATCTCAAGCTTAGCCCTTTTACTAGACATTATGGGATGTACAGAAGAAAATCCTAAGCTACAGCAGGTCTTATCGGTACCTAGTTGTCTAAAATATTGTGAAATATATTTTAAAAAAATGTTAATATGGTTTCTTTCGGGCACATTTTTAATTTTAACCCAAGTTATTGGCAAGTTAAGGCCCCTACAACTGTCTCAACAATAGACCTTATCCACAGGTCTTTTAAATGTACCTATTCAAATTAAAAATTCACCTTTGGTAGTCTTTGGAAACAAAGGGGATAGTACCGATGTGGCACATCAACCTGGCCGCCATTTTGATTTTTTTTCGAAATCGCGGCCCACAAGGAAAGTGGTATGTATGGATATAAGACATAGACGAACAAAAAATGTCACGTAACATGGTACCCAAAGTGTCACGTTACCGAGATATTTGAAGGTAAAGGTCGGTAAAAAAAACATGAAAATTCACTACCAATCTGTCAAAAACAGAACATTTCCCTCCAAAACTTCTAAAATGGCGGTTAAAAGCAAGATGGCGACTCACCAGTGGACTCATCAGCGGCCAAGATACCCTTGCCGGGAGCTACGATCGCTTGGGCGATCTTCCTCAGCTCCTCCTGCAACTCGGGAGTGGGGTACTGGAAGTAGGTGGTCATAGTGGCTGTGAACAAAAGATTCACGTTAGTATGACAGTTTTTGATGAGCTGCCTAGTGGAATCTAAGGACATTACGTGTCAAAGAGCCTATCTTCTCTGTCTTAAACTGTCTTCTTTAAAGCCAAAGCTAAAACTAGGTAAACATAAACCTAGGTAAATGTAGGTGGAGCTTCTGGAATAATTGGTAAAGCAAACAGTTACTTATGTATCAAAAACGTTTTTTAGCTTTTCTTTAGAGTTAGGTGTGTACTCTTTTTACTTGATTGCAATTTATACTTAGGAGTCACTGTGCATTTTGTTTTTTCTGCAATTTTCACTTTTAATTTCTAACAAAAGGTAAATTGAAGAACAATTAAATATTTTTTGAGTCAAGCATGCCCCCACTACAGAATAAAATTAATATTTTTAACTCGGTAGTATTACATTTTTATGACCCCTACAAAAAACAAAATTATAAACTTAAACTGATAAATAAAGATAGCTTATAGTAACTGTCTTACCTATTCATTGATAAATAATAATTTGCTTAAAACCAATGATAAGATTCACCAACCAGTGATAAAAGTCAAGCATTATTTTAATAGTGACTGCAACGAGTAAGCGAACAAGGAAAGACAGACAGACTGATATATTATGTTATGAAGTCTGTCAGAAACATTATTAATGAAAGATTTACTTCATTATTAATACTTTACAGAGTTTGAAACACGTACGTCTCTTGTCAAACAAGTCGGAACAGATTGGTACCGATTTATACGGGCAAAATAATCACCACACTTACTGTTATGTGCACTGGCAAATATAGAAAAAAATGTCAATCCCAACTAATTGATAAATATATACATAATATGTATAGGGTGAATAGTACTATAAGTGATACTTGACTGAAAAATCAGCTGTTCAGTCCATTTATGTTCCGCTAACTTGTCAATTTTCTTATTCAACATTGAACCTAATGCTTAGAGATAGTCTTTTAAAATAAAATCACTGATTGCAGTTTAGTAGCTTGATTAGCTGGTGTAAAACAGTCTTTCTATTTAACTTTGAAGTTTTGATAAAATCTATGGACAAAATTAAATCATTAGTCTGATGCCATTTAATCTTGACTAATAAACAGCAAACAACAATTGAGTACCTATTAACATTACCTAATGAGAAGGTTTTGAGCTCTTAATTACTGTTTATTTCCTTTTGATAATTATTTGATAAGAAGATTTTATTTGTTTATTCCACTAAGAATTTCATCTTAACGCAAAGCATTAAAGCATGGTTTCACAAACACTGGGCAATGTCTATAATATAGCACTGTTTCTAATACAGATATGTATGAAAAAAACGGTTGCATCAGTCACAGTACTGGTTACACACAATCACAGTACTGGTTTTGGTCATGACCTTTTATTAGGAAGAGCCTCCTGCCGAGAATTATATTATGAATAGCACACTGATAAATTTTCAGTACCAAAAAGTAAAGAATGAAACTGGTAATTTTAAAGATTTTGATTTTCCAACATTAATTCTAATATATCTCAAAAATAAATAATAATACTAACTACTATCTCGACAATCATGTAAGTAATCAGTTCTTATTAGAAGACGCTAAACTTGACCTTCCAATGACCATTATAAAATAAGATTGTGTTTTTTCACCACTCTTGGCAACTATATTGGTGATTAAGATTATAAAATGGAATGCATTTTGCTATTCAGAAATAAAGAAACAATAAAATTGCTTTATGAATTGAATCGGAATATTAAATGACCTGCTTTCATTCCGGTTGCACACATTATTTTGCCCACAAGTTTATTTCTAGTTCCATTAGTATCCCCAATGTTTTAATCAAAAGCTGGTTACATGGTGTTAAGGAGATACATTGTTCATATTATTGTTTAATAAGAATCGGATTTAAAAGATTTCTAATTAAGATAGCTGTCCTGGATGTTCTGTCATTACTTAGAGGACACATTATGACAACTGATTTCGACAATAATTTATGTTTCACGGCGAGACGTATCCTAGAAATCCCTAAGACGACCCACTGACCGTTTTATTCCATGTTCTGGTTGGGATCATCACTGGGATTGATGATCCTAGATTGCTAGGTAGTGGAATAAAAATAGCCTACCCTTGGTTCCGAATCCTGGCCACCATCCTGACTCCGGAGGTCCCTTTTTTCCCTTCTTTTTTTTACCTTTGGCACCCATTATGTTATTAATTAGAAAATTTGTATTATAAAAATGTAGGCACTATGAAATAAATTTTACAAAATTATACTCGACATTATAAAAAATGATGTTTTACCAAAAACTCACCATTACAAAACTGACTGTTTCTGTACTTTCTGTCCAAGTTGCCCTTTCATTTGTTTTTAAAATTAAATTACGAAGCTCGTGCTTCTCGATTGATGAGGTTCCTTGGTTTTAAATGGTTTTTGCCTATTGACTTTAATGTCAAATTGACAAATTGTCAATCAGATTTACACGATTGACTGTTTTTTTTTTAACAAAATCAAAACATTGCCATAGTGATGTGTAATATATCGATTTTTATTCAGCCAAAAAGTTTTTTTCATTCATTCAAAACGTCATATCAATAACAAGTAAAAATTGAGTTTGGATTTTAATTATTATTCAAGATAAATTATAGCTTCAACGGCGATGTAATTTTTTGGTAAAGATTTAAATACCTAATTACTAAAACACATTAGGTTATTTTAAAATCACGAATAACAAACAGCAAAAGATTTGAGAGCTTGTTATAAATTCCTAGCTTAACTAATAAATTATTCAATTTATTTGACTTTGTACAATGTAAACTATCCTTATATATAGGTGACCTTGAAAGGTCATTGAAAACAGTATATGTAAGCATCTACATCACTAACAAAATATGCATTATTATGTATTATAAATAATGTGAAAGTATCTCTTCTTTAAAATTTGGGGCTAAATTATCAAAAAATACTGATAAGTATAATATGAGATTTGACTTAAAATATTATGAATGTTGGTTAAATGAAATTGATATTCCACCAGTCTTAAAACTTATGGTTCTACATTAAATAAATTGAGCGATATTGGTTTGTTACAATTTTCCTTACTACCTATAAACCTCTAAGGTAATTCCTGAAAGATTAGTAATAACTTAAAAGTATGACGCCACAAGCGTCAAATTTGAACGATGGGTTTTTTGCTTAATATTAACTATTGTCAGTAATAAGAGCTTCCTCAATAGATATGGCATGATTATAAAATATAATATTAATACATCCATTAATTGCATAGATTTTTGGTTCTAACCAAATAAAATACTAACCAAACCGTAAATTATATAACTTTCTAAACATTCTGGAGCTTAACAGCCGAAATAATGCATTTAACTAATAATTTGTGAATAATTAAGTATATAAACTTACTTTTTTATTAATATTTTATCCGGTGAAACACAGACACTCCCGAACTGCTACGTTGTACTGTCAAATAGTAAGTCGTCGAGAGGACACATACATAAAGGTCATTTGAAGGTCTAGTGATAGCACGATGCGCGAAACAGTTCCACCTACCAATTAAACGCCACCTAGCGGAAGCTATCAGAACTACGATGATAAGTGTCGTTTATTTTTCTACGTGGAAGCTGTTATTGTCCCGGCTTGGACGTAGTTAGTAAATGCCACGTTAGATAGCGCTGTTTTCAGTGAAAACATATTATTCTAGTAATTCATGTTCGTTTTTTTTTGTAAATAGTATCGATCAGAGACCAACATCAATACAGTGTGTGTGGACCATCACTAGTCCATTTAACTTTTGTCGTGAGCCGGGACTTTTGATTCCGTTTAGAAATTGGGACTCTCAAATAAACCTTAGTGTGATACCAAAATTAAATGTAGATCATTAATATTATTAACATACTTATTTTTAAAAATAAGCTTTTTATTTTTCAGGTGGCGGTATTAGTTCCGAGTTTGGCCACGTGCCAAAAGATCCTGTTATATAACGACTTTCGATAGCTAATCCGTTTTTTTGTTTTTTAAATCATTGGATAATTTAGTGTTTCGCTGGCGACATTTATGATTTTATGATGCGTATGAGATTGGCCGAAGAAAACCGCACAGAGTTATGAGTCTAAGATTATGGGGAAAACCAGGGAAGACCTTTGTCCAGCAGTTAGAATTTCGTCTATTGTGGATGCATTTCCAACACACTAATTTTATTGTTAACTTAATTGATGATGGCCTTTGCTGGCTGTCTCTGATAGTTTCTTGTTTCTAAGATTTTATAGCTCCAGGTACTTTCGATCTCGGCTGCTTGATGTAAAAATCTATTCCAATAAAATACGCCAATCGTCGACGTAGGTAAGGGGGCCTCCCTCCCTCCTGGTGAGATGTCGTGAGATTTTATTCAACCCCCTCCCCCATCCCCCAATCTCACGTGAGTTTTTTCAAATGGGGTTTCTTAGGTAAACGCTTTGGATTGTTACGACTAGTCAGGGTTGGGCAGTATTTGAATTACTTGTAATTAAAATACGTAATTGAAATACAAATACGTATTTTGTATTTGTATTTCAATTACTTCCTTAAAATGTAATTTGTAATTCGTATTTCAAATACCTGACGACGAAGTATTTTGTAATTAGTATTTCAAATACTTAAGGCTTCAAAATACATTTTAACATTAAAATACATTTAACCCTCATTTAGCGATCGTGAGTGTGCGAGCGTACTTTTAAGCTGGTTATTTTGCTTTTAATTCATTTTTGCCACCGAGTTCCGAACGAAAGTTACTTAACACTTTTTTGTGGTGGTTTTTGAAGGCGATTATTTTTATTTTGAAAAAGTTTTTGTAACTATAAAGTATTTTGTATTTCAATTAAAAATAGCTAAAATACTGTATTTTGTATTTTATATTTCAAATACCTTACTTAAAGATATTTGGTATTTTGTATTTCAATTACTTGCGATACTGTATTTTGTAATTTGTAAGTATTTCAATTAAAGCAAAGCATGTATTTTGCCCAGCCCTGCGACTAGTTAAGACTAGATCAATATTGCTGAGAGTTTAATTATAAGTGTAATAAAGCATGTACAATCTGGAATACCTACATGGACCAAAATAGTATAATTTTTTTTTGTTTCAATCAGAAAAAAAATTGCGTGATATTTGCCGAGACCCCCTCTCTACAACGTAAGATTAGATGAGATTTGAACTTTTTCATTTCACTTCACGTGATTTATGGACGCCCCCTAACAAGAATAGCAATAAGTCTGCTAGATTAAAATGGAATTGGATGGGCCATGTAGACAGAATAGATTGGAATAGATGGACCACGCAATGCAGGCTGCCAGAGCCCAAGAGGATGGGTGCTGTCTCTGTCACGGAGAAAGGTTTTAATTTGGTGGGTGGAAAAAAAAATCAAATGACTCCTCCCGCTCTGGGCGTAGCGGAAGGGAGTGTCAGACTTCTACTAACTAAAAACCACCCATACTCCTTCTTAGCCCTTTGTGTTCCGGGGCCGCGGTATCTCTTTAACAACCTGCAGCCCCGAGCTGAGGAGGGCCTGTAAAACACTAGCGACCTAGAAGCATGTGAACTCCTATCTGGAGGCCTTACACTGAACTTCACTGAAGGTGCCCAAAGGATATCCTAGGTTGGCTTGCGAGAGGCTATTCACAAAAAAAAGGCATTTCTGGGACTATCACACCAGATAGAAGTGGAAGGCATGTTCTCTAATGACTGAATTTTATTTCAGAAATAAAATAAAAATACATAAGGACTGTTAGTATTCTTATTTTGCCCTGCAGTGGAACAAAACAGATTGATGAACAACAATTTAACAGAAACAGTCTGCGTACTAAGATGGTACACACGGCTACACATATTATCAAGCTATACATTTCCAGTTTACGCTGATCTCGCACTGTACGAAAATCCTATACAATGCGAGACCAGCTTATACTGGAAATGTATAGCTTGATGTGTAGCCGTGTGCTTTGCGAAATTTTACGCATGTAAACTTGGGAATAAAACTGTTATTGCCAGATAAACCAATACTTAAACTACATATCAGAAAATATCTAATTTAAACAGTGAGAAATACAAATAAAATAAATATCCTAACACTTTTATACATTCGTTGTAACAAAATGACCTGCACGAAGTTCGGAGCTGCCAAGATAATTACGTATAGTGATTCAGATATTACGGCGCTTTTATGCACTGGAGTTCTTTACATAAATTCCGGACCGAGGTTGGTCGCAGTAAGGAAACCCTGCTGACGTGGAGATTTCTTAATAATTCTGCTTTGGAGTGTAAATGTTGTGGTTTTCCACAAACGATGGGCATGGCACGTAATATCGTGTCCTGCATCTCTTGTTGTTTGTTCATCACAGGAACAGATGGACGCCAAACCACAGGCCAAACTACAAGACCGACATAAATTTAGATTGCCATTGACACGCTATGAAGGAGAAGAATGTGATCGCAAGACGCTACAGCTTTACAATGAAGAAGTGGCCTTACAATTTAAGGCACTCTTAAAGAGCTGACGCGATTCAATGTTCATAATAATACTATGAGAGACTTCATAATAGTAATAGCGAGCAGAGTTATTGGTCGTAAAGAGCAAAATTGAAGTGCAAAAGAAGCAGATACCTAGGTAGGAATATCTTCTCTTCATCCGTTTTATAAGGTACGAGTTTTGCCCACGGCTTTGTGGATAAAAGTATCCTAATCCTACATTTATTTCATTGAAATGTTAAGGTGTGAAAGGTAACAAACAGAAAGACAAAGTTACATTCACATTCGCTAAGGATTGTAGGAAATAACAAGAATGATTAGTGTTTAGCGGTGGCTAGGAGTAAAAATATTAGCAAGCCATCAAGATGATAATAGGACTTCCAATCTACTCATCATCTTTCTTTATTGTGTGGTTACTGTCTAATCTGGTATCAGAGTTGTTATGCCGTCCATGGGCTTCTGTCATGGCTTTACAGAAAGGCAGAACATATTAACACATGAAATAACCGGTGGCGAGATAAAAGACGACATAGCGTCGCCGTCGCTGTAGAATGATAACTTGACAACCTCGTAGGTATGTCCAGAAATCCAAACTTTACAGGAATCGAAAAAAAAAATTGGCATTTCGACATTTTATGGCATTATATAGTCATTATATTGGGTTCACGGGTTCACCGTGTTATAAATAGGGAATGCAATCTCGGACGAGATCGCTAAGTCGAGATCTCCATGGATCAGAAATTCGATCTCGGCGAGATCTCGGCATTTTCGAGATCTCGAATGGGTTTCGAAAAGTATTGTTTTAATTAGATAACTGAAACATGATTGTAACTGCTTAGTAGTTGTGATTATGATGAGTGATGAGATGAGTAAGATTCAACATTAATTATTGAAAAAAGTCTTTAATTTTCTATCATTTTACATAAGCTTAGATATTAATGAAAACAAAAATTCAAACCCGTAAAATCTCAATCTCCTAAAGAAAGTTTATATTTTAAAAAAGAATGATAGTGAAAACAAAAATTTACAGAAATTACTATTTTCAAAATCACTCCTAAACTAGGAGCGATTACTCCTAACTAAATTAAGAGTATTTTTGGTAAAAGCTTTTAAAAAAACAAGTTGTGCTTAGACTGCTGTCGGATAAACAGCACCTTATGTCAGTCATATGGAGTCCGACACTTTCCTTTCTAACGCTCGATCCCGTCAATCTCAGCCGAGATCTCAACATTTTATCCTTCGAGATTGATCTCAAATATTGACGACACGGTTGGCGCAGTGGCTGAGCGATTGGGCTGCTGCGCTGCGTGTCGCGGGTTCGATCCCCGCACGGAACAAATATTTGTATGGCCTACAGAATAGTTGTTTCGGGTCTGGGTATTTGTGTATGTGAGTTTAAATGTTTGTGAACGCACCCACGATACAGGAAATTCCTAAAGAGGGGCAACGTTTTTTAAATAAAAAATAATAATAACGAGGCGAGATCTCGGGTGATCGGGATCTCGCAAGATCGGTATTCCCTTCCCTAGTTATAAAATACGTGGTTTTCATTCGATTCTCAAGAAAAAAACAAAAGTACATTTTTGATAGGTACCTATAGGTACTACCTACTACCTACCTACGTAGGTACCTATTCTGCAGCGACGTAGTTGCCATTGGGGGAAAAACCTGGATGAGGCTAGAGGAACTTGGAGATTGGCACCAGAAAAGAGAGACCTATTCCCTGCAGTGGGTGAATTTGGGCTATGGATGATGATGACGATGAACTGGAAATATATTTCCACAATCTGTCCAGCATTAATCCGTGTAATAAAACAACCGCCCGTATCATTATGATAACACAGGGTTATCTAAATCATCACAGAAACAAATACATATAGTAGTATATTCAGTCGGAGTTAAGTGCTCTTATATGACGAGGTAAGTTTCTTTATATTCTTTAACTGTCACGCGCGACTACCTCACCATCATCTGCCTAGCTTTTTCCTAACTATGTATGCTTCCATTCCAACCTGATACTCGAACAGCTGATTACCGGTACGTATCTTGCATGGGGCGACTGCCTGTCTGATCTCCAAAAACTGACGAAGCCGACCCCAACCTAGTTGGGAAAAGGCTAGGCAGATGATAAGACACACGTACCCCGACTGCAGCTATTTAGAGAAATAAAGATAAATACTAGGTAAATAGTAATGTTTAAGTAGGTAGGTACTCCTACCTAACTACATCAGACTCGCTTTTCGTATGTAAATTAAAAAAACGGATTAAGTATAATCTTAGGCACGGTTTTCAATTTAATTAAGGACAAAAAAAGTTTCATTAGTAGACTAGCCGAATTTCGTTACTTTTTCACAAAAAGTCGCTCTGTGAAAAAAAGTTAGTTCATTCGGCCAAATGTAAAACGTTTCTGAAACCATTGCATACATTTTTTACTTTTGCAACGCAGTTTCGTGAAATACCCGTGTTTTTAATTTCGTTGTTCAGTGAATTTTATTTGGACCGTCGGAGTTTCAAATAAACAAATTGATAAACTGAAATTGTGCTTAGTGGCTTAATGAAATTAATAAACATTTAATGTCAAACAGATTTAAATAAAATGTCCAACAGTTTAACAGTTTTATAAATAACTAGCTGATGCCCGCGGTTTCAACCGCGCGGATGTCGGTTATCGCTACCGATGTTATCGCGACCAAAAGTAATATTTTCGTACCCCCCTTTCAACCCTTTGAAAAAAGTTTTTTTTTTTTTATTCAAAAGTAGCCTTTGTCCTTTCTCGGGTATCAAAATATCTCCATACCAAATTTCATGCAAATTGGTTCAGTAGTTTAGGCGTGATTGAGTAACAGACAGAGAGACAGACAGAGTTACTTTCGCATTTATAATATTATTATATTATATAGTATAGTATAATTATATAGTATGGATGGATTAGGTACGGTCTACCTATGATGATAAGAGAATTTAAATGAGAGGGCGTCCATAAATTACGTGAGATGTTTTAGGAGGGGAGGGGGTCGAGTGAAATCTCATCTAATCTTACGTTGGAGAGAGTGGGGTCTCGGCAAATATCATCATCATCAGCCTATAATGTTCCCACTGCAGGGACTCAGGCCTCCTCTCTAGGAGAGGGATGGGCTATAATCCACCACGCGGACCCAGTGCGGATTGGCAGATGTAACATGTCTTCGAATTTTTTGGTTCTAACTTCTAAGACATGCCGGTTTCCTCACGATGTTTTCCTTCACCGTTTTGAGAGCAGCGGTGATGAAATAAATTACACAAAGTAATGCGCCTGCCAGGGTTCAAACCCGACACCACTGGGCCACCACTGCTCTTGGCAAATATCACGCAATTTTTATTCTGTACAACAAAAAAAAAAACAATTTTGGTCCATTTAATCCAGATTGTACATGCTTTATTACACTTAGGGGGCGTCCATAAATTACGTGAGGTGTTTAAGGGGGGAGGGGGTCGAGTCAAATCTCATCTAATTTTACGTTGGAGAGAGGGGGGGGGGTCTCGGCAATTATCACGCAATGTTTTTTCTGATTGAAACAAAAAAAATATACTAGTTTGGTCCATTTAATCCAGATTTTACATGCTTTATTACACATAAAATTAAACTCTCACCAATATTGATCTAGTCTTAACTAGTCGTAAATAAAAGCACGAAGCAATTTTTTTTTTCTTTTTACCATAATAGGTAATCCAACGCGTTTACGTAAGAAACCCACAGTTTGAAAAATCTCACGTGAGATTGGGGGATGGGGGAGGGGGTTGAATAAAATCTCACGACATCTTACCAGGGGGGGAGGGAGGGACAGAAAATTAAAAAAAAACTCCTCACGTAATTTATGGACGCCCCCTTATAATTAAACTCTCAGCAATATTGATCTAGTCTTAACTAGTCGTAAATAAAAGCACGAAGCAATTTTTTTTTCTTTTATACTGTAACAATCCAACGCGTTTACGTAAGAAACCCACATTTTGAAAAATCTCACGTGAGATTGGGGGATGGGGGAGGGGGTAGAATAAAATCTCACGACATCTCACCAGGGGGGGAGGGAGGGACAAGAAAAAAAAAACACCTCACGTAATTTATGGACGCCCCATGATGACAAATTAAAAAAAAAAACATTTGTTTTGTATTAAATTACTTTCCGATACCTACCTACTTAAATTATTATATTATTTTTATTAAAAAGGCCTTATTTAACTATGCATTGAACAAGTGGGTGTTATAAATCAGTTTCTATAACTCAGAAAGCAACATATTATACCTAATACTAACTTATTATAATAGGTAAAGCCGATGGCTAAATATTATCTATTCGGCTATGAATAATACAAACCGGTAAATAACCTCGGCTTTCATAAGGCGTTAATGTTGAATTTATTAATATTTAATATTTCTAATATTCATCAATACCCACGTAGGTAGGTACCTACCTATTTACGTTAACTAGGTTTATAATTTTATTCCGAGTAGGTACTCGTGCTAAGGCCTCCACTATCATTTTATTGGTTACTAGCTGAGATTCGCGCCCTTGACCGCGGGTAATTATAAAAATACTACTTAATTTATTTACAATACAAATAGTATTTTTTTATGATGTTCCGTAAGACACGTAGCGCCATCTATTATCATGAACGTTATTGTTGTTTTATCGGGATGAAAAGGTATCCTGTGTTCGTTTCTGCACAAAGGACAACGAACACGCATTTCTGTTTGATTGGATCTGTGGGTTGGGTGTGAAAAGGTAACAAACAAACAAGCAAACAAACAATGCGGTACATTTTCACCAATTTCACCCAGGTGCAAATTATTTTCACATCTATGTAGTTCACCATGTTCTCCACAGATGGCGCTGTAGATTGACGTCACGTTTCTGAATCGCGGTGTTAAGATTCTCCGCCGTTTGGTTGGGTCTCTCGTTCTGAATAGAGCCGTTAATCTCTGGTTTCCCTTCAAAACGCATAAATCTTTCGCCTTTTACTAAAGATTTCCGTGGAGGGGAACACTCAAATGAGTCTTACGTATTAGACATGGTCGTTTTCGTATTTAGTTGCTAACGGATATATGTAACCGATATTCAGTTTTCATATCGATATCGAAAACCGTTTTCAGATATCGATATCAGTAGAACGATTTGCACAAGTAACTGTGAAACGAACGAAACGCAAACTAACGACACACACAAACTCACACTTTTACCGATATTACATTAATTATTATTATGGAATCTTTGTTGTAACTAAATATTAATAGAAATTAGACCTTATTGCTAGCGCGTTAGGATATCGATATTACGCACGCACTATTATAACCAATCACTAGCCGAAGTTACGTAATATTCGCTTCATCACTTTTACGCCAGTAAAACATTGAATGGTAAGACAGAGACAAAGCGAATAAAAACCGTCGATGTCATATCGCTCATGATGTGAAGTTTGCGTTTTGTTCGTTATTACATATTCGATATTATTCGTAGTTCGTTCTCGTTGTTGCGCTTTGCATAAACCATAACTCGATGAAGTTTTTGTGAAAACGGTTATGTATATTTAGATATCGATATGGTATGATACTAAACACATATCCGATATAAGTTACGTTTTGATATATCGAACCCATGCCTATTACGTATTATTGAAATACTCTGCTTCGGCAGAGTTTATAGAGATGGGTAACTAGCCGAATAGCTTAGCTAGCCAGCTATTTGTGGTGGAATAGCCGGCTAGCTAGCCAGCTATTTGGCTACTTGGCTATTGACCAATAACAACTAGCCCTCGCTAGCGGCGCAGCGGCGCGCGGCGTAGCTAGATCAAGATCAACTGCCCAACAATTCGAGTTCGATCCTCACCCCGGCAACATAAATAATAATGTTTGGAATATTCATGATTTCGTTTTTCATTTACTTTTTATTTTATTTCCTAATTTTTTTAAAATAAATGACTTCTCGTAGGTCGTACGTATTCTAACTATCGTAGTTCGTAAATTCTACACTAAACGATGAAATTACTAAGTATAATGCCCTCTCTTTCCCTCATCTATTTTGTGACTATTGTGAGAAAGAGATGTGCGATGCGAGTGAAGTTCGCACTCGCGCGTCTCACACTCACACTACTCAGTGCAGTAAGCACGCACACAGCTAGTCAACTAACGGCTACTCCAGCTAGCCGGCTACCGAATATCGGGACGGCTACCGGCTACGGCAACGTAGCGCGTATTAGTTATAATATACTCTGTGGCGACTATCCGCTGTGCCATTTAGCCAGTAGCCAATAGCTAGCTATCGTGTTGACGGATATCATAGCCGTAGTTATTTCATTAATAGCCGTTATTTGGCTAGTTATTGGACTAGCTACCCATCTCTAAGAGTTTATAATTCCTATGAAATTATGAAAATTAAATATTCAGTGAATGAATATTTCAAAATATGTAAAATCTCGTCACGATCAGATACAGTCAGTGAAACAATTTTGAAAAAAATAACATGAATACTGTGATTTCTTGGAGCTCTAATTAGGGAAAGAGTACGCATAGCTATAGGGAAGCTTGTGGTAAATAATAACAGCCGCTTGGGTCGATCTTCAGGTTACGCTATTGTGCATACTGGGCACACTTGTGCACTGGGTTGGTGGGGAATAAGACCACTGGTTGCTTGTAGTTTCTTCTTTTTATTAGGAGAGTTTCTTACTGAAGTAGTAGCTGGATTCGGAATGAATTTTACAACCAAAATGTTCCCATTTTTATATACAAATTTCTAAGGCGCTGGCCAATCATAATTAAGTGTTTGCGCATGCGTAATGGCCTCTATATACAATTTGGCGCCGAAAAATTACTATTTCTGCGCGGGAAATTTTAGTATGCTATTTTTAGTGGTAAAACATCCCTTACAATATATAACATATTTTCCTAATCTTAGGACTAACTTATATTACATAATAAACACAAAAACTATACAAAAAACCTTGATTTACACCTTAAAATTACAAAATTACTGAAACGGTTCTCGTTAAAGTAACGCAACGCAGTAGCTAAGCTTCGTGAACTGTGAACCTAAACACTAGCGCCGCTAGGCGGCAGGAATGCACAACTTAAGATTATGCCTTTACTATAAAAACTGGAGTACACTAGCGCCGCTAGGCGGCAGGAATGTAAATCACTTATAACATCAAGCCTGATGGGCGTAAGTAGAGCTAATGCTATCTTAAAAACACTTATAAACATCGTAATAAACTAATTCTAACGCTATTCAAATAATATCACAACATTTACGTATCGTCACTAACGTCTATGTAACACTGCACTATTTATCACTGTCCCGCACAGCTATGATTGCCTACTGGACTCAATGTAACGCACTCAGAACATTGTGCTGATGAATGCATTGAATCACAGAACAGAAAAAATTGTAAGTATTGCAGTCGTGATAACATAAAAAAAACATTAATGGACTGTATTAAAAAAAATAACTTTGAGTTCGAATATCTCCTCAACTAAAAGGTAAAGGAATAGTCTAGAACAAAAATAATATAAAACTCGCAATGATGACGTCAATTAAAATCGGTTAACTTAAGCCATTTTTTTAGATATTACACTATTTATTTTACTTTTGTCTATCTTTTTATTTACTGTTTCCGAATCACAAGTAAAAAAAAATATAGTCAAATACCCAATTATTTTAAATGTTCTATCTGTGTCCTCAGGATGACGACATACTTCTCATACCCCGAGCCTGCGCTCCAGAAGGAGTTGAAGACCACAGCTGAAGCTATTGTGGCTCCAGGGAAGGGAATCCTGGCTGTTGATGAAACCAATGGTGTGTCATAATCATAACAATTTATTTTCTAGTCTACATTGTGTCCCACTGCTGAAAAAAGGCCTCCCCTTTCTCTTTCCATACCTTTCTATCATGAGCGATCTCTGGCCAT
Source organism: Diarsia dahlii (assembly GCA_949775195.1). Lineage (NCBI taxonomy): Eukaryota > Metazoa > Arthropoda > Insecta > Lepidoptera > Noctuidae > Diarsia > Diarsia dahlii. The sequence continues at coordinate 7,830,512 of OX459210.1, read as the reverse complement.
GTTAGCCCCGCAAACATGATCAGATCGTCACGCCATGCGCCACCTTCGTCGCGGTCAACCTCCACGGCGCTGTAACCTCAGACGTCTAGTGTGACGATCTTTGCCCATCTCTCCGGGTGCATCTGTGCTAGGTGGCCTAAAAAAAACTAATCATCATCATCATCATCAGCCTATAATGTTCCCACTGCAGGGACTCAGGCCTCCTCTCTAGGAGAGGGATGGGCTATAATCCACCACGCGGGCCCAGTGCGGATTGGCAGATGTCACATGTCTTCGAATTTTTTGGTTCTAAGACATGCCGGTTTCCTCACGATGTTTTCCTTCACCGTTTTGAGAGCAGCGGTGATGAAATAAATTACACAAAGTAATGCGCCTGCCTGGGTAAAAAAAAAACTAATAAACTAATTTTATTAGTCAATAATTTTGTTTTTGTTGTTCGGCCTACGCTGTCTCACTACTGGGCAAAGGCCTTACCATGGCTTTCCAAGTTTGTTTACAAATAAATTGTTATAAATTCAAAATCTTTAATCTTCTTTATCTTTACATAGTATAGAACAAAGTCGCTTCCACTGTCTGTACGTGGTCTGTACGCTGAGATGTTTTAAACTATGCAACGGATTTTAATGCAGTTTTCAGCAGTAGATAAGTGATTCAAGAGGAAGGTTTATAATTATCTACATTACACCCTTGCGAAGCCGGGGCTTATAATAATTTCATACGGTCACAGGTCACCGGGCACAACTAGTGTTCAATAAGATTCCCATTAAAATTCGATCAGTGGTTCTATTCCTGTACCAAGACTTGTGACCCAAATTGAAAATCCGCAAGTACCGTACAGTTTTTCAATATTTTTTATTTATAATCTTTTCTTGGCATCATAATACAAACGCGCGCGTTCCCGCACCCGCGCCGCTCCCCGCACCGCGCTGCCAGTCTGGTCAAGCACTTAAGGATTCTTCAAAAAGCAGTTTCATGAAAAAAATAAAGATTGAAATGGACCTTAACGGTTGATGGCACTAGCACAGGCAATAGTCCGCCCCCACAACATACTGGGTGTATTTTAGGTACACTTCTGCTTAACCTTTCAGGGCGTTAAAAATGGCCACTTTAGCAGATCATAATATGAATTGCGTTAAAATCCTTTCTTAATAGTAGCTAACTGCGCCTGTGACCATTTAAGAAAATAGATCATAATAGGAAAATAATATGATTTCCGTAAAACAACGTAAAATGGTCACAGACGATTCATATTATGATCTGCTAAAGTAGCTATTTTAGACCCCGGCTCTCTCAGTCGCTCACAATTTAGGACCCACTAGTGCTAGGCAACTGGGGTTATCCTAGTTGTATGCCCCTTTGTGCCTATTGGCCTTGTTTTGTTCTGTCTCCTGCTGATATTATCAAGGGAAGTGGAAATAATGTTTTTCCTACTCTTATGCTCAGACCAACAAAAAAAGGAAGACGGCGCGCCACGAACATCAAAAGTGAGTCAACTTTTTATCTATGTGTGTTTTTAGTGTAGGTGTGTGCGTGAGCTTGTATGTTTACTTGCTATAGGCGTGTGGTTTTGTGACTTCACTGTTGGTGTTCGCGGCGCGCCGTCTTGCTTTTTTTCTTGGTCTGAGCTCCTATGATATCATTTTCTGATTAATTAAGTTGTGGGATCATCATCATCAGCCTATAATGTTCCCACTGCAGGGACTCAGGCCTCCTCTCTAGGAGAGGGATGGGCTATAATCTACCACGCGGGCCCAGTGCAGGTTGGTAGATGTCACATATCGTCGAATTTTTTGGTTCTAAGACATGCCGGTTTCCTCACGATGTTTTCTTTCACCGTTTTGAGAACAGTGGTGATGAAATAAATTACACAAAGTAATGTGCCTGACGGGGTTCGAACCCACGACTCACTGTTCGTAAGTCGGGACTGCCGCCACTGGGTCACCACTGCTCTCCACCATTTCCAGTTGTGGGATCCAAGACAGTAATTCGTTGAGATTCATTATCTCAGTGCTTTTCTGTTGGTTGGTTGTTGTTGGATTTGCAGTGGTATGGGAATAGTGTAGCGGACTTGTAACCCTTCAGGGATTATATAGATGACGATGAAGACACAGACGATGATGATGATCACACGTCATGTTGATGCTGTGTAACATTGGCTAATTAATTTAAAGACTATCATGTTATTAATACTGAAAGCGGGATATTTACCATGTTTACTTTTTGTCTTTTTAGGGTTCCGTAGTCAACTAGGAACCCTTATAGTTTCGCCATGTCTGTCTGTCCGTCTGTCCGTCCTCGCTTAATCTCTGTGACCGTTCGTTAGCACTAGAAAGCTGAAATTTGGTACCAATATGTGTATTAATCACGCCGACAAAGTGGTAAAATAAAAATTGGAAATAAATGTTTTATTCGGGTAGCCCCCCTATATGTAAAGTGGGAAGTGTTTTTTTTTAATTTCAACCCTAACGTGTGATATATTGTTGGAAAGGTATTTAAAAATGAATAGGGGTTTACTAAAACAATTTTTTGATAATGTCAATAATTTCGGAAATAATCGCACCAAAAGTAAAAAACAATGTGTCCCCCCCTCTAACTTTTGAACCATAAGTTTAGAAAATATGAAAAAAATCTGAAAAGTAGAACTTTCTAGGAAAATCATTTTGAACTTGGATGGAAACAACAGATGAAAACAGCAGTTAACCAATATAATTTGGTCCCTGAATCGTATGAGCGCCTATACAATCCAGAGGTCAGTCCAGTTTCATTGACCCGTAGAAGAAATTGTAAAAATTATAGCATACCGTTTTGGTACGGAACCCTTCATGTGCGAGTCCGACTCGCACTTGGCCAGTTTTTAAGACCGATTTGTCTGCTCATAAACATGCACTAGCAATTACTTCAGTTCATCTGTGATCATGGTGCTTGTTCCCGAAATAACGGGAACTGGAAACAAAAAGAAAACATGGTAAGTATACCGTTTTCAGTATAATAATAGTGTCTATCATGCGGTTTTTCAGAGGGCATCGGTAAACTTCTGGCCGCCGTTGGACAGCAGAACACTGAGAATAACAGAAGAAGATACCGCCAGCTTCTGTTTACCACTGAGGTGAGTGGAGAACCAGTTCTGTATACTTACTCATTAGTTTGTTCGACCGTACAGACTTATATTTCCATTCGCAAAGTCATGTGAACATCAAAAACAAAAAGATATTCTGTCACGAAGGCAGGAAACAACGTTAGGGTTTCCTATTAAAACTTCCCTCACGTGCCTTAGGGACAACACAACCTTGCTTTTGTTTTTGTCGCACAAATGCCTCACAAGGGATTCCTGTACTTTTTGCTGATGAATGTTTCACGCCTCGAGAGGTAAGCAACGTTTGTATGCCTCAGAAACTTTTAATTCTTTTTTTTAGTTGTCAGGGGAATTTATTTTGTGTTGGCTTTTTTATTGTTACTTAACGGTTGATTGAAGAGCTTGTTGGTAGATAATAACAGCCGCTCGGAACAATGTTTAGGTTAAGACGCGCTTGTCTAGGTTGGTCTGTCGATAGGTGACCCTGACCATCACCCATTACATAATTATCGAGTTTCCTCCATGCTTCGGATAGTCCCGGCTGTCATTTATACTCTATGTCTTCTTCTCATCTCTGCGCCAGACTCCACCTTACTCCACCTGTCATTAGTGCGCTTTGCTAGGTGTCCTGCCCAATTCCATTTGAGTTCCATAACGCGATTTCCAATGTCGGTAACTTTTTTACGTCCTCATTATACTTTTCCTAGCTCTTTATAATTTTAACTAGTACATAATTAACTGGTAACGTTACAGAACCTCTCGGAACACGTGTCAGCAACAATTCTCTTCGACGAGACGGTGCACCAGAAGACAGATGATGGCATATCTTTCATTGAGCTGCTGAGGAAGCAGAACATCATTCCTGGTATCAAGCTGGACTTGGATGCAGTTCCTCTGTTCCTCTCGCAGGACGAGGTAACAACACAAGGTATTTACTTTCCCGTCTTCTTTATCGTCGACTGAGTCGTTGATATTGTGGTCGCAAGCACGACTGCTTATCATGAGTTCGTTTTTGCCGATTGATGTACTGAACCCTAAAACGACTAAATAAACTAAACTTACAACGAACTATAAACATAAAAACGACTCAGCCATTGCCATACTTATTTCTTACTGGAAAAGCTAATTCAAAAAGTACTAGACTACTAGTACAACATAGTGAACTTATTTTCATCAAGATCATATTCAGCTATATATACCTACTACAGCACGCTTAATAATTTGCAAGGAGTTCCAAAAATACTCTTCCAACCCCATGATAAACTTTTCTCTTTCTTTTTCAGGTCTCGATAACCTAGCATCCCGTTGCGCCGAGTACAAGAAGCAAGGTTGCAAGTTCGCAAAATGGAGGTGTCCCCTCAAGATTGGGGAGAACATCCCATCAGTCCAGGCCTTCAACGACACGGCTCAGGTCCTGGCGAGGTACGCCTCCATCTGCCAGAGCCAGGGTTTGGTGCCCATTGTGGAACCTGACGTACTTTTGGATGGTGAGTGTAGTTTAAGCGGTTTCGTGCTTCAACACCGGCTGATTATTTTAAGAATTTTCTTTACTTGACTTGCTTTTCTGACTGTCCTGTAATGACTGCCAAAAACCTATAAACGACTGCCGGGACCCACAGCTGAACTCACTTTCCGATACACAGAGGGACCCTGTCCCTAGTAGTAGCAGTAGGAACAAGGTCCGAGCTACCGGCGGTCAGGGCTCTTGAGTACAGTATCAAGCCCTTGATCCAGCTGCCATGCTCATAATTAATTATTTATAAATTATTATAACATCAAACAGTACACATAACAATCAAGATACCTAATTACTTGATTGAATGCAACATAATTAATGCTCGGCTCGAATTTGAAGCCACTTCGCTGAGATAATAAACAAGCAAATAACATTATTGCGTAGTAAAATTTAATAATGTATGATAATATACATATCGTCTGCTTACTGCGAAAAGATGATAAATGCACTTTTTTACCAAATTCAGTTAAAAACGCAGTTAAATGTAATTTTTCACGGGCTATCTACTGGTAGAACCCAATAAATGCTATGTCCAATGGCTGCAGAGATAATGAATGTGTAAAAGTGATATCTTACACATTTTGAAAAAAATGTAGCAGGCTAACATAATAAACAATCTTATGCCCTAAATCCGTTTCAGTTTAAACAGTTAAATAACAATAAATACGGTTAATGCTTTTAAAATTATTAATTTGAATAGTAAAATGGTAAAAAATATTCTAAGAAAAGGTCATAAACGCATTTATTACATTTTACTTGTTAAATATTTCTACTCTGTTTACTTAGGTCTCTTCAGAAAAAAGGAAATAAATGTCGTATTTATGCTTTTTTAACAGCAAGAAAGAGAGCGATCGATCGCAGTTATCACATTGCGTACGCGAGTGCTCCACGTATTCCGCGAAATGAATAGGTCGATTATTTAGCAAGAACCTGTGTTGTGTGTTAACTATTGGATCATGGTTGGTACTCTTGTTTACCAACAGCAACCATTAAAGTAGATCGTCAACCTAAACCTTTAGTTAAAGGACCGCCATCGAAAGATTAAGATACTTAATTGAATTAAAAGTCGATAACCCAATATTTTTTGTTTGTAATAATTGATTGTGATCAAAGTTTGATTGCCATAACTTTGTGAAAAGTAATAAAATTGATTTGTTCTTAAAAAGCCACTTCATTTATTGTAGTTTCATAGATTACCTATGAAATAAACATCTATTTTTATCTATTTATTTAATGATCACTTTGCGAAGCTTTAGGACATAATAAGTGACATACTTAAACTAAAACTCTACAGGTAAAACCGGTTAAATGTATCAAAAATATCAATATTTCAGGGTATTTTGTGAAAGAAAGCCTTTCCAATCAAGTAATTGGTGTAAAGTACAGTAAGTCACATTACAAAATGGAAATGAGCTACTGAAATCAATGAATTCAGAAGATACAACCTGTTTGTTAAGTACAGGTAAAACGTGATAAATGCGACCTCCTTTCGATTCAAATTTAATTTTACAAAGTTTTTACTAACACCAAATATTACAGATGAGCAAATCTTAAAAGCAGAGTAGTTAGTGTAACATTTTGTATTATCATTTATGTAATTAAAGAGTTTTAAGTACATCAAATTAAAACTGAAACTTTAAAAAGTGATTTACTCAAATTTACATAAACTGCATTTATCATCTTTTCGCACTAAGCAGACGATATACTGGTGTGTCATCTGCCAATCTGCACTGTGCCAGGTGGGTGCTTACGGCCCACTCCCGGTCCCATCAACGGGAGAATAACCTAACCGGTCGTTAAAAGCCACTTGGGTCAATATTCAAGTTAAGCCGCGCTTGCCTTGGTTGATCCGTTGATAGGAGACCATCCATTACATACCGAGTTTCCTCCGTGCCTCGGAAAGCACGTTATCCTTTGGTCCCGTCAGTCATTTAAAGAACTTTGACAGTCGGTACAGGTTGTCCGTGGCCTGAAAGTCTGACAACAGACTATTCTTATTAATGTTGTTGACGGAAATCTAGGCAGATTTACAAATACAGGCATCAAAAATAATATCGAAATTAGCAAATATTTCACAAATTATTTTTAATTTGAAGTAACATTTTTGCATGTTTTTCATACATCGTAAGAAGTAATCCAAATCTTTTGTTACCAGGCGATCATGATATTGTAAGGAATCAGAAGGTGACCGAAACTGCTTTAGCGGCACTGTACAAGGCGTTGAATGACCACCACGTTTTCCTCGAGGGAACGCTGTTGAAGCCAAACATGGTTGGTATATAAATCAATAAAGATAAGGTACATATTTCTATACTACGAGAAAAAACCATTTATTTATAAATACTATAAACTAAACTAACAAGAAACTATAAAAAGGCATCAAAATACTGTTCCTCAACGCTGTTTGCCGGTAATGTGCCCAAAAGACTGGCGGCATTGCCTCGTTGTATGGCAACACTTTAGCCTCTGGCCACGATAAAAGCCAGCCCTTAGATCACGAGAGGCGTCAACTAAGCGTTTTGAAATTTCCTTAAACAGACTATGAGCACAAAGACCCCACGGCCCCAGAGATTCAACTCCAAAAGGCTGGAAAATATAGTTTCCATAAAGGTTAATATTTACGCCGCTTGATGTTCTCTGCAGCCGCAGCGGCTCCACCTATTATGAGAATAGGTCATAAAGTATTTATATCTGTATCCAGATAATACGATAAAGTGATGAATATAAATCTGGATGGATGGAGAGGGAAAGGAAGACCAAAGAAAAGATGGATGGAGTGTGTGAGGAACTGAGGAGTGATATGAAGGAAATAGTTATTTATCCAACATGTGAGGAAAGTTCGTTTTTCCTAAAAACGAATAGCAAATGAACTAGCTCACATGTTGCATACAAAACTTTTCACCACTCCCAGCAAGAAAGTATTCATAGTCATCATAGGTAAATAAATAACACCAGGGTGAGAAATTGTAGGAAATACAAAATATTAAACTGAAACTTACTTTTAATCCGAGAAAAGTATCATCTGGGGCATCGTTTAAAAATTTCTCAACTTGATTTGCCGTAAAAACTTTTGATTTCTTGCTTTTGAACCCAGAAGACTGGATTTTAAGAAATTAAATCAGCTTATGATATTCTTTTATATTTATGTTATGTTTCGTTACCAATACTAATTTTATCATAGAATATTAATACTCCACTATGTACTGGGTTGTTTCGTGTTTGAAATTTCCATGAAATAAGACAACAAAACCGTTTCGGAGAAAGTTTTCGCATTTTTTTAAAGTCTCCATTGATTGAAGGTATCGAACGCTTTAAGATATCTTTCCTTCGATTTTTTGGGCATAAAACTTAGTTAGGCATTTGAAGCAAGGTTTTTTTAACTCTTTTGGAGTTAAACTTAAATCTTCCTCACTAGAATCACTAATTTTTTTTACTAATCAAAATTGTAAACAAAACTTAGAATTTTGGCGCTAATTTGTTTTTTTTTTCGAATTTTTGTTTCTAATGTCCTTCATTCACAGGCTTCTTTGAGTGCGTTCAAAAATTATAATCCTAAATTTGACGATGTAATTTTTTCAATATTTTATTAAACTTTTTTAATGTCTCTGAACTTAACACTTACAATAATTTGATAAATTTTATAAAAAACATTAATCTTAACTTATAAATATTTCTATTCTAAGCATAAAATTATTTATTTTTTAAAATATCTTTAAAACTTAACATAAAAAAATCAGGCAAGGTTAGTTTCTGAGCCCGTCGGGGCCGCGGATTTTTGTACTAGATTACGTGGCCTCGGCGCAAGGGCAAAGAAGGAACATGGGTTCGGTTTTTAGTCAGTAGAAGTCTGACACTCCTCTTCGCTCTGCCCAAGAGCGGGGGGGGTCATTCGATGATTTTCCACCCACCAAAAAAAAAAAAAAAAAAATAAGGTTAGTTTCTGAACGGGATCATTACTTTCCTCACTGTTCAAACAGTGAGGAAAAACCAACTTTCCTCACAGTTTTCGTAGAGGAAAGACACTTCTTTCGTGCGGGAGTGGTGAAAAAGGAATATTATGATAGCGTGACGACTGACAGAGCAGAATGTAAGAAAAAAAAGGTCTTGCACCGACCCCAAATGACATGGGATAAGGGCAGCAAGATGATGATCTAGCAAACAATGATATTATAAAGAAAGATACGCCATGTTCATACTGAATGACGTTCAGATATCGTTGCGTTGTCATTAAACGGCTGAACGCCAACGTCAGACTACGACAGCGATAGATAATACGGAACATAATAAGATAGAAAGAGATAGCTAGTTTTTGTGTGTTGCGCTTGAAGTACACTAGAGTATCATAGAGTCGATTTACCACAGAAGAGACATTGAATTTTTATGACTGTTACCAATGTACAGCTACTAAGTAGGGGAGAGCGGGGCTAAAAGTGCCGGGGGTAAATTGTGCCGACGCGAATATCTCGAAAACAAAAAGAGGTAGTTATACGATCGTATTGTGTCGCGTAATGCCTAACAGTCGGGCACGCGCGGCTGCCATTTTAGTTGCGTCTGCGACGCGGACTGAGTGGCAGTGCATGTGAGGGTCGTCCAGCGCCACGTCAGTAAATATTTTCGTTTCGATACTTTTTGGTCGCAAGCTAGCTTTTTTCGTGCTTTTTATATGAGAGTTTTAGTAAAATGTTTGTTATTTATCCTAGTTTGCTATGCAGTGTAATTTTAATGCTTTGAGCAGAGTGATTTTTATATGTGAGACAAAATTTCAAACTCTCGCTCACGGGGTAAAATGTGCCGTTCATGTGGGGCTGCTTGTGCCGCGGCACAACCAACCCCGACTTAGGGGTTGGTTGTGAAATCTATATGATATTTTGTAATATAGTCCTTAGAGACTGATATTTTTAAAAAATGTATTGATCTCATTCGCATTTTTAATAATTGATCGCATTCGCATAAAAATAAGTACAAACTTTGATTTAAAATATGTTTTTAAGTTTGAAATAATTACATAAGTAAGGGTAATTTGTTTTTTTAAATTATAATACTTAGAAACTGTTGATTTATAGTAAAAATTATAACAAATAAATATATTATTATAAAATTGATGTCTTTTAAATTCTAAATTAATTTTGATTTATGTAAAACACCTAGCATTATCAACGGCACAACCGACCCCAGCTACGGCACAACTTGCCCCAAAGTGGGGTTGGTAGTGCCTTGCCGCCGCTGTGTAAAAAAAACACTTCTTCTTAAAAACTATGAAAAATGTGCAAAATCTGTAGGTAAATTCGTATTACAGACTAAATTTGGCTTAGGATGAACCACTACTTTCAGACATAGTACTTGTTTTATCCGAATCATATAAGAATTTGTCAAAATCGGCACGTTCAGCCCCGCTCTCCCCTACTGCGAATGATTATTAATATTTTTACAATTTAAATTATATTTTAGATAGGTACTATCGAATATTTGTATCAAATTTCAGACGCTTGAGTCCTTTTGGAGTAATATATTTATCTTCTTCTTTAAAATGTGCCGAACAAATTGTGCTACGTTTACTAGGCATCCAGTCAAGTTCACTTCTTTCCGCCATAACTATGCTAACCCATTTATTTTTTATCAAGTCATCACTTGGAAATCTGTAAAATAGTAAAACATTATGAGAAAATATGTTTTATCTAGGTACGTTACTACGTACATTCCAATTTTACTAATAAAATATATGACAGCCCGCTATTACTTATCTCATTCTATATAATTTTAATCATAATAATTGAAAGCGCAACGCTATATATTGTGCCTACCATTTCGCTTCTGTTTGATTAATCTATGACGCATGCTATTTGTCTCTGTCACGCAGCAGATTGTCATCCTATTCTCTATCCTTTTCGAACCATCATGTCAATAATACGAAATTTATTTGAAAATGAGAAATAAATCGTGAAAACAATACAAATATGATATATTTTTATTATACTTACGTATGGTATGAAACTCCAAAACTCTTATTTTTCTTGGAACCATAGTTTTTGCACTTTCTTATGACACAACATGGCATTTTTGTTACGCCGCGGACTCGACTTACTTCGCTCGCTGCTATAACCCGACTAAATGAAACTGCACCAATTAGCGTAGTTTGTCCTCAACAATTTGTGCGTGCTAATGCGATATCTACCTCTTTTTATTTATAATATCATTGCTAGAAAATATACAAAAAAAAAAACATAAAAATCAGTCGAGCCGTTTCATAGGAAACCGACCACAAACACCGTGACATGAGATATTTATATGTTACTAGCGGACCTGGCAGACGTCGTCCTGGCTGGACAGCAGCACCACCTACTGGATCCAATTGTGTTTTCAAACAATCCAAGAACCCATTGAAATATCCACAGAAAGTTTCATTCAAATCGGTAAAACCGTTTTGAAGGAGTTCAGTGACACATACACGTTCTCTATATAAGACATTGCCCTAATTCAACCTGATTGCATGATCACAGTTCTCGTGGGTTAAGCTCACGAACTCAAAGCGAAATAGGTCGGTCTTAACGTTCGGATTAAAAAGCATATGGAAAGCGAACAGGCTTAGCACCCCTTTGCCCTATTTACACCCCTTTCAGGGGAGCTAAAGCTCTCATCTCTTTATTCCTAGCGAACGTGATCTTGCATAATTGGTGCCCTCGGTATATAAAGTTTTATTTGCCTCTTTTATTGAATGTTTCTGATAGTATAAAATATACTTAAATTCTAGGTTTTGGTAAATATTTATGTAGGCTTTCGCTGTATTGCCATATTACAGAAATACAGTAAGCCTGATTTAAAATAATATATATATTTTTGTTGACATAATTCGTTTTCGAGTTTCGTAGTCAAATGGCAAAAAACGGAATCCTTATAAATTCGTCATGTCTCTCCTACTGTCCGTCCTGCGTCCGAATTTCACAGCCAATTTATTCGGAAACAATTAAAACTACACAGTTAAAACTTGGTAGGTAGATGTAATCTGTGAACCGCTTTACGAATTTTATAGAAAAATAAATGATTAATGATTAAAAAAAAACCTTTTAACCTATTCGTGTCTATAGATAGGTCTCCAAAAGGAAATGAAGGTTTCTAAAACCATTTTTCTCAAAGTCAGTCATTTGCAAGATAGACACTTCCAAATGAAACAAATGTTTGTCCCCCCCTTTAACTTTGAAATTAAGATAGTGAAAACTTAAAAAAAAAATTATATGCTTGTGGATTGCAATGAAAACTTTCAACCAAAATTGGTTTATCACGCCTGTAATCCACGGAGGGTTAGGCAGACGTTAGAACTCCCACATTTCGCCATAATTATGTTTAAGCCCCATATAAGAGGGGGCGAGCCTATTGCCATGACATGCCGGTCACAGATCCAGACTCCGAGGCTGCTACTGAGAAATTCCTGATGGAAAAACTCAATAACACTTTGCCCGACTTTGGAATCGAACCTAGATCCTCATGATCAGCAGTCGCGCTTGTGACTACTAGACGAACGAGGCAGTTAGTATAGGATGTTATTACGAGGTCATTCATATACATAATCCATTTATTCTATATTCTAGGTGACACCAGGTCATGGAAGCTCCAAGAAGAACACTCCACAAGAGATCGCTGTTGCAACTGTTACTGCTTTACTAAGAACTGTTCCCGCTGCTGTTCCTGGTAAGCGACACCTCCTAAATTACATGAACTCTTGGTACTCACCAATGCGCTTTAAAAACTTTGGCCTTATTTTTTTTGTCTGTTTGGCAAATACAGGCATACAATTAATAGTCTGTAATGTTCCCACTGATGGGACTCAGGTTTATAAATGAGAGGCGGTGAAGGGAATGGCCATTTTTGTGATAAACTAAGAGAGAGGACAAAGAAATAAAATATTATTATATTTATTTGGCACATGACACAAGTGCACACAACAAAAAACATACATACACAGGAATGGAGAACCTCCTCTTTTTTGAAATTCGGTTAAAAATAAAAGGTAAAGAACTAATTATATTTTGCCATAGTTTTATAGTGGCATTGGGCAGGCCACATCGCTCATTTATCCGACAACCGATGGGGAAGAAAGGTTCTCGAGTGGCGACTACAAACCGGAAGACGCAGCGTTGGTAGGCCTCCCACCAAGTGAACCGACGACCTCGTTAGAGTCGCGGGCAACCGGTGGATGCAAGCGGCAGGTTGCCGTTCGGTATGCGTTCTATGGGGGACGACTTTGTCCAGGAGTGGACGTCGTCTCGCTGTTTCAGTAATGGGTAGTCTTAAATCTAGTCTTTCTTCCCCCAGGAATCACCTTCCTTTCTGGTGGTCTGACCGAAGAAAAAGCCACGGTATACCTGAACGCTATTAACCAGGTGTCCTTGAAGAGACCCTGGGCTCTGACCTTCAGCTATGGAAGGGCATTGCAAGCATCTGTCTGGAAGACCTGGGCTGGCAAGGATGCTAACACCAAGGCTGCTCAACTTGAACTCTTGAAGAGGACAAAGGTAACTGTTTCGTAGTTGCTAGCCTGATAGCCGAGCATGAGGATCCAAGTTTTTTTCCCCAGGTCCCAGCCCAAAGTTTCCCCACGAGGGAATGCAGATTTTTTGGCATTTTATTAAAGTCATCTTGAATAAAAGCGACAGTTGAAATAAATCGGTGATCAGGCCACTCTTAACGTTCTGTCAAAGCAAAACTGTGGATGGGTGACCGCTCATTACATACCCAGTTTCCTCCGTGCCTCGGATAGCACGTTAAACTGTTGGGCCCGGCTGCCATATCATCTTTGGCAGTCGTTACAGGTAGTAAGTTGCCTGAAAGTCTGACAACCAGTCGTACCAAAAGGTATCGTGTTACCCAGGATAAACTGGGTTGTGGAGGTCAGATTGGCAGTCACTCCATGTAAAATACTGGTATTCAGCTGCATCCGGTTAGATTGGAAGCGGACCCCAAAATTAAATAGTTGGGAAAAGGTTAAGCTGATGTTGATATGAGACAAATGCTTGATAAAAAAAGCAGGTCCACTGGTCGCAAGCGCGACTGTTGAGATGAGGTCCTGGGTTGGATTCTTAGGTCGGGCAAAGTGTTATTGGGTTAATCTATCAGGAATTTCTTAGTAACATCCACGGAGCTGTTTTGATGGCAAAAGGCTCGTTCCGTATAACATGGGACTTGAACATAACTAGCAAAATGTGAGTTTAAGTACAACCCGGAGTAACCCTTTTTTTTTCGTTTTTGTGGGGGTGGGAAATCATCAAATAACCCCTCCCGCTCTGGGCAGAGCGGATGGGAGTGTCAGATTTCTACTGACTAAAAATCACCCATGTTCCTTCTTAGCCCTTTGTGTCGAGGCCGCGGTATCTCTTTCGAACAACCCGCAGCCCCAACGGGAACCCTGTGTAACCCTTCAGGGATTTTATGTTAAGATGTAAGCGACTTTGTTTCTCGTTCCAGGCTAACGGGTTAGCTTCCCAGGGTCAATATGGTGGAGGAGCAGCTTCTTCGGCCGCCACAAAGTCCAACTATGCTGCGAACCATAGATATTAATCTGTAAATAGTTTGTATCAATAAGATAAGAGATGAAGTTTTGTACAAATAAAAACAATTAATATCAATTAACATGTGTTTTATTTTTTATTTACTAGCTGATGCCCACAGCTTCACCCGCGTGAACGTCCAAATGTGTCAAAATGTTCCTCAGGAACCACTCTATTCATTGGTGAAAACTGCATAAAAAATGGGGCAGTAGTTTTTGAGTTTATCACGCAAGGAAACTCCGAGCATAGCTTTCTCCATTGCTCTTTGGGTAATTTTGAGCTGAGGCCCATTGCGAGCGATTACGAAATTCCCAAACTCTTGACCTTCTGATGCACGAAATTCCTAATGGAGAAACCTAGTAACACTTAGCCCGATCCGGCAATCGAAGCCAGGACCTCATAATCAGCAGTTGCGACTACTAAACCATCGAGGCTGAAAATTAAGTTATTGGGCAGGTTCGATCGTTCCAAAATATCCCACGGGAACATCTTCAAAATATGACACCTTTTTGTTGAAAAGAGTGTCAGGACTTGTACTGACTAATACCCACCCATGTTCCTTCTTAGCCCTGTTCCGGGGCCGCGGTTTCACTTTTTTTTTATTTTTTATTATAAATGGGCTTGCTCTTGACTTCAATCTTGCCCTAAGGGCAGAGATGATGTCGACGATGGAACGAGCTTACCCAGTAGAAGCCTGTTTACTCGCGACTTAAACAGATTAGGGTTATTATGAACTCGGAAAAACCGACGCAGGCAGGGAATAGGGGATCGGACAGGGTCAAAATAATATGATTCTGTTTAGTCCGTAAGTTAGATTATCGAAAAATATTGAATACGTGTTTTTTGTTTTATCAAATCAATAAAAAATGACGAAGATAAAACGTGTCAAAGATCTTGGAGTGGGGCTTGAAACGTCACTTGTGTCGTCAAAATGTACTATCATATGACGTCACACGAGTTTTCGAAGCACTGTATCGTCTTCATTTTAAGTTTACGTGAAAAAAGAAAAAATACGTGTCCAATAATTTTTGGAAATCTATCTGACGGACTAATTAGTTTTTTTTTGTCCGATCCCCTATTCCACTCCTTGGCTGTGCGCATAATAAAGGACCCAGCAAAGCGCTTCGTTCGAATGTGTGGAATGTCGACTAGGTATCGGTGGTACCCTGCAGTACGTCTAGTCTCCCGATGGAAAAAGGGAGATGGTGGGATCAGCTCGTGGAGCTCTTGCGCACACTCACTTTCGAAAAGTTCCGCAGCCTTGATGATAAAAAGAGACTTGGTGATAAAAAGTCAAGATCAAGATTACTCATATTATTATTTAAAAATAATTAGCTATTAAAATAAAACACCATTCTTGACAAAGTATTTTATTGGTTCGGTGTTCGTTGATCATTAATGTTTATACAGAGATTCCTTTTCACTCAAAAGGCAGTTCCAAAAACAATTATCCAGTCTGATACAAAGAACCTTTTGATACAATATCACTAAATTACCCCTTAAATTATTTCATCTAATCTATAGTTTTATCTTTATAATTATTTATTAGATACATACATAGTTTGCCAAGAATAAGGCCCGGTTTCCACCAAAGCGGAGAGGACCGGAGACTAGGGGAGATGTGCGGAAATCAGCCAATCATAGGTTAAAATTTACATTAATTCTTCTTTCGACCTTCCTGTGATTGGTCGAATTTGGGACATCTCAGATACAGATATACGTAGACAACGCAAGTAGTACACCTACTTCGCTATGTCCGTTCGGGTGCCCGGCTTAAATATTTTAAACTTAACGAGGTTACTGTAAAAGCAAGTTTATTCGTTTAAAACAACAACGTTGCATCTTTACAACTCAAAAACATAATTCTGGGCATATAAAGATTTAAAATGCAGTCTAAAATAGAGAGAATATAGTAACTTGTTTGTATAGCAAGCAACTACAGTGCGATCAAATTATCTTGGCAGCTCCGAACTTCGTGCAGGTCATTTTGTTACAACGAATGTATAAAAGTGTTATGATATTTATTTTATTTGTATTTCTCACTTATCTGGCAATAACAGTTTTATTCCCAAGTTTACATGCGTAAAATTTCGCAAAGCCTATGTTCAGAGCTGCCAAGATAATTTGATCGCACTGTAAATAGGGCTTATGACGTCGTAGTTGGTAGTTAAAACATGGCACGCTTGGTTTTCATATGGATGGTGAATTGGTGATACTAGGTCATAGGTGTATTTGTATCTGAGGCTTATGCTACCGTGCTTCTTTGTACAGTCGAACAAACTAATAAGTATACATCCAGCTAACTTGCATTTACTTGTAAGATTATACAGATACATTAAAAGACTGATGTGAAATTATACAGCGTTGACATAGGTCGCTTAATGCGAAACGCTTTCGCTTTCGCGTCGGGCACAAGCTGCTCGACAATTTGCTGAACTGGGCCTATTTGGCGCAGCCGTGAGACACACAATATTATTATTTTTGTGTTTAGTTTATTTATTTTTTGTTGTGTGCACTTGTGGCGTGTTCCAAATAAATATCTTTTCTATTTTCTTTCCTTCTTTACAAAACAAAATTGCCATTCATATTTTCTTTCAATGTACTAGAATTATAAAACCAAGCTATCTTTATAAAACCAGTAGATTAATTTTGTTTATTTACTAACTTGAATTTCACAAACGAACGGTAGACGATCATCACAGCTCTTAGTCCCAGTATACAGAGTGCTACTATCCCCATAAGATACAGTCCCACAATCCTTAGTTCCAACTTGGACGCGGGTGGCCATGCTGCCGTCCTGGTATTGCCCGTATTGATTCGGGTATTGACCGTTATAGTCCGGGTAATAACCATCACTGTTCGGTAAATACCCGTTTCGAACTCGGTTTTCGGGGTACGGGTGTTGAAACAAGTCGCTGAATTTTTGGCCTGCAAATGAAAATAAATGATAATAAGTAAAGTAGGTAATTAGTGGGCTACTACTTATACATTTTTTATACTACTTTAGATAAAAATATAAACAATTGGTGAAAAATAAATAAAGAAAATAATTATTGTGAACTCAGCGACCATTGTGCTGATAGTTGTTTCTGCCAATGGCTTAACTGCCAAGAACCTCGACCAACACCTGAGGAGGCTCTCGTTAACTGAATCAAGGGCTTCATTCAGAAAGCGGTACATCTGGACACGGCTCATATTGTGGTGGTTCCTCAATGAAGCCCTGACCGCCGCCGGTAGATCGAAAAGGCAGAGAACCTACACAATCAAAGTGTCGGATGCTATCAACAGCTTCAATACGTGAACAGCGATGATGACGATTTTTTTAATGTTCTCTTACCCTTTTCTGCTCTTGATAAATGTATATTTTACTATCTAAAGCACAGAACATAAAAAACACGATCTAAAGTATTAAAAAAAACATGAAAATTTAAAAAATAGTAACACACCGGTGAGAGAGGGCGCTTCTGTGCCAAAGTAAACGTCAGCTCCGTGTTTCTAATCGAATTAAAAATCATAAAGAGTTAAAATTTGGTGCAAAACCAGTGTAATAGTGTAAATGAATAGCAAATCCAACTAAACAAATATAAGTACGAACTTTTTATCCTATTTAAACTCCAAAAACGTGATAAAAGTGGACTATAACGACAAAGTGACATTTCATGGTGCTACGGAGTATTTCGAAATTCAAACTGCTATCACTCAAAGACTTAAAATATAGTGCAAAACCAGGTTAACAGTGTAAACAAATAGTAAATACGATTGAATAAGTAAAAGTACGAACTTAGTAATCTATTTGAATACCGATAAAAAGTGACATTAACAAACAGAAAAGACAATTGACAGTTACACAGTGTTTAGAACTTGTTATCAATACAAAAGACTTAAGTGTTGGTTCCCTGAAAACCACAAGACGGAGCATCTACAGAAAGTTAAGTCTGATACGCGTAGTTAAGCCACCCAAAATACCAATTTGAATACCTATATTACCTATATCCTAAAAACGACGCTGAAAAAGTATGAAACAAGATTTTCAGGATAGAACAAAAAGAAAAGCCGTAGTCACACGGTATTAAAGTGTTTAGGTTGGTACCTATAACGTGTGACTACGGCTTTTCTTTTTGTTCTATCCTGAAAATCTTGTTTCATACTTTTTCAGCGTCGTTTTTTTTGTCGTAGTCGGGTTTTAGTTTTTTACTTTTTTAATCTATTGCATAGATTCTATCGCGGGCCTTGAGTTGAGCGTGGAGAGCGAATCCAGAGATTTCCTAACGAAAATATTCAGGATTCAGTATTCAACCAGGTTGCTATGGTTACGGAAAATAACAAGGTTGTCAACTGAGGTTGTCAAATTAAATAATTGTTTGTCTCTCTGAAGGTTAGTTTTGATTTATATAATGTACATCGCGCGAAATTCGAAGATCAAACTCTTAATATCGTTATTTTTGTTCAAATTTTTTGAATGAATAATTATTTTGGTGTGTAATTACACTATTAATACCTAATTATTTATACCTATTATTGCATAAGTTGATAAAAAATGCTATGCAATAGATTTACAGCGGCAGTCTCCGAGTGCCACACGTTTTTTTTTATTTAAACAATTTTGGTGTTAAATATTTTTTTTACTCTTGACTTTTTGTCCGCTAGAGGGCGTGATTTTAAATTTGAGCAATATTTTGGAAATGTGCAAGTGAGGCCCTTTTAAATGATACCAAACACGGCGTATCTATCTCCATTTTTATTTTTTAAGCCTTACTTTTTGTCCGCTAGAGGGCGCCAAATCGCTTTTTGTGACACGTCACGTAGCCTATGTTCAGCGGAAAATTAAGACGGTTCTAACGATACCTCATATGTCGAGTTCCGATAAGTAGATTAGAAGCTATGAGGGAACAGATGAAGATACACACATACATACATACATACATACATACAAACATACATACATACATACATACATACATACTGTAGCGTGAAAAACTCAAAGAAACACTTTTCCGCTATTTAAAATGTATAATTAGTTATCATGATTACAAAAAAATACAAAATTTTGAAAGTATAAAAAGTACGCAAGATAAAAAGCATGTAACTTACGAGAAATGACATGAAAAGTTGGATACTCTCTTTATCAGCAAGAGGAATTTGCCAGAAAACACTCCTGATATTCTCGACAACCTTCGAGGTGCTAGATATATAAGCTCTCTCGATTTTAGGAGTGCTTTCTGGCAAATTCCTCTTGCTGATAAAGAGAGTTGCGAGAAGACTGCTTTTATAGTTCCACAACGTGGTCTCTTTGAATTTGTTAGAATGCCATTTGGTCTTACTAACGCCGCTTCTGAGATGCAACGTCTTACTGATATGATTGTCAATTTTGAGTTTACCTCTACAAGTGACAACTGCGTCTTCGGCTACGTCGACGATTTAATAATAGTTTCCAAAGACTTCAATAGTCACCTGGCGCTCCTCAGGAAGGTCCTAGCTCGACTTAAGGAGGCAGGCCTATCCATCAATTTAAAGAAGTGCGAGTTCTGCAAAAGCGAATTAAAGTATTTAGGATATATCGTAAACGAGAAGGGTCTTCAAACCGATCCTGGAATACTCGAGGCTATTAAGGATTATCCCACTCCTACTACGGCTAAGTCTTTACGTGGTTTTATTGGAATGTGTTCTTATTATAGGCGTTTTGTAGATGGTTTTTCTTCTATAATAGCACCACTCACTGCCTTGATTGGTAAGAGAAAGGGCAGTGATCCTATTAGTTGGGACGATTCAGCTGAACAGGCTTTTGTTAAATTGAAAGAAGCGTTGATTAATACACCTGTTATGGCATGTCCCGATTTCTCGAAGCCTTTCATCCTGCAGTGTGATGCGTCTTCTGTTGGTCTTGGTTCTGTTTTAACACAAAAGATTGATGATGTTGAGCACCCTATCGCCTATTATTCGCGTCTATTTTCGAAAGCTGAGCGCAACTATAGCACTACAGAGCGCGAGCTTTTGTCCGTGCTTGATTCTATCAAACATTTTCGTTCGTTGCTATCTAGACGGGATGAAGTTTTCGGTCATAACTGACCATATGGCTCTTAAGTGGCTTCTCACTTTGAGTAACCCTTCAATACATAGCCAGTCAAAATCATAACCCTCCTTTGGCTTTGCCGTAGTCGGGTAAAAATTAACTGCCAAACAACATTCAGAAATTATGGGTGTATAATGTTTTAAAACTTTGATGAGCGCCACCTATCAGATTTACGAAGAACCAGCTAGTAAGACCGACATCGATGAATTAATAATCGAAAGCAATTACGCTTCTCATCCCAACGAGTTCGTAATACTGCCGCACACCAATAGAGGGCGCTATTTTTTTTAAAATGGAGGAAATAAAAGATATGCTTAGACATTTACGCAAGTGGAAATTAAAAAACAAAAAGTGGATTTGCTGGCTATGAAAGAAGACATCAAAAACGCTATAAATAATAATATAAACGAGAAGTTTAAAACTTTAGAAACCAAAAATAAACAACTTGAACAGGAATTGGAAATACAAAAATTAGCAATAAATAATTTTGAGAGATTCACGAGGAGAAAAAACTTAATCTTTTTTGGAGTAGAAGAACAAGAAAGTGGCTACCACGATTTGGAAGAAAAAGTGCTAAATATCATTAACAACATACTGAACATCAAATGCCAAAAACACTACATGGAATCCGTGCGAAGACACGGAATAAAAAGCGAAAAAATCAGACCTATTGTAGTAACTTTGCTTACTATGGGGATGAAAATACAAATACAAAGAAACAAAAAGAAACTAGAAACAACACCATACTATATAAAGGAAGATTATCCGTTAGATATCCTGAAAAAACGCAAAGAACTCAGAAGTGAAGTAGAGAACGCAAGCGAGCAAGGGCAAAAAGCAATTATAAAATATGACAAACTCATTACTTAAAAATAAAAACCCACAAAAAGAGCAGCGGAAGAAACAAAATAAAAAAAGAAACTTTTCTGAATCGCCAGAGGTGGAAGTTTACTCTGCCAGTAAAGAAAAATCCTACGCTCACTAGGTTTTTTGATCACAAAATTGTTCATAACGTTGTTTTTGTTTATCTTTGTAGGCTGTTTTTTGATTTGACTTTCTTTACTGGCAGAGTAAACTTCCACCTCTGGCGATTCAGAAAAGTTTCTTTTTTTATTTTTGTTTCTTTTTGTGCTTGAGGAGAACCTCAAGCACACCATTCAAACACTGAATAACAATAAAGGTACCCCTCTCTCGGTCTCCCATCACGGCTGGTCACCGCGGGGGATCTAGACTACATGCCAAAAACTGCAAAAAAAAAAAAAAAAAAAGAGGCAATTGGAGGAGGCCTATACCCGTAAGGGGGCCTTAACTAAAATCTACTATTAGAATACTTTTATTTCTAAATGTAATGTGAACTTTTGAGATAATTACCTATTCAATTGAATTGAATGATAAATTAAATGTAAATAAATAAAAAAAAATACTTATGTGTCCAATGAAACGTAAAATGTGATGTAGGAAGGTAACGTGGAAAGAAATACATATAGATTAATTAACTGATTAAATTCGTTTTATGTTTGGTTAAATCAAAAAGAAATGAATTCAATGTAAATAATTAAATGTTTAAATTAATGAATTGTTAATATTTTTTTGTTGAATGAAATGATAAAAATATGATGTAGTTATAGGTAATTATTATAGGTATAATAATATTAAAATGAATGAAATGATAAATTCAATTAAAATATTTACAAATTCAATGTGTTTCATGAAATGTTTAATATTTTTTGTTCAATTAAATGATAAATGTGATGTAATGTAATGTGAAATGTAATAATAATAATAATGTTTATTGGTTCATAAAAAAAAAGTGTAGTGTGTATAAAAAAAAAATGACAGTCGTTAGATAAAATGTTTTTTAACGAAATGAAATGTGTGTAAGAATGCTAACTAAAACTAGTGTAAGATAAAAGGTTTGAAACTTTGGTAAATGAAATGATAAATATAATTTTATTTATTTTTTTATGAAATGTAACAAACAAAAAATTAAAGAAATGTAATATTGAATGATAAATGTATCAGTAGAAAGAGATAATATTATTACGTTACAAATTAATATGATCAAATAATGTATAAAAGTAATGTTTAATTAAATGCTAAGGTCTTGTTAAATGTAAGGTTTAATGAAATGCTGAATGAAAATATAATACAATAAGTAATGTTATATGAATGAATGCATGTATTTTAAGAAAGTTAATTAATTGTTAAGGCAAATAAAGGCTAAATAAATAAATAAATAAATAACACACCGGTATCAGAAATAGGGGGTTCTCTGCCTTTTCGCCGAAAATTGTTTGCCAGATTTTCACTTGCCAACAAACGTTTCGCAGAATTTAATTTCGCCGAATAATCATTTGCCAACTTATCATATAATTTTGTTTTATTTCCCAACCTCACAGTTACCAACTGTACGTTTGGTTTCATTTCATAATGACACTTATTAAAATGCCAACTTTCAACTAGTAGAATGTTTTTGTTTGCGTAGTATTCATTTAATTGTTTATTCTTTACCAAATCAAATGATTGGAACCCAACCCCTCTAGGCCCAGTCGACGGAGCCCCGCCTGGCGGGGCTCCTACTTCTGGGTGGTTTGAAAAAAAAAGTGTCGTCTTGGAGGCACTATGAAAAAAATTCGAGAACAATTTCGAGGTAGCACTCGCGGCTCGCGCGTATTTGGTCACAGTTCTAACCTAACCTAACCTATGGATATCTTTGCATATTACATAATACTGATTATTATGAATAAAAAGAAATCTAAACAAAAAAGATATGACTTTGAATAATAGAGTAAAAGATGGTTATGTTGAGAAAATATATAGGAAAACAAATAAAAGTATAATAGTTGTTAATAAAATTGCTACTGACATTATGAAGTTGAATGCTTCGGAATTATGAACATTAGTGACAGAGTAGTTAGGAATTGTGATTGTTAGGATGAAAAATGTTAGGAAGAACATTTTCGAATTTTCAATTATATTAGGAGTTGAAAATTTAGGTGAACTTTAGCGCACCCAGTTGTGTGGCCTAGTGAAATGTTTGGCAAATGATAAATGTCCCAAAAGTTTTGTGTCATTATAATAATCAGCTTAATAATAATTCTACCAAATGAAAGGTTGTCATACAAAAAATTGGTAATCGTTAGTTGTCAAAGTGACACATCGGCGAAACGTTGGTTGGCAAGTGATAATCTGGCAAACAATTTTCGGCAAAAAGGCAGGATACCGTCGACGCCCTTGTGTCATCGCTGGGGCGGTTTCTGCAGGTGCTGAAAACCTCTGACGCCAATAATAATCACTTAATTGCCAAGAGCCTCGACCAACACCTGAGGAGGCTCTCGTTAGGCAGCTGGATCAAGGGCTTGATGCAGAGAGCGGTACTCCTGGACACGGCTCGTATTCTTAGGAGGTTTCTTGCTGTGGAGCCCTGACCGCCGGTACTTTGAACCCTGTTCCCGATAGCGGTGGGCTACTATTTTTTATATTTTTAAATGTTTCTTTTTTATTGTTTTTATAGGAAATATTTAAAAATGTATGTTTGTTTACATATGAACAAAGGGAATGAATACTAATTTTATTCGTAGTTATTTGTTTCAGAACTGAAATACTGCCCTGGGGTCCAAGTGCCTGTCAGTCAGGACTTTGGCAAGCGGGTTAGGTCAAGGAAACAGTATTGCTTAACTTTCCCCAGTGACCGCGATGCGGACGAATTTTTCTAACGCCATTTAATTTTCATATTTTTAAATCATTAGGTTACACATACACACCCAGTAAAACAAACACACACACGCACACACAAACACACACACACACACACGCACTTACATACACGAGTACTCACACACACTCATGGCAACACCTCTTTTTCATACATCTTTTGATTTATAATTATTAAACTATTCAGTACCTAGTGGATAACCCTTTTACATTTTTATGATTTGTTTAACTTTCCTATATATTTTATTTTTTTGTTTACCTAACTGCCTAACATCGTAAAAGCTGATAAGAGCCCAAGAAGGAACCACTGGCTCTGAAGATACAGGCTTTGCCTAGTTTCGGAGTCAGGGATACTTATACATATTTGTTTAAATTTAAGCCCTAGCACTAGTACGTAATTAAACCAGAAATTGTTGATCCGATGTCCAATCTTCCTGTTAAGTCACTTAGAATAAGACCAAAATTGTAATAAGGGTTGTGAATAAAACTTTTATTATTATTATTATTATTATAGAAAGAAATATTACTGTTATTTTACCTTTCACTGTGTAGAAATCACCGCGAGGCCAGACCTTCCGAACTCCTACGAAATATGTTTCTCCATTATCTAGGATATTGTTGGCCATTATCTCTTGTGCCTGATAGCTGTTCTCGATTACAGCCAGTATGCCTCCTTCCATGAAGCAGGTTTTCATGGCTTCCTTCCAGTTTTGTTGCTTTTTATTTCTTTTGTAACATTTTCCCGTTATGTTCAGAAACTTGTAATCTGAAAATGTATTTAATTCGCATTTAGATTAATAGGTTTTTTTCAATCTCAACTTATCTCGCGTAGGAATGTGATGGACACAAAGATTAAATTAGCCGGTTAAAAATGTGGTATCTTGCTCCAACGCGCGCCGGTACGCTTGAGGACTTTACAAACTTTGAATTTTCTCGACATAGCTTTTTGCAATTGATATGGTACAAAGCACTGCCTAATGGGCCTACTACACGCACACACTTCACCACAATCCGGGCCTGCGCGAGCTTACCTCACGAAAAAACTGAACGCTCCCGGCGCTACCGTCGTAAAATCGTCGTCGTGTAAACAACGTTTCCCAGTGAAGAACTATTTCTTTAATCCTTCGATTTAATTTTCCAAATTGCAGGCAGAGATTTATTTAGACTTAAAAAATTCAGTTAAAAAGTCGCGATCATACGTACGTTAGGTCTGCCATTTTTTAAATGACATTTTTGATGTACGACAAAACGTACCTCATCGACCGACGACTAGCCTCGACTGCGCGGTGTGAGGCTGTGAGCACTGAACGCCCAACCACACGCACAGAAAAGTACGCGCAGGCCGGGCTCGCGGGTAAAATTTCTAGCAAGTCGAATATCGTTCAAGCCGCGCTCAGGCCGCGCCGCCGCGCGCCGCCCGCGCCGCCGCCGCCGCGCCGCCGCGCGCCGTGGGGTTTGCGCGGGGCTTGCGCGTGATTCAGTTTTCCCAACCACACGCACGGTGTTCCGTGTTCAAGCCAGTTTGCGCAAGTAAGCCCATGGGGAAGTGTGAGCGTGTGGTAGGCGCATAAGCCACCTCCTCTTGTAACAATTATTACTCAACAATTATTATCACATAGTCACTTCAGTAGCAGAAAAAGATGGAGCTATACACGAAGCTGGGGCTGTATACACTCCCAGAACGAAGAGTCAGCGGACCACTTACCGTGATCAACAGTAGGACAGGACATTTTGTCAACTTTCTTGCAGACGAACGGTAAAGGCGTTTCAGAGCTATCCGGGCAACTGTCCACACTGAATATACCAGTGTCTATATTCATAACAATGCAACTGTCATCAAATGGCACTAGACTCCTTTCGGCAGGCAAAGGATATGGCGTTGATTGTCCTGGAAAATAAAGATTAAAAAAATTTAGTTATCATCAACATTCTCTTGCCCTTATCCCGATTCTTTTGGGGTCGGCGCAGCATGTCTTCTTCTTCTTTACATCTCTATTTCTCGTCATCTCAGCAGCCACCTCCTATGTTGCCATATCATCCGTTACATAGTACAGTCGAACAGTACATCTTTATAATTCTAGTATGCTGAAAATATTGATTGCAATTTTGTTTTCTAAAGCGTTTCGCATTAAGCAATTGATATCAAACGCTGTATCATTTCACATCAGCATCTAAATGTATCTGTATAATCTTCAAAGTAAATGCAAGTTGTTCGACTGTACATCTATCTTTTTCATAGATTGAAAAAGTCGGTATAATCGTCAAAACTCGGCCATGGGTTAAGGTCGCAATTTATGTATATTTTCAGTTAAGGTTCGAACATACTAGTCTGGGGTATAAAAAGCAGGCACCTTTTTTAGACTCGCAAACCTCAATAGAGAAAAGAAAACCAGCCAGGGTCCTCTGGCAGCAGACAACTCCTATTTGTCCGTACCAATTTGAAACAAACTATTCAATAAGTTTCGAAGTAAAACGGTTAAATTAAAGAGAGATAATTATAATCCACATATTATTTATTTAAACTTCATGCACAAACGTGGTACATAGGCGGACTTAATGCCACAAGGCATTACTGGCTTCCGAAGTATTTTCCTTCACAAATGTGTGACCAAAATGTTAGTATTCTGGCTGTTGTGTTATTGCGATAACAATGAATTAGTATAAAATAAATGCTTCTTATCTCTATGTTGGGAAGAGCAGAAGAATAAAAATAACAATAAAATGTACATACCTAATAATATTAAACATTGTTACAAACATTTTTTTAAGTCTAACTTAGCAATATGAATATCAGTATCAAGTTATACACACAAAATTAGCATAATTAGACCAGGGTAGATAATTATTGAAAACAAACAAAACCCATTGGAAAAGGAAAAGAATATAACAAAAATTAAATGAAAAATAAATTACCTACGGTCGATATTCTGTGGTCGGGAAGTGGTGGTGGTATAATTTCTTTACTTTTTTACCTTTTTTGAAGGCTTCGGCACTCGTCTTAATATAGTAGTTGACAAAATAAATCTAATTAGTCCGTCAGATAGATTTTCAAACAATATTGGACACATAATTTTAATCACGCTACACGTAATGAAGACGACACGGTGCTTTGAAAACTCGTGTAACATCATATTTATTGTAAGACATTAGTATGACATTTTTTACCGGTAAATGACGTCCCCACTCAAATCTTTGACGCGTTTTAACTTCGTCATTTTTTATTGATTCGATAAAACAAAAAATTACGTGTCCATTATTTTTCGATAATCTTACAGACGGACTTATTTGAATCATGTTTTTTGTAGTCTGTAATCCGCACTGGGCCTTTGTGGTAGATTATAGCCCATTCCCTTTCAAAGAGTGGAGGCCTGTGTTCCAGCAGTGGGAACATTAATATGCTGTTGATGATAATGGTGATGAACCGAATTAAATAAATAAGTCTACTTACCATCAACCGTAATAAATTCTCCTAACTTAAATTCATCGTGCAGCCCCACAAAGATATCAGTTACATTGGGAGCTTCAGTCATTTTATTTGTTAAATTTTTGACCATACTCCACTCCCCCTTTATCTTTGGATAAAATAGAGTAGCTCCTTCATCATCGCAGGTCAAGAAAGCAGTATTCCATGAAGATCCACTGGTGTCCCAATGAACCTTGTAAAAGGCGTCAAACTCTTCGATGTAGGTATAGTCCTTCCTGTAGTACGCGACATTACGAGAGTATGTCGAAGGCAGGGTGATACCTGTGGGGATTATTTTAAAATTATACAATATGTTAAAAAAACCTTAGGTAAGGTATAGGTTAAGCTAACATTAGTAGATCTTAGACAGTTGTAAGAGATAGTCAGTAGCCCAAAAGCCTGACAAACAGTCTTACAAAGGGGTATCATATGACCGAATACTAATTGAGTTGCTCCATGTAAAATACTGGTATTCAGCTGCATTCGTCTAGATGCCGACTCCAACATAGTTAGGACTCCGCTAGACAGATGATGATGATGATGAACTTTAGAATGAAAAGCAGCCGCAATTGCTACTCGTAAAAGGTGGTCCATTGTAATATAAAAGAGCGCCTCTAGCCATCAAACGTAAAAGTACGGCGAGTATAGAATTAAGTAAAATTAATTAATAATTGTCACACGTACTGTTATCAATATTCCTAGCGATTAGCTCTCTTTAAGGTATAAAGAGAGCTAATCGCTATTGTTGCCTACTTGTGGACAGCGTTGTGGGTTACTTTATAACCAAATTGATAATATGTGAAATTAGTTGTACGAGTAAGTCCTTAAATTGTACGTAACTGGTTGCTGTTACTACCAATAAAAATAAATTATGTAACACCTTTGTTTATAATTTCTTTAAATACATATAATAAAAGGATTGTCGATTTGCTGTTAAAAAAATAACAACGTACTCACTTAACAGAAATGCGGTAAAAATAATATACTTCATTTTCACACAAATTACTTCACTGTACTGAATGAACTGGAATAGCAAACAACACAATTTATACCCTATTTCTTGTTTGTGGTCGGGACTAAACCTGACGTAAAGCATAGATAGGTATTTATACATTTTTGATGTACAGGTTGATTTCTTGTTACATTGTATGCTGTCGTTAAAAAAATGTTTTTAAAACACTCTTTAAAGATATTTTTAAAGACTAGCGCCCCGCCCCGGCTTTGGAAAGTTCGGTTAGGAAAAAAAATACATTATTGTTTTACATAAATAAATCCAGACAATAACAACCCAATAAAAACAATTCCGAAGTGCGAGTCGGATTCACACAACGAGGGTTCCGTACAGAGTAGTAAGTTTAAAATTGTTAAAAAAATATATATATGTGATGTAGGTACCTACCAAAAAAATTATGCCTTTCGCAATAAATAAATAAATGTTTCGTTTAACTGTGCTAGAAGACGTTGCTTCGTACCAAATTTCAAGATTCTGTGTTCACGGGAAGTACTCTGTAGGTTTTGATTCCCTTGCAAGTGTCAAAATTTTTTGTGCATAAACGGCTGTACCTTTTGATTGCGTTGGCTTAGAAGTTTGATTTTTTTACAGCTTCAAGGGACAATTGATTTGAGTATTTTCTATGAATTTCAGCTCGATACCTTAACGCGTCCCTGGGTAAAAGGGTCTTGACAGACACACGGACAACAAAGTGATTCTATAAGGATCGGTTTTTTCCTTTTGAGGTACGGAATCCTAAATACAGCCAAATCCATCAAGTCTTGAGTGGTGTGTTTGATTTTTATCATACGTAGGTATGAAAGGCATTTTGTGGCACGTAAAGTTAATATGAGTACTTTCCGCGGGTTTCTTTTACCAAATCAAGTAACTTCGCACAGCGAACATAACCCCATTCTTTTTAATAAGTAGGTAAGATTTGAAACATACTGTACATAATCTATTTTTTATCAGCGGATGTCGAAAGTTCATGTATGCTTAGATAGTAAATACAGTAGAGTTTGTGTTGTCTCTGACAATTCGCTATTGTGTACCAGTTAAATTATGTTGGTTTGTTTGTGTTGGACTTCATTCCAACGAATATCAAAATAATTTGCAGACATCCTGGCATTTAACGTTTCGTAGAAACTTGGTATCATAATTTTTATGTACTAGCTGTGCCCGCGACCTTTGTCCACATGAAATTACATTTAATTGACCATTATAGTATTATGCTTATTACAAGTTTTTTTTTTGTGGATTGCAGCTAATCATAAAATGACTCCTCCCGGTCTGAGCGGACCGGAAGGGAGTGTCAGACTTCTACTGACTAAAAAGAACCCATATTCCTTCTTCGCCCTTGTGCCGAGGCCGCGATATGCCTTTCGATAATCCGCAGCCCCGACGGGACCTATAAATGCCTTAGTTATAGATATTTATTGTCCAGATCAGACAAAAATGCCATGATAACCTAAAACCACGCATGTATGCCCGAAAAGGGTTAGACAGAGGTGTAGACTAATAGGGGATCGGACAAAAAAAAAACTAATTAGTCCGTCAGATAGATTTCCAAAAATTATTGGACACGTATTTTTTCTTTTTTCACGTAAACAACAAATTAAGACGATACAGTGCTTGGAAAACTCGTGTGACGTCATATGATATTACGTTTTGTACCTTCAATTGACGTTTCAAGAAGCCCCACTCCATGATCTTTGACGCGCTTTATCTTCGTAAATTTTTATTGATTTGATAAAACAAAAAACACGTATCCAATATTTTTCGATAATCTAACTGACGGACTAATCAGAATCATATTTTTTTGAGTCAGACCGATCCCCTATTGCTTACCCACATTTAATCATTTATATCCTTTTTAGCGCCACAGTCACGTATAGACGACAAGCCGAACAAGCAAACTAGTGCTCTAAGTCTGTCGACTTAAGGTACTTTTTGGCTTGTCGTCTTACTTGACCGTGGCGGTCAATGGGATATTTTAGTCCCATGTTGGCAAATAAAGACACCACGACCGCCATGGAAAAGCCAAATGAATAATAATAATGATAATGTTAATGCCCAGTTTTCCGATACCACTAGGCTTAGGTAGGTTTTTTTTTAATTCAGTTTTAGAATTCAGAGATTTATTTGATATCTAGCTTTTATAGATATTCACCCGCTGATCGATATTAGATAGAGTCATCATCTCCCTGCCCTTGTCCCATGTTAATTATTGGGGTCAGGGCGACACATTTTTTCTCTTCCTTTCTCCTCTGTAAACCGTAAGGCTATAATTTATTCCTTTTCCTTTCATATCATTCCTCACGCAATAGGGGATCGGACAAAAAAACCTAATTAGTCCGTCAGATAGAATTCCAAAAAATATTGACCACATATTTTTTCTTTTTTCACGTAAACAAAAAATTAAGACGATACAGTACTTCGAAAACTCGCGTCACGTCATATGATAGTACATTTTGTACCTTCAAGTGACGTTTCAAGCCCCACTCCATGATCTTTGACGCGCTATAGCTTCGTAAATTTTTATTGATTTGATAAAACAAAAAACACGTATCCAATATTTTTCGATAATCCAACTGACGGACTAAACAGAATCATATTTTTAAGCTATTGCATAGCTTCTATCGCGGGCCTTGAGCGTGGAGAGCGAATCCAGAAATTCCCTAACGAAAATATTCAAGATTCAACCAGGTTGCTATGGTTACGGAAAATAACAAGGTTGTCAACTGAGGTTGTCAAATTAAATAATTAATTATTTGCTGTTGATAAAAAATGCTATGCAATAGCTTTACCGCGGCAGTCTCCGAGTGGCACATTTAGTTTTTTTGAGTCAGTCCGATCCCCTATTACTTTAATCGTTCGCGGCTCCGCACTGGTTCTTACAAATTCATAGGGAAGTATTCAAGTTACCTTCTACTTCGTGGTATACCACGGCCTAGTTAATGACTAGTTATTGTAGTTTCAGAGAAGCACTCTTATGGTACTAAATAAAAGCTTTAATTGAACAATGGACAGTAAAATAAAGCAGGAAAATAATACCATAGAAAAGATGGATGGATTGTGTGAGGAATCACAAAATCCATGCAGCTAACTTTGCTTTTATGATATGGGGGAAAAGAGAGTAAAATAATTATATGACTATCATCATCATAATTTCAGCCGAAAGACGTCCACTGCTGGACATAGGCCTCCCGTGATTGTCGCCACATTGACCAGTACCATGCGCCTCCAGCGGATCCCCGCAACCTTCACCAGGTTATCGACCTAGTGAGAGGCCTTCCAACGCAACATCTTCCGGGTCGCGGTTGGCATTGCAGAACTTTTCGGCCCCATCGATCTGGCTATAGTCACAGGACAATACAAGAAACCGCTTGTATGGACCAGGGAGAAGGGTAGGAAGATGAGTATTTTTTTGAAAATGGGACAAGCCCGCCACACTATTTCCAAACCACTGTAACTCCTGTAAGCCAGAATCAACAGTGGCGACCACAAGAAAAGCTCTGAGACTATGAAGCAATGAATAAGCAACGAATTCCCAGAGAAACCATTTAACTGTCTTGGATCCCGCAACGAAATTAATCAGAAAAGAATAGCGGAGGATTAAGAAAAACATTTTCACTTCCCTCCATATCAGAGGAGGAAGATGAGTAAATAAAATACAACCATGATCAAAGCCGCGGGTTCAGTTAGTATATTAATTTAAAAATAGATTGTAATACTTATGAAACAAGATCAATAGTCCAGTAAGGTTGCTGAATTAATTAGATTATAGAAAGATAATTTGCAACAATGTTGCGTTCAGACACGAGGAGGATTAGGGGTAGGGCAGACAGGAGAGACATGGGAAGACAATGGGATGCAGTCATGGTACGGAAGAGATGCGGATGAGTCTGCGAAAGACGAGAGTTTAGGGGGACTCTCTGATGTAACTTTGATTTTCAAAAGCCTAATATGAATCCGTCTGATTTCACAGCCTTGGTCAGTGGCAGCTGGACAGTCCGTGTCCAACATTATCTGGCCCCCCTTTTTACACCACTTGCCCTCTTCTTCATAATACGAGGGTCAGGCAAAGCTGGGCACTGACTGTACCTATGGAGACCGCATATTCTATTAGAGTCTAACGCGACACGTCGTTGCGTCATGTCGTTTCAGTTAAGGGCATATCTCCTGTTGTTTCTGTTATCTATGGGCACTATTGATCTGCGGTCGGACGACACTACCGTCTGTCGCTAGCTTCATGTCGCTAACTCCGGAGGGAATTTCATACAAATACGAAACCAGTAGTGTCGCTGCGACACGTCGTTTGCTGCGGCTTCGTGTCGCCATCTGTAAATCATTTTCTCTAGAGCTGTTTGCAATAGATGGCGTTTTACTCAATTTGCCACATACAATAATCGTAACTGTTGTATAATTTTTATTAAATTTAAACATTAAAAAGCAAATGTATTACTGTTTATAGAAATATAACACATCTTTTAACATTTCTAAGCGAAATAATTACATATTTTCCTCATTTTACTGAACCCGAAAGTTCCGGAACTACATAACACGAAACGTGAACTCCTAGATGGCGTTGTAAAACTCCAGTCTGTGGCAATTAGTGCGCCGCTGGTGCTGCCATCTGTTGAAATAATGGAGGAAAGAATATAAATCGAGCAATAAGATGACTTAGGGAGGTGTCATTTCTTTGTATGGGATTGGGTATCTGTACGAAGTATTATAATATCTGTGCTTTAGGCACACCTCGGACACTCCATACAACGCCCGCAAAATAATTACCTATTACTAGTACATAAACAAATAACGTTTGTGCACGACGTGCACGTGCAAATGTGTGCGTAAACTCTAGTAGGGTTATCGTAGCCTAAAAAATGGCGCGGAAAGTGCAACGGTCTGCGTCGCGAAAACCGAACGACGACTAATACGAGCGCGAGGCATTGCTCAAGTGTCGACGACGAATACCTCGAAGTGCGGGGTGAGGTGCGGTATTTAATATGAGCGCGGGGAAGGGAGTGTCCCTTCTGTACGTAGTACTATTATGTATTCTGTGCTTTAGGGATGGCCCTCGGTAAACTGAAAGGGCAAACTGTACGCAGCACTCCATTCACATAAACGGCTTAAAAAACATAAAAATGAATTATGCATGTTAAAATGCTCGTTATTACTTTTTGACTGGCCTGTTGGTCTAGTGGTTAGTGACCCTAACTGCTATGCCGGAGGTCGTGGGTTCGATTCCCACCCAGGACAAATGTTTGTGTGATGAGCACGATCATTTGTTCTGTGTCTGAGTGTAATTTATCTATAATATGTATGTATTTAGAAATATATAAGTATGTTTATCAGTTGTCTAGTACCCATAACACAAGCTCTGCTTAGCTTGGGACTAGATGGCGTTGTGTGATAGTTGTGGAATATTATATTATATTATTATTACAGTGATATTAATAAATAAACGACTTCTAATTTTTGTTTTTATTTACTCAAGTAATTCGCTTCTTACCCAAGTAGCACACGAGGCTGCTTATCAGCCGAATAACGGATTTCCATCATGCTTGAAGCTGAATAAAAAAACTGCATAAAGGCTGTATAGGGCCTTATTCAGTTCTTATAACTCTTAAATGGGCACAAATTATTCAGCCTTAAGTTCACGTAGCTGCTTAGGAGCTGTTTAGCAGCAATTTAGCAGTGTTATAAAGGATAACGACCGTACTATGCGCTGAATATCGACTGACTAAGTGATCACAAGTTACTCTTTATTCAGTAAATATGTCACATCTCGGCTCTTAATAGTTGTTTTAAACCGGGAAAGGCTGCTTGCGGCAAGTGTAAAAGTGAACATAT
The DNA here is from genome assembly GCA_949775195.1 of Diarsia dahlii. Taxonomy (NCBI): domain Eukaryota; kingdom Metazoa; phylum Arthropoda; class Insecta; order Lepidoptera; family Noctuidae; genus Diarsia; species Diarsia dahlii. Next base: position 7,796,290 of record OX459210.1, on the reverse strand, counting down.
TTGATGCAGCAAACATGTAAAAGCAAATAACCCATAGCTGTCAATTGAACACTTGATCCGTGGAGTGAATTATACCTACGTGGATAATATTCATATTCCCATGTAAGTATATTGTTTTACATATTAATAAAAGAAAAATGATTGGGAATGTAAATTCACTGACATTATACATATATATTGTCTAAGAAAATTTTAGTGCGCCACGAAAATATTGTGTTTTTGATTAGTTTTGTGATAAAAATAAGCCGTGATGAAAACTTGAATAAACAATTTTTAGTGCTTTGAAAAGAATTATAAGATAAAAAGTTATTAATATGCTATCAGGAAGTAAAAATTAATGCAATACATTCCTAATTCATACACAAAACATCATAAAAGTTGAAAAACGAATCAGTATATTTATAGGTTACAATAATAAACATACAATAAAATGTTAAACAGCGACGTGAATAGTTAAAACCCTTATATGCTGCAAAAAGCTGTCTAATATTTCACTAGTGTACTGTTAATCAGCAAAAATCTGAAAAAAATTACACATGTGAACCGTATGCAGCTATAAACTGTTTTATTTCTTTTTAATGGTCCACAAGCTCTACCGTTAGCCATAATGTGAACAATTAAACAGTTGTTATACAGACTCTTTAGGGATCCGTAGTATTATATCTAAAACCATCGCATGGATAACTTCTAGTTCAAAATTTTTAACACACCGTTTTACGCGCGCGCGAACCTTCCAAATTTACGATTGACATAGACAAGCAGGTACCTACAAACTGTAAAAAGCTTATGCAAACAATACTACCTACCTACCCAGATGATGCCTTTGTACAAGTTATGTATTTATTACTTATAACTTAGTGATTGTTTCATTTCTTTATTACAGAATAATGCCTTTTAAGATCGTTAGTACTTCAGAACCGGATGGTGATCGATTGAGCATTGTACCGTCGCTTTGGGAGTTTAATGGAACATTAAGTTGGCTTCCAAAGAATAAAAATATTTTGAAGCTGATCAAGGAAGAACTTTCGAAGCCGAGTCCTGATGGGAAGAAAATGAATTGTGATCTAAAAAGGCAAATTTTGTTTGATTTTTTTTTTACCCATTGATGTGAGCTAAATGAATAAATAAATAAACTATAATTTCAATCATTTCTTTTGTTTTATTTAAAAAGTATGTAATATAGTCCGGTCAAATTAGTTCAAAAAATAGGGGTGAGGTTACATTAACTCCCACCACAAAATAGGTAGGATTGCTCAAAACACCATTATAAATGAAATGTAAAAAGTCCCCATCGATCAGACACCTGGAAAAAAAGTTATTCGAGGTCAAAGGTCAAAAGAACTGGTATTTTGCAATTTTCAGCAAAATGGTAAGTTTTATAATAACATTTGCTAAGACAAAATTATATATCAAATAATAATCTATAAAAATGTCTAAACACATTTATTTCTAAAAAGCCACCGTTTTGAGATATATCGAATATGTATAAGTACACCACTTGTATAATCTACGTGCTTATATTACAACTCTTTCATTTTTTTGAATTGTTATAATTTTCTTAAAACATCTTAAGAACTCGATATTTTTTCTGAGTTATAATTGCCGGTGGAACAATAATATTATCACCGAGGTTACTAGAAGAAGAACTTGGACACACATAATTTGTTGAATGTACAACATCTTCTGAGCTTTTGCGACTAATATTTTGTACGGAACCTTGCAGGTTTTTTTTTCTGTCTTCATAATTCTTTGGTACTCTTTCGTCAATTTTCTTCAAATGCCCCCTGTTCTAGCTTTAATTTTCCACGAATTCATCGAAATCATATTTATAAAGCAATAAAATATATACGTTAGTATATAATCGCCATCTGCTTCAACTAATTATACTGACTGATTACAGTACCACATGTTACTTTTATTCAGGTAAAGTCTGATTAAAAGTACTTATGCGAACCACTATAAAAAAGTAGCCGTTAATTCGATACACTAGTGAGTCTCTAAGCAGCTGCGAGACATCTAGTGAATGTTTAAACAGCCGCTATGCAGACACTATCAATGGCAGTATAAAGGCTGATTAGCGGTAGGCATATTCAGCAATAAGCTGTAATGTGGGCCACAAATCATCCATTAAACAGCTAATAACGTCATAATAGTTCACACGTGGCCCTTTAATAAGTCAGTGTAATAGGAGTTCACAAATACCTTCTTATACAGCATTTGGTGTAATTTCATCCACTAAACAGCCCTTACTACGGTTAAGGCATTAGAAAAGGTTAAGAGCTAAATAGAGGCGTTGAAAATATACCTTTATAGCACTCTTAGCGTATTAATGGTAGTTTTCTCGGTCTTAATCAGCTTTAATGCAGCTCTTAATCAGCCTAAGCTGTTTAAATATCACTGACAGCTATTATGCAGCTGTACGATCACAAGTGTACTCTTAAAAGAGTCTTAATACGCATAGAGTTTCGAATAGATCTAAAAGTGAGTAGTTATACAGCTATCTGTGCTACTTGGGTACTGTCCTGTCTTTGACGCTTCATTCCAGAGGTAGTAGTGGTTAACGTACTGACCTGTCCACGGTGAATAGCGATACCTATAACAAGAATTGTTCGTTTCAAGGTATTATATACAAAAACAATGCAGACGGACGCTTGTGTCTTCATGTCTTGTCCTTTCTGTACGTCTTGTGCCAAATTGCATTAAAACATCATTATTATCAATCTCTTGCCCTTATCCCAATTCATTTGGGGTCAGCGTAGCATGTATACGCTTCCATATTTCTCTGTGACTCGAGAGAACTCCTGTTTTGCTTTATAATTCTTTACAAAATTCATCCTTCGTTTCGTTGGTCTTCATTCACATTCATACTCAAAACGTTCTATCCACATTTACATGAAAAATTTCAAAGAACAAAAAACAATATTAAAGAGTTTGTTTGTTTGAGCTTGCCTTTCAAATCTGACTTATAGTTCCAAAGATTACTTTGGAACTATAAGCCAGAATTGAAATATATTTTTTTTCTCGAAGAAGGTGATAGGCTAACTATCATCACCCGAGTGGAGGGTGAAACCGCTGGGCACTGCTAGCAGCATGTAATGAAGATATGTGAAACAGACGCTGCATCTTCGTCGCAGTTCCCGTCTATCTGCCCTATGCCTTAGCATTATATAAATCTTGGCAAGGCAAAGGTCCACTGGTAAGGTCTACCCGTACAGAAGGTCAGACAAAACGACTCTTATAACGATAAAGATGATGGAAAACTCCAAAGTGTGGTACATCATTCCAAACTGATGGACATTTTTCAGTGGCAATTTTAAAAAACTGGCCTTATCAAAACAGCAAAAAAAAACACGTTTGCTGTACAGAAGCGCCACTTATCATCATCATCATCAGCCTATTGATGTTCCCACTGCTGGGACACAGGCCTCCTCTTTTTGAGAGGGAATGGGCTATAATAATCTACCACGCTAACCCAGTGCGGTCACAACTCTCCCCACCTATAATATTTATTTTATTCTGCTTTTTAGTATTTTTTTCCTACGACGGAACGGAGATGGTATATGCGTTTGGGGTGAGAGGTTGTTTGTTTGTTTGTGTTTGTGCAAATACATGTTGCCATTTTTCTCCAAAACTACTAGTCCGATTTTGATGCAGTTTTCAGTTATGGGTTCGGGTTTGATTGGTGCATGTTCTTAGATAGGTGTTACGGTGACAACTCACCAGGGGGCGCTGCAGCAAACATTTTTTGTGCAAATCAAAGTTGCCACTTTTCTCCAAAACTACAAGTCCGATTTTGATTCAGTTTTCAGTTATGGGTTTAGGTTTGATTGGTGCATGTTCTTAGATAAAAAAATAAAAATAAAAGTAAAAAGTTTAAAATAAAAAAGCAAAATTAAAAATGTTGAAAAAACCCAAGCCCGTCGGGGGCTGCCATTAAATAAACTAGTTTTGCAATGTTCAGCTCCCGACGGACATTCTTGGGTTTTTTTAAGGTGGGTGTTTTATGTTATTTTATCCTTTTTTCAATTAATTTTTAATTTTGCTTTTTGCTATAGCGGCAACAAAAATACATAATAATAAAAATAATAAAATATGTTTATTTCTCACCACAAGCCAAAAATACAAATAATATTTATACACAAAAAGTAGCCAACGATTTTTAGTTGTGGATCGCTGGTGCCTGTGGTAGGTAGCAACACCTGTAATACAGGTCACCAGGTCCCCACCTGTTTAAAGTTACATATTTGATAGCATACATCTGGTACATAATTTGTGAAAATTTCAACTGTCTACCTATTACGGTTCATGAGGCCTGGTGACAGACCGACGGACAGTGGAGTATTAGGAATACTGGGTCCCGTTTTACCCTTTGGGTACCGGGTACGGAACCCTAAAAACGGAATAAATGCTAATGGAATAGCAGATATTATAAGTTGCTGATGAATAATATAATTTATGAGTTTGGTACATAATCTTATTTTTCGTTCAAAATGGTACAACATTTTGAAAGACGTAAGCGCAGACCACACATAAATGGCGTGAGGCGCGGACTTCTATGGCTTCCTATTCCATTCAAATTTTATACCAAGTGCATAGAAATAAAGCGCAATGTAGGATACATCATGCGATATATAATTTTTCGATATCACATCTGTGATATCGAAAGTCTTTATGACTCTAAAAACAATTAATTGCTAGAATATACAATACGAGTACACGTCATGCCTAAATCTAATGCCATTAGATATTTCAAAAACATTAATCATAACACGGAGAAATCCAAACCAATAGCAAAAATAATTAACACGGTTCATCCAACGACCGTTTAAATTCTCTAGTCAGTGTTAAATTAATTACACGTCCGGAACGCGGACAGCGCTATTTGCAGCGTCCGGCCGGACAGCCGCTATCCGGACCTGTATTAAATATGCGGTTTGTCTGATTTAAATCGTAGTGTGTACTTGAATAGGGTTGATGGTTTCGGGCGAACATGATTTAATTTTCTTTGAGTTTTGGCAATTGAGTTAACGCGTTTTATTTGTTTTCACCGACTTCTAAAAAGAGGAGGTACCCGTTTTTTATTTAATGATTGATACTTCTTATCTCGGTTACTAGGTACTAAAGAGGAAATTATTAAATTTACTTTCCTTACTTTAAGGGCACACGCTAGGAAATAGCTTGTAAGCCGTTACCGAAATCGGTAAGGAGGACTTTTACTAGGTACTAACTCGGTAACTTCATATATAGAGGACCTCGTGGCTTAATAATGACTGCCACTCTTAGATAAAGCCGTCTTTGCCTAAGTTGGTCTGTGGATGGGTGACCAACTGACGACCCATTACATACCTAGTTTCCTCTGTGCCTCGGAAAGCACGTTAAGCTGTTGGTCCCGGCTGCCGTATATATAGATCTTAGGCAGTCGTTACAGGTAGTTAGTGACCTGAAAGTCTGACAACCAGTCTTACCAAAGGGTATCGTATTACCCAGTATTAACTGGGTTGTTGAGGTCAGATAGGCAGTCGCTCCATGTAAAATAGTATCTGGTTAGGCTGGAAAGACCCCAATATATTTCGGAAAAGGCTAGGCAGATGTGACTTCATAACTCTGTGAATACGGGGTGGGTACGGCGCAGATAAGAGGGACACCGTAAAAACGACCTGTTTTTCGTTGCAGAGTTAGCCGTATTGCTACTTATTACAATTCCAAAAAAATACAGTGTATAGTCAAATGTATAGGTAAAAGACTTATGCAAAAATACTTTCTAAAATTAATCAAGAACCTCGAAAAAAAAAATCACAAAATCACAAAAAAATCACACGAAAAAACTTTTTCGTCTCGAAATGCTCAATATTTTGAGCGATAACTGTTATTTTTTTTTTACTATCAGAAAGGAAATTTAACCATCTAAAGACATATGTAAAAATATTTTAACATTACAGCGTATATTTTTTTTAAATAAATTAAATCTGCGAACTATCGTTCATATTGGCAGTCACGAGAATCAAACGCATCCCCATTTTCAACCTTATTTGTTTAGGCGATGAGTTTAACGAACGCTCAAGGGCGCGGGCAGTTAATGTCGCCTTAACGAGATATCTTCATTATCACCATATTTTTCCTTCTGTGTCTCTACGGATGATGGCAAATGAAAACTCGACAAGAATTTATGTGAGATACGATCATGCCACAACTATACAAGCTGAAATAAAAAACTTTATTTGGGAAACGGTTCTTTAGAATCCCTTTTAGTTATTTAGCAAAGAGTTTGGCATTTTCAGTTCCATCCAACAGGCAGAACACGATACCAAGTGTCCCATCGTTTGTGGGCAACACCACATTTACACTCCAGGGCAGAGTCATCTGTGAATCTTCATATGAACAGGTTTTCCTTGCTTCGGCCAACCTGACTCGGCAGTCTATTTAATGACTTCCAGGTCAGCCATGGCAACTCGTGTCCAGGTGAGATTTTTGGTCACTTTAGCAAAACGCGTGTCGCTTGAGCGTGGAGGACGTGACCAGGCTATTAGTTGTATGCACGAGAACCAATCAAGTTATGCAAATCCAGTTACTGCAGATCTCTCACTGCACGGAAGATCTATACAAAGTGAGGTCATGTTATACTGGAAACGTATACTTTGATGTGCCGCCGTGTGTACCTTGAATAATTGTGTTGGCAACCCTCAAAGCCTTCAAAGGTATGGTTAGTGGTTTGTGTAATAGCATTGAATAGTTAATCTTTGAGAGGGAATGGCTAAATGGCTTTAGATATCACTTGTAAGTAGGGTAGGTCCGATTGCTGTATCAAGTGCCCAAGTGCCCAAGTGTATACCCATATAAAGGGTGTAAAAGTACCCTTATCTAATATCATAAATTATTTTTAGGGTTCCATATCTCGAAAGGAAAAAATGGAACCCTTTATAGGATCACTCGTGTGTCTGTCTGTGCGACCATTTCCTCCCTTATCTCCGAAACTACTGGGCCTAAATTTTTGGAAAAAAATACAGAAGTTAGTTCAACACTAAAGGTACAAGTTGGTAGCCGACTGCACACAGCAGCAGCAGACGACATGTCGTCGCTTCATGTCGTCACGACACCTCGTTGCGTCATGTCGCTGCAGTCATGATTTCGAACCCGACTACAAATAACTATTAGTCAATAACTCTAAACACGCTAGACGTGTCGCTCCGGCGTCAGCGGAACTACTGATCTGCGGTCGGACGACACTGGTGTCTGCCGCTCGACGACGCGTCGCTAGCTTCATGTCGCTAGCTACGGAGGGAATTTCATAGAAATACGTAGAAACCAGTAGTGTCGCTGCGACACGTCGTCTGCTGCTGCTGCGTGCAGTCGGCTACCAACTTGTACCTTTTTAGATTACAGGAAAACCTTTAAGAAGTCTATGGTGCTAAAACAACATGGAAAATCTCTTAATATCTACTAAAACTGTACGGAACCCTTCATGTGCAAGTCTGACTTGCACTTGGCCAATTTTTTTGTTCTGGGAACCATCTAGTTACGGAGATATTGGTGGTCAAAATTCCGAACTATTCACATTTTTTTTTAAATATCAGTTTTAAGGAGTTTGCTTTACTTTAATTGCCTCCATGACCCGTTTACTACTCAAAGCATCCATTCGTCCAGCATGTGTTTCATTGAGTTTTACCGTAAAACATGATTTTCACCCCAAAAAGAAAAAGCTGTTTCCCAGCAATAATTTTTGCGTAGGGTTACTTTGTTTGATGTACAGTCAGCATCAGAAGTATATTAACATTAGGTACTAAAAGTATCGAAGCTGTTTTTTTAATAAAAACTTGTTAGATATTACTCGTTACTAATGTTATTGGAGTGTGAGGACTATTTTAACGAATAATATTCTGAAACATTAAAAATAATAGCTAGAGTCCTGTACATAAAAGAATTAAAATTCCGAAATGTTCAGCTACTTCTGATGCTGACCGTACATAATTCTTGGTTAAAGGCTGCGTGAAGGGTAAAAAAAAACCCTGTATTAATGATAAATATTATATAACACTAGTTGTGCCCGTGTATGCCTACCGTTTTCTACCTACCTTTCCTACGAGTAGGGTTGGGAGGGTGAAAGACAAGTATTTTACGACCTATACCTAACTAAGACACTTTCAACTCCCTTCGGTTACTGAGAAGCTTTTGTCTAACTCAAGACCTCTCAAGTCTTCCTGGTAGCCTAGTAGTTACAACTTTTGTTCTAGCCCACAGTCCACTCTCGTAGAACATTTTGCCAAACTGTCTTGTATGAAACTAAAACTTTTGCATTAAAACTGTGAACAAGTTAAGATCAGTATTAGCTGATATTCGTACAGTCAGTACCCAACATTAAATGACCCCTCTTCACACACCACTTGCCCTCTTCTTCATTAAACGAGGGTTCATGTAATGCTGAGCTACAACTGTACAAGTTTCCATAATAAAATGCTATGCGTTTTATGAATACAAAATACTTTGGTGAAGTTTAGGAGCCATGAGAGAAACGGCTGACTGATAATGGAGATATTTTCATTAGTATATCATAACATCACGCTTGTAATTCTCGAAGGGTGAGGTAGAAAACCCACCTAGAGATTCACTGTTCCTAGATCCCACTGACAACCAGGAAATTAGTGACATCATAGATAACCTCAAAGACGATAGTGCTCCAGGTCTCGATGCATTCCGGCCTCATCTTCTTAAACAAACAAAGAAACATGTACTGAAACCATTAACACATAATATATGTAATCTAAGCATGGAAACTGGAGATGTTCCCACTAGCTGGAAAACCGCTGTTATTACGCCCATACACAAATCAGGTACCAAAGATGCGCCAGATAATTACAGGCCAATTTCATTGCTCAAAACTGGAAAAACTTGTAAACAAGCGCCTTGTAAGTTTTCTGGAGAAAAACTGTCTACTCTCGGATAGGCAGTTTGGTTTTCGACGAGGGAAATCTACTGGTCAAGCGGTGAGTCTCCTAACTGGCACTATTACCTCAAACATTGACAGAGGCCATCGCTCCGCTGGTGTTTTCCTGGACCTTTCCAAAGCCTTTGACACAGTATCAATTCCTATTCTGCTAGAGAAGCTCGAATCCTTCGGTGTCAGAGGCCTCTCCCTGGACTGGTTCAGCAGTTACTTGTCTGGTCGATATCAGTGTGTCAAAATTGGGGACACTCTCAGCGGGAGCCTTCCGGTGGCTTTCGGCGTTCCTCAGGGAAGTATTTTGGGGCCCACCCTTTTCATCATGTACATGGACGACATTCTAAGGTTAAATATGGCACAGGCGGAGTTGATCTGCTATGCTGATGACACTGCTATAATTTTTCACGGTTCTACTTGGGAAGAGACAATGGATGTTGCTGAAAAGGGAATGAGTAAAATAATGGCATGGCTAGAACAAAATCTCTTAACTCTGAATGTAAATAAAACGCACATATTAACTTTTCATGTCACTCAATCAAGTAGGCCAAATATTGACTCACTTAAAGTACATAATAACAAATGCAGTGTCTCAGCGGCAGTATCCGCCACAGACTGTAACTGCAACACCATCAACAGAGTAGAACCTGAACTTTAAAGCACACGTTCGAACACTCGCCAAAAAGACTCGAAAATTCATTTATATCGCTAAACTATTAAGAGCTAGGGCTCCAAAAAACATCCGCATTCTGGTTTACACGTCTGTCCTGCAATACTGTGTCTGTGTCTGGGGTAGTGCTGGAAAAGCGTGCATGCTGGAGTTGGAGCGCGCGCAGAGGGCCGTGCTTAAAGTGCTTTTGGGAAGGCCGCGTCGTTTTTCTATGGACGAACTGTATAAGGAGGCTGGGGTCTTACGCGTACGTCAACTGTATGTCCTTGGGTCACTTCTAAACCTCATAAAACTCAACAAAAATCGCTCTAGTTGTAGTAAAAGAGGTAGGAAGATCGCGGAAAGAATACCACTCCCTAAAATCAAAACCCTCTTTGCAGCCCGATTTGCCTTACCTATAAGAGTATTCAACGCTATTAGCAAAACATTCTGTATACCCAACAACTACTCTGAGGCCAAAAACAAACTCAAAGAATGGTTGCTAGACCGGACATATGAGGAAACAGAGAATTTATTTTGTAGGTCAAGTTAATACACATTACCCACCACACACTCACATTCACTCACACACACGCACCACCCCCTATTACACTTACTCACTTCAACTGTTTTTTTCTTGTGGATATATATGTAACTATGTTTTGTTTTTTCAATGTTCACATAATTATCACTTTTGCTTTCTTCCCTGTAAGCATTTTTGTTTTTGTTCTTTTTAAATGTAAGTAATTTTCAACGTCTATAATCATTAGTTCTGTATAATTATTATTATTATTTCTGTAATCACATCTGTTAACTCATTTTATGAATGTTTCTTGCGCTAGCAGAACAAGTTAAATGTTCAACTTGTGTAGTGTCTGGGTCACCAAGATACAGGCTGTGCCTAGTTTGGGACCCACTGTTAATCCTGTGAGTTTTCTGTTTTAGCTAAATAAATGAATTTGAATTTGAATTTGAGATGTGTACCTATCCATTAGTACACCCACATTTCGTTAAGACGAATGTAATAGGGGCGAGCCTATTGCCGTTAACCAGGCACAAATAAAGACTCCGTGACTGCTACTGCGAAATTCTTGATGGAAAAACCAAATAACACTTTACCCAACCAGGTTGTCGAACCCAGGACCTCGTGCGCAGCAGTAAATAACCACACTCCGTAGCATCTTCGAGTCTTCGACCCTCTTGAAACAGTAGATATTTTGATAAATTCCATCCCAATTGAGAAGAAACTTTAGTAAAGTTTGTAACTTCAAAGATATATAATTTTGCTTTGTCACTCATTCTAGACTGACGAGTACAACTTTTGTTTTTCAATACTGCTTTGATAAATAATATAATTTAACAGGTTTGCGGACTACGACTTTTAGCCGTAGAAGCGACTTTCGGTCGTAATCAAGAAGAAAGTTTGGTCGCACAGCCGGCCGTTCGCGGAGTTTTGATCAAGATTGATGATTGAAGAAAAGCTTTAGCTTTAAATAAGACTTCTGAAAGGTTTCTGTTAGCCTAGTACCTTCACTGACTTTGGTATCCTGTTAGCAGCTCGAAAATCTTAGTGTTTTTATCATTTGTCTGCATCGCAGCGGGTACCTACATATTTACAGCTAAGCTAATTGAATTGAAATTGTAACATAGATTTAGATTGAAGGAGATAGAAATAGTGCTAAGTATTTTTTTTTTAAGTTTTGTATATATTATCAAATGACCCCTCCCGCTCTGGGCTGAGCAGAAAGGAGTGTCAGATTCTTACTGACTAAATCCCATCCTTGTCCCTTCGACTTCCCTTTGTGTCCGAGGCCTCGGTATCTCTCCGACCGCTCACAAACCCGTCAACCAACCATTATGTAGGGTGAACTCATCTAATTCTGTGATTCGCCTAATTCGGTGATATTTGATACTTGGTTAGTACTTTATTTTTATATTTCTACAAATGCCTATATCACGAAGTTAGATGAGTTCACTATACATTAAAGCAGGGATGCACAGACTTATTGAGAGACCAATGGCCACTTGGGCAAATGATGAACTAATGGCGGGCCAACAGCACAAACTAAAAATATAAAAATTGCCAAAAATTTAACAATTCATGGACTTAGAGATGTTTTTTTTACGAAAAATGCACGAAGCTTTAGAGACAAGAGGGCACTGAAATGCAAGAGCGAGCGAAGTGACCTCGAAAATTTTTGACCTGCACCTAGGAAAGGTGATTTATATTATTTGATTTTCATTTTATTATTAAAAAAATGCATATGTTAACTTACTTTTACTAGTAACTTATTTAAGGATAGGACACCCAGAAAGCGCGGCAGTAAGAGCGAGCGTAGCGAGCTAGAAAATTTTTGTGGCATGACTGACATGCTAGTTCGAAAAGCCGCCCCAAGGCAGCGGCTTAAAGTAAGGCAAATACACTACGCATGACGCATGCGGCCCGCGGGCCGCGGTCTGTGCATCCCTGCATTAAAGTAAGTAATGCCTTCTACTAAGTTACGTAGCGATAAATCAATGATTGTAGTACATACTTTAGTACAACAGCAAATAATTCTAGTACTTTGTACTTTTCCCCTAAATCCTGAACTGAAAATATAAAATTACAAGTATCGTGTCTCATTTAAAACGCAAAATAGGCTTCGTTATTTTACCCAGCGAATCTTATGTTACAAAAGGGGAAATTAAATATACTTAACACAATATACATTGAAATGAACGCTTGTGTGAGTTATGGGATTTACACACCAAAGCCGAACCCCGGAACAGTTATTTTCATCTGTCTAGCTTTTCCCTAAGTATGTTAGGGTCGGCTTCCAGTCCAGTACCTGGGTAATACTGCCCATTGCCACTTCAACTTGCATATTCTGCGAGCTATGTCGGTGACCCTGGTTCTTCGGCGAATTTCCTCATTCCGGATTTTGTCGCACAAAGAAACTCCGAGCATAGCTCTCTCCATGGCTCGTTGCGTGACTCTGAGCTTCTCTAAGTCGCTCTGTGTAAAATACTGGTATTCAGTTGCATCAACTATGGGTCAGTCTTATCTGACCCACAGTTGGGAGAAGGCTAGGCATCTGCCTAAAAAAAAAAAAAAAAAAAACCTAAAATATACAGGGTGGAGGAGTTAGTACAGGGTAATGTACGATACCCCTAAGACTTTTATGATTTTTTTTTGCACTGGCTACCTAAGGGCACACGGACGTTGAAACGGTTACTGAACAGTACAAACATCATTCTGATCCTACCCACATACAAATTTTACACCGGTAATTTAAAAAAACCTAGCTGTTTCACACATTTTGTTTTTTTTTTAAATAACCTACGAAAAATTTAAGGGTGATTCCAAAAGACGTACCTACTAAATACGTGGTTCCTAATCGTTGCAGCGACAGTGTCCCTTTCTTCTTTTATAGTGTTGTCACCGTAGAATATTTTGATGAAAAAGTAATCTAAATATGTAATGAGCAACGATGATGACGTTGAATTATAATCATCATCATTGTTGCACATACCACCAGTAGTATAAACACTTTTCCGAATGACAGCAATCTGTTTAATTTGCAAACCTCTTATCGACCACTTATAGCTTAATTTGAGCTGTTATTTTACACTCATCTTTGGTTCTGGTGACATTGAAGTAGTCACGTCTGTCATAAGTCACGTCTGTCATAAGACAGACGTGACTAAAAAAAACTCAATAAAACAAACAAAATCAAATTATTTTAGACTTTTGTAGTGTTTTTTGGAAGCCGTTTTTTTTAATGTTTACGATACCTCGTTCCTTCCCTGAGAAAAATAACAAACAACATACCGGTTAGAAAGTAGGTAGTATGTTTACATACTTAATGTAATTATGTAAGTACATAAGCCTACTTCAGACTCATATATTACTTTTTTCATACTAAAGATTATGTGTGTGCGTGTAATAAAAATATTTCATTTAGGGTAAAAGCTCCTTTTTTTCGTGAACCAATTTGTATAGATTACTGTGAAAATGTGTTTAGCTAACTCTTTCCATGGAAATGTTTTATTTTCGCAGATGTTGTTGGGAGGTACCAGGGGATTAGCAGGTCATGGGCGATGGAATTTACTGCTTCTGAATAATATTTTGGTATCTACTCTACTCCTATGAAGCTTTATCTTATATTTCCGAGCTGAAATAGACTCATTTGTATCCTGGGTTGGCTTATTTATTTAGCAGTAGTTATGCTAGTAAAAACTATAATTTGAAGACATTATTTACATCAAAGATTTTAGAAGGGACACAGTAAATGTGATTGCTGCATGCGCTGCATGCCCTGACACCTGTACCCTTGACGACCTTATGACTGCATCAGCGAGTGGAGTTCGCATAGCTGAATTTTGGGCCAAAACGATTTAACAGAAATTTGCCATCGACACGCTAAGAAGAAGAAGAATGTGATAGGGTTAAGGGCAAGGCTATAATATTGCCACCAAACTGGCACAATCCAGACTCCGTGGCTGGTACTAAAAAAATCCTAATATAAAAACCCTATAACACTTTACCCAACCCAGGATCGGATCACTAGAATAATGAGACAGTCGTTGGCGTACCCCTACTAAACATACTGTACTTGTTTACAAGCTGTCGCCTCTACACTCTGCCGATGTGGGAATTCCGTTTCCTGTGATCTAACTTACAATACTGGTAGCTTGCCAAAAGTTTTTCCGACTCATTTTATGACATCAATTCTTAACTTTTTGTCTTGTTTTTTGTTCAACAAAATCCAAATTCCCGAGCGATGTCAAACATCCTTAATAGCACTTGTTCTTCTGAAACTTTCATAATTTCAGCTCCTATTTCGGGTTTATGGTTTAAGTTTGTGAAATAAAAACAAAAAGATTAAAGTGGGTAGGACTTTGGTACTAAATCCTAGGGTTGAACATAAAACCTAGGGTGGCTAGAGGTAGGCAGGGTTCGTCGTAAAAATGTTAGTGTCGGACTGTCGAGTAGGTAATGTTTATGTTAGTAGGATTGGTTTAGGCATATGAATGAATGAATGGGAATCTAGCACATATGACATATTATAATATTCCACTACTATCACTCAACGCCATCTAGTCCCAAGCTAAGCAGAGCTTGTGTTATGGGTACTAGACAACTGATAAACATACTTATATATTTCTAAATACATACATATTATAGATAAATTACACCCAGACACAGAACAAATGATCGTGCTCATCACACAAACATTTGTCCTGGGTGGGAATCGAACCCACGACCTCCGGCATAGCAGTTAGGGTCACTAACCACTAGACCAACAGGCCATTGAAGGAGCCCGCATTCAGTATTCAAATCTCGCCCCAAATTTTGTAAATTAACTATGACCTTAATTTGTGACGTGATTGTCCCATGGCTTCGCACGCTCTGCAGATCTCACTCTATGAGACGTTTCTTTGTCGCTATTTTCCTACGCCAGTTTTTAAAAAATCACGGTTTGGGTGTTTGGCGCACAGATACGGTTTTTTTTTGTGTATTTGAAATAATCAAATAACCCCTCCCGCTCTTGGGCAGAGCGAAAGGGAGTGTCAGACTTCTACTGACAACCCGCAGCCCCTGATACAACGCGGGTGATGCCGCGGCCTGCTTATTATATTTTTACACCTGTATTGTACAAACCACCGGCGCCGATTAGCAGTAAGTAACCTCTGTAGTAAACACTCTTGTTTATTGATATTATATACCTTACTCCTTAATGATAACCTATGTTTTATTTTATTTACAAAAAAGTCATGCCATATAACTCGATTACTTTTTACAAAGACCAAAAACACTGACAAAATAATTGGATTTGAATTAATAATGAGAAATCTAGAAATTCCTCGATCGATAGTCGACAAAATATAAATGGATGACAATGAGGTGTCGCCTAATATTATGAATATCAAAGTGGCGATGTAGAAGCGATGCCATTTACTAGTAGCTGTAGGTGTAGTCTCGTTAGAACTACGATACAGTGAATATACAATAACAATACAAAGCAAACTATTTAAAAACAAGGGCGACATACCAATAGCAAACATGACTGGTGTGGTAACTACAACCTCATCATTTGAGTTAAGTGTTTAAGCAACAGCCAGTAGAGCGCTCGCCACTAAAGGAGCACCCCAACTAAAAAGAGCGCATTTGAGATATCTCCTCTTGATATGCCCATTAAAAACTTTAACAATATCTACATAAAACATATGACTTATAGTTATCAAACAGTGGAATGTGACTATTCTGAGGTAAGTAGTTGTACTATCCATAATTACGAACCACCGCATAAATTCATCAAAATCTTTGGTTGGATATATAATATTGTAAACTATATATTTAAATATATGACGAAAAGCAATGCACAAAAGGTTCGCCAAAATTGCGTTGAGTATCACGTAGTTTCTATAGTTACGGAACTTTTTTAAGTAATACCATGACGTCACTCCGTATATTAATGTAGATGTTGTTAGCACATACACCGTAGATTTTATAGTTAATATAAAAGTTCTGTATATCTCTTCCATGTTTGATAGCACTGTAGAAAAATGGAAAAAAACGTGTTGCGCCGACCCTAAATAACATGGGATAAGGGCAGGAAGATGATGTTGTTGATGATGTTTGATAGCACTGTCACGGTTTTGATTGATTCTTATTAGTTGATGAGAATGTTTCTGTGATCACTGAAGAGTTTGACACTAAGCACTGCTGACAGCTTGACACTAAGTCCTTATTTATCTATTTATTTACTTAAGGTTCACCCACAGCACATATATATATACTTACTTAAAACATACGGTAATATACGGTAATATTCTAATATATATGCAAATTACAGGTAAACACGACATTGATTGAAAATTGTCTTTTCTTAAAGAATCGTTTTTCAAATTTAAAAAATGTCAAACATTTTTAGAGATAAGTATTTGCAAAAAACCAAACACCATTTTTGGTTTTAGGTTAAATGTTTATAGCTTTTGCAATTTTTGCAAGCAGCTCTTGGATTTTATCAAAAAATACCCACTATTCCGAATCCACAAACCCCCCAAAACCCCCAATCTATTTAAGTCGCGAGTAAATAGGCTTCTTCTGGGTAAGCTCGTTCCATCGTCGACCTCATCTCTGCCCTTAGGGCAAGATTGAGGTCAAGAGTAAGCCCATATAACATAAAAAAAAATTGCACTTCTTTCACATATTTTTCGGAGGCAAAGAAAATCGAACCAAAAAGTAGGTACTTGTTGACTAGACTACTGGTAAACATTTGTGTATTGTTTATAAAAAACTAAAATGGATGTGTTAGGTTTATATATCCTATATGATAAAAACATGTTCCGTGTGGTGTCGGACGTAAAGAATAGCACCATCCCATATCTTCCCGTGGGTGTCGTAAGAGGCGACTAAGGGACTTACCAGAGAATGGGCAGCAGCGTTCTCTGTGTCTTTGTAACAACCATACTGCGATCGCCAACCCGCCTGCCAAGCGTGGCGATTATGGCAAACCCCCCCAAAAATGCCTGGGGGAGGCCTATGTCCAGCAGTGGACGTCTTTTGGCTGAAATGATGATGATGATGATGATAAAAACATAAAAGAGATCCTTCTAGCTATAAAAATCACTCAAACATTTAATTAAACCTTATAAGTATTAATAATCCTCAAAGAGCTAGGAGAATAACTTCGGAAAAATTCACAAAGAAAATAATTTTGATCTTTTTTTCTTTGAACTAGAGTTCATTATAATTTAATGTTACAGTGAAATTAAACTCATTATTTTGTACAAAGAAACCTTGTATTATGAGGAACGGATTCGTATGAAAACATACAGGAGAATAGTTTGAGCGTTTAGTTGAACTTTTAAATTAAAAAAAAAAAAAACATACCAATAGAATTGAGAACCTCCTACTTTTTGGGAAGTCGGTTAAAAATTAACATTCAACTGTGACAAATATGACCACTAAAAGTTTTAGAAAGAAAGTAAGAAAAAGTATGTATAGTTTTTTTTTTTTTTCAGTCTCACACAGGACAGAACAAATTGGTAAAAAACTAAAACCAAAAAAGTAAATATAGGAAACGCTTTAAAAAAACGTACATTAAAAAAAAATTGCTCTCAAAACGGTGAACGAAAACATCGTGAGGATTTTTCCCTTCATCTTAATTGTTTTCCCCACGGAACAGAAAGAACAGGTCTTCCCTTATAATTTTTTCTTAGAACCAAAAAACACGAAGACATGCGACATGATCTACCAATCCGCACCTTCCATTCCCCTCCTAGAGAGGAGGCCTGAGTCCCTGCAGTGGGAGGGGAACATTATAGGCCTATGATGATGATGATAAAATGAAAATTAATGACGAATGACAGAATGACGAACTGACCGATAGACTGACGGACTGACTGACTGACATACTGACAGACAGATAAACTGACGGACTGATAGACTGATGACGGACAGACTGACGACTGTCAGACTGACAGACTGGCAGACTGGCAGACTGACAGACTGCCAGACTGACAGACTGATAATTATACCGATAATAGTAAAAATCGCAATATTAATACTTTTAACGTGTGTGTATTTGTTACTTCTGAGCTTAACCAACCGTGTAAAGTCTCAACTTAAAAAGTCCGGCCAAGTGCGTGTTGAATACGCGCACTGAGGATTCCGTAAAAACTCGCCCAAAGCATTAATTTACAACATAAAAGCAGTCCATTCTACACACACTTCAATCTTCTATCAAAGAAAGTCACATTTCCTGTTCAGATTGGACAAGACTTCCGATTCAATTACTTTAATTCCTTCCTGTGGAGTTAAGGGTGAAGAAAATGTGATTACGCTTTTGCCCATCCAAAGCAGTGTCCGCCCCTGACTTCTACGCATGTAGCTAGGTTTTGTGGTGGAAGCGAGGAGCGTTTCGTCAAAAATAAAGAAGTAGGTATTCCCGTTTGAGCACCTATTTTAGAGCACCTATGCTTTGAGCACCAAAAGTATTTGCATTATAGCACCAATCAATATTTTAATAAAAAAATGTTCAACTTTATTCCCTTTTGAGCACCTACTATTATGGTCAAAGCTACGCCCCGACCTCGATGAATATTAGAACGTAGCATGGAGTGACTATCTATCCGATCTCCACAATCATCATTTTCTTGCCCTTATCTCAATTCATTTTTCCATAATTCTCTAATATTCTTCATCTCATCAGACACCTTCTTGCCATATCACTCTATATACAGTCCACACATTATTTCTTTGTCTACTCTATTAAGTATAAGAATAAGACAAGAGGTCTTGCCTAACTCTGCTCTTATACCTCTCCACATTTATACTCAAAACTATCCTTAAGACATTTCCCTCATTCCTCCGCATTATCTGATACCACGACGGTTTCCACAAATCAGTTGACAATACTACCGGTTACTATACGCCTTGGTCATCATCATTTGCCTAATTTTTTCCTACTATGTTGGGGACGACTTCCAGTCCAACCGCATGCAGCTAAATACCAGTATTTTACAAGAGAACAACTGCCTATCTGACCTTCACACCCAGTTAGTACTGAGTAATACGATACTCCTTGGCAAGACAGACTTTCGAACTTTTGGAATGGTCAAGGATCTACAGCTTAAGCCAAGAAAACGGGGTATGCAATAGGTGGTCACTCATCTACGGGCTCAGTCACTCAGGCAAGCCCGGCTTTTTTTTTTTTTTTTGGTGGGTGGAAAATCATCAAATGACCCCCCCCGCTCTTGGGCAGAGCGAAGGGGAGTGTCAGACTTCTATTGACTAAAAACCGAACCCATGTTCCTTCTTTGCCCTTGCGCCGAGGCCACGTCATCTAGTACAAAAATCCGCGGCCCCGACGGGCATCCGCGGCCCCGACGGGCAAGCGCGGCTTTACCTGAAGATTGAACCGGTTATTTAGCCACGAGCGCTTTCCTCGACGATACGCCATGGTAAGGCTACACGTAAGACGAAACGCTTTCCGCTTTCCACTTTCACCTCATCCCATCCCTTCGAAGTTACCAATGCTTCACACGTGCTCACGAGTTTCGTAAGAACGTATAGTAAGGCATACGTGACTCCCCTGTATAACTGCTTGCCGGGTAACCAGGCCCCGTCTCCCTGTTTACGACAAGCAATTTATTTTCAAATGTTGCGATTGATAAAGAATGAATGTGGTCGTGTTTTCACACCTCTTCGCATTTATATGCGCCTGGTATTTTACTTGGAAAATATTGTGATAATTTTTATTACCAGTTTTTTACTACCGCACTCAGAGACGTTTAATGATTACTTAAGCCATCACTTAGTAAAGATTTTGACACTATATTGAAGGTTTTGTACAATGCGATCAAATTATCTTGGCAGCTCTGAACATAGGCTTTGCGAAATTTTACGCATGTAAACTTGGGAATAAAACTGTTATTGCCAGATAAACCAATACCTACTTAAACGATCAGAAAATATCTAATTTAAACAGTGAGAAATACAAATAAAATAAATATCATAACACTTTTATACATTCGTTGTAACAAAATGACCTGCACGAAGTTCGGAGCTGCCAAGATAATTTGATCGCACTGTATGTCAAATATTTACTAAGTGGCGGTTTAAGTAATCATTATATATCTCTGTGTACGGCAGTTAGTCTTTAACCAATAGTGAAATAGCGCAGATTGATGATTTCCACACAAAAAGGAGCTTTACCAAAAATCGATATTTCTATAAATAGAAAACCGAGGCGATTATTATTATACATTTGTAAAAGAGTACGTCTCAAAAACATGATTCATTTAAATGAATGAATTTCATGTATTTATAAACATGATTTTCTAGTCTAGGTTGAACTTTAGTTTAGTAATTAATTGAATGACAATGTGAAAACCTTTTTGTACAATACTGAAAGTGATTTATTTTCATTAGTCAGTGTATTGTTCGGGTCTAGATTAAAAGGTTCTTGTAAATCTAGATAAATTCACATACCGTCGTTGGTATAACCCAAAACTATCTTGTGGAGGTTTTCATCCCATTAGTGAAACTCTAAATCTAAATGTTTGTAAGTTTTCACGTAGTGGCCATGATTTATGGAGCTAGTTGGATGGATGGAGCTTCCAAAGATTTATTGATCTTCACAATTGAGAGGCAAGCATAATTCTTTTTTTTCTTAGTCAATATTGTCCCACTGTTGGGCAAAAGCCTCCCCTATAGCCTTCCACTCTTCCCTCTGTGCGGTTTTCTTCTTCCAATTTGTCACAAACGCTTCTAGGTAGTCATACGCCAATGTTTGCTTTAATCTATATCTATATATCTATATCCTTATCCTTACATAGTGTAAAACAAAGTCGCTATTTTTGTCTGTTTGTTTGTCTGTATGCTTAAATCTTTAAAACTACGCAACGGATTTTGATGCGGTTTTTTTAATAGAAAGAGTGATTCAAGAGGAAGGTTTTAGTATATAATTTGAACGACATCCACGAGGGTGAAGCCGCGGGCATCAGCTAGTCTATATATATAAAAATGTTATGTTGGTTTGTGTACGCTTCAAAAACTCAAAAAGTTCTGCACCGATCGAGCTGAAATTTTAGAATGATATATAATTCGCATCAAGGATTGTTTTTACCAGTATCCACTCGGGCGAAGCCGCGGGCATCAGCTATATTCTAAAATATTTCGTACTGCATGGATCTGGATGCTAGGCTGGGAAGAAGATGGATGAAAGCGATTGCATGTGAGATGAGAATTTGGAGATGGATCACATGGTGCTCAAAATCACGTTGTAGGACGGGTGTTGTTGTTCAAAAAATAGTGAAATTGAAAAACCACGAGGGCGACTTGAGTTTCCATTACCTATGGCCGCCCCGCTTCAAGATATTCTAAACCGACCGACAAAATCATTCCGCTAAAAAAATCAGAATCTTCCCTGTACATTTACAAAACTTATTTTAACAAAAATACGACTATTCTGAACAGCCATGGTAAGTTGTAACGGTTCTAACATAAAGGAAAACAAAAGAGCGTGGAGCGACTCGCACAAGCCGCTAAGTTAACAGTTTATGTGTTAAGTGTTCTCTCGACATCCAGGGATAGGACGCAGTGTTGAGCGGAGCGGTTTTTAAATAGGTTATACTAACATACCCGCTACAACTCGAAAATTATCCCATGGGAAGATAAAATTGGGATAAAAACTATCCTATGTGTTAATCCAGGTTATAAACTATCTGTGTACCAAATTTTATCCAAATCCGTTCAGTAGTTTTTGTGTGAAAGAGTAACAAACATCCATCCATACATACATTCTTACAAACTTTCTCGTTTATAATATTAGTAGGATTAAAATACTGTAAATTATAACTAAACTATTGAGACGTGCATGTAGCATAGCAGTAGCCACCAATGTGATATTTTTTTATTATCCGAATGCCTCGTTTGTGATCGCAAATCTGACTGCTGAGCAAAGTAAAAAGAGTAAAGTGTTATTGAGAATTTCCATCAGGAATTTCTTAGTAGTAGCCACGGAGGTTCGATTTGCGGCCGTTTGATGGCAATAGGCTGACTAGGCTGACTTAAATATAACTGGAGGAATGCGGGTGTACTATTAGGTATACCTGTGCTTAACCTTTCTGGGATTACAGGCTGTTATGTTATGTAGCAGAATGGACCGGTTATGACCTCAGAAAAATAGTTCAACAAAGTGTTAACCTAATTTAATTTCCTTTGCTTTCCCACTAAGGTCTGACCTTAACTCTTAACCCTAGCTGCCTTAAGTGCTGACTCCAATAAGTGGGTAGCGCGCAAACTGGATAACTATTAAACTATTAAATGCTTTATGTTTCAGAATAAACAAGATTATTGAACTATTAGGAACTTGAAGTTGCTATCCTGACATAGTTATAGTTTGATAGGAATTTACAGCTTGGTTATGAAGTTTGCTAAGTAAAGCACCTTACTCAGAACGGCGCGTTTTCGTTTCTGTACCGAAATTGTACCGAGCTTCTTCATCAAGTAGTTTCGGAACAGATTCTTTACCGAGAGCGTAATAAACATCTCTGTAGCGAGTACCGTTTATTCCCGTTGTCCCCGTACGCCGTGTACCCGTCCTACGGGGACAGCGGTACTTCAATTAAATATTTAAAAATACTTCCCGTTGTCCCCGTACTTAGTCCTTAATATAGTTTAATAAAATAGAAGGAAGAACGTGGGGTGCTGACGGAAACAGTAACCCTAGACTAGACGGTCGACGTCAGGAGCACCCCGAGGTTCGGTTAGTTAGGTTGCTATAAACCCTGCAGACAGAAATAGGAGCCGCGCGCAGCGGTGCTCCGTCGACCTGCTGACGGAATTGCTAACCCTGAACGTGAAGGAAGAACTAGTTTAGCCTAGACAAAACTAGTTTGTCCTGAAATCGGGTTTGGCCGGTAACAACTATAAGTTTCTATAAAATTGCAAGACTTACTACTAAGGATAAAGCTGCCAGTTAAGAAGCCATAGAAAAAGCCAACAAACCTCAAGAAAAATGGGCCAATGTATTTTTATAAGTTTTGTTAGCCGAATTACGTTATGGGGACAACGGGAAATAAATTTAATCACGTCCCGCTGTCCCCGTGACGGGGATATGGCATACGGGGACCAAGGGAATAAACGGCGAGTACTACCGAACTATTCGACTTGCCTGTCCCATCACCCCACCCCGCAGTAGATGACATGTTAACGTGACAGCACTATGAATGACAAAGCAAACCGAGCCAGTCAAGAAGTGGTGTATGTAATTTGTGGTCATCCACCCACGGACCAATCTAGATGAGCGCGGCTTAACCTGACGATCAACCCGAGGGGCAGTTATTATTTATCCACAGACACCTCTAAGTTACTAGGTACTTGTGAAAGCAATAACTTCTTATAACATCACATGGGAGCAATAACACACTTTATGTAAGTCCCAGGCAACGTTAATAGAATAATAAAATGTAATGAAAGTCTAACAACGATGAAACAAAGAAACTTATCGTCGTTTAAGTTCTAACATAGCGTAAGTCAATATTTGGCGGTTTTGATATTTTTATGCCATTTGCGATCAGAAGACGATTATGAATCACTAGCTTTTGCTCACGGCTTCGCCCGCGTGGATGTCGGTTTAACTACAAAAATGACGATTTTCCATACAAACTTTCATCCCCTATTTATCTCCCTCAGGGGTTGAATTTCCAAAAACCCCTTCATAGTGCTCCCCTACATTATAACAGGAAGCCGTGTGCAAAATTTCACATTCCTAGCCCCAGTAGTTTCGGCTGTACGTTGATGTGTCAGTCAGTCAGTTCTCCTTTTATATATATAGACTACCTATCGCTATCACTATCACTACAAGTCCTCTGCCGCGTCTGTGTGTCTGTTCGTGATAAACTCAAAAACTACTGCACCGATTTTGATGCTGTGTTCACCAATGGATAGAGTGGAGTTTTCGAGGAAAGTTTTAGCATATAATTTGATCGCCATACACGCGAGTAAAACGCGGGCATCAGCTAGTACCTATATGGATAAAGAATGAGTATATTAAAAGCAGTTCGACAGTAGCGCCTGTTACAGCTAAAATGGAATTGAAGTCGTTTATCTAGGTAGGAACACCATCATCATCATAACAGCCTGGAATCACCCATTATTGGGTACAGACCTCCCCTTTCTTCTGCCACTCTTGTCTGGTTCTGTGCGACCCTCATCCATTCGTTTTTCGCGATCGGTATGAACATGTAATGCGCAATAGCATATGAATAAAAAGTGATGATTAGTAATGTTGATTGTTGGAGAGGGAGAGGAAGGTCAAAGATAAAATGGGTGGGTTGTGTGAGAACTGATATGAAAAACAAAGGAGTAAATAATGCCATGGCGTCTAACAGAGGAGACTGAAAAAAGAAAACGAGTTGCGTGAGCTAGGTATTATTATTACATTATTTTCCTATTTTACTTGCGGCCAACAAGAAGAGTAGGACAAGGGCAGGACGATGAAAATTGCGGTCACAAAACGCGTTGTTTTAGCCAATCAGAAACAAACAAACAGGAATTTGAATTTAACTCAAAGTATAATATTAATGGTAGTCATTGTGGAATATTATTATATTATTATTATTGTACCATTAGGGCACACCACGATAGTGGCGATAAGGGTCTTTGAGGAGAGGCTAGAGAGGCGCCACGTCAGTAGTAGTCTGACAAGTCCTTCCGCTCTGCCCAGAGCGGGAGGAGTCATTAGCATTTGATGATTTTCCACCCTCGAAAAAAAAGGCATTGTACCGTTACCTAGGTATAATTACGCTGCCTTTTCACTCACCCAGAAAGTAGCTATTTTTGACTTATGGTGTTAGAACTTAGTGACGGTATTATTGCTTAAAATCCCTCGTGGGAAATAACATTATGTTACTGAAATAAATACTAAACTATGTTTACTAGAAAGAAAGTTGAGATGGGTACTGTTACCCAATTATTGGGGTCAGATAGGCTGTCACTCTATGTAAAATACTGGTATTCAGCTAATTCTTAGCCTTTTTTTTTTGGGCATTTGGAAAATCATCAAATAACCCCTCCCGCTCTTGGGCAGAGCGAAAGGGAGTGTCAGACTTTTACTGACTAAAAACCACCCATGTTCCTTCTGGGTCTACCTTTTATAGTAGAATTTTTTATTTCCGAATTTTGTTTTGCATAGCAGTGGATGGCAGAAACTTCATTTCGCCGAAAATCATTTGGCGTACACTCATTTACCATAAATTCAAAACGCATAATTTTGTAAGTCAGAATCATCTTTGAGCATAAACTTCATTTCCAGAACCATCATTTCGCCGAAAATTAAAATCAGAATCGTCTTTTGGCACGCATTTCATTTCATACATACGTGTAACATGCAGCAGGCATGGCTTCTGTCACGGCTCCGGCGCTGCGGTGCTCCGGCGGTCCCACGCAAGCTTATCGTCGCAGATGGTTTTAACATTCACCGCCGCAGCTTTGGCTTGCTGCCCGGCTCCGCCGACCTCACCCTAGGAGACTACGTGGAGTCAGTTTAGCAGCGATTCGTTTCTGTCACTAACTTTTGTAGCAAAAGGTATAAACTTTTAATTTTAAATTAGTTCAAAAATATTGTAATAGAATTGGCATTATATCTTATAAAAATCTACCAAATCAAATTCTGCCATCTTAAAAGTATATACCATTGAAAATTCGGCCATTTAAACATTCGGCGAAACGATAAGTCTATTAAATAATTATTGCTGAAGATTTTGAAGAGTCACTCAATATTGGGCTTCTTGAAAAGTTTAAAAAGAAGAAGAAAAAAAAAATATGGCTACGTACTGAAAAATCTGAAGCGTACTACAGCGTTAAATTAATTCCATAATCTTCCCTTAGATACACCATGACACAAATAAGGAAAGAAAATATAACACAAAAATATTTAATTTGTCGCGAAAATGTGACTTTCGGATTACTGAACTGAAAAATAATTACATCGGCGTCGCGTTACGTCGTCAACTGATATTAATATCAGCGTCAGTCATCTTAAAATTATGATGACGTGCAAGATCTTGTAGAGAAAATATATTATGGAAAAATTACCTAATGAGACATACTGACATAACATCACGCCTGAATTACCTGTAGACCTGTAGGAGTATGCCTTGTTTTTCAGGGATGGGAAATCATCAAATAACTCCTCCCGCTCTTGGACAGAGCGAAAGGAAGTGTCAGACTTCTACTGACTAAAACCCACCCATGTTCCTTCTTAGCCCTTTAGGTCGAGGCCGCGGTATCGACAGGAGTATGCCTTAAGGTGAAAGCGCCAAGGCTAGCCCGCAAAATTCAAAAGCTGTCTCCAGTTAGACTGAAAGCCAACTCTTACATTATATAGTCGGGAAGGCTAGGTAGATGATTATGAGTCCTTACAAGGCTATGCCGCGCTTGTCAAGTTCGGTTCGTAAATTGTTACATGCTGAGTTTCTGCCGTGCTTCGGACAGCACGTTAAGCGCGTTCGGCTGTCATTATACATCTTTGACATTCATTAAGGGTACTCAGTGTCACAAAATTCCGACGGGTTGAAGGCTATCGTATTACCCCGTACTAACTGGGTTGTGGAGGCCAGATAAGCAGTTGCTCCATATAAAATACTGGTATTCAGCTGCATCTGGGTAGTCTAGAAGCCAATTCCAACGTAGCAGGGAAACTGCTACGCAAATGATGAAGAGCCTTTTAAATTATTGCACATCACAGGAGGTAATTGTCGGAACTGAAATCAATCTGTCAAAACTGAAATGAATCAGTCTCAATTTAAAAATTGTCTTCGACCCTCTAAGAAGAAGAATGGTAGGGCTAAGATTTATGACATTCTCTTCATTTAACCTTCCCATTCAACTTTTACTTTAATTTTCTAAGAACGCAAACTTCCACAAAAACGTTTTTCACTTTAACAGTTCCACACTTCCCGTAATTCCCGCCATTTCGCGCACACGCGTTCCGCCATTTTCACATTATTATCTCTTTTCCTTTTTATTCCCACAGATTATAATAAAATAAAAACCCTTGGGAGAATAATAAAAGAAAATTCTTCATTGTTCGAAAATAAGACCCTGTGAAAGTCGTAAACGGTTGAGTTTCATCAAAAAAGGTTTTTTTTATTATTGAGATGCAGATAAAATTGGGATGTGAGTGTATGATAAAGTTTATTGGTAGGAACTTTGATGTATCTTCACATAAATATTGGTTCTCGAAAAGATGTCTGAGAGACTGTGTGTTATGCAAAATACGAATCGAGCGAGATCTGTTTTCGCGTTTGATCAAAAGTTTGACTTTAGATACACCTTTTCTTTATTCTCGGATAGTCTGAGCCATGGTTTACATTTTTTGGGTTTAGATAAATAGTATTTTATTCTTCAATTACTCCAGGGCCCTCATAACGGATGTTGAACTGTAGGTATCTTAGACTATAGTCTAATCTCTTTTCCCGATTTCGTACACCAAGAACTTCATTCATATTGACGTCTACCTGCATTGCCATCGCCAGGTGCGCCCTCATATCCGAACAATAACATTTTAATAGTACGATCAATATGAAGAAGAAGCAGAGAAATATTGTACTTTAATATTTCTTTGTTTACTCCTGGTAAAAATGCCATATTAAAAGCTCCTTCTATTTTCATAAATCTCTTTATACTACACTTGCTTGGTAAGTGTACCAATACTACCCCACTATACGGCTTGAAAGCTGTTCATTAAACCTTCTCAAAAATCTAGGCAGTTATATTGTATGGAATTTCATTACTGCCCTGAAAATCAGGGTAGTAATGGGTTCATTACTAACGTGTTTTGTTTTTAGGGTTCCGTACCTCAAAAGGAAAAAACGGAACCCTTATAGGATCACTTTGTTGTCCGTCTGTCCGTCCGTCCGTCCGTCTGTCAAGACCCTTTTTCTCAGGAACGCGTGGAGGTATGAAGCTGAAATTTATATCAATTACTCAGGTCTACTGTCCCTGTCCCTTGAAGCTGTGAAAAAATCAAACTTCTAAGCCAACGCAATCAAAAGATACAGCCGTTTATGCCGCAAATTTTCGACACTTGCAAGGGAATCAAAACCTACAGGGTGCTTCCCGTGAACTCAGAATCTTGAAATTTGGTACGAAGCAACGTCTTATAGCATAGATAAAGGAAAAATTACGAAAACCATAAATTTTTAGTTACATCACATAATATATTTTTTTTTAAACGAACTTTGTAAACCTTGCAGGTTTGTACGGAACCCTCGGTGCGCGAGTCCGACTCGCACTTGGCCGGTTTTTTTTTTAAAGTCTTGATGATGTTGGTAATCAAACGATTTAATTTTACCATAAAAAGTACTGGCCACTAGAACTTTTAAAGCAGGTAGCATACATTCTACATTCCGATAAGGCCGGAAAACTTCAAACCTCTATGCGATAGAGCGAGAGATTTATAACACTCTCTCGCTTTAACACGCGCGTAAGTTGGAACCTGCGAAACGGGGCGTTTTTTACTTTCTCTAAAGCCGCGTCCCCACACAGAGCCGCACGGCTCGGCTTCGCGTGCCGCGCGGCTCTAACGTCTTAACGTCTTTTGGCGTGAAAATTGTTTGACGCGCTATTTAAAGAAAAAAAAAGACTTATTGTTGGTTGACGTATTTTGTAGAAACAATTTTCTTGGTAAATTTTAAAGTTTGGCAGTGTAAATCACAAGTTAAAATGAGTGATTCAATTGACAATGATAGCAATTTATTAACAACAACTCCACCTGACATAATAGCAGATGCTTAAGACATTGTTAGTAATCTCTTGCCTGGAAAATCCAAGATGAAATATATGAAGGAATATGAAATATTTATGCAGTGGAAAAGTGAAAAACAAGCTAAGTGTAGTATAAAGCAGTATATTTCACTCGAGGGTAAGTACAGATTACTAAACTCGTGTGGTTCACGGCCCTCCGCTTCGCGTCGGGCCTCAAATGCACACTCGATTATTAATCTGTGCCTTACTCCCCTTGGTGAATAAATAGCTATTTCATAACTTGTGCATGATATCTTGAAGGTAAAACTACTAGAGCAGCATGAGTTTACGGCAGTCATTACTTCATCGTAAAAATATTACGACTTTTACTTTTCTTACAAAGTCTTGCATGGAGTATTAAACGCGGAGTTTACGGAAGGCCATAACGTAAACACAAAAATCATAAAAATCCTAAAGTAATTTAGTTGTACTGAAAGTATATTAATTTAAACTAAGGGCCTATTTCACGATGTTCCAATACCTACTACTTACGGCATAAATTAAAATATGGGACAGCGTTTGTATGAAATTATCTTCCAAGTAACTTAATCGTAGGCTAGTAACCTGCCTTAAGTGAATAATATGTGTAATACAAGTATTTTCCATTTGAAGTCGTTTGAATTTACCATACGTTAATTTACTCCACGCGTTCGTGAAGAAGACTTCATAATATAATTTCTTAGGAATAATATTGACACTTTAAGAGATTTCTTTTTAATGTAACCTGCATCAATTGATGAGGTTCTCTGAAAGTAACAGCAGTCCAAATAAAAGTACATGTATAAGTATTATCCACCAGCCAACTCAGTCAGTCAGTACTGTGGGAAATCGTTTAGCTGCACGACTAGTCCACACATTAAAACTCCATTATTTGATTCTACTCTAGTACAAGTGCTATAGAGCGTGTCCTAAAAGTTTGTGACATTTGAAGACATTTTTGTTACACCAAGATAATAATATTTTTGTTGCTTTACGGTTTTTTGTTATGACTTCATTATTGACGTCATAACTGGCTGATATTTTCACCACGGTATCAGATTTAGTTGATAAAATACAGTGTCTATAGAGTTTTTTGTTCGCTCATAAGTAAAGAGATCTACGTTTTGAAACGGGCAACTGGCTTCGTTATTGTGAATTAATAATGCTGATCGTATTTTTAACTATTCAAAAGTGCCAGTAAATAGATTAATATTTAAGCTTTGGGGTTTTAATACGAAAAGCTAATAACAGGGTGTAAGAGACACCGGAGCTCGTGGCCTAATAATAACTGCCGTGACCATCCATTTAATACCGAGTTTCCTCTGACCTTGGAAAGCACATTAAGCTGTTGGTCCCGACTGTTACAGGTAGCCGGTGCCTTGATTCTGACAACCAGTCTTACCAAAGGCATCGTTATCGTATTACCCAGTATTAACTGGGCTGTGGGGGTCAGATAGGCAGTCGCTCCATGTAAAATACTGGTATTCAGTTGCATCCGGTTAGACTGGAAGCTGACCCCACACTTAATTGGGAAAAGGCTAGGCAGATAATAATAATAATAATATTCCACAACTATCACACAACGCCATCTAGTCCCAAGCTAAGCAGAGCTTGTGTTATGGGTACTAGACAACTGATAAACATACTTATATATTTCTAAATACGTACATATTATAGATAAATTATTATTAGGGACACCGGAGCACAAACGGTTACTACGTAGTACAGCGTATAGGTAGCACCCTCGCGTATAAACTTGTGGTCAAATTATAATGTGTGTAAGTGGGAGCCAGAGTAAAGGTACAAGTTGGTAGCGGGCGACACGAAGCCGCAGCAGACGACGTGTCGCGGCGACACGACTGGTTTCTACGTATTTCTATGAAATTCCCTCCGTAGTTAGCGACATGAAGCTAGCGACGCGTCGTCGAGCGGCAGACGCACGTGTCGTCCGACCGCAGATCAGTAGTGCCCATAGATAACAGAAACAACAGGAGATATGTCCTTTAGCCGAAAATGTATCGGAACCTGTGTCTTCAGTTTACATCAACTGGATGCCATCTGCAGTAATTGCCGTCTGCAGTCGGGTTCGAAATCATGACTGCAGCGACATGACGCGACGACGTGTCGTGACGACATGAAGCGACGACATGTCGTCTGCTGCTGCTACGTGCAGTCGGCTACCAACTTGTACCTTTATTGTAGAAGTAACGGAGGTTGTCGAAGTTAGTAGCAGCCAAGGTATTTGGATTTTGCTGCGGGTTGCCAAAAGAGATACCGCGGCCTCGACACAAAGGGCTAAGAAGGAAAATGGTTTTTTTAGCCAGTAGAAGTCTGACACTCCCTACCGCTCTGCGCAGAGTGGGAGGTGTCATTTGATGATATCACAACCTCAAAAAAAAAATTATCTGTGTTTGAGCCTGGTTGATGGCGATAGGCTCATCGGGGTACATGTGACTTTAACATAACCGGCGAAATGTGGATGTACGATAAAGTATACCTCTGTTTCACCTTTCAGGTATTACAGGCATGATCACAAACAGGTATGTTACATAAATACATAAAAAAATGTAACATCAAAGTGGCTTACTTCAGACAACACTTTGACGTGACAAAATTGTGACAAGGTCACAACGGACGTTGAATATTTTATGAAGAAAGACTAGAACTTTTACATCATACCTATCATATTAAATATTTACGAAGTTACCTTAGACAGTGTTTTTGATAATTATTGCTTTAAACATTTATGTAACACACTAACTTTTAATTTCTCGTTATAAATAAACAATGTCTTTAATACTCGCTAATAATATTACTGGCTAGAAAAAAATATACAACGATGAGCGTTAAATAGGTACTTTTAAAAAGAAGTTTAATTTCTATTATTTAGACCTTTTAGTTGAGTTCTGATTGGCAAGATGCCGATTAGGAGCATCGAAATTAAGTAGACATAACATAGCGCCTGTAATCCTCTAAGGGTTAAGCTAAAAAATACTGAATATTACAAGTACATCGGAAGTTATATTTAGGGAAATGTAATAGGAGGCGAGCCTATTACTATCAATTGTACACATCTAGCCTGCGTGAAAAATCTCGAAACGACTTTCGCCCTGGGAACCGAACCCAGGATCGCATGTGCAACCGTCGCACTTGACCACAAGACCTACGAGACAGAGACGAGACACGAGAAAGTCAAATATTTATGTGTTTAGAAACCAAATATTTTTGAAAATAAGTAATTCATTGCTATCGAAAACTTCATTAATTTCATAATCAATTACTAACAAATCACAAATCAAACTTACTCAAACTAATAGAATTCGCATATCTAAATTAGAATAATGGTTATGGAAATGTACCAGGCGAGCAGAAGTTTGCAAACATCATTAATATAGGTCGAACAATAACATTCTACCTCAAATATGTAAA
Source organism: Diarsia dahlii (assembly GCA_949775195.1). NCBI lineage: Eukaryota > Metazoa > Arthropoda > Insecta > Lepidoptera > Noctuidae > Diarsia > Diarsia dahlii. The sequence goes on along the minus strand of OX459210.1, from coordinate 7,763,998 downwards.
GTCTAATAGACGGCTAGATTCCTCCTTACGTTTGTTTAGGTAAATGGAGGAGCGTTTAGACTGAACAATTATTATGTAATCAATTTCCTACTTTATCTTTCATTAATGACAACCATCACGCTCTGATTTATTCTCATTTCTTAATTATTCTTATAAACAATTAAGTGATAGTTGCTTGTTATTACTCGACTGCAGCGAAGCCCAAAAAGAGGGCTATGTGTTTGATTAATTCTATTAATTCGAATAATCTGATACTATTGTAATGTAAGCGTTGAGTTACGTATTGTTGTATGTCTAACTACAATAGTCAGAAAAAACACTCGATGGCAATCTTATTTTGTTTTATTCTATCTCTTATATCGACAAGAACTGTCTTGAAAATAACTCATGTCAATTCTTCAGGCGGTTCAAGAAGTTACAAAGTTCGCCACTGTCCAGTAAACTATACCAGTACTGACCCAGTTAATATTATTATCCTCAGTCTAAACGCTTCATAACAGAAACGTTCGTAACTTTAAGATAGCAAAGCGAGGTCTGACCACTCTGACCAGTCTAACCAGTCTGACCAATCTAACCAGTCTGTTCATAACTGCCTGTATTTGTTGTTCAACTTCATTTTCTGAACAATGTTGAATAGATGCTTGTTTGTTTGGAACTTTCTAGAAACTTTTATTCTAGGTCTGAGTATTCTCCCGTGGAGTGAGAAATGAAAATGTTATTTTGAACTTTCAATAAGTTGCTTGTAGAGTAGTTTTTATTCATTTCAAGAATATTTTACAGTTTGTCTAATTCTGCAAAAGGAAGGTACTTAGGTTTACATTATTTCTTCATCATCATCAACATCATTTCAGCCAAAAGACGTCCACTGCTGGCCTCCTCACAGTATTTCTTATCTAAACCAATACTTTTCATTTAAGCTCATTCACTGGGGCTCGTGGTTACAAAAGCCAGATTAGTTTGCCCTAGTCGAGGTCGGTTCATGGATGGGTTACCGTCCATCTTCCCTTCTTAGCGTGACGATGGCAATTTAAATTGAGTCCATTTGGCAACGAGTTTGGCACGTTCAGTAGCGTCCATCTGCTCCTGTGTCACTTTAGTGGAATAATGTACAACCTACGAGAAATATGCAGTAAACTTAGTACTTAGGCAACTGGATGATGGACAAATATGACGTATTAACCTCTTACCCGATCCAACAGCAATAACTTTAAAGGGTTGAGAAATATAACTCCAAACGGACAGTAAATTGGTAGAAGTCGTCATAGCACATATTATTCCTATTCGAAACGACCTTTTCAATGACATTACAATTATTACTGTTGTAAGGGGGACCGCAAGGGCCGACACCTGCGGGGCTGCGGGTTGTTCGAAAGAGATCCCGACGCCCCGGACACAAAGGGCTAAGATGGAAAATGGGCGGTTTTGAGTCAGTAGAAGTCTGACACTCCCTTCCGCACTGTCCAGAGCGGGAGGAGTCATTTGATGATTTCTCACCATCTAAAAAAAGGGGTGTATACCAATACGACCTTTGCATAACAGCTCTGAGCCGTTACCACAGAAACCAAAGAAGATTGTACTACAAAGATACTATTGAATTTTAAGTCCCGACATTCCTCCCGCACCTCTTCACTCCATAACATTGTTAAACAAAGTACCTTACACTTCGCGAATTCAGCTCGTTGAGTTCAGTTGAGAGGCTCTCAAGTCCTGACACCCTCATTACCGCTGCCCCCTGTAGGTCACACTCAAGTGAGTGGCATACGACGGTGAAAAGGGCAACTCTTGGGTTTTCGGGGAAGGTTTTCATGTTTTGTTTCAGTGTCCCTTGAAGTAATAAACACATTTTCAATGTTAATAAAAAAGATAACAAATACTTTTTAAATAAATCTGAAATCTGCCGTTCCTATGTATAAGTCTAAATAGGGTACGTACTTTTAACACTATACATATTTAGAGACTGGTGTCAAATGTATACAGCATTTGACATCAGTCACGTAATACGAAACGCTTTATAAAACAAAATTGTAATCAATATTTTCAGTGCAATAGAATTATAAAGCCTGTATACTTATTAGCTTGAACGACTGTACAACATGACTCAGCAAGACAATAAATTCCCATGTCCCGGATGATATTAATATGATAGTGATTTATAACTATCTGATTAACTAGTAAAGTAATTTAAAAAAAAACATTTTATGCTGCCAAATAATTACCAACGCCGCTATCCGCACTAATCGACAAAAATGGACCCAGCCCTATAGCATCTAAGTAGAAGTCGTTGGCGGAGATTGTTTAAGAAGGGAAATTGGAAGACATAGGCCCCGAGTGACCAATGGGTTCGTGTCCAAATGGTTGGTATGGTCTGGACAGCGAGTGAAGCTAGCAAACTAAAACGACTAACTAAATAACTCCAAACCTAAACTGTCCGAGTGAGAGAGACTCCCATTATCATACGTCTATTAACATAACATCACCTGTGTACCTAATAGTACAGCCACTGTTCGCCAGTTATATTTAAGTCCCATGTAATAGGGGGCGAGCCTATTGCCATCAACCGGGCACAAATACAGACTCTGTGGCTAGTACTGATAAATTCCTGATGGAAAAACCCAGTAACACTTTGCCCGACCCGGAAATCGAAACCTGGACCTCATACTCGTCAGTCGCTCTTGCTACCACTAGACCGACGAGGCAGACAATTATAAATCACTTTCATATTACCATCTTCCGGAATATTGCTAATACCCTAGAGATATACTATATAAGTACGTATATCGCGGCCCTAATATAACTATCTTACTAAGACATATACTAAAACAAACACAAGGTCAAACAGAAACCCCAATTATATCAATACAGACGTCAATCAGACGGGTTGTAATACGGTTACGGTTACGGTTTTCCGTGAATCTACCTACATCGACCTATTACCGACTGATGCCATAAGGGAAGGCTTCAATTACAACAATCAATGTCTGTCAAAGCCTTGGTTAATACGATAACTATAGATTATGTAATTGTCTGTTTTGGTTCCAAATATTGAGGGATGGAGAGGGAGAGGAAGGCCAAAGAAAAGATGGATGGAATGTGTGAGGAATGAGTTGAAAGAGAAAGGAGTAAATGCTACCTTGACGTCTCTCACCTAGGCTTAGTTTGGACTCCTAGATCTCCTACAAATACTACTAATAATACTTTACCAAAATTTCTGTGTCTGACTGTTTCATGTTTACGTTGATATGTAATTTGTGGACATAAATAAAGATTTTTTATTTTATTATTATTGTGTCTAACAGCGAATAATGGAAGAAGAAAACGTGTTGCACCGACCCCAAATAGAATGGAATAAGGACACGAAGATGTTGAGTGTGATAGAATAGCCTTTTTCTTTTTTTTTTTTTTGTGGGTGGAAAATCATCGAATAACCCCCACCCCCGCTCTTGGGCAGAGCGAAGGGGAGTGTCAGACTTCTACTGACTAAAAACCAAATCCATGTTCCTTCTTCTTCGCCCTTGTGTCGGAGCCGCGGTAACCTTTCGATATCCACAGCCCCGACGGGCGTCGGCCCTTGCGGGCCCCTCCTTGCTGACATCTCTTTGAGGCGCGCGTGGAACACGTACGCGCCGCCGACACGGTCTGTTGCCGTCATGACGACGGCCGGACGGCGAGCTAGCCCGTTACTCACCGTCCACAGGCCCGCGTCTACGGTGGCCGGAGGTCATCGCGTGACCCCCGACGCCCGGAGCGCCTTCCGCGGCGGCTGGGACGTTGAGAGGTTCTCTCCCTCTCTCGTTCCGCCACCTCCTTCGCTAGCATCACTGCTTCGCAGAAGGAGGCAACGGCGTCCCATTCCTCTTCGCCCCGGACCATGGCTTGCACCAGGGCCGGGCGCGAGAGGTCGCCGCCGCCGATCGCCGCTACGAGAACACGGCGGGGCTCTGCCCAAGTAGGGCACGCCTCCACAGTGTGCTCCACCGTGTCCTCCGGTCGATCCTCGCAGTGGAAGCATCCGGGCGTTTCCTCCCGCCTGATCCGGTACAGGTACCTCCCGAAACACCCGTGTCCGGTGAGGACCTGCGTCAGACGGTAGGTGAGGGCGCCGTGGCGCCTCTCCAGCCACTCCTCAAAGAGGGGACTTACCGCCACTATCGTGGCGTGCCCTGCGCTGGGTTGCGACAGTCGCTGTCTCCATGCCGCCATGAGTGATAGAATAGCCTTATGTATATAAGAATATAGCATCAAATTAATAATCATCTAAAAAAAAAAAAAGTTTGTGTGTTTGTATATTTGTTAAATTGTAAGGGGTAATCTCGGGATCTACTGAACCGATTTTAATTTTTATTTACCATTAGAAAGCTACATTCATCCCGGATGACATAGGCTACTTTTTATCTCTGTATTCCCACGGGAACGGGAACTACGCGGGTGAAACCGCGTGACGTCCGCTAGTCGTAAATAAATATTTAATTTGATTTAACTATTTAAATACCACAAAGCTATCTTCGGTTCGGAAACCAAGTCTTTTAAGCCACAATAATAACTACTTCTATAAAATACTTCGGGCTATAAAATATTATTAGGACAATGTAGGTTTATTCGGAATAAGAACCTTACTGTTCTAAAGATATTTTTTTACGATGGATGATTATTAATTTGATGCTATATTCTTATATACATAAGGCTATTCTATCAAGTGCGTGTATGACCAGATGAATGACGTGGACGAGGCAAAAGCCCTGCTTTCCTTGAATTCAAGGCGTACTTTTCTTGAAGCTACATTTTTGTATGACTTATGCAATAACTCATATGATTGTTTGAGTACCTATTAACAAGTTGTGTTATATATGTAGTTCCCAGAACATGCCAGTGATGTGAGGTGCGCGCACGACCTGTATTTGCCACTACAGACTTCCAGTCGTACAAATCCGGCTTGCGTGCGCCTCTTCGTCGCATTGCTGTCAACTTTAATAAGAACTTCTCTAGTTTGAATCTGTTTGCTTTACCACATAGAAAGTTTCGACTCAGTATTTACACTTCTGCGGCACTGTTGCAGCTTTATGCTTTGTTGATATGATATGTGTACTCTTTTTATTGTTTACAACGCTAGTGTTAAAATTTACCAAATTGTCTCATTATGCATCTGTGGAAAACGTGGTTGATTTAACATTTGTATTATTGCTGTATCCTGTTTCGATGTAACTCTTAATGTGTAATTGTTTGTTTTCCATAATAAATAAAAAAAAAAAAAAAAAAAAGGAGTAATTGTATGGATCGTAGCAGGTGGCGATCTTTGCTATCAGAGTACTGGTTAATATCCTGGCAACGATGTTGTGTCTATTCAAGAACCTACTCTCTGTAAGTCAGACGAGAACAATCCGAAATAATGGGGTGGATGCGTTTTTCCGAATAGTGGCATGCCCAACATACTATGTCAACCGTTTCAACCTACATAACGTATTGTTTATTATACAGTACGTTACATTGGGTTCGAAAAATAGAAATTATCTGGAAAGTTTTCCGGGATCGTAGAATATATCGGAATAGGCGTCAATTTTCCAAGATAGCAAAGTTGAAAACGAAAAGCACATCTCAATCTATACAATTAAACCCATTTTGAAAACACCCGGCAAATTAGGTAATAATACTACCCAATATGACTGTAGTACAGTACTTAGGAGTAACTCATTATTTTGCTATTTTCAGGATGAGGTCAATAAGAGGCGAGAGGTTCACAACAGACCTTTATAACGAGCCCTCAACAAAGGTAGAGCACTCTCTACAATTCAAAAACAAAATAATGAATGCCTTTGTGTAAGAGGACAAAGATAAATGAATATACAACACGAAACATTGTGATTTTTTTCACACCTTCTCATTATAATAATAATGTAGATGTGTACCGTAATCCGCTTTTTTTTTGGAGGGTGGGAAATCATCAAATGACTCCTCCCGCTTTGGGCGAAACGGAAGGGAGTGTCACACTTCTACTGACTAAAAACCACCCATGTTCCTTCTAAGCTCTTTGTGTCCGGGTGGTCTGGGGCCGCGGTATCTCTTTCGTCCAACCCCAGCAGCCCCGGTGGGACCATGAGCGGATCTCACGCCGCATTGGCTTGTATGTAATCCCCATCACACGTACACCGCCTTCTATCTATTTACTATAAGTATGCATGCACTCGAACCAGTTCTCGATGATGGTAATATCACGTTACAACCTATCGTCACTGATAAGACCACTCAGCTTTCAAGCTGCCTGAAATTCTTTCGTCATTTAAAAAAAACAACTGTGCCACACAAAACGGATTATAGCGGTCAAAATAAATGAAACGGCTTTTATTTAGATAATTGGGAGGATTATTGTGATTTGAGTTGTAATGATTATGTTTTGAATTTTTATAATTTACTATGGGAAAGTATAGATAAATACACTCCGAAGGGTAAACCTAAGAACAATTGCCATCCAGTCTGGTTCTCAGCTTCGTTGATTAAACTTCTTAAGGAAAAGCATAAATACAGAACTCGTTTCAAACGGTACAAAAACCCTCGGGACTACGATACTTTCGTTACTCTACGGATACGAGCTGCAAGAGCTATTGATAACTGTTTTAGGGATTACATAGAAAGAATTGAAAGTGAACTAAAAACAAATGTAAAAGCTTTTTGGCGTTATACTAAGTCTAAAAAATCCTATAAAGGTGTCCCGGATCAAGTTGCGTGGGGTGATCGTGTCGGTGAGGGTGGTAGTGGTGTTGCTGATCTATTTGCTGACTATTTTTCATCTGTGTACAGTGTTAATCAACACCCTTCTAACTTGTGTCCAAGTTACTCCTCGTCGAATTATAGCATGACCTCCATTGAAATTACTGAGAGTGACGTTAGAGATAGCATCAAAAAATTAGATCTTAATAAAGGAGCTGGTCCGGATGGACTTCCTCCTATTTTTATTCGTCTCTGCATTGATGCCCTTGTTACGCCACTGCAGATTATATACAATAAATCCCTTAAGGAAGGTACATTTCCTGATTTATGGAAAATCTCACACATTATCCCCATACATAAATCTGGTAGTATGAATGATGTAACTAACTATAGACCAATCTCTATTATATCACAATTTGCAAAGATCTTTGAGGGTCTCATATACAATGTAGTTTATTCCCACCTCCGTCATATAATTAGTTCGAAGCAACATGGTTTTGTGTCTAACCGTTCTACTATGTCTAACTTACTTATTTACACTACTTTCATTAGTAATACCTTTGAAGCTAGGGGTCAGGTTGACGCTGTTTACACAGACTTTGCAAAAGCCTTCGATCGCGTTGATCACTCAATTCTTTCTATGAAATTGAATTGTGCTGGTATACATGGCTCTCTGCTGCGGTGGTTCGAGAGTTATTTAATTAATCGTTCTCAAATTGTTGCCTTGGCAGGTTATGAATCTGTACCTTTTTCTCCCGGGTCTGGTGTTCCACAGGGCTCTAAGTTGGGCCCTTTGCTCTTTTTGGTATTTTTAAATGACCTTTTAGATTTAATAAATTGTAATTGTTTAGCATACGCCGATGATTTAAAAATATACTGTAGGATATCGGACCTGAGTGATTGTGCGAGGCTTCAGAGAGATCTTGATGTCCTTCAACAATGGTGTTTGAACAACAGAATGGCGCTCAATGTTAAAAAATGCCAGACTATTACGTTCACTAATAAAGTGAATTACATTAAATTTGATTATCGTATTGACGGATCGGTATTGACCAGAGTGTCGGTCATACGTGACCTAGGGGTACTCTTCGATACATCCTTATCATTCCGCAATCATATCGAAAATATAGTTAGTAAGGCTAAGAGAATGCTTGGCTTTATTATTCGTATGTCAAAACCTTTTCGTAATAATATTAGTATTATTTTACTCTACAACGCACTAGTAAGGAGCTCCTTGGAATATTGTTCCACTATTTGGTCCCCCTATTATACAAGCTATATTAATAATGTGGAATCTGTTCAGGCCCGTTTTGTTAGGTATTTATGTGTGAAGAATGGGATTCGAAGAGCTATACCTGATTACAATGACAGGTTAAGGCACTTTAAAATGATTAGCTTAAATGAAAGACGTAACCATTCCGACTTACTAATACTTCATAAAATTATAAATGGTTCCATAGATGCACATTTGGTAAAATATTTTAACTTTCGGTCCAGCCAACGTAGTAAGCGTCATCATCGTATCTTTGAATTGCCTACATCCACATTGAACACCACATTTAATAGCCCCCTGACACGTATGGCAAGGCAATATAATGAACGATCTAAACGGATTGATTACCCCATTGATATTTTCTCCATGAGTTTCGCTTCATACAGACGTTCCGTATTTAAACCATGTGATGAGTTTATGTCTAAGTAGTTCAATTATTTTTTTCTTTTGGTTTGTTTTTGTAGTGATCTAGATTAAGCCCTACTAGGCACACCTTTTATTGTTGTCTCTAATGTTCATGTATGAATGTCATGCATGCCTGTTATTTGCATGATTGCTAAAATGTAAATTTTTGTTGTTATCTTATTTGAATTGTAAGTTATTGTGCTGTTGGTGTGCTTATTATAAATAAATAAATAAATAAATAATATTGCTTGAACTTTGAATTGACGCGTGCCCTCATAACAAACAGCAGAAAGTGTTAGGAAATCCCAAAAGGTTAAATACAATCAATTCGTATCGCAAAGAAAACGGTCCTAAAATAACATCAATCAATTCTCTCTAAACAAAACATTTATCGGGCCTAAAATACGTTGACCCCAAGAACGATCTGTATGAAAAACAAGCGTGCATTTTTTGACTACCTATGATGACGTCACTAGCACTATAAATCGGAAAATCAAATCGATTCAAAGTCGCCACGTACGGCACCACCTTCGCCCCAACCCCTGCTTTTTTGCACCAGCGTGCAGCGCCGACGTCTGACTAGCGCTATACACCGATGCAAACTGAGCGCGAAAGTGGCCACTTACGATTTTTGTACGTAAGTTAGGCATGAAAAGTGGCACGCAACGTAACTACTTATAGACTAAGATAACGCAAGAGCAACTGCACTTGCGATATCTAGGTCTATCTATATCTGTGTTGCGCACCCTCAACGACCCTAAAATTGAGGTCCCTAATGTGTTTCGTAGAAAATGTGCAAATAACATAAAACTTTATTAGGAAACTCCAGTATTTTTCCGGTAAATACCCTCGAGGGAGAACCTCTTGCCCTGCTGAGACCCACTTAGTAAGGAGGCGTAATTACTCAACTTTACGTTAAAGTATCATTACGCTTTTGGCTTAAAAGGTTGGGTAGAAGTGCATAAGATTTCGGATTAAGATTCGTTTTGTAGGTAGAGAGAAAATTTTCTGTTTTATTTACCTGCTTTAAAAAATGGTATTGTTTTTTCTTGCTTCTACGGTTTTGGAAGTCTATGATATTTATGTTTCGTTCTGTTATTAAGATAATAACGGTGTTTCCTATCCTTTTCAACCACTTACATTGATAAAAACGACCGATCAAAGACGATAGAAAAGAAGGAATTTTAAATTAAATTAAAGATTCATTAAGTTTGATGACATTTTCACACACATCACTTGATTAATTTGTCATTTTTACCGGATTTTTTAATTAATTTGATGAACAAAAAAATGTTTCCAATATTTTTTCGATAATCTGACTGACGGACTAAACAGAATCATATTTTTTTAGTCAGTAAACATCACTATTTATAGTAGAAGAAAATCACTATCTTTTATGGAAGTGCTCCGTGTACAACATACATTTTGGTGCTCATGACTTATAACCCAAGATTTCTGATACAGACATAAACAAGTGCTATGTAATTGGGGGCGAGCATGGCATAAAGTCAAAAGTAGAATAAAAAACTTTATCAAAGAATTTAAACAAAACTTCTATTTCTTTCAAGTACCAAGGCTAAACCAGTACATAATTATCGACCGGTACTAAGTGAATAATTAATCAGTCGCCATCTTAGTTGCCACGTGTACGTTCCCACATTTACTAGTAATTATTTAATTGCTTAACCAAGTACATAATTCAATATGGCAATCAGTAATGTGAGGTCCTAGGGATTCCCGTCGGGGCTGTGGATTATCGAAAGGATAACGCGGCTCCGACACAAGGGCGAAGAAGGAACATGGGTTTGGTTTTCAGTCAGTAGAAGTCTGACACTCCCCTTCGCTCTGCCCAAGAGCGGGGGGGGGGGGGGCTTATTCGATGATTTTCCTCCAACCAACAAAAAAGGTACCAGAGTAACCAGAGGTTCATAATTAATGAAGACATGGCGTTGATTATTGTGTGACAAATACACAATGTCTTAGTATGTTTCGTTAGGGGAGGAGTTTGTGGTTAAATAATAAACTGCGCTTGCCTATGTTGATCTGCGGACCTACACAGCGAGTTTTCTTCGGGCCTCGAGCATACCTAAAGCATGTATTGTTCAGTAGCAGGTTTTACACAATTAAATACGAGTTTATAATAATTCACACACTCAGTCTGTATTTGGGCAAAGTAACGTCCTTATCACAAGTTCACAATATAATGCCTGTTAAAATGATTTGCCTCCCTTATTATACACTTAGCCGCCATATTCAAATCAACTGTCAATTACTCAATATGATACGAAATACTAAATGATTGTTTTATAAATCAAATAAATGAATATGCGAGAAAATAAATACAAATAATAATATTATTTAGATATTTAATGAGTGTTTGCAAAATGGCATTATCCTTATTATTATTATTTTTTGTACTCTACCACAGAACTGTCCTATTTAACCCTAAGGTTGACTGGTAGAGAATGCCTTGCATTAAGTCCGCCTATGTACCACTCTTGTACATGAAGTTTAAATAAATAAATAACATTTAAAAGTATTTTAGGAATAATTAAGCAACTACTACGTCATAACCATCGCTTAACTATTTGGTACTTGTTAACACATGTTAAGGCTTTAGTCCCGGCTGTCATTTTTAAATCTTTGACATTATCTTTAACATTATTGCGCGTCTAAGCAACACTTATTTTTGACACAATCATCCATGATTCACCATTCACCATTTCCCTGTCTATACATCACCATCGCTCATCACATTACATCATCTCATCTTTCACTCATTCATAATTTTCCTGAAAAATATCGATATTACCCTTAGCATGTCGCAAAGGGTTCAGTGCCTATAAATTTATAGCAGCAGAACTGATTTACATATAAATTCAGAATATTGCTTTTATACTTACGGAGCGTCTCGAGTGTATGACGAGATATTTCAATTTTGATAAACATGAGTAGAGTATCAAAGTCAAAGGATGTCTGAGCCGTATTGGTATACTTTCGAGCATGTAAGTTTGTTATTGAATGTCCGTGGGGAGAAACTACTTTGGGTCCTTTGTGTCTGGGCCAAAATTGCAACGTTATAACATTAATTATAGCTTTGTCCTCGAGAATACCATTTTATACAATAGGGGATCGGACTGACTCAAAAAAATATGATTCTGTATAGTCCGTGAGTTAGATTATTGAAAAATATTAGCGTGTTTTTTGTTTCATCAAATCAATAAAAATTTACGAAGCTATAGCGCGTCAAAGATCATGGAGTGGGGCTTGCAACGTCACTGTAACGTACAAAATGTACTATGATATGACGTCACACGAGTTTTCGAAGCACTGTATCGTCTTCATTTTTTGTTTACGTAAAAAAAGAAAAAATATGTGGTCAATATTTTTTGGAAATCTTTTTGACGGACTAATTAGTTTTTTGTTTGTCCGATCCCCTTTTGTAGTACTATCTAGCCCTATGTTTTTGATATTTTCTAGATAGGTTCTAAATGTTTAAAAAAGTTTGATAAACGTAACATCACGCCTGTAAACCAGAAGCGTTAGACAAATGTGTACCTAACAAATATATACACACACCTTTTAGCCAGTTATGTTTAACTTCTACGTAACGGGGTGAGCCTATTGTTATTAACTGAACCTGAAAGCCCAATAACATTTTGCCCAACTCTGGAATCGAAATCAGGACCCACACACAGCAGTCGCTCTTGCAACCACAAGACTAACGAGGCTGTCAACATAAATTATACATATTGGGACAAAACTAAAGCTTAGCAATATTTATCGTAAATCGATTAAATAAATAACTCGAAAACTAAAATAAATCAAACAGGGGTATTTTTCCCACTTCCTGCCCTCAACGATACATCAATCGGGTCCATCGATCACAGATATAGGTATAATATCTAAATAACGCAAGTGGAGTTACTTTGCGTGACAATTTGGTTGCCCGGCTTGAGTATATTATACTTAACTAGCGACCCGCCCCCGCTTCGCACGGGTGGAATATGCTAGATAAAAACCTTCCTCTTGAATCACTCTATCTATTAAAAAAACCCGCATCAAAATCCGTTGCGTAGTTTTAAAGATCTAAGCATACATAGGGACGTGGCTATTGTCGCAGTAAGATAATTAACCGACTTCCAAAAAAGAGGTTCTCTATTCGTGTGTGTGTATTTTTTTAATGTACCTAGCCTCTCCCAATTAACAATGGCAGATCTAGCATTTTTCCGATTTTGGGTTTATTTATAATAATAATAATAATACTTTATTGATACAAATCCTTACAATATATGCTTAATATTTAACAAGGTTCACAATAGTTAAGGCGTACAAAAGCTGAAACCCTGACTCATAAACTAGGGAAACCTGTGACTTAAGAGTCAGATTTAACTTTTGACCTAAGAAAAGCATATCTTTCAGTAACTCGGTCCCATTGTCACCAAATCAGGATCTGGTGATGGCATCCCAGAGAAATCGAGGGCCACCCTCAAATTTTTTAGGCACGTATTACGTGTTTCGTGCGTTTTCTGAAGCTTTTAAAGTATTTGCATCTAGCAGTCATCACTTGATGTTGATGAGCTAATGGTGGAAGGTATAACTCCCTAACGGTTAGAAGTTGAAGGATAATTCTTTAACAAAATATTATGAGGATGACGTATATAAATGATTGTATTCTTTCAGGTTTTTACAAAAACACAAAAAAGTGAAGTTTCTCTTTTCCACTTTTTTTTTTTTTTAAAAAACGTTGCCCCACACTAGGAATTTCTCCTGTATCGCGGGTGCGTTAACAAACATTTAAACTCACATACACAAACACACCCAGACCCGAAACAACTATCTGTAGGTCATACAAATATTTGTTCCGTGCGGGGATCGAACCCGCGACACCCAGCGCAGCAGTCCAATCTCTCAGCCACTGCGCCAACCGTGCCGTTTTTGTGTTTTTGAAGTCGGTTTTTTTGTGTGTTACACTGTTAAAACTCAAAAACTTAATTTAAAAAAACTTTTTAACAAAAAATAAAACCGACTTCAAAAAAAAAGACAAAAAAGTGAAAAATAAACTTTAGAAGAAAAATCAGTTTCTGAAGTCGGTGACTTTTGTTTGTTTAATTTCATTTTTTTGCCACAGACTTCAGAAAATGATTTTTCTTCAAAAGTTTATTTTTCACTTTTTTGTGTTTTTTTTTAAGTCGGTTTTATTTTTTGTTAAAAAGTTTTTATTTTTCACTTTTTAGTGGTTCATATTATGTTCATGGGTCAATGTGGACAATGTAGTTTTATTTTGAGTTTTGTTGATTTTTCAAAAACCGCTTGCCCGACTTCGATAAAAAAGTTATGGGACCATTTCGGAAGTATACCCTTTCCAACAAAGAAATAATTTTTCAAATCGGTTAGCAAGTGACGGAGTTATGCCCGAACAAACATAAAAAAAAATATATATAAACATCCGAATTGAGAACCTCCTTCTTTTTTTAGAAGTCGGTTAAAAACATGCGAATTGAGAACCTCCTTCTTTTTTTAGAAGTCGGTTAAAAAACAAAAACGTGGTCTATTTTGTATAGTAACTTCTTTGTATAGTTACTAAATAACGCATAGGAAGTATTAGTAAATAATCAAAAAATGGCAAGGTCGGTTTTCAAACGGATCGTGATACTAGCGTTATCTAGGTATTTTTTATATCTGTGCTCCCGATGTATAATCGGAAAGGTCAACAAATCTGATTTACTTCAGAGCTTAGTGGGAAAAGGGGATTATGGTCGCTTGTAGGGTGTATTTATATTCGAAAGCTTTATAGAATAGTAGGTGGAAAGTATTTACTAGGTACCTATAGTGTTCAATGGTGTTTTGTAAGTACAATCTGGGGGTTATAATGGCCAATTTAGCAGATCATAATATGAATTGCGTTAAAAAGCGTAAAATGGACATTTCACGATAGTAACTGCGTCTGTGACCATTTCACGAATTTTAACGCAATTCATACTATTTTCCTAGGGTCCATATTGGCTCACCTAAAGTTCTTTATCCGAAATTGTTCTTCCTAACGATTTGTAATCCGAATGATCACTCTTCCTAAAATTTTTCATCCTAAAGTTTTCATTCATACTATTTGTAGTCCTACCGACGATGTTCATAACACTCATGTTTCCGAAAATTGGAATTCATAATATCATTAGTGTAAATATATTTAAACTCCTACTGTTTTTTATCCTAACGCTTTTATTCCTAAACATAATTACCATAATATTTTCACTCATACAACTGTTTAGAATGATTAAAGGTCGTTTCACTGATTTTTGTCTTGAAATAAAATAAATGAATGAAATTCAGGTCAGAGTGTCGTCTTGGGGGCACTATAAAAAAAATACTTAGAAAAATTTCTCGACCAATTTCGAGGTAGCGCTCGCCGGCCGCTGCCGCGGCACCGCTCGCTTCGCTCGCTCGGCTCGCGCGTAGTTGGTCACAGTTCTAACCTAACCTAACCTATGGATATCTTTGCATAGTATATAAGGTCCCATTAAAATAGGTGGACAAATTTTAACACAGCGTTTAGTAAGCCTAACTAAAGACATCTAAACAAAAAAAAAACACTATATATAAAGTGATTTTATTTTGACTTAAAATAATAAATTGCCGGCACTCTAGAACAAACTCATCCTATTAAAGTAGGTATTTTATTTCTTATTCTTATATATTTTTTTGCTATTGTCCTTATTTTAGCGGTCTGAATGATTTCTAAAATTTTGTCCACCTATTTTTAATGGGACCTTTTTTAATACTGATTATTATGAATAAAAAGTAATATAAACAAAAAAAAAGATATGACTTTGAATAATAGTGTAAAAGATGGTTATGTTGAGAAAATATAGGAAAACAAATAATAGTGTAATAGATGTTTATTGCTACAGACATTATGAAGTTGAATGCTTCGGAATTAAAACATTAGAGACAGAGAAGTTAGGAATTGCGATTGTTAGGATGAAAAATGTTAGGAAGAACATTTTCGGATTTCCAATTATCGGAGTTGAAATTTTAGGTGAACTTTGGCGCAACCATTTTCCTATTATGATCTATTTTCCTAAATGGTCACAGACGCAGTTACAATTTGAATCCCCGGTTAGACAAAATAAGACGGACAAAAATAAGACATGGAGCAAAGTAAACATAACTAGCAAAATGTGTATGTATTATTATTTTATTCTATGGAATATAATATGTGCTTATACCCCTCGGTAGAGGTACACCTAGCTTATCCTTTATTATAATGTAAGTCTAATAGACCCGTCGTATTCTCGTTTGTACACTTAACCTCGACTATCACCCGTAACTGTCCCCGATGTGCTCCGTCGTATATAAATCGATTATATACTATCATAAAATGAAGGCTCGATATTGGAAAATCGTGACAGCGATTGGGCTTCCATTGAGGGCGTTTTGTTTGGTACCATAATGCTGCCTATAATGTGAGTGTTAGGACAGGCTTATGACTAAGATGTTGAATTGTTTATAATTATTTAATTAACAACAGATAACACAGCCAGGCTAGAAGAAAATAAGGCTTAAGTATTAAATCATTCAAACGACTAAGTGGTAGTACACGAGTCCTGTTCCAATTCAGACCTTTAGCACTATTTGTTGAGCAATACTTATGTTAAAATTTGATTGAAATTGCCTAAAATGGAGATATAAAGTAAGACAAATGCCTCGTAGGACTAGTGGTCGCAAACACGACTGCTGTGCATGACGATCAGATTTCGATTCCCAGGTCCGGCAAAGTGTTAGGTGTTACCATCAGGAATTTCTCAGTAGCAGCCACGGAATCTTAATTTGTGCCCGGCTGATGGCGATAGGTTTGCCCCTATTAGGAACATGGGACTTAAACATAACTGGCGAAATGTGGGGGTACTAATAGGTAATAGGGAGTCTAACCTTTTAGGCATTACAGGCGTGATGTTATGTTATGTTATGCTCTATTTCTCATCATCATCATCATCAACAGCCGTTCTCACTACTGGGACACAGGCCTCCTCTCTTTGAGAGGGAATGGGCTATAATCTACCACGCGGGCCCAGTGTGGATTGGTAGATGTCACATGTCTTCAATTTTTTTTGGTTCTAAGACATGCCCGTTTCCTCACGATATTTTCCTTCAACGTTTTGAGAGCAGCGGTGATGAAATAAATTACACAAAGTGATGTGCCTGCCTGGGTTCGAATCCACGACCTACTGTTCGTAAGTCGGTATCGCACCACTGGGCCACCGCTGCTCTATTTCTACTTTAAAATTTTCATTTGCGTTTGCCCCAACAATCACTTAATTTCCACCAATTTTGTTTAACAGATTTAGCAAACATCTTTTTAATATTCCTGTCGAGAACACGCAGGCATTCTCAGCATGTACTACCCCATACCTTAACGGAAATACCACAAACGCTTAAGAAATATTAAAGGGCCGTATCGTTTCAAGAGACAGGTATTAAATTCCACGTTCGTGTCTCCTTAGCTACGTGACATACATAGGTTTCAACCAATTTGTTCAATACATCGGCGTTTTTAAAGAAAAATACTGAAGAGTTATGGTTCTGGAATGCTTCGTTGCGTTGGTTTAGTGATGAGCTAGGTGGTCGGTTCGATTCCCAGATCAAACATAATGTTATAGGGTTTTTTTTATGAGAAATTTCTAAATAGGAAGTAATTAAGTCTTGATTTGTGTCATTTTGATGGCAATAGGCTCGCCTCGTATTTAATAGGATTTAAACATGACTTTCAAAATGAGGGTGTATTAATAGGTAGATTTCTACTTACCCTTTTACATGACATAAAACATAACGCCTGTAGACGGGATGATAAGCTTTATGTTATTAGGTATATTTGAAGAAAAGATGCGGAATAGAAATAGGTCTAACGCGATGAGTGTACTAGGAGTGCTGGCGAGGCAAATTGATTTGTAATGTCGTTAATAATGTTATGATGTTGTTATAAGAATAATCTTGTGATTAGAAAATATTTCTTGTTCTTAGATATTTTTTATGTGAATTTGGAGCACATTACTTAGTGTGTAGTAAGTAATTTAATAAAAATTCCACAATTCGTGTATGGCTTATTAATAATAGAGGTTTTAACTATTAAAATCCCGTATCTGTATTTTTTGTACCAACAAGCATTCGAATTAGTTGATTTGATGTTATAGTTTTAAGTCTTTAGAGGTTATTATAGCTACGACGCTCTTCGTAGCGACTACACTTAGCTTGCTACGGAGCGCTACGCGGCCTACGCAATGCTACGAGGATTGCTACGCCATGACAATTTCGCTTCGTAATTGGTTCAGATGCTACGAACACCATTTCGACATTTAAGATGAGTCAATTTGATGTTCTATTTTAGCCTTAAATATATATTTAATAACATCACGTTTGCTGTTCTCCGGAGGAAGGAGGAAGGAATCAGTATTTCTTTTTGTAGCCGAGTTTAGTCTACGCAAAAATATTGTTGTTTAAGTTTGCTGTCTAGAAATCTTTGTTGACAGCTTTATGAAGAGTCCGTTAAACTTAAACTTGATGGTTATCTACAGTAGACGATAATAAATAACGGCGCAGACAAATATAACGAAGTTTAACAACGTAGACAAGATTTCTCCAGAGAAAATCACCCCCATCCTATTAATCAGCTTACCTTTATTTAATAAACGACCGTACTCATGAAACACGCACATAATATCATGTATACTACGTTTATGATTTAGTTTCCAAACAAGTAAACAGATATGCGTATAATTATATGTCCAAGGGCATATCGTGTTAAGAAAAACGGTTCCCCTAGGGTATCAGTTTTAGGGGATCAGACTGGAATAACTCGAGGCATCATATCGCCCAATTCTTTTCTTTTTTTACGTGTTTACTTTTTCATATCATCATCATTTTAGCCGAAAGACGTCCAACGTCCAGTGCTGGACATAAGCCTTCAAACTCAAACTCAAACTCAAATATTTTATTTCAATTAAGCCATTACAGGCACTTTTGAATGTCAGAAGGACGGAAGAAGGACGAAACTACGAGTGCAATACGTCATTCCGAAAGTCACCACGGCAAACCACACGCCACCGAATGCCCGCAACAACGAACACTGCGAGCACGAAAGCACGCAGCGACGCAAACCGCAACAACGATGGCTCGAGACCTGCGAATGCTCGAGCCTTCCCCTAAGTATACCCACATTGACTGGTCCGGTGCGACTCGCATCCGACGGATCCCCACAACCTTCACCAGGTCATCGGTCCACCAAGTCGCCTTCCAACGCAACGTCTTCCGGTTCGCGGTCACCCAGTACTAACTGTGTTGTGGAGGTCATATTATATGCAGTTACTCTATCTATCTATCTATTATAAATAAAGAGAGAAGTCCTGACTGACTGACTCATCAACGCCCAGCCCAAACCCCCTTGGACCTAGAACGCTGAAATTTTGCACATAGTTTCCCTTTATAATGTAGACAAGAAACAAGAAAGGATTTTTCGAAATTCAACCCTGGGAGTTAAATAGGGGTTGAAAGTTTGTATGGAAAATCGTCATTTTCACGCGGGTGAAGCTGCTGGCAAAAGCTAGTTTATAATATGAATTGGAAAGAAAGATTTGAAAAGACTTTATGTACATACAGGCTAAATATTCGAGACATGGGTTCGACACATCTCCGCAAACCATGTTTTTGTTATACAAATACTAAACATTTTCTTATATTATATTCATGCTGGGAGTTTTATTAAACAAGCTTGAAGATTGTATGCGTCGGAAGAAATATGGTTATTTTTATTATTGCATATTTCATGTAATATGGGGTAAATGTGCATAGCTTAGAAGTTATATGAATTGTGAAGAAATGGGGGTGTGTTTTTTCTTTGTTATGTTTTTTTTTGGGGGTCGTGTGTTTTCAGCTGGCTTTTGCCTTTATTCCTGATGATACAAGTTGTATTTGGTTCAAGATAATATTATCTGAGTAAATACTATGTCATGAATTTTGCTAGGTCTATTATTTTAAAGAAGAATAAACTGTCCTTATTCTTAATTATTTTCTTGTAAAGTTTCCATATTTTAAAAGGTTATTATTTAAAAAAAAAAAACGTTTAGGTTGCTGGATTGATAAAATATCGAAAAATAAAAAATAAGCTCCAAAAATTGTTTAAAATTGCTACAACGTGAAAATTAAAAGACTCGTTAAAATATAACGAGTTAAAAATACAGCCTTTTCCGAACAATGTTGCGACCAGCTTGCATGCTAACCGTAGATTCAGCTGAATACCAGTATTTTACATGGAGCGACTGCCTTTCTGACCTCCAAAACTCAGTTAATTCTAGGTACAGACGGCTACACATCAAGCTATACATTTCCAGTATAAGCTGGTCTCGCATTGTATAGGATTTCCGTACAATGCGAGATCAGCGTAAACTGGAAATGTATAGCTTGATGTGTAGCCGTCTGTACTACAATACCTCGTGGTACGACAGGTTGTCAGACATCCGGGCCAATAACTACCTGTAACGGCTGCCAAAAATCTATAAATTTCATTTGAAACTAACAGATTATCGTGCTTTCCGACGCACGGAGGAACCTCGGTCTCTAATGGGAGTTCACCCATCCACGAACCAACCTAGGCAAGTGCGGCTTAACCTGATCAGCGACCCCAAGTACCTGTTATTATTTATCCACAAATTCCTTTGCTCCATAAATAAATAACACCCATTTTTAATTACATTCTCCACAATCTGTTTTTAAGCACAGACCGTAAATTTTATTCATATCTTTCGAATAACAATAAAGATTGCAAAACCAGTTTAAGAAGATCTCTTTATTTTCTCCGTGTAAAGCTAAAGTGCCTTTGTCAGTTACATGTGAGGGATCAAGAAATGCTGGGGCGCATGTTTTACGTATAATTACGAGAGGAGTAAGACGCTGGCTGATAGCTGAAGGATTCTGAGGTACATGGGTACATGGAGTTAATAAACGAATGGTCTAAGGTATAGGAGAAGCGAGAAAAGTTAGCGATATAGTTTTGACTGTACCATATTTCGGCAGTGTAATGAATGATCTGCGTCGTTGGTCTAGCGATTGCAAGAGTGACTGTTGGGCAAGCCGCTGATGTTTTACTTTGCCCATTTTAGTGATAACCAAGTTAAAATTCGTAGTTTATAAGTTTATCTTAAACATCGTGTTGGCTGAACATGAGATCCTGGATTCGATTCCCGGATCGAGCAAAGTGTTATTGGGTTTGTCCGTCAGCAAGTTTTCAGTAGTAGCCACGGAATCTGAATCTGTTCCCGGTTGATGGAAATGGGATCGCCGCTTTTTTATCAGCAATAGGGGATTGGACTGGGTCAAAATAATATGATTCTGTTTAGTCCGTAAGTTAGATTATCGAAAAATATTGAATACGTGTTTTTTGTTTTATCAAATCAATAAAAAATGACGAAGATAAAACGCGTCAAAGATCTTGGAGTGGGGCTTGAAACGTCACTTGTGTCGTCAAAATGTACTATCATATGACGTCACACGAGTTTTCGAAGCACTGTATCTTCTTCATTTTAAGTTTACGTGAAAAAAGACTACTTGTCCAATAATTTTTGGAAATCTATCTGACCACAGAACATAAAAAACTTTCTGTTCCGTGTGTCTGACGGACTAATTAGTTTTTTTTTGTCCGATCCCCTATTCTCCGACTATAGGTAAATCTATTTCGAGTCCCTTGAACTGGTAGCGAAAGCTGTATTCTTTTTTGTATCTTCTACTTCAATATATTATTATTATAACCATTTGCCCGTATGAATTTTCTCTTAACCCTTGCACCCCAAAACTAAGAATATCTTCATTAAACCCTGGAGTGGTACTATAACCCGCGTTATCACAGTTAATTTCAGGCGCTAATGAAAAGTTTCATGACTCCCCCAACTTTGATGAACTTACCCTCCCTACGATAACGTTATGATAATCTTAATTAAACATTCAGTTTCATAATCTTAACGTATTACCGTTAAATTACGTTAACTGTTAAGGTAATCGTGGTAATCAGTTTAACTGACTTTCAAAAGGAGATTTTGTGTGATATTCAGCGAAATCTTTGCTTATTGTGACCCGATTTTAATGGTTCTATTTTTGTATGGATGTTTATAATTTAGCGGTTATCCCGTTTGGTGAAGTTCTGATAAAGCATCAGAACTTAAAACCCAGGTACCTAACAAACCGTCACTGAACTTTCTTTTTTTTTTTTTTTTCGGTGGAAAATCATCGAATAACCCCCTCCGCTCTTGGGCAGAGCGAAGGGGAGTGTCAGACTTCTACAGACTAAAAACTAAACCCATGTTCCTTCTACGCCCTTGTGCCGAGGCCGCGTTATGCCTTACGATAATCCGCAGCCCCGACGGGCGTCGGCCCTTGCGGGCCCCTTCCATGTTGCTGACATCTCTTTGAGGCGCGCGTGGAACACTAACGCGCTGTCGACACGGTCTGCTGCCGTCATGACGACGGCCGGACGGCGAGCTAGCCAGTTACTCACCGTCCACAGGCCCGCGTCTACGGTGCCCGGAAGCCATCACGTAGCCCCCGACGCCCGGAGCGTCTCCCACGGCGGGTGGGACGAGAGGTGCTCTCCCTCTCACATTCCGCCACCTCCTTCGCTAGCATCACTGCTTCGCAAAAGGAGGCGACGGCGTCCCATTCCTCTTCGCCCCGGACCATGGCTTGCACCAGGGCCGGACGCAAGAGGTCGCCCCCGCCGATCGCCGCTACGAGAACACGGCGGGGCTCTGCCCAAGCAGGGCACACCTCCACAGTGTGCTCCACCGTATCCTCCGGTCGATCCTCGCAGTGGAAGCATCCGGGTGTTTCCTCCCGCCTGATTCAGTACAGCTGGTACCTCCCGAAACATCCATGTCCGACCGTCACTGACTTTTGGTCTACTGGACACGCTTGCTACACAACAGAAAACGAACAAATCGACCAAGTCAAAATGATACTTGTTTGACTGATCAGGCGAGTCCATTTTGAGTGGGTCTAGTTAACCAAGGACTCCTAATCCACGTGCATATAAAATATGCAAGTCAATTTCATTTCAAATCAACGAAAGTCATTCTGACAAAAGTTAGCACAAAAGATATTAGATAAATCCGTGGCAGCAGAAGTATAATTCTTTGTAATATAAAAGGAATCTAGCATTGAATGATCGGTCGGCCATGTTCGTATTTTTATGTCGCCAGGCACAAAGCTTGCGGGACGTGAAATAATCGGTTTGGTTGGCATTTGAAAAATGTAGAAAAAATATATTATGTACTTATGTGTTTGTAATGTAATGTAATGTGTGTTGTGCAATGTAATGTGAGTTGTGTAATGTACGTAAGTTGGGTGTGTGTGTAGCGTATGTTGTAAATATGTGTTGTGTGTGTAATAGTTTGAATCGTAGTTTTACACTTTACAACCTCCAATCTTTAATTACGTTACTTTTATACAATAAACACGAAAGTTTGTATGTAGTAAAGTTTGTTTCTTATAATGTTAGTTACTCACAAACTTTCATCCATCCGACTGCCTCTTTGGTCTTGTGGTCGCAAGAGTGACTTCTGAGCATGAGGGCTTGGGTTCAGTAGGTATCTGAAATAATTATTTTGTGTCGATGACTATTCTCCTCTGAGGTTAAATGCCTATTTCAAAATTCTGTTTAGAGGATAAGGTAAAAAAACATTTGTAATACAACATTATTTTATTCATTTGTAATACATAAATAAAAAATACATAAGTAATGCGGAACTTTTCTAATCATACCTGCGAAGTGATGATTTATTTTACAGATATTAATTATGGCTAAGGTAAACTTCTAAAATAAGGGAAAGTGAAACATCGCTATAAAACCTGAACATCCATAACCCTATATAAAACTTATGCATACCTATCAAGTCTGTAACCACCAGTCCATTCAAATAATTTAATGATTTTGGTGATTGGAGTCCATTCCTATTGCATTAGTCGAGTTGAATTTATCCATTCTGACCTTGACCTTCACAAAAACTTGGAGACGTTTCATGAGTTGCGCGATATCATCATCTTTATCAGATTCTGAGCTGTCTGAGTCGTTTCCTCCTCCAGAGCCCTCTGGTGGTGCAGTAGCATCGCCTTCCGTAGTAGTACCGTCTGGTGTCTGGTTTTCAGATACAGTGGTGGTTGTGGGTATGGCCTCACTAGTGGTGATGACCTCAGTAGTGGTGATGGCCACAGTAGTGGGGATGGCCTCAGTAGTGGGGATGGCCTCAGTAGTGGTGATGGCCTCAGTAGTGGGAATGGCCTCAGTAGTGGTTTTGGCCTCAGTAGTGGTGATGGCCTCAGTAGTGGGGATGACCTCAGTAGTGGTGATGGCCTCAGTAGTGGTGATGGCCTCAGTACTACTGGGGATGGCCTTAGTAGTGGTGATGGCCTCAGTAGTGGTGATGGCCTCAGTAGTGGTGATGGCCCCAGTAGTGGTGATGACCTCAGTAGTGGTGATGGCTTCAGTAGTGTCAATAAGTCAATACCCGTTATTTCTTTGAACCATGGTAAGTAAGGCCCTGGACGAGTATAACCTGATAGAAAAAAAAAATTTACTACAAAATATCTTAGTTCAACAATAGCTGTTCTTAATTGTGTGGTAAGTGCCTAGCCTAGTGTCAGAGTTTGAGACTTGGGTTGACATGCCGTCTAGAAACATCTCTTCGTTTCCTCACGATGTTTTCCTTCATCGATGTTAGTAGTAATTATACAAGTATCAAATGAATCCGAGGTGCGTGCTTGGGTTCGAACTTAAGAACATAACTCCTCGTCGGGGTTGCGGGTTGTTCGAAAGAGATACCGTGGCCTCGACACAAAGGGGTTAAGAAGGAACATGGGTGGTTTTTAGTCAGTAGAAGTCTGACACTCCCTACCGTAGGGACCGTAATGACTCCTCATTAATTTGATGATTTCCCACCCACAAAAAAAAAACTTATACGTTTAACTCGATAGTTCGAAGATAGGCTAGGCTATGACAGCTACTCCTTGTTATAAATATGAAAGTATCACACATACTTACCCATAGGTGTTCCAGAGAGGCAGGCGTCATCGCCCCTCATGAACGACCAGACGCCAATAAGAGTCGGAACACCGTCAGCATCATCATGCACCAGCGGACCTCCGCCGTCGCCCTACCATCAAGAAATTACCTAACTCAAAACATTCCTTTATCCGCTAAACTGTCAAGCTATATTTGGGATGCGTTTGATTCTCGTGACTGCCATTATGAACGATAGTTCGGAGATTTAATTCATTAAAATAAAAAATACGCTGTAATGTTAAAATATTTTTACATTATGTCTTTAGTTGGTTAAATTTCCTTTCTGATAGTAAAAAAAAAAAACAGTTATCGCTCAAAATATTGAGCATTTCGAGACGAAAAAGTTTTTTCGTGTGATTTTTTTGTGATTTTGTGTTTTTTTTTTCGAGGTTCTTGATTAATTTTAGAAAATATTTTTGCATAAGTCTTTTACCTATACATTTGACTATACACTGTATTTTTTTTGGAATTGTAATAAGTGGCAATACGGCTAACTCTGCAACGAAAAACAGGTCGTTTTTACGTTGTTCCTCTTATCTGCGCCTTAATTAGATTTTGGGGGATGTGAGGAACAGGGTGTGAAGCTCCTCATCCCCCGTTGAAAAGGGAGGATCCTCCGACCGGACAGGTGTTGTGTCCGGTGGGCTAACTGCCCGACAGTTGTAAGTCGGGAACTCTTAAATAGGCTTATGTCGCGGATAATGTTGATAGCGCGATGTAGGAACTTCTGTCGATCGTTTGTTAGTACGCAGGTGTTGCGATAGATGTCGCTAGTCGCCACAAGATCATTACGGTACTTATGAATGTCAAAAAAACAAAGACAGAGTAGCTACAGTTACAGGGCCCAATGAATCGTGAAAGTAGGTACCGTGGTTGGTCATTCCAAAGCGTTGATTTCTTTGGAAAAGAATGGTCAAGAAACTCCATGGACACTCTTTTAAATCAAATTTTTTACTAAAATCTATTTGAACCTATCTCTATCAATACCCGATTTTCAATTAAGATCATGAAGTTGAGATCTCGTTTCCATGCCAAAGAACATAAAATTTTGAATTTCACTAGCTAACACCCAAAAACCACAAACACACATTCCCAAAAACTACATTATATTAAAAAAAAGGAGTGAATAGATTTAAAATTGGAAAAAGTTTGTATGTTGGGGGTAAACTTTAGAACGATGTTGTAATAATCCGATCGAAAATTATTTCACTTACGGGAAGTTACATTATCTCCGAGTATTATGGGCTACATTTCAAACGATTTAATTCGTTAATTTCCATACATAACAGGAGTGAAGCTGGAGCCCGGAAGCTAAAGCTAGTTCTGTATGAATCTAAAACTTACGTGGCAGGGAGACTGTGTAGTGACATTGTAGTACGTTGCACAGATTGTGGTGTCGACCACAAGGCCGTTCGGGAAGTTTCTAGCGCAGTCACTGTTGGAGATTGCCCGGAGATATACCCATCGCAGCATATTGGGTATCTGTCCTGTAAAATTATAAAAATTACATGATTATGCTAAATTACAGTTTCATCATAGAAGAAACTTGGAAAGTCAAAAGCGGAATCAATAGACAACGACTCAACAGACAGGTAACTGTTGAATTGACAAAAACGTCAAAGTTAGACCCCTTTGGATAAGAATTAGTATTAACAACATTGGCCTTAAATTCTAATACAGTTTTTGTACACGATATTTTTTTTTACTACACACTATTCCAAATCACTGCGATTTCAAAAAGCCAGAATCAACAGTGGAGACCACCAGCAAAGCGGCGAGACAATGAAGCTCGACGAGAAACCAGAGAAACAATTTTTTAACCGTCTTGGATCCCGCAAAGAAATATTAATCAGAAAATAATAGTAGAGGACTAGAAAAAACAGGTTCGTGATACGCTATCTGAATTCTGTAGATTCTGATGATATACTGTATAATTTCATTTCATGATGAACTGAAATATAATTGATTACAGTGTAGTTCCCAATTCGCTAGTATTTGGCATCGCAGTTTTAGAGAAAATAAAACAAAACTTTTTCTCTATGGATTGCAACACAGATTTGACACTTCTTTTTCGCGCGTTGAACGGCATCGCAAGTAAAAATGGTTTCTGAAGAAAAACTTATTGGAAAAATGTGGAAATACTCTTGTATAAGTTGGATTGACGACGTCGAAACAAAATACGGAGTACCGATGGTGTGCCAAACGCAACCTCAGTTTAAATCAACGGCAAAGTGTCGACCGGGACCGGACTTGACCGGAGCCCTTTGCTCGTCATTACTTCGGATAACGAAGGTAAGCTTTTTGTTTTAGGTGCAACTAAGTCAAAAAAAAAAACGTGTCTGGCTACAGCAATGGTCGAGGATAATATACCGTGTTGGTACGAGATACTTAAACACGAAGATCAACTTTGATACGAGATATCAGCTTTGATGTGTATAACAGATTTCTGTTACCGGCACGAGTTGCCGATGCCGACCAGCCCCACATGTGCTTACAGTACGAAATACTGTTTACCGTGTTAGTACGAGTTACCAAACACGAAGATCAACTTTGATACGAGATATCAACCTTGATGACAAACGGCACGAGCTGCCAATTTGATCTAAACCAGCATGTGCTTAAAGTACGAGATACTGTTCAGTGCTATTCTAATGCTGTTGAGAAACCTTACAATATACAGTGTTTACAAACACTACAAGATATCAACTTGGATGTCAGATTTCTATTATATCGGCACGTGATGCCGATTTGATCAAAACCAGCATGTGCGACAGTACGTGATACTGTGTAGTGCAAGTCAAATGCTGTTGGGAAACCCTAAGGGACCAAGTAAGGTATTTTTTCATCATTTTTTGAGAAAAAAAAAAAAAAAAAAAAAATCATTAAAAGGTGTGAAATTTGTCAAACATCAGGCCCTGATGAATAACGTGACACTCATTTTGTTGAAATCCCAGATATTGAATCCTTATCATCACCAAAGTAAAGCTAGTGATCTCTAAAATGGGAATAACTAGAAATAAGTGTATCGCTTACCAGCAAAGACAGGTGGGCACAGCACTTACAATAATAGACAAAATCAGGTCTCATATAATAAAAAACCTACTAGATAAAATAACTATGTTAAAATCACTTGGTGAAGCAACAAGTTGGTGTGTAAATCTATCATTAAGAATCTAAAAACAAGGTCTGTAGTGGCTCTGCACAAGCATTTCATAGAAATTACTCATAAAACTATTTTTAAATGGTGGCAATTTATCAAAGAATTGCGGTAAATAAGATGCCTAATACAATAGAGTTCAAATTCTATTAAGAAAACTGCACCAAGCCAGCAATTTCTGCTTAAAACATAAGTAACAAATATATGGGAAACAGGAAGAGTCAACCACAACAGTTGAAAGCATCAACCAACCAAGGAGATGGTATGAGATGGACCACAGACTCGACCACAGCCATCACACCGCAGAACATCCTTGAACCCACAGCGTTCCGAGAGAACCCGGGATGTCTACTACAACAGCAGGAAATAAACAAGGTACATATTTTGTTTGTTGGTTGTAATCAACAAATGACCCCATTATATTGCAGTGGATTAAGGATTTCATGTCCCTTTCATGTCTCAGTCCTAAAAATAATTTACCTGATTGTAAAATTACACATATGCAGGAAGCTTTTGTTCATAATTGTTCACCTTTTACAATTAAGAGCTATAACACCATGTTGTCATCCAAATGGAGAATACATCTCAAAAGATTTTCCTTGTTTCAAAACCTGATGGCAAACAGGTTAATTTTAAATCTAAAACCTTTGAACAAGTATGTAAAAGTCAGCACTGCAGTAAGGTTAATTGCTGATCATTAATAAGTGTGTTGCATAGACTTAAGGAAGTCATATTTATGATTTAAAGTTCCTTTTGTTTTGAATTCAATGGAACCTTATATGAATTTACAGCATTGCCATATGGACTATGTACTGCACCTAGTTTGTTAATCAAATTGTTAATACCTGTGGTTGTTTATGCAAGAAATTTAGGCCACTTATTCATAATCTACATTAATGATATTTTATATAATGACCAAGCATATTACAAGGAGTGTTTACAAAACATGAAAACAACAATTAGTGTGTTAAAGTTCATATGCTATTATAAGGGTTCCGTAGTCAACTAGGAACCCTTATTAATTATGACAAAAGTACCCTAGTACCTTGTTAATGTTGTAAACTGGGATTCATGATTAACTCCAAATCATTGTGCCTACCTACCAACCATACCTTTTGAAAAAAGAAATACAATGAAGAGTATGTTAAATTCTAAAATTTAAAATAAGAGAATTTTGCCTTGTTTTTAGGCACATTAGTAGCAGCATGGCCAGCTTTATCATATTATGGCATAGTACATACAAAACAAATGGAAATGGAATACCATTACTGAAATCAAACCATCTTTTTATCAGACAATCAATCAATTATTTTATTAATTAAGATGCATCCATGACATTACCTATGGTTTACTTTTTCAATGGTCATCATCATCATCATTTCAGCCGAAAGACGTCCACTGCTGGACATAGGCCTCCCCTAAGCCCCCCTCGCCACATTGACCATGACCAATAATTGACCGTTGACTTTCAATGGAGAAGGAATATAATTATGTTATTCCTCCACCAATGACACCATGCTTATCAGCAAAACTTAGAAGCATAGCAGTGAAGAAAATTTGATTTATAAGTTTATACAGACCTGACAGGTTGGAATACTCATTGCTATGGTGAAAATGTTGGAGGCCTGTGGTCACAATCAGAGCAAATATATCACATAAACCAGGTTAAGGGCAATATTTTCTGGTTTAAAATGCTTTGTAAATTTAAAAAATAATTGTGATATTCTTCTTCAGATTGACAACACTACTGCCATTGCTTGCATTAACAAGATGGGTAGTGTTCAATGTCTAACCTAAATGATGGTAGTAGAAGGATATGGGTTTGGTGTGAAGCTAGGTGTATTAATCTCCAAGCATCTTACATAAAATCTAAATATAACTTGTCAGATGAGGAACCAAGGCATACTAACATTGCCACAGAGTTGGAATTATCATTTATGATTTATTAGCCTTACATAAAATCTAAATATAACTTGTCATATGAGGAATCAAGGCATACTAACATTGCCACAGAGTGGGAATTATCAATTATGATTTACTAGCTACCGGAGTTAATTCAAATTGTAAAGCATATGTGTCATGAACTTGATATAGAGACCAATATGCATTTCAGATAGATGCCTTCTCATTTAAATAGAGCTCCTATTTTTTTTATACACATTCATACCATTGACATTAATTACGAATTGTCTTCAAAAATTAAAAAAAAGGGGGGGGGGGGGCAAGGAAATATGAGTAGGTGTAGGTACCCACCGTGGACTTGTCAGATATCCTTTGGTAAAAATGACGATGGTTATAAAACCAATCATATTCTATTCTAATAATAATTTATTACAATCTCCTTTCAGTACCAAACACCCATAAAGCAACCAGCTTACTCCGGCAGCGACCATCTTTTGCAAAATGCATTCACTTAAAGAGTTGGTAGTTATTCTGCCAAAATCACAGTGTGATTCAATACCAGCAGGGCTATTGTGTATCTTTTAATGACAGTGGATAACCTAGAATGTCTATCAAATAACTGTCAAATGGTGAGTTTTTAAGAAAAAAATGTACCAAACCATAACCAATTTACAATTAATCTATGGACATTTCTGATAGCCACTGACCCTAAAAAGATACGCAATAGGGGGGCAGATCTAATACAATACCTCACTGAAATACATTATACATAAACCAAAATAATGTTGGCTACAGCTTGTTACATTTGGCTAGATCAATACTTTCGCTTCTCTGTTAAATGAATGAATTGACAGGGATGATCACATCAAGCGTTTTCTCATGGGTCTTTAAAGAATTCAACCCGCTTTATACAAGTATGGGAATACTTGTGATCCTACAATAGTAGTGTAGTAGTAATCACTGTCTAATTGGGGATAATCTGAATTTTAATTAAAAAAATTAAGTAAAAAGCTTGTCACCTTATTAGCTCTTGCTACTGCCCAAAGAGTGCAGACTCTATCAGTTATTAAAAGACAATATGTCCATGTCACAAGACATAATACATTATGTACATTACTATTCTTATAAAAATATCACTGTCATCAAAAACTGAAACCTGCTTTCCTTTTATAACAGGCATCCAAACAAACAATTAGTACAAGAATTAAATTATTAATGAAGGGAAGTGGGATTGACTGATATATTATGTACCACACATAACACACTTTATGCAGACACATATTTTGCTAAACAGGCAGGGGTGTCATTAGATGTCATTAGGAAAACTATTGGCTAGCCAGATAGTTCTATTACATTGACAAGGTTTATGATGTATCAGTGAATGTTAATGGTTTATGTCTGTTTGACGGCACGGTTGGCGCAGTGGCTAAGCGGTTGGACTGCTGAGCTGCGTGTCGCGGGTTCGATTCCCGCACGGAACAAATATTTGTATGACCTGCAGATAGTTGTTTCGGGTCTGGGTATTTGTGTATGTGACTTTATATGTTTGTGCACGCACCCACGATACAGGAGAAATCCCTAGTGTGGGGCAACGTTTAAAAAAAAAAAAAAAAAAATGTCCTACATGACAGCTTTATTAATACCGTCTTAAATACCAACTTGAAGATGTAAATCATATTTACATTCCTTTATTTATCTTTACACAAACTTAATAAGTTTAATTTAAACATTCAGTTTTAAGTTTTATTCAAACATTCCTTATTATTAATGATTATTTATTTTATTTGTACACTGTCATTAATAGTGTTTTAATTTAGTAATATGGCATTATTAGCTATACATACTTATAGCATTTATTGTTTCATATTGTATCTGATTATGAGACAGGACTGATAGTATTTTATTATCATGAAAATACTAGTAGCCAATTATCATTGGTTTGTCTTTAATGACGCCCTAGTTATGTAACCCACATAATGGCTATTTTGTCTTTTTACACATACATACTTATTATATAATACCTTAAGATTGATGATTATGAATCATACCTACCTAAGATATACAAGCATAGGGTAGGTTGACTATATTGGTCTCAAATAAATTTGATTCATGTAACAATAAGATTGATTTGGTAAGTCTTGTATATTTCCAAAAGAGTGGCCCATGTCGACTTAGACTCTAAACAGCTACACTGTAATCAATTATATTTCAGTTCATCATGAAATGAAATTGATTAATCAGACGAACTTACCTTAAGTGAAGTCCGATTACAATTTCATGAAGGATGAACTGAAATATAATTACCCACCCAACCCATCCTTTTTAGGATTAGTCCCTTGTCGAATGGGCTAATAGAGCAACGCTATCTCTAAAGAGTGTCAAATCTGTGTTGCAATCCATAGAGAAAAAGTTTTGTTTTATTTTCTCTAAAACTGCGATGCCAAATACTAGCGAATTGGGAACTACACTGTAATCAATTATATTTCAGTTCATCCTTCATGAAATTGTAATCGGACTTCACTTAAGGTAAGTTCGTCTGATTAATCAAATATGAAGAACACTGAAATGCATTAATAATCATTTAAGCGGTACTCCTGGACAAGGCTCGTATTGTTAGGAGGTTCCTTTCTCTGGACCCTGTTCCCGATAACGGCGGGCTACAATTTTTTAAATATTTTTTAATGTTTCTTTATTGTTTTTTGTTCGAAATATACAAAATTTGTTTAAAAAGAAATAAAGGGAATATTAAATTTTAGTCATAAAATACTGACCCTGAAGAAATGGTCCGTCTCTACCATGACCACTTAGGTAGACTTGCTCGCCGTCGTAGTCACGGTACGCATCAGCGCTTCGTTGCACGCGGATCGGTTTCACCAGATCTGAGTGAAGACATCATGTCAAAATTAACAGAGAAGCATAAAGCTCAAACATTAGCAGACTAACAAAAATCTGTTATGAGGTTTTCAGCAAGACATTCATTACATTGTTACTTCAGTAAAATATTTATATCATTTTTACCAAAATAAAAATTGTGAGCCGTCAAGGGACGCCTGACAGATGTGAAACATCGAAATTATTTTGTACAAGTCATCATCATCATCATCATTTCAGCCGAAAGACGTCCACTGCTGGACATAGGCCTCCCCTAAGTGTCGCCACATTGACAGGTCCCGTGCGTCTCGCATCCAGCGGATCCCCGCAACCTTCACCAGGTCATCGGTCCACCCAGTGGGAGGCTTTCCAACGCAACGTCTTCCGGTTCGCGGTCGCCACTCCAGAACTTTCCGGCGCCATCGGGCATCCGTTCTGCGAGCAATGTGCCCTGCCCACTGCCACTTAAGTTTGGCAATTCTTCGGGCTATGTGGGTAACCTTGGTTCTCATGCGGATGTCCTCATTTCTGATTCGATCGCGCAAGGAAACTCCAAGCATAGTGTAAGCACACTTGCACAGAATTACTCAGACACGTGCTCAGATACGCATTCCAGCTTATTTTATGTAAACACGTGTCATTTTGTGCCTCCTATTATGTTATTTTGTATCACATTATTTGTTGTTAAATTATTCAAGATTATTTATTACCTAAAATCTTAATTTAGCTGCAAAACAATATTAAAATAATTATAACTGTCAAGCTCGCAAGTATGGCGCCATCCCCACTATCATTGTATATAAGGCATGCCGCCATCCTTAGCAGCTCACTTTGTGTGCGACGTTCGTGGAGCTAACATCACCTGTTATTGAGTAAGTTGATCTTGTAATATTTATTTGACAATGTTTAAATTCGATATGTTTAAATAATGATGATTAATGTAATTAAATCTATGTTGATAAATATAAATATTTAAAATAGTACTACTTATGGGTTATTATTACAATTTTATGATTTTGTAGTGAATAAAACAAAGCATAAATATAAACTACTCTTTTATTTTACAATTCAGAAGTGGGATAGTAGCTCATTCTAATATGTGTGTGTTTTTTTTTTTCTTTTTCGGTCGAGAACATGGATAGACAAAGAGTGCTGGCCTCGCCGATTTTGGAGAGTGTACAAGTGCAACCGAAAGAAAGTGCGGATGATCATAGACACCATCACTCCTTGGAGCAGCAATCACAAAGTTCAAGACTGTGTTTGCAGCAGATACAAGGCCGCGTGATGGACCCGATTGGCCATATACCCAGCAACAGTCGGTCACGCAGCCCTTTGCGCAGCAGCCAGCAGCGCAGTAGCCAGCGACACAGCAGCCAGCGGCGCAGCAGCCAGCGGCGCAGCAGCCAGCGGCGCAGCAGCCAGCGGCCCAGCAGCCAGCGGCGCAGCCCGCAGCGCGGCAGCCCGCGGCGCAGCAGCCCGCGTCGCAGCAGCCCGCGGCGCGGCAGCCCGCGGCGCGGCAGCCCGCGGCGCGGCAGCCCGCGGCGCGGTAGCCCGCGGCTTGGCAGCCCGCGGCGCGGCAGCCCGCGGCTTGGCAGCCCGCGGCGTGGCAGCCCGCGGCGTGGCAGCCCGCGGCGTGGCAGCCCGCGGCGTGGCAGCCCGCGGCGTGGCAGCCCGCGGCATGGCAGCCCGCGGCATGGCAGCCCGCGGCATGGCAGCCCGCGGCGCGACAGCCCGCGGCATGGCAGTCCGCGGCGCGACAGTCCGCGGCGCAGCAGCCAGCGGCGCAGCAGCCAGCGGCGCAGCAGCCAGCGGCGCAGCAGCCAGCGGCGCAGCAGCCAGCGGCGCAGCAGCCAGCGGCGCAGCAGCCAGCGGCGCAGCAGCCAGCGGCGCAGCAGCCAGCGGCACAGCAGCCAGCGGCGCAGCAGCCAGCGGCGCAGCAGCCAGCGGCGCAGCAGCCAGCGGCGCAGCAGCCAGCTGTGCAGCAGCCAGCGGCGCAGCACCCCCCGGCAGAGCAGCAGGCAACAAGGCACGAATCACAACGTGCAACATCTTCCCTCAGCAATACAAGGAACTACAGGTAGCACTGCTGCTTCTAACGGAGGCAGTAGTGATTTACATATTTTAGTACAGGCATTGAGGTCACTTGCTCCGGGTCATGAAAACATGGGCTCTTTCAATAATACAATACCCGAGTTTGACCCCGCAAGAAAAGAGCAAACGATGGGTATGTGGTTGCACAAGGTGAATGAGTGTGCCGCCATTTATTCATGGAATGAAAAACAAATAGTGCATTTTGCACTCCCTAAACTTCAAGGCATTGCAAAACGTTGGTATGAAGGATTACCATCGGTGCTCTTTTCTTGGAACGAATGGCAAACAAAATTAATATCGGCTTTTCCCTCGGAAGAGAATTATGGTCAAATGTTGGCAGACATGCTGTCTAGGCGTGCACGTTACGGAGACTCCCTTGAAGATTATTTTTATGACAAAATTACCCTTATTAACCGATGTAGAATAAGTGGTAAACGAGCGGTGGAATGTGTCCTACACGGAATAGATGATCGCGCCGTTAGGTTAGGTGCCGAAGCGGCTCAGTATGAGGACTTGGATAGGTTGCTCACTTATTTAAGAAATTCAAGAAGTTTAAAACAAAATTCTGACCGCAAATCTAGTATTATTAAAAATCAGCCTGTTACAAACTCTTCAGATAAAGCAAAGAATCCAAGCGTCAAAGACAGAGTCCTTCGTTGCAATAACTGTAAACAGGAAGGCCATTTTGTAAGTCAATGTACTCAACCAATCAAAAAATGTACTAAATGTATGAAAGTTGGTCATGAGGCGGAAAATTGTTATTCAAAAATAATTCCGACTCAAAAGTCTGTTAACAGAGTAGATATCAAGGGTAAAATTTCAGATAAATATTTTAAAACTGTGCGTATTAACGACATAGAAATGAACTCTTTTGTTGATCTTGGCAGTGAATGCTCGATGCTTAAACAATCTGAATTGTGCAAATTGGGGAATATAGAGATAAAAACAAGAGATCTGCCTATACTCAGAGGTTTTGGTAATTCTGTTGTGCATACATTGGGTAAGGTCAATACTCTAGTCGAAATTGACGGAGTCAAGGCTGAAGTTGAAGTATTAATTGTTCCAGATGGTGTTATGCAGGTTCCCCTTATGATAGGTCAAACCTTTACTGAACAACCTCATGTATTGATTAAGAAAACCAGTGAACATTTTGATATTTTACCAAATATTATCGATAATAAAATCCAATTCAAGAAAATTAAAATTTTTAACCTTAAAAATATTCAATTGAAAGGTTTAACTATTTTAGAAGTCTATACAGAACCCAAATTCACAGGTGACCTTTACGTTGAGGGTGGCTTGCGTAACAAAAATAACTGTTTCCATCATGTTCTAACTGGGATTTATCAATTTGATAGTGATGGTTCCGGACAAATTGCTATAAATAGCTTAAGTTCCGAGCCTTTATGGTTAGAAGACAATATTTTAATTGCACGGGGTATCACTGCTAATCAACAAAATGAAAACAACGTTCTGCATGTAGCCAATTCTAAACTACAAGATCAACAAATGAGTTTAATCTGTTCATCGGACCTAAACGTTGCTGGTGGATTGAGCAAAAAGACGATTGATGACTTGCTTTGCTTATTAAATAATTATCGACATTGCTTTGCGTTTACGCTCTCTGAGTTGGGGCAATCTTCAGTTTGTGAAATGAACATTGACCTGCACTGTGACACACCAGTAGTCTATAGGCCATACAGGCTGGCAATTAAAGAGAAAGAAATAGTCAGGGATATTATAGATGAACTAGTTCAAAATAATATAGTACGCCCTTCAGTCTCCCCTTTTGCTAGCCCTATTGTGCTCGTACGAAAGAAAACTGGCGGTCACCGCCTTTGTATCGATTATAGAGCCTTAAATAAAAATACCGTACGCGAAAATTACCCAATGCCACTTATAGATGACCAGATTGATACGTTAGCTGGGAATATGTACTTCACAGCTCTTGATTTGGCATCTGGTTACTACCAGATCTCTATCAGAGAACAGGATAGGTATAAAACAGGGTTCGTCACTCCAGAAGGCCATTTCGAATTTAACCGAATGCCCTTCGGTTTAGCGAATGCTCCAGCAACATTCCAACGAATGATGCATCAGGTTTTAGGAAACTTACGTCATAAAGAGGCACTAGCTTACTTAGGTGATATAATCATCCCATCAAAATCAATACAAGAGGGTATGAGACAATTAGAATCAGTATTAGTTTTGCTATCAGAAGCAGGTCTTACGCTTAATTTATGAAAATGCGTTTTTTTTGGCCGTTCAGTTACTTATTTGGGGTTTACTATTTCAAATGAGGGTATCCAACCAGGCTCCGCTAAAATAGAGGCAGTAGAAAAATTTCCTGTACCAAAAGATCAACACAATGTAAGGCAGTTTTTAGGGCTAGCGAGTTTTTTCCGTAGGTTCGTGAAGGGGTTCTCGATTATTTCAAAGCCATTGACACAGTTACTAAAAAAAAATGCTGGTTGGGTATGGGGGCCCGATCAACAAAATGCATTTAATACCTTAAAAAAGATCTTAGTTCAAAAACCGATATTAGCCCTATATAATTCAAAATCATTAACAGAATTGCACACCGACGCATGCAAAATAGGTATCGGTGGCATATTATTCCAGAAAAATGAACAGAATATTTTAAAACCCGTAGCTTATTTTAGCAGACAAACTAGCCCTGAAGAACAAAATTATTGCTCTTATGACCTGGAAACTTTGGCAGTGGTAGCCTCGTTACAAAAATTTCGGGTATATTTAGTAGGTATACATTTTAAAATCGTGACCGATTGTAATTCGTTAAGGTCCACTTTCATGAAACGTGATATGATCCCCCGAGTAGCCAGATGGTGGATCCAAATGCAAGAATTTGATTTTGAAATCGAGTACAAAGCGGGATCTTTTATGGTTCATGTAGACGCTTTGAGTCGTAACCCATCCATCAGTAAACACTCGGAACAAATGATTAATGCTATAACGGAAACAGACTGGCTCTTAACAGTTCAGAATTCAGATTCAGAACTTCAACGAATTATCGGGATTTTAAGCAACTCTGAATTTGACGATATTGTAGAAATAAAAGAAAATTATAAAATTAAGAATGGTAAACTCTTTAGAATCACACCTAATGGAGACAGATGGGTTGTGCCTAAAGGCGTTCGATGGCAAATCGTCAAACAGAATCATGACGATATAGGCCACTTCGCTTTAGACAAAACACTAGAAAAAATAAAAGCTCATTATTGGTTCCCAGATATGCGTACTTTTGTTACAAAATATGTATCCTCATGTTTAGAATGCGCGTATAGTAAAGCACCTGGTGGGAAAAGACCCGGATTTTTGCACCCAATCCATAAAGTAGACGTGCCGTTTGATACTATACACATGGATCATACAGGGCCATTTGTACGTAGTAGTAGGGGTAATGTGTATATTTTGGTGATAATTGACGCGTTTACGAAATACATCTATTTGAAACCGGTTAAAAATACAAAATCAAGCACTACCATTAGAATTTTGCGAGAGTTTATTAGTATCTTTGGTGTACCTAAACGAATTATATCCGACCGAGGCACGTCATTTACAAGTGACCTCTTTAAAAAGTTTGTATTAGATAAAGGCATCAAACATGTATTAAATGCAGTTGCTACTCCACGGGCCAACGGTCAGGTGGAGAGATATAATAAAGTTATCGTTGACTCGTTAACAGCCAAATGTGTTGGAACATGCGAAAGCAAATGGGAAGACCACCTGCCCGATGTCCAGTGGGGTATCAATAATACCTTCAACAAAGGTATCAATAAGACACCTGCAGAGGCTCTTTTTGGAATAAGGCCACAGGGCTCCAGTGATAGTAGAGTAATTTCTTCAATTGATGATGATATCACCCCAATAAACAAAAGTCTCGAAGAAATTCGCACTGAAGTTTCTTCTCATATTAAATCCACACAAGAGACTCAAAAAGCAACATTTGATAAATCTCGTTGCAAATCTATCAAATATAATATAGGGGATTTAGTAAGGGTTGAACGGCAAATTCCCTCTACAGGCGGTAGTAAAAAGCTAATCCCAAAGTATCAGGGCCCTTACAAAATTACTAATATTTTCGATCATGACCGTTACCAAGTAGAGGACACGCCACTTACAAGAAAGGGAAACAAAAAATATTCTAGTGTAATTGCTGTGGATAAGTTAAAACCATGGATTTGTTTCAATAGACCACATGATGACGTTTTAACGTCTTAAGCGAAAAGTCTATGATTATTTAGACCAATGGGGTCTACAGTTTGATTCAAGACCAATGGGGTCAATACTTTAAGACCAATGGGGTCAATACTTTAAGACCAATGGGGTCAATACTTTAAGACCAATGGGGTCAATACTTTAAGACCAATGGGGTCAATACTTTAAGACCAATGGGGTCAATACTTTAAGACCAATGGGGTCAATACTTTAGGACCAATGGGGTCAAATATATTACTATGGACTAATGGAGTCTGCTTATATTAATTAAGACCACAAGATTTACCTAATTTTTGTTTATATTGTTAAACTTGCTTAATATTATTGCTATTGTACTAAATTGTTTGCTGATTTACATCTAAGTACGGGGACGTACTTAAAATTTGCTTGGATGGCCGACTGTAAGCACACTTGCACAGAATTACTCAGACACGTGCTCAGATACGCATTCCAGCTTATTTTATGTAAACACGTGTCATTTTGTGCCTCCTATTATGTTATTTTGTATCACATTATTTGTTGTTAAATTATTCAAGATTATTTATTACCTAAAATCTTAATTTAGCTGCAAAACAATATTAAAATAATTATAACTGTCAAGCTCGCAAGTATGGCGCCATCCCCACTATCATTGTATATAAGGCATGCCGCCATCCTTAGCAGCTCACTTTGTGTGCGACGTTCGTGGAGCTAACATCACCTGTTATTGAGTAAGTTGATCTTGTAATATTTATTTGACAATGTTTAAATTCGATATGTTTAACTATTGATGATTAATGTAATTAAATCTATGTTGATAAATAATATAAATATTTAAAATAGTACTACTTATGGGTTATTATTACAATTTTATGATTTTGTAGTGAATAAAACAAAGCATAAATATAAACTACTCTTTTATTTTACAATAGTGTACAAGTAATATGCATAAAAGAACGCAGGAACTAAATATGGCTTAGTGAATAATAATACACTCCGTACACACTACTACATAATTACATAGGTACTGTATATAATTATATAA
Source organism: Diarsia dahlii (assembly GCA_949775195.1). Classification (NCBI taxonomy): domain Eukaryota; kingdom Metazoa; phylum Arthropoda; class Insecta; order Lepidoptera; family Noctuidae; genus Diarsia; species Diarsia dahlii. The sequence goes on along the minus strand of OX459210.1, from coordinate 7,724,241 downwards.
TATTATATAATTATATACCACCGCATCACTTGGCGCGTCGCCACGGCATACATCGCCACACCAACAATTGGTGTTATCCGCGGCTATAGATGTTTTACATCAAAAGTCTTGCCAACGTGAAACTTTAGGACTTAACTATGATTAAAACAGCAGATCTCTTATTAAACTCAAAGCCTTTGTTTTGAATAGACCATTACAGGCACTGTAGAATCTCGTTGGGACTGTAGTTTGTTTGAAAAAGATACCGCGGATTGGACACAAATTGCTAAGAAGGAACATGGGTAGTTTTTTGTCCGTAGAAGTCTGACACTCCCCACCACTTTGCCCAGAGCGGGAGGAATCATTTGGTGATTTCCCACCCTCCAAAAAAAGAGACTAGAATGATAATAAAAAAACAACGAAAGTGAAGCTACTATTAACAATGCTTATTCACTTGTGAAAGTCCTGTAGTTGCCCATTTCAAAGCGTAGATCTCTATGGAGAAGAATGATGGGCAAGAAACTCCATGGAAGTTCCATCAAAATATTGTTACAAAATCTTGTTTACTTGGTTCATGTTGAGACCATGTATATAATAGGGGATCGGACTAACTCAAAAAAATAGAATTCTGTTTAGTCCGTCAGTTCGATCGAAAAATATTGGGTAGGTACGTGTTTTTTGTTTTATCAAATCAATAAAAATTGACGAACATAAATCGCGTCAAAGATCACAGAGTGGGACTTGAAACGTCACTTGAGGGGCTGTGGATATCGAAAGGTTACCGCGGCTCCGACACAAGGGCGAAGAAGAAGGAACATGGGTTTGGTTTTTAGTCAGTAGAAGTCTGACACTCCCCTTCGCTCTGCCCAAGAGCGGGGGGGGTTATTCGATGATTTTCCACCCACCAAAAAAAAAAAAAAAAAAAAAAGGGTACAAAATGTGGGCACGCCACGATAGTGGCGGTAAGTCCCCTCTTTGAGGAGTGGCTGGAGAGGCGCCACGGCGCCCTCACCTACCGTCTGACGCAGGTCCTCACCGGACACGGGTGTTTCGGGAGGTACGTCCTGTACCGAATCAGGCGGGAGGAAACGCCCGGATGCTTCCACTGCGAGGATCGACCGGAGGACACGGTGGAGCACACTGTGGAGGCGTGTCCTGCTTGGGCAGAGCCCCGCCGTGTTCTCGTCGCTCTCGATCGGCGGCGGCGACCTCTCGCGTTCGGCCCTGGTGCAAGCCATGGTCCGGGGCGAAGAGGAATGGGACGCCGTCGCCTCCTTCTGCGAAGCAGTGATGCTAGCGAAGGAGGTGGCGGAACGAGAGAGGGAGAAAACCTCTCCACGTCCCAGCCGCCGCGGAAGGCGCTCCGGGCGTCGGGGGTCACGCGATGACCTCCGGCCACCGTAGACGCGGGCCTGTGGACGGTGAGTAACGGGCTAGCTCGCCGTCCGGCCGTCGTCATGACGGCAACAGACCGTGTCGGCGGCGCGTACGTGTTCCACGCGCGCCTCAAAGAGATGTCAGCAATATGAAAGGGGCCTGCAAGGGCCGACGCCCGTCGGGGCTGTGGATTATCGAAAGGTTAACACGGCTCCGACACAAGGGCGAAGAAGTAACATGGGTTTGGTTTTTAGTTTTCGAAGCACTGTATCGTCTTAATTTTTTGTTTACGTGAAAAAAGAAAAAATATGTTGTCGATATTTTTTGGAAATCTATCTGACGGACAAATTAGTTTTTTTTTGTTCGATCCCATGATGTGTGTGTCTAAGGTTCCTTTGCAAAGAATAAGGAATTCTCACCTGTATATACGATTGGACGGGTCGTCTGTATAAGAGCGATGTCGTTCGGCTGATTTTGCACTGAAGGATGGTTGTAGTTGGGGTGCCTAATCCATTGCTTGCCCGGATAGAAGGCATCCGGGGTATTGAATGACAAGCCAACACGAACTGTCACTGACCCGAGGCTGAGGAGAAATATTATGGAAAAGTAAAATGGCTGTGACATACGGACGGACAGACAGACGGACAGACGGGCAGATGGACAGACAGAAAGACGGACAGACAGACATGACGATTATATAAGGGTCCCTTATTTTTGCCATTTGGCTACGGAACCCTGAAACAGCCTTATTGACCAGGAACCGTAATTTAAATTAATTATTTAGGTACGTATTTTATGACAATCTCTTTGACGAGGATATGAAACTGCTGCTGGTATAATAGATCTCCATTATTAACTTACTCTCCAGTGCATTGCCCAGAAGTGACGACCCATTCATTTGATAAGATGGCTCCTCCACATCTCCATATACTCCCTTGAGGGTTAACAGTGCGAAGGGCTGCATGGTATGGGAACTGGCCCGGTTGTGCTTCCCACCCGGATCCTATACGCGATGATTCTGCTGTGTATTCTAGACAAAACAAGGCATCAAAATTATGTTAAATATGTTAACTACATAATTTTCGAGGTGAGAGTATTTTAGTTTGGACGCCAGTCGTATCACAAAAGAACATAATTATTATAATCTTGCTCCTTGTTAATGTGTTAGTCTTAAATTATATTCATTATAGGTAACTTTATGTAAACCTTTGTGAAGAGATAAAATAAAGACATTGTATTGTATCCTGTTATTATATTGTTCATCCTGTCTTCTTATTTTAAGCCTTCTTACGCACCGATAAAATTCAATTTCTCTTACCGGGGATATTATTGTTCTCAATGTTTGTTGATTCCACGGTTTTGTAACGCGCGGATGCCTGCAAATAAAGCTTAGTGACATAACTGTAAGCATTGAGAGCCTTCAACTAAGGTACCATGTTGGGTTAGTCAAGTACCTTCGATTTCAAGCAGTGTTTTTTGTTTAAAGCTACTTCGAGACTCTTTATCTAGAAATAAGTAGGATAATTATTTAGTCTAAGATATACGTGGGTAAAAAAATACATACCTAACGTAACATTACCATTCAGAGGTGTATAATAGCACACCCTGATAGTACTAATATTCAGTCAGTTATGTATGTCTAATGTAATAGGGCCGAGCCTATTGCCTTTTGCGCAATTTGGCACAAATCTAGTGAAAGTCAAAGTCAAAATTATTTATTTGCAACAAATGTGGTAAAAGAGATGGTAAAATAATAAATAAGTACCTAGTGTACCTAGAGTGAGGAAACCGGCATGTCTTAGAACCAAAAAATTCGAAGCCATGTGACATCTGCCAATCCGCACTGGGCCCGCGTGGTGGATTATAGCCCATCCCTCTCCTAGAGAGGAGGCCTGAGTCCCTGCAGTGGAACATTATAGGCTGATGATGACCTAGTGCAATGTCACATTTCGTCGTTAAGTTGGCATGCAAACATTAAGGATTATGATGAGTTTAAAACACATTAAATTAAATATAACGTGCATTTCTAAGTTTAAGTTTAACTCAGCACAAAACAAAAAATTACCAAACAAAGACATTTTTAACGTAAACAGAGAGAAAAGAAAACAAAGATATATCAAAATATATAGAAAATTAATAAACAAAGACATTTTTAACATAAACAAAGAGAAAAACAAAACAAAGATATCACATACCTAATATTGAATATTTTGAGATATACAAATACAGAATCCTATAATTATAATTAAGGTACCTAACTATAAAATGCATTCCGGTAATGGTACGACTTACAGTTAGAAAGTTTTAAAAAATCTGCTACGGAACGGAATAAAAACTATGTGAACAAAGCATTGATATATAAAAAGGTTTTTATTTAACAATGGAGGACTTTGCAGAATTTCCTGTACGGAAGATCAGTTTTAAACTTTGGTAGAGAATTAAAAATGAGTGGAGCCATTTAGACACAATTACGTCTGAATAATTCGATCCTAGGTACTGGCATTGTTAATAAATACTGTGTACGTTTATTGATATTGTTTTTACATTCAAGAAGTGAAGAATTAGTTTTGACAAATTTAGCTATTTCGTATATATAAATACAAGGAACTGTCAGAAGATTATGTGATTTATACACTGGTCTGCAAGAATCAGTTCAGTCCATATTAAAAATTGTGCGTATGCATTTTTTTTTGTGCTAACCATTGATATAATAAAACCCTAGATGCACAGTCGCGAACAAAACAAACAGTCGAAGCTGTCGCCAAACACTTACCAATACACGCACTACTACATGTAGTTATCGTCACTATAAACATATTTTTTTTGGCAAATTCAACCTTACGCAGATTCCTTTTTCAATGCAGTTATAAAAAGCAATATATAAAGTATTTTGTACGACCGTGCAGAGACGCGAGCGACGCGAGACTATTTGAAATGAGTTCATTGTGAACTCATTTTAAGCGGACGGTTTTGAGACGCGGAGTGTGTATCTTGGGTTTTATTATATCAATGGTGCTAACAGAACCCTAGTTATTTCAGAAGAGTTCCCCCAGACAATGATACCGTACCTGATGATGGAACAAACATAGGCGTATACCATTAACGCAGTTTGTCTGGAGGTCTCATCTATAACTTTTTTCAAGGCAAAAACGAATCTATTTATTTTCTATTTATTATCTTACTATCTACTTAATACCATCTATTTATTTTCTAGTCTTAGTGGCTGCTAATAAGAAAAACATACAATCACTTGAAAAAATTGCCACACGTGTTCAGATTCATACGAATATTGCGCAATTACACCAATATTCCTTAGATTTGATGTCGGGAAAAAGGAATTTTGCCCTACAGTGTACACAAGCCGTATTTTAGTTTTAAAAAGTCAAGATAGTATACTATAACGCTAACTTTACCTGAAACGCAGTCAGCAGGATTAAAAACAAGTCCAATTTGGTAAACATCTTCTTCGCAAATCACTGCTAATCTGAAATAAAAGTTTCCGTATTTATACCACATGGTGGTTATTATTTAGATTAAAATCTAAACCATGTCAAGATATATTATAATTAACTATTGAAAACATCAGTTAACTAGGCGATAAGATGTTAAAAGTAACGTTGCTGGCGATGTTGGTATAATTGAACCTTTTTTTTTGGAGTTTGGGTATCATCAAATGACTCCTCCCACTCTGGGCGCCCAGTACCCCCACTCCCACGCAGGGGCCCTTAGCGATTTGTCACTTAGTTTATAAGTTATTTGCCCCTGGCTGGTGGATTTGCCCGGTTAAGCAAAAGCCAGTCTCCTCTGGTCTAAACTGCGAGATGCTATTTCGAAAAAAAAAACCGTCAAAGAGCGTGTCATTTCCTAGAAAGTCCTTATAAAGTTCTACTTTTCAGATTTTTTTCATATTTTCTAAACTTATGGTTCAAAAGTTAGGACACATAAAAAAAAAGAAAAGGGGGGGCACATTGTTTTTTACTTTTGGAACGATTATTTCCGAAATTATTGACATTATCAAAAAATAATTTTGGTAAACCCCTATTAATTTTAAATACCTTTCCAACAATGTATCACACGTTAGGGTAGAAATTAAAAAAAAAATCACTTCCCATTTTACATATAGGGGGGCTACCCTAATAAAACATTTTTTTCCAATTTTTATTTTACCACTTTGTCGGCGTGATTGATAGGTACACATATTGGTACACACGGCTACACATCAAGCTATACAAAACCAGTATAGTCTGATCGTTCATTGCGTGAAAAGATCTAGTAAAGTGAGGCCAAGATTAACTGGTTTTGTATAGCTTGATGTGTAGCCGTGTGTACCAAATTTCAGCTTTCTAGTGCTAACGGTCACAGAGATTAAGCGAGGATGGACAGACGGACGGACAGACAGACATGGCGAAACTATAACCGCCTTATTACAAAAGGTAGATAAACCTGGTTTAACTTAGACTTGGTTTATCTCGCATGACGTCTCACTTCAATAATATTCAAAAGAAAGTGACAACATGCGAGTTATACCAAGTCTAAGTTAAACCAGGTATAACTACCTTTTGTAATAAGGCGGTAAGGGTTCCTAGTTGACTACGGAACCCTAAAAAGGAGCAAAGTTCAGTAGGGGGCCTTCAATCGTCGAGGACGGAGGTCGTTCTGTGTTGTGTAATGTTTATGTAAGTTCTTTGATATTATATTATAGTATGAAATAGGTGATAAAAATATGACCTATGTTGCTTATTGAATTATATCTACACTGATAAATTGCTATAAGTGAATAGTCTTGTCTTTCTATGGTTTCTCTACATAAAAACCTATTCCCTACACACCTGATTACAGATACTTTTAAAGTAAATAACAAGTAACCATAATTTATTAGTGAATATATTAATATCTGTAGTTTTACATCCACTCTGCTAATACCCGCCGTCGACACGTAACATAGTGATGATCTCAAAGTCGTGGGTTATAATGACCCGTATCATATACGGTTGGTTTATACTGATTAGAATCGCTATCTTATACACAGACTTAATTTGAGGATACCAGAAATATGATAATCCGACAACCAGGAAAACATCAAACTAAAATAATCACTATCAATTTAATATTAATCAGTGAACAATTAATACGTGCAATGTCATGTTTGACTTTTACGCATTATTGTTTTGACATCTAATTAAATGATAGTGCCTTCGAAGGTGGAAGACCACCCATTATATAAGGTCCCACTAAAATAAGTGGACAAAATTTCAGAAATCACTCAGACCACCAAAATAAGGTAAAAAAAATAATGGGATAATGGGACCTTTTTATAGGTCCCATTAAAATAGGTGGACAAATAACACAGCGTTCAGTAGGTCTAACCAAACATATCTAAACAAAAAAAAACAATAAATAAACTGGTTTTTTTTTTGCTTAAAATAATTAATTGCCGGCACATTAGAACAAACTCATCCTTTATGGTACTCCTTGGTGGTGGTCCTTGGTGGTCTTTTAGGTACTTAAATGCGTTTTTCTTGTTATTTTTTTAACATCTTCCTTATTTTGGTGGTCTGAATGATTTCTGAAATTTTGTCCACCTATTTTAATGGGGCCTTATATACCGGGTATCTCCGTGCCTCGGAAAGCACGTTAAGCTGTTGGTCTCGGCTGCCATCTCTAGCAGTCGTTACAGGTAGTCAGTGACCTGACAGTCTGACAACCATTCTTGCCAAAAGGTATCGTATTACCCAGTGTTAACTGGGTTGTGCAGGCCAGATAGGCAGTCGCTGTTTGTAAAATACTGGTATTCAGTTGCATCCGGTTAGACTGGAAGCCGACCACAACATAGTTGGGAAAAGGCTAGGTCCATGATGATGGAAGATGTGTAGGCCTTTGGTGTGGGATGCAACCTGTGCCGACACCCTCGCGCTGTAAGCACGGCGGGCTGTGCGGGCGCTGCAACTGCGATTGCTGAAATTCTAAAGCGGCGCAAATACTATAACCTCATTGTTATTTATAGTTTTGAGCCATCTGGGGTCGAAACTCTCGGGTCATGGGGACCGAGTGCGTGTCTCCTTTTTAAGGAAATCTCTTATTTTATTTTATTTATTTTAAGGAAACTTACAGCTAAAACATTTTTAGTGAAATTACCATGTAGAGGAAGGCCAATTACAAGTTTCCACACATTTCTCTTATCGAATTTGACACTTCGCGCGACCATAAGGCTGACTCTTTCTATCGGCAATTCAAAGTCATTCAAGTCTTCTGAGCCCGTTCCCAGATGACAGCAATGTGGAGGAGTACTCTGACGGCAATGTATCTTATTGTCACTGTTGTATAGATGTAAGTATTTACTTTAAGTACGACATAAAGTTATAAAGGGCTAAGAAGGAACATAGTTGGTTTTTATTCAGTAGAAGTCTGACACTCCCTACTGCTCTGCCCGTAGCAGGAGGAGTCATTTGATGATATCCAACCCTCCAAAAAAGGTATGGCATCAATTATAGACTCCTCCTCATCGTTGTCAAATGTTAATGTGTCCAAAGGAATCGAACCCAGGACCTCATGCACGGCAGTAGACCAAGGAGGCAGTTCATTATAATACTTTTGCATTTTATTTCAGACTAGCTGACCCACTCAACTTCGTCTGCGTCACATAAATATAGCTATAACCTTTCTCGATATATCGACTAAAGCTAAATCGTAACAAACAAAAAATCTTATCTTTCCTCTTTATTAAAATAGTTTAGATAGTTTAGATTAGCTTAGATTATATTAAAGTGTGAATTACTATAGGTATCTCTTACTGATAAATATACTATAACACTCTGTACTTGTAAACATTATGATGCAGTAAATATTTTGAATTTGAATTTCCCGGAGGCCAGCCAGAATCCCCGTACCTACATTGCGACGCGTGAATTATTTTGCCACGCGGATATCTTTACATTGCGATATCTTCTTAGATATTTGTTTAATTAAACTGTATAGAGTAAAGGGCAAAAATATTCTATATTAAATTTCCGTTGTAACAAACACATTTATTTAGATATAGATTAATACCATATGGGTTAAATAAGCTTCGCAAAAAAATATTCTTTTTAACCTAACAGTTTAACAGTAAAAAAAGGTTACAGTGAGTCAATCTTAAAAGATAGATATATGCTGTCGCGGAATTTTTTTAGAACTTTTAAAGAGGAACAATTCCTTCATACATGGTATTTGCGTATCTTAAACCGTTTTCGCAGCGCACGCAGCAGAAGCTATCAAAAAGGAAATACCTTTTCCCGTTTTTGTAACAATTTTCATTTATGCTCCGCTCCTATTAGCCGTAGCGTGATGTTATATAGCCTAAAGCCTTCCTCGATAAATGGACTATCCAACACATAAAGAATTTTTCAATTCCAACCAGCAGTTCCTGAGTTTACCGCGTTCAAACAAACAAACAAACAAACAAACTCTTCAGCTTTATAATATTAGTATAGATAGTATATATAAAACATTGTTATATATGTCTGGAACATCGAACTCGTTTCCTTTTCTTGTGGCGGTGGTAGCGGTTCGGTATCACCGCTTTGCGTTTACTGCCTGAAGGAGATGTATTTCCCGTCGGGGTTGCGGGTTGTTCGAAGTTGTTGCTGAGTGGCGGCCTCGACACAAAGGGCTAAGAAGGAACATGGATGGTTTTTACTTTATATAATAGGCGCTGTCCGCTATTATGGTGGTGTTATTGGTGCTGCCACCACTAGCATATGTGGGTCCCACTCATTCTGAGAAAAAAAAAACCTTCTTGTCGCAATCACGATGTCTAAGATGTTAACTTTTTTGTTTTGCGTTGTTTTTTGTCATTTTATATGCACTCTAAATATTTTTTCTGTCTTTTTATAGTCGAAAATTATCCCACGGTAACGGTAAGATAATGTAGCTTCTCATTTTCGGGATCTTAATACAAGTTCTAAAGACAGTATTTCTTAAACCAAACTGAAATGTCTTTAAAATATTATTGATGTAAATATAAAGCCCTTTCTTTTCATTTGTAAGTATATTTCTAGTCACTATCAAACAATTCCATGTGATGAAACGTGCTTACAGTTACAAAGTTTTTTTAAATTTCTAATATCTAAATATGTTTATGCTTTCCTCCTTCTTTCTTTATCTTGTACTTGCTTAACTTAACCTTAACATTGACCTTCACTAGAAGACGCTTGAGAAGTTCCCCTAATTCGTCATCTTCATCAGATTCTGAGCTGTCTGAGTCTTCTTCTCCATCTCCAAGAGAAGAATCATCGGGTTCCTGTGCATCGGAATCATCAGGTTCCTGTGCATCGGAGTCATCTGGTTGTTCAGTAGTGTCTCCATCGGGAGTCGAATCATCTGGTTTAGGTGTGTAAGGGTATTCAGGGATGGGTGTGGTTGTTGTCGTGGTGTTACTACCATCTTCGTCTACTGATTCAGTAGTCGATGTTGTTGTGGGGGTTGGTAAACTAATACAAATAGTTTTTGTAGTAGTTGTTGTGGTGGGAGGTTCGGTAGTTGTTGTAATGGGAGGTTCGGTAGTAGTTGTAGTGGGAGGATCGGTAGGGAGTGGTTCGGTAGTAGTTGTAATGGGAGGATCGGTAGGGGGAGGTTTGGTAGTAGTTGTAATGGGAGGATCGGTAGGGAGTGGTTCGGTAGTAGTTGTAATGGGAGGATCGGTAGGGGGAGGTTCGGTAGTAGTTGTAATGGGAGGATCGGTAGGGGGAGGTTCGGTAGTAGTTGTAATGGGAGGATCGTTAGGGGGAGGTACGGTAGTGGTTGTAATGGGAGGATCGGTAGGGGGAGGTTCGGTAGTAGTTGTAATGGGAGGATCGGTAGGGGGAGGTTCGGTAGTAGTTGTAATGGGAGGATCGGTAGGGGGAGGTTTGGTAGTAGTTGTAATGGGAGGATCGGTAGGGGGAGGTTCTCTAGTAGTTGTAATGGGAGGATCGGTAGGGGGAGGTTCGGTAGTAGTTGTAATGGGAGGATCGTTAGGGGGAGGTACGGTAGTAGTTGTAATGGGAGGATCGGTAGGGGAAGGTTCGGTAGTAGTTGTAATTGGAGGATCGGTAGGGGGAGGTTCGGTAGTAGTTGTAATTGGAGGATCGGTAGGGGGAGGTTCGGTAGTAGTTGTAATGGGAGGATCGGTAGGGGGAGGTTCGGTAGTAGTTGTAATGGGAGGATTGGTAGGGGGAGGTTCGGTAGTAGTTGTAATGGGAGGATCGTTAGGGGGATGTACGGTAGTAGTTGTAATGGGAGGATCGGTAGGGGGAGGTTCGGTAGTAGTTGTAATGGGAGGATCGGTAGGGGGAGGTTCGGTAGTAGTTGTAATGGGAGGATCGGTAGGGGGAGGTTCGGTAGTAGTTGTAATGGGAGGTTCGGTAGTGGTTTCTTCTTCTTCTTGTAGATTTTCAAAATCAATTCCCGTTACTTGTTGATACCACGACAAATAAGGTCCCGTACGAGTGAAACCTGGTATGAATAAACACAATTTATAAAAGATATTGGTCGCAAGAATTATATTATAATGATTGTAACTTAAATTACCAGTGGGGACGCCACCGCAGCCGCTGTTTCTAAAGAAAGAACTGACTCCGATGAGGGTTGGCACGCCGTCAAGATGATGCAGTGTCACAAGTGGACCACCGTCGTCACCCTGCCATCAAAATCAAGTCAATAAACAAAATGAAGGAATTAGGGATTAAAAATAAAATATGACTATTGTTATTAGAAAAAGATTGGTTGTAGGTAAAACAAGAACATAATATTTAAATTATGGATGTCGGCATCGAGTAGTATTCAGTACACCAGTGCTATCTGGCGCTCGATGGAGTCATTGGTGTGCGCGCGCGTCGGTTGGTACGTCACTTCTCAGTGACGTGTGTCAATCATCGTGTGTTCTGAAATACGTACTACCTACAGAGTTTGAGTGTCTATCTAGATCTACTGTGCTTAGGACTATTGATTGAGTGTATCGGTGTACGAGTCAAGTTTCTACATCCAACAATACCCACCGACGCCCACAGTTAACCAACGATTAGTGCTAAAAATCATCCCCTTGCTGATATATTATGTATAAATAATTAGTTAACGATTAAAATAACCCCTACAAAATACAAAATGCAAAGCAGTGGAGTGTCCAAATAGTTTGTGTCTTCTTGAAACTTACATGACAAGCCGACTGTGAGCTGACGTTGAACGATCTTACGCAGACAATATTGTCATTTACTATCCACGGGCTGCCAGCGTATGACCAAGCGCACGACGGGTTGGTGATACCCTCTGATATACCCATCTCAGGTTGTCAGAAAAGGCACCTAAATAGAAAGAGAAAAAAATATTGTAAAAACAATAATATTTATTATTCTGTAAACAAATCATAGCCGTATAGTCATTAACAAGAGAGAAAACTGGCGAGAGCGTTTCTATGGAGAAAATACCTTCCGCATTGTAATGGAAATAATTAAGAGGACTTAATTATTTCCATCACTTCTTATCTAATTTTGTGTTTCTGCTTTGGACAGAAATAGAGGTATGATAAAAATTCACACAAGATAAGACATTGCTATAAATCTTATTGGCTTTATCTTATTATTGTATTGGCTTATTGATTCAGGTTTATTCCCTCCCCATTTAATTGATGTCATAGCGGAAAAAATAATGCCTAAACATAATCAGTGGAACCCATTACCTTATAATTTATAAGTTCAAGATGAAATAAGAAATACTGACCATCGGTGGAAATTCTGCCATGTCCACTAGTGTAGAATACGACACCGTTGTAGTTGCGATACGAGTCAGCCCGCGATTGTATCCGAATTGCTTTCAGTAAATCTAAATGATGAAGGCACGTCAGAATTAACATGAATACACGACGTATTATTGTAATTTTAATGTCTACTAGTTGTGCATATGTAATACCACTAATGTAATGTGTGAATAAATATTATTGCTTCAAACTAGTACCGATAAACTGGAATTAGTTGAGTTGCCTTGATCACCATGGCTTTCCTGCAGTATTAATAGTGCAGGTTTGATTGCAAGGCACATTATAAGGCAATAAATAAATAAAAAATCACCCTCCGTCCCGAAAAATACTTACTGCTATAAACAACAGGGCGCTGAAGCTTTATAAGAGAGATGTCGTTGGCAATCGTAATTGTTATTGCATTCTGGTTGAATCTAGGATGGACGTACAATTCTGTAGTCTCGGAGATATACTCTGGGTTGTTGATATTCACTACGCCTGCGCGAACCACAGCTGAAACGCGGCTGTAGGAGGAATTAAGATCTGTTATAACACAATCATCTTCGCTACAGCAGTTTATAGCAGGGCATAGGCCTCTCTAATTGCATGCTCAACTCTTGGTAACTCTAATCCAGCTTTCACTAGCCAGCTGAATCCTTGCTTGTATTTGCTAATTGGCGCTCTCCACTTGTTCTCCTGCAGTTATCGGTTCTTTGACTAATAAGGCCAACTTTCGGATTCGATTCGATTCTAGAAACTTTAAGTACAGCCCGTTCCATAGCAAATCAAACAATCTTGAATTTCAGCTATAATGTATCCTATCCACGTTTTATTTCCAACAATTATTTTAAAACAAAAGGAAGTAAAGTCTTATACACGATGGAAACTTCTTCTTTTTCTTGTCATTTGGGCATTACGGTATACAATGGTTACTTACCCGCTAGTACAACGCGAACTAGTAAGAATCCATTCCCTGGCCACAACGGAGCCTCCACACTGGCGTATAGCACCATTTCGGTTAATCAAACGAAGGTGTGCATGGTGAGGATGCTGGCCCGGTTGTGCCACCCATCCCGACACTATTCGCGACGCTGACGATGATTCTGGTACCTCCTCGGATTCTAGAAAAACAAAGCAGGTTTGGCTGTATTTAATTTCATGATTTTCATTCTGAATAAGTATAGAAGAAGAGATACTGCGCCGACCCCAAATAAATTGGGATAAGGTCAGGAGAATAAAGATTTGTTAGTTTTGTATTAACTCATAAAGTGCTACATTTCACGCTACATTATAATTTTGAACTCACCATGATTGATGTTGACGACATTCTCAAGAGACTCAGGATTATAAACGTCTCTTGTGTATAAAGCGGATACCTGCAAAACATTTAAAGTCACATAGTTCGCCTTTAGGATTAAATCGACAAAACAAAAATGAGTCTGAGTCTAACATGTTTGCTATATGAAGGATGAGCTAAAGGCAAATAGAAGCTGAGTTTCTAAAAAAATCGAATGGCATCAAAACAAATCCAAGGTGGCATCGTTTCGTATTGGATCAGAACAGATTTGTAGGGAAGAAGTATCAATAATTTAAGAAAAACAATTAACTTAGGCTTTCAAACTACAGGCGGGGCAGCTGGGTACTAGGGATGTAGGAATGGCAGTAGGTATAAAGTACACACTAAATGGTCGCCAAGAGACGACAGTAGGAGAAGTTATAGTAGACCAACGGCCAGCCGACATTTATAAGATCACGGTTTGGAAATGGCTGCGGCTTGCGGAGACTAGGAAAGCATAGCACGAAAGCGATGATGTCTATACTCAGATATTGGGCAAAGTAATGATGATGATAATGGTAACCTTACCTGAAGAACAAACAGCAGAAACAAAAACAAGCCCGAATTCAGTAACATATTCTGTGCTAATGACAGGGTTACATTAGGATTAGAAGCTCACAACTACTAGTATTACTACGATCACCATCGACTTATTCATTATCTTGACAAGATTAGATAAATAAATGCAAGTTATTTTTATTTTTATGATGCCCGTTTTGTTATCCGGAATCTTAATCTTAACTTTGAGTCAGCAGACATCAATAAAATATACTTATTTTTATTCTTTTAATTACTAGCATGACCAAAGCCACCCGGGGTTCTGGAAATTGTTCGAAAGAGTTAACCCAGATCTAAAACGCAAAGGGGACAAGAAATAACACGAATGGGTTTTAGTCAGTAAGTCTGACTCTCCCTTCTGCTCCGCCCAGAGCTGAACATTTGATGATTTCCTATTTTCTCAAAGACCCAAGTCACGCCTGCATAGCACAGAAATATATACCATTAGCATGGCGAGAGGTGAAAGTCATTTTCATCCCTAAACCAGGAAAACCAGACTACACACAACCCAAGGCGTACAGACCGATAAGCCTAACATCTTTCTTACTGAAAACCCTCGAGAGACTCTGCGATCGACACATTCGGGACGGACCTCTTCGGGAACGACCACTTCACAAACAACAACACGCGTATTCCACAGGTAAATCAACAGAAACTGCGCTGCATAGTGTGATCTCCAAGATCGAATGTGCAGTGGACCACAAATGCTCGTCACTAGCTGTCTTCATTGACATAGAAGGCGCTTTTGACAAAACCATCTTCCATAGCATCAACGCAGCCCTCGAGGAACACGGTGTGGACTCGACACTGCGAGGATGGATCACAAACATGCTCAGACTGAGAGCCGTACAAGTTACGGTGAACGACACTACTAGAGCCATAGTGGCCAAGGGATGCCCCCAAGGTGGTGTCCTCTCGCCACTACTGTGGAACCTCGTAGTAGACAGCCTCATTAAACGTCTAAATAGCGGGGGCTACTACACGGTGGGTTATGCGGACGATCTGACCATAATATTAAACGGCACACACGAAAACACACTATGCAACCTTATGCGCCAAGCACTAAGAATAGTTGAGGACTGGTGCAAGGAATACAAACTAGCAGTGAACCCTACCAAAACGGAACTCGTCCTCTTCACAAAGAAAAGGAAGTTGGCAACGCTACAATTGCCAAGCTTCTTTGGGACAACCCTAAGCTTATCGACTGAAACCAAATACCTGGGCATCTTTTTGGACAAACAGCTGAACTGGGCAAAACACACTGAGTACACCATCACAAAAGCCAGTATAGCTCTATGGCAATGTAAGAAACTCCTGGGAAGAAATTGGGGCTTAAGCCCCAAAATAACCTACTGGCTATACACCACAGTTATCCGACCAATCATCACATACGGCTCTTTAGTTTGGTGGCCTAGGACCAACCTAAGTACAACCCAAAAGGATCTCGAGAAACTACAAAGACTGGCCTGCGTAGCAATCACCGGCAGCTTGAGAACTTCCCCCACTGCTGCCTTACAGGTGATGCTGGGGTTACCTCCCCTACACCTCGTCATAAGAGAGGAGGCGGCCTTAGCGACTTTCAGACTCGAAGTATCCGGTATCCTAAGAAATGACTCGAGAATCAAACACACACGCATCAGAGAAGATGCAATCAAAGAACAGCCAATGATGACATCACCCATCGACAGAACCCTGAAGACCCATTGCTTCCAAAAACATTACAACATAGCGCTCATAGAGGAGTGGTGTGACAACTCAGGTACAAATGAGCTAAGGATTTACACCGATGGATCAAAAACTAACTATGGGACAGGCGTCGGGGTGTTCTCCGACGACTTAAACATCAAGATATCCAAACCACTTGGAAAACTTAACTCTGTTTACCAAGCAGAGTGTGTAGGTATCATCCAAGCGGCACACGCTATAGAGGCCAGGGAGGTTACGGATACCAATATTCGAATACTCTCCGACAGTGCCTCAGTCCTTCAATCCCTGAAGAGTAATCAGATCACGTCGAGACTGATACTGGAATGCCACAAAGCCCTGGAACGAATAACGGTAATAAATCACAACAAGGTAACGCTGCAATGGATTAGAGGTCACAGCGGATCGCTTGGAAACGATGCGGCCGACGAACTTGCCAGAAGAGGATCCAGCACAAAGCCTTACGGACCCGAACCCATTGTGCCCATCCCTTTCAAGCAGCTAAGAAGCTGGCTAAAAGACCATACTCGAATACAAGCAGAGAAATGGTGGAGCTCGACACCAGGATGTAGGCAATCCAAGGAGGCTATGCCATCCCTGGATATAAAACTGACCAGGCGCCTTCTGCGCCTGGACAGAGATAGCCTGCGCCTGGTGGCGGGGACCATCACCGGACATTGTTCACTGAATAAACATTTTCACACCCTAGGAATCACTGACAGTCCCCTGTGCAGGGCATGCATGGAGGCGGAGGAAACTGTGGCGCATGTGCTCCTTGAGTGCACAGGCGTTACCAAGATCCGCGAGGAGACCCTGGGAACACCACGATCTCTTGCGGATGCCCTGAGGAGACCGGGAAGTCTGATCTACTTCTGGAGGGAGGTGGGCTGGTTGGAATAATCGGCCGCCACGGCTCACGCACAATGGTCCACTTTAAGGACTAAGTGCGGAAACCTGAAACCCCATAAAGAAGAAAGAAGAAAGAAGACCCAAGTCACGGGTCACAGCGGCTGACACAAGGCAAGGTACGTCACTTATGGTCTCCAGAGGAGCGGGGTCATCGTTAGGCTCATTTACCAGGATGTGTTCGGGCTGTGGTTACTACAATTTTCTACTCGAGTGCAAAATTAATAATAATTTCCTGTGTGTTCCGTACATTTTGTGTTTAATCGGGAGTATTTGAGTTAATTTATAAACAGAAATCAAAATATTTAATCTCCACTAGTAATTTTAAAAGTTATAGCCATTTTACTATAGCCCTGTTCCAGCGCATAGGCGCCACAAATCCACAATGTCGCAGTTACCGAAACGACGCTCAAATATCTACAATTGACAGCCGGGGCTGGCTTAGCGTTCTTTCTGAAGCACAAAGTAAACTCGGTATGTAAAGGGTTATCACTCATCCACGGATCAATGCAGGCTAGTGAGGCCTACCCTGAAGATCGACCCGAGTGGCTGTTATCTGAGCTGCAACCATTTTTCTATTGCAGTCTACGGGGCGCCTAGATGCAGCGCGACTGCAATCGATTCGTTAAATACATTGAAAAAAAAAATGTCGCAGAAACATGACGAGCATACAAGCAGCTCAAATAAACCAATACACATGCAACGCATAACAAACACTAAGAAATACAAGCATGGATAAAAAAGAAAGTTAACAGCTTGCACGTCGTGACTGCGACATGCTAGTTACCACTCAGCATGGTGCTGTTCTATGTGACCCCACAGCACAGCACTGGTTTTCAGTGGTCAACCGTGAAAAAAAGACAAATAAAGCTCAACCAAATAAAGCTTATGATGTAGTAGGCGTAGTATTAGTACAGTGTATGACGTAGTAGTAGCATAAATTCAGGATGGACGAAATGGCGACAAGTCACTGTAACAACTTGTGACCCACGGGTGTCTCTCAAGTTAAAGGGGAAAATAAACAAGTCCGTGATTAGGCTGGTCGTACTGTATGAATCAGATTGCTGAGCTGTGAAAAAGGTGGATGTAAAAACGATTGCATGTGGTGGAGATGACAATCTTGAGATGGATGTGCGCGGCGTGACAGAACTGGATAAAGTAAGGAATGAGTATATATTAGAGGAAGTTTGAAAGTGGCGCCTGTAACAGTAAAATTGAGAAGAAGTCGTCCATCTTGATGAGATGTAATGAGGAGGGATAAAACACAATCATGTGACTGAAAAAGTGATGGATATTAATGTTGATGAATGAAGACGGAGAAGAATGATGGAATATGTGAGGAACGATATGAAAAGAGAAATAAGTAATTGAAATAATGAAGTCTGACAGGGGAAAATGGAAGAAGAAAACTTGTTGCACCCCAAATAGAATAAGACGAGGGCAGGAAGATAATGACGACGTAGTAGGTAAGTCGTCAAAAAATGACACGCTAGATTCTATACGGATCGCGATACATGCATTATCTAGGTACTTATCCTGCAGCATGCTGGTTTGGTTTCTTCACCATAATTTTCTTCACTGAAGCAAGAGATAATTACACAATAATAGGCTAGCTTGTTATAAATAATTTTGAATTTCAAAATTCTCATGTTTTAGAATTTTCCTGCAAGGTCATTATGCATTACCTAGTGGAAAGTTCCCAAAGTCGATATGTATCAGTAGTCGCTATCTATCTAAAAGCGATTTAAGTGAAAACAAAGTATTTATTTGATACAATTTTTCTTCAGGAGACTAATAAAATTGTAAGGGCGAGTGAGGGTATTGAAATTGCCAAAAACAACTAATCTTTCAGTTAACTGAAAAAAATATGCAAATTAGGAAGCTTAACCAGAACCTTAGGGTTTAAGTCCCTACCCTTTCCATGAGAAACTACCTGGGGGTTTTAAGAACCCCAATTTATAATAGTTATTATTATATTAAAAACTTAAAATATTTTTGAAAAAAAGTATAAGGCCAATCATTTCAATCATTTATTTTTCTAGTCACCATCAAGTAATTATATTATTATGTGACACAGTAATTGTTTTACATACGTTACAAAGGTTTTGTAATATGTTTTTGCTTTCCTCCTTCTTTCTTTATCTTGTATTTGCTTAACTTAACCTTAACTTTGACCTTCACTTGGAGACGCTTCAAAAGTTGACTTATTTCGTCATCATTAGATTCTGAGCTGTCTGAGTCTTCTTCTCTATCTCCAAGAGAAGAATCATCAGGTTTCTGTTCATCGGAGTCATCTGGATGTTCAGTAGTGTCTCCATCGGGAGTCGAATCATCTGGTTTAGGTGTGTAAGGGTATTCAGGGATGGGTGTGGTTGTTGTCGTGGTTTTACTACCATCTTCGTCTACTGATTCAGTGGTCGTTGTTGTTGTGGGGGTTGGTAAACTAATACAAATAGTTTCTGTAGTAGTTGTTGTAGTGGGAGGTTCGGTAGTTGTTGTAGTGGGAGGTTCAGTAGTTGTTGTAGTGGGAAGTTCGGTAGTTGTTGTAGTGGGAGGTTCAGTAGTTGTTGTAGTGGGAAGTTCGGTAGTTGTTGTAGTGGGAGGTTCAGTAGTTGTTGTAGTGGGAAGTTCGGTAGTTGTTGTAGTGGGAGGTTCAGTAGTTGTTGTAGTGGGAGGTTCAGTAGTTGTTGTAGTGGGAAGTTCGGTAGTTGTTGTAGTGGGAGGTTCAGTAGTTGTTGTAGTGGGAAGTTCGGTAGTTGTTGTAGTGGGAGGTTCAGTAGTTGTTGTAGTGGGACGTTCAGTAGTTGTTGTAGTGGGAGGTTCAGTAGTTGTTGTAGTGGGAGGTTCAGTAGTTGTTGTAGTGGGAGGTTCAGTAGTTGTTGTTGTGGGAAGTTCGGTAGTTGTTGTAGTGGGAGGTTCAGTAGTTGTTGTAGTGGGAGGTTCAGTAGTTGTTGTAGTGGGAGGTTCAGTAGTTGTTGTAGTGGGAAGTTCGGTAGTTGTTGTAGTGGGAGGTTCAGTAGTTGTTGTAGTGGGAAGTTCGGTAGTTGTTGTAGTGGGAGGTTCAGTAGTTGTTGTAGTGGGAGGTTCAGTAGTTGTTGTAGTGGGAGGTTCAGTAGTTGTTGTAGTGGGAGGTTCAGTAGTTGTTATAGTGGGAGGTTCGGTAGTTGTTGTGGTGGGAGGTTCGGTAGTTGTTGTAGTGGGAGGATCGGTAGGGGGAGGTTCGGTAGTGGTTTCTTCTTCTTCTTGTAGATTTTCAAAATCAATTCCCGTTACTTGTTGATACCACGATAAATAAGGTCCCGTACGAGTGAAACCTGGTATGAATAAATACAATTTATAAAAGATATTAGTCGCACGAATTGTATTATAATAATTGTAACTGAAATTACCAGTGGGGTAGCCGCCTTGACACCCGCTGCCTCTGAAGAAGGAACTGACTCCAATGAGGACCGGAGTGCCGTCATTTAGAACGTGCACAAGTGGACCACCGTTGTCCTCCTGTCACCAAAATCAAGTAACGAAATGATTAGTAAATAAAAAGTAAATATGACTATTGTGATTAGAAAATGCATGGTTGTAAAAAAAACATAATTATTACAATAGAACTATTTAACGATTTAAAGTTAGCCCTAGATAGGTACAAATAACAAATTCACGACTGACGTCTACCCGTAGTGTGAAATACTTCATACAAAACTACAAAGAAGGAATCTGCAAGTGGCTTGGCCTGCCCAAATAGTTTCTGTGGCACTTATTTATCATATTATGTATATTTTATTAAACGTTACCCCACACTAGGATTTTTTTCTGAATCGTAAGTGCGTTCACAGACATTTTCTTCCATGCGGGGATCGAACCCGCGACACGTAGTGTAGCAGTCAACCGTGCCGTCAAATCGTTTTTAATCTAAATGTGTTGTATTACAATTTGATGTATTGTATTTTGACTATGTAACGCACTTTTAATATGAATTTTGTATGTCTCAATAGCGGGACATAGCAATCTTACCTGTAACTTACACAACATTTATGAACTCATGATCTACAATTAATTAAAATATTAAAAAAATGTTATATATGTATATATATAAATATATTTTATTCGTTTATAGAATAAAATATTTTATCACAAAACTATTTAAATTTATCGAATTACATTACAATCGACGTCTTCTTCACATTAGTTGTGTGTGGGTAAGGCTGATCCATCGCCGAAGCCAAATATCTTGGCTAATGGTTTGAATTTGTGTCTTGTGCTGCGAATACACATGCTAGTGGCACGGATTATTGCGATAATGATTCTGGATCTCAACCCATCACTACGCTGAAGGACTTGTTCCAACGGTCAGCGATTGCAGCGCCAAGATATTTTATGAAAGTGGACATTTGTGGAGCGAAGACTCCGTCAACGGATGTATCAAGAGGAACATGCCACAATGAAAGACATGCCACATTCACTAATGTGGCATGTCGCAATTCGCAATCATTTGAATATTTTCATAATTTTTCGTCTTCAGCAGATTTTAGTACATGTTGACATAAGTCGCAGAACAAATCTCTAATTTCATTATGACGACGTGTTATTAGACCACCCTTTTTACAACATAGAGCATGATCGACATTGAATTCATCGCAGCCGCAGCCATCGCATGATTTTGGCATAGAGACTGGTAATCTGTGGTAACGTAATGCAAGTGCGTCTCTAAACTCTAATGGGGATAGATCGAAATGGTCTTTCTTAGATGGTATGGTAGATAACCAGTTGGAGGATTTAGTTTTCATTTTTGTCGAAATCGAACGTTCAATCGCTCTTCTCTTGATAGGAGAGAGTTTGACCAAGACGGAATCCAAGAGTTCGTCATTGAGAGAATCTTTCTCTTTGCGGCTTTCTTTTTGTGCATCTATGAGGGATTTGTGATGTAGAGAGAGGTCCATATGTGTATTTTCAATCAAAGCGTTTGAGAGGATTGCACAACCATTTTTTGAACATATTATATAATTTATATTTGTCATTTTTGATAAAGCGGATATTGCTAGACCACCTTTGTGGATGGGTAGAGAGAATAAGTCAGCTTCCAAAGGTGAGATATCACCACCTAGTAGAGTGGGTAAGAAATTGGTACGCAGTGTGTTTGTTAGTGGTTCGAAAAACTGGTTAACATCATCTAAGACTCTTAAAAGGAATGTCCACTGAAATTGAACTGCTTTAGTGAGGGCAGTGTAGGCAGCTTGGGGTGAGTCTTTACAGATAAGTGAAAGTTTTTCTATTGTAGATTGACAGTTTTTGATTTTCTTGTTTACAAAGTGTTCTTTTCCTTCGCCAATATAACTACCAAGGAAGCGGGATCCAGTTATGATGGTTACGTTAATCCCTTTGAAAATCTGTTGAGCTGTTTGCTTGTCGCTTTCGGAAATGATTAGGTATGATTTTTTGTCTTGAGGAAAATAACCATATTCGGGGCCTATTTTACTCATTTTATCCCACCACTGTCGTAGGTTTTTGAGCTTGCCTTGGGCGGAGGAATCATCTGCATACCAGCATTGGGTAATTGCTTGTTCTTTTTTTATTATTTTTATTATGGGTAGTGTTGCAAGAGCATACAATGGCATGGCAAGTGGATCACCTTGGGTTACTCCTTCTTTGCTATATAATCTCATGTCAGAATCACGTATTACAAGTTCTGCGTGACCGTTGTATGTGTTGTTTAAGAAACGAGCGCAATGTGGCCAATATATTCTTGCTTGCCAGAGAGCTAACTGTCTGTTCATAGAATTAAAGGCATTATTTGCATCGACGAGTAGCATTCCCCAGTTAGAGCCTGGTTGGCATTTTTTTTTGGAAAAGATCATTCATTGCGTGTATAGCACCTTCGATACCGCTGCTCAGTCTACTGCAGAGTTGCGATTGAGCACAGGCTTCGGTGACCTCAGATCCGGTGACTAAAATCATGCATTTGGATAGGATCCTGCGTAGGCATTCGCCAATGCCAATTGGTCTCACACCTGGGCATTTGTCTAGGGCGACGAGTCGACTTGACATAAGAGCTTGTATTTGATTCCATGGCACAAAATTGTTATTTAAATGCATTGTTAATTGTGCTACAAATGCAGGCTTGCTTCTCCAAATCGTAACAAGTAATCTTTCCAATTATCTGATGTGGTGCCTATTGGGCCTCCACCTCCATGCAATTTTCTCGCAACTGATTCCACATGTTCACTAGTTATGTCTACTTTTAGTAATGGAGTCAATTCGGGGAGGCCGTCAGGCAGAGTAAATAGACTTGAATTCGGAATGAATCCGAGGGGGTGCTTTTCATGCAGTACATCCATGACTGTTTTTCCTGTTACGTCAATTTCGTCTTCAGGTTTAAGGATTTTGCTTGTATCTTTTGTCAATAACCAAGGGCTTCGCGCGTTTTTCCTCGCTATATTTTTTGTGACATAGTCATTATTTTCATTATAATTTTTTCTGTTGTAGGAGTTATAGAGGGAATGGTCTGCTTTCATAGCCTCAGTTATTAGTATATCAAAATTGTCTTCAGCCCATAGATTTTGGCGTCGGTCGAGTAATCTGGTTATATCTTTGGCTTGTTTAACGTTCTTTTCTCTTTGTAACATGACAGCAACGTAAATCAAAGTGCGTTCAGAAGGATAGTCCGATTTAACAAGATGTTCTATTTCTTCAGCTAATTTATGAATAAACCTTCTACTTACAGTGTTGGAGGGAAGGTCATAGAGTTTCCCATGAAGTGTACACACTTTTTCCCAACGTTTTTGCCAATGTCTGTCTTCGAACATATTCTATTAGAATACGGGGATCCAAAAGCTTCTTCTAGAAATGTTATTGGTATGGTCTGGGTAAATCCTGGAGGTGTATTCTCACTATGGGCGGCGCGCATATGCCGTTGTAATCCATTTACTTTGAAGGTTCTAGGACAATGAGGACACTGTGTGGTATTTGATGACGTTTCATTGTGACTTGTCGAGTTTTGTTCTTTGATAATTCATTATTTTTATTTATTTACACAGTTAATTTAGATATTATACAGAAAAACAAGAAATAAAGGCAATAATAAATATTAATTATGTAGAAAATTTACAGGATTTTTTTTTCGGTTGTTAACGCTGTCTCTGGACTCTCAATAGTATAATATATATAAAAATATATATAACATAAATATATATAAATTATTCATATTTAAAGCAGTAAATCTTACATAACAAGCCGACTGCGAAGTGACGTTGAAGAATCGTGCACAAATGACGGTGCTATCGACAGCGAATGGGTTGCCTGCGTACGACCAAGAGCACGACGGGTTGGTAACACCCCTCAGATATACCCATCTCAGGACCTCAACTACGGGACCTAAACATTAAGAGAAAAAAATAGTATTGCGGTACATAAGTAGGGCTTTATTTATTTCGCTTTTGAATCTAATGTGATAATTTATGTGATTTGTCACCGTGCCATCACTTCTTGTCTGATTTTGTGTAGCTTTGAACAGAAATACAGGTATGATTAAAAGTCATACAAGATAAGATAATTATTACTTTTAATCTTTCTCAAGTCGCTGCAGATAGGCTTATTGATTCTGGTTTTTTCCCTCCCCATTGAAATGATGTCATAGCAGAAAAAAACAATGCCTAAACATAATTAGAGGAACCTATTACTTTACAATTTGTAAGTTCATTGTAAAATAATAACTACTGACCATTGGTGGCAGTTCTGCCATGCCCACTAGCGTGGAGTGTTATGCCGTTGTAGTTTGCATACGCGTTATTCCGTGATTGTATCCGAATCGCTTTCAGCAGCTCTGAAAGATGAAGACACGTCAGAATTAACATGAATGCAAGTCAAGTAGAACTAATCATAGACAAATTAGTAGTCGACTGCAACCGTGGCTTTCCTGCAGTAAAAATGCAGCCATTAAGACATGTCATTATCCCCGTGTTCAGCCGTCGCCAATCCACGTTCGACAACTGGCTAAGGGCGGACGCCATACTGACCAGCTTCGGCGCAAGCTTAGCATAGCGGTTGCCGAAGTTTCACCTCCAGCCCAAACCCGACCCGGGTTTTTTATGCTTGACCCTACCCGTATTATTGGTGTGTATCAGCTGGAGGCCGGCGTCGGGCGTATGAAATACCAAAGCCTCCATCTTTTTCATCACCTTGAGGCGAAGTGCCTCGTTTCGTCTTACGACGACGGACGTGACCTCGACGGCAAACCGTGCCACTTCCTCATAGTTTCCTCCACGGTCCGTGTGTGAGTGTCGTCTGCATAACAAATGACGCCCGGGAGTACACTGTGCAAAGCCCAATCCTAGCCTATGTTTCACAAAGGTGGGCCCTACACCATCCCCTGTGGAACACTGCACGCGATAGCCTTGCTCATAACTTGGCCGTCTCGTCCCACCTAGCAGATGAACCGCCTCAGCAGGTAATGTGCTACTAGCTGCCTCATGCAGACGGGTGCCTGATGGTTGCGGAGCACCAACCCAATTCAGTCGAATGGTAGAGTGCCTCCCTCTTGAGGTGCAAGTTGGCTTCTATTGTCAAACGCCTCGCCCAGAAGCCGAATCATGAACAATTTGAATTAGTAGAATAAAATACTTACTGCTATAAACAACAGGTCGCTGCAGCTTTATAAGTGAGATGTCGTTGGTCTCCGTTGCAAAATTTGTGCTGTATCTAGGATGGACGTACATTTCTGTAGTCTCGAAGATATACTCTGGATTGGTGAGATTCACTACGCCTGCGCGAACCACCGCTGTAACGCGGCTGTGGAAAAGTTAGGATCTGTTAGAACACAATAGGGTAGTTGACAAAAAGAAACTTATTAGTCCATCAGATAGATTTTTTCACGTAATTAAACAATGAAGCCTCGGTTGACATATTGCATGACATTTTTCAAGAAAGTGACGTCACAAGCCCCACTCATGATCTTTGATGCGTTTTATGCCTCTCCAGTTGCATGCTCGACTCTTGGTAACTCAAATTCAGCTGCCACTAGCTAGCTGGTGCTATCTTAAACTTGACAATTGGCACTCTCCACTTTGGAATTCTACTCCAGCGGTCATGGGTTCTTTAGCTAATAATATGGGCGGTCTATTACCACTTTAACTTCTTAATTCTGTGAGCTTTACTGACTACTTTCGATCCGCCGAGTAACTTTAAGCACAACAGCATACTTTGTTCAACAATTTTGAATTTAT
This sequence comes from Diarsia dahlii, assembly GCA_949775195.1. Taxonomy (NCBI): domain Eukaryota; kingdom Metazoa; phylum Arthropoda; class Insecta; order Lepidoptera; family Noctuidae; genus Diarsia; species Diarsia dahlii. Next base: position 7,698,422 of record OX459210.1, on the reverse strand, counting down.
GGACCAGCTTAGATGTGTCCAGGTTTCATTTCCAACAATTTTTTTTTATAATTAGAAATAAATTCTCATAGTACGATGAATTACTTACCCGCTAGTACAAAACGCACCAGTGAGAACCCATTGCCTGGCTATAACGGAGCCTCCACACTGGCGTATAGCACCAGATCGGTTAATCACACGAAGGTGTGCATGGTGTGGATGCTGGCCCGGTTGTGCTTCCCACCCCGACACTATTCGCGACGCTGCCGATGATACTGGTACCTCCTCGGATTCTAGGTTAATAAAGCAGGTTTAGCTCTATTTAATTTCCTATTTTCATCTATAATACACCTATACAAATAAATAAAATAAAAGTGTCTATTTGTAATATCAAAATAGCTACGGTAGAAAGTAAGTACTGTACTTATAACAACCCACTATTTACAAAAATCTTCATCACGCTTATTTTATTATAAGATCTATCATTTATGCAACTATAATTTTAGAAAAAACTGTTATGGTTCCGTGCAAAATAATAAAACCCTTGAAATTGGTCATAATATCAAAATAACATAAAAATTATTAAACGCAAACAAGGTTGCGCTACACAGTTAGTTCTGAATATTTAAGAGAAGTATTATAGTAGAAGACATACTGCGTTGACCCCAAATAAATTGGGATAAGGGCAGGAGATTCAGTAGTACATTTCATGCTACATAATATTTTTTAACTCACCATGGTTAATGTTGATAACATTCTCATTGACCTCTGGATTATGAACATCACTTTTGTATAAAGCGGATACCTGCAAACAATTTGAATTCGCAAAGTTTGCCTTTAAAATCGGCTTAAATAGAAAAATAAAGTCTAAGTCTTTTGGTATAATGAAGGATGAGTTTTAACCAAATACAAGCCGAGTTTCCGAAAAAATCAAATGACATCAAGACAAATCTACGTTTGCAACGATCCATATCGGATCAGGGCTGATTATTGAATCGAAGAAGTATAGATAATTTTGCCGAGCTAAGGGAATAGGATTAATTAATCATTTTAAATAAGTAATTAATCCAGGCTTTTTAACTACAGGTGGGCGGAGTACTAGCATTTTTTAATGGCAGTAAGTGTAGTATCCTCACTGAAAGAAGAAGTTATAGCAGACTAACGGTCAGGTGGGTGGGTGAACGATATTAACAGATCGCGGTTATGACCTGGTTGAGACTCTCTTCGACCAGGAAAGCATAGCTCGAAAGGTATGAAGTCAATACTCAGTTGTGAATGAGGGATAATGATAATAGTAACGTTACCTGTAGAGCAATCAGCAGGAACAAAAACAAGCCCGAATTCAGTAACATATTCTACGCTAATGACAATGTTACATTAGGATTAGACGCTATAACAATTGTAATTACTGGGATTAACATCGACTTATTAGATATCATGTTATGATAAGATGCAAGTTATTTAAATTTTCATGACGTTGACCAGTTTTGTTATCCGGAATCTTAATCTTAATTTATGTCATGAACGATTTGAGACAGCAGACATCAGTAATTCAGTAATAAAAATTATTTAGTAATATTTTATTATTTCCTTTATTGATTTTTATACAAAATTTTTAATATTCTTAACAAAAATACTTAAAAAAAAAAACATTTAAATATATTAAAATTGTAGCTCATCGGTTACGGTATCAGGAACAGAGTCCAAGCTACACGGGCGGCGGTAAGTGCTCCAGAGGAAGAAACCTCCTAACTACCGCTTTCTGCATCAAGCAATTTTTTTTTTTTGGTGTGTGGGATATCATCAAATGACTCCTCCCGCTCTGGGCAGAGCGGTAGGGAGTGGCAGACTTCTACTGACAAAAAACCACCCATGTTCCTTCTTAGCCCTTTGAGCCGACGACGCGTATCGGACCCGCAGCCCCGACGGGTGCATCAAGTCTTTGATTCTTTCTTAAATATACAACAGGCTTTTGATAGAGTATGACACAAGGGCTGGCTATGGAAAATTAAATGTTGTCTTCCACAAAGCTATCTTCTATTAAATAAATCCTACCTCTCCGGCAGACTGCTCCAGCTAGGTCAAAGTAGGTGAAACCAGATTAAATTGTTCGAAATACAAGCTGGTGTACCCCAGGGGTCAGTGTTGGGCCCTATACTCTGTACTATTTTCAGCTTGTATTTCGAGTCTGCTATTTTCAGCTGACCTCACTTGCTCGAAGGCCATAACCACAGCTGCTATCGTCGATGATACCACTATTCTGGCCAATCACAAGGATATAATGGCCTCCAGAGTCCTTCAGGAAGTCCTACGCGAGACAGCTACATGGATTCAGAACTTGCTGATTAAAGTTAGTACCTCAAAGTTAGTGTAGGTTACCTACGCAAAAGCAATTGCCCCTCGGTGAAGCTAAAAAAACACCAACTTACCTCACCAAAACTCTGCCAGATACCTTGGCCTCATCAAGAAGAAACGAGATGATCAGTGATGAACTTATTAATATAACATACGAAAGCTTCCTGTGGTTGCTAGGCAGAAACAGCTAACCGTCAGTAGACAATTAACTCCAAGTTTACAAATCTATCCTGAAATTGGTATGGATGTATGGCCAACAGCTGCTATGGGGGTAGTGCTTGTCACTCCTTCATCATACGATTACAAATATTGCAGAACATAACCCTCATGACAATCAGTAACGTTCCCTAAGTGACTAATGTTGAGATCCACGAACACCTGGAAATGCTCATAGGCAACGGCTAGAAGCCCACCCAATACCCTTGTACGACAGTTGACAATAATTCTCAGCTATAATAGGATAGGTTGCAATCAATAACTATGTATTTCTAAATTCTCTGGTTTGGAATTTTCCTACAAGGTGCATTACCTTGTGGAAAGTTCCCAAAGTGAATAGGTATCAGGAGTTACTATCTATCTTTAAGCGATTAAACGAAAACAAAGTTTTTTTTTAAATCTTTCTATAGATATGTAGGTGACTAAGCACGAAGGCGAGTGAGGGCATTGAACTTGTTAAGAACAACTTATCTATAAGATCTTTTTGTTTCCGAAATTATGCAAAATCAGACAATTAATTAAGTGCCTGATTTTGCATAGTCCTTCTTCCCGGTACGATAATACACACTAGTAACGCAATGTTACCAGTGCCAGCAGAACGAACTCGCTTCGGCGTGTGGAAATTGCGGAAATAAGTCATTAATCATACTAACCCAAAACAAACGTAGCGTTTATAAGAATATTGATAACTTTAACATTTTTCTTCATAGATTTAATTTTAACATTTTGTTTCTAACCGAATATTCAAAATCGCCACGATAACCTTCCGGTAATACCAGCATACAACTTATTGTACACTAAAATTAACCACAATTAAAATGATGATCAAAGTCAAAGTTCATTTGAAAAAAAAAGGAAATAATGAAAGGTCAAAGTCAAAGAACCTGATCTACAAGACTGTATTAGTTACTATCTTATCATCAAAATTAATACATCTACAGCGATAATTGCTTTGTATATCTATACAAAAGGCGGAAGGCGAAAGGGGATCTCCCCTTCCACGAGAAACTTAACCACTTTCCACAGTTCATAAACCAGATGTTTCAAGCCCTTAGCCCATTAAGAACGTAAAACTAACAGGCGATAATACCCCATATTAACATTATTATTGGCTAGGAAAACTGCGATGCAGGGACTGAAGATTACCTTAACAAGACTGTGGGTTGTTCGAAAGTGATACCGTGGCCTTGGCACAAGGGCCAAGAAGGAACATGGGTGGTCTTTAGTCAGTAGAAGTTTGACACTCCCTTCCGCTCTACCCAGAGCAGGAAGGGGGTTATTTGATGATTACCGAAGCCCAAAAAAAAGATTACCTTAACATCTGCTCATATTATACCATGTTTTTTTACGCTTGTTATTAAGTCAACAATAACGGCCCACCATTCTGTGTTATTTACCGTAAATTTAACGCCACCTAAGCAAAATTGACACCAGACAAAGACTAAATTAAACACAATAAAAAAAAAAAACTAAATGTGGCACTCGGAGACTGCCGCGGTAAAGCTATTGCATAGCATTTTTTATCAACAGCAAATAATTAATTATTTAATTTGACAACCTCAGTTGACAACCTTGTTATTTTCCGTAACCATAGCAACCTGGTTGAATACTGAATCTTGAATATTTTCGTTAGGGAATTTCTGGATTCGCTCTCCACGCTCAAGGCCCGCGATAGAAGCTATGCAATAGCTTAAATAAAAACGAATATGATTTACGCAACATTGATTATAGCCTAGCTTACAATACTGCTGACGTTAATTCATTCAGCTATATTATCATCACTACATATTATAAAACAAAGTCCAACGCCGCGTCTGTCTGTCTGTCTGTTCGCAATAAACTCAAAAACTACTAATGCGATTTTCATGCTATTTTCACCAATGGATAGAGTGGTTCTTGATAAAGGTTTGGTATAATATATTTTTTTCAAAAGGAAGGGAGTGTTACACTTCTACTGACTAAAAACCACCCATGTTTCTTGTTAGCTCTTTATGTCGAGGCCACGGTATCTCTTTCGAACAAGCCGGAGCCCCGACGGGCAAAATTCAACCCCTAAGAGAGTTAAATAGGAGATGAAAGTTTGGTGGGATATTTTTCGACATCCACGCGGGTGAAGTTGCGGGCAAAATAATATAATTATGTATATCCAACAAGCAATAGGTGCGTACTATGACAGCCGTGACGTTATAGTATTTATTAAGCCGAGATTGGATTACAAATTCTTACTGGGCTAATTCGCAGACACAGAGATAAATTTTATCAGTGTAAGAAATACCCTGATAATTTTATAATTCTAAACACCTATAAACGGTTTTTTTGCAACAATCTCATAAATCATCTGCGAAGAATTTTACGCGACCAACCAAAGAACAAATACAAAAGAACTAAAAAGTTGGAAATAAAAAAAGGTTTTTTAAAAACTTTTTATTACTTCAATCCATTGAAATTACAGCTGAAATAAAATTTAGGTAGCAACGCTACCCAATATTCAGACCACAGCCCATAGTAACTTAACGATTTATATTATTCAATAGGCCTGTTGGTCTAGTGGTTAGTGACCCTAACTGCTATGCCGGAGGTCGTGGGTTCGATTCCCACCCAGGACAAATGTTTGTGTGATGAGCACGATCATTTGTTCTGTGTCTGGGTGTAATTTATCTATAATATATGTATGTATTTAGAAATATATAAGTATGTTTATCAGTTGTCTAGTACCCATAACACAAGCTCTGCTTAGCTTGGGACTAGATGGCGTTGTGTGATAGTTGTGGAATATTATATATTATTATATTAATACGTCATTTCCAGTCATTTCACACCAAAAAGGTTCTACATAAAACGTCTCCAAATATCCGGGTCATTTTAAACCTCCCCTCAAACTATAAATCCAAAGTACTTCTCTTTCAAAGAAGATTAAACTACCAACCTCGTTAATCATTTTGTCACCAGGGCCCCAGAAACTACAAGTAGTAACTTTGGAGTTTTATTTTGCGGAGCAGTCACTTTAAGGTCGAGATTAGGCCCTGAAGTGCGGTTGAGGCACTTCAGATAATTCACTTTAGCTTACTTACTTTATAGTAAGTAGGGTTTTCCTTCGTAGCTTTTTATCCCTTTAAAGGGCAACGCACACGTATCAGGACTGCAAAGAATCAGGCCTCAGGCCAAGCGTAAGGGCTGCGCGACTGTTCGAAAGAAATACCGCGGCCCCGGAACACAAAGGTCTAAGATGCAACATGGTTGGGTTACAGTCAGTAAAAGTATGAAACTCTTTTCCGTTCCGGTCAAAGCGGGAGGAGTCATATGATGATTTCCCATCTGCAAAAAGGGAAATGCATTAGCATAATCAGCCTATAATTTTCCTACTGATGGGTCACAGGTCTCCTTCCTTAGAGGGAGTATAATAATTATGACTGTTCCTAAATTGCGTTCGTTTGTCCTAAATCATAATATATTAAATAAAGGAATGCTTTATTCCTGAGAAAAGCAAGCTCAGAACCTAATTAATGCTCAGCAGTTAGTTGAGGTAATATAAATTCAGAACAGTGTTTATAGGTGAGCGTTGACCTTTAAGTGGGATGTTTTAACGTAACATTTCCGTTGAATAAATACTTTCAGACTTCTTGACTTATCTCTCAGGAAACCACAAAAGATACACAAGTAGAAGTCGTTTTCTTTGAAAATGGACTTTACTTTTCTGTTTAAATAATAATGTTGTGGTATGTTTTAAAATAGGATAAATTGAGGTAGAAAGAGGATGAGAATGCTTGTAGATATTTTAATCTGTAACGACGACTTTATAAGGCTTAAAAAATGTTATTTTTCTTCAGAAAGAACCTTAACTTGGTACATTATTATTATTATATTTATATGGTATGTTTATTATGTGCATATTTTAATTATAACATTTTTAAGGTAGGAGTAGCAAGGGGATCATTTATTTATTTATTTAACACTAATTATAGCAGCATTACAGAATGTAATGTAAATAAATGTAATCATGTCGCTATGCTGTCAGTATCTTGGGCATATTACCATTTGTCAGTAATGTGAAGGAATTTGCACGGGTGCCTGGGATCGATTTCCAAGTCTGAGAAAGTGTTATATTTAGTCGTGAGGTTATTGACCATTAATATATAAACTACATAGGTAACCTATATTGTTGAAATGGCAGGTGTTTTCCCACAGTCTAGTGGTTAGCAGGTTTTTCCATCGGAATTTTCGCAGTAGCAGCCACCGAGTCCAGATTTGTGCCCGTTTGATGACATTAGGGTCAGGTTAAAACAAAGTAAATCGTGTGTGTGTTTACCAATATGTATCTACGCCTCTGCCTTACTCTTCAAGGATTGCAGACGTGATGTTACGTATATATAATAAACTTTGCTATATAAGTTAGGAACCCTTTCTAAAACAATACAGTCCAGCGCTTATCTGTGTGCCTTTATTACTGAGAGATAAGACTTGGGTCATAGAGGTATTTGAATGGCGAGATTAAACTAGCCTTGTGACCTTACTCTGTAGAATTATAGGGGTTTGTAGTTTAAATTAATTAATTTAAACTATCATTGAGTTAAACGAATCAAGGTCTAGGGCATTAAGATGAGGTCTATTATGGAACGAGCGTGACCAGAAGATGCTTGTTCACTATAGCTTTAAAGGCAGACGGGTTAAATGTGATGGGAGGTAACACAGATACCGGCAGAGAGCTTTTCACAAAGTTACCTATGTAGTGGAGTGATAGGTATGGTGAGATGTGTACTTTTGCTAAAAAGTTTCCCTAGTAATGCCCGTTATCCTGATTTCCTGGGATCCTGATTTTGACTGGCCTGTTGGTCTAGTGGTTAGTGACCCTAACTGCTATGCCGGAGGTCGTGGGTTCGATTCCCACCCAGGACAAATGTTTGTGTGATGAGCACGATCATTTGTTCTGTGTCTAGGTGTAATTTATCTATAATATGTATGTATTTAGAAATATATAAGTATGTTTATCAGTTGTCTAGTACCCATATCACAAGCTCTGCTTAGCTTGGGACTAGATGGCGTTGTGTGATAGTTGTGGAATATTATTATTATATTATTATATTATCCACCAAAGCGGAGAGGAGTGGAGACGAGAGGAGATAATATGCGGAAATCGGCCAATCACATTAGTTAGAATTCACATCAGGGGGTCTAAAACGGCCACTTTAGCAGTTCATAATAGGAATTGCGTCAAAAAGCGTAAATGACCTTTCATAATAGTAACAGCGTCTGGGACCATTAAGGAAAATAGATCATAGGTAAGTAATAATAGGAAAACAATATGAATTGCGTTAAATTCGTAAAATGGTCACAGACGCAGTTACTATTTTGAAAGGTCAATTCATATTCTGATCTGCTAAAGTGGCCATTTTAGACCCCCTGGTCTTTCACCCTGCCTGTGATTGACCGAATTTAGTACATCACTCTCCTTGTCTCCGCTTTGGTGGATACCGGGTCTTACAGGAAAATTGAAAGGGAATTGAATGTCGTGGTATGGACATCTTACGAGGAGGGGCGAATCGCATGTGATTAGAAGAGTCATGAATATAAAATATGTATAGGGATGGAGAAGGAGAGGAAGACCAGGAAACGATGGATAGATTGTATGAGGAATGATATGAAAGGTAAATGATAGCGAGAAGATTGACAGAGGAGGAAAACAAAAAAGTGTACTTTTCTTTTTTCTTTTAAAAACTAGGACTTTCTCCGGTATCGTGGGGGCGACCCGGAACAACTATCTGTAGGCCATTCAAATATTTGTTCCGTGCGGGGATCAAACCCGCGACACGAAGCGCAGCAGTATTAATCGCTTAGCTATGCGCCAACCGTGCCGTCCGTCGTGTATGATGTGTTCTTTTGCACTTATTTAGCTGTGTGCTTATTAAACGTGGAGGAGAAGCACTGAGTACGACTCGTCGCGATATCGACCAAGTATATTATGAATGTTACATGGGTTTTGCGTTAGGAAACAAAATACCACACAATTTTTGGTCCAAACAGTGATAGTCTAGTTGCATAACCGTCAGTCTGCCAAGACATAGTTCTTGAGTTTGGGCTGCGCGGCGCCGGATGTTATCGGCGGCGAGTGATGTGGGTGTGGGGGCGTGCGGCGGCGCGTGTCGTGGCGGCGGGTGCGCGGGGCTCCGTGTCGCGGGGCGGCGGTGGCGCGTTGCGGCGTGAATTCGTTGTTACGTGATTCGGGGTCTCGTGCATTCGATGTTGCGGTTTTCGTCGCTGCGTGCTTTCGTGCTCGCAGTGTTCGTTGTTGCGGGTATTCGGTGGCGTGTGGTTCGGCGTGGTGGCTTTCGGAATGACGTATTGCACTCGTAGTTTCGTTTTTTTTGTGAAATGTTCTTCTGACATTCAAAAGTCCATTACAGCCATTACAGGCAATGGCTTAATTGAAATAAATGCTTTGAGTTTGAGTTTGAGTTCGTATCAAAGACACGGCACTGAGTTTTCGGATTCATGTGCGTATTGTAAAATTAATATCACTTGTTTCGGTGAAGGAAAACATCGTGAGGATACCAGTATGCCTGAGATATATTTCTCGACGGCATGTAAAGCCAAGTCAGAGGCCTCTACGGGCGGCATAAAAACTTTGACACCACGTTAGGTACAGTCACCTGAAAAATTGCATTTATACTTTAGTGTCTATTTTTAACCGACTTCTAAAAAAAGAAGGAGGTTCTCAATTCAGATGTTTATATATTTGGGGGTATGAGGAACAGGGTGTAAAGTTCCTCATCCCCCATTGAAAAGGGAGGATCCTCCGACCGGACGGGTGTTGTGTCCGGCGGGCTAACTGCCCGACAGTTGTAAGTCGGGAACTCCTTTAAAGGCTTATGTCGCGGATAATGTTGATAGCGCGATGTAGGAACTTCTGTCGATCGTTTGTTAGTACGCAGGTGTTGCGATAAATGTCGCTAGTCGCCACATCACTCCCCTTCGAGACCGGAGGTCGAAAGCAGGTTAAGTCTTGGCGCTTGTCAGCCAGTGGAAGGTTCCAGTGAGTCGGAACCGGATGCCGCATAGTTCACGGTGTGTCGGAACTGTCTGCGGTAATGCCCCTGTCTGTGAGTCGGAGTGATGCAGTGCTTGCCGTGGATGCCCCAGTGAGTCGGGGTGATGCTGCGTATGCTCCAGTGGGTCGGAGTGTGCAGTGCTGCGTAGTGGTTGGCTGCTGCGTCGACCAGGAGAGAAGGGCGTCTCTGCTTGCTGACCGGCCGAAGTGCAGTGTGCTGTGCCAAGGTCGCTGATGAGGCTTGGGGTGATGACCAGGAATGCGCTTCCACTGCATGCTGGTCAGGATACCCCATGAAGCCGTGGCTGCTGGCTGACGGTATGACTCGCTGCTCGAAGGCGAAGGGGAAGTGGTGACGACGTCTGAAGTAGTTGCACGAAGGCTGCGCTGACGATCACGTCGGGGTCACCAGTTTGGGGGTATGAGGAACAGGGTGTAAAGTTCCTCATCCCCCATAGGAAAGGGAGGATCCTCCGACCGGACGGGTGTTGTGTCCGGCGGGCTAACTGCCCCGACAGTTGTAAGTCGGGAACTCCTATATAGGCTTATGTCGCGGATAATGTTGATAGCGCGATGTAGGAACTTCTGTCGATCGTTTGTTAGTACGCAGGTGTTGCGATAGATGTCGCTAGTCGCCACATATATATTTTGTTTAATGTTTGTTCGGGCATAACTCCGTCACTTGCTAACAGATTTGAAAAATTCTTTTTTTGTTGGAAAGGGTATATACTTTCCAAATGTTCCCATAACTTTTTATCGAAATCGGACAAGCGGTTTTTGAAAAACCAACAAAACTTAAAAAAAAACTACATTGTCCACATTATGACCCATGAACATGTGAACTTAGATATTATGACCCACTAAAAAGTGAAAAATAAAAACTTTTTAACAAAAAATAAAACCGACTTCAAAAAAAAAACACAAAAAAGTGAAAAATAAACTTTAGACGAAAAATCTGTTTCTGAAGTCGGTGGCAAAAAAATGAAATCAAACAAACAAAAGTCACCGACTTCAGAAACAGATTTTTTCCTATGAACGTTTTTAGTCGATAACTAGTTTACGTTCGGAGGTGTCATTTCTGAATTGTCCGTGCATTTTTGCAGGTAGGCACCACACGATAAAGAAGAAACACCAAGATAGTACTTCCCTAAGCATTTAAGATTGCCACGGCTCGAAACTCATAATCCAGGATTGTTTACTTACTTACATCATTTGCGTCCCATAAGACCAAAGTTATGGAGCACCGTTTCTAAACTTAATCAGGGACTCCATCATGGAAACCTTTGTGTGTTTAGTTCTCATGAGACTTGGATAAGTAGCTTGAAAATTGTGTTCCGGTGTTTTCACCTTCAAAGGGCTTTTGAGGGCACTTGTTTTCACATCTATACATTTAAATCATTATGACGTGTCTGTTCGTAATGTTAAAAAAACTTTTTCTGAATGCAAAAAAATAAACTCTTTGTGAACGTTCCTATATTAGGTACCCCAAGCTGATAAAACTTTCGTGTTCTCTAAATCACAATCATCAGTAGCCTATAATGTTCCCGCTGCAGTGACTCAGTTGGTTGACTATTACTCGTAAACTTGAGTCTGCTTAGCTGTGATAGTTTTCCTTTTATTTTCATTATATTAATTATTGTACTACCATGAATTTTTTTACACGCCCAAACGCAACCCGTATAGGTAGTTTAGGTTGGCACACTTGAGTCTAACAAAAATTTGCAAACGAATGTTTGAGCAAACTCGCCATATTTTTTAAAGACCTATCCAGTGATACCCCACACAATGGACTTCGCAAGAAAAAAAAAATCATCCCCACTTTAATGTGTACTGGAGATACCCTAAAAAAATATTTTTCTAAATTTTACTTTAGCACTTTGTCGGTGTAACTCATTTGTATATTCATGCCAAATTACAGCTTTCTGGTACTAATAGTCTTTGAGATATAGAGCGGACGGACATGGCGAAACTATAAGGGTTCCATATTGACTACAGAACCCTAAAAATATAAAATATATCTTTTTAATTTTTTTTGTCATGTCTGTCTGTTTGTTAGTTCGGGCTAATCTGCGAACCATCTGTACCGATTTTGACGTGATTTTACCGGTCCATAGCTGGTAACCCTTCAAATTGTTAACAAAAGATTCAAATAGGGAAGTAATCTTATAAAATTATTGTACTCGAAATAAATTCACGCGGGCGATGGTCGCGGATAACAGCTAGGTTCAAAGGGATTCTGAGGGCACGTGTAATAAATATTATTGTTTGAAAACCTTGTATGTTTTATTTTCCTTGTTTTGAGTTTGGGTTAAGGATTTGGTTTGGCTCGTATAGGATTTACAAATGGCTTATAGGCTCGCTCGTGCGTGGAGTATTATAATTTTCCGGGATGGAAAGTTTTTCCATTGTTATTCAAAAATAAAATGTTGTTTTGACTGTGTTACTGAAATCAAACAAATATACAAGGATTATTTTATATATTTGCGTATTTAAAAGTAAGATTCAGGAAAACATTAGAAGGAAGACATTGCATAATAACACGCTTGTAATAATTACCGAAGGGTTAGGCAGAGGTATATCTAACTAGCTTTTGCCAGCGTCTTCGCCCGCGTGAAAATGACGATTTTCCATACAAACTTTCATCCCCTATTTAAGTCCCTTAGGGGTTGAATTTCGAAAAATCCTTCCTTATTCCTTGTCAGGGAACCTATAAAGGGAACCTCTGTGCAAAATTTCAGCTTTCTAGGTCCAAGGGTTTGGGTTGGGCGTTGATGAGTCAGTCAGTCAGGACTTCTCTTTTTATTTATATAGATATCATTACTCAATATTGGTAGTTTTCAGTTCAACCTATTGCTTTTTGTATAGGTTATTTAATTAATGAAATAATTCAATTAAATTATGCCATAAATTATTTCAGCGCGACTGGGAGATGACATGTTCCGTTAATATTAATCAATTCGATATAAATTTATTTTCCGCTTGAACACACAGAAAACTCAATTACGCGATACTAATTAAAATTGTTAATTTGGACGCGAATTCAGTGATCAGCGAACCGGAATTGAGCGTGAAATAACAGAAAGTAATGAAAATGGATAAACAACAACATTTGTTGTCTTTACACCTTTTTCTGGTCGATTTAAGTGGACCATGAAAAACAATTTTATTGAAGGTGAACTGTTTACTGCCGGGGTTGCGGGTTGTTCGAAAGAGATACCGCGGCCCCGGACACAAAGGGCTAAGAAAAACATGGGTGGTTTTTAGTTTTTTTATTTTATTTAATATGGGCTTACTCTTGACCTCAATCTTGCCCTAAGGGCAGAGATGAGGTCGACGATGGAACGAGCTTACCCAGAAGAAGCCTATTTACTCGCGACTTAAATAGATTGGGGTTATATGAACTCGGGAAAACCGACGCAGGCAGGGTGTTCCACTCCTTGGCTGTACGAATAATGAAAGTCTTAGCAAAACGCTTCGTACGAATGTGTGGAACATCGACAAGGTATGGGTGATAACCTGCAGTACGCCTAGTCTCTCGATGGAAGAAGGGAGATGGTGGAATAAGCTCGTGGAGCTCTTGCGCACACTCTCCGAAGTACAGTCTGTAGAAGACCGTAACTGGCATAAAGTATGCAAGTTGCGTGCATGCCATTGTGATATATCCAAGTTTTCATCAGTTGGAAGATGATTTGTCACCTATCACAAAAAAATAACCGATTAAAACCTCTATACAGGTAACTGCCTCGTTGGTTGGGGTTTTTCATCAGGAACTTCTCAGTGGCAGCCACGAAGTCTGTTTTTGGCAATAGGCTTGCCTCCTATTACAGGGGCCATAAACATAACTGGCAATATGTAGGTGAACTCATACCCCCTTATTAATAAAAAAAAGTTAAACCTGGCTTAACTTACGCTTGGTTTATCTCGCATGCCGTCACTTTCTTTTGAATATTTTTGAAGTGAGACCGGCATGCGAGATAAACCAAGCGTAAGTCAAGCCAGGTTTAACTTTTTTTTATTAATAAGGCCGTTAAGGTATATATCGGCGCGTATTGCCGTCGTCGTCAGAGTCTCACAATATATTGGCTTACACCAATATTATATTACACACTCACACAATTACACAGTAAATAGGTAACAGCAGGAAGTATTAGCACAAGTTTAAAGAAAATAACTTACTCCAGATTAGGGTGTTTATTTCACGACAGATGAATCAAGAATTCCCTTTCTTTCGAAATACAATGTCATATTTTATACACAGAAATGGGGGGCTTTACATAACAATATTTCGCTTTGCAAGGCGGGAAAGATCAAAACAATACTTAATAATCATTATTCTAGCGATCATGTCAAAATAATTCCTAGTATTGAAATAAACAGATATAACAATATTTTACAAATATCAAACGGGAGTGACAACATAAATCCATATTATTTAAGCAAACGGAAATTACAATTACTTTTAAAATAGACGAAAATACGAACTTTAGTTCAGCAAATCTAAACATGTCAAATACAAGAACTAACTACTTTCAAATACAATTATTAATTTCAATGAATCTACATGAAGCAAAATAAAATCATAACTACCCTTAAGTTATAAAGTCATTTAAAATCAACATTATGGTTTAGCGCCCATATATACCTCTGCCCAATCCTATGGGGATTACAGGTGTGATGTTATGTACACAGGAAACCTTTTCAGTCCCTGATTATATTCTTTAATCTCCCCCTTAATCAGTCCAAAATTCCGGGAACACGGTTCGTACATTAATCATTGTACATCAGATTAACAAAGTTCATATCAGATGTAACTAAAGTTTAAGTTAAACTAAGTTTTAGTCGTTATCTAACTTAATGAAATTAGTGGAACTTTCAGTTGTAGATTACGCATATTGCGCTTATCGTTACGGCAACGTTTGGGGATGGGGTAAGCTGAATTTTAAGTAGATAGTTTAGGGGATGTGTTGTTTAAACGTGGTTTGACTGTGTTATGGTTAGGTTTCAGTCTAATCAGGTCTAACTAATCAGTTATGCTCATATGGTCTTGATTCCACAAGAGGTATTCCAAGATAAAGTTTTCTTTAAGTTATCTTTTCATCTTCATCAGCCTACAACAGTCCATTTCTGGACATTGAAAAATTGCACGCCACTTGCCTCAATCCTCGACAACTCTCATCCAGTTACTATACCAGTCACCCAGCGAAGATCGTTGCTTTACCGATCCTAAGGCCGAAGCTTTACGCTTGCCGATTCACGGTCTCCGCTCAAAATGACGTGTACTTCAGCGGTCACGGTTTTACGGTTAATATGGCTGGCCATTGTCACCTCAGTTCACCTATTCAGTGAGCTGTGTTGACAACTTGGATTCTTTGTCGGATCAACTCGTTCTGGATCCGATCTCACAGAGAGTTATCTAGTAAGTAGCCTTCAAATAAAAAACCTAAATGCTAACAATTGTGGGTCACAATTCTCGACTCTTGTTTTGAAAATCTCATGGAAACGTTAATTATTTGCAATGCATATAACAATTCCACTTTAAACTGAGACGATTCATAGAGGTCATTTTATCTCAAAATTCGATTTTAAATCTTATATTTTTCAAAAACCGTCAAACTCCTCAAAATATTTATCTAAAAACCCTTATCTCTAAGATAACACTTTTCCATATATAAAAACAGAACACCATAAACATTAAGGTTATAGCACACTATAATCGAGCCGCGCTTACAGGATATTACTTCATAAATCCACTCATTTCTCTATGGTCGTTACGTGAGAATCGGCCTTTATTGCGATCTGGCGCCCGTTTTGTGGTATCGAATATTATTATGTTGTTTAGTTGTAATATGGGTTTAATAATAAATATTAGAAACTAATGTACTTGTTAGTAGATGAGTTTAGAGTTCGCTTCGGAAGAATATCAATGCATTTTCTCATACTTACCAGGGTTAGGATCAACGGCTCATAGTGCTTTCCGAGGCACGGTGGGACATTTCAAACTCCGAGCTGCAACTGAGAGAAATTCCAAATGAAAAATCCCATTAAAGACCCAATAACACTTTCTGCCTGACCCAGGTATTGAATACCGTAAAATGGAGTGAATAGAAACGCAGAGGTGAATAGAGACGAAACTTTGAGAGGAATTTTAACATTCAATTAATTTAATAGGTTTAATAGTCTGCTTGTTGGTAACAAGCAGACTCATTCATCATCATCATTTCAGCCAAAAGAGGACTGAACATATTATGCCTCCCCCAGGTGTCGCCACATTGACCGGTCCCGTGCGTCTGTCATCCAGCGGGTTCCTGCAACCTTGACCAGGTCATTGGTCCACCTAGTGGGAGGCCTTTCAACGCAACGTCTTCCGGTTCGCAGTCGCCATGCCAGAACTTTTAGGCCCATCGGCCATCCGTTCTGCGAGCAACGTGCCCTGTCCATTGCCACTTAAGTCTGGCGATTCTTCGGGCTACGTCGGTAACCTTGGTTCTCATGCAGATGTCCTCATTTCTGATTCGATCACGCAAGGAAACTCCGAGCATAGCCCTCTCCATTGCCCTTTGGGTGACTTTGAGATTTCTGATGAGGCCCATTGTAAGCGACAACGTTTCGGTCCCGTATGTAATCACTGGCAACACACACTGGTCATAGACTTTCGTCTTGAGACACTAGGGTAAGTTGGACGAGAAGATACCGCGCAACTTCCCGAACGCTGCACAAGTAGACTATTTAATTTGTTTAATTTTACTCTATCATTTAGATACGTTTTTGGGAGTTATTCCGGTCTGATCCCCTAAAACTGATACCCTGGTAGTTTGTTGGACTTTACTATAAAGGCATAATTTGATTTGAAGATTCCAATTCCCAATACCTCCTTCCTACTTCTGTTCTCCTGGTAGTTTGTGGGATGATCGTACGATTATAAGTTATAGAAATAAAAACTGATTATTTTTTCATTAACAACTGTTTTTCGGTTGACTGTACTTCACTTGTACTCGTGTCTATTAAAAAATAAAAGGGGATCAGAACGGAATGATAAATTACAGGGGATCGGAAAGGAATAAACAAAAGAAAAATGTTGGCAGTGGATTGGTTTGGGGGATCAGACCGGAACAACTCGTTTTTGGTAACATACCATTTTAATTCAACGTTAAAATCCCTCTCATAGATTCGTCTCTATTCATCCCTGTGTTTCTTTCTATTCACCCCATTTTACCGGTAGTCGCGCTTGAGACCGCAAGACCAATGGGGCTGGCTGGGTCTGGGCTGCGGGTTGTCCCATTGGGGCTGCGGGTTATTCACAAGATACCGTGGCCTCGACATATAGGGCTAAGAAGGAACATGGGTGGTGTTCAGTCAGTAGAAGTCTGACACTCCCTTTCGCTCTGCCTAAGAGCGTGAGGGGTTATTTGATGATATTTCACCCGCCCAAAAAAAAATACTAGCTTATTCCACCATCTCCCTTCTTCTATCGAGAGACTAGACGTACTGCAGGTTATCACCCATACCTAGTCGATGTTCCACACATTCGTACGAAGCGTTTTGCTAAATATTTCATTATTCGTACAGCCAAGGAGTGGAACTCCCTGCCTGCGTCGGTTTTCCCGAGTTCATATAACCCTTATCCATTTAAGTCGCGAGTAAATAGGCTTCTTCTGGTAATTTCACTAAAAATGTTTTAGCTGTAAGTTTCCTTAAAATAAATAAAATAAAATAAGCTCGTTCCATCGTCGACCTTATCTCTGCCCTTAGGGCAGGATTGATTGATTAAGCCCATATTAAATTTAAAAAAAATGTATATATACCAATGGGCACTATCGAAATACACTAAAGTAGGTCATTAAGTAAATGAAAACACACACTCAATAAATAAGTTTCCTTTGCCTAGATACAGAACTAGATTTAAGAGAAGTTGTCTATGGTCCGGAATTCCCAACTTCGGCTTTGTTTCAGAAGTAAATGAATAAACTTCTAACTGCTCTGTTGTTTGGAACTTGAAACCGCGATGTTGTTGACTTCAGACTCATCTGCATTTATTTGAATACAGACTTCATGGTTCAGAAGTTGATGTTCCTGATCTGCATAGAAATTGGAATCGTTTGTCGTGGTATGGGCATGTGATGAGAAGGAAATACGGAAAATGTCGTGAGGAAGGTTTTGAATAAGAATGTGAATAGGTACATAAAAGTAGAGGAAGACCAAAGAAACGATTGATGGACTGTGATAAGAATGATATGGCAAGGAAGGAGGTGTCCCATGAGATGATGAGAAACAGAGAAGTGTGGAAGAAGAAGACAAGTGGTACCGACCGCAAATGAGTTGGGATAAGAGCAAGAGAATCATAGTACCGACTCAAGTTCATTTTTAAATTTTGCTTGACTGTCATTGCCATAACAACAGGTACACATCGCACAACAAATCAATTCTAGAATTTTTGGCCGCAGTTGGCGGATCTTCGAATAAGGTATTTTCTCCGTATATGTACGGTACCTCCTACATCAGCCTTCCTTGTTAAATTCATGGTTAATCAATGCTAATAATATCATAATGTCACTGTAATCAATGTAAAAGTGTGTCATTCTGTATTGAAAAGTGGGCGTTTATGTCAAATTATATGAAACTGTAACTTTCAATATCGAGTCAGACTCAAATCTAGTACAGTCGAACTAGCTAATAAGTATATAGCTAACTTGTATTTACTTTTGAAATTATACAGAATCAATACATTTAGAGAATGATGTCAAACGTTAAAGCGTTTGACATCAGTCGCTTAATGCAAAACACCATAAAAACAAAATTGCAATAAATATTTCCAGTGTTCTAGAATTATAAAGAACTCTACCCTGTATACTTATTAGCTTGTTAGACTGTACCTATACGACTAACGATACCACTACCACAATAGAAATCCCCACTTAGGTTGTACTGTTGTACTGGTTGTGTCAACTTTCCGTAATCTTGCACACTCTATGTCACCTGTTCCACGGGCATTAGCCGCAATTAATGCTCTCCTGAACTCAAACACAGATCCTGATATGTATACATTTGCCAAACAAGAACGGAAGATGATACTGTCAGAATGTTTGATTTTTTGTGACAAGTTGATTTTTGTGTTTGAGTTTTTGTTTGTGTTTGTTTTATTTTCTTATTGTTTCTCCTTGTATGTTCTTGTTAAGCTGCGACGAATAAATATTTTTTCTTTCTTTCTTTCTTTCTTTCAATCACAGCATATTATAAAACGAAGTCCTTTGCCGCGTCTGTCTGTCTGTCTGTTTGCGATAAACTAAAAAACTACTACATCGATTTTCATGCTGTTTTCATCAATGTACAGAGTGGTTCTCGAGTAAGGTTTGACCGACATCAATGCGGGCGAAGGCGCGGGCTACAGCTAGTAAATAATAAATAAGAACTTGACATGATACGACAATTTATTGTGTCGTATCATGCTAATAATATATAAAACTAATTACACTTTTTAAACACATGGCTATCGAAGCATGTGTTTAAATAGTGTAATTAGCTTCGGCCATTCCATTTAAAAAAAATAAATGTTAAAATTGATCATTGTATTTTTTTCTGAATTAAAATATTGAGTTATTCCGGAATAACTCAATATTTTAATTCAGACCAGACTAGACCGGGGATCAGACCGGTCTGATCCCCCAAACCGATCCACTGCCAATTTTTTTCTTTTGTTAATAGAGCAGCTATCTGATCCAATGTAATTTATCATTCCGTTCGGATCCCCTTTTTTCATGGACACAAGTACAAGTGAAGTACAGTCAAACGAAAAACAAGTGAGCTTTCTCACCTGACATTAGAGTTATTGATAGTAAGAAAAATAAATAAAAACACTACCTACAGATTAAAACTACGAATACGATGCCGATGAAAAACCATTGCGGTGTAACCTCTTCAAAATAATAATATTAGCTTAGTGTTTTTGGGCGTTTGAGTTAAAAGTTGACTCGCATGTGACAGTCAACATCCATTCTACTCTGCCTAATCTTTATTCCGAAATACATTAGGGTTGGTTTTGAGACCACCGGTAACCGGATACCTACAGCTACAATTGTCGACAGTATAACGGGCAAAAAGACTTACACTTCGAAATAAATTAACGTACCAAAACTAAACTGAGAATTTTAAAAATAACGCTATACTACCTTTTCACGTAATATAACAAAACCACCTTTGAGTAGCACCTATCTACCCATAATCTAACTCAAATTGAAATACCGCAAACATACACTGTACAATTCATTACCCATTCACTAGAAGCAGCGAAAACAAACAGAAAAAAACATACAGTTCGAAGAACAAACAACAAAATCAAACGTTGGAAAAACAATAAAACTCGAAACAAACAGAATTTAAACTAACATTGACCGATTTGAAAGTATCGATCGAAATGATGGACTAGAACGTAATTATGAAGAAAATACAAACGTATTCATAATTAAGGAGAATAGACGCCAGGTGTTGTAGCACCTGGTGGTTCTCATAGACCAAGCGACGCCATTGGAGGGAAGAAAATACACGTCATCGCAGAAACTACTGATGACACTGAATTTCTTCGTCGATCATTTACGCCACGGAAAGTGTAAAGACACAACGCTCCTGTCATCTTTACGAAAAATGGGATCAATATTTTTGATTTATTAATCTAAGGATTATTTTTTGTTATTTCGGAAAAGATATTTCGGAAATAATTCAAGGTAGAGCAAAGTGAAAATTAAAGTTACTATTTGATTTCAAGTTTTGAGTTAGGAAAAGCTTCAGAAAGGAGGTCCTTTTTTTGTAACGTGTTTATGCTTCAAAGTGATAAACCAAGAAAAATACAGCAATGGAACGTAATGAGTTAATGCGTTAATTGATTAATTTGTATCAAGGCAAGGTTGTGACATTGCGTTGCTTTCAATGAAAATAATTATGCAATGACACAGTTTTCTAGGAAGTTACCTGTGTCTAGTGCGCAAATGCTCACTTTTTCTATCATAAACTAGTTCTATAAGTCATCGAAAAATGCGTAATGATAAAAAAATTGGAATTTTGTGTTTTATTGTAAAATATCCTTAGAGACTGTGTTTAGTTATATCATCGAAGGCCCTCAAGAATTGAAGTGACCAGAGGTCTAAAAAAGTGAAGTTCTAACAGCAAAAACAAAGGTCCGGGATCAATCTAAAGTACTAATGCTGTAACTTAAAAATATTATAAAACCAAACCATTTCAAAAGATTAATCATGGAGTTTCTTGCCTGTTCTTCTCCATATTAAATGACCAACCCGAACCGTGCACCTTTTTGGTGACGTTTTACAAGTGCCCATGTAGGCCTATGTGAAGAAAAATATCTTGATTTTGAATATCATAAAAATTACAACATGGAACAGAATTTTGACAAAAAATTAATTTCAGATGATGACCAAAGTGAAGGCCCAGGGCCTGGTGTCAGACTTGATGCCCAACATCAAGCTGATGCAGGCAGCCGGGCACTTTCTCTTCAACTACCACTCAGGTAAAATTTCAATGCTATTCCTTATGTCCTTCGTCTTAGTGGACAATATTCTATCTATTTCTGAAAGAAAAAACTGTGACTAGAACCCGCGGAACTAAAAAGAGAAGTGATGTAATAGTAGGTTAGGTAGGAGAAAAGGGAGCGGTGGAGGAAGTTTATGTCCAGCTGCACGAGTAAGAAGGCCAATGCTGACAAGATGAGAAAACTACCTATAATAATTGGAAAATCAAAGAAGACTACAAATGACGAAGACCAGTGTAAAGTAGGAGCTATGCTAAGAATCTTTTCAACAGAGTGATTCCCTCTTATATAGCAACTATTCAAACCAGCAGTAGGAATTTTTTAGGGTTTATACTCATGCTATGCAAAGATTTGGATGAGGACGTATATTTGAATGTAGCTTATCTCGATAACGACGATAACAAAAAATTGTACCTATGTCTGTTAAAAAAAAAACGTAAGAAAATAATTATGCTATACAATAAAACGTGATATAAAATTTTACTCTTGAAACAGCTGACAAAGAAACACTAAATACAAATGTAGCTGTACTCATAGAAAATAATATAATAACAGTATTTTGCTAGGATCGTTTTACGTCTATCTGTGTCATAACAAGAGCATAAAAAGTTATTACCGAAGGCCAACATTTGAAAATAACGCTCTCAGTACCTTGGGGAGTTTTGTTGTTAAAACCTTCGGTACCATTGGAAGTAGTTGTATTTTTAGCCGTATTCCTTTTAGTAGATTTATTTTCTTAAGTCTCGGTACCGTACGGTTTCTTTTTTTGTCAACTTCATCGAAAAGGCGAAAGCTTTTGAAATTATATTTTCAATGTATTTTGTAGATTGATTCTATTTTCACTTGATTATTTTTCTTAGTATTGCTCAAGCTTTTCTTTGTGAGACGCAGTACAACTTAGGTTAAGGAAAAATTGTTTAGTAGAATTTATGGTTTTATATTTGACAAAATTCATGATGTGGTATGTTTTGGTGTGCCTTTGATCTTAAGTATCAACACACAAAAATTTCATTAAAAAATTCTCACTTGCACGAAACAGATTAAAAACAAGAACTTGACGCAAGGAGTGTGTAAGGGTCATAGGATGTGACCTTCTGTGTTTTTGGAAGTCCTGAGTTTATGTGTATTTCCAACTTGCTAACTTTTAACCTCTGCACAGAAAATGCTGGGATGTCAAACCTCCTCCGCAAGATCTACGCCAGCGTCCACGCCATCCTCATCACCATCCACTTCGCGTGCATGGGTTTCAACATGGCGCAGTACTCCGACGAGGTCAACGAGCTCACGGCTAACACCATCACTGTTCTCTTCTTCACCCATACCATCATCAAGCTCGTCTTCTTTGCTTTGAACTCGAAGAGCTTTTATAGGTGAGTCGTTTTATTGCAATAGTCATACAGTATAGGTGATAGGCGTCGCTACTGAGACAAGTCCAGTGGGGTTACCATGAGTGTGGGAAAGCGACAGAGCTATACAGGGTGTCGGGCGCCACCTCTTTTTCACATTGGAATAAGATTAAAACAATCCTGCTTTAGGTCGCCATGGTAGGCCACCATGACATAACGGCGTGATGATGTAGGCACATTCTTAACAAATTGACGGGAGAAAACCAAACAAAAAGAAGATCGGGAAGGTATGGGGAAGCCTTTTCCCAACTGTAGGACATAACGAACAAACAAAAACAAGTAGATTAATTTGAATTCAAAAGCACCACAGAATCGCTAGACAGTATTATTATACCAGTTCATGAATCGAGGATAGATGATGCACAGCGTCATTGCTGCTTACCGGCGAGATGTCTTCGACATGAATTTGTACAACACTAATAAAACATTGAGACCAATCCAAATCGAAGGGTCGCTTCTCCAAGACAAGACAAAAGTATAGGTACTAATATTTATGTCTAGACTTGTTTTAATTCATTTAAATCTCCTCAGCCACAAACAGTTAATTTCGGATAAAATCTTTTTAATAATTTGGTTCAGAAACATCCTACCTACATGTTACAGATTTATTCGTTTCTATTTTTATAAGTTCTACATCTTTGTTTAAACGTAGAACCAATTTTGAAATCAAACAATAAAAATGTAATATTACCGGAATGAAAGCCTCTTTCGATAAAAAATTTAATTATTTCATTCGTTCAAAGAATTCCGATTCCGATCGCTGAAAGCTGCAAACATATTTTCAAAAATAAATTAATTCCTTTCTACTGTTTCTTTCGGTATCATTTTCGCAGTAACATAAATAATAATTTAATCCTCATTTACCCTTTTTAAATGAATCGAATTGTTATTTACGCGAGAACTTAACTGAAACGAGAAAGGCAAAATTCGTTAACGGAAAATTATTTTCATTTTAAGCTTCATTAATACTATTTTTTAATGAGTTACGGTAGTCGTTAATACTGATCTGTTTGTAATATTGCTACATACATCTTTATCACTTAAAGTGCATTGGGTGCACCAAATGTACTTTAAGACTCCAGTCTTACCAAGGGATATCGTATTACCAAGTACTAACTATTGTTGAGGTCAGATAGGCAGTCGCTCCATGTAAAATTTTCAAATTCAGCCGCATCCGATTGGACTGGACCCAACCCTGGCCCTGAGGCAGGCACAAAAATCGCGAATTTGTAAACCCAATGGGCTGGGCACAAAGTATTTGCACCCAATTTTTATTTACCAAGCCAAACAAAGGATTTGTAAACTGGAATGATTTTAATTTAGACTTTCATGGGCTTTTATTTCGAGTCGAATGTTTTAATATAAATTGTTGACATTTGTTTGTTTTGATTTTTGCAATTTCAATTGTTTTTGTTATTGCTATGACGGAGTATTGTATTTATCATGCGATGAAAGTTTTGATGTAACAGTCAAGTACTAATTTTGGTATGTTTGTACAAACAATTTTGTTTGTTTTGTAATATTGTGCTATTTTCATTTTATTATCGACAAAATAAGAACAAGTTTACAATAAATTATTTAGGTTTTTTTGGACATATTAAATGATATTTGAACAATATAATAGCGAATTATGTCAGATTTTATTTGATTGTTCTTTAATTTCGAAACTTTCATTTTCTTCTCAACTGAAAATGCAGTAAGGTCTTTCTATCTGTGTGTCCATCTATTTAAATAGTTTTATAGGAATAGCAAACCTTTTTATTAAAAAAATAGAGAAAAAAAGAGAGAAAGATAAACTTTAAAGATTGAAAATGGAACGTACCTCAATATTTAATAAAAAGAACCTCATAAGATTCCTTTTGTATTGAAACGGAATATTTTAAACTACCTGAACGTTTGAATTTTCCTTTAGGAGATTGAAATGTTCCATTTTCAAAGGTTTTCCGTTTAAAATTGAGTCACGATTCTTAGAAAATCTGAGGTCTTGCTTTGAAATAAGTAGTTTCTATTATTGGTCAGTTCGAAAGCTCAAACTACTAGTGCTTGAGAACTTTATAGTTTGGAATTGTTTTTATATCAAATCTTAAGGTTTAAACGGACACCCGTTTAAAGCTAGGGACTTATTGGCAGGACTAAACGAAGGTTTGCCTAATCGCGACAGCATCACCTGCCTAGCGTTTCCCAACTATGTTGGGGTCAGCTTCCAGTCTAACCGAATGCAGAGTAAGACCCATATTTTACAGGGTGTGCATGCGTACTGACGTCGACAACCCAGTTAGTACTGGTAAGACTGGTTGTCAGACTTTCAAACTAGGTACTGAATACCTTTTACGACTTTCAAAGATCTACAAATGGCAACGCGGACCAAAGGGTTTACGAGGCACTGAGTACATTGGGTATGTAATTGATGGTCATTGGTCACCCACCCACAGACCAACCTATGCAAGGGCTTAACTTGAAGATTGATGCGGCTTTTATTATCTAGCCACTAGCTCGTCACTTTATTACCTAATACCAAAACATAATACATACTTATATTATTATAAGTAAGTAAGTCAGCTGCTAGTTCTCATGTAGGTGAGTTGTAGAATGAAGACATAATAGTACGTTTTATAACTTCCTAAAACTCATAATTTATTTCCAAAATCAATTCTGAATAGACTAGAATACCTAATAAAGCAGTTTCTAACTATTAGCTAAAATAGTCATTTTGATTGAAAAGTAGGTCATTAGAAGTTGGATAAGTTGAAATGTTGTTGATTATTGTTTTCTGAGAAAAAGTGATGATCAGCGTTGATAAATAAACACTTTTTGTTATCTGTTGTGAAATCTTATATCAGTACTTTTGACTGGTTGTTTGTTATTTAATTAGAGGTACTAGATAAATGAAGGCGGGATAATAATAGCTAATTTTGGTAGTCCTGCATACTAGACTCTACGCTGAGTAGCTTCAAATCAGTTTTTGAATACTCCTTACTCTATCGTCAAAAGATTACAGTCAGTGTTTAAAATCTGATATATTTTTTAATGCCCCGTGTGGTGCCGGGCTTAAAGAGTGCCACCACCCCGTCTCATCCAGCGGGTGTCGTAAGAGGCGACTAATGGAATACTTAGCATACTTACATTTAAAAGATATGCACAATAGCATTCCCAAGGAGGGTTGACGTCAGGCAGGCGGCCGGTCATAAAAAGAACTGCCAAAACCCAAAGCAACATGAAGACATGTTGCGCCGACCCCAAATAAATTGGGATAAGGGCAGGAGAATGATGATATTTTTAAATGTCCATCTGTATAATTTTTCAGCACACTAGGTAACTTCACTAATTAACTGAATGAAAAATGAATGCTGTGCAAAAAAACCAATCGATTAACTAAACATGTCCTAAAAAAAAAACTAAAAAAGCACACAAAACGAAATTACCTTTTTGTCGAATTCACACCAAAAATGTGGTTACGAATTGTTTATCAAAAATACTAATAGTTACTTTGTGTATGCATTTTTACGCTCGTGACAGTACTGTGCCTAATTTATTAGGTATTTAATTTTCTTCATCCAGGACCCTAGCAGTATGGAACCAGTCAAATAGCCACCCTCTGTTCACGGAGTCAGATGCCCGCTACCACCAGATCGCTCTCACCAAGATGAGGAGACTCCTGTACTTTATCTGCGGGATGACTTGCGTGGCTGTTGTTAGTAAGTAGAACTTATACAACGTGCTTTAGAAATATAGTCCTTTTACCCATTTTCGGTCACGGAGGCCAATCTTAGCAGAGATTAACCATCGAAGCGGGAGTTATTACAGTACACAAAATGTTGTGTGCAAACACAGGTGGACTCTTTGTTTCTTACTCTCATAGTCCGATAGGACGACATGCGACACGACCGGGTAGAGATCAAGCGCAGGACTAATGGCTTCACGTGCTTGGGCCCGGGGGTACAATACCGCCAACTTCTAAGCGCCAGGCGACACTTGTAATGGAAAAACCCAACGACAATTTTTGCCCGACCCCGAAATGTAACCCAAGACCCAACGCTTAGGACCCGCATTTGCGGCCTCGAGACCAACGGGGCAGTTAGAAATACGTTACACACACACGTGTACGTAAGTACAGAAATACGTCGAACGTGAATAACTTTTCATAACATCATTTTCCTGTACTTGTCCCATGTGATTTGGGTTTGACTTAACACGGTCGTTCTTTTCTTTCATTCTCGGTTACTGTTGATTAGCATCAAAAATACCGAAGTAACAGAATACCATAAATTCCAAGCAAGGAAATTACTAAAGCAGCAGCAAGTTTCCTCGACATACTTCAAACAATAATACCAGGGAAGCATAAATGCAAACGACATTACCGCAACCAAGCAAGCAATGCACCCGTTATCGTCGACCGACGACTGTGTCACATTTCCTAGATTCAGACTACTATGTACTAGGCAAACATGCTGCGGTTGGAGCTTGCTTACGATAGGCTAATTTAGTAGCCCATTCAAGCCTTTAGAGTTTAGACCATGTATGTGGTGGGCAAAATGTATAGTTGATGTTTCTATTTGAATGTATGATGGCGATACTAGGTTCTGGAAACTTTAGAAATAAATGTAACGTCTACAATAATAAACCTGTTAACGAAGTCAATTCAGTTTTATTAAAGACTAGCTTTTGCCAGCGGCTTCGCCCGCGTGAAAATGACGATTTTCCTTACAAACTTTCATCCCCTATTCAACTCCCTTAGGGGTTGAATTTCGAAAAATCCTTTCTTATTCCTTGTCTACATTATAAAGGGAACCTCTGTGCAAAATTTCAGCTTTCTAGGTCCAAGGGTTTGGGCTGGGCGTTGATGAGTCAGTCAGTCAATCAGTCAGTCAGTCAGTCAGGACTTCTCTCTTTATTTATATAGATTTATGTAGATATATAGATAAGATTGGTCCCTAATTGAAAAGCGGAGGGTTTACTGTCGGAAGAAACGGATAATTCAATTTAATTTGTTGGTCAAGGTTCAAGCCAATATTAAAGTATCTTATGTAACGCGGAATTTAAACTTGGCATTTTTGTCCAACGTTGGGCGCCATTCTGAAATGATATCAAAATTTTGTGCTACTAATGAAAATACTCATCACAGCTGCATTAATATCATATTAAAATATTAGAATGTCTACCAAGAACACAAAAAACAAAGCATCGTTGTAGTCCCATGCTGGGCGCCAATACAGGAAGAACTGTCCCAACAAAATATTTGCTTTCTTTGAATAAATACTTTTATCAAAAAGGTACCATATACTAAGGTGGTAAGGTACTATATCAAGCTATTACTTCCGAGATGTACAGTAGCCATTTCGCTTGCCGTCTTACGTTGAACGTATGTTTCTCTTGAGAATAGAGTCTGTCTTGCTCTGTGAAAAGTAAATGTATTCCCTTCTTTAAACATTTAAGAAGACCTACTACTTCTGGGATCTTAATGGCCGTTCTGTGCATGGAGTTTTTAATACAGAGCAAGGGTTTATATGGGGATCCCGTCGGAACTGCGGGTTGTTTAAAAGATAACGCGGCCTCGACATAAAGGGCCAAGAAGGAACATGGGTGGTTTTTAGTCAGTAGTAGCCTGACACTCCCTTTCACTCTGCCCAAGAGCGGGCGGGGTTATTTGATGATTTTCCACCCGCCCAAAAAAAAAGTGTTAATATTGGGGTTTCAATTGGTGGAGATAAAATCAAAACTAAACTTCTTAGATCAAATCATTTCTAAATATTTTGTTTGTTATTTTTATGTTCAATCGTGGTGTTGTTGGTGTAAGTTAGCTATAAAAAAATAACAAAAAATTCAATTCAATCTTTCCTCCCTTAGGCTGGATTACTCTGACATTCTTCGGGGAGTCAGTCCGTCTGATAACAAACAAGGAGACCAACGAGACTCTGACGGAGATTGTCCCTCGTCTACCTCTGAAAGCCTGGTATCCGTTCAACGCCATGAGTGGTACCATGTATATTGTCGCCTTCGCTTTTCAGGTGTGTAACTCTTTTACTTTGTATTTTTAGCAAAATCCTGGTACAGCCAGATTTACGTATAATTTAAAAGCTGAATACTTTTCTACTAAAGTAGTGTACCTGGTGATTTTATGATATCTAAGTTAGAAGCGCAGTGCAGATGGCTTGAGATACCTACCGATAAGTGACAAAATCTGCATTTCATTTAAAACAGATAATTTGGTAAAAAAAAAGTGATGTTCCAAATTATGCATGAAGTACTTTAATCACAAACATAGTATCTAATTGGTTAGAATAACCAATCCAAAATACAGAAAGACTTTCAAGAATCCTTTAGCATCAATTTGAACTCCTTGAATCATTTGTAATTTTCAATTCTTCCAACAGGTCTACTGGCTCCTCTTCTCAATGGCAATCGCAAACCTAATGGACGTCATGTTCTGCTCCTGGCTGATCTTCGCATGTGAGCAGCTTCAGCATCTGAAGGCCATCATGAAACCTCTCATGGAGCTCAGTGCTTCATTGGATACTTACAGGCCGAACACTGCTGAGCTGTTTAGAGCTTCTTCTACTGGTAAGACCAGTTTAAAAATGAGCCACTTCTTCTTCTTAACGTGCCAATGAACTCATATTGTGTGAGACCAGTATGTGGCCACCAGCACAGCTCTAACATTCGCTTCGATTAAATCTTGAAATTAAGGTGAAAGTGGTCATGCAGGATGGGTAGAACAGGAGGTGGCACATATCCTGCAGAACGTCTCTCAGGGAATTTATTTCGGGTGGATCGAGGACACGCCATTTGGCCTAATTATCTCTACAGCGGCCAACCTGGGCTCGCAATTGGTGAAGCCGAATAATTTGAGCCTCTAATTAAATTTTGTTTATTCCGATTTGCTGCAATATTCTTTACGGGCGACATCATGAATTTAAGATGAAGGTATTGGTTTATCCTGTTGGGGCTATGGATTATCGAAAGAGATAACGCGGCTTCGGCACAAGGGCGAAGAAGGAACATGGGTGGGTTTTAGGCAGTAGAAGTCTGACACTTGGGTTATTGGATGACTTTACGAACACCAAAAAAAAAAAAACCATAGGTGCCCCAACACATTTGTAAGCACCGTCATGGATTACTACGCCATTTTTATGAAACCTAAATATAATTATTATAACCACTTCTCCAACAGACAAAGAAAAGATCCCAGATGCAGTAGACATGGACATCCGCGGCATATACTCCACGCAGCAAGACTTCGGCATGACACTCCGTGGAGCTGGTGGAAGACTGCAGAACTTTGGGACACAGAACTCGAATCCTAACGGTCTGACCCCGAAACAGGAGATGCTGGCCAGGTCTGCTATCAAGTACTGGGTTGAGAGACATAAGCACGTTGTCAGGTGAGATTTTTAGAGTTTCCATGGAGTTTCTTGCCCATCCTTCTCTATAGAGATCTACACTTTGGAATGACCAACTACAGTACTTCCACAAATTATTACACCATGCGACTGGAACTGTTGCATCGTATTTTTGTTTTTTGACATTTAAAAGTGCCTGTAATCGTCTAACTGAAATGAATGCTTTGAGTATAGATTTTAAGCTAGTAGTTTATTCGAAGTTTACAATTTCTAGATATCTTGAAAGATAAAGATATGTTAAAAGAGTCCTGTTTGCTTTGCAGTTTAACCTTCGTCATGCCTGGTAGGGACCCACCTGTGTACATGAACCATTGTATTTCCTTTAAATTCGAATTTCTCGCCTAACCGCACATAATAGCTGGCCGTTATGAATTGCTAGGCACCCGCAGCCCACTACCCAGAACGCACTTTCGTTGGACGAGTAGTAGGATGTGCGTAAAGTTTTCCAATGTGCAATTTCCTTTCGGACCAGAACTCTGGAAAATGTTTATAGACTAAATATTCTTTAGTTATTTATAAGTACATAGAAGTGCCTTATATGTTTATATAGTCTGATTGTGATCTCTTTAGTTTTTAATAAGTAAAGTGTGTATAAGTAACCAAGTTTAAAACGATTTAAAAACACTACTTATGTTTAATTGGCATTATAATTATTAAAAGTTGGTGATTTGCAATATTTTTTCGTCACCTACCTATTGCTGAATGTCCCAGGATAGATTGCATTAAAGAGAAGAAGATAAAAAAAAAAATTGGTGATATATTTGCAATATTTTTTTATTTTATTTTCTTAAATACACCTCTAGTCAACATATTAGTACATTTAAATAACTTATTTATCAATAAATATTTTAGAATTTATAAGTTTAAAATCCGGGTCTGATAAACCCACCAGGCATACCTACCGTGTAACTTTTAGTCACCAGGTATGCCGAAGGTTAAGATTTAAAATAACAATTCATATTTTAAAACTTCACAAATGCAGACTGACAAGTCGTTTGGTCCTTGTAGGCGAAAAAATATAGAATTTAAACTTGGGATCCTTCTACGTACCTACTCGTTTTGCCTAATCTGGCGTAAATGTTTGTAGGAGTGTCTGTGGCATAATTCGGTACAGGCTGAGCAGTAAAATTTAATGTATCGGCTGTGCCCTCTAAAAAATTTTCTAAACTTTCTTTTCTTTTTTCTTTGTCTTCGTAAAAATTAAACTACCCACCACCACTTACCCACTATAACCACTTGAAAACTTTAAATTGTAGAAACACTCAGAAACAATTCCTAAGAATTGTAGGCTAATATTACTTTCTACTTGGAAATAACTGTATTAACTGTGTAGAAAATCGATCGCGACATTCACAAGGTCAAGGCTAACTTGCAATATAAATTATGTGCGAAGGAACATCTGTTTTCTAAACCTTCTGGTCGATAATGCGCAATGACACGGTCATGGGTCTTTTTTATATCTAATAAATGTAAAATGAACTTTAAAACATTTGGTGTTGGTTTGCAATGTGCTGACAAACGTGACATCATGAGTAATATTTTTACCCGACTGCGGCGAAGCCCAAAAGGAGGGTTATGTGTTTGACGTGTATGTATGTATGTATGTATGTCCGTTTCTTTGTTCCCTCATAACTCCTAAACGGATGAAGGGATTTGAATAAAATATACGTCGTTAGATTTGTCTTGATGGCGCGAGTGTTATAGGCTACATTAAAATTAAAAAACAAAACAAAATTGCGGATTTTGGGGGCCAAATCGCGGAGTTCAAAAAAAAATTTATTTTCCAACACCATCGAGTAGGGTATCAAAATAAAGGGTTTTAAAAGGAGATTACAAAAATATATAACACTTATATGTTTAAAAGAAATTCAAAGTGACAAATCCTATAAACAAGCACAAAAGTAAGAATTTTACTCGAACAACGGAAGAACAAACACAAAAGAACTAAAAAGTTGGAAATAAAAAAAATAGTTAAAAAACTAGAAAACCCGACTGAAAAAACTTAAAAGCAAAAAACAAGCAAATTTTAAATTAAACAAAACTTGGAAGCAGGCGGGGTTCATTTGAATATTAAATGAAAAAAAAAATAGAACTAAAATAGAACCCCGCCTGCTTCCAAGTTTTGTTTAATTTAAAAGCTTGTTTTTTGCTTTTAAGTTTTTTCAGTCGGGTTTTCTAGTTTTTTAACTATTTTTTTTATTTTTCTCTACAAATGTTTATTTAGGTATCAAAACTTATAATGCACGAGTAAAAGCTTAAGGCGAGGTTGCAGTACTTTGTTTTTATGTACGCACGACCTCACCCCCCGCCCTGCCGCGTGAGCGATAAAATGCCTAAATTTTAACTATTTTTTGCTTCTTGGAGAAAAACTATAAAGAAATTATACAATAATTATGTTTTCAACATTTACTTCAGAATAAAAAGTTCTATATAATGATATAACTTTTATATAAATTCATGATGAAATGTCTTAGCAGTACACGTTTGAAATTGTGATTTAGAGTCATATTTGATAAAAAAAAGTATCGAGCCGATCATTCTAAATCGCGTTTCTATCTTTACGATTTACTAGAGAGTATGTTCAATTTTTATTTATTAAAAAACTCGTATTTAGTTCGATTTTTATAGGTTCAAAAATCTTAAAAAGTACTGCAACCCCGCCTTAAGTCATTTATGCGGTACTCAGCGATATTTAATGATTACTTAAGCCGTCACTTACTAAAGATTTGACATAACAAAACCTTCACTAAACTGCCAAAACCTTTACTAAGTCATGGCTTAAGTAATCATTAAACGTCTCTGAGTGTGGCAGTTAGACATTAAATCCGCCTTTGACTAACACTAACAAACTAAACTAGACTAAAATCTCTCAGGTGAAAGATTCTGCAGAACTAGATTTAGATGACCAAAATTTGAAAGCAAGAAACCACTTAAATGAACTGATTATTCAGGGGACCAACCCGTCGCAACCAGACTAATACCAAAACTTTCGAAACTGCACAGACAACGTAAATCATTAGCAGGCTATATCGAATATACTAGAACGTACAACTTCTCTAACTGAACTTAATTGACCTCTAGTGACCGCAGCCGTGCAAACTATTCTCCCGAGACCTATAATCTGTGGTCAAAGTCGTTCCTACTTCGGCAAACTTCGGCTAACATCGTGTTTGAAGTTACGAACTAAGGATTTGCGTTTCGAATGCAAAGTTCGGAATATGAAATTATGATTTGAAAACGTTTGCGGTTTTAATTGAATGTTTGAATAGTATTTTCTGGGTTGAATTTCTGGAGCTTATTAAATTAAACCGGTTGTA
Organism: Diarsia dahlii; assembly: GCA_949775195.1. NCBI lineage: Eukaryota > Metazoa > Arthropoda > Insecta > Lepidoptera > Noctuidae > Diarsia > Diarsia dahlii. The sequence goes on along the minus strand of OX459210.1, from coordinate 7,665,177 downwards.
GTTTCTGTGTGATTTTTGCCAACAGGCAACAAATAATAGGTAGTAGGACTAGTTGGGTATTAGATAGGTATTCAAAGTTTATCAAAAGTATCAAGATTGTTATTCATCTAGGTATGTCCACTAGCTGTGTTCAGACGAGACGCATTTTGAGATAGTTGCTCAAATGCATGCTACAAGTCACTGCAATGCGATTTACGTTAGTGACGCTGTGACGCAACATTATTCTCATAAAGAAATCAAGTGAAAAACGTGCGTACCTATCGCGAAAGCCGTATTGCCTGTGGTCGTGAAAAAGGCGTAATAGTTACATTAAAAAATATAAACTATTCTTATTGCGTTGATCAGTTCAAAGTTTTTATAATTTGTATATGCATCTGTATCGTTTTCCTTCTCTCCAGATTGGTAGCCTCCATCGGGGACACCTATGGTACTGCATTGCTGTTCCACATGTTGGTGTCAACAATCACACTCACTCTGCTGGCCTACCAAGCTACTAAGGTAAGCTGAATCTGAATATTTATAATGTTCTGAACATTGTTTTTCATTAGAATTCTACAAAATCTTAAGAAAAGTTACAAATACAAATAATTTATTTTCTTTCACAAGTAATGTACTACATAGATCTAGTGATTGAAGTGACCTTTTAGGCAAAAAAAATACTACGTTAAAAAAATACTGAAGCATAAAGTTACGTGGTATACCAACAATTTTGAACCTTATTATATTGAGAAAACATTTCAAGATAAGATGGATGGATTGTATGAAGAGGGATACGAGTATGAAATAAATAAAGTAAATGTTGCCATGACGTCTGACAGGGGAGAACAGAAGAAAACGTGTTGCACCAACCACTAGTAGAATGGGACAAGGGCAGGGAGATGATGATGTTTCGAATTTTGGAAAGAAAAGTTCTTACAACTTTGACACGATATGAAATTGATAATGAATAATAATAATAAAATTTAATTCCAATGCATGTACAGTAATATAGGTATGATAGCCCAAGCATGAAAGTAACTATTTTGTAAGACATTTTATTCAAATTTAATAGTATGTAATGTATTACCATCTTTTTTGTAATTTGTATGCCAATTGGCAAAACATAGCGCACTACCTAATTTTTAAGAGCTTATATGTAATTATTACCTATGTTTACGTATAAATGATTCTGATTCTGATTCTTAGCAGCATAGAAGCTACCTTAATGCAGCAACAAAAGGGCCTAGGCAGAGATGAAATGAAAGGTGACGATGACGGAAAATAAAAAAAATATGCTACCGAAAAGCTAATGCTGTTTTTGTAAAAGTTAGATAGATTCACATGTTTATAAGGATGAAATTAAAATTAATAAAATTCTGATAATAGGTATGTATTTTACTATTTATCTACCGATTACATTGAAATTGTTTATTGAAATAATTGATGTACAAAATGGATTCTACCTGAACTAGGAATAAACTTGTATCTCAGGTAACTCACTGAAGTGCTTAACTCAATATTACCACACGAGACTCATGAGATATAATATCAATCTTTTGATCAAAGGCTAAGAATTGTAAGGTCTTCAACCTTTTCTCCGATAATATAATAAGAATCGTTTGATAAATGTAGAAACATTTTGTGTAATGGTCCGTCATTGGCCCGACCTCGGGGTTCCGTCGCCAGATCGGTTTTAGAACGACTTCAAATAGCCATTACTCCATCTTTTTACGAAAGAATGGCCGTATATTTCCGTCTATTTTTTGAATTGGTAAAATACTAATGCCCAATAATAATTGAACATCGAAATGATTGTATAATGTAGCATTATTTCTTCGCTCTCCTAGAGAGGAGGCCTGAGTACCTGCAGTGCAGTGGGAACATTATAGGCTGATGATGATGATTTATTCGCTAATCGAGAAATGAGGAAAATGTCGTAAGGAAAGTAATTTGGAGTACCTATATTTTATGAAAATGGATGGCGGTACTTATTAGTTACAAACAGGCTAGATAAGCATACACGCCATCCTACTTCCTACTAATATTATAAATGCGAAAGTTTGTAAGTATGGATGGATGGATGTTTGTTACCTTTTTCACGCAAAAACTACTGAGCGTGTTTGGATAAAATTTGGTTCACAGATAGTTTATAACCTGGATTAACACATAGGATAGTTTTATTCCGATTTTATCTTCCCGTGGGATAATTTTCGAGTTGAAGCGGGCGAAGCCACTGGCAACAGCAAGTATTAAATAGTGGTGTTCAGCTGAATACTGTAGGAATGGAAGCCGACCTCAATGTTACAGGGAAAACACTAGGCGGATGATAATAAATGTGAAAATGCTTAGGAGTAGAAGAAGACCATAGAACCAATTAATGGAGTGTAATGAAGGATGGCATGGCTAGGTAGAAGATGACAACTAAGATGCTGCAAAGCTGTGCCAACCCTTAATAAATTTGGATGACGGCCGGAAATTGATTTATTTATTTATCAACTTACTTCTACCATTACCGGGTTACCCCAATGCGATAAATGTGCCTTAATTCTAAATTAATTGTTACTTATAACAAATAAAGCATTCCTTGTGAATTCACTCAGAGAACAACAGAATAAGTCCGTCTCGCTCGCTATGAGGTCCATGATGACATGAGGTGCATGGAGGTCCCGTCGGGGCTGTGGATATCGAAAGGTTACCGCGGCTCCGACACAAGGGCGAAGAAGAAGGAACATGGGTTTGGTTTTTGTCAGTAGAAGTCTGACACTCCCCTTCGCTCTGCCCAAGAGCGGAGGGGGTTATTCGATGATTTTCCACCCACCAAAAAAAAAAAAAAAAGGTGCATGGAGGTTGATGATGGTCCACGGCCAGTTTCTAGCATAATGACTGTTCCGTTTAAATATTACATGATGGCTTCATTTCAATAAAGTGGCCGATAATAATAACGTACTTATTACTTGTTTCAGATCAACGGAATAAACGTTTACGCTTTCAGTACAATCGGCTACCTCAGCTACACTCTAGGTCAAGTGTTCCACTTCTGCATCTTCGGTAATAGGCTTATTGAAGAGGTAAGTCACTTAATAAAGAATAGAACTATTAACTTTAAACGTAACATCATGCCTTAACATAATGATCTGGTCATGTTTGCTGGACTAACATGGACAGAGATCGTACAGGATAGAGAAGTAAGGAAGGACGGCCTTTGTTCAGCAGTGGGACACAATGTAGGCCAGCAAGAAACTAACAAACATCACGCCTGTAATCCTCAAAGGGTTAGGCAGACGTGTACCTAATTTATAGTACACCCACATTCCAACGTAATAGGGGCGAGCCTATTACCATCTATCGGGCATAAATGCCTCCGTAGCCGCTACTGAAAAAATCCTGATGAAAAAAACCAATAACACTTTGCCGGACCTGGAAATTGAACCTCATTGTTTTTCCAAAACCCTAGAGCTCATCAGTAATGGAAGCAGCCTACTCCTGCCAGTGGTACGATGGCTCCGAGGAAGCGAAAACCTTCGTCCAGATCGTGTGCCAGCAGTGCCAGAAGGCCATGAGCATCTCGGGAGCCAAGTTCTTCACGGTCTCACTTGATTTGTTTGCTTCGGTATGTACCTTTCATTCAATAAGGAAATAAAGGAATATTCTTTCATTCAAAGACACGCATGTTTCGCCAGCGAAAAAACAAATGAAAAAAGTTGCCTCCCACGACTTATTATGAAGGGATGTTTTTTGTTTTTCAGTAGGTAATTTTGGAAGTAGAGATTTTGCGCGTCTATAGAAATAATTAAAATTAAAATATTTTTTCGTAATTAGAAAATGACAGTTTTTACTGAGTCTCCATATTTGGAAGTTTATACGGTTGGTCGGTTTGGAAGTTTATAATGGATCGTAAAGCAAAGCCTGTATTTAATTTTAGAATGATTTGTTTTTCTTTTTTAATTCTTAACAATTTTTTTGGTCCCACCTGTTCTGAATTTATAAATATTTGGTGTATTTTTACTGTTTTATTTTGTCATTTTGTATCCACGTCATGTACCTACTTTATGCTTGGCTGGTGATATTTACTTTTCAGCATAAACTGAAAGCGCCTTTCTTTATAATTCCAGGTGCTGGGTGCCGTAGTCACCTACTTCATGGTGTTGGTGCAACTCAAGTAAAGCGGACTACAAGAATCTTTACTGTCATACAAAATTAGTTTTAGTTTTTATGATATTTTAGTTAAGACTTAGATAGACTTAAAGAAAGTAGAAACTAGAAATATCTAGTCTCTACTTTCTTTAAGTCAATATTTAAAACTTGTATTAGCAAACAAAATGGAAATTTAACCAGGTCAAAACAAAAAGAAATTGTTTGGTGTATTTTTTTTTAATATACCTGGAGGTAAAAAACTATAACGTGAACCGATTTTGATGAACTTTCCATGGGAGCAATCTGAAAATACATATATCCTTTCATATAAAAAACAAGAATATTGAAAATCAGTTCTTAAGTGACTGAGCTATAAGGTAACACAATATAAACAGTAAAATTGAGAACCTCCTCCTTTTTAGAAGTCGGTTAAAAAGTAGCGAGCTTTTAAAAATGTAGACGCGCATTATTATAAAAGTTAAGGTTTTTGTGATAGTATAATATGTTAAAATTTTATATAAATAATACTTATTCATTTGCACTTGGTAATTATTTTATAATTATTATTTCTAATGTTAATCAACATTGTTCTATATTTTAAATATAGAATTATATAAGTGGTTTTTCAATAAAAAGTGATGTGTTTGAATTTTAAATAACAAGCATTGCTTTGTAAAAATAAAATCGTACTCATTCATCTATTTTTTTCAAAGTATTTGTTATGTTAAATTAGTAGGTATTCACCTTGTAGGTGTAAAATAAAAAAAAAGGAAGTTTGTTTTATTCTAATAAATATTTTGAAATATTAAAACCCTGTTTTAATATTACGTAGTAGCCCTAATCAAGAGAAAAGGTGAAAAGGTCAGACGGCCTTTTCAGCGAAATTGAATAAAACTATTTATTCTGCAAATAGGATTATTGAACCTATTTGTACGAACAAAATGAATGAAAAAAAGATGATAAGGGAAGCACAGAACAGAGAAGAGTGGCAGAAGGGGAAGCCTATACCCCAACAGTGTGTGATTCCGGACTGAACTGATGATGATGATGACGAATGATGATAAATCAATCTCTGTTTGACATTTGTCATCGGTGAATCATAATTTAGGTCAGCTTGAAACTATTCGAGCTATCCTCAATGTCTTTTTCTCTAACATTTATTAACTACATATAAATCACCTTCATCATTTCAGCCAAAAGGCGTCCACTGCTGGACATAAAATAAAGTATAGTAAAGTAAACTTTATTTTGCAATAGGCATAGGCCTCCCCTAAGTGTCGCCACATTGACCGGTCCCGTGCGTCTCGCATCCAGCGGATCCCCGCAACCTTCACCAGGTCATCAGTCCCCCTAGTGAGAGGCCTTCCAACACACCTTAACTACAAACTAAAAACTCAACTACACACTTCCATACATTCTGGTCAGTACGAACATACCATTCAACAAGTCTATTCTATATAACTGTCTAAGCTGTACACCGGAGCTCGCAACACGAAGTCATTCCTAAGGGAATAACTCTCATTTCGTTCCAACGCAACGCTGTGCAAAGGCAAGGAGTAAAGAACTTGAGATATGGCAAAGAATACAATAGAATTTATTTATTTTCAGGTAACAAAGACCCATAACCTACCTTTTTTTTTTTTTGGTCGGTGGAAAATCATCAAATGACCCCCCCCCCCGCTTTTGGGCAGAGTGAAGGGGAGTGTCAGACTTCTACTGACTAAAAACCGAACCCATGTTCCTTCTTTGCCCTTGTGCCGAGGCCACGTCATCTCCTAGTACTAAGATCCGCGGCCCCGACGGGACCCATAACCTACCTTAACCTAAAATATATATTACAGATTGTGTTAGTAAATAGAACCTTTTTTTTTTGGTGGGTGGAAAATCATTGAATAATCGCCCGCTCTTGGACAGAACGAAGGGGAGTGTCAGACTTCTACAGACTAAAAACCAAACCCATGTTCCTTCTTCGCCCTTGTGTCGGAGCCGCGTTATCCTTTCGATTATCCACAGCCCCGACGGAGTAAATAGAACCTTAAAACTTTAGTATCACTTCACTTGTGCACTATGTCACTGAGCGTTCATGTGGTGGCACTTGCTCGCGGAAGAGCGACGGAACACCACCCCCTTTTGGGCCTCTAGCTACCTGTAACGACTGTCAAAGGTCTACAAATGACAGTCGGGGCTAACGTATTAACATGCTTCTCCGAGGTACGGGCTCGTTTACGGAGACGCGGGGTGTTGCGCGGCGCGTGCAAAAGGCTCGTCGCGTGCTTTTTTAATCATTTACTGAGAGGCGGGTCCACCGCAACGAACGCTGCATTTTAAACTTACGAGTGAATAAACGCTTCTCGTGAAATTGACATTTGAAATCTTAAACGTTTTCATACATCGCCATGTGTTTGAATTAAAAACGCACACGTACGCCCCGCCTGTACGTAAACACGCACTACGGGGGAAACTTGATATGTAATGACTTATTGATGATCACCCATCGACAAACCGACCTAGACTAATGCAGCTTTACCATGGGGATCGACCGAATTCGAGAAAACCATAGCACAGCTGTGGCTTCCTTTTTCAAGACTTGGCAGGGGCAATGATTGCCGAGCCCTCAGGTATTTTGATCAGCGATAAGGAAGATCACACATTTACTTTTTGCCTGGTTACTTTTTTTTGTTGGTAGGGTCATCATCAAATAACTCCTACGGCTATGGGCGGAGCGGAAGGGAGTGTCAGACTTCGCTGATTAAAAACCAACCATGTTCCTTCTTTGCCCTTAGTGCCCGGGGCCGCGGTATTTCTTTCAAACAACCCGTAGCCCCGACAGGCCTGGCCACTTCGTGTCTTAGGGTGCAGCACAGAAAATAATGCCATATCCACATTTTTACAAGCTTTGTAGAAAACGCATTCAGTAACGAGCTTTTAAATCTTTTATTTATATTTCTGTTTAGAACTGGCGAACGGGCTTTCTAAGACACAAAACTGATGTGTGACTTTGTTACTTAAAAGAGACAAAGGATTTTACGTCCAGTTATGTCGTATCTACTTTTATTCTGAGTTTTTTACCATAATTATTTATGTCCGATTCTTATAACTTACTAACTGATGTAGTTTGTTAAATTGACGACGACGACGACGACGAGTGAGAGACGTAAGTAAAGTGCAGTATGATACAGTGATTCGAATAACAAAACGATAAGGAATACCAATAATTTTCCTCGGAAAGTTTAATTATTTTGTTCTGGGAACCGTTTAGTTACCGAGATATTGGGAGTCAAAGTTCCAAGTTCTTCACATGTTTTTAACACGTTGCGGGACGCACTGAATTAGCAGTAGATTATGACAGTACGGGCACCGCCGTTACAGCGAAATTTTGTCTAGAGGAACAAGGAAAACCGTTTTTACTGTCATATCACATCAATCCCTCATACGTATAGAAGCATTAGAACGCACAAAGTCATACATTGTATTGAAAATATATGTGTTAGTGCGTTTTCTATGAAGTCCTCGCACGCACACTACGGTTATGCCCGTAATCGGTCTAAACAGATTCTATGCGACGGCTCGAGCAGTGTCGTTGTATTATTATTCTTTAGTATTGCTCTAGGTAAGTACGGATATAGCAGTGGTCGTAACTTGTATGGGCAATTTTACTGTCATATCGCATAATTTGAAAAAATCATTACTGTCCCGCAACGTGTTAATGATATAATTATCTTAAATTTAAATACCTCCACAGTCACTAACCTCGTACCGTCAATGCATCCATCACCACAATATTTTGAGTGCATTGAAAGAAAGAAAGAAAAAGTATTTATTTGTCGCCGAAATACAATTACAAACAAAATACACCCACACACAACATACACACACACATTACATTGCATTGAGTCCTACCGTAAAACGTGATTTCTCAACATAAAATATAAAAGTTGTCTCCCATCAATTATTTTTGCGTTGAGAATTGTTTGAAGAAAACATAACCCTTTCCTTGCAGTCGGATAAAAAGAATGCTTGGTTCACAGCTTCGTGAAAGGTCCATTTACGCCTTGCATAATATCCTTGGAAAGAGCGTAAAAAACTGAATAGAGGTGCATTTATAACTCATTATCGATTTTTTGTCCCTTACCTTAATTGATCTTTCGCCAGACGATATTATTATTTCGCTTATCTTTGCATCTACGTCATAACCACAGCACACTGCATCTAAAATTTGATGTAGCTTTAGCATTTCGCTTCAAATCTCCACTACGTTATAGCTTTAGACCGAGCGTTTACTTAGTTACGATATGCCTACCGTTGCGTTCGGTCCAGCCTAGCCGGCTCGGATTCTAAACCAGTTAACGAATCCTGCTCTGATACGGATCGAAACTGATTTCGATTGACGAGCTAGCTTTGATGTTTTTAAAATGAATCCGTATTTTGGAAAACTAGTTTTGATTTCTGAAACCAACGTATTGCTTTGACTGTACAAAAATGGCATTAAAACATGGCATTTTGGTTACCTGAGCTTTTTGTAAATAATTAGAATTTAAACTGGCATTAACTCAAGTTCTACTTTTTTATCGATTTTTTAACCGACTTCAAGAAGGAGGAGGTTCTCAATACGTCGGAGACTTTTTCTAAGGATAAGAAGAATGGGGTTATTCACCAACTCGACGCAAGTAACCGGACACACGTGTGTCCAGTACAAAGTATTTGTACTACAAATGAACAAAATTAACTCATTTTCACTTTCCTTTATCAGTCTCTTACGTCGCTTAGCTTTTAATTTCCGTATCCTATAAAATAATAATATTACAGCAAAAAGTGGCGAGTTTTTCGAGTACCTCGGTAGCTCGGTCGCTACGGTCACACAATAAAGGTTTCGTTTTTAATGGCCGCTCGACATATTTCCGTGGTCATACTCGTAAAATTGTACCTACAATTTACGACGGTTAGCACAGCGAGAAATTTCCATGGTCGAGAATTTATGTATTTTAGTATTTAACCGTGTTTACGGTTCAGTTGGCGAGTAGATAAGGAGAGCTTTTATTTTATGCTCTCTTGGTATTTAGATTTTAGTTTCGATATATTGTTTTTTCATTTTGGAGTAGTAATTAATGACTAGGGACGAGTTTCACCAATGAAAGTTATCATCATCATAAGTGCCGCTGTTATGGCGGCACTAGATACGACTACACACTGCGGGTGGTCATTTCCAGGGCTAGGCATAAACTGGCATTCCTGGTGTGTGCTATTTTTCGATTTTTATTTATTTTTGTGGCTTTTTGTTGAATGTACTAACAATATATTATAAGGTTTTTTTTGTGTTACTAACAGTATATGGATTACCTACGCTACGTCTGAAATAAATGTATCATTATTATTGTATGCCTAAATCAGATTACCCAACTGCTACTGTTGCTACTGTACTGTAATTAGCAACTGGTTATGAGTTGCTAAGAATCGAGTTGACTGTCGTGCGATTAAGGAGGCTTATGCTTTAAAAAAAAAAAACTTTCATTCCAGTTTTCAATACCTCTTTCCTACTTCTGATCTCCTGGTAGTTTGTGGGACTTTACCACCTATACTTTTTTTTTTTAAAAACTTTCATTTTAGTTTTCAATACCTCCTGCCTACTTCTGATGTCCTGGTAGTTTGTGGGACTTACCACATATGCTTTTTAAAAAAAAAAAATCATTCCTGTTTTCAATACCTCCTGCCTACTTCTATTCAGTTTGTGGGACTTTACTATCCTTTTTTCTTATCTCCTACTAACTTGTCCTCGCCAATACCGTTTGAAAATGTAACCATAAGGGGGAGAAGTGGAATAATTCAAAATGATAAGGGGGATTTTCGGAATGATTTTACATTCGAGTTCAGTTTTCCACCCCGAGGTATTCTCTCAGGGGGAAAAATGGAATAACTCAAAATGCCAAGGGGACTTTCTGGACATGTTTTACATCTGAGTCCAATTTTCCCCCCGAGGGGGGTTTTTTTTCTGGGGGGATTTGTGGAATAAGCCGAATCTGAGACACCAAAGGGTTAACCTTTGGTGTCTCGAAATTCATGTGCGTATTGTATGATAATCACTTACTCTGGTGAAGGAAACCAGCATGCCTTAAAGATATTTCTCGACGCTATGTCCCAGTCAGAGACCCATGGAGGCATACACAAGTTAGGCACTAACCGCACGATGAAAAAAGAAGACCTTCTTGCGCAAAATCAGGAAACTTTGCCATTTATAAACACGTTTCAAACTCATCACCAACTTTTATTACCAATTAATATTTTAACAACTTCTAAATCAACTTGAAATGAAACGACAGCCAGAAAAATATCAAAGCAATTCGATATTAAACTCTCGGCAAAATTAATTCATGAAATGTGAAACATTTTCTATTTCCCGTAGAACGTTATTTGAAACTTTGTGTAGCCAATTCAATATCCGGGGTCCTAAGGGCGGTTGCACACGATCGACTCACGCTCCAGCGACTCGACGACGACGCGACTGATCGAACGATTCCTTCAAGCGTGGCAAGTCGGAGGAACGGTTGGATGGATTGACGAATTTATACGAGCACTGGTTAAATTGGGTTTGCAGTTTTTGGATAGATATTAGTTGGGGATTCAGATTCTTGGTACCTATAATAATTCACTTCTACTGTAATTATTTACGTATTTTTGGAAAAAAAACTCGATTATGAAGTATACTTTTTGTGCAGAATAAGTATTATTATTATTAATTTGTGCCCGGTTGATGGCAATAGGCTCGTCTCCTCTTATATGGAACTTATACACAACTTTCAAAATGTAGAACAAATAATTAAATTAAAAATTAAAAAAAAACCCCCAACTCAATAAAGATAAAACATTGGTTCTCCACTTTTACTCCCTTTAAATCAAAGTTTGACCAAGTTTAAAGGGAGTAAAAGTTCAAAACAATCAGTCTTTTTTGTTTTAATTTCATTAGTTTATATTCCTCATTCCCTTTCAATATAGTGACCATTGTTCTACAAATCAATCCCTTTATTTTTTTACCCGACTGCGGCGAAGCCCAAAAGGAGGGTTATGTGTTTGACGTGTATGTATGTATGTATGTATGTATGTATGTCCGTTTCTTTGTTCCCTCATAACTCATAAACGGATGAACCGATTTGAATGAAATATACGTCGTTAGATTTGTCTTGATGGCGCGAGTGTTATAGGCTACATTAAAATTAAAAAACAAAGAAAAATTGTGGATTTTGTGGGCCCAATCGCGAAGTTCAAAAAAATTTTTTTTTTCAATACCATCGAGTAGGGTATCAAAATGAAGGGTTTTAAAACGTGATAACAAAAATGTATAACACTTATATGTTTAAACGAAATTCAAAGTGTGAAATCCTATAAACAAGCACAAGTTAAATAAATCATCTGCGAAGAATTTTACGCGACCAACAAAAGAACAAACAAAAGAACTAAAAAGTTGGAAATAAAAAAAGTAGTTAAAAAACTAAAAAACCCGACTGAAAAAACTGAAAAGCAAAAAAACAAGCACATTTTGAATTAAACAAAACTTGGAAGCAGGCGGGGTTCATTTGAATATTAAATTATGAAAAGAAAAAATTAAAATAAAATGGACCCCGCCTGCTTCCAAGTTTTGTTTAATTCAAAATGTGCTTGTTTTTTTGCTTTTCAGCTTTTTCAGTCGGGTTTTTTAGTTTTTTAACTACTTTTTTTGCTACCCTTAATGAGGGAGTTGTAAAAACAAACGAAATTTGTCATTTTGTAATGGCGGCCGTCTTGGATTTGAAATTCGTTTTAGTGTATAGTCTTCTACTAATCAAGCCCTTTCATTTGATACCCATATTGATGTGTTGTGAAAAATATGTACCTAATACGCCATTTTGTGATGGCGGCCATCTTGGATTTGAAATTTGTTATAGTGTATTCTACTAATCAAGCCCTTTCATTTGATACCCATATTGACGGAATTGTAAAAAAAGTAGTTAAAAAACTAAAAAACCCGACTGAAAAAACTGAAAAGCAAAAAACAAGCACATTTTAAATTAAACAAAACTTGGAAGCAGGCGGGGTCCATTCTATTTTCATTTTTTCTTTTCAAATGAACCCCGCCTGCTTCCAAGTTTTGTTTAATTTAAAATGTGCTTGTTTTTTGCTTTTCAGTTTTTTCAGTCGGGTTTTTTAGTTTTTTAACTACTTTTTTTATTTCCAACTTTTTAGTTCTTTTGTGTTTGTTCTTTCGTTGGTCGCGTAAAATTCTTCGCAGATTATTTATTTTTTGTGCTTGTTTATAGGATATCTCACTTTGAATTTCTTTTAAGTGTATTAAATTGTGTGTGTAAGTGTTATATATTTTTGAAATCTCCTTTTAAACCATTTATTTTGATACCCTACTCGATGGTATTGGAAAAAAAATATTTTTGAACTCCGCGAGTAGGCCCCCAAAATCCGCAATTTTTCTTTGTTTTTTAATTTTGATGTAGCCCGCCATCAAGACGAATCTAACGACGTATATTTCATTCAAATCGGTTCATCCGTTTATGAGTTATGAGGGAACAAAGAAACGGACATACATACATACACGTCAAACACATAACCCTCCTTTTGGGCTTCGCCGCAGTCGGGTAAAAAAAATAAGTACTCCGCCATTTTGTGATGGCAGCCATCTTGTATTTAAATTTTGTTAAAGTATCTGTATAGTATTCTACCAATGAAGCCCTTTCATTTGATACCCTTTTTGATAGGAGTTGTGAACAAATATGTACTCCGCCATTTTGTGGCGGCGGCCATCTTGGATCGATGTTTTTCAAACATAGCTAAGAACACCTACGACTAATTCACCTTTCAAACAAAAAAAACTAAATCAAAATCGGATCATGCGTTCGGGAGCTACGATGCCACAGACAGATACACACACAGACACACAGAAACGTCTAACTTATAACACCCCGTCGTTTTTGCGTCGGGGGTTAAAAAGGGTAAAGGTACCTAAAATTAAATCCCCGAACGGTTAGGCCGAGGTACGCCTCTGCCTAAACGGGGATTCCAGGCGTGAGCCGTCGTGGGCGTGGCGTGGCGGGATGTTGTATCAAAATAAATAATATAAGACAATGAAAACTAAAAAGGAAAAGAAAAAACTGAATCCGTGTAGCAATCCTTATATTTCATAACGCTTCGGACTTAGCTCATAATTTTATACCCGGAGTTAATTAGCGAAAATGATTCACTACTAAATTGTGCTTTTAATTTGGATCGGTGCTAATATTCAAATAATGTTGTGCCTATTTGAATACCTGCAATAAAATTATAATAATATTGTAATTAGATCATAATGTTGTTTGATGAGCAATATCGTGCATTGATGAATGATATTAATATAGTGTATTTTGATTTGTAGGATGATAATTAAGCGCAATATCCCACTGGTGATGCAGGCCATCAAACTGGACATGATATTAACAAAAAAATAATCGAAAAAAGAATATTAGCTACAAAACACTTGCCCATCGGCTGACACAATAAAAATATGAACGGTCTAAATATTTAGTGTTTTTGACCCAAATTCTGACTCAGTGTGACAGACTGAATACTTTTCTATTGTCTAACTTCTCCTTTACTCAACTGAACCCAGCCCTACCCCATTATTTATTTATTTATTTATTTATTTATTTATGTACACACAAAATACAAAAAAGGATAAAAAACATAAAAAAATAGAAGAGCACAAAGGTACTGCTTATTTCATGTGAAATTTCTTCCAGCAGACCTGCGAGAGGAAAGTTGGATTAGACACGTAGACACAGTGTGTAGAAAAGACAAACAGGAACATTTTAATCAGAATTACAAACAAAACATATAATAATAAACATACATACAAATATTTACACAAATAAAAATAAACACTAATAATATAAATATGAATATATACCTACCTATACTATATAAACATACATATATACAGAATATCACGGTATAGAGGAGAGGTAATGCTCTTTGACTTGTTTTTTGAACATGTGTAAAGATTTAGAGTCAAGAATTTTAGGCGGAAGTGAGTTCCACAAACGTACTGCGTGAACAGAGAAGGAGTAAGAAAAGAATTCGGTTTTATGGGATGGGAAATTAAGATGATGCTTAAGGTGGGATCTACACAGAGTATCAGAGGGACGGGTAAAGGAAAAACGATCGCGAAGGTAGCTGGGATATGCAGGGTTATGAAGGATGTTGTAAAGAAGACATAATATCCGAGTGTTCCGGCGAAGGCGGATAGGGAGCCACTTGAGTTCTTTACGGAAGTGAGAAACATGGTCATATTTCCTCAGACCAAACACAAAACGGATGCAAAGGTTTTGCAGGCGCTCAAGTTTATTTAAGAGCTCCTCGGTGGCATCCAAATAGCAGGCATCAGCGTAATCAATGATCGGCTGGATCAGAGTTTGAGCTAAGTAAATCTTGGTTTTAAAAGGTAAGAAGCTCTGCAGAGATTTAAGTGAGTGGTAAGAAAAGTGCACCTTCCGACTAACCTCATTCACTTGAGCTCTCCAAGAGAGATTACTGTCAATTAAGACACCAAGGTCCTTGGCTGTTTCAGCATAAGCAATGGTCGAACCGCCCAGAGATAATGGAGGCAAAGATGACAAGACAAGTGTATTGCGATAATATCGGCTGCCTATGATCAAGGCCTGTGACTTAGCAGGGTTAATCAGTAGTCCGAACGATTTTGCCCATTGATAAATGCTTTCCAGGTCATGATTCATGGCAATGATTGTCGATTCCGCATCAGCCAGCAAGAAATGCCGATACAGCTGCAAATCGTCAGCGTAGAGGTGGAAGCTGGAGGTGATAATTTTGGTAAGAGTGTTAATAAATATAGAGAAAAGAAGAGGAGAGAGAACACCACCCTGAGGAACACCAGCAGTAAGATCACACCAATCAGAGAAGATCTCATCTTGACGGACACACTGAGAGCGACCTCGAAGATACGAGTTAAACCAGGCTAACGTAGAGGCAGAGAAGTTAAAAG
Organism: Diarsia dahlii; assembly: GCA_949775195.1. Taxonomy (NCBI): domain Eukaryota; kingdom Metazoa; phylum Arthropoda; class Insecta; order Lepidoptera; family Noctuidae; genus Diarsia; species Diarsia dahlii. The sequence goes on along the minus strand of OX459210.1, from coordinate 7,650,053 downwards.
ATTGAAGGACCCCAAGAAGGATGTCAAAATCCACTGAGTTGAACGCACAACTAAAGTCAAGTAAAACTAAAACAGTCAGAGATTTGTTGTCCATAGCCCAGCGGATATCGTCAGTAACCTTCAGGAGCGCAGTAACAGTACTGTGACCAGTACGAAAGCCAGATTGAAATGGGGAAATTAGAGCATTAGACGATAGATATTTGGAAATTTGGCCATGAACAATGTGTTCGAGAACTTTGGAGAGGAAAGGAAGAATGGAGATGGGTCTAAAGTGAGATAAGGAAGTAGGATTGCTGACTTTAGGAAGTGGTATTATGTGTGCCTGTTTCCAGGCCGACGGAAATATACCAGAGAAGAGAGAAAAGTTAACAATATGAGTGAGGATGGGGAGTAGCTCTGAAATAATGGGTATTATCATTCTCGAACACAAATTATCATGGCCCGTAGCAGAGGAAGAAATAGAGAGAAGGGATTTTTTGATATCGTCTTCAGAGACAGGACAGAAGTTAAATTGTGTGAGTACAAGAAAAAATATACCCTATAACCTATTTATACAGATATTTATTCAAGAAATCGTCCTGGGAGATTTTAATAAACTGTTACAACAGCCCACTGACAGTCATCTGACAGCCATCTGACAGCCACCTGACAGCGAGCCACTCCAGCGACAAGCCAACGATTGCCATGCCAACCATAGCCAAGCCACTAACAGCCATAACTACCGGACGCCTCCGGTGGGGATAAAGCTTTATAATGCCCTGCAAGCCCATTGTCGCGGTCTTGTCGCACTCGATTGTAATAAGTTGTAAGGGGAAGCTCTGCCCGAATAAAGTTATAAATCAGTTCCTGTTTATTTTTTACCACTGTCGTTACACTCAGAAGTGGTATCGAAAACAAAAAACCTACGATTAAACGACGCTCTGATACATTTAAAAGTCAACGGTCACCTAGTACAAAGGACGAGGTCTGAAAATTCAAACGAAGCACACCGCCTGCAAGGAAAATATTGAAGAATCGCCCATCCCAGAATCACAAGGTACAAATTGAAGAAGCAGTCGACGATCTGGATGGAACACTAAGCGCCTGCCCTCAGTACCGCATCATTAATTCCATAATTTGACCCTGAAAACGAAGACTGCGGCCAATAACCACCTGTGAGACACTTCGAGTTACAAGAAGTATCCATTTCTCTGCCAGTAACACTTCTACGGTAAATGAAGGCTACCTCAAGGTCGTCAACAGCGGGCCCAAGGACATGGAAGGGAGGAACCGTCCTACTTCACGCTGAGAGCTGCCAGGAACCATGCATAAATAACAAGGTCAGTTAACATGCCAATATTTGCAAAATATTAGCCAAATGCCATTAGCCAAATATATTAGCCAAATGTGTTTTACCATGAAGTGCCCCATGTGTTGATAATTATGCCAATCGTAGGCAAAATTAGGTAATTTGGTAGGCCCGATAAGTAAATCATTTAGATATAAATAACTACAATTATTTCATCAAACTATTGTCAGTGGTATATAGCATTCCTAGGCGATCTCTTGCTACCGTCAGTCGATATTCAAACAGGTATAAACTTATTGGATAAAGTTCTTGACAAATTGCAAACGAGGAACTTAAAATTAATTATGAGAAACCGTTAATTTTTACATATTTCTAATTTAGGTAAAATATCATGTGATGGCATTCAACCGGTTGAATTTAAGTTGATACATGTGTCTTTATTTCCCGTCTCGAGTAATGTAAACAAAGTGCGTCAATTTATTCTATGTAGTTATTTATGAGGCCAACAGGAGTAAAACGCGAGTTTTGTAATGCGTAAAAGTATATGATTCACTGCAGCAAACAAAATCAGAAAAATATGATATTCTTGTAACTTGATATGCAAGTAACATAGTGTTGTGAAAACATACTACAACTTTGCTCGATAGTTTTTTTGCCAAATAATTCTACAAGCAACATACTAAAATCATAGTGTTTTACTTTTTTTAGTTCAATAGTTTTGTTGTAAATCGCAAAATATCACTAATTCCGCACTATTCGCCCGCAGCGAAAGACGTAACAACCGCTTTGTAGTGCAAGCTGATTAGAACTTTATTCTAACAGATTTTCAAACGAAGTTTGAACCACCACAAATATAGTTGCTAATTTGAGGTAGTATAGGCTCTTAGGAAAGTCCATTCATAACTTTGCAATAATAGCTCGATTGTATAACAAACTAACAAAAAGAAAAATACGATGTGGGTATGAATAAGAGGCAAGTCACATAAATCTTTTATGGAGATTCCCAACAGAAATTCACTCGTATGCAGCAAGGTATCTTTTATAAAAGCAGATTGACGGTAGTTGCACCCTGTCCTTTAGTTTAGTCGCGTTACCAGTCAGAAAGAGTGTTAATCATGATTTTGGGCTTTAATCCCTTGCAGTAATGAAGTTGTTGCGAAGATATTATCGTATATATGTGTAATGTAAAAATGTCCATGTAATTTCGGACTGTACTGCAGTGCGCGATACAATGACTAAACGTGATCTTATGCCATGCATTGCTCGATATTACAAACAAAAGCCAAGCAAAATCCAGCAAGCCAAAACCGAAGCTAAAGTTAAAATCTATGCCTATGCCTGCCTTTGCTTCAGCCTTAGGTAAGTAGATCGTTTGATGAATGCCGTTTAATGTGTACCATTTAGAGGTTAACGATTAGTTCAGTACAGTGCAATGACAAGATGAAAAGCCAAAAAGTTGTATTGTTTTGCTGCAAAGTGGATGTACAGATAGTTATACCTATAGTGAATAATTCTAGTATTGATAGTAGTCTATAACGTAAACAAATCTTTACGGTACCCGATTAGTTGTGTCAAACTTCGCGCGATGGGAAATATTACAAAATGCATCATGACGATGTTGGCCAAGGCGTAAAGTTCGTAAAGAACGAAGTTCTGAACTTATATATAAGAACAAAATTTCTGGTTTCCATTTATAAATTACCCGATTTATACGTAAACATTAATAAGTGACGTCATGTTTACATTGTGCTTACGGGAAAGCGGATACGGTATGAAAGAGGGTCAATGACATTCAATTCCTAAATCTACTGAACCAATGAAAATGGTAAATATCGATAGTTTGAGCCCTTCTGGCTAAACAAAAAAAAGGAGTACCAGTGGGTACATGTTTATATTGATACATGCTTTCACTAAATTCGTTGTTTCTGAACCAACGCGTACTGTCAATAATTCTGTGGTGACAATTAGTTTAGATCGCAATTATTTTTTCAGATCACATTGTTTCCGACCATGGCTTGGTCTTTACGAGTAGATATTTCAAGAAGTTTGTAACGGAACAGCAGTTTAAAAATACGTTAACTGTTAACAGCTATTGCGTGTCATAGGTTTGCTAAGAAGAATAATATTAATTAAGTCTATTTACAATCATTTTTGTTAATGTAACTTGGCGCTAATAATACATGTAGCAAGTTAAATTTTAATTTGAATATGGTGATAGAACCGAGGTCTCGAAATTAGACTACGCCTGTAGGTATCTTGGGGGCCCGAGTTTCATTATCTTAGCATTAGTGATAATAGCTTTAAAAAAAAAAAGTATTCATGGTGTTGATGGGGTTAAATGGTGTTGTGTGTAAAAGTAATGAAGTTTTGCCATCGACACGCTAAGAAGCATGTGTGTTGGTACCTACATGTGTGTGTGCGTGTGTCATATTGGTATCCAGGTTTATAGTTAACTTAAATTGTTTCTTCAGTTTCTTTATACGATAGTTTGGCAAACTTAGTTTTTTTTAGTTATCTTTTCTTATATGAAAAGTGTTTCATGTTTTTAATGTCTCTGATTCTACGTTTAATGAGTAGGTCGAAGTGTGGAAGGCACTAATCGCACAATCGAAGCATCTCATTATGGGGACAATAGGTTACCAAACATAATTTGGAGTTTTAATAATACTGTTAATAATACAACAGGGTACCTATAAGCCTATGAGCCTTACGATTTATCCTAGACCGGGTTTCTGATCCAGTGCAATTTATAAGCGATAGGGTTATCTACTACTCGAATTAGAAAAGCTGGAAAGAAATCGAGACGTAACTAATTAGATACAAGGCGAAAAATAATAATAGCTGATAATAGTGATTACGCACAGTGGCGCCAGGCGCTGACTACCAGCAGCAACAAGGTCAATGCTGATAACATCACGCTTGTAATGCCCGAAGGGTTAGGTAGAGGTGTACCCATGAGTACACACACATAGTAGTATACAGTAAAGTTTAAGTCCCATGCAATAGGGGGCGAGCCTGTTGCCAAGTTAATTCTTGTATGTTAGAGGATTTATATTCTGGTCCACATTAAGTGATATTGAGGAGTTAGGTAATGATTGACATAAACTAAGAAGTACAAAAGGTCATAAAATAATTATGATACAACGGGTTTACAGGCTTAGTATCCGTTGATTCCCTATGACTATATCGTAGCGGTGCTTAAATGTCTGATAGCACCAGTAGTGTGGATGAACAATTGAACACCGAAGATTTCATAAATCTTCTTGAGAGATCAAAGTTTATTGCCCCATTTTAACTTGGTTTTTTTGAGCTGACTTGTAATCGTTGTTTTGTGGTTCCCATTGCGGGAGCAATTGTTTCAGGACGGCCGAATGTTACAACAGCCCACTGACAGTCATCTGACAGCCATCTGACAGCCACCTGACAGCGAGCCACTCCAGCGACAAGCCAACGATTGCCATGCCAACCATAGCCAAGCCACTAACAGCCATAACTACCGGACGCCTCCGGTGGGGATAAAGCTTTATAATGCCCTGCAAGCTCATTGTCGCGGTCTTGTCGCACTCGATTGTAATAAGTTGTAAGGGGAAGCTCTGCCCGAATAAAGTTATAAATCAGTTCCTGTTTATTTTTTACCACTGTCGTTACAAAACAAACATCCGGCTTTTCCCCAGCGCGGCCGCGTGGAGTTTGGAAATAAATTTACTGGAGTCTGCTTCCGGAATAAAAAAGGCTACTATCTTCTACTATCTCAGGTAATGGACAATTTATGAGAGAGAATTACGAAAGAGTTACAAATTCTAAAATAAAAATCGGTCAACAAAAACGCAAAAAAAAAACGATTTCGGTTTTTTTTTTCACTTTCTATTTGCGAATCGTTTTTGTTTAGCTAATGACTAGCTTTAGTCTTATTATTTAAAATATTAGTAGGCATAACTCCTGTTTCAGTACCAGTAACTACACGAAGATGTATATTTTTCCAGTTCGCAGCTTCCAGCGTGGAATTACATGGATAGTTCGGCTTAGGTGATAGTTTGTGAATCGTAGTGGGCCGATACTCGCAGGAATCGATCAAGTCAGCGGTGCTCAACATTTATACACAGACACGGAAAACTTGGCTTTTCTGAGTGATTTTAGCTGTGTGCAGTCTTTATTCTCAAAACATGTACCTGAAAGTATCTATCAATTGAAATCATATCCAAAGGCAGGAAAAACCGCGTAAAGTTTGCGAATTACGAAGTATGTATTTTCCTACTATATTTAAACCAAACGATTACTAATAATTATTTGCTAGAAATTAATTAAAACATCAATCAAGTTAACACGGTAGTAAAGTGATATTATAAATGTTGAAGAAAATCTTTGTCATTCTCTTACCCTTTTCTGATTTCACGACTGCCTTTCTCATCAGTTGTCTTGTTGACTGTTCACTTGTTCAGCATGACGTCATGGAATCAATCTTTAAATCGGGCAAAGCGAAATACGAATATCTTCAGTAGCTGGTCTCTGGAACCTGTATTTCGTGCCCTTACTTCGAAACCCAACTAACTGCACAAAATGTAGTTTCGAGAAAATCGTGTTTAAAGGTTCAAATCGTAAAATTTCTATTAAAACAACTGATAATGAGGAGAGTACATGTATTTTTGATTTTTTATTGTATTCATTATTCGGATGGAAGAGAAAAAAGAACTAAATTCTCAAAACAAATACGAAAAATTAAGGATTGGCTTGAAAAGTGCTGCAGATTAGCGGTTTTACCTGTAGCCGCAATGTTTTCTTATCTTTTGAAGAATAGAGTTTGGAAAGCAGTTTATTTATGAATTTAATTAAACGAAATTTGGATGTTCACCTAATGGGTAATTGCTAAAACTATGTAGAAATATTAAGTCTCTTTACTCAGTTATTAAATTGTTATTGTTTATCTAACTTGAATCATTTCAAAACCACTTAAACGGCTATAAAATGTTTTTCCTGGCAAAAAACATTGTTTTCAGTGCAAAAACATTGCTTTAACCGACACTTATTGGGTTTTGCCTGTTCTTTATTTCAAAAATCTCCTGTTATGATACCTTATCTAAAAGCTAAATCCAGAACGGAGTGTCATATCGAAAAACGGGTTTTACCAGTATGTAGATCTTGAAAAGGAGATTCTAACGGTATTTGTAACTCATTTTTGCCCATAAGTGACTTTAGTTGGTTTTCGCTTTAAGGGCACGATTTGTGCCCAGCATAAGCGTCCAGACAAAATGCAAATGTTGGGAACCCCTGTCCTAAGTTCCAGTGCAGCTCTAGTCGCGTGGAACTCGACGCGATTTGCGACGCCGCCGAGTCGTTTACTGCTATTGTTAGTATAAGTCCTGCATGGGTGTACAGTCGAACAAGCTTATTGATATGCAGGCGGAACGAGAATTTATTTGAATACTCTATTATGTACACCATGAAAATTACAGGAACTATACATAGGTACAGACCATCCATCATTTTTTTGGTCTTCGTCTACTCTTATTAACAATCGCATTCATCCTCACTTCATGTTAACTAACTCTAATTAAAAACTGCTAAATATGTCAAAATACCTTTCCTTTAATTGCGGTGCGGTGATAATCCTTCTTATATCTCCTTCTTAAATCTTTTAGTCATCCATACGGCCATAAAAGTGGAATTCTCACGATCATATTAACAGTATAAATATAGAAACCGAACTCCAAAGTAGCATCGTACATCACTAGCTGAGGGACTTTGAAGTGACAGGGCAATTTCATCATCTATTTTGGAGTTAAATTAGTAAAGTTAACTTATCTAACAGTACCTCATTTTAAACAATGTTCTGAGTGTGCTAAATAATCAATTATTTTGGATCTCTCTGTTAAGTAAAAAGGTATCTACACTAATATTATAAAGAGGAAAGATTTGTACCTATTTTTGTATGTTTGTATGTTTGTAATGAATAGGCTCAAAAAGTACTGGGCCGATTTCAAAAATTCTTTCACCCTTGGAAAGCTACATTCACCTTGAGTAACATAGGCTACTTTTTATCCCTGTATTCCCACGGGAACGGGATCTACGCGGGTGAAACCGCGGGACGTCCGCTAGTTATTCATATAATAAGGACGGAAGTTGTTAGTAGTGTAGTTAGACATACAATGTTACCTGCACACTAAGCTGTTTGTTTGCTTGTACAGCTCACAAAATCGCATATACAGCCGGCTTGATCGGCTATAGCCTGGAACCTAGGTGTCTAGGTGCTCTGTGCTCGCCTGTATTGTACATACTTATCGGATTGAATCCGTGTGAGTATAGATAGCCGAATGGACTTTCGAAATGTACTGGGACCGAACTTAAAAAGAATTTTGATAGTGTTGTTGATAAAATATCATCTTCCTAGCCTTTTCCCAACTATGTTGAGGTTGTCTTTCAGTCTAACCGGATGCAGATGAATTCTAGTATATAACATGGAGCGACTGCCTATGCTTGTATTGTGCAAATCGTAAAATAACCAAAGATATTTGGCTAATATAATATTTTGAAAGTTTTTTAAAACAACGCACGAAATTTTTATTTCGCGGTCTACCCTGGCGTTTCCCTCTTATGTTACAATTCCCAAACGATAAATCTTAAAGTACTGTTATCACCTCTAGAAATGCTCATTTTATTATCACAAAGAACCTAATAAAACTTGGAATGTACAACTCGGGTATCGTTAAAACAATACCATATTATAGCGCTTTAATCAAATTTCGAGCCTCCGGGAAACCGTTCGGTGTTTCGAAACGTTGAAAAATTATCCTCGTACAGTTTAATTCTTAATATAATTAAGATTAATTAACAAATTCTCTCTCTCTCCCTGTATTTTAATTAAAACTTGGAAGTCTTGGACCGTTTATAAGTAAGGCGTGGACTACAATGTCGGATAGAGGAGCTAGTAGACTACACTATTTTTGTAACGAGTTGATTGAATATTTTATTTTTCGAAGCTTCGAAGGACTTTTAAAGACAATAATTGCATTGACATTATGATATTGAGACCCATTTATATTTATAACTACCAAAATTAGCCATACAGGTACGGTACATAAAGTTACCTAGCGCCTAACCGTAGTGACAGAGGGTAATCAACACTAGTCTGCCTCCTAATTGACAATCATCTGCGTTTATAAATCTGTCAAAAAGCAAGCAAGGGTTACAATCCTTTTTTTGTAGCTATGAAATCATCAAATGAATCCTCTCACTCTGGGCAGAGCGGTAGGAAGTGTCAGAATTCTACTGACTAAAACCACACAAGTTTCTTCTTCGCCCTTGTGCCGAGGCCGCGGGTTAAACCCGCAGTCCCGATAGGAAGGCTACGACCCTCACTGATACTATTCATCAGAAAGTCAATAAGAAGCATTTCCAATTTTTAAAGACATTTTTGGAAATGCCTAGACCTAGCCAAGTCTCACCAGTGTATCCCAACCTCACAAGACAGGCCTTTAATGGATTTAATTGATTGCTTCCCAAAAGTTTAATTCTAAACTTTAGGTGAGATAAACTAAGTTTGATTTTATTTAACGCTTTTGTTCATTATTCTTGTTTATCGGTTACTTGGCAAGTTTTATTTAATTAATTTTAGATCAAAGTAACGTTTAATTTGTGTTTAATTTCAAAGGAACATCGTCTCAAGTTTTTCGATGGAAATTGGCCGGTTTTAGGGTCAATAAATTCATCAGAGTTGTCCGATAAAATTGGCAAATGGATTATGCTGTTTATCTCCATGATTGAACTTCTTTGGTCATTTTCCATTTGTAGATGAGTAATATGTTTCTTACGAAAAAAGTAGTTAGATATTAATTGTTCGAGATAAGTTTTGGATTTATTAATATCCAAAACTATCTTTATGAACTGTTAATCGTAGTAGCAATAGTATTTAACCTTACTAAATAGTAAGGTTATATGAGAACTTTGCGGTTTAACCCTGGACCGAACAAACTGGAAATCGTTGGGGAAAGCCTTTGCCCAGCAAATCCAGCAATGAGACGACGAAAGCTATAAACATCATCTGCCTTGCCTTTACCCAAGTATTTATTTATTTATTTATTCAGAAAATATTTTAGGCTTAATGTATACCAGCATCACTACGCTTATAGCAAACAATTCTATGCTGGGGTCAATTTTCATACTAACCGAATACACCTGAATACCAGTATTTTACATGAAGCAACAGCTGTTTTTCTGACCTCTACAACCATTTGGTGTGTAGAGAAGCAGAAGCTAACAGCTTATCACGGAGTAAAATAAAACTTAGGTAATTAAAAATATTATATTTTGCATGGAGTAGTTTGGGAACTTACTTTGAAGTACTATGTGAATATCCTACACTTTTGGTAAGTTTACCGATGGTAGCCATGGGAAACGATACATCATAGCATTATATTGATATGTCACCTAAATTTTCACTACACACATCATATTAGTAAAGTCACATCACATCAGTGTAACCCAATCTGAAGCAAGTCGAAACTAATGGATGGCAACCCATAATATAGTGTTGAAAGCTTTTAGCTCACTAGGTTACACGTTACCAATTATTAGGATTTTAACGTAAAATCAATACTTTGTACATATATCCGGGAACTTCGAAATAGACCACTAAACATTGAGATAGTAATTTTAATTTATTGGTTGTCATTGTCAATGATTACGGGTAGTGTAAACCTGACTGACACCCTAAGCATAGTTAAGTTGGGTTTCAGTAATTACTTATGGAACCATTTTTATGCATTAGACAACAATTTGAACCGTTAAAAATCGCAAAGCGAGGATTTCTAACTTTTGAAAGTTCTAACTTCAAGGAATTTTATTATTAAAATCGTGTCATAAAATTAAATATGTAGATACGGGTGTCGCAATCTGACTAGTAAGAATGAGTGTTACGCTGTGCAGATTAGATAGATTTCACGATATAATATTTATCTTTTCACTGGTTTTCTTACGTTCCGGGTTTCCCGAAAAAAAAATCAGATTCACTCGCCTTATTAGTTACGATGTTGACGCTGTTGCAAGCGCCATGATCGCGGGTTAACTGTTAATAATGAATTAAATACGCAAAACAAATACGAATAAAAAACAAACATAATACCAAGTCGTAAATCAGTAGTAGTTTCGTCGGTTTCAGTACATAAATCCAAAAATATAACAGTTTGTTATGAACCAAAAACTTTCTTGGACAAGTTCACGACTACGCACTTTTTTCATTAAAAAGAAATTATGAAAGTCAGAGGAAGTAAGTCATGAAAAATAATTGCCTTCTTTTCGAGATTAGAGAAGTTTAATAGAATATTGGAACAGGAAAGTAAAAAAGATTGCACCAACTTGCGTCCAGGAAAAAAAATATTCTGGAAAGTTATTTTCTCATAAAAGATTAGCAAACTAATTGTCGAAAGATGACGTGAAGTTGGTTAATGTACACATACAGAAGATGTATTCTTCGCCCCGTATATTTTGTATTTCCCACTGCTGGGAAAAACTTGTCCTTTCGTTGAGTTGGAGTGGGCCGCGTAATTCACCACCCGTGCTCAATGCTGGCTGGTGATGCCATGAGGTCTTCGATTTTTTAGTTATAGGAGATGCTGGTGCATGGGCGGTACGGTAGTTAAGATTTTAAATAGGATTATACATGCGAAGAGAAAGAATGAATGCCGGGGATCTCAGCTCGAATCAGACTAGAAGTAGAAAAGACAGCTCTATTTACCCATTTACTGCCACGGGGACCCTCGGAAGGTCGATTGGACCAGGTGGATACGCAATGGCGATGGCTGGTCTCGACACACGACGGTGGCAAGCGAGACGGGAGGCACACCTTTATTTTTAATCGACTTCCAAAAAGGAGGAGGATCTCTATTACACACAAAATACTCAACAGGAGATATCTTTACATTAGATAGAAGAGCACAAAGGTACTGCTTATTTCATAAGATATTTCTTCCTGCAGACCTGCGTGAGGTTTATGTGTGTTCCTCTCAGCAGTTTTGAGTAGACCAGGTACCTACTAAAGAAATATGGCGTATACGGTCTCTCCCGAATGGTGAACGATTCGTTCTCGTTCACTAAACAAGGTCTGTGTGGCCCTTGGGGGGCTGCGGGTAGTTCGAAAGAGATACCGCAGCCCTGGATATAAAGGGCTAAGAAGGAACATGGGTGGTTTTTAGTCAGTAGAAGTCTGACACTCCCTACTACTCTGCCCAGAGCGGGAGGTCATTTGACGATTTCCCACCCTCAAAAAAAAGGGCCTGTGGGGTCAGCCAGGACTTCTTGCTGATTGAACAAAAGAACGGCGAGTAGAACTGGTTTTCACGCATTGTTTTCCTAGAAATAAATGTCTCGAGTAGCGAATCCTTGCCGCTCGTCGTGATAAATGTCCACACTCGGTAACAAAGGCCTATTGCTAAACAAAGGGCCTTTAGTGCGTGGCAGTAAAAGAGTATCGAATGTAGAGGACGTTACAGTGAAAGATGGCAGGCATTACAGCCATTACACCTGGATTTGAGTCTAAGTTATGAGCTGAGAGAGTGTTGGTACAAGACTATACGTTTTCTAAAGTCCTGGGGTCCGACTATGACGTCTAAAAACAGTCCTAACTTAATCTTATTCCAGTGCGGAAACGCGACAGAACTATACAGGGTGTCCAGCGCCATCTCTTTTCCACACTGGATTAAGAATAAGTTAGGAGTGTTTTAAGACGTCATAGTAGGGCCTGGTTAGTATTTTGATGGCTTTGGAGAAATGTGACTAAATAGTCCATTGTAGTCTGGCATCATTATTATCAACTAGCTGAACCCGCGGTGTTACCCGCGATAAAAAGCTTTGCACATATACAGAAACTTGGAAAAATGAAAAACATCAAATTTTACTATGTATTTTTCCGAGATTAAATGTAGCCAATTTGTTACATCAGAATATAAGTTATCTTGATACCAAATTTCATCCAAATCCGTTAAGCTGATTGGGCGTGAAGGAGCTTAACAATCACTATGAAAGGGTAAAATTCTAAAGCTTATCAGATGGGGACCATGGGTATTAGTGCCCCGCGGTTTTTTATAGCTTTTGTTGTCCCCCAAACGCTCGGACTCTCTTTCAACTAAATGAGCTGACATTTTCAATTGCATCTGAAACAGACGGTATGGAAATTGAAGGGATTTATTATAATGTATAAAAATTTCTACGTCCAGCAGTAGATATCTATAACCTCAGTTGATTGAGTACTTAAAACGCCAACTCCCATACCTTAGGCTACCGTCAACAAGTGGTCGCTTCAAGTCGTCTAAAAGAACGTAACACGCATTAATTCTCTACGTACTCTCGTTTTACTAAAGGCTAGGCGTGAGTGCTCTCCTAAATTGCCTAGGCACTCAAACTCGTTCATAAATAACTTGGAACACCTGAGGCTTTACAGGCTGGGCTAATAATTGAATTCTCTTTTGTCATATTATTATCATGTTATCATTATCAGCAGCCTAATGTTCTCACTGCAGGGACTCAGACCCCCTCTCTAGGAGAGCGATGGGCTATAATCCAATACGCGAGCCCAGTACGTGTTGGTAGATGTCACATTCTTCGAATTTTTTGGTTCTAAGACTTACCGGTTTCCTCACTAACACATACTTGCTTCGAAATTAATTATTCTTAAAAATTCTTCATGATATTTTTTCTTAAGGGTTTTTCTTGCCATTGTATCTACCGACATCTGTAATACTTAATTTTAGAACAAGACGTTAACAAGAGCAGATCAAAGAAAATAAAAGTCAAGAGAAAAAGGAAAATGCCCGTTGTCAAGAGGAATTTGAGGCGAAAGGTAAGATACCCAATTTAATATACAGGGTGTAGAATCGAATCCTTCACGAAGCCGTCAAAGTATTATGTACATCAAACTAAGTACCCCTACGCAAAAATTACTACTGGGAAACGACTTTTTTTGGCGTAAAAAATCACTTTTGGGGTAAAAAAATCTCATTTTACGATAAAACTCAATGTAGCACTCTTAAAACATATGCGAGAGGATGATTTGAGTAGTAAACTGGTCATGGAGGTAATTTAATTAAGTTATAACCTGAAAAACAGTATTTAAAAAACAGCTGTGAAAAATTTGTAACTTTGACCCCCAATATCTGTGTAACTATAAGGGGTTCCCAGATAGGCTCTAGAATAAGTGCCCTTCCACCTCCTTACGGGTACTTTTACACCCTTTATTATTTATAGTATCACCTTTTCGAGGTGACTCGTTGTTCAGTTTTTCGAGGTGGCGTGCATTCGTGGTTAAGTATTTCGAATTCATAAACTTACGGGACTTATTAGATGTTACACTTTTCTAAGTCACGTATCACATTCCACCGTTCACAACTTCAGCTTAATACTAGTATTTTACATGATATCATTGCCAATCTGAGTTCACAACAAGATTGGTTGTCACACCGAACGAAGTTCCTCAAAAAACTGACACATACATAATATTATATCCTATAGTATAATTCCTTCACAGATTCCCAAAAACTTCTAAGAAATCCTAAATCGTACCCTACGTTTTGTCATTCCGCACACAATCGCTAGATCTTCAATATATTACCTTTTCTACCTGAAAACAAACATAGGTCACCCGACCTGGGAACACGAAGGAAAGCCCTTTTATCCTCAGCCCCATTTGTCTGCACACCCGGGAATAGGCAGGTGTCCTCATAAATATATAGGGAGAATTTATATCCGGGTGTACCCTAATATCGATGTTCGGGTTACCTATTCATTTTGTGGTTGATATTTACATCTGTTTGGGATTGACTTAAGGGCTTTTTAAGGTAAATTAGGCTAATATTTAATATTTTAGGATAAGTTTTAGGGAAAGGTCGACCAAGATAGTTCTTGGTCTACGGGGCGACATCTTCTGAAAGTGTGGAAGTAAAAGAGTGGCGAAAAACGTGTAATATGTCTGTTGTGGGTAAGATCGTTCCTTCGTCGACCTCATCTCTAGTCTGTCTTCAGGATGAGATTGGTGTCAATGAAAGTATATAAAAGTATCTAAAGTATCTAATAAACTCTTTTGCAAAAAAAACGGGCACTTCATATTTTTTTCTCTACTTCAATGAAGAAGGACAAGTAAGAGGTTTTATTAATTTGACGATGTATTGGCATGTTATTTGAAGAATCCTGGCATGATTCTGTACGTTCCAAATTTAAATTTTGAAAATAACAAAAGGAAAATAATGATTATTATAGATTATTGAAAAATTGCTTTACTAATGGCGCGAATTGCTGAAACGATTTTATTACTGATTACTAAAATTTTAAAACTTTTTGGATATTTTCTGCAAATTAAACAATTTTATCATTCTTTTTACATTAAATACCACTTTTTGACATGAGTAATAAAGCGATAAGGGCCGGTAAAATTATAGCCCTACTTGAAGAAGGTTGTTCGCAAACTTACGTGTCTCAGCGGCTAAATGTGAGTCGTTCAACTGTCCAGAGGACTTGGCAACGGTATCAAGAGACCGGTTCGGTCAAAAGAAGACCCGGTTCGGGAAGAAAACGACGCACAGAACCAAGAGATGACCGCTTTTTGGAGAGTCAGGCCTTGCGGAATCGTAAGGCGTCAAGTGTGGACCTGAAGAAGAGCCTTGAAGAAGTAAGAGGAGTAGAAGTTAGCTTGTGGACCGTCAGGAGGAGGCTTTTGGCTGCCAATATCAGGAGTTACCGCCCGGCTCGGGGACCTAAATTACTCCGTGAGCACCGTGTTGCTCGACTTCAGTTTGCTCGAAACTGTGCTTCATGGACTCTGGAGGACTGGAATAAAGTATTGTTTTCTGATGAAGCTAGAATCTCTTTGTGTGGAGAGGACCGACGCCGGCGAGTGCTACGAAGACCACGGGAACGCTATGCGGAAGTGTGTTTCGAAGAAATCACTTCTTATGGCGGAGGCTCCGTTATGTTTTGGGCAGCAATTAATTCGACGGGGCGTACGGAGTTAGTTCTCATAGAAAATGGAACATTAAATGCACACCGGTACATAATGGAAGTCCTAATTCCATATGCACAACCCGCATTGACTGCACTTGGGGAAGATTCCATTTTTATGGACGACAATGCTCGCCCGCACCGTTCTGGCGACGTGGAAGCGTACATGCAAGAAGTTGGGATCCGTCGTTTAGATTGGCCAGCTCGAAGTCCTGACCTCAATCCAATTGAGAATGTCTGGGATGTTCTAAAGAGACGGGTAAGATCAGTGCAACATGCTCCACAAAACATCAGGGAGCTAAAAAGAGTCATTGCAGAAGAGTGGGAACGTATTCCTCAAAACGTCATTAAAAACATCGTGGAAAGCATGCCCAGAAGGATTCAAGCTGTGATTTTGGCAAGAGGAGGTCACACTCGTTATTAGGTTATTACATTTGTAACTTTATTTAATTAAACAAAGTAAAAAAATCTTCTTGTCTTTATTGCCGACCACTTCTTATTGTTTGGCCGTGTACATCGGTTTTAAAGAATTCATAGATTTTTTTTTTAAATTGCCACAGTTCACTTCACGCGTATTAATTTACACGATTATAAGTATACAGACTACGTCAAACAATTAAATTTCATTGAATTAACTCAAATCGACCTTAGAACGTAAATTTCCTAAGGTGCCCGTTTTTTTTGCAAAGGAGTGTATAAAGAAAATATTGTTGGAATCACAGGTTGGAATCGAGATTTAATACAAATTAAATTGCAAAACAACACGCGGTATAAATGCAAAGTATCGCTTGATACATAAATTATAAGTTTTTAGATTGGTTTTACTAGTTACAGTTATTATTTTGGAGAGTGTATCTCTATTTAATAAATAATTCACTAAGTATATATTCTGAGCTTTTGAGTGCAAATGAGGGAAACTGGAAAGTTTGGTAACCACCCAACAGCTGTGCCAACAGTACCACATGGGAATATTTCAGCAATTAGTTTGTGGACACACCTAATACAAGAATACATGTACATATACATCTAAATATACCTACAGTTGCATTTGGTCATAGTGAAATCTTAGACAGCTGTCGAAACCTACAATCGAGTAGCTACAGATAACATACCATCACGCCCGCAATCCCCGATGGGATAAGTTAGGTTAAGTCACTGAGAACCAGAGGTGTATCTACTTTATACTATACTAGCTGATGCCCGCGGCATCGCCCGCGTGGATGTCAAATTATATACTAAAACCTTTCTCTAGAACCATTCTATCCTTTGTTGAAAATAGCATGAAAATCGGTGCAGCAGTTTTTGAGTTTATCGCGAACAGTCAGACAGACAGACGCGACGGAGAATTTTGTTTTATAATAATTATTATGTAAAAATTTCGCCAGTTAGGTATGTTAAAGTCCCATTGTAAGAGGACTTTCCTATTGCCATCAACCGTGCACAAAGCCAGACTCCATTGCTGCTACTGAGAAATTCACTGAGAAATTCGTGATGGGAAAACTCAATAACTCTTAAGGGTAAACAAGCCAACGGCACGAACTAGTTGGTGGGCGGAGCTAAAATGCATGCTATTTCATCCGACATCACGAGCGAAATGCATAGAGCGAAAGAGACACAACTAAAACGGACGCGCGAAATTTTCTATGCAGACCTTTGGTATATTTGGTTTCATGAAAAATCTATTGCATGTATCTGTTCAAAATCAAATTATTTAAATTTTTTAATAACTAATCTATGTCCGTATGGTTTCACTTTTTTCTTTTTCATACTATATACGTTACTTATTTACGCCCAAAGATGAGTTAAAATCAGTGCTAAAATATGAAAGTTTTGACGTTCATAACTTCCAAATCAATATTTTTTTTCCAATTCTGCTTCCATACAGACCTAGATAATGATAAGACCAGTAGATACAATTTTTAATTTTGAACCTACACCGTCAAACAGAGGAGTAATCACTTTCATAAGTTTGTATGGAAGAATGACTGGCTTGTTCAACCTTAAGTAAAACTCTAGCTCTTAATATCTTGCCCAACCCGGGAATCGAATCCAAAACCACAGCAGTCGTGCTTGCGAGCACTAGACCAACAAGGCAGGACCCTACCTATAGATAAAACTAATCTAATTACCGTAGTAAACAACTCTTTAATTAGAAACTCAATGCTAGAAAAAACTTAATCCAAACAAACTACGTACAACGTAGTTACAAAACTACCCGCTCGCTAATCCGTACATTGTCAAAGGGTAGTCCTGAGCAAATAGCCGTCCATCCGGTCACAATCCGGTTAACTCAAATATTGGAGTCTGTATGTAACTTTGTACGATTACCGAACCGTTTCCGAACCTTTCCGAGAACATGAAAATAGTGCACAAATTAATAGTTGATGTTTTATTAGGAAAGATTTTATTTAGATTAATATGTATCGTTTTTCGAAGTATATCGATGGCTTGTCAATTACGCCTGTAATCCTCGAATAGTTAGGCAGAGATTATATGCTAAACTAGATTTTGCCAGCGGCTTCGCCCGCGTGGATGTCGGAAAATATCAATAATGACGATTTTCCATACAAACTTTCATCCCCTATTTAACTTCCTTAGGGGTTGAATTTCGAAAAATCCTTCCTTATTCCTTGTCTACATTGTAAAAGGAACCTCTGTGCAAAATTTCAGCTTTCTAGGTCAAAGGATTTGGGCTTATGAGTCAGTGAGTCAGTCAGTCAGGACTTCTCTTTTTTAAACGGTTTTACTTCGATCAATTTGATAATAGTACTAGATTAAGCATCAGGAACAAAACTAAGTCGCTCAAGTGGCCACGTTTGCACACACGTAAACATCTACATAACATCTTAGAAAAAAGTTCAATAGTATTAACAACTTCAGATGATTATAAACCTTAACACCTAAACATAACGTTCAATTATCATTGTAAAGTATATTTATTTAAGCCCTTTCATCAGAGAAAGATTAGAAGCAAAACATTTTAAATGTCGCTCCAAAGTAAAAAGTCATCAGTACAAAAATATTCATTCGAAAATGAAACTTAAATTCTAAGCAATACGGTTAAAAGCATTTTGTGTACATTGTCGTGCTTATTCTATTGCGGAACTAGCGTTCCCTGTTCAAGAACATGATACAATAGTTGGTGCGTTGTAGCAAACATTGGCCAAACAATTATAATATTCGCTGATTTAATTATATTTACAGTTTAATTATGTTTAAATATTATGAAAAAGCACTTAATGATATTAAATTACCGAAAAAAAGATATTCCTTCCAAAACCTTGGTGTTACGGTGGTTATTTACGCAGTTTTTGAACGCATACTGCGGTATTTTGACGTCCTAATGTTGGCTATGATTGGACCATACTGATTTGAAATAAGACCACAAATACGTTTGTGGTCTTATATATCGGGCCGTTTTTGAAGCGCTTACCGGGAATCTATTACATTATTGATCGAAGCGGTTTTATTATTATTAAACGGTTTTATTTAGCTCACCCCGTTTGTTTTATTCTTTCTTGGATCAAATTTAGTAACTAAAATTTCACCCTCTTCCTGTCAACCGATTAATCTGAAATTTTGTATACACTTTGGGTTTTAATGACAATACAATTATGTTTATTCATTATCATTATAAATTCAAGATGGCCACCGCTACAAAATGGCGGATAATTTATGTTTTTTTAATCCCATCAATATGGGTATCAAATGAAAGGGCTCAACAAGCAGAATACATACACTATAAAAAATTGAAATCCAAGATGGCGGCCGCTACAAAATGGCGGATAACGTAGTTTTTATCAATCCCATCAATATGGGTATCAAATGAAAGGGCTCAACAAGCAGAATACAATATACTATAAAAAATTGAAATACAAGATGGCGGCCGCTACAAAATGGCGGATAACTTAGGTTTTATCAATCCCATCAACATGGGTATCAAATTAAAGGTCTCAACAAGTAGAATACAATTTACTATGCAAAAAAATTAAACAGAATGCGAAATAAAAACTAAAAACTAGAAAATAAAAATAGGTAAAAAAACTTTTCAAGTTAAACGGTTTTATGTTAAACATACATTGCAATGTTTAAGATAAATGTACTAAAAACCAAAAAATAATAAAATAGATACAGTCGTGGGAATTATAAACATATGCATAGACTAGACTAAAATAAAACCGTGGGGCACGTCAAATGTTTGTTTTGTAACATTACAAAACAAACATTTTAATCAACGATTGTAGATAATTGACGTGCCCCACGGTTTTATTTTAGTCTAGTCTATGCATATGTTTATAATTCCCACGACTGTATCTATTTTATTATTTTTTGGTTTTTAGTACATTTATCTTAAACATTGCAATGTATGTTTAACATAAAACCGTTTAACTTGAAAAGTTTTTTTACCTATTTTTATTTATATACATAGAAGATAGATAGTACGCCTACATTTCGCCAGTTATGTTTAAGTCCCCAGTAATAGGGGTGACTCTATTGCCATCAACCGAGCACAAATCCAGTCTCTGTGACTTATAGTGAGAAAAGCTTGAATAACTTATTATTTCATTCATCAAACACAATTTGGCCCAAAATACCGCTACGTGAACTCATAGGCGTAAGATCGTCAAGTGTGTAGGTATCAGGGCATACAGTGCATGATGCAAGGCCATTGTCTGTGGAGGTCCGCCGCATACACAATTGACATTTGAGCCGCATGATCCCCTTGGTAAGACTGGATGTCAGAATTTCAGGCCACTGACTATCTATAACAACTGTCAAAGGTCTACAAAGAACAGCAGGGACCAATGACTCCGTGCCTTGGATAGCACGGTCTGCTTTCCGAAGCACGGAGGAAGCTCAAAATTTAATGAGTTTTATTGGTTTTATAAAAGCATTCATTTATGTCTCAGCTAATATTATCAAATCGGTTATTAATAAGGCCAGTTACTATATATATAGCAGCCGCTACAATTTTCCACAAAGTCATTATTTTTAGGAACCCCATTAAAAAAAACTTTCATTGTTCCTACACGAGTAAAAATGATAACGCTGGCATCCGTCCAATGAAAACATTGAGCAAAATAAAAACGCGAGAACCAGTCAAAATAAACAGACTGGCCACAAGCCACACATAATATTAAAAGCTATGTTATAGCTCTTGTTTCACTCAGTATACGGCAACTTTTTTAATTTAAAATTTTGAGGGTAGCTTCATGAAATTCGATGTTCCCAACAACTGTTTCATGAAAGCTATTTTGACGCGCTCATGACGTCGTAGTTTTCAGCTGGACTTTTTTGATACTGAGAAAGTAACCAGTGGTACAACAACATATTTGATAGCAATTTTCGACATTTGAAAACTGCGGTTGTATATTGTATTGTTTTAAATTAAATATTCAGTGTTACACTGTTGAAAAGATATATGAATTGTGTGAGGAATAATATGAAAGAGAAAGGAGTAAAATGATACCGTGACGTCTGACATGGGGAATGTAAGAAAAAAACGTGTTGCGGTGACACTTAGTAGGATGGGATGGGACAAGCGTGGGAATATAATAATGATAATTCAGTGTAACGATAATAATGAATATTTACTTACAGCGATATATATTTCTTGGGTTAAATTCCCAGATTGGGTAAAGTGTTATTGAGTTTTTCCATAAGGTATTTTTCAGAAGCAGCCACGGATGGATTTGTGCTCGTTAGACGGCACTAGGCTTACCCTCTATTACATGGAACTTTAAACATAACTGACGAAATGTTGGTGTACTATTAAGTAAAAATCAAAACATTTATTTCAAGTAGGCCAATTACAGGCACTTTTGAATAGTCGAACAAAACTAACTGCGGCACTCAGAGATATCCAACGATTACTCAAGCCGCCACCCAGCAAAGGCCTGACATACTTTTGTATGACAAAACTGCCAAAACCTTTACCAAGCGACGGCCCAAGCAACCACCGAAGCTCTCCGAGTGCGGCAGTAAACGATTATACTAACGCCCATATACTCAAACGCCACCCAACCACAAGCAACCCTCAAAAACTCCCGCCATCTCTGTCACTCTGTCACACACAGCACGAGATACAAGTGCAACCCACAATTGAGCGACGTTTGAGTATTTGGCCCTAAGGAAGCTAAATAAACTAAGCTACAGTCCCAGTCACAAGGCATAATAACTTGTGGGTAATAATAATAATAATATTCCACAACTATCACACAACGCCATCTAGTCCCAAGCTAAGCAGAGCTTGTGTTATGGGTACTAGACAACTGATAAACATACTTATATATTTCTAAATACATACATATTATAGATAAATTACACCCAGACACAGAACAAATGATCGTGCTCATCACACAAACATTTGTCCTGGGTGGGAATCGAACCCACGACCTCCGGCATAGCAGTTAGGGTCACTAACCACTAGACCAACAGGCCAGTCATGGTGTACTATAGTTGCCGATTCCAAAGCGTTGGAACGTGGGGTGGGTACGCGCTTCTACCTAAACCTTCGGGGATTACAGGGGTGAACTTATGTTATATTATTTGCTACGTCTACTTTCGGAATGCACCCTTTTAAACGTTAGATAAAAGCTCTACTTATTTTTTCCACCTTTTTATTTCAGATACAGAAATCTTCATTTTATTCCAGACACAGTCTTGTTCCAATTTAATCATTTGGCTGGTGTCTGTCAACGTCAAAACCGGAATTCAATTTTTGTTTTATGAGAATTGGCACTAGCCTGTGCGTGAAAGAAAAGTAGAATAAAACCAGCCAAGTGCGAATCGTACTCGCATGCATAATAACAATATAGCTCATTCATATCTACTCTTTAGGCCCCTAGCACACATTTTAAACGAGCAGACGATGCGCTGATAAAGTGCGTATATGAAATTTGAACTCAACCTCGTAACCTAAGCACACGGGGCGATTGTGAAACGCTCATCCCCTGCGCGTATACGCGTAGATACGGCGATCCCAAGCTAATTTCAAACGCGCTACACACGCACGTTTGTATCGTGTTTTACGAGCGTTTGAATGTATAAAAACACAAAAATTGGCATCTACAGCGCCGACGACTCGCATTCCTGAAACGCGTGTCGTCGGCGCGTTTATAATATAATACGCTGTGTGCTTGGGGCCCAACAGTGAACCCGAATTTGTTTTTCATAATAATAAAATAAATGTTTATGAAAATTAAAGCTACTGCTGCTGTTTAGTGAACATTTTCCGTGTCTTAAAAACTAAATACCAAATCTTATTCAAACCAATTTTCGTTGAAAGCTTTTTTTCATTCTACAAACAAACCTACATTTTTTCTGAATTTTCCTACAATTACTTAAGAAATTAGAAGGGGCGACAAAATTTATTAGTACTTATTTATTTGTACGACTTTAGAAGCAAATATCTCATCAACCATTGACTTAGAAATCGATATCATTTTTAAGAGATATCGATACTGATTAAATTATATCGATACTCACACACTTATATACGAGAATAAATTTTTTCAACCCTCAGTTAAATGCATAGAGGACTAGTCCTCTATGCATTTAACTGAGGAGCTCTATTTTTACTTTTTTCACAATTACTTCACATCATATTTGTTTAGCGGTCCATAGAAGGCACTTCTCTCCAATGGTGCGAATTAGTCTCGGAGTGAAATTAACGAGACATACGCACAAACAGACAGACAGATAGAACGAATCTAAAAGGGTTCCATTTTAACATTTTAGTAGCAGAACCCTTCATAAAACTGGAGAAGGTACTCAAAAAAAACTAGCACCCAATATTCCTAACCTCAACTTATCATCCCCTACCATATTAAATCTTTTCTAGAAAGAATTTGTGGGGTCTCCTGATCTGAAGCACCTCAGATATAGAGGGGATATAAGTTTTATTAACTTTAGCTGGGAACGAGAGGGAATTACAGTGAGGGACCTATTGATTTGTGTTTTCAATCGGATTGTACCTGGTAGTGTTATATATTGTGATTGTTTTCTTGGATCGTGGGGCTTTCGGAACCGGGACCGCGGGATTCCACCTATAAATTTATACAATAATTATTTTTGAGTTTATAGGTTCTGGACTGCAGTCCCGGTCCCAAAAACCCGACCGACCGACTTTTCTTTTGGGCGTAGGTACGATATTATGTTGGTGGCTAGGTTGGTGGTTAAGTTTTTAGGAAATGGTTCTAATGACGATTACATGGGATTTACACGTTAACATTGGTGGCGAAATGTGCGTGTTACAAGACTGGTTGTCAGACTTTCAGGTTTATTACCTGTAACGACTGTCAAAGATCTTTATATGTCAGCCTGTTTACTGACAACCTAGGCAAGCGCGGCTTAACCTAACGATCGATCCGAGTGGCAGTTATTATTATGCCACGAGTTCCTCCAACTGACAAATTTTGGATGCAATATTAAACTAATACATTGTCAGTGACAATGTATTAGTTTAATATTGCATCCAAAATATTTTATGTGTGTTGATATAAAATCTTGTTTATCCTTCTAAAAAATTTCAAAGACAAAGCTCCAACATTTTCAATGTAATATTTTTCTCGTAACAAGAAACATATCTCGAAGTTTCACATCCCGAATAACTACCGATTTTCTCCAATAACATAACATGTACTCGCGGAATTCAATTTCAGTGTCTCGCAGTGTTGTAGAGATATGTGTATCGTATGGTGTTACCAGTGCAATATTCAATAGACTTTTATGAAATAGTTCGAACACAATAATGCCGAGTACTGGCAATCGACATTCCCTTTTAAAGAATCTCCCAATGACGGTTCGGAATTTGAAATACTGTGAGGAGAGCTGTGGAAATACAGGTATTTGTAGTTTGGGCTTTTGGTCTGAGCTTTTGAGTATCAGTGTTAAACTGAAAATCAGGTGAAAGGACCTACCTAGTGAAGTAAATAGAATTCCACCGACAGACAGATAGGTACATTGACATTAGGACTGATTGATTGACATTTTAATAAGTGTACAAGTAGGTTTATGTGAAATAATAATATGAATCGGACAGTATATTCGAATCTAATCTAACACACTTTATGTTGCTGGGGAGTTTGTTCCTACACTTCTTCCCAGCTAAAATACTAGAAAGTGTCGAAGGGTGGTGGGACTGTCTTTTTTCATATTTGACGTTTGAAAAGTTTTGATTATAATTATCAGCCTAATTTGAATACTTATGACATTTGATACTGATTTTTGTAATTTTTTTGCTTTGGGAAAATCATAGACTATACGAAGCTTTGTTCCATCAGCCTGTTTATCACAAACATAATAATAAAATAAGGTTTCATTAAAATTGATGAACTTTTAAACACAGCATAATACATATATGTCTAACAAAAAATATTCAAGTAAAAACATTGAATATTGTGATTTTATTTTGACCTAATATTAGTAAATGGATCACCAGTCATCTGTCTTCTCCGAAAAATAAATAAGGTAAACGCCCCAAAAGCGCGTAGCATGCAAGTTATAAATATATTCCCTTATATTTTTAAGCTCTTAATGTCATTTAAAATATGTACAGCTGAGTGAATCCGCATCGCTGTGAAATTGACAATCGCCAGGATATTGCGGATGTCCGATTACAAAGATTTATAGCTTTCGACGATTTGTTTGACAAATTGAACGGTCCCTGCTGTTGGCATTTTGGTAAATAATGGTTTTTTTGTTGCAATTTAACATAAAATAATATCAAGCTTTTTAAACCCAGAAGGGTTTGTAGAGGTGTGCCTAATAGTGAGCTCATAATTTCACAGTTATAAATTCTTATGGCTGCCACAAATAATTTCCTAATGGAAAAATCAATAACAATTGGCCTGATCCGGGATTCGTACACAAGACCTCATGCTCAGTATACTAATTGTAAAACGTTAGCTACCAGCCTTTTATCATCGATGTTCAATTTAGGTTTTAGTTTAAACGGATATAGCTTTAAAAAAAATAAACAGAAATTCTTTTCTGTTTACGTAGCACAGCTAAATAGGTAGGTGTTTATTTATCTCTTCATCCTATTCTAAGCCGTTTAGATTGCTCTTCAAACTTTTAATTTACATAGTAAGAAAATCCTTTTTCTAGACAAAAAAAAAAATTCTAGTCATAGTGGTAAAGGAAGTGGCTTGGCAACCGACACCAATAAATATTAAATGCAACGAGACTGAGTAGTGCTGTCAGGAAAACCCCGGGATTCAAGTGGGATGTCGAGGGTAGTCTGCATCTAGAAGTGTTGAGGTTTCTTGGGAATCAAATTGAGTGCTGTGATAAGTACACCGGGAAATGTATGTATGTTGTCTAGTCTTAGATTTCACATATAACAGCTCACAACTTAGGACCCAGTAATATTAATCACAATAATAAGTATCCGTGGTGCTAGGCGACTGGGCTTATCCCAGTCGTATGTCCCTGTGTGTCTATTGGTCTTGTTCTGTTGTGTCTCCTGCTGAAATGGAGGTAAGTGGAAATGATGTTTTTCCTACTCCTCCGCTATTTTTATCTGATTAATTTCGTTGCGGGATCCAATACAGTTAAATCATTTCTCTGGGACGACGAAGTCCTTCATTGTCTCGGCGCTTTTCTTGTGGTCGCCACTGTTGGTTCTGGTTAACAGGAATCACAGTGGTTTGGGAATAGTGTGGCGGACTTGCCCCAATTAAAAAAATAAATAAAATAGGGTTAGATTTCATACACACACAGCACTATTAAGCGGTATGTGCGACTGATGATACTTTTTTACTTCGACTCATCTATGTATTCAGAACCACGACATACGATTTTGACGGAACTTTTCCAGGTAGAATGGTGGTGATATTTATATGGAGTAACTTAGGTTCCTTTTTAATTTGGAAAACGAAATAGAGTTCCATATTAAATAAATAAAACGCATGAAATTATTAACAAAATTCGATTTAAATATGGAAGTACATAGTCCCTGGTATCAGCTAGTTTTCAATAACAGGCTTTATGTCGCGTCAAATAGGTATTATTTTTGGCATTTATATATCACAAACCCACTAAACAAGCCTGAGTTAGGATGTTTCACGCACAGGTTTTCCCGAAAGCCGTCAATCAAAGTCAATCGCAAACTAAGTTTCGAAAAACGACACTGAATTTTTTAACAACAAATACGAAGGGCGACAAAAATAACAAAACGTTTTGTCCCGTATTTTAATACCGTGTTACTAAAATTGCGTATTTTTCAGCAACTGGGTTGTGAGGTCAGATGGAAAGTATTGTTATTAACTGGATATGGTCGGTCTCCATAATAAACACCAAAAATCTTTACATAAAATAGTGATTGTGAATAAAGTGTTTCTTATTCGTACAAAACACAAATCACCAAAATACTACTGAAAATAATCACTTAGATAATCACTTATCGTACTTCCATTCGCTTTGTTGTGTCGTCTAAATTAGATAGACTGGTCACGCAAGCACGACGCCGAATCATTCTTGATGCTGAATTATTGCTGATTCTTCTGGAAAGTTCCACAACTTTCTCGAATCTTCTAGACAGTTTAATATTCGAAAATTCTAAGAATCCTCTCGAGCATAGTGGAACATGCTCTAGACTCTAATCTACTCCAACTACAATGTTCTTGTAAATCAGACGACGTAAAATAGACTCAGATTAGAAGTCGGTCCCTACATAATTTGGCAAATGCTGGTTCGGAATGATGATGTTCCCGGAACTGTACTTAATGTGGGACAACACTAGTCGAGAGCTCATCAGGTATTCAATCAGGCACCGATTAGCTGTGTGTACTATAATCCGGGATGCAATCATCTGCAGCCTGACTGTGCAGTGGGACGTAATCCCTGGAGGATAGCATTCGAGTGTATGATATAATTATAATGGAACAAAATAACATCATGAGCCATTCCTAAGCACTTGGTTCAGGCCTTGTTACATGTAACTATCACATTTTTGGCGACTGAGTAACTAGAGAGGTGGGAGACCTATAAGTTTGACGAGAGCATAACGGAAAGCAGAGCTTTTTTTTGCTATACTACATTACAAAATGCCGCCCTCATACTGCCCTACTAGCGTTTTCAGTCAGTTAGGCTGAAAGCTGATCTTATCATAGTTGGAAAAAGGCTAGGCAGATTATGATGTTACCAACCAGGACCTCATGCACAACAGTCGCGCTTGCAAGATCAAGGTCGTCGAGTGGTTTAGGCTCTTGCCTAGTGACCTGGTGGTAGTGGGTTCGATTCCCACGGGAAGCATGCTTTAAACTTGTTTCCAGTTTGGCTAGGACATTGCTGGCTTGAATCACCTGATTATCTGATAAAAATATGAGTCCGTGCTTCAGAAGGCACGTAATAAGCCGGTGGTCTCGGCCGCCAAATAGCGGTCGTCAGACCATGTCACAGGCCCTTCGGGCGGTTTACTCTGACACTAGGGTGTGTAGGGTCGTTAGACCTTACGTTCTTCTTCTTATCGTGTAGGCACGATTAGAAGAAGAACGTCTGCTTGTTTTAAGTAACGTTACTTCGAACAATTTTCGCAGAATAGTGTTTCAAAGTAACGTATAAGGGAACCCATAATAGGAGCATGGTAAGATCTGCGATGGGACTGCATTTAGTCCCATTTTACGTCCTTTCAATGAGAATATGTTTGACACCCAGGACTACAGGACACATTAAACACATCACAGCCATCATCATCATAATCAGCCTATAAAATTTAATGATCCCACTGTAGGGACTCAGGCCTCCTCTCTAGAAGAGGGACGGCGCGTGCCCAGTGCGGATTGGTAGATGTAACATGTCATCTTCGATTTTTTTACCCGACTACGGCGAAGCCAAAAGGAAGGGTAATGATTTTGGCAGTCTATGTATGTATGTATGTTCCACCGTAGCGCCTAAACTACTGAACGGATTTTAATAAATTAGGTGTCAATAGATTCGTAAGAATAGCCCGGGTGACATAGACTATATAAATTTTATAAATTCTTTTTATGTCGGAATTTAAATGTCAAAAACTTACCTCAAAAAATATTAAATTGAGATAATCATAGCAAATTTGGTATCAAATGAAAGGTCTTGGCGAGCACATTACAAATATGTATTATATTATAGTTTAAGTACACACCAAAATAAAATTCAAATAAAAAAAATAAGTTCAAAAATCTAAAACCCGACTACTAACAAAATCGCGGTCATAAAAGTAGAAAACAAGAAAATAATTCTTGTCTGATATTCTTCGTAGTCGCATGCCACCTTGCCTTGGTAATTAGCAGCTGACTTCTGTATCAATGAGAACGCCATGAAGGAGCATCAGGTATCATTGGCATGCGACTACGAAGAATATCAGACAAGAATTATTTTCTTGTTTTCTACTTTTAAGACCGCGATTTTGTTAGTAGTCGGGTTTTAGATTTTTGAACTTATTTTTTTTTGGTTCTAAGACATTTCCTCACGATGTTTTCCTTCACCGTTTTAAAAGCAGTGGTGACAAAAATAAATTACATAAAATAATGGGCCTGCCTGGGTTCGTACCCACGACTGGGCCACTACTGCTCTCAAGAGTATTCTGTAATAATAATGTAATTTATTTTTCAGACAACACAATAACCAGCAATATACGACAAGCCGTAACCAACCGTGACCCCAAATCAACCCAATCAAGTCAACTTAATATTCTGCTAATAAATGTACCCACATTCAGGCGCCATGTTTGCCATACAATTATGCGGGCTAAGGGACCCTTATAAATGAGTTATGGTGGCTACGTTATAACTATAATTAAGTTTCGCTGAGTCGATGTGATCGGCACAAAAGTTCCGGATCTGTTCCTTAATTACTGTGTCATGTACGATGTGTTAAGTTTCAAGCAAGTTTTGGGCGGGTAGTTTATGGAGATGACGTTGATGTTTTGAGAAAGTTTGAAATTAGGTTCAAGGCCTATCTGGTGTAACCTACATAGGATTTAATTCAGTTAGGTCAGGATTTTTTAAGTAGCAGCCACAGAGTCTGGATTGAAGCCCGGTTGATGGCAATAGGGTTGCCCCCTATTACATGGGCAACTGGCGAAATGTGGGTTTACTGATGGGTACCTTCACCTCTACTTATCCAACAGGCGTGATGCTTCGTATGTATGTTGTATTTCACTTTTAGTTGCAGTACAGCTAATTGAAAATTAAAATTAATACTACGGAAACAATATAAAGCTCAAACATGAGTATCACAGGCCCACTCCCGAAAACAAAATGGCTGAGGCAGGACAAAGAGCAAGTTTTAATTAAATTAAAATAAATGATTCACTACAGGCTGTAATTAATTCTGAACAATACGCTGTTGTACTGTACTTCATTAATTAATTAACTGATGTATGAGGAAACAAAAGGTGTTTGTCACAAAAACTGGTTTGCTGTAAAGTTTATAGTATACTAGCTGATGCCCGCGGCTTCGCCCACATGGATGTCAGTCAAAATATATACTAAAAACTTCCTCGAAAACCACTCTATCCATTGACGAAAACAGCCTGAAAATCGGTGCAGTAGTTTTGGAGTATATCGCGATCAGACAGGCAGACAGACGTGGTGGAGGGCTTTGTTATGTAGTAAAACTATACGGAGGAATGGGAATTGGGCCGGCAACGTTTTTTTAAACAAAAAAACTTATACTCACTTTATTATAGGTAATAAATTAAATCTAATTTGTGACATTGGTCATTCGTGAAATTTAAGTAGGGTTAAGTACACCTGTTGTTTCTGTTATCTATGGGTTACACCATTTGGCATAACCGGGTGGTATAGATAACATAACACCACACCTGTAATCCCCAAAGGGTTAGGTAGAACTGTACCTAATAATACACCCGTTTAATAGGGATGAGTCTATTGCCGGGTAGCAAAATTTAGTTAAAATTACACTTTCGGGGAAAAGTCACTCCATTTAGCTCCAGTACTGAATTAATTCGAACATAGTCCACCGGTTATCGATGCTTACCGGAGTTTGCCGATTAGCACGACCCGAATGATAGCGATATATTTGCAGGTAATTGTGTAGTAATTACTTTGGGTCAGGTTTGTTTGTTTGTTTTAAAAATAAGTATGTTACTGGATGTGTTTCACAATGCAGACTGTGCGTTTGTGAAATGCTTTGTCCCATTTATTAAAATTATTCTGCTATTGGCTGTATGTCACGATCTTCATCCGTGTCAAATCATTTTTAAAACTTTACTTCTTTTTCGAAAATAAAACATTTGCAGTTTTGGCTGTCTCCCAGTACATGTCCCGTCAAAATCGGTTCGGCCATTTCGGAAATTAGCCGAAACAGACAGAGGCGAAAAAAGTTTCGATATAAGTGCCGTAGGTACTTTCATGTGTATTCAGTACAAAATTGTTATTTTGTTGTATTACAAACAGACACGTCAATTTTTTTTATTTCTTAACGAAGGAGGTTCTCAATTCATCAGATCTTCTTTTTTTTTTTTGTTTGTTCCACGATTACTCGAACACTAGATTTTTGTTGTTTGAAAAAAAAATCAGTTTCTGAAGTCGATGACAAAAAAATTTAATCAAACAAACAAAAGTCACCGACTTCAGAAATTTTTCTTCTAAAGTTTATTTTTCACTTGTTTGTGTATTAGTTTTTGCTGAAGTCGATTTTATTTTTTGTTAAAAAGTTTTTTTTATTAGATAAGAGGAATGTGTTGTGTTGTTTGTGGGTTGTATAGTATTGTGTGGTAACGTGTTGCGTCGACCATATTATTATGTAGAATCTATCTATCTATATAAATAAAAAGAGAAGTCCTGACTGACTGACTGACTGACTCATCAACGCCCAGCCCAAACCCTTGGACCTAGAAAGCTGAAATTTTGCACAGAGGTTCCCTTTATAATGTAGACAAGGAATAAGGAAGGATTTTTCGAAATTCAACCCCTAAGGGAGTAAAATAGGGGATGAAAGTTTGTATGAAAAATCATTATTTTCACGCGGGCGAAGCCGCTGGC
Source organism: Diarsia dahlii (assembly GCA_949775195.1). Lineage (NCBI taxonomy): Eukaryota > Metazoa > Arthropoda > Insecta > Lepidoptera > Noctuidae > Diarsia > Diarsia dahlii. The sequence continues at coordinate 7,618,796 of OX459210.1, read as the reverse complement.
AAAAGCTAGTATTAGATAAGGGCAGAAAGGTGATGATGATGAATGAGATAAGAGGATTGTAGCAAAAACTTAACAAAACTTCTCCTAAGAAAACCTGAACACGAACCCTACAATTCCCCGATGAAACGATTCAATTCAACCCCAATTGCTCCGTAATAATGCTTTTACAATATGCATTAGCATCCTACAGTATGTCAGATATCTAAGTGTCTCTCATTCTCTTTCATGGAAGACCAGCTCAGTTGAGACACGACCTAATTTCTCTGGAAGATTGGAGGCTACGGTGCAAGACGTGGGTAGAAGCAAGAATATGAAAAACTGTGAATATTAGGAGGCTATTATTATTTAGCCCGAAGAATTAACCCTGAAGGATTCACCTTAAATGAGATGCCTCCATGAAATACAAATTCCTATTTTCATTTCTTGAGTAAGTCAAATAGACCCAAAGAATTGCCAAACGTTAGCGGCAGTGGGCAAAAACTTTTTTTTTTCTGGGTGGAAAATCATCAAATAAGCCCTCCCCGCTCTTGGGCAGAGCGAAGGGGAGTGTCAGACTTCTACTGACTAAAACCAACCCATGTTCCTTCTTCGCCCTTGCGCCAAGGCCACATCATCTCTCTCGATAATCCGCAGCCAAGTGGGCAAATTCTGGAGTGACGACCGCGAATCGGAAGACCTTGCGTTGGAAGACCTCCCACTAGGTGGACCGATGACCTGGTGAAGGTTGCGGGGATCCGCTGGAAGCGAGACGCGTTTTGAGTGTGTTACGTGACTTAGAAAAGTGTAACACCTAATAACACGTCCTCGTAAGTTTATGAATACGAAACACTTAGCAACGAATGCACGCTACTCTAGGCAAATGATGATGAATATTTAATTTCATCAGCTCAAAATTAAGTTTTAGCTTAGAATATGGTGTCGTCTGCCCATCTCACCGCCAGACCACCAACAGTTTTCTTCCCATTCCTTCCACGACACTCGATTTCATAGTTACTCCATCTGCCCTCACCGCACCTTGCTAGGTGTACTGCCCAACACCATTTGAGTTTCATACGGGACTTTCGAAGTCCTTTGTACGTCTTCGGGAATATTCTGGATGAGACTATCACAAGAACTAGGCGCTTGGCACAAGCAAACAAAGACAGGTTGTGATGGGTACCTATAGGCCCAACAGTGGGTAAGGACAAGCATCTTCTTCTAATCGTGTGGTCAGTAAGGTCTAACGACCCCATATACCCTAATAGTGGTTAGATGCTAAACCACCTCAAGGGCCTCTGACATTATTTGACGACCGCCACTTGGCGACCGAAACCACCGGCCTAAATAAATTCGTTCCTTCATCATCTTTTTATCAGATAATCAGGTGATTCAAGCCTGCAATGTTCTATAGCCAAACTGAAAACAACTTTACAATGTATGCTTCCCTTGGGAATCTAACCCACGAGCACTGGATCACAGGGCTTTGTCACCCGCAAACATTTAACCAAATCAACCAAGAAAATAATCCTCCTCCTGTCTCGCTAAAAACCACGCCACATCTTACACTTTAGGCCATACACATCTGAAGCCCCGGGCGAGAGCAGTTATTACCAATAATATGGCCGACAACCCATCGGGATTACCTGCGACGCTATCGAATAATACGACTGCCATTCATTTATATTATATGGCAACAGGAATTATGTTTGATTTACTATTTTAGTATTTGATATGGGATAGTTGGGTGAGAATAATATCTATCTATTATTTACACCCAACTATCCCATATTGTTTGTGGCTCAATAATATCTGCCTCTCGGGTCGATCTTTAGGTTAAGTGGAAATGATGTTTTTTCCTATTAATCCGCTATTCTTTTCTGATTAATTTCGTTGCGGGATCCAAGACAGTTAAATCGCTTCTCTGGGACTTCGTCGAGCTTCATTGTCTCGGCGCTTTTCTTGTGGTCGCCACTGTTGATTCTGGCTAACAGGAGTTACAGTGGTTTGGGAATAGTGTGGCGGGCTTGCCCAAAAAAAAAAATGTTAAGTCGCGCACCGATTGGTCTGTGGATGGAAGACCACCCGTTACATACCGAGTTTTCTCCGTGCCTCGGAAAGCACGTTAAGCTGTTGGTCTCAGCTGCCATAAATAGATCGTTGGCCGTCGTTACAGGTAGTCAGTGACCTAAAAGTCTTACCATCGTATTACCCAGTCAATATAAACTGGGTTGTGGAGGTCAGATTGGCAGTCGCTGAATGTAAAATACTGGTATTCAGCTGCATCTGGTTAGACTGGAAGCCGACCCCAACTTAGTTGGGAAAGGCTAGGGAGATGATGATTCCAGCTTGTGTACCTCATCATCATTATCATCAGCCTATAATGTTCCCACTGCAGGGACTCAGGCCTCCTCTCTAGGAGAGGGATGGGCTATAATCCACCACGCGGGCCCAGTGCGGATTGGCAGATGTCACATGTCTTCGAATTTTTTGGTTCTAAGACATGCCGGTTTCCTCACGATGTTTTCCTTCACCGTTTTGAGAGCAGCGGTGATGAAATAAATTACACAAAGTAATGAGCCTGCCTGGGTTCGAACCCACGACCTACTGTTCGTAAGTCGGGGCCGACACCACTGGGCCACCGCTGCTCTCCTGTGTACCTAGTTGTAGAAATTAGGCTAATTAATTTATTAATGAATGAAATCTATTTAGCTATAGTGCAATCTGAGGTCGCGTCGTGCCCAAAGCCATCGTTGCGCTAAGATTACCACTTATACTAATTGGGATGTTAATTTATGATAACAACACGCCTGTAAACCCAGAAGGTTTAGGCAGAGGTGTACTTAATAGGACACTCACATTTCGCAAAATGTCTAAGGGCTCGTTTACGGACACGCGGGGCATCGCACGGCGCGTGCAGAATACTCGTCTCGGGCTTTTTTATTAATTTACTGAGAGACGGGTCCACCGCAATAAATGCTGCATTTTAAACTAACGAGTGAAAAATCGCTTCCGTAAAATCGACGTTTGAAATCGTTAACTTTTTCTACATCGCCATGTGTTTGAATTAAAAACGCAGCACGCGCCGCGCGACGCCCCGCCTGTTCGTTAACTTTTTCATACATCGCCATGTGTTTGAATTAAAAACGCAGCACGCGCCGCGCGACGCCCCGCCTGTACGTAAATATGCACTTAGTCCCATGTAATAGGGGGCGAGCCCCAATCGAGCACAAATCCAGACTCCGTGGCTACTACTGATAATTTTCTGGTGGAAAAACCCAATAACACGTTGCTCAACCCGGGAATCGAACCCAGGACTTCATGCTCAGCAGTCACGCTGGTAACCACAAGACCCAATGACGCATAGGTACTCACGTTTATCTCAATAAACAAGTTTAACCCCATGTAATTTCAAAAAAAGCTAACCTATTTTGCAAACTAAACATCATTTATCTTGTTGGAATTTTTTACTGAATTTTTGTTCGTGAAAAGGAAAATATTTCATACATCTCTGAGTCTGAGTCTCTGAGTCTGATCATCATCATCATCATCACAGCCAAAAAACTGCTGGCCATAGACCTCCCCTAGGTGTCGCCACATTAACCGGTCCCGTGAGTGATGATTTGAAGCAATGATATTACCGCGACATTTTCGCCAAACTCTCCAATTTATCAAAATGGAAACGACCCACCGTGCCAACAAATCCCTGTGAAGACGAGTCAATTTGTTGCTCGACAGTGTATTAGCCAAATTGACTATCGGAAACAGAGAAACGGCCCGACCACCGTTACACTGGCCCTGCTAGCCGTTTGCAAATTGCAATCTCGGCATTTTCAATTGCGCGCCTTTTCGTGTCCGCCAGTGTATATCAACCTACTTTACCAAGATGAAAATGAACTTTAAGTTCAGAAGAATAGGGTTGAGTTTTGCTTGAAGGGGAAGTTTTCAATTTGATAAAGTGAAAACATTTTAGGTCCATGTTGATGCGGCATAGGCGGTTCTTTTGATAGCTGTACTCATTTCAATGTGGTTGGATCAGCTGTTTTGTATGTGCCGTGGACTGGCTAAATGGTCCTATTTTATAATCGAATTAAATTACCAACCGAAACACACTGCAGGGACTCAGGCCTCCTCTCTAGGAGAGGGATGGGCTATAATCCACCACTCGGGCCCAGTGCGGATTGGCAGATGTCACATGTCTTCGAATTTTTTGGTTCTAAGACATGCCGGTTTCCTCACGATGTTTTCCTTCACCGTTTTAAGTTCTGTTTGTTTCCCTTGAAAAGGCAGCGAGTCTATTGCCATCGACCGGGTTCAAATTCTTGGCTGCTACTGACAAATGCTTGATGTAAAAACCCAATAAAACGCTTGCGCTACAGTTTATACTTTTGCAGTTTTCATCGTTTTACTTGTTCTATTGTTCCAAAATATTTTTTTTATTATTTATTTAATTTTCTCTTTGACTCTTGCAGACGAGCGTCCAATTTTTTACTAAAATTACGGAAAAAGGCTTCTATTCCCAATTACATAAAATTTAAAGATTCAAATCAATTCAATTTTATTTCAGTTTCGAGAGCATATTTTTCATCGAGTGATCATTCACTCAATGAAAAATATGCTCGCTTTTAAACACAAGATAGTGAAAAGTGATACGCAAGTCATTAACGTATTTCAGTAACTTAAAACAAAATCGTTTTCAAGGGGAAAATTGAACGTTTAAGTATCAGAGTAAGTTAAGTGAACAACTTAAAACAATCAACTAAGTTCCCCTGAATGTTAACCGTCATTTTCACGTTTTAACTTAGCGTAAAGTTAAGCACCTTTTGTTTTTGAAAATAAAGTGTTTCCAATGATTTTTTTTCTGTAAAATTTTTGTTTTATTTCAGAAAATGGAAGGAATATTATTGAAAATCAGGTATCGTTAAACCATTGAACCACCACTAGAAATAAATTTCCTGCAGTATAAAAGGTTCAAAAATTAATTTTCCAAGTCATGAAAAGTGTCATTGGGTTTGTCAATCAGAAATCTCTTAATAACACATAATTCCGAAATCTTTCTTTACAACACCTTACAAACTTAGGTAGCTGAATATACGTAAAGATTCTATGCGTAGCAAAAGTACACAACTGATTTCACCCTTGATGATGTTATGGCAATAAAAAGAGTGGAACACTGCACTGGGAAATAAATATTTAAATACAATCCAATCTGCTGGTACAAACAAGCCCATATAACATCAGCTATGAACTTTCTTGCTAATGGAAGTCGTTTGAAAAATGCTCTCGGCTTCCTGACGGGAAATGCTATCTTTTGTACCGTATTTTTTTATAATTTCCAGTACTTAAGTGTCTATTTAATATCTAAAGGATCCACGGGATGCACTCCCGGTTCCTTTTAAAAGTATCCTTTGTGTTAATTATTCTGATTATAAACAACCAGTGTGTCAAATGTCATCAAGCCGTTTAGTAGTTTTTGCGTGAAAGAGTAACAAACATCTATTCATGCAACCTCACATACTTTCGTATTCTTCTTCTGAGCGTGTCGATTACAATTTAAATTGAGTTGGCCAAAAATTAGGCGACAAGTTTGGAACTTTATGTAACCTATTATTTTTTTTTGGTGTGTGGAAAATCATCGAATAACCCCCCCCCCGCTCTTGGGCAGACCGAAGGGGAGCGTCAGACTTCTACTGACTAAAAACCAAACCCATGTTCCTCTTCGCCCTTGTGTCGAAGCCGCGTTAACCTTTCGACAATCCACAGCCCCGACGGGGACTTTATGTCACCATCATGAGCTCCTGTGATGAAATAACAGGACAGGCAGGACGTGTTATCAAGTATCCCATAGTATGTGGTACCACTCCACGTTTACAGTCCAGGGCAGAGTCATCTATGAATCTCTATAAGCCTAAACAGGTTTTTACCACTGAACCACTTATGGCTCATTGAGAAGATTTTTGGGATTATATAATATTCAACGCATCTGGAATCAACATGCAAGTTAGGAGTGCTAATATTCCCGCCGGGGCTGCGGGTTGTTCGAAAGAGATACCGCGGCCTCAACAAATAGGGCTAAGAAGGAACATAGGTGATTTCTAGTCAGTAGAAGTCTGACACTCCCTACCACTCTGCCCAGAGCGGGAGGAGTCATTTGATGATTTACTATCCTCCAAAAAAAAAAGGAGTGCTAATACAAGAAAACCAAACAAAGAAAAGAATTAAAATAAGGACAAAAAAAAAATCGGATAGATTTCCAAAAAATATTGAACACATATATTTTTTCTTTTTTCACGTAAACAAAAAATGAAGACGATACAGTGCTTCGAAAAGTCGTGAAACGTCACAGGTTGGTCCATTTTTATCAGACTATGACGTCAAAAGCCCCCTCTCCGTGGTCTTTGACAAGCTGTATTTTTGTCAACTTTCATTAATTTGATAAAACAAAAAACACGTATTTAATATTTTTCGATAATCTAACTGACGGACTAAACAGAATCATATATTTTTTTTGCCAGTCAACTACCCTATTTCGGGGTGACAAAAAATTTATTTGTCGCCAATGTTTGTCGCCCGTCTGCTCACCTCAGCAATAAATAGCGAATTTATAAAGACATAAATTTTATTCAAAGATTTGTTTTATCCAAAGTCCCGACTTCGACTCGGGACCGATGGATTATTAATCCTCCTAGATTAGAGGGGATCGGCAGAGCTGTCAGCTTACACTGGTGTTTCGGGCTAAAACATTTTACACAAAATGAAGACAGGATTTTGGGGTTATGTACCTACTTCTAAAATAGGAAATCCTTATTGACTGTCGGATTATGAACTGTCAGGTCGTGTTTTGGTTTAAAAACGAGTAACTGCTACGTTGTTACTGTCTTACCAGGGGCCCTACTATGACGTCTTAAAACAGTCTTAACTTATTCTTAATCCAGTGTGGAAAAGAGATGGCGCTAGACATCCTATAAAGTTCTGTCACGTTTCCACACTGGATTAAGAATAAGTTAGGATTGTTAGACGTCATAATAGCCCCACCTGGTCGTATGATTGCTTAACGGAAAGGGATTGGAAGATTATTGTATGAAGTGTGGCCTGTCTTACCTTCGCTTACATTTTAACTTTATTTTTAAAATAGTGGCCTTAAATAAGGCCTGTGTATTAGGTACCTAATCAATAGTTGGTATTTGTATGATGAAAAATATTTCTCTCTCTGGTCTGAGTTTAACATTTATCGAATTTTATATTATTTTTGTGACTACAATCTTTGACGTAACAAATTATTAAATTAAATTAAAAAGTATCCATGCAATTTTACAAGTGACTGCACATACTTGTGCAGTCACTTGCAAAATTGCATGGATACTTTAGTGTGTATTTTCCTGTGAACATTTATTACGCTTGTTCGGTTTATGGCAGATTCGCTTTAAGGCAGATTCGCTTTACGGCAGATTCGTTTTATGGCAGTTAAGTACAGTGAACTCGATAATCTATATCAAGTTCACTCTACTTATTAATAAAACAACAATAATATAATAATAATTACAATCATAGTAGATAACAATTTTATTGATATATACTTAATAATTTAAAACAATTATTTACTTTTATGAACAAATTGACATAAATTTGTGTTCGAAATAAAAAAAAATTGAACTAGAAGCAGTTGGAAAAAAACATTTTACAACATAGCGAAAGCGAATCGCGAAAAAAAAAAAATTAAAAATCATAGTTTCATAAGTAAATCATAACAAAAATATTTTTAGTTCTATTATTTTACTTCTTTGAAAGTGTATTGAAGAACGTCGTTTGATATTCGTGGGTATTTCGTTTTTTTTTCATTTCCACAAAAATTTCGTGGAGACCATTTCAATACGACTGTGCAATTTCTGCCGTGAAGCGAATCTGTCGTAAAGCGAATCTGCCTTTAAAGCGAATCTACCATAAACCGATCAAGCGGTTTATTAGTTGATAACTGTTTACGTTATGTGGCGTCATTCCTCGCACACGATTTTATTTCTGAATTATCCATGCTTTTTTGCAGGTGACTGTATAAAAGACAAGTTTCTCTTTAAATTTTACTTTGTGGCCCCACATGATATTATTTGCGGCATTAAAAATAATAAAAAAAGTATAAACCAGAAAACGTCCAAACTTCGCACAACACCGTTAGAAGAACTTACTTTTTGTCTTGTTCCACAAACTCCTTTAGAAAATACCTGCTATTGAATGAATGAACGATTCATCAGGTTCAAATGTACAGTAGGTGCCCAGCATTATTTGATCCCTCATATAGGGAAGAAGAGGGCAAGATGTGTGAGAAGAGAGGTCAGGTAATGCTGGCTATACTAAAGTTTGTCATCCATATCCCACGTCTGACTTACAACTTTACCTTATAAAGTAACAACTATGTTTAAAGCTATCAACTATTCATTGCATTACAGACTTTACAATATGGAGTTTAAGAGTGGGAGTCGCTTGTGGCATTTAGTTGAAAAGTGACTTTAGTTATTGGATTTTAGCGAAAAATAAAGTTATGAAAACGTCTTATATATTTATGTGTCTCTAGTAGAATTCTCGATTACTTGTGAATGGATTTTGATGAATTACTACTTTTGTTAGTTTCTTTAGTTCTTTTTTCCCAATATAATGTAAATATATAATGAAATAATAATAATAATAATGTATATATTATGTTCCCAGTATAATGTTTATTTTTGTCCCAATATAATGTAGGTAAAATAAAGAATACCTGAAGGCTAGACAATGCCCCGATGTTATCTAGACCTTTATTACTTATTCGTACATACTACTCTGAACGCTATCTACGTGATGGAACCAACGCGAAACCAATTGTATAATTCTGAGCAACAAAGAAAATTTTCATCAGTTAGTAAAAAAAGAAACGCTGTTTCCTACAAGAGTTCGATACCAATAATAAAATGTTTGAAATAGGTACCATTTTTTAAAATAACCAGTGAACATTTCTTTATGTAGGGGGAGGGAGGGAGATTCAGAATTAAAATGTGGGTACCGTTTTTACGTCTGTGTCCCTTCCGCCCTGTATAGTGTGTCACCTTTTTTTATGGGGTTAGGGTAAATCGTGAAATGGCTCCTTCCGCTCTGGGCAGAGTGATAGTGACAGATTTCTACAGACTAAAAACCACCCATGTTCCTTCTTAGCCCTTTGTGTTGAGGCTGCGGTATCTCTTTCGAACAACCCTCAGACCCGACGGGATAGTGTGTCACCCTAATAATACTATTCACCAATCACAAAAAAATAAATCAATCGACAAAATCACCCAGAACACCGTATTCATCTATAAATATCAAACTTCGACACACGATATATCAAAGGAAATCTATTTGCATGCATAGTGAGTAGGGTGTACCTTCTTAACCTTGGCAACGGGACGCTGATTGTGAATTCAATCAGGACACACAATTCAACCTTACATTTTGGACACACTGTGAGAGATGCTATAGGCAGGTTAAAGCTATGCTTTTTAAGTAGACAGTGAATGGAATTAAACTAGTAAAAGATTACGATTTTAAAATGTATAATAGATTTATTATATAGATAGATAATAAATTAATCGTAATATGAATCGTAATATAAATCATAATATTATGAATCGTAATAGGAATCATTTTAAGAATCGTAATATGAATCATAATATGAATCGTAATATGAGTCGTAATATGAATTGTAATATGAATTGTTTTATGAATCGTTATATGAATCGTAATATGAATTGTAATATGAATAGTTATATGAATCGTAACATGAATAGTTTTATGAATCGTAATATGAATCGTTATATGAATCGTAATATGAATCGTAATTTGAATTGTAATATGAATTGTAATATTAATCGTAATATGAATCGTTACATGAATCGTAATATGAATTGCAATATGAATTGTAATATGAATCGTAATATGAATTGTTATATGAATCGTTATATGAGTCGTAATATGAGTTGTAATATAATAATAATAATAATTTATTTCGCATAATCAAATTGTACATTTACAACATTTAGCTTAAATAGTAACATCAGGTCACAGAAGTTGTAGTCTACAATAAAGTGGTTGAAGCTCTGTTCTCCTAGCTAGGCTACAGAATAGCCTGTGTTAAGGAGACACAGTTTCTTTCCTTCGGTACACGTTGTCTCTGGTACGTGTCACATGACTGTTCGGATTGGCAAAGAGATTAATTAACAGACAGTTATGCAAAATAATCTGAATGAGTAAAAAATAATGAAAATAATTAATAAAACAACTAACATGTAATTATGTGTTTCGTGTATGTATGTGTAGTCTGTGTGTTTGTGTATGTGTGTGTGTGCGAGTGTATGAGTGTTTGTGCGTGTGTGTGCATCTGTGGGAGTGAGATCTGAGGTATGTTATGATTCGTAATATAGTGTATGAATTGTAATATGAATTGTAATTTGAAGAATCGTTATATGAATCGTAATATGAATTGTTATATGAATCGTTATATGAATTGAAATATGAATTGTAATATGAATCGTTATATGAATCGTAATATGAATTGTAATATGAATTGTGATATGAATTGTAAAATGAATTGTAATATGAGTTGTAATATGAATTGTAATTTGAATTGTATCATGAATTGTTATATGAGTTATATGAATCGTTATATGAATTGTAAAATGAATTGTAATATGAATTGTAATATGAATCGTCATATGAATTGTTATATGAATCGTAATATGAATCGTAATATGAATTGTTGTATGAATATGTTGTTATATGAGTCGTAATATGAGTTGTAATACAATAATAATAATAATTTATTTCGCATAATCAAATTGTACATTTACAACATTTAGCTTAAATAGTAACATCAGGTAACACAGAAGTTGTAGTCTACAATAAAGTGGTTAAAGCTCTGTTCTCCTAGCTAGGCTACAGGCCTGTGCACTGTCTTCTTAGCGTGTCGATGACAATTTAAATTGAGTCGGCCCAAAATTTGGCGACGAGTTTGGCACTTTCAGTGGCCTCCATCAGCTCCTGTGGAGTGCAAGTAACGGGACAGGCTGGACACGATATCAGGTGCCCCATAGTTTGTAGGGCAAGACCACATTTACACTCCAGGGCAGAGTCATCTATGAATCTCCACCTGAACAGGTTTTCCTTGCTTCGGCCTACCTGTGTCCGGAGTCTATTTAGAGACTTCCAGGTTAGCCATGGCAACTCGTGTCCAGGCGGAAGATTTTCGGCAAGTGGCACATATGGGTTGGGTAAGGAAACACGATCTCGCCACAGCTTAAGTCTTTCCTTAGAGAGTTCGCCAGTGAGCGGGGGTACACACTTCAGGAAACTGTTGCGGCTTTTCAGCCTTTGCGGTACTAAGATGTTACTGTGTAGAGGGTGTCTAGCGTCGGAGACCATTTTGGCTCTTTCACTAGAACTCGCCACCGCTCTGTGAACTACTGGTGGCGCTATGCCTGCCAATGGATACAGCATCTGTACCGGGGTCGGCTTGAGGCAGCCAGTGATTAACCGGCACGTTTCATTCAATGCTGTATCCACTAACTTTGCATGGGCTGAACGACCCCACACGGGGCACGCGAATTCACCCGCAGAGAAAGATAGCGCCAACCCAGTAGTCCGCATGACGTCAGGCGAAGCACCCCACTTTGACGAGACTAGTCGTCGTAAAAGACTATTGCGAGAGTGTACCTTCTGCTTGATGTTATTGCAGTTCTTGCCGAATGTTAGAGACCTGTCCAGAGTAACACCCAGATATTTTGGGAAGTTGCTGTGCTCGATGGATACCCCACCCCAAACGTTTATAACCCCAAACGTGCACTATGTTAAGGAGACACAGTTTCTTTCCCTCGGTACATGTTGTCTCTGGTACGTGTCACATGACTGTGCGGATTGGCAAAGAGATTAATTAACAGACAGTTATGCAAAATAATCTGAATGAGTATAAAATAATGAAAATAATTAATAAAACAACTAACATGTAATTATGTGTTTCGTGTATGCATGTGTAGTCTGTGTGTTTGTGTATGTGTGTGTGTGCGAGTGTATGAGTGAGTGCGTGTGTGCATCTGTGGGAGTAATTAGTGTAGGTATGTTATGATTCGTAATATAGTATATGAATTGTAATATTAATTGTAATATGAATTGTAATATGAATTGAATTATGAATCGTAATAGGAATCGTTATATGAATTGTTACATGAATTGTAAATCGTAATATGAATCGTAATATGAATCGTAATATGAAACGTAATATGAATCGTAATAGGAATCGTTATATGAATTGTTACATGAATTGTAATATGAATCGTTATATGAATTGTAATATTTGTAATATGAATTGAAATATGAATCGTAATATGAATTGTAATATGAATTGAAATATGAATCGTAATATGAATCGTAATATGAATCGTAATATGAATATGAATTGAAATATGAATCGTAATATGAATCGTTATATGAATTGTGATATGAATTGAAATATGAATCGTCATATGAATTGAAATATGAATTGTTATATGAATCGTAATATGAATTGTAATATGAATTGAAATATGAATCGTTATATGAATTGTAATATTTGTAATATGAATTGAAATATGAATCGTAATATGAATTGTAATATGAATTGAAATATGAATCGTAATATGAATCGTTATATGAATTGAAATATGAATCGTAATATGAATCGTTATATGAATTGTAATATGAATTGTTATATGAATCGTTATATGAATTGTAATATGAATTGAAATATGAATCGTAATATGAATTGAAATATGAATCGTAATATGAATTGTCATATGAATCGTAATATGAATTGTTATATGAATTGTCATATGAATCGTAATATGAATTGAAATATGAATCGTAATATGAATCATTATACGAATCGTAATATGAATTGTTATATGAATTGTTAAATGAATTGTAATATTATGAATTATTTATGTTAACAAAATAGTATTCCTATTTGACCCTAAGGTTGACTGGTAGAGAATGCCTTGTTGCATTAAGTTCCCATAAGTACCACGTTTGTGCATGAAGTTTAAATAAATAAATAAATATTTTGGGTCAAAGTTTCAAATTTTTCTCAGCTATTTTTTAAATTACTTTTTCAGGAAATAACTTTACTTAAACTACCTCCATGACCCGTTATCTATTCAAAGCATTCATTATCACAATGCTTTAAGACTGCTACATTGAGTTTTACCGCAAAATGTGATAATGGACCCAAAAAAAAATCGTTTCCAAGCAATAGCTTTTGCGTGGGGTACTTAGTTTGATGTACACAATAGCCTGATTGACGGCATCATGAAGGGTCCGTAAACACTCTGTATACAAGAATAATCTAAAATACTAATATCTTATAGCTTGCCATAGAGCTCTGACTTGACGCTATAATCCCTAGCTTCACCTGCCTGTTACTTTATTCCCTATAACCCCTTGATCTAACGTCGAACGCGTGAACGCTTTCGAGAAACATGCATTTTAGGTATTCTGTGTACGACATTTATTTAGTGAGTTCGTATTGTTTTATGTATATGCTTGCTAATCTTTGTAAAGGTTTTGTGTTGGATATAACAGAGGTTTTCAAAATGAAAGGTCTCAGCAGCCTTTTTTTTATTGGTGGAAAATCATCAAAATGATCACCCCTACCGCTCGCTCTGGGTAGACTTCTACTGACTAAAATCCACCCATGTTTCTTCTTAATATGCCTGTTGCGTTCCAGGGCCGCGGTAACTCTTTCGAACAAATTTCGTAACCCTGGCAGGATGCAAATCTGGCAGAAGGTGTCAGCAGCCTGGAGCCAAGATTTGTGCACGTTTGAGTTCCCCTTATAACCTAAAAGGGGCTAAAACATGACTTGCAAATGTGGGTGTGCCTAGTCTAAGTACACACGGCAACACATCAAGTTATACGTACTTATCCAGTATAACCTCTGCCTAATGTTTCGCGGATTAAAGGCGTTAAGTTACGTTATTTATATACAGAACAATTACGGTTTCACTAACCCAATTCTGTAGATTTGTGAGCAGATTAACACTATGTATAATATCAAAAGGATGCTCACTTAGGGAGGTATTATACAAATAGGGTAATTTTTCAAGTGAACGGGGATTAGCAAATCGCCTTCTATCGCAAGTGATCGACATGTGCAAGGGCAAGTCCACATTGCCATAAAAAAACCGAAACTACGAGGAATATCGAAAATCAGTCAAAGAAGCCTCGGGCCTGGTTTATATTAAAACTAACACTGCGTAAGTGGATTTTTGAAAACCCAATATTTCAAGACTCGGAATAAAACACATCATCATTTTCTTGCTCTGATCCCAAAATACTAAATTTTGGATTTTGATTAGGCCATCCACGCTTACTTGATGACTCACCCCGTTTATAATTATAATCTCTTTAAATTATCATCATTCTCTCACACTATAAAATACAAATATCCAGGGTAGGTGCCAGTCTCTTAATTTAATTAGTAGGTAAAAAAAAGCGAAATATAAATTTACCTGTGGTTCCAATTCAAAAACAAAATAACAATCCTCAATTCATATCGAAACCATACAAATGATTACTGTCAGTTTACTACCATTGTCCCAAATACTCAATAGTGACCACAAAAACACGCAATACTGCATCGCCGCTATCATTTCAACCCGATCAACAAAGGAGTAAGGCCAGGAATACATGTGTGCCTGATACGCTCAGTCATGAGCATAAATATTTGTACCTAAAGAAACACTTACCTTTCAAAGGATATTTTCTCGGGATGTTTTTAATAATTTATTGATGAATAGGATGATACTTTGAGAAACGACCAATATCATAAGTTCTAACATCACGTTCACGTAATATAATGCCTTTTAATAGAAGAAAACTTAAACTTACAATGCGCCACATTAACTTTATCAAAATCTGCCAAGTCTAAGCGTAGCGGAATACCATGCAGTGCTTGCCTATCTTACCTGCACAACCTAGGTTTATTGTTAAACAATTCCCTGTGGTGTTACTGTTGTCATATTTTCAGACATCTGACCACTCCTTAATAATTACTGTCAAACATCGATAAGTGACAGTCGGGATTAACGGCTTATTATGGACGGCCGTGGCGAGATAGTAACAGCCTCTCGGATTAATATTCAGGTTAAGCCGCACTTGGCTAGGTGGGTCTGTGAATATGTAACCTCCCATCATCCGAGTTTCCTCCGTACCTCGGAAAGCAAGTTAAGCCGTTGGGCCCAGCTATCATTTGTATCTACGTAAATACTGGTATTAAGCTGTATCAAGTTATATTGGAAGCCAAGAACATAGTAGAAAGGGAAACTGCCAGATGATGATGAATGGACCCTCATCCAGGGTCTTTTAGCTAGTATACAGATGCACCTGTTTACACTAAAACCTAAACCCAAAAAAGTTAAGAAAATGAAGTACCTATGATGAAAATGATGACTGCCATGCCCTGTGTATTCCAAGCTTTATTTCAAATTGACAGCTGCCTATACAAATACAGCTGAGCCGTGTGATACAAACACGTTTATATTCGTGTATTGAAAGCCTTGCATTGTGTACCATTCACTGAAATGTACTTTGAAACTGTTTTAGAGTAATGTGCAGAGGAAAGCGTGTGTTTATTCGAGCGAATGTTACCTGTTTTGGCGTATTGCGAAGTGCCGGAATATATCATTCAGTACTGCGAAATTCAAACCTGTGTGGCATAGCGTAGTCAGTATTTACATGTAGTTTGATATTTGCATGTGTAGTATGAGTATGTTTCAGACTAGCTATTTATTTCCGAATAGCGTTAAAATGGAATAGGTCACGAGTGCTAATCCAAGAGAAGACCTCTGATTTTTCAAATTCGTGTATGATTAATTCTTGCTTCGGTGATGGTAAACATTGTGAAGAAACCAGCAAACCTATTGTTTTTTATGGTGGGAAATCAGCAAATGACTCCTCTCGCTCTGGGCAAAGTGAAAGGGAGTGTCAAACTACTATCATGACTAAAAACCACCAATGTTCCATAAATGCCCTTTGTGTCCGGGGTTGCGGTATTTCTTTCGAACAACCCGCAGCAAACCAGCATGCTTGAGAGATGTTTCTTGATGCGTTTTAAAGGCCCATGGGCGGGACAAAAACTTTGAAACCAGGTAATGCACAAATCATTATATAAAGAAGAATTTCGTTGGACTCTTAATTATTATTACTTACCAAAATCTGATTTTACATAATTATTATAATAATATAATAATATAAAGTTTATTTTTCTCCACACAAGTTGCTTAATGCTAGGGTTACAATGGAGCATGAACATGGGATTAACATTGTGAGAGACTGGTGCTTGTCGTAGGTCTTTGAAAAAACCTGTATTACAAGTCACCAGGGCCCTCCCGCAGCCATTTGCCTGCTGTGACTACTTTAATTTAATGGTTTAGCGTAGTAAGAAAGTGCAGGAAGTTACGTTAAACACACAGAAAAATAACGTAAAAAATAAATAAAAAAAACTAATAAGTACAGTAAAAATAAAGTAAAAATACAAGATAATTGTGGAAATATTGAACGCATGTGAGTAGCTGGTGAGTGTTAATGAACATATGAGATTTGAAGTGTATGCGTGGGAGGTTGTATGAGTAAATGTGGTGCGAGAATGGTTGAATGAATATTTTGGTGTGAGCATGATTGGAGGTTGATTGTGGTTCGGGCACAATATTATGTAAGAAACAGGTTAAGTATGGGATGGATATAGTTAGTTGAGATGGTCTATTTAAGTGGGATCAAAAGTTTTTCTGTGTCTTTGTAGTCTAAGGTTTTCAAATAAGTAGTGACTGAGGTTTTACATTTATATTTCATTAGAGGATAAAGATTTAGAATGTTGTTTAGCTTATTGTACAGGTATGGACCGAGAAACATGAAGAAATTATGGGAGTGAGAACAGTTGAAGGCTTGTGTTTGGCATACCCTGCCTCTTCGGCGCTTATCCTTTTGGAGATTCGGGTTGTAGTGCAATAAGGAGTGTTTCTTTAGTACAGTGCGCAATATGAAGGACTGTCTCACAGTAAGCACATCCCACTCTTTAAAAAGATCTACCGTGGGAAATAAATAAGGAAGCCCGGCGCCAACTTTTAGAATAGCACGCTGAGCCCTCTCAACATCAATTAGGTGAGTCTTGGCGGCACCACCCCAGGAAGTAATACAGTAGTCTATAAGTGATTGACATAAAGCATGGTAGACCAATTTAGTAACCCGTCGGTCTGCTGCATGTCTAAGAATTTTGAAGATGTAAATTAGTTTACGCAAGCGGGCTACCAGGGCTGTTATATGTGGTTTGAAGGTCAGAAATTGGTCTATGACGATACCAAGATATTTGATGTCATTGACTCTTTGGAGAGTAGGACAAGAGCATAGGGAGGTTCCCGGAACACAAGCATGACAGGCAACACCAAGATAAGGAGGAGGCAGTTGATTTGACCTGTGGGCAAACGTGACATATTTCGTCTTATTAACATTCAAAGTTAATATGTTTAATCGTAGCCATTCACAGACTTGGTTAAAACCTTTTTGAGCAGTATGAAAAACATCCTCCCAACTCTGCCCACAAAAAAAGAGGGCGGTGTCATCGGCAAAAGTAACAATTTTGCCACCATGGAGCTGAAGTTTGCAGAGGTCATTGATATACACCAAAAACAAGGTGGGGCCGAGTATGCTGCCTTGAGGCACCCCGTATTCAACACGTACCTCATTGCTCAGCCTACGGTCAATTCGGACTCTTTGCCTTCTTTCTGAAAGGTAGTCCCCCATTAGCTTCAAGGTAACACCTCTCACACCGAGTCTTTCCAGCTTTTTTAATAGGTGAGGAATAGAGACCGTGTCGAATGCCTTTGCAAGATCCAGGAACAGTGTTATGCATTTACTTCTTTGGTCTAGCTTAGTAATAATAGATTGCAAAAGTTCATGTACCGCGTCATTCGTTGATTTATTGCAACGAAAACCAAATTGGGCAGGCGATAGAAGACTGTTCGACTCTAAATAATTTGTTAGTCGACGGTTTATAAGCCGTTCCAGGATCTTGGACAGAGTCGGTAAGATGGAGATAGGCCGGTAGTTATCGACACAGTCTCTCTCCCCTCCCTTGTGTATCGGTTTGATAAGCGCCAATTTAAAAGCTCTGGGGAACACACCTGTCGTTATAGCAAGTATGCAGATGTGGGTAATAGGAGAAGTTAGACAGTTTATGTACCTCTTTAGGATCTTGCTAGATATATGGTCGACTCCAACGGCACAGTTTTCCTTTAACCCATTAATGAGTGAAAAGACTTCTTCTTCATCGGGAGGGAGCATGACAAATGAGTTTACGGCAGAATTAAATGAAGAGTCATGTGACATTGTACAGGTTGACGTTAATGTATTGGTGGATTGTTCCGCCAGCTTTCTGCCCACGTTAGCAAAGAAACTGTTAACATTATTTAAATCCTCGTCTTTGTTTTGAGATGTAATAAGACAAGAAGAGAAGTCTGCTGGTTTACTTGAGCCACTTATCTTTTTAATTGCATCCCATAGCTGCTTTTTATTACCCTTTGCATTTTCGATCTCCTTTTTGTCATAGTTTCGTTTAACTTTTTTAATAATAGAGTTACAATAATTTCTATAGCGTTTGTAGGTTAGCTTGATAACCTCATTTCCCGGATCTCGTTTAAGTTTTTTAAATAGATTATCCCTATTCTTCATACAACGAAGCAAGCCCTTTGTTATCCATGGTTTGCTGACTTGCTGCCTTCTGGGAATTTTCACCAAACTGGTGTTATTTAATATTGCAGTCGAAAGGTACGACACAAGCAAGTCGGTTGCCGCGTTAGCATCATAACACTCAAGAATTGGCTGAAAGGAGAGACTTTGAATAATTTCATCGAGCGATTCATAGTCAATCTTGTTGGCCGTTTTATTGTAGTAATTCAGGCGGGACTTTAAATTTAGAGCTAAGGCAACAGTTTCGTGATCTGTAATTGATGACTCGAATATGAAACAATTAGCGTCTAATTTTGTTTTGAGCATAATGTGGTCTAGGCACGTTCGACCATGCGTAGGTGCCGTATGTCCAGGGAGCAAACAGTGACTTGCTAGTACGTTTAAGTAGTCATGTGAGCGGTTGTCTGTAGTACTAGGGGCTATATTAATATTTATATCGCCGCAGAGAATAATATTTTTAAAACTTTTTAATTTTGAGAGTAGTGAGTCTAATGAGCTAATAAAGCTATTGGTGTTAGCCTGACTCGGGGGACGGTAGATTCCGATGATGCACGTTTCTGTGTCCAATTTCAGTAGTAGGCAGTTGGCGTCATTTATCTGGGGTTCCTCAAAAGTTACTTTAAGGTTTTTGTTATAGTAGATAACGACTCCTTCATTTTGCGTTCTGTGAGTAGATGTAGATGCGAAATTATAGTTCTCGAGATTAGGTATGTTCCGAGCTGAAGGAAGCCAACATTCAGAGAGCACTACTATGTCCCAAGAAATTTCAGACCTTTGCAGAAGTGTGGTGAGATTAGGCATGTTACAGTTAACGCTACGAATATTTTGTGACAGGAGATTGAGGGTGCCATTAGTAGATGAGATATATGTTTTTACGTCGTCAATGTCGCATGTGATTGCTTTTGCTATTTGAAGTGAGTCAAGATCTGAGTGTAAGGTCTCAATACTTTGCATATTTCACTTAACTGGAATAAAAAATGTCACATAACGTGACCTGTAAATACGCAGGTTAATAAAGTACCTATAGACCCAGATCTTGTATATATTTATAGCTATGATGATGGACATGCGACTTGATTTAAAATATATTGAGACTACTGTACCGATACCACTCATAAACCGGAAAAATGCTCGTTTGGGTAATGAGTAATGAGTAAATGGTGAGACTTGTGTGTTGTATGTTTGTGAAGGAGATATCGCGTTGTAGTGTGAAGAACTATAGATCCACTGTTTAAAACTAATATTAATAAGATATAAGCTAACATGCACAAAAAATATAATCATACATAGTAAATCAGATTTCATTGATATAATCTGCCTTCTAGAGAGAGCCGTGCAAAGTATAAGAACAAATATAAAAACAAAGAGGAAATTAATACATGCACAATAGTTAGTTGCAGGACCGCAGGTAGTGCATGACAGTTGTGATAAAATGACTAGTCATTGTAATTTCAGCGCAGCTAAATCTTCTTCTCGGGAGATCAGTTTTGACGGGTCGCCTTCTTTCTGGCGAATATAGACTTTTCCGTACGAAGTCCAGCAGCTTGCCTGTTTATTTGTTTTGACGAATTCACGTGCCAGATAGTTTAGGCGCCTTCCACAAGTTGTGAGAGACTCCGATATAAAAATTGGTTTTGGTTCGCCATTCAGTTTTAAATGTTTCGTGCTAAGTTTTTCCTTGTTATTTTTGTTGAATGTTTTGGATGATTTTATTATGCCTTCTTTGAGTGCAGCAGAAGTAAATTCAACTATTATAGGTGAAGACTTATTCGAAGATTTTTTAATCCTGAAAATATTCCGAATGTCGGTCTCAGACACCTCAACTTTCAGCACACTACCAATATTTTTTACTACGCTGATTAGTGCCGATTTGTTTTCGGACTGTGTTTCTGGCACGTTTCTCAGCTCCAAGCTAGACGCTTTTGAGTTCCGTTCGAGAAGTTCAACCTTTTGTTCCAGTAGATTTATTTGGTTTTTAAAAGCAGTGTTTTCTGATTTCGTTTGCTGAAGTTGACACAAAATGTTGTCGTATTTATCCGACATGTGCTGAATAGACAGTTTAATTTCATTATTTTGCTGAGTCATCTTTACCATTTCCTCATCAAATTTTGACGTTAGTGTTTTTTGTTGCAGCTGTAACTCGGCTAGGATCTCTTTTATTTCATATAACATCGCATCATCAAATTTACGTTTGAAACGACGCGTTGTGTTTACTTGTCCACTATAATCCGGGTCGGAACCCATACAGTCCGACGCTGTGTCTGACTCCTGTACTAAGATACTCGGTTTTAGTATTGTTTGGTTAGATTTTTCGGGCGGGGAACGCCTAGCTGACATTATAATAACAGAGTATTCAACAGTAACTCAAAGATGATATTTTAAATAAAGGATTACACACTTCACGATAGTATCTCAAACAAGTGAGTGATCGGTGTTTTTGTCCAGTCCCTAGCGCAAGGAGACAAGGTCGTACTCACGCGGGCTTTTCCATTATGGTAGCATAGTCGGCGTCAAATCTTGGAAACTTACCGTCATGTTGGTTCAACATTGCGATCATTATTAATTTGTTATTGATCACAAAAATAAAGAGTTACACGTTCATTACCACTCCGATTTTCACGATGTTTTCTCGGATGCCGCCTACATTTTACGTTGGACTCGCTAGGCGAGTCGCCGGCGCTGCAACACGAATTGAATCGACTCGCCACGCGAGTTCAGTGGCATTGCGTTAGGGTAAAAACAATGTTTTGTTATTTTTGTGGCCGTGACAGTGTACGTTACGTGTTTAACGCAATTAAAAAGTGTTAAATAATATACGGTGTAGTTTAACATATAAAAATGGCAAAAAACACTATAGATAAAAGAAAAGGTAAGTTTGTTTCGTAAATTATGCAGTGGTTGTCAATCTTATAAATAGTGGTTATTGTTGAGGTTATACTTTGAATATCTAGTATTGTTTTTATAAACAGGAGGAGGTTTTCAATTCGACTGAATAAAAATCAATTTTACCCGGAAATATTTTGATATGGGCTTTTTAAGAACATAGTTTAAAAAACAATACAGTTTGAGTTGAGTTTGTATTTTCTGCACCGTTTATTTAACAATAATACACAAGGACACGCTCAAAAACTTAGAAGTACCCAATACATAATAACACCAAATTCGAGCCCCTACAAGGTGTAGAACACAATCCGCCGTTGTTTTACGAGTGAATGTGACTTTTGGTAAAATGAAAATAAAAGTATCTACCATTTAAAGATATTTCATTAAGGACGCTGTTACATTTTCGATCAACTCATGTTTAGGTAACTAAAGTCGCTCAAAGCAAGGTCTCACAATAGCGCTCGGTTTTATACCTCCTATAAATAATCTTGATCTTTGATATTATTTTTTAATTGTATTGAAATAGAATTTGGTAGATTACTTGGAACTTTGAAAACGCATTTGGTAATTGTTAATTATTAGTATCGTCGTCATGATAAGTAGGTTAGTATTTTCAACCGAGTCGAAAAAAAAGAAGGTGCTGTATTTGTATGTATCCGCGATTTTCCCAAAAGCTACTGATCCGATATCAATCGGATTTTCGTTGATATATGCATATTGTGTTTTTAAGGAAGGTTTTACTGTTAAATATGATGATAATATAATAATAATAATAAGTTTATTTATTTCTCTCACAATGGTTTTGTAGCACGTTTTGAACACTATAATATTCACATTGTGAGAGCTGGTGCCTGAAGTAGGTTTCAAAAAAACCTTTATTACAGGTCACCAGGATTGGAGATCTTCCGAAGTAGACAATGGAACTCTTCAATAATATAGACAGCAAATGACTCACGATAGCTGTGATCGTATGTTTATGTAGTGTTTTCGCCATTTCATAATATAATATCACGCTTGTTCGGGTTTAAGGGGCAAACAGATGTACACCCAATATGGGGTACCTACCAACCAAACTTAATGAAAAAGAACAACCGGTACCGACAGCGACTTCCGAAAAGAAAAATACGCTACCTACGTGAAATAACCATGTGAAATAAGTAGGTACTTAAAATGAAATAGCAATTTCAATTCCAAACCTCTCCGTCGAAAGCTTGACCTTTCCCATCCACTTCCGAACCTCACCGTCGACAGCTTGACCTGACCCATCCATTTCCAAACCTCACCGCCGACAGCTTGACCTTTCCCCTCCACTTCCGAACCTCACCGTCGACAGCTTGACCTGACCCATCCATTTCCAAACCTCACCGCCGACAGCTTGACCTTACCCATCCATTTCCAAACCTCACCGCCGACAGCTTGACCTTTCCCATCCATTTCTAAACCTCACCGCCGACAGCTTGACCATACCCATCCATTTCCAAACCTCACCGCCGACAGCTTGACCTTTCCCATCCACTTCCGAACCTCACCGTCGACAGCTTGACCTGACCCATCCATTTCCAAACCTCACCGCCGACAGCTTGACCTTACCCATCCATTTCCAAACCTCACCGTTCTTATCTCAGTCCTAAAAAGTATCAACTCCTTCCGGTCATCGTCGGTCGTCGGTGGCCGTGGTAACCGTACACTAAAATCTTTTTCTATCACGTTTATCGTACGTATTTTTTGCGAGAGAGCGATACACCCGTCCTTCCACTAGCGCTGCTGAGCGCGGAATGATGAACCGGGAGCGAAAAATGTATGAAGAAATTGGCAAATGTTTTTATTATAGCTAATAATTGAATAAAAAAAATTATATAAACAAAAAAAATTTTACTCAACATCTAAAGGACTATATGTACCGCAATTTATAATAATTTTGGAGATATAATATGCTGTAAATTTACCTATAATGGTACCTATTCGGACCCTACTTTTTTACATTTTCTGCGATTATTGTGATGGGAAAAACGTATTTGTGCGATTTTTTTGTATGACGTAATACAATTTTTCTGATGCCAATCTGGAGACGAATAAATTATCTTTAAATTAAGACCATGATATCTTCACATTTGTGATTGCTTATACGTTAAAATGGTACCTGAAAACCACTGTTATTTGTAGAAAAATGTTTTAGCGTCCTTAATAAAAGTTTGAGAATCTATGTCAGTGAACATTGCAGAATAGTTTATTTTCTTTCGATTATAAACTGGGTCTGCACACCCGGCCCACCACGTAATTCTTTAGATTAGGGTATATTTAGTCTTCAGTATTATTTTAAGCAGAAAATACACATGCATTTGGGAAAAAAATAGCAAACACATTGAACTCGCCGGGCGAGTCTACGGCGCTGGAATAAAATTTACGTGGACTCTCCGGGCGAGTCGGTGGCACTGAACGTGTTAAAGTATGCATTCCAGAAAGTAACTCTTTCTTGTAAGCAAGATACCATTATTACCTTGTTGTTTGGAACTAACGTGACATCCTGACCTAAGAAGAGAGAATACTTTTATTTTCTCAACAAAACGAGGATTTATATTCCTTCAGTACCACTATTACATAGCCAAAATTCCCGAAACACTACTAAACCAGCCACTACAGATGCCCAAACCCAGGAGTATCGGGTAGCAATAGCGTTTGATTAGATCGCGCCCGCACCGTGCATACAAACACTTGATTACGTCAGATTAACGACTGATGTCGGGAAACCAGGTCTTGTTTTATGAAAGATTTTAGTACCTAAAAGACTGGTATCTGTGCGAGTTGGAACGTAGATTTTGAATTTACGTTATAAGTCGCTTTCATTGACTAAATTCTTCAGAGAGTACTCGTATATAATATATATATAATACGTATATATAATTGATGTCGTCAGTAACTGTGTTGCGAATAATCAAATAATTAAAAAGAACTTAAACTCCCGCACTTAGAGAGGTTTAATGATTAGGTACTTTAGCCATCACTTAGTAAAGATTTTGACAGTTTCGTAAAGGTTTTGTATATCAAATCCATAATAAGGAACAGCTTAAGTAATCATAAAATATCTCTGAGTACGGCAGTGAGATACTACAAAGAGGAAGAGGGAAGGAGAAGTTCCACAGTATTCAGGATGGCCCCATATCTCAGTGAAGTATTCCATTACAAAAAATCACGCCTGTAATCCCCAAAGGTTCAGGCAGTCGTGTACATAACAGAATTAATGGTAACTAAGGATAATACCAACCCGCACGGGGCCCGCGTGGTGGATTATTGCCCATCCCTCTCCTAGAGAGGAGGCCTGAGTCCCTGCAGTGGGAACATTATAGGCTGATGACGAAGGATAATACCTAAGTGATCTTCTTGTTCTTAAAAACTAATTTAATTTAGCTAAGTTTTTAATTAAAGAAAAAGCCGATCAGTTCTTAAAGTACAAAGTTAATCTGTAAGAAATTAATTAAATCTTGAAAAGTGCAGGTTGGTTTTATAGAACTTTGGGATTAAGATAATTAAATTGTTTTAGGGCTTAGTGCCTACTTTAATAACGAAAATCTTTAAGCAAAATAAGCCTAGAGATAGTTTTAGGCTCTCATCGGCTTATAGAAGATTATTGGATACCTATTTAAAATTCAATTCATGTAGTCTTAGGTTAAAATCGATATTATACCATCATCATTTCAGCCAAAAGACGTCCACTGCTGGACACAGGCCATTATTATACCAGAGTGAAAAGATTTATTTCGGATTTTTTATGAGCAACTGTATAATGCACTAATGCAGGACCAGATGGGCCAGAGTCGTCACGCAGTAATGCCAGAAGACTGGCGTCGTCATCGAGGGAGACCTAGAAAATGCTGGCGTACATTCTCTTTTGAACCGACTACAAAAAAGAATGAGTTTTTTTAATACACTACGTCATAACTCCGTCATGTTAACCGATTAGAAAAAAAAACTTTTTTATATGAAATAATTATGTTTTCGATTGGTCCCGTAGAAACATCAGAATCGGTCCAGTACTTTAATTTTTTTTCCTCCTGGCCTGTATAGGACATCATGTCCTTGATTTAATTTATTCATGATGTTGATAACTAAGACTATATTGTATGGTCTACAAACGTTATTTTTTTACAATAAGGATTTTTTTCTTATCGTAGCTCATCTACTTAGGTACCTATACAGCTTCTTTCCTTTATAAGAAAAACAATCATCGCTGCAAACTGCAGGCCGTGTTCAACTTAATACTGGACAAAGTACACAGTAGTTACCCGGGTAGTGTTGACTTTGTGCAGCTACCGGCTAAGTCCTATAGAAGGTTTATATTGCGAGTTTGGCCGGATATTACCGGGTTTAGTGGACAAAGGTGCATTGCTTGTGTATTTATTAAGTCAATATCTTTAAGGATTTCTGTTGTTTTACAAGGTTTTTACAATTTCTGTTCTTTTACTTACATTGATTTCTTAATTAAACATAAATATACCACATTACATAGACACTCGTAACATAAGTAAGCTTAGCCATAAATCACTCTAATGACTAGTACACAATTACATTTGATTCCGCCCATTAAAGCCACGATACCTATACATACATACACACATCCCTATACAAAAGCTATACAAAGGATGGTGTACAGTTGAACAAGCTAAAAAGTAGCTAACTTGCATTTACGTTTAATATTATACCGATACATTTAGAGATTGATGTGAAATGATACAGCGTTTGGCATCAGTCGCTTAATGCGTAAGGCTTTATAAAACAAAATTGCAATCAATATGTTCAGTGTACTAGAATTATAAAGATCTGTACACTTATAAGCTTGTTCGACTGTACCACGGCCTTAATAGTCTATTCAGATCCAGTTATCGGATAATCTTACCGTGTGGTCTTGACTGCAAATGGGACATTTCCTGCGGATATTGCTAGCGTTGATTATGGCAAAGATGGGGAGATAGGCAGGGATCAAGTTAAGGTTGCTCTGTGCCTGGCTTAATCACTATCAATAGTGTGTCTACACTATCGATAATGGTTAACTTGCAACAGTGAAATAATGTTTTGGCTTCAATTAGGTTTTACGTAGTCAAACCCAATTCTGCGCTTTTCAGCACACATCAAATTAAATCTATGCGAAAAATAATAGTCATCCTTCTAACCCTTTTTTCGTGACTGTTAAATACAAAACCTCAAGAGCGCTGTAGTGTGGGTAGAATTATTAGTATTTCGCGTGATGTCACCACTAGGATTCATTTTATGTCCGTACCAATGTCCGGATTCCACGAGTATAATCAGCTTATATATTGTACCCACTGCTGAGACAGACCTTCTTTATAAAAGAGGGACCAAATGTACCATAATCCAATTCAGTGAGATCAATAGACAGCCACCGTAATCTAACACGTTCCTCAAACGAGATTATTCAGTCAAAATCAACACAATCCTACAAGCAATAAGGATAAATATTAAAGAGGCTTATATTTGGCAGTCTTCAGCTGACATATGACAGTAACTAATAGGAAAACATTATTATACCCAAGCCGACGTTATTAAACATGATACATGTCACATTAGCTGTGACACAGTACAGCCGGGAGGAAACAACATGGCTGACATTTTGATTTAATGAACATGAACATGTTTCTGGGAGGATATAAGCGTTGATTAGGGAGACAAGGTTGTTTACAGACTGTCACAAGTTACTAGAATGTTCACGTTTAAGTACAATAATGTTATGGCATGTGAAAAAACTTAGGCCACTATCTTGTTTTTTGAATCTTATCAATCTTCTATTATTAACTTCACACCACTATGTCATCATCATCATCATCAGCCTATATTGTTCCCACTGCAGGGACTCAGGCCTCCTCTCTAGGAGAGGGATGGGCTATAATCCACCACGCGGGCCCAGTGCGGATTGATAGATGTCACATATCTTCGAATTTTTAGGTCTATGATATGCCGGTTTCCTCACGACGTTTTCCTTCACCGTTTTGAGAGCAGTGGTGATGAAATAAATTACGCAAAGTAATGCGCCTGCCTGGGTTCGAACCCACGAAGGTTCGTAAGTCGGGGCCGCCACCACTGGGCCACCACTGCTCTGTAACACCACTATGTGGCAATGACTTAAACAGTTAAAGACCCACGCTCCTCCCGATTTTCGATTGAGCTTAAATTTTGCATACTAACTAATATCAGAAGGTTTGTATGAAGCTATAAACTACAATTAATAGAACAATTTTAAGATTTATTTACTTAGGGAGACAAATTCGTATGGTGTCGGACGCAAAGAATAGCACCATCCCCTATCTTCCCGTGGGTGTCGTAAGAGGCGACTAAGGGATGTACCAGAGAATGGGCAGCAGCGTTCTCTGTGCTTTTTGTATCGACCGTACTGCGATCGCCAACCCGCCTGCCAAGCGTGGCGATTATGGCAAACCCCCCCTAAGCAAAAATTACACTTAGGGGAGGCCTATGTCCAGCAGTGGACGTCTTTCGGCTGAAATGATGATGATGATGAGGGAGACAAATAATTGTACAATAATACGTTACAGCAAATATATATACTGTACTAATTGTCAAGTAGCCTATTTAATTTTAACTGTGGAAACATCGTGGATTGTACAGAATAATCCACGACTTTTCCTCAAATTTTCGATGCCCTTTTATAGTTAGTTTGTTTTTAGGTTAGTTTAGTTTATATATTTAGTATACTCTTACATTTATAAATACATATGAAATAAGTATTGTAGACACAATATGTTATTTAACAATACATAGATAAGAAGACAAGAAAATAGTAATACTAATGACAGGAAGAGACAAAACGCAAATGTACATTACAACTTCTCCTATGACTAATATTAAAAATTATAAAATGACAGCAAGAGACTAATATGCCAGTTTTAGTTTCTTACAAGGGTTTCTACACAAACGTTACCTTCCGTAAGTTGTAACTTCAATTACAATGATTAAACACGACCGGGGACGGCAAGGGAAACAAGAACAGAGAAGTACCAACAGTAATTAATTGTGAGGTTTGACCACAGTGAGGGAGGAAGCGGCTTGATATGTGTACTTTACACTAGATGTTTTTTGTGATTATTTTATTCGGGCTTTGGTGGAATATCGGCGTGGCTGAATAAAATATTCGGTTTATGTTCTGAAGGACGCTGCTATTATTCTGACAAAGAAAGACTTAATAAATACAGTTCATGTGAGTCCGTGTTGATTTGTGCATCCTTGCTGTGTAGATATTGCTGCACAGCGACCGCAGTAATTTAGTTGCAGATAGAATTAGGGGACAGATTCTATTCGACCTCAACCCTCGGAACCTGTTATTGTTAGCCTGTCTCAACTCTGGACAAAGGCATCTTCCAATGACCTCGAAATCTTTCGATCCAAGCCCCATATGGACCTCTGGTCGTTGGTTCTGGCCTGCTCGTCCCTGAAAACTTCATCATCTTCCTGCCCTTATCCCATGTCATTTGGGGTCGGCGCAACATGTTTTTTCCTTCCATACTGCCCTGTATCACGTTATCATTTATTCTTTTTTCCTTCATTTCACTCCTCACACACTCCATCCATCTTTTCTTTGGTCTGGCTATCCCTCTCCATCCATCCACATTTATATTCAAACCTTGTTTAGTCACATGCGATTCATCCCTTCTCATCACATGCCCATACCACGACAGTCGATTCCCTTTCCCTGAAAACTTACAAAATGAAAATTATCAATGATGATTGATTAAATTTATTATTATGATAGGATATTCGTGATTATGGAGCTTGCAACAGCGCCGAAATACCGGAGACTCGAAACAAATAATAAGCATGGTAAATATCTCGTAATAATAATGATATAAAGAAGTCCATCTCAGTCAATCCCGTGACAAAAATCTTACTCAACATTCAAACCGCGTCGCCACACTCAGACCATTCCTCACCAGAACAGTAGTGTCAGGGGCCTATTTACTCCAGATAAATAATGTAAGGTCTACCTCCCGTGGGGACCATTAGTTGGACCTCACGTCCACTATTGTGTCGACTGGCTTTTGTTTCCCAAACTTTGGTAAAAGCTGACTGTTTTGAAATGGGCGCTGAAGGTAAAATCTTTTTTGTAAGACGAAATTACTTTGATTGAAGGTCTTGAATTACAGCGTATTGGGTGGATCTTTAGGTATAGCCTTGCTTGCCAGGGTTGGGCAGTGGATGGGTGACTACTCGTTACATAACGAGTTTCTTCCATTTCTCGGAACCGTTTGGTCCCGACTGTCAGTTTCTCATCTTTGAAAGAACTTTACGTTAGACTGAAACCGATCACAACATAGTAGGCAAAGTCCACTCTGTCTTAAAAGGCATTCTCCAGCCCTTATTCAACTTTATTTGAAGTCAACACAGCATTTCTTCGTCTCCCATACTTCTCTTCTACTCGCCATGTCATAAGAAACTTCTTTTGATGCCATATCATCCTTCAAACAAGTATGTTAACGTGAAATTACTAGTATCACAAGTTACCGTATCTTATTACCTAAATCTTTGCCTCTCCAAAATATCACATTACCAAGCAATACTCTAATTCTACCTTCTCATATTATCTCCTGTAATAACACAAGGAACATGCAAAAGGGTATCCCTTTACGAATATAAGGGCCGAAAATAACAAAGATACCGACCTTTGCAGCCCAATCCTTTGTGTGTAAGGACCCTCTTACTTCCTAGCTATAGCGTTTATGATATTGTCACTGCATGTGTATTTTTGTATGTTGTGGGTTTACTATCATTTCGTTACGGTGTTATTATGTTTTAGAATTACGTTATTTTTACAACAGATTTTTTAATCGTTGCCCCACACTAGGAACTTCTCCTGTATCGTGGGTGCGTTCACAAACATTTAAACTCACATACACAAATACCCAGACCCGAAAAATCTATCTATAGATCATACAAATATTTGTTCCGTGCGGGGATCGAACCCGCGGCACACAGCGCAGCAGTCCATTGCTTGAGCCACTGCGCCAACCGTGTCGTCTTTTTACCTATGGGGCGTTGTGGATTTAATTAATCTTGCCATTCTTCTCATCAGACCAACGCTTTAGAATGGGCAACTACAGTACACTCACGAGTTATTATGCCTTGTGACTGGGACTGTAGCTTAGTTTATTTAGCTTCATTAGTCTAGTAGCTTACTGCCGCACTCGGAGAGCTTCAGTGGTTGCTTGGGCCGTCGCTTGGTAAAGGTTTTGGCAGTTTTGTTATACAAAAGTTTGTCAGGCCTTTGCTGGGTGGCGACTTGAGTGATCGTTGGATATCTCTGAGTGCGACAGTTAGTTTTGTTCGACTATTCAAAAGTGCCTGTAACTGGCCTACTCGAAATAAATGTTTTGATTTTGATTTTCAACATCACTAATCCTGCGATTCAATTCACCTAAGAACATACCAGCGTTCTTTGTAATTTCTTCTTATTTACTCGTTATTCCTAATAAAAAGCACAATCTCAAACAATCCTCATTTCCCCGGTACCAGGATCGCAGAAACTACAGGAGGTATCGATTGAACAAGACGTGTAAACAAAGAGTTCTCTTGTATTCGCGAGTAATGGAGGTGTTGGCGCGAGAAACGGATATTGCGTTGTTCTGCGCAGGAAACGGGGTTCCTTCTGCCATTGTTTCGCTTTGTTACTAGGGGAACTCGATACATGTGGAGCTGTGAAGTTCAAAGAAAGTTGAGTAGGCTGAGTCCGTTTTGTTATCAAAGAATAATAAAAAAGCATTCTGTACATCAAACTAAGTAACCGCAAAAATTTTTGCTGGATATTAACTTTTTTTTTGAGTGAAAAATCACGTTTTACAATAAAACTCAATGTAGAAATCTCAAAAAAAATGTGGTGATGAATGCATTGAAAAGTAAACGGGCTATTCCAATATCTGCTTAACTAGAAGGTTCCCAGGTATGGTCCACAATAAAAATTGTCGCAATGACGGGAACAACCGGTACTACCCTTTCGACGTCGTTTAGGGTATTTTTACACCCTTTAAGTAATCCTCCGCGGTGGAAGCATCGATACAACAAATATTTACCCCTTCTTAGGCTTACCCTTAGAAGGGGTAAATATTTGTAAACAAAGACTAAGGCTGTTGCTTCATCCCGTCGGGGCTGCGGTTTGTTTTAAAGAGATACCGCGGCCTCGACACAAAGTGCTAAGAAGGAACAAGTCTGGCACTCCCTACCGCTCTGCCCAGAGCGGGACAAGTCATTTGATGATTTAACACCCTTAAAAAAAAGGCGGTTGTTCTTTAACAGATATGCTCTATCAACTGCGCGGTGCGACGATGAAACGAAGCTATGTGTAATAGTGTGATGGTTTCCACTGAAGTGTGAGGTGCTTGAGCGGTCATCATCATCATCAGCCGAAAATGTTCCCACTGCAGGGACCCAGGCCTCCTCTCTCGGAGAGGAATGGGCTATGATCCACCACGCGGACCCAGTGAAGATTGGTAGATGTCACATGTCTTCGATGTTTTTCTTCACCGTTTAGAGGGCAGCGGTGATGAAATGAATTATACAAAGTAATGCGCCTGTCTGGCTCGAACTGGGAAACCACTGCTCCTGCTGCTTGAGTGGTGCGAAGATTTTATTTTTGGTCAAACTTAAACTACCTACTGCAACTCCTGAAAGCTAAAATCAACAGTGGCGACCGTCACAAAAGCCATGAGACAATGACGCTCGATAAAGTTCCAGAGAAAAGTTTAACTGTCTTGTGCAAGGAAATTACTCAGAAAAGAATCGCGGTGAAGTAGGAAAAACATAGTCTCTACTTCCCTACGTATATCAGTAAGAGACAGAACAGAACAAGGTCAATAGGCACACAGGGACGATTACAACTGGGGAAAGCCTAGTTGCCTAGTACACACGGCTACACATCAAGCTATACATTTCCAGTTTACGCTGATCTCGCATTGTACGTAAATCTTATTCAATGCGAGACCAGCTTATACTGGAAATGTATAGCTTGATGTGTAGCCGTGTGTACCAGAGATAAATAATTATCATTATTATTAATTAGTCCTAAATTGTGAGCGAAGATGCGTAGCGAAATTATGGAACAGTGCGTAGCTGTCATCTAGCTCTAATTTCTAGACTGCGGCCTAAAAGGAGGGTCATGTTTGTTGAACTGATGAACCGATTTGATAACTGCACTTTGTATGACTCCTTTTTCGCGACACTCTTGGCAGCGTGATTATGGTCATCAAGTAGCGCTGATATCCTGCACAATGCTAGGAATCCTATCCTACTATCCTTCTAATATTATAAATGCGAAAGTTTGTGAGTGTGTTACTTCTTCACGCAAAACTACTGAACGGATTTGGATAAAATTTGGTACACAGATGGTTTATAACCTGAATTAACACATAGGATACTTCTTATCCCGGTAGTATGATCGCGTGGGACAATTATCGATCTCCACGCGGGCGAAGCCGCTGGCACAAGCTAGTATGAGATAATCCTATAAGAGGAGTTTCTCATTCGCCTAGCTTGCTCGCATATCGCTGCGTGAGTGGCAGCCTTAGAGTAAACAGTGGGGTAACTGATAATGTTCCTCTTCAAACAGGGAATGAAAACATTGAGGTGAAAGGTAAATATCTGTCTTGTTTATGTTATCCTAGTATTATGTGCAATGTATTGGAATTTTGATCGATCTGTGTTGGTGTTGGCAACTATTATTGTTGTGGTTAATAATTCTAGCCTCAATTGGCCTGCGGGGTAGATTATGATCCGATTACAGAGACGAGGCCCGTGCCCTGTAAATTATAATAATTATTATAATATTTACTTTAATATTATAAAGCTAAACCGTTTGTTTATTTGGTTGAACGTACTAATGTCAGAAGCTTTTGGTTCGAATTAAAAAATATATTTTAGTGTTGAATACTCCGTATTTGAGTATCATTAGATCATGCTACAACCAAAAGGAGATAAAGTGTAATTTATAATTATAAAATGTAGGTATATAGCTGAATAAAGGAAATCTTCTATATTAAATCCAGACTACGTCTAAACCTAGAAATATACCTGTACCCTGTTAATTTTCAGATAAAACATTGTATTTCGTCTCTTTAATAAACTTCTAAACACGAATATCATAGAAAGCTTGTTCATAAGCTCTCATAAACGAGACAGCTTTCATGTTTCAATAAAACTTTTATTTATATTGGAAAGTTGCACGGCTGAAGCTGACAGTACCTAGCTTATGAAATACATGGTACTTAGAGTTAGAGCTTTGAAAAGTTCATGGATTATATTGGAATACATGTAAAATGTTGGAAGTTTATCATGAGTTACGTGGCTATATACTTTAGTATGTTAAACGAGGAATATATTTAAACCCGCCATAGGGCATGCTTACATGATAGGTACTAATAATTAAAATAAGAACAAAAAAATAAATTGATAAATAATAGAAAAAACCATACCAAATATTCCGGAAAAGTCTCGCAACCCTTATCACAGATAATGTACGCTGGTCAATGGTGTTTAGGTATAATCCATTTTCTCTTCATATTTTAAAACTGGCATAGGACAATGGCGAATAAGAAACGAGAAACGAATAAAGTGAGATCTGTAGAGCGTACGAGGCCATGGCACAATTATGTCACAAATTAAGGTTATAGTATTTTTTTTACATATTTAGGACCAGAATTGAATACTTTCCCTCAATAAGTCTCTCGTTTAACCTGACATACTGTAGCTTTCAACATAGCTGATATTGAGGCACGGTAAGTGTGACGTAAATGAACTACTGTGTCCTATTGCATCATCTGTCCAGCTTTTTCCAACTATGTTGGAGTCGGCTTGCAGTCCGACCAAATGCAGCTGAATACCAGGGTTTTACATGGAGCGTCTGTCCTCTACATACTCTAATACGTAATACGACACTCTTTGTGGTTATCAGACTTCCGAGCCACTGCCTAGGTACCTGTAACGACAGTCAAAAATTGTTAATTGACAGACAGTAGCATTATTTCTTTAGAAAACCTTTCTTAAAAACCTTAAATCTCGTTTCCTGGCGTAAACACAATTACTTAGTAAATAAAGACATAATTACTACCAAGTATCGGAGCGTGCAACCGCTCATCATTTTCAGCTAAATCCAAACGGTGAAAGCTAATTACAAGCTAAAACCGAGCTGTCTGCTGCAAAGCGAGCTTTATGATTGGTATTACAGCTAAAAGCTTGGATTTAATTTTCTGATAGACGCTAATTTGTACCTAATATTGCAGTTAATTAGTTGGCACTTGGTCTATATTTGTCTTACCTAACCTGTGTTTTTCTTCTTTTGTGTGGGTGATAGATCGTTGCACAGTGTCGATCAGCTGGTTTTTTTTATAAGTCCTATATGAAGTGCAGGTGTTGGTTTTCTTTGGATATGTTTACAAGCTGAACACAGTCTGGTTGTCTCGCCTGTGTTATAGCGTGTCTATAATGGGTGTAAAAAGACACATAAAGAAGCCGAAAGATACGTTCTTCCCATCATTGTGACCATATTTTTAGGATCCTTCTCGGAGACATAAGAGGTCAAAGTTACAATTTAGTGTTTGTATTAAAACAATACAGTATGTGGTTGATATTTTCGAAATAAAAGCCATTTTCATGTAAGTTAGTTACGAAATTACCCCGCAGAATAACTTGAAAAATAAGTTCGTATCCTGCTACAACTCGACCCAGAAAAATATACGAAAAAATATAATTAAGTAGATTCGTCAAACAAATTCAAATTCAACTCCAAACGTATGTACAAAGACCACAAGTTAACTATATTTGAGTAATTAGTTGGTCTGAGCATCCCTCGTTAAAACGAGACCGTGCCAATTATGAACTACCCTGTATACAATTATGAACCACTCTGTATATAATAGCACTAATTATAATTAATTAAGTTAACAAGTTACGAGCTAGAGGAAACTTGGCTTTGGTTCATACGATATGATAAGTTGAAGAGTTTCATTTCTGTGAGCTAAGTTAGGGTAATTAATGCGAAATAAATTATTCATCGCGCGATCATCGCGGAGCGGTGGGCGGGACGAGGAGCATGATGTGCGGCATGACGAGTAAAGTGGCCACACTAATATGTCTCTGCCTCTTTTCCTCGCTACTTGCCATGCCACTCGTCGAGTGTGTGGCGGCCGCATAACACTACAAATGTGTCCATTTGCTAAAAAATTCAATTCCCTGGTAGAGAGTACAATCTGAGATTTATGATATGAAGGTTTTATACCTTATTATTGCTTTCTCTTGCACATCACAGGTGCTGATGGACGGGACAGAAAATGCCCAAACGCGTCGCTAAATTTTGGGCTGATTCAGTTTAAATATTGTCATCGACACGCTAAGAAGAATATTGCTTTCTCCGACAGTAAGTGCGAGTGCGGCGATCCGGATCAAACAATGCCCCACCTGGTATCCCAGGTACGTTAACTTACACGCTTGACATCCTGAATAGCGCTTCTGCCGCTGCAATAAACGTGGCCATCTACTGGGCCCCAACCCTCAACTGTGTAATATAATCACTATCGTCGGCGGTCGAAAAGTGATTGTGATATAGGTAAGTGTTTTGTGATTTAATAAATAGTATTATTTGGTGTTTAATCTCTTGTAACAGTAGTAACACCGATACTCGCGACAAGGAGAAGACTGTCTGCGGCCTGCCTTGGTTCGAATCTACTATTATATGTCGGGGCAATTTCCACCCTACCACTACCGGTCTCAAAAGCAATTTGCATGTTATTAATCCTGAATGATGTTCATTACTTGGCTGGACATACCAACTTTAGCTGACAGGACATAATTTAAAACTTTTAATAAGATGACTTCCTCGATGGTCTTGTGGTCGCAAGCACGACTGCTGAGCATGAGGTCCTAGATTTGATTCCCAGGTCGGGCAAAGTTTTAATGGATTTTTCCAGCAATGGTTTCTGGATGTGTGCCTGGTTGATGGCAATAGGCTCGCCCCATATTACATGGGACTAAAACATAACTGATGGAATATTTGTGTTAATATAAGGTTCACCGCTACCTAACCCTTTGGGGATTACAGGCATGAAGTTATGTTATCTTCTTTAGCAGTTTGGAAATAACCTATAATGTTATTTTCTATTTAATTAAGTAGCTCAATTTAACATACATTTTTAATTAAGCTCTTCGTTTAATCAACGACCGTTTTTAACTAGCCCCAAAACACTATAAAATTAATGGACGGCTACGTTTTAATTAAAAGTGACAATAATACGGTTATTTTTTAATTTAAATTGGGAGTTTGGGTGACGAAGAAACGATGGATGGACTGTGTTAAGATTGATATGGTTAGAAAGGAGGTGTCACATGAGATGACGAGAAACAGAGAGGTATGGAAGAGGTAGACATGCTGCGCCGACACCAAATGAATTGGAATAAGGGCAAGAGAATGATAGTGATGATGATGATGATTAGGAGCTTGGGAGTGATGACAAGAGAAAGGTATCCAGGAACAATCTTTGCTTAAAGTTTAACTCAATGCAGCTAAGCATACCTACCTGCCTATCTGAATTCAACAACTCAGTTGTAGTACTTAAAAACAATATTATTGGAATTCCAAGAAAAACACTGAAAAAACCAAAAATTACCTACGTTTCTCTTTCAGTAGTCGGTGACTTTGTTTCTTTCATTGACTTTTCTGCCATCGACTTCCGAAATTTAAATTATTTTTAGACTATTTTAGGGTTTTTTGAAACCCAGTTAAAAACTGCCAGGCTGCTACAAGTACCTTTGAATTAGTCCAATCCCATTATATGTCCATAAATTAACTTCATCTAAAGTTCAACACACAAACAAAAACAACAGTAATTACAAAGGTATCCTCCACTTTTTACCAACTGTTACCCTTATCACTTCTGACCAGGTCGTATAAATTAAGTCTATTAAACGCGTCGCCACCATTTTTTACATTTTACTACGACTAAATAAAAAGCCTGCGCTTTCAGCTTTTTGCCTCCACATTCATTAATTTAAGTAAGCTGTTTTTACATTTTCTGTTTCAACCATTTCGTTTTTTTTTGTTTTCTGTAAAATATGGACTCACTACAGACTGCCTACTCGTATTTAATTCTTGGGGGAGACCAGTTTTTAAATGGTTGGATTTTTAATTCTGTCCTTCGAAAAAGAATTTAGAGACTTTTATTTTACGAAAAAAGTTAAAAAAAATTGTCACTAACATAATTATTTTACCATCATGTTTATAATCTCCAAAAGGTTATGCAGAAGTGTACCTAATAGTAAACTCACATTTCGCCAGTTATGAAGGGCGAGCCTATTGCCATCAACCGCGGCTGCTACTGAGAAAAACTGGACAACACTTAGCTCGACCTGGGAATCGAACCCAGGATTTCATGCTCAGCAGTCGCGCGTGCAACCACTAGCCTAACGAGACAAACTTCTTAGACTTTGATACATACTTATCGCAATGGCATAAATTGGAGAGCTTAATTTAAAGCTACGACTTGAGATATAATATTTTTATTCTGTTATGGGCCTAATTGCTATAATGATTGTCATCAATGGTGTTCTGACATGTCCGGTTTGTGCTCGTACTTTTTTGGCCAAAGTGCAAAGATCAGCAGCACAACAAAACTCTAGACTATCTATAAAAAGTCTGCGAATGTAGTAGCTGTGGTTGAAATCGGCTAGAACCAATTTTGACCAAGAACCTTTTCAGGAAACTGTAAATGAGGTGTTTCGAAATAATAAGACAACATTAAAATCGTTCACAACGTTTTTATTGCACCGTGTAACATTTGTATAACGATACCTAGATTTACTTACTTTTACTTACGAGTCACACTGCAAACATTTACAATTTGGCCACTATGAACATTCATGGAAAAAAAAATATCTTACATCGAAAACTTAACTAAAAACTCTGACTAGAAAATAACATAATAAACGGTATAACGCACAAAAACAAAATCTCTTCTTTTAAAGTCGGTTAAAAACATTTTCACAAACCTAAATCTAACTAAATCAGTAGGTATTGCACGTTTATTTTAGACATGAAAAATCTAAAGATCTAACTCAGACGTTTTAATATTCGGTTTCCTAATTCCTCACTTTTCTAATAATTATAATAGATAACAATAAATAACTATTTAATTTCTATCCTATTCTCACACAGCGATATATACAATATCTTGTTTAAAAAATGATATTTTTTAAGTTTTTGTAAAAATTGAGAAAAGCTAGCTTTATTTTTTACCGCTATCACAATTCCGATTTAGTGAGCACAGCAGTTTTTTTTTTTATATTTATCTTTTTTGTCGACTCGTTTTGATACTATAGAGGCCTAATTCATATTTTTCACCACCGACGATAAACTTCCTGTTAACTTAGGTACTTGGCAGATTTGCATATAATATCTGTTTCATTTTTTATGTTATGAAGTAGTTAGTGGCTATTCGGACATCGTTGTTTCTCTTTTTCTTTAAGAAAACCTTGTATATTAGATAATGAATTGTTGTGTCCAATTTCGTATCTTTCATCGAGTCACTGAATTTCAAATAATTAAAAATCAGGTAGCGTTTCTCATTTTCACACAAACTCGAACATTTGATAAAATTGTACAAAATATTCTAACAACTATTAAATGCAACAAATTGTAAATAGATTAATTATTTATACAACGTTTGGATCGATACTAATACTAATAAAGAAAATATTTATAAACAACGACAGAGGAAGCACGTAGGTAAAAAGCACAACACAGAGTAAGTTACTAAGACTAGGAAAATTCGGGATAAGATTTTCACAGATATATTATCCAAATGATATAAGTAGAAGAAAAAGAAGATGAATAGAAACTTACATTATGATTTAATTACAATGAAAACAAAAGAATTTATTTATGGTGTAATGGACAGCCCTCCGTCAACTGACAGAGTGCATTCTCCTTATTTTTGATTTGAATTAGTTCACTGACATTTTTCTCAGTAGATTTTTTTATTTTAATTTCACGGTAAGGATACATTACGTATGAGGAAAGGAAACAAATGGACAACTTTGACTTTTCCGAAAAAATTTTTTGTAAGACGACCGATTTTAGTATGACCTAAGTACCTACTGAATTCACCCCATCAGCCTCCGGAAGGCTGTCCTTTACAACCCGTACATAAAAAAATATTCGTCAATACAAATAGAAAATTGGACGTCGAAACGAACAATCCTAAGTACAGTCAGGATAATTTATTAATCTCTCTTTTTTCTCAATGAGTCGGTTAAACATTATTATATCTACACTCATTATTCACAACTTACAGGTATGTCGAGGTTCTAAACAGTAACTAGACATAGAAGTGTTAGTAGAAAAGTGTAAAAGTACCCTGAAATAAATTTAATACACGAATATAAGTTTAAAGCTTACATATTGTTTGAAGGGCGAATCGTGGGCTGGTGAAATTTTGTTACGAAAATATATCGTGGAGACAATTTTGGGGCACAAGAAAATTTTATTGGAACACAAAAAAAATTGTCAATTTTCAATTCATCTTTTTTCTAAGCCTATCAAAACATAAAAATACTTTTGTAAGATTTAGTTTTGCTTGAATACTGGGGTATAAACATCTCTCTTATAATCCAATCGCCTATAATATGTACCAGTACTGTAAATGAAATTTAAATAAACAAATGAATACAGTCCAACAATAAATACGCACTCATTTATACAAACACAGAGCCGAAGGCCTCAACAAATAATGAAACAATTGTTTGATCAGTTCCATACAAACATCAATTTCACATCATGATATAAATGTAAAAGGGACACACTGTTTACTGAAAAGCTTAAAATAATTAAAATTCGGTGGTATAATGAATT
This sequence comes from Diarsia dahlii, assembly GCA_949775195.1. Lineage (NCBI taxonomy): Eukaryota > Metazoa > Arthropoda > Insecta > Lepidoptera > Noctuidae > Diarsia > Diarsia dahlii. The sequence continues at coordinate 7,578,262 of OX459210.1, read as the reverse complement.
CAATTTTAGTGAAAATACGTGATATTTAAAGATTGTAACACGCTTGGAATCGCCGAAAGCTTATGTAAGCTTACGTACATAAAATACATATAATACAAGAGGTAATAATATAATTAAATCTTAAAAAATAATATAAAAAATAATATTCTGCGATCTTTTACAAGCCTACCTCCACGCACAGTGAGGTTGAAGAGGCTGGGAAGATGTGCTTCCTCAAATGATATGGCGCACCAGCAAGACTGACCTCCCTCAATAAGTACCGATACCAGTGATTACCAGTACGCTGGTGAAAAACTAAGCCATAATAAAAATTGGTTTACAATAAATGAATAGCCTAAACGTAGCGTATGGCAGAGTAGAGAGTATCTTTCAGAAAATTAGAAATCTATTGAAGCTATATAATAGTCTATTTTGTCGAAAAAAAATGAGATATAATGTCGACAATCAATTCTCACATAAGCTTCATTCGGCGAATAGTGATATTTGTTTCCCTTGATATAATAACTCGAATGATTTGGCTTTGTCCAGTACAAATCGTTTGTGGAAGTGGTTGTTACTTTAATGGATATAATTTATTACGGTTTCATTAAATCTGTATTGTTTTTGGAACGGATCAATGCGTAGTTATTAATCATTTACGTTTGTATCGTCATTATAGATTCGTCTAAAAGTCCCAGGAATTTATTATTCATTTACTACATATTTCATCATCATTGAATAGATTTCTGCACACAGAATACGGAATACTTAATTACACAACAATATAAACTACAACCATTTCTGGAAACATTAAACATTCGCATATTAACAGCATTCAATATTACATCCTAATTTCTGTGCGTTTAGACATGAAATGTAAGTACACGATTGTTTTAATACAACCGATTTCAAAAAATATCAAAACTCAAAATTTTAATCGCTTACGTGAATCCAGTAAAAGATCTTCCCATAGAATTCTAAGTACTTGTTTAGTTTGCTCAAGTGTTTAAACTTCAGGATAAAAAAACAAGCAAGTAAGGAAATGAAAAATCCAATAATGAACACGTCTATTTTAGAAGAGATTCTCGGCCTCCAAAGTTTGAAGTTGCACAAAATATGGACCAATTTACGAGGGTTAGATTGGATTCTGCACAAATGAAGCCAGTCAGCAAAACTTTTACAAGTGCAAGTTTCTGAATTGATGAATCTACAGAACGGGCCAGCACGAGCACTGAATCGACCATTAGAACATCTTAAAATAGATAATGATCCCGCCGAGATCTCGAAGCGTCTGTTTCTTAATTACATTGGATTAGATAAACACAGATTTATGGGACAAAGTAATCTCGTACGGATTTTTCGGATCTATTAAGACAATCGAGGAAGGCCAAAATAATTAGTAGAGTTAAGCAATCACGCACCGATTCTCATGTGTACTACCACCGGCTGAGGAGTCTGGAGGAGGCTCCGAGCTTCTTCCACCACCACTCCATTCAAGAGCATCAATCATCTCCATTAGCTCTTTAAACACAGCTATAACCCTCCAATTATACTTAGCTGAACACTCCACATAACCACACTTCCAGTGCTTACGAACTAAGTTCACGATATTTCTTCTCTTCTCTCTTGAATCTCCGCAAGCGCTTTCAGCTATAGCAAGCTGCTGAAGTCCACTAGACGCGGATGGAGTGTTACTACAAAGTAGGTCCTGTTTATTGCCCACAACTAACACTGGAACGTTCCTCATGTCCCGACTTTCAACCATTTGGTCTCTTAAACTTCGTATATACTGGAAAGTTTCAACGTTAGATAAATCGAAGACTAGAATGTAGGCGGTTGCGCTTCTCAGTCCATAAAAGCGGTAGTGAGCCCATTCGTAGTACGAATTTATTGGGAAGTAGGGTATAACTGGTACATCTGTGATTTTGACTTCATATAGATGCTCGTTGATGATCACCGAAGGGTAGAATGTGTGTTTACGGTCCGTTGGGACGTACTCCTCTGAGAAATCGCTCCATACGAATTGCTGCGAACAAAGAAAAATGGTTTTTTAAAAGGGGTGTTTGTTAAGTGACTAAGATGGATTTGGGTTGGATTCATTAATCACCGTATAAGCTTTGCCTCACCTTGCCCGGATATGTCGTTATAGGGCTGACGACCTTTTCTGAGCGGGGTGACACGGGCTATAACTTTAACAGTTAGGTAGGCAAGATGTTCGCTATCTGTGGCTATGGGTCCTTAGGGGTGTAGAAGGCGTTAAAGCTCCTGTTTTGTCACAGCTATTCGTTTACCTTAATATAAGTTATTGGTCTTGTTTGCGAGAGCCCTAAAATAGAATTGGGGAACGGAAAACGTGATAGATAAAGATAGTAAAATACTGAACTGATATTTTTTCTTATAAAGCATTAAAGTAAGAAATAAATAGCCTATTGTGAAAATAAATGTTGTGTAATATTTCTCATAAATTATCAGCTTAGATTATTTCACACAAAGGATATTGAATAAAATTATTTATGTTAAGAAGATATTAATAGGTTTCTCATAACAAGCTTTCCTTGTAAGACCGTTTAGGATCATTAATTATTCTATCAAATAAATATCATAACGTAATATTTTTTTGCTAGGAGCTCGTCGTAGATAATAACAGCTGCTCATCATCTTCCTCAGGCTGATCTGCTGACCACCTATTTTATTACGAGTTTCTTCCGTGCCTCGGAAAGCACGTTAAGCCGTTGAGATCTCCAAATGACAGTTACGGCTGGCTAAACGAATGAGCCAGCTGTCAATAGATCTCTGACAGTCGTAAGTTCAGGTAGTCAGTGGCCTGAAAGTCTGACAACTAGTCTTACCAAGGTGTACCATATTACTACTAACAGGCTGTGTTGTGGAGGTCAGATAGGCAGTCGCTCCAAGTGAAATACTGTTATGTAATAAAAATCCCAATAGAATTGAAAACCTCCTCCTTTTTGGAACGTCGGTTAAGAAAAATATTATGTCCTTACTTATTGGTTTATTTACAAAAGTCATTCTACGCTATTAAATTATTTAACAGCGATTTTTTATGTTCGAAGTTACTAAAGAAACAAACAATTCCACTGGGTTTTCCCATTACAACAGTTGATCCACACAAACCATTCCACAGAGCATTGAATCGCAACAATTTTCTCGTTCAAAAGGAAATCTCGAAAACTCCGGCAACGAGAATTCTAAAGCAAAATTTTACTTTGTGTAGCTCGCAACGCAACAAAGTTATTCATAGCAAAACCAACATCAATGCTATCAACCAGGCGAGCAGGTGTTGTGAAGGTAAATAGAACTGCAGTTGTAGAACAACTTTCATGACAAACAGTTCGGGGATATAAACTTGCTTGTATTTTCTGCTGCCTTAGTACCTACCTGGGGGTGTTGAAGTAACTTTGTCAATGGATTTGTTAAGTATAGAAACTTGTTATTGTTACTAGTGACTTTGTTAGAGGAAGTTCAAAAGTTGTGCCCATTACAGAAAAGTTTAAAGGGAATCGACTGTCGTGGTATGGGCATGTGATGAGGAGGGATGAATCGCATGTGACCAAAAAGGTGATGAATATAAAGGACATCGTCCATTTTGGTCCAAATGCCAATAAAAAAAGTGCTTTATTCTGAAAGAACTCGTTCGCCTTAGCATTTTTTTATATGACACCAAAGCTGTGGCACCAATATACTTGGTGGTATTCATGTTAAAAAAACCTGATTTTTCATACATTTTTCCTTTCAATAAATCTGAAAAAAAATATGTTCCAAGTCTCAACCACTCGGCTGTCCAGGTAACTAGATCGACCTAAAACTTTTTCCGGTTGCCTGTCCAGGTAACTAGAGCGACCCAGGCGCACTGTACCATTCAAACGCATTTTTATCCATGAAAAAGTTCAAAAGGCTCGGTGCTGTATTTTTTTTCTGGAACTCGACTAAATTACAGTACGATCAAATTATCTTGGCAGCTCCGAACTTCGTGCAGGTCATTTTGTTACCACGAATGTATAAAAGTGTTATGATATTTATTTTATTTGTATTTATTATGTCTATTGGTACTAGCAACACTAGTGATTGAACCATAGAGGAATAAAAAAAAAACGAACAAAAAACGTATTGAATTGTCAGTTGCGTCAGTACACTTCCGAAGAACTAAGAATTTTAAATGTAAGTATTTTAATGTATTTATTACCCAAATTTAATAGTGTTATATCTTAAAATAATGCCGAAGAACCATTATTTCCGAATATCTACTAATTCTATCCATCCAAAGTATGTAAAGTTGATTTTACATGTGTAGAAAGTCGAAGAGCAAAAATGACGCCATTTTTTCCCGGTTTTCCATTAAATTTTTATAATTTTGAGCTAATATTTTAGTGAATTATGTGTTGTAATTGAAAGAACAGTTAATTAACAATATTTAGGAAGACTGATCCTCATAGAAAATGATGTCAATAGCTAAGATGACGCGTTTTTGTTTTTTCTTCCACGAGTTGTAAAACTGTCACCCGAGAACTTCATGAAAAGTATCGAAATAAAGGTTCACACAAACGAAAATTCATGCTTTGGCTGCTTTTCTACCCGACTACGGCTAAAGTCCATAAAGAGGGTTATGTGTTTGACCTGTATTTTTTTACTTTTATTTTTTACTTATTATTTCCTCATAACTCCTCAACGGATGAACGGATTTGGATGAAATAAACGTTGTTAGATTAGTCTTGGTGTCGCGAGTATCACTGGCTAAATCAAAATGAAAAAACAACGAAAATTGCGGATTTTGGGGGCCATATTGTTGTTAAGTGTAAATTGTTTTTTCTTCCCTTACCAATGGTCCAAATGTGTTTTCAATCCATCCAAGAACCCATTGAAATATCCCCAGAAAATTTCATCCAAATTGGTCCAGCCGTTTAGGAGGAGTTCAGTGACATACACATACAGTAGAATTATTTATGTAAAGACTAGCTGAGCTGGCAGCAGCGCCACCTACCGGGTCCAATTGTGTTTTCAAACCATCCAACAACCCATTGAAATATCCCCAGAAAATTTCATCCAAATTGGTCCAGCCGTTTAGCCGGGACCAACAGCTTAACTTTCTTTCCGAGGCACGGAGAAAACTCACTTTGTGACCCCACCTACTGGGTCCAATTGTGTTTTCAAACCATCCAAGAAACCATTGAAATATCCCCAGAAAGTTTCATCTAAATCCGTCCAGCCATTTAGGAGCAATGATGATGATTGTTTTTTGCTTTTCAGTTTTTGTTTAGCCGGGTGTTTTATTTTTTTGTTATTTTATTTGTCATCATCTGCCTAGCCTTTACACAATTAAGTTAGGGTCTGCTTCCAGTCTAATTGGATGCAGCTTAATATCAGTATTGTACATGGAGTGCCAAAGATCTGTACATGGCAGCCGGGACCAACTGCTTAACTTTCATTCCGAGGCACGGAGGAAACTCAGTATGTGGTCTTCACCAATCCACAGACCTTCTTCTATATATATTATTATATGGTATTCGGTTGGTTTTTTAGGTATAAATGTATAGTGTAAATTTATGATATTATTCTTCTTTTTTCAACAGTTATGAAAATAATTACATTAATTTTAAAACAAATTTTTGTGATGGTTTAATTTAAGGTGAATGCTTCAGGGGGTAGCCAAGAATCGAAATCAAACCATTTATTTCAATTTTTCAAAATTATTTATTTATTTATTTTATTAAGGTGAATGCTTCTCTTGGGTTCTCTTTTTTGGGTTTGGGTTCTCAATTCGATTGTTATGTGTTTTTTTTTTCTATTTATGTACACCGATTACGCCGATATTAATGATCCGAGTTACGTGATTCTTTTTTTATGTACATTTTTCGTTTATGTGTGTCCGCGAATAACTTTGTCGTTTATGAACCAATTTTGATGATTTATTTTTATTGGAAAGGAGATATTTCAAGGGTGGTACCATGATATGGAAGCCAGGACCTGGTGGTGGGATCACAGAGAAATCGAGGGCAACCCTCGAATTTCATAGGCACGTACCTATTACGTGTTTTGTACTTTTTCTGACGCTATTCATTAATCGCATCTAGCCTCATGTTGATGAGCTGATAATGGAAGATACTACTCCTCAAATAGCTTTAGCTGCATACTAAAGCGCGGAATCAAAGTTACGATTACATTCTAGGTCTGAAAATCAATTCTACCATGAGGGATGTGGTGGAGGCCGTGGTAGTGCGCCGCCAGGCGAACCGTAAGTGTGCAATATTAATATTTTATTTCTTGAAAATGGAATGGTTAAAGTACTAAAATTTACTAAAATTTATTTTAGAATTACAAGTAGCGTGGGTGGTCGCGGACGTGGGCGAGGGCGTGGGCGTGGACGTGGGCGTGGGCGTGGACGAGGGGCTGAACAAACGTACGTGTCTTTTTTGTCATAGCCACCAAATTGTTACTTCATTTGATATTCTAGTTTATAAATAGAAAAATCTTAAATATTTTACAAATAAATAATTGTTTCCAGTGCCGCTTCGCAAGATCCTCTCACCCAAGTTCGGGTAGAGAGGCAGACGACGCAAAGACGTGTGGCCGCGCTAGCACCAGCAGTCCGGCAAGAGCTCATCACGCGGAAGCGCTCTGCCAATCTCGAGCGCATGCTCTTGCCGGACGCACCACCGCGCAAACGCCATTCAAGGTAAATATTTCCAGCTAGGTTCTTCCAATCACGGACATCCACGTAACAATTTTCTTTGCCAACATTCTTTGAATATAAATTTAAATTAATTAAAAATATAAATTGTTTTTCAGAAAACAATCACCAGAACGGCAGCCATGTGTAATGGTTGCCGTTGCTCCGTCTGCAGCGCCGCTCTCTTCCGGTAAGATCGTTATTTGAGAGTATCGTCTGTTATTTTGTTAAAGTAGAATGGTTTATTACTTTTCTGTTTTATCTATGCTATATTATGACTTGTTTGTTACAGAGCTTAACGCGGGCCAAGTTGATACGTCCGCAGCGCCGCTCTCTTCCGGTAAGATCGTTAGAGTATCGTCTTTTATATTGTTAAAGTAGAATGGTTTATTACTTTTCTGTTTTATCTATGCTATATCATGACTTGTTTGTTACAGAGCTTAACGCGGGCCAAGTTGATACATCCGCAGCGCCGCTCTCTTCCGGTAAGATCGTTAGAGTATCGTCTTTTATTTTGTTAAAGTAGAATGGTTTATTACTTTTCTGTTTTATCTATGCTATATCATGACTTGTTTGTTACAGAGCTTAACGCGGGCCAAGTTACGGCTAATGCGTCCGAAGCGCCGGTCTCTCCCATCAATTTTACGACGGTTGACGCCGTCATAGATTATGGTAAGTTATGGTTTTGTCGGTGTGATAATAAGTATAAAATACTTGTTTGCAATACAATTGTTTTTTTTTTTTCAGTTGGAGTTTGGCCGGCTATCGACCCTGAGATAGGTACGTCAGATACAGTTCCCAATTCGCCGTCCCCTCCCCTAGTCGATAATCGACACTTAATAATTTTCTTCTTCTTTTTTCTTCAGCAGTTGGTGCGGAGGTCGTCGTCGCCTCATCCTCGGGTGCGGAGATCGCCGTCGCCTCATCCTCCGGTGCGGAGATCGCCGTCGCCTCATCCTCGTCGTCATACGTAGGGCCATCTCAAATAGGTAATTATTAATGACTGGTATACAGAAAACTTCATACAGTACTGAATGATATCATATAAAATAATGTGTGTCGCATTTTTCGCAGGTGTCAACGACGGCCGATTTGACGGAGTCATGGAGGATTGGCTGGCTGCGTCCAGTGACGACGACGACGACGAAACCGACGGTCTACAGAGTATGACAGGGGCCCAGCATCGTAATGCTGTGGCTGAACCCGCTTGTTTGACCGACTTGTCTTTGTTCGAATCGGAAGTCTTGCAGAGGGAGGATGTAGCTAACGACCTAGCGTTACGCGACATCGTGCCCGATGACAGTTACGCTTTCGATTGGAACAAAGACAGGCAGACATTCCGGGGCAAGCGCGAGACGTTCACAGCTCTATCGGGACCAACATTTGAAATCACCGACTCGACAAAACCTCTCGACATTTACGACAAACTTATAGACAGTGACTTCTTAGACTTGTTGTGTCTGGAAACCAACAGATACGCGGAACAGAAGATTTGTTTGCTCCGCGAGCAAAACAAGCTAGGTCCGCATTCCACATACAACAGGTGGACTCCGACAAATAGGGACGAAATGGGGACGTTTTTAACAATATCTATTCTGCAAGGACTTTACCCATTACCCGAGGAAGAGGCATATTTCGGGTTTAACAGCTTCGGGACTATGCCTTATTTCTCGAGGGTAATGTCCTATAACAGGTTTTCATTGTTAAAAACCTTTCTCCATTTCGTCGACAACGAGACTACACAGGACAGGACTCGACTCAACAAAATTCGACCTATTATTGACTACTTTAACCAGAAATTTTCCAGCCTGTACATGCCTTCTCAAGAGATAGCCATTGATGAGTCTCTTTTGAAGTGGCACGGGCGGCTTAACTTCGCTCAAAAAATAGCAACAAAGGCCGCACAAGTTGGTGTCAAAACCTATGAGCTGTGCGAGTCATCCAGTGGCTATCTCTGGAAGTTTTTTGTATACGCTGGAAAAGCTAGCTCGTCGACTGACACCCCCGACACCCAGACTGCCGATAGAGCTGTTGACGACGATACCATTGACGAACCCGTCAATGATGGAACGGAGGAAGCTTCAAGAGTGACTGGTAATAGCGGTGACCGTCCCACGAACGCTACTGCCAAAATTGTTTTTGATTTAATCGAGCCGCTACTTTACCGTGGGCACACAGTGATAATGGACAATTTTTATAATAGTCCATTATTGCTGCGTAGCCTGAAAAAACAACAGACGGACTGTTACGGGACACTGCGACTGAATCGGGAATTTGTTCCCGATTTCGTCAAGACTATAACTAAAACTGACATGCGACAAGGCGAAGTAGTGGCTACGTACTGTTCCGATTTGTCAATTCTGGTATGGCGAGACGCTAATATAGTTAGTATGATATCGACATACCATAATTTGCAAATCGGGACCCAGGATAAGTACAATACAACACAACAACAACTTACAAGCCCGAAATAGTACTCGACTACAACAAGAGCATGGGAGGGGTTGATAGAAAAGACCAATTCTTATCAGCTCATCCCGTGGAACGTCTGAGGAACAAGGTATGGTACAAAAAACTATTCCGCCGTCTGTACAATGTGGCCATTTTTAACGCATTTGTAATATACTCCTCTTTCCACCGGGGTATATCACATCGCCAGTTCCGCACTGTGCTAACAGAAGACCTGATGAAACGGTACCGTCAAATTGACTTGACGAGTGAAAACCGACGTTTAAGTTATACGTCAAACACTGGACAGGTGACTACAGTTCAACGTCACAACACCAAGGCCAGGACGCAGGCTAGACCTGTTGTTCAGGGCAACCATTTCCCAATCCGTACGGGGTCGAAAAGCACCGTTTGTTGCTTGTGTATTAAAAAGACACGGACAATATGGAAGTGCGAGGAATGCAACGTCAATTTGTGCATTGAGAAATGCTTTAAAAATTATCACAAGCCGTAACAAGCTAAGTGATAATTTTTAAAGCAGTTGCTTATGTTCACTTTTTTTGTAAGTTTAGTAAGATCTTGAAGGCTTCACCTTATAAGTCCGCAACCCTGCGGTTTTTTTTTAAGTTTTATTGTATAATTGGCTTAGCTTCATTTTATTTGAATTTGAGGAAGAGGCATATTTCGGGTTTAACAGCTTCGGAACTATGCCTTATTTCTCCAGGGTGATGTCATATAACAGGTTTTTATTGGCCCAGTGCGGATTGGTAGATGTCACGTCTTCGATTTTTTCGAGGAAGAGGCATATTTCGGATTTAACAGCTTCGGAACTATGCCTTATTTCTCCAGGGTGATGTCATATAACAGGTTTTTATTGGCCCAGTGCGGATTGTTAGATGTCACATGTCTTCGAATTTTTCGAGGAAGAGGCATATTTCGGGTTTAACAGCTTCGGAACCATGCCTTATTTCTTAGTTTTGTATGTTTTTTGGAACTATGCCTTGTTTCTCCAGGGTGATGTCATATAACAGGTTTTTATTGTTAAAAACCTTTCTGTACTGTGACTTTACTGAGTAATAATGATTAACATCACCAAGACAACTCTCAGTTCATTTAACTTCCTTGAGTGACTAGGCAATCAAGGACATTATATGAACTGAGAGGGTTGTATTGGATTTCGCGATTTACCTTGAAGGTAATATTTCGGGTTTAACAGCTTCGGAACTATGCCTTATTTCTTAGTTTTGTATGTAACTATGCCTTGTTTCTCCAGGGTGATGTCATATAACAGGTTTTTATTGTTAAAAACCTTTCTTTACTGTGACTTTACTGAGTAATAATGATTAACATCACCAAGACAACTCTCGGTTCGTTTAACTTCCTTGAGTTGACTAGGCCTTCAAGGACAAGGTCCGCAACCCTGCGGTTTTTTTAAAGTTTTATATGTATAATTGGCCTTTATTTTATTTGAATTCCTGCCGGAGGAAGAGGCATATTTCGGGTTTAACAGCTTCGGAACTATGCCTTATTTCTCCAGGGTGATTTCATATAACAGGTTTTTATTGTTGAAAACCTTTCTTTACTGTGACTTTACTGAGTAATAATGATTAACATCACCAAGACAATGGTGTCCCATGAGCGTTTTTAGGCGCCTTAACACTACGTTTGTCTCCTTAATCTCCGGCTTCATCGTTCGAGTAAGCCAGAGTACTCACCCATTTAAAGTTTGAGAATAGGTTGAGGTCGTTTCGGCCCCAATGCCTCTAATCATGCGATTAATGACAAATGGATGACCTTACCAAAGATTAATGAATTTATTTTACATTTGCCGTTTTCTCTTCCTAGTTGGTCTCCGACGATCGATTTGCACGTCAGAATCGCTATGGTCCTCCATCAGGGTTTCCCCTGACTTCGACCTATAGTTCACCATCTTTCGGGTCCCAGCATTTATGTACCGGACGCCGAGGATGGTCACCCGGTACTTGTGTAAAATTGAGCTCTGTGTGTATACTAGTAAGGTGTTGAATGTGGCATTTGTAATACCACTCTTGCTTTTTCAGTGTCCGAGAAAGCAAAAGAATTGTATGAGTTAGTAATAAGTAGATCGTAAGTTAGTGTTAATTAGATCGTAAGTAAGCTAAGCGCTAAGCTTGTTTGGAGCTGTCAAACTTGGACGTTTGAAAGTCCGCAACCCTGCGGTTTTTACCCGACTGCGGCGAAGCCCAAAAGGAGGGTTATGTGTTTTTTTAAGTTTTATATGTATCATTGGCTTAGCTTCATTTTATTTAGTTTTCAAAAGTGCCTGTAATGTTTTAAGTTGATTTTTTTACGTTTTTTGCAATTGGCCGATCAGTGTATTTGCGACCGTAAAAAATATGACTTTACAAAAGGGTTGTATTGTAAAGGCACAAAAAGCAAATTACTCGGGCTAACCCGAAGCAATCACCTTAACAAAAATAAATGCTTTGAGTTTGATTGATCAACATTGCACCCGTTCGAAGCCAAGGCGGGTAGAAGTAGTCTAACCCTAAGTTTATTTAATATAAAAACATCATTATTATTTCCTTTATTTTTATAGATAAAATAATAAAATAAAAATGCCATGATAAGTAAATATTATTTTTAATTATACCTGTAAAATACATCATTTAGAAAATAATAAATAAAACCCACCTACAATAATTGCCTTTCATTTAAATATAATTATTTCGTTCCTATTAATATTAAAACAGGAGGTATAGGTCGCTAAAGTCACCCGGACGTTCAAGGGTATGTGAGTGTATGGTGTGACCCTTGAACGTCCGGGTGACTTTAGCGACCTCCTGTTTTATTTGCCTATCTTTTAAATATAATTATTTAGTTCCTACTAATAAATAAAAAACCACCTGATATAAAACAAAATAATCAGAAAATAGCGCGGGAGAAGCCTTATGTCGGCCATCTTGGTACATTTTCGTCATCGGAGGCGATACCAAATTGATAGCGGAATGGGTAGATTGTTTTGATTTATTGTGCTACTCTGCACGTTCCAAGTAATGATATATTGGTATCAAAAAAAAGCTTATATAATCTATTTTATTATTATGTACTGTGACATTGAGATATGTTACAAAATGCTAAGTAAAAACTTGTTAGAACAAAAATTTTACTCAAATTTAACCCATATTGTCAAGTTCAACATTTTTTTGTACCTTTTACATTAGGAGTTGTTCTTTAGTATGCACATATATCGATTCCTTAGAATGTTAGCTGTATAGAGGTATTTTTTAATTTCTTCGAACGAGAGTAGTTTGGCTGCAAATACACTTTTAATCGGTAACGGCATGGGGCGCTCGCCGCGGTATGGGACGCTAGTGTCCCGGACGTTCCTGAGTATGACATCTGTCAAACTTGGACGTTTGAGTGGAACTTCCGAGATCCGCCAAAAGGGGGGGAGAAGGGGGGCAAGGGGGTAAATTTTGAAAAATGGTTTTTACTTTCCCGAGCCTCCTCTATACGAATCCGTAAACAAAACAGAACACGAGTTTAAAAAAAGGGGTGAAGGGGGGGAGAGGGGGAGCTTTGAAAAATGATTTCGACTAACGCATGGCCCCTTTCAATGAATCTGAAAAAAAAATGTCCCAAGTCTCTTAACTTCCGAGATCCGCCTAAAGGGGGGAGAAAGGGGGCAAATGGGGCAACTTTGAAAAGGTAGGAGGGGAAAAGGGGCAAAAAGGGGAGGTTTTGCTCTTTTTAGCTACTTATACGCTTCACCCACTCAAGACCTGCCTACCACCGAGGAAAAGCTATCGTGACCTTATCCCTACGCTACGGGGGTTGCCGGCTCGCTCCGCTCACCCGCTCCCCCCTTCGCTTTACCGGTACCACCACAAGATAGGTTTCGACGCCTACTATAATACGCTACGGAGGTCGCCCGCTCGCTTCGCTCGCCACCTCCCCTCTTCCTTCCACTCAAGACCTGCCTACCACCGAGAAAAAGCTATCGTGACCTTAACCCTACGCTACAGCCTGTCTATAAAGTCATGAAAATAAATGAGGGCGCTGCGGTCGTGAAGACTCGTGCACATAGCAACCCTAGTGTCCCACTGCTGGGCAAAGGCCTCTTCTCAACAGAGACGGCACGAGCACTGATCACCACGCATGCTCAAGACGGGTTGGCGATTTCAGACTTATAATAATTATAAGTCCAGATTTCCTCACGATGTTTTCCTTCCGACCTTCATTGAAATAAAAATGAGTAATTAAAAGAAAAATGTTCGTACATATTTTTTATTAATGTTATATTTTAACTTTTGTACCACTGTATGCCCATTTTCTCTTGCCCGTTTTGCTGCAATATGTTGTTCGATTAGAGCCTTTCTGTTATTTTGATCTTCTTGTAAGAAAATCCAATCGATTTCAAAATTTTACGCAGGACTTCTAGGCTACATTTAAAATCCAGATCTGTTTTAGCGAAATTTTATGTTGAAGTCATCCATTTCTATCTTAGGACGGCCTGATCTGTGTTTGCCTTCATCTGCAATACGCCTCACTGTACTCTCAGATTTTCCTGAAAGAAAGATTTAAAAAAAGATGTAATATCTAACAGAAAATACATAGCACTGTTTTTATTTCAAACATGTTAAAACTTATTCATATTTAAAATCACCGGTAAATTTGATTACCCAAAAGTATCAAAAGTTAACGTCGCACTACAATATGAGCTACTTACATTTGCAATCTAACCTATAAATGCGCAATGTAAACAATGCTTATTTTAGTCCTAAAATCGTATATTTAGTAAATTTGTGACGTCTGGTAGATAAAAAACAAACAATAACACGATTACATACCTGTTATAGCTGCTGTTCGAGTATAAATATCATCCAAATTTGATAAAATTTGGTCAGCTTGGTGTTCTAACAAACATCGCTGATATACTTTGAAATAATTTCCCGAGCTCCACTCCTATTTGTTTTCCTCATATTTAACACGTTTTTTCGAAGTTTTGTCGACGTAGATTTGAAAAACATTAAAAAATGCAAAAGATATCAAGATAAATAACAAGTTGATGACAGCCGATGACATTTGATGTACCATGATTTAGTGTTGCCTTACTTTTGAATAATGTTAGTTCCTCAAACATTAATTTCATGACTTTATAGACAAGCTGTACGTAGGTCGCCGGCTCGCTTCGCTCGCCCGCTTCGCTCGCCCGCTTCGCTCGCCCGCTCCCCCCTTCGCTTTACTGGTACCACCACAGAATAGGTTTTAACGCCTATTATAATACGCTACGTAGGTCGCCGGCTCGCTTCGCTCGCCACCTCCCCTCTTCGCTCTACTCAAGACTGGTAGGCAGACCACCGAAGAAAACCTATCGTGACCTAATCCCTACGCTACAGGTGTCGCCGGCTCGCTTCGCTCGCCCGCTCCCCCCTTCGCTTTAACTTCCGAGCCTCCTCTATACGAATCCGTAAACAAAACAGAAAAAGGGGGTGAAGAAGGGGGGAGCTTTGAAAAATGATTTCGACTAACGCATTGCCCCTTTCAAAGAATCTGAAAAAAAAAAATGTTCCAAGTCTCTTAACTTCCGAGATCCGCCAATAGGGGGGGAGAAGGGGGCAAGGGGGTCGATTTTGAAAAATGGTTTTTACTTTCCCGAGCCTCCTCTATACGAATCCGTAAACAAAACAGAACACGAGTTTAAAAAAAGGGGTGAAGAGGGGGAAGGGGGTGGTGAAGAGGGGAGAGGGGGGAGCTTTGAAAAATAATTTCGACTAACGCATTGCCCCTTTTAATGAATCTGAAAAAAAAAATGTTCCAAGTCTTAACTTCCGAGATCCGCCTAAATGAGGTGTGAAGGGGGGCAAGGGGGTCAACATTGAAAAATGGTTTTTACTTCCCCAAGCTTCCTCTATACGAATCCCTAAAAAAAAAACTCGTAAAGTCTCTTTGTTTCCGAGATACGATAGGGAGGGGGGAGAAAGGGGGGGAAAGGGGGGGTTTGGCACTTTTCCCATACTTACGAGAGTGTTTACGAATCTGTCAAAATATACCCACCTCCCCATCCACCATCTGGGAGAACAAGTCTGTCAATCAGTTAGTCAGTGGTAATTGAGCTTTATAATTATAGTATTTTTAGAACTCAAATAATACCAAGTATAGTGATCATGGAGCACGATAACCAGTGGAGAGCGCGTGCGGGGGCTACCGCGGGCGCCAAACATTCGCTATATCAAGCGTACGCGGCGAAATTTTGCTCAGTCGCAAAAATTGTAGGCTAACGCACGAACGTCACGCGCTCCCGTTTTGAAAGCATTTATTACGAAAAATAATGCCTAGTTGTGCAATTAAATGGTGTGGAAAGTGTACTACAACTTCAAGTTACACAAAAGATGGGATAACATTGCACAGAAATGTGGTTTTCTATTCAATTTGATCAAAACAATGAAAAAAGAATCATATAATTGCTGTCTCTTTCTGGTACACTGATTTGCAATAATGCAGTTGTCTCTTTCTTTCATGATAGTGATGTTCGAGTTCGCAGTATCGCGACGGTTTATGGTATCGATATAATTTAAAATATAAGTTCTTAAAATACCTTTTTTTAGTTTCATTATTGCTATATTTTCAAATATTTATAATTACTATAATATTCACTTGGCTTTACTCGCAAATGTGTATAATACTGGCATAAACTTGTACATAACAGTAAAAAATTTAAGTGTATGATATCTCTGCCTGCCTTTTACACAAAATTTAGACGCGTTGCTTGGAATCTATTTGAATCATTGCAATCCTAGACAATAGGGGATCGGACAAAAAAAAACTAATTAGTCCGTCAGATAGATTTCCAAAAAATATTGGACACGTATTTTTTCTTTTTTCACGTAAACTTAAAATGAAGACGATACAGTGCTTCGAAAACTCGTGTGACGTCATATGATAGTACATTTTGACGACACAAGTGACGTTTTAAGCCCCACTCCAAGATCTTTGACGCGTTTTATCTTCGTAATTTTTTATTGATTTGATAAAACAAAAAACACGTATTCAATATTTTTTGATAATCTAACTTACGGACTAAACAGAATCATATTATTTTGACCCAGTCCGATCCCCTATTATGTTTTTTTAAATGTTTTTATATAGGCCAGTGTAGGTATGGAACAGACGTTATCAATTTTAGTTTTGGAGTAAAGGTGGTCAATACGCGCATCGGCATGTGAACACATTGCTGGCAGTGGCGTGCGTGCAGAAAAACGGAGGCAAATGAAAAAATTTGGTTGGATTGTGTAGCTTTGGAACGAGGACTTAATTTTTTTTATTACCAATTTTATTGCATTAACTGGTTAACCTGCGCCATATACACCATTTAGGGTCCGATAAGCATGGTCCTACGATGCACCGTTTCCGAGTTATGGGCGTTTTAAATTATTGTACCAAAATAAGTCAAATAAAAATAATATCTTGAAAACGGATCATCCTAGGCAAAAAATGACCAAAATTTTAACCCCCCTTTGCTATCCCCGTGATATCATGATCTTAACACAGAAAATTAATTTGAACTAATTTGAGGTCCTTTTACTTTTTTTTTCACTAATTTGACGTAGAATCGACAAACCATTTAATTGATTTAGCTTCATGTGTTGCAAAAAAATATATTGATACTCAACTGACATTTATTATGAAAAATAATACAAATCCAAAGGATTATATAAGAAAAACCTATTCAAAACTAATCCATTTTAAAAACCAGTAAATATATTATATTTTTTTTAAATACAGTTTTCTAAGTTTAATAATTACCTGTTTTATTTCAAAATCGAACCCGTAATCTCTGTATTGCAAACAAATCGTTATAATACTAATAAGTCAAACAATTATCGATATCGATACTTTTTCAATTACTTTTATGGAATCCCTAGAGAATGAGTTGTCATTTGGTTGTCAGTTCGTCAACCAATCACAGAGTCCGAAACGTACCTCTCCCCCCGCAGTATATTAGTGACTTTGATTTAGAACAAAAACGTGCCCATACTTTCTCCATTTGCTCCATGATAGTGATGCTACAGCTTTGGTGTCATATAAAGAAACTAGTATTTGCGTGGCTGCGCGAGCTGCGCGCAGCTCGCGGGGCGTGAAGGGGGGGAGAGGGGAAGCTTTGAAAAATGATTTCGACTAACGCATTGTCCCCTTCAATGAATCTGAAAAAAAATTGTTCCAAGTCTCTTAACTTCCGAGATCCGCCTAAAGGGGGGGTGAAGAGGGGCAAGGGGTTCAAATTTGAAAAACGGATTTTACTTCCCCGAGCCTCCTCTATATGAATCTCACGTATGACACCACCAACCTACACCTACTTACCACCTACCTACACCTACCTACTACCTACCTACACCTACCTACCACCTACCTACACACTACCTACCTACACCTACTTACCTACTACCTACCACCTACCTACACCTACCTACTACCTACCTACACCTACCTACCACCTACCTACTACCTACCTACTACCTCCTGCTACCAGTAAAAAACATTACCCTAAAGTTTGCTTGTCGTCGCCCCTGAGTTACGCTTCACCCACTCAACCTTCGTTACGCTAAGGAGGTCGCCGGCTCGCTTCGCTCGCCACCTCCCCCCTTCGCTCAACTCGGTCTCGCAGGTTCGCTCCACTCAGGACCTACCTACCACCGGAAAGCTATCATGACATTATCCCTACGCTGCGGGGGTCGCCGGCTCGCTTCGCTCGCCCGCTCCCCCCTTCGCTTTACCGGTAGCACCATTTTAGTCCCCCGAGCCTCCTCTATACGAATCCGTAAACAAAACAGAAAAAAGGGGTGAAGAGGGGGGGGGGGGTGAAAGGGGTGAAGAGGGGGGGTGAAGGGAGGGAGAGGGGGGAGCTTTGAAAAATGATTTCGACTAACGCATTGCCCCTTTTAATGAATCTGAAAAAAAATGTTCCAAGTCTCTTAACTTCCGAGATCTGCCAAAGGGGGGGTGAAGGGGAGCAAATGGGGCAACTTTGAAAAGGTAGGAGGGGAAAAGGGGCAAAAAGGGGAGGTTTTGCTCTTTTTAGCTACTTATACGCTTCACCCACTCAAGACCTGCCTACCACCGAGGAAAAGCTATCGTGACCTTATCCCTACGCTACGGGGGTTGCCGGCTCGCTCCGCTCGCCCGCTCCCCCCTTCGCTTTACCGGTAGCACCATTTTAGTCCCCCGAGCCTCCTCTATACGAATCCGTAAACAAAACAGAAAAAAGGGGTGAAGAGGGGGGGGGGTGAAAGGGGTGAAGAGGGGGGGTGAAGGGAGGGAGAGGGGGGAGCTTTGAAAAATGATTTCGACTAACGCATTGCCCCTTTTAATGAATCTGAAAAAAAATGTTCCAAGTCTCTTAACTTCCGAGATCTGCCAAAGGGGGGGTGAAGGGGAGCAAGGGGGTCAAATTTTAAGAATGGATTTTACTTTCCCGAGCCTCCTCTATACGAATCCGTAAACAAAACTGAAAAAAGGGGTGAAGAGGGGGGGGTGAAGGGGGGGGGAGGGGAGCTTTGAAAAATGATTTCGACTAACTCATTGCCCCTTTCAATGAATCTTCCAAGTCTCTTAACTTCCGAGATCCGCCTAAAGGGGGGGGGGGGTGAAGGGGGGCATGGGGGTCAAATTTGAAAAATGGATTTTACTTCCTTCCGCCTTCTCTATACGAATCCGTAAACAAAACAGAACACGAGTTTTAAAAAAGGGGTGAAAAGGGGGGGGGGATGAAGGGAGGGAGAGGGGCGAGCTTTGAAAAATGATTTCGACTAACTCTATGCCCCTTTCAAAGAATCTGAAAAAAAAAATGTTCCAAGTCTCTTAACTTCCGAGATCCGCCTAAAGGGGGGGTGAAGGGGGGCAAGGGGGTCAAATTTGAAAAATGGTTTTTACTTCCCCGAGCCTACTCTATACGAATCCTTAAAAAAAAACACGTAAAATCTCTTTATTTTCGAGATCCGCCTAAAAGGGGGAAGAAGGGAGGCAAGGGGGGCCACTTTGTAAAATGGTTTTTACTTTACCGAACCTCCTCTATACGAATCCGTAAAAAAAAAATAATACGGGTCTCTTAGTTTCGGAGATACTATAGGGAGGGGGAGGAGGGGGGGTAAAAAGGGGGGGTTTGGCACTTTTCCCATACTCACGAGAGGTACTTCTTTACGAATCTGTCAAAATATACCCACCTCCCCATCCACCATCTGGGAGAACAATTCTGTCAGTGAGTCAGTGAGTCAGTCAGTGGTAATTTAGCTTTATATAGTATAACTAGTATTTGCGTGGCTGCGCGAGCTGCGCGCAGCTCGCGGGGCGTGAAGAGGGGGAGAGGGGGAGCTTTGAAAAATGATTTCGACTAACGCATTGCACCTCTCAATGAATCTGAAAAAAAAAAATGTTCCAATGCAGCTCGCGGTACTACCTACCTACACCTACCTACACCTTCCTACACCTACCTACACCTACCTACACCTACCTACACCTACCTACACCTACCTACACCTACCTACTACCTACCTACACCTACCTACTACCTACCTACACCTACCTACTACCTACCTACACCTACCTACTACCTACCTACACCTACCTACTACCTACCTACACCTACCTACTACCTACCTACTACCTACCTACACCTACCTACTACCTACCTACTAACTACCTACACCTACGCCTACCTACACCTACCTACACATACCTACTACCTACCTACACCTACCTACTACCTACCTACTACCTACCTACACCTACCTACTACCTACCTACACCTACCTACTACCTACCTACACCTACACCTACCTACACATACCTACTACCTACCACCTACCTACTACCTCCTACTACCACTAAAAAAACATTACCCTAAAGTTTGCTTGTCGTCGCCCCTGAGTTACGCTTCACCCACTCAACCTTCGTTACGCTAAGGAGGTCGCCGGCTCGCTTCGCTCGCCACCTCCCCCCTTCGCTCCACTCGGTCTCGCAGGTTCGCTCCACTCAGGACCTATCTACCACCGCAAAGCTATCATGACATTATCCCTACGCTACGGGGGTCGCCGGCTCGCTTCGCTCGCCCGCTCCCCCCTTCGCTTTACCGCTGTACCACCACCGGACAGGTTTCGACGCCTACTATAATATTTGTTCAAACACCTAATGGCTATCTCTAACCGTTATGAAGTTACAGCCCTTTTAATTTTAGGGGAGGTTGGGGAGGGGAGGGTATACAAATTTCAACGCCCCTCAAATAGATTTAGGTAAGAATCAAAAAAATTTTCAGGAGTAAAAAAAGAGGGGAAGAGGGGGGGGAGAGGGGGGAGTTTCTAAAAATGATTTCGACTAACGCAATGCCCCTCTATATGAATCTGAAAAAAAATTCGTTCCAAGTCTCTTAACTTTCGAGATCCGCCTAAAGGGGGGGTGAAGGGGGGCAGGGGGGTCAAATTTAATAAACGGTTTTTACTTTTCCGAGCCTCCTCTATTCGAATCCTTAAGAAAGCACACGTAATGTCTCTTTATTTTCGAGATCCGCCTAAAGGGGGGGTGAAGGGGGGCAAGGGGGTCAACATTGAAAAATGGTTTTTACTTTTCCGAGCCTCCTCTATACGAATCCCTAAAAAAAACACGTAAAGTCTCTTTGTTTCCGAGATACGATAGGGAGGGGGGAGAAGGGGGGGGAAAGGGGGGGTTTGGGACTTTTCCCATACTCACGAGAGTTAGTTGTTTACGAATCTGTCAAAATATACCCACCTCCCCATCCACCATCTGGGAGAACAATTCTGTCAATAAGTCAGTCAGTCAGTGAGTGGTAATTTAGCTTTATATAGTATAACTAGTATTTGCGTGGCTGCGCGAGCTGCGCGCAGCTCGCGGGGCGTGAAGAGGGGGGGAGGGGGCGCTTTGAAAAATAATTTCGACTAACTCATTGCCCCTTTCAATCAATGAATCTGAAAAAAAAAATGTTCCAAGTCTCTTAACTTCCGAGATCCAAAAGGGGGGAGGGGGGGTAAAGGGGGGCAAGGGGGTCAAATTTTAAAAATGGTTTTTACTTCCCCAAGCCTCCTCTATACGAATCCCTAAAAAAAATCACGTAAATTCTCTTTATTTCCGAGTTCCGCCTCAAAGGGGGGAAAAGGGGGGCAACGGGGGCCACTTTGAAAAATGGTTTTTACTTCCCCGAGCCTCTTCTATACAAATCCCTAAAAAAACACACGTAATGTCTCTTTATTTCCGAGATCCGCCTAAAGGGGGGGTGAAGGGGGGCAAGGGGGTCAAATTTGAAAAATGGTTTTTACTTCCCCGAGCCTCCTCTATACGAATCCCTAAAAAAAACCCGTAGAATCTCTTTATTTTCGAGATCTGCCTAAAGGGGGGGTGAAGGGGGGCAAGGGGGTCAAATTTGAAAAATGGTTTTTATTTCCCCGAGCCTCCTCTATACGAATCTCTAAAAAAAAACAAGTAAAGTCTTTTTGTTTCCGAGATACGATAGGGAGGGGGGAGAAGGGGGGGGAAAAGGGGGGGTTTGGGACTTTTCCCATACTCACGAGAGTTACTTGTTTACGAATCTGTCAAAATATACCCACCTCCCCATCCACCATCTGGGAGAACAATTATGTCAGTGAGTCAGTGAGTGGTAATTTAGCTTTATATAGTATAACTAGTATTTGCGTGGCTGCGCGAGCTGCGCGCAGCTCGCGGGTCGTGAAGTGGGGCAGAGGGGGAGCTTTGAAAAATACCTACACCTACTAACACCTACCTACACCTACCTACACCTACCTACACCTACCTACACCTACCTACACCTACCTACACCTACCTACTACCTACCTACACCTACATACACCTACCTACACCTACCTACACCTACTACCTACCTACACCTACCTACTACCTACCTACTACCTACCTACACCTACCTACCACCTACCTACACCTACCTACACCTACCTACACCTACCTACACCTACCTACACCTACCTACACCTACCTACACCTACCTACACCTACCTACACCTACCTACACCTACCTACACCTACCTACACCTACCTACACCTACCTACACCTACCTACACCTACCTACACCTACCTACACCTACCTACACCTACCTACACCTACCTACACCTACCTACACCTACCTACACCTACCTACACCTACCTACACCTACCTACACCTACCTACACCTACCTACACCTACCTACACCTACCTACACCTACCTACACCTACCTACACCTACCTACACCTACCTACACCTACCTACACCTACCTACACCTACCTACACCTACCTACACCTACCTACACCTATCTACACCTACCTACACCTACCTACACCTACCTATCACCTACCTACTACCTCCTACTACCACTAAAAAAACATTACCCTAAAGTTTGCTTGGAGTTACGCTTCACCCACTCAACCTTCGTTACGCTAAGGAGGTCGCCGGCTCGCTTCGCTCGCCACCTCCCCCCTTCGCTCCACTCGGTCTCGCAGGTTCGCTCCACTCAGGACCTACCTACCACCGCAAAGCTATCATGACATTATCCCTACGCTACGGGGGTCGCCGGCTCGCTTCGCTCGCCCGTTCCCCCCTTCGCTTTACCGCTGTACCACCACCTGACAGGTTTCGACGCCTACTATAATATTTGTTCAAACACCTAATGGCTATCTCTAACCGTTATGAAGTTACAGCCCTTTTAATTTTAGGGGAGGTTGGGGAGGGGAGGGTATACAAATTTCAACGCCCCTCAAATAGATTTAGGTAAGAATCAAAAATTTTTTCAGGAGTAAAAAGAGGTGAAGAGTGGGGGGGGGTGAAGGGGGGGAAAGGGGGGAGTTTCTAAAAATGATTTCAACTAACGCAATGCCCCTCTATATGAATCTGAAAAAAAATTCGTTCCAAGTCTCTTAACTTCCGAGATCCGCCTAAAGGGGGGGTGAAGGGGGGCAAGGGGGTCAAATTTGAAAAATGGTTTTTACTTCCCCGAGCCTCCTCTATACGAATCCCTAAAAAAACACACGTAATGTCTCTTTATTTCCGAAATCCGCCTAAAGGGGGCGTGAAGGGGGGCAAGGGGGTCAAATTTGAAAAAATGGTTTTTACTTCCCCGAGTCTCCTCTATACGAATCCTTAAAAAAAAACACGTAAAGTCTCTTTGTTTCCGAGATACGATAGGAAGGGGGGAGAAGGGGGGGGAAAAGGGGGGGTTTGGGACTTTTCCCATACTCACGAGAGTTGCTTGTTTACGAATCTGTCAAAATATACCCACCTCCCCATCCACCATCTGGGAGAACAATTCTGTCAGTGAGTGAGTGAATGGTAATTTAGCTTTATATAATATAACTAGTATTTGCGTGGCTGCGCGAGCTGCGCGCAGCTCGCGGGGCGTGAAGAGGGGGAGAGGGGGTGCTTTGAAAAATGATTTCGACTAACGCATTGCCCCTTTAAATGAATCTGAAAAAAAAATGTTCTAAGTCTCTTAACTTCCGAGATCCGCCTAAAGGGCTGGGTGAAGGGGGGCAAGGGGGTCAAATTTGAAAAATGTATTTTACTTCCCCGAGCCTTCTCTATACGAATCCGTAAACAAAACAGAACACGAGTTTAAAAAAAGGGGTGAAGAGGGAGGGGGGGGGGGGGGGGCAGTGAAGGGGGGGAGAGAGGTAGCTTTGAAAAATGATTTCGATTAACGCATTGCCCCTTTCAATGAATCTGAAAAAAAAAAATATTCCAAGTCTCTTAACTTCCGAGATCCGCCTAAAGGGGGGGGGGGGGTGAAGGGGGGCAAGGGGTTCAAATTTGTAAAACGGATTTTACTTCCCTGAGCCTCCTCTATATGAATCTCACGTATGACACCACCTACCTACACCTACCTACCACCTACCTACTACCTACCTACTACCTACCTATCACTTACCCACTACTTACCTACTACCTCCTACTACCACTAAAAAAACATTACCCTAAAGTTTGCTTGGAGTTACGCTTCACCCACTCAACCTTCGTTACGCTAAGGAGGTCGCCGGCTCGCTTCGCTCGCCACCTCCCCCCTTCGCTCCACTCGGTCTCGCAGGTTCGCTCCACTCAGGACCTATCTACCACCGCAAAGCTATCATGATATTATCCCTACGCTACGGGGGTCGCCGGCTCGCTTCGCTCGCCCGCTCCCCCCTTCGCTTTACCGCTGTACCACCACCTGACAGGTTTCGAGGCCTACTATAATATTTGTTCAAACACCTAATGGCTATCTCTAACCGTTACGAAGTTACAGCCCTTTTAATTTTAGGGGAGGTTGGGGAGGGGAGGGTATACAAATTTCAACGCCCAAATAGATTTAGGTAAGAATCAAAAATTTTTTCAGGAGTAAAAAAAAAGAGGTGAAGAGGGAGGGGGGTCGAGAGGGGGGAGTTTCTTAAAATGATTTCGACTAACGCAATGCCCCTATATATGAATCTGAAAAAAAAATCGTTCCAAGTCTCTTAACTTCCGAGATCCGCCTAAAAGGGGGGAGAAGGGGGGCAAGGGGGTCAAATTTGAAAAATGGTTTATACTTCCCCAAGCCTCGTCTATACGAATCCCTAAAAAAAACACGTAAAACCTTTTTATTTCCGAGATCCGCCTAAAGGGGGGGAAAAGGGGGAAAAGGGGGGCCACTTTGAAAAATGATTTTTACTTTACCGAGCCCCCTCTATACGAATCCCGAAAAAAAAACACGTAAAGTCTCTTTGTTTCCGAGATACGATAGGAAGGGGGGAGAAGGGGGGGGAAAAGGGGGGGTTTGGGACTTTTCCCATACTCACGAGAGTTAGTTATTTACGAATCTGTCAAAATATACCCACCTCCCCATCCACCATCTGGGAGAACAATTCTGTCAATAAGTCAGTCAGTGGTAATTTAGCTTTATATAGTATAACTAGTATTTGCGTGGCTGCGCGAGCTGCGCGCAGCTCGCGGGTCGTGAAGTGGGGGAGAGGGGGAGCTTTGAAAAATACCTACACCTACTAACACCTACCTACACCTACCTACTACCTACCTACCTACACCTACCTACACCTACCTACACCTACCTACACCTACCTACACCTACCTACACCTACCTACACCTACCTACACCTACCTACACCTACCTACACCTACCTACACCTACCTACACCTACCTACACCTACCTACACCTACCTACACCTACCTACACCTACCTACACCTACCTACACCTACCTACACCTACCTACACCTACCTACACCTACCTACACCTACCTACACCTACCTACACCTACCTACACCTACCTACACCTACCTACACCTACCTACACCTACCTACTACCTACCTACACCTACCTACACCTACCTACACCTACCTACACCTACCTACTACCTACCTACACCTACCTACCTACACCTACCTACTACCTACCTACACCTACCTACTACCTACCTACACCTACCTACTACCTACCTACACCTACCTACATCTACCTACACCTACCTACACATACCTACTACCTACCACCTATCTTCCTACTACCTCCTACTACCACTAAAAAAACATTACCCTAAGGTTTGCTTGTCGTCGCCCCTGAGTTACGCTTCACCCACTCAACCTTCGTTACGCTAAGGAGGTCGCCGGCTCGCTTCGCTCGCCACCTCCCCCCTTGGCTCCACTCGGTCTCGCAGGTTCGCTCCACTCTGGACCTACCTACCACCGGAAAGCTATCATGACATTATCCCTACGCTACGGGGGTCGCCGGCTCGCTTCGCTCGCCCGCTCCCCCCTTCGCTTTACCGCTGTACCACCACCGGACAGGTTTCGACGCCTACTATAATATTTGTTCAAACACCTAATGGCTATCTCTAACCGTTATGAAGTTACAGCCCTTTTAATTTTAGGGGAGGTTGGGGAGCGGAGGGTATACAAATTTCAACGCCCCTCAAATAGATTTAGGTAAGAATCAAAAAAAATTTCAGGAGTAAAAAAAGAGGGGAAGAAGGGGGGTGAAGGGGGGGAAAGGAGGGAGTTTCTAAAAATGATTTCGACTAACGCAATGCCCCTCTATATGAATCTGAAAAAAAATTCGTTCCAAGTCTCTTTATTTCCGAGATCCGCCTAAAGGGGGGGTGAAGGGGGGCAAGGGGGTCAAATTTGAAAAATGGTTTTTACTTCCCCGAGCCTCCTCTATACGAATCTGTAAAAACAAAAAAATACGGGTCTCTTAGTTTCTGAGATACGATGGAGAGGGGGAAGAAGGGGGGAGAAAAGGGGGGGTTTGGCACTTTTCTCATACTCACGAGAGTTACTTGTTTACGAATCTGTCAAAATATACCCACCTCCCCATCCACCATCTGGGAGAACAATTCTGTCAATAGATCAGTCAGTCAGTCAGTGGTAATTTAGCTTTATATAGTATAACTAGTATTTGCGTGGCTGCGCGAGCTGCGCGCAGCTCGCGGGGCGTGAAGGTGGGGAGAGGGGGAGGTTTGAAAAATGATTTCAACTAACGCATTGCACCTCTCAATGAATCTGAAAAAAAAAATGTTCCAATGCAGCTCGCGGTACTACCTACCTACACCTACCTACTACCTACCTACACCTACCTACTACCTACCTACACCTACCTACTACCTACCTACACCTACCTACTACCTACCTACTACCTACCTACACCTACCTACTACCTACCTACTATCTACCTACACCTACCTACTACCTACTTATCACCTACCTACCACCTACCTACTACCTACACCTACCTACTACCTACCTACACCTACCTACACCTACCTACACCTACCTACACCTACCTACACCTACCTACACCTACCTACACCTACCTACTACCTACCTACACCTACCAACCTACACCTACCTACTACCTACCTACACCTACCTGCTACCAAACTACACCTACCTACTACCTACCTACACCTACCTACTACCTACCTACACATACCTACTACCTCCTACTACCACTAAAAAAACATTACTCTAAAGTTTGCTTGTCGTCGCCCCTGAGTTACGTTTCACCCACTCAACCTTCGTTACGCTAAGGAGGTCGCCGGCTCGCTTCGCTCGCCACCTCCCCCCTTCGCTCCACTCAGTCTCGCAGGTTCGCTCCACTCAGGACCTACCTACCACCGGAAAGCTATCATGACATTATCCCTACACTACGGGGGTCGCCGGCTCGCTTCGCTCGCCCGCTCCCCCCTTCGCTTTACCGCTGTACCACCACCGGACAGGTTTCGACGCCTACTATAATATTTGTTCAAACACCTAATGGCTATCTCCAACCGTTATGAAGTTACAGCCCTTTTAATTTTAGGGGAGGTTGGGGAGGGGAGGGGAGGGGAGGGTATACAAATTTCAACGCCCCTCAATAGTTTAAGGTAAGAATAAAAAAAATTCAGTAGTAAAAAAAGGGGTGAAGGGGGGGGGGGGGGCGTTGAAGGGGGGAGAGGGGGGAGCTTTAAAAAACGATTTCGACTCACGCATTGCCCCTTTTAATGAATCTGAAAAAAAAATGTGCCAAGTCTCTTTACTTCCGAGATCCGCCTAAAGGGGGGGTGAAGGGGGTCAAGGGGGTCAATATTGAAAAATGGTTTTTACTTCCCCGAGCCTCCTCTATACGAATCCCTAAAAAAAAAACAGAAAAATCTTTTTATTTTCAAGTTCCGCCTAAAGGGGGGGTGAAGGGGGCAAGGGGGTCAACATTGAAAAATAGTTTTTACCTCCCCGAGCCTCCTCTATACGAATCCCTAAAAAAAAAACGTAAAATCTCTTTATTTCCGACATCAGCCTAAAGGGGGGGTGAAGGGGGGCAAGGGGGTCAAATTTAAAAAATGGTTTTTACTTCCCCGAGCCTCCTCTATATGAATCTGAAAAAAAAATCGTTCCATGTTTTTTAACTTTCGAGGTCCACCTAAAAGGGGGAAGAAGGGGGGCAAGGGGGGTCACTTTGAAAAATGATTTTTACTTTACCCAGCCTCCTCTATACGAATCAGTAAAATAAAAAAAAAACGGGTCTCTTAGTTTCCGAGATACGATAGGGAGGGGGAGGAGGGGGGGGAAAAAGGGGGGGTTTGGCACTTTTTCCATACTCACCAGAGTTACTTGTTTACGAATCTGTCAAAATATACCCACCTCCCCATCCACCATCTGGGAGAACAATTATGTCAGTGAGTCAGTCAGTGGTAATTTAGCTTTATATAGTATAACTAGTATTTGCGTGGCTGCGCGAGCTGCGCGCAGCTCGCGGGGCGTGAAGTGGGGAGAGGGGGAGCTTTGAAAAATGATTTCGACTAACGCATTGCCCCTTTAAATGAATCTGAAAAAAAAATGTTCCAATTCTCTTAACTTCCGAGATCCGCCTAAAGGGGGGGGGGGGGGGGGTGAAGGGGTTCAAATTTGAAAAACGGATTTTACTTCCCCGAGCCTCCTCTATTTGAATCTCACGTATGCCACCACCTACCTACACCTACCTACCACCTACCTATACCTACCTACTACCCACCTACCTGCCTATCTACACCTACCTACCTACACCTACCTACCTACACCTACCTACCCCTACCTACCTACACCTACCTACCTACACCTACCTACTACCTACCTATCACCTAACTACCTCCTACTACCACTTAAAAAACATTACCCAAAATAGTGCTCACCCAGGACGTTCGCTCCACTCAGGACCTACCTACCACCGGAAAGCTATCATGACATTATCCCTACGCTACAGGCCCTTCGCTTTACCGCTGTACCACCACCGGACAGGTTTCGACGCCCACTATAATACCAAAACCCTAATGTTCAAACACCTAATGGCTATCTCTAACCGTTATGAAGTTACAGTCCTTTTAATTTTAGGGGAGGTTGGGGAGGGGAGGGTATACAAATTTCAACGCCCCTCAAATAGATTTAGGTAAGAATCAAAAATTTTTTCAGGAGTAAAAAAAGAGATGAAGAGGGGGGGGGGGGGGTTGAAGGGGGGGAGAGGGGCGAGTTTCTAAAAATGATTTCGACTAACGCAATGCCCCTCTATATGAATCTGAAAAAAAAATCGTTCCAAGTCTCTTAACTTCCGAGATCCGCCTAAAGGGGGCGTGAAGGGGGGCAAGGGAGTCAAATTTGAAATATGGATTTTACTTCCCCAAGCCTCCTCTATATGAATCTAAAAAAAAAATGTGCCAAGTCTCTTCACTTCCGAGATCCGCCTAAAGGGGGGGTGAAGGGGGGCAAGGGGGTCAAATTCGAAAAATGTTTTTTACTTCCTCGAGCCTCCTCTATACGAATCCCTAAAAAAACACACATAATGTCTCTTTATTTCCGAGATCCGCCTAAAGGGGGGAAGAAGGGGGAAAAGGGGGGCCACTTTGAAATATGATTTTTACTTTACAAAGCCCCCTCTATACGAATCCCTAAAAAAAAACACGTAAAGTCTCTTTGTTTCCGAGATACGATAGGGAGGGGGGAGAAAGGGGGGGAAAAGGGGGGGTTTGGGACTTTTCCCATAGTCATGAGAGTTGATTGTTTACGAATCTGTCAAAATATACCCACCTCCCCATCCACCATCTGGGAGAACAATTCTGTCAATAAGTCAGTCAGTCAGTGGTAATTTAGCTTTATATAGTATAACTAGTATTTGCGTGGCTGCGCGAGCTGCGCGCAGCTCGCGGGGCGTGTAGAGGGGGCCATGGGGGAGCTTTGAAAAATGATTTCGACTAACGCATTGCACCTCTCAATGAATCGGAAAAAAAAAATGTTCCAATGCAGCTCGCGGTACTACCTACCTACACCTACCTACACCTACCTACACCTACCTACACCTACCTACACCTACCTACACCTACCTACACCTACCTACACCTACCTACACCTACCTACACCTACCTACACCTACCTACACCTACCTACACCTACCTACACCTACCTACACCTACCTACACCTACCTACACCTACCTACACCTACCTACACCTACCTACACCTACCTACACCTACCTACTACCTACCTACACCTACCTACACCTACCCACACCTACCTACACCTACCTACACCTACCTACACCTACCTACCTACACCTACCTACTACCTACCTACACCTACCTACCTACACCTACCTACCTACACCTACCTACTACCTACCTACACCTACCTACTACCTACCTACACCTACACCTACCTACACCTACACCTACCTACACCTACACCTACCTACACCTACCTACACCTACACCTACCTACACCTACACCTACCTACACCTACACCTACCTACACCTACACCTACACCTACCTGCACCTACTACCTACACCTACCTTCACCTACCTACTACCTACCACCTACCTACTACCTACCTACTACCTCCTACTACCACTAAAAAAACATTACCCTAAAGTTTGCTTGTCGTCGCCCCTGATTTACGCTTCACCCACTCAACCTTCGTTACGCTAAGGAGGTCGCCGGCTCGCTTCGCTCGCCACCTCCCCCCTTCGCTCCACTCGGTCTCCCAGGTTCGCTCCACTCAGGACCTACCTACCACCGGAGAGCTATCATGACTTTATCCCTACGCTACGGGGGTCGCCGGCTCGCTTCGCTCGCCCGCTCCCCCCTTCGCTTTACCGCTGTACCACCACCGGACAGGTTTCGACGCCTACTATAATATTTGTTCAAACACCTAATGGCTATCTCTAACCGTTATGAAGTTACAGTCCTTTTAATTTTAGGGGAGGTTGGGGAGGGGAGGGTATACAAATTTCAACGCCCCTCAAATAGATTTAGGTAAGAATCGAAAAATTTTTCAGGAGTAAAAAAAGAGATGTAGAGGGGGGGGGGTGAAGGGGGGGATAAGGGGGAGTTTCTAAAAATGATTTCGACTAACGCAATGCCCCTCTATATGAATCTGAAAAAAAAATCGTTCCAAGTCTCTTAACTTTTGAGTTCCGCCTAAAGGGGGGGTGAAGGGGGGCAAGGGGGTCAAATTTAAAAAATGGTTTTTACTTCCCCGAGCCTCCTCTATATGAATCTGAAAAAAAAATCGTTCCAAGTCTGTTAACTTCCGAGATCCGCCTAAAAGGGGGGAGAAGGGGGGCAAAGGGGGCACTCTGAAAAATGATTTTTACTTTACCGAGCTTCCTCTATACGAATCCCTAAAAAAAAACACGTAAAGTCTCTTTGTTTCCGAGATACGATAGGGAGGGGGGAGAAGAGGGGGAAAAAGGGGGGGTTTAGGACTTTTCCCATACTCATGAGAGTTGATTGTTTACGAATCTGTCAAAATATACCCACCTCCCCATCCACCATCTGGGAGATCAATTCTGTCAGTGAGTCAGTGGTAATTAAGCTTTATATAGTATAACTAGTATTTGCGTGGCTGCGCGAGCTGCGCGCAGCTCGCGGGTCGTGAAGAGGGGGGGAGGGGGAGCTTTGAAAAATACCTACACCTACCTACACCAACCTACACCTACCTACACCTACCTACTACCTACCTACTACCTACCTACACCTACCTACACCTACCTACACCTACCTACACCTACCTACACCTACCTACACCTACCTACACCTACCTACACCTACCTACACCTACCTACACCTACCTACACCTACCTACACCTACCTACACCTACCTACTACCTACCTACTACCTACCTACACCTACCTACACCTACCTACACCTACCTACTACCTACCTATTATCTACTTACTACCTACCTACTACCTACCTACTACCTACCTACCTACACCTACCTACCTACACCTACCTACTACCTACCTACCACCTACCTACCACCTACCTACTACCTCCTACTACCACTAAAAAAACATTACCCTAAAGTTTGCTTGTCGTCGCCCCTGAGTTACGCTTCACCCACTCAACCTTCGTTACGCTAAGGAGGTCGCCGGCTCGCTTCGCTCGCCACCTCCCCCCTTTGCTCCACTCGGTCTCGCAGGTTCGCTCCACTCAGGACCTACCTACCACCGGAAAGCTATCATGACATTATCCCTACGCCACGGGGGTCGCCGGCTCGCTTCGCTCGCCCGCTCCCCCCTCCGCTTTACCGCTGTACCACCACTGGATAGGTTTCGACGCCCACTATAATATTTGTTCAAACACCTAATGGCTATCTCTAACCGTTATGAAGTTACAGCCCTTTTAATTTTAGGGGAGGTTGGGGAGGGGGGGGAGGGTATACAAATTTCAACGCCCCTCAATAGTTTTAGGTAAGAATCAAAATTTTTTTCAGTAGTAAAAAAAGAGGCGAAGGGGGGGGGGGTCAAGGGGGGAGAGGGGGGGACTTTTGAAAAAAGATTTCGACTAACGCAATGCCCCTATAAATGGATCTGAAAAAAAAAACGTTCCAAGTCTCTTAACTTTCGAGATCCGCCTAAAAGGGGGGAGAAGGGGGAAAAGGGGGGCCACTTTGAAAAATGAGTTTTGCTTTACCGAGCCTCCTCTATACGAATCCGTAAAATAAAAAAAATACGGGTCTCTTAGTTTCCGAGATACGATAGGGAGGGGGAGGAGGGGGGGCAAAAAGGGGGGGTTTGGCACTTTTCCCATACTCACCAGAGTTACTTGTTTACGAATCTGTCAAAATATACCCACCTCCCCATCCACCATCTGGGAGAACAATTATGTCAGTGAGTCAGTGAGTCAGTCAGTGGTAATTTAGCTTTATATAGTATAACTAGTATTTGCGTGGCTGCGCGAGCTGCGCGCAGCTCGCGGGGCGTGAAGGCGGGGAGAGGGGGAGCTTTGAAAAATGATTTCGACTAACGCATTGCACCTCTCAATGAATCTGAAAAAAAAAAATGTTCCAATGCAGCTCGCGGTACTACCTACCTACACCTACCTACACCTACCTACACCTACCTACACCTACCTACACCTACCTACACCTACCTACACCTACCTACACCTACCTACACCTACCTACACCTACCTACACCTACCTACACCTACCTACACCTACCTACACCTACCTACACCTACCTACACCTACCTACACCTACCTACACCTACCTACACCTACCTACACCTACCTACACCTACCTACACCTACCTACACCTACCTACACCTACCTACACCTACCTACACCTACCTACACCTACCTACACCTACCTACACCTACCTACACCTACCTACACCTACCTACACCTACCTACACCTACCTACACCTACCTACACCTACCTACACCTACCTACACCTACCTACACCTACCTACACCTACCTACACCTACCTACACCTACCTACACCTACCTACACCTACCTACACCTACCTACACCTACCTACACCTACTTACACCTACCTACACCTACCTACACCTACCTTTACCCACCTACACCTACCTACACCTACCTACTACCTACCTACACCTACCTACACCTACCAACACCTACCTACACCTACCTACCTACACCTACCTACTACCTACCTACACCTACCTACCTACACCTACCTACTACCTACCTACACCTACCTACTACCTACCTACACATACCTACTACCTACCTACACATACCTACACATACCTACTACCTAC
Source organism: Diarsia dahlii (assembly GCA_949775195.1). Taxonomy (NCBI): domain Eukaryota; kingdom Metazoa; phylum Arthropoda; class Insecta; order Lepidoptera; family Noctuidae; genus Diarsia; species Diarsia dahlii. Next base: position 7,544,603 of record OX459210.1, on the reverse strand, counting down.
CTACTACCTACCTACTACCTCCTACTACCACTAAAAAAACATTACCCTAAAGTTTGCTTGTCGTCGCCCCTGAGTTGCGCTTCACCCACTCAACCTTCGTTACGCTAAGGAGGTCGCCGGCTCGCTTCGCTCGCCACCTCCCCCCTTCGCTCCACTCGGTCTCGCAGCTTCGCTCCACTCAGGACCTACCTACCACCGGAAAGCTATCATGACATTATCCCTACGCTACGGGGGTCGCCGGCTCGCTTCGCTCGCCCGCTCCCCCCTTCGCTTTAACGCTGTGCCACCACCGGACAGGTTTCGACGCCTACTATAACATTTGTTCAAACACCTAATGGCTATCTCTAACCGTTATGAAGTTACAGCCCTTTTAATTTTAGGGGAGGTTGGGGAGGGGAGGGTATACAAATTTCAACGCCCCTCAAATAGATTTAGGTAAGAGTCAAAATTTTTTCAGGAGTAAAAAAAGAGATGAAGAGGGGGGGGGGGTGAAGGGGGGATAAGGGGGAGTTTCTAAAAATGATTTCGACTAACGCAATGCCCCTCTATATGAATCTGAAAAAAAAATCGTTCCAAGTCTCTTAACTTTTGAGTTCCGCCTAAAGGGGGGGTGAAGGGGGGCAAGGGGGTCAAATTTAAAAAATGGTTTTTACTTCCCCGAGCCTCCTCTATATGAATCTGAAAAAAAAATCGTTCCAAGTCTGTTAACTTCCGAGATCCGCCTAAAAGGGGGGAGAAGGGGGGCAAGGGGGGCCACTTTGAAAAATGATTTTTACTTTAGCGAGCCTCCTCTATACGAATCTGTAAAATAAAAAAAATACGGGTCTCTTACTTTCTGAGATACGATAGGGAGGGGGAAGAAGGGGGGGGAAAGGGGGGGTTTGGGACTTTTCCCATACTCACGAAAGTTGCCTGTTTACGAATCTGTCAAAATATACCCACCTCCCCATCCACCATCTGGGAGAACAATTCTGTCAATGAGTGAGTCAGTGAGTCAGTGGTAATTTAGCTTTATATAGTATAATATAATTCTAAGGCGGACGAGTTCTATCAGAATAAAACACTTTTTTTACTGGGCCGGCACTTTTACTTTTGGACCAAAACTGTATGAAATGTGGATGATGTCCTTTGGATGGATGGAGAGGGAGAGCCAGACCAAAGAAAAGATGGATGAAGTGTGTCAGAAGGGTTAAGAAGGAAAAAGGAATAAATGATGACGTGGCGACTCACAGGGCAGAATGGAAGATAAAAACGTGTTGCGCCGACCCCAAATGACATGGGATAAGGGCGATGATATGTTGGGTTCAGCTTCCAATCTATCCAGATGCAGCTGATAACTAGTATTTTTAATGGCGCGTTTGCTTATGTGACCTCCACAACCTATTTAGTAGGTACCGGGAAATGCGATACCTCTTGGTAAAATATTACCAAGGGGTACATACGCTAAATACGCGGTTTGGACTTCGATTTCCGGACACTATCCCGTTATACATTACGAATATCATGGGCTACTATAGAAGACCACCGGTGTGTTGTCTAACTTTCAGGCCGCTGACTACCTATCACAACTGTCAAAGTTCTACACAAATAACAAACGATTTAATCTAAAAATGAAACAACCTTTTCTAAAATAACGTTCCTCCTAAAAAATACTATTATGAAAGAAAACATATTTCCAATTCAGATTTCCTTTGCGAACGAATGAGTTTCATCCCATTTTAATTTAAATCGAATTCCATTTTTAATTCAGCAAATATCGGTCGAATTCACGAAATATCTTCTGAAAACTTAATTAAGAACAAGCCGGGCGCTGCGTCGTATTCATAGGGGGAGTCTCAAGTTGATCGTGTAGTAAAATATTCATAGAATTACTGATGAGCCGTTACAAATGTACATGTCTGATGTCATATTGCATTACACGCGGATCGAGGAAAATTTGGAGAAGGAAGAAGTAGAAATATTTCATCAGGAATTCCTTACTATAGACTCGGAGTCGGAATTTGTGCTGAGTTGGTGGCATGGGAATTCAACATCTATGTTGAATTCCCATGCCACCAACTCATCACAAATTCCGGATGGTAATAGGCCTATTACCATCAACTGGGCACACATTTAGCCTTCGTGGGTGCTACTGAGAGATTCCTGATGGAAAAGTTCTATACCGCTTTGTATAACTCGGGAATCGAAGACAATCCAATACCTCATCCTCAACAGTTACGCTAACGATCGATAAACCAATGAGAAAGACACTAAATTTTATTCCGAAAACATAACTCTATATTCAGTACCTCACTTTCAAGCATCACTTTAAGCCACGTGAAGGAAAGTTTAAAGCATAATAATTTAAAGGCTGGAATACACATGCTACGTAGCACTTCATGCTAGTTTCGAGCAGCTGTCACTTAGAGCATACAAGTAGCACGTGTATACGAAAAGAGCATGCTTGTTTCAAGGCATGCTACCTAATCGCAAGCCGGTCTATTTTTCGTGCTAACTAGCACTACGCATAAAACCTCTTTTTTGATATTTTTTGGTTTTACTACTTAATATTTTTTTTATTGTGCTGTCACCTTTTTGTTGTTTTCTGTCAGTGTCCAATAAAAGACTGTAAAGCCGCATCCCCACTAAAGTCACTCGAAACGTTCCAGTTAGGCGCGCGTCTCGGCCTCACGGAGCCGCGCGGCCCAAGTGGGAATGCGAAACGTTCCTGTTAGGCCGCGCGGCTCAGGCCTCGCTCACGTCCACACTCACGAGGCACGGCTGCCCAGCTCTAGTGGGGACGTGGCTTAAGATAATGTCACTCAAACATGTTAAAAAGAAGTATGCTAGTAAAAAGTATGCGTTTGAGGTCAGTGATTTGGAGCAAATGTACACACTCGGAAAGCATGCTACAAATGAGCATACTACCTACAAAATAATCATGCTTTTCTAGTAGCATGTGTATTTCAGGCTTAACTCTCCGATAGTTACTGCACTAGTAATTGATCGTATATGGCTCGACAATAACCACTTTACCTCCACCCCCTTTCATCGCTCCTGGTACGTTTTCACGCCATTTTAAAAGAGAAAGAGGTTAACTGTGCTCGTTATCGTGACGTAGTGCAATATTGAAACTCATCATATTCAAGAACCTGTTAGCACGTGTTGAGTGAACATGCAATAAAGCTCTAACGGGTTCTTAATCTCCTGGTACTTTGTCTGTCGTAGTTATTTGCTTAATACATACTTAGTTTGCTTCGATGTCTATAGAAATTGGTTGTGAACATTGTTCAGTATTTTACCTTTGCTTGTTTTTAATGAAAGAATATTATTTGTTTTAGGAACTCGTTGCTAAATTTTAATAAAACAGTCGCTCAGTTCGATCTTCAGGTTAAGCTGCGATTGTCAAGGTTGATCAACGGATAGGTTGGTGGATGTTTGGTGGTTGGATTGTGGGTGGCAACCCATTTCATACCAAGTTTTTTCCATGCGTCGGAGAGCACGTTACGCCGTTGGTCCTGGCTGCCATTTGAACATTTTTGACAGTCATTACAAGTCAGTGGTCTGAAGTTCTGACAGTTAGCCTTACTAGGGGCAATATAGTCCATTGAAATGTTACATTTAGCGTGTATTTCTTAGAGGACGCAATTTTTTTTTTAGATATCTACTTATGTGGATTCAGTTTAAAGTCAAATCCAAGTTTGTGGGTTTGCAACCCTTGTCTCACGGCCGCCATCTTGGAAAAAGGGGTGGTTCAAATGGTTTTTGTGATTTATCTGACGAACCATAGGTCTCACAACAAAAATGAGTTCCAAGTTTATGTTGCAAATAAAATTATCTACAACTTTTGTTCAATAACTTTTAGTTGTAGAACCAAAAATAAAAAAACTTATGAGCGAAAAATAGTTTTCGTTTCGCGGTGCTGTAAAACCTTAACTATTGAATATAATTGAAAAAGTTCGGAATGAAAAATATTTCTTAAAACACCATCTTTGAAAATGATAAGATTAGGTACTTTTTTATAAAATAATTAAAAAAAAGTTATATCGACCAATAGAATTTCCAATAAATTTTTGACCAAAAGGAGATATTCAGCTGAATCAACATAGTTGGAAAATGGCTAAGCAGATGATGATGAATATTATTTATGATAATATTGCGAAAAAAACATTACGCTTGACAAATTACAAATGACACGCAGAAAAACGGTAATCTAATGAAAAATACTGAAACAGACGTGAATAATGTCACGTTAACAACGTCGCATGGGCATATAAACACGAGAAAAAAGTTACGTTATATACACAATCAATCATTTTGACGAATTGCTTTCTGATACTCTGTTGAGCGAGCTCCATATGTTTCATGCGTATTTTTATATAAGGAACAAGATAATAAAGACAATTATGAAATGTTTTGGTTCGATAATAGGGGATCGGACAAAAAAAAACTAATTAGTCCGTCAGATAGATTTCCAAAAATTATTGGACACGTATTTTTTCCTTTTTCACGTAAACTTAAAATGAAGACGATACAGTGCTTCGAAAACTCGTGTGACGTCATATGATAGTACATTTTGACGACACAAGTGACGTTTCAAGCCCCACTCCAAGATCTTTGACGCGTTTTATCTTCGTCATTTTTTATTGATTTGATAAAACAAAAAACACGTATTCAATATTTTTCGATAATCTAACTTACGGACTAAACAGAATCATATTATTTTGACCCAGTCCGATACCCTATTGTGTATTTTCCTCAATAATCAATCATTTTTTAACTCAGCATTATCTTCATTTCAGCTGAAAGACGTCCACTGCTGGACATAAGCCTTCCTCAAGTGTCGCCACATTGAACGGTCTCGTGCGTCTCGCATCCAGGGGATCCCCGCAACCTTTACCAGATCATAGATCCCTTCCAACGCAACGTCTTCCAGTTCGCGGTCACCAGTCCAGAACTTTTCAGCCCCATTGATCATCCGTTCTGCGAGCAACGTGCCCTGCCCACTGCCACTTAAGATTTAATTCTTCGGGCTACGTCGGTAACCTTGGTTCTCTTGCAAATAAACTCTTTTGCAAAAAAAACGGGCACTTCATATTTTTTTCTCTACTTCAATGAAGAAGGACAAGTAAGAGGTTTTATTAATTTGACGATGTATTGGCATGTTATTTGAAGAATCCTGGCATGATTCTGTACGTTCCAAATTTAAATTTTGAAATTAACAAAAGGAAAATAATGATTATTGTAGATTATTGTAAAATTGCTTTACTAATGGCGCGAATTGCTGAAACGATTTTATTACTGATTACTAAAATTTTAAAACTTTTTGGATATTTTCTGCAAATTAAACAATTTTAACTTTCTTTTTACATTAAATACCACTTTTTGACATGAGTGATAAAGGGATAAGGGCCGGTAAAATTATAGCCCTACTTGAAGAAGGTTGTTCGCAAACTTACGTGTCTCAGCGGCTAAATGTGAGTCGTTCAACTGTCCAGAGGACTTGGCAACGGTATCAAGAGACCGGTTCGGTCAAAAGAAGACCTGGTTCGGGAAGAAAACGACGCACAGAACCAAGAGATGACCGCTTTTTGGTGAGTCAGGCCTTGCGGAATCGTAAGGCGTCAAGTGTGGACCTGAAGAAGAGCCTTGAAGAAGTAAGAGGAGTAGAAGTTAGCTTGTGGACCGTCAGGAGGAGGCTTTTGGCTGCCAATATCAGGAGTTACCGCCCGGCTCGGGGACCTAAATTACTCCGTGAGCACCGTGTTGCTCGACTTCAGTTTGCTCGAAACTGTGCTTCATGGACTCTGGAGGACTGGAATAAAGTATTGTTTTCTGATGAAGCTAGAATCTCTTTGTGTGGAGAGGACCGACGCCGGCGAGTGCTACGAAGACCACGGGAACGCTATGCTTAAGTGTGTTTCGAAGAAATCACTCCTTATGGCGGAGGCTCCGTTATGTTTTGGGCAGCAATTAATTCGACGGGGCGTACGGAGTTAGTTCTCATAGAAAATGGAACATTAAATGCACACCGGTACATAATGGAAGTCCTAATTCCATATGCACAACCCGCATTGACTGCACTTGGGGAAGATTCCATTTTTATGGACGACATGCTCGCCCGCACCGTTCTGGCGACGTGGAAGCGTACATGCAAGAAGTTGGGATCCGTCGTTTAGATTGGCCAGCTCGAAGTCCTGACCTCAATCCAATTGAGCATGTCTGGGATGTTCTAAAGAGACGGGTAAGATCAGTGCAACATGCTCCACAAAACATCAGGGAGCTAAAAAGAGTCATTGCAGAAGAGTGGGAACGTATTCCTCAAAACGTCATTAACAACATCGTGGAAAGCATGCCCAGAAGGATTCAAGCTGTGATTTTGGCAAGAGGAGGTCACACTCGTTATTAGGTTACCTATTACATTTGTAACTTTATTTAATTAAACAAAGTAAAAAAAATCTTCTTGTCTTTATTGCCGACCACTTCTTAATGTTTGGCCGTGTACATCGGTTATAAAGAATTCATAGATTTTTTTTTTAAATTGCCACAGTTCACTTCACGCGTATTAATTTACACGATTATAAGTATACAGACTACGTCAAACAATTAAATTTCATTGAATTAACTCAAATCGACCTTAGAACGTAAATTTCCTAAGGTGCCCGTTTTTTTTGCAAAGGAGTGTATTTCAACTAGCTAGACGTATGTTAATACATTCTATGATACTTTTAGTGAAAGGGCTGTATCTAAATCATAACCCTCCTGCCGTAGTCGCGTAAAAAAGGATCTAAGCATCATACCTACAGTGTAGATTTATTATACCTAAGCAATGTAGCACATATAAACGATGACTAAAATTTGATTTATGGAATAAGAAAAGATAAGGCTTTTATTCATATATCATACAACACAAAATATATCCTAGAATTTATGATGTTTGTCACACACGCCGAAAATGTTATTCATTCATCATCCAGATAAACAACTAGCCAAAACTTTTCATATCACATTCAAAACTACCCGAATATCAAATATTATAATTACTCATTCAGTTTCCCGGCATTTTACACCTGTACCCTAGATAGGTAACGATCTACCCTCCCATATAATATGAGTAATATAACCCTTCTGCCGAAGCTAATTTGGTGGAATACCCCGCGTAGATCAAGTGTCAGGGTATACCCTTAGCGTTCATGAAAGACGACTTTATACGGCCGTAATTTCTTATCTGTCATTGCTGAATTGTGTTTGATCAAGATGTATTTTTATTCTTATTTTTATGTAATGAAGAGTGAGACGATGATTAATAGAAGATATTATTAAATTCGTGAAAAAAAGGGGCCTTTTAGAAACCCTTGAATATAAAAGTTCGGTTTTTATTTAAGTTACCAGTTTTTCGTGTACTGCTTTTTTATGAGTCTGGTCTGTATTTTAATAAATAAAAAATAATTGAAATATTGTATTCGGCCGTATTCCCTCTAGTGGATTCCGCGAAATAGATTAAATATTAAATTCTCTCAGAATGTTGATTTTGGGCGCCGCCGGTATCAAAAGTTACGTTTTGTAGGTCATACTTTTTAGAAGACTCTAAGGTTAGCTACAACGAACATTTTTATTCTATGAATAGATGCAAGAAACCATACGAATAAATACATTTGGCTAATATCGAACTGACAGCTGAGACGACGGTTAATAGAGAAACTAAGTATGGAAGAAGAAGATTCTGCACCGACCCCAAATAAATTGTGACATGGGCAAGAAAATTATGAGAAGCGAAAAACCTTATTGTGAAAAAATCCTGCTCATATAGATAAAATCCATTCAGTAATTACTACTGACACCACATATTTATGAAAGCCACATCATGAAAATAGCCGAAATGCGGGATCCGTTTTTCACGCCTCAAATCCTAAATTCATACGCATAGCTAATGAATCGGAAAATACGCCGAGTCATCCGAATGTGAGCTCCAGTGATGGCTGTAAATCTTTTATTCGGGTATTTTCGTGTTCCCCAAATATGAAGGGAGTATTGTGTGAAAGGTATTCCTGTATTGTGTCGGTAAGGGAATAAATATGAGGTGGATTGGCTCTTTGTTGTTTTTAGAGGTGTTGGCTTGTAGTAAGGTTATATTTTATGTCCAACTGTGTGAACTGGAACGAGAAGTATTTAATTGATCGTCTGGTGGCGAGATATGCAGACGCTATTGTTGCCACCACAGGAATAACCTGTATAATGCTGGCACAAAAACGTGGAGCTTGGCACAAGCAAAAAGAGGCCAGCAGTGGGAGTAATCGAACTGTGGATAATGATGATGAAATTTATATGGTGGTTTGTATGATGAAACATACATTAAGCTTTAGCTAAGAAGAGACCTCTTTATAATCTTCCCTAGGATTGATTGCTCACAGGCGTTGCACAGAGGGGGCTCCGGACAGGTCTTTTAAGAGGAAACGGTGTCTCCTCCCATGTATACGGATGGTGAACACCAGGGTCTTAATCCCACATTATCCTGACCTTTCACCAAAGACCGGCCACCTATTGATGGTCTCACCCATGACCAAAAAAAAACAAGAAAATGATTTTTTCAACTAGATTGAAGGGTTCATTAGAATCGAGCTCCTTTGGTTAGTATTCAAGCTACACGATAACTGATAAGTTATGCAATTGCACTGACTGGTTAGGCGCTTTGCACATGGAGCAACTAAAGTTGAGGCAACTTAAGTTGAGGCAACTTAAGTTGAGGCAACTTAAGCAACTTTAAAAGTTTCCTGTAACTAGTTGATAGTTGCTACAACGTTTACGGTTGCAGCAATTTTATGGCAATCTGTGAGTGTGAGCAACTATCATAACCGAGTTGCTCAATCTACACAGCGAACAGCGTTCAGTGTGACGATGAATATCGAAGAAGCAGCAATTGCTCTAATTTTATTACGTCGTCGCCGCCTCCGTTAACTTTAAAAATCGGTATAATATTTAACAGTTGCTATTTGCGGCAATTAGCACCTTTTTTTTTATTTTTGTTTGGTGGGAAATCATCAAATAACCCCCCCCCCCCCCGCTCTTGGGCAGAGCGAAGGGGAGTGTCAGACTTCTACTGACTAAAAACCGAACCCATGTAATGTTCCTTCTTTGCCCTTGCGCCGAGGCCACGTCATCTAGTACAAAAATCCGCGGCCCCGACGGGCGGCAATAAGCACCTAACTTAGTCATCGATTGCAGCAACTGAAAACTGTTGACGATTGACGGAACTCGAAACTCGAGTTGCTATGTGTGCGCAGTCCAATTGAAATATATGTAAACAGCTAGTTGCCGGTTGCCAGTTGCTGCAATAGTTGCTCCATGTGCAAAGTGCCTTATTATTTTTTACACTGATTTGAGTGGACCTGCCACTGAAATCAGTGTGGTTTTTTCAGCATAAACCCATCTCTGACACTTATCTGTTTAGACCTCATGTGAGATGACCGAAATTTTGGCTGGACTTTAAAAAAGACAAATACCTCTGAGTTTTTTCCGGTTATATCTTCTCATTTTAAAAGTATTTGATTAAAAACTAGTCCAGAATTTGTATAATTAGTATACAACACTAATATACTGCGGAGTATAAAAAGCTGCACCCTGTTAATTATGGTAATAGCATTGTGTCTTCTGCACTCTCAATTATCTTTCTCTCTCTATAAAAAAAATCTCTTTATAGAGCAAAACTTTCAGAACCCGCATGAGTCTCTCAATGCAGCTTTATCTCAACACGACCAGCACGATTGCAAAAGTTTTTAGTGTACCGTACAAAGAATTTTATGCTTTCAACGAATTTACTGAGGAAAATATACAAGCACCATCCATTCTGCTAATGAACAAGCGTTTACTATCTTGCTGTATATTTCATCTACTGCAAAACTTGCTTAAATTGGAGAAAGTATATTATGATGCAAGTCCTTCTGGGTTGAAATTCAAAGCAGAGTCAACTAGCAGATTGCAAAATTCTGACCTATTGTTTAAAATCATAAAGTTTATATTATTGTAATTATAATATAACTAGCTTTTGCCCGCGACTTCGTGGAATAGTGACTTCCGGTAGATTTTTGGTTTATCTCGCAAAAAAAAAAAAAAAAACTATCCTTTGTCCTTTCTCAAGTTCCAAACTATGTCTGTACCAAATTTCACACAAATCGGTTCAGTAGTTTAGGCGTGAAGCAAAGACAGACAGACAGACAGAGTTACTTTCGCATTTATAATATCAGTTAGGATTAGGATAATAATTGGTTGCGCTTAATTATATCAGCTGCTCGGATTAATCTTCTGTAGGTTGGTACCATACCGAGTTTCTTCCATGCTTCGAAAAGCACGTTAAGCCATTGCTTCAGGCTGTCATTTGTAGGTCAATAACAGTCGTAACAGATAGTCAGTGGTCAACCAGTCATAAGCTGCAGCATATATCATAATTATTACCATTAAATGACATGACAGTAACCATCATCATCATCAGCCTATAATGTTCCCACTGCAGGGACTCAGGCCTCCTTTCTAGGAGAGGGACGGGTTATAATCCGCTACGCGGGCCTAATGCGGGATTGATATAATGAATTTTTTAGTTCTAAGACATGCCGATTTCCTCACGATGTTTTCCTTCACCGTTTCGAGAGCAGTGTCCCTTTGTTTAAAATTAAAACAAACTAAAGAAATTCATATTTACCTGTATAATGCTAGTCTTCCCAACTGCTGGGGCTCCCAGTAGCACCACTTTGACGAGGTCAAGGCTGTCAGGACTTGGCTCCAAGCTCGGAGCCCCGCCCACTGTCAGGGTACCCCCTCCGCCCCTCTCCAGGTAGTCCAGATCCAATTCTACGACAAAGAGAAATTACTGTTAGTTTAAACATGTAACCGATGCAGATTTCGATGATTGAGTCGTAAAAACTCGTTATATTGCTTTTTCATTCTAATAAAATTGACAAAACTTGGGTTTTCATCACAAGGTAACAAATAAAAAAAAAACATTTACCGAGCTGCCAGCCTGGCGGAGGCAAATACTGGCCAAACTGGTCTAAATTAGCTGTCGTTCAGACGTACATAACCCGTAAAGGTGGTAAATGCGGTACCTACATTGCAGCATAGCATGTCTAAAGAAGACTCTCTTATAATTTGACTAAAATCTAATTAGTATCCATTAGGTAATTAAGGCAAAGTAAAGAAAACATCGTGAGGAAACCGGCATGTCTTAGAACCAAAAATTCGAAGATATGCGACATCTACCAATCCGCACTGGGCCCGCGTGGTGGATTATAGCCCATCCCTCTCCTAGAGAGGAGGCCTGAGTCCCTGCAGTGGGAACAATTATAGGCTGATGATGAGGTAATTAAGGCAGATTCAGTATTTTTTTAACAGTAATAATAATGACAGCACTGTTCCACCAAATAAACTAAACAAATATTATCAGTCATGAAAAAGAAAGGAACAGTTTTTGACGACCAACTCAAGGTTATCATAGCTAGGTTTACTAGTGAAGCAGTAGGTACGTGGCAATATAATTTTATCACACACGTAAAGAAAGAAGTATTGTAACAAAAGAAATGTGTAACAAAACTTGCTTACGTGAGCAAAATAAAGACGATGAAAAATATTTATGACATCGGTAAAATCAGCAATCCATGAAAAATAGGCCGAGTGTGAGTCGGACTCACATATGAAGGGTTCCGTACCAAAATAGCAAAAGAGTCACGTCTGTTGTATGGGTGACCCACAAATTTTTTTAATGTAGTTTTTTTTGTTAAAGTGGCAACAGAAATAAATCATCTTGAAAATTACAATTGTCACAATCTAGCAATCACGGTTCTTGAGATACAAGCCTGGTGACAGACGGACAGAGAGCGAAGTCTTAGTAATAGAATCCCGTTTTTACCCTTTGAATACGGAACCCCAAAAATGGTAGTTGAGCCAGTATAGACGACCCACTGAATGAAAAACACAACAAAGAGATCATTCAACCTGATATATATTATTATGCCCAGTAATAATAGCCATATCGGTCCATCTACGTTTTATTATAGATATAAATAATTTGGAACAAAAGACTGGGATTATGTGGATAGCAGTAGCCATAAACAAAATGGATTTTACTAGAAATAAAAACTCGAATTTATTTGCCAGTGGGAAAATTAAGGAGTTATTGGCAGCATTGCCATTCAACGTGACAATGCTGCCAGTCTTCGGTGCACGTTCCCGGATGACAGCGATGCGAAGGAGTACTTTGCCGCGGAATTGTCGACGTTGTATAATGTAAGTATTTACTCTTCGTTTATATTATTAACTATAGCGACCCGCCCCCGCTTTGCACGGGTAGAATGTGGTATACATAAACCTTCCTGTTGAATCAATCTATCGTTTAAAAAAACCCGCATCAAAATCCGTTACGTAGTTTTATAGATCTAAGCATACATAGGGACAGACAGCGGGGAGCGACTTTGTTTTGTACTATGTAGTGATAATTATTTCTGTTTTATATTTAAAAAGTTTATGTACCATTCGTCTCAAACGATGCAGTTTTAGATCAATAAAATTCTAGGACTGTTTGTTTTATTCCTTATAGTTTGCTATAGCATCTTATAGTTGTATAATAATATTTTAGTCCTATAATGCTCACTCAAGCAATGCCAATAAGTCCACATAACTTACTAATTATGCAATACACACGACTGCAAATACACATGTCATCTAATGCAGTACCTACATGATCAAGCATATAGAACTCAACGGAGCGACTCTAATCTAATATTAATTGAAATTCCATTCCAAACGTAAGCTCCAGAATCAAAGACGACTAGAAAATTCTTTGTGAATGGCTTTCAAGATAAGCTACGGACGGAGTAATCTAAAAGTCTTTTATTTTCTTTCATGTACAAACCACAAAAGAGTTGGGAGAAGAAAGAATATTAAATTTTCAACAGCTCTAGTGATTCTGTTATGATTTTATAAAGGTAAATCTTTTTTATCTTGCAAGTAAGCTGCCAGGGGTCTTTTATTTTATTCATATTATTTTCCTATTATGATCTATTTTTCTAAATGGTCACAGACGCAGTTACTATTAAGAAAGGTCCATTTTACGCTTTTTAACGCAATTCATATTATGATCTGCTTAATTGGTAATTTTAGATCCCTGGCTCAAAATACTTACTTCCTTATGCACTCCATAATGTTAGTTCAATTCATAAATTCAATTAAAAAAATAATGTTTAATTAAAAAATTCATGTTTGAATAATAAATAAACGTATCTTCTTCATCGTGCGGTTAGCGCCTATTATGGTGTAAGGGTTTAATTGTTAACCCGACCACATGGTACGCATACATGGTCGTCTGACTTGGCTTTACATGCCATCGAGAAATATCTCTCAGGCATGCTGCATGGTTTTCTCACGCTACGGTCACATCTACGGTGTTGGAAAACAACATCATAACAAATACATACAAACATAAACTCACACCCTTTTCTCATGGGGGTAGGTAGAAACCACAGAACGCCACCTGCTACGATCCTTACACACTCCTTTTGCGGCTTCCACATTCATACTGTTACGTACTCTTTGGTTCTTTATACTTTTTTTTATTAATTCAAATTTAAATTGTTTTTCTTTACATTCTGTTATATGCTTTTCTGGTTTTCTGTCAAAAGGTGTTTTCTTTGTATTCATTTAAATAATAAAATAATATTAAGTAAGGTAAGTTTTTCACTCCAAGATAACAGCCCACATCCTCATCTTTTTCACATATGTCTGGTCATACACGCACGCTGGTTACGAGTACTACGCACCTGTCCGTAACAAACGTTAATTATAAATGAACAATAGGTACATGACGCCGAAAAATCAGAGGTGCGTGTCTTGGGTTCAAACTGTTATGTAGACCTATGACTTGGCATTTCAACGGTCACACCACAAAACAATCAATGTCCCATGTGACGGGGGCTAGCCTATTGCCATTAACCAGACTACAAAACACAACAGCCAAAAATAAGTGCTATATTCTTTATGCTGGCGCTATGCACCTTTCGCTTTGTCCAACTGTACTCCGCATTATCTGCTAATCTTTTCAAACTACCCTTTTTTTGCCAAGAAAATTAATTTCAAGTTTGCGCGGGATTTTCGAGCTTCACTCTGTTTTCTAGTTTGTTTTTGAAGAAAAACAAGTGGAACCATGTTCCCGGCATTGAAGTTAGTAGAAGTTTTTACCGAGGTTTTTATCAAGGATAAACCTTTGAAAGACTTACTGTGATTTTGTTTGGGTTGAATGAAGAAACTCAGTTACGGAAAAGCTTGTTTACTTTTTGGGGTTATAAACTAAGTTAGTTAAGTTGTTGGTTTGGGATTTACTGAGAAATGAGGGAAAGGCGTTGGGTGTTGTGTTTTGGAACCTTTTTTTAGCTTTTTTATTAGCATTGCTATTCCACGTACTGTTTTTCTCCAGTAGTGGGACAATATAGGTTACAAAAACAAGACACAAAAGTAACGACTAAATGGCTTCCGGTCACCATAGCCAGGACCTGTGGACGGTGAGTAATGATCTAGCTCACTATGGTCTGCTGTCTGGGTTGGTCTTATGACGACAGGCCTTGTCGACGGCACATTCTTGTCCCTCGCGCGCCTTAAAGAGATGTCAGCAACATTGCAGGGGCCCGCAAGGGCCGACGCCTGCGGGTTAGTAGAAGTCTGACACTCCCTTCTGCTCCACCCAGACCAGGTGGAGTCAATTGATGATTTGCCAAACCAAAAATAAAAGTAAGGAATATCAGAAGAACCCGTATTGTAAGACTTTCAACCAACTTCGATAATATAATATGATTTATAAGTTTATGTGAATTTAGACTAAAATACGTATTATTATATTATAGCAATAAAAACTTTCTATAGAGTTCCTAAATTCTAGACTTCAGTTAGAAGAATAATTGCAGACAGTAAAGACTGAGATAAAATATTCATGAGCTGCGCTAGTGAAACATCTCTCTTTTGGACCGAGAACAATAAAACTACGACTTAATTGCTCGTTAGTGGCACTAGGGAATTAGAATTTGAGACCAATTAAAGGATTTTATTAAAGGAAACTATAAAGGTTGTTGCAAGGGTAGAATCTTGATGACACTGACATAATGAATATAAAAATGCTCTTAACAATCATTCATGAAATGCATTTGTTCTTCCCGTTATTGCGAGATATAATATATTTTGTTCAGGTGCACACACTTGTAAGCCTTCAAGTGACGGAGATATTGGAGTTTCAAATACAACTTTTTCACGAGTTTTTATATACCTACTTTATTTAAAATACTTCCATAACTTACATGATCACTATTCAATGCATCTATCATTAAAATTTTACAATGCATAACATTTGAACCAAAAAATTCGAAGACATGTGACATCTGCCAATCCGCACTGGGCCCGCGTGGTGGATTATAGCCCATCCCTCTCCTAGAGAGGAGGCCTGAGTCCCTGCAGTGGGAACATTATAGGCTGATGATGATGATGATGATGAATGCATTACATTGAGTTCTACCATAAACCATGATTTTTCATCAAAAAACAGTTGTTTCCCAGTAATACTTTTTTACTATTACCGTCTTTCTAGTATTTAGCGTCTTTTTATTATCAATCATCATCATCAACAGCCTATTAATATTCCCACTGCTGGGACACAGGCCTCCTCTCTTAGAGAGGGAATGGGCTATAATCTACCACGCGGGCCCAGTGCGGATTGGTAGTGGCGTCTTTTTACCCGACTGCGGCGAAGCCCAAAAGGAGGGTTATTAGTTAGACTGGAAACCCACCTCAACATAGTTAGGAAAATGCTAAGCAGATGATGTAATACCCCAATCACAACACTTTCCGCATTTTTGCCCCCACATCAAATAAACTGAAAACAACAATTAAATAAAATTTAGTACTCATCACTACATTTGATTTCTCAATATCCCATCCAACTTGACTTTTCACAGAAAGAAAATGCAACGAACATCAATATTTCATCCATTAACATTCCATAAACACATTCTTCGTTCAATTTCCGAAATATGCGCAATAAATTCAATTCCAGAGTGAATTTATTGGATACAGTCAACATAATTCAAGGCGCTCCAACGAAAATACTGGCAAATATTTATAAATCGTGAGAAATATGGGTAACAAGTAAAAATGTGAGCCTATTAGATGGGAAGCTGGGGTTGTAAATCAGGGATGTTAATGCCTTTAAATCTCGGGACACGGCAGTTTTACCTGACGTGACAATGTAGCGTGGGATCGCGTCATATTTGGCCCAAGGCTTATATAAAAGTAGGTAAATAAGACAGGGGTGTTTTACAAAAGGATTGCTAGCTGTATTTTGTTTGTTAGATGAATAAGAAACCCCGTCGTGGCTGCGGGTTGTCCAAAAGATATACCGCGGCCTCGGCACAAAGGGCTAAGAAGTAACATGGGTGGTTTTTAGTCAGTAGAAGTCTGACACTCCTTGCCGCTCTGCCCCGAGTGGGAGGAGTCATTTGATGATACAACCCCCCCAAAAAAAAGAAAAGGTGAATAAGAAAAATTTAGAATGTTCTTCCTTTACTGCAAAACGATTTTGACAATATTCACTTACTTTTACATGGAAAATATTACAGCATCTCCAACATTAGGAAAGTGCGAGGTAGATGATAATAATGTAATATTATAAACAACTAAGTATTAAACGAGGCAAAAGGAGTATGTCAGGATCGTAGAGTGTAGCGGGGTGATTTCTCCGTTCACGGAAAAAAACCGTAAGTTTGTTTGTGTAACATATTTTTAATTTCATAATCGATGCACGATCGTGTAAGAACCAAACGTCAGAGGCAAAAACCTACTTAATTTCGTACTCTATTTTATCAACTCGTGCTTTCCTTTTCCACGTATTTTCGAGATCAACCCACAGAGCTTACATTACACTGATAATAATCTAATAAAAAGGCGGCCTAGTACCCCATTTCCACCAAACATGTGTGTACGTTTTGTACCCATTCGCGTTATGGGTACTTATTTTCTCGATACGCAAGATAAAATTTCCATACTGAGTCGGAATTTTTGATCAAAACATTCAGAAGAAATAAGTAGATTAGAATGCAAGAAGGTTAAAAGTCGGAAACAATTCTTTAGCGATGTTATTTTGCAATTATGATGAGAATGTATAAAACATATACTTAAGTAAGTCAAGAACAAGCCATTAAACTTACAGAAAAGTTTTGACTTGGTAGCCTTGTTATATACTTTGCTGTATAAGTAGGACTTTATGAAGACTTTGAGGATTTCACTTAAGTTATTGTTGGGGTTAATAGTAATACGAAATAAGAAGCTACTGCAATAAAATAAGACTTGGAAATCGACCCAGGTGAATGTTAAGAAGAAAAATAATACTAGAATTCTTACACAGTTATTTACGTAAACTGCCTCGGTGATCTAGTGGTCTCAAGTGCCACTGCTAAGTATGAGATTCTGGGTGCGATTCCCAGGTCAGTTAGGTTTTTCTTTGAGAAATTTCTAAGTAATAGCCACGCAGCAGACCGCGTCGCTATTGCTTCAAAATCCAGAGATTTGTGCCACTATTATTTTTACTAAAAACGGGATATTTACCATGTTTACTAATTGTTTCGAGTTTATCCGTGATCATGGTGCTTGTAACAGCGCCGAAATATCGGGAACTCGAAACAATTAGTAAACATGGTAAATATCCCATTTTTAGTATACATAATAGTGTTAATGACCACTGACCATGTCAGTTTAAAATCTTAAATCTGGTGAAAGGTGGGTAAACTATTAGGTTCATCTCTGTCTAATCCTTCGGGGATAACAGGCGTAATAATATGTTGGCCTGTGACATGCTACCTGAAATTGCATTACTGTCAAACTTAACGATGATTTATATTTTTAACCGACTTCAAAAAAAGGAGGAGGTTATCAATTCGACTGTATTTTTTTTTTTCTTTTTTTTTTTTATGTTTGTTCGCTCATAACTTGCGACTGGGTGAACTGATTTTCATGATTCTTTTTTCATTTGAAAGCTGGTGCTTCCCGTGTGGTCCCATTGTCACCATTTCAATATCTGATTATGGGATCTTGTAGAAATCGGGGGAACTCTTCAATAAATAACAGCAGATTAACCGCGATTGTTGCTATAGCATATCTAAGCATTGTTTACGCCATCACACAACATAATATCACGCCTGTACTCACTACAAAGGTTATAAAAACTATTTGGTGAAGATCTGATGAAGAACTTCGGAGATAGGCAACGGAACTCCTCAATAAATGATAGCAAATGGACTGGGATTGCTGAAATCTCATGTCTGTCTATTGTTTACACCAGTTCATAACATAACATCACGCAGGTACGTTGTGAAGGGGTAAGCACATGTGAACCACTAAAAAGTGAAAAATAAAAACTTTTTTACAAAAAATAATGAATGAGCCACCATTTTGTTTTTGATATTATCTGTTTGTTCGAATTTTGGTGTTTCTCTTTTGTTTGTTTTATTGTCTTCAGTTCAGTCATTTTACACTTGTTTACCTCTGATAGCTGTAGACCAATATGTTAACAAAAAACTTTTTTACAAAAAATAAAACCGACTTCGACAAAAATAAAACACAAAAAAGTGATAAATAAACTTAAGAAGAAAAATCAGCTTCTTCAGTCGGTGACTTTTGTTTGTTTGATTTCATGTTTTTGCCACCGACTTCAGAAGCTGATTTTTCTTCTTAAATTTATTTTTCACTTTTTTGTGTTTTATTTTTGTCGAAGTCGGTTTTATTTTTTGTAAAAAAGTTTTTTGTTAACATATTGGTCTACAGCTATCAGAGGTAAACAAGTGTAAAATGACTGAACTGAAGACAATAAAACAAACAAAAGAGAAACACCAAAATTCGAACAAACAGATAATATCAAAAACAAAATGGTGGCTCATTCAAAGCCAACTACGACAGGCTTCGAGACGTCAAATGAAGACAATACAGACCCTGTGCAATAATTCACTATAGTAATTCAATTACCGGACATCAAAGGCCAAAATGGAGAAAAGGGTCCCTTAGATTCCATTAGACCTCTCTGCTAGTTAATTTCGACATTAGATAGGGACACAAAGAGGTCTCAGGAATTGTTCAAAGAGATGATAGTAATAATAATAATAATAAATAATAATTATCTGGACCTAGCTCACGAGGTTGTCGATATGTGGCATGTGAGCTCGGCTATCATTGTGCCGATAGTCGTCACGGCCAATGGCCTGATAGCAAAAAGCATGGACGACCACCTGTCAAAACTTTCGCTTGGTGGTTGGATCAAGGGCCTGATTCAGAAGGCAGTACTTCTCGATACGGCCCGTATTGTGAGGAGGTTCCTGTCTCTGGAACCCTAACCACCGGTAGCTTGGACCCTGCTCCCGACACCGGTGGACTACTATTTTTTTATATTTTTAAATGTTTTTTGATATCTTTTTTTAACAAATATTTAAAAATGTAAATTAGTATGTAAGAAAAATAAATAAAGAGAATAATAATAATAATAATAATATTCCACAACTATCACACAACGCCATCTAGTCCCAAGCTAAGCAGAGCTTGTGTTATGGGTACTAGACAACTGATAAACATACTTATATATTTCTAAATACATACATATTATAGATAAATTACACCCAGACACAGAACAAATGATCGTGCTCATCACACAAACATTTGTCCTGGGTGGGAATCGAACCCACGACCTCCGGCATAGCAGTTAGGGTCACTAACCACTAGACCAACAGGCCAGTCAAAAAGGAGGAGGAGGAGTCAGTGAGGAGAAAACAATGGTTTTTGGAGGCTGTGTTATTAGAGCGGTACTGGACTGGTAAGGATGTGATCGTCACAGTGGTGCTGATTGTGTCCATTGACAAACTCAAAGCATTTAAGTATTTCAATTCGACGGCACGGTTGGTGCAGTGGCTGAGCGATTGGACTGCTGCGCTGCGTGTCGCGGGTTCGATCCCCGCACGGAACAAATATTTGTATGGCCTACAGATAGTTGTTTCGGGTCTGGGTGTTTGTGTATGTGAGTTTAATGTTTGTGTATGTGAGTTTAAGTCACAGCCATAAGGCATAATAACTTGGGAAAGTACTGTAGTTATCCATTCCAAAGCAGATATCTCTATGGAGAATGGGCGGGCAGGAGACTTCATGGGCAGACACTTTTCTAAATCAAAATATTGTTCAAAGAAAATTATCGTATATTGTTGTTATCATAATAATTTAGGCTTTGCTCCAACAATTTTTAGGTTGGTTTCCAATTTAACAGAGTCTTACTAAATACCAGTATTTTACGTGGAGCGACTGCCTATCACAAACACAATACAGTTACTTGATATTTATTGATAAGATACAGTGCGATCAAATTATCTTGGCAGCTCTGAACATAGGCTTTGCGAAATTTTACGCATGTAAACTTGGGAGTAAAACTGTTATTGCCAGATAAACCAATACATAAACGATCAGAAAATATCTAATTTAAACAGTGAGAAATACAAATAAAATAAATATCATAACACTTTTAAACATTCGTTGTAACAAAATGACCTGCACGAAGTTCGGAGCTGCCAAGATAATTTGATCGCACTGTACATTGTCAGTCGTAAAAAGCCTTAAAGTTTTGACTACCAATAACGACTGCTAAACTTCTTTGAATGACCGAGAACTCAGTATGTTATGGATGCTTATCGATCTTGAGGCCGATCTCGACGTTAACTTTGAAGAGTGATCAATGCATCTGTTTGTTAGTTCCAAACCAAAATAATAAGATGTATGGTAAACGCAATGACCAATACATGACCATGCTGCATTACTAATTTATTGTTACCGTTTTGAAAGTAGGCTATGAGAGTTGGAGATAACGTAGTTTCGCATTCGTTAAAAATGTTTTTGAATCGGATCTGTAGTTGCAAATATTACCTGCTACGCAATGATATTATAAACAAATTTTATTATTAACTTATTTTATTCAATAGCACATACATTTATTTTAACAGGTAAGACCCAAGCCAACAAAAGTAGTCATAAATTACTAATAGTCCAGTCAGAAGTAACGGGTCTGGGTAGAAACACAAGTTACACAGTAAACAACATACTAAGTGTCACCCTCTGGAATTCCGGAAAAAAACTAGAAAATACGTCCAAACACCGAGACACTATTTCCGTGGCTGGCGTGAACACATTGATAAGTCGACTTCCATGTTTTTTTTTTTATTGGCTTATTACATCCTAGGCATTGGGATCTTATATGAAAAAAATTTACAGCTCCAAATATCCATAAATTTTGGAGCAATCGACCTTGGTCGTAAGTTGACATCTCTCATTTTGACGTGTCTAAATTTACAAGTCCACTTGTCCTATTATGCATTCTCATGTTTTTTTGATCAAACATTGATATGTTGATATATCAACCTATACTCAGTACCCAAATGAATATTCTTTAAATGATATCTCAACTTATACACTTATGAGTTTTCTATAGGCACGAATTTTAAATTGACAAATCGACATATCAAGTTATGGCCGACCGTAGTATTTCTGTTTGAATTGTGATATATTGAGATGTCCAGTTACGACCAACGAAGTTCTTAACCCTAAATGTAATAAATATAGTTATCACCAAATAAAGTGGACGAAAATGGTAAGACACAGATCTCATACTCACAATTAATAACATTTTGCCACCTTTTAAGTAAGTATTGCTAAAGGTTTTAATAGATTTAAAAAAATATCGCGGCGATTATTTAGGTACGCGCGCGGTGTATCTGCAACATAACAAAAATAACGTATGCGAAATAAACTACCTATAAGAAAAGCCTGGAACGCGAACCTCCTTTTAATTCAGTAAACTTTCGGAAAAGGGGAAAGTCTACAATAGATGTCTTTAGGTTGAGCCCAATCTCTAAGGAGGCATTGCCAATTAGTGCTGAGAAAAAAAAAGATTTGATAGATAATATGATTGACTTGATCGACGACTCTTTTAAAGAGTTTTATAGAAATATAAAAACTGTCGGTGATGTCTCTGCATCTACTGATCCAGATATGGACGAGGACAACCCAGACGAAGAAGACTTCGAGGTCCAATAAAATCTTTTTTTTCTGTTCACTGATTGGTTCTTATTAATTTTACTTTGAATTTGTTCTATACACACGTGTATCTTTATGTTATCTTGTATCTTGTGTCTGTATATTAATTTGTGGTCCAATAAAAGCATGTTCTTTATTATAATTTTTTCTTCACTGATTGGCAAAAGAGATTTGGCTTGACCTCAAGACATCTAATTGTGGTTATTATTAATTTTACATTGCTTAATTTTTGAAATTTAATTTGTAGTATACATACGTGTATCTGTATGACATTTTATCTTGTATCTTGTGTCTGTATGTTTGTGGTCCAATCAAATAATGTTCTTTAACATTGTTTTTTATATAAAACACTGGTAAACTGATAGTTTCGTGGTCCTTCATTTTAATATTTGTTTAGGTAGAAGAACAATGCTTGATTTGAGTAAGTAGTAGGTATTTTAGCAAATCAAATATTTTTAGGGTTCTGTAGTAAAATGGCAAAAAATGGAACCCTTATAGATTCGTCATGTCTGTCCGTCCGTATGTCACAGCCACTTTATTCGGAAACTATTAAGACTACACAGTTGAAACTTGGTATGTAGATGAAGTCTTTCAATCGCTATAGGATTTTTAAACAAAACTAAAAAAGAATACAAGATTAAGGGGGGCTCTCCATACTTGAAACTGAAACAAAAAAAAACTTTTTTCATCAAATCTATTCGTGTGGGGTATCTAAAGACAGGTCTTTAAAAATGACACTGAGGTTTCTGAAACCATTTTTTCTCAAATTCAATCGTTTGAAAGATAAACACTTCTAAAGGGGTAAAATGAGTGTCGTCCCCCCTCTAACTTCTAAACTAAGAAAGAGAAAAATCTAAAAAAAATATATGCTATAGATCGCAATGATAACTTTCAACCAAAATTTTATTGAACGAGATATAGTAAGTAGTTTTTTATATATAGCTCATTTAAAAAACCGCAAATATAACTTTGTCATTCATACAAACAATATGAAAAACAAACTTAACACAAAATAAATATGTCTGTCGCCGCTAAAATAAGAAATAATACAAATTTAAGGGGGTTTCCCTACTACGATGGTCCGGACTTCTTCATGTGCAAGTCTGACTTGCAATTGGCCAGTTTTGTTTTGTTTTTTATCTGCTTGCTATCTATCTATATAAATTAAAAGAACAGTCCTGGCTTACTGACTGACTCATCAACGCCCAGCCCAAACCCTTGGACCTAGAATGCTGATTTTCGGCATAGAGGTTCCCTTTATAATGTAGACTAGGAATAAGGAAATTTTTTGGAAATTCAACCTTATTCCTAGTCAAAATTGGGGATGAAAGTTTGTATGGAAAATCGTCATCTTTGTAGTTTATCCGAAATTCACGCGGGCGAAGCCACGGGCAAAAACTATTACAATAATAATAATGGGTTTTTCAATAAAATAACATTGTTTACTTAATAATACTCCCTATTAAGTAGGTGAATAAGTTGATAACTGTTGGTGAATATGTAGATAACGCGGTGAATAAGTGGATAAGTCGGTGCATAAGTTGATAAGTCGTTGGTGAACGAATTGACAAGTCTATTATTATGCAATCTATGGGGAATTTCGATTATTTACTGTCATCATTAAAAAGGGGGCATAAAAGAACCTATAAAACAACTACAACATTTATGTTAAACTAATTTACCGATTTACCAGAAGACGTCAAACCCTTTAAATGGCCGTCCTGACAAATTGCAGTTTTAGACTTATCAACATATTCACGCCAGCCACGGATTTAGTGTTCCCATTGCACTAATCACTAGCGCAAACATTAATAAGTATTTTGTACGATTACATCGCACAATAATTTATGTCGCTAGCATAAGCATTTTTACCGTATTGTAACGCAACTATGGAAATATATTTGAGTACACTTTCGTCCGTTTTATTGTAAACACCTATTAAATATTTATCAAGAAATTAGCAAGAATATAATTTTCTTCCATCTTAACTTATCAAATGTATTATTAGCAGTCAAGTGCTCGTACATATTTGTTCATGTTAGCACCCAACAAGAGAAAGTCCCAGCTGTGAGGTTTCCGCTTAAATAATTTATTTTCTATATTACGGGAGGGATATGAATGAAAGGAATGAAAGAAGGGTAATGATGATGCAGAGATTAATGAGGGAGGAAAATGAATATATTCTCAGGAAATTGATCCTGATAGTTTTCCTATATAGATCAGGGCAGGTAATCTAATAAAATAATAAAGAATGATTGCTTTTGCCTATGCTATTAATTTAGTTAACGTGATTAGATTGTTGTGAAGTTATTTTATACTTGCGGACGTCCCGCGGTTTCACCCGCGTAGATCCCGTTCCCGTGGGAATACAGGGATAAAAAGTAGCCTATGACACTCAGCAATAATGTGGCTTTCTATTGGTGAAAGAATTTTTAAAGTCGGTTTGTAGATCCCGAGATTACCCCTTACAATTTAACAAATACACAAACTTTACCTCTTTATAATATTAGTATAGATTTCAAGGTGTATTATCTTTGGGAAACAGATTACGGCCATGTCAGCACTGATTTTTGGTCTCAAAAGTGGTAACTGCCTAGCTTTTCCCAACTATGTTGGGGTTGGCTTCTAGTCTAACCAGATGCAACTGAATACCAGCTTATTACATGGAGCGCCTGCATATCTGATCTCCAAAACTCAGCTTGTAAAGGGTACGATACGCTATGGTAAGACTGGTTGTCAGACTTTAGAGCCACTGAGTAGTTAGTGGCTCTAAAGTCTGACAACCAGTTTTTACCGACTGTCCAGCTGTACCTTTCTCGTCTGCATCACTCCACGACTGTTGAAGAAGTCGTGCAGTACTTGAAGGTGAAGACCAACTGGACTCTGAGGGTTGAAAGGTTGGAATCGCGCCACAACATCAACTTTAAGTCGTTCGTGGTACGAGTCCCAACCCAGCATCTATAGACCTGCATGAAGGAGGACTTTTGGCCGAAAGGTGTCTTGTATCGACGTTTCCGGGGACGATTACGTGACACCTCGCAGCGCAACACGACGCCGCCAACGTTACGTGTGTAGTTATAGTTTATAAGGTTTTTTCATATATATTAGTTTGTTGTTATTGTTTTATGTTATTTGCAATGATATTATAAAGAAAGATACGCCATGTTCATACTGAATGACGTTCAGATATCGTTGCGTTGTCATTAAACGGCTGAACGCCAACGTCAGACTACGACAGCGATAGATAATACGGAACATAATAAGATAGAAAGAGATAGCTAGTTTTTGTGTGTTGCGCTTGAAGTACACTAGAGTATCATAGAGTCGATTTACCACAGAAGAGACATTGAATTTTTATGACTGTTACCAATGTACAGCTAATAAGTACTGCGAATGATTATTAATATTTTTACAATTTAAATTATATTTTAGATAGGTACTATCGAATATTTGTATCAAATTTCAGACGCTTGAGTCCTTTTGGAGTAAGTAATATATTTATCTTCTTCTTTATAATGTGCCGAACAAATTGTGCTACGTTTACTAGGCATCCAGTCAGGTTCACTTCTTTCCGCCATAACTATGCTAACCCATTTATTTTTTATCAAGTCATCACTTGGAAATCTGTAAAATAGTAAAACATTATGAGAAAATATGTTTTATCTAGGTACGTTACTACGTACATTCCAATTTTACTAATAAAATATATGACAGCCCGCTATTACTTATCTCATTCTATATAATTTTAATCATAATAATTGAAAGCGCAACGCTATATATTGTGCCTACCATTTCGCTTCTGTTTGATTAATCTATGACGCATGCTATTTGTCTCTGTCACGCAGCAGATTGTCATCCTATTCTCTATCCTTTTCGAACCATCATGTCATTATTACGAAATTTATTTGAAAATGAGAAATAAATCGTGAAAACAATACAAATATGATATATTTTTATTATACTTACGTATGGTATGAAGCTCCAAAACTCTTATTTTTCTTGGAACCATAGTTTTTGCACTTTCTTATGACACAACATGGCATTTTTGTTACGCCGCGGACTCGACTTACTTCGCTCGCTGCTATAACCCGACTAAATGAAACTGCACCAATTAGCGTAGTTTGTCCTCAACAATTTGTGCGTGTTAATGCGATATCTACCTCTTTTTATTTATAATATCATTGGTTATTTGTGTATTTTACCTATGGGCCTTAGAAGCCTGAAATAAAATGTTTATTATTATTATTATTGACTGTTGATTTGACTTTGACGACTGTGTCTATCATCTAAGGATGACATTCGGGATCAACGGCTTAACGTGTTTTCCGAGGCACGGAGGAAACTCGGTATGTAAAGGGTGATCACCATTCACGGACTTACTTAGGAAAGCGCGGCTTAACCTAAAGATCAACCCAAAAGAGATTATGTTAATTATAAAATGTGAAAGTATGAAACTCTTGCGACTGAAATAATACTCGTGATGGACCTAATGATACCTAGAATCACCAATCAATCTTTTAAATATAGGTGCTGAATTGCCTATAAGTGTGGTAGCCAATGATACCAAAGGATCTCTTTAACATACTGGTGAATATGTCATACTGTCAAACAGTTAACCTATCTCAAACAGTGCTCTTTTATCGGTAAAATGTGATTGTTGAAATGACAAAACTTTTATGTACAAGTTGTACACACGGCTACACATCAAGCTATACAAAACCAGTTAATCTTGGCCTCACTTTACTAGATCTTTTCGCACAATGAACGATCAGATTATACTGGTTTTGTATAGCTTGATGTGTAGCCGTGTGTACAACCACTTCAAAAAGGTAACTTATTAATTTACACTGTATGACGCGACTTGAGAGCTCCGGTGGCGGCCCTGACTTACGAGCAGTAAGTTGTGGATTCGAACCCAGGCAGACCAATCACTTTGTGCAATTTATTTCATCACCGTTGCTCTGAAAACGGTGGAGGAAAGCATCGTGGGGAACCTATCCTAAAAGCAAAAACATCGAAGACATATCACATCTACCAACTCGCACTGGACCCGCGTCGTGGATTATATTCCCTCTCATAGGGAAGATTATATGGTGAGAAAGGAGGTATCTCAAGAGATGACGAGAAACAGAGGACTATGGAAGAAGAAGACATGCTGCACCGACCCCAAATGAATTGGGATAAGGGCAAGAGAAGGATGATGATAGAGAAGACGCCTGGAGTCCCAGCATTGGTATCATTATGAAATGATTATGATTATGCTATACTGTAGAGACCGAAACGTGGTCGCTCACAATGGGCCTCATCAGAAAGCTTAAAGTCACCCAAAGGGCAATGGAGAGGGCTATGCTCGGAGTTTCCTTGCGCGATCGAATCAGAAATGAGGACATCCGCATGAGAACCAAGGTTACCGACATAGCCCGAAGAATTGCTAAACTTAAGTAGCAGTGGGCAGGGCACATTGCTCGCAGAACGGATGCCCGATGGGGCCGGAAAGTTCTGGAGCCAACGCAACGTCTTAAGACCTCCCACTAGGTAGACCGACGACCTGGTGAAGGTTGCGAGGATCCGCTGGATGCGAGACGCACGGGACCGGTCAATGTGGCGACACTTAGGGGAGGCCTATGTCCAGCAGTGGACGTCTTTCTGCTGAAATGATGATGATGATGATACTGTAGGGTTGGACACTCGAGAGTTTAGTAAGTAGTAGTAGTTTAGTATCGACTCGCTATGCGCCCACAACCTAGGCGATGAATCTGTTAAACGCTGTGATTGCTCAGGAACCGGATCTAGAATTGTTTTTGAGTAGCCATATAGCTATGCTTAATTATTACATTTTTTTTTTAAATTAGTGGATGTATATTGACTTGCTGCACGCGTTGGTGTAAACTGTAAGTACAGCAAGTAACTGTTTCAATAAATAAATAGGTTGTGAGAGAGCATAATAATATGAAGCAGTAATTTATCAATTTGATGTGAAACTGGATGCAAGAGTGGGCGTGAAGATCTATATTTAGTGTGATCTTTATTGAACGCAATAGAAATGCAGAATCAAATCAGATTATTTTGTACCCGGCTGATGGTAATTTTTTTTTTAATTATAAATGGGCTTGCTCTTGACTTCAATCTTGCCCTAGGGGCAGAGATGTAATAGACGTGCCGTGGTATTACATTCTGAGACTCAAAGATTACTGACGAAATGTGGGTGTACTATTACGTTCACCTGTCTTTTTTTTTTTGGTGGGTGGGAAATCATTGAATAACCCCCCCCCCCCCCCCGCTCTTGGACAGAGCGAAGGGGAGTCTCAGACTTCTACTGACTAAAAACCAAACCCATGTTCCTTCTTCGCCCTTGGGTCGGAGCCGCGTTATGCCTTTCGATAATCCACAGCCCCGACGGGGTTCACCTGTCTTAGGTACCCTTCGGGGATAACAGGCGTGTTGTTATGTTCCGTAATGCAGCATTGTAGATTTTAGCAACTTTAATTACTGTAGGTATTTTTGGTTCTCAGTTTCATCATCATCATAGTGTTTACCGATGCAGCTGAATAACAGTATTTTTACCCGACTACGGCAAAGCCAAAGGAGGGTTATGATTTTGACTGGCTATGTATCTAAGTATGTTTGTATGTAT
Source organism: Diarsia dahlii (assembly GCA_949775195.1). Classification (NCBI taxonomy): domain Eukaryota; kingdom Metazoa; phylum Arthropoda; class Insecta; order Lepidoptera; family Noctuidae; genus Diarsia; species Diarsia dahlii. The sequence goes on along the minus strand of OX459210.1, from coordinate 7,515,853 downwards.
GTATGGATGTATGTGTGTATCTTCATCTGTTCCCTCATAGCTTCTAATCTACTTATTAGAACTCGACATATGCGGTATCGTTAGAACCGTCTTAATTTTCCGCTGAACATAGGCTACGTGACGTGTCACTAAAAGCGATTTGGCGCCCTCTAGCGGACAAAAAGTAAGGCTTAAAAAATAAAAATGGAGATAAATACGCCGTGTTTGGTATCATTTGAAAGGGCCTCACTTGTACATTTCCAAAATATTACTCAAATTTAAAATCATGCCCTCTAGCGGACAAATCGTCAAGAGTAAAAAAAAAATTAACCCATTGACACGCCAATGGGTATTCAAATGAAGCTCAGACACCCAAACCAACCATTAGCTACGAGTACGGTCAACAACAGAAGTAGCTGAATATTTCATAATTTTAGTTATTTGATGTACAGGACTCCATCTAATTTTTTTAATGTTTTAAAAGATTATTCTTCAAAATATTCCTTACGCTTCAATAACTTGTTAATAACGAGTAATATCTAGCAAGTTTTTCTGAAGAAACCTGCTTTGAAACGTTGAGTAGTGTTAAGCTACTTCTGTTGCTAACCGTACATAGAAAAAACCTTTTCCATTCACCTTTTATATTCCGTGCGACCAAATCATCTCGATTTACCGACGTAATCTCTTGGTAATTAAGGGTATAGTCGCCGGGCACAGATAAAATAGATAACAAAACATAACATCACGCCTGTAATCCCCGAAGGGTTAGGCACAGGTGTACCTATTAGTACATAACACTTTTCACCAGTAATGATCGAGTCCCAATACCAATCTCCGTGGCTACTACTACGAAATTCATGATATAGGTAAGATTCAAGACTTAAGGGGACGGTGAACGAACATTTCTCAATACAAACGTAATACCAAAATCATTCGCGATACGAACATATTATTATTACCAACTTAAAATTATGTTATTCGGATACAGACGATATTTATCTAGGTTCCTATTAAACTTTTTTTTTAAAACATTTACTATTTACGAAATGCAAGCGAATTGCATTTCGTCAATAGTAAATAGCAATTTGCTTGCATTTCGTTTCGGTGCCGTGTGGTGTCGGACGTAAAGAATAGCACCATCCCATATCTTCCCGTGGGTGTCGTAAGAGGCGACTAAGGGACTTACCAGAGAATGAGCAGCAGCGTTCTCTGTGTCTTTGTAACAACCATACTGCGATCGCCAACCCGCCTGCCAAGCGTGGCGATTATGGCAAACCCCCCCCCCCTCCTGGGGGAGGCCTATGTCCAGCAGTGGACGTCTTTTGGCTGAAATGATGATGATGATGATGAAATGTTTAAAAAAAAAGTTTAATAGGAACCTAGATAAATATCGTCTGTATCCGAATAACATAATTTTAAGTTGGTAATATGTTCGTATCGCGAATGATTTTGGTATTACGTTTGTATGGAGAATGTTCGTTCACCGTCCCCTTAGGATATTTTCTAAATAATTAAAACTACGTGACAGAAAGTCACATAGGAACAAATATATCGTCCTAGGTAAAGCACGAATTCAGCTCAAGTGTTTTATACTTAATGAGGTAACTGTCGTAGCAATGTGTTAGCTAAAAACAACAACGTAACACCGTTACACCTCAAGAGCATAATTCTAGACATTTTTAGAACAAAAACTTGTGTAGTAACAACAACTACAAACATTTATTTCAGGGTTAAATAGCCTAATAAACCTACAACCTCAACTAACACAATTATTATAATTTAAATAAAGTAAATACGTCTATTTATCTATCTATATCTATATAAATAAAAAGAGAAGTCCTGACTGACTGACTGACTGACTCATCAATGCCCAGCCCAAGCCCTTGGACCTAGAAAGCTGAAATTTTGCACAGATGTTCCCTTTATAATGTAGACAAGGATTAAGGAAGGATTTTTTGAAATTAAACCCCTAAGGGAGTTAAATAGGGGATGAAAGTTTGTATGAAAATGGTAATTTTCACGCGGGCGAAGCCGCTGGCAAAAGCTAGTTTTAGACATTTTCAGAACAAAAACATAGTCTATTTTGTGTAGTATCTTGTTGTATAGTAACTTAATAGTGCTCACAACAACAACAACAACTAAAAACATTTATTTCAGGTTTCAATGGCCTATATAAAGTAACATAATCTATATCTTCTATATATATACTTATAATAAATCTGTAGAGAGGTCAATTCTGTACATGATATATATTTTCAAAATAACTATCAGGGGGTAATTAGTGATCGATACTGTTGCCAAAAATGCAATCAGTAAAATTTTTGTCTGTCTGTCTGTCTGTCTGTCTGTCTGTCTTCCTGTCTGTATGTTCCTTATAGAAACAAAAACTACTCGACGGATTTTAACGAAACTTGGTACAATTATTCTTCATACTCCTGGAGAGGTTATAGTATACTTTTCATCACGCTACAATCAATAGGAGCAGAGCAGTGAAGGGAAATGTTGGGAAAACGGGAGAAGTTGCTCCATTTTTTAAGCTTCCGTCGCGTGTGCAGCCTTAATGGTTAAAGCTTCATAGAAATCATTTATGACGGAAATGTTCTACATAAAATTATCTAAAAAATATCCTACAACAGCATATGTCTATCTTTTATGGTTGACTCACAATAACACGTGTAACTCCCGAAAGCTTAGCAGTTCGGAGCTTTCTGATTAAAAAGGGTGGAATTTTGTAATGCCACCTGGGGGGAAAGTACTCTTAATACTGCAGATAGAAAATTTTACTCAAAGGAAACATTCCTTTGAATAGAAAGCAAACTGCATTCAAAGATTTTCGAAAATTCTCTTCTCCCACACCCGGGAATCGAACCGGCTAAAATCTGAAAAAATTATACCCTGTACTTTTATTGCATCGATCGTTAGGGTCAATTATAAGGATGAAATCTCTCTAACAAACATGATAAATTAAATGAAAGGAAGACCTGCCTGCGAAATCGCCAGATCTCACCCCATTAGATTTCTTTTTGTGGGGATATGTAAAAATCAAATTTACATAAAATCTTATGCGAATGACAACGAGTTCAGAGTTGAAGTTCAGAATACGATTTATAATATTCACCACAACACTTTATTAAAGGTTACTAGAAAATTTGTGTATCCAAGAGAATGGAGCCCATTTCGATTTCATTTATCATGTTTGTTAGAGAGATTTCATCCTTATATTTGACCCTAACAATCGATGCAATAAAAGTACAGGGTAGGTATATTTTTTTCAGAATTTAGCCGGTTCGATTCCCGGGTGTGGGAGAAGAGAATTTTCGAAAATTTTTGAATGCAGTTTGCTTTCTATTCAAAAATAAAGGAATGTTTCCTTTGAGTAAAATTTACGTACTCAAGACGCTTTTTGTTACGTGTAAGAAAATATGGACGTCCCGACTTATTTATTACTGTAACTACCAAGCCCAAGTGGGATGAAATCACTCGGGAGCTTCTTGAGGGTCAAGCACCGCATGACTGCCATGATATTATCGCAAGAGTTTTTCATTTAAATTAAAATCAATGATAGATCTACTTACCAAACATAACATTTTTAGTATAACGCTGACGAAGTCGCGTGCAAAAGCTAGTTATACATAAAGTAAATACAACACTTTGGTAATAACTAAGACTTAAGATGCCATAAGCTGTGCTAATGACGTCATAGTAGGTAGTCAAAAAATTACACGCTTGTTTTTATACGGATCATGATTCTTACATTACGGTATATCTATAACATATTATATGTGTGGCCAGGGGATTAGTGGGCAGGTGTATGCTGTATACATAAAAGGCTTGGGACCGCCATAGAGTCCAGTAAAGCAATTAATTCTGTAAGGGTAGCTGTATGTTGTGCCTCTCATTGTAATCTAGTAAGCGCAGGGATACATTTGTAAATAGGTAGTTAATGTTTTGTTTGATTTGGTTGAAGGAGGTAAATTTGATAAACTACAATGGACTCGAACATAAGTGGAGAAAAAATTGGGTGTACTATAAGTTAGATCCCCCTCCTAGTGATGAAACTTGAGTCCCTGCCAGTGGCTGTTGATGATGATGATAGTTACATCGCTGTCTAATCATTCGGGGATTACAAGCGTGATGTTGTTGTATGCTAAGAATAAAAACGCGGCTATATTTTAAACTAGCTTTTGCCCACGGCTTCGCTCGCGTGGATGTCGGTTTAACTACAAAAATGTCGATTTTCCATACAAACTTTCATCCCCTATTTAACTTCCTTAGGGGTTGAATTTCTAAAAATCCTTCCTTAATTCTTGTCTACATAATACAGGAAACCTCTGTGCAAAATTTCAGCTTTCTAGGTCCACGGGTTTGGGCTGGGCGTTGATGAGTCAGTCAGTCAGTCAGGACTTCTCTTTTTATTTATGTAGAAGAAGATAGATAATGAGAAAGTTTTTAATCAAGAAGCTTCGATAATTGATGGTTTTAGGATGATAATTATGATTGTTTTTATTTGGAAAATAATAACAAGCTAATCAGCTAATCTACATAAATCAAGGCAATTTCCGCATGTGTAAATTATTATTACTTGACGACGGTTTGACTGCTCGACCAATTTGGCAGTTTATTTATTGCTGTGTTCGTAATTTGTACGGAATTTTCATTAGAACAGTCTGGAAGGATGGTATTTCGGTACGCCAATCACAATAAAAATATGTTGTACCTATGCGAAGCCGCGGCAGATAACTAGTGATAAACAAACTTATTAACTAATGCACTGTCACCCATTTCATAATTTTTCAAACCAATTGAATATAATGCATAATGGAATCAAACGCTTTTGGTTGCTTGGTCGTCAGCATAGAAATGTCATCCATTTGCGGTCTGTCTTTTGTAAACAATCTACTTTCGTTCAATAATGTTATCGCAAAAAGTCGATGACACACCAACAGTTAGATCAAAGGACGACCTAAAGAAAGATCGCAGGGAAGACTTAGATGACATATTTTTATTTAAATGGGTGTCCTTAGAGTTCATAGATTTTCTCACCCATTATTATTTTCCATAGACTTCTACGCTAAGGATTGGACCAGTAATGTGCCTCTTCTTATTGTTTTGACGATTCAAAAGTGTCTGAAAGTGATCTATCCATACTAATCCATACTAATATTATAAATGCGAAAGTAACTCTGTCTGTCTATCTGTCTGTTACTCTTTCACGCCTAAACGGCTGAACGGATTTTGATGAAATTTGGTACAGACATAGTTTGGAACTTGAGAAAGGACATAGGATAGTTTTTTTTTTTTTTTTTTTTCGCGAGATTAACCAAAAATCTGCCGGAAGTCACTATTCCACGCGAACGAAGTCGCGGGCAAAAGCTAGTTTGGAATAAATGCTTTGACTTGGCCATGGCCATTCAAGAAAATCTTCGTGGTTGATATTTATACATACCAGGAAAGCATAACGCAAAGAGGAGAATGTTACACAGGTCAGTGGCTGACACAGGTCTTTCGAAAATAATGATGTATGAAACATACCCATGATTTTGTTCTGCTTCGTACAGTTTCCTCTAGCATCATTTCCATCGTCTTTATCGTGTTTCGACGTATTGTCAAACCTATTCATTGCAGTAACACACTCACATTCATCACATAGTATCTAGTTTTCAACATCTTTTGGTACTTTGTTTTTCACTTTGAAATGTTTCAGTTTTGTAGTCATGATTGAGTTCAAAATGGTCTTTTAAGTTTCATAATTGCATCTATTATCACTTATTTTTAGTTTCTTTATTTTTAAATCTTTTAATTTCACGCACACTCTCACTTTGTCATTTGAGTTACTATTTTATTTTACGTATGTACCTATTAAGATTACTTTTCTTAACTAGTTCACCCACTTATCACCTACAAACACACTCTATGCCATAGTTATAATAATTATCGTACTATTATTAATTCTACCTGAAAATAAAACTATTATTGATGATTAAAACCTTTGTAGTTATATGAACTGTGTTTAATCCAAGTTCCTAATACTTCAAGATCATCACCAACTTCAAGCACGTAATTGACTATCGTAAAATTGGCGGCAAATTCTGTGCTGAAGGGCAGCGCGACCGCCCCCAATGACGCGCCGGGATCTACTGAAGCGGCCACGCGAAATTCAAAGCGGGAGTCGTTCATTACAGGCTTTATGTCATCCCCAGGTTTTTTTGATGCTGGCTGAATGTTTATGCCAACCTTTGCCAATTTTCACGCTCGCTGGATTATTTTTCTTTTTATTTCTGACTTTGAAATGTCGTGTTCCAAATTCGAAGAGATTTATAGGTATGGATTACTACTATTTTTATTTTACCTCTGTCTTTACAGTACAGTAACTTTTATTCTAGTTGGTATAAGGTTTATTTTAGAGGTATACTGTTAAATAAAATAAATGTAAAAGCACTGCGCCTTACTGTGAGAACTTCTTAAATATTAATGCTATGTTAATCTAAGCTATGCTGGCTAATGGCCATAAATATGAAATTAATATTAACGGTATACTTATCAAGTAGATCAAAGAAAATCGTATAGTTTTGCTGAATAATGTTTCAATTTATATGCATGAATTCGGTTTGGCTATGTATGTAGCACAAAGTAGCGTGAAATATTTCCATTTTAACATTAATAACGTAGTAACTTATGTTTATTCATAGCCGTTTCTAAATTACTTTGAAAAGAAAAAAGGTCCGATCTTGACGAAAAAATCCATAATCAAAAAGTTAATAACTTATTTATAACTTCCTTCCTTATTTACGTTGAAATCAAGATTCTCAAGTTCAGCGTTAAAAGAGAATGGGCGAAAATGTATGAAAGCTGGTACACCCCTCCAATAGCAATGAGATATACGTCGTTGGATAGGTCTTTTTAAATGGAACAATATTTACTTTGACAGTTTTGCCGAAATGTTTGTCCATTCTGAGTTATAGCTCAAAAACCAAAGTAGAAATGAAACCTATTAATGTTATAATATCTCAGTGTGTAATGGAAAATCACATTGTAATTCGCAATTAACATAACATAATATACCATCATGCCTTTAATCCCCGAAAGGATAGGCACGGGTGTAACTAATAATAGGTACATCCACACGCACACTTAGTATCTAAGGGAAAATAACACGCCCGTCGGGGCTGTGGATATGCCCGTCGGGGCTGTGGATATCGAAAGGTTACCGCGGCTCCGACACAAGGGCGAAGAAGAAGGAACATGGGTTTGGTTTTTAGTCAGTAGAAGTCTGACACTCCCCTTCGCTCTGCCCAAGAGCGGGCGGGGGGGTTATTCGATGATTTTCCACCCACCAAAAAAAAAATAAGGGAAAATAACACCAATGACGTTTTAATAATGTTATATACATTAATCATTCATTCATTCATCATAATCTGTATAAATGATAAAAAAAAATGTTATAGAATAACGTTATTCAAAAACATTGCCGTTGCAGTAAATCCCTCGTGGGACGCATATCCTAAATACCATGTATTGGATATAATATGCGCCATGTATCCATGGTGCGCCGCGCGCCGTCCCGACAAACACGTACAGTAATGTTGCACTATGCTGTTGCTGGCTTCAAGAAAGTTGTCATTAATCAAAATGTAGCAATAAACCAACACAATAACCGTTCTCTGACGTGTCGGGACTGTATGCGCCCAAGTAAGGGCACAAACACATACGACAGACAAACAAACACGTTACGGCGACGCAACGTGCAACTTGACGTTGAAACCCACGTCACGGTTGCCGTACCGTGGCACGTTGCGTCGTAACGTGTTTATGTGTTTCTGTTTGAGCCCTAAAAGCTGCACTTCTTCATGGATTCCGTAATCTGGTAAGTCATCCAGTTGATTTTCTCTGTAGGTCTCTATTCGATATAACCCGTTTTGGAAATGTTCCCCGAAGTATGATCTAGCTAGTTTTAGTTGGTACGTTCCCAAAGCCAGTACAACTATTTGGTTTTCGGTAAGCCTTGGAAAGTTTTCAATGTTATTAGTTTCTAGTCTTTGAAAATCAGTTTTACGGCTATTCTAACGCTGTCTGTACATAGGTGTCTAAAAGATTTGCTATATCGACTGTTTCTTGCATTCAGATCCAGAACTCTTCTGCATGTACGCTGTCTACAATTGGTACGTGGAAGGTGTTAATGACTGATTTATTGAAATATTTAGTTAGTTAGTTTAGTTAGTAATCTCGTTTAAATCTTCCGTTTACCACTTACCTATCTGCATTTTGTAACAGCTTGTGTTTCGTTTGCTTGCTCAGTAGTGAGCTGTGACTCTTGGCGCTCTTTTTAACCGACTTCAAAAAAAGGAGGAGGTTATCAATTCGACTGTATTTTTTTTTTTTTTTTTGTTTGTTCGCTCATAACTTGCGACTGGGTGAACTGATTTTCATGATTCTTTTTTCATTTGAAAGCTGGTGCTTCCCGTGTGGTCCCATTGTCACCATTTCAATATCTGATGATGGGATCTTGTAGAAATCGGGGGAACTCTTCAATAAATAACAGCAGATTAACCGCGATTGTTGCTATAGCATATCTAAGCATTGTTTACGCCATCACACAACATAATATCACGCCTGTACTTACTACAAAGGTTGGTGAACATATTCTGATGAAGTACTTCGGAGATAGACAACGGAACTCCTCAATAAATGATAGCAAATGGACTGGGATTGCTGAAATCTCATGTCTGTCTATTGTTTACACCAGTTCATAACATAACATCGCGCCGGTACGTTGTGAAGGGGTAAGCACATGTGAACCACTAAAAAGTGAAAAATAAAAACTTTTTTACAAAAAATAAAACCGACTTGGACAAAAATAAAACACAAAAAAGTGAAAAATAAAAATCAGCTTCAGAAGTCGGTGGCAAAAACATGAAATCAAACAAACAAAAGTCACCGACTTCAGAAGCTGATTTTTATTTTTCACTTTTTTGTGTTTTATTTTTGTCGAAGTCGGTTTTTCTTGGAGGCATAAAATTTAGCTTTCATAGCCACAGGCCTCGATTGGATCCAAGCTATCTCGAAACACACGGTCTAAAATAAGTGCATCATTTTCTAGTAGTAAAATATCAATACCTATCCAACGACGTATTTATGTCATTGCTATTGGAGGGGTGTACCAGCTTCCATATATTTTCCCTGGTCGGACAAAGTGTGATTGGGTTTTCCCTCAAGAATTTCTAGTAGTAGCCACGAAATCTGGATTTGTACACAGTTGATGGCAATAGGCTTCCCACCTATTAAGAAGTAAAACTTAAACGTATACTATCAGGTACACCTCTGCCTAACCCTTCGGGGGCTACCGGCGTGATGGTATGTTATGTAATGATAATTGCGAATTACATTACATTATTATACAACGACGTTAGTGTTATTTTCCCTTACACACCCAGATATTACATAATAATATCAATTTTTACTTTTGTTTTTAACCTATAACTCAGAATGGACAAACATTTCGGCAAAGCTGTCAAAGTAAATATTGTTCTATTTAAAAAGACCTATTCAACGACGTTTAAGACTATTGGAGAGGTGTACCAATAAGCCCATTCACCTTTCAAAAGGCAGTCATATTCAAAGCAGCTATACAATTCAAAAGGAATTGTTCCCGGCTCTACTTTAGCACTTTGAGAAACATAAAACCCTTCAGATTGTATTTCCTTAAAGGCTTATCAAAGGAGGTTTTCATTTAAAACTCGATGCCGCCTCACCACAGAGCTTAAGTCTTAAAACTGCATTTCTGAGGAACGTTGTTTGAAATGCTCTCACGCTTGGCGGAATTAACGAATTTTGGAGGAATTCGCATGTAGAGTCGAGAAGGGGGATGGGAAATGGGCGGTTTTATTTCGTGTCGAAAATTACGTCAATGGTACTGTCGAATGAGACGTAAAATTCCTTGCAGCCAATTTAGGAGTTGAGTCGAGTACGAAAATGTTTTTACAAAAATATAACTTGGAGTGAAAAATACTTTTTTTTTCCATTTCTTGTCAGCGTGATATCACAACGATACATTTTACATGACCGACCCATAGTCACACTAAACTACCACACCAGTGTGACTATGGTAAATTATATTTATCCGTAGTCACACTGGTGTGACTACGGCTGATCCGTAGTCACACTAGTATGACTATGGATAACTTAACCTGATACGTAGTCACACTGGTGTGACTACGGCTGAACCGTAGTCACACCAGTATCGTAGCTTTTGGTCACGTCACTCATACGTGCAACGCATGTACTCCATGACGCGCGCTCGCTTCGCTCGCATATTAAATAACACTAATATCTTCTGTCCCCGAAGTGACGGGCCTCCGCCGGCCTCCTTCGTCGGCCTACGGCCCGGTGCCCATGCCGCCCATAAAGGATACTGTCGCGAGACGGTGATTCATCCACTTAGCGGACGACTAGCAACAGCCTATAATTTTGGTTATTCATCCGGGTGTGACTACGGATCAGGTTAAATTATCCGTAGTCACACCAGTGTGACCACGGATCAGCCGTAGTCACACCAGTGTGACTACGGATCAGGTTAAATTATTCGTAGTCACACCAGTGTGACTACGGATAAATAAAATTAAACATAGTCACACTGGTGTGGTAGTTTAGTGTGACTATGGGTCGGTCACTACATTTTACGGTAAATTGGATTGTAGAACTAGGGAAAATATAGAATAATAATAGGTACTTTGGTTAGTTGAGTTTTGCTATGTGATGTAATCACCTGTCGGATAATATTTGGAAACGATAATTTTAGTAAACAAACAAATTCAATAGATTGTAAAGACATCCTTAATGACTCTAATAAATTGACACTATAATTTCCATTTACTAATGGAATCAAACTTTGTTTTCGTATATACAGTAAATAAATTCAAAGTACCTACTACCCTATTCATCATCAAAAATTATCGCATTTCGTTTCCTAAAATATTCATTGAAACTTGGGGCCCACATCTGCATTAGCCAAATATCAAAGAATTAACCGCAATGTGAACAGCTGGTGCTCATTCCTGTTCGTAAAGTTTTGAACACCTTTGATTTTATTAAAAGGTGGTTACGACAGTAAATCAAAACACGGGTAATACTTGTTCATAGAAATATTATTAAACTCAATTATCAAATAAAACCAATCACAAAAATTAATAAAAAATTGTTAAACAACAATAACGAAATACCTACAACACCATTTATTTTGTAAATATTGTTTTTTTTATTTATTTACCATTTACAAAAAAATATTACATTTGTAGCAGAATATCATTACTAAATCACTGAGGTTTGTACTTAATGCTACATGTAATTCTACATCGTAGTAAAAAACAAGGTACACAACATATTTTACTTACTTTAATTACTCAGCTTTGTCAAAATTTGCATTAATTCGAGTCTCGAAATAAAATTTAATTATTTATTTATTTATTTATTTTCATTTAAATCAGGTACAGACCCATAATGTGTTAGTATTCCTTAACCTATGTTAGTAAAATTCACGAAAGCACAATAAATAACAACGACAAACATATAACACTTAATTCCGCCACCTACTGGCGATACCTGGCGACAGTACATGCACTGCGGACAGGTGCGGCAATCAGTTGGCCTTCAGTCTTACTGGCAACAATGCCTAGAAGACTGCTGTCACTACCCCGCATCCGACGCAGCAGCGACGCGGATCTTTTACGAATGATCGCAAAGAAGTCATCCGTGCGCGCTGCCGCGAACATCCCAGAAGCACTACAAAAACGAGGCAGCGAAAGCAATATCCTAAGGTCCGTATTACAGAACGAAACTCAAGCACTGATCTCTGTTTAAAACTAGTTTTATGTCGAGTTTTGATTTTAGAACGTTCCTCAAGCATAGATTCATTGATTGTAGTTCAGCCGAGTATAGCTTTATTCTAGATCATTACTCAGTTGTAGATTATGGTTTAAGTAGAGATTGATCTATGATCACGCAAGTGTGGTCGACACCCCGCTTGAGCAGAGATTTCCTTGTCAGTGTCAAATTGTCGAATTGAAGTTTATATTTGAATCTCGATTCAGCTGAATGTAGTTTGATTGCTGTTCTGGAATAAGACTGATCCTCAAGTACAGATTCTATGTTTAAACTATGATTGGGCGATTTAAGATCAAACTGGACTTGAGTTTCGTTCTGTAATACGGACCTAAAAGCATTGTTGTACTGGACACGCAAGGCATTAAACGCTTTCTGCGTGTATCTGGTCCACAGACTGCAGGTATAAAAAGCCTGGCAATATGCCCTAAACAAGGTCAACTTGACGTTACTGTCACACTTTGCAAATCTGCGGGCCAGCATGTTGCATCGTACGGCCAATGCCCTGCGCTCCCTCTCCATATCACAGTTATCTGTGCCATCCTCAGTGACCCAATGACCAAGGTACTTAAACTGCTTGACTCTGTTTAGCGTGGCACCACATAGCGAGACTGGAGGTACCACTTCATACGTCTTGTTCTGTGCCATGAAAACTAACAGTTCACTTTTCTTGGCATTGTACCTTAGTCCTTGGGCCCCAGCATAGCACTCACATATCTTTAGCAACTTCCTGAGAGCACTAATCGAAGGACTCAGCAGCACCATATCGTCCGCATAGCTGATATTATTAAAAGACACACCATCAATCGAACATCCGATGCCAGTGCTGCTGAGTTCCTCGATCAACTTATTTACATACAGATTAAATAACTTGGCAAATTAATGAATTTGGCAAAGGTTTTTGAGATTCCTGATAGAAAAATACAATAACACTTTAACCGACTCGGGAATTGAACCCAGGAGCTCATGCTCAGGAGTCGCACCTGTGACCACTAGACTTTTGAGACAGTTCAAATAACAGAATGCTTGTCTACCACACAAGCTGTTTGGTAGACCCAAACTGTCGCTTATGCTGTGTTACACGAGTACATAAGCGACAGTTTGGGTCTACTAAACAGTCTGATTCGTAGACAAATACTGTTTCCCAAAGAGACGGTTTGGTAGACTGTAGTAATTCCTGTACTCAGTGAGTGTAAAGTAGTGAATTTAAATTAATTAAATGCTCTCTTGTGAGTTCACGTTAGTATGTTTGTTAATGTTTGTGCCACAGAGGTGATTCTTTGAAATGTACTGTACTTTGTAGTTCTAAGTTGGTACATATTTTAGTATCCAAAAATGTTGTTTACTATGTGTTCGTAAATTAGTGTCATTTAAAGTTCTTATTTCTTTTGTGTGCACAAAATGTTTGAAGTGTGGGCTGTTTGAGTAGAAAAATTAAATATTTGTATTTTGACATAAAATTACATAGGTACATACTTATTACATAGTTCTCTGTTTGATTGTTAACTTTTTATGACTAAACTGTTGATCGGGTCGTAATGAAATTAAGCAAGGAGGTAGATTATATTGTGAGAAGAACATATTATACCTTTTTCCTTTATCCTTACACATAGAGTCATATCAAAATTCGTATGTAATAGGAATAGGAATGATAGGAATATTATAAAATCATTAAGGTTCAGGTGAAAATTCAAATGAAAAAAAAAAACTAAAACTCACAGGAACTGGCTAGCTTTGTGAACGTGGAAAACAAAACAAAATTCCTACATGAAATGTCTACAAAATGCTTACCTAACGATAAAACTGTAATTTTGACTTCCAAACCTAATAACTAACTTTATAATATCCTTAAAAATAAAAGGTAATAAAAATGTCCTAACAGACTTCTGACTCGGCAGTTGCCTCCAGTAAAATACAAAGGTGTTTTTTTGACAGATTTGATAGGCAGACATTTTACGTCTCAGGCAGTCGGGACCCTTTTACCTTAAGCCAACCGTCCATCGCCATAGCGGATGTACAAAGATCTTTTGACGCGTCGCTAAAAGTGAAACCAACACAGCCATTTTCAAAAACCTTTTTCCTTCAAAGTGAAGCTACAACGTGTTAAGATTAGCTCTTGGCTTCTGTGCAGCAGTGCCTTTATACACACATCAAAAGTGTCTAGGGATCAACATATATTTTTGCAATAACTTTTCTCCTGATTGATATTAATTAAAATTTTCTTTAAGGATTCATCAAATAAAGTGTTTTCGTTTGTCACAGTAAAGATAAACCAAGTCACCTTTGCATTAATAAAGAAATTTGCCATTTTCCTAATAAAGGGATTTTTGACATTTGAACCACTAACATTAAAGTTCGAAAAAAAGACTGAAATAACACATTTTTCTGATTAAAACCAACGTTATTATGGAGCGGCGACGTCATTTAAGCAGGCAAGAAATGCTCAGAGCCGTGGGAATGATAGAAGCTGGTTCCTGGCAACGTACTGTGGCTTTAGCTCTGAATACAAGTCAGAGTGTTATTAGTCGACTTTGGACACGTTACCGAAGCACTGGTACCGTGGCTGAGCGCCATGGAGGACGGTATCGCTGCACCACACGGAGACAAGACCGATACATTCAAATCTTAACTCGAAGAGCTCCAACAATAACCGCCATGATGTTATAGCCGTGAGGCTTCATCACTCTTCAGGGAACTTAATTAGCGACCAAACAGTCAGAAACCGCTTGCATGAAGTGAACCTTCATTCCCGAAGACCGCTACGGGTACCACCTATAGCAATGCACAATCGTAGGATTCGATATCAATGGGCCTTTGAACACAGAAATTGGGCAGAAGAACAATGGCGTTTCGTGTGCTTTTCTGATGAGTCTCGTTTTGGTATGAGACCGGATACAAGACGTATACGACACTGGAGAACCCCTGGACGCCAACAGCGATTAAAATCCTGCCAGGAAGTCCATCCTTATAGTGGTGGAACCATCATGGTATGGGCGGGTATTTGGATCGGCGGAAGAACTGAGTTGATTTGGATCAGAGGCAACCTCAACGCTCAAATTTATGCTGAGACGATTGTATCAGACGTCACCGTTCCACTACAAGTGCAAATCGGTCCCTTATTTCAGTTAATGCATGATAATGCACGACCGCACACGCGCAAGAGTTGTAAGACAGACTCTCGCCGCAGCTAACATCAATGTCCTGCCCTGGCCTGCTCAGTCGCCAGACTTGAACCCGATTGAGCATGCATGGGATATGCTACAGAGAAGAGCTCTACCGAATATGGAGGGTATCCAGTCGCAAGAAGACCTTTTTTTGTTGTTGCAACGTACATGGGCGGCCATTCCACAGCGTGATTTGGATGAACTCATTTTGAGTATGCCAAACCGATGTTCTTGTGTTGTTAGTGTTCGCGGTAGAAACACGGATTATTAATTGTTTATGTTACCCAATAAAATTTTAAAGAAAACTGTTACTTCAGTCTTTTTTTTGAACTTTAATGTTAGTGGTTCAAATGTCAAAAATCCCTTTATTAGGAAAATGGCAAATTTCTTTATTAATGCAAAGGTGACTTGGTTTATCGTTACTGTGACAAACGAAAACACTTTATTTGATGAATCCTTAAAGAAAATTTTAATTAATATCAATCAGGAGAAAAGTTATTGCAAAAATATATGTTGATCCCTAGACACTTTTGATGTGTGTAGTTACGATGTTGCGGAGGACATTTTATTATGAGGGGATCCTTCGATATTTGGAGTCCTAGGTCAGCGAGTTTTATTTATTTTCTTTATTGAAATATGAAATACAACTTTAGTTTAAAAAAAATATCACATCTTGTGTTTTTGTTCGTTTGAAATCTAAAAAGGTTAGTAAAACAGTTACCTACCTACTATATTTATAAAATGTATGTCAATAGCGTTGGGAATCTATGTAGGAATACAAATCACTCAAGAGAATTGTATAGATGGTAGATCCATTGCCTTATTCCTTTTCCGAAGTATTAATCTTCCAAAATATGATTAGAATTAACCATATTTTCTAACATTAATTTGTTGCTCAGAAAAAAACAAAACTTGGTAACTCAGTGTAAGAAGTGTAAGAAGAATGTAGATAATAATTATAATCGTCGTCCATAAGTAGTTGAATCTAGGACACATCGGAATCTTTCCTCCCCTAATTGTGGACTATTGTCTGAAGATAATGTAACCGAGGAAGTCTTTTGTTCCACTAAATGCTCTTCCCATTCTGTTCCTGCCTTTAAAAGATGCTTAGGCGCCTTTTTTCTGAGATATTTGTACTGATCTTGGATAGTTAGGAATGTAGAACGGTAGCATGGTAGCAATGTAAAGCAAAGATTTTAAATAATGCGGTAGATATTGGCAATTAGATTAATAATATCAAGTATTTATTCTAACAGTTTTTTATTAGTTTACCCTGTAACGATGTTCAAAATCTTAGAAGTTTTTGACCCACATCCCAGTTTCTGATTAAGCTGAAATTTTGCAAATAATTATATTTAGTTTGAATGACAATACATACCCAAGTGACGCCTTTTTTTAATCTAATTTGATGAGTAGGTATCAAATGAAAGGGTTGGCTGAAAAAAGTACTACAAATTAGGTATGTGCTATTTAATTTCATCAGCACAATGTTTTGAGTGTGTTACATTGAGTTTTAGCGTAAAACAATTATTCACCCAAAAAAGTCATTTTGACGCTATAATTTTGCGTTGAGTTACTAAGTTTGATTTAAAAATGCTTATTTGATAGTTTTGCAAAGGGCCCGTTTACACCTTGTTTAAGTATGACTTACATTTTCACAAATATTCACATTGACATCTTGTCATCATTTTCCTATAATCCCGTTCACCCTTTTTGTATAAAAAAATAGGTCTACAACCTCCACCTTAGGGTCGCATTAAGTAAATAACCTCAAAGCATTTTCCTGATACCAAAAAAACAAATTTCCGGTGAAACGGTTTTTAACTAGACTAGTTAAAAATGTCTTTACCTCAAGGGATAGTTCCCTTGAGGTAAAGACATTTTTAAAAGGATAATATTTATCAAAAACATCCCTTTTTCAGTCGTAAATTAATTTACTTACATCTGCATTCTGTTGGAGCCATATATATTTTATTTCTTATTTCGTGAGTATGTGTATATGAGTAGGTATGGAAATATGATTACGGTATAGAAAATTTGTGCGTTGAAGAAATTTAATATGACTGGCCTGTTGGTCTAGTGGTTAGTGACCCTAACTGCTATGCCGGAGGTCGTGGGTTCGATTCCCACCCAGGACAAATGTTTGTGTGATGAGCACGATCATTTGTTCTGTGTCTGGGTGTAATTTATCTATAATATGTATGTATTTGGAGATATATAAGTATGTTTATCAGTAGTCTAGTACCCATAACACAAGCTCTGCTTAGCTTGGGACTAGATGGCGTTGTGTGATGAAAAAAAAAATAAAAAAAAAAATAAAATGAATACTTTTAAAAACATAAACATAACTTAACGCCTTGTATTCCCCGAAGGGTTAGGAAGAGGTGTACTTAACAACATGTCGGGGCTGTGGGTTGGTCGAAAGGGATACCACTACCTCGACACAAAGGGCTAAGAAGGGACATGGGTGGTTTTTAGTCAGTAGAAGTCTGACACTCTCTACCGCTCTGCCCAGAGTCGGAGGAGTCATTTGATCTTTTCTCACCCTCCGAAAAAAGAAAAAAAAGGTGTACCCTACAAGTGCACCCACATTTCGCCAGTTATGTTCAGTCCCATGTAATAGGGGTCGAGCCTATTCCCATCTACCTCATTTCCTGATGGAAACACCAAATACCATCCTTTCGTCCCTTAATACAAATAATTCGGGGCATTAGGTATAATTAGCAGATGTGTTACAGAAAGAAAACTAGTATTCTTAATTTGGGTTATATATAAAGGGACAATGGCGTCTTGGACCCTATCATTAACAAACATAATTACAGGGTCCTATGGAGCCCAGCCGCCGCGGAAGGCGCTTCGGGCGTCGGGGGCTACGTGATGGCTTCCGGCCACCGTAGACGCGGGCCTGTGGACGGTGAGTAATGGGCTAGCTCGCCGTCCGGCCGTCGTCATGACGGCAACAGACCGTGTCGACGGGGCGTTCGTGTTCCACGCGCGCCTCAAAGAGATGTCAGCAAGGAGGGGCCCGCAAGGGCCGACGACGCCCGTCGGGGCTGCGGATTATCGAAAGAGAAGAAGGAACATGGGTTGGTTTATAGTCAGTGAAGTCTGACACTGGAGGAGTATTTAGTTTGCGTTTAAGGGATGTTTTGCAATTTATAATGTATAGGAAAGGGTGAGCATTTATTCACATAATAATATTATATTATTTACTAACCGACTTCCAAAAAGGAGGAGGTTCTCAATTCGATTGGTATATTTTTTTAATAAGTAACAAAAACAAACGATATAATTCTGTACCTTTAGTGAAAAGTGATACAAGTCACAAATCCTCGTTTTGAGAAAAACAGATAATAAATTTTGCATTTTTTAAACGGAAACAACTTTTTTATTTCTGTATATTTTTTTGACGTATTAACTTTTATCAATTGGTAATTGTTTTTATTATATCGTATATGTTTTGATTTTGTTAAAAAATTATTAGAATTTGAGATATTTAAAAAAAACTAGACTTATATCATTAGCCACATTTATTTTCCTATGTGTATAATGATACAATTTCAATTATATCATTTTACTTAATATAAAATGCACTTGTGTTCAATGTTACAAGTATTTTTGAAACATCTTTTTAATAGTAACGGAGTTATAAATAATAAAACACTGGAACTAATTTTGTTTCGAAAGCATCGAGATTTCATGGGTACCGTGTCTTTTTAGTGTGCTATGACAAAATCTAAATTATATCAATTTACACACAATGAACACAATAGAAGATGTGGTGTATTTCGATTTATCTTTATTTATATCAAATGAGCTGAGGTGTAAAGTAATATAAGTTTATTTTAATTTCTATTGTGGGGCCTAGTGCCTACTGCCCTTATCATTATCATCATTTCACCCAAAAGACGTCCACTGCTGGACATAGGCCTACACCAGGTGTCGCCACATTGACCGGTCCCGTGCACCTCGCATCCAGCGGTGGCCACCTTCACTAGGTCATCGGTTCAACTAGTGGAAGGCCTTTCAACGCAACAACTTCCGGTTTGCATTCGCCACTCTAGAAGTTTTCAGCCCCATCGGTTGCATTGCCTTTTGGGTGACTTTGAGCTTTCTTATGAGGCCCATTGTGAGGAACCACGCTTCGGTCGAATGGAGCTTGTTTGATTTTCAGCAACCAAATTCCTATCAAGATCAAAGACGATTATGTGTCTACCTGGGACAAACTGTCCAGTTAGGTAGGTTCAACTTTGAGAAAGAGGTCAATCGTCGAATCCGACTCGGCTGGGCAGCGTTTGGAAAGCTGAGTAGTATCTTCTTGTCCAACTTACCTCAGTGTCTCAAGACGAAAGTCAATGACCAGTGTGTTGCCAGTGATTACATAATTATGGGACCGTAACGTGTTTGCTCACGATCAGCCTTATCAGAAGGTAAAAAGTCAAACAAAGGGCAATGGAGAGGGCTATGCTCGGAGTTTCCTTGCGTGATTGAATCAGAAATGAAGACATCCGAATAAAACCAAGGTTACCGTCATAGCCCGAAAAATTGCCAGACTTAAGTGGCAATGGGCAGGGTACATTGCTCGCAGAACAGATGGCCGATGGGGCCGAAAAGTTCTGGAGTGGCGACCACGAACCACAAGACGTTGAATTGGAAGGCCTTCCAGTAGGTGGACCGATGACCTGGTGAAGGTTTCGGGGATCCGCTGAATGCTAGACCAACGGGACCGGTCAATATAGCGACACTTAGGGGAGGTTTATGTCCAGTAGCGGACGTCTTTCGGCTAAAATGATGAATAATGATGATGAACTAAATAAAGTTAACTTTTGTGATTGTAGACCCGATGAACCAGGTTTGTTTCTCAAATCTTGTTACCGTTTTAGGGTTCCGTAGCCGCATGGCAAAAAAACAGAACCCTTACAAATTCGTCATGTCTGTCTGTCCGTCAGTCCGCCAGTCCGTCAGTCCGTAATTCCGTCTGCTGTACTGCCACTTTATTCCGAAACTATTAAGACTACACAGTAGAAACTTGGTACAAGGTAGATGTGTTCTGTGAAACGCTTTACGATTTTTATACAAAAATAAAAGATTAAGGGTTTTAGTTTGATTTCCTTGTATGGGGAGCCCCCCCCCCCCCCCCTTACAAGGAAATTAAACTATAAACAAAGTCAATCCTAAGGGTATGGGGTGTCTATAGATAGATTTTTCAAAATGACATTAAGGTTTCTAAAAACATTATTTCTCAAAGTCAATCGTTTGAACGAAAGACACACACACACAAAAGTTCCCCCCCTCCAACTTTTAAATAGAGTTAAAGAAATACTGTTGTTTAATAGTTTGAACGAGATTAAAAAAAACCGCAAATATAACTTTGTCATTCATATAAACACTATGAAAAACAAAATTATCACAAAATGTGTATTTCTGTTGACACTATAACAACAATAAATACAAATTAAAGGTGATGATACAAACTATTACGATGGTACGGAACCGTTCATGTGCGAGTGACTCGCACTTGGTCAGTTTTTTGTTATTTTATGATGGAGTGGATGAAGATTCACTGTCACTTCTAAAATACATTGCTCTATTCACGTTTCAGTCAGTGCAAAAGAAATAAGAAAACAACATAATCATGAGTGCAATAAGGACAATAACCAAAAATACACCCAGCGGACATGATCCGTCAACAACTAAAGATGCATTTTAGTGATAAGCTAATGAATCTAGTGATTTGCTAAGTTAATCGTTTGCGACTATTCTTTTCTTTAAATGTTTTTGGTTTATAATAGCAACATTATTAAATTCTCGTAAAAGGGAGTACGAGTGTTTTTTCTCGCTTCTCGTACAGAGAGTGCTACATCTCGCAAATGTACGAGGTTTCTCGTACATCTGGCAACGTAGTTTGAGCGTGATTACATCCCCCGCCATCATGGCTTTTCTCGCTTACTACATAGATCACTTTACACAATAATCACTATCGATCGGTTTCTAAAAATCCTATACTACAGCGATATAAATCAATTTATATTATTGAGAACTAAACGCGTTACTTAAAATATTTCACGTGTAGTTTGATACAGGTTTAGTTGTATCACTTGACACGTTGGTGATGTTTTATGGTGCTTATACTTATGAGATACAATTTGAGTTATATCATCATTCACAATTAATAATTGTAGGGTTTTTTAGTGTCACTTAATACAAATTGTATTGTATTAATACGCACAAAACTCGTGTCATTAATATTAAATGTGTCAAGTAATATAAATCGAGATAGCCTTATTTACACGTACTTGTTTAAATTTAAGCTTTAGTTCAATTTAATATAACTAAATACATATCAGTATACACAAAAAATATCATCAAAATTAACCAAGAATGCCACTTGTATCATTAAACACGAAACTTATTTCCCTTTCTATAAGAGATAGAGTTATACCGATTAGATAGAAAAATCAAATAAAATTCAAGCTTCAAGATTGTATAAAGAACTCAAAACTGCTACAAGTCGAGTTATATCACTTTTCACTAAAGGTACAGTTTACGTTTAGAAGAATTAACGTGAGATCCTAGGTTCGATTCGGGGGTCGGGCAAAGTGTTATTTTCTATATTGATTGGTTTTTTCAACAGTCGTTTCTTACTTACTGGCCACCATTGCAATGGACCTTTCATATGCATTATGTATAATTAATAATATTTGGTTTGTAAATGATGGAATTTAGAAGTAATTAATAGTCCATAAAAAAACCGTCACTCAATGACAAGCGACCAAAAGGCCTACAATGTTCTAATTTCCAACCGCTTTCGGCCTTTGTTTCCCCATACAGTTAACTGGCTGAAAAACCGCTGAAATAGCAACTAAACCGAATCGGGTCAGTGCTGTTTCAGTGCTAACATGATATTTTGGATCGCTGCCAAATGCCTGAATGTTTCTTCGTTAAGGGATTTTTATGTGGAAACCTTATATTTCATGGGATGTATATAAAAATGCGAGATATGCATGATTATAAAGGATTCAACTGCACCGTTAGTCTCAAAGTTGCAAACGCGACTGCTGAGGGTCCTTGGTTAGAATACGGGTGATATTGGGTTGTTTCTAAAATTCTGAGTAGGTGGAACACCTCAATGCACTGTGCATTGTGGTGTTGCAGTGGTCCCCCGCTAGATCTCTCTCCGCTCGTGTCGGATTGCCGTTACATCGGACTTAGATAGAAATGAAACAGAGAATGCACCTGAGCCTGCGCACATACTTGTGCACTATAATATTATATTATTATGTCCCGCACCGATAGTTAATCTCTAGATTCAATTGTACTCTTTGAAGTCATACACATTTGGATAGGTATGTTATTCTTTGTAACATTCACTAGCAATTATTTAATTCGATTTGTCTTATTCCGTGTCAGTAGTAACAGTTCAGCCAGTCACAAACAATTTTTTTGTTTATTTTCACACTTATGTAACTCTACCAAAAACTTCTCATCAACAAATAACTCGGACAATTTGTTGCATTTCACTCGTAATATTAGCAATATAATTTTCTTGTCTATTTACATACATGTACTTACACAGAACAAGAATATCTACCTATATAAGCAGCATACCTCGAGTTGCTAGCAAGACTAATTCTGCTAACGAACCATCTGTTGTTTTCTCTAGAGACCAATTTTGTTCAGCAGCCACTGACTTCAGTGCCAGTGCAGAGAGATCAAGTTTACCTCTCCTATATTAAAGATTGCATAAATTATAAGACCACGCGAGGATTTTCCGGGTGCATTGTTTTTGTTCAGAGGGCAATGCTGTGGGGGGGATTCTAAGTGAATACATCCTTTTTGTGAGTAATTCTTGCTTTATGCAGTTAGATTTCAAATTGTTGATGAATTAATCATAGTCTTGAGATAGTATAGAAAGACCTTGTGACGGTTGCGGGATCCGCTGGATGTGAGACGCTGACCGGTCAGCGTAACTACACGGGGGGAAGGCCTATATGACCAGAAATGGACGTCTTTCGGCTAAAATGATGATGATGATGATGATTATACAAAGAATAAAATAATAGAGAAGGACAGTAAGTTTACTATAGGTAGTAGATTAAAATACCTACGATGTTTGCAGCAGAACTATGATGGTGGTCATTCCATTATTTTGCTCACAGTAAAACTTCTTCATTTTAACTAAATACATGGTTGATAAATATCCTGAAAATAAGACAAAAACAGATGGCTCTAGGAAAAACGGGACTAAGTAATAATGTTGCTAACTTAAATATGTTTTTCCCAGTTGAGCTTAATGAAGTATTTGCGTAAGTTTAAGTTGCTGGATTTTGTTTGCTGGCAACAAAAGTTTTGTTTCAGTCAATTTTTGAACTTTGTGTGAATAGTTGATTTTCAGTTTGTTTTACTAATTTGAGTGTTAGTTTTTTTATTGTTTGGTAACTTTTCTATTGTGTAAGCTATAACTTAAATACGTTCTACAATGCTGTATGAACGTGGACAACGAAAAATAATGTCAGTATCCAGAGGAGGCCTGAGTCCCTGGAGTGGGAACATTATAGGCTGATGATGATCGTAGGAGGTGGACTTCAGTAGTTCCTGTCTGCCCATAAGAAAAGGGTCTGTGAAAATCCAGAAATCCTGAAGAAAGCTACAGTGTAGACTCAAAAATACACACATCAAAAGTGTCTAGGGATCAAGCATTTTTATGCGGATTTCTTGAGATTGAGATGTGGCTTTGTAATAAATTTATGATTTTATAAATTTATATGGATCCTTTTGGTGCATTTCATAATTTTAATCAGGAACTGTCAATCAAATTCGAGTAAAAGATGAAAATCAGCTGTCAATATTTTCCCTATAAAAACATACAACGCATTGAAGACATTATTAGTGCTACTGTTTCCCTACTACTGATTAAAACCAACGTTATTATGGAGCGGCGACGTCATTTAAGCAGGGAAGAAATGCTCAGAGCCGTGGGAATGATAGAAGCTGGTTCCCGGCAACGTACTGTGGCTTTAGCTCTGAATACAAGTCAGAGTGTTATCAGTCGACTTTGGACACGTTACCGAAGCACTGGTACCGTGGCTGAGCGCCATGGAGGACGGTATCGCTGCACCACACGGAGACAAGACCGATACATTCAAATCTTAACTCGAAGAGCTCCAACAATAACCGCCATGATGTTAGCCGTGAGGCTTCATCACTCTTCAGGGAACTTAATTAGCGACCAAACAGTCAGAAACCGCTTGCATGAAGTGAACCTTTATTCCCGAAGACCGCTACGGGTACCACCTATAGCAATGCACAATCGTAGGATTCGATATCAATGGGCTCGTGAACACAGAAATTGGGCAGAAGAACAATGGCGTTTCGTGTGCTTTTCTGATGAGTCTCGTTTTGGTATGAGACCGGATACAAGACGTATACGACACTGGAGAACCCCTGGACGCCAACAGCGATTAAAATCCTGCCAGGAAGTCCATCCTTATAGTGGTGGAACCATCATGGTATGGGCGGGTATTTGGATCGGCGGAAGAACTGAGTTGATTTGGATCAGAGGCAACCTCAACGCTCAAATTTATGCTGAGACGATTGTATCAGACGTCATCGTTCCTCTACAAGTGCAAATCGGTCCCTTATTTCAGTTAATGCATGATAATGCACGACCGCACACCGCAAGAGTTGTAAGACAGACTCTCGCCGCAGCTAACATCAATGTCCTGCCCTGGCCTGCTCAGTCGCCAGACTTGAACCCGATTGAGCATGCATGGGATATGCTACAGAGAAGAGCTCTGCCGAATATGGAGGGTATCCAGTCGCAAGAAGACCTTTTTTTGTTGTTGCAACGAACATGGGCGGCCATTCCACAGCGTGATTTGGATGAACTCATTTTGAGTATGCCAAACCGATGTTCTTGTGTTGTTAGTGTTCGCGGTAGAAACACGGATTATTAATTGTTTAAGTTACCCAATAAAATTTTAAAGAAAACTGTTATTTCAGTCTTTTTTTCGAACTTTAATGTTAGTGGTTCAAATGTCAAAAATCCCTTTATTAGGAAAATGGCAAATTTCTTTATTAATGCAAAGGTGACTTGGTTTATCGTTACTGTGACAAACGAAAACACTTTATTTGATGAATCCTTAAAGAAAATTTTAATTAATATCAATCAGGAGAAAAGTTATTGCAAAAATATATGTTGATCCCTAGACACTTTTGATGTGTGTAATTTAAATGAATTGGGAAAAGTTCGAATTACGATTAGATATTATGTGTATTACATTATCTATATCAATGGTAAAATGATTCTTAGCACATTTCGTAGTTCTTGTACATTAACAAAATTATAATTTCCCCAAGCCGAAACTTGAGTTCGATGCCAGCAAAGGGATACTGATAAAATCTGATTTTATGCCCTGCTGATGGCAATAGGCTGTCCCTATAACATGAGACTGAAACATTACACGAAAGTATACAACTCCCCCGTCGGTGCTGCGGGTTGTCCGAAAGAGATACCGCGGCCTCGACACAAAGGGCTAAGAAGGAACATGGGTGGTTTTTAGTCAGTAGAAGTCTGACACTCCCTACCGCTCTATCCAGAGCGGGAGGAGTCATTTGATGATTTCCCATAGTCCGGAAAAAAAGGCATACACATCTGCCTGGCCGTCAAGGATTGATTGTGCGTTATGTAAGTTATTTTCACTAAAACCGTAAAAATAGATGCAAAGTAAAATAGACCATCGCAGCACCAAATTGTCCTCGACGTCAATGCAAAAGCTTCACCGTTCGTCAGTAAAAAACAAAAGAAAGTGAATAAAACTCATTTTCATTCGTAACTCACTGGATGAGTTCGGATAAAGTTCTGAGTTAGTCTATGTTACGCGATAAATGGGCGAGATTCAATTTGACAATGGTGTCAAGGTACCAACTACGGATTTACTACGTTTTTTTTTAAAGGTAGTTTAGTGTTATTTTTAGTATACTTTGGAGTACTGAAATGAAGGGTTTTGATACTCACAAAGTTAAGTTTCTATTGACATTGAATAAGATGATCAAAATTACGAGTTGGAACCAGTGATAAAAAAATTCGTGTGCATGATTAGATAACTATTAAAACGCAGTATTTTTTACTTTAATGTGTGGAATAACACATCGTAAAAATTACTGTAACACGGTCAACAATGTCATACTATACTTGAACTACTCTCAATCGCACACTTACTAAAGTTAGTAAGTGTGCAGTTCAAGGCGGCGGCGTTTGAATATTTGCATTGCGAAGTCGAATTTGGTACATTAATTTTAGTTATGTGATTTCCCGCCTGCACAGATAGTTGAATGCAGTGCACGTATGACAATTGAGAGGGAAACCCTCGACAGTATAATTCCAAACGCCCAGCGCTCCGTGGACGGCTAGCATTCATTAACGCAGTCTAGCTGAAATCCTTTCCACCATGATGACTCAAACTAAATTGAAACAGAACTGATATTGAAACTCAATGGGTTGATCGTAATTATTATAATAGCCTACCTACCGTTTGTAAGTATTGTAACAAATGTTCCTACTAAGAACAATTACTAGAACAAGAAGGATAAGATTAATGTCTTTCAGGCAAAAGACAATGAGCCGTGAATGATCGCTTATATTCTGAACAATATATTTGATGTACATACATAGATTTTAGTAATTACTAGCTTTTGCCAGCGGCCTCGCCCGCGTGAAAATTACGATTTTTCATACAAACTTTCATCATCCCCTATTTAACTCCCTTAGGGGTTGAATTTAAAAAAATCCTTCCTTATTCATTGTCTACATTATAAAGGGACCCTCTGTGCAAAATTTCAGCTTTCTAGGTCCAAGGGTTTGGACTGGGCGTTGATGAGTGAGTCAGTCAGTCAGTCAGGACTTCTCTTTTTATTTATATAGATAGGTAGATGATGAAGATCCTGAGGTATTCACACATAACAAAGACTTGACGACGTCTTCACTTCGATTTAACTGCAAAGCCTTTTTTTTTTGGAGGGTGGGAAATCTTGAAAAGACTCCTCCCGCTCTGGGCAGAGCGGTAGGGAGTGTCAGACTTGTACTGACTAAAACCCACCCATGTTCCTTTCCTTCTTAGACCTTTGTATAGAGGCCATGGTATCTCTTTCGAACAACCCGCAGCCCCAACGGAGATAGCTCTACCTCATGTTATATCCTAGTTTCTACAAAGTACCATTTCTACAAAGTACCATTTCTACAAAGTACCATTTCTACAAAGTACCATTTCTACAAAGTACCATTTCTACAAAGTACCATTTCTACAAAGTACCATTTCTACAAAGTACCATTTCTACAAAGTACCATTTCTGCAAGAGCAGTGGTGGCCCAGTGGTGGCGGCTCCGACTTACGAACAGTGAGTCGTGGGTTCGAACCCCGTCAGGCGCATTACTTTGTGTAATTTATTTCATCACCACTGCTCTCAAAACGGTGAAGGAAAACATCGTGAGGAAACCGGCATGTCTTAGAACCAAAAAATTCGGAGACATGTGACATCTACCAATCCGCACTGGGCCCGCGTGGTAGATTATAGCCCATCCCTCTCCTAGAGAGGAGGCCTGAGTCCCTGCAGTGGGAACATTATAGGCTGATGATGATGATGATGACCATTTCTGCTGATATCACGTTCTAGGTAAAACAATTTAAGATTGGTTCTTCTTTTATTGACCTAATCGTTTTCAATGCATTTTCAATAATTGAAATAGACGGAAAAAAATCTTACTATCTTCATTTGGTTTTTTCTAAAAGATCAGCAAAAAAATCTTCTCCTCACGCCATAAACCCAGGTCCCGAGCCAATCAAATTATTTGCCTTTGTTGCATCCAGGAGTCAGGGACATAAAACGTGCCAGATTTGTTGCCGGGACGAATCGATGGATGATAGGAACATTAAACGAACTGTGGGACCGGTTTAGATTAACAATTAAGATTTGGAGGACGAAGTAAGGATTACGATTAACTTTATTTTGGAGAGAATCGATATTTAATGTTTTTAATAGAATGTGTTGTCGGTATGCTTTGTTTTTTCATGGCCTAAATCTGTTGTAGGTTTTCGGTCCACCCAGTAAACTAAATAGAAAATGTATTTTATATCAAACATATATACCCATTTACAATCATAAACTGAATTGATTTCAATCATAAGTAAATAATAGGCAGTGGCTCAATGTAAAATACAGGTATTCAGTTACATGCGGTTTGACTGAAAGCCGACGCCAACATAGTTAGGAATGATGATCCATCTATCTACACTACAAGTCGAAAATGGCGGCCTACGGGTACACTATATTTGAAGGAGAGTATTGGTACTATCCTTCAAATACAGCCTGATTGAAATAATCCTGAATTCGAGCATTGTTTTGATTTTCCCCTCCCCTAAAACATTAAAAATTCATAGTAGCATGATGTTTTAAACAATTCATCACACAACTTTTAAAATATGCAGCAGCAAAACCCTTATCGTTACACAAAAGAATTCTCAGCTAGTTTCATTATTTTCTCATCTAGTGCTCAAAGGACGGCATTAAAAGTAGATTAGACAACCACCACAGCTTTGTGCACAAGTTCTTTGTGTTTTGTAATAATATTTATAATGCGACTGGTAAACGGAAATTGTTTTAACGTAAAGTGGTTTGTGGATGTTGAGATTTTCAAAGAGCAATTCTTCATTAAATTCTTTTTAACCCACAAAGATTTTCTTTGCTTCTTTTAAATTGTGTGGTTAGTGTCTCCTGGTGTCATAGTTTTTATGCTGCCCATGAGCTCCTTACTTGGATTTACATGCCGCTCCGAGTTTTAGCTCACCGTTCGTCCGTACTAACGACGATGACAGGCCGTGTCGACGGCTCGTTCGTGGTCCACGCGCGCCTCAAAGAGTAACATTGAAGGGGCCCGCAAGGGCCGACACTCGTCAGAGCTGCGGGTTTTAAATAGATACATGGGTGGGTTTTAGTCAGTAGAAGTCTGACACTCCCTACCACTCTACGCAGAGCGGGAGGAATTGATGATTTCCCAACATCCAAAAAAAAAAAGCCGTACAAGTTTCTTCACGTTTGCTTTCACCCAAGCATGTGAGGACAGTCATGAAAATATTCACACTCACTGAAAATATCATGAAAATATTTGCTCACTGGCGAACTCTCTAAGGAAAGACTTAAACTGTGGCGAGATAGTGTTTCCTTACCCAACCCATATGTGCCACTTGCCGAAAATCTTCCGCCTGGACACGAGTTGCCATGGCTAACCTGGAAGTCTCTAAATAGACTCCGGACACAGGTAGGCCGAAGCAAGGAAAACCTGTTCAGGTGGAGATTCATAGATGACTCTGCCCTGGAGTGTAAATGTGGTCTTGCCCTACAAACTATGGGGCACCTGATATCGTGTCCAGCCTGTCCCGTTACTTGCACTCCACAGGAGCTGATGGAGGCTACTGAAAGTGCCAAACTCGTCGCCAAATATTGGGCCGACTCAATTTAAATTGTCATCGACACGCTAAGAAGAAGAAGATGAAAATATTAAAAATTGGTGCTCCGCTGACACATTTTTACCCGACTGTGGCGAAGCCTAAAAGGAGGGTTATTAATATTTTTAATTAGGACCCAAGACACGTCTTTGGTTCGAATTCGAGATCTATGATAGCATTATGGCAACCTACGGCATTCCGACTATCACCCCATTGATAGTCCAGACAATCAATGTAGTTCTTTGCTAAACTATATGGAGTAGTAAATCGTATAACCGAGTAAGTACGTTGTTGGGTCTTCAACTCGGGGGTATGTAACTACATCTCGTTAGACTGGAAGCCGAGCCCAACACAGTTGGGAACAGATAATGTTGTAAGACGAAACATTCACATGAAAACGAGAGCAATAGGGTATTTCACCCAAAAAATCTAATTAGTCCGTCAGATAGATTTCCAAAAAATAATGGACACGTATTTTTTCTTTTTTCACGTAAACAAAAAATAAAGACGATACAGTGCTTCGAAAAGTCGTGTCAAGTCGTGTGACGTCACAAGGATAGTACTTTTTTACCCACAAAGTGACGTGAAAAACCCCCACTCATGATCTTTGACAGGTTTCATCTTCGTCAATTTTTATTAATTTGAGAAAACAAAAAACACGTGTCCGATATTTTTCGATAATCTAACAGACGGACTAATTAGAATTTTTTGGTGAAATACCCTATTTACGTAGAAACTCCCATAATATAAAAACATGAATACTGTACATGTTGCAGCATTTATTCCCTGATGGTACTGACAGACTTGTAATTATTTTTCATGAGATCATACTCTCCAGCCCCATGTAATATGGCACGAGCATATTTCAAAGTTAACCGTTATCGAGGAACAAAAAGAAAAGCCGTAGTCACACGTTATAGGTACCAACCTAAACACTTTAATACCGTGTGACTACGGCTTTTCTTTTTGTTCTATCCTGAAAATCTTGTTTCATACTTTTTCAGCGTCGTTTTTTTCGTCGTTTTCTCGTGGTCTTACTATTTTGTCCTACTAGTAGGTCCACGAGGGAGACCAGTTTCTGTTCGTCCTACTATGACATATTGCAGTTGTAATCATTTATTTATACCACCTGTACTTATATAATTAATACCTACCTTTGACACTCGTAATAAAAGGAAGAAAAAAAACAATCATTTTGTAACAAACTAAAAATATGCTTCTATTATAAATAGATGCTCCTATTATCTCATTTTTTCAAATCAAATCAAATCATTTATTTTTGCTGAATACACTGTTACAATGGTGTTATAAGAATTACATGTTTCTAGTGATTCTACCATATGGCATGCAAAATTTATACCTACAGTCATAGACAGAGTCATTATACAGTCGTTTATACAATCATCAATTAATATACATTGAAATAAATAAAATTAGATGAATTAGGCACGATATAATTATAATAAGTTAAGTCATAGTGGAGATTAAATAATAAAAATATTTAGATTATTTCAATGTCATTCCTAGAGTTATTAAAGTACATTAACGGATTAGTTATTATGAGATAGATGCATAATTCATAATATATAATTGATTTTACTTGATGTCACTGTGAGGTCTTAAGTTTGGCAAAATTATCATTGAGGAAGTCATTCAAGTTATTTATTTATTTATTTGTATGTACTTTATTGTACACCACAAAAATACATAACAAAAGAAAACATAATATACACTACAAAACATACAATGGGCGGCCTTATCGCTTTCCGCGATCTCTTCCAGCAGTTATAGTAGCATTTAGTAACCAGCAATTTCTTTAAACTTTTCTTGAATAGGGCCGTATTCATTGCCCTTATTTCTGTAATTTATTGAAGATTACAGGAGCCATAATGGAACATACTCTTGTACATTAAAGACGTAGGTACATGTTCGGGGTACATAAAGGCGAAGTGCGTCCCGTTGTTGCCTATTATTTATCTCTGATGCTAATTTAAATAGGTTTCTATTGGTCTTCACAAATATTGAGACCTCATAAATATAAAGACTTGGGAGAGTCAGAATCTGATACTCCTGGAAAAACGGTTTACAGGTTTCAACCATTTGAAGCCCAAACATAGCCCTTAAGCACCGTTTTTGTGCTTTAAAAATTAACTCAATATCCGTCGAATTTCCCCAGAAAATTACACCATACCTCAGTACTGAAGCAACTAAACCATGATACGCCGCTTACAACGTATTTATATTTGAGACCTTTTTGAGTTCATGTAGGGCATAATACTGATTTATTTATTCTTTTGCACAATGTTTCAATGTGGGATTTCCAGTTTAATAACTTATTATCTAGAGTAAGACCAAGAAATTTTGTTAATAGGACTTCAGCTACAGGTTCACCCTTATAGTTAATCTTAGGTGCATCTGCATTTATTCGCTGACTAAAATGTATTATTTTTGTTTTCCCAATGTTTGCCTTCAGATTGTTACTATCTAACCATTGAATGATTGCATTTAGGCTACTGTTTATTTCGTGCTCGTAAGATGTTCTGTCATTACACTTAATTGCAACGGTGCTGTCGTCAGCAAAGAGTGTCATTGGGTTTGAGTTCGCGTTCGGAAGGTCATAAATGTAAATAATGAAAAGTAGTGAGCTCAATACGCCTCCTTGTGGGACACCGTACTGAATTTTACGTCCCCCTGATAAATATGTCTCCTCCATCTTAGGCCATCAATAGGCCATTTCTTAGAGAAAATGAGATAATAGGAGCATCTACATATTTATAATAGAAGCATATTTTTAGTTTGTTACAAAATGATTGTTTTTTTTCTTCCTTTTATTACGAGTGCCAAAGGTAGGTATTAATTATATAAGTACAGGTGGTATAAAGAAATGATTACAACTCCAATATGTCATAGTAGGACGAACAGAAACTGGTCTCCCTCGTGGACCTACTAGTAGGACAAAATAGTAGGACCACGAGAAAACGGCGGTTTTTTTGTCGTAGTCGGGTTTTAGTTTTTTACTTTTTTTTTATTTAAACAATTTTGGTGTTAATTTTTTTTTTTACTCTTGACTTTTTGTCCGCTAGAGGGCGTGATTTTAAATTTGAACAATATTTTGGAAATGTACAAGTGAGGCCCTTTCAAATGATACCGAACACGGCGTATTTATCTCCATTTTTATTTTTTAAGCCTTACTTTTTGTCCGCTAGAGGGCGCCAAATCGCTTTTTGTGACACGTCACGTAGCCTATGTTCAGCGGAAAATTAAGACGGTTCTAACGATACCTCATATGTCGAGTTCCGTTAAGTAGATTAGAAGCTATGAGGGAACAGATGAAGATACACACATACATACATACATACTGTAGCGTGAGAACTTCAAAGAAACACTTTTCCGCTATTTAAAATGTATAATTAGTTATCATGAAATCATGAATACAAAAAAATACAAAATTTTGAGAGTATAAAAAGTACGCAAGATAAAAAGCACGTAACTTACGAGTAGGGAATTTAATTTGGTTATGAATAAATCTTTAGCGATTTAAAATCAATAATTTAGAATACGGAGTCAAATGGAAAAAATGATGTTAGCTCCTGCGTATTTGCTCTAATATAAGACGGCGGCAGACAATGCGCATAAATAAAGGAAAAAAAGACCTAGATTGATCAATCAAGTAACATAAGTAAGTAAATAGCGCAAACTTATACGTAACAAC
Organism: Diarsia dahlii; assembly: GCA_949775195.1. Lineage (NCBI taxonomy): Eukaryota > Metazoa > Arthropoda > Insecta > Lepidoptera > Noctuidae > Diarsia > Diarsia dahlii. Next base: position 7,482,623 of record OX459210.1, on the reverse strand, counting down.
GAACGCAGACGCTAGTATTTAAAATAGGTAAACTAAGAGTAACAGAAAATATAGAAAAAAGTATTAATGTTTTTAAAAAAAATAAGGTTTTAGCTGGTAAGGCTCTTCGGCTCCCGCTGCGTTGCGATGCTCAGCGCGGTTTGCGTAGAGATGCTCAGTGCGATGCAGCGATGGCACCTCTCGAAAGTCACCTGGTGGTGAACTTAGATGCGTTTCGGGATCTTCTTCAAGCGCGTCTGCACGCTCGTTAACAACGGCGGCGGCGCGGGCGTGGCTTTCAAAAACCCCGGCCGGTGGGTCGGGCCGAAAATCGGCCTTCACGGTTATAGAACCTATTAAAGGAACAGCACCGTGAGACCAAACTTAAAATCAGGATTTGGGGGTTAAATTGAGCAATAGGTGATGAGAATAAAGAACAACATACCGTTAAAATAACTGCAGAAAAAAAAAACTGGTCAAAGTAGATAAAGTAGGACTTCTTCACCACTTCATATACCAATTTATACAACACGCCTCCCTTGGGGCTGATAAATCTATATTCGACACTTTTTATCAAAGCGAAACGTGATAAAATAAAAAATTATTTTAAGGGAACTTCAACCCGCTCGTAAGTCACGTACTTTAATGACAAGCTTCCATCGCTCATTTTTTTTCTTCATCATATGACGGCTCTAAATTTAAAGTATATTAGGAGAAAAAGAAAAATGACGTTTTATAGTCGAAGGTTCAAAATGCGCGAGGTTGTAATAGCTCTGCCAACCAAAAAAAGCCGACATCATATGATGATGTAGCATTAGACATGCTACAATACATACATACAAACATACAAAGCCAGTCAAAATCATAACCCTCCTTTGGCTTTGCCGTAGTCGGGTAAAAATAAGCACAATTTTGTAAGTTTTTCATTTGTTAGTTACACGAAATATTCTTGTTACGGCCTACTGATAGAGAATGAACCAAAACTTTAATATGTCGATGATGAAAGAACTCGACATGTTGATTCTACAATACCTTTTTCGAGGAAAAATATTCGAAACAAACAAAACCTCTTCGACTCGGCAGTGTGTAACAAAAGTTTTCCTGTTTCGTATTTACATAAATTCCCAAAGCAATACGCGGAAAGCCTTCCATAAGAGGCAAAACAAATGAAAACGTGTGTATAGTCGAAGTGAAATTCTAACTATACGAGTTCTTTTCAGACGAGCCACAACCAAAAGTCACACCGTGAAGGTAAAATGTGAAAGAACACAGATTGTATGAGAATCTGTGGTTCCATTGTTATGTACTGCAAATTGGAGTTGCGTTCAAAGGTTGTCGTGAACATACGAGTTTGTGGTTAGTAGGTAACAGAAAGAAAGAAAGAAAATGCAAATGGTACTGATAATATCGGGGAAATAAATGCAACCATAAAACCATAATATAAAAAGCCACCAACCATAATAACCAACAACCATACCAACCATAATAACCAACAACCATACCAACAACCATAATAATATAATTGAGGGGTGCCAAACCATAACGTTGTAAGTGCCACACGAACTCAAATACGTTTTATTGCAGCAACGCGTTGTAAGTGCCGGCGTTTACTTGCAATCTCGAAGTACAGGCTCAATGACCCCCCCACTATCATTATATCTATACTAATATTATAAAGCTGAAGAGTTTGTTTGTTTGTTTGAACGCGGTAAACTCGGGAACTGCTGGTTGGAATTTTAAAATTCTTTTTGTGTTGGATAGTCCATTTATCTAGGAAGGCTATAGGCTATATAACATTACGCTACGGCTAATAGGAGCGGAGCATAAATGAAAAATGATACAAAAACGGGAAAAGGTATTTCCTTTTTAAGAGCTTCCGCTGCGTGCGCTGCGAAAACGGTTTAAGTTACGCAAATATCATGTATGAAGGAATTGTTCCTCTTTAAAATTTCAAAAAAAAAAGTCCGCGACAGCATATATCTATCTTTTAAGATTGACTGACTGTAACCTTTTTTTACTATTAAGCGGTTAGGTTAAAAATAATTATTTTTTGCGAAGCTTATTTAACCCATAATGGTATTAAACTATATCTAAATAAATGTGTTTGTTAGAAGGAAAATTTAATATAGAATATTTGTGCCCTTTACTCTAAACAGTTTAAACAAATATCTTAGAAGACATCGCAATGTAAAAATATCCGCGCGGCAAAATAATTCGAGCGTCGCAATGTAGGGAGATTCTTTCCGGGAAATTCAAATTCAAAATATTTACTGCATCATAATGTTTATAAGTACAGAGTGTTATCGTATATGTATTTAACAGTAAGAGATACCTATAGTAATTCACACTTTAATATAATCTAAGCTAATCTAAACCATCTAAACTATTATAATAAAGAAGAAAGATAAGATTTTTTGTTTGTTACGATTTAGCTTAATTTATGTCGGATAGTCGATATATCGAGAAAGGTTATAAAGCTATATTTATGTGACGCAGACGAAGTTGCGTGGGTCAGCTAGTACACAATATTGCGAAACAGAAAGTCATAACGTTGTAAGTGCCTTGTGAGCTGCAAACGACAGTTTATTCAAAATGTCCGATGAAGGAGGTGCGTCGATGTCGGGATCATCCAAAAAACGGGTTTTAAATAAAGCTAAATGGAAAAAAATCTATAAGAAAAATAAATAAACTAAAAATAAAAAATAAAAAAAGTAAATAAATATATAATAAATAAAATAATAATTAACTTTGGCGTAATTTATACAAAGAAAAGTTACAGCGAATACGCTCCATGGATCGGAACTTCTGTGCTTAAACCTGGAATCACTAAGGCGAGTTTTGAGGGCTTGGAAATCGAGATGAAGGAAACACCAGTGCCTTTATCTGCCGAGAAAAAGAAAGTCATTAGTACCATGTTGCCGTATTTAGCAGGAGAAAAAAAATTGTTTTAGGAAAACCTTATAAAATAAGTAATCTAAAAAGTTTAAGTTAAGTTTAGTAAGTGCAAGTAAAATACGCTTACAACGTTATGACTTGCATAAATAATGGTACTTAGAACGTTTTGTAGTTTTCAATTTTTCAAAAAATAAAAAAAACTTATATTTCTGTGTTTCGGAAGATTACAAATACATTTATGGTAATTACGTGTATTGAATGCCAGTTTATTAATAAAACTTCTAATAATTAATTCGTTTTTTATTTAACAATTAAAACAGTTTTTTATGTCTACTGAAAACTTATTTTTTTGGCACTTATAACGTTATGGTTTGGCACCCCATTTTTTTTTTTTTTGGTGCCTGGAAAATCATCGAATAATTTTGTTGATGGTCTGATTACCAGTTGTAGCCCGTCTGATCAGACTGTTCCATGAGACAAAACAAATGAAAATGTGTGAAATTCCACTACATGATTGTTCTTCCCTCTCTCCTTTGACAAGTAATTTGTAGTTTCCGTCCTCTTCTAGTTTGGCGACGTCTGCATCGTAAAGCTTTTTTTATTACTTATTGAGTCTTGCTTCGTGGCCGTCTTTGTTAGTAGGCACTCCTAAATATTTCCTCCTTGCCTATAAAGGCTGTTTAGTAAAAAAACTGAAGTATTTCGGGATGGAGGAGGGATTTCGGGTTTCATTTGCAAGATTTGTTTTGTTTTAAATTGTTAAAATTGTATGAAAAATTTTTAGTAAGGTAGTGAGTGAAGAAAAGTTTTGATGACTAATTGAAGGTGCATTTAATTTAGGTAAAAACTAGGAAATACCTTCCCTATCTGCCTGGTCTTTTCCGAATCTTGAGGTTGGCTTCCAGTCTAACCGGATGCAGCTAAGTACCATTATTTTACATGGAGCGACAGCCTATGCCTATCTGCCTGACCTCTACAATACATTTAGTACTAGGTAATATTATACGATACCCCTTAGTAAGATTGGTTGTAGTTTCGGATCACTGATTACCTGTAACGACTATCAAGGATATGCATTGGATCCCCTACTCCTAAGAAATTTGTGTCGGTCCATCTACCAAACACTCTGTTTAACGCTGTTGGGGTCCTCTTTGGGACATTATCACAAAATCTTTCGGTTAGCAACCTCCGTCAGATTTTATCTGTTTATTTACCCTTAAGGGCCCCAAAATAAAATCCACTGTTATTTCTAGTTAATACTCGTAATACACAGAATCTGTGATTAATATCATTGTTATTATTATAGAAAGTGATGATAATTATTTTCCATGATAAACCTTAAAACTGTGCTCATTAAAATCGTTTATCGTTATTTGTTATTCAAACGACCTCATTATCTGAATATATGGTAATTGTATGTTGCCGCGGTATGGTCAGCAAATTGTCATTGTTATGACAACTAACATTTAAATGATCTACTTGTTTATTATCGTGAAACAATTGGATTTTATGCTGCTTTGCAATTTTTTATTATAACTCATTTGTGTTCCATTGCAGAACAACGACCTTCCTTTACTTATCCCTATCCAGTAATGTTATATGCCAATCCCTGCGCAAAAAGTTGAGTTTGTCTTGCCATCTCCTTCTGGGCCTTACAATCGCGTTGTTTCTATTTCTTGACCTTGTTTGCCTTTTAAAATGTGTTAGAAAATGTTTTAGATTACACAACCTACTGAGATGTTACTGCCAGTCCTGTGGAAAATTATTCGAATACCTCAGTCACATTCAATCGCTGAAATCCTAGTACCTTTTTTCTAACTGTACTTTTCAATAATAATAAATTAGCATTTTAAATAATAATTATTTATGTAAATAGTTTTCCTTTTAGATAAAAAACTTTTATAAATATCGGTCAAATGACTTTAAATTAGGTAATTTAGATTTTTCAATCATGATTTCTACACGAGTTCTGCTGCTTTTAGTTCTTATAAGCTGTGCCTATGGTCATAAAAAAGTGAAAAGTAAGTTTATAGTAAATATTAATATGTAAAGTAAATATTCTTGAATTTTACTATTCAATATTCTATATTATTTACCTCTAAACTTTTAGACTCTTTAAATAAACGAGAATTATTCTCTTGCCCTTATCCCAATTAATTTGGGGTTGGCACAACACATTTTCTTCTCTCATACTTCACTATATTATTTCTCATAATCCTTTAGTATAATCATTCGATGAAAATATTTAGATTTCCTTAGCCGTCCTGAAATACGGCCCATATTTTTTTTTGTATATGCCTATGCTTAAAATCGATGCCTAAAATGATAGTAGGTATTACAAAATACAAACATTTCATTTAGCATTTGTAAGCTGTATAAATGCCTCAAATTCTATCTACTAAAATAAAATAAAACAAATTCCATTATACACTAAGGTAATTTCCCTATTGGTTTCCTGTTTTCCCTCCCCTCTCCTCTCCTATCTCCTCTATCTAGACCAAATTTTAAAGAAAGCAGCTGCTTTGTTGCAATATTACTGCATTCAGCTACAAAAGGCAGGTTGTCCTTCTATTCTACTTTGTATGAAAGTGGGGTAAACTAAGATCAAACAGGTTTTGGTACTGTGCCAATTTTTCAGAAGATATTGCAAACAACTTGGATTTCTCATTCGCATTGAGATCGCAAGCTTTAATTTTGGTATTATGTAATGCATTTTCATTTGGACTGTGTTATTTTCTGCTTTAACTGGTTTCTTATGATTATGATTATAATATGATGTTTGAGCTTCTCGACTTAGTTTTTCAAGCAAATATTTTCGTGTTACTTACTTTACTTCTTGCTTTGTTCGTAGTATTTAACTAGTATTGTAATAGTCCGGCCTAAAACTTATTTTGAGCTTTACCGCCACAGACAATGTATTTTATTACGATACTTTCTTATTACAAGTTTAAAGCAATGAAAACGGGTTATTTACCATATTTTTTGTTTATCAGAGTTCTTGGTATTTCAGCGACTAATGATTTTTCTGTGTAAATGAATAATGTTGGTGATACTGTCAGTTTAAAAAACGTATAGATGGTTATTATCGACCGGCGAAAAATAAAAGACACCATTATTCCATGTATTTTCAGAATTGAATTTTCTCATTTCAAAATTTCAAGATATCTCATGCTTCTATTTCATGTTTTACTCCATACTTTTATTGATCTCTATAAATCTAACTATTTAATTAATTTTACGTTTATTTTACCAGAAGACAAAAAACATCATGACCACAACGTCGGCATCATCGGAGGGCACAAGATCTCCATCGAAGAAGTGCCGTTCCTAGCGTCGGTCCGTCTCAATGGCACCTACCATTGGTGTGGTGGATCTATCATACATGAGAGATTCATCTTAACAGCAGCTCATTGTATTGTACCGTAAGTAACTTAATTATAGTTATTGTCGGGTTCTGTATGCCATGGAACTCTATCACTGAGCTTCAGCGAGCGGAGTTCGCACAACTGAATTTTGGATCAATTTTTTTGACTGAATATTTTCTATCGACATTATTATTACATTACAATTATTATCGGGACGAACTCGACTATTTTCGCAGGGATTGGAAAATAACATCATTATATAGGGATAAATCGTGGCTTAATAAGAACTGCCACTTAAGGTCGATCTTTAGGAAAAGCTGTGCTTGCCTAGGTCGGTCTGTGGATGGGTGACCGCCCGACATACCGAGTTTCCTCCGTGCCTCGGAAAGCACGTTAAGCTGTTGGTCCCGGCTGCCATATATATATAGATCTTTGGCAGTCGTTACAGGTAGTCAGTTACCTGAAATTCTGACATCCAGTCTTACCGAAGGGTATCATATTACCTAGTATTAACTGGGTTGTGGGGGTCAGATAGGCAATCGCTCCATGTAAAATACTGGTATTCAGCTGCATCCGGTTAGACTGGAAGCCGACCCCAATATAGTTGGGAAAAGGCTAGGCAGATGATGAGATAGGGATAAATGAAAAAAAATAAAACCGACTTCGACAAAAATAAAACACAAAAAAGTGAAAAATAAAAAATCAGCTTCTGAAGTCGGTGACTTTGGTTTGTTTGATTTCATGTTTTTGCCACCGACTTCTGAAGCTGATTTTTTATTTTTCACTTTTTTGTGTTTTATTTTTGTCGAAGTCGGTTTTATTTTTTTGTAAAAAAGTTTTTATTTTTCACTTTTTAGTGGTTCACATGTGCTTACCCCTTCACAACGTTATGTTATGTTATGAACTGGTGTAAACAATAGACAGACAATATGAGATTTCAGCAATCCCAGTCTATTTGCTATCATTTATTGAGGAGTTCCGTTGCCTATCTCCGAAGTTTTTCATCAGATCTTCACAAAATAGTTTTTATAACCTTTGTAGTGAGTACAGGCGTGATATTATGTTGTGTGATGGCGTAAACAATGCTTAGATATGCTATAACAACAATCGCGGATAATCTGCTGTTATTTATTGAAGAGTTCCCCCGATTTCTACAAGATCCCATCATCAGATATTAAAATGGTGACAATGGGACCACACGGGAAGCACCAGCTTTCAAATGAAAAAAGAATTATGAAAATCAGTTCACCCAGTCGCAAGTTATGAGCTAACAAACATATAAAAAAAAAAAAAAAATACAGTCGAATTGATAACCTCCTCCTTTTTTTGAAGTCGGTTAAAAAGAGGGAAGGGAGGCCTTTGCCCTGCAGTTGGACACAAATGGCTAATAATAATCATAATTATGCTAAGAATAAAATCACTAAAGCTTTAAGCTCTGCCGTCTGTCTGTTTGTTCGACCATCTGACCATCAACATTTTACTAAGTGGTCCGTTGAGATTTTAATTTACAGAATACTTCTTACATTGGCTTCATGTCATTACAAATATGAAAAAGAAGGTTAAATAGATATAGAATTATATCAAATATATGTACTATACAGAATTATATCAAAGTCAAGAAACCGTAAAACCAAAACTGTTTTGTAATACATTCATTCTATTAAACATTTTATCACAGTTTTGCACCCGTTTCTAAATCCCCGCATTGCTTGTAGGCACTTGCATGAAAGGTTCATACAATTATGTAACTTACTTGTGACCCAAAAATAATTTTATACGTTGTTTGTTGTTCATAGGTTCGTTTATAAGGCGAGGCAATATATATTAGTAAGTATTTCCTTCTAGGATGTCTCAATAGCAGTCCAAAATTTGGATTTGTGCTAGATTGATGGCAATTAGGCTCGGCCTGGGACAAAAAATACTGTTGTAATGTAGGCGTAATAGAGATGCTTTCTGACTAAAAAATATGATTCTGTTTAGTCCGTCTGTTAGATTATCAAAAAAAAATCGATATGTATTTTTTGTTTAATCAAATAACTAATAATAAATAATTAACAAAAATATAACGTGTCAAAGATCATGAGTGAGGGCTTGTGACGTCACTTTCTGCTAAAAAACCAAACTGAAACTTGAACCAAACTGTGACACCACACGGCTTTTCGAAGCTCTGTATCGTCTTCATTTTTTGTTTAAGAGAAAAAATAATTCAATTCAGTTCATTTATTTGTAAAGACATGTTTGCTTTAGAGAAATAATATTAAAATTTTTTGGACAGCTATCCGACGGACTAATTAGATTATTTTGTCAGTAACCCTATTGGTATACAAGTACACTGGTTAGCTTTCGGAGAAATATTCGTTTTGTCATTGTTGTTATTTACCTGTTTCAGATATAACAATATTTTCACACAAAAAATAATGTATCTATCTTTATTTAGTTATCTTTTGTACAAACAAAATAGTGTATCAAATCAAACACATAACTAAGAACTGATAGAAAACAATATCAAATATCTAACGAAGCAAGGTACCATTTATTTCTTTTGATTTACCAAAAGGCAGAAGAATTCATACGGAAAGTATATTGTTTCGCCCATTTACTGTCCTCTTTGAGTAATCATTTCGGTATATTTTCTCATATTACATCTGTGACCTGCTTAGAAATGTTTACTTTCATTTATTTTTCCTTTGATAACACACAATTTATGAGGCGTCTTTGACCTTCATTTTCTTCGTTTCACTCACCTCATAAAGCAGAAATAAATTTATTCTGAATAAAGGCCAACGCATATTATGTCACGTCATGTTCTCAAAAACTCTGCCGTAACCCAGATATAGCAGTTTTTTAAATATACGCATTTCAAAGTTTTTTTATGTTCATTACCGATGTTTTCGGTAAACCAATCACAAAACATTTTTTTTTTAAAACGTGGCCCCACGTTAGGAATTTCTCCTGTATCGTGGGTGCGTTTACAAAAATTTTAACTCACGTACACAAATCAAACACCCGGACCCGAAACGACTATCTGTAGGCCATACAAATATTTGTTCCGTGCGGGGATCGAACCCGCGACAGGCTGCGCAGCAATGCAATCGCTCGGGCACTGCGCCAACCGTGCCGCCAAACATTGTGCTGACACTGACTTTAAATATCTCCATGACGCATTTACTATCACATGGAACTATTCAAAGAAAAGTCTTATTAAATAAAACCCTATGTAAAAGTTTGACCCTCCGTGACCAGCAGGTTCCCAGTTAAGTATAGTTTAACAAAAAAATTATCGCGATTACGAGGAGAACACTTCGACTTTGCTTTCACTTCGCTTTCAACTTAGTTTAAGGTACTTTTACACCCACTCTAAGTGCGTTGAATTTAAAATTGACTTATAAATAGGACTAGCAATATTAAAGTGCAAAAAGGCCTTTATTGAATAGGCTGATTGAATGCTGAATAGGCAAAAATTTACGATGAATCGGGACTGATTTACCTTTCCAAATTTCCAATTTGAGAAGGCTAAGGAAATCGGGGATTATCCTAGAAAATGCCTTTCATGTACCTTGAATCGTTTTTCAGTACCTACCTTTACTTTTAAAATGACATTTAATACTGCTAGACCAACGTTTAGTGGTTGCAAATTCTGAGCATGAGTCTCTAGGTTCGATTCCCGGGTCAGGCTGAGTGTTATTGGGTTTTCCACCAGGAATTTCTCAGTGGCAGCCACGGAATTTGGAGTTATGCCCGGTTGATGGCAATAAGCTTGCCCCCTATTACGTGGGACTTAAACATAACTGGCGAAATGTGTCAGTACTATTTACCCGACTACGGCGAAGCCAAAAGCAAGGGAAATGATTTTGGCAGTCTGTGTATGTATGTATGTATGTTCCACCGTAGCGCCTAAACTACTGAACGGATTTTAATAAATTAGGTGTCAATAGATTCGTAAGAATAGCCCGGGTGACATAGGCTATATAAATTTTATAGATTCTTTTTATAACGGAATTTAAATGTCAAAAACTTACCTCAAAAAATATAAAATTGAGATAATCATAGCAAGTTTGGTATCAAATGAAAGGTCTTGGCGAGCACATTACAAATATGTATTATATTATAGTTTGAGTACACACAAAAATAAAATTCAAATAAAAAAATTAGGTATGTTCAAAAATATAAAACCCGACTACTAACAAAATCGCGGTCTTAAAAGTAGAAAACAAGAAAATAATTGTTGTCTGATATTCTTCGTAGTCACATGCCACCTTGCTAATGGCAATTAGCAGCTGACTTCTGTATCAATGAGAACGCCATGAAGGAGCATCAGGTATCAGTGGCATGCGACTACGAAGAATATCAGGCAAGAATTATTTTCTTGTTTTCTACTTTTAAGACCGCGATTTTGTTAGTAGTCGGGTTTTAGATTTTTGAACTTAATTTTTTTGTATTACAGGTGTGAGGTTATGTTTTATCATACAACAACATTGTTTCATACTTAAACATTATTTTACATAAAAAGATCCCTACGAAAAGAAAAGTCAACACACAATATTCAATTTCCTCAGAAACTCTTTCAATATATTCCCTTCTGTATTTACGATTGTATTGCGTCATATAAAAGAAACTCCTCTCAAATGACTCTCAACTTTATTTCCAGGAACAGGAAGTTCAAAGTCCTTGTTGGCACCGACAAGGTAAACAAAGGGGGAAAGCTATACGACGTTGAAAAAATTATATCACATGAATTGTATTCTAATATCACCAGTGATTATGATATTTGTATTCTCAAGCTGAATGAATCCTTGACTTTTGGCCCAACAGTGGGAAAAGCGCTGTTGACTGGGAATGTTGTGAAGCTGAAGAAGGGTACCAAGTTTAATACGACTGGCTGGGGATACACGAATGTAAGTATATAAATAAACTAAGCCATTGATCCCAGAGAAAAGAGCAGCAGTAGCCCACTGGTGGCGGCCCCGATTTACAAACGTTCGTCTTGAGTTCTAACCTAGGCAGGCACATTACTTTGAGTAATTTATTTCATCACTGCTGCTCTTCAAACGGTGAAGGAAAACTTCGTGAAGAAACCAGCATGTCTTAGAAGCAAAAAATTCGAAGACATGTGACAACTACCAACCCGCACTGGGCTCGCGTGGTAGATTATAGCCCATCCCTCTCCTAGAGAGGAGGCCTAAGTCCCTGCAGTGGGGACATTATAGAATGATGATGACGATTGATCCCAGCTGTCAATAGATCTTTGACGTTACAGGGTAGTCAGTGGCCCGAAAGTCTGACAACCAGTTAGACTGGTTGTTGTGACCAAGGGATATCGTATTACCTAGTACTACTCGTAAGTAGAGGGTCAGATAAGAGACTCCCATGTCAAAGACTGGAATGGTAAGCTGCATTTGGTTAGATTGGAAGCCGATACAACATAGTTGTGAATAGGAATGGCAAATGATTATGATACGAGTCCCATGCTTTCACTGAAAAGAGTCCGTAGAAAAAAGACAGACATATTTGTTAGTAAATGCTTTAGTGCTCAGAAAGGCATAATTCATTTGGGCAAATCAAAATAGAACAAACGTTTTAAGTAGGTAAGCAGCTACCAGATAGGTTTGGCGATGGTAAAACTTACATTTTTAGGGTTTATTTTATTATAAAGCTACACTGGCAAAATAAAGATATAATTAATCTCATCAACGCAACAGACTTGTACATTAAAAAAAAGAACTTAATAACAACAGACATTGATGATGAAACAGAAATTAAAATTGATCCGAGAGAAAGCATTGAAGAGGCTTGTAACAAATCAAAATTAATCGATATAGACACTCAAGTCTAGACAGAAATTAATAGTAGCATTAAATGCGACACGATACCTAAATATTAAAATGACGGGCCTGAAATATTATGAGCTGTCACACCATTTAATATCGCCAGTGACGATGAATAATATAAGACTCTTATTAGATTTGAGAGGGTGTAACAGGGCTGTTCTCCATTTTTATTTTCATTGGAGAATAGGCAAAGAATTACGAAGATGAGAAAACGAATGGAATAATTTAAAGACTTGAATTTAAAATGGAACAAAATCTTTATAAATTTAACTGTTCAAGTAAAATAGAAATTCGAACAAGGCGAAACGAAGTAAAAATGTTTGCTCCTGAATTCTTTTCTTAAAAAGTAGTAGACAATTTTTGTTTACATTAGATTCAGTCGCATTTGGCATTGGTTCTGGCAGTATTGGACAGTTACTTTTCATTAAAATTTTATTTTTAATTGTGTTTCTCCAGGCTAATGGTAGTATCGCTAACGACCTCCAACAAGCAGCAGTGCCTTACGTGACGAAGCTTCACTGTCAGTTCTATTATGGCAAACAAGCACGGATCACACCCCGGATGCTGTGTGCTGGAGGAAGAGGGAAGGATTCTTGTATGGTAAAGACTATTCCATCAGCTTTTAAACTGATATTGTCACTAACACTGAAAACGGGATATTTACCATGTTTACTTTTCGTTTCAAGCACCTGTTATTTTGGTAATGTTACAAGCATCACTGGTCCTCCGTGTTCGAGTGGTTTAGGCGTTTGCCTTGTAACCCGGTGGGCGTGGATTCGATTCTCACGGGAAGCATATTACTTTGTAAAGTTGTTTCAAGTTTGGTTAGGACATTGCAGACTTGAATCACTTGATTGTCTGGCGGTCATCAAACCATGTCAGATGCCCTCCCAACTCCCAACAGTGGAAACATTGATTATGCTTCACTATGCTATGGTAGATGATTAAATCACTTTTATTTCCAGGGTGACAGTGGAGGTCCCTTGACTTGGAACAACGTGCAAATAGGAATAACGTCTTTTGGAGCTGGTTGTGGCATAGTTCCAGGTGTCTACACAAAGGTCTCTGTCTTAAAGCCATGGATTGAGGAGACCATTGAAAAACATCATAAGAAAGGAGAAAAGAAAGGAAAAAAGAAAATTCAGAAGAGTCAGATGATTAAAAAAATCTTTAAACGTCCTCTACAGTAAGGTTTTCAGATGATTTGTACTTCATCTTCGTCCATATGTTTTGCTTCTGAAATAAATACACGTAAAGGAACTTCATAGTTTTGTATGTTTGTTCCCAAAATCCTTTGCGTAATCAATTTTTTTTTTTTATTCTTTTCGGGAAACTTACAGCTGATACAAACAGTATTCTTAACAACTGGGAATTAGAAGGCCACTTACAAGGTTCCACAAATAAATACATGAAACAAAAAACTAAAAAGACAACAAAAAGAAGGAAGTAATTACTAATTTGCTACAAGATAAATTAGGAAACCCAGTAGGATTGATAAAACCAAAAAACCAAAAAGAAATAAAAACCATACAGATACAAAACACAGATACAAAATAATGTCTTCACCAACACATTCTTAAGCCTAGAAACACTGGTGTTGAAAATGTCCAAATCAAGCTCACCAGCTAGTTTGTTAAAGCCTCTGCTCGCACGGATAAGAAAAGAATTCTGTCTGTACGCGGACTTGGAGTGAGGGACATGCAGCAAACTAGGTTTGCGAAACATTTTGCAGTGTGTAACCAATCCTAAACTACTCAACATCTCAGGGCAGTCTATTGTACCATTTGCGATCTTAAACAAATATACCATATCAGCAATGGATCTGCGCTCATACAGTGGTAAGAAATGAAACTTCCTGCATCGTGCTTCATAATTGAGGGTATATTTTCGAGGTTTTGTACTGCAAGAAACGTAGGAAGCGTTTTTGAATACCCTCAATCCTGTATATATAAATATTATAAATAGGGTTCCACACCTGCGAGGCGTAGGTACTCTAAATGACTTCGGACAAAAGCACAATATAGGATTTTGTCTTATTGTTTTTAAAATCAGCTGATAATCTTAGTAAGTACAAAACCAAGTGCGTTTAGATGCTATACTAGCAATGTTTTCAATAATATGTTCATCAAAAAGCAACTTGAAGTCAAATGTGACACCTAGATCCATAATAACGCTTATTCTGTTTATACTCGTATTAATGTAACTTATACCGAAACGTAATTGCATGCGGCTTGCGTGTGTAGGTACACACGGCTACACATCAAGCTATACAAAACCAGTTAATCTTGGCCTCACTTTACTAGATCGTTTCGCACAATGAACGATCAGATTATACTGGTTTTGTATAGCTTGATGTGTAGCCGTGTGTACTAACAAAACATTTGGCAACATTGAGTTCGAGTTTATTAAGGAGACAATAATTTTGAAGTCCATCTAAATCCCGCTGTAAATTAAAACAGTCGGAAAGTTTCGTTAAAGGGCATAAAATTTTCATGTCATCAGCGTAAAGAAAGAGTGGAACGGGTAAAGCAAGAAGCAATGTCATTTATGAAAATAATAAAAAGTAAAGGAACCAAAAGGGATCCTTGTGGTATTCCCGAGGGGATTTGAACGGTTACAGAACTGTATCCATTTAGTACAACTGTTTGACAGCGATTCTCAATATAAAATTTAAACCATCTGAATAAATCACCTCTGATACACACCGCAAGCAATTCAGTATACATTGAACACATCCTTGAAAGAATAAGTCCTGGTAAGAAGTCGTTGTCAGTCAAACCTCAGGCATGACTAAAACTAGATCCTCCTCATCCTAGATCACCTGTTTACCAAAACATGTCAGGGTTGGCTTCCAGTGTAACCGGATGCAGCTGAATACCAATATTTTACATAAAGCGACTTACAATCTGTCGTCCACATTGTGTTGCTGCCAGACTTTTAGGCCACTCACAACGACTAACTAAGCAAGACAAACAACAGCCACGACCATCAGTTTAACACGGTTTTTGAGGCACGCAGGAAACTCAGCATGTAACGGGTTTCTGTGTCCCTGAATCTGAACCTGAATCTACAGTCAGACAACAATCAACAAGAAACTTAAACCGAACTGTTTTCTGCAAAAAAAAACATGAAAACGTGTGTGTGGTATCTATACATAAGATAATTATATTTGAATCCAAAAAGCAGACCATATAAATAGAATCTCCTCCTTTTCAATACATTTGTGCGTGTTATCGTCTATAATGCCCTTTTTATGTTCATGTCTACTCCATGAAGACAAATACGACTGAATCTTTTTATTTCTATCGTAATCCAGTTTAAAGGAGCCATCAAACTCACTCGATCTCCCGGAATCCATTCAAATATAATATGGCGGAACAAGAGTATAATAACGTGAAGAAAACCTCGTAATTTACAAGAAAGTAGGTTATTAACTGAAAAATACTTTTACCGCAATAAATCTCGTTTTTTCCGCAAATTGGCGGTCTGTAACAGAGTGTTAGGTTGCGGTCTGAGGTGAGCGAATAATCATAGGCGGGACGATGGGGGGCGGTGTCTCTTACTACTCCAATAGCCTTCAATAGATTTGATCTTCAGTAAGATGCGTAACATTCGTAAACAACATCTGATCTATTGGGGCTATTCCTTAAACAAGGAATTCGCCACGAAAAACCCCGCCTTGTCAAGGAAGTTCACTACAATTCTGTACTCTCAATTAAGCGAATAATCCCCCATGCTAACTTTACAGAAGACCTTTGTAGTGGAGAACAAAGCCTTTGAGATGTCTACAAACATTTTAAGCCTAAGCGAAAATAACATTCACTATAAGCACAGCTTCGAGAAACAAATAAAGGAAATCGCTCATACAATCTCACCCGCCTACTCAGTCCTCGCCCTACTACATTTCCACCGCTTTCATATCCGACGTAATTACATATTTTTGCAAATAATAACCGTGCTAGTAACAGAGTTGGGGCCTCAAGATGGGCTGTTAACAAGATTTCCCTTTAGAAGACTAGACCGAAATAAAACGAAAAATCTTTGTAAATAAATTACCTAAGACTTTCAGCATCCCGCTTGATAAATTAGCCTCGGACTTTCGTTACTTTAGAATGCTTTATTTTGAAGAATTTCTTGTAAAAGGTACTTGAAGTAAAGGGTTTTTTTCTCGTTTATTTCTTCTGTAAGTAGCCAGGCCTAATTTTGTAGACCTTTTATCGTTTTGCCCTTTTTTTTTGTTTTACTCAGTTATGTATTTAAGATTCCAGTTCTACAAAGGATTTATTTGCATAGCTTTTTATTTATCAAAGAAAAACTTAGAGATATTCGTAATTTGATTCAGTAGGATGAAATAGTTTCTGAGAAAAAGTTAAAAGGGTATGAAAAGCTTTAGCATAAATACCCACTTTTCTCCTGGATTTTTTTCTGAATCTTAGAAGAAATCCTTCCATCATATTATTTAGTTTATATTTTAGTAGTAAAAATTAATTGCTACAACTAATTCTTGGAATTTTAAATCTCTAACAGCAAATACTCTGAGAGTGAATAAAATTAGCAAATCAAAGTTAATTAGCTCTTAATTTGCTCTGCAATAAAAGTATTTGGAAAACCTTCCTTTTATATTTTTTTAATAAAAATCTAAAAGAGACTAGTCGGAATGATTTGACAATTTACGGCTATTTGAGGGTAGAAAAAACTCAAGAGTTAACAAGCAGCGAATCATCGAACGAAATCTGAATAACTACGAGACGCGTGGTAAACACGTAGATCCAGACGATGCAGACATTACCTCCTGTAACCTCACAAACTTTTTTGATTGTAAGCCCATTTTCTCAGAATTTAAATTGTTTTTTTTTTTTTTTAGTCGAAATTGAAATTGCTTTTGACTGCCTCGTTGGTCTAGACAGTGGTCGCAATCACGACTGCTGTGCATAAGGTCCTAGGTTCCACTTCCCAGGCCGGGCAAAGTGTTAATTTTGGTTCTTCCATCAGAAATTTTCCCGGTAGCAACCATGCATGTAATTTGGATGTAGCCCGGTTAGTGGCAATAGGGGATCGGACTGACTAAAAAAATATGATTTTGTTTATTCCGTCAGTTAGATTATCGAAAAATATTGGATACGTGTTTTTTGTTTTATCAAATTAATAAAAATTTTCGAAGATAAAAAGTGTCAAAGATCATGGAGTGGGGCTTGAAACGTCACTTGTAGGTACAAAATCTTAAGACGTCACACGAGTTTTCGAAGCACTGATACAGTGCTTCGAAAACTTCATTTTTTGTTTACGTGAAAAAAGAAAAAATATGTGGTCAATATTTTTTGTAAATCTATCTGACGGACTAATTAGTTTGTTTTTGTCCGATCCCCTATTGGCTCGCCCCTACTACATGGGACAACATAACTGCCGAAATGTGGGAGAGTACTATTAGGTATACCTCTGTCTAACCTCTCAGAGATTACAAGTGTGATGATACGTATTAAAAATCTGAAAGAGACTAGTCGCAATGGCTTGACAATTTACTCTTTACTAACGGGTCACGGATTGGTACCGTGTTTCTCAGAATTGTAATTGTTTTTGACTGTGATTAGTTTTAAATCAAAGGATCACTAAGGAAAGGTAGCGAGAATTTGATAAAACGGGTAAAGCCGATCTGTTAATTAAGGTGTTCCTTGGAAATATCAGAGCCTACCATTCCTAGGCAAGTTATATTTAATCAGAGTGGGTGGGGAGGGAAGACAGTATTCCAGCGTAATGAGCTCCATCACAATCGATGTTCCAGTTCCTGTGGTCCTGGAGCCCCACCACAAAAGATGATTCATTTTGTATCCTGCTCTTTGTGCAGCTCCATTTACAGCTTGGGGAATGCGATGCCACTACCAGCGCTATATGCAAACATACATAAAGTCACGCCCTTTTTCCATGAGGGTAGACAGAAACCACAGAACGTCACCCGCTACAATCCTAACATACTTCATACCAGCGCTATTATTTAATAGCGCTGGTATGAAGTGGTTTCTGCCTACCCCCATGGAAAAAGGGCGTGACTATATAGCAAGTATCTATTTAGATATTTGCTGTATAGTTAGTTGTTTAGATGCTTGACACTTATATACTTATATAGATACTTTAAACTACTGAACTTTTTACTAAAACGCGAAGTTTAAGTTTATTATTAGGTATTCAAAATCTTCGACTCGACGAAGAATAAAAACCTTCTTTTTCATATAATATTTTCACATTCCGTTATACACAATACGCTATACTCAATATCAATAATAAAACCAAAGAGCATAAAATACCGTATTATTTTACATCACAAAGTTCACTAACTGCTATAAAACAAGGTTTCGGTTTCAAACGAATATCATTACGTACCGTCTACGTACCCTCTACGTGACTTACTCGTCACCACCCCTTAATGTCTTTTTTACTTTACTTTACTTTACCGCGTAAACTTGAACATGTCGCGAAAGTTTAAGGAAGGAGCCTAATTTAGATTCTGAGGAAAGATACCGTTATCTTTAGAAAGATCTTCTGGGTATCACGTCTTTTGCGGAGTTTCCGGGTTAATGTTAATCTAGTTGTTGATTGCTGTGGTTAATATTATGTTTAAACTAAAGCTGAGAAATACGTTACAAATTTTTGGTGTAAACCATACTAATATAATAAAGAGGTAAAATTTGTTGTAGGTTTATATGTAGGGGTATTTTTCTTTCTAATAACCAAAAATGGTATCACTGATAGAAAAATACATTATTACACGGTATTAAAGTGTTTAAGTTGGTACCTATAACAATACATAAATTTAAACAATTTTAGCGTTAATTTTTTTTACTCTTGACTTTTTGTCCGCAAGAGGGTGTGATTTTAAATTTGAGCAATATTTTGGAAATGTACAAGTGAGGCAAGGGCCTTTGATATCATTTGAAAGGTCAAATGATATCAAACGCGGAAAATTAAGACGGTTCTAACGATACCTCATATGTCGAGTTCCGTTAAGTAGATTAGAAGCTATGAGGGAACAGATGAAGATACTCACATACATACAAACATAATTATATACATACATACATAGCCAGTCAAAATCATAACCCTCCTTTGGCTTTGCCGTAGTCGGGTAAAAATAGGATGGTTCTAAACAACATTTTCTTATACCAACATATTATCGTAGCAAATCGAGTTGTAGATATGCTACGCCGTAGCAATCGTCACGTGTGCTACGACGTAGCAAAATTACAATAGACTTTATTAAAACTGAGAGACACGGGCTCCAGAGCTAGGTCAGTGTACCTGTATTTCAGGAGCTGGTGACTTCTTCTATTTAGGTTACAATGGGTAAGTTTTATGCAACAAAAGGTGTGAATTAAATATATAATTGGGGAAATAACTTATACTATAACGAAGGACTAGGACGCCTAAGTGTTTTATTTGGTATTTGTATTTAAGTGAGTATTAACTTTTAGTTTAAATTTTTAGCATCTATTGTACATAATATATAAAACTAATAAATACAATTCTATAACGAAGTATTCAATTTTGGATATATCCGTGGAGGTTTGTAATTAGCAATTTGATTATATATTACTTTTATTATAGTTGTCTGTAAAATTTCCAAAAACTAAAAAAAAAACTTAAGCTCCCATAGTCCTGGATTTTACTTTTGGTAGATCAAGACACAACTTGACAGTGACAGTATACAAGAATCATACAACACTCAAAATAATTTATTTATCGTTTTCTTTTAAACACATGAACACTGGTTTTTCTTTTGAAATTCGCAATCGTCACTCAGCATTACGTGCTCCGTCTCTTAAATATTTATGGCAAAAACTTGGCAATACAACCACGTTATTTTTCATTTTTACGGCTTAACCTTATATATTCGAGCGTTATTCTAGCTATTCAAGATTTCATATTTTATTATCTTTTGAAGTTTTTATTATGTTTGCTATTAGAAATAGGTCTTTTATTCGACTTAATCTATTACAATGACGGTTTCAGTGATTTATATGCTTACTGTGACTTTATATACGAACATTATGTAACGAATGATTTTCAGTTTCATAGCCTGCTTCCAAGTTTTGCTTAATTTAAAATGTGATTGTTTGTTGCTTTTTAGTTTTTTCAGTCGGGTTTTTCTAGTTTTTTAACTACTTTATTCGTAATAGTACTCTCAAAATACCATGTTCCTGAAAATGTAAAACGTTAATCAACATAGTAGGTGAAAATCACCTGAACTCTGTGTAAACAATAAATGATTATTAATTTATATCTTTTCTCCTTTTATTTTTCACGACTATCATTAGGTACTGTTTACCTAATGCGATAGTGAATAGAAGCTATAGTAGGTAATACAGCATCCGATTATAGATGACATCATTCAGTCCTTTCAAAGTTATTATACAGTTGCAACTTAACATCAACCTAACACTCAACAGAATAAAGATTATTTCACCATTTTACCGAACCAACCAAATCACTAACCTCTTTTCAAGACTATCACAGCCAAAGCCCTCATATTTGCGTGCCATCAGACACAAGACAGTCAAGAACACGAACATGCTAATCAAACACGGCGATCACGTACAAACAGCTCAGTCACAGTCCTAATTAACGAGCCAATCATGTGAAGAGAGGCTGGTACTTCGGCCAAGATCGGCGGAGATCGGAAAAGCTCGGCGAATCACGTCACAGAGTTGCTGGTATAGTTAGTGCCCAGCGTTACTTGACCCCTCATATACAGAAGAAGATTGTGAGCAGAGGGGTCAGGTTATGCTGGGCACTGACTGTACCTTGGCGAAATGGTGGTAGAGATCGGCAAAGCTCGGTGAAACTCGGCAAATCTCGGAACAAGTCGTATTTTGGTGACATTTTGTTTATTAAAGTGATTAGTTCTTGTTAGTAAGCGTGTGGGTGGAATACTGTTATGATATTAGGAGATAATTCATTTGCGGGTAGACATAGGTAAGTATTATATTATTTGTATGAGGTTTCATGTTAAATAATAACAGATGAGGAAATCATAATTAAAAAAATGTGATTAAGACAATATTTCATCATCATCATCAGCCTATAATGTTCCCACTGCAGGGACTCAGGCCTCTTCTCTAGGAGAGGGATGGGCGATAATCTACCACGCGGGCCCAGTGCGGATTGGTAGATGTCACATATCGTCGAATTTTTTGGTTCTAAGACATGCCGGTTTCCTCACGATGTTTTCCTTCACCGTTTTGAGAACAGTGGTGATGAAATAAATTACACAAAGTAATGTGCCTGACGGGGTTTGAACCCACGACTCACTGTTCGTAAGTCGGGGCTGCCGCCACTGGGCCACCACTGCCTATCTGAAAGAAAGACAATATTTAGTGAAATGTTAATGCACTAATTCACATATTTACATAAACTCACGCCCTTTTCCCAAGGGGTTAGGCAGAAACCACAGGACACCACCTGTTTAATGGTCCTTATGTACTCCTTTTGCCTCGTCCACATTCAAACATTTAGTCATACACGCACGCACACCGGTTGCGAGTACCGTATTACGCAATTCACCTCTCTGACCAAACCATTAAAGCATAATAATTATGTTTTTAATTTTTTGTCCCTACATCTTCATTTTAACTGCAACATTTTCGTAAGATCATACCATACCGCACTAATTCACCTTTGCTCGAAACCTTTCCAAAATAAAAATATAATAAAAATGCTCAATTCACATAAAATTAATTCAATTTTACAACACCAAATTTTAGCACAAAAAGAGGTGTCAGTTACCAAACTTCATGTACACGAACATTTTTAAAATAATAGCGAGCATTTCGCACCAACTACAAAAAATATTTCCGTCCTAAAAATATACGAAAAACGGAAACCACGAGAGAGACTAACGAATATTAAAAGCCAAAACTGCAGCGGAAAACCATAATAAAATATACCTCGTTGGTAGCCAGACCACATTTTAAAAACGTAATTACCAACAGTTTTGCAAAGTGAAGCATAGACAAATAGAAAAAAATGGCGTATAATTACGGTGGCACAGACAATTAAGTATTCATCCCACAGCGGCGCTGCAGTCCATTCACAGTTTTTTTTACCTTTGAAAGCTGCAGTCTAACAGCAACTTTATTCTTACGAAATAAAGATCATTATTATTTGAACAGCCTTGTCAGCAACTAACAAGTGCTTCCTTGCTACGAACATAAAGATTGTTGAATATTTTCTGGAGAGCATTCAGCATTGCCAGGTTGCGAAGACCTAGCAATGCTGAAAGCTCTACTGACACCGCAGTGTGATTGATTTATTTAAAGATGAGTAGCCGTATGTCATGCATGAGTTTCTGTGAAAAGATGACTCTTTATTGTCTGTTTTGTGAGGACAAGAAAAACAAGAAGAGAGATTACAAGGAAATATTACTTTTTTTGTTGTATAATAATATGTTTAGTTTAACTGTACAATACTTTTGATGTGTCTGTTACATTGCACATGTTTTCTCAAATAAAAACATTGTTATTTCGACAGCAATGTGGAAGGTAACTGTGAAAAAGAAAGGACTGTAGAGAGCAGAGCATAGATAAAAAAGAATCGATCGTTGCGAAGTTTGCTGTGTAAAAAGTTAGGAATGAAAGCCGTTTTTATGAAACATACTTTTTATGAATAAGAGCGCGGACGTGACATTTTTTTAGGAGAATTTTCGTTAGTTTTCGATGAAAATAAATAACGTGTATTGTATGAGGGTTATTGTTATATTTTTAATTTTTTGCGTTGACCTCCGAACATTATGAAAGGATTTCACTGACCTTATTGGTTAGGTTCTTCAGAAAAGACAGATGCCTAGTACTCGCAAGCGGCGTGTGTGTATGACCAGACCACATAATTTTATGAAAATGGACGCGGTGAAAGGAGTATGCAAAGATTGCAAGGTGACGTTGCGTAGTTTCTGCCTTACCGTATGTAAAAAGGCATGAGTTTATGTATTTAGGCAGTGATTATAACTTTTTTTTTTGGGGCTCTCACTCTGGTGTCAGACTTCTACTGACTGAAAACCACCCTTGTTCCTTCTTAGCCCTTGTGCCGAGGCCACGGTATCTCTTTCAAACAACCCGCAGCCGAAGGTCCTTGAAGAAAGTTGAAGAGGTAAGCTTTCCACGTACACACTAGGCAAAACCACTCTCCTTTTGAACCCTTTTCGTGTAAAAGTTATCGATACGTGAACGTTACTGAGATAAACCGTACTCAAGTGACTTCCAGGTATTGAGGTAAGGTACGTACTTACCTTCGTATTACGTTTCTCGCAAGTCTATAAACCCGACAAGGAAAATATGGAGATTATCTACAGATATTAAGGCATAAAATTTTTCTCATGTATAGCGAAATAAGTTTATGGAAATAAGTCGCGTAAAACTGTCAACATCATCAAATATATTTCTATAATATACGAGTATTACCTATCTACTCAATTTTCCTCTTTTTCCTCATACTAAGCCATATTCAATGTTTATCCCGAATCGAGTCGTATTTTATCATTATTCGAAACGTATCGTATAAATAATGTTCGGGTTTTATCCGCCATATTTTTATTTTGATGCATGGTAACCGAATGTTGTTTTATGATCTAACTAGTGGCGAAATGGATGCCATATTTTATAGATATGACCGTAAATGTCCATTCGCAATAAATAATAGACCTTTGAAGGGTGTTTGATACTCTTCAAATCGAATCTTTATGCCGTAACAGTATTTGAAAATACTGATAAAATGGCGAATAGCATATTTAGCACACAGTGAGGGTTGCTTGAGCCATGTGTCGAGATACATGATAACTGACAAATGTCTCAAACTTTGAAGCTGAGGAGCTCGTGGCTAAATAATATTAGGCGCTCGGATTAATTTTTAGGTTAAGCTCCGCTTGCCAAGGTTGGTGTGTGGATGAGTGACTACCTATTACATACCGAGTTTCCTCCGTGCCTCGGAAAGCACGCTAAGCCGTCAGTCAGCGCCCGAAAGTTTAACAATCAGTCTTTACAAGGGGTATGGTATTACCCAATACTAACTGGATTGTCGATGTCAGATAGGCCGTCACTCCATATTAAAATACTGGTATTCGGCTGCATCCGGTCAGAGTGGAAGACCCCAACATAGCTGGGAAAAGACATAGGCAAATGATGATGAAGTAAATTAGCTATAGCACAAAAAACATCTTTGTTTTGTTAAAAGATAACTCTATATTCCATGTGCAACATTTTGAAGTGCAACCTTTAAAACATTTTAATGAGCTCTATTTTCAGCAAGAACTGAAAATTTCCAGTTCAAAATTCACAGAGAAATGTGTAACATATTTCAATTTGTTACAAAACCGCTGCTGAAATCTGCAAATTGCAGAATGGGAACTCGTGAATTTTGCTTAAAATATTTTGGTTTTCAGTTATACTCATGGTGCAATTTATTCATGTAAATAAAATACCGCTGTACAAATGTAGTTAGATACAAGGACTGACATTCCCGAAAGGTATGAAATGATTGATGATAATTATGTTTTAAATATATAAGTGTCTAATAGACCAAATTAATTTCAAACAGACTTGTATAGGTTAGACGTTAGACCATGTAGTGATTAGAATTTGATCTCATAAGTTGTCGCGGGGTTAGCCCAAGTTAAGATTTAAAAGAATTGTTACATTTTTACAGTTTGACAAAATTGGTTTCTCATTTGTCTATACTGATAGTATATGGGTAATCATTTAGGGAGTATGAAGAACAGGGTATTAATTTTTTTTTTTTTTTTTAAGAAACGTTGCCCCACACTACGAATTTCTCCTGTATCGTGGGTGCGTTTACAAACATTTAAACTCACTTACACAAACACACCCAGACCCGGAACAACTACCTGTAGGCCATACAAATATTTGTTCCGTGCGGGGATCGAGCGGGTTTTGGCGGAGCGGAAGGAGTGTCAGACTTCTACTGACTAAAAACCACCCATGTTCCTTCTTAGCCCTTTGTGTCTGGGGCCGCGGTATCTCTTTCAAACGACCCGTAGCCCCGACAGGCGTCGGCCCTTGCAGAAAGGTCTTCGTCTCACGTAGAAAAGGGAGGATTCTCTGACCAGACAGACAGATGTTGTTCGGTACTTTTGTTTAAGTACGCACAAATATTACGTATTTTCTTTTCATTCTTTTTAAATCGATTAATACTTGATCGACTAGCATATTCCAAAACGGGACATGCCTAAAACGAAACGTTTTTGCAAGCGCGCAACACTGAACGCTGAGGTGTTGCCACATTCTCTTCTCAACGGAAAAAGAAACCCGCACGTTTGCTAAGAGCTCGCTCCGGTAGCTTGAGCCTATAAAACCGATCATCACAATTTTCAATCGTTCAGCACAATAGCAGATCTATATCGACTCCAGCCTACGCGATTACTACATTCATCATCGAAGGACAGGGGCCCCTGAAGAAGACTGCTTCGTCATACCAGGTCAGTCCCAAAATTACGGTCTATGCTAGCCAAATATCTACATTTATCCGACATAATTTAGTTCGAGCCGGATATCACCATCTGGTATTGATATAAACGTATTATTTGTGCTGTACAATAACAATTTCAAGTAAATTCATTTGTCTTTGTTCGTAAGTTGCGAGAACCTACCTCCACTTACAAATTATTAATATCGAGTTTTCGACGACGTCGTGCGATATTTCTCAAAAATACCTATACGTACAGTTCGATCTCAACGAGATCATTCTAATTATATATGGTTTTATATGCTTTTGATCACTTTAGGCGAAATTACATTCGTCTATAATTTTCCAGAACCGGGCGGTATTTAGATATACCCACTTAGAGCGTGCGCGCGTGAAGTCATTTGCCTAGTATTAATAGGTCTAAATACTCTAAATATAGTTTGTTGCAACTCATTTCTTTATTTTGTACAACGTACATTGCATTACATTTAGTATTTACGTACTTAAGTGTGATTTAAAGTTCAGGTATAACATACCGAACACCCAAATTATCGGTTGCTGTCATAATTGCAGTATCGAATAAACTGTAGCTCGTATTGCATACGGCACAGTGTTCAAATTTCTTTAGCTCGGGTTCTACCGACGGGAAATATTATCTTTGTATTTAACATTACATGTTCATTAAACTTAGGTACTTTTAACTTGCGACAAATTATTTATCTCTTTTATTAAACAACTAACATTTTTCTTTTATCTCGTGATAACATTGTTATTCTCCACAGTATAACAACCCAATTTCTTACAAAATGTCCGCTATGGAGATTGAACAATTGATATTTGAACGTGATTTAGCGATTAACAATATTCAAAAAATTGTAGACTGTTCGGACCATGTAGCCGAATTTCGAGTTCGAGTTAAAGAGTTAGCCTCAATCAAAAAATCGTTTTTCCAAGTTCAAGCGAAAATTGAAAAGTTATCAGCAAAGAATGAGTCATTTAATCGCGATGATAATTTAGCCGTGAGAAATCAATTCGATTCTTTGTACTTTAAGGTCCAAGTTGCCTTAGACACGCTTAAGGAGGAACGTAAACAAAGCGTTACGTCCGTCTGCGGCGGATTTGCAGGGTTGTCACACGCGAGCAGCTGCTGCGCTCAACAATCAACGCAATCGCATATTCGTTTACCGCGCTTATCGCTTCAAACATTCACTGGGGTTTTAACTAATTGGAATGCTTTCTACGATTTATTTAAATCACTTGTACATGACAACGTCACCTTAACAAATGTCGAACGCTTCCGATATTTGTTATTATCTTTAAAAGATGAACCGTATAATCTTATCAAATCTATTCCCGTTACGGATTCTAATTACGAAAATGCCTTACAGGTATTAATTTCACGTTATGAAAACAAACGAATCATTTCAACAAAACATTTTGACAACATTTTTGACTGTGAGTCGGTTAACGAGAAAAATGTTGAATCAAGTTTACGTAATTTGATAAATTGTTATCACGAGAATATTACTGCTTTGAAATCATTAGGTTTACCAGTTGACGACTGGAGTTTCGTACTATTAAATATTTTGCTACGAAAAATTACCCCTAATATTCGTAGACGTTTTGAATTGTCATTAGAAACTTCATGTAAAATTCCTGACGTGACTGAATTTCTCGATTTCCTCGATAAGGAATTAGCGGCATCTGAAGTGATGACCGCATCCGCGCGTACTGCAAGTACATCCGCGGGGCCTGCGCAGCGCGCGGCGCCCGCCCGCACTGTTGCTGGCGGAGCGGCCGGCTCGGCCCGGTCAGCTGCGGTGACGTCATCGCGCCATGCTATGGCGGGAAAGCGTGCGATGTCGCTTACTCACGCGCACTCTGACGTGCAACACAATGCACCGCGTGCTATGAGCGTACATGCAACAACTGCGGTGGATGACTTAAATAAAGTTAAATGCGCGTATTGTAAGGACAATTCACATCCTTTATATAAATGTGAGAAGTTCCAAACGCTCACTTCAAAGGAACGAAAACTTTTCGTGGAACAAAATAAACTTTGTACCAATTGTTTATTTTCTGGTCATGAGCAAAGAGACTGCAAGTCACGTCATACTTGCCGCGTCTGCGCTCAAAGGCACCATTCTTTACTACATGTTGATGCGCCTACTCCAAACGTCTTGCTGGCTACGGAGTCATCTTCTTCCCCTGAGTTGCGCTCAGTAGCGGAAACTTTCACGCCCCCTCCATTACATGGAGCTACGGGGCATCCTTCGAGTCAGAACTGTACAGTCTTACTCACGACTGCCCTCGTAAATGTACGACCCTTGAACCAAGGGCCTTACACGCCGCGACCCGTTCGCACCCTTGTGGATCAAGGTGCGCAGACTACGCTCATTTCTGAGTCGTGCGTCCAACGTCTCGGCCTGCCGCGGTACTCCGCGCGGCCAGGCACCACTCTCACCGGTATTGGTGGTGAAGTCCAACCACGTGGTTACGTGTTGTGCGAGGTCACACCTCACAACAAACCCGAACCGAAGCTTCACATCGAAGCTTTTATCCTACCTAACCTGACAAGCTACACTGCTAATATTCCTAAATCAATTGGGAATATTCAGAAGTTTCAACACCTACAAAATCTTGATCTAGCAGACCCAGAATTGCGCTCAACGCGGCCTGTTGAACTACTACTGGGATCTGACTATCTGGATAGCATACTGCTACTGGATAACATCAAGGGTCCACCGGGCACACCCGTGGCCATCAACAGCATTTTTGGTTATCTGATAGGTGGTAGAATTTCATATGAAAGTATGAAACGACTAAGTGTCAACTCGACTACTTGTCAACTTGACATGAAACTTCAAAGGTTCTGGGAGTTGGAATCCATAGCAGAACAACCACATCTTACAAAAGATGAATTACGCTGTGAGTCGATCTTCGTCGATACTCACACACGAGATGCAAATGGGAAATATATAGTTTCTCTACCCTTCAAGGAGAATGCTACGCCCTTGGGCGATTCTCGTGCTATCGCTCTCTCGCGTTTAACTAAACTAGAGGCACGCCTGTCTCGCGACCCTGCCTTACGAGAGAATTATAACAAAGGTATCCAAGAATATTTAGACTTGGGACATATGGAGCCAGTGACGGACTCTGCGAGTCCGGGCACTCCCCCCTGCTATCTACCCCACCACGTTGTGGTGAAGAGTTCCGCAACCACTACGAAATATCGTATTGTGTACGACGCTTCATGCAAGACTACGTCAGGTCGCTCTCTTAACGATAATCTCCTCACTGGTCAGAAATTGCATCAAGACATTTCTGAAATCTTGCTGAAGTACAGACTTCATAAAATAGTGTTTACGGCCGATCTCAAGATGATGTATCGCTACATCGGTCTTTGTAAAGAACACCGGGACTTCCATCGGATTCTTTGGAGATTCTCTCCCCATGATCCCGTAAAGGAATATCGTATGTGCTCTGTCACATTCGGCGTCGCTTCCGCACCTTTCCTAGCTTTGCGAACACTTCGTCAATTAGCAATTGATGAAGCTGCTAACTTCCCACTTGCCTCGCAAGTACTTCTTAACGAAGTCTTCGTTGATGATGTCGTTACTGGAGTTGATACGGTTGAAGATGCTATCACTCTTCAGCACCAGCTAACTTCCATTTGTAAAGCAGGAACCTTCGAACTCCGCAAATGGACCAGTAATAGTTCCGAGTTTTTATCGCACTTAAACAATGATGCTTCCCATCATGATGACGCTCTTATTTTGTCAGCACTCGACACTGACACTTCTGTCAAGGTCTTGGGACTCAAGTGGAACCCTAAATCTGACGTGTTTTCCTATCAAACGAATGAAGTAGCTAACTCACGCAAATGTACAAAGCGCATAATGTTGGCAGAAATCGCAAAGATTTACGATCCCCTCGGATTCCTAAGCCCAGTGACAGTATTCGTGAAGCATTTAATTCAACTTCTATGGGTATCAGGCACAGATTGGGATGCTGCCCCTCCACAGGGTATCTGTGACTTGTGGTTTCGGTTTATCGACGAGCTACCGTTACTACAGGACATCGCGTTACCTCGTCATGTTCTCCCTAGCACACATCAAGTGTCACTTCATGGCTTCTCCGACGCATCTGAAAAGGCGTACGCCGCCTGCGTCTACATTCGCGTTATTGACTCGAACGGTGCCATCAGCACACACCTTCTCATAGGCAAAACAAAAATTGCGCCTTTGAAACGGCTCACCATCCCGAGATTGGAGCTGTGCGGTGCTCAACTATTGTCAAAATTGATAAAAAAGGTCATCACTGCTTACAGCAGTAGATTATCTTTCGACCAAGTCTACGCTTGGTCTGATTCCACCATAACTCTTGCCTGGTTACGGTCGTCTCCAGACAAGTGGCGGACATACGTGTCCAACCGCATAGCGGATACAACAAGCAACGTGCCTGCCTCGCAGTGGCACCACGTTAAATCCGCAGACAACCCCGCAGACCCCGCGTCTCGTGGTGTTCTCCCCTCTCAGTTGAACCATCAACTATGGTTCACGGGACCCGGTTGGCTCAGTAAAAACGAGTCTGAGTGGCCTAAGACTAACGTCGTATGTCACACCGACGAAGAACGTCGCAATCACGTTCTTCTCACACAAACCAATGACCCTAATAGCTTAGAGTTCATTGAGCGATTTTCATCGTTTCCAAGGATGCTACGCGTAATTTCGTATATGTTACGATTCATAAACAAATGCCGTAAATCCAATAGCCCTACGACTAAACATGTCACAGTTCCTGAGACAAAACAAGCTCTCAATAGACTTTTAGCACTTGTCCAAAGTGAATGCTTTTTTGAAGATATCTCGCGTCTCAAGGACGACGACAGATGTACAAAACGTCTTCAAAAACTAAAACCTTTCTTGGACGATGCCGGACTCCTCAGGGTCGGCGGCAGAATAAATCAGGCCAACGTACCGTATGATGCCAAGCATCAGATTCTGTTACCCAAGAAACACCATTTCACTAATCTTCTCATTGATGTCTATCATAAAACACATTTACATGTGGGACCCCAAACTTTGCAGTTTGCCCTCGCACAGACCTACTGGATCCTGTGTGCTCGCGATGCTGTTCGTATGCGTACACGACGCTGCGTATCGTGTGTTCGTGCACGACCTGTCCCGCCACAGCCATCAATGGCTCAGTTACCTACCACTAGGGTTCGATCACTTCGTCCCTTCTTAAATACGTCCGTTGACTTTGCGGGACACTTCTTTCTTAAATCAAGTAAACTTCGTAACGCGAAACTTTACAAATCGTACGTATGCGTGTTCGTCTGCCAATCAACGAAAGCAATCCATTTAGAATTAGTTCCCGATCTCTCAACCGAATCTTTTCTGAACGCATTGCGTAGGTTCATATCCCGGCGCGGGTATTGCAAAACAATCCGTTCCGACTGCGGACGGAATTTTGTAGGTTGTGACAGGTATCTTTCCGAACTTTTCACGTTTCTGCGAAACGAGTCGAATCAGACTGCTATAAACACCCAGCTGACAAACATGCAAATCACCTGGCAGTTTAATCCTCCGTATGCTCCGCATTTCGCCGGTCTCGTCGAACGAGCCGTAGGTAGTCTGAAACGACACTTACATCGTGTCATAGGTACATTAAAACTAACTCAGGACGAATTCAATACTCTACTCTGTCAAATTGAAGCGGTCTGTAATTCACGACCTCTCTGTCAACTTAGTAATGATCCTACTGATCCATTACCCCTTACTCCCGGACATTTCCTCATCGGGGAACCATTAACGTCTTTACCTGAATTTAACTTGTCTAACGACAATCCACACCGCCTCGCTAGATGGCAGGTTATTCAACAAGCCGTTCAACATTTTTGGAAACGCTGGAGCGTAGAATATTTACACCAGCTACAACCAAGAGGTAAATGGTTCCACGACAATACTAACACACCCCTTAGGGAGGGTTCTGTAGTCGTGTTGATAGATAACACACTGCCACCACTGCAATGGCGTCTCGCACGCGTGCATCAGCTGCATCCCGGCGCCGACGGTAATACCCGAGTCGTAACTGTACGCATCGGTAATACTCTTACTAAGCGACCTGTAGTTAAGGTCTGCCCATTGCCTGTCGAATAGGCATCTCTTAGGTATATCGCATTACATGTTTTTAGTCTTAAGTTAGCATAGCATTATGTATCTAGTTCTTAGATAAAATAAGCATTATTTTATCGCCGGCAGCATGTTCGGTACTTTTGTTTAAGTACGCACAAATATTACGTATTTTCTTTTCATTCTTTTTAAATCGATTAATACTTGATCGACTAGCATATTCCAAAACGGGACATGCCTAAAACGAAACGTTTTTGCAAGCGCGCAACACTGAACGCTGAGGTGTTGCCACATTCTCTTCTCAACGGAAAAAGAAACCCGCACGTTTGCTAAGAGCTCGCTCCGGTAGCTTGAGCCTATAAAACCGATCATCACAATTTTCAATCGTTCAGCACAATAGCAGATCTATATCGACTCCAGCCTACGCGATTACTACATTCATCATCGAAGGACAGGGGCCCCTGAAGAAGACTGCTTCGTCATACCAGGTCAGTCCCAAAATTACGGTCTATGCTAGCCAAATATCTACATTTATCCGACAGATGTTATGTTTGGTGGGCTAAAACTGCCCAATGGCTAGTGTCGGGTTTAGTCTTTAGTCACGGATAATTGTAACTGCGAGAATGAGGATGTTGATGTCAGTTCACATTTGGATTAATTTGCTGTACAGTTGTTTGTATTTTCCGCTGGATGCGAGACGCACGAGCCCGGTCAATGTGGTGACACCTGTGGGAGGTGTGTGTCCTGCAGTGGACGTTTTTTTGACTGAAATGATGACGAATGTTTTTGTAGTGTGCCCCTACATAATTTTCAGTCGCAACCAAATATACATACTTAAACGAAAGATTTTCTCAAACACATTCTTTTACCAAGTCGGCGAAAAGCGACTGTATTTCGTTACTCCGAAGTTCGAAATACCGAAGTACGGTATACAGAAAGTTCGTGAGTCCGAATTACGTTAGTCAGAATGTACGCTATGACGAAGTACGGTATTCAGAATGTTCGTTACTCCGATGTACGTTACTCCGAAAGTTTGCTACTTCGAAGTACTGTACTCAGAATGTTCGTCACTCCGATGTACGTTACTTCGAAAGTTTGCTACTACGAAGTACTGTATTCAGAATGTACACTACCGCGAAGTACGGAACTCCGAAAGTTTGCTATGACCAATTACTCAATAATAATTGAGAATATTCCTCATTAGAGAGTATTTCGAATTAGTCAAGTATTATAAATGATGATTATTGTGCAAATAGGTTTACATGTCAGTAATTCTCAATTATTATTGAGTAATTGGTCATAGCAAACTTTCGGAGTTCCGTACTTCGCGATAGTGTACATTCAGAATACAGTACTTCGTAGTAGCAAACTTTCGAAGTAACGTACATCGGAGTGACGAACATTCTGAGTACAGTACTTCGAAGTAGCAAACTTTCGGAGTAACGTACATCGGAGTAACGAACATTCTGAATACCGTACTTCGTCATAGCGTACATTCTGACTAACGTAATTCGGACTCACAAACTTTCTGTATACCGTACTTCGGTATTTCGAACTTCGGAGTAACGAAATACAGTCGCGAAAAGCCGACAGCTGTTCTAACTTCAGCATAGCTATATACCTCAACAATTTAGATTCCCTAAGTCAGATCCCATCCATCCAATATTAAATATTGATATCGAGTCACATCTGCTTCCTCTGAACCGAACTCGACATACTTCAGAAAATGCTTATCGAAACAAAACTGCTACCCAAAACAGGCGTTTTTACCTTGATGAAACCTACCCTACATTTACAAAAAAAGGGTACCCACAAAATATTCCTTTTTCTCTTGGCACCAGGTGTACGATAAGGCAATCTAGCTTCCACTAACTTATGGCGCCCTGGTTCATTTGCCCGGCCTTTTCAAGTTTTATTAAAAAGTTTTCCGAGCTGAAAGGAATTGATGGAAGTTTCTAATTAAGTTTTGATAGTATATGAACGATTTTTTATTCGATTATAGTGTTATGATAGAAGAGGGAGAATTAAGGTAAATTTTTGACGATACTTTCAGCGCCAAAGCTTCATATTTTCATGCCTTTTGGGCTAGCAGTATTGTTGGCCTCTAGGCCCGCCACAGGACTGCCAATTTCCTTGTTCGCATAGAAAATTTAAATGACAAAATTGCCAGGTGGGCCAAAAGAAATCACCTATTGCTCTATGCTCTTATTTTTGCAAATAGCGGCCAATGTTAAATCTGTTTTGGCATTTGTGGACTAGACAGATGTAGAATACAAGTGAACAAGCCATGGAGTGGAGTGATACACTCCCCAAGAACGCGGAATAATCGTGTGTATTTTTTTTGCGTAACAATTCGTCTGTGGTGACTAAAAATGAGAGCCAAACAACATCGGAAGACTTCTTTTGGCCCACCTTGTACTAGTATGACGTAATGACTGAAATAAAATTAAGCTAGTACACAACAAAACCGTCAACAATATCAAATTTATCAGGAGTAAAAAAACTGGGTAATACATTCAATAATATTCCTTTACATTTAATCTATGTCATAGATACATAAACTGATGCTTTTTTCACTTTAACAATGTAAAAGTCTGTTATTTTCCTTTTTTGAATAAAACCAAATACGTCAACAACAAAACAATTTAGGCACGACACTAAAAAACTCTTAAAACCAACGCTTCAAATCAAACAAAAATGGCGGACCACTAACAGATGTGCAATCGAAACAAAATGGCTGACCAAGTGCGACAAATTGAAGGGGAACGGACCGTTCAATCAATGAATAAAAATAATAATGTTTTTACGGACGAGCGCAAAGCAAACGCCACGAGCATTTTCAATTTACCGTAGGCGAGAGTGAACTTTGTTTTTTAAAGAAATTCTATTGAAAATAGCAAGTTTTATATTTCAACTTTTCTCGGAAGCACTAGAGTAGAGTAGAAAAGGTAGATGAGGTTTTTTTTTAAAGAAAAGAAGAAAAAACCTTGTGAGAAATTCACTATTTACTAGGCTAAAAAAATTATACGACATCTCCTATCAACCTACATTGGTAGTACTCCCCGTTCACAGAGATGAGGACACTGCTGTCTCCTACCCTGCGAGGACTCCTCATAGTTTGTAAGACTTTTCTTTCCTTGTTTCTCATCTCCTACTTGTTCTTGCCAATTTAAAATAATACAAATTGACATACCCAGGTGAACATAGGTGACATAAGTAGTGTCCTCATTTCATCTGGGTGAAATCACTCATCATATGAACATTGACGACTAAACCAGTGAAATACTTGTACGGGTTACATTTATAACATTCCTGGCAACCACTGGGATCCTGGTACCATTCACAACAAAATTCAAAAGTACCAGGAACCGATAAACGTTTGAAGCTAAAATTGCGAGCAACTGCAAAAACATTCACGTTTTAGCAGCGGTGAACGCAAAGAAAATAAGTGAGCATTTTCAATTTCCCCCATAGGTGAATGCAAACATGTTTTAGGGAAACCCAATCAAAATTTTATCCAGCGGAGAAAAAGTATCTACAAAACAAAAATTGTGAAATTGTGAGGCTATTTTGTTAGTCAAAGTTGAAAAGAACTTGAAGTGTTTTACCGCTTTTCTGATCGGAATTAAATGCAAAAATTTGCTGTTAATAATAATTATAATCTTTCTTTTCGAGTAGATAGTTGTTCCACTGATCAATTGGGCCTAGTAGGTGGCCACGTCAATAGGATCGTCAGTGGCATTCATTAAGTTTTCAGGAAAGCAGTTAAAGGAATACTTAGGACATCATTCTGTCGAACCTTTTCCCAACTATGTTTTTTTTTAAATTATAATAGGCTTGCTCTTCACTGTTAAAAATTATGTAATTTTACTAAAAATTATGTAATTTTACATGCAAAAAATTATATAATCCTGTAAAATTTCCGAAAAATCTGGGAAATTTACGGGAAAATATGAAATTTTACATAATTTTCGTCAATTTTACATTTTTTTATGTAAAATTTCATATTTTCCCGTAAATTTCCCAGATTTTTAGGAAATTTTACAGAATTATGTAATTTTTTTGCATGTAAAATTACATAATTTTTTACAGTGTTGACTTCAATCTTGCTCTAAGGGCAGAGATGATGTCGACGATGGAACGAGCTTACCCAGAAGAAGCCTGTTTACTCGCGACTTAAATAGATTAGGGATTAATTTGTTAGGGCCGGCTTCCAATCTTACCGGATGCAGCTGACTACTAAGACAATCTTTTAAATTAGTCATGTTTTGTACAGCAAATACTGTCATAAATCATCATCATCATCTGCCTAGCTTATTCCCAACTATGTTCGGGTCGGCTCCTAGCCTAAAACGATGCAGTTAAATACCAGTATTTCACACGGAGCGCCTGCCAGTCTTACCTCTACAACCCAGTTAGTACTAGATACTCTTTGGTAAGACTGGTTGTCTGGCTTTCAGGCTGCTGACTAAACATTGTGATTCATCAATAAAGAAGAAATACAAAGAAGCCAATACAAAGCCCAAAAACCTCAAAAAACCGTATGTGGTTTGTTACGTGAGGCAATAGCAATAGTTTTTATTTGTTTTTCTGCGCCGTTTCATATAAATGAAAAGCGAGAAATCGAGGTGCGATTCGCGCAAAGCGTTTCAAAAGCAAACAAAAAGCACATCGAACGTTTAAACCGCGGTGGACACCGCTGCAACTAGTGAGAGTTTCGCAAATCACGATTTTATTCATGTTATTATTATCTTAGTTCTGTAAATAGTAGTTTTTAAATGTTGTAAATAAATAATGTTAGTAGGTACCTATACAATTAACAGCTGAAATTGTCAGGATACACACTACGCTTTAGTCTGTGACAACAACAAAAAACTCAATTTCAAAATCGACTTGAAATTTTATGTTACGGACAAGATTACACAGACTTTATTAATTGTGCTCATCATTTTTGCTATTACCCGTCAAGAGCACAAAGTCTTAACTATGAAAGCAATTCATATCTTTTTCTTATTAGTATTACAAATTCATAAAGCAGCTGTCTAGAAATTGTAAAATTATCTAATGCAAGTTATTACGTAGTCTGTCTGGCACGCCAACTGTCTAGACTGAGGATATTCAAGACTTATGATATTTTTCATGAAATCGTAACAGAGTAAACCAAGTTAGCCCAGTATTCTTCTTGCTCACATTTTTTGTTTTGACTCTGCATGACCGGTAGAAAATACCCAAAAGTCTTTATGTCACGGTATGTGCACCTCTGAACGATGAGGCATGAAGTTTCACTATATACCTAGCCTTTTTCCCAAACTATGTTTGTGTTGGCTTCCAGTCTAACACCTTGATAAACATTACAATACCAGTATTTTATATAGAGCCACTGCCAATCTGACCTCCACAACCCAGTTAATACCGGGTAAATACGATATCCTTTGGTAAGACCGGTTGTCAGACTTTCAGGACTACCTGTAACGCCTGTCAAAGGTCTAAAAATGTCAGCCGGAACCAAGGCCTTAACATGCTATCCGACGCATGAACTTAAAGAAATTATAAAAGCATAAATAAAGAACAAAGTGGGTAATGCCTCATCCTATAACGAAAGGAAATAAAAAACGAAAAACAAATCCTTCGACCAAATATGTCGGCTTATTAAAGCAGAAAATGTATCATCTAAAGCCAAGCAACCTTTCAAAAAACATTTTGTTTACCTAACCTCCTGCATTTCTATTTTTCTTTAAAAACATTTTCAAATGATATGCCAGCTTGCAGACAAAAATTAAAAACACATCGCTGACCAGAAAATTTCAATTTGCAGAATTTGAAAGTTGGCAACGAACCTGAATTTCGAGCACTTCTCTAGATTGGCCTTTACATAGCTTTGCTATCCATTGCCTAGACGAAAAAGTTTCATACATTTATTTTTGCTTGTTACAACACTGTCAGTTTTCCGGCAAATAAAAATATTGTGAATTGGCAATTTGCAAGGAAAATTCTACCGATACCTTTCTATGTTTTGCCAAAAATATTTTTAGATCGGTCGAAAGCAATCATACTATAATTATGCGGCTCAAATTAGATGCCTGACCTATTTAACGGTTTTAGACGGAGTCAATTAATCCATTTTGCCTACCAATAAAGGCAGATAATTGTACGATTCTCGACTTTAAAACTACTGGGTCAATAGGGTAATAGATAAAAAAATCTAATTAGTCTGTCAGATAGATATCCAAAACTTATTGGACACTTATTTTTTCTTCTTTCGCGTACCTAAACAAAAAACTAAGACGATACAGTGCTTCGAAAAGTCGTGTGACGTCCCAGCGTGGTACATTTTTTACCACGAAGTGACGTCACACGTGACGTCAGCAGCAGACGACGTGACGCGGCGACACGACTGTTTTCTACTAATTTCTATGAAATTCCCTCCGTAGTTAGCGACGCGTCGTCGAGCGGCAGACGCACGTGTCGTCCGACCGCAGATCAGTAGTGCCCATAGATAACAGAAACAACAGGAGATATTATGTCCTTTAGCCGAAAATGTATCGGAACCTGTGTCTTCAGTTTACACACGCAGAGCAATAATAGTACATTGTTACTTAAGTCTTTAACCCGAGGTAAACACTGTGCTTTTCATTACGAATACAAGGAAAGTAAAAATAAAAAACATGAAAAAGCGAAAGAAAAAAGGTAAATTTTATTTAACATAAGTAAATCAACAACTTTGACGACATATTTATTTAAAGTTTATGGTAAAATTAGAACAATTAGATAGAGTTAGTGAAAGGTTTTTTCCGGGTATGTTGATATTGGATATTTTCTGGGAAACTAGAGTTTCTACAGTATCCAGTAATTCTTGGGTGAATGTTGGGGACATTGATATTTGTCTATTTGCTTCTGCCGTAACGGCAATATCTTTAAACTGCACCGGATAATCTTTTGAATTGCTCGGTTGTGGAGAGTCAGTGGAATACAGATTTATCGTTTCTGTTAGTCGGTGTGATATTTTAGTTTTATTTTCCACTGACTCTTCTATGTAGCCATCAGCTACTTTACTCGACTTCCAACCTCCATGCCTTTTAAGTACAGTTAAATCGGCACCAGAATCAGCTAGCAAAGTTGCCGATGTTCTGCGAAAGCAGTGACCTGAATACAGATTTGAGTTCGGTAAATTAAGGTAGGTGGCTATCTCCTTAGGAAAACTCAAGATCTTGTTTTTACCAATAACTTGCCGCAGACACTTCCCTTTATGGTAGTTTATGAAAAAACGGTTTGATACTATGTCACTCGGTCGTAATTTTTGGTGTTTTTCTATTTTATTTACAAATTCTTTTTTATTAATAACGAAGGTTCGGTCAATCTTGGTTTTAGTGCCACGTAAGTTCACCAGTATATCACCTTGTTTCTCAATATTTTCAACCTTTATATTTACTATTTCGATACTTCTGCATGCGCCACATATTCCCAATATCAACACTACCTGAAAAGTAGATATCTCTTTAATTGGTGTATGAAATATACAATATTACAATTTGATACATATTTCTTACATGCGAATAACAAGAAAAAGATTTGCTTACCTTCATTACCAGGTATATTTCATCAGGGGCTTGGTTTAAGAAGGTTTCTACCTCTTGAGCGGTGAAAACTTTGGACTTTTTGGATTTAAATCCATCATTTTGCCTTTTGAGAAACGATGTTAGTCTCTTGAAGTCCTTTAAATGTACATTGTGTTTCGTACTTAATGTTGTCTTTAACATAGAATAAACGCTCCATAATGTTGAAGGCTTGTAAGTCTTTGATAGTTCGTTGAAATATATTAGCAAAACGTTTTCAGATAACGATTTAACTTTTTTCTCTTCGCGCCATTTCATAAAATCGTCATATGATTTTAAATATCTTTCTTTTGATTTAGGCGGTAAAAGGTTTTCCACTACTGCTTTAGCCTCTTCTCTTATAAAATCAGGCTCTGAATCAGATGAACTCATTATTGTGTTATTACAAATATCTCTAAATAACGTAAGTATTAAAAAACTATAGAACTCGAAAAAAACATAAAGAACGAATTGCCGCTTTCCCGGCTGTTTTTTTTCTATGGCCGGCCGGTCAGCAATCTATTCAGCCAGCTATTCAGCCATCTTTTTTTTTTATCATTGAAAAAAATTAAATATTATGCCCAAATCTTAAGCTATTTTAAAGAAATAGTATATAATAATTTGACAGCTGTCAGTTGAAAGCGATTCTCCCTAGGGCTGAAAAGTAGTACTTTCAACCCGCTCCGCAGGCATGTTATGACCTACTTTCAGAGTATGAGTATTGAAAAAACAATTGATATACGCACTCGGAACCAACTGGATGACATCTGCAGTTGTTGTCTGCAGTCGGGTTCCAAATCATGACTGCAGCGACATGACGCGATGACGTGGCGTGACGTCATGAAGCGACGACATGTCGTCTGCTGCTGCTGCGTGCAGTCGGCTACCAACTTGTACCTTTATCGTAATTTTTTATTGATAAGATAAAACAAAAAACACACGTATCCATTACTTTTATAATAATCTAACAGACGGATTAAATTGAATCTTTCTTGTTTTTAGTCAGGAAACATCCCTATTGTTATAAGCTGGTGGTTCTCCTATTTTTAAATAAGTTTTATTACTTACATCCACGGATGAATTTTCTGGAACGTATTGTAGCAGAAACAGGGAATTTCAACTACTTCAGAAAATATTGATACTGAGAGGCATTTCAAAATAAGTAACAGGTAAAAGTTCCGACCATCCATTCCATCTTTCAAAAGTTAGACCGAGTTAGTTGTTTGAAACTCTCGGTACGTCTTCAAAGCGCCTGAACTGTGTTGTCAAGTTCTTGTTAATTAGTTCACTTTATTTTCTTACCACTGAAGTCTGAAGCTATGGTGTTTTACAAAAGATGCAGACTCGCAGCCGTTTTTTTTGGGGTGGGAAATCATCAAATGACTCCTCCCGCTCAGGAGTGTCAGACTTCTACTGACTAAAAACCATCCATCTCTTTCGAACAACCCGCAGCTCGGACGGGCGTCGCCCCTTCCATGTTGCTGACATCTCTTTGCAGACTCA
The DNA here is from genome assembly GCA_949775195.1 of Diarsia dahlii. Classification (NCBI taxonomy): domain Eukaryota; kingdom Metazoa; phylum Arthropoda; class Insecta; order Lepidoptera; family Noctuidae; genus Diarsia; species Diarsia dahlii. The sequence continues at coordinate 7,441,863 of OX459210.1, read as the reverse complement.
CAGCCTGTAAATCCGTCGCTCTATAAGCTACGTCGCGATGACTCGTGGTAAGTTTTTTTTTGTTTATGGCGTCTCGCAGGTCATCTATAGTGGTATGGGTATGTGTCTAACCTAACCTGGTGTCATAGTTTATAATGGGCATCTGTCATGGCTTCATATGCCGTTGAAAAATATAAAATCAACATTATTTTCCTCACAATGTTTCACCGACGCAAGTGATAACAATAATAGGTACAAGACACACGAATCTGAAAAGTCAGAGTCAAAGATCATTGGTTTGAACTTCAGAGCTATGACTTGGCAGTCCGACGGCAATACCACTAACCTATCACTGCTATACTAAAATCTAAATATCGGACCCCTTTTCAAGTCACCAAATAACTGAGAAACAATCATTTATCTTTCTAAAACCGTACAAACACCACCAATATTTCTTCGTCAGCACTTGTTATCGAGTTGCCAAGCTCACTGCGACAAGAAGAAAACTTTTAATAACTTTCACAGACTGCTCAAGTCCGTTAACAATAGGAAATTAATTGTAGGAACTTGGCATCAACTTGGCTTTCTGTGTGTGTCAGGTTTTGTGGATAACATGCAAAATGGAAACTTTTCATCGGAGGAATATTGAGATGAGGGTTTTAAAGATAAGTTTGTTGGGGTTTAGATAAGTTTGACACTCTTTTGATGGTTTTGTTGGTATCACAGATATAACATGATAACGCAAGTATCATGATCCTTATGATGAAAACTAAGTGTGTCAGTTTTTTACTACCTACTCTGTCATCACCTTCTGCCTGGCCTTTTCCCAATTATTATGGAGAGTTGGCTTCCAGTCTAACCGGATGACGCTGAATACCAGTATTTTATATAGAACGACTGCTTATCTGACCTCTAAAACTAAGTTAGTAGGTACCGGCTAATCATAATCTGGGTATCCCTTTACCCTTTGACAAGACTGGTTGTTAGACTTTTAGGTAATCGACTACCTACCTGTAACGAGTGTAACAAATATCAAAGATATACAAATGACAGCCGGACCAAACGCATAACGTGCTTTTCGAGGACCAAAGAAAACTGTCAAAACGAAGAGATAAAAAGCATTTAATAGTAAAACTAAGTACGTAACTATAACCGTAAGTAATACAAGTTTCTATCTACACGTCCTATCTTTGCTACAACTGTACAGACACTTCATCCCTCTATTTTATTTTCAAGTTCATTCCCAACTGAAGCGTAACACAGTATCGTACTCTGAAGACTAGGTTTAAAAAGCAAAGCTCTGCTACGCAACGGTGAAAAGAAAACAACAATGGCATACTCTTTCTTGGAAAACTTTTGCTAAAAGCTCCCCCCTGAGCTGCGTTCCTAGTACTAAGTGTACCAGGAACGCAGCGCAAAGAGGAGCTTTCAAATAGACAGTGGAGTATTGGAGTGTTGGCAAATGAATGGAAACAATCCTCTTAATATATAATTATTAGTACCCACATAGTAAATAGATATGAGCTATTCTACTGAAAGAGCAAAGCTTCATTACAGAACAGAAGAAAACAACACTATTTTACTTTTTTCATGGAAATATTGTTAAAACCTCCTCTTTGCGCTGCGTTCCTGGTACGCGCATCATCATCAGCCTATAATGTTCCCACTGCAGGGACTCAGGCCTCCTCTCTAGGAGAGATATTATAAAACACTAAAAAGTGAAAAATAAACTTCAAAAGAAAAATCACCTTCTGAAGTCGGTGACATTCGTTTGTTTGATATGGTTTTTTTTTGCCACTGACTTCAGAAGCTGATTTTTCTTCTGAAGTTTATTTTTCACTTTTTGGTGTTTTTGATGTCGGTTATTTTTTTTTATTAAAAGTTATTTTATTTTCTCATTTTTAGTTGTAATATCTTATTATTTACTATGAAACCTTACCCTTAACCTTCAAGATTCCCTTATTATTGCTTTCAACTCCTAACCATTGAGGAGTAGTACCTTCCATCATAAGCTCATCAATATGAAGTGATGACTGCTAGATGCGAATACTTGTATAACGTCAGAAAAAGCACGAATCACGTAATACGTGCCTATGAAATTTGAGGGTTGCCCTCGATTTCTCTGGGATTCCATCACCAGGTCCTGGTTTCCATATCATGGTCAAACCAACCACCCTTGAAATATCTCCGTTCCAATAAAAAAAGAATGATCAAAATTGGTTCGTATACGACGAAGTTATTCGCAAACACACATTTAAACGAAAAATGTTCATAAATTTAAAAAAAAAATCATAAAATTAAAAGTACTGGGTCAAACCATACTAAATTTTTATGGGACTAAATGGCAACTATCCCGCATCAAACTAAAAAAGAATCACGTAAATCGGATCATAAATCGCAGCGTAATCGGTGTACATACATGGAAAAAAAAAACATACCAATCGAATTGAGAACCTCCTCCTTTTTGTGAAGTCGGCTAAAAGTAATGAAAACGATACCTTAAAATTTCTGTTATAAAAATTAAAAAAAGTAGACAACATGAACAATCATTAGTAGGTACATTCTAATTTGATGCAGGCTATATTGAAAGAGCAGCAAAGCTTCGTTTCGCAAAGGTAAAAAGGAAACTTGACTTTGTTCCTGGAAAATTTATTTAAACCTCCTTTCTGCGCTGCTCTTCTGGTACTCGTATGTTTAGTATATTGGAAATAACTAAAGAGTTCTCTTTAATATTCTTCGGAATGAAATGAAAACATGCTAACTGATATGCATCACTATTTTCTGTAAAATGTTAAAAGAAAATGTAGAGCTCAATGTCGTTAGAGAGAGAGATTATATGAGAGATTATTATAATAGAATATCGGTATTTAATTATAATAATGAGCTACCACACAAATGTTATCTTAACAGAATCTGTTGTTTTCATCGTTCAAGCTGTAACTACACTCACAATGTTAATTTACAAAATGTCCCGATGTCGCGATCCTCCACGCGTCGCGATGCGTACGTTTATTAAAGTGAGTTGTTCCGGTCTGATCCCCCAAACCGATCCACTGCCAATATTTTTCTTTTGTTTATTCCTTTCTGATCCCCTGTAATTTATCATTCCGTAGTGCCCATGTTTCATCCTTTAATAGCAATTGTTTTAGACAAATGAATAAAATATTTTCGTACAGAAGCTACTGCTTCTGCTACTTCTAGCTCACCGTTCGTTCGTCTTATGACGACGACAGGCCGTGTCGACGGCGCGTTCGTGTTCCACGCGCGCCTCAAAGAGAGGTCAACAACATTGAAGGGCCGACGCCCGCCCGGGCTGTGGGTTGTTCGAAAGAGACATCGCGGCCTCGACACAAAGGGCTAAGAAGGAACATGAGTGGTTTTTAGTCAGTAGAAGTCTAACACTGCCCAAAGCGGGAGGAGTCATTTGATGATTTCCCAACTTCCAAAAAAAAGGGGAAGACGGAATATCCCATGATTTCATCTTATGTCGTTCTTAATGACATCTCGTGGTAGAGAAACGGGCGGTTTCTTACACCCTTATTCATATTGCCGACTCAAGTCCAGTTTTGAAAGTGGGTCGACTGTCGTTTTGTCAATCACAACCATTTGAAATTCTAATGAAGAGACTTAATTTGTTCTACCCCAAGCCGTGGGATACAGGTGCATGTAAGGCCTACCAGTGTTGCATGAAAGGCCCGACTTTTTTTTTGGGAAGGTGGGAAATCATCAAATGACTCCTCCCGCTCTGGGCAGAGCGGTAGTGAGTCTCAGACTTCTATTGACTAAAAACCACCCATGTTCCTGTATAGCCCTTTGTGTCGAGGCCGCGGTATCTCTTTCGAACAACCCGCAGCCCCGACTGGATCGACCATCCTGTTGTCAACAACAGTAAGAAGACAGCTCATTGGTCCAGCACAAACTGTAACGTCTACTAGGTATACTACGTACTTATGTACCACACGCTACAAACTGTAGGCACAGGCTACGTTATAACAGAGCGTTAACTGCCTACTTCACTTTTACGATCACGTAAACGTATTCATTTTAATGTATTGAGTAGCAAAATGGGAACAGAAGGCTCAATACCATCCCGTCGGGGCTGCGGATTGTCGAAAGAGATACCGCGGCCTCGGCACAAGGGCGAAGAAGGAACATGTGTGCTTTTTAGTCAGTAGAAGTATGACACTTCCCCCGACGGGGGGGTTATTTGCTGATTTTCCACCCACCATAAAAAAAGGCTCAATACCATGACGATAATCATTTTTATCTTTATTTTTTTATTTTTTGATGACTTCTCGTCTGTAATGCCCAAAGGGTTAGGCAGAGTTGTATGCACCTAATAGTTCAGACAGGGAGCAAGTCTATACCTATCTAATGGGCACAAATCTAGATCGTTGTGGCTGCTACTGAGAAGTTCCCGATGGAAAAACAAAAACACTTTTCCCGATGCGACGTGGAAATCCAACCCAGGAAAGAGATACCGCGGCCTCGACACAAAGGGCAAAGAAGGAACATAGGTGGTTTTTAGTCAGTAGAAGTCTGATACTCTCTACCGCTCTGCCCAGAGCGAGAGGAGTCATTTGATGATATCCCCACCCTCCAAAAAAAAAGGACCTCGTGCACACTCATAACCACTCATCGAGATATAAGTACCTACTAACGTACTAGAGAAGACACCGTAAATTAGTTGAGTTTGTAGTTTTAACAGAGTTCTCTTACAAAACAAGAGTTATCGGCGTTTTAATCACGCGCCGCGTGACGTCACGTGACTGACAGCGACTGTCACGTGACGTCATCCCAGATAGCCGTGACATAGTGCCAATTTTGCGAAAATTTTGCTTGACACTTGAGTGGTTATAATGTGTATTCCTCGACTGTATAATTAAAATATTTAAACTAGGAAAACATAAATCATGAGAAAAGCACAAAAAACAAGGGGGCCTCAATAACTTCGTAAAACAAAAAAGCGGAACCTCAAACGATATCGGAATAGAAGTGTAAATTGTTGAGAGCGTTTTTTTTCTAAACTTGGTAAACAACTGTAATAAATCAGGAACAAAGTAAACAAACCTAATGAATTGTTACTTACACTGGGAAAAACTTTAACTTGTACGTGAAAAACAAAAGGCGGCTCTTTATAGCGAACTTTTTTTATTGAATTTTCGTCTGAAAATAAATTTTGGGTGGGTTTAGGCACAGAGTTTTGCTACTCTCGCCTTTGGTCGAAAAGAACAAAGTTTGCGTGCATTTTGAGATATTTGTTGAACAGGGCTCTGATTTTATGGTTATCAGTATATCATTTTTTGCTATACTCTATACTCTAACTAAACTTCCTGAGAACATAAAACACTGAAACGTTTCCTAACTTTTTATACAGGATCTACGTGTTTACTAACAATCAAACCAAGAAAAAATGTTCCAAAATAGGTATGATAATCATAATACTTAATTCCAGTTAAAACTCAATATTGTAGTGAATAAATTCTATTTTCTACCCTCAAAATTTTCTCTTCTTCAAACTGAAACTTTATTTACAAAACTAACCTCATTCTGCAAGTGCAAACCCATTTCCTACTCAAATCCGCAGAGCAACGTATCGCCACTACATAACATTGCTCAAATGTTGCCCCCAGGCGCCACAGAGACTAGTCCATTCTGGCGCGAATCCAATAGATATAATGTTCGTGAAATTCCCCCAATACTCGTATAGACGATTGTCATACAGAATCATGGGATACAGGATTACAGAAGGTTTGTTCCCAATATTCCTGTATAGTTCTGGCATAGAAAAAGGTTCAAATCATACAAATACTGTAATTCTTTGTCAGATATTTTAAATCGGAGTAAACGTAACGTAAACAGGTTGTTTTTTTAATCGAAAATATAATAGTTACCTTTATTCTATGTTAATCTAGTGGTTACATCGAGTTATAAGTACTAACGTACTAGCTACGTCAAATAACTGAATTGTCCTATTTCGTAATTTGAATCTTTAGTTCGCTGCAGCGCTAAAATAATAACAATTCGTCTAAACATGTAAGTGATGATGTAAATATAAATAACTAGCTTTTACCAGCGGCTTCGCCCGCGTGAAAATGACGATTTTTCATACAAACTTTCATCCCCTTTTTAAATCCCTTAAGGGTAAACAAGCCAACGGCACGAACTAGTTGGTGGGCGGGGCTAAAATGCATGCTATTTCATCCGACATCACGAGCGAAATGCATAGAGCGAAAGAGACACAACTAAAACGGGCGCGCGATTGTTTCTATGCAGACCTTTGGTATACTTGGTTTCATGAAAAATCTATTGAATGTATCTGTTCAAAATCAAATTATTTAAATTTTTTAATAACTAATCTATGTCCGTATGGTTTCACTTTTTTCTTTTTCATACTATATACGTTACTTATTTACGCCCAAAGATGAGTTAAAATTAGTGCTAAAATATGAAAGTTTTGACGTTCATAACTTCCAAATCAACATTTTTTTTCCAATTCTGCTTCCATACAGACCTAGATAATGATAAGACCAGTTGATACAATTTTTAATTTTGAACCTACACCGTCAAACAGAGGAGCAATCACCTTCATAAGTTTGTATGGAAGAATGACTGGCTTGTTCAACCTTAAGGGTTGAATTTCGAAAAATCCTTCCTTATTCCTTGTCTACGTTATAAAGGGAACCTCTGTGCAAATTTTCAGCTTTCTAGGTCCAAGGGTTTGGGCTGGGCGTTGATGAGTCAGTCAGTCAATCAGTCAGTCAGTCAGTCAGGACTTCTCTCTTTATTTATATTTAGATAGATAATAAATAAATAATATAATATAATTTAATAAACCATGCGTAAATCACGGCACTTACGCGTTTTCTTCGGCGACGGTGCGGCGCGATCGCCGCAGTTGAACGGGACAAAGTAGGAATTTACGGTGTCTTCTCTAGTACGTTAGTAGGTACTTATATCTCGATGAGTGGTTATGAGTGTGCACGAGGTCCTTTTTTTTTGGAGGGTGGGGATATCATCAAATGACTCCTCTCGCTCTGGGCAGAGCGGTAGAGAGTATCAGACTTCTACTGACTAAAAACCACCTATGTTCCTTCTTTGCCCTTTGTGTCGAGGCCGCGGTATCTCTTTCCTGGGTTGGATTTCCACGTCGCATCGGGAAAAGTGTTTTTGTTTTTCCATCGGGAACTTCTCAGTAGCAGCCACAACGATCTAGATTTGTGCCCATTAGATAGGTATAGACTTGCTCCCTGTCTGAACTATTAGGTGCATACAACTCTGCCTAACCCTTTGGGCATTACAGACGAGAAGTCATCAAAAAATAAAAAAATAAAGATAAAAATGATTATCGTCATGGTATTGAGCCTTTTTTTATGGTGGGTGGAAAATCAGCAAATAACCCCCCCGTCGGGGGAAGTGTCATACTTCTACTGACTAAAAAGCACACATGTTCCTTCTTCGCCCTTGTGCCGAGGCCGCGGTATCTCTTTCGACAATCCGCAGCCCCGACGGGATGGTATTGAGCCTTCTGTTCCCATTTTGCTACTCAATACATTAAAATGAATACGTTTACGTGATCGTAAAAGTGAAGTAGGCAGTTAACGCTCTGTTATAACGTAGCCTGTGCCTACAGTTTGTAGCGTGTGGTACATAAGTACGTAGTATACCTAGTAGACGTTACAGTTTGTGCTGGACCAATGAGCTGTCTTCTTACTGTTGTTGACAACAGGATGGTCGATCCAGTCGGGGCTGCGGGTTGTTCGAAAGAGATACCGCGGCCTCGACACAAAGGGCTATACAGGAACATGGGTGGTTTTTAGTCAATAGAAGTCTGAGACTCACTACCGCTCTGCCCAGAGCGGGAGGAGTCATTTGATGATTTCCCACCTTCCCAAAAAAAAAGTCGGGCCTTTCATGCAACACTGGTAGGCCTTACATGCACCTGTATCCCACGGCTTGGGGTAGAACAAATTAAGTCTCTTCATTAGAATTTCAAATGGTTGTGATTGACAAAACGACAGTCGACCCACTTTCAAAACTGGACTTGAGTCGGCAATATGAATAAGGGTGTAAGAAACCGCCCGTTTCTCTACCACGAGATGTCATTAAGAACGACATAAGATGAAATCATGGGATATTCCGTCTTCCCCTTTTTTTTGGAAGTTGGGAAATCATCAAATGACTCCTCCCGCTTTGGGCAGTGTTAGACTTCTACTGACTAAAAACCACTCATGTTCCTTCTTAGCCCTTTGTGTCGAGGCCGCGATGTCTCTTTCGAACAACCCACAGCCCGGGCGGGCGTCGGCCCTTCAATGTTGTTGACCTCTCTTTGAGGCGCGCGTGGAACACGAACGCGCCGTCGACACGGCCTGTCGTCGTCATAAGACGAACGAACGGTGAGCTAGAAGTAGCAGAAGCAGTAGCTTCTGTACGAAAATATTTTATTCATTTGTCTAAAACAATTGCTATTAAAGGATGAAACATGGGCACTACGGAATGATAAATTACAGGGGATCAGAAAGGAATAAACAAAAGAAAAATATTGGCAGTGGATCGGTTTGGGGGATCAGACCGGAACAACTCACTTTAATAAACGTACGCATCGCGACGCGTGGAGGATCGCGACATCGGGACATTTTGTAAATTAACATTGTGAGTGTAGTTACAGCTTGAACGATGAAAACAACAGATTCTGTTAAGATAACATTTATTTATTTTTAGGCAACTTTAGCCCATGCCCTTTACCTTTCAGACTTACATACCATAATAGGGTATTTCACCTAAAAAATCTAATTAGTCCGTCAGATAGATTTTCAAAAATAAAGGACACATATTTTTTCTTTTTTCACGTAAACAAAAGATGAAGACGATACAGCGCTTCGAAAAGTCGTGTCAAGTCGTGTGACGTCACAAGGTTAGTACTTTTTTACTCACGAAGTGACGTGAAAAGCCCCCACTCATGATCTTTGACACGTTTTATTTCCGTCAATTGTTATTTATTAGATAAAACAAAAAACACGTATCCAATATTTTTCGATAATCTAACAGACGGACTAATTAGATTTTTTTGGTGAAATACCCTATTGCATGATGTTAAATTAATGATTACCCTAACGTTTCTCTTCCCCTAAATATAATTAAGAACGACAAAAGATAGAATCAAGGGGATGCACCGTCACCCCCTTTTGTAAGAAAATATTTTATTCATTTGTTTACAGGAAATGCTAATTCATGGAACATGGGCACTTTAATTAACGTCAGTATCGCGAAGCATGGAAGCCTCCATGCTTCGCGATATTTATTATTATTATATATATTATTTGTGACATCGGGACATTTAGTAAATTAACTTTGCGAGTGTCAGTTACAGCTGAACAACGTCGTTTAAACGAGGAAACAACAGATTCTGTTGTTGTTATTTTATTTAAAACTAGATGTTGTTTGCAACTTTCGTCCGCTTGAAATTAATACAAAAAAATAGAAAATAACAATAATAAAAAAAACCCTATGTCGAACATTTGTTGTGTGTCCAACGTCATCATGGAATATTTTTATTAATTTATTTCATTAAAAATAAAATTTTGTTCACGGAACCCTTATCCTTTTTCTAAAATGAAAGTAGCTTAAGTTATTTCTTGTAACATCAGCTATCCGGCGTTCTCTCAAAACGGTGAAGGAAAATATCGTGAGGAAACCGACATGTCTTAGAACCAAAAAAATTCGAAAACACGCAACAATGTCTACCAGCCCGAACTGGGCCCGTGTGGTGGATTATAGTCCACCCCTCTCCTAGAGAGGAGGCCTGAGTCCCTGTAGTGGAAACATTATAGGCCGATGATGATGATGATGATGATCTGGCGTTTTGGAGTCTAGCCGGAGCAAACAAACAGAATGGCCGTAAATTTTGAAATTACAAACAGACATCCAGCCAGTTAGTTTTACAGTGCGATGTTATTTGGCTAACCCAGTCTAATCCATTTCTCGGCTAGACTATAGACCTACTAAACCTCTGGTCTCCACGATAACAAACTAATAACAATAAATTATCTCAGAACAGTATCTCACAGACTCTCTATAATCCGGCGTCTCGGAGTCTGCAAACGGCAGTTTGGACCCCGTCCAGCAGAAATCAACTATCTTGAAATATCTCTAAAGTAGCCAATTGTTGGGACGTGACAATAATATAGGAATGCTGTGAGAGAATTAAACTGAGACTTGGGGATTTAGTCTGACCAATATCTGGAGTACATATTTTGGGCACATATTGAGCTTTTTAAAATCTGCCACTCGGGTCGATCTTTAGGTTAAGCCTTGTTTGCCTAAGTTGGTCTGTAGATCGCCCATTATATACCGAGATCCCTCAGTGCCTCGAAAAGTTATACTGTTGGTCCCGACTGCAATATATAGATCTTTGGCAGTCGTTACAGGTAGTCAGTGATCTGAAAGTCTGTCAACCAGTCTTACCAAAGGGTATCGTATTACCCAATATTAACCGGGTTGTGGAGGTCAGATAGGCAGTTGCTCCACGTAAAATACTGGTACTCAGCTGCATCCGGTTAGACTGGAAAGCGACACCAGCGTAGTTGGGAAAAGGCTAGGCAGATGTTTTGGGGCGTGTAAAACGGAAATAAGTGAACTTATTTCATAATTATGCATGCTTGTGTTTATAGTCTACCATGTTAATGAGCCCTTTATAACTAGAAGATTACCTAACTAAAAAAAATAAAAACCTTTTAGTTTCATGAACAAATGGTTTTTACACCCAATGTGAAGTATGCATGGTTTTGACAGTGTGAGTATAGTTATACTTTGGTATAAAAACTTGCACTAGGCTGACAGAACTGGCTGTTCATGATTTTATAAAAATAAATTTGTAGACTTCCCAGCTAGTGCAGCTGTACAAAATTACCTGGTAAACTAAACATAACCCAGATTCAAAGGCTATTTTATTAGCTAACGCTTTCATGGCTTTCCAGTATTCCGAATTTCATACGAAGCCAATTGTCAATGGTTTCAATATTCTCTTTTCTGGGAACTATCGATTTATAGACCGTCCAGTACTTGAAAATGCCCAATTATCGGATAAATAATTTGGGCATTCTAGGAATAGGACTATTGAAAAGAAGCCCTATTTATTCATTCTGTAGGTTATTATTTTAGAAAGAAAGAAAAATGTTTATTTGACATCAGTACATCAAGCACACACACAATAATATTAAAAAAAGATTACAAAAATGGAAATACATAGTAGGTATGTGCTGTGTGCCTCACGGCTGTGCCATGAAGGTTCATTTCAGCATTCATGCCAGACAGGTGATGCTGCCTGACGCTGGTCTTCCAATGAACCTTAAAATAATGAACAGAAAACAGTTTCAAACATATTATGATTATGTAAATAAATGGTTACAATAAATAGATATAGAGTAAGTTTAAGAAAATGTGTATGTAGGTACGAGTTCAGATAAAAAGAAAAATGTAAGCAATAAATATATTATTGTGTAAGAAAGTAATAATACTGGTAACAATAAATAAATACAGAGCTAGGCCAAGACAGAATAAATATTTTTATAAGAAAATAAAATTGGTATAACAGTTATATGTATTATAATGTAATAACAAACAACTACCCATTTAAAATAAAATAAGGCATCCAAATAAATGAAACGGGCGCATCGAATCATAAACCTGTTTCGCATACTTCCGACCTTCAAACGCACTATTATTATTATAAATTTATGTATTTTATATTTGATTTCGACGAGACAGTAACCTTTGCAGAAGAGTTAGTCAGAGTTTTATAACTCTTCTTCTTATGAGTTTGTATGGTGGTCGTAAAATTACGAGCACAATAAAGCTCACGAAAGAGCAGCACACCAAAACTCTTGACAAACCATCGCATACCTTTACTATGACCACATACGGTTAGATGATGATGAAGCCTTATCATCATCTCTTTCTATTTCAGTACCTAGTACTCGTATCTACGTCCTGTGGGATAATTTCTGACCTCCACAGAGGTAAATTTGGGTGGTCTAAAACTAGTATTTTATGAAAAGTATAATATCATAGCGAAAAAATAAAAAACCTAACTACGAAGCCTCATCCACCGATAAACTAAAAAAATATGACCCCAATTCCATATTTTCGCGGCCTCAATATTTTCCGCTGAAGTAAATCCGATAAGCCTGATACAAAACAAGCTGAATGGCTGAATTTTTAGGCCATATATCCATCTATAGTAAATACGGATTAAACGGAACTAGGCTATGATCATAAATCACGGAGTTAAATATGGATGAGCACCTGTGCTGGGTTGGTGATTAATTATGACCAGGGTATGCTTTGTCCTTGTAGCTTAAGATATTATGTTATACGATTTATGAGTAGCCATGGTAATGGCATCGTTTGTCTAAATCATATATTTTATGGGGTCTTACATATTATTTACCATTTCGACATCAGTGACTTTACAGCACCATGCTGAGAAAGGGTGCGTAAAGGACCGCATAGTTTAATGTATGTCTTTATTTTTGTTTTTTTTTTTGTTTATAATAAACTTTTATCATGTGAGACCAATAAATACTTTTTCTTTATTTCCAAAAATAATGCCAATACTCCTTACTCTCCTTATTTGTATATTAGCTAGATTGGCCGCTACAAGGAAAACCTGCTCAGGTGGAGATTCATTAATTCATTAATCACTCTGCCCTGGAGTGTAAATGTGGTGCTGTTCCACAAACGATGTGGCACTTAATATTGTGTCTTGCGTATCCTGTTGTTTGTTCATTGCAGAAACTGATGAACGCTACTAAAGGCATAACTATAGTGGCTTAGTTCTGGGCCGACACAGTTTAGGTTGCCATCGACATGCTAAGAAGAACAATAAGTAAATAACATTATTTCTGTATAGAGTTATGCATTCCACGCATTCATTCACCGCTAGACTTCTAGGCAGGCTACCATTTTCTAAAGATTTCGCGTATATTTTGTGTCCCCTATATATATTTATTCTGTGTTTAATTGTTAGCCAAATAATAGTACAGACTTTTGTTTTTGAAACGGGGAAAAGTAGGAACGAAGGATATAGGTGAGGTCTTTGTTCAGCAGTAGGAAATTGAAAGGCTTCTAAAAGTAAAAACTAAAACAGACCACGATATATTATAAAATTATTCAATTTATCATTATATTCAAATTAGGTCATGAAATTTCTTGATAGAATACGGCTCAAAGGGACATGTTCCCGCCCTTCCCGTGTTGGTTTTGAAGGCTTTGCAGCCGCTTAACGATCAAAGCCATTAGGGATTGGGATATACTTATAATATAAAAAGCTTTCAATACGATTATACGTTACGGGCAAATATATTTTCAGTTTTTTCACGGATCATCATCCTAATAGGCTTATACCTATAGGTTGAGGTGCGGGAACTTCCTTATTAAAAAAAAAAACATAAAACAAATCGTATTCAATGTATCATTTTAATTCCTTTTGTTTTAGTACATACTGTGTTAAAAGCTTTCTTTTAATTTTAGAAACGATTTTTCGAAGTGGTATTACTGACGTCTTTATAATCTTGCCACAATTTTTTTAGTAATGAAAGCGAAATTGACGTAGTCATACGTCTTCCCGAATGTAAGTATTTGTAAATACAGGGGCTAGTCCTTTTTGAACACCCCAGAGACTCCAATGCAAAATAAGTTTTTAACTGCATCCAATCTAAACATAGTTGAGAGAAGCCTGAAACCATTCCTTTCTTCCCTTTGTTACTCACAAACTATGTATTAACAAAGTACAAGTCAATATTAAGAGCTTAATACTACCTTATTTTTTTTTTTTTTTTTTGGTGGGTGGAAAATCATCGAATGACCCCCCCGCTCTTGGGCAGAGCGAAGGGGAGTGTCAGACTTCTACTGACTAAAAACCGAACCCATGTTCCTTCTTTGCCCTTGCGCCGAAGGAACATGGGTAGCTTATACTACCTCAAACGCGAGTTTTATAATGCGTAAAAGTATATGATTCACTGCAGTAATCAAAATCAGAAAAATATATGTTATTCTTCAGGATATATGCTAGTGACATAGTGTTGTGAAAACATTATACAACTAACTTTGCTCGATAGAAAAAAATCGCGAAGATACCTCTAAATTTTTTTTAAACTAGTAAAAACCATACTAAAATACATTAGTTTATAATATCACTAATTTCGCAATTTCTATTCGGCCGCAGCGAAAGACGGAACAACCGTTTTGTAGTCCAAGCTGATTAGTACTTTATTCTAACAGTATTTCAAGCGAAGTTTGAACCACCACAAATAGGGTTGCTAACCTGAGGTAGCAAACGCTCATAAGATAGCAACTAAAAGAACAAGAATAAATATTCTGTTAATATCATTTTTCAGTAAGTTCAGAAATAACTAAAAACTAAACTAAAACACAGTATCAATTTAGCAAGTTAGTTCTGTACTCTGTAACACAATTCTCTGTGAAACTGTTATGTATTAAATTGTACATAAAGAGCTATAAAGGCTTGTAATGGCCGCGTTGCATCAAAAGCTACCGAATACAAACCGTTTTATGGCTGCCAGTTAAACCGTTTAAGTGTTCTTTTAGAAATAGTTTTGTACCTATGTAATGTGTCTGTGTGTTTGTAGTAAATTGTGTGCTGTATTTTAAAATCTGTTTTTTTAGCTGGTGGCTAAATCGTGCCTTGCCTAGCCTTTTCCCAACTATGTTGGGGTTGACTTTTAGTCTAACCGGATGCCTATCTGACCTCCACAGCCCGATTAGTAAGCAATAATATGATACTCGTTCATCATCATCATCATCAGCCTATAATGTTTCCACTGCAGGGACACAGGCCTCCTCTCTAGGAGAGGGATGGGCTATATAATCCACCACGTGGGCCCTGTATGGATTGGTAGTTTTGGTTCCAAGACATGCGATTCCGCACAATCTTTTCCTTCGCCGATATGAGAGCAGCGGTGATGAAATAAATTACACAAAGTAATGCGCCTGTCTGGGTTTGAACCCACGACTTACCACTGCTCTCCTCACAACCCGATTAGTAACAATACTATTATGATACAATTAGTCTTACTAAGTTAGACATTCGAGGCACTGACTACCTGTAACGACTGTCAAATATTTTCAAGTGACATCTAGGAACAACAGCTTAATATACTTTACAGGACACCAAGAAAACTCAAAAAAAATTCGGTGGTGACCCATCCACGGACATAGGGTAAACGTTGGCTTAACCTGATGACGTACCTGAGCATCTGTTATTATTTAGACAAGAGCTCCTTTCAGCAGATACATATAATTATAATAATAGAGGACCAAGCGGGGAACGTTTCTGTCATATTATATTCTATAACGGTTAAGAATTACCTACTTTGCATAATTTTTCATGGGATCCCATGTCATGAAAAATTATGTCAAGTGGGCAAGTCTAATGTTTGTTATAATTATATGGCCATCAGTTTATTCTTGTGGTTTTTATATTAGATAATAACGCTAGCATTTTTGAGTGAAATTGGGTGAAGGACTGCTAATTTACATTGTAAGAAATTGTGGCAAAAAGTGATCGTATGAATTTTATATAAAATGATTACTAAAGCTGTCACTTAAATTTCGGGATCAGTTCTTCCTAAAATAGTTATAAAGGATCTCGTATTCTATTACCCAGTATTAATTAGGTTGTGAAGGTCAGGTAGGCAGTAGCTCTATGTAAAATACTGGTATTCAGCTGCATACGGTTAGACTGGGCAGATGATGATGATGTATTACTGTTGTCATAATATTGCTTGATATACCGCATCTTCATCCAACCTAGGATAGATCAAGTGGTCACTTCAACTACACACAACTAGGTCAAGAACAAACCAAGCATAAGATTAGAATAGATATCAATAATTATCAATATAACTTATATAGTTATTGATATATTAACATTAGAATTATTATGGATATTTAATATTAATAAAACTATTAGCAACAAAAATATTAAATCAATCATTGCTTTAAGATTTCATTTGGGTACCTAATCAATTTGAAATTATATAGTTGAATTGGATGTATAACTAATATCTTGTGTCTACTGTTTTTTTTTATATGAGAATGTAAGTAAATTGGTTTAGACTATTACGAAATAACTAGACGAAGCGATTATTCATTACCACTATTAACTAATTAACGATATAATATCTTGATGCTTACATTGTAGAAAAACTTAAATATTAAGAAATTACAAAACCTTACGTTCTATCTATCAAAGTAAGTGGAAATCAAGGTTTTCTTGCCCAAGATTTCCAACCTAATAACAGTGTTAATAATTAATCTCCGGAAAATATAAATAATGTATTCAAATCTTTAGATGTTAACATAAAAGGGAATGTTTAAATATGTACGCGGTAAAACAACCTATTAGAGCTGGCTGTGAAGAAGCTCACTAGGGAAGGAACTGTGGTGGCAAATAATAAGTATGATGATAGCATCATTTTATTTATTTCAACCGGTAAACAGTATTGCTTTTATGGTTAAAATGTACGGAAAAAAAGGCTAGTCAGAATGGAATATTTGTGAATATGTGAGCACCATCAATGTCTAACAACATACAATTTTTTTTTTCTGCTCGATGGTCGATAGGCAGTTACTCCATGTAAAATGCTGGTATGCAGTTGCATCCGTTTTAAATACTGGAAGCGGACTCCACATGTTGAGCTAAATACCAGTTTTTTATATGATTCGACTGCCTATAATATGACCTCCATTGCCCGATTATTACTGGGTACTACGATACCCCTTGATAAAACTGGCTGTCAGACTTTGCAATAAATAAATTACGCATTCAATAATCTTCTGTTTCTTGGAGTACCTACCTATGAAAAAATATCCTAAAATTACCCCTAATATAAAATGAATCAAATTAAGATAGTTCATAAAACCCATTTAAAAGTGTCAAAGAAGAAAACTTCTCCTTACATAAGTATTTAATTTGTTTGAATCTACGTTTCTTTTTTATGCCTTCTTTTCTGAAGAGGCTTCATTCAATTCTTTGATAAAATTGTTTTCGAAGAGACGCCGATAGATTTATTGACTTCGTAATAAGAATTCATGAAAGTTACCAAAGGGAAATCATGGTAAAAGTTTTTCCTTATTTCCCCTGAGATTATTTTCACGGATTTTCTCGTAAAATCTATTTTTTCTTTTTTTCCATCTTCGTAGACTAGACCACCCTTCGTAGATATGCATTGGTTCACTTTAGTTAGAATTGAATTAACTTAATAATTTAATTCTCGATGTTGGTGAAACAAACATGCACAAATTAACAATCAAACACACGTCCTAGCGTTTGTTTGTTCATTTGCGCATGTTGCATGTGAACCACACGTCCTCAGTTTAATATATTGCGCAAACAACCACAACAATTTGACCAATATTGTTAGCACCAGACCATGGGACTAAGGTGTTAGGATTAAAAAAATATAGAAGAAGAAACATTAAAAGAGCTTAAAAATAAAACACATCATCATCATCACCTACCTGGCTTTTTACCAACTATGTTGCTGACAGCTGAATTTTACATAAAAATAAGACACAAAAAAGTTAAAATATTACGTCCTAAATTTAAGTATATTTTTAGTTTTATGTGTGTATCCTTAAACTCATAATCATCAGGGTTTTAAAATGCAGATGATTATGAGCCTTTAAATAATAAGTTTTTTAGTTCAACTAAATTCACAACGATTGATTTTCATTGTGTGTCATTTTCATTGTAGTCGTTGAAAAACCACAAACACAAAACAATGTACGTTCTACTTTTATACGTTTGAGCGCTTCTATACGCCAAGAATGTCTCGGGATGAGTCGCTGTGCAATCTTGCAAATCTTGCGGAGTCACGCGTGATTTTGGGGGCGAGATTAACCTTTCAAAATTGGTACGATCGATCTTGGTATTCCGAGATTGCATACCGAAGATTCAACTCCAAAAAATAAAGGGTTTCCCTTTGTTTCTGTAACGAAACTTTTTAATACACGTCAAAACAAAAATAAATAAACACAGCCTAATTTTGCGATAATTGTTCAACATTTCATAATAGGGTATTTTACCAAAAAATTCTAATTAGTCCGTCTGTTAGATTATCGAAAAATATCGGATACGTGTTTTTTGTTTTCTCAAATTAATAAAAATTGACGAAGATGAAACCTGTCAAAGATCATGAGTGGGGGTTTTTCACGTCACTTTGTGGGTAAAAAAGTACTATCCTTGTGACGTCACACGACTTGACACGACTTTTCGAAGCACTGTATCGTCTTTATTTTTTGTTTACGTGAAAAAAGAAAAAATACGTGTCCATTATTTTTTGGAAATCTATCTGACGGACTAATTAGATTTTTTGGGTGAAATACCCTATTATTCAATTTGTTGGATTGTGAGAAGATGCACCGAAAATGATTTTTTCTTGTTATTTTCTTAATACTTAGCATGACGCCTGAAATACCTAAAGGGTTAGACAAAGCTGTACCTAATAGTAAAATATGATTCTTTTATTTATCTATGCAATAGCTTGGATTTGACTATGAATAACGTTCGCTCACAATAGATAAACTAATTTTTTACGTTTAATTCCCTTTCAAAAACTGGACAATATTCGACACTCATTTCTCTTTTAAGTATTTCTGTCGTCTACAGCAAATTCTAAAGAAATGCAAATAATATCAATATAAAAGTAAAGAAGAGAACATTGAGCGAAGTGTAATCAATCGACGCAAACTTCCTTTGACTCTTCAATACCTTGACTTGAGTTTACATCTTTCTGCTCTGAAGTTTGTCAAAGTTTCTTCAAGAGTTCAGTCACAGCTTTTCGATTTTCATGATATAAATCGAAGCTATGATAATTCTTGGCGCATTTGGTAAGACAAAGTTGCTTAATGATTTTGTGAGTTAATTTTTACGTAGTCTGTTATAGCATATAGTAAAAATGTGTATTGAAAGCTAAGTCACATTTAAATGAAAAACAATTATTCACTGTTTAAATTTCACCAAGGCGTCGGTGAAAAAAACTATTGAACATATTTCATGACTGACTGATTAATGACACTAAGCCGTGGAGATCAGATAGGCAGTCGCTCCACGTGAAATACATGTATTCAGTTACATTCGGTAAGATTGGAGCTCAGACCCAAACAGTTAAGAAAAAGCGAGGCAAATGATTATATATCTCACAATTTCCAAAGATATTTAAGTACAGTAAGCTTTTAGGTAACATAGTTTTATGTTCCTAGTAACCGTGGAGGCGGCACTCACTTTATCTAAACTTCTAAAGTAACTAAGTACTAGGAAATGCCTAGGGATTTGTTCGTTGAATTCAATTTAATGTTCACAAAGAACTCTTTTCCTTTTTCTTTCAAATAAGAGAAATGTTGTGGAAACGTTAGGCCATTCTAAGTAGGTAAGAAAAGGTAGGATAGATTTTGTTTTGTTGGATCACGCAATGGTCAAGATTTATTAGACACGTACCTTAAATACGTGGATACGATGACTTTACGCGGATCTCTCATTGTACGGAAAATCTGTACAAAGCGAGACCGATGTTATACTGGCAATGTTTAGTTGATTTTTTGCCGTGTGTACCTAATTGCAACCTGCAGGGACTCAGGCCTCCACTCTAGGAGAGGGATGGCTCCTATAATCCACCTCGCGTGTCCAGTGCGGGTTGGTAGATGAATTAATTGATAGTATAAACATAAACTAAATAGCACACACGACGATTTTTTTTATGGGGTACTAATTACTGCATCATATTCATCATTGATCATATTACACTTTCTCTCTAGGAGAGTAGACGCTTGGATTAATTTCGAAAACTTTCCTTACAAACAAATAGGTTATAATATCAATTTTACTCTGACGATCCCGTTTACTTACGAATACTGGGTAGAAACTTGATGAATTTATAGTGTTGTATTACAGTTATTAGAAGCACAAGGTTTTGAGCTATTATTATTCTAAAACTTAAGAGTTAACTTAAAATTGTTATGAGCTCCAGATATTTCGAAATTGGACCGGGATGATTTAATAATAACAATAATTGAAAACTAAGTAAGATATCCTGTAACAGTGTAAGTTTAGTTCTATTTAAATCGCGAGTACCTAAATAGGCCTCTTGGGTTATCTCGTTCCATCGCGCATCATCGACCTCATCTCTGCCCTTAGGACAAGATTGAGGTCAAGAGTAGGCCCGTTTCATATAAAAAAAATATATAATAATATATCCTAACCGTGAAAGCTTAAATCAGTATGAATAGACTTAAATGTTATGTACTTACGAATAGTATATTTCTTGTCAGAATGGCGAGAAGTTCTCGTGGTTTGCGACGTACGCCTTTTATAGCGCATTATGTAATCTGTGGACGAAAAAGTTTAATTAATAGCTTTTATAGAATAGACAATAAAATTATAATTGCCACATGTGACGTCGCGTCATCATGTACCCAGACTTTTGCCAACTTTACGGTCGACTTTCAGTCTAACTGGATGCATATGAAAATTCGACGGCACGGTTGGCGCAGTGACTGAGCGATTCGACTGCTGCGCTGCGTGTCGCGGGTTTGATCCCCGCATGAATCAAATATTTGTATGGCCTACAGATATTTGTTTCGGGTGTGGGTGTTTGGTTTGTTATAATACAATTATTTATTCAGATAACATAATGATCCATAATGGTTACCTAGTAACAATTGTAACTTATAAACTATGATAATAGGCAGTAATAATTTAGAAACTAGGCTGACACAACAAGACAAGACAGCGTTAGTAACAATGTGATGTTTGTGCATGTGAGTATAAATGTTTGTAAACGCACCCACGATGCAGGAGAAATTCCTAGTGAGGGGCAACGTTAAAAAATTAATCTTACCAAATTATATTGTTCACGGAGCGACTGCCTATCTGACCTCCACAACCCAGTTAGTACTGGGTAATACGATACCCTTTGGTAAGACTGGTTGTCAGACTTTCGGGCCACTGACTATCTGTTACGACTGGTAAAGATCGTTAAATTAGCAGCCGAGACCAAGAGCTGAACGTGCTTTAATTTAATTTAGGTTTTAGTTATTTTATTCTTTTTGTTTTTTTTTTCTGTGAACGTGGCGTCACCTTTGGGCCCTATCAGAATACCAGCGCTGTGACATTTGTCATAAATGTTACAGCACCATGCTGAGATAGTGGCCCTTTGGCTTCACACGGGATTAATTTAAGTTGGCTACAATTTAAATTTAATGAATGTCCTAATTTTAAGTGTTACTTATATGTTTACTTGGTTTACCTGTAGTTTTTTGTCAATTTGTTTTTGTCCTGTGGGAAACCAATAAATCATTTTTCTTTCTTTCTTCTTTCTCTTTCTTTCCGAGGCAAGGAGGAAACTCGGTATGTAATGGGTGTATGTATCACCCATCCTCAGATGAACCTAGGCAAGCCTATATAAGCTGTTATTGTCTAGCCACGAGTTTTTAAGGTAGCATTCCGATCATTGTGGAAGAATAAGTCCAAATTCGTAAATATATAAATGGAACATTATTCCTGTAAAATTTTATTTTCTGTAGAATTTCGACATTCTACAGTAATAATATAATAATAATAATAAAAGCTTTTATTAACAATCTTATAAATGTTACATTTCATCTTATATACTGCTAACTAAACTACTAACTATAATATTAAACATGGTTGTTCGTGAAAGTAACTTAATTAAATGTTATTATTTGTATTAGACACCGGTTTCGTGATTGTCTTGCTCTTCAGCATAGGCCTCCCCAAATATTCTCCACAACGGTCTATACCTTGCTATCCTCATCCAGTATGGTCCTGCTACCTCCTTGATGTCATCCTCCCATCTTCGAAGAATTCTACAGTAAGTAGAGTTCAAATTCTTACAATAACATTTCTATTGAGACACAAATTCGACCTTCTCGTAAGACGTGTAGAATAACAGTAAAATTTTGTGTGCTACTCAAACAAGATAGGTACGATAACATTTTGTGAGTGCACTGTGTTGCAATGAGTACATACACTTTACATAATTATATTATATACTAGCTTATACCCGCGGCTTCGCCCGTGTAGAATTTAATAACGAAATATTTGTTTGGTCCTGAAATAAAAGCCCAAGTTGCTCTTTATACCATCAGTTATATGCCAGTAAAAGTCCGGTGAAAATGGGTCTTAAAAAACTTATAAAATGTTTAAAGTTGAAACTTAGAACCTCTCACCTTTAAGGTATGGTTTAGAACAAAAACAAAACGAAAAGACTGGGAGAACAAGAGCCTTTCGCTCTTCATTAAATACTTTTACACCCATTTTCATCTATCAGATTTCCTGAACTTTTACCATTAATTGAACATCAGTTAATCGTGTGACGCTCAAGAGAAAGGTGTGCCTAAGTACTCGTATGGGTTACCAAATAAAGGTTTGATAAAGGCAAATAATTACCCACATTAGTGTTGCCCCAGAAACGTTGGGACCATGGATAGGACACTTAGTCTTGATATTGTGTCACAGGAGCTGATGGACGCTACTGTAAGAGCCAAACTCGTCGCCAAATTTTGGCCTAAATAATTTGAATTGTCATCGACACGTTATGAAGAAGATTAGCCCCAAAGTTAACATAATTATAGTAATCAATGTTCGGTCCTCCATGTCTAAAATCATGAGAAGAGGCTGTTTGCCGTGAAATAGTACTTTGGCTGATTATTTTTTAATTGAGGCTTTTTTGTTCCCATCGGGGCTGCGGTTTGTTCGAAAGAGATACCGCGGCTTCGGCACAAAGGGTCAAGAAGGAACATGGGTGGTTTTTAGTCAGTAGAAGTCTGACACTCCCTACTCCCGCTCTACCCAGAGCAGGAGGAGTCATATGATGATTTCCCAACGTCAAAAAAAAAAGCTGCGATGTCACAAAGCCATGCTGCTAAATATAGGTTTAAAGTTCGATTCTCAAGTAGGGCAAAGTATTATTGAGTGTTGATTGAAAAACAGCTCACTTAATTAGACTCACGGTTTTCTTAGACATTTATGTTTTCTTAAACTTTGATCATTTATTTAAATAGGCACACCCACAGGTAAACATCAGCGACGTTTTCTCGAACAATATCTGAAGCTAAAAGTACAAACAGTATCAAAGAATGGCATCGAGTTCTCAAAGATATTCTAACTAGACGTTGCCATGGCAACAGGCCATTATAGAAGAAGAGATAAGGCAGATTTATATTATATTAAAGTTGAAAGGTAGTTACGGAGTTGAAATGTATGTTTGGTATGTTTTTCTCGTAAATTACTGATCGGGAATTAATGAGACTGTTGTTGGTTGATAACTTTTGATTTTTTTGTGGTTTTTGGAGTTTGATATAAATTTTATAACATAACATCACGCCTGTTATTTTTGAAGGGTTAGGCTGTGTCCTTAATATTGTTACGCAGATCATTTAGCAAGATTCTGTCCGTTGCCTAATCCGGAGTCTGAAGATTATTAGTGGTTGAAAGGCAGGCTTTCAACGTCTGGGGGTATGTTCCCGCATGCACCCCAAGCACCCCATAGTTACACCCAGTTATGTTTAAGTCCCATGTAATAGGGGGCAAGCCTATGAGACAAATCCAGACTTCGTGGCTGATACTGAAAAAATATTGATGAAAACACCCAATAACACCTTGCCGACCTGGAAATCGAACCCAGGAATTCGAACTTGGCAGTCGCGCTTTTGTCCACTAACGAAATAGCTAATATCTATTGTGGGATGGATGTTTTCGGTCCGATGACAGAAAATGTTGCATTTGAACCCATCTTTCAAATGAGCTATGTCACAAATCTGGGGGCACGACTTGCTTTTTTTATCAAGTTTTGGTCCAATTTGCCCACTAACGAAATAGCTAATTTATTATTATTTAAACGATTAGTCTACCCTTTTATATTAGATGGAGAAAACTGATAAGGGGACAGGGCCAGGCCAGGCCACGGTAGGACAACATTGGTTTCAATAGGTAATGCTATTTGAAAAATAACTGCACCCTGTTCCACGGGTAAGGTTCTCTCAGTCTACATCAATTGCCCATACAAATTCAACAGAATTGGTTTGAAATATTTCGTGGCCCGAAAGCCTTTTTTGTTTTGGATGGTGGAAAATCATCAAATGACTCCTCC
This sequence comes from Diarsia dahlii, assembly GCA_949775195.1. NCBI lineage: Eukaryota > Metazoa > Arthropoda > Insecta > Lepidoptera > Noctuidae > Diarsia > Diarsia dahlii. Next base: position 7,417,693 of record OX459210.1, on the reverse strand, counting down.
GCTCTGGGCGGAGCGGTAGGGAGAGTCAGACTTCTATTGACTAAAAACCACCCGTGTTCCTTCTTAGCCCTTCGAGTCCGAGGCCGCGGTACCTCTTTCGAACAACCCGCAGCCCGACAATGCTGTTGACATCTCTTTGAAGCGCGCGTCGACCATGAACGCGCCGTCGACACGGCCTATCATCGCTATAAGACGGACGGACGGTAAGCTAATCCATCACTCACAGTCCACAGGGTTGTGCCTGTGGCGAAAGGCTGACAAGCAGTCTGGTTGCGCCAATTTTAAATCATAGATTAAATGTAATTATTTGGCAACATTGCGAATTGGTTGGTAACACTTCCCTATCTCCCATCCCTTTCTTGCACGGAACCTATCGTACTCGTGGAAGCGAGATGGCAAACGTACGGCGGTAGTGTTTCGCCATTGGACATTCATATCATAAGATTTTTCGTTGGCTATGAACTCGTGTGTCGCGAACATTGCGTTCCTAAGAAAAAACTAGAAAATTGGTGTTTTGTGCGTGAAAACCGCTGTGAAACATACTGAGGAGCTGCCGCCGAGGATATCAAGGTACCGTGCACCCCTGTAACCCTTAAGAAAGACTGATTTCACCCTGTGTCTCCACGCGGTCTTTCAACGTCCCGTCTCATTACCACCAAGTCGAATTTGTCGTCTTTATTTTTCTTTCCCGCGCAACCATTGGTCCTTCGAGCCGGATTCCATCTGGAATCAGTGAATAGCCAACCATTCCCCTATTCTGGGTCAATTTGTCGCAAAACCCGCAATTGTAGCCGCGCCGGACGCATGTGCCGGTAGTTAGGTTATAGGTACCTAGATAAATCGTAGAATCTCGTAAACCCCGCTAATATAGTAGTAAATTCTTATTCATATCGTATCGTCGTAATCTAGCAAGTAAGTTAGATTTTTCGCATCCGCAAACCTAACAAATAAGTTAGACAATCGTTGTCGTTTTAATATCGTAAATAAATAATTTTCTCGTTCGTAATATCCAGTCAAAACCGGTTCAGTTAGCAAGCAAAGAACCACATTTCATAACTTTACTTGCCCTGTTAAATAGGTATAATCGTGCGTTCACAAAATCATTTATTGTAATTTGTGTGTGGAGTGTAGCCGATTCACAGTCCTTTCAGAACTACCTACCTACTTGTCGTAAATATTTAGTTAGTCGTAAGCCGCTAATAAAAATATGGCGGACGCAACTTTAAAAAGATTATTATCGAAACGAGATCGGATATTTGCTCGCATGCAAACTATATCTGACCAAGCAAAACGAATCGACTTAGAAGGATTCGATAGGGAGTCGTTCTTCTGTGACATTAAAACAGTTGATTCATTGCGTGTGGACTTTGAAAACATATTGGACCAAATTGTTGCCCATGAGCTCAAATTAAATCCTGACTGCGCTGTCTCATATCAAGCGCTTTCTTCATTCGAAGACCTTTTAGGCCGTGTAAAGCGAGCTGAAGAAAAACTGTTAGTTCAATTTCGTAATGAGGTCAAAAGGTCACCTCGATTACCTCCTATTGAAATCCCCGAATTTAACGGAGATCATAGAAATTGGCCATTGTTTATCGCTAGCTATAAAAACGCAGTGCATAATAATGTTTCTCTGACAGACTGTGAGAGGTTACATTATTTGTTAGGAAAGTTAACAGGCAAGGCTCGTTCAATATGTGCGGGTATAAATCCATCAGCGGATAACTACCCTCTTATTTTCGATTCGCTTTGTAAAAGGTATGAAGATAAGCGTCAGTCCGCAACTTCATATTTAGACCAATTATTTGAATTTAAATCTATCTCGACTGGAACCCCAAATAATTTAGAATCATTTCTCGATAAATTCTCGTCGTCCGTAGCCGCTTTAAAAAACTCAAAGGTCAATGACCTCGCTGATTTTATTTTGTTACATATCGCTATTAAGAAACTCGACCAAGATACTGTGCGTACCTTCGAAACTAATTATCAACTAAGATCTAATAGTTCCGAAATTCCATCTTTTTCCGATTTGGATTGTTTCGTTCGTGACCATATAAAAATGTTAGAACGTACTTCATCAGCTGTTGCTAGGGTCACCAACAATAAGAAACCACTCGAACGTAAGTCTACCGTCGCGTACGCCAGCACCTCTGGTCCCGAGAAAACAACTTGTGGTCTATGCAATGAGCAACATGATTACATTTATAAATGTAAGGTATTTAATAGTTATAACCCTGATCAGCGTTTTAACTTCGTAAAGTCTAACAATTTGTGCATAAATTGTTTAAGTAGTGGTCATCGTGTTTCCGCGTGTGAGTCAACTTCTAAATGTAAAAAGTGCCACCGCAAGCACCATACATTATTGTGTTTTGGGGCCCAGCAAGCCGCGTCTGCTACCGTTGCCAATGCGGCACCTAGTGACGCTAACGCTACCTCCGCTCGCGGTGACGTCGCGCTGTGTGCGTTATCAGCTAATAATAATCAGGTTGACCATTTATCTCGCTACCCAACGACGGTTTTGATTGCAACTGCGCGCATTATTGTCGTGGATTCTCATGGTAATAAGCACATTATTCGTGCATTGTTAGACAGCGCTTCTCAAAGTAACTTTATCACACGTGAATGTTGTCAACGCTTGGGTTTGAACATAAATAATCGACCTAATTGCTCCACCGTGAAAGGAATAGGTGGTTCAAGTAAAACAATTCAGGGTTCCGTAGAATTTAAATTTCATTCTCGCTTCGATCGTAACATAAATTATAGTGTCGACTCTTTGGTAGTAGATAAAATTACTGAACATCTACCAACTGCCACGGTTAATTCTTCGCTCTTGTCTAACTTCAAAAACTTGCCGTTAGCAGACGACACATATTTTTCGCCGGGCCCGATTCAAGTATTGATCGGTGCTTCGATTTACCCGCACTTACTCTTGTCGAATAAGGTTCAAGGACAGCCGCCATATGTATCACCGCTTGCTTTAGAAACTGTCCTTGGCTATGTCATAGTAGGTGACGCACCGGTCCGTGTTGATAGCAACTCGACCGTTTCATATTGCTGTACCGCGGACCCGTTGGACTCTGCAGTTCGGAAATTTTGGGAATTGGAGGAGGTGGATGTTCCCCCTGTAGTCAGCTCGGACGACAGGGAGTGTGAGGAGTTTTACACACGCACCACTACTAGAGATAGTGACGGTCGATACGTGGTAGCTCTGCCTTTCAAGGGTGATGTCGAATCCCTTGGTAACTCACGCCAAGCAAGTGAACGTCGGTTTCACTGCTTGGAAAGGAAGATGCAAGCTTCTCCACAACTCAAGGTCACGTATGATAGCGTTATCCTCGAATATTTAGAAAAAGGTTATATTTCACCTGCAAATTCAGATTCTTCAGAAACTTCGTATTTTATTCCGCATCATGGGGTGATCAGGGATGATAAGATCACAACCAAACTTCGTGTCGTTCTCGACGGTAGTTGCAAGACTACCTCCCGCATTTCGCTTAATGACCTCTTGTACGGTGGGCAAAACCTGCAAGGGAGTTTGTTTAATATTATCGTCGGTTTTCGTTTGTTTTCGATTGCACTCTCCGCAGACATTCGTCAGATGTTTCTTAGCATTGGAATCCGAGAATCTGATCGGCGTTTCCAACGCATTTTGTATCGCTTTTCCCCGCAAGAGCCTTTACAGGTTTATGAATTTAATCGTGTTGTTTTCGGGCTTAAGTCTAGCCCCTTCCATGCGCTGCGAACTATTAGGCAGCTGGCAGAGGATGAGGGCGACTCCTACCCTCAGGCTAAAAATATCGTCACTTCAGGTTTGTACATGGATGATTTCGTCCATTCCGTCCCCACAGAAGATCAGGGTATTTCTACCGCCTCAGAAATGATAGGTCTCATGAAAGCTGGCCAATTTGAATTGGTTAAATGGACCAGCAACTCCCAAGCCGTTTTAGATTCAATTCCACCCTCGCATCGTCTGCTAGCTGTCAAAGAATTCGACGAGTCCGACCAGCAGAAAGTACTGGGCTTGTGTTGGTCGCCTACGTCAGATCACTTCAGCATGAGGGTCAATACTCCAGCACAAAATTGTACTAAACGAACAATATTATCGTGTGTCGCTAGATTGTGGGACGTCATGGGATTTGTCGCACCGGTCGTCTTGTACGCTAAACTTCTTATCAAGCAGCTTTGGCTGCGTGATTGTGACTGGGATGATACCCCACCTGAAGATATAGTCAGGCTGTGGACTCGCTTCAAGGAAGAGCTCCCGTTGCTCTGTAATATTAAAATCCCACGTCACGTTGGTATCGTCGCCGATAGTGTGGTCACTATCTTGGCTTTCGCAGATGCCAGTGAGAAGGCATACGGAGGAGTAATTTACTTCCACGTCCAAAATAGCGATAGCAATATTGTTTACTTGCTAACCGCTAAATCAAAGGTCTCTCCTAAGAAAGTCGTTTCTCTCGCTCGTTTGGAGCTTTGTGCTATTCTTGTGCTAGCTCAACTTATAAAAAATGTCATAGTTGCTTGTCAGCCCCGCATTGCTTTTCGTAACATATTCGCATTTTCAGATTCGACAGTCGCGCTCTGTTGGGTACATTCGTCGCCCCATCGTTGGAACACTTTTGTGGCCAACAGAGTGTCGAAAATACAAAGCGACTTGTCACCACAAAATTTGTATCACGTATCCGGTACGGACAATCCAGCAGATTGTCTGTCGCGTGGTCTCACGCCTTCTCAAATTGTTGACCACCCGCTGTGGTTCAGTGGTCCTCCGTGGGCCCATTTGGATGTCTCACAGTGGCCTGTCGTTCCCTTCAGTCCTTCGTCGGTGCCTGAAGCGCCCGAAGAGAAGAAGCTCTCGTTACTTTCCGCTGTACTAAATGAAAGATCTCGTATTCTTTCTTTGGTCGATCGCATATATCGTCTTGGAGTAAATTACTTCGAGTAGTAATTTACCGAGGGGTATCAATTACTCCATACCAAGTGGGTTGTGAAGGTCAGTTAAGCAGTAGCTTCTTGTAAACTACTGGTATTCAGCCATATCCAGTTAAGCTGGAGGCCATAGTTGGAAAAAGTTGAACCAGATGATGATAATTTGAAAATTGTCCTGACCGTTTCTTTCCTACATCACGTGCTGCAGCTTAATAATAATTATTACTATGCCTTATTTTAGGCTGAAGTTTACTCTAAAAGGAGACATTTTAGTTTTTAATCAATAGTTAAAAGTAACTTCAAGGTCGTTAAGGCGTTCTCTTAAAATCTGTTTACTTACATAATAAAAATATGCCACCAGTGAACATTAATTGATTCTAAGATTTTCACCACAATCTAAAATTGTTTTAAACTAATAATTCTTTAAAATATGTGTGTCAATAAACGCCCACTTTCAACCACCCAAAGATTCCCACGTGATCCTTAGAAACTATCCACGTTATGTTGATATAGCTTAGGGCTATTTTACTCTATCATTAAAGATAGTAGTGATTCATGAATACCTTTGTTGGAAATACGCTTTACACTATATTTTTTTTTAAATGTATCAAAGTAAACTAATAATTTCTTAACCTTACCTTTCACCGTATCAGTGAGATCTTCAATCTTATTTAACACAACCAGGTCCACAACTATTTGATAACAAACTAACGATATGTACAGATAAAACTACGAGGAAGACTATTTCAACAACAAATTCTAAACATCAACAACATTTTATCATTAATTTATTATCTGAACACATTCAAGATTTTACACGCATTATTGTTTCACTAAAAAACTGGGTTTTTAACCCAAAAAATGTAATAAAAACATTCAATATGTCCGTAAAAACTGTTTTTAATTTATAATTTTCACATTTTCATTCATTATTATTGGTAAAAACGTTAATTTGACTATAGTTTCGCTCCAGATTTTTTGGTTTGACGTTTTAGGTGGGGTTGCCACCAATTGAAACTAAATCTTGCCATTTACTTGAAAATGAAAAATCAAATGGTGAAAACATTATTTTTGATGACAACAGTCTTTAAAAATCATTACTAAAATCTCCATGCACTGACAAATCATTTAGATTTTAATAATGTCTCAGTAAACCACCAATACATTCCAATCGTATCGAAATATTTCCAACGTTCAATATGAGTAAACTATCAGTAGGACTGGAACACAAAGTTCCATTCATTTTCCCCATTTCCACGTAGAAGCTTCACCCTCAACCTGGCAACACAAACCCACGCATGCGCGCCATTTCCCCGGGTTCGCGCCAGATGTTCCTGAGTTTTGGTAGTTTTATTGATCTGCGTGGCTCCGTAATAATTACGAGCATCATTACCTATGATAGATTGACCCTATATCGCAACAGATCTCTTTGCTATCTATGCCAGGGAACCTTTGACCTCGTTTAGTTTAGACTGGCTGGATAGTTTGTCTAGAAGCGTTGGCGGCAACGTTTAAATTTAGAACTAGGGTGTTCGTTTCCTCGTGTTTTTTATCGGTCGCCTGTTTTACAGGGGATCAGAAAGGAATAAACAAAAGAAAAATATTGGCAGTGGATCGGTTTGGGGGATCAGACCGGAACAACTCTTGGGTGTCGATTATCGTGAAAGCTTCAGTTGGCAGCTGGAAGAAAATATTTTTATTTTTATTGAGAATTTATCTCAATTAGTTTGCAGCATTTTCCAACTTGGGGCTTGTTCAATTTGAAGGTATTTTATTGGAAAAAAAAATAAAAGGCTTATGACACGAGGGCCGAGGCCCACTGTAAATAATACCACAACTTCCAACAAATAAAATAATAACCAACCGACTGCGATTCAGCTTAGTCAAAACCCATCGAGTCAGTAATATAATTTTATTATTTATTACTTACTTGTAATTAAGAAAAAAAAAAAAAAATTGTGTCAAATAATTGGTTTACAATTGTTGTGTTTGGAATCTTCTTTTAGACAAATAATGCCTGTAGTAGAAGACTCCGCCCCTCCCTATTAAGTACTTCCTTATTTGTAACTAGTCAGTTATTAAACTACAAAAATGACGATTTCCTATACAAAGTTTCATACTACACTATAAAGGAAACTTCTAGGCATAATTTCAGCTTTTTAGGTTCAAGTGTTTAGGCTGGGCGTTGATGAGTCAGTCAGAACCTTTCTTTTTATTTATATAGATAGATGGATTAATTTCTTTTACTATTACCCAGGATTTTGATTAAAATTAATGATCGTAATCAAACCGCAGAACACAGGACTCCCCACGAATGAAATCTTCGACGTTTGGAATTACGTATTACCTGAACGGGTCTACCTTATAGAGTAGAATTTTTTATTTCCGAATTTTGTTTTGCATAGCAGTGGATGGCAGAAACTTCATTTCGCCGAAAATCATTTGGCGTACACTCATTTACCATAAATTCAAAACGCATAATTTTGTAAGGCAGAATCATCTTGGAGCATAAACTTCATTTCCAGAACCATCATTTCGCCGAAAATTCATTTTTCATTTCATACATACGTGTAACATGCAGCAGGCATGACTTCTGTCACAGCTCCGGCGCTGCGGTGCTCCGGCGGTCCCACGCAAGCTTATCGTCGCAGATGGTTTTAACACACACCGCCGCAGCTTCGTCTTGCTGGCCGGCAACGCCGGCCAGCTCAGCCGCGGTGGCGCGCGTTTAAGCCACTTGCTCCTCAACTTGTGGGCCGCCTCGCCACTCCGCGCCTACGCGGGCTTAGATTTCACTCTCGGGGTAGGGCAGAAGAGACTGCGTGGAGTCGGTTTTGCAGCGATTCGTTTCTGTCACTAACTTTTGTAGCAAAAGGTATTGACTTTTAATTTAAAAATTAGTTCAAAAATATTGTTATAGAATTGGCATTATACCTTATAAAAGTCTACCAAATGCCATCTTAAAAGTATGCCATTGAAAATTCGGCCATTTAAACATTCGGCGAAACGATAATTCTATTAAATAATTGTTTTGCCTTAAACACATTCGTTCAAAGAAGAATATGCCAAGTGTGTTATGCCAAATAAATTTCGGAGCATCAAGTATCTGCCAGATAGATGGTACCCTACCTGAACATCTATGGTAATCACTGCTTGAATCACGATTTACCTGTGCGTATGATTGGTGCAGATTGCAGTATCGAATATCGTATTGTTACTGACAGAAGACATAAATGCCGGGTACCATACTCAAACGACACTTTAGAAAATAAAAAAAATCAGCAAAAGTTTTTGGATCCCGTCCCTCGACATGTCATGCGACCGACCATACGTACATAATTTTTTCCATACAAATCACGCCATCTAAACAAATCTCCTATTTTCTTGGCAGTAGCTGTAGGAAAAACTTTAAATAGTTTTGTAGCGGCACAAAAAAGTACTACAACGCCATCTGTGACACAATTAAAGAACTAACATCAAAAATTTTTTAGATTATCTTAGCGTGTCAATCTTCATAAAAGCACACCAAAATGCACTTGTTGTTCTCGTCACTGTGATAATTTTTAGTTCCTGATGACCATACCAGGGAACATTCTAGTTACGGACCCATACGGTGTTTTCGTAAAACGTGATTTCACATCCCATAAAAAAAAACGTCGTTTACCAGCAAAAATTTTAGCGTATATAGGCTTCGTGAAACTCAAAAATTACTGTTGGGCAGTAACCAACACGACACCCGCCTAGTCGGAAAATCATTTTCCTTTAGGGATGAAGAAATTGAAGCCCTGTTCTTGATATCCTTAAAGTTTATTTCTGCTTTCAACCCTTTCTAAGATTGATGACGGTTAACTATTGTAGGAACAACTGACCTCTTTAAATAAAGAAACTGACCCTTGTGAACTATTTTGGACATTAGAAATTTGTTGGAGTTAAGGGTATGTTTATAATGGTGCGAATACGGTCCAGATCTGTTGTTTCCTTCGATCAATAATAGTACTAGATTAAGCATCAGGAACAAAACTAAGTCGCTCAAGCGGCCACGTTTGCACACACGTAAACATCTACTTATCATCTTAGAAAAAAGTTCAATATTATTAACAACTTCAGATGATTATAAACCTTAATACTTAAACATAACGTTTAATTATCATTGTAAAGTATATTTATTTAAGCCCTTTCATCGGAGAAAGATTAGAAGCAAAACATTTTAAATGTCGCTCCAAAGTAAAAAGTCATCAGTACAAAAATATTCATTCTAAAATGAAACTTAAACTCTAAGCAATACGGTTAAAAGCATTTTGTGTACAATGTCGTGCTTATTCTATTGCGGAACTAGCGTTCCCTGTTCAAGAACATGATACAATAGTTGGTGCGCTGTAGCAAACATTGGTCAAACAATTACAATATTCGCTGATTTAATTATATTTACAGTTTAATTATGTTTAAATATTATGAAAAAGCACATATTGATATTAAATTACCGAAAAAAAGATATTCCTTCCAAAACCTTGGTGTTACGGTGGTTATTTACGCAGTTTTTGAACGCATACTGCGGTATTTTGACGTCTTAATGTTGGCTATGATTGGACCATACTAATTTGAAATAAGACCACAAATACGGTCTTATATTTCGGGCCGTTTTTGAAGCGCTTATCGGGAATCTAGTACATTATTGATCGAAGGTTGTTTCTCATGGATTGTGAACGAAGGATCCAATAACGTAAGATTATATATATGGCGGCACGATTGGCCCAGTGGATGAGCGAATGACTGCTGCTTGCTTTTCGTGAGTTCGGTTCCCACACCAAATCTTTTGTATGTCCTTTTGGTAGTGGTTCCGGGTGTGTTTGTGTGAGTGTAAATGTTAATAAACGCATCCACAATACAACAATGCAACGTAAAACAAAGATGCAGAGGTGCTGTTTGTTTGTTTAACAGGTGGGAAGATGCTCCACACAAGGAGAGACTGAAGACTTCACAAAGGCCGTCGCAGAAAGAGTATCTGCAACCGGAAAAATAAAGTTGCAACAGAAGCATCATAGGTCGTGCCCTTTGCTGACATGGTGTGTCATTGGTATCACGCAATTACATTGTAAAAATCTCACGACCTAACATCAACATCATTCATCATTTTAAATAATTATTTATTTATTTTATTTTAAAGAAGGCTTACAGACTAACAAACCAATGAAATAAAGAATATAAAATTGAAAAATTGCTAATAACAAGCCTCCACATATTATGGTTAACAAAAAAGTCGATAAAAAGAAGAAAATACATACAAGTTAATGAAAAGTTAACTGTCCTTGAAAAATGACTGTGCCAATAGCCGTCTTAAGGTCGCCACACTAGTGCAGAACAAGTCGACATTAAGGTCCCTAGGAAGCCTATTGAAACTGAGTGCACTTCTTATTGAGAATACATTCCGCCTGTAATTAGTCATTGCGAAAGGTACATTTAATATTGGCCGTTGACGTAATCCCATCAGATTCGTGCGTAATGACAGATTAGCAACGACCAGTCGATGTGGCCATTTGCGATACCCAAAAGTAGACTCATGTCCCCAATATAACGTCTCATCTCCAGAGGAAGGAAGTGGTACCGTCTGCAGCGGTGCTCGTAGTCATCTGAGTATTGCTGAGCTCTATAATCTAGATAACGTAGAAATTTTCTTTGGACGCCTTCAATACGGGACTTATAAGTCTCATACTGCGGGTTCCAAACCTGAGACGCGTATTCTAAATGGCTGCGCACGAACGAACAATACAAGATCTTAACTGGTTTAAGAGACCGGAAACAAGCCGTGGTGCGTAGTATAAATCCCAGAGCTTTTGATGTCTTTGCAACTATACTATTCACATGTTGATCGAACACAAGCTTGCTGTCTATGATTACCCCTAAATCTCATGCTATTTTGCCTGCTAATGAGCTGACCGTTCATGGTGTAACTAAAATTTATTAAAGAAGTACAACGTGAGAATGTTAGGAGGAAGCATTTAGAGACATTTAATTGGAGTTTATTACGGATGCAATATATTTCAAACCTATGCAGGTCGTCTTGTAACCGACATGCATCAGACATGTCTCGCACAACATTATGAATCTTCATGTCATCAGCATAACGTAAAATATACGAATGACGAAAACATTGTCTGATATCAGCAATAAACAATATAAACAACAGTGGACCCAAAATGGAGCGCTGAGGTACACCTGAAGGGACAGAATTCCAACCAGAGGTGTAGCCCTGAAGCACGACAGCTTGTGTTCTGTTCTCTATATAGGAGGAGAACCACCGGTACAGGTCACCGTGTATTCCGGCGAGAAACAGCTTCTTAAGCAGCATGCAATGATCAATACGGTCGAAACACTTACTATAGTCGGTATAAATGACGTCAACTTGACGCTGTGCCATGCCGTTTGTAATAAACTCTTGTGACAGAAGTAAGTTCGAAGTGGTCGAGCGGTTCCTAACAAAACCGTGCTGCTCCTCACCAAGAATTGACTGAGAGCCGCGTAAACATCAGTATAAACTATACGTTCAAGAATTTTAGAAAAAATGCAAATTTTTGTTATGGGGCGATAGTTTTCAATATTAGCTTTATCGCAATTTTTTAAGACAGGAGTAACAAAAGTTGACTTCCAAATCTTCGGAACTTTACCCTCGGAAAGAGAGCGCTTGAATAGGATACAAATGGGTTCAACAAGACTATCAGCACAAGAGACTATGAATATAGGAGGTAGTATTACTACATTGCATTACAGTCTAGTAGCCGTCTTCGGCAGAAGAACTACACCTAGGAATCTTGACGTCGCGTCGTTATGTCTGCCCCCTGTGTTTCTCTTTCTCTATCACTGATGATTTGTATATTCAAGCCAGTGCTGCAAGCCAGAGCTGTAAGCCAGCTCTGCAAGCCAGTGCTGCAAGCCAGTGCTGCAAGCCAGTGCTGCAAGCCAGTGCTGCAAGCCAGTGCTGCAAGCCAGTGCTGCAAGCCAGTGCTGCAAGCCAGTGCCGCAAGCCAGTGCTGCAAGCCAGTGCTGCAAGCCAGTGCTGCAAGCCAGTGCTGCAAGCCAGTGCAGCAAACTAGTGCTGCAAGCCAGTCAATCAAGCCAGTGCTGTAAGCCAGTTCTACAAGCGACAGCTACAAGCCAATCATTCAGGCCAGTGCTGCAAGCCAGTCGTTCAAGCCAGTCATTCAAGCCAATGCTGCAAGCCAGTTGTTCAAGCCAGTGCTGCAAGCCAGTACCGCAAGCTAGTTGTTCAAGCCAGTGCTACAAGCCAGTCGTTCAAACCAGTGCTGCAAGCCAGTTCTGCAAGCGACTGCTGCAAGCCATTTGTTTAGGCCAGTCGTTCAAGCCAGTCATTCAAGCCAATGCTGCAAGTCAGTTGTTCAAGCCACTGCTGCAAACCAGTGTGCAAGCCAGTTGTTCAAGCCAGTGCTGCAAGCCAGTGTTGCAAGTTAGTTGTTCAAGCGAGTGCTGCAAGCCAGTCGTTCAGGACAGTGCTGCAAGCCAGTCGATCAAGCCAGTTCTGCAAGCGACAGCTGCAAGCCAATCGTTCAGGCCAGTGCTGCAAGCCAGTCGTTCAAGCCAGTCGTTCAAGCCAGTCGTTCAAGCCAGTCGTTCAAGCCAGTCGTTCAAGCCAATTGTTCAAGCCAGTGCTGCAAGTCAGTACTGCAAGCCAGTTGTTCAAGCCGGTGCTACAAGCCAGTCGTTCAAACCAGTGCTGCAAGCCAGTTCTGCAAGCGACTGCTGCAAGCCATTTGTTTAGGCCAGTCGTTCAAGCCAGTCATTCAAGCCAATGCTGCAAGTCAGTTGTTCAAGCCACTGCTGCAAGCCAGTGTGCAAGCCAGTTGTCGGGGGCCACGTAATGGCTTCCGGCCACCGTAGACGCGGGCCTGTGGACGGTGAGTAGTGGGCTAGCTCGCCGTCCGGCCGTCATCATGACGGCAACAGACCGTGTCGGCGGCGCGTTCGTGTTCCACGCGCGCCTCAAAGAGATGTCAGCAAGGAGGGGCCCGCAAGGGCCGACGCCCGTCGGGGCCGCGGATTTTAGTACTAGATGACGTGGCCTCGGCACTAGGGCAAAGAAGGAACATGGGTTCGGTTTTTAGTCAGTAGAAGTCTGACACTCCCCTTCGCTCTGCCCAAGAGCGGGGGGGTCATTTGATGATTTTCCACCCACCAAAAAAAAAAAAGCCATAACTACTGTACTCGTGGTCGAGACAAATTAGCTGGATGCCCACACTCCCTAACTAATCCAGGGTCCAGCGTTTAGTTACTGCTTGAAGTTAGAACTGTCAAATAGTATTACTTTGACGGTTCTTACTTTGTTCAAATTCTTGTCTATTGTATCAATAATATCATTAGAGGGACCAGGGGCTGCGATTCTCCATGCGAATGTATTCTAGATCTAGATGTATTCTAGATCTAGATCATAATAATAAGGGAGGAAGAACACAAAAACAATGTCTTATTGAGACAATTATAGCATCTATCAAAGCACTTTTCCTTGTCAATAATAGAATACTAATAATAAAATTGGTCTTACAGCTATTGTTTTAATTAAATAAGATCTCGAGTCTGTCTCCATTTTAATTACCTACTCCAATGATTATAAAAAAAACACGAGGAAATGTCCGTCTTTGATTGATTATTTCATTCATTGACCTTACGACACTGAGATGCATTATCTGTCTATCAATTCTACTTCCAGTCTATACCAAATACAGCTGACCAGTGCTTTATTTTGGAGTGATTGTCTATCTGACCTCCACAAACCAGTTACTATCTCAATATCTGTGCTGTCTCACGAGCTACTGAATCAGTTCAGTTTTCTTTCCTTTTATTGCGTTCATAAACTCTGCCGAAGCAGAGTACTTAAAAAAATACGTAAGACTCATTTGAGTGTTCCCCTCCACGGAAACCTTTAGTAAAAGGCGGAAGATTTATATGTTTTGAAGGGAAACCAGAGATAGCTGTGTTGTGCTTATCGTTGACGTTCCAGTTTCTCTTTGAGAATCTTTTCTTCATTCGCCAGTTCTAATTGAACTCGTTGTTGTCTTTGTTCTTACCAGGGATTGCATGTACATATTTATTTGCACTCCCCCTGAGATATACATATTTATGCGTACTCGCTTAGTCCGATTGACCCAACCAAACCGCGGAGAATCTTAACACCGCGAATCAGAAACGTGACGTCAATGCACAGAGCCATCTATCGAGACAAGGTCAAACTTTTAACGAGGGGAGACCCTAAGGGTATCAGCCTTTTCAAAGGGCGCAGTGTAACTAAATAATACTCACACGGCACCCCTCGGCAAGAGAAGCTCGCGGCTTAATAAAAAGTACTGCTTAGGTTGATCTTCAGGTTAAGCCATGCAAGCCTGGGTTTATCCGTGGATGGTGACCACCACATACAGAGTTTCCTCCGTGTTTCGGAAAGCACGTTAAGGGTAAACAAGCCAACGGCACGAACTAGTTGGTGAGCGGGGCTAAAATGCATGCTATTTCAACCGACATCACGAGCGAAATGCATAGAGCGAAAGAGACACAACTAAAATGGGCGCGCGATTGTTTCTATGCAGACCTTTGGTAGTATGGATATGATCGAAGTATGGATACCATGAAAAATCCATTGAATGTATCTGTTCAAAATAAAATTATTTGAATTCTTTACTAATCTATGCCTGTATCGTTTCACTTTTTTTATTTTCGTACTATATACGTAACTTATTTACGCCCAAAGATGGTTAAAATAATTAGTGCTAAAATATGCAGTAGGAGTCCCTCAAGGCAGCGTGATGGGATCGTTTATATTTCTGCTTTACATAAATGACCTTCCTAACGCAACACACCATGAGACAATCCTATTCGCTGACGATACGACACTAATAATAAAATGTAATGACAAATATAAATTAGAGGAAGAAATTAATGACGCAATCCGAAACATAATTAGCTGGCTAGAACAAAACAATTTGAAAATTAACCTTAATAAAACAAAATTAATTCAATTTCAAACCTATAAGTCTCATTTTAAGAATCTGTACATTTTATACGGAGAAAATACCATAGCGCAAGTAGAACAAACAAAATTTTTGGGTGTAACAGTAGATCAAAACTGTAACTGGAAAGCACACATCAATGACGTATTCGATAAGGTGAACAAATTCGTTTACGCAATAAAAAGAATTAGAGCAACAGTATCGGTGGATGCAGCAGTCACTGCGTACCACGGATACGTGTCCTCCGTGCTCTCTTATGGCATAATACTGTGGGGTAATTCGACTGAAATGATCAGAGCATTTCGGGTGCAGAAGAAATGTGTTAGGGCACTATCTGGTGTCTGGTTTTTGGACAGCTGTCGCCCATTGTTTAAAAAACTTCGCATTTTGCCGTTACCCTGCATTTATATCAGGGAACTATGTATGCTAGTAAAACAAAATCCGCATTACTTCCTTAAGCAATCAGAGGTAACCAACAAGCGAGCTGCGCCTCGAAATAAATATAAATACGAACTGAATATACCTCATTGTAAACTACAATTGTTCAGAAAAAATGTATACATTACTGCTATGCAGGTATATAACAAGTTGCCTAACGCATTCAAGGAGCTTCCTATGAACATGTTTAAAAAAAAACTGACAAATTGGCTATTGTGTAATTGTTTTTATGACATTAGTGAATTTATGGACTTTTGTAAAAACTAACATGATAATTTAATTAATATGACATAAACTTTCAATTTTCTATTCGCTATGACATTCAATTTCAATTCAATTCAATTTTAATTTACATGCTTATTATGTTGACATTCAATTTTAGATGACACCTATAATTAAATTGGCATGTTATTCACTAAAATAATTAACTTCAATTGTAAAACTAACATGATATTTGTACACCAGATTATATGGTAGAATGTAAGAAACCTTTAAACGAACCTAACACCATACAATGTACCTGCATTCTGACAAATAAATAAATAATTCTAATTCTATGAAAGTTACGACGCTCATAACTTCCAAAGCAATATTTTTTTCCAATTCTGCTTCCATAGAGGCCTAGATAATGACAAGACCAGTTGATACAATTTTTAATTTTGAACCTACACCGTCAACCAGAGGAGTAATCACCATACTACGTTTGTATGGAAGAATGACTAGCTTGTGCAACCTTAAGACGTTTTCATGGCGGCTGTGTACCGGTAACGACAGTCAAAACAAACTACACTCGAGAGCAATGAATCCGGGTCACTTAAAGAATGTTAAAAATCTCGGAAACTAAAAATGATAGGCTAATGCAATAAATTGTATTTAATAGACAATGTAATACTCCTTAAATGAAAGTAAAAAAAATATGAGTCACCATACATTTTATTAACACAAAATTACATAAAGAAAAAAACTGCTGATCTCTCCTTAAAACAAAAATAGGAAACATGAAATTTTTGAACTTTATTACGATTTTCTTGAATTTTAATACTTCGTATTGCCTCCTCGTGCTTCCATTACTGCGTTTACGCGGTTTGGCATGCTGTACACCAAGTTCCTTATACGATTTTGGGGAATATTCTCCCATTCCTCTGTGAGAGCAATTTTGAGCTCACGAAGCGTGATTGGGGGAGGGTTTCGTTGTTTTACGCATCTGCCTAGCTCGTCCCAAGCATGCTCGATCGGGTTGATATCCGGGCTGCGCGCTGGCCACTCTATACGAGTAATGTTCATCTCTTGAAGGTAGTCATTCACAATCCTACCTGTATGAGGTCGGGCATTGTCATGCATAAACATAGCATCCTCACCTAAATTGACCATAAATAGACCAACGTGATCATTGAGGATTTCTTCCACATATCTTTCGCCGTTTTCTATGATCACCAGCTCTGTGCGACTTTCAGAAGAAATTCCGGCCCACACAAGTACAGACCCACCACCGTAGGCTACTTTTTCTTTGATGCATGCTTGCTTGAATCTTTCCCCTGGTCTTCGATACACTCTGTGTCTTCCATCGTGCTTGTAGAGCATAAATTTTGATTCGTCGGAGAACATAACTTTTGACCAATCTTCAATACTCCAATTTACGTGGCTCTGGGCATATCTCAGTCTTGAAATACGATGCCCACGCTCCAGTTTAGGGCCGTTTGCAGGTCTAAGGGGTTTTAAGTTAGATTCAGCAAGCCGACGTCTTACTGTCCATGCACTTGGGTTACTTCCTCCGAGGCGTCGAAACTGATTTGTGAGTTCAGTTCCTGTGAGAAAGCGATTTCGAAGCATAGTGTTCACCAAGTATCGGTCTTCTCGTGCTGTGGTACACCTGGTTCTGCCCGTTCCTGGTCTGCGTAGGTTAGAACCAGTTTCTTCGTAACGTCGGAGAACTCTTTGTACTGTTGACAGCGACACACCGACAGTCCTGGCTGTATCGCGCTGACTCCGGCCGGTTTCCAGCATTGTAAGTATTCTGGTGCATTCTTCAGGCGTAAGCGACATAATTTCAGCTTGAATAATGAATATAGAGCACTATCAACATGGTTTATGTACCCAAATAAATGACAGCTTACAAACAAGCAAAACCAAATGCTGTAATTACGTAGTTCCAACTTCGAAAGTGGCCCTTTTTCAAATTTGATTTTTTTATGATATAACTATACAATAACTAAGAAGTTTTAATACCTTAATTTAAGGAGTATTACATTGTCTATTAAATACAATTTATTGCATTAACCTATCATTTTTAGTTTCCGAGATTTTTAACATTCTTTAAGTGACCCGGATTCATTGCTCTCGAGTGTACTATAGCTTTATACTAGTTTTCTATAGGTTTGTAGTAGTTTGTAGCAGTGGCCCTGTGGTGTCCTGCTATAAAATCATAATTATAATGCAAAACCCAAAATATAAACCTTGTGTTTTATTACTAAAATTTGCAAACCTTTTTGTGACCTAGACCTTATTTGTGGAGTGAGTGTACTCCCAGGCCCGAAAGTTTGACAACCAGTCTTGAGAGGGGGTATCGTATTACACAGTTTATCTGACTTGGTTGTGGAGGTCAGATACACAGTGACTCCACGTAAAGTACTAGTATTCAGCTGCATCCGGTTCGACAGGAATTCGACCTAAGCATTGTCTAGAAAAGGCTAGGCAGATGTAATCGATAGAAATTCCACACGTTTTAAAATTCGCACAGTAACCTTGCTCCGAGGGCTATCGGGCTTTTCATTTGAAGCCACTACTGCGTCAGAGTCAATTTATTTTCCTGGTAGAACTTGCACAAAAACGATAAAATTATTAATAATATAATTATTTTTAGTTTAAATGATGTGTAGATACGTACTAGGAAAAGTTATAAAATTATTAATTTCCTCATTAAATGTGATAGGTACCTAAATTAGAGTTAAATATCAATGGCTTAATAGTTAAATGGGGTAGAATACTTAAAAGAGAGTATTTTAGTGTCATCTACCTCGTTGGTCAAGTGGTCGCAAGCGCGACTGTTGAACATGAGGTCCCGGGTTTAATGCTCAAGTCGGGCAATGTATTAAGGGTTTTCCATCAGTAATTTTCAATGGTACTAGGTTCGCCAGTATCGGTAAAATGTGAACGTACTATTTTTTATTTTTTAAACGTTGCCCCACACTAGGAATTTCTCCTGTATCGTGGGAGCGTTCACAGACATTTAAACTCACATACACAAATACCCAGACCCGAAACAACTACCTGTAGGCCATACAAATATTTGTTCCGTGCGGGGATCGAACCCGCGACCCTGAGCGCAGCAGTCAACTGCTTGAGCCACTGCGCCAACCGTGCCGTCAAGTACACCTCATAAGTACACCTCTGCCGAACACTACAGGGATTACCCCCTACATGGGATAGTTGTCCTAAAATTTATATGTCCGCAAAAATCGCCAATTCTCTTGAAATATCAAAAATATTGTTAATTCCTTTCATACATTTGAAGATAATCAACCAAAGTGCCTACTCGTTTTACAAATAGAGAATCTTGCTTTTCGGACAAAGAGATATAAAGCCATTTCAAATAGTGGGGCAACTATAATACTGGTTTTACCCTAATGTTAGCCTAAATATTAAAACATGGAGATAAATACTTTTTTATTTTTTTTGGGTGGAAAATCATCAAATAACCCCTCCCGCTCTTGGGCAGAGCGAAAGGGAGTGTCAGACTTCTACTGACTAAAAACCACCCATGTTCCTTCTTAGGCCTTTATGTCGAGGCCTCGGTATCTTTGTGACCAACCCGCAGTATGCCATGCCTTCTCTGTATTGAAACATGTTTTTCAATTTTTAGGGACATTTCCACTATGGAATTATTGTTGGTACAAGTACGAGTACGTACAAGTTGGTGACCGACTGCACGCAGCAGCAGCAGACGACATGTCGTCGCTTTTACGGATGAAATTGAATAATAATAATTTATTATTTTTTATGAAGCGACGACATGTCGTCTGCTGCTGCTATGTGCAGTCGGCTACCAACTTGTACCTTAAATCTTAGATAAAGTAAAAATAATTGTTTTTAAGAGTAGTTAATAACTTTTTGACTGAAACACGATACGTCAATGACACCAGCTGATACAACAAAACAAAAGTAAGCAAATCAGAAGGGCTAACGCCCGAATACTCGAACGTCACTCAATTATAAGTAGCCCTCAAAACTCGTGCTATCTCTGTCACTGCGTTAAAGTAACAAAGACAGCACGAGATTTAAGTGCAACTTAAAATTGAGTGACGTTCGAGTATTCGGGCGTAAGTATATCAAACAAAATGCGTATAATGATATGAATAATAAATAATATAAATACTTAATATGATTTAGTCAAAAGATAAGCCAAGTAATTCAAACGGGTACATTACTTTATTTTTAGGATAGTGATAAATCATGATATGACTCCTCCAGGGAGTGTCAGACTTCTACTGACTAAAAACCACCCATGTTCCTTCTTAGCCCTTTGTGTCCAAGGCCACGGTATCTCTTTCGAACAACCCGCAGCCCACTGAGTGCATCCCTTGTGCGTCAATAATAGTGCACTTTTTCGAAGCAACATCAGGTACATCTCGAAAGGGTTAGACTCCGGCGCTGCTACCTCTAAGTGTACACTTAGTGTCCTGTACAGTGTACAATGGGACCTTAACTTATTTAGATACAACTCCTGTTGGAAAAAATTGAAAATACTTTGCCCGACCTACGAATCAAACCCAGTACCGTGTGCTCATTCGACTAACGCACAGGTCAACGCCATGAGCTTTTTTCCTACATCTCGGTTAAAGGCCCTGAATATTTGTGAAAGGTAGTCGATGATTAGTACGGTTTCTATATTGGTGGATGTCCAAAGAATGACATTCAATTTTTGATTTGATTAAAAAAAATCATAAAACAAAAGATGTTACTTTTGACGTAACCATTTTTATTGCCCGCGCCATATTGGTTCGAAGTGAGCCTGCTGCTCATTTTTGGCGCGCGAACACAAAACATTCGAACGTAAGGGTCAAGGCAATCGCAAGGAAGACTGCGTTCTGCCAGTGTAGTGCCAACGGCCACAGTCGCTTGCTGCCTACTGGGTACGATTTCTTTTAATTATTTTTTTTATTTTATTACGAACGCGACCTTGTTTGTTTTTTTTTTCGGTGACAGCTGTTTTTTGTTATGAGTGATTTATTTGTCTGTGATTGTTTTTTTTTTGGTTTTTCTAATTGATTGAGTAACTTAGACCTAAGTTTTTTTTGTGAATGAGAATAATTATGAATGAATGCTATCATAAAAACTTACCTTTGTTGAAAACTTATTTATGTAAATGTGTGTGATGTCTGCACACCTTTTTTCGGACTAAGGACTTTTAAATGTCTTGTTTTAACTGTGAATATATAATGAAGTATTTACCCACTAAATATTTAAGAAAAAAATAAAACCAATGTCAAAACTGTGCGCATGTGCGCAAACTTTAGTAAATCATAATAGTGAAGTGACATCATACATTTTAGCGATAACGATAAATTACGACAGTTTGGTGGTCTATCAAAGTAATAAACAGTCATGTACTTATAAAACGCGGTTTAAGTTATAAAACATAATTATCACAACATACTAAAGTCACAAAATATCTGTGAAGTGTGGTCATTAGAAGTTTCCTTTGTGTGAAAATATAGTGTACTAGTTTTTCCTCGCGGCTTTGCTCCTTTATGTACGAAAATTAACACAAGGGAACGCTTTAAATGTAGGCTATGAGTATGCCACTTGAAGTTAATGCAGCTTTCCGTTAGTGAAACAATTTTTGGAATCGTATCAGTAGTTCCGAACTTACACCACACTTACGTGTGGTACCATCATGGAGGACAATAACCAGTGGAGAGCGCGTGCGGGGGCTACCGCGGGCGCCAAACACACGCTATATCAAGCGTACGCGGCGAAATTTTGCTCAGTCGCAAAAATTGTAGGCTAACGCACGAACGTCACGCGCTCCCGTTTTGAAAGCATTTAATACGAAAAATAATGCCTAGTTGTGCAATTAAATGGTGTGGAAAGTGTACTACAACTTCAAGTTACACAAAAGATGGGATAACATTGCACAGTTATGTGGTTTTCTATTCAATTTGATCAAAACAATGAAAAAAGAATCATATAATTGCTGTCTCTTTCTGATACACTGATTTGCACTAATGCAGTTGTCTCTTTCTTTCATGATAGTGATGTTCGAGTTCGCAGTATCGCGACGGTTTATGGTATCGATATAATTTAAAATATAAGTTCTTAAAATACCTTACATTTTTTAGTTTCATTATTGCTATATTTTCAAATATGCTTATTCCCTTGGCTTTACTCGCAAATGTGTATAATACTGGCATAAACTTGTACATAACAGTAAAAAATTTAAGTGTATGATATCTCTGCCTGCCTTTTACACAAAAAGACGCGTTGCTTGGAATCTATTTGAATCATTGCAATCCTAGACAAATATGTTTTTTTAAATGTTTAAGGCCAGTGTAGGTATGGAACAGACGTTAACAATTTTAGTTTTGGAGTAAAGGTGGCCAATACGCGCATCGGCATGTGAACACATTGCTGGCAGTGGCGTGCGTGCAGAAAAACGGAGGCAAAGGCCTATGAAAAAACTGACACGATAGGGATAAAAAAAATTTGGTTGGATTGTGTAGCCTAGCTATGGAACGAGGACTTAATTTTTTTTATTACCAATTTTATTGCAGTATCGGGTTAACCTGCGCCATATACACCATTTAGGGTCCGATAAGCATGGTCCTACGATGCACCGTTTCCGAGTTATGGGCGTTTTAAATTATTGTACCAAAATAAGTTAAATACAAATAATATCTTGAAAACGGATCGTCCTAGGAAAAAAATGACCGAAATTTTAACCCCCCTTTGCTACCCTCGTGATATCATGATCTTAACACATAAAATTAATTTGAACTAATTTGAGGTCCTTTTACTTTTTTTTTCACCAATTTGACGTAGAATCGACTAACCATTTAATTGATTTAGCTTCATGTGTAGCAAAAAAATATATTGATACTCGACTATTCAAAAGTGCCTGTTACTCTATTCAAAAGTGCCTGTTAATGGCCTACTTGAAATAAAAATTTTTGACTTTTGACTTTTGACTGACATATAATACGAAAAGTAATACAAATCCAAAGGATTATATAAGAAAAACATATTCAAAACTAACCCATTTTAAAAACCAGTAAATATTTTATATTTTTTTAAATACAGTGTTCTAAGTTTAATAATCACCTGTTTTATTTCAAAATCGAACCCGTAATCTCTGTATTGCAAACAAATCGTTATAATACTAATAAGTCAAACAATTATCGATATCGATACTTTTTCAATTACTTTTATGGAATCCCTAGAGAATGAGTTGTCATTTGGTTGTCAGTTCGTCAACCAATCACAGAGTCCGAAACGTACCTCTCCCCCCGCAGTATATTAGTGACTTTGATTTAGAACAAAAACGTGCCCATACTTTCTCCACTGGTTATTTTGCTCCATGGGTACTGTAAATAACAGCTTAGATATAAGGCTAGATGCATGTAAAATTTAGCCATGTAATCGTGTTATTTTTGTTATTAGTCCTTGTTAGAATAGTTTTATTCACTTCTCAAGGCATATAGGAGCCTTATTGCTTATGTATTAACGTAAAGAACCACTTTTGTTTACTGTTTAGCGCCCTTTAGTGCCTAATACATAAGTATAACTTGTTATGTACAACGAAAACGTAGAAAATCTACACATGTAACCTAGATATATAAGATTTTTACATTGTATGTTCAACTCTGACCTAATATGTACTAGATTTTACTATTTCCAAGTATGTAACTATGTATTTCAAATTGTGTCTTATGTACAATAAATAAAAGCTGCTTACACACATATACAGACATGCGTTTACAGCTCACACACACATATACATCATAAATAGTCGCCTCTCATTGGCCAGTCAAAAAGTTGCCGCATTTTCTCACTGCCGCGCCTAGCGCTAAGATGTTAAGGCTATAAATATAGCCCGCCCACAAAATTCTGATTCACTATTCGATTGACCGCTGCTTGAAGACACCACCTACATACGAAGATCACCGTCTCCCCTACACTCCACACGCACTACACTCCACATCGCAGCGCCCTTGTTTTTACTGAAGAAATCATCTTTCATTTATCATCCCGATCCTGCTGAACATCCTGAATATCAAGTACATCAAGTTACCTATGGTTACAAGTCTGCAAAAGTTAGGCGTATCACTCTGTTGAAAAAGTCTGCGCCTTTCAATGGTCCTTCGAGCCGGATCGCTGTATCAAGCTTTCAAGAAAGAAAATTCAAGATTTCGTCATTCAAGAGAGAAAATATCAAGTTCTCTGCACGAACCTTTCAAGAAAGAAACGTTCCAGTCAAGAAAGAAACAAGTACGCGCGAGTGTTAGTAGTCGGTCTTGCCTAACCGCTGCTAATTACTTGGAAGCAATCATCATTTATCACTCGTACGTGGCCACCTAGCGGTGTTAGACGGCCTATATCGTACGGAGGCATAGTGGACGAACTGACGCCTCCACGCACCATCCCTGGTGTTACAGTCAGACCCCGCCGGTACGGTGTTGGAACGCTCTGGGGCCACTGGTTGGCACGCAACGACGGATGTGGTTTTCCTCCCATGTTCTGATGCACCCGTGAGCACCTTCGCCCTCTGCTGGGAGGTTCCCATACCCTCCTTTCCTTATACGTTCCTATTCCTGTTCGGCATCCCTACGTTAGTAGTCCGACAGGCAGCTAGACAAAGTAGGCGTCACATCAAGAAGAACAATAAGTGAAAGTGATAAAGTGATAAAGTGATAAAAAGTGTTAAAAAAGTGTTAAATTCTAAGTAATTGGTAGGATTAGGGACCCTCTTGCGCGATGAGTGACGCACGTGTATTGCGTTCAGGCAAATCTACGCCTCTCACAGACGCCACGCCGGCGTCCGGTCAGACTACGTCGGCCGAAACAAATACGTGGAGTAATGGCACCAGCATAGAGGACACGAGCGGTGACAGCAGCACATCACGTAACGAGCAAACGATAGTCAAAGATAGGTCCGCGCAAGTCGATTTAGATAATACATTAGTAAGGAGTGCGCCGGGCACTGTAGTTAATGTCCCCACGACGGATAGGGCGTGTAGTAGATTATCTATGTTAAAAGCAGAGCTAGAGTTACATAATTCCGAGTTAGCACGAGCTCAGGCGGCATCCGCAGTTGCTATGAGTCGTCTAGAAATAGCCAGGATCGAACTGGAAAGTTCTAACGACGCGGAGCGCCCGCCTAGGTTAGAAGAGTCGCGTGTTAAAGGCTGGATTTCGGAACAATGTGTAGCAGACAGGCCAGCTATCGTAGGTAATACCCAAGTCCCGGGACAGGCCCCGCGATCACCCACTATATGTAGGAAGGAACCACGCGTTGGAAACGACATGTCAAATAGTGGCAGCGACATGGCGATGCTGGCCAACGCGATAATGCAGGCGGTAAATTCCAATAAATCAGACTCCGCGGCTCCCAAGTTCATCCACGAACTGCCCCACTTCGACGGGGCGATTGCCGAGTGGATAGCTTTCCGATCAGTCTTTAATGACACAGTAGGCATGTTTTCTGACGTACAAAACGTAGCCCGCTTAAGAAAAGCACTAAGAGGTGCAGCCCGCGAAACCGTTAGGGCGTTATTATTCACGGTGTCGGATCCGTATGAAGTCATGGACGCGTTAGAAAGGCGTTACGGCCGACCAGAGTTACTCGTCTTATCAGAACTCGAAAATATAAAACGCATGCCCCGCATGAGCGAAGACGGGCGCAATGTCAGTAGTTTCGCGAGCAAAATAGCCAATACAGTTGCGGCGATAAAAGCACTCGACCAACCGCAATATCTGTATTCACCTGAGTTAGTGAGTCGAATTGTAGAAAAACTCAGTTTAATTTTAAAATATAAATGGTACGAGTTCCGTTCCGAGCGCTCCGGGGCGCCGGAACTAGAGTTATTATCTCGATTTCTAAACATCATGGCCGACCAGTGCGGTGCCATGTTCGCCTATGATGCAGCGCGTGATGAAAGGAAAAACCGTAATAGGCCGCGCACGGTGAACACGGCTCGCGAACGCCCACAGTCACGTAGCCGGCATAAAGATGACTCCGATTCCTCATCGGATGAATCAGAAATCGAGGAAAAAACGCACAATAAAACGGTCGCCACTGTTAATAAATCCAACTCTAAAAAACAGGCGCCGAAATCGCAAAAGCCACGCCCATCACGACCGAATAGCGAGTCGTCAGCAGAGGTAAATAAAAATAAAAAATGCGTATTTTGTGCGGGAAACCATACCGCCGCGGAGTGTGCAGACTTCGTGAAATTACCAATAAAAGAACGATGGGACGCGGCCAAACGTGAAAAGTTGTGTTTTAGATGTTTAAGTAACTCGCACATACGTACATTCAGATGTAAATACGTACCATGCGGAATAAACGGGTGCGAAGCATCGCATAATAAAATGTTGCACGGCAGCGGCAATACAACTCTGCCTACCCGCGGTAATGTAAGCTCGATAAATCATATACATACCTCTAATACCTACCTAAAAATAGTTCCGGTGGAATTAAGCGGTCCGATAGGTTCGACGGCCACTTACGCCTTACTTGATGAAGGTTCAACCATGACGCTTGTTGAACGAGGCGTGGCCGACAGCGTTATACCTAGGGGTCGCAGCCAACTATTATCTCTAGAGGGGGTGGGAGGTAATCGTATAGACGATGCAGAGTCGTGTCACGTCAATTTATCGATCCGCGGTTTATGTAGTCGAAACTTAGAAACTATGAGTGCAAACACCATAGAAAATTTAAATCTATCTCCACAGGAGGTAAGCAGGGACGTAGTGCGACAGTGCAGCCACCTAGCAGAATTAGAAGATGAGCTGTGCTACGAGTTGGGAAAACCGACTATTTTAATAGGCCAAGACAACTGGCATTTAATCACGTCCAGACAACTTCGTGTCGGCAAAAAGACCCAGCCCGTAGCATCGCTGACCAAGTTAGGTTGGGTGCTGCACGGGCAAGATGCACGTCCACGTAGTACCGTAGCGCTGGTTAACCACGTACGGCCCACTACAACAGATGACCCCGCGTTAGAACTTATTAGGAACTTTTTCAGTTTAGATTCGCTAGGAATAGAGCCACGACGGCCAACGTCTGACCCCGAGCAGCGCGCCCTAGCGATCTTAAAAGGAACTTGTAAAAAAGTAAGCTGTAATAGGTTCGAAACGGGATTACTGTGGCGCACAGACGATGAGGTAATGCCGAATAATAAAAAACAAGCTCTCAGTCGTCTGTATAATTTGGAAAATAAATTAGATAAAAACCCAAATCTAAAAACCGAATATAGCAAGCAGGTTAATAACTTGTTGGAAGCGGGCTACGCCGAAAGGGTAGACACCCCAGCTACATCGCCACGCAGCTGGTACTTACCGCACTTTTCAGTAGTGCATCCACAGAAGGGTAAGGTACGTTTAGTGTTCGATGCAGCAGCTAAGTATGGGGGAAAAAGTCTAAATGACGCGTTATTAGCAGGCCCTGACTTACTCCAATCGCTATTCGGTGTGCTAGTTAGATTCAGGGAGGGTAAAATTGCAGTAGTAGCAGACATAAAAGAGATGTTTTTGCAGGTCAAGATCGCTATGCAGGACCGCGATAGTTTGCGATTTTTATGGAGGGGCGAAGATAGGGTAGGACCACCGCAGGAGTACCGAATGACGTCGTTGATATTCGGGGCGGCATCCTCTCCGTGTACCGCTATATACGTGAAAAATAAAAACGCAGACGATCACGGCCATCAATATCCCGAAGTCGCGAGAGCCACGGTGCGTAATTTTTACATGGACGATTACCTAGGCGCGTTCGACAGCGAAAGCGAAGCGAAGCGAGTGATAGACGCTATGTATAAGGTCCACTTGAACGCATCTTTCGAATTACGCGGATGGGCATCGAACGTGCCGGCTGTTATAAGTGACGTCACAGATACGCGCAGTAGCGATTCGACTACGCTAGGGAAAAGCGATACAGAACGAACATTAGGTCTGATATGGAATCACGCACGCGATACGTTAGGTTTTAACGTCAACTTAAGAAGTACGCCCGCCAGCGTCATACAAGGCGACACTCTGCCTACCAAGCGACAGGTAACTAGCGCGGTCATGTCAGTATTCGACCCACTAGGTTTAGTTTCGCCTATTACGATGATAGGCAAATGTCTCATACAAGAAGTATGGCGCAGTGGTATAGATTGGGACGATCCCATCACAACCGAGCATCACGTGACGTGGTTATCTTTTATTAAAAACTTACAGCTATTAAAAACGTTAGAAATAGATAGATACGTACCTGCTACACCCCCTAACGAAGGGGAGTTACACATTTTCTGTGACGCTAGTGAGAAAGTGTATTCAGCCGCGATTTATTTCGTAAGTACGAACTCGGACGGTACTAAAACATCACGACTGATAGCAGGTAAAGCCAAAGTGGCTCCGCTGAAACCTATTTCGATACCCCGTTTAGAGCTTCAGGCTGCAGTGTTAGGCAGTCGATTAGCTGAATCGGTCAAGCGCGAGTCCGATTATAAAACATTAAATTGCTTCTATTGGTCTGACTCTAGAACCGTATTAGCTTGGATTAAGTCGGACCCGCGCACTTTCAAGTCGTTTGTAGCTCATAGACTGGCTGAAATCGAGAGCCTAACTACTCCAGCTAACTGGCGATGGGTACCCAGTGCTGATAACGTCGCGGACGACGCGACCAAGGGCATTCCTGTCGATTTTGACTCTAACCACAGATGGTTTTATGGACCCGAGTTCATAAGGGGCGACCCCGCATTATGGCCGCAGGAAAAGCGAGCCGCGGAGCCGCCACCCCCTTCAGGGGAGGAAAGAGTTCTTAAGCAAGTCCATGTGATTATTAGGCATGACGTTAGCGATTATTTACCAAAGTTAGAACGTTTTTCGAAATACACTCGATTAGTGCGTGTTGCTGCCACCGTTCTGCTCGCCGCCGAGGTATTTAAAGCCAAAATGCTCAAAAGAATCACAAGTAAAGAACTGGCACCAAGCCATATAAAACTAGCTGAACTGCTGCTAGTAAGAAGGAGCCAATATAACTCGTTCGGCGAAGACATCACGACGATTGAGGCTGGACGGCGACCACCGAAGAAGTCCCCGTTCTACAAGCTCTCCGTGAAGATCGACCGCAACGGTATCCTGTGTCTAGACAGCAGAATAAAAGAAAAGCAAAACCTGCCAGTCCTACATGCCAAAGAAGGCTTTACTCAGCTGTTGGTGCATCACACGCACTCAACTTTCAACCACGGCAACCATCAAACCGTTATGAATGAGCTGAGACAACGCTACCACATAATAGGACTGCGCGGCGTTATACGCTATATTTGCAACAAATGCCAATGGTGTCGGACCTATAGGGGGATCCCCTCAAAAATTCCCTTAGGCGACTTACCAGCTGAAAGGCTGGCCCAAAACCAACCGCCCTTCACAGCTACCGCGGTGGATTATTTTGGGCCCATGCATGTCAATGTCGGGCGAAGGCTAGAGAAAAGGTGGTGCGCCTTATATACCTGCCTCACCACACGAGCAGTGCACCTAGAGGTGGCCACATCCCTCTCGGCCTCCTCTATGATCATGAGCCTGCGCAGAATGATAGCTCGCCGCGGCACGCCGACAGTAATATATAGCGACAACGGAACCAACTTCGTTGGCGCTGAAAAAGAAATATCCGAAGCCATGCAAGGCAATGACCAAGACCTAAGAGCTTTCGCGTCTGAAAAGCTGATCACCTGGAAGAAGATACCACCTGGTGCCCCAAACATGGGCGGCGCCTGGGAAAGAATGGTCAGATCGGTGAAAACAGCATTACGAGTCACTCTGAAAGAAAGGTTTCCTCCTGACGATATATTACACACGTTAATATTAGAGGCTGAACACGTGGTAAATTCGAGGCCATTGACCCCGGTGAATCCCAACTTAGATGAAGAAGCGTTGACCCCTAATCACTTCCTAATAGGGCGCTCAAGTGGGATGTCACCCTTTGGCTCATTTAAAGACGCACAGCTGACTTCACACTCCTGGAAAGCTAGTCAAGCATTAGCCGATGCCTTTTGGGCAAGATGGACGGCAGAATACAAGCCTCTCTTGATGCCCCGACCTAGCACCAATCCCCAACATAAGAACTTAAAAGTTGGCGACATCGTCATAATATGTGATGGCACGATGCCCAGAGGAGTGTGGCCTCGAGGTGAGATCATGAAAGTCTACCCAGGCCCAGATGGACGAGTACGAGTAACTGAGATAAGAACAGCTGCTGGATTACTTCGTCGCCCAGCCTCTCGCCTCATCTTAATCCCTACAGCGGACTAAAACCTTTTAAATGGTGCTCGCGCACGAGGGGGAGATTGTAAATAACAGCTTAGATATAAGGCTAGATGCATGTAAAATTTAGCCATGTAATCGTGTTATTTTTGTTATTAGTCCTTGTTAGAATAGTTTTATTCACTTCTCAAGGCATATAGGAGCCTTATTGCTTATGTATTAACGTAAAGAACCACTTTTGTTTACTGTTTAGCGCCCTTTAGTGCCTAATACATAAGTATAACTTGTTATGTACAACGAAAACGTAGAAAATCTACACATGTAACCTAGATATATAAGATTTTTACATTGTATGTTCAACTCTGACCTAATATGTACTAGATTTTACTATTTCCAAGTATGTAACTATGTATTTCAAATTGTGTCTTATGTACAATAAATAAAAGCTGCTTACACACATATACAGACATGCGTTTACAGCTCACACACACATATACATCATAAATAGTCGCCTCTCATTGGCCAGTCAAAAAGTTGCCGCATTTTCTCACTGCCGCGCCTAGCGCTAAGATGTTAAGGCTATAAATATAGCCCGCCCACAAAATTCTGATTCACTATTCGATTGACCGCTGCTTGAAGACACCACCTACATACGAAGATCACCGTCTCCCCTACACTCCACACGCACTACACTCCACATCGCAGCGCCCTTGTTTTTACTGAAGAAATCATCTTTCATTTATCATCCCGATCCTGCTGAACATCCTGAATATCAAGTACATCAAGTTACCTATGGTTACAAGTCTGCAAAAGTTAGGCGTATCACTCTGTTGAAAAAGTCTGCGCCTTTCAGGTACCATTGACTTATTATTACTGCGTAAGGACTGGGCGGACCGCATGATAAAATGACGCCTCGAATTTGGTCCCAAATAGGTCTTGACTAAACCGAAGTTTAAAAGAAAATGAAAATGAAAAATTAAAATTTAACATTTTTTTTTATTAACATTTTAATGAAAGCTTTATTTAATTTCTTTATACATACCTCGATAATACCACGCCACGCCGCTCATACAAGGTTACGTTTACGAGCAGCCTGATTAGTTCTTATAGATGATGACGTTAGTGTTTCTCTGTATGGGGAACGCATCGAGCAAAATGTTCGGACGACCGTATCTTTAGTTTTTATATCAATGTGTGGTACACGTTTTTTTGGAGGGTGGCAAATCACCAAATTTTAATGACTCCTATTCCGCTCTGGGCAGAGCGGTATGAGGTGCCAGACTTTCCTATCTGATCACTCGAGACGAAATAACGAAACCAAGTCAGGGTTCAAGGTCCCTTTTCTAGCTCTTAGTCCAAAAAAAAGCTACATTGTTTTTCAAAACTTCCATAATTAATGGGTCGTCCATCCAAGTTACCCATAGTTCTACTTTGTCCTACAGTAAGTTAGGCAAGCTAATGATGTGAAAGGGTTCACTAACCGTGTTGGGAACAATTACCAACTAGTCCGTCGCTGAAAGCTTTAAACTCACTATAAATCTACGTTTAAGAGGACTTAGGACTTCGTCTACTGTTTATATTGTCATTGTTGTTAGCAAGATTCTGAACGACAGTGAGTAAGTTTTCTTTTATCCTAAACTAGTGACCGGCCCCGGCTTTGCACGGGTGCAAAAAAGGTATTAAAACCTTCCTCTTGAATCACTAAAAAAAAAACCGCATCAAAATCCGTTGCATAGTTTTAAAGATTTAAGCATACAAAGGGACATAGGGACAGAGAAAGCGACTTTGTTTTATACTATGTAGTGATGGTCTACTTGACCGACTGCTTCATTGGTCTAGTCCTGCTGTTTATGAGGTCCTGGCATCGACCAGGTAGGATATATTATTGTTGGTATTTTTCCATCTAGAATTTCTCTTTATCAGTCATGGAGTCTGGATTTGTGCCCGGTTGATGGCAATAGGCTCGCCCCCTATTACATGGGACTTATAACTGGCGAAATGTATGTGTACCTACTATTAGGTATACCTTTGGCAAACCCCTCGGGGATTACAGGTGTGATGTTGTGTATGTTCTTCTTGATCAATAATTGGACATGGCGATCAAATCAAACTAGAGACTAGCCATCGAAGCAAGAGTTATAATTTCTCAAAAAATTAAATAAAACGTTCAGTTTTAGCTTCAAGCGAAAGTAAACTAAATTGTAGTGTTACAAACGCGTGTTAAGCGAGGAAATCGAGTGATACTCGAACCCAAAGCTCGACCAATTTATTAGGTAATAATTAACGACTGAAACGTCCGGGACACAATTTACACATTTTTGCCTTAAAATCGTTATTTTACTATTGACGTGTAGAGTGACCGATTTTAAAGTGCGTTTATTAATTTCGGGAGACTAAAATTACATTACGTGGGATGTCAGTTTTTTGCAATTCTTAAATTAAATAGTGATGTGCAACTACCGTAAATTCCCGTTAGTAAAATTATTTATTTATTTATTTATGCAAGGTAAAATCAAGTAATATCGTTTTTTATTTATAATATATATATAGCTATCCTGAGTAAAGAGATTCGTTTCTATAAAAGAATTGATGAACTTTTCGACGTATAGCCCAAAGAGTGAAATCGTCCAATTTGTCTTTAAAATTTAATTTAGGGCCAGGTATTTTCGGAGAGCTAAAATGTTCATTCTCTTTGAGCTCCTTCAGCACCCTGTAGATATGTTCAGGATTTCGGCGGTCTTTAAAACACAATCGTGTTTTTTCGGCGTCTCGGTTGGAAATTCGGTATTCTTTTCAGTATGAACATACCTATTTGTAGGATTTATCGTGTACGGGAACCAACACTGATAGCATCTGTATTTTTTTTTTTCAAATCGTCAAAGTTACGATTCAACAAACCGGTACCGTAGGTACAGCACTAATACAAAAGAGCTGACAACATTATTTGTAAGTTTGACATTTGCAAGTGTCAATTTAGTATACCGAATTAAAAAACACACTTTAGTTTTACTATTTCGTACATCACTTTATATGCGTATGATTGTAAAACAAAAGATGACCTGTAAAACAAAAGAAACCAAAACCAGCGTGTGACATCATGTTAGACAAAATCAAAGGCATACGGGCGGCCTAAACACTCTGATTCTAGGTTAGCTATCCACACGAAACAAAGAAACTCTTTTGTTGGTTTGGTTTTGTTAGGGTATCACCGATACCTAGTCGACATTCCACACATTCGAACGAAGCGCTTTGCTGGGTCCTTTATTATGCGCACAGCCAAGGAGTGGAATTCCCTGCCTGCGTCGGTTTTTCCGAGTTCATATAACCCTAATCTGTTTAAGTCGCGAGTAAACAGGCTTCTTCTGGATAAGCTCGTTCCATCGTCGACATCATCTCTGCCCTTAGGGCAAGATAGAAGTCAAGAGCAAGCCCATTTATAATAAAAAAAAACATGTAATTAATTGGTGACACATGTTGCTACGTTCAATGGAACAGTTAGGGTCTGTTTCACCAACTATGGATTAAGTTCCTGTTAGCTTAACTGGCAGATAATTTCATACAAAAACTGTTTTATTTTCGTAATTATCCAGTAAGTAGTGGCTATTCGGACATCGTGAAATAGACCGTTAGGAGAACGGCTTATAATCACGTAGTATTGTCAACCTTTATTGTTGGAACTCCTTGGACACAGGCATACTCTCTGTGGGAAGAACTGCACCAAAATCCACCACGTGGCCGGTTTGATGAATGTGACTCTCTCTCGAATTTTTGGTGTTAGGGCTCATTACGGGAATCTCTGTAAAGGAGTCCTTAGGAACATGATAAAAGGAAACATCGTGAGAAAATCGTCAGTTTCCTCATGATGTTTTCTCACACTGTGTTGGGTTTGAGTGTCTAAATAATGTTAATCATTACGTATTCAGTATCATCAGATGCTCAGTGATCGATGTTATATAACAGTTACTAAATGAATGCTAAACTATTTAGGAGTGTTTTTTTGTTAATTGGTGATAAATCACACAATATAGTGTAATGGAAACTTTGTTTGGTATGGTGTTGAGTGTAGTAATATGTACTTATAAGACAGTTTTTTCGGACCATAAGACGGACTCATAGAGGTTTCTGAGGAAATTATACTGTTGATTTGACGCATATTAGGTACTAGCTGATGCCCGCGACTTCACCCACGTGGATGTCGTTCAAATTATATACTAACACCTTCCTCTTGAATCACTCTATCTATTAAAAAAACCGCATCAAAATCCGTTGCGTAGTTTTAAAGATTTAAGCATACAGACAAACAAACAGACAAAAATAGTGACTTTGTTTTATACTATGTAAGGAAAGGATAAGGAAGGATATGCCTGTAGTCTACCGATGTTTTTTATTGGTTAAATAAAATTATCGCAAACTATATCAATATTTTTTGAAGACAGAAGAATCATATTAATCAATTTCTTATCTACTTACTTTAAACGCTTTTTGCCATCAGGTTTAACCTAATGTCAAAGTATAATTTGAACGTTCACAAGTCTTACTGGCTGCATGAATGATGAATGATATTTAAGTAATAATTATTAGAATAGTACATAACATTACATCACGCCTCTAATCTCCGAAGGGTTAGATAGAGGTGTACCTAATACACTCCGTCAGTGTTGTGTCCTATATGGAAAAAAAATGTTGGGCTCTCAGTTCAGACGTTTTAGTAAAATTCAACTTTCATTTCAACAAACCGCCATAAATCTGTAATGTCATGTTCTACAGATTTGGAAATTTCTTAAAATATTTAAGAAACTCTTAGCTATTTTCTTAAATAAAAATGATAAACTTAGAGATAGTACTTACTGAGATTTAGGCTATGCCACTTTATGCATTAATTCACTTTTAAGAAATTCGTGGCCCTTTGCTTTCAGTTTAACTTATTTTTAATTAATTTTCCTATATATCTTATTTCGTTTCGTAAGGCTTCAAAAAATGGGCCCTCGATCCAGATGCACATTATAATATGGGGACGAGCCCATTGCTATTAAATTGGCACCAGACTCTGTGACTGCCACTGAAAAATTCTTAAGGGAAAAACACATTTACTCTTAGCTCAACCCAGGAATCGAACCCAGGACCCCATACTCACCAGTCGCGATTGCGACCACTAGACCAATGCACAATCACTGCTTTCATACTTAATGATGAATGATTAGTAAGATGAGAATAGTTACATTATAATTAACTAGTGACCCGCCCCGGTTTCGCACGGTTGCATAAAAGACACTAAAAAGCTTCCTCTTGAATCATTCCATCGAATAAAAAAACCCGCATCAAAATCCGTTGCGTAGTTTTAAAGATTTAAGCATACATAGGGACAGACAACGTTATGCGACTTTGTTTTATAAGTGATGATGATTGCATGCACAATAGGGGATCGGACAAAAAAAAACTAATTAGTCCGTCAGATAGATTTCCAAAAATTGTTGGACACGTATTTTTTCTTTTTTCACGTTAACTTATAATGAAGACGATACAGTGCTTCGAAAACTCGTGTGACGTCATATGATAGTACATTTTGACGACACAAGTGACGTTTCAAGCCCCACTCCAAGATCTTTGACGCGTTTTATCTTCGTCATTTTTTATTGATTTGATAAAACAAAAAACACGTATTCAATATTTTTCGATAATCTAACTTACGGACTAAACAGAATCATATTATTTTGACCCCGTCCGATCCCCTATTGCACATTGGTCATCCACTTTCTCAGGGTCACTATTGAGCAAGATATCAGTGTTATCACTATCGTCACCCCTGACCTTAACAAGCTAATTACTGACGTGACTACCACTTATTGACCCCTGTAACCTTTAAGAAATACCAGGTTTTGCATGATGTTTTCAGTAAACTCTTTAGAAATAGGTCATTGGTGGCAATATATATAAATAAGCAGGAATGCCCTGTTGATCGAGTGATCACAAGTGCGACTGTTGAGCCCTGAAGGCTCTAGGTTTGATTCTTGGGTCGGACAAAAAGCAATATTAGGTTTTTCTATCAGAAATTACTCAGTAGTAACCCGGAGTTTGGAAACTGACGGTATGTTCCCCCGTGCCTCGGAGAGCACGTTAGGCCGTTGGTCCTGCACCTGATCTCTCTCCGATCATGTCAGATTACCGTCCCATCGGACTATGAGAGAAAAGGAATAGAGTGCTCCGATGCCAGAGCACACACTTGTGCACTATGACACCTCCCTCATGCTGTATGCAAAATACATGCTTTAGGCGTGGAGTAGCGGCTATCAGTCCATTACACTATAGGTACAGAAGGCCTACCATGACGTCTTAAAACAGTTCTTATTCCAGTGAGCAAAAGAGATGGCGCTAGACACCCTATGTAGTTATGTCACGTTTCCACACTGGAATAAGAACTTTTTTAAGACGTCATAGTAGGGCCTCTGAACTAATATCTCCCTCGCCAATGGTTAATCGGTAGTGACCGAAAATCAGTCAGAAGGACTACATAAATATTTTTCTTCATAGTGCAACAAAGATGTTGATTTCTCGTACATTCCTAACTCCATTGTTGGTTGCACTAACATTCTAAACCAAAAATATCAAGGTCTATTTTTGTGAGCGAATGATAGCATGATTAACGTGATTCGATATCCTAGTTTCAATTGCTTGAGTTTAGATACTGTGACTAATCCGACAAACGACTTAGTTATTTCGATTTTTCTATTGCACAATTTTTTCAAGTTCTAGGTTTTTGTCGCGGCTTTGCTCGCGTTGTGCCTAAAATTGTTACACGGGGAAATAGACCAGGGTATTTAATTTTTGAAAACAAATAAAATTATAGTAGGATGAAACCCAATGGAAAAAGTAGAGAATATAACAAAAATTAAAGGAAAAATAAATTACGGTCGATCTGAGGTCGGGAAGTGGGGGTGGGGGGGTTTTTAAGGGGGGAAAGCGGTTTATCTCGATTTCCGGCAAAGCTACAAGTCCTATGGAAAAAAATGTAATGGCAAAGTTGTAGAGAATAAAAAGATCTACAACTTTGATTTTAACAATTTTTTCACAAAACCTCAAAATGTATGTGAAAAATTCAAATAACCAAGTTTCTGGTTTTTAATTTTTATCTTTTACAAAAAACATAATTTTTTTTACGAAATTTAGTGAAAACTTACCTTTTTATGCCCTAAATACACTGTAATTTTTTTTATTAAAAATATTTATTTTTCACTTTATTATTGACTTAGTATCGAAAAATCAGCCATATTTTCAATCGAAAATTCACCCGTCAAAATATCTGCTTTTTTTAAAAAGTCGGTGGGCGTTGTGTTCCTTATAATCTCTACTTTCTGATGATGTATAAAAAATATACATTGCAATGGTAAATTTTCTCAGAAAAAGCAAAATCAGCTGCTACGAAATAACAGGTAGTAAGGGCCAAACCCTCCTAGCCCCTTCCCCACTTCTCTGTGAAATACCTTTTGATGGGCTAAAATTTTCCGTAGGTCTCCACGATATATAAATTATCTTAAAATAACAATAAATAGGCATAAAACAGCAATAAATACGCTTATAATTTCTTGTCTAGGCCTTATTGTTTGGTAGTGGGTATTATTTCGCAGCAGCTGATTTTGCATTTTCTGAGAAAATTTACCATTGCAATGTATATGTTTTATACATCATCAGAAAGTAGAGATTATAAGGAACACCACGCCCACCAACTTTTTAAAAAAAGCTGAAATTTTGACGTCAGAATTTTCGATTGAAAATTAGGGTGCTTTTTTGATATTAAGTTAAAATAAGCCGAAAAAATAAATATTTTCAAAATCAAATAAATTACAGTGTATTTGGGACACAATAAGGTAACTTTTCACCAAGTTTCGTAGAAAAAAAATTTTTTTTGAAAAAGATATAAATAAAAAACCAAAAACTTGGTTTTTTGAATTTTTCACCTAAATTTTGAGGTTATGTAAAAAAAGTGTTAAATCAAAGTTGTAGATCTTTTTATTCTCTACAACTTTGCCATTACATTTTTTTCGATAGGACTTGTAGTTTTGCCGGAAATCGAGATAAACCGCTTTCCCCCCTTAAAACCCCCCCCACCCCCACTTCCCGACCTCAGATCGACCGTAATTTATTTTTCCTTTAATTTTTGTTATATTCTCTACTTTTTCCATTGGGTTTCATCCTACTGTAATTTTTTTTCATTTTTTACCATTTTTGAAGGCTTCGGCACTGGTCTAAAATATGTACCTAATAAAGATAGCATAAAGATAAAGGTATGATCATTAACAGTGAAAACGGAATATAACTTCAGTTTATCCGTAATCATGGTGCTTACAACATCGCCGAAATATCGGGAACTCGAACCAAAACGAAAACATGGTAAATATTCCATTTTCAGTGTCAATTATAATAGTAGTGACCATGTCAGTTTAAAAACTTATATTTGTAAAG
Source organism: Diarsia dahlii (assembly GCA_949775195.1). NCBI lineage: Eukaryota > Metazoa > Arthropoda > Insecta > Lepidoptera > Noctuidae > Diarsia > Diarsia dahlii. Next base: position 7,379,405 of record OX459210.1, on the reverse strand, counting down.
TAACCTAGTTCGTGGTCCACCTGTGTTTTCAGTCTATTGAAATCTGTTCAGCCGTTGAGCCTCAAAAAGGTTAAAAACAGAGTTATTTTCACATCAATAGTTACAATATTTTTTGTGATCTTACATCACAAAAAATGTTGTAACTATTGACAATAACAGTCTGATGTTTCTCAAATCATTTATACCCATAATTTCGAAATACCTATAAAGAGCTATTTACATTTTTTATTACCTATTATTTTCCAAAATAATAACCATCACCACCAAAATCAAATACAACATTAACCTATCGACATAATATAAAATATCATATGGTGTAATATGCATACAAATAAACATACAGTCGAATAGAGAACCTCCTTCTTTTTTGAAGTCGGTTATAAACAATAATCATCGTAACAGTTTATCGATAAATCTTTTCGCAGCACTAGCAACAGGAAGTCACCTCGCTTTAGCCATACTTCCGCAATAGTATGGCGGACTTACGATTTAGGTGGACCTGTATTTTAAATATATGGGCATGAGTTGATGGTTGACGTTTTCAGTTAAGGGGTCAGCAGGGCTTTAGGTCTGTTGTTTGGGTCATCATTAGTTTGGATTAAAAAAAAATAAAACCGACTTCGACAAAAAAAACACTCAAAAGTGAAAAATAAACTTGAGAAGAAAAATCAGTTTCTGAAGTCGGTGACTTTTGTTTCTTTGATTTCATTTTTTTGTCACCGACTTCAGAAACTGATTTTTCTTCTCAAGTTTATTTTTCACTTTTGAGTGTTTTTTTTGTCGAAGTCGGTTTTATTTTTTGTAAAAAAGTTTTTATTTTTCACTTTTTAGTGTTTCACATGTGCTTACCCCTTCACAACGTACCGGCGTGATGTTATGTTAGGAACTGGTGTAAACAATAGACAGACAATATGAGATTTCAGCAATCCCAGTCCATTTGCTATTATTTATTGAGGAGTTCCGTTGCCTATCGCCGAAGTTCTTCATCAGATCTTCACAAAATAGTTTTTATAACCTTTGTAGTGAGTACAGGCGTGATATTATGTTGTGTGATGGCGTAAACAATGCTTAGATATGCTATAGCAACAATCGCGGTAAATCTGCTGTTATTTATTGAAGAGTTCCCCCGATTTCTACAAGATCCCATCATCAGATATTGAAATGGTGACAATGGGACCACACGGGAAGCACCAGCTTTCAAATGAAAAAAGAATCATGAAAATCAGTTCACCCAGTCGCAAGTTATGAGCGAACAAACATAAAAAAAAAAAAAAAAAAATACAGTCGAATTGATAACCTCCTCCTTTTTTTGGAAGTCGGTTAAAAAACGAAATATGTCGATGTAGGACGCAATAGGGTATCGGACTGGGTCAAAATAATATGATTCTGTTTAGTCCGTAAGTTAGATTATCGAAAAATATTGAATACGTGTTTTTTGTTTTATCAAATCAATAAAAAATTACGAAGATAAAACGCGTCAAAGATCTTGGAGTGGGGCTTGAAACGTCACTTGTGTCGTCAAAATGTACTATCATATGACGTCACACGAGTTTTCGAAGCACTGTATCGTCTTCATTTTAAGTTTACGTGAAAAAAGAAAAAATACGTGTCCAATAATTTTTGGAAATCTATCCGACGGACTAATTAGTTTTTTTTTTGTCCGATCCCCTGTGATTGGGCTGTGGCGGTTAGATAGGCAGTCGCTCCTTGTTTAATACTGGTATTCAGCTGCACCCGGTCAGACTGGAAGTCAACCCCAACAGTGTTTGGGAAAAAGAATAGAAACAGATGATGATGATGACATCTACGTAGAACTCAAATTTAAAAAAAAATATATAATACTAAAACCCGACTACGACTGTCCTCTATAATAATTTAAGTTATAATACATTAAATTGATATATGAAAAAAAAATCTATGTATATAAAAGGAGAACTGACTGACTGACATATCAACGTACAGCCGAAACTACTGGGGCTAGGAATGTGAAATTTTGCACACGGCTTCCTATTATAATGTAGGGGAGCACTAAGAAGGGGTTTTAGGAAAATCAACCCCTAAGGGAGTTAAATAGGGGATTCGAAAGTTGACTGTATTTCGTTACTCCGAAGTTCGAAATACCGAAGTACGGTATACAGAAAGTTTGTGAGTCCGAATTACGTTAGTCAGAATGTACGCTATGACGAAGTACGATATTCAGAATGTTCGTTACTCCGATGTACGTTACTCCGAAAGTTTGCTACTTCGAAGTACTGTACTCAGAATGTTCGTCACTCCGATGTACGTTACTTCGAAAGTTTGCTACTACGAAGTACTGTATTCAGAATGTACACTATCGCGAAGTACGGAACTCCGAAAGTTTGCTATGACCAATTACTCAATAATAATTGAGAATTACTGACTTGTAAAACCTATTTGCACAATAATCATCATTTATACTTGACTAATTCGAAATACTCTCTAATGAGGAATATTCTCAATTATTATTGAGTAATTGGTCATAGCAAACTTTCGAAGTTCCGTACTTCGCGATAATGTACATTCTGCATACAGTACTTCGTAGTAGCAAACTTTCGAAGTAACGTACATCAGAGTGACGAACATTCTGAGTACAGTACTTCGTAGTAGCAAACTTTCGGAGTAACGTACATCGGAGTAACGAACATTCTGAGTACCGTACTTCGTCATAGCGTACATTCTGACTAACGTAATTCGGACTCACGAACTTTCTGTATACCGTACTTCGGTATTTCGAACTTCGGAGTAACGAAATACAGTCATGAAAGGACATGAAAGTTTGTATGGAAAATCGACATTTTTGTAGTTAAACCGACATCCACGCGGGCGAAGCCGTGGGCAAAAGCTAGTATAAAATAATATAACTAGCCCATCAGACGTCGTCCTGCCCGGACAGTAGCGCCACCTACCGAATCCAATTGTGTTTTTTGAACCCATTGAAATATCCCCAGAAAGTTTAATCTAAAACGGTCCAACCATTAGAGTTATACAAATAAAGATATGAGAAATATATGAAATACCCTTCCTTTTGACTTCACCGTAGTCGGGTAAAAAGGGTACTGGCAAAAGAACAATAAAGTTTTCAAACGGTTTTCTCAACATTACAAAGATCATGTTTTTAGAAGTAATGAACTGAATTATTTATTATTTTGTGTATGTTTACGATATGCCGAAACAAGACATGTAAGCGTACTATCAAAAATTCAAGGATACGGGTTAGTCATTTTGTAAACAAACTGTTAAATAATGACCCATTGTCATTAAACCTAGATCAAGTAAAGATCAGTCTTGTCATAAAGATTTCGATTACCGTAAACCCAGAGTTAATCTCTATCACGTCATCAACGTAAAATATTACTCATCAGCTGTTTGTAGTCCCTCGTTTGTATACCGTCCTAAACATTATAGTTTTAAACACAGATATAGATTTATCTGGATAACGCAAGCAACAATACAATCCGTACGAAAATTTTAAACCAAGTGTGGCATTTTTTGATTACCTAATAATTATGACGTCGTAAGCACTGTTTAGATGCTTTACAAACAAGTTACTATCTATACAAAAAAAAAACCGGCAAAGTGCATGTCGGACCACGCATAACATGTAGGGTTCCGTAGTTGCCCATTAAAACATTTTCCTTCAGCACTTTGTCGGCGTAACTCATTTGTATATTCATGCCAAATTACTGCTTTCTAGTACTAAAAGTCTTTGAAATATAGTGCAGACCGACGGACAGACAGGCAGACGGACTTGGCGAAAATATGAGGGTTCCATGTTGACTACGGAACCCTAAGTAGATTTAAGTTCTTGAGTTGTAACGTTGTATTAAGTTATTAATCTCAAAACAAAAAGTAAACATGGCAAATAATGAGTTATTACAGTGAGCCATGTTAAATCCTACTAATATTATAAGCGCGAAAGTTTGTAAGTATGTATAGATGGATGGATGGATGTTTGTTACTCTTTCACGCAAAAACTACTAAACGGATTTGGATAAAATTTGGTACACAGATAGTTTATAACCTGGATTAACACATAGGATAGTTTTTATCCCAATTTTACCTTCCCGTGAGATAATTTTCGAGTTGTAGCGGGCGAAGCCGCTGGCAACACCTATGTTAGTTTAGTATAAAATACTTAAACCGGACATGTGAAGTAGGTGTTCTTGCGTTATCTAGGAAGGTATATTTATATCTGTGCTTCTATGTCCTAACAAATTAAGGCTTAGGCGCGTCCTTCAATTAAGCCCTTTTAGTCCTTTAAATTAAGTCATCTGTTTGTTTGTCAACTTTCAAAGGTCTATTCAGACCGAAATTCACTTACGTTACTATATATACATACATAAACTCACACCCTTTTCCATGGGGGTTGGCAGAAACCACGGACGCCACCAGCTACGATGTTTACATACCTACTCCTTTTGCCTCGTCCACATTCCGTCTACCTACTACCCTCATCCGTGTGTCACTGCGGGGGGCCTACTGAAAACCAGCGCTGAGTGTTTTACACCCAGCGTATGCTGAGTTGGTTACCCTTTCGTTAAGGGCATGCTCAGCGCAGTTGAGCTGTTTAATTAATTGTTAATCTGTTTGTTGTTATTTGTTTATGTATGTGCTGCTCTTTTGTGTTGCTGCTGTCCATTAACGAATAAATACGTATTCTATTCTATTCATACATCTGTTCATACACGCACCAGGTTGCAAATACCCCTGATCCCTGGTTGCGAATACAAATCACCTGTCCAGTCCTATACTACCTATATTCTACTATATTGGGTATTTAATGCATATACGGGGTGTAAAGAGACATTTGCTATCTACGATACCACACACACTTTCACACACACTTGCATAAACAATGCATTCAATAAGATGTCATTTATCTCTATATATCTATCTACAAAGTCACAGTCGGGTATTATACCTACCCGTAAATGGGATGTGTTAAACAAATACATAAACCCTGACTTCCCTATTAGTTGACTATCAGATAACCATGAGATCTAGCTCAAAGATAAGACTAGGTCAAGTCTCCCCTCAGTTATGGAAGGAAGCTGTTGATTTTAAGTGGAATAAACTGCATCAGTTTATCATGATAGAGTCAGCTGGCAGAAAACCTCTTTCGTTTTTAGACCAACTGTCAACATTATTATACTAACACTAGCAGACGACACGCGGTTTCACTCGCGTAGTTCCCGTTTCCGTGGGAATACAGGGATAAAAAGAAGCTAGGTCACCAGGGGATAGTGTAGCTTCCCAACGGTGAAATTTTTTTTCAAATCAGTCGAGTAGTTTTTAAGTTTTATTCGTTACACATACAAAAATACAAATATTTCCTTTTAATTGTATTAAGTTTATACTAACATAACATCACGCCTGTAATTTACGAAGGTTTAGCCAGAGATATGTTTATAGGTACGTTGTTGTATAGGTACGTTTCACTAAATATATTTAAAACTCGTGTAATAGGAGCAAGCCTATCGACATTGTATTAATTTAATTATGAATCGATTACTCATTTTACATTACTCAAATTACGTAACATAACGCCTGTAACCCCCTGGTTAGACACTTAATAATACACTCACAATTTTTTCAAATCTCATGTCATTTGGAGCAAGCCTATTGCCATTAACCAGACAAACATCTAGACTCCTTGGCTGCTAGGTTCTGAGAAAGTCCTGATGGGCAACCCCAATAATACTTTGTCTGACCTGGTAATCTAAACTCAAGACCTCATGCTCAAATTAATTACTTTCGGATTTACAATAGGATAAAATTCACATCCCAATACGTAATTTAGTCATATTGCATATATTTCAGCCCATTACAAAATACACATTAAACACTCATTTATTATTGCATTGTTATTTTTATTAAAACACATGTAAGAATGTAAGAATTGTAACAATGTAAGAATTGTAAAACATCTCTCATTCTAGTGTTTTGACCTCAAAAACAGATGTCTTATAACATTACTTCGTATAGTAGCATTATTATTTGTTTCTACTTTATTATGGATTCATTAACATTAATGTAATAACAAAATGTAGATTTAACAATACAGGTGAAATATGGCACGTAAGCCTTTGAAATGAATTTATATGTATTTTATAAATTAGTTGTAAATTAAAATATGCTTTCACACGTCAAAAAAACTATGTTTTAAAACGAGATGGGTAAATGTTTTCTAACCGACTAATCTCAGATAAAACATCCGAAATTAATACATAGGAACTTATTTATGGCTTCTTCTTTTACACACTATACTAACTTCTTTTACGCGTATCTACATCCCTTTTTTTAGTATCTTCTTAAGCTAGTATGCTGCAAGAGGTTTCTGGAGAAATAAACATCACCTTTGTAACTATTTATCTATTATTTTATTCTTTGCTGCAAACAGTGTGTACATAAATGGTTAAATAAATAATTTAACACGTCATAGGTCACTTTTCTTTTAAAGTATAGATATGGAATCTTTGTCAAGTCATAAAGGACCTTGCAGATTACCGTAAGCAAAAGTATACCTTATAAAGACATGTGACATCTACCACCCCGCACTGGGCCCGCGTGGTTTGATTTTGAAGGTAAGATTATGTAGAAATTTAATGTATTTTTTATTTGTTGATATATCTTTTGTTTATAGAGTTAAAAACAGAAAACTGCACAAAAAACGACTAGTGCTGCGTTTTGGTCGGGGAGCGGCCTTAATAGGCCATCCCTCTCCTAGAGAGGAGGCCCGAGTCCTTGCAGTGAGAACATTATAGGTTGATGATGATGAAAGTATACCTACCGCAATACACCAAGGCTTTATGTTAAGACTATGTAGGTATGCACAATAATAAATAGAAATGTGGAATATTATCATAAGCTAGAGGTCAAAGGAGACTATAGATAAACTGTAGAAAATAGGTAGGTATTTCGATTTACATAGCAGTGTTCAGGGTAACAATATTAATACTTAAACGAATAATAAATAAATTATTAATTAACTAGCTGATGCCTGCGGCTTCGCTCGTGTGGATGTCGGATGCAAAATTACTTAAACTGAAACCTTCCTAAAGGACCTCTCTATCCATTGGTGAAAAGAGCATAAAAATCGGTGCGGCTGTTTTTGAATGTATCGCGAACATACAGACAGACAGACAAGACAGACGCAGCGGAGGGCTCTGTTTTATAATCATTTATTCGGGAAGCTTTAGGTTTGTGTAACGACGATAGATGGGTCTGAAAATTAACATAAGTGTCATCGCCATCTTGATAACAAATTCCTGAATGTTTAGGCAGAGGCACATTTCGCCTGTTTTCTTTTCAATCCCATGTAATAGGGGGCGACCCCATTGCCATCAGTCGGGCACACATGCGTACTTTATGGCTGCTACTCAGAAATTCTTGATATTAATTGATACCAGGATCTTATTCTCAATGGTCGCGCTGTCGACCTACTGGATTAACTTAGATTTAGCGGTATCTAATACATTAGTATGAAACATAAATTGCATAGATGAATATTATGTAGAATTCTTATCGTTTCAAATGACGTGGCAAAACAGCTGCTTTGCCATTATTAGTACTTTATTCCGTTCTAGCTAGAATGTAAATAAAAACAAAGGACAGCTGCACCAAACATAAATTGTTATCAATATAATCGTGATAGAATCGAACAAGCTCATTACAAATAGGTTTGCATCGGTTAGGTGTGACCTTTGTCGAGGCGCTATGGGAAGTTCCGTGACTAGCCTTCAGGTAGGGACATGGTGCATAAGAGTTAGCGGGTTTAAAGCTACAACACGCCATCTAGGCTTACAAATTACAGTCTCTGTCCCATTGACTTGCGTCTGCAATTTTGCAGTCAGCCGGCAAGTTGATGAAAGCTGACTGGCTTCAATTGATTGAAATACTATTTCGGGGGAATGTTGGCAGCACGTTACATGCCGTTTTCAGACTTGAGTGTTGCCTGGTAACAGAGTACAGTCGTCAGCGCATCAAGTTACCACAAACTGGCAAATTTTCAAATTTGATTTTAAACATAACCATCAACCACAGATCACAGAAACAACAGGAGATATGCCCTTTAGCCAAAAATGTATGGGGACCTGTGTCGTCAGTTCACACACGCAGAGCAGTAAAAACAATAGATATACGCATTCGCATACACATCCGCATTTCTTAAAACATTACGTACTACACAATCAATTATAAACCTTATCCCTTCAGTCACAGCGTGTATTTACCATGCACCGCACAATTTACTTAATACATTTTGTTTTACTTCGACGCTAGTGGTTGACTAAATCGAAAAGTTATCGATTTTTCTATGTATTATTATATTGTAATAAAGTTCTTTTGGGGTCCTGAAAATAATATATTATAAATAAAAAACAATATGTCCAGAAATCATTCAAAATAAAAAAAAGTCATTTATTCAAAACAGGTTGATTAAAAAAAAAATATTGATTTGTGTCTGTAGTAAATCGTAATAATATTAACTTACACCACAGATGTGTTGCAACAGATTTTGACGTTCGAAAAGTGCTGATTATAAGCAGCACTTTTGTCTGTCTGTTACTTTAGATGAACCAGACTCAATACAATAAGTAAGTTAATATTACGATTTACTACAGACACAAATCAATAACAAAAAATAAATCCTTCTTTATTCCTTGTCTACATTATAAAGGGAACCTCTGTGCAAAATTTCAGCTTTCTAGGTCCAAGGGTTTGGGCTGGGCGTTGATGAGTCAGTCAGTCAGTCATTCAGTCAGGACTTCTCTTTTTATTTAAGTATGTAGATAGATAGATAACTCGAGCAACCAATGAATACTATTTATTCAGTCAATATTAAGCAATAAAACGCACTTTCTATTTTCAGTATTGCTTGCAAAAATAAAAAAGCGTGATAATATAAACGTTGTTATTAGTACCTACCTATATTTATAATTTGTTGTTTAAACTAAAAATAAAATATTTTATTAGTAAATACATAGTACAGAATATTGGTTTTTAGGGTTCCGTAGTCAACTAGGAACCCTTATAGTTTCGCCATGTCTGTCTGTCCGTCCGTCCGTCCGTCCGTCCTCGCTTAATCTCTGTGACCGTTAGCACTAGAAAGCTGAAATTTGGTACCAATATGTGTATCAATCACGCCGACAAAGTGGTAAAACAAAATTTGGAAAAAAATGTTTTATTAGGGTAGCCCCCCTATTTGTAAAGTGGGAAGTGATTTTTTTTTTAATTTTAACACTAACGTGTGATATATCGTTGGAAAGGTATTTAAAAAAACCGGCCAAGTGCGAGTCGGACTCGCGCACCGAGGGTTCCGTACAAACAAAGTTTAAAATTACTTAGAATATTTTTATTATGTGATGTAACTAAAAATTTGTGGTTTTCGTAATTTTTCCTTTATCTATGCTATAAGACGTTGCTTCGTACCAAATTTCAAGATTCTGAGTTCACGGGAAGCACCCTGTAGGTTTTGATTCCCTTGCAAGTGTCGAAAATTTGCGGCATAAACGGCTGTATCTTTTGATTGCGTTGGCTTATAAGTTTGATTTTTTCACAGCTTCAAGGGACAGTAGACTTGAGTAATTGATATAAATTTCAGCTTCATACCTCCACGCGTTCCTGAGAAAAAGGGTCTTGACAGACGGACGGACGGACAGACGGACAACAAAGTGATCCTATAAGGGTTCCGTTTTTTCCTTTTGAGGTACGGAACCCTAAAAATGAATAGGGGTTTACTAAAAACAATTTTTGATAATGTCAATAATTTCGGAAATAATCGCTCCAAAAGTAAAAAACAATGCGTCCCCCCCCCCTCTAACTTTCGAACCATAAGCTTAGAAAATATGAAAAAAAATCTGAAAAGTAGAACTTTATAAGGACTTTCTAGGAAAATTATTTTGAACTTGGATGGAAACAGTTTTTGTACAAAAAAGACAAAAAGTTGTACAAAATAATTTCTGGACTAAGTTTGTAGTATAATCGTATATGCAAGCATTTTTTTTAACTTCGTTTACATATTTTATTATCCTGAACGTATCTTTTTTCAAACTAAAAAAAGAATTATTATTACGGAACCCTACACTGAGCGTGACTCGACACGCTCTTGGCCGGTTTTTCTTACCTCCATTTACGGCAACGCTCAGTAACGCCATAAAATACGCCATATACTGCAGTAACAATTGTGTAGAGTAATTAATTGTATAATGCATAATATGTATAATCATTCGTACGTATACGCAGAATCATCGTATAAAATATCGACAACTACAAACATCACAATTAGACATCTCTAGCTCACAAAGACTGACAGCAGCAGCTTTTCGAAAATATTGTGTGAGTGAGAGCATCAGTAAAACACCTATCCATTGCGCTATTAGATCAGCCGATTCACTGGTCGATTTGTACTAAACAAGCAATGGTTTTTGTTCCTAATGAAAACAATTGATTTGGTTTTTCATCATGTTTCTCGTACCACGAAGTAATGTTTTAATGAATTTAATATGAAAAACATTATTTTTGTAGTACTTACGTGTGAAATGAGATACCATCTTTCGTGTAATTCACAATACAGCTATTATTTTACAAACATTCACTGAACAACGCGAAATTTTGTAAAAAATCACGAGCAGTGAAGACGTCGCAAGTTGACATTCGACTTATTATTGAAAGTGGCTTATGGCCCCGTCGTGGCCACATGAGTTCGCATGTACCACGCCTCCTTGCCATATCTCCTGTTGTTTCTGTCATCTGTGCCATCAACATTACGGTTTGAAATTATATTGAGAAATTTGACAATTTGTGATAACTTGGTGCGTTGGTGACTATACATAAGAATCGCGGTATTAATCTTTCAGCACACAGAAGATAAATCAGATATCGAAAGTAGTAAATTCATTTAACATTAGCTAAATTCCTATAGACATTTTTTCCCACGATGAAAAACATTTTTCCCACTAAGAAACAAATTAATGAATCCTCCATGAAAAAGTTTATACCCACAAAGAAAAACTCCAGATTTCGCCTTTCGACTGCTACTAAGGCCATACCCTGAACCATTTCAATATCGGTGGCACAAAGAGGGCGTAGGTAGGCGTGAGAAACCTTCGGAAGACTGTGTGATTGTGAACTTTTACATTCTGTGCATAAATTCTTACTTAAACCTACTTATAATGACATCATGTTCATTGATCAGTATTGTCTGAAGGGTAATGGGAAAAAGTCTATCAATAATAATGATTTATGAGGGAGGCCCCGAAAATGATAATAATAATAATAATAATAATAAATATTTTTATTGACACAAGAAAAAAGTTATACATTTCGATTTGAAACCCTGACTCCTGTGCTAGGTGAGACCTGTGTTACAGAAGTCAGTGTCTACACCCCTTTTTGGTACTAAAGTTTACAAATTATTATGCATCAGAAATTTAAAAGAAAAAAAAAATACTATAAGGAAAAACAAAAATAACCATTAAAAATAATAATAATGCATGCGTGCTCTTGTGTGGTGTGTGTACGTGTGTTTAAGCGTGAATTAGTGAGTGTGTTGTGTCTATGTCTGTGCGTGTGTGTGTGTGTTTGGTGTGTGGTGCGACTATGTGTGTGTTTGGTGTGTGGTGTGGGTGTGTGGTGTGACTGTGTGAGTGAACGTAGTTGGTGGCTAAAATTGGGTTACAACTTAGACTTGGTTTGCCTACCTAACTATTTGTCATCTCGAGAGTGGTATTGTTCTTTAATTAGGTTTTCCGTCTGTTGGTAATCCAGTGTTTGAAGCCATGAGTTTAATTTAATCTTAGTTTTAATTCTTGTTAGTGGGTTGAAGTTAAGGATAATGTTTATTTTATTGTATAGATTAATGGATAAGTATAAACTTTGCCGTCGAGCGGATGCGGTCTTACATTTGACTGTTTTACATACATTACCGATGGTTCTCTTGTATTTGGTTGCGTGATTTACCGGTGTTTTTTCATGCTGTTTCAATACAAGATTGAGCAGGTATAGTTGTCTCACTGTCAATACTTGGCAACACTCATACAGGGTTCTTGTAGGGAACCGGTACGGTTTGAATGTCATAACTTTTAAAAGAGATCGTTGAGCTCTCTCGAGGCGTATCATGTAGGTTTTACAAGCACCTCCCCAAACAGTAATGCAGTAACCTATGATGGACTGGGCCAGAGCTAGATAGACCGCCCGGAGAAGCTTAAACTCGGCCACCTGCCGTAGTTTTTTAAACGCCCATATCAGTTTTCTAACTCGGGAGGAGGTATGTTCAATGTGGGGACGCCAGCTTAGTCCCTCATCCAGAATCACTCCTAGGTACTTTATTGTTTTTTGTTGAGTGATTTGAAGACATGGGCATGAAGTGCTAATGTTTGCGACGTCACAGGTGTGTGCTTTGAGACTTACTTCTGTGGGTTTGGTTTTGGCGAAGGTAAATTGCAAAAATGAGGTTTTCGAGATGTTAAGGGTAAGTAAGTTAGCTTCCAGCCAGTGGATTATTTTACGTAAGCCTGTCTCAGCAGCTTCCCGTGCTTCGTCCCAGTGTTCACCGTGGAATACTAGTACTGTGTCATCTGCATAGCTAAAGATTTTACAATTACTAAGAGACTTCTGGCATAGGTCATTCACATAGAGTAGGAAAAGGCTGGGGGATAGGCAGCTGCCTTGAGGCACACCGTAATCAACGCAGGCTTCGTTACTAACGACCTCACCAATCTTTACTTTTTGTGTCCGGTCGTTGAGAAAGTCTGCAAAGATGCCCAGAGCCTTACCCCGGATTCCAGCATGTTCTAACTTTGTCACAAGAGTTGGAATACAAACGGTGTCAAACGCCTTGGCTAGGTCCAGGAAAACACCTAGACATTTTTGCTTTGCGTCGAGTTTACCAGTCACGTAATCAACGAGTTGATTAACTGCATCTGCGGTGCTTTTCCCGGGCCTAAAGCCAAATTGCGAGTCCGATATTATTTTATAGTGCTCTAGGTATTTCATGAGTCTACGATTCAACAATTTTTCCAATATTTTTGATAGTGCTGACAGGACTGAGATAGGTCTGTAATTTTTTACATCGTCTTGGGTACCCCCCTTGTGAACAGGTGTGCTTAAGGATTTCTTAAAGACACGAGGGAAGACACCTTGTTCAAAACAGGCTGCAATAAGTTTTGTAATAGGTGGAACTAGTACTTCTTTACCCAGCTTGAGAATTTTAGCGGGAATAGAGTCCCAACCTATGGCACAATCATTTTTTAGGTTGCTAATGACTGCCTCTACTTCAGCCTCATCTGGGGAAAGTAGAACCATAGAATCTCGCGCAGGGGGTGTTTCAATGACATACGGAGCACGTGAGGTGTTCTTATTTTTTATAATATTGTCTGCCAATATCTTACCAATGTTTGAGAAGTAATGGTTTATTTGTTCAATAGCCTTAGGCGTGTCCGCAGTTTCAGTGGCAGATAGAAGGTTGTCAGCTGATTTTTGGTTCCCGGCTTGATTGGTAATAGATTTTATAATATTCCATGTTTCTTTATTATCCTTAGCAGATTTTAAAGCGGAGCTTTCGTGGGCGTTTTTAAGTTTTCTGAGTAGCAGATTACAGTGGTTACGGTATCGTTTGTACGATAACTCAACAATTCCGTTTTTTGGGTCTGCCAGGAATTTTCGGTGGAGGTTATCCCTGTGTCGCACACACCTTAAGAGGCCAGGAGTGATCCAGGGCTTAAGGACTACTTTACGGTTAGGGGCTTTCGTTACTGTTGAGTGTTGGGATATTGTGTACATAAGACATTCGACAAACTTTGTGGCGGCTTCGTTTGCATCACAATTTTGTGTAATAAAAGTAAAATCTGTAGTTTTTAATTGTTGAACAGCGTTCTCATAGTTTACTCTTGTAATGTTTCTTTTATTCTTATTTCTAGAGGGGATGTTACCTAGACATACCATTACAGAGGCGTGGTCACTGACTGTCGAGTCCATAACTATAACTGTCGCACAGGTATTAGTCCTAATCATCATGTGATCGAGGCAGTTATGCAGTCTAGTGGGAAAGGTATGTCCTGGTAAGAGGCCCATTTCTGCAGTTAGATTTAGATAGGAGGGACTATTTCTATCTGTATTATTAGGTTTTATGTCTATATTAATATCTCCTACCAGGATTATGTTATTCGCTTTTAATTTACTTAAAATGTTTTCCAAGGAGTTAAGGAAACTGTCAATACAGTATATTGATGGTGATCTATAGGAAGCTAGAATACAAGTGTCGGAATCGATATTCAGCAAAAGAAAGTTAGCCCCTACCGGGTCTGGTTCTTCAACCATACATTTAAGATTGTTTTTTACAAAAATAACAATACCGTCGTTTTGATTAAGACATTTTTTGCTAAAATATGTGACGTAATTATCTAAGGTCGGTATCGGTTTGTCAGCGTGTAGCCAGCACTCTGTTAAGATTATGATGTCGATTTCAAAAGATAGCCTAGCCAGTTGAGCCTGAAAACCATCGAAATTTTTATAAATACTACGGATATTTTGAGTTATAATTTTTAGTCTAGAGTTAGAGTTTTCCGTGATTTCGTTACAGGCGTCTGTATCACAGAGATGAGAAGATGCTACCGTAAAGTTATCTATCTGCGTTGAAATGTTATCATTACCCATATTGTTAGCCATTGGAAAAACGTATATATTTTTTGTTACATGTTGGGGAGCGAATTAATACGATAGACTGTGTGAAAGTTAATGCTGGATAAAAGATGTTAGGCAAACTCACACGAGAACAATTTATATTATGAATGTGTGTGATTTTAATGTTTGTTTGTGTTGTGTTTAGTGATCTTGTTTGAGTATGTTTGATTGGTTTTTGTTTAAGTGTTTTACAAAAGGAGAGCATTTGCAGAGAGAGAAATAATAATAATATAACAACAGGCAGTTCATGAACAATGCGTGAAATTTGTCTATACAGTCATAGTGGTAATTTGGATTTTAGATCAGCTTCATCTTTTACATGTATGTATTGATCTCCTTCTTTTTGTCGAAGAAATACTTTCCCCAGTGAGGTCCAGCAGAACTTAAATCCGTTTTCGGACGCAAATTTCCTCGCCAGATAGAATAAACGTTGCGCGTTCATAGTCAAACTCTCTGATAGGAATATTGGTTTTGATTCACCTGGTATATTTATATGGGATGTGCTTAACTTAGCTTGGGCGTTATTGCGATTGAAGTTTCGGACTTTATGCAGTATATTTTCCTTTGTAGTTACCGAGACAAAGTCGACCATTATAGATGTTCCTCCACCCTTTTTATTAATGCGAAAAATATCCTTTATATCCTGTCGTTCGACAGGCATATCCAGTACTTTGGCTGTTTCGGATAATACTTTAAGCAGATCCTCTTTATTTTCACCTTCCTTCTTTGGTATATTTCTCATCTCAATCTTTGTAAGACATAAGATACGCTCTAAATTCTCGACTTTATTTTCTAGTTTGTTAATATAGGCCTGATCAATTTTTCGTTCTCTATCAATTTCATCTACTTTTATTATTATGTCATCGTATTGTTTAGTGACGAAGGCTAGGGATGTTTTCAATTCTGAGTTTTGTGCTATAATTTCGCGCATTGACTCTTGCAATGATTTAAATTTGTTCTCCGATGTGGCAGTAGCCGATTGCAGTAAGTCTCTTATCTCTTGCATAAAGGTGACCATTTCATCTTCACGCCTACGTTTGTTTCGCGCCGTGACATTTGTATCTCTGCTGGTTAGGTTGGGAGCAGACCCTGTTAGAGAAATAACTGGATTTCTCACTTGAAGAGTCTCAGAATCGCTGGCTATGGAGGTTGTTGGCGATTGGGGCTTCGGCGGCGGCGAACGCCTCATAATGTTAATGTTTACGTAAACTCGTAATACCTTAGGGCCACTTGTGGCGGTGTTTGGTGCCGGCGCTTGTGCGTAGACCTCTTGACGCGATGTACTACGGAGAGTTGTGAGTCACAGCGCGCGCAGTCACTGTGTGAGCAGGACGGAAAGTATGGAGCGGAATCCTGTTCTTGCGGAGGTGAAGCAGCGGCGGTGGGTGCGGTAGACACAACTTCTGAGCTTGGAGACCGCCGAAATCGTAGTAAATATCGTCGAAATATATTTAAAAACTTACTAAAAGTTTTGCAGCCGCTGAGATTCGAACTTACGCCTTCATGCGCAAGAGTCTATGGCAAAAGCCACCGAGCCACGGCTCACGTATTATAGTTGACGAAATACGTGAGCTTATTTGTCAGGATATCTGTTTTATCTTTGTGTTGTTGGGGGTGTCTTGACTTTTTGTTTTCTTGAACTCACTGTTTTTTTCTTTTTTTTTTGGGATTATTGATTGACGATATTATTATTACAATTAGTTTCACTTTGTTGTGTAGAATTTTTGGTTTTTGGTGAATTTAGCGATTGTTTCGGTAAACAAACGTTAGCACATCGTGATTGGTGACACTTTCGGCTTATATTGGAGTACAGTTAAGTCGTATTACACCACTTTTAACTATTATTACACTAATTATTAATGATAGCGTGACGACTTAAAAGCGTGTGTGACAACAAATGGGACAGAGAAAACCGCACAGAGAGAAAAGTGTAAGGGTGTGGGGGAGGCCTTTGCCCAGTAATGAGATAATACAGACTAAGAAAAATAAAATTTATCATCTATCGTGACCTGGTGCCAGCTCAAAACACCTATGGCAAATCAATACCATAATTTTATAGCTTTGAAGGCAACTTTGAGAAAGATCTAACTTCGAGAAAGAGGTCAATCGTCGAATCCGACTCGGCTGGGCAGCGTTCGGGGAGTTGCGCGGTATCTTCTCGTCCAACTTACCCCAGTGTCTCAAGACGAAAGTCTATGACCAGTGTGTGTTGCCAGTGATTACATACGGGACCGAAACGTGGTCGCTCACAATGGGCCTCATCAGAAAGCTCAAAGTCACCCAAAGGGCAATGGAGAGGGCTATGCTTGGAGTTTCCTTGCGTGATCGAATCAGAAATGAAGACATCCGTTTGAGAACCAAGGCTACCGACCGACGTAGCCCGAAGAATCGCCAGACTTAAGTGGCAATGGGCAGGGCACATTGCTCGCAGAACGGATGGCCGATGGGGCCGAAAAGTTCTGGAATGGCGACCGCGGACCGGAAGACGTTGCGTTGGAAGGACTCCCACTAGGTGGACCGAAGACCTGGTCAAGGTTGCGGGAACCCGCTGGATGAGAGACGCACGGGACCGGTCAATGTGGCGACACCTGGGGGAGGCCTATGTCCAGCAGTGGACGTCTTTTGGCTGAAATGATGAATCTTATAACTTTAAAAGTAAAACTTTGATATTCAAATTAGAACAGAAAACATTGTATCTATTTTCATTGTCATTCACACGCAATCTGTTTTATAATTCATGAGAAAAATTACATAAATTCTCGTGCGTGACAAAAATAACGTAACTTATAATGGTGCTGCTATATTGTCGGTAACTGCTTTAAAACTGTCGATCTTGCAAGACTAGCAGCCTTCGAAATCGTGTAAGCTTTCATTTTGACAGTAATCTACGTGAACGTTTGTTGTGACCGTATAAACCAGCGTACGCAACCAAGCAATGCAGGTGCCTCCCTCAAGCTGTACCGTAACATTTGGTCTTAAACTGTTCGTGTCCAGTCAGTCCTTCTAAAAAGGTGGCCTTTTATGCGAGACGGTGCACTAAACTGGGGCGTTTCTCCTGATACTACGATGGTCGTTTTCTTCACACAGGCTTATCGATCATCATAAGATAAACTAGGCCAGCCTATTGTCAGTTCAGCTGACAACCCCATGCAAGCTGTCAGTCACTACAGTTTTTAATCTATTGCATAGATTCTATCGCGGGCCTTGAGCGTGGAGAGCGAATCCAGAATTTTTCTAACGAAAATATTCGGATTCAGTATTCAACCAGGTTGCTATGGTTACGGAAAATAACAAGGTTGTCAACTGATGTTGTCAAATTAAATAATTGTTTGACTCTTTGCTTTCTCCTTCTAAAATATTCTTACTCGTATAATTTGTGTACAAAGTGTTTTAAATATGAATAAACAAAGTGCATTTATTAATGAAGAAAGTCACGAAAAAATAGTGAAAGAAAATGAGTGAGGAGTGAGTACTCTATATACATTCATTATAATATTAGTACGCATCTCTCATAAGTTTTATTGGTTTTTGCATTACTATTCTGCGAATCGGTCTAAAACGATTCGTTTTCTTATAAAATATCTAAAATAAAATAAATATTTTTTATATTTTTCAATGTTATGACACTTACGTCAGGCTGTCAATACTTTTTCTTTTAAATTTTCTGTCATAGAGTTTCTTACTAGCTTAGTCTATGAAGGTTAGTTTTGATTTATATAATGTACATCTCGCGAAATTCGAAGATCAAACTCTTAATATCGTTATTTTTGTTCAAATTTTTTGAATGAATAATTATTTTGGTGTGTAATTACACTATTAATACCTAATTATTTATACCTATTATTGCATAAGTTGATAAAAAATGCTATGCAATAGATTTACCGCGGCAGTCTCCGAGTGCCACACGTTTTTTTTTTCTAGATAATCTTATTCCGAATCAAATCCTTAGATGGGAAACACAATATCAATAAACAAAAGGCCTATGTCATTACGAAAGCGAATTTATAATATCCTGATGTTTGTGCGTCAATTTGTAAGCAAACATCGAACTGACAGACTGCCATTATGTCAAAATAAGTAACGAAATTATTGATGGATCGCTCGAAAAGTCGCAGCTGTGGTCTGTAACTAATGTATTGATAATATTTTACTTGCGTTAATATTACGACGTATTACTCTTGTAAAAGCATTATTTTTTAAATACCATGCCATGATAATAAATGACTAAATCGTGTTTATTTTGACACTTAAAGTGCATCTGATTATGCCACGAGTGTTTTTGTATTTTTATAACCCCTACTAGAAATACAATTGCTTAAATGTCACATTTTTCACAAAGGAAATGACAGGCACGTCATGTACACAGTATACCATGATTTTATGAAAAAAAAATAAGTAACTCTAACAAGAGACATTATTCAGGAAGTAAAATGGGAAATATATTTAAATGGAGGATTCGCAGCTCCTGTCACCTCTTAAAAAATGACGTTTACTCAAGTAATCACTTTGACTTGTTTACTTGTAAGTTTGTAAGACACGCGTGTATCTGCAGCACTCAGAGAGCTTTAATGATTACTTAGGCTATCACTTAGTAAAGGTTTTGTCATGTCATATAAAAGTATGTCAAATCTTTACTAAGTAACGGCTTAAGTAATCATTAAATATCTCTGCGAAGGTACCGCAGTTAGACTCTAATATTAACGGCACATTAAAAACAACAGCTACGCCAAAATTATACACACAAAGAGTTCGCGTATATAATTTATCGTATAATTAAAATAATTACAACCTAATACCACATCTACACCTACCTATTTTTATTTAATTATCCCAAAAACAATGACACATCGACCTAATGTCATTGTAAACAAATATGTCACAAATGTCACCCACCCATTTTGACATTAGAGAGGTGATCAAGCGAATCGAATAGTCTGTAAATCGTGTAATGTCAAGGGGACTACGTGATAGGATACGCTGGTATTTTAGACTATTGTTCTTCAAATGTTTCTTACACTAAGTATGTATCTGTTTTGAAATTCGATTTGACTTTTATAGGAATTTGATAGTGATTTGTTTTGTGAAAACGCGGTTAGGGGGCGTTGAAGGCTGAGGACTGACCATATTGCGGTTTAGATCAACGACATAGGCAGTAACAACCTTTGTGCTTCTATATGCCTAAATGAGACTCTGCTAAATTGGTGTAACGGTCGAAAGTGCTAAGCATGAGGTCCAGGATTCGATTCTGAGTTCAAGTAAAAGTGTTATTGAATTTCTCAGTATAAGTGACGGAGTCTGGAATTGTACCCGAATAATGGCAATCTATCTATCTATATAAAAAACTTTTTTACAAAAAATAAAACCGACTTCGACAAAAATAAAACACAAAAAAGTGAAAAATAAAAATCAGCTTCTGAAGTCGGTGACTTTTGTTTGTTTGATTTCATGTTTTTGCCACCGACTTCAGAAGCTGATTTTTATTTTTCACTTTTTTGTGTTTTATTTTTGTCGAAGTCGGTTTTATTTTTTGTAAAAAAGTTTTTATTTTTCTCTTTTTAGTGGTTCACATGTGCTTACCCCTTCACAACGTACCAGCGTGATGTTATGTTATGAACTGGTGTAAACAATAGACAGTCATGAGATTTCAGCAATCCCAGTCCATTGAGTTCCGTTGTCTATCTCCGAAGTTCTTCATCAGATGTTCACCAAATAGTTTTTATAACCTTTGTAGTGAGTACAGGCGTGATATTATGTTGCGTGATGGCGTAAACAATGCTTAGATATGCTATAGCAACAATCGCGGTTAATCTGCTGTTATTTATTGAAGAGTTCCCCCGATTTCTACAAGATCCCATCATCAGATATTGAAATGGTGACAATGGGACCACACGGGAAGCACCAGCTTTCAAATAATCATGAAAATCAGTTCACCCAGTCGCAAGTTATGAGCGAACAAAAATAAAAAAAAAAAAAAAAATACAGTCGAATTGATAACCTCCTCCTTTTTTTGAAGTCGGTTAATAAAAAGAGAAGTCCTAACTGACTGACTCAGCAACGCCCAGCCCAAACCCTTGGCTCTAGAAAGCTGAAATTTTGCACAGAGGTTTCCTTTATATTGTAGACAAGGAATATAAGGAAGTATTTTTCGAAATTCAACCCCAAAGGGAGATAGGGAATGAAAGTTTTTTTTTTTTATCATGAATGGGCTGGCTCTTGACCTCAATCTTGCCCTAAGGGCAGAGATGATGTCGACGATGGAACGAGCTTACCCAGAAAAAGCCTGTTTACTCGCGACTTAAATAGATTAGGGTTATATGAACTCGGAAAAACCGACGCAGGCAGGGAATGAAAAAGTTTGTATGAAAAATATTATTCCTTGAGTTAATATACTTGAAACTTGGCACAAATAAATTATAAAGTTTGTCCCTTTTATTTTCCGAAACTACCGCCTAAGGGGGGATTGGGGGGTGTCAAAGTTTGTATTGAAGAATCTTAACGCGCGGTTCGATTAACTCGAAACTCAGTAGGTATTTAAGCTTGAGAACAAAAATAAACAATAACGTGTATCAGGGTTTTTCGAAAATCGACCCCTAACGGGTTAAAAGGGACAGTCATTTTTACAGGGGAGGATTTTATCGCGAGGCTTGATTAACTCGAAAATTGGTGTATGAGTCAAGTTATGGAAGCATCCCAAATTATTTAATAACACCCCTGTGGGTCTGAAAACAGGCA
The DNA here is from genome assembly GCA_949775195.1 of Diarsia dahlii. Lineage (NCBI taxonomy): Eukaryota > Metazoa > Arthropoda > Insecta > Lepidoptera > Noctuidae > Diarsia > Diarsia dahlii. Next base: position 7,357,973 of record OX459210.1, on the reverse strand, counting down.
ATACAGTTTATAAATGAAAAATCTTATTTGAAACTTGACACAAATACTTGCCCCTATTTTTTCTAATTCTCACAGGATAGAGAATAAAGAGGATTTAATATTATCACTTTAAAGTTGCCTTCATATTTGGCATTCAAGTAGGTAATTTTCCGTTCCGTTAGTGGGTTATTATTATTAGATTTTAGAATTTCTATCCTCCATCTATCTTTTTATTATATCAATCCGCGCGCCACTCCTCGGATACTAAAGCAATGTGAGTAAACATTGTTTACCTAAATTAACAAATGGGGTACTTTTGATTACGGTAGTACACTGGGATATTTTCCGACAACCACGCGGGCGAAGCCGCGGGCAGAAGCTAGTATACAATATTAAACTGGCTGATTAATCTCGATTGTGATGTTATTTTGATAATTTTGTTGGAAACGAAATTAAAACGAAAGAAAAAAATTCTCAAAACGGTGAAGGAAAACATCGTGAGGAAACATCTTAGAACCAAAACATTCGAAAATATGTGACATCTACCAATCCGCACTGGGCCCGCGTGGTAGATTATAGCCCATACCTCTCCTAGAGAGGAGGCCTGAGTCCCTGCAGTGGGAACATTATAGGCTGATGATGATGTTGGAAACGATGGGAAGGAACGCCCTCGAAGGACAGTGACCTTTTTGGTGATGGTCTTCAGAAAGGTCAGTTGTCTACTCACAACCGGTGTGCGAATGTGCGTGTTTGGGCACGAATGTGCGTGTTTGGGCACGGTTTTGATGCTTGTTCTGCCTACCCCGTGGGAAAAAGGCGTGAGTTTTGTATAATAGGTATAGAAGTACTGATAATGAAGCCGAAAGGCTTGTTCTCTCTGTCATCGCAATTTTTTTTTGTTTTAGACCATACATGGGAACCTCTTTGTTACTAAGATAATATCATAGTAACAAAAAGGTTCCCATGTATGGTCATTGGGGGTCAAAGTTCAAAGTTACAACACAACTTTATAATGTCATAACTTTATTTTAAATACCTCCAAGAATCCTGTACTATTCAATGCATCCATCAACATAATATTTTGAGTCCGTACCATTGAGTCCTACCGTAAAAAGGTAATTCAATTTTTCACTACAAAAAAATCGTTTACCAGCAATAATTTTAGCGTACAGTTACCTACATGAGTTTGATGTACAGAATGCTTGGTTGACGGCTTTGTGTGGAGTTCCGTTTACACATTCTATAATGTATGTTCATTTTGGTTTTACGGTCTAGATTTCACCTTTCAAATTAGGTGGAGGATAAAGGGATAGTTATAAAGATAACTATGTAAAATATTTAGGAGAAGGTCACAGAGAATGTTGCGCTTTTCCGGTTAAAATGGTTATAACGGGTTTCCCTTGTTACGTAAAAGATGGTCAAGGAAATTCTTGATGTTAAATAGCGTAGGTAAGCAATTAAGCACCTTTTGTTACGACAGCAACACAGTGCTATCATAAATTATATCGGTTCGTTAAATATTGCTGTCCTCTTGTAATTTGTTACGGTAGGGTAAAAAGAAAGAAAATCGTGAAAACCCTATTGAAAACTCCTCCGGTAGCGTTAAATTTGTCAAATTAGCAGCTATGAACCAAACAAAGAAAATATTCAAGGCAGTAAAAAATCAATACACAAAAAACATTTAAAAAAAATGACTATTAAAGACAGACAGACACATTTTAAAGTTCATTGACAACTTCCTTGATTGGTAGATATCATGGCACAAATCATCGAATTTTTTTTTATCATTCGAATTTTAATTTGTTACAAACCATTTTCTTAGTCCATCCCTGACTCATAAGGTCAATGTGCTTTCAATGTATTATACTATAAGCTAAATTACCACTGACTGACTGACTCACTGACAGAATTGATCTCCCAGATGGTGGATGGGGAGGTGGGTATATTTTGACAGATTCGTAAGCAAGTACTTCTCGTGAGTATGGGAAAAGTCCCAAACCCCCCCTTTCCCCCCCCCCTTCTCCCCCCTCCCTATCGTATCTCGGAAACAAAGCGACTTGACGTGTTTTTTTTTTGGATTCGTATAGAGGGGGCTCGGTAAAGTAAAAATCATTTTTCAAAGTGGCCCCCCTTTTCCCCCTTCTCCCCCCCTTTAGGCGGATCTCGGAAATAAAGAGATCTTACGTGTTTTTTTTTAGGATTCGTATAGAGGAGGCTCGGTAAAGTAAAAATCATTTTTCAAAGTGGCCCCCCTTGCCCCTCTTCTCCCCCCCTGTAGGCGAGTCTCGGAAATAAAGAGATTTTACGTATTTTTTTTTAGGGATTCGTATAGAATAGGCTCGGGGAAGTAAAAACCATTTTTCAAATTTGACCCCCTTGCCCCCCTTCACCCCCCCCCTTTAGGCGGATCTCGGAAGTTAAGAGATTTTACGTGTTTTTTTTAGAGATTCGTATAGAGGAGGCTCGGGGAAGTAAAAACCATTTTTCGTATTTGACCCCCTTGCCCCCCTTCACCCCCCCTTTAGGCAGATCTCGGAAATAAAGAGACATTACGTGTGATTTTTTAGGGATTCGTATAGAGGAGGCTCGGGGAAGTAAAAACCAAGTTTCAAATTTGACCCCCTTGCCCCCCTTCACCGCCCCTTTAGGCAGATCTCGGAAGTTAAGAGACTTGGAACATATTTTTTTTCAGATTTATTGAAAGGGGCATAGAGTTAGTCGAAATCATTTTTCATATCTCCCCCCTCTCCCCCCCTTTCACCCCCCCTCCCCCTCTTCACCCCGTTTTTCAGTTTTGTTTACGGATTCGTATAGAGGAGGCTCGGGAAAGTAAAAACCATTTTTCAAAATCGACCCTCTTTCCACTCTTCTCCCCCCCTTTAGGCGGATCTCGGAAGTTAAGAGCCCTTTTTTTTTCAGATTCATTGAAAGGAGCCTATCTTGTGGTGGTACCGGTAAAGCGTAGGGATAATGTCATGATAGCTTTCCGGTGGTAGGTAGGTCCTGAGTGGAGCGAACCTGCGAGACCGAGTGTTGAGCTTAACGAAGGTTGAGTGGGTGAAGCGTTACTCAGGGGCGACGACAAGCAAACTTTAGGGTAATGTTTTTTTAGTGGTAGTAGGAGGTAGTAGGTAGGTGATAGATAGGTAGTAGGTAGGTGTAGGTAGGTAGGTTGTAGGTAGGTAGTAGGTAGGTGTAGGTAGGTAGTAGGTAGGTGTAGGTAGGTAGTAGGTAGGTGTAGGTAGGTAATAGGTAGGTAGTAGGTAGGTGTAGGTAGGTAGTAGGTAGGTGTAGGTAGGTGTTGGTAGGTGTAGGTAGGTGTAGGTAGGTGTAGGTAGGTGTAGGTAGGTGTAGGTAGGTGTAGGTAGGTAGTAGGTAGGTGTAGGTAGGTGTAGGTAGGTGTAGGTAGGTGTAGGTAGGTGTAGGTAGGTGTAGGTAGGTGTAGGTAGGTGTAGGTAGGTGTAGGTAGGTGTAGGTAGGTGTAGGTAGGTGTAGGTAGGTGTAGGTAGGTGTAGGTAGGTGTAGGTAGGTGTAGGTAGGTGTAGGTAGGTGTAGGTAGGTGTAGGTAGGTGTAGGTAGGTGTAGGTAGGTGTAGGTAGGTGTAGGTAGGTGTAGGTAGGTGTAGGTAGGTGTAGGTAGGTGTAGGTAGGTGTAGGTAGGTGTAGGTAGGTGTAGGTAGGTGTAGGTAGGTGTAGGTAGGTGTAGGTAGGTGTAGGTAGGTGTAGGTAGGTGTAGGTAGGTGTAGGTAGGTGTAGGTAGGTGTAGGTAGGTGTAGGTAGGTGTAGGTAGGTGTAGGTAGGTGTAGGTAGGTGTAGGTAGGTGTAGGTAGGTGTAGGTAGGTGTAGGTAGGTGTAGGTAGGTGTAGGTAGGTGTAGGTAGGTGTAGGTAGGTGTAGGTAGGTGTAGGTAGGTGTAGGTAGGTGTAGGTAGGTGTAGGTAGGTGTAGGTAGGTGTAGGTAGGTGTAGGTAGGTGTAGGTAGGTGTAGGTAGGTGTAGGTAGGTGTAGGTAGGTGTAGGTAGGTGTAGGTAGGTGTAGGTAGGTGTAGGTAGGTGTAGGTAGGTGTAGGTAGGTGTAGGTAGGTGTAGGTAGGTGTAGGTAGGTGTAGGTAGGTGTAGGTAGGTGTAGGTAGGTGTAGGTAGGTGTAGGTAGGTGTAGGTAGGTGTAGGTAGGTGTAGGTAGGTGTAGGTAGGTGTAGGTAGGTGTAGGTAGGTGTAGGTAGGTGTAGGTAGGTGTAGGTAGGTGTAGGTAGGTGTAGGTAGGTGTAGGTAGGTGTAGGTAGGTGTAGGTAGGTGTAGGTAGGTGTAGGTAGGTGTAGGTAGGTGTAGGTAGGTGTAGGTAGGTGTAGGTAGGTGTAGGTAGGTGTAGGTAGGTGTAGGTAGGTGTAGGTAGGTGTAGGTAGGTGTAGGTAGGTGTAGGTAGGTGTAGGTAGGTGTAGGTAGGTGTAGGTAGGTGTAGGTAGGTGTAGGTAGGTGTAGGTAGGTGTAGGTAGGTGTAGGTAGGTGTAGGTAGGTGTAGGTAGGTGTAGGTAGGTGTAGGTAGGTGTAGGTAGGTGTAGGTAGGTGTAGGTAGGTGTAGGTAGGTGTAGGTAGGTGTAGGTAGGTGTAGGTAGGTGTAGGTAGGTGTAGGTAGGTGTAGGTAGGTGTAGGTAGGTGTAGGTAGGTGTAGGTAGGTGTAGGTAGGTGTAGGTAGGTGTAGGTAGGTGTAGGTAGGTGTAGGTAGGTGTAGGTAGGTGTAGGTAGGTGTAGGTAGGTGTAGGTAGGTGTAGGTAGGTGTAGGTAGGTGTAGGTAGGTGTAGGTAGGTGTAGGTAGGTGTAGGTAGGTGTAGGTAGGTGTAGGTAGGTGTAGGTAGGTGTAGGTAGGTGTAGGTAGGTGTAGGTAGGTGTAGGTAGGTGTAGGTAGGTGTAGGTAGGTGTAGGTAGGTGTAGGTAGGTGTAGGTAGGTGTAGGTAGGTGTAGGTAGGTGTAGGTAGGTGTAGGTAGGTGTAGGTAGGTGTAGGTAGGTGTAGGTAGGTGTAGGTAGGTGTAGGTAGGTGTAGGTAGGTGTAGGTAGGTGTAGGTAGGTGTAGGTAGGTGTAGGTAGGTGTAGGTAGGTGTAGGTAGGTGTAGGTAGGTGGTAGGTAGGTGGTAGGTAGGTGTTAGGTAGGTAGGCGATAGGTAGGTGTTAGGTAGGTAGGTGATAGGTAGGTAGTAGGTAGGTGTAGGTAGGTAGTAGGTAGGTGCAGGTAGGTGTAGGTAGGTAGTAGGTAGGTGTAGGTAGGTGGTAGGTAGTAGGTAGGTGGTAGTAGGTAGGTGTAGGTAGGTGTAGGTAGGTAGTAGGTTGGTAGTAGGTAGGTGTAGGTAAGTAGTAGGTAGGTAGTAGGTTGGTAGTAGGTGATATATATATATATATATCACCTACTACAGGATACTAGGGATACTAGGGATATAGGTAGGTATATCAGATTCATTGAAAGGGGCAATGCGTTAGTCGAAATTATTTTTCAAAGCGCCCCCTCTCCCCCTCTTCACGCCCCGCGAGCTGCGCGCAGCTCGCGCAGCCACGCAAATACTAGTTATACTATATAAAGCTAAATTACCACTGACTGACTGACTCACTGACAGAATTGTTCTCCCAGATGGTGGATGGGAAGGTGGGTATATTTTGACAGATTCGTAAACAACTAACTCTCGTGAGTATGGGAAAAGTCCCAAACCCCCCCTTTCCCCCCCCCTTCTCCCCCCTCCCTATCGTATCTCGGAAACAAAGAGACTTTACGTATTTTTTTTTAGGGATTCGTATAGAGGAGGCTCGGTAAAGTAAAAATCATTTTTCAAAGTGGCCCCCCTTGCCCCCCTTCTCCCCCCTTTTAGGCGGATCTCGGAAATAAAGAGAATTTGCGTGTTTTTTTTTTGGGATTCGTATAGAGGAGGCTTGGGGAAGTGTAAACGATTTTTCAAATTTGACCCCCTTGCCCCCCTTCACCCCCCCCTTTCGTATCTCGGAAGTTAAGAGACTTGGAACATTTTTTTTTTCAGATTCATTGAGAGGTGCAATGCGTTAGTCGAAATCATTTTTCAAAGCTCGCCCCTCTCCCTCCCTTCATCCCCCCCCCCCTTTTCACCCCTTTTTTAAAACTCGTGTTCTGTTTTGTTTACGGATTCGTATAGAGAAGGCGGAAGGAAGTAAAATCCATTTTTCAAATTTGACCCCCTTGCCCCCCTTCACCCCCCCCTTTCGGATCTCGGAAGTTAAGAGACTTGGAACATTTTTTTTTTCAGATTCATTAAAAGGGGCAATGCGTTAGTCGAAATCATTTTTCAAAGCTCCCCCCTCTCCCTCCCTTCACCCCCCCCTCTTCACCCCTTTTTTCTGTTTTGTTTACGGATTCGTATAGAGGAAGCTCGGGGGACTAAAATGGTGCTACCGGTAAAGCGAAGGGGGGAGCGGGCGAGCGAAGCGAGCCGGCGACCCCCGACGCGTAGGGATAATGTCATGATAGCTTTCCAGTGGTAGGTAGGTCCTGAGTGGAGCGAACCTGCGAGACCGAGTGAAGCGAAGGGGGGAGGTGGCGAGCGAAGCGAGCCGGCGACCTCCTTAGCGTAACGAAGGTTGAGTGGGTGAAGCGTAACTCAGGGGCGACGACAAGCAAACTTTAGGGTAATGTTTTTTAGTGGTAGCAGGAGGTAGTAGGTAGGTAGTAGGTAGGTGGTAGGGGTAGTAGGTAGTAGGTAGGTGGTAGGGGTAGTAGGTAGGTGTAGGTAGGTAGTAGGTAGGTGTAGGTAGGTGTAGGTAGGTAGTAGGTAGGTGTAGGTAGGTGGTAGGTAGTAGGTAGGTAGTGTGTAGGTAGGTGGTAGGTAGGTGTAGGTAGGTAGTAGGTAGGTGTAGGTAGGTGGTGTCATACGTGAGATTCATATAGAGGAGGCTCGGGGAAGTAAAATCCGTTTTTCAAATTTGAACCCCTTGCCCCCCTTCACCCCCCCTTTAGGCGGATCTCGGAAGTTAAGAGACTTGGAACATTTTTTTTAGATTCATTGAAAGGGACAATGCGTTAGTCGAAATCATTTTTCAAAGCTTCCCCTCTCCCCCTCTTCACGCCCCGCGAGCTGCGCGCAGCTCGCGCAGCCACGCAAATACTAGTTATACTATATAAAGCTAAATTACCACTGACTCACTGACTTATTGACAGAATTGTTCTCCCAGATGGTGGATGGGGAGGTGGGTATATTTTGACAGATTCGTAAACAAGTAACTCTCGTGAGTATGAGAAAAGTCCCAAACCCCCCCTTTTCCCCCCCTTTCTCCCCCCTCCCTATCGTATCTCGGAAACAAAGAGATTTTATGTGTTTTTTTTTAGGGATTCGTATAGAGGAGGCTCGGTATAGTAATAATCATTTTTCAAAGTGGCCCCCCTTTTCCCCCTTCTCCCCCCTTTTAGGCGGATCTCGAAAGTTAAGAGACTTGGAACGATTATTTTTTCAGATTCATATAGAGGAGGCTCGGAGAAGTAAAAACCATTTTCTAAATTTGACCCCCTTGCCCCCCTTCACCCCCCCTTTCGGATCTCGGTAGTTAAGAGACTTGGAACATTTTTTTTTTCAGATTCATTTAAAAGGGGCATAGAGTTAGTCGAAATCATTTTTAAAAGCTCCCCCCTCTTCCCCCTTCACCCCCCCACCCCCTCTTCACCCCTTTTTTCAGTTTTGTTTACGGATTCGTATAGAGGAGACTCGGGAAAGTAAAAACCATTTTTCAAAATCGACCCCCTTTCCACTCTTCTCCCCCCCTTTAGGCGGATCTCGGAAATTAAGAGACTTGAAACATTTTTTTTTTCAGATTCATTGAAAGGAGCCTAGCCTGTGGTGGTACCGGTAAAGCGAAGCGTAGGGTAGTACCCGTAGCGTAGGGATAATGTCATGATAGCTTTCTGGTAGTAGGTAGGTTCTGAGTGGAGCGAACCTGCGAGACCGAGTGGAGCGAAGGGGGGAGGTGGCGAGCGAAGCGAGCCGGCGACCTCCTTAGCGTAACGAAGGTTGAGTGGGTGAAGCGTAACTCAGGGGCAACGACAAGCAAACTTTAGGGTAATGTTTTTTTAGTGGTAGTAGGAGGTAGTAGGTAGGTAGGTGATAGGTAGGTAGTAGGTAGGTGTAGGTAGGTGTAGGTAGGTGTAGGTAGGTGTAGGTAGGTAGTAGGTAGGTGTAGGTAGGTGGTAGGTAGTAGGTAGGTGTAGGTAGGTGTAGGTAGGTGTAGGTAGGTGTAGGTAGGTGTAGGTAGGTAGTAGGTAGTAGGTAGTAGGTAGGTAGTAGGTAGGTAGTAGGTAGGTAGTAGGTAGGTGTAGGTAGGTTGTAGGTAGGTAGTTGTAGGTAGGTGTATGTAGGTAGTAGGTAGGTAGGTGTAGGTAGGTAGTAGGTAGATGTAACCTCCCCTTTTTGCCCCCTTTTCCCCTCCTACCTTTTTCAAAGTTGCCCCATTTGCCCCCTTTCTCCCCCCTTTAGGCAGATCTCGGAATTTAAGAGACTTGGAATATTTTTTTTTTCAGATTCATTGAAAGGGGCAATGCGTTAGTCGATATAATTTTTCAAAGCTCCCTCTCTCCCCCTCTTCACGCCCCGCGAGCTGCGCGCAGCTCGCGCAGCCACGCAAATACTAGTTATATTATATAAAGCTAAATTACCACTGACTGACTTATTGACAGAATTGTTCTCCCAGATGGTGGATGGGGAGGTGGGTATATTTTGACAGATTCGTAAACAACTAACTCTCGTGAGTATGGGAAAAGTCCCAAACCCCCCCTTTTCCCCCCCCTTCTCCCCCCTCCCTATCGTATCTCGGAAACAAAGAGACTTTACGTGTTTTTTTTTAGGGATTCGTATAGAGGGGGCTCGGTAAAGTAAAAATCATTTTTCAAAGCGGCCCCCCTTTTCCCCCTTCTCCCCCCTCCCTATCGTATCTCGGAAACAAAGAGACTTTACGTGTTTTTTTTTAGGGATTCGTATAGAGGGGGCTTGGTAAAGTAAAAATCATTTTTCAAAGTGGCCCCCCTTTTCCCCCTTCTCCCCTCCTTTAGGCGGATCTCGAAAGTTAAGAGACTTGGAACGATTTTTTTTTCAGATTCATATAGAGGGGCATTGCGTTAGTCGAAATCATTTTTAGAAACTCCCCTTCACCCCCCCTCTTCCCCTCTTTTTTTACTCCTGAAAAAATTTTTGATTCTTACCTAAATCTATTTGAGGGACGTTGAAATTTGTATACCCTCCCCTCCTCAACCTCCCCTAAAATTAAAAGGGCTGTAACTTCATAACGGTTGGAGATAGCCATTAGGTGTTTGAACAAATATTATAGTAGGCGTCGAAACCTGTCCGGTGGTGGTACAGCGGTAAAGCGAAGGGGGCAGCGGGCGAGCGAAGCGAGCCGGCGACCCCCGTAGCGTAGGGATAATGTCATGATAGCTTTCCGGTGGTAGGTAGGTCCTGAGTGGAGCGAACCTGCGAGACCGAGTGGAGCGAAGGTGGGAGGCATGACTATGGGAAAAGTCCCAAACCCCCCCTTTTCCCCCCCCTTCTTCCCCCTCCCCATCGTATCTCGGAAACAAAGAGACCTGTATTTTTGTTTTTTTACAGATTCGTATAGAGGAGGCTCGGTCTAATAAAAATCATTTTTCAAAGTGGCCCCCCTTTTCCCCCTTCCCCCCCTTTTAGGCGGATCTCGAAAGTTAAGAGACTTGGAACGATTTTTTTTTCAGATTCATATAGAGGAGGCTCGGGGAAGTAAAAACCATTTTTCAAATTTGACCCCCTTGCCCCCCTTCACCCCCCCCTTTAGGCGGATCTCGGAAGTTAAGAGACTTGGAACGGATTTTTTTTTCAGATTCATATAGAGGGGCATTGCGTTAGTCGAAACCATTTTTAAAAACTCCCCCCTCTCCCCCCCTTTACCCCCCCCCCTCTTCCCCTCTTTTTTTACTCTTGAAAAAATGTTTGATTCTTACCTAAATCTATTTGAGGGGCGTTGAAATTTGTATACCCTCCCCTCCCCAACCTCCCCTAAAATTAAAAGGACTGTAACTTCATAACGGTTAGAGATAGCCATTAGGTGTTTGAACAAATATTATAGTAGGCGTCGAAACCTGTCCGGTGGTGGTACAGCGGTAAAGCGAAGGGGGGAGCGGGCGAGCGAAGCGAGCCGGCGACCCCCGTAGCGTAGAGATAAAGTCATGATAGCTTTCCGGTGGTAGGTAGGTCCTGAGTGGAGCGAACCTGCGAGACCGAGTGGAGCGAAGGAGGGAGGTGGCGAGCGGAGCGAGCCGGCGACCTCCTTATCGTAACGAAGGTTGAGTGGGTGAAGCGTAACTCAGGGGCGACGACAAGGAAACTTTAGGGTAATGTTTTTTTAGTAGTAGTAGGAGGTAGTAGGTAGGTAGTAGGTAGGTGTAGGTAGGTGTAGGTAGGTGTAGGTAGGTGTAGGTAGGTGTAGGTAGGTGTAGGTAGGTGTAGGTAGGTGTAGGTAGGTGTAGGTAGGTGTAGGTAGGTAGTAGGTAGGTGTAGGTAGGTAGTAGGTAGGTGTAGGTAGGTAGTAGGTAGGTAGTAGGTAGGTGTAGGTAGGTAGTAGGTAGGTGTAGGTAGGTAGTAGGAAGGTGTAGGTAGTAGGTAGGTAGGTAGTAGGTAGGTGTAGGTAGGTATTAGGTAGGTGTAGGTAGGTGTAGGTAGGTGTAGGTAGGTGTAGGTAGGTGTTGGTAGGTGAAGGTAGGTGTAGGTAGGTGTAGGTAGGTGTAGGTAGGTGTAGGTAGGTGTAGGTAGGTGTAGGTAGGTAGGTGTAGGTAGGCGTAGGTAGGTAGTACCGCAAGCTGCATTGGAACATTTTTTTTTTTTCAGATTCATTGAGAGGTGCAATGCGTTAGTCGAAATCATTTTTCAAAGCTCCCCCTCTCCCCCCTTCACGCCCCGCGAGCTGCGCACAGCTCGCGCAGCCACGCAAATACTAGATATACTATATAAAGCTAAATTACCACTGACTCACTCACTCACTCACTGACAGAATTGTTCTCCCACAGGGTGGATGGGGAGGTGGGTATATTTTGACAGATTCGTAAACAAGTAACTCTCGTGAGTATGGGAAAAGTCCCAAACCCCCCCTTTCCCCCCCCCCTTCTCCCCCCTCCCTATCGTATCTCGGAAACAAAGAGACTTTACGTGTTTTTTTTTAGGGAATCGTATAGAGGAGGCTCGGGGAAGTAAAAACCATTTTTCAAATTTGACCCCCTTACCCCCCTTCACCCCCCTTTAGGCGGATCTCGGAAATAAAGAGACATTACGTGTGTTTTTTTAGGGATTTGTATAGAGGAGGCTCGGGGAAGTAAAAACCATTTTTCAAATTTGACCCCCTTGCCCCCCTTCACCCCCCCTTTAGGCGGATCTCGGAAGTTAAGAGACTTGGAACATTTTTTTTTCAGATTCATTGAAAGGGGCATAGAGTTAGTCGAAATCATTTTTCAAAGCTCGCCCCTCTCCCTCCCTTCACCCCCCCCCCTTCTTCAACTCTTTTTTTACTCCTGAAAAAAATTTTGATTCTTACCTAAATCTATTTGAGGGGCGTTGAAATTTGTATACCCTCCCCTCCCCAACCTCCCCTAAAATTAAAAGGGCTGTAACCTCATAACGGTTAGAGATAGCCATTAGGTGTTTGAACAAATATTATAGTAGGCGTCGAAACCTGTCCGGTGGTGGCACAGCGGTAAAGCGAAGGGGGGAGCGGGCGAGCGAAGCGAGCCGACGACCCCCGTAGCGTAGGGATAATGTCATGATAGCTTTCCGGTGGTAGGTAGGTCCTGAGTGGAGCGAACCTGCGAGACCGAGTGGAGCGAAGGTGGGAGGTGGCGAGCGAAGCGAGCCGGCGACCTCCTTAGCGTAACGAAGGTTGAGTGGGTGAAGCGTAACTCCAAGCAAACTTTAGGGTAATGTTTTTTTAGTGGTAGTAGGAGGTAGTAGGTAGGTAGTAGGTAGGTGATAGGTAGGTAGTAGGTAGGTGTAGGTTGGTGGTAGGTAGGTGTAGGTAGGTGGTGGTATACGTGAGATTCATATAGAGGAGGCTCGGGGAAGTAAAATCCGTTTTTCAAATTTGAACCCCTTGCCCCCCTTCACTCCCCCCTTTAGGTGGATCTCGGAAGTTAAGAGACTTGGAACATTTTTTTTTTCAGATTCATTGAAAGGGGCAATGCGTTAGTCGAAATCATTTTTCAAAGCTACCCCTCTCCCCCCTTCACTGCCCCCCCCCCCCCTCTTCACCCCTTTTTTTTAAACTCGTGTTCTGTTTTGTTTACGGATTCGTATAGAGGAGGCTCGGGAAAGTAAAAACCATTTTTCAAAATTGACCCCCTTGCCCCCTTCTCCCCCCCTTTAGGCGGATCTCGGAAGTTAAGAGACTTGGAACATTTTATTTTCAGATTCATTGAAAGGGGCAATGCGTTAGTCGAAATCATTTTTCAAAGCTCCCTCTCTTCCCCTCTTCACGCCCCGCGAGCTGCGCGCAGCTCGCGCAGCCACGCAAATACTAGTCTCATTATATACTTAAAGCCATGTAACGGGTATTGTTCTCGTCTCTAACACCGTTAAGTGTATGTTAAGGAAAAAATACATAAACAATAAGATCTTTTGTAGTAAATAAGTGAGAATTACCTTTGAATCGTTGAGTTAGCCATTTGCATTTTGTATGGTCATTCAAAACTAGGTAACTAATATGTGTTAACTGTGTTAGTATTGTATTATGTTCAGTTAACATGCTTTGATTTATTTGACTAGATTTTATGGAACAGTTTGTTTCTGTTTGAGTTGTTGGCTGCGTCTAATTTAGCGTTATGAAATCATCATTTTCCTACTCTTGTTCTATGTTACTGACACCCGTATTTATAAACAAGTCATTACTATTACTTGAGTAAATGTCATTGTTTAAGATACGATTTTTTCTCTGTAGTTTAGTAATTCCTTAATGTTAGAACTATCAAACGTTAGAATTCTTAGTTTTGCTTTCATTGACGGTTCTAACTTCGTTTAAATTCTTGCCCATTGCATAAAAATATTTGCATAAGTAATTACTTAAGTCCAAGTAATTACTTTGACTTGACTATAAATACGGGGGTTAGAGTCGGCACAACACGCTTTTTCTTCTGCCATTCTTCCTTTATTTACACTTTTTGCTTTCATACCATTCCTCATATAATCCATCGATAGTTTCCTCGGTCTCCCGCTCCATCAATTGGCCTATAAATTCATTACTATTTTAGTTAATGCGATTCGTCTCTCCTTATCAGTGTCACTGACTCTGGCAGAGCCACCATCAGGGATTTTCATTTTGAAAACACAAAAAAATTGTCGCTAATTAGTCGAAATTTGTCGCCAAATATCAGAATTTGTCGGTCACTGGTTCAAAAGATATAAGGGTTTATAGGTGGCCGATCTGGAGAGAGTCTCCCCAGCAGGGCCACATTTATATCTCAAAAACTAGGGCACCTAGCAAATATCTCTTTTCTCCCATAATTTGTCGCCAATTAGTCGGAATCAGTCGCCAAATATCAAAGTTTGTCGGTCACTGGTTCAAAAGATACAAGAGTTTATAGGTGGCCGATCTGGAGAGAGTCTCCCCAGCAGGGCCACATTTATATCTCAAAAACTAGGACACCTAGCGAAGATGTGTTTTCTCCCATATTTTGTCGCCAATTAGTCGCAATTTGTCGCAAAGTTACAGATTTAGTCGGTGTGTAATTAAAAAGATATTAAAGAATTCAATTTCCCCATACAGTGGTACAAGCGAGTACAAAATACTTTATGTAGTTTCTAGACAGTATCTATGACGTCTTATGGAGGAATGTTTGTTTCGAATTAAATAAATGTAAACTTATTCTATAATTTCAACCCACCATAGGAAAGCTGTATTCATTACCTATAAACAAATCTACAATACATATAATTATGTAATTATTTATCTAACACAATGTGCACTTACCACTTAGTCGCTGGCAGATAGATCGCTGCGCTCCGTTTCATTTACGGTAAGTAAGAAAGAGATAGATGCGCGTGTACAGATGAGCTGCTTCGAACGAGTTGCCCGTCACGTAAGTTGAAGTCAGCCAGTTTAATTAAAGTGGAACTTATTATGAATAGTTACGAACTCGAGTGTTGTTATCTCTAGGTATTCCGAAAATACAAAAACGGAGAAACGAGCGAGATATAACGAGGGTGTCACCTGCTGTACGTCACGGGTGCGGCGCGTCGGCGTTCGCGCCCGCCGCTCAAAGTTAATTAGAGCTTAACATTGTAAAGTGGTAAAACAGTTGCATGCGACTGTACATCTTTCACCAAATAGACCAAGAGCAAGGTTTAATGTTTTCAAAGAAGTTTAAGCCACTCTAACCTAGTAATTTAAAACATAAAAACATGAATTAAATTGAGAATTTATCTCTCTCGGACATTTCTAAAGACTTTAGACCGATAAAACTAGAAGTATATTACACATATTAATAGAAATATTTTTTTCTTGGTATTTTTCGTGAACTCTTCGACCTAGCTCTTGGACTATACCTTACTAATTGAACTCATTATATCTCCTAAACTAAGATCCGATTAAATCTGTGACTTGGCGACAAATTGCGACTAATTGGCGACAAAATATGGGAGAAAACACATCTTCGCTAGGTGTCCTAGTTTTTGAGATATAAATGTGGCCCTGCTGGGGAGACTCTCTCCAGATCGGCCACCTATAAACCCTTGTATCTTTTGAACCAGTGACCGACAAACTCTGATATTTGGCGACTGATTCCGACTAATTGGCGACAAATTATGGGAGAAAAGAGATATTTGCTAGGTGCCCTAGTTTTTGAGATACAAATGTGGCCCTGCTGGGGAGACTCTCTCCAGATCGGCCACCTATAAACCCTTATATCTTTTGAACCAGTGACCGACAAATTCTGATATTTGGCGACAAATTTCGACTAATTAGCGACAATTTTTTTTGTGTTTTCAAAATGAAAATCCCTGATGGTGGCTCTGCCAGAGTCAGTGACACTCCTTATCACAATTTTCTTCCATTTTCTATTTAGCTTTCAGAAAAAATAATCTTTTTTTTTTAAACAGCAACGTTACTCTTATCCCTTTTATAAAAAAGTCAAATAATTTACACCAATTAACTTTGCTTCTATAGAGGCATCAGAGCGTACTTCTAAACGATATATTTTTTGTGAGAACTTAGTGAGGTTAAAAGTACGCCCTTGACTAACTTCATTTTTTTTACATTGTTTTTTGTATGACAAAGCAAGGACAATGTCGTGGGTAGTTGCGTATGTTTTGTGTCAACGACTTAGAAAAAGTCCTTGAAATAAGTTTTAGCGGCTATCGTCACAAAATTCGGCTGAAGCTGGGTTTAGTAGCTCTAGATTATTTAAAAGCGATAAAAATCATTTTTTTTTCGAACGCTTAAATACAGACCTTGATTTGACTGACTTTATTAATTTAACATTACGATATTATTCAAAATATCACACAAGTTATGAAAAACAATAACGAAATGAATGTTACGCCTTCCCAGGTATCACCTTTTCCATCGCGGTCTCGCACATACAATAACAGTTCGCTAGATTTTGGCGCTTGCTTGAAAACCGTTGGCTTCGGCCAAATCTTTGCCCCATTTTGACCTAAGTCGAAGGTTTGTCTGAAGGTAGCCGAATCTCAGTCAGCCAGCCACAGTAATAAGTCATTGTTTGACAATCTGTTATCTTTCAATCAGAGTTTATTTTGCCAATTAATAACTAAACAGTTACAGCTACTATTTAAGTCGCGTGCTAATCTATTTAAGTCGCGAGTAAACAGGCTTCTTCTGGGTAAGCTCGTTCCATCGTCGACATCATCTCTGCCCTTAGGGCAAGATTGAGGTCAAGAGCAAGTCCATTTATAATAAAAAAAAGAAGCTACTCAGTTTTATGGAGGAGTAAGGTACATAGCAGAGAGTGAAGGTCATTGGTTCGATGACCATCTTAATATTGTTGATGCCTTCTTAACTACTTCAAAATTACTAACTACTCTAATATCCCCCTTCTCTTAATTACAGGTTAAGGATGTCACCAGCAGCGTCGTTCGCTCAACGATGGGCCCGTGACAACCTGACCAGGAAACCTTCTCCCGAAGAGCTGGTGGTGCTAGGACTCTTCCCCATCACATGTGAGGGGAATGAAGTCGAAGCAGCCAAGAGGGCGAGGAGGTATTACACGGCGAGAGGGCCGGGAGGGCTGACGGAGTTGTGGCACAAGAGGCATCCGGATGATGAGGAGATTCTGTCTAGCTGTCAGGATGTGTGAGTAATTTTAGTCTTAGTAAATATTATTACGTTTCAGATTTTAGTAATTTTGAAATTCTTTTGAAACGTTGCCAACCGTTTGATTTTTCTTCTGTGTGGTGCGTTTACAAACTTAAAAAGTCATATAAACGAACACCCGGTACAACTATCTGTAGGTCAAATAAATATTTGTTTCGAGAATCGAACCCGCTGCACGCAGCGCATCGGTCAATCGCTCAGCCACTTCACAAAACGTCAATTAAGTTGCTTTTGTTACCACAATAATTACGCTATCGTGTTTTTTTCTTGTTTCATCAAAGTATTTTTTTAGTAGTTAGCCCCTTAAATCATTTCAAAATTACTCCTTTAACCTATGGTCCAGAAGATTGCGACTAGTGAGTCGCAATTTAAAAATATAAACTCGTTTAATGTTTTCAAGGTGGCCTTACCGTTACACCTGGAAAGGACGTCAATAAAATACTGAATTATTCACTTTATGACAAACGTAGTCAGTTAGATTTATTAAGCGTTTCCGCCACTAATTAGTATGCCACAGGGGATTTCATTTGACGGTGATGTACAGGAAAACTTTAATAAGTTATTTATGTTAAATGGTTTAATAAATTATCCTTATCAGTGGCTAGAATCTTTCAAACTGAGGAAAACTGTTTCTTTTTTTTATTAACCTGAATGATGGAACTTTGACCCTCAATATCTCCGAAACTAACATGTATTCAGATGTATGGCCCAGAACAAAAAATAGTTTTTTTTAAATATTGATTTGATTTATTATTCTATTAATTTATATTCTTTTATTAACTAAGTACAGTTGATTCGTTTTTTTTATCTGATCTTTTATTGTCACCCGCATAGCACTAAAGGTACTTCTTTTGTGGCAAACATTTGCCACACTTTTTACTACCAGAAGACATCATTTATTAACTTTTGACCTCTTTATAAACACACTGCAAACTCACCATCTTCCTGCCCTTATCCTATGTCATTTGGGGTTGGTGCAACACGTTTTTTTAGTCGTCACGTTATCATTTATTCCTTTTTCCTTCATATCACGTCTCACACACTCCATCCATCTTTTCTTTGGTCTTCTTCTCCCTTTCCATCTATACATTTATATTCATCACTTTTTTAGTCACATGCGAGTTATCCCTCCTCATCACATGCCCATACCACGACAGTCAATTCCCTTTTAATTTTGTGTGGCACGATTCTCCGCAACATGCAACCTTTTTTCATCCATCTTCTTCACAGCCCAACATTCCGATCCATACAGTACGACAGTATAAACACACAGCAAACTGATAAGTAACAAACATTTTGTATATCTACGACAACCAAGTTCAACCATTCCCTAATATCAACCATTCAATTGTTTCCAGATACATCGTGCCACTGCGGTGTCGCAGCATAGGAGGCAGGCGAGTGACCCTGGTCAGACTGCCAGCCCCATCAGTCCTGGACAGACCTCTATCAGCTAAGGCGTTACTTGCGAGATGGTTGATGATATTGGACATTAGGTACTTACTATAAAGACTAACTTTTTCATTTACTATACCTATCTTTTGCACACTTACAACTAGGTCGTTCAAATAGTTCTAATTGCCAGTTCTTCTGCTTTGCCTCGTGCCATCAGCATCTGCCTAGCCTTTTCCCAACTATATTGGGGTTGGCTTCCAGTCTAACCGTTACAGCCTGTATTTTTCATGGAGGGACTACCTATCTAGCCTTCACAACTCTGCAGGGCTATTGCGTATCTTTTAATGACAGTTGCTAGCATATAGTGTCTATCAAATAACTGTCAAATGGTTAGTTTTAAAAAAAAGATGTACCAAACCATAACCAATTTATAGTTAACTAGCTGACCCACGCAACTTCGTCTGCATCACATAAATATAGCTATAACCTTTCTCGATATATCGACTATCCGACATAAATTAAGCTAAATCGTAACAACAAAAAATCCTATCTTTCCTCTTTATTAAATAGTTTAGATGGTTTAGATTAGCTTAGACTTTAGTATTAAAGTGTGAATTACTATAGGTATCTCTTGCTGTTAAATATACTATAACACTCTGTACTTGTAAACAGTAAATATTTTGAATTTGAATTTCCCGGAGGCCAGCCAGAATCCCCCGTACCTACAATGCGACGCGCGAATTATTTTGCCGCGCGGATATTTTTACATTGCGATATCTTCTAAGATATTTATTTAAACTGTATAGAGTTAAGGGCACAAATATTCTATATTAAATTTCCGTTCTGACAAACACATTTATTTAGATATAGATTAATACCATATGGGTTAATAAGCTTCGCAAAAAATAATTATTTTTAACTTAAAAGTTTAACAGTAAAAAAAGGTTACAGTGAGTCAATCTTAAAAGATAGATATATCCTGTAGCGGACTTTTTTTTTGAACTTTTAAAGAGGAACAATTCTTTAATACATGATATTTGCGTAACTTACACCGTTTTCGCAGCGCACGCAGCGGAAGCTCTCAAAAAGGAAATACCTTTTCCCGTTTTTGTAACATTTGTCATTTATGCTCCGCTCCTATTAGCCGTAGCGTGATGTTATATAGCCTATAGCCTTCCTCGATAAATGGACTATCCAACACAAAAAGAATTTTTCAATTCCAACCAGCAGTTCCAGAGTTTACCGCGTTCAAACAAACAAACAAACAAACTCTTCAGCTTTATAATATTAGTATAGATTTATGGACACTTATGATAGCCACTGACATGAAAAAGATACGCAATAGCCCTACAGGTAGTACACACGGCTACACATCAAGTTATACATTTCCAGTATAAGCTGGTCTCGCATTGTATAGGATTTCCGTACAATGCGAGATCAGCGTAAACTGGAAATGTATAGCTTGTTGTGTAGCCGTGTGTACTGGGTAATACGATACCCTTTCACAAGACTGGTTGTCAGTCTGTCTGGTCAAATTACCTGTAACGACTGTCACAGACCTAAAACTGACTAACTAACCTTTAGTAGCTGCTAGTGATGATATAGACCAGTGCCGAAGCCTTCAAAAATGGTAAAAAATTAAAAAAAATTACAGTAGGATGAAACCCAATGGAAAAAGTAGAGAATATAACAAAAATTTAAGGACAAATAAATTACGGTCGATCTGAGGTCGGGAAGTGGGGGTGGGGGGGTTTTTGAGGGGGGAAAGCGGTTTATCTCGATTTCCGGCAAAACTACAAGTCCTATGGAAAAAAATGTAACGGCAAAGTTGTAGAGCATAAAAAGATCTACAACTTTGATTTTAACACTTTTTTCACATAACCTCAAAATTTAGGTGAAAAATTCAAAAAACCAAGTTTTTGGTTTTTTATTTATATCTTTTTCAAAAAAAAAAT
This sequence comes from Diarsia dahlii, assembly GCA_949775195.1. Taxonomy (NCBI): domain Eukaryota; kingdom Metazoa; phylum Arthropoda; class Insecta; order Lepidoptera; family Noctuidae; genus Diarsia; species Diarsia dahlii. The sequence continues at coordinate 7,338,312 of OX459210.1, read as the reverse complement.
TTTTTTCTACGAAATTTGGTGAAGACTTACCTTATTATGTCCCAAATACACTGTAATTTATTTGATTTAAAATATTTATTTTTTCGGCTTATTTTAACTTAATATCAAAAAAGCACCCTAATTTTCAATCGAAAATTCTGCCGTCAAAATATCAGCTTTTTTTTAAAAGTCGGTAGGCGTTGTGTTCCTTATAATCTCTACTTTCTGATGATGTATAAAAAATATACATTGCAATGGTAAATTTTCTCAGAAAATGCAAAATCAGCTGTTGCGAAATAATACCCACACCAAATAATAAGGCCTAGACAAGAAATTATAAGCGTATTTATTGCTGTTTTATGCCTATTTATTGTTATTTTAAGATAATTTATATATCGTGGAGACCTACGGAAAATTTTGGCCCACCAAAAGGTATTTCACAGAGAAGTGGGGAAGGGGCTAGGAGGGTTTGGCCCTTACTACCTGATATTTCGTGGCAGCTGATTTTGCATTTTCTGAGAAAATTTACCATTGCAATGTATATTTTTTATACATCATCAGAAAGTAGAGATTATAAGGAACACAACGCCTACCGACTTTTAAAAAAAAGCTGATATTTTGACGGCAGAATTTTCGATTGAAAATTAGGGTGCTTTTTTGATATTAAGTTAAAATAAGCCGAAAAAATAAATATTTTAAATCAAATAAATTACAGTGTATTTGGGACATAATAAGGTAAGTTTTCACCAAATTTCGTAGAAAAACATTTTTTTTTGAAAAAGATATAAATAAAAAACCAAAAACTTGGTTTTTTGAATTTTTTACCTAAATTTTGAGGTTATGTGAAAAAAGTGTTAAAATCAAAGTTGTAGATCTTTTTATTTTCTACAACTTTGCCGTTACATTTTTTTCCATAGGACTTGTAGTTTTGCCGGAAATCGAGATAAACCGCTTTCCCCCCTCAAAAACCCCCCCACCCCCACTTCCCGACCTCAGATCGACCGTAATTTATTTTTCCTTTCATTTTGATCATATTCCCCTCCTTTTCTAATGGGTTTCATCCTACTGTAATTTTTTTTGGTTTCAAAAATTATCGACCCTGGTCTAATAGTAAAAGTAATCGCTAATAATTTCAGTAAAGTTCCACAAACTACCAGGAGAACACAAACATTAGGAGGTATTGAAAATTGAAATCTTAAAATCATATCTATATGCCTTTCTAATACCATGCCAGTGAAGTCAGGTAGGAAACACCTGACTAATCATTTGGTCCGGTTGTACGGTCAACATGTATTTTAAAAGTGTTTGTAAAGACCTTTTTGGAAAATAAACAACATTATTTTAACAGTAACATAAATAACAAATCTACAGAATATTCCAAAATTACAAATATTATTTTTAAACAAATGCCTGACGTTACCTTATCGACATGACTAACAACTAAGTAAATACAGATAAATAAATTCTACAGAATATTGGAATATAATCAGTTTATAGAAACAAAGACCCAGTGTATACTCTAACAAAGACTGTGACTTACAATGGAGCCTTTTGTTTGGATCCAGACTGTTTGCATATCGTTTCGTCTCGTCATAGTGGACCTATGGAACGTTCGTTCAAGTTTAGCATGTCATAACATCACGCCTGTAATCCACGAAGGGTTAGGCAGAGGTGTGCATAATAGTACACCTATATCTCGCGATTTATGTTTTAGTTCCATGTGATAGGGAGGGAGCGCTCTCAAAACGGTAAAGGAAAACATCGTGAGGAAACCGGCATATTTTAGAACCAAAAATTCGAAGATATGCGACATCTACCAATCCGCACTGGGCCCGCGTGGTGGATTATAGCCCATCCCTCTCCTAGAGGGGAGGCCTGAGTCCCTGCAGTGGGAACATTATAGGCTAATGGTGATGATAGCGAGTCATTGCCACGGGTCCATATTGGCTCACCTAAAGTTCTTTATCCGAAATTGTTCTTCCTAACGATTTGTAATCCGAATGATCACTCTTCCTAAAATTTTTCATCCTAAAGTTTTCATTCATACTATTTGTAGTGCTACCGACGATGTTCATAACACTCATGTTTCCGAAAATTGGAATTCATAATATCATTAGTGTAAATATATTTAAACTCCTACTGTTTTTTATCCTAACGCTTTTATTCCTAAACATAATTACCATAATATTTTCACTCATACAACTGTTTAGAATGATTAAAGGTCGTTTCACTGATTTTTGTCTTGAAATAAAATAAATGAATGAAATTCAGGTCAGAGTGTCGTCTTGGGGGCACTATGAAAAAAATACTTAGAAAAATTTCGCGACCAATTTTGAGGTAGCGCTCGCCGGCCGCTACCGCGGCACCGCTCGCTTCGCTCGCTCGGCTCGCGCGTAGTTGGTCACAGTTCTAACCTAACCTAACCTATGGATATCTTTGCATAGTATATAAGGTCCCATTAAAATAGGTGGACAAATATTAACACAGCGTTTAGTAAGCCTCTAAAGACATCTAAACAAAAAAAAAAACACTATATAAAGTGATTTAATTTTGACTTAAAATAATAAATTGCCGGCACTCTAGAACAAACTCATCCTATAAAAGTAGGTATTTTAATGTCTTTTTCTTATATTTTTTTTACTATTGTCCTTATTTTAGCGGTCTGAATGATTTCTAAAATTTTGTCCACCTATTTTAATGGGACCTTGTATAATACTGATTATTATGAATAAAAAGTAATTTAAACAAAAAAAAGATATGACTGAATAATTGTGTAAAAGATGGTTATGTTTAGAAAATATAGGAAAACAAATAATAGTATAATAGATGTTTATTGCTACTGACATTATGAAGTTGAATGCTTCGGAATTAAAACATTAGAGACAAAGAAGTTAGGAATTGCGATTGTTAGGATGAAAAATGTTAGGAAGAACATTTTCGGATTTCCAATTATCGGAGTTGAAATTTTAGGTGAACTTTGGCGCACCCCATTGCCACACCAGGCACATGTCTAAACTACTCTACTGAATAATTTCTGATAGAAAGACCCAACAACGATTACCCGATCCAGGAATCGAGCCCAGAACCTCATGCTCAGTAGCCACGATTGCGACCACTAGACCAACGAGGCAGGCATACTTATATTGAAACATTAAGTATTTCGTACTTAGAAGGAGATTGTGTCAAAAAATATTGTCTTGAATTAAGAAAATGTTCTTATTTCAACATTTTCAACACAAGCAAATTATATACAAACAATAAGCCAAAGAATTTCTAAGACATCATAGTATCTTTGACAAGTAGTAGTACAATATTGTTTAGGCGAAAGGATTTGTATATCATAGCAGGTCGGGTTCTGTAGTGTATGCCTCATCATCATCATCGTTTCAGCCAACAGATGTCCACTGCTGGACATAGGCCTCCTCCGGGTGTCGCCCAAAAAAACCCGCCACATATAAAAAGCCTGAGGTTATGTATGTTTGTTCGACTATTTCAGACTCCGCGAAGACCCAACTCCTGGCGAGGAAGTTATCTTCATAGACGTCAGTGATCTCCAACCAGCGCACGTCAAGAACCACTTCAGAGGCACCTACTGGAAAGATTTCGTTTGGTGCATGAAGGTAATGTTAAGATTATCACTGCACTTTAAAGTATTAAAAGATTAATGAGCAGCGGTGGCCCAGTGGTGGCGGGCGGGGGTTTACGAGCACTAAGTCGTGGTTTCGAACCAAGGCAGGCGCATTACTTTGTGTAATTTATTTCATCACCGCTGCTCTCAAAACGGCGAAGGAAAACATCGTGATGAAACCGGCATGTCTTAGAACCAAAAAATTCTAAAACATGTATTGTGACATCTGCCAACCCGCACAGGGCCCACGTGCTGGATTATAGCCCATCCCTCTCCTAGAGAAGAAAGAGGTCTGAGTCCCTGCATTGGGAAAATTATAGACTGATGATGATGATACAAGGTGGTAGGAACACCGATGACGTAAAACCGGCCACGTATTCAATAAATCATTCTGAACCACAGAAAATTATCCGTTTTTGGAAATTTAAAAAAAGCACATTTTATACCTACTGTCGATGTCTTTTCCACCTTGTATTTAAACATTATGTACTTAGATCAATATTTCAACAATTGTTAAATAGATTCAAAATAATAGTAATAATGTAGATGTATCGAAAGGTAGGTACGGAATGGAACACACAGTGCAGTGTGATGTAGAAACGTAAGCAATGACTTACTCTGCGGAACCAGACTGAGAGAGTCCTGATTAATGGCATCTCCATCTTAACTATAATAGGGTATTTCACCAAAAAAATCTAATTAGTCCGTCAGATAGATTAAAAAAAAATAAAGGACACGTATTTTTTCTTTTTTCACGTAAACAAAAGATGAAGACGATACAGTGCTTCGAAAAGTCGTGTCAGGTCGTGTGACGTCACAAGGTTAGTACTTTTTTACCCACAAAGTGACGTCAAAAACCCCCACTCATGATCTTTGACACGTTTTATTTTCGTCAATTTTTATTAATTTTATGAAACAAAAAACACGTATCTAATATTTTTCAATAATCTAACAGACGGACTAATTAGATTTTTTTGGTGAAATACCCTATTGTTTTATCGCTTAAAATACACTATGTTTTCATTTAAATCAGCCTTCTACTTATCTATTTTTCAGTCAGCCTACCCCCTACGTATCTCCGAGGTCCACATAATCAACACACAACGTCTGAAGACGATGTCTCTCCTGCTACTCCACATAGGCTTGTACACCTGGAGACGCAAGGTGATCCAGCTGCATGGAACATCAGACAGCATTGAGGAGGCGCTGGGTTCAGACCGGTTGCCAGTAGATGGGCTGCCTCATGAATATGGGGGGAGGGCTGGAATGATGAAAGATCTTAATGGTAATGTTCTTCAGGAAATTTATATTTTAGTTGATTATAGACTGACAGGAGTTTGAGGCTAAATGACAAAGCCTCTCGGTCAATCTTCTGGTTAAACCGCACTTGCCTAGATTGACCCGTGGATGGGTGGCAAGCTATATTACATACCTGGGCCGTGAAGGTCAGACAAGCAGTCACTCTCAACATAACTAACACCGTTAAACTCGGTACGTAAGGAGTAGTCACCTATCCATAGACCAACCTAGGCAAGTGCGGATTAATTTGAAGATCGTCAGTTGTGACTGGTCACATCTTAGGTGCCACGACTTGTTTGTACAGTCAGCATCAGAAGTAGCTGAACATTTCGGAATTTTAATTCTTTTATGTATAGGACTCTAGCTATTATTTTTAATGTTTTAGAAGATTATTCGGTAAAATAGTAAATAGGAAATGGGCAACTACAGTACAGTCACAGTTATTATGCCTTGTGACTGGGACTGTAGCTTCTTAAAAATTTGTATTTGTTTCGACTATTCAAAAGTTCCTGTAACTAGACTACTTGAAATAAATGTTTTGATTTATTTGATTGATCCGATCGCCTGTTATTATCTAGCCAGGAGCTCCTCCTAGATAATAAAAAAAGCCTTTTATTTCATGCACTGAAAGAATAGTTATAGATAGAACTACTCCTAGATAGAACCACTTAAATATATTAGCCCCTACGCTATCTTGCCCCACGACAGCTAGGACAAAAATACCTATTGATTACAACAAACATTCATCTAAAATATCATCTCTTCCCACAGACGAATGGACAAAGAAACTTCTATCCAACTCAAAATGGCTCCAAACAGAGGAGCGCAAATTCTACGAGACAGATCTCAAGCCGGAGGTGCGTGCGCGCATGCGCCACCGAAGCGCAGTCCGAATTCTGCGCGGGCGTAACGGATCCTACGACACTGTGTCCAGAACGCACTCGTGTAGATCCTTGCATCGGCATGATGACCTGGATGAGGGCATCCATGGTGCTTATAGGACTTTAAAAGTGAGCAGTGATCGAAGTTGTAAAGTGGATTTGTTTTAAAAATTACTGTGTACCTATGTGTAAAATAATTGCATTACAATAAATATATAGATTATAAAAGGGAGTACTTACCGTTACCAAGGCCTGATTTATATTTAAACAGTTGAAAAGTTATGTTGTCTGCCTCGTTGATCGCTAGAGTGGTTGCAAGCGCGACTGGTGAGCATGGGTTCGATTCCCAGGTCGCCAAATTGTTATTGGGTGTTCCCATCAGAAATCTCAATAGTCCCGTCGGGGCTGTGGATTATCGAAAGGTTAACGCGGCTCCGACACAAGGGCGAAGAAGGAACATGGGTTTGGTTTTTAGTCAGTAGAAGTCTGACACTCCCCTTCGCTCTGCCCAAGAGCGGGGGGGGGGGTTAATCGATGATTTTCCACCCAATTTTTCTAAAAAAAAAAGGAATCTCAATAACGGAGTTCGGATACAAGCCTGTTTGATGGTTATAGGCTCGCCGCCTATTACATGGAACATGAACATACCTGGCGAAATGTGTGAAATATTTGGTGAACCCCTGACAAAACTATATAGAATCAACCTGGTAAAATCAACGCGTCTGTCTGTATGGGCGTCAATGTATTGGCAAGTCCATAAAACCATAATGAACAACAATAATATTATAATTGTATAAGTACATCAATTAATTTATTTGGCAAAGTTAAGCATTTTGTATTCAATGTCGAAAAACTTTATTAATAACTTTATAAGTACCTAAGTTTAGTTACAATATTTTTAATACTCAAATGAACGGCCCTGTAAAATGATTATCTTAGTTAAATATAAAGTATTTTTAGTACTTACTGTGACTATTGAAATAAAAACACAATTTTGTATACTTTGTTTAGTTTTATTCGATTTGACACGCAGTAGGTACACTCTTTACACTTTTACCCACAAATAAAGGAATCGATGAAACCCTATTGTATATCAGAACCGACACATTCAGAGACAACAACCTTCAACAATAATTTTTCGAAGCAAACTCAAAACTCAAACTCAAATATTTTATTTCAATTAAGCCATTACAGGCACTTTTGAATGTCAGAAGGACGGAAGAAGAACGAAACTACGAGTGCAATACGTCATTCCGAAAGTCACCACGCCGAACCACACGCCACCGAATGCCCGCAACAACGAACACTGCGAGCACGAAAGCACGCAGCGACGCAAACCGCAACAACGAATGCTCGAGACCCCGAATCACTGAACAACGAATGCACGCCGCAACGTGAAACCGCCGCCCCGCGACCCGGAACCCGCACACCCGCCGCCACGGCACACGCCGCCGTGCGCCCCCGCACCCACAGCACTCGCCGCCGCACAGCCGCACAGCCGCCGCAGCACTAAGCTTATTAAGCTTTGAATATCAGCCTATACTCAGTTACCTTGTAACAGCTACGAAACTACTTATACCTATACCTCCGAATGCATTTTTTTATCTTTTACTGCCCCAATCCTGTACCCAAAGTCACAAACCCTGTAAACCATTGTAATTTATTCAATTGAAACACCGTCGTAGTAATCATAAAATAAAATCATCTTCTTTACCCAGGAACAAAGTAAATCATAATTTTACCGATAATGACAAATAATAATCCCAAGAATGAGCTTCAATAAAGTTTTATTAAGCTATTGCATAGCTTCTATCGCGGGCCTTGAGCGTGGAGAGCGAATCCAGAAATTCCGTAACGAAAATATTCAACCAGGTTGCTATGGTTACGGAAAATAACAAGGTTGTCAACTGAGGTTGTCAAATTAAATAATTAATTATTTGCATAAGTTGATAAAAAATGCTATGCAATAGCTTTACCGCGGCAGTCTCCGAGTGCCACATTTAGTTTTATTCTTAAGATTTAGTAACGCTGCGCCCTGGGTTATTCTCCCCCTTTTATAAGTTTGTTTTAAACCTGTTTTGTTACCCTATTCACGCTAGATGGCGCTGTGCATTGACGTCACGTTTCTGAATCGCGGTGTTAAGATTTTCCGCCGTTTGGTTGGGTCTCTTGTTCTGAGTCAAGTCAGTAATCTCTGGTTTCCCTTCAAAACGCATAAATCTTTCGCCTTTTACTAAAGATTTCCGTGGAGGGGAACACTCAAATGAGTCTTACGTATTTTTGAAATACTCTGCTTCGGCAGAGTTTATAAAGTTAGTTAGATAGAAGAAAAGTACTCAATGTGAATGTATTCAACAATAGGGTATTTCACCAAAAAAATCTAATTAGTCCGTCAGATAGATTTTCAATAAATAATGGACACGTATTTTTTATTTTTTCACGTAAACAAAATATGAAGACGATACAGTGCTTCGAAAAGTCGTGTCAAGTCGTGTGACGTCATAAGGATAGTACTTTTTTACCCACTAAGTGACGCCAAAAACCCCCACTCTTGATCTTTGACACATTTTATTTTCGTCAATTTTTATTATATTGATAAAACAAAAAACACGTATCCAATATATTTCGATAATCTAACAGACGGACTAATTAGATTTTTTTGGTGAAATACCCTATTCAACATGCATTGTTGGTCGAAATTCGTGATGGCAATGGGCTTACCCAGTTCCCCAGTTATCATCATCTGCCTAGCCTGTTTCCAATTATGTTGGGGTCGGCTCCTAATCTCCCGGATGCAGCTGAATATCAGTATTTTACGACTGTATTTCGTTACTCCGAAGTTCGAAATACCGAAGTACGGTATACAGAAAGTTTGTGAGTCCGAATTACGTTAGTCAGAATGTACGCTATGACGAAGTACGGTATTCAGAATGTTCGTTACTCCGATGTACGTTACTCCGAAAGTTTGCTACATGTAGCGACTGCCTATCTGACCTCCACAACCCAGTTAATACTATAAACATTCGTAAGAGTGATTGTCAGAATTTCCAGTCACTGACTACCTGTAACCCCTCCGGCCGTGATCACAACTGCGTTTCGTAACCAGTTACGAATTTAAGAATTTTAATTCCTTGATCGCAACCAGTTACGAATACGACTGCAAAAGATCTATATAGCAGACGGGACCAACAGCTTAACGTGCTATCCGAGGCACGGAGGAAACTCGGTATGTAATGGGCGGTCACCCATCCACAGACCGACCTAGGCAAGAGCGGTTTAACATAAAAGATCGACCTGAGTGGCAGTTTCTATTAAGCCACGAGCTCGTCCCCTGTTATATAGGACACAGGTGTGATGTTATGTTAAGAAATCAGTATTTCGTTAGTCTGACCATCAGTCTGTTCCAAATGCCGCGGCTTTGAAAATAGAACCGCCTGACTATTTTGAGATTGACCTCGATCCTCCACTTCCTGAACCATTCGCCTAAGGCGGTGGCCGAGGTGTGGAGAGTATTGGCGATAGCATTCGGATAGATGGCGTGTCGTCCGTCCGCATGAAGGGCTAACGTTTTCTTAAAGGGTCCGTTTTCACGTTGTTTGTTCTTTATAACTTTTGTATCGTCGTTATATTATACTACATTTTGTTCGGTCCACGGACAAGTTATAATTATAAAAATACAACAAAATCTTAATATTTTATTATAGTAACAAAAGATTAAGAGTTTACTTAAATTACAGGTTGGTTAAGAACGAAAAATAGTCTGAAATATTTTAGATGGGAGCAAAGTTTTCGTACCTGCCAAAATAAAATAAGTTTAAACTCTCAACGAAACGAGAATCTCTCATTGTTATCTTGGAACCAAGTTTTAAATAATAAAAAAAACTATGCTCCATTTTTCATGATCAGTCGTGTATGAAAATATTTTTATGTAAAAAGTCAGACCTTTTGTTCGGGTTTCATTTCTTTTCAAGTTTATTTTAGGAGCAAATTGAGGCAAGTCTGATGGAGTCTTCATACTTTAAAACATAAACATTTTAAACATTTGACATGCAGATGGCCAATTTACGGTAGTCAAAAGGAAATTGTGCGTTTCCTACTCTTCGTCTATTGTTTTCTGATTAATTTCGTTGCGGGATCCAAGACAGTTAAATTGTTTCTCTGGAACTTCGTCGAGCTTCATTGTCACAGCTCTTCTCTGGTGGTGGCCACTGATTTCAGCTTTCAGGAGTTGCAGTGGTCTTGGAAATGTAGAGGGCTTTTAAAAAAACAGAACGTTTAATTTAGTTTGAAACTACAATTTGAAATAAGCTAACGGGAATCGCGGAAAATACAGTCATATGGTATTTTTGGATACCCGAGGGCATGGGCATTTCTTACTTTATTTGTCACTATTTGTTCCACCCAGTATTATTTAGTTAAAGCATAATAATACCAAGTTTGACTATCTCCAAATATATTTATTCATCTTAAACTTTATCCCAAACCATTTTTGGATGCCAAACAATGCTTTCCGAAAGCCGAAGTGCAAGAATAATTACTTATAAATGCCATTCATAGCCATATACAAAGCTTTCACCCCGCAAAGTGCACGCGACTACAAAGCCACAAGCAATTTAGAACCCCTCCTAGATTCATTTGTACCCGAACGAATGCTGGGGTAAGGGGTTTAATAATTTCACACCCCGGACCGCTTCGGGGCGAAATGTAGACGTATGTTAGTGGCTAGGAGGCCGCATGCCGTTAGAATTTATTGTAGGTATGCCTTGCAGTTGTGTTGTTATTCTTGCTTTTCGAGTTCGTGGAACTATAACATTGGTTTTGATTTCCCTTAGAAAGCAGGATAGAACTAGCATGCAAAATTATTATTCATTGACTTTTGGCTGCTTTTGATAATTCGAAAATGTAAAACATCAATAAATATTGGCTCGATTAGGAGACTCACACACTTTCACGTCTGAACCACCTGAGCTGATTATTTTGAATATTCATTGTCAGTAGTCCTGAAACGGAGATCTAGATACCTTATATCCCGAAGAAAAGTACTGTTTTCGAGGAAAACAATAATAAAATTACTAGATAGCGCCATGTGTCTTTAGTATCATGACTGAATTATTTAGAAACTGCAGTATTTAATAATAATATCACACAGGCATAGATCGCGGGACTCACGTTACAGCGGTTAAAAGGAGGAGTAAATAGAATTTTGTTTATACACCATTATTCCTGTCACCTGTCCGCTGATGGGTTTATTTAGTAGATCCTAGACTTTTTATTCACGATAATATCTTCTTTATCTTTATATATACAATTCTACTGTACGTGTGTATGTCACTGAACTCCTCCTAAAGGGCTGAAACAATTTTGTTGAAATGTTTTGTATGTGTTCTAGTGAATTCGAGAATGGTTTAGATTTACAATTGGATCCGGTAGGTGGCGCTGCTGTCCGGGCAGGACGACGTCTGCCAGGTCCGCTAGTATACATGTAACTTTCAGGACACCAGGTAAAAAAACCACGAAAGCATAGTTTCACAAAAAATCAAGCAGCTAACGGCGTACATTAGCTGAAACAAAATAAAAACCAAGATGGCTGCTATTCGGGTGAGTACTTCTCTGATTACAGACAGTGAAAGGGATGTTCAGAAGTAACAGTAATCATGTGAGTGGAATGTAGCTGTAATGTCTTTCATACTTGACGATTATGGTGTGTGTGAATTATGCTGAGAATTTAAGTGAAATACGGAAATTGGGGTTTGGGCAACATGTTATTGGGTGTTTCAATAAGAGTTTTCATTGGCAGCCACAGAGCCTGAATTTAGGCACAGTTGTTGGCAATAGGTTCACCTATAATAATTATATGGGACCTAAAAATAACTGTCGAAATGCGGGTGTACCATTAGTTACACCTCTGTTTAATCCTTTGGTGTCATGGTACTCCTTCACTTTGATGTAATGAGGAAATGTTCCATAATAGCATGCTACGTTGAATGGCAATGCTAATTTTGCCCTTTATTCATGGGAAGTGTCGACCAGTCAGCGACAAATTGCCTTAAAAGGGAGACGCTCACTCGGCCCCCATGACCCGAGCGTTTTGACCTATTGGTCTAAATTATTAGATAGAGGCTGTCTGGCTAGTCTTGTGATCGCAGGGGTCATTAAAAGTAGTAGCTGAAAGGTTCGATTCTCAGGTTGTGGAAAGTATTATTAGGTTTTTCATCCCGAATTTCTAAGTCATCATCATTCTCTTGCCCTTATCCCAATTCATTTGGGGTCGGCGCAGCATGTCTTCCTCTTCCCTACCTCTCTGTTTCTCGTCATCTCATGAGACACCTCCTTTCTTACCATATCATTCTTTGGTCCCGAATTTCGAAGTCCCCAGTTGATTACAATAGGGTCGCCCCCTATTCTTCTTCTAGATGGTGTGTTTAGTGCCTTACCAGCGGGGCGAGCACGGGCGTACCCAAGACGTTGGTGACAAGACATTATAAATTATGTCATGTCTTAGAATTTGTCTTAAATGCTAGCACGGGTACCACATGTGATATAATTTAAGACGCGACTTGTCTTTCTTGTTGCTGACTTCATAGTGTGACCTAGTATATTAAAAAAATAAAAATGTCTATGACCATCTGAATAGGCGACCAAATAAAATAATACGTATAAAAGAGCACAGTTCATACAGTTAAACAACTTTTTAATTTTCTTGGGTACTAATTCATTTTTGACATAACACGTACGCGGCACGTCTTTCATTTTCTTTTTTTTGTTATTATTTGTTAACTTGCTACTAACTAAAAGTTATGTTTTTCTTTTAAAAGTTTGATGTGATTTGTTTTGAAATATATTGTGAAAGTTTTGAAATGTACTTACTTTGATGTGAACGGGTAAACCATCCACCTGATTTAGAGGCTGCAAGTCCACGCGCAGTTCTTCACATAAATAAACCACCATAGGCTTTGTCAGGCGGAAAATCCGTTGGAACTCCCTGTCTGGCAACTCGAACGGATTAGAGGAGTCCCGAATGTTTCTTCGGAATATTTTCCTACTTTGGACCTCTTGCCTTCGGGCAAGAACATAATTATAATAATTTACTGCCATTTGATGCAGTAGTAAGCAGAAAAATATACTTATATTTTTAATTTACTTTTATCACCACCTCCGAACGAACGTGATATAAACGAGCATATTCATCTGTCAAAATGTGACATTTGTTACAAAATGGGTGCGCCCATATTAGCAAATAAGACATAGGAGTCCCAACTAGACGTCAAGAAGTTGTATCACATATCAAGAAATTATCTTACGCCGCCGTGCTAGCATTTAAGACAAAACGGTTTTATCGCCCAAACTGTGATAAAATGTGTGACTCATGCCATGTCACTGTAGGCCGTGCTCGCCCTGCAGGTGTTAGAGTTTTTAAGCCGTCCATGGGCCTATTACTCGGCTTTACATGCCGCCGAGAAGTATCTCTCAGGCGTGCTCTGTTCTTTCTTTCTTTCTATTTACAAGTAACCACATTTTTTTTAACGTAAGGTTATATTTTAATTCGGTATGCTAAGCCAGTTTTTGCTATCTCCAAGTCAGCAAACAAGAATTGCGCTTCAAAAATACCATTCATTTTTAACGGTAGCCTCCCACTGTAAAATAAAGCAAAATGCCTGCAATTTGTATGAGTGCATCTCATTATATCTAGTGAAAGGAGACTTCGGACGAGCAGCAGGCGCTGTAAAGTGCTGCAAATGTTTGAGGAGCTGCTTTATAAGATACGATTGCGATTCGACTTGTTTTGTCGCGAGGTGTAAATCAAAAGTTATTAAACGTCAACATTGCATATTATTACTGTCGCAAAAAAGCCTAGTATTTTAGCTGGGACTAGCAAGTGATGGAAGAAACTCCCCAGCAAAGATGTCCTGTCCGAATTTATAAAGAAAGGGGAGGTGGAATTATAATGACTAGTTATAAGGGGTAAAGTATCTTAATCGAATATTATTTCGCAATTAAGATTTATCGAAGTAAAATGGCAATCAAAATAATAAGCTGCTGTAGCTTTTTCAAGGATTTTGAATGAGAAGTTTTTTTTTCAAAGTTGTGTCTGTATCAGGGTCTTATTTATTCTTATGAGAAATTATGCCTAGGTTAAATCATAGCGTCCAAGGAATGGAAAGAGGATTGTTCTTCATCCGGCAGCAAGATGAGCAGACGTCAGTGTTGCCGTCACTGGATTATACTAAATGAGGCTGGCACAAGACTGTGAAGCTTGGCATAAGGAAAGAGAGGCCTATACAGCATTGGGTGAAGTCGGGCTGTGGATGATGATGATGAGGTTAAATCAATGTGAATTATTATCCCGTACTTTTGATAAATTCCAAACCAGGGACTGAATTACCCAAAAATTACGGTACCTTTAAATTTCGGTATGACGTCATACCGTCAAATAAGGGTTACCGAAATATTTCAATACCGTTATTTTTTCCGGTAGTGGAATTTCGAGGCTGGAAATGCATACCCGGTATATTTCGGTAGAAGTACCATAACCGTTATAAATGTATCGGTAGTGGTACCTAAACCTTAATAAATAGGGGTTTTCTTTGACGCACCGCCTCGCTCAGTCTGTCTGTCGTTCACCTGCCGATTATTGCTCATTATTATATTATAAACTACATACTCAAGTTGTAACGTTTTCCCCGCGCACACGCGCGCCCCGCATGCATTTCGGTACCGAAATCGTGTAAGGGTTAAATAACGGTTTAGCCCAACCTTTATTTATAAAGGTACCGGTATAGCTCAATCTTTATTTTAAACCGGTACATTTTTGAGGTATCTTAACCTTTAACCGTAACCGCTTTCAGTCCCTGTTCCAAAGTCATCATCAATCGGTTTTAAGGTTACCAATGTAATAGCCAACCGCCTCACAGTCGTATAGTCTAAAGCCTCGCAACCACAAATTCATCGTTTATAAAAAGTAACAGTCGGGGTAATGAGCGCTGATCCACGAGACAAGCGCGTTCGTACTTTCTAATCTGAGAGTAGAGGCACTAACAACAATGCTAACGTTGTACAATTCATACTTAGCCGTCACGCTTGCGATTAACAAAACAATATAGTGCTTGTGTTTTTTGGTGTTGTTCTGTCTGTTGATGTACTAATCATGTAGTCTGGGCAGAGATAAACGAGTATTCTGTACGTTTAATGGTCGCGCTTGCGACTGCAAGCTGAGGACTTTAGTTCGATTCACAAGTCGGGTAAAGGGTTCTTGAGATTTTCCATCAGGAATTTCCCACTCGTAGCCACGTAGTATGGTTTTATACCTGTTTGATGGTAAAAAGCTCACCACCTATACATGGGACTTAACCATAACTGTGGGTGTAGGTACTACATCCCTTCGGGGCTGTGGGATGTTCACAGGATACCGCGGCCTCGAATAAGAAGGAACATGGGTGGTTTTTAGTCGGTAGAAGTCTGACACTACTTTTCACTCTGCCCAAGAGCGGGAGGTGTGTTATTTGATGATTTTCCACCCACCATAAAAAGGTACTACTAGATAGTATGTTTGGGAATAGTGTGGCGGGCTAGTACCAGCATTAAAATAAAAGTAGGCAAACCACTGCCTAAGCCTTCTCGAATAACAGGCGTCATAATGATGTTAGCTTGTTGTAGATAAGTTTAGATTTAACTACTGACACAAGTGAAACATTATTAAAACATGTGGACACGGACAACCGACCTTCACTACCTATAATGAATCTTCATAACCTGAAGTATGCTCCTCCCGTCGGGGCAGTGGGTTTTTCGCAAGAGATACCGCGGCCTCGACATGAAGGGCTAAGAAGGAACATGGGTGGTTTTTAGTCAGTAGAAGTCTGACACTCCCTTTAGCTCTGCCCAAGAGAGGGTTATTTGATGATTTCCTAACCTCAAAAAAAAGTATGCTTCTGTAAGCAGTCTATCAAAAAAAAATTGTTATTTATGTCTATTCGTATCCATTTCAACTTTTACAATAGATATTTGAAAACATTTCAAGCACTTTTGCGTCTCACTGTACCATAATCTTGTTAGAACATTCACCGCTCTGATTTGTCTGGCGTTTGCACCATTTAATAGATGGAAACGTCAATAAAACGGTGTGTGCTGAGCATGAAACTATCTAGACTTGACAAACCAATTTATTTGCTGACGTGGTGACTAATAAATAGACTATTGCATTAATAAAGGACATCACAACAAACCGGCGTGCGTGTATAATCAGATTATGGATGTGGACGAGGCAAAAGGAGTACGTAAGGTCCCGTCGGGGCTGCGGGTCCCGTCGGGGCTGCGGGTCCCGTCGGGGCTGCGGGTCCCGTCGGGGCTGCGGGTCCCGTCGGGGCTGCGGGTCCCGTCGGGGCTGCGGGTCCCGTCGGGGCTGCGGGTCCCGTCGGGGCTGCGGGTCCCGTCGGGGCTGCGGGTCCCGTCGGGGCTGCGGGTCCCGTCGGGGCTGCGGGTTGTTCGAAAGAGATACCGCGCCTTCGACACAAAGGGCTAAGAAGGAACATGGGTGGTTTTTAGTCAGTAGAAGTCTGACACTCCCTTCCGCTCTGCCCAGAGCCCCTGTTATTTGATGATTTCCCAACAGCATTGTGTGGTTACTGACTTACTCCCATGGGAAAAGGGCGTGAGTTTATGTGTATATTATATGTATCACAACAAAGTACGAAGTGACAAGTTCGTAGATAAAGGATGAACAAATAAATTGATACTTTCGAGAAGTTCTGTCACCAGTGGGTGTCTAAATATGAATGGTGACGCTCGACGCGCTCGTTGAATGCCAAATTATAAATGCATAAACTAAAGAAATGTGAGTTGCTAATTAGTTTTGATGAAAAGTCTACATAATCTCAATTACGAAAAATAAGCGTAAGTAGCATTCTCAAAACTGCTTTTTTCCTGCAAATTATCTGAATTTTGGAAGCATAAAAATATAATTGCTTTGACTGTGCCACGCAATCAAAATACACACAATCTTGATACTTTTGCAAAATTACAAATGTACGTAAGTTACTAATTAATGTATTATTACCAATTAAATTATCAAGTTTGCTAAGATCATAACTAAATTAATTAGAAAAAGGTAAACAAAAAGATAAAAAAACGGTAACTATATCATTACACAATCGTAAATAGATAACAGTGGATATCTTACCGAATCAGCAAACTTTATTATGACATCTCACCCTTTCTTCAATAGTTCTTACTACGAGGGAATAAAGTTCCAAATAGCATGGCAAGCAAGTATCAAAATTCATACCTGGTGTATTTTTTGAAGCTCTTATTGTAAAGATGTAAGGGTTGATATTCCTATGGCAAATAGGTTTTAAGGGTAAACAGACGAGCAAAAGTATAAACAAGTAGCAAATCGGTAAATGTTGCGCACGCAATGCTTCACGCACTAGTAAAGAGATGTAGGGTGACCAGGTGGTGATACGCATTTGGATTGTGTTATATTTTACTTACTGAGAAAGAGTCAAATGATTAAAGTCGAAATTATAGCTTATTATTACGGGGTTAAATACTATTTACCAGTCAAGACAACTTATGTGTATTATCAGCAAAGAACATGGCGTCTTCATTTTCCTTTAATCCTATAAGATGCCTTCATTTTGACATTGATTGCTGGTGAGGAGAAATTGCAAGATGATTTTTTTTCCGATTAACCACATTAACAGATTTAAGAAAGTTAAATCGTTTCATAGTCTCGGCGTTTTTTTTGGTGGTCGACACTGTGATTCTGGCTTTCAGGAGTTCCAGTAGTTTGAGAATAGTGTGGCGGGTTTTGTCTCTAAAAAAACATCTTCGGAAATTATCCTTTTTTATATTAAATGGCAATTACTGACCTCAATTTTGTCTTGAAGACAGGGATAAGGTTGATGATGGAACAAGTTAACCCAAAATAAGCCTATTAACTTGCGACTTAAATAAGTTGGGGTCGTATGAACTAGCGAACACCGCCGCGGGCAGGGAATTCTGGCCTTCAACCTGCTTGCTAACCTAAACTTGGATATCTCACGTACACCAAACTCATGGCCACCCAAATGAAAAACTGTATTCCATAGTATATTGCGGCGCCGCCAAATTTAGCAACGATTGCGTCATGTGCATCCGTCTTGTACACACGTACTCATAAACCGACGCATTAGAAATCGTGATACCAAGCTTTGTTATAACTATTAAGAAATTAATGTTAATACCGGGTGGAGGGACGGCGACTGACAAACGCTAACCACGTATTCGGTACATCATTTTGAAAATTTTTTTATCGATTAATTTAATAAACTGCCTTATTGGTCTTGCTGTCTTAAACGCGACAGCTGTGCATGGGTTCCTTAGGTCTTGCAAAATCCGGTCAGGGCTGCGGGTTGTTCGCAAGAGATACCGCGGCCTCGGTACAAAGGACTAAGAAGGAACATGGGTAGTTTTTAGTCAGTAGAAGTCTGACACTCCCCAGTCTGCTCTGCCCAAAGCGGGATTTGATGATTTCCCACACCCCAAAAAAAAGGTCTTGCAAAATGTTTTTGGATTTTTTTCATGAGTTTCTCAGTAATAATAATAATAATAAATATTTATTGCCACAAGATTCAAGTACATTGCACTATATACAGATTAAAGTTTTTCTTAGTTTAGCATTAATTTAGGTAAATAAGTCATTGATATAATAAAACCCTGGATGCACAGTCTCGAACAAAACAAACAGTCGAAGCTGTCGCCAAACACTCACCAATACACGCACTACTACATGTAGTTATCGTCACTATAAACATATTTTTTTTGGCAAATTCAACCTTACGCAGATTCCTTTTACAATGCAGTTATAAAAAGCAATATAAAAAGTATTTTGTACGACCGTGCAGAGACGCGAGCGACGCGAGACTATTTGAAATAAGTTCATTGTGAACTCATTTTAAGCAGACGGTTTTGAGACGCGCGCGGAGTGTGTATCTTGGGTTTTATTATATCAATGAAATAAGTACAATAAGTTCAAACCCTGTCCCCTAAACTAGGCTAGGCCTGTATCTTAGGGGGCAGTGTCCGGCTTTTCGGTATGCTTAGCAGCCACGGAGTCTGGATTTGTCCCCGGTTGATAGCAAGAGGCACGCCCCCGCTTACATGGTACTTTAACATTACTGGCGAAATGTTGGTATATTATTAGGTACTTCTCTGCGTAACCCTTCGGGGATTTCAGTTTAGTTGTGAAGTCCCAAAAAAAAACAAACATATTAGACGCTATTTGAAACCAAACTATATAAAAACTTATTTACTTCAAATGCTATACTGTAAATTGAATCTTAAAGCATACTATTACCACAGGCTAAGGCTCAAAAAGGAAATAATTAAAAGTAAATAACAGTTAAAACTAGAGAATGCATGGGCGTTGAAGTTACAGGCAATTTACTCTTACTAGGTAATTATGGAATTAAACACATATTTCACTAATTAAAAAGACCATCTAATGCATTATTTCGTACTTAAAAATTAATGACATACAGAAGAAAGTAAAAGTCCTCTTTTGTGCACAAATTTCGATATCCTCTAGTCTTTTCGAAAGAAATAGACGAAACTGTATACGGGGATTACAGACGTAGTTTTTATAAATAAGTAAAGTTTTTCCCTTAATCAGCAAGCTATCATCATCATCATTTCAGCTAAAAGACGTCCACTGCTAGACATAGGCCTCCCCCAAGTGTCGCCGCATTGACCGGTCCAGTGCGAACCTTCACCAGGTCATCGGTCCACCAAGTGGGAGGCCTAGCTTCGACCTAACGTCTTAACGTTCCCGATCGCCACTCCAGAACTCTTCGACCCCATCGGCCATCCGTTCTGCGAGCAGATCCCCGCAACCTTCACTAGGCTCATACTATAACAATAATCATTCAAGCCAAGGGTTTTCCATCTCTATACTAACCTGTCCATTATCACCTACCTACATACGTCTATAACCATCTCATTCCATTCCCCTGAACTTCAGTTCCATTCCATAATAATGACAATTCTCCAAATACCCACATTACGGTACCGCAATAATCCTTGATGCGGTTTCGGTGCGGGGCAAGTGCGTCGTACGCAACGCGAATCTAACATTAGTGGCCAACCATATTTCGACAGACTATAATCGTTTGGTAGTGCTGTTTCCATTTTCATACGGAACGATAATATGAGCAGAGTTTAAATATTAGTCTTTAATAACTCAGTAGCAGTTCTAGACTAGTGGTGTGAGTTGTAACCCACCCAAGACACGCACCGTTGATTTTTCATATTTCAACCTTGGTAAAACCACTATGCCTGAGAGATTTAATTTCTCGACGGTATGTAAAGCCATGGGCGGCAAAAAAAACTCTGACACCTTGTAAGACAACCACACGATAAAGAAAGAGTGTGTCGATGATTTTGTGTAAGTAAACTACATAAAAACTATTAATGAATATAAATCTGACTTAATGTTTTTTCTCATCACTAAGGTTCCGAACCCTTATAGGATCACTCGTGTGTCTGTCTGTCCGACCGCCCCCCCCCCCTTATCTCCGAAACTACTGAACCTAAAATTCTGAAAAATATACAGAAATTAGTTCAACACGTATAGATTACAGGAAAGCCTATAAGAAGTCATGGTACGGAACCCTTCATGTGCAAGTCCAACTTGCACTTGGCCAGTTTTATTTTCCTTCATTACTCATAATAAGTATTAAAATACCTATACTAATACTACTAATACTAAACCAAGCCGAAGGCGACTTACTTTTCCCGTCATTTTTATTTTTGTTCTGGACCATAATTCTCTCGGACCTTTTAGTTACGGAGATATCAATATTACAAACTGAGAAATTGCAAAAAACCTAAGAAAATTTTAATTTCTCGAGCTACATTGGCACTTTTCTTATGAAAAAAGATGCCTCACAATAATCCAGTATATTAATGGAAACCGTCTCATAAATAGAGGAGGGACATCGCACCACTATGACTCACCGCTATTAGACACTTTCTGAACACTACGGTTACGGAATGTACCACTTGTTTTATTGTGTTCATGGCGAAATGAAAATGACTTGTCACTCATTTTGTTGTTGACAAAGTACCTTGTACGTTATGCTGATATACACATAACAAAACATCATGCCTGTAATCCCAGAAGGGTTATTTTTTTATTGGGACAAGCCCGCCACACTATTCCCAAACCACTGTAACTCTTGTTAGCCAGAATCAACAGTGGCGACCACAAGAAAAGCGCCGTGACAAGAAGCTCGACGAAGTCCCAGAGAAGCGATTTAACTGTCTTGGATCCCGCAACGAAATTAATCAGAAAAGAATAGCGGAGGAGTAGGAAAAATGCCCCCGAAGGGTTAGGCAGAGGTGTACCTAATAGTACACCCACATTTCGCCAGTTATGTTTAAGACCCATGTAAAGGGGGCGAGCCTATTGCCATCAACCGGGCACGAATCCAGACTCCGTGCTGATATACAAAAACGGTAAGTTCTGCTTGGTTGGCCCATTGGTTGCTATCGCCACTTTAGGGCAAGACGTCCAGGGTCCGATTCCCGGGTCGAGCAAATTGTTATTGGAATTTTCAATCAAGAATTTCTTAGTAGCAGGCGCGAAGTGTGGATTTGTGCCTGATTAATGGCAAAAGGCTCGCCCGACTACAGAATGGGACTTAGACATATCTGGTGAAGAGTGGGATAGACGTCTGCCTACTGCCTTGCCTTTCGGAAATTACAGGTGTGATGATGTGTTATACTACTATTTATGTAGGTATACAGCGTAAACATACGCTACTTTATGAAAAACACAATGACTGACAAGTAAAAGTGTCTCTCCGTTAATTGATTAAACTTCTGTAGCCAATCATTTCTTAGTGTGTTGATGGCAATCTTTATTCAGTTAGCCCACTAAATTGTTATAGCAAAACTTAACAATATTCTTACAAACTATGAACTGAACTGTGTGGACAAACAAACATCCCATCCCTACAAAAGAACACCTGGCATCCGGATACGAACTGCAGTGGCCAATCTGAAAATTTCGTGCCGCCCAGGCTTGCAAGCCCAGAAGAGCCACTGTAAATATAATTTTGCCAACTAGGGTATCCTCGATCCACCTCAAACCCTCTGCATGATATGCAGCATCTCCTATCCTGCCCATCCTGCACAACCACTCGCACCTTTCAAGATTAACTCGAAGCAAAAATGTTTTTTTTTTCCTACTCCTCCGCTATTCTTTTCTGATTAATTTCGTTGCGGGATCCAAGACAGTTAAATCGTATCCCTGGGACTTTGGCGAGCTTCACTGTCTCGATGCTTTTCTTGTGTTCGTCACTGTTGGTCCTGGCTCACAGGAGTTACAGTGGTTTGGGAAAAGTGTGGGGAGCTTGTCCCAAAAAAAAAAAAGCCAATGTTATGGACATGTTTAGGTACATTCTGGTCTAACACAATTTGAGGTCATTGACACTTTTATGAAGAAGCTCTGAAAATGAAATTTAATTTATTTATAACTCTTCTAATTATAAAAAAATATTATTAATAAATTATTATTAATTATTATTTAAATTATTACTGCCTACTAACATAGTTTATAAGTTACAATTGTTACTAACCATTATGGATCATTATGTTTTCTGAATAAATAAATGTATTATTATTATTATAAACAGATAAAGTTTGACAAGTATATAATTTACAGCCGTCTTTATGCAATATTTGCAGTTTGCACGGACAGTAATTTAAAATAATAATAATAATATAATAATAATAATAATATTCCACAACTATCACACAACGCCATCTAGTCCCAAGCTAAGCAGAGCTTGTGTTATGGGTACTAGACAACTGATAAACATACTTATATATTTCTAAATACATACATATTATAGATAAATTACACCCAGACACAGAACAAATGATCGTGCTCATCACACAAACATTTGTCCTGGGTGGGAATCGAACCCACGACCTCCGGCATAGCAGTTAGGGTCACTAACCACTAGACCAACAGGCCAGTCAAAATAATAAATATACGCTTTCACTATTTTTATGCGTTAAGCTGCTATGGTATTAAAATATTATAACGCATAGCTGTCTGAATTACATAAACATGACTATAAAAATATTTTTTTTTACTTTCACGAGAGGGGAAGAGTTCGTATCGTTATTTAGGATATAAAAACACCCGTCGGGGCTGCGGGTTGTTCGAAAGAGATACCGCGGCCTTGACACAAAGGGCTTAGAAGGCATATGGGTGGTTTTTAGTCAGTCGAAGTCTGACACCCTACTGCTCTGCCCAGAGCGGGAGAAAGGGTGTAGAAACAGAACCTATCCCAGACACATAAACTCACGTCTTTTTCCCATTGGGGTAGGCAGAAACCTCAGGACGCCACCTGCTACCTACACTTACATACTCCTTTAGCCACGTTTGCGTTTGTACACCTACGCCGGTTTCGAGCACACACGGCGATTCATCACGTCATACATAACTAGCATAACCTAACTTCATTTTGTATCAGCTTCCCGTACTATGAGAGATCTGCTAAATTTAGTCTTTCAGCTTGATTGGTCGTCCTTCGTACCTTGCATAATTAACTAACAAAATATTATTGGTAAAATAGCATAGCCGTAGAAAATTGATAAATCATCGCCATATTATCCAAGCTTACTATAGCTATGGTTTGTTTATTGGTAAACAATGAAAGTTCTTAATATTACTTTTAGATGAAAGCAGCATTTACGAATAAACCTTTTAATTGAATGTTGACAACATTTGAAACGTAACTTTAATAATACCCTAGACAATTGGTTAATACTGAATATTCGGGCTTCTCGTTTTTTCCACAACGAAGTTATAGGTACTTATAAAACTACACATAACTGTTTTGTGAAATGGATGCGATGGTACGGCCGTGCACCTCTTTTGTTCGACTTGGCGGGGGCACTGCCGTGCCCCCAGATCCGTTTTTTACAGTTGATCAGCCTAATATAGAGTACATATTTGTACATAACAATCTGCAAAAAAGTGAGTTACCAGCACTCAGGATTTGTTTTCTTACATTGCACTGGTTAATGATCAATATTTTAATGGTTAACCTATGACTGTTTGTCGCCAGTGGCTACATTCGGGATTTTTTTTCCGTTCATCTTCAGTGGTAATAAAGCTTGACGGCACGGTTAGCGCAGTGGCTCAAGCAATGGACTGCCGCGCTGCGTGTCGCGGGTTCGATCCCCGCACGGAACAAATATTTGTAAGATCTACAGATAGTTGTTCCGGGTCTGGGTATTTGTGTATGTGAGTTTAAATGTTTGTGAACGCACCCACGATACAGGAGAAATTCCTAGTGGGGGGCAACGTTTTTTTAAAAAAAAAAAAAGCTATTGTTGACTACTAATAATAGACGTATTTTAAAGGTGTAAACATTTATGGATGATAGATATAACCGGTTAACCTTGTGACCCGATAACCAGTCCCTGAATTTTACTCCTGAAGATCCTTCAAACGATTTAAAGATAACAAAAACAAAAAAAAAACATCAACTCAGTTTTACTTTGGACAGCTTACCAAAGAGAAATATCTAGACAGGTAAATAACAATGGATATTATTTTCGACGATATACCAATTATTTTCAAGCATGTTTTTACAAAGAAACGCGTTGATGTCTTTTTTATTGCACGCTGAACATTCAACTTTAATTTAGAAATAATTCAATACATAGTCATGTAAATAGTGTTTAGATCATGACATTACGCTGATAACTCTCGGTAGGGTAGGCAGAGTCGTATGATCTATAGCAGACATGCAGTTATATTTATAGCAGTTACATCAGCTATCTGCCAGTCCCATTCTGTCAAATTGGTCCATCCGGATATTAGCCAGAACAAACAGACAAAAACACAAAACTGCAGAGAAACAAAAAATGTAAAATTAATATTCGTTTTTAATCTGTCAAATCGGTCACTAACATTATGATCCTTAACATTGAGAAAGGGAAAAATATCATGTTTACTGTTTGTTTCAAGTTTCCATATTTCGGTGTTGTTGCAAACACTAAGATCAAGGATAAACTGAAGTTTTCAGTTTTAACGATAAAATGAAAAATATTGTTTTAACCCGACTTTTTTTTTAAATTGGGAACAGTCCGCCACACTATTCCCTAACCACTGTAACTCCTGTTAGCCAGAAGCAACAGTGGCGACCACAAGAAAAGCGCCGAGACAATGAAGCTCGACGAATCCCAGAGAAGCGATTTAACTGTCTTGGATTCCGCAACGAAATTAATCAGAAAAGAATAGCGGAGGAGTAGAAAAAATTGATTACCCGACTGCGGCGAAGCCCAAAATTATACCATATTATAATTTCACATGCGCATTCAGTAAAAAACTGTTATTTTGGAATTATAAACAGATACTTCCATTTTATTTGTTTCAATAGATAGATAAAAAGTTTCTTACAAACTGTGTTACTCAATTGGTTAGTGGAAAACCCACACAGTTGTTTTAACTGAGCAAAAACCGCAAACTGCGTGACTACTAAAATATCTAAAATTTTCCAGTCAAACATTTGTAGTTATGCGCATGAATTGGCGAAATATCGACTGAAATATTTTATGTAACGAAAACGATTCGAAACTGAATATTTATAAGTTTGTATGTTCAGTGTATGAATCATTACTCGCTTTAGTAAGTACTGATAAGTCAATTGATTGTTTACATGATTCAAGGCACACAGAGGTAATATTTTGTTTTTTATTTCGGATGTTTAGTGATTCTTAGCCACTTTCGTTATGTGCGAACCGTGTATGAAACGGAGAAATGTGCGAAGACAACCTTTTCTCTTAACTCTGCACAGACGATCGTGCAGAGATTTGAAAGAGAACTATGAATGGTCAATGGTTGAAAAAGAAGACTGCGTATTAGTTACGGATGAGAATTAATAGTCTCACTTCACGTTTCCGACTATAGGTTATTCAATAAGCGTTGTGGATGCAAACACCTACCGGAGCTCCACATCTACAACCCAGGTTATTGGAATCAAATATAACAGCACACAACTTAGGACCCAGAAATATTAATGACAATAATATCCGTGGTGCTAGGCAACTGGGTTTATTCCAGTTGTATACGTCCCTGTGTGCCTATTGGCCTTGTTCTGTTCTGTCTCCTGCTGATATGGAAGGAAGTGAAAATTACGTTTTTCTTATTCCTTTTTAACCGACTTCGAAAAAGGAGGAGGTAATTTTTTTTTTTTGTCGGTGGAAAAATCATCGAACAACCCCCGCCCGCTCTTGGGCAGAGCAAAGGGGAGTGTCAGACTTCTACTGACTAAAAACCAAACCCATGTTCCTTCTTCACCCTTGTGTCGGAACCGCGTTATCCTTTCGATAATAAACAGCCCCGACGGGTTTTTCATTTTTTCTTACTCCTCCGGTAATCTTTTCTGATTAATTTCGTTGCGGGATCTAAGACAGTTAAATCGTTTCTCTGGGACTTCGTCGACCTTCATTGCTTCGGTGCTCTTCTTGTGGTCGCCACTGTTGCCTGGCCTTTGGTTGTTAGACTTTCGGACCACTGACTGCCTGTAACGACCGTCAAAGATCTACAATTAAACACTATTAATTCTCTTTATTCCTATAAACTTTATTTTCAATTTTTACAAACTAAAATTTACAGAACTAAAATTATAATAAAATATAAATACAATTATCAAAAAGGGTAGAACTAGAAGGCGTCAAAAAATTATTACCTGTTTAGTTTTTTTTTATTATAATATATTATTTTATTGCTGTGTGTACTCTTGTGGTCTGTGCCAAATAAATATGTTTTCTTTATTTTTTTCTTTGTTTCGATTGTCAGCAGGAACCACAGGCTTAACGTGCTGTCCGAGGCAGGTATGAAACTCGACATGTAATGGTCTTAAGACTATACAATGTATCAACCAAAATAAAACGTATAACTTCAGATGAGGTGGTAATAAGTAACGGTTACAAGTAAGCAACTTAGTCAAGCTCTGCTTAACTTAAAGATCGACTTATTATTAGGCCACGAGCTCCTCCACGTGGCCACCTACTTATTATATTTAGACAGTAGCGCTTTACGTTACTACAATAGAATGTACAAAACAACAACTTATTGTAACCCGACTCTGAGATAAAAATCACGCGACTGCTTTACTTTTCTTTTGAGTATCTCTGAAGTGATGACTCATAGCTTCTCGGTCACCCTCGTTGAGCTATGGTCAGACTGATAGCGATTTTATATAAACTAATAATCATTATGGGGACGCCCTAGAAAGATATACATTTGTGAGCAACCAGCAACCTTATTTGTGAGGGTCTTCATAAAAAAAACAGATGCGCAGTACATGCTCGCAACCAAAGTGCATATATGACCAGATATAGTAGGTGGAGTTCTGTGATTTCTCCCTATATCCATTGGAAGAGGGCGTGAGTTAATTATGTATGTAATAGGGGATCGGACAAAAAAAAACTAATTAGTCCGTCAGATAGATTTCCAAAAATTATTGGACACGTATTTTTTCTTTTTTCACGTAAACTTAAAATGAAGACGATACAGTGCTTCGAAAACTCGTGTGACGTCATATGATAGTACATTTTGACGACACAAGTGACGTTTCAAGCCCCACTCCAAGATCTTTGACGCGTTTTATCTTCGTCATTTTTTATTGATTTGATAAAACAAAAAAACAGGTATTCAATATTTTTCGATAATCTAACTTACGGACTAAACAGAATCATATTATTTTGACCCAGTCCGATCCCCTATTGTTATCATCTTCCTGCAATTGTCTCATTTTACTTGAGGTCGGCGCAACACGTTTTATTTTCACTACTATTAGTATCACGGGATATTTACCATGTTTGCTTTTTGTTTCGAATACAGGTTTTTTTATTGCTCGGTGTTTTTCGAGAATGTAACCCTTATATAAGTAGGAAGGAACATTTTCAATGAACAAATACTGTCTGTAGCACCAATATGTATAGTGTATTAAGTAATTGCTTCCAAACGATGCTAAGTGTATACCAGAGGGTATACACTTAGCAACGTTTGGAAGCAATTTTATGCATGTTGGTGAGGTCTTTTGCCAAATCAAACTTGGAAGCGGGTGTATGAATATAAAATTATGAAAATAGAATGGGCCCCACCAGCTTCCAAGTTTTGTTTAATTAAAAAAAAATCGTGGTTTTGCTTTTCAGTTTTTTCAGGCAGGTTTAAAAAAAATCTTCTAACTCTTAAGTTGTTTTCTTCTTGTCACATGAACGTCACCCGCTACCACAGCCACCGACTCCTCACCATCGAACCAGCAACCACCCATCCCTCCACGCCACCTTGCTCACGCCCCGAAACGAAATGATAAAACCTGCGCCCGCGCTAATCCCGCTCCATTCCGGTCAGCGCGAGTACCGCGCTAGCAAGTACAGACTTTTTGGTACCAAAAGTGACACGAAACTCATCAACACGTTACGACAAAGTGCCAGTGTGTTTATAGTAGAGACTTTGGCTTGTGACTTAGTTTTCCAGTTCCAAGGTATTTTTTGCAAATTTTACAAAAAAAAAATTAAATTCTTTTTTTTCAAAAAAATCTATAATATATGTTTTTGTTTTTGGAGTGTGTCGTGATTTTTTGTGTCTGGATGTGGTTTTGGTAAGGTTGTCTGTGGTTTAAGAAAGTAGGGTAGTTGGTAGTAATAATAAAAGAAACTATTCTATGGATTTTTTTAAAACAACTTTCAATATGAATAAATATAATTGGATCAAACCCAATTTTTTTAAACCTTCTGTAGGTATACATAAATAAATGCAAAAATAGAAATTAAGATATTCTTGAAATAAATAAATATTTTGACATCTCACTAACATACAAATTGAATCTACAGCAAAGATTTTTTTTCTTACTTTATTAAAATTTACATAAAACAACAAAAGTGTTTGCAAAAAAACTTCACTCACTTTTAACGTAGAATGTGTATGGAGTCTCTAAAAAATCAAGTTTACGTTCAAGTCATACAGTAAATAATATCATAAATTCCTAACTTAGCATTTAAGCTCAAAACTGCGGCTAAAACAAACACTTTATCCAGTTTTATAGTAAACGGTGATGAAAATCTCGCAGTTACCGGTACTTACCTTTTACTTCGCGGTCAATGACTTTGCGGAGAAATTGCATTAAAGCTGGGCTTACACTGGATTAACTGTTATTTTATTAATTTATTGGTAGCTTTATTGTCTTTCGATTTTACAATAGTAACGGTGTATTTTAATAAAGTAAAGGATGTGCGTAAATGTTTTGTTGTTGTATTGATTCTCATTTTAGCACAATTGGATCATTTTTTCATTTGTATTTAAAACCATTGTAATTATTTATTTTCTTGAAACGTAAACAAAATTTGTACAATCTCATTCTTTTGTATTTTTTTAGTTTATGAAAAGTTATCATAATATTTAAACAAATAACAGTTTGTATATAGAATATTGTGCTAGCTTTAGAGGCAGACAATGCTAAACAAACTAGGCATTTGCCCTGTAGTGGGACACAGTGGCACATAGTCATAAAAAAGTTTAGTCTCTGGATCATCTATAGATAGACTGGTAGAAAAATCCTATGATATTAAGTCCACCGCTACACATTTGAGTCTGACATTTGACTGATACATAAAAAAATAAATTACCGAAATTCTGTCTCACCAAGGGATATCGTATTGTATTACCCAGTACGAATTGGATTATGAAGGTCAAATATTCTTATATTAGACAGTCGCTCCATGTAAAATACTGGTATTCAGCTGCATCCAATTTAACTGGAAGCTGACCCTACCATATTTGGGAATAGTCTCCACAAGTGAAGATATAAAACTTTTTGCAAAAAAAAACAGCCGACTTAAAAAAAACACAGAAATGTCTAAATTAACCTAACTTCACTTTTGGAAGTCGCTGACTTTGTTTCATTGACGACTTCGAATGCTCCAATTAAATAAAATAATTGGAGCAAGCCATATAAGCCAAGCTTTAAGACAGCAAAGAGAAATGAAATGCACAAGATATGATTGGCTTTCTCAAATGTACACACAATCATACATTACATACCAATTGAACATGTTGTAATGTAATTATTGATTGTTTTTGTGTAACTAACACGCTTGGTCGCTGAAGAGTGAGCAGAGTTCTAGGTATTTACTAACTATTAATCTTAAGAAAGTGGATGAAAGCGTGACAGTTGATAGGGGAGAATTAAAAAACGTGTTATGCTAAGACCCCAAGTTATAAAGACAAGACAAGGGTAGCAAGATGACGGTAAATCAGAATGATCATTTTCTTGTACCTTAATTTCAATTTATTCGGGGTCAGTGTAACATACCTTCTTCTTCTATACTTCTGCATATCTATCTATATAAATAAAAAGAGAAGTCCTGACTGACTGACTGACTGACTGACTGACTGACTCATCAACGCCCAGCCCAAACCCTTGGACCTAGAAAGCTGAAATTTTGCTCAGAGGTTCCCTTTATAATGTAGACAAGGAATAAGGAAGGATTTTTCGAAATTCAACCCCTAAAGGGTTTTAAATAGGGGATGAAAGTTTGTATGGAAAATCGTCATTTTCACGCGGGCGAAGCCGCTGGCAAAAGCTAGTTACTCATATAATCAGACACGTCCTTCCTTGCCATATTATCATCTTCACACAGTTCTGGTCTTCATCTACTGCTTGCTATACACATCCACATTCCTACTCAAAACAAAGTATGGCAGTATTATTAAGGCGACATTAACTGCCCGCGCCCTTGAGCGAGTGGGAGGAGACAGCGATATAGGCCGATAGAGGAGCTGAGGGAGTCAGCGATACACTGCCGCCCGTCGCCCGCCAGAGCCCCGCTTCAACGCGCACCAAGATTATTCGAAAAAACAACCCACCTTGATTTATCAAACACAATACAAATAAAAGCCGTATACTAAAATATGGGTCATTAAATTGTCTTTTAGATGATTAAAGTTTCATGTAAATACGCCCCATAGTTTTTGCGTGATTATCGTTTTTTTGTCCACGTTAGACAATACTTTACAAATTAATTACACTATGTTATTAAAATATAATTTCACATTTTCACATATCAAATTATGAATAAAATTGTCTAGTATAACATATATTTTTTTCAAAGAAATAAGACTAGAAGTTTAGACGTGATGTTCAATATAAAATCATTAAAAGTCGTTTATCTGCGCCTTAAGTGATAAATTATACTTTCGATTTATTTATCCAACTATTCACGTTAACCATCGTTATCTTTTCCATCCACTTAGCTCTATTTCTGAAACATGCTTTAGAAGTGATAAAAAACAAGTCAATTGAAAAACTGATCTTTTATTATTAAGTGTTGCTTTCAAACTGTATTCAGTATGTTTAATTAAATTACTACCTTTATGTCCTTTTCAACCAGAGAAACGTAAACAAGACCATGCTTAAAGCGATAAATCTTTAATCTTTTTTTTCTACTGATCATTGTTGTTTTGATATAAATACTTACTATAAAGAGGTGTAGAAAGTAAAAAGCATTTTCAAGCTAAAATCAATAATGCCTTTTACAATCTAAATTGTTTTTATCGGGTGCGCCAAAGTTCACCTAAAATTTCAACTCCGATAATTGGAAATCCGAAAATGTTCTTCCTAACATTTTTCATCCTAACAATCGCAATTCCTAACTTCTCTGTCTCTAATGTTTTAATTCCGAAGCATTCAACTTCATAATGTCTGTAGCAATAAACATCTATTACACTATTATTTGTTTTCCTATATTTTCTCAACATAACCATCTTTTACACTATTATTCAAAGTCATATCTTTTTTTTTGTTTATATTACTTTTTATTCATAATAATCAGTATAAAAGGTCCCATTAAAATAGGTGGACAAAATTTTAGAAATCATTCAGACCGCTAAAATAAGGACAAAAGCAAAAAAAAATATAAGAATAAGAAATAAAATACCTACTTTTATAGGATGAGTTTGTTCTAGAGTGCCGGCAATTTATTATTTTAAGTCAAAATAAAATCACTTTATATAGTGTTTTTTTTTTGTTTAGATGTCTTTAGTTAGGCTTACTAAACGCTGTGTTAAAATTTGTCCACCTATTTTAGTGGGACCTTATATACTATGCAAAGATATCCATAGGTTAGGTTAGGTTAGAACTGTGACCAACTACGCGCGAGCCGAGCGAGCGAAGCGAGCGGTGCCGCGGCAGCGGCCGGCGAGCGCTACTCGAAATTTTCTAAGTATTTTTTTCATAGTGCCCCCAAGACGACACTCTGACCTGAATTTCATTCATTTATTTTATTTCAAGACAAAAATCAGTGAAACGACCTTTAATCATTCTAAACAGTTGTATGAGTGAAAATATTATTGTAATTATGTTTAGGAATAAAAGCGTTAGGATAAAAAACAGTAGGAGTTTAAATATATTTACACTAATGATATTATGAATTCCAATTTTCGGAAACATGAGTGTTATGAACATCGTCGGTAGGACTACAAATAGTATGAATGAAAACTTTAGGATGAAAAATTTTAGGAAGAGTGATCATTCGGATTACAAATCGTTAGGAAGAACAATTTCGGATAAAGAACTTTAGGTGAGCCAATATGGACCCGTTTTTATCATGACACGCACTGTCAGCTCTCAGTGGATTCTCTCTCTCTCTGGTTTTACAAAAACAATTATTAGCTAACAACACGAAATAACTTTCATTCCAGAAATCAGGTGTCTATGTTATGCCTTGAATGTCCGCAAATAGGTACTATTGTCAAAAATCATTGCTATGTACTTACCACCACTTTTGAACCTTATCACCTCAGGCATAAGGGTGAAAAGAGCGTCAGTGAACTCAAAAACACTAAAATACAAAAGTTTTTTTTAAACAAAACGTTTTACATCAGTTGGTGATTGAGCCTCCCTTTAAGCAAGTAATGCCTGTGTTAGGGGACTCCGCTTTTTCACTGCAATATAATTTATTCAGAACCTTAGTTAAAAACACTATGTATGTATGTGTGTTTATTTGTCTCGGTAGTACATACTGATATTTTTGCCTGTACTTAAGTTGAACCGTTTGGTCCACAATTATGTAGGCAATAAAAAACAAGTAAAATGATGATTACAGTGGTAAAGTGTTATAATGTAATAGGGGATCGGACTGGGTCAAAATAATATGATTCTGTTTAGTCCGTAAGTTAGATTATCGAAAAATATTGAATACGTGTTTTTTGTTTTATCAAATCAATAAAAAATTACGAAGATAAAACGCGTCAAAGATCTTGGAGTGGGGCTATAGGCTATAGTACATTTTGACGACACAAGTGACGTTCACTTGTGTCGTCAAAATGTACTATCATATGACGTCACACGAGTTTTCGAAGCACTGTATCGTCTTCATTTTAAGTTTACGTGAAAAAAGAAAAAATACGTGTCCAATAATTTTTGGAAATCTATTTGACGGACTAATTAGTTTTTTTTTGTCCGATCCCCTATTGTGAACAAAAGTAGGTTACAAGATTACTATCGTACTGTAGCCTTTAACATACCTTCACACTCATGCATATTACTATGTGTAGATAATATTATGTTATTTCGGAAGAGTGTTCTGTTTTAAAATCAATTAGTGGATAATGAAGCTATGGAATTAGACAGTAAGGAAAATAACATAAGATAACGGTATCTTATTATTTTCCCTAATTGAGAATTTGAGATTTAATGGGTTTACTATTAAACCGTCATTGTGTGAACTAAGAGGGAACATAGGGAGTTTTTAGTCAGTAGAAGGTAATCAGTCTGTGGTAGAAGTATGACTCTCTCTACCGCGCCACCCAGAGCGGGAGAAGTAATTTAATGTTTTCTAACCAAACAATAAAAAATCATTACCCTTCCTTTTGGCTTCGCCGTAGTCGGGTAAAAAGGCAAATAACGGAGACCCTACCACGCAAATACGTAGACCCGGGAAACAAACCCAGGACCAGCAATTTCTCAGTAGCAGCCGCAGAGTATGGAATAGGGGATCGGACAAAAAAAAACTAATTAGTCCGTCAGATAGATTTCCAAAAATTATTGGACACGTATTTTTTCTTTTTTCACGTAAACTTAAAATGAAGACGATACAGTGCTTCGAAAACTCGTGTGACGTCATATGATAGTACATTTTGACGACACAAGTGACGTTTCAAGCCCCACTCCAAGATCTTTGACGCGTTCTATCTTCGTCATTTTTTATTGATTTGATAAAACAAAAAACACGTATTCAATCATTCATCATTTCAGCCGAAAGACGTCCACTGCTGGACATAGGCCTCCCCTAAGTGTAATTTTTGCTTAGGGGGGGGTTTGCCATAATCGCCACGCTTGGCAGGCGGGTTGGCGATCGCAGTACGGTCGATACAAAAAGCACAGAGAACGCTGCTGCCCATTCTCTGGTACATCCCTTAGTCGCCTCTTACGACACCCACGGGAAGATATGGGATGGTGCTATTCTTTGCGTCCGACACCATACGGAACATATATTATTCAATATTTTTCGATAATCTAACTTAATGGACTAAACAGAATCATATTATTTTGACCCAGTCCGATCCCCTATTAAGCCTGATTCATGGGAATAGAGTTATGTATTTTAATAAACGACGTATAGTAAGATCTCACTCGGAACCTAAAGTTCATTTAAATAATCTTGTAAAATCTTGTTACCTTCGAAAAAATTACTTATCTAACATCAGCCTGTAAGTTGTCCCCGAAGTGTTAATAGTATACCCAGATTTGGCCATTTATGTTTAAAAGTGTTATGTAATAGTCCTATCAACCGGACAGGAATCCAGATTTCTTGGCTATTAATATGTATATTCTGACAAATTCCTGATGGAAAAACTCAATTACATTATGAAGTAATAATGCCAAACCTAGGAGCTCATCATAGGAGCATGATCGACAGCTTTACGCTCGCGATAATTGGAGGCAGTATTTACTGAATGACTTCAGTAGTTTTTGTCTATGTTTATAAACTCTGCCGAAGCAGAGTATTTCAAAAATACGTAAGACTCATTTGAGTGTTCCCCTCCACGGAAATCTTTAGTAAAAGGCGAAAGATTTATGCGTTTTGAAGGGAAACCAGAGATTGCCGTCTATTATCAGAACGAGAGACCCAACCAAACGGCGGAGAATCTTAACACCGCGATTCAGAAACGTGACGTCAATGCACAGCGCCATCTAGCGAGAACAGGTTGAACTTAATAGATGTAATCGAAACTTATACTAGGGGGAGAACAATGTCACCCTTTTTAAAGAGCGCAGTGTACCGTATACCGTAAATCAAAATATTTCACTTTTCTGGATTTATTTATACCTTTTCATGCAGTCACCGTTCATACAGAATTTAATTGCAATTGGATATCCAATCATATCAAAATCTGAGCGAAAAAAAACTCGGTATAAAAATCATAACCGAAACTCCAAAGTAAAAAGAAAAAGAAAAGCTTTCACCGTTTCAACTTTTAACAAAAAAATAAACCTCTAGCGCCCAACTATTACCATTGTGGACTGGCATAATAGCTGGGTGCTGAATCCATCAGCCAATCATCACGCTTCCAATAAAAACTAAACGAATGAAGCGCGGCGCACGTGATTTCCGCGCATCCCGCCGTTGAAATAAGTGCCATTGTTGCTTGAGTTAGGGTTGTCACTGGAAATAGAGGTAAAGTTGTCAGAGGGAATGTGTTGGAAAATTGATCACATAAATTATGATCAATAAACAATAGATTAATTGAAGTGAGAAAAGACCTCATTATTTCGGTTGTCAAAATCAAAATCAAAGCATTTATTTCAAGTAGGTCAGTTAAAGTCCATTTCACGAAAGAAGTCCCGCGGACAATATTGTGGAACTAAATTTGACAGATGGGGAGATATGGCGAGAGAGAGAGAGATACCAACATTAAGTCGCGCGAAAACAGCGCTGCGTCTGCGGGACTTCTTTCGTGAAATGGAATCGCACAGGCACTTTTGAATTTTCCAAACAAACACAATAAATAATAATAAATTCGAATTGGGATAAGGGCAAGAGCATGTTAGCGATGAATAATAAATTCGTTTATTCAGGTAATTTACACCCATTGGCATTGAAAAAAAAAAACAACGAAATGAAGCTACAGTAGGTACCGGTCTTAAGGCACAATAATATCTGCAAAACTACAGTTAGTTGTCCATTCTAAA
Organism: Diarsia dahlii; assembly: GCA_949775195.1. NCBI lineage: Eukaryota > Metazoa > Arthropoda > Insecta > Lepidoptera > Noctuidae > Diarsia > Diarsia dahlii. The sequence continues at coordinate 7,302,265 of OX459210.1, read as the reverse complement.
GCGGTAATGTTAAAACGCGAAAGCGCTATTAATGCCAAAACGCGCTAATAAGCTCTATGGAGAAGAACATGAGCATGGTCACATTATCTTGATCACTTTCCGACAGAGTATTGAAGCTGCAACAATCAACTTTATTAGTCACAGTTTATCCAATAATAAATAAGTAGGTACTTCAAAAAATATTGCCAAAACTTAAAAATAAATATATATATATTTTTTAATTATATTCATACGTTCCTCTTTCTTTGACACAAATTGAATCGTGTTTACAATACAATGGTCTTCAGACCAGACACATTAAGTGAACAATGAACCAATAAAATCACGTATATAGCAACCCTAACCTCAGCCACTAGTCCACAATTGTGTTGCGAACGGTACTTACACCGTTACTGATGGATGCAATTATTTTGAAAGTCGAAGAGATTGAAAGAAATCACTGAAAGGCATACCTAGCGGTAACACTATGCGTTTATAGCTCTTTGTCTATTATTTTGTACACTTTGGTATTTCCAAAATATAAATAAACATGTAGATTCTTTCTTAGTTTAGGTTTTTTATCATCTATACCCTGAATTTACCCTTAGGTCATTAGGAATCTCATTTCTTGTACCAATCTCCACGGTTCTGAAACTGGATGAGGCTGGCCTCATTCAGATTTTTCCCCCAATGGGAACTATTTCTTCTGCCCATCTCGCCTCTGGATGACTTACATTTTATTTGCAAAGTTTTGGACTCGGTGACAGCCTTAGTCCACCTGTCATACTACGCCTTGTTAGATGTCCTGCCTAACTCCATTTGAATTCCGTAACGCGATTTCCAACATCCAAAACCTTTGTACAGTGCGATCAAATTATCTTGGCAGCTCCGAACTTCGTGCAGGTCATTTTGTTACAACGAATGTTTAAAAGTGTTATGATATTTATTTTATTTGTATTTCTCACTGTTTAAATTAGATATTTTCTGATCGTTTAAGTATTGGTTTATCTGGCAATAACAGTTTTATTCCCAAGTTTACATGCGTAAAATTTCGCAAAGCCTATGTTCAGAGCTGCCAAGATAATTTGATCGCACTGTACGTCGTCGATTTTACCGATAGCACTTTTTAATAATTCAAGTAGTAGCCCAGCTAGTTTTTCATTTTCCACATACCTATTATTCTTTCGTTCTTCCTCATTCTATTCACCTATTTTTGTAAACTTACCTACTTACTAAATATCATTCATTAAACAGTGAATGTGAAGTAAAAACTACAGCTAGTTAATCAATTAAGATAAATGACCATGACGCTAAAAGTTCAGTAAACTTTACAAAAAGTCTGCAAGTTATTGCCAAGTTCAATTTAAACGGTCTTGTAATCACTTAGCTATGCTATAATTATGATGTTTCAAATTAATTCTGATTTAAGAAATGGTGGCTTTTATATTTAATTTCGGTTGAAAACTTTTAGGTACTTACTTATTACAAAAATTGCTGATTCAGTCTCAAATTCGTTTTATCTGAGCCAAAAATATTTGCTTATCATAGAAATATTATTTTTCGAGTAGATCTTTGAATCATGTCGCTGATTAATTATTTTATTCTTTCTTTTAATAACTTCTCATTCTCTAAGTGGTCCTTGAAAAATTCTTATCTAGTCTACCTTACGTAATTAACGTATTCATCATCATTTTACCCTATAAAATACCAATTCATTTTCCAAATAGCCTATTTTAACGTTATTTGGTTCGGTCCTTTTTTAGGAGCTAATGCAATTAAATCTTCGCACGTGTGTATAACTTTCTATCAATCGATATGCGATGTGCGTAATATTTTCTCACCGTAAAAAAATCCTGTGTCATAATAATTTAATAAAAAGATCAGCTGAATTTTAAAACAGCACCATCTATGTTGGATATTTAAAACGACAACCATCTGCATAGCTCAAAAGTTTCAAGTTAAAAAAAAGAATCTTCGAACTAAGTTTCTACTCTTTAAGATAGATGGCGTTGTCGCCAAAAATTAATTTGGCGAAGTAAAATGCGCTTTTTATTCATTAATTAGGGTTGCATGTCAGTATGTGCATGCTAATTACCAATTACGAAGAAGAAACAGAGCGGCACATCGTGACCACACGAGACGCGGGGGCATTGCTCAACCAAACGGTGAAAGTTTGTTAAAAACTCATTAAAATTGCTTTTTTCGTTACATGAAAACCGTTACGGTACATATAACGCAGTTACAGAACACTATAAGACTCTTTTTATAAAGTAAAAGTCGTACTTTACCTATTTTGTTTTCACGAAAACGCGTTTAGACTTTTTTACGTTGCGGTGTTGAATTTCGTTTGAGGTTTTGTTGTTCGTATTATTCTTGATTTCTTTTTTATGAGCCTGTGGTTGGTTTTTATGAGAAACTGTACATTGGCATTTTAGCACATTTTCTAGTCATTGATGTATGCGGTTGCTTTTTAAAACCTCAATCTATTCAGCCTATTTAGAAGTGCATTTGGAATTACATAGGTAATTATTTCAACTTAACAACAAAAGAGGCAATAAAAGAGAGAAAAATTTTGTATTATTCTCACACGGGCCAAAACAAAATGAGAAGAAATTAACAATAAAACAAAAAAATGCAATACTCAATCTTAAAAAAACTTCGATTGATTTATCTCTTGGTAAGATAAAATAAGATGTAGTCAAGTTAAATGAATTACTTGATTTTAAGAAGTTACTGTTTTAAGCGAAAGACACTAATTTAGTTAGGTAAATGAAGACTTTTCTCAAGTAATCACTTCGACATGTTTTAAGATTCGAGTGAAAAAGCAACAGCCAAATCAATGCAAAAAACCGTCACAAAAGAAGTTCCCATTTCAGACAATGACAGTCATATTCATCTCATTAGTTTATACTAGGTAATGCCTGCGACAAATAATATACTAAAACCTTCCTCGAGAACCACTCACATTGGTGAAAACAGTATGAAAATCGGTGCAGTAGTTTTTGAGTTTATCACGAACAGACAGAGAGACAGACGCGGCGGCGGACTTTGTTTTATAATATTATGTAGTGATAGTTATATAGACACTAACGAGCCAGACAATCGTCCTTGCTAATTACAAAGTTAGACCTTGTACACAGATAAGTAGTGGCAGGGCCTTGCCACCACATAAGTAAACAGACTTATTGTTAATTCTATTGGGCAATTATGTCGATGACCCCATGGGCTTAGCTGTTTTTAAATTAGCCTATTCTGTCCCACTGCTGGGCAAAGGCCTCCCCCATTTCTTTCCAGCTCTCCCGGTGTTGTGCCTTCTCTGGCCAATCAGTCACGAACGAGTCCAGATCGTCACGCCAACGTTTCTTGGGTCTGCCTCGGTGACGACGACCGTCTTCAGGCACCCAGTGTGTGACGATTCTGGTCCATCTGTCCTGATCTCTCCTGGTAATGTGACCCGCCCAGTCCCACTTTAACCTCGCAGACTTATCGCCAACATCGGCGATGCCTGTCTTGGAGCGTATTATGGTGTTACGAATTCGATCGGTGATTTTGATGTTTAGAATGCTACGTTCCATCGCTCTTTGGCAAACCTTGAGTTTGGACTTCTGAGCTTCCGTCAAAGACCAAGTCTGTGCGCCATAGGTTAGGATAGGCAGGATACACATGTCGACGAGCTTGCGTTTCAGTGAGATAGGAAGGTCACCCTTCATAAACGACTTCATGGACCAGTAGCTCCTCCAAGCATTTTCAACGCGACGGTCGATCTCTTTGTCTTGTCTGTTGCTGAAGGAAACTAACTGGCCCAGGTATATATATTCGTCGACACAGTGTATTTCCTGCCGATCGACCTCGACCCTATGTTTAGCGACATTGGTCATAACTTTAGTCTTTGACTGATTCATCGTCAGTCCAACCTCAAGGCTTGCAGTGCTCAGGTCTTGGAGCATTTTTTGTATTCGATTTGCATCGGAGGCAAAAAGAACAATATCGTCTGCAAAACGAAGGTTTGATAGCATTTTATCACCGATCGGAATGCCTTGCGTTGTCCATGTGTCAGTTAGAGTTTTAAATACTTCCTCGAGGGTGCTGGTGAATAGTTTAGGAGAGAGCGGGTCACCCTGTTTTACTCCTTTAGAAATTTTAAATTTTGGGCCTATTGAATCTAGTCTAATGTTAGCCGTGCTATTATTGTAGATATTCTTTAACAGTTCTATATAAGTTTCCTCTATACCTTGACTTCGCAGAGCTGAGAATATGACATTGTGTTTTATGCTGTCGAAAGCTTTTGTGTAGTCTACGAAAGCCAGGTACAGAGGTTTTTGATATTCTGAATATTTTTCCAGTAGTTGATTCAGAGTGTGAAGGTGGTCTGTTGTAGAGAAACTTGGACGGAATCCGGCCTGTTCCGGTGGTTGGTGCGAGTCTAATTTGGCATCTATGCGATTATGTATGACCTTGATGAATGCCTTGTAAATATGAGAGACTAAACTAATGGGTCTGTAGTTATTGATGTTGCACTTATCGCCTTTTTTATGAAGAAGTACGATATTTGAGTGGCACATTTGGGATGGGAGTTTACCTGTCTGTAAAATTGAGTTGAATAAATTGGTTAGATGGGGTAGCAGTGTGGCAGATCCTAATTTTAGGGCTTCGGTGGTAACGCCATCTTCGCCAGGGCTCTTGTCATAGTTCATTGTCTTCAGCACTCTGTCCACTTCGTATCCCGTTATGGGAGGGATTTCTTCTGGGCAACTGTATCTATTTTCTAATTCCAATTGAGCTGAATCATCTGAATAAAGAGAGCTGTAAAATTCTGTGCAAATATCTATGATTTTTTGTCTGTTATGATGTTTGATTCCTTGTGTGTCCTTTATGCTATTGATCCATGGTTTGTTTCGAGAGATTCCCTGTTTTGCTACTCTTAGCGAACGGTGTTTTTCTAGTGCTACTCTGACTAAATGGGTATTTACATTTCTGAGATCGGTTTTAACAGCTTTTTTCACCTGCTTATCTATTAATCTATGCTGTTCTGATCCTATACAAAACTTGTTTCTCTGCTCAATTAAGCAACGTGTATTTGTTGAAAGCTTTGTGTTCTTCTTCCCATTCGTTTTAATGCCACTACTGCTTTTCTTTATTCCTCCAATTATTCTGTCATATTGTTCTTCTTTATCTGGTACACCTGTGTCTAAACTTTTGAAGTGATTTGATAGTTCTAAATTGTAGGATTCAAAATTATTTATAAGAGTTTCTTTATCAAGCCTTTTGATAGGTGCTTTAAAGGTTCTTGCACGGTGAATTTTAAAGTTAAATTTGAGCTTTGACCGTAACGGTCTGTGATCTGAACTATATGTATTTAATTTTATTAATGACACTTACGTCTTTTATAGTCTGTTTTTCGGAAGTAAGAATATAATCTATTTCATTTTTGACTAAATTATTGGGTGATATCCAGGTCCACCGGCGCTGGTGTTTTTTACTAAATAGACTATTGGCAACAACAACACTTTGTCCAAATGCAAATTGTAATAACCTTGCACCACGTTCGTTGCGTATTCCTGAGCCATGCAGACCCATAGTGGCTTCATCATCTTGTTCTTGTCTCGGTCCGATTTTTGCATTGAAGTCGCCAATGATCATATTCCAGGTTCCACGGTTTTCCTCGCAGGCTTTATTTAGGAGATCGTAGAAGTCTTCCACCTCCTCGTCTGGGTATGTTGAAGTAGGTGCATACACCTGGATGACAGTTAGTGTATGTTTCGGTGAAATGCGAAATTTGAGAACTGCTATTCGTTCTGAATACCCACTGAACTGAATTATGTTGTTCTTCCACTTTTTTGCGACCATGAAGCCCACGCCATGGAGCCCACTAGTCTCCCCAAAATTTAGAAGAACACAGAATCTTCCCGTTCTTCTGTATGTTCTCCTTGTCTCCTAACTTCAGCCAAGCTTATGATGTCCCAATTGATGTCTTTAAGAGCGTTTTCTAATTCTATTAGGCGCTCATCTTTCATTAGAGTGCGGACATTGTATGTAAGTACATTGAGCAAATCGGAGTTCCTTAAAACTTTAGCCTAAGTCGTCGGACGGTTAATCAATCTCGCCCGGAGATTCATCTCGCCCCTGACTCCAGTGCCGAGCCGGCGCCCGTCAACGCCAGCAGAGCAGCTGAAGTCGCCGGGCACTTGGGGACATATTGTCGTTGTGCTTTCCATGAATAGGGGGGGTTTAGACCATGTCCCGCCGCGCTGGTCCAGTGCGTGTTGGCGGGTCGCCAGAGCCTCGTTGGTCGAAAGCAGAGTGTACCACGTGCAGGTGAGGTTGGCTTGAGTTCCTAAGCTGTTATTGGGAACCCCTTACACGCTTAGCTGTTACTATGCATTAAATTATTGTGATAGGCTTAATTAATAATTATCGTTCGTGCGTATCCGCAGCAAGTTAAGCAACCCTTGCCGAGGACTGTCCGTGGATGGGATTCATTACATACACCATAACTTTTTTTTGGGTGTTGGGAAATCATCAAATTTAATTACTCCTCCCGCTCTGGACAGAGTCAGACTTCTACTGACTAAAAACAACCCATGTTCCCTCTTCGTCCTTGTGCCGAGGCCGTGGTATCTCTTTCAAACAAGCCGCAGCCCCGATGGGACATACCCTCGGAAAGGACGAGAAGTCATTGAACACGGTTGTCACTTGTAGTTCTTTGACTTTCGTACGGGTCGGTGGGAAGAAGTCGACTTCAGCATAGTTGGGAAAGGGCTACCTAGTCAAAAGTCAAAGTCAAAGTCAAAAATATTTATTTCAAGTAGGCCAGTAACAGGCACTTTTGAATAGTCGAATTAAACTAACTGCGGCACTCAGAGATATCCAACGATTACTCAAGCCGCCACCCAGCAAAGGCCTGACATAGTTTTGTATGACAAAACCGCCAAAAGCCCCTACCAAGCGACGGCCCAAGCAACCACTGAAGCTCTCCGAGCGCGGCAGTAAACTACTGAACTACTGAAGCTAAATAAACTAAGCTACAGTCCCAGTCACAAGGCATAATAACTCGTGAGTGTACTGTACTAGGGAGATGATGATAGTCTTATTTATCGTCTAGATAGTGCCTAACCTGGGCCCCGAGTCTGCCATTCAATAGTGTCAGAATGGTCTATCATTGATCTCATAATTGTTGATTTTGACAAGTAGACGATAAGAAGATCAATCGAGTAGAAGATCAATCAACAATTATGAGATCAATGATAGACCATTCTGACACTATTGAATAGCAGACTCGGGGCCCTGATGTCAGAGTTTTATGCCACCGATGAACCTATGACTTGACTTTATATGCCAACGAAAAATATCTCTCAGACATGTAGGTTTCCTCACTATGAACCATACTACAGATATTATAAGCCATACGCACATGGGTCCGAAAAATCAAAGATTCTTTAGTTTAAATTTGAGACCTTTAATGATAGAAATAGGATAGAGAATAGTTAGGTGTACCAAACGTCTCATCAGAAAAAAATCGAAAAAAAAAAGCTAGACCTGTTTCTTGAATATAGAAATAATAATTTTGGCGTATCATTAGCTCATGCTTAAAAAAACGTGTCCAGTTTATAATTGGCGGTTTTAACAAACGCACTGTAGAAACTTCCTTTGTCTTTACGTTTTGTAATCCACATACCTACATGTCCTCCGCCACCGTGGGGCAGGGTTTGTCAGATTGCCACATATTAAATCAACACGGTGTATCTTCTCGTCTCTTCTGGCCGGAGTACGGAGACACTGGAGACACACATTTCTTATCTCCACAATCATCCCATGGAGTGTAAATGTAGAGTTGCTCCACAAACGATGGGACTCATAGTATCCCGCCTGTCCTGTAGCATGCACATCACAGGAGCTGATGGCCACTGTTGAAACTGCCAAACTCAAAAATCATAATTCAGTTCAAACATTTTGGACTGATTATTGATTTCGGATGATAAATTGTCATCGACACGCTAAGAAGTTAACGTCCCTAGCAGTCTTGAGAAAAGCACTTTACCGTAACCCGGAATCGAAAAGAATAATTCTAGACCAAAATAAGACTTCGTAATTTTCCATAGGTTGCATATTAGGTAAGACAGTCAAACAGTAAAAAATCTTGACGTCATAGAAGTGCGTCACACTAGGAATAAAGAACAACACTTCTATCATATTTAATTACAAAATTATCTCCCAAATCAGGATTGACAGCGTCATTTATGATCTGCACGTACATTTATAGATTAATCAACTACTTGAATTTCTAATGAGAGTCAGGTTCTAAAATTGGTCCTAATGAATATGAAACGTATTGCTATTGAAATAGACCTCGTACCTCTTAAGTTAAGTGATGAGTTTAAAAAAAATACAATTACATATAAAAAATTCTTGATAACTGGCGAAAAAATAACAGCACACAAATTAGGGCGCCCCTATTGATATTCTCTTTGTCCGCGTGAAATTATTTTATAATATTACTTTGGTCTTTGAATCGGAGAATTGTTTTACGCGGACCCTAAACATATTTCTAAATTAAAAAAAAATGCCTTACCACTCCAATCAGTCAGTAAAAGTCCCGTAAAAATTGGTCCAGCCGAAGATTATCCGGAATAAACATAAAAAATTCATATTATATTTTCATAATACCTAATTATTATGGTTTCAGTTGTAACCAACGAGCGCAACTAGCATTCGGAATTGCCGTAATATCTAATAATATATGTAAAAACAAAATCATGGTTTGATTTTCCATTCCCATTTTACAATTTACCTTAGAGTAGTTTTTTACCTAGATTTGAACAAGAGGCTAATGCTAAAAAAATTCAATCCTTAGGACCAGTCGAAGCTGCCAAAATGACGCTCGAACAGCCAGCAGGAGAGATGTGGCAGAAGATCCGCGAGGAGTTGAATGAGAAGCCAGACTGCAAGGAGGCCGACCTGGCACACATCAAGGAGTGGCTGAAGAAGGAACCCCATCTACCTGACGAGTTTGGTAAGCCACGCTTTGTTACTGAGTCAATTAGTCTTCAACAAGAACTTATGTAAGTTTCGCACCTCATTCGCGATTACTGTAAAACCTTTCTGTCATTGAATTCACACACACACACGCACAGAAATAGACGTAAACAATCTCACTCAATACAGGCTTCTATTTACCGCTTTTTAAAAGCTTTTATTAGTTATTATATTCACTAGCTGATACCCGCGGTCTCGCCCGCGTGGATATCGGGTTTCACGACCGATGTCGGTTATCGTGAGCAAAAGTAATCTTTTCAACCGCCCCTTTCAACCCCTTACTACCCTTAAAAAGCAGCCGATGTCCTTTCTCATGCTCTAGACTTTCTATGTGTCTATGTAGGTACCAAATTTCATTTAAATCGGTTCAGTAGTTTTGGCGTGAAAGCGCGACAGACAGACATCGCATTTACGGATAGTCTTTTTGTTTTTGTTATATTCTGTAATACCTCCGCTTTGGAGAGGGTACTGACTCTTGTAAAACTGGTTTATACAGCACATAGCTGTTCATAATAGTAGTTTATGCGACTATGCATAATGAAGGGCATTACAACACAAGTGTGGGTTTAAGAAACAAGCCGAAGGCGAGTTTCATAATAGCATCACACGAGTGTTGTAACGCCTAATTATGTATAGTTGCATACACTACTTTATCTTCCCAAATATCATAAGGGCTCTATGATGGGTTCAGGAACCATAGGGAAATGACCAGCATTGTTACCAGTGTAATGCAATAAAAAATAAACAGGTTACTATTTGCATTCGTCGCTGCATTTACGATATCTGGCGGAGTGTTCATGTCAATTTCTGAGTCACTATCACTCATTCTTGACAGAAATAAAGAACTTATCAGAAAATTTGTCTACTCGTAACTGGAAATAAAAAGCTAACGAACAAATGACAGCTCGAAATGGCGGCGTTTCGGATATCTGTCATTTTTTTTTTAAATCATAGGCAAACGAACAAAGTCACTATTCTTGTGTCACTCGAGATCAAAATGTCGTGCGATTTATAATTAAAATCATACTGAATTGGTGTTTCGTATCGATATCTGTTTTAATGTAGATACAACAATAGCACTTGAATTTGACACCTGTTCCAAATTTTAACTCTTACCGCCTTATTACAAAAGTTAGTTAAACTTGGTTTAACTTAGACCTGGTTTATCTCGCGTGCTGTCACTTTCTTTTGAATATTATTGAAGTGAGACGTCATGCGAGATAAACCAAGTCTAAGTTAAACCAGGTTTAACTACGTTTTGTAATAAGGTTGGTAATGCTGGTCATTGCCTATGGTTTTTGAACGCATTATAGAGGGTTTATGATATTTGGGTAGATAAAATTACATTAAACTGTAGCCCGCGAAACATGTTTTTTTTTTACATTTTTTGCAATTTGCAGGTTAGGTTTTATACTAATTACTAAATACTACTAATTAGCTACTATTTAAATAAGCTATTATATAAACAAGTTACTATACAAACAATTTCCTGTACAAGTTAGACCACGTTTTTGTTATGTAAATGCCTATTATGTTCTTGAATTGTAACGATGTCATTTTAAAGAAATTAGCTTGGCACATGATTAGGTGCTATTGCGTTATTTAAGTACATCTATATGTGCCTTAACCATATTCGTTATTTGAAATAAGGTAGATCAGCACTAGATATTATATTATATAGTAGCTTTTGCCAGCGGCTTCGCCCGCGTGAAAATGACGATTTTCCATACAAACTTTCATCCCCTATTTAACTCCCTTAGGGGTTGAATTTCGAAAAATCCTTCCTTATTCCTTGTCTACATTGTAAAGGAAACCTCTGTGCCAAATTTCAGCTTTCTAGGTCCAAGGGTTTGGGCTGGGCGTTGATGAGTCAGTCAGTCAGTCAGTCAGTCAGGACTTCTCTTTTTATTTATCTAAATAGATGACAACTTTGTTATTAAACTCTTTTGCAAAAAAAACGGGCACTTCATATTTTTTTCTCTACTTCAATGAAGAAGGACAAGTAAGAGGTTTTATTAATTTGACGATGTATTGGCATGTTATTTGAAGAATCCTGGCATGATTCTGGACGTTCCAAATTTAAATTTTGAAATTAACAAAAGGAAAATAATGATTATTGTAGATTATTGTAAAATTGCTTTACTAATGGCGCGAATTGCTGAAACTATTTTATTACTGATTACTAAAATTTTAAAACGTTTTGGATATTTTCTGCAAATTAAACAATTTTATCTTTCTTTTTACATTAAATACCACTTTTTGACATGAGTGATAAAGCGATAAGGGCCGGTAAAATTATAGCCCTACTTGAAGAAGGTTGTTCGCAATCTTACGGCTAAATGTGAGTCGTTCAACTGTCCGAGGACTTGGCAACGGTATCAAGAGACCGGTTCGGTCAAAAGAAGACCCGGTTCGGGAAGAAAACGACGCACAGAACCAAGAGATGACCGCTTTTTGGTGAGTCAGGCCTTGCGGAATCGTAAGGCGTCAAGTGTGGACCTGAAGAAGAGCCTTGAAGGAAATCACTCCTTATGGCGGAGGCTCCGTTATGTTTTGGGCAGCAATTAATTCGACGGGGCGTACGGAGTTAGTTCTCATAGAAAATGGAACATTAAAGGCACACCGGTACATAATGGAAGTCCTAATTCCATATGCACAACCTGCATTGACTGCACTTGGGGAAGATTCCATTTTTATGGACGACAATGCTCGCCCGCACCGTTCTGGCGACGTGGAAGCGTACATGCAAGAAGTTGGGATCCGTCGTTTAGATTGGCCAGCTCGAAGTCCTGACCTCAATCCAATTGAGCATGTCTGGGATGTTCTAAAGAGACGGGTAAGATCAGTGCAACATGCTCCACAAAACATCAGGGAGCTAAAAAGAGTCATTGCAGAAGAGTGGGAACGTATTCCTCAAAACGTCATTAAAAACATCGTGGAAAGCATGCCCAGGAGGATTCAAGCTGTGATTTTGGCAAGAGGAGGTCACACTCGTTATTAGGTTATTACAATTTGTAACTTTATTTAATTAAACAAAGTAAAAAAATCTTCTTGTCTTTATTGCCGACCATTTCTTATTGTTTGGCCGTGTACATCGGTTTTAAAGAATTCATAGTTTTTTTTTTTAATTGCCACAGTTCACTTCACGCGTATTAATTTACACGATTATAAGTATACAGACTACGTCAAACAATTAAATTTCATTGAATTAACTCAAATCGACCTTAGAACGTAAATTTCCTAAGGTGCCCGTTTTTTTTGCAAAGGAGTGTATAATAACATAACCATACACTCCCCTGGTATAATACATAATATTTAAGAAGTTATTAAGCTTATCCATCAGGAATTACTCAGTAGCAGCCAAGGAGTTTAGATTTGTGCCTGATTGATGGCAATAGGCTCACCCCCTATTACATGGGACTTAAAAACATTACTGGCGCGAAATGTGGGTGTACTATTAGGTACACCTCTGCCTAACCCTTCGGGAATTACAGGCGTGATGTTATATATCATATCTCTAATCCCATCTGAATTATAACAAACATATAGGTCGTATCGAAGCTCACGAAACAATCATAAATCTGTAATGTATATATGACTCATCCTAGATATATCACACTGTAATAGTTTCTATATCCTGCTATCATTACGTTACCAAAACCTTGTCTCCAACATAATTATCCTAACTTCCTTTTTACCTTTCAACAGATGACCAGCGCATCATGACCTTCCTCCGTGGTTGCAAGTTCTCCCTGGAGAAGACCAAGCGTAAGCTGGACATGTACTTCACCATGCGTGCTGCAGTCCCTGAATTCTTCAACGATCGTGATGTCAACCGCCCCGAGTTGCAGGAGATTTTAAATATTGTGTAAGTATTAATATGAGCAGCGGTGGCCCAGTGGTTGCGGCCCAGACTTACGAACAGTAAGGCGTGGGTTTGAACATGGTTTGAACCCAGGTGCATTAGTTTGTGTAATTTATTTCATCACCACTGCTCTTAAAACTGTGACGGAAACATCGTGAGGTATATAACCAGCATTTCTTAGAACTAAAAAAAATCGAATACATGTGGCATCTTCCAACTCGCACTGGGCACGCGCAGGAATCCTGGTAACGATCCCACTGCAGGGACTCAGACAATCAGTATTGATTGTCTTGTTGATTGCCAATAATGTTCCCAATGCTAGGACACATGACTCCTCTCTGTACAGAAATGGACCCTAATCCACCATGCGGGCACAGTGTGGATTGGTGGATGTAATATTTCTTCCAAATTACTTTTTTTCGATGTTATAGTTCTTTTCAGAAAAATCAAGCCGTATTTCGAGAGAGAGTATTTCGTCTGTCTTTGTTAATTTTTTCTTGTCTTGACCATTAACTGTCTCCAAAGTTACATTCATGCACGTTTTATTAACTGGCCTTAACATCTAATTTTTCCTCAAAATCCTTAACCCCGGGGTTATCTTTATGTACTCAAGTGGAAACCCGCAAATTATTCACTAATTTGAATAAAACGAGGATTTATAATCACAGTTTAAGTAACTACTGAAAACTTATAATTTATTTCAACTTCATGCATCACGTTTAATGCAAACTACGCACTAGTCTACTTCGACGCTGTCGTTTTTGAGAATCTAGAGAAGAAGCTTTCAAGCTTCACACTAAGTAGACACTAGTCTACTTCGACGCTGTCGTTTTTGAGAATCTAGAGAAAAAGCTTTCAAGCGTGTTTCTACTAAGATTTTCAATGAGGTTGTCAGATGTTTTTCGATATCTTTTGTCTGTTAAGTAAACAAATACATTTTTGACTATTCGATCTTCTAGACTCCTTTTATTATCTTTCTCCCTTTGGTCAGCTTGGGTAAAGGCACAAGATAAACTTTGTACTATGAACACAGATTAAGTTAATCTGTAATCTATTTCTTCATAGTGAGTCGGCAACGTGTGAATATTTATATATAGACTACGTGCCAAGCAGTTATTTTGGTAGGTATTACTTCCGCATGACAAATCTAACTACAGCAATTTTACAAACCAGTGCGAACCTATGTTTATAATTAGCAGCCATTTTACAGAAATTGCAGTAATAAACATAATACTATATCCGCTACATGCAAGTGTGGAAAATCAACAATGAAAAGACGCATGTCTAATTATTTCATCCATGACGTTATTACATAAAATTACGTATTTTTATACCTTAGTGTTTTGTGAGAAATTAACGGGTTTTCCCTCCCTTGTAATACCATTGTACTTTTATGAAAATAGCCCGGAAGTAGACCTTGCAAAAACAATGATTAAAACCATTAAGGTGCCTATTCGATAGAATAAATAACATAAAAATCTTAATAGGCTATTATAAAACATGCTCCGACCCTGGTTTTGTTTTTCGCTGTTCACTTTTATTCAGACAAAAAAACAAGTTCTACTTAATGAAATTAAAGAAGTGTGATGTTCCATTGAAATGTAGTTTTATTACCACCGTGTTAGTAGTTAACAAAAACAAAGCTAGCAACTTGTTATTTTAATTTGCCACTTTTAATAGTTCCTTGTATTTAAGATGAGCATAATTACTATCGTAGCAAATAGTAGTGCTATGCCCAGTGTGACCTTTGAACTGCGAAATCACCAATGATTTGACGACAAGCTTGGCGCAGTGCAGTGTCGCGGGTTCGATCCCCGCATGGAACAAATATTTGTATGGCCTACAGGTAATTGTATCGGGTCTGGGTATTTGTGTATGTGAGTTTAAATGTTTGTGAATGGACCCACGATACAAGAGTAATTCCTAGTAGGCGGCAAAAGTTTCAAAAAAAAAAAATTGGCAGTCTGATGGTCAACGGTCGGTCATCACTGGTTCGAGTTCAAGCTCGTGGTTACTTGGAACAATATTTTTAAGTTGTTGGTGGACAACGAAAATACGCAAGTTTAAGAAAAGTCATAACACTTTCCAGCACTGGTGGACAAACCGATAGTGGACACTAGGAATCACCGAATAAAACACTGCACTTACAGAAATATTAATAAAAGACATTTTGTTTATTTACAGTCAAATGCCGCCGCTGCCAGGCCTCACACCTGCGGGAAGACGTGTCATCGTTATGAGAGGTCAGTAACTATAGCAATAAAATTACTATTCTGGTGTGACGTATTTTTATAGGCGTGTGACGGCACGGTTGGCGCAATGGCTAAGCGATTGGACTGCTGCGCTGTGTGTCGCGGGTTCGATCCCCGCACGGAACAAATATTTGTATGGCCTACAGATAGTTGTTTCGGGTCTGGGTATTTGTATATTATTATGTGACTTTATATGTTTGTGGACGCACCCACGATACAGGAGAAATTCCTAGAGTGGGGCAACGTTTAAAAAAAAAAAAAACATTTCCTATCTTCTATTGAATTCATTGATACTTAACGTTTAACATTTTAGTAATGGTTATATTAAACATATTTCAGGTTATTTTGAATGTTAATTTATTTTTTACAATACTGGTATGAAAACACTTTGGAATTCACAGAATAAATAGATCTACATAATAAACTCTTTTGCAAAAAAAACGGGCACTTCATATTTTTTTCTCTACTTCAATGAAGAAGGACAAGTAAGAGGTTTTATTAATTTGACGATGTATTGGCATGTTATTTGAAGAATCCTGGCATGATTCTGTACGTTCCAAATTTAAATTTTGAAATTAACAAAAGGAAAATAATGATTATTGTAGATTATTGTAAAATTGCTTTACTAATGGCGCGAATTGCTGAAACGATTTTATTACTGATTACTAAAATTTTAAAACTTTTTGGATATTTTCTGCAAATTAAACAATTTTATCTTTCTTTTTACATTGTATACCACTTTTTGACATGAGTGATAAAGCGATAAGGGCCGGTAAAATTATAGCCCTACTTGAAGAAGGTTTTTCGCAAACTTACGTGTCTCAGTGGCTAAATGTGAGTCGTTCAACTGTCCAGAGGACTTGGCAACGGTATCAAGAGACCGGTTCGGTCAAAAGAAGACCCGGTTCGGGAAGAAAACGACGCACAGAACCAAGAGATGACCGCTTTTTGGTGAGTCAGGCCTTGCGGAATCGTAAGGCGTCAAGTGTGGACCTGAAGAAGAGCCTTGAAGAAGTAAGAGGAGTAGAAGTTAGCTTGTGGACCGTCAGGAGGAGGCTTTTGGCTGCCAATATCAGGAGTTACCGCCTGGCTCGGGGACCTAAATTACTCCGTGAGCACCGTGTTGCTCGACTTCAGTTTGCTCGAAACTGTGCTTCATGGACTCTGGAGGACTGGAATAAAGTATTGTTTTCTGATGAAGCTAGAATCTCTTTGTGTGGAGAGGACCGACGCCGGCGAGTGCTACGAAGACCACGGGAACGCTATGCGGAAGTGTGTTTCGAAGAAATCACTCCTTATGGCGGAGGCTCCGTTATGTTTTGGGCAGCAATTAATTCGACGGGGCGTACGGAGTTAGTTCTCATAGAAAATGGAACATTAAATGCACACCGGTACATAATGGAAGTCCTAATTCCATATGCACAACCCGCATTGACTGCACTTGGGGAAGATTCCATTTTTATGGACGACAATGCTCGCCCGCACCGTTCTGGCGACGTGGAAGCGTACATGCAAGAAGTTGGGATCCGTCGTTTAGATTGGCCAGCTCGAAGTCCTGACCTCAATCCAATTGAGCATGTCTGGGATGTTCTAAAGAGACTGGTAAGATCAGTGCAACATGCTCCACAAAACATCAGGGAGCTAAAAAGAGTCATTGCAGAAGAGTGGGAACGTATTCCTCAAAACGTCATTAAAAACATCGTGGAGAGCATGCCCAGAAGGATTCAAGCTGTGATTTTGGCAAGAGGAGGTCACACTCGTTATTAGGTTATTACATTTGTAACTTTATTTAATTAAACAAAGTAAAAAAATCTTCTTGTCTTTATTGCCGACCACTTCTTATTGTTTGGCCGTGTACATCGGTTTTAAAGAATTCATAGATTTTTTTTTTAAATTGCCACAGTTCACTTCACGCGTATTAATTTACACGATTATAAGTATACAGACTACGTCAAACAATTAAATTTCATTGAATTAACTCAAATCGACCTTAGAACGTAAATTTCCTAAGGTGCCCGTTTTTTTTGCAAAGGAGTGTATATTTAAGTGTTCATGCGTTAGGCGCGTTCCTCTTTAATGGTGGCAGTGTGACAGTCCCGATACTGTATAAATCGTGTATTAAGTATGTCTACTAATACTAGTATGTCTACTAATACTAGTAGGTATTTAAGATCATTTTTGTCACTATGGGCATAGTGCGAAATAAATACAAATATTATTTTATTATTAATTAAGATTCTTGTGTGACCTCTAGAATATTTTCTCAACGTCCCCTATTCTCCCACAGGAGTCGACAAAGACATTCAGACACCTAATGTGGCTGATGCCTTCAAGCTGGCTCTCATGCTGGGTGACGTCAGACTGGCAGAAGAGAAAGAGGGAGTGGCAGGAGACGTGTATGTCCTGGACGCTTCTGTGGCAACCCCGACGCACTTCGCTAAGTTCACACCAACACTTGTGAAGAAATTCCTTGTCTGTGTACAGGTTAGTAAGGATCAAAATGTTTCAATGGTTTGATACTCCCATAATAGGGATGTTTACTAATTAAAAAAATATGATTCTAATTAGTCCGTCTGTTAGATTATCGAAAAATATTGGATACGTATTTTTTGTTTTATCAAATCAATAAAAAATTACGAAGATAAAACGCGTCAAAGATTTGAGTGGGAGGTGGTGACGTCACTGCTCGCTAAGAAATGTCATACTAATGTGTTAGAATATGACGTCACACGAGTTTTCAAAGCACTGTATCGTCTTCATTGTTTGTTTACGAGAAAAAAGAAAAAATATGTGTCCAATATTTTTTGGAAATCTATCTGACGGACTAATTAGATTCTTTTTGTTAACATCCC
Source organism: Diarsia dahlii (assembly GCA_949775195.1). Taxonomy (NCBI): domain Eukaryota; kingdom Metazoa; phylum Arthropoda; class Insecta; order Lepidoptera; family Noctuidae; genus Diarsia; species Diarsia dahlii. The sequence continues at coordinate 7,284,284 of OX459210.1, read as the reverse complement.
TATTCATTAGATTGTTTACTTATCAGATTGCAAAAGTAGCATCAAAAAGTTTACGAGAGTAGGTAAATAAAAAAATACTTGAAAATTATATTCTATTCTATTTTCTATTTATCTTCGGGGACGCCGGCAGACACCAGACGGGCGATCAGTCCTTTCGTTGTGGATTATTTCTCCCAGTTCCCCATTCTGAAAATTATATGGTCTTCATCATCATTCTCCGGCCTTTATCCCAATTCATTTAGGCTGCATGTAATCCTCTTTCTTAGTTCTCTATACTCGTCATCTCAGCACTTACATCGTTTCTAGCCTTATCAATTTATTTATTTATTTAAACTTCATGCACAAACGTGGTACCTACATGGCGGACTTAATGCCACAAGGCATTCTCTACCAGTCAACCTTAGGGTCAAATAGGACAGCATTGTGGTCGAGTACAGAAATAAATAAATTATGAGAATACTACTTTGTTCACATAAATTAATATACCTACTTATATGGTACATATTAATACATATGAATAAAGATGGAATTAAATAAACTAATATATATTAAAATACATACAAATAGCTCGGAAAATGAGAAACCAAACAGTAATTACCATTACTATCACACATTATGAGTATTCAGTAGTAAGGGGTGTAGTATTTACTTCGTATAAATGATTGGTTTTAAGTATAAGTTACGTTTTCAATTCTTTCATTCAATCTTAATGTGTTTATTCAGGAAGCCTACCCCGTAAAGCTGAAGGAAGTCCATGTCATCAACGTATCACCTCTCGTTGACAAGATCGTCAACTTCGTCAAACCTTTCATCAAGGACAAGATCAAAGAAAGGGTAAGCTATATTCCGTAACTATGTATATAGCTGTTGCCAGCGGCTTTACCCGCTACAACTCGAAAATTATCCCACGGGAAGATAAAATCGGGATAAAAATATCGTATGTGTTAATCCAGATTATAAACTATCTGTGAACCAAATTGTATCCGAATCCGTTCAGTAGTTTTAAGTAACAATCATACACACTCACAAACTTTCGCCTTTATAATATTAGTGTGATAGTGTAATTTAATTTTGCAAGAAGTTAGGTTATTGTTAAATGGATCAGTGTTATATTTTACACCTTAGACCTTAGTAAATGCATTAGTGGATCACAATAAATTGATATCAAAACAAAGAACAATTATAATGACTGGATGCAGTTCAACTAATTGCTCTTTGTTATGTGGTTCAATGTCATTCAATTACATTATTATTAAGTGTATAATAATTGTTCTTGTATAATAATAGTGTGATGTGTTATTTTCAGATCTTCCTGCACACTGACACCAATGATCTCTACAAATACATTCCTAAGGAAATGCTTCCTCAAGAATACGGTGGTAACGCTGGCCCCATGAATGACCTTCACAGTAAGTATCTTTAACTTCTTAAGGCTGTGTTTCAATAAGAGATGTGCAACGAGAGATATGTATAAAACTAATCAATCACGTAGCCAGCTACCTCAAAATGTGAAAAAAGCTTTAATTTGGTTAGTATCACCCTTATCCCTCGCTACGCATCTTTGCTCATTTCCCTTGGAAATGCAGCTTCAGTTATCAGCCCTACTAAATAAATGGAACCAATTTCACGTTACCTTGATGTTGGTACGGTAAAATATTTCCACTCTCATCCTCGCCTAGCCTAAATGTAGTGTTATTACACTATATTTATACTGTCTAGAGTCAGTATTGACTCATGGTCATTGAATTTAACTACTTATCAGAATAAGAAATTAACGAACAAGTCCTATCGAGGCTTTCAATGAACTAACCTAACCAATCTTTTATTCTCTTACAGATTCGTGGGTCAAGAAGCTAGATGAATACAAAGACTGGTTCGCGGAGCAGGAAAACCTTAAAGCCAATGAGGCTCTCAGACCAGGAAAGCCAACCAACTACGATGAGCTCTTCGGTATTGACGGCTCCTTCCGCCAACTGGTTATAGACTAAGCTACTCTCTCCAGTTATTACCCCATCAAGTTTAAAAGACCTTTTGTCGATTATAAACCATCGTGTTTTGGCGGCCTTTTCAACTTGATCGGGTATCAGCGTCTCTCTACTGTCGCTTGTTTCAGTTACCATTTTTAAATTTTAGCATATAATGACGATATGATTGTTTCTTGCGACTGCTTGCTGAACAGCTAGTGCAATTTTTGAATCTATTTCGTTTGGGTTAAGGTATGGAATTGTTTGTTTGAGTTCAGTTTGCATTCTCTTGAAGTATATGTTTTGTTTATCAACCAAAGTTTTGCTCAATTTGTCGTATCTTTGTTATTATGGCGTGTGTATAGCGTCTTTAATTTTAGGTATTTGATTATAAACATTTTCTTTAAAGTAATGTGGTTTTATTACACGACTGCCCCAGAAAAAAGAGTGTTATGTTATTTAATATTTATTTTCCTCTGCTTCCATTTAAATAATATTATAAGAGTCAGGAAGTTCGATGAGAAGTATTACTAAGTTCGAAAGAGATACCGCGGCCTCGTCACAAAGGGCTAAGAAGGAACATGGGTGGCTTTTAGTCAGTAGAAGGCTGACACTCTCTACTGCTCTGCCCAGAGCGGGAGGAGTCATTGAATGATTTACCGCTCACCAATAAAAAAGGGATATTATATAATTTTTTTTTTGGTAAATGGCTACTCGGAAATGGCAATTGGCTACTCAGAGCTTACTAATTTTATTCCACCATGAAAATTAAAGTAAACTTTTTTTTTTGCATATTCGGCCAATATTTGCAATTACTTTTAATGTATTGCCAAAATAAACTAAATTAGGATATCTTCAAGAATTATCGTAGGTATCCTAACTCGAAATAATTAATAAAGTCACCAACATTATCATAAGCTCTGAAAACGTGGTATGATTTTTCTAGAAAGTCCAAGAAGTTCTACTTTTCAGATTTTTTTCATATTTTCTAAACTTAAGTATGGTTCAAAAGTTAGAGGGGGTGTTTTTCCTTTTGAAGCGATTATTTCAGAAATTATTGACATTATCAAAAAATGATTGTGGTAAACCCCTATTCATTTTTAAATACTTTTCCAACAATATATCACACGTTAGGGTTGAAATAAAAAAAAAAACACTTCCCACTTTACATATAGGGGGGCTACCCTAATAAAACATTTTTTTCCAATTTTTATTTTACCACTTTGTCGGCGTGATTGATATACATATTGAAAGAAAGAAAGAAAAATATTTATTTGGGACAAGCACAGGAACTACAAAAAATAATAATAACCCAATAACCAACCCAACCCAACCCAATTCTGGGTTAAGCTCGCCTTTGTACATAAGCTTTGTAATTTATATTTATATTTGTTATTTTATGTGTGCAATAAAGAATAAGAATAGGAATAAGAATAACAAAAATGAATATAAAGCTAAATAAGAGAAAACCTGTGCGAGGCCAAAAAGTCTCCTATCTCAGCATGATGCTGCGATAAATGAAAACAAATACCGCAGCGCTGGTATTCTGATAGGGCCCACTGTGATGTCACGGTCACACCTACGGACACAAAATACATTCACACACAAATAAAATATTGGTACCAAATTTTAATCTCATTCAGCTTTCTAGTGCTGACGATCACAGAGATTAAGCGAGGACGGACAGACGGACGGACGGACAGACAGACAGACATGGCGAAACTATAAGGGTTCCTAGTTGACTACGGAACCCTTAAAAGAGCGCGGCCAGGATCTCTCCGAACCCCTGCAGAAATGATAATACATCTGGTTTTCGACACACTCTAAAATAAAACAGCTGTCATGATTGTTGACAAGCTAAAATAATATCCTGTTAATGAAACCTTGACATCGACACTGAATTGTGATCACAACTGTTAAATGAAACAATTTAATTCTCGTGGAAAACCTTTAACCGCTGAATAGTCTCAAAAACACAGCGATTAGTAACAATTATGTCATTTAGAAGAATAACTTAGTGTCTCTTTGTGTAGCTAAATATCTCTACAGAGTTAAAAATACATTTCTTTTCTTTACTGACATCACGCTGTAGAAATTTTTGTACATCTGTAATTTTGTTTTTGGATGGATATGCTTTGTTATAGATCAGGAACGTATGACCCACAGATTAGTTTAGTTTAACTGGACTTTTATCCGCACTTAGCCTCTTGATTGGGCCACTGTGCGTGATATTTAAATATTACCTACTCCAACCAACATAGGTCGTCTTAGAATTTTATTGTAGCAGCCTTCCCAGACTGCTGCAGGCTTTCGGGAGAGTTAATGGGGATCGTAGTTTGTGCCCGGTGATCTGTCACGTTCCTGCACTCTAAGAGTACGAGCCGTGGCGTTTCTTTCGCCTCCATGCATCCTCTGCACAGTGGGATACACACAGATGTAGATATACCTAAACGCAAGTAGGTCCGTATGTAAATCCAACCTGTTATTTTTGACTACCTACTACGAGTATGACGTGCGTCAAGCTCATTTAATTACTATACAAACAAGTCGTCAACATCATCATCATTTCAGCCAAAAGACGTCTACTGCTGGACTTAGGCCACCCCCAGTTGTCACTACATTAACCGGTCCCGTGCGTCTCGCATCAAACGGGTCCTCGCAACCTTCACCAGGTCATTGGTCCACCTAATGGGAGGCCTTCCAACGCAACGACTTCCGGCTACGTTTTGGTTCTTTAAATGTCTAGAATTAACTTAAGTTCTAGAGTGGTAATGGTGTAACGTTGTTGTTCTAAACAAATTAACTAATTACCACGCGAAGGTGCTTTTGCGTTATCTAGAATATCTATATTTGTGGGTTTACCCTAACGTTGTCTTTCATTTCTGTTTCTAAGATTGTTTTTGTTAGCCCCGTTACATCTTTGTTAAGCTGTTAGTTTCATAGAACCTTCTTTTTTTTAGAGTGTGTGAAATCATTAAATGAGCTCTCCCGATCTGGACAGAGCGGTAGGGTGAGTCAGACTTCTACTGACTAAAAACCACCCATATTCCTGCTTAGCCCTTTGTCTCAAGGCTGCAGTATCTCATTCGAACAACCCGCAGCCCCAACGGGAGTTTCATAGAACCTTAACATCACGATCAAGTGACATCTCTACCGATATTTAGGTCACAACACCGAACGGTTACGTTGACCGACAACCATCGGTCTTCACTACGTTCCGTTCTACTTACAAAACTCACAATAGGACGATTGTAATCTGGGTTGCTTTAGTTGCATAGCTCTACTCAAGCAAAACCGTGACTACTGCTAATTCTCTATGACTGAGTTAATTGCTGAATCGATAATTGTGACGAAGTTATGTAAATGATCTGTGAGTTTATTGCGCGAAAATAGTAGTCGTTGTCTGTGATTTCGGACTTTTTCCCATCCGCCCCTATGTATCTGTCTCTCCAAGGGGCAGTTGGGAAAACGAGTGCCATCGTCCCTTTTACAGTAGCGTTTCAAGGAAAGGATGGCACACATTTAATTTCATCGATCGCCGTATGGCACGATCTTCTCATTTACTCCTATATTGGTTGTTTGACCAGAACAGAGGCCTTGAACAGCTAAAAATAAAGACAGGCCAAAAAAGTCGTATATTCGATTAGTCTCGAATAAATTATTTTTAGATACAGACGCGATAGCCTAGTTGTCTATCATTATAGTACTTAAAACTGTACAATCAACAAACAATCTTAAAAATCAACGTATAACAAATTCTTTATCGGATGCAACAGACAGAGACATTAACTTCTGTATGATTGCAGTTCGAAAGCATGTAAGTTTGAACAAAAAAAAGTATGATAATAATAGAAATCAGAAAATGAAATGAAACAAGAACAAAAATCTGACGGTGAAGCCCAAAAGAATGGTCTTTTGTAGCGTTTGCATCTTTATATTCTAACTAACTTATACCCGCGGTTTTGCCCGAGAACCACTCTATCCATTGGTGAAAATAGCATGAAAATTAGTGCAGTCGTTTTTGAGTTTATCACGAACAAACAGACAGACGCGGTGGAGTAGTTTCTTTTATAATAATTACTAGCTGATGCCCGCAGCTTCACCCGCGTGGATGTCGTTCAAATTATATACTAAAACCTTCCTCTTGAATCACTCTATCTATTAAAAAAAACCGCATCAAAATCCGTTGCGTAGTTTTAAAGATTTAAGCATACAGACAAACAAACAGACAAAAATTGCGACTTTGTTTTATACTATGTAAGGATGTAGTGATAAGCATTGGATAATAATAATAATAAGTAAAATAGTGGAGTCTCCTAATACAATCACCTCCTTGCCTAATTAAAGATGATGATATTTAATAAAAACATTTTATTTCTTTCTTTTGAAATCTTCCTTAGTTTGAATGGATAATGTGAAGGGTAATATTGCAAGAAAGGAGGTGACTGCTAAGATGGCGAGTAGCAGAGGAGCTATGGAAGAAGGAGACCCCAAAAGTCACAAAGACCCCAAAATGAAAAATGTTCAAAAATCAAGAAAAATCGTCATAAAATGAAAAGTACTAGGCTAAACTATCTAAAATTTTTATGGGACCAAATGGCAACTATTCCGCATCAAACAAAAAAAGAATCACGAAAATCGGATCATTGATTTCGGCGTAATCGGTGTACATACATAGAAAAAAATAAAATAAAAAACATACCAATCGAATTGAGAACCTCCTCCTTTTGGGAAGTCGGTTAAAAAAGCCAGAAGTGTGATGATTTACTTTGAAAAGTCCTAATTTATCAGCCTTATTTAAAAAAAAAACAATTTTGATTGATTTTGTGAGGATTAAATGACAGGGTCGAGATGATTGATGACTTTATCTGTAGTCTGCTGATGTATATAGGTCTTACGGTTCGAACTTAGTGAGTGGTCTCTTTTATGGCAACGTCAGAGGCGTTGTTGAGACAATCAAAAAGTGCAGGTAAAGGATAAGATTAAAACAACTGATCTAAATAAAAGTACAGGGTATAATTTTTTCAGATTTTAGCCGGTTCGATTCCCGGGTGTGGGAGAAGAGAATTTTCGAAATTTTTTGAATGCAGTTTGCTTTCTATTCAAAAATAAAGGAATGTTTCCTTTGAGTAAAATTTTCTATCTGCAGTATTAAGAGTACTTTCCCTCCAGGTGGCATTACAAAATTCCACCCTATAAATACATTTTATTGTTATTTTATTCTTCTGCTCTTCACGGCTCCGACACAAGGGCGAAGAAGAAACATGGGTTTGGTTTTTAGTCAGTAGAAGTCTGACACTCCCCTTCGCTCTGCCCAAGAGCGGGCAAGGAGGGTTATTCGATGATTTTCCACCCACCAAAGAAAAAAAAAAAAAGGTGGCATTACAAAATTCCACCCTGTATAATTTATAACTATGAGTAGGTACCTACCTATAATTTATTACCTGTAATATTTTGTACTAACATCGTTTATAAGTTTAATTGTTTATGTTGTGTATGTTGTGTATGTCGGTGGATCTTGTTGTCAGTTAATTAAATAAATAGTTATAAGTACCTATTAGTTCTGTTATGTACGTACCTAATGTTGTTGGTGGTTCTACATTGTTATGTGAAAGAGCGTCTCTCGCTATCAAACGTAAAAGTTTGGCGAGATTAGAACTAAGCGACACCTCTGAAGGAACGATAATTTTCTTTAAATAAATGTTTAAAAAAAAACCTTGGTCTCTGCTGCAACTGTGGCAAAGTCTAAGGAGGCGAGGTGTTGAGGCAGTTTAGGGGAATGGCTTCCGGTCATCACCGTAGGCGCGGGCTTGTGAACGGTGAGTAATGGTCTCTCACCGTCCGTCCGTCCTTTGACAATGACTACACCGGCGTGTTCCACGCACGCCTCAAAGAGATATCAGCAACATTGCAGGGGCACGCAAGGGCCGACACCTGTCGGGGCTGCGGGTTGTTCGAAAGAGATACTAACGGCTCCAAACACAAAGAGCTAAGAAGGAGCATGGGTGGTTTTTAGTCCGTGGAAGTCTGACACTTCCTTCCGCTCCGCCGAGGGCGGGAGGAGTCATTTGATTATTTCTTACACTCCTAAAACAAAAAAAAAGGTGGGTCAGGGTCACCCGTATTTACACTTGGTGTTAGAGGAATCGATAATATCCCATTTTGCCAGATTATGTTTTCAGCGGTCTACTTTGATCTTGACATAGGTATGGAACCCAATGAGTTGTGAACTTCATAATTGGCCCCCGTTTCCGTATCTTTACGGTCGGTTAAATGCAGGGACACTTGCCTGCGTCATTCTTTGTAGTTTTCGCAGGAGCCAACAGGTTTTAAAATATTTTTATGCAAAAGATTAGGATCAGTAAGGTTTATAACTCCCAAAACTATTATGAGCTAAAAGATAATTTAAAAAATAAAACATGTAAAGATGTCATACTAGTGGGCCCCAGATTTTACCTCTAGTGATTGTGTTGTTTATTTATTTTTGTTTTTAGGGTTCCGTACCTGAAAAGGTAAAAATAGAACCCTTATTTTTTTACACATTAGTATCATTCATCACCACCAATGACACAAAATATTAAGCAGTTTCATATACGTAACCACCAGGTGCAGTTAAAAATCAATGTCAACATCCCATTGCCCAGAATTTTACTGAAATGGGCCTATTTGGCATACTTAGCCGTGAGGTACACAGTGCTATTTTTTTTTGTTTTGAGATTTTTCTCTTAAATTACATATTTTAGATTTATATTGTATGCACTTGTGAAATATATATTATGAATGTGTTTCTTTCTTTCTTTAGATTTACTGTAACGGGGAATTTTCGGGGAAAAAGTACAACTACTATAAATAAAAACTTGTCAAATTATATACTAAAACCTTCTTCAAGAACTACTCTATCCATTGCTGTAAACTGTATGAAAATCGGTGCAGTAGTCTTTGAGATTCTCGCGAAAAGACAGTCGAACTGCCGCGATGGATCACTTTGTTTTTATAATAATTATGTTGTTGTGATGTATGTACTTCCTGGAACATATTATACTACACACATGTACTACCATTTACTTCTGTGTAAATGAAAAACAAAATGCATCGCATTTAAAAGGCTAGAAAATATAAAACTGTTGAAATGATGAAACCCAATTCAGCTGGTTTATAAGGGATAAGGAAACTTGCGTAAAAATATCTTTACATTGTTTTATTTTCTTTGAAACTAAATGACAGTGAAGTCAAGAAAAAAACTTGAAAGATGCAGTTAGAGATAATTCATTAAACGAGACTTGTGTAAAAAATCTTAGAGTCAGTGTTTGTGTACAATATTCTAAAAATAAAAGTCGCTTTTAAACTGAAGAGGCGTGTACCGACAAAATCGATTTCATATTTGATGACAATATTGATAGACTAATAATAATAATAATATTCCACAACTACCACACAACGCCATCTAGTCCCAAGCTAAGCAGAGCTTGTGTTATGGGTACTAGACAACTGATAAACATACTTATATATTTCTAAATACATACATATTATAGATAAACTGTCATATTCATCGACTTTTTTAAGAAAAACTCATTCTTTAAAGTTACATGAACTTGGAGGGTTGAAATAATGATTTTGATGATTATAATTCTGTAACTGCATACGTCTTGCACCCGCGAATCATATTTTCACTACCCAACATACAACCTAGCACTGGCCTGCAAATCGCTAAAAACGTAAGAAAATTTGAATTTCGCGGGCTACCCTGGAACATCCACCTTAAGTCGTACAAGCAAAGAGAACCCCATATCTAAGTACTAATGTTTCTAGGACAAGCCCGCCACACTATTCCCAAACCAACTGTAACTCCTGTTAGCCAGAATCAACAGTGGCGACCACAAGAAAAGCGCCGAGACAATGAAGCTCGACGAAGTCCCAGAGAAGCGATTTAACTGTCTTGGATCCCGCAACGAAATTAATCAGAAAAGAATAGCGGAGGAGTAGGAAAAAACATAATTTCCACTTCCCTCCATATCAGCAGGAGACAGAACAGAACAAGGCCAATAGGCACACAGGGACGTATACAACTGGGATAAGCCCAGTTGCCTAGCACCACGGATATTATTGTCATTAATATTACTGGGTCCTAAGTTGTGAGCTGTTATATTTGATTCCAATAATAGGTATGACAAAAATGCTTGAACGCACGGAAATTTGTTCTAGTTTCTACAAGGTCCGTATAGTAAATAACTCCGGATGTAACCTGTACACTATTTAACATAATATTACGTTCATTCTGCCAAAGACTACACTCCCATAAAATGTGATGTGCAGTTTGTTCAAATTCGCAGTCAGATGTAGAACATTGACAAAAAGGCGAGGCAACAAGCTTGAAGGAAAATAATTTACTCTTAAAGTTACCATGACCTGTGAGAAATTGGGCGACACAGTGATCCACCTCCAGCCATGTCCTGGCCAGCCGCTCACGAACGGATGGAAAGAACTGGTGGAGGTGTCGGCCTTTGATGGAATTATCCCACCTACATTGCCATTCAGACAAAAGTTCCTCCCAGACGTCAGTCTGTGGTTTAAGTAATCTAGCTATTTTAGCACGGTCACGTTGCGTTAAAAAATCTGCGTCCGTGGTCTCTCGTGCGCAGTAGTACATTGAAGCACGGCGCTGTACTTCAAGATCAACTGGAAGTACCCCTGCCAGTACCGGTAAGGCTTCAGTACTAACCGTCCTATATGCTTTACACAAGAAAATCAAAGCCAACCGCTGACTTTGAAGTAATTTACGTCGTACAGCTCCTATGGTGGCCCTATCGGCCCAAACTGGTGCCCCGTAGCACATACACCCCAAGTAAGTAGCCCCATAGATCGTCTTTAAAGTTAAAATTATTAACCCCACGTAGATTTGGATATTCTCGTTAAAGCATAAAAGTTCTTTTTAGCTTTTTCACCGACGGTTTTTATGTGTTCAATGAATGAAAAATTCCTCTCTAAGACAAACCCAAGGTAGCATACGGACTCCTTCTTTTTCACGGGAACGTTATTAAATTTAATACTAGGCCATGATTTAAGATTACCTTTTAAAAGAAGTTGATAAGTTTTATGCGGTGCAAAGGTCAGACGGTTACGATCACCCCACTGGGATATTAATTTTAGGCAAGTGTCAGCCAAATTTTCGAGTCCAGCCCGAGTACTTGACTGAATGAGCAGCAGGCCGTCGTCCGCGTAACCGGTTAATGAACAGCCGTATGGAAGTGGAATCGCGAGGAAGTCATCGAAGCCTACGTTCCATACATACGGACCCATAACCATATAAAGTGGTACTAATGCTGTAACATAACAATATTGTAAAACGAAGTCATTTTAAAAGAGTAACCATGGAGTTTCTTCCGGCTCTTCTTCATAAGCAACGACCGATCCGAACAGTGCACCTCTTCCCGACGTTTTTTAAGTGCTCATGTAGGCTTATGTGAATTAAAATATTTTCAATCGTGCTGACATTTTAATAATCGTGTTGATTAAAGTATGACATCGGAATAGCCATCATCATCATCAGCCATACGATATCCACGGCTGGACAAAGGTCTTCCCTAAAGAACACTATAACGAACGGTTACCATTTGCATCCACCGGTTGCCCGCGACTCTCACGATGTCGTCGGTCCACCTGGTGGGAGGCCTACCAACGCTGCGTCTTCCGGTTCGTGGTCGCCACTCGAGAACCTATCTTCCCCATGGGTTGTCGGTTCTTCGAGCGATTTGCCTGGAATAGCCAATCCATGATATATAACTGGTATTCAGCTGTATTCATAGACTGAAAGCAGAATGCTACTAGTTACCTACAGCTGATCCCATCACACGACTTATTGTTACTAAAGCTAACTTGCCAAGAGTGTTGTCAATGTTATTTAGGCTATGCATAAATCATTCGTATCTGCCTAGTGGGCTAATGAGGACCATTGTCGTACCTGTCATAAAGAATAAAACTGGTGACGCTGCGGATCCTACCAATTACAGACCAATATCCCTTGCTACGATCGTAGCTAAAGTGCTGGACAGTCTGCTGGATACATACATGGCCCCTAGAATTAGTTTGCACGATGCGCAGTTTGGTTTCAGGCCCGGGCTATCGACAGAAAGTGCCATTATGTGTCTAAAGCGGACTGTCCGGTACTATACGGATAGGAAAACGCCAGTTTATGCGTGCTTCCTAGATCTGTCCAGGGCATTTGATCTTGTGTCTTATGACCTGCTGTGGGATAAGTTAGGAAATGAGAGTAATGTAGGACCAGAGGTTATCTTTTTGCTTAAATTCTGGTATGACAACCAACTAAATAATGTGAGGTGGGCAGGGACTCTGTCCGATGAATATAGGTTGGAATGCGGGGTGAGGCAGGGGGGAATCACCTCTCCTCGCCTTTTCAACTTATATATTAATCAGCTGATTGTTGAACTCAGCAATGCCGGTGTTGGCTGCCATGTTGATGGGGTTGCTATGAACAACATCAGCTATGCGGACGACATGGTATTGCTGAGTCCATCAATCAGTGCGTTAAGACGGTTGTTGAAGGCTTGTGAGGACTACGCGGTGGCTCAGGGGCTTAAGTATAACGTCGCTAAGAGTGAGTTAGTCGTGTTTAATGTTGGCACCAAAAGAGACTTATATGTGCCGTGTGTGTCTTTAGCAAACATGCCATTAAAGCGAGTCTCAAAATTTAAGTACCTGGGCCACTGGGTCACCGAGAACTTATGTGATGACTTGGACATAGAGAGGGAGCGCAGGGCGCTGTCTGTTCGAAGCAATATGTTGGCTCGCAGGTTCGCACGGTGTACTTGTGAGGTGAAAATGACGCTTTTTAGAGCCTATTGTCAGACGTTTTACACCTGCAGCCTGTGGGTCAAGTATACGCAGAAAGCATACAGCGCTCTGCGTGTCCAATATAATAATGCCTTCAGGATGCTTGTGGGGCTGCCGCGTTTTTGCAGTGCTTCGGGTATGTTTGCCGATGCGCGGGTAGATGATTTTTACGCCATCATTCGAAAGCGATGCGCCTCTCTCCGGCACCGAACAGATGTCAGCTCCCACAGCATGTTGAGGGCATTGAGTGACCGGTGGGACTGCCCGATGCTTGGCCGATGGATGAGACTGCACACACAGGTCGACTCAAAGTAGTTACTTTGAGTCGACCTCTGTCGTTTATGACGTCATTTATGTGGTTTTATGTTCTTTTGTCTACATTGTGTTGTATATTATTGTCTGTTGTTATTTGTTTTGTACTTGTTGTTTATGTGTGTTACTAATATTAGTTATGTAAGTTTATTTCATGTATTACTAACATTATGGACTAAGGTCTGCAAATAAATGTTTAATAATAATAATAAACGGATGACATTTGGAGGAACGTGTTTTACCTAACACACTAAACTAGTTCTGAACGAAAAAAATACGTAGAAACGTGATCTCTTGGTGGAATAGTTCACTATCTAACTTAGCCTTTTTCCCAAAAGATGTTATGGTTACCCATCTAACCGGATGCAGCTGAATATTGTAAATATTATAATTAAATGTAAATATTATACAGTATGTTAGTTTAAACGAGGGACATTTATTAAGACACAATGTGGCATGCTTACATTATACAAAAAAAAAAATGAAACAATAAAAAAACACTGATAAATATCACACAGAACCTTACCAAATATTTCGGAAAATTATCGCAATCCTTGCGCTTATCACATAAAATGTGCGCGGTTCAATGACTTTTATATATAATCCATTTTCCCTTCACATTTTAAAGCTGGCGTCGGATAATGGTGAAAAAAAAACGTCTAATAAAGTAAGATCTGGAGAGCGTCCAGGGGGGGAGGTCCCCTATTGTACCTTCCCTGACTCAAAAATATGATTATTTTTAGTCCGTCAGTTAAATTTTATCGAAAAATATTGGGTACTGTATGTTTTTTTTTTTTATCTAATTAATAAAAAAATACGAAGATAAAACGCGTCAAAGTGTGGGCTTGTGACGTCTCGTGTAGGTAAAATATGTACTGACTGTGACTTTTTCGAGGTGGAGTTTTCGAAGCACTTCGTCATTATTTTTTGTTTACGTGAAAAAAGAAAAAAAATATGAGTTCATTATTTTTTGGAAATCTATCTGACGGACTAATTCGTTTTTTTTATGCCCGATCACGAAAATCGAATACTGCATACCCTCCCTCAATAAGTCACTCGTTTAATCTTACAGTATTTTAATTTCAAAAAAATATAAATAATAATTATAACATATGTACCTATTACTTTAACACGAAACGACTGCTTGTCTAATCCCCAAAATTCAGTTGGTACTCCTGTACCAACTGAATCTTTTGTTTTAAATAAAAATGTTAACTTTTTCATCGCCTCATAACGAGTTTCTATGCACGTCACGTATTATCTCGACAAATTAAAATTCTTTCCTTGGTAAGACTGTTTGTCAGACTTTCAGGTCAAAATGTTGGTGCAAAAGTTCATTGGTAAATAAAAACCAAGAGTTCAAGGAGCTGTCTGGCATTAGGTAGAAATTGCATAAAAACAGTTTTAGTAAACTATTTGTCAATAATTTATTGATGACAGTGCTCTAACAGCAGTGGAGTAGTGGTGGCCCAGTGGTGGGGAGCAGTGGTGGCCCAGTGGTGGGGAGCAGTGGTGGCCCAGTGGTGGGGAGCAGTGGTGGCCCAGTGGTGGGGAGCAGTGGTGGCCCAGTGGTGGGGAGCAGTGGTGGCCCAGTGGTGGCGGCCCCGACTTACGAACAGTTGGTCGTGGGTTCGAACCCAGGCAGGCACATTACTTTGTGTAATTTATTTCATCACCACTGCTCTCAAAACGGTGAAGGAAAACATCGTGAGGAAACCGGCATATCAGAACCAAAAATTGGAAGATATGCGACAACTACCAATCCGCCCATTCCTCTCCCTCTCCTAGAGAGGAGGCCTGAGTCCCTGCAGTGGGAACAATACCTATAGGCTGATGATGATGATGAGGTTGAGAGTGCTCTAACACGAACGCACGTTGTAAAATTTTATGTAAATAAGTTTTTTAGAACACAAAATACGAGTTTCAAATAAACAATTTCTTAATTTTAGGAATGTATTCAATATGCATGAGTGATACAAATTGTCGCACAAAATTCTTTTATCAAAAATAATAAACCTAGGCAGACAGAAAGTAACTATAATCTAACAGACAAAATGCTATTAGTTTAGAGAAGCTCCTGTAAGTAACATTTTTTTTTTTTTTTATCGTCTTACTGACTTCAATCTTGCCCTAAGCAGAGATGAGGTCGACGATGGAACGAGTTTACCCAGAACATATTTTGAGGTGGCACCACGTCATCATCATTCTACTGCCCTAATCCCAATATTTTATTTAGTTATTATGTCTTCTTCTTCCATACTTACATCGGTGCCACATACCTACACAAGTACCTAAATAATTTACGTAAATGGATTGATTGATGTTGAAAAAACTGTCATATAACTGTCGTGCGGAACTTTTGACGAAACGTTTACGACGCGCGTTCGTGCTAGACTCAACAACTAACAGAACTACAAATATGATTCATGCACATGGACAAAAAACTTGCATATTATTATTAATTCTATTATTAATGCATTTTTTTCCTTCGTCATTATATTGTAAAACTCATAAGGCATCGAAGCAAAGTTAATATGGCATATAAACTATACCTACCTAAACCGAACCGGTAGTCCCAGACTATCATATAATGTAAATATCTATAAATATCATTAAAGTTGATCAACTCTGAGACCCAGAGTTGATCAACTTTAATGATATTTATCCATTTCTATGAAAAAATATATTTACTGCCGACCAAATAACATGGGAAAAGCGTAGAAAGATGAAAAACATAGGTAATCAATTTTCCTCTATCATTATGTCAAAAATAAAAAAAAAAACGTGTGGCACTCGGAGACTGCCGCGGTAAAGCTATTGCATAGCATTTTTTATCAATTATTTAATTTGACAACCTCAGTTGACAACCTTGTTATTTTCCGTAACCGTAGCAACCTGGTTGAAAATATTTTCGTTACGGAATTTCTGGATTGGATAGAAGCTATGCAATAGCTTAAAATACTTTTTTTAATATTTGTGTGTCTTTCTGACCCCGAGTAACGCGAGACAAGGGTAAGAAGATGATAATATTAAGAGCTACGTATTTGCAACTATTATCTTTTACGAGTCAAATATGTAAGGGTTTATTAAAATATCCGATTTAGCTAAATAAAAATATCATAATATTGAACTATTTTTAATGCAACATAAAGATTTTCGCCAAAGTCGAGAAGATGGTTTAAAACAATACGCGTGACGTTTCGAATTCGTTTTTTTGGCTTTAACTCTTCGATCAATACTTTAACTGCTTAATTTGACGTTCTTTCTGTTTATTTCGATTTTCATTAGACGAACTTTTTGTTTGCATATTTCTTCATATTTCGCTTAAACGCTTGGCTAATATTGCCAAATGCAATCTAGAGATTCTAAGGAAGAAAACAACATTTATGTTTCATTACTCGACGCTCGACGTCGAAAATTATGTGGCGGGACTATTCTCCGAACAAAAAAACATGTCTTTCACCTTTCTCTATGTACGGCGAGGGTGTTCATGGGGTCGAGAAGTACATTAAGTACAATAACCTAATAAAACGATAAGTATTTTTGTCAACAATTTTTAGGAGACTATGATTTGATTTGCATTTTTTCCGCAGTTTGATTCCCCAAGGTTGAAGAATAATCAAAGGTATGAACACGCTAAACAGAGGGAAAATATAAAATTCAAAAACATATTTTTAAATTAAGAATACAAATAAATGTTAATTTGTTCATAAAAGTAAATAATTGTGTAAAATAATCATATTTATATAAATAGTATTCTTTTTATAAAACACAATTATTATTCAAAAATTATTTATGCTGTAAGGGCTAGTATGGCAACTAAAACTGTGACCGAGAATTTTATATAAAAGATAATAGAAAATATAGATTTTTCTGTGTTGTTTTCTGTGTGTACATAATAAATCTATACATATAATAAAATGATATGAGAGTCAAAACTGTACATTGAATATTTTTTTAAAAGAATACTTGGGGTGTGATCTACAATCGATACCGAAGCCAAAAATATAGTTTTTAGAATTTCTGTCTGTTTATCTGTTTGTCTGTATGTATGTCCGGGATAAACTCAAAAAGTACTGCATGGATTTACTTGAAATTTGGCACGAATATTACTAAGAAGTCGGGTCATCCTATAGGCTACATATTATCACGCTATCACCTACGGGGAACGAGCAGTGAACCTTTATTTCTTCAACGCATTCTGTAACAACGTGTAATCTAACGACGCATATTTAAATGTTGTTATTATGTTAACCATGCTTTAAGCTAGCTATATACTGTAAAAATCACGCAATATAAGTAACTTAGGCCGATAAACGTAATAATTATTATAATTTTGTAGTATCAAGACAATTTAAAGCAGCGCCATCTATGGGATTTCAAAAACATCAAGTCGAATTACATGTGTAAGTCCTTTTTGGTTTTATATAATTTAAATTTGATGATGTTGGCGGGGTTAATAGTTGTTTTTAAAAGTCATAGATGGAGTTGTGCATTTTCTTCTTAAACATTGTATCGTTAATTCGTTTCAGAGATGAGCAAGACAATTAAAAAAAATGTGTTTATATAAGTTTTAAGCTGCTTCATCTGTCATATGTCGTTCTACTATGTCTAACTTACTTATTTACACTACTTTCATTAGTAATACCTTTGAAGCTAGGGGTCAGGTTGACGCTGTTTACACAGACTTTGCAAAAGCCTTCGATCGCGTTGATCACTCAATTCTTTCTATGAAATTGAATTGTGCTGGTATACATGGCTCTCTGCTGCGGTGGTTCGAGAGTTATTTAATTAATCGTTCTCAAATTGTTGCCTTGGCAGGTTATGAATCTGTACCTTTTTCTCCCGGGTCTGGTGTTCCACAGGGCTCTAAGTTGGGCCCTTTGCTCTTTTTGGTATTTTTAAATGACCTTTTAGATTTAATAAATTGTAATTGTTTAGCATACGCCGAAGATTTAAAAATATACTGTAGGATATCGGACCTGAGTGATTGTGCGAGGCTTCAGAAGGATCTTGATGTCCTTCAACAATGGTGTTTGAACAACAGAATGGCGCTCAATGTTAAAAAATGCCAGACTATTACGTTCACTAATAAAGTGAATTACATTAAATTTGATTATCGTATTGACGGATCGGTATTGACCAGAGTGTCGGTCATACGTGACCTAGGGGTACTCTTCGATACATCCTTATCATTCCGCAATCATATCGAAAATATAGTTAGTAAGGCTAAGAGAATGCTTGGCTTTATTATTCGTATGTCAAAACCTTTTCGTAATAATATTAGTATTATTTTACTCTACAACGCACTAGTAAGGAGCTCCTTGGAATATTGTTCCACTATTTGGTCCCCCTATTATACAAGCTATTTATTAATGTGGAATCTGTTCAGGCCCGTTTTGTTAGGTATTTATGTGTGAAGAATGGGATTCGAAGAGCTATGCCTGATTACAATGACAGGTTAAGGCACTTTAAAATGATTAGCTTAAATGTAAGACGTAACCATTCCGACTTACTATATATAAATATAATACTTCATAAAATTATAAATGGTTCCATAGATGCACATTTGGTAAACTTTTTTAACTTTCGGTCCAGCCAACGTAGTAAGCGTCATCATCGTATCTTTGAATTGCCTACATCCACATTGAACACCACATTTAATAGCCCCCTAACACGTATGGCAAGGCAATATAATGAACGATCTAAACGGATTGATTACCCCATTGATATTTTCTCCATGAGTTTCGCTTCATACAGACGTTCCGTATATAAACCATGTGATGAGTTTATGTCTAAGTAGTTCAATTTTTTTTTTGGTTTGTTTTTTGTAGTGAACTAGATTAAGCCCTACTAGGCACACCTTTTATTGTTGTCTCTAATGTTCATGTATGAATGTCATGCATGCCTGTTATTTGCATGATTGCTAAAATGTCAATTTTTGTTGTTATCTAGTTTGAATTGTAAGTGATTGTGCTGTTGGTGTGCCTATTATAAATAAATAAATAAATATAAAATTCATCGAGATTGTCTGTGATCAACGCGTGCTGAACACCTGTATCAGTTCACTTCTAGACGTGGTCATTTCTATCAGCGGCAATCCACTGGTCGAATATGGGTTACCAGCTCCCCAATCAGCACTGCATCAAGACCGTGGAAATCGGGAGTATAACACTGAGACAATTTATGAACCGGGCGAAATGACCACCATACGAAATTACCATGTCGCTTTGTTCTCTTCAGAGCAAAATCAAATTTATGACACCGTCCTTGAAAGCGTTGGGCAAAACCAGGGTAAAATGTTTTTCTTGGATGCTCCTGGTGGAACAGGAAAAACATTAGTTACCACTGGCATAATTGCAGAGGTCTGGATGCAAGGCAAAATTACCATTGCTGTAGCGTCGTCGGCAATCGCTGTCACACTGTTTTCGCGTGACAAGACAGCACATACCAATTCCCATCGATTTAGAAAGCGCCGAAACGCCTGTTTGTGGTGTGTCACGTAACAGTGATAAGGGACACGTGCTCAAGGATTGCTCTCTGATCGTATGGGATGAGTGTACGATGGCCAACAGGAAGGCAGTTGAGGCCGAGGACAGAACTTTGCAGGACATCCACAAGAACGAACATTTGATGGGTGGTGTCACAGTTCTGTTCAGTGGTGATTTCCGACACACGCTTCCCGTGGTGACGCGGGGATCGAAGGCTGACGACGTGAATGCTTCGTGGAAATGATCTTCTTTGTGGTCACGAGTTCGTACACTGCGCTTGACCATTAATATGAGAGCTCGGCACGGCGGCAATGCACGTGCTCAAGAATTCTCCGATGTCCTTCTAAGGCTTGGCGACGGCGAGGAGAGAGGTGGACTGGTGGCGCTTCCAGAGTATCTCGGTACTTCGGTAGAGTTTTATCCAGCTAAGAAGAACTCATTCGCTGTGTGTACGGGGACATCAGTCGTATACCGCACCAGCAGAATTCTTGGGTGTGCGAGCGGGCCATTTTAACTCCCAAAAATGATCAGACTGCGACAATTAACGAATCCATTATCTCGGAAATTGAGGGGAATGAAGTGGTCTACACCTCTATAAACACTGTCGTCAAGCAAGGTGACGCCACACATTATCCCGTGGAATATCTGAACTCCCTGTCAGCAAGTAGACTTCCAGCGCTTACCATCAAGCTGACGGTCGGTGTCCCGATTATGCTTCTTCGGAACCTATCTCCTTCGAAGTTGTGTAACGGGTCCCGCCTTAAAGTCATCTCGCTCCACAGACACACCATTGAGGCGAAAATTCTTACGGGTTGTGGAGTCGGCGAGGCAGTATTTATACCACGTATTCCACTCATAGCTCATAACTTCCCGATCCAGTTCAAGCGCGTACAATTCCCCGTGAGTGTTTGCTGAGCGATGACCATCAATAAGTCGCAGGGGCAAACACTGAGGGCAGCGGGTGTCGACCTCAGGACGAGCTGCTTCTCACACAGGCAGCTGTACGTCGCTTGCTCCCGCGTTACCAGTCCTGACTCTCTTTACATTTTGGCTGCGGATAGCCAACCCACTATTTGTTTATCGAAAATTCCTTGTATGTTATTTTTACCCTATTTTGTAACATCATTCATTGTTTTCTCCATCTGCTTCAGTCACAACTTATGACTTAATTCAGGAGAATTACCATAAAGTCATTTATTCAAAGCAGGCTGAAAATCAGCACTTTTTGAAGGTCAATTTTAAAAAAGACCTTCTCACTCTGTTACTGCACTTTCTGTAGATATGAAATGTTAAGAGAGAGAAACGTGTAAATGAGTGAACGGGTATTTTTAAACAAAGTGTAATCGTAGGTATTTTTTGGTGCTGTATAGCGTACACGCAGACGACGTCGCGGGCAGCAGCTAGTAAATTAATAACACTACTGTAATTATGTTTTTTACAGCACAGCAATTTATTTAGCTTGCTATGAGGAAATCGTTTTTCCGAGACTACCCTTGCCCTCGGAACTACTCACTCCTAATGACGTGACGTGATCCATGAACGAGATCTTTGCCACGAGATTTATACGAGATTTACTCTCGTCAAGCAAAGAGGCTCATTGTCAATCGTGACGTGGGACACTGCGCGCGCGCTGGGCCTTGCGAAATCAGTTTATTCAGTGATATTTTTTTTGTAAAAGGATTTTTTTTAACCGTGAGTATTTTTTTGTAAATTATATTATTTTTAGGGTTTATTGTTTAGGGTGCAAAGTACATTATTTACAAAATACAAATTATATAAATTAATAATAAAATATGTACAAGTACTCGTATCATAATAAGAAAAAAATAAAGGGCGTCAAATAGTTTTTATTGAAATGATCAATTTTATGTGTGATACTAAAATGTAATTAAAATGAAAAAAAAATTTAATGCATTAATAAATACCTACACGAAACTTTCAAAGGTATATTATATTAGCTACCTAAAAAAAATAACTATTCAAAAAACATTACTATCCAAATAATAACGTAAAACAAAATAATTACCATCATTAAATTCCTATTTAATGATGTGAGATATAAAAAAAACATTAACTCCCTCTCACTCACAATGAAAAAACAAGAAAACATTTTAATTTTAAATAGTACTTAAACAAATTTTTTTTTTTTTTTTTAGAAAACGTTGCCCCACATTAGGAATTTCTCCTGTATCGTGGGTGCGTTCACAAACATTAAACTCACTTGCACAAATACACCCAGACCCGAAACAACTATCTGTAGGCAATAATTGGTAACATACGAGACCAAAAGGCACATGAAATAAGTTTTAATTCGAATCTAAACATTTTTCAACTATTGGAAAAGAAGAAAGACTTGTTTTTTGACGCAAGTCGTCAAACTATATTGTTATTTAATAGTATCAGACTATTACTTTCCGAAATATAATGATTTAAATTAACAAACATGAACTTGAGCAATAAAATACATCAATTTAGGTACAGTTTTATTCCCGCTATGACGCACGCGGCACGCTAGATAAACATCTACCTAAAAAAAAGGACCAAGTGCGATCAGGCTCGCACATGACGGGTTCCGTACCAAAACGGAAAAAAATGCGTTTTTGTTGTATGGAAGCCCTCCTTATATATTTATTTTATTTTTAGTATTTGTTGTTGTAGCGGCAAAAGAAATATGTACATAATATGTGAAAATGTCAACTGTTTAGCTATCGCGGTTCTCGAGATACAGTCTGGTGACAGACAGACGGACGGACAGCGAATCTTAATAATATGATCCCGTTTTTACCCTTTGGGTACGGAACCCTAAATAAAAACAAGCCAAGTTTTATTATTCACTAGCTGATGCCCGCGGCTTCGCCCGTGTCGGTTATCGCACCCAAGTAATCTTTTCATCCCCCCTTTTCAACCTTTGGGGTCAGCATAGCCTTTGTAGGGTTCCCTACCCAAAGGGTAAAAACGAGACCCTAGACTTCGCTGTCGTCCGTCTGTCTGTCACCAGGCTGTGTCTCAAGAACCGCGATAGCTAGACAGTTGAAATTTTTACAAATTAAGTATTTCTGTTGCCGCTTTAAGAACAAATTATACTAAAAACAAAATAAATACAACAAACGCGATAGATATGGTACGAAACCCTTCGTGTGCGAGTCCGACCGCATTAAGTCCGTGTTATTTTATCTACACAACTTATTCATCTTTCTTTGGTCTTCCTAAAACTACTTCATGTTTAATTACAACGTCTATTTTAAAACATTGTGAATAAAAATAAAATAACAATCAGGGGAAAACACACAAGAAAATGTCTGATTTTCCTCACAATTCAAAATTATACGTAATTATCTAGTTTCATTTTATTACGTGCATTTATGCACAAAGTGCATAAGAGCAGTGGTGTGGTGCCTCAGGGGGCAGTGGTGGTGGCCCAGTGGTTGTGGCCCCGACTTACGAACAGTACGTCGTGGGATCGAACCCAGGGAGGCGCAATAATTTGTGTAATTTATTTCATCACCACTGCTCTCTGTGTCTCAAGACGAAAGTCTATGACCAGTGTGTGTTGCCAGTGATTACATACGGGACCGAAACGTGGTCGCTCACAATGGGCCTTATCAGAAAGCTCAAAGTCACCCAAAGGGCAATGGAGAGGGCTATGCTCGGAGTTTCCTTGCGTGATCGAATCAGAAATGAGGACATCCGCATGAGAACCAAGGTTACCGACGTAGCCCGAAGAATCGCCAGACTTAAGTGGCAATGGGCAGGGCACATTGCTCGCAGAACGGATGGCCGATGGGGCCGAAAAGTTCTGGAATGGCGACCGCGAACCGGAAGACGTTGCGTTGGAAGGCCTCCCACTAGGTGGACCGATGACCTGGTCAAGGTTGCAGGAACCCGCTGGATGAGAGACGCACGGGACCGGTCAATGTGGCGACGCCTGGGGGAGGCCTATGTCCAGCAGTGGACGTCTTTTGGCTGAAATGATGACTGCTCTCAAAACGGTGAAGGAAAACATCATGACAAATATCTTAGAACCAAAAAATTTGAAGACATATTGTGACATTTACCAACCGCACTGGGCACGCGTTGTGGATTATACCCCTTCCCTCTCGGTATGTACTGGGTGGATCTACAGACCAACCTAAACAAGCGCGACATACCGAGTAGTTGAATAATTTATTAGCTACGAGCTCCTCCAAGGAGCATAAGATATACGGAGATAATATAAATGACAAAAATTGCCACGCCCATTACTTTTGCCATAGCCACGACTGTTCTCCTGAATATTTATATTATTATCGTTATCGTTAATTAACACGTGTTTAGTTTTAATATTATTATATACTTACATTTACATGTAAAAACACGCGGTCCACAAACTCGTGGCGATAAGATTAATCAACGGAAATGTATGAGACCGGCATTGTTTGTGGTTTTCTATTAGTTCGTCATACATTCTAAAATTTTATCGTTATTAGATATCTAAATTATACTGAACTAGCTTTAACCCACGGCTTCACCCATGTGGAGTTCGATATTGTCCCACGGGATCATACTACCGGGATATAAAGTATTGTATGTATTAATCCAGGTTATAAACTATCTGTGTGCTGAATTTCATCCAAATACGTTCAGTGGTTTTTGCATAAACGAGTACGAACACCCCTTTTTTTTTTTTTTTTTTGTTGGGTGGAAAATCATCAAATGACCCCCGCTCTTGGGCAGAGCGAAGGGGAGTGTCAGACTTCTACTGACTAAAAACCGAACCCATGTTCCTTCTTTGCCCTTGTGCCGTTTATCTATCTATCTATATATCTATATAAATAAAAAGAGAAGTCCTGACTGACTGACTGACTGACTGACTGACTGACTCATCAACGCCCAGCCCAAACCCTTGGACCTAGAAAGCTGAAATTTTGCACAGAGGTTCCCGTTATAATGTAGACAAGGAATAAGGAAGGATATTTTGAAATTCAACCCCTAAGGGAGTTAAATAGGGGATGAAAGTTTGTATGGAAAATCGACATTTTCACGCGGGCGAAGCCGCTGGCAAACGCTAGTAAAAAATTATTTCATTAAAGGTTCTATCGACCAGTTAATCTTATCTCTAAATCTAATACGACGTGCTATTAATTTAATTCTGATATCTATGTTATTGTTATATTTAAGTACCTATAAGTTATTATTGTAGTTATTATTGTTATTGTAGTTATTATTGTACTGCTTTTATCTAAATGATGTAAATTGTCATCCTTTCATGTAACGTGCATTATCCATAGATATGTAGGTACAAGAATTTTATCTAACACAAAACCTGATCGATAAGGACAAAGCGTCATGTCTTTTTCGTCGAATTGATTTCCAGATAAGTAAATTGTCACGTTTTGAATTTAGGACCAACATCCTATTGGCTGCGGGTTGTTCGAAAGAGATACCACAGCCCAGAATCAAAGGGCTAAGAAGGAACATGGGTGGTTTTTAGTCAGTAGAAGTCTGACACTCCCTTCTGCTCCGCCTAGAGCGGGAGGAGTCATTTTATGATTTACCACCTTACAAAGAAAAGACAACATCCGATTACCGAAATGTCAAACTTCATTAACATTAACACATTTTTTTTTTTAATCTAAAAAACAAGATTTTAGTAAATGGAAAGATGAAAATTATCCATCAACTTTGAACGCGTATAGGTACAAAGTTTCGTGTCCGTGATAATAACTGTTGTGGAGTTCTTTCGTGAAGAGGCCATACTGGTTGCAGGATTAAGAGCCTATGATACCTCAAATTAGCAACTCTATTTGTGGTGGTTCAAACTTCGTTTGAAAAACTGTTAGAATAAAGTTCAAATCAGCTTGCACTACAAAGCGGTTGTTACGTCTTTCGCTGCGGCCGAATAGTGCGAAATTAGTGGTATTTTGCGGTTTACAAAAAAAACTATTGATTGGACTAAAAAAGTAAAACACTATGATGTTAGTATGTTGCTTGTAGAATTATTTGGCAAAAAAATCAGAACGATGACTTGTATTTTAGTATGTTGTTTGTAGAATTATTTGGCAAAAAAATCAGAACGATGACATGTATTTTAGTATGATTTTTACTCGTTAAGAGAAATTTTTAGAGGTATCTTCGTGATTTTTTTCTATCGAGCATAGTTAGTTGTATTATGTTTTCACAACACTATGTTACTAGCATATATCCTGAAGAATATTATATATTTTTCTGATTTTGTTTACTGCAATGAATCATATACTTTTACGCATTATAAAACTTACGTTATACGTCTGTTAGCCGCTTAAGTTAATAATATTATGTCTATCATAAAAATGTATTGTCACCAGAACAAAAGGTGTGCTAAATTTCAACATAATTGGTTGGGAGGAACTGGTATAAAATTCAGTTGTAAGATTTGACCTAAACAAACAAACTAACTATGAAGGCAAGTTAAATAAAAACTAAAAAAAGTAAACCGAGAAATCAAACCAGAGACACTTAATTCAAATTCTCTTAAGATTTCAGTAGCCGTGTTTGAGACAAAGAAACTATTAACCGGTAACAAATACCTCATGTAAGAACCAACATGTCTTGGAGTCAAAAAAATCGAAGACTAAAAACCCTCACCAGCCCTCATAGAGCTAAAAGGGCTAATCTGTGGGCATCATTAAATAAAAATCACATCGTCATCATCAGCCTATAATGTTCTCACTGCAGGGACTCAGGCATCTTCTCTAGGAGAGGGATGGGCTATAATCCACCACGCCGGCTCAGTGTGGGCTGGTTGATGTCACTTAATTTTTTTTTGATTCTAAGACATTTCGTTTCCTCACGATGTTTTCCTTCACCATCACACATCATTCACTTCAGCGGTAATGACATAAATTACACAAAATAATACGCCATGCCTGGGATCGAACCCACGTCTTACTGTTCGTAAGTCGGGGCTGCCACCACTGCGCCACCGCTGCTCAAATAAAAATCATTATTATATAATTTATCATACAATACAAAAACAACAAAAATACACTAAAAATTAGTACATAATATATTATAACCAATTTAAAGTGGGTAAAAAGGTGTACCTAACGGATTTTTTGTTCATGAAAGTTATCAAATCGGAAGCGTGATCAACGATTTTTAATTTTAATTTGAGTAGGGTATTTAATTTGAGGGTAGAAAGGAAACAACATTTAGTTTTCAATACGTCAACCTAAGTCAAAAGAGTTCATTCGCATTTCCTGCGAACGAGAACCTTAATATCAAAACATAGAATTAAGGCTCATAAAACTAAGTACCTTAACTTAAGGCGACACTAAATGCCAGCGACCTTGAGCGAAGCCCCACCCACATTTTAATTTAAAGATAAAAGTGGCCTTACTCAGTAATTCTCTTAATTTATCAAGTCTAGAATCATGAAAAGCGATTTTAAAAATACTACAGGTTATTTACTAGCATCATATAATGTTTTGGATTTTTCAAATTTGATGCGAATTTAGAGTAAAGGTACAAATTGGTAGCCGACTGCATGCAGCAGCAGCAGACGACATATTATCGTCGCTTCATACAAAATAATAAATTATTATTAGACAATTTCATAGAAATACGTAGAAACCAGTAGTGTCGCTGCGATACGTCGTTTGCTGCAGCTTCATGTCGTCCGCTACCTTACCTTAAAATAAATAAATGTGGGTAGAGCTAGTTTCGGTGCTGTTAGTGCCTTAAGGCTCATAAAACTAAGTGCCTTAACTACACATTTAGCCTAAGAATTTGCCGCTTGCGACATTTCCACAGACATAAAAAAATTAAATAGACCAACCTGCTAGATATGGCGACCTGTTAAATCGGGTGTCGCAACCATGATACTAGTTCCGCTCACTTCGTTAACTATGTAGTTGCGAAAACTATGAAGTAGGTATATTGACACCTATGAGTACTACGAATTGCTGTAAATAGACTTACTTGGTGTAAGCTGAAAGAGATCTATGTCGTGTTGCGAATTAGTAAATAATAGCTAGTTGGGAAGATTTAATTTTCATTTTTAAATATGAATGTCTACACATTCATATTTGAAAATAAAAATGAAATCTTTATTTGTAAACATAGGTTTTAGTGTGGTGTTACAATTAAATAGGTATAGATATTCCGTCTATGTTTTGCGTTGAAGCGTACAAATCAAGTTGATGTTTATAATCAGTTAAATATGAAAATTCAAATTACAAAAATTTCATAATGCCAGAATAATCAGAAATTAACAATTAGATTCACAATAAGATTCAGTCACATTTAAAGAGTTATTCTAAAATTGGGACAATTGAGAACTATTAAGGAAGTTACAATAATATCATCTGCCTATCATTTTCCCAACTGTGTTGGGGACTTGGGGTCGGCTTCCAGTCTATCCGTATGCTTCTGAATATATTTTACGTGCAGCGACTGCCTATCTGACCTCCATAACCCTGCTAGTTCTGAGTAAAACAATACGCCTTTTTTTTTGGATGGTGGGTAAAACGTCAAACGACTCCTCCCGCTCTTGGCATAGCGGTAGGGAGTGTTAGACTTCTACTGGCTAAAAACCACCCATGTTCCTTCTTAGCCCTTTGTGTCGAGGCCGCGTTGTCTCTTTCGAATAACCCGCAGCCCTGACGGGCTATAGGTATTTTACCCCTTGGATGTCAGACTTTCGGTCCTGACAACTTCACGGGTTGGTATATGTCACATGTCTTTGAATTTATTGGTTCTAAGACATGTCGGTTTCCTTCGCCGTTTTGAGAGCAGCGGTGATGAAATAAATTACACAAAGTAATGTGCCTGCCTAGGTTTGAACCCACGACTTACTGTTCGAAAGTCAGGGCCACCACCACTGGGCCACCGCTGCTCTGGCTGCTCAGCCTTACTTATATAGTCATTAGGAAATCTGCTATAATGGGATATATTTTTTGTTTCACAAATTAACGAACAATTATAAAATCGTGTCCGCGTAAAGTTAATCCATCCAATTTATTTATTTATCTTAAATGCGATATAAAAAGATTTTCTTCAAATAAAAACTTATGGGATTTTACAATTACTTATGTAACTACGCTAAAGTACCCACATAGATGTATTGAATACGGATCTACACCAAAAGATTTTTTGTAGTATCTACATAATTACATACAATAATAATTTTGTTTGAACTTCTGAACAGTACTGCTTCTTGAAAAAACAGCTTAATAAAAATCTTAGCAAATGTCACACAAAAAAATTGTTCTAAAAGGCCGGCAACTACAACAAGATTATAATCTTGTTTAATAATGATTGATAAGTTTTTAGTAGTTTTGAGCACCGAGATAAAAAAACTGAAAAGCAAAAAAACAAGCACATTTTGAATTAAACAAAACTTGGAAGCAGGCGGGGTCCATTTTATTTTCATTTTTTCTTTTCATAATTTAATATTCAAATGAACCCCGCCTGCTTCCAAGTTTTGTTTAATTCAAAATGTGCTTGTTTTTTTGCTTTTCAGTTTTTTCAGTCGGTTTTTTAGTTTTTTAACTATTTTTTTTATTTCCAACTTATTAGTCCTTTTGTTTGTTCTTTTGTTGGTCGCGTAAAATTCTTCGCAGATGATTTATTTAACACGTTCACTGCGCCATCATTTTCTTAAAACTTTCAGCTGGTGCTTTGGAGACCTAAAAGATCTCGAAACTAACCTACCCTTTGGTGCGTTTGAGACCTAATCAGTCTCCTAAAAATACAGTTTTGAATGAAATTTATATCTTCCAAAAAAACAATGACATAATATTTTGAAGTTTTTGTGGGTCAAGAGAGGCTATTGCTCTACATTTTGCTAGGTTCGCACGCAGTTATGACATTAGAATAAACTACAAATACCAAAAAAAAATTAGGTATCGATTGTATCTCTTACCGCAACCGAAGATAGTTCAATATGTGTAGTAAAGTAGTGATGGGAATAAAATATATTAATATCTCGTCGATTGAAAAAGTTTTTTTAAAAGTGTTTTTCATTAAAACATGGTAAGCACATTGATTGTTTGCATTGCGCGCAAATGGTAATGATTCATTTGGCTTTTTTAGAAGCGTCAGTCAGTGCTGTTGAATGTACGTCGTAATTTTTCGTAACAACCCACAAAACGTCTTTTTTTGTTGCCACGTTGGAAAACATGATCTGGTACATCTTCCTTCGGGAAATTCTGTAATAAAATGCATTATTTATATAAAAAGCATGTACATCACGAATAAATGCAATGGAGTCTAATTTTATTAGTTTTTCTAATAGTGAAAAGTTATTCGAGTGTCATAAATGTATTTTTGATCTTAGGCTGTTGTTACTTTTAAAAAATATATGGTGGTATTAAATTGATGACCTTTTTTGAAATGGGAAGTTCAGAAGCAATAACTGATCACGTTCTGAATATTTAAAAGTCAAAATGGAAAGTTTTTTCAACTTTTGTATGGCAGAATAACAGCAACAAACACAATTTTTAATACCTATATATTATATTTTGAATTTAAATATTCAGAATGTATTCAGTTATCGCTTCTGTACTTCCTCTTTCAAAAAATGACGTGAATTTAATTCCATCGTATATGTACATTGCCATGGGACATCTGTATAGTTCACAGTTTACTATAGCAACAAGTTTTTGTTATAATAACCGATATATAGGTAGGCTACCAGAAACTTACCAGAGAGATGTGAAATCCCTCCTGTGTAGTTTAATGCTTACATAAGTATAACACTCTAGCATTAGAGATAAGTAGCAAAGCCCACCAGAAATGCTACTAAGCTAAGACAATCTCAAAAACACCGAAAAATATTCAGGCAATAATAATAATAATTCATCGACCTCCCACGTCGATGCTAGGACAACACTAAATCGAGTCACACGACGCCTGCGCCGCCCACCCTCCCTCTCTTGCGTCTACGAGGCGTACGATTTCACGAGTACCGACAGGTCTCCTAACGCAAGGAATGGAAATAATTATACTACTGTGCGTTAGGGACCTAATCCATCTCTATATATTTTTTTATGTCCTTTAATTCACCTTTAAATAGGAAGCAAATATGTATATTTGTCTAACTTTACACGTTAGAGCCTCCCGCAAGGAGTGAAACAACACGATTATAGTCAACGCACAATACAAAAGTCCTGCAAGAGATCTGATAGATCTCGTAATGCAACGAACGTGTTAACTTGTGCTTGTTTATAGGATTTCTCACTTTGAATTTCTTTTAAACATATAAGTGTCTTATATTTTTGTAATCACCTTTTAAAACCCTTCATTTTGATACCCTACTCGATGGTATTGAATAAAAAAAATTTTTGAACTCCGCGATTGGGCCCCCAAAATCCACAATTTTTCTTTGTTTTTTAATTTTAATGTAGCCTATAACACTCGCGCCATCAAGACGAATCTAACGACGTATATTTCATTCAAATCGGTTCATCCGTTTATGAGTTATGAGGGAACAAAGAAACGGACATACATACATACTTACATACATAATACATACACGTCAAACACATAACCCTCCTTTTGGGCTTCGCCGCAGTCGGGTAAAAAAATAAATAAAAGTATCTGATGCAGAAAAAAGAGTATGAATACTACAACACATTATTTACCTACGTAAATAAGTTCAATGTGTACCAACTTATGCTCAGTGGCATTCTAATACATAAGTATTGACTTACTTTACGTGATACAAATATGCATGTAGTGCTAAAGTAGTACAATAAAATTACATAATAGGTGAAGGATTTACGTCATTTTATGTTTAGTACGTACGGCGACCAATGTATGCTAAAAAACCTGTTTATGCAGATCTCTTATCTTACGGGAAATCTATACAAAGCGAATTCATGTTATACTGAAATGTATCTCCGTGTGTAGGTACCATTAGAGGATTATACACAAAGTAAAGGTTTTAACATAAAATAAATTGATACAAACCTCATACTCTTGTATAGGTAGGTATTTTAGGCTAAGGGGACGGGACAGCTCCGAGACCGATTACCCATTATAGCTATAGTTTAAACCATAATTATGTACACACTACTGAATTTTCACATTTGAAAGCAATAATAATTAACACGTGAGCCCGGATCAAAGATCGCGTAACACACACCAAATTAATAGCTGTGTTGTTGTCCTTGGGCAACATTATTATTATGACTGCGTCATACCAAATCGGGTCATCATAGTCTGTGTCGTAGTTTTATCGTCCTTAACAATAATAATTGATCGAAGGTCCTTAATTAAAAATGGTCTGAACGTCTGCCTACTCCGCACACGTTCAGCCTAAAGCTCTGACGTCTTAGGTACTTTGTCCTGCGTAGACGCCACATAGTCGCTGCGTATTCACGGCGTAGAAGATACTGCACGATCGCCTTGTTCATCATCATCATCAGCCATAAGACGTCCACTGCTGGGCAAAGGCTTCCCCCACCGGTTGCCCGCGACTCTCACGATGTCGTCGGTCCACCTGGAGGGAGGCCTACCAACGCTGCGTGTTCCGATTCGTGGTGACCACTCCAGAGCCTTGCCTTGTTGTTTCGATACAATTAATAACATTCTTTGTCGAAGTAGGTACCTAAACCATGTTTCTTGTGAGTTGTGACAAACTTGGGGCTATGGCCAAATACATCCCGCCGGGGCTGCAAGTTGTTCGAAAGAGATACCACCGCCAAAGGGCTAAGAAGGAACTTAAAAAAGTAGGTGGTTTTATTCAGTACAAGTCTGACACTCCCTACCGCTCTGCCTAGAGCGGGAGGAGTCATTTGATGATTTCTCACCCTGCAAAAAAAGGCCAAATACATGGGTATAATTAAAAATAAAATAAAAATTGGTAGAGGGGTATCCTATAGTACGGTCAGCATCAGAAGTAGCTGAACATTTCGGAATTTTAATTCTTTTATGTACAGGACTCTAGCTATTATTTTTAATGTTTCATAAGATTATTCGTTAAAATTGTCCTTACACTCCATTAACATGTAGTAACGAGTAATATCTAACAAGTTTTTATTAAAAAAACAGCTTCGAAACTTTGAGTAATGTTAATATACTTCTGATGCTGACCGTACACCCACATTTTGTCAGTTATGTTTCAGTCCCATGTATGTAATAGGGGGCGAGCCTTGCTATCAACCGGGAAAAACTGGCCAAGTGCAAGGTGTCAGTTTTAGGGTTCCGTACCATAACTTCTTATAGGTTTTCCTGTAATTTATACGTGTTGAACTAATTCCTGTATTTTTTTCAGAATTTTAGACTCAGTAGTTTCGGAGATAAGGGGGGGGGGGGGAATGGTCGGACAGACAGACAGAGACACACGAGTGGTCCTATAAGGGTTCCGTTTTTTCCTTTTGAGGTACGGAACCCTAAAAATCAAACCCCGTGACTACTACGGTATTATAACAAATTATTGTGATAATAAAATTAATTTAAATTTTGGTTAGACCGGTGCCAAGAAAAGGTCAGTCGAGGCGGCATTTGTGTTACCAGATAGGTACAGGATTTTGTTTCTTGCTTTTTATGACAGCGTTTCCGTGAAAAAAAAACATTTACATAACATATTAATAACAATAAATTAAAATATATGACATATTTTTTGACGGCATGGTCAAGTCAGTATGGCCAATGAGCTGCATAAAAACTCTAACACCATCAGATTATTGCATTAAACAAATAAAAAAGAAAGAAAAATAAATAAAAATAAACGAGTTATTCCGGTCTGATCCCCTAAAACTGATACCCTAGGGGATCCGTTTTATTATAAATTATTTTCTATTCCGGTCTGATCCCCCGTAAAAGAATCGGATACCCTGTCACATTTTTAGGACAGTCAGCAACAAAAATTTGTACAGGTTCTATTAGATTTAAAAAAAAAGAATAGGTAGTAAAGTCCCACAAACTACCAGGAGAACAGAAGTAGGAAGGAGGTATTGGAAATTGGAATCTTCAAATCAAGTCTTTAATATGCCTTTAAAGTAAAGTCCCACAAACTACCAGGAGAACAGAAATAGGAAGGAGGTATGGGAAATTGGAATCTTCAAATCAAATCTATATTATGCCTTTATAGTAAAGTCCCACAAACTACCAGGAGAACAGAAGTAGGAAGGAGGTATTGGAAATTGGAATGTTATAGTTTGTGGGACTTTACTATCCTGGTTTCCTATCTGCAACAAAACAAGTGCATGGTAGGTATTAGAAAGAAATAATATAGATTTGATTTAAAGATTCCAATACCTCCTTCCGACTTCTGTTCTCCTGGTAGTTTGTGGGATGATCGTACAATTGTAAGATATAGAAATAAAAACTGATTATTTTTTCATTAACAACTGTTTTTCGGTTGACTGTACTTCACTTGTACTTGTGTCAAAAAGGGGATCAGAACGGAATGATAAATTACAGGGGATCAGAACGGAATAAACAAAAGAAAAATATTGGAAGTGGATCGGTTTGGGGGATCAGACCGGAACAACTCAAATAAACAGTTCATCGAACTTAACTAACTAGACGTTAATGAATGAATGAATGAATGAATAAGCTTTATTTAATTCCATACACATGCATACAAGTAACATTAAAAATTAGTAAAAATAAACATAAACACTAGTTAATCGTATATAACAACAATCAATGCTTCTCATTAACAATCAACAAACTAATAATTAATAGTACAATCAAATCAATACTAACAACAATAAGAATTAAACATACCGAATAACTAATAACAACAATTGACTAACTCCATCATATTAATAACAACAATAAACATTAATAATAACAATCGATAAACTGTTCAATCAAATCAACAATAATCATTAGCAATCAATTAATAAATAACTCGATCAAATTAATACTTATTAGCAATAAATAAAAAGTATTAATAATCGCCAACCAATTTCCATCAGATTGATAACATTAAAAATCATTAATAATAACAAACAATCAGACGTTAATAATACTACTGAAATTAATAATTTTGATGACCAAAATCTTCTTCTTATCGTGTGGGCAGTAAGGTCTAACGACGATGTGTAGGGTCACACTGTGGGTCACACCCAGTTTCAGAGTTTCTAAAATGCCGCAAGGGCTTCTGACGTGGTTTGACTACCGCCATTTGGCGGCCGGGACCACCGGCTTATACGTGCCTTGCGCAGCACGGAACCATCTTTTTATCAGACAATCAGGTGATTCAAGCCTGCAATGTCCTAACTAAACTAGAAACAGCTTACAAAGTATGCTTCACGTGGGAATCGAACCCACGACCACCGGTTCACTAGGCAAACGCCTGAACCGCTCGACCACGTAGGCAGTTAACGTTTCCATGAAAAGCAAACATTTAAATATCGTAATACCAATAAATTAAAATATGAGATATTTATTGACAAGTCAAAAGTATAATAACTCTGACACCCAGATTATGCATTATTCAACCAAAAAAGAAAGAAGAAAAAATAAAATTAAACAGGTTATAACATCTTATTACTATCAAACAAGATGTTAACGGACCGTCAACCAACCAGTTCATCGAACTTAGTTACTAACTAGACGTTATTAATACTACTGAACGAATTTTGATGAAATTTAGCTCGTAAATCATTATAACCTGAATGATTGTATTGTAGTACAATAACGTGAGATGTTTTTACCGAACTTCACGGGGGTGAAACAGCTGGAATTAGTTTCACTTTGCTTTGTTGTTTATATAAACCACTAGCTGATGCCCGCGGCTTCGTCCATAACTGACATCCGCGCGATGTCGGTTATGGCGACTGATGTCTGTTATCGCGACCAAAAGTAATATTTTCATCCCCCCGTTTCAACCTTTTACAACCTTCTTTTTGAATTAAATAGCGGCCTATGTCCTTTCTCAGGCTCTAGACTATCTGTGCACCACATTTTATGTAAATCGGTTCAGTAGTTTTGGTGTGAAAAGCGCGACAGACAGACAGACTTACTACTGACTAGAAAATAATATAGAAGGACAAGGGTATACCATACGCTTATCGCAAGATCAGCGTCTGCGGAGGCAGGCTCAGAAACGATATAAGCTTCACGATGTTTTCCTTTATCATTTCAAAAAGTGAGTTTCCTCCGTGCCTCGGAAAGGACGTTAAGCCATTGGTACCGGCTATCTCTTTGACAGTCGTTACAGGTAGTCAGTTACCCGAAAGTCTGACAACCAGTCTTACCAAAGAGTATTGTGTAACCTAGCACTAATTGGGTTGAGGAGGTCAGACAGGCAATCGCTCCATGTAAAATACCGGTATTCAGTTGCATCCGATTAGACTGAAGCTGACCCCAACATAGTTAAAAAAAAAGCTTGGCAGCTGGTAATTTTACGAGTAATGGCGATGAAAAAAGTACCTAGACCTGGTTATCTGTGCCGGTACATTTAAATGCTTTTATTACTAACATATCCACTTAACTACCATGATATTTCTATATGTATCTCACTACACAATCACATGCTACCTTATAACAGGAGCATGTTTAAGCACTTGACCTCAACCACCAGAATATTACAACTATTTACTACTGATGGTCCGATAGTTTTCACCCCTATGCCCTTAGTAATAAGGTGGAAATGTGGTCGACTGTCAGTTAGCTCGGTAGTCCAATAAAGTCGGTTTACAATTAAACTACCACCAATCTTGCATCTCTATAAACATTTTTTTTTTACTGTATTTATTATTCCACTGCTGGGCAATGACCTCGCAAGAGTTTTTCCCTTTGCCAGCTAGAACCAGCCCTCTCGGTACGCGTGGTCTCGCCATCTCTTTTTAGGCAGCCTCGGCGGCTGCTTCCATATTTTGGCAACCATTGTGTGCCGACTTTTGTCCAGTAAAATCACTCACTCACTCTTACTGAAAAGTTTGTATACGTTGCTGTAACAAATAAGTCTGCCAAATTATAGTGATCTTTATTTTCTCTACTAGAAAGTTGATGTTAGACTGCAGCTATTTGAGGTAGTAGAACTGTGAAATGGCATTACATAGATATAACAGCTAGTCATTTCGGAAGTGACACATCCATTCCATTACCCTTATCGTCTAGATTACAACAATACTTATTAAGTATTGTAAAAGTATGGATATCATTGATAACGTATATTATCGGTGGATATGAGTTTAGGCAGATCAGTATTAAGTTATTAGGCGAAGAGTGTGTATTGGGTCGACGGGTAAGCAAAAATTTGTTTTTGAAAACATAACACTCTTTTATAAGGGAGCTACCCCTACAGATTGGAGAGTTTTAATAATATTTGTGTTTAGTATGTTATTGAAAAATAGACTTTTAGTAAAGGCTATTATTTTGTACCAGCTTATATGCCCGCGGCTTCGCCCCCGTGGTGTTTGATAAATGGTCCTACGGAATCATATTACTGGGTTAAAAAGTAGCCTATGTGTTAATCCAGGTAATAAACTATCGGTGTGCAAAATTTCATACAAATCCGTTCAATAGTTTTTGCGTGAAAAAGTAACAAACATCCTGCCATCCATCCATTCTCGCAAACATTCCCATTTATAATATTAGTAGGATTATAGCTTGGTGAATCTTGTTAGATTCACCAAGCTATAATCCTACTAACATTGAACATCCTTTTTATAACTGGGTAAATCCTCATGGATAACTCCGTCTTGGGTGAGTGGAGGGTTACGAGTATGTCGGATTTTATCCAATGAAAATCTCACTGTTCCTACTCATCATCATCATCAGCCGTAAGACGTCCACTGCATAGAACGCCATACAGAACGGCGGCCTGCCGTTTGCATCCACCGGCTGCCTGCGACTCTCACGATGTCGTCGGTCCACCTGGCGGGAGGCCTACCAACGCGTCGTCTTCCGGTTCGTGGTCGCCAGTCGAGGACCTTCCTATCCCATCGGTTGTCGGTTCTTCGAGTGATGTGGCCTGCCCATTGCCACTTCAACTTGCATATTCTGAGAGCTATGTCGGTGACCCTGGTTCTTACTACTACCATGTAATGAGGGCCCCGGACATAAAAGTACATTCCCGCGCGACCCCCGCGCTTTTAGCCCACCATTCCCGAAGGGCTCCATCACCAAGTGAGCCTATACATCGATATTGATATCCGCACGTACGTCACTTGTTTGGGCCCGGCTGGTCGAGCGACGTCAAACCATGATTAGTCAGCATTGTGACTAACCTAACTGAATCACCTTGTTTTCACCACCGTACCTACTATTATAGTCTTGTTTTGTCCAGCACTTAGTATATTATTAGCAGTTCAATATGCTATGTTTTCCTGCTATGTAGATTTTTACCCATCTGGCTGTTGGTGTATCTAAGCGTTTTAAAGTTGTTTTCCCAAAGCATGATCACTCCATACTGACTTACTCAGAGTTTTTGTTTGCTCAAGTTTTATGACTACCTACCTACTGTATCTTCAAATGAAAATGGGGGTTACTACTACGACTACGATGGAAGGTCCTGCAGGGCTAACATGCGCAAGTCGACAAAATTTTGTCGACGCATTATCTCGTGCTGAGACGACTTATGTCTGTTTGTCGATGGGAGTTAACATGGCGACACTTTTATCTCGTGTCGTTCTGTTAAAGAACTCATGTCGTTCTGTCAAACCTGTTTTTGTCGTCAGGCTCTAACATGCGCGCTTTATTTAGTCGAATTTTGACATTTTCCTATGACAAGTTTGTCGTTGATGGTTTTCGTAGACGAGAAACCGCGACAAACAGAGAAAAAAACTAAAAAAGAGGGCAACAGTGTTCTGTGAAATTAAACAATGTATGTATAATGGCGGTGCCGTACTATAATTATCTTTTAACTGTTTGAGGAAAGGGAAGCAAGAAAAATACAGAGGAAGGTGCTTCGCGACGTCTGCAACCCATTCGACTTAGGGATAACGAGTTCAAAGCCTATGGCTATTTATTTCAATAAAGAACATTGATTAAAGAGTTGCTAATAAACTAACATGCATCTCCGCCATCTGTGACGGGATTTTGATCTAATACTTACAATCTCTTTGATGCCAAAGCCATCTTCTTTCTAACAATCCAACAATTTTTCAAATTGTATTGAAAATATTTAATATAACGTGAACCACAACTATCAACAAATTTTTAAATTCAAAATTTTTGAATTGACAAAATGTCAGAGACAATTTTAAGGTCGCGTTCACAAATATGGCAGCGTTCACGCAATTCCCACCAATATTGACCGAATGAAACCGGCGTTACTAAACTAGACTATGGTATGTTTTCATGAAATGGCAACATCAGTTATCTCGCGTCGAGAAGGAGAAGTCACGCGAGATATCTTCTCGAGCGTGGTGCGCATGTTAGGAAAAGTGACAAACGAATCGAGAACGACAAAATTTGTCATCTCGTTTAAGAGATATGTCGACTTGCGCATGTTAGCCCTGCTGGGTGACATATAGACAACTCAAGTGCACATGTCAATCATAATAATGGAGAGAAGTGGAAATTATGTTTTTTCTTACTCCTCCGCTATTCTTTTCTGATTAATTTCGTTGCAGGATCCAAGACAGTTAAATCGTTTCTCTGGGACTTCGTCGGGCTTCATGTTTTTTCTTGTGGTCGCCACTGTTGATTTTGGCTTACAGGAGTTACAGTGGTTTAGGGATAGTCATAAACATAACTGACAATACTTTTTTATTTTCCAGAATTTAAAATGGCGTCAGCTTCAGTGATGCTGGTACAGCCCGAAGGCGAGATGTGGGAGAGGATCAAGGTGGAGCTCAACGAGAATGTGAACACCAGAGACCAGGACTTGGCAGCCATCAAGGAATGGCTGAAGCAGCAGCCACATCTGCCAGATGAATGGGGTGAGTCTGATGAAGATTATAATAAAGTGTTTTTATTTGATTATGTATGTTGATGGACGGAGAGGGACGCCAAAGCAACGATAGATGGAATGAGTGGGAAATTATAAAATATCAAAAGTTAAAGAGTCTCGTTGGTCGCAAGCGCGGCTGCTGAGCACGATGGGCCGGGATGGGATTTGGCTGTCGATTCCCATGACAGGCAAATTATTATTGGGTTTTTCCATCTGGAATTTATCAGTAGCAGTTACAGAGTCTGCATTAGTGCGGGGTTGATGGTGATAAGCTCTTCCCTTTTGCATGGGACTTCAACTTAACTGACGACTTGTAGGTGTACGTACTATAAGGTACACCTTCTTGTTTTTTTGGAGTTTGGGAAATCATCAAATGACTCCTCTTGCTCTGGGCAGAGCGGTAAGGAGTGTCAGACTTCTACTGACTAAAAACCACCCATTTTCCTTGGCTTCTTAGCCCTATGTGCCGAGGCCGCGGTATCTATTGAGCACACCTCTGCTCAGCTATAACTTTATGTTGTCCAAATATTTCTCACCAGAGGACCGTGCCCTGATGACCTTCTTACGAGGAGCCAACTTCTCCCTGGAGAAATGCAAGAAGAAGCTGGACTTGTACTTCACGATGAGGGCAGCCTGCCCCGAGTTCTTTTCCAACAGGGACATCACGAGGCCAGAGCTCCTGGACCTTATAACCAGAGCGTAAGTGTCATTTTTATTTGATTTCAGTTTTGGAAAAAGGTGGAGAATGATGATGAGGATTAGATGGAAACAGAAAGCACTGAAACTGTAAGCCTACATAATCCCACTGCTGGGCAAAGGCTCCATGATTTCCAGTTGTATCGATCCAAGGCCAATATGATCTACTGGTCACTGGTTTTGTTCAACTCGTCCCACCACTTCGTTCTTCTTCTTCGTTCGAAGTCTTCTAGCTATGTCAGGGCTCCAGAAAGTGACTATTTTAGCCCACAGCTCATTGGGCATACGGCAGTCGTTGCCAGTCTAGTCCCACTTCAACTTAGTGGCTGTATGAGCAAAGTCAGTAATTTACACTATGGAGCGTAGTGTGTTTCGTACACGATCGATGAGTTTGTCGCTTAATTGGCTGCGCTCCATAGCATGATCAATGAGTTTAACGCCCAAATACTCGAACGTCACTCAATTTTAAGTTGCACTTAAATCTCGTGCTGTCTTTGTTACTTTAACGCAGAGTGACAGAGATAGCAGCAGTTTTGAGGGTGACGTTCGAGTATTTGGGCGTAAGTCCTATAGAATAATTGAAGTATGTCTAGAAA
Organism: Diarsia dahlii; assembly: GCA_949775195.1. Classification (NCBI taxonomy): domain Eukaryota; kingdom Metazoa; phylum Arthropoda; class Insecta; order Lepidoptera; family Noctuidae; genus Diarsia; species Diarsia dahlii. Next base: position 7,243,558 of record OX459210.1, on the reverse strand, counting down.
TGAGACCTGAAACTTATCTCGAAATTCATACTTACTATCAGGTCAAGCACGGTCAGCAGCAGAAGTAGCCGAACATTTCGGAATTTTAATTATTTGATGTACAGGACTCCAGTTATTATTGTTAATGTTTCAGAAGATTATCCTTTAAAATATTTATTACTCTTCAATTACTTGTTTAACGAGTAGGTACCTAATATCTAAATTTTTTTATTAAAAATCCTGCTTTGACACTTTGAGTAGAGTTAAACTACTTTTGTTGCTGACCGTGCCAAACTGGAGAGGGGACTAAACACTACTAAATAACTAAACAGACCAATTAAAAATGTTGCAAGTAACGTCTTTTGTCGAAGAAAATTGCCGATCATATTTTGCGTAGTTACGCAAATACTGGATATCCACATGTTTATTCAGTACTTACAGTAGTATACTAATAAGAGCTTTGCTACACATTATGCAACACTCAAATTAGATTGTAGAACAAAGACTAAAACGACCTTAATTTCTCCTATTTCAGGCAAGGACCCACAATGCCCGGTTTGACACCCTCCGGAAGAAGAGTTACCATTTGCAAAGGTAAGCTTTTTCAAAACTGATTAATCAGGAAAAGCTTTTGGGTAAATAACAACAGAAGCTCGGGTCTATCTTTAGGTTAAGCCGTTCTTACCTAGGTTGGTCCGTCGATGGGTGACCACCCATTACATACCGAGTTTCCTCCGTGCCTCGGAAAGTACGTTAGTCTTTCGGTCCCGATTGTGATTTGTAGATTTTTGACAGTCGTAACAGGTAGGTAGTTATAATAACCAGTCTTGCTTGCCATACAATATCGTATTGCAAGACAAGAACATCGTATACACAAACGACAGAATATCGTATTACCAATATTTTATTACTAATAGTGCATGGGCACACGATTCGTTGCGGGGCCGCACCGCAAAGATTCCGACGAATCGCCTTCAATTTCACTGGTCGTGTGCCCGCCGATTGGTCGAAGTCATTTCCATATTTATTTTATACTGTGTCATTGCGGTGCGGCGCCGCAACGCATCGTGTGCCCCGGCACATAGGGTTCAATGGGTTGTGGAGGTAAGATAGGCTTCATTAAAAATAATGATATTTATTGATAGGCCTCTTCTAATTATTGGTAGTTTCAACAACTGGTTAAACTGGACGCCTACCCCAACATAGTTGGAAAAAAGCTAGGTAGACGAAACTTGATACTCTGCAATAACGGCAAAGAAATCAAGCGAAACTAAATCACCTGCTTATAACTATCAAATATATTCAAAAATTATCCATCAAATCCTGTTTAAAAAGTCTGCGAATGTTAGATTTGAATTTTAATGGCCTAAAGTGGTTGACATTCAAGATTGAATAATAAAATATGTAAACTAGGAACAGATAAGAATTTTGATCAATTTCCACGCGTGACACGTAGCGTTATGCATATTATCGACACAAGTCTCCACGCAATGGGCACGGTAATGAGCAATGGGTGCCTGATAGCTGCGGGTTGGTCGAACGAGATACCGTGGCCTCAAAGGGCTAATAAGGAACATGGGTGGTTTTTAGTCAGTAGAAGCCTGACACTCCCTACTGCTCTGTCCAGAGCGGGGGGAGTCATTTGATGATTTCTCATCCTCCAAAAAAAAAAACGGGTGCCTGATAATGGCAGTAGCCAGCAGGCCCAAGAAATGACGTGGATGACCAAGAAACCTAACGACACCATTTAAAAGAAAAAATAAATAGAAAGAAAACATATTTATTTAGCACAATATGCCACAAGTGCACACAACAAACAATAGAAAATAAAATGAACAAACAAACGAAAAATAAAAAAAAAGAGTGTGCATCTCACGGCTGCGCCAAGTAGGACCAGTTCAGCAAACTGCCGAGCAGCTAGTGCCCGACGCTGGTTTTCAACTGGCCCTGAGATGGTGATGTAACGAACGTAAAACAGTTTTAGTCCCTTGTTTATAAGTGTGTATGTGTCTGAGAAGATACTTAGATATATGAAATATATGTAAAATAATAATACAAATAAGAAAACTTAGCAATATAATAAAAATAGAAGAATAAATAAATAAATAAAAATGGTGAAAAGTGCAAGACAGAACGGAACAAAAATAACCCTCCTTTTGGGCTTCGCCGCAGTCGGGTAAAAAATGAAACGGGAGAATAATTGACACATAAACCTGTTTTGCACGCTCCCAACTTCCAAACGCATCATTACGAAACCATGCATTGCAACATTTGCAACTCGTCGCTCAATACGCTGCAAGCAGCCGAGCGCGATGGTCTATAATAATAAAGTTACGTTAGATGTCAACGGAGAATATTGCCGAAATTAGGTGCGATTGGCAATTGTGTGGTTACGATACATGACATACAATATATTTTAATATATTTCCGACGAGAGTGGACGTAAAAAAATAAAAAAAATAAAAAAAACGTGTGGCACTCGGAGACTGCCGCGGTAAATCTATTGCATAGCATTTTTTATCAACTTATGCAATAATAGGTATAAATAATTAGGTATTAATAGTGTAATTACACACCAAAATAATTATTCATTCAAAAAATTTGAACAAAAATAACGATATTAAGAGTTTGATCTTCGAATTTCGCGCGATGATAATGATGATGATGTGATAATGTATTTAAATAAATCAAAACTAACCTTCATAGACTAAGCTAGTAAGAAACTATGACAGAAAATTTAAAAGAAAAAGTATTGACAGCCTGACGTAAGTGTCATAACTAGTGGTGTGCAATTCTGCTATAAATCATTATCATGTTATAGACTATTGAATATATTTTTATAACATGTTATTTTATACGTTATCATATTAACGAGTTGTAACAAAACGCGGCAGTAATCTGAACGCGGAGACGTTATCGTTTTATTCGGCAACACGCTAAACGTGCGCAATGATTATTGATGCGCAGTTAATGTTATATTCTAGTGGACTATAGGTATACGAACGATTATAATAATAATTATCGTTATTATTAATATTAAAAACGAATATAAATGTATTATAATTATGGTTTTAAATTATCAATGAACTTTCCTTCATTCTGCGCAGTTTTAGGACTAATAAAATATTATTAAATGTTATGATTAAGTAAAGTTGCATCAGTGTATGTTTGTTCGTGTTATGTGAATCTCACTTACATATCACGGGGGTGGCAGAGGGGGGTCAAAATGTTGGTCCTTTTTTGCCTAGGACGCTCCGTTTTCGAGATATTTCAATTTCATTTTTTTTTTAACAGAAACTTTGAACGCCCATAACTCGGAAACGGTGCATCGTAGGACCGCCGCCACCGCTTGCTACGTTATTCGTTGAGCGTGTTGTTGAGTTAGACATTATAATGATAACACGTAGGCAGCGTCGGTATAACAAACGTTATTCGTTATGAATCAATAACATGTTATGTTTTAGTGTTATTCGTTATATTAACCACCACTAGTCATAACAATGAAAAATATGAAGATTATTTATTTTATTTTAGATATTTTATAAGAAAACGAATCGTTTTAGACCGATTCGCAGAATAGTAATGCAAAAACCAATAAAGCTTATGATATGCGTACTAATAATAAAATGAATGTATATAAGTACTCACTCATTTTCTTTTCTTTTTTCTTTTTGTTTTTTATTTTTATTGTGTGCACTTGTGGCATGTACTAAATAAATATGTTTTCTTTCTTTTTTCTTTCTTTCTTTTCACTATTTTTCGTGACTTTCTTCATTAATAAATGCACTTTGTTCATTCATATTGAAAACACTTTGTACACAAATTATACGAGTAAGAATATTTTAGAAGGAGAAAGCAGAGAGATAAACAATTATTTAATTTGACAACCTCAGTTGACAACCTTGTTATTTTCCGTAACCATAGCAACCTGGTTGAATCTTGAATCCTGAATATTTTTGTAAGGAAATCTCTGGATTCGCTCTCCACGCTCAACTCAACTCAAGGCCCGCGATAGAATCTATGCAATAGATTAAAAGGTAAGCTAGTCTAAAAGATTGTCATTTAAGGCGAGACCCAACGCACCCGTTCGACTATACTATAGGCGTAGTGCTACACTCCACCTTAGTCGGATTCAATAAGGTTGCTTTTTGGGCGTACAGTGTTAGGCTGGCTAGTCTTTGTTAGGCGCTTGGGTTTATTGATTTTCAAGGGTTTTCCTTTAATTATGATAAATAACTTAACATAATTTGAAAAAATAACCGGTATTAAATTAAATAATTGTATTCTTTATTTATTTCTAGAAAAAAATACTTATGTTATCGCTTAAATTACGGAGATTTTCGACGATAAAGTTAAAAAAAAGAGGCAATTGTATATATTTTTTTTATAGAGTTAGTAACTTTATTCGGAGATTTGATTCGGTATAATGCAAGTTTAGTTCTTTCTCTTTACAGGATATTTTTCCCACCTCAGTACTTCAAACCTATAGTTCACACTTGACGTTCAAAGACAGTACGTTTTTGGTAAATCCTGGTTGGGTGTCGCCTTAAAACAGAACCATTTTAATCTTATTTCAATGTGGTTAGTATAAAGCTATACAGGGTAACCAATCTTACTAAGAGGTATCGCATTCCCAGTATTAACTGGGTTGTGGAAATCAGATAGGCAATCGTAAAAATAATCGTCGTGTGAAATACTGGTATTCAGCTACATCCGGTTTGACTGGAAGCCAACCCCAACATAGTTTTTTTTATTTTTTATTTTTTTATAGTTGGGAAAAGGCTCGGCAGATGATGATGGAAGGTTTGAAGTGGCGCACAAAAACCGTACCGGGAGAGATATTGGCCTTTACCTTCGTAATAATAATTATCTTTGCACCTATTTTTCTTATCAATGCAATTATTAACATTGATCGCATGACAGAAGTAATTAAGAGTCAATACCGCTTGACTTAGTGAAACTAAATCACTTTGCTATAGAGTTTACTTTTTATGTTTCCCGGCGTTTTGTTGCAACAATAGTACGTAGGAAATCCTATGTGAACCAACCTGTTGAACTAGTTTCTGATACAGCTGAGTTCCATTGTAATTTTTAGTGAACTAACTTTTGCCGTGGACGTCGGATATAAAAAAATACGATTTTTCAAACTTTGCCCCCCTCATTCACCCCTTTAGGGAACATTTTTTTTTAAATCATTCCTTAGTTGATGCCTAAGTCATATGAGGAATACGTGTGCGAAATTTTAAATTTCTAGCTCTAAGGGCCTGTGCGTTGATCCTCCTAGTTTTGCCTTTTATCAGATGATAGACTATAAAAAAAATTGGTATAGTACGACCATGAAAATAGGTTACGGCAATATTATTAGCACTGTTTTATTAGGTTCATCTCTAATTACCTAACTATGTAAAAAAAAATTGTTTTGATGACAATGCATGGTTAGCTTAGTGGCGTTATTACAAATCCAATTTGGAAGACTTATTATTTTCTATGCATTTTAATGAATTATGTATCAAATAAACGAGTCTTGCTGAGAATAATACGAGAAATACAATGACGTTACTATAAAGCGTGTTTTTAAAGCTATAATAACTTTTTATCTACCCAAATATCATAAACCCTCTCTAATGCGTTCAAAAACAATAGTCTCCCGTACACATAAGATAAGATTCAAATCTTATCGCAAATCTTAGTAATGTTATGACGAACGATTTTTATGCATCTGCGAATTAAAACAGAGCTAACTCTTGGCCCGACAATGGCTTAACATGCTTGCCAAAGCAAGAATTTTCCATATGTAATGAACCCATCTATGGACCGACCTCCACCCCGACCTTTTTTTTGCTGCTCTGGGCAGAGCAGAAGGGAGTGCCAGACTTCTACTGACTAAAAACCACCCATGTTCCTTTTTAGCCCTTTGTGTCGAGGCCGCGGTATCTCTTTCGAACAACCCGAAGCCCCGACGGTCCATCATTTAGCCAGGAGCTCCTCATAACCGTTGATCTTGAATTTGCAGGCCTCGATGTAAACCTGGATACGCACCAGCTGAACGACGCGTTCAAGCTGATCATGATGATCGGAGACGTCAGACTGATGGAGGAAGTAGAAGGAGTGGCGGGAGACATATTCATTCTAGACGCTTCCATCGTGGCGTATAGTCATCTGGGGAAGCTGTCGCCGTCACAGTTGAAGAAATTCTTCATTTGTGTTCAGGTAATACATTTACTTGGATGGTTCGAACTTCAAACACACCTGGGTCAGGCCCAGGCATTATAGCAGCTTGACAGATTCCCATATCCAGCAAAAGACAACGGATAACATTATGAAGGTTTTCGTTAACTGTCATGGTGAAGAAGTAACAGCAAATCTGTTTCAAATGTGAAGTTGCTATTATTAAGTTCACTTGTAGGAGTTCCACTGTTGATTATTATCTGAGGCTTAACAGTTGTAAATGGGCCTTGCCGAGTAAACATGGTGTTTGATGCATCGTGTGTCAAATTGAGATAGTCGACTGGGGGGGTCATCTGCTATCCTTTTATGAGAAGTGTTTAGGCTCCAGCCGATCATTTCAATTTAGCACACGATGCACCAACCATCCTCTATTTCTCCATTATGACCTATATCTGTCTTTTCTCCCCATCTTCTTACTTTAACAGTTTTTAAATCTTCCACCGATTCCGTTTATTATAAAACTAATGAATGTCTTTATATTTTATTATAGGAGGCGTACCCAGTAAAACTGAAAGAAGTGCACGTTGTGAACACTACGACTCTCATAGACACTCTCTACAGTATTCTCAAACCCTTCCTCAAGGAAAAGATGAGGCAAAGAGTAAGTATCTAAAGACCACTGTTGATTAACTGGTTGACAAAAAAGGAAGGAGCTTCTGACTTGACTTGAGACGAGTGTTAAAAGAAGTTAAAGACAATACGAGTAGTTGCTTTGTCGTCATATTATATCGGTTCATTCCAAGTTTTCAGCGTTATAATCACCATCATCTGCCTTTTCCTAAGTACTATTAATATCATAAACGGGATATTTACCATGTCTGATTATTGTTTCGAGTTCCCGATATTTCGGCGCTGTTACAAGCACCATGATCACGGATAAACTGAAGTCATTGCGGGTGGATGTTTATGAGCAGACAAAACGGTCTACCCTCTTTCTCGTTCGTTTTTTGCGTTCGGCACCACTACCATTGTCACTCACTACACGATTCTGTTCCCGACACACAAAACTCACTGTGTCCACTCGCGAACTTTTTTCGGCACTTTTTCGGTTTTTACACAGTTGAACCACTGGATTCCAGGCTCTCGACAGTTGAAACCCATCCTCCCGGTTAAAGTTATCTTAATTGGTAATTTCAATGGCCTCTCTCACCAGACGAGGTATATAATGGTAAATATCCAGTTTATAATATTAATAGTAGTGTCAGTGACCATGTCAGTTTAAAAACTTTTCCTAAGTATTTTGGGGTTCCAGTCTAACCGGATGCAGCTGAATACCTGTACCATATTAGATGGAATGCTGTTGTCTATTTTCCAATAAATATCATAATTATGCCGAGCCCTTTAAACAAACGAGGCATCAGGAGCCGAAATATGAGGAACCTGTATTTCATCACCAACCCTCTTGGGTTACATTAAATATGTGACAAAAAATATGTTTACTTTGTAAATAGGCTTTTTACACGTTTAGCTGGATAAGGCCGGTGTTTCGTCCCTGACTACTATGAAAAGACACGACCGAAACAAACTCAGAAGTCATAATCTCTTTTAAGGTCCAGACATAATCTTGGTATAATCACATGGGCCGCGGATTTTTGTACTAGATGACGTGGCCCCGGCGCAAGAGCAAAGAAGGAACATGGGTTCGGTTTTTAGTCAGTAGAAGTCTGACACTCCCCTTCGCTCTGCCCAAGAGATTGATGATTTTCCATCCACCAAAAAAAAAAAAAAGGATTATGCAGATTTACGCCGGTATTTTATAGAAAGAACCACACAGATTTAAATGAGCCTGTTCTGAAGGTTTCATACATTACACAATACGTTGGTACGTTGGTTTTACACAATACGTTGAATAGTACGGATATAAATACCCTAAATAAGGCCTTGTAATAGTGCTTTGATGTGATAGATATGATATGAGTTTATGGGTGGATGTTTGGGATAAAAAAAAAAGAAAATATTCCAAATATCCGCTCAATAACTCATAAAAAAAAACATGAAAATACTCTAAATATCCACTCAATAATTCATTTAAATCTCTTGGTTACTAATCAAATTATTTTGCTTTCAGGTCCACTTCCACAGTAACTACACCGCGCTTCACAAACACGTGCCTAAGGAGCTGCTGCCGGCAGAATATGGAGGCACAGGACCTTCCCTCGAAGAAGTCCAAAGTATGATTGCTTTTATTATTTTTTCTCGAATGATCCAAATAATGAGCATAACTTTCCACTGCATGGAGACAGGCCTCTTTCGAGTATAGTCGGGGATGCATCGTTTCATTTGATACCCATACCAAAACGATTAAGTGTGAATTTCACTAACGCGAATGCGCACATGTACCTAACTAGCTGGTGCTAGCGGTTCCGCCCGCTACAACTCTAAAACTATCCCACGAGAAGTTAAAATCAGAATAAAAACTATCCTATGTTTTAATCCAGGTTATAAACTATCTGTGTACCAAATTTTATCCAAAACCGTTCAGCAGTTTTTGCGTGAAAGAGTAACAAACATCCATCCATCCATACATGTACATACGTACTTACAAAGTTTCGCGTTTATAATATTAGTAGGATGATTTAAGGCACTGTCCGCCATATTGGTTTTAGAATAACGTCACTTGTCCATGCATTGTCATTCAATCTAAACATGTATCGTTATTGGCTTTTTCCATCAGAAATTTCGCAGTAACATTCTGGATTTATACCCAGTTGATGGCAATAGGCTCGCCTAATACATGGGACTTAAACATATCTCTTAATGTTCATCATCAACCTATAATGTTCCCACTGCAGGGACTCAGGTCTCCTCTCTAGGAGAGGGATAGGCTATGATCCAACATGCGGGCCCAGTGCGGATTGGTAGATGTCACATGTCTTCGAATTTTTCGTTCCAAGACATGTTTTCTTCACCGTTTTGAGAGCAGCGGTGATGAAATAAATTACATAAAGTAATGCGCCTGCCTGGGTTCAAACTCACAACCTACTGTTCGTAAGTCGGGTCCGACACCACTAGGCCACCGTTTGCTCTTCATCACTGTTAATGTTAATTCTTATATATTTTAACAAATACACTTCACATTTTCAGATGCCTGGATAGTGAAAATAGGAGAATACAGAGAGTGGTTCAAGAAGCAGGAATCCCTTAAAGCTGATGAGTCCCTTCGACCTGGTAAACCAACCAACTACGACCAGCTATTCGGAATGGACGGCTCCTTTAGACAGCTCTCTATTGATTAGACTAGGTTTTAGTACTTATTTTTAGGTAATATTTGCTTGGTAACTGTCGACTTTACTTGCTATTAAGATAAGAACCGGAACTCTCTAAAATGATTAAGTGTTAATTTCATCACTGTGACTGAACAATATGCCTTAAGATTTAAAAGAGTGTCCATGGAGTTTCTTGCTCATTCTTTTCCACAGAGATCTACGATTTGAAATGGGTAACTACAGTTCCTTCACAAGTTATTATAGCCTTGTGAGTGTGACTAAAGCTTTGCTTTTTTGTTTTTCTGACATTCAAAAGTGCCTGTAATGGTTTAAGTTTAAGTTTTAGTTTAAGTTTTTTTTACACGGTAGCTCATGAAACTAAACTGCGTTCTAGAAACGTCACTAAGTATCATTAAAATACGTGGCTGGAACGGCTACTCACAAAAAAAATATCAGCCGTTCCAATTAAAATTTCAGTAGCACTACTTAGAGTAGTATTTTTGAGTAATTAGGTCGAATGCTCGAATTAACTTAAATGTCTATGCTCTAATTATTCAGTAATAATATAGCATTTTCCTGAATCAGTTCTTCAGTCCTGTAGGTTTAAGTTTAAAAAAAATTAAACCATATTTTGAAAAAAATCTGATAAAAATAACAAATACATTTAAAGGTTAACGCCTGTCTTTAGCTGTTGTCAATTGAGATCGCAATAGCGGTCATTACCGTTTCCGTAATATCTCTTCGTACGAACCAAAACAAATGACCCATGTATCGTTTCTCCTTTAATTAAATAAGTAATAATAAACTTTAATTAAATGACCGAATGGTGATGATGACCTGATGATGAATGAATGGTCAATGACCACCATTCCTATTTTAACTGGCAGCAACTATAGTAGCTACTTCTATAGTTTAGTTAGTTTTTAATCATCAAGTATTTGAATAATCTTGGCTCTCCTCAATTTCCCGCAAGGTGTATGCAAATTATCATGAAAATAACTTTATAAAATATTATGTCAAAAATTATTGTGAAATTATAGCTTTATCTACATGCTAACAATCGTATAAATTTATGCTCATGTAAAAAAAAAACATGGTATAATTTAATCAGTACCGTTGTATTAAAATATATTGCTCTTAGCAGTTGTATTTAGTTATAGGCAGTGAAGTATTATGTACCTATATATATTATATTGATGGTGTTTGTCTGTGATAAATTAAATAAAATTTTGTATAAAAGTGTTTTGATTTTTCGGATTACCATAAAAAACTACATTCTTTCAAACATCAATAACGATACCGAACTTATAAGATAAAGATAATAACAATGAGAAGTATTATAAAATAAAGCGATATTTTTACCTGACTGCGGCGAAGCCCAAAAGGAGGGTTATGTGTTTGACGTGTATGTATGTATGTCCGTTTCTTTGCTCCCTCATAACTCAGCGGATGAAGGGATTTGAATGAAATATACTTCGTTAGATTCGTCTTGATGGCGCGAGTGTTATAGGCTACATTAAAATTAAAAAACAAAAAAAATGCGGTTTTTGGGGGCCAAATCGCGGAGTTCAAAAATTTTTTTTTTCCAATACCATCGAGTAGGGTATCAAAATAAAGGGTTTTAAAAGGAGATTACAAAAATATATAATACTATATGTTTAAAAGTAATCCAAAGTGACAAATCATATAAACAAGCACAAAAGTTAAATCATTTGCGAAGAATTTTACGCGACCAACGAAAGAACAAACACAAAAGAACTAAAAAGTTGGAAATAAAAAAAGTAGTTAAAAAACTAAAAAACCCGACTGAAAAAACTGAAAAGCAAAAAACAAGCACATTTTAAATTAAACAAAACTTGGAAGCAGGCGGGGTTCATTTGAATATTAAATTATGAAATGAAAAACATAGAACTAAATAGAACCCCGCCTGGTCCCAAGTTTTGTTTAATTTAAAATGTGCTTGTTTTTTGCTTTTCAGTTTTTTCAGTCGGGTTTTTTAGTTTTTTAACTACTTTTTTTTTAAATAAAATAGTTATAACAAACTGCATTTTAAGTGACAGTTGACAGAAAAAGGTCATTGACGTTCCTATTCTTATTTGAAACGCATTATACAGAATTATTATTTACGAAGTTCTACAAATAAAACTATGTAATATTTTGCTAAGGCTTACAGTTCCCTGCTGACTACCCCCATCAAATCGATTGGTGCGCAGTGATGCGGTCCATGACCACATTGACCACTGCTGGTTTTGTAGAACGTTGCCTACGTAGATTTGCTAGCTTTGACACTGTGTAATTACCACCATTAATAATTATCAACATCATCTCATCTCTCATCATCATCATCAGACATGGAGAGGCTGCCTATCTGAGTATCTAAAATGACCTCTTTAGCAGATCATAATATTATGAATAGCATTAAAAAGCGTAAAATTCCTTCCTTCCATAATAGATTAATAGCAACTGCATCTACGACCATTTTACGAATTTTAACGCAATTCAGATTATTTTCCTATTATGATCTTTTTCTTTACTGGTCAGATGCAGTTACTGTTATGAAAGTTCCATTTTACGCTTATTAACGAGTATGATCTGCTAAAGTCGCCATTTTAGACGCCCTGCAGAGTGTCCCTTCGTCCAGCATACTCACCATGGAATCCTGATATTTCATGAATGTCAAAAAACTGTTCTGAAATAGTGCTAAATAGTGCCCAAAGGAAAAAAATAGTGCTCTTGTACTTGCGAAGTTATAGCCATAGTTCGATGAGTATGCTGGACGAAGGTTTCGCCCAGCATACTCACCTCCGTCCGGAGAATCTGTATACGCTTCAAACATAATTCATACTTCAAAAAATAGTTCCCAAATAGTGCCAAACGGTGCCCAAAAACTTTTTTACAAAAAATAAAACCGACTTCGACAAAAAAAACACTCAAAAGTGAAAAATAAACTTGAGAAGAAAAATCAGTTACTGAAGTCGGTGACTTTTGTTTCTTTGATTTCATTTTTTTGTCACCGACTTCAGAAACTGATTTTTCTTCTCAAGTTTATTTTTCACTTTTGAGTGTTTTTTTTGTCGAAGTCGGTTTTATTTTTTGTAAAAAAGTTTTTATTTTTCACTTTTTAGTGTTTCACATGTGCTTACCCCTTCACAACGTACCGGCGTGATGTTATGTTAGGAACTGGTGTAAACAATAGACAGACAATATGAGATTTCAGCAATCCCAGTCCATTTGCTATCATTTATTGAGGAGTTCCGTTGCCTATCTCCGAAGTTCTTCATCAGATCTTCACAAAATAGTTTTTATAACCTTTGTAGTGAGTACAGGCGTGATATTATGTTGTGTGATGGCGTAAACAATGCTTAGATATGCTATAGCAACAATCGCGGTTAATCTGCTGTTATTTATTGAAGAGTTCCCCCGATTTCTACAAGATCCCATCATCAGATATTGAAATGGTGACAATGGGACCACACGGGAAGCACCAGCTTTCAAATGAAAAAAGAATCATGAAAATCAGTTCACCCAGTCGCAAGTTATGAGTGAACAAACATAAAAAAAAAAAAAAAAAAAAAAAAAAAAAAAAAAAAAAAAAAATACAGTCGAATTGATAACCTCCTCCTTTTTTTGGAAGTCGGTTAAAAAGAAAAAACAGTGCTCGAATAACTTCGGAGTTATAGGCTTCGTTCAGTGAGTATGCTGGGCGTAGGTTCTACGCCCAGCATACTCACCTCAGTGCGCGAATATCGAACGAGCTATAGGTACAATTTACGTCTCAAAAAATTGTGCTTGAAATAGTGCCCAATATCAGTCCAATTTTTGCTTGACTTTTGACCTAGAAAACCATTAAATTTGATTGTAAACTTCTACATACATTACATTGAGTACAGTCGAATACAATATTATTAACTTTCTTTCTAACAATTTTTGTCTTGTGTAAATTATTAATTGTCTATGTAAGGGAGTATTTACTTTAGAATCGCAATATTATTAATTACACATTATTTTAATAATACTTTATAATAATATGATTAAGCCTTCGCGCGTCGCATGGGACCCCGGTAGCTAGGAACAATGATTTTATATATTTTGTCTAGATCACGGCGCTTGAAGGATTAAGATATCAAATGAAGTAAATCATGCATGAAAAATAAAGTTGCTGTTATTAATGCTTACATTACAACTGACAAAATTATTCAAAATAATCATTTTCCGGATCAAGGACGGTACCACAACGTTTACGGAATTGACCTGTATTCCTCATGTGATAAAGTTCAATATAGTGTGGCAGTAAAGGATGCACGTACGGTCAATAGGTATGGGGCTTACGACGCGCGGCGCCCGCGACGCAAATGAATATGTTTATGTTTAAATACTAGATGGCGCTGCCCTAACATCTTACGATTATTAGACAAGACTGATCTGTATTTTGAAGGTGATAAGGGTCCATTTTGTGTCACAAAGCAATCGAAACGAACAAGCGCTTCTCAGTTTCTTTGTTTGTTTACTTCGTCGCACATCATTATAATAACGCCGGCTTTTGAGTTTGACTACATAGTGGGTTGCAAAACCAAACAATGTGTTGGTGATGTCATTATTTACCTATATAAAATTGTGTATCTAGTACGTAATCAATATAGGAGCTGCACCCAAATCAGTAAGTATATTTCAATTTATAATAGTGGCATTTAACTAAATTGATTTTACACTCATTCATTAATTGCACTGTAAAACTAGGTAGCAAGCGAGTTGTTTTTTACAAAAACACGTTCATTTTTTCGTTGAATATGACACTGTACACTTAAAATTAAGGACATGCTTAAGAAGTTTTAAAAATGGGTACCTACTTAGTTACTTTTTTAAAGGTTTGATGTAGGTAGGTACACACATAATAACGTTAAATGTTTTTTATTGCTAAACCTTTCATTGATGAAACTATTGGAAAGAGTTTTAAAAATTTGTATAACTATGTCACAGTACTAGTTTTGACTGGTTATAAGTTTTGCCTGCAACATATATACAAAAAGAAACTGTATAATTTCCTTTTTACAATTTTTCAAGATATTAATTTTATTGGCTGCAAATGACTGTTTTTATTCAGACAAACACACAATGCAATGAAGTAATAGACTTCATTTACGCTTAAAGTTTAATTCATTTATTATTATTTATAAAATATATAATAATGCATTTAATCGAAAGTTTTTGACATGTGAGAAAATACCATAATTATTTCCAATAACATGAAGTCTACAATTAGAAAGTTTAATATTTTTGTCCAAAAACATGTGTCGACGACTGTACCCCATTTTACGTTAGTATGTAGAAGTTTACATTAAAATTTAATGGTTTTCTAAGTCAAAAGTCAAGCAAAAATTGGACTGATATTGGGCACTATTTCAAGCACAATTTTTTGAGACGTAAATTGTACCTATAGCTCGTTCGATATTCGCGCACTGAGGTGAGTATGCTGGGCGTAGAACCTACGCCCAGCATACTCACTGAACGAAGCCTATAACTCCGAAGTTATTCGAGCACTGTTTTTTCTTTTTGGGCACCGTTTGGCACTATTTGGGAACTATTTTTTGAAGTATGAATTATGTTTGAAGCGTATACAGATTCTCCGGACGGAGGTGAGTATGCTGGGCGAAACCTTCGTCCAGCATACTCATCGAACTATGGCTATAACTTCGCAAGTACAAGAGCACTATTTTTTTCCTTTGGGCACTATTTAGCACTATTTCAGAACAGTTTTTTGACATTCATGAAATATCAGGATTCCATGGTGAGTATGCTGGACGAAGGGACACCCTGCAGACATTCGGGTCACTGACAAATCGTAACGCCTGTCAAAGATGTAACAGACAGCCGCCACCACGTGCTTTGCAAGGCACGGAGGAAACGCAGTAAGTATGTAATGGATGGCCAACTGGATGGGTTCCACAAATAAACCTAGGCGCGGCACTTATAATACCCACCATAATTATTTTATATATGAGCTCATACGCCTTATTATAGACACAATTAAAAAGCCATTGTTATAAATCTCCTGGAGATGTCTTAGCGGACAAGAGGATACATAATAAAATAAATAAAAAGAAAAGTCCTGACTGACTGACTCATCAACGCCCAGCCCAAACCCTTGGACCAAGAAAGCTGAAATTTTGCAAAGAGGTTTCTTGTAAAATGTAGACAAGGAATAAGAAAGGATTTTCGAAATTCAACCCCTAAGGGAGTTAAATATGGTATGAAAGTTTGTATGAAAAATCGTCAATTTCACGCGGGCGAAGCCGCTGGCAAAAGCTAGTAGATAATACAATGAAATTAGATTATTAACCGGCACTTCTTGAACTTTGACCCGGATACCGATATCCTGTTAAGGTAACAAAGCCTCGTACGGAACGGATACTCCGCCACTGAATAAAGTCCTATTTACGCAACACAACAACGAGGGAAAACCCCGAAGTAAGTATAATATTGACATGAAGAAATACAAACCAAGAAAAGAGTATCTAATAAGAATTTTGCAGTAACAGTATTATTCTTTCTTCAAAATACAGGATGTAAGCAAACTCTTCATGAAACCGTCAACCAAGCAAAGTTATGTATATCAAACTAAGTACCACTACACAATTTTTTTTGCTGGGAAATGACTTTTATTTGGGTGAGAAAAATATCATTTTATGGTAAAACTTAATGTAGCATAATGTGTAGCATTCTTAAAACATTGAGCTAGTGTATGCTTTGAATAGTAAACGGGTCATGGAGGTAATTTAAGTAAAGTTATAACCTGAAATACTAGTCTATACTATATAATATAATCTATACTTCTATACTAATATTATAAAGAATTAAAGTTTGTGTGTTTGTATATTTGTTAAATTGTAAGGGGTAATCTCGGGATCTACTGAACCGATTTTAAAAATTCTTTCACCAATAGAAAGCCACATTATTGCCGAGTGTCATATGCTACTTTTTATCCCTGTATTCCCACTGGAACGGGATCTACGCGGGTGAAACCGCGGGACGTCCGCTAGTAATTAATAAAACAGCTGTGAAAAATTGGAACTTTGACCCATCCCAGATATTATGGTCTGGAACAAAAAAAAATATCGCAATTACGGGGGAACAAGTGGCTTTCGGCTTTGTTAAGGGTAGTTACTTTTACATCTATACTTCTATACTAATATTATAAAGAAGTAAAATTTGTGTGTTTGTATATTTGTTAAATTGTAAGGGGTAATCTCGGGATCATCATCAGCCTATTAATGTTCCCACTGCTGGGACACAGGCCTCCTCTTTTTGAGAGGGAATGGGCTATAATCTACCACGCGGGCCCAGTGCGGATTGGTGTCTCGGGATCTACTGAACCGATTTAAAAAATTCTTTCACCAATAGAAAGCCACATTATTGCTGAGTGTCACAGGTTATACAATAAAACCGAAAAATATAATAGTACATTGTTACCTTAGGGGTGAAAGGAACTTATTTAGTCCCGAGTCGGGGTTTGGCGACTGAGCGCAGCGAGGGCGCTAATAGTTCGAGGGACTAAATAAGTCTTTTAACCCGAGGTAAATACTGTGCTTTTCATTACGAATAGGTACAAGGAAAGTTGATAGGCTTGCCCCCAATTACCTAAATCGGTGAATAGACTTTGCTCCTAATTACATCGGTTGATGTGGCTATAATATAGTCTTTGGTTGATAGCAATAGGCTTGCTCCTAATTAGATTAGTTGATGGCAATAGGCTTGATCCTAATTAGATTAGTTGATGGCAATAGGCTTGATACTAATAACATCGGTTGGGGGCTAAAGGCTTGCCCCCAATTACATCAGTTGATGACAATAGGCTTGCTCCTAATTAGATTGGTTGATGGCAATAGGCTTGCTCCTAATTAGATTGGTTGATGGCAATAGGCTTGCCCCTAATTACATCAGTTGATGGCAATAGGCTAGCTCCTAATTACATCGGTGGATGACAATAGGCTTGCTCCTAATTAAATCGGTTGATGGCAATAGGCTTGCCCCCAATTACATCAGTTGATGGCAATAGGCTTGCTCCTAATTACATTGTTTGATGGCAATAGGCTTGGTCCCAATTACATCAGTTGATGGCAATAGGCTTGCTAGGAGCAAGCCTATTACAAATGTTGATGGTAATAGGCTTGCTCCTAATCACATCAGTTGGTGGCAATAGGCTTGCTCCTAATTACATTGGTTGATGGCAATAGGTTTGCTCCCAATTACAACAAATAATTTGACAGCTGTCAGTAGAAAGCGATTCTCCCTAGGGCTAAAAAGTAGTACTTTCAACCTTCTCCGCAGGCATGTTCTGACCTACTTTCAGAGTATGAGTAATGAAATAGTAGATTATTAACCAAGGGGATAAAGTAGTGTCTTCTGTCGCGGGTGACGATTTAAATCGCGAGCGTAACGAAGGACTCGAGGTTTACTCCCGAGCGTAGCGAGGGTGTTAAAAACTTAAATCACGAGCGAAGCGAGGGATTTAAGACGAGTCCTGAGTGTAGCGAGGGATTTAAGTTCACCCAAGACTAAGACAGCTTTATCACCGAGGAAAATACTCTACTTTTCGTACCATTTGCGAAAAAATTAACACTTTAATAATATGAGATAATGCTGTGAGCATTTATTAAAAATAATGAAAATTAAAAGTTAACATTCGAAACATTGGTCCAATTATTGATAGAAATCACATTCTCCCCCTAGAGGATGAATGAAATTCAGTACAGTTTTCTTTCCCTGTTTTTAACAGATTAAAAATGACTATTGTTATGTTCGCTTTTTGTGGCATAGAATGTCACTTTTTTGAGCAAGTGGTACGAAAAGGCTTTTACGTGCTAGTCCGTTTTGCAAAGTGAATCGGAGAAAAAACGGTCGAATGAAAGCGTTTCTTTCGAACGCTGCCTTAACTATGAAAAAAAGGATTATTAACATTATGCCCAACGAAGTGGGCACGGGTCAGCTAGTCATTTATAAAGCAGTTACACCTTTAGCCCTCTGCAGTGCATAAACAGCTAGTTCTCAGATAAAAAAAATAAACAGGGTTCCTGATTCTATGTACGAATATAAGCAAGAAGATTATTTTGACGGTTTCACATCAGATTTTCCCTTACGGTACAAGACTTAGTCAAAAGAGATCGAGTGTAAAAGTAAGTTTGTGTCTTTGTTCGTCCAAACTACGACAAATAACCGTCCAAACTTTGCACCTAACCAAGGTCTAAACATACAAAATTATACGAAAACAAACGCCTACAAGATAATGTACACACAACGCAGGAATTCATATTGCTTCGAGTTTTTGAGTAGAAAAACAGCGAAAAATCGAGCCGTAGTACCTAGTGTACTAACACTCTTAAAAAAGTTCTATTTTTTTCATTTCATAATTTAATATTCAAATGAAACCCGCCTGCTTCCAAGTTTTGTTTAATTTAAAATGTGCTTGTTTTTTGCATTTCAGTTTTTTCAGTCGGGTTTTTTAGTTTTTTAACTACTTTTTTTATTTCCAACTTTTTAGTTCTTTTGTGTTTGTTCTTTCGTTGGTCGCGTAAAATTCTTCGCAGATGATTTAACATTTGTGCTTGTTTATAGGATAGACAACTTTGAATTTCTTTTAAACATTTAAGTGTTAGATAATTATATTTGTAATTTCCTTTTAAAATCTTTTATTTTGATACCCTACTCGATGGTATGTATGGTATGTAAAAAAAATTGTTTTTGAACTACGCGATTTGGCCCCGAAACTCCGCAATTTTTCTGTTTTTTAGCGTAGCCATAAAGACGAATCTAACGACGTATATTTCATTCAAATCCCTCCATCCGTTTAGGAGTTATGAGGGAACAAAGAAATGGACATACATACATACATACACGTCAAACACATAACCCTCCTTTTGGGCTTCGACGCAGTCGGGTAATTAAGAAAGGCTAAATATTTATTAGGTCCTTTTAATTTATAAATGTATGTATTAATGTCATATGCCATATGTATTAATGTCATTTGTAGTTAATGCCCAACTTTACCTGACCCCTCGTATAATAAAGAAGTAGGCAAGTGGTGTGAGAAGGGGAGGGAGGGGTTAGGTAATGCTGGTCACTAACTGTATTAGCTGAAGCCCGCGGCTTCGTCCGCGTGGATGTCGGTTATCGCGACCAAAAGTAATCTTGTCACCCCCCCCCCCCCCCCCATTTCAACCCCTTACAACCATTTTTTCGCATTCCCTGCCGCTCTGCCCGGGGCGGGAGGAGTCATTTGATGATTTAACAAATTACAAAAAATAAAATGGTTTTGTCCTTTCTCAGGGTCTAGAATATCTGTGTACTAAATTTCATTTAAATCGGTTTAGTAGTTTTGACGTGAAAGCGCGACAGACAGACAGAGTTGCTTTCGCATTTAATATAAGTAAGGATTGTTATGTATTCATTTTTTATTCTCATCAATATATATATAGACAGTAGAAAAAAAACTAATCAGAAATCTTAAAAACAGTAAATACCCAAGCAAAAACTAATAACTCAGTAGCTTGTCATCTAGCCTGCGCATTGAAAAGGTTAACTTCGAAACATAACAATTGTTTATATGATACATAAGACTGTATTTCGTTACTCCGAAGTTCGAAATACCGAAGTACGGTATACAGAAAGTTCGTGAGTCCGAATTACGTTAGTCAGAATGTACGCTATGACGAAGTACGGTATTCAGAATGTTCGTTACTCCGATGTACGTTACTACGAAAGTTTGCTACTTCGAAGTACTGTACTCAGAATGTTCGTCACTCCGATGTACGTTACTTCGAAAGTTTGCTACTACGAAGTACTGTATGCAGAATGTACATTATCGCGAAGTACGGAACTCCGAAAGTTTGCTATGACCAATTACTCAATAATAATTGAGAATATTCCTCATTAGAGAGTATTTCGAATTAGTCAAGTATAAATGATGATTATTGTGCAAATAGGTTTTACAAGTCAGTAATTCGATAACGAAATACAGTCATGTATCGACTGTATTTCGTTACTCCGAAGTTCGAAATACCGAAGTACGGTATACAGAAAGTTTGTGAGTCCGAATTACGTTAGTCAGAATGTACGCTATGACGAAGTACGGTATTCAGAATGTTCGTTACTCCGATGTACGTTACTACGAAAGTTTGCTACTTCGAAGTACTGTACTCAGAATGTTCGTCACTCCGATGTACGTTACTTCGGAAAGTTTGCTATGACCAATTACTCAATAATAATTGAGAATATTCCTCATTAGAGAGTATTTCGAATTAGTCAAGTATAAATGATGATTATTGTGCAAATAGGTTTTACAAGTCAGTAATTCTCAATTATTATTGAGTAATTGGTCATAGCAAACTTTCGGAGTTCCGTACTTCGCGATAGTGTACATTCTGAATACCGTACTTCGTCATAGCGTACATTCTGACTAACGTAATTCGGACTCACAAACTTTCTGTATACCGTACTTCGGTATTTCGAACTTCGGAGTAACGAAATACAGTCGATACATAAGTACACATAATTACGTATGTTATATTGTAAACATGTACTTGAACTGCGTTTCCTTATACGATGTACACGTAAAGGTGAGGCTACATTATCAGACCTGTTGCTTAGCGGCATTTGAAATGTATTAGAAGTAAAATAAGGAAAAATATGGAAATTATCGCTGCTTTTTTCATAGAAACATGAAAAAACAAGAAGGAAAAACCTATTTTGCTAAATATTCATATTATAAACACAAAAAAGTGTAAAATAGAACACAATAGAAATAGCTCCTGAATTATTCGTTGACTTTTGTTTGATTTGCAACCGACTAGACTTCTGTAGCGAAGTTTTGCAATTTTTTATTTTTATTTGTAATCTATCTATTTATAAGGTCCCATTAAAATAGGTGGACAAATTTTAACACAGCGTTCAGTAGGTCTAACCAAACATAATTATCTAAACAAAAAAAAACATTAAAGAAACTGTTTTTTTTTTTACTTAAAATAATAAATTGCCGGCACTCTAGAACAAACTCATCCTTTAAGAGTAGGTACATAAATCATCATCATCATCATCATCATTTCAGCCAAAAGACGTCCACTGCTGGACATAGGCCTCCCCCAGGAGTCGCCACATTGACCGGTCCCGTGCGTCTCTCATCCAGCGGGTCCCCGCAACCTTGACCCGTAGTCGAGGGTAGACGGGCTGCCGGGTACTAGGGGCCTATTTCGTATTGCGCTCATTTTATTTGGGGGGGTTTGCCATAATCGCCACGCTTGGCAGGCGGGTTGGCGATCGCAGTATGGTTGTTACAATGGCACAGAGAACGCTGCTGCCCATTCTCTGGTAAGTCCCTTAGTCGCCTCTTACGACACCCACGGGGAGATATGGGATGGTGCTATTCTTAACGCCCGACACCATACGGAACCACATAAATACGTTTTACTTATTATTTTATTTTTTACCATCGTCCTTATTTTGGTGGTCTGAATGATTTCTGAAATTTTGCCACCTATTTTAATGGGACCTTGTATATAAAAATGTTATGGTGGTTTGTGTACGCTTCAAAAACTCAAAAAATTCTGCACCGATCGAGCTGAAATTTTAGAATGATATATAATCTGCATCAAGGATTGTTTTTACAGTATACACGCGGGCGAAGCCGCGGGCATCAGCTAGAATCCTATAAAAACCCTTTGGTTCCGCTACTTGTAGATCTTTGACAGTCATTAAAGGTAGGCTGTGACCCTAAAATATGACAACCAGTGTTACCAACGGGGAATCGTATTTTACCCAGTACTAACTGACGTGTGGAAGTCAGATTGGCAGTTGTTCCATATAATATTCTCATACAGCCGCATTTGGTTAGACTGGAAGCCGACCCCAACATAAATGGGAAAAGGCTAGACAGGATGATAAGTCCTGGCCAAAAGTGTACGGAAAACGGGAAAGGAAGGACTTTGTTTAGCAGCCGGACATACAAGTTAGATGCAGAAATCATCATCAATCTCTTGCCCTTATTCCATTTCACTTCGGGTCGGCGCAGCATGTCTTCTTCTTCCATACTTGTCTGCTTCTCGTCATCTCACGAGATAAAGTCCATTTCACGAAAGAAGTCCCGCAGACGCAGCGCTGTATTCGCGCGACATAATGTTGCTATCTCTCTCTCTCTCTCGCCATATCTCCCCATCTGTCAAATTTAATTCCACAATTGTCCGCGGGACTTCTTTCGTGAAATGGACTTTACCTCCTTTTTAACCCCCGACGCAAAAACGACGGGGTGTTATTATGTTTGACGTGTCTGTGTATTATGTGTGTATCTGTCTGTGGCATCGTAGCTTCCGAACGCATGATCCGATTAGACTAATTTACCTTTCAAACAAAAAAAACTAAATCAAGTTTTTTTTGTTTGAAAGGTAAATTAGTCGAAAGTGTTCTTAGCTATGTTTGAAAAACATCGATCCAAGATGGCCGCCGCCACAAAATGGCGGAGTACATATTTGTTCACAACTCCTATCAATATGGGTATCAAATGAAAGGGCTTGATTAGTAGAATACTATACACTATAACAAATTTCAAATCCAAGATGGCCGCCACCACGAAATGGCGGAATACATATTTTTTTCACAACTCCATCAATATGGGTATCAAATGGAAGGGCTTGATTGGGAGAATACTATACAGACACTATAAAAAAATTCAAATCCAAGATGGCGCCCATCACAAAATGGCGGATTACCTACATATTTTTTTACATTTCCATCAATATGGGTATCAAATGAAAGGGCTTGATTAGTAGAATACACTATAACAAATTTCAAATCCAAGATGGCCGCCATCACAAAATGGCGTATTAGGTACATATTTTTTCACAACACATCAGTATGTGTATCAAATGAAAGGGCTTGATTAGTAGAATACTTAAACACTTAAACAAATTTTTGTGACGGCCGCCATCACAAAATGACGAATTACGTTTGTTTTTACAATTGCCTCAATATGGGTAGCAAAAAAATTAAAGGGATTGATTTGCATAATAATGTATACTATATTGAAAGGGAATGAGGAACATAAATTAATGAAATTAAAACAGAAAAGCTTGAAAATTGTTTTTTGACTTTTACTCCCTTTAAACTTGGTCAAACTTTGATTTAAAGGGGGAGTAAAAGTGGAGAACCAATGTTTTATCTTTATTGAGTTGGGTGGGGGTATTTTTAATTTTTAATTTAATTACTTGTTTGCCATATCATTCGTAGCACAGTCCATCCATCGTTTCTTTGATCTTCCTCTACTCTTATATCCATCCACATTTATATCCAAAACCTTTCTCACGACATTTTCCTCATTCCTCCGCATCACTACGACAACTTATTTCCACTATAGGTACTAGTCAGATATAATATATGCACAAAATCGCTTTCCGCTGCCGGTAATCCCCATGTCCGCTTATTCCTCGCTCATCTAACACCGCTCACACGAGACTTGAATACATAATGTTATCAGTACAAAGACGCAAAACGTGACTCTGTTAGGAACTACCCACGTCTTGAGCGTAATTATGCTGTGTCCGAAAAGTTAGAACAATGCTTTGGAGTCAGCGGTTTTTATTAAGTGAAGATACAGTAGCGGATTGATAGTAAAGTCTTCTTCTTTATCGTGTGTATAGTACCAAACCTTTCTTTTTGGGGGTTGGAAAATGGAAATCATCAGATGACTCCTTCCGCTCTGGGCAGAGCAGTGGGAGTGTCAGACTTCTACTGACTAAAAACCACCTATGTTCCTTCTTAGCCCTTGTGCCGAGGCCGCGGTATCGCTTTCGAACAACCCGCAGCCCCGACGGGTTAGTGCCTAGCCTGATGTCAGAATTTTTATGCGGTCCATGGGTCTCTGACTTGACTTTACAAGGCGTCGAGAAATATCTCTCAGGCATGCTCGTATTCTCACGATGTTTTCCTTCACCGAAGCAATTGATACGAGTAATTAGACAATACGCCCATGAATCAGAAAATTCAGAGGGGCGTGACTTGGGTTCGAACCTGAAAACTATGAGGCGCCATGGATAAACTGCTAATTCGTATAACAATTTTCGAATATGAGTTCATACGTAGAAATACCGCTGCGCAAACAACACGAAACATTAACGACGTGTACGGGCTTAACACTGCTTGCATAAACACGGTCCATTACTGGTTCAATCGTTTTCAATCTGGAAATTTTGAGTCGAAGAACAAACCTCGCGGTTGGCCGGTAAACATTGTCGACAACGACGAATTGAAGGCGATAGTGGAAGCAGATCCAACTCAATCTAAGGCTGAGCTTACTGCAGGCCTTGGAGTTAGTGTCAAAACACCATTGAGGCACTTGCGTCAAATTGGAAAGATAAAAATCTAGATAAGTGCGTGCCACGCGAACTAAGCGACCAACAGCTAGATTTACGCGTCGAAGCATGCATAGCACTACTGAATCGGCATAGAAACGATGAAATTCTTAATCAAATTGTTACCTGCGATGAAAAGTGGATCCTGTACGACAACCGTAAGCGTTCGTCTCAGTGGGTGGACCCGTGGACCCGGATACATGACCTAATCAGTGCGCTACAAAAAAGATTACTCATAGGAAGATGATAGTGACTGTCTGGTGGACCAGTGCCGGACTTATACACCACAGCTTCTTACCGAATGGCACAACAGTGACGGCAGATGTCTATTGCCAAGAATTGCAAACAATGATGGAGAAGCTCGCAATTCAACAACCAAGACTAGTCAATCGTTCTTCCCCCTTGCTTCTCCACGACAACGCGCGAGCTCACACTTCACGAAAGACCATCGCAAAGCTACAAGAGTTACAGCTGGAAGCTCTCCGTCACCCACCGTACTCACCGGACGTTGCCCCAGCAGATTTCTACTTTTTTCAAAATTTAGACATTTTTAAGTGGTAAAAAATTCGACACTGGAGAGGCAGTACAAAACGCTTTCGCTGACTTCATCGCCTCCCGTCCGGCAGACTTCTACAGTAAAGGGTTAAGCAAACTGCCATCAAAATGGCAAAATTGTATAGATCATTTGGGCCAGTACTTTGATCAGCTGAAATAAATTTTTTATATTTTAAAATTCTCATACAAATCTCCAATTTCACAGGTAAAGACCTAATATTATTATAGAGAGAGTTTTCTATGCCAGATGCTTTAAACTCAATATTACCTGGCGGGGGGGAGGGGAGAGAAGTTCCTCCAGAGACTTTGACAAAATCAGATTCAAATGGGAAGTAATAATACTTTCACGTGGACGAAGGTCACTTATGGTTTCAAAAGACAAAGGTCTTGCCACACACCATACGTAAACAGTCACTCACAGGATATTTACTGAGCAATCCTTCACTATATTTACTTTTACTATACTTAACCATCTAGTGGACTGTCAATATTTCTTTATTGTGAGGAAAAATCAATAGATATTGGCAATATTTAAAGTTTATTTTCTTCTTTTGTGTTAAGCAGGGCTTGGTAAAAGGACACGGAATTCAGGGCCCTCAATTTATGCAGTTGAGACTTGGTTTAAAAAAAATTATAGTATCTTCTTTTCAAATATGAAAAAATCTTCTCACTTCTCAATTTGGAAGCGGAGAAAAATGAGTAACATAGTTTTCGTGGAGAACTTATCATCATTACATTAACATACATGCAGTGACATCTATTGAACAAAAATGGTTCTAATAAATACATGTTGTGACATGTGAGAATGTGCAAAAACAAATTTACATTCACACGACAACAAGATGGGTGACCTACCCAACAATAAGTTATGCAACACTCCCCAATACATAGAAAAACATGGGTAAACACAAGAAATAATAATTACACGTAATAATGCTTTAATAATGTGTGTAATTTCTTGTGCCAAGCTAGGTAAATGCCCTTTCGATGCTCTTCAACGTTACGTTAACCCTAAGGATCCTGTTTGTGTAATTGCATGCCTTCGGGAAGGGCTTAGCCATACAGGGTGAAAACTAGTAGGTATATCTAGAAAAAATTTAGAAGTTAGTGTTAATACTATGAATATTTTGATGGAACGGATGAAAAAAAATTGGATTGTGTGGATAACAGTCAAAGCGTATATTATTTGTTTGTTTATTGTTTATCATACTTGCAGTGTCGTAAGAAATAATTCAGTCCTACGATTACTACTATGGACTACTATGATTGTTTTCATCGAAATACGGGGTGATTTTTTCAATAGAACGTGTTTGGTCAGATACGAAACTATGAAAAATAGCGACTTCTCTGAAGGAGTTTCGAGATTTTTTGAAAATCAATACTCCCAGACAGGAATCCAATATGTAGATTTTGAAATAATAAATACTATAATAATAAATAATAGTAGATTTCACTAATCGATAGTGTCGTTTTAATAGGGATCAAAATCTCGGAAGTAATACCATGCGACAAATTATAAATTCTTAACTTTATTAATTTGTATAATTTTTAACACGGTGTACTATTAGATACATCTCTACTTAACCCTACGGGGATCACAGGTGCAATGTTATGTTGTAAAACTTACGATTATTTAGTAAGGGACAATTTTTGGAGCCTCCCAAATTCTTTAATGGTTGTCGAGGACACACGTGAATAGAATAATAAGAAGATAGAGCGCTACATTAAATTATTTTAATGAGTACTTATTTACTCACTAAATAAATAATTGAAGTACACAGTGGCCCGGAAGCCTGACAACCAGTCTTTCGCAGAATATTGTATTACTAACTGGGTTGTTTAAGGTAGATAGGCATTAGCTCCATATAAAAGACTGGGTATCCCGTTGTTTCGCAGACAGAAATTTCAAAGAATTTCGTTTCTCGGAAAATCTATCTATCTATCTATCTATCTTCTATCTATATATATAAAAATGTTATGTTGGTTTGTGTACGCTTCAAAAACTCAAAAAGTTCTGCACCGATCGAGCTGAAATTTTAGAATGATATATAATCCGCATCAAGGATTGTTTTTACAGTATCCACGCGGGCGAAGCCGCGGGCATCAGCTAGTGTTTTATATAATTATGTAACTTTATTTGAAAAAATAAAAATCGGTGATTTGCTTCAAAGTAAGTATTCTGCGTATTAACTATTCTATGAGATGAAAATATGAGAAAAAAAAATATCTGAATCGAAATTCTATGAAAATATTTGCTACTAGCTTTTTCCAGCGGCTTCGCCCGCGTGAAAATGACGATTTTCCATACAAACTTTCATCCCCTGTTTAAATCCCTTAGGGGTTGAATTTCGAAAAATCCTTCCTTATTCCTTGTCTACATTTTAAAGGGAACCTCTGTGCCAAATTTCAGCTTTCTAGGTCCAAGGGTTTGGGCTGGGCGTTGATGAGTCAGTCAGTCAATCAGTCAGTCAGTCAGTCAGGACTTCTCTTTTTATTTATATATATAGATAGATAAAACAACGCGCAACCAAAATACTGGTATTCTGGTGCATCCGGTTAGAGTAGAAGTCGACTCCAACCGTGATGTTTGGGAAAAGGAAAGGCAGGTGATGACTTAGGCATATCCCTAGTTGATTTAAGTTACGTCATTAGTCGTCTGCAGCAGATGATGATTTTGACAAAAACAAATAGAAAAGCATAACACTGGAAAGACGTTTTCTTTTTTCTTGAGGTGTCGATGGCAATCTTAACAGTAAGAAAACATGTTGGCTTTTGCTAAGTGTATTTCACACATACACATACATAAACTCACGCCCTTTTCCCATGAGGATAGGCAGAAAACCTAGAATGCCAACTGGTACAGGATCGTAGCATTTGGCATTCTAGGTTTTCTGCCTATCCTCAATTCCTCATGGGAAAAGGGCGTTTATGTACACGTACATTTCAATTTTCAAAATTCTAAACTGTGAAATGTACAAATAGGATTACTTTTCAATAATCACTTGAGTTCAACCTTATAATAGGCCTTTTATTTATTTAAATATAGTAGAGTACCAGCTCATACAGTATGACTACAAGCAGCTCTTTATACCTACTAGTTAGTTATTGAAACTAGCTACACTGCTAGAGTGAAATAG
This sequence comes from Diarsia dahlii, assembly GCA_949775195.1. Taxonomy (NCBI): domain Eukaryota; kingdom Metazoa; phylum Arthropoda; class Insecta; order Lepidoptera; family Noctuidae; genus Diarsia; species Diarsia dahlii. The sequence continues at coordinate 7,215,064 of OX459210.1, read as the reverse complement.
CACTGCATTTTTGCTTTCCCGGTTTCTCGTTGATCATCCACTAGAACTGGTTTTCTAAAGCTGCTAAGTTTTAAGTAACTGTACTAACATAACATTACACAAACATTGTACACTTAGCTAGTAATAGGTAGCAGTAATATTTTTTAGTAAGTTGAGAAATCATCAAATGACTCCGGGAGCTCTGGGCAGAGCAGTAGGAAGTAGCGGACTTCTACTGACTAAAAACAACCCATGTTCCTTCTTAGCTCTTTGTGTCGAGGCTGCGGTATCTCTTTCGAACAACCCGCAGGCCCGACTGGAGTAGTTTTGAGTTTTCTCGATTCGGGTAAATTTTTATTTACCTCCATCGAGATATAAATAAAGTACTAACGTACTAGAGAAGCTACGTCAAATAACAGAATTGGCCCATTTCGTAATTTGAATCTTTAGTTCGCTGCAGCGCTAAAATAATAACAATTCGTCTAAACCACAGATGACAGAAACAACAGGAGATATGGCAAGGAGGCGTGGTACACACGGCTACACATCAAGCTATACAAAACCAGTATAATCTGATCGTTCATTGTGCGAAAAGATCTAGTAAAGTGAGGCCAAGATTAATTGGTTTTGTATAGCTTGATCTGTAGCCGTGTGTACATGCGAACTCATGTGGCCACGACGGGGCCTTATGCCACTTTCAATAATAAGTCGAATGTCAACTTGCGACGTCTTCACTGCTCGTGATTTTTTACAAAATGCCGCGTTGTTCAGTGAATGTTTGTAAAAATAATAGCTGTATTGTGAATTACACGAAAGATGGTATCTCATTTCACACGTAAGTACTACAAAAATAATGTTTTTCATATTAAATTCATTAAAACATTACTTCGTGGTACGAGAAACATGATGAAAAACCAAATCAATTGTTTTCATTAGGAACAAAAACCATTGCTTGTTTAGTACAAATCGACCAGTGAATCGGCTGATCTAATAGCGCAATGGATAGGTGTTTTACTGATGCTCTCACTCACACAATATTTTCGAAAAGCTGCTGCTGTCAGTCTTTGTGAGCTAGAGATGTCTAATTGTGATGTTCGTACTTGTCGATATTTTATACGATGATTCTGCGTATACGTACGAATGATTATACATATTTATGCATTATACAATTAATTACTCTACACAATTGTTACTGCAGTATAAGGCGTATTTCATGGCGTTACTGAGCGTTGCCGTAAATGGAGTTAAGAAAAACCAATATTCTGTACTATGTATTTACTAATAAAATATAAATTTATTTTTAGTTTAAACAACAAATTATAAATATAGGTAGGTACTAATAACAACGTTTATATTATCACGCTTTCTTATTTTTGCAAGCAATACTGAAAATAGAAAGTGCTTTTTATTGCTTAATATTGACTGAATAAATAGTATTCGTTGGTTGCTCGAGTTATCTATCTATCTATCTATATACTTCAAACCCTTGGACCTAGAAAGCTGAAATTTTGCACAGAGGTTCCCTTTATAATGTAGACAAGGAATAAAGAAGGATTTATTTTTTGAAATTCAACCCCTAAGGGACTTAAACTAACAGACAGAAAAAAGTGCTGCTTATAATCAGCACTTTTCGAACGTCAAAATCTGTTGCAACACATCTGTGGTGTAAGTTAATATTACGATTTACTACAGACACAAATCAATATTTTTTTTTTAATCAACCTGTTTTGATTAAATGACTTTTTTTTATTTTGAATGATTTATGGACATATTGTTTTTTATTTATAATATATTATTTTCAGGACCCCAAAAGAACTTTATTACAATATAATAATAAATAGAAGAATCGATAACTTTTCGATTTAGTCAATCACTAGCGTCGAAGTAAAACAAAATGTATTAAGTAAATTGTGCGGTGCATGGTAAATACACGCTGTGACTGAAGGGATAAGGTTTATCATTGATTGTGTAGTACGTAATGTTTTAAGAAATGCGGATGTGTTTGCGAATGCGTATATCTATTGTTTTTACTGCTCTGCGTGTGTGAACTGACGACACAGGTCCCCATACATTTTCGGCTAAAGGGCATATCTCCTGTTGATTCTGTCATCTGTGGTCTAAACCGTAACTAATTTACCACAAGTTAAAGAAAAGTAGTAAATTTGTAAATTAGTTCAGTTTCCGGTCTTAAGCGCCATGTAAATCACGGCACTTACGCGTTTTCTTCGGCGACGGCGACCGACGGTGCGGCGCGATCGCTGCAGTAGAACGAGACAAAGTAGGAATTTACGGTGTCTTCTCTAGTACGTTAGTACTTATATCTCGATGTTTACCTCTTGTTTTGCACTAAACGTGAATGTTTATAAAGAGCACAAAAAATAACAACAAATAAGAGTAAAATACACACCACTTTTGCCCGATTTCTGTTAAATACCTGACTACCTCGTCGGTCTATCGCGACTGCTGAGTATGAAGTCCTGGGTTCGAATCCCAGGTAGGACAGTGTTATCTTGATTTTCCGTCAGTAACTTCTCAGTAGTAGCCACGGAGCCTGAATTTGTGCCTGGTTGACGGCAATACGCTCGCCTACATAATCCCAAATAACTGTAAAAAATTATGTAATTTTACATGCAAAAAAATTACATAATCCTGTAAAATTTCCTAAAAATCTGGGAAATTTACGGGAAAATATGAAATTTTACATAAAAAAATGTAAAATTGACGAAAATTATGTAAAATTTCATATTTTCTCGTAAATTTCCCAGATTTATCGGAAATTTTACAGGATTATATAATTTTTTGCATGTAAAATTACATAATTTTTAGTAAAATTACATAATTTTTAACAGTGTATGACTGGTGAAATGTATGTGTACTAATGAGTACCTACACCTCTGCCCAACCCTTCGGGCATTACAGGCTTGATGTTATGTAATGTTCTGTACAATATTGGAGTATGAACTGACATGATAATTACGAAGGTAGCTCTACTAATGCAATGGAGTTCGGTTTACCCTCGTGTAACGAACTTTCAATCCGTAGGACCTATGTTGAAACATACGAGTCGATACTTGGACTGATTGAAACTAAAGTTCATAAATAATTTTAGCTGAATTGTTTTTAAAAAAAAAAATATTAGAGTTGTTTATTTATTACGTTCATTATTAATGTAAGACTATACTAAATATATAAACTAAACTAACCTAAAAACAAACTAACTAAGGGCATCGAAAAACTCCTCCTCAACACTGTCAGCAGGTAAAGTACCCAAGAGACTGGCAGCGTTGCCGCGTTGTATGGCAACACTTATCCTCTGGCCAAAGAAAAAGCCAGCCCTTGGGTCGGAGGAAGCGAAAAAAAAATAAAAAAGTCAATTATTAAATAAAGTCAGTTACAAAGTAGGTTTACCTTACCTATTGAATAAAAATAACTTTAGAGTATTTTTCAGCACTATAATAGAGAAGCCTTTGGACTGTCCCTAGTTTGTGACACATTTCATTGAATTGGAAATAAATAGAGCTTTTTTTTTCCAGTCTAATCTTGGTAAAATAATATCATCATCCACACCCCGACTTCACGCCATATTGGGCGTGAAGTCGGGGTCGTTATATTCTCTTCTACTAGCTGATGCCCGCGGCTTCACCCGCGTGGATGTCGTTCAAATTATATACTAAAACCTTCCTCTTGAATCACTCTATCTATTAAAAAAAACCGCATCAAAATCCGTTGCGTAGTTTTAAAGATTTAAGCATACAGACAAACAAACAGCCAAAAATAGCGACTTTGTTTTATACTATGTAAGGATTTGCTTGTGCCAAGCTTCACGTTCTTGTGCCAGCCTGATTCAGGGCATTCCCATTGACAAATACTTGAAATCAAATCGGTGTTCCCTTCATTTACAGTATTTATTTCCGTAATATCAGAAAAAAAGTCAGTCAGACAGCCTTACCGTATCTCAAATCTTTTTCTTCAAACAAAATCTTTACACAGAGGTACTCAATCGAATCACACGTTGAATCTTACAAAATAAAATCTATCAATAGTTACATAAAATCATGTCCACAACATTATCGACTCAACTATTCACCCGTATCTCCACACACACGCTGAATGCATTTCTCAACACGATTGCAAGAGGTTAGTTCCTCTCAGTAACGGCCAAGCCTTGTACCTTGGCTGACGCGACATACATACCTTTGCCTTAAAAAAAAAATTAAAGAAGTTGCGAAATAGTGATCTCAGTGGCTGTGTGGAACTTGACATGTGAGTTTGAGTTTTGTTCTAATTTTAAAAAGTAAGCGAGGTTCTTTTTTTAAAGAATGACACTTTGGATTTTTTCTTATGTTTGAGTGTTAGTTGACGTTTTTTGTATGTTTTTTTTTAATGTGAAAGCTTTTGTGTTGTCGTTGTTCCGATACGATGTGCTATTAATTATTGGTGGACTGTTTAGGCCAATTAAAGCATTTGACTAATTTAAATTAGAATTTCGGTCTAAGAGAAAAATGGAGAATTTTGTCGTAATTTAAAAAGTTATTTCTTTCTCTTATTTTAATTGTGACACTCGATTTACTTCTTCAGTAATTATTTAACTTGGGTCTTTGTAAATTTTAATGACAAAAAAGTAAGTTATAATATTCGCAATCAAATATAAGTAGTACATAAATAAGCAAAAAAAAAATTAATAAGACCATAAACAAACGTTATTGATGTAAAAACTCCTGACATATTTTGATGACTGAAACTGGCACACTTTCTTTTGCCTCCACATTGATTGTAATCTGTAATTTGTGGTTGTTGAAAGTTAAACGCAATTTTTTTTTTTTTATTACTGTTCAAAGAAGAAAATTCTCACTTTCCACGCGTACATACGCCACAGCCACATTATGCTACTACAATCTATCTAATTTATTTTATAGATGTTATGTCATAAGGTTCAAAGTTGATTGAGAAAAATTTACAGTTTCGGGACAGGGATGTGCTGGTGTTTGTAATTTAGTCACACATTAATTAAATAACCAATAAAACTTTTGGACTCTGTCGAACCAAAAGCAGTCTTGAAACCGTTGGTTGGCTCTGTTTTTCAGGAAAAGGTACATAGAGTAGTCCAGTAAAGTGTTTAAAGCCTTCCATTAATTTTTTTGTAAATCAGATCAGTAGGTCTCGATTTTTCATGATTGATGATTCTCGAGTGAACAATATTATGAAATTGATTTTGTACAAAATATTACGCACCTTTATTAGTTTGAGTATAATTCAGAACAGTTTGTTTATTTGTTTAAAACTTGCTTTAATTTCTAAAACGACTAGTTACACACAATAGGAAGTTTATAAATAAAATACTAAGAAAACATCATAGACGAGCTATCCTAATTAACGTACTAAGATCCAGGTCAAGGCTACCTTATCTCTCTTTTATTCTTCATTATGTTTCAAGCTTAAAGCTTAGTCTCTTAAGGACGCTGTTACATTTTCGATCAACTCATGTTTAGGTAACTAAAGTCGCTCAAAGCAAGGTCTCACAATAGCGCTCGGTTTTAAACCTCCTATAAATAATCTTGATCTTTGATATTATTTTTTAATTGTATTGAAATAGAATTTGGTAGATTACTTGGAACTTTGAAAACGCATTTGGTAATTGTTAATTATTAGTATCGTCGTCATGATAAGTAGGTTAGTATTTTCAACCGAGTCGAAAAAAAAGAAGGTGCTGTATTTGTATGTATCCGCGATTTTCCCAAAAGCTACTGATCCGATATCAATCGGATTTTCGTTGATAAATGCATATTGTGTTTTTAAGGAAGGTTTTACTGTAAAATATGATTATAATATAATAATAATAATAAGTTTATTTATTTCTCTCACAATGGTTTTGTAGCACGTTTTGAACACTATAATATTCACATTGTGAGAGCTGGTGCCTGAAGTAGGTTTCAAAAAAACCTGTATTACAGGTCACCAGGATTGGAGATCTTCCGAAGTAGAAGATGGAACTCTTCAATAATATAGACAGCAAATGACTCAAGATAGCTGTGATCGTATGTTTATGTAGTGTTTTCGCCATTTCATAATATAATATCACGCTTGTTCGGGTTTAAGGGGCAAACAGATGTACACCCAATATGGGGTACCTACCAACCAAACTTAATGAAAAAGAACAACCGGTACCGACAGCGACTTCCGAAAAGAAAAATACGCTACCTACGTGAAATAACCATGTGAAATAAGTAGGTACTTAAAATGAAATAGGAATTTCAATTCCAAACCTCTCCGTCGAAAGCTTGACCTGACCCATCCATTTCCAAACCTCACCGCCGACAGCTTGACCTTACCCATCCATTTCCAAACCTCACCGCCGACAGCTTGACCTGACCCATCCATTTTCAAACCTCACCGCCGACAGCTTGACCTTACCCATCCATTTCCAAACCTCACCGCCGACAGCTTGACCTGACCCATCCATTTCCAAACCTCACCGCCGACAGCTTGACCTGACCCATCCATTTCCAAACCTCACCTCCGACAGCTTGACCTTACCCATCCATTTCCAAACCTCACCGCCGACAGCTTGACCTTTCCCATCCACTTCCGAACCTCACCGTCGACAGCTTGACCTGACCCATCCATTTCCAAACCTCACCGCCGACAGCTTGACCTTACCCATCCATTTCCAAACCTCACCGCCGACAGCTTGACCTTTCCCATCCACTTCCAAACCTCACCGTCGACAGCTTGACCTGACCCATCCATTTCCAAACCTCACCGCCGACAGCTTGACCTGACCCATCCATTTCCAAACCTCACCCCCGACAGCTTGACCTTACCCATCCACTTCCAAACCTCACCGTCGACAGCTTGACCTGACTCATCCATTTCTGAACCTTGTCAACAAACTGCTTAACCCCACCCATCCAAATCCCGGTCGTACCCAACATAATTTCTAAATCACATTCTAATAATAAAAGTATGAAACTCGTACTTACTTTTTTCTCAGTCCTAAAAAGTATCAACTCCTTCCGGTCGTCGGTTGCCGTGGTAACCGTTCACTAAAATCTTTTTCTATCACGTTTATCGTACGTATTTTTTGCGAGAGAGCGATACACCCGTCCTTCCACTAGCGCTGCTGAGCGCGGAATGATGAACCGGGAGCGAAAAATGTATGAAGAAATTGACAAATGTTTTTATTATAGCTAATAATTGAATAAAAAAATTTATATAAACAAAAAAAATATATCTCAACATCTAAAGGACTATATGTACCGCAATTTATAATAATTTTGGAGATATAATATGCTGTAAATTTACCTATAATGGGTACCTATTCGGACCCTACTTTTTTACATTTTCTGCGATTATTGTGATGGAAAAAACGTATTTGTGCGATTTTTTTGTATGACGTCATACAATTTTTCTGATGCCAATCTGGAGACGAATAAATTATCTTTAAATTAAGACCATGATATCTTCACATTTATGATTGCTTATACGTTAAAATGGTACCTGAAAACCACTGTTATTTGTAGAAAAATGTTTTAGCGTCCTTAATAATTGTGCTTGCAAAACTTGTGCATTGAGTAATGGTTTAGAAGACGTCTCGTATGATCAGTGTAGGCGTTAAGTAAACTTGAGAAAATAGCAAACAACGTCGAGTCAGCGTAAACTACGAGTAACGAACATTAAATCATGATAATTAAAAGATGGGTTTATCTTCTGCCTAACTCTTCGGGGATTACTGGTGCGATGTTTTGTTATAAAATAGTGCATTAGCAAAATGCTTTTAAAAGATTTAGTACTTACTTACAGCGAACATTGTGAAAATTTCCATATAAGAATTTTGCTCCTGAACATTTTCGATTTATTACTGAAAACGGGATATTTATACCCCGAATATAGTTATACCATGTTTATATTCCGTTTTCAGTGTTCTTAATCTTCTGCGCAGAGCACTAATTGCGTAACATATTTTTGTATTTACATTAATTCTGGTACTTCACTATAAACATTCCGTGGGATTTTGGAATAAAAACCTACTTCGCCAAAGTAAAAAACGTAATTAATATTTTAAATTGCATAGCATTGGAAAACTCATTGTATTACACAATAGATCACCCCGCAGGTCAAACTACGGGTCAAATATTCAAAAATCCAACGATTCGATTCTACACAAAAGCCACCTTTTTTCGTTGGAACAAAAACTTTCAGAATTGTGTGCTTTAGTTTTTGTGAGCGACTTAGGTCGTGACCTGAGGGCACTTTGACCTCTTCTAGTTGCCTCCTCAAGCATGTCCTAAAATATATTTTTCATTTTGTTGTTTGTTTGTTTGTTTGTTTTTTTGCATTTTTCTTATTGTGATCTTAATTTTATTTATATAATTTAATTGTGATAATTTTGATATTCTGATTGCATGTATGATGTTTCTTTTATATTTAGTTATAGACATTCAGACACGATGTAAAAATTGTTCTTGAATAAATGAATTGAATTGAATACATCTCAACATCTGCCTAGCCTTTTCCCAACTGTGTTGTTATCGGCTTCCAGTTTAATGCAATGCAGCTGACTATCAGTATTTCACTTGGAGTGACTGCCTATTGGCAGCAACCAACACTGCCTTAGTGCTCTTCTATATTTTCACTTCACTCTTGACAGAACGGTCGTGGTCGTGATAAATTGATTGCAACCGCAGGTCTAGTCGTAGCTCGTTATTCATTTTTTGCTCCATTTACTCCTGTTAAATGACAGGCTGAAACATTTATTAGTAGAGCCTCCGATTGTGAATAGGAATATTGAACACGTATTTTTTCATTTTTCACGTAAACAAAAAATGAAGACGATGCAGTGCATCGAAAACTCGTGTGACGTTATTATGATAGTACATTTTGTACCTTCAAGTGACGTTTCAAGCCCCACTCCATGATCTTTGACGCGCTATAGCTTCGTCAATTTTTATTGATTTGATAAAACAAAAAACACTTATCCAATATTGTTCGATAATCTAACTGACGGGCTGAACAGAATCATATTTTTTTGAGTCAGTCCGATCCCCTAAAATGAAGACGATACAGTGCTTCAAATAGTCGTGAAACGTCACAAGTTGGTCCATTTTTACCAGACCATGACGTCAAAAGCCCCATCTCCATGGTCTTTGACAAGCTTTATTTTTTTGTTATTTTTAATAATGTGATAAAACAAAAAACACGTATCCAATATTTTTTGATAATCTAACTGACGCGGACTAAGCAGAATCATATTTTTCTTAGTCAGTCAACTACCCTATTGTTCTTTAAGTTTAATGACATTTATATTGGTTTTCTACCCTCTCGTGCACCTTTTCATTCCTTCTCAGACGTGCTACATTTCAAAATATAATAACCCAGAAGTCTAATAAATCAATTAAACATCTTATCTTATCTCAAATCCTAAGAATCCGCGATAGTAATCATAGTTTCGATGATACAGTCAGCTAATTATGACGTCGTTACCACTACATATTGATGTAAATGGCACGTCTATTTTAATATCTTAGTTCATACATGTATTATGTAGACGCGATCGGTTAAGTTAGATAGAACAATAAACGTGTAACCTTATATATTATGTAGAAGCTATGGGTTTACTTAGATAGAACACTAAACGTGTAACCTTATATACATAGGTACAAGTGGTACGGACGTGGTTTATGTATGACGCATATATACCTATTCGATATGATTATAACAATTACACCAATTTAGGTGTAATTGTTATAATCATATTGAATTGATTATAATAACATGACCACTGTAATTCTCCAAGGATTAGGAAGAGGTTCCTATAGGACACCCATAGTGCTCCAGTTCTGTAAACGTCTAATGAAATAGGGGATGAGCCTATTTCTATCAACCGGACACAAATCCGGCCACTGTGGCTGCTACTGGGGAGTTCCCGATGTGAAAGTTTAATAACAATTTTCTCGATCTGGAAATTGATTTGTTATGTAAAATACCAGATAATATTTTCAGAGATTTTATGTGATGATAGGCTGACCATACAATTAATCTTACCAAGGGGTGGAATTCAGAAAGGCAGTAGGTTCAGCTGCTTGGTTCGATAGGAAACCAACACCGACATAGGTTGCAGAAGACAATATAACCTATATTTATGTACATAAACATAAATGTTCTAAAATCATCATGAATTACACGCTAAAATATTAATTTCAAAATCAATTCCAATGCCTTCTCCCTACGCTTAGAATGAAGCAATATGATATATTCTAATATCTTCAAAAGAAACCTCAAAAATCTGACCTCGTTGTTATACACAATGCTTTAGAAAACAATGATAATCATCAAAATGTTTCATAATACGTCTTAATAATGATCATTATAAAAGACAATGACAGTTTTAGACATTTTATTGTCTAAAACCATTATTTCTTAATAATTTGGTAACTCGTCTTTTACTCGTGAGTTAGGCTACGGTCATGTTGATAAGAGGTAGCGATAAGCGGGATGAACTACTTCACAAGCTCTCATACCCCTTCACTTTGCAATAAAATTCGTTCTAGATGAGTTTGTATACTTTTTATCGCCGCCGCTTAACAGTGTAATTACAGTCGGAGGGACTCCACCAAAGCGGAGATGTGTGCGGTGCTCACATCCCTCGTCTCCACTGCGCGTCATCCGCGCACAGCTCACATCTCCGCTTCCATCGCGCCATACAAATATTACACATCTCCGCACAGCGATCTCCACTGAAGCTGAGCGGAGAGGAGATGTGTCAATAATACAATTTTATTCTATTGGTTGTTTAAAAAACATCTCCTCTCCGCTTGGCACATCTCCGCTTTGGTGGAGTCAGCCCTAAACGATGCACGGAACTAAAAATTGCAATACAAAAGTTCAAGATTAAAAATAATAAAAAGATTAACTGTTCATTTGCATAAATAATTAATTGGACAGCTTATTTGTCTGTCGCGGTTTTGTGTATCGAGTACTCAATCCTAGGTTTTCTTATCGATTTTTATAAATTTTTCCAAGTCTTCTTTTTCTTTATTTATCTTGTGGTACCTAGGTGCCTAAACTAGTGTAAGAGTTTTTAATGTCACCCATGGGCATGGAATAGGGGATCGGACTGACTCAAAAAAATAGAATTCTGTTTAGTCCGTCAGATAGATTTCCAAAAAATATTGGATACCTACGTGTTTTTTGTTTTATCAAATCAATAAAAATTGACGAAGATAAAGCGCGTCAAAGATCAGAGTAAGGCTTGAAACGTCACTTGAAGGTACAAAATGTACTATCATATGACGTCACACGAGTTTTCGAAGCACTGTTTCGTCTTCATTTTTTGTTTACGTGAAAAAAGAAAAAATATGTGGTCGATATTTTTTGGAAATCCATCTGACGGACTAATTAGTTTTTTTTGTCCGATCCCCTATTGGCATTACATGACGTGGCAAAATATTGCTCGGGCTTGCTTAGTTTCTCCAAGATGTTTTCCTTCACTGAAGCATGTGATAATTGGGTATTTGAAAATATCAAAAATGTATGGAAATTTTATGTTATTTTAAACTAAAAGAAATAATACGATGTGTAAAAAATGTTATAAAATCGATCAAAAAATGGAGTAGCTACACGCTTTAGAAGTTTTTGGTGGGGCACTTTCTATCCTTGTCGCATAAAACGGCCATTAGTACTACGTTACTACGGCGGTATGTTATTATGACGTCACATTAGATGTAGCGCTGTCTCTGTCTAGCACGTCCTTTAAAATCGATTAAAACTAAGATATTTTTTAAAATTACACACTATTTTTTTTACTTTTGTCCATCTTTTTATTTACTGTTTCCAAATACCCAATTATTATACGCACATGACATGTATCCAAAAAATTAGTGGTTCGGCTTGGCAATTATTGAACAAGAATGTGTCCTGACAAAAAAAAATATGATTCTGTATATCGTAAAATGTTGGATACTTGTTTTTTGTTTTATCAAATTAATAAACAACCCTATTGCCAAGCCAAACTTTTTGGCCCAACGGTCACACCACAAAAATAACAGTCAAAGTAACAAACAGTAAGTCGTAGTTTGAAGTACCTAACAAAACTCTTCAACACTAAGTTATACTTATGTCTTAGAGGTTGCTTAACTCCTAGTACTTGCTCACCACAAACATTTACTAAGTAACTTAGTTTCGCCACTTAGTAAACTTTAATTTACTTAATTGCTTTTTGAGTTAGAGGGTCATTACAAGACAATTTAATCCGTGACAGCAAGACAAAGGACATTATGTCACATATGTCACATATGTCACATATGACAATATGTGACACTTCACTCTGAAAATGGGATATTTACAAAGAACAACTATTTTTCACTGCACTGTGTTTTACATTTTATTCTGAAAAATACCAACCCTGGTTTTCATTTATCGTGAACATGTTAGTAAGTAAAAAAAACATATTTGCGAAAAATATAACCGGCCTCGAAAACTCAAAAAAGTGAAAAATAGCTCTAGTTTCAATAAATACTTTTTCTTTCTTTCTTTCTTTTCTTTCTTTTAGTTTCTGAAGTCAGAGACTTTTGTTTGTTTGATTTAGGTACTTTTTTTCCATCAACTTGTGAAGCTGAAGTAATTTTTCACTATTTGGTAAAACACAAAATTTTAGACGAATTGATAACCCCTCGTTTTGCAAGCTAGTTAAAAGACGATATTCAGCCTCTGACAGAGAAAACTAATTTTAATTTTACAAAGTAAGATACAACAAAAGACTCCATGTTGTTCTTCTTGCTAAGATTTTTTCCCAACCTTATCTCACTTTAAACATCCAAAAAAAAAACCTAATCAGAAACAAAACAAACACATAGTTCCGACCCCCCTCCTACCATAGACCACAAGGGCAAACTCCAATGCCAAAGCGACACACTCAGTCAAGGCCATAGACTATTGCCTCATCAGTCCATAGACATTTACATTTAGCTAATACCACGGTATGGGTCAATACGGATCTGCGGGTTTCGAAAGACATCTCGTATCGTATGATGTTGAAAAGTTGTGGTCTATAAGATGAAAGTTATGGATGTGGACAAGGTCTTCCTAGGTTTTAGTCGAGGTTGGGGCGATTGGGACAGGAATGTGGGTAGCTATATGGTTCTCTGTGTGATTTTTTTTGAGGTTGAATGATTTTAATGGGGGCGTTGTTGGTAAAACTCCTGAAATTATCTATGTAAATAATTAAAATTGACACGTGTCTTTGTTATATCGGAATAACAGCTTTCAGCTCAATGCATATGAAAGTAGATGTGCGGCACTTACCATAAACACATTTATTTTATTTTTTGTCTGTCTCTCCGAAACGGCTTGACCGATTTGACGGGACATGTTATAACGAGTAACTTAAAAAATTGAAACCCTTGAAATCCAATTCAAAGAGGGAAGTACTTACCTATCATATTTTATAATAATAATGATTACGAACGAAGGTCGCAGGCAACAGCTAAGAGTAGTAGGTATAATTATGAAAATAAGATGGCGGCTTAGTTCCAATTTTGGGGATTGTCATTCTTGCATCGTTACCACACACCACCACCTACCCCAAGATACACGTGAAAAAATAACCTTGTGTTTACTATGGCGCAGTAGCGTTAAAACAATTTGAAAAACCTATTTTTGTTATCTCCTTTTTTGGCAGTTTTCCTATTTCGGAAAACCAAAATAAAATATAATTCATATCAATACAATGCAAATATCATGATTAACTGTTAAAAAGTATGTCAATTAAAATTAAATAAATCCATCAATTTTACATAAAAACTAAAGAAAGAAGAAAGTATTTTTGTAAATAAACAATTTAAAAATATGCTGAAAGCATAAAAATTTGAAATCAACTGGGTCGCCGGTCGGTCACAGACATAATAAATTCTTCGAGGTCAGACATGTTTACCAACAATAATAATAATATACTAAAACCTGTATATCATAGTTATCTAAATATAGACCTAACTGGATCATGATATTGGTCTATATTTAGATCTGTATTGCTTCCTATATGGCTAAACCATAGACAACGGAAACATCGGGTGAATCGAGTTACGATCTCAATTTATTACTTGCTGATGCCCGTGGCTTGGCCCGCGAGGTTTCATTTGATACCCATGTCAGGGAAATACATAATAAACTTTAAGTAGTAGTCCACCATATTGGTTTTTTTTTAACGTTGCCCCACACTAGGAATTTCTCCTGTATCGTGGGTGCGTTCACAAACATAGAAAGTCACATACACAAATACCCAAATATCCAGACCCGAAACAACTATCTGCAGGCCATATAAATATTTGTTCCGTGTGGGGATCGAACCCGCTTAGCCACTGCGCCAACCGTGCCGTCTAATTTAGAATGACTTTACCTAAATAACTATGCATTGTCATCCAAACTAAACATATTTGCAAAAAATCAGCTCAATCGGAAACCGGGAAGTGGGTCAAATTTAACTTCTAAGATTTTATTACATAGTTAAGGGTAAAGCAAGCGTGTTAAAAACTGAGGCTTTTTTATGGGACGAGCCCGCCACACTATTCCCAAACCACTGTAACTCCTGATAGCCAGAATCAACAGTGGCGACCACCAGAAAAGCGCCGAGACAATGAAGCTCGACGAAGTCCCAGAAAAGTCCCAAACTATTTAACTGTCCTGGATCCCGCAACGGAATTAATCAGAAAAGAATAGCGGAGAAGTAAGAACAAAACATCAGTCATAATCATAAGTCTTTAAATAAATAAATAATTTCCACTACCACCATTGAGGCTATTCCATACTCTGTGGGGTAAACTGTTCCGTTGCACTCTGCCAAAGAACAGTTAGGTGCATTTACCCCGCTGCATTGAATATCAGCCTAACTGGCTGACTGGCGCTCACGCGACTTAATTCATTTTCGAAAAACGTGTCTGTAAAAAGTGGGGTAATTGGGTTAAATGATCCATATTTTTCGTTGAGACTATCTTTTGAAACTGTTTTTGTGATGTTTCATTCGTAAAATATTTAAAAAATGAAGTTAAATGTAGCGTATGTAGGTATACTAATAATTATGATGTTCTATGTCTCTCTGCCCGATTCTCTGCCTGTTAATTACTAAAGAATTAAAAATCTAATGATTTAAAGGTGTGAATGTGAATGGATTTAAAACGTGTGGTAGGTCAAAGATACGATGGATAGATTGTGTATAGGATGATATGACAAGAAAGAAGGTTTCTGATGAGATTACGAGTAATAGAATGTATGAAAGAAGAAGAGATACTGCGCTGGCCCGCAATGCATTGAGATGGCAAGAAATAATGATAAATTAATAATATTATGACAAGATTTGCATGGGACAATAAAAAACACGTGCATGAAGTAGCAGCCAAAGAACAATAAAATAAAACAGTGTTGCAAATCTCCGATTAAGTGATTATTAAAGGCATAACAATATTGCACTACTAGTCAATGTATTATGTAAATTATGTCTGCACAGATACTCAAGTACCATAAACATAATATAATAATATATCCATTCAACATTGTGTTTTACTGACATAAAGTAGGTATAAAGATAACTATGTAAGTATTTTTCCATGTCTAAGCAAAAAATAAATGATGATCAATAATAGGGGATCGGACTGACTCAAAAAAATATGATTCTGTTTAGTCCGTCAGTTAGATTATCGAAAAATATTGGATACGTGTTTTTTGTTTTATCAAATCAATAAAAGTTGACGAAACTATAGCGCGTCAAAGATCATGGATTGGGGCTTGAAACGTCACTTGAATGTACAATATGTACTATCATATTTATGACGTCACACGAGTTTTCGAAGCACTGTATCGTCTTCATTTTTTGTTTTCGTGAAATAAGAAAAAAATATGTGGTCAATATTTTTTGGAAATCTATCTGACGGACTAATTAGTTTTTTTTGTCCAATCCCCTTTTTTTTTTTTTGGTGGGTGGAAAATCATCGAATAACACCCCCACGCTCTTGGGCAGAGCGAAGGGGAGTGTCAGACTTCTACTGACTAAAAACCAAACCCATGTTCCTTCTTCGCCCTTGTGTCGGAGCCGCGTTAACCTTTCGACAATCCACAGCCCCGACGGGCGTCGGCCCTTACGGGCCCCTTCCATATTGCTGACATCTCTTTGAGGCGCGCGTGGAACACGCGTACGCGCCGCCGACACGGTCTGTTGCCGTCATGACGACGGCCGGACGGCGAGCTAGCCCGTTACTTACCGTCCATAGGCCCGCGTCTACGCTGGCCGGAGGTCATCGCGTGACCCCCGACGCCCGGAGCGCCTTCCGCGGCGGCTGGGACGTTGAGAGGTTATCTCCCTCTCTCGTTCCGCCACCTCCTTCGCTAGCATCACTGCTTCGCAGAAGAAGGCGACGGCGTCCCATTCCTCTTCGCCCCGGACCATGGCTTGCACCAGGGACGGGCGCGAGAGGTCGCCACCGCCGATCGCCGCTACGAGAACACGGCTGGGCTCTCAAGCAGGGCACGCCTCCACAGTGTGCTCCACCGTGTCCTCCGGTCGATCCTCGCAGTGGAAGCATCCGGGCGTTTCCTCCCGCCTGATTCGGTACAGGTACCTCCCGAAACACCCGTGTGCGGTGAGGACCTGCGTCAGACGGTAGGTGAGGGCGCCGTGGCGCCTCTCCAGCCACTCCTCAAAGAGGGGACTTACCGCCACTATCGTGGCGTGCCCTGCGCTGGGTTGCGACAGTCGCTGTCTCCATGCCGCCATGAGATCGCACCGGAGGTCCGTCCGCAGAGTGGCAATTTGCCGCGGCAACGGAGTGACCCCCCGGTGTAGCACCTCCACGCGCCATTCATGCAGGCGCGCGAGGACTATCGCCTCCAGATTTGTCCGATCCCCTAATCCTACATACTTATTAATCAGAATATTGGAAGAGCTATTTAGAATAAAACCTGAGTCTAGACGAAGCTTCGTTCTAATTATTCTTATCTATTACAAATAATATATGAAAAAACTTACTTTTAAACGCTTGGCCGCAATCTTGTCCTGTGGACAGAGATGAGGTCGATGAAGGAACGGGCTAACCCATAAGAAGTCCATTAACTCGCGACTTAAATAGATTAGGGTCATAATGGTCTAGCGAACACCAACGCAAGCGGGAAATTCCACTTTTCGGCAGAGTGTATCAAAAAATGACAACACAATAACAATGAAACAATGTTACATTTTCTAGCATCTCTGCTGTACCTATGTACATTGCAGTGAGCTTTTATTTTGAGATTAGATTTTATTATGACGATTTCTAGTTTTTTTCGAATTATCAGTTGCTTTGATCAAAGCGGAACTTGGCAACTTGCCAAAGAAATCATCAGTGTAGCAAATGACAATGTCTAGAATTTATTTAAAATGATGAGACTATAGACAATAGGTATCCGTAAGGTTTTATTATTATCAAGAACTTACTAGAATCTGTAATTTTATTTAATAGATTTTCAACTTTCTCGCTACAGCATTAGGTTCAACCTTTTTGTGAAAATTTTAAAGATTCGAGTAGCTTGATGTGCTAGCGTCTGTACAATAGCTTAAACTTAAACTTGAAATAATATTATGCCATTAAATAGAGACAGTTTCCACAATGATAGCTTTTCTTTTAATTTCGCGGTTGAGTTACTAGCACTTCACTACGAGAAGAAAATGCATTTGACAACAACCAAGCTGTAGCCGTTAACATTCATACTAAGAATTTTCCTCATGCCTTCACAATTTACTTTATTTATTTTTTGAGGGCTGGGAAATCATCAAATAGGGTCGTAGGGCTTTTGGGACCGGGACCGCAGTCCAGAACCAATAAACTCAAATATAATTGTTATATTTATAGGTGGAATCCCGCGGTCCCGCGGTCCCACGACCCATCCAAATAACTCCCGCTCTGGGCAGAGCGAAAGGGAGTGTCAGACTTCCACTGACTAAAAACTACCCATGTTCCTTCTTAGCCCTTGTGCCGAGGCCGCGGTATCTCTTTCGAACAACCCGAAGCCCCGACGGGTTCACAATTCACTTAAAATGAAGATTAAGACATCCTCGAGCGTCTTCAAAGTATGACATAGTATTCAATTGAAGACTAAGGTATTAATAATAGCACACATATTAAATTAACTACGTACTTAGAACATTACAAGTACCTACGTAAGTGTTTTGCAATCATTAATTTTATTAGTGACCATTATAGAACCGCGTCGTCTATAGGTAGAAGGTCAGGAGTACGCAACATTTGATTCACGATAATCGTCAATGGTTTACAATCTTATTTAAGTTGTAAATAAGATTTTAAATAATTATTATAATAATAATTATTATTATTATTTAATTTTGTATATATATATTTTTTTTTTTTCTTTTCTCATTCTTCACACATTTTTAAGAAGTTCTAGTCTTATTTTCACGTACTTCTAAAAAAAGGTTTTCAATTCGTCTATTTTTTTAAATTTTTGACAGTGTGTAAACTAACGTTTCACGGAGCAGTCAACCAAGCATTATGAACATCAAACTATTTCAAACTAAGTACCCCTACGTAAAAATATTTTGATTCAACTGAAATTTTTTTTTAGGTTAAAAATCACATTTTTGATATAACTCAACTAGGTGTTGCCAGCGGCTTCGCCCGCTACAACTCGAAAATTATCCCACGGGAAAATAAAATTGGGATAAAAACTATCTTTTACTTTACCTGCTGACAGCGTTGAGGAGGAGTTTTTCGATGCCCTTTTATAGTTAGTTGGTTTTTAGGTTAGTTTAGTTTATATAAATTTAGTATAGTCTTACAAAACTATCTTATGTGTTAATCCAGGTTATAAGCTATCTGTGTACCAAATTTTATTCAAATCTGTTTAGGAGTTTTTGCGTGTGTCGTAATGTTGTACGAACGGCTATTCAATAGCAAACAAAATTGAAATAAGTCCATAGAGCCGGATTGTTTTTGCTCTATAAGGGAATTTTATATAATAAAAAGACGTTATGTTATGATGCAGCGGGTTTACCCATACCTATTAAACCTTCGTAAAAGATTCCGATCAACAAAGTTAAATGGAAATAACGACAGTCGTCAATAAGAGATTTAAAAAACGCTATTTATTATAAACGCATACGAGTATAATAAATTATTAGGTAACAATATTATGTAAGTTCTGTTATTTTGCTATAGTTTTTATCATCTTTAGTGGGTAGCTACTTTTTTATTTAATTTGGGGCAATACTGCTACTCTATTCTCTAACCACTGTTTGTAACTCTTGAAAGCTCCGAATCAACGGTGGCGACCAAAATAAAACGCTGAGATAATGAAGATCGACGAAATCCCAGAGAAACAATTTCACTGCCTTGGCTCCCGCAACGATAGCTTCCATATGTAAGGAAATTGAAATTTTATTATGCTTTTCCTACTCCTTGGCCTTGTTCTGTTCTGTCTCCTGCTGATATCAGCAATAAACAACACACACAAGGCCAATAGACACATCGTAATGGGACGTATTCGTATACAACTGGGATAAGCCCAGTTGCCTGGTACCACGGATAAAATATTATTGACTAGCTTTTGCCAGCGGCTTCGCCCGCGTGAAAATGACGATTTTCCATACAAACTTTCATCCCCTTTTTAACTCCCTTAGGGGTTGAATTTCGAAAAATCCTTTCTTATTCCTTGTCTACATTATAAATGGAACCTCTGTGCAAAATTTCAGCTTTCTAGGTTCAAGGGTTTGGGCTGGGCGTTGATGAGTCAGTCAATCAGTCAGTCAGTCAGTCAGTCAGGACTTCTCTCTTTATTTATATAGATGATTAAACGAACTTACCTGTAAGTGAAGTTCTATCCCAATTATATGAGTACGTTTCATTCGAAGATAAATATTAGACACATGTAGTACCTTCATTGTACTGGCAACTTCGCACTTTTAAAATATTCGGGTAGATTGAAAAATGCCCCTGTACGCGCTCCGTCCGGCCCGCCAGCGCGGGCGCCGCTCTGCCTCATTCTTTAGAGTCCTATTTCTATTACAAAATTTTTAGATTATGGGCTATGGGAAGGGAGGGAACTTTATCTTCGAATGAAACGTACTCATATAATTGGGATAGAACTTCACTTACAGGTAAGTTCGTTTAATCATCAATTATATTTCGTACGTTTCATTCTTCAGATAAATATTAGACACATGTAGATGTTTAGAGACCAAAAATTTTGTAACTACATATTAGATAGGTATTAAATGCATAAGATGAAAACTACTGTTTTTCTACTTGAAATCATTTAATTACTCAACACAACTCCAACCATTTTAAAGTATAAAACAAAACGTGTGTTTACTCTTTTATACATTTACCTTAATTATTATTATTATTGGACACTGTCTTGTTAAGAAAATCAGGATCAATTAGATTATTGAATACTCTAACCGCAGGTTAAAATGGTTGTCAACCAGGAAGAAAAACTGATCTTGCGAAACTAGCATCATCGCTTACTGGACGATTATAAAATTTTGCAAACGTCTGTGATGATTGCGACCAACCAACAGTCTTCCTGATAACGTCAAGCGATATGCCTTGCGAGCGCGCCGTAGATGTGGCAGCGTGTCGAGTGCTGTGAGCACCGAACGCCGACACATCCACGCCGCTCTCTGCGAGCACCTGCTTTATCCATCGGCTGATGGTTTGTGTGCAGGCGGCCTTATAAGGTCGCCTGAATGTCATCAGTAGGTTTTCAACCGTATCTGGCCTTATATTTTTTGTAACCGACAAATAGTCTTTCAAAGTTGTAGCTGGGCAAATATGTATTTATATTTTCTTTGAAGTAAGGCAGGAATAAAATTGGTTGGTCGCGACCGGCAGCAGATGTTTTAATGATATCGGAAATAACAATATTGACTCCATTAGGACAAAAATGAATGTTTTTAATTTTAATAGATGTTATTGTTTGCGCTCTGTGAGCTGTGCATAAAGCTAATAAGATAACAAGTTTCTGGGAAATCTTTTTTAAAGGTAATTCTGTATTAGGGCTCCATTGAGCGATGTGTTCTAAAACTATTTGAGGGTTCCACGTAGATGCATATTTTGGGATGTTTGGCCTTAATTTATAGGTTCCTTTTAATAACCTTTTGATTTGCTCATGAGAACCGAAATCATCACCAAATAATAAACTTAAAGCCGAACGGAAACTATTAAGAGAGCCGTAAGCCGCACCTTCATGAAACTGTTTCGTTAAGAATGATAATACTGACGGTATACAAGATTTATATGGATCTATTTCATTAACAATGAGTTAAGGCAATACTTGGCAGTATTGCCTTAGCAATGAAATAATTTTTTAAGGCCACACTATATTGTTTCAATGTGTTCTTGGATAAAGATGCCATCATTAAATCCAAAGAGGCCATAGGGACACCTCGTTTTATGAACGCGTTCCTGAGAGCTTCGCTGCAACCAAGGAAACTCCTTTTATTTGTGGGTTCCTAGAGGAAGACCATAATATACTGTTATTTTCAGAATTTATAAATATAATATCTGAAGTGAGTAGTTTTTGTGACAAAGGGAACCCGGGCTGCGACGGCCAATAAGGAAAGACAAGTATGCCTTCAGCCTTATCTAATAAGATTTTTTCCAAACATTTTAATATTAGGGAAAAAGGTGGAAAGGCGTAAAAGAATATGTTATCCCATGGAATTGTGAACGCTTCTATCGCTACGGCATCTGGGTCTGGTTTCCAAGCTATCGATGACATTTGGCATTGGTGCGAGAAGCGAATAAATCGATATCTGGTTTGCACAATCTGGTAATAATATTATCGAATACTTCATCTGACAATTCTAGTTCTATGTCTTTGTTAATCTTGCGAGATTCTTCATTAGCTTCTTTATTATCTTTACTTTTAATAGAAGAGGCAGTTAAAAGTAAATTTCGCTCCTCGCACCAACGCTAGATTTCTCGTGTCAAGTCGTTTAAATGGGGGTATTGGATGCCACCCATACGATTAATGTAGCTTAATGCTGTGGTATTATCAATGCGTAATAAAATGGTTTTATCACGTATTTCGCCTGCAAAGCATTTGAGACCGAAAAACACTGCCAACAACTCTAAATAGTTATGTATATGGAATTTTAACTCAGTTGACTTCCATTTACCGTTAACTCTTTTATTATTGCAAAATGTGCCCCAGCCAGACCTGGAGGCGTCAGTGAAGATTTCTAGTTGAAATTTATCTGGTCCTAAGGAAGTAGATGTCGAAAAAATGTTCTGAGACCACCATTCCAGATCCTGTAGTATTACAGGCGAAGGAATAAATTTAGATTCGTATGTTTAGTCTTTAACGCTAAGTTTATCACGAATCCCAAACATTGCAAGAGTTTAACAGTCTCCTTTACGTTATTTAAACATTCATCATATGTATGGCCGATACATAACAAATCATCAAGGTAAATAACAGATGAATAGCCGCGATGTCTGAGGTGAGCCACAACCTCTCTCATAATTTTCGTAAAAGTTCTTGGAGCCGATGACAAGCCGTAAGGCATTGCTTTGAATTCATAAAGTAGGTAAATAATCACCGACTTCGTTATGAAAATGAAATCTAAAATATTTTCTGTGTAATGGATTAATAGGTACCAATAAATAAGATTCCTTTAAATCGATCGTGGCCATGAAGCCATTATGAGGAATTAATTTACAAGCTGTTCTATAGTCTTCCATTTTAAAATGATTATTAGAACAGTTACGAATGTATTGAACAATTTTAAGTTTAAATTATAAGCGTTTTCCGCCATTCGATTTTGCAGCTAAAAATATTTTAGCAATAAATTGGCCTGACTGTGGCTCACATTCCTGTATCGCGCCTAATTGTAACAAGTTGTCGATCGCTTCAGACATATCTCTTTGTTCTTCATTTGTAAATGTGTTATATAGAGGGTCTAATATGTTGGTAGACTTTCTTACAAAATTGTATCACATAACCATTTTTAATCCAATCTAGGATTGTACTATTGCTAGTGATATTCATCTAGCAAAGGTAAAAATATTGTAAACGACCGGCGTGTACCTGTATTGCTAACGTCGTGTCTGGGCACGGTGCTTGCCCTGGCCGGGGGAAGCTCGAGGTCGCGTGGTCGTCGGCTGCCGCCGGTATGCTGCTGCTCGTGGATATCTTCCTCGCCCCCCCCTGCTCGCCGAGGCATAACGAAGGGGGCCAGTCGCGTTTCCCGAAAACCGAGTCCTTGCGGTCGATGGTCCAGCTGTGGGTGCGGGTAAAGACGTCGCCCTTTGAGCGGATCCTTTTATCAATGATCCTTGCCGCTCAATAGCTTTAGAAGCTTTTATTGTATCTGAGAGCTTTTCTCCGAAAAGCATCTCGTCTCTTTCATGATCTTTTAGAAGTGGTGTAAAAGACTTGTCCAGACACGGAAGTATGAGTTTTGTCCTCACCTGAGTTTCGGTGTAATGTAGGTCTATTAGGATCCTACAGCTATCAGAAAGAATCTTTATAGCCTGAATTTTATCGTCTCCTAGAAGGAGGTGGGTAATTGCTTTATTAAGCACGCTTATACCTAGGCCTAGCTGGTCTTGTTTTAACTGTATATTTTTATCACGGTTAAAAATTATTTCTGAGACCGCAGCCTTCATTTCCGGATTCAAAGTAGGTGCTCTAAGGAGTTTACAATTCTCCGGTATCTGATACTCTTTAAGTATTTTTTCCTTGAGATCCTTAGCAAGCCCTTTTTTTAGTAAAGGTAACCAACGTTGTGCTAAAGTGTGGTGTATACTTTCGCCGAAAATCGGCTGTTCATCCGTGGTATCGCCAAGCGCTGATAATAATTCCGGATCGAGCTGTGGAGAATCATCTTGCGCTAGTAGAATCGGCGCCTCTGGTGTCATATCAATGTTTTCTTGAACATGAGTTTCAACTGGAGCGTTAAGCTGCAACACCGTGTCATCATCTTGCATGGTTCCGTCGTCTGAAACGATTAACGTTTCGAATGTAATTTAAATTGGCCAAGCGTTCGATTTTTAAACCGTCGTGTTGACCCGCAGTCAACCTCCAGGCATATTTTACACATCATGCTATACCTTCGTGATACCCTCAATGTGATATCCTCCAGGCTAGCTTAGAGATGTTTAATTATTTATTTTGAACCACATAGAAAGACTTATTTTACGCATCATGCTACACCTTCGTGATACCCTCAATGTGATATCCTCCAGGCTAGCTTAGAGATGCTTTGTGACGTATTCACAGTTCTGTAGATCGTTGTAACTCATAGGTACACGAAATCACTTAATGGAAATAAAATGTCATAACTAACCTTGATTTTTCTCGGAATCCGACGAAGATGAATATATAATCACACGACTTCGTTTCTTCGTTGCACGTTCTTTAAGTCTTTTAATTTTACTTTCATAGTAACTAATTTTTGTGTCACAGCTACGCCTGGACATGATGAAAGTAATTCGAAGATAACTTTAACGAAATATCACTAATATTTTATGAAATATTGAAGAGTGAGTGCTTGTTGCCGCGCACAAAAAAAGAATGAGGCAGAGCGGCGCCCGCGCTGGCGGGCCGGACGGAGCGCGTACAGGGGCATTTTTCAATCTACCCGAATATTTTAAAAGTGCGAAGTTGCCAGTACAATGAAGGTACTACATGTGTCTAATATTTATCTGAAGAATGAAACGTACGAAATATAATTATGATAATATTACTGGGTCCCAAGTTGTGAGCTATTGTAAAACCCTTAAGGTACCCTACCGATTGCTAACTATAAGAAATGTAGAACAAAGACTCCATAAATTCTTATTAGTAGGTAATTGTGCATTATAATTATGAACCACACTTCAGCTTCCCTAACTGCTTGAATTATGTCTTGTAAATCCGCATATCGTACATGCGATTGTTTGTAAACTTTACCTGCTTTAATGGCTGATCGGATTGTGATCATAGTTGGTACACATCATTATTATCCCACTAGTGACTTCATCATCATCATATCCCTTGTTATTTGGGGTCGGCACAACACAATTTTTTCTTCCTTTCCCGCGGGATAATTTTAGACGCCTACGTGGGTGAAGCTACGGGCTAAAGTTTGTTAAAGAACCACAAATTCAATGATAACCGAAGTATCTTCATAAATAGATGCTCCAGTAACATACTAAAATTACTACATACACTTGATTATATCAGTTCATCATATCTGAAGCTAAAAATGGCATCCAATACGACCGTGTGTCAAAATGCATCTTGCAACAAAATCTATATTTAAAAAAGTGTTCCAAAGTTCCGACACCGCTGCCACTATTCGCTAAAAACTTTCGGAAACCAGTCGTAGTTGTAGCGGAATTGCAACAGCAGTTGCTAGTGAGTTTCAACATACGTGTCGATAGCGCGATGGTCGACAGTAAACATTG
Source organism: Diarsia dahlii (assembly GCA_949775195.1). Taxonomy (NCBI): domain Eukaryota; kingdom Metazoa; phylum Arthropoda; class Insecta; order Lepidoptera; family Noctuidae; genus Diarsia; species Diarsia dahlii. The sequence goes on along the minus strand of OX459210.1, from coordinate 7,189,658 downwards.
CCACTGACCTTAGAGCCTTTCGAACGCGGTGTTGGGAAACAGACGAATTAATAAATAAATAATAAATAATATTCCACAACTATCACACAACGCCATCTAGTCCCAAGCTAAGCAGAGCTTGTGTTATGGGTACTAGACAACTGATAAACATACTTATATATTTCTAAATACATACATATTATAGATAAATTACACCCAGACACAGAACAAATGATCGTGCTCATCACACAAACATTTGTCCTGGGTGGGAATCGAACCCACGACCTCCGGCATAGCAGTTAGGGTCACTAACCACTAGACCAACAGGCCAGTCAATTTACACGGGTATGTGAGGTTGCTTTGCGATTGATTGCGAATTAGTCGGTTGTATGATTTAGTTGTATTGTTAATGCATCCTGTGATTTATCATAATCATCACCATTCGGCCTGGTACTTTCCATTGAGGTCAGCTTGCAGTCTAAACAGATCCAGCTGAATTCCACTATTTCATATGGAGTGGCTGCCTAATAATAATGTGACCTCTAAAACCTTTATTTCTTGCAATAACTAAGGCAAGATGGTCCAACTTTCGAGCTCCTGATAAGTAACTAACTGCAAAAGATTTCAATATTTTCCAACACGCGATGTTGGGCAACACAGACGAACTTACACGGATATATTATGAGCTTAGTGAGCGTGCTGTGCTATCGATTGCAAATCAGTTGTTGGATTTAGTTGTGTTGCAGGTGCATCCTGTATTCATAAATCATGTCCAAGTATGTAATAAACAACAGTAATATTGATGAACAGTCATTTATAATTATTACCTACATTACTTATTGCCTCAAGTCCTAGGGTGTTTGCACAAACTTAGGGTTTTTTCCTATTATCCTACGACATAATAAAATCGAATAGTGAAGAATTTTACTGCATTTTTAGAATTTCCTACTTGTTGTTGTTCTAAGGATAAGGTTCTTTTTATTTTCCTGTAAAACTGTGCACATTAAAATCAGATCAAAAGTTACTGTAACTTATCGTTACAGTAACTTTTGATCTGATTTTAATGTGCACAGTTTTATGAAGTTGCCCTTGCTGTTTAATAGTTGATGGATGCAAATTAATAGGAATCTATATAAATAAAAAGAGAAGTCCTGACTGACTGACTGACTGACTCATCAACGCCCAGTCCAAACCCTTGAATCAGAAAGCTGCAATTTTGCACAGAGGTTCCCTTTATAATGTAGACAAGGAATAAGGAAGGATTTTTCAAAATTCAACCCCTAAGGTAGTTAAATAGGGGATGAAAGTTTGTATGGAAAGTCAGTTTTTTTCACGCGGGCGAAGCCGCTGGCAAAAGCTAGTGTACAAATAAATTAAACCATCATCGTCATCATTTCAGCTGAAAGCCGTCCACCGGTGGACATAAGTATAAAAATAATAAATGAAATACTAAACTCCATTTTCTCTTTAGTTCCAGAATAAACAATGAAGTTAAAACAAGAGCTCCTGGTGCAGCCTACTGGTGAGCTGTGGAAGAGCATCCGAGTGGAGCTGAAGGAAGATGTGACGACCAGAGACAGAGACCTCGCTGCCATCAGGGACTGGCTCAAGAAGCAGCCGCATCTGCCGGATGACTGGGGTAAGGAACTCTTCTTATACATGTCATCATCATCAACATCATTTCAGCCAAAAACGTCCACTACTGGGCATAGGCCTCCCCCAGGTGTGCCACATTGACCGGTCTCGTGTGTATCTTATACATGTATCAACTACATACAGGGTATAAACGGACTCGTGGCTGCGGTTATTCGAAAGAGATACCGTGACCCCAGCACAAGGGCTAAGAAGGAACATAGGTGGTTTTTAGTCAGTAGAAGTCTGACGCTCTCTTTTGCTCTGCCCAGAGCGGGAGGGGTTATTTCATGATTTCCCAACCACGAAAATGAATTCTTCAAGAAGCCGACCAGAATACTGTTATGTACATCAAAGTTAGTTACTCTACGCAAAAATTATTGCTGGCAAACGACTTGTGAGGTAAAAATTACGTCAAAGTCAAATCAAAGTATTTATTTGTGTGATACAGTATAAATCTTATAGTCAGGTTATGGTAACTCAAAAAACTACTCATACATAATTTAAAATCGGTAAATACAAATTAACAAAATTTTCGAAGTTTAGTTTACAATCAATATTTTTCTATTAAACATTCAGTGCACAATTAGTTCATATACATAAAACATCAGATTTCAAGGACAAATATATAATTGTCGGTTTACTTTATAATGCATTTTTCAATTAAAAAGTTATTTCATTTCCCTAATGTACACAATCAAAACATTGGCCTGATGAATGCATTGAATATTTTGAGGGTCGTGGTGGTAGGTATTGAAAGATAAAAGATGGAACTGCCAAAAAAATATGTCAATGATGAAGACATCAAGTGCCATTCGGCTTTGCTAATGAAACTTTTACACCCAATATTACAGAAAAAAGGAAATTCTTATAAGAAGGCATGGTGCTGAAGGTAATGAAATAAATAACCATGGTATTATGGTTCTTAATGAGCTTCGGGGTAGAATTAACTGCAAATCTCTGCCATCAGTCAGTAGTTTGGGGGGGGGGGTTGCGAAATCATCAAATGACTCCTCCCGCTCGAGTGTTGTTGTGTTGTGTCGAGGCCCCAGTATCTCCTTCGAACAACCCGAGGCCCCGTCAACCTGCAGCCCCCCTCAGTCAGTAGCTGTAATCATGGTTCCAAAGATATGGAATGAAATGGTACCAATGTCGCTATGCTAAAACATATAACATTAAAAATAGCACTCCGGGAGTGCCGGCAGAAGTGAAAACTTCAATATTAACTTTCAAACTCACGTGACCCTGACGCGAGTTTGAAAGTATTTACCCATACAAAAAAAAGTGCTCAGCGCCGCTAAAGAAGTTTTCACTTCAAAATTTCAGCAATTCACCAGTAAATGCTCTAAGATTAGAGATGAATCATTATCAGAAAAACTGGCCAAGTGCAAGTCGGAATTGCACATGAAGGGTTCCGTACCATGACTTCTTATAGGTTTTCCTGTAATCTATACGTGTTGAACTAATTTCTGTATTTTTTTAAGAATTTTAAGCTCAGTGGTTTCGGATATAAGGAAGGGGGGGGGGGATGATCGGACAAACAGACAGACAAACACACGAGTGATCCTATATGGGTTCCGTTTTTCTCTTGTGAGGTACGGAACCCAAAAAAAGGGTACATCATACTTGCAGAATTTTACGACTTACGCTCCTTTCATACTCCGGTCGCATAAACCATGTTTATATATTGAAGTTACCTCCTATGTACATACTAGGAGACTGGAGATATCTCTCAAGATCGGACGAATCTAGATGTACAAAAACTAACAAGATATCTTTTATTTACAGAGACTCCTACAATAATGACCTTCCTGCGAGGCAGCAGCTTCTCCCTAGAGAAGTGCAAGAGGAAGCTGGATATGTACTTCACGATGAGGGCAGCCTGCCCCGAGTTCTTTACAAAACGAGATGCCTCCAGACCCGAGCTAGATGAAATTATGGCCCACAAAATGTAAGTATTAGTACCCAACCGTAAACTCTCTAAAAAGTTTGAGAGAAAAATTAGGGACCAATTAACCAAGCTAAAATATTTACCGGTTAGACCAAATCCAGACCAGTAATGATTTTTTATTATTATTTAAAACGTTGCCCTACACTCAGAATCAAAACTCACATCCACAAATATCCAGACCTGAAATAAGTTTCTGTAGGCCATTCAAATACCTAGTTGATCCGTGCGGGGGTCGAACCCGCGACATTTAGCACAGCAGTCAACTGCTTGGGCCACCGCGCCAACTGTTCCGTGTTTGATTAACCATTACCAGGGAAAACCCGTAATATATGGGTTAACCATTTGAATGTTGCTGATAACCAGAACCAGACAAAGTGCCGACCGCGAAATTTTTATGTACAAGAGTGAATTCTGTATGAACTGGTTATCATAGCCTGATCAACCCTGTAATTTAACCTTTCATAATAGTTCAGTGAAGTTTTTAATATGAAGTGTATTTTATTGAAGTTTATTTACAGTGAAGTTTATTTTAATTTATATGAATATTTTGTGTATTTTATGGGTTTTTATTTCCTGATAATAAAATGATTTGATTTATCGTAGAGTTTTTACCTAACTAATAATAACCGGATTAAAACCTCTATTCGGGTAACCTTTACTGTTCCTGGTAAAAATCTTCTGCTAAAATATTCATGTAATGCAACAAATTAACACAAAAGATGACCTGCATACTTTCAAGACCTGCAACGTTTCCTCGTTTCTTGTATCTTTTGAAATGGTATTATATTTAGCACTAATTTGACTTTTAGTTTAATAAATAACTGATACAACGAATGCGGAAAAAACAAGCACATTATTACGTCTTTGACTTTTAAAGATGATCTTGGAAAACTAATTGAATTCAAAAAAACTGAATGTTTACATACAAACATTTACAAACAATTACATTATTTCTCTTTTGATTTTTGTTGCACTTTTTTGATTATTTTTATTTCATTTCATAAAAAGTAGGTTTATTTTCTTATCTGAGAATATTCTAATATGGTTTTGTTATATCTATTGTTCTTATGCATTGTATTGAAAAAGTTATTTTTTACCATAATGCAATCATATTTCTTAATTTTATTAATCATCAAATTAAAGTTTTTAGGATAGTTTCTTTTATTTTAATTTTAAAATGTTGTAATGTAATGAATTACACATGATTTAAGACTCTAGCTAGCACATTAACTTTTGTTACTTTTGCATGTTACTTCATAATTATGTCGTTGGTAAATAAACTATTCCAATCATCTAATAATATCTTATTTTATTTTAATTGTATCTTTTTTTATTTCAGTCAAGGGCCACCGCTTCCAGGAGTCACACCGAATGGCAGAAGAGTAACTATATGTAGAGGTAAGAACATGAACCTACGTACATTAATGATATGCAAAATAATGGTAGTGATTAAAGACCTTTTATGATTGCAAATACAGTGTAAACATAAGTCTAGCCCCCGATCAGTTAGCCTCGCTATCTAGACATATTTTTTATTACGGTATGGGTACCTTAGTACAGTCGAACAAGCTAATAAGTATACAGGGTAGAGATCTTTATAATTCTATAACAATGAAAATATTTATTGTAGTTTTGTTTTATCAAGTGTGTCGCATTGAGCGACTAATGTCAAACGCTGTATCGTTTGAAATCAGTCTCTAAATGTATCTGTATAATCATAAAAGTAAATACAAGTTAGCTAGCTGTATACTTATTAGCTTGTTCGACTGTACCCGTGGTCTTTTGCGTTTCAGTCATTATCGCAGATACATAGTACTCACGTAATCTTACCAATGTAGCAACAAAGTCAGGACCTTACAAGATATCTTAACTCATCAGCAAGATTGCCTAGTGGTGTGACTGTGACCATCGGACTGCCAAGTCAGAGTTAGGTACTACACGCACCTCTGATTTTCATGTACGATTATCATCATGCAGGAAAACATCGTGAGGAATCAGCTTACCTTAGAGATCGATATTCTCGACTGAATGTAAGGCCAAGTCAGAGGCCCATGGGTGGCATTAAAATTCCGACACCAGATTAGGCACTAACCACACGAATAAGAAAGATGATATTCTTTTTTCTTCTTTCATTTTGAAAAAACGTTGCTCCACACTAGGAACTTTTCCTGTATCCTCTCAGAGCAAGTAGATTCACCGAACTACCTTTGCCATAGTGCCTCAAATAAATATGATATTTATCCCCAAAAACATTTTTCCAGGAGTCCATCCCGACTTAAACACCCAGCAGATCACAGACACGCTGAAGCTGGCTCTCATGATAGGAGACGTGCGTTTAACAGAAGAGAGAGAAGGAGTGGCCGGAGACATCTATGTGCTGGACGCAGCTATCTTGGGACCCAGCATGCTGGCTAAGCTGTCTGCTGCTACTATCAAGAAGTTCATGATTTGTGTTCAGGTTTGTAGCTTTGTAACTATTGGACTACAGGACAATAATGATGTAGCAGCAATATTTATTCATCTCGCCTGATTATAAATATGTGTAGTCGTTGGTTATTTAAAATATGTAAGGTCTACAAGTTGTCACTAAAGTAAGAAGTTTTTTGGTTTAAAAAAAAAATTGATGGTTAAAAAGAAATTATTGTGCAGATCTTTATGACCGTTCTGTAGGTGAGCGAGTATACGACGACTAAAGTATTACTGCAAAAGGTATTCCAGCAACATAGTCCAAAATGTGCAGCAGGGCCATCTATGCCGCAAAGAAGGACTAACATCATAATTCTGAATCGCGCTATTATAGAATAACCTGACAGCAACAATCGGGATAGTAGCCCACTTTTTGAAAAATAAGAATAATTATTGTACTGTAAATTTTGGTAAAAAAATATACCGATCGAATTGAGAACCTCCTCCGTTTTGGGAAGTCGGTTAAAAAGTAACGCTGACTACAACAATTTTAATAGAAACAGATTAATCGTCGTGTTTTAAAAACATTTACCTTTCTCTTTGCAGGAGGCCTATCCTATTAAGCTGAAGGAAGTCCACATCGTAAACACGTCGCCACTGGTCGAGCGATTTGTTAACTTCGTCAAACCTTTCCTTAAGGAGAAGATCAGGAAACGGGTAAGAATTTAAATTAATATTTCTTTAGTTTTCTTTAGATTATGAGGTAATGAAAATATAGACCAGCGGTGGTCCACTGGCGGTGGCTCCAACTTACGAGCAGTAAACCGTTGGTTCGAACCTAGAAAGGCGCAATAAATCGTGTGCTCCCTAGTCAATGAACTTAAAACGGTGAAGGAAAACATCGTGAGGAAACCGGCCTGTCCTAGAACCAAAATTTCGAAGACAGGTGACATCCACCAACTGGGCTATCGTGGTGGATTATAGACCATTCTCTCTCATAGACAGGAAGCCTGTGTCTGTAAATTACGATGATCAGTCTTATAAACTGGCCTTTCCTTTTCAGATCTACATTCACAAGGAGGTGAAGGACCTCTACAAGTACATTCCTCAGGAGATGTTACCCACAGAGTATGGCGGTCAGTGCGGCAGTATGGCATCACTTCAAGGTGAGAATCTACTTGTATTGTAGTTCCTTCCTACATACATGAATACACTACTTTTTCGGCGGGTTCATGTTATTAAAATTAGGTAGAATTAACAGTTGCCCGCGACTTTCGTCTGCTTAAAATTAGTATGGAAATATTAGTTCCATTTATTTGAATCGGATTTTGTTACCAATTTCAGGGGTTAGGTACCTACGTTTTTGGCCTGAACCCTGACATTCATTACAGGTAGTCAGTGGCTCGAAACTCTAACGACTAGTCTTACCAAGGAGTAACATATTATGGAGTAGGTACTAACTGGGTTGTGGAGGCCTTTTAGTCAGACTGGAAGTCGACCTGAATATAGTTTCAAAAAGAATAAGTAGCTGATAATTAATACTGAAAATCGCATTCATAGCAGCATGCGGGATATGCGAGCTCACCCTTCTCAAAATACACAATTATCTTTAATTTTTCTTCTTTACTGACATATTTGTCTTCAACAGAACAATGGAAGCTGAAACTCCAAGAGTATCGCGAATGGTTCAAGCGTCAGGACAGCATCATCGCCAACGAATCTCTCCGGCCAGGTAGACCCACCAACTACGATGAACTCTTCGGAATCGATGGCTCCTTCAGACAACTCTCAATCGATTGATGTAGAATCGATTAGAACAGCTTGACAACGTCACGTCACTATTTTACTCAAATGTCAATGTCATATTATATTGACGTTAGGTTGTCAAACTGACGTAATGTCATAGTGTAGAAATGTCATTTCGTAGGATAGAAATTAAGTGTGTTAGGTTTTTCTGTGACATGGGGTTGTGTATGTCATGTACAGGATGTGATAATACTAGTTTATGCGACTGTGCATAATGAAGGGCATAATAGCATCACACGAGTGTTGTAATGCCTAATTATGTATAGTTGCATACACTACTTTATCTACCCAAATATCATAAGGGCTCTATGATGGGTTCAGGAACCATAGGGAAATGACCAGCATTGTTCCCAGTGTAATGCAATAAAAAATACCGAACAAATGACAGCTCGAAATGGCGGCGTTTCGGATATCTGTCATTTTTTTAAAATCATAAGCAAACGAACAAAGTCACTATTCTTGTGTCACTCGAGATAAAAATGTTGTGCGATTTAAAATTAAAATCATACTGAATTGGGGTTTCGTATCGATAGGTATCTGTTTTAATGTAGATACTAGAATAGCACACTCACTTGAATTTGACACCTGTTCCAAATTTAAACTCATAACCTACTGTTTTCAGTAGGTTATGAGTTCATTACAGTTCTGTTTATTTCTGCTGGCTGGTAATGCTGGTCATTGCCTATGGTTTTTGAACGCATTAGAGAGGGTTTATGATATTTGGGTAGATAAAAATATATTTAAGATGTCTATTTTTATCAGACAGTTTTTCTTTGAAACGAAGGCGATAAAAGTCAGAAGCCCAATTAGCGATAAAAATACCTTTCTAACTCGACTTAAAATTATATTAGATCGAGCTAATGATAAAAGAAGTAAGTTTAAAAACTAAATTTTCTGATAAGGTCGACTTTGTATCATTACAAAACTTGCTTTGTTTACACAATACTTTGGACCATGTTAAACTATGAGGGTTAGCTATAAGTATAGATCTATATTTTGTATATTATAGCCTCTAAATTAGGTTATATTTAGTCACAATAATACCTACCGTTATTCTTAGGGCCGTTTGTACGACAAATCACTAAAGATCGATGTTTCTGTCAATCATGGATGACAAACACAATGTTTTTTTTTTTAATGTGTACCGTTATATTGCATCTATATTATTGCGAGTTTTGTGATGCAAGTGGCCTGTTGACAATAGTAAATGAGCTTCACTTTGCTTTTTTTAGTGATTTTTTATATAAACAACCTGTGAATGGATTCAAATAAAACTAAATATCGAATGTGACAATTAGGAATATTAATAAAATAAATGCTTCATAGCATTTTAAGAAAAAAAAGAAGAGAAATGTTGTAAGAAGCTAGCAATCAAATTGCAAATAACTGTGGTATATTAAATATAATTTCTTCAATTTTAGTATGCTTTGTTTCTTTTACTTCGTCTTCATAATGAGAATTTTGATTTCATGCAAAACTGATCATGTGAAAACAAAAAGGCCCAAGCGGAAAATAACTTCTTTCCGTTTTTATTTGTGGTTAGTTTTAATGCCACCCTCCATTTTTCATTAGGCATTTCTGAGTAGTAGCTACGGAGTCTGGATTTGTACCATGGATGGCAGGCTCGTCCCTGGGTAAAAAGGGTAGTAGGACTACCCTTAAAAATAACTGGCGATATGTGGGAGCACTATTAGATACACCTCTTCCTAATCCTTCGGGGTTTCCAAGCGTGATGTTATGTAATGTAAAAATAAATAAAAACAACGACTTATTTTTAGAACGACATTTTATTCGAAAGTCGGTTCATGTCAAACCAGCTGTCACATTAAAAGAATGGTTGTTTCTTTTGAATATTGCACACTTATGTATTATCTAAGCATTTCGTTTGAATTTATAGATGCCAACCGAAACCGTTAATTTTTTCCAATCAACCATTAACCTACTAACGCTTTAGTGACAAACACGTTATCGTGATAAAGTTGAAAATATAGTAGGTAATGAAATTTGGCAGACTGTAAGTAGCTTGATGTTCTAGATATCTACATCAAGAATTTTTAACCATATTCAGAATAATTTGACGTATTGAACCGAACACTGTAAGTTAGAAATTAATTAATTATTCCAACTAAAGATACTGGTGTTGGTATTGAAGCTGCTAAGGGTGGCGATCTCTTCAGGAGTGAGGTGGAAGTCGAAGACATCGATGTTTTCCTCGATACGGCCTTTGTTGGTGGATTTGGGGATCGCGATCAGGTGTCTGTCGAGCTGGAAGAGAGGAAGAGAAGAGATGAGATTTTTAATAAGTTAAAGAATTTCCAGAGAGGTAATTTGTGTAGTAACAGGTGTTTGTGTGTGACTAAATGTATGAAGCAAAAAGTACCTACTCTTGTAACGCTATTACAATTTTTTAACCAAAATGTGTGTTATTTACTGTAAAATGTTGAGTGTCTGAAGTTTGCAAGTTCACGAGAAAAATAAATATTGGCAGGTGGTATGCAAAGATACTTCTTTTTAACTGCTAAACAAATTTTTGTTATGCCAACAATAGTAGATTGTACACCAAGTGCATAAAACGCACCATTTTGCGCGAGGCGTTTATCCATCCTATGCGAGCTTGCGAGCGAGGATCGATATAAAGTAGAGAGCAAAATGGGTTTTATGGACGAGTTTTACACTCTACTTTTCACTTCGATTGCGAGGAAATGAAACAGCAACTTGTAAATATTGTAAAAATAATTAAGGTTCCCGCCAATTAACTTTTTTTTTTCAGTAGGAAACTTGACATAACACCTGACTTATGTCGTCACTCATACTGCTCAGTTAAAAAAACATTTTGAGCAAGCCTATTGCCATCAACCAATGTAATTAGGAGCAAGCCTATTGCCATCAACCAATGTAATTAGGAGCAAGCCTATTGCCATCAATTGATGTAATTTGGACCAAGCCTATTGCCATCAACCAATGTAATTAGGAGCAAGCCTATTGCCATCAACTGATGTAATTAGGGACAAGCCTATTGCCATCAACCGATGTCATTAGGAAAAGCCTATTGCCATCAACCAATCTTATTAGGAGCAAGCCTATTGCTATCAACCGATGTAATTAGGAGCAATCCTATTGCCATCCACTGATTTAGGTAATTGAGAGCAAGCCTATTGCCATCAATCAATGTAATTAAGAGTAAGCCTATTCCCATCAAATGATGTAATTAGGAGCAAGCCTATTGCCATCAAACCTCCTAATTAAGAGCAAGCCTATTGTCATCAAGCGATTTAGATAATTGGGGGAAGCCTATTCCCATCAACTTTCCTTGTATTCGTAATGAAAAGCAGTAATCCCTTGTTCTTAGAATACTGACGAAACGAATTAAAGAGGTTATTCTATGAAGTTGAAGTTGTTCGTGTGGCTGTTGGGCCGATTACCAGTGCCGATTACCTTGGTCTTCGACGAAGGTTTTACTTTATGCTCTAGAGCATAAAACGCGACTTTATGTCGCCTACGCACGACATAAAGACGAATTTTAGAGCGAGAGAAGTGAAAAAATATATTTTCTTCCAACTATGCTTTAATTTCATCACAATCACACTAAAAACCATCTAAAAACTCAGTACAAAGCGAGTCTTTAATGCTCTAGAGCAATAAAAATGTATGAAATTTCATTATTGCACAGTTTATTTTTTTTAATCGCACCGGTGCCAATCTCAATGGATTAGCTCTATTCAGCCAGCCGATATCAATACTTTTTTTTTTACGTACGTATTATTCGTTTCTATCCTATTTGTTCCAAATTTAAAAAATGATTGCTGCTAACTACTAAAAAATGAAAGAAAAAAAAAGTGATTTGGCGGGAACTTTGTTAATTTTGCTTGACAATATTTTTGGAAACGATAAAGTGTGATACTATCTGATTTTGAGTGCTTCGGCTTCGAATTAAAATGGAATCATTTAGCGACACATTAACTCCGGAAAACATTCTAAATGAAGCCGACAGAGTTATAGAAAATCTTTTAGCTGTTTGTTATGAGTTTCTTTTATCTACTATTCCTATATGTAATAGTTGAAAGAAAAGCAGATTATGCACCTCGCCTTAAGTAATTTATATTGCCCTCGTGCCTGTTAGATTAGAGCCCTCGCTAACGCTCAGGCTCTAAATCAGGCACTCGGTGCAATAATAAATTACATTATTTACTGAGTACTTTATCGAAGCTGAAGATGTATGAGAAATTTCTCGCGGCTTCGTCCGCGTGATGGTCTATAGTGACTTTATGGGAACTTACTACCATGATAAGAAGTAGGTATCTTGTCTTGGTTCAGGTCATGTTCATCATTTAAATAGGTTAAATTTTAAAGAATAGTTTATAATTTTTAAATTAAATAGAACTTAAGTTCTATATAATTTAAATTTGCTTAGCGAAGTCCTCCCATAAGAAGCAGTGCAATTAAATAAAAGATTAGCGGAGGAGTAGGAAAAGTAGCAAAGTGGAAATTATATTATAATTTCCACTTTTTATTAGCAACTTACCGGGAAACGCAGCAAAACTTGGTTGACGCTCTTCTTGTACTTCTTGGCAATATCCGCAACCTTAGGGTCATCAATACTGGGTCCCTCACCCCTTTTCACGAAGAAGCCGAAGGGGCTGTACGCCGTGACGGCAATCTTGCGGTCGAAGCAGTCCTGGATCAGCTTCTCTTCAGTTCTTGAGGGATGGACCTAGAGCAGGAATAGAAGCGCGTTATTTAGTTACAAAATTCAAGAACGAAATTCTCGGCCTGTCTTAGCCATAGTCGTTTTAGTAGAACTTGTGTTTGCAAGCGTTACTGCTAAGCATGAGTTTATAGAACGATTCCCGGGTCGCGCAAAGTATTTAATATATAGAGTAGCTCAGAATCTGGGTTTATGCCCGATTGATGGCAAAGCTAGGACTCTATTACTTGGGACTTAGACGTAACTGGTCACCTGTGGGTGTACTATAGGACACCTCGAGCCACACAGCGTGATGCCCACAGATATGTGATGCCAGTTCACAGTGATTACCTAATTATGCAGGAAATATTACAGATGCACTTTAAAGCTTTCACGGGATTGCCGTGAAGGCAGGGATGTTAGATCACCTTTTTTTTTTTGTTGGGTAGAACCAAACCCATGTTCCTTCTTCGCCCTTGTGTCGGAGCCGCGTTAACCTTTCGATAATCAACAGCCATGGATGGCACTTAGTCATAATTTCAAGGAGAGGCACTTGATTAGTTTGATCTAAAAATTTCCACTTGTCTTAGGATCTCTTATCGATTATGTCGACCTTTCGTTATTATCTATCTATCTATTTATAAATAAAAAGAGAAGTCATTTATAAATAAAAAGAAAACCAGGACCTAAACAGTAAAGATGAACTTCACTTAGGGGTTGAATTTCAAAAAATCCTACTTACATTATAAAGGGAACCTCTGTGCAAAATTTCAGCTTTCTTGCTCCAAGAGTTTAGGCTGGGCGGTGATGTGTCAGTCAGACAGGACTTCTCTTTTTATTTATAAATAGATAGATAGATAATAACGAAAGGTCGACATAATCGATAAGACTAATCAAGTGCCTCTCCTTGAAATTATGAGTTTATGACTAAGTGCCATCCATCTTCAATGTGGTGATTATGGAAAAAAAAAAAACAAAAAATTTAGCCAATCACTAAACCTGTTATTATAACACTGAGGGTTCCGTATGGTTTTAATATAACCACATATTGACGGTTTTCAGATTTTTCTCTTACATGTGCTGTCAGACATTGCTTTGCAAGATTTGCGACTTAAACGGCCATAATTTTTGATCGCATTGACTTACATAATATTTATTATTACCTGCCATTTTTTCAACCAATGAGAATAAAGAAGCAGTTTTTTCCAAGGATGATCGAAAACATTTTAAGCCAGATGTTTGGAGAAACCCTGAGTATAATAAATTACAAATAACCCTCCTTCTGCCGCAGTCGGGTAAAAACAAATATGCATTAATTATGCATAGGTACAACTTTGTTATTTTGAATAACAAGTTCTGCAAACAGGATAGTTTTGATTAATATAAACAGAAAAGATTACCCAACATCATTTCCAAAACTTTAAAACCACTACTGACAAATATTACCTCACGTCTTGATAATAGGTCTTTACCTATGTAATTGCAGATTCTATAACCGGCATTTTCAGATTTAATTATCTGTGGATTGGCGCGTAATTCGAAATTCAAGTAAATTTTATTCGAAAGACGTGTTAATTTAATTTCAAATTCAGTCATTTGTTTTTTGATAGTTTTTTATTTTTGTGACATTGTGGTAGTTTTTGGCGCCATGGATAAACTGCAAATTCGTATAACTTTCGAATATGAGTTCATACGTGGAAATACCGCTGCGCAAACAACACGAAACATTAACGACGTGTACGGGCTTTAACACTGCTTGCATAAACACGGTTCATTACTGGTTCAATTGTTTTCAATCTGGAAATTTTGAGTCGAAGAACGAGCCTCGCGGTCGGCCGGTAAACATTGTCGACAACGACGAATTGAAGGCGATAGTGGAAGCGAATCCAACTCAATCTAAGGCTGAGCTTACTGCAGGCCTTGGAGTTAGTGTCAAAACAACATTGAGGCACTTGCGTCAAATTGGAAAGATAAAAAAGCTAGATAAGTGCATGCCACGCGAACTAAGCGACCAACAGCGAGATTTACGCGTCGAAGCATGCATAGCACTACTCAATCGGCATAGAAACGATGAAATTCTTAATCAAATTGTTATCTGCGATGAAAAGTGGATCCTGTACGACAACCGTAAGCGTTCGTCTCAGTGGGTGGACCCGGGTACATCACCTAATCAGTGCGCTACAAAAAAGATTACACATAGGAAGATGATGGTGACTGTCTGGTGGACCAGTGCCGGACTTGTACACCACAGCTTCTTACCGAAGTGCACAACAGTGACGGCAGATGTCTATTGCCAAGAATTGCAAACAATGATGGAGAAGCTCGCAATTCAGCAACCAAGACTAGTCAATCGTTCTTCCCCATTGCTTCTCCACGACAACGCGCGAGCTCACACTTCACGAAAGACCATCGCAAAGCTACAAGAGTTACAGCTGGAAGCTCTTCGTCTCCCACCGTACTCACCGGACCTTGCCCCAACAGATTTCTACTTTTTTCAAAATTTAGACATTTTTTTAAGTCGTAAAAAATTCGACACCCGAGAGGCAGTACAAAACGCTTTCGCTGACTTCATCGCCTCCCGTCCGGCAGACTTCTACAGTAAAGGGATAAACAAACTGCCATCAAAATGGCAAAATTGTATAGATCATTTGGGCCAGTACTTTGATTCGCTGAAATAAAAAAAATACCAGAATTTTTATATTTTAAAATTCTCATACAAATCGGCAATTTCATAGGTAAAGACCTAATATTTTCAAAAGATTGACAAGAATGATTCTAAAAATCAACGAAACAAAACTTGGACTTTTCGTTCAAATAAATTAATGCACCAGCATTTTATCAACGACCAAACTACATAAAGTTGTCCCCCAAAGTCCGATCCGTAGCAACACAGATTCTATAGGAATCTAATAATATAATTGTAAAGAAATATAGTCATAATATGTAAGTATAACAAAGCATAGATTATACCCACATCGAGTTACTACAATCTGTCAAATTTCTTTAATAGATTTTCAACTATATCACTAGAGTCTTAAGTTCAAGGTTAATTGCAAAAATTTGATAATTGCAGGTAGATTGATTTACTAGCATCTGTACCAGTCACCTTAATCGCTGAATTGTATGGATACATTTATTGTCTATTTTCCTGTACATACTAAAGGCTCACCTCAATCTGGTTGACAGCAGGAGTAACTTTACTATTGGCAATGATCCTGTCAATTTGCTCCGTGTTGAAGTTCGACACACCGATTGACTTGGCCAGACCAAGCTCCTTGGCCTCCTCCATGCCTTGCCAAGTCTCCAGGATGTCGATGTCGGCGGCTGAACCGTCGGCCTGAAAATCAAGTTGGAGAATTGTTATTGTAATAAGAGTATGTAATTGAAAAAATTAAACTGCGGAGTTTGTTTGTTTGGTTTAACGCAGTAGTCTTTGGAACTGCCAGCCAGATTTGAATAAATATTGGTACCCATTTCTTGATGCAATAGGTAGTAGCCTCGCTCATCATTGTCTTAGCGTGATGTTTAGTTGAATATAGGATCACGCTACGACAATGATGAGCAAAATAAGAAATGGCGAGTACCTAGATGTCTACAATATAAGTATAGAAAATTATCGATGTTATCCATGCCTAGTCTGAGCCGAAATTAAATATGACTTTTTGCTCCCATGGTGCCAGTCCATTGCGGCTTGGTGCTCGTAAACAATGTGCAGATTATTGCTCGCAGAACGGATGGCCGATGGGGCCGAAAAGTTCTGGAATGGCGACCGCGAACCGGAAGACGTTGCGTTGGAACTAGTTGGAAGGCTTCCCAATAGGTGGACCGATGACCTAGTGAAGGTTGTGGGGACCCGCTAGATGCGAGAAGTACGGGACTGGTCAATGTGGCGACACCTGGGGAGGTCTATGTCCAGCAGTGGACGTTAATGCATAAGTTAGTCTGTAAAGTATCTATTATATAATTATATGGGGCAAAGTCGCCTGAATATAAATGCTGTTCTAAATATAACACAATCTAATTTTGTCAGTGATCAGTGTAAATTTTAAGTTCTAAAACTCACGTTCCAAGCCATAGGGGAATGAACGAGGTACAAGTCGACATACTGAAGTCCCAACTTGGCGAGAGACTCCTTCAGGGCCGGCACGACTTGGTTGCGTTCGTGCTTGTCGTTCCAGAGCTGAAAAGAGAAAGATAATTACTTAGTATATAAAAATTCCCACTCTCCTATTATAGAAGCAGAAGTCATAGCGTAGTGGTGTGTAAGATAGCATAGTGGTGTGACCATTGGACTGTATAGTAATAGGGCTCGAGTTCGAACCCAAGATACACACCTCTTAAATTTCGAATTCACATACTTATTAGGGGATCGGACAAAAAAAAACTAATTAGTCCGTCAGATAGATTTCCAAAAATTATTGGACACGTATTTTTTCTTTTTTCACGTAAACTTAAAATGAAGACGATACAGTGCTTCGAAAACTCGTGTGACGTCATATGATAGTACATTTTGACGACACAAGTGACGTTTCAAGCCCCACTCCAAGATATTTGACGCGTTTTATCTTCGTCATTTTTTATTGATTTGATAAAACAAAAAACACGTAGTCAATATTTTTCGATAATCTAACTTACGGACTAAACAGAATCATATTATTTTGACCCAGTCCGATCCCCTATTACTGATTTCGGTGAAGATAAACATCGTGAGTACACCAGCATCCCTGAGAGGTATTTCTCGACGGATTGTGAAGCCAAGTCAAAGGCATATGGGCGGTATAAAACCTGTAGCATCAGATCTGGCACACGATACGAAGAAGAAGTACAGCTATATAATGTCTCTAGCCCCTAGAACATAGGCCTCGATTCTGTAAGACGCAATGGATCCATTACTCAATTCAATTCAATCATTTATTGCATATCACATGTGTTTTTACAAGATCTTAATAATAATAAAATAGTTCACATGGACCCTGTCGGGCACAACAATTTTTTTTATTACTCGCCGCGTTCGTGGTTATTATAAAACTGGTTTCTTCACGATATTTCCCTTCGGCGTAGTATTCTTAATGAAATAATTTACACAAAGTAAAGGGACTGGCTTCTTGATCTAGTGGTTGCAAGCGCGGATGCTGCGTATCAGGTCCTGGGTTCGATTAGCAAACTGCTGAGGTCCTGGGTTTAATTTCGAAGTCAGGAAAATTGTTATTGAGACGCTCACGGAGGACCTTGGAGTTTGAACACATTTTTCTAAACAGCAAGCATGCGAAAGTTATAAGATTTTTAAACGGAAATCGTGCGTAAGCCTACGATGTAATTTATAGCTACGATCAATAATAACATTGTTATTGCAAAGTCTTTGCAAGATTATTTATGCCATCATAAGAAAAAACTGTATCTACTAGATCGATTAAATAATGGATTATCACGACTCACGTTGACGTCATCTTCAATCAGCAATTATTATTTGATGGAATTTGTTCTTGTTAACACAATTAGTCTTGAAAGTCCCTGTTTTTTTCACGGGGATACCTTAAAAAGGCGACCGGCCTTTGAGAAGAAGATCGGGGAATGTGGTATTTTTATCGCACTTAAACTACCCCGGTGGTCACAATCCGCACATAAGACGATACTCCGTCCTCTTAAAAGACCTTTCCAGAACCCCCTCTATCAACAAACAACGCCTGTTACGGCAAATCCGTGAGACTACTATAAGCCTTGCTAAGCATATTTGTACGGCAGGACGTGGTTATGTAGACTTTGACGTGACCACTACGCTGTTGTTCATCTCTGAGTTTACTTGGTGAACAACTGTGAACGCCCGTGACCCCAAGTCTAATAGGTACTCTTTTATTTTTAAGGTCTAAAACATAATTATATGCCGATTCCTTTCCGATTCTCCAAACTATTTCCTTCAATTATCCTGGAAGCTACAAATAGTACCTAAAACATTATAGAAACACTCACCTTAGTCGTAACAAAGATATCTTCCCTCTTCACAAGTCCTTTCTTCACCACATCATCGATGCCCTTCCCGATCTCCGCTTCATTGTCGTAAAGAGTTGCAGTATCGACATGGCGGTATCCAGCCTCGACCGCCCAGGAGATAGCTTGCCGAATTTTTGGGATGTCACCCTGAGAAAACGCTTTATGAATAAATTAACCTTTTTTTGTTGTGGAAAAGAGGCTAGGCCTGACTAGAAGATTTAGTAAGAGAAAAGAGACAATTTTTTTTTTGATGTCGGAAATCCTTAAATGACTCCTCCCGCTCTGGGCAGAGCGGTAGGGAGTGTCAAACTTCTACTGACTAAAAACTACCCATGTTCCTTCTTAGCCCTTTGTGCCGAGGCCGCGGTTTCTTTTTCGAACAACCCGCTGCCCCGACGGATAGAGCCTAGAGTCTCAGATCAGGACCTACATAAAGTTTTATTCTGCCAGTAACCATGGAAGCGTCTTAAATGTACAGTATTGTAACGTGGTGGGTAATAATGGGTTGTTCTAAGGAACATGTCGAAAACTATATAGTTTTCGACATGTTCCTTACTTTGCTTGTGTGCTATGCCTGCTAATGCTTTAACAAAATTTTGTGTGAATATGCCTTTTAATCCTGGTGTGATATCCCTAAATAATTTTGCAATAGACTTTAATACTTACAAATCCAAAGGTGCCTAAACCAATTGTTGGTATTTGGTTGCCATCGTTCAGCTGTTTCGTGGGAGTTGTCCCTTTCCCTAGATATGCTGCATGTCCCGTTATGACCTGAAATGAAATAACTCATTAAAAGAAGATCGAATACAAACATTTGTAACTGACTGGCCATCAGTCTCTAAGTTGCCATGGTATAATTTAATTTTGATTTGTTTATTATATCGTTTACTCTGGACGCTCCTAACTTGCACGAATTTTTACATTGTTCTTACATAATAGGAGATCGGACAAAAAAGAACTAATTAGTCCGTCAGATAGATTTCCAAAAAATATCGACCACATATTTTTTTATTTTTTCACGTAAACAAAAAGTGAAGACGATACAGTGCTTCGAAAACTCGTGTGACGTCATATGATAGTACATTTTGTACCTTCAAGTGCCGTTTCAAGCCCCACTCTTTGATCTTTGACGCGCTTTATCTTCTTCAATTTTTATTGATTTGATAAAACAAAAAACACGTATCCAATATTTTTCGATAATCCAACTGACGGACTGAACAGAATTCTATTTTTTTGAGTCAGTCCGATCCCCTATTGTAAGATCTGAACATGATGTAACCAAGATTTTGTAACAATGTATTGATATAAAAGAGTATCCATGGAGTTTCTTACCCGTTTTTCTCCACAGAGATCTACGCTAGGAAATGGGTCATTAGAGTACTTTCACAAGTTATTATGCCTTGTGACTGTGACTGTAGCTTCGTTTTATGTATTGTTTTTCTGACAATTAAAAGTACCTGTAATGGTTTAATTGAAATAAATGCTTGGTTCGAGTTTGAGTTTGTGTTGTAGCTTACATAATATTATACCTACTACCTACAATCCTACAACATAACAGGAAAAAAAAACAGTTTTTTGTTGGAGGTGGAGTAACAACCGCTGATCTTGTTCTAATACTTGAAGGATCAGTTTTTTTTTTGTGTTTTATTCTCTATAGATATCTCACGGGTAAAAAATTAATTGTTTTAAGACTGATAGGTATCTCAAGTAAAAAATTACAGTTTATGAGTATAAAAAAAAATATAAAAAAAAAAGTTTTATTTCAGGCAAAAATACCCTTAATGAGAGAATTATACTAATCACACAAATCACAAAAACCACAGAAATCATAAAAATATAACACAAGATTATTATCAAATTAATTCTATGTATTATCCTTGTTCTTTATTTTAGTCAGGCAAACAGATATAGGTACCTAACTAAGATAATTATTCTATAAACAAAACTGAGCTTAGAATTTGGTGGAATTCCTAACAGCAAGCCTTGGAGCAAAACATGAGCAAAACAAATAATAATATTTGACATTGGCAAGGACGACAGAATTAAGTTTTTTAGACAATAAAGACTTTAATTCACACATTTACATACAAAAGAATAGTTTAAACTTATTGTGTCTGCATTTACTTATGTTAAAGTCAGCGGACGTGAAGTGTTTTTTAACCAACTTCTAAAAAAAGAAGGAGGTTCTCCATTCGGATGTTTGTTTTTTTTATGTTTGTTCGGGCATAACTCCGTCGCTTGCTAACCGGTTTGAAAAATTCTTTTTGTTTTTGTTGGAAAGGGTATACTTCCCAAATGGTCTCATATTTTTTTTTATCCAAATCGGACAAACTGTTTTTGAAAAATCAACAAAACTCAAAAAAAAGCTACAATGTCCACATTATAAATAAGAGGACATTGATTCCACTCGAAAAGTTGACATATTATAAAATATCATATTAACAAAGAAAAAATCAGGGAAAAACAAACTACTTATTTGATTATATGTATTTACATTTCCTCTGCTTGCTCCTACAACTTTGCCCATTTCCTTTGATCGAAAAACCAAACTCTTCAGATTTATAATATAAAGAGTATAGATGAAAGTGTAAACGATACTTTTCGCTGAGCTAACAGACACTTGCATGTTATTTATTTGTATATTATACATATATATATATATAGATTAAAGGACATTTGATTGCATTGTGTGCATTGACGTTTCCATCATGCATAAACGTGCGCGGTTATCTAAAGTGCAAGGTTCATCCTCGCATAATAATTTTAACAGATATTATAAAATACGTCCATAAAATATGTCTTTTAGCATACATACGTAAGTATTGGTATGGATACCAATTTACTACAACAAAATCCTATCCTACTAATATTATAAACGTAAAAGTTTGTAAGTATGTATGTATGGATGGATGTTTGTTACTCTTTCACGCAAAAACTACTAATTGGATTTGGATAAAATTTGTTACACAGATAGTCTATAGCCTGGATTAACACATAGGATAGTTTTTATCCCGATTTTATCTTCTCATGGGATAATTTTCGAGTTGTAGCGGGCGAAGCCGCTGGCAACACCTAGTGTTTTGTATTTGACCCGAAGGTTGACTGGTAGAGATTACCTTGTGGCATTTATTCTGCATATGTTTGGTTTTTCTCTTTTATTAATTTTTGAACAAATTTTGTGTTTTTTTTTAATATTCAAAGATATAATATGTCATCCTTACCGTTCAGGAACTGGCCTTAGGACCAGGCCTACCATCACAGAATTCTTGTATCCCACCGGTATCAGGAAAAGGGTTCAAGCTAGCAAGTCAGAGAAGTCCAGAGAAAAGAACCTCCAATTAACACAAGCTGTGTTCAGGAGTACCGCTTTGTGAAAAAAACCTTCGATCCTGCTGTCTAACGAGAGCCTACAGCGTACTCATGTGTTAATAATACTTATGTAAACATATAAAATGGAAGCCAACTTACATGAAGAGAGAAAAGCGCGACGGTGAACAAAAGCAGCTTCATCTTGCAAACGATAGCGGCAGACTGGTAGTAAACACAATTGGATGCTTCGAGCTTTAAAGCAACAGCTACAAACAGTAGTTTAGTGCTCACGACACGATGGCGACACGATTTTATTTTTAAAACATAAATACAGGGAGTAAACGGCTCGGGGACTTTTCGAAAAGGATACCGAAGGAACATGTGTGGTTTTTAGTCAGTAGAAGTCTGACACTCCCTACCGCTCTGCCCAAAGCGGGAAGTGTCTTAAGATGATTTCCTATAAAAAAATGGTGTACATTATGGCAATGCTGCCAGCCTTCTGGACACTTTTCCTATTGCAGTTAAGTAATGTAGACAATTTTTAACCGACTTTCCAAAAAGGTTCTCAATTCGATTGGTATGTTTTTTTTTCTGTACATGTATGTACACCGATTACGCCAAGATTTTTACTTGTACACTTTTGTTACTTGTAGGTACATATTAAATTTTTATAATAGGTCTGTCAATAGTAGTCTGAAAATCATCACCACCATCTTCCTGCCATTGTCTCTACAGATTTTTGTAACGAGGGACGTATTCAAGGAAACTATTCAGTATTCGATTCTCGTCCCAAATATGTAAAAAAGCTATAACTTTAATTTTTAACGTAATTGTGCCATGGCCAGCACGCTCTCCAAATCTCACTTTATTAGACTTGTCTTTTTTGCCACTGTCATACAAAAGTTTTAAATATACAAAGGGAAAATTGATTATACCTAAAATTCATGGACCCACACATGTTTGGCGAAAAGCGCAAGGATTTCGAGACTTTTGCGAGATATTTGCTATGGTTCTGTTTGTTATGTATTATTAGTTTTTTTTTGTTCATATTTTTATTCAATAGGCCCTTGTTACTAACCTAATCATCATTCACCATTATTTCAGCCAAAAGACGTCCACTGCTAGACATAGGCCTCACCCAGGTGTCGCCACATTGACCGGTCCCATGCGTCTCGCATCCAGCGGGTCCCTGCAACCTTTACTAGGTCATCGGTCCACCTAGTGGGAGGCATCCAACGCAACGTCTTCCGGTTCACGGTCGCCACTCTAGAACTTTTCGGCCCCATCAGCCATCCGTTCTGCGAGCAATGTGCGACTAACCTAATGTATAAACAAATAACAAGAAAATCGTTGAGTATAAAACTGCCATAGTGACACGATGCTCCGATCTAGTAAAACCGGTTGTTCTTATTGCCAATCATTACATGAGTCAAGATGACGACGCAGAAAAAACAACTAGTTTGCTTAAAAACTTAGTTAAAAGTACGAGTTTTTTGTGCATCAAGTCCCTCTTTTTATTTATAATATCGTTGATCAAGTCTATGACTATTTATACATGACGAAGGTAGCACAACTATTTCGGGTTCATCGTTGTCAGAGTCCAAGTTCGGCATGGCGGAGGTACGAAATAATAGTCTCAACACTGATTACAACGGCCTATTTATTTACTTCCAAAAACAAATTAACAAAATCTCAAAAGATCAAGCCGATGGAAATGGATTAAAGTACGGAAACGCGGTCAGTTCGATACAGGCGGGCAGAACAACCGTTCGCGCTCGTGTCTCACCAAAAAGTCCCGTCCCTCAAATCAAATGCGTCTAATGTCAACGTCAACCGACCACTGACCACTGACGTCTGACATATCACAACTGACATTTGACATATGACAACTGACAGCTGCCAAACCAGACCTGCCACGCTCTGTATCGACCTCACCCAAGCCACACCTCGGACACTCCATACAACGCCCGCAAAATAATTACCTATTACTACTACATAAACAAATAACGTTTGTGCACGACGTGCACGTGCAAATGTGTGCGTAAACTCTAGTAGGGTTACCGTAGCCTAAAAAATGGCGCGGAAAGTGCGACGGTCTGCGTCGCGAAAGCCAGCGGCGACTGATGCGAGCGCGAGCCATTGCTCAAGTGGCGACGACGTATACCTCGAAGTGCGGGGTGAGGTGCGGTATTTAATATGAGCGCGGGGAGGTGAGTGTCCCTTCTGTACGTAGTACTATTATGTATTCTGTGCCCAAGCTCACTGCTTGACGTTTCCGAGTTTTCCGACAAACGATGATAGATGGCGTTATTCTAAATTGTCAACTCTAAATATTGTGCCTCGGTGTTGAATCTGCGACTTACATAGGTACTTATTACAACTAAAAATGAAAAAGTAAAATAACTTTTTTGCAAAAAAAACAACCGAAATATTTGAGTTCCATTGTATATCTCCGAAGATCAGCACCAGATCTTCACCAAATTATAAGAATTAATCGGACCACCTCAGGAGTATACTCTTTCAAATAAAAAAAGAATTTTGAAAATCGGTCCACAAATGGCGGAGAAATCAGGTAACATACATAACAAAAAAAAAAAAATACATACACACTAACATATAACCTCCTCCTTTTTTGAAGTCGGTTAAAAATAACTACTAGAAATACATAATTAATAGCTTAACAAAATAAACAAAACAAAATGATTATGCTCTGAAACTAAATTCAAAATAAGGAAAAAGATAAAGGAAAATAAAACAAATAATTATTTATTTATTTATTTTATTTATATATACTTTATTGTACACCACAAAAATACATAACAATAGAAAACATAATATACACTACAAAACATACAATGGGCGGCCTTATCGCTTTCCGCGATCTCTTCCAGGCAACCTTAGGATGGACAGTGATTTATTAAGATATAAAATGGGAAGAATAGGTATAATACTGTAAGTCTGGTTTGTGTACCTACTATTTCGCTAATTTAAAAGTTAGAATATCCTGTATTTTGTACAAGATTTGACTATAACAGTCATTTGATGTGTAATTAAAATAAATAATTAAAAGCAGATCTTGTTGAAAACATCATCATTCTTATTGTTATTTCTAAAGAATATAACTTTATTATCAAGTAACTAACTTAAAAATAACATACATAAAATAAAAACAAACTAATAATAGGTGAAGTGACAGGTTAATGGAAAGGTTTATGACAAGACGTGGGGAAGAGCAGCACCATCTTCATAGATGTTTATCCGTTGCCATTTATGACGTGTGCCGCGAATGCACATACTACATTGTTATTTCTTATTATCCCATTTGGTATGGGGCCGGTGCGGTACGTTTTCTTCTTCCATACAGTTTCTCTCGTCTTCTCAGCAGTCACGTCCTTTGTAGCCACATCATTCTTCACACTTATAGGAAAACCAAAGAAACGATGGTTTAAATAATCCTAATATCTTTGGTTTTCCTAGTCTACATTCATACTCAACATTTTTCTCACTAGTTATAGTTTCCACATTCCTCCATTAAGGACTGTATAAGCTAATATATAACTTAACTCTGGCGAAATATCCTGCCATAGTGCGCCCCCTAGCATCCAGCCAGGACAATTCTGTTAGGCCCAGGTTTTGCGGAAAATTTCCGTTTAAGGAAAGGGCTTTCAACATAAATTACATTTCGTGCCACCGTATTTTCGCTTGTCACGATGAACAGTGTATTTATAAGAATACGTTAAGTATTAAAAACCCTTACAAAAAAGCTAACACAATCGAAACCACTATTGTTTACGCTCGCTGTAACAATTAATGCGTGGCCAGACTTAAAAAAACCAACCAAGTCCGAGTTGTACTCGGGCACAAAGGGTTCCGCACCAAACAACTTTTTTTTCCCACGGTTGCCAGCTTATGGCTAAACAATAACAGCATCTCGGGTCAATCTTGCGGTTAAGCCGCACTTGTCTAGGTTGATCCATTACATCATTTGTAGGTTTTTGCGGTAGGCCTAGGCGCGAGCGGGCCACACATAAATGGCGTCGGGCGCGGACATGGCGCGGGCGGCTTCCTATTCCATTCAAATTTTATACCAAGTGCATACAAAAAAAGCGCAATTTAGGATCGACGGAATGTTGTGGCTCGGGCGTGGATATGACTCGCCATTTCCGCCCGCACCATGTCTGCGCCCAACGCCATTTATGTGTGGCCTGCGCTCTAGAGTTTGACAACCAGACTTACCAAGGCGTATTATATAAACCAATACTTTATTGGGTTGTGGAGGTTAGATAGAGTCGCTTCAAGTAAAATACAGGTATTCAGCTGAATCCGGTTAGACTGGAAGCCGACTTCAACATAGTTGGGAAAAGCAGATGATATTGTGATGGCCAGACAGAACACACGAGTCGACATCAGTGACCCTTTAAAGTTCCATTTCTCTATTCATGAACGGGACCCTAAAAAGAGATATGAATGCCTACCTCTAAATTTTAGAAAAAAAGGACTAGGTATTGTATGAGGTAACCTTGCAGTGTTTTGCAAACTCGTGTTTTCCTTAATAACTGGTTTCCTGATATGTCGGTAAAGTGGGACCATTAAGTAAACAACAATAATAATAAACCGGTTCTCCTGGATAGAAGCATATGCATGAGTCAAGGTATAGAATGAGGCGTTTCTATGTAGAAATATATGATGTAAAGTGTTATGCAATGATGAAATGTAGTTGGAGGCCTAAATATTTTTCGGAATTAAAACTGCACGACAGATGAATGAAAGTGAAGAAATGAAATCCTATCGGTAACAGGATAAAATAGTCTAACTTAGGATATACTGGTTTGTTCTATCATTTCAACGGTTTGGTCTAGGCGAAACTAGTTATCCTAAAATCGGGTTTTGCCGGTAACATATATATTCCCAGCACCTACGAGTAACCTTCTTGTCACAATACAAGTAGTATTTAATAAAGTTTTTCCTCTTCAACTATTTTTCTTTTTAAGCAGACATTAATATGTTTTCGTCAGTCTAATTCATTAGTTTGCAAGATGAAGCTGCTTTTGACAACAGTTGCGCTGTTCGCTCTATTTAATGTAAGTTGTTTTGAACATAATAATGTAAAAGTATTTAAAAAAAAAAAAAAAAAACTCCTTTTTTTTATTTCGGTGGTGGGAAATCATCAAATAACTCCTCCCGCTCTTGGGCAGTGCGGAAGGGAGTGTCAGACTTCTACTGACTAAAAACCACCCATGTTCCTTCTTAGCCCTTTATGTCGCCGCGGTATCTTTGTGACTAACCCGCCGCCCCGACCGCAACGGGCACCCGCAGTCCCGACGGGGTCTATTCATAGGACTTAAACGTAAACGAGCAGCGGTGGCCCAGTGGTAGCGGCCCCGACTTACGAACAGTAGGTCGTGGGTTCGAACCCAGGCAGGCACATTACTTTGTGTAATTTATTTCATCTCCGCTGCACTCAAAACGGTGAAGGAAAACATCGTGAGGAAACCGGCATGTCTTAGAACCAAAAATTCGAAGACATGTGACATATACCAATCCGCGCTGGGCCCGCGTGGTAGATTATAGCCCATTCCCTCTCAAAGAGAGGAGGCCTGTGTCCCAGCAGTGGGAACATTAATAGGCTGATGATGATGAAACGTAACTGGCAACATATGGGTGCACTGTTAGGCACCACTGCCTTACCCTTCGGGAATTACAGACGTTATAATATTATGTTAAGGTACTGTTTTAATTTATTTTTTTTGCTATTTCCACTCTACAAGGACATTGTGAATTTTGGATGAGGGGTTTACATCAGCAATAGGCTCGCTTCCGATTGCATGGGAATTACTTGACCGTTTCCAGTGTGTTTCCTCTTCGGGCTTGATGTTTTTTGTTCGCTAGCGTTACTTTATCTCTAGCGGTACTCTCTTTGAAGTCCTGAGTTAAATTCCCAGAGAGCGTAGTTTCGGAACCTTTAGGAAAACTCTTTTAATAACGAAATAAGAAATCTTTGACAATCTTTTTCATTTACCGCTGATATTTTTCTCTTGACATTAATAAGTTCAAGGGTTCAAGCGTACCTACCTAGGTCGACATACTAATACAAATAACTAGGTATTTACATGATTATAAGGTATTTATGCAAAAACTTTTGAATTCCATTAATTATTGTGAAAAAGTAGTTAAAAAACTAAAAAACCCGACTGAAAAAACTGAAAAGCAAAAAAACAAGCACATTTTAAATTAAACAAAACTTGGAAGCAGGCAGCAGGTATACTCGACGGTATAGAAAAAAAAAATTTTTTTTAACTCCGCGATTTGGCCCCCAAAATTCACAATTTTTCTTTGTTTTTTAATTTTAATGTAGCCTATAACACTCGCGCCATCAAGACGAATCTAACGACGTATATTTCATTCAAATCGGTTCATCCGTTTATGAGTTATGAGGGAACAAAGAAACGGACATACATACTTACATACATACACGTCAAACACATAACCCTCCTTTTGGGCTTCGCCGCAGTCGGGTAAAAATGAATACGCTTTTTGTTTCGTAACAATATTTAAACACTGATCCTTTTTTGGCAGGTAAATACTTCGGGTGCCTTTGAAGCTGTGAGTATAAGGTTTTTGTCTTGAACTAGAAAACTTCAAGGTCATGGCCGATCCCGTCGGGGCTGGGGATTATCGTAAGGCATAACGCGGCCTCGGCACAAGGGCGAAGAAGGAAAATGGGTTTGGTTTTTAGTCAGTAGAAGTCTGTTTATTTACACTTCTCATCTCCACTTAAGTTTAGTGGTTGAACAGAGAGGACAAGAGATGTCTCGGTATTGTCTAGGCCAGCCTCCCAAAAGAGGCCAACTTCTCAGTGGAGATGTGAGCGGCGTGATGCAAGCAATGTGTGATGAGCGGTGTCCAGCGGTGTCCGTGTGCTGTTACAGGTGTGCCACTTTACAAATCTCCTCTCTTCGCAGTTCTGCACATCTCCGCAGAGCATCGGTGGATATACCCTAGCTCGTACAAATCATCTTTTTTCTCCGTTTCGTAAATCTCTGTATACAATCTCGGTGTTGCTACTAATTGCTTATCTGGTCGACCACGTTGAGTGACCCTATTTTACAGTGATATCATGTTTCCAGTCCGAATGCGGCGAGGTATTACTGAACAAAGATAAGAACAATGGGCCTCCCAATTGTTCTTTCCTTCTTGAAAGTACATTGGACAGCAGTGAAACAAATGAAGAAGAGCAGTGGGCCTGGCAAGTAGCAGTCTACCAAACAGTAAGTATCTATTCTATTTAACCCTATTACACAATATTTCTTATATTTCAAACAATACAGAAAAGTACAAGGCAAAACCACACGTTTTTTTTAGCAAAAAAAATCTAAAATCAAAAAAATTTGACTGTTTTTTATGCAGAAGACTACTAAATTACAGATCCAAAAACCAGTATGTCTGAGGACAAGAAGGGTTTGTTTTTTGTTTCGTCGTTCTCAAGGTGTAATTGTAATTCCTTAAAAATATTTACTCCCACCACCCATGGCTTTATGATTTATGGTTCTTAGATAGCACATCTACTTTTCCATCCAGGTGCCTGAAAAAAGATACATTTGCGGAGGTACACTGGTTTCGACGCGTCACGTCATAACGGCAGCTCACTGCGTCACAACGCGCACAGGTAGTCTCAGCAAAAACAGTCCAGAGGTCTACCTGGGTAAACACAACTTGAAGGACTCCGGAGAAAAAGTTCAAGTTGGAACTGTTAGTATTGCTTTAATTTTTCCTTGTAGAGAAAATGAACTTTTTAGGGTTCCGTTGCCAAATGGAACGATTACAGACTTGTTCTGTCCGTCTGCCTGTCTAGCCGTTCGTATATGTCCTACCTACGAGACCTTTCATACCACACAGATGAAATTTGGAGAGCAGGAGCATTTTATGAAACTCTTCTAAATATACCTACATAGGACATTAAATGAACAAATAATTTCCAATTACAGATTAAAAAAATACTGCTCCATCCGGAACACAACACAACCTTCTACAAAAGAGACCTGGCAATCTTGGAGCTTCAAGATCAAGTCACGTTCTCCGATCGGGTTCAGTTAGTTTGGCTCTGGCCTGAATCCGACATTGAACTCAAGAACATTGTTGGGCAAACGGGTACCGTAAGTGAAGTCCATGTTTATTTATATTGGTTTGATTTAAATAGCTCGCTCTGATTAATCTTCAGGTTAAGCCACGCTTTCCTGGGAGGGTCTGTGGACCCATTACATACCCCGTTTCCTGCATGCCTCGGAAAGCATGTTAAACTTTGATCGTTGTTATGGGTAATCAGTAGCTCAAAAGTCTGATATTGTTAAAAAAAATTGCTTTCGAATACTGGTAGCAAAGGCGGTGGCAGCGGCTTGAGAGCGCTACATTTAAGTTAATCTTACTACTGATTGGTGTACTCGGCTGGCTACGGGAAAGTATTGAGATTGCGATTAAGTATCAAAATCGAATGGGATAGAATTGGAGTGCTTTATTAATTTCGGGCTTATGTGATAAATAGATCTCAACTTGTCATTTTAACAGGTAGTAGGATGGTATCATCCTGACTCAGTAGGAGAACTTAAGGTTCAGGAAGCGGCAGTGGTATCCCAAGAGACGTGTATCAGATCGAAACCAGAATTCTTTGCAACATACACTTCTGACTCGACCTATTGCGCTAAATCAAGGGGTAAGCCATTCTTTTAAAGTAATTTTTCATTTTATTTAAAGGGAAAAATAAACAATTACATGTTATAATTACAAAAAGATACGATATAAAAATGATAAGAATGTGAAATTAAATAATTAAGTCCTCAAGAACAAATTGCTCGCAAGGCGACGAAGAGATGCAAGCTGGCATTTGGACGACTGGAAGTATTCGCGAATACAAATCGTGCGCGCACCTGACATGTTCTGGGAACTATAATAATTATAACACAACTTGTTATCAATGTATAAACAATCATACGAGTTATTGCATAAGTCATGCAAAAAATAGTTTTACAAAAAGTAAGCTTTGCACTCTTGAGTATGCGTAAAGCAGATTATTATTTTTTAAGTAACTCGCTCACTTATGAGATAAAAACTTTTTCAGCAGCGATAACGCCTATACTTCAAAAAGATTGAGGTCATCTTCTGCGTAAAGTAAGAATTTATAATTAAGAAAGCACATGTCATCGAGCCTTGCTTGAGGCACCCCTGATACACGCGCGCCTCAAAGAGATGTCAGCAAGGAGGGGCCCGCAAGGGCCGACGCCCGTCGGGGCCGGGGATTTTAGTACTAGATGACGTGGCCTCGGCACAAGGGCAAAGAAGGAACATGGGTTCGGTTTTTAGTCAGTAGAAGTCTGACACTCCCCTTCGCTCTGCCCAAGAGCGGGGGGGGTCATTCGATGATTTTCCACCCATCAAAAAAAAAAAAAAAAAAAGGCACCCCTGATAGAATAATGATATATTTGGGATGGAAACCAGAAACTACCGTTTTGAGTTCTATTTGTAACATGTGAAGTAAACCAGCGGAACAAATTTCTACGAATGTCATTAGATAAACAAATATAGGTAATCATAAAGCTCCGAACTGCTAAGCTATCGGGAGTTACACGTGTTATTGTGAGTCAACCATAAAAGATAGACAGATACTGTTGTGGGATATCTAATAGATAATTTTATATGGAACATTTCCGTCATAAATGATTTCTATAGCTTTAACCATTAAGGCTGCACACGCGACGGAAGCTTAAAAAATGGAGCAACTTCTCCCATTTTCCCAACATTTCCCTTCACTGCTCTGCTCCTATTGATTGTAGCGTGATGAAAAGTATACTATAACCTCCCCAGGAGTATGAAGAATAATTGTACCAAGTTTTCTTAAAATCCGTCAAGTAGTTTTTGTTTCTATAAGGAACATACAGACAGGAAGACAGACAGACAGACAAAAATTTTACTGATTGCATTTTTGGCATCAGTATCGATCACTAATTACCCCCTGATATTTATTTTGAAAATATATATTATGTACAGAATTGACCTCTCTACAGATTTATTATAAGTATAGATAGATAGATATAGATAGAAGATAGATAGATAGAAGATAGATAATATGTGGCGGATGAATCATGTCATAAGTTAGCAAGCGGTGCAACGCTTGATAACAAATCACTTTTCACTTCAGCAGCGAGAACACTTTAAGAGATAAAATAATAAACAGGAATAGATTGAAATAACTATTTATTGTGAATCAAAATAATTAACATTTTAGGTAGTACCAACCAATTCAATAAAATGGAACATTTTAAAAGTTAAAAGTAAAATTACTGCAATTCTGCAAATTAAAAGTAACAGATTTATTTGGCAACGTTATAGTTGCATTGAGTTGAGTTTGATTATCTGGGGTTAAGGTTTCTGTTTTGGTGGCAGATTGAGAAGGAACTACGGTGAACGTAGGTGACTCTGATCGGCTTTCTGTATAAGTACACTGTACGTCGTTGGAAGTGGATGGGCGTGGGTGAGACCAAGGATCCGAGGTCGAATTCAGACTTATTGTTTCCACTATACGCTTACAGATTTTCGACAAGTCAAGGTTGTCAAGGTTCGTCTTCGTATTATTCAATTTTACTAACAGTAATTTATCTGAATGCTTTTCGATATTATTAACTGTTAGCTGTAATAGCTCGTTATTGCGATATGCTCCACTAATTCCTATGATCAGTACAGCCTGTAATGAAAATATTACATAATTATTATGCCTAATTTAACATTTACAGCATCTTTTACATATCGTAATAAATATTTCAACAGAATTACTAAGCCAGACTAGGATTCATTGCGCCTCCAAAAAGTTAGTACTTAGTAGTAAGCAGTAAGTACCTTTATACATAACAGTCTACACACAAATTTTAATAACTAACAACATAGATTCATAGGTACCACTTACTTTAGCGGCAAGAAAATTGCAGTCCGGAGCATCATTAAGAAATTTTTCTATGTTATGGGCCGTGAAAATTTTGGACTTTTTAGCCTTATCCCAACTGACATTCTTTTTAGAAAAAATACGAGTTTAGCGTATGTTTCAATATGCACGTTATGTTTTGTTTTTAAAGTAGCTTTCAACATTGAGTAATAGGTACTCCACATTGTAGATGATCGCCTCGTCTGTGATAAATCTAAAAAATAAGATAGTAACACCGTCTCCGAAAAACTGCTTGCGCCCTTTGAAAGTCTCCATTCATTGAAGACATGGTATGCTTTCAGATATTTCTTGCGAGACTTCTCAGGTAGGAAACTTAATTCTGCATTATAACTTGTTGCTTTAACTCTTCCGGTGTTAAAATACTGTTCGTGTTCTCGTCGCTAGTTTCATTCATATTTTACGATTATTTTAATATTTCTTAACTTATTCAACTCTTTACGCCAGCCACGAAATTTTATTCCCGCTTTTTTATTTAAATTAATTATAAAGGCGTGTTCGGAAATAGCACCCCTAATATTTTATTATTCAAAATATATTACGTAACATTGAAACTAGAAATAAATATTTACAGGTAATATGTATATCAGTTTTAGTTTTATTTTAAATTCAATAAATTACATTATAA
Organism: Diarsia dahlii; assembly: GCA_949775195.1. Lineage (NCBI taxonomy): Eukaryota > Metazoa > Arthropoda > Insecta > Lepidoptera > Noctuidae > Diarsia > Diarsia dahlii. Next base: position 7,156,291 of record OX459210.1, on the reverse strand, counting down.
GACATAATTATCTTTTTGCAAAATTTCTTTAGTTGGTACGTAATTTCCGAACGTGTTTGTCTTTGAGGTCGAATTCAAATTCGGAACTTCGAAAGGGCTGGTCTTTGTCTCTCTCTGTTTCTAATGGCGGGAAAGAGATAGAGTGTGAATGTTTCGAATTGCATGATTAACCCAAGGCTGAATAAGATATTCGCGGCTTTCTGAAAACAAAAATTAAAAAGTTACTTTGTCTCACTCAGTGAGCAAAATCGCATTTTGCTCTCTGATTTCAGGCAGCAAAACCTACATGTTTGAGCTACTGAAGTGAAAAGTTATGTGTGTTACACGAGAGCAAAGTTTTTTGCATCTCGTACCTTTGAAATAAAAAATCAGCACTCGCAGCAAAAAACGACTTTGCTCTCTTGTTGCACAAATAACTATTTTTAATGACCGCACCTGCACTCTGAGGTGCTGAGAGTGGTTTGGTGTGCTGTGATTTTCAGCCAAGGTCCCACTATAACTAAAAAATATTATTCTAGGTTGTGTTACCAGCGGACATGGGATGGTCCTCCAGAGATATGGCAGCTGGTACCTTCGAGGTGTTGTTTCCTTAGCAGTCGCAGGCCAAGACCCTCGCTCTCGCTGTGACCCTGCCCATTACATCGTATATGCTGATGTCGCTCAAGCCTTGCCCTGGATTAAAGAAAGTTTATTAAAGAAAAATTAGTTTAAAGCTCAAACTTTCAATAAAGTGTTAAGGTTTTTTTGTCTTCATGAAACATAAATATGTATTACTAAGTTTTGGTAAGATGGATGAGCCAATTATGTATATCTTTAATGATTAAAATACAAAATTAATCTTATTGGAACAATGAGAGGTGGCCGAGAGCAGTGATGGCCGAGAGCAGTGGCGATCGAGAGCAGTGGTGGCCATAGAGCAGTGGTGGCCTAGTGGTGGCGGCCCCAACTTACGAGCAGTAAATCGGGAGTTCGAACCAGCTAAGCATTACTTTGTTTAATTTACATGCTCTCAAAACGGTGAAGGAAAACATCGGGAGAAAACCAAACCAAATGTCCTAGAACCAAAACATCGACGACTTGTGACCACTACCAACCAGCAATGGGCCCGCGTATTGGATTATAGCCGATTCCTTCTCATAGAGAGTTAAAAAATAAAACGATAAATCCGGGGTTTGATTTCGCCAGGTTGAAAGAGAAGTAGGTAAAGGTAAAAGGAAGCCGCTAAACAGCTTCTCAGGAAAGAAGACATTATTTTAATTAAAAAAACAATTTAAACTGCATTCATAGATTTTAAATAATCATAATGGTTGAACCGGGAATCGAACCTTTAATCTAATGAATGAAGCATTTAATAGAAAGGATCATTAATGTCAATGTAAACTATACGAAGGTTATGGAAACTTTTCCTTTAAAACTTTAACTATAGTCTTAGAACGTCATCACAGAATGTATGTGATATAAAAGCTGTCGTGAGATTCTGTGTAGATAAACAAGTAAATATAAAAACTACTTGTCCGATTGATTTTAAATTCTTCAATCTTAGTTAATACAAGAACATAAATCCCGCGTTATGAAAAACGTTTATCGTTGTGTTTTTCCACTCTTTAGTTTGTTCATAACGTTTATGTTAATAAGGCACATATTTATCAACCACTATTATTATGTCATAGAATTTTTTCTCGGCAGTTTTTTTTTGATGTGTTGTCTAAAACTGAGCGCCAATTAAGTTCAGAAAAATAATTACTATTCAACAGTTTGAAGTCAGTTTTACGGATTATGTCTACGAGTGGACAACCCACGGAGCGGAGAAACTGCAAGGTCAGATATTTAGATAGCAATTAGTGGATGAGGTAGGTCAGTCCTTACATGGGGTGATAGACACTCAGTTGTTTCAAGTTGAAAGAAAAAAGATTTATTTGTCGCAATTTAGTTGGAGAACGCTATAATTATCAAGAATATGCCCCTTGTGGTTCAGTAGTGTATTGTACTGTGTTACTCCTAAAAACGAAAAATCATTAACTAAATGCTAAAGCATTCTGCACCTCAACGGCACCTTGTTTTAGAAAAGTGGGTTTATGAACTAACAATTGAAACGTTATGAACAAACTAAACAGTGGAAAAAACAAATATTATCACACTAAAAATGCTTTGCTTTCTGAAGTCGGGGACCTGTTTGTCATTGACTTTTTTGCCACCGTCTTCTCGAAGTCAAGTTAGTAAAGTCAAGTTATTTTTATAAAAACGTAGGTACTTATTACAAAGTTAGATGCATTTCCTATGATATAATCCTAAAGAGCAGTGCTGGGGGCCCAGTGGTGACGGCCTCGACTTACGAACAGTGAGCCGTGGGTTCGAACCCAGTCAGGCGCATTAGTTTGTGTAATTTATTTCATCACCACTGCTCTCAAAACGGTAAAGAAAAACCCGACTACGACAAAAAAAACGACGCTGAAAAAGAATGAAACAAGATTTTCAGGATAGAACAAAAAGAAAAGCCGTAGTCACACGGTATTAAAGTGTTTAGGTTGGTACCTATAACGTGTCACTACGGCTTTTCTTCTATCCGTAGTCGGGTAAAAACATCGCTAGGCATGTCTTTGAACCAAAAAATTCGAAGACTGTGACCTCTGCCAATCCGCACTGGGCCCGCGTGGTGGATTATATATAGCCCTTCCTTCTCTCCTAGTGACGAGGCTTGACTCCCTGCAGTGGGAGGGAACATTATATGCTTATGATGATGAATCCTGTATCAGAGGAGGAAGGAGCTTTAATAGTAGGTATTCTAAAACACAATAATTAATTTAGATCTCATACATGTCATAACAACAGGGGTGATTAATGCTTTGGTCCGAACACTAGACTGCGCTTAGAATTTGGTCACGACTGAACTAGTAATACGAGTTTAACTAATATTATTTTTAACTAGCTGAGCCCCGCGACCTTTGTCCGCGTTCAATAATTTTAAAAATACTATTAAAGTTTCTATAATAATACTAAGTACTTAGCTGATGCCCGCGACTTCGTTCCCGTGGAAATTTTGATGTGTGACTAAAACAATGTTGTTTTGTTTAGGGGTATGAAAAATAGATTACGACCGATTCTCAAAGCTAACGAATATACATATAAAATTTCATTAAAATCGGTCAAGCCGTTTCCGAGGAGTATGGCAACTAATACTGTGACACGAGAATTGTATATATAAATAATTCAATAATTTCTCGAAGGATACGTGGCGCTATTAATATCATATTAAGGTTTTTGTTGGTGTTCTCAAGAACAGTTCATTTTTCGGTATGAAAGATACCCTATAATATACCCTATCCTACCCCTTTCTTTATTACCTGAAAACTTATATGCAAAATCTCAGGATGATCGGTTCAGTTTTTGGCGTGAAGCGGATACAAACAAACTTATCTTCTCATAATCTACGAGGAAGTTCCTTGTACAATATAGTATTTTTGTATTTTTCCCTCTACAACTGGTTTCGTTTTTAAGCGGTTGTACTTTACCGCCAGTCCAGTTAGCAGTTTGCAAGATGAAGCTGCTTTTGACAACAGTTGCGCTATTCGCTGTATTTAATGTAAGTTGCTTTATCATATTTAATATTTTGATATTACAATATTCAATTACTCACTTGATCAGGATCATTTGAAAGATTTATGCCATATCAGGAAGGGTCTCGACCTTAATTTGTTCGGACAATAGACTCGCTCCTTATATTATTGATTAAACTGGTTTTTTAATAAATACTTTAGTTACCTAAATGTTATGACACTGTTGAGTTCCTATTCTCGGCACTAAGGCGGGCACTTACATGGACAGTCATTACAGCCTGAAATCTGGGTTTGTTCCCGGCAATATGCTCGATTCCTATTGCAAGACAATTCCTTGGAATTCCCTTAAAACATAACTGGTGACATGTGAGTGTACTTTTAGATACACCTCCGACTAACCATTCAAAAAGTTTTGATTTTTTTATGTAAAAAAAGATTTCCTAATATTGCAATAATATTTGAATACTGACTTTTTTGCAGGTAAATACTTCGGGTGCCTTTGGAGCTGTGAGTATTAGGTCAGGGTGACCATGAACTTCAAGCTTTTGTCCGATGCTAATAGGCTAACACTGCTCTATACATTTAACACCTCGGTAAATAAAATTATTTACCGAGGTTGTAAATGTTTATTTTTGATATTACCACTAATTGCTACTCTTGTCGATCAAGGTGACCTTTACTAAAGAAATAACTATGTTTTCAGTCTGAATGCGGCAAGGTATTATTGAACAAGGGTAAGACCAATGGGGAGGCTGGAAGTACATTGGAGGAACAGTGGCCCTGGCAAGTAGCGGTCTACCAAACAGTATGTATAGCTAACTATTCTATTCCAGCTAACTCTAAAATATAATAACTTTCGGATTATTAAAAATTACAGTACAAGAAAAAAACAGTCATTTAAAGAAAAAAAACCGACTTCCAAAAAACTACCACGTAGGTAGTACCTACTCGTATAATTTTTGTGGACAAGAAGTCTCTTCTTCTTCCTACCCTTATCCCATGTCATTTTGTGGACAAGAAGTGTTTTTCTTTTTTGCTTCTTGGAGCTACATAATATGAAATCCCCTAAAAATATTTACTCCTTCCGGCGGCGCCCATATCTTTATGTCTGACGGTTTTAAATTGTAAATCTAATTTTCCAGGTGCCCAAAAAAAGATACATTTGCGGAGGTACACTGGTTTCGACGCGTCATGTCATAACGGCAGCTCACTGCGTCACAACACGCCAAGGTCAGCTCGACAAGAGCAGTCCAGAGGTCTACCTGGGGAAACACAATGTTAAGGACTCCGGAGAAAAAGTCCAAGTTGGAACTGTTAGTACTTGATTTTTTTTATTGTGTATCTAAAATACTTTCAGTCCTTGAGGTGGATCCTTTTGATTTTGACCTTTCTTAATGGAGATAAGAACCACATTGCAATCCTTACTCCATCACTCACGTGCGGCCCACCGTTCATCAACCAAATATGGTACCTATTACACATTAGACATGAAAGTCGGACAACATAACATAACATCACGCCTAGTTGTAACCTTTGAAGGATTGAAATTGAACAGAGGTGTACCTATTAGTACACCCACATTTCACCACGCATGTTTAAGTGGGCGTTTTAGGGGGTGAGCGAATTGCCATCAACCTGCCACAAATCCAGACTCCGTGGCTGCTGTTGAGATATATTACCCGGCTCAGGAAACAAACCCTGAACCTCATACTACATACATAATTGTTTGTCAATTACAGATTAAGGAAATCCGACTCCATCCAGAGTACAACGCAACCGTGTTCAATAGAGACCTGGCAATCTTGGAGCTTCAGGATCCCGTCACGTTCTCCGATTGGGTTCAACCAGCCTGTCTCTGGCCCGACTCCGACATTGAGCTCAAGAACATTGTTGGACACTCCGGTACTGTAAGTAAAGTCTAGTTAAATAGTTCTGCTCTTGGATTTTGCTCGAGGAATGTGTATGCGCATATCAAAGGATCCTTAAGCATTGGGATTGAAGTGCATTTTTATTTTGCCAATAAAAATCGTTCCAAAAAAATTAAGGAGCACTCTACCCATGTCTTTGAAGCGAAAGCTAATGGTGGTGTACCAACTTGGTCTTCGTGCAACATTCAAAAGACCAAACTTAAGGTTTGTCATCATGCTATGGAGCCCAGCACCTTAGGTGTGAAATAAACAGACCGTGTTCGAAACACTACACTGCGTTCTAAAACGCGAATCATTGACGAGGCTCAAAAGACTGCCCAACGTAAAATGGTACTAGGCAGGACATGTCTGTGGAATGCCAAACGAGCAGCGACACGGGGTCGCGGCAAACCACGGAAATGACGGGACTAACTGGATGACTTCCTTGAGAATTGTCAAAAGAAGCACAGAATCGAAACTGTTGAAAGGGATTTAGGGATGCCTTTGCACAGCGGTGGGGCAATACGAGCAAGTTATAATAATAGGCCTATGTCCAGCAGTGGACGTCTTTTGGCTGAAATGATAATAATAGAAAAAAGTAGCCTAAAAATATCTTATAATTTCCACAGGTGATAAGCGCGTATTACGCTGACGAGGCAGAAGAACGGAAGCTTCTGGAGGCACCAGTGATTTCCCAAGAGATGTGCAACACATCGTTTTCATTCTTTGCACAGGCTCTTTCTGACTCTACGTATTGCGCGGGGTTATGGGATGGTAAGCCTTTCTCAAGTGTATTTTAGTGTAAATAGGTAAAATCAAATGTCTTGGTATGGACATGTGATGATTCGAGGCGGGATAAATCGCATCTAATTAAAAAAGTGATGAATAAATTTTTTATGAATGACGAAGGAGCAAACGACCATAAAAACGATGGTAGGAATGTTGGAATTATAGTAAAGAAAAAGGGAGTAAATGATAGCGTGAAGGATGACAGAGGTGATTGGAAGAAAAAAACGTTGCACAGACTCCAAGTAACATAGGACAAGGGCAGGAAGATGATGAAGCCTTTCTCAAGTCAGTAGATGGCCAGGGTTGAGTTTAAGCAAATTAATGTTACCACAAATTGTTGAGCAGCGGTGGCCCAGTGGTGGCGGCCCCGACTTACGAACTACGGTCGTGGGTTCGAACCCAGGCAGGTACATTACTTTGTGTAATTTATTTCATCACCGCTGCTCTCAAAACGGTGAAGGAAAACATCGTGAGGAAACCGGCATGTCTTAGAATTAATAAAATTCGAAGACATGTGACATCTACCAATCCGCACTGGGCCCGCGTGGTAGATTATAGCCCATTCCCTCTCAAAGAGTGGAGGCCTGTGTCCCAGCAGTATTAATAGGCTGTTGATGATGATGATGAATGTTACAACACAATCCACACCAGCGGATTCTTACATTGACATTATCTCACGGTCCCCTATTAATAAAACATATTATTATTCTAGGTTGTGTCGATAGCGGACATGGAATGGTCTTCCAGAAAGATGGCAGCTGGTACCTTCGAGGAGTTGTTTCCGTGACAGTCGCAAATCAAATTGACTATCGCTGTGATCCTGCTCATTACACTGTAATAGCCGATGTCGCTCAAGCCTTGCCCTGGATAAAGGAAAATATTGAAGAAAATTAATTTAAGCTTCGATTTTCAATATGAATAAAGTTATAGTGTTAATATAGTTTTATTTTTTTGTGTTCATGTCGTTGTGCTGATTTATAGAAAATTCTTGTTACTGTTAGCCTGTATCATCCCACTGCTGGACAAAGGCCTCCCACGAATTCCAAATTTTTCCATCCAGGGTCAATGTGGACCACTGGTCGTTGGTTCTAGCCAGCTCATCGCACCATCTCCTGTAAGGTTTATACACCGCGTCGTTTTGTGGCTATTTCAGGGCTCCACAACGTGGTTATTTTGGCCCAAAGCTCATCAGCCATACGGTACACATGGCCAGCCTAATCCCACATTAGTTAAACGACTTTTTGAGCAACACCAGTGATTTGTGTTGATATAATGCGTGAATATAGACCCCAGTCCCCAAGTAATGTATCTAAATTTTTGGGAACTATAACTTCATTCATAATGGAATGCACCAAAACACCAATCATCCTTTATGTATGTCTATGTCTAAGTCATGAACAGAAAGATGGAATATCCATTATTATTATGTTAGTACCATATATATTTATATACGTCATATTTGTCGAAATCGTGGGCTAGTCTAGGGGTAACTGAAACAAGCAAAAATTATCATAAGATTCCATTTATTTGACTTCATTTTTGCACACATAATTTTAGACTAATAACTCAGACCAACAAAAAAAGGAAGACATCAAAAGTGAGTCAACTTTTTATCTATGTGTGTAGACAATGTCTCGTGAAGTCGTGACGTACTAGGAGAAATGCGTGTGGTTTTAGTGTAGGTGTGTGCGTGAGCTTGTATGTTTACTTGCTATAGGCGTGTGGTTTTGTGACTTCACTGTTGGTGTTCGCGGCGCGCCGGAAGACGGCGCGCCGTCTTCCTTTTTTTCTTGGTCTGAGACTAATAAGTATCAAATCTCGAAGTAAATTACGTGCGGCCCGTACGGGTGTCCCGGATAGCTGCGAAGCCAGCCTAACACTTTATAAAAATCGGAGCTTAAACTAAACATCTTGAACATTGTCTTTTATCCAGGGCAAAGATTTAGCGACGTCGGCGAATATGGTAAATTGTGTAGGGTCACAGCGATAGTCCATCTTTATCGCCAATGCTAAGGAAACTACTCCTCGAAGGTACCAGCTGTCACCTTTCTCGAAGACCATCCCATGTCCACCGGCGATACAACCTGGAAAAATATTTTTAGTTTCTTTATCACTCCAGTTAATATTTATTTATTTAAAAACTTTGGAAGACTTCCAGCTATATCGGCTTATTTGAGTGCGAGGTGACGCTTGCTTCTTCATCACATCATCATCATTTTAGCAATAAAGAATTGAGAATTTCAGCCATCCCCGTTCCTCTGCCATACTCCTCGGTTCCAAGCGTCTCTCATTCAACGGCTTCCTGAGATTTGGTAAATCTAACACACTTATCCCAATTAAACCTATTGGGGTCAGCGCAGTATGTCTTCCTTCTCCAAATTTCTCCAATAATCGTCATCTCATAATCCATCTCCTTTTTTGGCCTATCATTCTTAACTCTATACCGCTCAACATTCATCCTCAAAACTCCTGACGATACTTTCTGCATTCCTCCGCATCACATGCCCAAACCACGACAGTCGATTACCACGCAACTTTTCAGTCACCGGCGCCACTTTCAGACATCTAATCTAATCGAATGAGTACAGAGAAAATTTTTGAAGGCCATGCATTTTCGTTGTCATCGTTATTATTCATCCTATAATACCTATTGCAGAAATATAACCTGCAAAGCTTAAAGTCTAGACGAATTATGTTGGAAACAAAGTTCTTGTTTGATCTGTGTAACACTTATGACTGTATTGAAATTCGCAACAAAATCAGCTATGTAGTGCCCAGAACAACGATATGTCGTGGGGTGCGCGCAAGACCTTTATTTGCAGTAAGTTCCTGTCGCACAAACGCGGGTTTAACCAGTCAATACAATGAGATCTTTGAAGATATCGAATTCTTCTTCGTCTCTGCTCAGTAAAAATCTTACCAACAAAATTATTTTAGAATACAATAGCACAGATTACAGATACTACACTCCATGTACTTACGCGCGCTAACTACCTACCGAGCGCCGGTCTATCGATGACCATAGCCAGGGCTGGGCAGTATTTGAATTACTTGTAATTAAAATACGTAATTGAAATACAAATACGTATTTTGTATTTGTATTTCAATTACTTCCTTAAAATGTAATTTGTAATTCGTATTTCAAATACCTGACGACGAAGTATTTTGTAATTAGTATTTCAAATACTTGAGGCTTCAAAATACATTTTAACAAAAATACATTCATACCTTCATTTAAGGATCGTGAGTGTGAGTGCGAGGCGAGAGTGCTATGATGGTAAAGCAGCTATTAGAGCTAGCAACACTGCACCTGTTAATTGTACTTCAAAATTGGCCAACAAAACGCAAAAAAAATGTATGTTGAATTGTCAATGTCAAGCTAAGATGGCAAGTCATAACGGTTTAGTTTTGCACGTGTAAGAAAATTAGGTTGTTGACAAGAGTTTGGGTTAAATTTTTGAACACACGGCTACACATCAAGCTATACAAAACCAGTATAATCTGATCGTTCATTGTGCGAAAAGATCTAGTAAAGAGTCGCCAAGATTAACTGGTTTTGTATAGCTTGATGTGTAGCCGTGTGAACCAAAAAGGTTAAAATAAAAACTTTTAAGTTGGTTATTTTGTTTTTAATTAATTTTTGCCACCGACTTAGAAAGTTACTTTACGCTTTTTTCTGATGGTTTTTGAAGGCGGTTATTTTTTTTAAGTTTTTGTAATTGTAATTTGTATTTTGTATTTCAATTAAAAATTGCTAAAATACTGTATTTTGTATTTTATATTTTAAATACTTTACTTAAATGTAATTTGTATTTTGTATTTTAATTACTTGCGATACTGTATTTTGTAATTTGTATTTCAATTAAAGCAAAGCATGTATTTTGCCCAGCCCTGACCATAGCACAGAGGGTTTTCAACAGCCGCGCGGCGCGTACACACGCAATATTTAGTACTCTGTGCAAATACGCATAGTTATTATAATTATTTCGGTCGATTTGACGCGAGTTTTAAAATCCTAAGTAATAGCTACAACTGGTGTATTATGTGCAGTGGATGTAGATTCAGCAAGAGAAACGATAAAAACTTATCTTTTTTCGGTTTTCCTCGTGAATTCGTGATACAGAAATATAAGTTTTAATTTGTTATGAAAAATGTACTTACCTACAATTATTTAATTAAATGACAAATATACCACTTAACTCCCCTTGCCCTTGTTTCCCCCAAGATTACCTAATAAAATTGTTTGTTCGATTTAGAATATTCTATACGTAAAAGTTTAACAATCGGGAATTTAAAGAAAGGAAAAAAAAAACTATTGCATCAAAATAAAACACCTCTAAGTAAAATTAACTATTCTTTTTAAATACCTATAAATTTCGTTTTATACTTATTTTTTAAAACAATTTAATCTGATACATTAAAAAGCTTGTTTTATTTTTTAAAGTATACTACAAAACCATATTATCATATTTGTCGATAGAGGCAGCCCTGGCAATTCACAATATCCACGCGGCGGCGCGCATCTACAATGCAAAACTCACTTTACGTTTGTAAGGTTAGGGTACATTTTCGTTCGCAGCGTCTGTTGACTTGAAAGTGTAGGCTATTATAGCGGTAGGCATTGAACATTTTGTATGGAGTGTAGTATCTGGTCATCTGTGACAATAGTTAGTTCAGTTTGTTGTGTTAGTTTGTTGTGTTAGTTTAGTTTAAATTTTTTTTCATTCTTTCACTCTTTTTCTGTTGTTTGCATGCCTGTTTTATTTTATGTTTAAGTTCACTTTTAACTACTTTTTATGTTTTAATAGCGTAGAATAGCGCACTTTTATTTATAACTTTTAATATTTTGTGGAAAATGTCGTAGGTATTATACATGTAAATGTATATATACATATATACATATATAATATATGTATATATACATTTAAAAACCTTGTGTATTTATAACTTCGTGTAAGTTTTTAATGTATAACTTTTTATTTTCCCTAATAAATAAAATAAAATAAAATCTAACGGTATAAGATAATTATAAAAAGTCTCACCTTCACCAGATCCAGCACAATACGTGGACTCAGAAGTGAACCGTCCATAGAATGCTGGACTGGATCTGATGCACGTCTCTTGGGATACCACGGGCATCTCCAGTAGTTCTAGTCCATCGTTAACGTCATCGTTACGCCAGCCTACCAACTGTGAAAATTATGACACGGTTAAGTAAGACATAGGTACTTTTCACTTAGGCTCGAAATAATCGTATATCTAAATTCTAATCTCAGGACACGACTTGGCTGACCTAGAAGTCTTTTAATCGACTCCGGACACAGGTCGATCAAAGTAAGGAAAACCTGTTCAGTTGGAGATTCATAGATGATTCTGCCCTGGAGTGTAAATGCGGTGTTGCCCCACAAACTATGGGGCACTTGATATCGTGTCTTGCCTGTCCTGGAATTTGCACATTGAAGCTGATGGAAGCTACTGAATTACAACAATTTGAATTGAATTACTACAATTTGAATTGTCATCGTCACGCTTCTTCTTAGAAGAATCCCAATCTGTATCTTTTACCAATCAACGGCTGAGTTTACCTGGTTGTCTTTGAGATAGCGAAACAAAAGCAACCCTCAACCCGCGGATCATGACTGGGATTGACATACCAACATTAGAAACGAAGTGCATTTAACAAATCCCCAAAAAATTCTCATTTTGGTTTCATGAAAACTGTGGCGACAGCGACATCTATCGCAACACCTGCGAACTAACGACAATTCCTACATCGCGCTTTAATCTTTATCCGTGACATTAGCCTAGAAGATCCCGACTTACATATTATGTCGGGCAGTTAGCCCACCAGACACAACACCCGTCTGGTCGGAGGATCCTCCTTTTTCTAGGGGGGATGAGGAGCTTTACATCCTGTTTCTCATTCATTTCATACCAAAAAACTACTAATCAGTCGTCTTTTTTACACGAAAAACAATCGATGTGTCAAAGAGACGATAAAAGAATGATTTCAAACAAACAGAATCGATTTGTGAGTAACAGTGATAATGGTACCAAGCGCAAAAACGAACGAAAAGGGTAGACCATTTGTCTGCTCATATAACATCTCTCCCCAATAACTTTAGTTTACCCGCCATAATGGTGCTTGCAACATCGTCGAAATATCGAGAACTCGACACAAACACACATAGCAAATATCCTGCTATCAGTTTTGATGATATTGAAAACAAACTTTACTTACAGTACCCGTTTGCCCAACAAGGTCATTGAGGTCAGTGTCGGAGTCAGGCCAGAGGCAGGCTGGTTGGACCCAATCGGAGAACGTGACCGGCTTATGAATCTCGAAGATAGCCAGGTCTCTTTTAAAGCTGGAAGCGTCATGCTCTGGATGGATGCGGATATCCTTAATCTGAAAGAGAGCGATAAAATCTTTAAGTTTAGTACACGATCATTATGTATACTATACACTAGCCTTTGTCCACGACATCGAGTTCGCTTGGAATAGTTACTTTGAGAAGCAATATATAGATACTAATTATGCAAACAATATAGACCAGCCCCAGCTTCACTCGAGATAAATTTAGAACAATACATGTTACTTAGGAAAGTCGGTGTCTTTTTTTGCCACTGACTTATCCGAAAGTAAAGTTATTCTACAGTATTTTTGATAGCCGGTCTTTTAGGGTTCCGTATCTCAAAACGTAAAAAAGAACCCTTATTAAGATCACTCTCTCGTCTGTCCGTCTGTCTGTTCTGTCCGAGTGTCATCACCGATTTTCTTAGGAATGAGTGTACCTAGCAAGTTGAAATTTATACTAGATACTGAAGTCCATAGTCCCTATTAGGTGTATAAAAATCGATGGGGCCGAAATTTCTGGAGTGGGGACCACGAACCGGAAGATGTAGTCCACACAATAAAAAGATATGACTTTAGATTTTCGTGGTGTTATTCATCTCCATTTTCAGGTGAATCCATTGAGACTCGTGTAAACCTCATCTTTCTTTGTTTCCAAAATAATATATTAGTACAGTAGTAAAGAAATAAAATACTCACAGCCCTAACTTGGATTTGTTCTCCGAACTTCTTGATGTTATGCTGCCCTAAGTAGACCACAAAGCTGTCCCTATCCACAAGCTTTTGTTGTCTATGTGCACAGTGAGCTGCCGTGATGATATGGCGGTTGGAAACCAGTGTACCTCCACAAATGTATTTGTGTTCTGGGACCTGGAAAAGTACAAATGTAGTGTAAGAATTGGAAGACATGAAGCTGTTTTCTGAAGAATGTAGGAATTTTAAACGGTAAAGGGTATCTAATCCCCTAACCAGGGACACAAGTCCACCACACTATTCCCAAACCACTGTAACTCTTGAAAGCCAGAATCAACAATGGCGACCACTAGAAAAGTCCCAGAGAAACAACTTAACTGTCTTGTATTCCGCAACGAAAATAATCAGAAAAGAATAGCGGATATTATATAGGCGCTTTGCCCATGTAGCAACTATTGCAGCAACTGGCAACTAGCTGTTTACCTACATATATTTCAATTGGACTGTGCACACATAGCGTCGATCGGCAACAGTTTTCAGTTGCTGCAATCGATGACTAAGTTAGTTTCTAATTGCCGCAACTAGCAACTGTTAAATATTATACCGATTTTTTAAAGTTAACGTCGACGGCGACGACTTAATAAAATTAGAGCAATTGCTGCTTCTTCGATATTCATCGTCACACTGAACGCTGATCGCTGCGTAGATTGAGCAACTAAGTTATGAAAGTTGCTCACAGATTGCGAAACGTTGTAGCAACTATCAATTAGTTACAGGAAACTTTTAAAGTTGCTTAAGTTGCCTTAACTTAAGTTGCTCCATGTGCAAAGCGCCGTAGTCTAGGCAGGGAGACACACTATAATGAGTATAGCGTATTTTTCAATATCCGCGTTCTTTTTTTTATTTTTCGAAGATTTATTTTTTAACGTGACCTTTCTTACACAAGTTTTACTTCTCCGTGGCAATACCTCAATATTGTTTTTTTACCTAAAGTATGGTGCATTTTAACTTGATGTCCTTTAAAATCTCTATTTTAAGCTTTGGTACTTCAGAGTTAGTAAAAATACACTAATACTTACTAGACGGTACATTGCTACTTCCCAGGGCCACTGACCTTCCAAAGTACTTCCTGCCGGCCCATTCCTTCTACCCTTGTTCAGTAATACATTGCCGCATTCGAACTGAAAACATTTAAATATCTCTTTACAATAGATTCATTCAACTTGGAAAGCAAAAGCAACAATTTGTGGCAATACCCAGATTCCTATTTAGGTGACAGTGTTGGTGGCTCAAAATTCCAGGTTATTGGTAACCCACTATTTCTGGATAAAAGTTAATACTTACAGCTCCATAGGTACCCGAAGTATTAATCTGTAAAAAAGGGAATGGTGCTTATATAATAATAATAATAAGTGAAGTGCCGTACTACAGGTATGTGCCCGACCCAGTTCTCGAAAATGGCAGTATCACATTGTACTGGGATCAATCCATCATCACTGACAGGACTATTGTAGCCAATAAACCTTATATAGTGGTGGTGGATCGATCAGAGAGGCGCGCAATGATTGTTGACATAACCGTCCCGTATGACGAGAACCTCGTGAAAGCTGAGAAAGATAAGCAAATTAAATATCTTGACTTGGCTCGCGAGGTTGTCGACATGTGGGGTGTGGACTCGGCAATCATTGTGCCGATAGTCGTTTCAGCCAATGGCTTAATTGCCAAGAGCCTCGACCAACATCTGAGGAGGCTCTCGTTAGGCAGCTGGATCAAGGGCTTGATACAGAGAGCGGTACTCCTGGACACGGCTCGTATTGTTAGGAGGTTCCTTTCTCTAGAGCCCTGACTACCGGTAGCTTGGACCCTGTTCCTGATACCGGTGGGCTACTATTTTTTATATTTTTAAATGTTTTTTATATTACTTTGTATAGGAATATTTAAAAATATAATTTATATGTATAAAGGAAATAATAATAAAATAGTTTATTGATAAAACAAGTTTAAGTCTAAACAAAATTTTGTGATTGGATCCTCCTTTTAGGCAAATAGTGCCTGTATTAAGAGAGTCCGCTCTTCCATATCAAGACGTGAAATACAAATAGCAAAAATATAAATATAATTCAAAGCAGGCTTCAGGCTTCTACTGGGTGAGCTCGTTCCATCGTCGACATCATCTCTGCCCTCAGGGCAAGATTGAAGTCAAGAGCAGGCCCATTTATAATAAAAAATAATAATAATTATTATTATTATTATTATGCTACAGCTCAATTACTAAAATTAAAATTAAAAACATGAAATAAACATTAATATCTTTTCTTAAAATTATCAAAGGATCATGGGCTTATCAAAGGATCATGGGCATTTTTCTATGAACTCTGGGCCTAAGACTAGCAGAATTGAAATTAAACTTAGATAGTAGCATAATATTAGTATTAGGACTTATCTTCATTCTGATAAAACAAGTACCTACATACTTAGGTCGCCGGAGAACACAAATAAAGCCATTTGAAATAAGTTGCTTTTGTCAGTACTTCGCTCAAGATTTGATAAAACATAAATCATATTATTTTATCTACCCAAATATCATAAACCCTCTCTAATGCGTTCAAAAACCATAGGCAATGACCAGCATTACCAACCAGCAGAAATAAACGGAACTGTTATGAACCTACTGAATACAGTAGGTTATGAGTTTGGAACAGGTGTCAAATTCAAGTGAGTGTGCTATTCTAGTATCTACATTATGACCATCAAAAAGACATCTAAACATCAACATTTTTTATTGCATTACACTGGTAACAATGCTGGTCATTTCCCTATGGTTCCTGAACCCATCACAGAGCCCTTATGATATTTGGGTAGATAAATTAGTGTATGCAACTATACATAATTAGGCATTACAACACTCGTGTGATGCTATTAAGAAACTCGCCTTACCCACACTTGTGTTGTAATGCCCTTCATTATGCACAGTCGCATAAACTACTATTATACCTATTTCTATAAATTCGTTTTACAAAACACGTTTACACGTCACATCATGATATGTTTTAAAATAAGATGAGGCCAGTGTCGTGTCTCGTACAACAGGACACTAAACTGTTAATGAGATCAGCATTCTGCATTGCTTGCTTTTTTGTTTCATTTTAATTTAAAACAAACAAAACAGAACGCTGGCCAGCACCCAGACACGCTCATTCGATGCTAAAACTCCGTCCACCTGAATAATATAAAAAAAGACGTCAAAGAGAACTGGATTCCAAATTGTACATGATGTCACAGATTTAAGCTTTTCTATATCTAAGTATACTAATAATATTATAAGTTTGTGTAGGTATTTGTTAAATTGTAAGGGGTAATCTCGGGATCTACTGAACCGATTTTAAAAATTCTTTCATCAATAGAAAGCCACATTATTGCTGATTGTCATAGGCTACTTTTTATCCCTGTATTCCCACGGGAACGGGATCTATGCGGATGAAACCGCGGGACGTCCGCTAGTATGAAGATAAAATTTAATGTAGTATTATGTCATACCAAGTTTGTATTTTTAATCTATAGGTACTAATAATATAAATTATGTGTGTGTTGTGTAGCCCATTTATCGAGCTTGGGTAGTTTTATGAGTTGTCTTTGAGGTCTTTAGGTAATGAGTAGAGCTACACGATTACTAACAAATGCTTGCACTGACTGGACCGGTTCACTCAAATCTTTGTGGTTCTTTCTTCAAAAGATCATACGATAATGTGATTCATTGTCAAATTAAACTGTTCATGATAATTATGCTGTTGACATTTTGGTTGTTGATGTTTTGAAACCCACCCATTTCACTTATTGGCATAAGCCTTATAATAATGACTTGACCAATGTTCAAGACTATAGAAGAAACAGCAACCTTTGAGTTGGTTTTAGATGCTTCTGTTATAAAACACCAGCCCCATCTAGATTTAAAACATAACATGGTGTGATGTGTAAAAGTGTTGTGCAAAAACAAATTTACAGAAATAAATATGATTTAAGTATAGTTATCTTGTTATAAATATTAATTTATCTTCTTCGTCTATCGATTTCCTAGTATCGTCTAGTTGCACGAAGTCATGACCAGAAATCATGACTTCGTTTTGTATTGCTACAGCATTTTGTGAGGAATGCTTCAACTAAAAAGGATAAATTAAAATACATGCACAAAAAAACAACCAAATTCCAAAAATTTTTTTTTTCAAAAGCATTAATTTTGAAACAAAATGATTTATTAAACTTGGTTACATCATTCACGTTGAGATTATACATGTAAACAATAGGTACGTGGGAACGTTATAGTAAGACTTGTTGGTATAGAAAATACTGATAATATGTAATACGATACAGTACTGAGAAAAAAAACACTGCCCGATCAAATAGTAACAGTGAGAATATTAATAAATTTAATTTTCGAAAACCTTATTTGTTAGATGTTGTACCTTATCGCAATGTCCTATTTAACTCAAAGCACCCAAAGGTTGTCGTGTAGAGAATGCCTTGTCGCATTAAGTCCGCCTATGTGACATTGTTGTATGAAGTATAAATAACATATAAACATTTGTATAACACAAGACTACTTACATTAAACAAAGCAAACAGCGCAACTGTTGTCAAAAACAACTTCATCTTACAAACTACAAAACTGAACTGGCGGAGCGCAAAAAATTATAATAGCTTTAGTGGAAAAAATAAAATATTTTATGTCTTGCAGCGAGGAACTTACTTTTAGATGTCACGGTTTAATAGTACCTAATAAAGGCTTAATAATATAATTTTATATAATTACCTACCTATAACAAAATGATATAAAAGGGTTTCCGTTAATAACTATAACTACGTTTTTTATGATTTTGATCTAGCGGTCATCTTTTGTGTAGATGGACGTGGTCTTGCTAGTCTTCGTTAATTACAAGGTGTTTGTTCTCTCTCTGTTTTTTTTAAGTTATGGCCGAAGGAAAGTGTCTGGAATTGGAAATCAACCATTAGAACTTAAGTAAAGTTAACCCTATTTTCATTAACCTGTGTCACCTGGTATCTGCAAATTGGCCGTATAACCAACTTAGCAGGTATGCTGGCATTCAATACGCGTATTTTAAACACTGCTCGAAGCCCACATTTTGTCCTATAAAAAATATGTTACGTCTGGCGGCTCAAGACTACTTTTTTTTTGGTGGGTGGAAAATCCTCAAATAACCTCTTGTTCAAAGCGGAAGGGAGTGTCAGACTTCTACTGACTAAAAACCACCCATGTTCCTTCTTCGCCCTTGTGCCGAGGCCGCGTTATTTCTTTCGATAATTCGCAGCCCCGACGGGGGTTCTAGACCCT
Organism: Diarsia dahlii; assembly: GCA_949775195.1. NCBI lineage: Eukaryota > Metazoa > Arthropoda > Insecta > Lepidoptera > Noctuidae > Diarsia > Diarsia dahlii. The sequence continues at coordinate 7,137,646 of OX459210.1, read as the reverse complement.
TGGATTATAATTATGAAGTACGGTATAATATATTTTTTAAATTATTGCCTGCTTGTCTATTTGTCCCGGCTTATCTCCGAAACGGCTGGACCGATTTTGATGGACCTTTTACTGGCAGATAGCTGATATTATAAAGTCTAACTTAAACTTTTTTTACTTTTAGACAAAGGATTGATTTCGAACCGTCTATCAACGTTATCTAATTATTTAGAACCAAGCTAGAAGTCTAAAATACTCACAAACATTCATTATACATGAACGCTAAAAACATAACACTCTTTTTTTTGGGGCATTGGTGTAAAAAGTGGTGTCGGTGACTGAAATGTAATGTTGTATGGGCATGTGATGCGGAGGAATGAGGAACACGTCGTCGTGAGGAAACTTTTGAGCATGAATGTGGATATAAGAGATCTATTTAAGTTGCGAGTAAATAGGCTTCTTCTGGGTAAGCTCGTTCCATCGTCGACCTCATCTCTGCCCTTAGGACAAGATTGAGGTCAAGAGTAAGCCCATCCATACTAATATTATAAGTGCGAAAGTAACTCTGTCTGTCTGTCTGTCTGTTACTCTTTCACGCCTAAACGGCTGAACGGATTTTGATGAAATTTGGTACAGACATAGTTTGGAACTTGAGAAAGGACATAGGATAGTTTTTTTTTTTTTTTTCGCGATATAAACCAAAAATCTGCCGGAAGTCACTATTCCACGCGAACGAAGTCGCGGGCAAAAGCTAGTTTTAAATAAAAAAAATAAAAAAAAGAGTAGAGAAACACCAAAGACTCGATGGAAATATTGTTTGTCTGATGAAATGTCGAGTAATAGAGAAGTATTGAAGAAGAAGACATTGTGCCCCGACCCCTAATGTATTCGGATAAGGGCAAGAGAATGATGATTTGTTATAGAATAATTATGCTGCACTATACCTGAGATGAGAATACACTATACATGAGAACCAAGGTTACCGACGTAGCCCGAAGAATCGCCAGACTTAAGTGGCAATGGGCAGCGCACATTGCTCGCAGAACGGATGGCCGATGGGGCCGAAAAGTTCTGGAATGGCGACCGCGAACCGGAAGACGTTGCGTTGGAAGGCCTCCCACTAGGTGGACCGATGACCTGGTCAAGGTTGCAGGAACCCGCTGGATGAGAGACGCACGGGACCGGTCAATGTGGCCACGCCTGGGGGAGGCCTAAGTCCAGCAGTGGACGTCTTTTGGCTGAAATGATGATGATGATGATGACCTGAGATGCGCCGACGATGATCCAATCATGTGGAACCGGTTTTGGTTATCATCACAAGAGGTCATAATGAGATATTTATTGCATATTACAAAAATCATTTTCCTTATTAAATTATTGTTTTATTAGATGAAGACCTGTTTTTCAATAAACTCAATTATGGTACTTAATCACTTGCAAAATAGGTACCTACTTACTTAGTAGTAGGTGTAACAACATGCAACTTAGGTACATCTACACTAATATTATACACAAGCTGACCCGTGCCTACTTCGTTGGGCATAATGTTAATAATCCTTTTTTAGTACAGAGTGTTATTTTCTTTTTGTAACTTAAATATAAAAGTTAGACATATGCTGTCGTTGACTTTTTTGTAGGCATTTTCAAGCTCCACATCTTTTCTCTCGAACTCAAAAATATTTCATTCGACCGTTTTTTCTCCGATTCACTTTGCAAAACGGACTACCACGTAAAAGCCTTTTTATTTTTCGGTTTTTTATATAACCTATGACACTCAGCAATAATGTGGCTTTCTATTGGTGAAAGAATTTTTAAAATCGGTTCAGTAGATCCCGAGATTACCCCTTACAATTTAACAAATATACAAACACACAAACTTTACTTCTTTATAATATTAATTATTATTGTTATTATATTATTATAGTATAGTAAGTATAGTATAGAAGTATAGATTATTAATTATTATATTATAATTATTATAATAGTATATATAGTGTAGAAGTATAGATAGGTAAAAGTTTATAATATGCTCGCGGACCTGGCAGACGTCGTCTTGCCCTGACAGCAGCGCCACCTACCGGGTCCAATTGTGTTTTCAAACCATCTAAGAACCCATGTAATCATCAGTGGCTCGAAATTCTGAAAACCAGTCTTACCAAGTGAAATCGTATTACCCAGTACTAACTGCGTTGTGGAGGTCAGATCGGCAGTCGTTCCGTGTAAAATATTCAGCAAAATCCGGTTAGACGGAACCCGGACATATTGGGAAAAAACTTGGCAGATGATGACTGCGTGGAACTTATGTTTTTTCCTACTCCTTCGCTATTCTTTTCTGATTAATTTCGTTGCGGGATCCAAGACAGTTAAATCGCTTCTCTGGGACTTCGTCGAGCTTCATTGTCTCGGCGCTTTTCTTGTGGTCGCCACTGTTGATTCTGGCTAACAGGAGTTACAGTGGTTTGGGAATAGTGTGGCGGGCTTGTCCTAAAAAAAAAAACATGATGACTGCGATGTGTAAAGGCAAATAAACTCGTTTGTTAAAGTTTCTTAAGTATTTATTTTTACATTAATTAAAAGGACACATGAGGGTAGTTAGGATAGTCCTTCATGGCTGAGATGTCAATGACCCTTTCGTTTTTGTTAAACCTGCTGATAGCCGCGACTTCCTCGGCTGTCAGTTGGAAGTCGAACACGTTGATGTTTTCAGCTAAACGCTTCTTGTTGGTCGACTTCGGGATCGGGATTAGGCCGCGTTCGAGCTGTGGACGAAATTATAGTTTTAATTATATTAGACATAGGTAGGTACTATAATAAAGTGGAAATTATGTTTTTCCTACTCCTCCGCTATTCTTTTCTGTTTAATTTCGTTGCGGGGTCCAAGACAATATTTTTTTTTTTCTGGGACTTCGTCGAACTTCAGAGCTTTTCTGGTGGTCGCCACTGTTGATTCTGGTTTTCAGGAGTTACAGTGGTTTGGGAACAGTGTGGGGCATTGTGCCAAAAAAAAACATAATAAACTGACTGACTGTCAAGTAGGCGCAATCGCGAGTGCTGAACATGAGGTCCTGGATTCGATTTATGGATACTTAGGGCAAATTTTTATTGGATTTTTCTATCAGGAATTTTCTCGGTAGCAGCCATGAAGTCTGTATTTTATGCAGGGTTGTTGGCAATGGACTCGTCCCCTATTAAATGGGACTTAAACATAACTGCAGGCAAAATGTAGAGTAATAGGTATAGGTAGGTACATCTCTGCCTAACCCTTCGAGGATTACAGGAGTGATGTTATGATACATATTAAATTTATTTTTTCTATCCCTCTCAAAGAGACCCCTCTCTTTGAGAGGGATAGAAAAAATAAATTCACACACAGGCCACACAGGCCCCCGCCTGTGTCCCAGCAGTGGGAACATTAATAGGCTGTTGATGATGATGATTGGGGGATGCAGTAACCACAGAACGCACCTGCTACAATCCTTACATACTTCTTTCACCTCGTCGACGTTCATACTATCTGGTCATAAACTCATGCAGTTTAAATAACATAAAATAACATCAGGCGAGGCGGAAGCAACAAATTACTGTCCATAAATCTATTAAGAAAGATTAAAATAAAATAATATACCACTAGTGTAAATATCATTTGAAAATATAACGTTCTTGACATTTTAAGGACGTGCAATTGCGGTTTTTGATTTTATTTTGATTACTATTTTTTGCATGACCTCGAAGTTTTGGAATATTTCATAATTTGATTTAGAGCTTAAAATTTAATTAGTTTTTTTTTTATTGTCGCATAAATTAATAAATAAAAACCTGCTTAGCATTTATATATTAACTTCGTGACTAACCGACTGACTCTACCTCATTAACTGCTTATCATCATCACGCCAATGATCGCAAAAGGATTAAGTAGAGCCTAGAGGTATACTTATTGTATACCCAGATTTTAATGGAACAGTCCTATTTAATACGAGGCAACTCCACTCAGAAAGTCAAAATTCAGTAAGTAACAAGATTTGGCCTAAACAAACATACAAACATCGAAAGTTAAATAATGGCTTGTAAAATTATATAAATCACACTCATCATCATCATCATCAGCCGATTATGTTCCCACTGCTGGGACCAGGGACCGAAAACCTTTATAAATTACGGTACAGGGATTGAAGAATTTTGGTTATTTTTCAGACTTAGGTTACCGCTATCTGGGTAACCAGACCAAAGAAAAATGTAACCTCTACTTATTCAGGTTACCGTTTTAATACCGGCTACCTAAAAATGACCTTGATTACGAGAAAAAAGTTCGCGTTCGCCTAAGTTTGTGTGTCTGCCCGACTCTTTGTCACACACACAGGCGATGCGCGCCCTTTGAATATTGCCGACGGCACGTGTAAGATAGGGGTAATTTTTATTGGTTAAGTATTCAATTTATAAAGGTAACCTTTAAAATTACCTGTAAAAGAAAAAAAGGTTGTTACCGAAAAAATACCCGTATTGATCATACCGGTTTCGGTCCCTGGCTGGGACACAGACCTCCTCTCTATGAGGGGGAGTGAGCTATAATCTACCACGCGGGCCCAGTGCGGGTTGGTAGATGTCATATTATGTCTTCGAATTTTTGGTTCTAGGACATGCCGGTTTCCTCACGATGTGTTCCTTCACCGTTTTTGAGAGCATTGGTGATAGAAATAAATTACACAAAGTAACGCGACGTGGGTTCAAACCCACGGCATACTGCTATGCTCGTAAGTCGGGGCTGCGACCACCGGGCCACCGCTGGTCTTTCAAAAAAACATTGCAAGTTACATAAATGCTTGTAAAATGGTATTTAAATCACGCTAATACCATACTCACCAAATATCTAAGCACGATTTGTCCAGGAGTCTTTCCATACTTTGCAGCCATGGCACCCAAGATGGGGTCATCGTACCGCGGAGGGGGGGCATCAGGTCGGTCACGGGAGACCAGGAACCCGAAGGGGCTGTATGACATTACTGCTATGCCTTGCGATAGGCAATGGTAGACTAGGGGTTCTTGAGTCAGCGTTGGGTTTACCTGGATGAAAAAAGTTGATTAAGTGGTGTGCAAAATGAGGATTTTGTGACAATTGTTTTCAATGGAGGTTAAAATACAGTTGCGATAAACTCAATGACTCGTAAAATAACTATAGTGACATTGAAAAAGAACCTATTTCATAAAAGCATGCTTTTGAAAAGAAAACGTTGGTAATACAATTACTCTTTCAATGCTTGTATTCTTGTGTAGTTGTGTATTCTTGTGTTGTCTGCCTCCGTGGTCGAGTGGTTTAGGCGTTTGCCTTGTGACCCGTTGGTCGTGGGTTCGATTCCCACGGGAAGCATACTTTGTAAAGTTGTTTCCAGTTTGGTTAAGACATTGCAGGCTTGTATCACCTGATTGTCTGATAAAAAGATGATTCCGTGCTTTGGAAGGCACGTATAAGGCGGTGGTCCCGGCCGCCAAATGGCGGTCGTCAAACCATGTAAGAGGTCTTTGCAGCGGTTTAGAAACTCTGACACTTATAGGGTGTGTAGGGTCGTTAGACCTTACCCACAAGACCTTACCCCCTTCTCAAGGTGTCCCTACCTCAATCTCATTGACAGCCGGTTTGATAGGACTGTGGGCCACGATCCTGTCGATCTGCGAGGCGTTAAAGTTGGACACTCCTATGGACCTAGCCAGGCCCTGGTACTGTGCGTCCTGCATGCCATACCAGGTTTCTATGTAGTCGATGGTGTCTGGAGATCCGTCACTCTGTAATTGAAATAAAATTTTAGATTTTAAGTACCTACCTACCTATTCATGAATAGAGGGTTACTGCAGGTAACTCGACGTATTGCTTGCAGGATGTCATAATAGGGACAAATGCAAAAAAATAAGCCACTAAAGCTAAACCATCATCTGCCTAGCCTTTTAGCCATAAGCCAATAAATGTTCCCCCGAAATTCTGTAGTTTTTGAGTTAGATTTTTTTTTTTACAGAGTCGTCCCAGATTCAATTGTTTGAAGCCAAATTAAAAAAGGTTTTTTTCATTTGTTTTTTTTTTTCATCAGAATACAAATGAGTTAGCGCTAGATTACTACGTATCCCCTGAAATTCACAATAGTGTACCTTGTGTTGTGTGAAAATGTGAATGGCTGTAACTAAACTATTTTACTACGAAACGAGATGCACTTGCACGTTCCGTAATTTTATGTAGATGGATTTAATTAATTATTTTTATTCTTTGTGTCTCGTAGGTGTGACAAATACTGTTTAACAAAGAGATTTCATTCATACGATATGACTAACGATGAATGATTAAAAGATTGCAATTTTAATTAAAAGTTATTCCGTATCTGATCTACGTCTTAACAATGTTCCGATTATGGTCTAGGAATGTTTTAATAACGAGATGCAATTGAATTTGTGGTTAGGTAAGCGAATTTTTCACTATTAACAATGTACATTTTCTAGTCACAATGTAAACAAAATTATTTTCCTTACGTTTATCACACGCTGGTAAGGCCAAAAAAGGTAATAAATCTTATCTGAATAGCGTATTCGCAACTATGTTGAGATAGGCTTCCAATCTAGCCGGATGCAGCTGAATACCATCCATTATTTTGTATTGAGTGACCCAGTGAGAAACCACCTACTTTTAAACGAGTTAGTTATATAAGTTATGTTTGTTTAGCAAATAGGGTTTATTTACAAAAACACTTTTACATGTCGACTTTTTCAAAACTAGATGAAGCCGGTGTTTTGTACCTGACTTCTCAGAGAAGAAATAAAAGAAAACAAAATATTTTATTTTATTTCACATAGGCCTACATGGGCACTTGTAAAACGTCGACAAAAAGAGTTATTCCGTTCGGATCCCCTAAAAAAGGTGCAGAAACAGCCGAAACAAAACTCAGACGTCATACGCCCGAATACTCGAACGTCACTCAATTTTAAGTTGCACTTAAATCTCGTGCTGTCTTTGTTACTTTAACGCAGAGTGACAGAGATAGCACGAGTTTTGAGGGCTACTTATAATTGAGTGACGTTCGAGTATTCGGGCGATAGTCTCTTTTAAGGTCTAGACATAATCTTGATCCACTCACATGAGGTCTATACAGATAAGTGTCTGAGATGGTCTTTTTATGAAAGAACCTCACAGATTTGAGTGCGCCTATCCAGCTAGAGCAACCATTTGTCAGCCATCATGTAGCTTGACTCATAATTCAAGGAGCTGAGCGACAATATTTCTTACCTTAATAGCAATAGAGAAGTGTAAAAGAATCACAGATTTGATAGGACCTGTCCAGCCAATGCAAGTATTAGTCAGTTATCGTGTAGCTCAACTAACTCAAGGAGTTAAACAACAATAGTTCTTACCTTAATAGCAATAGGGAAGTGTATGAGGAACAGGTCAACGTAATCGAGCCCCAGCCTGGTGAGGGACTCCTTGAGAGCAGGCACCACCTGGTCACGAGCGTGTCTGTCGTTCCACAGCTGTAAGAAAGAGAGAGTTGAGTTATATTAGCTAGCGATACTTTTTAAACGGGATGGGTATCAATGGAACAAAAATATAAGGATTTATAACTATGTGTCTAGCCTTTTACCAACAATGATGGAGTCGATTTCCAGTCTACCCGGATGCAGCTGAATGCCAGTATTTTACTTGGAGCGACTGCCTATCTGACCTCCGGAACCCACTTAGTACTAGGTAAAGGGACAAGCCCGCCACACTATTCCCAAACCACGTAACTCCTGTTAGCCAGAATCAACTGTGGCGACCACAAGAAAAGCGCCGAGACAATGAAGCTCGACGAAGTCCCAGAGAAATGATTTAACTGTCTTGGATCCCGCAACGAAATTAATCAGAAAAGAATAGCGGAGGAGTAGGAAAAAGCATAATTTCCACTTCCCTCCATATCAGCAGGAGACAGAACAGAACAAGGCCAATAGGCATACAGGGACGTATACAACTGGGATAAGCCCAGTTGCCTAGCATCACGGATATTATTGTCATTAATATTACTGGGTCCTAAGTTGTGAGCTGTTATATTTGATTCCAATAAAAGGTATGACAATTCTAGTTTCTACAAGGTCCGTATAGTAAATAGCCCGTTTAGAACTAGGTAATACGATACCCCTTAGTAAGACTGGTTGTCAGACTTTCGGGCTACTAACTTACTGTTACGACTGTCATAGATCTACAAAATGACAACCGGGACCAAAGGCACAACGTATTTTTCGAGCCACGGAGGAAACTTCGTAAGTAATGGGTGGTCACCCAGCCACGGACCAGCCTAGGCAAGCGTAGCTTAACCAGAAGATCGATGACAGCGGCTGCTATAATTTCGCAACTTATTTTTTTTTTTTGTTTAAAAAAACGTTTACCGAATTTCTCCTGTATCGTGGGTGCGTTTACAGACATTTAAACTCACATACACAAATACCCAGACCCGAAACAACTATCGGTAGGTCATACAAATATTTGTTCAGTGCGGGGATCGAACCCGCGACACGCAGCGAAGTCCAATCGCTCAGCCACTGCGCCAACCGTGCCGTCAATTATTGTTTCAATAACATATCGGAACATAATTATATTATGTGGTCAGTATATTGCACTTGACCTATGCAGCACGCTAGTTTTTTTTATATTTTTACCTTAGTAGTAACAAACACGTTTTCCCTGGTCACTATTCCCTTGTCAATAGCGTCTCTTATGCCCTGGCCGACCTGCTCCTCATCGCCGTAGACCGCTGCCGTATCAATGTGCCTGTAGCCAGCCTCTAAAGCCCAGAAGACTGCGTTGCGGACGTAGTCTAGCGTCTCTGACTGAAAATCAAGGGAATTATTAAACTATAAGTACCTATTCAATAGGAGATTATGATCAATTTCGAGAGATTAAACTTTCGACTAAGGTAATTAATAGCTCTAAATTTTAAGTCAAGTCATTGTAAGGTTCCTCGTTTTTAATTTTGTGTATCCAATGCAAATAAATAAATTCTATTCTATTTAAAAAAATATTCATTGGAATTAGCAAACAACTGGTGAAATGTGGGTGTACTATTAAGTATACCTCTGCCTAACCCTTCAAGGATTACAAGCCTGATGCTTTATAATGTTATGTTATTAGCAAATTCTCGTTTAAAAGAAAAGTTCGTAACCACTATGTAAGTCAGAAGTTTAAAGTGGTAACGAACTTTTCTTTTCAACGAGAATTTTGCTAATTCTGCAAATTCTGTTACGTGTAATTGATGATGCAATGATGTTTTATTATAACATCTCTACAGTGTATTTGAAGTAGCACACAACAAAGTGAAGGTAAACAATTGACTGATTAAATAAACACACAAACAACAATTATCAAATATTTGTTTTGCAACAACCGAAGAGAAACGACGAATGCAAGACGTGATTAAGAATTGGTTTCAGTCAAGCAATTGTTCCATAAAGTACGACATGGATCAGAATGCTGGGCTTTGATTATTGCTACACTGTACACTTACACAGATACATCTTATAAACCTATGACCTAAAACCACAAGGATGTGCTAATAGGAACACATTTCAAATGTAGGGTCAAAAGTCACACAATCAGATCGAGGTACAACCGCAGAAGGGTAATTGGAGCTAGACTAATATATGCTGTGGTGTGCCACAAATTGCAGGTTTCATCAAACGAGATTTCGACTGCATAATACGTAAAACTTAATGGCACAACGAATTAGGAATGTCTTGAGGTCAGGATACTAATTCTGCATTGATTAAAGCATAAGCCATCGTCTGCCTATGCCCTATAGTCTTTCCCAACTATGTATATTGAGGTCGGTTTTCAGTCTAATCTGATGCAGCTGAATACCAGTATCTCAATCGGGAGTTCGGGACCAAACGGCTTAACGTGTTTTCCGAGGCACGGAGGAAACTTGGTATGTAGAGGGGTCACCGTCCACAAAACAACCTAGGCAAGCACGGCTTAACCTAAAGCTCGACACACGCTGCAGGTATTTTTAATCCTGTCTGGGGAGAAGTCAAACTTTACAGACCAAGATTATTATTAGTGTTGGTAACACATACCTCTGTAGCTGTTCCTCTGCCAGTCCCCAAGGCGAGCATGGGTATTTTGTTTCCATCGTTCAGTTCTATGCAGGGGACCTGTGCAGCTAATGCTACCTGAAAATTTAATTAAAAGTAATAAGTAATTATGTAACCGAACCATACTTTTATGAGGTGTCTTTTAAACGCATAGTTGTCGTAAGAATAGGACATTTCGGGAAGGAGGCTCTTTCGGAAATGGACGTTCCGGGCAAGGGGCATTCTGGGAAATGAGCATTATGAGGAGGTTCAAAAACGGGTGTTTAAAACAACTCGAAAATAAAATAGTTCTCTATATGGAGAAGGTAATTGAAAACCTCTTAAAGGGGTCATTGTCCTCATCATTATAAACAACTTTTACTCTTTATCCAAACCAGAACTTGCGGCAAAAAAATCTTTTCCGTCCTTTTTGTTGACCTAAGTATGTAAACATCTAGACTGCTTCTAACGAAGTATGAAGAAGATCTAACCAAAGTTTTAGTAGCTACTTTAGTTAAAAAAATATTAATAAACATACACTTCTCTATGCTTCAAACATTATCATCACTGTTTTCCATTTCTTACAAATAAAAAAAAAACTTATGCATACAAACATATAAAAGTACCTAACTGAATTAATGTGTCTTTTTATTCGTTACACAATTATTATACTTCTGTCATAATTATTAAGCATTATTTATTATCTTCATCATTATCAAACTACATAAATTAATTAAATAAACAGTTTACTCGTATGCATTCGCATGCCAGTCTGTATGCGATACATACGGCCATTTTAACATCAATGTCACCATTTTTATACGAGATCTAAAACTTTGCAACAGAGTATCTACTTTTTCTAGAAAAATCCTCTAGTATTACCAATATGTCGATTACATAATTGTCACAGAAGTCCTTCTTATAATTCATTAAGCATTTGTCAAACGCCTGCAGCTGTATTTCTTAACCTTAACATTTGATAATCTATTGGAGTCATCTCTGACGTCAGTGATTCTGTTCTACTTTCTATTTTGTAAATCTACGTGACCAAGGGTTTAAATTTTAGCAAGCGGAGTTCAAGACATCCACATGAGAACCAAGGTTACCGAAGTAGCCCCAAGAATTGCCAGACTTAAGTGGCAATGGGCAGGACACATTGCTCACAGAACTAATGAGGGCCGATGGGGCTGAAAAGTTCGGAAGTTGCGACGACGAAATACGTTGCGTTGAAAGGCCTCCCTTTAGGTGGACCGATGACATTGTGAAAGTTGCGGAGATCGCATGTGACCGATCATGTGGCGACATTAAGGGGAGGCCTTTGTTCAGCAGTGGACGCCTTTCGGCTGAAAAGATTATGATGAATCAAAGTTCGGAATGAAATATATTTTTAATCAGAGCTCTAGGAACCTTAATCATACATGGTTAAGTATAAACCATAGTTACGACTCTGCCTAACGTTTCGAGGATTACAGGCGTGACGGTATACAACTAGTGATTCGTCTCAGCAGACAATGACATGATAAAACATCGAGCCTATATCAATACATTTTTTTATTTATTTATTTCAACAAAGTTACATGAGTGGATAAAATACAAATTTTCTGCCAAACTGCAGGACAGTTTGTCGGCAGTGTTCTCGTGTATACAGCTCTTGGTTAAATAAAAAACATTAAGTACTACATACATAATTTTGTTTTAATTATGAACATAGGTTTTAATTTTCCGGAATAAATTCTCCAAATTGTTGTGTAATACCGCATCCAAATCCTTAAAAGCAAAATCTGGACAAACAGACGAATAGAAAAACGACTTTAACAATTTTAAGATTATGTCCTATTTTCGTCTTATGTACTATTGGCCCCGAAAAAGATGGCGTGGCGAGCTGGACTCTCATTAAAAGGATTGGAACCCAAACAGCAAAAATCATAGTAAATAGAAAGAGGGAAGGAAGGTCTTAATCGTGCAGTTGGACACATCAGGCTCATAATAATCAATCTATTTTCCAAATACGGCCGCCTTTCGAAAACATAGGCAACACAAGAACCCTGAACTTTTAGAGTTAGAAATATCATTCCTGAATCATAAAGTTCAGATTCCAATTATTTGAGCTTCATTGAATTAAACCGGGGCCGTACAAAAGAGAAGAGTTGGTGCCTCCGAAAAGACTTGGATGAGTCTCGGAGAACCGAGAAGCAAGGAAGAAGAAGAAGAAAGACTTCATATATATATATTATATATATATAATTATATATAATATTAATAAATATAATTATATTTAATAAATAAAATATATATATAATTATATATATATATTATTACTCATATACTTCATATACCTCCCTGCGTAATGAGGAAGAGTTTTTGCCAAAAAAAAAATGAAACAACAAAAAAAATCTCAATATCCAGCTTTTTTTTTGGAGGGTGGGAAATCATCAAATGTCAGACTTCTACTGACTAAAAACACCCACGTTCCTTATTAGCCCTGTGTGTCGAGGCCGCAGTATCTCTGTCGAACAACCCGCAGCCTCGACGGGAAATCTCAATAGTGGAATCGGAGCCTGGATTTGAGCCCGGTTGACGCCAGTAAACTCGCTCCCTATTACATAGGACTAAAAATAACTGGCAAAATATGGGTTTTCGTTCGGTACACCTCTGATTAACCTTTCGGGGATTGAAAAACGTGATGTCGTGTACCTAAATATCTATGTAGGTAACTAGGCTATAGTCAAAGTCAAAGTCAAAGTCAAAATTATTTATTTGCAACAAATGTGGTACATTGGTACAAATGTGGTACAATGTGGTACATATACCTACTGACATTAAGAAGCCACAGGGAAACCCCACTTTATATAAAGTACAAGGTTACTACTATAAAAAATAGCACAGGAAAATCCCACATTAGATCGAAATTAATAAATAACAAAGATGTTAAGATTCATTAATGATTGAACTCACGAATGTCTAATTGATTTTCGCGGTTGTCAATGCATGATACAGGATCGATTACAGACAGTTTTCTCCTGTCCATTAGAGGAAACTGTAGACATATTCGACCTATAGTACGAAGTTACGAACCCATCTTGTTTTATCAATGACTCCGAAGATTTTCGAAGATTGTAGCTGACGAATACATAGGTTTTACTATCGATTTAGTACCTACATATTAATTATGATGTTAATGTCCCTGAAACTTGAACATGATGCATTCAAACTTTAGTTAGTTAAGAAAACACAGAAAACACTGAAATACAAAACGATAGAAAAACTTGGTGTGGTGACTTAGAGGCTTTAAACGAATGAAACTGCTGAATTATTCATATTTAATAACAACGGACGACCTGCACAAAACCAACGACCAGTGGTCCACATTGGCCCTGGATCGCAAAATTTGGAAATCGTGGAGGGAGGCCTTTGCCCAGCAGTTGGATGACACAGGCTAACAGTAACAGTAACAAACGAATAAAATGGTAGTTCAGAGTCTAGAATCATGTGACTTATTCATGGCAGAACTTTCTCAGCAGTAGGGAAAAGATATTCCCGTCGGGGCTGTGGATTGTTTGAAAGAGATAACGCGGCCTCGACACAAAGGGCTTCACACATTTTATTAAGGACATAAAATCAAAATTTATTTAAAAATAATATCGACTGCAGTGGCTCAAGAGAAACAAGAATAAATTGACACTAAAAATAAATGAGAGCGGTTTCTTACGAGCTTTCAATATGGACAGAAGTTTCTTGCGATAAAATTCTTACGATCAGTGGCAAGAGCCTTTTGAAAGTTTTTACTGATAGCCACGATAAAAGCTCCATTGTGATACTGGCATCTTATAAACACCACCCAGTTGAATTAAAATACTAACCGTGCTTACAATTCTGTGTTAATAACCATAAAAGCACCCACATTTGTAACAAACAGAAATTGATTGCAAATCATCAAATTAATGACTTCTCCCGCTTTGTGCGGAGCAGAAGGGAGTGTCAAGCTTTTGCTGTTCAAAACCCATTCGTGTTCCTCCTAATGAAAGAAGAAAGAAAGAAAGAAAAAATATTTATTTGTCGCAGAATTATGATACAGTCAAATCAGTAAACATACAAGTAGGGTAGACCGGGGACAATTGAAACAGGTCATGATTGCAACAACTTCAATTTCTCGGAAACCATGATACCTACGCGTGTGATGCGGCGTTCGTTGCATCGTCGGCCATATTCGGTTTTGTGTTTAGCACGGCTCGAGCGAGCGAGCAATGTAGTCGCACACAGGACGCCTCGACGAATTTCACGCCAAAAAGTAAGTTCTCACCATTTTTATTTTTTTGGTTTTTACCTATTTTAATCTAGTAGTTTGTCAGTTTTTCTTATTTGAGAGTATTGTTTGTCTATTTAAGTTAGTTTTTATTACTGTTAATTATTATTTAAGTCAATATATTACAAAATATTGAGTGTTAAAGTAGAAGATGTGACATGGGTACGTTTGAAACGACGTGGCTGTGGACGTTTGAAACGTTTCAAACGTCCCCGCATATTTCGTATTTTTATCCGACTGCACAGAAGAAGGTTGTGTTTTCTAAAATGAGTCTGCCGCAGGATTTGAAGCCGCTGTCCCATCTTCTCCTAAGTACTTAGGGACTCCACAGCCAAATTCCATGGTCATACATGTGTCGGAACAGTGACCTTACCAGCCCGATGACACTACAACCAGGGTTGGGCAGTATTTGAATTACTTACTTGTAATTGAAATACAAATACGTATTTTGTATTTGTATTTCAATTACTTCCTTAAAATAAAATTTGTTTTTCGTATTTCAAATACCTGACGACGAAGTATTTTGTAATTAGTATTTCAAATACTTGAGGCTTCAAAACACATTTTAACATTAAAATACATTTATTCCCTCGTCTGTCCACTTTTTTATTTTGAAAAAGTTTTTGTAATTATGTATTTCAATTAAAAATAGCTAAAAAATACTGTATTTTGTATTTTATTCAAATACCTTACTTAAAGATTTCAATTACTTGCGATACTGTATTTTGTATTTCAACTATAGCAAAGCATGTATTTTGCCCAGCCCTGACTACAACACCCAACAGTCTACCGCAGGACTTGAAGCAGACCGTCAATAAACCATTGTTATGATTGAAACATTTTTATGATTGAAACATTGTTATGATTGAAACATTGTTACGATTGAAACAAGCTGTTTTGTATGAGACTGGATTATCTTTTTTTATCCCCCATGTAAGTGCAATTACAGCAAAATAGGGTAACAAGTCTTTCAATCATGTGAAATAGTATTCATTATCACAAATTAAAGCTCGAAAATGATTAAAAAAAATTGGTTGCCTGTAAAGTCGGTATACGGGCGAAAGTTTTACGTGACAACGACTTTGAGTGGTAAAATAATTTTAATGTGAATATTCATTCGTATAGTAGGAAGAAAGATGAAATAATAGTAACAATTTAAAACATTTATTTATACAAAGAATTATATTTAAAACATTAATTTATACAAAGAATCTCGCACTGAATTTCATATTAACAAAATTTTATTTTGCTAACTGTGCTCGAGTGGAAGGGACGCGTGCCTTTCACTTTTTATGTCTGTCTCTCTCGCTCTTAGGCGGGCTAACCATGCCCGAGTGGAAGGGACGCGTGCCTCTCACTCGCTCTCATTGTGAGCGCATAACGTGAGCGGAGCGTAACGCAGTTTCTTGAAGTGTCACCCGGCAAACCAATTTATAAGACGTTGTCACGTCAATAAGAGATATTTTACGTTGTTTATATTAAAGATGTTTTTGCTTTTATAATTTTCAAAATATTAACTTTACGGTGACACACTTGTCACGATCTCAATAAATAATTTAGTAGTAAGTTAAATTTTTAAGATTGAGTAAAAACCTTCAGTAGTTCCTGAAATATTTCAGTGTTTCAATTGAAACACTGAAATATTTCAGGAACTACTGAACTCCCTACTTACCGTTTCAACCGTCCTTGGGGTGGGGTCAATAGAACCACTGTGCCCGGTCTTCTTTAATGTGTGATTGTAGGTTAACTATTCAAAATAGAGATATAGATTATGTTTAATTTAGGAACTAGATAACGACCCTTTCAACTATATAAATTAGAGGGATGTAGGTACTATAGATACTTCACTGCACACGATTTAAGTCAAATTGTTTCAATTGTCCCCGGTCTCCCCTAATCTATATAAATAAAGAGAGAAGTCCTGACTGACTGACTGACTGATTGACTGACTGACTCATCAACGCCCAGCCCAAACCCTTAGTCCTAGAAAGCTGAAATTTTGCACAGAGGTTCCCTTTATAATGTAGACAAGGAATAAGGAAGGATTTTTCGAAATTCAACCCCTAAGGGAGTTAAATAGGGGATGAAAGTTTGTATCGAAAATCGTTATTTTCACGCGGGCGAAGCCGCTGGCAAAAACTAGTATTAAAAATAGGTACAAATAGAAAAACAACAGTATATTTTTACATAAAAAATGGAACACAAAAAAGAAAAAAATGTTTACAGATTTCACGTCATGACTGCGACAAAGAGGTTACCCACTCAGCATGGTGCTGTGCTATGGACCGTATGGAGACCCACAGCCCTAATGCCCTTTGCGTTCGAGGACTGCGGTGACTATCGAAAAAATCCGCAACCCTGGCTCGCACTGCCCCTAGCGCGCCCCGTCCACTACTGTACTGTGCTAAGTTGTTATTTTGATTTGGCAAATTAAAAGTTTTTTTTTATGTTAAATTGTTTATCTACACAATTTTTAAGTTTTTTTTAACTAGTTTTGATTGTTTTATAAAAAAAATACATTAAAACATTACCGAGTCAAAACAAGACAACACAATACAATCAATCAGGAACTGTATCTTAAAAAAATAAACTTAACGAGTTATTCTACAATTAATTACAGCTTACTCACATTAAATCCAAAATAAAACAAGCAGAGCACAAGAATCATGTTTCTCAACGTAAAGCAACGAATACACTGACCTCTTCGTTAAGAAGTTTATGCTCATATACCAAGTTACATAAGTCCGTAACATATAAGTCAACTGATCGATAGATTCAAGTACTAGGAGCGCATAAGTCGTCAGGTTCTCACAGCTTTCGAGTTCGGATCGTGAAATGAGGAGGTCGAGTCGAGTTCAAAACTTGGAGATTGGTGTGGGGAAACTCCTTCCTTGATTGGTGGAGTACCTTTGTTGGTATCAGGAATATTTGTGTTTGGAGGATGTGAATATAACTAAAAGTCAGGAAATAATAAGGGCTAAAAGGGAATAAAGGGCTTTACCCTAGGCCGCATTATCGCTTCATACCATGCAAGAAAGAGGAACAAGTATAAAAAAATCATATCATAAATAATTAAAATAAACCAGTACCTAGTTCAGTGTTAGCAACAACAAATTAATAAGTGAGGCCAAACAAAAGTTTATTTTATTACGATTTTTTGGGTCGTGTTCGTCCCATTCCGAGTAATTATCTAAACCCTGACTTATAGAAGAAGCCATGATGTAATTAAAATCGGATAAACTTTAATTTAATTACTAAAAACAAACCTATAAGGAAACATAAATCTTTTTTATTTTTACATTTTTATTTACATATTTACATTTTTACATAATAATTGTCTTTTTTTGTCTAATTTCATACTCTGGTGCTAGTCCAGTGGCCTTAGCCTTAGCGTGATGAAAACCGGTACTCATTATAACCGGTTCTCAGGGTTCCGTAGTGTCTGCTACTGTGGTCATCTGCCCGTCTAGTTTGTAAAGAGGTCATGCTTGAATGCAAGTTAATTCATAAAAAATAACGAGGTCTGAATCAATGACTGCTGGTATTTATTTAGAATGTCAAAGTTTAAGAAAGATGCATATCAATTATTTATTATCTATTCCAATTAGGGTAGACGATATTGCATCTTTTTTTCTTGAATGGGTAGGTACGCAATAATACTAGATTCACATAATTATGTATAAAGAACCTTCCCGTCACTATGGAGACATTCATTCATTCATTCACATCAATTGATCAGCTCTAATTTATTATAATGTAGATCACTTTTTAATTGGTTCTCAGAGCTCTTCAGTGAAAACTTTTTAACAAAAAATAAAACCGACTTCAAAAAAAAACAAAAAAGTCAAAAATAAATCAGTTTCTGAAGTCGGTGACTTTTGTTTGTTTGATTTCATTTTTTTGCCACCGACTTCAGAAACTGATTTATTTTTGACTTTTTTGTTTTTTTTTTAAGTCGGTTTTATTTTTTTCACTTTTTAGTGTTCACATGTTCATGGGTTATAATGTGGACAATGTAGTTTTTTTTTGAGTTTTGTTGATTTTTCAAAAACCACTTGTCCTACTTCGATAAAAAAAAATTATGGGACCATTTGGGCGATTTCAGACTCATTCTAATTTAATTTATAAGTTCACCGATGATCAGTCGACAGTCGGTGGACAGTCGGTGGACATAGATAAAGTTAGAAATTAAATCTGAATTGTAATAGTCACATTGGTATTTGCCCGACTTTGAACACAATACCTCGTGTGTGAGAGGCGAGGCCTTAACCTCTGGGTCATTACTACAGAATTAATATATTTTATTATCTCGGTGGTTACTTTCTGTGGCTAGAAAGTAGGTGGCTGCTGAGATGACGAGTAATATAGAAGTATGGAAGAAGACCTCAAATGAATAGCAGAAGAATAATGATGAAGAAGTAAAGTCATGAATGAAGTCATGGGAGAGGCCTTTGGTCTGCAGTGGAATGATACAGGCCAACAGTGTCAGTGGCAGTGGTCACTTTCTACCTAGCCTTAATGATCAAATTTTACACAATCGACCCATACTTTGTTTGGTCTATATTCTGTATCCTATTTGTTTGTTATGTCGGTCTCTTTGCTTGTGGCTATCCAAAAATATTTCCAACTTTTATAAAGTGCAGCTACCTCAACGGCACGGCCGCAGGGTGTGGATGTGTGGAGCTGTATTCCACCTCTGATCCAATCCTCTGTACTTCAAAACATGTAAGTTTTGGGTCAAAAACATTACGTTCTAGGATACTTATGTAAGAGGAAGATTTCAAAGTGTCATTTCAGGTTTTTTGCATCAGGTATTTTTCAGTAGCAGCTACGGAGTCTGGATTTGTACCCGGTTAATGGAAATAGTCCGGTTGATAGGAATAAGGTCAACCCCTAGTACATGGGATTTAAACAAAACAGGCGAAATAATTATGAATGTTCTAATGGGTAGGTACTAGGTACGGTCAGCATCAGAAGCACCACCTATTTTAATGGGACCTTATATTAACATTACTCAAAGTTTCGAAGCTGTTTTTTTAATAAAAACTTGTTAGATATTAATCGTTACTACATGTTATTGGAGTGTAAGGACTATTTTAAGTTTTTAACGAATAATCTTCTGAAACATTAAAAATAATATCTAGAGTCCTGTAAATAAAAGAATTAAAATTCCGAAATGTTCAGCTACTTCTGATGCTGACCGTACATCTCTGCCTAAACTGTCGAGGATCCCTTCAAACTTGCCACATTGCCTCAAGCTTCCGCTATATCATTCAGAGGCACTGAAGTATATAACGAAACAAAAATTACGATACAATAATTGGTATCATATCCCTTTTACTACGGAACCTAACATTACCAATACGAGTCAGATTTGCAATAACTCGTTATTCTCAATAGACAGCCGTAGGCATAGATAAATAATGGCTGTTGCGGTCATTGGCTTCATAGATTGAATGAACTTTTCACTTCTCTCGCTCTAAAATGCGTCTTTATGTCGTGCGTAGGCGACATAAAGTCGCGTTTTATGCTCTAGAGCATAAAGTAAAATCTTCGTCGAAGACCAAGGTAATCGGCACAGGTAACCGGCCCAACAGCCACACGAACAACTTCATATAATAACCTCTTTAATTTAATTCGTTTCGTTAGTATTCTATGAACAAGGGATTACTGCTTTTCATTACGAATACAAGGAAAGCTGATGGGAATAGGCTTCCCTCAATTACCTAAATCGCTTGATGGCAATAGGCTTGCTCTTAATTAGGTTGGTTGATGGCAATAGGCTTGCTCCTAATTACATCAGTGGATGGCAATAGGCTTGCTCCTAATTACATCGGTTGATGGCAATAGGCTTGCTCCTAATAAGATTGGTTGATGGCAATAGGCTTTTCCTAATTACATCGGTGGATGGCAATAGGCTTGTCCCTAATTACATCATTTGATGGCAATAGGCTTGCTCCTAATTACATTGGTGATGGCAATAGGCTTGGTCCCAATTACATCAGTTGATGGCAATAGGTTTGCTCCTAATTACATTGGTTGATGGCAATAGGCTTGCTCCTAATTACATTGGTTGATGGCAATAGGCTTGCTCAAAATGTTTTTATAACTGAGCAGTATGAGAAAGTCAGGTGTTATGTCAAGTATCCTACTGAAAAAAAAAGTTATGTAATTGGCGGGGACCATGATTATTTTTACAATATTTACAAGTTGCTGTTTCATTTCCTCGCAATCGAAGTGAAAAGTAGAGTGTAAAACTCGTCCATAAAACCCATTTTACTCTCTACTTTATATCCATCCTCGCTCGCAAGCTCGCATCGGATGGATAAACGTCTCGCGCAAAATGGTGCGTTTTATGCACTTGGTGTACAATCTACTATTATGTACGTGCTCTGTTTAAATAATGACTTATGTGTTTGCTCAAGAAACCGCACCATCAAGTTTGACGTGTATTTGTAATAACTTTATATGGCTGGGGAATTACCATGAACGATTGCGTATGCAAGTTCTAATTGGACTATCTGGGAACCTGATAGAAGTCGCTGTGCATCATTATCAACGAGTTTTAGTACCTACTACAATTAATTAAGGGTTTTATTTTATTTTTCCTAATCTATAATATCCCACTTCTGGGAATAAACCTCCCATAGCCTTTCACTCTTCTCTCTATGCGGTTTTCTCCAACCAATTTTTCACGAACGCTTCGCAGTCGTCATGCCAGCGTTGTCTAGGCCTTCCTCGACGACAACGAGTCCTGTCTTCTGGCACCTCCTGCTTGCGTGACAATTCTGGCCCATCGGTCCTGATTCATTCTAGAGACATGACCCGTCTAATCCTACTTCTACTCGGCAGTCTTCTACGTGTAGGTTATTTTAAACAACCTCTGCTATTAGGAGACAATATGACGTCCATTTATCCGTAAAAGGCTAGCGTGGTGGAGTACGGCCCATTATCACAAAGAAAAACCTTAATTAAGGTAGGGTAGGTCAAGAATCAAAGATCGAAGGTATAGGAACAACAACAGCCACATTCATAATGATTTCAAAGACAATAGCACTAATAGCACACAGATTGATCTGTGCCAATAATAACTCTAGATTTTTTGCCAGAGATTATAATGTTCATGCCTCTATTAGCACCCTTTCTTTAATCTCCCATGATGAGTAAGCTTTACAAAAACAATCATTCCATTGTTTACACCGTCAATAAAAGTAGTGCGCTTTCGTTCTTAGAAAATATCAATCTTTCACACTGTTTTACATGCATTTCGAACTTTATCACACCTAAATACAGTGCATTATAAAACGTTTTGCGTATCCCGCTGGCCTTAAAGACATAAAAATTGCTATATTGTGCCCGACGAAAAGCGGAAATTAATATTTTTTTTACTTTGATCGTGAGTAATGATATGGATAAACTCTCTAGACAATGATGAGACCACAATGGCTCTTACAATTTAACGTTTATGTACAGCGATCCTTATAATGATGATGTTATTTA
This sequence comes from Diarsia dahlii, assembly GCA_949775195.1. Classification (NCBI taxonomy): domain Eukaryota; kingdom Metazoa; phylum Arthropoda; class Insecta; order Lepidoptera; family Noctuidae; genus Diarsia; species Diarsia dahlii. Next base: position 7,115,793 of record OX459210.1, on the reverse strand, counting down.
ATCGACTTCGGCCACAGCGACTGCATAGGCTTCCTTAAATCATGGTTACCCAAGGGCCAATATACAGCCTTGCTTAGTTTAAGTTAGGGAGTATTCTTTTGACGTAGCCACAGGTCCAATTCCGAACTAAACTTTGGGGTTAACCTGCGCAGTAAAATTTTCCTAAAAAATACGACTCAGTGTCGTCATTTTATTTCTCATATTCTTCTCAGCAAACCCTTTCACTTGACCATATGTGACCATATAATGGGAATGCATCAAAAATTGATAGTCCGCCATCTTCAGGAGTCCGCCTCATTAGATTTAGAATGATGCCACTTAGCTAACGTATTGTCATCCAAACTTCGGGTCAATCGGCAAGTGGGTCAAATTTGACTTGTAAGGTTTTTTTTATGTATGTAGTTGGTAACAGGTATGGCTAATACAAGCGTTTTAAATCAATTCAAAGATCATTTACGGAAAAACCAAAGTGATACAGGAATAAAATACCAAGTTTGTATTGAACAACTTAGGTAAAGGCGAATGCTACCAAAAAATAAGTAAGTAAGTAAGTAAGTAAGTATATTTATTTGCTCAAACAATGTGTATACATACAGAACGGTGATGTCATGCATGCAAGATATTATTATAAATTATTATGTTCGACATGTTTGCCACCTAAGCGACGTGCAAATATATTTATTTTGTTTTAAATTAATTTCAGTAAATAAAATAATTCAGAAGGTTACATAGACTCATTAGAAAAAAAATCAAATTAAAGAAATAATAACAAATAATAATTTAAAAAATGACAAATTTACAACAAAAAATTAAAAATGTCAATAAAATAAAAATACTATACAATGTCAAAAATATTAAAATGTCAAAAATGTCATAATATGAATACAATAAATTGTCAAAATTACAATAAAATTATGTCAATAAATTAGGATCTCAAATAAATAGTAACCAAATTTTAACTTGCTGGAAATGACTCTGCCATAAATTCATCAATTTTATAATAAGCTTTGGTCGTTAACCATAGCTTTAATTTCGCCTTCAAGTCTATGTTAGTAAGCTCCCTCCAACTTTTTGGTAATTTATTATAAATAGTTGGAGCCATGCAAAGAACACTCCCGCGCATAAATGCTGTCCGACTTGACTGAAGGCAGATCTGACTTTGATCACGACGATTTCTTGGAAATTGATCTGACATGCGGGGAAATAACTCTGGATTGTTTCTAATAAATACAACAGTCTCTAAGATGTAAAGAGATGGTAATGTCAATATTTTATGTTGTTTGAAATAGGGTTTACAACTGTCCGTGGTTTTTAAACTAAACATGGCTCTGATGCATCTCTTTTGAGCTTTAAACACTATCTCCTTGTTTGTTGAATTACCCCAAAATATAACGCCGTATCGGAGTATAGATTCCGTCAGACCGTAGTAGGACGTTAATAACGCCTCAGTATTAACAGTTCGCGCCAAAATATTCAAAGCATACGCATTACTACTAATTTTTTTACTTAGAATCTCTATGTGCGCCTTCCAATTTAAATTGCAATCGATAGTTAGCCCCAAAAATGTTGTCGTATTTACTGTGTCAATAATATTATTCTTATATGTAATGTCAAAATTCGGAAATGTCATTGCACGCTTGCTAAAATGAATTATAACAGTTTTAGTCAAATTAATTTTTAAATTATTATTTTCTAACCATTTTATTATTTTTATTAAAGTATTCGTTATTTCATCTTTATACAGATCTCTTTGGTTACAAGGTATAGATATAGTACTGTCATCTGCAAAAAGTATCATAGGATGTTCTATTGCCATTGGAAGGTCATTAATATAAAGCGTAAAAAGTGGTGGTCCTAGTACACTTCCTTGTGGAACTCCATACCTAACTTTCCGTTCTTCAGATAAGATTTTCTCTTCTTTTTTGGTATTAACATTCAATCTTCTTATTTCTGTTACTTGTATTCTATCACTTAAGTAGGATTCTAAGAGATCAAGTACATTACCTCTTACTCCATAAGCATCTAATTTTTTAGCTAAAGTACTGTGTTGAACATAATCAAAAGCCTGGGTCATGTCACAGAAAATAGCACAGACTGGTTTATTGTTATCCATATTTATTATTACATTCTGCAAAAAGTCATAAATAGCCATGTTAATGGTCTTTTGTTTCCTGAAACCCTTTTGTTCTTTACAGAGAATTTTATTCGCTTCTAAGTAAGCACTCAGTTCTTTATATATGTATTTTTCAATTATTTTAGACACAATTGGTATTAATGCAATCGGCCTGTAGTTTTCCATTAACTCTCTATCCTGTTTTTTATATAATGGCTGTATCACTGACTTTTTTAGAGCGTCTGGAAAAGTACCTTCGCTTATACATAAATTTATAATATGACTTAAGGGTTGGCATAGATCACCAGCTACTGTTTTGAGGATTTTTGTGCTGATACTGTCGTAACCCACACTATTTGTATTTTTAAGCGCTAACGTGATCTTGAATATATCAAGAGGCAGGCTTGGAGCCATGAACATGGAATCCTTTCTATTTTCAATATCTTTCGTGACACTGTCTCCCGAATTAAGGATTGGTTGAATTTTATCGATAAAATAATTGTTAAATGAGTCTGAAATTAGTTTAACATCCGAGATAACTTCGTTATTAACTTTAAGTTTATTAATGTTATTCTTTGGTAAATTTAATTTTACTTCATTTATTATTTGCCAAGTTGTCTTGGATTTATTTTTTGACGTCTGAATTTTATATATATTTTGTGCTCTTTGAGTTAGATTCATGATTTTTTTGAATAATTTCGCGTAATTTTTAAACTGCGTTCTATTTTGCTGGGTAGGTTTTAAACGGAACTGCCACAATAATTTCCGTTTCTTCTCACTACATTTTTTTATTCCACGAGATATCCATTTTCGTTTTTTGTTTACATTTATCGTTATACGGATCTCTGGGAAGCACTGATTATATAAGAATATGAAAATATCAGCAAACGCCTTATATGCTACATTTGGATCATTAGCCTCATATATTTCTGAGAAAGTCAAACTGCGTAGATAAGATTTAAATTTTATTATGTTACCCTTATTATAGTCCCTTTTTATCGTTGTCCACCGTTTGATTGTACACAGTGTTTTTACTGGACATTTTAGCAACTGTGCCGTGTGATCCGACAACGCTAATTCCAATACTGTGGCTTTCCAAGATTTACGAAAGTTATGCGCAAAATTGTCAATGCATGTTTGGCTCTTAAGACGAGTTGGTTGGTATAGAGCCAGTTTCAGGTTAAAGCTTAGTAACACATTTTCAAATTCTATACTTTGTTTAGTTTGCTTAAGAACATCAACGTTAAAATCTCCAACTAAAACTATATTTTTGTGACCTTTTTTTAACAAGAGGTTTACTAAACGTTCCAATTTATCCACAAATTCGTTAAAATTATTGGGATTTGGCACTCTATAGATACAAACACATACAATTTTATGGGCAATTAGTTCAATGGCGCAACATTCAAAAGTCCCTGTTGAGGCAAACTTTGCTATTTGAGTTAACTCTCTCCATTGATGACCCGCCTTCACGAGTATACATGAACCACCTCTTTTGGTTTCCGCGATCCGACCAGCCACTGTAGCGTAGTGGTTTTCGTGGTAGATAAATGAGACACTGTCTGTAGACTTAGTCATACATTTATTTAAGCACTACACTTACAAATAGATTCTAGGGTCTAGGGTTCTAGTGTCTCTAAGGTCACGCACTGTCACTGAAGGTAGGTATACGGTACCGCCCTGAGCAACCAGAAGACGTCGATCGCCACGCACGGTAGGTAGGCCGGGTCAGGCGGCCTCACGCGTCGGTAGGGACGCGCGGCAGGGCGGTCGACCAACCGACAGGTGCGATCATAATTGTTTAAGTTCAGATTTTTTTCATATCCTTCGGCCATGAAATGTTCTGTGACGCATAAAACATCGATGCTTATGTTTCTATCTAATAATTCGCTTAGACAGACCGCTAGACTATCACATTTACTCAGCAAGCCAGCAATGTTTTGATGCATAAAATATAGATGGTTAGTCAAGAAAAAAATTATTTTCAATTAATGTTTCGTCAGTTTTGTGTACGTCATTACATTGCGCATCTACAGTCTTATTTATGTCAGTTACTAAATCCAGTAGGTCCTTAAATATAATACTTAGTCCGAGGTTATTCAATGTACCAGAGTATTTATCAAACATGCTACAATCATATTCGAGATTAAGATTACTGTCTAATAGAAATGCATGTCCGTGCGTTAATATATCTAAATATAAAAGATTATTAAATGTCACTACTCGGCAGTTGAATAAGCTTGTGTCAAATGGATATTTATATGTTGGTAAACAAATAATAATGTTAGTATGTTGCACTGTTTGAAGAATATCCCTTAAGTGAAAAATAATATCATAATAATTGTTGGTTCTGTTGAAGAATATAAGAATCAATCAATAAAACCTGCCAAAAACTACCCACCCCACCAGGAAACGCATACAAATAGTAAATAAATAATACTAAGTACTCGATAAATAAGGATTAATAACTAACGATTTCTAATCAATGAACCCGATTCTACCGATTAGGACTGTCGTGTCACATTTGGTGAAAGTTAAGTGGGCCGGACCGCAGCCTGGTTCCGATCGACATTTTCGTACGTGGACCGCACTCAGTGATGTAAACCTTATTTTTTATCTTTATTTTATTTTATTTTTTAAAGAAGAAATGAGTCAGCATTATTTAAATTCGGGCAGTGTTATAAAAGACGACAAACTTGTACGTTGAACGCCAAGGAAAATGTCGTGAGGACAGTTTTGAGTACGTATGTGGGTATAGTATAAGATTAGAGGAACGCCAAAGAAATGAAGGATGGACAGTATAAAGGATAATATGGTAAGAAAGGCGGTGTCTCATGAGATGACGAGCAACAGAGGTGTATGGGAGAAGAAGACATACTGCGTCGACCCCAAATTAATTGGTATAAGGGCAAGATAATTCTTAATCTTTCATCCCAGCTAAAACACCGAACTGGGTCGCCACTTTGGGCGTTCAGTTAGGGGGACTCACTTTTCATGTAATTGTTTAGGGTCAAAAAGTGCTCATTTCATTTAATGAAATCAGCACTTTTGCCTTTGGAACAGCTCACCGTGATCAGTCTATCAAATCAGCCAAAACATAACTAGCCATAATATTTGGATATAAGTACAACAGAAGGTGCATTTTAAAGTTATTCTAGGGGCCTTTGGCTAACGGTACAATCCCGGTAGAGAGTTTTGCCTAGTCAAGCAGCACAGGCTAGGTATCTGCGGTTGACCACACCACATTATCTGAGTGTATAATAGGTGACAGTTTGCGTGTACCTATTAATAGATACTCTTTTGACATACTCTTTTTCGCTACAGTACAATGTTCGTGTTTAGCGTGAACTTGTTGTAGAAAGATTTAAAAAATACACATTATACAAAACAATGATTTTGAAGTCTTTACTGCCGCACTCAGCGGCGTTTAATGATTACTTAAGCCATCACTTAGTAAAGATTTCGACACTTTAGTGAAGGTTTCGTATTTCAAATCTTTACTAAGTGACAGCTTAATAGTAATCATTAAAAATATCTCTGAGTACGGCATTTAGTTGCAAAAAAACTAGATTTTTTTTTTCAAAATATGTATCATTAAAATTAAGTACAACAACTTATTATTTGTGGCGGGCTTGCGTAGATAATAAGCATTATCTATTAAATTAGCATAAATCTTAATTGAATCTATTAACACGGTAGGTATTATAATATAATGTGGAAGCTTGTAATTAGCAAATGACACTACTTATGCATTATATTTATAATTATTATTAGTCTGTAAGCTTTCTTTAAAATTAAATAAATAAAATAAATAAATAATCATGGGTAAAACCGACGATATCTTGTTTTCCTACTAGTGTAGTAGGATAAAACGATAGGTGACCTATCGTGAACACGTGCATACGTAAGTAATTACTTAAACGAATGGAAACAAAAAATTAAATCATTTTGGGGTCCATTAATTTATTTTTCTTTTGTTTTTTAATAGCGTTGCTGTTCTGTGAGAAAACAACGTAATGAGATTATCATAATTAAAATTTAGTATTATTGACCATATTTAATATACCTATAGAATCACGCCTGCAATCCCCGAAGGGTTAGGCAGAGGTGTACCTAATAATACACCCACATTTCACCAATTATGTTTAAGTCCCATGTAATAGGGGGCGAGCCTATTGCCATCAACCGGACACAACTCCAGACTTCGTGGCTGCTATACTGAGAAATTCCTAGTGAAAAAATTCTTAGCCTTTTTCTCCTCTTCCAGTCTAACCGGATTCAGCTGAACAGACCTTCACACGGAGTGACTACCAGCGTCGGGCACTAGCTGCTCGGCAGTTTGCTGTACTGGTCCGATTTGGCGCAGCCGTGAGATGTACATTTGATTTTATTTTGTTCTGTTATTTTTTTCAATTTCTGTTTTATTTTTATTGGTTGTTGTGTGCACTTGTGGCATGTACTAAATAAATATGTTTTCTTTCTTATTTTTTTCTTTCACAACCCAGCTCGTGCTGGTTAATACGATACCCCCTCGATAAAACTGATTATCTGACTTTCAGGTCACTGACTACCTGGCCAACGACTGTCAAAGATAAACAATGACTAAACGATCACTGTGGTCATCCACTAACCAAGATACTGCCAGTCACCAACATAATATATTTTTTTCATAATATTCTTCTATTCTTTTATAAATATTATTTACTTATTACATGATAAAACTGTCGGGATAAAAAGGGAAAAAGCTAAGATGAACAAGATACCGTTCGATAAATATTTACTTTTTGTTACCACGCGTTTTCAACACTTTCGATTATTTAACAGTACTTCACAAGTCGCTCGCTAACCGACACTGTGTCACACTGTGTTACAATTATCATACAACATTGTTCTAAAGCATGTAACACAATGTTTCAACTAAAACACGCAAACTAGGAATACCTACGTGCGTGACGGAGGAAAGTGTTTACTAAGAGTGAATTCACACATCTACGATTATTGGCGATAAATATTTGTTGATTTATTCGAAATTGTCGTTGGATTTAGTATAGACAGACAGATGACAGATTTATCAATGTTTTTACAGTATCACCAATTTAAGTGTGCGGTTCATGGTGGCGCTGCTTGTTAAGAAAAAATGCATCGATATGTCAAACTTGGTACATTTATTTTAGTTCAGTGTGTTTTCCACCTGCACAGATATGTTGGCTGAAGTGTAGTTGTTTATCATTATAGTATTTCACTATAGAACGGACTAAACATGCCATGAAATCGTTATCATTGACATCGAATAACATACGGAATACGGATTTATTTGTGTCTTCTTTTTCATTCGTGTCGATGATACGACTTCTTAAGGGTTTTGCCTAAAACTGATGAACTCTAAAATGAACGAAGAGCTATGGAAGAATAAGCTTGGAGACGAGGCAGATCTAATTAAATCAAGGATGTTAACGCTAAGATGATGAGTTTTTGAGATGTATTAAAGAAAGAAGACGAAGAACCAAAGCTGTAAGTGAAACAAGTACTTATCCGTTTAAACGAATAAATAATTAAATGCTATTCTTGACCTTCTTACATGGGGTCTGTCTGGGTAAAGATAACCCACAGATATATAATCTGTCCACGTAACTAAATACTCCACGTAAATAGTCCAAGACCAGCAGTATATGCTTGAGAAACAAAGGGATTACTTAAAAGAGGATATTTGTTCGAAGTGAAGTGAAGACTTGATCTATATCTGGGAAATCACAGTTTTAAACATTTCTAGATTTATGTTAAGGTCTAAAACTGCTTAGAAACTTCGATTACTAAAAAACTACTCCAGAGAATTTTTCAATTTTACAAATCATGTAAGAACCTATTTCAAGGAATGAACTGAATTACCAATCTTCATAATACAACAACAAAATCATCTGCAAAGCGGCGTGGACAGTCAGCACGTATCATTTACTTTTTTTTCTATGTTACATTACGGTCAACCACAAAGCTATCGTACGTGAGGTCTGGATTTCAATTGATAGCTACTCTATTTAAATAATATTCTACGTGACTGAAAAAGTGTTCCGTTGGCATTTGAAAATAATGATAATTTACGAGTGATTTCCTGAATGTTAGCTGTCACCTAAAGGCAATTTAATAGTCAGTGAAGTTGAGTTTTCAAAAATCATAAAAACACACAATTTAAGGTTCGTTATATTAAGGACTAGGTGGACCGATGACCTGATGGATATTGCGTGGATCCGTTGGATGCGAGGCCTATGTCCAGATGATATTAAGGACTTGCCAGATTGGCCAGATTGACACAGGTTTGGCTAGAGAAGGTCAAACACCGAAATAGTTGGAAAGGAATGAAGGAGGCCTGTAATCAGCAATTGCACAGGAATAGGCTAATTAAAATAAAATAAAAAATCTACTAAAGACTGAATTAGGAAATTACACAATAAAATATAGAATAGGTAATATGTATAGCAACTTAAAATGCAAGGGTTGTTGAGGAATCGAATACTTTGGTATCTTCAAAGTTCTCACGACACTTTCAATAAAAATACCTACCTTTTTTACCATAAAACCTTTCTTGTAATTAAATCCCCACAGCGAATTAATTCAAATAAAGCTAGAAGGTGACCGTAAAATTTATTACAAATGTCAAAATATATATTGTGAAATTATATTTTAACTAGAGCTCTGTAACAAGTTAAACTACCGTCAATATATTTACACTTTTAAAGTGTGTCTCTGCTTTAAATATGTAAATTCACTTAATTATAAACGTTAACGTTTTTCCCTCGTGTAAATAATTAACTTTGAATGACAGAATGACACTAGTTTGCAGTTTCGTGCAATTGTATTATTTACGTTTAAGACAACTGACATACAAAAAGGCATAGACAAACGTTTTTTTTTTGTCTATGAATATCTGTAGATGGTTTGACAGAGAAATTGATGATTCTTTACTTGGTCAGTGAAACTTTATGATTATCATGGGCTACTACTAGCAAGCAAGTACTACGCGGCTTAACATGAGGTCCTGGGTACGATTATCAGGTAGGGCAAAATGACACTCAGTTTTTCTATAAGGAAATTATTAGTAGCAGTCGGGTAGTCTGGATGTGGGTGGTCCAGTCCACCTCTGATTTATTTTATTGTATGCTTCGATCAATAATGTATGATCGAAGATTGTATGTGACTTTTTATCTGTCTCTAATATGGGTGTCTCTAACCTGAAATAAATGAATTTAATTTTTTTTTAATTTTTTTATAACCCTACGAGAATTGACGACAAAAATTCCGCAATTTAAACCAGACACTACGAAAATCTACATTATTAGCGGATGTAGACTTGCACTTGACCGTTATTTTTTTCTTTCTTTCTTTATCATTTCCTGACAAAGAAAGAAACATACTGGTCAAGTGCGTGGTCACCGTATTTCCGTTTAGGAAATGTAGTCAAATTCCTTCGTGTGCGTGTTTATCACGGAACAAAGAAGTTTGTACATTTTCGTGGAATGATTAATTAATACACTTTAATGGCTGATGACACGATAAATACAGTGTTTAGGAAATAAATCATTAGCTTCTTGTACGATTGGCATTTTTATTGATTTCCTTATCTGTACCGACAGGAAAACAAGTTAGAATTGTAGAGGTAGAGTATTTTTATGGATAAGAGAAGCTCGTGCGTGGTAAGATAAGGAGCTCGTGGGGGATAATAATAGCCCTTGTGAATTGGTTGGTTGGACTGTGGACGGGTGACCCTCACCACCCATTACATACCAAGTTTCCACCGTACCTACCTCGCTAAGCCGAAGGTCCGTATACCAAGCGGCATATAACTTGAACCTGCGCAGTAGTAGTTTTTTAGACGTCCCATTCAAATCAAGCAGAGAACCTGCGCAGAACGACGCCATTTTGGGTCAAGTTATAGAGCCTACTGTCATTTGTTGATTTTTGACAACCAGTCTTACCAAGGGGTATGTAGCCTGACTGCATTTTTTGGGATAGTCCAAAACACGTAGTCAAGGCACAGAGTACGGACAGAGTTGACCCATAGATTGTACACAGGCTGTGACAGTGTAAACCGGGTATTTCTAGTCTCGCCATTGTCAACATAATCTACAAAAAAAATAAACTTCAGAAGAAAAATCTGCTTCTGAAGTCGGTGACATTTGTTTATTTCATTTCGTTTTTTTGCCACCGACTTCAGAAGCAGATTTTTCTTCGTAAGTTTATTTTTTACTTTTTGGTGTTTTTGAAGTCGGTTGTTTTTTTTTTGCAAAAAAGTTTTTTATTTTTTCATTTTTAGTTTTAATATCCTATAGAAATATTTACTATACATTTAACATTCGACTAAGAAACCTAACATTCGACAAAAAAACACGAAACACGTAATTAAATACGTGCCTATGAAATTTGAGGGTTGTCCTCTAGTTCTCTGGGATTCCATCACCAGGTCCTGGTTTCCATATCATAGTACCACTCTTAAAATATCTCCTTCACAATAAAAAAAGAATCATCAAAATTGTTTCATAAACGACAAAGTTATTCGCGAAAAATTTTCATAAATAAAGAAAAATCTTCTTAAAATTAAAAGTACTGGGCCAAACTATTATTCGCGAAAAATTTTCATAAATAAAGAAAAATCTTCTTAAAATTAAAAGTACTGGGCCAAACTATATTAAAATTTTTACGGGACCAAATGGCAACTATTCCGCATCAAACAAAAAATGAATCACGTAAATCGGATCATAAATCGCAGCGTGATCGAATTGAAAACCTCCTCCTTTTGGGAAGTCGGCTAAAAAAAAAAAACATACCAATCGAATTGAGAACCTCCTCCTTTTGGGAAGTCGGTTAAAAAAGGCGATACTTCGAAACTAACTAACTATCGCCCCATTAGTCTTCTCTCTCAAATTTACAAACTCTTCTCTAAAATTCTGACAAATCGTCTTACCCGAGAACTTGACGAAGCCCAACCCATCGAGCAGGCTGGATTCCGCAGTGGATTATCGACTACCGACCATATCCATACGGTAAAGCAGTTGATGGAGAAGTGCCAAGAATATAACAGACCCATATGCATGGCTTTCGTCGACTACGAGAAAGCTTTCGACAGTGTCGAGCATTGGGCCGTGTTCCACGCTCTCCATCGCTGCCATATCGACTCCCGCAACGTGGATGTGCTGCGTGAACTGTACACCTCGGCCACTCTACAGGTTCGCATGCATACTCTATCTAAGCCCGTACAGATCAAGCGGGGGAGTGCGACAGGGTGACACCATATCACCAAAACTTTTTACAGCAGTCCTTGAAGACATTATGAAATGCCTAAATTGGGACAGTTGTGGTGTTAACATAAATGGTGCTTACCTGTCGCATTTAAGATTTGCAGACGACTTCGTTCTCTTCGCTGAAAACTTCGAGGATCTTCAGAATATGCTTCAAGACCTATACGATGCTTCTTTCAAAGTAGGACTTAGGATGAATATGACCAAGACGAAGATTATGGCAAATATCAACAGCTGTTCAAATTCTTCTGTCAAAGTTGGAAATGAAGAGTTGGAGATAGTTGACCAGTATGTCTATCTCGGTCATATTCTTTCCTTTGGCAAAGAACACCAACAAAAGGAGATATCTCGAAGAATACAGCTTGGGTGGGCCGCGTTTAGCAAATTGGACGACATTTTAAAAACAGCCAAAGTTCCGCTATGTCTGAAGTCCCGCCTCTTTACCCAGTGTGTTCTGCCCACAATGACATACGGTGCCGAAACATGGACGGTCACGCAGGAGACTGTGTACAGATTGAGAGTTGCACAGAGAGCCATGGAGTGTTCCATGCTAGGCATAAAACTTATAGACCGAGTTCCTAACGTCGAAATTCGAAAACGTGCAAAGGTTTTCGATATTGGAAATCGCGTTACGGAACTCAAATGGAGTTGGGCAGGACACCTAGCAAGGCGCAGTGATGACAGGTGGACTAAAGCTATCACTGAATGGCGTCCAAGAACTGGAAAAAGAAGTGTGGGTCGTCCAGCGGCAAGATGGGCAGACGACATAGTTACCATCGGGGGAAAAACCTGGATGAGGCTGGCACAGGACCGTGGGGAATGGCACAGGAAAAGGGAGGCCTATACCCAGCAGTGGGTGAATTCAGGCTGATGATGATGATGATGTTAGGTACATAGAGATTTCAACTAATAGAAGAGAGAGAGAGAAGAGTTCTTATGCAAGTGTTTCATTAAACACTTAATGTGTACGACAATGAAGCAAGACAAAACCATTAAGCTGATCTCTGATGAGAGATCAGTCGATGCCGATGGGTCCGATGGGACGGGAAACTTATACAAAGGGAGGTTACGTTATACTGGGTGTTCTTCATGTGTCGCCCTGCGAGCTGCGTGTGTACTATTGCACACATAAAGTTAAAAGATAAGTGACTATCACGCATTAAACTACGTACTTACCTACAGAAACATGTCACAATTTTTAAGGCAGGTTTCGACGAAAAAGGCGAGCTTAATTTCTTAACTGCATTTAGTACGAGAGTTATTAAAATTGCTGGCTATTGCTGTAACTACATAGAACGAACTCATGAGCCTAAGTAGAGTTTAATGGTTGTGTCACCTTACAACTTTAAAATTAGTGAACATGGTTTTTTCGATTGGTATAAAAGCCCATTTACATCGTACGACTTCCTCCGCTTTGGATTAGGTTTATGAACTAAGAGCTGCTGCCAGCGGCTTCACCCGCTGCTACTCGAAAATTATCCCACGGGAAGATAAAATCGGGATATTAATCCAGGTTATAAACTATCTGTGTACCAAATTTTATCCAAATCCGTTTTTGCGTGAAGAATTAAGTAACAAACATACACACTCATACAGTCACACACTCACAAACTTTCGCATTTATAATATTAGCAGGATGAATAGATGGCGCTGCAGTACGTTTGCACTGTGTTGCTGTTTACTTTATGTATCATCTATAGTACGCCATTTAAGATGCAAAGGAATTCAACATCAACATCAACAGCCTATAATGTTCCCACTGCAGGGACTCAGGCCTCCTCTCTAGGAGAGGGATGGGCTATATATAATCTACCACGCGGGCCCAGTGCGGATTGGTAGATGTCACATGTCTTCGAATTTTTGGTTCTAAGACATGCCGGTTTCCTCACGATGTTTTCCTTCACCGTTTTGGGAGCAGTGGTGATGAAATAAATTACACAAAGTAATGCGCCTGACGGGGTTCGAACCCACGACTCACTGTTCGTAAGTCGGGGCCGCCACCACTGGGCCACCACTGCTCACTCTAAGCAAAGGAATTACTAACATCCAAATGAATCAAGTTATCCGCAACTAAAACCATATATAGAAAAATCCGACAAAAACTGTCGGGCAATTAGGCTACCAGGAAACACCCACTGATACCCACGGAGGATGCTACGACTGGGTGGTCCGTTGTTGCTCCCATTTTTATGGGGGCTGAAAAACTTTACACAGCCATTATGTGTTGGTTGGTTCCCATACAACGTTTTTATATATTTTACGAATGGGAAATCATCAAATGACCCGTCCCACTACAGACGGAGCGGAAGGGATTGTCAGACTTATACCAACTAAAATTCACTCATGTTCCTTCTTAGCCCTTTGTGTTGCAGGGCCACTGTATCTCTTTCGGATAGTCCCGCAGCCCTGACAGGCACCGGCCCTTACGCACTTCTTCCAATTTGCTGACATCTCTGTTCCTCATACCCTTAAAGGTGCAACACTTACATTTATTTTTTTCAGCTCTTAAGTGTCACACAGACGCTAAACGAAACAACCATTATCTTATACGAGCCCAAATCGAGTGCAACGCCAAAAGCAATTTGCTTAGCCATTAAATTGGGTATTCTTGATGAGTTGTGAAAGTTTACTTCTCGTGAAACAGTTATAAACAAATAAAACAATAATCATTTAGGTATGTAGCGGTTATATTGGTCATTTCGCGCTAGAATTGAGAATATTTCTTCATGAATATTAATATTTTAGGGTCAGAGCCCATTATAGTTTTCTGGGGAGTTGACTTCACCAGTTCTTTCCTGCTAAAGCACTTCGAAGTTTTGTTTGAGGATCTTTTTTTTTCATCATCATCATCATCTTCCTGCCCTTGTCTATGTTATTTGGAGACCGCGCAACACGTTTTTTCCTTTCTTCCAAGATGGTGAGAATCGTTCCGAATTTAATCATAGCCATAACATTTGGACGAATAGTAAGATTGAATTCGATTCGATTGATTGTTTGACTTCTTTTTGATGATTTTTTCTTTATTTTTTTTTATTGATTTTTTCAATTTGATTTCGATTCGATTTTGATTGATTCTTTTTTGATTTGATTGGATTATCGCATCCCGGCACGTAAGGTGTAAATCGGCTCCCGCGGTGTCTAGAATGCGTGCAAAGCTTGTAGATATCTAGGCGGTGAGATCTTTGAGTCGTGTCATGATCTTTGCCACCAACAGACCTACATACAGAGTACAAACTATGTAATTACGTACTTTGTATGGTGTTCGCGAAATGTGAGATATTGATGAAACGACTTTTTTGTTGAAACATTTGGTGTCAAGTTGGGTTTCGGCAAAAAACTAAGTATATACCTACCATACCAACCAAGTACGTATAGGTACATACCATACCTAAGTACTACTTGGAACATTTTTTGAGACAAGTTCGGCAGTTTTATTTCGTTGCTTGTCATTACGAATTTCTCCTACATCGTGCGTATGTTCACAAACATTTTTAAACTCACACAAACAGCCAGACCCGGAACAACTACATTTAGGCTAGGCCATACAAATATTTGTTCCGTGCGGGAAGGGAACCCGCGACACGCAGTAGCGACCAATCACTCAGTCACCGTGTAGAAAAAGAGGTAGATAAATGATGCACTTATCGGTGCAGCCTTTATAAGATATGGTCAAAAGAGAGGCATGACAGAATAACTACCTATTGAAGAATAAGTCATATTTGACCCAAAATAAATGGCAGGAAGATGATAAATTGATTAGCAACAAAATAATACCCAGCTAGAGAGCAAAGGAAAGTTTCTACACAAAAGGATACGTCGAAAGACACACATGACAGACAGAAGTAATAAATTAAACAAACTAGACATCATGGCAGAATAGAAGTATCACTTTCATCTTTCTATAAGGCAAGACATTAACACCGCCTTATTCGAAGTACCTGTCCCGCTTTCATTACTGACACTGCAGCAAAACAAGTGTGATTATCACGTCACCGCGCATAAATGCAGGAAAATTAACATGAAATCAGATTCCTTTTCACCGGCCCAATATGCTTAACTGTAAAATATTTCTTCGCGAGCGGTCGTCGCGGGTTTTAAGACAGTTATCCATATAGTCACTGGCATGACACACAATAGTGCCGGGCCCGCAGTGCGCGGCCGCCGTCATTCGCCCGTGCGCCAACATTCCGTTAGCAGCTAGCAAGTCTCTTCACTTTTCAACGCAACTCGGTCAAAAACAATTCTAAATAATGCAAGGTAGTTTTTAATACAATTTAATTCGGACTTATAAAAGTGAACGCATCCTAATTTGACGTTTAATTTGGCGGGAGTTTGAAACAAAATGGCGCGTGTATTTTTCGTGATTTTCGCGCTGATTCTGGTGCTGTCTCCGTGTGAGATGAGGAGAAGGAAGATTAAGGATTATCCCACCGATAAGCAGCTGACTTTGCAGAGGAAAGAGACTACGCCAGTGGATTTCACAAGACTTGTGGTGATGAGAATGGTGTATGGTTTCGCTAAAGTTCTTGGCTTTGAAGAGCCAATCGGTGAAGTGATGAACGGTGCTTTCGTACCCCCTGGGGCGGACGATGATGATGATTTTGATGATGATGATGGTGATGACTTCTTTGACGATTATTAATTTTAAGTGTGTAAACGTGCATATTTTCGATACCAAATAACTCGCATTTACTCAGTTGTGTCTTGTTGTAAATTATTTATTAACTTATTTACCTAAATTATTTATTACAGAGTAGATTCTTAATAATTTATTTTAGCCTTAGATTTTAAAGTACCAGTTGTTAGATTTTATAAAATTGGCTGAAAATTATTGGACGATTATAGAGTTTTTTTTTTGTATTTTTGCACTAAGGTTCTCGTTTTATTGTTGGTTATTTTTGTATACCTATAGGTACAGTCACGACCACAAAATTGAACCTTGAAGGAATATTAAAATCTCTTAAATCAACAGCTTGCTTGTGACTGTACGTATTATTGAAAGAATTTATGTTTATCTTGACGACTTCGTTGTCTGAAAACAGTGCTTTGATGGTTTCGGATTAAATATTAAAGATATGCTCTATTTGTTCGCTCTTTTCGCAAAACTGGTAGGTAGACTCAAACTCAAACTCAAACTCAAATCGTTTATTTCAATTAAGCCATTACAGGCACTTTTGAATGTCAGAAGGACGGAAGAAGAACGAAACTACGAGTGCAATGCGCCATTCCGAAAGCCACCACGCCGAACCACACGCCACCGAATGCCCGCAACAACGAACACTGCGAGCACGAAAGCACCCAGCGACGCAAACCGCAACAACGAATGCTCGAGACCCCGAATCACGGAACAACGAATGCACGCCGCAACGTGCAACCGCCGCCCCGCGACCCGGAGCCCCGCACACCCACCGCCACGGCACACGCCGCCGCGCGCCCCCGCACCCACACCACTCGCCGCCGGCAACATCCGGCGCCGCGCAGCCCGACGCAGCAACTCCCGAAACGACGCATTGCACTCCTACGCTACAGTCACAATCACAAGGCATAATAACTTGTGAAAGTACTGTAGTTGCCAGTTCCCTAACGTAGATCTCATGAAGAAGAACGGGCAAGAAACTCCATGGACACTCTTTTAAATTAGAATTTGTTACAAAATCTTGGTACATTATATCATTCATGTTGAGATGGTATATTATGTGAGAACTATGTAGCAAGACGTGCAAGTTAAGAGCGTCCAGAGTAAAAAGATATAATAAACAAATCAAAAAGAAAAATATATTTACACCATGGCAACTAAGGAATGACCAGTCTCCACTGACAGCGCCCGTTCACGAACATGACGCATGGATCAGCACCATTCAACTCAACCATTTTGAAGGGAACTAAATGATCCGACACACCCGCCACCATCAGCGAGACATTTGAGTGAGCATGACATTCTCTCAGCCACCAGGGCAACGTCACTAAAATATAACTAAATGTAAAAATGTAAAAAGGGGCTTTATAGTACATAGTACTCACACATGTGCCATGCAATTATACAATATTAAGACATTGAATCTATACAATGCAAAGATATTTTTACAATCTTCTGCAGCCTCTACAATAACTTCACATGATAATCGATGTAATTGCCCCTATGGTTGTGGAGCAGGACCAGCATGGAGCCAAGCATTTTTATCATCAATGTAATCCCCCAACTTATAGTATGCTTGCCTACATAGTGTGCGTTTTACACAAGTTTTAAATTTCGTCTCACTCAGTTGAAGAATGTGAGGGGGTATTTTATTGTAACATTTTAAACAGTACCCCATGAAAGATGAGTCTACTTTAGCTAGCCTGAAACCTGGCTGAACTAGTTGGTCCCTATTTCTCGTATTATAGTGGTGTCTATCACCTCTTTTGCTAAATAAATGCAGATTTTTCCTGACGTACATGATGTTTTCATAGATGTATTGACAAGGTACTGTCATGATGTTAATTTCCTTAAACAGCTCTCTCAGAGAATCGCGCCTTCGTAGACCATATATGGCTCTAATGGCTCTTTTCTGCAGAATAAATATAGACTCGACGTCTGCAGCCCGTCCCCATAGTAAAATACCGTATGACATAACACTATGAAAATAGCTAAAATAGACTAGTCTCGCGGTATCTACGTCAGTAAATTGACGGATTTTCCTAACAGCATATGCTGCTGAACTCAGCCGTCCTGCAAGAGATGTTAAATGCGGACCCCACTGTAGCCTTGAGTCAATCGTTATCCCCAAGAAAACAGTTTCATTGACAAATTCTAGTTTCTCTTGATTCAATACTATGTCACAATCAGTACTTTTGACATTTGGTAGAGCAAATCTTATGCACTTCGTTTTTTTCCCATTTAATACTAAATTATTAACGGTGAACCAATTATGAACCTGCAGTAAGGCGTTATTTACGTCATCAAGATTCGTGGCACGTCTGTTTACCTTAAATATTAAAGAAGTATCGTCGGCAAACAATACCATTTCAGGTTGGTTTTTAAATAAATGGGGTAGATCATTAATATAGACTAAAAAGAGAAAGGGACCTAATATCGAACCTTGTGGCACACCCATGCTTACTTTTAAGCCCATTGAATTGACACCATTTATTTGTACTTGCTGATGTCTATCGCTTAAATACGATTTCATTAAACTGAGCGCAAGATTCCCTAAACCGTAATGTTTGAGCTTTATGAGAAGGGTTTCGTGGTTGACGCAATCAAAGTGTAGAGAGTATTTCTGCCAACCTCTTTGAGAAAAAGGCATGTTTGTGTCTTCTTTATTTTGAATCATGTTTCATGTGCCTATAATACAGTCATTTACCTGCATTTTTCATTGTTTTTAAAGTTTTCGTCGCAAAATAAATTAACCCGCAGATAAATCAACCTGATTCAATATCTTTTTTGTCAACTGGTTATTGAGGAACGTTTTGTTTTGCTTAGGTCCTGTATTTTTGTTTCATTTAGTTGTGTTTTTACGTAGTTAGTTTAATCCTTTAACATTGTACCTGGTAGCGTCTAGCTTATTTATTTCTGCTCAATTGAATACTTACGTACGTTTATTATGTTAATTGTAAATAATTATAATTTATTTTAATATTTATCACGTGTTTTATTAATTTCATGTTTTTACATAATTTTACATTAAGACTAAAATAATTCACTCTTACATTTTAAATGCGTAGGTAATTCAGGTAGGCTATTGCAGGTAACTCTGATTATTAAGTTAACCGGAAGTATAAGTACCTACCTACATTCTCTAAGTTTTATTTTCAGACCATTAGCCGTGTGTACCTACCTAGGGAACTGTCACTTCCTCTCATAAACTGACTGATTTAGATTATATGTTAGGTACGGCTAAAGGCGGGTGTGAACATAAACTTAAGATTAGCTGGCTAACCTTAGGTTTATCTTCGAGAAGCAGCTAAAGTTCGATATCGTGTTAGTTTGTGTCGTGATATTCCATCTTTAGCCGGCTAATGTGCTCATTAACCGAAACAAAACGGCTAAAAATGTATTCGATGGATTCGCTGGGTCGGCGGAGGGCTTGAGGGGGCGGTGGGGAGACAATTTATTTTAATGATTAAGTAGATATTGTTATATGTAATTAATATTTTGTAATTGTAATTTTTAGCTTCCGAAAGAGTGGGTCTAAAAATTAACATGGACAAAACCAAGGTCATGTTGAATGCCCATGTTACACCCACTCCTTTAAAGATCGGAGACTCTACACTCGAAGTTGTAGACGATTATGTCTACCTGGGACAAACAGTCCAGTTAGGTAGGTCCAACTTTGATAAAGAGGTCAATCGTCGAATCCGACTCGGCTGGGCAGCGTTTGGGAAGCTGAGAAGTATCTTCTCGTCCAACTTACCCCAGTGTCACAAGACGAAAGTCTATGACCAGTGTGTGTTGCCAGTGATTACACACGGGATCGAAACGTGGTCGCTCACAATGGGCCTCATCAGAAGGCTTAAAGTCACCCAAAGGGCAATGGAGAGGGCTATGCTCGGAGTTTCCTTGCGCGATCGAATCAGAAATGAGGACATCCGCATGAGAACCAAGGTTACCGACATAGCCCGAAGAATTGCTAAACTTAAGTGGCAGTGGGCAGGGCACATTGCTCGTAGAACGGATGCCCGATGGGGCCGGAAAGTTCTGGAGTGGCGACCGCGAACCGGAAGACGATGCGTTGGAAGGCCTCCCACTAGGTGGACCGACGACATGGTGAAGGTTGCGGGGATCCGCTGGATGCGAGACGCACGGGACCGGTCAATGTGGCGACACTTAGGGGAGGCCTATGTCCAGCAGTGGACATCTTTCGGATGAAATGATGATGATGAATAATGATGATGAATAGGGGATCGGACAAAAAAAAACAAATTAGTCCGTCAGGTAGATTTCCAAAAATTATTGGACACGTATTTTTTCTTTTTTCACGTAAACTTAAAATGAAGACGATACAGTGCTTCGAAAACTCGTGTGACGTCATATGATAGTACATTTTGACGACACAAGTGACGTTTCAAGCCCCACTCCAAGATCTTTGACGCGTTTTATCTTCGTCATTTTTTATTGATTTGATAAAATAAAAAACACGTATTCAATATTTTTCGATAATCTAACTTACGGACTAAACAGAATTATATTATTTTGACCCAGTCCGATCCCCTATTGTAATTTTGAATACCTACCTACATAGATATGTTACCGGCCTAACCCGATTTTAGGACAAACTAGTTAGTATAAGCGACAGTGTGGGCCTGCTGACGGAAACGCTAACCCTAAACGGTCGACGTCAGGGGCACCCCGAGGTTGGGTTAGTTAGGTCCCTTTAAACCCTGCAGACAGAAATAGGAGCCGCTGTGCGGGGCTCCGTCGACCTGCTGATGGAAACGAAGAACTAGTTAGCCTAGGCAAAACTAGTTTGTCTTGAAATTGGGTTTGGCCGGTAACAGATACATAAAAGTACCTTTTATTTAAAAATAATCATTATCTATACTTATAATAAATCTGTAGAGAGGTCAATTCTGTACATGATATATATTTTCAAAATAACTATCAGGGGGTAATTAGTGATCGATACTGATGCCAAAAATGCAATCAGTAAAATTTTTGTCTGTCTGTCTGTCTGTCTGTCTGTCTGTCTGTCCTCCTGTCTGTATGTTCCTTATAGAAACAAAAACTACTCGACGGATTTTAACGAAACTTGGTACAATTATTCTTCATACTCCTGGGGAGGTTATAGTATACTTTTCATCACGCTACAATCAATAGGAGCAGAGCAGTGAAGGGAAATGTTGGGAAAACGGGAGAAGTTGCTCCATTTTTTAAGCTTCCGTCGCGTGTGTAGCCTTAATGGTTAAAGCTACATAGAAATCATTTATGACGGAAATGTTCTACATAAAATTATCTAAAAAATATCCCACAACAGCATATGTCTATCTTTTATGGTTGACTCACAATAACACGTGTAACTCCCGATAGCTTAGCAGTTCGGAGCTTTCTGATTATATTTGTTTACTCTTACGTATATAATACTCTCACTCATCCCTAATTAAAAGAAGTTAATATTATTACCTATTCAATAAAAAAAAGAATCATAGTAATCGGTATAGAAACATCAAACTGAACCAAATATGAAATACGCTAATAAACTGCGCGTGAATACTGAATCATGCCATAAGGATTATTTTTGTGTAACGGGAGCGAGCTTCATTCAATATTTGGCTGTTGATGCGTTCAGCGTTCGACCTTATTGACAGACAATAATTGATATTAACAAACCGTGCTTATCAGCGCGACTTTTAGTCTTTAAATAGTTTATTTGAATTTCTTTTGTTGTTATTTTATAAAATAGGTATTAAGTAGTTATTTTGGTAGTGTTTAAATATTCGTTCAAATTACAAATTATTAATAGTTCGTATTTTATTTCTTTTTAGGGGAAGTAGTACGCATAGATTTTTAGATACCGATAGGTAAGTTTTGGCTAATTTATAATCAATTTTATTTTTGTATTAAGTAGGTAAAAGCGTAGATACTTTTATTAATTATAGTAGTTGGGTATTTATTTTAAGTGACTACTAAATTAATAAGGCTCAAGGGCAGACTTTTCGTGTTGCTGGAGTAGATCTCGGTGTCAGTTGTTTCTCGCATGGTCAGTTATATGTCGCTCTTTCCCGGGTTAGCAGTTCTAGAAATCTTTATGTTCACGTGCCGGACGGGTCAACTTTCAACATAGTTTACCCGGAAGCTTTGGGCTGAAGTTTTACCTATAGAACGCTATAGGTACCTCATCATCAACAGCCTATTAATGTTCCCACTGCTGGGACACAGGCCTCCTCTCTTAGAGAGGGAATGGGCTATAATCTACCACGCGGGCCCAGTGCGGATTGGTAGATGTCACATATCTTCGAATGTTTTGGTTCTAAGACATGCCGGTTTCCTCACGATGTTTTCCTTCACCGTTTTGAGAGCAGCGGTGATGAAATAAATTACACAAAGTAATGTGCCTGCCTGGGTTCGAACCCACGACCTACTGTTCGTAAGTCGGGGCCGCCACCACTGGGCCACCGCTGCTCCTATATAGGTACCTACTTAAGCCTCATGTGAAAGTGATCTAAACAATATTACCAATACATTAACTTAATAACATACAAGGAGTTACACGCTGACGGAGTCGCGGGCACAGCTATTAATAATAATATTCTGCGGTTCCTTTTTGCGATATTTTTCAACAGTATTGTGGATTGACATTATTGTATTTCCCTACTAAAATACGAAAATTAATCTGTCTGTTACATCAAAACCACTGAACCGTGAGGAAGGACATAATGGTATTTTTTTACGAAAAACGACGGAAACGCGGACGAAGTCGCGGGCAAAAGCTAGTTTTTTAATAAAAGTATTCGTGTCAAAATAGTAAACATTATTACATTGTTTCCTTTTACATTTTTAGCAAAGGGCCTGCAGTTACACTTAAGTTTAGCCGGCTAAAGATAGAAGAAACTAACATTAACACCTCCTCGAAGTTAGACCTAAGTTTAGCCGGCTAATCTTAAGTTAATGTTCACACCCACCTTTAGCCGTAACATATTACAACATGATTTTTATATAAGTACATACATTTTGTATTACTGGCTTTTGCCCGCGGCATTGCCCGCGTGGATGTCGGAAATATCAAAAATGACGATTTTCCATACAAACTTTCATCCCCTGTTTCACCCTCTTGGGGGTTGAATTTTAAAAATCCTTGCTTAATTAATGGATGCCTACGTCTTATGAGGAGTTATAATACGTGTGCGAAATTTTAAGTTTCTAGCTCTAAGGGTTGGCCTGTGCTTTGATCTTCAGTCAGTTAGCTTTGCCTCGATCACGACTTTAGAGCACTGAAGCTCTAATCAGGAAGAAAGTTAGGTTGCACTGCCGCGGCCCGCGTGTCCGACCAGTTTTGTTACAGATAGAGCCCAGTCATGCGACACGACAAGTCGTTATCCAGTTTCTTGTAACACTTTTGTATATAAATGTAGGTACGGGGTACCCCTAGTAGGCCTCCAGGCGATAATGATTTATGTTTTCTCGGTTTATTCCCATTTGTCCCCTTCGAGCTTGCCACCGGGCTGGTGACTGGCACTAACTAGTGGCGTCTACCACCCCGGCGTTTATTCGGCTTTTTCCTCGTAGTCATACCTACTATAATTTTAGCACCTCCTGTAGAAAGAAAAAAATAAAATAAATAAATAATAATAATATATATATAACTAGCTGATGCCCGCGGCTTCACCCGCGTGGATGTCGTTCAAATTATATACGAAAACCTTCCTCTTGAATCACTCTATCTATTAAAAAAAACCCGCATCAAAATCCGTTGCGTAGTTTTAAAGGACAAACAAACAGACAGACAAACATGTAAAATAAAACTATGTATTTATTTAATTGCAACCAGTCTTGTGCAATGTCTTTAATCGCCATCTTCATATTCTCTACCCATAGATTATACACAGCTCACTAGTGCTGTCCTTCAAGTAGTGATGTACTACTTCTTACATCTCCCTTTCTTTATTAACAAAATTATTTTACATAAATTACTTACATACTTCAAAATCCTCAAGGTATTTTGGTTTGTTCACTACCCTACCAGATCTAGTAGTGTACTCCGACCTTTCATTTACATCGTCATTAACTCTATTGTCTAATACACTCAATCGATTAGTGTTATCTGTCCTGTCATTTACATCATCATTAACTCTAAAACTATTGTCCATAACATTATTTTCATTTGTATTTCTATTTAGTGTTTGCATACTATCTTCATTTCTTAAATTATTACTGACTTCAAACTTTGTATGTGGAGAACCTCTGTAAATATTGTATCTGTTTCTAATCACCGTTTCTCCATTTTCTAATTTAATTTTGTAAGCTCTTGGATTTTCGGCTTTGTTTATAGTCTGACCTTTAACATTATTATTTTTACTGTCTCTAACAAATACATTTTGATTGATCGAGTATTCTTCTCCCTTTCCTTTATTTTTTCTATCATGATACAGTTTATACTTATTTCTCTTATCTAATAAATGTTCTCTTACATTTTCACAGCTTGTTTCATCTATACTAATATTATAAATCTATACTAATATTATAAAGCTGAAGAGTATGTTTGTTTGTTTGTTTGTTTGAACGCGGTAAACTCAGGAACTGCTGGTTGGAATTGAAAAATTATTTTTGTGTTGGATAGTCCATTTATCGAGGAAGGCTATAGGCTATATAACATCACGCTACGGCTAATAGGAGCGGAGCATAAATGAAAAATGTTACAAAAACGGGAAAGGGTATTTCCTTTTTGAGAGCTTCCGCTGCGTGCGCTGCGAAAACGGTTCAAGTTACGCAAATATCATCTATGAAGGAATTGTTCCTCTTTAAAAGTTCTAAAAAAAAGTCCGCGACAGCATATATCTATCTTTTAAGATTGACTCACTGTAACCTTTTTTTACTGTTAAACTGTTAGGTTAAAAATAATTATTTTTTGCGAAGCTTATTTAACCCATATGGTATTAATCTATATCTAAATAAATGTGTTTGTTAGAACGGAAATTTAATATAGAATATTTGTGCCCTTTACTCTATACAGTTTAAACAAATATCTTAGAAGATATCGCAATGTAAAAACATCCGCGCGGCAAAATAATTCGCGCGTCGCAATGTAGGTACGGCCTACGGGGGATTCTGGCTGGCCTCCGGGAAATTCAAAGTCAAAATATTTACTGCATCATAATGTTTACAAGTACAGAGTGTTATAGTATATTAAACAGTAAAAGATACATATAGTAATTCACACTTTAATATAATCCAAGCTAATCTAAAATCTAAACCATCTAAACTATTTTAATAAAGAGGAAAGATAAGATTTTTTGTTTGTTACGATTTAGCTTAATTAATGTCGGATAGTCGATAGGTAGGTATATCGAGAAAGGTTATAGCTATATTTATATGACGCAGACGAAGTTGCGTGGGTCAGCTAGTTATTAGATACAATTGTAGGTATTAGTGAATTTACTTGTCTACCTAATAATAACTGATTAGGTGATGGAGTTTTATCATCTATTGGTGTGTTGCGATATTCCAACAATGCTATTTATGGATCTTTGTTATCATGTAAACATTTTTTTTAAATTTTCAAAAATAGCGACTTTGTTTTATACTATGTAAGGAAGTATATGGGCATTTTCGTCAGAACATGTACAAAATTTTAAAAATGCATGATTGAACTAAAACTTTTGTAAATAATATCATTTTAATGAATTTGCATGCTTGTTTTTATAATCTTTGATTTATATCATAGAACTCTGATGAATTCCAGTTACTTTTGTTTTAATTGAATTAAAAGGAACATAGTGCACTTAATTTTGTCATGTCCGTTACCTACTCATAGAAACACTGTTGATAAAATAAAACAAAATTTTTGTTTGAAATTTTATTTATTTCAATAATTTGTAAATATGATGTTAGTCAATTATTAATGAATACTTGTTTTATAGCAAAATACTTATTTAACATTTTTGCAAAAAATGCGTCCGTACCGTTACTTAAAGTTGTATCACGATATTTCACTTTAATGTATTCAATCAAATACTGTACGTAAAAATCCCATTTTTTGTTTATTAGTATTTACTAAGCTATTAATTCTCTACATACAAAAATAATTTGAAACTTCTTAATAAAAATAGGAAATAATCAACAAATACAATAAACTTTCATACGGGACAGTAACGGTACCTGACCTACCCGTAACAAACAGGACACAGTAAAGTTGAGATCACACTTCGACATTTTCGAAGTAACGCAAACATATTTTTTACTTTTTATTAAGTATTTATAATTTATATTATTACTCACATAGTCACATAACATAATATATAATAGTGTTAATCCGCAAAAAACGAAATAAACGATTTCTTCAATTTGACAAAACAAAAAAATTAAAAAATCTAGTTTGCAACAGCTTAATTTAATGCACTTCTCAAAATCACCTACATATTATATGTAGTTATCAGCTCTTTAAATTCAAACTTTGGGTTTTCCATAAATTATTAAAAATAAACTTCCATCAAGCTTCGAAAAATAATAGTCATGTAACAATCTTCGTATTTTTCAGGGTCATTTTTAATGCGTTCCCTGTAACGCCGCATTTTTTCTGCGGCTGTCAGAGCCATTTTTAGTTTGAGTAGTATACCTAGAACCAACAAAATACAAATTTTAGTTTTTTACCCAACGAAAGAAATATTTCATAGTTTACTATACGGACCGCGGTTTTACCCAAGTGATAAAAATAAATGATGATGTATGATGAAAAGTATCTAGAAACCTTTCACAGGGTTCAAGCTATCTTCACATTCATACCAAATTTCATAAAAATGCGTTCAACCAATTTGGCGTACACATTCGTTTTAATTTAAACTATTTTTGTTTATTTAAATAATGATACAAATCATTTAAATTGCAAAACACCCACCGTGGCACCACGGGCAAAAGACTTAGCTTGTTGTGTGTCGCAACTTTATGCGGTCATGTTCGTTACTTTTTTGGTCCGGCTCATACGTTACCTTTCGTATGGTAACAGACAGGACGTAACGGAATCACAATATTTAGCAAAACTCTTTTATTAAACAAAAATGTTGTTTTGTTTTCATAAAATGAATAATGTATCTTGCTGCAGAATTAACTAAACTGTATGGTACAATACATATGACACTGAGGGTGATAGTAATTATTTGGTGAAATCGTTATTACTTACCGGACAATCGATAGGAAAACGGGGGATCGCCTGCTGTAAAGCTCCGACCGGTTCCTGACAGCGGCTGACACGACACCCAAATGGCCGTCAGTGAATGACGGCTTCGATTTTAGTATTACCATTTTAATAAAACATAACGTGATTTAGTAGAAAATGTTTGTAAATTGCTTAAACTTCGGTAACTATGCAGGACATGTCCGTTATGAATAAAACGATGGGACAATGTTTAAAATTAGAAAATAAATTATAATTAAAATATAAAGGTGCTTAAATGTGTTTTTTATTAAATAGATATTGATTTTACCTTAGAAAAGTTAGAAATTATAAAACATTTATAGAAAAATTCATCGAAATTGGCAGCTCAAAAGTTGTCTAGTAGAAATGGGACAGTACTGTACAGAATAATTGTCAAACTTTGAAATTAATTTTCATGTCTTTTAATCAATAAATGTTATATTTTATGTATGTTAAACGAATGTCCGTTAGGTCGTAAAAAATATAAACAAGAAGTTGCAGTTATTACAGGCACATAAGCTTCAGTAAAAAAAAAAATATCGTGGGACAACCAAAATATTAGGATGTACATGTTTTTATGAAAATGCCCATATGGGGTGCCTGGTAATTAGTGAACGGCTTGTTCATCAACTGGCGAGTGTGAAACTCACGCGTGCGCCAGAATTTATACATTGATTACATTTTTCTTCCTTCTTGGCTTCCTGGTACATTGTGAAATAAAATACCTATATCCAATGATGTATATGCCTATATCGAAATTGGCGGTACAGACGGCTACACATCAAGCTATACATTTCCAGTTTACGCTGATCTCGCATTGTACGGAAATCCTATACAATGCGAGACCAGCTTATACTGGAATTGTATAGCTTGATGTGTAGCCGTCTCTACAAATAGGAGATGAGAAACAAGGATAGTAAAGTCTCACAAAATGCCATTGCATACTGCATGTTACTAGAAATGTATTATATATTTGATTATGAGACTCCTATTAACAATATACAATAGGTACCTCCTGCCGGCTCCTGCATGTTTCTGGCCTCCAGGTACTTTACTAATCGGTGAAAGAGTGAATTGATGCAGTGCCTACTTACTGCGGAAGACCTCATGTCCGCAATGTATGTAAATGGAGGCATGTCGTGCAGTCGATCCGTGCGGAAAATTGTGAGCGGATTGACGCGGTTTGAAGTGAACATTCAAGACCAGAAGAAATAGGTAATTAGGTGTCAAATTGTATTTATTTATTTATTTAGGATCTCCAACAAAGAATATACACAGGTCATGTTATATTTAGTGGACGACAAAAGTATCGCGTAAGTGTAACGTACTCCTTCACTTAGGTAGGTACATACAGGAGACCACCAGCTACGAAATAATAATAAATTTAGGTGCTTAGTAAGTAATGAATACCTACTGAAATCGTTTAATTTGTCTATTTTTTATGTTAACATAACATAGCATCACGCCTACAATTTCCGAAGGGTTAGACAGAAGTGTAACTAATGGTAGGTACACCCACATTTCGTCAGTTGTTTTAAGTTACATGTAATAGGGGCGGGTATATGGCCATCAACCGGGCACAAATCAAGACTCCGTGACTGCTACTAAAGAAATTCCTGACGGAAAAACCCAACAACACGTTTCCCGACTCGGGAATCAAACCGAGGCTCTCATGCTCAGATGTCGCGTTTGCGACCAATCGACCAACGTGGAAGTTACATATGTAATATGTTGAAGAAATTAAAAAAAGTTTAGGTAAGTATAAACTAATAAGCTATAAAGTTTTAATTAGATAGGTAGGTATACAAAATAATTTTAATGTTACTTTTATGCCCGTCGTGAGTCAATTATTTATTGTTTCAATGATTAGGGGTTCGATCACACCGACCGGCTCGGAGGGCAGTAGATTTTTTATCACGTTTGTACTTAATAAGATTTATTTTGTTCTTGAGAGTAATTGTTATTTTGTTCTTGACCATAGTACTTAATAAAAATCTACTCTCTGCTCTCTCTCGTCCCTAAGAAATTATGTACCTACACATTATGTAATATCCGCGTCAGTTGGAACACCTTAATAAAAGATTATATTTGGAAATTACCGGCGGAAGTTGGTTTGATTTGGACAAAGCTCTGCTTGGATGAAAGAAGAAAATAAAAAAACATCATCATCAAATAATATTGTATTAAAAATTCGTCATAAATCCTCATTACAATCAAGCATCCAAGAAGGATTTTCAGCAAATCCTCTATCTTCTCTATCCTCTATTTCTTCATCACTACATTCTTCACCATCACTGCATTCTTCACCAATTTCCCCATCACTCTTTTGCGAACATCCCTTCATTTTCCTGATCAAATCTCCCCATTTTAACTTTACACTGCAGAAAGGGCAGCTACCCTCTATGGGGACATACTCCCCTGGTACCAGAAATAGGTCTGCTAAGCAAGTAATGTGACATAAAAGTTCACAACTGGGATTCAAACAAGTGATCTTTGCTTGGCCGTTGGATATATAGGTTGAACATAAAAGGCATTCTTCATCAGGTAGTACGGTGTTCGAGTTTTTGGATTTTAAGTTCCTGCTTTTGACTGGACCTTGGCTGATTGTCATATGTTCTGGTGGTGTTCTTTCAGGCTGAGAAAAATTAAAACAAAGTTTTAAAAAAGAACATGTTTTAAGGGTGTTTAGCTGCATTTATATTCATTTTACTACACTATTAAATATGATACAAACTGAATTTTATTTTATTTGATTTCAAATATGAGGATAGTTTTGAGTATGATATTGGATGGCTACAAAAGTAGAGGAAGACCAGAAAAACAAAAGTATAAAACAAGAAGAATAAGAATAATATTTATTTCCTTATAAACATGCTGTAAAAAGATGGTAGTCAGGCGATGGCGTGTTTTCTGCCAACCTCCATGGGAAAAGGGGGTGAGTTTATGTAAAAAGATCGTGAAATACGCAAAAAATCAAGAGCATACATGTTTTTGCTAAGACATGATACATTGTAATGTAGATGAAGCAATGCAGCCTATCGCAGTCCACTGCTGGACATAAACATCTCACAATATGTGCCACATGACCCTGTCCTCTTCCGGGTGCTGCAATCATGTAGATGTAAAAAAATAAAAGAATTCTTACAGGAAATTCTTCACGATACTCCAACTCCAGCCATCTTATGATCAGTGGCAGTCGACACCACGGTCCTACACGGAGCATCTCACTCAGAACCCTCAGTTTAAATTTGAATTCAGTCTCCTTTCTTGGGATCTTCTTTAAGTTTAGGTGTTGCAACCTTATTGTCTTTGCTGGGTTCTGCCAGGCCCATTCAAACTGAAAAAGAGACATTATAACTAACCAAGTCAGTACAAATTATATATTTAATAATACAAGATACCTACCGTTTTATAAATATGTGGTTATATTATGACTTTACTAATACAAATATTATTTTAATTTAAATGTTAATAGATATTTAATATTTTCTGGAAGTTTAGGATACTTATACAAATTCTTACCCTTAGAGCAGAAATATTATTTGGGAATCCATGCACTATCATCACCATCTTCCTAAAAAGATACTTAATTTTAAAGATAAAGGATAGTTTATTTTTAACTGTTCCCATTAAGTAGTTGGAATATTAGACATTTTAAGAACTTCCTTGCCTTACTAGTCAATAAATAAAACTACGACAGTCATCTTTTGAGTAAAAAGTATTTACGTTGCACGTTAGTTTACGGTAAAAAGCCTCTAGCACGAAACGCCGGTAGTTAACCTACTAAAGTAAAACAATGAATAATTCAGTATTTCTAGCCACTAAACAATTTGATACGTACCAGGGTCCCTTATTATTAGTTCGGTAAGCCCCTCCAGCCCATGTTCCCCTGTTATGTTGCATTATTCTCCTGTTTGGGTCCCGTGTATAACCAATGTATGTGCGCCCTTTGTATTTAGGATTGATGCAGTACAATAAGTAGACCCCGAAGAAATCCTCCACTAGTTCTGGCTCTGACATGTTCACAAGTGTATTCCAGAATGTAGAAACTTAACAATACATACTATTCGATCGATTTCTATTGTTTGTTTGTACCCTGTTGTGTTTTGATTTCCATTTCGAAAATCAGTGAGTTTGAGTTTGACAGTTTTATTTATTTTTTGATTCGGTTTGACAGCTACGTTTAGTAATTGCAATAGATGCAATACTTGCATAGAGAACAGTTAGTTAATCGTTATTATGTATTATATTGCTCCTTTTTGTTTTAAATACAAACGCAATCAGAGATCAGAATAAAATGATAAAGATTTATGACAAAAAGATTTAAATGCAAAGTAGTAGTATGAGCCAAGCAGGAATTAAATGCAAATGGCATACAGCTGTTGTCACCGTTCAGTCTGCTGTCACGCCTGTCACTCTACTTCTATGTCATTGTCAAATGTCAATGTCAACTGTCTAGATATTGCGCTTTGTGCAAAGAGTAAAATATTTATTTGGTAGCTTTGTGTCTTTGTGATGCCGGGAATTACTGGGACACAAGGCATCATATTTTAACACTGCACCGGGAATTAAACAGTGAATTTGTGATCTGGATATTTCTTATTTATGTTTAATTTGTCTGAACTTATATTTTACAAGAACAGGATAGAATGGCTGAGAGTAAAGCGTCCAAAATAAACCAAAATGTTTGTGGACTGTGAGTATAACTAACCTCGTTGTAATGTTTTGTATTGCCGCGGGGTCCCTTGTTAATATATTATATTCCTGTAAACTAACTTACTTATAACTATATGTTTTAAGCACAACTAAACTTCATTACTTATTTAAACTTCCAGTTGCAACGACAAACAGAGCAGATACTGCTGCCCTCGCTGCGAAATTTTCTACTGTTCCTTAGACTGCTACAAATCGCAGAAGCACCAGCAATGCTCGGAAAGTTTCTACAGAGAATGCGTGAACGACGAACTGACGTCACACCACGCTGATGACGAATCTAGAGACAAAATGATGGAGATTTTAAAACGAATGCAGAATGAGGATGTAGACAACATTGACATAGACAATTTGATAGAATATGATGATGAACCGGCTGATTCCGATGATGAGCCTGGAATAGACCTTGAAGAACGGATAAAAGACTTGAACCTTGATGATGCAGATGCAGTATGGAATGCCCTGACTGAAGATGAGAGGAACGAATTTGAAGCACTCTTAAATCAAGGGGATGTAGGGTCTATTATGCCACAGTGGGATCCATGGTGGGCATATAGAAGGGATAAGAAGCTGGTGGAAGATGTTGGTGTTAATGTGGATGATGGAGAGGCTTTGAAGCTATGTCCAGAGTTGAAAGCTGTGCCTAAGTTTGAGACTCTGACTGTAAGTGTGCATTTATCCTAGTTGGTACAATAGACTAGAAAGCAGAAAAGCTTTTTGGCTTGTATCTGAACTTTTAACTACTTAAGACAAACAGCTTTTCTTACAAGGTTTGCTGTATTCAGTTACTCTGAAATTGACCACAAATGGGTTGAAATAGGGTGCCTCATATTATTAGTATGATTCAGTTCTTTATTTGCAAATTCTGTACTTGGAGGGTATTCAGCAGAACCCTATTACTGAGCCTTCTCTGTCCGTCAGTTAGTCTGTCTGTCAGCGGACTGTATCTATTGATCGGAAATAGGTTGACAGTTTAAATTTCACAGAATGTGTTCATCTATACTTAGCGCCTACAAAAAAATACTTGAAGTTAAACTCAAATTCTCTTGTCATAAATTCTAACTTTTAGTAAATACACCTGTGCAGTAGTGAAACTAATATCCCATACTATCATTTCAGGCAGTAACACCATCCCTGGCAATCAAGAACAACATTACAAATGTGCTAGCATCGTATGCCTTCGTATTGCGCTACTTCAATGGAGAGATAGAACCGAGAGAGGCTGTGATATGTCTGCTCAATATATGTGACAATTTGGATAGCAATGCCAACTTTGACGATCCAGCCATCGCTTTGGAGTCCGTTGCACAGAAGTGTCTTCAGGTAGTTTTTTAATACATACTCGTATTCTCAGTATACCACGAGGGAGATGGTGGGGCGAAATGGATGTCTTCTTTGAGAATTGGAGAGATGTTGCACAGCATCATGACCGTTGGAAGGAATGGAGGGAGGCCTTTGCTGAGCAGTGGCTATCTATAATAATAATAATTCTCAGCAAAGTAAAAAGCGGAATCGGGATAAAGGCAAGTTTCTCTTGCCCTTATCCCGATTAATTTAGGGTCGGTGAGCATTTGTCTTCTTCCGTAATTCTCTGTTTCTCGTCATCTCTTGAGACACCTCCTTTCTAGCCATATCATTCTTAACACAGTTCATCCATTGTTTTTTTGGTCCTTCTCTACTCTTTTAACCATCTAGTAAAATTCACATGTCATCAAAATATAATAGGATGTTGGTTTATATTGTGAGTCAAATTCAGATAAAAAGACAGCCTTGTTAGTCTATCAGACATTGTTACTCATGAGGTCCTGGTAGCAATTCCTGGGTCGAGTTTTCCCATTAGGAATTTACAGTAGCAGCCACTGAGTCTAAATTTGTACCTGGTTGATGGCACTAGACTTGCCCCCTATTACGTACGCCCTAAACATAACTGGTGAAATGTGGGTGTACTAATAGGTACACCTCTGCCTAACTCTATGGGGATTACAGGCGTTATTATTTTTTTTTTTCTTGATAATTTCAGAGTGAACTCATTCAGACAGACGAAGCTAGTCTCACAGTAATGAAAAAGGACACATTCCTAATTATCAGAGGACCCAGTGAAGAAAACGAGAAATATTATTGCCAAGCAGCCCTATCACATTTACACCACATACTAACAAAGGCTAAATCTATAGGAAAACAAGAGAAACCTGATGAAAAGACTGTAAAAGAAAAAGCAGAGTTTTCTAGAAAATTTCCCGAGCATGAACAGGAACATTTACCTAATTTAGATATAAGCAAAGTGAAAAAGTGTTTGAAAAAGGTAGAATTCTACTTGTCTTATATAGAAAGTTACAATATGGATTTTGAATAAATCATTTACCATAGTTGATTTGGTAAGTTTATTGATTTCTAAGCAAATACTCCAACTCTAACCCCCGTATTTATAGTCAAGTCAAAGTAATTACTTGGACTTAAGTAATTACTTATGCAATAGGCAAGAATTTAAACGAAGTTAGAACCGTCAATGAAAGCAAAACTAAGAATTCTAACGTTTGATAGTTCTAACATTAAGGAATTACTAAACTACAGAGAAAAAATCGTATCTTAAACAATGACATTTACTCAAGTAATAGTAATTACTTGTTTATAAATACGGGTGTTTAACACCCGCATAAGTAATTACTTAAGTGCAAGTAATTACTTTGACTTGACTATAAATACGGGGGTTACTTAGTACAGGGGAGACCTCCTGGTCATTAAGCCGTCTTATTATTAAAATGGCCACTTTAGCAGATCATAACATGAATTGCGTCAGTTGACCAAGTGCTCGATCGGAAATCAGGATACGCGTCGGATACGCTATTTTGCAAGATGCGGTGTACGGGACACAAAAGTGAATTTAGGAATAGACTCAGGAGTTTATTACGTAGGTAAGGGCTCCCACACATAAACACGATACGACGTCACGTCGTAGATTTCCACGACGCGACGTCGTAGATTTCCACGACGCGACGTCGTATCGTGAAACGACGCCGCATCGTTGTACGACGTCGCAACGTGCCACGGCACAGCACGTCGTCGTGACGATAAGAAAGATATTATGGATGGATCCAGTATTTTCTTTGTATTTGTTTCTTCTTTATCCGTCTTCATAATATTAGCAGGAGGAGAACACGTCTAGTGTGGTCAATTTCTCGAAATTAATCGCCACCGTCAATACGACGACGTCGTTCAACGAGGCACGTTGTCGTGCCGTGGCACGTTGCGACGTCGTACAACGATGCGGCGTCGTATCGTGTTTATGTGTGGGAGCCCTAATCACGTCAAACTTCTGCTGCTACTTAAGCTCTCTCAAACTTTCCAATTACTGAGCTTGGTGAGAATAAAGCAGTCATCATGCGTTCCTAAAACGCAGCCATGATTATAAATAATATAGAACTGAGCACTGTTTAGTTATTACAGAAAATAGAGCAACGAGTACAACAAACATACCTACGTCACTTTGCTCCCATTATTTTAACAGGCGCTGCGCGCTCCCATAATTTTAAACTCGTGGCTAGCTTAAAGTAAGAATAAACAAGTATATAAATAGTGATTTAAGCAATCTTTCTTTCATGAAAAATTTTAGTAATTCCACAAAGTTACTACTTTACAGAGATTTGTCCAGTCATTATGATGTCGGAATGGACGGTCATCCTTAAATGTTCAATATTTCAAACACTTTTAATTTATGATATAATCAATTCTCTCATCATGGTAAGCAAATATTAGCAAATATAATAATAATAATAGCTAATATTTATTCAAATATTAGCTACCCTTTCGTTATGGGCATGCTCAGCGCAGTTGAGCTGTTTAATTAATTGTTAAGCTGTTTGTTGTTATTTGTTTATAAATGTGCTGCTCTTTTGTGTTGCTGCTGTCCATTAGCGAATAAATACATATTC
Source organism: Diarsia dahlii (assembly GCA_949775195.1). Taxonomy (NCBI): domain Eukaryota; kingdom Metazoa; phylum Arthropoda; class Insecta; order Lepidoptera; family Noctuidae; genus Diarsia; species Diarsia dahlii. The sequence continues at coordinate 7,079,927 of OX459210.1, read as the reverse complement.
TATTCTATTCTATTCAATTGATAAGCAATGTTTAGGCACAATTTCAAAGCTAAAAGCGACTGTTGACCTGCGATTCTGATGTTCACAAATATTTTATTTCACAATATAATGATACTAGCGGATCCTGGCAGACGTTGTCCTGTCCGGACAGCAACGCCGCTTACCGGGTCCAATTGTGTTTTCAAACCATCCAAGAACCCTTCGATCAATAATTGATCGAAGCAAGAACCCATTGAAATACTTATCCCCAGAAAGTTGTGTGCGTTTCGACCGCGCGGCCATGACGTTTTTTTTTTAAAAAAAACTATACCAAGATTATGTAAAAGTTTGTAAAAGTTGATTCCCAAAACCATAAATTTGTCAAAGTTATGGTTACAAAGTTGGAAGGGTTTGAACGTCGCCGCGCCATTGAAACGCGGAGAACCGCACGGCCACGGAGATCTTTAAAACTAAGCGTTGCAGAGACCTGAAAGGGGTTTGAACTTTTTTGTATGGGAGCTGGCATATCGACCCACCGCCATTTTGATTTTTTTTCGAAATCGCGGCCCACGATGAAAGTGGTATGTATTAATAGAGGACATTTAGACGAACAAAAAATGTCATAAAACTTGGTACCTAAAGTGTCACGTAATCGAGATATTTGAAGGTAAAGATCGACATTTGAGTACAATGACCACATCAAAAATAGACCATTTACGTGTCTATAGGGGTAGATTATTGTTATTACAGTTTATTGAAAGAGAGTACACACATTACATACTACTAGGAACACGAGAAAACTATTCTTGGACATAACATACCGTTTATTGCGATGCGAAGCGATTTTCTCGTGCGTATAATAATAATCAACCTGGGAACTATTATTTGGATACAATTTAACGCCTATAAACGTAATAAGTCTATTTTTAATGATTGTCGTTGTAATCAATTGTCGATCTTTACCTTTAAATATCTCGGTAACGTGACACTTTAGGTACCAAGTTCCTTGACATTTTTTGTTCGTCTATATGTCCTCTATCCATACATAACACTTTCATTGTGGGCCGCGATTTCGAAAAAAAATCAAAATGGCGGCCGGGTTGATATGCCACATCGGTTCTATCCCCTTTGGGTAACTAACAGATCGAATATGTAAAAAAATTGTAAAAATATAGAAAAAAAAGTTGATGTAGCACTCGAAGACTGCCGCGGTAAAGCTATTGCATAGCATTTTTTATCAACTTATGCAAATAATTATTTATTTATTTTATTTACGCAGTATTTTTTAAAAAGAATTTAAATTATATAAGTAAATCAAAAGTAACCTTCATAGACTAAGCTAGTAAGAAACTCTATGACAAAATTTAAAAGAAAAAGTATTGACAGCTTGTCAGCCTGACGTAAGTGTTTAGATATTTTATAAGAAAACGAATCGTTTTCTAAGACCGATTCGCAGAATAGTAATGCAAAAACCAATAAAACGTATGATAGATGCGTAATAATAATAAAATGAATGTATATAGAGTACTCGAGGAGTACTCACTCATTATCTTTCACTATTTTTTCGTGACTTTCTTCATTAATAAATGCACTTTGTTTATTCATATTTAAATCACTTTGTACACAAATTATACGAGTAAGAATATTTTAGAAGGAGGAAGCAGAGAGACAAAACTTTACACCTTTACAACGTGAGGTTATAAATTATTTCATTTGACAACCTTGTTATTTTCCGTAACCATAGCAACCTGGTTGAATACTGAATCTTGAATATTTTCGTTAGGGAATTTCTGGATTCGCTCTCCACGCTCAAGGCCCGCGATAGAAGCTATGCAATAGCTTAAAATCCTAGGTTTATATTTTAGGAGCTGTACAACTAAAACACCCATGGCCGCGCCATTGAAACGGTAAAAACCACGTTATCGCCGATATCTTGCTGAAAAAGCATCGTAGAGGTCTGGAGTTTCTTGTAAAACCTAGATTTGAATTTGTCAAACATTGTAAAAATACACAAAAAAAAATCCTAGGTTTACATTTTAGGAGCTGCTAGACTAAAACCCCATGGCCGCGCTATTGAAACGGTAAAATACCACTTCATCGCCGATATCTCGCTGAAAAAGCATCGTAGAGGTCTGGAATTTCTTGTAAAACCTAGATTTGAATATGACAAATATTGTAAAAATACGCAAAAAAATCCTAGGTTTATATTTTAGGACCTGTTAAACTAAAACTTGTGTATTTTTACAATGTTTGGGGAGCAAGCGACGTACCCGTGTACGTGTAGCCCGTGTGAGAAGCAGCTCGTCCTGAGGTCGACACCCGCTGCCCTCAGTGTCTGCTCCTGTGACTTATTGGTGGTCATCGCGAAGCAAACACTCACGGGGAACTGTACGCGCTTGAACTGGAACGGGAAGTTATGAGGTATGAGGGGAATGCGTGGTATAAATACTGCCTCGCCGACGCCACAACCCGTAAGACTTTAAGGCAGGTCCCGTTACACATCTTCGGAGGAATGCATTCGTTAATTGCTGCAGCCTGATCATTTTTGAGCGTCAAAATGGCCCGCTCACACACCCAAGAATTCTGCTGGTGCGGTATACAACTGATGTCCCCGACACACAGCGAATTAGTTCTATTCTAGTTCTGGATACAACTCTACCGAAAGACTCTGGAAGCACCACCTGTCCACCTCTCTCCTCTGGTAGAGTGCCTTCGTCAAGACTTAGAAGGACATCGGAGAATTCTTGAGCACGTGCATTTCCGCCGAGCCGAGCTCTCATATTAATGGTCAAGCGCAGCGTACGAACTCGTGACCACAACGAAGATCGTTTCAACGAAGCATTCAACTCGTCAGCCCTCGATCCCCGCGTCACCACGGGAAGCGTTTGTCGGAAATTGCCACCGAACAGAACTGTGACATCACCTATCAATTGTTCGTTCCTGCGGATATCCTGCAGGGTTCTGTCCTCGGCCTCAACCTCCCCTTCTATTGGCCATCGTACACACATCCCATACGATCAGTGAGCAATCCTTGAGCACGTGTCAATCCCTTATCACTGTTACGTGACACACCACAAACAGGCGTTTCGGCGCTCTCTAAATCGATAGGAATTTTAAACATGGCATGTGCTGTCTTGCCACCCGAAAGCAGTGTGGCAGCGATCCTCGACGACGGTACAGCAATGGCAATTTTGCCTTGCCTCCTGACCTCTGCAAGTATGCCAGTGGTAACAAATGTTTTTCCTGTTCCAACAGGAGCATCCAAGAAAAACATTTTACTCTGGTTTTGCCCAATGCTTTCAAGGACGGTGTCATAAATTTGTTTTTGCTCCGAAGAGAACAAAGTGACATGGTCATTTCGTATGGTGGTCATTTCGCCCGGATCGTAAATTGTCTCAGCGTTATACTCCCGATTTCCACGGTCTTGATGCGGTGATCATTGGGGAGCTGATAACCCATATTCGATCAGTGGATTGCCGCCGATAGAAATTACCACGTCTTGAAGTGAACTGAGACAGGTGTTCAGCACGCATTCATCAGTTACTTCGACTTCATCTCCAGTAGCACCCCTCACAGCTCGTAGAAAATCTTCAGACAGGTGATGGCGATACTTCTCCCACAAAGCTACCGGGTTTGCGCCACTCTCTCAAAACTCTCCACAAAACACCAAGATGACGGCAAACAGATGACGCATGCGGCTGGGACTGTCACTGATGCTCGCCTCCGCGAGGGTGTCATCCCAGTTTTGGTCACCGTCGAGAAGGTGACATGCTACTCAGGTTGCGCGGAAAGTGGGATACACCATGCCATCAAATGTCCTCAGAAAGACGAAAGACGTTGGGCCTCGGATCGTGTAAACCGCAGAAAATAGCATTCGCCATTATTCGGGTGCACGGTATAAACTCTTCCCAATGCGGTGTCCTTTTGCTTGTCGTACGTGTAATATAAAGGCACTCGGTGTCCTTTTGCTTGTCGTACGTGTAATATAAAGGCACTCGTCATTCGTAAGGAACCTCGCAAACTGGTCGACTTCACGTTGATTAGGTACACGTTGTTACAGAATGCGTTGAAGAAATAAAGGTTCACTGCTCGTTCCCTGTAGGTGATAGCGTGATAATATGTAACCTATGTGTTGACCCGACTTCTTAATTTCGTGCCTGAAGTAAATCCTTGCCGTACTTTTTGAGTTTATCCCGGACAGACAAAAATTCTAAATACTATATTTCTTTAAAAAAAATATTCAATGTGCAGTTTTGACTTTCCTACCATTTTATTATACCTATTTATAGATAAGTAGGTAGGTACTTGTTACCTAAGTAAAGAAGTCATAAGCGTGTAATAGCAAGTAATTATTCCATATTTCTAAGTGCTATTTAAATTAACAGTGTTTCTAGAGAATATCTTTTGTTGATTTTTTTTATTGTTTTATTATGTATTATGACCTTACTCTTCGCCACTGTTCTGCCGATTTTGTGCTTCCGTCGGCTAATGAGTTGGGTCAAAGAGGACTCCCACAATAGGGGATCGGACTGACTCAAAAAAATATGATTCTGTTTAGTCCGTCAGTTAGATCATCAAAAAATATTGGATAGGTACGTGTTTTTTGTTTTATCAAATTAATAAAAAAAACACGAAGATGAAACTCGTCAAAGATCATGGAGTGGGGCTTGAAACGTCACTTTGTAGGTAAAAAATGTACTAGCATACGACGTCACACGAGTTTTCGAAGCACTGTATCGTCTTTTATTGTTTATTTTAATTACGAATTTTAATTTATATTGAATAGTTACAATTACTAATTTTGAATATATTGTAAGAGAATGCTCGCGTTACGTCACTATACTCGCCTCGCCTATAAAAACCAGGCGCAGCGGGTAAAACGTCCCTTTGCTGCTCGACGCTTGGACTGGACGGACGTTAGATTCATAAGTCAGTTGTAATGTTACGTAAGCCATTTTGAGTTTAGTTTGTCGTAAAAATCATAAAGTGAGTTTGTGTTTTGTTGTGTTAATTTTAAGACTTACTGGACTGTAAGTTAATTGTGCTGGTTGTAATTTGAGTCAATTATAAAGTAAAAATGGTTTTTTTTGTTGTTAATTGTTTTTTTTAAATAAATTTCCACTTCTGAAACTTATATCAGAAGTGGGATAAAGGACTTTTCAGGCCCACTTAGACGAAGTCTCGTAGCTGAAAATTGTTTTGAACAGAGAAGCCGTTCTTTTACTTTTAAATTTTATTTTGCAACTACTCACTTTATTATTTTTCTTTTTATTCGATTGTCTGACCTGTTTTAGTTGTTTGTCTGATTTAATCCCGATTTTCTTGTGATAATGGGGCGTGAAAAGCCGCATACTCGCGACAAACGGTCACGTACTCGGGATTAAGTCACGGGTGCGCAAACGACGTCGATCCCGTGGGTCATTGATCGCACTAGTGGTAGATCGTACCGCGATTCGAGTAGTAGTCGTCGTACTCCATGAGATGGCTTGCGTAATCGAGATTGGCATGATTTTATAGTCCCGAAAGGCACCAATCGTGTAGTAGGGATAGGCGCGATACGCGTAGGTCGTTCGCGTAGCGACATTGCAGCATTGGCAATAGAAAACGCACACGTACTCCTTCACCGCCGGTTCAAACGAGTTCTACTTAGAAGAATAGTGGGTTTACTTTCGTCCCTGATACAAGTAAGGTCGAACCATTGTTATAATTCGTTGGTCTTGTGGTCGCAAGCGCGACTGCTGAGCATGAAGGTTCTGGGTTCGATTCCCGGGTCGGGCAAAGTTTTATTGTCTGGATTTATGCTTTTGGTTGGTGGCAATAGGCTCGCCCCTATTACATAGGAGTTAACATAACTGGCGAAATGTGGGGATACTGGGTACCTCTGCCTTACCCTTTGGGGATTGCAGGCGTGATGTTATGTTGTGTGTGTGTGTTTATTAAGTCACTGGGGCAATTGGCAATGCCTCGGACGCATTGGTGGTTGTTTACATGGTGGTGCTAAGACGAGGCTTAAAGATTGAGTGACCAACAACAGTACGTGGACCAATTTTAAACCCGAATTTTGGTCAGTGTCTGCGTGAAGTTGATATGGCCACTGTGCTATATGACGTTATGAGTACGAATTCGAATAAATGTACCACACATGCAGGCTATGCCTGAAAGTCCTTGATGCGGTTGAATATCGTCAAGGGACTGTCGTTGGTTCGATTCCCGCACGGAACAACCTTTTGTATGGCGTACAGATAGTTTTTCCGGGTCTTGGTATTTGTGTATGTGAGTTTAAATATTTGTGAAAGTACCCACGACACAGGAGAAATTGCTAGTGTGGGGCAACGTTGTGATTTGTGGTATATCTGATGCTTAAATAAAAGCCGCAATTATGAACAAAACAAAATACAGTCAAGTCTTGTTTTCTGTATATTTGAAACCCAAAAGTGCAGTTGTTTGCACATCAAACTCATGATCTGCGTAAACTCAAACAACTACGCAATATGATCAGTTGACTTGTTTTTCGTGTGAAGAAGTAGGCCGTATACAGGTTCACTGTAAAGTCTGATAAGTCTTAGTCTAGTCTTTTTAGCTTTATTAAAGAAGGTGCCTAAGACACATGATTGGCTAAGGAAGAAGCCAACGGGTCACGTACCAGTCGATGTTCATAAAGGTTTTGATGAAGTTAGTTTCTATCGGCTGTATTGTGTTCGACCGTACCAGTAGTTATTGCGTAGTCGTGGCTCGGTTGAAATTGGAGTTTTTTTGAGGAAACTCAAGTCGACTGTGTGTGCGATGCGCGTTTAGCTCTGGTTGAGGTCAGGGTCTGGAAAGACCTTAGTGTGAAGTCAAATAGTGATCGACTTGTTTACTAGTCAGTTAGAGATCTGTGGTTTTACTCGAAGATTTTTGTGAACCTGGCATTTGTTTTGACGCAATAATGTTTTTAAGATTGATTTGAACGACTATGTTACATGACCCAGGGTGGTTGATTGTTGTATTTTCGATAATTTCCAGTTTGGCCACGTTTGATTTTATCAAAAAGAGTAGGACCTAATGGATGTTTGGTCAGGAGTGACCGAGTGGAACAAAATTCTGTCGTAGATTTGTCTCTTTGCAGAGTAACCATTACATAAGAACGTGTGGCGTGTGATATGTAACGCAACGCTGCCTGGTCTCATAGCAGTGGTTGCCAGGGCTGCGCAACAGTGACGCCATGAACGTGCACGTGGCCGCAGGCCGCCGCCGCGCGCCTGTGTGCCTTATTGACGTTGCCGAGCGTGTCAATGCAGGCTGACTGCGCGCCCTACTGGCGTTGCCGAGCGTGTCGCTGCACGCTGACTGCGCGCCCTACTGGCGATGCCGAGCGCGTCGCTGCACGCTGACAGCGCGCCCTACTGGCGCAGTTGTGCGTGGCACACCACGGTGCCAGCGCGCCCTACAGGCGCAGTTGTGCGTGGCACACCACGGTGCCAGCGCGCCCTACTGGCGCAGTTGTGCGTGGCACACCACGGTGCCAGCGCGCCCTACTGGCGCAGTTGTGCGTGGCACACCACGGTGCCAGCGCGCCCTACCGGCGCAGTTGTGCGTGGCACACCACGGTGCCAGCGCGCCCTACTGGCGCAGTTGTGCGTGGCACACCACGGTGACAGCGCGCCCGACTGGCGCAGTTGTGCGTGGCACTCCACGGTGCCAGCGCGCCCTACTGGCGCAGTTGTGCGTGGCACACCACGGTGCCAGCGCGCCCTACTGGCGCAGTTGTGCGTGGCACACCACGGTGCCAGCGCGCCCTACTGGCGCAGTTGTGCGTGGCACACCACGGTGCCAGCGCGCCCTACTGGCGCAGTTGTGCGTGGCACACCACGGTGCTAGCGCGCCCTGCTGGCGCGGTTGAGCGCATGGCCCCGGCTACTGGCGCGGTTGAGCGCATGGCCCCGGCTACTGGCGCGGTTGAGCGCATGGCCCCGGCTACTGGCGCGGTTGAGCGCATGGCCCCGGCTACTGGCGCGACCTGGCTTGGTCAAGCGCGTCGCTGCAGGACTACTGCTACTTATTTGTCGTGAGCATGCAAACGTTTGGGCGTCTGCTCTGCTCTGCTCCGCGGTCATAGTGGAGACATGTGGAAGTTTTGGGCTTCAGTCTCAATGACGCGGTGTGTCACAAAATCATTAGCGATGCATTGAATCTCTTGGGTTTGAAGCTGTTTCAATTTTAAAAATCACTATTGGTGGTCTTTGTTGCTGTCGCTTGAGTGCACGCTTGCGCCTGGAACACTGGTAAAATTTATGGACTCTAACTTATGAAATTACTTCGCTTTGAATAGGCTTCAAACCATAGTGGTCATGTTATTTATTTGCTCATGTGTTCACTTTCATGTGTTTGCAGATCTGGTTGTGAGAGATGGATCTGAGGACAGTGGTGCCCAGAAACGTGTGCCACGTTCTTTGAGCTTTGGCTGCTGTGCTGTACTGCGGTGCCGCTGGTAGCAGGCGCGTGTGTGTCGCCGGTTGTGATGGCACCTGTTGCTGAGTCACTGGTGGCCGCATAAATTTGGCCATGTGTGGTCAATTTGTGGTCTCACACGTATGAATACGGTCTGCGTGTTGAGAGAACTCGTGCGTATGAATACGGTCTGCGTATCGAGTGGGCTTGTACACATGATTGCGGTCAGTGTATGAGTCAGCTTACACGTATGAATACGGTCTGCGTGTTAAGCGGCTTGCACGTATGAATACGGTCTGCGTGTCAAGCGGGTCTGCAGGTTGTCAGACCATGTTGCAGGTGGTGAGAGCTGAACGCTGGTCGTGGTCGCAGCTGCGGTCACCGTCAGCAAGACGGCAGCATAGAAACCTCCTCTTACGCGCTGGATACGTACAGGACAATGCCTTGGCTTTATTTTTATAAATGCTTTGAGAAAGATGGATGTGTGTGTCTATCCAAACTTATGAACTATTTGAGAGAACGATGAATGAATTAGTTGGCTGAAAATGAATGGAACTTAGTGAGAGGTTGAACGCTTTTACACAAATTGCTGGATAGCTTCTAACAAGATCTTGTTTTCAGATGAAGATACTGATGACGACTCTGAACAAACGGGGTCCTCTACTGCGGTCAACCCGGCGCTTCTGCCAGCGGGCGAAGTGGAGCTCGAAGTGCCGACCTCTCCCAGCGCGGCGCGCGGGTCCTAGCGGGGCCTCCAAGAGCTTGTGTCGAGGACGACACTTCGTCAGGAGAGGCCGTGTAAGAGAATGCTCGCGTTACGTCACTATACTCGCCTCGCCTATAAAAACCAGGCGCAGCGGGTAAAACGTCCCTTTGCTGCTCGACGCTTGGACTGGACGGACGTTAGATTCATAAGTCAGTTGTAATGTTACGTAAGCCATTTTGAGTTTAGTTTGTCGTAAAAATCATAAAGTGAGTTTGTGTTTTGTTGTGTTAATTTTAAGACTTACTGGACTGTAAGTAAATTGTGCTGGTTGTAATTTGAGTCAATTATAAAGTAAAAATGGTTTTTTTTGTTGTTAATTGTTTTTTTTAAATAAATTTCCACTTCTGAAACTTATAATATTTATTAGTTTGAATGATTTAGAAATTACAATCTGAATATTTGTACGCCGTTGACGGCAAGACATAGTTGATCCTTGGATCCTATTAACATGACAATGACATCTGCACTTTTTATTTACACATGTACTACAAATAAAAATATTAGAATTTGAATTCATTTTTTGTTTACGTGAAAAAAGAAAAAATTGTGTTCAATATTTTTTGGAAATCTAACTGACGTACTAAACAGAATCATATTTTTTGGGTCAGTCATCATATCCCCTATTGTCTTGGGTGGCTTGAACAGCCCGTGGCACGGTGGGCTGAAAATCGGCTTTCATAGACTTAAGCATTTTATTTTGGAAGTGCCAGTTTTTATGCCGGATATCACTTCTATTAGTTATAACAATATACAAAAATGACACCAGAATTGATTCTGCACAAAAACGAAGGAATTATAATTTTTTTACGAAAATTTTGTATGGAGCTAGTATGAAAAATCAAAATATCTCTAAAACGGCAGGGATAACCGTAATATCCTTATAGGGGGTTATAGTACTAATTATTTATGATTTTTTGACATACGTTACATAATGTTTGAAGATGCCGTTTTTTTTTTAAAAATCGTCAAAATATTTTTATTTACTTTTACATATGAAATGTTCCTTTTAGTGTTTAAGTTGAAGAATTCAGAGCTTTAACAACTCCTAACATAAAATAGCATCACCCCTATAGACCTGAAGAACTAGACAGAGGTGTGTAGTATCTTGTTGATCTTGTACGATTTCCAACAATACCAAATAGTTGAATATCAGTGTCAAAGTGCCCATGCTGTCGCTTCTTTTTTAAAGAAAGGGTAATGAAATTGTTAATTGATCATACCCTAAAAGTATGATTACAACATAACCCCGGACACATAATAATAATAATATATATATTAATAATATTCTTATAGGGGGTTATAGTACTAATATTATTTATTTTTACATATGAAACTTTTCAAAACGATCCATTAACTGTGTCAAAGTTAAGAACATCGTTAGGAAGCATGCTTTTTCCCCAAATATTAAGAACTAGCTTTTGCCAACGGCTTCGCCCGCGTGAAAATGACGATTTTCCATACAAACTTTCATCCCCTATTTAACTCCCTTAGGGGTTGAATTTCGGAAAATCCTTCCTTATTCCTTGTCTACATAATAAAGGGAACCTCTGTGCAAAATTTCAGCTTTCTAGGTCCAAGGGTTTGGGCTGGGCGTTGATGAGTCAGTAAGTCAGTCAGTCAGGACTTCTCTTTTTATTTATATAGATAGATAGACGATAATATGTAAAAAAAAATAGACTGTATATATAAAGTCCCATTAAAATAGGTGGACAAAATTTCAGAAATCATTCAGACCACCAAAATAAGGACGATGGTAAAAATAATAATAAGAAAAACGCATTTAAGTACCTACTTATAGAGGACGAGTTTGTTCTAGACCTAGAGTGCCTTCAATTTATTATTCTAAGTTAAAAAAAAACAGTTTATTTAATATTGAAATTAAAATTGATAGGTAATTTAAATAAAACAGAAGTAACAAAAATAATATCTAAGTGCTATAAATTCAATTATACAAAATATTTACTTACTTCTGTTTTATTTAAATTACCTATCGATAAAAAGTATATAAACAGTCTATTTTTTTTTGAGAAATAATTAATCGAGCCACAGTTTTTTTAATTGTCCACAGGATCAAACTTCTAATTTTATAACTCAGCCACGGGAAAATTATATAGCCTCTAATATACTAATTCGTCTTCTTTACAACGCCCACTAAATATTCTATAGAAAGCATCAAGTGACGATCAACATTTATATTAACTTGTCCTTGTTATTTATACATAGGCACCTAATTTACTAACTCAGCCACGGAATTTATATCTCACCACCATTTTACATTTTACAGCTTCAACACAAGGCCCTCAAAAAAATATAAATGAAGCGACCGTAGTCAACATCATTTATTATAACTTCGCATGTAAAATAATACATCACATTCTTTTATCGTGAAAATAGCAACGGAAAGATTTGGCGCGAGCGCGCGAGACGACAGCGACCGGCCATTTGCACCAATCAGAGAGCGCCAACGTATATTATATATGAAATGTCAACTTTTGATATACTTTAGATTATTATATTTACGTTAAAAATACCTATTAGTTACAGAAATGTTTTTACCATTGTCTAATTGACTAGTCACAGGCAGACTGTATGATTCGTTATTGTAAACTGAGGGAAATAGGTTAGGTTAGGTTAAAACTGTGACCAAACGCGCGCGAGCCGAGCGAGCGAAGCGAGCGGCGCCGCGGCAGCGGCCGGCGAGCGCTACTTCCGAGTTGCTTGCAGAAATTTTTTCACAATTTATTGTCTAGTTTTCCGATAAAAATGAAGTTCTGAAGCGATTCTGTCGATAATTTTTGTAGCACAACATGTAAATAAAATCGATCTTTAGGACATTCGATACTCTGAACTTCAATATTTAGGTCATTAAGTACTCTGAACTTCTGTAATTAAGCCTTTCGATGACACGACAGGAGTTTATACATACTATTAGTGGCTATAATATAATATTTGATGACAATTTTAATTAAATTTTGATGCTCAGTTAATGTGGCATGAGTTATAATTTAAACGTACTGAGTTAATAAATTAGAAGCTAATTGAATATTTTTTTGATGCCATATAATAATATTTTAGAAGTTTACTGTTTGAATTGTTGTTACAAATTTAGATGCTAAAAAATAATCACGATGCTGAGTTGTATTTAGAGTGGCTTTAAAAAAGATAACTTGTGGCTAAGATAGTATTATTTAGATGCTCGTTAATTGTGGCTGACTTAGTAATTTAGAAGGCAAGTTAGATTTTTAGATGCAAATAATGCTATTAAAAAGAAGCCGGTTTAATTAGCACCCTTTTTTTTCACATATTTTTAATATTTGGGGAAAAAGCATGCTTCCTAACGATGTTCTTAACTTTGACACAGTTATTGGATCGTTTTGAAAAGTTTCCTAAGTAAAAACAAATAATATTAGTACTATAGTGCTTTAAGGATATTATTATTATTATGTGTCCGGGGTTATGCTGTAATCATACTTTTAGGGTATGATCAATTAACAATTCCATTCCCCTATCATTCAATAAAAAAAGTAGTTAAAAAACTAAAAAACCCGACTGAAAAAACTGAAAAGTAAAAAAACAAGCACATTTTAAATTAAACAAAACTTGGAAGCAGGCGGGGTTCATTCTATTTTCTTTCATTTCATAATTTAATATTCAAATGAACCCCGCCTGCTTCCAACTTTTGTTTAATTTAAAATGTGCTTGTTTTTTTACTTTTCAGTTTTTTTCAGTCGGGTTTTTTAGTTTTTTAACTACTTTTTTTATTTCCAACTTTTTAGTTATTTTGTGCTTGTTCTTTCGTTGGTCGCGTAAAATTCTTCGCAGATGATTTATTTTAACTTTTATGTTTGTTTATAGGATTTTTCACTTTGAATTTCTTTTAAACATAGAAGTGTTTTATATTTTTGTAATCTCCTTTTAAAACCCTTTATTTTGATACCCTACTCGATGGTATTGGAAAAAAAAATTTTTTTGAACTCCGCGATTTGGCCCCCAAAATCGCCAATTTTTTTTTTGTTTTTTAATTTTAATGTAGCCTATAACACTCGCGCCATCAAGACGAATCCAACGACGTATATTTCATTCAAATCCCTTCATCCGTTTTGGAGTTATGAGGGAACAAAGAAACGGACATACATACATACATACACGTCAAACACATAACCCTCCTTTTGGGCTTCGCCGCAGTCGGGTAAAAAGAAGCGACAGCATGGGCACACCTCTGTCTAGTCCTTCAGGTCTATAGGGGTGATGCTATTTTATGTTAGGAGTTGTTAAAGCTCTGAATTCTTCAACTTAAACACTAAAAGGAACGTTTCATATGTAAAAATAAATAAAAATATTTTGACGATTTTTTAAAAAAAAACGGCATCTTCAAACATTATGTAACGTATGTCAAAAAATCATAAATAATTAGTACTATAACCCCCTATAAGGATATTACGGTTATCCCTGCCGTTTTAGAGATATTTCGATTTTTCATACTAGCTCCATACAAAATTTTCGTAAAAAAATTATAATTCCTTCGTTTTTGTGCAGAATCAATTCTGGTGTCATTTTTGTATATTGTTATAACTAATATAAGTGATATCCGGCATAAAAACTGGCACTTGCAAAATAAAATGCCTAAGTCTATGAAAGCCGATTTTCAGCCCACCGTGCGTGGCCCTCCCGGCAAGCGACCCAACACTACGTCCTGGAGGGACTCCGCAAGCTCCAGAAGCAACTCTAATTGCCTGACGGAAACTCGCCGTCGTCGTGCAGGCATCTTATACCTAATAGATGGATATTGAAAATCATTTATATGTTAAAGTATCTTTTAAAAGTATAGTAGTATTTTTAATACATTAAGATGAAGTTAAAAAACCGGCCAAGAGCGTGTCGGGCCACGCTCAGTGTAGGGTTCCGTAGTAATAATTCTTTTTTTGTTTGAAAAAAGATATGTTCAGGATAATAAAATATGTAAACGAAGTTAAAAAAAAAATGCTTGCTTAAACGATTATACTTACTACAAACTTACTTAGTCCAAAAATTATTTTGTACAACTTTTTGTCTTTTTTGTACAAAAACTGTTTCCATCCAAGTTCAAAATGATTTTCCTAGAAAGTCCTTATGAAGTTCTACTTATCAGATTTTTTTCATATTTTCTAAACTTATGGTTCAAAAGTTAGAGGGGGGGGGGGACACATTGTTTTTTACTTTTGGAGCGATTATTTCCGAAATTATTGACATTATCAAAAAATGATTTTAGTAAACCCCTATTCATTTTTAAATACCTTTCCAACAATATATCACACGTTAGGGTTGAAATAAAAAAAAAAACACTTTCCACTTTACATATAGGGCTATCCTATTATAACGTTTTTTCCAATTTTTATTTTACCACTTTGTCGGCGTGATTGGTACACATATTGGTACCAAATTTCAGCTTTCTAGTGCTAACGGTCACAGAGATTAAGCGAGGACGGACGGACGGACAGACAGACATGGCGAAACTATAAGGGTTCCTAGTTGACTACGGAACCCTAAAAACCGGCCAAGTGCATGTCGGACCACGCACAATTTAGGGTGCCGTAGTTGCTAATCAAAATATGTGAACTTAGTAAACTGATTAACCACCCTGCCTACCTACCTCCGAACGATGATTTTTATTGTTATTTTTTGAGTTTTGAGACCTGCGCTCCCACACATTGTGTACCTACAGGAAAATCTTTTATACAAGTACATTTTATAAGTTCATCCACTATTACTCGTAAACTCGTAGAGCCTACTAAGCTGTGATAGTTTTCCGTTTATTTTCGTTAATTATGCTAATATGTACCATGAATATTTTCACACGCCCAAACACAACCCGTAACAAAAATTTCCACATTCACAAACGAATACCTTAATCGAACTGAGCTAACTCGCAATATTTTTTTAAGACCTATCGAACGACATCCCACACAATGGACTTTGCAATAAAAAAAACATCCCCACTTCAATGTATAGAGATATAAAAAAAAAAAACAATATTTTACTTTAGCACTTTGTGCGTAACTCATTTGTATAAGTATTCTTGCCAAATTACAGCTTTCTAGTACTAAGAGTCTTTGAGATATACCTAGTGCGGACAGACAGACAGACATGGCGAAACTATAAGGGTTCTAATGGACTACGAAACCCTAAAACCTAAGATCATTATACACAAAATGCTAATTATCTTTATTTTACGAATAATTACGAACACTAAATAAACATCACCCATACATAACACAGGAAAATTCCTATGAACGCATCGCTTATTTCACGCATAGACATACAATAATATGTCTATGGCTAAACGTGTTTGAAATAGAAAGCCTACTATTAATAAAGACGCGAAAGTTTGTAAGAATGTAATTATGTAAGGATGGATGTTTGTTACTCACGCAAAAACTACCTACTGAACGGATTTGGTACCTACAGATAGTTTATAACCTGGATTAACACATAGGCACAGAATACATAATAGTACTACGTACAGAAGGGACACTCCCTTCCCCGCGCTCATATTAAATACCGCACCTCACCCCGCACTTCGAGGTATTCGTCGTCGACACTTGAGCAATGGATCGCGCTCGTATTAGTCGTCGTTCGGTTTTCGCCCGTTAGTTTCCCGATAGTTTTATCCCGATTTTATCTTCCCGTGGGATAATTTTCAAGTTGTAGTGGGTGAAGCCGTTGGCATCAGCTAAATACTCCATAAAATAAAGCATTGTAACGATCACCAGGCTTATTCAACTTAGTCAGACAAAGGTATCAATTTTATTGCTGGGTTGAAAAGCACCGTATAACCACTCATCATCTTCCTGCCCTTATCCCATGTCATTTGGGGTCGGCGCAACACGTTTTTTCCTTCTATTCTGCCCTGTTAGTCGTCACGTTATCATTTATTCCTTTTTCCTTCATATCACTCCTCACACACTCCATCCATCTTTTCTTTGGTCTGGCTCTCCCTCTCCATCCATCCACATTTATATTCATAACTTTTTTAGTCACATGCGATTCATCCCTCCTCATCACATGCCCATACCACGACAGTCGATTCCCTTTTAACTTTTCTGTAATTGGCGCAACTTTTAAACTTCCTCTGATATACTCGTTCCTCACTTTATCCATTCTGGTCACACCACACATCCACCTCAACATTCTCAGTGGCATAGCCACAAAATATTTAAAAAAAAAAAAAAAAGCAACGTTCTCATCACCGATATCCACTCAACGTGATACACAATACCATTATTTTGACTTTCTCGTTTGACAGGAGTCAGGAGCTTGAAAGCCACTGACATTTAAAAAGATACGCAATAACCCTGCAGCAGGGCTGTGTATCTTTTCAAATGGTCAGAATTGTTAGACAATTCTACAAATACTTATGTCAATATGTCATGAATTTTTCTGGTTAAGAAAGCAGATTTGATAAGTTTTTCTTGACAAATTGTCACTTGTAGCTCAAAAAGTTTTATAAAACAGAAATATGTGAGATTGCCGCGACAATTCGTCATAATTATGTATTTGTTAAAGCATGGAAACTGCAAACGAAGTATGGAAACTGGTAGGTATAATTAACGACCCACCGACCACATTATTTTAGTTTTTTTTTTTAAATCACTGGCCACCAGACGGACGTACAAAAAATTTCATTGCATAACATGGTACAGTCGCCATCAGATATATTGTAGCAGACAAGGTGACCAAATACTTCTGAACAATTTAAAATGTCAATAAGATCCATACACTACAAGTTACCATTAATATCTGAACATTCCTTACTTCATTAATATCTGAGCAGATGGTTGTCAATAATTTCTTTAGAAACAACTAACCAAAAATATCTGAACACTTACTTACTCTTTACACCTAGAACAGTCATTTGGTGTTCAATAAAACCGAGTTCAAGTGAAAAATAAACTTTAGAAGAAAAATCAGTTTCTGAAGTTGGTGACAAAAAAATCTAGATGTAAAGAGTAAGTAAGTATAAAGTGTTCAGATATTTTTGGTTAGTTGTTTGTATAGAAATTATTGACAAGCATCTGCTCAGATATTAATGAAGTAATGAATGTTCAGATATTAATGGTAACTTGTAGTGTAATCTTATTGACATTTTAAATTGTTCAGAAGTATTTGGTCACCTTGTCTGCTACATTATATCTGATGGCGACTGTACCCCAAAGTGTCACGTTAACGAGATATTTAAAGGTAAAGATCGACATATGAGTGCAATGACATAAATAGTACATTGTAATACAAGGGTCTAAAATGACCCATTATATACGAGGTAGTAAATGGGAACAGAGTTATAATGGGATTTTAGCGCCGTGTGTTACACTGTACTTTTCACTACGATTGCGAGAAAATAAAATAACCATGTTCAATATGAGTTTATTTTATTAAAAATTTAATTCAATTTAATAATACAATTCCAAAAATTTCGGGCCAATGCCTTTTTTTTATTTCTTCTGTAGCTGCAATGCAATGCACACATTCTACCAAAGAGTTCCGATTCAGCGCGTTTAGTTCCATTTTTAAAAATAAAACATTTTTTTTACTTGAAACTACATCACGCACCAGCTGGCTGAACAAGTTGTCGTACGAGATTTACTTTTAGCCCTAGGGCAATATATGCAATTTTAGGCCCGCTCTGGTATGCCATTATGACGTTCTTTTTGAGCAAGAGGAGTGAAATAGTAGATTGTACACCAAGTGCATAAAACGCACCATTTTGCGCGAGACGTTTATCCATCCGATGCGAGCTTGCGAGCGAGGATGGATATGAAGTAGAGAGCAAAATGGGTTTTATGGACGAGTTTTACACTCTACTTTTCACTTCGATTGCGAGGAAATGAAACAGCAACTTGTAAATATTGTAAAAATAATTAAGGTTCCCGCCAATTAACTTTTTTTTTTCAGTAGGAAACTTGACATAACACCTGACATAAGTCGTTACTCATACTGCTACATACTGTTCCTCATTTATAAAAACCTTTTGAGCAAGCCTGTTGCCATCAACCAACGTAATTAGGAGCAAGCCTATTGCCATCAACCAATGTAATTAAGAGCAAGCCTATTGCCATCATTTGATGTAATTTGGACCAAGCCTATTGCCATCAACCAATATAATTAGGAGCAAGCCTATTGCTATCAACCGATGTAATTAGGAGCAAGCCTATAGCCATCCACTGATTTAGTTAATTGAGAGCAAGCCTATTGCCATCAATCAATGTAATTAAGAGTAAGCCTATTCCCATCAAATGATGTAATTAGGAGCAAGCCTATTGCCATCAAACAACCTAATTAAGAGCAAGCCTATTGCCATCAAGCGATTTAGGTAATTGGGAGCAAGCCCATCAACTTTCCTTAATCGTAATGAAAAGCAGTAATCCCTTTTTCTTAGAATACTAACGAAACGAATTAAAGAGGTTGAAGTTGAAGTTGTTCGTGTGGCTGTTGGGCCGATTACCTGTGCCGATTACCTTGGTCTTTGACGAAGATTTTACTTTATGCTCTAGAGCATAAAACGCGACTTTATGTCGCCTACGCACGACATAAAGACGATTTTTAGAGCGAGAGAAGTGAAAAAATAATTATAGACCTTTTACGCGTCTATACAGGCGTTGATTATTGTTATAATGTATAATGTTATTACTGTCTATTGAAAGAGATTTGGTACATCAAATACTACCTACTAGGAGCACGAGGAAACTACTCGTATTCTTTGACATAACACAGCGTTTCATTGCGAATATTGCGATGCGTAGCGATTTTCTCGTGCACCTAATAATAATCAACCTGGGAGCAATATTTGGATACATTTTAACGCCTATACACGTAATACCTAAGTCTATTTTTAATGATAATTATACTCCATTTAAATATATAAAAATGTTATGTTGGTTTGTGTACGCTTCAAAAACTCAAAAAGTTCTGCACCGATCGAACTGAAATTTTAGAATGATATATGTCGCCGCAAGAATATCTTTCGACTAAGATAATTATTCAATCTCATTGATAACCAGCTTATATTGATGAACCTGCCATCTCGTGAGATGCTGGCACAATTATTACAAAGGTCAATAGTGCGACAGTGCCATCTATTGACTTTTCTGCTAAAACCACCACTTAACTATATGGAATGTAATTAAATGTTCCACAACTCGAATAGTAATTTATTAATGTCTCTAACTAGAACTATAGTTAAAATTAAGATAAGATAATGTTTTATGAATATTGGGATTTTAATGATTGCCACACTTGGAATGAGGCTGTCTATGAGACGTCATCGCACAATGTTGTGATGATGGCGGCGAATACGATTTTAATGGTCAATAACTCAATTTATAATCTGAAACTACAACTAAATCAGTTTCTTTAAGTAATTATAAACTAAAAAGTCATAAGATCATTTTGTAGAGCAATTCAATAATAGAAAACCCATTGTCTGTTTTAAATCCTAAATCAACCGGAAATGCTTTGTAACATTTTGTTGTAAAGAAATGAACCTATTAACTAGACATTAACGCCATTGCATTAATAATGGTATTGTTTTATTGTTAAATAATTAATAGAATCAATTGTGAAGTATTTTAGTAATGATTGTTAGTTTTAACTAATTAGGTCATTAATTACTATACTGGTTTTGTGGTACTTCCGCTGGGGACTACAGACGCATGCGACGAAAAGTTGAGACGCTAGAACAAGTTAAGTCGCGCTTAGCGAATAATTGCAATTCAAGTAAATGAAAGTGGTTTTTGATGTGAATGTTAATAGTGCAAATGATAATTGTAACATGATTTAAAACAGTGTATAAGGAGTTTCTTTGCCTATTCTTCTCCTAAAAGACCAACCATGTATTCGAATGGGCGATTCAAACCGCAAAGTTTTTAAGTGCCTGTAAATGGAGCAATGTAAATAAACGTTTGGTGTTTGAGTCAAGTAATGTGTGTGATTTCAACTACCCATTTACCTATCAGCCACGAAAAGGAATCTAAGGCGACGACAATATGGCGGAGCCCATTGATATTTAGGAACAGCGTCCCTCCAGAGGGTTTCCCGCCGCGTCATCAGAAGTGGGATCGCCCCCGCGATCCCCTTCAGCCCGCACTGCTGGACATCCAGAACAAGGAACTGCTTCTGTGACCATGGCCGACGGCGTGTCAAAGGAATTTTTCGCCGAAATGGTCACCATGATGCGTTCTATGAGTGAACGGCTTACTACCCCGCAACAACAGCCAAGAGTTAAGAACACACTGAAATATTTCTCCCGTCTTACGATCTGGATGGAAACATTTGCGTACGTGAATGGTGTGATCATCCAATCAATATGACGAAACATAAAGGACAACACAAAATGACCGAAGCAGCAGAATAAATAAACATGACACTCTGAAAGCATAATTATCAATAAATGACCTGCGAGATGAATCATCAAACCCGGGAAGTATAATTGTTTTATTAATTTTAGTAACATATAAACTGTAGATACCTATTTACAGTTAACAATATTTTACATCACACACTGGCAAGGTTGATGCCTCCTTAAATTGACACCTGTGGAAATGAAATAATTATAATGAATGAAATCTTATCACTTCTTATAATTAGGTCATTACCCGTTCAATGTTATTATTAAAATATGAACCAGTAATGTGTCACAAACAGATCTCATGAATCAAATGATAGTTACTTGCATTCATTAATTAAATAACTAAGTATCAACTAGTATTAAATCTTGTTGTGTCATTCAATAGAAATAATTCTTATTAGAAATGCCTCATACTCGACATTCCAGTGAGAAATTGCAATTATGTGCAAGCTTTAGTGCTTTGTACAAACTTCTAAACATTTGTATTGGACAACATGTTTTAAGATCATTAAAATAAACAAAGTTGTCCGTCACGGGACACCCGGCAGATGTGAATCTTTATATTGTGTGTACATGATAAAATTAAATATTACAATAATTATTTCTTTAATGAATATCTATCTATCAAATTTGCATCTGACCTTACTTCATCATTAATTGATTAGCTTAAACTTTAGTTAATAAATAAATAGATTAAAAATTTATCCACAATAAACTTAATTTTATTGGAAAAACACAATTATAGCGTCATACTATTTCCTATTATGGCATAGGAGTCAGATTCAATGCCAGGGTGCACATGTTTCACATAAATGATGCTATGTTATGTAACTGATTCATAAAACAATTTACAATACATCAACGTTGTTCAACAAATTGTGACTATGAAATTCAGTGCGATATTTCAATAGAAAGCAAAGCTTTAAATAAGTTAAATTGTGAATGTTTCCATAGTACAATACCACAACCAATAGTGTTTTTAAAGTACTTTTAATCAGATTAACTTACCCATCTTAGTTTGATTACCTGAATCTAAGTATGATAACTATTTCAAAACAATTGATTACCATGATTATTTTCATTACTAATTCAAGCATTTAGTCAGACAGCTTCGTGGGTCTAGTGGTCATGAACCATACAATTAAAGCTTGTGGGCCTGGATTTGATTCCCAGGTCTAGCAAAGTGTTATTGGGTATTCCCATAAGGAATTCCTCAGTAGCAGTCCAAACTATAAATATGAATGGCAAACAGTCTTACCTTTTAACAAGAGGCTTAGACGTTACGCTGGCAAAGTCTTGATGTACACCTCTGCCTAACCCTTCCGGGATAGCAGGTGTGATGTTTACATAACATCTTTTCTTGTTCCATTATTTACCTGCATGACTTCTCACATTCCAGATTCGAGCAATTATCTTATCGTAGAGGAAATGATAACCTGATGCTTGAAGTACTACAGCCTGGTGAACAAAAATGACCGTGTCGCCGGCTATGAACCTAACAAATGCGAAACAACATGAAGACAGCCAACCCGGAATGACTGTTTCAGTGTTCACACACCATAAGTTTACATAAAAGGTGAGGAGTTTTCAAACTACTTACACTACACCGCTGATACCAAAAATGTTGTGTCAAAAGGCTCAATACAATAGCCAAGTCAACCTACATGATGCTCATGTGTGATGAGTATCAGTATCAGTATCAGTTTCATTATTTTAATGTTATTGCAATCCTGCCAGTTGTAAGCAACAACTATTAACAATAACAAAGTTTTAGTACATACAGTAATTAATGAAGTAAAAAATAATAATACTCACAAAAAGCTATTAGTATCCGTGGAGGAAACAACTAGCTCAATAAGTAATACTTACAATGAACCAACAAAACAAATGATCTATCAGAAGCCATGGAGGCGACTGATAATGAACACACACAACAAATGATCTATCAGAAGCCGTGGAGGTGACTGATAATGAACCAACAAAACAAATTATCTATCAGAAGCCATGGAGGCGACTGATAATGAACACACACAACAAATGATCTATCAGAAGCCGTGGAGGTGACTGATAATGAACCAACAAAACAAATGATCTATCAGAAGCCGTGGAGGTGACTGATAATGAACCAACAAAACAAATGAACTATCAGCAGCCGTGGAGGCAACTGATAAAATAATACTCTCATGTTATCCTGCTGGGTCCACGGCGTACTAAACGCCCAGAGCCTGGTTCCTTATATCCTGTCAAATCAAAGACTTCGTGCCTGTCACGGAGCAATGGTCCTAAACTCCTTATCCCTTAATCCTGTCAAATCAAAGACTTTGTGTCTATCACAGAGCGGTGTTCCTGATCCTATCCCTTTATCCTGTCAAATCCAAGACTTTGTGTCTATCACAGAGCATTACCTTCCCGTGAGAATGAACAAATAAAAACATACTACTCACACTACATTCACCAAATACAAATCACAATGGCTAAAGCTATCAATAATTTTATTTAAAACGAATTTAGTAGAGAGTAGATCTATTACAAGGTTTCAAAGTCAAGTCATAGTAAGGTTAACAATTTAATGAGTATTGTTGTTGCTTGTACAACAATAATATTATCTGTTTGCTGAAAAAGCAAACAGCTGATCAAACAATATCAATAGATTCTATTAATGTTGTTAAATAATTTTGCCAACAATATTCTATTTAGGTAGTAGCTAATCAAACAATATTCTATTCAGCTAGTAGCTGATCAAACAATATCAATAAATTCATTAATGTTGATGAATAATTTTGCCAACAATATTCTATGTAGCTAGTAGCTAATCAAACAATATTCTTTTCAGCTAGTGGCTGATCAAACAATATCAACAAACTCAATTCAATTAATGTTGTTGAATAATTTTGCCAACAATATTCTATTCAGCTAGTAGCTGATTAAACAATATCAATAAACTCAATTCTATCAATGTTGTTGAATAATATCGCCAACAATATTCTATTCAGCTAGTAGCTGATCAAACAATATCAACAAACTCAATTCAATTAATGTTGTTGAATAATTTTACTAACAATATTCTATTCAGCTAAGTAGTAGCTGATCAAACAGTATCAATAAACTCAATTAAATTAATGTTGTTGAATAAGTTTGCCAACAATATTCTATTCAGCTAGTAGCTGATCAAACAATATCAATCAACTCAATTCAATTAATGTAATTGAATCATTCAGGCAACAATTGCTTATTAAGCATCCATAAACTCAAATAAAAATTGCAAACAGCATGTCTGTATCTGTGCATGTATGCCTAGCAAGATGATAAAAAAAAAAGCATTGAATGTCAGATCTATGACAAGGTTTCTATATTGAATTAACCTTTTTGTTACCAAATCCTACTATTCAATGAACATTGTAGGATATTAAAAGCAACAATAATCTGCCGACAAAATATTATCTCCACTATTTCAGATAACAACCACGAGACTACACATACGACAACGGATGGACGAGCGGACGGCAACGTCAGGTGCAGAGCGCGCACCGCCGATCAGAATGGCCGTGTCGCCGCAAGAATATCTTTCGACTAAGATAATTATTCAATCTCATTGATAACCAGCTTATATTGATGAACCTGCCATCTCGTGAGATGCTGGCACAATTATTACAAAGGTCAATAGTGCGACAGTGCCATCTATTGACTTTTCTGCTAAAACCACCACTTAACTATATGGAATGTAATTAAATGTTCCACAACTCGAATAGTAATTTATTAATGTCTCTAACTAGAACTATAGTTAAAATTAAGATAAGATAATGTTTTATGAATATTGGGATTTTAATGATTGCCACACTTGGAATGAGGCTGTCTATGAGACGTCATCGCACAATGTTGTGATGATGGCGGCGAATACGATTTTAATGGTCAATAACTCAATTTATAATCTGAAACTACAACTAAATCAGTTTCTTTAAGTAATTATAAACTAAAAAGTCATAAGATCATTTTGTAGAGCAATTCAATAATAGAAAACCCATTGTCTGTTTTAAATCCTAAATCAACCGGAAATGCTTTGTAACATTTTGTTGTAAAGAAATGAACCTATTAACTAGACATTAACGCCATTGCATTAATAATGGTATTGTTTTATTGTTAAATAATTAATAGAATCAATTGTGAAGTATTTTAGTAATGATTGTTAGTTTTAACTAATTAGGTCATTAATTACTATACTGGTTTTGTGGTACTTCCGCTGGGGACTACAGACGCATGCGACGAAAAGTTGAGACGCTAGAACAAGTTAAGTCGCGCTTAGCGAATAATTGCAATTCAAGTAAATGAAAGTGGTTTTTGATGTGAATGTTAATAGTGCAAATGATAATTGTAACATGATTTAAAACAGTGTATAAGGAGTTTCTTTGCCTATTCTTCTCCTAAAAGACCAACCATGTATTCGAATGGGCGATTCAAACCGCAAAGTTTTTAAGTGCCTGTAAATGGAGCAATGTAAATAAACGTTTGGTGTTTGAGTCAAGTAATGTGTGTGATTTCAACTACCCATTTACCTATCAGCCACGAAAAGGAATCTAAGGCGACGACAATATGGCGGAGCCCATTGATATTTAGGAACAGCGTCCCTCCAGAGGGTTTCCCGCCGCGTCATATATAATCCGCATCAAGGATTGTTTTTACAGTATCCACGCGGGCGAAGCCGCGGGCATCAGCTAGTTTACTATAAGATTAGAATTTTAAGTTAACCGTTTTTACAGTCCGTTCAACCGATTGTGAACTCTATTACGTTGACAGCATGACAAAATGTAGCTGCAGTAAACAGTCGGTATTGTAACATTCTTTTTGCTTTTAATGCCATCCTTATGCCTACGTTATAGAAGTCAAAATCGGTTGAACGAACTGTAAAAACCAATGTAAAAACGGTCAACTTGAAATTCTAATCTTATAGTACCTAGGTACTAGGTACCTAAATGCATGATATTTTTTATTATCAGTCTAGACAAGCCGTATTGACGTCAGAAATAGCAAAGTGAATTTTATAACAAGTATAAAAACTAAAATCCGACTACAAACGGAGGACTAAAATTATAATATAATTTACATATTTGTAATGTCGAGCACATTACAAATATGTAGTCGGTGACATTTGTTTGTTTGATTTGGTTTTTTTTGCCACCGACTTCAGAAGCTGATTTTTCTTCTGAAGTTTATTTTTAACTTTTTGGTGTTTTTGAAGTCGGTTGTTTTTTTTTGCAAAAAAGTTTTTTAGTTTTTCATTTTTAGTTGTAATATCTAATAGAAATAATTACTATGAAACTTAACCCTTAACCTTCAAGATTCCCTTATTATTGCTTTCAACTCCTAACAATTGACGAGTAGTACCTTCCATCATAAGCTCATCAACATGAAGTGATGACTGCTAGATGCGAATACCTACTTGTATAGCGTCTGAAAAGCACGAAACACGTAAATACGTGCCTATGAAATGTGAGGGTTGCCCTCGATTTCTCTGGGATTCCATTATCAGGTCCTGGTTTCCATATCATAGCACCACCCTTGAAATATCTCCGTTCCAATAAAAAAAGAATCATCAAAATTGGTTCATAAACGACGAAGTTTTTCGCGAACACACAAACGAAAAATGTTCATAAATTTACAAAAATGTTCATAAAAAACTAACAAAAAATAAAACCGACTTCAAAAAAAAAACAAAAAAGTGCAAAATAAAAGAAGAAAAATCAGTTTCTGAAGTCGGTGACTTTTGTTTGTTTGATTTCATTTTTTAGCCACCGACTTCGGAAACTGATTTTTCTTCTAAAGTTTATTTTGCACTTTTTTTGTGTTTTTTTTTTGAAGTCGGTTTTATTTTTTGTTAAAAAGTTTTTATTTTTCACTTTTTAGTGGTTGACATGTTCATGGGTCAATGTGGACAATGTAGTTTTTTTTTGAGTTTTGTTGATTTTTCAAAAACTGCTTGTCCGATTTCGATAAAAAAAAAAACGTGTGGCACTCGGAGACTGCCGCGGTAAATCTATTGCATAGCATTTTTTATCAACTTATGCAATAATAGGTATAAATAATTAGGTATTAATAGTGTAATTACACACCAAAATAATTATTCATTCAAAAAATTTGAACAAAAATAACGATAGGTATTAAGAGTTTGATCTTCGAATTTCGCGCGATGTACATTAAATAAATCAAAACTAACCTTCATAGACTAAACTAGTACGAAACTCTATGACAGAAAATTTAAAAGAAAAAGTATTGACAGCCTGACGTAAGTGTCATAACTAGTGGTGTGCAATTCTGCTATAAATCATTATCATGTTTGACTATTGAATATATTTTTATAACATGTTATTTTATACGTTATCATAATAACGAGTTGTAACAAAACGCGGCAGTAATCTGAACGCGGAGACGTTATAGTTTTATTCGGCAACACGCTAAACGTGCGCAATGATTATTGATGCGCAGTTAATGTTATATTCTAGTGGACTGTAGGTATACGAACGATTATAATAATATCGTTATTATTAATATTAAAAACGAATATAAATGTATTATAATTATGGTTTTAAATTATCAATGAACTTTCCTTCATTCTGCGCAGTTTTAGGACTAATAAAATATTATTAAATGTTATGATTAAGTAAAGTTGCATCAGTGTATGTTTTTTCGTGTTATGTGAATCTCACTTACATATCACGGGGGTGGCAGAGGGGGGTCAAAATGTTGGTCCTTCTTTGCCTAGGACGCTCCGTTTTCGAGATATTTCAATTTAATTTTTTTTTTAACAGAAACTTTGAACGCCCATAACTCGGAAACGGTGCATCGTAGGACCGCCGCCACCGCTTGCTACGTTATTCGTTGAGCGTGTTGTTGAGTTAGACATTATAATGATAACACGTAGGCAGCGTCGGTATAACAAACGTTATTCGTTATGAATCAATAACATGTTATGTTTTGGTGTTATTCGTTATATTGACCACCACTAGTCATAACATTGAAAAATATGAAGATTATTTATTTTATTTTAGATATTTTATAAGAAAACGAATCGTTAGAGACCGATTCGCAGAATAGTAATGCAAAAACCAATAAAACTTATGATATGCGTACTAATAATAAAATGAATGTATATAGAGTACTCACTCATTTTCTTTCACTATTTTTTCGTGACTTTCTTCATTAATAAATGCACTTTGTTTATTCATATTGAAAACACTTTGTACACAAATTATACGAGTAAGAATATTTTAGAAGGAGAAAGCAGAGAGACAAACAATTATTTAATTTGACAACCTTGTTATTTTCCGTAACCATAGCAACCTGGTTGAATCTTGAATCCTGAATATTTTTGTTAAGAAATCTCTGGAATACTCTGGATTCGCTCTCCACGCTCAACTCAACTCAAGGCCCGCGATAGAATCTATGCAATAGATTAAAAAATACAAACATCCGAATTGAGAACCTCCTTCTTTTTTTAGAAGTCGGTTAAAAATTAAAAGTACTGGCCAAACCATGATATATTTTTTTATAAATGGCAACTATTCCACACGTAGACAATTCCACATCAAACTAAAAAAGAATCACTTAAATCGGATCATAAATCGCAGCGTAATCGGTGTACATACATAGAAAAAAAAAACATAGGTACCGATCGAATTGAAAACCTCCTCCTTTTTGGGAAGTCGGTTAAAAATTTCTTGGATATTGTGAGGTGATCTTTTCGTCCAAATAGTGCGAAGGAACTGTTCTGGAAAAGAAGAACCAGCAAGAAGAGATGACGATGTCTTGAGATGACGCAAGAATGAGGAGGGCTTTCAATCCTCCATCTCCTCTTTCTCAAGAAGCCTCTTGACTTTTTCCTCATATTATTATGATAATGGAGAAATGAGAGATGAGTCATGAGAGCCTTCTTTAGACACGAAAAGATGATCTTTAGTTGGCTCGATGATTATGTCTTCCACTTCTGATACAGATTTTGTGCCAAGCTGGCTGACGGCATAATAGTAGGTATTTTGTCAGTTCTTGTGTGATACCATTAATATGGAACTTACATTATCATCACTGGATGCCTCAAACCGACCCCGGCACAGATGCTGTATCCACTGGCAGGCAAAGCACCACCAGAAGTCCGCAAAGCGGTGGTAAGCTCTAGTCAAAGAGCCAAAATGGTTTCTGACGTTAGACAACCTTTACACAACAACATCCTCGTTCCGCAAAGGCTAAAAAGCCGTAACAGTTTTTTAAAGTGTGTGCCCCGTTTACTGGCGAACGCCCTAAAGAAAGACTCACCTCACCATCCCATTTGTGCCACTTGCTGAAAATCTCCCACCTGGACACGTGTTGCCATGGCTGAACTGGAAGTCCTTAAATAGACTGCGAACACAGGTTGGCCGAAGTAAGGAAAACCTTTTCAAGTGGAGATTTATAGATGACTCTGCCCTGGAATGTAAATGTGGTGTTGCCCACAAACGATGGAACACTTGATATCGTGTTCTGCCTGTCCCGTTACTTGCACATCACAGGAGCTGATAAACGGAACAGAAAATGCAAAAGTCGTCACTCAGCTGACTCAGTTTAAATATTATCATTGACACGCTAAGAGAATATGGAACTGTGCCTTTAGACTGGCAAACCAGAGACTAGGCGTTCGGGCCAGAAAGGGGAACACGGATCGAAACTCTGTTTACAAGTAAGGTTTGAGGGTTCCCGCGTCGGGGCTGTGGGTTGTTCACAAGAGACTGACACTCCCTTTCGCTCTGGCCCTCGAGGGGTTATTTGATGATTTTTCACACGCCAAAAAAAAAACGGTTTGAGGTTTAGTTAAATGTGCAAGGGTCAACTGTACGTCTACTTTCAGTTCGGAATTCAGGGTCAAGAAATATTTCTTTTTCTTCGGTCGACATATAATTGCTACTAAAAATCTTTACAATCAAAACAAACAAATCTTAACAGAGAAACACAGATTAATTACTTACAGAATAATAAAACAATAGTGGAATCAAAAAAGTTGAATGGCGAAACCGGTAAATATTAACAACAGATTTTAAGGTGGATGGATGATTGCTCTCACTGGCATTTTGCCGCTAGATGGCGACACATCCACAATTTCGAACATTTTCAATTTTTACACCTAACATAGAAATTTTTAATAGACAACTTTACTTTTTGCAAAACTTTGGGCACTAACTTGATTTTTTTAGATAATCACCGTGCTTGTTAACTGGTATCATACAAAGATTAGTAGAAAATTAAGATTAAGCCACATGAATTTACTCATTACACACACATGCAAAGTAAATAGTAATAACTTACGACACCACTAGATGGCGTTAATTTAAAGAAAGAGGACCAAATTAATTATTTATAAGATAGATGTCGTTACAGTCGATAAAGCAAAAACTAAATACAAATATTAATATTTTTATTATACTGCATATACATGCATACTATATATTACTAGAGGTTAAATTGTTATGTTCCAATCTATTTCTTTATATATAACTAGCGACCCGCCCCGGCTTCGCACGGGTGCAAATGGATGTTATTATACATATAAATATGTAAAATATACATAAACCTTCCTCTTGAATCACTATCTATTAAAAAAAACCGCATCAAAGTCTGTTGCGTAGTTTTAAAGATTTAAGCATACAAAGGGACATAGGGACAGAGAAAGCGACTTTATTTTATACTATGTAGTGATTATTGGTCTAGGATCGAAATCCGATACTTTTTCACCGTAACAAATTATTATGGGTAATAAAGGTAAGTATATTGTATCTTTATAGGTTGTTGTAATGTGACTGAACCTAAATAGTACCTAACGTGAAAATAAATTGTGACGTGTACTAAATAAATAAAACAATATTTATTCAATTGTAAAGCTTTTTATTGTACCTTCTATAAATTAATAATATTTATCTATAGTTAATATTTTCATACAAATAATCGTTTTATTTACTCTCACTACATTTACCAAAATAGTTTCTGGTTGGATTCGAACCATCGACTCGTACCACCACACAAAGATAGCACACTTTTTTTTTAAATATTTTTGATAATTTACAATTCTGATTCTAAAATTAGTATTAGAAATAATAAAGTTCGTAGATTACAATTGAGATAACATCACACGTAAGTGCGGTAACGGCGCATGTAAGTATCTTACACAACAACACACAAGTGGTTGCTAGCAAAACATAACATTTATTTTTCAAGAATACCTACTTATTATACAATTTTGAACTTCAATAAACATTGTTTTCCAATTGAATTGTTAAGCTGGTACCTAAATACATGATAGAAACATATCTACACAGAAAAATCTTATAAACTAACAAATAACTCAAACATCGCTACGTACAAAAATATCATAATAATTAGTCTATAATGTTCCCACTGTAAAAAAAACACACATAGAAAAAAAAACACTTCCAGCCGCTAACAGCAGGAACAGTTTTTTTCTGTTCAATTTCTAACAAGCAAAATTCCAACAAAACTACTAATAAAATATTGAAACTACGACTCGACACGGTTGGCGAAGTGACTGAGCGATTGGACTGCTGCGTTGCGTGTGGCGGGTTCGATCCCCGAACGGAACAAATATTTGTATGGCCTACAGATAGTTGTTTCGGGTCTGGGCGTCCGTCCGTATAAGTGAATTTAAATGTTTATAAACGCACCCACGATTGGCTACGATACAGGAGAGATTCCTAGTGTTGGACAGTTGGACAAGGTTTTTTTTTAATACTATTATTATTTATTATGTAATGCCACAAATAATCTATTAAACATACCTACCTACCTAATTTTATTGTAACAGAAAGAGATGCAATTTGAAGTAGAGTCTCTTCCCGCCCGGGGCTGCGGGTTTTTCGAAAGAGATATCGCGGCCTCGGCACAAATGGTAAGAAGGAACATGGGTC
This sequence comes from Diarsia dahlii, assembly GCA_949775195.1. Classification (NCBI taxonomy): domain Eukaryota; kingdom Metazoa; phylum Arthropoda; class Insecta; order Lepidoptera; family Noctuidae; genus Diarsia; species Diarsia dahlii. Next base: position 7,048,435 of record OX459210.1, on the reverse strand, counting down.
GTTTTTGGTCAATAGAAGTCTGACACTCCCTTCCGCTCCCTCCTCCAGAGCGGGAGGGGTTATTTGATGATTTACCAAATTACCACACACCAAAAATAAATGATGAGGCACTTATTGTCCGCTAGGCACGCCATGTGAGGTACCTTCCTACAGTTTAAAAATGTTCTATAAAATATATCGATGATTTATTCTGTAATGAAGACTAGTCGTAGGTATGTATGTAACTATGTATGTATAGTTGTATAATGTCTCAACTATATTTCAAACTTGTTTTTAATTAATTCTATAAAACTTTGATAGCTTTACCGTTTTTTGTTGTTATTGATGAAAAAACCGGCCAAGTACATGTCGGACCACGCACAATGTAGGGTTCCGTAGATGCCGATAAAAAAAATGTGAACTTACTAAATTGATTGACCACCCTTCCTACCTGCCTCCGAACGATACAAATAAAACAAACTTACATTTGCAGTTTTGAGACCAGCGCAGCGCTCCCATACATTATGTAAGTAGGTACCTATGGGAAAATATTTCATAGAAGTACATTTTGTAAGTTGGTTGACTATTACTCGTAAACTTGTAAAGTCTGCTTAGCTGTGATAGTTTTCCTTTTATTTTCGTTATAATTATATGCTACTACCATGATTTTTTTCACATGCCCAAACACAACCCGTTGTGGTTTAGGTTGGCACACTTGAGTCTAACAAAAATATTTGCACTATAAAGCGTAATAATTCACAAACAAATCCCTTAATCGAAAAACTGTTTGAGCAAACTTGCCATATTTTTTCAAAAATCATCCCCACTTTAATGTGTACTGGAGATACCAAAAAAACTATTTTCATAATTTTACTTTATACGCCGACCAAGTGGTCGTCGTAACACATTTGTATATTCATGCCAAATTACAGTTTTCTAGTACTAATAGTCTTTGAGATATAGTGCGGACGGACAGACAGACAGTGTAATTCTGTTTACCGTACGGAACTCGACGGACATAGTTAAACTAGGGTTCCATATTGACTACGGAACCCTAAAAAAGCACGGTATTTTGCGAGAAATGTTGTTATAGGCACAGCATTTTATTTTGAACGAGTGGTCATTACTTTGCATTAGCTAGGGTTGGCACCTTTATTATTTGCGGTTATAAAAAGGGAGATGTATTTTTACCCGACTACGGCGAAGCCAAAAGGAAGGCTAATGATTTTGGCAGTCTATATTATGTATGTACGTATGTTCCACCGTAGCGCCAAAACTACTGAACGGATTTTAATAAATTAGGTGTCAATAGATTCGTAAGAATAACCCGGGTGTCTTAAGCTATATAAATTTTATGAATTCTTTTTATGGCGGAATATAAATGTCAAAAACTTACCTCAAAAAATATTAAATTGAGATAATCATAGCAAGTTTGGTATTAAATGAAAGGTCTTGGCGAGCACATCTATATCTATACATATAATAAATCTGTAGAAAAATCGTTTTTGTACATCGAAAATATTAAAAAAAAAAATTGTCAGGATGTTAAAGTATAACCAACAGAACACATTTCCAGCATTTTTGGATTTATTGTCTGTTTGTCTGTTTGTCTGTTTATCTGTTTGTCTGTTTCGATGACTAAGCATCACGTAAAATCTACAAAACTAATGTAGGTAACATTTACACATAAATATTGTGCGTAACTTGGGGTATTACTTAGTCTTTGTTTCATCGTAATCGGTGCTCTCTATCAAAAGATATATGAATTTATAGTTTTCAAGAAGAACGTAATCATTACGATCAAGAATGAGACATGCAACGACATCTATTAAAGGAATGTGGTACTTACTTATTAATAAATGCCTTCACAAGATAACTAAAAGTCATGATAGCAAAAGGTGCTCTGTATGTAGGTATTAGTCTAAATGACGCTACTTTCTAAACCCTGTATTGTGTTTGATCGCTTTCCATGCATTACATTTTAGCAAATTCAAATACATTTATTGTTTGTCACAGGTGAGATATTAGGTGTTATGATTACAATTTATTGAATCACTGCAACATACCTTTAAGGTGTACAATTTTTGATCCTGGTTCTACATTTAAAACATTCACTACATTTTACTAAATTTCTAAAATATTATTATGCAGTTTGCAGTAGCAGTTTATCTTCGTCTTCGATAGATGGCGTTGTTCATTAGGTGCCATTTTCTGAACCGCGGTGTTAATAAAAAATATGTTCCGTGAATAGTCATCAAATAAAAATTTACCAATTACACAGTGTAAAAATACTCATTTTCTTTTTAAACTAAATTCTAAATTAACCACGACATTATATTTTTTTTGTTCCGGGTGGAAATCTGACCTGCGACACACAGTGCTACTGTCGATCGTCCAGCCACTGCACCTACCATGCGATGTGGTGTCGTGTTAGCCCTTTGTGTCGAGGCCGCGGTATCTCTTTCGAATAACCCGCAGCCACGACGGGCGTCGACTCTTGCAACATTAAAGGGGCCCCCCTTTAATGTTGCTGACATCATCATCATCACCATGGCCAGACATGGCCGAGAGGTCGCCGCCGCCAATCGCCGCTACGAGAACATGGTGGGGCTCCGCCCAAGCAGAGCAGACCACCACAGTGGGCCCCAACGTGTCCTCCGGGCCGATCCTCCCAGTGGAAGCATCCGGGCGTTTGAGCAGGCGGGCTTTGAGAGAAGTAATATGGGCAACGACCAAACGGGCACAAAAACCAAACTCCGTGGCCACGACTGATAAAACACTTTGCCCGGAAATCAAACTCCGGACCAAATGATCAGTAGTCGCGCTTGGGATCACTCGAAACGAGGCAGTCTCACACATTTACTCATCAAAACTGAACGAAGTCGCTGGCATCAGCTAGAAATTACATTATCTGTTCATAGCCAACTTTATGTTGGTCTTTCATATCTTAGAAACCCTAGGAACCTTTTTGTTTATACTCCGGGTAATTTTTCCTGTGTCACAACATAAACCTGCTTTTTATCACAATCCGTTCAGCCGTTCTGACGTGTTTGAGTAACAAACATCCATTCATCTAACATCCGAACTTTGGCATTTATTCTTATTTTCTACAGCGTCAGTATTAGTAATGTTAACGCAGGGTACTTTTGTCTAAGCGACACATTTTAGTTTCCGACTACCACGCGAACGAAGTCGCGGGCACAGCTAGTTACAAATATATGCATTATAATTATAGTTTAAGTACACACAAAAATAAAATTCAAATATAAAAATTAAGTTCAAAAATCTAAAACCCGACTACTAACAAAATCGCGGTCTTAAAAGTAGAAAACAAGAAAAATAATTCTTGTCTGATATTCTTCGTAGTCGCATGCCACCTTGCTTATGGCAATTAGCAGCTGACTTCTGTATCAATGAGAACGCCATGAAGGAGCATCAGGTATCAGTGGCATGCGTCTGCATCACCCTAAGGTAGACTGGTAGAAAATGCCCAAGGCATTAAGTCCGCCTTTGTACGTTTTGTTGTGCATACATTTTTAATAAATAAATAAATGTGTAAAATTAGAAATTAAAAAAAAAGTAAAAAACTAAAACCCGACTACGACAAAAAAAACGACGCTGAAAAAGTATGAAACAAGATTTTCAGGATAGAACAAAAAGAAAAGCCGTAGTCACACGGTATTAAAGTGTTTAGGTTGGTACCTATAACGTGTGGCTACGGCTTTTCTTTTTGTTCTATCCTGAAAATCTTGTTTCATACTTTTTCAGCGTCGTTTTTTTTGTCGTAGTCGGGTTTTAGTTTTTTACTTTTTTTTATTTAAACAATTTTGGTGTTAATTTTTTTTTACTCTTGACTTTTTTTCCGCTAGAGGGCGTGATTTTAAATTTGAGCAATATTTTGAAAATAAGCAAGTGAGGCCCTTTCTAATGATACCAAACACGGAGTATTTATCTCCATTTTTATTTTTTAAGCCTTACTTTTTGTCCGCTAGAGGGCGCAAAATCGCTTTTTGTGACACGTCACGTAGCCTATGTTCAGCGGAAAATTAAGACGGTTCTAACGATACCTCATATGTCGAGTTCGGTTATGTAGATTAGAAGCTATGAGGGAACAGATGAAGATACACACAGACATACATACAAACATACATACATACATACATACATACATAGCCAGTCAAAATCATAACCCTCCTTTGGCTTTGCCGTAGTCGGGTAATAAAATATGCTCGATTTCCATGTGACACAACATGGAAATCGAGCATAGGTATTTAAATTTTTATTTCCCGCTAAAGGCCAAAAATATCAAAATCCGTGCAAAGTCAGGGCAGTTGACGGTATAGGTACCTACTCTCAAACCCTTAGCAAAAATGAAAACAAAAGAATAATAATGATAACACAGTATCATACTTACAACAAGAATGAAAATTCAAGAATTATGATTCTCATTATATAGTACCTATCTTCTATACTACATGGTTTAGGACGCTGATTTTTTGAAAACCTTAATAGGTTTAAGTCAATGATATTATAAATAAAAAGAGGGTTTAAGTACTGTGTAGTGAACCCATTTTTATACATTTCGTTCTGGCGGTTCTGGGTTTTTTGTCTATGAGATTTTGGCCATGTCCAAATATCTATTGAACAGGAAATTAGTTGGTCTGACTTACCACAAGACCCGAGTCTGATTATGAAAGGAACAAAGACTATGTAGGTACCTACTAGAAGAATATTTTGACCAGTACGCTATCTGACGAAACATTACTAATAGGTGATACCTAAGTAATATTTAAAAGAACAGCTATCCAAAGCATTATCAATTGGAACGTGCACTAACAGTCGGCATCCTGCAGATTTAAATCTTTGCGTTAATGACATCCGATAGGGAAACAGAACCTTTATATAACTAATAGATTCGACGTCGTGTCTGTCCGTCCGTCCCGCGTCCGTCTGTCCGTCCTTATGTCACAACCACTTTATTCGGAACTACACAGTTGAAACTTTGTAGGTAGATGTATTCTGTGAAACGCTTTACGATTTTTATACAAAAATAAATTGAAAAAGGTTAAGGGGAGTCTCCCCATACATGGAAATGAAAATAAAAAAAAATTGCATCAAACCAAGGTATTCGTCTCGGAGTGTCTATAGATAGGTCTTCAAAATGACATTTGAGTTTACTAAAACCATTTTTTTTCTCGAAGTCAATCGTTTGAAAGAGAGACCTATAGTTATAAAATATGTGTCCGCTTTAACTTTTAAACAACGAGAGTGAAAATCTAAAAAGTTATTAGGTATATGCTGTAGATCGCAATTAAAACTTTTTGAACGTTAATAGTCAGCAGTTATTGAGATATAGCACATTTAAAAAACCGCAAATATAACTTTGACATTCATTCAATTACTATGAAAAACAAACTTAGCACAAAATATATTTTTCTGTTGCCGCTTTAACAAAAAATAAAACAAATTAAAGGAAGCCCCCCACTTGGCCAGTTTTTTTTAATACCATCAACATCATACATCAAAACAGAGAGCAGGTCACACGATTTACGTTTTCAAACAACTATTTATTATACGTACTTATCCTACATAAATTATAAACGCGAAAGTTTGTAGGTAAGTATGTAGTATGGATGGATGGATGAATGGATGTTTGTTACTCTTTCACGCAAAAACTACGGCACGGATTTGAATAAAATTTGATACACAGATTGTTTATAACCTGGATTAACAATTTAACACATAGGATAGTTTTTATTCCGATTTTACCTTCCCGTGGAATAATTTTCGAGTTGTAGTGGGCGAAGCCGCTGGCCCCAGCTAGTACTTCATGTTTTTAGGGTTCCGTACCTCAAAAGGAAAAAACGGAACCCTTATAGGATCACTTTGTTGTCCGTCTGTCCGTCCGTCCGTCTGTCAAGACCCTTTTTCTCAGGAACGCGTGGAGGTATGAAGATGAAATTTATATCAATTACTCAGGTCTACTGTCCCTTGAAGCTGTGAAAAAATCAAACTTCTAAGCCAACGCAATCAAAAGATACAGCCGTTTATGCCGCAAATTTTCGACACTTGCAAGGGAATCAAAACCTACAGGGTGCTTCCCGTGAACTCAGAATCTTGAAATTTGGTACGAAGCAACGTCTTATAGCATAGATAAAGGAAAAATTACGAAAACCATAAATTTTTAGTTACATCACATAATAAAAATATTCTAAGTAATTTTAAACTTTGTTTGTACGGAACCCTCGGTGCGCGAGTCCGACTCGCACTTGGCCGGTTTTTTTTACGAGCTTCAATAAAAAATACAGAAGACAGGTTAGGACGTATTTATAAAGCAGGCTTAATTTCACTTCGTCTTCTTTACGTTCTAAAATTAGACCTTGCAACATCAACACGCATTGCGTTTGTTTATTTCAATATTTAAAAAAAGAATACCTAAGTGAACTGATTTTTGACATTTTGTTTGGTGTCAATAGTTCGAAGGACTTTATTTTTACCCCAAAGGTACCAATATTATATTATTTCCCTATTTGAATCAAATTTTCCTAACGATATTTAAGGGTTTTCTTTATTTTGCACTGAACGCTAATCCTTTTTCTAAAATAAAAGTAGTCTATGTTAGACCTCATTGTTATAAGGTGTTTTACTGCTATCTGCCAGTGAAATTGGTCCAGCCGTTTCGGAGATTAGCTGGAATAAAACAAAACAACAGTGTATCCATTTTCGTTCTACAAACACCCGCTTTTCGCCGTTCCACGTGCTCAAACTGAAAAACAACAAAATCATCACACGATTTATTTCCAAGGTGAGTTATATTTCGTAATCTTTTGTATATTATTAAAAAAATGTGTTACATGAACCGTTTATAAGTATAGTATTATTTAATTTTAAAGCCTAATGCTTAACGGTAGGACAATGCTTTGTTTCAGCACCATTTCATAGGAAAACTTATTCCTACAAAATTACGTGAAAATCTTAAACATTTTCAAGTCACAAAGGACAATGACAAAATATTCAGGATATTATTTTGTTAAAGAGGTAAAGGTATGGACATGTGATGCGAAGGAATGAAGGAAATGTTGTGAGGAAAATGTTGAGTATGAATGTAGATGGCTATAAAAGGAGAGGAAGGCCAAAGAAACGATGGATGGACTGTGTGAAGGATGATATGGCTAGAAAGGAGGTGACTGCTGAGATGACGAGAAATAGGGAAGTATGGAAGAAGAAGACATGTTGCGCCGACCCCAAATGAATTGGGATAAGGGCAGGAGAATGATGATGATTTTGTTAAAGAGGTTTGAACTTTTTTGTATGGAAGCTGGCATATCGACCCGCCGCCATTTTGATTTTTTTTAGAAATCACGGCCCACGTTGAAATCAGTATGTATGGGTAGAGGACACCTAGATGAACAATAACTGTCATGTAACATCGTAAGTACACCAAAGTGTCACGTTATCGATATATTTGAAGGTAAAGATCGACATATCAGTACAATTGACACATAAAAAATAGACCTTTTACGTGTCTATAGGCGTTCATTATTTCCTTTATTCATTTTCTAACATATTAAATAGGTACATTTTTAAATATTTTATAAAAAAAGTTTATAAAAAAGCATTTAAAAATATTAAAAAAAATGTTGTTCACCAGCATTGGGATTGGGAACAGGGTCCGAGCTACCAGTGGTCAGGGCTCTTGAGAGGAACCTCCTGACAATGCGCGCCGTGTCCAGAAGTACTGCCTTCTGAATCAAGCCCTTGATCCAAACGAAAGCCATTTTCAATATTTTTTAAATTTTTCAGTCCGTTATAAAAGGATATGCACAGTAACATGGACAAACATGCACTGGAAATCGCTCCTCTAGCAAATCTTCCTGTCTAATCTTACACAACTCACACTAATAAGTGTGAATAGAAACGAAACAGAGAGATTTTAACATTCAATTAATTTGATAGGTTACCAACAAGTAGACTAGGTATTATAGTTGCATAATAATAATCACAGGTTGAATTATTATGCGCACGAGAAAATCGCTTCGCATCACAATGGAACGATTATTTTGATACAATTTTTTAACGCCTATACACGTAATAAGTCTATTTTTAACACGGAACAGAAAGAACAGATTTTTAACGATTGTCGTTGCACTCATTTGTCGATATTTACCTTCAAATATCTCGGTAACGTGACACTTTGGGGTACCGTATTACTGGACATTTTTGTTCGTCTATAATATGTCCTCTATCCATACATACAACTTTTTCATCGTGGGGCGCGATTTTGAAAAAAATCAAAAGGGGGAGGTTGATATTTCCGTCGGGGCTGCGGATAATCGAAAGACGCGGCCTCGGCACAAGGGCGAAGAAGGAACATGGGTGGTTTTTAGTCAGTAGAAGTCTGACACTCTCTTCCTTCTGCCCAAGAGCTGGGGGGGGGGGTTATTTGATGATTTTCCAGCCACCAAAAAAAAAAACAAGTTTTGTATGCCATTCCATCCCCTTTAATGTGTTTTTGCCGTTGGTGACCTACTTAGTTATTAGTTGGTTCCACTACAGGACGATTTAATCTATATTGTTATCACAGCGGTATAATTTTAATGAATTACTAGCCGTACCCGGCGTTGTAATGCCTTTTGTTTACCTACCACCTATCTACTGCTAGCCTAGCCTAGCTGTAGAGCTTGTACCTACTAAAAATAACAAACACAAAAAAAATAAAACCGACTTCAAAAAAAAAATCACATAAAAGTGAAAAATAAACTTTAGAAGAAAAATCAGTTTCTGAAGTCGGTGACTTTTGTTTATTTGATTTCATTTTTTTGCCACCGACTTCAGAAACTAATTTTTTCTTCTAAAGTTTATTTTTCACTTTTTTGTGTTTTTTAGTTGAAGTCTGTTTTATTTTTTGTTAAAAAGTTTTTATTTTTCACTTTTTAGTGGTTCACATGTTCATGGGTCAATGTGGACAATGTAGTTTTTTTTTGAGTTTTGTTGTATTTTCAAAAACCGCTTCTTAATTTTTTTTATCGAAATCGGACGATTTCGATAAAAAAATTATGGGACCATTTCGGAAGTATACCCTTTCCAACAAAAAAATATTTTTTCAAATCGGTTAGCAAGTGACGGAGTTATGCCCGAACAAACATAAAAAAATAAAATTTATACATCCGAATTGAGAACCTCCTTCTTTTTTTAGAAGTCGGTTAAAAAGAAAGAATCATCCAATTTGGTGCAATAGTTCCGGAAGTTATGCGCGTATATACATTTCGGCGATTTATTTTTGTGATGGGTGTAAAAGTACCTACCCATAGCGAAACCGAAAGGCATTTGTTCTCTCCGTCACTGCAATCACTTTTTTGTTCTGACATAGAGATATTGGGGGGGTCAAAGTCAAAATTTTAAATTTACATATTTTTTGCTTGATCTTTGTGTTGTTTTGAATAGGCAGGATTAATAGCTATGAAAACAAGTACCTAGTATTCATTATAAGTAGCAGGTTTAACTACTTACAAGGTCTTCTAGATGACACCTACTTTTTGTTTCGAAGCGTGAGAAACCTTTTTAACAAGGAATATTCGTTCCGTACCTCAAAAGAAAAAACTGAACTCTTATAGGATCACTCGTGTGTCTGTCTGTCTGTCCGACCATTCCCCCCCCCCTTTATCTCCGAAACTACTGAGCCTAAAATTCTGAAAAAAATACAGAAATTAGTTCAACACGTATAGTATAGATTACAGGAAACCCTATAAGAAGTCATGGTACGGAACCCTTCATGTGCAAGTCCGACTTGCACTTGGCCAGTTTTGTATGTCAAAACCTTTAATAAGTGAAAAAATCATTAAAGCTCTCTGAAGTGCGGCAGTGAAACATTATAGATGAAATTATCTTGAATTACATTGTAGGTACCTAACTGCCTTCGTTTTGACCTCATTTACGAGTACTATCGCTCAAAAGTCGCATCACACGAAAAAGAGAAACAGGAAACACCCTGTAGGGGACCGAATGGGGCGACAACACGCTCTTGGCCAGTTTTTATAGTCGGTTGTTTTATACCTAGTCTATATTTATTTTTATAGTCTGTTGTTGTGTCTATAAATAGCCTAATATAACACGTTCATTAAGTGACATATTAAGACACAATAGTATAGTGTATTATTAGAACATTTTGATCAAACGACGTTCTTCAATACACTTTCGAAGAAATTAACTAAATACGATTAGCATTTTTGTCATAAATTTTTATTAGACCATGATTTTTTTTCCGCGGTTTTATTTCGCCAGGTTGAAGAAGAAGCAAAAGTATGAAGCCGCTAAAGTCCGCTAAACAGCCTCACAGGAAAAATATAAAAATTCAAATATGTTTTAATTAAGAACACAAAAAAAGTTTACTTGTTCATAAAAGTAAATAATTGTTTAAAATAATCACGTCGTTTATTTATAGTGTTCTTTTTACAGATACAATTTAATATTCAAAAATTATTTACGCAATTAAAAAAAAAACACCGCCGACTCTGTTGTCGGTGGTGATTTTTTTTTAAATTTCTTGTGTTGTAATCGATTTGGATTTAGTTTAGGGTATAGTTATAAGTAATTTTCTTTCCCGCCCTTGGTTGCGGAAAATTAAAAAGCGAAATACGTTGCATGTCGAACCTAATCATAGTGCATTAGGAGCTAGGTATGTAGTTTTCGAGGAAGTGTATTGAAAATTATGTTATTCACAAGTTTTCCTCTGATCAAAGTTAACCACTGTGCGTATTTGCACAGTGATAGGTACCTATAGCGTTAGGGGAGAGTTTCCAAGGTTATTATGAATTTAACTATAGGAATAATCTCAAGCAATCAAATAAATCATAACACAGATTAAAAAAAAAACAGTTGTTGATTAATTAAAAGTATCTACGAAAAGAAAGGAGATCCCACTAAAAACAAAACTTATACCTAAAAAAAGCCAAGTCGCACAACTCAGTTCTTCTGCCGTAAAAAGTAGTGAGATCCATGTAATACCAAGTCAGCTAATTAATTCAATCCCTCCAAAGTCAAAGTTCATTTATTTGTCAGAAACATGAGTATATAATAATAATAATAATAATATAATAATATTCCACAACTATCACACAACGCCATCTAGTCCCAAGCTAAGCAGAGCTTGTGTTATGGGTACTAGACAACTGATAAACATACTTATATATTTCTAAATACATACATATTATAGATAAATTACACCCAGACACAGAACAAATGATCGTGCTCATCACACAAACATTTGTCCTGGGTGGGAATCGAACCCACGACCTCCGGCATAGCAGTTAGGGTCACTAACCACTAGACCAACAGGCCAGTCAGATATATAGGTACACACAAGGCATGTAAGATGTTAAGTACATTAGAAAGGATCACAGTCATGTTTTACCTTTACGGCGTACAAATATGTATTATACATTTGTTAAATAATTCAATTCATTGTAGCCATTAAAATTATTAACCATATAAAAAAAAACAATTAATTTAAATTCATTTGTCAACAATCACAATAAAATACATTTTCATAATAGAATATAGGCACATCATAAGCAATTCAAACATCAATAAAATTAGATTAGCAGAATAACTATATCATCGTCAAATTAATTCAAATGTCAAAGTAAGATTTCAAAAAACTAACAGCAGTCAACAGAATCAAGTTATGTCCCACATTAGAATTTACATTAGAACTAGTTTGTTTTCTCCATTAAAAACTCAGCAATACTATAGAAACATTTAGTTACCAAATACTCTTTTAGTTTTTTTTTGAATAAATTAGTAATAGTCAAATAAATAATAATAATAATAATATTCCACAACTATCACACAACGCCATCTAGTCCCAAGCTAAGCAGAGCTTGTGTTATGGGTACTAGACAACTGATAAACATACTTATATATTTCTAAATACATACATATGTCGCAGATTCAACACCGAGGCACAATATTTAGAGTTGATAATTTAGAATAACGCCATCTATCATCGTTTGTCGGAAAACTCGGAAACGTCAAGCAGTGAGCTTGGGTGAGGTCGATACAGAGCGTGGCAGGTCTGGTTTGACAGTTGTCAGTTGTCATATGTCAAATGTCAGTTGTGATATGTCAGACGTCAGTGGTCAGTGGTCGGTTGACGTTGACATTAGACGCATTTGATTTGAGGGACGGGACTTTTTGGTGAGACACGAGCGCGAACGGATGTTCTGCTCGCCTGTATCGAACTTACCGCGTTTCCGTACTTGAATCCATTTCCATCGGCTTGATCGTTTGAGATTTTGTTAATTTGTTATCGGAAGTAAATAAATAGGCGGTTGTAATCAGTGTTGAGACTATTATTTCGTACCTCCGCCATGCTGAACTTGGACTCTGACAACGATGAACCCGAAATAGTTGTGCTATCTTCGTCATCAGAAGTGGTATGTAACTTTAACGCCTACATAGTGTAAGTGAGAGTACTAGGCCGGAAAAGTGTAAAGACAATGCGCGTGCGTCTGAAAGTGACATAGAAACAGAAATGTGGTGTTTTCTGTTCCAGCAAATAAACAAAAACTTTATGACTATTGTACAAGCAATGAAATCACCTTTTGCGGGTACGGATATTCGCCTACCGCATTTTGACCCTGAAAAACGGAATATTGTCCCGCGGGCTTGGTTGGCAACAGCCGACATGTGTGTTATCGATCTGAATAGTTAAGGTGCATCGTTGATGATTGCTTTGAACCGCGCACTCATGGGAGAAACGGGACGGACGGGAGTCACACATCCACTGTAGGTGCGTCGTAAGTCGGCACCTCCGTCGCTGGTCGTCCTCCGCTGGGCCTCCTCCGGGTAACCGTTGGTCTCACCTGGTGGGGATGGACCGCCGGGGTGCTGTGAAGACAGCAGCGCTGTGAAACCGGCGCTGTGGCGTGCCTACAGGGGACGCAGCGAATTCCACGAGACTCATGGGAGAAGTTTCGTCATGGCGGTCGTCCATATCTTGTCCTGGGATGAAATGGAGCGATTTTAAGGAGCTGTTTATAGTCTGGAGTGCCCCGTATGGTGATGACGATCACGAAGACCCTGATGCGACATCAGAACCGGGATTCACTCGAGCTGAAGAAAATACGAAGAATGGCGCGATGACGTCACGGTGAGAATTTACTTCGGCAGCGGCGCCGGCGGTGCGGCGGAGGGACGCGGCTTGGCGGCGCGCGGTTGGCAGCGCGGCGGCGCGGCAGGCTGACCAAGCAGTGCCTGCAGCCTGCAGCAGAGGCAAATAGCGAGCGACGTGTTGAAGTTTGCTATGTGAGCAATCCCAGCAGTGTGCTGATGAATATCTGGTGAGTCGTATCCATTTTACTATGATTCTGGTGCCGAATGCTCTCTGATCAAAAATGTTTCGTTACAGTTCAGTGGCAAGCGTGTAAATAACATTGTAAATTGACCCGGGATAGGTCATGATAGTTTGTACTTCACAATTATTTACTGAGGTTATGATTATCGTTTTACTATTAGAGATTTTATTTCATGTTGTACCGGATAGTTGTTTTAAAAAAAAATGATATTTTAATTGGCGTTGAGATTTTACAACAAGGATTTAATGTTAGTTAGACGTGTGATAGTGTTGTTTTTGTGTCGTGAAAAGGTTGTTAGGTTATGTGATGTTTCAAATAAGCTCAAGAATGCTTCTAATATTCAAATTGATTTCAATACAGTTGATACAGATGTTCCGTTAGAATTTCGTTCCCAATTAATTAATCTATTGACAGCATATTCATCTTTGTTTACTAGTGATTTCTAGATCCCATATTACAACAAAACTAGTTGAATACTAAGTGGTCAACTTAACATTTAAAGTTCCTAGCATAGTAAGAGTTTTCTTATAACCTGTAACGTTATAGGAAAAATAAAGTAACATGTTGAACAACCCTACTTTAAAAATTATTTTGATAAAGGCTCGAAATGATTATCTTGATGGTGTTGTGCATGTAACCGGATGGAGGTTACATGTGGAGGTGACCGGATAGAGGTTGCCTGTTGTGTATGTAACCGGATGGAGGTTACATGTGAAGGTGACCGGATAGAGGTTGCCTGTTGTGTATGTAACTGGATGGAGGTTACATGTGGAGGTGACCGGATAGAGGTTGCCTGTTGTGTATGTAACCGGATGGAGGTTACATGTGGAGGTGACCGGATAGAGGTTGCCTGTTGTGTATGTAACCGGATGGAGGTTACATGTGAAGGTGACCGGATAGAGGTTGCCTGTTGTGTATGTAACCGGATGGAGGTTACGTGTTGATGACCGGATGGAGGTCGATTGGTTTGATGCTTATAACCGGATGGAGGTTATAAGTGTGATGATGAAGACCGGATGGAGGTCGATTGTTTTGATGCTTATGGCCGGATGGAGGCTATAAGTGTGATGATGAAGACCGGATGGAAGTCAGAGTATGAGCACTGCAATATTTTAATGAGTTTCCTATTATTTGAATGAGTATGGGTGTTCTTCGACATGTCAGCTTTAAGACAAAGAGTTTGTTTTGATTTCATTAGAACCGGTAATGATTTTGACCAGAATACCTTTTATTCCCTACCCACTTGGGCCAGGAATGGCCGAACGACTGGTATTGGGCAGACTTCTGTAAGGTCAACTGTACAAATTTTGACTTTAGTTCGATGGAATTGTTTTAGAAATTCTATTTCACGTTTTACCCGACAATTATTTGCGATTAGTTTTGGTTCATAATGTCATCAAATGAGATACGATTTGAGAAAATACGGTCAATTGCGACATGTGACGCAATAGGGGATCGGACAAAAAAAAACTAATTAGTCCGTCAGATAGATTTCCAAAAATTATTGGACACGTATTTTTTCTTTTTTCACGTAAACTTAAAATGAAGACGATACAGTGCTTCGAAAACTCGTGTGACGTCATATGATAGTACATTTTGACGACACAAGTGACGTTTCAAGCCCCACTCCAAGATCTTTGACACGTTTTATCTTCGTCATTTTTTATTGATTTGATAAAACAAAAAACACGTATTCAATATTTTTCGATAATCTAACTTACGGACTAAACAGAATCATATTATTTTGACCCTGTCCGATCCCCTATTGCTGACTGTAAAAGAGAATGGGCGAAAATGTATGAAAGCTGGTACACCCCTCCAATAGCAATGAGATATACGTCGTTGGATAGGTCTTTTTAACTGAAACAATATTTACTATTACAGTTTTGTTGAGATGTTTGTCCGTTTTGAGTTATAGCTCAAAAACAAAAGTAAAAATGGATACCTATTAACGTTATAATATCTTAGTGTGTAAGCTAAAATTACATCAATGTCGTTGTATATAACGTAATTCGTAATTATCATAACAAAACATAACATCACGCCTGTAATTCCCGAAGGGTTAGGCAGAGGTGTAGGTGCCTAATAGTAGGTACACCCACTTTTCGTCAGTTATGTTTAAGTCCCATGTAATAGGGGGCGAGCCTATTGCCATCAACCTGGCACAAATCCAGACACCATGGCTGCTACCAAGAATTTCTTGAGGGAAACTCCAATAACACTTTGTCCGACCCGGGAGAATGTATGGAAGCTGGTACACCCCTCCAATAGCAATGTCATATACGTCGTTGGATAGGTCTTTTTAAATGGAACAATATCTACTATGACAGCTTTGCCGAAATAGTTTGTCCATCCTGAGTTATATCTCAAAAACCAAAGTTAAAAAAAGTTTTTAGTATTCCGACACAAAGTACTCATCTGTTTACGTACATTTTTTTAATTGGTAATTTTTGAATGTCTCGTTGATCTAGTGGTTGCAAGCGCGACTGCTGAACATGAGGCCCTGCGTTCGATTCCCGGGTCGGGTAAATTGTTACCTATTGGATTTGCTCTTCTTCTTTCAAGAATTTGTCAGTATCAGTCAAGGAATTTGTATTTATGCCTAGTTCATGGCAATAGGTTCACCCTCTATTACATGGGAAACATAACTGCCGAAAACATGGGTCTATTATTATAAGTTACACCTCAGTCTAACCCTTTAGGCATTACAGGCGTAATGGTATGTTATGTTATTTGCGAATTACATTATTATACTATAATAATATATATTATTATACAACGACGTGTTATTTTCCTTTTTACACCAAGATATCACAATATTAATATCATCAATTTTTACTTTTGTTTTTAACTTATAACTCAGAATGGACAAACATTTCGACAAAACTGTCGAAGTAAATATTGTTCCATTTAAAAAGACCTATCCAACGACGTATATGACATTGCTATTGGAAGGGTGTACCAGCTTCCATACATTCTCCCTGGTCGGACAAAGTGTTATTGGAGTTTCCCTCAAGAATTTCTTGGTAGCAGCCATGGTGTCTGGATTTGTGCCAGGTTGATGGCAATAGGCTCGCCCCCTATTACATGGGACTTAAACATAACTGACGAAAAGTGGGTGTACCTACTATTAGGCACCTACACCTCTGCCTAACCCTTCGGGAATTACAGGCGTGATGTTATGTTTTGTTGTGATAATTACGAATTACGTTATATACAACGACATTGATGTAATTTTAGCTTACACACTAAGATATTATAACGTTAATAGGTATTCATTTTTACTTTTGTTTTTGAGCTATAACTCAAAACGGACAAACATTTCAACAAAACTGTTATAGTAAATATTGTTTCAGTTAAAAAGAGCTATCCAACGACGTATATCTCATTGCTATTGGAGGGGTGTACCAATAAGCCCATTCTCCTTTGACTTTGACACGATAGACACTGACAAAACGAGATCGGGTGATGATGAAGGGGTTAGACCTTAAGTGAGAGGTAAAAGATGCAAATGTAGTATGCAAGTGGCTCAGATTGCATACATTGCAATGCTGATCGTTGCTGCACGCGTGTAAGTGTTAACTTGAGGGCTGTGACCAACGTCCAGCATGGCAATGTAGCTAAAGGTGCTAAATAAAGGCAATGTGTTGAGTTGAGTTGGGTACCAGATGGAGGTCCCATGGTTGCCGGATGGAGGCAATGAGATGTGTTGAGGTTGGGTACCGAATGGAGGTCCCATGGTTGCCTGTTGGAAGCTGTGTGTGTTGTATGTGACGAAGCTGGGTACCGAGCAGAGCATTGCATACTGGATTTGATCGGATACTAGATTCGGTCGAAAGTTGATGATTTCTTGATGAATGTTGATTTCAATGTTGAGATTTTTTTTATGAGATTTGATGAGAATATGGATCAGAACAAAACTTTGTTTTGAATTGTGTGTGTGAGTGATAATACTCCGACGTCTTGGCCAGGGAGGCCGAGTAAGGGACGATTTACTTTCAGTGACTTCTTGTTGCAGATACCTCACACGAGGACGTGTGAAATGTCAAGATGGCCGTGTCGCAGATTCAACACCGAGGCACAATATTTAGAGTTGATAATTTAGAATAACGCCATCTATCATCGTTTGTCGGAAAACTCGGAAACGTCAAGCAGTGAGCTTGGGTGAGGTCGATACAGAGCGTGGCAGGTCTGGTTTGACAGTTGTCAGTTGTCATATGTCAAATGTCAGTTGTGATATGTCAGACGTCAGTGGTCAGTGGTCGGTTGACGTTGACATTAGACGCATTTGATTTGAGGGACGGGACTTTTTGGTGAGACACGAGCGCGAACGGATGTTCTGCTCGCCTGTATCGAACTTACCGCGTTTCCGTACTTGAATCCATTTCCATCGGCTTGATCGTTTGAGATTTTGTTAATTTGTTATCGGAAGTAAATAAATAGGCGGTTGTAATCAGTGTTGAGACTATTATTTCGTACCTCCGCCATGCTGAACTTGGACTCTGACAACGATGAACCCGAAATAGTTGTGCTATCTTCGTCACATATTAGATAAATTACACCCAGACACAGAACAAATGATCGAATGATTGAATGATCAAATCTCTGAAGTACCTGTGGAAGATGGTTAAATATACGTGGTGCCATACAGAAAACACTTTTATGCATTAGTGCTGTATTGGATCGTCTCGCACACAACCTGTGTTTATATTTATCGCGCCAGTTACGGTTATCCATATCTGATTGTTTTTGACGTGATAACGTCTTATAATTCGATGGCCGGCTGCACGAACGAAAAAAGATTACGTCATGAGTCGTTACCTCGCTCTGAGGCGTTACCTCGCTCTGAGGCGTTACCTCGCTCTGAGGCGTTCCATAGCAACGGCGTGTTAATTGTCGTTCCATAGCAACGGCGTGTTAATTGTTTGTTTATAGCAATGTAAGTGCTGTATTTTCTTATGACGTTGTCACGTTCAAGTATCGCCAGTAAACCGACTTTACAGACAACCGATTTATTAAATAGATGCGGGTTTGATTTTACGAACATTGCAATTTCAAAGATATAGAGTGATGGGAGGGTAAGAATTTGATATTTTTCAAAGAATGGCTTGCATGAGTCAGTTGTTTTTAAGCCGAACATGGTTCTAACACATCTCTTCTGTGACCTGAATATAAACTCCTTGGTTGAGTTTCCCCAGAAGATAACTCCAAATCTCAGAAGAGAATCAACTATACCATGATACGCCGTGAGTTTGGCATCCACACCCAGAACAGGACCGATTTTGGAGAGCATATAGGCTGATTTACTCAGTCGCTTGCTTAACTCCTCTAAATGTGGTTTCCAGTTTAATTTTTTATCTATTGTGAGACCTAAGAACTTACTCACATCCACTTTACTTATCTGTTTGTCATTGTTATGTATATTCAGGTTATTATTAGTGTTCAAACGCTGACTGAATAACATTAATTTTGTTTTGTCAATGTTTATTTTAAGGTTATTATTACCTACTTAGCCACGTAATAATGGACTCCACTGTATTATTTATTTCATCTTCATATTTTTGATCATCTTTGCATTTAATAGTTACTGTGCTATCATCGGCAAAAAGTGACATCGGGTTATTTGTAATTTTTGGTAGATCATTAATATAAATTATGAATAGTAAGGGGCCCAGGACACTCCCTTGTGGCACGCCATACATGACCAATTTGCGTTTGGATGAAAATATCAGCTCCTCTTTAGTAACCTGATTGCATTGTCTTATTTCAACATACTGCTGTCTGTTTCTGAGGTATGACTCAATTAAATGTAGAACGTTTCCCCGGATTCCATAAGCATCTAATTTATCTACTAATATGTTATGATCACGTAGTCAAATGCCTGTGTCATATCGCAGAACACTGAGCATACTGGACGCTTTTTATCAACATTTTCAACTACATTGTTTAGGAAATCATAGATTGCCATATTAATTGTCTTACTTTTTCTAAAACCCTTTTGATCATCTGTTAGAATGTTAATTTTTTCTAAAAAGTTATATATTCGTTCATATATATATTTTTCGAATACTTTAGATAATTTAGGTAAAAGCGCTATTGGTATATAAGACTCCATTAACATCTTCTCATTTTTTTTTAATAGTGGTTTTATAACGGCAATTTTGAGGTGTTCAGGGTATACACCTTCAGCTATGCATAGGTTAAGAATATGACTTAGAGGTTTACTAATGACATCACCGACTTCTTTGACTATATGTGTGGAAATGCCATCATGTCCGGTACTCTTTGTATTTTTAAGTGATTCAATAATTTTTGATATGTCATGGTGAGAACTTGGTGGCATAAAGTTGGTTGGTTGGTTGCATCCATAAGGGACCTTCTATCTCAAGTTATAACGTAATTATAACGTAACTAGCTTTTGCCAGCGGCTTCACCCGCGTGATAATGACGATTTTCCATACAAACTTTCATCCCCTATTTAACTCCCTTAAGGGTTGAATTTCGAAAATTATTTCCTTGTTCCTTCTCTACATTATAAAGGGAACCTCTGTGCAAAATTTCAGCTTTCTAGGTCCAAGGGTTTGGGCTGGGCGTTGATGAGTCAGTCAGTCAGTCAGTCAGTCAGTCAGGACTTCTCTTTTTATTTATATAGATAGATAGATTAGTTAACCTTTTTTTTGGAGGGTGGGCAATCATCAAATGACTCCTCCCGCTCTGGGCAGAGCGTTAGGGAGTGTCAGACTTCTACTGACTAAAAACCACCCATGTTATATCTCTTTCGAACAACCCGCAGCCCCGACGGGCGTCGGCCCTTGTGGGCCCCACTATGAAGTTCTTCGTACCTAACGGCATCATCGTGATAGAATCTAGGTTACCAGTTATTAATTTTATAATAGAACCCAATGGATTTATAATGCAAGAGGCATTATAAAGAGAGAGGAGGTTCTATTATTATTTAGGACGTTTCTGCAGAAATCTGTTGTCAATATTTTTCTATAGTTATATCACGTATAAACTCTGTATGTAGGGTAAGGTTGCTTTTAAAAATAATCGCAATGACGGAGAAAACAAGTGCCTTTCGGCTTCGTTAAGGATATGTTTTCGAACAAAGTCGCGGACGACGCTAATCAAGAATAATTCCTGTTACAGAATGAACTGGCCGCTGTATCTCATAGCAGGCGCATTCAGCATTGCAGGCTTCTGGTTGCTATGGAGATACAAGAACAGGAGAATGATAGAGATGGCTAAGAAGATGCCAGGACCTCGGGGAGTGCCGTTCCTAGGGAATGCTTTGCTGTTCATGGGACAGCCTGAAGGTAGGTGGTGGTTACTATTCGTAAGGATTTTTATTTGTCTGAATCATCATCATCTCCTGTCTTTTTCCCATTCACACGAAACGCGTTTTTTTTTCCGTTCTCCACTGTCAGATGTCACGGCATCATTTAATCCTTTCTCTTTCATATTATTCCTCACACAAAAAACCCCTCCATCCTTTTTCTCCCTCTCCATACATCAACATTCATATTCATTATATATTTTTTAATCACATGCGTTTCATTCTTTCTCCACATATCCATACCAAGATAGACGACTTCTGTTATTTGTTTCAATGAAGACCGTCCATTTATAGGCATAGGTACTAATATTTGTTTCTGTGGAGTAACGTTTGGTATTAGGTATAGGGAAGAATAAATAATAAATAGTAACAATCGCGAAAGTTATTACACTATCATGTGGCGAAGTCATGCTCCACTCTCTCACTACTTTTTACGGCAGAAGAACTGAGTTGCGCGACTTGGCTTTTTTTTCAAGTTTTGTTTTTAGTGGCATCTTATTTCTTTTTGTAGATAGGTACTTATAACGAATCAACAATACTAGGTTTATTCGAACTGTCAGATAATTTCAAAATATTTTCAGATACAAATTGGTTATAATTAAATCTACATAGGTTAGGTCTATTTCATTAAGTTTTATTTGTTTTTTTTTTCAAACTGTGTTAAGATTTATTTGATTACTTGAGAATAATCCTATATTTATATTCATTTATGATAATAATCCTTGGAAACTCTTCCTTATCGCTACTTAGCACTGTGCAAATAACCTCGATTAATGAAAAACTTGTGAAAAACATAATTTATTATATTACCTATTGTATCATATTATGTCATTTTTAATAAACGTTTTAATTTTATTATGCTATTTATGGACACAACAACAGACTATAAAAATAAAAAAAAAATTAAAAAAAACCGGCCAAGAGCGTGTCGGACCACGCCCAATGTAGGGTTTCTCTTTTTTCGTGCGATGCGACATTTGAGTGATGGTAAATGAGGTCAAAACTAATATTTTATAGGCGAAAGTTTGTGTGTATGTTTGTTACTTCTTCACGTCTAAACGGCTAGAGCGATTTTAATAAAAGTTGGAGCACAGATAGTTTATAACCTGAATTAACACATAGGATTTTTTTATCCCGATTGTATCTTCCCGTGGGATAATTTTCGAGTTGTAGCGGGCGAAGCCGTTGACAACAGCTAGTTCAAAATAATTTCATTAATATGCTTAGTGTCTAAATATATTAAATTAGGAATATTTCCAAACAGTGTAGGTGCGGGTTATTTTCATTAAAACAAGCTTCTGAATGTAATGTATTTTTAGGATAGTTTTATTACTCTTGATTTCTAAACCCCTATCGTTCTGCAAAAAAAATAAAAATCTCAAATATTATTTTTTTTCTTGTTTTTTTACACCGTGAAGGTAGAATCGACAAAATGTTGTATGATAATTCTATAAATTAATTAAAAATTGCCAATGATTTGAAATTTGGAAAAATCATGGAACATGCACGAAAAAAGAGAAACACCCTGTAAGGTTCCGTTATAGTTGTGGACTTTTTACTAAATTGAACCACCCCGCCTAACTGCCTCCGAACGATGATTTTTATTGTAATAATAAAACAAACTTAGGTACATTTGCATTTTAGACCCCCTGAACCGATTACAAAAAATCTTTCACCGTTATGTAACACAGACTATGTTTAATACAAGTTAATAATAATAATAATAATCAGTGCTAAGGGAGCCTTCAAATATGCTGCGCGGTGGCATATTTGAAGACGCCCTAACGCTTTGCCTGCGATTATGAGGCCAAGGTCGCTCCAACCTAACTAACGAGTTGTACTCTGGCAGTCATTCAAGTTATAAGCGACTGAAGCATAGCAGTAAATTTTCCAGCGTTACTTTTGCATTGCAGTGTTTCAGGAGTATTTTATTAACTTCTTTGTTTGATCTTACCACAGCCATAAACTCTGTGACAGACATGCGGAGTATGGTCTTGATGACCTCGCCTTGCAAACACGGGGCAGTGTCTGTCACTCAGGAAGTTACAGGTCTCTGACATCTCGTGGAGGTCAAACGGGAAAGGTATTGTGGCTAAGTAAGCCCAAACTGTAGTCCTCATTCGGTGTATATCGTAGGCTGAAAAAGAGAAAAGTTGGTTGAAAAATAAATGAGCAACCTTCAAAATAATTTTTCTTGCACTTCAAGCTCATTCAATGTTCATACACTATGGATGTGTTATGGTTTTGAATCGTGATAATAGAGGATCACTAGAAGGTCAGGTCATTCTTCTTATTAAGGCCTCAACAAGACCTCCAACAGATTGCTTGCTGGGTAACCAGGTTATTGGCCCAGTGCGAAGTAGAGGTGGGTATTTTTAATCAAAACACTATTTAGGACAAAATTAATAAGTTCTTCGGGAACAGGATACATGAGCTATTGGTTGTCTCAACTGCCTGTTTTATTATAAAAAAAATGATTTCAAGGAAATACAGTTGAGGGTTCCTAAGATAGACAGGTTCCTTACTGAAGCCTCATACTGGGCCAGTAAAGAAAAGACGTTCTGTTTGTAATTGCGCAGTGCGGGAATAAACTTGCCATTCGAGGAAAAAACAAAATACATACGTGCTCTGAAGACGACCTCGATGACAGTATCTCGTCCCTGTTCCTGTCTACACGGCTGTGTGGTACAACCAGCTATGTAGACGTTCTCCGGCAGGGGACCAGAAGAGCTTTGAAGGCCTGCAAGCAAAGCAAGAAAAATCTAAAACATACGCTTAATCAATCAAATCAAAGTTAATCTCATGTAGAGAGGAGAGCCTAAACAAAGTAATACGCAGATAAGATGAAAAAGTCGAAAACGTATTGAAACGTGTTTTTGTTTTATCAAATTAATAAAAATTGATGGCGAAGATAAAACGCGTCAAAGATGATTCATGAGTGGAGGCTTGTCTTTAGAACATTTTTTACCACGTAGCGTAGTGACGTCACTACGCTACGTGGTAAAAAATGTTCTAAAAAATCTTCATTTTTTGTTTAGGTGAAAAAAGAAAAAATGAGTGCATTTTTTTTTGCAAATCTAGCTGATGGACTAATTAGATTTTTTTGTCAACTACCCTAAAAGCTTATGTAAATTCTTTTCTGTTGTCGTAGATAAACTTTTTATAAGCAATAACCGCTTGTCTGGGCCGCGTTATAGTTAGTTACTCACACCGGCTATCAGATGTTCCAGCTCCAGCCTTCGGTAACCGCCAGCACGGCACAAAACAACACTACAGCACGAAACATCTTTATTCGAGATCTGTCGTGTATATGGAATAGGATAATCTATAACAATTGCAATTTATAAAAGAATTGGGAGTAACTTCCTATTTGTTTTACAAAGTCTTCATTACTTGATTGCACTGAACCTTCTGTTCAGCATCTAATATTGTGATAAATTATCTTCATGTAAAGATGCAACTTCAGACTGCTTGGCGACTTCAAGCTATTTGTAGTTATGTGCTAGGTTTAAGTGCATCTATCTAGATCCAGTGAAAATATCAAAAATAAATAAAAAAATCTGTTGTTTTGTCTGAAAATCAAAACATATTGGCAACACTAACAAGCGGTAGCAGTTTTAGTGTTACTTCACCTATTACTTTTGTGGAAATGAGCCTTTTCAAGCAATTTTGGCAAGACAGAAATTGTATTTTCATTATTAGGTTACACCTATACGGCTATACCTAACCGATCGTCGGTTAACCTATAATTATAAACAAGCGTGATATTATGATGCTAAGAGTCTTTTCCAAAGTCACCCAGTTCAGAAAATAAAATTATACAAGTTATACATTATTATTCAGCACTCATTGCACTCTAGTTACCTACTCATACCCAATTTAAACAGAATGGCGAATCATAACAAAATAATATTCTGGTGGCCGCAACAACAGTATAATCCACGAACCACCCACGACTTGACAAAGGACAACCTTGCACAATATACCGTGACCGGCATCGAACGCGGAACCTCCCGCTACACTTACCGACCGCTTACCGTTGCGCAATGGGGGAAAGAGGTCGCCCGTCTATGGGTCACCAGGAACAGTAGGCTATGGGCTAAACATAGTGATCGAATTTGACAACTGTAGTTAGTGCAGATTAGCGTGGTTGGTTTGGTTGATGTGACAGATTTCGTAATGGTGGTTGATATGTTATGCATGTATTAGCATGGGTTTCAAGAAGGGGTGGTGAAGAGTGCACTGCTCACTGTTGCAATCAGATATTTAAATACAGTAATAATTTGAAAATATGCTAAATAATCATCATCTGACTACCTTACCCAAGTGTGTTGGGGTTAGCTTCCAGACTAAGCGGATGCAGTTTAATACCGGTCAGTATTTTACATGGAGCGAAAATATTCGAAAATATTAAACATTTTAATAGAGCACCTAATCAATTTTTTGTTGTTGAAACAATCAAAATGATGAAAAAGGATGTTCATCCTTTTTCAGATCCACTGACTTTTTCTGTTATATCTAGCAAATGTCAGAGATGATACATTGATGATGTTGATGTTATCTTGCATTGCCGACTGACTGATCAAATATTGCGAACAAATATGTGTAACTAAGTAATTTCTATCGCACCAATTAATCAGTCATTTAGGTAAACAAATAATATAATCAATAATAATCAGTTACCTAAATGAAATCGATTTTAAGTTGAATGATGATCAAGGGCACGCCACGATAGTGGCGGTAAGTCCCCTCTTTGAGGAGTGGCTTTAGAGAGGCACCATGGTGCCTTCACCTCCCGTCTGACGCTGGTCCTCACCGGACACGGTTGGTTTGGGAGGTACCTACCTGCACCCAATCAGGCGGAAGGAAACGCCCGTATGTCACCATTGTGAGGATCGGCCGGAGGACACGATGGAGCACACCGTGGAGGTCTGCCCCGCTTGGGTAATGGTAAAGCCCCGCCACGCGCCGTGTCCTCGTAGCGGTGATCGGCGGCGGTGACCTCTCGCATCCGGCCCGGCTGATCTCCTCTTAGTACAGCAAATCCGTCTGATCAGATTTTGAGAGTAAAGGAGCAGACAGTGCATCTGTGTTCGCATACACTTTGACCATTGTAATCTCCTCCTACTAACTAAGTACTACCGGTTAATTCCGGTTAGACTAGGTAGATGATTCACGCAGAATCGTAGAGGGATCTATAGTTTATTTTCTACCTAAAGTACCTAAAGACGTGTAAAACATTTGACTTGTATTTTTGTTTGCAGAATTCACAAACGTGCTGAAAGCCCTGATAGGCGAGTTTGGCGGTCTGTTCAAATTCTGGCTCGGTCCTGACCTGAACATTGTTGTGAGCAATCCTGATGATGTCAAGGTACTTATGATAGTCATAACATTACGCCTGTAATCTCTGAAGGGTTAGGCAGAGGTGTACCTAATAGTACACATACACAGTCATAGTCCCATGGGTGAGTCTAATGCCATCAAGCGGGTACAAATCCAGACTTTGTAGCTGATCCTGAGAAATTCCTGATGGAAAAACTTGCCCATCCCGGGAATCGAACCCAGGACCTCATGCTCAAAAGTCGCGCTTGCGACCACTAGATCAACGAGGCAGTCAAAATGTATTTTCAATACACTTCCTCGAAAACTGTTAGGTTCGACATGCAATGAATTTCGCACGCTTACCTACGTGCGTAATTTTTCCACAACCAACGGGAGGTAAAGAAAATTACCACAGATAAATATAAGTACCTACCTTATACTAAGTTCGAATCGATTAAAACTTATGAAATAAACAAAAAATCACCACCGAATATAGAGTCGGCGATATTTTTTATTTCGTCATGTTGTTTTGCGTCATACTCCTAACAGCATAAACAAGTTTTGAATATTTAAATCGTGTTTATAAAAAGAATACTATAAATAACTTGATTAATTTCAACAAGTATTTTTATATTTTTTCTGTGAGGCTGTTTAGCGGCTTCATACTTTTGCTTCTTCTTTAACCTGGTGAAAAAAAGCAAATTAAATCATTTAATCTCTTAAAAAATGATGACAAAAATAGGTACATAGTTATAATTCTTCGAAAGTGTTTGGAAAATGTCGTTTGATACACGTGGGAACTTTATATTGCACTTCTCGGTCCCATGAACACCCTCGCCATACGGCTCGGGTGTTCAATCCGCCTCGAATGCATTAACAAACTTTCCGCACTTGTACCAAAATGAACTATTGTCGGTCACAGAAAGCTGGCAGAAGGCTGTGGAGTTCCGAGCGTTCAATTCGTTCTTGTAGGGTTTACCTATCTCAGTTTGGCCTTTCAAGGATTACATGCAGGATGAACAGGGGGTCTAAAATGACCACGAAGCGTTGAAAAGTGTGAAATGGACTTTTCATAATAGTAACACTTTTCATAAGAAAAATAAATGTAGATTATTCAATACGATTTTTAACGCAATTCATGTTATGGTGCTAATGTAGCCATTTTAACCCCTAGATAGTATATATTCTCACAATTTTGGAGTTTTGCTAGTTAATTTAATTATGACACGGTTGGCGCAGTGACTGAGCAACTGGCTGCTGCGCCTTGTGTCACGGGTTTGATTCCCTCACCGAACAAATATTGCCAGTTCCGGGTCTGCCTGTTTGTGACTTCAAAATGTTTGTAAACGCACCCACGATTCAGAAAAAATACTTTTACATACGGAACAAGATTTTTTAAAGAAAAAAATATTATACTTTGACATCCTTTTGGGTATTTCAGTTACTGCTGACAAATTCGAAAACCAGTGTAAAAGGACCTCAGTACAAGTACATGGGTGATGTAATCGGAGGCGGAATACTGAGCGGATCAGGTAAGAACATACACCTTTCTTGAATACAAGCTGTAACAGACATGCACGAGGAAACTCTTGCCTTAAACTCAATAGGACTCCTAAAGCTGAACGGAAGCAAACAGCAAGCAAAAAAGACAACTCATAACCTATAGTACTGCTACACACTATCAGCTCTAGAAATTACTAATACCTATGTCTATGCGGTCAATGTGGCGACACCTGGGGACCCTGGGGTAGGTCTATGTTCAGCAGTAGACGTCTTTTGGCTGAAATGATGATGATGCCTATGCCTTATTGCTACATTATGCGATTATGCAATGCGTCGGCTTCTTGAACTCGTACTGAGTTCAAGCAGCCGACACAGAACAACGAAACATTTTGTGACAGTATCATCAGACACGTCTGCGATTTTGTTAGGTATTTTTTTACCACTTTCTTATTGAAGGTTGTTTAATAGGGCTATTAAACCTAAGGGGTTGATTCTATCCACCCGGACAAGTTTATGCAAGTGACAAATATTCTTCTTAAAATATTATAAATGCGAAAGTAACTCTGTCACGCATTCACGCCAAAACTAATGATCCGATTTAAATGAAGTTTGGTACACAGATAGTCTAGCTAGAGCCTGAGAATTGGCTACTTTTAATAAGAAAAGATTTTAACGGGTTGAAAGGGGGGGATGACAAGATTACTTTTGGTTGCGATAACCGACATTCACGCGGACGAGGCCAAGGGCATCAGCTAATATCCTCTAAACCACCGTGCATCTTCGTTGAAAATATGACTTCCTCCCCAGGTCCAACATGGCGCAAGCACAGGAAGATAGCCAGCCCGAACTACGGTAAGCGAGCCATCGAGAACTACGGCGAGATATTCAACAAAGAGGTGGATGATCTGATGAACAAGTTCAGGAGTATGGGGAAGGACCAGTTCGATGTAAACGACCACGTTGTGCGGACAGCCAGCATTGTTGTTTGTCGTGAGTATAATAATTATGTCTCTCTAATGGCCATGAACTCTACGAACAAGCGTACTTATTTGAAAACGCAAATGGGCATGTCACGCATCGCCCGAGGTCGTGAAAGGAGCCGTATAGGAGGTTATCACATATTTAGTACATCATTCTGGTTCTCACTTTCTCATTTTTTTATACGTTGACTCGTTTTCGAGATACGTGCGCTTAGAGCATTATTTCTACCGGTTGACCGGTAGAAAGATGGGATGGCGCAAGGGTGTCAACGCAAGTTGCAACTTGCAACCCACACCGAAGGCCTATCCAATTTCCATGGCAACTTATAATTTTAATTACTGTCTTCAATTCGTTGTATTTCAAACTTAAAAGTCCTCTTTATCGTCGTTAAAAAAATGTTGACACAATAGTTGTAGGGATAATTTAATTCTCTACAATATTGATTTCAAAATAAATAGCGAATAACCCATAGAAAACAAAATACATGCAAAAAAAATGAAAAAAAATTGTGACCTTTGCCTTTAATAGACGCGGACATCCTACCATAAGTAAGTAGGTTTTGAGACAGCTTTTAGATTGCCAAATTTATACAAGTTTGTAGCTGGAATCTGGATATCTCAAATTCCTCAAAAAAAAAAAAACTGAAATTCCGAGATTCTTACCTAATTTTGACTAATTTGACTGGACTACAAGTCAAATAAGAATGATAGCAGGATTTACGCAATTTAGACTTTTTAACCGACTTCAAAAAAAGGAGGAGGTTATCAATTCGACTGTATTTTTTTTTTTTTTTTTTTTATGTTTGTTCGCTCATAACTTGCGACTGGGTGAACTGATTTTCATGATTCTTTTTTCATTTGAAAGCTGGTGCTTCCCGTGTGGTCCCATTGTCACCATTTCAATATCTGATGATGGGATCTTGTAGAAATCGGGGGAACTCTTCAATAAATAACAGCAGATTAACCGCGATTGTTGCTATAGCATATCTAAGCATTGTTTACGCCATCACACAACATAATATCACGCCTGTACTCACTACAAAGGTTGGTGAACATATTCTGATGAAGTAGGTACTTCGGAGATAGACAACGGAACTCCTCAATAAATGATAGCAAATGGACTGGGATTGCTGAAATCTCATGTCTGTCTATTGTTTACACCAGTTCATAACATAACATCACGCCGGTACGTTGTGAAGGGGTAAGCACATGTGAACCACTAAAAAGTGAAAAATAAAAACTTTTTTACAAAAAATAAAACCGACTTCGACAAAAATAAAACACAAAAAAGTGAAAAATAAAAATCAGCTTCAGAAGTCGGTGGCAAAAACATGAAATCAAACAAACAAAAGTCACCGACTTCAGAAGCTGATTTTTATTTTTCACTTTTTTGTGTTTTATTTTTGTCGAAGTCGGTTTTATTTTTTGTAAAAAAGTTTTATGGTATTGATTTCTTTTACAGAAACACTTATGGGATTGACAAAAGAGCAGACCTTGAAAATACCACATTTTCAGAAAGTGATAGACGATAGCCCCAGGTAAAAACATACTTTTTTGTCTTTTTCAAATTAAGTCCGCTTTTCTTTTAAAAAGTACCCAGATTGAGCGAGTCACCTCACGTTTTTTCTGTAGATAATACTGTAACATAATAGGGGATCGGACTGACTCAAAAAAATATGATTCTGTTTAGTCCGTCAGTTAGATTATCGAAAAATATTGGATACGTGTTTTTTGTTTTATCAAAACAATAAAAATTGACGAAGATAAAGCGCGTCAAAGATCATGGACTGAGGCTTGAAACGTCAATTGAAGGTACAAAATGTACTATCATATGACGTCACACGAGTTTTCGAAGCACTGTATCGTCTTAATTTTTTTAAACTAATACGTGGTTAATATTTTTTGGAAATCTATCTGACGGACTAATTAGTTTTTTTTTTTGTCCGATCCCCTATTGACGAGAGATTTCAATTGAGATTTTAAATTTATTTTCACAAAGCAATGGCAGGATCTAGCTACTGCTAAAACTACTATTGGGACATGAAACAGGAAAAGCCCAGTACTTTCGATAAAAACTATCATTATCTCTTAGTAGGTAACCCCTTTTCAATTTACAGTATGTACGACATAGTATTCAGAAGAATGACAAGATGGTACTTACAAATCGACCCAGTCTTCTGGGTGTCCAGTGACAACTTTGCACTAAAGCGTTTCATGAAAATCATGATAGAGTTCAGTGAGGGTATCCTGTTTCTTCTAGCTGAAAAATTGAAGACTCTAGAGGGCAGCAAGAATGAGTTTATGAATCCAGATGGTGATACTGGTGATAATACTCAACTGAGCGTTATAGAAAGGTTCCTGCTGTCCCAAGAGTTAAATAAGGATGAAATGTTGAAGGAGACTTATACTATATTTACGACGGTAAGTTTTAACAAAAAAAAAATTTTTTTTTGATACAGTATAATTTTCGACTACAATAGGGTAGTTAATTAAAATATGATTATGTTTAGTCCGTCTGTTAGATTATCGAAAAATATTCCATACATGTTTTTTGTTTTATCAAATTAATAAAAATTGACGAAAATAAGTGGGGGGGCTGGTGACGTCACTTTCTGGTAAAAACTGTGACGTCGCGCGACTTTTCGAATCACTAGCTGTTTCGTCTTAATTTATTGTTCGCGTGAAAAATGAAAAAAAACGTGTCCAATATTTTTTGGAAATCTATCTGACGGACTAGTTAGATTTTATATATTAAAGCTGGCTTAGATTTGGTCTCGTTAGTCGAGTCCTACGCATGAGGACCATGAGTCATCTATGACTACGTATAACGACGACTCGGTAGACGGGTTGTGGGCACATGAGCGAATTAATAATCGACTAATATGCTAGGTGCTGGCTACCGAAAGTGTTAATAATGTATTTTTTTCTAAAGTAAATTGGGTCCAGTAGAGCCCACAGTGAGATGTTTTCGGTCCACAAAACTGTAGTTATAGCTATCAATTAGTAAACTTCACGACGTTTCGGAACATAATCATTTGTTTATCCTTCAAAGTTCCTAGTGTGGGTCAAAGTTTAAAAAAAACTCTCCCTTTCACAGTTTAGTGGCGAACATAGACATCTCCACTTTCGCAGTTATTGTGCCTTATGACTGGGACTGTATCTACATTTCATTGTTGTCTATGATTTGTCAATTCAAAAGTGCTTAGAGTAACAGATTACTGGCCTAGTTGAAATAAATCCTTTGATTTTAATTGAATATCTAGCAGTCGGTTAAAAGTCATGTATAAATTTAATATTTCAGAGTAATGAAACTTCAGCAAAGATTACGTCGTACGTCCTGTTAATGATGGCATATCACCCCAAATGTCAGGTAAATGTTTTTTACTTGGTAAAAGAAATTGTTAGAGGTATCTTCGCGATTTCTTTGGCAGTCGTTACAGAAAGTCAGTGACCTAAAAGTCTGACAACTAGTCTTACCAAAGGCTATCGTATTATCCAGTATTAACTGGGTTGAGGAGGTCACAGAGGCAGCAGCTTCATGTAAATTACTGGTATTCAGCTGTATCCGGTTAGACTGGAAGACCCCAAGTTAGTTGGGAAAGGAGCTATGCAGATGATGATGTCATAAAAATTAATTGAATTGAATTTTTTGTTTTGTTTTTATTTGCGCAGTATATCTTTTTCTTCCGTAATTCTCCAAAGTTCAGCTTCTTTACAAGTAACACTTCATATTTTCAGGAGAAACTCTACGCAGAAATCAGGAGCGTTTTGGGTGATGAGGACAGACACGTCACCGAGGATGATTTTAAGCAGATGCCATACTTGGAGATGGTGTTCAAAGAAGTGCTACGACTGTTTCCCATAGGAGCCGCGCTGCAGAGGACTATCAATGAAGATATTGCTACAAGTAAGTGATTAACCCGGCGAGTCGTAATCAGCGCTTATCGCACAGCCAAAGTGTGGAAGTTTCTGCCGGCAATATGTGTTTCCGTACGCCTTCAGAGCAAGAGTGAAAGGCATCTTTTAGGCACGCTCGTTCCATCATAGGTCTCATCCATCTCGTTGGTCTAGTGGTGGTGAGCGTGACTGTTGTGTATGAGGTCCTTCGGTTCCATTCCCAAAAAAAGACATCGATCCCCGAGTTTCTATGACAGTTTCTATACGTTTCAGGTACCCACACTCTCCCAGCAGGTTGTTCACTAGTGGTTCCTGTCTACCACATC
Source organism: Diarsia dahlii (assembly GCA_949775195.1). Classification (NCBI taxonomy): domain Eukaryota; kingdom Metazoa; phylum Arthropoda; class Insecta; order Lepidoptera; family Noctuidae; genus Diarsia; species Diarsia dahlii. Next base: position 7,015,737 of record OX459210.1, on the reverse strand, counting down.
CACCGTGACCCTCAGTTCTGGCCCGACCCAGACAGTTTCGACCCAGAGCGCTTCAGTCCTGAGAACGTGAAGAAACGCAACCCCAACTGTTACATACCGTTCAGTTTGGGATCTATGGACTGCTTGGGTAAGCTTCTTCTTCTATACGTATTAGTTAGTAGTTAAAATCAACCAAATCCCATTAAAATAAAGATTTTTCTGTGTCTGTACAGTAAAATACAGACTTTATTAATACTGCTTTGACACAATACGGGACCACGTTGATTGCGGCTGCGAAGGAGTTTTTGAAGTCCGTCAAAAGGCATTTGGAACCCTCAAGCAGGTCAGACGTCGTCTGATCAGGAGCACTGTACTGACATTTGATGTTGAACGAATCGATAACGCCCCATTTCGCCAGATTATGTTCTCTTGTTCTCTGAGCTTGGGAGAGGCCTAGGCCGTAGTCATGACGGCAACAGACCGTGTCGGCGGCGCGTTCGTGTTCCACGCGAGCCTCAAAGAGATGTCAGCAACATGAAGGGGCCCGCAAGGGCCGACGACCGTCGGGGCTGTGGATTATCGAAAGGATAACGCGGCTCCGACACAAGGGCGAAGAAGGAACATGGGTTTGGTTTTTAGTCAGTAGAAGTCTGACGCTCCCCTTCGCTCTGCCCACGAGCGGGGGGGGGGGGGCTAAGTCCATCAGTGAACGTATTAAATTTCGGCTAAAATTATGATTATGAAATGCATTTCATGTCTAACTGATATGTATTCCTGTCTTTTTCAGGAAGATACTTCGGTACAAAGCTAATAAAGACCATTTGTACGAGGGTACTAAGAGAATTCCGACTCACCTCGACGGAGACTTACGACGATCTGCGAGTGATTATTTCTATTTCTGTAACCTCAAAGAACGGGTTTCCTGTCATTTTGAATCCAAGAAAGAAGATTAGCTAACATAGTTAATAAGAAAGAATATTTGATACCCGTCCCACTGCCGTCGAGGCAATGAGTATCTATTGACTAGCAACAGCGAGTGACGGTTTACGCATTACGAGTTTACGGTCAAGACGACGCGTGCTCTGAGCCACTGATACCTAAAATTTGTTTGAACTGCGCAGCTAAACGGAGAGGTTCCGAGCCGTCATAAAGTTCGAACCGTTACCTATAATACCTGCGGTGACCCTTTCTCAGATCCAGCCTGTCCCTTTGCTACTCTTCCCTAAGCCGAGTTTCGTACCCCACAGAGAGGGGTCTTGATGCGCTGTCATTTATTAATTTAGTCTATAAATGTTTACGCCCAGGCTGGAGGCTTTACATTCAACGAATCCATAGCATTGTCCGCTACCTAAAGCAGAAGCCAGCCTCATGGGTGGACCTGCGAGATGCCATGTAGGGAGTAAATTAATAAAAAAACTGCATAGACCGTGGCTCGCAGCGTACTTCCGACTTCTTCCGAGCCGCCATAGAGTTTGAAAAGAATTAATTATTGTTATAATCGCTTTTTGCTATATAATCGACGGTGGTGAAATAAGTGCTTAATATGAATGTATTTTATGTTATTGTAAAGTAATTTTATTTTAAGGGTTGTACCTAAGCTGAAAATAAATATAATAATACGGGTTCAAATAAACGTGCAATTATTATTTACACACTTTTTTCACATTTCCACAGAATTTATATAATACGCTGAAAGCTTGGGAAAACGCCTCCTTGGGCTGTTACTCTGTATTCCGTAGGAGAGCATGGTATTAACTCTCCTTACGAAAATATTATGGTTAACGTATATTGTAGGCAATATCCTTAAAAATAAGTTGCCAATACTCCCAGACAGTTTCCAGCGGCCGTATTGCTTAACAGACGCTTTAAAACTCCCAAAAAGTTTAGACTTAAACGTATTGTGGCTGTTTACCCAAGAACGCATGGCATCGCTCGTGTGGCTGACATACAGACCTCCACTGGACTCATTCGGTGGGCATTCAACAGGATCTGCCTATTGCCTGTGTCTTTTCAGAATTTTGTTGGAAACGTTGCTTTCAACGCTCGGGTGCATGTTGAAGCGCCTGCCCAATGTAGCATGGCAATAATCCGATCAATTAGCTTTAAGGTTGAACAAGCCAGTCATTCTTCCATACAAACTTATGAAGGTGATTGCTCCTCTGTTTGACGGTGTAGGTTCAAAATTAAAAATTGTATCAACTGGTCTTATCATTATCTAGGTCTGTATGGAAGCAGAATTGGAAAAAAAAATATTGATTTGGAAGTTATGAACGTCAAAACTTTCATATTTTAGCACTAATTTTAACTCATCTTTGGGCGTAAATAAGTAACGTATATAGTATGAAAAAGAAAAAAGTGAAACCATACGGACATAGATTAGTTATTAAAAAAATTAAATAATTTGATTTTGAACAGATACATTCAATAGATTTTTCATGAAACCAAATATACCAAAGGTCTGCATAGAAACAATCGCGCGCCCGTTTTAGTTGTGTCTCTTTCGCTCTATGCATTTCGCTCGTGATGTCGGGTGAAATAGCATGCATTTTAGCCCCGCCCACCAACTAGTTCGTGCCGTTGGCTTGTTTACCCTTAAGTATTAAATCTTAAGGGGTTTAGTTTTCTTTAAAGCGTCTGTTAAGCAAAACGGCCGACGTAAAGTGTCTGGGAGTATTTGCGCCTCTCTTTTTTAAGGATATTGCCTAAAATATACGTAAAAATCAGCTTGGAGAAAATACGTGAAGTAAGTAATTTTTTATGTACACACGGGTACACATCAAGCTATACAAAACCAGTATAATCTGATCGTTCATTGTGCGAAAAGATCTAGTAAAGAGAGGCCAAGATTAACTGGTTTTGTGTAGCCGTGCATGTGTACTTTGAGTACCTGGTACCTGAAAATTGGCCATCTTAGCATGCTAGCAGGTAGGCATGCGTTCTAGTATATAATATTAACGCTACCCGATCATCCACATTTCCTTCGTCAGAAAATACGTGACGTCTGGCGGCCCTGGGATCTTGGACGAATACAGCTGTTCAATAGGCTTCGGCCGTGTACGAAACCGTAGTTTCGTAACTGGTTTCGATGAAGGAATGATTTGTCCTTGTACGTAACTGGTTTCGATGGAGGACATATTTGTCTTTGTACGAAACCACGGTTACGTACAAGGAATTTTTGCAAAAATATGAAATTTTACTAGTTACGAACAAGGAATAATAATTCTTTTATCGAAACTAGCGATTTATGTGATAATTGGTCCAGGATCTAATAGTCGCAAATATCAATCTGCAAATTTCCTAAAAATTATTATACATGGTGTAAACCAACCCTTTACGAAGCCGTCAACCAAGCATTAGGACCATCAAACTAGTACTTAGTTACCTACGCAATAATTTTTTTGGTCTTGTGGCAGTAGTTCGGTTGTTAGTCCAGTTGACCGAACTTTATCTAGTTCAGTTGAAATATAGCACCGAACTACTGCCACTTTTTAGTTGCAACAGTTCAGTTACATTATTTTTTTGTTTAAGAAAATAAGGATAGGTAGTCAAGTCCCACAAATTACCAGGAGAGCAGAAGTAGGAAGGACGTATTGAAAGGTATTGAAAACTGGAATGTTTTTTTTTAAATAGCTTATTTAGTAAACTCTCACAAACTACGAGGAGAACAGAAGTAGGAAGGAGGTATTGTATTACAAAAGAGATACCGCGGAATCGACACAAAGGGCTAAGAAGGATCATGGGTGGTTTTTAGTCAGTAGAAGTCTGACACTCCCTACCGGGAGGAGTCATTTGATGATTTCCCCACTATATAATTCACCAATCTCGCCTCCTGGTAGTTTATGGGACTTTACTATCCTTGTTTCTCATTTTCAACAAAAAAAAAACTGCCTGGTATTAGAGGGCATTAAGATTTGATTTAAAGATTCCAATTTCCAATACCTCCTGCCTACTTCTGTTCTCCTGGTAATTTGTGGGACTTTACTACCTATCATTATTTTCTCAAACAAAAAAAAAATGTAAGCGAACTGTTGCAACTAAAAAGTGGCAGTAGCTCGGTGCTATAAATTTCAACCGAACTAACAACGGAACTACTGCCACTAGACCATTTTTTTTGGGGCGACAAGTCACATTTTACGTCAAAAAAAAATTGGCAGCACCATGGCAGCACCTAGACCTAGACCAATCAGAGAAGCCAATCATCTCCCCAGACACAAAATTAGATTTTTTATTTATTTTAATACCGACTTACTTATTTTTGTTAAGTTTGATTTTCTCATGAATTTGATCGTTTATTTATTTTCTTCTTAGCGTGTCGATGACAATTTAAATTGAGTCGGCCCAAAATTTGGCGATAAGTTTGGCATTTTCAGTAGCTTTCAGTAGTATTTATTTTAATACAGACTTATCTTGTTTCAATAAGGTCAGTTCAGTAGACAGCAAACGCGTCTACTGAACTACCTCAATCACCAAAATAATACCTCAATCGAAACTACCTAGTTACGTACAAGGACAAATCATTCCTTCATCGAAACCTTAACAGTAAATTCTTCGTACGTAACCATGATCCTTAACCGTGGTTTCGTATAAAGACAAATATGTCCTCCATCGAAACCAGTTACGTACAAGGACAAATCATTCCTTCATCGAAACCAGTTACGAAACTACGGTTTCGTAGACGGCCGAAGCCTCAATAGGCTTCGGCCGTGTACGAAACCGTAGTTTCGTAACTGGTTTCGATGAAGGAATGATTTGTCCTTGTACGTAACTGGTTTCGATGGAGGACATATTTGTCTTTGTACGAAACCACGGTTACGTACAAGGAATTTTTGCAAAAATATGAAATTTTACTAGTTACGAACAAGGAATAATAATTCTTTTATCGAAACTAGCGATTTATGTGATAATTGGTCCAGGATCTAATAGTCGCAAATATCAATCTGCAAATTTCCTAAAAATTATTATACATGGTGTAAACCAACCCTTTACGAAGCCGTCAACCAAGCATTAGGACCATCAAACTAGTACTTAGTTACCTACGCAATAATTTTTTTGGTCTTGTGGCAGTAGTTCGGTTGTTAGTCCAGTTGACCGAACTTTATCTAGTTCAGTTGAAATATAGCACCGAACTACTGCCACTTTTTAGTTGCAACAGTTCAGTTACATTATTTTTTTGTTTAAGAAAATAAGGATAGGTAGTCAAGTCCCACAAATTACCAGGAGAGCAGAAGTAGGAAGGACGTATTGAAAGGTATTGAAAACTGGAATGTTTTTTTTTAAATAGCTTATTTAGTAAACTCTCACAAACTACGAGGAGAACAGAAGTAGGAAGGAGGTATTGTATTACAAAAGAGATACCGCGGAATCGACACAAAGGGCTAAGAAGGATCATGGGTGGTTTTTAGTCAGTAGAAGTCTGACACTCCCTACCGGGAGGAGTCATTTGATGATTTCCCCACTATATAATTCACCAATCTCGCCTCCTGGTAGTTTATGGGACTTTACTATCCTTGTTTCTCATTTTCAACAAAAAAAAAACTGCCTGGTATTAGAGGGCATTAAGATTTGATTTAAAGATTCCAATTTCCAATACCTCCTGCCTACTTCTGTTCTCCTGGTAATTTGTGGGACTTTACTACCTATCATTATTTTCTCAAACAAAAAAAAAATGTAAGCGAACTGTTGCAACTAAAAAGTGGCAGTAGCTCGGTGCTATAAATTTCAACCGAACTAACAACGGAACTACTGCCACTAGACCATTTTTTTTGGGGCGACAAGTCACATTTTACGTCAAAAAAAAATTGGCAGCACCATGGCAGCACCTAGACCTAGACCAATCAGAGAAGCCAATCATCTCCCCAGACACAAAATTAGATTTTTTATTTATTTTAATACCGACTTACTTATTTTTGTTAAGTTTGATTTTCTCATGAATTTGATCGTTTATTTATTTTCTTCTTAGCGTGTCGATGACAATTTAAATTGAGTCGGCCCAAAATTTGGCGATAAGTTTGGCATTTTCAGTAGCTTTCAGTAGTATTTATTTTAATACAGACTTATCTTGTTTCAATAAGGTCAGTTCAGTAGACAGCAAACGCGTCTACTGAACTACCTCAATCACCAAAATAATACCTCAATCGAAACTACCTAGTTACGTACAAGGACAAATCATTCCTTCATCGAAACCTTAACAGTAAATTCTTCGTACGTAACCATGATCCTTAACCGTGGTTTCGTATAAAGACAAATATGTCCTCCATCGAAACCAGTTACGTACAAGGACAAATCATTCCTTCATCGAAACCAGTTACGAAACTACGGTTTCGTAGACGGCCGAAGCCGTAAAAATCAGCTTTCAGAAAATACGTGAGGTAAGTAATGTTTTTATGTACCTTGATTGCCTTATACCTGAAAATTGGCCGTCTAAGCAAGCTAGCTGGTAGTCGTGCGTTCTTAGTACATACTAACTAACACTACACAATCGTCCACATTTCCTTCGTCAGAAAATACGTGACGTCTGGCGGCCCTGGGATCTTACTCTATAGGTATATAAACCAGCTAGAATAGGGGATCGGACAAAAAAAAACTAATTAGTCCGTCAGATAGATTTCCTAAAATTATTGGACACGTATTTTTTCTTTTTTCACGTAAACTTAAAATGAAGACGATACAGTGCTTCGATAACTCGTGTGACGTCATATGATAGTACGTTTTGACGACACAAGTGACGTTTCAAGCCCCACTCCAAGATCTTTGACACGTTTTATCTTCGTCATTTTTTATTGATTTGATAAAACAAAAAACACGTATTCAATATTTTTCGAAAATCTAACTTACGGACTAAACAGAATCATATTATTTTGACCCTGTCCGATCCCCTATTCAACGTCTCGTTGGGCGTTCGAATCGCAAAACCAGACACCTTTGAAGAAACCATTATAGTGGCTAGACAAGAAGAAGCTGGGCTTTCATATAATCTTTCAAAGTCAAATGCAAAGCCCAAGGAGCTATCTAAACCAGTGTTTCACAAACTTTTCACTTTTTGGTTGTGTGCGTTTACATCACCTCTAAAGCATAAATAGTTTGTTATAGAGGTGTTCAATGTCAGTAAGTTATTATTTAGCTATTTGGCAATTTGGGCCATAAGCACTTTGCTCTACGTCATCATAGGATCTTCCAGAGAAACAACAGCCGTGTCGTCAGCATAAGATGACTTCCAGAGAAAACAACAGCCGTGTCGTCTGCGAAGACTTTGGCGCTATTAATAGTAATATTACAGAGGTTGTTAATGTATGTCAAGAAAAGTGTGGGTCCCAAAACACTACCCTGAGGCACGCCGTATAATACTTCTGCATCATCACTGACGTATTGCCCCAACTTAACCCTTTACTTTCTATAGATAATCTGATGGGGTGGATATCAATATAACATTGTATTGAAAATAAATTACTTTTTAACCGACTTCCAAAAAAAGGAGGAGGTTATCAATTCGACTGTATTTTTTTTTTTTTTTTTTTTTTTTTTTTTTTATGTTTGTTCGCACATAACTTGCGACTGGGTGAACTGATTTTCATGATTCTTTTTTCATTTGAAAGCTGGTGCTTCCCGTGTGGTCCCATTGTCACCATTTCAATATCTGATGATGGGATCTTGTAGAAATCGGGGGAACTCTTCAATAAATAACAGCAGATTAACCGCGATTGTTGCTATAGCATATCTAAGCATTGTTTACGCCATCACACAACATAATATCACGCCTGTACTCACTACAAAGGTTATAAAAACTATTTTGTGAAGATCTGATGAAGTACTTCGGAGATAGGCAACGGAACTCCTTAATAAATGATAGCAAATGGACTGGGATTGCTGAAGTCTCATATTTTCTGTCTATTGTTTACACCAGTTCCTAACATAACATCACGCCGGTACGTTGTGAAGGGGTAAGCACATGTGAAACACTAAAAAGTGAAAAATAAAAACTTTTTTACAAAAAATAAAACCGACTTCGACAAAAAAAACACTCAAAAGTGAAAAATAAACTTGAGAAGAAAAATCAGTTTCTGAAGTCGGTGACAAAAAAAATGAAATCAAAGAAACAAAAGTCACCGACTTCAGAAACTGATTTTTCTTCTCAAGTTTATTTTTCACTTTTGAGTGTTTTTTTTGTCGAAGTCGGTTTTATTTTTTGTAAAAAAGTTTTTTATTCAGAACTATTTCGGCTGACAATATTCTTGACACACAACAAACATGACACTACAAATATTTTCTAATCATTGTCTCTTTGGTTTAACCGACAGTGCGGTGGCCAGTACTCACATAATCTTTAAGAAAATTGAGTGACGTTCTTCTTTACCATTTTTTTCCAGTTTGTTCACAAGGTGGTACAGATATGGTGTCAAATGCCTTTTTAAGATTGTGACAAGTGGTTTGGCTTCAGCGAGCGTAGAGCGGTAACTTCTTCTACATCTTAGGTGGATATATTATTCTGCCTAAATCCAAATTGTTTAAGGGATAGTATTTTATATTTGTCTAAGTACTTGAGAAGCCTACAATTTATTAATATTTCCAGATATCGTCCTGTAAAATAACGAGCGCAACCATATCCCTTCCACTGCGCACAGCGTTCTTGCGACGTTGTTATAGCTTTCCCGTACAGTGAGAGATCCGCATAAACTGGTTTTGTTAGCTTAATTGCACGCTATGCGTACTTACTACATTTTCTTCGCTTCCCAGCCCCCATCCGTAGGTACCTATAATACCCTATCGATAGTCTAATAAATAGCCCATGAGTGTATTATAATAGTATATCGTCGTTGATACTCCAAATCGCGCGTAAATACCGCGTATGTAAAGTCTGTGCCCAGTATAACCTGACCCATCTTCGCACACCACTTGGGCTCTTATTCTTTATATTAGGGGTCAGGTAATACTTGGCTTCAACTCCGCTTAACTGACATTGTCGAATACCGCGATTTCACAGTCTGTGCCCAGTATTATTCGACCTCTGTTCTCACACCACTTTCCGTCTTATTCTTTATATTAGGGGTCAGGTAATACTGGAAACAGACTGTAAATACGCAGTATTTGACAATGTTAGTTACGCGGAATTGGACTATCAACGACGATATATGGATAAACTACATAATTACCTACAAATTACACGTATATGTGTATAGAAAACCATTCACATAAGCTTCACACAATTCCAGTATAACATGGCCTCATTTTGCATAGATTTCTCGTACAGTCCCATCCGCATTAACTGGTTATTATAGGTTTTTTGTTTGTTTGGGGGGTGGGAAATCATCAAATGACTTCTCCCGCTCTGAGCAGAGAGGTAGGGAGTGGCAGACTTTTACAGACTATATAAAAACCACCGATGTTCCTTCTTAGCTCAACTCAGATCCAGCCTGTCCCCTTGCTGCCCTCCCCCAGTGACGTCCTAAGCCGAGGTCCGTACCCTACAGGGGGGGGGGCCTTAGCGATTAGTCACTTAGTATATAAGTTATTTGCCCCTGGCTGGAGGCCTTACACGCAAGGCATCCACAGGGAATTGTCCGGTTAAGCAGAAGCCAGTCTCCTAGACTGAACTGCGAGATGCCATATAAAAAAAAAAAAAGCCTTAGCTCTTTGTGTCGAGGCCGCGGAACAGCCCGCAGCCCCGACGGGCTTGATTGGCTGTGGTGCGTGTCTATTTTAGACTAGACGTTTTAAAATACCATTGCTATTAAAATAGTAAGTACCTAACTATTTCCAGCCTCCCTCGACTGCCTCGTTGGTCTAGTGGACAATAAACTCACATACACAAATACCCAGACCCGAAACAACTATCTGTAGGCCATACAAATATTTGCTCCGTGCGGGGATCGAACCCGCGACACACAGCGCAGTCCAATCGCTTAGTCACTGCGCCAACCGTGCCGTCATTGCCGTATTTGGTTTTTCCATCAATAATTTCACGGTGGAAATCACAGAGTCGAGTAATGTTATGTCATATTACATTATTTAGTTTAGACATGTGAACTCCATCGATTCCGATCTATTGCACTACAGTGTTTTCATAACTAAGTCATAATTGACTGGCCAATCAAAACGGTCCTTTCAGTCACGTGAGATACTGGCCCCATTTCTCACCCCTTGCACCCGCCAAAGAGATCTAATAATCATCGCCTGTGGGCAGATGACTTTGAGAGGTCAACCCTTGGCTGCGTACAGGTAGCTATTAAAATGTAGAATATTAAGTTTAAAAAGTTTATGTGATAAGGGAGCTTCAACAAGTGCCTTGATCTATAATAAACCTACAGTTAAAAAATAAGAACTTGTTGACACGCTGTCAGATTATGCAAATATTATTCGTTGATTCCCGCCGAAATTCAAATTTCCCGGCGAGCCTTGATTGGTTGTCAAAACCCTTCCCTTTTCCCGAAGCTTTTAGGTGCAATCTTTGTAAATCAATAGTTTCTAGCATCGCCCTTCATTGCATCTGGGTTGCTAGTTATTAATCAGTGCCTAAATATTTAAAGACCTTGCATGGACTTGGATTAGCAAGAGCAGTATCTAATCATGAGAAACGTAGCGTTCGTCATAACAGGCGTGTGTGAAAGCAATCTTATGAGCCTACCTAGTGCTGCGACAAAGACATTTTGCTGATCGAAAAACTATTTCTAATCTATCGACGAATATTGAACAATAATAATTTTCTTCTTATTTCAGTTGGTGAAACATTAAACAATTTATTTTTTCCGCAAAAACTGGCGTGTTGTGCCAATTTTCGTTTTTTAAAATAGTGATAGTATTTGGAAAATTCGTGTTTTAGTGCTTGAACAATCAAAGTGGCTTGAATTCTTTTGAAAAGGCGAACGCGGACAGACGAGTCTGCCACCAAGAACGAAGCTAAAGGCGGTGGTATCTGCAGCTCAGCTTGCTGACTTACTTATACTGGCACCGTTTCAAGTCTTGGATACCTACATCACCAGTAGGATATACCTATATCGCAAGTTTTCAGATATTTTTTAGTAAATAACCATGGAAGGACATCCGTGGGTCCGTAATACGCAGAATGCTAATCATGGTTATGACGACGCCCACTTTCCTCCAACGCCACCGCCAGGTATGATTGAAGTTGGTCATCCACAACAGACACACCGTGCAATAGCATTTTTCAGGGCATATACAGTAGGTGTTAGATTGTACCTATCACAAGATACTCCGGCGATTATGATGCAGGTCCCAGCTCCTGCTATTCACCAGCAGTTTGCGCCACCCATACATTTACCATACCACCACGATCACCACCACTCACCCATACATTTACCATACCAACACGGCCACCAACAAACTCCCGTACATTTACCATACCAAAACAACGACCAACAGTCACCCATACATTTACCATACCCCCACGACCACCAACACCCACAAATACCTTTTCAATACCACTACCACCAGCAGCAGCAGCACCCACCTATACCTGCGGGATGGATGGCTCCCCCTCATGGTTTTCCGGAAGAACTTCAGGACCCTGTGTCGCTCGAGGAAACTCCTCCGACCCTGGAAGCCACGGTACCTGCACCGCCCCAGCAACCTAAGCAGACTGGCGAGCAAGAGTCTGCTCAGGTCTGTCCCAATTGGGTGTCTGATGAGGAAGACGAAGACATCGGTGGCAACGAGACCTGGATTGTTCAGAGAGTAACTGGGTCAACTGACCGTATATTGATAGAAGTATTTCGTGCAGATCCGCCGATGTAAGAAGGCGCTCACAGATTTTACAATCCAAGATTTTACAATTTTTGGTAACCATCTATAAAATGAAGACGAAAAAAATGAGTAGAAGTGGGTATCGTGTAAGGGATCTCGTGCACTAGGCGATGGCGTCAAAAACTTGTCGCATTTGCCGGCCGAACAAAACTGGTCGGACATCGGAGTTTGGTCTGCACTTCTGCGGCCAAAAGTGGTCGTGGCCACGTAACCGCACTAGGTCTCTTATTGTTTGAATTTTAGTGTTTCGAAGACCTATGCGAATGACTACGCAGCCAAAATATAATTGTGATTGCCCAATTAAAGACTGTCGGTGTGATATTTACTTGCCCGACTGCGGCAAAGCCGAACGTGGGCACTGTTTTTCTAAATTAAACTGTTAGTTAAATGTTTACTATGTCGTAGGTACGTAGGTATATTTCAGCACTTCACACTTTCGTAGTCTAGTAGGTCTAGCAAAAATATTTCCGAGCTTTTGTAAACATAGTCTTATGAAAAAACTTTAAGCATTGAATGTAGGTTTTCACTAACACTGGCCTAGCCGACACCTGACTATCTTATAGTATGGGAGGTACCGGTAATTTGATAATCTTTTCATATCGGCTGAAAATCATATCCAAAAATAGGTTATATATACCTAATAATAGTAGCCCCCCTCACACAGGCGTATGCGCCAGTTGACTTTCATTATTCATTAAAAAGCCGCTTTAAACGGGAGTTAGACTTAGTTTCGAGGTTATAGGTAGTAGAAGTACTAAAAATTCTACCCCTAAAATATATTCTGAAAATAAGATGAGAAATAAAACACATCAAGACACCTTAACGAGATATATTCGTTCAAACATGAATAATCCAGAGGAATGTCAGAAAAGTACCATCAACAATAATATATACACAATTTTATAACACAACACTTAACTTAGTATGTGTGTTTTACATTATATATCTTTTTGGTAAATAAATAGTGCACGGACTCGAAAAAAATACGTTTTGCGATCTATAACAAACTGAGATTAGTATGAACGTCTCGTTTTTCATAAGTATTTTTTTTTCATTGGAACATATAAAAAAAAATTGTACCTACTTATAAAAAATGTAATGTTTTGTCACCATATTTATTTACCATAAAAGACAATAAAAAAACACACTTTGCTCACAATAATATGGTTAAGATACAGTTCACATAAGCAAGGATAAATGATTAAGATAACAATAAAAACTCGAAATTTTAAAGTGATAATTTAAAGTGATAACGGGGTGTGGGTTTACGCATCTTAGTTTTTTTTGTAATTTTGGTAACAGCTAGTGTTTTATTTGTCATGGCTTTTAACTAGAAATAATAAAGTAAACAATGAATACGAATATTTTAATCCTTGCTTACATAAAAACCAAATAACATATAAATAACAGAGACAGCTAAACTAGAAATTGGCCTAAAAATCTTCTAAGTACTAGTCGTACAATAAATAGGTTTTTATTTACTTAGATAGTTACATAAACATTCAAAACGGCTAGACTAATATATATATAATTTGATATACATATTTTAGAGTTATATAATTTATTGATATATTATTAGAACTATTATGGTAACATGATACAAACTGTCATAATTTAGTTTCTGAAAGAGCTATGATTAATTAATCTTTAACAAGTTTTTCCAAGAAGTTAGTTATATATAATTCCGGTTATATAATTAATATACAGGGTCAATACTATATAATTAAATTTATATAATTATGTGATGAGTACCTACTGATACTTGAACATGATAAAACAAAAAAAAACGGTTTTTTGGGTCGAAGACCGCTGTTTGTTTGGTTTTTGACCCTGTATATTATATTTCGTGAATTAAAAATAACTTAGCTCTTCTGTGTATAACGGATGTCTTAAGTTGAACTTTCCATTGTATTTATAAAGGTTTAGACTTCAATGACTGGCCAAATTTTCAGAGATTTTTCAGAGACATTTTCAAATGGATGACTTATTTTATTCGAAAATAATATTTAAAATGCACATTCGGTTTAATATCTAGATCTAAAGTATAAATTTTGGCCGATCATTAAAACTGAACCCCGTATTGTTGGAAAAGGTAGCTCTAGGTTTGATAATAATATATTCAGTAGATATTTATAGTATGTAAGATTCAAACATATATAATGATGTTAAAAAAAAAAACAAAAAAAACAAAAAAAAAATCACGGAAGATATCCCGTAAGTGACATTTTAAATATATATAATGATGTTAGGATATAAGTTTCTATATAAATATCATGGTAAAATCCTAAATATCACGAGGAAAAAGACCACGAAACTATCAAATTTTAAGACTTAATTATTACCTCAATTTCAGAATACACATAGTTTTTTTTACCTCTACTTGATTGGGCAAGAGCAGGGTTGGCATGTTTAAAACAAGTTGTTTAAAACACGTGTTTTAAACAGTGTTTAAAACAGTTTAAAATAAAACATCGTTTTTTATTAGGTCTTATTTTTTGTTGAAGTCGGTTGTATTTTTTGTTAAAAAGTTTTTATTTCGTACATCGGAATGAATAAATCCAAATGTCATTCAATTCCGGCACTTGAAGTAACTGCAGTGTGAAGCTGTATCACTAAGACTACAGTTTGGCCATTAATTTGGGTTTTATTAAATGACAACCACCATTCTAGAGGTCCAACGTGATTCACTACGTAATCTTCAAACAGAGACTTATGAAACGGATCCGTCTTTGCCCTGTATTTTACAACAAGGGGCATCGCTTCTTTGTGATGATTATGTAATATAATTATATTTTGGGTATTCCCCTTATTTTATGAGAAGTTAAGGTGATTTCCCTTCTAAAAATGAACGTCGGAACATACAGGATGTATTGAATTAAGATCAATTTTTGTCATGCAGTTTTTAAAATATCAGGCTTAATCACTTAGAAATGGATGCTAACTAACTTAGGAAAAAAAAACAAAAAAAACACCTGTTTAAAACATTTTAAACTGTTTGTTTTATAAAATGTAAAAAAAACTGTTTCTTTTCCAACCCTGGGCAAGAGTTATATTTACTTCTAGCAACCCCGATCATATTCATTCCTAAAAAAAAAACCGTCACCCATTGGGTTTTGACCTAATCCGTCCCTTTACCTCTTTAAAAAAAATCCCTCCTTTTTAATTAACTTTTGGCTAAAGTAAGTACGATTAGATAAATTGAAACTATATCTTTGACCACAAACAAATCACAAGAATATTATAAAATTAAAAAATGGTTATAAGACTTACCAAACTGTAGTACCACACTGCAATAGTGTAGAATACAATGAAATTAATTAAATTACTCCTTTTTCCATAAAAACCCATGATATATCATAATTCCTATCACCCTTTCGTCGTCTCAACAAAAAAGCATTCCTTTTTTAAATCTCATATAATACTTTATTAATGTTTTGTTAAAGATCATCTCATAATAATAATAAGTGAATATAGGTCGTTATCAATTGCAATTGAAATTATATGATAATATTTTGGTGGTTTCAAAGTTAATATTTGTATAAACTGCAACACTGGCTTTAGTTTAAAAAACTTCAGCTGTTATTTTTCCTACATGTGGCACAATTTAATTATCACATAGGGTGTTTCTAATGTAGTAGTAAATGTCTATTTAACGACAATAAGAAAAACTTATTTAAAATTAAGGAAATCTCTGTTCTATGTATACGAATCTTGATAGTAACTGTGTTGTACCTACTGACTTTGTTTTTGGGAAGTCGAATTATTATAATAATTCTATAAGTCAAATATTTATTGTATTTACTTTAAGTGTGTAACATAACGCGCTGGGCAGACAACTTTCGCCAAGCATTAAAATGTTAGAAAAGCCCAACGTTATATATATGAATTTATTTAGCTCAGACATCATCTTGTTGAATTTCTGTTTATTTAAACTCATTTAATATACCTACTTAGTTTAAAATTATTTAATACTATTTGCACTTGAATTGAATAAAATAAAATAAAAAATATGTAGGTCTCTCGTAGGATCTATTTACATTGTCAACTGTTACTAAAAATTGTATTTATCATGTTTTGCGCGATTTAAATACGTACTGTAAATTAATAATATGACACTATTTTATCGCCAGTGTAAGTTGAAGGTTTATTTACATAGCTAATAAGTTTTGGGCCAAAAGTTTGGGTGAGAAGCCTTGTTAAAACTTTTGGAATGCCTGGAGCGCAGGGTAAAATAAACTTTCGAAAATTTGGTTAGAATGAATGGCTGCTTGACTGTGTGTGTACCCGTTTTCACTAATATTAAGTTGAAATTACGTCTCCTATATTTAAAGCTTGTTTTTAAACATGCCTTTTGTTTCTATGAGGTTGTTTAGGTATTCCTGTCTCAGTAGGCAATGAAATAAGGACTAAGTGAGCTATACATTTTTATCTACCCAAATATCAAAAACCCTCTTTGCGTTCAAAAACCATAGGCAATGACCAGCATTACCAACCAGCAGAAATAAACAGAACTGTAATGAACTCATAACCTACTGAAAACAGTAGGTTATGAGTTTAAATTTGGAACAGGTGTCAAATTCTAGTATCTACATTAAAACAGATACCTATCGATACGAAACCCCAATTCAGTATGATTTTAATTATAAATCGCACGACATTCTGATCTCGAGTGACACAAGAATAGTGACTTTGTTCGTTTGCCTACGATTTAAAAAAAATGACAGATATCCGAAACGCCGCCATTTCGAGCTGTCATTTGTTCGTGAGCTTTTTATTTCCAGTTACGAGTAGACAAATTTTCTGATAAGTTCTTTATTTCTGTCGAAAATGAGTGATAGTGACTCAGAAATTAACATGAACACTCCGCCAGATATCGTAAATGCAGCGACGAATGCAACTAATAACCTGTTTATTTTTTATTGCATTACACTGGTAACAATGCTGGTCTTTTCCCTATGGTTCCTGAACCCATCATAGAGCCCTTATGATATTCGGGTAGATAAATTAGTGTATGCAACTATACATAATTAGGCATTACAACACTCATGTGATGCTATTAAGAGAAACGAGCCGAAACACTTGTGTTGTAATGCCCTTCATTATGCACAGTCGCATAAACTACTATTAATTACTTTTTTTGTTCTTTTTACTTCGTTAAGTAACTGTTTAATATTTACGCATTACATTAGGTGTGTGATGAGATGAGGAGTATTAGAGAAGTATGAAAGAATAGGACACGCTGCGCCGACCCCAAATATATTGGGATAGGGCCTACCCCTGAATAGGGTATTTCACCAAAAAATTCTAATTAGTCCGTTTTTAGATTATCGAAAAATATTGGATACGTGTTTTTTGTTTTATCAAATTAATAAATATTGACGAAGATAAAACGTGTTAAAAATCAGGAGTGGGGGTTTTTGGCGTCACTTTGTGGGTAAAAAACTACTAACCTTGTGACGTCACACGACTTGATACGACTTTTCGAAGCACTGTATCGTTTTCGTCTTTTGTTTACGTGAAAAAAGAAAAAATACGTGTGCATTATTTTTTGAAAATCTATCTGACGGACTAATTAGATTTTTTTGGTGAAATACCCTATTATGATGCAAGTGAGAACGGGCATCTGAATGATTGGGCGATCAATAGTGTCAAAACCTAAGTTTTTTTCAACGTTTTTAGTTAATATAAAACGGTGTGGCCTGAAATGAATGAGCCTCTTAAATAGTTGATTAATCCCAAAAATCCTCGTAATTGCTTTTGTGTTCGAGGTACGGGAAAATCTAGTATGGCCTCCACTCGTTCGAGATCCATACACACCCCCTTCGTATTTATTATGTGTATGGATCCCGAACGAGTGGAGGCCATACTAGATTTTCCCGTACCTCGAACACAAAAGCAATTACGAGGATTTTTGGGATTAATCAACTATTTAAGAGGCTCTCTCTTCCTGAAGAACTTAATCTAGAAAATAGACTTAAGGAAAATAATTTTAAGGAAATATTAGTTTTAGGCTTATCTGGGTTAAGACTCTTATGACATCCTATAAGTTCACCGAAAAGCTTTCCTTCTAAAGTGTTATTAAATGTGCACATTGTTATTTAATCAAAGCACTTGTTAACTTTTGAAATGAGAACGAAATTCACCTGTTTTTTTATTTAGTACCTACTTATGGAAATTAAAAAAATGTCTGCCCAGCGCGTCTACCTTAGATTTCTGCCAATAATATGCGCAGTGACGAATAAACATAGCTTTAAGGTTTTGAGGAACAAGATGTTCAAAGAGAATGTAATTCGATGTTTTATTAAAAATTGTTTATTAACAAATTTAATAAGATTACAGGAGTTTTAAACTTTTTTGAAGTAGATATTTCACTCAATATTTACATGTTGAACTGGAAGTTAATATTTATTATTGTAAAATCAGCAAACTTTAATTTTATCAAAGGTATTTTGGCAAAAAATTGAACTGAAAAACTTTTTTAGTATTTTGTTAAAGCAATTTTAATACGACAGATTATTTAAACATGTTTTTCCTGAATAGAAACTAAGATGCTTGTATTCAGTAGTAATATTTCGCAATTGCATTTCACAAAAAATCTAAATGTTGTCAATTCGCAGGATAATAAATAGTCGTGCTTAATAAAATATTGATGTCGTAAGATGTAGTTTTATTTTAAGGATCCTCCAATAAATTATTATCAAAAGTCCAATCAGTGGTAACACTTGAACTAGGAAAATGACCACGTCAATGACATCGTCAACACATGTTGTTGTTGTTGTACAGTATCCATTTGAAAATATGACAAATATCTTCACACTACAGAGCCGAAATGTCACAAAAAACAATACTTATTAGTCGATGTACCGCAAAATAGTAAATAACCATTGCAGGTAAAGGTAAGTAATTAAGGTAAGTAGTTAAGGTGTTTAATAGAAATAACTGAAATATAGAAAAGGCTCTTTGATGGAAAATATACATATTGATGAGATTATGTATAATAAGACCCGCATAAACTGGTTTTCTATAGCTTGACTAACAAGGATCCCTTCGAGGCTTTCAGTAATTCCAATCACATTTCACACATAAAACCCTTTCAAAAATTAAACTCCTAACAACACCAAAAAAAAAAAAACAATCTAATAAGGAATTTGATTCTGATAATACTGTATCATATCGTAGGTCCTAGTTCTAAAGTTGAGGAAGGAGTTCCTAATGACGGACAGCATGTAGGCTGCGGCCTCTTTCTCGGTGGAGTTAGGGGCGAACCTTGAGCGCAGCAGGCGGATCGTCTGACCTCGGAAGCAGGGGAGGCCTGTGTCCAGCATTAGGGACACCATTGATATTATTGCTTCTTGGTAGGGCCTGGAAGGAGAGAAGATATAAAGTTACTTTTTTTTGGGACAAGCTCGCCACTCTATTCCCAAACCACTGTAACTCCTGTTAGCCAGAATCAACAGTGGCGACCACAAGAAAAGCGCCGAGACAATGAAGCTCGACGAAGTCCTAGAGGAACAATTTAACTGTCTTGGATCCCGCAACGAAATTCTTGTAGATAGTCAACAGCTTCAAAGCATAATCTGTAGATCTTTTGAATAACAACTTTAAGATTAAAACAAAACAAGGTACATATTTACCTGATAGCAAGGAAGGCTACAAGCCACAGAGTTCACAGAACCATCTGAATGGAGGGGCTTCTATTTTTTCACCCACCACCGTCTCGTAAGACATGAATATGGTACCTTAACACTTTAAAAATAAGATCCATATTCACCTGACAGCAAACTTACAAGTACAGCTCGCAGAACCAGCTGAATGCAGTTCCATCTTGCCCCCATGACTTTCACCATCTCATCAGACATAAAGTTACTTTAACACTATAAAACAAGGTCCATATTCACCTGACAGCAAGGAAGGCTTGTACGCAGAGTTCACAGAACCATCTAAAAGGAGGAGCTTCCATTTTGCCACCCATCACCATCACCATCTCATCAGTCAGTTTGATGTCCGGCTCGAATCCTAGGTTACCGCCCGGTGATGATTCGAACATGAAGCCGAAATCTGGAAATGTAATGTATTTGATTTTAGGTTTTATAAAAGGAGAGGAACAGTCAAAATTCAAGTGTTTAATACCTAACCATGTTTTCAATACATAAATTTGTATTTAAGTAATCTTTCACCGACATTTTGTATTTGAGCAGAGATCAAAGATAGAACCTCGGTTTTCGTTCCTTTTTTCTCTAGTACCAGAATTCAATCACCTTTTCACTCAAGTCGCAGCTCACTTCGGTCACACAATATTTTTGTCCGTAGTAGCAAGATACGTCGATACGCGCTACACAAAAATACTCTCACAAACAAAAACAACTATTTTATTGAATTGTTGTTTTGTGTCCAGTCGGAGGATCTTTCCTTTTCTTCTGAACTTTTGGAGCAAACAGTAGATTTTTTAAATTACCGAAGTAAAATGTCTGTGTTCAAAGTGCATCAGCGTCTCTTCCACCCCGTATAAAAACAAAGTGTATACAAACCTATATGTATGATATGTCCGTCTGTGTCGAGCATGATGTTACCGTTGTGTCTGTCTTTGATCTGCAGCAGGAAACCTATCACGCTGTACGCCGCCATTGACGTCACGAAGCAACGACGGGCGGCCTAGAATACATTGTTTATTCGTTCAATAAATAAATAAGTTGAACACGTTCTTCTTCTTAACGTGTCGACCGACACGTTTGGCACTTTTTTTAGAGTCCATCAGCGCGTTTGGCACTTTTTTGTATCGTCGATCAGCACGTTTGGCACTTTTAGTATCGTCCATCAGCGCAATGGCATGGTTTTTAGTAGCTGCTGTGATGTGCAAGTAACAGGACAGGTAGGACACGATTTACACGATATCAAGTATTCCATCGTTTGTGAGGCAATACCACATTTACAGAAGGTTTTTGCGGGTATACCTAACGTTGCACTACTGAGATACACCCGTCAACGAAAGAGCATGGTGTTGTAACATAGTGAAAGTTGTATAAGGTACATTACAAAATATCGCTGTCTGTACATACCTGAAATTCCGTGCCTCGGAAAGCACATTAAGCCGTTGGTCCCGGCTGACATTTTTAGATCTTTGACAGTCGTTACAGGTAGTCAATGACCCAAAAGCTTTTAACTTTCATATTACCCAATACTAACTTGGTTTTGGGGGTCAGATAGGCAGTCGGTCCATGTAAAATACAGGCATTCAGCTGCATTCAGTGAGTCTGGAAACCGACCCCAACACCATAGTATAAAAAGGGGAAGTAGAGTATCTCCGGCCCAATCCGCAACATAATTACCTACCGTACTTGCCTGTCTCAGGGTTGTCACTTTCAGCTAAATTTTAATACAGTGCCTAAAAATTGGCAAGGGCCGGGAAGTTGTATTTTTTTATTTGTGTTGTCTGAGTTTCATTGAGATGTACAGCATATTACATTTTTTTTTTGTAAAAAAATCGTAAGGCTGTTCACAGCATACATCTACTTACCAAGTTTCAACTATGTAGTCCTAATACTTAGTTTAGATTTTATAACTGTAAGTAGGTACATACTTAGTTACTATACCTACCTACAATACTGATTAATCGGCATGACTAAACGTAAACAAAGCAATAGCGGCATTGATCATCAAAAGTACCTAATACATTCTAGTGGGAAAGTAGGCTACTTCGTCTGTCTGATAGAAAACTAATACCAACAACAAAAAAATAAGTAGGTATCTCTTCATCAAGTATAAATTACTTGCTAGAATAAAGACTTGCTTACCTTTCCTGTTCAGTAGGTAATCTGAACATACTCAACTCTGGAATCGATGAATTGTTTAGACACCCAACACACAGCAATAACTTCTGCGATTATCAGACATTTTTCATTCGAAAAGCCGTGCGTGACGCGCGAACCTTGTGCGGTGTTAACCTTGACTGGCTTAGTGCGAAATCAACCGAGATTTTGTTTGAGTGTGCGTGCGGCGACCGTAAAGATACTAGGCGCACACATACAAGCCGCGCGCGGTGCGTTTGTATGAAGATACCCTACTCTCCTTTTTATACTATGCCAACACATTCTAGAAAAGGCTAGGCAGATAATGACGACATACCTGAAATTCTCTAGTGGTCTCATCTCCATACTTCTTGATGAAGTACTCGTACATGCCAATGTCGGTCTGTCTTCCGAGCTGGTCGCGAGACTTCGCGTTAGGCACGCATTCTATCACGCCACACTAAAATTATGTACAAAGAAATAACATCTTTAGTATGAATGATTTAGAGATAAATTTTGCAGTGAATTTGAACTGTAAATCTTTCTATAAAACTTTTTACAAAAAAGATGGAATGGAAGTCGGTCAATATATACACATAACATAACATCACGCCTGTAATCCCTGAAGTAATTAAGCAAAGGTGTAATTAACAAGTACACCCGCATTTCACCAGTTATGTTTAAGTCCCATGCAATAGGGGCGAGCCTATTGCCGTCAACCAGGCGCAAATCCAGACTCTCAGGCTGCTATTGAGAAATTCCTGATGGAAAAACCCAATATCACTTTGCCTACCCTGGAAATCGAACCCAAGACCTCATGCTTAGCAGTCGTGCTTCCAACCACTAGACCAACGTGGCAGTCTTCTTGGAGTTTGAAATCTTTCTATAAAACTTTTTTGGATAAAATATAACAGAACAGAAGTCGGTTAAGAGCGATATATGCCTTTGACCATACACACCCTCCCGCATTGATTTATTGGGCGCCAGAGGGGTAGTAGCTACGCGTTTTGAGTAGTGATTACTTTAAAAAATCCATATAAATAGTAAAGAAAGTTATTGGCAAAGATAAGCCAAAGGTCCCCTCGGCATGACTTTAAATAATATATTGATGGCAATAAAAAGATCCTATGATTGATAGTTTAGGAGAAAAATTGTAGTTAAGTTACAAAAACAGAGGCTACTATGCATATTTATTTATGATGTTTAAATTTATTTTTTTGAAGCCAAGAGGACATGCTGTGATTGTGTGGATTAATTTGTTTTTTTTTTTAATCCTGTGATGGTTGCGGAAAAAAAGGTTCTAATGTAACCAAAAAAGGGCAATCCACGTATATCTGTGCCTTAATATAAGTATACTAAAAATATATAAAATACTCACCCCAGGCGCAGTAGCGACGACTTTATACGGGAACAGGTACAAGTCTAGCCCAACTTGTTGGAAGATGTTCTTGAACAGCGATATGACTTGCAGCGCCAGCATGTCCTGTCTGACGTCATCTCCTACTTTAAAGATGGCTGCCTGCCACACTTCCGATGCTATGCCAGTGAACCGGTCTTTGCCTTCTTCCTATTTGGTAGAAAAGGGGAATCAGCTATATATTTCTCAATGAAGTTCAAATGAATCGTTAGTTTCTGTCAACGTGTGATATATTCGTGGACAATCGTCGGGAGACCGCGGGGCTGGGAGTATCGAACAAGCTAACTTCAAACAACAAATGTAAGTATCCAAATCCGTGCAGGATTCACAAAAAAAACCTATGTTTTGTTGATAATGTTAATGTGTGTAAGGACTTTTATGACTTCTATGCCTTTATAATATGGTATATATTGGAGCATTCTGTTAGTTTTCTTGGAGTCAATTGTTCAGGAAGGGTAACATCAGGGAGGTTTACGTCCAGCACTGAATTCATTCGGGAAGTCATTGTTCACACAGAAACTTACGAGTACAAGTTCGGCTGTAGAGCGGCGGTGACCGACGTTAAAATATTTTAGAAGACTCTGTTTTAAAGGAATAAGTTGAAGAAGACATCTAACTTTGCTTTGCCAAAACGATAATTCTATTTCGTCAATAGAGAAAAAACATCGTCAATAAAGAAAAGTGTGTGTAAAAATATATGTTGAAATTAAGCTCACTTTTGTAATAAGCATCTTTTAACATTAACAGTGAAAACGGGATATTTACCATGTTTTGCTCTGAATAATACTTTCTGATTGTTCAGACCAGTAGAGGATTAGTACCAACCACCAGTGGACCAGTGATTGTTCAGTAGTGGTAGTGTTACACCATTACCAGTGGCCTATAGGCCAACAATACTGCATACTCAAGCAGGCTGTTCAGAAACCCTATTAACCATGAAGAGTAATAGGTTACGAGAAGCCAAGGTCCTAGGCTAGGCTTCCCGTCGGGGCTGCGAGTTTTTCGCAAGAGATACCGCGGCCTCGACATAAAGGGCTAAGAAGGAACATGGGTGGTTTTTAGTCAGAAGAAGTCTGACACTCCCTTTCGCTCTCTCAGAGCGGGAGAGGTTATTTGATGATTCCCCCCCCCCCAAAAGAAAAAAGGCTGTTCAGAAACCCTAACACCATGAAGAGTAGGTTATTAGGTTGTAGGCTGGTATGAAAGTACCGCCACTAGTCGGGACATGTATCTCACAGTATTGGACATATATCTGGACACTTACTGAGGGCGGATCCTCTCCGGCGGAGATGGCCATGGCGACGGATTCCATCTCATCGATGCCGTACTTCCGCACCCTGAACCTCGCCAGGTAAGGGGCTTTTGCTGCACTCTGCATGGGGGTGCCTGGACAAAAAAAATTTTTGCACGTTTTTAACGCGCTCAGCGTCAAGGCAATTTTAACATTTTTATAACACAGGCATATTCTCCAGGGTCGCTTTTCAACGCCCTACTAATGTATGAAACGGTACACGCCTCCGAAGACGGGGCAGTGTGGTGTATCATTAAGAATACACTGGCCTGTGACAAAACACCCGGTGTATCATTAAGGATACACCGGCGCTGAGCGTGTTAAACTGACATAACAGCACACCTCGGACACTCCATACAACGCCCGCAAAATAATTACCTATTACTACTACATAAACAAATAACGTTTGTGCACGACGTGCACGTGTGTGCGTAAACTCTAGTAGGGTTATCGTAGCCTAAAAAATGGCGCGGAAAGTGCAACGGTCTGCGTCGCGAAAGCCGAGCGGCGACTGATGCGAGCGCGAGCCATTGCTCAAGTGGCGACGACGTATACCTCGAAGTGCAGGGTGAGGTGCGGTATTTAATATGAGCGCGGGGAGGTGAGTGTCCCTTCTGTACGTAGTACTATTATGTATTCTGTGATAACAGTCACTAACATTATCATTAACACTGAAAACGAGAAAACCATTAAAAAAACAGTAATCGTGGTAAATATTATTGTAGACTTTACTTTCTTCTAGTTGTTTTCTTTTTTATACCTGGTATTTTTACTTGCATTGTAATCTTTAATTTATTCAAATCGCTGAAATTGGTCAACGCAAGTAACTTGTAACTGAATAGATTATACATGTGGATACGAGATAAGAACAAAATAATGTCGCTACTTATGCATGATATTTAAAATTATTATTAGTTTGTAAGCTTTCTTTAAAATTAAATAAATATATTAATATCCCGTTTTCAGTGATAACAATGAGATTGATTCAAACTAATATGGCAGGAAAAGATTCTCGTTTATACTCGTAGTATGGATTGGATCGTATAATCAGTCCATACCCAACCCATTTGTGCCAATTGCCGAAAATCTTCCACCTGGACACGAGTTGCCATGGCTAACCTGGAAGTCTCTAAACAGACTCCGGACACAGGTAGGCCGAAGCAAGGAAAACCTGTTCAGGTGGAGACTCACAGACGACTCTGCCCTGGAGTGTAAATGTGGTCTTGCCCCACAGACTATGGAGCACTTGATATCGTGTCCAGCCTGTCCTGCTACTTGCACTCCACAGGAGCTGATGGAGGCTACTGAGAGTGCCGAACTCGTCGCCAAAGGGGTTTGAACTTTTTTGTATGGGAGCTGGCATATCGACCCACCGCCATTTTGATTTTTTTTCGAAATCGCGGCCCACGATGAAAGTGGTATGTATGGATAGAGGACATACAGACGAACAAAAAATGTCCAGTAACACGGTACCCAAAGTGTCACGTTACCGAGATATTTGAAGGTAAAGATGGACATATGAGTACAATGAGCACATAAAAATAGACCTTTTACGTGTCTATAGGCGTTGATTGTTTTTATTACTGGTTATTGAAAGAGAGTAGGTACATTACATACTACTAGGAGCACAAGAAAACTATTCTTTGACATTACATAGTGTCATTGCGATACAATTCGATTTTGTCGTGCGTATAGTAATAATCATCCTGGAAACTATTATTTGGATACAATTTAACGCCTATACACGTAATAAGGCTATTTTTCAAAATATTTAATGATTGTCGTTGCACTCATTTGTCGATCTTTACCTTCAAATATCTCGGTAACGTGACACTTTGGGTACCGTGTCACTGGATATTTTTTTACATCTGTGAGTCCTCTATACATACAAACCACTTTCATCGTGGGCCGCGATTTCGAAAAAAAATCAAAATGGCGGACAGGTTGATATGCCACATCGGTTCTATCCCCTTTTGGGCCGACTCAATTTAAATTGTCATCGACACGCTAAGAAGATGTCGCTGGGCCAAGAGCCTCCTCCACCTGCTTGGGTTTGGATTCACAAGTTAAAATACATTCGGGACCGATTCGCTTGACTGAAGGAAATTGCGTGAATGGAATAGGAGATGGAGGCTATAGATGTTAGTCAACACTCGTGTAATAGTGCACCTAATAGGGTAATTGACAAAAAAAATCTAATAAGTCCGTCAGATAGATTCCCAAAAAATATTGAACACGTATTTTTTGCTTTTTTTACGTAAAGATTAAATGAAGACGATACAGTCCTTCGAAATGTCGCGCAACGTCACAGTTTGCTAATTTTTTTTCCAGAAAGTGACGTGACCAGCCCCCCACTCACAATCTTTGACACGTTTTAATTTCGTATTTTTTTATAAAAACACGTATCCAATATTTTTCGATAATACAAACAGACGGACTAAACAGAATCATATTTTTTTTAGTCAGTCAACTACCGTATTATACGTAATGACTTACCGCTCTTGTAGTCGATGTCAACCACCATTGAATCGGGGTTTGATGGTAGATAGCAACCGGGCTGAACCTGCACAAAAGAGAGGAGCAATATTTACACAATATAGCTTAAAATATCCTACTTTTCAACTGACTTCCTAAAAGGAGGCAAAAAACTAAATTAAATAGACAAAATTCACCGACATCAGAAGATAAACTAATAAATCGATGAACGCCGGCTGCATGTACGAAAAAGGGTGACTCATTGTCCCGTTACGCTCATTGTACGCTTGCGCTGCATTATGACGTTGTTACGTTAAACTATTGTCCGTAAACCGACTTTACAGACAACCAATTTTTTTCTTTTTGTGTTTAGAAGTTGGTTTCATATTTTTTCACTTTTTTGATTAGGGATATAAACTCAGCTTTGGAGTCAAATTATTTTAAGTTACTTACCACCAAAAAAACACTTTTCTTACCTTAACAGTTTTCAGCGCCTCCAAGCAAGCTCGTTTCCTCTCAGCCCCCTTCGGGAACGGTCGGATAGTTCCGCTAATGTTCGTGATCTGGCTGAAGAAGTCGAACTCCCTCTCGTAGAACGCCTTCGCGGGACCCGATAGGTGGTCCACTATGTTCTTTGTTAGGCTTTCCAGAATATCGAATAGAGCAGCTGGGAAAAATTAACAAACACAACATCTATACATATAAACTCCCAAACCGTTAGTCCCAGAAATATGAAATTAAGCATATAATCCATGAAGGGTTAGGCATAACTGTACCAAAGCTGCGTCTACGCTAGGCGAACCTACAACGATCACTGTCCTCAAACGTAGTCAAATCCTTTTGTGTTCGCCAAAAAACCGACAATAGGGGATCGGACTGGGTCAAAATAATATGATTCTGTTCAGTCCGTAAGTTAGATTATCGAAAAATATTGCATACGTGTTTTTTGTTTTATCAAATCAATAAAAAATGACGAAGATAAAACGCGTCACAGATCATGGAGTGGGGCTTGAAACGTCACTTGTTGGTACAAAATGTACTATCATATGACGTTACACCAGTTTTCGAAGCACTGTATCGTCTTCATTTTTTGTTTACGTGAAAAAAGAAAAAATACGTGTCCAATAATTTTTGGAAATCTATCTGACGGACTAATTAGTTTTTTTATGTCCGATCCCCTATTGGCGGAGCACAGCCGAGGCTTGTAAGTCGGTCCACACTAGACGAATTGCGTTCGGCTCGTGCTCAGATCGTGATGGGCTCGCCTAGCGTAGACGCAGCTTTAGGGTATACCGACATTTCGCCAGTTATGTTTAAGAGTTCCATGTAAAGGAGGCGAGCTTATTGCCATCAACCGTGCGCAAACCAGTCTCCGTGGCTGCTACTTTTTGTTCCTTCACCGAAGCAAGTGATACGCATACAATTCACACATGAATCCGAAAAATAAGAAATGACTTGGGTTCTTTACCTTGGCATCTTCCCTGGTGATGAAATAGTTATATGGAAATAGTAACGTGTTTATCTGGATTCGAACTCACGGACTGCAGCTCGGAAGTCGCAGTCGTAACCACCTCGCCTCCACAGCTAAGCAGTAGCTTCATGTAAACTACTGGTCTTTCGTTTTTATAAACAGTGGTGGCCCTGACTTACGAATAGTAATTCGTCGGTACGAACCCAGGTAGGCGCATTACTTTGTATAATTTATATCATCACCGCTGCTCTCAAAACCGTGAAGGAAAACATCGTGAGGAAACTGGCCTGTCTTAGAACCAAAAATTCGAATACATGTGACATCTACCAATCCTTACTGGGCCCGCGTGGTGTATTATAGCTCATCTCTCTCCTAGAGAGGAGGTATGAGTCCCGCACGTGGGAACATTATAGGCTGATGATGATGAGACTGAAGTCAACCTAATATACTCGAGAAATCAATATTGTAAAAGACTTACGATCTTTGTTCTGCATTTCCTCGTCTGTGTACATATTGGTGTGCATGTTCCATATCAGTTGATGAGCCACGACTTGAGATTTCTTCGATAAAGACTTTATTAGTTCTGCTACATAGCCCATCTGGAAATAAAAATACAGTTATATGCATTCATTACATTGATATACAATAATTATGTTAAAATCGTTCGATCCATGAGGGTTTCGAGATTAGAATCTATTTATGTAATCCTTTTTGGAGTACCAGTAAAAAAAATAAACCCGATGAAAATGTACTAACATGAGGAAAGGTAAGATAGTCGCGAGCGATCGCTTCTCGGGTAGTGACGTCATAAAGGACAAAAGACGATCGAATCGATTTTTAACATTATTGTATAAAAAAACAAGATACGCATTCAGTGTCTCAACGCCCACAAACATTAAGTTCTATGCACAAAGTACTTCATTATGATTTTTATAGCTTATTCCTGGTACAGTCAGCATCAGAAGTAGCTGAACATTTCGGAATTTTAATTCTTTTATGTACAGGACTCTAGCTATTATTTTTAATGTTTCAGAAGATTATTCGTTAAAATAGTCCTTTTACTCCAATAACATGTAGTAACGAGTAATATCTAACAAGTTTTTATTAAAAAAACAGCTTAGAAACTTTGAGTTATGTTAATATACTTCTGATGCTGACTGTACTAGTAGGGATTCCAAATAAGACACTCAGGTAAGCGTGTAGCCTGAGTCACTAAAGTCTCCACTCAAGATGACTTTGACGCATGCTATAACTCAAATTCAACGCTATTCTAATGACCCTAAGACACAATTTAGCTCGTTCCATACTCACAGTATCGTGCCTCAAAGCCTGCACAAGCTGCGGTATATACAGTAGCACAGCGGAAGACGGATATGACGTCAGAGTATTTAACTGACATTCAACGCTATTCTATCTAATGACCGCACGATATAATACAGCACGGTAAGTCTACTTTAGTTATTTTCACAGCGTTATGTCCTACGGTATTCTGCTGTGGGGCAAAGCTATATTGCACCTTTTTTTAGTTTTTTTTTTTGGGGGGTTGGAAATCATCAAATAACTCCTACCACTCATGGGCAGAGCGGAAGGAAGTGTCAGACTTTTAATGACTAAAAAACACCCATGTTCCTTCTTCGCCCTTGTGCCGAGGCCGCGTTATCTCTTTCCGATAATCCGCAGCCCCGACAGGCAGCTATATTGGCCCTTAAAACACAATTTAGCTAGTTCCATACTCACAGTATCGTGCCTCAAAGCCTGCACAAGCTGGGGTATATACAGCAGCACAGCGGAAGACGGATATGACGTCAGAGTGCTGACGGCCGCCTGCGCAGATAACGGGTGTGGCGGGTACTGTCGACTGAAGTACGAGAGGGCTTCCACTGGCGACACGCGGGCCCAGGTTATCATGTGGACTAGCTGGAAGGAAAATAAATTAAGATTATTTTGATATTCAACGCAGGTAAAAATGTTGGCTTTCGTGCGAATTATTTCTTTTTTCTCTCTATCTATACAGCGTTAGTTTTCAATGACCAGCAAAAATTTTATTTATTATTTATTTATGTACACACAAAATACAAAAAAAAAAGGAAAATACATAAAAAGAATAGAAGAGCACAAAGGTACTGCTTATTTCATAAGAAATCTCTTCCAGCAGACCTGCGAGAGGAAAGTTAAATTAGAAATATAGACACAAAAAAATAAAAAAAATGAAAAAAAAAAATAAATGAAAATAATGAATAAATGAATATCTAGATATCATGGATTCATGGCAAACCGAACGTGCATTTTAAATATTATTTTCTAATAAAATAAAATAATAGCATTCATTTGAAAATGTCTCGTGGGGAAGCGCCTAATGGGAATCAATGTTGTTGTGTGCGTGCGTGCACCGCCAAATGTATTAGCTAACTGCTACCTATCTAGGTTGTTAAACTCAATTTTGCTGTTGTAATCTCTACACGTTCGCTTTTTAGTGTTCGACAGTAATGTTTTTTCTTTCATCATATCGAAATATTATCAATTCTGAACCATCTCTGAAAATTTGGCCAGTCATAGAAAGCTACCCTGTATGTTCATGGTACTTGAAACATTTTTATATCTCTCTCATAGTAGATTTTTTTTCTTCTCTTTCTGATCTATGTATAAGAGTATGTATTAAAGACCATTTCGTCAAGCAATAAACAATCCTATTGTAATAGCGATAAGACACAAACCTCATGAGCATCGTTAAGCAGTGTCTCGGTAGTAACAAGGTACTTCAGCGCCTGAGGTACGTGAGACACCGCCGTGGGCTGCGCTTGCACCTTGCGACGTATCTCGAATGTTATGCCGTCGTGTTTTAACCTGGAAGTGGAATTTAGTATTTACGTCTATGAAAATAAGGTTTTATTTACTATAAAAAACCAGGTTGAAAGCCTATCACGGTATGATACGTAATGACGTAATCTATGGCTTGTCTACATGCAATAAAGCTCGACGAAGTCCCGGAGAAATAATTTAACTGTCTTGAATCGCGCAACATTTTATCATTATCAGCCGAAAGACGTCCAGTGCTAGATATGGGCCTTCTCGAAGTGTCGTCACATTGATCGGTCCCAACAAACATAATTAACAAACATACCAATCAACATCTTTTATCTGACAAAAATAGCGGAGTAGGAAAAAAACGACTTCTTTTATTTCGATTAATTTTGTTGCGGGATTCAAGACAGTTAAATTGTTTCTCTGGGACTTCGTCGTGTTTCATTGTCTCGGCGCTTTTCTGGTGGTCACCACTGTTGATTGTGGCTTTCAGGAGGTACAATGGTTTAGGAATAGTGAGGCAGGCTTGTCCCATAAAAAGGTGATGATTAGCTTACCTCTAAGGCAGGAACACAGCGAGTGTAGGACTGATATCCCAGCCGGCTTAGCATTACCACCGAAGAAACGGATTTTTTCGACGGAAGAATCGACAAAATGACAGATTGTAGCAAGGTTTCATGTCAAATTGTATGGAATAATCTTTGTCTATTCTTGGTAGAATCGCCATGCTACGGGGGCAGGCCAGCTTAGCGTAGTCGCACCACGTTGGGTTTAGAGCGTCACGTGTTGATTATTGTATAGTTGGTGATTGGATAGTTGGTGATTGTATAGTTGATGATTGGTGATCTGGGTACTTACTCTGGAATATAATTCCGATAGATCGACATTGGTCAAACGTCAGTTGGTTGAGTTAAACGTCAGGGATTGGCTAGAGTCAGTGAGTCCAGCCAATTGCTGACGTTTGACTTGACTGACAATTCCAATGTCGATCTATCGGAATTATATTCGAGAGTAAGCACACTGATCCCCAATATACAGACTAACGTCTAGTTTGGGGATCACCGTTCAAATCGCTATGTTTATGTACCTACTTGGTTATTAATAAATAATTTGAATTGGATAGTTGGTGATGTAGGTTGCTTACCTCTCAGGCAGGAACACAGCGAGTGTAGGACTGATATCCCAGGCCAGCTTAGCGTAGTCGCGCCACGTTCGCTCCAGGTTCGGCTTCGAGCGCCACGTGTTGATGTTGTCTTCTCCCGGGACGGCTTGCTCTGGCCGGCCGTGTGGGTTGTGCCAGGTAACTAGGAACTCTATTTCTACAGCCTGTCGAGGGAATAAGGGTTTTTTTTAAGATCATACACATATATAACATAATAGTTGTGCTTAGTCTAAGTCCGTAGCTACTTCGTAAGCCTGTTGTGACGAGGAGCCGGTCTTTCCTTGTCATAAGATATGTTGAAGCGTATAAGCAATCATATAGTGGTAAAATATAATGTCACATAATGTCAAGAAACTGCGTTGCATTAATATTTAGCGTTCTATCCGCTCATTTATACGTTAGCGAATAGGCGTATAGCCACTAGTGCTAATATGTATACATGCATTAACTTTTAGATATGATTTTCTCATACTCTTTTGATTATAGTTTTACTTTTTCACGTACATTGTATTTTAGAATGAAGTAGAAATCATTAGTTTACGCGGAAATCTCATATGAATTTAGTAAAAGTCTAAATATTGCTCCTGGCTGTACCAGTGAGGCTAAAGGCGATTTCAAATTAGCGCGTTTTCGGCATTGACTTATATATTACTGCGTAAGGACTGGGCGGACCGCATGATAAAATGACGCCTCGAACATGGTCCCAAAAAGGTCTTGACTAAACCGAAGTGATTTAGTTCACGATCGGCTATCTTCGGGTGCGTCCGTAAATTTTAAAAGTGAAAATGCCAAGTTGTGTAGTGAAAGATTGCGTGAACTAGGACGCAAAGCACAACAAAAAAAAATATAACATTTCATACCACCGGTAAGTCAAAAATATGTCAGTAAATCAACATAAAACATTATATAAAACAGTTTTCATCCCAACTTATTTGTCTTGACGTTTAGCAAAGATGACGCGAGGCCCCGCCCCCACGCACCGTACGGCTGTACGACATAACTTTGCAGCGGCGTGCGTTGTAGACTTGTAGCCGATGAAATGAAAAGATTTAATTATATAATAGTTTTATTCGAAGGCCAATAAAAATGTTATTATTATTATTATTAATATGTATACAAAAACTGCAATAAACATACTTTTTTTTTTAAATTGAAAGCTTTATTTAATTTCTTTATACCTCGATAATACCACGCCACGCCGCTCATACAAGGTTACGTTTACGAGCAGCCTGAGTAGTTCTTAAAGATGGCGTCAGTGTTTCTCTATATGGGGAACGCATCGAGCAAAATGTTCGGACGACCATATCTTTAGTTTTATATCTATGGTTTTCGGCGCGTCTAATCTTTGGGATGCACTTGTAGGCGCTTATACGCGATATAGGTTGGGTTCACTTTTGCTGACAACTGTCTGTCGTTTTAATCCAGCGAACATACCGGAATAGGCACGTGTACGCGCGTCGGCTGGTACGAAGTATATGCGCTACAAAATACATTGGACAAACTATCTTAACGCACTCACCATAAGTTCCAAAATTAGGTTCCGCTTCCTCACGTAGTCTTTCACGAAGGTGTCCTGCCGTCCTGCGGCTTGGCGGGCGCTTGGAACACTTGCCGACTATACTTGTTGACATAGGACAACCAATCTTATTGCACTCACCATAAGTTCTAATATAAGGTTCCTCTTCCTCACGTAGTCTTTCACGAAGGTGTCCTGCGGCTTGGCGGGCGGTTTCACGCTGCGGTTGGAACGCTTGCCTGCGATGCTGCCTGCTCCTCCACTGCTTAGCGTTGTTGTTGACATTGGCACCTATGGTTAGTAAAAATAGCCCATACATAAAAACCGTTTTGAGATACAATTTTATATTTTTTAATTACTTTTTCAATAGGTAGAAGAAGTTATTTTGAAATAAACTAACACGCTCAAAAAGTCGATGTTTCTTGAAGTGGAATTTAACTGGAAAATAACAAGACGTAGTTCATGATCCTCTCGTACATCTAGCGACCTGCCTAAAGGGCTAGATTTCTTACAAACAAGGGCAAAAATGTCTTTTTTTGTGTTGTTTATCGTGACATTGTGCTCCTTGAGTTATTAGTCGAACTACACGAAAAGTGACTTGGCAGGTCCACTCAAATGTGTATTTTTCTTCAAACGACCATCTCAGACGACTATCTGCATAGTCCGCATGTGAGTTGACCTAGATTATTTCTGAATCATCAATGAGAAATCGGACTTTTTTTTTGGATGGAAAATCATCAAATAAACCCTCCCGCTCTTGGGAAGAGCGAAAGGGAAGACTTCTACTGACTAAAAACCACCCGCGTTCCTTCATAGCCCTATATGTCGAGGCCGCGGTATCCTGTGGACATCCCACAGCCCCGACCCGACTGGCATGAGACATCGACCTTTGAGTTTGTTTGGTCTGTTTCTTCTCAGATTAGTCAAGTACGAAACATATCAGACTCATATTGTATTAGAAAAAAAAATGTGAAAAGTGTTTGAACCTAAACCTTATTGCAAAATAAACAATAAAAATAATATTGATTTTGTAATCAGTACTTTTAGACTACGTCAAAAATATGGATGAAATGATTATATGCCGAAAAAGCACAACAAAAAATGTTGTTGCTACCTTCTCATCGCTCATCATTGCTAGGCCTATTCCATAAATACCTAAAACTTACCGTGTTTATCCAGCCAGTAGTCTGTCGACTACCTATATCACTGTTCACAGACGATCGGTTGTCGATCGGAGAGTTTGAGGTGTAGATGCTCTGGTTACTGCTAGGGCCCATTAGCTCGAATTCACCTGGAAGAAACGTTGATGTTAGTAGAACACCAAAGTGTTGCGGCGCACGCTGCGAGAGACTGGTATGCGGCTACCCTACGGAAAAAGTGCATGAGCCGTAGCTTTTTTAATTAAAATTTTGGTTTTTCAGGTTTTTATTATTGTAGGTACTGAATGTGAATTATAAAATGTGTATTTAGTTTAGGCTTGAATGTTATTCTGTTTTTTTTTCTGTGGCTGTATTGTGTTGTTCACACTCTTTCATAGTAGTCTGTATTGCCTGTATTTAGAAGTGAGGACTTTTAATTGGCTGTCAGTCTCACATACTATTTCTTAATCTACTTGTCTTAGCTGTAAGTCTTCCATAGTTAATAAACAAATAAATAAATAAATAATCTTGTTTGTATAAATATCTCGAGTCACGGTGTCAGTGATCGCACTCCTCCGAAACTGCTCGAGCGATTTGTGTGTATATTTGGTAGGTATGAGAATCGGTCGTAAAGTATTTTTGCAGGACAGCGCTGTGTGTAGGGCCGCTTACTAGTTGGCTTCTAAACGCCTGAACGGATTTCGCCGAACTTTGGCACACATGGCAGACCACGACCTAGGTCAGAACATAGGATAGCTTTTATCCGAATTCCCAGTTTTTGTGGGATAATTTTTGACCTTCATATAAAAAATACCTCCGATATCACTGCTCTACAAATACTTCCTATCCGAGTGCATACGCTGCCAGAATTTGATGAGGAATATGATGTCCTCTCTCAGAGCGCCAGAGCTCTTGGCAGGCGCCATGAGACCTCGACAGAAGTAGTCGAGACACACATACATACTATTCCTACTAATATTCTGAATTCGAAAGTAACTCTCGTTTGTCGATCTGTCTGTGTTTGTTACTAGTTGACGTCTTAACGGCAGAACGAATTTAGGTGAACTTTAACACATAGGGTAGACCATGACCTAGGTTAGAACATAGGATATCTTTTATCCCAATTCCCAGTTTTCGTGGGATAATTTTTGACCTTCATAAAAAATTACCTCCAATATCACTGCTCTTCAAATACTTCTTATCCGAGTGCATGAGCTGCCAGAACTTGATGAGGGACATGATATCCTCTCGTAGAGCGCCAGAGCTCTTGGCGGGAGCCATGAGACCTCGACAGAAGTAGTCGAGGCAGACTGCGTAGACGCGCTCACGAAGGATGTTGCGAGCGATTGAACGAGGGAGAATGTCGCCTTGGAGGAGGGAAATACCGCAGGATAGAAGTCTGTGGATGGAAAAAAAAATTACATAAATGTATTGGCTAAAGGTTTGGGTAGAGAGCAGTGGTGGCCCAGTGGTGGCGGCCCGGACTTACGAACAGTGAGTCGTGGGTTCGTACCCTGTCAGGCGCATTACTTTGTGTAATTTGACTGGCCTGTTGGTCTAGTGGTTAGTGACCCTAACTGCTATGCCGGAGGTCGTGGGTTCGATTCCCACCCAGGACAAATGTTTGTGTGATGAGCACGATCATTTGTTCTGTGTCTGGGTGTAATTTATCTATAATATGTATGTATTTAGAAATATATAAGTATGTTTATCAGTTGTCTAGTACCCATAACACAAGCTCTGCTTAGCTTGGGACTAGATGGCGTTGTGTGATAGTTGTGGAATATTATTATTATTATATATATAATTTATTTCATCACCACTGCTCCCACAACGGTGAAGGAAAACATCGTGAGGAAACCGGCATGTCTTAGAACCAAAAAATTCGAAGATATGTGACATCTACCAATCCGCACTGGGCCCGCGTGGTGTATTATAGCCCATCCCTCTCCAAGAGAGGAGGCCTGAGTCCCTGCAGTGGGAACAATATAGGCTGATGATGATGATGAAAGGTTTGGGTAGAATTGTTTAGTAGCAACTATGTTAAGACTGCTATGTTTAAGTTTTATGTCGTAGGGAGCGAGCTTATAGGGCCGGGCATACTATTTAAGCCCGGCCCTGGCAATAAGCTTGCTACTGAGAAATTTCTTTACGTTAACGCTCCGTTGCTTTATGTCACCTCATCTGTCCTCAGGACGAGACTGAGGTCAAGAGCCTGCCTGCCTGACCTGGGAATCGAACCCAGGGTCACACTGCGTTCTGTACAGCTTGCCACCATATGACGAGACCAACAGGGCAGTTCACGGCGTGCAAAGAAATGAAAAAATGAAAGTGATTTGGGGAACGAACGTAATAGGGATATTAACTAAAAAAATCGAATTTATAGTCCGTCAGATAGATTTCCAAAAAATATTGGACACATATTCTTTTTTCACGTAAACAAACAAAAGACGATACAGTGCTTCGAAAACTCGTGTGATGTCATATTCTAAGACATTAGTATGACATTTCTTAGCGAGCAGTGACGTCACAACCTCCCACTCAAATCTTTGACGCGTTTTATCTTCGTCAATTTTTATTGATTTGATAAAACAAAAAATACGTATCCAATATTTTTCGATAATCTAACTGACGGACTAAACAGAATCATATTTTTTTTAGTCAGTAAACATCCCTATTATCGGGTGTTTTGAACCACGAACAAAGTTCGTCCGTGTGTCAAAATTATCGGTTGTTAGACAGACCAGACAGTTTATTTTTTTAAAAACTTACCTGAATCTTACTCCAACGGCTTCAACGTGTCTGTTTATATGGTCGCGTATGTCTCCCACTGTAATCGGCAGTGACCTAAAAGTACAACAAAACTAGTTCAACAAACATAAAATGTAAACTAGCGCCCTTTTTCCAATGGGGCTAGGCAGAAAACACTGAACGCCACTTACTACTATCCTTACAAACTCCTCTTGCCTCGTCTACATTCATACATCTGCCCCCGTAGCATGGCGAATCTATCTCTATTCTACCAAGAATAGACAAAGATTTTTCCATACAATTTGACATGAAACCTTGCTACAATCTATAATTTTGTCGATTCTTCCGTCGACAAAACCCGTTCCTTCGGAGGTCATGCTAAGCCGGCTGGTCATATACGCTCGCCGGTTACGAGTACTACGCACCTGTCCTTTCTGAAGAACGGCACTAATAAGATCAGTGTACTATGTCTTTCTAGGACGTCCCCTCCCGGCGTTGCCACTCACCTTGTAATAAAATACCTTTCGATAATAATCGACTTTCACTCATCCTCTCCACAAATTATACTTTATCGTGTTAATCATAAAGTGTAATTTTCAATACAACAAAATACATACCTATGCAGCAAACTGGCGAGCATCTCCACTTTTTCCAAGCTGTTGTATTTGGCTGTCTCGGCTACCTCGCACAGGTATCGAACCCACACCGCGTGAGGAGCCACGAAAGGTGGACGGGGTTCTAGTTTGGCACCTGTTTTTATTAGGAAATTACGTTGAATTAAGCTCTCATAAATTTCGAAAAAATCAAGTCAATTCAAACTGTTTTATAATAAAGCAAACCATAATCCAATAAATCATGTAATCCCCAATCAACTGACATGGTTACTAACACTATCATTGATTTAGAAACAAAAAGTAAAAATGGTAATTATCCCATTTTCAGTGTTAATGAGTAAATTAGAAAAATATCTCTATTATTATTATTATTTATTTATTTCTTGTTATAAATGGGCTTGCTCTTGACTTCAATCTTGCCCTAAGGGCAGATAGACTACTGGCCCGTGTTGAAAAAATTATGGGTCATGTGAACCACCAGGTGACCTATCTAGAACGATATAGGAGCATAAAATAATAAGATTCAGCACTATGCCGTCACTTGTAAGCTGTCCAACCGAGTGCAGGTGAGAATTCAAAAGTACAGGTAGACTGGGTACATTTTGGTCATATATTTTTGTACGGCATTCTTACCATCGATAGATCCATGAAAAATAATAAGAAAACGCGTAGTGCCGTAAAAAAATGTTGGGCCACAAAGTCGGAATTTTTATTTTATTTTCCAACAATTTCCAGGGTAAATTTGGTCATTTGATTTTGTACGGCATCAGTTTCATACTATTTCAATACTGCTTCTAATCCATTATTCCGCAACGCCGTACAAAAATCATGCGACAAGGGAAAATAATCGAGGGTTGTAACCCCCTCTCTTTCCGCTGGTCCACGGGGTGATTTGATACAACATAAAATTAATTTATTTTGAAAGTATTTTATGCATAGATAATATTTTTTCATATGCCGTACATTTTCATTGGTCCAAAGGGGAAAAAAACTGAAAATTAAAAAGAAAAAATCCATATAACGAAATGTAAGGTGAAATTCATCACGATATTTTTTTATACGGCATTTAGATAGTTTATTTGTACAAATTTTCATACTCTTTTCGTGATTCTAGGTTCCTAGTTAGAAACTATGTTAAATATGGGTTTGTATACTATCGATTTATACCAAAATATAGACATGTTGTCACTGATAATTCCAAAATACAACATATTTTTGAGAAGTACTCGCACATTTTCGGTTGAGGCAACTATAAGTCTGTAAGTCTTAAAGTTAGTCTGTAAGACTTCTCTTAGTCGTGTAGCTCATTTCAATCCCTAGGTAGATCAGTAATTGTTTTGAAAGTAAATCTTATGTGGGAGCTGTAAAATTGAATTTCCTACAAGTCGGCGCACCGTCTAGTAAAGGTGCAATCGTGGCGACACCTGGGAGTCCGGTATTAGCATTTTTTTTCTTTATAAGCAACAAAACATATTTTTACAAATCTTATTTTAGCGTTGACTTAACTTATTGATTTACATCGGTTAGTAACTAGGTATGTGCAGTAGGGCTATTGCGTATCTTATTAATGTCAGTGGCTATCATAAATGTCCATAGATTAACTGTAAATTGGTTGGTTTGGTACATTCTTTTCTTAAAAACTCACCATTTGACAGTTATTTGATAGACTAAGATTAGAGTAAGTAAGAGTACTAGATTAAGTTATCCACTGTCATCACAAAATGTACGTTTTATCTTAACGTATTACCGAATAAAAATATCATTAAAAAAAAAAACAAAAAAAAAACAATTATATATATGTATCAATAATGTTTGAAGTATATATTAAACCAAAAAGTATACAAAACTGTTGATACTGGGATTGGCAGTTTCAATTCTTGGATATAATATACACACCGTTTCAGATCAGTTAGACGTCATAGTAATTTTATCATATTATCAATTGTTCTCTTCAAAAATATGTTAATGCCGTACTGTATCAGATTGATAATATAAGGAGTAATCACCATACTACGTTTTTAAGGAAGAATGACTGGCTTGTGCAACCTTAAAATGGTAGCGTCATTTTCATCAGCCTAAAAGATAATGGTCTGCATTAAAATGTACGTCATCATTTTTTCCTAATTTATTTATGTTAATACTATTTAAAACAAGGGATAAAATTTAGAAAACTGCTATATTTCATTAATCTATGATATTTAAACTTTTGCAATAATTTGCAAAATTTCAGTTTTTGTATTTCTCTATAACTTTTTTTTGAACAGTTTCTTTTGAACGGCAATACTATTTATCAATTGTATTTTACAATATCATGTTAAAAAAA
Organism: Diarsia dahlii; assembly: GCA_949775195.1. Classification (NCBI taxonomy): domain Eukaryota; kingdom Metazoa; phylum Arthropoda; class Insecta; order Lepidoptera; family Noctuidae; genus Diarsia; species Diarsia dahlii. The sequence goes on along the minus strand of OX459210.1, from coordinate 6,975,258 downwards.
AGTTCCCGTACAGGATCAAATGACTTTACAGCTTTAAAAATCAAGGATACGATGAAATTAAGATAATTATTGATATACATTTAAAATGAACAATATTTTTTTGACGGCATTATTTTTAATAGTACTTTTGAGTGCTAGGTAATGTTTTGGAACCGAAGCCGTACTTTTTCAAATCACCCCCTGGACCAGCGGAAAGAGAGGGGGTTACAACCCTCGATTATTTCCCCTTGTCGCATGATTTTTGTACGGCGTTGCGGAATAATGGATTAGAAGCAGTATTGAAATAGTATGAAACTGATGCCGTACAAAATCAAATGACCAAATTTACCCTGGAAATTGTTGGAAAATAAAATAAGAATTCCGACTTTGTGGCCCAACATTTTTTTACGGCACTACGCGTTTTCTTATTATTTTTCATGGATCTATCGATGGTAAGAATGCCGTACAAAAATATATGACCAAAATGTACCCAGTCTACCTGTACTTTTGAATTCTCACCTGCACTCGGTTGGACAGCTTACAAGTGACGGCATAGTGCTGAATCTTATTATTTTATGCTCCTATATCGTTCTAGATAGGTCACCTGGTGGTTCACATGACCCATAATTTTTTCAACACGGGCCAGTAGTCTAAGAGATGATGTCGACGATGGAACGAGCTTACCCAGTAGAAGCCTGTTTACTCGTGACTTAAATAGATTAGGGTTATATGAACTCGGAAAAACGGACGCAGGCAGGGAATTCCACTCCTTGGCTGTGCGCATTATAAAGGACTTAGCAAAGCGCTTCGTTCGAATGTGTGGAATGTCGACTAGGTATCGGTGATACCCTGCAGTACGTCTAGTCTCCCGATGGAAGAAGGGAGATGGTGGGATCAGCTCGTGGAGCTCCTGCGCACACTCTTCGAAGTAAAGTCTGTAGAAGACCGACAGACATGCGACTTAGCGACGGTGGGCCAGGCTATGTAGCTTGACAACCAGCTTATCGTCACCAATTAGCCTCCTGGCTCTGCGCTCTACAGAGTCAAGTGTGGCAAGTTGGTATTTGGCTGAGCCATCCCAAAGGTGACAGCAATACTCCATGCCAGACCGGACTTGAGCTTTATATAATACTGAAAGCTATTTGTCTAATTTATTTCATCATTTACAGTCATGCCTACTAAAAAATATCATCGCCCATGATCGTTTGTCTTATCTATCTTAAAAAAAAGTCCGGAGAATCCGCACTGTTACTTACTTAAAATTTGCAAAAAAAAAAGTTACGAATCCCCGTTGTATTTGAAGCACGAAATTCCAAAAGCGCCCCCTGAAGATATTCTCCGCATTATTTAAAACTTATTATCACTCTTGATCACGAAGAGTCAAACAAGTAAACCCATATTTCACCCGTGTTTTTACTGCAATAAAACATCTGTTACTGACCTTCATGAGCAGCCAAGGGACTGGTCTCATCATACTGCTTAGAGAACAGCCCCATCTTCCGATCCACAGTACTCTGCCAGGCGGAGAATATCTCCTGCATGAGTCTGATCTCCAGGTCCGGGCGGGACGTCGTCAGCCATTGCCAGCACTCCACGGCTGTTGTCACCGCGTCTTCCGTGAAGATCTCTACTTGGGACCATGCTGTGGAGGATTGGTAGGTAGTTAGAAATTATATATCATGCCTGTTATTCCCGAAGGGTTACGCCTCGTTTACGGACACGCGGAGCGTCGCGCGGCGCGTTGTGCGTTTTTAATTCAAACAAATGGCGATGTATGAAAACGTTAACGATTTCAAATGTCGATTTCACGAGAAGCGATTTTTCGGTCGTTACTTTAAAATGCAGCGATCGTTGCGGTGGACCCGCCTCTCAGTAAATGAATAAAAAAGCACGAGACGAGCCTTCTGCTAGCCCCGCGCGACGCCCCGCGTCTCCGTAAATGAGCCCTTTGGCAAAGGTGCACCTAATACCTACCTGGACGAAAGTCTATTTTATATGAAAAGTACACTAAGCATCGCCACTTCTCACTTCTTGATCTTTTTGCAAAAGTTGGGAGAGCACATAAGAAGAATATGTGAAGCATTTTTCGAATAAACTGTGCTTCATTCGGATAAGACAATGCTGTAATTTGTGATCTGATCGCGAAAATTTGTAAAAAATTACAAAAAAAACTTGTAGAATAAAAGTTGATCAGTTTCATGGTCCGAACCACCACATGAGAGGTTGTGCGTTTATTATGTGAGTTTTCTCAAACATGCTTGGAAATTTGAGCATTATTTTGACAACCTTCTTCGAGATAAATCGAAATTGCTGTACTGGCCAGATACATGCGACCAGCGGCCGGCAAAAGTTGTATGAAAATCCATATCTGTCGTGTTTAGCGGCCAAATAAATTACATACTAAACTCATATCTGTCGTGTTATTTAAAAATGGAACGGTCTTTTACTCTGAACCATAGCAACCAAGGAGGTGACTTATTAAAGGTTTTATTTAAATTTCGAATTGGCTGAACTCTTCAACGCGTGAAAAATTATTGTTGTATGTGATTTTGAAAAGTAAATTGTATTTAATTTCCTCGCATTATTTGAGAAAAGTACTATACAAGCCTTGGCCACAACTAGGCATTGATGGACTTACGTATGTGTGCCTCGGCTTCGCCTCGGCCCACATTTACACGTTCGTCCATCAATGCCTCTGTTGCTGGCCGCTGCAGTAATGTACTATTCCGTGTGTATCAGGAAATAGATAGACCTTTTGTTAGCCATGGGTGACGTTAGACGTATTTATAAAATGTGGATTAAATCAGAGGAGCAGAAACGTCCTCCAATCTGCTAATAATATGAACCAATTGTGATCACTAATAAAATTTACTGTTTCCCTTGTTTCCCTTAAAATTTACTGTTTTTGGCATTGTCACAGTCATTGAGTTACACTTTGTATAGCTGATGTACAATGGTGGGCTAAGCCCACGGCAGCACGTGACCACTGTGCCGCCGTAGAAGAGGATATAGCTGTAACGCTAAACAGTACAGCACCAAAATAATGATGCCCAGGTTTTGTCCAATACTGGTCTAATGACTTACCGACAGAGTGCAACAAGCCCCTTGCCGTGGGCGCGGTATGTGAATGAGCCGCATGCGGCGAGTGATGTCTGGCGTGCACCAACAATGCTGTTGCTCTCCACAGCGCGGCGCGGTGTGAAGTCTCGCTGCCGCTGCTGCATGCGTCACGTAGCGCGGTGTGTAAACGGGCCCCTACTCGCCATAGCGCTGCCTCTCCGCCGCCTTCGGCGCTTACGGCGCCAGCGATCTGGAATAAAGCAATGAATGAAAAAAAGAGTTGATGTACGAGAAGGGAAATCTTGCAGCAGAACAGAATGATGGATCAATGTTATAATCCTACGATTGCCGCTGAATGGTCAGTTGGTAAATTGCTTCTATATTTTGAATGGAAACTCTGTGGTACTAAGTACTCGTTAATTTTTGAGTACGAGTATGGAAATGCCAGAGTAACCCGCAAAAATTACATTGAATAACGATTTCATAAAATAGACATTTGAAATGAAAAGGGATGTAGTCATGAATTTAATGACTATAATAATTCTGAACTTACATATTTGTAATAGACGCGGATCATATTTTTATCAACAGACAACCTGAGACTGACTTGAAATTGCAAAAATCGTTAAAAAATGAATTTCGCGCTGATTATTTGATTGCTGAAAGCCAGTCTTAACACAGTTGGGAAAAGGCTAGGTATTGGGGTTACGACAGGTGTTAAATATGCACGAATAAATTATTTTATAACAGCATTTTATATAGCTACTGACCTCGCCAGCATATCTGCTCCTCTGCGACACAACCGCGAGCAACGCAGCGGAGTCCTGCGTCACGCAAGGCGGCCGCTTGTCTAGCGCACTGCGCGGTAACGGAGCCGACATACGGTTCAGTCCGGCTGCACCTAGTAGGGCTCCAGTAGCAAGGGCTAGGCCGCAGTGATGCCAGAGTGTTGAGTTTGGAACCTGTGTACAGAGAAGGTAATGAAATCCAGTCTTCTAGATCATCAACAGCCTATAATGTTCCCGCTGCAGGTACTCAGTCCTCCTCTCTAGGAGAAGGATGGGCTATAATCCACCACGCGGGCCCAGTGCGGGTTAGTAGGTATCACAAGTCTTCGAATTTTTGATTAGATATGCCGGTTTCCTCACGATGTTTTCCTTCACCGTTTTGAGAGCAGTGGTGTTGAAATATATTACACAAAGTAATACGCCTGCCTAGGTTCGAACCCACGACTTACTGTTCGTAAGTCGGGGCCGCCACCACTGGGCCACCACTGCTCTTCTAGATAAAGATAAGTAAATAGAAAACAGCTTACATACACAACATTACATTACATCGTGTATAATACAAATAAACACCAGGGGGCGAGCCTAATGCCATCAACTGGACAGATATCCAGAGTCTAGGCTGGTACTAGGAAATGTGTTGGGTCTCAAATGGCTTTTTAGCGAAATAATAAGATATTATTTACGAAATGTATCATAATAAGATATGAATTACGCTAGAATTCGTAAAATAGTCAAGTAACAAGTTGACAACACATAATTATTAATTATTAATAATATTAACTGCCTCTTAGACCATTTTACCATGTGTGATTTTAATGCGATTTGAATCTATATGATTCCGCTAAAGCGATTAGGCCCCTGGTCCGAGCTGGGAATCGAACCCAAGGCAATGTGCGTTTGCAGTCACGACACAAAGGAGGTAAACACACTTTACTGTAAGTACACCAAAATTGACGAACAGACAACAACAATCAACAAACTTGTAAAGAAAATATTTTTAATAGATAATATTATTATTGTCTCACCGCTTTGTAGGAATAGTTCTGTAGAGATAAAAACAGTAACATTTTTTAGTTTGATAATGGAAAGTATACCCTATTCTGTACAAACTACGTTTTTGTTTACTTAAGCGGTCATTGTACTCATTGTTATAACCAACTTTTAATATTGAACTACATAATTCAGAAAGGATGCTAATTAAACCGGCTTCTTTTTAATACCATTATTTGCATCTAAAAATCTACATTGCCTTCTAAATTACTAACGCCCGAATACTCGAACGTCACTCAATTTTAAGTTGCACTTAAATCTTTGTTACTTTAACGCAGAGTGACAGAGAAAGCACGAGTTTTGAAGGCTACTTATAATTGAGTGACGTTCGAGTATTCGGGCGTAAGTCAGCCACAGTTGACGAGCATCTAAATAATACTAACTTAGCCGCAATCTTTTCTGAAGCCACTCTAAATACAACTCAGCATCGTAGTTATTTTTTAGCATCAAAATTTGTAACATGAATTCAAACAGTAAACTTCTAAAATATTAAAATATGGCATCAAAAAAATATTCAATTAGCTTCTAATTTACTAACTCAGTACGTCTAAATTATAACTCATGCCACATTAACTGAGCATCAAAATTTAATTAAAATTGTCATCAAATATTATATTATAGCCACTAATAGTACGTATAAACTCCTGTCGTGTCATCGAAAGGCTTAAATATAGAAGTTCAGAGTATTTAATGACCTAAATATTGAAGTTCAGAGTATCGAATGTCCTAAAGATCGATTATATTTACATGTTGTGCTACAAAAGTTATCGACAGAATCGCTTCAGAACTTCCTTTTTATTGGAAAACTAGACAATAAATTGTGAAAACATTTCTGCAAGCAACTCGGAAGTAGCGCTCGCCGGCCGCTGTCGCGGCACCGCTCGCTTCGCTCGCTCGGCTCGCGCGCGTTTGGTCACAGTTTTAACCTAACCTAACCTATTTCCCTCAGTTTACAATGACGAGTCATACAATCTGACTGTGACTAGTCAATAAGACAATGGTAAAAACATTTCTGTTACTAGTAGGTATTTTTAACGTAAATGTTATAATCTAAAGCGTATCTAAAGTTGACATTTTGAATACACGCGACTAACTCAGTACATGAATCGAATGGCGCTCTCTGATTGGTGCAAATGGCCGGTCACTAGCGTCTCGCGCGCTCGCGCCAAATCTTGCTGTTGCTATTTTCACGATAAAAGAATGTGATGTATTATTTTAGATGCTTAGTTATAATAAATGATGTTGTCGATGGTCGCTTCAAAAATATTTTTTTGAGGGCCTTGTGTTGAGGCTGTAAAATGTTAAATGGTGGTGAGATATAAATTCCGTGGCCGAGTTAGTAAATTAGGTGCGTATGTATTAATAACAAGGACAAGTTAATATAATTGTGGATCTTCACTTGACGCTTTCTATAGAATATTTAGTGGGCGTTGTAAAGAAGACGAATTAGTATATTAGAGGCTATATCATTTTCCCGTGGCTGGGTTATAAAATTAGAAGTTTGATCACGTGGCCAATAAAAAAATCTGTGGCTCGTTTTATTATTTCTCATTCAGAAATCAGGAAAAATAAATTAGTTTCTCCACACAATGTGTTCATGTTCGTTAAGGTTTATATGGGGAACAAAAACTTAGCCTGAATTTATTACTAGCTTATGTGCATTTATTTTCTAAATACCAAATATGTACAAAATTATTATGATTTTTAGACCGTAATTCTGATACTAAACTTCGCACTATCACCAAATTTAAACGAAAAGTATTTATTTTAACTACTTATACAAAATTGTAATAGATACTTTTTCATAGTCTTCTCTGTTCCACTACTGGTCTAAGACCTCCCTCCACTTCTTCCATTTCTGACAGAACCTGACCAATTCCTTCCAATATCTATCATGACTTACCTGGTTTAAATATTCCTGCAAATGCGATCGTGTAGACTGAGGCGCCCATTTCATAGCTTCTTGGACTATCCCATGACAGCGGTCCGCAAAATCTTTGACGATACACTGTAAACAATTATATTATGTTCCAATCAATCAATATCACGGTTGGCGCAGTGGCTAAGCGATTGGACTGCTGCGCTGCGTGTCGCGGGTTCGATCCCCGCACGGAACAAATATTTGTATGGCTTACAGATAGTTGTTTCGGGTCTGGGTATTTGTGTATGTGACTTTGTATGTTTGTGAACGCACCCGCGATACAGGAGAAATTCCTAGTGTGGGGCAACGTTTAAAAAAAAAAATATTACACTTTAGAATGCCTGAAATAAGGTTAGTTTTTTTTTTCATGATGATGCCCAACTTTAAAAAAATACGATACTTAATGTTGATTTTTTCTAACAATTTTGGCATCTACATTTCGGTTTAAAAAATGTCACGTACTTGAGAACAATACTAAAAACATATAAAGGGTGGCGCAGACGATACGACAATATCTTACCTAAATGTCTTTGCCAAATTCGTTCGTTACATTTTATTTCCACACGTTAATCGGTGCCAATTATTCCTAAGGTCATTTTACCAATATTTGTTTGTAAATTGTATTGTAATTCGTTTACAATTTTATGCTATTTAGTTCTCTTGTTTTTTTTTTTCAATTTTTTTATTTCGGTGTTTGGATTTATTTGATAGTTTAAAAATGTTCCTATGAACTAGAACTACCAGAGTTTTCATGTAAAGTCGAATTCTCGGCACCACCCTGTATATAGATTACAATAAGTTCGTAATCTGTATAACAAGTTAATAGCCAATCGTCCATCAAATGCATTCATTTATCCAGAAGTGATCGATCCGCAAAATGTGTTGGCTAAGTTGAGTTTTGAATGCATTCAAAGTATGTAAGTGTATGTTATTTATCCATTTCTTATACAGAATGGTATTTTGTTATAGAGTTCTCCTCTGTCAATAGTTAGTTATTGTTTTCATACAATGTTAAACCTTCAGCAGTAGATTTTAAGGTGGTTTTCCACTTACCTCTCTGCCTTCTAAAGTGTCTTGCAGTTGTAAAGTAAAGTCAGTGCCAGGTACTTTAAGTAATGGCGTTTCTTGGTTCGCGTCGAGCTCTAAGCTAAAGCTTAGGACTTGCAGGATGTCTAACATTGACCAGAGGACCTGGAAAGTAAGTTTAAAGTTATTGGAAATAGACCGAATAAGAGAAAATGATATTACATTATATTAGGCATGTAATTCCTAATTCCTGGAAGGTCCAGGCAGAAGTGTAAGCGATATTTCGGCATTTATGTTAAATTGAACTGCAGTAGAGGGCGAGTGGTGACCCAAATGCCATTAGCCAGGCCCAAACCCTTACTCCGGCTAATACTGAGAAGTTCTTGATGGAAAATCTTATAAAAACGCAGGCAACGTTTTGTTCTTTTTTTATTATAAAGATTTTTATAAATCAAATCAGAAAGTCTATTCTAAATTGGGATTTTATAACTCAAAAGTATTGAGTTAAAACCAGTAATTGAAATAAAACAACTCACTCATTTTAATTCAGTAAAGTCTGATACCTGACGGGATAGCCCGTCTCCTGTGCGTACGTTTAAGCCGAGCCCATCAATATATTCAATCTTTTTTTTTTTAATTTTCATTCATTACCGTTAATTATTATTTAGAAAAATCTAGAATATTCTAAAACTACTCACCCGACAATTCCACAACAAATGCGGAAATCTATCGACCAATCCCGTGAGCCACTTGTCAGCGACCCTCCGGATTTGCTTGTGTATGTGATTGAAAATGACTTACTGTATTGTTCACGAGACTGTTTTAAATAGCTCATACATTACCGAGCTTCTAGAATAACCTAGAATATTCTCGAACTACTCACCCGACAGTTCCACAACAAGTGCGGGAATCTATCGACCAAACCCACGAGCCACTTGTCAGCGACCCTCCGGATTTGCTTGTGTATGTGATTGAAAATGACTTACTGTATTGTTCACGAGACTGTTTTAAATAGCTCATACATTACCGAGCTTCTAGAATAACCTAGAATATTCTCGAACTACTCACCCGACAGTTCCACAACAAATGCGGAAATCTATCGACCAAACCCACGAGCCACTTGTCAGCGACCCTCCGGATTTGCTTGTGTATGTGATTGAAAATGACTTACTGTATTGTTCACGAGACTGTTTTAAATAGCTCATACATTACCGAGCTTCTAGAATAACCTAGAATATTCTCGAACTACTCACCCGACAGTTCCACAACAAGTGCGGGAATCTATCGACCAAACCCACGAGCCACTTGTCAGCGACCCTCCGGATTTGCTTGTGTATGTGATTGAAAATGACTTACTGTATTGTTCACGAGACTGTTTTAAATAGCTCATACATTACCGAGCTTCTAGAATAACCTAGAATATTCTCGAACTACTCACCCGACAGTTCCACAACAAGTGCGGGAATCTATCGACCAATCCCGCGAGCCATTTGTCAGCGACCCTCCGGATTTGCTTCCGATATTAATATTTTAAGTAGCTCATACATTTCCTAGCCTCTAGAAAAACCTAGAATATTCTAGAACTACTCACCCGACAGTTCCACAGCAAATGCGGGAATCTATCGACCAATCCCGCGAGCCACTTGTCAGCGACCCTCCGGATTTGCTTGTGTATGTGATTGAAGTTGACCAATAGGAACTGAGCGTGGCCTTCGAGTTCCCTTTCACGGGACTCATCCTTTACTTTGTCTGACATCACATCTAGAAACTTCTGGAACACTTTATCGCCGACACTGGAAATTTTGAATGGGTTTAGGTTATATAAGACTGGGTGTTGCTTGGGGCTTTTGACCGTGTGACATTTTTATACAATTATTAAACGCTTAAAAGCCTTGAAGGGTTAGTCAGAGGTGTAACTATAATAATAATTAGCACACCCACCAAAATCCCATATGTAATCTAGTTTCAGGCACAGAGTCACACTCCATGACTACTATTAAGAAATTCCAGAAATAATCCAATAACACTTTGCCTGCCCTAGGAATCAAACCTGGGACCCCGTGCTCAGCAGTCGCATTTGTCGAACACTAGACCAACTAGGGATTCATCAACATACGTTTACGTGTTTACAAATATTTTCAATGGTCAATAATGGTCATGTTTTTATGCCCACTTGGTTTGCACGATGCCTAAAATCTTCAAAACGCTTCGAAATCAGTACAAAAAAAATATAAGAATGTTCAACATACCTGGCGACACATTGCCACATACCAGTCTTGTCTTTTTGTAACGCTGAGTCACTCAAATACTCTATGATGGGTTGTAAGCTCGGTTCTGGCGAGTTGCTTACTCTGTAATATTAAAAGAAACATTTATATTGTACCTCGCAGATTGATAAATCATTATACGAGTTTGAATTGAGCATAGTACGAAGAAATCACTGCAGAAATTCAGTACTTTAGAAAAAACAATAGGGGATCGGACAAAAAAAACTAATTAGTCCGTCAGATAGATTTTCAAAAAATATTGACCACATATTTTTTCTTTTTTCACGTAAACAAAAAATGAAGACGATACAGTGCTTCGAATACTCGCGTGACGTCATATGATAGTACATTTTGTACCTTCAAGTGACGTTTCAAGCCCCACTCCATGATCTTTGACGCGCTATAGCTTCGTCAATTTTTATTGATTTGATAAAACAAAAAACACGTATCCAATATTTTTCCATAATCTAACTGACGGACTAAACAGAATCATATTTTTTTGAGTCAGTCCGATCCCCTATTGCCTGAAGTTAGCTGTTAAAAGTCTTTTTTTTTTTTAGCTTGTACTGTCAAAAGTCTTTAGCAATTCTATAGAATGTACTTACATCGTTTATTTCTTTTTTGTCTGTTGCATAAAAATGGATGCATAACTAATTACTTCATCATCATCATCTGGTCAAGAGCGGGCCCAGATCGAAGTTAAAGAAAAATATTTCCTGGGCTTGTCCCATTCTATTTGGGGTCGGCGCAACACGTTATATGCCTACTAACTCAAGTAAATACATAAACTGTGTCATCAGGGTAATCCAGCTCTCATAGAATAAAAATTCAAACCCCTTTCAATTTTGACGAGTGATCTTTTACAGAGTCACTGGTAAAACCAGCAGCCAACCTTTTTAATATAAAATTTTAAACAAATCACACCCACCTCAAAGTCTCCAACCAATAGACGCTCAGCAAATACATACACGGCGCGAACGTCAACTTATTAACAAACACCGTCACTTCCGGCGGATGATCCAACAAGTTCGATATTTGAGTCTTCAACTCCTGAAGTTCGTTAATCGATACTGAGTCGTTGCGGACGGCGGACGTGTATTGAAGCTCGCGCATTTCCGAACGTAGTGACGTTTGCGAGACAAGGAAGGGAGATTTCACTGCTATCTCTTTTACTCCTGCGTACCATTCTTGTGGCCATAAGCCTGTGGAATTAAAGGTTGTTTTATTTTTAGCTATAAGCGATTTTTTGCTTTATGTTTTTCTGGGTAGAGGTTAATTTGGTTTGAATTGAAAAACAATATTCATCAATGAATTTACTGTACAAATTAATGAAAGTGAATTCACACACTTTTCAAAAAACTAAAATAAAGTTCTTGCAAGGGTATTTAAAATGACAGATTCCCACACAGATTGATATTATAAAATAATGGCGGGGAAATTAAGATCTTGCAAAGGATCTTTATATTGAAATGAAAACTTTTCCACACAGATATAATAAGAATAATGGCGGGAAAAAAATCACTGCTCACTCAAAGCGTCATCTATAATTACCTACGAAAATAAATTACGTCTAACAATGCTGTCTAATCAACCTATAAGCACACACGGTTCTAAAAAAATAAATGAATACACACACTACAAACTTTTGTACAAATCTTGGATCTAATGTTTGATCAAACATCGTTCTTTCTGTGATACTTACTGCAAATGTTGGTGGTGCTATATCTACCAATAATGGGTTCTATTTACCATGCCCTGTTTTGTAACAAAATATTTATTTTACAATTTTGTTACTCTGAAGTTATTATTATTTCGGTACAGGACTTGAGTTTATCCTTATATTTTTTTAAATCATAGAGACATTTATTTTAAACATAGTAATTTACTCATAACTTAGGATTTTATTATTATAATTAGCAACAGTACACACGGCTACACATCAAGCTATACATTTCCAGTTTACCCTGATCTCGCACTGTACGGAAATCCTATACAATGCGAGACCAGCTTATACTGGAAATGTATAGCTTGATGTGTAGCCGTGTGTACTGCTGGCTGAGTACTGCTATTAAATATGTATGTTTGTATTACAAACATTCATATGTCCCTATTAGTCGTACACCCGATGATATATCAAGTTATACATGTCCAGTGCATCATGACAGATTCAATTATATCGGTTTTGCATAGCCTGATTGGTCAATTGGCCATTCTGCGTACATAGGCGGACTTAATGCCAAAAGGCCTTCTTGACCAGTAAACTTTCTACTTACCAGCACAAACTAGTAAATGCAGCACCACCCCAACAGCAAATTTCATATATCAAAACTATACAACATAAATCTATAGATACTTCTAAAAGCATGGTTACTCACGCTTTCGCATTGCTAAACGCGTCGCCATAGAAGAAGAGACAAGACGTTTAAATATAAATATATCTATGTAAACATCACATTTTATTATATTATATATACAATTTGATAGAGACAGAATAGTGCTAGGTTTTGAAGTTTTTATTCTATTTTATTAGTTGCGTTTTTTTTTTGGATTCTTGTGTGAGAGTGTGGATAAGTCTGCGTCAAGTTGGAGGAGCTCGTGGCTAAGTAACAGCCGCTTGGGTCGATATACAGATTAATAAATAATTTGAATGGTAAATCTTCAAATTTTAATGACCCCTGCCGCTCCGGTCGCAGCGGAAGGGAGTGTCAGACTTCTACTGACTAATAAAAACCACCCATGTTCCTTCCTAACCCTTTCTGTTCCGGGGCCGCAGTATCTCTTTCGAACAACCCGCCGCCCCTGCAGGCGTCGGCCCATGTGAAACCCTTCCATGGTGCTAACATCTCTTTATTATGTAACACTCAGTCTATGAAAAAATGCAAATATCTATCCACATCCACACACAACAATCTATAGGTAAGTAAGTTATTACTTAGAATAAATTTAATTCGTGGGTAAGTAAAAGAAGTTATAAATAAGTAAAGTATCAAGAAAACTTGAATTATATTAAAAGGATAAGTACCTGATTCAGCTGCAGTGAAACCCATGACAACGCAGTATAGCCAGAAGTCTTTGAACAGCTTGTGGAGACGCGGCTTCGGGTTTCTGATTACTGGTAGCCTTTTTACTAGGACCTGTATGGATTTTAGGATATTTTACATATTAACAGTTTTGATTGTGTGTATTTCGGCACTCGCTCTGTAATAAGGTGAACTTATATTATATCGCATAAATAATAATAAATAAATAATAATAAAGTTTATTTTCTCACCACAATAAAGTTTATAAATACATAAATAGGCATCTTATTGATTGTTTCGTGAAATTAAATACTACCTAGTTTTCTTAAGCTGATTGCTGAACTCGAGTAAAACTAAAACCACCAAGTTAAGGACGCTAAAACATTTTTCTACAAATAACAGTGGTTTTCAGGTACCATTTTAACGTATAAGCAATCACAAATGTGAAGATATCATGGTCTTAATTTAAAGATAATTTATTCGTCTCCAGATTGGCATCAGAAAAATTGTATGACGTCATACAAAAAAATCGCACAAATACGTTTTTCCCATCACAATAATCGCAGAAAATGTAAAAAAGTAGGGTCCGAATAGGTACCATTATAGGTAAATTTACAGCATATTATATCTCCAAAATTATTATAAATTGCGGTACATATAGTCCTTTAGATGTTGAGATATATTTTTTTTGTTTATATAAATTTTTTTATTCAATTATTAGCTATAATAAAAACATTTGCCAATTTCTTCATACATTTTTCGCTCCCGGTTCATCATTCCGCGCTCAGCAGCGCTAGTGGAAGGACGGGTGTATCGCTCTCTCGCAAAAAATACGTACGATAAACGTGATAGAAAAAGATTTTAGTGTACGGTTACCACGGCAACCGACGACCGGAAGGAGTTGATACTTTTTAGGACTGAGATAAAAGTAAGTACGAGTTTAATACTTTTATTATTAGAATGTGATTTAGAAATTATGTTGGGTACGACCGGGATTTGGATGGGTGGGGTTAAGCAGTTTGTTGACAAGGTTCAGAAATGGATGGGTCAGGTCAAGCTGTCGACGGTGAGGTTTGGAAGTGGATGGGTAAGGTCAAGCTGTCGGGGGTGAGGTTTGGAAATGGATGGGTAAGGTCAAGCTGTCGGCGGTGAGGTTTGGAAATGGATGGGTCAGGTCAAGCTGTCGACGGTGAGGTTCGGAAGAGGATGGGAAAGGTCAAGCTGTCGGCGGTGAGGTTTGGAAATGGATGGGTAAGGTCAAGCTGTCGGCGATGAGGTTTGGAAATGGATGGGTCAGGTCAAGCTGTCGACGGTGAGGTTCGGAAGTGGATGGGAAAGGTCAAGCTGTCGGCGGTGAGGTTTGGAAATGGATGGGTAAGGTCAAGCTGTCGGCGGTGAGGTTTGGAAATGGATGGGTCAGGTCAAGCTGTCGGCGGTGAGGTTTGGAAATGGATGGGTAAGGTCAAGCTGTCGGCGATGAGGTTTGGAAATGGATGGGTAAGGTCAAGCTGTCGGCGGTGAGGTTTGAAAATGGATGGGTCAGGTCAAGCTTTCGACGGAGAGGTTTGGAATTGAAATTCCTATTTCATTTTAAGTACCTACTTATTTCACATGGTTATTTCACGTAGGTAGCGTATTTTTCTTTTCGGAAGTCGCCGTCGGTACCGGTTGTTCTTTTTCATTAAGTTTGGTTGGTAGGTACCCCATATTGGGTGTACATCTGTTTGCCCCTTAAACCCGAACAAGCGTGATATTATATTATGAAATGGCGAAAACACTACATAAACATACGATCACAGCTATCGTGAGTCATTTGCTGTCTATATTATTGAAGAGTTCCATCTTCTACTTCGGAAGATCTCCAATCCTGGTGACCTGTAATACAGGATTTTTTGAAACCTACTTCAGGCACCAGCTCTCACAATGTGAATTTTATAGTGTTCAAAACGTGCTACAAAACCATTGTGAGAGAAATAAATAAACTTATTATTATTATTATATTATAATCATATTTTACAGTAAAACCTTCCTTAAAAACACAATATGCATTTATCAACGAAAATCCGATTGATATCGGATCAGTAGCTTTTGGGAAAATCGCGGATACATACAAATACAGCACCTTCTTTTTTTTCGACTCGGTTGAAAATACTAACCTACTTATCATGACGACGATACTAATAATTAACAATTACCAAATGCGTTTTCAAAGTTCCAAGTAATCTACCAAATTCTATTTCAATACAATTAAAAAATAATATCAAAGATCAAGATTATTTATAGGAGGTATAAAACCGAGCGCTATTGTGAGACCTTGCTTTGAGCGACTTTAGTTACCTAAACATGAGTTGATCGAAAATGTAACAGCGTCCTTAAGGTCTAACTGACCAATGCGACTTGACCACTTTATCAATTGTCAAAATGACAATATATCACAACTTAGTTTCAATATTATTGAGAGCTCCATTACTCAAGTCCAAGATATTTAGCCCTGGTATCGTTAGTCGTCGACTGAACTTGATTCGGACTTGACACGCCTACATTCCGCCCCCTTAGACATATTGAAATTGAAAGCTACAGTTTGTTTATAGTTTGACATAAACAACCACTTTTCAGTATAAAATGGCATTATAGACCTCTTTAACATTGATAACAGTAACATCTGACATCTTTATCATTGATTAAAGCAGAATGCAACTATGAGTTTGACAAGGATGGCCGGTGTAGGAGGTAATAGTTCCAGAATGAACTTGACTCGGCATTATCGATATGGGTGTAACCCTGTTCTTTCTGTTCCGTGGGTGTAACTCTTTCGTGTGTTTGCAATAGCAATATCCTACTAAAATTATAAACGCGAAAGTTTGTAAGAATGTATGGATGGATGGATGTTTGTTACTCTTTCACACAAAAACTACTAAACGGATTTGGATAAAATTTGGTACACAGGTAGTTTATAACCTGGATTAGCACATAGGATAGTTTTTATCCCGATTTTATCTTCCCGTGGGATAATTTTCGAGTTGTAGCGGGCGAAGCCGTTGGCAACACCTAGTTTAAATCTAACCGAAAAAAAGATTTTTGTTATACCCTTAGTACAGGAGACTGGCTGCAAGAGCTAGATGGCGTTAACTTAAAATTCATATTTTTGTGGGTTAACAGGTTATTGCATAACATGGCTCAAATAAAACTCACCGCAATAACAGGTATAAGCACACCCAAGTTCCCAGCACTGCCGGAAGCCTTCAACACCGGCGCAGGGGACCTATCAGTGGCTCGTTCCCCGCCTAACCCGAGCTGTACGAATAGCTCGAGCAGACGAGTCAATAGCTCGAGCCGAGCTGTTGTACCGCGAACGTTGGCCGCTATGTTCGCGAGCGCGTTTAGTACTGCGCCGGAGACGTGTCTGTGGAAAAAGAAGTAAATAAATACGTTTTGTTATAGCTGTGTTCTTCAGTGGGTTAAAACAAACATCACTGCCGGCGCAGTGAGCGATTGCCTTTTTCGCTGCGTTCAATTCACGCATGGAACAAACATTTGTATGGTCTACAGGTAGTTGTTCCGTACCTCTAGTAAATACACCCACGATGTAGAAAAAATTGCGGCAATGCTTTAAAAAAAACAAAGCAAAAGTGTGGGTACCACAGATGGTACATCAATATTTCGCCAGTTATCTGGGTTGTTCACGCCTACCGCTAGCGCCACCTGCCGACAAGGTGCTGAACTTGGTGTGTGAGCAGTATGTAGAAAACATCAACGCCGCCTGGTTCATCCGATTGCCGCCGCGCGCAGTGGCGCTGCCGCCTTCATCCTCCCACTTCATTCATTTCGACATCGCTCATTCACAGTGGCTATAATAGTACATTGTTACCTTAGGGGTGAAAGGAACTTATTTAGTCCCGAGTCGGGGATTGGCGCCTGAGCGCAGCGAGGGCGCTAATAGTTCGAGGGACTAAATAAGTCTTTATCCCGAGGTAAACACTGTGCTTTTCATTACGAATACAAGGAAAGTTGATGGGAATAGGCTTGCCCCAAATTACCTAAATCGGTGAATAGACTTTGCTCCTAATTACATCAGTTGATGGCAATAGGCTTGCTCCTAATTAGATTAGTTGATGGCAATAGGCTTGATCCTAATTAGATTAGTTGATGGCAATAGGCTTGATCCTAATTACATCAGTTGATGGCAATAGGCTTGCTCCTAATTACATTGGTTGATGGCAATAAGCTTGCTCCTAATTAGATTGGTTGATGGCAATAGGCTTGCCCCCAGTAGTACTTTCAACCCGCTCCGCAGGCATGTTCTGACCTACTTTCAGAGTATGAGTAATGAAAAAGCCTTTGTTTTGTATAGAATCATTCCTTTTTACTTTTTTCCTTCTTCACCTCACATCCACAATCCAGTACAGACCCCCCGCCATGGCCATGGCGGTGTAACCCAATCTGCAGTATGTAATTTCATACTTATTCAATATAAATGTAAAACCATCACGGTAGCTTCATTTAAACAACGGGAACAGACCTCATCCTCAACATGGGTATTTGTGTATGTGAGTTTAAATGTTTGTGAACGCACCCACGATACAGGAGAAATTCCTAGTGTGGGGCAACGTTTATAAAAAGAAAAAGAAAAAAAAAAAAAAAAAAAAAACCTCTAAATTCGTAGTCTCTTTTAAAGCCTCTAGGCTTTATCTTGGTCAGAACATAATAACCTGACACAGACCCGCATTTTGCAAAAACCGTAAGAAATATTGAATTTAGCGGGGTACCGTAGCACATCCTTTTTAAGCATCTTTAATTATCGCAACGTGCAGACAAAAGGAACAGCAGGACACGATATTAAATGTCCCATTGTTCGCAAGACAACATCACTCCAGTCCAAATATTCACTAACGCTTCGATTTGATAAGTCACATGAGACTTATCACTTATCGAAAGTGAGCGAGATAGACATACAGGTCTATCTATCACTTCGTAATGCTAAAAAATGAAAGATACCGTACACGGTTCACCGAATCGAAGCGTTTTTAAATACGGCGGCAGATCCAGAACAAGTCATCTATAAAACTTGTGCAGATTTTCCTAGTTCAGGCTAAGCTGGACCTAGAACCGCTTTAAATACATCCAGGTTATCCAAGATACGGAGGTAGTACTAACCTATACTGCTTCCTATCATCAGTGGTGTGATAGGCAGCGCTCGCAGCCTCCACAGTGATGACGGTGAACATCCGCATGATCTCATCGTGCGCGGGACCCTCGGGGCTGGCCAGTGCCATGCAGCCCAGCTGGTCTACTATCAGCGTGTCGAGGGACGAGGGGGCACGGCATAACCTGGAAAGGAGGTAGTTTGAATAATAACTGAGGGTTTTAGGATCCTGTTGATGTTCACGACTGCAGGATGCAAAATGAACAACATTTTTTTCAATAAGTTTATTGAAAAAAATGTTGTTCTAAAACGGACTCTTATCGTACTACGATTAGGTTCAACATCAATGTATTTCACACTCCTGATTTTTTAAATTTATTACATCAAGGGTGAAATTATAAAGTCCTCCAGATAACACTACTTATGCTAAGTCCAAATTACTTCAATTATATCAATTGCAGTAATTTTGACTTAGTTTATGTAGTGTTGTTGAACTGTTACTGTATAGTTTCCAAATAATTAATGACAATAAATAATTTACGTTTATTTTTTTTATTTGTTAGATGTGTTGAGCGTATAGCGTTCCTACTGCTTTACTGGACTTCGCCCTATGGACACCTTAGTCCGGCAGTATTTCTGGCAAAGTGGCTAGAAGACTGTATAGCTAACGTGACAGTGTAATCACTAGTCAACATTAGGCCTCACCTTTGTTGAAAGAACTGCAGGATGGTGTCAGTTGTCTTGGGCGTGTCTTTGAGGGCAACGGCGACATGCCCCAACATTATCACTATGTTTGTACTAATGAGGGACGATTCGCTGAAACAATAAATTAGTAGATTTAAGTTGATACAAGATTAGTTATAAGTTTATTGCAGACATTCATCTGAAGAATATTTTTTTTTTTCATACAGAAGCTATCGAAATTCTAGTTTTATTGATCGTATATAAGTTGTTCGAAAATTGAAAACTTGCCCAGTACGCAGACATATTGTGCGATCTCCTAATACTACAAATACAATACTAAAATCTCATCAGATTTTAGTATTGTATTTGTAGTATGATTAATTTTTCGTTTATTTTCGACTACACAAAATGATAAACACTTATTCGAACGAACGGTACACTCAAGTTTATCGTCGTAAGCAACGTCGCAGACGGTGGTATTTGCAGGAAGACAATGTGTAATGTGTATAACATACACAGCCAGGCTGCAACTTCCCAAACCAACATAAAAAGAGTGGAACTCCCTGCCTGCATCGGTTTTCCCGAGTTCATATAACCCCAATCTATTTAAGTCGCGAGTTTTAAATAGGCTTCTTCTGGGTTAGCTCGTTCCATCGTCGACCTCGTCTCTGCCCCTAGGGCAAGATTGAGGTCGAGAGTACGCCCATCTCAAGACCCTAAAAAAGAGTCAATTACGTCTATTCTCACCTGTCACTAGTCTCAGCAGTAAACAGTCGATTACTGACCGATCCCACAAGAGCAGGCACACAGTACGGGTCTACCGTTAGCGCCGCTTCCAGTGCAACGCAGAGGTTTTCTATGGCAGCGTCTCGAAGCTTCTCGAAGGGCGTAGATTTTACTGGAACACCAGATTCTGTGAGCCCTTGGAGCTCTTTCCCTTGAACTGGAACAAGGTTCACTGAGTTAAATGTGGTGAATAATTGTTGATGTTTATCCGCCACTGCTGGACAAAGGCCTTTCCCATGTTTTTAAAGTGTCCATAGAGTTTCTTGCCCGTTCTTCTTCATAGAAATCTACGCTTTGGAATAGGAAACTACAGTACTTTCACAAGTTATTATGCCTTGTGACTGTCACTGTAGCTTCGCTTTTTTGTTTTTCTGACCGAGATCGTTATAAAACAAAATTTCAATCAATATTTTTTGTGTACTAGAATAGGGTACTTCACCAAAAAAATCTAATTAGTCCGTCTGTTAGATTATCGAAAAATATTAGATAGGTAATGTTTTTTGTTTTATCAAATTAATAAATATTTACGAAAATAAAACGTGTCAAAGATCATGAGTGGGGGTTTTTGACGTCACTTTGTGGGTAAAAAAGTACAAACCTTCTGACGTCACATGGCTTGACACGACTTTTCGAAGCACAATATCATCTTCATCTTTTGTTTACGTGAAAAAAGAAAAAATATGTATCCTTTATTTTTTGAAAATGTATCTGACGGAGTTATTAGATTTTTTTGGTGAAATACCCTATTATAAAGATTTCTGTCTGTATACTTATTAGCTTGTTCGACTGTACATAATGCTTTGTTGACGGCTTAGTGAAAGGTACGTATAAATGTAAATAAATGTATTCCATGTATATATGTCCACAGACACGCTTCAACCATTCTAATTTATACCCTACCGCTGGTCCTTAGAGTACATTATATATATGAATGTCTGTTTTCTCGAGCTCCAACTTGTGTAGTTCAAAGAGAATCGGCAAAGAAAGAATGTTTTAGGACTTAGGACCATTCTAATTTATACCCTACCGCTGTTCCTTAGAGTACATTATCTATATGAATGTCTATAGACTCACGTGTTACTTTCATATGTTCCTTGCCAGTCTTCTCGAGCTCCAACTTGTGTAGTTTGAAGAGTATAGGTGAAGGGGTCACGAGGAAGTCGCGAAGGCAGTATATCGATGTGTTCGCTATCGTTGGGAACTTTGTCGCTAGTTTGCCGAGGCCCTGGGAAAGTGGATGTTATGGTTAGATGGTTAGAGATTAAGTTTGAATAGATAGCGAAGCGAAGAATTGCAAGTATGAATCCCTTATCTTTGTCGTACACTCACGCACAAAGAATCGCGCTTATGTAGTTTTTATTCGAATTACAAGTTTTCATTTGTTTCTTTTATTTAGCCCAAAACAAATGGATTTTTCTTTAATAAGGGAGAACCCTGGCTCCTGCCACATAGTTTAAACTATCGTAGGACTTAGAGAATCCCACATACTGTGTAAGTAAAATGTTTTTCAATAAATATTTTTTGAGGCATTATTTAGAAAGACAAACGGGGATACATTTTATATCGAGAATTTGCAGACCATGTTTCCTCTTAACATATGGTAAGGTATACCTTACCGCGGTGGTTTAGCGCTCTTATAGGAGAAAGAATCTTAGTATTGTAGCAGAAAAAGTATGTACTTACTTAATAATAAACATGTACGTTGTAAGTACTACTTACCTCAAGACAGACCATCAGTAGGGGCATGTGTGCAAGTATTAGCTTGTGGTTATGATTGGAGTTTATCTTCTCCGTCAAACGCCCACATAACGAGTCCGCACCTATAAATTAACAATATATGTTAATTTACCTTGTAATATATATTTTTTGAAATACAGTCACAACCTCCCTAATACTGTAAGCCTTTTCACTATCTGTGGGGTTACCATGACGACTTAAAGCAGGATTGTTTTAAATTTTATTCCATCTCTTTTGTAAAACTTCTTTTTGTTTGTCCCACTCCTGGGCAAAGGCATTCTCCATTCCTTCCGCTTTTCTCGATGTTGTACTTCTTGTCGACAGTTAACGTGAAAGCTAGTCAAAACATCCCACCATTTTCTACAACGTCTAGATGTCTCAGGTGTAAAATATTGCGATAAGATCAGAATTTAAGTACCTATTAAAAAGAACATTCAGTTTCCAAACACCCAATAAAAACAGTAGTTTCGTTTGATCAAAACTGTACTCTACTTTTTCATAAATAACAGCAGTAAAATCAACAAGTTACGCAAAAAAAAACCCATGTTTTGGCTCCTTTGAAATAGCCATTATACAATCCCATTTGAATTTATAATTATTTAAGTAAGTAATAAAAATACACAAATATATTAAATATTATTTACAAAGATAGTTATTTCAATTAGTATAAAAGTAAGGAATATATAAGAAGTTTTAAACACATGGCATAATATATAGGCAGAGATTAGTTAATAAATAAATATTATATAAGGTTTCGAATTCGAATAAATTACGGCTAAGAATGCGTTTCCACAAAGGCGAAGAGGCGCGGTGACAGAGGCCTTTTGCCTCGTACAAGACCAATTCATTATGTATACTTTTTATATCATTTTGTTTTGTTGTTAATTTAACCATTTTGTGTTGTAACATGTGCGAGACAAATCAACACTATTCTGTCTTCCTTTCTTTCAGACGACATAAAATAATAAATACGAGATCTGGATTCTAACGTTTCCGCTCCGCAAAGGGGTTTGAACCTTTTTGTATGGGAGCTGGCATATCGACCCACCGCCATTTTGTTTTTTTTTCGAAATCGCGGCCCACAATGAAAGTGGTATGTATGGATAGAGGACATATAGACGAACAAAAAATGTCAAGCAACACGGTACCCAAAGTGCCACGTTACCGAGATATTTGAAGGTAAAGATGGACAAATCAGTACAATGACCACATAAAAATTAGACCTTTTACGTGTCTATAGGAGACTATAGGCGTTGATTAATATTATTACTGGTTATTGAAAGAGAGTAGGTACATTACATACTACTAGGAGCACGAGAAAACAATTTTTTGACATTACATAGCGTTTCAATGAGATGCAAAGCGATTTCAATGTGCGTATAACAATAATCAACCTGGGAACTATTATTTGGATATAATTTAACGCCCAAACACGTAAAATGGCTATTTAAAAAAATATTTAATGAATGTCGTTGTACTCGTTTGTCGATCTTTAACTTCAAATATCTCGGTAACGTGACACTTTGGGTACCATGTTACTGGACATTTTTTGTTCGTCTATATGTCCTCTATCCATACATACCACTTTCATCGTGGGCCGCGATTTCGAAAAAAAATCAAAATGGCGGACAGGTTGATATGCCACATTGGTTCTATCCCCTTTCTACCTAAGTGACAACGCACCCTAAAGAACTCGCCACACTTATTGACGTGGAATTAACTTGGGCCAGTCGGACACTGCTTTATGTTTACGCAATAAAAGCGAAAAGTATGTCCTGATGTCAAGTTATCATCATCATAATCATGAGACAGAACTTGTTTGGACTTAAGACCCTATACTACCTCGTCTACCTCAAATTAGCAACTCTATTTGCGGTGGTTCAAACTTCGTTTGAAATCGTTAGAATAAAGTTCTAATCAGCTTGCACTACAAAGCGGTTGTTACGTCTTTCGCTGCGGCCGAAATTAGTGGTATTTAGTGGTACCTACTAGTGCGAAATTAGTGGTATTTTGCGATTTACAAAAAAACTATTGATTGGACTAAAAAAGTAAAACACTATGATTTTAGTATGTTGCTTGTAGAATTATTTGGCAAAAAAATCAGAACGATGACACGTATTTTTTTAGTATGATTTTTACTCGTTAAAATAAATTTTAGAGGTATCTTCGTGATTTTTTTCTATCGAGCAAAGTTAGTTGTAATACGTTTGGCACAACACTATGTCACTAGCATATATCCTGAAGAATAGCATATATTTTTCTGATTTTGTTTATTGCAGTGAATCATATACTTTTACGCATTTTATAACTTGCGTTTTACGTCTGTTAGCCGCTTAAAGCCTTTTATGTCCGGCCGATTCCACGTCGATAGGTGTGGTACGTATAGCTGCTGCTTGCACGCGTGGTTGCTTTATGCCCGGGTATTTAATACAGGCGAATAATCAGCAAAAGTATAATTAGTACGCTCCAGGTTAGTTAGCACAGGGGGTAACTCAACACGCACTCGCCGTGTACCTATTAATATTGTTAGAGCGTTTATAAGAGCCGGTACGTGATAGTCCCCGTCCACTGTAACACCATAATACAATACATAAATTATAAGAATGTGTCAAGTTTCTAAAGGTATCTGTGGAAAAAAAAAGAATCAAGACAGAAAGTCATGAATTCATGTTAAACAAGGTGTAAAGAGAACGTTCGCGAAGCCGTCAGCTAAGCATTCTGTTCATCAAACTCGCAAAAATAAATTTAATTACCTACTTATTTTTTGGTCTGGTAAATCATAACGAACAAAAAGCTTTTAATAAAATAAAGTGTTGATGAATATATTTAAAGTAAAGTTACAAGTATAACATTAAAATCTGGTGAAAACGTTGGAACTTTGATCTCCAATATCTCTGCAACTAGAAGGTTACATTGAGTTCTACTGTAAAACGTGACTTTTCACACCAAAAAAAAGATGATTTGACAGCAATAAATTTTTGCGTAGACTTAAGTACTTAGTTTGATGTACTGAATGCTTGGTTAACGGCTTCGGATCCATTTACACCCTGTATATCAACTATGGACTTATTTGAGTTTAACATGTCAACTCGAATTTATTTCTATTTACAATGTTTTGATTAAAAATAGTATAGGTCTTTAGAAACTTGACAATAAATAATATAAAATTAAACAAATAGATAAGCAAAAAGATTTACATAGAAAGGTACAATACAACAGAGGCATAAAGAAATAATAAATACTTAAATAAACAAAAGAATACGACACTGAAAAACGACCACAAAGTATTAACTAAAACCCCGTCTACATCCCCATTTCCCCCAATAAAATTTCAATCTTAAACCTAATATATACAAGGTCCAGTATCACCTGTCTCATCTCCTATAGCCCAGACTAGGAGGTCAACGCAGGCTGAATTGGCCATCACATTGGCTTTGAATTTGTTGACGGTAGCAAAGTTGCTCTCCCGGTCTTCTCTCTCTGATGCATCGTGATGACGACTCTGGAGTTCTGTCTGACCACTTAGGAAGAGGCTTTTTACGAATTCCTGTAAAGAGATGTTGAGTTTGGTTAGATTGCGAGGCTGCATGGTTGGTAGGTTATAACAATTATAAATGAGACGACAAACGGTGAAGAAAAACATCGTGATGGGAAAACCAACATTCAACATCCCCTTTCTTCCATCGGGAGTCCAAACGTTCTGCAGATTATTACCCATATCTTGTCGACGTTTCACACATTCGCATGAGCGCGCTTTGCTTCATCTTTTGTATCTATCTATACTATACTTATCTATAAAAGGCAAAAGTGATTGACTGATGTATTTACGCATATACACTACATATACACATATTTTTGGACGTATTAGAAGCAACAGGATATTTTTTATGAAGAAAAAAAATAATAATTCCAAGTGAACAAAGTCGCGGGCAATAGCTAGTAATAAATAAAGAGAAACAGTTTTGACTTCGAACTCATTAATCCTTGACGGTTTTAGGCCAGTTTTAGTGCTATTATCTTCAAGGTTAACCCGACAGAAGGCTAAGGTATGAACCGGTTAGTGTGAAAGCAAAAAAAATCGTCTATAAACATAGAAGGTATATGTGATGGCTAGAAAGGGGATAACGGGGCTTAGATGACCTGTGTAGTTAATAGAGAAGAATGGAAGCAGATGACATGCTGCATTGACCCCAAATGAATTCAGATAAGGGTAGGAGAATAAAGCAAACGACAGAGGTATCCAGGGTACTTACGTACTGGTCTGACAAAATCTGAGTTATCAAGGTAGTTGACAAACAGTCCGTCAGATAGATTTACAAAAAAATATTGGACACATGTTTTCTCTTTTTTCACGTAAACAAAAAATGAAGACGAGACAGTCTTTCGAAAACTCGTGTGACGTCACATTGCAGTACGTTTTCACCGGCCAGTGACGTCAAAAGCCCTCAAGCACTCATGTCAATTTTTATTAATTTGATAAAACAAAAAACACGTTTCCAATATTTTTCGATAACCTAACTGACGAAATAAACAGTTTTTTTTTTTTGTCAGGAAACATCTCTATTCTAGAAAAAGAGGAGGAGAATGAAGACGAAACTTACCTGAACATCTTTGGTGAAGGGTCCGGGTAAATCTTTCTGATGCTGCAACAGTTCCCTCAGAAGTGTCACCATCACTAGGTTCAAGGTTTCCGAGAACGATTTATACGGAAACACCTGTGGAAGAAAATAATACATACTTATTCATCATCATCACCCGCCTATTAATGTTCCCACTACTGGCCTCCTCTCTTTGAGAGGGAATGGGCTATAATCTACCACGCGGGCCCAGTGCGGATTGGTAGATGTGACATGTATTCGAAATTTTTGGTTGTTTTCTTCACCGTTTTGAGAGCTGCGGTGATGAAATAAATTACACAAAGTAATGTGCCTGCCTGGGTTCGAACCCATGACCTACTTGTTAAGTAAGGGCTTATTTCGCAGTCAAGCTTCTGGTTAGGATCGTTAGCTGAAAAGCAAACGAAGTTGGACATGTTTTTATGCAATGCATGGTAAACAAGGGCCATAATGGACTGGGCAACTGTTTTGTTACTCTAGTGGATCGTGACTGCTGACCATGAGGTCCTTGGTTCAATTCCCGGGTTGGGCTAACTGTTATTGGTTTTCCATCAAGAATTTCTCAGTATTAACCTCGGAGTCTGGATTTATGCCCGGTAGATGGCAATAGGCTCACCCTATTACTATTATATTGCGTGGGACTTTAAATATAACTTGCGAAATTTGGATGTACTGTTAGATACTTTTCTGCCTGACCGGGGTTTACAGGCGTGATGTTATGTTATTCATATGTATTTATACCTGAATCTGTCCCGACGCATAAATATCTTCTGCTTCCTCATCCAAAAACGCCAACAAATCCTTGGTAAGCAGCTTCTTCGCCAAAGACAATATCGATTGCAGATACGTTACATAAAACTGCACATTGATCCTCTTTTCAGGAGACTCGGAGAACCTCATATACGGGAATTGGTTGAAACTGGACCCGAATTTGTGGAAGAAATACGTCGTAGGGTCATACGGGACGGAATTGTAACTATGTAGGGATCCCCTTTTTAGGGTACCTCCTGTACTATCCACAGTATCGTTTCCATGGTCTAAAAGACCCTCATTATGAGGTAGGTTTAGATTACCGGATAAAGACCTCGGAATGATCGGTCGGAATTGGTTGAACTTCCTTTTTTTATCCAACGTTGAATATTCAAAGTTCGGTTCAGGTTCTTTAGTTTTGACTGGGCTAGGAGGTTGTGGGAAAAGACGGCATAGGAGAGGCGGGTCTACCGTCGAATACCGACCCATAGAACGGGCTAGGCCTACCAGAATGGGAACAGTGCTCTTGCAGAGCTGTAGTTTAGAGACGGTACTAGTATAGTCCTTGCTTTCGTTACAAGTCATTATGAGCTTTGTCAGGTTGGACATAAGCTCAATTTGGGCTGTGATGATTTCCTCTCGGAGTGAGGGTTGTTTTGTTGCGATGTCTGAAAGCAGGGTGTTGAGACAGAAGCTGAATTTCTCCGACATTGGTATACCTGGAACAAAAGAATACCTTGTTTAATTCTGTCATTAAATTAACAATTTGTTTAGGTACTCCTAAGTTTACATTTTTGGTAAAGTAAACAACAGCGTGGCTGCTAAGATAAACAAAAATGCACATATCCATAAAAATCTGGAACCTAAAAATGTACCTACAACACACAAATATACACACAACATAATAAAGATTTAATGCATTCCACCTGCTTTCTCGAGCATTTGTGCGAACTTAGGAGTGAGTAATGATCCGTTTTACAGGAATCGCTCATCAGCGACACATCAAGCTATACATTTCCAGTATAACACGGCCTCGCTTTGTATAGTTTTCCCGTACAATGAGAGATCTCTATTAACTGGTTTTTATAGTTTGATTGTTCGCCATCTGTACTCGATATTTTGAGTTTTAAATTCAAATTCAAATTCAAATATTTTTATTTGTAGAACATAGGTAAAATGAAAGTACAGATGTCAATAATAATAATGAACGCTATGTCCTGCCGTTGACGGCGTACAAATATTCTAATAAAATTACAATTGCATATAAATAATTGTTAAAAATAGTCAAACATTCAAAATTAATAACTCAATTAAGTAAAAACTATAGAAAAAAGAAATAATAATAATAATGTAAAACTCAACATTAAAACAACAATAAATTAACGAAACAGCAAAAACATGGAAATATTAAAATACAAATAGTTTAAATTTAAATCATACAATTAAATAAAATTACACAATAAATGAAAAATAAAGCATTCAGAATTTAATGTCAAATTACGTCTATAATAAAATGTCAAATGTAGATTACTTATAATAATATCATTAAAATTAGTCAATTTTTTTCTCCGTTAATATTAAGTAATTTATACGTTTAATATCAAGTAATGTTGACAATAGTCAGTTTTGTTCCTAAAAATATTGAGGTCAAGTTTTATAGTGAAGTCAAGAGGCCTATGCGAACTTTTAATTGTAATTTTGTAAGTAATCATAATGGTTCCACATTCCCACGGTGTAAAAAAAAATCTCACAAAACAAGGATTGAATGCCAAATTTTTGAAACGCATAGAACTCAATTCTTTGTAATATTTTTTTATTAAAAAAGGCTGTCTCATTGGTCTTGTGGTCTGCAAGCGTAAATGGTGCAGTCCTGGGTGTAGTTCTCAAGTTGTGAAGTTATAATTGGGATTTTTTCCATAATTTTCCTAAGTAGCACGTCATCAATTGGCCACAAGTCGGGTCTTGTGACGAGGGCGAGGACACGGTATCGCTTTCGAACAACCCGTAGCCCCGACAGGGATAGGCAAACCCTATGAGACCTAAAAATATCTGGCGAAAGGGTGTTGTGACAGAGGTGCACAGTAAATTTTTTACTGTGCTCCTCTGTCACAACACCCTTTAGAGAATACAGCCATGATGATATCCTAACTAATATTATAAATGCGAAAGTAACTCTGTCTGTCTGTCTGTCTGTCTTTCTTTCTGTCTGTCTGTCTGTCTGTCTGTCTGTCTTTGCTTCACGCCTAAACTACTGAACCGATTTGTGTGAAATTTGGTACAGACATAGTTTGGAACTTGAGAAAGGACATAGGATAGTTTTTTTTTTTTTTTTTTCGCGAGATAAACCAAAAATCTGCCGGAAGTCACTATTCCACGCGAACGAAGTCGCGGGCAAAAGCTAGTTATACATATTTCACTCAAACTACATTCTTACATTCATTCTTCCAGGGCAAAGACAGTAGAAAATTATTATTAGCACTTGAAACGGGATTTTTACTATGTTTAATATTCCAACACATGGTAAATATCCCGTTAGTACAGTCAACAGCAAAAGTAGATGATCAAAATCAGAAATTCAATACTAATGAACGGAGTTCGCGTCAGAACTGTGTGGCGTCGAAGTGATTCAAAAGTATGTGATTGTAAATTAAGTATACTAAACATTTACTACTAGTACAACTGCCATATATTCGTGATCAGTTTTGACTCCAAAAGTTATAAACTCAATTCGCTCCAGAACCAAGAAGTGAAAAAAAAATCAAAACTAGTGAACAGTTAAAATCAAAACTTAAATGATGAAACTGAGGCCACGTTTATTACGTGGAGTCTAAACTGATCACTTATATATGGCAGTTGTACTAGTAGTAACTGTTTGGTATAATTTACAATCCCATACTTTTGAATCACTTCGACGCCACACAGTTCTGACGCGA
Source organism: Diarsia dahlii (assembly GCA_949775195.1). Classification (NCBI taxonomy): domain Eukaryota; kingdom Metazoa; phylum Arthropoda; class Insecta; order Lepidoptera; family Noctuidae; genus Diarsia; species Diarsia dahlii. Next base: position 6,945,498 of record OX459210.1, on the reverse strand, counting down.
ACTCCGTTCATTAGTATTGAATTTCTGATTTTGATCATCTAGTTTTGCTGTTGACTGTTTATAAGAGGAAGTCTGGAAGTGGCGCCGGTGACTGAAAAGTTGTGTGGGAATCGGTTGTCGTTAGGAAGGTTTTGAATATGAATGTGGAAGGGCATACGAGTAGAGGAAGTCCAAAGAAACGATGGATGGACTGTGTTAAGAATGATAAGGTAAGAAAGGAGGTGTCTCATGAGATGACGAAAAACAGAGAGGTATGGAAGAGGAAGACATGCTGCGCCAGCCCCAAATTAATTGGGATAAGGGCAAGAGACTGTTGATGATGATGATGATGATGAGTAAATATCCCGCATTGATATTAATGATTGATATTTGATGATAACAAACAAGCGCAATTTTAGCGCCCCGGCTAGGTAATTCTTTAGGGATATTTTTTTTTTCTACTGTAAAAGTTTTTAAACTGACATGGTCATTAACATTATTATTAACACTTGAAACGTCAAGTGTTAATAATAATGTTAATGACCAAAATGATGAAAAAAATATCCCAAAAGAATTACCCCGCCGGGGCGCTAAAATTGCGCTTGTTTGTTCAACTCAACACCTTGAAGTTAATGACAGCTTGTCACTCAAAATGAGTACTACGTCATTAAAAATAAATAGTCATCGCAATTAAACACACATAATAGAAAACCCATCCTAACATTATAGTATGTTTGTACAAGTACTAACAATGCTTTTAAATGCATCGCGTGACAGCCCGTGACGCAGAATCATCACTTACGAGTATATTAACCAATAAAACAACGATGTGTGAACCGACGAAGGGTTTGGTAAGCAAATTGAAATGTTTTTTTTATTTTTTATTAAAAGCTTTTATTTATTTTAACTTTGTTTGTTCATCATCATTATCATCAGTCTATAAAGTTCCCACTACAGGGACTCAGGCCTCCTCTCTAGGGGAGGGATAGGCTATAATCCACCAAGCGGGTCCAGTGCGGATTGGTAGGTGTCAAATATCTTCGATTTTGATTGTTTCTAAGACTTACTGCTCGTAGGTACGTCGGGGCCGCCACCGAAAGATGCTTTGGTCGAAGTAGCAGAGTTTGTTCGAAGCTAATTAGGCTTTAAATTAATATAGGACATCGTGGAAACGTCGTAAAAGAAGTTTTTTTAGCACTAGTGTTACTTCGGGCACGAATAATTTGGAATACAGTAATTTGATGACAATGATTTGGATTTTTACGCCAGTAAGAAGCGTACACAAAAGCTATGGGTACTAAATAAAAATATTTAATGTCTTGGACCAGAATTTATTACCAAAAATCTACTCCATGTCGCCTAGAATAGCAACACTGCATTATCATCATATTGCATGGAAAAATACATTGTTTTAAAACTGCCATATCTATTTTTAATAAAACAATTATTTTTCCATCACAATTTGTGAGATAGAATCGCGAGCATGCGTTATAACGATATAAATACTACTGTCAACACATAGAATTTACTCAGTATTCCAAAGTAAGAGGAACTCAATCAAACTCTCAAAATGTTCAAGAATCTATTCCTTGTTTTCCTGGTTGTGATGATGTTTGGAAACGTAAGTGATTTTATTTTGTTTAACGGCATTTTAATGGCCCTTAAAGGGTTCTACCAGGACCGGAGTTTAGCCAGTTAATGACATGACCAGATAACGTTTAACATATGAATTTTATGGTGTTAGCAATAGCAAATCCACAAACCCACACTGATTTCGCGAGGTGGATTACAGCCTACTCCCTGACGTGACTGTGGTGCGGGGCTCCATAAACTGTGTCCTGCTTGTCTTGTTGTTTGTTTACTACAGGAATGTTTTCGTAATGGTTATAATTTTATCATTCCAGAGCATGCAACAAGGCGGAGGCGGCGGCGGTGGAGGTAAAGGTTCGATTTTTATCTTCTGTATATATAAGGTCCCATTAAAATAGGTGGACAAATTTTAACACAGCGTTCAGAACGTCTAACCAAAGATATCTAAACAAAAAAATCTTTAAATAAAGTGTTTTTAGGGTTCCGTACCTCAAAAGGAAAAAACGGAACCCTTATAGGATCACTTTGTTGTCCGTCTGTCCGTCCGTCCGTCTGTCAAGACCCTTTTTCTCAGGAACGCGTGGAGGTATGAAGCTGAAATTTATATCAATTACTCAGGTCTACTGTCCCTTGAAGCTGTGAAAAAATCAAACTTCTAAGCCAACGCAATCAAAAGATACAGCCGTTTATGCCGCAAATTTTCGACACTTGCAAGGGAATCAAAACCTACAGGGTGCTTCCCGTGAACTCAGAATCTTGAAATTTGGTACGAAGCAACGTTTTATAGCATAGATAAAGGAAAAATTACGAAAACCATAAATTTTTAGTTACATCACATAATATATTTTTTTTAAACGAACTTTGTAAACCTTGCAGGTTTGTACGGAACCCTCGGTGCGCGAGTCCGACTCGCACTTGGCCGGTTTTTTTTTTTTTACTTACAACAATAAATTGCCGGCACTCTAGAACAAACTCATCCTTTATGAGTAGGTATTTAAATGCGTTTTTCTTATATATTTTTTTACCATCGTCCTTATTTTGGTGGTCTGAAAGATTTCTAAAATTAGGTCCACCTATTTTAATAGGACCTTATATTAAAAGGCAAAGCTGACTGACTGAGGATCAACGCACAGGCCAAACCCTTAGGGCTACAAACTTAAAATTTCACACACGTATTTCTCTTGTGACGTAGACATCCACTAAGGAAGGATATTTCAAATATCAACCCCCCAAGGCAGTGGAAAAGGGGGCGAAGCCACGGGCAAAAGCTAGTTAGTTAATATTTCAAGAAGTGTTGTCTGCTGGTGAAAAAATTAATGGATTGTGTGAAAGGTTACCAGGATTGATAGAACGGATGGCCGTTGGGACCGAAAAGTTCTGGAGTGGGAACCGCGACCTGGAAGACGTTGCGTTGGAAGCCCTCAAAATAATGGGATCGATGACCTTGTGAAGGCTGCGAGGATCCGCTGAATGCGAGACGCACGGCTGATCAAGGTGGCGACACTATCTTCTTCTTCTTATCGTGTGGGCAGTAAGGTCTAACGACCCCACACACCCTAGTGTCAGAGTTTCTAAACCGCCGCAAGGGCCTCTGACATGGTTTGACGACCGCCATTTGGCGGCCGGGACCACCGGCTTATACGTGCCTGCGACACTATGGGAAGTCCTATGTTCAGCAGTAGACGTGTTTCGGCTGAAATTATGATGATGAAGGAAGATGGTGTCTTCAGAAAGTGCTAAGAGGAACCATGCTACACTATTTCATAATAGACCGAACGGGGAATCAATATTTTACATGGAGCGACTAACTATCAGGGGTCTAAAATGGCCTCTTTAGAATATCATTATAAGGTCATAATATGAATTGCATTAAAATTCGTAAATGGACCATTCATTTCAACTGCGTCTGTGACCATTTTACGAATTTTCCTATTATGATCTACTAAAGTGGCCATTTTATGATCTCCAGCCAGAATCTAATTACTGGGTAACATAACAACTTAAAATTCGACGCAATCGATACAAGCTCAGTATGGTTTTATATAAGGTTGACTGCAGAAAATGCCTTAGTATTTAATAAATTATTTTATTATATTTATTGTGATTGATTATGGAGAGCAGTGGTGGCCCAGTGGTGGTGGCCCCGACTTACGAACAGTGAGTCGTGGGTTCGAACCCCGTCAGGCACATTACTTTGTGTAATTTATTTCATCACCACTGTTCTCAAAACGGTGAAGGAAAACATCGTGAGGAAACCGGCATGTCTTTGAACCAAAAAATTCAAAGATATGTGACATCTACCAATCCGCACTGGGCCCGCGTGGTAGATTATAGCCCATCCCTCTCCTAGAGAGGAGGCCTGTGTCCCTGCAGTGGGAACATTATAGGCTGATGATGATGATGATGATTGTGATTTATTATTCTTTTAGCTGGCGGTGGATTTAGCATGGGTGCCGGAGCAGGAGGCGGAGCTGGTAATACATATTTTAATTAATTAAAACTTTCACCCTACCTTAGGAGCAATGGCGGCTCAACGGTAGCAGCCTCGACTTGGAGGTTGTGGGCAGATTTTATTGCCTAAGCCATTTTATTATTACTGCTCTAAACCGTTGAAGGAAAACGTCGTGAGAAAACAAGCATGTCTTAGAACCAAAAAAATCGAAGATATCCGGCTCGAAGGACCAAAAGAATGATAGTGTAGTTTATAGCCCATCCCTCTCCTAGAGAGGAGGCCTAAGTCCTTGCAGTGGGAACATTATAGACCAATGATGATGATGATGAATGAATAATAATTTCTCAGACGGCCAAGGTGGCGGTGAAGGTGGTGCTGGGGCAGGAGCTGGATTTAATGTTGGCGCAGGCGGAGGTGCCAATGGCGGCGGCGGCGGTGGTCGCAAATGAGGTAAAGTATACGGAGCCAGAACCATTTTTTTTTCACGGTAAACTCCCGGTCCCGATCCCGGTCTGCCTTTTTTTTTGGTCTGTGATTTCGATAGTGTACATGGTGTTCGAGTCTACGAGCTCAACACTAAAATAGTAACCATGAAGTTTCTTGCCGGTTCTTCAAGGAGTAGGTGGAGATTTTTTTATAAAATAAGGTAGGCATCCTGGATGATTCCATGATTATACGAGTTCGACACTAAAAAGAGTAGGCGGAGATTTATTTATTCAATGCACAATGTACAGTCAATGCCCAACATTACCTGAGCCCTCTTTCACACCACTTGCCCTCTTCTTTCTTATATAAGAGGGGTCAAGTAATGTTGGGCACTGAGCTGACTGTACATAGCCAAAGTTCTTCTCCAAAAAAATTAGCAACCCGAACCGTTTCCCGTTTCTCGACGTGTCTAAGTGCCCATAAGTAAAACAAAATGTTTTAATTTTGACTAGTCTCTAGGTATGGCTTATGATACCGGGATCCCGGATACAAAGGGCAAAAAAGGGACATGAGTGGTTTTTAGTCAGTAGAAGCCTGAAACCTTCCATTCCGCCCAGAGCAGGAAGAGTCATATTTTGATGACTTTCAACCCTCCAAAAAAAGAAAAGATTGTGATAAGTACAAAATAACATATTTTATCACATCCTTCCCTGATGACTTTGTAGGGTCTTTAGAAAATCACAAATGTTTCCTCGAACAGTTAGGAAGAGATATATCAACTGGGTACATATTCCAACTCTGAACTATGGAGAACACTGAAAAATTCCTGTGTTTTTTAAACAATTTTCGGGTAAATTAAAGACAAATAACAGTCTACAGAGGTACCGTATTATGTAAATGACATAATTATAACATAATGTTTTTTTTTTTCAGATGGTGAAATTACGACAAACACATAGCACGAAATATAAAATAACTTGTAATACTACTGAGTACCCGCACACCTTATTTACCGAAACCTATTGTTATGAATAAATAATTATTATTGTATCATTATTGTTTAATTTTCGTTAATAATAATATAATAACCCTATACAATATTATATACCTACTAACTTATAGGTACCTACTTAAAAAAATAAAACGAATATGGAAATGAAACAAAAAAAAAATATTTTCATCAAACTTCTTTGTGTGGGGTGTCTATACTATAGATAATTATCCTACTAATATTATAAATGCGAAAGTTTGTGAGGATGGATGGATGTATGGATGTTTGTTGCTCTTTCACGCCAGAACGGCTGATCGGATCTGAATGAAATTTGGCACAGAGGTAGATTATAGTCTGGAATAACACATGGGCTATATATTATCCCCATATTAACTTAAGGGGGTGAGCAGTATTGCATTATCCATAATCCTCAACTGTTTTACAGTTTGATACTGAAAATACGAAATATCGCAAGGGACATCGAGTGTGCTGTGCATTTTTCACTTTAGGTGCCTGGTGCGAGCGTTGCAAATCCAAGAGAAAGCTGAAGTCCCTTACGTCATTTCAAATTTCCGGTATCGAACCACAATCGAACTGTCAACTGTCATAATTATATTAAAATAGAAGGTCTATTTCAAGCTGTTTGTCACTGGTGTTCGTAGCCTAACGGTACAGAGACTTACCTGTAAGCAAAGGTACGCAAGTTCAAATCACAGTCAGAACTCACTTTTTGTGATGTTTTATTTTCAAAAATGTTAAACATGTTCGCGAGTTCGATCCCCAATCGGTTTTCACTTTTTGTAAGTTCCGGGTATTTGTTTTTATTTTGATGCTATATGATTTTCAAATAAATTAAGAGTAGATTAATTAATAAAATCTTCTTTTCATTGTGAATACAATATTATAAATCTGTAGACGTAGAGTTTATGTATAATTGAACATTTATTATTTAGAAAAAATAACGTTTAATTTTGTTGTGTTACAATCATTTTTAGAATTTTTGTATGTAGTCTGTGTGTCTTGGGTGTATTAGTTTATTATAGTATTATCACGTGTACATTTTAAAAATTAATATGATTAGTTTTTGTTTTATTGTAAGTAATTGGTGCTCTCCATTAAAAGATATACGAATTTAAAGTATTTGAGAAGAACTTATCATCAATAAGAAACATACATGCAACGACATCTATTGCATCGAAAGGGTACTAATTAATAAATGTGTTCACAAGATAACTTTTAAATCGTCTTTTTCAAACAGTTACGATAGCAAAAGGTACTCTTGATTAGTTTAAATAACGCTGCTTTGAAAATCTACATAGGGTTTTTTTTTGGAGGATGGGAATCATCAAATGACTCCTCTTGCTCTGGGCAGAGTGGTAGGGAATGCCAAAATTCTACTGACTAAAAACCAGCCATGTTCTTTCTTTGCCCTTTGTGCTGGGGCCGCGATATCTCTTTCAAACAACCCGCAGCCCCGACGAGCGGCGGCCCTTCCATATTGCTGACATCTCTTTGAGGCGCGCGTGGAACACGAACGCGCCGTCGACACGGCCTGTCGTCGTCATAAGACGGGCGGACGGCGAGCTAGCCCACTACTTACCGTCCACAGGTCCGCGCCTACGGTGGCCGGAAGCCATCACGGGGCCCCCGACGTCCGGAGCGTCTCCTGTTGCGGCTGGGACGAGAGGTTCTCTCTCTCTCACATTACGCCACCTCCTTTGCTAGCATCACTGCTTCGCCAAAGGAGGCGACGGCGTCCCATCCCCTCTCGCCCCGCACCATGGCTTGAACCAGGACCAGACGGGTCGCCGCCGCCGATCACCGCTAAGAGAACACGACGGGGCTCAACGCAGGGCAGACCTCCACGGTGTGCTCCATCATGTTTCCTTCCGCCTGATTTGAAACGCCTGAGACGGAAGGTGAGGGCGCCGTGGCGCCTCTCAAGTCACACCTCAAAGAGGGGACTTACCACCACTGTGACTGTGCCCTGCACGGGGTTGCGACAGCAATGCGACACAATGCTATGAAATCACAACGGGGGGTCTGTCCGCCAAGCGGCAACATGCCGCGGTAGCGGAGTGGGTAACTCCGCTACCGCGGCATGTAGTGCCTCCGCGCGCCATCCATGCAGGAAACTACATAGCCTAAGCCCTATAGTGTGTTTGCTTCCCATGCATTAAATTTTGGCAGTTTAACTTCGTCTTCGACAGATGGCATTGTTAATTTGACACCATTTACTGAATTGCGGTGTTAATATTTGTCGTGAATAGTCAACAAATACAAATTGACAAGTTCACAGTAAGAAAAACAGCTGTAAAAACTTTAAAATAAAACCCTAAGTAATTAAAATTAGATAAGACCCACGACATAAATTTATTTGTTCAGTGCGGGGATCGAATACAGTATGCAGCGTCACAGTCAAACGCCGAGGCACTGCGTCAACCGTGCCGTCTTATTGCTGTGGCTTCCTCGGGCATTGCTGCAACTTTGCTTAACAATGGCCAGATTGCTCTTTCCGTTTACAAATTGCCGCTGAATCTTACCCCAACTTGCAACATCACCAAAAATCTGCGACTGGCCATGGAACAGATGTCTTTGCAAATAAGCTGCTTTAAACGGGAGAGAGTCGAGTGGAATTAGATGTAGATGCGTACAATCCACTTTCCGAAGAGTTTTCCCATCCAGTGCCAACAGAAGTTGAACTAACCATGCACGTTTTCATAATTTGGAGTAATGTTCAAGCGCTATGTAATAGGGGGCGTTTGATGTCTATAGATATAGTATTGCCATCGACCGGGCACGAAAACCACGCTCCGTGGCCTGGCCTCTACTGCGAAAAAACTTTGCAATAAAACCACAGACCTCATCCTCAGTAGTTGCACTTGGGACCACTCGATCAACGAGACAGTCACACATCAAAATTTCACCGTGAACGAAGTCGCGGGTAGCAGCTAGTGGTCTATAAAAATGACATTGATGTTTCTAAACCATTTTTTTTCGGGTTTACACTGTCTGAGCTAGAGGTAAAAATATTCCTGCTTATACCTGGAAACCAGGTCATAGTCCAGAACACAAAAATGATCGCTATGACAGGGATAACCACTGTATTTTGGCTTAGTTGATGGTGTTTTCATGTATTTTTTTTTTTGGCTACAATTTAAATGTTCACCAAAAAAGATTTTTAGACCCTAGATTCACCAAATCAATTAACCAAAATTATAATACGATCGTCTCGCGACAGTATCCTTTATGGGCGGCATGGGCACCGGGCCGTAGGCCGACGAAGGAGGCCGGCGGAGGCCCGGCACTTCGGGGACAGAAGATATTAGTGTTATTTAATATGCGAGCGAAGCGAGCGCGCGTCATGAAGATAAATTGAAAGTCGTGAAATACAATATTGGTGACATCTATTTAGTGATAATATAAAATATTTGGTCTGCAGTTAACTTTAAAGGCGTTTATAAATCTTTATGGTATAGAATAAAAAGGAAAATAGGTTCATTCCTACAATACTTTAGGAAACACAATTTGGTGAGCATTTATCCATTTTGGCATATCGAATTTTTTTGGTAGTAAAATAGGTTCTTTTCTGGTAGGCGTTTAAACACAAGCCTTTTTTTTACACTCATTATACCAAGGTTTTACTGTTCAGGAAGTACCGACGTGACGTTATATTGTTTGAAAGGCAAATGTGATAGATAACATACATTTGAATAACATAATTTCATGGATCTTTCTAGACCCTAAAAAAGAAAAAAAAGAAATAAATTGATACGCGGCTTGAATTAGACTTAAACTACATTACTATAACATATACTATTAACATAGCTACGCATACATTTGAATTAGGAGAATTTTATTATTAAAATACGCCAAGTGCGAGTCGGACACGGGTGCGCCAAAGTTCACCTAAATTTTAAACTCCGATAATTGGAAATCCGAAAATGTTCTTCTTAACATTTTTCATCCTAACTAACTACTCTGTCTCTAATGTTCATAATTCCGAAGCATTCAACTTCATAATGTCAGTAGCAATAAACATCTATTACCTATACTTTTATTTGTTTTCCTATATTTTCTTAACATAACCATCTTTTAAACGGGCCTCATCAGAAAGCTCAAAGTCACCCAAAGGGCAATGGAGAGGGCTATGCTCGGAGTTTCCTTGCGTGATCGAATCAGAAATGAGGACATCCGCATGAGAACCAAGGTTACCGACGTAGCCCGAAGAATCGCCAGACTTAAGTGGCAATGGGCAGGGCACATTGCTCGCAGAACGGATGGCCGATGGGGCCGAAAAGTTCTGGAATGGCGACCGCGAACCGGAAGACGTTGCGTTGGAAGGCCTCCCACTAGGTGGACCGATGACCTGGTCAAGGTTGCAGGAACCCGCTGGATGAGAGACGCACGGGACCGGTCAATGTGGCGACGCCTGGGGGAGGCCTATGTCCAGCAGTGGACGTCCAGTCGTGGGAATTATAAACATATGCATAGACTAGACTAAAATAAAACCGTGGGGCACGTCAATTTCAACGATTGTAGACAATTGACGTGCCCCACGGTTTTATTTTAGTCTAGTCTATGCATATGTTTATAATTCCCACGACTGTATCTATTTTATTATTTTTTGGTTTTTAGTACATTTATCTTAAACATTGCAATGTATGTTTAACATAAAACCGTTTAACTTAAAAAGTTTTTTTACCTATTTTTATTTTCTAGTTTTTAGTTTTTATTTCGCATTCTGTTTAATTCATTTAATTCATTATTATACCTTTCATTTGATACCCATTTTGATGGGATTGATAAAACCTAAGTTATCCGCCATTTTGTAGAGGCCGCCATCTTGGATTTTAATTTTATATAGTACATTGTATTATACTGGTTGAGCACTTTCATTTGATACCCATATTGATGGGATCGATAAAACCTACGTTATCCGCCATTTTGTAGCGGCCGCCATCTTGTATTTCATTTTTTTTATAGTATATTGTATTCTGCTTGTTGAGCCCTTTCATTTGATACCCATATTGATTGGATTGATAAAACCTACGTTATCCGCCATTTTGTAGCGGCCGCCATCTTGGATTTCAATTTTTTATAGTATATTGTATTCTGCTTGTTGAGCCCTTTCATTTGATACCCATATTGATGGGATTAATAAAACATAAATTATCCGCCATTTTGTAGCGGCGGCCATCTTGAATTTATAATGATAATGAATAAACATAATTGTATTGTCACCAAAATCCAAAGTGTATACAAAATTTCAGATTAATCGGTTGACAGGAAGAGGGTGAAATTTGAATTACTAAATTTGACCCAAATAAAACAAACGGGGTGAGCTAAATAAAACCGTTTAATAAAAACACTCGTCGTTCTAGTGGCTGTACTGCGGAACCCTAAAAACAGCAGATACAATTATTTTTCTACTGTTTTAGGTAGTACTCTACCTAGCAATAGCAATTAATTGTCTAGCAGGAGTATAAATACCTGTAGTATTTTGTTCGTATGGTACAGTTCTCAAGAAGTCATACTACTCTCATCAATTTCTAGTTTTTCAGCAAGATGTTCAAGCAATTCTTTGTTATTTTCTTGATCGCGGCGATGTTTGGAAGCGTGAGTTTATAATTTCTTATTTAGTTTTCTTTTTTTATATAAAACTAGCTGATGCCCGCGGTTTCAACCGCGCGGATGTCGGTTATCGCGACCAAAAGTAATATTTTCGTCCCCCTTTCAACCCCTTGAATAAAGTTTTTTTTTTTTTTTATTAAAATAAAAAGTAGCCTTTCCCGGGTATCAAAATATTTCCATACCAAATTTCGTGCAAATTGGTTCAGTAGTTTAGGCGTGATTGAGTAACAGACAGACAGAGTTACTTTCGCATATTTTATAACTAGCTGATGCCCGCGGCTTCACCCGCGTGGATGTCGTTCAAATTATATACCTACCTCCTATCCTACCTTCCTCTTGAATCACTCTATCTATTAAAAAAAACCGCATCGAAATCCGTTGCGTAGTTTTAAAGATTTAAGCATACAGACAAACAAACAGACAAAAATAGCGACTTTGTTTTATACTATGTAAGGATATTAATATGGATTAATTAAAATAATTTTACTTATTAATTTACATAAGTATGGCTCTCCCTATTATATTGTGTGAAACGGGTATAACTAGGGATATTGGTACATTGTGTCAATCAGCTTAGAATTAAACCCTTTTACAATCAAATTATTTGTTTAACACTGAAATATGCAGACAAGGAAATTCATTGTTTTTCTAAATGCATTCCATTTATTTAGTTTAGTTAATGTTTCTACAGAAATCTGACACTAGTAGGTATCTAATATTTAAAAGTTCACGTGGTTCAAGTTTCCCTGGTGCGCTGATAGGGGCCGCACCAGCAGTATCCTAAGCATGATTGCAAGTCGCCAGGACTGTGTTTATGTGGGTTGATATTGTACAATAACTCATGGTTTGTCGCAGCAGTGCTCCTCCGTTATTTCTTTTTATTAATGCTTACTAGTAGTCGTAGGTTTCACTAACAGTTTGTGAGCCAGGGATACTCAAAGAGAAATTCTATACTAAAGTAACATACCATTGAACGTTTCAGACGATGCAACAGGACGACAGCGGTGGTGATGATGGAGGCGGCGACGCGGGTCGTTCGCCACGGTTCGTACGGGGTAAGATGTTTTAAAATTTATATTAGAGACTGGATGAAGTTGTCACAGGAACATGGAGTTTGGCATAAGCAAAAAGCCAGCTAGTGAAGTCGGGCTGTGGATGATGATAATTGACGTATTTTCAAACAATCTTAATACGCATTCAATGGCCTCTACTACAAGGAGTAGGTCGAAGGGCTCCACTGCTCTCAAAACAGTGAGAGAACACCGAGGCTTATCGAAGACATGTGCCAAATACCAAACTGAACTGGGCCGCATGGTGGCACACTTCCTCTCACTGAGAATACGCCTGTGTCCCAGGCGTGGGAATATTATAGGCTGACCATAAGTCAGCCGCCAACTGTAAGGGCAAGTGCATGGGGACCGAAGACAGCCACATATTTTCTAGCTGCGCGAGCATTCGGCTACAGTGCGATCATTGATGTTCTAATGGGTGCCTAGTGTACGGCAGCCACTCCGATGGATTAGGTATATGTTTTGATGTGTACGCCGGCTAACTTTTATTAAATATTTTAATGTTTTCAGCTGCGGGTGGGGATAGTCCTACTGGTATTGACAGTTTCCGGGCAGGAGGTATGTGCAAATATTATATGTATTTCTATTCTAATACAGCTTATTTTAAGTTATTCAGTTGGAGATATTTTTATAAAAGACAAAGAAAAATAATGTTTCTTTTTTACATTTTAGTTATAAATGATTAGTGGATTAGTGACGTTTTTTTGGGCTTACTTTTTTTGGTGGGTCTCAACAATGATTCTTAAGTATTTGTTCCCATTTTTATTAGGCCTGAAGTGATGCATGAATGTTTTTATTAGGTGGTGATGGCGGCCATGCCGGAGGTGGTTACTAGACCTTAATAAGGCATATAAGGTTTGGTTATTTTTTTTAATGTTTAAAACAAAACAAATAGTGTCATGAAAAAATCATATGATCATAAATATAAAGCATTTAGGCTAGATCATTTTTGGAATGAATTATTATTCATAACTCACAACAAACAAAACAACACAACAAACTCATAACAAATAAAAATCACGGAAGATATCCCGTAAGTGACATTTTAAGTATAGTTATGAACCGTGAAAGCTTAAAACAGTGTTTGAATTATTATTATTAAAATAATAATATTTTTTATATTTTTAAATGTGTTTTTATAAGTTTTGTATGAAAAATTTAAAAATGTAAACTGTATATTGTATGATAATGAATAAAACACATAATAGTTTTAATACTAGTATCATACTGTAAGTCATAAAAAACATGAAAAGCACTAGGTTTTCTAATTTAATTATTTCATCATTTTTTTCTCCCTGGATTTGGTGAATTAATTTTCTTTCACAGAATTACCTACTCCAAAGAAATTCTTAATAGCTCACGTTTCAAGACTAAAGCAATATGTATGTCTGTTTCAGATGCCGAAATATCAAAAGAAGCCTTCCTGCACTTCCATATTATTTATATATTCAAATAATTTAATAATATATATATAAATAAACTGTTTAATTTCCTGTTCACCCAAATGCACAGATATTTAAATAACTATGCATTACAAAAACCCTTTTCCTATACGTTTGAATACAATAATATAATTTCAACAAAATGCATAATATAGGTTTCTTTATGAGATACTGGCGTCCATACTAGGGCACCTGTGTGACTGATCGTCAGGCTCTCCCTCGAATTAAATGTAGTTTCGTCCCATCGGACTATGAGAGTAAAGGAACAGAGAGTGCACCTGTGTCTGCGTGCACTATAATATCTATATATACGATAATATCGTGCCGTTGCCTAATCTCCGCTAAAATTGACGCCTTGACCGAAAACGGTCAGCAGGGCTATTGCGTATCTTTTAATGACAGTGGCTAACCTAAAGTGTCTATCAAATAACTGTCAAATGGTTAGTTTAAAAAAAAATGTACCAAACCATAATCAATTTACAGTTAATTTATGGACACTTATATAGCCACTGACATTAAAAAGATACGCAATAGCCCTGCTGGAGGACCATACTATAAATGTAGTTTACATACAATAATAAATGATTTATTGCATACATTAAAAGAAACTAGAGAAAAAACATCGTAAATATGCGTGTCAAATCAAGTGTGTAGTGAAGTGTGCAGGTGAAGTGAGTAGGTGATGTGTACAACTGAAGTGCGTGAGGAAAATAGTTAGAGTGCTAAAATGGCGCTTTAAGGCGCAGATAAGAGGGACACCGTAAAAACGACCTGTTTTTCGTTGCAGAGTTAGCCGTATTGCTACTTATTACAATTCCAAAAAAAATACAGTGTATAGTCAAATGACAAAAAAAAAGATCAATCACAAAAAAAATGATGGTCAATGATGTATGTGTAAAAGACATATGCAAAAATATTTTCTAAAATTAATCAAGAACCTCGAAAAAAAAAATCACAAAATCACAAAAAAATCACACGAAAAAACTTTTTCGTCTCGAAATGCTCAATATTTTGAGTGATAACTGTTATTTTTTATTTTACTATCTGAAAGGAAATTTAACCAACTAAAGACATATGTAAAAATATTTTAACATTACAGAGTATTTTTTTTTTTAATAAATTAAATCTGCGAACTATCGTTCATTTTGGCAGTCATGAGAATCAAACGCATCCCCATTTTCAACCTTATTTGTTTAGGCGATGAGTTAAGCGCGCGCTCAAGGTCGCGGGCAGCTAATGTCGCCTTAATGACTAAGGATACCCTTTTTTATTTTATTTTACGAATGGGAAATCATTAAATGATCCCCCGTGCTCTGGACGGAGTGCGGAAGAGATTGTTCGACTTCTATAACTGACTAAAACCCACTTATGTATCCTTCTTAGCCCTTTTGCGTTCCGGAGTCGTGGTATTTCTTTCAAACAGTACCGCAGCCCTGGCAGGCGTCGGTCCTTGTAGAAATATGTGCAAGAGTTGTGTGTGAGGAAAACAGTCATGGTGCTAAAATGGCGCTTTGATATATAGGCCTATTAAAGTTATATTTCATTAATCTCTCGTCTAAAAGAGACTGCCATATTAAGAAATACGGAGTCATTGCAATTAAAGCCATAATTTCTGTATAATAGTATGTTTTAGTAGCACTAACAATTGTTTAATTGCACTAACTTGAAGTGGCTCATAATCATCATCACGTACTTATTGACAAGGTGAAAATGAAATAATAGAAGTATCTTCTTCTTAAGTAAAACTGAGACAAATAAATAAATTTTATTAAGTCCTTTTGCCATGGCATCAAGTTTGGTAAAAGTTCTATTCTTTTTCGTGTGGTTAATGCCGAACCTTTTTTTGTGGTTGAATGATCAATATCAAAGTTATCAAATGATCCAACGTGTCTCTGTTTTAGCTTTACATGCCTTCGAGAAATATTTCTGAGGTTGCTTTCCTCACGATATTTTACTCGAAGCAAGTAATAATGATACAATACGTACATTAATCCGAAAAATAAAGAAAAGGTAAATGAGACACTAGACTGTTTGTCCAAATGTGCGTGTGGAGGAAGAAATAGCCAAGAAAATAATTATATTTTTCAAATGAACCACCAGAACCATTTTATACGAAATAATTATGTTTTTGTTATAATAATTTAAAAGATAAAATCGCAAGCTTTACACAGTGTGTTATAATAACATATAATAATAACGCGATATAAATACAGCTATCAACGTGTCATTTTCACTCAGTGTCGCAAACGAGCTCAACCAAAATGTATAAGAAACTATTAGTAGTTTTTTTTCTTGCAATGATGTTTGGAAACGTAAGTTATTTTTCGCAATTTTTTTATGCATAGCGGCATTTTAAGAGCCCGTAAGTGGTACTTCGTCAATGTCCTAACCAGTATTTATTTGAACATAAATATTATTTTGTTATGATATTCCAATTACATATCGACGCAAGAAAGCAATCTTGTAGTATCTCGAAAAGTTGAACTTTACACCAGAGCCAAAAAACTATTTCAAAAATTCATAACTCGTAAACTAGCTGAATCAGAGTGGTCATTTTTGGAACACTTATTTCTTATAATGAAATTTATCAGATGGCAATAATGATCGCATTCTCAAGTTAGTCTAACATGCGTTTTATACTAGTTACAGCAATTGGTATTTCAATTTGAAGCAGCAATTTTGCTGTATCTTGGTAGTTGTTGTAACATGCGGCTTGTGCCGTATACAGCAATAGGCAAGCGAAATAGGTTTAAAAAATACTTGTAGCGTTTTTGATGTATCTATGTATAACTTAAAAATAGTTGATTACAAGGTATATTTACAGCATTTTGAAGTATCTTTTGTTAAAAAAGTTTAGAAAAAGTCAACGACGTATCAAAAAAAAAAACACATCGTAGGAAAACGTTGATCAGACCGTCTGACGCAGTATTTTTTTCTTATTTCAATGATGCAATAAAAAAAAATGCCATTTTTCGAGATACGACAAAATCGCTTTCCAGCGTCGATATGTAGATAATTCACTGTGCCCGGCATGATACCATGTTTTCCTATACTTTGCTTATTCTTAAGCTTAAAAATGCTTTTCTATAAAATAATTCTACAAAACATTATCACCATTCTCTTGCCAGTATCACAATTCATTTGGGGTCGGCGCAGCATATCTTCCTCTTCCATACTTCTCTATTACTCGACATCTGGAAGTCTCTAAACAGACTCCGGACACAGGTAGGCCGAAGCAAGGAAAACCTGTTCAGGTGGAGATTCAGGAGATTCATAGATGACTCTGCTCTGGAGTGTAAATGTGGTGTTGCCCCACAAACTATGGGGCACTTGATATCGTGTCCAGCATGACCTGTTACGTGAACATCACAGGAGCAGATGGAAGCTACTGAAGGTGCCAAACTCGTCGCAAAAATTTAGGCTCAATTTAAATGGTCATCGACACGCTAAGAAGACTCGTCATGTCATCCATCTCTTTTCTAGCCATATCATTCTTTACATGCCATCCATCGTTTCTTTTGACTACAAAAAGTTATATTGCTTTAATATTTTTATACTCACTCTTGTTTAAACATTTCAGAGCATGCAGCAAGGCGGCGGTGGTTTTGAAGGTAAGAAAGTGTTTCCCAATAAATGTGGAGTCGGGAAGACATGCTAATGCTACTTTTTCAGTAGAACTGGCCCAAAAAAACATTTTTATTCCCTTTATTTTTTACCCGACTACGGCAAAGCCAAAGGAGGCTTATGATTTTGACTGTCTATGTATGTATGTTTGTATGTATGTGTGTATCTTCATCTGTTCCCTCATAGATTCTAATCTACTTAACGGAACTCGACATATGAGGTATCGTTAGAACCGTCTTAATTTTCCGCTGAACATAGGCTACGTGACGTGTCACAAAAAGCGATTTGGCGCCCTCTAGCGGACAAAAAGTAAGGCTTACAAAATAAACATGGAGAAAAATACGCCGTGTTTGGTATCATTTGAAAGGGCCTCACTTGTACATTTCCAAAATATTGTTCAAATTTAAAATCACGCCCTCTAGCGGACAAAAAGTCAAGAGTAAAAAAAAAATTAACACCAGAATTGTTTAAATAAAAAAAGTAAAAAACTAAAACCCGACTACGACAAAAAAAGAAAAGCCGTAGTCACACGTTATAGGTACCAACCTAAACACTTTAATACCGTGTGACTACGGCTTTTCTTTTTTTGTCGTAGTCGGGTTTTAGATTTTTACTTTTTAATGATGAAATTGGCCTTACAAAAATTATTTTATATTATTTAAAAAAATATAGCCCACCGGTATTAAGAACCAGGTCCAAGCTACTGGTGGTCAGGGCTCCAGATAACGGAACGTGCTAACAAAACGAGCCGTGTCCAGGAGTACGGTTTCCTGTATCAAGCCCTTGATCAAGCTACCTAACCAGAGTCCTCGCTTCCTCAGGTGTTCATTAAAATTAAATAAATAAGTGACTCTTGACAAAAGACCATTACGTTTTTATAGACCACTTCTTGAGGTTGCATGTCAAGGTACATCTTGATTATATAGACGACAAATAATTAAATAGGAATTGTTATATTTTCAGGAGGTGCTGGCTTTGGTTTTGGTGCTAACGTCGGCGGTGGTTTAGGAGGAGGTTGTATGAACTTATCATCATCAGCCAGTACTGTTCCCACTGCTGGGACAGGTCTCCTCTATATGAGAGGGAATGGGCTATGATCCACCACGCGGGCCTAGAGCGGATTGGTAGATGTCACATATCTTCGAATTTTTGGTTCTAGGACATGCCGGTTTCCTCACGATGTTTTCCTTCACCGTTTTGAGAGCATATGACCTAATAGCACCCATTAAAAACCCTTATTTCGTTATCCAGGCCTCCTCTCTAGGAGAGGGGTGGGCTGGCCCAGTGCGGATTGGTAGATGTCACATGTCTTCGAATTTTTGGTTCTAAGACATGCCGGTTTCCTCACGATGTTTTCCTTCACCGTTTTGGTATTATTATGTGTGCTATATTCATTTTATTTTCAGGAGAAGGTGGCGCTGATGGTCGTGCTGGAGCTGGTATTGGTTTTAACGTGGGCGCAAACGCAGGGGCCGGTGCCGGCGGCGGCGGTGGCAAATAAAATAAATGAGATTGATTCACTTAATTTTTTACTTATTTTTTTTCATTTCTTTACCTCGTCATTTGCCTAGCCTTTTTCTATGTTGGAGAAGACACTAGATAGACACTTTTCGTTGGATATAAAAAAATGCTGTTTTCTACATAACTGCATTTATTATACCCTACAGCCCTACACAGACCAAATGTATGGACAAGCATTTTTTTTTTCAAATACTGGTGAAAATTTACTAAGTGGGCGGTTCAGACTTCAGAGTGACTATATATCCTGCTATAAAATATTCTCTAGTTATTATTAGACACAAAAAAAAATGTGTTTATTTGTCATTAACAAAACTAGAAAATAGATAGATAAGTAGATATGTTTTTAAAAATAAATAAAACACAAGTTGATTAAAAGCTTTATAGGTACCTAACTTAAAAGTTTATGATATAATTTTATTATGGACCCCAGCGAGTAGAGCTAAATTGTATAGTAGACCAACAGAACAGTCAATGTAGATAAAGAAAGAAGGTTAAAATTCTGAAACATAATAACAATAAACCTTTGACTTGGCTCGCGAGGTTGTCGAAATGTGGGGTATGGACTCAGCGATCATTATGCCGATAGTCGTTACAGCCAATGGCTTAATTGCCAAGAGCCTCGACCAACACCTGAGGAGGCTCTCGTTAGGCAGCTGGATCAAGGGCTTGATACAGAGAGCGGTAGTCCTGGACACGGCTCGTATTGTTAGGAGGTTCCTTTCACTCGAGCCCTGACCGCCGGTAGCTTGGACCCTGTTCCCGATACCGGTGGGCTACAATTTTTTATATTTTTAAGGAATTTTGCTTTTTGTAAGAAATATTTAAAAATGTTAAAAATTTGTTAAAAAATAAAAAAATGGAATAATAATAAACTTTTTTTGGTTTACTAGCTTATATTTTCAAAATAAAACCGAATAATATAACGTCACACGATTGTATGAGACAAAACAACCTCAGCGTAAATCGAAATAAGGTATATTTTGCGTTGACTGAATAATAACAATATTTCAAGAACCTTAAAATTAATAGGCATAGACAAACACACCTGAAACAATCTATATCTATAAAAGCGAAAGGTCACTCACTGATTCATCACGAAATCTCGAAAACCGCTGGACGTACAAAGATGATTTTTGACAGGGAGGTAGTTTATGGTTAGTAGACGTCCGCTAAGAACGGATTTTGCGACAGGGCCGGATTAGGGTGGTCTAAGGGCCCTCGCAAGTTTGTATGAAACTCCTTCATTTTTTGTGCTACAATCTAGATTTTTGGCAGAGACGTAGTTTATAGTCAGTGGGCGTCTGCTATGAATTAATTTTGCGACAGGGCCGGATTAGGGTGGTCTAAGGGCCCTCACAAGTTTGTATGAAAGTCCTTAATTTTTCGTGCTATAATCTTGACTTTTGGCAGAGACGTAGTTTATAGTCAGTAGGCATCCGCTATAAATTAGTTTTGTGACAGGGCCGGATTAGGGTGGTCTAAGGGCCCTCGCAAGTTTGTTTGAAAGTCCTTCATTTTTTGTGCTACAATCTTGATTTTTGGCAGAGACGTAGTTTATAGGCAGTAGACGTCTGCTTAGAACCGATTTTGTGACAGGGCCGGATTAGGGAGGTCTAAGGGCTCTCGCCAGTTTATATGAAAGTCTTTCATTTTTTGTGCCACAATCTTCATTTTTGGCAGGGACGTAGTTTAAAGTTAGTAGACGTCTGCTTAGAACCGATTTTGAGACAGGGCCGGATTAGGGAGGTCTAAGGGCTCTCGACAGTTTGTATGAAAGTCCTTGATTTTTTGAGCTACAAACTTGATTTTTGAGACGGACATAGTTTATAGTAAGTAGACGTCTGGTAAGAACAGATTTTGTGACAGGGCCGGATTAGGGAGGTCTAAGGGTTCTTGCAAGTTCGTAAGAAAATCCTTAATTTTTTGTGCTACAAACTTGATTTTTGGCAGGCACGTAGTTTATAGTTAGTAGAACTCTGCTAAGTACAGGTTTTGTGCCAGGGCCGGATTAGAGAGGTTTAAGGGCGCTCGCAAGTTTGTTTAAAAGTCCATCATTTTGTGTGCTACTAACTTGAATTTTAGCAGGGACGTAGTAGGTGAGTAGAAGTTTGCTAAGAACCGATTTTGCGACAGGGCCGGACTAGGGAGGTCTAAGGGCTCACGCGAGTTTGTATGACAGTCCTTCCTTTTTTGCGCTACAATTTTGGCAGGAAGGTACTTTATAGTTAGTAGACGTTGACTAAGAACAGATTTAGCGGGTTTAGCAACATGGTCAGATTAAGAAGGTCTGAGGGCTTTCACATGTTTGTAAAAATTTACTGTTTTTTTTTTGTACTAACAACCTGAAATTTAACAAGTCTAGAGTTTAGGAGTAGGAGATCTAAGCTAAGAAATTTGTAAGGAAGACCAGACTAAGGGCTCCCGTAAGTCCATATGAAATCCTTGGCTTTTGGTACCTCAAAAATTGGCAGAGAGATAGAATATAGTTAAGACATTTCAGGTAGTAATAGATTTTACGACAGGGCTGGTTTAAGGGAATATAATCGCTTCGATTGGCATTTGGCATTCGATTTGACATAGTACCCATCCACAGGCAGTCCAGACAAAGAGAGTCAAAATTTCTACGCGAACGAAGTCGCGGGCAACTGCTAGTATATTTATAAACAATAGATCACGAACTGCCTAAATATAGCTGGGCCTTGTTTTATATACGTAATGACACTAGCCATCTCGTGGCCCCCGACGCCCGGAGCGTCTCCCGCGACGGCTGGGATGAGAGGTTCTCTCCCTCTCACGTTCTGCCACCTCCTTCGCTGGCATCTCTGCTTTGCCGAAAGAGGCGACGGCTTCCTATTCCCTCTCGTCCCGGACCATGGCTTGCACCAGGGCCGGACGCGAGAAGTCGCCGCCGCCGATCGCCGCTACGAGAACACGGCAGGGCACCGCCTATCCGGGGCAGACCTCCACGCTGTGCTCAACCGTGTCCTCCAGCCGATCCTCGCAATGGTAGCATCCGGGCGTTACCTCCCGCCTGATTCAGTGCAGGTACCTCCCGAAACAACCGTGTCCGGTGAGGACCTGCGTCAGATGGAAGGTGAGGGCGCCGTGGCGCCTCTCCAGCCACTCCTCAAAGAGGGGAATTACCGCCGCTATCGTGGCTTGCCCTAAGCTGTTATCTTAATATTACAAAAACAGACACTTCAATTTTATTTTGTTTGTATGTTAGAATATAGATATTTTTCGTGGATTTTTCCAGGCTTAGAAACTTTTGTGTATACTGATCCATTCAAAAATTCGTTACGCGTTTAAAGCCTTCGTCAATTTTCCATGACTCTTACGCATGTTATCTCAGGTGTTAAAAATCTGTCAAGCGGGAGTCGAGACACGCACTTGGTAGGTTTTTTTTTTGTAGAATGAAAATGAACGTAACATTATCACGCCTGTAGTCCCCAAAGAATTAGGCAGAAACGTACCTAATAGTTCACCCATAGAAAAACCCAATAACACTTTGAACCTAGGACCTCAAATCAAATCAAAATAATTTATTTGGTAAATAAGGTACATAAAGTTGATAAAATATATGAAATTGTTCTCTTATTCTGCCTTTAATTTCGGCGTGCAAATATAAAAGTTACATATTTTTATTTATTTAAATTAATTACAAATGATTGGCTCCCGTCGGGAGCTGAACATTGCAAAACTAGTTCATTTAATGGCAGCCCCCGACGGACATTCTTGGGTTTTTTTAAGGTCCGTGTTTTATGTTATTTTATCCTTTTTCAATTAATTTTTAGCAGTCGTGGGTTTTTTCAAAAATTTTAATTTTGCTTTTTATTTTAAACTTTTTTTTAACTTTTTACTTTTTTAATTATGCTGCGGAACCCTAAAATCAGTACCTACATCATAACAACAGCAGTACAGGCCTATAAATACTCCAGTTGTCTTTGGTAATAGCTACAGTACTCATTTGGTATTACTCTACTAAGACAGTACAGCATAATATACCGAAGCACAATGTTCAAGCAATTATTTGTATTATTCCTCGTCGTCATGATGTTCGGAAGTGTGAGTATTCTTTGTCCTTATTTTGTAATGTCTGACTTTGCCAACATTTATTTTTGGGTGGGAAGGGAGTGTCAGACTTCTACTGACTAAAACCACCCATGTTCCCTTAGCCCTTTGTTTTCAGGGGCCGCGGTATCTCTTTCAAACAGTCCCGCAACCCCGACGAATTTGTCACCTGTATCGGTCAAGGAATTAGGTCTCCCTGGCATTTTACACAATTTTCGCTACGAAACTCATGTAGGTACAGTAGGCCTACGTGTCCGATACTTTCATTCCGGATTTTTGAATTTGATATGGTTTTCATAGGAGCTGGTGGCTGAATAAAAGCCACACTGGTCAAATTCAGATTAAGCCGCGCTTGCCTAGGTTGATCTGTCGATGGGTGGCAACGATTACATAGGTACCGAGTTTCCTTAGTGTCACGGAAACCACGTTAAGTCGTTGGGCTCTGGCTGTCATTTGACAGTCGTAACACCTGTAACGCTGTGACTATATAGTCAAGAAGCCAAAAGGCTAAGAAAATGATGATATGGCTTGGACAAACTTTAATATGTATAACGTTTAGTACGTCTAACCAAAGATCAGTAGTTCACTATGTACCTACGAGATATCCAAGCAAAAAAATACTGTTTTTTTTTTTACCTAAAATGTTGGATAACAGAATTTTTTGTCTATTACATCGTTAACTGATTATTTTTCATGTAAGTTCTTCTTTTTCTTATTATATTTTTTTACCATTGTCCTTTTTTGGTCGTCTGAATAATTTCTAAAAGTTTGTCCATCTATTTTAATGGGGTTTGATTGTTTATTATTTAATTTTATCATTCCAGAGCATGCAACAACAAAATGTAGGCTTAAACGCCGGTGGTGGCAGCAACACTGGAGGACTTGGAGGTGCAGGTATAGTATTTTTTTTTAATACTCCTGTCATCTTATAATGCCATGCCTGTAATTCCGGTTAAGGTAAGGTGTACCATAAAAGCCCCGTCGATGTTCCACACATTCGTACGAAGCGCTTAGCTAAATCTTATAGTATGCGCACAGCCAAGGAGTGGAACTAATCTGTGGTGGAACTCCCTGCCTGCTTCAGTTTTCCCGAGTTCAAATAACCCTAATCAGTTTAAGTCGCGAGTAAATAGGCTTCTTCTGGGTAAGCTCGTTCCATCGCAGACCTCATCTCTGCCCTTAGGGCAAGATTGAGGTCAAGAGTAAGCCCATTTCATAAAAAAGCACACCGAGGCGTTTCTAATAGCTTACGGGCATTTGGAATAATGGAACTACCCATATTTTATAAATCCGTCAATTCTACTGCTAGTCAAAGACTTCACCCCGTGATACCATGAAAAATTCGGTGGCACAACCAAAGAAATAAACAAAAAAAAATCACCAACTTCCGAAAGTTATTTAATTTTTTTTAGCTTTTTTGGTAGTCGCCTTTTTGCTAAAGGTTTTTACTGATTTAATACTAATAAACGCACTTTCGTTTCTTTAGGCACTCCTGCTAATGGCATTATTGGTAACGGTGCTAACGGTGGAGTAAATCCTGTTGACGCCGCTAAAGGTATTGCTAAAGGTAGAGTACCTTCCACTGGCGGCACTGGAGGCAATTGGGGCAAATAGAGTGGATTAGATTAATAATTAGAGCAGCGGTGGCCAAGTGACAGTGGGCCACCGAACCCAGACAGGTGCATTACTTTGTATAATGTATTTCATCACCGCTGCTCTCATACGGTGAAGTACACATCGTGAGGAAACCGGTATGTCATAGAAACAAAAAAATCTGCAACATGTGACATCTACCAAGCCGCACTGGGCTCGCGTGGTGGATTATAGCCATCCCTCTCCTGAGAGGAGGAGGCCTGAGTCCCTGCAGTGGGATCATTATTGGCTGATGATGATCATGATGAACAATTACAGTAAATATTTTAGCGTTAACAAGCTTTGGTTATCATTTTTTATGACCAATCCAAAAAATAAATGTTGGCTCCGATTGGAACTTTGCCAGAGACACCATCCATGGGCTAGTGAGAAATATGCTGCAGAGTGTCTGGCTGCAATTTTTTTTTACTCCATTTTACTGTAAACCTTTTGATTGTTTTTATCCTTTCCTGAATTTGAGTCAAAGTTAATTAATGTTTATTAATAATAAGACAATATTTTTGTTACCAAAAGTGCATTATTAATTTTATATTATTTGTTGCAGAAGGTAGATTTACAAAGAAAACATTCCTCCGAGAAGTAAATTATGTATTACTAAATATAATCGGTTTTACCTTATTTTTGTTATCAAAATTGTTTTATTTCCTTATACTGTAGACCATATTGTACATAGGTTTTCTAAAGTTGCTCATTACAACTAAAGTTCTTCTGTATTATTACCCGACTGCAAGGAAAGGGTCCTATGTGTTAATCCAGGGTGTCAGCTAACTCCATACCAAATTTTATTAAAATCGCTCCAGCCATTTAGAAGTGAAGAAGTAACAAACATACACACTTATAAACTTTTGGCTTTATAATATTAGTGTGATTTGGTATTCTTTGCAAATTATGCACATGGAAGTTTAGCAGCCACAGTTACTCGTAGTAATACATAATTATTGCCATTCACAATATAAAAGGTAGGCAAATACGATTTTTGTCTGACATTTATACTACAAAGTCGATGCTATCTATTCACATAAGTTCATCATTTAATGAAGAACTTAGTCTCACACATTATCTCACACTTAACAATTAAACCGCACAATAAAAACACAAGTACTCACGGTCTCCATTCTTAACTCGGCACAGGGGCTCCTCAAATTGTGCTGTAGTTAGGCACTTCAGGACCTTCAGGAAATACGGCAGAAGCTTGTCTTGGTGTTGTAAGTTACTCTGAAGGAAGTATAGTCCGAGGGCTATCGATGCTTCTTGGCTCCGAGGTGTCACAATCAATGTGGAACTGGCTTGGGGGCACAGCATGAACAAGGTGTTTACCTGGAATCCACCATTTGAATTTGTTAGCATGTCTATTTACCTCGTCTTATTACTAGTAGCAAAAAGTAAAACTAAAAGCTTAAAATTTCTCATTCGAATCACATCATCAATCGAATCAGATTGCCATAGACATGCCGAAGAAGTAGTAAGTTATAACAAATTTTGGCCTGATGTAGCAGTCATGCAGTCTTCTGATTCTTAACTAAAATTAAATTATGTTTTTGCCTGTGACTTCGCCTGCATCAATTATGATAGCTTGGCTAAATATGATTAATATAAATATAATTCATAGCTTATGAACATAATGCAAAGCCCTCAGCAAAGCCTATTTATTTGTTTGTGTTGTTTTTATGGGCCTGGCTTGGCTTTCATGCCATCGAGAAATATGCTAATAAGGAGAATTGTGTCCTGATATTAGCAAGTTTATAATACCTACTTATTTACATAGACTACTAAGAATTCTAAACCCAAATGTTCTATACAATATTGTGAATTTTAAGGCAAAAATAGGGTAAAAAGATCCTTAATGCTAATCCACTAATAAAAATCCGGCTCTAAAGACCAATGTCATTACCATTCACAAGATTAATTTAAAAGTTAAGAATGGGAAGAAATCACTTATCATTCACAGTAGACACCCTGTGAACATAGTGCTTATGTCATGATAGTTCTATGTTTAATTAGACATCGATATAGCAACAATACAATGATGAATCACTACGGTTTTCTGTTTTACACCTTTGATAACGAACTGACTGTTTGGGTGAGGTCATGCACATAATATTTTCAAAGTTAGAAAAAGAAACACTTGGAAAATGTCACTGAAGGCAGAACATAAATAATTTAATGCACTGTAAAAACAAGGACATTGTGGTTCTTCGTATACCTAAGGAGGATTTTTCAGGAAAACAACACCATTACAAAATTTACAATATTGCAAAATACGTGTCGTAAATTTTACCTTCTCCCATGGCGTCGGGTTTATACTCGACAAACATCGAGCCAAATGTTGCACAGTCTGTCTAAAGAATTCGTTTTCATCCATGGCTTTGTTTATATTATTCGTCTAAATACATTTTAATTTAAAATACACGATTACGATCGACGATATCAGCCGATCGTAATTTGACAGTTTATCAATATGTCAAAGTAACGCTCTGTTCCACGCTCGTAAACAAACTTAACAAAAGACTTTTGGTTGGGTTTTTCAAGTATTTTAAATACCATGCATTGCAAAAACACACATCTCACACTTTTATTTTATTACTGTTATCTACTTCAAAGCTATATCCTAAAGAAAGGCATAATAAACTATTGGTTTTCAAACTCGTCTTTAGGCTTAGAACGGAGCGTTACACCGAAGACGTTCCATTAGAAGGTGAAGTTTTTTAGTGTTGGGACTTTACAATAATAAAATTACTGTAAATCATTAGCAAATTGTTCTCTAGAATGTTCCTGTCAGGAACTTCCTGAACAATTATTACGAGTTTTCTAATAGTCCAAGATCCCAGGGCCGCCAGACGTCACGTATCTTCTGACGAAGGAAATGTGGGCGATTGAGTAGTGTTAGTATGAACTAAGAACACACTACTCTACTACCAGCTAGTACACACGGCTACACATCAAGCTATACAAAACCAGTTAATCTTGGCCTCACTTTACTAGATCTTTTCGCACAATGAACGATCAGATTATACTGGTTTTGTATAGCTTGATGTGTGTAGCCGTGTGTACTTAAAGCTAATTGATCGAAATATTGCCATGCTATATTGGGCAGGCGCTCCAAAATGCATCCGAGCGTTGAAAGCAACGTTTTCAACAAAATTCTGAAGACACAGGCAATGGACAGATCCTGTTGAATGCCCACCGAATGAGTCCAGTGGAGGTCGGTATGTCAGCCACACGAGCGATACCATGCGATCTCAGGTAAACAGCCACAATACGTTTAAGTCTAAACTTTTTGGGAACTTAAAAGCGTCTGTTAAGCAAAACGGCCGCTAGGAAGTGTCTGCGAGTATTGGCAACTTATTTTTAAGGATATTTCCTACAATATACGTAAAAATCAGCTAATAGAAAATACGTGAAGTAATTTTTTTGTGTACCTACCTTGATGACCTGATACCTGAAAATTGGCCGTCTTAGCAAGCTAGCTGGTGTTCGTGCGTTCTTAGTACATACTAACGCTACCCAATCGTCCACATTTCCTTCGTCAGAAAATACGTGACGTCTGGCGGCCCTGGGATCTTACTCTATAAATATGACTACTCCTTACTCCTACGAGTAGAACTATAGATACTTAGGTATACCAAACGGATAGGTACATTTGTTTTGGGAAAATATTCTGAAAACAAAACCGTTGTTGTTAGTTCTTGTATTGGCCATGTGCCAAAAGATCTTTCTTTCTGCCACTATTAACTTATCTTGGTTCTTTTGGCGCGTGGCCATAGTCGGAACTAACACCGCCATCTTGTATTGCAATGAAACAGCAAACTTAACATTTTATTTTAAATGTATTTTATTCTCTATAGGCAATTGCAGCAATTTGTTTCAGTTTAGCTCGGGTCACTTTGCCAGTAGATGTTCGGGGTAACCTCTCCATAAAGATGACTCCTCCCCGCAAACGCTTACTGTAGGAAAGTTTGTCTGTAAAATAAAAAAAATGCATTTAGTAAATATTGTAGGTACCTAAACATTGAGGTATAGGTATACGTAGTAGGTATGTACCTACATTATACCTCAATGTAGGTACCTAAGTATATATTCCACAAAAGCTCTAGTTTCCACAAAAGTAGGTAGGTACCTACTGCGTTACCATTTGCCTATGTTATGCAAAATGTTTCTAATATCTACTCACTAGCAACCAGCTCCTTGATCTCATGCGCAGTAACATTAAAGCCAGGTCGTCGCACGACACAGGCGACTGGATGCTCTCCATCGAAGACATTGGAGACACTGGTTACACTGACATCCAGGACACCGGGATGCTGCCGAATCACTTCTACTAACTCCAACGGAGCTATCTGAAAAAGTATTTCTGATTAGACTTTCCTGGCTGGTGGCCATGACAATTTTAGTTTAGTTTTCAGAAGTTCCAGTGGACGAGACAAGTGCCATTGGTCGGCAACTAACACCCTGGCTGTTCCTCATATCCTAAAACCGATGCAGCGGGAGAATTGGGCGTAGAGGCGGGATAGGCTTTTGCGCCCTACCTTACGTGACGGTGGGGACATCCATGAGGATTTTCAACCCGAGGAACAAACAAGAAAAAAAAAATTGAGAATGATAGGAATAGGCTAGTGTAGGTTTGCTAGAACTAGGGATCACGAAAGGGTATTTTTAATTAGAGGGGAAAGGGAGAACCGAATGACCGCTAGAAAATTTTATAATTAGCTGAACAACGGCTCTGTAAAAAGAAGTTAAGTACTGCTAATTCATAAGTCCAGAGAAAACCCCACTCAAAGGCTGCGGTTCCACAGAGGCGGAGCGGAGCAAAGCGGAGACGAGCTGTGCAACGATTCACCAATCACATGGCTTGAAATCCACATCTCTTACCAGCTATGTGGATTTTAAGCCTTGTGATTGGTGAATCGCGGCAGAGCTCGTCTTCGCTCTGCTCCGCTCCGCCTTAGTGGAACCGCAGCCTTAGGAAGTCTTTAACGAGGTCAATTTTATTTTGGTTTCAAGGAAACTTTCCTAAGCACTATCGTATTTTCTTGGCTTAAATTAAGTCTCACATGATAATTCCTGTACTTGATGAGCATGCCAAGACGTTCCACAAAGTAATAGTTGTCATCTTTGTCTCTGTACAACAGGTCTCCTGTTTTGAACCAACCATCTTCTGTGAATACTGCGGCGGTCTGTTGTGGGTTGTTGTAGTATTCCTGTAACAATTTCAATTTGAAAAACATTAGCAATGGCTAAAGAAAAGACCTTTCCAGAATTTTCCGTAGTGGTCGGGAAAGGAGACTGGTACCGGGTTTGACTAACTTAATCAGTGATAACTTCACCTAAAAATCTAAAATCCTAAATGCATGAATAAAATCGCAGTGTTTGAGTTTCAAAGATTGGCGTGGGTTTTTTCCGCCCGAGGCCGACCGGAAATTTGTCACCCAGAAGGAAAATACATCGCTGGTGATGGTTCTTGTATTTACTTTCTGTGTTTTGACCTGATCCGCTAGCAGCCTCGTAGCTTTCATGGTCGCACCCCCTCCTAAAATTAAAATGCCCGCTATTCACTGTGCAATCATATTAGGCATTTATAATTGTGTCGCTTAGTTTACCTGAAAATTAAGGGCTTTCAAAAGGAGAATGACCAAAGTGGCCCAAAAAACTTGGTAAAAAACATCAAGTCGTGCCCCCAGATTTGCGACATAGCTCATTTGAAAGATGGGTTCAAATGCAACATTTTCTGTTATTGGACCGAAAACATCTATCCCACAGAAACATAATATGTAATATATTAGCTTTAAAACGTGAATGATCAAATTGGACCAAAAATTGATAAAAAAATCAAGTCGTCTATTAGGTACTAATAATTGGTGTGCGCATTCTAAGTTGTAATTTTTGAAGACACAACTGTATTATTCGAAGGTCCTCATGATTAATAGAGGTTGAAGCTGATGGATGATGTTGATGTGACCATGTCAGGGTAAGATACTTACTGTGAACATGGGCCCTTTCACCCACAGTTCTCCTGGTGTATTTGGCTTCGTTATTTCTATCTCCGTGTCAGGATCCATTAGCTGAAAACATAAACAAATGGAAATAAATCACACAGTATCAGTTCCTTTTAATGATCCCCTTTAAACCTTGGTCCAAAAAGAGGTCATGTCATCAAATCAATTTATTGCAAACGTCAAATGGAAGTACAAGTTTTCAGCCTGTTAGTATTGATCTAAGGTTTTCAGGTTCTATTTATGTAAATGGCTCGTCAATTATAATGTTACAAAAATAGTTTTGGGTGGCTCGATGTGGTGGCGTCTGTACTTTTTTCATTAATTTGTTTTTCGCGTTCACTGTCCCTTGGCAATTGGCCTTGGCCCTTACGCTCATGCGACACGCAGTGGCTACGCGTGTCGCATGAGCGTAAGGGCCAAGGCCAAACGGATGACAACTGTACAGTCCATAACGAAAGGAGGGCTCTTAGTGCTCTTACCATTATTTTATGTATTTCTGTAGGCTTTCCGCAACTGCCCAGGGGTCCATTCGTTTCAAGCGAGAACACTTGACCGAGAGTTTCTGTTTGTCCATACACCTCTGCTGCAAGTGCGTCTTTTCGTATTCTTTTCTGCGGAAAATAAGTAATACAAAAAACACATAACCCTCCTTTTGGGCTTCGCCGCAGTCGGGTAATAACTAAAGTACTAGAGCACCTTGCTAAATAGTTGGCAATAGGGGATCGGACAAAAAAAAACTAATTAGTCCGTCAGATAGATTTCCTAAAATTATTGGACACGTATTTTTTCTTTTTTCACGTAAACTTAAAATGAAGACGATACAGTGCTTCGAAAACTCGTGTGACGTCATAAGATAGTGCGTTTTGACGACACAAGTGACGTTTCAAGCCCCACTCCAAGATCTTTGACACGTTTTATCTTCGTCATTTTTTATTGATTTGATAAAACAAAAAACACGTATTCAATATTTTTCGATAATCTAACTTACGGGCTAAACAGAATCATATTATTTTGACCCTGTCCGATCCCCTATTGGGTATTTGACTACTTTTTTTTTACTTGTGATTCGGAAACAGTAAATAAAAAGGTAGACAAAAGTAAAAAAAAATTGTGTACCTAATATTATGTATCTTAAAAAATGGCTTAGTTTAAACCGATTTCAAAGGACGTGTTAGACAGAGACAGCGCTACATAGATGTGACGTCATACATATTGTCATACCGCCATAGTTACGTAGTACAAATGGCCGTTTACCGCGACAAGGGTAGAAAGTGCCCCCATCAAAAACTTGTAAAGCGTGCATGTAGCTACTCCATTGTTTGATCGGTTTTATTACTTTTTTACACATCGTATTATTTCTTTTAGGTCTTTAAAATATTTGACATTTTCAAGTAGGTACCCAATTCAATAGATGAATAGAAGAAAGTATTTTCACTTACTTAAATGAAAATTCAGTTGGTATTTAAAGTATGCACTTCTACACCCAACAACTCGCGTACAACAACAGATATTTGCTTTTATACAATTTCGAACATAAGCTTGGCAAGCACCTTTTTTTAAGGATGAGAATTCATCCAAATTTGAATGACTCCTCCCGCTCTAGGCGGAGCAGAAGGGAGTGCCAAGGTCTATAACAGAAAAAAAAACCCATCCGTGTTTCTTCTAATGCCCTTTGTGTTCCAGCCTTCCAGGGCCGCGGTAAATCTTTCGAGCAAATTTCGCAACGCTGTCAGGACTGGCAAGGAACTTGCTTGCTACTAACCGATAGGTTTACAACACTGTCCATACATACATCGCTAAATACGAGACCCATATAAATCGGGCGTTAAAGCAATAATAAACATGAATGACATACCTTCAACTCACAAATGAGGTCTTTATGCACCTTACCGCCTGCTACCATGACTAGATCAAAAGAAGTGAAGTCGCACTCTTTTTCGTGTTTCAATATAGAATTCAACATGGACGGCCCCAGTAGTGCATGGACTGGCTGCAAAGAAAAGATGGTGAGTGGGTTTTCAAGGAGTGGTATCTTTGGATGAAGTCGTTAAGCACGATAAAGCCGTTAGTCCCGGTTGACATTTTGGTACCTAGTCGGTGACCCGAAAATTTGACAAATAGTCTTTAAAAAAGGGGTATCGTACAGATAGGTAGTCACTCAATGTAAAAATACTGGTATTCAGCTGCATCTAGTAAGATTGGAAGCGACACGGTTGGGAAAAGGCTATAGGCTGATGATGGTGATCTTTAGATGAAGTCGGGGGCCCTGGAGATCGTATTGTAAGTAAGTACCTAATTAATACGAGAATGTAGACCGCTGACCTGGTAAAGGTTGCAGGAACACGCTTGATGCGGTAAGCATAATTTTTGGCATTACTTGGGGAAAACCTATATCTAGAAGTGGACGTTATTCGGTTGAATGGTGATGTTAAGGTGAAGGCGACGAGGTTGCCCGCGAAATTCGAATTTTCTTACGTTTTTTACAATTTCCAAATGGGATTCGCGGCAGTAACAAATGTCTATTTACTGAATAATAATGATCACCAATACAACCGTTTCAGTTCATATACCTATGTCTCAAGAGTGACTATTTGATGCCTTAAGCACGAACTCGCTGATCAAGTCCCGGTGATAACATACCGAGAAACAGGGACATGGCCAAAAATCTATGTAGGGCGTAATTACAAAAAATCTTTCTAATCTTTTTAAAATAAACAATTCCGTAATTCCTAAACTACATTGTTTTTATAAAGGGTGGGAAGCATTGATATATAAAAACGGGTTTTTATATATCAATGGTGAGAAGACACTGATTTTATGATCTAAAATAAAATACCTGGTCTAATCGTTTGCACGTCGATCCCACCCCTCTCCTAGAGGGGAGGCCTGAGTCCCTGCTGTGGCAAAATTATAGGCTGATGATGATGATCCAACGTTTAACCAACCAACCTTACCCGATACTCCTTGATAATATCGATTACGTGGTCTGCAGTAGGAGGCAGGGAAGTCTGAACCTTGCAGAGGTTGTACAAGGGCATAGCTATCGCGTTGAAGAAGCCTGCGATCCACTGCACCGGAGATAGGTGTAATGCTGTAGGGTTTCTTGCATTACTGTAAAATTACAAAGCTTTATTATTGTATTCCTTGATGGATAGCAGCATCTAAAGTTGATGACATCCTCTACTGTCACAGTCGCAAAAGAGCGCGTCGTCTTGCAATTAAAATTAATTAATGTTTATAAAATGGGTCTCTAGGGTCAATAACTCTTATAAACTCTACCGTAACAGTGAAGCGTTTTATCATTAGATAACACTGGAAACTGAATATTTGCCATGCTTACTGTTTGTTTCGAACTCCCGATATTTTGACGCAGTTGCAAGCACCATGATTACGGATAAAATGAAGTTGTTTAGGTTAACGTCAACAGTCTGATTAAAAGAGTGTCCATGGAGTTTCTTGCCTGTTCTTCTCCATAAAGATCTACTCTTTGGAATGTGCAACTACAGTTGCAGTCCTATCACAGTTATGACTTAATAGTCCAAGATCCCAGGGCCGCAGACGTCACGTATTTTCTGACGAAGGAAATGTGGGCGATTGAGTAGTGTTACGAACTAAGAACACTCTACTACCAGCTAGCTTGCTTGGACGGCCAATTTTCAGGTATCTTCATTATTTTGTGTACCTTGATGACCTGATACCTGAAAATTGGCCGTCCAAGCAAGCTAGCTGGTCGTAGTGTGTTCTTAGTTCATACTAACACTACTCAATCGCCCGCATTTCCTTCGTCAGAAAATACGTGACGTCTGGCGGCCCTGGGATCTTGGACTATAAATCTTGTGGCCGAGTGGCTGGACTAGAAATAGCGTCATCTTTATGTTTTCGGCCAAAGTAAGAATAAATGCTTTGCGTTTAAGTCTGCCTATATTCGCCTTGGTGTGCCCCGATGATGTCCAGGCTACGCCGTGACCAACAAATGACGTCGAAGGTGCCATTCTCTTCATTTTATACTGCGCAGACATAATAAGATGCCTACTGAAATGTAAGTACCACATATACGCCGACGATGTGCAACTATAAATTCTTTCCACCCAGACGAGCATGACGCGCCATCAAGCACCTAAACGATGAACGAATCGCTGCTTGGTCCGAGGAGAATTGCCAGTCGTTTACCCCACAACAACTAAAATATGGGTTCCTGAACTTCCTAGCCTGACTCCAGAGACACGGCCTTAAGGTTGTTAAAAACTCACTAAACTTACTCATTAGCTTCGAACTGTTTCGTTTGTCGCAGTATCCTATCGATCCAGGGTTTATGTTTGAAAGCAGCTACCTTCAGCTCACCGGTCGTACCACCCGTGCTGATTAACCAGAGGTAGATCGATTGAATGTCGAATTCTGCTGGACTGGAGAAGAAGAGTACTAGTTTTAGTTGCTTACCTACTATAATACACAGCTGGGTTTAGTTAGAATGATAAAAATCTATGAGCCCCCACCATTATTCACAAACAATCGAATCGAGACCGAATCGAATATGTCGTATGTGTATCTCGCTCGCTCTCTATCTCGTAATGCCAAAAACGTACCATTGTAGTCTTATTGTAGTAGTTATTGAGAGATTTTCGATATTATTTTAGCACCATAGACTTCTTATAGGTTTCCCTGTAATCTATAATTGTTGAACTAATTTCTGTATTTTTTTATAAATATTAGGCGCTTCAGTTTTAAAGATAAGGGGAGGGGGGAATGGTCGGGCAGACAGACGGACAGAAAGACACACGAGTGATCCTATAAGGGTTCCGTTTTTACCTTTTGAGGTACGGAACCCTAAAAAAGATAGACATACGACGTATTCGATTGATGTGAATAGGTATGCTGAACAGGTTTTCTTTGCTTCGGGCCTTCGGCTAACCTGTGTCCGGAGTCTAAGACTTCCAGGTTCACTAAACGAGGTGGAGAGTACCTATCGCTTACCGAAATTCCTTCCAATCTTCTTCATCGTACTCCCGAATGAAGTTCTGCATGGAATATCTGCCATCAGAGAACGTCACGATTCTGGTGTCCAATCCCAGTTCTGCGACAGCATCCGTGAAATGCTCGCACTGACAAAATGCTATCTTCGGTGTTGTTATATTAAATAGTTTCTTAATTTCCTCTGAAAGTTGAAAACGAAAACCGTTCATCATTAATTTATTTCTGTCTGATTATGATGCGTAAGACTCTGTTGAGGAAAGCGTCGAAACAAAGTAGGGTCCAGCTGACATGATAAAAGCTTTGCAGGTGCCTAACTTATAAAATAAAAATTATTTCACTTCACTACAGTCAAACTACAGTAGTATAAAATAAAGTTGCTTCCCGCTGTCTGTCCCTATATGCTTAGATCTTTAAAACTACGCAACGGTTTTTTTTGCGGGTTTTTTTAATAGACAGAGTGATTCAAGAGGAAGGTTTTAGTATCTTTTTTGCACCCGTGCGAAGCCGGGTGGGTCACTAGTAAAATATAAAACTAAGGGATTTTTGAGGCACTATTACACCACTAAACGGGACCATATAAAATGGCTTCGAGACCTTTAAACAGGGGAGGGTTCTGGTGGGAAATAATTTAAGACTTCACTGTAGCTATTGAGGTAGGTACTTATTTTTATTTTTAATTATACGATTCGGAAGGTACTGAATACTACGCACGTTACACTATGGCTTTGTTTGCATTCATCATCATCATCTGCCTAGCCTTTTCCCAACTATGTTGGGGTCGGCTTCCAGTCCAACCGGATGCAGCTGAATACCAATATTTTACATGGAGCGACTGCCTATCTGACCTCCACAACCCAGTTAATACGTGTGATATGTGTTTGCATTGATAGCCTATAATAATGATGTGACCGTTGGACTGCCAAGTCATAAGGTCTCGAGTTCGACTAGGTAGTGTTTTTTCGGATTCATGTGCATATTGCATATTGATCCCTTGCTGGGTCCATAACTTAACTTCGAGAGTCATAACAATATGTTAGACTAGCTGATGCCCGCGACTTCGTTCACGTGGAAATTTCGATGTGTGACTGTCTCGTTGATCGAGTGGTCTCAAGTGCAACTACTGAGGATGAGGTCAGGGGTTTGATTGCAAAGTGTTTTCGCAGTAGAAGCCACGGAGCGCGGTTTTCGTGCCCGGTCGATGGCAATATTATATCTATAGACATCAAACGCCCCCTATTACATGGCGCTTGAACATTACTGGCGAAATGTGTGTTTACGATAAGGTACACCACTGCCTAACTCTCACGGGATTATGGCGTAATGTTATTTTTACCCGACTACGGCAAAGCCAAAGGAGGGTTATGATTTTGACTGGCTATGTATGTATGTATGTATGTAGGTATGTATGTATGTGTGTATCTTCATCTGTTCCCTCATAGCTTCTAATCTACTTATCCGAACTCGACATATGAGGTATCGTTAGAACCGTGTTAATTTTCCGCTGAACATAGGCTACGTGACGTGTCACAAAAAGCGATTTGGCGCCCTCTAGCGGACAAAAAGTAAGGCTTAAAAAATAAAAATGGAGATAAATACGCCGTGTTTGGTATCATTTGAAAGGGCCTCACTTGTACATTTCCAAAATATTGCTCAAATTTAAAATCATGCCCTCTAGCGGACAAAAAGTCAAGAGTAAAAAAAAATATTTAACACCAAAATTGTTTAAATAAAAACTACGGCTTTTCTTTTTGTTCTATCCTGAAAATCTTGTTTCATACTTTTTCAGCGTCGTTTTTTTTGTCTTAATCGGGTTTTAGTTTTTTACTTTTTTTTTATATATGTCAGACCTGACGGCTTGATTACAAAAGGCGTCCTTATGGGCGCTGTCATTATGAGCGACAGCGGCTTGAATCAAAATAAAATGGAGTTAAGACGACGATGCGCGATTAACTTATTTCTCATTTCGCGATTAACTTATTTCTCAAAATGTACAAATAAATGCCTTGTTCTTTGGTGACAGCTCTCTTACTCAACCACTCTTCATCATTTATATTAACCGCTCAAATTAGGAAAACTGTTGGCACTGGATGGGAAAACTCTTCGGAAAGTGGAATTTTCGCATCTACATCTAATTCCAGGCGACTCTCTCCTGTTTAAAGCAGCTTATTTGCAAAGAAAGACCATGTGAAAGTTCCATGGCCAGTCGCAGATTTTTGGTAATGTTGCAAGTTGGGGTATTCAGCGGCAATTTGTAAACGGAAAGTTCAATCTGGCCATTGTTGAGCAAAGTTGCAGCAATGCCCGAGGAAGCCACAGCGATAAGACGGCACGGTTGGTGCAGTGCCTCGGCGTTTGACTGTGGCGCTGCATGTCCTGTATTCGATTCCCGCACTGAACAAATAGATTTACGTCGTGGGTCTTATCTAATTTTAATAAGGTTTTTATTTTAAAGTTTTTACAGCTGTTTTTCTTACTGTTTACCGGTCAATTTGTATATGTTGACCATTCGACGACAAATATTAACACCGCAATTCCGAAAATGGTGTCAAATGAACAATGCCATTTGTCGAAGGCGAAGTTAAACTGCCAAAATTTAATGCATGGGAAGCAAACACACACAGGGCTTAGGCTATGTAGTTTCCTGCATGAATGGCGCGCGGAGGCACTACACTGGGGCGTAACTCCGCTGCCGTGGCATATTGCCGCTTGGCGGACAGACCCCCCCGGTGTGATTTCATGGCGACATGGAGACAGCGACTGTCGCAACCCCGTACAGGGCACAGTGGTGGTAAGTCCCCTCTTTGAGGAGTGGCTTGAGAGGTGCCACGGCGCCCTCATCTTCCGTCTGGCGCAGGTCCTCACCGGACATGGTTGTTTCGGGAGGTACCTCCACCGAATCAGGCGGAAGGAAACGCCCGTGTATGCTACCATTGCAAGGATCAGCCGGAGGACACGATGGAGCACACCGCGGAGGTCTGCCCCACTTGGGTGGAGCCCCGCTTGTGTTGAGCCCCGTCATGTTCTCTTAACGGCGATCGGCGGCTCGACCTCTCGCGTCCGGCCCTGATTCAAGCCATGGTGCGGGGCGAGAGGGAATGAGACGCCGTCGCCTCCTACGGCGAAGCAGTGATGCTAGCGAAGGAGGTGGTGGAACGTGAGAGGGAAAGAACCTCTCGTCCCAGCCGCCGCGTGAGACACTCCGGGCGTCGGTGGCCACGTGATGGCTTCCGGCCACCATAGGCGCGGGCCTGTGGACGGTAAGTAGTGGGCTAGCTCGCCGTCCGCCCGTCTTATGACGACGACAGGCCGTGTCGAAGGCGGTTCCACGCGCGCCTCAAAGAGATGTCAGCAATATGGAAGGGGACCGCAAGGGCCGCCGCTCGTCGCGTTTGCTGGTTGGTCGAAAGAGATATCAAAGAAGGAACATGGGTGCGTCAGCATCATTTATACTAATCAAGAGTACCTTTTGCATTATCGTCACTGTTTGAAAAAGTCGATTTAAAAGTTCTTGTGAACACATCTATTAATTAGCACCGTTTTGGTGCAATAGATGTCGTTGCATGTATGTTTGATGATATAAGTTCTTCTTAAACACTTTAAATTCGTATATCTTTTGATAGAGATGATCGACCGATTACAATGAAACAAAAACTAAAACCTTTATCATATTAGTTTTTAAATGTACACTTAACTTAACTGACAACATACAAATAATCTAAAAATTACAATATTTTTTTGATTATTTGTATGTTGTACACACACACAACAACAGAAAACATTTTTTTTTTCTAAATAATATGTTCAATAAACAGAAATTACTCTACAGATTTATTATATTGTATTTAAAATTAAAAGTGGATTGTATTAATCAACTCTGAATTGGTTTGAAAACCATATAGCAACAAAATAAAAACAAATACTTGAAACTTACAAAAAGTGAAAACCGGTTGGGGATCGAACTCGCGAACATTTTTAACATTTTTGGAAATCTTTAACATTATAAAAAATCACAAAAAGTGGATACTGACTGTGATTTGAACTTGCGTACCTTCGTCTACAGGTCAGCCTCCGTACCGTTAGACTACGTACACCAGTGGCAAATAGTTTGAAATAGACCTTCTATTTTAATATAGTATGACAGTTGACAGTTCGATTGTGGTTCGATACCGGAAATTTGAAATGACGTAAGGTACTCAGCTTTCTCTTGGATTTGCAACGCTCGCACCAAGCGCCTAAAGTGAAAAATTGCACAGCACGCTCGATGTCCCTTGCGTTATTTTGTATTTCGAGTATCAAGCTGTGAAACAGTTGAGGGTTATGGATAATGCAATACTGCTCACCCCCTTAAGTTATTATGGGGATAATATATAGCCCATGTGTTATTCCAGACTATAATCTACCTCTGTGCCAAATTTCATTCAGATCCGATCAGCCGTTCTGGCGTGAAAGAGCAACAAACATCCATACATCCATCCATCCATCCATCCATCCATCCATCCATCCATCCTCACAAACTTTCGCATTTATAATATTAGTAGGATTAACGGAAAGTCGACTGAAATAACCACTTTTAAATCGTTATACCTACCTACATAGGTCCTAAATTTTTTAAATACCTATACAATGGTCTCCCACATAATATTGTTTTTCGAATTCATTTCTTTGGCTATTTCTCCTGTTTCCTGGGTCCGTTTACACACTTTTAAACTCACATACACAAACCAAACACCCAGACCCGGAAGAAGTATTTGTATGCCTTATCATTTGTTGCGAGCGGGGAATGAACCCGCGAAACACAGCGCAACTTTCAATCACTCAGCAACTGCGCCAAATGTGCCGTCATATTGTAATCTGTGCATTTACTGTGATGTCTTTAGTGACACTCGCAAGATTAAGACACATCGAGTGACGCAAGAATCATTAAAATCGGCCATCAAAATTGGTATCCTCAACCTGAGTCCTCAACAAACACACGCCCATAACATACATAAACTGATAAACACATTACCCTCCTTTGCGTAGCACTGTTGGGTAAAAAGCGTCTGTACCTACGGAACCACTGCCACCTGCCTTTTTTCTTATACTTTTCTTATACTACTGTTGCTTACCAAACTTGAACATAGGATCCACCCCAACAATAGGCATTCCATTCAGCAGCGCCGCATAGTACGGTATATGTAGATCTAGGTGGTTCTTCCCGTGTAAGGCCAGCACATCTCCTGGTTTGGCTCCGAAGCGGCGCAGACATTTCGCCAGACGAATGGAGCGGGCCAGGACTGAAGCGTTCGTCTCTGATTTTCCGGTGGATGCATCAATCTATAACGGGAGAACGTTTAACTTAGGTTACCGTAAGCATGAAAAACTTCTTCTTTGCTTAAGTTTTTTGTGATAAATGTAAAATACAAAAAAAAAAACTGTAAGAATAATTATCTGGTAATTTTTTTTTAATACTCTTTGTCTGGAGGTCTGTTCCGGTTAATTTTCGAAAAGGCTGTACCGATTTTGATTTCAGACTTCAATAATAATACTGTTTCGGGCAGCCCATGGGGCATGGAAGCACTTCCCACTATCGAAAGCGGCCTTAACAAACGGAGACTCCGCCATCACTGAACACGGCACTTTTAACAAGCACCATAGGAGTCACAGACAGCCTACTGTGTCGAGCCTGCATGGAAGGCTGAAGTGTATGTATGCTCCCTAACAGTGTATAACGTAGTAAGTACGCTCCTTTAGAATATAAGTATTCATTTAAGCTAAGTAAGCACTTTACTTTAATGCATTGTAAAATATATTCCTTTCGTACAGTGATTAAAGCACATTCGATCTAGTTGGTTGTCTGATTTACTCGACCCTAGAAACCCCAACATTTCATGGCGACCCTGCCTTAAGGTCTGCCAAGGGGCAGATTAAGCAAAGTTAAGATGTGTAACTCCAAGGTGGAAAAGGACGATGTGTTCCTAAATCAAAATGCTGCTGGCGGAAACAATGACGCCCTTCTGAAGGACATCGGAGGACACATGGAGCGGCTGAGCACGATCACTATAATTATTCTCGCAGCCATAACTCTCCTGGTAATTTACTTCTTCCTGAAGTACTACCGCAGCTGCCATCGTCAATGGATGCAAGAAGAAATCGGACTCAGCGCAATTCAGCGCATAAGGGCATCCCTACGTGGAAGAGTGGAAGGTACACCTGCTAACTAATTAATCCAGCATCAGAGCCATAAAAAACCGAAAAACAGCGCCATAAATCAGTGAATTGCAATCAGTCAGACTCATACCTATCAATTTGTTTTATAACGCAAAAACTTAAACGACGTAAAACAGTGCACGAAGACTCAGTGAATATGATACCTCGCGGCTAAAAGTGCAACGTGTGAAATACTTGTGTGCCGTTTCGCAGTAATTATGTTAACATGAT
This sequence comes from Diarsia dahlii, assembly GCA_949775195.1. Lineage (NCBI taxonomy): Eukaryota > Metazoa > Arthropoda > Insecta > Lepidoptera > Noctuidae > Diarsia > Diarsia dahlii. The sequence goes on along the minus strand of OX459210.1, from coordinate 6,903,661 downwards.
CATTTTGTTTATTCCATTAGGAAATAAGGTTTATTAATTTTATTTTGGTAATATTCTATTATGACTGATGTTTTGTTAGAAAAATATAATGTTCTGGTAGATATTAGAAAATACTTAATTAAGAAAGGACAGACTAGGTATAAAGGTCAAGTTATTGAGACAAAGTTAGGTGAGGCAAAAAATATATTTAAGGAATGTGGAAAAATATTGTTACTTTTAGAAAAAGGCAAGGATACGGAATTAGTTGCATCAGCATTGGATATATTTCAGAATATTAGGATAACTTTTGAGGAAATAAATAGTTTATGTATTTTCCCAGAAATAGAATCTGACAAAATGGAGTTTGATCTTAAAGTGGCATGTAGTTTGCTTCCAGCAATGGACGGTGTAGAAGGAACAACTAAACGGTTGATAGATTCGATCGAGATGTATGCAGATATGCTGGATGAGAAAGGTAAGACACTACTTATTACATTCGCCCTTAAAAGTAGATTGTCCGAAAATGCCAAGTTACACATTACAGGGAATTATAAGACCATTCAAGACCTAATTAAAGATTTGAGATGCCATCTATTGACCCAAAAATCCTTTACGGCCCTACAGACGCGTTTGCAAAATATACAACAGGGTTCAAGTAGCATCGAGGAGTTTGCCACAGAAGTTGAAAAGCAGTTTACTGAACTCACATCACATCACTTGGACATGACTACTGAGGTATCCTCTACTCCAAGGCCTGATCAACCTAAGGTAGTGGAAATCCTCAAACGACCGACTGACAGCATTGAATTGATATTATTTAGTAATAATAATACTATAAAGCAATAGTGACAATGGTAACTGCAAATTCGTTCCTGAAAAATCAGCAATTTATGTGATTTCTCGATCGTTATCGACCGTAAGTGTGTTAGCGAGAGAATTTACAACGTTTTTGCAAGCAAATCAAAATAAACGAGCTCATAATAATTAAAACGAAGCGCTATGAAATTTTTGTTAACAATTTTATAAAGGAAATGAGTCATTTGAATGACATTCCTAAACTACTTGTTATTAAAGATGTGACAAGAGTTACTGACAAAGACACGAAAACAGTGATCTTAAATGACTTCCACTTATTACCCACCAGCGGCCACGCGGGAATAAACAGAATGTTAAATAATATTAGGAAGTACTATTATTGGCCAGGAATGACTACGTAACAGAATTCGTACAGAAATGTAGAAGTTGTCAGATTCAAAAGCATTCTAATAGACATACAAAGGAACCAATGGTTATAACATCAACAGCTTCCACTGCTTTTGAAAGAGTAAGTTTAGATTTAATGGGTCCTTTAGATGTAGATAATTTAAATTATAAGTACATTCTGACATTACAGTGCGATTTAACAAAATACGTTGAAGCCTATCCTTTAGAGAGGAAAGATACTATTTCTGTAGCTAGGTTATTTGTAAACAATTTTATTCTGAGATATGGTATCCCTAAAGAAATAATAACAGACCAGGGAACAGAGTTTATGTCATCAGTTTTTACTGAAATTTGCAATTTGTTGCTTATAAATAAACTGCATTCAACAGCTTATCATCATGAAACTCTGGGAGGATTGGAAAACACTCATAAGGTTCTAGGAGCTTATCTTGGGATTCAGTGTGATAATAATAAATCAGATTGGAGCAGTTGGCTTCCATTCTGGTGCTTTTCATTTAACACTGCAGTACACTCTGAGACAAAATACACTCCATTTGAGCTAGTATTTGGAAAGAATTGTAATTTACCATCCAATATTGCACAAAGTTCTTATGTTGATCCATTATATAATCCTGATTCTTACCCTTTGGAACTAAAATACAGACTACAAAGAGCACAAGCTGAAGCTAGAAATAATTTATTATTTAGTAAGGAATTAAGAAAAAATAAATTTGATAAAAATGTAAACGGATTAAAATATAAGAGTGGAGACTTAGTTCTAATTAAAAATCAAGTAGGAAATAAGTTAGATAACATTTATTTAGGACCATATAGAGTGATTGAAGATGTATCACCCAATGTTAAAATTTTAAAAGGTGACAAAGAATATGTAATTCATAAAAACAATACGAAACTGAAATGCCATGAAATGTTGGGGTTTCTAGGGTCGAGTAAATCAGACAACCAGTTAGATCGAATGTGCTTTAATCACTGTACGAAAGGAATATATTTTACAATGCATTTAAGTAAAGTGCTTACTTAGCTTAAATGGATACTTATATTCTAAAGGAGCGTACTTACTACGTTATACACTGTTAGGGAGCATACATACACTTCACCTCCGGGGGCGAAGGAAAAAAAAAATCGATTAAATGTTTTTTTTTTTTTTTTTTTTAGATCGTAAGTACAAACCAACTCTACTATTTCAATCTAATAGTTTATTAATCTTGTCTATCCAACTAATTTTAATATTTGTTATAATATACGTATTAATTACTTACTACATTGCAATGTATATAACTATTACACCTTATCTTTAGTTAATGCTAGTCTTAACTATACGAATACTATACCTAAACATTACAACATAATTTTTATTGGTAGTACGGTCTTGTCCTATTTTTATGAACTAAATCTATCTTATTGTTTTTAAATATCCTAACGTTGCACCCTAAATCTTCTTTTACTATAAAAGGTCCTTCATATATAGATTCTAGTTTTCGACCTGTTTCTTTTTTTTATCAAAATTAAGTCATTTTCCTGATATACTATTGAATTTACTGATTTATCGTACAATTCCTTGCGTTTATATTTGTTACACAATAAATTATTTTTTGCGTCGGCATGGGCTAACTGTAAACGATATTTCAACTGCATGCTGTCATGTGTAAGGATCAGCAGCCCACGTACTTCTCCACTGTCCCTATGGTGCCAAAGACTATATGGGTGCCCCATACAGGGCGTACTTCGGTAACCCAAATCTCTGCGAGATCGTCAGTGACACCAAGTGGATGCGGCTATTCTCGAGGAGTTGGGGTGGATCGACTAATGTTCCTACCTGAATGCAAAATACGCGCTTTAGACGTAGAGTTACATACTATAAGACTATAGTCACACAATACTGTATACATTTCATTTTCCATGATTTTTTTCGCAAGTCTGCCGGCAAAATTTTATTTTGAAATAAAGTCTGCCTTCATACTCTACGTTTTGTTACGATGTTTCCTTATGTTCTGTTCTATGTACCTACATAAACAATAAAATAAATAAGTACTACACCTACCTGACACAAGGCATTCGGCCGTTTCAGCATGTGTTCCAAAAACATATGTCCGAGATGACGGTTTTCACTCTCAGCCATTGCAAAATCTAAGTAACTTCACAATTCCACAGTATTTTGACTCTTACAAACGAGGCACTGTTACGTATTAAAATTAACTCTTATGTTACCTACGCACAATAAACTGCCAAAATAATAATCTACGAATCCGGTTATCACAAATATTATTGCAATATTGGAACTTGTCCGTCAGGTTTGGAACTAACAGTATGTACTGGTGTGGTGTCTTTTTTCCTTGATAGATCGAAGAATGTGTAGTTTCGTGGACCTTGAATGTTTTTTAAGAGAATTAGGATTTGGGTAATTATCTGTCTGTCTTAGTTACTTACGTAGGAATTTGGTTAGATAGCGGCCTGAAGTGAACCGAAACTGCTGTCTCGGTCTAGTTAAAGAGTTTTATTGAGACAAAATTATAATCTCAAAGTCAAAGTGATGTTTGTGTTAGTCACCGTTAATTAGAACTACTGTACCTATCTTTCAATTAGCTCAAATGTAATGTAGGTAATAAGAGGAAGTTGTAGAGTCGATACGACATTTGCGAGGTTAAGCCGCACCTTCTAGGGTCTTATTTTGGATGGAAGGCCGTTCATCTACTTAATTTAAGGTAATTGTAGATTGGAGGTCAGGTGACATTAGCTCATCGTATTGAATATCTACAAAGAACGTTGTGCTATAGGTGGTACCTAGCCTAGTTGTTAAAGGTACAAGTAGTATTTCGTTTCGCAGAAAATGTGTCATAATATTTTGTTCCTTGTATTTTAATTTCGAATATCATTGAATATTTTTTTACTAATATTTTTTTGAGGAGCTCGTGGCTTAATAAGAACTGCCACTCGGGTCGATCTTTAGGTAAAGCTGTGCTTGCCTAGGTCGGTCTGTGGATGGGTGACCGCCCGACATACCGGGTTTCCTCCGTGCCTCGGAAAGCACGTTAAGCTGTTGGTCCCGGCTGCCGTATATAGATCTTTGGTAGTCGTTACAGATAGTCAGTGACCTGAAATTCTGACATCCAGTCTTACCAAAGGGTATCGTATTACCTAGTATTAACTGGGTTGTGGAGGTCAGATAGGCAGTCGCTCCATGTAAAAAATACTGGTATTCAGCTGCATCCGGTTAGACTGGAAGTCGACCCCAATATAGTTGGGAAAAGGCTAGGCAGATGATGATGATTGAATATTTTTTTAGGCACTATTTACCTACTTGAATGAAAATGGAACATCATCATCTGCCTAGCCTTATCCCAATCATGTTGGAGTCAGCTTAGCCTTAGGCCACTTGGACCTAGAAAGCTGAAATTTTGCACAGAGGTTCCCATTATAATGTAGAAGACAAGGTATAAGGAAGGATTTTTCGAAATTCAACCCCTAAGGGAGTTAAATAGGGGATGAAAGTTTGCATGGAAAATCGTAATTTTCACGCGGGCGAAGCTGCTGGCAAAAGCTATTAAATTATAAAGTAAATTATAAAGTTTGTCACTTTTATTTTTCCTAACCTACCCATAAGGAGGGATTGGAGGGTGACAAAGTTTGTATGGAAAAATTTTAACGCGCGGTTCGATTGACTCGAAACTCAGTAAGTATTTATGCTTGAGACCAAAAAATTAAGAATAACGCGTATCAGGGTGTGGCGTATTGTGGCAACACTTTAAGTGTTGCCAATAAAAATCACGCCTTCCGGCCGCCGCCCTTGTGAAACATTATTAGATATTAATAAAAATAACTTATTTTAATAGTTTTGACAAATCTTTTTTTGGTGCCCTAAACCTAGAAAACATTCACATCGAGTGCGTCATTTACGGTCTTTTGACTTGGGTAAAAAAAAACAACTTTCAGATTTTGAATCTAAAGGGGCTGGAGCATCAGAAAACCACTTTTTTTGTAATATACCCCCAATACTTATTTGAGAGGTGCATCAGCAAAGTTTTGTATGAAAATCGGACCACCACATGAGGGTTTATGAGGGCAAATGGTAAAGTTATCCCCAAGAACCACTTCTTCTACATCATGAGTATCCAGAATAAGGTTTTGAATTTCATTTTCTTGAAGATTTTTACGTTATGACATTAAAAAAAAAATATTCAAATTACAAACAAAAAAATACAAAAGCAACTAATGTCAATAAAAATGTCGTAAATATTCTTCGATCAAATTACATATTTACCTATCTTCACTATCCTATCCCCTACACTACCTCCCCTACTCTCCACTGCCTATCTTCGTAAATGAAAAACATGCAAAGAACAATAACATGCATTGATGTAATAAATGTGAGGTAGATACGGTACTAAGTTTAGTCACAGCACATGTCAAAGTCAAAGTCAAAAGTCAAAGTCGAAATGGCATCTTGTGCAGCTAAACATTGTTTTAATAATTCAAGGAAGAAAAATAAGGTACACGAGATTTCTCACCACTCTTAAGTACAGCCAAAAATATTAATTTGTTGAAAATGACAAGAATATTTGACGTTTTCTTCGCCATTTTTGTTAGAGCGAGATAGATATTTCAAACATGCGTGCGAGACACGATACGCACTAATGCACGAGTTGCGAGTAAGTACGCGACGAGTAGACCGAGGTTGCGTAAGGTTAGCAACACAAAAAACATTAATAGTTCTTTGTGTTATTTTTTTATTTTAATACAACCGTGGTTATTAATTTCAAGTCGGTTTAATTGATATTTGATTATAGTTATGTTACGCAATACTTTTTTTAATATTTTCCAAGGCCTAGTAAGTTAGTTTGTTGTACCTAGTTTTTAGTAATTGTTCACTATCTTTTATAGTTATTACCCGACTATGGCAAAGCAAATGGTTATTATTTCAAAGATTTCCCGTAACTCTCAAACTGCACATGTCATCAAATTATTTATTTATTAAATGCATCTTTATTATTCAGGTTTCCTAAAGATGAATTAAGGAGACAAAAGTGGCTTGTTGTTGTCCGAAAACAAAGGCAGGAACCATATTGGACACCTACAGTACCTATTCGATTATGCTCAACACATTTCAAATTAGAAGATGTATTTAAGGTCCCATTAAAATAGGTGGACTTTTAACACGGCGTTCAGTAGGTCTAACCAAACATATCTAAACAAAAAAAAAACATTGATTAAACAGATTTTTTTTACTTAAACTAATAAATTGCCGGCACTCTAGAACAAACTCATCTCCTATGAGTAAGTACTTAAATGCGTTTTTCTTATATATTTTTTTACTATCGTTCTTATTTTGGTGGTCTGAATGATTTCTGAAATGTTGTCCACCTATTAAAATGGGACCTTATATACAACCAGCAAAGGGTTAAAAAGGATAACAGCAGATTTTTGCACATAATCCATTAAAAATCAAGGTAAAAAATAATGATTATTTTATTTATTTCCCGATATTTTTTTGCTAACGCTAATTTTTTTCAACATTCACAACAATAATAAAATTCAAAATTATTTAATAATATTTCATATAATAACACAGTCATAATATTTACAATAATAACACATTTACATTTGGTTTATAGATTATCATTATTAAATAAGATCAATAGGTACATACTGAATTAATTATTTAGCTAAAATATAGATGGCAGCACAATCTACCTCAAAATTAATTCATCGTTGATGAAATAATAACATAAACTATGTACTTACATACTAACTAATCTAGCTATACATTTTCTCACATTCACACAGGTAAAAAAAGAACTAATTTATTATAAGGAATTTAAAGTTAATCACGTGTTAAAACGACCCAACCGATTCCATGTGCTGGTTACAACTTTAAAAATAACCTAGTTTTGAACTTGATAGATGGCGCTGTTACTAGTAAATTGTAACGGTGCGAACTTGCAAGTGGGTCGCTGGCATTTGGCATGTTTACATTTTTTTTCTAAATTGTACAGACTCACACGTCGACACATCTTGATATTTTAAGTTTAGAGTTAGCTTAAAAAAGCTTGACGTTTATACTAGTCTAACAAGGGAGAATCCTAAACAATAGGTTTACGGAGGTCAGTTATGCAAATAATGGTATTCAGTTACACAAGGTTAGACTGGAAGCCGACCCCAACTGGGAAGGTCTAGTCGATGATGATGATGGAATTAAACATAACTGATGAAATGTGGGTCTATAACAGAAACAGCAGCTCTGAACAACGTGATCTTAGCTTTCTATTCGCTCTTCAGCGTTAACACCAATTTCCGCAGTTCACCACGAGCATGCTTCCCTGATGAGGTCATAGGCAACTGGTCCATAAAGATCACACCGCCTCGTAATCTTTGAGAGTCTGACAGTTTATCTGCAAGAAGAAAAAGACTTGTTAAACGGTTTCTGGTGTAACAGTCTTGCTGCAAAAGATTTTTTTTCTTGTTGACTTTTGGTACCAGAAATAAGTTTCCATCCTGAGTTACCTAATCAGGAACGAAACTTCATGAGTTATCCATGATCAAATTAACGAAATTGGCTCAGGTCTACAGCAGGTTAACCCGTTCTTGCCTATATTGGCCCGTGGACGGGTGAACAGCGATTACATACCGAGTTTCCTACGTGCTTCGGAAAGCACGTTAAGCCGTTGGTATACTGGCTGCCATTTGTGGAACTACATAGTCCGAAAGTCTAACAACCAGTCTTACTAAGGAGTATCGTATTACCCAATACTATTTAGGTTGTGGAGATCAGACAGGCAGTCGCTCTATGAAAAAAATACTTACCTATATTCAGCTACATCTGGTTAGACTGGAAGCCGACTCCCATATATATAGTTGGGAATCAATGGCTCGGTAGATGATGACGTATAAAATGGCCGGAGAAGGAAAAATTAAGGAAGATTCGAAAGGCATCCCGCCTTTGCCCAGCAATTTCAGTAAAAGCCAACATTAAAAAAATACGTACTAGCAACAATCTCCTTTATCTCCTCGGCCGTGACGGTGGACCCTGGACTCCTCATGACGCAGGCGACGGGATGCTCTCCATCATCCTCATTGGGCACGCTGGTGACGCTGACATCGTATACGCCCGGGAGCTCTCTGATCACTGCCTCGATTTCCGGGGGAATAATCTGTGAAAGAAAATATGCGGAGTATGAAGATGGAAACTTAAAATGAATGAGTCGTCAAAAGCAACTGCTACTGTCTACAAAAGCAACCTCTACTATCGACCAAAGCAATTGCAACTATCGACAAAGCAACTGCTAGTGTCGACAGAAGCAATTGCTACTATCGACAAAAGCAACTGCTACTGTCGACAAAAGCAACTGCTAAGTGCTACTGTCGACAAAAGCAACTGCTAAGTGCTACTGTCGACAAAAGCAACTACTACTGTCGACAAAAGCAACTGGTACTGTCGACAAGAGCAATTGCTACTGTCAACACGCCCATTGCTGACCACCATGTCGACAGCATTGCTGTAGCGCGCCGCGAACGTTATTATAGTAAGGTGTCACAGACGAACAGCACTTTGCTGTCAACAGAGCCAACTTCAACTGTCAACAGAGCCAGCCAACTTCAACTGTCGGTAGAGCTTACTTCGGCTGTCGACAGAGGCAACTTCAGCTGTCGACAGAAGCACCTTGGTCGGCGTTTCCTGCCCACGTGTCGACGGCAAACGCAGTTGCCTCTGTCGACAGCAAAGTGCTGTTCGTGTGTACGAGGCATAACTGCTGTCAAGCCCCATCTCTTCCCCATCTTTTGCCGTAATGGTCTTGAGTTACGAAAGCGTGTCATGGATACTGCTGTAAATACAGCATGAAAATGGCAACACAAAACATCATTGTATTGGAAACTTATTGAAGAGACGATAAGTAGGTAGGTAATCAGACAGCTAGTACAATCAATAAATTGCAACATGCATTGTTGTATTAAACTAGATAACAAGTAGACCATAGATTATAATCGAGGTTAGTTTGTTTTGCTGGTGGTCTAAATACAAGAAAGAAATACACAATATTATAACATCACTCCTGTAATCCCCGAACGATTATCTTGTTCTGATTTTTGCAACATGTAATATTGTGCTATTACATTCTATTCTAATTTCTAAATTCATTATATTATAGAGTAACCATGGAGTTTCTTGCTGGTTCTTCTCCATAAGAAACGACCAACCCAAACCGTGCAGGCCTTTTCTCGTATGTGCCCATTTAGGCCCATGTAACTTAAAATATTTTGTTTTTTTAATCGTTGACCCACTCTAAGAATTTATCCTGTACCGTGGGTGCGTTTACAAACATTTAAACTCACATGATACACAAACACCCAGACCCGGAACAACTATCTGTAGGCCATACAAATATTTGTTCCATGCGGGGATCGAACATCTCAGCAATCTAACCGCTCCGCCACTGCGCCGACCATGCCGTCAATTTTGACCAAAGCATCGAAAAGACATTCAAATACTGTTCATCATCACTTACATGGTAACTCCTGTACTTGATCAGCATCTTGAGCCTTTCAACGAAGAAGAAGTATCCGTTCTCATCTCTGTACAGAATGTCTCCTGTTCGGTACCAACCGTCTTCTGTGAAGGAGGCTGCAGTCTCTTCAGGATTATTGTAGTATTCCTGTGGAGATAAAGATTTCTTTTATATTATATGGTATTCAATCTCACTCAGATCCAGCCTGTCCCCTTGCTGCCCTCCCCCAGTGACGTCCTAAGCCGAGGTCCGCACCGGGGTGCCCTTAGCGATTTGTCACTTAGTTTATAAGTTATAAGCCGAGGTCCGCACCGGGGTGCCCTTAGCGATTTGTCACTTAGTTTAAGTTATTTGCATCTGGCTGGACATCCACAGGGATTTGCCCGGTTAAGCAAAAGACAGTCTCCTAGACTGAACTGCGAGTTGCCACATCGAAAAAAAAAAATGGTATTCAATCTTGCTTGCTTCGCATGTTAGTCAGAAATAATTCAATAATTATTTTTTTATAATTGCATCTCGCAGGTTAACCTACTTCTGCTTGGTCTTATCTTGTGGGTGCCGTGAGTATATATGGTCTCCAGTAATTTCACAGAAACTTTAAAAAAAACCCTTTTTTGACATTTTAATGTAGGTATTGCACAGATTTTCTGACAATTTTTTTTTCTGACGAACACAACTTTCAACTGGTTTGCTATTCATTGCAGAGACAATTTCCAGCAGAAGACTGCTAAAAGGTGATAATGATGAGTATGTATACAACTAAAGAGCAACTGCCATCTTGACTGGCCCTGCAAGAATTGCAAAGATGGTCTGGACGCGCACTGCGAAGGCTGGTAGTCAAAGTGTTAATAAATGAATAAATAACTCACGGTAAAGGAGGCTCCCTTCGTCCATATTTCTCCAGGGACGTTAGGTTCTGTTATTTCTTTGCCCGTCTCTACATCAATTATCTGAAAAACAAACAAAAGAGGTAAGTACTTCATTTGTTCCTTTCTATATCTGGCGAAATGAGGCTGTATAAATAGGTGTAAGTACTACTAGGTACACATCTGCCAAACTCTTTGGGGATTACAGGCGTGATACTGATGGTATGTTATATGCACAAGGCGACACATGAAGCTATACATTTCCAGTATAACATGGCTTCGCCTTGTATAGATATCCCGTACAATTAGACGTCCGTGCAAAACTGGTTTTGATAGCTTGATTGGTCCTCAAGCGTACTTAAAATGAGTTGATCCATAACTTAGCTACGAATTTGATTATACCATTATTTGGTCACACCATATACTTGTAATAAGTGACCAACCTTGATATCTGGTAATCCAGGCGCAGTCCTGCCACAGTTACCAACGGGTCCTTCTGGACCCGCTATGAAGATTGGCCCCAAATTCTCTGTCTGTCCATACATTTCCTGCACGGGGGTATTTGGCCGCACTCTCCGCTGGAAAAAGGAATATTAAAGTTAGTATTTAATGCATCAGACTTTTACTTTTAAGTCTTCTTCTTCCTGATTATTTGATCGCGATTACGACGTTGGTCCCATCCGGAACATTGCTTGATGGTATGATAAACCCTTGAATATTATCTTTTCTGATACAAGTCTAAGAAGGAAGGTTTTCTTGTTTGTCTGTGTGTTGTTCTAATAAACATGATGCGATTTTTTATTTTAGTGAATTATAAAGGCAGTAATACTTACTCTTAATTCAAGATGAACATCATTGTGTATTTTCCCTCCTGACAGCATGATGGTCTCAAAGCAGGTGAAGTCACATCTTTTCTCACACTTGATCAAGGAACTCGCTAAAGTAGGACTTAGGAAACAACTTATGGGCTGAAAAAGAGAGAAACGTACCTAACTGAAACTTCAGAATAATTCCAAAATAAACACAATGTGGAACTCTGATACAGCTAGAAAAAGGCGCGGTAGACCTCACAGAAGATGACGGGACGAGATGGACAGAACCAACGATCAGTGGTCCACCTCGGACCTAGATCGATACCAGTAACGTAAGTTTTGAAGGTAACTGGGTGAGGCATTTGCCCATAAGTGGGATGGCACAGGTCTTCTGTTACAGGCGAGTTAGAAATAAGTATTCCTTCGAGCTCCGCCTTAAACTACCGCATTTATAGTATAATTAGTCATGTACACCATACACGGTGCCCGTGGCTTAAAATATCTGATGACTACAAAAGCCCAATGTAGGTTTGAAATCCCAGTCATACCAACAGCATTGCTCAGCGACACATTTTTGTCAGGGGCAGAGGGACCAATTCGGCCCTGTCACTGATACCTTATCGACTTAATCAGTACAGAGTACCTCTAAAGTAAATGGTATCATCCATCATTTCAGCCGAAAGAGGTCCACTGCTGGACATAGGCCTACCGCTAGTGTCGCCACATTGGCCGGTCCTGTGCATCTCGCATCCAGCGGATCCCCGTAACGTTCACCAGGTCATAGGTTTACGTAGTGGGAGGCCTACCAACGCAACGTCTTCTAGTTCGCAGTCACCACTTTAGAACTTTTCGGACCCATTGAACATAGGTACATTCTGCGAGCAATGTGCCCTGCCCACTACCACTTAAGTTCTAATTATTTAGTGTAAATAATGGCATACCTTAAACTTATTAATAAGTTCGACAATGTGTTCTGGGGTTGGTGGAGCTGAGGTCTGCAGCTTTGTCTGCCGCATCAGAGGAGAAGATATCGCGCTGAAGAAAGCCGAAACCCATTGCACTGGGGATACATTTAGACCCATCTTGTTTTCGCCGTTTGGTCTGCAAGAAAGAAAATCATATAAACCATGCATTATGAAGAACTAAAGCATTTTTGAAGAAAAATAACTTATTTTCCTATTCGCAATTGTAATTTTGCTTGGAGCAGAAATGACAAGAAACTCCATAGTCATTCTTTTAAGAGAGAACAGCGCCCAAACGCAGGGTTTCTGGTTGCTTAGCAGAAATCTGCTACATGAATCAGCATCGGTTAAAACTGGGGTCAGCTTCCAGTCTCACCGGATGCAGCTGAATATCTATACTGCTGCACCCGGTTAAAGGTAAAGAAGAAATTAAATAGGTTAGTAACTTACAGTTGTGAACGCGATGAGAATATAATTTTCAACATTTCTAGTTTCTTCAAGAACGATCTGTGAGTGAACGCAGCAAGTTTGACAACGCCAGTCGTGCCTCCCGTGCTGATCAACCAGACGTAGTGTTTGTTCTGGTCAATGATCACTGGCCTGAAAAGAAAATTTCATTAAAAATAAGTTAATTTTGCCTCGACTGCCTCGTTGGTAGCAAACGCGACTGCTGGGCGTGAGGTCCAGGGTCCAGGGGGGTCTCTACACTAATAACGACGCTACGAATGTCGTTAAGCCGAGAAATCGTAAACTTTCTGTAACAGATTTTCAGCTTTATTTCAACAGCATAAGGTTGAAAATCTATTAAAGAAAGTTTACGATGTTCGACTCGGGTAAAGCGATATCTACACCTACATCTACACTATCTACACTAATATTATAAAGAGGAAAGATTTGTACCTATTTTTGTATGTTTGTATGTTTGTAATGAATAGGCTCAAAAAGTACTGGGCCGATTTCAAAAATTCTTTCACCCTTGGAAAGCTACATTCACCCTGAGTAACATAGGCTACTTTTTATCCCTGTATTCCCACGGGAACGGGATCTACGCGGGTGAAACCGCAGGACGTCCGCTATTTGCTATAAAGCGATTAAGCAAAGATTTATTCAATAGCAGCCACGAAGTCTGAATTTCTCCCGGTTGACGGCAATAAGCTCGCTCCCTATTGCATAGGACCTAAAACGTAGTTCGCTCGTGACGTGCATTATTAACTTCACTTCTGCCTAACCCTTCTCGGATTACAGGCGCACTGATGTTATGACATGTGTTAGGTAATTTATTTTTAATACTTAGCAGTTGTGTACTATTTGCACATCTACAATTAGCCAGTTATTTTAAAGTAATTCAGTCTTTTAGAGGCCCTGCTTTGCAATGCAATGCGACGATGAGACCAACAATGTTAAGTGTGCTAGAAACCAAGGAATACTATGGTCTTTATTTTTATTGGGAAAAAGAAGACGGTGAACCGAAAAAAGGCTTTGATTTGAATCAATTACTGAGCAGCTAACCCAAAGACCAAAGACAATGGTTGACAACATTCGACAAGAATCAAGTAGGTAACAAATCAAAATTCTTACAGAAATTCCTCTTGGTCCTCCTTAGCGTCATATTTTGCGATGAAGTTGGCCAGAGATTGTTTTCCTTCATCGAAGCAGATGACTTCTGTGTTCAGACCCAGTTCTTCTTTCACGTCATTGTAGGTATCCAGGAGTTCCTTCTGACAAAATGCTACTCTTGGACAGCATATTTTGAACAGAGTTCGTATTTCGGCTGTGAACAATAATTTAAATTGAATAGGAGAAAAATAATTAGAGAGACACCACTGCATTTTTTCAAAAACAAGTTGAAATCGTGGCTACTACAGAAATCTTTTTACTCAGTAAAAGAATTTCTGGAAGAGAAATAGGTACCTACTTAGGTATTATATTATATTACGAGTATATTTACACTTTTTTTAATTTTATTGTGATTAATTTTGTGTTGTGTTTTTTATTTACTAGGTATATTTTAGAATTAGCGTGTTATAATCTTGTCTTTTTAACCGACTTCCAAAAAAAGGAGGAGGTTATCAATTCGACTGTATTTTTTTTTTTTTTTTTTTTTTTTTTTTTTTTTTATGTTTGTTCACTCATAACTTGCGACTGGGTGAACTGATTTTCATGATTCTTTTTTCATTTGAAAGCTGGTGCTTCCCGTGTGGTCCCATTGTCACCATTTCAATATCTGATGATGGGATCTTGTAGAAATCGGGGGAACTCTTCAATAAATAACAGCAGATTAACCGCGATTGTTGCTATAGCATATCTAAGCATTGTTTACGCCATCACACAACAATATAATATCACGCCTGTACTCACTACAAAGGTTATAAAAACTATTTTGTGAAAATCTGATGAAGAACTTCGGAGATATTCCACGGAACTCCTCAATAAATGATAGCAAATGGACTGGGATTGCTGAAATCTCATATTGTCTGTCTATTGTTTACACCAGTCCTAACATATCATCACGCCGGTACGTTGTGAAGGGGTAAGCACATGTGAAACACTAAAAAGTGAAAAATAAAAACTTTTTTACAAAAAATAAAACCGACTTCGACAAAAAAAACACTCAAAAGTGAAAAATAAACTTGAGAAGAAAAATCAGTTTCTGAAGTCGGTGACAAAAAAATTAAATCAAAGAAACAAAAGTCACCGACTTCAGAAACTGATTTTTCTTCTCAAGTTTATTTTTCACTTTTGAGTGTTTTTTTTGTCGAAGTCGGTTTTATTTTTTGTAAAAAAGTTTTTTTTGTTCTGTTTTATTAGAATTTAAGTTTAATTAGAGTTTCCAACGGTGCCAAATCGACTACCGGTACATCGAGGTGTTGAAGTGTTTGTACAAAAACGCCACCATGTCAGTCCGACTTCAGGACCAGACCACGGAACCTATCCTTTTGCAGCGCGGTGTGAGACAGGGAGACGTCATATCTCCGAAACTGTTCACCGCTGCATTGGAGGATGTCTTCAAGGTTCTGGATTGGAAAGGACTTGGCATCAATGTAAACGGCGAGTACATCACTCACCTTCGGTTTGCCGACGATATAGTGGTCATGGCTGAGACCATGGAAGACCTCAGTAAAATGCTCGATGACCTCAGTAGAGCTTCCGAAAGAGTGGGTCTTAAAATGAACATGGACAAAACCAAGGTTATGTCGAATGTTCATGTAACACCCACTCCTATCAAGATCGGAGACTCTACGCTCGAAGTTGTGGACGATTATGTCTACCTGGGACAAACGGTCCAGTTGGGTAGATCCAACTTCGAGAAAGAGGTCAATCGTCGAATCCGACTCGGCTGGGCAGCGTTCGGGAAGCTGCGCAGTATCTTCTCGTCCAACATACCCCAGTGTCTCAAGACGAAAGTCTATGACCAGTGTGTGTTGCCAGTGATTACATACGGGACCGAAACGTGGTCGCTCACAATGGGCCTTATCAGAAAGCTCAAAGTCACCCAAAGGACAATGGAAAGGGCTATGCTCGGAGTTTCCTTGCGTGATCGAATCAGAAATGAGGACATCCGCATGAGAACCAAGGTTACCGACGTAGCCCGAAGAATCGCCAGACTTAAGTGGCAATGGGCAGGGCACATTGCTCGCAGAACGGATGGCCGATGGGGCCGAAAAGTTCTGGAATGGCGACCGCGAACCGGAAGACGTTGCGTTGGAAGGCCTCCCACTAGGTGGACCGATGACCTGGTCAAGGTTGCAGGAACCCGCTGGATGAGAGACGCACGGGACCGGTCAATGTGGCGACGCCTGGGGGAGGCCTATGTCCAGCAGTGGACGTCTTTTGGCTGAAATGATGATGATGATGATGAGAGTTTATGTTTATTTTTTTGTAATTAAGGGTTAGATAAATGTGTACTCACAAAAATTTAATTTGGCTTAATTTTGATATTAATTAAGTAGATACGATCCTAAATCTAAATGTTAATATTTAGTATCAAGTGTTACTAATTGTAAATATTCGTATGCCGCGTCTAGCGGCGGATATGTCGTGATCAAAACCATTCTTCTATAACAACTTTGTGCCTACCATATTCAACGAATAAATATCTTTGTCTTTGTCTTTGTCTAGGCATAAGGGATTACAGGGTTTCCAAGGTACGGAGGAAACATTAGCCTTAAGCCATTGGTCCCGGCTGCCATATACCTACAGAGCTTTGGTAAATTTAACAGAAAATCAGTGGCCTGAAAGTCTGGCAACCAATCTTACCAAAGGGTCGTATTATCGGGTACTAACAGTCGCTTCATGTAAAATACTGGAATTCAGCTGCATAGAAGCCGACCCCAATATGGTTGAGAAAAGGCTAGGTAGGCAACATGACAAGGTATAGGGATAAGGCATAGGATTGAGAATAGGGCAGCCCACCACTTCCCATGCCCCTAGCCCCCTACCGACATCATGTCATATGGGCTGGAACGTCAAGGAGACAACTCCGATCATAGCCGTCTAGATAGACTGATAGACGTTCTATTACTGCAGACGCTTCCTGACTTTCTGTACAAGTTCAAGTTATTAAGAATGGTACGGTGAACTTGTACTAGCCTCGTAAGGCCCAACGTACAATGAATTGAACAAAGTAACATTATAGAATTCCGGCCCAGACCTAAAAAACAAAATCATCTCCTAAACGCCCAGCGTACATTATAATGATCATTTTGTTTAAATGCATGTGTCTTTAAAATTTTCGCGCCAACCGTCATTTGGAGCGAATTTTATGATTGGTTGATCCTTTGGGATGTGTTTTGACATCTGACGTTTGGGAAAAAATTCTAAGCAATCTGTCAAAATTGGCCATTTTTGTCACCATGCCGCAGGTTCAGGAAACAGGTGAGTGACAATCTTAATAAATTAATTTAATCTTAGATTATTGTGTTTAAAAAATGAGATAAATCGAATGTTAAACACATAATTATGTTATTTGGAATAGTTGTAATTTTAGTTCAATAATACTTATTTCTATTTTTATAGTTCATCAAAAAGTCGTGTACATTTTGTTGCACATTGGGCGTTACTGATTTGTAAGACGTAACTAAGGGTTTTTTTGTTTATAGGTCTCAGGACTGAAGAACTGAACTGAAGAAATATACAGTCGTTTGTGAAAAACTATATGCCAAAATTGTGATTTTTTCTCATACAAAATGAATAAAAACTTATCAAAATAACTTTCTTTTATTAAAAATTAGATCACGTAAACGCCCAATGTGCATTTAAATGAACACTAGATAATGTACTTAAAACTGGCTGTAATATATTCCTCTTATGCCAACAGTACTCGGAAAAATATTTAATAAAATCATGGTCGAGTTATTCCTAAAAAAAACTAGTTGAGTATGCTTGGGCCGGAACCATGGTAAGAGATATTGATCATTTCATTGCACATTGGGCGTTCAGCTTATCTTGCAAAATTTTGCT
Source organism: Diarsia dahlii (assembly GCA_949775195.1). Lineage (NCBI taxonomy): Eukaryota > Metazoa > Arthropoda > Insecta > Lepidoptera > Noctuidae > Diarsia > Diarsia dahlii. Next base: position 6,885,860 of record OX459210.1, on the reverse strand, counting down.
TGGGCCTTACGAGGCTAGAAAAACAAGTTATGTAACTTGATTATGACTCGTGCGTGGTTAGATTAAACGTGGATTTGTCTGGTTTTTTAGCCTTCCGTCCGGACTGGCTCAGGTCTTGTCATTTGTCTGGACGGTTTCAAATTCAGAGGATTCTGTTTTATATATGAAGTATGAACACATTACCGACAAAAGGAAAGATGGGTAAGTAACATGTCCGGGTTTTTGTCTGGACTTTCAAATGGTACATTTCTCTTCTCGGATTCAGAAAAAAGTCTACTTTAGAGGTCTACTTCTAAGTAGGTCTAAGTCTACTTTGGTGCAAAGTGATCTAAGTGACCTACGAGTAATAGGTATTTCCAAATTGACTGGTAAATAAAGTTTTTATCATGACTATTTGAAGCGACAAAAACCTATTTGAACAGAACTGTTGACAAAAAATAACTATTTTAAATCATGCGAACGAACTCAAGGTTAAAAATATTCGTAGAGCAGCTACCTATATTCGTAACATGTATTCAGTCACGTATTCTATTACTTTATAGGTACGTATGTAGATGCTTCATTCCCTAACGAATATTATGTACATTAGTATTTGGAGGTATGAGGAACAGGGTGTAAAGCTCCTCATCCCCCATAGAAAAGGGAGGATCCTCCGACCGGACGGGTGTTGTGTCCGGTCTTTACACGGAGCTTTACACCCTGTTCCTCATACCTCCAAACTGGTGACCCCGACGTGATGCTCCAGTTAGTCGGGGTTTGGGGGAGCTGAGGAACAGGGTGTAAAGCTCCTCATCTCCCATAAGTAAATTGGATTTTGATTTTTGTTCTGCAAAGAAAACCGTGACTTTTCTCACAATACTCTTTCCCTCCGGGTTCCATAAAACAAAGGTTACAATGAAAAACATAAGTACAACGCGTATGTTTTTTTTTGTATTGTCATTTCAAATGCACGGTACCTATGTAGACAAACCTTCGAGACAAACGAATATTTTTTATTTAATTCTTTATCACGAATTTGCCAAACTTAAGTGACAGAGGGCAGGGTGCATTGCTCGCAGAATGGATGGCCGATGGGGCCGAAAAGTCCTGGAGTGACGACCGAAAACCATAACACGTTGCGTTGGAAGGTCTCCCACTAGGTGGACCGATGACCTGATGAAGATTGCAGAGATCCGCTAGATGCGAGATGCACGGGACTGGTCAATGTGGCGACGGGTGCGCCAAAGTTCACCTAAAATTTCAACTCCGATAATTGGAAATCCGAAAATGTTCTTCCTAACATTTTTCATCCTAACAATCGCAATTCCTAACTACTCTGTCTCTAATGTTTTAATTCCGAAGCATTCAACTTCATAATGTCAGTAGCAATAAACATCTATTACACTATTATTTGTTTTCCTATATTTTCTCAACATAACCATCTTTTACACTATTATTCAAAGTCATATCTTTTTTGTTTATATTACTTTTTATTCATAATAATCAGTATTATAAAAGGTCCCATTAAAATAGGTGGACAAAATTTTAGAAATCATTCAGACCGCTAAAATAAGGACAATAGTAAAAAAATATAAAAACATTAAAAAAAAAACATAAAGACATAAAAAACATTATTAATATAAAGACATTAAAATACTTACCTACTTTTATAGGATGAGTTTGTTCTAATTAATTATTTTAAGTCAAAATAAAATCACTTTATATAGTGTTTTTTTTTTGTTTATATGTCTTTAGTTAGGCTTACTAAACGCTGTGTTAAAATTTGACCACCTATTTTAAAGGGACCTTATATACTATGCAAAGAAACCCATAGGTTAGGTTAGGTTAGAACTGTGACCAACTACGCGCGAGCCGAGCGAGCGAAGCGAGCGGTGCCGCGGCAGCGGCCGGCGAGCGCTACCTCGAAATTGGTCTCGAAATTTTTCTAAGTATTTTTTTCATAGTGCCCCCAAGACGACACTGACCTGAATTTCATTCATTTATTTCATTTCAAGACAAAAATCAGTGAAACGACCTTTAATCATTCTAAACAGTTGTATGAGTGAAAATATTATGGTAATTATGTTTAGGAATAAAAGCGTTAGGATAAAAAACAGTAGGAGTTTAAATATATTTACACTAATGATATTATGAATTACAATTTTCGGAAACATGAGTGTTATGAACATCGTCGGGTAGCACTACAAATAGTATGAATGAAAAGTTTAGGATGAAAAATTTTAGGAAGAGTGATCATTCGGATTACAAATCGTTAGGAAGAACAATTTCGGGTAAAGAACTTTAGGTGAGCCAATATGGACCCTGTGGCGACACTTGGGCGAGGGTTATGTCCAGCAGTGGTCGTCTTTCCGCTGAAATGATGAGTTAAATACTTACTCTTTTTAAACGCTGGATCCACTCCAGCAATAGGCAGGCCATTCATGATTGCTGCGTAGTACGGTATATGCAGATCCAGATGGTTCTTTCCCCCCAAAGCGAGGACATCTCCAGGCTTCGCACCTAGCTTTCGGAAACATCTGGCCAACTGGATTGAACGAGTAAGGACAGAGGCATTTGTCTCGCTCACTCCTGTGGCTGCGTCTATCTGTGGGACAGAGATAGATATTTTAAAGCGGAAGTCGTATTTTGTACCGTTGAACTATTGATGCTTTTATGAGTAGAAATGACCAATTGAATAACGAATGATGACTTTGTTAGGGTCGGCTTCCAGTCTAACCGGACGCAGCTGAATGTATTTTTCTTTTTGGCTATCTGACCTGCATTACCCTGTCAGCACTGGGTAATACGATACCCCTTGGCAAGACTGGCTGTTAGACTTTCGGGACACTGACTAACTGTAACGACTGCCAGAAATCTACAAATGCCAGCCGGTACACAGGAACCTGGGTATGTAGTAGGTGATCACGCATTCACAGATCAACCTAGGCAAAGGTGGCTTAATCTCAAAATTGATCCGAGCGACTGTTGTCTACTATGCGTATAATACTGGTATTCAGCTGCATTCGATTAAACTGGAAGAAGGATGGGAAATCATCAAATGACTCCTGAGCAGAAGGGAGTGTAAGACTCTTACTGACTAAAGCCTGGTTCAGATCGGACGGCGAGCCACTGGAAGTCGACCCTAACATAACTTTGTTAGTATCTTTTTATCGGCTTCCAGTCTAACCGGATGCAGCTGGGAAAAGCTAAACAGATGTCTCTGGTGTGTGTGTGGTGTGTGTGTGTGTGTGTCTGTGTGAGATGTCTCTCTACTATGCGTAGTAGAAAGTATAATTGCACCGAACTTAGTTTTTTTTTATTTATAATCGTACTGTTTACTAGTAGCGGGCTCAATGAATGAATTTACGATTTCCGGCAGGTGATTAGTAATGCTGATAATGATCATTTCTTTTTACTCACAGGTCAGTGTCGACCAGTGAATGAATCATGCTGTTATCAATTGTGCAGATTATGACTAGACCAAAGAGGTATTTAGAAAATAAAAAAACAATGGTAGTGCTATGCTATTACAATTACAATGGTCTATGGTTTTCCATTAGTTCTGGTTAATATCGGGAACTCGAAACAAAAAGTAAACATGGTAAAATGTCCTGATGAGTGTGGATTATCATCATAATTTATCATTAACATTATTGATAAGTTTGTTGTGTTCGATATTCAAATTTACATGACCCTAAAGATGAAATAATATTTCAAGAAATATAAGAATCAGGATAATCTGAGTATCGTCGAGGTATACCCGCTAAACCTAAAAAACCGGCCAAGTGCGAGTCGGACTCGCGCACCGAGGGTTCCGTACAAACCTGCAAGGTTTACAAAGTTCGTTCATTACGACAATCGAGTCATAACTATGGTATTTTTATTGCAAAATGAAATTCATAACATTACAATGGGGAAAGATGGACGGAATGGATCGGATGGATGGGATGGTGTTGGGTGGTGGTGGAGTTAAGTTTATATTTATTAAAAAATATATATTTTGTAATGTAACTAAAAATTTAAGGTTTTCGGAATTTTTCCTTTATGTGTGCTATAAAACGTTGCTTCATGCCAAATTTCAAGATTCTAGGTCGACTGGAAGTAGCCTTTAGGTTTTGATTCCCTTGCGAGTACTTGCGAGTTTCAAAATATGCAGCTTAAATTGCTGTTTCTTTTAATTGCGTTGACATAGAAGTTTGATTTTGTTACAGCTTAAAGGTATTATAGACCTGAGTATTTGGTATGAATTTCAATTTAATACCTCTACGCGTTTATGAGGAAATGGGTAGTAAGTTTAAAATTATTAAAAAAATATATATTATGTGATGTAACTAAAAATTTATGGTTTTCGTAATTTTTCCTTTATCTATGCTATAAGACGTTGCTTCGTACCAAATTTCAAGATTCTGAGTTCACGGGAAGCACCCTGTAGGTTTTGATTCCCTTGCAAGTGTCGAAAATTTGCGGCATAAACGGCTGTATCTTTTGATTGCGTTGGCTTAGAAGTTTGATTTTTTCACAGCTTCAAGGGACAGTAGACCTGAGTAATTGATATAAATTTCAGCTTCATACCTCCACGCGTTCCTGAGAAAAAGGGTCTTGACAGACGGACGGACGGACAGACGGACAACAAAGTGATCCTATAAGGGTTCCGTTTTTTCCTTTTGAGGTACGGAACCCTAAAAATGTTGGGGAAAAAAAGTTAAATTTACTCCAATAAATATAATAAAAAATTGAATTTTTAATAAATAGTGAAACATTATTTTAATAGAAAGCTATTAATATTGATTCGATTTTACTTTGAAATCGATTATCCGGATTTTAATTATACGGAATACCCCTGGGTCGGAAAATCCCTACCTACCTATCATCATTCTATTGCCCTTAACCCAATTTATTTAGGGTCAACGAAACATGTCTTCTTCTTCCATATTTCTCTATTAAGGGTACTTACATATCTCTTTTCTAGCCAATCATCCTTCCCACAGAACATCCATCGTTTCTTTGATTTTCTTGCACTCTTAACACATTCATACAGATTGTAGGCCATACAAATAATTGATCCGTGCGGGAATCGAACCAATGACACGCAGCGCAACAGAGCGAATCGCTCAGCTACTGCTCCAACCGTCAACCATCACCTTATATACTACTTTTAGATCTCTTATGTAAAAGTGTGGAGTTAACCTATATACCAAAAGTATATAGAGTTAGATATTTAAATACTATGAGTTTACTGACCGACCTCAATATTTCAAAAGACAAAAATAACAGTACAGTCTGTCGAAGACAGTCTGCAATGAACTTAGGTTTAAATGAAATGATTAAAAAAAATGTAGGTACGTTGCACTGGGTAGGCTATAATTATTTAATGTCTTAACGAATTCAACTATCACTTTAGATCTTTAATAATTAAAATCTGGTAGCACGGCTTAGGATTACCACTTTTTGTATGCCAAAACTATTTGAGACTGTTCCCCAAAATGCGCTTAGCTACGTCCTAAGTAGGTACATTCTTATCCTAACTAACATTATATACGAAAGTAAGTTTGTTTGATAGTTCCAATCATCCTGAAATTTTGCATATACTCGTAAGTTGTCAGATGTACAGAAACAGGCGTAGTGGGGGGTAGGTTTCATCCCAGCATGAAAATCGGTGCAGTCGTTTTTGAGTTCATCGCGAACAGACAAACAGCTGTCTGTCTGTCTGTTCGCGCAACAATTTTTATGTAGGTAGTGTTAAAAAAATTATAAGTAAGTACTCAGTATTTTTTAATCAGTTCAGTTAATCAGTTATTGTTTGGGATTTAGATAAAAATTGGCGGAACAAACCAGTAAAACACTGGTATCGAATCTGATATCTAAGGTAATGTGAATATTTTTATTGATCTAGAGGTATTATCTTTGTTGCACTGACAATGCAATTGATAAAGTAATCGTAAAACGTGTAAGATGTATACCTATCTGCCTTGATACAAGCATTAGCAGCACAGCAACTAGGCATCGAAATCAGGGCCGCAGGTTCGATTCCTACGTGTAGTAGGGTAGGGTTTTTGCATAAGACTAACAGGATTGTATAAAGTAAGGGTGATGATATAAGGAAGCAGGTTTTCGGTACGGGCTTGCCGATACGGGTCTGTCTGTACCATGGGTCTGTACCGATGCGATATTAATAAGCCTGTACGGGTACCTGTATGGGTACCTACCCGTACCGGTTTGTCCGTACCGGTACGCTAGTATTATATTAACTGTGGTACCGGGAACCTGCCTCTTTATGTCCACACCCTAAAACTGGACTCTAAGGCAGTTTTAGCCTAGGGTGGGACTGTCGGATTGTCAACTCAGTTATATAAAGTTCATAACTGAGTTATAGACTCAGTTATATAAAGTTCCTATAAAACTGAGTTGTAGATTATAAAAGTCCCGTACGGTATATAAAATTAAAAATTATGTACCTTGAACGATCGAAAAAACCATTAGCCAAACCTCTGATTTTGCGGATTTTAACATATCGCTTCGGTTAAGGAAAAAAAACAAGGAAACCTGCATGCACGCGGTATCTCTTGAACCACGAACAGAGATATTTTTCGACATGATGTAAACCCGTCAGAGGCCCTATAAAAACCGTGACACCAGCCAGATGCAGATTAGGCACTAACCACACAAAAAAGAAAAGTACTATAAGCAAGTGTACATGTTGTAAATATCACACCTGGAAGTACCCACCGGTATAAAAAACCAGCCAAATGCGAGTCGGACTCGCGCACGAAGGGTTCCGTACCTGGTCTACCATTATAAAAATCGCGTTTGTTGTCTATGAGTTCCTTAAATATTTATTTTATTTTATTTTTAGTATTTGTTGTTATTACTTGTTATGCAACAGAAAAACTTTATGATCAACTGTTTAGCTATCGCGGTTCTTGATACAGCTTGGTGACAGACAGACGGACGGACAGACAGCGAAGTCTTAGTAGGGTCCTATTTTTACCGTTTGGGTACGTAATCCTTTATTTATTTTTATTGCGGGGGGTGGGAAATCATCAAATAAACCCTCCCCCTCTGGGCAGAGCGAAAGGGAGTGTCAGATTTCTACTGACTAAAAACCACCCATATTTCTTCTAAGCCCTATGTGTCGAGGCTAGCCCGCGGTATTTCTTTCGAACAAACCGCAGCCCCGTAACCCTAAAAAAAATTGCATTGAAATCTGTACGTAATACTGTCAGGTAGACTGACTTTTTATAACTATGTTACATGTTTTACTTAAACCAAACCAAACTGTGTTAAGAATAATATGGCAAGAAAGGAGGTGTCTCTTAAGATGACGAGAAACAGAGAAGTATGGAAGAAGAAGACAACATGCTGCGCCGACCCCAAAGGAATTGGGATAAGGGCAAGAGAATGAATATGATGATACAGTCATGTTTTACCTACCTAATTGTAGTATGTATCATCTATACTTATATACTATCTATTATTCTATACTAATTATTATTAATCTATTATTATATTATTATTATAATAATTTATAATATAATATAATAATATCTATACTTATCTATACTTCTATACTAATATTATAAAGAAGTAAAGTTTGTGTGTTTGTTTATTTGTTAAATTGTAAGGGGTAATCTCGGGATCTACTGAACCGATTTAAAAATTCTTTCACCAATAGAAAACCACATTATTGCTGAGTGTCTTATTATGGTTATATAAAAAACCGAAAAATAAAAAGGCTTTTACGTGGTAGTCCGTTTTGCAAAGTGAATCGGAGAAAAAACGGTCGAATGAAAGCGTTTCTTACGAACGCTGCCGTATCTATGAAAAAAAGGATTTTATCATTATGACCAACGAAGTGGGCACGGGTCAGCTAGTGTTAAAATAAAGCTTAAATATATATTGCCTAATTAGATATTTTGTACTGCCTTATTGTTTACATAAGTATAATAATAAATGAAAAAATAAATTATTATAATTACTACAAAATTAATGAATAAAGAAGTAAAATATTGTTGGTAATGTAACTAACATAATGTAGTGTGTTTATTTGACAATTAATCATCACACGACACATTGGCTATGTGACAACATGATGTTTTGTTTTCTTGTTACATAAAGCCTGTTCTTGAAACCGGCTTAGGTACTCGTATAATTGCAGTTTCCATTTTATTGATATCTTGCTAGATTAAACAATTAAAATCAGCTACTAACCTGACAAAAGAAAAAGAATCATCAAAATTGGTTCATAAACGACGAAGTTATTCTCAAACACACATTAACGAAAAATCTTCATACATTATAAGAAAAATCTTCATAAAATGAAAAATAATGGGCCAAACTATACTAAATTTTTATGGGACCAAATGGCAACTATTCCGCATCAAACTAAAAAAGAATCATGTAAATCGCAGCGTAATCGATGTACGATCGATCATACATAGAAAAAAATATATATATACCTATATATATACCAATCGAATTGAGAACCTCCTCCTTTTGGGAAGTCGGTTAAAAAGAGAGGCCTTTACATTCCCAGTAGTGGGTAGAATAGGCTGTGGATGACGATAATGATGATCGACTAACCTGACACACAGCATTAGGGCGGGTCCTAAGGCTATCCATACACAAATGTCCCAAATTATAGTTCGGATTGGTCAAGTCAAAAGGTGCTACTGCTAACTTCATTTTGATCACTTTTTGTCACACACTGTCAAAGAACACGTCTTTATTTCGCGGCAGTCAGACACGGTTTGGCGTTCAATGAGATTTCCTTGATACTTATATAAGTTCAATGGCCTGACATGCGGAGATGATAATAATAGAGTTGCTTGATAATTGCGGCTTTATTATTGGGATTATAATAATAGTTCATTGATAGGGTTTTCGTCAAGGTCAAATTTTATCGGGTCATTATTTGTGGGCTATTGTTTTCAGTCTCACAATCATGACAGTCATGCAAGTGACTAAAAGAGTGTGAATATAAATATTGATGGATGAAGAGGCAGAGGAAGATCATAGAAATGCTGGATGGATTGTATGAGGAATGATGTGAATGCAAAAGGAGTAAATGACGGCACGGTTGACGCAGTGGCTCAAGCAGTTGACTGCTGCGCTATGTATCGCGAGTAACCGCGGATTCGATCCCCGCACGGAACAAATATTTGTATGGCCTACAGGTAGTTGTTTCGGGTCTGGGTACTTGTGTAGACGTATGTTTAAATGTTTGTGAACGCACCCACGATACAGGAGAAATTCCTAGTGTGGGGGCTACGTTATTTAAAAAAAAAAGTTAATGATTTGCTCGTCATGTTTCTGCGACAAATAAATATTTTTTCTTTCTTTCTTTCTTTCTTTATATAACGTAACGATTGACATGGGAGAATGGAAGTAAAAATCGTGTTACGTTGACCCAAATAACTTGAGACAAGTGCAGAAACATGATTATTTTCTCAGTCTCACATAGTTTCTAAGGCGAGACAATCCGTTGAATTTTCAACCATCGGATTCATGCTGAAGGCATTATCATTCCGCATTGTATAGGTGTCCAGCACTTTCATTCCACATTGTATAGGTGTCCAGCACTTGCATTCCACATTGTATAGGTGTCCAGCACTTTCATTCCACATTGTATAGGTGTCCAGCACTTTCATTCCACATTGTATAGGTGTCCAGCACTTTCATTCCACATTGTATAGGTGTCCAGCACTTGCATTCCACATTGTATAGGTGTCCAGCACTTTCATTCCACATTGTATAGGTGTCCAGCACTTTCATTCCACATTGTATAGGTGTCCAGCACTTTCATTCTACATTGTATAGGTGTCCAGCACTTTCATTCCACATTGTATAGGTGTCCAGCACTTTCATTCCACATTGTATAGGTGTCCAGCACTTGCATTCCACATTGTATAGGTGTCCAGCACTTTCATTCCACATTGTATAGGTGTCCAGCACTTTCATTCCACATTGTATAGGTGTCCAGCACTTTCATTCCACATTGTATAGGTGTCCAGCACTTTCATTCCACATTGTATAGGTGTCCAGCACTTGCATTCCACATTGTATAGGTGTCCAGCACTTGCATTCCACATTGTATAGGTGTCCAGCACTTTCATTCCACATTGTATAGGTGTCCAGCACTTGCATTCCACATTGTATAGGTGTCCAGCACTTTCATTCCACATTGTATAGGTGTCCAGCACTTTCATTCCACATTGTATAGGTGTCCAGCACTTTCATTCCACATTGGTCCCAAGCGCTACTGCTGAGCATGAGGTCCTGGGTTCAATTCCCAGGTCGGAAATGTGTTTAATGCCAGAAATCTGAATGAATGCCCGGTTGATTGCAACAGGCTCGCCCCCTATTACATGGGATGGGACTTAATTACTGGCAAAATATGGGTGACCGGTGTCCCACAGATGCACCTCATAGGGGATCGGACAAAAAAAAAACTAATTAGTCCGTCAGATAGATTTCCAAAAATTATTGGACACGTATTTTTTATTTTTTCACGTAAACTTAAAATGAAGACGATACAGTGCTTCGAAAACTCGTGTGACGTCATATGCTAGTACATTTTGACGACACAAGTGACGTTTCAAGCCCCACTCCAAGATCTTTGACGCGTTTTATCTTCGTCATTGATAAAACAAAAAACACGTATTCAATATTTTTCGATAATCTAACTTACGGACTAAACAGAATCATATTATTTTGACCCAGTCCGATCCTCTATTATCCTTCTAACAAAACTGGCGTGATGTCACCTACGTCATTTAAGTGTCACCTAGTTATAATTAAAACAGGTACTTATGTATAAATAACATCATCTTCCTGCCCTTATCCCATGTCATTTGGGGTCGGCGCAACACGTTGTTCCCTTCCATTCTGCCCTGTTAGTCGTCACGTTATCATTTATTATTTTTTCCTTCATATCACTCCTCACGCACTTCATACATCTTTTCTTTGGTCTTCCTCTCCCTCTCCATCCATCCACATTTATATTCATCATCTTTTTGGTCACATGCGATTCATCCCTCCTCATCACATGCCCATACCACGACAGTCGAACTTTTCTGTAATTAGTGCAACTTTTAAACCTCTGATATAGGTACAGTCAGCATCAGAAGTAGCTGAAAATTTCGGAATTTTAATTCTTTTGTGTACAGGACTCTAGCTATTATTTTTAATGTTTCAGAAGATTATTCGTTAAAATAGTCCTTATACTCCAATAACATTTAGTAACGAGTAATACCTAACAAGTTTTTATTAAAAAAACAGCTTCGAAACTTTGAGTACTTAATGTTAAGATGCTGACTGTACTCGTTCCTTACTTTATCCATTCTGGTCACACCACACATCCACCTCAACATTCTCATCGCAACATGCAACCTTTTTTCATCCATCTTCTTCACAGCCCAACATTCCGACGATATTCCGATGCTTAGAGTATAAAAAAAGGTATTTAATAAAATATCCAAAAATAAATTGAGTTGCGTCTAAAGTCCATCGAATGGACTTTAAACTCTCTTTATAAACATAAACCTGATATTCAAAGTCCAATGAACGGACTTTAGACTTCAGTCGACCTTTGAGTTTGTTTCGGCGCGAATCACGTTCCGATAATTTGTTAGTTTCGTCACTATTCAGCCTCTGTATCAATTTGGTTAGGTACATCTTGACTGACTGGCTGATAACATTATATTTATTATATAAGTAGGTATCACTAAATGCCTCGCTGGTAAAGTGGTCACAAGCGCGACTGCTGAGCATGAGGTCTGGGGTTCGATTCCCAGGTATGGGGTTTTCCATCAGGAAATGCACACCAAACTAGTCTCATTAAGTAATTCATAATATATTTGCTGCATGGCATATGTACCTATTTATTTAATATAAATGGGGACAGCCCTGGACAGCCATGTGACCAAAGAATAGATAGAATAGACCAGCTTGTGAGTTGTGACCATTTTGTGACAGATAAAGAAACGCTGGATTTCGTAAAATTCGGAAAACGAATCATTTTCTTTTTTTTTTTTTTTTTTTTTTTATTATTTCAAAAAAGTTACATTAGTGGATTTATTACACATCTTCTGCCAAACTGCAGGACAGTTTATCGGCAGAAGTTTTGCTTTTTAGAGTATATCGATGGGCCTACTTTCTACTCTTGACCTTAATCTTGTTCTGAGGACATTCTAGATGAGGTCGACGAATGAACGAGCTAACCCAAAGGAAGTCTATTAACTCGCGTCTCTTATGCGCAGAGTGGAGTGCGAGCCAGCTCCAACACTATTCTGAATATTATTCAGAATAGTGTTGGAGCTGGCTCAATAATATTATTATGATAGCAAATAGGTTGACTGTAGGCTGGACTGTCCTTATGTGCGACACTGCTGTGACAGACAAGTTAAATAATTACCATCGAACTTCACATAAAGGTAAGTTCATTTGACTATTAAATTATAGTGTCGCATGTAAGAGACTACTTTACTCGTAACACATGTACCTAAGGGATAACTATTGAATTGAATATTATTTTGAATGATTTTATTTATTTCTATTATTTTGAACTATGATGAATTGAATTATGAGTGTTTTGGAATTGTATTTATTTTGTGTGACTGTATGTAACATCAACATTCTAATACTTATGGGTTATTGTTACCTGAAATTAATTAATTTTAAATAGATTCGGTCATACGAACTCATGGGCACAGGCACGCATAATAGAAGATGATTGTAGTAAAGTGCTTCGTGCGTATATGTGGGACCATATGGTATGGGTGATAATCTGCAGAACGCCTACACTCCCGATGACAGAAGGGTGATGGTGGAATGAGCTCGTGGAGCTCTTGGGTACACTCACCGAAGTACAGTCTGTAATACACCGATCGACCAGCTTATATTCATCTCACCAGGTACTATAGGTAGAACCCGGAATCCTGTATCTGAAATGCCCGTCTAGGTAGTTCTCAATTTCCCATTCCCACTGTGTTGTAGCGCCTGCCCAATATAGCATGGCAATGACCCGATCAATTAGCTTTAAGTAGGTATTATGTCATAGTCTTGCTATTGAGTATTCTTCCAGCAAACCCCTGATATCTGTACACACTGCTAGGACACAAGGATCCTCTCTGTGATTGTAGCTAGTAGACCGTAAATATAATCCACTACGAGGGCCCAGTGCGGATTTGGTGTGGCATGCCTTCGAATTTTTAGCTTTAGTACATGCCGGTTTCCGTCGTCTTCGAGTGTTGTGTTTAAGGTTCCAGGGGTCTAATGGTCACTGTATCAGATCATAATATAAATTGCGTCTACTAATGAATAGTCCATATACGAATTTTAACGCAATTCATATTATGATCCTATTATCTGTGATCTGCTAAACTCTAAAGTGGCCTTTTGAGACCCCCAGGACTTGCAGTTACTAATGAATGTTTTTAGAGATGTTTTTCTGCACTGTGATGAAATAAAATTACCTGCACATTACCTGCCTGACTTTGAACCTAATAAGTACTTACTGCTTGTAAGTGGCTACAACAGGTACATAAAGACGGATAATTAATCAACAATTAGGTACCCTGTCTCACTACACCGACGTACCTACGTTTCGGATTTTTTAAAATAGTTTTTACAAGGAAAAATATCGTAGATTATTATCTGTTGTCGTCCACCGTACCTACTAAGTACATAAAATCATTATTGTAATGGGTGCTATTGAATATTCCAGGAGCAGCCACGGAGTCTGAATTTACGCCACGTTGATGTAGATAGTCTCTTGGGTGGGACCTAAACAATAATTTGTGAAATGTGGGTGTACCACGACGTACGGTGCTGCACTGCACAGAGAGCCATGGAGCGTTCCATGCTCGGCATAAAACTAGTAGATCGAGTTCCTAACGTCGAAATCCGAAGACTGCGAAGACGTACAAAGGTTTTCGATATTGGGAATCGCGTTACGGAACTGAAATAGAGTTAGGCACGACACCTAGCAAGGCGTAGTGATGACAGGTAGACTAATGCGCCTACCACACGCTCACACTTCCCCACAGTCTTGCCTGCGCGATTACACGGTGCACACAGTACATCGCGCGTGTGGTTTGTAATGGTAATACAGTTTTACCAACCATACGCGCGATGTATTGTGAAGTTAACGAAAAGTGGTGAAGCTTGAGCGTGTAGTAGGCCCATAAGGCTGTCACTGAAAGGAGTCCAAGAACTGACAAAAGAAGAGTGGGTCGTCCAGCGGCGAGATGGGCAGACGAATAGTGACCATTGGGGGCAAAACCTGGATGAGGCTGGCACAGGACCGTGGAGATTGGCACAAGAAGAGAGAGGCCTATACCCAGCAGTGGGTGAATTCGTGCTGTGGATGATGGTGATGGGTTTACTACTATGTAGGTACCTACGCCTCTGCATGACTCTTTGAAGATTAAAAGGCGTGATGACAATGATTATAATTGCTTTGCGTGTTCAAAGACCACGTAGATGATAAAAAAAATATTTGCAGACAGCTGTTCACAAGATAAAATCTAATAATACGACCAAAGTCTGTAATTATGAAACATGAGACGATAAGACGAAATTAAATAGGTGCACATACACCGATAAAAGGATAAAATTTGTCTGCTTTGTCGGCGTGATAATGATAAAAAACTATCCGTTACTCACTTCTAAGATTGTTCGTGAAAGTGATCCCCGAAAGTTAAGGCAGTGGTCCACTAGTGGTATTATCTAAAACCACATTTCGCCGGTTATGTTTTAGTTAGTCCCATTTATTAGAGGGCGAACTTATTGCCATCAACCGGGCACAGATTCGACTAAGAAATTCCTGATGGAAAAAACTTTTTTACAAAAAATAAAACCGACTTCGACAAAAAAAAAACACTCAAAAGTGAAAAATAAACTTGAGAAGAAAAATCAGTTACTGAAGTCGGTGACTTTTGTTTCTTTGATTTCATTTTTTTGTCACCGACTTCAGAAACTGATTTTTCTTCTCAAGTTTATTTTTCACTTTTGAGTGTTTTTTTTTGTCGAAGTCGGTTTTATTTTTTGTAAAAAAGTTTTTATTTTTCACTTTTTAGTGTTTCACATGTGCTTACCCCTTCACAACGCACCGGCGTGATGTTATGTTAGGAACTGGTGTAAACAATAGACAGACAATATGAGATTTCAGCAATCCCAGTCCATTAGCTATCATTTATTGAGGAGTTCCGTTGCCTATCTCCGAAGTTCTTCATCAGATCTTCACAAAATAGTTTTTATAACCTTTGTAGTGAGTACAGGGGTAATATTATGTTGTGTGATGGCGTAAACAATGCTTAGATATGCTATAGCAACAATCGCGGTTAATCTGCTGTTATTTATTGAAGAGTTCCCCCGATTTCTACAAGATCCCATCATCAGATATTGAAATGGTGACAATGGGACCACACGGGAAGCACCAGCTTTCAAATGAAAAAAGAATCATGAAAATCAGTTCACCCAGTCGCAAGTTATGAGTGAACAAACATAAAAAAAAAAAAAAAAAAAAAAAAAAAATACAGTCGAATTGATAACCTCCTCCTTTTTTTGGAAGTCGGTTAAAAATCCATTAACACTAGGCTCGACTTGGGAATCGAACGCAGGACTTTTGCTCAGTAGTCGTGCTTGCGAGCACCAGGTCCTTTAGCTCCCCGACCGGTTGACGATGTTGCCGCCTTCAACTAAATCGGCCACTGCGGAATATTATTCTTCAGATAAAAAAAACTTTTTAACAAAAAATAAAACCGACTTCACTTTTTTGTGAAGTCGGTTTTATTTTTTGTTAAAAAGTTTTTATTTTTCACTTTTTAGTGGTTGACATGTTCATGGGTCAATGTGGACAATGTAGTTTTTTTTCGATAAAAAAATTATGGGACCATTTGGGAGTATACCCTTTCCAACAAAAAAAAGAATTTTTTAAGTCGGTTAGCAAGTGACGGAGTTATGCCCGAACAATCATAAAAAAAAAAAAAATACAAACATCCGAAATGAGAACCTCCTTCTTTTTTTAGAAGTCGGTTAAAAAGAATCATCGAATCGTCTCGAACATACAAACAAACAAAAAAGACAGATGAAGTGATAACCTCCTCCTTTTGGGAGTCGGTTAAAATAATTATGAATGTGTGTATAAAATGATAAGATAACTAGGTATAGATAAGTCTGTAGTAATTACCACTACAAGCAATGACTAGGTGAAAATAATGAGACTATTTTTGTCAGCTATGCTGTAATCGTAGTTTTTTTTATTAAGTATATAACATGTTCAAAGTCCAAAGTTCGGTCGTGTTATTGTTCTCATTTGGTACTTAAGTATCATAAAACATGGACTTTAGACTTGATAATACGACTACCTACTGCTCTTTGATCCCTTACTATCTGGGACAACAGGCCACATTCTAACGATATACTGAACGCCTAGTCGCCGTTTGTTCGCTGAATCTGAACACGACAGACAATGAAGATTGACAAAGAATAAATTATTTAAACTGTCTTGGATTCAAAAACACTATGTAGAACCTAGTTGAAACAAAAAAAAAACAACTTAGGTACACATCACACTCATAACAAAACATCACGCCTGTACCTAATCCCCGAAGGGTTTGTCAGAGATAAGTAGTAGACACCCATATTTCGCTAGTTATGTTTAGTCCCATGGAATAGAGGGCGGGCCTGTTACCCTTTTTTTTTGGGGGTATCGGAAATCGTCTAATAACTCCTCCCGCTCTTGGGCAGAGCGAAAGGGAGAGTCAGACTTTTACTGACTAAAAACCACCCATGTTCCTTCTTAGCCCTTGTGCCGAGGCCGCGGTATCTCTTTCGAACAACCTGCAGCTCAGGGCTATTACCCTCAACCGGACAAGACCTGTTTATCCAGTTTATAAACCATCTATTATGTGCTACAACAAAATCCCGTGATTGACTAACTAACAACATACAGCACATTTTTGTATTTGTGTGCATCGCAATAATCATGACAATATTTTTGTTGTTGGTGACTCAACCCCAGCTTTATTTTCATAATAAAGAAACGGTCCGTGTCCTTTTTAACCGACTTCCAAAAAAAGGAGGAGGTTATCAATTCGACTGTATTTTTTTTTTTTTTTTTTTTTATGTTTGTTCACTCATAACTTGCGACTGGGTGAACTGATTTTCATGATTCTTTTTTCATTTGAAAGCTGGTGCTTCCCGTGTGGTCCCATTGTCACCATTTTAATCTCTGATGATGGGATCTTGTAGAAATCGGGGGAACTCTTCAATAAATAACAGCAGATTAACCGCGATTGTTGCTATAGCATATCTAAGCATTGTTTACGCCATCACACAACATAAAATTACGCCTGTACTCACTACAAAGGTTATAAAAACTATTTTGTGAAGATCTGATGAAGAACTTCGGAGATAGGCAACGGAACTCCTCAATAAATGATAGCTAATGGACTGGGATTGCTGAAATCTCATATTGTCTGTCTATTGTTTACACCAGTTCCTAACATAACATCACGCCGGTGCGTTGTGAAGGGGTAAGCACATGTGAAACACTAAAAAGTGAAAAATAAAAACTTTTTTACAAAAAATAAAACCGACTTCGACAAAAAAAACACTCAAAAGTGAAAAATAAACTTGAGAAGAAAAATCAGTTTCTGAAGTCGGTGACAAAAAAATGAAATCAAAGAAACAAAAGTCACCGACTTCAGTAACTGATTTTTCTTCTCAAGTTTATTTTTCACTTTTGAGTGTTTTTGTATTAAACGACCTTTTAAAATGACTACCAATTAATTTGGAGATTACGTATGAATCATTTGAGGTGTTTTTGTGTCAATAAACTCGACAAGGACTTCGTAAATATTACGGTAGGAATCACGTTTTACCACAAACATTTTTTGTTTGTGTCAAAACTTCTTTAAGGAAAATAAAAGGAATTTTGAAAATCAGTCCACTATTGACGAAAATAATTATGAGCGGATATAGGTACATAAAAAAAAACATACACACGAATAGAGAACCTCCTTCTGGAAGTCGGTTAGAAAAGGTGATTCAAGTACTGGCTTTAACTATGTTGAGGTCGGCTTCCAGCCTAACCAAATGCAGCTGTACACCGGTACTTTACAGCGAGGCAGGGACTGTATTTCGTTACTCCGAAGTTCGAAATACCGAAGTACGGTATACAGAAAGTTCGTGAGTCCGAATTACGTTAGTCAGAATGTACGCTATGACGAAGTACGGTATTCAGAATGTTCGTTACTCCGATGTACGTTACTCCGAAAGTTTGCTACTACGAAGTACTGTACTCAGAATGTTCGTCACTCCGATGTACGTTACTTCGAAAGTTTGCTACTACGAAGTACTGTATGCAGAATGTACATTATCGCGAAGTACGGAACTCCGAAAGTTTGCTATGACCAATTACTCAATAATAATTGAGAATATTCCACATTAGAGAGTATTTCGAATTAGTCAAGTATGATGATTATTGTGCAAATAGGTTTTACAAGTCAGTAATTCTCAATTATTATTGAGTAATTGGTCATAGCAAACTTTCGGAGTTCCGTACTTCGCGATAGTGTACATTCTGAATACAGTACTTCGTAGTAGCAAACTTTCGAAGTAACGTACATCGGAGTGACGAACATTCTGAGTACAGTACTTCGAAGTAGCAAACTTTCGGAGTAACGTACATCGGAGTAACGAACATTCTGAATACCGTACTTCGTCATAGCGTACATTCTGACTAACGTAATTCGGACTCACAAACTTTCTGTATACCGTACTTCGGTATTTCGAACTTCGGAGTAACGAAAAGTCCGAGGCAGGTGCATAATATCTGACCTCAACAATCCGTTAGTAAGACTGGTTGTCAGACTTTCGGGCCACGGACTATACCAGTAACGAATGCCAAAGATCTCCGAATGGCATGGCATCCAAGACGAGTCACGCCTCATCTCGATTTGTAATAAATGTTAGCCCTATAAATGGCCTTTTTTTTTGGGTGGAAAATCATCAAATAATCTCTCCCGCTCCTAGGCAGAGCGAAAGGGAGTGTCAGACTTCTACTGACTAAAAACCACCCGCGTTCCTTCTTCTAGGGCTGCAGTGGTCTAAAAACAGAGACATTACGATTATTGAGGTAAGACGACAAATTTTGTCTTTAAAAAATACCAATTCTGAAGGCTACGATGGACTCAACACTAGGGTAATAAAGTCATGTGTCGATGAAATAAGCGGAGTGTTGACTCATCTAATTAACCAGTCTTTTTCACAAGGAGTGTTTCCCAAAGAACTAAAAATATCGATTGTTAAACCAATATTTAAAAAGGGTGATAAAGCTGATATATCTAATTATCGCCCCATAACATTGATACCCATCATGTCGAAAATATTTGAGAAATGCATGTATCAAAGAATAATTAATTATTGTGAAAAATTTCAGATCATCAAAAAAGAGCAATTTGGCTTTCAAAAACAAAAGTCCACTTCCTTAGCCATATTTTCCCTTTTGAAAGCAATTCTGACCAATATTAACAATAATCAACTGACGACAGGGTTATTCCTTGATCTATCAAAAGCATTTGATTTAGTTTCCCATGACATATTATTAAATAAATTAGAGGCTGTCGGAATTAGAGGACTGCCACTTCAGTGGATATCGTCATATCTAACTGACAGACAGCAGTGTGTCGCTGTCACTAAACTTGATGAAAGTAGGAACATGACACAATTCTCGTCTGAATATAAGACTGTTAAACGCGGAGTCCCCCAGGGTAGCATATTGGGCCCTATCTTGTTCCTACTCTACATAAATGACATAGTAAATGTGACTAATCATAAATGCTTTCTTTTTGCTGATGACATTTCCATAATTGTGACGACCGATAAAAAATATAAATCAATTATTGATCATGAAGCGGACATAAAGAATACAATAGACAATCTAATTAATTGGTTAAATAATAATAATTTAGCTATTAATCTTAAAAAATCTGTATACATTCAATTCAATCAATCTTATCAAAATCAATTTAATTTTAAAATGGACATACCACAAATTACACAAATGACACAAACCAAGTTTCTAGGAGTAGAAATTGACGAGCATTTAGACTGGAAAGCGCAGGTCGATAATGTTTGCAATAAAATAAATAAATTTGTATACGCCCTCAGACAGATTAGGAAGGTAACAAATATAAAAACAGCTGTGATGACATACCGTGCATATGTTGAGTCGTCGTTACGGTATGGATTAATTATGTGGGGAAATAGTACTGACCACAATAGAGCGTTTGTCGCTCAAAAAAAATGTTTACGAGCCATATACGGGATACCATCTGATGAGTCATGTCGACCTATATTTGAAAAGCTTGGTTTGCTACCATTACCTTCACTATATTTGTATGAAGCATGTATGTTTGTTAGGAAATATAAAGAATTATTTAAAACAGCAGAGGAAATAAGTTCTCGAAGTCGTCGTGATCCATACAGACTTGTACTAGATGAGCTCCCTAGGCTAGCAAAATACAACAAAAGCTGTCTGGCTATGTGTGTACGTGTTTATAATAAGTTACCTAATGAATTTAAAATATTAAATTGCAGATTATTTAAAACTAAATTGTACAAATGGCTAAATGAAAACAATTTCTACAGCATTAATGACTATTTTGAATTTAAATTATAATGTCTTGTAAAAAATTTTTGTTAATTTTCTAAGTTTGCATGCTTTAACTTTAAGCAAAACATGTATGTTCTTTTATGCTTTAACAACACCTATGTATACCATGTTTTACGCAAATAAATAAATTATCTTATCTTATCTTATACCACAAGCTCGTGCTAAGCCCACAGACCGCCTGCAATACCCTGAAGTTTGGCAGACGCTATACCACACCCACATTTCACCACTTATGGTATAAGTCCCATCCAGTCGGGGCTGCGGGTTGTTCGGAAGAGATACCACAACCTCGAAACAAAGGGCCAAGAAGAAACACAGGTAGTTTTTAGTCAGTAGAAGTCTGACACTTCTTACCACTCTGCCCTGAGCGGGATGAGTCATTAGGGGGCTATCAACTGCATGGGCACGAATCCATACTTCGGGATTCCTGAGACATCGCCACCACTCATCATGTGTTGCGACGACGATAGACTCCCCGGTCTATCGCCCGCTGGCAACTCCTAGGACGTCATCAGGTTGGCCATGGCGCCTCCTCCGCCACCCAGTCTTCCTGTGACGGATAGCGTCAGCGAGGGAGTCTTCCTCTCTGACGCGCTCTCTGTGCTCGTGGGCAGCAGCTGAAAATCAGCGTCGCTGACATCTCTTTGAGGCGCGCGTGGAACACGAACGCGCCGCCGACACGGTCTGTTGCCGTCATGACGACGGCCGGACGGGAGGGGCCCGTAAGCACCGCAAAGGCCGACGCCCGTCGGGGCCACGGATTTTAGTACGAGATGACGTGGCCTCAGCACAAGGGCAA
The DNA here is from genome assembly GCA_949775195.1 of Diarsia dahlii. Lineage (NCBI taxonomy): Eukaryota > Metazoa > Arthropoda > Insecta > Lepidoptera > Noctuidae > Diarsia > Diarsia dahlii. The sequence continues at coordinate 6,864,402 of OX459210.1, read as the reverse complement.
AGAAGGAACATGGGTTCGGTTTTTAGTCAGTAGAAGTCTGACACTCCCGCTCTTGGGCCGAGCCGGTCATTTGATGATTTTCCACCCACCAAAAAAAAAAGGTGGTGCACATTGTGTTGCCATTTGACATTATGCTGAGCTGAGGCCCTTCTGGCATTTATAAGTTTTAATTATTTTTACAAGGTATTTTTGCTAAATAAACACAATTTTCTTTCTTTCTATGCCGGCTCTTTCTGCGAGATTGTTATTACGATGAGTACTTCCCTCTAATGCCCCCTGCTGTAGACCATGACCTTGACCACGGCCGGCAAGGAGAGGTCGTATTGCTATCAACTGGGTATGAAACCATACTTCAGAGGTTTATATAATAATATAATATATAATAATAAACCTTTATTTCCGAACTTATACAGTTTTTCATTTACAAACATAAATTTTACTTAAATAAATAGATTAACAGTTGGTTAAAAACGTACTACACATCTATTATAAAAGGTCTCTCAGTTCGGTGTGCCTTACGGCAAAGGCCTCCTCCAACTCTTTCCATTGATGTCTGTCTGCCGCCACTCTTGTCCAGAGCGGACCCAAAGTCATTTTCAGGTCATCCTCCCATCTTCTCTTTTTGCGACCTCGACTCCTAATGCCATCTCTTGGGTACCAGATTGTCACCTGTTTGCTCCATTTCTCCTTTTTACACCTGAGCATATGTCCAGTCCACCTCCATTTAAGTTGGTCAATACGAGCCAGGATATCAGTTAGTTTGGTTTTGTGCCTGATGTCTGTACTTCTTACTCTGTCTTTTAGTTTTAAACCTAGTATGCTTCTTTCCATACTTCTTTGACATCTTGCAAGTTTATCCCTATGGTGTTTTGTCAGAGCCCAGGTTTCGCAGCCATATGTAATGCAGGGTAAAATACATGTATCAAAGGTCTTCTTCTTGATTTTAATGCCTATTTCTTTGCTTTTTGTAATTTCTTTCAAAGCCCAGTAGGTTTTCCATCCTGTTGCAATCCTTTTTTCTATTTCTTTCGACATCTGGTCGTTAGGCGATATTATCTGGCCAAGATATACATATTCTTCTACATATTCCAGTTTCTGTCCTTTAACTGTTATGTCTACGGGAATTGAATTTGTCATCACCTTAGTTTTGCTGGAGTTCATTTCTAGGCCTAATTCTCTGCTTTTTTCTGCCAGGTTTTGTATCATGGACTCCAGTAGTTTTGGATCTTCTTCCAATAGGACCAGATCATCAGCAAATCTGAGATGATTTAATCGTGATCCATTTATGTTTAGACCTAGATGCTCCCAATTCAACTTCCTGAACATTTGTTCTAATACTGCTGTAAACAGCTTTGGTGAAAGTGGGTCACCTTGCCTGACACCTCTTTTTATTGGAAAAGCATCTCCTATAGATTCCAGTCTTATCCTGCCTGTACTGTCGCTATAAATACTTTTGATGATCTTGATGTAGGTGTTTTGGATGCCCTGCTCTTTTAGGCTTTGCCATACAACTTCATGTCTAAGGCTGTCGAAAGCCTTGGCGTAGTCTATAAAGCCAATGTAAATTGTTTTTCTATATTCATTATATTTTTCTATAAGCTGTTTGATAGTGTGAATATGGTCTATTGTACTGAAATCTTTCCTGAACCCCGCTTGTTCCACAGGTTGATTTTCGTCGAGTTTGATTGAGATTCTGTCCAAAGTAATTTTGGCGAAAACTTTATATACATTTGAGATGAGAGAAATGGGTCTGTAGTTTCCTATATCGTCTTTAGGACCTTTCTTGTGGAGAAGTATTATATGAGATTCTGCCCATTGACTAGGGATGTTACCAGTATGTAGAATCTCGTTAAAGATTTTTCTTAGAAGCGGACTTAGTTCTGTGATTGTCCCTCTCATAAGTTCGTTTGTGATCCTGTCGGGGCCAGGTGCTTTATCCATTTTCTGACTTTTTATTGCTTTTTCTACTTCCGATACTAATATTTCTGGTATGTCTTCGTTTCCTTCAGTCACATGCATCTGTTTGTAACCACTATTTTGTTTGTTAAAGCTAGATTGATTTGAATATAGTAACCGATAATAATTCGTTGCTATATTTTGGATTGAACTCCGAGTAGTAGCTGGCAGTTCTTTTTCCTTTTCTCTTAACGTTGGTATCCATTCTTTCCCTTTTTCACGAAGTTCCTTAAGCGCTTTTTTCGTGCCTCCCGTTTTGTTGATGTGATTCTCTAAAATTTTGTTTCTTCTGATTTTTCTGTCCTTCCTCATATTTTCACGAATCTGTTTGCTAAGGTTAGATATTTGTTGTTGGTTCTCCTTTTTATCCTTTTTTATTAACAACTTTCTATCTTCAATTAGTTTTAACGTTCTTTCACTCAAAATGTTTTCTTTACTCTTGTTTGATTGTTTTCCTGCCTGCTTAAGCTTATTCTCAATTTTTTTGTATTTTACACTTAGGTCCAAATCTGAATCAACGACTTCCATCAGATCTTTTATTGTGTTTTCTGTGTCCGTTTGTGTGTTAGTTGTTTGTGTGTGGTTCATATGGTGTCTAGGAGCTTTTGGACTTCTTTCATTTAGACAACTGCGTACCATACGATGGTTTGTGTTGAAATTTAGTTTTTGTATTATTTCCGTATCACTAAATACCATAGCTTTGTTAGTTATTATGTAGTCGATTTCGTTCTTAACCTTTCCGTCTGGAGACATCCATGTCCATTTGTTCTTGGGTTTTTTACGGAACATGGAGTTTAGAAGTGTTAAGTTTTGCTCAAGAAGGAACTCTACTAGCTTTTCTCCATTTTTACTTCTTTTGCCTCTTCCGTATTTTCCTATTATATGTTCTTCTCCGGGTATTTGGACGCCAACTTGGGCATTGAAATCTCCCATGAGCACGATATTGTTTTCGGAATATTTTTCGATAGCTTCACGTAATTTATCGTAGAATTTGTCGATCTCTGTTTTTGTTGCTTGTTCTGTCGGCGAGTAGACTTGAATGACTGTCCATTTTTTTCTATACTTTGGTAGGTTAATATGAATCACCGCTATCCTATCCGATATCCCTTCAAAACCAATTATCTGGCTTTTAAGTTTTGACTTAACCAGGAATCCTACCCCTCTGTGTCCAGCGGTTTCACCTTTGAAATACATAATATAGCTGTTTCGCTCTTCTATTCCTTCTCCTATTCTCCGCATCTCGCTTATGCCCAAGATGTCCCACTTGAGGTTTTCGATAGCTAACTCTAGCTCATGCAAACTTTCTTCTGTTCTCAGGGTTCGTGTATTTAGTGTACATATGTATAAACTGCTTCGTTTTTGTTTATCTTTTTGGGTATTTGATTTTGTTGACTGATATGTTGGAGGGTGGTGGTCGGCTTCCCCCACGGTGACCGGCCGGATTGGGGGACAAAACATTAGAGTTTTTCTTATATCTGTGTTTGTTGTTGCATCTGTTTGTTGTTTCCGGTTCGAGGAGGCCTTTGTTCGTTTTTTTGCATCTCTGACATCGAGGCGGATCTTTCACGCGTTACAAATGTAAGTATGCTTGGCTTAACTACTTCCTTAATTGTACTTGGGGGCTGTATTTCAGTAATTTCATTCTGGATATTTGTCTTTTTCTGAGATGGGGTGGGAGTGGTTGGGGATCCTGTTGGTGTTTCTCTCTTCCTCTTTTCGCGGCTGGGGTTCGTTGGTTTTTTAACAATTAGCTTATCATATTTTATGAACGCTATGTTTCCTTTTTTTCTTTCCGCTTCTAATTCTGGCTTAAGTTGTTTGCGTATTTCCAGAACTTCTTTAGGGTAGTCCTCATTGACAAACACATTTGTAGGAAGGTTGCGCTTATTTTTCAGGATAAGATGTTTTTTCCAAGATGTTGTTAGAGATATTATTAACGGTCGGTTCTTTTCATAATTTGTCCCGATTCTATGGATCTCACTTATTTCCTGACTATCTATATGAGTTCCCGAATCTTGCAAAATTTCCTTCACAAAATCCACCAACTCTAACTCAGTTTTTCCTTTTTCTTCGATGCCGAATAAAACTAGATTATTCTTACGCTTTTCCTTCTCTAAAAAGGATATTTTTTGTTCCAGGTTGCTAACTCTAGTTTTAAGGTTGTTGTTTTCTTCTGTTATTATTTTTAACTTATCGTCCAGGCCCTCCATTACATTTTTCGTTATTGCTGTTGTTAATGTTATTGTTTGTTCATTAAACTTTTCATTTATTTTGGAGAGTAAAATTTCCATTTGCTTTTCCATTTTTTTCAGGGTAATTTGGTGTTTTAATGTGGTAACACTTAAATTTCTGGTAATCCTTTTTCTACGTTGGCAACACTTTTTGCATTTGTCAGCTGTCAAATAGCAGTGACAGATTTTATTTGGTTGGCACTACCTATAATCTTGGTATCTATGGTGTGTGTGCTCAACTTTGAGGTTATAACGATCAGAACTTTGTTTGAACAGAATCACCTCAAAATTAGTTATTTCACTGTAATTTCTGCTGAAACACTCTTCTGGTTTGAACTTCTGAACTTTTCACTGTAGTATACGTTCGGTTTTTCGTTTTTTGCACTGTTTAATTGGAAATATTTACGGAGCTCTCACTTGTACGTGTTTACACTTTAATCGCCGGAACCGGAACTCAGAGGTTCAACTTCAGAGGTTTAGTAAACTACAAAAAATACAAATAAGGTTACTAAAATATTTAATTGAAAATAAAAAAAACATAAAATTGGAGAGATTCCAACTAAACTTAATACATTCTAGAGATAATATAAAAAGGCACTGTTTACCCGAGTTAGTTAAAGCTGCGCAATCAACTACACAATAGGGATGTTTACCGACTAAAAAAAATATCAATCTAATTAGTCCGTCTGTTAGATTATCGAAAAATATTGGATGGGTACGTATTTTTTGTTATATCAAATCAATAAAAATTGACGAAGATAAAACGCGTCAAAGATTTGAGTGGGAGGTTGTGACGTCACTGCTCGCTAAGAAATGTCATACTAATGTCTTAGAATATGACGTCACAAGAGTTTTTAAAGCACTGTATCGTCTTCATTGTTTCTTTACGTGAAAAAAGAAAAAATACGTGTACAATATTTTTTGGAAATCTATCTGACGGACTAATTAGATTTTTTTAGTTAACATCCCTTTTTATACAATAACCTATAATTATTGCTTTATATTTTAATGTTTATAGGGAATATTTTGTACTACCAAGTTTACTGTCGGTGCCAATTTTCACTCTTATACACTAAGGAATAAGATTTAAAATTCAGTGAACTTAGTAGTACATCATCAAAGGTTATACCACAGAACAGAAATCTTTCTGTTTCGTGGGTTATACCGTCAAAAATAAATATAATATCTATAACTTTTCCGAACTCTTTACAAAGTAACAATTTATTCATTTTCCCATATCTTCCCGTGGGTGTCGTAAGAGGCGACTAAGGGATGTACCAGAGAATGGGCAGCAGCGTTCTCTGTGCTTTTTGTATCGACCGTACTGCGATCGCCAACCCGCCTGCCAAGCGTGGCGATTATGGCAAACCCCCCCTAAGCAAAAATTACACTTAGGGGAGGCCTATGTCCAGCAGTGGACGTCTTTCGGCTGAAATGATGATGATGATGATGAATTTATTCTGAGAGTTTGGCTGTTACAATTCTCCCTTACCGCGAGCATTCGATATTCGTTCCTGTAGCATAAATCAATCCAAGACTAGATTTTGTACATAAACAAGTGAATCTGAACTGTATGTTACTGTAGTTAAAATCTACATTACCGGGGAATACACCCAGTGAGGAACCGCTTTTACAAAAGACCATAACAACATTAAAAAAAATACAGAGTACATTGTTTTCCAAGGAGATAAGTTGCCCTAATAACAAGCCGCAAATAAATTATTTGAATTTGAACAAATAGGTACTATACTCGTACCGGTATAGAATACACGATTCAACGGCATGAGAAATACATAACATAATTTTAGTTGATAACCTTCCTTTTGTGCTTAGCCGATGTCTAGCACAAACAACAGATTTCAATCTGGTTTTCATCATCCATCTTTTAATTTTCTTTGTTTTGGATGTATCTAATACGTGCTTCCGTCAATATATACAGTCTCCGCCGGCAGCTTAGGCCATGATGACCATTTATTTATATTTACATCCTTCACGGGGTTAATTTCCGTACATAAAAGGAGCGAACTCGCGAGCAAAAGCTTGTAATAAATAAAGCGTGCAGAAAGAAAAATAACCTTTGGTTTAAAAGTATGGTAAAATATAAAAAAAATCTTAAGAGATTCCATTCTATTAATAATTCGTAAAGAGATATTTAGGTCAAACCAGACAGGCTTCTCCAATTTTTCTTCTGTACTAAAAATATTATACCCAAAACATTAAAATGACGTATAATACAATTTAATTTCGTATTATTATGACTGACAAAGATAAGATACCATTACTCGTCTGCTTGTGTGTACAATAACTTCATATACTGATATCTTGTTGGACCACTAGTACTTCTTTCTGTAGGTTGCCGTTGCCGATTTTGCAGTTGTTATTTACTAGTAAACCTTCCACTCTGAAACAAGAAATTAATGATTAAATTGGTAATAATAGGAGCAGTAAGTCGTAGGTCCGAACCAAGGCAGGCCGCAATACTTTGTGTAATTTAGTTCCTCACCACTGCTCTCAAAGCTGTGAAGGAAAACATCGTGAAACAAGGTCTAAAAACTAAAACCCGACTACAAACGAAGGACTAAAACTATAATATAATATATACATATTTGTAATGTGCTCGCCAAGACCTTTCATTTGATACCAAACATGTTATGATTACATCGGGAACTCATAACAAATAAAAATCACGGAAGATATCCCGTAAGTGACATTTTAAATATAGTTATGAACCGTGAAAGCTTAAAACAGTGTTTAACTAAATTTAATTTTTTTCGAGACTAGAATCTGACATTTAAATTCCGTCATAACAAAAATTTATAAAATTTATATAGCCTATGTTACTCGGACTATTCTCACGAATCTATTGACAACTCTTTTATTAAAATCCGTTCGGTAGTTTAGGCGCTACGGTGGAACATACATACATACATAGACTGCCAACATCATTACCCTTCCTTTTGGCTTCGCCGTAGTCGTGTAAAAAAAGTCATGTCTTAGAACCAAAATTTTCGAAGAGATGTGATATCTACCAACCCGCACTGGGCCCGCGTGGTGTATATAGCCCATCCCTCTCCTAGAGAGGAGGTAGGAGTCCCTGCAGTGGGAACATTGTACGCTGATGATGATGATGAGTCTACTGGTGTGACCGTCGGACTGCCAAGTCTCGTCTCAAGTTCGAACCCAAGAGACACAACTCTGATTTTTTTCTAGAGATAATTAAACAATACGCACACGAGTGCGTATTGTATAATAGGGGATCGGACTGCCTCAAAGAAATATGATTCTGTTTAGTCCGTCAGTTAGATTATCGAAAAATATTGGATACATGTTTTTTGTTTTATCAAATCAATAAAAATTGACGAAGATAAAGCGCGTCATAGATCATGGAGTGGGGCTTGAAACGTTACATGAAGGTACAAAATGTACTAGCATATGACGTCACACGAGTTTTCGAAGCACTGTGGCGTCTTCATTTTTTGTTTACGTGAAAAAAGAAAAAATATATGGTCAATATTTTTTGGAAATCTATCTGACGGACTAATTAGTTTTTTTTTGTCCGATCCCCTATTATCACTCGTTTCGGTGAAGGACTATATAGTGAGGAATCCAGCATGCCTGAGAGATATTTCTCGCATGTAAAGCCACATTTCCAGGAGAGGTTAAGACTGATGAGCCACACACTGGTGCCTGAAGACGGTCGTCGTCACCGAGGCAGGTCCAAGAAACGCTGGCGTGACGATTTGGACTCGTTTGTGTCTGATTGGCCAGAGAAAGCACAACACCGGCAGAGTTGGGCGCAGGCCACACATAAAAGGCGTCGGGCGCGGACATGGCGCGGGCGGCCTTATTCCATTCAAACGGAACGGACGGCGCGTCATTCCGTGTGCTGACAAAGCGCCCGTGCCATGTCCGCGCCCGACGCCTTTTATGTGTGGCCTGCGCCGTGGAAAGAAATAAGAGGCCTTTGCCCAGCAGTGGGGCATATTAAAAATAAAAAAATTAAAAGCCAAGTCTAAAATTCTGACACCAGGTTCACCACTATCCACATCAAAAGACGGCTGGTTTCTTAATGATAATGAAGACGAAATTCTTACCCATTAACACCGCTATGTTTTCCAGCGCCCGTATCCAGTGACATATCAATATCACACCGAATGCACTGTTCGCTGCATTGTTCTATAGTCGTCTCGCTCAGTTCAACTTGCGACCCGGAGGACATCTGTATGCCGACGCCACACTTCCGGATTTTGCAGTTTCTTAGTTCCACCTGGAAGTTTTTAAAGACGTTTTGAATTTTAGATAAGAATATGGGTTATGTCTCGTCTGGTGTCGACGGAGCAGAGAGAATATGTAAAAGGATCGTCAACGGTAGCGTTCTGCCTACCACCATGGGGAATAAGCGTGGGTTTATGTATATGTCAATCAATTAATAGCTCAATCAGACCTTTGGGAATCGCACTTCACACTATAATATTATAAATGCAAAAGTTTGTGAGTGTGTATGTGTGTTACTTCTTCACGCAAAAAGTACTGAACGGATTTGGATAAAATTTGGTACACAGATAGTTTATAACCTGGATTAACACATAGGATAGTGTTAATCCCGATTTTATCTTCCCGTGGGATAATTTTCGAGTTGTAGCGGGTGAAGCCGCTGGCAACAGCTAGTACAAGCATACTGCCTATTATCTGATGTCGCTAGCTAGACCAAACAAATAAATAAAATTGAAGTGTTTTTTTGTAATTACTTCATACATAAATGTATTGTACTTTATTATTTTTGTCTGTCTGTTTGTTCCGGCCAATCTTTAAAATGGCGGGACCGATTTTGACGGATCTTTTACTAGCAGATAGCTAGCTAGCTCACGGCATATGGAGTAACATTAAATTGTTAACAAAATTCAATTCAAATAAATGAGGCAATGATTAAACATTTGAACTTTACCTGTGCTCCTTTATGAACGACGATTCCGGAATAGAAGTTGTCAAACGTGCAGTCTTCTAGAAGGATCTTCGCACCTGACATCGCGACAATACCTTGTGCGAAATCGCTCTGAAACAAAAATATGGAAAAAACTTTACTTTCGTCTTGGGCACCAAAGCAGTTTTAAAGTCTTAAGTTATTTCAACACCTTCCCTCCAAACAGTGAAAAAAGAGAGTAAGGCGAGAAAGCTGTGGCATATTTTGACACTCATGCATTGTTCTGTTGGTCTTCTCTTACTCATATAGCCATTCACATTATAGAAAGAAATAAACAAAATTGTATTTATTTGGCAAAAATACTTTACAAATTAACAAAACAATTAAAACTAATAATGCCATATGGGCCTCAGTTAAAACCTGAGACACGCATCTCTAATTTTTAGATTTATGTGCGATTGCATAATTATCATTTGCGTCTGTGAAGAAAAAAAACGTAAGGAAACCAATACGTCTGAGAGAAATTTCATGACGGCATGTAATGATGTAAGCCCTATCTCTAAGTACTAATGATTATAACATTAAAATATTTTAAAAGAGTAACCATGGAACTTTTTGCCGGTTCTTCTCCATGTGTTCCAATCCACGACTTACTGCTCGTCTGCTCGTAAGTCGGGGCCGACACCACTGGGCCACCGCCGCTGCTCTCTTATACATAGCAATCATCAATTACCTGTGAACTACTAGACTGGTCCTGTATAACGCAGCCCACGACATGCAGTGTGCCGCTCCTCATCACGATGACCGTGTTGACGGCGGAGCAGAGTAGCCTTAGCTTGCGTAGTCGACACTCGTCTGAGAGCATGAGGAGGCAGGAACGCATGTCTGAGGCTTCTAGGGTAGCGTCTGAAATTAAACGTATGGGGGGTTTTTGAGTTTAGATAGTTTTGCCACGTACTTTACCCGTTGTAGATTCAAATCAAATTAATTTGTTACCTTACATAATAGAATACTGACAGGTTCAGTTCTTAGTGACCTAGACACTACACAAGGTTAAATATTTACATAAACATGAAACAAACATTAAAAAAAAACATTTATAATACATGTTGCATCCACATTTATTGTGTGAACCGACAGTCTGTGGAATTCTATTCCTGTTTATTTATCCTGTTTTTTTTTGTTATCAATCTATTCAAAGTTCGAGTGAATCAGTTTATGAGAAGAAATCGATTCACTCGAACTTGGAATGACACCACACCAGAGGTCTTGCGTTCATTATGTTACACCTTGTCACACCTCGGACACTCCATACAACGCCCGCAAAATAATTACCTATTACTACTACATAAACAAATAACGTTTGTGCACGACGTGCACTTGCAAATGTGTGCGTAAACTCTAGTAGGGTTATCGTAGCCTAAAAAATGGCGCGGAATGTGCAACGGTCTGTGTCGCGAAAACCGAACGACGACTAATACGAGCGCGAGCCATTGCTCAAGTGTCGACGACGAATACCTCGAAGTGCGGGGTGAGGTACGGTATTTAATATGAGCGCGGGGAAGGGAGTGTCCCTTCTGTACGTAGTACTATTATGTATTCTGTGACCTTGTATAAGAATCCGAGGAGGTGGTTTCTGGCAAGCCCGCACCCGCACGTTTATTCGTTATAGCAGGGTACTGCTAAGCGACTCGGGGTTCGAACCTCGACTTAGTGAAGGCAGCAAAAGATAAACTGGACTGATTAATTCGTTGCGGGATCGAAGACAGTTAAATCGTTTCTCTGGGACTTCGTCGAGCTTCATTGTCTCGGCGCTTTTCTTGTGGTCGCCACTGTTGATTCTGGCTAACAGGAGTTACAGTGGTTTGGGAATACTCGTAGTGTGGCGGTCTTGTCCCAATAAAAAAAAAGTATAGCTAGTAGGTACTATACCATTGAAACTAGTAATGTTGATATTGGACAGTGGCACATCAGGCATTTCATGCCTCCGGCTGCAGACCACCAGCTCCTCAGGCTCCAGCGCCAGGGCATCCTCGGCAGACGTCATCATGCTGAGGTGGTACTCGCTCGTGAGGTGTGATGTCAGGAACTTGGATATCTCGCCAAACTCGAATATTGACCCGCCTTCCCAGAGGGCTACTACCTGCAATAGGAATAGTTTATGAAAATCTTGAGGGTATCGCGGGTTGGTCACAAAGATACCGCGGCGTCGACGTAAAGGGCTAAGAAGGAACATGGGTGGTTTTTAGTCAGTAGAAGTGTGACACTCCCTTTCGCTCTGCCCAAGAGAGGGAGGGGTTATTTAATGATTTACCACCAGCCCCAAAAAAAAGGGTACCTGTCGTTCTGTAGGCTACCCCGTAAAAGCATCGGCAATGAATTCCATTCGCAAAGGCGGACTGTGGTGGGATATTGTTGGGTCCCTGTAAGGGAACACGGCCTTTGGTCCCGCAGGGTCCAGTGTATAGCTATTACTACGGGTACTGTTGTTAGGTGGGCGATTTAAGCCAAGCCTGAAGCACACAGCTTGCCTATTTTGTGTTTTTTTTTTTAAAAAACGTTGCCCCACTCTAGGAATTTCTCCTGTATCGTGGGTGCGTTCACAAACATTTAAACTCACATACACAAATACCCAGACCCGGAACAACTATCTGTAGGTCTTACAAATATTTGTGCCGTGCGGGGATCGAACCCGCGACACGCAGCGCGGCAGTCCATTGCTTGAGCCACTGCGCTAACCGTGCCGTCGTATTTTGTTGAATACAGAAGGAGAGCAACAGGAGGGGAGGGTTACGTTTGGTGGAGGGGCGCAAAACTCGGTATTCGAGAGTTGTCGTGCGCCGTTCAGTTAACTTCGGCCGAATTCGTGCCAGCATCTTGTGAATGAAAGATAAATAAGTATATTTTGATACATGCTTTAATTATTGGTTTTCATTATATTTAACGACTAGCTGATGCCCGCGGTTTCAACCGCGCGGATGTCGGTTATCGCTACCGATGCCGGTTATCGTGACCAAAAGTAATATTTTCGTACCCCCCTTTCAACCCCTTGAATAAAGTTTTAAATTTCATGCAAATTGGTTCAGTAGTTTAGGCGTGATTGAGTGATTGAGTAACAGACAGACAGAGTTACTTTCGCATTTATAATATTAGTATGGATTAACTGAGACCGGTTTATTGTAAAAACAGACAGACAAGAAAGTGATCTTATAAGGGTTCCTTTTTTTACCTTTTGAGGTATGGGACCCTAAAAACGCAAGGAAGTTTTAACATGGCTACTTACATTTTTCTTACTCTTATTCTTCTGCCACTTGGCCCGTTCTCTAGCGAGGTACTGCTCCCTGATGAGCGAGTTCTCGTACAGCGTCCACTTGGACATCAAACCGTCCAAACGAGCGTTCATTTCTGCACACAAGGATATGTAGTTCGCCGGGAGAAGTGAATCTGTAATGAGTAGAAAATTAATTTTACTGTTTTAGTATTATTGGAATGAAAGCCTGACGAGTAAACTCAGCGAGGAATAGTCAAGTATGAAGGAAACGTGTGTTAGACTCTCTCTTCCTTTACTCATGTAATCCACTGTGATGGGTAATCTGACATGACCAGAGAGGGATGTCGCAGAACCAAAGTGATAAGTTGAAAGCGCTTCGGTAGCTAAGGACCACAACACACAAGGGGGCTCGTAAAAATACAGGTGTAGATTTATTTTAGGATATCCAACAAAAGGTATTATCATAGTATGGTATTATGGACAAAACTATGGTATTATGGACAAAACGTTAAATATAGATAATTTACAACATAAAGTATTCAGTAGGTGTACTTCTTTCCTTTGTTTACCAGATAGAATACCTATACTTTATTTATTATACATCAAACTATTATTACTACTGTAATCTTAAGACTTACCATCATCATTCGCCAAGTCCCCTTCACAAAGCGAGGAGTCCAGTTGCCTCAGCTTCTCATGAGCATCAATAGCACTATTCCTGAGCAACGTAATGGACCGAGACACGTAGTGCGGTATAGACCCGTTGTGCATTTCAGACCAGAGTTGCATGCGTTCTTCTATTGTGTTTGGTAGGAGTATTTTATCGTCGGCATCGTCCCATGGCATCCAGATGTCGTTGTAGTAGAATCTGGAATTAAATATAAGTTAGATAGCAAAGCATAACACATGTCAACCCCGAAGGATTCGACAAAAACAAACAAACCAACCACACACAATCTATAGCTTTATGTATTATTTTTACTTATGTATAGAATACATATAACATGAACAGTTTTCATAATAAAATACATGTAGTAATGCGCTTTTATATAAAAAAATATATATATGTATGGACTCTGTCCCACTGCTGGGTAATGGCCTCCCCCATAGTTTACCAATATTAGCACAACATTTGGCTTGTCCAACACATCTTCTCTAACACATTAAGAATGAGTCCAGATTGTCACAACACTGCTTATTTGTAACTTACTAAACATTGTGCAAGGTTGTAATTTTGTTTGGCAAATAAAGTTTTTATTTTATTCCCAGATATATAAAGGGTAATGCAAAAGGAGTATGTAAAGATTGGTATGCAGCGTTCAGTAGTGTCTACCTACCAAAAAATCATGAAAAATTACCTTAACAAATCAATGAACTCTGCAGTTGTAGCGACGTTGATGCACTGTTCTCGTTGTTTCATAGTCGGCCAGAGCTCAATGAGCGGCACATCAACGATGTTCTCCGGTAGAGACACGGACTCATGTTGTACACTGAGCACATCTACGCATGCGGACAAGTTCTCGAAGTCGACTGTAGTGACTGATACGTAGGCGATGCAGGGGAATCTTACTTCTGTAAAATATAAAATACAATAAAATCAACATAACTAGGTTATTCACGCCAAGTATTCTTTCTCAAGATGAATCGATTACCATTCCACATGTAATTAACTATTTTTTGACTGTACGTATCACTACGTAACATAACATCATGCGTGTATTCCCAGATGGGTTAGGCAGAGTTTTACCCAATATTACACCAACATTTTGCCAGTTATGTTCAACCAGACAAAAATCTGGTCTCAATGGCTGCTACTGAGAAATTCCTGAAGGGAAATTCAATAACACTTTTTGTAATCAGGCAACGCAAGACCTCATACTCAGTAGTCTGTCGTTTGTTTGAAATAATAAAAAATATATAAACACAAAACTCACCAAACTTCTTACAGAAATCTTTGGACAGTTTCCACAGTGCATCCCAACCAACAGGTTCTACCAGTAATTCTGCCTGCATGCTCCACTGCTCCCGAGCCGTCCCGCGGCCCGAGCTGAAGACCCGCAGTAACTCCTGCATGATCTCATTGTCACTGCGAGAGAATGTGTACACAGAAGGCATCTGGAACAGATATTATTTATTATTTGTACTGCGGATAGCACAAAAGTAGGTTTTCCAAAACTGTAAATGAAAAATATTTAATAAATGGTTATAAAATATTTTGATCACTAATATTTCACCAAAACTTTTGTTAACTTGTAATCAAATCAATTTTCAGCAGCAAGTTTTTTAGTTTATATCCAACATTTTATACACTATATTTTCTCAAACAACATAATAGGCAATACACTCAAGTAAAAACATTAATTTGGAAAAAGTCTCACTTTACAAATGCTTTGCATGCTAATTAATCACTTTTTAATTTAAATTGTCACAAAGTGATGGTGATGCTACTTTTCCGAATATCTAAACTAAAATATGGACGGTTGATTGTGGCTAACAAATACTCTTTCTTGGGAAACATAAAACAAATTATCAGCAAGCTATCTAAAAATACATTGCCTGTGTTATGTATTGTATCTAGAATGTTGAAGACAAAATTGGCTACTCTTTTAGAAACATTTAAATGCATCAACTTTAAAGGATTCCTAGACCTGAATTAACTAATATAATGTTATATTAGTAAATTCAGATCTGTTTGTAATGCATAACATCATGTTTATTACATAGTTTTAACTGTTCTAAGCAATACAATAAACTGCAAGAAGCTTACTGAAAAAACTTCTGTTTATCATGGAAAAAGCCAATAGTGGTATGACAATACCAAATTTACGAATATGGTGTAATTTAATCAATTTTATGCCATTATTTCGGTACTTAGATGGTTATTAGATAAACACGCTTTCAAAATATAACCGGTGAAATGACTCATCTAAAGATAAACTTTAACGTAATTTACAGCTTAGAGACTATTATTATGTCCAATTAGCTTACCTTTTACTGCGTAGTCGATTATTATTGTTTTGAATATTGTATTTTTCTGTTTTTCTATTCAGTTGCGTTAATTTTCTTACTGTATACAGTTTTCAACCGCTAGCTAGACACAAAACTTTTGAAAATTCAAACTGTTTTCTTGTCAAACATAAATGTGACTGTCGGTTTGACGTTGACAAGACAACTGTTTGGTTTGACAACTTTGACAGCTTGGCTTTCTGTTTCTTTCTTTCTTTTTGGTTCACTAAGCTCTTTGGCAACATTCCGTTCTACGAAGTATATTCATTCAAGTTCAAATTCTTTATTATTTGGAAGATGTTAAAAATACACTCGAGAGCAATGAATCCGGGTCACTTAAAGAATGTTAAAAATCTCGGAAACTAAAAATGATAGGTTAATGCAATAAATTGTATTTAATAGACAATGTAATACTCCTTAAATGAAAGTAAAAAAAAATATGAGTCACCATACATTTTATTAACACAAAATTACATAAAGAAAAAAACTGCTGATCATAAAGAAAAAAACAAAAATAGGAAACATGAAATTTTTGAACTTTATTACGATTTTCTTGAATTTTAATACTTCGTATTGCCTCCTCGTGCTTCCATTACTGCGTTTACGCGGTTTGGCATGCTGTATACCAAGTTCCTTATACGATTTTGGGGAATATTCTCCCATTCCTCTGTGAGAGCAATTTTGAGCTCACGAAGCGTGATTGGGGGAGGGTTTCGTTGTTTTACGCATCTGCCTAGCTCGTCCCAAGCATGCTCGATCGGGTTGATATCCGGGCTGCGCGCTGGCCACTCCATACGAGTAATGTTCATCTCTTGAAGGTAGTCATTCACAATCCTACCTGTTTGAGGTCGGGCATTGTCATGCATAAATATAGCATCCTCACCTAAATTGACCATAAATGGACCAACGTGATCATTGAGGATTTCTTCCACATATCTTTCGCTAGTTAAAGAGCCGTTTTCTATGATCACCGGCTCTGTGCGACTTTCAGAAGAAATTCAGGCCCACACAAGTACAGACCCACCACCGTAGGCTACTTTTTCTTCGATGCATGCTTGCTTGAATCTTTCCCCTGGTCTTCGATACACTCTGTGTCTTCCATCGTGCTTGTAGAGCATAAATTTTGATTCGTCGGAGAACATAACTTTTGACCAATCTTCAATACTCCAATTTACGTGGCTCTGGGCATATCTTAGTCTTGAAATACGATGCCCACGCTCCAGTTTAGGGCCGTTTGCAGGTCTAAGGGGTTTTAAGTTAGATTCAGCAAGCCGACGTCTTACTGTCCATGCACTTGGGTTACTTCCTCCGAGGCGTCGAAACTGATTTGTGAGTTCAGTTCCTGTGAGAAAGCGATTTCGAAGCATGGTGTTCACCAAGTATCGGTCTTCTCGTGCTGTGGTACACCTGGTTCTGCCCGTTCCTGGTCTGCGTAGGTTAGAACCAGTTTCTTCGTAACCTCGGAGAACTCTTTGTACTGTTGACAGCGACACACCGACAGTCCTGGCTGTATCGCGCTGACCCCGGCCGGTTTCCAGCATTGTAAGTATTCTGGTGCATTCTTCAGGCGTAAGCGACATAATTTCAGCTTGAATAATGAATATAGAGCACTATCAACATGGTTTATGTACCCACATAAATGACAGATTACAAACAAAAGCAAAACCAAATGCTGTAATTACGTAGTTCCATCTTCGAAAGTGGCCCTTTTTCAAATTTGATTTTTTATGATATAACTTTACAATAACTAAGAAGTTTTAATACCTTCATTTAAGGAGTATTACATTGTCTATTAAATACAATTTATTGCATTAACCTATCATTTTTAGTTTCCGAGATTTTTAACATTCTTTAAGTGACCCGGATTCATTGCTCTCGAGTGTAGTAGGTTCTTTAAAACTTACTTTCCTGTTAGGACATTGCAATTTAAATAATTATAAATACATATTGATGTGAAACTGAAAGTGCTTCCAGCCATAAACACGTGATAAACACCATAATAATAATAGAAAAGAAATAATAATGCTGCTGCCCTTTTTTTTTTGGTGGGTTGGGAAATCATCACTAAATGACTGCTCCCGCTCTGGGCAGAGCTACAGTAAGTGTCAGACTTCTACTGAATAAGAACCACCCATGTTCCTTCTTAGCAGGCCTACGCCTCCGGTGTCCTTTTGTATATTTTATTTTGACTGTCTCGTTGGAGTAGTGGTTGTAAGCGAGATTGTTGAGCATGTTGTCCTGGGTTCGATTCCGTTCGGTCGGGCAGTGTAATAACACTACCCGACCCCGGAATCCTATCCCCATCAGGAATTTCTCCGTAGGAGACACGGAAACCGGATTTGTGTTCGGTTGATGGCAATAGGTTCGTCCCCTAATTTATGAGCAAGCTACGAAAATTAAATAAATTAAATGTGGGTGTAATGTGTGCTATTAGGTACACGTACACCCCTGCCTTACCCTTTACCAGGGCCTGATTTAGAGTTCTGACCGCCCTAGGCTAACTATGAATTACGTGCCCCCAGCCTGTCCTGTCCTACCTTTTCACACAGGTGCAACGGTGCAACTAATTAAATTACAATTACAGAAGAGCTTACGTAACCTTTTTTTTTGGTAATCATCAAAAAAACCCCTCCCGCTCTTGGGCAGACCGAAAGGGAGTGTCAGACTTCTACTGACTAAAAACCACCTATGTTCCTTCTCAGCCCTTTACGTCGAGGCCGCGGTATCTCTTGCGAACAACCCGCAGCCCCGACAGGCGTTGGCCCTTGCGGGCCCCTTCCATGTTGTTCCACAGGGGCGGCCCCAGAACCAATCCCTGTGGAACACCGCACGACATCTCCCGCCGCCGGTTTCATTATCCGTCTTGACCAGGGTAGATGACAGCCCTGTCTGTCAAATAGTCCCCGACTACATGACGAAAGTAGGCAGGCGATGGCGGAGTGCCTCCCTAATGCAGCTACAGGGCATGGTGTTCAAGGTGTTGGCAATGTCGAGAGACACCGCCAAGACCACACCGCCCCGAGAGACCGCAACCCCCGTCGTGAGGGCTCTCACGCGCATGATGGCATCCAGCGTCGTGCACGTCTTGCAGTACACCAGTTTGTTTTCCGGACCCATTCCCTCAAGGTGCTCGGCGAGGCGATTTACAATTACTTTTTCTAAGAGCTTGGCCACCTCTCGTCAAGCAGCACAATGGGCTGATATGCGTATCCTACTCTCACCTGTGTCAAACGAAATGAAAGAAAGAAATAACAAATCGCCGAAAAAACCGGCTATGAGAGGAGCGCGCGTGGCGCGGCCGCCGGGCGCGGACGGGGTAGGGGCGCTTATTTTTCCACGACTGCCTAAAAAAAGAGTGTTATGTTCTTACATATTTTCCCAAAATTACCAATATAAGTCTCAGCTCAGCGCCGCGCCCGCCGCCCCCTAGGTCCTTGCGCCCTAGGCTCTAGCCTTATTAGCCTGTGGGTAAATCAGGCCCTGGGGATTACAGGCGTGACGTGATGATGAATGTTGTTATAATATTTTATGTGTAGGTACTTTTTACCTGTCACAATGTTGGTTAAATTATGAATTTAACCCAAATGTTGTCTGGTTGGTCCGCCTATGTACCTACCACTTTTTTACAATGAAATAAATATCAATTCCTTTTCAATGGAAGAATTTCACGGCACTCCTTACCAATTACGTATGATATTTTACTTGATAACGTCATCATAAGAAAACATTGATGAAAAATTGGTGTCAGAACTTCACAAGCCATTCGTGCCTCTATCAGTCTATCGCTTGTTCCACGGTCTCACTTGCACCCTCGGCTCAGCCGGAACGTGACAGCCTTTTCGTGCCTGCAGCCGATTCATCGATTTAAGGCGCTAACAGCACCGAAACTAGTGCCACCCATATCTTATTTCTTTTACTTTAAAATCACATCAAATTTGAAAAATCCAAAACACTATCATGCTAGGAAATAACCTGTACCTAGTACCTTTTTTTTTAAAATCACTTTTCATGATTAGCCACTTATTTCTTATTTGCCACTTTTATATTTAATCAGTAATTTTCTTATAATATCATGCTAGTAAATAACCTAGGTCCTTGCGCCCTAGGCTCTAGCCTTATTAGCCTGTGGGTAAATCAGGCCCTGGGGATTACAGGCGTGACGTGATGATGAATGTTGTTATAATATTTTATGTGTAGGTACTTTTTACCTGTCACAATGTTGGTTAAATTATGAATTTAACCCAAATGTTGTCTGGTTGGTCCGCCTATGTACCATTGCCTGTAATAATGCATGGGCAGTTCAGAAAAAATACCGTGTGAAGCAAGAAATGACGCCATTGTCCGGTTAAGCAGTATACCATCCTCTCAGAGAGATGAACTGCGAGTGGCCCTTACAAAAAAAAAAAAAAAAAAAAAAAAAAAAAGAAATGACGCCACCTGGCGTAAATAAGTACTCGATTAGCAACATTGATTATATTGTTGATGCTACACTAACTAGAGGGCGCTCACGCTGTATAAAATGTTTATGTAGTTTCTTTTTTCTGTTTATACATTCAAATAATTTATAATGAATTATTTCTATTATATACATTTATTCCTAACTACCTACTATGTTTGTTTAAATTGAATATTATTATCATTTTATAACTATCTGATTTAAATTGTCTATGTTTTAGTTTTCAAACTTGAGGGTAGGTCGAATATGAATTCGTAAATAAAAGTAGGTAGTAGAAATACTTAGATTGAAGATTTATGAGTTATGACTAAGCTCAATTGATTGTTCGCTAAGTTTGTATCGATTACCTCATTCGAGTGTGTTTAGCTCGGTTTTATTTTAATTTAGGTGAATTAACTTATTTCATCAAAATGAGTACGCGTTGTAATATTGTTTTCGTTACAAGAGCTCAAATAACTGATTTGCAAAATCAAGGCAAAAACTTATCGACACTCGAAACTTGTCGACTTATCTTATTGTTAACGTAAGTAGTTTTGATTTCAAAAATTTTATAAGAAAAAAAAAATGTTTTAGTTACGACTATAATAATAATAATAATAATTAAGCACATTTATTACATATTTTCTTAACAAATATTTTTACAAATTAATTGTTTATAAATTTTATTTGGATATGAATCCCTTTTGGGTAAATGCCTCCTCCATCCCGTGCCAATTTTCCCTGTTTTGGGCCAAGTCCATCCAACTCGGACCAGCGACTTCAGTGATGTCGTCCGCCCATCTCTTGCGAGGTCTGCCCCTGTTCCTCTTCCCTCTCGGTCCAGACCACTTCGTTGACTTCAATGTCCACCTTTGATCTCTACATCTCGAAATATGCCCTGCCCACTTCCATTTCAGTCGTAGAGCGTGTAGGAGGGCGTCTGTTATTTTTGTTCTGTTCCTTATCTCTTCGTTTCGGGTTTTCTGTATTTTCCTGAGTTTTAATATGCTCCTTTCCATGGAATGTTGGCATGATAAGATTTTATTTTTTATTTTGTTAGTGTATGTCCATGTTTGGCTTCCATATGTCATACTTGGCAGAATACAGGTGTCCATTATAATTTTTTTGAACTTCATGTGGTAGTCCCCTTTTAGGACTTCCTTTTGTGACCAAAATTTCTTCCAAGTGCAGTTGATCCTTCTATCCACCTCAGTTTCGTTATTTTTTGTATCAAATGATATTTGTTTCCCAAGGTAGATATATTCCTTTACGTACTCAATCTGGTTTCCCGATACGTGTATTTCCTTTTCTGTATGGTTCGTCATGATCTTTGTTTTGCTTGCGTTCATATGTAGTCCTACTTTTTTACTATTTATGTCCAGTTTTTGTATCATTTGTTCTAGCTCAGTTGCTGATTCCGCGAAGAGGATGATATCATCAGCAAATCTGAGGTGGCTTAGATATTGATCTTGCACTCTGAGTCCTTTATTTCTCCAGTCCATTTCTTGAAATATTCCTTCCAACACAGCTATGAATATTTTTGGTGACATGGGATCTCCCTGTCTGACTCCCTTTCCTATTACTATCTCTTCTCCTTTACTTTCTAATCTTACTCTACTTTTGCTTTGTGAGTAGATGTTCTTTATGATGTTTGTATAAGTTTTGTTTATTCCGCAACAGGCAAGTGCTTTCCAGATCGAGGCGTGTGTTATACTGTCAAATGCCTTTGAGTAGTCAATAAAGCCTACATAGAGAGGTCGATTATATTCTATATATTTTTCAAGTATTTGGTCTAATGTGTGTATATGGTCAATAGTGGAAAAACCTTGGCGGAAACCGGCTTGTTCTCTTGGTTGGTTGTTGTCTATTTTTGATGTTATCCGGCTCAGTATTATAGAGGAAAAAAGTTTGTAAATGCTCGACAGTAAACTTATTGGTCTGTAGTTTCCAATGTCTGCTGGATTACCTTTTTTGTAAAGAAGTATTATGTCAGAAACACACCACTGCTTAGGAGCTTTTCCTGTTTCTAGTGTCATGTTGAAAACTTTTGCTAAGCATGGTATTAGAACAGGGGCTCCTATTTTTATTGCTTCGTTGCTTATATTATCCGGCCCAGGACTTTTGTCAGGTTTCAACTTTTTTATATGTCTTAATATTTCCTCGTTGTTTATAGGTTCTATTTCTTCTTGCTCGTTATTTTCGGAATTTATTAGCTCTTTATCGCAAGGGTCTTTTGGTGGTTTCATATACAGCTCCTTGTAGAATTCAGTTGCATGTTCTATAATGTCCTTTCTTGTTTTCGTTTCATAATTTTCTTTTTTAAGTTCTTGAATCCAGTCTTTATGTGTGTTTAGTTCTTTGTTGGCCCGCTTGGAGCTTCTGTAGCAATTTAAGTTTTTCTCTATTATTCTTTGCCTGTGGTTATTGTAATCCTCTTTTATGGCCTTCTTTGTTGTTTTGAAAAGGTTTTTAAGCTCTTGCTTTGTATCTTTACTTTTGTTTTTAGTTGAGATCAATTCTGTACGTCTTTTTATTAATTTTAATGTTGATTCACTTAGTATTCTTGAACCCTTTCTTTCGTTGGTTTCCTGTTTTATTTTCAAGCTGGTCGTAATTATATTCTCTAACTTGTCGTAATAGGTTTGTACCTCGTTAGTATGTTCTGGGAGCTGTTTGGTATTTTCTTTCAAGTTTTCTATGTATACTTGTTTTTCACGGTCTGTTTTAAGTGTTTTTGGAAGGGTCTTAAATGTTCTTCTGCTCAGTTTAGGAGATTTCATTGTTAGTGTTGCTCTTATTAATCTATGGTCTGATGGGAATTGTACATTATTGAGTATTTCTACGTTTGTTATTCTTTTAGGTTTGTTGCACAAAATAAAATCTATCTCGTTCTTTGTTTTTTGGTCTGGGGCCATCCAAGTCCATTTGTGGCTTTGCTTCTTTTTAAAGTAGGTGTTCATTATGGATAATTTATTTTCGCTAGCATATTGAATCAGCCTTTCGCCTCTTTCATTTCGTTTTCCATATCCATAACTTCCCATTACTAAGCTTTCATATTTCCTTGGTTGTCCGATCTTGGCATTAAAGTCTCCTATTACTAGTGCTGTTTTATCTTGGATTTCGTGGGCTGCTCTCAGGTCGTTGTAGAAGTTATCAATTTCATCGTCTTCTGCTTTCTCAGTAGGAGCGTAAGCTTGTATTACAGATAATAGTTCGTCTTCAAATTTTAATTTCAAGACAGCTACTCGTTCTGATATTCCTATATAGTTGATAATATTTTCTTTAAAGGTCTTCTTCACCAGAAACCCCACTCCATATAGCCCTTTTGTTTCTCCTGTATAGCATAGTACATAGTCTTGATGTTCTTCAATTTTGCAACCTAGCTTCCTCACTTCGCTTAGGCCTATTATGTCAAAATTGATTTTCCTAAGAGCTTCTGTTAGTTCTAGTAATCTTTCTGCTGATGACAGTGACCTTACGTTGTAGGTGCAAATTTTTAGCTGTTGATTTTTTTTTGATGACGGGTGAGGGTGTTGGTCGTAATCCCCACGGTGACCAGCCGGCTTGGGGAATGTTTTTAGTTCTTCTATGTATGTTGTTCTGTTCGTCTTTCGGCTGGCACCTAATTCCTATTGCGTCTCCGAGGTTGTTGATATGTTGTTGATTGAGTTGCTTCTTGTTCTCATTAAATCAAATGCATTCATTCTGCCTACTTTAGCAGGGTTGGGAACATATTGTTTCCGTGTTTGGGCATTCTCTTCCGGTGTTGTGGGCAGATCTCGTTTTCTTTTTTCACTTTTTCCTCCAGTTTTTATTTTGAGTTGATCATATTTGATAAAAGCGAAGTTGCCTTTTTTTCTTTCTTCTTGCATTTGTGCTTGGAGATTTTTTCTTTTGTCTACTACCTCTTTTGGATAGTCTTCAGTTATATAAATCTTCGCATATTGTTTTTTGTTATTCATAATTTGATCTTTTTTCCAGCAGTTAAGGAACGATATTTTGACAGGTCTTGGTTTTTTGCTATTATCAACTTTTTTCCCCAATCTATAGGCAGCATTAATGTCGCTTCTATAGACTGGTAATTCTTCAGAGTTCTGCTGAAACGTTTTTGTTACGTTTAATAGTAGTTCCATGTTGTCTTTTTCCGTCTCTTCAAGCCCAAATACAATTATATTGTTTTTGCGGTTCAAGTATTCAAGTTTATGGACTCTTTCTTTTAATTGCTCATTTTCTATTTTCAGTTTCTTGGTTTCGCATAAAAGTGGTTCTAGTTTCTCATCAATGCTTGAAAGTAATACTTTCGTTTGTTCGTCTGTTTGGGTTTTGATTTTTTCCATAAATATTTTGAATTGTTCCTCCATGTTTTGAACAAGTCTTTTAGTCGCGTTTCCGAACGAAAACTTGGGGGGTTTTTTCTTCAAAGTTCTGGCAACACTTGGCTCGTGATGGTGACAGATGATGCAAATTGTCAAACTTACTTGACAGTGACACTGACAGATGCTCAATGTTGGTTTTTCTTTTCGGAAATCAAGAGGGTAGGTAGAATTGTTTCTTTAGTGGTTTCGAAACTTTTCAATCTTTGATTTTAGATGTTATAAAGAATATTTGCACGAGATAACACTTCCACAGCACAAGGGACACCTTAACTGCACTCTGATAACAATTTCTGGGTGTTCTTCACGGTTTTTGCACAGTTATTATTAAATACTTGGAGAGCACTTGTGCTTCTGACAACAGTTTGACAGAACCTCCGACTTACGAACCTTACGACTATACTACATATTAAATAATCATTATTGCGTAGTATATATTTCTGTTATATTGTTGCAGAGAAAAACAGTTGTTCTATGGGTACGACGATTTGAAGACGAGGGTTCTTTGCAACACCATCAAAGAACTAGTAGACCACGGCTCATAAACACATTACAGCGTCAAATCGTGTTATGAGATTACGGAGAAAATGGATTCCTGCCGATGACCGACTATGCTGCTTTTTATGACTCAAGTGTTGACAATGCCCGTCGTGCTCTGCATTATAGGAGGCATGTTGTGAAACCCTGGCCCTCAGAAAACCATAAAAGGGCAAGATTACAATTCGCTTTGGATCATGTTAACTTTAATTTGAGTAATGTTTTTTCATCTTTACAGATGAAAAAACTTTTAAGTCCAGTGAACACGGACGCTTATGTTTGTGGTGCCGAAATAATACGTGCTAAACAAGATTATGTAGTGTCCAATATGCTGGTCATATTACAGTGAACGTGTGGGGATAGATAAGTTTTGCCGATCCAGGATTTATATTTCATCATACTTAAAAATAATATTAGTTAACTTTAGTACTTATTATTTATATTAACTGGAGACCGGGTTATTATAACCTGTTACATGACTTACGTAATAACTAAAAAAATTCAAACACAACAATTTTTTTTTTACATTACATAAGAACCTTTTCGTATGTTTTTGTGCAATTGTATAGCTGTTATTCTACCTATTTAATTCATTTAACTTTTCACTTTTGTGATAAAATAAACCGGTCTCCTGTTTGTCTTTTTTGAGGTTACAAAAGCTTCAATCCTCTTTCCGATTTTGGAAACGAATACTTAAGCTATGGCCTCAATAAGAAGTTTTATATAATATAATAATGTTGAACGATAATAAATGTCTGTTTTTGAATAATAAACTGTAAGAAATAAACCTCTAAAAGTGTGATAGTGTCTTTTTGTTTGTCTCCGTTCATCCCTGTTGCTAACTGACTACTAACTCGAATATTATATTTTTGAATGATGCGCACTTAATAGCTTAATGAAAACATTCCTTATGATTTCTTTTGTTTTTTTTTTATCATTTAACTTCTCACTTAATCCAACCTAATACGTGTTTCCTAACTTTTTACTTACCTAACCTATTCCCAAGTCAAAGTCCATTTTTTTCTATATCTCAACAGAATAGATTACATTTAGTTAGGACTAAGTTATAGAAATCTACCTCCTTTTTATTTCACCTACAGGTGACACCGGGTAATCCGGATATTGTCATTGCGGAAAGTAAAAACTTTAAAGGTTTAATTTCTTATTATTATTTAAGTAGAAATTACAAATAAAATTGCTGTGAGGATTTATGCCACCCACAAGTGACACTGGGGATTGAAGAGTTTAATATCACAGTTGTGCAGAAACCAAACGCCATCTATTAATTATTTTCGAAAACTTGATTTCTACCTTCACAGAAAAATAGGCCCTAAGGTACCCATGCACTTGTGTGGGCGACTGTACCTACCACTTTTTTACAATGAAATAAATATCAATTCCTTTTCAATGGAAGAATTTCACGGCACTCCTTACCATTTACGTATGATATTTTACTTGATAACGTCATAGGGAGGGTCTGTATTTATGCTTTCGCGGTTGCACAACGACTTGCTTTGCTTATGCTTTGCTTGGTAGTATAGATACAGGCCTACCCTACCTCCTCCCTCAGAGGCGGTAGGGTGGCGTGGTTTTGAGGGAGAGCGCTACGGTCGCGTAGATCCTCAAGGCAAGTCTGATGGTTCACCTTCCCGTGGTTGCCACCCTGTTTTTGGTCTAATTCTCTCAGAATTAGACGTAACTGAAACCACCAGGCGACTAGAACACAGGGGTGGCGAGGTCATACCCCTGGGTGTTCATCATCGAACAAGAGCAGATGGTGGATAGTGATGACCTCCCGCGTGTTTGTGCCGTGCGCGGGGACCCGTACGGAGGGATGAAGGAATCCTGGTGATTGAGTGGAGCAGGTTGCACACAACACATCACTTTGGTCCGGATTTCCTCTCACACGGGTGGTCGTGGAGTAGCTACCCACGATCAATCGGCTGGGGCATCCCATAAGCGGGTTGTCAAGCGAGGGCCGGTTTTTTTGGGGGGGGGCAGCCGGCGCGGCGTGGTTTTGCGGGATGAGTGGCGGCATAGTCTCGTGCCGTTCGCAGTCCCGTGATCCTCCGTCGTGTGCGGGCTCGTCTACTTCCCATTAAGCTGGTCCTATACCGAAGGAGTAGCTCTGGCGCACACTCGTGGAACGAGTGGCGTCCCCGACTTGAGGGCTCCGTGGCGGGTGGAGAGCTCCAACGGTGAAGTTTTTGAATCCAAACCTATGGATAATGAGACAAAAAAAATAAAATCACAGGCAGCGTCTTCTGATGCGCCAAACCTAGCCAATAACCAACCACCTAAGGCTGCGTCTCTTGATGCGCCATCTTTACCAAGAACCAGAGGTACGCCTCAGGATGCGCCTAAGCGAAAACCGCCCAAGGTTGCGTCCGTAAACAAACCTTCTGCTGCGTCCAAGGATGCGATGAGGAAGGCTACTGCCAGGCATGCGCCAAACCAGGCTGCGTCGAAGGCAACGCCAACCCCATCTACCGACGATGCACGCACCGAACTAAACCTGTCTGCAGGGCCTAGGGCAGCTCTCGTATATGGCGACTCAACGGTGGCTGTTGGCGCTGATGCGCCCACTAGGGCTGCGTCAGCGTCAGCGGCCTCGGAGAGGGACCTAACGGGTCTGACTCGGGCCTTGCCGGCAGGGGCAGCAAACACGACCGGGATTGACTTGTCGTCTCTCAGGGACGCCATTCAGTCTCCGGTCGCACAAACATGGACCACCGGCGTACCTCGCAAGGAAATGGCTTCTGAGAAGCGTACGGCTGCGACGCAGCAAGTCACCGTGGCAGCCACTGCCGGAGCGTCGGCAAACACACCGACACCGACAGGTGGTGCTGCCTCGGCAACAAAAAGCAAGCGCAGCCAAAGACCGAGGGGACGCAAAAAAAAGAACAAGACCACCGGCGGAGAACCTCCTGCTAGGGCGCAGAAGCGTGAGCGACCCGAGGACACCGTCACACCGACTGGGGTAGGCAAGAGGAGCAAGCCTGCTCGCTCCCACACGGTTGACGGTTCCTTGGTGAGCTACGCTGAAGCGGCTGCGTCGTACAGGAACAACGAGCTGTGCGTCGCCGTCATGTCGGAGCCATTCGAAGACATGACGCAGGAACAGGCGGAGGGGATCCGCCTTAACATCGAAAAAGAACTTAGGGCTCAGCTTATGGCAGATCCCGACCCGTCTAACCCAACCGCAAACACGGCGATCCATTTTCGGGGGAAGGCCCACTTCGCTGAGGGCGTCCTGAAGACATGGTGTGATGACGCCTTCACACTGGCCTGGCTCAAGCGGGTAATAACCTCCATGGCGTCCCCGATACCAGGAACCAGCTTAACCGTACGGCCCCAAGCCGAAATACCGAAGAAGGCCTTATGCATGCTTTTCGTTCCGGAAATTACCGAGGACACTCCGGCACTGCTAAAGCTGTTAACCCGCCAAAACCCTAACCTAAAGATTAACACGTGGACCCTGACACACGAGAGGGTGCGGCAGGAACCCCCGGGCACCTGTCTCTTCTTCCGTGTGCCGGAGCCCATGGTCAAAACCATTAAGAACCAAGAGAGGCGCGTATACTACCTCATGGGCAGTATCTACATCCGCTTCCTGGAGGAGGGTGTAGCCAGTGGGGTAGGCACCGCGCCTTCAACCGCGACGGCCCCCGTCGTACCGGGACTGGAGCTTGACCCGCCACCGCCTAGACGGCCCCCGTCGCCAACCGCGACGAGGACCGTAGAGGGGGTGGGGGAGCGGGCTTCTACCTCGGCCATGGAGGTCGAAGCGAGCAACATAAAACCAGCACAGGATCCTTCCTCGCCCGGACTTACTTCGGACGAGGACTGCTTTCCGGCGGGGGAGGGGAGAGAGGAGTACGACAGCAGCCTCTGCTCTTCTCCCTTGCGGGACAACTAGGCTCCTACAAGCCAATCTCCAGCACAGCCAATCTGCGTCGGCCACTTTGCGCAGAGTGCTGGAGAACCAACTTCAGAAGACCATTGCCCTTATCCAAGAGCCGTGGATTAGGGGCGGCAGAATATGTGGTCTTGCGAACATCGGAGGTAAGTTGCTGCTAGACACCTCCGTAAGCAACCCACGAACCTGCATTTTTATACCTAAACATGTACCCCACCTACTAATTAACGAATTCTGTTCAAGAGATCTGACAGCAACGAGGCTATCCAGGACAGAACAGGATCTCCCGGACATTGTCCTCGCCTCGGCCTACCTGCCGGGCGACGAGGACGTGCCACTACCAGAGCTAGCCTCGCTGGTGGAGTACTGTGAAAGGGAGAAACTGGAACTCATCATCGCAACTGACTCCAACGCACATCACACTCTATGGGGTAACGTCAAAACCAACAACCGAGGTGAGGCAATGCTCGACTTTATTCTTAGCAATAATCTTGTATTACTCAACAAAGGTTCAGAACCAACTTTCGTTAACGCACGATCGCAAACAATAATAGACCTAACTCTATCAACCATAGGTATCTCCAATTCCATCCAGGACTGGCATGTGTCCAGCGAACTATCATGTTCTGATCACAGATGGATTCGATACACCATCAACTTCAACCTACCAAAGCCACAACCGAGGAGGGTCCCACGTAACACAGACCAAACCAAGTTTATTAGGCTGATTAAGGCAGAGTTTGGTAACTTACCCTCCCTTCCATCTGAAATTCCTTTAAATAACTTAGATGAACACGTAAACAACCTCACATCAATCCTCCTAACTAGCTTCGAGCAGTCCTGCCCACTTACTGTACCAAGACAGGGGGCTAGGCAGTCATGGTGGGGTTCTGAACTAGAAAGACACCGTAACAGGCTGCGAGGGCTGTTCAACAGAGCCATGAACACACGTTTGCCAGGCGACTGGGACCGTTACAAAACAACCCGCAGAACTTACAAAAAACTAATACGCCTCAGAAGGAAAAACGGCTGGAGGTGTTTTTGTACCAACATTGAAAATAGCAACCAGGCAATGAGGGTCAAAACTTGTCTCGCCGCCGAGACTGATCCCTCAATAGGTTGCCTAAAAAAATCAGACAATACCTACACAACTAGCGATGCGGAGACTAGTGAATTGCTTCTCACTACCCACTTCCCAGGCTGCCAGATTGCGACCCAGCAGAGCTGGGAATCGTACAGTGAAAGGGCTACGTGCAGCCTGGACTGGGAGGTGGCTTCGGAAGTAATCAACAAAGAGAATTTAATATGGGCAATCAACACCTTCCTACCTTTCAAGGCAGCAGGGTTAGATGGTATTTTTCCGGCTCTGCTCAGATGGAGTGGTGACTTGCTAGCCGATTACCTTGTTAAGGTTTTCCGTGCCTGCCTGGCCCACCGCTACATCCCCCTGAAATGGCGCGAAGTAAAAATAATCTTTATTCCAAAACCAGGTAGGAGTGATTACACCCAACCCAAGTCCTTCAGACCCATCAGCCTCACTTCGTTTTTCTTGAAGACACTAGAGAGGCTGGGAGACAGATGGATTAGAAACAAAATATCGCTATGTAAACCCCTACACCCCAACCAACACGCCTACTGCGAAGGTAAGTCAACTGAATCCGCACTCCACAGCGTGGTCACACGCATCGGAAACGCGCTCAAGATCAAAAATCCAACGCTGGGCGCCTTCATAGACATAGAGGGTGCCTTTGACAAAACGAACTTCGCCAGCATTAGCCAGGCACTAGTCGTGCACGGTGTGGCGCCAACCCTTATACAATGGATTCACAACATGCTAAAATACCGCGCTATTCAATTCACTGTGAACACCACCACACGAGGCATCGTTAGCAGAGGCTGCCCGCAGGGTGGGGTGCTGTCACCACTACTGTGGAACCTAGTTGTAAACGAGCTCATTACGGAGCTCAACGCTAGCGGCTTGTACTCGGTGGGTTACGCAGATGACATAGCTATTTTAATCACGGGGAAATTTGAGGGCGTCTTATGCGACCTCATGAGGAAAGCCTTCAAAATAATCGAGAATTGGTGTACCAAACACGAACTGTCGGTTAACCCCACTAAAACAGAATTAATAATGTTCACTAACAAAAGAGTCCTAGGACCACACTAACTTCCTAGTCTTTAACACCGAACTAACACTCAAAGAAGAAGTTAAGTACCTAGGAGTGATTCTTGATAGCAAATTGCTCTGGAACAGGCATCTTGACTACAAGCTTAACAAAAGCACAATCGCCCTATACCAATGCAAAAAAAATGCTAGGAAAAACATGGGGGCTATCTCCAAAGATCACGCGATGGCTTTACACAGCGGTGATCAGACCAATGCTGACCTATGGCGCCCTGGTTTGGTGGACGAGAACTGAATTCTCGACCACAGTCTCCAGGCTCCAACGTTTCCAAAGGATGGCATGTTCCGCTATCACAGGCTGCATGAGGACAACCCCAACTGCAGCAATGGAGATAGCCCTTCAACTAACCCCACTTGAGCTGTACATACAGCAGGAGGCAGCTTTAGCAGCCATCAGGCTTATGCACTTGGGCATATGGGGCAAGAATCACACAAGTCCCCACGCAGGCATCCTAGACCGGGTGATTGAGTATCAACCTCTCATCGCTGCCCCGTGTGATAGGACACCTAACAAACCTATGTTCAACAAGAGCTACAGCATACAAACAACAGAGGAATTAAGAGATCAGTCAGGAGTCAATGAAGTACGCATCTACACAGATGGCTCCAAAACTCAAAACGGCTCAGGGGCTGGCGTACACTCCCTAGACCTCAACATTAACTTTCACCTACCACTAGGCGAACACAGCTCGATATTCCAATGCGAGTGTGTCGCCCTAACACAAGCTGCAACAGCCGTAAAGCGTCTGAGGATTCACAGCCACGCAATCAGATTTGTAACTGATAGCCTGTCTGTGCTTAAAGCCCTAGAAAACAAACAAACTAACAGTAAATTAATATTTGAATGTCACCTCGCCCTGGAGAGTATATCGCTGTCCAACAGTATTACCCTCCAGTGGATTAAGGGGCACAGTGGATCCCTGGGAAATGACGCCGCAGACGAACTTGCTAAGAGAGGGTCCGAGATGGCAGTGCTTGGCCCGTACCCACTCCTTCCCTTACCTTTCTCACAGTTCCGTACATGGGTTCGCCAGAGATCAACTGAACTCCATAACAGCAAATGGTCACGGTCTACAGACTGTAGACAGTCAAAAATGGCGATGCCAAGTCTACATCCGCGGCTAACAAAACGACTGCTTAGCCTAAGTAAAAATAACCTTAGAATAATAATAGGGACAATAACGGGCCATTGCCCCCTAAATAAACATCTTTTTACCATAGGCGCCACGGACAGCCCACTCTGCAGGGGCTGCTTTGATGCTGAAGAATCAGCCACCCACGTCATCCTGGAATGCGAGGTCGTGGCTACTCAACGCAGACAAATCCTCGGAACGGTGAGGTCGCTCCGCGAAGCCTGTGAAGCTCCCAGGAAACTTCTGTGCTTCTGGGCGGAGCTAGGCTGGCTATCTTAGCCAGGACACCTACGCACAACGGACCGATCAAGAGTCTAAGTGCGGAAAACGGAGTCCCTACTCTACTCTACTCTACTCTTGATAACGTCATCATAAGAAAACATTGATGAAAAATTGGTGTCAGAACTTCGCAAGCCATTCGTGCCTCTATCAGTCTATCGCTTGTTCCACGGTCTCACTTGCACCCTCGGCTCAGCCGGAACGTGACAGCCTTTTCGTGCCTGCAGCCGATTCATCGATTTAAGGCGCTAACAGCACCGAAACTAGTGCCACCCATATCTTATTTCTTTTACTTTAAAATCACATCAAATTTGAAAAATCCAAAACACTATCATGCTAGGAAATAACCTGTACCTAGTACCTTTTTTTTTAAAATCACTTTTCATGATTAGCCACTTATTTCTTATTTGCCACTTTTATATTTAATCAGTAATTTTCTTATAATATCATGCTAGTAAATAACCTGTACCTAGTATATTATACTAGGTACAGGTTAAGTTATGGAATCAGGCGTTACTTTGCGGAAATCCATGACATTAAATGCTATGAAATATATGTAGTTTTAATACCGCGAGACATATATCCAGGTCTGAAAGCAGGACACAAAACCCACCGTCATGCATATGCACATGCACAAATGGGCCCACCCTCCCGCCCTCATGCATATGCGCACATACAAAACAAGTGTGAAATAATTAGCATGCCATGCAATCAAACCTATACTCTATAGTATAGGTTTGATTGCATGGCATGCTAATTATTTCACACTTGTTTTGTATTCATTCTTGTTTGTAATTAGCATGCCATGCAATCAAACCTATACTATAGAGTATAGGTTTGATTGCATGGCATGCTAATTATTTCACACTTGTTTTGTATGTGTGCATATGCATGAGGGCGGGAGGGTGGGCCCATTTTTGCATGTGCTTATGCATGACGGTGGGTTTTGTGTCCTGCTTTCAGACCTGGATATATGTCTCGCGGTATTAAAACTACATATATTTCATAGCATTTAAGGTACAGGTTATTTACTAGCATGATAGTATTTTAGATTTTTTAAAGATGTGATTTTAGAGTAAAATAAATAGGATGTGGGTGGCGATGGCGGTTCGCTCAAGGTCGCTGGCTTTTAGTGTCAAAAGAAAACAAGGGGAAAGAAAATAATAATTCCAAGTAAGTCTAATAAAACCCGTAATAAAATATATTTATTTTCAAATTGCAACCCTTAAAAACAAAATGTCTAATAATAACAAATATACATTCATCTAAACACCTATCTCACTGCCGACGAATAGCAAAAAGCGAATAAAACAATAGTTCTGGTCAAACTTTATAATGGTTCAAACTTTAAGGCGGCTTTAACATAGCTCTTTATATGTACTATGGCTTTAACGTAAACGTTAGAAGTTAGAACAGTGCAAAACTGACAAAAGTACCTATGTAATCCCTTCAACTGATTTAAGTATTTTTTTTTCTTTGGAGGATGGGAAATCGTTTAGACGTTTGACTCTCCCTACCGCAGAGCAGAGCGGTAGCGAGGGTCAAACCCGTCAAACGTCTACTGGCTAAAACCCACCCATGTTCCTTCTTAGCCCTTTGTGTCGAGACCGCGGTATCTCTAACCCGCAGCCCCGACGGGCCAGCTGATAAGCCTAAATCTGTTGCACTTGTATAAAACGAGGAAAATTATCAAGAGCTACTCGTTCGACGATGGGACGGCTATCAAAATATATTCATTCTTATCAACTATGTTAGCTAATCTTCTTTCTTGGATTCAACATGACAGGAAACCCGTTCTTTGAGGTTACAGAAATAGAAATAATCACTCGCAGATCGTCGTAAGTCTCCGTCGAGGTGAGTTGGAATTCTCTTAGTACCCTCGTACAAATGGTCTTTATTAGCTTTGTCCCAAAGTATCTTCCTGAAAAATATAGAAAAAGAAACAGTTAGGACATAAAACGCATCTTATATCATCATCATTTCAGCCGAAAGACGTCCACTGCTGGACATAGGTCCAGCGTATCCTTCACCGGGTCATCGGTCTACCTAGTGGGAGGCCTTCCAACGCAACGTCTTCCGGTTCGCGGTCGCCGCTCCAGATCTTTTCAGTTCCATCCGTTCACTTAAGTTTGGCAATTCTTAATTTGCGGCTTAATTTCTAAACATGTTATCAAATACGAATCAGCCTTCTGTAATCTTTTGTTAATAATACGCGTATTGTATGACCAAGAACCTCTCCCAAGCTGACAAACATAAGCTGGCGAAATGAGACGTTAGCGATTCTTCCACCATCAAACATCAGTGCAGTGCACCTGATCAGACTATGTCTTACCTGCCGGAGTGTTCCAAAAGTCTCTTGACCTTTTCTAAATGCCCTTCAGGACTTCAAAAAGGCCTTTGGTGCCGCAATCTATGTGGCCTCTTATTGTGTCAAAACATTATAAAATAAAGTCTGTATTTTACAGTACAGACACGGATAAAGAAACTTAATTTTAATGGGATTTTAACTACTAACTAATAAGTACAGAAGAAGAAGCTTACCCAAGCAGTTCATAGGTCCTAAACTGAACGGTATGTAACAGTTGGGGTTGCGTTTCTTCACGTTCTCAGGACTAAAGCGCTCTGGGTCGAAACTGCCTGGGTCGGACCAGAACCTAGGGT
Organism: Diarsia dahlii; assembly: GCA_949775195.1. Taxonomy (NCBI): domain Eukaryota; kingdom Metazoa; phylum Arthropoda; class Insecta; order Lepidoptera; family Noctuidae; genus Diarsia; species Diarsia dahlii. The sequence continues at coordinate 6,829,492 of OX459210.1, read as the reverse complement.
CGCGGTGGATGTGGTAGATAGGAACCAGTAGTGAACAACCTGCTGGGAGAGTGTGGGTGCCTGAAACGTATAAAAATAATGGTTATATTTGGGGACGAGACATCACGGAGTTTGGGAGCTAATCCTTGACACGAAAGTCAGTCTATGTGCTTATGGTCCTAACCAGAATGATTGTAGACCGTAATTTTCCTTAGGAAGGCGTAGTACTTGTGCTTGCTAAAAAAGCAACTTTGGTAGAAAAAATTGTTATAACAAGACCTATTCTCGGCCAAACCCTGTGAGGCATTCATAAACTCTATGCTGTTTATGGAGGACCACACTCATCGATTCGGAATTTTCTTGACGTATCACCGTTTTTGTCGCATTTGTTTTCGTCCGAATCGAAACTTGGGGATCGAAGTCTTTTTTTTGGGAATGGAACCGAAGAACCTCATACAAAACAGTCACGCTCACCACCACTAGACCAACGAGCCAGTGAACCACAAGCAGTCCAACAGACAATTACAAAATGGGCCTGCTCTTCACCTCGGTCACGCCTGATGGAAAGCGATGGATGAGGTCTATAATGGAACGAGCGTGCCCAGAAGATGCCTTTTCACTCTTGCTTTGAAGGCCGACAGCAGAGAGTTCCAGACTTGGCTGTGCGCATAATAAATGTGTAGAAGAAGCGTTGATTACGACTAGTCGGGTTAATCACTTACTTATAGCAATATCTTCATTGATAGTCCTCTGCAGCGCTGCTCCTATGGGAAACAGTCGCAGCACTTCTTTGAACACCATCTCCAAGTATGGCATCTGCTTAAAGTCATCATCAGTGACGTGTCTGTCCTCATCGCCCATCACGCTCCTAATTTCTGCGTAGAGTTTCTCCTGAAAATATGAAGTGTTACTTGAAGTAAGCTGATCTTTGGGTTGAAAAGGTTACTTCTATTCTACTGGAGAAGTACGGAAGAAACCAAAACAAAAAATTCAATTCAATTCAATTTTCATTTTTTTTAATGACATTATCATCATCTGCTTTGTTGAAGTTGGGGTCGGCTTTCAGGTTAACCACCCGGTTACACCACAGCTGAATACCAGTTTTCTAAACACGCTGTTTTCGGCTGTGTTTCAACGATGATTTCTTGGTTGTAAAGATGTTGTGCCTTAGTGAATCGCACTCCAGTATTTTACATGGAGCGACTGCCTATCTGACCTCCACAACCCAGTTAATACTGGCCCGGGTATTGGCAGTTATTATTAAGCCACGAACGAGCTCCGTCGATGACAATGATGAAATAATAATGAAGAAGAGTTTGGTGAATTTCAGTAATTCAAGTGTCATTCTAGTGACTCGTGGTTACAGGTATATTAGGTACAGGTAGGTATCTAGCTAGCTAGAAAATTGCGACAAAACATTTACCTGACATTTATTGTGATAAGCCATCATTAACAGGACGTACGACGTAATCTTTGCTGAAGCTTCTTGACTCTGAAATATTAAAATAAGTACCTACATGATTTCTTAACCACCTGGTAGATAGTAAATCAAAATCAAAGCATTTATTTCAAGTAGGTCAGTTACTGGCAATTACGCGTACAGAAGGCATTTGACAGGCAACCCATTCTTCCTCAATCCACACTCACTCTCTTTCAAATCTGTCAGACAACTATCCATCTATAGGTTGAACAGCCAAGGAGACGCTACACAGCCCTGCCTGACACCTCTTGAGATGCTAAACCAGCCAGTATATGCCCCATTTATCCCAACACAAGCACTACAATCCATGTACAAAGATTTAAGTCATCGTATCAAACACCTGTCCACACCATTCATAGATAGAGTCGACCACAGCTCTTCCCTCCACACACTGTCATAAGCCTTCTCCAAGTCTACCACACACTGTCGTAAGCCTTGCGAAGGTTGAGTATTTTTTTAAACTTTGACCCACACTAGGAATTCTGTAGGTTCATTATACAGATATTTGTTCCGAAACGTCGTGAAGACTACTAACGTGACAGATATTAAAACTGCAGTTTTGTGGAACTAAAACACCTTTCTGTGAGCTCTACTGGACCCAACTTTTTTTAAAGTTCCATCGACAAGAAAAAAAATACATTCATAATAGGTACTTTCGGTACTACGTACATACCTAGCGTATGAGTCGAATAATAATTCGCTCATGAATGTACCCACAACCTGCCTACCGAGTCGTCGTTAAACGAAGCCATAGATGACTGGTGCTCATGCGTAATCTAAGCCAGCCATAAGCCAGCTTTAATTAGTCGTCAATAAAGGGTGTAAAAGTACCCTTAACGCAAACGACCCACCGTTCTCCCCACCACTGCGATCATTTTTTTGTTTTATTAGCATACCTGGGAACCTCCTAGTTACGGAGATATTGGGGGTCAAAGTTCCAAATGTTTCACAGCTGTTTTTGTAAATGCTAGTTTTTCGGGTTTTATCTTTACTTAAATTACCTCCATGACCCGTTTTAAATACTATTCAAAGCATCCACTAGCACAATGTTTTACGAGTGCTACATTGAATTTTACCGTAAAATGTGATTCAAACAATGAAAAATGGGAGTCAAACTCCAAAAAAAAAGTAATTTCCCAGCAATTTTTTTTTGCGTTGGGGTACTTAGTTTGATGTACAGAATACTTGGTTGACGGCTGTGTGATGGGTTGATTTACACCCTGTATACTGTATCAAAAGTTTTAATTTGTGTTAAAAACTTACCGACGTAAATATAGTAAAAGTCTCCTTCATCATTTCATCCTTATTTAACTCTTGGGACAGCAGGAACCTTTCTATAACGCTCAGTTGAGTATTATCACCAGTATCACTCTCTGGATTCATAAACTCATTCTTGCTGCCCTCTAAACTCTTCAATCGTTCAGCTATAGGAAACAGGATACCCTCACTGATGAATAACGTCATGATTTTCATGAAACTCTTTTGTTCATAGTTGTCACTGGACACCCAGAAGACTGGGTCTATTTGTAAGTACCATTTTGTCATTCTTCTGAATACTATATCGTACAAACTGTAAATGGAAAAGCGGTTTTAATAAGAGATAATGTGATAGCTTTTATCGAAAGTACACGTAGAAATCTTTATAATTCTAATACATTGAAAATATTTATTGCAATTTTGTTTTATAAAGCGTTTCGTTAAACATCAGTTTGTGTGTTGATCGTTGTGTGTGTGTTGTTGTTTCTTGTTGTTTCGTGTGTTTGTTGTGTTTCTTTAGGTTTCTTGTGTGTATGTGTGTGTAATCATAAAAGTAAATGCAAGTTAGCTGGCTGTTTATTACCTTGTTTGACCGTACTAGGCTTTTCCTGTTTTATGCCACAATAGTAATTTTAGCACTAGCTAGATATCCTGCCATTGCATTGTGTTGTGATAGAATTACAACTAATATTTAAAATCTCAATTAAAATCTCTCGTCAATTAGATATGTTACAGTAATAACTACAGCTAAACCGTGAGGTGCCATGAGTAGCTCAATCTACTCTTTAAAAGAAAAGCGGACTTAATTTGAGAAAGTCAAAAAAAACCTTACCTGGGGCTATCGTCTATAACTTTCTCAAAATGAGGTATTTTCAGGGTCTGCTCTTTTGTCAATCCCATAAGTGTTTCTGAAAAAATTATTAAATTAAAAATAAAGAACCAAATTGCGTGGATCCTCCTTTAGTTCTTATTTGACTGGATTAAAATGACAGCTGACAAGACCTACCTAATTAAGCTTATAATTTTATAATACCTGTTTTATTATAATAAGGAAATATATTACTTATCGATTATGTATTATTTTAAGGAAGGTGCAGTAAGGGTACACCTTTGCGTAACCCTTTAAGGATTACAGGCGTGATCTTATAATATGTTATTTTATTATAGTTTTAATTAATTGACCCTGATTAATACACACATTTTTGGATAACGTGACACTTTGGTGTCCTCCTACATACATACCTACCAATTTCATCGTGGGGCGTGATTTCTAAAAAAAAACAAAATTTCGGAGGGTCAATATGCCAGCTTCCATACAAAAAGTTCCAACCCCTTTGTATTTTTAGTTATTTCGATATAACCAAAGCTAGTCTCTTTAGTTTGACAGTGGACTATAAAAGTCTGTACTTTAAAGATATTTATAATGCATTATTAAAACATAGCGCGTCTATGATAATTGCAGAAAAACATGAACGCTTTGTGAAATACCGGGAAAAAATTATAGATTCAAATACAGTAGTAAAATTGCTAGATCTAGTGAGTGGTGAGTGGTGACATAATCTTGACTATATACTCGTACCTACAGACAACGACAACTAGCCGAGAAGCGAATCCTGTCAGTTAGGTACTTATAAAGTTATTCAAGAATGACAAAGCCATTTGAATTTTATTAGAGTTTAATTGAGACATTCCCTAAATTCATCGAATGACTCCTCCCGGTCTGGACAGAGCGAAAGGGAGTGTCAGACTTCTACTGACTAAAAACCACCCGTGGTCCTTCTTAGCCCTTTATGTCGAGGCCCCGCGGTATCTTCGTGACCAATCCGCAGCCCCGACGGGCGTCGGGTCGTCTCCCTGCCATGTTGCTGGCGAGTAGTGGCGAGCGTGGAACACGAACGCGCCGTCGACATGACGACTGTTGTCGTCATAAGCCGGACGGACGGCGATCGTCTCATAACTCCCCTCGAGTTATGAATAAGAATGAGACCATATCAGAGAATGAAGTCAATGAAACACTGCATTTAATTTACGATTCAGTTTCTAGTTATGTGAACAAAAATGTGTTTTTGGGAAAACCGTAAGCCATCAAAAATTACACAGGATGGAAGGGTCACTGATGCACAAACGCTTACCATTTATTTGTATTCCGTATAATATTTTTGACCTCCTCCCCCCCCCAATGCCCCCCATAGTATTTTAATTTATGATTGAGCGTGCATGGGGAGTTCAGAATGATGTACTAAAAACGTGGTAATCGTTTGTGTAATAATAAGTACCTACGCTTTTTCCTAGAGTTCATGGCCATGCTAATAGACATATACTCACGACAAACAACAATGCTGGTGGTCCGCACAACGTGGTAGTATACATTGAACTGGTCCTTCCCCATACGTCTGAACTTGTTCATCAGGTCATCCACCTCGTTGTTGAATATCTCGCCGTAGTTCTCGATGGCTCGCTTACCGTAGTTCGGGCTGGCTATCTTCCTATGCTTGCGCCATGTTGGACCTGGGAAGGAAGTCATATTTTTAATGAAGATGCACGGTGGTATTAAAAAGGTCATAAAAGCGACATTGGCAACTACCGACCAAACAGTCTAACATCTCACATCTACAAGACTTTTATTAAAGTAATACACAATCGCATAGATAGGAAACTGGATAAACGTCAGCCACCAGAACAAGCCAGGATTTCGTCCCAGTTTTTCAACAACTGCCGACCTTAAACCAACTTATGTAACCCGAACCACCTGCAGACCTTAAACTAACTTTTGTAAAAAAAAAAACGGATTTAATAAACCACTATACTTGGCTTTCGTAGATTATGCGAAGCCCTTCGATAGCATCAAACACTCCGAAATATTCAAAGCTTAAACAAATCAGGAACTGGACCAACAATAATAGACCTTTTAAAAACCATCTACCATAACAGCACAGCCAACATAAAATTGAATACCGCAGGACCTTCATTCAGTATACAGAAGGTGTTAAACAGGGTGACCCGCTCTCTCCAAAGTTATTTACAAGCACTCTTGAGGAGATATTTAAAACGCTAGCAGTCTCATGGGCAACCAAAGGCATTAATTAAAATCGGCCGTAAGACATTGACGAACCTCCGATTTGCCGACGACATAGTCCTTTTTGCCCCCACAGCCCTGGAACTAGGGCATGCAATATCGCAAGGTTCTCAATTCCGGAACTGAGTTCCGATACTGGAGGTCTGATTCCGGAATTCCGGAACTGGTTCCGGAACTGGTAAATTTTTAAAGTTTGTTTCAAATCAATCAAGATTTATAATTATATCAGCCTTTTCATGATTTTCAGTAACAATTTAAACAACAAGGTTTATAAATCACGCAATAGAATTAAACATTAGTAATGTTAATAAAAAACATACGATATTTTATAAACAACATATTGAGATATTGTACCGTATTGTGTCGGATGTAAAGAATAGCACCATCCCATATCTTCCCGTGGGTGTCGTAAGAGGCGATCAGGCGACTAAGGGACTGGGACCAGAGACATACGGACGACTTGTCCTGGCGACATATATTCCGAAAAGGCTTTAGTACCGTAGACCACATACATACGCTGCGGCAGGTTATACAGAAGACCGAAGAGTATAACCTGCCTCTCTGTTTAGCGTTTGTAGACTACGAGAAAGCCTTCGATTCGATCGAGATTTGGGCTGTACTGCAGTCTCTCCAACGGTGCCAAATCGACTACCGGTACATCGCGGTGTTTGTAAAAAACGCTACCATGTGACATGTCAGTCCGACTTCAGAACCAGACCTCGGAACCTATCCTTCTGCAGCGCGGTGTGAGACAGGGAGACGTCATATCTCCGAAACTGTTCACCGCAGCACTGTAGGATGTCTTCAAAGTTCTAGATTGGAGAGGTCACCTTCGGTTTGCCGACGATATAGTGGTCATAGCGGAGACCATGAAAGACCTCAGTACAATGCTCGATGACCTCAGTAGAGCTTCCGAAAGAGTGGGTCTTAAAATGAACATGGACAAAACCAAGGTTATGTTGAATGTTCATGTAACACCCACTCCTATCAAGATCGGAGACTCTACACTCGAAGTTGTGGACGATTATGTCTACCTGGGACAGACCTACCCAACTGGACCGACCAGTTGGGTAGGTCTAACTTCGAGAAAGAGGTCAATTCGGGATTTTCGGGGTTCGGGAAGTTTTGCAGTATCTTCTCGTCCAACTTACCACAGTGTCTCAACTCGAGACGAAAGTCTATGACCAGTGTGTGTTGCCAGTGATTACATACGGGACCGAAACGTGGTCGCTCACCATGGGCCTCATCAGAAAGATCAAAGTCACTCAAAGGGGAATAGGGAGGGCTATGCTCGGAGTTTCCTTGCGTGATCGAATCAGAAATGAGGACATCCGCATGAGAACCAAGGTTACCGACGTAGCCCGAAGAATCGCCAGACTGAAGTGGCAATGGGCAGGGCACATTGCTCGCAGAATTGATGGCCGATGGGGCCGAAAAGTTCTGGAGTGGCGACCACAAACGGGAAGACGTTGGGAATTGACTTTGGGAAAGGTATCGTCCTCTGCTTGTGCAAAGAAGACTTGCGGACTGTGTAATTAGTGGATCACACCTGCTAAATTGCTAATAGTAATCTTCTTTGTTTAATACGACTTCGCAAGTTCATCGCAAGTTTAGAACTCACAAAGAAGTTTCTTGAGCATAAACTGTAACGTGATATCAGCTGTATGCTGTAAAGTTGGTGTAAAGCGTCGCGAAAAAAATAATAATGAAAATATCAAAAAATTATGAATATCGGAATTCCGGTATTACTCCTCTCAATTCCGGAATTGAAATATCAGGAAAATTGTTACGGAATTCCGGAATTGCGAGATTCCGGAATTCCGGAATGCATGCCCTACCTGGAACTACAAACCATGCTCCAAGGACTGAATACGGCTAGATTTAAGTTGGGACTTACAATGAATCGGTCAAAAACCCAGCTTATGACCAACAGCACTAAGCGTAGGGTAGAGGTAGATGGGCAAGAAATACATTATGTCGATGAGTATATCTACTTGGGCCAGTTAGTATCTTTCGAAAACAGACAAGAAAGAGAAATCGATCGCCGAGTCGAAAACGCCTGGAAAAGCTACTGGTCCATGAAGACGCCAATGAAGGATGACGATTTTCCGGTCTCCCTGAAGCGCAAACTCATCGACATGTGCATTCTGCCCGTCCTAACCAACGGTGCTCAGACATGGTCACTCACCGAGACTCAGAAGTTCCGCCTTGGAGTATGCCAAAGGGCAATGGAGCGCAGTATTTTGGGTGTCAAAAGGCAAGACAGGATTCGAAATACCATACTGCGCTCCAAAACGGGCATAGTGGACGTTGGCAAGAAGGCTGCTAGGTTAAAGTGGGATTGGGCGGGTCACATCAGCCGCATGCACGATGACCGTTGGGTAAAAGTCTCCAAACGATGGTTGCCAGAAGACGGACGGCCGCGGCGCTGCCGAGGCCGGCCTAGAAAAAGGTGGCGTGACGATTTGGACGCGTAACATGAGGGCTGGTTCGAGGAGGCACAGGGAAAGAGCTCTTGGAAGGAATTGGGGGAAATATATATTATATTAAATGTCACTTGCATGAATTTGTCAAGGGGGTGATTCTATTCGTCTCATTAAATAACCTTCACTAAGAAAAGGATATCCATCGTATAAAAGTAAACTAAAAATTCGCATTCGCATCGCATTATGTAGCAATTAGGCATTTTAATAAGCATCATCATCATTTCCTGGGGGCGACCTATGTCCAGCAGAAGACTCTATTGCTGGACATAGGCCTCCCCCAGGTGTCGCCACATTGACCGCATAGACATAGGTATTAGTAATTTCTAGAGCTGATAGTGTGTAGCAGTATATAGGTTAATAGTTGTTTGTTTTTGCTTGCTGTTTGCTTACGTTCAGCTTCAGGCGTCTATTGAGTTTCCTCGTGAGTCGTGTATGTATCTTACAGCATGTATTTAAGAAAGGTGTATGTTCTTACCTGATCCGCTCAGTATTCCACCTCCGAGCACATCAGCCATGTACTTGTACTGAGGTCCTTTTACACTGGTCTTCGAGCTTGTCAGCAGTAACTGAAATATCCAAAAGGATGTCACATTATAATTTTCTGTTTCTTAAAAAAAAACGTATTCCGTAGGTACAAGTATTTTTTCTAAATCGTGGGTGCGTTTACAAACATTTTGAAGTCACAAACAGCCAGACCCGGAACTGGTAATATTTGCTCGGTGAGGGAATCAAACCGTGACACAAGGCGCAGCAGCCAGTCGCTCAGTCACTGCGCCAACCTTGCCATAATTAAATTAGCTAGCAAAACCATCATGTGAGGATACCATCTGTTCATCATGCATGTAATCCTTGATAAGCCCTCATCATCTGCCTAGCCTTTTTCCAACTATATTGGGGTCGGCTTCCAGTCTAACCGGATGCAGCTGAATACCAGTATTTTACATGGAGCGAGTCTAGGGGTCGCAAACCGGGATCCCGGATACCGAAAATACCGGGATACCGGACCGAAAAGGGTCCTTCACAATACCGGTATTGAATTTTGAATACCGGGATTTACGATATTTTCGGTATTTATCACAGAACTATGCAAATCGCAAATCACAGCACACCGCCGCCACTTTCCTGTACTAGTTCTAAACTTCTTACGCGTTGCAGCAAGAAGAATGTTGATTATTACTATTATAATAAAATATGCTTGTTATAATTTAAGATTTTTTTTTTTTTTAAGAGTATTGATTACTTAATTCATTTTTGTTTAATAAGGCTTTCTTTAGAGCAGGTAGCGATGTTGCAATTTCGATAGGAGGGAGATAATCGTATTCTTTGTTAAAAAGTTGACTTTCTTTTAATTGCCGACTTCCCAAAAACAAGGAGGTTTCTATATACGACCGATTTTTGTCGCAATGTCGAGAGACACAGCCAAGACCGCATTCTCCGTCGTGAGGGTTCTCACGCGTATGCTGGCATCCACCGTCGAGCGCTTCTTGCGGAACACCAAATTGTTTAATTTGGACCCATCCCCTCATGGTGCTCGGCGAGGCGGTTTGCATTTATACCTAATCAAAGAGCTTGCCCACCTCGTCGAGCAGCGCAATGGGCCGGTATGCGGACGGCGAGTCCCAGCTTCTGGGTGAGGAGAGTGAGGACCACCTTCCCCGTCTTCCAACGAAGCGGAAATAGCCTCTTTCCAAGCATGCGCTTAAGAACCCCTCCAGTCGGGGCCCAAGAGCCTCTGAGGCCAGGACCCAGTCTTTGCCAGGCAAACCATCGGGTCCCGGGGCAGTATTTTTGGCTTTAAGCCTACGTACCGCCACTCTCAGGTCTACCCCAGTCACCTCCTGAATGTCGTCATCGTCTCCTCATCGCTTCCAGCATCGCAGGTGGCGGGGGAGGATGCTCCCCTCGCGAATCACCACGTCCTCCATGAGGTTAGGCCGGAGACTCTGCGTCAGCGGGGGGGGCCGGGTGCGGAGTTTATTCCGCACAATCTTATAAGGGCGCCCTCACGGATCTCTGTTGAGAGTCTCCAGCATCACCTCGCGGGCCCGATCCTTGGCCCGCCGACGAGCCTCGAGGTGGGCGATCTCCGCCGCTCTATTCCCTTCATACAGTTCCGCTTCAATGGCTTCCGCATTCGGAGGACGAATGCCTGGCGTACAGGTGCCGCGCCGCCACACACTGCTCGCGCAGGTGTGACAGCTCTTGCGACCTCGGGGCCGAACTCGGGGCATTGCCATGTCGCATATCTCAGACATGGCCTCCTGGAACCAACCCACCTCGTCGTTGACGTCCGCAGGCCTGACCGGTAATGGCACCCAGGCCCGCACGTTCTTGGCTTCCAGGAGGAGCTCCCGGTACAGCTGCTTCAGCGCCCATCGCGGAACACTCGGGGTCTGTGCGACCGGCGCGCTTGAGAACTGGGCAGAGACCTCAAACCGGATATACTGGTGGTCGGAGTAGGTCTCCACCCCCTCCATGACGCGCCAGTCAACGACACGCTGTGACAGAGCTGAGCTGGCTAACGAAATGTCCACCACCGACTCGCCCCGAGTCGTACAGAACCCCGGTTCAGGATGTCCAGGCCTGTTCCCAGAGCCCAGCACTCGACCATCCCACCCCGCTCATCCGTGTAACGAGAACCAATCAATGCCAAGAGTTTGACCTGGCCAAGCTCTTGGCATTGAAGTCCCCGAGTACAAGTACGGATGCTTAGTTAATATTTATATATTAAGGATATTACAACTAAAAATAACAAAATAAAAACCGTTGAAGTCGGTTTTAAACTTATATCTTCTTAAATTCTTTAATTTACCATATCACTATAGAGAATATAAAACTTTAACGGAAAGAAAAACGAATAAAACAAATATAATTTCTATAAATGCCGAAAATACCGAAATTACCGGAATCCCGGTATTGTCCTAGACTCAATACCGAAAATACCGGTTTCGGAAAGTGGGACCGGTATTGCGACCCCCGACTGCCCATCTGACTTCCACAACCCAGTTAATACTAGGTAATACGATACCCTTTGGTAAGACTGGATGTCAGAATTTCAGGTCACTGACTACCTGTAACGACTGCCAAAGATCTATATTATGGCAGCCGGGACCAACAGCTTAACGTGCTTTCCGAAACACGGAGGAAACTCGGTATGTCGGGCGGTCACCCATCCACAGACCGACCTAGGCAAGCACAGCTTTACCTAAAGATCGACCCGAGTGGCAGTTCTTATTAAGCCACGAGCTCCTCTCCTTGATAAGCCCTACAAGAAAGAATTGAATGCACGGAACTCCACAGCCTTCTGCAAGCTTTTTGTGACCGACAAATACATTTTGACTGCCTCGTCGATTTAGTGGTCGCAAGCGCGACTATTGGGTATGAGGTCCAGGGTTTGTTTCGGGGACGGGCAGTGTTATTAGGTTTTTCCATCAGGAATTTCTCAGGAGCAGCTACAAAGTCTGGATTTGTACCCGCTTGATGGCATTAGACTCACCTATGGGACTATGACTGTGTATGTGTACTATTAGGTACACCTCTGCCTAACCCTTCAGATTACAGGCGTAATGTTATGACTATCATAAGTACCTTGACATCATCAGGATTGCTCACAACAATGTTCAGGTCAGGACCGAGCCAGAATTTGAACAGACCGCCAAACTCGCCTATCAGGTCCTTCAGTACGTTTGTGAATTCTGTAAACAAAATACGAGGCAAATGTTTTAACGTACACGTTAGTTTCTCAGGTAGAAAATAAACTAAAGATCCAGCTGCTACGATTCTGCGTACATCATCTACCTAGTAACATTAGTTCCACTATTTTCAGATTTTTTTTAAATGGAACTAGTGATAAAAAAAAACAATCAGTAGTTCCATCCATCATGGAACTGTCAATGGTACTAGTGACAACGAACCCTATATATTATACTGTTCCTACTCGGAATACAGCACAGCAGAAAAAAGATGAAAAGACACAGTTACTATTATTCAAAAGGGCCATTTTACGCTTTTTAACGAAATTAATTGGACGATGCAAAAGGAGTATTTGTAAGCATCGTAGCAGGTGGCGTTCTATGGATTCTGCCTAATTATACTCAATTTTCTGCCCCCAACAGCCTTACCCACCCCAGGCAATTAACGTTCCAGTCGTCATAATAAACAAGCTGAACACTGGATCAATTAGCTAAGGGCAAAGGTTGGATAAAATAATGGTCTAAGTTATAATAATAGTGTAATTCCCTCTACCTGCCGGGTCGGATTACGAGACAAGGAAAATGGTTGATTAAGACGACAGTCTGTTTAATTGCTATATAATCATGTGTAATTGTCTCATTCCATTTTCTAGCTACGAGCATGCGCGAGTTTTTAGGGTTCTCTGCGCTAATGGGGAATATAATAATTCACACTAAACTTGCGCCATGCCGCGGCCGTGCCGTCCGCTTGGCCAGACTTCCAAAGGGTTATTTCTTTAAACATGATTGTGGTTAGTCACAATCAGTTCGACGGGTTTTGTATATGGCTTACCATGACGTCTTAAATGGGGGATAATTGGGGGGCATTAAAACATACATTCGACCCGCAGTAATCCGACAAACGTTTTGCTGGGTAGTGTCAGACTATCGAATTTATCTAATTATAGAGTAATATAGAGTACTGCCTAAGACCAGGGAGTCCGGAATTTTTTGAAGAAGAGTAGGTAAGTACATTAATATTTTATAATCCGACAAATTACAGATTAAAATAATTAGAACTACACATCATAGTACAGTCGAACAAGCTAATAAGTATACAGGGTAGAGATCTTTAAAATTCTATAACACTGAAAACATTGATTGTAATTTTGTTTTATCAAGTGTTTCGCATTAAGCGACTGATGTCAAACACTGTATCGTTTCGCATCAGTCTCTAAATGTATCTGTATAATCTTAAAAGTAAATGCAAGTTTGCTGGCTGTATACTTATTAGCTTGTTCGACTGTACATAATATTATGAATGTCTGTTGATTTGTCAAAATTTTTGTGTTCCTACGTTCAACAGTGACGGGGATGTTGGATTACAAGGGGCCGGATTACCGGGAGTCCACTGAACTACTTTAAGAATTTATGGTAGCCCCCTGGTCTACAGCTAAATCCCTTCGCGCGCGAGTCAGGCTCACTCTTGACTGGTTCCTGTAATCCATACTTCCATTATAAATGCGAAAGTAACTCTGTCTGTCTGTTACTCAATCACGCCTAAACTACTGAACCAATTTGCATGAAATTTGGTATGGAGATATTTTGCTACCCGAGAAAGAACATAGGCTACTGAATAATAATAATAAAAAAAAACTTTATTCAAGGGGTTGAAAGAGGGGTACGAAAATATTACTTTTGGTCGCGATTTTAACCGGCATCGGTAGTGATAACCGACATCCGCGCGGTTGAAACCGCGGGCATCAGCTAGTAGGTTATAATTATTGTTTGTTCTAGTACGGAATCGATACTCAGAAACGGTGTCTATGAATGGCTTCCTAATTAACTTACGGGGAATTATTGATACGGTTTACTTGTAAATCAATAATAATATACCTACATCGCTTAGTTCTTGTCGTCTTACTGGTACTACAATTTGTTAAAGACATGTTTGTATAGTTTGATGTGCTGACGTCTGAAATGTCTGAGTCAAACACAAGCGATCGAGTTGTCTAAAAACATTTTTTTTTTGTGAATAGCACCAGACTTTGAAGTTAAGGCCTCCTCCAGCCAGGGTAACTTACAAACTAAGGACTACACGCTAAGGGCACCCCCTGTGGGGTACGAGTCTCGGCTCAGGGCGTCACTGTGAAAAAAAAAAGAAGGCGTCCCTGTGGGGGGACAGCAAGGGGACAGTCTGGATCTGAGTGGTATTATTATTTAGGGGCTGATTTAACCCACTGCACTGGCTCAGCATCGCGGGCTGGCTTAACCGAGAGACGGTAGGGATTTATGAAGCAGGGTATCGCCTCGTCAGCGAGGACGGAATGAATAAAAAATAAATGAATGCTGCATTGTGACCTTTTTCTAGTCTGTGGTTGTGCCCGTTAGTAACTTAATTAACACGTTCACTAAGTGACATGTCTGCAAACAGACACAATGGTGTAATAAATAAATTATGTTTTTTAAGAGGGGTTTTTTTGTGTGAGGAATATATGAAAGAGAAAGGATTAAATGATGCCGTGTCGTCTGACAGGGAAGAATGGAACAGTAAAACGTTTTGCGTAGACCCCAAATAAAATTGCACAAAGACAGATGATGGTGATTCAGTTCAATAAAAATCCTAACCTTCAGGCTGTCCCATGAACAGCAAAGCATTCCCTAGGAGCGGCACTCCCCGAGGTCCTGGCATCTTCTTAGCCATCTCTATCATTCTCCTGTTCTTGTATCTCCATAGCAACCAGAAGCCTGCAATGCTGAATGCGCCTGCTATGAGATACAGCGGCCAGTTCATTCTGTAACAGAAATTATTCTTGATTAGCGTCTGCCCGCGACTTTGTTCGAAAAAAGATTCGGCACTTAGTTTCATTACGATTATTTTTTATTCTGGTCTGTATCTGCGAATTTTCTAGTTACGGAAATATTAGAGGTCAAAGTAGGCACCTAGTTTTTCACTAGTTTATATTAATTGTACTTAATAATTTAAAAGATTTTCAGGATAGAATAAAAAGAAAAGCCGTAGTCACACGTTATAGCCTTATAGGCCTACCAACCTAAACGCTTTAATACCGTGTGACTACGGCTTTTCTCTTTGTTCTATCCTGAAAATCTTGTTTCATACTTTTTCAGCGTCGTTTTTGTTGTCGTAGTCGGGTTTTACTTTTTTTTTTATTTTAACAATTTTGGTGTTAAATATTTTTTTAACACATTACTTTTTTGTCCGCTAGAGGGCGTGACTTTAAATTTGAGCAATATTTTTCAAATGATACCAAACACGGCGTATTTATCTCCATTTTAATTTTTGAACACTTACTTTTTGCCCGCTAGAGGGAGCCATACCGAGTTTTATGACGAGTCACGTAGCCTATGTTCAGCGGACAATTAAGACGGTTCTAACGACACCTCATATGTCGACTTCCGATAAGTAGATTAGGAGCTATGAGGGAACAGATCAAGATACTAAAATACATACAAACATATATACATACATAGCCAGTCAAAATCATAACCCTCCTTTGGCTTTGCCGTAGTCAGGTAAAAAAATTAGTTGTTTCATTAACTGTTATAATATAATATGTTTTCATTTCATATTAGTTAATACTACTACTAGTTTAATTAATACTACTGAACTTATCTTAGTTATTAATCCTGCCCATTCAATATAACAAGCAATAAATTGTCCATTCAATATCAATATTTATGTTCCACCAATAAACTTTTAATGCTACTAAAAGGTCATATATAATTAAATATTGTATGTAGTGTTAGTCTGTAAGTGATTATCTCACTATTAAAAGTATTAACAAAGGATTGTTTGTAAATGTTTTGTGTAAACAATTATTGTTGGCTAACCGATATAGATAAAATAATTATTATATGACAACAATTCGCACTTTACCAAAAACTTTATCCTACCTTTATGTATATGTACAGTCAACAGCAAAAGTAGATGATCAAAATCGGAAAATCAATATATTATAGAATATAGATAGATAAAATCTATAATGGAATATAGATAGATAAAATCTATATTAAATAGAATATAGATAGATTTTAATTACCTAAATATATAAATAATGTTGTATGTTATTGTTTTGTGAGTTTTAAATAATTATTTTGTTTTTCATGTATAATTTAATTTTAATTTTTGGCTGTGTTACTGTGTACGACTGACATTTTAACTTGTAACTTTTAGGTATTTTGACGTTTATATTTCTTATTTTTTTTTCTATCACATAATTTGATTCGATTTGACAAATAGTAATAATTCTTTTTATTATAATAATAATAATTTTGTAAACTGTGACATGCTAATTTTATTATGATTTGAAATGTCATTAATTTGATTTTATTTGTATGTTCTGCAGTCTTACAGGGTGCATGTTTGATACCTATACAAAAATTCCAACTCATATACAACATGTATGCAATAAATTGATTTGATTTGATTTGAAGTTCCGATTTTGATCATCTTCTTTTGCTGTTGACTGTACCTGCATAGTTAAATATTTTTTTTCATAATATGTATATGTACTATTACAACTTAAAGTTGTAGACACTAATTACCAGTTCCCTTATTTTTATTTATTTAAAAAAAAACGTTACCAAGCCCTAGAAATTTCCTTTGTATCATAGGTGCGTTTAAAAACATTAAAGCCCACAAACACAAACCAAACATCCAGACCCGAAACACCTATCGTAACGAAACCTAGAAAACTTTTGCCTTATTCCCAAAAAATTTGTAAAACCAATACACAACAGAAACTCCCTGGGCAAAATATCAGTTTTCGTTTTTAAACGAGAAATAATTTTTAAAATGAAAATACAAGGTGTGAACAGACCCTACACAAAACCGTCAATCAAGCATTCCTTACACCAAATCAAGAAACTACGCAAAAATGAATGCTAATTATTTTATTTCTGGGGTGGAACATCACGTTTTAAATATTGTAGGATCCAAAGTAATGAACTCAAAACATTGTGCTGATAGATGCATTGAAAACTTGTAGGTACTTTATTAATTTATCGGGAGATAGCTTCGAAAACTTCCGCCTTATTCCAAAAAAAAACAGTAAATCCAGTTTACATTAGGTACAAAAGAAACAACCTGTGCCAATTTATAAAATATCAGTTTTCGTTGATACTTATGTCCTTTTTTGTAACTTCTTTTTATTTGAAAACAATTCATGAAGAAAGGGGAGGCCTTTGCTCAGCAGTGGGACACAATAAAGGCTAGCAAAAAAAAAACAATTAACTCTAATTTACTCATTTTTCGCACATTTGTAGTGGTACCGTATGGAAGTAGTTCATTGTGAAGTTTCCCTTATTGGTGGAAAAAATAGTGTGTAAAAATATTCCTTGAATATCACAAAACCTCTTCAGTTCTGAGTGTTACTTGGGCTTCCTTAATATTGTAAGTGAAAACTTTTGATTGACCTTCTTTCACTTACCGTCAACTATAGAAATGTATCCTAGCGGTAAGTATTCTTTGCAAATAAAATAATAATATAATAATAATAACCCCCTTTTTTGCGAACGGTACAATTTTAAGATGGATAATAATAATTTTATTATCTGCAATATATAAATAATATAAACAATAAATTCATTCCATTCAACAATTCATTCTCTCATTATCCTCTAAATATTTTCATTTCCCGCGCAAATTTTGACACCGCAGACAAAAAAAAAGAATGTCACGCCACTCCAAACCAAAGAGGTTCTATAAAAAGGCTGTATATTACTTACGTTTAAAAGTAAAACGTCCTACCACACACAATATCAACTGTTAACTACCCCGGGTACGTGACTAGTTGACAGTAATAAAATTGTGAATAAAAATGTACTCTATAAAATACGTGCGAAGTATAATTAAATGATGGAACAGAAAGGCACACTTGTTGCGGAATTATTTACAGTGCATTCAAAAACAGTATTTCTTGATTTTATGGCTGAAATAATTTTGACAAAATGCTTCACGATTGAGTAAGTAATGGTCTTAGACTGAAGTACGTTAGGTATATAATTACCCAGCTTTGCGGACCGCTCATCGAAACATTTTCCTGCATTGTTATTAATCCGGACTATGCAACTAAGAGGATTTGATTCAGAACAAAAACAGTTTCATGGCCACTGAAAACCGAAAGATTTAAAGGTTTGCTTCAAATCTTTCTGTTTTCTATCGCAACTTTTTGGCAAGTGGCTTCTCAATTCGATAGTATTTGTTTTATATTTGCCAGAAATTAAAGTTATTTTAGACATTGTTTGTGTATTTATGGAAGTTTAAAAAAAAAAGAGACTTTTCGAAGTGCAACCCTACTTCTAGAATATTCTAGAAAAAAGATCAAAATAATTAATTCCACACGGGTACTACGATAAATCAGTAGTTATATTTGAAACGGTTGCTCTACAATTGTACCGAGGAATATGCATATAACAAGTGCCAACAGCTTCTTGTATTTTCCTCGACCTATGATTTTAGTAATTAAATCATTCTCCGGTTAAATCATGGGATCTTGTAGAAATCGGGGGAACTCTTCAATAAATAACAGCAGATTAACCGCGATTGTAACCGTGATTGCGGGGAGGGTCTGGGTTTATTCTTTTGCGACTTTATAACGACATGCTCTGCGTACGCATGGCCTGGTAGCATAAACACAGGCCTACCCTACTGCCTCCCTCAGAGGCGGTAGGGTGGCGGGGTCTTGAGGGGGAGCGCCACGGTCGTGTAGATCCTCAAGGCAAGTCTGGGAGATTCACCTTCACGAGGTTGCCACCCTGTTTTTGGTCTAGTTCCATAAGAAATAGACGCAACAAAAACCCCCAGGCGATTGTCTTCCCGAAAGCCAGATACCAGGCCTAGGGTAGCCCCACACCCTATTCCCATGATCCTACGCCCAGTCCCTCCCTCCTATTTCCCTTTCTCCTTTCGGTCCAAAGCTCCCACAAAGATCCCCCAGTCTAGGGTTACAGACACATATGGCAAGTGCGAATAGAAAAAAGGAATTACCCCAGGAAGGTACCGACAACGTCGGAGAATCCTTCCCCGCGCCGCTTCACGGCCCGGGCTGTCCCACGTATTCTGGGGGGGACACTATCTCGCACAACCCGTCCACGGGTTTAACATTAGGAAACCTTAGTTTAGAGGACAGAAGTCCATCCACGCCTGAGCTAACTAGTATTAGCCCGGGAGCTGCGGGGAGCCAGCCTCCATCTGCGCCAGCTGAGACTGGTGCGGAGGAAGGTAGGTACTCCAAAAGTAAGTGGAGAAGGATGAAAACCAAAAAGCGCACCGAACTAGCGTCACAACCTCCGTCGGCCACGGCCGCTAAGGCGTCCGGAGCGGGTGGAGACGGGGCGAGGCCGCGAGCGCCAAAGGTAAAAAGACAAAGTACAGATCCAAGTGAAGGGCCGTCACAGCGTCCAACCGCAAAACGACCGAATCTTGGTCAGAGTCGGACAGAGTTCTCGCGAAGCTCCGCTAGGGAGCAAAACGAGCTCGCTGTTACCGTACACAGAGAGGATGGTGTCAAGCTGGACGACGCTGCGGCGACCCTAATCAAGGACAAAATGGCGGACCTTATAGAGGCGTCAGCGTATGGAGGAGTCTCGGGCAGGTGTCTGTCCTTTGCGACCTCGGGGTTGGTGTCGGAAGGATTCTTCCTTGTGACTCCAATGACGGTGGAGGCAAGGGACTGGATATTGGGCTGTGACTTCGGAACATATAACGACGTCCCTATAAGGTGTACAGTTTTGAGCAGATGTAGGGTAGCCATCTGGGTTCCCACTAGCAGAAAGATGCCGCAGGACCCCCTTAGGCTGATTAAGTGCCAGAATGACTACAGGACGGAACTGAGGATATCCGAGTGGACCCTCCTTCACAAGGAAATGCAGCCCCTGGGTATGCGCCTCGTGCTGGGGGTTCCGCAGGATGTAATCAGCGACGAACCTGGGTACGTATGGCTCAATTTTCAAGCCACTCAGGTCCAAGCCAGGTTACTAAAGCAGAAGCCACAAAGTGTACCAAACCGACAAACACACACAGACAAGGCCACTCAGACGGACGTCGCACAGACCGAAAGTACGGGCTCTGGAAGTTCTCGCAAAGACGAAGAGCTCTTAGCGAAATCTCTAGGGCCCGACCAGAGGGACATCGGTGAGGCGTCCAGCACTCAGGACAAGTTCACTCGCGAGCTGAGGCCAGTACCGCAAACGACCACCATAGGGGAGAGCTCTAGGACTCGAACCAAGGCGGCGAGGCGGTCTGACCATTCGGAGAGCGAGTCGGACTAACACACACACAAATACACAACACAAAGAAACAGACACAACCACTTAAAGACAAACAAATAACTCTACAAACAGACACACACACTTCAGGCAACACACACTTATGAACACAAAAAACAAAAACACACAACACCTCAGGGTACTTCAGTTGAATTTGCACCATTGCCGCGAGGCTACGGCAGAACTCTGCCGATACATGGCTGCGAATAACATAGATATAGCTCTGCTACAAGAACCATACATCCATAAAGGAAGAGTGGTCGGCATGGGGTGTATGGGTGGAGACATCATCTAGCTTAAGGGAGGTGAGTCGAATCCCAGAACATGCATTTTTGCCAGTAGCAGAGCTAAAACATTAGGACTAATCGAAGTGGAGTGATACAGAGACCTCATTGTTGCGGAATTTGACTTTTCCCCACCAAGTGGAGGGAAATGCAGAGCAGCCATAATGTCAGCATACATTCCAAGTGAGACCAACTACAAGCCGCCAACACCAGAACTGGAACGGGCGATAAACAAGTATGGAGGTAAGAATATTCCGATTATTGTGGGGTGCGACGCCAACTCACATCATGTGGCTTGGGGTAGCACAGACTGCAACAAAAAAGGTGACTTGCTACTAGACTTTATTATAAGCAGTAATTTAGAAATAATAAATGTAGGTAACATACCCACTTTTATAACCAGGTCAAGAGCTGAGGTGCTGGATATTACGATGGCATCCAGCAGCATAAGTAAACACATAAAAGACTGGAGAGTTGATGAGGAGGATTCGTACTCGGATCACCGTAGGATCATCTTCAGTCTGGACTGTGAGATGGAGAAAGTAATGATCAGAAATGCAAAGAAAGCCTCCTGGGAGATTTTTGACTCAAAAATAAAGACATGGTCTCCTAGCCAAAAACAAAGCTACGACACAGCAGAGGAACTCGAAAAGGAAGCCAAGCGTCTAGAGGAGGCATTAACAGAAGCCTACCACTGCGCATGCCCTCTTAAGGAACTAAAACTAGGTAAAGGCCAACCATGGTGGAACAAAACACTAAGGAAGGTCAGAAAAAGCACGCGTCGAGCTCTTAGAACTGCCCTCAGAAAAGGGGGCGATGAGAACTGGGACAAATATAGAGAATTAAGGAACAAACTAGGACAAATGTGCAGGAAAGAAAGCAGATCAGGGTGGAACGCCTACTGTGAAAATATCAGTAGACACACTGATACCGCGCGAATAGTCAAGGTGCTGTCGAAAGACAAAGCATGCAAACTAGGAAGCCTAAAGATAGGGGAAGAGATCATATCCGACCCAAAAAAGATACTGAACGAAATGATGAGAAGTCACTTCCCTGGATGTGAAACTTATCAAGAGGAAACAATGATGACCGAAAACCGAGGCGAAGTGACACAAGCTGAGGTCGAGGAAATCATTACAGAAGACCAAATAGATTGGAGTATATCATCCTTCCAACCATACAAAGCACCCGGCCCGGACGGTGTACTCCCGAAGATATTACAGCAGGCATACAAGTATATTAACAAAGATCTACTAGCTCTATTCAGAAGTAGTGTGGCCACAGGCTATATACCTGAAAATTGGAGAAAAGTTAGAGTAGTCTTCATCCCCAAGCCTGGGAGGACGACGTACCAGGAAGCAAAATCTTTTAGGTGCATCAGTCTCTCATCTTTTGTGCTGAAAACCCTAGAGAAAATAATAGACAGACACATTAGAAACAAAGTTGAAAAAAGTGACACACCGCTACAGAGAAATCAACATGCATATATGGAGGGCAAGTCCACGGAGACAGCTCTCCATAACATAGCGGTAAGAATCGAAAGAGCGTTAGAAAACAAAGAATTTGCATTGGGCTGCTTTTTCGACGTGGAGGGAGCTTTTGACAAAGCCAACTCCACAGCGATCAAGGCTGCTTTACAAAGGGAAGGCATAGCAAGCTACATGTCAAGATGGATAGAAAATGTACTAAGACACAGAGCAATTCAGGCCGAATTAGGTAACAATACGATGAGAGGTACGGTAGTGAGAGCGATGAGGGGCTTTCCCCAGGGAGGCTGCATCTCGCCGCTCCTATGGTGTTTGCTACTTGACGATTTGCTTAAGAAGCTAAACGAGATGCACATATATTTACAAGCATACTCGGACGATGGAGTGCTATTAATTACTGGAAAAGTACTTAGCACCATAAGTGACGTAATGAAGAAAGGAATTAGGGCTACCCTCGAATGGTGTAGGGAAAGGGGACTGAACCTCAACCCCACTAAAACGAAGCTAGTCTTTTTTACAAAAAGAAAGAAATACAAGGAGTTATCACCAATACACATAGACGGTGAACGGATAGAAGTAACTAAGGAAATAAAATACTTAGAAGTGATCTTAGACAAAACCATGTCATACAAGACGCATATAAAAGAAACATGTGAGAAAGCAAAAATTGCATTACTACAATGCAGAAGAGCTATAGGTAGAACCTGGGGAATGAAACCGGCCATAGTAGCCTGGATATATAATGCCATCATCATACCCAGAGTTATACACGGAGCAATAGTATGGTGGCACAGAACACAAATCAAGACTAACAGCACAGAGCTAGCAAAAGTTCAAAGAATGGCCGGGTTAATGATCTCTGGGGCAATGAGGACGACTCCCTCAGCGGCCCTGGATGTCATACTAGGAATGATACCGCTTAGTCTACAAGTAAAGAAAAGAGCCTTGGAGCAGTGGTTCAAACTGAAAAGCTTGAACCTCTGGAAAGGCAATTTTATGGACAAAGGTCACTCGGAGATAGCAAACCTGTACGAAGACAATCTATCAATGATTATGGCCAACAATGACTTAATCAAAAAAGAGAAGATCTTCGACAAAAAGTATAGAATACATATAGGCACAAGAGAAGAATGGACAATTGAGAGTGATCCCTCTATGGCGGTCTGCTATACAGACGGATCAAGGAAAGAGTCAACTAAGCTATCCGGCTCTGGGATACACATACCAAGACTGGAGATAAATAGATCATTCTCACTAGGAATAGGTGCTAGTGTGTTCCAGACAGAAATACATGCCATTATGGAATGTACCAGAATAATTGGAAACGCCCTTTCAGGTGATCTTTCCAAAATAGTTATATATAGTGATAGTCAAGCAGCACTCAAAGCACTGAACAAAGTGGAAGTCACATCTGCACTGGTTAAAGAGTGTAAGGAAGCACTCAACCAGCTAGCGGAAAAAGCAGAAGTAACAGTCGCATGGGTCCCTGGTCATCAAGGACACGAAGGGAATGAGATAGCAGATGAATTAGCCAGAAAAGGAGCGGATGAAACCTTTGTGGGACCAGAGCCCAGGTTACCGATCCCACATAATATAACAAAAGGAATCATCCATAGAATAACCACAGGAGAGTCAAATAAAAGATGGAATGCAACAGAGGGTTGTCAACAATCGAAAATCTTCTTACAGTCATATGATGAAAAGAAATCCCACAAGCTACTCAGAATGAGCAGGGGAAACATAAGACTAGTAGTAGGCATCGCAACAGGACACTGTGGACTCAATAGACACCTGACGATTATGAAAGTAAAGGAAGATCCCATATGCCCAGCATGTGGAGAAGCAGAAGAAACAAGTTTCCACCTTGTGGCGGAATGCACAATGTATGAGCCACTCAGATGGGAAATCCTAGGAACAGATGAGATTAATGAAGAGAAGCTCGCAGAAATCTCTACCGAACAACTGGTGAGCTTCTGCAAGGCAACAGGAAGATTCGCGATGCCGACCACCAGTAACCCATGAAGGGGATCCACCAAAATGGGGAACTGGGCGAAATAATCCACAACGAAAGGACTGATCGCCCGTCTGGTGTCTGCCGGCGTCCCCGAAGATAAATAGAATAGAATAGAACCGCGATTGTTGCTATAGCATATTATCTAAGCATTGTTTACGCCATCACACAACATATTATCACGCCTGTACTCACTACAAAGGTTATAAAAACTATTTTGTGAAGATCTGATGAAGAACTTCGGAGATAGGCAACGGAACTCCTCAATAAATGATAGCAAATGGACTGGGATTGCTGAAATCTCATATTGTCTGTCTATTGTTTACACCAGTTCATAACATAACATCACGCCGGTACGTTGTGAAGGGGTAAGCTCATGTGAACCACTAAAAAGTGAAAAATAAAAACTTTTTTACAAAAAATAAAACAGACTTCGACAAAAATAAAACACAAAAAAGTGAAAAATAAAAATCAGCTTCTGAAGTCGGTGGCAAAAACATGAAATCAAACAAACAAAAGTCACCGACTTCAGAAGCTGATTTTTATTTTTCACTTTTTTGTGTTTTATTTTTGTCGAAGTCGGTTTTATTTTTTTACTTTACTGTGGACACTTATTGTACACATCTTGCTACATCGTTCTCACACACAACATGAATGATGTAACCAAAGTTTTGTGACAATATGATTTAAAAGAGTGTCCATGGAGTTTCTTGCCATTCTTCTCATGAGACCAACGCTTTGGAATGGGCAACTACAGTACACTCACGAGTTATTATGCCTTGTGACTGGGACTGTAGCTTAGTTTATTTAGCTTCATTAGTTTAGTAGTTTACTGCCGCACTCGGAGAGCTTCACTGGTTGCTTGGGCCGTCGCTTGGTAAAGGTTTTGGCAGTTTTGTCATACAAAAGTTTGTCAGGCCTTTACTGGGTGGCGACTTGAGTGATCGTTGGATATCTCTGAGTGCCGCAGTTAGTTTTGTTCGACTATTCAAAAGTGCCTGTAACTGGCCTACTTGAAATAAATGTTTTGATTTTGATTTTAATGACGAGAAACAGAGAAGTATGGAAGAAGAAGACATGCTACGCTGACCCCAATGAATTGGGATAAGGGCAAGACAATGATGATGAGGACTTAAGGTGGATACTGTCAAGAATGAGTATTTCATCAAAAAGTCATTCTTGAAAGTTACATACAGTACTTGGAGGGTTGTAATGATGATTTTGATGATTATAATTCTGTAACTGGATACGTCTTACACCCGCGAATCATATTTTCACTAACATAGGTACAACCTATCACTGGCCTGCAAATCGCTAAAAACGTAAGAAAATTTGAATTTCGCGGGCTACCCTGGAACATAGGTGAGTGTACTACGTAATGGGTCATGGAGCACAATAACCAGTGGCTCGCGCGTGCGGGGGCTAGCGCTGGCGCTAAACATACGCTATATCAAGCGTACGCGGCGAAATTTTGCTCAGTCGCAAAAATTGTAAGCTAACGCACGAACGTCACGTGCTCCCGTTTTGAAAGCATTTATAACGAAAAATAATGCCTAGTTGTGCAATTAAATGGTGTGGAAAGTGTACTACAACTTCAAGTTACACAAAAGATGGGATAACATTTCACAGCTATGTGGTTTTATATTCAATTTGATCAAAACAGTGAAAAAAGAATCAAATAATTGCTGTCTCTTTCTGGTACACTGATTTGCACTAATGCAGTTGTCTCTTTCTTTCATGATAGTGATGTTCGAGTTCGCAGTATCGCGACGGTTTATGGTATCGATATAATTTAAAATACAAGTTCTTAAAATACCTTATATTTTTTTGTTTCATTATTGCTATATTTTCAAACATGCTTATTCCCTTGGCTTTACTCGCAAATGTGTGTAATACTGGCATAAACTTGTACATAACAGTAAAAAATGTAAGTGTATGATATCTCTGCCTGCCTTTTACACAAAATTTAGACGCGTTTCTTGGAATCTATTTGAATCATTGCAATCCTAGACAATTATGTTTTTTTAAATGTTTTTATATAGGCCAGTGTAGGTATGGAACAGACGTTATCAATTTTAGTTTTGGAGTAAAGGTGAACACATTGCTGGTAGTGGCGTGCCTGCAGAAAAACGGAGGCAAAGGCCTATGAAATAACCTACACGATAGGGACATAAAAAAAATTGGTTCGATTGTGTAGCCTAGCTATGGAACGAGGACTTAATTTTTTTTATTACCATTTTTATTGCAGTATCGGGTTAACCTGCGTCATATACACCATTTAGGGCCCGAGAAGCATGGTCCTATGATGCACCGTTTCCGAGTTATGGGCGTTATAATTATTTTACCAAAATAAGTTAGATACAAATATCTTGAAAAGGAAGCGTCCTAGGCAAAAAATTACCGAAATTTTAACCCCCCTTTGCTACCCCCGTAATATCATGATCTTAACAAACACACAAAATTAATTTGAAGTAATTTGAGGTCCTTTTACTTTTTTTCACCAATTTGACGTAGAATCGACTAACCATTTAATTTAGCTTCATGTGTAGCAAAAAAATATATTGATACTCGACTGACATTTATTACGAAAAATAATACAAATCCAAAGGATTATATAAGAAAAACATATTCAAAACTAATCCATTTTAAAAACCAGTAAATATATTATATTTTTTTAAATACAGTCTTCTAAGTTTAATAATTACCTGTTTTATTTCAAAATCAAACCCGTAATCTCTGTATTGCAAACAAATCGTTATAATACTATTAGGAATCAGAAGTGAAATACGTGAACAAAATAAACAATGTTTATTATCTTTTAAATTACACTTTTACAAAAATATCACGACAAACATTTTAAACAATAATCAAATAGAAATAGCACTAGCAAAATGGAATAATCAGTACACGAGCAAAAACATAAACCAAAAATAGCGAAGCACACGATAATAGTCGGGTAGCAAGTCTTTTCCGAGCGCCGTCCAAGCAAAAAGTGACCGTTGCAACGCCGCTCGCCTCGTTTTATGAACTTCTGTCGGTTGCCGCACAACGACCGTACGCTAACCGGACGGCTACTGGCCGATGGCGTGACTTTGAGCCAACACGGCCTCTCCTGACGCTCTGACGTCCTCGTCAGCTTCCAACAAGGCGGCCGAGTCTTCGCTGTCTCCTTGATAGCGTGTCTCACAACGCCAGTGGGGCGTGCTGGCACCGTGGAGTGCCACGCACGACTGCGCCTGCAGGGCGCGCTGGCACCATGGAGTGCCACGCACAACTGCGCCTGTAGGGCGCGCTGGCACCGTGGAGTGCCGCACACAACTGCGCCTGTTAGGGCGCGCTGGCACCGTGGAGTGCCGCACAACTGCGCCTATAGGGTGCGCTGGCACCGTGGAGCGACGCGCTTAACACGTCAGTAGCGCGCTGGTAGCCTGGAGCGACGCGCTTAACACGTCAGCAGCGCGCTAGAAGCCTGGAGCGACGCGCTGTACACGCCAGTAGGGCGCGCAGTCGGCCTGCAGCGAGGCGCTCGGCCTGCAGCGACGCGCTCAGCAACGCCAGTAGGGCGCGCAGTCGGCATGCAGCGCGTGCGACGCGCTCGGCCTGCAACGAGGCGCTGGGCTTCAGCGAGGCGCTCGGCCTGCAGCGACGCGCTCAGCAACGCCAGTAGGGCGTGCAGTCGGCATGCAGCGCGTGCGACGCGCTCGGCCTGCAGCGAGGCGCTGGGCTTCAGCGAGGCGCTCGGCCTGCAGCGAGGCGCTCGGCCTGCAGCGACGCGCTCAGCAACGCCAGTAGGGCGCGCAGTCGGCCTGCAGCGCGTGCGACGCGCTCGGCCTGCAGCGAGGCGCTGGGCTTCAGCGAGGCGCTCGGCCTGCAGCGAGGCGCTCGGCCTGCAGCGACGCGCTCAGCAACGCCAGTAGGGCGCGCAGTCGGCCTGCAGCGACGCGCTCGGCAACGCCAGTAGGGCGCGCAGTCGGCCTGCAGCGACGCGCTCGGCCTGCAGCGAGGCGCTGGGCTTCAGCGAGGCGCTCGGCCTGCAGCGAGGCGCTTGGCCTGCAGCGACGCGCTCAGCAACGCCAGTAGGGCGCGCAGTCGGCCTGCAGCGACGCGCTCGGCAACGCCAGTAGGGCGCGCAATCGGCCTGCAGCGACGCGCTCGGCCTGCAGCGAGGCGCTGGGCTTCAGCGAGGCGCTCGGCCTGCAGCGAGGCGCTTGGCCTGCAGCGAGGCGCTTGGCCTGCAGCGACGCGCTCAGCAACGCCAGTAGGGCGCGCAGTCGCCCTGCAGCGACGCGCTCAGCAACGCCAGTAAGGCGCGCTCGCACCCTGCAGTGACGTGCACGTTCACAGCGTCGCTGTGGCAAAGCCCTGGCAACCACTGCTAAGGCCAGGCAGCGTTATGTGGCATCCACGTCCACGTTGCGTTACTCTGCAAACAAACAAATTTACAACAGAATTTTGTTCCGCTCGATCACTCCTGACCAAACTTTAGTTCCATTGGGTGGCACCAAATTCGACTCTCATTAATTAAATCAAATGTACTGGAAATTATCGAAAATACAACACTCAACTACCTTGAGTCATATACCATAGTCGTTCACACCAACCTTAAAAATACTATTGCAACAAAAACTGCTGAAATCACCGAGTAAAACCTTTAACACCAAGGCTCTCTAACCGAGTAGTACAACAAGAGAGTAATCTCATTCATTAAGGAACATTCAAGTCGAGAATCAAATTCAAAGAAACATTCACCAAACAAAACTTGTCAGACAAGAATACCAATAGGCACGTAAAAGCACATTGCTAGCATATCACACAGACTTCTTCCACAACACTGTAGGCATAGGCTCCAAGTTTGCATACCCCTCAGTGGCTGTTGACATAGGCACATTGTTAGCATATCACACAGACTTCCACACACACTGTAGGCATAGGCTCCAAGTTTGCATACCCCTCAGTGGCTGTTGACATAGGCACATTGTTAGCATATCACGCAGACTTCCACACACACTGTAGGCATAGGCTCCAAGTTTGCATACCCCTCAGTGGCTGTTGACATAGGCACATTGTTAGCATATCACACAGACTTCCATACACACAGCTGAGGCCACGCGCTTGACCAAACCACACGTCCTTATGTAATGGTTACTCTGCAAAGAGACAAATCTACGACAGAATTTTGTTCCACTCGGTCACTCCTGACCAAACATCCATTAGGTCCCACTCTCGTTGATAAAATCAAACGTGGCTAAACTGGAAACTATCGAAAATACAACAATCAACCACCCTGGGTCATGTACCATTGTCGTTTAAATCAATCATAAAAACATTATTGCGTCAAAAAAATGCCAGGTTCACAAAAATCATCGAGTAAAACCACAGATCTCTAACTGACTAGTAAACAAGTCGATCTCCCGTGTGTATCACTATTTGACTTCACTCTAAGGGTCTTTCCAGACCCTGACCTCAACCAGAGCTAAACGCACAACATACAACAAACACACCCACTGTCTACTCGAGTTTCCTCAAAAACCTTCAATTATAATCGGACTACGACTACACAATAATTACTGGTGCTGTCTAACACAATACAGCCGATAGAATCTCTTGACTTGCAACCACAACTTTACTGCATTAAAATCCTTACATCAACTGATACGTAACTCATTGGCATCTTTCTTAGCCTATCATGTGTATTAGGCACCTTCTTTAATAAAGCAAAACTTATCAAACTTTACAGTGAACCTGATACGGCCTACGTCTTCACACGAAAACAAGTCAACTGATCATATTGCGTAGGGGTTTGCATTTACGCAGACCATGATTATTTGAGTTTGATGTGCGCCAACAACTGCACTTTTGGGTTTCAAATATACGGAAAGCAAGACTTTTGACTGTATTTTGTTTAGCATCAGATATACCACAAATCGCAACGTTGCCCCACACCAGGAATTTCTCCTGTATCGTGGGTACCTTCACAAATATTTTAAACTCACATACACAAGTACCCGACTTTGAAAAAAAAACTAACTAGGTCATACAGATACTTGTACTCATAACGTCATTATAGCACAGTGACCATATCGACTTCACGCGGACACAATGACCGAAATTCGTGTTTAAAATGAGTCCACGTGCTGTTATTGGTCAACCAATCGTTATGCGACGTATTAGCACCACCATGTAAATAACCACCAATGCGTCCGAGGCATTGCCAATCACCCCAGTGACCTTATAAACACACACATAACATCACGCCTGCAATCCCCGAAGGGTTAGGCAGAGGTACCCGGTATACCCACATTTCGCCAATTATGTTAAGACATAAGCTTAACCATGTAAATAATCACCAATGCATCCGAGGCATTGCCAATCACCCCAGTGACCTTATAAACACACACATAACATCACGCCTGCAATCCCCGAAGGGTTAGGCAGAGGTACCCAGTATACCCACATTTCGCCAATTATGTTAAGACATAAGCTTAACCATGTAATAGGGGTGAGCCCATTGTCACCAACAGGGCACAAATCCAGAAAATAACACTTTGCCCGACCCGGGAATCGAACCCAGAACCTTCATGCTCAATAGTCGCGCTTGCGACTAATAAATCAACGAAATATTAAAATTTAATGGTTCGATCTTACTTGTATCAGGAACGAAAGTAAACCAACAATCCTGTCCGGAGCGTCGCCTCAACCGCGAGAGCGGTTACACAGGACTTCGCGTCCTCACGCGGCTCCTACGCAGGGACCGGCCGGATACTCGTTGAAAGGGTTTTTGAAGGGGTTTTTTTAAGCGCTTCAAAAAGAAACCCTTTAATACATGTTACACCTCCGAACGGGTATAGTAAACCCTGTTACGAACGGGTTACCCTTTCAACACCCTGTAACACTGTAACAGGGTAAGCCATTCCAACTCAAGACATTGTATTAAGCACTGTTTACAATCGATATTAGTTTGAAAATTGCATACACGACCGCACGTGACATTCGTACTGCGTCCGGCGGTCCGCCAATCTTGCGTGTACCGAACCGACTTGCCGAGCGACTTGTAAACATGGAAAAATTGCTGTTATCTATATGATCTTATAGTTCAATTTTGCTCGTCACACATGCTCATTGTAATAATATTTAATTTTTCGTGTATATAGGTACCTACTTGTTTATTTTCATCATTCATCATTTGATTGGGAACACGGACGGAACTACGGAAGTAAAAGCAATTTAGCAGTGTTTATGTTTGTGTGTTGTAGCTTCCCTAATATACGTATTACAACAAGAATTGCCTTTCTATGAAAATGCCACAGCCGAGGCGAGGTGCTGTGCATCGTTATTATGTATTTGATGCATCAAATAACGCAAGCAAATATTATATATGTGGAAATGCCAGAAATGCAAGGTTTCTATTTTTAGAAATATTGAAAAAAAATACATAAAATGCGTTCTTACGTATTTATTGCGGATAGAAAAAATAATAATAAAAATGAATTTATATTATTTTATGATTTATTGAATGTATCACATAAGATACATTGCCTAATCTACCTTATAAAATCTATGTATCATACCTATTTGCTACACTGCCAGGCTTCCAACGTTATTTTAACCATACAAAAATAAAACACGCTAACGTAAAAAAAAAACATTTAATACAATTAAAAAACAGAACGCCCTTTTATTATTTTTGGTTATTTTAGTTGTGTTAAAAATCATGATAGTAACACCCTTTGGACCTTATAAAATTTTGTTTGACCTTATAAAGTTATTTGATGATTTACCAGCAAAAAAAAAAGGGTTTCATTGCAATGACTGAGGGTATATAGTACCAAAGATATTGAAGCAACTACTTGATTTATCCTCATCTGATGAAATATTAAGGTTTCCTAAGAACATAGCAATGCTAGACGAGGTGAACTGGTGTCGGAGTCCGTTAGGAGAAAGCAATACTGCAGTTCAACCTCAGTACTTCAAACAATTTCATTTTGCTCTTGGTTCCAGAACAATTTGCGAGTTACCGAGCGTTTCTTTGTTTTTGTACCATCATCATCTGCCTAGCCTTTTCCCAACTATGTTGGGTTCGGCTTCCAGTCTAACCGGATGCAGCTGAGTACCATATTTTACATGGCGCGACTAGAGATGTGCCGTTGCCGGCAATATTGGCAAAATTGCCGGGAATATTGCCAGGAGTGGGAATATTCGGAGAGTATTTGTTAATTATAAGTCAAATTAAGTACGGAAACTATGTAATACACTTATAATTAGCATTGATAGGCCCTAATCTACATTGACCGGCAACTTTGGCAATATTTCCAATGCTGCTGGCAATTTTGATATTTTACCGGCAGTGGCAATATTCCCACCAGACATCACTAGACGCGACTGCCTATCTGACCTCCACCACCCAGTTAATACGGGGTAATACAATACCGATAAGTGCTGTTTTTTTACAAAATTTTCATCCGTCAATGTATTTTTTCAATTGGATGTTGTTGCTTAATAATAACTGCCGCTCGGGTCGAAGGCAGGTTTCAGGTCTTAGGTTAAGCCGCGCTTGCCTAGGTTGGTCTGTGGATGGGTGACCATTCATTTTTCTCCGTGCCTCTGTAAGGACTGCCAAAGATCTATATATGGCAGCCGGGACCAACAGCTTAACGTGCTTTCCGAGGCACGAAGGAAACTCAGTATGTAATACCGAGTAACAGACCAACCTAGGCTTAGTTTAGTTTAGTTTAACGGGGCTTTTATCCGTACTTAGCCTCTTGATTGGGCCATTGTGCGTGATGTTTTAAGGATACCTACTCCAACCAACATAGATCGTCCCAGAATTGCAGCAGCCTTCCTAGACTGCTGCAGGCTAGCGGGAGAGTTAATGGGGATCGTAGAGTTTGTGCCTGGTGATCTGCCACGCTCCTGCACTCTAGGAGTACGTGCCGTGGCGTTTCTTCCGCCTCCATGCATCCTCTGCACAGTGGGCTGTCTGTTACACCTATGTTATGTAGATGTTTGTTTAGGGAACAGTGACCCGTTAAAATTCCTATGATTTTACGGAGTTTGTCCCTTTTAAGTTTGATGAGATTGCGAGTAAACTTCATTGATGTCTCCGGAACTGCATCTTTTGTTTGCCTGCATCCTTCGCTGTTTCTCCATTCGGTGCGGTGTTTTTCTGTGGTTCTTGAACGCAGCCATGTTTTTATTTGGGCCTGAGGTATGGGCAGTAGTGGTCCCGGTCCAAATACTGTATCGCTTGAGCCTCTCTTGGCCAGCTCATCTGCTGCGTCGTTACCCAGCGAGTTGCTGTGTCCTTTTATCCATTGCAGGGTTACACTATTCGTAGTTGCAATGAATTGGAGTGCATTGTGTCATTCCAGTATTAGGACAGAGGTAATTGTGTTGTTTTTTTGGGGCTTGAAGCACCGATGCACTGTCTGAGATGATCTTTATTTTAAAATCACTGACGTCTCTGGCTGCAACTGCTTGTGCCGCTCTGGTGATACCGATGCATTCGGCTTGGAAGATTGTGTTTAATTTATCTAGGGTATTTGATATTGAAATGTTTAGATCATTCATTCATCATTGCTCCTGTACCATGTGAGGTCTTGGAGCCGTCCGTATATTCTGCAGTGAGTTGGATGTCGTAATTTCTATCGAACACATGGTGACATGAAGTTTTATCCATGGGCGCCTCAAGGAGTGGTATTTCCTTCAAAATCCCCTGCAAAACTTTTGAGTGTGTTGTTTCTGTATTTACTTTCCATAGTCCGTTTGATCTTAGTCTTAAGGCGGTTGCCTGAGCTTCCTCCTGTATGGCCAGATCCACCAGAGGTCTTAAATTCAGAAGATACTCTAACGCTGCTGATGGAGTTGTTCTCATGCATCCTAGCTGCTACACTAGCTAGGCGTTGCAGACTCTGGAGTTTCGTTTTCACCGTGGTCAGCTGAGTTCTGGGCCACCATACAACTGATCCGTAGGTAATAGAAGGTCTGATGACTGACGTGTATAGCCAGAGTGTGATCTTTGGGTTAAGACCCCATCTCTTACCAACTAGTCTTCTACACTAATTAAAAGCTATACAGGCCTTCTTTGTTTTAGCCTCTAAGTCACTCGCCCAGTTCAATTTGTTATCAAGGATTATGCCCAGATATTTCACTTGCGTTGATAGGGAGAGTCTTGTGTTGAAAAGCTTTGGTAGTTGTAATTCTGGTAACTTCCTTTTGTTGGTAAAAAGGATAAGTTCTGTTTTCTTGGGGTTTACTGAAAGTTCGTGTTCTTCACACCAATCCTCTACTATCTGCAGTGCAGAGCGCATCACTTTGCACAGCATATCAAAAATAAAATAAATAATAATAATGACAATATACATAATATAAAATAGATATATTGTAATATCTATATAATAAATTGAAACCGTACAAATCAAGCAATGTCACATATTTTATACATGTATGCGAAAAATTATCTAAAAGGATGGAATCTGGCAGTGTATCATATCTGATACACTAAGAAAAAACAGTAAATTACTTACGATTTCAGACCATTTTGATACTTGAAAGTAGCGTTTCTAAGTAGCCAATATACGTATGATATTTTCAAAAGCTGTTGAATTAAACAGCTTTTGAAAATAATTTGACCTAAATATATAATAAAATTTGTGTGTTTTTATCTTGCAACGCCCAGACGACTTTGGTCGGTTTGCTATTTTGTTTTCTACTGCATAATTATTTGGATTAACAAATGATAAAATATTTTTTTTTTAGAATTTCGATTATGTTTTGTCTTTTGTACCATATAAAATAATAAATGTTTTAAAAATACCTATACAAATAATAATAATAAAAAAAATAGCACTCCGGGAGTGCCGGCAGAAGTGAAAACTTCAATATTAACTTTCAAACTCGCGTCAGGGTCACGTGATGCTGATCGAAAAATCGTAAGATTTTTCGATCAGCATCACGTGACCCTGACGCGAGTTTGAAAGTTTTTACCCATACAAAAAAGTGCTCAGCGCCGCTAAAGAAGTTTTCACTTCAAAAAAAATGTATCAAATTGTACACAGCGCCAAGAATAGGGTTAATGTAAGATTTTATATTTGTTACTTCGCCTGATCTTACATAAAAAATAGCATTACCTTGGTGTTAATCTAATAATTATCGTAGGTAGTTATTAATACCTACTTACTTACTAAAATAGGAACAAATTAGGTATATACAAGGGTATAAATGAACGTGGTCCGACCACTTAACACTAGAAAGACTATTAATTTAACTCAGTACTTTAAATAATAATCACTTACCTGTCTTACTCATCTTAATTGTTAGTTCGCTTAAATGTCACGCATCAATTGTTGTCAAATTCGTAATAACTAAATAAAAACAG
Source organism: Diarsia dahlii (assembly GCA_949775195.1). Lineage (NCBI taxonomy): Eukaryota > Metazoa > Arthropoda > Insecta > Lepidoptera > Noctuidae > Diarsia > Diarsia dahlii. Next base: position 6,794,098 of record OX459210.1, on the reverse strand, counting down.
TAAGGTGCGCACGGGTGCAAGTATCCCCCCACCTAGATGCAGCTAAAGTTTATTGGGTAATCCAGGGTAACACGAAAAAAAGCTTTTCGGGAAGGTAACCTCTTCAAAGGCTTAAGTCATTGAAGGGGTTAACCCCTTCACGTGGTTACCTTGTTAAAAGTGTTAACCCTTTCGCTGGGGTTCGAGGATGTAACTCGAACAAAAGGTAACACAGCGATATGAGTTACCCCATGTACGGGTTACCCTGTCCAAAGGCTTAACTCTCAAGCGGGGTTGTCCGGTCCCTGCTCCTACGACGATCTCGTTCGCACTTGGAACGGCGATCGGATCCCGAAACTTGCTACGTACGTCACCTTCCACTCCGCTTATGGTGGCTACAAGATCGCTTAGAACGAGAGGCACTAGTTTTTGAACGCGAAAAACTCGTTAAATCCATTGCTAACTACTACCCGCTTTTATCTAAAATTAAAAGCTTGAAAACTAGTTTTTAACTTGTGGGCGAAGATATTCTTTATCCCACTTCTGATATTAGGAATCAGAAGTGAAATACGTGAACAAAATAAACAATGTTTATTATCTTTTAAATTACACTTTTACAAAAATATCACGACAAACATTTTAAACAATAATCAAATAGAAATAGCACTAGCAAAATGGAATAATCAGTACACGAGCAAAAACATAAACCAAAAATAGCGAAGCACACGATAATAGTCGGGTAGCAACTAGTAGCAAGTCCTTTCCGAGCGCCGTCCAAGCAAAAAGTGACCGTTGCAACGCCGCTCGCCTCGTTTTATGAACTTCTGTCGGTTGCCGCACAACGACCGTACGCTAACCGGACGGCTACTGGCCGATGGCGTGACTTTGAGCCAACAATACTAATAAGTCAAACAATTATCGATATCGATACTTTTTCAATTACTTTCATGGAATCCCTAGAGAATGAGTTGTCATTTGGTTGTCAGTTCGTCAACCAATCACAGAGTCCGAAACGTACCTCTCCCCCCGCAGTATATTAGTGACTTTGATTTAGAACAAAAACGTGCCCATACTTTCTCCACTGGTTATTTTGCTCCATGAATTGGGTGCACCTCTGCATAACCTTTCTGAGATTATTGGCGGGTTGTTATTATATGAGTTGAACAAAATGATTTAGCGTTCTCTCGCCTTTGCCTCATTGGTCTGGCAGTCGAGCGCTACTGCTGAGCATGGGGTACTCGGTTCGGTTTCCGGATCGGGAAAAATGCTACTGGGTTTTTCCATCAAGTTTTTTTCAGTAGTAACGCGTGTCTATATTAGGGTATTAAGTTATTGTGACATCAACCGGGCGTAAATCCAGACTTCGTGGCTACCACTGAGAAATTACGGATGATAGGTCCCTTTTTAAATAAGGCTTCAACATAACTGGTGAAATGTACCTACTATCAGATATACCTTTTTTTACCTTTTCCTTCAGGTATTACCTACAGGTGCAATGTTATTTGTCATTAATATGACATGATTATGACCCTTAAGGAGGAGCTCGTGACTCCTCCTTACCTAAACCCTAATCTTGAAGTTTAATCAGGATCATACTTCAGGTTGTGCCGCGCGGGCCTAGGTTGGTCTGTGGATGGGTAACCAGGACTACTCGGTACAAACAGAGCTTCCTCAGTGTCTCGGATCGCACGTACAGCCGTTGATCCCGGTTGTCATTTTTGTAGATCTTTGGCAGGCGTTACAGGTACAGGCCACTGTTGGTTCTGGCTAACAGGAGTTGCAGTGGTTTGGGAATAGTGTGGCGGGCTTGTCCCATAAAAAAAAAGTCGATACAGGTAGTTAAGTGTCCTGCATCTGGGTAGACTGGAAGTCGACCTCACCATAGTTAGTAAAAGGCTAGGCTTATGATGATTTATGAGTCTTATAAAGGCTATAATAAAATATTAATAACTAGCTACCAGCTACCAGCTATAAAAGCAAACTGCTAAGGATTGTTAATAATGTAGCTACTATTGATTCCTTAGGAAGTTTTATTATTACCTACATGCTAATTGTAGACTAGACAGAAGGTTAGGTCTATCAAATAGATATTATATAGTAATTGTAGATTGTAGTATATTAGATACGATCCTGAGTAATTATTGACATAAAGGCACCGCTTTTATTGCAACCCAATGTCAAGTTACGTAGGTATGAAAAAAATGCTGCATACATAATCTACCTATTCATCTGCGAGGGTACCTATAAAGGATGTAAAAGAACCCTTAACGCAACCGAAGGGCACTTGTTTTCCCCACGCCTGCGATCGATCATTTTTAACACGCTTTTATTAGGTTGACCTGTATGTATGTAACTATGTAATCAAATCTAAGAAAACTAATTTAACCATCTTCTAAAGATCGTAGCATTATGAAAATTGGCAGTTGTATGTGATTTTGATGACAATACAATAACATGGTACTGTCGAGCTGATCTGATGATGGAGCCGGAAGGTATGAACTGGAACTTCATGATGGATGATCGTATCATAGCCGTGTTTGGACTTGTTAGAAAGGTCTTGTAATGAACGTTGACCATGATTAGGTTTCAAGGTCTGATGATGAAGCCGGAAGATAGGCACTAGCATTCCATGATGAAATATCGTATCATAGCCGTGTTTGGATTTGTTAGAAAGGTCTTGTAATGAACTTTGACCACGATTAGGTTTCAAGGTCTGAATACAATAATATGGTACTGTCGAGCTGATCTGATGATGGAGCCGGAAGATATGAACTGGAACTTCATGATGGATGATCGTATTATAGATGGAGAGGATGCGGGCTCATTCGTCTATTTAAAATAAATTGTTTAAAATATGCCATTAGCAAAGACTAAAAAGTATAAAATAAATTAATAGTTTAAAAAACACTAAAAAACACGCTTTTACGTGCACAAATAGGTGCACGTAAAAGTCAAAAATAAATTGCGGATCGTTCAAGTTGTCTCTATTTCTGAGCTGAAGTGTAAACTATGTGCTTTTAATTATAATATTTGATTGTAAAAGCGTGGGGCGCTGGAACAGGAAAGATTTTTTGTGTACCTTGCTGAGAAATCAAGTTAAGCGATGTTTCGGGAAGCAAGTTATAGAGATCGGCGCTCTAACTAGAGTTGCAGCACGACTAGTAGGAGACAGTCTGTTCAAAGCACCAGTCAACAGTGGCAAAATGTAGAGTTCTTGTTCGTGTATTTGTTTACAAGAAAGTCTTTCCTGCTCCATCGCCCCACGCTTTTACAATCAAATATTATAATTAAAAGCACATAGTTTACACTTCAGCTCAGAAATAGAGACAACTTGAACGATCCGTAATTTATTTTTGACTTTTACGTGCACCTAATAGGTGCACGTAAATTACCTATTAAAGATATTGGGGGTCGAAGTTCCTAATTTTTAACAGCTGTTTTTGTAAATACCTACTAGTTTTCAGGTTGTAATTTTACTTAAATTCCCTCCATGACCCGTTTACTATTCAAAGCATCCACAAGCGCAATTGTTTAAGAGCTACATTGAGTTTTACCGTAAAATGAGATTTTTGACCCCAAAAAAAAAAGTCGTTTCCCAACATTTTTTTTTTGTGTAGGGGTACTTAGTTTGATTTAGGTACAGAATGCTTGGCTGACGTCTGCGCGAAGGGTTACTTTACACCCCTTTTCCCCTGTTTATAAGCCAATGCGGATTGACTGAGGATCAACGCACAGGCAAAGCTATTGGCAATAATGTGCTGGGTACAATGAAATTATAAGTTGACGACACTCTTCCAATAAATATGGTTGACGTGCGGTCGTCATGTATTCTGGTGTATAGGTACAAAGTTTCGAAAGTAATAGTACATTGTTACCTTAGGGATGAAAGTAACTTATTTAGTCCCGAGACGGGGTTTGGCGCCTGAGCGCAGCGAGGGCGCTAATAGTTTGAGGGACTAAATAAGTCTTTAACCCGAGGTAAACACTGTGCTTTTCATTAAGAATACAAGGAAAGTTTATGGGAATAGGCTTACCCCCAATTACCTAGTCGTAAGAAAGAACAAAGGACATTACAAATTGACAAAAAATTAAAAAAGTAAACTTATGAGAAACACTTAAAATCGGTTAAATCTAATCGGTGGATGGCAATAGGGTTGCTCCTAATTACATCGTTTGATGGCAATAGGATTGCTCCTAATTAGATTGGTTAATGGCAATAGTCTTGCTCCTAATTACATCGGTTAGGGGCAATAGTCTTGCCCCCAATTACATCAGTTGATGGCAATAGGCTTGCTCCTAATTATATCGGATGATGGCAATAGGGTTGCTCCTAATTAGATTGGTTGATGGCAATAGGCTCGCCCCTAATTACATCGGTTGATGGCAATAGGCTTGCTCCTAATTAGATTGGTTGATGGCAATAGGCTTGCTCCTAATTACACCGGTTGATAGCAATAGGCTTGCCCCCAATTACATCAGTTGATGGCAATAAGCTTGCTCCTACTTAAATCGGTTAATGGCAATAGTCTTGCTCCTAATTAGATTGGTTGATGCCAATAAGCTTGCTCCTAACTACATCGGTTGATGGTAATGGGCTTGCCTCCAATTACATCAGTTGATGCCAATAGGCTTGCTCCTAATGACATTGGTTGAAGGCAATAGGCTTGCCCCCACATACATTAGTTAATGCCAATAGGCTTGCTCCTAATGACATTGGTTGATGGCAATAGGCTTGGTCCCAATTACATCAGTTGATGGCAATGGGCTTGCTCCTAATTACATTTGTTGATGGCAATAGGCTTGCACCTAATCACATCAGTTTGTGGCAATAGGCTTGATCCTAATTACATTGGTGGATGGCAATAGGCTTGCTCCCAATTACATCAAATAATTTGACAGCTGTCAGTAGAAAGCGATTCTCCCTAAGGCTGAAAAGTAGTACTTTCAACCCGCTCCGCAGGCATGTTATGACCTACTTTCAGAGTATGAGTAATGAAAACATAATGAAAAGTATTTTTTTAACACGTTGTAGTGTTTTTTTGGAAGTCGGTTGTCTTTTTTTGTTAATTAATTTCACAGCCTGCACGTATAATGTTAAGTCGAAACTCAGAATCACAAGTTTATAATAACTAAGTAATTGATATCAACATTTTTATTAACGGAGCTATGAATTATGTGTCGGTCGTCGGTTTGAGCTCTAGCAGGTAGTTTATTTTGTTTAAATTATTCAATTAAAAGGTTGTCTTACGGTTAAGGAAAACATCGTAAGGAAGCAATAATATTATATAGGACCAACAAATAAAAGTTATACGTGTGACATCAAGTTGTCTGGTATATAATCGGTTGTCTTGGTGGGATTGCGATGCGGAGGAAAGAGGAAAATGTCGTGGTACGAATGTGGATGGATGGGTGTAAGAGTAGATGAAGTCCAACGAAACAATGGATGGACTGTGTACTGAATAATATGGCAAGAAAGCATGTATCTGATGGGATGTCGAGTAATCTATATATATCTATATATATATATTTATATATATATATATATATATTATAATGCTTTAAGAATAACTACAGATTAACGGACGGGGTTTTTTGAAATTTTGTCTAATTGTTGAGAAATATAATAAAACACGATTGGGGGCGCTGCCTACGCCCGGCGCCCTCTTAAGGCGGGGTTGCAGTACTGTGTTTTTTTTTAAGAACGCACGACCACACCCCCCCCCGCACTGCCCGGCGAGCGATATAATGCCTACATTTTGACTGTTTTTTTGTTCTTGGAGAAAAATGTTTTTTTTTTTTTTTTTATTATAAATGGGCTTGCTCTTGACCTCAATCTTGCCCTAAGGGCAGAGATGATGTCGACGATGGAACGAGCTTACCCAGTAGAAGCCTGTTTACTCGCGACTTAAACAGATTAGGGTTATATGAACTCGGAAAAACGGACGCAGGCAGGGAATTCCACTCCTTGGCTGTGCGCATAATAAAGGACCCAGCATGATAAAGAAATTATACAATATGTTTTCAACATTTACTTCAGAATAAAAAGTTCTATTTACTGATATAACTTTCATGTAAATTCATGATGAAATGTCTTAGCAGTACACGTTTGAAATTGTGATTTAGAGTCATGTTAAAAAAAAAAATGATCGAGCCGATCATTCTAAATCGCGTTTCTATCTTTACGATTTACTTGAGAGTATGTTCAATTTTTATGTAATGATTTTTATTTATTAAAAAACTCATATTTAGTTCGATTTTCAAAGGTTCAAAAATCTTAAAAAGTACTGCGACCTCGCCTTAAGTAACTACTTGATTTTTTGACAATAAAGGCTGTTTTAAATTTTGGGTAAAAAAACACTAAGAGGTGACAAAGTTGAAGTAATTTCGTACAATACAATCACGGTCAAAATAGTCCATTTACACATCAACATTAACAGGTTTTTCCTTATAGTGATGACATAAAAGATAAAACACACATTTATTTTGACACAAACAAAAACATTAAAAGGCCTACATTTTGTACATTGGCAAGGTTTATTACTTGACCAGGCTATTACATTATTTCGGCAACAAACTGTGTAGAATGCTAATAATTTTGGTAACTAGGTAAGTAGAACTTGTGTGGCTAGAATAACAAAAACAATGCTTTCACATTAGGACGTTAGCAGCGCGACAGTCGCGCGGCAGAAGCACATTCCTTTACATTTTATGAGAACAGCCAATGTTTATAGTCGCGCGACTGTCGCGCTGCTAACGTCCTAATGTGAAAGCGGTCTTATTTATACAATATGGGTTTGTAAATAAAAGTAAAATTTAATAAAAACAACAAAAGTTAAAATTATTGTTACTAACAATAATAAATAAGAAAGGATTTCATAAAAATATTTTTTTGAAATGATCTTTCGATTTGTCCCATAGAAATTGAGATTATACTTAATTTTAAAATCTAAACTAATATTATAAGGAGGAAAGATTTGTTTGGTTGTTTGCTCTGATTTAACTCAAAAACTACTCGACCGATTTTAAAAATTCTTTCACCGTGAGAAAGCTATATCTTTCCAGAAACAATTGACCGACATCCACGCGGGCGAAGCCACGGGCATCAGCTAATAATATTATATTCAAATTCAAATTATTTATTTGTCGGAATATGGTACATTACATGGTCTTAAATTAATAAATGGTTTAGGTAAGTTCTGCCACGTAGGGCGCGCAAATATACCTAGAGGAAAGATTTGTATTTTTGTATGTAACGAATAAACTTAAAAACTACTAAACCGATTTGAAAAAATCTTTTACCCCTATTTTTGGAGCAAAGTTGACCGTAAAGCTACGTCCAATACGTAGCTTTACGGTCCGTCCGTCCGTTCCGGCTGCCATATATAGATCTTTGGCAGTCGTTACAGGTAGTGACCTGAAATTCTGACAACCAGTCTTATCAAAGGGTATGGTATTACCCAGTATTAACTGGGTTGTGGAGGTCAGATGGGCAGTCGCTCCATGTAAAATACTGTATTCAGTTGCATCCGGTTGGAATAGAAGCCCACCCCAACATAGCTGGAAAAAGGTTAGGCAGAGAATGACATCGAAATTAATTTCGATTAATTACTCTCGATCAAACATTTGCTACGGCGTAGCACTCGCTACGCCGCGCCGTAGCAAACGCTACGTACAGGATCAACAAAATTGTAATGGTGATTTTGACTACATTTAATTTTATTCTACTTAAAGCGACCTAGTTTTTTTTTTTTTTTTGCCCCACACTAGGAATTTCTCCTGTATCGTGGGTGCGTTCACAAACATTTAAACTCACATACACAAATACCCAGACCCGGAACAACTATCTGTAGGTCTTACAAGTATTTGTTCCGTGCGGGGATCGAACCCGCGACACACAGCGCGGCAGTCCATTGCTTGAGCCACTGCGCTAACCGTGCCGATTGGTTAGTGATGCCGTCCGGTCACACAAAAATCAGTAGAATTCGTTACTTTGAGTATTTATAAATGTACCTAAGTATACACACAACTCTGTGGAGTCAACTAGTTAGGTATTATTCGTCGTAACGTTGAGCTCCTTGCGTTATAAGTCGAGCTACACGACAACTGACAAATGCTTGCAATTTGTTTTTGTGTGGGAAATCTGACTACATCTGTTTCGAGTTTGTTTCAAAGGTTATCTTGCAGGATGAAAAAAGAGAATAGGAAACAAAAAATATTTTGCTTATATATATACCTTTTTCAACCTGCCCTAATGTCCTTTCTTTGGTATTGTTTGTCGTGACGTTGAGCTTCTATAAATAATAATAATAATAATAATAATTCTTTATTCAAAAACACAGAAGGTAAATACAATAAAAATCTAAAACTAAAAATGTAAGTCTAATGATGTTAGATGCCTGTACTAGGATAATCCTGTTTCACAGGCTGAAGGAGCTCTAACAATATGCTATTATGTAGTACAGTAGTTTTCTTGTTAAATCTTTAACATTACTTAATGACACAATTATTTAAATTTACTTAAACTCTATTAACTTAGAACTAAACACATTATTACACGAAAATATTTGCGTCAGCAGAATTATAAACTAGGTTGCAAAAACACATTCGATGCACTCTTGTTTGTATTGGACATTTGCACCTAGTGACTAAATGTGCTTAGACAATTAAAAACGATGGTAAGTAAGTATGCCAGCGCAATGGCCTGTTATTGCCATGTTACGCAACACGGAAGTTTCACCTTAAGTATGACGTTCTACGCACCCTCGTAGTCGATGGAGTTTATAAATCTATATTCCGCTATTTTCCTAGCGGGACACTCAACATCTCCCGTTTTATGATTGTTGGGCTTTTTAAATCGCGAGCACGTCGCGCATTTGGGTGTGTCAGCTTTCTTCACGCACTCGGACATCGTGTGCCCGACTTCTCCGCAGTGACCACACGTAGAGTTTACCTCTCTGCATGATTTTGCGGCATGACCAAATTGTTGGCATTTGAAGCATCTGGTAACCAAGGTAAAGTCTCTAACAGGACAAGAAGTCCAATTAATAAAAAGTCTTGCCTGGGATATTAATGCTCTACGTATCTTGGCTGGTACTTCAATAATAAAGTTGCAGGTAGATGCATCTTTCTTCCCGGATTTGTGGCTAAATTTAACTTCGTCCAAAAAGGTCTCCAGTGACATCCCTGGAAACTTATCGGCGATGTTCTGTTCATAAACAAACTTGAAGAAGTCGGCATCAGTCAAAGAAGTCGGCACTCCAACAATCGTAATACGTGGTTTGCGCTTAATGGGCTCGTCGGCGGTGAGTCCTGATGTTGAAATCTGGACTGCGTGCTTGAGTTTGTCAGCATCCTGTTTGGTCTCGGTGCTGATAATAACACCGCCATTTTTAGTCTTCCGCACACCACGTACCTGGAGCTTCATTTCATTAGGGCGTATAATGTTTTGCACAAGGGTTTTCGTCTCGTCACTGGACTTCAATTTATCATTGGGATAAACTGCCACGGAACTTAAATTGATTGGTCGAACGTAATCACTGGATCCCTTCTTCACCATATCGGCAAACGAAGTGGTTCCCACTGCACCGGAGTTCTGAATCGTCTGCTTGAGCTCCGATATTTGTTCTGCGAGGCCTTGGGTTTCTTTCAGGACATCAATCATGCTGAGGGCTTGATGGGCTTTCTGCTTCAGAGCCTGATACAGAACTGCCATTTGAGTGGATTCTGATTCCACTTTACGACATAAGTTGGTCACCTTCAATTTCTGCTCCGAGTTGAGTTTGCCATCTGTGGCAATAAGGCAAACCTCATTTAACTTCTGTTGAATGGATGACATCCATTTTTGTAAGTCAGGCGTGGATACAAAATCAATCGTAAAAGACTGCTGGGTTTTGGCAGGCGAGGCATTGGGTTGCACTCGACTACTTGAATTACCCGGGCTGTTATCCATTTTTCCAGTACACTATTTTTACGTTTCCATTATTTAATATATTACACACTTAGCAAAATAATAAAGGAGGTCACGATTATTGCGTAAAATAAATACTGCTAACGAGCACGTCTGTATACTGCGAACGGCCGCAATAAGTCGAGCTACACGAGAATTGTCAAATGCTTGCACTGACTGGACAGTTCCACTTCAATCTGTGTGGTTCTTTCTTCAAAAGACTATCTCTGCCACTAATCAGCATAGTCCTCATGTGAGTATGTACCAAGATTATAATATGAACCCTAAAAGAGAGACTATAAGACCTCGTGAGTTTAATTCGGTTGTTTCTTCTCAGAGTATTAAGTTACGAAACACCGCCCCGGTTAAATAAGTGCCTTGTAAAAACCTATTTGCAAAATAAACATCATTTTTCATTTATACGTGTAATATTTATACGTGCGTGTATGACCAGATGTATGAATGTATGCTGGTGGCGTTCAGTGGTTTCTGCCTACCTCAAAGGGAATAGGGCGTGAGTTTATGTATTTATATATATGGTTTCACCCGCGTAGATCCCGTTCCCGTGGGAATACAGGGATAAAAAGTAGCCTATGTTACTCAAGGTGAATGTAGCTTTCCAAGGGTGAAAGAATTTTTGAAATCGGCCCAGTACTTTTTGAGCCTTTTCATTACAAACATACAAAAATAGGTACAAATCTTTCCTCTTTATAATATTAGTGTAGATGTAGATATAATATCTGCCGCGCTCGAGTATGTTTTTAATACATATTTGAAAATCTATAGCAATTAGCAGCACCGATGAAAAGGTATAATTATATAAAAAAAAAATCTTCTTATCATCTAAGCTTTGCAACCCAGTAGGTCTCTATAGCGCTCGAGTAAATCCCCATTTAGCATCGTGGCATCATCATCATCCCCTACTATAATGAAAATAAAAACAACATTTTCTCAAATAAAACCATTTATTTTCCCATTCTCCCGCTTCCTGGGTCTCGCTTTAACATTGTACCCATCAGCAGCGGACACGGATATGGCTACGTTCAACTTGATGTCGTCAATGGAGCCCGTGGGCTCCATGTGTGCGTACCTCAGCACCCACACTACTATCGTCTTGATCAGGGCTGTGGCGTAGACTCGACCTGGGAAAAAAACAAATAAATATTGCTGGTTTTTTTTTTTTTTATTGGGACGAGCCCGCCACACTATTCCCAAACCACTGTAACTCCTGTTAGCCAGAATCAACAGTGGCGACCACAAGAAAAGCGCCGAGACAATGAAGCTCGACGAAGTCCCAGAGAAATGATTTAACTGTCTTGGATCCCGCAACGAAATTAATGAGAAAAGAATAGCGGAGGAGTAGGAAAAAAACATAGTTTCCACTTCCCTCCATATCAGCAGGAGACAGAACAGAACAAGGCCAATAGGCACACAGGGACGTATACAACTGAGATAAGCCCAGTTGCCTAGCACCACGGATATTATTGTCATTAATATTACTGGGTCCTAAGTTGTGAGCTGTTATATTTGATTCCAATAATAGGTATGACAAAATTGCTTGAACGCACGGAAATTTGTTCTAGTTTCTACAAGGTCCGTATAGTAAATAACTCCGGATGTAACCTGTACACTATTTAACATAATATTACGTTCATTCTGCCAAAGACTACACTCCCATAAAATGTGATGTGCAGTTTGTTCAAATTCGCAGTCAGATGTAGAACATTGACAAAAAGGCGAGGCAGCAAGCTTGAAGGAAAATAATTTACTCTTAAAGTTACCATGACCTGTGAGAAATTAGGCGACACAGTGATCCACCTCCAGCCATGTCCTGGCCAGCCGCTCACGAACGGATGGAAAGAACTGGTGAAGATGTCGGCCCTTGATGGAATTATCCCACCTACATTGCCATTCAGACAAAAGTTCCTCCCAAACGTCAGTCTGTGGTTTAAGTAAGTAATCTAGCTATTTTAGCACGGTCACGTTGCGTTAAAAAGTCTGTGTCCGCGGTCTCTCGTGCGCAGTAGTACATTGAAGCACGGCGCTGTACTTCAAGATATTGCTGGTTGTTTAGTAAAGTGAGCACTTGCGAGAAGCTCCCGTGGTTTGCTTCTTTGCTACAATGGGGAAAATCTGCACCAAGTTGGACCAACCCCAACAATATATTTATTTAAGTACAGGAGAACCAACGGCTTTATACAGAAGAATAAAAATAGAATAAAGTATACAAAGACCCTGTCCGGGCTGCGGCTTGTTCAAAAGAGATGTACCACGGCCTCGGACACAAAGGGCTGAAAAGGAACATGGGAGGTTTCAGTCAGTAGAAGTCTGACACTCCCACCGCTCCACCCAGAGCTGGAGGAGTCATTTGAGGATTTGCGAACCTCCAAAAAAAAAAGCGTAATTACATGCCGTCGAGAAATATATTACGGCATGTTAATATGTTTTTAAAAATTTATTTTATTTTCTGCACAACGTACCGCAGAGCTTCAACAATTATTATGACATTACCTAAACAGTCCATAGGTCCCAAACTGAACGGTACAAAAGCGTTAGGGTCCCGTTTCTTCACGTTTTCAGGCAGGAACCGCTCCGGCATCACCTTGTAGGGATCCTCCCAGTATCGAGGGTCCCGGTGCAGGTGGTGCATCGGAAGCACCAGGGACGTGCCCGCTGGGAGGGTGATCTTTCCTGAGGATTCGGAAAATGGTGATGAATATTTACTGCGGAACGATTATACCAACGGGGCAACGGGCAACCGTAATAAGGAAACACTTTGGAATAATAAAATCGTCATGGTCAGCCAACAGTGCATATTCCTCTACTGGAGACAAAGGGCTAGCCACAAAGATCATCAAAATCAAACGTCATTTATTCAAATTAGGCTGATAATCAGCACTTTTTGAACATCAAAGTTTACAAGAGACAAGTTCCCAAACTGCAGACCCTTCGACGTCGACGACGACATTGTTCCACCTAATCTTTTCTGATTAATATATAGTGAGATCCAAGACAGTTAAATTGTTTCTCTGGGACTTCGTGGAACTTCATTGTCTCGGGGCTATTTTGTTGGTCGCCACTGTTGATTCTGGCTTTCAGGAGTTACATTGACTTGGGAATAGTGTTTAGTCTTGTCGCAGGTTTTTTTTTATTATATGAAATGGGCTTACTCTTGACCTCAATCTTGCCCTAAGGGCAGAGATGAGGTCAACGATAGAACGAGTTACTGTCTTAACTGGCTTAACTGTCTGTGGGCTAGAACTATTTCACATTATGACGGACTCGCACACCCTACCTTCATTGATAGTGACCTCCTCCTCCACGGTCCTCTGTACCATCGCAGCGATGGAGAAGTACCGCAGTGCCTCCTTATACACCATGTCTAGGCAATGGAGATGCTTAAACTGTTCACTGGTAACTGGACCATGTTCTCCTACCACTTCCACGATTTCGTTGTACACCTTGTCCTGAATATGAATTATAGTTTTTGGTTATGAAGGAAAAAGAGGACTTTGCGATTAAATAATAACAGCCGCTTGGGGTTGATCTTCAATGAAACCACGCTTGCCTAGGTTGGGCCGTGGATTGGTGACCTCCCTTTACATGCCAAGTTTTCTCCGTGCCTCGGAAATCGCGTTAAGATGTTGGTCCCGGACTTGTTATTATATTTATAGCCCCGGCTGTCACTTTTTATATTTTTGACCGGCGCATTTTTATAGGTAGTCACTAGCCCGAAAGTCTGACAACCAGTTTTCAAAATGGGTATCGTATTACTCCGTACTAAGTGGGTTGTGGAGGTCAGATAGGCAGCCGCTCCATTTAAAATACTGGTTTGCAGCTGAATTCATTAGGACTGGAAGTCGAGCCCAAGAAAACCACACCATTCCCTACCTAATTTATTCTGTATCATAAAATATCACATTACCTATAACTGAAGCTACCTACACATACAAGATGGTGTCTGTCGACAATTAAATACGACAATGAATGAAACCACTTGTAGTTCTAGTTTATAGGAACATTTTTAAACTATCAAATTCCTAACACCGAAATAAAAATATTAAAAAAAAAAGCTAAATAGCATAAAGCTGTAAACGAAATACAAACAATTACAAACAAATATTGGTTTACTAACCTTAGGAATAATATTTGCACCGATTAACGTGAGGAAAATTAAATTAAATGTATGTAACGAACGAATTTGGCAAAAGAATTGAGGTAGGTACGTTATTGCCGTATCGTGGGCACCACCCTGTATAAAAACATGTTCTAAGTTACGGTAGGCTAAACTGCATCAGATATGAAAACAGACATGCAATTATTATAATAATTATTCAAATTACTTTTATAATGTTAATATATGACAAATTGGCGAGATAACCGCAAATTGACACGTAATCAGGGTTGTCATAATTGTATGGCATTTTCCGGAGAAATACGGATTATTAAAAGAAATTTTGGCACGGAAATGTTTAAAATATGGCCTATGACAGTGTGGAAATAAAATATAAAGAAACGAATTTGGCAAAGAGAGGTAGGTCATTGTCGCATCGTCGTCACCACCCTGTATATATTGCCGTGCAGTGGATGATATTTTATTTAAAAAACAAGTGAACGAAATATTTTCCCAAAAATCATTTAACAATAATTTAATTAAAAATACTAGCGGCCATTTTGATGGCAACCTGGTAGATGTACATTCTCCTAATCATAAATTATGCGTAAAAAATGATTTTTAGCAACTACTCGATAAACGCAGGCATTCTGCAGCCGGATCTGGTACTATAACGACCATCAAGAAAACGCGAGAAACGATTTCGAACTGTGGCCTTTTCATAAAAATATGAGTTTCTCAATATTATAATATTTGTGGTAAAATCTTTTTTTTAACAGAAGGAGATAAATACTTTTTTTTTAAAACGTTGCCCCGCACTAGTTTCTCCTGTATCGTGGGTGCGTTTACAAACATTTAAACTCACATACACAAACACACCCAGACCCGAAACAACTATCTGTAGGGACTGTAGGCCATAAAAATATTTGTTCCGTTCAGGGCTCGAACCCGCGACACGCAGCGCAGCGCAGTCCAATCGCTCAGCCACTGCGCCAATCGTGCCGTCGAAGGTTGTGTGTTCACATAATAGTGCTCGTAAAAGGTACACGATAATAATAGTCTGAGTAGTTTTTATGATTTAATATTTTAAGCACCCAGAAATATTTTATATAACAAATCTTTCTCTTTATTAGAAATATCTAATAGGTAACGCATTGTAAGTTTGTGAGCTTAAATTGCCCGGAAAACTTTTTCATAGTTGTGGGAACCCTACGCTTAATACACTTTGAATTTCCTTGTGTATTAAACCATTAAGTTATTTATTTATCACAGCCTTGTGTGACCCTATTAAACGTGATGATTTCGTTGTAGTACATCATACCTGCCAGGCAGTTATGATTCAACATGCAGTAAGTAGCTCTTGATATTTTTAATAGTAAGTATGGAGCACACAGTATTTGGACCGGAACCATCACTGCCCATACCTCAGGCCCAAATAAAAACATGGCTGCGTTCAAGAGCCACAGAAAAATACCTCACCGAATGGAAAAACAGTGAGGGATGTAGGCAAACAAAAGATGCAGTTCCGGCGGCATCAATGAAGCTTACCCGCAATCTCATCAAACTTAAAAGGAACAAAATCCGTAAAATCATCGAAACTTTAACGGGTCTAAGGAACTGTTTCCTTAAACAAACATCTATTTAACATAGGTGTAACAGATAGCCCACTTTGCAGAGGATGTATGGAGGCGGAAGAAACACCGGTACGTACTCCTAGAGTGCAGGAGCGTGGCAGATCACCGGGCAGAAACTCTACGATCCCTATAACTCTCCCGGAAGCCTGCAGCAGTCTGGGAAGGCTGCTACAATTCTGGGATGACCTATGTTGTTTGGAGAAGGTAATTTTTAGACATCACACACAATGGCCCAAACAAGAGGCTAAGTGCGTATAAAAGCCCACTTTTTTTTTTTATTTATTATAAATGGGCTTGCTCTTGACTTCAATCTTGCCCTAAGGGCAGAGATGATGTCGACGATGGAACGAGCTTACCCAGTAGAAGCCTGTTTACTCGCGACTTAAACAGATTAGGGTTATATGAACTCGGAAAAACCGACGCAGGCAGGGAATTCCACTCCTTGGCAGTGCGCATAATAAAGGACCCAGCAAAGCGCTTCGTTCGAACCACTTAAACTAAACTAGTATTATTATTAACAGAAATAAAGAAACGATAGATGGACTGTGAAAAGCATGATGTGGCAAGAAAGGAAGTGTCTAATGAGATACTGTAACAGAGAAGTATTTAAGAACAAGACACACTGCGCCAACCTCTGATGAATTGGGAAATGGGCAAAATAGTAATATATTACCACCAGAAACTAACATTAATTTATTCAATACTAGGTGTAGCCAGCGGCTTCACCCGCTACAACTCGAAAATTATCCCATCGGAAGATAAAATCGGGATAAAAACTATCCTATGTGTTAATCCAATTAAAAACTTTCACGCAAAAAGTACTGAACGGATTTGTGGTACACAGAAGTTTATAACCTGGATTAACACTTATGATAGTTTTTATCCCGACTTTTTCTTCCCGTGCGATAATTTTTGAGTTGTAGCGGGCAAAGCCACTGGCAACACCTAGTTCAATCATAAATATACCGCGTACGTACCTGCCATTTTGGTAAGTGGGCGAGGATCATGAGAACCCCTGACGCTATCTTAGCAGCCGCTTCTTGACTCTGAAAAGTAACACAAGCTGTTAGCGGCGAAGCCTCAAAGTTGTCTAAGTGCATGTTTAGGTACAGGCGGGGCGTCGCGCGGCGCGTGCTGCGTTTTTAATTCAAACACATGACGATGTATGAAAAAGTTAACGATTTCAATCGTCGATTTTACGAGAAGCTATTTTCGCACGTTAGTTTAAAATGCAGCGTTTGTTGCAGTAGAATCGTCTCTCAGTAAATTAATAAAAAAACACGAGACGAGCTTTATGCACGCGCTGCGCGACGCCCCGCGTCTCCGTAAACGAGCCCTAAGGGAAAGAAGAAGTTTTGTTTTGTATTTTCATTCATGACCTCTTGACCCATGACCAAAATCGTCAGCGCCATCATGAATCACCCCTCCCCTCCCCTGAAAACCAACCCGAGGAAATTTCTCGTAACTGCGAAAAGGGTTTCCACTCAGCATGGGGTGCCCACAGTAGTTCGCAAGTCGTCACCCGATCAATAAGATATTGGATTTTTTTTATTTCTCGTTTACTTAAATCTTTTATTTTTAAACATCTTGTGTTAGATGGAGTCGATATTTTCAATCTGACTAGGGATAGTCAGATTGAAAGACTGACTCTAGTACATGGTCTCAATGGCCAATACAAGCGCCCTATCAATCATACAGTTATAAAAGAAAAATTTTAACTCGCGTAGTTATTTTGTAGATCATTAACTACGACTAGTTGCTCGGCAGTTTGCTGAGCTGGTTCTAGTTGGTGTAGTCGTGGGACACACTATTTCTCTTTTTAGGGTTCTGTACCTAAAAAGGAAAAAACAGAACCCTTATGGGATCACTCATGTGTCTGTCTCTCTGTCTGTCTGTCCGACCAAAACTAATGAGCCTAAAATTCAAAAAAATACAGAATTTAGTTCAACACTTATAGATTACAGCAAAACCTATAAGTAGTCTGTGGTGCTACAATAACATGGAAATCTCGCAATATCTACTACAAACGTACGGAACCCTTCTTAGGCAAGTCCGACTTGCTCTTGGCCGGTTTTTTTCTGTTTAGATTTAAGTTTTTTATTGTGTGCACATAAAAAATACATTTCGCGCATTCCACAAGCATGAGCAAAATAAATAGGTAGGTATGTTTTCTGTATTTATTTCTACCAAAAAAACATACTCACCGTAGTAAACAAAGTCATAGTCTCACACTTAATTTCACTTTCACTCATTTCTCCAGACAGTATGAATCTGTCCACAATGCTCATACATTCTTCATCAGGGTTGGACACCTCCAAGACTTTTCTTCTCTTCCTCACGATGTCAGCGGAGAAGTCATCGACGAGTTTGACGAAATAGTCTTCCCGCCTCTTCTTACCAGAAAACCAGTAAATTATAGGGATCTGAAGCCACCATCTTGTCATTTTGGCAAACACAAGGTGGTACATCCTGTGGAAGTTGTAAGTATAAAAGAAATTGAGACCAGTCATTGCCTTTTTTTTTTTTGGTGGGTGGAAAATCATCAAATGACCCCCCCCCCCCCCCCCCCCCCCCCCGCTCTTGGGCAGAGCGAAGGGGAGTGTCAGACTTCTACTGACTAAAAACCGAACCCATGTTCCTTCTTTGCCCTTGCGCCGAAGCCACGTCATCTAGTACAAAAATCCGCGGCCCCGACGGGCGTCGGCCCTTGCGGGCCCCTCCTTGCTGACATCTCTTTGAGGCGCGCGTGGAACACGAACGCGCCGCCGACACGGTCTGTTGCCGTCATGACGACGGCCGGACGGCGAGCTAGCCCATTACTCACCGTCCACAGGCCCGAGTCTACGGTGGCCGGAAGCCTTCCGCGGCGGCTGGGACGTTGAGAGGTTCTCTCTCTCTCTCGTTCCGCCACCTCCTTCGCTAGCATCACTGCTTCGCATCCCATTCCTCCTCGCCCCGGACCATGGCTTGCACCAGGGCCGGACGCGAGAGGTCGCCGCCGCCGATCGCCGCTACGAGGACACGGCGGGGCTCCGCCCAAGCAGGGCACACCTCCACAGTGTGCTCCACCGTGTCCTCCGGTCGATCCTCGCAATGGAAGCTTTCGGGCGTTTCCTCCCGCCTGAATCGGTGCAGGTACCTCCCGAAACATCCGTGTCCGGTGAGGACCTGCGTCAGACGGAAGGTGAGGGCGCCGTGGTAAGTCCCCTCTTTGAGGAGTGGCTAGAGAGGTCTAGCCACTCCTCAAAGAGGGGACTTACCGCCACTATCGTGGCGTGCCCTCACTCATAATGCCTAAGGCCGTATACAGAAAAAACTTTTTTACAAAAAATAAAACCGACTTCGACAAAAATAAAACACAAAAAAGTGAAAAATAAAAATCAGCTTCTGAAGTCGGTGACTTTTGTTTGTTTGATTTCATGTTTTTGCCACCGACTTCAGAAGCTGATTTTTATTTTTCACTTTTTTGTGTTTTATTTTTGTCGAAGTCGGTTTTATTTTTTGTAAAAAAGTTTTTATTTTTCACTTTTTAGTGGTTCACATGTGCTTACCCCTTCACAACGTACCGGCGTGATGTTATGTTATGAACTGGTGTAAACAATAGGCAGACATGAGATTTCAGCAATCCCAGTCCATTTGCTATCATTTATTGAGGAGTTCCGTTGCCTATCTCCGAAGTTCTTCATCAGATGTTCACCAAATAGTTTTTATAACCTTTGTAGTGAGTTCAGGCGTGATATTATGTTGTGTGATGGCGTAAACAATGTTTAGATATGCTATAGCAACAATCGCGGTTAATCTGCTGTTATTTATTGAAGAGTTCCCCCGATTTCTACAAGATCCCATCATCAGATATTGAAATGGTGACAATGGGACCACACGGGAAGCACCAGCTTTCAAATGAAAAAAGAATCATGAAAATCAGTTCACCCAATCGCAAGTTATGAGCGAACAAAAAAAAAAAAAAAAAAAAAAAAAAAAATACCGTCGAATTGATAACCTCCTCCTTTTTTTGAAGTCGGTTAAGAAAGCTGGCGCCGATCTACCAGTGCTTATAGGAACCGGTCCATGCAGGTAACCGGCGAAGACATTTATATGAACAAGCGCCGATAAGCGCCGAACGTCGCCGACAAGTTCCGAAAATCTTCGAAACGCGCCGGTCAGCGCTGGCGCCACCCGCCATTTAAAATTAATGAACAACTACGACACGTATAAGTACGACGCCGATGATCTACCAGCGCCGATAAGCGCTGGTAAATCAGCGCCGGCTACCAGCTTTCTTTCTGTAGGTATACGGCCTAAGGCATTATTTTGTACAGTTTTTACTTTAGCATAAAGTTTTAATAAAATTTTATATGTAACATCATCATTATTTGCATAGCCTTTCCCAACTATTTTGGGGTCGGCCAAACCAGTATTTTTCATGGAGCGTCTGCGTCCGTGTCACTCAGACAGCACGGACCAACCACCACTGCTGGACATAAGCCTCCCAATAGTGATGCCCATTGACCGGTCCCGTGCGTCTCGCATTCAGCGGATCCTCACAACCTTCACCAGGTGATCGGTCCACCTAGTGGGAGGCCTTCCAACGCAACGTCTTCCGGTTCGCGGTCGCCACTCCAGAACTATTCGACCCCATCGGCCATCCATTCTGCGAGCTATGTGACCTGCCTATTGCCACTTAATTCTAGCAATTCTTCGGGCTACATCGGTAACCTTGGTTCTCATACGGATCTCCAATCACCATATTATTATTGCATCTGATACCTTATTAAGAAATTGATAAAACTCACTCTCGTGTTTTGGTAACCATCTCCTCCATTCTGTATAGATTTTGAGAATCTTCTTTAGATAATCCCATAAGCGTCTCTGAAAACAAAAGTATTTTGTCATTGTTCAAATTTTATGGCGGCTCGAAAGTTAGGGTCTGCGAGTGACGGTCAGCGCAGGTAGAATGCAACGGTTCAAACTTTATTGTGGCTCGAAACATCTAACGTAAAGCTGCACGGAACTAACTTTTAGGTATTAGCCAGCAGAGCGGAAAGAAAGCTTTGTTTTGACGGTAGACCGTCACTGGCTGCTAACTTCCGAACCGTCATATAGTTTGTACCGTTTGTACAGAACTTTATCATGAGTCTAGAATCATAAACTGAATTAATTGTACGATTTGATGTCCCTTCCAATACAAATAGAAAACACTTACGGTTAACACTCTGCGTGGTACACATAACAGTATCTTTATATACATCAAAGGACACATTCGGCTCCTTATGGCTGATGATCCTGGCCAGCTGCTCAGCCTCTGCATTGAAGATAGGCGTGAAGTGCTCTACCGACTTCTTGTTGTACGAAGGTGTTGCTATCTTCCTGTGGATGCGCCAGGTTGGACCTGGAAACCTTTTATTGACATAGGCAGCCTTTACTGTTCCCGTTGCTGGGACAGAGGACTCTTTCGTTGAGCGGTGCTTAATAAATTGGGGTTTGTAAATGCAAATGCCAGTCTTAGATTTTTTTTAGTTCTGGGACCATGTCGGTTTCCTCAAGCTCTTTTTACTTTTCCGTCAAAGCTTTCTGCTAGGAGCAGTCGCAGACTTGATGAACCCCATGCAAAGCAGTCCTGAGTTCAGGGTACGATATATATAAAGTCATGAAAATTTTTCAGGATTTAAACATACTGTCAGATGTGTTAGTAATTATTCATTCATTAACCGACTTTTAAAAAAAGAAGGAGGTTCTCAATTCGAATGTTTGTTTTTTTTTATGTTTGTTCGGGCATAACTCCGTCACTTGCTAACCGATTTGAAAAAATATTTTGGAAAGGGTGTACTTTCCAAATGGTCCCATATTTTTTTATCGAAATCGGACAAGCGGTTTTTGAAAAATCAAAAAAACTCAAAAAAAAAACTACATTGTCCACATTATGACTCATGAACATGTGAACTTACATGTGAACCAAAAAAGTTTTTTTATTTAAGATCTCCTACAAAGTATGTTAAGTGGACGACAAAGTATCACTAACTGCCGCACTCAGAGACGTTTAATGATGACTTTAAGCCCTTACTTAGTAAAGATTTTGACAGTTTAGTGAAGGTTTTGCCAAGTATGTCAAACCTTTACTAAGTGACGGTTTAAGTAATCATGAAATATCTAAGTAGTAGTATAATAAGTAGTATCACATATGTGTACTCCTTCACTTACAGTATGACTGCAGCATGGACAATAAAAATCTAAAATAAGTATGAATATAAAAGAGTAGGGGAAGACCAAAGAATCAATGGATAGACTTTGTGAAAGATGCTACAGCTAGAAAAGCAGTTGGCCATGAGATGATGACTAATAAAGATGTATGGAAGACGAAGACGCGCTGCGCCGACACCAAATGAATCGAATTCAGGGCAGGAAAATGATATAAATCTTTATTTTCTTTATATATATAATTCTACTGTACGTTTGTTTGTCACTGAACTCCTCCTAAACGGCTGGACCGATTTGAATGAAACTTGTGTTTTCAAGTGGATTCGAGAATGGTTCAGATTTACAATTGGACCCGGTAGGTGGCGCTGCTGGCCGGGCAGGACGACGTCTGCCAGGTCCGCTAGTATAGTATAATTTATTTAAAGCGACTCCCGACTTACCTCCCGCAAGAATGCCTTGTCCAATGAATGGTACAAGGAAATTGTACGACGGACCTTTCTGGTTCACTTTGTTGCTGGTCAGCAATGCCTGGAATGAATCAGGAAAAACAGGTTAACGGAATGACAAATAACAATTGGAAGTTTAAAAACCTCAAGCAAACGCGCGATAGCATCGTTTTAAAATATGCCCAACATCCGCTCTAAATAAAGTTAAAGCCTATTTCACGATGTTTGAATATCCACTACTTATCTACTGAATAAATACAAAAATAGAACAGAATTTGTATGAAATTATACCTATTGTAAATTAACGGGAACTTAATCGTAGGTCCCGTGGTGAAACAGGCCCTTTGCCAACTAAAATAAGATAAATGTTTTCCATCATGAATAAAGCCTAATCATAATACTATGAAATACATAGTAATGTAATTAATGTATTCGGCCTACAAACTATGTCGCTATAATTACGCGAGAATGCACAGCATGGATAATAAAACCATTCCAGCTCCTGCCGTCTTGTTTGTTCAAGCAAGCCATAAATGAGACACGGCGTTTCTAGGTCGTAGCCTTATGCGCCTACCATACGCTCACACTTCCCCACAGTCATGCCTGCGCGATTACACGGTGCACACAGTACATCGCGCGTGTGGTTGGTAATGGTAATACAGTTTTACCAACCATACGCGCGATGTACTGTGAAGTGTGAACGAAAAGTGTGGTGAAGCTTGAGCGTGTAGTAGGCCCATTAGACAAGATTGTTTTAGAGATATCGAACCACCTTTTTTGTTTTTTGGAGGGTGGGAAATCATCAAATGACTCCTTCCGCTCTGGGCAGTGGGAGCGGTAGGGAGTGTCAGACTTGTACTGACAAAAACCACCCATGTTCCTTCTTAGCCCTTTGTGTCCCAAACTAAGGTTTTCCCTTGTACTATGATAACCAGGAACAACGAAGGTACTACAAAGTACAAACACCCAGACCCAACACAAATATCTATTTCATCAACAAACATTTGTGTTGGTGCGGGAATCGAACCCGCTACCCTTGCGTCCCAACCGGCGCTCTAAACCACTGCGCTAAACGGGTCGTCAGGTTTGGGCTGGGCGTTGATGAGTCAGTCAGTCAGTCAGGACTTATCTCTTTATTTATATAGATGTTACTTATAAGCCTTTAGTCCCGGCTGTCATTTGAATATTTGTGACAGGTCAGACCCAGTACTAACTGGAGACATGGAGTTGTGGAGGTCAGATAGTCAATCGACGATGTAACGTACTGGTGTTCGTGTAATGAAATGAAATGAAATTGTTTATTCAGTAAATAGGATGTAGGAATCACTTTTACACGTCATCACATTTTAAACTTAAGCTAGATGGGGTCGACATTTCGTATCTGACTACCCTGAGAAGATATGGTGAAACAAACTCAGCGATCAAAGTCTGTTTTAAAGCATGTACAATATGTTTCATGTTTTACAATGAATTAAATAATAATTTGAGCATACAAAATAGGATAATAATTATAATGTCAAATTTACATGTCAAAAATTGTAAAAGAATTAAAAAAATGTATACGGGTGAACTGAAAGCCGACCCCAACATAGTTGGGAAAAGTCTAGGCATAGTAGGTACACTCATTTGGGGCGAAAAATGGGGGTTACCCTTTGTAAACCTCATTGGGGTTACCTGGAAAGTTTTCCGGGAGTTCCACTTTGCGGCGCTCGTACGCCGAAACTATATTGAGAAAAATGTTGTTATAACGTAATTGTTGGAAGTTTTCTCTCGTTTAATTTACTACATAACTGTTTTTATCGTAAAATGAGTGGGAACGGAGTTATTCTCAAAAAAGTGTTTTTGGGCGCCGTTTTTCTAAAATGGTGGCGCGAGCGGCAAATATAGGTACGAGGTGGAAAAGTGAAAATTTAAAAAGAGCTCGTCCAAATCTATAAACCCACCAATTTTCAAAACTCCCGGAAAACTTTCCAGGTAAAACTACCAAATGACTGGACTAGCAGTTATTGATGGTACTGAAATGTCTTGAAACTCTTGAAATTTGACTTGCAACAATAAGATACTTACTCTTATGTCGGTTGGATTCTTCACTATGATATTGAGATCGGAGCCCAGCCAGAACTTGTAGTACTCGCCATAAGTTTTATATAGCCCTTCAACGATGTTCAAAATTTCTGAAATTTAAAAAAAAACATTGAGTATTTATTCATTTATTTAAAAGGTTAGCTAACTAGGTACCTGGGTCTACGTAACGTAGGCGTAGGTACTTAAGTCATTTCAGATTTTCCGATGATCTCTACTAATCTCTAGCACTTAATGTGTGTCGCAGAGGAACTGAATACCTAATCCTACCAATGATTTCATCATTATCTGTCTAGCCTTTGGCAAACTGTGACGGGATCGGCTTCTAGTCTAGTAAATATTGTTTATTGGAGAATGATTGTACCTTTCTATGCGTCCTAGTACCTAACTGTTGGCATGGGTTAATTTAATGATAAATAAAAAAATACTATTAAAGTTTGTGTTTGAAAGACAAAGTTATACTTGCATCTCAAAAACTATTTTTACTATATATCGTTCAAACTCATTTTGGTTGAAAGTTTTCAATGCAATCTACAGCATATTTTTTTCACATTACACACTTTGGGACACTGATTTGGTTTGAACTTTTTTGTATGGGAGCTGGCATATCGACCCTCCGCCATTTTGATTTTTTTTCGAAATCGCGGCCCACGATGAAAGTGGTATGTATGGATAGAGGACATAAAGACGAACAAAAAATGTCCAGTAACACGGTACCCAAAGTGTCACGTTACCGAGATATTTGAAGGTAAAGATACAGGTGTTTCACTACCTACCACAGACACCAGTGATTCACGACCATGTAATTTACTTGTTTTGCCAATAAATAAATTTATTATTATTATTATTATGACGAATCTACAAGGGTTCCGTTTTTTGCCATTCGGCTACGGGACTCAAAAAAGCCGTTTCTTTCCGACGACATACTTGTATGTGGAGGTCAGGAATGATACATGAATGCGTGGTCACTGTTTTAACGTCGGAGTCCCTTCCAATATGCACATAGGTCATGAACGAAACAATTTCCTTGCGACATAACAGTAATTAAACGACAGATAACAGTAATTTAAAACAGGTAAATTACAAGTACAAGAACACTGCGGCGAATCATAACTATATGGATTAATTGCTAGCGTTATTTAATAACGGGTAAGGATTTTCCTTTATTACAGTACAGGTAGCTAAATTATTAATGTTGCATAATTGTTTAACGACACTTATTAAAACACCGACCTGCGCAACAAGTTTCCGGTTTTTTGAAAATAACAAAAAGATATGTCGATCTTTACCTTCAAATATCTCGATAACGTGACACTTTGGGGTACCATGTTTCATGACATGTTTTGTTTGTCTAAATGTCCTCTATCCATACATACCACTTTCATCGTGGGCTGCGATTTCGAAAAAAAATCAAAATGGCGGCGGGTCGATATGCCAGCTCCCATATAAAAAAGTTCAAACCCCTTTCATCCAAATCAGTCCAGCCTTTTAGGAGGAGTTCAGTGACATACATACATACACACTTACAGTAGAATTATATTATAAAGATATGCATGACCTGTTTTTCAGTGTTTTATTATATAATAATAATATTCCACAACTATCACACAACGCCATCTAGTCCCAAGCTAAGCAGAGCTTGTGTTATGGGTACTAGACAACTGATAAACATACTTATATATTTCTAAATACATACATATTATAGATAAATTACACCCAGACACAGAACAAATGATCGTGCTCATCACACAAACATTTCATGTATAGTAACTTATTAGTTATTTGACCTAATTTACTTATTAATCTATTGCATAGATTCTATCGCGGGCCTTGAGTTGAGTTGAGCGTGGAGAGCGAATCCAGAGATTTCCTAACAAAAATATTCAGGATTCAAGATTCAACCAGGTTGCTATGGTTACGGAAAATAACAAGGTTGTCAACTGAGGTTGTCAAATTAAATAATTGTTTGTCTCTCTGCTTTCTCCTTCTAAAATATTCTTACTCGTATAATTTGTGTACAAAGTGTTTTCAATATGAATAAACAAAGTGCATTTATTAATGAAGAAAGTCACGAAAAAATTGTGAAAGAAAATGAGTGAGTACTCTATAAACATTCATTTTATTATTAGTACGCTTAACATAAGTTTTATTGGTTTTTGCATTACTATTCTGCGAATCGGTCTAAAACGATTCGTTTTCTTATAAAATATCTAAAATAAAATAAATAATCTTCATATTTTTCAACGTTATGACTAGTGGTGGTTAATATAACGAATAACACCAAAACATAACATGTTATTGATTCATAACGAATAACGTTTGTTATACCGACGCTGCCTACGTGTTATGATTATAATGTCTAACTCAACAACACGCTCAACGAATAACGTAGCAAGCGGTGGCGGCGGTCCTACGATGCACCGTTTCCGAGTTATGGGCGTTCAAAGTTTCTGTTAAAAAAAAAATGAAATTGAAATATCTCGAAAACGGAGCGTCCTAGTCAAAAAAAGACCAACATTTTGACCCCCCTCTGCCACCCCCGTGATATGTAAGTGAGATTCACATAACACGAAAAAACATACACTGATGCAACTTTACTTAATCATAACATTTAATAATATTTTATTAGTCCTAAAACTGCGCAGAATGAAGGAAAGTTCATTGATAATTTAAAACCATAAGTATAATACATTTATATTCGTTTTTAATATTAATAAAAAAAGGTAGCACTCCGGGAGTGCCGGCAGAAGTGAAAACTTCAATATTAACTTTCAAACTCGCGTCAGGGTCACGTGATGCTGATCGAAAAATCATAAGATTTTTCAATCAGCATCACGTGACCCTGACGCGAGTTTGAAAGTTTTTATCCATACAAAAAAAGTGCTCAGCGCCGCTAAAGAAGTTTTCACTTCAATAACGATATTATTATAATCGTTCGTATACCTACAGTCCACTAGACATCAATTATCATTGCGCACGTTTAGCGTGTTGCCGAATAAAACGATAACGTCTCCGCGTTCAGATTACTGCCGCGTTTTGTTACAACTCGTTATTATGATAACGTATAAAATAACATGTTATAAAAATATATTCAATAGTCTATAACATGATAATGATTTATAGCAGAATTGCACACCACTAGTTATGACACTTACGTCAGGCTGTCAATACTTTTTCTTTTAAATTTTCTGTCATAGAGTTTCTTACTAGCTTATTCTATGAAGGTTAGTTTTGATTTATTTAATGTACATCGCGCGAAATTCGAAGATCAAACTCTTAATATCGTTATTTTTGTTCAAATTTTTTGAATGAATAATTATTTTGGTGTGTAATTACACGATTAATACCTAATTATTTATACCTATTATTGCATAAGTTGATAAAAAATGCTATGCAATAGATTTACCGTGGCAGTCTCCGAGTGCCACACGTTTTTAATTTTTTTTTATGGTTTACACACGGGGGACTGAGAACTGCATGGCAATGTGATATAATTATAATCATCATAGCTCAGGTTAATGATAGACAACTTTAATCTAAATAATGATTGTTCTACCAGTTCTACCTACATATCTAGTCATTACTATGAATTACAATTATTGTCGTAATTATACATACTACATACTTACTTACTAAAATCTATCATATATCTTTAATAGAGCCAATAGAGATCCGATTATAATCGAACAAAAAATTAAAAAATCTTCTCGAAGTTACGTTTAGGTCCTCGTCGTTTGTGACATCGTTAGAATGATTATAATTTATGTATGTATATAGTACATTTTACTGTGGGATAATTTCAGACCAAAACGCGAACTAAGTAAAATAGAAAAGCCTTAAGAAAAGCCACTTACCTCCAGGTTTAAACATGAAGAGGTGCGCATTACCGAGTATAGGCAATGCTGGTGGACCAGGTACTTTAGCTGCCAACTCCAGCATCCGCCTGTGGGTCCACCTCCAGTACTGCCAATACATGAGCCCTGCTGCCGCGGCCACCGACAGCGCTATGGCCCACGACATGATGATGACTGGAACATAGTAACACAGCGTGTAAACGGACAAAGTAGGAGGAAAATCAAAAGTCATTTATTCAAACTAGGCTGATAATCAGCACTTTTCGAACGTCAAAATGTATTTACAAAAGACAAGATCGATTCTACAACAAAAAATATTACTGGGTGTGTGAAAAGTACAAAAATAAACAATATAAGTGTAATGTGCGAGTGAATACTTCAGTGGAAAATGGTGTACACACGGTTTTAAACAAATGTATGATGGAACACAATCACGAACCACGCGTATTAAGGAAACCAATTTCTGAGGCTATAAACAAAATTAAGGCGAGGTTGCAGTACTTTGTTTTTATGAACGCACGACCTCAACCCCGCCCTGCCGCGCGAGCGATATAATGCCTAAATTTTGACTGTTTTTACACGACTGCCCCAAAAAAAGAGTGTTATGTTTTTTTAGCGTTCATGTACCTATGTATGTATGTACGTTTGTGAGTTTTTTTATTCCACCATAACTTCTAATCGCCTGAACCGATTTTGATGTATGTGGTATTGTTAGATTCTTTGCGTTATCCCGGGTGACATAGGTTAGAGAAAAAAACAAAAAACATAATAGGGTGGCCATGGTCTAGAAATAAAAGGAAAATTTAATTTATTTTTATTAAAATTTCGATGAAAAATATAATCATCGTCTAGAACTTGTTAAGTAGATTACAAAAATATACCACAGTAGTATTCAATATCTATTGTTTACTAGTAATATACCATTCAACAAAATATGATATTGTGACATTTTAAACCCGGGATTCGATACGAATAAACTACATATCAATAGATCCCTTGTAATGAAAGAAATAAAACTGGCTAGGTTACAAAACAAGCCCAAAATTTATGCAGAACGGCCGCAACAGGGTTTCAAAGTTTGTATGAAAAATGTAAATTTTCGTTCGGATTTACTTGATACATGGCAAAGACACTAATTTAAGGAAATAGTTATATAATTCGCCATTAAACGATTTTCAAAATTACCCCCCCTCTAAAGGGTGAAAATAAGTAGAAGTTTGTATGGAAAAAAATCTAAATGAGCGATTGAATTTACTCGAAACTCAGTATTTACACAATTAAATCAAGGATTACGTATGCTATAAAACATTAGACTAAAGAAGCGGCCAAGTGTGAGTTGCCACTACACTTTAATTTCTTAGAATGTTAACAAACAATTCATAGTTCTTATGTATGTTCTTACGTATGTTGCCGAAAATCGAGTTGAGTGGCGCAAGATTAAAGAGGCCTATATCCAGCAGTGGATTGCAATAGGCTGATGATGATGATGATGGTATGTAAATTGCATGTATATATTAAATTCAGCGTAAATTGTTTACAAATATATATAGATTCTATATGAAATGATAAAAAATTGATTAATCAGACGAACTTACCTTAAGTGAAGTCCGATTACAATTTCATGAAGGATGAACTGAAATATAATTGATTACAGTGTAGTTCCCAATTCGCTAGTATTTGGCATCGCAGTTTTAGAGAAAATAAAACAAAACTTTTTCTCTATGAATTGGCAACACAGATTTGACACTCTTTAGAGATAGCGTTGCTCTATTAGCCCATTCGACAAGGGACTAATCCTAAAAAGGATGGGTTGGGTGGGTAATTATATTTCAGTTCATCCTTCATGAAATTGTAATCGGACTTCACTTAAGGTAAGTTCGTCTGATTAATCAATTTCATTTCATGATGAACTGAAATATAATTGATTACAGTGTAGCTGTTTAGAGTCTAAGTCGACATGGGCCACTCTTTTGGAAATATACAAGACTTACCAAATCAATCTTATTGTTACATGAATCAAATTTATTTGAGACCAATATAGTCAACCTATGCTTGTATATCTTAGGTAGGTATGATTCATAATCATCAATCTTAAGGTATTATATAATAAGTATGTATGTGTAAAAAGACAAAATAGCCATTATGTGGCTTACATAACTAGGGCGTCATTAAAGACAAACCAATGATAATTGGCTACTAGTATTTTCATGATAATAAAATACTATCAGTCCTGTCTCATAATCAGATACAATATGAAACAATAAATGATATAAGTATGTATAGCTAATAATGCCATATTACTAAATTAAAACACTATTAATGACAGTGTACAAATAAAATAAATAATCATTAATATTATGGAATGTTTGAATAAAACTTAAAACTGAATGTTTAAATTAAACTTATTAAGTTTGTGTAAAGATAAATAAAGGAATGTAAATATGATTTACATCTTCAAGTTGGTATTTAAGACGGTATTAATAAAGCTGTCATGTAGGACATTTTCTTTTTTTTTTTTTTTTTTTTAAACGTTTCCCCACACTAGGGATTTCTCCTGTATCGTGGGTGCGTGCACAAACATATAAAGTCACATACACAAATACCCAGATCCGAAACAACTATCTGCAGGTCATACAAATATTTGTTCCGTGCGGGAATCGAACCCGCGACACGCAGCTCAGCAGTCCAACCGCTTAGCCACTGCGCCAACCGTGCCGTCAAACAGACATAAACCATTAACATTCACTGATACATCATAAACCTTGTCAATGTAATAGAACTATCTGGCTAGCCAATAGTTTTCCTAATGACATCTAATGACACCCCTGCCTGTTTAGCAAAATATGTCTGCATAAAGTGTGTTATGTGTGGTACATAATATATCAGTCAATCCCACTTCCCTTCATTAATAATTTAATTCTTCTACTAATTGTTTGTTTGGATGCCTGTTATAAAAGGAAAGCAGGTTTCAGTTTTTGATGACAGTGATATTTTTTTAAGAATATTAATGTACATAATGTATTATGTCTTGTGACATGGACATATTGTCTTTTAATAACTGATAGAGTCTGCACTCTTTGAGCAGTAGCAAGAGCTAATAAGGTGACCAGCTTTTTACTTAATTTTTTTTTTTTTTTTTTTAAATTAAAATTCAGATTATCCCCAATTAGACAGTGATTACTACTACACTACTATTGTAGGATCACAAGTATTCCCATACTTGTATAAAGCGGGTTGAATTCTTTAAAGACCCATGAGAAAACGCTTGATGTGATCATCCCTGTCAATTCATTCATTTAACAGAGAAGCGAAAGTATTGATCTAGCCTAATGTAACAAGCTGTAGCCAACATTATTTTGGTTTATGTATAATGTATTTCAGTGAGGTATTGTATTAGATCTGGTATTGAATCACACTGTGATTTTGGCAGAATAACTACCAACTCTTTAAGTGAATGCATTTTGCAAAAGATGGTCGCTGCCGGAGTAAGCTGGTTGCTTTATGGGTGTTTGGTACTGAAAGGAGATTGTAATAAATTATTATTAGAATAGAATATGATTGGTTTTATAACCATCGTCATTTTTACCAAAGGATATCTGACAAGTCCACAGTGGGTACCTACACCTACTCATATTTCCTTGCCCCCCCCCCCCTTTTTTAATTTTTGAAGACAATTCGTAATTAATGTCAATGGTATGAATGTGTATAAAAAAAATAGGAGCTCTATTTAAATGTGAAGGCATCTATCTGATTTGCATATGGGTCTCTATATCAAGTTCATGACACATATGCTTTACAATTTGAATTAACTCCGGTAGCTAGTAAATCATAATTGATAATTCCCACTCTGTGGCAATGTTAGTATGCCTTGATTCCTCATATGACAAGTTATATTTAGATTTTATGTAAGGCTAATAACTCATAAATGATAATTCCAACTCTGTGGCAATGTTAGTATGCCTTGGTTCCTCATCTGACAAGTTATATTTAGATTTTATGTAAGATGCTTGGAGATTAATACACCTAGCTTCACACCAAACCCATATCCTTCTACTACCATCATTTAGGTTAGACATTGAACACTACCCATCTTGTTAATGCAAGCAATGGCAGTAGTGTTGTCAATTCGAAGAACAATATCACAATTATTTTTTGAATTTACAAAGCATTTTAAACCAGAAAATATTGCCCTTAACCTGGTTTATGTGATATATTTGCTCTGATTGTGACCACAGGCCTCCAACATTTTCACCATAGCAATGAGTATCCCAACCTGTCAGGTCTGTATAAACTTGTAAATCAAATTTTCTTCACTGCTATGCTTCTAAGTTTTGCTGATAAGCATGGTGTCATTGGTGGAGGAATAACATAATTATATTCCTTCTCCATTGAAAGTCAACAGTCAATTATTGGTCATGGTCAATGTGGCGAAGGGGGCTTAGGGGAGGCCTATGTCCAGCAGTGGACGTCTTTCGGCTGAAATGATGATGATGATGACCATTGAAAAAGTAAACCATAGGTAATGTCATGGATGCATCATAATTAATAAAATAATTGATTGATTGTCTGATAAAAAGATGGTTTGATTTCAGTAATGGTATTCCATTTCCATTTGTTTTGTATGTACTATGCCATATTATGATAAAGCTGGCCATGCTGCTACTAATGTGCCTAAAAACAAGGCAAAATTCTCTTATTTTAAATTTTAGAATTTAACATACTCTTCATTGTATTTCTTTTTTCAAAAGGTATGGTTGGTAGGTAGGCACAATGATTTGGAGTTAATCATGAATCCCAGTTTACAACATTAACAAGGTACTAGGGTACTTTTGTCATAATTAATAAGGGTTCCTAGTTGACTACGGAACCCTAATAATAGCATATGAACTTTAACACACTAATTGTTGTTTTCATGTTTTGTAAACACTCCTTGTAATATGCTTGGTCAATATATAAAATATCATTAATGTAGATTATGAATAAGTGGCCTAAATTTCTTGCATAAACAACCACAGGTATTAGCAATTTGATGAACAAACTAGGTGCAGTACATAGTCCATATGGCAATGCTGTAAATTCATATAAGGTTCCATTGAATTCAAAACAAAGGAACTTTAAATCATAAATATGACTTCCTTAAGTCTATGCAACACACTTATTAATGATCAGCAATTAACCTTACTGCAGTGCTGACTTTTACATACTTGTTCAAAGGTTTTAGATTTAAAATTAACCTGTTTGCCATCAGGTTTTGAAACAAGGAAAATCTTTTGAGATGTATTCTCCCTTTGGATGACAACATGGTGTTATAGCTCTTAATTGTAAAAGGTGAACAATTATGAACAAAAGCTTCCTGCATATGTGTAATTTCACAATCAGGTAAATTATTTTTAGGACTGAGACATGAAAGGGACATGAAATCCTTAATCCACTGCAATATAATGGGGTCATTTGTTGATTACACAACCAACAAACAAAATATGTACCTTGTTTATTTCCTGCTGTTGTAGTAGACATCCCGGGTTCTCTCGGAACGCTGTGGGTTCAAGGATGTTCTGCGGTGTGATGGCTGTGGTCGAGTCTGTGGTCCATCTCATACCATCTCCTTGGTTGGTTGATGCTTTCAACTGTTGTGGTTGACTCTTCCTGTTTCCCATATATTTGTTACTTATGTTTTAAGCAGAAATTGCTGGCTTGGTGCAGTTTTCTTAATAGAATTTGAACTCTATTGTATTAGGCATCTTATTTACCGCAATTCTTTGATAAATTGCCACCATTTAAAAATAGTTTTATGAGTAATTTCTATGAAATGCTTGTGCAGAGCCACTACGGACCTTGTTTTTAGTTTCTTAATGATAGAGTTCACACACCAACTTGTTGCTTCACCAAGTGATTTTAACATAGTTATTTTATCTAGTAGGTTTTTTATTATAAGAGACCTGATTTTGTCTATTATTGTAAGTGCTGTGCCCACCTGTCTTTGCTGGTAAGCGATACACTTATTTCTAGTTATTCCCATTTTAGAGCTCACTAGCTTTACTTTAGTGATGATAAGGATTCAATATCTGGGATTTCAACAAAATGAGTGTCACGTTATTCATCAGGGCCTGATGTTTGACAAATTTCACACCTTTTAATGATTTTTTTTTTTTTTTTTTTCTCAAAAAATGATGAAAAAATACCTTACTTGGTCCCCTAAGGTTTCTCAATAGTATTTGACTTGCACTACACAGTATCTCGTACTGTCGCACATGCTGGTTTTGATCAAATCGGCATCACGTGCCGATATAATAGAAATCTGACATCCAAGTTGATATCTTGTAGTGTTTGTAAACACTGTATATTGTAAGGTTTCTCAACAGCATTAGAATAGCACTGAACAGTATCTCGTACTGTAAGGACATGCTGGTTTAGATCAAATTGGCAGCTCGTGCCGTTTGTCATCAAAGTTGATATCTCGTATCAAAGTTGATCTTCGTGTTTGGTAACTCGTACTAACACGGTAAACAAAACAGTATCTCTTACTGTAAGCACATGTGGGGCTGGTCGGCATCGGCAACTCGTGCCGGTAACAGAAATCTGTTATAAACATCAAAGCTGATATCTCGTATCAAAGTTGATCTTCGTGTTTAAGTATCTCGTACCAACACGGTATATTATCCTCGACCATTGCTGTAGCCAGCCACGTTTTTTTTGACTTAGTTGCACCTAAAACAAAAAGCTTACCTTCGTTAGCCGAAGTAATGGCTCCGGTCAAGTCCGGTCCCGGTCGACACTTTGCCGTTGATTTAAACTGAGGTTGCGTTTGGCACACCATCGGGACTCCGTATTTTGTTTCGACGTCGTCAATCCAACATAAACAAGAGTATTTCCACATTTTTCCAATAAGTTTTTCTTCAGAAACCATTTTTACTTGCGATGCCGTTCAACGCGCGAAAAAGAAGTGTCAAATCTGTGTTGCCAATTCATAGAGAAAAAGTTTTGTTTTATTTTCTCTAAAACTGCGATGCCAAATACTAGCGAATTGGGAACTACACTGTAATATATAATGAAATTGTAGGTAAGTAATAATTATCCAATTAATTAATTCAAATCATTTTAAACGTTCCTGAGAAACAGGGTCTTGACAGACAGACAGATATATACAGACAGACAGACAGACAGACGGGAAACAAAGTCATCAATTAGCCTCAACAGGTATGCACCATATCTCTCTTGATTCTGATTACTTTTCTGCATTACTTAATTAATACAGTACCTCTTCGATAAACATTTTGTGCTTCGTGAAGCTAAAATGTTAAATTTATCTACTTTTGAGCTTCATCCAGGCACGGTTGTCCAGCACTTTAATACCCCTATATAAGTCTAATTGAGTAGCATTTATTTTAAAGGCAATTCGCGTTTTAGATCCACGCTATGTTGAAGTCCGCTTCCAGTCCAACTAGATGTAGCTGAAAAACGGTATTTTACATGGAACGACTGCCTTTTTGACCTGCACACTAGACAACCCAGTTAGTACCGGGTATTAAGATACCCCTAGGTGAGACTAGTTGTCAAACTATCGAACTGCTGACTACGTGTAACGACTGTCATAGACGTTGTCGAGAAGGTATCAGTCGCATCTTCCAAACCTCCGTCTTATAGAGTACAGCCGTAGTCGCATGCCACCTTGCTAATGGCAACTAGCAGCTGACTTCTGTATTAATGAGAACACCATGAAGGAGCATCAGGTATCAGTGGAAATTATTCAGCGTTAACTATTAAAAAATCGCTAAATGAGAGAAATTTTGATGAGGATTAGTAACATTTTGACAAAACCATGGTCCTACCTCTCTATAATTAGAAATACACTTGTACGCACTTAGAAACAATGTATCACTCCACTAGAAGATCTCAATCGACTGGACCAGTCGATTGAGCGAATGTGCTGTATTATACAACTATTAACCAGTCGGACTGGTTAATAGTTGTTTATTACAGCACATTTACTTTCTAAGTATAATATGTTAGCAAACTGTAGTATAAGGACAATCCTAGAAAATCTACGCATTAGTAGGCATAAAATGCGTTTAATATGGATTATGGTATGGTTAGTAGGCTTAACCGTCCTAGCGCGAACTTGGACT
The DNA here is from genome assembly GCA_949775195.1 of Diarsia dahlii. Taxonomy (NCBI): domain Eukaryota; kingdom Metazoa; phylum Arthropoda; class Insecta; order Lepidoptera; family Noctuidae; genus Diarsia; species Diarsia dahlii. The sequence continues at coordinate 6,757,722 of OX459210.1, read as the reverse complement.
CGTTCACAAACGGTTCCGTAGGACCAAACAATCATTTGCAATTATTTTAAATTTCACAACACTGCTGTGTAGCGATTCATAGAAGACAATGGACAATCATATGAAATCATCGACTCCTCGCGCTCTGAACGGAGCAGAAGGGAGTGTCAGACTCTTACTGGCTATTATACATCATCAGTGTTCCTCCTGCCCTTTGCGCTCCAGAGCCGCGGTAAGGCGGTCTTTCGATCAATTTCCGCAACTCAAGACACCTGCTTTCCAAATAGTGTAGTGCCAACAGTTAAGGAGAGGCTTTGACATAAGGACAACCAGTATCCCTTCCAATACTATTATCATCCTCATCAACAGCCTATTAATGTTCCCACTGCTGGGACACAGGCCTCCTCTCTTTGTGAGGGAATGGGCTATAATCTACCACGTGGGCCCAGTGCGGATTGGTATATCATGTCACATGTCTTCGATTATTTTTTGGTTCTAAGACATGCCGGTTTCCTCACGAAGTTTTCCTTCACCGTTTTGAGAGCAGCGGTGATGAAATAAATTACACAAAGTAATGTGCCTGCCTGGTTTCGAACCCACGACCTACTGTTCGTAAGTCAGGGCCACTACCACTGGGCCACCGCTGCTCTTTCCTTCCAATTCTATATAGGAATACAATATGTAAAAAACCCTGTCCGATTCGAAAGGAAAATAGGTAGGAACTATACATACAGGTTTACCGGTGTGTATCTGATTGGTGCAAACATGCATAGCGGACTTCTCTTAGCTCTTGTGCTCTCGCACGCTTTTCGTCTATTTCATCATCATCATTTCAGCCGAAAGACGTCGACTACTTGACATAGACTTTCCCCAGTGCCACCATATCGACCTGTCCTATGCGTCTTGTTAAGTCTTGTATCCAGCGGATCCCCGCAGCCTTCACCAGGTCATAGGTACACCTAGTGGGAGGCCTTCCAACGCAACGTCTTCCGGTTCGTGGTTGCCACTCTAGAATTTTTTAGCCTCATCAGCCACCCACACATTTCACCATTGCGTACCCAAGCTCCCTTTTCAAAATGTCATGTAAGTAGGCACTTTAATACTAATAGCTATAACGCACTCTACGCACGTTGCTCTCACTAAATCTAGTGAGTAACCATGGAATTTACGATCGTAGTAATGTCACTCACGTATGCTGTTCCAGAAACATATTAAAGTTTTAAAAAAATTAGGATTTTATCTACAGTAATCTTGAAATGTTTTCCTCTAACTAAATAGTGTCTATGAGCTAATCATATGACCAAAAAAGGTGATGGTAATTATTATTCTTAACAAACACTCGCCTCTACATAACTTTCTCGTTGGTATAGACATAGTCACAAACTCTATTGCCAAGGATGAGGATCCGGGTTAGACACACAGGTCGGGCGGAGCGTCTTTTTTGTCAGGAAATTCTCAGTAGCAGCCCGGAGTTTGTTACTGTTTGATGGCAAAAGGCTGCGCCTTTTCTCATGACATTGCTGCGCATCACACCCCCTACCATGATGACAGATTAGGTACCACACAAATTTTCAGTCACTGGCACGCGCCGCTAAGATAGACACAATATCACGCACAACCGGTTACCATTACCACGGGTGGGAAATCATCAAATGACTCCTCCCGCTCGACCGACGAGAGGTTCTCTCCCTCTCACGTTCCGCCAGCCACCACATCCTTCGTTAGCATCACTGCTTCGCAGAAGGAGGCGACGGCGTCCCAGTCCACCGGGCGATCCTCGCAATGGTAGCATCCGGACGTTTCATTCCGCCTGATTCGGTGCAGGTACCTCCCGAAACCACCGTGTCCGGTGAGGACCTGCGTCAGACGGAAGAAGAGGGCGCCCGCGGCGCCTCTCCAGCCACTCCTCAATAAGAGGATTTTCCGCCACCGAGGTTTTGACAGTCGCTCTCTCCATGTCGCCATGAGATCGCACCGGAGGTCTGGCCATGACCTGTCGAGGCTTTTTTTTTAGAACAAGCCCGCCACTATATTCCCGAACCACTGTAACTCCTGTTAGCCAGAATCAACAGTGGCGACCACTAGAAAACCGCGGGTTTATGGTCAGTTGAAGTCACTCTGCCCAGAGCGGGAGTAGTCATTTTGATGATTTCCCATTTCCCACCCCCCAAACAAAAAAAAAGCATAGTAACGTGAATGATCTCGTCAATATCAGGGGAAGAACCTACAACAAACTTGACGGCACGATTGGTGCAGTGGCTGAGCAATTGGACTGCTGCGCTGCGTGTCGCGGGTTCGATTTCCGCACGGAGCAAATATTTGTATGGCCTACAGCTGATAGTTGTTTCGAGTCTGGGTGTTTGGTTTGTATAAGTGAGTTTAAATGTTTGTTAGTGCACCCACGATACTGGAGAAATACCTAGTGTAGGGCATTTAAAAAAATATAGGTAGGTAGGGTATATATAGTCAACACAAATAACGATACTGTGCGTGTGTTTTCCCAGAGGCAAAAATTTAAAATAAGTACAAATAATTATCTCGAAATCTTTAGTCGTCTCCTTCTCTTCTCGTTTTTTATTTAAATGTTTCCTTAGTACAAGCGCACAGTTAGTTAAATAGCGTAGAAATGGTATAGTTGAGGGTCTGCTCTGGCTACAAGTTCCCCAATATTCTATTAACCCCAGGCCACACTCTATGGCTTCCAGGGATAGCGTGTCGCGAAAGATGAAATCGCGATGTTCCAAACCTAAAAAATGTAAATATAATTGCACAACACTAAAATGTAAATAGCAACACTAAATCAGTATTGACAACCTGACGCTACGCCAAAACGACGCCAGCCATTCCCGCTAAAATGGTCGCCATGACATATTCAGTCTGAGTAACTAATGTAACTTCAAGTGAAGTAAATTCAGTGCCTGGAGTTCATGGAGATTCCTGTCATCCGTGTCGCGGGCCTCCTGTAAAGCTAAGTATTATTTATCTGTTGGTTTAAACAATATAGTTAATGGATATTACAATATGTGTGGAGGTACTTATTTGTACCTGTTCGAATAGTTTGAGACTAAACTTAAATGTGTGGGTCGTGCCTTCAGCGTTGGGCTGAGGGCATAACAGCGACCACATGCTAGCTGCTCGTCCGGACATAAAGCGCTTAGGGTTTATAGCCATAGGAAGGGTCTTGGGCAAGCCCTCCCTTATAAATCCACCCCCCACCGCCTACGAAGTCGTGTGCCGTCGGACACGCAACGTCGACGGACGTTTAATTACACTATATCACCTTTATATAGGTAATGCCAGAGGGAAGCATTTCAGACGAAGAGGCATTGGGGCCGAAGTCGTTCTGAGATGCATGCTTAATAACAGACGTGGAAAGAATCCAGTATCTGATAAGCACTTAAGTGTCACGAAATGCGTGCTTCAACAGACGTGGAAAGAATCCAGTATCTGATTAGCACATACGTGTCACAAACATTAGTGATGAGAACAAACCTCATCATAGGTATGGTAAATGGATGACTGCTATAAAAGGCTTCATCATCGAAGACAGATAGGTAATACTTAGCCCAAAGATTCATGGGTACTTAAAATTTACAGATATCCTATTGACTCCTGAGAAGCTGGAGGAATAACACTCCGGTGCCCTTGCGGACCGGAGATAAGAGACTGGATTGCGAGATACTTACACAACCGAAGGGGAGTTACAAGGGTGAGTACCTCTATTATATCGTGAGGCGTTGGGATTAAAGCGAAGCAGTACATTTATATATGGTTACCATAAAACCAATCACTTTGTGAACTTTGAGATGACTAGAATATAATATACATAAAAGAAATAAAACCAATTGCCCTCGCGACATGGTGGAGATGCTCAGGTATTACAAAACGGTAACATTTAAAGCATCCCAAGGCATAAAATCAATCCAGACTCTTATTGTTAAATATTAGAAATATTTGTGTATTAAATCAGGTTGGCAGCGACATCTATATAATCCGATGGTAACTAATGTTCATAAGCGGATGTCCATAAAAATTCATTTACTTAATAACATTTGTGTATTAAATCAGGTTGGCAGCGACATCTATATAATTCGATTAGAACTAACGTTCATAAGCGGATGTCCATAAAAATTCATCTACATAATAATATTTGTGTATTAAATCAGGTTGGCAGCGACATCTATATAATCCGATGGTAACTAATGTTCATAAGCGGATGTCCATAAAAATTCATTTACTTAATAACATTTGTGTATTAAATCAGGTTGGCAGCGACCTCTATATAATTCGATGGGAACTAACGTCCAATAAGCGGATGTCCATAATAATTCACCTATAGGCGCCAAAATTAGAACGTCAAGGTGATGATGAGTAAATGTTCATTTATCTAAGTTTATTGAGATGAACAGCAGGCCGAGATGAAAGATTCTCGAAGTTACTGCAAATTGAATGGGTATGTAGCGTGTGTACGTGTGATGTGCAACGTTACAAGCCAATTAAACATTCTAAATTTTGAATTTGGCGCGGACTTGATAAAACAAGTTTGGCAGAATGACTAATACTCTTTTTGACCGGAAGTAAGAAGTAATATGCTGCGGACTCGAATAAACATACGATTATCCTATCTTTAGCGAGTTAAAACCTATAAACCTTATACACAGTTCAAGTAAATTCCAAAAGTAATTTACTGAATAACATATTAAGCATTCTCACACGAAACAATATTGATAAAATTGCGAAATCCGACTGTGAAAATTTCGATTGATTCAAAATGGCGATGGCGGTAGTGTCTCGTGTGTCATACTGAATATTGATAAAACTAAAACTTATTTATTTCCTTGTTTGTTACATTCTTTTAAAAGAGTAAAATTAATAGAAACCTGACCTTATATTAAACGTAACTCGTTCAACTGTGAAAAGGTGCTATCTTATCATTGATATATAAAAGTCAATGTATCACAACAAGTAAACTCACGAGTTGTTTGGGCGAAATAACTTCAAGAAAGTTATAACTACTTCTATCAGTGAACAAAAGGAAACTTAAAATAACTTGGGAATAATTAAGAAGATTATCAGGTAAACTATTTCACGATTTATAAGCTGTAACAAATAATAGAGGAAACTACTTAAAGTATACTTTGATAAAACTACATGTGCTCAAGGGCGCACGAGCGAAATTCGGCTCGGACGTCATTGTATAGTATTGTATTAGTTAAATAAGTACCTAACTAAAGAGTAACTTTGTAAAGTTGTGATATGAACACCTGGTGTATTAAAATTTGCATAAAGACAGCATTGTTGTGTATGAGTTCACATAAAATTGTTTATCTATACCTAATACCCTCTATACAGATGGGCAAATGAAGGCAGATGCGTGACACTGACATCTACACCTGACATCTATTCTCATTTAAAGATCACTGATACTATAGAAAGGAAAAACACATCAACACTCATTGTAAGTTTATTTTAACAATTACTTTAAAGAAATGAGTATAAAATTGACATGTGTGAAACTGGATTGTATGTTATAACTTATGTGTGAACTACTGTCATGTTTTACACATCATCCCTGACTGACTGCATTGCTTCATGTTGGCTACTAAAGTGTACCAATTAACTATAAGTATAAGTTGATGCAGGTGAACCCTAATATCATTTGTGGATGCATACACAAATGATGTTGGCAGGTACCTAATATGTTTATAAATAAGTAATTAACAAGAACATCAACCATATAAATGATTGATGGATGGAGAGTGAGATGAACACCAAAGAAACGATGAATGAATTGTGGGAGAAGTGGTATAACTGAAAGGTGTAAATAATTGTGTGGTAGTTAACAGAGGAGATTGAAAGGAAGGGTCGGTACGGGATGGGTGGATGACATGGAAATTTTAAATCAATATCAGAAACTTAAAATAATGAAACAAACCAGTTTCACCTGTCAAACAGCAACAGTATTATGAATATATTCTGTGTTATCTGAGAGTTTTACCCGTCAACCAGCAACGGTGATAAGAATATATTCTGAGTAAATACGGAAACCTCTTAGGTACAAGAGAAATTCCCTTACCCATAATTATAATTCAGGGGCTGAGTTTATTATGGAAAATGTAGTATTCTATAGATAGTGAAATATTTCTTGCTTTTAACTTGTTGTATACTGGGTGACAATACAATTTTTTTTGTCCTGTACAGGTTGACAATAAACTTCTTTTCTGTCCTTTATAGGGTGACAATTAAAACTTTCTGTTATATATACAGGGCATTAATAAAATATAATTCTATTATATGTCAGGTGTTGGTAGAGTTCTTTGTTCATAAAAGGTTTTAGATAAACTTTTGGTCATACAGGGTGTTAAACAAATTTTATTTTTTTCAATTTTACTATATTGCGAACGCCACGCAATTGGGAAATTTAAGGATATACATGATGTAAATCTTTAACTTAGGATACAAGGTATAAAATTATAAAATACTTTTTCAGAATTTCAAAATGGAACAAATTCTGATAAGGCGACTTGAGTCTATATCAAATGCTATCTCTAAACTAACCGAAGAAGCACTCACCTATAAGGATAATGCTAATAAAGAAAATTCGGAAAAGTTAGAAATAGTGCTAGGTAAGCTAGAGGTAACTGTGAAAAGGTTCGGAACTGAGTTAAACAGTAGTCTATCATTAAACGAAATGCAATCTTATGTGGAAGAGGTCACTTCCTTTAGTGAAATACAACTAAACGGTGAGGGAGTTCTAGCGGAAATGAATATCAAACTGAAAAGGATAAAGGCAAAAACCGAGTCAATAGAAGAAATTCGTCAACATTTGGAAACCATAATAGCTGCTAGGGAAGACGCAAATAGGATCACTTCCGAAAATCTGGAAGAATATACCACTCAGACGTTACACACAAGCTCACACAACAAGAAGGGAAAATCCGTAAAACCCAACAGAAATCACAAGAATTCTGAAAACCACGATTCAAGTCAAACCCGCCCAGGAAATAAAAGAGAAGAAAGGTTCAGTGAGAAAAAACCATTTCATAAAAACAGTAACTACAATAGTAATTCCACAAAAAGAAGACCTCAAGAACAAGGAAGTAAAAGAGACAGGCCCATGAAAAAGAAAAGGAAACTTCAATGCATTTTTTGCCAAGGACCGCACTTCAATGATCAATGCAAGGTTGTTACAACTGTGGAAGAAAGGAAAGAGAAAATAAAGGATCACTGCTTTGCCTGCCTAAGCAAAAATCATCAAGTAAAAGATTGCAAAAGGTCAATTAAATGTGTACACTGTAACAAAGTTGGCCATCATAACAGAGCACTTTGTTATAAGAATTGCATAAATAAAACCGAGGAGGTCAAGCACAAAAATACCTAAAGTTGTTATACCCAAGTTCAAAATATCAACTTTTATTTCATTTTAGATTATTGTATTTACGTTAAAATTACCTACTAGTTACAGAAATGTTTTCACCATTGTCTAATTGACTAGTCACAGGCAGACTGTATGATTCGTCATTGTAAACTGTGGGAAATAGGTTAAGTTAGGTTGAAACTGTAACCAACGCTATTTCCAAGTTGCTTTCACAATTATTGTCTAGTTATCCGATAAAAATAAAGTTCTAGTGATTCTGTCGATAATTTAAGTTTTAGCACAACATGTAAATAAATATCGATCTTTAGGATATTCGATACTCTGAACTTCGATATTTAGGTCATTGGATGCTCTGAACTTCTATATTTAAGCCTTTTGATGACACGACAGTAGTATCTACGTACTATTAGTGGCTGTTAAATAATATTTGATGACAATTTTAATTAAATTTTGATGCTTAGTGAATGTGGCATAAGTAATTACAATTTAAACGTACTGACTTAGTAATTTAGAAGGCAATATAGAATTTTAGATGCAAATAATGCTATTAAAAAGAAGCCGGTTTAATTAGCACTCAATGCCTAATGGAACTAGAATCATCAATCATCATCAATCAAATTGGAATATGTGATTCACCAAAATTGACTAGGGACGAAGAAGTAATCAACCAATTCAATGATACAATAGAACTAGTAAATAACAGATACACTGTTAGTTGGCCATGGATAGATTACCCACCTAATTTAGAGACTAATTACGGCCTAGCCATAGGCAGACTAGTCAATCTACTCAAACGATTAAATTTCGATTCACTAACAGCGTATGATACTACATTAAAAGAACAATTAGCAAAAGAAATAATTGAAAGGGTACCGGACAATGAAAAGGGAGTCGAAGATGTAGATCATCCTATACACTACCTACCACATCACGGTGTTAGTCATCCGGGCAAGCCAACTCGCATAGTCTATGACGCTTCAGCAAAGACCAAGCATAGCAAAAGTTTAAATGAATGTTTACATTGCGGACCACATAAGCTAGAAGACTTGACCGGAATGTTGTTAAGGTTTAGGTCGCGTCAAATAGGAATAACAGCAGACGTAGAAAAGGCTTTTCTACAGATAGCACTACACGCAAAGGACAAAGACGTAACTCGATTCTTATGGTTGAAAGACATAAAAGAAGCGGCCACGGAGGATAACATCCTACACTTACGATTTTGTCGCGTACCATTTGGAGTGATATCAAGTCCATTTCTTCTAAACGCTACTTTGAAACATCATCTACTGCGTTCCAAGGAGGAAAATCTAAAACGCATTGTGAATGACATCTACGTCGATAACCTTGTCACAGGAGTAGATTCCGTACAAGAAGCAACAGAGATGTATGAGTCGTGTAAGATCACATTTGAAGAGATTTCAATGAATCTCAGAGAATGGAGTTCAAATTCCAAACGATTCTCAGAAAGCATTGCTTCATCGGATGTCTGCAGAGACGTAGAAGTTAAAGTATTAGGACTGAATTGGAACACAGGAGAAGATACGATCAGATTAAGACCAAGAAAGACTACAGAAGCCACTACCAAGAGAGAAATACTAAAAAACATAGCGTCAATTTACGATCCATGCGGATATGCTGCACCAAATTTGTTACCAGCAAAACTTTTACTACAAAATCTGTGGATACATAAATTCAAATGGGATACCCCATTACCAGAAGAATTGACCAATGAGTGGCAAATTATTAGAGAACAGCTGGAAGACACAAAAAACATTGTTTTACCAAGGAAATACTTCAAACAAGCTGGTGATGACAATATCAGGCTGCACGTTTTTACAGATGCATCAACCAAAGCTTATGCGGCAGTTGTATACATTTCCAATGGAAAAGAACTGAGCTTTGTGATAGGAAAGTCACGAGTGGTACCCATCAAGGATCAAGACAATTTAAAAATTCCAAGACTTGAACTATTAGGTGTTCTAATAGGAAGCCGGTTGCTGAAGTACGTAATCAAGTTCCTAGACTTTGAATTTACAGAAAGCACTATATGGACAGATAGTCAAATAGTGATTGATTGGTATTACGGCAACAAACTACTACCACCATTCGTTGCAAGGAGGATAGAAGAAATAAAGGGAAATACACCAGTAACAGTTAGATATGTTCCAACAGGATTGAATCCAGCAGACGTGGCTACTAGACCCACGAGTTTTATGGAAGACAAGCAGAAATGGCTATCCGGACCAAGCTTTCTACTGGAAGACTCCAGAACTTGGCCGAAAGGTTGTAGAGCCGAAGTTTCTTTACTTAATGAAACCGAAGTCGCAGTAACTCCCACATGTTCTTCTGTGGAACATGACTTTTCGTTTCCTGTTGGGGAGGATCTCACGAGTGGAGAGAAGATCTCAAAGGAGCAGGAACGGAAAAATCAATCAGATGAAGAATCACGAAACAGCTCCACAGAACACTGTGAGGAAGATACACTATCACATACACAAAAGATCAAAAGGATTCAAAAAGAACATTTCCCGGAGGAAGTAGAAGGTAAAGATACTAACCTACAACGAAACTTAGGAGTATTTACTGACATAGACGGTATCTTACGTTGTAAAGGAAGATTACAAAACGCTGATTGGTCTTACGATAAAAGATATCCAATACTAATCCCAAAGGATTGTGATTTCACTAACACAATGATCCTAGAAACACATAAGAAAAACTATCATGTAGGGGTCAACCACACCTTAAGCTTGATCAGATTATCGTATTGGATTCCCCAAGGAAGAAGCCAAGTAAAGAAAATATTGGGAAAATGCACAAATTGTGTCAAACATGGAGGAGGTCCATTCAAATTACCAACTACTCCAGCGCTTCCTAAGGAAAGAGTGAACTATAGTTCACCTTTTACATATACCGGAATAGATTATTTGGGTCCTCTTCAAGTAAAGACAAGTAATAAATCAGAAAAAAGATGGATATGTCTTTATACATGTCTAGCAGTACGTGCTATACACTTGGAAGTCGTTAAGGATCTGACGGCTGAGGAATGTCTATTAGCACTACGAAGATTTATATCTTGCAGAGGAATACCAACAAGAATAGTTTCAGATAACGCACTACAATTTAAATTAACTGCAGAAATACTGTCAAGCAACTATTGCATCACTAATAACATAGAATGGAAATTCATTCCACAATTAGCACCATGGCATGGAGGTTTCTATGAGAGACTTGTTGGACTAGTTAAACACTGTCTCAAGAGAACTCTGACGAAAAGTTTATTGTCAGATAATCAACTAAGTACAATCATAAAAGAGATAGAAGCAATATTAAACACACGCCCACTGACGTGCGTAGGTTCTGATCTAGAGGATATTCTCAAACCATCAGATTTTCTAACCTTGAATAAATGCATCGTGACAACACCTTCAGACGCAGAATTTCCACAAGAAGGCACAGTAACAAAACAGAATCTAGTAGAAGGTTGGAAACGTGGACAGAACATGCTGAAAGAGTTTAAGAAAATGTTCGTCGACCAGTACCTACCAAGTCTAAGGGAGAGATACCGACACTCTCTTAAAGAACCAAGGATAACAAAATTAGAAATTCCAAAACTAGGAGATATCGTCCAGATTAAAGGAGATACGAAGAACCGAGAAAACTGGAAAGTTGGAAAAATTATATCTTTGTTGAAAGGAGCCGACGGTCAATGCAGAGTGGCGCGAGTAAAGGTGAATGATACGGAATTCACTCGTTCCATCGCACATCTTTATCCGTTGGAGGTTGAAGAAGATATATCTGGAAAAGAAAGGGTTATGTTTGAGTTTGAAAGAGAAGATGTTACACCAGCATGGGATAACTTACCTCTGCTAGAAGAACTCGACTCAACCATTCTTACCGAAGAAATATCCACAACTCCACAAACCGCAGAACCCGTTGACAAACCTGAAACAGAAAACCACATAAACAGAGAAGAGATAGAAAAGAAAATAACTCAGAGAACACTTACCTCAGAAAATGATGAACCAACAATACTTGGTGAAGAACACAATAATGATAGCATACCTCAAAGCACTGATACAAATGAAATAACTCAAACTCCCGAAGTGAGAGAAGTGAGAGACACGTCCATGAAGGCTCGAGAGAAGATCCGAGAGTGGACGCGAGACTTGATGGAACACATGTAACTTATGTCGTCGTCGGGAGTGTCGCGAAAGATGAAATCGCGATGTTCCAAACCTAAAAAATGTAAATATAATTGCACAACACTAAAATGTAAATAGCAACACTAAATCAGTATTGACAACCTGACGCTACGCCAAAACGACGCCAGCCATTCCCGCTAAAATGGTCGCCATGACATATTCAGTCTGAGTAACTAATGTAACTTCAAGTGAAGTAAATTCAGTGCCTGGAGTTCATGGAGATTCCTGTCATCCGTGTCGCGGGCCTCCTGTAAAGCTAAGTATTATTTATCTGTTGGTTTAAACAATATAGTTAATGGATATTACAATATGTGTGGAGGTACTTATTTGTACCTGTTCGAATAGTTTGAGACTAAACTTAAATGTGTGGGTCGTGCCTTCAGCGTTGGGCTGAGGGCATAACAGCGACCACATGCTAGCTGCTCGTCCGGACATAAAGCGCTTAGGGTTTATAGCCATAGGAAGGGTCTTGGGCAAGCCCTCCCTTATAAATCCACCCCCCACCGCCTACGAAGTCGTGTGCCGTCGGACACGCAACGTCGACGGACGTTTAATTACACTATATCACCTTTATATAGGTAATGCCAGAGGGAAGCATTTCAGACGAAGAGGCATTGGGGCCGAAGTCGTTCTGAGATGCATGCTTAATAACAGACGTGGAAAGAATCCAGTATCTGATAAGCACTTAAGTGTCACGAAATGCGTGCTTCAACAGACGTGGAAAGAATCCAGTATCTGATTAGCACATACGTGTCACAAACATTAGTGATGAGAACAAACCTCATCATAGGTATGGTAAATGGATGACTGCTATAAAAGGCTTCATCATCGAAGACAGATAGGTAATACTTAGCCCAAAGATTCATGGGTACTTAAAATTTACAGATATCCTATTGACTCCTGAGAAGCTGGAGGAATAACACTCCGGTGCCCTTGCGGACCGGAGATAAGAGACTGGATTGCGAGATACTTACACAACCGAAGGGGAGTTACAAGGGTGAGTACCTCTATTATATCGTGAGGCGTTGGGATTAAAGCGAAGCAGTACATTTATATATGGTTACCATAAAACCAATCACTTTGTGAACTTTGAGATGACTAGAATATAATATACATAAAAGAAATAAAACCAATTGCCCTCGCGACATAGCGATCATAGTTTACTTCCCTGCGTCCTATAACCAGGGTGTCTGCTGCGGATGGTGACAAATGTACACGTAACATTATGAAAAAATATTAGTATTTCTTATCGTAAAACGTACACATAATTGTAAATAAGTCGATTTTCAATCACATAGAAGGTGCTGCCCTGTTTTTTCTGTTCCGTGGTGCTGCCCTACAAATGTGACAGTGTGACACATAGCTTGACAACTGGTAGTGGTACATCCCTATTTATTGCTGTCACCCATGAAGTTATAGATTTATCTATAACTTCATGCTGTCACCCACAGTCCCACACCTGACACCTGGGGGGGTATTTGGCGGGAAATTGTCGAAAGAAGTTCAGTGGTTGTTTTAAAGTGGATTTTGTTATGTAAAATTGGTGTAGTTTTGTATCTCAAGTGTCCACGCTCCTGGAAAATATGTGGAATAATTGAAACAAGCGTGATCTCGGTTAAGTGGAGTTGAGAATTTTATTGTAGTTTTGACTACCTCATACACACTTACTGAGAAGGCCGAATCGTTTTATTTGCTGCCAGATACTCCGTTATCCATTAGAATGTGTTACATCCGCATTCTAATGTAAAACAATGAAAAAAAAACCACTGAAGACTAGGCTGTATGAGCTAGATGATCCCTTTGCCTGTTCCGTAAGGAACAAACAAAAACAAAACCTGACACCTGTCACTCCTGTCAGTCCTGTCAACTCCTGTCACTTCTGTCAGTTTGCGAACGTTCGTGGAACTCGGGAGGTTATTTTCGTGACCGACTGAATTTTTGAATTAATTTCCCTAAAATAGCCTTACGTCATAAAATTCCAAAGCAAATGGTTATCCATTGCCTTAGAAGCACATAATAAAATCAAGATGTCATCGCTATCGAGGTTTCAGAAGATCGCGCTCCTTAGTTTGGGTGCAGTCGGAGGCGGCTTGGCCTATTACCGGTTAAATAATGATAAAACTGAGAGAAGATACAATGCTCTGAACTCCTGGACAACGAATTTTACACCTAGCGTCCCATGGGATAGGAATTGGGACCAGTAAGTACCTTCTTCATATATAATAAGAAACCTTATACCAAAAGTAATTTTGACAACAAAAGAGCCGTTATTGTTTGCATGATTTAAGGACGTAAATAGCGTAAACCGTTTTATTTGTCTTTTGTGTTCAAATCGCTATCTTATCGTAGATATAAATAAAGGCTGATTCATGGAAACAGAGTTCAATACCATGCATACAGGTCATGACCCAATTTAAGACATCGACGTTTTGATGCTAAACGTAGGCAGAAGGTGATTAAGGGCGGCTTGCGCATCGTCGTTAAATACAGTTTAAGAGCGACGTAAACGCATTTAGTCTGCTAATTATATTTAGCGTCTTGCACAACAAAAATTTAGGCACTAATCACGTTTAACGAACTGTCAAAGTTAAATACCCAAAGATGGCTATTTAACGTCGCTAAATACGTTTAGTAGCAATCGCGCGTAATCATTTTGAGGTTATACAATTTTTTTAAAAGATTGTAAAGAGTTCGGTAGGAAGTTTGTAAGATGGATTTGTGGGAATTGTATTCTGACGACGATGAGGAGATTATAGAATATATCAACAGACCGAGGGAATTGTTTGAGAGAGCAGACTTATTTGGAATGTATTCGGACGACAAATTCTTCAGAAGGTTTCGTCTAACGAAAGAAACCACTATAATTTTGTTACAGCAAATAGCCCCACATTTAAAAACCAGCAACAAGTAAGGAAAATGTACTCATTATTAATGAATATTCAATAAATAAATAGATAGGAAGTATATAATTAGCTATTTTTGTTTGTTTTGCAGGATCAAATCAGTCACTCCTATGAACCAACTTCTATGTACGCTGAGATTTTATGCGACAGGAAGTCAGCTAATAACTTGTGGTGACATGATTGGTGTACATGAAAGCACAGCTTGTAGAATAGTGCATCGTGTTACTCATGCTATTGCATTATTGTATAAGATGTATATAAAATTTCCAAGCACAACAGAAGAGCAAAGTAAAACAGCGTATGATTTTTATAGAATTGCAAAGTTCCCTAGAGTAATTGGTGCGCTAGATTGCACTCATGTGAAAATATTATCTCCAGGTGGTGATAACGCTGAAATATATAGAAATAGGAAAGGATATTTTTCAATAAACACCCAATGTGTAGCTGCTGCAAACCTTATGTTTTTAGATGTTGTGGCAAGGTGGCATGGATCAGCACATGATTCCAACATTTGGGATAACTGTGCATTAAAACGCAATTTTTTGCAGGGCAAATATAATGATAAATTGTTGCTAGGTGACAGTGGCTATGCCCAAACTAACTTTATGATGACACCTCTGTCAGAAAATAATGTGAATGCACGAGGAGAGACACTTTACCAAGAGTCACAAATAAAGACGAGGAATGTGGTTGAACGGGCATTTGGTATATGGAAGAGGAGATTCCCTATATTATCCAGGGGCATAAGTATTCACCTTCATAGAGTACCTGGCATAATCATAGCAACAGCTGTACTTCATAATTTAGCTATATTACGAAAGGAAAACATACCCCCTGAAGATCAAGAGTTTCCTGTTATTATGGAAGGTAGGGATAATGATGTTGCACCAGAACGGTATGGAAGAGGAAGCGCTAATTTGCAACGAAGACTACTAATAGAGGGATATTTTGCATCATTGTAAAAAAAAAATAAAACAAAAATATTACAGCTCTGATTGTTTCTTTTTTATTTCTAAATCCTTAAGTAAAAGTTCTTTTTTGTACATTTGTTCATTAAATTCCTTTTTTTTCATTAAATTATCCAACTCTATTTCATATATTTTTTGTTTATGTTCTATTTCCATTTCCAGTGACAGTTTTTGTAATTTAACCAGCTCCAACTTCTCTTCTGACAATATTTTGAAACTCTCATTTGCTGTCTTACTTTTCTTAGTTGATAGTTCTTCAGCTGTAGTATTATTTTCTGGAATAAAGAAAAGTAGTTTAATATAATCCTACTAATATTATAAACGCGAAAGTTTGTGAGTATGTATGTTTGTTACTCTTTCACGCAAAAACTACTGAACGGATCTGGATGATATTTGGCATATATATAGTTTATAACCTGGATTAACACATAGGATACTTTTTATCCCAAATCCACGCAGGCGAAGCCGCGGGCATGAGCTAGTATTACTATAAGCCAATTGTGAATTCGCAAAAAGATATGAAACTGAATGACTTGAAATAATAATTTAGGTACCTTTGTTATAGAGAGCAGATGCCTTCCTTTTTCTTAAAATGTCTATCCTGCTTAAACTTTCTCTGACTTGAGATTGTGATAACGGTGTGGTATTAATGCCACTCGTAGAAGGTCCATGGTCATTGTCAGTTAAATCTAAAACAAACAATATAATTAAAAAACTGCTATAACTATAAATTTAGATAATATATAATTATAAATTATGGTGATAATTAATTACCGTTGTTTGTCAGCACAGTTCCTTTCTTTCGTGTTATCTCCATCTTACTAAATTTATCTCCAGCTCGAGATTGCAATGGTGTGCTTGGAGTAGAACCACCATCATTTTCAGTAATAACTAAAAATAAATAATTATTATAAAATTTCAGTATTAATAAATGTAAATTTTGACACAGTTTGTTACATGATTGGTTTTAAAAGCATCAAAAAGTATTTTTGTGTACTATTTAGTTACCTACCAGTATCACAATCAACCACAAATGTAGTTAGGTTTTCAAGACTTTTAAAGTAATCTTCTTCGATGGGTGCAATTCGTTGTTCTTCAGGAAGACTCTCTTGAAATTGCTTCATGAGCGTGCCATCTCCATCTAACATAGTATAAAGACCATCCATTTGTGGCTCTATTAACTTTCTTACTGCATTAAGTGGGTTGTCATCATCTGAAGGAGGAGGGCCTCCACCTAAAAATAATAAGTTTAACTTGTTTACAATTGTCTCTCACAATCATCAATACAATCTCACTCTCCGAAAGAATTAATGTCATGAACTTATGATTTTAATCAGTATTGATAGGCAGCTTATAAAACACCCATAAATGGAAAAACACAACACTACTATGATATTTTATGTGTACCTGTTCCCATCACAACCTTCTTATACTTGGCTTCTTCTTTTTTCAATTCGACTTGCAAATTGTTGAAGCTTTCCTGGCAAACCTCAATAGGCCTATTTATTGTGGAGGCGATCGCTTCCCAGTCTTTGCCATTTTCCTCTAAGGCACTTAAAAAAGCCTGTTTTTGATCTGGATCTGTAACATAAATAGACATCTGTGTTTTAAATAGCAAATACCAGAGGTACTATGGATTAAAAGACATTACTGAGCAGTAGGTATATACAGGGGTGTGGTAGTCTGTATCCAGAAAAATAAGTTCATCATGTTACTAACCTCTCAACAACATTTTTGATTCTGAATGCTTTTTTTTCAATTTGCTTTTAATGTTTCTATAACAACTTATAAGGTTTTCGGCACTTCTTGAAACACCTTTTGTGTTGGCATTAAAAACATGAGCGATTTTAACCCAGGCATTTTGCTTTTCAGTCTGTTTTATTTGATCGGTCTTTTTGCACTCAATAATATGGGTATAAGGTTCCATCGCTGCAATCAGCAATATCTGTTCTTCTTTTGTAAAATTAGGCCCCCGGGCCCTAGAAGAAACACTTTTGTTTGCCATGGTAATTAACACTGAACTCAACTAAAACAATTATTATCAATAAAAATTACCACGAGAAATAGCACGAGAACACTACAATTCACAAATCACAACAACACAATTTGTGACTTGATAGCTCGGTTGACAAGTTGAAAGCTCGTCGGTCTCGGTCCATTTGACGCATTTTTTTTTTAAGAAATGCAACCATTTTGCTCTAAGTCAAGTGTACAACGCACGAAAACGTAAAAAGGAACGCAAGAAACTGCTTTACCGACTCCCTAAATATGATTAGTTAAATTACCATCCAAACGGACGTGAGCAAGACCTTTTTAATTGTATTTAGGCTAAACATATTTAGCAAGATAAACGCATTTAACTAAATTCTGTTTAGACCAAATGTTGCGCAAGCCGCCCTAAATATAAAATGCGTGTTTTTTTGAAGTTCTTTTACCTTGTTTTGACCTTCAATGTGCAGTGATTAGCAAAATACTTGGAGATTTGTTGTAAACATTGGCTTTGATCAAGACTCACAAATTGACTTTTCTGCTTATCTGTTTTAAACAAGAACAATGTATCTTTCATTAAAAAACCTTTAAAACATCAATTTCTATGTATGGTTTGCCCTGTTGAGGTCATCTTTCATGAATCTTATGGGAATTCCCCTGCCCAAACTACTTTACCTTATGCATAAAACTTTACAAGATAATTTGTCATAATTTGCCTTCTGAATAAAGTTGTTTATGGGAATTTCCCTGATCAAAAGCACATTAAGTACCTACATATTCAAGAAAGGTATTTTGTCATCAATAAATTCCATTATGAGTTTATTTGGGGGGAATTCCCCAGAAACAAAAACATCAATTATTCAGACCTTGTCCTTCTTTATATAATTATTGCTTTTGTGTCTGGGTTAACCCTGCTGCTGGTAGTTCAAATCCAATTACGTACATAATGTGGAATTATTAATAAACATAATTTGTGCTAACAATTACCCCTTCCCATTTTAGCCGAGAACCAGAATCCATAGTGAAACCAATAAAGAATATAGGGAGTCCCGAGGAAGACAACAAATACAATGAGAAGTTAGAGAAAGCAAAGAGCAAAGCCGTAAGACATCTGTTCCTGATCAGACATGGACAGTACAATATTGATGGAGTCAAGGATACGGACAGGACTCTCACGGAATTGGGTGAGATTTTCATATAATTAAATCTATGCCTAAATAATCTATATCTATAAAAGCGAAAGGTCACTCACTCACTCACTCACTCACTGATTCATCACGAAATCTCGAAAACCGCTGGACGTACAAAGATGATTTTTGGAAGGGAGGTAGTTTATGGTTAGTAGACGTCCGCTAAGAACGGATTTTGCGACAGGGCCGGATTAGGGTGGTCTAAGGGCCCTCGCAAGTTTGTATGAAACTCCTTCATTTTTTGTGCTACAATCTAGATTTTTGGCAGATACGTAGTTTATAGTCAGTGGGCGTCTGCTATGAATTAATTTTGCGACAGGGCCGGATTAGGGTGGTCTAAGGGCCCTCGCAAGTTTGTATGAAAGTCCTTAATTTTTCGTGCTATAATCTTGATTTTTGGCAGAGACGTAGTTTATAGTCAGTAGGCATCCGCTATAAATTAGTTTTGCGACAGGGCCGGATTAGGGTGGTCTAAGGGCCCTCGCAAGTTTGTTTGAAAGTCCTTCATTTTTTGTGCTAAAATCTTGATTTTTGGCAGAGACGTAGATAGTAGGCAGTAGACGTCTGCTTAGAACCGATTTTGTGACAGGGCCGGATTAGGGAGGTCTAAGGGCTCTCGCCAGTTTGTATGAAAGTCTTTCATTGTTTGTGCCACAATCTTCATTTTTGGCAGGGACGTAGTTTAAAGTTAGTAGACGTCTGCTTAGAACAGATTTTGAGACAGGGCCGGATTAGGGAGGTCTAAGGGCTCTCGCCAGTTTGTATGAAAGTCCTTCATTTTTTGAGCTACAAAGTTGATTTTTGAGACGGACGTAGTTTATAGTTAGTAGACGTCTGGTAAGAACAGATTTTGTGACAGGGCCGGATTAGGGAGGTCTAAGGGTTCTTGCAAGTTCGTAAGAAAATCCTTAATTTTTTGTGCTACAAACTTGATTTTTGGCAGGCACGTAGTTTATAGTTAGAAGAACTCTGCTAAGTACAGGTTTTGTGGCAGGGCCGGATTAGAGAGGTTTAAGGGCGCTCGCAAGTTTGTTTAAAAGTCCATCATTTTGTGTGCTACTAACTTGAATTTTGGCAGGGACGTAGTAGGTGAGTAGAAGTTTGCTAAGAACCGATTTTGCGACAGGGCCGGACTAGGGAGGTCTAAGGGCTCACGCGAGTTTGTATGACAGTCCTTCCTTTTTTGTGCTACAATTTTGGCAGCAGGAAGGTACTTTATAGTTAGTAGACGTTGACTAAGAACGGATTTAGCGAGTTTAGCAACATGGCCAGAATAAGGAGGTCTGAGGGCTTTCACATGTTTGTAAAAATGTACTGTTTTTTTTTTTGTGCTAACAACCTGAAATTTAACAAGTCTAGAGTGTAGGAGTAGGAGATCTAAGCTAAGTTTGTAAGGAAGACCTGGACTAAGGGCTCCCGTAAGTCCATATGAAATCCTTGGCTTTTTGTACCTGAAAATTGGCAGAGAGGTAGAATATAGTCAAGACATTTCAGGTATTAGGAATAGATTTTACGACAGGGCTGGTTTAAGGGAATATAATCGCTTCGATTGGCATTTGGCATTCGATTTGACATAGTACCATCCACAGGCAGTCCAGACAAGAGAGTCAAAATTTCTACGCGAACGAAGTCGCGGGCAACTGCTAGTTATGTTATAATGAGATAAAATGTATTTGTAAGTTTGTATGTAGGGAGTAACCTCCAGAACGAATAATCCAATAGGGGATCGGACTGACTCAAAAAAATATATTTGATACACCACACTGCCCCATCTTCGAAGGCCTGTGTATCCCTCAGTTTACACTGTTTTAATACATTTTAGTAGGGCGTTCAAAAGCGTTGGCCCTGGAGAACATACCTGTGTTATAAAATGTTAAAATTGCCTTAGCGCTGAGTGTGTTAACTTAAGCATAACCATAATCATTCTTAAACATTCCCACTGCTAGGACACAGATCTTGTCTCTAAGAAAAGTAGCAGGCGGTAATCAATAACTTAGGCCCTCTGCGAGTTGGTATTGTTGTCACAAATATCTTAGAATTTTGTATCTAAGACATGATTTCATCATCATCTGCCCTTGGCTCATTCTACATGTAGTTGGCTCAACATGTTTTCTTCTTACATGTCTATCTTATCTTCCTATCAGATGTCACTTACATGTATTACTAACAACACAATTATTTACTTCATCGTCTTTGTAGCAGTAGTAGTTAAATAAATTACACAACATAAACCACTTGCCTTGTTTTGAACCCTTTTTTTGGAGAGTGAGAAATCATGAAACGACTCCTCCCACTCTGGGCAGAGCGGCAGGGAGTGTCAGACTTCTACTGACTAAAAACCACCCATGTCCCTTCTTAGCCGTTTGTGTCGAGGCCTTTCTCTTAAATAAGTAAATCTGGGTCTTTACTAAAAATATTTATCACAATCAAATTCCACTCCCACAGGCAGACTGCAGGCCGATTTCACTGGCCAAAGACTGGCTCTTCTAAACATCAAATGGGACTGCCTAGTCCAGTCCACCATGACCAGGGCCCAAGAGACAGGGCAGATCATAGCCAAGCATCTGGACAAGAATATAGAGGTGAAGAACTGCCAGCTGATTGAAGAAGGGGCTCCGATCCCTCCGGAACCACCTGTCGGACATTGGAGGCCGGAACCAAAAGTAAGATATTCTTTATTAAACTTTATAGGTTTTGGGGTCTAAGGCATTATATTTTCTATTGCTCCAAAAGCTTATAGGATGGGATAGAGTTTATATGTCCCCTAGTGACCCTTGTCAGTAAAACAGTGATATTTTATTTCTGACTGAGCACACACTGCCCGGGCGAGAACTCGCTACAACGAAGAACTCAAGTAGTTGTTATTTCTACTCGCTTTCAACAAAGTGTCTGCGGTGTTGAAAGGCAAATCAATTCTGTTATTGCTGTTTTGCAGATTATTTTGTATGGTTTTTAATTCTAATTCACTTGGAAACAGTTGTATTTAAAACGGTTTTATTTAGCTTACCCTGTTAGATTTTTGTTAAGGTCAAATTTTGTCATTGAAATTTTATTTTAATATTACATTGCATTAATAAATGCAGTCTTGGAACTTTGCCACATAAACGAAAATAAGTATTTTTATTATTTATCATTTATCTGATCTTGCTGGCTGCCCTGTGCAAAGATGTGTGCATGACATGATTCAGTCATTTCTCAATGCATTTTGTTTTTAAAATCCTTTGATAAAAGTGTGTGATTTGACTGTATTCTGATTCAGATCTAGAGTGCACAAACAGATCCATGCACTGCAAAGACAAGGCTTGAAATGCATATCAACTTATTACCATTACGGGTATTAATTTATTAATTTTCTGTTTTGCAAAGAAAAAACCAGTTTTTCTTATAAATAATAAATAATCATTCAAGTTTAATTTATTGTGATAATGGAACTGTTTTCTCAATGATTTTAGTAGCTACAAAAACTTAGACTTATTTTACAACCGATGCAGTTTTCCGTATCCAATGAATTGTAAATGATAATTTATCAGGCTGTAAGAAGCTATTGAAATTCAAATGATCAGATCACCTCAAGATAACCTGAGAATTCTTGCATATTGTTAACATACAGAGATGCCTGTATGTTAACAATATGCAAGAATTCTTAGTTTAGTTGCTTAGGTAAATGCATTTCAGTTGTAATATCTTCAGTGTTTATTTATTTAAACTTTATGTACAATAGTGGTAAATAGGCGGACTGTTCAAACAACATAAAGAATCCTTTATTTCTTTACCAACACACAAAGCATTTATTTCAATTGGTCATTGGCACTTTTGAATGTCAGAAAAACAAAGAAAGCGAAGCTACAGTCACAAGGTAAAATAACTGTAAAAGTACTGTAGTTACCCATTCCAAAGCGTAGATCTAGGTATATGGAGAAGAATGAGCAAGAAACAGGAGTGCATTTTTTAAATCAGTAGTTGTGCTCTCGGGGTGGGTCGGAGTGGTATGAACGATATTAACCTCGTATTTTTCGGGTAAAATATAAAATCCAATCTTCAGCTTAAAAAAGATAACAGCCAGAATCATATAACAAAAAAAAATCCTCTCAAAAAGTAAGTAAGTAATTAACAGTAAATTTTCACGTCTCATTATTTTAACAGCTGGTAAAGCAAAGGCCGATTGATTTACATTATTTAAATTACACATGAATTTCCCATGAACTAACTTAACGTTTATAAATGGAAAATGCGTTGTGTAGTATAATTATGTCTTAGGCTGCGGTTCCACTAAGGCGGAGTGTAGCGGTGCGGAGCGGGGCTGTAGTGCTGGAGTGAAGAAGAGATGTGGATTTCAAGCCAGGTGATTGGTGAAGCGCGGCACAGCTCGTCTCCGCTCCGCCTCAGTGGAACCGCAGCCTTATACTGTTGCATTTTGAATGTAAACTTTCATACGTAAAAGTATGAAAAAAGTTAACCGAGCAGTTAAAAAAAAATCTCTGCTATGTTGAAAATCGGCCGTAATTTAATCACTATGCATATCTTTTATTTTATCCTATCCTTATAACTTTACTTACCTATACTTTTAACTTTACTTACCGATACTTATAACTTTACTTATTTTTTAAGTGTTACAAAAAATATAGAAAACTTTTCCGATTTAATAAATGCATCTTATTAATTTTAAAAAATCCTAGAAGTGCCAGATAAATCGGTATTTACAAATTTTTCTTTGTTTTTTTAATTTTACACCTTTGATGCACAAGTTAAATATTCAGTCGCTACTCGTTGAAATGGAAGATAAAATAAGATGGATAGATAGAGGCTATGGATGATCTGTGCACTGTTAGTCCCATTATTACTGATTTTTTATTTGTATTATTTTACTCTAAAACCTACAATGACCTGGTGAAGGTTGCGGGGACCCGCTGGACCGGTCAATGTGGCGACACCTGGGGATGCCTATGTCCAGCAGTGGACGTCTTTTGGCTGAAATGATGATGATGATGAAAACCTACAATCGAAATTCCACTCTCTCCCTAAAGATCTAAGTTTTATTTTATAATGTTTATAATAACCTCATTTTTGGCACGTACAGCAGTTCTTTCAGGATAGCGCGAGAATCGAAGCTGGATTCAGGCGCTATTTCCACAGGGCGCCGCCGGATCAGACAGATGACACTTATACCCTGTTGGTGTGCCATGCTAATGTGATACGATACTTTGTTTGCAAGTAAGTACCTTTTTGTGTAGTTCTTGAGTTTTAAATTGACAATATACTTCTCGTTGATTGATGTACAGTCAGTGCCCAGAATAACCTGACCCCTCGTATTAGTCTGCGTGTGGTGTGAGAAGAGGGGTCAAGTAATGATGGCCACTCACTGTACCCACACCAACACAAAGCTACCCGAATCTCCGAAGAAAATCGGAAATCTTTTAAAGAAACTACAGATTGTAGTAGCTTCGGTGTCTGTAGTTCTGTACCAATATATATAATCTATGGAAATAGGTCGCAACCCCAGTTTCCTCCTTATGCATAAATAGGTTGATCTGCGATTGTGATAATATTTCGCATATTGTATTCCTTGACGCAGCCGCCTAAAATGAGGGTAAACTTCAGTATTATACGAGAAAACGCAGGATGAAAAAAAACGCAAAGTTTTTTTTAACATTTTTTGTCAAAGCCACGTAAACGGAGATCACTAGACACACAAGTTACTACAAAATAGACTACGTTATTGGTCTTTAAATGTCTACAATTAAGTTCTTGAGTTGAATCGGTGTAACGTTGTTGTTTTAAACAAATTAGCTTGCTGTAAAAGTATCCTCGTTAACATCGGCACGCGAAGTATGTGCATTTGAGTTACTTATCTAGGTGAATCTATATCTGTGGATGGTCCATTTCCTTCCATTTAATTCATTACCCTGTAGGGTCATTTAGAAAAATAAATTGTATAATTATAATTTTAAAACGATCTCTTTATTTCTTCTCATCTTTTCATCTCCTTGTCTTTCAGAGCACTCCAGTTCCCACCCGAAGCTTGGCTACGGATATCTCTGAACCATGCGTCTATAACCTGGGTCTCAATCATGCCGAACGGCAACGTCGTCCTTCGATCACTGTCGGATACCGGCTACATGGAGCCGAAGTTCGTCACTAGCCGGTAAAACAGGTGTTTACGAGTGGTTCATACGGGTTTAGTTGCTAGCGCTAGTTACTGGCACGCCAGTAGATTTTTTTTTTGTACTGGCTTGTCTTGAAATACCGATTGCTAATTATTCTTAAAGGTGCATCTAAACGGAAGTGGTTTTTGGAGCAGCGTTTGCAAGTTTTTTAGTAAAATATAATAGTAAAAGTAGAGAGTTCCTAAAGGTGTTATCATGTTGCTCAACTTGTGTGGATGCCCCTTACTAGGAATGAGAGCAATTTGTATGTAAATTGGTTTCTTTACACTTTACATTGGTAAAACAGGTTGCAAGCGTTTCGTTCATGAGTTTTTTTTTTTATCCTAGAACAGCTTTATAATCTACTTTTTATGAACGCAGATAGATTACTGTAAATGCGACAGCATGATACGTTTTAAAACAAGGCTTTTTTAATCGTGGATGAAATGCTTGAGATTTTTTTTTGTACACATAGAATTCTATCACTATTGCAAATAGATGAGGGTTACAAAAGCAATAAGTATGTTCTGGACCAAACTGTAATACCATCACTAATTTGCTGTGATGCACAACAAAAACTGTTTTTTTTTTTTAATTTAGATACCGCTTTTTCGTTTACCGCAATACACCATGCTAAGTAGTTTGATGGTTATGGCCACTAGCGCTAGTATAACTAAGTTAAGAATTAGACAGTATTGACATAAGTAAAGGGCACATTATAACACACGATATTCCGCTTTCCCAAATGTTTCGATTTGATTTCGATTCGGAACGTCATATGCTCGCTTCACTCACTCTCATAATGGCAAAAAAGATAGACACACGATTTAGATTTATCGAATCGAAGCGTTTGTTAATAGGGAGGCAGAATGAATATTTCGAGTTGTTTAAAATAGTGTGTTCTGTACTTAATTAAATCTTTATTAGAAAAAATTAGCACTGGGATCGGTATGTCACTAAAAAGTATTTGCCTGGAGACAATATTTAAATGTTAGACATGATTGATTAATGTGGGAGCATTTACTAACTCGTATGACTTGTACAAATGTAACCCTGGGAACTATAGTCAAGTTAAAATAATTGCTTGAGTTAAAGTTACTGACTTGAAAATACAGTGAAGGATATCGATATAGTCAATTGTATTGTTAAAACACAGGAATGAAATGAAAAAAATATACATTGTAATCACAAAAATGACTTCTAAAAATATTTGATTCAAACTCTTTGTTGTTACAATGATTACGAGCCATCAGATCCATGTACCACAACAATATCAGGTATGTTTATTTGGTTTTTAAGGGGGATTTTACTAACCAGTAGCTAGAGAGAAGTAGACGCTAACGTTTATTTGTAGTTCTGTTTGACTTATAACTATTTGGTACGCTATTATTAACCGACTTCAAAAAAGAGGAGGTTCTCAATTCGACGGAGATCTTTTTTTTTTGTTCACTGTAGTTTGACACTAGACAGCGTACAATAACTCAGGCGATATGCTTGTTTTTACTGATGGCTTGTAAAATGCACAAAAACCCAGTAAATATTAATTTGTGGCTCGATGAGCTGATCCTTATAAAAAGCAAAGATGTCTGGCTCGCGTATACTTAACTATTTTATACATATCATTTTACAAACCTAAGTTTTCTTTGTGTGTCTTTGTAATCTAATACTTAAATACAGCTGCAAGAGCTCGAGGCAAAATAAGAACAGCCGCTCGGGTTGATGTTTAGGTTAAGCCGTGCTTGCCTAGGTTGGTCCGAGGATGGGTGACTACTTATTTCATACCTACCGAGTCTCCTCCGTGCCTCGGAAAGCACGTTAATGCCTGTAGCACACCTTGCTAACAATTGCGAATTTCTCTGTACAACAGTACTACGGTCAACGGGCTGAGATGTGGACGGCTCCTGAGCAAATGAGCGAAATCGTGTTAGAAAGAGACAACATCATAGTCAGTTTTGTACGTTAGAGCAGGGAAATTTCGCTCCTGTTTCGCCGCCAAAGAACTTACAACTCACAGCGAAACTATTGCGGTTTCGCCCTTTGAATTTCGCAGCGGTGGTATGCTCATAAGACGTTGGCTGTGGATTGTCGAAGGAACATGGGTTTGGTTTTTAGTCAGTAGAAGTCTGACACTCCCCTTCGCTCTGCCCAAAAGCGGGGGAGGGGGGTTATTCGATGATTTTCCACCAACCAAAAATAATAAAAAAGGCATAAGACGTTGGTCCCGGCTGTTATTTATAGATCTTTGACAGTCGTTACAAGTCAATGGCTTGGCAGTCTGACAAGCAGTTTTACCAAGGGGTATCGTGTTATACTCCTAGGCAAATAACTTGACCCAAAATGGCGTCGTTCTGCGCAGGTTCTCTGCTTGATTTGTATGGGACGTCTAAAAAACGACTACTACGCAGGTTCTTGTTATATGCCGCGTGGTATACTTAGAACTAACTGGGTTTCAAATAGGTAGGCGCTCCATGTAAAATACTGGTATTCAGCTGCATCCGGTTAGACTGGAAGCTGGCCTGAACATAGTTGGGAAAAGGCTAGGCAGATGATGATGATTTAAATACAGTTGTCAAGATTACTTTTCAAGTCAAAAATGTTTTGATTACAGTAATAGCAGTTTAAAACGAAATGACAAGATTCAAGCTTGTAAGGAGCAGAACGGGTAAGAAACTTAAAAGTTATTCTTACCGCACAATGTAGTCGCTGTTTAAGATCAACTCCACTTCATTCGAAAAGGAACTCTATGATTACTAATCACAAAGTTCAGATTAGCTGCAATTAAATTTTAAATATGTCCATTTTTATCGAAATTGGACAGTTATTACCTGATTCGCAATTAAAAGAACAATGTGTAAAGTCTGATGGAGCAAAACTAAGTATGATTAAAGTATTATTGTTCTACTTAACCATTATCACTTTATCATAGTAGTGACAAAACTGCACTTAGTAAATTTGTTTAGAAAAACCTTTCTCATACAAGGTGTAAAATAATAAACGCATGACCTGACGAATTTTACGAGCTCTTGAAATTTTCAAAAAAAGGGCTTTCTTTATTATCTGATGCGATCAGCTGGTCAACAAATATGGTGAAACTAAAAAAAGTAATGAATTTCCAAAAAGCATAGAACAAAATTAGTTCAGTTTCATGGTTTGAGACACAAGTATTGCAATTATTGCTTTACATCCTGTATATTGAATGAATATCGTGAATGAAGATTTTATTGTGTAAAATGAATGTTTAGAACTAACTCATTTTGTGACAATGTACCAGCACGCTTTTAGTAACATTTCACATCTATACTTATAATAAATCTGTAGAGAGGTCAATTCTGTACATGATATATATTTTCAAAATAACTATCAGGGGGTAATTAGTGATCGATACTGATGCCAAAAATGCAATCAGTAAAATTTTTGTCTGTCTGTCTGTCTGTCTGTCTGTCTGTCTGTCTGTCCTCCTGTCTGTATGTTCCTTATAGAAACAAAAACTACTCGACGGATTTTAACGAAACTTGGTACAATTATTCTTCATACTCCTGGGAAGGTTATAGTATACTTTTCATCACGCTACAATCAATAGGAGCAGAGCAGTGACGGGAAATGTTGGGAAAACGGGAGAAGTTGCTCCACTTTTTAAGCTTCCGTCGCGTGTGCAGCCTTAATGGTTAAAGCTACATAGAAATCATTTATGACGGAAAAAATGTTCTACATAAAATTATCTAAAAAATATCCCACAACAGCATATGTCTCACTTTTATGGTTGACTCACAATAACACGTGTAACTCCCGATAGCTTAGCAGTTCGGAGCTTTCTGATTATACAGGGTGGAATTTTGAAAGTACTCAGATAGAAAATTTTACTCAAAGGAAACATTCCTTTATTTTTGAATAGAAAGCAAACTGCTTTCAAAGATTTTCGAAAATTCTCTTCTCACACCCGGGAATCGAACCGGCTAAAATCTGAAAAAATTATACCCTCTACTTTTATTGCATCGATCGTTAGGGTCAATTATAAGGATGAAATCTCTCTAACAAACATGATAAATTAAATGAAAGGAAAACCTGCCTGCGAGATTGCCAGATCTCACCCCATTAGATTTTTTTTTTGTGGGGATATGTAAAAAATCAAATTTACATGAAATCTTATGCGAATGACAACGAGTTGAGAGTTGAAGTTCAGAATACGATTTATAATATTCACCACAACACTTTATTAAAGGTTACTAGAAAAATTTGTGTATCCAAGAGAATGGAGGTCATTTCGAGCAACTAATTAGTTAGTTTACCATTTTTTGTAAATAATTAAATTAATTTAAGATTTCCTGGTTTTCTTTTCATTTAATTTATCATGTTTGTTACAGAGATTTCATCCTTATAATTGACCCTAACGATCGATGCAATAAAAGTACAGGGTATATTTTTTCCAGATTTTAGCCGGTTCGATTCCCGGGTGTGAGAGAAGAAAATTTTCGAAAAATTTTGAATGCAGTTTGCTTTCTATTCAAAAATAAAGGAATGTTTCCTTTGAGTAAAATTTACGTACTCAAGACGCTTTTTGTTACGTAAGAAAATATGGACGTCCCGACTTATTTATTACTGTAACTGTTCTACCAAGCCCAAGTGGGATGAAATCACTCGGGAGCTTCTTGAGGGTCAAGCACCGCATGACCGCCATGATATTATCGCAAGAGTTTTTCATTTAAAATTAAAATCAATGATAGATCTACTTACCAAAGATAACATTTACGCGGACGAAGTCGCGGGCAAAAGCTAGTAAATAATATAACAGCGATCAGAAAATAGGAAGAAGTTATTCAATATAATGTAAGCATGTCAATTTAAATATGAAATACGTTTTAAATGTACTGCCATAGTTACTATTACCGAGCATTTTGATAACTGAAAACCTTAAGTAGTATAATCAGAACTGTCTTTTACTTTTTAACCGACTTCCCAAAAAGGAGGAGGTTCTCAATTCGATTGGTATATTTTTTTTTTTTTTACAATTCACACATGCATTTATTGTACTCGCGGCGTCAAATCAACCTATTCTGAACCAGTTTATGCTGATGTCTCATTGTATGGTAAAATTTATTAATAGGCCATGCTATACTGGAAAATGTCTAGCTTGATGTGTGGCCGTATGTACCTGTGAAAAATCAAACGGCAAACTTCTAATAAAAAAAATGTATTTTCGAACTTTGAGTTGTGGAAAGGCCATAATGCTAAGTCGCTGAGAAAAGCCATATCTTTGGCTGTACCTATAGTTTTTTGTATCATATCAAATGTGTAGGTAATTTTTTATTAAGTATTAGAGTAAATTAGATTTATGTACTTTAAAGTTTCTTCATAATATTTTATACTTATTATTTGTCAGAACAAAACTGTCATGTTTATTTAGCGTAATATTTTCTCTGGTTACAGCGTATTTAAGAACACTTGAAGTCGTGTTAGTTTAGTTTTTTATAATTATGTTGCAAAATCTAGGGTTGAAGAATGTATGTTTTCATTTCAATTACCACTAATTCTAGTCAAGTTTAATGAAATATTATGTTCACATTCACAGTTAAAACTGTCTAAAGGACGTGGGTCTATTAATTTGAATGATTTTTCATCGATATTTGCTCTAAAATTGCTGCAAATACTACCAGGGAAATTATCATTAAGCAAATTGATGTGTTAAAGCCCTATATTATACGTTATATTTCATACAACTATCAAAGAAGAAGAGTGATTTAAATATACAGCCTATTGAGAGTGAGAAGTAAAAGTAGTTTCCTTGTAAAAATGGCTGTCTGAAACCGATCAATTTCAACTAACAAAAAGTGAAAACTGTGACTTAGACCTAGCTATCTTTTTTGGAAAAGCAATGCCGACTAGATTAGTAATAAAGTATAGAGCAACAAACCATTAATTGTAAACCTTTCTTCTAGTGCCAGTGATGAGTAAGTAATAATGCATTATTAAGCACGAGCACGACGACCATTAAAACTATACAAAACCCTCATTGTACGGGAAATCTATACAAAACGACGCCATTGTTATACATGGAAATGTATAGTTTAATGTGTCGCCATCTGTACAAGTATATAAGGTCCCATTAAAATAGGTGGACAAAATTTCAGAAATCATTCAGACCACCAAAATAAGAACGATAGTAAAAAAAAAATAAGAAAAACGCATTTAATTTTCTACTCTTAAAGGATAAGTTTGTTCTATAGTGCCGGCAATTTCTTATTTTAAGTAAAAAAAAATATCACTTCATTTTGTGTTTTTTTTAGTTTAGATATCTTTGGTTAGACGTACTGAACGCTGTGTTAAAATTTGTCCACCTATTTTAATGGGACCTTATATTAACAAAAAATCATTTACAAATTTACAACAACTTTCATTTAAACTTACTAGTTATTTAGTTTAATCAAGGTGCCTTATAGTATTCCGTACGAAACTGTGCTCCACAGATTGTAAACTAGGACATAGAAGCGCCATTTTTTTTATAATCCACGTAGAACCTCTATTGTCTAGAAATATGTGCTGAATTTATGGTTTGCGCGTCGATGTTCTTCACAGCCTGTATAATGACATTTGTAAAAACAACTTGGGAGTCTTTTTCAACCGGACCCACTCCAAGTGGACCCACGAGATCAGTCGAACAAATCACATTTTAAATAGTTTTTTTTTTTCAAAGTGGGTCCAGTTGCAAGCAGGTTCAGTTTACCAAAGCCTCTTCGTACCAAGTTTCGTACCGTATATTGTACTTGCCAAATTACCTCTAGCAACTTGTTACAGTGAATTTGTATCATGTATATAATATTAGCTAAAATATATAAAGACTAGCTGTAAATATTTTGTAATGTTGAATAAAATATGTATGAAATACTTATTTTTATGGCTTATTTTATTTTACACACCTGACTTTTAATAAATTCTGATTTATACATGATTAACAGGAATATCAAAAATATAATATGGTAGGGGGTAGCGGGGTCTAGAGAGCGAGCAAACTAAAACCCCGTCAATTTAATTTTGATATATTATTATATATCAAACCATATACGAGAAATACACGATACGATTTCTTACCGACTTACTCCGATTTGTTATCTACTCACACGTAACTGCCCGTTTTCCTGATTAGTAGGTATTTATTAAACTTAAAAGCCTGTTAACATTGTTTTGTAATTCTTAACTTATCAAAACTGCACTATACCTACCTACAACTGCCACTTTAAATCAATGCCTTTGTATTTAACCTGGTAATCAGTAGGTAGTAGGTACCTATATAACCTTGATTACCTATAGATCAGCGGGCCGCACGGTGTAGGTACTTCAATGACTGCCATGCGGCCTGTTATAAATATATAATATAATTTTATCTAAGATTTGACTATGGCAAGTTCTACGTGTTTATATAACCAATATAATTTTTTAAAAAAAGTGAAGCAAATCATGTTAACCGCATCATGTAAAATATGAATAATACTTTGATTGATTTATACGTATCTTTTCCTTTCTCAACCCAATTTAGATTATAAACCTTGATTTATGCAACAAACCTTAGGTACTGAGTTTCCAAAATGAAAGCATTGTAGGACTGCAAGTTTGCCTCGCGTATCTACATCCACTAGGTACCGCACCGCACCGCAGCGCTGCGACCACTACTGGTCGCAATCGCTACTGTTGGCCACGGGATCCTGGGTCCGATTCCTAGGTTGGGAGACGTGTTAAAAGAGTTTGCCACAAAGAATTTCTCGGTGGCCGTTTTTAGTTTAGATTGATACCCCTTTTACATGGGACTTAACAGAACTGGCATATTGTGGGTGCACTAAAACCCTAATAGAGACCCTGGACCCTATGAGATTGCAGGCAGGTTAGCCCATTCCCTCTCAAAGAGAGGACGCCTGTGTCCCAGCAGTGGGTACATTAATAGGCTGTTGAGGATGATAATGTTACACTGGGTGGAAAGGTCATCGACGTACACACGGTTTCCACGTGTTCAGTACATCGTACCGAACCCACACGCACATGGATATTTGTGATCTGTTATTAAAAAAATGCCGTTTCCTGCAGTAGGTATCTACTTCATATAAACAGTCAAAATGTTTGAAATCGCAATTTATTTGGGTGGCGGTTTGGATGAGCTTGAATACGTGGAACCATTGGAGCGTCGATTTTCCTTCCACACTGTAAAATGTAAAAAACTGATATTCAACCTTTTTGCCCCGAACAGCAATTCTATGAAGACAGCGCGCGGATAGAAGCTGGCTTCAGGCGTTACTTTTATAGAGCGCCACCGGATCAGGAGGAAGATTCTTATACGTTGCTCGTAGCCCACGCCAATGTTATACGGTACTTTGTTTGCAAGTAAGATATTGTTTTGTTTTTGCCTCAAAAAGATGTCGGCAACATTGCAGGGCCGATGCCTGTCGGGGCTGCGAGTTATTCGAAAAAGAGTACCGCAGCCCCGGACACAAAGGTCGAAGCAACATGGGTGGTTTTTAGTTAATAGAAGTCTGACACTCCCTTCTGCTCCGCCCAGAGCGGGAGAGTTGGAAAGGAATAGGGGAGGATTTGCCCAGGTGTGGAACTGAGTAGGATCGATTGCTATGACGTCATGTAGGAAGTTAGCATCTCATTTTCAAAATTGCTATTTTGACGGTTAAGGAACAGAACTATTGTTATACAATCAATCAGGAGGTATAGAACTATGTTTAAAACAACTCCTTGATCCTGAAAAACCTTTAATATGATGAGATGCTGCGATGTCATATGTGAAGTTGGCATCTCATTTTTAAAATTGGATTTTTCAGGGCAAATGAATTGAACAATCGTTATAAACTATCAGGAACTATGCTAGATGCAAGCAGAATTCAAGTTATTTGTTGAGATGCTAATACTTGAGATGCTAAGTTCACAGTGACGTTTTTCTTAGCCACGTTTATATCAAGATTTACAAAAAACTGGCCAAATGCTAGTTGGACTCGCGCATGAAGACTTGGTAGGTATAGGTCTTGGTCCCTTGGTTACCTACCCTTCGGGTACGGAGCGCTAAAAATATATCCGATATTTGATTGCGTAGCGAGAGCTGTGTGAAGGATGATAATGGCGAATAACTGTAACAGTATAGAAGAAGAAATCCAACATCAACCCCAAAGAAAATGGGAAAAGGGCTGGAGAATTCCCACCCAGGACAAATGTTTGTGTGATGAGCACGATCATTTGTTCTGTGTCTGGGTGTAATTTATCTATATTAAGTATGTATTTAGAAATATCTATGTATGTTTATCAGTTGTCTAGTACCCATAACACAAGCTCTGCTTAGCTTGGGACTAGATGGCGTTGTGTGATAGTTGTGGAATATTATTATTATTCCCTTTATTCATAATATTAACAAATTTTATACATTTTTAAATATTTCCTATAAAACAATCATAAAAAAAACATTTAAAAATATAAAAAAACTGTAGCCCACCGGTATCGGGAACAGGGTCCAAGCTACCGGCGGTCAGGGCTCTAGAGAAAGGAACCTCCTAACAATGCGAGCCGTGTCCAGGAGTACCGCTCTCTGTATCAAGCCCTTGATCCAGCTGCCTAACGAGAGCCTCCTCAGGTGTTGGTCGAGGCTCTTGGCAATTAAGCCATTGGCTGTTACGACTATCGGCACAATGATCGCTGAGTCCACATCCCACATGTCGACAACCTCGCGAGCCAAGTCAAGATACTTGATTTGTTTAACTTTCTCGGCTTTCACGAGGTTCTTATTATTATTATTATTAATTACGATTAGATTACTTAAAGCGTGTTTGTAGATATGCTGCTGACGAGCCCCAAACTTACTTTTTACCAGTTTTAACTGCCTTCATGGTCTGAACTAGGCTGAGCTCCGATTGTTGAGTCAGGCGCAATGTCATCCCGACGAGGCTGCGGGTTGTTCGAAAGAGATAGCGCGGCCTCGAAACATAGGGCTTAGAAGGAACATGGGTGGATTTTAGTCAGTAGAAGTCTGGCACTCCCTACCGCTCCGCCCAGAGCTCATGGAGGAGTCATTTGATGTCATCGAGTACATCAATAATTCCTCATCAGCTCTCTGGAAAATCTTTCCGACTATGAAGACGTAACCTCGTGCTTTCTGTTTTCCAGAGCCCTTCAGTTCCCACCTGAAGGTTGGCTGCGGATGTCCCTCAACCATGCGTCCATCACCCAACTGTCGATATTGCCGAACGGCAATGTGATACTGCGGTCCCTATCAGAATCTGGTTATATGGAACCTCGTTATATCACCCATGTGTGACGAAAAAGAGTTTAGGATTGGTTAATTCGTGTATTGAGTATATGCTGATGTCTAACGCAGAATGAAACCTATACGTATCTATCGTTGGCTGGATTTGAAAATTGTCTTGTAAAAATGTACTTATTATGAACGAATGAACTTATTTTCAAAATAAACATCACTAAGTATACCTAATAAATTATTATCGAATTTGCCTTAAATGGCATACCTATCTTTTAACTTGAAGGGTCTTGTCTCCCGTCGCTGCGGGTTGTTCGAAAGAGATACCGCGGCCTCGACACAAAGGGCTAAGAAGGAAAATGGGTAGTTTTTAATCAGTAGAATTCTTACACTCCCTACCGCTCTGCCCAGAGCGCAAGGAGTCATTTAATTTTGATGATGTACCACCCTCTGTTTTCTCATAAAGCTGCTTTCAAAGCAATCATTCTTCCCTAAGAGCTGTCTTCATCAGCTACGTTGAATAAATCACCAGTGCGTATCATAGCTACCTTTATTCATTTTCAGAGGGAAAAAAAATGCTTTTTGAATGTATATTTTGAATGTAGGCTACTAAAAAAAAGACAAGGCCATTTAATTCATAAACCAATGTGATACCTATATTGTTCATTATATTGTATTAAAAGGAGAATTGTATCCAAATGCAATTTGATGTGATCATTTATAAATCGTGGTCAATTATAGGTTAATCTCGACTTTGTTGGGGACAAGTAAAATACTGATTATTGTCTTCAAACAACACTCATTCATGAACCAAAGATCTGATTACATAATAAAATACTGTCTTCTGTGTACAGCCGCGCGCTGGAGTCCATCGCACTTGCCTAATTTAGTCCGTGTATGGGTGACCACCCTTTGCACACTGAGTTTCCTTCTTGCTTTGTAAAGCAAGTTAACCTTTGGTCACGTCTGTCATTTTTAGATCATTGACAATCGTCACAGGTAGTCAGTGACCAGAAAGTCTGTCAACCAGTCTTACCAAGGGGTATCCAATTATCCAGTACTAACTGGGTTGTGGAAGTCGTTCCATGTAATATACTGGTACACCAGCTGTATCCGGTTAGACTGGAAGCAGAACCAAACAACGTTGGCAGAAAGCTAGACAGAGGATGATATCACTAACATTTTCGTGAGGTCATGAAGCATTGATCGCGAAAAGTGCAAGGAGGGAAAGGAGGTCTTTGCCCTAGAGTGCAACAATACAGGCTTAAAATAATAATAATAAGAAGCATTAAGAAAACAAAACATATGTTCAAGAACATTTTTATTTGTATATTGGTTCTGTATTATTAATGTACAACATCAATATTTGCGAAATATCAATTATTAATCTTTACGCCTATTCATGCATTTTAATAGACAAATAAAAGCTCTGATTATATAAATTCTTGTTAGGATATGTTGAAAAATTGAGGTAAAAATAGTTAATTATTTTATTGATAAAATCTTAAAGGAGTTATTACAAAAAATAATTGAGTGACACAGTGCTGGGCAAAACAGCAATATAGTGAAAGAAATACAGTAAGATTCACAATTTGCTAAAAAAAAGCTATATTTATTATATTATAAGGTCCCATTAAAATAGGTGGACAAAATTTTAGGAATCATTCAGACCACCAAAATAAGGACAATGGTAAAAAAAGAAAATAATAAAAACGCATTAGATACTTACAAGAAAATAAAACAGCTAGCGTGTGTGTTAGTCACCCAACATTTTATGTCAAAAAAAAAATCACTTTAATCAGTGTATTTTTACTTGGATATGTTTGGTTAGACGTACTGAACGCTGTGTTAAAATTTGTTCACCTATTTTAATGGGACCTTAGATAATAGTTACCTATGATTAATTATAGGTAATGATATAGGGTAGTCACATGTACTTATATTTTATATCTAAACATATTCTTTTAATATAAAAAAAGAAAATATTATTTCCATTTTAATAAATAATAATCAATCCTTGGCATTTGTTACAGTGACATTTTTAAACCACCTAAAGTTCTGTTCAAACTTTATGACGGCTCTGAAGTTAGCTGCGGTTGACGGTCTGCGCATTTTACAGCCAAGACGATGCGTCCTGGGGGTCTAAAATGGCAACTTTAGCAACATTAGAAAGTGGCCATTTTAGACGCCCTGTGCGCCCGCTGATACCTAAAAACGTGTTCTGCGCAGCGCAGCTAAAAGAAATCTCCATTTCGAGCCGCATCCGCAGCTAACTTCCGAGGCGTCATAAAGTATGAACAGAAACCAAACGTGACTTATCGGGTGACTGCATCCCGTCGGGGCCGCGGATTTTTGTACTAGATTACGTGGCCTCGGCGCAAGGGCAAAGAAGGAACATGGGTTCGGTTTTTAGTCAGTGGAAGTCTGACACTCCCCTTCGCTCTGCCCAAGAGCGGGGGGGGTCATTCGATGATTTTCCACCCACCAAAAAAAAAAAAAAAAAAAAAAAAAGGGGTGACTGCATGAATTTTAGCTCAACGGGCCGCAAACAGCTTATGGCCACCCAACATTGTCGAAAAATCGTTGTTGATTTATCATTGATTTAAGAAACTAATCTTGCCCAGCACTACATTTTATTTCTTTCGAATTTAAATATTTCTAACGAGAGGCAAAAACATTAAGCCAGTAAAAGTATTACTAAATATAAATCCTTAGAATAGTCACAAGCAAGGTAAGGTTTACGTTGCAACTATCTCACTCTTGATTACAATAACCTGAAAGATAGTTAAAATGACGAAATATTTACAATATTATTATTTAGTAAAAATTGGTGTTTTGTGGAAAAATCACTAATTTAGTAGTTTTTGGCCGTGCGGTCATCGGCACAGATAGGCCTTTCGTCTCGTTCTGTGGGTAGTTAGAGACGACTTTGCTTACCTAAGCCTATTTTGGTTAGTAGTAATTATCAATTTATCAGCCTGTATCAGCAACTTAGGTACATTGATGACATACTGCTAGACATGTCGTTCTATAGGTACTCTATAGTCATGCGTTTTGCGAATCAAACTTTGACTTATAGTTTCTTAGACTACCGTGCTAACGAAAAGTACAATAACTCGAGTTTTGTGCCAAATTGAGTTAAGTACCCACATATAGGGAATTTGCAGAACACCATCTAGGTGTATAGATAATCTTTTTAGATAGTTTTTACGTATCTATGACGTAGTCGGTTTTACCTAATACTAAGCCTAAGTGCAATATCTAGGTCGTAAGTTCGTAACAGAACAAAAATAAATCTATAAACGCTTTTTTTCGTAATCAGATTAACCTAGTTATTGTACTTTTCGTTAGCATAGCAGTATAGCGAAGCAAATGCCTTCTGAACTGGTTATAGGCTTGTAGATACAGGCCGTTTTTAGGAAGATAATTCGAATAATTTGGAGAAGTACGACCTTTAGTTTATAATATAAGGTAGGTAGTAGTTATGTTAATGAAGTAATTTTTTATTATATTTATTAATCATTTACCTATCAGCTAGCTAATGGTTTTGACGATATAAAAAAAGTATTTAAGCTACAACGAACTATAAGAATCCTCTTTTGGAAGTCAAAGTTAAGCGTTAAAATATTTTTTTTCATTCTGAAGGTGTAACGCCTTAGGAAAGAATTCGTTGTAGGTTCCTATAATTTATAGATATGGCTCAATTCTACTATGTTACATGAGAATGAGTTGTGGTTTTAAATATTGGTAGGAATACCAGTGGCGACCCTAAGAGCTAACAATACGGCCATGAGGCGAGCAGACTGTTCAGAAACCCTAACATCTCGAAGAGCAGATAAAAGGCCAAGCCAAGCTTGCAGGTTTGTATGAAAGTCCCAAATTAAATACAAACACAACTGTCAATTTATTTCTGAAGTATTGGGTTCAACGTTGATTGGAAAAAAATATGTCACGTGCTAATATCTGTACATGATGTGGAAGCCTGTTAGCATTTTACAGACTTAAAAAGCCAATTAAATAATATTTTACACGAAAGACAAAGATAGCTACTTTGTTATTTATGAGATTCTTTCATGAGTTTGGCGGGCCGCATTATTGCTCAGTGGGCCCCATTGTGGCTCACAAGGCCGCATAGAGACACAATGGAAATATATATATTGAAACGAAGCGCTAGTCTAAAATATTCTTACGAATGTTTATTTTCAAGAGCCTAAAATGGTGAAGAATTTTCTTCAAATATTTTTGGAAGTTTTCTTTAGGCGCGTTCAAACTCGATATCCTCTATAGTTTAGTATAAACAACGTAATAAATAATTAAAGCCAGCGTTAGCATAAAGCGGTCGATGTAGGTACGTAGCCAGGGTAGGGTACTATGGGTCAATAAGGCTAAGGTTTATTTTAGCTTGGATGTTCTATGGGCTCAGTTGGGGATACCTTTCAACTGCATGTATTCAAATTTTCTTGAAAATTGCGACACGTTTGGTTAGGTAACTCTCGTTGATTGCAAGCCGTGCGAATTTTTGACTTTTATGCCCATTCACCACTGTGTAGCCTATATGCATTTATTCCAGGGCATATTGCGAGTTGGTCTACTACCTGCTTTTTATAGACTCTATGTACATGACTGTAAGATTGCTATTCGAAGCTCCAAAGCCATCACAAAGGTAGGTATTTTATGAAAATGCTTCTATAGATGCCAAGAGATGCAGATATTGCAGCTTGGAGCGTTTTCATAGTTACCTATATTATGGTTTCTACCAGCAGTGTCCAATTTACCAGCTTTGCAGCGGTTGCAGTCGCTTGTACCCTCAAAAGCAAGCTTTCTGATGCTGCCTAATTTATTTCCGCAAAATGTGATTTATCATGTGTGCCATAAAGTTCTTTCTTCCCAATCCTGGCTACGTCCTCGCGTGTGTAGTAGTTCAGTTGGCGGCGACTGGTCGCGGCAGCAGCAGGTCTGGCCCTTCAGTCGTGTCGTCCTCGTCTTCATCATCACAGGCGTCTTCTGGCTCGCCCAGGGCGCGGACGAATTCTGTTGGATAGATGGGTCTTTATAGTTCATAGGTATACAGGCTTGTCCCTTGCCTCCCACCAGGTGGACCGACGACATCGTGAGAGTCGCGGGCAACCGGTGGATGCAAACGGCAGGCTGCCGTTCTGTATGGCGTTCTATGGGGGAGGCCTTTGTCCAGCAGTGGACGTCTTATCGTCTGATGATGATGCTGATGATGATACAGGCTTGTAACATACTGAATACAAGCAACAACCTCTCTGTGGTATCTAGACCACGAAACCACAGTATAAATATGGACAGTACCGAAACTAAGCCTAGTTGATGCGATAACTACCTACGCTCCATTGAAGCCATAGGGTTGTCCTTGTCCCTTTTAATGTTGATGATATTGTTTTTTTTTCTTAAATATTTTTATTCTGTTGTGATCAATGAATCCTTCATATTCCTTCATATCATACTACACAGTTTTAGACTAATATTATGTTATTTAATGTTATTATTAAGTAAAGTTGGACCAGTGTAAAAAAAAAAAATTTTTTGGTGTTATGTGATTCTCACTTAAATATCACGGGGGTGGCAGAGGGGGGTCAAAATTTTGGTCCTTTTTTGTCTAGGACGCGCCGTTTTCGAGATATTTCAATTTCAAAATTTTTTTTTTTACAGAAACTGAACGCCCTTAATTCGATAACAAAAATCATTCTTACCTTTCAAAATTAGTAGGAAGTTTAAAATACAATATCTCCGGTTTTGATGAAGCCGAGTTCAAACACCCGTATACGTTCCCGGCATTTTAAAAAAGATTGGAGTATATTTCAAAAAAACTTTTACGTAAACTAACCACTCGTCTCGGCGCGGCACGCACAACTGAGAGCACTGCCACAATCGCTAGCTGGCCCTGTCGATGCGCATGTTTGTGTGAGTGTGCGGTTTCGAGCGTTTGTAGACAGTTTCCGTACTGTCCATATTTATATTGTGACGAAACTGAACAACTTTTGTTCTATGACTTTTGAACATTCGACGTCGACAATAAAAATGCGCTACTCACCTAAGAAATCAATGCGGCCGTCACCGTCTGCGTCCACTTCTTTAATCATGTCCTCAACTGAAACGAAGAGGGTAGTGATTAGAAATAAATAAGGAGGTGCCTCTTATTCTCATTCATATTCGTATTCTTTTATTGCACACATAAAATAACAAAATACATAAATTACAAAGCTTATGTACAAAGGCGAGCTTAACCCAGAATTGGGTTTTCTTACAGCAAACCTAATCTCGAAAGTGAGATTTGCAATAGAGGATACACTTAATGTATGTGCATTAACATTAAATTAAGTTACTTAAATTAAATAGACTTATAAACTAAACTACATATATACAATATAATATACGTAATACATAATAATATGGTATATATACATACCTATAAAATCCTATATATATATACATAATTATGACTCATGTCAGGAAATGTTCTTTTATACCCTTCTTGAACACCTCTAACGAAGGGCTATCCCGCAAGGAGTGTGGAAGTGAATTCCAAAGGCGCACAGCACGAACAGTGAAAGATCCATCATACCGAATTGAGGAGTGAGGAGGGAAACGAAGGGGAGAAGAGATGATGATGAGCGACAAGGTTTACCTCTGGGAACGAGATACTCAAAGCGTTCCCGAAGATACGAAGGAGCCTTAGGATTGTGAAGAATGAAAAAGAGAAAAGAAAGAATATGACAATCTTGACGCTGCCGAATAGGTAGCCACTTCAGTTGCTTCCGAAACTCCGACACGTGTTCGTACTTACGAAGCCCGAAAATGAAGCGGATACACAAATTCTGCAGACGTTCGAGCTTATTAAGAAGTTCCTCAGTCGCATCAAGAAAACAGACATCAGCATAGTCTAGAAGTGGTAGAAGGAGAGACTGAGCAAGAGTAATTTTAGTTTCAAATGGCAGGAACTTCTGAAGACGCTTAAGAGACCGATACGACCAAAACATCCTTCTGCTTACTTCAGCAATGTGCCCATGCCAAGATAGGTTGCAGTCCGAGAATACACCTAAGTCCTTAACTTTCTTGGAGTAGGCTATAGCGATACCATCGTACACAACAGGAGGGAGGGACTGATGATTCAGTAAATTGACGAAGTATCTGCCACCAATAATGAGAGCTTGTGATTTTGTGGGTTAGGGGGAAACTGGCCTCTGGGCCGCGGCCGGTTGGGTTAACTAAAAGTCCAAAACTTTTGGCCCACTGTCTGATGTTTTCAAGATCATTATTGATGGCATCGATAGCTCCAGGAAGCTCTTCCGGTTTAAAATGGCAATAAAGTTGCAGGTTGTCTGTATAGAGATGATAATGTAACGTTAATACCTTGGTGACAGCGTTAATGAAAACGGAGAAAAGAAGAGGAGAAAGGACGCCACCCTGAGGAACACCCGCAGAAAGATCGCACCAATGAGAGCAAGCCTCAATCAAGTGTACCGACTGCGAGCGACCCCGAAGATATGAATCAAACCAAGCAATCACAGAAGGAGATATGTTTAGAGAGGAAAGGATACCTAAGAGTATGTCAAAGTCAACTGAATTAAACGCACTGCTAAAGTCTAATAGAACCAACACCGTAAGGAGTCGGTTTTCCATGGCCAATCGGATGTCGTCAGTAATTTTAAGAAGGGCAGAAACAGTGCTATGGCCAGGACGAAATCCAGACTGAAAAGGACTGAGCAGGCTATTATAAGAAAGGTAATGCGACAGTTGACTATTAACAACACTCTCAAGGACTTTGGACAGGATTGGAAGTATTGATATTAAATTAATAATCCTAATAATCTTTCCACTCCTCTTGCTCAAAAAGAACATCATAATAGCATACCAGAGCGGGCGTAAAATTGCATTTATTGCCCTAGGGCTAAAAGTAAATCTCGTACGACAACTTGTTCAGCCAGCTGGTGCGTGATTTAGTTTCAAGTAAAAAAATGTTTTATTTTTAAAAATGGAACTAAACGCGCTGAATGCCGAACTCTTTGGTAGAATGTGTGCGTTGCATTGCAGCTACAGAAGAAATAAAAAAAAGGCATTGGCGCGAAATTTTTGGAATTGTATTATTATAAAAACTTAAAACTAAAAACTAAAAAAATAAAAATATTATTTAAACATATTTTTAACATATTATTAATTATTCTTTTAAAATAAACTCATATTGAACATTGTTATTTTATTTTCTCGCAATCGTAGTGAAAAGTACAGTGTAACACACGGCGCTAAAATCCCATTATAACTCGGTTCCTATTTACTACGTATATAATGGGTCACTTGGGCTCATTAAAGCCTACGCACTTTCTTGGCTCAATGGCTCAACTCGCAAAATTGTTTTCTAGAAGGATCATTTTGGCTCACGCGCGCAATTCTAACCAGAGTGTTAGATTGTATACTCAAATGGAGCAATCCTTTGGCCATAAAGTAAAAAAAAAAACAACCGACTTCAAAAATACCAAAAAGAGAAAAATAAACTTAAGGGGCAGCTCCGGAAATCGAAGGTTGGGAATGTCATAGAAATAGATAGAAAACGATGCTCCACAACCTTGAAATAAATCACACAGCTAGCCAATGAATGTAACTTGTTAGTGAAACTTTCGAATTTAAGATAATGCTTATGGATAAGTGTAAAAAAAAATCAGAAAATCACTAAAAACGAGTAAATCGCACTCCCGTATTGTAACAACTGAGTCGTAATTATTGAGAATTTTTAAATGAATTTTATTAAATAATAAAGTTAAAAGTATAAAGAAGTCACTGAAAGCTTCATTTTTTAATAAACATACTCTCATTTTGTGTAAAAAAATCACAAACTTGCCCATGTTTTCGCTCAAAATCTTCACACAAATTACTATGAACCGGAGCGCTTTCTCAAGCTTCGACGGACCCACTCGTGGCTCAGTCTGCCACGCGCTAGGGATGGCGATTCTTTCCAAAAAAGATCGATTTTTAAATCGATTCGAATCGTGACCTTATGAATCGATTCACAAAAAAATCGAGGCCTATAAGATCGATTTCCGAAAAATCGATCTTTTTTTCAAATTTTCGTTTATGACGTAATATAAATCTATTTTATTAAAATCTCTTATCAGCAAAATCAGGTAATTCGATAATAAAAAATATTTTTATTACCATAACAAACTAACAGATCAAGTATAAAACAAGACATTTATTTTCTACATTTATAAGTTTTACAAAGTTAAGAAAATGGTTAAGAAAGATGGTTTACAAAGATAATAGATAATGTAGCTTATAATTCCCAATGCTTTCTCAATCTAAACTTTTTAAAAACAACAGTCTGTCAAGTCTACCGGGATCCAAGCGGTTTCGCTCATCTGTTGCGATGTTTCCGGCAATTGAGAAAAGGTTTTTTATTCAAGAGACGCGAAGGAATCTAAACATACAGCCATCTCGCAAGTTTTTGAATAATTAATTCTTTAACCGGTAGCACTTTTGTAATACGATTACATTCAATTAATTGTAAATAGTTTTATGGTTAAAAATATATAAAAAATCGAACGTCGATTTTCAAGGGTGAAACATCGATTCACTGAATCGATTCAATACTACATATCGATT
Source organism: Diarsia dahlii (assembly GCA_949775195.1). NCBI lineage: Eukaryota > Metazoa > Arthropoda > Insecta > Lepidoptera > Noctuidae > Diarsia > Diarsia dahlii. Next base: position 6,713,115 of record OX459210.1, on the reverse strand, counting down.
TAAAAAATCGATATTTTTGGCTCCAAAAATCGATTCTTCGATTAATCGATTTCAGATCGCCATCCCTACCACGCGCCTCCAACGTGAGAGCACGTCGATTTGCGCCGCATCGGCAGATCGCAGTCGAACCGTGTACGTACACAAAATCAGTGCACAGTGGTCTCGCGACAAACTTTTTTGGTACCATAATAGTTTTGAAATTGAGTAAGTATACGTTTTATATTATTGTGAATTTGTAATAAATTACTCGTAAATTAGATAGTAGGCAATGTACTGGTAGGTATGTGTTTCTTATTGTGTATTTGTGTTTTTTTTGTGTGCGTCAGATTTGACATTACATTTCATAACATAACATAACATCACGCCTGTAATCCCCGAAGGGTTAGGCAGAGGTGTACCTAATAGTACACCCACATTTCGCCAGTTATGTTTTTTAAGTCCCATGTCATAGGGGGCGAGCCTATTGCCATCTACCGGGCACAAATCCAGACTCCGTGGCTGTTACAGATAAATTCCTTATGGAAAAGTCAATAACACTTTGCCCGACCCGGGAATCGAACCCAGGACATCATGCTCAGCAGTCGCGCTTGCTAGACCAACGAGGCAGTCATTACATTTAGTTTCGTATTAATAAAAAATAAAACAAATTATTCTTATGTTCACGACGAAAAATATCTCAGAAACTATTTATCTCCGCAGCTCGAAACTTTACAAGAAGACTTTCATCAGGCCAGAAAAATTACTGACTCAGCTGAGCGGGAAATAAAGTATAGTTGCCAAAATGAGTAATCAGAAGTACAGCGGTAAATTCGCCTGTAGAAAAAGCGTAGGTACATTTGGACAAAAAAACGCAAACGGTAGGAACATAGGTAAACTTTTGTGGCGAGTGTAGTTCGTAGTAGGTAGTTGGTAGTTAGATCGACTATCGACATCGTGACTTTTTGAAAGTAGGTACCTACCTATACAATGCTAGAACGCGGGGCCGAGCCGGGTCGTAGGACTCGTGGGCAGTACTAGTAATAAAAATTAGTATGATCATACGAGTTTATAGGTATCATGTATATTTTTTTTTGTTTCAGTGTGGTTCTTGGCGCAAATGAAAATGTTGATCATTGTGGTCAAGAAGTAAGTATACTTTAGAAAGACATGGTAGAATACTAGGTAGTACAAGTACAGAAGCGGCACTTCGCGCAACATTAATAGGAATAGCGACTCTCGCTACTAAGCAACAAAGTGCAATTCAGTCAGCTCTCTATAAGCGCTCAGTGCCTACCGCGATATTCACCTAAACGTTGCCGCTCTCTTCTAACGCGTAACTCTGTCGCTGTCTGGCGCGGAGTGACGCGCTAGCTGTGGCGCTAGGGTTGTTAGACTAATCTTTAGACTACCTAGACACCTCTTTCTATGACATTCCTCATTAACTTACAATTAATAATATTTTTACATTTTGCATTAATTATAAAGTTCGTAGAACAAAAACATCAAAAATTCTGGTTGTTTACATTTTCATTATACTAATTCTTAATTATCTCCTAAACGCGTGGACCGATTTACATGATTCAAACGGATAGAATGGTTTTATACCTTTTTTTTTTTTTTTTTTTTTTGGTGGGTGGAAAATCATCGAATAACCCCCCCCGCTCTTGGGCAGAGCGAAGGGGAGTGTCAGACTTCTACTGACTAAAAACCAAACCCATGTTCCTTCTTCTTCGCCCTTGTGTCGGAGCCGCGGTAACCTTTCGATATCCACAGCCCCGACGGGATGGTTTTATACCTAGACTTTTCATTTGACAAAAAGTCGTTATGATATCTCAACAAACAAAAAATCTCATTTTCAAGTTGCTCTCGTAATTATCCAACAAAAAAGATATATATATGGCGCACAGACATAAGCTGCGCACGGTGCGTTTGTATGTATGAAGATACCGTACTTCCCCTTTTTTAGAGTTCCGTAGTCAACTAGGAACCCTTATAGTTTCGCCATGTGTGCCATGTCTGTCCGTCCATCCATCTGTCCGTCCTCGCTTAATCTCGGTGACCGTTAGCACTAGAAAGCTGAAATTTGGTACCAATATGTGTATCCAATCACGCCGACAAAGCGGTAAAATAAAAATTGGAAAAAAATGTTTTATTAGGATAGCCCCCCTATATGTAAAGTGGGAAGTGTTTTTTTTTAATTACAACCCTAACGTGCGATATATTGTTGGAAAGGTATTTAAAAATGAATAGGGGTTTACCAAAATCATTTTTTGATAATGTCAATAATTTCGGAAATAATCGCTATAAAATTAAAAAACAATGTGTGTCCCCCCCTCTAACTTTTGAACCATAAGTTTAGAAAATATGAAAAAAAAAGTGAAAAGTAGAACTTTATAAGGACTTTCTAGGAAAATAATTTTGAACTTGGATGGAAACAACAGTTTTTGTACAAAAAAGACAAAAAGTTGCACAAAATAATTTCTGGACTAAGTTTGTAGTATAATCGTATATGCAAGTATTTTTTTTAACTTCGTTTACATATTTTACGGACGGACGGACGGACGGGAAACTACGGAACCCTACACTGAGCGTGGCCCGACACGCTCTTGGCCGGTTTTTTTTTATACTATGGTTAAACGTATCAAATTTTATTTGTGATTATCAGTGTAGGCATTTATCGCTGTAGCCCTGTAGGTCCGGCCGAGTGGAGGAGCCCTGGACATGGTGTGTGTGTGTGCTTGTCTGTCTTCATTTTATTTAATTATCTGATATGTTATATTTATTGCAGAATCAAGAATATCCAAGGCACTAATCATGGAACCGGAGCTGCAGCCTGATGAACATGAACTGGTTGTTGGCCGCAGATTGGTCGACGTTGACTTTGTTTTTAAGCAATTGCAAGATTTAAGTTTACAAACGTTTTCAGTACAATATATTATTTTTGTAATTGGGAATAACAATTTCATTTTGTATTGTGCATCTAAAATAATAAAATTATGTAGTACAATTTAATATATGTACATTATTAATGTCGCTATGCTAATAATCACTAATCACATATCAAAATCAGTGACAATAAAGTTACAATTTAGTTGGCGAGTCAAAGTCTGACGTGGCGACCCACTGTGCATACGTACATGTGTGCGTGAGCGGTGCGCGAGCCTCGATCGTTGTGAGTGTAGCGCTAAAAACCTAAACTTCGCGCGGCGCGTCCGCGAAACCGACCCTTAAGAAGAAAAATCTGCTTCTGAAGTCCGTGACTTTTGTTTGACTTCATGTTTTAGCCACCGACTTCAGAAGCTGATTTTTCTTCTTAAGTTTATTTTTCTCTTTTTGGTGTTTTTGAAGTCGGCTGTTTTTTTTTGCAAAAAAGTTTTTTAATTTTTTAATTTTTAGTTGTAATAAGTACCTATATATATATATATATATATATATATATATATATATATATATATATATATATATATATATATATCCTATACAAATACTTACTATGCATTTAACATTCAACCAAGAAACCTAACCCTTAACCTTCATGTTTGTTTTGCAAAAAAGTTTTTTTGCTTTCAACTCCTATCCGTTGAGGAGTGGTACACACGGCTACACATCAAGCTATACAAAACCAGTTAATCTTGGCCTCACTTTACTAGATCTTTTCGCACAACGAACGATCAGATTATACTGGTTTTGTATAGCTTGATGTGTAGCCGTGTGTACTACTCCTAAGTCGGTTGTTTTGTTTTGCAAAAATTTTTTTTTATTTTTTCATTTTTAGTTGTAATAAGTACCTATATATATCCTATACAAATACTTACTATGCATTTAACATTCAACCAAGAAACCTAACCCTTAACCTTCATGTTTTTTTTGCAAAAAAGTTTTTTTGCTTTCAACTCCTATCCGTTGAGGAGTGGTACTACTCCTCAACGGTTAAGAGTTGAAAGCAAAAACCCATTATCAGCTCATTAACATTAAGACAAGTGATGACTACTAGATGCGAATACTTGAATAGCGTCAGAAAAAGCACGAAACACGTAATACGTGTCTACTATGAAATTCATTTAAAACAACTAAAAAAATGTGTATTGTACACATCTGCATACCCCCTCAGAGCATACAGGCGTGATGTTACGTCATGATAATGTATATTCAATAAACATCCAAGCGATTCCAGCAATTACGACAGATTTGCCGTCTATTTTTGAAAAGTTCCATTGTATATATCTCCGAAGATCAGTACCAGATCTTCACCAAATTAAAATGGGACCATCTCAGGAGTATAATACTCTTTCAAATAAGAATTTGATTGAGAGAATTTTATTGATCGAAGAGTAACACATAAAAAAAAATACATACACACGAACATATATAACCTCCTCCTTTTTTGAAGTCGGTTAAAAAGCACAAGTACTCACTCTCCTCCTCAGACAGGTCTTCTCCCAAGCACTGCAGCACAGCCCTCAGATCAGAAGCACATATGTAACCCCTGTTATGCTTGTCGAACACCCTGAAGGCATCGCGGAGTTCCCTCTCCTCTTGTTCGGCAGAACTGGTGCCACCTCCAGCACCACACATCGACTTGGATAGGATGCTCACGAACTCTTCAAAGCTCACGTTGCCGTCGCCTGCAGAAAGAAGGGAATTTGGTTTTATTTATTTTTCTGGCAGTCGTGGGACCTTATTTTTGCTAGCAACATCATCATATCAAAGTGATGGATGGAGAGGGAGAGGAAGGCCAAGGAATATATGGATGGATTGTGTGAGGAATGATATGAAAGAATAAGAAGTAAATGGTAACAACAATCAATGGCAATGGCATCTGACAGGGGACAATAGAAGAAGACAACGTGTTGTACCGACCCCAAGTTGAATGGGTCAAGGGTAGGAAGATGATGATGACGAACACGTAAAGGTTCTACACCCGTGGCCCGCATGCATACAGTTGTAGGTACATGGATCTTTAAGGCGTAACGTGTTTGTTTTCAATACAAGGCGCTCGGAGCATAGTAATTCAAGCGGTGCCGTACCAATTACTCATGTAACGTTAACGTCAAAAAAAGTTATGTAACATGTAGTATTTACAGGTAGACTTATCTACATTTTAGTAACTTTTTCTTAGCTGTACCTTTTTGTTACCTGGCTGTTGTGTAGCTAATACATAATTTTCTTTACATAAAACGGGATGGGATGGCGCGCCTAGAATCGTATTTGAAAGCTAGCACTCAATTAAGCAGTCTTTTAAAACGACGATTCAAACTGTTCTGAAGAATAACTGGGCCACTTACCGTCACTGTCCACCTCTTGCAGCATATCCTGCAACTCCTCGACCCTGGCGAACTGTCCCAGGCTGCGCATCACCCTGCCGAGCTCCTCTTTGGTGATTGTGCCATCGCCGTCCTTGTCGAACAGGCGGAATGCCTCGCGGAATTCTGGGGATGAGCATTGAATTTGGTTTTAAAGAAAGTAAATGATTAGGTGATCTTGTTCGGTATCAATTAAATTATCAGTCAGTATACAGAGGTAAATTATGTTAATAAGTTTGGACCTAATAAATAATAATCCAATTCTAAAAACATTTTCGCTAATTGAAAGACAGGAGAAATTCGTTATGTGGGGCAAAACAAATTAAATACTTAATCTTATCACTGACTGTGCATGACGAAATACCATTGACTGTGTTGAGGTTTTGACAGATAATAATAAGAGAAGTTTAAATAAAAATGTACTGTTCTGGCTGGCGAGTCTCAAAATAATAAGGAAAGGCAAAAGAATCAGACATTTAATCACACAATGAAGTTACCCCTAGATACCTTTCATCTGAGTCCTGGTGATCCCGGACGTCTCGTCAACAATGGAGGCCTTGCGGTCCAGGGTTGTGTCGGCTGCTGGCTTCAGGAATGTCACCTGACGCGGAGGTTTCGATGGCGAGGTCTGCTCTGAGAGCTGCTGGCTGAAAACAAGATGAGAAAGGCTGGGTTAATTATTGCGCAGACGAGAAACATAACTGGTGGAATGCAAGGCATGTAGGGATGATACCCATAGGAGTCCACGCTAAGACTCATATAAGTTAGTAGTATGAAAAGTGAGGCTTTAGTCGATAAGAGTACCCAAAGACTGCAGACGTTCTATTTCTATCGCTCGATAGTATCCAACACTTTAGTTTAGACCAACTAAAGTCCCTTATATAGACTACCTAAGAAATAACTGTGAGAAAAATCAAACAATAGCTGTTAATAAAATTGGTTTTTCCAACTATTTATAGAGTTTTATATTTTTTATAGTTTTAAGAAAAAAAACAAGAGGTAAACTTACACGAGCGTGTCTCTCACTTAATGAAAATCGTATTACACCTCGTCGGTGATAATAATGGAGCTACCTACTTGAATGTAGTAGGTAGGTACTAGCTCCTGCATATTGACGCTACTCATTCATTGAATATTGAACGCACTAACTTTGTACTTTAAGTTATTTCGTCTCGGTACCTGTTGCTAAACTCAAGAGGGTCTATTAAACTTACAGGGGTCACATACACACACAGCCTCACATACACACACAGCCTCACAGGGAACTCACGTAGTATTTTAAATTTTTACTGGAGAATTTATTCCGCCCAGTTGACATCACGCGGTGGGTGTCAGAAGACAGGCGTCGTCGCCGAGGGAGATCTAGAAAACGCTGGCGTGACAACTTAGAGGCGTTTGTGAGAAAGTGACCGGAGAAAACCGCACAGGAAGACGGATAGGGGAAGGCTATGGGGGAGTCCTTTGCCCAACAGTGGGACAATATTATAGGCTAAAGACAAACAAACTTTTTTTACGTGCAAAAAAAATTTTTGGCTCAAAATTCAGCTAAACAAAACAGCAAACGAATTCACTTTCATATAAATTTTATACATAGGTACGTACAGAAAGCAAATACATAGGGCCGGGTAAACATTAGTTGTACATACATAATGGGATAATTCCTCGGGCGATGGGGCGAGTGGGGCGACCCAACAATGTTTGAACAAGTCTTGCAATACTTGGCCCCGGGGTGGCAAATAGAATTTTGAAATTGGATCGTTAGAAGTCGGCCGAACTTTGTGGTTTTTTTAAAAGAAAGGGGAAGAATTTCATTCAAAATCTAAATATGTAATTTCAAAGTAGGCCTACCAAGTGCCCATCACTTATAAAACGACGAGAACAGGTGCATTTGGCTGAATATGAGATGGTGAACCCAAGATCATCTGCCTAGGGTTTTTCACAACTATGTTGGGTTCGGCTTCCAATCTAACCGGATGCAGTTGGATACCAGGCCCAGTATTTTACTTAGAGCAACTCTCTATCTGATTCTTATAACCCAATTAGTACTGGTTAGTACGACATCCCTTAATAAGATTGGATAACAGACTTTCGGACTACTGACTTTTGTAAAGACTGTCATTATAGCCAGCACCAACGGCTTAACGTAATTTCCGAGGCACAGAGAAAATTCGGTATTTAATGGCTCGTCAAACATCGTTTACGGCACGGTTGGCGCAGTGGCTGAGCGATTGGACTGCTGCGCTGCGTGTCGCGGGTTCGATCCCCGCACGGAACAAATATTTGTATGGCCTACAGATAGTTGTTTCGGGTCTGGGTGTGTTTGTGTATGTGAGGTTCAATGTTTGTAAACGCACCCACGATACAGGAGAAATTCCTAGTGTGGGGCAACGTTTTTATTAAAGAACAAAACATCCACGGGCCAACCTAAGCAAGGCTGGCTTTACCTGAAGATCGCTCCTTGGTAAACTCAAGAAATACTATTTATAGCATAACGCAGTTTGCAGCTGAAAGCAGTTTAGTTCGCTCTCGTACTCCCTTGACCTTTACGACAGCCGCTGGCGGAGAGATTAAACGTAAATTCATTAGCCAAAGAACACACAACATTTGTATTTTTTAAATGGGTTATAATTATTATAAAGCCTGGACAAGCTTTGAAACCTTCAGTACATGATAACATCACGCCTGTATTTCTCGAAGGGTTAGACAGAGGTGTAGGTACCCATTAGGACACCCACATTTCGCCAGTTATGTTAAAGTCCCATGTAAAAGGGGATGAGCCTAATGCCATTAACCGTGCACAAATCCAGACTCCGCGGCTGCTACTGAGAAATTCCTGATGGAAAACCCAATAACACTTTTCTCGACCTGGGAATCGAACCCAGTCTGACAGACTGTCAGTATAAATCTCTGTCAGATCTTCAGAAACTTTGAGGTCAAGAAGAAACCAATTCTTTAATTCTTTACCGCTACCAGAGAACAAATAGCACTCCTTTCTACAAATGAAAGTACCTACTTCTCAATAAACTGAAGTATCCCAAGAATTGACCGATGTTCTCAGATATTTCACAAGTTTGTCCTAAACTCCTAACAATGGACCTCTTCAGTAGGTTTCTATTAAACTTGTTCTACGCATAGTTGAGTCTTGAGGCAAATGTCTTGGGTCAACAATTCATTGATCTTGTTCAAGAATTGCCGAGTCGAGAAATTGACATAAAAGTTAGTATCAATATAACTTGGTGTTTTCAAGAATCATTATTTTGCTTAATTTTTCTAGACTAGTATGATACGGCTAGGAGGTTAAGGAGGTTACTGAGCTTTCTTTAGTTTCATACAGTACATGTTGCAGGCAAAACTCTTAATCAGTCAAAACTACTTTTGACTAGTCAAAACTACTTTTGACTAGTCAAAACTACTTTTGACTAGTCAAAACTATTTTTGACCGTCAAAACTATTATTAGGTGGTTTCTGTTTTATCTCTACTAAATTATAATAACATAAATGTCGTTAGGAAACTTATTAGGTTTGTTAGGTTTTTTTTTACCCTTTGGATAACCTTGTACGATAGCTAATAATTATTTCATTAGAATAAACGCGTTTTAATGCAATAAGGGTTTGACTGAAACCAGTCAAAAGTAGTTTTGACTGATTCAGAGTTTTGCCTGCAACATACATACTACTTACTACTACTGGTCAATATTGTATTCGTTCTTCTCTTGGTAGAATCGTTTACAACGGACCTAATGTGTTAAAATTAAGTAGTAGGTAGATAAGCTTGATATTATCTATCTACTGTCATTATTTTATTCATTAAAATACTAAGTAGGTAGGTACCTTACCAAAATCCGAATAATCAGGGTCACAATAGTTACTGAAAAGTTGTCTGAAAAACTAAATTCTAAATTCGATTTCAATTCATTTACTGTTTTTCACAGGTGAAATATCAGTTCCCATGATCCTTATTACATAGTATAAAACAAAGTCGCTATTTTTGTCTGTTTGTTTGTCTGTATGCTTAAATCTTTAAAACTACGCAACGGATTTTGATGCGGTTTTTTTTAATAGATAGAGTGATTCAAGAGGAAGGTTTTAGTATATAATTTGAACGACATCCACGCGGGTGAAGCCGCGGGCATCAGCTAGTTATAAATAAAGGATCGCTGGAACATACCGATACACTGTACATTGATGTGGGTCGTTCTCAAAAAAGTGGCACCGCTCGAATAAATTTATCAATTTGAGAAAATTTATCAATTATTTAGCTTTTTTGATAAAAATCCATTCTGGGTATTTCTCTTATGTTGAATTGTTCTAAGGGAACAAGAATTTTACATGAATAGATGAAACACAGCTATTTAAAAAAACTAGCTTACAGGTTAAAGAGATATTGTACAGGTTACTGAGGAAAGCTTTCAGGTTAAAGAGAATCAAACAGGTAAATGAAAAATAAAACATTTTTTACCATGCAAAATCAGCTTTTATTATTATTAACATTAAAAATCTCACTTCGATGTCGTCATACTAAACAATTCTGAAATACAATATCAATTATAATAATGTTATGGACAGAGGAACCAGAGGGGCCAGAGGCTGGTTGACATCATGGAAAATGAGGGAGGGACTCTACTCGATGAACTCTTTTTTCCAGAAGCGCCCGACTAAATAGTGGACCTGGATAAGCCCTGATGGTTCAATCAAAAATGAGATCGACTTCATCATGACGACCAAGAAGCAAATATTCAATGATGTCTCCGTGATCGGCAGGGTGAAAATTGGTAGCGATCACCGTATTGTCTGAGGCACATTGAATATCGATGTTAAGCTTGAGAGGTCACGTCTGGTGAAGTGACTGGCCTGTTGGTCTAGTGGTTAGTGACCCTAACTGCTATGCCGGAGGTCGTGGGTTCGATTCCCACCCAGGACAAATGTTTGTGTGATGAGCACGATCATTTGTTCTGTGTCTGGGTGTAATTTATCTATAATATGTATGTATTTAGAAATATATAAGTATGTTTATCAGTTGTCTAGTACCCATAACACAAGCTCTGCTTAGCTTGGGACTAGATGGCGTTGTGTGATAGTTGTGGAATATTATTATTATTATATTATTATAAGTCCACGCTCCGTCCTAATCCTACCCAGATCCTAAATCCCGAAAGCTTTCAACTCGAACTGCATAATCGCTTCCAATGCCTAACCGACTGTGAAACAGTGGACGAGCTAAACAACGGGTTGGTGGAAACTGTCCATGCAGTGGGGTATAAGTTCTTCAATATCCCACGCCGGTGAAAGCCTCAAAAGCTCTCGGCAAACACAATCCAGTTGATGGAAGACCGGTCTGAGATGAGACTGCAATCTTCAGTAGATATGTCGGAATACGGCAAACTCAATAGGCGCATCTCAAAGTCCATGCGACACGACTTGCGGTCCTATAATACTCAATGTATTAAGACCGCAATTGAGCGAAACCAGGGCTCCAAAGTGTTCGCGAAGAATGCGTCTATTGGGCAAAGCCAAATGACAAAACTGAAGATCGAGGACGGCAGTATCATCTCATCGAAGCCAGAGATCCTGAAAGAGCTAGAGAGGTTTTATGGACAGCTGTACACCTCGACCAGATAGCCTGTTGTCAGTTCAGCTCAGGACACTAGAGCGAAACTGACCCGACACTACACTGAGGATATCCCAGACGTCAGCCTGTATGAGATTAGAATGGCCCTCCAACAGCTTATGAACAACAAGGCGCCGGGGGATGATGGAATCACGACAGAACTTCTGCTAGCGGGTGGAAAACCAGTACTTTTAATCCTCCAGAAGCTGTTTGACTCCGTCATACTCGAAGGTATTACGCCAGAAGCATGGCACAGGAGTGTGGTGGTGCTCTTCTTCAAAAAAGGTGACAACACCCTATTAGAGACTAATAGACCCATCTCACTCCTGAGCCATGTGTACAAGCTGTTCTCGAGGGTCATTACGAACTGTCTCGAACGCAGGTTTGATGACTTCCAGCCTCCCGAACAAGCCGGTTTCCGAAAAGGCTTCAGCACCATGGACCACATGCATACGCTCCGCCAGATTATACAGAAGACTGAGGAGTATAATCGGCCATTATGTTTGGCGGTGTTACACTCATTACAGTCTCTTCAGTGGTGCCGTATCGAATATAGGTATATCGAAGTGCTGAAGTGTATATGTAGAAACGCCACTATTTCGATCCGATTACAGGACGAGAGCACGAAACCAATCCAATTGCAAAGAGGCGTGAGACAGGGAGACGTTATTTCACCGAAACTGTTCACAAACGCATTGGAGGATGTCTTCAAACTCTTGGACTGGGACGGATTCGGCATCAACATCAACGGCGAATATATCACTCACCTTCGTTTTGCCGATGATATAGTCATCATGGCTGAATCGCTGGAGGATATGAACACAAAGCTCAGAGACCTCAGTAACGTTTCTCAAAAAGTGGGTCTTAAAATGAACATGGACAAGAAAGTTATGTCGAATGGCCATGTTTCACCCGTACCGGTAGCTGTTGGGAGCGATACTCTCGAAGTAATTGTGTGAGTACTGGCCACCGCACTCTCGGTTAAACCAAAGAGACCATGAATAGAAAATATTTGTAGTGTCATGTTTGTTGTGTGTCAAGTATATTGTCAGCCGAAATAGTTCTGAATAAAAGTAATTTATTTTCAATACAATGTTATATTGATATCCACCCCATCAATTGGTAGCAGAGCGTGGTTGACCAAAAAAAAAAAAAGGAAATGGCATCCGTCCGCAATATAGAGCTATTGACAAAATCCAATTATGACACCTGGTCCTTACAAGCCCAGGCCGTCCTCATAAAAAATGACTATTGGGAAATCGTCAGCGGCGAAAAAACATTATCGCTAAATGCAGATGCGGCGGCGACAGTGGCGTACGAGAAGGAAGACTTAAAGGCAAGAGCAGAAATTTTTCTTCTTTTGTCACCATCTGAGTTAAAACAAATAAAGATCTGTACGTCAGCTAAAGCTGTTTGGGACAAGTTAAAAGCCATTTACCAGAGCACTGGGCCCGCAAGAAAGGCAACTTTATTAAAGCAACTGGTTTTAAAGCGCATGACTAATGAGGAAGATATCCGCGACCACTTAAATAACTTCATGGATATAGTCGACAAGCTCGCGGATATGGACTTAAAGATACCACGGGAACTGCTCAGTATAATGATGTTATACAGTCTGCCAACAAATTTTGAAAACTTTCGTATCGCCATCGAATCAAGGGACACATTACCCGATCCTGACGATTTAAAGATAAAAATTCTGGAAGAAAGTCAAGCAAGGAATGTTGGTGAACAGCCCGAGAGCTCATCAGATGCGTATTTTTCTAAAAAGAACAAAATAAAACCGTTTTGCAAGAACTGTAAGAAAAAGGGCCACGCCACTGAAGTGTGCTGGGGAAATAAAAAGAAAAATGAGAAAACAAACTTTGAAAAAAGACTTCATGGCAAGAACTTCAACATCTGCCTGAATACCGCAAACACCAATGAAAATGTATGGTGTCTAGATAGCGGCTGTTCATCTCATATGTGTGGTGAAAAAACAAAATTTTCCACCATGACCCCTGAAAATGGTATCCTAAAGCTGGCATCGAAGAAGCACACGAGCAAAATTGAAGGCAAGGGGAAAGTAAAAATCACCGTAGATAAGGTAGATTATACCATCAACGATACCTTATTTGTCCCCGATGTGTCAGTCAACCTTCTGTCTGTAGGCAAAATAGCCGACAGAGGCAACAAAGTAGTTTTTGAAAAAGACAAAGCCTATATCATAGCAAAAAGTGGTGAAGTAGCACTGACAGCACAAAGAAAAGATGGACTTTACTACCTTGAATTGAAGAAAGAAACTGCAAACCACACACGAAGAGGAGAAAAAGATGACATCATGGAATGGCATCGTAAACTTGGCCATATAAATGAAAAGGATCTGATCAAGATGGCTACGAATGACCTAATGTACGGATTGAACATCAACAAAGAAAAATTGGAAACATGTGAAACCTGCATTAAAGGCAAGCTATCAAGATTACCTTTCACAATACATGGTGATCTCTACACGACGCAAGAACTGGAAATAATTCACAGCGACGTTTGTGGACCTTTTGAGTGTGAGACACTTGCAGGCTCAAGATATTACGTCACATTCATAGACGATTTTACCCGTTATTGCCACGTCTATTTCATACAGAAGAAAAGTGACGTATTCAATTGTTTCAAGCAATATAAAAATGAAGTCGAAACGTTCCACAACAAAAGAATAAAACACCTGCAATCCGACAACGGCACTGAATATCGTAACAAGGAGTTCGATGATTTCCTCAAACTACATGGCATCCAAAGAAGATTGACCACTGTCTACACCCCACAGCAAAATGGGATTAGTGAGAGGAAGAACAGATCCTTGCTAGACAAAGCTAGGTGCCTGTTGATCGAAGCTAATGCTCCTAAAAAACTCTGGGCCGAAGCGATATCTACGGCAAACTATCTTATAAACCGTAGCCCTTCAAAAGCATTAGATGGTGATATACCGTTCACGAGGTGGACAGGCCGAACACCGTCTGGCAATCATCTTGAAGTTTTCGGCAGAAAGACCTTCGTCCTGAAAAAGAACAGACGAGCAAAGCTAACAGAAAAAACAAAGGAGGGCATATTCATGGGATACTCGCTAACGTCAAAAGGGTATAGAGTTTACATACCTGAAGATGACGATGTAGTGACGAGCAGGGACATCAAGGTCATAGACAAGATGTACTTTCAAAAAGAAGACACGAGCTATGATAACCTTGTAAAAGAAAAAGAACTTCACAAAAATAAACAGAAAATAGAAATTGAATTCACTGGACAGAAAAATACAAAATCTTTACAAAATACTGAAAGTCAAAATGGTGCCTCACGTGAGGAAATGGATGGAGTAAATGAAAACGATTCATTCGATGACGCATCTGATACCTTAGAAGCACCTGAAAATTGGAGGCCCCAAAGAGAAAGGCACCCACCAGCGTGGACTAAGGATTATGAATTACGCAATCTCGAAGAAAGTCATTCACTCACGGAAATGACTTACCTGTCTGATGAAATTGAAAACGGAAACGATGAATACTGGCATGACGCCATCAAAGCTGAAATCAGAGCACATGTCAAAAACGGAACCTGGAAAATACAGGAAAAGAAAAGCAATGACATGAAAGTCGTAGACTACAAGATGGTTTTAAGAAATAAAATAGGACCTGATGACAACATCATACGAAAAGCCAGACTTGTAGCACGCGGTTTCACGCAGCGACCAGGTATAGATTTCAACGAAACTTACGCGCCTGTAGCAAAGTTAAGCTCGATCAGATCTGTTATTGGTATAGCCGTAGAAGAAGGGTTACAACTGAACCAAATGGACGTAACAACTGCGTACCTAAACGGTGTATTAGAAGAAAAGATTATGATGAAATACCCTGACCATTTAGAAGAATACTTATTAGAGATAATGGTCGATGAAAGTACGAAAGAGGATTTAACGATTTACAATAAAACCAGAGACATGCTAAGAGAAATAAAGAGCGTTCCAAAAGAAAAAGTGTGTTATCTTATTAAAGCATTGTACGGACTCAAGCAGGCAGGGAGGCAGTGGTATATAAAACTCGACAAAGAATTGAAGAACATAGGGTTTCGAGCGTCTGAAGCCGACCCGTGTATATACATCCTGGAGAAAAGAGGAGTAAAGATTATTCTTGCAATCTATGTCGACGATTTATTAATTGCCTACTCGTGTCCAAAAGCATTGAAGAAAGTTAAAGGCCTACTAAATACAAAATTTGAATTCAAAGATTTGGGGAGACCGAAAAGGCTCATAGGCTTAGATGTAACTTACAATGGGGATGAAATAAAGTTACACCAACAAAAGTTCATCGAAGATACCCTTGAAAAATTTAAGATGGTAGACTGCAAAACAGTGTCCACCCCTATGGAGCCTGGACTCAAATTGGAAAAGGGAGACAAAAATGAATCACAGCATCTTCCATACAAAAACCTGATAGGAACATTAATGTACATGGCGGTAGCAACTCGCCCAGACATAATGTTCGCAATCAGCTACCTATCACAGTTTAACGACTGCTATAATGAAGAACACTTCAAGAGCGCCAAGAGAGTACTCCGGTACCTAAAGGCCACCAAAAACGTCGGCTTAACATTCAATAAAACAGGACAAAACCTGTATGGAATGGCAGATGCAGATTGGGGCGCTTGCAAGCTTGACAGAAAATCTTTTTCAGGATATTGCTTCAAATTTGCTGGAACGGCCATAAGT
This sequence comes from Diarsia dahlii, assembly GCA_949775195.1. NCBI lineage: Eukaryota > Metazoa > Arthropoda > Insecta > Lepidoptera > Noctuidae > Diarsia > Diarsia dahlii. The sequence continues at coordinate 6,697,490 of OX459210.1, read as the reverse complement.
TGGATGTCAAAGAAACAGAAAAGCATTGCGCTGTCGACGGCCGAGTCAGAATATATAGCTCTGACTGAAGCTGCAAAAGAAGCTATACACTTGAAAAGTCTCTACAAAGATCTAGGCGCTAGCTACGAACACATAGTCATCCTGAATGACAATCAAGCAGCCATTAAGCTAAGTAAGAACCAGATGGTGACTTCCAAGTCAAAGCATATTGATCTGAAAATGCACTTCATCAGGAACTGTATCCAAGAAGGAGTAATAAACATCATATATCTGCGAACTGAAGACATGGAAGCAGACCTTCTAACCAAGGCTCTAGCAGGTCCACGACTGATGAAACTGCGAAGCAGCCTAGGAGTCTCCGAATGAACACGATAGTGCCGTGAAGAGGAGTGTGAGTACTGGCCACCGCACTCTCGGTTAAACCAAAGAGACCATGAATAGAAAATATTTGTAGTGTCATGTTTGTTGTGTGTCAAGTATATTGTCAGCCGAAATAGTTCTGAATAAAAGTAATTTATTTTCAATACAATGTTATATTGATATCCACCCCATCAAATTGTCGATAGTTATGTTTACCTGGGACAAATTGTTAAACTGGGTAGATCGAACTTCGACAAAGAGGTCACCCGAAGAATCCAACTCGGATGGGCAGCGTTCGGGAAACTACGCGACATCTTTTCGTCCAAAACTCCGCAGTGTCTTAAGGCGAGGGTGTATAACCAGTGTGTGTTGCCAGTGATGACTTATGGCACAGAGACATGGTCCTTAACCGCTGGCCTCTTAGAGAAGCTTAGAGTCACGCAACGAGCCATGGAGAGAGCTATGCTCGGAGTTTCTTTGTGCGATAAAATCCGGAATGAGGAAATTTGCCGAAGAACCAGGGTCACCGACATAGCTCGCAGAATATAATGCAAGTTGAAGTGGCAATGGGCAGGCCACATCGCTCGAAGAACAGACAACCGATGGGGACGAAAGGTTCTCGAGTGGCGACCACGACCCGGAAGACGCAGCGTTGGTAGGCCTCCCACCAGGTGGACCGACGACATCGTGAGAGTCGCGGCCAACCGGTGGATGCAAACGGCAGGCTGCCGTTCTTCATGGCGTTCTATGAGAGGCCTTTGTCCAGCAGTGGACGTCTTATGGCTGATGATGATGATGAAATTTTAAGCTTGTATTCACACATTTCACACCAAATCGTTCCTTAATTTTTCTAGTAAGACAGTTTTATTAAACAATAACAGGCAAAGTCTCTTTAACCTGTTACTAGTCTCAATAACCTGTGCTTTCCAAACAGGTTAAAGAGACGCAGGTTAATGAAAATAATATGGTTTTGATGTGATAACAACAAAATGGTGAAGGTTTTGGAGTTTATACTTATAAAACAATAAGAAGGCAGTAAACTACACAATCTAACGTTTATACTCACAAAGTAGTTAAACTGCAAATTAAACTACTGAAGTCAGATTAAAGATAACATACCTGTTACAAACTCAGATTGATCCGATTCGACATTATTTCTAAAAAAATGGCACAAATTTCTAAACTTTTTTCCTTGGCAGCAGTTAGTCCGATACTGCTTGGTTATTTTACGCGGTGGTGGCACGTTGAGTAAGTATTATTGTTTGTGTTATGCGCGTTAGTGTGCAAGCACAGGTTATGGAGAAAATCACTCCGGACACGATTTGAACTTGAATAACTTGCAAATTATGTTCATTATTAATGTACTGTGTAAAAAAAGATAAATTTAATAATATACAGACTAGTATTTTAATAATTTTGAACCCATATTTTAAGCTTTTATTTTTTTATGTTTATTCAAAGTAAACTCTTTTAATTTGGACATGGCAGGTTAGTGAGAAACAGATGTTACAATTTTATTTTGTTGTAAGAATATCACTTCGGTTTGCTTAATATTACTCAGCCTCTGTGTGAAAAGTCTCTTTAAGTACAATATCGTGTAGAATTTTGTAAAAAGAATAAAAAAAACATACATTTCCAGTAAAAACAGCCTGACAGGTTACAGAGCCACTTTTTTGAGAATAATCCATGTAATTAATAGTACATTGTTACCTTAGGGGTGAAAGGAACTTATTTAGTCCCGAGTCGGGGTTTGGCGCCTGAGCGCAGCGAGGGCGCTAATAGTTCGAGGGACTAAATAAGTCTTTAACCCGAGGTAAACACTGTGCTTTTCATTACGAATACAAGGAAAGTTGATGGGAATAGGCTTGCCCCCAAGTACCTAAATCGGTGAATAGGCTTTGCTCCTAATTACATCGGTTGATGGCAATAAGCTTGCTCCTAGCTCCTAATTAGATTAGTTGATGGCAATAGGCTTGATCCTAATTAGATTAGTTGATGGCAATAGGCTTGCTCCTAATTACCCAAGTCGGTGGATGACAATAGGCTTGCTCCTAATTATATCGGTTGATGGCAAATTGGCAATAGGCTTGCTCCTAATTAGATTGGTTGATGGCAATAGTCTTGCTCCTAATTACATCGGTTGATGGAAACAGGCTTGCTCCTAATTACATCGGTTGATAGCAATAGGCTTGCCCCCAATTACATCAGTTAATGGCAATAGACTTGCTCCTAATTAAATTGTTTGATGGCAATAGGCTTGGTCCCAATTACATCAGTTGATGGCAATAGGCTTGCTCTTAATTACATTGGTTGATGGCAATATGTTTGCTCCCTATTACAACAAATAATTTGACAGCTGTGACGCTGTCAGTAGAAAGCGATTCTCCCTAGGGCTGAAAAGTAGTACTTTCAACCCGCTCCGCAGGCATGTTCCGACCTACTTTCAGAGTATGAGTAATGAAATAGTACATTGTTACCTTAGGGGTGAAAGGAACTTATTTAGTCCCCGAGACGGGGTTTGGCGCCTGAGCGCAGCGAGGGCGCTAATAGTTCGAGGGACTAAATAAGTCTTTAACCCGAGGTAAACACTGTGCTTTTCATTACGAATACAAGGAAAGTTGATGGGAATAGGCTTGCGCCCAATTACCTAAATCGAAAGAAAGAAGAAAGAAAAAACAAATTGACAAAAAAAAAAGTACTTAAACATAAGAGAAACACTTAAAATCGGTTAAATCTAATCGGTGGATGTGGCAATAGGCTTGCTCCTAATTACATCGGTTGGAGGCAAAAGGCTTGCCCCGAATTACATCAATTGGTGGCAATAGGCTTGCTCTCAATAAACCAAATCGGTGGATGGCAATAGGCTTGCTCCTAATTAAATTGGTTGATGGCAATAGGCTTGCTCCCAATTAACTAAATCGGTGGATGGCAATAGACTTGCTCCTAATTAGATTGGTTGATGCCAATTGGCTTGCTCCTAATTACATTTATTGATGGCAATAGGCTTGCACCTAATCACATCAGTTGGTGGCAATAGGCTTGCTCCTAATTACATTGGTTGATGGCAATAGGCTTGCTCCCAATAACATCAAATAATTTGACAGCTGTCAGTAGAAAGCGATTCTCCCTAGGGCTGAAAAGTAGTACTTTCAACCCGCTCCGCAGGCATGTTCTGACCTACTTTCAGAGTATGAGTAATGAAAAACTTATTATTCCATTAGTCCATCATTCATCATTCATAATCATCATGCATTAAGTAAAGTTATTCAAAAACTAATTAAATTAATCAGTCGCATTTGCTACACAGAAGCAAGAAGCATTCATCTAAAATTCACTTTTTCATTCCTTATTATTTGTATGTTTGCAGGTAGATAAGCAATCCAAGTAGGTACTTGCTATTGCTAAAACAAGGCCAATAAAAATTTAATGAGCCCGAGCTACGCAACGGGTACGTAGTTACTTGTAATGAAAACAGTACGAAACAAGAGAGAAGCTCAAATTGCTAGAATCTTCATGTTTCATGAAATTAATGTTTGAAAGCCCTGTTCAATATTTAAGCGTTTTCGTCTGGTTAGATTAGAATTTGAACTTCTGTTTCTGCGTTGGGATTTTTCTTGAAGTTTTCATCGGGAATAAGCAAAAAGAGCTCAAATAAAGTTTTAAGTAGTGCATTCTCCAATACCTTCTTAGTTAAAAACGCGCATTCCCTTCGACTAAAATGATGAACTTTAAATTCCTAAAATATGTCCCCAAGGATCCAATTCAGGAATTAAGGATTCAATTATCAAACATACTTACATACTCACTTTTGTAAAGGTAAGGAACTCTCACCTGCCTAGAGTAGGGCTAAATAACGAGTCTAATCAAATGTAGCTTAATACCAGTCACTTACTGCCAAACTCAGAAAGCTTTAATGATTACCTAAGTAAAGGTTTTGACAGTTTTTGTTTGACAAAACTCTCAAAACCTTATGGCTTAAGTAATCATTAAAGCTCTCTGAGTGCGGCAGTTAGATACATGCAGTTTTGTCTGTACGCGCTTATTTGCGTATGCTGGCCACGTATTTTTATCAATGAATAAAATGAATTCAAGATTTTTACTAAGTGGATTTTTATTTAAAAAATCTCAAAAACCCCAGTATTCATGATCCCTAACCCCACTTAACAATATCCCTCTTAAAATCTTGAACACCACCATTAAATCGAGATTGGCATCTAACCAGCCAAACGGTAGTTTAGCGGGAGATTAGCGATAAAAGAGACGTTAAAGCCATCCGTACCGTAACCGGCTGCAGAGAGCCAGAGAGTGGAGACCTATCGATCGACCGTCTCCGGTAGATACCGTCAAGGGTAGAATGTATTTGTTTAGAGAAAGATACCTTTCTAACGTTACCAGGGGGAATCGTTTCACCTAGTGACTGAGCTAAGGAGGTCAAATAGATACTTAGTGGTTCCGAGTAAAATACTGGTACCTATTTATCCTCTAGTGAGACTGGAAGCCGAACCAAACAGCCAGGATCCTAAAGTTGCGAAAAGGCTGGGAGATTCTGTAGTATTGAATATAGGAACTTTTCTAGATATTTTCTAGCTAAAAGTCTTTTAAATTTTTTTTTAAACCTCATCATCATCATCGTCCTGAACATTATAGGCTGATGATGATGATGCAGGGGCCCAGGCCTTCTCTTTAGGAGAGGCTATTCCACCACGCGGGCCCAATGCGGGTTGGTTGTGTGTGACATGTCTTCGAATTATTTGGTTCTAAGATAGAAGCTTGCAGAAATCTCTACCGAACAACTGGTGAGCTTCTGCAAGGCAACAGGAAGATTCGCGATGCCGACCACCAGTAACCCATGAAAGGGGATCCACCAAAATGGGGAACTGGGCGAAATAATCCACAACGAAAGGACTGATCGCCCGCCTGGTGTCTGCCGGCGTCCCCGAAGATAAATAGAATTGGTTCTAAGATATGCTAGTTTCCTCACACAACACTTAACACCTTGCTTACTTTAATTTTTCACAGTTTTTTGTGACCTTACTTACACTTACTCGTTTTCTCATTTAAAACTTCCAACTAGTATCACGCACAAACGTTGTTTGATCGATCCATTCTTACATTACTACGAGTCTATAAACTTTCATGATGCGCTTTACCGAAACAAAATTAACGCCTATAAATTGCTCCTTTTCTATTTACAGCTTATTAACAGTCACTATTCACTATGGTCTGCTGGCTCGTTTCAGCAAGAAACCAAAGTAGAACTTTCGCACGGACTATAGATACATTATTTTAATAATGCCGAATAAAAACATTTCTTCTTAGGTATGTGTATGCGTCCGCCGCGTTGTCCTACTAAACTAGGCGCGACGTATAAAATTAATCAGGAAACTTCATGCCTCGCTGTAGTTCTAACACCACGTAAGTCAAAAAAGCAACTTTACAGGAGTATGAAAAACCTAAACATAACAAAACATCACGCCTGTAATCCCTGAAGGATTAGGCAGAGCTGTACTGTACCCATTATTTACTCTGTTCTCTCTATATAATTTTTCAGCTACTAACACTAGAAATACTTAAGTTAATTTTTCACTTCTCTTGCTCAAAAAGAACGTCATAATAGCATACCAGAGCGGGCGTAAAATTGCATTTATTGCCCTAGGGCTAAAAGTAAATCTCGTACGACAACTTGTTCAGCCAGCTGGTGCGTGATTTAGTTTCAAGTAAAAAAAATGCTTTGTTTAATTACACTATATTATTATTAGCACCCCCACATTACGCCAGTAATATTTAAGTCCTATGTAAAAGGGGGTGAGCCTATTGCCATCAACCGGGCACGAATCCAGCCTTCGTGCTGGTACTGAGAAATTCATTTAAAAAAACCTAATTACGCTTTAGCCGAGAATCGAACCCAGGATCTTATGCTCAGGAGTCGTGCTAGCAAAAACTAAACCAACGAGGCAGTCAACCGCATTATCATGCCGAGTTAACCCGTAACAGTACAAAACCATTTTTTTCTGTTTGACTAAAACAACGCGTCATCCGATTCGTCCGCAAACGGCACCAAAATGCCAAAAAATGACTTACGTAGTGTTAGAACTTGACTCTAATGACTTTTCCGCTAACTACTAATATTTCTTTTCACGGAAATTGAAAAGCTATGAAAAACTGTTTCGCCTTTGAGTAGTTTTTTCATTGAACTGTGAATTAAAACGGGTTTTTTATATCGTTGGCTGACCGCTAATGGAAAAGTAATGCTATTAAAATGTTTCAAAGCTAGATCGGAAAATAAATTGAACGGGTTAAAGTCAATACGGAAGGAGATTAAGTGCACGTTTAGTATTGGTTAGGGCTGTAACTAAATATTACAGGAACTAACTCTAGGGTGTTTAATTAATGACGTCATGTCATTGTGATGATCAGGATGTGACGTCTTAGATCATTAAACCTGCGAGATTATAGGGTAGTTAACAAAAAAATGTAATAAGTCCGTCAGATTTCAAAAAAATATTGGACATAAATATTTTTTCACGTAAACAAAACATAAAACGATACGGTGCTTTCAAAACTCTTATAACGACATATAATTTGCACTACATTGTTTTACCAGAAACTGACGTCACAAGCCCCCACTCATGATCTTTGACGCGTTTTCTCAACGTCAATTTTTATTAATTTGACAAAACAAAAAACACGTATCCAATATTTTTCGATAATAGACGGTTATACAAAGTTGCGGATCTGAAAACAGTACTAAAACGTTGTAAAAGGACTGCACAAATGCAGCAGTCTAAGTTTTAAATATATAAAACGAGGAACCCTAGAAAGATAGCTGGAAATCGGATTACTTGCGACGTTACAGAATATATTATACTTTCCTATATTTCTCTCAGAAAAGTATTTACTTCTGAAGCGACGACTTAGAAGTAAATGCTTTTCTTTACAGACACGCCTTTGTTATTCGAGGAAAATGAACTTGTGGGCAAGAGGGTATTAGGTAAAATACAATACTGTTACGTGTAAGGACCAAGATTTAAAAGAACGTGCGTGCTTGGACAAGGCAAAACGAGTATGTAAGGATTGTTGCAGATGGCGTTCTGAGGTTTCTGCCTACCCCTATGAGAAAAAGTTTATGTATTTTAAAAGAAAAGACTGCCAAAATCATTACCCTTCCGCCTTCCGCTGCTTCGCCGTAGTCGGGTAAACAGTGAATGATAGGACCAATTATGTCAACTTATTGTTAGCGTGTCGATGGAAATTTGAATTATTATGAAAGCTTTTGCCCGCGGCTTTGCCCGTGTGGTTGTCGAAAAATATCCCAACAAACTTTCATCCCCTATTTAACGTCCTTAGGGGTTGAATTTAGAAAAAAACGACACTCTAACCTTCCTCGAGAACCACTTTGTCCATTGGTGAAAACAGCATGAAAATCGGTGCTGCAGTTTTTGAGTTTATCGCGAACGGACAGACAGACGCGGCGAAGAACTTTGTTTTATAATATACCTATAGTGAAGTAAAAGGTAGATTAAAACATAAGCAGACTTTGTTAATAACCTTCTCCTTCCTCATATTTTTTGCCATAAGTATCCAGTTCAGGCAATGGATCTTACTTTGCTTCTGTCTACCAAACCGCAACGGAAAAAGGAACCTTCAAGGCAGTTCTTTAGCTCTAAAGTGAATAAAAGTTGATTGAACTGACCTGTCAGAAGGGCTGACGGCCACGGCTGGTGGTCCTCTGCTGTCAGGTCGAGTGGATTCATCCGGTGGACCTGGCTCGCCACCGCTGCTGTTCGTTTGTCTCGTCTGGAACAAAAAGCATGACATCATCACGGCTGTGTTTCGCGAAGGAATAGGCAGAGGTGTCCCTCAATCATCACGATTGGTTGAGTTTATTTTGTTGTAAATGGATGAAGATCGAGGGGTAAGTTACCAAAAATTCTTTATGCAAATGTAAAAACAAAAATAAAACATGCGTTTTTAACTCTATAAAGTGCAACAGTTGATGAATGGTCAATTTGGTCATTCGAAATTAAATTAGATACAAAGATAATTTTCAAATACCAATTCAATAATACCCATATACGCGTCTGGGTCCGATTGTAGCCATATTGATTTTTGCTGTCACACTCGAGACAAATCTAAGTATTGCCGTGAGAATCATTAAAATCGGCCCACGCGTTTCTCTCTAGAGCGCTACAATGGAACAAACATACATACATAGGTTAATTAACAGAATACCCTCCTTTGCGTCAAGCAGTATTTACTGTACATATGAAAAGCCTTCGCTGCCAAATCTAATATACACCCAATACTGGTTTTGATTGTTTCAGCAGTCTTATGATTGAATTCTGGGTCACATCAAAATCAATTTTAAAACTAGGTAACTGTACAAAATAACTATTAATTGTGTAAGAAACAACTTTGTCATATTTTATTATGTCTGCCACTAGGACAATAAGGTTATAACATTGTGTGACATGCAACAGCGTTTAGTTGATCGATTTATTTTAGTACACACGGCTACACATCAAGCTATACAAAACCAGTATAATCTGGTCGTTCATTGTGCGAAAAGATCTAGTAAAGTGAGGCCAAGATTAACTGGTTTTGTATAGCTTGATGTGTAGCCGTGTGTACCACGTATTAATGTATTATTAATTAACCCAACCTTTGCTTATATTGTATTAGAAAAATAGTGTCTTGATCGAGAGCAGGGGTGGTGGCCCCAACTTCGAGGTTCGAAGTTTCGAACCCAGCCACGCGCAATTCTTTCTGGTAATTTATTTCATCACCACTTTTTTCAAAAAGGTGAAAGAAAACATCGTGAGGAAACCGACTTGTCTTAGAACCAAACAATTTGAAATACTTTATAATGAGGACTTACAACAAAATATATAATAGAACAAAGAACCTAAAAATAAAAACCATAGTAACTAAAATATATTATTAAAAGGAGTCCCTTTAGGCAAGGTTCCGAAGATACTGGCAGCGTTCCCCCTTTGAATAGCTAGACTAATTCTTTGTCCGAGGTAGCTGCCAGCTCTTCGGTCTCCTGTGACGTCGACCAACCTTTTCGTAATGTCCTTAAAAAGCCTTATAGCGGTAGGACCCCACGGACCAAGTGTCTCGACACCGAAAGGGACAAAATCATATTCGGAGCCTAGACCCCTGTATTTTGATAATTTATTATATTTTATATTTATTTTTTTATTTATTTAAACATATGACAACTACAAACCCGCACTGAGCTCTTGAGCTGAAACTACTGATTTTTGTCGAGTAAGTTCTTCGTTTCCGGTGAACGTAGAGTACGTTAGAGAGGTACTCAACATGCTGTAAAAATTCATGAATGTCGTAAGTTCGTTCGAAACTCTGGCGAGGAGTACTTTTGATGTCTCTACTATTTATCTACACTGTATGTGCTATAGTTATGTCTATCTATTCCTAGTCTAGATCTATTTCCTAGTGACTAGGAAATAACTTCGTTAAATAAAAACCGCTGCTCGGGATCGCCAACCTTCAGGATTAGCCGCGCTAGCTTAGTTTGGTCCCTAGATGGATGAGCACTCATAACATACCGAGTTTTCGTAGCCATTCGTTCTAGCTGTCATTTGTAGATGTTTTACAGTCGTTACTATTGTGACGACTAGCTAAACTACGACGGCACGGTTGGCGCAGTGGCTCAAGCAATGGACTGCTGCGCTGCGTGTCGCGGGTTCGATCCCCGCACGGAACAAATATTTGTACGGCCTACGGATAGTTGTTTCGGGTCTGGGTATTTGTGTATGTGAGTTTAAATGTTTGTGAACGCACCCACGATACAGGAGAAATTCCTAGTGTGGGGCAACGTTTACTCATAAAAAAAAAAAAAAACTGCTTTGTCAGTGGCCTGAAAGTCAGACAACCCGCCTCACCAAGGGGTATCGTATTACCCAGTATTAATTGGATTGTGAAGGTCAGATACACAGTCAATTCATGTAAAATACTGGTATTCACCCGTATCCTGTTAGACTGGAAGCCGAACCCAACATAGTTGGCCTAAGCCTAGCATGTAAAAGGCTAAGCAAATAATGACACAATAATTCAACTTTCTAAGCCATTGAAACTCTAAACAGGAATTCTGTCTTTTCCACCACACTGTAACTAGTTAGCATTCAGTGACAATTTGCTGGACCGATCCGATCAATTTCCATTCAGTTCAACCTAAGCCGACGCTTTACCGAGATTTTCACGCGAAATCCGCTTCTTTCCGATACTTTGATCTGCGCAAAAGGAATATATTCCGGATATTTTAACATTTTGTACGTATTTCGGTATAAATTTTCTTGATGGAAGTATATTGAAAAATCAGTTTGTATTATTTTGAATGGATTACAATCTTCCTTCTCGTGTGGTAATGCCTAATCTGATGTCAGAAAACCGCCCATGGGCCACTGACTTGGCTTTACATCATCATCATCATCAGCCTATAATGTTCCCACTGCAGGGACTCAGGCCTCCTCTCTAAGTGGTGGTGTTCTACACCACGCAAGCCCGGGTAAGTAGATGTGACATGTCTTAGAATTTTTTGGGTCTAAGACATGCCGGTTTCCTCACGCTGTTTTCCTTCACCGTTTTGAGAGCAGTGGTGATAAAATAAATTACACAAAGTTCGTAAGTCAGAAAAATATCTTTCAGGCATGGAAACTATCCGAAGCAAGTGGTAATTTTACAATAAGTACGCACATAAATCCGTAACTCAGAGGTAGCGTGTCTAGGATTTGAACTTGAGTTCAGTCTGACGGTCACCCTTGGTTATCACTGCTTACAATGAATTACAATGTTTATAGCGACAACATTATTGAGTTATTTTGTACTGCATGACGTTGATGTTGTTTAAATTACGTTTCAAGCGAACCGTAACTGCTAATTGTTACAAAATCGATTGTAGGCTAAAAAAGAACTTCACCGCATTCGACAGTTTTACAATATTAATGGTCCATGAATACAAATAGCGACCACAGAGCCGTTTGTTTTCTTTTTCCCATAGGGGTGAAAGGGTAGGCAAAAACTACAGGCCGCCACCTGCTACGATTCTTACATTCATTATCTGCCTGGCATTTTCTCAGTCGCATGCAGTCTATGGTACCTACCGAAATACCGAATCAAAATCAAACTTCATTTATTTTAACTAGGCTGATAATCAGCACTTTTCGAACGTCAAAATTTACCTACATTACTTTACTTTAGTATTTACATTTTTATAAGACAGTCCCCCAAGACGCCCACCCATCGACACTTCCTAGTGTTTAGCTGGGAAGAAGAAGTGGCGTAACAAACTCCCCAGCACACATCTGTCTGCCATATGTTAGGTTGGTTAGAAGAACCAGACTCGATACAATAGCAAGGTGTCAGTTAAAATTAAGATTTACTAATGTAGAATGTAGGTAGCTAAATACTAGTATTTTACGTGAAGCGACTGCCTATGTGACCGTCACAACCCAGTCAGTATTGGGTAACACAATAGTTAGGTACTTGGTAAGATTTGTTGCCCGACTTTCGCGTCTGTAAACAATGTCAAAAGTCTACAAATGACAGCTTAGCGTCCTTTCCTACGGAGAAAACATGGTATGTAACGATAGGATACCTATTCAAGATAATTATGCATACTTAACTATACTAATATTATAAAGCTGAAGAGTTTGTTTGTTTGTTTGTTTGAACGCGGTAAACTCAGGAACTGCTGGTTGGAATTTTAAAATTCTTTTTGTGTTGGATAGTCCATTTATCGAGGAAGGCTATAGGCTATATAACATCACGCTACGGCTAATAGGAGCGGAGCATAAATGAAAAATGTTACAAAAACGGGAAAAGGTATTTCCTTTTTGAGAGCTTCCGCTGCGTGCGCTGCGAAAACGGTTTAAGGCGAGGTTTCCCTACTTTGTTTTTATGTACGCACGACCTCGTCCCCCGCCCTGCCGCGCGAGTGATATAATGCCTAAATTTTGACTGTTTTTTCTTCTTGGAGAAAAATGATAAAGAAATGATACATTAAGTGACCCGAGATAATACACATTTTTTACGACCTTTATTATGATATAAGTTTTTTTTTCAAAGCCTAATATAACTCAAGTAAAACGATTATTTAGCCATCATTTGGACATGTCTTTGCGATTTAATTGGATGCAGTGAAGTGTAAGTAAGCGTGTATCGCATGCCCGACATATCATGATCGAAAAGTCAACTATGTAATACATTTTTTTCAAAATTTAAATCCGTTCCATGTACGAGTAAAACGCTATTGTTGACGACGTTTATCGGGGTAACCCCGCCTTAAGTTACGCAAATATCATGTATGAAGGAATTGTTCCTCTTTAAAATTTCAAAAAAAAAGTCCGCGACAGCGTATCTATCTTTTAAGATTGACTCACTGTAACCTTTTTTTACTATTAAACTGTTAGGTAAAAAATAATTATTTTTTGCGAAGCTTATTTAACCCATATGGTATTAATCTATATCTAAATAAATGTGTTTGTTAGAAGGAAAATTTAATATAGAATATTTGTGCCCTTTACTCTAAAAGTCTAAACAGTTTAAACAAATATCTTAGAAGATATCGCAATGTAAAAAAAAATATCCGCGCGGCATAATAATTCGTGCGTCGCAATTTAGGGAGATTCTTTCCGGGAAATTCAAATTCAAAATATTTACTGCATCATAATGTTTACAAGTACAGAGTGTTATCGTATAATTATGTATTTAACAGTAAGAGATACCTATAGTAATTCACACTTTAATATAATCTAAGCTAATCTAAACCATCTAAACTATTATAATAAAGAAGAAAGATAAGATTTTTTGTTTGTTACGATTTAGCTTAATTTATGTCGGATAGTCGATATATCGAGAAAGGTTATAAGCTATATTTATGTGACGCAGACGAAGTTGCGTGGGTCAGCTAGTATTTTATAATTTTGCAAAAAAAAAAAACTCACCATAATCCCTTTGAGCTGATTCACCAGCGGCGAATCAGCGAAGAAGTTGTTGACCGCGGAGAATATGTTTGTGCGTTTGTTCGTCGCGGCGCAGCAGGCGTTCCCACGCCCGCCCAGCTTGCGCTACACAAACAAACATACACTTTAGGATACAGTATACAAACTGTTTTGGAAGCTGGTTCTAGCTGATCTAGCTCACATATGTGGGGATGAGGAAAATAGTTGCAGATATTCAGTCTGAGCTTTATTTGCATTCCATAATGTGTGATCTTTAGGCTTAAAGCTACAATTACGGACCAGGGACACCGCAAAAAGTTGAAAATTAAATTAATACTGAATCAATTACTGGAATAGGTTCATACTGACACCAAATAATTATGATTAACATTGTAACTTATGTAAGGTACTTTTGTACGACTTTATGCCATATCGACACCCAATATGAATAAAGTTGTACAAAGACGTGTAAGTAAAGTTCCAATATTATTCATATTGGGTGTCGATAATATTTGCTGACGCTCTAAGACAACGTGAGGTGTACGACTTTATCTAAATGACAAAGTTGTAGATCCAGACTGGAATAGATCTCCACGCCTTTTATCAATTATTATGTTGGGGTGGGCTTTCAGACAATCCGGATACAGCTGAATACCAGTATTTTACATGGAGTGACTTCCACAGACCAGTATACTGGCTGAGTAATACGATACCCCTTGGTAAGTCTGGTTCATCATCATCATTATTTCAGCCGAAAGACGTCCACTGCTGGACATAGGCCTCCCCTAAGTGTCATTTTTGCTTAGGGGGGGTTTGCCATAATCGCCACGCTTGGCAGGCGGGTTGGCGATCGCAGTACGGTCGATACAAAAAGCACAGAGAACGCTGCTGCCCATTCTCTGGTACATCCCTTAGTCGCCTCTTACGACACCCACGGGAAGATATGGGATGGTGCTATTCTTTGCGTCCGACACCATACAGAAAGTCTGGTTGTCAGACCTTAATACATGAAAATTGCAAATGGGTTGTCTGATGAAATAAAATTCATGGGGGTAAGTAAGTCTTATCAGTCCAACAGACTAACAACAACATCACGTTTGTAACCACCGAGGGGTTAGGCATACGTGAGCCTATAGTAAGTACATGCTCATATTTCAAAGCTATGACCAATAAATAGTGCATTACACGAATGGCACATTTATTGAATTGTTAAAGCAGTTACAATGTTTTTTAGAAAACCCGCAATATTTTCGACGAACAGAATGCAGGAACAGCAAGACTACAAAGACTAAGTTTTGACAGTTCAGAGAGATTGATGAAATGTGTTTCAAAGTAGTTACAGCTAACAGGTTACCTCAGCTCCAGTTTAGATGAAGGTAGTTATTTGCAATAACTTGATTAAATATTCCAAGTAGTGGCTTAAGCCTGAAGTCTTGGCTACAGTTTTCAGTTTAAAGTGAAATTGCTGCATAGAATAGAGTACGCAACATTAAGATCTTTCTGCTGTAGGAAAAAGCAATAGATTATTTTATTTACTTATGTTTTATTTATTACTATAAAAGAATGAAATGAGTTTTTTCCGGTACTTACTTCGAATAGAATGATAAAAAACAAAGGATCATAAAATTCAACATAAATTGACACAACTTAACCTACAAGAACTAACCTAACACTAAACATTTTATATTACTCGGCAAATGAACAATACAACAATAAATTATATTTTTTCAAAGAAACTTTTCTACTTGAAAAGACAACACAAAACAAAACCCACACATACCTATTTAATAACAAACTTTGTCAACAGGTCCAGTTGACCATTTCAAAAATGCATTAGGTCGAGTGGACTCGCGAGTGACCCTTAGTGGGATCAGTTGACTAAAGAGCCCTAGCAATCAAACCTCTACGCGAATACCCTCAGAATGCCGCTGGAGCTGGGCCGAACCCAGCGAACCAGTCCTACAAAATCGAGGCAGCCCCTTTGCGCGTGTATTAGACCCATAGGCAGCTCGGCTCGTGTAGAAGGTTGTGCAAATATATTTTGAACAAAATCGTCTTCACTTCAGTGGCACAACGAAGAAACCTGCAGACCAACATGTTTGCCCTCATAGACAACGCCCTGCGTTTGCGTTCACTCTCAATCTAAATCTCGTAGACACGTTTGAATATTAACCCAGAATCTTCCACACTGTTTTTAAACACCGTAGCAAAAAAACACTTCTCCCTAACTAGGAATAAACACATCACTTCCCAAACGAGCACTGTTTACGAAATCCCAAAGAACATAAACAAAACTTAGGTAGGCAAGGAGTTTCACCTTGCAATCAAAACTATTTGCGAATTCACACAGCCATGGTTTATGTCAGCAATCTATCTGAATTCTACTAGCCAAAGTTAAACTGGAATGATTACACTTATTGCAGATCTGTTTATATGATCCACAAATGTGTGGATGTGCGATGATTCACGAATATTTGTGGTTGGGAAGCAACACGTCACGTGGTAGGTACATAGCCCCGATGACATCGATTTCCGATGAAGTACACTTGATGGTGTTGGATTGATCGTGAACTGTTTACATAGCTGTTAGAGTCGCAATATCTATAGGGAATGAGAGATATTGATCGGTCCACCAACAGCGTTTGCGGGCTTTGTCAATTCACCTACCTACACATTAAATAAAAACTACTTAAAGGTTTTCTCGGGTTTCATCAGGAATTGGTCAATGGCAGCTACGGAGTCTGAATTTGTACGAGGTTGGCCCCTGGTTCCCCTATTCCACGTACCTTAAACATAACTGACTAAATGAGGGTGAACTGTTTAAGGTACACCTTTGCCTAACCCTTCGGGGATTAAGTAAAGATCTATTTTAACTATATACCTGCTTAAGGGCAACGCCGATGTCGAACACAACCAAAAATGGCCTTTGATTCAATCCTTTGACCTGTGAAGAGGAAGGATCTTTTCTCTTTACGGATCAGAGGAACAATTTTAACTACGAGTCAATCTAGAAACGAGTAAATTTTGCAGGTTATTGAAAGAAAACTTCTTTAAATATCATCGTGAACAAAAACCATCAAATAAATAAAAAAAAATGTCTCAATAATTCTCTAAGGACCATTACCGACAATTTAGTCAGTCAGGTCATACTTAAAGTACATAATTATCGAATTCATAGTCGCCATTTTGAAAGTCGTTAAAACACCTACAAAATCAACTGCTTGGTAGCTGTCAAACGTTTAATTGCGCGGGAAACGTGACTGCTCATTGTTTTATTATTGTCTTCAGATTCGTTTCTCCAGCGTTCGTAAAAAGGAAATAAATATCTTAGCAAGTTAAATTAGTTCAATTTAAATTCTGTAGCTTCAGCAAAGTTTGTTTTTGCAATTTATTTTTTATCATAATAATTTCTTTCTTTTTAGTACCTCGCTGCATAAACTTCGTCAATTGTCTACTTGGTTTGCGTCATTTGTTAATGTGCCGAATACTCCTACAGCAACTACAAAACTAAGTCATAAAAAATGAGTTATACTAGCTTTCAGATTAGGACCACATTTATTGTTATAAGAAGTTATATATTTAGCTTTACATAATTGATTGGAGAGCAGTGGTGGCCCAGTGGTGGCGGCTCCGACTTACGAACAGTGAGTCGTGGGTTCGAACCCCGTCAGGCACATTACTTTGTGTAATTTATTTCATCACCACTGCTCTCAAAACGGTGAAGGAAAACATCGTGAGGAAACCGGCATGCATGTCTTAGAACCAAAATATTCGAAGACATGTTACATCTACCAATCCGCACTGGGCCCGCGTGGTAGATTATAGCCCATCCTTCTCTTAGAGAGGAGGCCTGAGTCCCTGCAGTGGGAACATTATAGGCTGATGATGAATTGATTGGAACTTGGTTTGATTTCATCGTAATTTGACATCTGACAGCTCTAAACTGACAGGTCGTTTGTTTTCCCATTGTACTTAAAACGTTTTTTTTTTCTGTTTCTGCCGATTGTTCGAAAACAGAGACAGAAAGTAAATGTGTATAAAGATGATTATGACGATGATTTGTCTCTTTAGCGCTCAATAGGATTTTGTTTTGATTTTTGTGCCGAAATAATAGCAATTCTAGCTTTTACCATACCTGCGACTTCACCCGCGAGGACTTTGCTCATTGTCCCACGGGATCGCACTACCGGGATGAAAAGTATCCTAAGTTAATCAAGGTTTTAAAAGTTATGCCAAATTGTAGTAGGATTTAAAGACGTACAGACGCCAGCACATCAAGATATCCGAAACTGATAATTTTTTACAATCAACAATGAACCTAATACTGTAGCAATGAAGTTTAAACTCAATTAAAGATATTTGACAGATTGTATTGCTTGCTGTATTTGCTCGTGTTGTACAATGTTGAACACGCTATTACCTCATGTTTTCTATAACTAAAACGCAATTACCTATTGTAAACTGTAAATTTGGCAAGATTCATGAACAGTTTTGACTGCTAAAACATATCTGTGTATTTCCCAGACGAGGGCCAGCTCTTGAGCTTCAACACATCCGCTGAAAGCGCTTCAATAATAAATAAACACATTTAGGGCATTCGTTCGAATAATTTATTTGTAAATGAATTCGATTTAGAAATAAGAATCTAAAATAGGTTTTATTGAGATATAATAACAAACGAGACATCAAATCGTTGATGACTAGTTCTGGTCCTTTCGAGAGACAGACGGAAGAAATCTTTTGCTGCAGAATGAAGAAAATTTCGATTTCTAAGTATTGCTTTGAAAATTTCAAATCATTTAATGATAGGCAAGTATACAATTATTATTACGGTGATCAGCAACAACATAAGAAATGTATTCAAAATAAACCAGCAACTCTAAACAGTTCCGCTCATAAATAAGAAGTTAAACAAAGTATTAAAAGCCTCTTATCATTCTGCGGAGGCTGTTAAGATTCATCCGAGCGAAACGGGTCGTCCTGTTACTGGCGAGTTATGTGCCTTGATCGGTATAATATAATATAAACTGCAGCCATTTGTTATAAAAAATAAGTAATAGAACGCATAAAAATGTCATGGCTAAGAGAAACCTGATATCACAGATTGTTGGAGGTAACAAGAGCTGGTAAATTTTGCTGGGGGCGGTTACATACCAATTTTCGTTGATTTTTGAAGGTATACAAAATTTTTTGGTAGCCTCCATCAACCTATTATATAACATCAGGCCTGTAACTCCTGAAGGATAAGGCAGCGTTTTGCTTGCTATATGTTTATATCCATGGATTAGGGGCGAGCTTGCTGGCATAATGTATCTTAACTTATTGTCCATTTTTCTTTTGAGAAGATCAGATTCGGCTGTGACCAATTAGTAATACAACGGGGAATCCTTTGAAGGCGATGTTTTTATGAACTCACAAATGTTCAAAGAGAAACCATTATAATTTTTATTCAGACCCCTTTTTGCAAAGATATTTTATGCGTAATTTTGAAACAGTCACATGTAGGTAGGTTAGGTAGGCATTTTATTTTTAACTTTTTGGTCAAATAATAATAATTATGTATCTACCATTAAATAAATAACAACAATAAACCAAGTCACTGTTGTAAAATGCTATAGTCCAACATAAGTTGGGATTGAAAGGAAAACACAACAATACGGCTACTTATCGACCGCCGTAAGTTGTATCAACGGGATGGAAGGAAGGTCACCCTCCGTGGAGTTAATGGAATAACTATTGTGCACTTGGAAGCTTGGCTATTTGGATATAATTTTTAGTTATTAATAGCGCTGCCCGAGACCTTTTTCCGTCCGCAGCGAGCAGTTTCAAAGATTTTCAATTTTTGTATTAGATCACTATCATATCATATCCTATAATTATCCTTACATAGTATAAAACAATTAGTATATGATTTCCACGCAGGCAAAGCCGCGGGTATCAGCTAGTTTTTTTTTCTAAGATTATGAAGCTTAAGTAACTCTTTGTAGCATATGCCAGTTTTTAAAGTTTCAGCTACAAATCGGTCCAGGCAATTCGGAGATTAGACGGGTCAAACAAGCAGACAAAAAATGAAAAGAAAAAAGTACTTTTCTTAACCCTAGAACCGTACCCATCGACTATCAGCAATTAACAGTACCCAGGGGTACTGGAGTACCTCAATAATCAAAATATTTTATTACAAAAGAATAAGTCAACTATTATAGACCTAAGTGGTACATAAATAAAAAAAAAGTTAATAAAAATAACTTATTTTAATAGTTTTGACAAATCTTTTTTTGGTGCCTAAATCTTTTTTTGAACCTAGAAAATATTTACATTACCTATTCACATCGAGTGCGTGATTTACGGTCTTTTGACCGGTTTACCCTTGTTTGGTATAACAACGTTTCGTCGAAAATCACTTCGACTAATTTCAGTTAGCATAAAGTCAGTTCGCATAATTATTCATTTGACCGAATAATTAATTGGTAGATTTTTATTTAGCATATTTATTTAGTTGATATAATAAAATTTAATTTTGACCGAACTTTCAAATGCTTTTAATTTTATTTAAAGTAATGTTTCACTAGACTAATAATGATTTAGTCCAAAGATTGTATCGAATATTCAGTTCATTAATCAATCGTTTCCGTCAGCAGTTCGACGGAACCTAATTTTCTGTCTGCAGGGTTTAAGGGACCTAACTAACCGAACCTCGGGTTGCCCCTGACGTCGACCGTCTAGGGTTAGGATTTCTGTCAGCATCTGTGTTTGTTTGGGGGAAAATTGAATATTCGATAAAACACAAATTATACCACCTGAAAACATTACATCAAATGAACATTATACCTTTTGATCAATAGCGCAAATGTTGTTATCGCAAATAAATATTCGATGAAATGAAAATTATGTTAACCGGTATTATACAAAATGATTATTTTCTTAAACGTTGATCGAACAAGTAAAATTATATCAAAAGTTGTTCGGCGAAACAAGGGTGAACCCTTTTGACCTGGGACAAAATAAACAACTTCCAGATTTTGAATCTAAAGGGGCTGGATCATCAGAAAACCGCTTTTTTGTAACATACCCCCAAAATTTATTTGAGAGATGCATCGGTAAAGTTTTGTATGAAAATCGGTCCTCCACAAGAGGGTTTATTAGATCAAATGGTAAAGTTGATTCCAAGAACCGTTTCTTCTACATCATGAGTGTCCAGAAGAAGGTTTTGGATTTCATTTTCTTATAGATTTTTACGGTATGACATAATAATAAAAAAGAATTATTAAAATTACAAACAATAAAATACAAAACAACTAATGTTAATAAAAATGTCTGAATATTGTGAATATTATATACCTACCTACCCATTGTTTTTAAATAAAGTTAAGGTAAATGAAAAACATGCATAAAAAAACAATGACATGCAATATTTCGAAAAAACATTCACAAAATAGTAATGAATATAATTACATTAACTGTACCCAGGGGTACTGGAGTACCCCACGAACGCCTTGCCACGACCAGAGGGTACTAGTCCTGGTAGAGGCTACCAGGACTACCACCTTATAGATGCTATGACGCGACTCCCTGCCCCACACAAATACACGACAGCACGAAGAGATCCGTGGAACGAAAAAGTAATCGCAATTTTTTTTTAATTTTTTGTTGTTTTTGTACCCCAGGGTACGGTTCTAGGGTTAAAAGTACGGTATGTACCTACCTACTGAGTAGGTAGGTATTACATACATTTGTATTAAATAAAAAGCTGTTATTTTTACACAGAGTTAGGTTGCCCTAAAAGAACAGAATTTGAGCATGATAATGCAAGTTTCAAGAGTAGTTTTGGGATATTTATCACTGTCAGCAACGTTGCATTGCAGTTTTGTGTAATCTACGGGAATGTAGGTTGTACCACTTTTGTTGTGTTGTTTTAATTTATAAGCTGATGCCCGCGGCTTCATCCGCTTGGATGTTGGTCAAATTATATATTAAAACCTTCCTCGAGAACCACTCTATCTATTGGTGAAAACAACATGAAAATCGGTGCAGTAGTTTTTGGGTTTATCGCGAACAGACATACGCGACGGTGGACTTTGTTTTACAATATGTAGTGAAGTCTGACTTGTCAGACTTCAGACAAAAAAAAACTGTTTTTTTTTTGTTAGTATCGGGTATCGTATTACCCAGTACTAACTTTCATTTAAACCCAGTCACTGTTAAAACTACAATCTTCCTTTTCAATTATTTTCTTAGCAGTATAGAATAAATGACCGTTTATTGCCCGTGGTCCACCCACCTAGTCCACCTGGGTGTACCACGGGCAATTATTTTTGCCCGTGGTCCACCTGCATGTCCATATGTTTATATCGTAGTATAGCGAAAGAATAATAGTGATAATAAATTGTAAAGCCAGTGTGAAAATGTTGTAATGTATTTATTGGACCTATAAATACCATCAAAACTACATAACTCCTTTTATTTTTGTTTTGGTAAGTCAGGATTCAGAATTGTAGTCCTAGTAGAAAATCGATGTTCAATTGTTAAAGAAAATTCCCAGACAGCCTACAATGTTTGGCCCACATTTACAAAAGGAGTTATTTCTAAAGGAGACCTATATTTTCCAACTGGCCATTAATTTTGACGTGAATAGGTTCACGCAGCGTTGGGTCTGGACCTTTCACTTTTTGCAGGATACACTTAATGTTATTATTGTGTTAAAGATTTCTTGTGTGAAAATCCGGAAGTATTTCTAATTTATTTTTGTTGGAACTTGAAACACAGTATCATGTGCTGGTGGTAATGTAAAAGGAAGCCTAAAATGATACTTCAACGCATTACCTTAAAAAGGTAAGCAGTATAATGTGGACATTAAACAGAGTGTACCTAATGTAAACGCACTCTTCACTCAGCATTCCGTACATTCAAACTAAGCAACCTGGAACAGAAATCTAACAGTGAAACTGTTTTTTTGTGGTGAAAGATGACGTTAAAACTAATGAGTTTTATCGTCATCTTTACTTCCATCAGTATTTAATGCTGATGAATGCATTAGATAGCAAACAGGTCTTGAATGTATTTATTTAAAGTAAAGTTATAAATAACCCATATAAATACTAGTATTAAAAAAACTTGAGAAGAAGTTGCATAAGGTGTAGGACAAAAATAAATTCACAATGATGGGGACAGAGCGCCTTTTGACTTCGGTAAGGGTCTTCTACACCCTTTATAAATCCTAGGACCTAGGACTAACCAGTGCAGATAAAACCTTTTAATCAACACTGCACTGCAGAAACCACATATCAAATTTAAAACCTTTTCCAAAAGTACCACATTTACAATTGTTGTGTACCTATGCCTTTTGTGTACATAAACCTCGCACACGGTCCAGAAAAAGATAAATAACCCAATACTAAAACAGGCAAAATGCACATTTTCACAATCGGCAAATCTAAAAATAAGTTCCCTCAATTTTTCCACCAAATGTATCGCAAATATCGCCATAAACAATTTAAAGCCGCCATCTTGCTTCGTGCTCAAGAGCCCGTAAATCGCGCCATAATATCAGTCAAGTGTTTCACGGGATTCGCGCGTAGGGACTGCGTAATCTTTCAAACGATTTCTTTGACAGCTGTCACTTTGTTGTTTTTTTTTTGTATGTCATGGGGGTTAGAGCGTGGTGTGTTGACGTTTAATTTAACTGTTTCGGCCTCTTTTCATTTTGTTTGTTTAGAGAACGCGTAAAAATCTTTTGTATGGAACAATGTAACCCTTGACTTGGTTCCTTTTCTGATTCGGAATTGTAAGAAACAGTACTAACCAAACCTTGGTTTTCGTTAAGACTGAAAATTTTCTTTCTGGAATCACAAGGCTTAAGCTTATGCTTAATTCCTCTATTTCTTCTGTAAGTATAGGGTCATAATATCCACAATGTCATCTAAGTAACAGATAATAGGAAATTCCTAAAAATGGCTACATGATATAAACTTGTTTTACATAAACCTCAATTTAAAGGCCCTTTCTGTAGACACCCTGTATAACGTTTTATACTGGTTGTGTTTCCTCCCGAATGTTAACTCCGGGTATAAAAAGTTTAAATGAAAAATACTTTATGTTGAAACTTGGCCTGACCTCAATATTTTGGGACCGGATACAAAAGAACAAGTGGGCCCGGCATTGTTTTTAAAATTGCGATGTTTACGTAAGTAACTGTAACTTTTTCATGATATTTAGGCCAGTGAACCGTGAGATCTGTATTTTAAAGACAACAGCCAGAATTTAGTTATCCCATTTTCGTATCTTTAGTTCCAGATGAAGCTTAGTCCAAACATGAAAGACAATTTCGACTTCCAAACGCATAAATCTGAAGCAGATTATTTCGGGACAGATAATGTAAATGTAACAGTTTAGCAAATCCCGGAATATAGATACTACTTTTTGCTACGAATTTAAACCGGACCTAACCGAATTAAAAACGAAGAAGAAAAACCCAATAAAACAAACAAAATTAAAACTTACAGGAGGCCCAATCCAACACTGCAAAAGATTAATCATTGTACCAGATGCCTCCACCGATCACTCGAAAGTTCCGCGGTTCGAAATTTAAACATAAAACTGTTGATATATGATCTGTGGCCTGCCTGTGCTGGCCAGTACACAACCGAAGTCTTGCGGCACAGATAATGTACTACCATTGAACCATCTTTATTTATTCTATGTTTTGGGAGCTTGCCACATCTGCAATTATTAGAAACTGATTGGTTTTGCTCATCCGTTATTGGGAAGTCTTGCTGTTGTTCGTAAATTTGCTTGCAAACTTCAGTCTATGCACCCGGAGGTTGAGTTAGAAAAACTTTTTGTCACTTGATGAAATGAACCTCTAGCGTAGACAAGTGTCACTTTAAAAAACGTGATACTTTTACATATTCATCAGAATAGTATAAGGTGGGTGTTGTCAATCAGTCATGGAGGTGCTTTCTTCTCTTTCTCGTTCCAAAGGGGCAAAGCAACAGAGATAAAGACTTGGACGTTTATTTAGTAGCAGAAGAACAGACAAAAAAAAACACTTTCTGAATAGCGTTATATAACTCTGCTGAAAAACTAACCGAAAGTGAAAAAGCAGCCCGAATTATCCGCTTTAGTCTTAGTCTTTCCAAATTATACACAACACAAAGCTAAATTCATTTTGCCGCACTAAAAAAACGTGCACACCGCATTTTAGCACAACGCTCTTAGAATATTCGGAGCTACGCCACAAACTGAAGTCTGATCACGAAGTATTATAACACACCTACCTGTATGCACAAACAAGCTCCCATCTGTCTAAGATCTCAGTAAATACATACTGATTCTAAAACCACATAATCTAAATTAGAGAGTAAATGTTTAGATGACTAGGTATCGAGAATGCCGGAAAGAACAGACTTGTGGATTTAAATTCTGTGGTTAAAAAGGAGGTTGCTACTTTTTCCTACAATGTTATAGTACATTACTGCAGAATCCAGTAAGTAAGCCTTCCTGGCCAAGTATGAGTTAACCGGACCGAACCGCAGGTGAGGTCTGGTTATATACGAGGCCAGGATGGCTTTCTTACTGGTTGAGGTTTGTATAATGCTTTTCTCAAAAATTCAATTTAAAAAAAAAAAAAAATTAAAAGGGGATAGAACCGATGTGGCATATCACCCTGTCCGCCATTTTGATTTTTTTTTCGAAATCGCGGCCCATGATGAAAGTGGTATGTGTGGATAGAGGACATATAGACGAACAAAAAATGTCCAGTAACACGGCACCCAAAGTGTCACGTTACCGAGATATTTGAAATTAAAGATCGACAAATGAGTACAACGACAATCATTAAATATTTAAAAAAATAGCCTTTTTACGTGTTTAAGAATTAAATTGTATCCAAATAATAGTTCCCAGGTTGATTATAATTATACGTACAATAAAATCGCTTCGCATCGCAATGAAACACTATGTTATGTCAAAAAATAGTTTTCTCGTGCTCCTAGTAATATGTAATGTACCTACTCTCTTTCAATAACCAGTAATAATAATAATAAACGCCTATAGACACGTAAAGTTCTAATTTTTATGTGATCATTGTACTCATCTGTCAATCTTTACCTTCAAATATCTCGGTAATGTGACACTTTGGGTACCGTGTTACTGGTCATTTTTTGTTCGTCTAATATGTCCTCTATCCATTACATACCACATTTATCGTGGGCCGCGATTTCGAAAAAAAATCAAAATGGCGGTCGGTCGATATGCCAGCTCCCATACAAAAAAGTTCAAACCCCTTTAATTTTAAAAATTCAATTCAACAACAAATTCGTTTAATTAATATTGAAGGTTACATTCATATGTGAAAAACACAATAGCACTTTTTGGCCGACCCGGGAATCGAACCCAGGACCTCACGCTCTGCAGTCGAGCTTGCGACCACTAGACCAACGAGGCAGTTTAGGAAACAACTTTAGAAAAAACTTTTTAATAAACTGAAATTACTAAATACAATCATAAAATCCCACACTATACTTCTACAACATTACTAAGTACAAAACGCAACGTATAAAATGGCTGTTTAAGGTTCCAAAAATATATGTATCTCATAAAATGTCATACCAAAAAGAGAGATAGATATATATTTGGAACCTCCCTTCTATAACCATGTTATAATGGCTAAACTCTAATCTGTGTCTGGTACTATGTTTTTTTTTCTATACAGATCTAAAGAGGATGACCTAGTGTCCAGTAAGTAAATTACATACTTACTTACTGGACAGTAGGAGATTCCAAGTTTAAAATCTCGCTTCTTACTGGACAGTTGTGAATAAGTCTCCGGTAAAGTTCACTTTCTGGATACTTTTTAGAGATGTTATGGCAACATTACATACCATTTTTGAGAAAAATAAGATACTGGCCAGTTGGTCACAATGACTTAGCTAAAGGTACCTTTATGATGCTATTATGTTTCCGCCGTAAATGTTCTATATAATATTCTATTATGTTTCTCTGTTTACTCTATATTTGTGGTAATAACTATGTTTGTATTTGGACATTGTCACGTACTTTTCCAATTTATGTGACGCTCGCAATAAAATTTTATGACGAACTGCAAGCATCATTGTGTTCTTGTTTGTTATTTATTATTCGTTACTTTATAATCAGTATGAAATCATCTTCAATGCTCTGTACATCTTGAAGGATACCAGTCATGGCGTTAAAGATACTCGAGAATGAGATCAGAGATCTTCTTCTTCGTGTCGATTTCGTTTGACGGCACGGTTGGCGCAGTGGCTGCCCGCGACACACAGCGCAGCAGTCCAATCGCTTGATTGGACTGCTGCGCTGTGTGTCGCGGATTCGATCCCCGCACGGAACGGTATTTGTGTATGTGAGTTTATAATAATATGTTTGTGAACGCACCCACGATACAGGAGAGATTCCTAGTGTGGGGCAACGTTTTTTTTTTTAAAAATAAAAAAATAAGATTATTCCCATTGTTATTATCATTGCCCAATACTTTACTATCTTATGTATAAAGTTCCTTTTCGTGTCTAGATATCTATGCGATCACATTTTGCATTTTTCTTGGAAACTTAGCAATGGATTTTGATGTGGTCTGCTGTTGCACAAATTTATTTCGGTACCTACTTCTTAATTTATATGATTTTATGTTTTATATTGTACCAACATTCATACACACAAATTTAGATTTTTTAGCAAGTTATAAAGTCCGTTTGAATCAGGGGCGGGTCGCAAGTTTACGTGGTGGTAGAAACACCGACGGTAAAACGGTTAGCACGTATTCATTACATCATTCTGGACCACATTTTTGTGGATCATCCCGCTCTGGGTGGAGCGGAAGGGTGTCGGACTTCTACTGACTAAAAACCACCCATGTTCCTTCTTAGCCCTTTTTGTTCCGGGGCCGCGGTATCTCTTTCAAACCGTCTGGTCCCTGACATAGAAATGTGTCAACGGTACCAAATTTTTGAAATAACATCTATTCCATACATTCTGACCGTTTATCCCAATGACTGCTTCTTGTGATTCGTTCTCTCAATATTCAAGATGGCTAACTCACTTTATTGCTTGACTAAACGCTAGTTTCAAGTAAACAATGCAGTGAAATTTTCATCTAAACGTCAAAATGTTATTCTGAAAGATTTATTATTGACTAGCTGCTTCATTAACCGCGACCTTTGTTCGCGTGAAGTTGGTATAAAATGTAACTTCCCTATTTTAATCGGATTTTGTTTTCAAATTCATGGTTTCTATGCAACTTTGCTCGACACCCTCAAATGAAAGTAGTCTAAGTTACGCCTTATCTGCCAGTAAAAGTCCCGTCAAAATCAGTTCAGTCCTTTCGGAGATTTGCTGGAATAAACATTCAGACAGACAATTGTTTTTTTATTGTTACTATTTTAATTAATTACCGTATTTAGTGAAAAGTTTTTATGTTGAAATTTCAAACAGACATAAGAATTTTATTTATTTGTAAAGATAAAACTATCTTATCTTTCTTTACCTCTAGGTTTGGGCATAAAAGTTTTCTTATAAATAAAAAAAATAAAATAAAATTCATTTAATTCAGATAACTTGATCCATACAGGTAGAAGAAAATTAATATAGAAAACAGGTTTAAAAATAAAAATAAATTACAATTAAAATCAAAATACTAGGTAGGTACAACGAGTCAAAATAAGATTAAAATACACATTCATTAAAAATTAAAACATTCAAAATAAAATTAGATAAAATCAAAATAAAATTAAAACATTCAAAATAAAATTAGATAAAATAAAAATTAAATTTAAATCATTCAAAATAAAATTAAAATAAAACATACAAATTAAAATAAATTAAAATTAAAACATTCAAATTATGCGCCTAATAAATGACACCCACGTCGGAGAAGTGATCCTATCTGCTACAGTCATCAGGATTCTGTTACAGCTGCCACGCATTCTGCAGATCAGGGAAACAGTTTTCTTGCGAATGACGGCATGAAAGCCATCAGTTCGATACAGTGCGAACATCCCCGATGCACTACAGAAGCGAGGCAGCCCCAACATCATCCTGAAGATGTTGTTATATTATATCAGATAAATTTTCGCAGCCTCCGTTTGCCCCAGTTCGAGGAGTCTGATGAACAGATATTAATGGGACTTTCAGAATCGTTAAATTGTTCCAAATCTTGTTTTAAAAATGTTGGCGCATTTTATGGGATAACTTTTTTAAGAAACTACTAAAATTGATAGGTTGTTTTGATGCAAAAACTTAACTAATCTTATAGGTTTCTTTCTGGTTTTATCTCAGCAAGTAAAGCTGATCAAAACAAGTAAAAAACTTCTAAAAGGTCAACAGTTTATGTAAATGAACGCTTCGCTGACCTGCGAAGACGTAATCTTATAATTCTACTTGTTTTTTAATTCTTTACTAAATAGTATCGCTTTGAACCAGGCTCTGCTCATTTTTTTTCGTTGTTTTAAAGTTGTTGTCTTCGCTTCTTACAAAACAACAATCTTCAGAGCTCTATTTCTGGGTCAAAAAGGTATGTTCAAAATCTATTTGCTTTTAGGATTCTATTCCCAAACCAACTTGCAACTCCTGAAAGCTAGAATCAACAGTGGCGAACACCAGAAAAGCATATACAATGACGCTCGACGAAGTCCTAGAGAAACAATTTAACTGTCTTTTATCCCGCAACGAACATTATCAAAAGAGAATAGTGGAGGAGTAGGAAAATATATAGTTTCCACTTTATAGGCTGTACCAAAAAAACTATTATGAAAACAAAATAATAAATCGATTCTGATGCAGATATGCTGCTACATGTAAACAAATATACCTACCAAATTAACTACCAACATATGAATCCCTAATAATACGAGATTATTAAATCCGTACCAATTCATTATTAAAATAATTGATTAAAATTATTCCGCCGTGATAACTAGGTCACCAACGGCAACAACACATTAAAATTTTAACAAATATCCTGAATGTTTTGTCATTGTCCTTTGTGACTTACAAATGTGTAAGATTTTCACGCAATTTTGTAGTAAAATGTATGAGTTTTCATAGAAAAATTGTGCTTAAATAAAGCATTGTCCTACCTATTGCATTTGGCTCCAAAATTAAATAACACAACGAATAAACGGTTGATCTATTAACATTTTTTTTTCATAATATACTAAAGATTACAAAATAAAACTCACCTTGGAAAAAAAATCGTGTGATGATTTTGTTGTTTTTCAGTTTGAGCACGTGGAACGGCGAAACGCGGGCGTTTGTAGAACGACAACGGCTACACTGAAACTGAAGGATGCTGAGAAACTGCCCTATGTCAAAATGTTCGCGCACGCGCTGTACCAACCCATTTTAAAGGGGAGTTCCATTGCCACGACGAAAAAAACAACTGAAAATCAGTGAAACGTATTCTTTTATTAGATATTTAAAAGAAACAATAAATGAAACGCGTGTTGATGTCTTGAGTTCTGATTTTAAAATGTAAAGTTGACGGTATGGAATGAAACGAGTTAAATAAATTCTTACTAACCTGTTTTCTGTATTTTTTATTGTAACTAGTATAAAACTTATAATTTTGTTGTTTAAAAACGCAAATCGTGTGACCTAAGGCTTTATTTTGATGTATAGTGGCATTCAAAACAGGTTTGTTTCGATTATTTCGTCTAGTCGGAGCAGTATGAATTTATAATTACTTCCAGTTTAGAGCAATGCGGACGTCATCATTCAAGTAAACATTTTTTTCCACCTACAGTTAAGTCTCATTTTCCCTATTATAGCGATGTCTTTTATTTGTTAGTATTAGTACTTTAGTAGTTACCTATGTCATAATAATTACGACTAGTGCTCCGAATGCTTGAACTACAGTTTTATTTTTTGTTTTCGTGGGTAACCTTCAAAAGGCAAACGGTCTTAGGAATGTAGGATTTTCACTTCACTAAAACAACTCCGGTGGTCCCAATCCGCACATGAGAGGAGGCACCTTTTCCTCGTTTGGTCCGTGCTCCCTAGTCTGTGCAACGCCTTTTAAGGTACATCACTGGGTCGACTATACCTAGGTCTACCTTGAGTGCTCGTGACCTCTGTGCTACTGTTCATCTCTTCCCCACTTCGAAAGCCCGTGACCCCAACGTCTCATCTACTTTAACTTTAAAGTGATGCAGGCGGGATTTCAGCGTGGTAGGCGTAGCAACCTGATATAGAGAGATATTCTTCAAGACCAGAGTTTTGGAGAATATATCTCTTAAATCAACTAAGTAATAGTAATTCATTGATTTAAATTCTAGAACCTTTAAGCATGCTAGTGAAAGTGATAGTCACAATTACTATAATTAAATTCTCTGGTTAAATGACACCAACTTTTCTCTTTTGTGTTGCTAAGTTTCCAGCCAATTCGATTATACAACTAAAACGCAGGGATTTTTTTATCCTGATTATTGAATTACGAGTTTTTGACTTATTCCTATTCGGATAAAATGAAAAAGCTCCGTTTGTAGAATAGTATATTAATATTTTTAGTCAATTCTAATATATTTATAATCTAGATTCTGAGATTTAGTATTTTCAGTATACCCTACAGTACAGTATGGTAGTAGTGTAGGTATGTAGTATTACTTAGGGTGATACAGGCTAGAGGCATTCGCCTTGTACAGTGTTTACTTGTGCATAAAGTTAATTAAATAAATAATATTTCAAAATTGACCCCATGGCCCCCCTTCACCCGCCCTTTAGGCGGATCTCGGAAGCAAAGAGACTTTAGGGGCTTTTTTTTCAGATTCATTGAAAGCAATGAGTTAGTCGAAATCATTTTTCAAAGCTCCCCCCCCCCTCCCGCCTTCACCGCCTCCCCCCCGTCTTCACCCCTTTTTTTTGTTAAGCGAAGCGTAGCGTAGGGATAAGGTCACGAATAGTCACGATAGCTTTTCCTCGGTGGTAGGCAGGTCTTGAGTGGAGCGAAGAGGGGAGGTGGCGAGCGAAGCGAGCCGGCGACCTCCGAAGCGTAACGAAGGTTGAGTGGGTGAAGCGTATAAGTAACTCTCATGAGTAACTAAAAAGTGGAAAACCTCCCCTTTTTGCCCCCTTTTTCCCTCCTACCTTTTTCAAAGTTGCCCCATTTGCCCTCTTTCTCCCCCCTTTAGGCGGATCTCCATTTTTTTTTCAGATTCATTGAAAGGGGCAATGCGTTAGTCGAAATCATTTTTCACAGCTCCCCCCTCTCCACCCTTTCACCCCCCCCCCCTTAACCCCTTTTTTTAAACTCGTGTTCTGTTTTGTTTACGGATTCGTATACAGGAGGCTCGGGGAAGTAAAATCCATTTTTCAAATTTGACCCCCTTGCCCCCCTTCTCCCCCCCTTTAGGCGTATCTCGGAAGTTAAGAGACTTGAAACATTTTTTTTTCAGATTCATTGAAAGG
Organism: Diarsia dahlii; assembly: GCA_949775195.1. Taxonomy (NCBI): domain Eukaryota; kingdom Metazoa; phylum Arthropoda; class Insecta; order Lepidoptera; family Noctuidae; genus Diarsia; species Diarsia dahlii. The sequence continues at coordinate 6,665,733 of OX459210.1, read as the reverse complement.
GGCAATGCGTTAGTCGAAATCATTTTTCAAAGCTTCCCCTCTCCCCCTCTTAATAATGAGAAGAAGTTGTCAGATAAGTCTCAGAATTAAGATGTTGTAGTTTTTCTTGTTTAATTCTCATATATTTTGTTTTATATAAGTGTATAATTATGTATTAATTCTTATATTTAAAGTATATATATTTTCTAATTAGGTTTTTGTTATAAATCTACATTGCATTGCATGTGCATTGTCTCTGCAGTATCACCCTAAGTATACAGTATGGTAGTAGTGTAGGTATGTAGTATTTACTTAGGGTGATACAGGCTCGAGGCATTCGCCTTGTACAGTTTTTACTTGTGCATAAAGTTAATTAAATAAATAATATTTATTACTAGTTTTCCTCAAATATATTGTAAAAAACGTTTAACCCACGAAGTAAATAATGATAGCAGGTTTAAAACCGGTGCGTCTAGTTTTCGGTAAGATTTTCGTCTACAACGTGTCGCAAGGTCGCAACAGTGAAAACTCCATTTATTTAAGATTAACAACTTGCAATCATATATACGTATGCACAGCTAAACATGCTGCAAGAGGGTTATTTATTTATTAGGGTAGCAGCTCGGATGTATTTATAAAACATTTATTATTTGTATGGATAAAAAGTATACCTAATTACCTACCACATAATAATATGGTCAGAACTGTAATTGTTTTTTTAATGTTAATTTTTATGTTAAATAAAAAATGTTTTTGAAATGTCTTCTTTTATTTACTATTTGTCCAACGAATAAAAATATGTTGAGGAATCAGAAAAGAAAATGAATTAATTATAGGACATGAAAATTTTATAACACGATTTTAACAGCGTATTCAGCAAAAATAAATGATTTGATTTGACTTATAAAAATTCATCCGCATCGCTGTCAACGGGAAAAGTGGCCAGAAGGCTTGCATTTCCACGTTGGAAAGTAATGCTCATTATTTGGTTCAAAGTCCGTAGAAGCCTGACATACCCTACCGCTCTGCCCAGAGCGGGCGTCATTTGATGATTTCCCGAACACACCCACCAAAAAAAAAAAAGAGTCGACCACCAACCGTCTGAATAATCCAGGGAGACTAGGTATTCGAACCCCACGGCCCTAGTCTGTCAACACCAAACGGCTAAAGTACATATTTATAATGATAAGCCAAGGTTATTGTGCCAGGGCACGCCACGACAGTGGCGGTAAGTCCCCTCTTTGAGGAGTGGCTAGAGAGGAGCCACGGCGCACTCACCTTCCGTCTGACGCAGGTCCTCACCGGACACGGATGTTTCGGGAGGTACCTGTACCGAATCAGGCGGGAGGAAACGCCCGGATGCTACCACTGCGAGGACCGACCGGAGGACACGGTGGAGCACACTGTGGAGGTGTGGGCTGCTTGGGCGGAGCCCCGCCGTGTTCTCGTAGCGGCGATCGGCGGCGGCAACCTCTCGCGTCCGGTCCTGGTGCAAGCCATGGTCCGGGGCGAGGAGGAATGGGACGCCGTCGCCTCCTTCTGCGAAGCAGTGATGCTAGCAAAGGAGGTGGCGGAACGCGAGAGGGAGAGAACCTCTCGTCCCAGCCGCCGCGGGAGGCGCTCCGGGCGTCGGGGGCCACAGGGGCTTCCGGCCACCGTAGACGCGGGCCTGTGGACGGTGAGTAATGGGCTAGCTCGCCGTCCGGCCGTCTTATGACGGCAACAGACCGTGTCGACGACGGCGTGTACGTGTTCCACGCGCGCCTCAAAGAAATGTCAGCAAGGAGGGGCCCGCAAGGGCCGACGCCCGTCGGGGCTGCGGATTATCGAAAGGGATAACGCGGCCTCGGCACAAGGGCAAAGAAGGAACATAGGTGGTTTTAAGTCAGTAGAAGTCTGACACTCCCTTCCGCTCTGCCCAAGAGCGAAGGACCCTTATTTGATGATTTTCCACCCACCAAAAAAAAAAAGGTTATTGTCCCACTGCAGGGTGAAGGGCTGATCTCCCTGCCCTTCTTCCATTGTTCACGATTTAGTGCGATTGTAGGCCAATCCTCTGAAAAAGAATCCAGCTCATCCCGCCATCTCCTTCTGGGCCTGCGGCGTTGTCATTTCCTGCGTTTTGGTATCCACTGAGTGGTAATTTTTGCCCATTACACCTCCGTCCGACCTCCGACATGCGGCAGATGTGACCAAATCAGTTCCATTTGAATTTGGGTTTTGGAGCGAAGTATTATGTTTCTGATGAGGTCTCAAACACAAAACTACCAATTAAGTTATTGTGTTTCCATTTTTTTTCAAAATTGGAAAGCTATGTGTAAACCTTTAATTTTCAAAACCAGCACATAACCAAATCAAAAGATCAGGGTGACATGTTACAAAGAGCCTAGAATTGATCCTATCCATGTAATAAACCTTTTTGTCGCTAAGGGATTTGTATCTTTCGCAAACGGTAATCCGGGGTTTTTTCTTGGCTTACTTACGCGGGGCGGGAACATGCATATTATTATTTTTGGACACAAACAAATTGTAATTTTTCCGGTATCGGCAGTGTGCCGTTTTGCTTTTTAGCAACTGGACTTGTCCACAGTGTGCACAGGGTAAGGCTGGAGGTATTATTTTAAATACATTTGTCAAATTAGCCAGCCAAGGGCGGATCCAGCTTTGGTGCTAGGGGGGGGTCACAAAGAGTCGTGGTCAAGTCACAAGAAGTTATAATTTAATTATAATCATGGATACAAGTAAAAAATAGGTGTTTTATTAGTTTATGTACACACGGCTACACATCAAGCTATACAAAACCAGTTAATCTTGGCCTCACTTTACTAGATCTTTTCGCACAATAAACGATCAGATTATACTAGTTTTGTATAGCTTGATGTGTAGCCGTGTGTACGAGTACGTAGGTACTTAAAATACCTATATTTAAATAACAAAATAATTTTTTCTTTTACCTCTTCTCCCGAAACGCGTTACCGCTTCATCTACCTACTTCAATGGGTAAATACGTTTTTTAGTGTTGAGAAGTGCCAGTCTGGTTAGACGTTCTTCAACCATTGAAGCTCTTAGCTACGATTTGATTCTTCGAAGTGCGATAACCCTTATCCAGAGGGATAAAGCGTTGAACAATTTTCGGTGGATGGACGACTTAGAATCAGAAATGAGAATTGAAGTAGATGAGCGTCTTAAGCGAGACAGTATGGTGGAAGAGCAGGATGGAGGCGCGAGCGAAGCGAGCGCGAAATTTTTTAAAATTTTGGGGGGTGGCAAAGATATTGTCATTGGGAGGAAAGAGTATAAAATACTGTTTTACTTGATTCGAGAAGAGATTCGCTTACTCTTATCTTGGTAGACATCAATCCTCCACTTCCTGAACCAAGCGCCTAAGACAGAGGTTCGGAACATGTGACTGACTCGGCTCGATTAACACTACGATACGTAAAGTTTTTTTTTTTTCATTGCCTCGGAAACAGCCAGAGCCCGAAAGTCTGACAACCAGTCATACTAAGAGATATCTCGTTGTACCCAGTACTAACTGCAGGGCTGTGCAGTGTGCACTGTGTGCAGGCTAAGAAAGCAGTCGTTCCATGTAAAAATCGGTTCAGGCGTTTAGAAGTTATGGTGGATTATAGAAACTCACCAAATAAACATACATAAACCCTAAAAACACTCTATTTTTTTAGCTGTTGTGTAAAATATATAATAAAAACATTATGTTTAACAATTTTAATTAGTGGTCCACCTAGGTCCTGGACCCAGCCCAGGCCCCCCCCTGGATCCGCGCTTGTAGCCAGCGTTTAAAATTTTTCAGTGGAGCTGAATGATGATGATATATGGAAACGTTATAAATAAATTACCTATGATAAGACATTTTTTGTGACTTTTCACAACATTTCCTAGATAAATTTTATGAAAAATATTAATCCTTGTACTATTCTTCTTCTTAGCGTGTCGATGGCAATCTAAATTGTGTCGACCCAGAATTGGGCTACCAGTTTAGGCGCTTTCGGTAGCGTCCATCAGTTCCTGCAGTGAACAACCAGCTGGACACGCAGGGCACGATATTAAATGCCCCATTGTTTGAGGAACAGCACCACATTTACACTCCTGTGCAGAGTCATTTATGTATCTCCACCTCAGCCGGTTTTCTTTACTGCGACCAACCTGGGTCCGGAGTCTGTTTAAAGATTTCCAGGTCAGCCACGGCAATCTCCTTTCCAGGTGGGAGATGTTCAGCAGGTGGAACAAATGGGTGAGGTTAGAATGCACTACCTCGCCACAGCTTTCCGTAGACATCTCGCCAGTGAGTGGGGTGACACACTTCAGAAAGCTGTTTCGGCTTTTCAGCCTTTGCGATACCAGGGTGTTTAAATGTAATGGGTGTCGTGTGTCTGAAGCCATTTGGACTCTTTCTTTAGAGCTTGCCACTGTTCTGCGAACTTCAGCATCTGTACCGGGGTCGGTTTAAGGCAACCAGTGATGATCTTTACTATTAATACAGGGTGGTGCCGACAATACGACAATAAATGAAACCACTGCGCACTGGTAGTTCTAGTTCATAGGAACATTTTTAAACTATTAAATAAATCCTAACACTGAAATCGTTGTCGTATCGACAGCAGCAACCTACCTAAATGTCTTTGCCAAATTATTTTTTCCTTTTTAGGGTTCCGCACCTCAAATGGAAAAAACGGAACCCTTAGGATCACTCGGGTGTCTGTCTGTCTGTCCGACCATTCCCCCCCCCCCCTTTATATCCGAAACTACTAAGCCTAAAATTCTGAAAATAATACGGAAGAAATTAGTACAACACTTATAGATTACAGGAAAACCTATTAGAAGTCAAAATCAAAATCGAAATTATTTATTTGCAAGAAAATACATAAAAATAACATCATGGTACGGAACCCTTTTTTTTTTTGGTGGGTAAAAATCATCAAATGACCCCCTTTTTCCAAGAAAAGCCTCTAGCTTACGAATGAGCAAAGTCTACCTTTTTTTTTTTTGGTACGTGGAAAATCATCAAATGACCCCCCCCCCCGCTCTTGGGCAGAGCGAAGGGGAGTGTCAGACTTCTACTGACTAAAAACCGAACCCATGTTCCGTCTTTGCCCTTGTGCCGAGGCCACGACGTCATCTCGTACTAAAATCCGCGGCCCATGGTACGGAACCCTTCATGTGCTAGTCCGACTTGCTCTTGGCCTTTTTTAGAATAAAAAGTTTTAGATGACTTTCGCTCACAATGGGCCTCATCAGAAAGCTCAAAGTCACCCAAAGGGCCATGGAGAGGGCTATGCTCGGAGTTTCCTTTCGTGATCGAATCAGAAATGAGGACATCCGCATGAGAACCAAGGTTACCGACGTAGCCCGAAGAATCGCCAGACTTAAGTGGCAATGGGCAGGGCACATTGCTCGCAGAACGGATGGCCGATGGGGCCGAAAAGTTCTGGAATGGCGACCGCGAACCGGAAGACGTTGCGTTGGAAGGCCTCCCACTAGGTGGACCGATGACCTGGTAAAGGTTGCAGGAACCCGCTGGATGAGAGACGCACGGGACCGGTCAATGTGGCGACGCACTATGGAAAATAAAGGCACATTTCTGATTATAAATCGATAACTTCTCTATTTCTAAATATTATGTTGTAAAATTTTGCACACATGTAGAGTAGTATATATGGTTTTAAATGAAATGTATTTTAACGTGATTTAATTGAATACTATACATTTAAAAAATAAAATAATTACAAAAGTATCAAAAATTACCATTAGTTCTTTTTTTACACATTGAATAAAAACTATAATGTCTACAAAAAGCAAATATCATCTATTTAATCTCAAAATAAAAATCAATATAAAATTATAACATAACATTTCGCGCAAAAAAAAAAATATTGTGATTAAAAATTGTATGTAGATTAATTTATTAATTGTAAAGTAATATTTGCTACATAATATTTACTACATATTACATAATATTTTATACTTGGTGAATTTCGGGAGCTAAAATTAATTCGTCAATCACTTTCCAAAGACCTAAAGTGTCTTCACGGGTTTACTATTCAGTTTTCCAATGCTGGTGGTGTAGGGCTCTGAAGTATAAAGAAGAGTATGAAACAGGCAGATCAGCTGGTTGAGAGCCTTTTCTAGTATGATGTAGTCAAAAATTTTCATAATCCTTAATGTTTACCATGGGAAGAACTGCAAAACGCTCTAAGACACTTTTTCGTTGAACCAATATTTTGTGAACTGATGATGCCATTCCTAATTACAAATAGATACTGGCAGTTTCCATAGTCTATCTTTTTGCGAAAATTTTCATCATTTATCATCAAATACATATGATAAAAGAGCATGCAGAATTATGTAATCATTTGATCAAATTTATATCCTCTCCTGTACTTTTAGCAGAGTAGCTTACATAGTAAAAAAAATCTGGCAGTATTACTATCATTAGTATTACTACCTATCAATGATAAATTACAAAACATACCACTAACCATTGATATTTAAATCATCATAATCGTTTCAGCCGAAAGGCATTCACTGCTGAAAATAGGCCTCCCCCAAGTGTCGCGACATTGACCTAAATATATAATATGTAAATATATAGTTATGTAGTAGTTACGTCATTAAAATTTAAGTAAATAAAAGTCATAATATTGATTTAAATAGTTACACTTGACATCAGAATAGTAAACGAGCGGTTTTTCGATGTCTGATATTTATCACATTTTTACCAATTACATCAAAAGTAGCAAATAGTAGCGGCAGATTTTTATTTGGTAATGTTTATGAATAGCTAGGCTACAAATTAACATTAAATGTAAAGCGGGGGTAAGCGTGGGTAACAGTTAAAAGTCTCGATGAACTGACAAAAAAACTTTTTTTTCACCTTATTTTATTTTGCAATTATTTTACGTAAATGTTAACATAATATTACATACATATTAATTGTTTCAAAATCTTTAGAAGATGAGGTTTACAGAAATATATAATACATTGTATCTATTCCTACAAAGTTTAACATTGAAATCACTTTGAAAGTGATGAAGTGAGTAGGCTTGACATGGACGTCCGTCAAAACCATATAGTTTGTGGCATTGTAAAAAATTCATTTTATATCACATAAATATTTTTTTCACATTATAGCTTAGTTTGATCCTTAAACTATTTTATAAAATTAAAAAAGTATCTCAATAGCGACATTGGTCAAAACCATTTTTAATCAGCAGTTGTTCTACCATTTTCCATAGTGCGACGCCTGGGGGAGGCCTATGTCCAGCAGTGGACGTCTTTTGGCTGAAATGATGATGATGATGAGATGACTTTATGAGTAGGTAGGTACTTCCATGACCCCTGCAATAACAGAAGTTTTTTTTTTTAAACTTTGCCCTCACTAGGAATTTCTCCTGTATCGTGGTTTCGTTTACAAACATTAACTCACATTCACAAATACCCAGACCCGGAACAACTATCTGTAGGCCTTACAAATATTTGTTCCGTGCGGGGATCGAACCCGCGACACGCAGCGCAGTAGTCCAATCGCTCAGCCACTGCGCCAGACGTGCTGTCAAAAAAGTTTGTTTTGAGTGCGTGCGCTTTCTAACCGTGATTTTTCACAACAAAAAGAAAAGCTTTTCGAACGAAGCTTAAGAAGTTACCGAAAGAAATATGAGACTTTCCATCAATGAACATCTTTAATAACCCCTCCTTTTGGGCTACGCCGCAGTCGGGTAAAAATAGGAACCACTTCCCACTGTACTCGTATTATTTTGTTAACTAAAGGGGGTTTTTAATTTATCCACACGGATATTATGCTAACCCCATCGTACCTTACGAACCAAATATAAACATTGGAATATTACTATGTATTAGAAGGGGAATCACTCTTTCGAGATTTTCACTAAACCACACAACCTCTTTGCAATTGCTGATGTAGGGTTTGCTGAAATGTTTTGAATTAGCCCTATGTCCGGTCCGGAGTGTTTACACTCAGAGAGCTTTAATGATTACTTAGGCCATGACTAAGTAAAGGTTTTGACAGTTTTCAAAACCTTTATTAAGTGATGGCTTAAGTAATCATTAAAGTTCTCTGAGTAGGTGCGGCAGTAATCAGTGATTCCATTTCATTCTTGCTCCTAATACACTCCATCAGCAAATGTTGCACATCTTCAATTGATGCTACCATTTTAATTAAGAAAGCGGACTTTGCCGATGGATAGTGTCCAGAACGTAAGCTTAGTGCTAATTTGGCTTCGACTCAAACTTGTATCCTCGAACCAAGGCACGCGACTTCACGCGAGGAAGCTCGCTCTGAATGACTTTGTACCAAATTCCTTCCTTTTTAGATACTTCATCAAAATTGTTCCTCCATCTGTCAAAGCAAGTCAGTTTAAATTAGGAGCATGTTAATTTGGAGCGAATTGTTGGTTAATTGACAATGGACTGCCGCGCTGCATGTCGCGGGTTCGATCCCCGCACGGAACAAATATTTGTAAGACCTACAGATAGTTGTTCCGGGTCTGGGTATTTGTGTATGTGAGTTTAAATGTTTGTGAACGCACCCACGATACAGGAGAAATTCCTAGTGTGGGGCAACGTTATAAAAAAAAAAAAAATTACGAATGACTATGTAGTATTCCTTTTATACCTGTAGTTTATCACGTGAGTTATGGACAAACTCATACAGTTAATTCAATAGACAGCTTAAGAAGAATAAAAAACAGATTGATGCCGGAGGACTGACAGCGCGCTCAGAGATATTATAAGTTATTCTAGAGGCTTATTTTGTTTTTATAGCATTTTTTTATTTGCGTGATTTGTACACATTTCTATCTTATTAAATCGTTATGAATCCCTAAATTATATGATTAATAATTATTATGGTTGTGAGCGTTGGCGCCTTCGAAGTCACGAATCCAAGTTCATTACAGTGTGTAAACATGCCTTGGTTATAAAATCAGGCGCTTCACAAACCATTGCCAAAGAACTTAGTTTTTCACGATTTTCTGTCTTTGAGTCTATTTTTTTAAATTTCTTTTTGAAGATAATCTAAGGTTCGACTGAAAATAATTACTAAACTCGTTAGTAGTGCTGAATACAACCGGTATAATTGAGTATTGAGTAATATGTGATTCGAAAGTGCTATTAGACCAGTCTGTATTGTCCAAAAACTTTCCCATACACTTTCTTATGGGAACTATTTAAAGTCCATTTTTCTTTTTAAATCACGTTATGCTCAATTTGATTTGACAAAAAAAGAATTAAAGTACTTAACAATCAAAATCATTGTGCTCGAAATAGCTTCATCCGGCCACTAAAGATATAGGGGCTTTTGAAAAGAAATGTTGAAAAGAGAGGGCAATATTCATCCTGCGATGAAGGAAAGAGAGAATTTGTATTTTTGCAATGGTCGAAATAGCGAGGGGTGGACCGAAACTCAAGGGGTAACCAAGGGGTTACAAAGAAAATTGAGTCGGTCATGCGTTTTGTTGTTAATCCGCAAACACGACTTATATAGCATATCAACCTTTGTCAATATCCACTGATTAAGCCACAGACGACGCATAATCGTATCATAAATAAAATAGGTGCCATCCAATTTACTGAGCAAACAAAATCGTAGCCCGCACAGAATCTCGCTCAATGCGCTAACACAGCAGCCCCGCCCTCATCTCTGCGACTCTGCCGCTACAGAGTATAAATTCGCCGGGCGATGTCAAGGTCAATTCAGTTCAAAAACTTCATTCGCTTCGTTCATCTCGCTCATTCGTTCGTTGACGCATGCCATGCGCAGAAGCGAGCAGTTGTACCGTTTGCCGCGTTTATTCATTCCAGTTCCGACCGGTAGTACGGACTCACATACTCCTTCGATTTACTAAAAAGCATTTTTTATATTAAAAAATGGAATTCGTCGGCAAGAAATACAAGATGGTCTCCTCGGAGAACTTCGACGAGTTCATGAAGGCTATCGGTGAGTTTATTTGTGCTGTAATATCATAGTAATACTAAGAAAAAATCAATGCTGGAGCCGGCCGGTTCGATGAGCTACCACGCCGGTCGGTCGAGCCGACACCTTTTTGCACTTATTTTACTTGCATGTTTCTCTATTTTCGCTGTTGTAAAGATGTCCTCTTCTCTTTATAGGTTCTTATAATTTTCTTTTGGAAGATATAGCTCGTTTATGTAAATCGATAAAATTTCATCTACCTACTTGGCCCCATTTTTAGATTCTTCGACTTAAAAGAGAAGCTTTTTTTTATAATTTTTAAAAATGTTCTGTAGGTATATTCTTTACTGCAGCATCCAACTGAAAATGGGATAAGACAAAAAACAGTATTTTTCCGTGATTTGATTTTTTAAGAAAGCAGGTAGGTAGGTACCTACTTACCTTATGTTTTTTCGTGATCTTTAGCAAGGTATTTTACCCTTGTACATTCTATCGTTTTTTTCCGTAAGTAATATTTTCTTTGATAATAACTACAAAGTCGCGAATCTGGATCGATGAATTATTAAAATGTCGTGCGCGTTCATGAAAGCTATCCCACCCCATCTGTTGCTTCAAGATATCACGAGTAGGGAATTGCTTACAAATGTAACCAATCTACCTTCTGAAGTTCTGATATTATATACTAGTATGTAATAGGTATTATTATACACTTCTAGGCTAACACATTAGTTGTGCCTATTGTACTGAAAACCTTGGTTTAACAATGGGGTTTCATGCGTATGAAATGTATTTTTATGTCCTATTGTGTGTAGGTAGGTTGGTACCTGTGTCCTGTATTGCGTTTTATGTCCCATATTTAGGTCACCTGCAATCGATTGACCTAGCTCGTAGCGCAGTCAGACGTTCTAGGTTCATTAGCAGCGTGCACTGCGTTTTACTGAGCTTTACTGCAAAACGCTAATATTTTCTTGAATGTACAAAATGTACATTGGTGAAAAATATAGAATATACTTTATTCTATCTACCCTACGACAAAATTGTTGCACAGAAGCAACCTGTTGCTTCTTTTCATGTCTTTTAGTTACCCAAAACGTTTTGGAGAAAGAGGTCGAACAGTAATAGCATTTTTTTTTAGATTTTTCACGCTAGTTATCCCGAAGGGTGACATAGGTGTACCCTATAAGTCAGTATAAGTCAACCACATTTCGTACAAATAACTGGCGACATGTGGGTAGGTATGCAATTCACTGATGATTCACCGACACTGATGGTGAAAGAGCGGAGCCTTCTAATACAGGCATTGTTTGCCTAAATGGGGGCTCCAAACACGTAATCATGTAATGTTATACCTAATTCGCACAATAAACTATTTTGTATTTGTATTTTTGTATTGTATTTGCAATTAAGTACGCCTTTGCCCAATTATTCGGGCATTGCGTGCGTGATGTTATGTAACTAACTAGAACATTTTTTTTTTCTATAATAAATGAGTCAGTGGTCACAACACCTTGACCTTTGCTACTGAGCAATAATAAATAACTAGGTAAACTATACCTGTGTTAGTTAATCCATTGCATTGTTACTATAGATACGAAAGATAGATAACTGAATAATCCTGCTTATCATTAAACCCATATTTTTTTGCAAAAAAAATATAAATATGTACCTATTACGGGTTAAGGATGTTTTTCTATGGAAATTTGTCATTATAACGAAGTTTTTTGATAAAAATGCACACCGATTTGATAAAATTAACTGATAACAAAATTATTTTGGTACCATTTAACGTGAATATACATAGGTACTTACTTTAGTTACCAAAAAAATTATAATTACCTACAATTTCTAAAAGTTACGGTTACATGTCACATTTTACGACTAATATTGCAAAAAACAAGTAACTGGCTACAAAAATTACCCCTAATGGAGTAATGGCCTAATGCATCTATTTCAACTTCAGGTTACATGTTTTGAGATCTTTCTAGAAAGCTTTAGTCCCTTACCTACTCAATATTAAATTGAAAAAAACTACATAATGTAGGTACATTACCTATGTAATAAAGTAATGCACATAAAACATACATATTACCGCATTGCAGAAGTTAAACCGGTTTTATTAAACGCCCCATGCAGCCTACGTGCATTCATTCCTATTTATATTGTTCATTCTCAACTACCCACGAGTGAGTTTTTATGTCAGAAAAATGTTTAATGTACGTGCTTAGTGCTGCTTTTATTAATTAAAAAAGTGTAAGTGTCTCTGGTCTGTTTAATCAAGACTTTTTTGTTCGTGATGACCACAGCGTTGTTAATTAAAAAGAGTTTTTAAGTGACGTTCGTGGGACTAATGAACCCATTTCTCGAGAATTGTCACATAGTAATTGTAAGGAAAAATGGGAATAGGAGGAAAATGTAAGGCCTTCCTTAAAGGTCCTTTCCTTACACATGTTTATTACCTAAGTTATGTTTAAAAAAAAAATAGGTAAAACAAGAAATTTAAGCTTTCACGGTTCATAACTATATTTTAAATGTCACTTACGGGATATCTTCCGTGATTTTTATTTGTTTTGAGTTCCCGGAACACGGAAGATATCCCATAAGTGACATTTTAAATATAACAAGAAATTTGTTCTAAAAATAATAATGAATGTTAAAAATGCTTATGTTTTTTCACAGAAATTAGTAACTAGGCATATTTGTAGGGCCCTCGAGCTAAACATTAAGGGAAAAAAGAACCAGACGGTAAAACTAAAGAGAAAAATACCGATTTCCAGCAGTTAGGTAGGTATCATATAACAAGAATTTCCTGAAGATACTGTCATGAATTTCTTGTAACTAAGAGATAATCTAAATTGCTTATAAAATTTTACAGCTGATAAAGAAAAATAGCGTTATTCACTTTTACTAAAACTGATATGACCATATTGACCACCTGCAATGAGTGTGCCGATTATTCATCTTATCGGGTCTCAATGGGGGCCACAATAGGCCCCCTTGTAGTCATGGCGATTTAAATGATAACTTGTATTGAATGAGTCTCCTGTTCATCGGTAATGGGTTAAATTGATACATTCTTTCTTGATGAGTGCTTCAATGTTGGGTCAGCCATCAACTTCGATTAGGTCAGATAGTCGATTGGCTGCGACGAATTTGAAGACATTCTTTTATTTTTATTTGGTTTTATTCACTCTTCTTCAATTCTTTGGGTCCTATCCAGTGGTTTATTCAAAGTTTACAGGGTTTTTCCCATTGGTCGTTAGGGACTTAAACATAGGTAAACTAACTAGGTAGGTACACCTTCGGGGAATTCATAATAATTATGTTTAGTTTAGTTTATTTATTAATAATTATACAAATTACATGTCAGTTTGAATAAAAAATAAGAGTACAAATCATTATCCGCTAATCATTATGCGTGATACTATTATGTGGTTCCTTGATTTTTTTTTTCAATGAATATCCCTCGAACCTGCCTTAATATTTTATCGTTTTAATGGGAAAATCAATCCACTTTAGTTTTCATTGTCAATTGCCTAAATCACTTGATCTTTTTTAATTAAAAGATGAAAACTGTATTTCCATCATTTAGTCCACTCAATAAATCACCCATAAGGAGTTGTAGAGTGCGTGAGTTAGGCCCTAAGTGATTTCTTCAGAAAATTGTTCAGGGTGCTTAGAGAGTTAACATACTAAAAGTCCTGACATCTAGGGGGTGAGGCGGAGTGGGGGGAGGGGGTTAAAGTTCCCATTTTTTAGTTTTTCGCTAATATCTTTTAAACGGTGCGTCATGGAGATAAGAAGTCTTCTACGCAATGAAAGCTTATAAAATTATGTACAACTTTTATCATAAACACTTTTTCATATTCTTACCTATTTTCGAACTACACATTCCGGAAAAGTGAAAATTGAAAAAAAAAACTACTTGAATTGAACACTACCTTTTGTGTACTACTTCCTTCACGTTATTTGGGGATAAAAAGTACCTTAAATCTTAAAAAATAATAAAAAAAATAATATTCTGCGATCTCTTACAAGCCTACCTCCACGCACAGTGAGGTTGAAGAGGCTGGAAAGATGTGCTTCCTCAAATGATATGGCGCACCAGCAAGACTGACCTCCCTCAATAAGTACCGATACCAGTGATTACCAGTACGCTGGTGAAAATTTGGAAAAAGTGTTAAGACAAGTGTAGATAAAAGTTTTGATATCCTAACGGCTGTACAGATTTGGATAAAATTTAGTAAATTGATATAGTAGGAGTTGATTTAAGATATAAGATACTTTTTATCCCCAGATAACGTGAAGGAAGTAGTATACAAAAGGTAGTGTTCAATTCAAGCAGATTTTTTCAATTTTCACTTTTCCGGAATGTGTAGTTCGAAAATAGGTAGGAATGTGAAAAAGTGTATAAGATAAAAGTTGTACATAATTTTATAAGCTTTCATTGCGTAGAAGACTTCTTATCTCCATGACGCACCGTTTAAAAGATATTAGCGAAAAACTGAAAAATGGGAACTTTAGCCCCCTCCCCCCACTCCGCCTCACCCCCTAGATGTCAGGACTTTTAGTATGTTAACTCTCTAAGCACCCTGAACAATTTTCTGAAGTAATTGCTTAGGGCCTTGCTCACGCACTCTACAATCTCTTTGTTGACTGGACTAATTGGCGTGTTCTCAACATTATACAAGTCTCGGTTTTTCTAATCTCATCCAGCAACGTATTTAAGTAAAAAAAAACTTTCAGCTTGGTTGCATATTATGTGCCCCGCAAATTATTCACTTCCTTCATTGGATAATAGCGCAAAAACAGCCAAGTTTTTCACCTATCTCGTTTTTGCTAGATTCAAGTAATTTAAGTGGCAATGTCTGAAGAAAATTAGCATGGTTGATGGATAAAACGGCTGAACTTTGAACTTCATTGAGCTATGAGTGAGTTTACAAAAAAAGACAGGAAATGTCGCTAAGAGATAATGTCTGTTTTTTGTATTAATTTAATTAGATACGGATATAAGATAACTGAAGAAAGAAAAACTGTTTGGTAGTTATATACACACTTAATTACCTTAAAGCGTTTTTTAAAACAAGCATTAAAAATATATGTACAAATTCTTCATGGTATGTCATGTGACATGTCTCCATTGCTACGTTCTTTTTAAAAATCCTTAAGTCAAACTGCAAAAAACAATCATACCACTCATGCGATTAATATCATTCAACGAAATAGTGGATAACAAAAACGAACAAAACCAGACAATACGGAGTTAGATTCCTTTAGACCTTGGACTTAGCGCGGACTTTGACTCGAGACTCGACTCGGAAACCTGCCAACACTATTTACACTACGACAAAATGTATTTTGTGACAAATACTTCGTGCAGTTTACTTATGAATCATAAGAATACAAAGGTCAACGATCTACTTTTACGTAACATAATCACACCATGCAATATTTGTCTTAATTGTTTTGTATTTTCTAATTTCATACTTATGCGGTTTTCAAAATTGACCGACAGTTGCACACTTTTACAGAAATAAATGAAAATATTATTGTCTCGTTTTTGTTCCTTCTTTTTTCGAAGTCATTCTTAGCTAACCCATTTTAAACGACAAGTTGTTATATACTTTTAAAAATAAATCACAAATGACGTCCTAACAAGGATGTCAAGTGTGATTTATTTTTAATAGTTTAGTTGCAATAAAATATGGTAGTGGAAAATTTTATGTCTTCATAACATAGTAATCTATTTACAGTTTTACACGCCTAACGTATCTTTATTTAGAATGGTCATAAATAATATGTTTGCTGTGATAACAGTTTCATTTATTTTATAACAATAAAAAATCGTATAAATATCGTATAAGTAAGTGATGTTTGATTTCATGCCTATAATATAGGGTACCTTTGAGTGACAATAAATCAGTAAGCCAATTTTCAAAAAAATGCAGCAAGTTATTAGTAAATGGTTTAAAAATGACTACCAGTTACTACCATTTATGTAGGTTATCTCTATGATTTCATATAAAAGATATGACCGTTAATTCACACTCAATCTGCACTCTATGACTCATTTCTTTTTTCGAACGACCTCTGCTAATAATGACACTTTTGGCTGTATGTTTGCATGGAAACGACCATATGGGGGTCTAAAATGGCCACTTTTGCAGATCATAATGTGAATTGCGTTTAAAAGCGTAAAATGGACTTTTCATAATAAAAACTGCGTCTGTGACTATTTTAAGAATGTTAACGCAATTCGTATTATTTTCCTACTAAGATGTATTTTACTAAATTGTTACAGACGCAGTTATTATAATGAAAGGTCCATTTTACGCTTTTTAACGCAATTCATATTATGATCTGCCAAAGTGGCCGTTTTAGACCCCAAGTACTTAGACTGTCAATTGATATTACGTGCAAATCAATATTGGTAGAGAAATGTATATCCTTGTGGTTTATATTACGTTACCTACATAAGAAAATTATGTCAATGCACGCTGGGGTTCTTTGCGAATTTGAAACTGGCGTCGGTTTTTGCACAGATTATGATTCTTGCGGAATTTTTAGAGCTTTCCTTGTTATAATATAGGTACGCTTTTTTCTTGATAATCTTTCCATAATTTCAGTTAGACAACGGGGCTCATTTTATAAAAGAAATAGAGAGCCAATTTTAGAAAATAATCATTCAAAGTCCCCTTACATAATTTAAAAGTGTCATCGGCCTCATAAATAAACGAGTCGTTCCATTTATGTAAAATCTCGGGCATTGATTACTCAATCAACTTGTTAAAGCATGCGGGCAACCAACAATACGGGAGATTTATTTCCTTCAGACCTACCACAACAGAATATCCTTTCAATTAATTAGGAAGGATCGCACGAGAATATCCCGACATAGTTTAGCGATTAAGCTGCTATTGGACGACGACTGTCGGGCAATTGTCGTAAAATGGACGACAATCAGCTTCAATTGCCGTCAATAAGATACCGAGACGGTTTGTTGAGAGACGGCCATTTTCTATAACAATACTGATCGCGAGTTCCGTTTTCTATTTGTGTGCATGTGTGATTTCCATGCGTTTATTGGACCCACGGTCAGAGGTTACGTCGTATGATTTTTTTGTTTAGAAGCTTCTAGCACTTGAGGTTTTATTGATTTGCGGGGCGTACACGGAGTAGTCAACGCAATATTGAACGCCATCAAAGCCAGTTTCCTTTCTCGGATGCAAATTATATTTCTAGAGTAACGACCAATATTTCTAGTCAGTTGCATAAGAAGAACATTGATAAATAAGTCAGCCACCCTTGTCTGAAAATAGATATCGGAAGATTGTCCGTTTGGCAATAGGGCAGTCTTAACATTATATTAGTTGTGGCATCTATTTATTATTGAATAGGGCATTTATTAATAAATGACGGACGCTTTGATGGGAAAGATATGGAAATAAAACGTCCTACCATTCATATGGACAAATAGTTGAACACTTGAGTGTCCTTTACTGTCCTCTAAGAACTTGCATACGATGTTCCCAGGATATATTGATCATTCCGTGACATTTGAATACATGAATACAGTACGAACAAATTATCTTGGCAGGTCTGAACATAGGCTCTGCGAACTTTTACGCATGTAAACTTGAGAAGAAAACTGTTATTGCCAGATAAACCAATACCTATACGATCAGAAAATATCTAAATTATACAGTGAGAAATACAAATAAAATAAATATCATAACACTTTTATACATTAGTTGTAACAAAATAACCTGCACGAAGTTCGGACCTGCCAAGATAATTTGATTGCACTGTAGTTGCTTGCAGTAAATTGAGCTTTTGAATACGAATATCCTCTCAGACATGTGATCGGATGAGTCAGGATAGACACAGATTATCATCTTAACCGATTCAAAGATCAATTGATGGCAATAGACTGAACAGTCAGCCGTTTCCTTTGCTTGAGTCAGAGCAGCGGATATGGTCGGTGTAAGCCTACGCAGCCATTTTATAATCCGATCTGTCATTTGAACTTGACATTGTGTTGCGTTTGCGTTACGAAGATTTATTGAATGCTGTTTGCTTTGAACGAATTTAGTTAAATGTAGAATAATTTCATGCACAGGGTTTTAAATATAGGTAGTCATTTAAGACAGCAATTTTCATTTCTGTTTCCAATACATAACATTGCAAACAAAAATAATATATTTAAATAAAAAGAGAAGTCCTGACTGACTGACTGACTCACTCATCAACAACCAGCCCAAACCCTTGGACCCAGAAAGCTGAAATTTTGCACAGAGGTTCCCTTTATAATGTAGACAAGGAATAAGGAAGGATTTTTAGAAATTCAACCCCTATGGGAGTTAAATAGGGGATGAAAGTTTGTATGGAAAATCGTCATTTTCATGCGGGCGAAGCCGCTGGCAAAATCTAGTATTTAAATAAAATACCTACGATTCTAAAAAATACAAAAATCAGGTGATAGCTAAAATAATTCATTAATCTGCAACTTAATTAACAAAACCAAAGCATTTTTAGACTTTCAGTAGACCGTTAACAAAAACAGGAAAAAAAAGTTTTATGGGTTGTTCCATTTTGCATTCATGCTTATCAAAAATTTTTAATGAATGACCCGTGCACTGGTTAGTGCAATATTTTGTAAAAACTTGCGAATATATTTTATTTGCCATTTTTTTTTTTATTGTAATCTTTCATTGCTTGACTTACTACTGGCTACTTACTGGGTTACTTAATTTCGCAGTGGTAATTAACGTAATAAATGTTTCATCCATAGTTTATAAGTTCACAATAATTATACTTAGTTAGTGCATAAAACGTTTTTTAAGAAAAAAATGTCTTAACTAAATATAAAACCGTAAAATGCTAATAAAGCTTTTTAAGAAAATCAAATCGAATATTATTCATAAAGTTGTATACATATTTAGAGCAGACACTTATCGTAATAATTACCTACGTTTTTGCTTTTATTAATCAAAACTTGTTAAATAATAGGTACCTAATGAATTCCGTACTGACGTAAAACTTTCTTTACTTGTGAACCACATTGTATGCAAATACGGTGTCTATAACGACGAGACAAAGTCCACAATTTATCAGAATTTATGAAAATAGACATTTTTTTTTCTTCTTTTATCTAATAATGTCAGAAGAAGGCTGTAAGTATAAAATGGCACAGCCTTCGTAGACTTTCATGAAAAAAAAGACTAACATTGCACTTAATCGTTTTATACACCGAAACTTGAATAATTTATGAGTGACAAATACATCGAACGATAAAGCTCTAGACTTTGGTACTCTCATAAAATTATTATCAATTAGTTACTAACCTAGTACCTACATTAGGTCGATTAGGTAATTTATATTGCTATATTTAAGCATGTTCCAATCAAAAGATATATATCTGACTTAATCTTGACATGGTAAACTTATTTAAAGCCTTATATTTATTATCGTTTGTTTGATAGATTACTTACAATAGATATTGACAATCTTTTTAATAATAAATGTCCCCCACACCCTTATTGTCCTTATTGTCTGTCATAATGTCCGCTTCGCCCCTATAATTTATTAATCTTTATCGTAATCTACACTAATATTATAAAGAGGAAAGATTTGTACCTATTTTTGTATGTTTGTATGTTTGTAATGAATTGGCTCAAAAAGTACTGGGCCGATTTCAAAAATTCTTTCACCCTTGGAAAGCTACATTCACCCTGAGTAACATAGGCTACTTTTTATCCCTGTATTCCCACGGGAACGGGATCTACGCGGGTGAAACCGCGGGACGTCCGCTAGTCATACATAACTTTATTAGTCCTCCTGACCGTTTTCGGCCTTGGCGGTCAATTTTGGCGGTAATAAGCCATCACTGCGGGAGTTATTAAAGTGCACAGGTGCGCTCTGAAACTGTCTCTTCATGAGCTCTTCCTTCACTTTTAACGTCCTATGGAAATGGAACAGTAATCCGACATGACTGGAGAGAGATCATCAGCCCGCAAGACGTCTTGGCGTGCTTTCTTCCGAGGCTCGGGAGTAAATTGATGTCATTAATTTTGCATGTGATGTGACTTACCATGACTAGAAGGTCTGTGAAGCCTTCATTGAAAAAAAAAACTCAACGATAATTTGCAACAAATACAGCAATCTTCTCAATTTCAGTGAACACGAATTGACAATTTATTGTCCACTTACATTAGATAGGTACCTACTGAAGAATGGAAAAATATACCTATTAAAAGTGCGTCGACCATTTTTTATCTTGTGCACAATGCTGCAACGCTGATACGGTAGGTAAATGGACATTGAACCTCTGTATTTATCTCGCTGGCATTCAATCTTGGCGCCGTATTTATTTTTAAGCGCGAATGATGAACGAGTGAACGAAAGACCTATTTTCGGGTTGTTAGACGGTGATGAGTGTGTCATACATTAGTGAAAGTGTTTGTTTTTTTTTTATCAATAAACAGAAGACAAGGGACAAAGTTATTTGATAAAATATAAACTGTTAGGATTAAACTGAGTTACTATTAACAGTGGTAAAGCTATATTTCTCTGACAGTGACATTTAAAACTGCAGAACCATCTGAAACGATTCTCGCATAAGTACCTACTTCTTCTTTTTTTATTCATGCCTTTGTCATACAGTATAGTCAGTATACATACATAAACTCATGCCTCATGCCCCATTTTCCCATGGGGGTAGGTAGGTAGTTAGTAACCAAAGAACGTTACCCGCTACGATTCTACATGCTAACTCCTTTTGCTTTGATGATGATGATTTTGACCAAATGTATGAATGTGTTGGACCACATCCATACATTTGGTCACAAAACATAAAAAATTAAAACAAAGTATTCGTAGCCATTTTCCTATTGCAAAATAAATATTTTCCATGAAACTGTTCAAACTACACGTTTCTCTTGCTTTGAGTGAGCCAAGTTGCATCAACATCAATTTGTCATGTTAAGTTGATAAGCAAAAATAAGAAAGGAAAAATAGGAAAGGAAGAAAGGGAAATCGAACGCCGAGTCGAAAACGCCTGGAAAAGCTCCTGGTCCATGAAGACGCTAATGAAGGGTGATCTGCCGGTTTCCCTGAAGCGCAAACTCATCGACATGTGCATTCTGCCCGTCCTAACCTACGGTGCTCAGACATGGTCACTCACCGAGACTCAGAAGTTCCGCCTTGGAGTATGCCAAAGGGCAATGGAGCGCAGTATTTTGGGTGTCAAAAGGCAAGACAGGATACGAAACACCACGCTGCGCTCCAAAACGGGTATAGTGGACGTGGGCAAGAAGGCTGCTAAGTTAAAGTGGGATTGGGCGGGTCACGTCAGCCGCATGCAAGATGGCCGCTGGGCAAAAGCCTCAACACGATGGATGCCGGAAGACGGACGGCACCGCCGAGGCCGGCCTAGAAAGAGGTGGCGTGATGATTTAGACGCGTACCATGAGGGCTGGTTCGAAGCGGCACAAGATAAGAGCTCTTGGAAGGAGTTGGGGGAGGCCTTTGCCCAGCAGTGAGACAGTACAGGCTAAATAAAAAAATAAAATAAATTGATAAGCACCAGACGGTGTTAATCAAATATTTATTAGAGATCAGAGGTGTCAAGTGCTGTAACTGCTGTAGTAAACATCGTGCTTACTAGATAGGTAAAGTACCTACCTACTTAGCAACAATAGCAACATTCTACTTTGGTTGAAAAAGTATGAAGTGTTGCGGATTTTCCTTCTACATTTCTTATGAAATAAGTAGGTTCACGTTAATATTTTATGTACCTATTGTGGTTATGGTTATTACATAAAGAACGAAATAATTTAACTTTACTTTGTTAAAATATAATACTGGAGCAGCGGTGGCCCTGTGGTGGGGCCCCGACTTCGAACAGTAGGTCGTGGGTTCGAACCCAGGCAGGCACATTACTTTGTGTAATTTATTTCATCACCGCTACTCTCAAAACGGTGAAGGAAAACATCGTGAGGAAACCGTCTTATAAGCAAAAAAATTCGAAGACATGTGACTTCTACCAATCCGATCTGGGCCCGCGTGGTAGATTATAGCCCATCCCTCTCAAATGAGAGGAGGCCTGTGTCCCAGCAGTGGGAACATTAATAGGCTGTTGATGATGATGATGAATATAATACTTGCTTACCTACTTAGGTATTTGTAGCTAATGTGAAATACCTAGATACAAATCGTTCGTAGAAATAGGTAATATTCTGGAAAGTTTTCGCTTTCTGTTTCAATTATAGGATCTTAACATAATTAGGTACTTAGTTCTACAGTATCGAATGTAGAGCACTTTTTATGTAATGTTGTTATAGGATCTACTACCTACTACGAAGTTCTGAAAATTCAGTAGCTGTTTCAGTTGTTATACAATGCATTCAAACACAACGATATACCTAAGAGTTAAAAGAGTTTTCTGGTGTACCTATAAATACCATTATTTTACCAATATTTTACATTAACCTCCTCACTACAGGAACCACTTTTTATGTCAGATTTACTTAATTCTTATTCAGGATTTAATTTTATTTATTTAGTTCAGACCATAGATCCATAAAGTGTTAGTAAAAACTTAACCTATTGTTAGTAAATAATAAATTACAAAATTACAAATTATTTTAATTGGCGACATGCACGTCCGCGCGTACATGCCTACCCGCCCAATGCCTAATAAATGGCCCATCAATTTTGTCCGCCAGTGTAGCTAGAATATTGTTAGGGCTGCCCCTGAATCGCCGTAGCATTGATGCACATCGCTTGCGCATGACGGCATAAAAGTCATCAAGCCTCGCTTCAGCAAACATGCCTGATGCGCTGCAAAAACGAGGCAGCTAGGGAATGCAATCTCGTACGAGATTTCCGCCTAGCGAGATCTCGCGAGACTCAAAACCCAGTCTCGCGAGATCTCGCAAATTACGGGATCTCGCGAGATTGAGAGAATCGCAATTAAAACATATGCAAATGCTTGTTTTAAGAACTAGTAATTGACATGATATGTAATTAAATAGAAACTGCGTTGCTTAGTTATAAAAATAATGTAAGTTTTATTTTAAAAATCAACAGAGTACTTATTATTTTGTCTCTAACTCTAATAACATTTGTTTATGTCTATAATTATTATACCTACTGTAGCTAATCAGTTCAAATTCTTACAATATTGGTAACAAAACAATAATTATCTATATTTAGTCCTTTGTAAATTATTACTTTAGTTTCAATAATTAAGAGTAATAGGAACATTACTTATGGTAAATAAATACAGCAAAACAAAAACTTAACTTCACAAGTTGTTAAATAAATGTTGTGAGATCGTATTAATCAAATAAAAAAAGTTTAAAGTAGAAGTCAGATGAAGTTATCAAGGTACGGAAAGGCAAGTTAGTTTGTCTGAAAATGGCTTCTCAAAAAACACATCATGTCGAGAGTATCCTCTGACAGACGACTTCTGAATTTGCATGCCAAATACCCTGCTGCTGAAAAAGCTCGTTCTGCCTCAACACTTGTGGGAACCACAGTTGAGAGGCAGTTATGTACGAAATTTAAAAGTTCCCCTCTTACTCCACCAGCTTCGTACAAATTCATTTCTTTTTTTATTAAAATGTCTAAAGTATTTGTTGTAGAATTTGTTGAGCGAGCAGTGGGCTGTTTCAGTGCTTTC
Source organism: Diarsia dahlii (assembly GCA_949775195.1). Taxonomy (NCBI): domain Eukaryota; kingdom Metazoa; phylum Arthropoda; class Insecta; order Lepidoptera; family Noctuidae; genus Diarsia; species Diarsia dahlii. The sequence continues at coordinate 6,642,124 of OX459210.1, read as the reverse complement.
AGCGATTTTTGCAGCTTTTCATGAAGTGTGATATTTTTTTCCGCGCCGCCTTGCAAAATGAGCCGGACGGCCGGACCTCGCCCCCGCGAGCCCGCCTACCCCTCTTGTCCTGTGCCCGCGCCAGGCGCGGCCGCACGGCCGGCCAGGATCCAGTTCGCGCGCAGCCGCGCTATGAAAGAAATACACGTCGTCACGCTGCATTCGTCGATCTCGTTATCTCGCGAGATCTCGTACGAAATTTGACGAGATACAATCTCGTAAAATATGGCCGGGATCTCGGCGAGACGAGATTGCATTCCCTAGAGGCAGCCCCAACAACATCCTCAGTGCATTATTATATTGCACGCGCAGAGCATTGTAAGCCTTCTGCGTATACCTCACCCACAGGCTGCACGAGTAAAAAGACAGGCAATAAGCCTTGAACAGAGTCATTTTCACCTCCTTAGTACACCGTGCAAACCTACGAGCAAGCATATTGCATCGGGCTGCCAATGCCCTGCGCTCCCTATCAATATCTTGATCATCTGTGAGATCATCCGTTACCACATGGCCGAGGTATTTAAATTGAGTAACAACCTCCAACAGAGTTCCTCGTAACCTTACAGGTGGAATATTTACAGGTGTATTATTGCGCACCTTAAAAACTATTGGAGGTCGTATATATATATGTATATACTGGCCTGCGAGAAATAATCATATGTAACACATTGCTGTCATTGATTTAAATAAGCTTAGTTACGGGTTGTTTATATTCTATTGTACTTTATAATTTGCTCGTAAAATATTAACCACGAATGTGTGTGTGCTGTCCCACTGCTGATCTCATCTTTATTTCAATTAAAACAACAACTTTACTCTTATCAGCATTATACCTCAAGCCATGAGCCTCCGCATAACTCTCACACATGGCCAACAATTTTCTTAGACCGCAGATTGAGATTGAGATTTAAGCTCTATGGGGGTTACTTTACAAGTGAAAAAATACTGAAAAAAATGTATTCCTGAAAAAATGGGTTTTTTCTTATGTCCTTCTATTAGGACAGTTGCAGGCTACTGAGGTAGGCTACTGACTTCTATGTACTTTATACAAGACAGTTACAGCCAACTAGTTTATATTATTTTAGATTAAAATAAGACTAGCCCATATAATAATCAATTTTTTATTGGGTTTTGACATTTTAATGTAACAACACCACGGACTTGTTGTAAATCCAACATGTGACTGCTAAATTGCCATCTGCTCGTGCTTTTATTTTGCAATAATCCCTTGGCTTTTTCATGAAACTTATCTTCTTCTAATACATATTTTTTGGGTATTCAGATTCCCATAATAGCCCATGTAGTTTGAAACCCTTTGCTCAATATTTGATCATACGATTTGATGGTAGTGAAACAACTATAAAAAAGAAGTGGTGGTCTGGTGCAAGTGCTTCCGTACTTCCGCCACTTCAATATAATTTTTCATTTCCTCAACTGTAAGACCAAGAGAATCTACCTTGGAGATGTACATTGTTCTGTTTGTACATTCAACCATCCGCGTATGTATTTGGTCATCTCTGTAACGTTCAAAAAACTGTTCAGATGTTCATCCATGATCGAAATTTGGCATGTATGTTGGTTCATGAAGATTAGTTCCATGAGAATCAATATGTCCACTTTATAAATTCACAATATCATGTTGAGATGGTATTTGTGTGCGATCTGGCTAAGCTGGTCTTCGAGGACGACGAGTAGATCTTCCTCGCCGTAAACCAAAGCCAGAAGCCTGTCGTATTATAGAACAAGTTGCTGAAACTGACGATCAATTGAGTAATCACTGGATTCATGCCATCTATGCTTTTGTGAATCCTGGGAGGGTTTACAATAAGGGGGTCTTGGTAGTCTTCATCGCTGACAAAATGACATCCCATTTCGTCAGAAATACTAAGATTTTCGCATCAGAACAGGTCAAAACAAATTGTAAATAAAAAAATAATTTACATTATTCACTGACAAGTACCTTCACAGAGGACATAAGAACAGTTATTTGAGCAGTAGTACTCTGCAAGGTTCATATATACAGGACATAAAACTTTTATCTTCAATGACAACAAAATAATGGTGAAATACTAGTGAATATCGATAAATTAGACTAAATCTACTATTCGTAAACGTAATTTGCATAGCTATTGATATCGATAGTGACATTTTCATAAGATTCTAGGAGATTGAAATTACCCTTGCCAAAGTGTACTCCGGCATGTCTCCATCTAGAAGCCATTTCAGAACAACTAACCTGCCATTGAGCTGTCAAATATTTTTTAACATGAAAAACAATCTTCACTAGATATCACTACGTGTTTTTATTTTTCGCGACGTGAATATTTAACTGACAAGATTTTTTTGTTTTTTATGTTCTGTGGGTAGGACAAATTCAGTCAGGAGGTTAAGCGACTGCCAACCTACCTGATTTTCAAGCCTGACTGTACGGTCCCTACCTATCAGGTAGGTACTGAGTACTTATCTAACACTAACCATTTAACCAAAGTCAAAATTGAACTGAGTATACAGATAACCTATCTAATCAAGTTTTTTGGTCACACTCACACCTCTTTTATTTACCTATCCACTTCTACTTGTCTATGAGACACCACAAATAATAATGGAAACATTTTTCAGAACTGTCTGCTTACGATAAAAGTAAAATATCAAAGGGCCCGACTTGTTGAAAGTGATAATTTAAATAAATATATTTGGTAAGATAACTCATATCTGATAAAAACGAACATTTCCTAATAAGATAGATATGGAATGTGATTAAATTTTGCAATTTTTATGGCATTTATTAAGTAAGACCAAGGAAGACCAAAGAAACAATTGATGGACTATGTTAAAAATGGTATGTTATGAAAGAAGGAAGGAAGTAACGTCATGCTGCGCAAATGAATTGGGATAATTTAACTCTTTAAAAAAATGAAGTAGACAGGATAACTACGTTTGGTAGTCAAAAATTATTACCAGTAGCATAGATTTTTCCTTTCAAGAGGCGGTGTAAGTAACCCCATTGAACCAGGAGGCGCCTAGTCATAAAAATCAATGAGCATAAAATGCTTCTGCTCTTCGATCAATAATAGTACTAGATTAAGCATCAGGAATAGAGTTGGGTAAATAGCCGGACGCTTTGAGTTATTATCGATTATAATCCATAAGTAGCCATTAATAGCCTTGCAATGGCTAATAACCCTGCTATTAATGTTTTGTTAAAAAAATAAAAGTTTTATTGTATAATCTGTGGGTGTGAACTTAAATTGGGTGCGTGTACGCAGTGTTATTCAATGTATTGTTATTCTTTTTATTTATTTACACTTTTTGTTTGTGAAAAAGTGTTTATAATAAAATAAATACACATTTTTCGGGAAATTCAGTTCTGTTAATAATTTAGAGATCCAATACTATAAAAACCATAATTCATTTGTGATTTAACCATCTACATAATTAATTACTTGACATAACAAAGCGAGCTAAGCGAGTAGGTGTATGTATACCTATAACTAATTTTAACCGATACGTAAAAATGTAAGGTACCTACATTATGTAGGTTACTTATGCCCGGTTGCTGAAGTCCTCAGATAACTTCCCACTAACTATTGGTTCACTAACAAGCTTAAGTTAAACGTCGGTCAACTGTCACTGCGTTTCTGAATACGAAACGCAGCACTCAATAATTAGCTAACCGATAAGTAGTTCCTTAGTTGCCGATAGATGGCTCTGTTTACGAGAGCGCGTCTAAAATTGATTTTATTAGTTGAATTCGTCTTTATTACCGGTTTTATTTATTAAATATATTTTTTAAAATATAAATTAGTGGCTTAAAAATGTTTTATTAAAAAAATATGATGTCATTATTTATGGGCACCTGTATGATTCTGTATGAACGACATCTTCGACTCTGTGGTCATCTTCGTTTTTTTTAAACGAAACGTTTTTTTCTCTCGTCTCGGCTGGCGACCCACACCCAGGGTTGATTTATTGCTGTTTTTGTTCAAACTTCTCATTGTTACGGGTTCCTTTAGGTGATAGTGACCGGGGTTCATTGCAAACAGATGTGTCTTAACAGTTATGGAACCGATAAACGCCCAAAATTGGTCAGTTAAGTCAATCTCAGTTTAAACGGAGATTCTCTTACATCGCGGTGTTCAGAAACGCACTTTCACAAGTTATCGAACCAATAACGCAAATGAATATATAAACCACCGATAAAAGTGCCTCAGAAACCGGGCATTAGTAGCTCTTTTCTGTGAATACGACGTAGGTAAATTATAAACAATGGAAAATACTCGAGCGGTTAGTAGGTAACATGCATCCCCGCACCCCCGCACCTCTCGTGCTATCTCTTTCTGGCGCTAATATTTATTCGTGCCAGAAAGAGATGCATTAAATGCACAAAAAATGAAATTTCGATACGGAAAGTGATTTCCACATGGATTCGGAACCTTTCTCTCCAACATCAGAAATCGATGAAATATTCTGTGACTGTAATGAACCTGTACTTCTTAATACACCAGAAATAGATCCATTAGCGTCCGATCCAATCGATATAGGTACCTAGACCTACCAAACTTAGGAGATTTTGAAGAATCCAGTGTTTCTACTTAGCCTGATAATTATTTTTGAGCAACAAACAAAAAAAAAACAACTAAAAACGAAAATAAAAAAGAAAAAAATCCCAAATAAATGACTGATTATGAATTTAAAAAAAACTAAGTACCTACATAAAAAATCTAATTATCAAAAATCAATGTAAATCATCATCATTTCAGCCAAAAGACGTACACTGCTGGACATAGGCCTCCCCCAGGTGTCGCCACATTGACCGGTCCCGTGCGTCTTGCGTCCAGCGGGTCCCCGGTCCACCTAGTGGGAGGCCTTCCAACGCAACGTCTTTCGGTTCGCGGTCGCCACTACAGAACTTTTCGACCCCATCGGCCATCCGTTCTGCGAGCAATGTGCCCTGCCCATTGCCACTTAAGTCTGGCGTTTCTTCGGGCTACGTCGGTAACCTTGGTTCTCATGCGGATATCCTCATTTCTAATTCGATCACGCAAGGAAACTCCGAGCATAGCCCGCCCTCTCCATTGCCCTTTGGGTGACTTAGAGCTGTCTGATGAGGCCCATTGTGAGCGACCACGTTTCGGACCCGTATGTTATCACTGGCAACACACACTGGTCATAGACTTTCGTCTTGAGCTCGTCCAACTTACCACAGTGTCTCAAGTTGAGACACTGTGGTAAGTTGGACGAGAAGGTAACGCGCAACTTCCCGAACGCTGCCCAGCCGAGTCGGATTCGACGATTGACCTCTTTCTCGAAGTTAAACCTACCCAACTGGACTGTTTGTCCCAGGTAGACATAATCGTTCACAACTTCGAGTGTAAAGTCTCCGATCTTGATTGGAGTGGGTGTTACATGAACATTTAACATGACCTTGGTTTTGTCCATGTTCATTTTAAGACCCACTCTTTCGGAAGCTCTACTGATGTCATCGAGCATTGTACTGAGGTCTTCCATGGTCTCATATCTCAGACGTCATATCATATAGTGGTCATGGCTGAGACTCTCAGTCATGACTACTATATCGTCGGCAAACCGAAGGTGAGTGATGTACTCGCCGTTGACGTTGATGCCAAGTCCTCTCCAATCCAGAATCTTGAAAACATCCTCCAATGCAGCGGTGAACAGTTTCGGAGATATGACGTCTCCCTGTCTCACACCGCGCTGCAGAAGGATAGGTTCCGAGGTCTGGTCCTGAAGTCGTTCTGATATGGTGGCGTTTTTGTACGAACACTTCAATGTCAATAGCTGATTGTAATTTTTTAAATGGGTTAGATTAGTTTTAAATTGTACATTTATTTACCACAAAGAAAGATGATGAAAATGAAGTCTAATCTGACAGTCCTAAGCCTGAAAACCATGAAGGGAACTTTTCAATTACTAAAATACATTAACAGCAGGGTTATCATCCATAATTGCTATTTATGGCTATTAACTGCTATTAATCGATTATTAGCCGGCATGATATTAACCGGATTATTATCATTGCCCAACACTAATCAGGAACAAAACTAAGTCGCTCAAGTGGCCACGTTTGCACACACGTAAACATCTACATAGCATCTTAGAAAAAAGTTCAATATTATCAACAACTTCAGATGATTGTAAACCTTAACACTTAAACATAACGTTTAATTATCATTGTAAAGTATATTTATTTAAGCCCTTTCATCGGAGAAAGATTAGAAGCAAAACATTTTAAATGTCGCTCCAAAGTAAAAAGTCATCAGTACAAAAATATTCATTCTAAAATGAAGCTTAAACTCTAAGCAATACGGTTAAAAGCATTTTGTGCACAATGTCGTGCTTATTCTATTGCGGAACTAGCGTTCCCTGTTCAAGAACACGATACAATATTTGGTGCGTTGTAGCAAACATTGGCCAAACAATTATAATATTCGCTGATTTAATTATATTTACAGTTTAATTATGTTTAAATATTACGAAAAAGCACATAATGATATTAAATTACCGAAAAAAAGATATTCCTTCCAAAACCTTGGTGTTACGGTGGTTATTTACGCAGTTTTTGAACGCATACTGCGGTATTTTGACGTCTTAATGTTGGCTATGATTGGACCATACTGATTTGAAATAAGACCACAAATACGTTTGTGGTCTTATATTTCGGGCCGTTTTTGAAGCGCTTATCGGGAATCTAGTACATTATTGATCGAAGCTTCTGCTACTAGCTAGGCGCCCCTTTTAGAAAAAAATCAAGGGCAAAGGAATCATATTTATTCATTCCAGCTCAAGTACTTTATATCTATGATCGATAAGTGCTACTCTATAATTCAAACAAATTGTTATTTGATTGACAAAAACTTTCCTCTTCCACGCGTTCTAAATTGAAAAATTGCGCCAATTTAGAGGTCATTGGCCTTGACGTCACGCCATGCGATACTACACAGCTACAGCGGTACCGACCAATGGCGACGCGCCGCGCCCACTATTCAACCAATGGGACCGCAGAATTGTTTATCGATTCATCTGTGCGTGTTGTTAATAATTGAAGGCATGAGATGAGAGAACTTGCGACTGATTTTTACAGTGAACGATTTTCACTAGGCATGTTATTACGGAAATCTGATTCTTATCTATGGAAATATGCGTTTTGTTTTGTCTCTTCCCCTTTATGGTACATACGGATGCTCATTTGACTGAAATTGTACACGAATCTTCGGAATTCGTAATAGGAGCCAGAATTGGCGGGAAGTTAGTCATAATCTACGTGGGTGGTTGGCCTGTTTGGATAGACAGACTAGACTAGTGAGTGTCTAACTGTAGAATGCACTTGAGGAGCCGCATTCTTGCGCGTGCATTCCTGCACTGAGGCGTTGCGTTGGTCCACCGGGACACAGTACCGGGACTTGCCATACACTTGTACGCTAGGTTCGTATCGGTACTTTAGTTTTTTTTTTTTTTTTTTTTTATATGGGCTTACTCTTGACTTCAATCTTGCCCTAAGGGCAGAGATGACGGTCGACGATGGAACGAGTTTACCCAGAAGAAGCCTATTTACTCGCGACTGAAATAGATTGGGGTTATATTATGAACTCGGGAAAACCGACGCAGGCAGGGTGTTCCACTCCTTGGCTGTACGAATAATGAAAGACTTAGCAAAACGCTTCGTTCGTAGTTCTTATCAAAGACTATTATAGGTTCTTAGAGATGCACATGGATGTTTTAGCGCGTGGTTTAATTCGGAACTACTTAATACCACCGCCATCTTTACCATAGACAAATTTAACAAATGTGTACCCAGAATCTGTGACCCAGCGTCCCCTTCCACGGCCAAGAGAACTATTGGACACTGTAGATCTACTCGTCGTATGCGTTGCGTTATTCTGTCTTACTTACGGATTTACGTTGTAACGTAAAACCGCCATCTTGGAAACGTTAAACAATGCATCGTTGATGTTAAGTAAATTAACGGCATGATTATTATGCTAACGCGATGTTATTTAGCAAATGGTTAAGAGCAAAAATATGTAGGTAGGTAGGTAAAGCCTTCGTCAATTTTCCATGATTTTCCTGAAGTTTTTCCCGCATATATAGACCGAACAGCAGTGCGAGACTTTACCCAATTAAAGCAGGTGAAGTTTCCAATTAAATTAACTAGTGTGACTTTTATGTTTTCTCTTTTCTGTAAAGTTTCGCTAGCTAATTTAACTCTGTATGTAATTCGGTATAGATAGACTGCCTCATGATCGCAAGTGCGACTGCTGAGCATGAGGTCCTGGGTTCGGTTCTCGGGTCGGGCAATGTATAATTGAATTTTTCTATCAGAAGTTTCTCTATAGAAGAAAGAGCAGGATCTAGACTTGTACCCGGTTAGGTAATGGCAATAGGATTGCCCCTATTATATGGGACTTAAACATAACGAAAAGTGGGTGTACTATTAGGTTCCCTTTGGGGATTACAGGCGTGATGTTATGTTACTTTATACATCTGATGTTACAGATGGTTCAGACAGGATTACCTTTTTATCCAACAAGCCAGACGTGAGATAAAATTCGTGATGCAGATAAAACATTATAATAACAGATGGAGAGGCAGGGGTGACCTCGTGAGATGAGTCATGTGAACTTCAAATGTATTAGTCTTATCAGTATAATATTATCCTGAGAGCACAGACAATAGGATTTAGTGTTTAGTCTTAGACTTTACGTACGTAATAAATGGTTATCTGCTTGATTAATAGATCTAATTAATACAAGCGTCACTAAAATCAGAAGCTGTTTAAATAGTTAAAATTAAATTAAAAACACATACCTAGGTGTAGATGGGCACCCAAAGTCAAGAATTGGTGCACGGTTCGGGTTGATCGTTCCATGGAGAGGGACCGGCAAGATGTTGACGGTGATGTGTTGTTGTTGTTGATGTTGTTGTTGTTGTTTGATGATTTCTTTTTTAAAATGAATTGGATCATCTTTCTGCCCTTTTTTTTTTTTGGTGGGTGGAAAATCATCATATGACCCCCCCCCCGCTCTTGGGCAGAGCGAAGGGGAGTGTCAGACTTCTACTGACTAAAAACCGAAACCATGTTCCTTCTTTGCCCTTGTGCCGAGGCCACGTCATCTAGTACCTACATCTTTCTGCCCTTATTCCATGTTATTTGGGGTCTACGCAAAACGTTTATTTCTTCGCTTCATCTCTGTCAACTATCACGCTATCATTTACAACACATCCTTTGTCTCCTCGGTCTTCCTGTCCCCCTCTACCAACAACATTATATTCACTACTCTTTTAGTCACATGCAATTTCGTCAATTTTTGAAAATCGCCCTTCGATTTTCATTTCATTATCCAGTCCAGATAGATAGGTAATAATAGGGGGGATGGGACATCCTAAAAATGATATCTGAGAGGCCTGATTCCGCAGTGCTGGGGAGATTCATCCAGCTTCATGTGACGTAGACTACTTATTCTTGACATGTGATTTGATGTAATACTAACGTAGTTTTAAGACCTTTATAACTAACATGACATGTGTATTTTGTTGTAATTATTGCATTTCTGATTATTTGAATTTTTGTGAATGATAATGCATAATACTAACATAGTTTTAAGACCTTTGTTACTAACATGACATGTGTATTTTGTTGTTGCCCCAGAGATTGAATTATTATTGAATTTTAATTGATATTTATTAAGTATACTAAGTACTAACGTAGTTTTAAGAAATTTGTTACTAACAATTATGGATGGACAAAATTGGTCTGAAAATAAAAGTATAATAATAATAAAAAAAACTAATTAGTCCGTCAGATAGATTCCCAAAAAATATTGGACACGTATTTTTTCTTTTTTCACGTAAACTTAAAATGAAGACGATACAGTGCTTCGAAAACTCGTGTGACGTCTTATGATAGTACCTACATTTTGACGACACAAGTGACGTTTCAAGCCCCACTCGAGATATCAAGATCTTAGACGCGTTTTATCTTCGTCATTTTTTATTGATTTGATAAAACAAAAAACACGTAGGTACTTATTCAATATTTTTCGATAATCTAACTTACGGACTAAACAGAATCATATTATTTTGACCCAGTCCGATCCCCTATTATTAAGTAAAGATCCAATGTTTATGGAAGTAAGTTATAAGTAATTGTTAAGTAAGAAGTAAGTAGGTACATCAATATTGTGATTGCAAGGAGGATGTTTATCAGTCTCCAACAATGGTTGTCTACGGGCCGACGCCACTATGGTGTGAAAACATCCTTCTTTCCAAGTAACATAATTGTTGGATTAGAAGGAAAATATACATCGAAGATAAATAATGATGAATCATTGGAAATTGACTAAGTACCTGTTTGAATGTCTCGTCGGTCTGAGCGCTAAGAATGAGTGAGCCTAAGATCCCTGGGTTTAGTTTTAAAATCGGGCAAAGTGTTATTCGGTTTTTCCATTAATAATTTCTCAGTAGCAGCCAGATTATTTATTTACACCCGGTTGATGTCAATAAGCCACTCCTCTTTATATCTACTGTAGTCTTTAAACATACCTAAATCGCGCAACAACCTTTAGTTGTCTATAAACCTCTGCTTAACCCGGGTATTACAGGCGTGATGATCGTAAATGTAAATTATTGACCGATATCGGGTTGCTAACCATTTTGACAGATTCTCAGTCACCAACCGAATTCCCTTATGTCGCTTCTGTCACAAGTATTTCCATTGTAGAAAAACAACCAACATTTTGGTATGACCGTTTCCCGCCGTCTACCGTTAGGTAAGTAGAAGTACATGGCGTGTGTAAGATTAACATACATAATCAAACAATTAAAAAGTTAATTAGTCACGAAACACCGTTGACATAGAGCAGTGATGCCAGTGGCGTCAGTGAGTCGGTAAGGTCGTGGGATCGAACCCAAGCAGGCATTTTACTTTGTATTATTCATTTTATCACCACAAATGGTGACGGAAAACATCGAGACAACTTAATTAGAACAGAAATCTCGAAGACATGTGACATCTATCAACCTGCAAGATACATCGGTAGTTCTGTTCAAACTTTATGGCGGCTCCGAATTTAGCTGCGAGTGGATAGGATGCGTGTGTGTAGGAGTTCATCCAAAAATTAACTTTGTTATGGTACCTAGTATTCTTAGTAATCATTAGGCTATCTATATCATTATCAATGAGGAAAGCGTTGACCCTCCGGCCTCCCTCCGTGACTCACAAAACATGAGGTGATGTGATAAACTTGGGGTCCATATTGGCTCACCTAAAGTTGTTTATCCGAAATTGTTCTTCCTAACGATTTGTAATCCGAATGATCACTCTTCCTAAAATTTTTCATCCTAAAGTTTTCATTCATACTATTTCTAGTCCTACCGACGATGTTCATAACACTCATGTTTCCGAAAATTGGAATTCATAATATCATTAGTGTAAATATATTTAAACTCCTACTGTTTTTTATCCTAACGCTTTTATTCCTAAACATAATTACCATAATATTTTCACTCATACAACTGTTTAGAATGATTAAAGGTCGTTTCACTGATTTTTGTCTTGAAATAAAATAAATGAATGAAATTCAGGTCAGAGTGTCGTCTTGGGGGCATTATGAAAAAAATACTTAGAAAAATTTCGCGACCAATTTCGAGGTTGCGCTCGCCGGCCGCTGCCGCGGCACCGCTCGCTTCGCTCGCTCGGCTCGCGCGTAGTTGGTCACAGTTCTAACCTAACCTAACCTATGGATATCTTTGCATAGTATATATAAGGTCCCATTAAAATAGGTGGACAAATTTTAACACAGCGTTTAGTAAGCCTAACTAAAGACATCTAAACAAAAAAAAAAACACTATATATAAAGTGATTTTATTTTGACTTAAAATAATAAATTGCCGGCACTCTAGAACAAACTCATCCTATAAAAGTAGGTATTTTATTTCTTATTCTTATTTTTTTTTTTTGCTATTGTCCTTATTTTAGCGGTCTGAATGATTTCTAAAATTTTGTCCACCTATTTTAATGGGACCTTTTATAATACTGATTATTATGAATAAAAAGTAATATAAACAAAAAAAAGATATGACTTTGAATAATAGTGTAAAAGATGGTTATGTTGAGAAAATATAGGAAAACAAATAATAGTATAATAGATGTTTATTGCTACAGACATTATGAAGTTGAATGCTTCGGAATTAAAACATTAGAGACAGAGAAGTTAGGAATTGCGATTGTTAGGATGAAAAATGTTAGGAAGAACATTTTCGGATTTCCAATTATCGGAGTTGAAATTTTAGGTGAACTTTGGCGCACCCGATAAACTTGGTTATTTCTACGGGTCGTTGCTCATTGACATGATAACTGTGAAAGATAAGGCATTCATATAGATGCAGTTAGTGAAAACAGGCATGTAGTACTTAAGCCCTACATTTAAAACAAATGTTTTAATAAACATTAAACATCTTCATCAATATTACACAAACAAATCATTGAATCAGTTTTTTTTAATGTTTAGATATCAATGGTAATACTTGTATTCAGCTGCAACCGGTAAGACTGGAAACCGACCCTAACGCAGTTGGGAAGAAGGCTAGTCAGATGATGATGATCTATATAAATAAAAAGAGAAGTCCTGACTGACTGACTGACTCATCAACGCCCAGCCCAAACCCTTGGACCTAGAAAGCTGAAATTTTGCACAGAGGTTCCCTTTATAATGTAGACAAGGAATAAGGAAGCATTTTTCGAAATTCAACCCCTAAGTGATTTAAATAGGGGATGAAAGTTTGTATGGAAAATCGTCATTTTCACGCGGGCGAAGTCGCTGGCAAAAGCTAGTAATCAATATATAGCGTCTTTCAAATGTTGCTAACTTGAGTCGAAGTTCAAAAAACTTATAATGATCATATTAGATTTTTAAATAACTAAAGGAAATTCAAACAAGTATTTTGTCGTTATATAAAACCGGTCAAATGATACCTACTCTACTGATTAACTAAAATAATTTCCATTCTCTGACCACAAAACCATACAAAACGGAACTTTTTCTACAAAAATATGAAATTTCCTCAACAATTTTTATAATTTTTCACTAACCAAACGAATAAAGACTCTATTTCCTATGGCAAAGGCTTGAAATCCTGTAAGCAATTCCTAAATGGATCAGTACTACCTTCTATGGTTAACGATTTCCGATCAGTAGCCGCTTGCGCATCGCATGTCTTCCATACTAATGCAAGTTCATTACTAAGTGCAAAGAAATGTAGCCTCTCTACGGATTAGCCGTTAATTGCATAATTCTGTGCATGGTCAGTTTTTGCCGCAAGACAAAAAGGTAGGTAGGTATACTGGTTTAGCTATTAATGATTGATAGACTATGTAAGGCTCGCTATGTAACACAATTACAACGTTGAATTAAGTATTGTTCCATAGGTGCAATGGTAGTCGCAACTGTCTTACCACGATTAAATCATCATTAAATCATCAGCTGCAATAAATCCATTTCCCTAACTATGTTGAGGTCGGCTTCTTCTATGCCTATATACAAATTAACTCGTCTATTTACATTATCCAAATGATTATATACCTAACTTGCAAAATAACTGACCTTGTACGTCGTGTGAACTCATGTGCTACAAATTACAATACGATACATAAATGCCCCCAATCCAAAGTCCGAAACTTTGTTTTGCTATAGGGAATATTTTGATATTAAACTTCATCGCTACAGTATAAAGTTAAAGGTTGATTGGGAAAAATTGAGCAGCTTCAGGCGTCTAGTGTACAGAATACGGGTTTTGGTAGTCGTTGAAAGATGTGTTCATCAATTAATCTGAGCAAAAAACTATCGTAGACAAAGAGTAGGGTGGTTCAGGGTACTGTTATCAGGGTGGATATTTATTATTCATATTATTAACGAAATCACAGTGACATAGACGAGGACACGGTCCAACGCGCATGCCGAAATTATAGGGGTTCTGTAGGTGCCTTTAGGCAACAGAATCCTATAAAAGTTTATTTGCCAAGAACAGGCTTCAAACTACAAGTGGTTCCATAGGGTCAGGGCCGTCTTTAACCAATTGGAGGCCTAAATATGGTTGTTTGCTAAGAACAGGGTCGAAACTACAAGTGGTCTCGCAGGGTGTCAAAATTCGAGACCCCTCATCCAACTCTTCATGGCCATCATGTTATTATTATGAATTTAGATCCCACTTCTGATGTGTAACTGGAGAGTTTGATATGCTAGTTCTTCTCCAGTTAAAAAAAACAAACATCCGAATTGAGAACCTCCTTCTTTTTTTAGAAGTCGGTTAAAAATACTACAAAATGGGGAAGAGCGCGTACGTGTTTTGGGGACGTATCTTTTTCATTCATGACGTTCAATAAGTTTGTTGAAATCTGTAACCAGACTGTGATAATAAAGAGATAGTCCAAGATCCTAGGGCCGCCAGACGTCACGTATTTTCTGACGAAGGAAATGTGGGCGATTGATTCGAGTAGTGTTAGTATGAACTAAGAACACACTACTACCAGCTAGCTTGCTTGGACGGCCAATTTTCAGGTATCAGGTCATCAAGGTACACAAAAAAATTACTTACTTCACGTATTTTCTCCAAGCTGATTTTTACGTATATTTTAGGCAATATCCTTAAAAATAAGTCGCAAATACTCCCAGACACTTTCTGTCGGCCGTATTGCTTAACAGACGCTTTAAAGAATACTAAACGCCTTATTATTGAATACTTAAAGCTAATTGATCGGGTTATTGCCATGCTATGTTGGGCAGGCGCTCCAAAATGCATCCGAGCGTTGAAAGCAACGTTTTCAACAAAATTCTGAAGACACAGGCAATGGACAGATCCTGTTGAATGCCCACCGAATGAGTCCAGTGGAGGTCTGTATGTCAGCCACACGAGCGATGCCATGCGTTCTCGGGTAAACAGTCACAATACGTTTAAGTCTAAACTTTTTGGGAACTTTAAAGCGTCCGATAGGCAAAACGGCCGCTAGGAAGTGTCTGGGAGTGTTGGCACCTTATTTTTAAGGATATTGCCTACAATATACGTAAAAATCAGCTAGTAGAAAATACGTGAAGTAAGTAATTTTTTTGTGTACCTTGATGACCTGATACCTGAAAATTGGCCGTCCAAGCAAGCTAGCTGGTAGTAGTGTGTTCTTAGTTCATACTAACACTACTCAATCGCCCACATTTCCTTCGTCAGAAAATACGTGACGTCTGGCGGCCCTGGGATCTTGGACTAAGAGAGAAAGAGCAAATAAAGCTACTTTACAACAGGTGGAAATAACACCTGTATCTAGGTTATAATTATCCAGTGTAACTTGGCACTCGGTGGCGGCTTTCCAAGGCGAATGTCAACATTTAATCAAATCCAGTATAGTTAATTCTATAGTTCCTCATTTCGTTACCAGCCAAATAGTGATTCTCCTTCTTCTTATTTACCTATATTGTATTATTTGTCATAGGGACCTGAGCGGCTTTGTTTTTTGACTATAGCTGATAAACACTAAACAACCCCCGTCTGGCGGCGTTTGGTTGGAAGGTCCTACCTTTTCTATCTAGGAGTCACCCCATTCCTCAAAAAAACTTTTGTCAAAGGTACAAAATTCTAAACCGACCATCTCATCTTTCCGCAGGAGTCGGTCTGATCACCCGCAAGGCCGCCAACGCCGTAACTCCGACGGTGGAGCTCCGCAAGGACGGAGACACCTTCAACCTGGTCACATCCTCCACCTTCAAGACCACGGAGTGCAAGTTCAAGCCCGGTGAAGAGTTCGATGAGGAGAGGGCTGATGGCGCCAAGGTAAGATCTTGCATACGAGAATAAACATAATTTTCCTGCCCGTGTCCTAATTTATTTGAGGGCTGCGCTGCATGTCTTTTTCTTCCGAACTTGTCGATTAGTTAGCGAATCGCCTTTTTCGTTCGATTTTTTGTTCATGCACGTTTATGGGATGGAGAGGGCGAGCTTCGCCAAAACAAAATCGCCAAAGTACGAAGACGTCCCGTCCACGACGTAAAAGTCACAGACCACAAACTTAATCATGTTTTAAAAATTGCAGGTTAAGTCGGTGGTCACGTTCGAGGGCAACACACTGAAGCAGATCCAGAAGTCTGCTGACGGCGTTGAGATCAGCTACATCAGAGAGTTCGGACCCGAGGAGATGAAGGCTGTAAGTATAACAACCAAAAAACCTTGTACCGACTGCCTAGCTAGATGGTCAAGTCTAGCTAGTGGCAAGTGCCACTGTTGAGGGCTTTTTTTTGGAGGGTGGGAAATCAATCAAATGATTCCTCCCTCTCTCTGGGCGGAGCGGAAGGGAGTGTCAGACTTTTACTGACTAAAAACCACCCATGTTCCTTCTTAGCAACCCGCAGCCCCGACAGTTGAGGGCTACTTAAGTCTTCCGTTTTTATTGATCGGGCAAAGTTTAATTGGGTTTTGCCGTTTAAATATTCAGTAGTAGCCCGGACAAGTCCTTGAACATGTGGCCGGTTAATAGCAGTATAATTGCCTACACGGGGTTTATACGTATTAAAACGTTACACCTAACCGCTGCGCCACCTCCTCGACCTCTGATTACAAAGCCGTCGAGAAATATCTCTCAGGCATGGTGTGTCCTCACGATGTTTTCCTTCACCGAAGTAAGTAAATGATAATTATTTTTATACAATACGCACATAGTTCTGAAAAATCAGACCCGCATGGGGTGGGAACTATAGGTCTCGCCTATGACTTGGCAGACCAATAGTCACGCTATCACTACAAAACGAAATTCCAAAATGAATGGCCTCGCTCTAGCAATAAACAACAAATAAATTTTACTGACCATAAACCAAATAGTACATTGTTATCATCTAATTGTGCCATAAACTCGTAAACTATACAAGTGTTGTAAAATTGGACAAGCTTGATATCAAATCGATTTCACGGTCTCTTGAGAATATTTTGTTTGTTTTGATGTTATTATAATTATTATACCGTTAGTTCAACGAAATTATCGTGTCGATGTGGTCCCCAAGTGTGGGTTTGTCCATCAGAGATAATAATAAGAATAATAATAATAACGTTTAACAAAAGAAAGAATACAGTTGAGTACAAAAACGGTGAGCCACAAACTAAGCATAGCTTGTATCTTGTGACTCGGGAGATATTTCTCTATCAGCCCTGAAACCTGGGTTTGTGCCAGTTGATAACGATACCACGCTCGCTCCCTTTATGGGACTTAGAAATAACTCGCGAATGTGGGTGTAGATAAAGAAGGATAGAAAAACTGTTTATTTATATTACTCGTATAAAAAAAATTGTTCAATAATTAAGGTTGAGGAGGAGTTTTTCGATGCCCTTTTATAGTTAGTTTGTTTTAAGTTTAGTTTAGTTTATATAATATTTAGTCTTACTTTAATTATTTAATAAAGAAATTTGTAAGAATGAAAATAAAATTAAAAGATATTTAAAAAAATGTAAACACTATAAGAGGTCAAAAGGTCCTATCTCAGCAGGTTACTGTAATATAGAAAAGTCACAGCGCTGGTATTCTGAGGAGGTAATAAATACAAGTGCAGCCCTACCTTTTTACCCTTTTGATAGATAGGCGTGTTGTTATGACATTATTTTACACAAAGTAAGTCGTAAAAGCACCATCAGGCATTTATGGGATATCTATATACTAAGTGTGATCACGTATTAATGTCAAGTGCACTTTGATGATATTAAAATGCAACGGTGCATCATCTATGCTCATCCCGTTATGGTAGACAATAGGACACTAGCCTATAAACACATTTATAAAATGTTTAGCACATACTTAAGCCCTTGATTGTATGTTATTGCATTCGCCAGGTGTTCCCTGTTGGTTGTTAGGGAGTGCACAAATGATTAACTGTCCCCGGACATAGAAAGCCTGATCCAGTTTCCCATATTTGGGATCAGGGATCAGGGGGCTGAATTCTGAGGTTGAAAAATTGGAGAAGCTTGGATTGTGAGTTTGTACACCAAGTATTGAACTAGACCTATTACCATCCACTGGGTAAAGTACCTGTGGCAATAGTCTCAGTTTAGTCCCTTGTATATCCTTACGTAACCCTTTTGTTCCAACTGCTGAAAGTCTGCCACCTGAAAGTGAGTTGTTCTGGACGACCTGGAAGTCTTTAAATAGAGTTCGGACTCAGTTTGATCGCAGCAAGGAAAACCTGCTCAGGTGGAGATTCATTACTGAATCTGGCCTGGAGTGTAAATGTGGTACTCCTCCACAAACGATGGGGCACTTAATATTGTGTCCTACGGCTGCGTGTTAGTTCATTACAGGACCTAATAGACGCTACCGAAAGCGCCAAATTAAAGTAGCTCAATTCAGGGCCGACACAATTTAAATTGCCATCGACACGCTAAGAAGAAGTTCGTCAACATAGCTGGTTAATGGTTGGTGTATCTATGGGGAAATAAAAGTGGTGTTGTTGTGAAATATGTACCTACCTATACCTACTCGTAACCCTATCAAGTCTTTCTCACACTAAGGATTATATAAATTGAAATCTCTCGTTAAATGCAAATAAAAAATGTTGTGAAATAGTGGAAATATCTATATTAAAATGAAATTTCTCTTTCCCAGGTGATGACCGCTAAGGACGTGACGTGCACCAGGGTCTACAAGGTCCAATAAACTGCTACTCAAGACTGCGGGGCAGAGCCCTAACTGTGTCTATACTGCACAACTATCGTTACTCTTGAAATTATGTCTTTAGGCTACTAGTGTCATCGTATACGTTCGAATTTGGTTCGTAATGTCATGAATTATTAAAAGTTATTTTTGTATTTTCATTGTATTTGCCAAAGTTTTCTTACGCTGTCGCGTATCGTCTTCATGTTTTCAACTGTTGTATAAGTTTTTCAGTGCATATTTAAATAAAACGGTGTTTTTGTAAATGATTGTGTTTATTTTTTCCGTAAATAGGTGTTATGAAGATACCTACCTACAGTTATCATTACAATTCACTTCTTTATAAAGATGTAGTAGTAAACATTCTTCCATACTTCTCTATTGTTCGTCATCTCAGCAATCATCTCACGTGTGGTGTGAGTCCATTCATCTAAATTCACATTCAACACTTTCTTCAATACTCATGTCCATATATTATAGAGTTATATAGTTTTTGTGTCCATACCACGAATTACCACACAACTCTGTCATCGGTGCCACTTTCAGGCTTCCTATTAGATACTCATTCCTTATTCTACGAGTATACATTTGCCACACATCCCCCGCATTCCCATCTCATCCACATGCAATTGCTTTTCATTCATCCCTTTTGTATCCCAACATTCTGATCCATATGATAGCCGGTCTAAACCATGCCTTGAGTTTAATTATAGGAAATGCGGGAATTGCACATTGTTCCTGTGACATTGTTCCTGACTTGGTGCCATTTCATACATGCACACTCCGTTATAGTTTGCCATCCCTTTGCACTATTAAAACGAGATACCGAAGCCGGAGCAGGCAGACTGGAAGGAACACGCCATCTAGTGCTATGGCTCCAGAACAGGAGAGACTGTCGAAATCCCATAACATATTATATTCAGTTTTACTTCTGCTGATTTTCAAGCCAATATTCTCCAGCTTTTATTGCCATTTCTCCAATCTGCTCTGGATCTCAGATCCAACTTCACCGACAGGAACAATGTTCCGTTTTAAGTTCATTTGGCTACGGAACCCTAAAAAGAACTTAACTTTTTTATTAAGGGGGGATAATTATCTTTCCTACATAACAATTTACCAAAAAAAACTACAATCCAATAAATTGAGAACTCCTTTTTAACCGACTTCCATTAAGGAGGAGGTTCTCTATTCGTGTGGTGTATTTTTTAATTTTTGTTCACCGGTATCTCCGTCTTGTAGAATTATTTTCAAAAATATTTTTGTATGCGAAACAGTATACCTACTCCCGAGGTGGCCCCATTGTTACCAAGTCAAGATCTGGTGATGAAATCCCAGGGCCCTCAAGTTTTATAGATTACGTTTTCCTTAATTATATTTTCTAAAGGTGTTCAAGTGCGTCTGAAAATTATAATGTCATGTGGATGCACTGATGATAGAAGGTACCTATCTACCTACAACTCCTCAACGAAGAAAATTCTTTCAAAATTATACGTAGGTGATTATGTACCTATATACGTACTTACGGACCGATAGTTGTAGGAACTTATTTTTCAGGCTATTAAATTGACCTGATGATAGAAAGTAAATCTCAGTAAATGACTTTAAAAAGGAGGTTCTCAATTCATCGGAATTTTTTATATGTGTGTTCACAGCACAGATTAGGTAGGTATAGGTAGGTACTCCAAGACTGAACCGATTTTTGAAAAACCAACATAAAAAAAATTGTTGGGGAAAATCCCATGGTATTTATCAAAAGACGAAGGTGATGTCAGGCATTCCGGTCGGAGTCCCGTCGGGGCTGCGGATTGTCGAAAGTACAGTGGCCTCGGCACAAGGGCGAAGAAGGAATATGGGTGGTTTTTAGTCAGTAGAAGTCTGACACTCCCTTTCGCTCTTGGGCAGAGCGAAAGGTCATTTGATGATTTTCCACCCACCCGAAAAAAAAAGGCATTCCGGACGACTCTGTCTCAGCTGTTAGGGCTGGAAACGAGCGTCTGGAGATGAAGATGGGTGATCATTACATTTATCTGGGACATGTTCTATCTTTCGACAAGGAGCATTTATTCCAACAAAGAGTTCTCTAGGAGAGTACCTACAACTCGGAACTTGGATTGGTAAGTAAATTAGAACATATTTTTCGGTCCAAAAGATCCCTCAGTACGTAATGAATCAAACACAATGTAAATTGTTTCTGATAAATAAAATAAAAGAAATAAAACACCGAAAACTGCCAAAGTCTACGATATCGGGGACCCGGTGCGCCTCAAGTGGACCTGGGCAGGACATCTGGCTAGACACGGAGATGGCCGATGGAGCAAGGTTTTGACCGAGTGGTGGCGAAGGTTAGGCCAAAGAAACCAGGGCCGTCCTAAAGCTCGTTGGGTTAACGATATCGTCAAAGTCGCCGAAGCACGTGGAAAACAATGTGGAAAACGTACGCACAGAACCAAGAAGTGTGGGCAGTGTGGCAGAAAAAAGGTGAGGCCTATACTCAGCAGAGGGTGATACCGGGCTGATATTATGATGAATGATGATGATTTATTAAGCGAAGCAAATATTTGTATAGGATATTACAACTAAAACAAAAAAAAAAAAAAAAAAAAAATCTTAGAATACGGCAGTCAATCTTCATAGAACAGAGACATCTAGTGAGAAGTAGTGTAACCACTTTCAAATTTCTGCAATAAGCGACATCTAGTTAAAATCTGATAAAGTATTTTGTAAACTGGTTTTCTAAATCATAAAACTACTCGACGCTAGATGTCACTTGAACTTTAAAAAGTTTTCATATTTTTTTAAATGATAATATTAAACCTACGAATTTAGCCGACTCCCTATAAAATTAATAAGATTTTTTTAACTGCAACGTATAAAATAATTACATTTTAACATTGTATTTATTCAGCAATACGAGAGATTCCTTTTTCTTCGTAAATTTTGTCAAGACATTTGAGGTTCCAAGCCAGCAGGATCAAATATTTGTAATTAAAAATCTGTAGTAAAAATACGTAAAGTATTTTAATTTATTTATCATCCTCCGTGATCCTCCTGCACTCTTGTCAAAGTTGTATCTGATCCACATTTTTCTCACTTTGACAGTCAACACTAGTCAACAGCGCACTTAATCACTATTCTCGCATGACAGGTTTTATACCATAAAATTCTATAGTCACCGACAACTCTGAAGATCGCACGGTTGCCGAAGCTTTTCAATTTATTCGGCCTGTAAAGGTTTTGCGGGCGTTGCTCGACGCGTCCCGCTGCGTGTAGATCGTGTTTAGTTTATCCGTACCGTGATAAAAGTGGATACGTTCACATTTTGCGGTGTACGGAACGCGATTTTAACAATTATCGATAATTATACGACGTCTGTCAAAGTAAACTATTCCGGAATTCTGTGTTTATCGATGAGTTTCGTGTAATATTTTTATTCTAAAACAACAAAATTATAATGCCGGTGTGATAAAGTGTCCTTTTTCGTGTATTGTTAGATGTATGTGGATATAATGCGTGGAATTTGTGATGTGTATTGTGTGTAACCACAGTTTGGTGTGTGAGGATTACACAGTTGCATATTTGGATTAAAAATACGCACAAGTGAGTAAATATTTACACTAACTGCTTGCGAAATAATACGCTCAGCTATTGTCTAACTGTTACAGTCGTGGTTACTTTTACGAACAAAAAAATGTATTTACCGAGCATGTAGGTAGACTGGAGCCCGAGCATCTTCGTTCGTTGGGAACTTCACCAAATCTAACTATGTATTTACCGGTTTATTAAGAGTTCAATAATTTAAAAATTCATGGTTCAAAAAAGTTCAAACCTTAGTTTTACCTTATCCCTCAAAATCAAAAATAATTTATGTCTGTGTATTTATGAAAACTGTACGTAGGAGGCATGTAGGTTCTGATATTGGATTATAAAAGTATTAACTAAACCATACTCCATTTTTAGATTTTACCTGTTGTATTCTTACTAGAATTCCAATGAATAAAAAAATTTACTTCCTACAAAATTTCCTGTTTTAAAATATTATTTATTTATAAGCATTTCACAAAAAAAAAAAAAACAGGTGGCTGCAAAATAAATTAACACTTTGTTTGTTTTAGAAAAAATGTTAAGTTGCTCAAAAAATTTCATCGTCTGCCAGAATGGTTACTTTCAAGTTGTTGCAGATGGCCAATTAAAAGTTTACAACAACAAATTAATTAAGTACATAGTGATGTTACCTTTAGTATATAAGAATTAACAGGAAATCCTTTGCCTGTTGTCAAAGGTCACTGACCTTGATATCAAGACTTGACTGACCTTTCAGACTGCCCATGATGAACTCTTATATTGTCCCTGGTGGTTTGATTTTCTAAGTCTTACCCACCCTTGGCAATTACAACATTATTAAGTATAATAAAGTTAAGTAAGTTATGTAAGTTATAATAAAGACAAATGTACCAAAATGTCCAAAATATTATCATTTCATAGTAGTCAGATTTTTTATCCTAGAAATTATATTATTTTTGAAATGCACCCATTGATCTGAAGTTCGATGAACCCAGATATATAAGGATCACTGGAAAGTTAATCAACCCAATATTATGAAAAATATTAGGTATCTTACAAGGCTGAAGGGTCACCAATGCGAATGCTAGACATACTGCAGGTTATCACCCATACCTTGTTGATGTTCCACATGTTTGTACAAAGCGTTTTGCTAAATCTTTCATTATTTGTACAGCCAAGGACTGGAATTTCCTGCCTGCGTCGGTTTTCCCGAGTTCATATAACCCCAATCTATTTAAGTGGCAAGTAAATAGGCTTCTTCTAGGTAAGCTTGTTCCATCGTCGACGTCAT
This sequence comes from Diarsia dahlii, assembly GCA_949775195.1. NCBI lineage: Eukaryota > Metazoa > Arthropoda > Insecta > Lepidoptera > Noctuidae > Diarsia > Diarsia dahlii. Next base: position 6,618,542 of record OX459210.1, on the reverse strand, counting down.
CTCTGCCTTTAGGGCAAGATTGAGGTCAAAAGTAAGTCCATATAAAAAAAATGTTAACACATATTCAGTACATCACTTTATACCCCTTTAGATATTATTCATTATTATTTTGTTTTAAATCAGCTGTTCCTTCCATTTGATTGTGTAGGTATTGCAGTTTTGACAATAATCGATAACAGAAAGATGTCCTGATGTGGTAAACATTTTAGAATAATCGTCACTTCCACCTTTTAGACTACTTTATGATGTCATACTAAGGAATAAAAAATAAAAAGCCATTATAATTTACTTTATCCTAATAAAAATTATAATTATTGGGATAATGTAAATTATATGGCTATATAACCATAATTATGATTCAGTAGGTACATAGTTTGATGTGAGTGTTGTTTCTTATTTATTTTTATTTTGGTTAGTTGAATGGGTTACCATTGCTTAATTATATTGAATGCCTCATAGGTCTAGTAGTGGGCTAGTGGTTGTGGTTTCGCTAAAGATTCCCAGGTTGTGTTGTGAACAAGTGTTTTGGGTTCTCCCATCAAGAATCTTTCAGCCACACTGCCACAGCGTCTTGAGTTGTCCTACTTGTAATCTGAATGATATATTATAAACGAAGTTTAAAGGCTGTATGCCTAACCCTCCCAGAATTATTACAGCGATGTTCTGAATTAGATATTTTTACATAAAATGTGTTTAAAGGGTTGAGATCTTTTAGTTTAATAGTAGTAGTACTATTATACTATATTACTACTACCTACTACACCTTTTAAAATATTAAATGAATGAGTCACTGCAATAAATCAAGGTAAAATAGAAAAACTAGTTTTTAGAATTATGGTGGTCAGGGCAATCAATTAGCAATATGTCGCAACTATTAATATTGAAGGCTACATAATGATGTATGTGGTTTTAATTATCACATGTTGCAGAAATAAATGTAAATAAAATTGTGATGCAAAGGGTAGGTTGGGGATACAATGACACTGGTAATGAGCTTGTACCATAGATCACATAGTACATCCCTGCTTAAAATAGATTTACTTCGGTTCTATGATACATTTTGTAATAGGGAGTGAATACCTATTAATAAAAAACACTTCCTTTCACAAAACGACACACGTAAAATGCAAAAATCACGTGTAAAACATTTTTGAGCAGTGGTACAATTTTTTTTCTCGCCAGTCTTTAATCTAATAACACTACCAGAACACCAGTATAGCCCAAATAAAACATTATACCCTAACCCCTAATTTCTTTTAAGAGTTTCGGAGGAGTGAACGTAATTTAGGGGGACGCGCCGGGCGAGGCCGGGGGGTGAGAGGGGTGAATCGATACCTCGCCCGGCCGCCTGTCAGCTGGGCTGCGAGTCTGTGACCCCTTATACCCTGGCTGTTGACACAGTCTGACTCGGACGTCATTGACTCAGACGTGTTGAAGCGCTTTAGTAAAAGATTAAAAGATCTTGACACGCTTGAACACTTCTAACTTTGATGATGGATTAAATTACGTGCATTTTTTTTTTGTCGCTCGGGGCATTATTTTGATGATAGATCATATGGCACAGATAGTCATCGTTTTTGTAATGTCTGACATATTTCGAGGCCCTCTTGGAATCCTGGGATCCTGGGCCTTTGGTAGGCGTGCGAAGATCCAAAGCTAATGCACAGAGTCTCGTTTGACTATAAAAAAAACAAAGTTCCAATACTTCCAATAAAAGAACATGCACGTTAGTTACCTATTAAAGCTGTTTTGAAGTGTTTTGTTTATTTTGATATGAGCCAAGATATCGTCAATATAATTCTCGTGTTGTTTATAAAACTAAAATCAAATTGCCGATATCGTGAGTTTAGTCAAAAAAGTGTAGGCGTATGTTTACAAACAAATTATGACCAAACTTAGATTTCAACTCATTCTTCAGACATGTTAAGTGTCCATAATGGCCAAAAAAAAACTAGAACAAATCGATAGTAGGTATTATAAATAATGACATCGTAGTAAAAATTTCTCGTTTCTTTCGTCGGTGTCATCGTAAATTTGCAAAATACAGCCCGAGTTCTAGTTACAATACCTACTCAATGTTCGAGCTGAGTTATTAGCTGTTAAACACGGTACACCAGCAGTTCGCATTGTTACTGTCGCAGTTTCGCCGTCTTGACCTAGTCTAGATAGATTACAGTACATATTTGACTAGGCAATAGACACTTTACTTGTACTAGATCAGAAATACGAGATATAGTTGAATTTAGTCTTTCTTTCAGTTCAATTTTGTGTAATCGAAAGCACTTATTTGGCTCTCGAAGACTTGCAGGCAAGAACAAAATGAAGTTGCAATGACAGAAAAAAAAGAAACACCATGCCCGTAAATTTTCCTCTGATTCCACTGAATTTCTGACTAGCCTTCTGCTAATTAGGATAGTCTTTAATGGACCAGTCTTACGTGTATTTTGGGTGCAATTAACTCTCAAATGTGTTTTGTAAAACACTCCCTAAAGTTGAAGTAGAAGAAACAAACTCAAACCAGCTTTACTTACATAAACAACCATAATAAACTATTACTTTTACTTATTAATACCTAAGCCTTTTATCGTAATACATAAGCTTGAATGCCACTTAGGTCGTCGTCCTTGAACTCAATGTGAAAGAAACGGGTCCATATTGGCTCACCTAAAGTTCTTTATCCGAAATTGTTCTTCCTAACGATTTGTAATCCGAATGATCACTCTTCCTAAAATTTTTCATCCTAAAGTTTTCATTCATACTATTTGTAGTCCTACCGACGATGTTCATAACACTCATGTTTCCGAAAATTGGAATTCATAATATCATTAGTGTAAATATATTTAAACTCCTACTGTTTTTTATCCTAACGCTTTTATTCCTAAACATAATTACCATAATATTTTCACTCATACAACTGTTTAGAATGATTAAAGGTCGTTTCACTGATTTTTGTCTTGAAATAAAATAAATGAATGAAATTCAGGTCAGAGTGTCGTCTTGGGGGCACTATGAAAAAAATACTTAGAAAAATTTCGCGACCAATTTCGAGGTAGCGCTCGCCGGCCGCTACCGCGGCACCGCTCGCTTCGCTCGCTCGGCTCGCGCGTAGTTGGTTACAGTTCTAACCTAACCTAACCTATGGATATCTTTGCATAGTATATAAGGTCCCATTAAAATAGGTGGACAAATTTTAACACAGCGTTTAGTAAGCCTAACTAAAGACATCTTAACCAAAAAAAAGACACTATCTATAAAGTGATTTTATTTTGACTTAAAATAATAAATTGCCGGCACTCTAGAACAAACTCATCCTATAAAAGTAGGTATTTTATTTCTTATTCTTATATTTTTTTTTGCTATTGTCCTTATTTTAGCGGTCTGAATGATTTCTAAAATTTTGTCCACCTATTTTAATGGGACCTTTTATAATACTGATTATTATGAATAAAAAGTAATATAAACAAAAAAAAAGATATGACTTTGAATAATAGTGTAATAGATGTTTATTGCTACAGACATTATGAAGTTGAATGCTTCGGAATTAAAACATTAGAGACAGAGAAGTTAGGAATTGCGATTGTTAGGATGAAAAATGTTAGGAAGAACATTTTCGGATTTCCAATTATCGGAGTTGAAATTTTAGGTGAACTTTGGCGCACCCGAAAGAAACATTTTATCACCGACACAATCTTTCGTAGACCCCACTTAGGTGTTATGAAAGAATTATTTTGCCGTCTAGTAATAGAAAGCGAAGCAGTAATTGGTTATTTATTGAATAATGCTTTTGATAGACGGTTAACTTTCATAAACTACGCTATTATTTTTTTATTTTTAAAGAAAGATATTGAAGTACAGAGGCCAGCACATCAAACTACCCGAAACCGGCAAATTTTCGCAATCGACCTAGAACCTAATGCTCATGCGATAAAGAAAAAACCTATAAAATATAACAGCTTATGTGCTAGCGTCTGTGTCTATCCAAACAGATTTTTTTTTAATCAAAATGCTTTTGAATTTGTGTACCGTACCTTTTGGTTAATAAATAAATGCCAAATATGCAGTCCCGTCTGATCCTAATAAATTCGGTAGAACTTCCCCTCTTTTGATCAAAGTTTTGTGGTTCTCCGCTCCATGTTTACCCATAAATAACTATGTTTACCATTTTTTTTGTTTTTCTCCGCGGTATTAAAGCTGTCTACTATTCCATTTTGCCCTCTTCTACCTTATGCCCCTATTAAGTGAAGATTTATGAATATTGTCAAACGTAACTAGACTTTTGCTTTAAGGGGATAGAGGGGAACTTTGGACCAACAACACCTTTCTTTATTCTACACGTGCAATATAATTATATTTTAATATAACCTTGTGGTGAATAAATAAAATACAAAGTCACGATTTCAGAAGCATGATTGACAATTAATATTTTACTTATTGGCTTATTGTGACTAAGTAGTTATTAGTTGACAAAAGGTAATTAAATGGATATGTCGCAGGGATATGATAAAAACAGGGATTTGGTCAATTCCCTAAAGGATTTGATCAAATCACGGAGGATGTTAAAATAACAACACGATTTTATCATTTCCCTAAACAAATCTAGTATTTGAACAAATCCCTAAATTGATTCAGTGAAATGATAAAAAATAAGTACAGTTCCTGTTTGCGTGGGTCTTTCGTCGTTTCGCACCACGAGCGGTTCGGACCGCGGTGTGAAACGCAGAAGAGCTCTTAAGAATGGGCTGTTTCGGACCGCGGTGTGAATCGACCATAGAAGAATTTGAATGTGTTTATTCAAACCGCGAATGAAACAAAGTTTTTTCAGTAATAATGCGTAAAGTACAGCCAGGCACAAAATAAAACAGCGATATAAGTTCTACGACAGGGTGTTACAAATTCGTAAAACCAGCGGGACTCAAGTTTCTCATTCGTTTTATCACACAGTTTAGGGAATAACTACAGCACAAACTACCAGGAGAATAGAAGTAGGCAGGAGGTACCTATTGAAAACATTTTTTTGGAGTTGAAAAAAAAGGACAGGTGTAAAGTCCTACAAACTACCAGGAGAACAGAAGTAGGAAGGAGGTATTGGAATCTTTTAATCAAATCAAATGATTTTTTTCTAATACCTTGCATTTTTTTTTGTTGGAGATAGGAAACCAGGATAGTAAAGTCCCACAAACTACCAGAAGAATATAAGTAGGCAGGAGGTGTTGAAAACATTTTTTTTGGAGGTTAAAAAAAAGGATAGACAGTAAAGTCCCACAAACTACCAGGAGAACAGAAGTAGGCATTAGGTACGTATCATTTGATTATTGTATCAGCCCATACAAGGTATCACACTGCTGGGCAAAGGCTATAACCGCTAGGTCCAAAACTCCAAACCACTTAGCGGTTATGGACCTATCTCTCATAATAAAGGCGTCCAGTTCGTCGCGATATTTTCACTTGGTTCTGTCACGTTATCACTTTTTGTTATTTGGCACCAGCCACCCTCTTCGCCCCCTCATCATCATCATAATTTCAGCCAAAAAACATCCACTGCTGGACATAGGCCCGAGGTGTGGTTACATTGACAGATCCCGTACGTTTTACATCTATTGGGTCCCCGCAACCTTTACACCCCCCCGCTCGCCCCCTATTACAATTACACCTAACTGGTGAAAAGAGGGTACTATGATTATAAGGTACACCAATGCATAAGCCTTCGTGAGCATAACGTCCATTCAGATGTCAATTTTGCCGAACCTCGAAACGATCATCCACCATTCAACATACACGGCCAGTCCCATTACAAATTACCACTTACGGAAGTGCAAACCCTAACCCACATCACGCTATCCCACAATACTGCTCCACTTAGCTTAGGTACTTGTAGTTGGTGCATTACATGGCACTGGCGCATAATGACGTCATTTAGTCCGCAATGTGCAATGCACATGTACCGGTTGACATTGGGATCGCAGCGCTTTGTGAATGTACTCGTGTCTCGTGTTCAATGTGAATGCGAAGCTGGATAGGTTTTGTTTGTTTGAGAGAAAGATCGGGTATCTTTTTCTGAAGGCAGATTTAAGATGCTATCAGAAGAAATGTCATCGTCGTGACACTTTTACGCAGTTTATCACACAGTACCTAACGAGTTTAAGACGTTAAATACACATGTGCCGATAGCACACAGTTGGCTTTTACAAGTAGAGTTCGCGTTGTCGCGACGATCGTAAGTATACATATTTAAATGAAGTTTTCTGAAGGGAAGGACATTTAGGAAATTCTAGTTTAGACAACCTTTTCAATTTCACTAAAAAGAGCACCCCTAAAGAAAATCCCTACAAGGACCATCCAAAAGTATGTACCATATTTCATCATAAAAATAAATATATTAAGCTGCTACATCGTATCGAACGCCTGACACAATTCCAAAGAGACGACAAAACGATTTGAATTGAGTTCTAGGAAGATGTGCATTGTTTCATGTTCCGATTACTAATCCAGTAATCTGAAATTATGCACATGATATCCCCGATACAGCCCAGTGTTAAAAGGAGGCCGTATTTTATATTCAGCAGCGTGCTTTAGCGCACATAGGTATTACAGGTAGCCACATAACTAAAGATGTAGTACCTCGTGGTACCGTTGCGTTGCCACGAACCCCAATTTTATGTAAATAAGTCTGCCTTTCGGTCTAGACGCTTAAAACATCTGATTACGATCTGCAAAAAGTTCAACCGTATTATTAAAGCGTGTAGTCTAGGTAAATTGAACTAGAATTGCTTTTGCTGCATTTGAGGAATGATATTACGAGTTCTGCAAATGAAAATAACCTCTGTTCGTAGTTGCTGAAATTGAGTCTACTAAGTTAGGTATTATAAGTGATTTATTTATTTATTCGCATATAATAAGATAATATTCATCGTCTGCACATAAAGCCGTGTATTTATTTCCAATAGCTTTGGGGTCGGGTTCTACTCTTACAGGATGCCGCTGATACCATTATTTTATTTATTATCGGCTATCCATCGAAAGTATCAAGTAAAATAATTATTTTATTAAAGAAAAGTTTCTTTCTCCAAGATTGGAAAAGATTTGAATCACAACGCCTTGCTATCATCTCACATCTTGCTTGTCACATTACTCTACGTACGACCCAACTTCTGCTGTTTTCTTAATACACGTGGTTGTCTAAAAATAATCAGTTTATTATTCATAATAATTGTCAATGCTCAGGTTATTCACCTCCGTAATTTAGACTATAACTCCACAAATTGCAAGCCAAAGTCGACAATGTAATACCAGTGACATCGAATATCACAGAGCTTGCAAAACACACGTAAGGTCTAGCTCGCTCCCCGTCGGGGCTGTGGATATCGAAAGGTTACCGCGGCTCCGACACAAGGGCGAAGAAGAAGGAACATGGGTTTGGTTTTTAGTCAGTAGAAGTCTGACACCCCTTCGCTCTGCCCAAGAGCGGGGGGGGTTATTCGATGATTTTCCACCCACCAAAAAAAAAAAAAAGGTCTAGCTCGCTCTAACATAGGTAGGTTGTATTAGCCCGTACAGCGTTGTTCAGCTGCTTCATTGACCCACTTCCAGTGAAGCTCTTTGTTACACTGTGTCAACTGTGTGCTTTACTCCTTTTATGCGAGGGTATTAAAAGGTTTGTGCTGTTCACTGCTTTCTTTTCCGGCTTTTCCGAGGCTTTAAAGCTTGTTAGCTTCAGTTGTTCTTTTTGTGAGACCGTTGGCCGTGTTTTCTGAGCGCCTTAGTGCTTTTGGACAGCTACATTTAGCTGTTTGTACTAGTTTCGTGTTGTGACTTTTCTAGTAAACATTCTAACCTTAGTTGGCCCAGACGAGTACTTTAATCTTTTTACGAAACTGCATCTATTGGCATAAAACAATCTGTGGACGACGTGGATACCTATAGCTGACTCGAACAATAATCAAAATTAATATTGTAACAAATTCTCAAAAAGTCTCCAAAGAATGTTATCCTGCAGCTACACGATCAAGGCACTTACCACCCGTCTTAAAAATCCGCTCTAATATTTAAAAAATATGATATTGTACTAAATTGCTTAGTAGACTAGAAAGTCTGTTGTAAGACATTCCAGTACTATACGAGTTGAAACAGTTATGATTGTACGAGATAAAATACTTCAGGCACAAGCAATCATGAAAACTATACCGGGTCAAAAGACATTATTACTGCAGCAGCCGGTAAGAAAGTCAAAAATAAAGTTTATTACCCTATTTTGCAGAAATACTGACTGTAGGTAATAAAACTCGGTTTATTGTAAGTAAAATAAGCAGCACTGTTAGTACTTTAAAATTTATAGTTAAGCGGAGCTCTTGCGCTATAAAAAGTTATTTAAAAATCACTACGGGAAGTTTCCTATCTTAATTTTAACTATTAGAGCGTTTGTCTTCTTACAATAATCACAGTTCAGCTTCTTCTTAGGGTCCTGTTGAACCAGCTGAACGTTTTTAACGCAGCCATGAGATAGGACGTCAAGCAAGACTCAAAATATCACTAAGTTGAATATCTACGTCAAGTTCATTTAACTGGGTCAAAATGATCCTTCTGTCTTTTTAGAAATCCATACTGGTGACAGACAGACTCCTTGTCTGTGTCCAATCCTGTGGCAATGTCTCCCAAACTGCCACAACCACCACCTTAACCACTACTCTCCGAAAACTCTAGCTTTAACAGTCTGTAAGAGGCTAGGTAAATTGTGGTATAATCTGTTTACCACCTGTTCCTTACAAAGCAAGACTGTGATCTTTAGCCCAAGGAGACTGGTTACTGCTAAGTGCTACGTGACTTTGAGTGTTGCCAATACATTTGGTAATATCTGCAGGACTGGCATTGCGTTTGCGTCACTTTGCATACCTTTCATTACGTGTAGTTACGTCGCTTTGAAACGGCAAGGCATTCAGAAACGTTGTCTGTGTTCCTTTTCCTTGCTCGTTTTGTTGGTTGACGAGTTTTCTCATTAGATATTCTAGGTTGTTTTTTTTTGGCATAATAAGGCTACTGTACTGAGTAAAGAAAATCTATTTTGGTAGACTATTTGCAGTCTAAAAACGTCCATCTGAATTTCTTGGGACATGTTTCGAAGTTCATTGGCAGATTGATATTACTCTAAGATGTCATCTTTATGTGTTACAGCCATTTCATATAATTTATCAGGCAGCAAAAAAGGCGTTTGTACTTTCTGCTTAAGTCGGAAGTTAAGGATCGAGACAAGAACAATGGCTATTTTCCCTAACATTACAGTTCCTTTCATAAAAATGTATGGTAATTGAGAGCTTCCAATTCTCTCAGGACCTCAAAAATATCCATCTTCTCACGAACGAAGTAGGACACTCGCTTTGTTAAAATTGAACAGCTACGGCTTCATTTGGCTAATAACACAGGATGATGTTAATTACCACTCCATTCGCTGATACCGTTTCGTGTAAACGTTCGTTGTTCCACTAACCTACGGCTATCCCGGGCTGCGTTTATAACGAGTCTATTAGATGAGCTATTTTAATAACACTGGGATAACTGGGACTGGGAGAACTGAATGAAGGGAATATGGGAGAAATTGTAATGAAAATTGAAATGTTTCTCGTTCTCTCTGGTAATCATCATTCTCCTCCCCTTATACCAATACATTTAGGGTCAGTCTTCTTGCATAGTTCTCTAATACTCGTCATCTCATTAGTCACCTCCTTTCTAGCCTTATCATAAATCAATCAGTCCATCCATTGTTTGGTTGGTCTTCCTCTACTCTTATAGCCGTTACATTCATACTCCACATTTTCCTCATTCATCCGCATCACATGTCCTCGTTGTCTCTGGTAGTATTAGTCCATTCCAGCTCTCTTTTGCTGGTGAGTTTGTTCTGCCACTTCTTCTGTACCGGTAAAACACTAGGATGTGATGAAGTTTGAGTGTTTTAGGGACTGTCTTAATATGGGCATTTAGGCGTTCAAAAAGAGATGACTTTTAGCCTTCTTTATTAGATAAATGATTATCGAATCTTGTTTTTTGAAAAAAGTAAAACTTTTTCAGTCAAGAACGTGAGACATCGTTTATTTGGAAAAGCTCTTTAAGAACCATTTGATAAAACGATTTCTAATAGCAAATTGCTATCTAACGTTAGTTATGCGCATCTGTAAGCAATTTGCGGCAATCGATCATCTGACATGTGATCGTTTGGATGCAAATAAACCTATAAGTTCTAACGATACATAAGCTTTAGTTGATAGGTAGATGAGAGCAAAACAGAAATAATGACATGGTGGAAGCATCGATCAAACGACTTTCGAATAGGAATTTGGTGGAAAGCGGTCTTAATAACAAGATTAGACTATGTTAACTTGATGTGCACTTTGCCTGCTTAGCTAAACCTTCCGTTTTAAGACTATAGTTATGGAATCAGGCGTATATTTGCGACAGGGATCTTTTTATTCCATAAGACTTCCTACTATCTTTTATATTTTGTGTTTATTTTTTGGTGTCATTGTCGCTATTTTAGCCCATAAACTCCCGAAGTTTGTTATTAAGTTCTTTTTTGTCTGCCATTGTCCCCGGATCTATTCTCCATCCAGGTGTTTCCCAACACTTTGACAAACTCTACTTATCGCAACCCATTTTCGGACTCCTAAGTTTCTTTGACCCTTGAGCATTTGTCCACCTTTCAGTCAATCTTATTCTTTATTGTCTTTGTGTTATTTTATTTTATTTTGTAATGTGTGTTTTGGTCCTTGTTGGCCTTTTAATCAATAGGCTATCTCCACGTGTACTCAGATGTCCTTGCTTCCTCCACGTGAGACATTCTAGCTTTATTCATGTCCCACGTAACACGTTACTACTTTAAGGACCAAAGGCCAAGCCTATTCATTGATGTGTCCATTGTGTCCAGCCCCATTAGTCATCTTTTCTTTGCTATGACAAAATTGATAGATGAGAATCGCGTGACACAATTTGATGTCACAATTGATCCATGAATGATCGTCGAAACTATTATTGGCATATGATTGGCATCAATTGATATCTTGTCGTAGTGGACTACTATTCATTCTGCAGTTGCGTAGTCTACATAGCTCGAAGTATGAACTAAGATGACCTAGTAATGAAGTCAGCTCTCTCACTATACGCCCTCCGATATTAAAGTCCTTTCATATCTTCGATATTGCATATTTTCTTCGAATTTATTCCGTCTAGTGCAATATTTGAGATTTCTTGGAGATTACAGATTTTTCTCTGCGAATATGGGAAGATTTTTATTATGAAAATTTTGATTTGGTTTCAGGGATATTTCTGAAAATATCTAATATTTCGTGTGACGTTAAGAATTTGCTGATCTTTTTCTTCTCGAATCGTTGAGTCAGATTTTGTCTTTTGCTTCTTTCAAGTCCTGGAGCTTTGGGATCACTGGTGCAATCAGTTGTGCATCACGGGCAAGAGAAGAGATGTGGCATATTCTGTGTTAGAGCTTCCCTTGTTGATAATGTTATAGTATCTCTATCTTTTTGTAGCTTCGATGTTACTTCCATATCACGTGTTAGTACAACATTACGATATTTACGATCCGGATGATATGATATTGATCAACTCCTTTTTATGATACTGATTCGAAAAGGAAATTACTTCACTTAATTCCATAGCTTTCCGGATATTAACCGACTAGACTTCCTCTTAGACGCTCGACTCTATGATCTGTCGACATGTCCGGTATTGTAAATATTATTTTTTTAACTTCCATCATCACTTTATGACTTACTATTTTAAAGTCTAAATCTTTGTTTATGAAATCTGTTTAGACGATAAACTATTTTTATTATCTTAGAAATTAGACAATGCCATTGAAGTCACGTGTTTGATCTAGGACTGACAGATGTTTGCTATGAATTCGTTTGTACATGACTAAGTCTAAATACTAATGTTTACGTTCCATTGTTTTAACAATCACAACAGGAATTCTTCAAGTCACTATAGTAGTACAATGATATTTTGGATCGTGGCTGTAATCTAAACTAACACTGGCATCATATTTTTTTCTTGGGGTATTCAATTTGAAAGCCTTATTATGGTAATAGTATTGAGCGGAATTCGTGTAGCTGAATTTTGGAACAGACACATTGAACGTTTTTGCCATCGAGCCATCGACTTGCTAAGGAAAAGAACATAATTTCCAGAGTCAATTTTAACCCACAGTGTTCTCCTTTCTAACAAAGTCATTGAAGCGTCTGCAAAAATAGCGCTAATATCCGCTAAAAAGCTATTTTTGCTATAAACAAATATAATTTTCGTGAATGAAGCCACGAACTTTCTGAATAGCACGTTCTAAATACAGTTTACGCGTTAGTGTGGGTAGTTATTATAACATTTGTGAATCATGGTGCTAAATTGGGTGTAGGTATAGCGTTGTACTGACATCGGGCCATGAAAACAGCTGGAGACAGAGGACACTTAATTTATTTTACTATTTGCACGGAATAAATATATTACAATAAAACTGACTTGGCATTAGAATACAAAGTCTCTAAAATGAAGACAAAAAGTAATTTATTTTAGGATGAAGTCCTTAACAATGAAAAAATGATAAAGGCAATCCTGGTTCTGGAGCACATAAATGACTAACATTCATGTAACACTACAGTGCTTAGGTCTCCGACCAAAGAGTGCAACAAAAAGCTTAGCAAAGAACTTTGTAAACCCTGTTTTGCAACTCTTGATACTGTTTTAGGTGCAAAGCCTCCCTTCAAAAGGGTTCTGAGTAATCCAAACTTGGGCTTTTCTTGGAGAGCACTTGAATTATTTACACCCCTATATTTCGCAAATTCACCCCTCTTGCACCCTGTAATTCGGCAGGTTGTTCACTTCAGACTTCAGACACCATTTCGGTCGGCAGTCAATTTGATACTGTTTTTCGCAACGAGGTCCATTTTGTTTTCTTACATTCGATTGCTGGCTTATGAAACAATATTTGGGCGTTACTCATATTATATTCTAACAAAAGGTCTAGCTAGGCGTAGGTCCGCTCAGTGAGTGAACTTTTAAAAAGTGTTGTTTTTTTCTAATCCTCGTTTTGTACTAACTTTAAGGACCCTACCTACCTCCTAATTAGTTTTGTCTTCGTTTAGCGTTAATGAACATGTGACGACTTAAATTGATTTTAAATCTACTTAAATTAGCAATAAAGTCCGGATTTATTTGTGCATCTACCCTATTAATATTTTTATCGGTAACTCTAATTTCCAGATCTCCGTCGCCTCTCTGTCCTCATTCAAAATAATTGTTCTTTACATGTGGTCGTAAACCGCAGACATTGACCTTCTAGTCTTGAAATAACATTCACTACTATCCAATGTGCGTTGAGAAATATTACCGACATAGTACGGAAATATCCGACCATATCCGACTTGGGTCACCCGGTCACTTTGATGTTGATTGGCAGTTGTTTATAATTTGTTTGGAATGCTCGATGATTCAGAGAGAAGAAAGATTTATGTTTTTAAGCTTTATTTCTGTCAATGACATTTACGATGGCCTGCCTGACACAGCTGAATGCAAAAATAATTCATTTTCGACTTGAAAAAGGCAGGAATTTCAAATTAAATTCCAAAACTTGTCAAATCAGGAAACACGAATTGCGTGCCAAATATTGTCAAAGAGAGAGATATGAATCATTTTTCTTTTGTAAGAATACATGTACCTATTCTAACAGTCTTACTTACTCGTTGGTGAGAAAGCACACCACGTAATATATTCAAGGAAAACTGCATTAAATTACTGGCAGGCTGGCGCTGTAGTCGGAAGAATCAATACTCTCGAAACGGTTTCTTCGTTTCCTTTATCACGCAACTGGAAACTTTAAAAAAATTACTTTTTTCGAAAATGAATTGAATAATGTTAATACTAAGAAACTGCAGCTAGTGGCTCTTTCCTATTAATAAGTAAATGAAGGACACGAAGAGTACATTATCACTCATTGGCAGTCAGAAATTTTGGAAATAGCCGGGTGAAAAGAGAACTGTAGAACAAAATCACAGTCTATGATAACATAAAAATAATATGGGTAAATGTTAGTACAAATACTTATACAAACTGTTCGTTTTAATAGTCAATTATAAACATGCGAACTGACAAAGCACAGTCGTAAATTTCAGTTGCTCGTAATAAAACCTCCATAAAGCCTGAAATACACATGCTACTAGAAAAGCATGCTTGTTTGCTACTAGGAGTATTGTCATTTATAGCATGCTTTCCGAGTGTGCACATTTGCTCTAAAGCACAGACCTCAAAAGCATACTTTTTACGATCATACTTCTTTTTAGCACGTCTGAGTGACATTATCTTAAGCCGCGTCCCCACTAGAGCCGGGCGGCCTGCCTCGTTAGTGTGGACGTGAGCAAGGTGCTGAGCCGCGCGGCCTAATAAGTGCATGTTTACGTACGCGAGAGGCGACGCGCGGCGCGACCTGCGACGCGACGAGCGGCGTGTCGTGCGATTTTTGTGTTTACGGACACGCGATGCGTGCAGCGGCAGATATCATCGCACGCGCAAACACAAACGTATGGCAATGTACTACGCTGTTCATACAGACGCGGGGCGGTAACCGCGGCGGCGCCCGCGGCGACGGCCGCCGCGATTATCCCGGCGACGGCCGCCGCGATTATCGCGGCGACTTTTCAAGCGGGTAGCAAAGCACGCGGCGTTCTCAATCAAACCGACTAGTTTTAGGTATTGCTGATAAAGTAGTGTTTTTGGGGTCGCTGATTACAAAAATGAGAATGAAAATCCAAGATGACGCCGTCGAAAATTTTTGGTTTTCCGTCATGGGTGTCGTTTTAATGGTTTTCGGGGTCGCTGATTATGAAAATGAATTCAAAATGAAAATCCAAGATGGCGCCGAAGAAAATTTTTAGTTTTATCATCATGGGTGTGGTTTTCATGGTTTTTGGGGTCGCTTATTACGAAAATGAGGTCAAAATGAACATCCAAGATGGCGGCCAGGAAATTTTTGGTTTTTCCGTCATGGGTGTGGTTTTCATGGTTTTTGGGGTAGCTGATTACGAAAATGAGCTCAAGATTAAAATCCAAGATGGCGGCCAAGGAAATTTTTAGTTTTTCCGTCATGGGTGTCGTTTTCATGGTTTTTGGGGTCGCTGATTGCGAAAATGAGCTCAAAATTAAAATCCAAGAAGGCGGCCAGGAAAATTTTAGGTTTTTCCGTCATGGGTGTCGTTTTCATGGTTTTTGGGGTCGCTGATTACGAAAATGAGGTCAAAATGAAAATCCAAGATGACGCCGTCGAAAATTTTTGGTTTTCCGTCATGGGTGTCGTTTTAATGGTTTTCGGGGTCGCTGATTATGAAAATGAATTCAAAATGAAAATCCAAGATGGCGCCGAAGAAAATTTTTAGTTTTATCATCATGGGTGTGGTTTTCATGGTTTTTGGGGTCGCTGATTACGAAAATGAGGTCAAAATGAACATCCAAGATGGCGGCCAGGAAATTTTTGGTTTTTCCGTCATGGGTGTGGTTTTCTAAATGAAAACCTAAAATTTTCCTGGCCGCCATCTTGGATTTTAATTTTGAGCTCATTTTCGCAATCAGCGACCCCAAAAACCATGAAAACGACACCCATGACGGAAATACCCAAAATTTCCTTGGCCGCCATCTTGGATTTTAATTTTGAGCTCTTTTCGTAATCAGCGACCCCAAAAACCATGAAAACCACACCCATGACAGAAAAACCAAAAATTGCCATGGCCGCCATCTTGGATTTTCATTTTAAGCTCATTTTCGCAATCAGCGACCCCAAAAACCATGAAAACGACACCCATGACGGAAAAACCAAAAATTTCCTTGGCCGCCATCTTGGATTTTAATTTTGAGCTCATTTTCGTAATCAGCGACCCCAAAAACCATGAAAACCACACCCATGACGGAAAAACCAAAAATTTCCTGGCCGCCATCTTGGATGTTCATTTTGACCTCATTTTCGTATTCAGCGACCCCAAAAACCATGAAAACCACACCCATGACGGTAAAACCAAAAATTTTCCTGGCTGCTATCTTGGTCTTCATTTTGACCTCATTTTTGTAATCAGCGACCCCGAAAACCATATAAACGACTTACGACACCCATGATGGAAAAACTAAAATTTTTTTCGGCGCCATCTTGGATTTTCATTTTGAACTCATTTTCATAATCAGCGACCCCGAAAACCATGAATCAGAAAAAAAGTTCCGTCGCGGGTATCGCTTCATCGAGAATTGCCGCTGCGTGCGTCGCCGCGATAATCGCCGCAGGCGCCGCCGCGATAATCGCCGCGGGCGCCGCCGCGGGCACCGCCTCAAATTCAAACAATCGCGTATAAAATCGCTTCTCCGTGAACGCACTCATACACCGCCATATGTTTGAATCGCGTCGCGCGTCGCATCGCGCGTACGTAAACACGCACTAACAGGAACGTTAAGAGCCGAATTCCCACTTGGGCCGCGCGGCATCGTGAGGCCGAGACGAGTGCCTAACAGCAACGTTTTGGGTGACTTTAGTGGGGACGCGGCTTTACAATCTTTTATTGGAGACACTGACAGAAAACAACAAGAAGGTTACAGCACAATAAAAAAACATATAAAATAGTAAAACCCTGTTCTTTCTGTTCCGTGAGTAAAACCAAAGAATATCAAAACAGAGGTTTTATGCGTCGTGCTAGTTAGCACGAAAAATAGACCGGCTTGCGATTAGGTAGCATGCCTTGAAACAAGCATGCTCTTTTCGTATACACGTGCTACTTGTATGCTACTAAGTGACAGCTGCTCGATACTAGCATGATTTCGTGCTACTACGTAGCATGTGTATTCCAGCCTTTAAGGATAACAGTACTCTATTATGTAGCAAAGCAACAGGTTAGCCACGATATGGTTAATGATCACATTGATCACCCTCAAGAATTTTACAGCGGATACCCGGAGTCTAGATTTGTATCCGGTTGCTGGCGAAATGTGGGTGTACTTTTAGGTTCACCTCTGCCTTACCCTTCGGGAATTAGGTACAGGCGTGACGTTTTGTTTCTTGTTATTATTGCTGACTGACGTGAAGTGCACAATCTGGGGCTGCAGTCTCTACACTAATAACGACGCTACGAATGTCGCTATGTCGTAAAATCGTAAACTTTCTTTAATAGATTTTCAATCTTATACTGTTGAAATAAAGCTGAAAATCTATTAACCCTTAAATTGGCAAATGAATTTATTATTAAAATTTAATGTTATTTTGTTATTTCCTGTTTTATTATGATACCAGAAGACTGAAAAAAATCTGAACGTTACAGATTTCGCGAAAATCTATGTACTCCAGAGAGTACATTGCCAACTATAGTATGAAGCATGTCTTCTTGTTTTTGTACTACGTGGAGCAAAAATTGGAGAGTGAAAGCTTCTTGCGTTTAGATCTAGGGATCGGCACAGGTGAAGCTACCGATGTGCTATGAAACTGGTGACAGCAGAAGTTCTACAGATGGTAATGATTGAATTTAATTTAATGTTGGTATGGCAATTAAATATTAGTGGATGCGGACAGAAAAACCTCTTGAGCATTGGTGTTAGGGGTACGTTACAAAGTTGTATGTGTATTTGACTTTGAAAGACTGAAAATTCCAGAGGGTGAGAGTTGAGCTTGGTAGAGGAAGTGTGATTCGTCATCCGAACTAGAACTGTCACTGGATCATGCATTTTCTTTCGGGATCAAAGCTTAAATCTTATGTGATCGTGTCATTAGGCTCAAACACTTCAGGAAAAGAAAAAATAATATGCTAATACAACACAAAATCGATGTAATTTTATATTAAAAAAAAAAACAAAAGAAAAACCTTTTGCATTTCTTTGTATACTTGGCAATGTACTACGTGTATACCGAAGTCTGTTTTGCGCGTACTTGGCAACGGTATTCAGGGAGTACACACAAAGTGTCAAACTCATAAAATTGCGATTACGTAATTTACACATAAAATTACGGACGATTGATATTTGTTTATAAAATCCCTGTCCAATGTAATATACTACAGGTCATTCAATGTGACGGTACTCGAATATCCAAGGGTATCTCTGTCTTTTGAGGACATACTAGGCACTTTTATGTTTTCAATTCATACCCTTCATGAAATATAATATCATTAAATCTTGTTGCCCTTCAACTAAATTACTTTATGGGTTGGCTGAAACACCAAGTTCACAACAAAATTAGTATCTTTTTCATTGATGTATTAAAAACCCCTTTTTAATTGAATACAGCAGTTTACAAGTCAATATGGCCAATACTTCCTCTGCGACTGGAATGTCGGAAGCAGACATAACATTAAAAACACACTACTAAACATAATCGACACGACTTTCCTAAAACAGAGCTGCTTAGCATAAGAAATCCATCTAACTGTACCATACAAGGATCTCTAGTTTTTAAAAGGTGAAGGAACGTCTTTTTAAAACTTTATATGGCCAAAAAGTATAATAAAAGGCAATGTTATGCTTTTATTCAGGCTTAAATGTCACTGTCAAAAAAAAACCATACGTCCTCCCCTCTCCCCTAAATATTGTCTATGCTTCCTGTGTTTCGTTCCGTGACAATCGGGTACGTTGACCGAGACGTACGACCGGATGGACGGACTATCGGATGTAAATTGTACAACAGATACATAACGGGCCCCCCAGTAGTGACTTGATGAGAGTTTGATGCGTAAAACGGTTTTTTTTTTCGGCGAAATCTGTGAGAAATTAACTGTTTGTTTTGATGTCCTTGACTTATGTGGAATGTGGTGTTGAAACTTGTGTGATTATAGAATTTTTATTATGAGTTTGTTTGCTTTTATTCTTGAATTATTATTTTTCTTTTACATTTGGTCTTGAAATAGCGGAATGTGAGTGCACCTCTGGCTAACCCGTCGTGAATTACTGGAGTGACGTTACTTTTATTGCTTTTACTTATTGCTTTTTCTGACTGGCCTGTTGGTCTAGTGGTTAGTGACCCTAACTGCTATGCCGGAGGTCGTGGGTTCGATTCCCACCCAGGACAAATGTTTGTGTGATGAGCACGATCATTTGTTCTGTGTCTGGGTGTAATTTATCTATAATATGTATGTATTTAGAAATATATAAGTATGTCGGAGAATAGGGTATTCTTCATGATGACGATGATAAGACAGGATGGATATCTCAAAATAACAGTCAGTGGTTCATGATAAACGATGAAGTCAACCACATGGAATGCAGTGAGGTTAGTAGGAAACACGACCACGACCAACTGCAGCGCCGTCCGCCCTGGAAGCCCCTGCTGGCTCGGGCTCCTCTAAATTGACCAGCGCCTCCGTCATCATTCATCTGACAGTTGTCGTTATAAATCGTGCCAGAACTAAACACACCCAAGCAACTACTAAAGAGGTTGAACTACACGACAATAGTTGCTCGACATTCCAGTAGTTCTGATTTTATCCACGTTCAGAGACTGCAAACTCCGACACGGCCAGAACTGACTATCACACGTCCTCGTGTGGTGGTGATATGGTATCTGTACCGACGAGAACACAAACTTAAACTAGACTATCGACTCGGCCTACCTGACCAAGATTAATGCCTCTGTCAATAGAGTCGTAAAATCATGAAAGCAAATCTAATTCAAAGGTCCAATCGCATTAATTCAAAACAATCAAAAACTCGCGTCGTACTGTGCATAATCAATCAAAGCAATACTTCACTAATTGCACACACTCTTGTAACCCTGCTGCCCCAGGCAGCTTATTCTAGTGACACTGTCACCCTGGCTTAACCAAGCCCAAATTCACATTCCTAGTGACAACCTGTCACCCTGGGTTGACCAAGCCCAAATTCACAGTCCTAGTGACAGCCCGTCACCCGGGGTTGACTGCGAGCCCACATCATTCATAGTACAAGAGTGACAAACTGTCACCCGGGGTTGACCAAGCCCACATTCACAGTCTAGTGACACGTGCCACCCAGGGCTGACCAAGCCCTTAGCAAAAAGTCACACATACAGTCTAGTGGCACATGCCACCCTGGGCTGACCAAACCCTTAATTCACGGTCTAGTGACACATGCCACCCAGGGGTGACCAAGCCCTTCACACACACAAAGTCTAGTGACACATGCCACCCGGGGCAAACCAGGCCCAAACACTTACAGTCTAGTGACCCATGTCACCCAGGGCAAACCAGGCCCAAACACTTACAGTCAGTGGCATATGTCACCCAGGGCTGACCAGGCCCAAAACTCACAGTCTATCTAGTGGCATATGTCACCCTGGGCCAACCAAGCCCTAAAGTCCTCGTGACTTCCTGGTCCGTTCAAGTCGGCCAAACTTATCTAGTCTCTACAAGACCCTGGCCCCCGCCACAACGTCTACCGCCGCTCACCGCCGCTGTCCAGCTTCGAACTGCAGTTACAGATATTACGACAAGACGTGCAGTGCGGCCAAATAGTTACAAGTGTGCATACAATCAAATAAAAGAGATTTCTTTAGTCTTCATTGCTCTCGCTATAATAGGATTAAGCTCAGAGGAAACTTCACTTTGCGGCAGTTTTCGAATGCAGTCATGAGCGTACTTGTACGTTCTATTTCCTGTCAGTGATTTTAAAACATAGCGATCATTTTCAAGTGACTCTACAACTTTGAAAGGACCTTTAAATTTGGGTTATAATTTGGTTTGGTTTCTCTCTTAATTGACCAAATCACCAACACTGAAATTAACCACTTTGGACTTATTTTTGTACGAGGTCAACTCTCTACTGACAAAGCAACGACCTTGGTCAGTGATAATAGTGCAAACCAAACAGAGCAACACTGGAACTCAAAGCTTTAATAGTGCAGGCTGCTTATAGACGTAGACAATGGTACAATAACACAAACTTCGTAAACGCGTCTATGAAAACTATTTCATTCTCTTTCACGTAATTATTCTCAGTCAACTTTCCTGAGTAACATGCACCGTGTGCCATAGGACATTCACTTTTGGGATTGGATGCAACTCATCTTGCACCAGACCGGAAGAAGACTTTAAGACTCTACGTCTAATACAATTTTCCACGAACTGACAATATTTGGTCATGTGCTCGAACCAATAACTTTTATAGAGCTTCTCCAAACTCTTTTCCCAACTAAGATGCATGAGGGCTTCATGAACAAGATTCACCAAGGACCAACGAAAAGCTCAAGGTATGATAAAAGAACAGAACTTTACGAAGTAACACACCTTTCGTAACACATAAGTTTTCACAACTTTCGCTAAAAGCTAACCGTTTTTGAACTTAGAGACAATGTCCTGAATTTCTGAGTCTTGGAACTGTTCAGCGAAATGCCAATTTTCAGATAGAATCGCAAACTCTACACGCCTTTCCTCTGTCTTTTGGATGGAAACTTTAAGAATAGGAGTCTTGTTAAGCTCAGCAAAATGGTGTCAATACTCAATGTCGAAATAGAAAGTCTGAAGGAAAGCCCACCAGCGTGACAATAGTAAAACAATAACCTTGTAGGATAATGTCGAAAGTGATTCACAACGTTCACGACCGCTAGAGTTACTAATTCGTAGGATTGGTACTTTGACTCCACCCGCGGTTCACCTGCTGAAATACTCGACAACATGCAATCACCATCACCATTTACCATCGAGAGAGCTTTTGGAAAGGATCACCACAAGCACAACCCTCAGCGCTCGCGTCAGTATGAAGTTCGATTGGAAGCTCTGCGTTGTATATCATGAGGACGGGTTTACTCGTTATAATCGAAATCACGTTATCTGACAACTTCGTGCTCAGCTTTCCATTCAAACTTTTTACTTTTGATGAGAATGAACAATGGAACACGTCTTATTCTTGAGAAATCTGTAAAGATCTGAACTCAGACTCGCTAAAGTAGACTCATCCCCTATGGGGCACCACTTGAGACACCATAATCAAATTCCACACACACCATTCCTCTCCAGAGAGTATTTTGAAGATTTCAAAGAAAAGCATGCTTTTGTGAACGCCGCAAGAACTTCCTACAACCGGGTCAGACTTTCCTCTTTATCACGTGACAGAAATAAATTACTGTCGTTCATGAAAAGTGCAGCATACGATGAGAAAGTTCACCAAGTGCTTTAGACACGCACGCTGAAATACGCTCGGAGCGTTACGAGGACCAGACGGCATCGCTAGGTACTCTCACTGCCCGTGAGGGGTGACGAATGCAGCAATAATACTATCTTCACTGACGGGACTCTGATGAAAGCCACTCGCGCAATCAAGATAGGTGTAATAGTAAACGCCTGATAATCGTACAATCTGATCGCCCATCAACGGCAGAGGGAATAGATCAGACACTATGTTAAGATGTAGTTCACGGTAGTCTTTACACATACACTTGTCTCCGTCCTACTTATCGCCCAATAAAATGAATGAAGTTAGCTCTCAATATCTCACTGACTTTTTCGCTTATACTTGCTGTTCACCTTACCATACGAGCTGGATTCACGAATCGAATGTTTAATTCACTAGTAGTCATTCAAGTTAACGGTAAACCATCGATAAAAGTATTCGAAAACGCGTTCAGAAGGGACGTCAACCGGTATTTGTTTTCGTTTGTAATATCAGAATCAACATTGTAAAACTCAAATAAAGGAAGTAAATCGCAACAATTTACATTTTCATTTCACGAAATTGGTAGGGTTGATTCAGTGAAATGTACCGAATAGCCAAGTGGCCAAATAACGCGTGCGATCATAACGTCGTATTTCATACAGTCGTCAGGTAGTACGCAAGATAAAATCGTCAAATCGTTATTTATTATCAATCACAACAACGCTAAGAATTTGTTCGGTGTAAATAAACGCTCGAATTATTACCAATACCAATTACTACCAATAACAATTTATAAGCTACACTGTTCAACAAGATAACTCTCTGCGCCAGAATCAAACAACATGAGTACGACTCACCAGATTGCTGTAGCTGTCCAAGGACGCTGAGAACTTCACAGAGCCGCTGTCCACACGTCGCCGTCGGGCTTGTTACAATACTTACCCAATAATGGATTTGATTGTGTACCGATACCGTTATTTGTTCCGCATGCGATACATGCGACCACCGTCGACGTGATACCTTTCAGCGCCTTGCTTAGGGCAATGATTAGGACTCCGCCTTCCAATGGCTGCTCAGCCAAACAAATGTCGACCGTTGAGCACCAAGCACGTGGATAAGGTTCTATGCCACTTCTGATGTCGGAGAATAGGGTATTCTTCATGATGACGATGATAAGACAGGATGGATATCTCAAAATAACAGTCAGTGGTTCATGATAAACGATGAAGTCAACCACATGGAATGCAGTGAGGTTAGTAGGAAACACGACCACGACCAACTGCAGCGCCGTCCGCCCCGGAAGCCCCTGCTGGCTCGGGCTCCTCTAAATTGACCAGCGCCTCCGTCATCATTCATCTGACAGTTGTCGTTATAAATCGTGCCAGAACTAAACACACCCAAGCAACTACTAAAGAGGTTGAACTACACGACAATAGTTGCTCGACATTCCAGTAGTTCTGATTTTATCCACGTTCAGAGACTGCAAACTCCGACAAGTATGTTTATCAGTTGTCTAGTACCCATAACACAAGCTCTGCTTAGCTTGGGACTAGATGGCGTTGTGTGATAGTTGTGGAATATTATTATATATTATTATTATTTTACGTAAAGTTCACTTTTCGTAATAATAATAGGTACCTACGTTTTTCAACCACAACGTTACGCAAAATTGACGAAAATGGTCATTTCCGTACGCAAAGATCAATGCCCTTTTGGGCAGTGGACCATGCATTGCTTAGTTTACGCTGCGATCGGAAAAAAATATAATAAAGCTTTTTAGTAGATTTTAATAAGATTGTCTTGAAAATGGATGAAGTAAGTATTTACTAAGTTGTTAGCAAGTAGCTAAAGAACCGCGATTGACACTTGCTAGCAGTATTTAGTAGAGATGAAACAGATAGTAGTTTGGCCGGATACCGGATATTCGGCAAGCTACTAGGCCGGAGCGCCGGATATTTGCGTTGACGCGATCAGTTTGATTTGAATATTGGCGCGGTGAACGAGATCGGAAATATTCAGGCGCATTCGGGTCGCACGTAAGCGGAGATCGGGTCGACTCGAGGGCGATCGAGTATTATCGCGCGTGTCAGTTTGTGTTTGTTTCTCAGTTCGTTTGTTGTTTATTTCATTGTTTATCACTTTTCGTCTTGATTTTATGTTTGAATTCTGATAGATTAACAAGAAATGTCATCATCAAAAACACGATCGCCAATATGGCAATATTTTGATTTAAATGGCTATTTATTTTTTTAAATTTTACTATCCGGTAGGTATCCGGCCGGATACTGTATTACTATCCGGTATCCGGCCGGATAGTGAAAACAAGGCCGGATACCGGATAGTTACAGGATATCCGTTTCATCTCTAGTATTTAGCATTTGAAAAGGAAAAAAATATGTTTTATCGTAAAGCACATGAAGCTACCCAAAACTGTAATATTTTTTTACCCAATCAACCTTGAACCTAAAACGTTAGCGATTAAGTTGAAAATCTGTTAAACACTTGACAGATGCTTGATCTGGGAGGACTTCAGCTGATCATAATAAAATGGACCTTTCATAATAGTATAGGTAACTGCGTCTGTGAACGTTTTACGAATTTTAACGCAATTCATATTATTTTCCTAAATGTTCACAGACGCAGTTACTATTAAGAAAGGTCCATTTTAACGCTTTTTAAAGCAATTCATATTTTGATCTGCAATGTGGCCATTTAAGCCCCCTGCTGGCGTCTCTTTGTATTGCGTAAATCAAATCACTCATGTACTCTACTTGAGAACTTGCGATCTCTATTGTATACCCGTTAGTGTTGTTTCCATACAAATGGAAACAGCGACAGTTTTCCCATGATCATAGACTATAGAGGCTGTTAACCACAATAGGGGTGTCTGTAATCACTCTCTCACTCATTCATTCACTGTTGCTGTAGCCTGCAAACGGTTTATTATTACGTTCAGGAACAGAATGATGGGGAAATTAATAGGTTTCCACGTTTTGTTTTGTATTTGAATAGCAAATCCTATCGTGGATTTACCTCCGTATCTCTGAGCACAAATCAAAGTGATTACTTACTTAAAAGTACTTTTATTAAGTTAGAACTGTGAAAAGTTATAATTCTTAGCTTTCTATTCTTTGACGGTTCATCCTTCGTTTAAATTCTTGTATTGTAAAATTGAAAATAAATTAATGAAGCTTACAAAATTCCTTATAATGACTAACTTGGCAGTAGCCAGTTCGCTTTGCTTAGCTTCCAAAATAATATAGCTTCTCTAAATTATCTGTTCTCTCCTATTTAGCCAGCATAGTACAAAAACACAACAAGTTTTCCATAAATGTACAAAAATGGATGAAATCCCAGCAAGTTAAGTATTCCTGTTTACTTAACTTTGATTCAGAAAAACACCAATTATTATTCATGAGGAAGCTAATGAATATTTATTATACAGAGGATAAATCATTGATTTAGCCCAGTAACCTATTAATAAAACAAAATTCAATGGCTGAGAATAATAATATAAAATTAACGCTATTATGTAGATGTAATTTTCCTCTAACGAATTGATCAGGGACGTTATTATTTACCTTTATTAAAGACAGACAAAGTAAATATAGATGAATTCTGACTGAGAAGCGCCACTGCTGAGCATGAGGTCCTGGGTCCTGGGTTCAATTCCCAGGTCAAGCAAAGTAGTGATCATCAGCCATAAGACGTCCACTGCTGGACAAAGGACTCCCCATAGAACGCCATACAGAACGGCAGCCTGCCGTTTGCATCCAACGGTTGCCCGCGACTCTCACGATGTCGTCGGTCCACCTGGGCCCCGAGTCTGCTATTCAATAGTGCCAGAATGGTCAATCATTGATCTCATAATTGTTGATTTTGACAACACCAAACTTGTCACAATCAACAGTTTATGAGATCAATTATTGACCATTCTGGCACTATTGAATAGCAGACTCGGGGCCCTGGTGGGACGCCTACCAACGCTGCGTTTTCCAGTTTGTGGTCGCCACTCGTGAACCTTCCTTCCCCATTGGTTGTCGGTTCTTCGAGCGATGTAGCCTGCCCGTTGCCACTTCAACTTGCATATTCTGAGAGCTATGTCGGTGACCCTGGTTCTTCGGCGGATTTCCCCATTTCAAGCAAAGTATTATTGTTAACATCCGCCTCTTCTCTGCGAAAGGAACATCATCATCCACCTCTTGGGTTCAAATAGGCTGGTAGAAGTATTCGAATTCTTACGTCTAGAACATGCCGGTTACCTTGCTGCTCCCGGCAATATTCTCAAACAACATTCAACTCACGTAGGTACTCCTTATCTCTAAAGTCATGATTCTTCACAACATATCTGTTCTCGTTGCCTGACTGCCTGGCATGCGGTAGCGCCGCTAACCGCTTCGATACACTGATACTTAATTCCTTGTTTTATCCAAGTCGAACGCACTCCGTATGGCGTTTCGATCAAACAGTTTCCATATGAAAGCACCTTGAAAGATATTACAAACAATATCAAAGGGTTTCGCTAGTTGAAATTGAACGCGATCAGCAGTGTCATTAGTTTCCGAAACAATGATGATACTGACAGTCCTTGAACGCGGTTCAGTCGTGGCATACTTGTGTTCTTCAATAGTCAGGGATTTAAAAAAAATGTAAACTTTAGCTGGCAGAATTTTAATTTCGTACATTGTTCCACTGACCAGCTAAGCTTTTGATTGTCCCCTATTCTTTTATTTTAATATCATTTCTTTATATTATACTCCTTGTACTACGGCGTCCTCGCATTGTTTTACTTCCTTTTATATATTTTCTTTCATTAAATTAAAACAGTCTTTAAGTTGGCGTAAAGTATCCACAAGGCACTTCTCTTGTAGCCAAGGACCACTTAGGCTCATCATCTCACAAGTTTTCGTCGGTCTGTGGTATTTGCACTGTTTTGTTAGGATTAAATAGTCATGTGAAATTATAGTATCAATTCAACTTCTTTAAACGCATTATCCTCTAACTCAGCTCCAAACAAAGATGCATTAATAACAGTACTAACGTCCAAATCCCTTTCAACAAAATTCATTCTTACGTCTCAAAAGTTCACAACGTCTTTAGACTATTAATTACTTATTCCCTTATCTATACAATTAATTCTCGAGCCCTAAGTTTTCGCTCAATGGCGCTAAGGTATGCGGCAGTCTGATACTTCCTGGTGTAGTCTCACTGAGTAGGGTAGGTAGGTAGTAGACGACCCATGAGAGTAATGGAAGACGGATTAGTGATTTTTCAGCTTTCTTTGAATATTAGTGGTCATTTTGTTCTGGTGTGTTGATTAAAGACGATCTTCTTTGTGTGACAATGACAATGACCGTTTATTTTAAAGAATTTGAGCTGAAATCGGCCAAGTTTTTTTACCGAATTCTTTCCTCCATAGTTGTCGCACAAGATTGTATGAGAGATTCGTTGTCTTCTAAACGGTTTACTTTTCTCCGAATATTTTCACCATCATGGCATGATGGTCCTTTAAATCTGGTTGCCGACATCAACATCCATAACAAAGGTAATTAGCCTATAACATTCCCATTTCTGTGACAGCCTGTAATTGAGGGCCGTAATCCACCATGCAGACCCAGTATGGGTTGATGAGTGATGCGATATCCTCCCAATTGATCACCACACAATTAGATGAATGCACTCTCCGCTATGCTACAGATGTTTCTTTTTCAAATGATACACAAACCACAATGAAGAGATAAAAGTTTACAATACCAAACTGTTTGTTTTTACTCTCAAGTTATTTGTGTGCGTTCTTGTTCGTTTACGTTGTTACTCTCATCATCCCGTAGCGTATGCATGCGTAAGGGTTGGCACGCGAAAATAATTGAAATATTTCCAACTGGTTATTTCAGTCCATATGAAAGGCTCTGAATGCCGCATACGAAAATCAGGATATCTTTGTGAGGACTTGATTACTAATCATGTCAAGAATAGAGATGGCTGAAAGGCAGTCATTTCAGACAGGGGCTTAGACAATTTATACCAGTTCATCGAGAACTGGGTAATCTTTTGATGATGAACCTCCTTTGTTAAAATATTCTTCATCATAGGGCTCACTTTTGTTGTGCCAATCTCCGCAGTCCTGTGTCAGCCTCATCCAAGTTTTTCCATCGATGACAACTATGTCGTCTGTCCAAATATTCTTAGTTAAAGCCGAAATAGAATAAAGTACCTACCATCTAACGCTAACATTATCGACTTCCACGGCGAAAATGTCTACAGGTATTCTCTTTAGATACATTTATTCCTAACGTTGTTTTAATACTAATTGTAAGCTAGCATGTTCGCGATGCTAAGCGTGAAATTATGATAATTGGCTAATTAAATTCGTTGTTTTAGTGACGCACACTTGTTTCGTCTGACTCAGCTGTTGTGGATCAACACTCTGGCTCGTAACGCAATTAATAGGGCTACCGAATTAATAGCATAATTAATATACTATCTATAACAGTATAGAAATTGGGTATCGCAAGGAAATGGTTGGGGACTTAATTTGTTGAAAGTAAATCATTCAAACGATTACTTAACCCAAGAGCAAGTCAAAATTACAAAAATGGCTGTTTCTTCTAAAACATAATGAGTTATTATTTACTGGTATCTTGTTCTTCTTCATTATTAAACGTTTTCTCGCGAGTTATGACTGACTTCTTTAGTGCGTATCGAAGCGACGAATAAGTTCTGTTCCATAATTCTGAATATCAATAAATAAATACATAACTCTCGCAATACAAAAAAATCTCTCCCTTTCAAATACAGGCAGAGTGACAGCCCTAACTACAAACGAATAGAGAAACAGATGAAAAAGCATTACCGTGGCTTTGATTGCGTAACGAGGTGGTTGAACTCTGGCGTGCGTGCGAATCAAATTGTGTGTGATTGTACTGACAGTGGTGGAGCCTCTACCATGTGGTTGGCTCATGCTGATGTACGTTGGCAAGATTTTGAAGTATTTAAAACTAACAAAGTTTAAATGATTAGAAAGCCTTGCAGGAGCCTCCTTGAGGGAGTCTTGGCGTTGAAATAGTTCGGGATTTCAGCTTCTTTGTTGGGTCATTCAACATCACCTTTGGTTACATAGTGGTAATGCTAATGTTCTTGCTAAATGTTCGTCGGGATTGTAGCCATTTGTAGCTTCCAGGCCAATCAATGGCCTTCCCATGATTGTTCTGTTGCTGTTGCGGTTTTGAGCTCTTTTAACCTTACCAGTAAAAGTTACTAGAACTCCTTGCTGAGTTTCGTAAATTGGAACTGTTCGGGATTGTTGAAGGTTTTGTCTAAATTCCATTTTGTTGGCTCATCTCCGAAGAGCTTTGATTGGCAAGTTATCTACATTGTCCCAAATACCTATCAAAGATCCGAACACAATACTCCTTGGCAAGACTGGTTGTCAGACTTTCGGGCTTATAACATCAGCACTTTATTAGGTATCACTATAGTCCCCCAATCAAACAGCCAAGCATGCGGATGGTTGTTTGATTATACAACTGCTGCCTGATTATACAACTCTGCAAACATAGGTGCCTCTTACACCTCGTGTATCCTACTCACCGCTGCCTGTTATGAACTTGTGACAATGACAACGTGTTTCAACCGTATTTTCAAGTTCAAGCATATTTTCTTATGGTGACTCATTTACACCTGTTCTTGATGATGGTCTTGTATGGTTGATAGTTAAACTTAACACATTCTCCACTCTTTTAATTGTGATAATGTCACACAATAACATCGCGTGTACACGTGTAAATTGTGTAAAATTAAAGTGTATTGTGTTATAAGTTATTACTATATTATTCTCTGTTTTAAGTTTAACTGCTAATGAACTTGCTTCTACTTTATTGTAAGTTTTACTTTATTTTAACTATGATTGTAAAACGTGCTAGTAGATTCAATAAATCAGTATTTGCCATGAAATCATCAGTTTTGGGTCCTTCGAGCCGGATCTATCACACACTAATGAAAGATTTGGTTTTTGTGGAATGACTACGATAGACCTTAGTCTAAGACGCTGTAGTTTTATCAAAGTAGAGACAAACACCCAATTTAGAACATCAGGAAGTAATCTAGTTTGTAGCTACCCTCATTCAGTCCTACAAATTGACCTACCTACGTACAGCAACACTACATTCACTTACCGGTAACAATGATATAACTGCAGTAATTAATACACAGCGGGTTGCGTCGCATTCCAAGGTATTGTTGTGGCCTGCGCACGCGTCGGTTCAAGTCGCAGTACCTCGATCAATGTGGCTTTGTTGTACATGTTCTGAGTGAAGAAAAAAGTGGTTTTATGCACTTGGAGAAACGAGTGGACGAAACTTGTTCGAAATCTTAAATATTTGAAGAAAAAATATAAACAAGAGATGTTTTTGGTGTTCGAATTGTGAATGTTGATGAAGCTGTGTAATTTGTAGTGCATACCGTAGTATGGATAGCGTCTTCTCTTTTTTTTTTTTGAGAATGGATTGCATATGAAAATACCAAGTTTAACGTTCAGTAATGAATTTTCGGCTTCAGTCTAAGTTTATATTGTGAATCGTCTCAGTAAAGTAAGTGAAGACTGTCCAATATTTATGTAGTACAATGTAATGATGAGTGATAGTGATAGTGAAAAGTCAGTGCTGTTAAAAATGGATTACAATACTAAAAACGTTCAACGGTATTGGCTTTCTAAGTGGGTTAGTATGAATTATGCATAAGGTTCATGATTTCTTTTGCTTAATAATTTATAATATTCTTTTCGCTATTAGTTGAAAAGTGGTCTATAAAAGACTAAGGTAACGGCGTAAAACAATAATAAAGTCTCAAGGACTCTTAGTAATAAGTACTTATTATGAATTATAATAATTTAACAAAATATTCATTAAAAATAACAATAAAAATTCAAATAAAAAAAATGTCAATGAATGTCAAAGTAACAGAAATGTCGAATGATATAATAGTGAAATTATGAAGCACACAGTTGTAATCTATGAAG
This sequence comes from Diarsia dahlii, assembly GCA_949775195.1. Lineage (NCBI taxonomy): Eukaryota > Metazoa > Arthropoda > Insecta > Lepidoptera > Noctuidae > Diarsia > Diarsia dahlii. The sequence goes on along the minus strand of OX459210.1, from coordinate 6,587,401 downwards.
CACTTAGTAATCTAGTGTACACGTACAATGGTGCTAATAATCTTTAAGTAGCACTTGCTTATAGAGTCTCTGAGTAGTTCAGTTTTGCAGAAATTCATAGTCCTGCATCTATTTCCTACAGCTTCTATTTTATTTATACTCTTTTTTTGACTCTCCTTGTTTAATCTAAACTTACAATGGACAGAATTTGCTTGAGTATAATAAAGCATTAATTGCAAATGGTCATCCCTAAAATGTTTGCCTTACTGCTGGCTATTTCCCTCATCGTCCCTAACATTGTTTGTCTAACGTGTAGGCTTTAAGAGTTCTCAAAGCCAACCTTATTTCTATCTTCCCGACTAAATATTTTTTTCCATTGAAAATTACTACGCTTTTTAGACCTCTGAAACGGGGACTTGGATCTATCACTATATTATATGCGTCATGTCATTACCAAGATTAAGTTCTGCTACAGAACTTGTAATAGTAGCTTAAAATCTAACTAGAAGTAAGTAGCTAGTATAGATGTAGAACTGATCTGCTTTCCAAGTTCTGATACCCGAGTGAGCGTGAATCCGCAATTTTAGAAGCAAACAATTTTTTGTTCCAACACGCATTACATTCATTCTTGTGTCATACTTTCCTGCACAATGATCGCTCATTACTGGTCTCAAAAAAAAAAAGATTCATCTAATTGAATGAGCAGTTGAATGTTGAATGATTCAGCTCTGTTACATCTATTTATAGTCCATCGATTACAATAAAAACTAAGTACTCTTTCTTTGATGCTAGCTTTTTTACTATCTTCCTATAATGAAAGTGTTATATTGTGTTTTCTGGCTTAATGGTAATTTAATAAATTGGTTTCGCATATATGTATATTATTAATAATAAAAACGTTCCACATTTGGTTTGATTGTTATTTTGATCAAGAACGTTTATGTGTTTTATGATTAGTGGATTAAAATCCGATCCATCGTGAAGAACTTGTGAAATAGTATTGTTCCGCCAATGTGGCTATGCAAGAACTAAACTGTCTATGCTAGTATGTTTTTTATTTCAAATCAATCAATCTGAACAACCCTATGATTTATTTAATTCAGAGTCAACGGTCAAGTCCGAGGAGAAAGACTGATTTATGGAATGTCAAGATTCTCAGGTTTATTTTCATCAAAACCCATTAAATCATTGCAATATAATCTTACGAGCCATTAAAGCTAAAACGTAACCCCCACACATTTTCCATAGTACGTGAAATCGTAAAAGCATTTAACCGATTGGCACCATTTTTTACTATGTGCATCAATGTATAACAGATATTTATGCCGATGGTTACTTTAGTTACCGCTATGCCGTGGTTCGTAACGTGTGTAGAATATACTAAAATGTTTAAGACACAATAGCACATGTTAATGTTAATGTTTTTGTATTCTAAATGAGGTTCTATGGCGAGATATTTTGTTTACTGAAGTGTTTATAATTATTTTAACCATTGACCATTAAGGAAGACTAATTTGTGGAACGACGCGCGCCATGAATATTTTTGAATTGTAAAAAGGCAAAACATTTGAATCACGAGTGTACGCATTTACCCCACAGACGTTTCCTGTTCTTGTCCGGAAGCCAGCACTAGAATAGTCCGAACTAGTCCGAAGGACCAATAACAATCCCTGGTCGTACGTAACGTATCCTGCTAAAGTCATCATTCTCATCTCCCTTTCCCTTCGTAGTCTTTAGTTGTAGACCCTTATTAACCACGTCAATTACTATGATTTACAGCTGAGGTAAACTCCTTTTATGTCGGCTAATATCATTAGGGGTGGCCATTAAGTTCTGACGCATTTCCATCGTCTAACTAATTGAATTGTCGCATTATCGGCTTGCTCGTTTACGATTTGTTTTAGTTTTATTTCTAAGGTGTTATAGTTTCTTTATTGAACTTTTATGCTTATGGAATTGGCGATAACTTAGACTTTGATTGGATTGAGATAGGAACTGTTAATTATAATTTATATTGATGAAAGTCTCTTATGACTTGACTCTTTATTTTGGAAGCGCTCTTTACGACGATATGTGTAATTTTTAATAGAATTACTTTTGTCTTGTACTTTTCCTGTCATTATCGAATGAGTATGTACTTTAGTACTATTTCCTATCCTAAACCTTCTTCTCCTCTAGCTATCGCTTTTCCTTTTCATTATTTCGTTCAAATAGCCTGACCTTTCTGTTCTAATCTTTTTGTAACTTCTTCATATCTTTGACTGTACGTTTAAGTATTATTTCCACGTTGCGAGTTAGTCAATGTTCGAGTATTTTACCTGTAACCTAAATTCTTTCACGTAGTATTAGCCTCCCATTCACGTAACTGTAAGTTATTTAGTTTGAGTCACCTTGTACTGGAATTTTTAAATCATTGCTTTTTCGTCGTCATGAAATTTTTGCAAATTCGATGTATTTTACCTCTGTTACATCTTTAATTTTTATATTAAGCATGGCTACTAATCTGCACTCAGTTTATAATAGGGTATTTTTTGCGTAGTCTGTAATTATGTTTTATTAGTTCTGATAGTCTACATTGCACCCCTACGAAGCAGGGGCGGGTTTCTAGTAGACTATCATCTGATTTTAATCGATTTAATAACTAATCAAAATTAGGATGTCTGATAGTCTTCCAGTCTAGTAGTCAATTGCCTATATTAAAGAGGTGACTCATAATGATAGGTAAGGTTCATCCCTTTCTGGTACTTTGAGGCCTAATTGAGCTGAAAATAATACGGTTCATTGCCCGTTGACCTTTTATAAGCTTAGTGTTTAAAATTCTTTAGTTTATTATAAAAGTGACTGACTCCTTTGGTCCTTTCAATAGCGCACGTGCCGTCATCGGGTATTGTCCGAATCAACTATTTGTTCATTGACCGGAACAAAACAGCTTTTATTAGGTTTCTATTACACTACTGTAATCTTAATGCACGCATTACTGCCGTTCGCCTAGCGATTGTTGGCACGACATTTAATGGTACTGGATAAAATTCTGTTATTGTTGTTTTGAGACACACTTTCGAATTCTTCTTCTTTTTTGCGTGTCGATGACAATTCAAATTGAGTTAGCCCAAAGTTGGCGACGAGTTTGACACTTTTAGTACCATCCATCAGCTCCTGTGATATGGAAATAACAGGACAGGCAGGACACAATGTCAAGTGTCCCACCGTTTGTGAGGTAACATCGCATTTAAACTCCAAGACAGTGTCATCTTTTAATCTAAACCTGATGCGGTTTTCAAAATAAAAATACCAGTCAGTTACTCGGCTCACAACAGGATGTTTTGCATTGTTTCAAAATAAATCTGGGTGTTTCTCTGCTAACTGGAAAATCGTCCATACAAGACTGTCCTAAGCAAACCGTGACAGGGGACTGTTTTTCTCTACTTTTGTACAGAAAAACAGGCCCCTTATAATCAAAAATACTTGTTTTTAACAAGGATTTTGTTTGTCAAAGTAATTAGTCTTTATTTTTCTTTGTAATTCGTAAAATATATATTTTTTTCATTTAAAAAAATGACAGGGGACTGTTCACCAGAGGACTGTTTTTTTTACATGAATACTTAATAAAACAAAATCATTTAAACATATCAGATTAACCAAACAGATGTGGCTACATCCTAGCTAATCAATTCTTTTTAACAAATTTTCATAATTTTAACTCTTAAAATAGTATAAAACTAGCTGACCCACGCAACTTCGTCTGCGTCACTTATAGTACTCTTTATTATAATTGTTCAGATGGTTTAGATTAGCTTAGATTATATTAAAGTGTGAATTACTATAGGTATCTCTTACTGTTAAATATACTATAACACTCTATACTAAGACTTGTAAACATTATGATGCAGTAAATATTTTGAATTTGAATTTCCCGGAGGCCAGCCAGAATCCCCCGTACCTACATTGCGACGCGCGAAATATTTTGCCGCGCGGATATTTTTACATTGCGATATCTTCTAAGATATTTGTTTAAACTGTATAGAGTAAAGGGCACAAATATTCTATATTAAATTTCCGTTCTAACAAACACATTTATTTAGATATAGATTAATACCATACGGGTTAAATAAGCTTCGCAAAAAATAATTCTTTTTAACCTAACAGTTTAACTGTAAAAAAAGGTTACAGTGAGTCAATCTTAAAAGATAGATATATGCTGTCGCGGACTTTTTTTTAGAACTTTTAAAGAGGAACAATTCGTTCATACATGATATTAGCGTGACTTAAACCATTTTCGCAGCGCACGCAGCGGAAGCTCTCAAAAAGGAAATACCTTTTCCCGTTTTTGTAACATTTTTCATTTATGCTCCGCTCCTATTAGCCGTAGCGTGATGTTATATAGCCTATAGCCTTCCTCGATAAATGGACTATTCAACACAAAAAGAATTTTTCAATTCCAACCAGCAGTTTCTGAATTTACCGCGTTCAAACAAACAAACAAACAAACAAACAAACTCTTCAGCTTTATAATATTAGTATAGATAAGCTAGCCAGGGGACTGTTTACGTAACGGTCAAGACGTGTAGTTCACCTACAGACGCTGTCGTAGCACTAAAAAAAATGGCAGCTTCTCGCTTAGCTCCACAACCGCACAAAATTCACATCGAGTACTTTCTGTATCACGATCTAAATGCATCACGCCAAAACAAAATTTGACTTCAACGCGGTGTTCAAATTTTAACAGGGGACTGTTTCAATAATTTGAGGACAGCATTCGCGCATAGATATTTTGATTTAATTTCAATCGTAAAAGTATAATTGTAATATGCTTACTGTTATGTTTAATGTATTTGGATATTTTTTATTCAGTTATCAACAGCAAAAAAAGAAATATTTGTTACAAGATTTGTAATTCTGGAAAAGGGACGCACCAGGGGACTGTTTTTTGAGGTGTTTGAGGTTAATTTTCTCAAATATTACATTATTAAATTGCTGAATACGCAGTTGCATTCCAAGAATACGCAATACTATGTCGTTATTGATACAATTAACTGGGAAATATTACGTTTCACAACGTAAAATTAGCTTGGGACAGTGATTTTCCAGTTAGTGGAGAAATGCCCATCTAACACTTATCCTGCGTGACAACATAAAGTTACAAACAAAACACAGAAACAAACAAACAGAAGTGACCTCTGAGACGTCAACGATGCTGTAGAAATGATAAAAAATTGGCTCAACTAATTTCTAAAATACGGTCGTAAAAAACAAAGAACGTTACGCATTTGACCTACAAACATAACATACTAAAGCTCAACTCTTTGATAGATTTGATCCCCCATCAAAGCATTCATAAGTCATCAAACACTCCTACATTTCTTCAAGTAGGTACTTTCACCAATTGATTCGAACATAAAAGTGTACGCATCATAATCAGCCTCGTCCTGTGACGCGGCGTCTCTTAGTCTGGCCTACTACTGGCACTCTGGACCAGAGGGGTCAACGCCCACTGACCGTATTATGATGCTTGTTATAACCCGGGCAGGATATGTCATGTCCTTTCTCTGGGCTTTAATAGGAATGCTTGGAACTATTAATTTGGATCGATTCTTGGATTGTCTTCGGTGTTTGAGGAAATCTAAAAATAGTATTGAAATGGGTATTAATTTCGCCAAAAAAACTAAAGTTTTTAAAAGTGACGTATAACTGCAATATAAAGGTACCAGTTGGTAGCCGACTGCACGCAGCAGCAGCAGACGACATGTCGTCGCTTCATGTCGTCACGAGTCACGAACTCACGACACGTCGTCGCGTCATGTCGCTGCAGTCATGATTTCGAACCCGACTGCAGACGACAACTGCAGATGTTATTCAGTTGGTTCCGAGTGCGTATATCAATTGTTTTTACTGCTCTGCGTGTGTAAACTATGGGCACTACTAGCTTCATGTAATTCTAACTATGGAGGGAATTTCATAGAAATACGTAGAAACCAGTCGTGTCGCCGCGACACGTCGTCTGCTGCGGCTTCGTATCGCCCGCTACCAACTTGTACTCCAACAAAACTAATGTGTTTAAAAGAGACGTATAACTGCAATGATTATTATCACTTGTTTCTATAAAGGAAAACATCGTCCTGAGGAAATCAACATGCCTGAGAGATATTTCACGACGGCAAGTAAATCCAAGTCAGAGGCCCATGGGTGGCAACTGGCGTGGCATAACTCTGACACCAGGTTATGCGCCTACCATACGCTCACACTTCACCACAGTCTTGCCTGCGCGATTACACGGTGCACACAGTACATCGCGCGTGTGGTTTGTAATGGTAATACAGTTTTACCAACCATACGCGCGATGTACTGTGAAGTGTGAACCAAGAGTGTGGTGAAGCTTGAGCGTGTGGTAGGCCCATTAGGCAACTAACCACACGTGTAGAAAGATGGGTGCTTCTTCTGGAGCGGAAAAATCCGAGCGATTTTTTTTTCAAAAGTTGGCCCACTAGAATTTTAATTCCGTTGTATTATTTTAATTGGATCTAGCATTAGGTCCTTAATCTAATTTACAAGGACAAGTTAGGTTGTTCACTGTTATGCATATTATGGTTACACCTTGGAAAAACAATCACAATAATAATATAGGTACCTCACTATCAGAAAATACAAGGTCACAAGACGCAAAGCCGCTTATATTCAACTATGAACTCATAGAACACTACATGGATGATAATAAACATATTTATATTGGCAAAGACCTTGAAAGTGAATTCTCTAAAAACAAAACAATGACGATATTATTGTCAAAACATTTCCTATTTGAATACAATAATATGAAGTACACACGGCTACACATCAAGCTATACAAAACCAGTTAATCTTGGCCTCTCTTTACTAGATCTTTTCGCACAATGAACGATCAGATTATACTGGTTTTGTATAGCTTGATGTGTAGCCGTGTGTACCTACGACACCAGTTCATCAAACTTCTACGATCTGTCAAATATCTTTATTTTCAACTTTATCATTAAGCATTAAGTTCAAGGTTGATTGGAAATATTTTACAGTTTCTCGTACGTTGATGGTACTGGCGTCTGTACCAGGGATGTTGCGAATATTCGAATCCGCATCCGCAAATGCGGAGCTTCCGCATAGATTTGAACATCCGCATCCGCAATAATCAATGCGGATATTCATGCGGATGCGAATGTCATAGTTGCGGCAAGAAAGAAATTGGGCGCGGCCGGTCGGCGAATGGCGTGTGCCGTTTCCCTTGTGACAAATGACAATGACCAATGGGAGCGAAGAAATTGGTGACAAGATCCGAGTATCCGACGCGTTTGTTGTCAGTCAGTTGTGGTGCATCTTTTGTTTCTTGTAAATAAATCGTTAATATGTGTTTGTTTGCGCTGTTGATTACTAATTATCGTACAGATTGATATTTCGAGTGTTGTCGTGAGTTGTGATCATTGTGTGTAAATAATTGTTTATGGGAAAACTTTATATTAGTTAAACTAATCTAAGACTACTTTAGTCCTAGCTCAGCTTATTTCAATCGTCAGGTCAATTCCATTATGTTACACCGGTAATACGTTTTATTGTAGGTAAAGTTTATTATTATTATAACAAAATTCTTTATTTTTCAGCGTCTAGTTAATTAACAATGTCACCACCGATACAAAGTAGGTACCTAATCTAAAGAATGTTTTAATAATTCTATTCATATACCTAGGTAGGTACTTCATTTTTATTTTACTTCATTTTTTTTTACATCATATAAATAATATCTTAAACATTCGCATCCGCATCCGCGGATGTGAGCCTTCAAAACTCCGCATCCGCATCCGCGGATGTCAAAAAATCGGCATCCGCAACATCCCTGGTCTGTACATACGAAAGTCCTCTGCCGCGTCTGTCTGTCTGTTCGCGATAAACTCAAAAACTACTGCACCGATTTTCATGCTCTTTTCACCAATGGATAGAGTGGTTCTTGAGGAAGGTTTTAGTAATATAATTTGTCGAGTTTTTGTTACATAACCGACATCCACGCGGGTGAAGCCGCGGGCATCAGCTAGTAAGTTTATAAGGTAGTTAATCAGACAATCTTGCCAGCCTGCCCTATGACTCATATTAGCCCGTTATTATTAATATATATTATACCGGGTCTTGGCATTATCTATGTTAATTATTTCTTTATTATTTATACCGAAACCTAGTCCATTATAACGTTACTTTTATGCAAAAACTCGTATCAAAAGACCAGTTGTCTAGAGTTTTTATGTGTCTTGTTAGACACCATGTTTTATTAAAATCGAATTTATTATCTTCGTTGGCATAATGTGTGAAAATACGAGATTTTAGGAGGATTAGTGTTATATTATTATTGATGATGTGATGCATCATGCAGTCATCATCTTGCCTGTTCTTACTTACTTGGTTCTTGGAGAAAAGGTCAAAGAAACTTTGGATGCATAGATCTTCTAGTTTTCTTACCACTTACGATGAAATCTCAAGGATAATTGTATAGGACTGTAATTTGTACAACAAGTAAAGGTATTTTAGGATTTTGATGACATCTGACATAATAACATCCGCTCGTATCAATCTTCAGTTTAAGCTGCTGTTGGTCTTGGCTTGAATGGGTGACCACATATTACATACCGAGTTTCCTCCGTGCCTTCGGAAATGATATTAAGCCGTCGGTCCAGGCTGTCATTTGTACATCTTTGACAGTCGTAACAGGTAGCCAGTGGGCCGAAAGACTGACAACCAGTCTGACCAATGGTTATCTACTCAGTACTTACTGAGTTGTAGTAATTGATATTCAGCTGCATCAGGGCCCCGAGTCTGCTATTCAATAGTGTCAGAATGGTCTATCATTGATCTCATAATTGTTGATTGATGACAACGCAAAAAGTACCTTAAATCTGTCGATTTAAGGTACTTTTTGGCTTGTCGTCTACTTGTCAAAATCAACAATTATATTATATACTTCTCCATAAATCGTCATCTCAGCAGTCACCTCCTTTTTAGCAATGTCATCCTTCAGACAGCTCATCAATCGATTCTTTGGTTTTCCTCTACTCTTGTAGCTATATTTTCTTACTGATTTTTCTGTGAATGTAAAGTAAAAATTGTAATTGTAGTGTAGATTCATCTGCCTAGCCTTTTCCCAACTATGTTGGGGTCGGCTTCCAGTCTAACCGGATGCAGCTGAATACCAGTATTTTACATGGAGCGACTACCTATCTGACCTCCACAACCCAGTTCATACTGGGTAATACGATACCCTTTGGTAGGACTGGTTGTCAGACTTTTAGGTCACTGACTACCTGTAACGACTGCCAATGATCTATATATGGCAGCCGGGACCAACAGCTTAACGTGCTTTCCGAGGCACGGAGGAAACTCGGTATGAAATGGGCGGTCAATTGTAGTGTAGATTGTAGTACACAAATAGGGTTAAATAATAACATGGGTGGGTTAGTTAGCCTTGTGCAATCTACCAGATAAAAAAAAAACAAAAAAAATAATTAAAAAAAAATATATATAAATATATAATATATTTTTCAAATTTAATTTAAAATCGTTAACTGAATTAAACAAACCACAAGGCTTTAGTTAACATGACTATCAAAAACAAAAACAACACTAAAACCCTAAAAAAACTAAACAACACGTGTTTAGTTTTTTTTAGGGTTTTAGTGTTGTTTTTATTTGTCAGTCCCTTTTCCTGTCTGTAATGTACTAAACCTTTTTGTATGATATTAAATTAGCCAGGTGACTGCAACGCCAACCAAGTCTTAATTCATTATTCACACGAAGGACTTGACCATAAAATATCAATATAACAATAAAGAAATTCGTCGATGCGTCATTCCAATGCTGAATATCAATTTTTGAAAGCTGAACATTTGAATGATTGCCAATATCCTGTGCGTCGCGCGTCAAGGTATAGTGTGACCACTTTGATGAGTATGCAGTTCATGGTGGCGTTGCGTGTCAAGATAATTTGCATCGATAATAAATCATTTTCCGTGGACCGTGGTACGGTCAGCATCAGAAGTATATTAACATGACTCAAAGTTTCGAAGCTGTTTTTTTAATAAAAACTTGTTAGATATTACTCGTTACTACAGGTTATTGGAGTGTAAGGACTATTTTAACGAATGGTCTTCTGAAACATTAAAAATAATAGCTAGAGTCCTGTACATAAAAGAATTAAAATTCCGAAATGTTCAGCTACTTCTGATGCTGACCGTACACCCAGGTGCACGATGGGCAAAAATAATTTACCGTAGTACACCTAAGTGGACTAGGCGGGTGGACCACGGGCAACTCACGATATCAAACCCGGTATCATCATCAGCCATAAGACGTCCACTGCTGGACAAAGGCCTCCCCCATATAATGCCATAACGAACGGCAACCTGCCGTTTGCATCCACCGGCACACCCGATATATTTTAACATTTATTCTGTACAGATAAGTTTATGAAGATTAATAAAGAACAAACAGTGCAAGTCAAAGAAGCTTCGGAACAGATATGATTTGAAAATGGTTCCTAGAAGGCCTTTGGTGTTAGGGCTTCTTCGATTGATAACGTATTAGTACCAGTCTCTTGGGATTATTTTCCACGTGTAACGGTGGCAATTATACCAGCTTCTACTGATTTATGGTAGATTGAAATGCGCTTTCAGTCTTACCAGACTAGTGGCCAGCAACCAGGTGAATGGTGACCAGTATTAATTTTAGCCTGGAATCACTCAATGCTAGACCTACCCTTTCTTCGGCTAAGCTTCCAAGTCCCACATCTAGGTGTTTTCCGCGACTGACGATATTGTCAAGATCTTTAACACTCCAATAGTCGCGCGTTCTACCATTGTAGAACGCGTGTACATTTTGTTGAATTTTGTCACAAGTTGAAGGTCAATCATTCACACATTCTTAGTATTCCTCAATTACTAGGCAATAAACAATTGTAGTGTCCTTGCAGTGACGGACGCGGCCGCAGGTCTGTGAAATTTGGCACCAAAAGTGAATTTCTACGATTGTAGAACTCGCGACCACTCGCGTGACATTTTTCTCCTAAGGGGCCGGTCCACCAGAAACCTTTGTTATATATGTAACAAGTGGATTTGTCCCGACCATCAGGTTCTTCTTGGTCCGACTGTGTCAAAAACAAAGATATGGGGGTGGAAGACATGACTGATTAAGAAATATGAGACTTATGATGATAAGAGCAAAAATTTTGCGTTTTTTTTGTTATTTTCAAAAAGGCTGCTTTTTAGTTCTTATTATGTTTAAATATGATTATGTTTTGTTTGTTTTAGCTTTATTATTATAAAGTTAATCTCAATATTATACAAATACTTTTTATTTATGAAACTTTGCTATAAAATTCCATCATTAAATATGTTCTACAAATGTAGAACGCGCGACTACTAACGTTCCAAATAGAGGCGCGCCTACTGGAGTGTTAACCCAATGAGTTGTTATGGTGCCAGTAGCCAGGATATGGCGTCCGATTTGCCATAAAGTTTTTTAGATGTTTTAAATAAAATACAGATATTTATAAACAGCATCATTGCACCGCGGTTAGATAAGAGTAGATTAGCTGCTTTATTTAGGGATTTGGTCACCTCATTAGTTATTTTTGTAATACAACGATAGGTAGACATTTTCCCTCAGTGTGTTCGCGTTTTGTCATTAGTCCGGATTGAAATTCAGTGCGGTGTTGTGAGTGATGGATAAAATAATTATCATAAATATGTGTTTTGGTACAGACGGCAGCTCATCCAGCTACTTACTTTTTGGGGACTTTGGTGTGCTGGCGTCTGATAGTGAATCTGGTTTAGCTTAAAATAACAAGGATGGGTCAAAAACAGGTGAATATAATATTTAATTTGAATTATTGACAATACCTGAATGATTATTTAATTTTAACGATTTTTCAAACTAAATAAATCGTTAGAGCCGTTTTCGAGAGCGTGATTAGAAATGCCTAATGTTATTTATTCCTTTTCTAATAAATCCGGCTTTTCATACCCCGCAGTACATTGTGTTCTCCTGTCATAATTTCACTTCTAAGTGTTCTGTAAAACCCTTACTCCTACACGACTGTCTATTGATCTACTAAACGTTCAAAATCTTACCACTTTACCAAACAAGCACTTTCAGTACGATAAACTCACTTCAGAATACACTAGCCCTGACAATGCCACCTCAATTTGTATGCTCTCCTTACCCTGCACATAACACGTAGAATGCGTTGACAGTTATTTAGAGATACCATCGTTGTTGTAACGGTACCGTACGTGTTACTATTGTTGTTATTTTTGACGTCAGCTTAACACATAATATGTAATTTTGACCTGCGTTTTCTGCGTCTTGCTAGTCTCGTGGTGTGACCGGTGGACTGCCAAGTCAGATCTCGAGTTCGAACCCAAGATACGCATCTCTAAGTAATTTGTCAGATTCATGGTGCGTATTGTTTAGTTATCACTAGCTTCGGTGATGGAAAATATAGTGAGCGGTCCGAACCACTCGTGGTGCGAAACGACGAAACACAGAAAATCAGCGTACCTGTGATTCTCGAAGATATATTTTAGTAAAGTCAAGTCTGAGGATCATGGGCTGCATAGAAACACTGACTCCAGGTTAAGCGATAACCATGCGGTAAAGAAAGATCTGCGTCTTGTGTTTTAATTTTTGTTTGATAGTTTTTAATCTTGTTTTGCCGTGTATTATACCTAGTTCTGGCGGAGAGTTCAAATATGTAGTAGGTTATTAAACACTCCATAATTAATAACCATATTACTTGGGACATGAACTTTACTGACGAAATAACCCCCGAAATCATTCCTTAGGGAAATACAGGTGTTTGTAGCGTTTTAATTAATGCGTAACACACAAGAATGGCTGGTGCGTTAGTATGAATTTTTATCAGCATAGCTGGTGTTAGTGGCTGTCCAGCTCCAGGATACAATAGGGAAGTAGATACACTATGTATCTACTGAGTGTCCAGCTAACCAGCTCAATGTCTTTAAATTTATCTCAGTCAAAAGATGCATGCAGTGGGTGGACAGCCCTTTTGTCTAACTTGAATATTTTAGGAATAATGTAGGCTTGTAGTAGCCCACCAGACACAACACCCGTCTAGTCGAATTATCCTCAATATCAATGGGGATCAAGAACATTACACCCTGCTTTTCATACTCCTTTATATCAGTCCCCCGAAATGATACCTTCGCGAAATACAGGTGGTTGTGCCGTTATAATTAAGGCACCACCTACCAAAATAGCTAGGTGCCACAGCATTATAATATTACCAATCAGTATTGGCTGGTGACTGAGCTTTACACCCTGCCCTTCAAACTCCTGTAGATGTCATTTCTGTTGAAAGTCGTTTTAGAAATACGAAAGGCTTTGCAAGCGATTGCCACTCGTCTAGCGTCTCATCGCCCTAAGGTATCAACGATTACATTAATAGATGAGACGGGCCGTTTAACCTATTCGCCTACTAGCAATTAATAGTAATTAGAAGTAATAAATGTCATTGGTACTGGATAAGCAAACAATAATTTATTGAATGACTATTGATAACACTAGTGTAGAAAGTAGGTTATGTATTACATTTTAACGGGTATTATAATATTATCTACGAACGGTGTTTTTGTTTTGGATGAATTAGAAATTGGTAGAATTTCCTTATCATTAACTTATTATGTAATGTTGAAAACCGTCGCGAAAAGCGGTTATCGCTTCTGAATAGCATTGCGTAGAAACATCCTTATTCTTATTTAAAAAAATGAACCTTTATTATGGTTTTACAATATTTATACTGCACATTTGTTTATATTTATCTTAGACGATCGGTTTTAATCAACAGCTTGTCCTTCGACAGGCTTCCTCTACAGTGTCTAAAGTTTCCATGTCTGCTTGTCTCTCGCTGTACTCGTCCACTCTGGACCAGATACTTTTTGACGTCATCTTCCCATCATTTTGTTTGACGCCCTTTGCTTCTATTCCATTCCTAGGATACCAGTATACCACTTATTATGTTTGTCCATTTCTAATTCGTCTCTCTTAGCATAACTATTTCCTGTACATCTCCATTTTAACTTTTATTAAATCTCTCATCCAGATTGCAAGCGGCAGACCTGAAGAGAAGAAGTCTATGCCAAGCAGTAGAACTTTAGCGGTCTGATAATATTTTGTACCACTTAAATAATTTCGCACCTCCCAGAAAACTTTGTGCCGCAAAAAACTGGACACTTTTGGTCTAAAACCAAACAAACGTGTACCACAGCACCTGCCATTCCCATAATGAGTATGAAACCTAATTACTCTTGTTTACAACCAAATATTTGTTAAAGACATAATTGCATACTAGATAAGATAATGTTGTTTTGTTGCTTCTAATGACACTTGAAACGACTAAGGGACCATCGCACTACGCGTATTCGACCAGTAGCTCTACCATGAGTTTACTCAGCAAAAACTCGCTAGCGTCTCCGTAAATTAGTTGTATGAAATATTGTACAGCGCCCCTAGCGCTCACAGAAAGAATTAAAATTCCTACCATGAGCGCTATAGATTACGAAAGGTTTAACACCTAGCGTAATCTATTCGATAGTCACTAACGTTCTTCAACTGTCACCATACAAAACGGTACCATGAGTCACTAATTTCATTAAACCTATCGAGGACGCTTACTTTAGTAGTTACGTAGCTCACTAGCATTTTGGCGTGTGAAACATATGTTTACATCAAAATTATATACGTTTTTAAGTCTAATATAGTCAAAATAATGTCTGCAAGTGGTTATTTAGCATGGAATATATTAGTGGTCTAGCGACCTTCAAATTTAGCAATTTGAAGACCAACGACTTGAATAACATGAATTTCAAGCCAAAATGTTAGATACCAATTGGAAAATATAATTTTGAGGAAAGTTCAAACTTACCTTTCTATAAACTCTACCAACAATTGGAACTGTGTGACACTGGTCCTCATTGTATTAAATAATCTGTTTGAATCTATAGTATACTTTTAAACTACACAACGCAGCTCTGTCACTCAAGGTCAACTATCAAAATTACAAATTGAATACACGACAGTGACATTATTACAAGGAATAAAAATTCAAAAACCACTTAACACTATGTGTAGTCTACTATCTGTCAACTTTTCAATTTCGTCGGTTTATTTGTGTAGATACCGTTCTCTCTTCTTATTAGTGGGAAAGAAAGAAACAAAACATGAGTAGAGTGAAGTTAGCTAGACGACACAATCTATCGAGCTTACCTTAGCGCCTGCGTAAGACTCCGTAAATCTCATGGTGCAAGCATAATCGTAATCTATTTGATCCACGTTAGCACGCTGGCGAGTACAACGCTAGCGATTAAGTTTTCGATGACAACTCATGGTAGAGCTACTGGACTTGTCACATGACAGACCGCTGTCTAGAACAAAAGTGGTCGTACGGTTGGTCGTGCGACTAAATTTTTTTCCTGTAGCTCTACCATGAGTTGTCATCGAAAACTTAATCGCTAGCGTTGTACTCGCTAGCGTGCTAACGTGGATCAAATAGATTACGATTATGTTTGCACCATGAGATTTACGGAGTCTTACGCAGGCGCTAAGGTAAGCTCGATAGATTGTGTCGTCTAGCTAACTTCACTCTACTCATGTTTTGTTTCTTTCTTTCCCACTAATAAGAAGAGAGAACGGTATCTACACAAATAAACCGACGAAATTGAAAAGTTGACAGATAGTAGACTACACATAGTGTTAAGTGGTTTTTTAATTTTTATTCCTTATAATGTGTCACTGTCGTATATTCAATTTATAATTTTGATAGTTGACCTTGAGTGACAGAGCTGCGTTGTGTAGTTTAAAAGTATACTATAGATTCAAACAGATTATTTAATACAATGAGGACCAGTGTCACACAGTTCCAATTGTTGGTAGAGTTTATAGAAAGGTAAGTTTGAACTTTCGTCAAAATTATATTTTCCAATTGGTATCTAACATTTTGGCTTGAAATTCATGTTATTAAAGTCGTTGATGGTCTTCAAATTTAGCGACCACTAACATATTCCATGCTAAATAACCACTTGCAGACATTATTTTGACTATATTAGACTCAAAAACGTATATAATTTTGATGTAAACATATGTTTCACACGCCAAAATGCTAGTGAGCTACGTAACTACTAAAGTAAGCGTCTTACTCGATAGGTTTAGTGAAATTAGTGACTCATGGTACCGTTTTGTATGGTGACAGTTGAACAACGTTAGTGACTATCGAATAGATTACGCTAGGTGTTAAACCTTTCGTAATCTATAGCGCTCATGGTATGAATTTTAATTCATTCTGTGAGCGCTAGGGGCGCTGTACAATATTTCATACAACTAATTTACGGAGACGCTAGCGAGTTTTTGCTGTGTAAACTCATGGTAGAGCTACTGGTCGTAGCTTCTGTCCTCAAAAGTTGTACAGAGGGGTCACTAAAAATGCTTAGAGCCGTCAAAGGGAGCGATCGCATTTACCGCAGTAACGCTGTTTTTGACCGGTTCATTTCGATTCTGCGTGAATCTTGTAAAACTTTAGCGTACCTAAACTCACACTTCGATCTGTCAAAATAATTTTAGCGTGATTTTGACAGACTGAAGCTTAAGTATACACTACGTTTCATTTTTGGCTTGCCTTTACTCAGTAGTTTGCTAAGAGAATACCAAATAGGCTCTAGTGAATAAAGCTACATATTTTGATAAGGATTTTCTCCACTTTCTTAGTTCTTATAATTCCTAACTACGCGTGTCCTAGGGTAATCTTCATGTAGTGTTGGCTACAAATTAACTGTCACATCATTAGAGATCTTTGATCTACGTGTTTGATATAAATTAAGGAAATAGCTTCTTTATTCTTTTCTAGAGCCGAGAGAAGTACCAACGTCCTTTGGTTTAGATTAAGAAGTTTTGACCTAGTGGTTACGGCCTAGCGCTACGTCGTGTATTAAATTATTTTATTACCATTGCTCTCAAAACTTCAGTCTTTAATTTTTATAGAAGGTTGTTCTCATCGCATAGTATTCAATCATTACATCTTGTATAGTCTGTTTGTCTTGTGGTTGTCTCACATGCGATCGCATTACCCCTATCCTAGCCACAAGAATTTGTTACGGTCTATAAGTTTTTACTTCAGACTACCCTTTTACTTTAGACTTCGTATACGGTTTGGTATGTTATGTCTTCTATCATGAAGGGTTGTAGTTTATCGTTTACAGTTGAATTCCAGTATTTTCAACCGACTTCCAAAACAAGAGGTTCTACATGGAGCGATTGCATATCTGACTTCCATAACCCAAATACTGCTAACTAAATGCTAATGTCTATCTATATTATGATAACCTGTAGAAAACTAGGCTTTGTAATGATCCAAAATCATTCATCTTTAGTCCAATCTGAAAATATTTTCATCTCAAGTCTAGCTTCTTGAAACCCACACATCAAATTTATTAACACCACGCTGATTCACCTTAACCTTTCTCGTCTTCAAATCCGCAACAAAGTATGAAAATATTTGAGCTTTAAATAAATGCGAGTGCGCCTGCGTCAATCAATTTTATGGGTTGGCTGCCGCGCCGACAAAGATTGTGGTGCTCGGATATCCAGCGCACTTTAACTAAATCAAAGGGAAGAGATGCTGTGACATGGAATATTGTATGAGTCAGAGTGCTGGCTACAAAAAGAGTTTAGAGAAAAAAGTGTTACAAATATGTGCAGGTATTGAGTAATGCAACGTTGTCGTCTCGGCTAATGGACTTGTTACGGTTAGACAATGATACTTAATTATGCACCTCATTATTTAGATGTAACAAAAAGAACAAACAAACGAGTATTTACAACTTGTGTAGAGTTGGCGGGTTCATCGCACACGAACATCAACTTATAGGTCATCAACCAATAGCAAATAGCATTGTATAACTGGACATAGGCCTCTCTTTTTGCACGTCATTACGCACAACCCTTCGCCCAATCTTAATCCACTAACTGCCGTGCAGTAAGACCGTATATTATATCTTGCTGAGATCGTCTCTCCACCTAGCCTTATTTCCGTTCCAAATACAGCTGCATGTAGATTCATCTCTGTTTCATATATCTCCTCTTGGGCATACGGTCTGTATGATGTATTATTGTATAGTTCCGACAGTTCTGTTAAACAAAGTGGTTCGCTATGGGTGTTATGATAGCGTGTGTGTAGTTTATTGGGCCTTGCTCTTCTTCTGAAAGAAGTTTTGGTCCTTTGGTACATTTCCGAAAACTGTAAGTTATCTTGTTTGGCTTTCTGAAAGATATCGCTATTAGCGATATAAATTAGCAACTGTTGGTATTTCAATGCTAGGCGTTGAGTTCCAGCCTTTAAAACACAACAACGCGATTTTATTTAACTATTCCTATACCGTTGCTTACTGTTAAAGAAAACGGACATGAGTCTAGCAATGATTTATCATTTTCTCAGATAACGGATGAATTTGTATTCTTCAGGTATGACTGCATGCGCCAATCTACGCATTAATATCAAAAGTAGGTATTTATCGTCTTTAAATGATTCGCTATCGCTGTGTTTAAGTATCGGATTGTTGAAAATTAGAAAGGTTTTTACTTATCTTATTTTTTGTTACCTATAGGTCCATTATTAAGTTATTTGAAATTGCTTTTTGTAGCAAGAAAATATTTTTTCTTTAAATCTTTAAAAAAAGATCCCACAATAATACACAACTATGTACTACTTAATTACAAAAAGATTTTAGAACACACAATTGTCACATATGCAAGTGCCATGAACTTTGATGAACTACCGAAATGATAGCTATTGCGTGCGGTTACGAATATTGCACAATTAGGGCACTGTTCCTTGTGCCCGGAAAACGATAATTAAACCATTGATAAAATAATTACCTTATTTGGTTGCAGTTCCAAGTCCTATGTAGCCTATGTAGGCACAAACTTAAGTTTGAATAACAATGGACATGATAATGTCTGTTGTTAATGTAACTTTAAATAAACTCTTATCCCAATGTACAATAGTCGGTGCACCGGAGACGAGCAAAGCGGAGACATGTGACAAATTCAACTAATCACAGGACCCTGGCGAAAGACCAGATGTAATTTTTAACTCATGTGATTGACCGATTTCTCCTCGACATCTCCTCTCATCCCCGCTCCTCTCCGCTTTGGTGGAAACCAGGCCTTATCCTTCTCAGCATCTCTATCTACCGTCGTTTCAGCTTTTAAAAACTGCTGCTAGCATAGGAATCTTCCTAGTTTAAGTTCATCATCATCATCATCAGCCTGAATTCACCCACTGCTGGGTATAGGCCTCCCTTTTCTTGTGCCATTCCCCACGGTCCTGTGCCAGCCTCATCCAGGATTTTCCCCCGATGTTAACTATGTCGTCTGCCCATCTTTAAGTTCAGTTGTATAATATGTTTTGTATCTTGCCTTAAGCCCAATTTAAGGTACAATGTCTTGAACCAAAAAATAGAGTGGCGCAGTCCTATAGGCAGTCCCTCCAAGGCCTCAGGTTCTAAGCTGCACCTGGTTACGCTAGAAGACAACTCCAACATAGTCAGGGTAACGCTACACACAGAGATATTTTAATCAACAAATCGTCATCCTTCATCGTCATCATTTCAGCCGAAAGACATCCACTGCTGTACATAGGCCCAGGTGTCTCCACATTGACCGGTCTCGTGCAACAAATCCTTACATAGTATAAAACAAAGTCGCTATTTTTGTCTGTTTGTTTGTCTGTATGCTTAAATCTTTAAAACTACGCAACGGATTTTGATGCGGTTTTTGAAGTGAAAACTTCTTTAGCGGCGCTGAGCACTTTTTTTGTATGGGTAAAAACTTTCAAACTCGCGTCAGGGTCACGTGATGCTGATCGAAAAAGCGTAAGATTTTTCGATCAGCATCACGTGACCCTGACGCGAGTTTGAAAGTTAATATTGAAGTTTTCACTTCTGCCGGCACTCCCGGAGTGCTATTTTTTTTTTTAATAGATAGAGTGATTCAAGAGGAAGGTTTTAGTATATAATTTGAACGACATCCACGCGGGTGAAGCCGCGGGCATCAGCTAGTAACTAATAAGTAATAACTTATTTTGTTTCAGAGCCAAACCGCCATGTTTAACTTCATGAAAAAGACCGCGGTCTTGACTGGCGGCAGTGATGTGGGGGGCGGTGAGGAGCGGGACGGGGAGAAAGAGAGGCGGAAACGAGAGAAGAAGGAACGGAAAGAGAGGGAGAAACGGGAGAGGATAGCGGCCGGGCTGGAGGAACCGCTAAGGCTAGAGGAGGTGAGTTTGAGAGAGGAATTTGTTAAAAAATCAAGTTACTGATTTGGTGGTTTTAGGTGTAAATATTTTTTTATATTAATTTAACGACACACGACACGGTTGGCGCAGTGGCTCAGGCAATGGACTGCTGCGCTGTGTGTGATGTGTGTCGCGGGTTCGATCCCCGCACGGAACAAATATTTGTATGGCCTACAGATAGTTGTTCCGGGTCTAGGTACCTATTTGGGTATTTGTGTATGTGAGTTTAAATGTTTGTGAACGCACCCACGATACGGGAGAAATTCCTAGTGTGGCGCAAAGATAAAAAAAAAATGGGCTCTACCCATATTTTATAAAAATACAAAAAAAAATCGAATATAAATAAAACTATATTTAAATGCCGTGGAGCCTAAACAATAAACCTAATTACCGTAAGGCCAACAACATCGTTTCCATGACCAAGTTATTTCCGAAAGGGGAATTATAAAACGATCGAATAAGAAAAAACTTAGCGACTGCTGATGAGATACTGTTTTAATAACTTGAGCGGTAGGAATTTGAGTAAGCGAAAAATAAAGTAAACTATCGACGAATATCGATTAATAATAAAATCCAGAACGAGCTTACAAAAAGTAGGTTGTGATTAGTCCATTTCAGGCTTCATTTCAGGTATTAAAATTACTAAGTGAGCGACTGAATTACTAAGTGAGCGACTAGAAATAAAGAAAGGACAACTGACATAGTTTTACATAACGATACGATGCGATATTTACATAATTACAATTCAAAATTCCTTACGTTTTTTTTTCACACACACAATCTCAATGACTCACACAAACAGGGCGGTTAGGGAAGCGAGCGAACTGAGATCCCGAGCGAATAAACCCCGCCATTCCCTTCGTTGTTATTTTTTTTAAACCATCATTAAACCACTAGGTCTAGGGAAGTTAAGTGGTTTTTCTATTCGAAACACTTCATGTAAGATAAAATGCTGTACAATATAAAAAAAATCATTTGTTAAATATTGAAAAAAATGCAGTACGTAACATTGTCACTCAAACAAATATTTAGTTCGTTCAACCATTTGTAACTCAAATTTTAATTTGTTAGTTGCTGCTCTGTTGATTGCTCGTCACTTGCTGTCAGTCGCTCACTTAGTAATTCTATGACCCAAATTAATTATTTTTGTCACTTAAAATTTTAATTTACAATCACTCGTTTAAATACTTCCCTTTCCGAAAATGACGCCTGGCCACAAAGATCACACCACTTCACTATAATAAATGTAGGCTGACACGATATCATAATATACGCAATTATAAACTAATATATAAGCCCGACTCGGCTTGGAGAAAACTCAGACACGCCCATAATAAATTCAAAATAACTGTACTCCAATATCATGCAAATTCAGAAACTCCAATCCATAAAAATGCCTACTTATTTAATCAAGCTACAATTTCTATAACTGTTGAAAGATGAGAAAAAGTCGAAATCTCTGATGACGGTAATATGAAATCTTTAGTAGGTAAAGGCGCAGCTACACTGGCTGCTGATATCCAGTAAGTGGGCGATGGAGGTAAGATAGGCAGACGCTCCATGTAAGATACCGGCATTCAGCAGCACAATAGACTGGAAACCGACCTTAACATCATTATACTACCCTTAGCCCATGTATTTGGTATCAGCGCAGCTTTCTTCTTCCGTACTCCTCTAAAGCAAACCAGGGTCGTCCTAAAGCTCGTTGGATCGACGAAGTCGTCGACGTCGCGGAATACACCTGGATAAGGGACGAACAGAACCGAGAAGATTTGCAGAAAAAAAGGGTGACTTAGATCCGCATCAGTAGGTGATTCCGGGCTTATATGATGATGATGATGACTTCCCTTTTTATCTCATGTGTCACCTTCCATCATCTTTCACAAAGCCTAATAGGCTTTCCATCGTTTCTTTGGTATTCTCCTACTCTTCAAGCCTCTGATCTCTGGAAGCCAGACGTACGTAACACAGCGGCTGGGAAGAATAAGAGATACGTTTAAATAGAATAAATCTGTTGTCTGTGGTTATGGTCGTTCCGTCTTTCAATTCGATAAACAAGATCTTCCGGTTTGTACGCTGTTTATACAACGGTATCTTTATAAATTGGGACTCGGGTGACGTGTCAAGGTTTTGTTTTGTGCAATTAATTGGGACAGCGGAACGTTTATTATTTCGTCTTGTTTGTCCGACTTTGATGGGGTCATTCTTTTGTTTCCGTTTGCAATTAGCGCTGTGTGGTCTTGGCTTGATCAAAGATTTGTGTTTGTATCTTCTAGTGGATTTTGTAAGAATATGTTCTTGTTGGAAGTTTTCACGTTAATTTTATATGACCGAGGTTTAAAGCAGTGTGTCTACCTATCCTTAGACTGCAGATTGAAAAGTTGGAGGACATTTGGGAGTAAATCTGAAAAATGCTCCCATAGTTGAAAATTGGGCAGGATAATGAAAAGTCGAGGAGTATTTAGTTAATCCTACTAAACAGTAATCGGATATGGTGTTAATTGAAAGGTCGCTAACCGTTTAAGTCGAAAAACAATTTAGTCTCAACTTTTTTTAATTTTGTGAGGCTTCCAATGGCTACTAATGATAACAAAAAAGGCGTTAAAATAATTTAGAGGATAAACCCAGCCATAGCCGAGCCTATTAGTTTTTATGATCTCCAAAAGTATAATACGGTATGCATCATCTGTCGACGTCAAAAATTATAACGGCAGACGTTTTTCTAGAAAATACACTAAAAACTGCTAGCAATCTAGACCGTGCTTGAGTTTTTGTCTAGATTTTCTTTACTTGTACTTTTTCTTACATTCACGATATCTTTGTCAATCGAGACATCTTTGATATTTTTTCGGTTACTGTCATACTTTGTCATTTTGGCTGGCAAAATCAAGTCTGACTTTTACTTGAAAAGTGATTCCAAAGGTGTTTTTAACATAAGAAAATGAACTAAACATTTTATACGATCGATCATGCCAGTTCGTCTGGAGTTCTGTGAAACAAATTGAGATGAAAATGTAATAGCTTTTACTTTGGTATTCATTGGATATAGTCTTTTAGTGTTACTGGAAAACGGACATTAGTTATTTATAGTGCCACAAAATCTCCTACATTCCGATACATCTGGTTTCTGGTTAGCGCCTAACCTGGTGTCAGTTATTATGTCACCTTATATGGGCCTCTGACTTGGTTTTACATGTTGTCGAGGAAAAATTTTCACGCATGCTGGTTTCCAACTTTCCATACGATATTTTCCTTCACCGAAGCAAGTCATAATAATTCTCACAGGAATCCGAAAAGTCAGAGGTACCTGTTTTGGGCTCGAACACGAGATCTATGACTTGGCAGTCTGACGGTCACACCACTGGGCTATCACTGTTTTAGGCAATAAAGAACTGATTAAAGTAAACTTAGTTACTACACGAGAACTAACTTTTTAGCCTTACAGGAGTTTAAAAAGTAATAGTCGAGCGAGACCACCCAGAACTATCCTACTCTTACATAATTCATTAAAATAAAATATAAACGCCAGCACTTACTTACGCATCAAATTCTTGCGCATGACCGCATTTCGCATGATCAAGATTTATTGATCAAAACAAACAAATAGTGGCATTTGTAGGATTGTTCAACTTCACGACTGTGAAATGTCAGAGATTTCCATCGTTTTATCTAAGGCTGGCGTCAAGCTTTGAATTCGGTTAATCATTGTTTGGATTGATATCCAGATCGAAGGACCAAGATTTGGGAGTTTTTTGGAAGGAATGAGCAGGACTGGATAGTTTGTTCCGCCAGAGTTTCTTCTGCCCAGCAAAAAACACTAAGGTTAGGAACGGCGTGTGTTTAAACTGTTTTGGGAGACTATCGTATAAACTAACAGTAACAGTAACAGGATATCTTCCTTAATCCTTACATAGTATAAAACAAAGTCGCTATTTTTGTCTGTTTGTCTGTATGCTTAAATCTTTAAAACTACGCAACGGATTTTGATGCGGTTTTTTTAAATATATAGAGTGATTCAAGAGGAAGGTTTATAAGTATATAATTTGAACGACATCCACGCGGGTGAAGCCGCGGGCATCAGCTAGTTATTCTTTAAAAGCCAAAAATCATGAAAACTTAAAACGATTTCAGTCTTTGTCCTAGAAACGTTTTCTATTGCAGTTGTCAACGACGATGATGCTTGTATTTTGGGTCTTATTGCATTATGAAAAGATTATTGTTCTGTTAACTTTAATTTACATTTAAGAAATAAGAATCTGGTTTATTTTACCATCCGTCCGTTCTTTGATCCCAAAATGAACACTAACCAGCCTTTCCTATAACACAAATGAAGTAGCAGATTGGCAATACATACCCAGCCTTACCATAGTTGTGATCTTTCCAAATCCTCAGTGAGGGTGTGTCGCAATAGGTCAAAAGTGCGAGGTTGCCTGCATTCACTTGTTCTTTGCTCCGTACTTCAAATGAATGGTAAGTATTTGGACCCATAAATTGTATGATTCTTATTTGTATCCATTATTTGTTTTTGAGCGATAGCGTAATGTGGCATTGTGGAGATTTGTGGCGCAATGATAGCAAAACTTGTTAATAAATACTGGGTCTCATTTATAGTTTTTGACAGTCGTGACAGGTAGACGTAGAGCGAGGCCGATGATCCTGTCTTACCAAAGGGTTTCGAGGAGCTCGTGGTCAAATAATAACAGTGGCTCGGTGACCATTTTCAGGTTAAACTGCGCTTGCCTAGGTTGAACTGCGGATGGGTGACCACATATTACATACCGAGTTTCCTCCGTGCCTCGGAAAGCATTAAGATGTTGGTCCCAGCTGTCACTTGTGGATCTTTGATATTGGCCAGATACGGTTGTGGAGGTCCAAAAAGCAGTTGCTTTATGTAAACTACTGATATCCAGCTGCATCCAGTTAATCTGGAAGCCAACACAGACTTAGGAAAAAACTAGGCTGATGCAGATTAGCGTTAAATGTGGGTGTAGCTGTAGATATTGTACATAGTCCGCCTTTGTACGATTTTGTTGTGCATAAAGTTTTAATAAATAAATAAATAATATAACATCACGCCTGTAACCCCCGAAGCCTTAAGCAGAGGTGTACCCATTAGTACACCCACATTTCCCCAGTTATGTTTATGATGGTACCAGTTTAACTTTGTAGATATTATAGTACCGTTTAAATTATTGAATGAATTGAGAAACGTGTTCTCGTTCAATCCTCGTGAATGGAGCAATAGATCTTTAACGTATTGCAATGCTTTATGCCTCACATCTGTTTAGTTGCCACATTTTACACGAAGGCAATTGAGTAAAGGGCTTGGTAATATTTCAACTTGACATAAGTGATGTCTTGTTCTGTAGTGCCATATTTGTGGCTTAGAAATAGTGTACCTACTGAAAATGTACTAAGTCGTTCGTCAATGAGATTGTCATATTAATAAGCTTCATCTAGCTCACTTCTTCTCTAATCTGTTTGACTGTCGCGGTGGTTGTCGGGGCAGTTGCGCCACGTAAACAATAACTATGCAGATACATCCGGTTAGACTGGAAACCGATCCTAACTTGTTATAGTCCGGAAAACCAAATAACACTGCCCGACCTTGGAATCTAAGCCGTGCTTGGGACCACTAGACCAACGAGGCTTAATTAGATACTTACAACATTTTCGGACAAAGACGAAAAGTGACATCGCAGATTCGCAGCCACTTCGAAACCTTCGACGCGCTCTTCACAGTCCAGAGTTAATACAACTGGAACAAAATGACAGACATCTCATTCATATTGACCTAGATTAGCACGCTGTCCAGGCCCAGAGCAATATACACGCCGAACAATATACGTCAATCAATTTAATGAGAATCGATTGTTCGCTTTATCGATGATATCACGGATTTGCTTTCATCGAGTGGGTTTATCGTTATCGATACTTTTTGATAGTGATGTGATGAGTAGTTTATTTGACAATGTTGTGCGTAGATGATGGCCTCCCTCGAAGTTCGCTTTACTTATTTGAGATCGTAATTTTAGTCTTAGTAAAGAACTAAGTGAAGCGTGTATCAAAGTAGCAACACCTATAAATCTGTATGCCCTAAAGATGTAAACAATTGATGTCAAAGATAATCCATTTGAATATTCCGCTGGGAGACGCACGGGACCAGACAATGTGGCGGCGACACTTGTCCAGCAATAGACGTTTTTCAGCTGAAATGACGATGCTGCTGATGATTCTACTAAAGATCCCAAATGATTAAGGATTGGGTGGGGGATGATGAAGTAACAATTATTGAGATCCTTGCCCGTGAATTTCCACTAGACTAGCCAGTTATTTGTCATTATGCTCGTGATTTAACAGATCAAACAATTTTTGAGATAATAGGGGATCGGACAGGGTCAAAATAATATGATTCTGTTTAGTCCGTAAGTTAGATTATCGAAAAATATTGAATACGTGTTTTTTGTTTTATCAAATCAACTAGCTGACCCACGCAACTTCGTCTGCGTCACATAAATATAGCATAAAACCTTTCTCGATATCGACTATCCGACATAAATTAAGCTAAATCGTAACAAACAAAAAATCTTATCTTTCCTCTTTATTATAATAGTTCAGATGGTTTAGATTAGCTTAGTCTCTTACTGTTAAATATACTATAACACTCTATATTTGTAAACATTATGATGCAGTAAATATTTTGAATTTGAATTTCCCGGAGGCCAGCCAGAATCCCGTACCTACATTGCGACGCGCGAAATATTTTGCCGCGCGGATATTTTTACATTGCGATATCTTCTAAGATATTTGTTTAAACTGTATAGAGTAAAGGGCACAAATATTCTATATTAAATTTCCGTTCTAACAAACACATTTATTTAGATATAGATTAATACCATATGGGTTAAATAAGCTTCGCAAAAAATAATTCTTTTTAACCTAACAGTTTAACTGTAAAAAAAGGTTACAGTGAGTCAATCTTAAAAGATAGATATATGCTGTCGCGGACTTTTTTTAGAACTTTTAAAGAGGAACAATTCCTTCATACATAATATTCGCGTAACTTAAACCGTTTTCGCAGCGCACGCAGCGGAAGCTTTCAAAAAGGAAATACCTTTTCCCGTTTTTGTAACATTTTTCATTTATGCTCCGCTCCTATTAGCCGTAGCGTGATGTTATATAGCCTATAGCCTTCCTCGATAAATGGACTATCCAACACAAAAAGAATTTTTCAATTCCAACCAACAGTTTCTGAGTTTACCGCGTTCAAACAAACAAACAAACAAACAAACTTTTCAGCTTTATAATATTAGTATAGATAAAAAATGACGAAGATAAAACGTGTCAAAGATCTTGGAGTGGGGCTTGAAACGTCACTTGTGTCGTCAAAATGTACTATCATATGACGTCACACGAGTTTTCGAAGCACTGTATCGTCTTCATTTTAAGTTTACGTGAAAAAAGAAAAAATACGTGTCCAATAATTTTTGGAAATCTATCTGACGGACTAATTAGTTTTTTTTTGTCCGATCCCCTATTATAATTTGATGATGCGGCAATGCCAACAAAATCGTAATTTACTTGTGGTATCGTGATTATTACTGATGGTTATTTTGATTCCTTCTCCATAGTAAATTAAATATCTTCATAGCCAATGAGCCGTTAAAATACAGCTCAGTAAAAACAAAGTACTCTCCAATCAGTACAAGTACAGTTTTATCGTTCGAGCAAACACTTAAAAGCGTCTTTATTTGTTGACTCGGTTTGTACAGGATTAGTCCGTTTGTTCTGGGTGCGTCCGAGGAACAACATGCATGGTGAAATTCCAATGAATTTCGTCTAACTACGAGAAGAAAGGAGTATGTAGGGATCGTAGGAGCTGGGGTTCTGTTGTTTGGTTTTTGTGTATGTTTGGACGTCTAACATCTACTGCATTGTATACAAAGTGGGGACTGGGGAGTGATCCTAGAAATGTGTAATTTATAAGATAAAACCGAAATATATTCGAGTACATACTACGCCCCGTTACAGTATCCCCATTCTTCACTTAATCCATCCATGTTTTCTTTGGTCGTCCTCTGCCCTCTCCATCCATGAATATTTTTTTATAAATTTATATTCATTATTTGATCCAAGGATCAAAACAAGAATTGATAGAAAGTCGTAAGCCTGTTACTAAGCAATTTCGTGGCCATCTTACCAGTCGTTATCTTTTGCAAATATAATCAGCGGATAATAATCGCTTCAAACTGCCACGCCTATTGCATGAGCTGCAGATAAAATAACAATACAGGACATTTTAGTTTCATATAAAGAAACAGTTTTTCAGTATCACTGAGTACAAACTGGGTTGTGGAGGTCAGATAGGTAGTCGCTCCATGTAAAATACTGGTATCCAGCTCCATACGGGCAGACTAGAAGCCGACCCCAACATAGTTGGGAAAAGGCTAGGCAGATGATGATAAGTTAAAGAGGCAGTTTCAAGACATAGCATCATCCTATAATATAAAATACACAAATGACAGCATATTGAGTAGCGTATGGTCAAGTTAGACATCTGCGTCACTATTATCGCGCTTGTAATCCCCGAAGAATCAGGCACCCATATTCCATTTTACATGTAATAGGGAGCATGCTGGGGTTGCCGCTAAGAAATTAATAATCTAAAAACCCAACAACTCTTACCCCTCCTGTCAAACGAACGCTACTGGAGCTCATGTTTAAAAGTAGCATTTGCGACCACGAGACATTCAAAAAGAAAAAAATAAAGAAGGCGAGGCAAGAAATATTATAATCTTTCTTGACTGCATATTAAATCTTTAATTTCCATTTCCTTGCACCGCTAGCCTTGAGGTTCGTTTTACAACTGGGAAGTCTATTATTCAATTATTCTCGAGAGGATTATATAAGTTTGTATAGTGAAAGCGACACTGTTATATCCTCCGGTTAAAAAGTTCCGCTGGGATGGGGCTCCAACTAGTAGCATAAAATATTCGCTTCTGAACTGAAGTACGAGGAGACGCAAATGAATTATGCAATAAAGGGGGGAGCTAAGTAGTCAAGCAGGGGTGAAATTATGCCTTGATTAAAGCATCGAGTGCAGTGGGGAGATAGTGCCAACACAGAGCACTATACCGAATGCACCTCCCAAGGCCGAGTTCTCTGTATTGGCACACAGGACTCTTAATAATGAGAGGACATCCAGAATAAGAAGCAATCCACGTGGGCCCAGTATGCGTTGGTAGATGTCACATGCCATAAAATAGGTACGCGTTCTGTGCTAAACATAATTCTGTCGTCTTCGAACGATTGAGAAAAACAGGGGGAGGTTTTTGCGGTGTAATAGGACTTTACACAGCGTTCTCATTAGTGAATCAGGCACATAAAAACATGTTATCTATGAGATAAAACATTTCAACTAAGAGAAGAGAGAGAGAGAGAAAACGAACTTCAGTTATGAACGTGTTTTTGTAAATGTTTTGATAGTGCCTTTGCAAACAAAATACCGATACAACAAACTGTAAAAATAAAGAACTCATAAATAAACATCAACGTCGGAACTCGGAAACTATCTGATCAGAAATACGGAACAGACGTCTTGATGTAATTTATTGAATTAAGTAATATCCTACGGAAATCCACTGTCCAAACAAAGAGGGGACCTTTCCTTGCTAGCAGAATATAAATCAAATACGGAACACAATAGGAAAGGCAGACAAATTCGATCTTTGCCCGAAGTTCCGTTAGTTAGAGTGTTCGATGCAAATTGTGATAGAACATATAGGTGTGAAAGTGTGAGAATCGATTTGAATCATTATCATTCTCCTGACCTTATCCCAATTTAGTTAAGGTCGACTCAGCATGTCTTCTTCTTCCATACTCAATCTATTACTTGTCATCTAAGCAGTCAGCAGCCTTAGTAGTCAATGACATAGCACGTCCATCGTTTCTTTTGTCCTCCTCTACTCTAATAACCATCTACATTCGTAGTCAAAGTTTCCTCACTAATTTCTCTGCATTACATGTCCAATTGTCCATACCACGATCACGATTACCAGACCACTTTTCAATCTCCTGTGTCAATTTCAGACCTCGCATGTAATTATTTCTGAGATTGATTTGAATTTGATTCGATGTCTTTTATGTATATATAGACTAGAGGAAAAAACAGTTCCAGGCCAATGAAACGATGGCTGATGAACTATGAAGAATGATATGGCTAGAAAGAAGGCGCCTGCTGAGATAACTTGTATATAAGAAGAACATTATGCTGGGCCACCTCGAAATAAATTGGTATAAGGGCCGAAGAATGATGATTATGAAGATTACTATTATAGAGGTGTCATCGGAATGCGTAATGTTTGTTGTAGAAAGTGCCTTTACAAAGAATAGACTTTGTGCATTATGACGGCACATCAATGAGTAGTATCTTAGTATTCAATTGTAATGCGCCCAATTTAGATGATGTAACCTACGGGATGATTGCGTAACACTCTTGCCTTTCTAGGGCTATTCATATTGATACATTTATGCCGCAATAGGTTCGTGTGTTTTGACCGATTGGAAATCCAATCGGGGCAGACGGCTTGTAAGTAAAGACTGCACATCAAGCTACCCGAAAACAATTTTTACCAACCAACCTTACTAAAGCTAGTAAAAAAGTTAAAAATCTTTAAAAGAAAGACAGATTGTAGTAGCTTGATTCAGATGTAGGTATATTATCTAAGCGTCAACTCCACGTATAAAATCACTACAAAACACATCAACTTCGTGAGCCTTACAATAATTATTTAACTCAAGTCTCCGTTGTTTACTTAAAGTACATAAGACGGTCACTTCACATCTAACGGTTCTCAGAGATTCATCTTCAAGTTTCCACATTATATGGACGTTACGGTTGCTGCACTTGTGCACTTACCTGCGGAACGAGAATTTCATTAGGAACGGGAGTAAATTGAGGAATATGGTTGTTTATTTTACTGCTTTTATTATAATGTAAAAAAGGAGTAAAAAATATTAGATTTTGTTTTTTCTGTTTTGCTGTCGGTGATACGTTCGTTGTTACGTTATTTCGGGGTCACGTGATTCGGTGTGACGATATTCGTTGTTCCGTGATTCGAAGTCTCGTGCATTCGTTGTAACGTGATTCGTCGCTGCGTGCTTTCGTACTCACAGTATTCGTTGTCGCAAACATTCGGCGTCGTGTGATTCGACGTTGTAACTTTCGCAATGACGTATTGCACTCGAAATATGTATATGCGAACTAGCAAGGAAATGAGCAACAGGATGTGCAATGCAATAAAAGTATTGAGTGCAATCAACTCGGTACCAAATGTTTATCCAACTTGTTCCTAATCAATCTCCGAAAGAATTTATATTTATGTAGTGTTCTTAGGGAACTGCGTCATAAGCATGGCATAATGGCATCGCCTGTAATGCTCCCATTGCTGGTCCTTCTCCATATGAGAGGGAGTTGACCGAAATCGACGCCTCTGAACCAGTGAGAGTTGGTGGATGCTACATGACTTAGAATGTACGGTTCTATGAAAGCTGCTGTCCTTATGATATTTTTTATTTCAACGTTTTGAGAGCAGTAATGTGGCTGCTAGTCGTCACCATTTCCATTAAGCCACCATTGCTCTGACAGAATTTAATAAAACTTCACGTACATTCGTGAAAGAACATCACCTGAAAACGAATAATCACATCGTTAATAGTTACATAAAATACAAACAAACAATTTAAATCATCAATAACAATGTAACAACTCTTCACCTATGCGTGTGGCTTAGGCAGCACGTTCCGACGATTCTCTCCCGAAAGTGCTACTAGCGGGCCATTCGTTAGCGGAGCATTTGGACGGGGCCCAAATTCTCCGGCTTACAGACACTGGCTAGACGGGACTTTGCCGGCACGCTTTAAAAAAAGAAAGCCAAAACTTCCATAGCTGATGTCGAAAAAATAAAAGATAGCCAACCTCTGACCGCAAATGGATTAGGACCACATGTATCATCTGCCTAGCCTCGTCGTTAACGGTTTTCAGGCTAAGTGGATACTATACTACTACTATCAACATTGAACACACAATACTTATAATTAATTTGTTTCATACAACCGATCTTATTGCTGAAAGTAATTTATTTCAGACAACAATTGGATGGAAGGAAAATACAAAGAATCTTAGCAGTTGGGGTTAGATGGATAGCGTAAAATACTCTACTATACGGCAAAATCCTTTAGAACCCCTGTAAAATATTTCCATTCTCTCGTTTATATTTTCGTCCTGTAGTCTCTGCCTGGATGGTTTGGCTAAAAAGGACTTGCTGAGCCGATCTCAAATAAATTGTGACAAGAAGAAAAGAATTGTGATGATGATCAGTTTCTTTCTAAATCATGGGGAAATGGCATGGCTGTATGTTAGTAGTGTAGTAGTATAGTATTGGGTTGTGGAGATCATATAGATATAAATGTGGATGGATGGAAAGGGGAAAAAGACTAAAGAAAAATTCATGGAATGTGTGAGAAATGATATGAAGGAAAACGGTGTAAATGAAAGCGTGACGATTGACAGGGGAGAGTGTAAGAAAAAAACGGCTTACACCGACCAAATACCACGGGACAAGAACAGGAATATGAAAATGAAGTTCAGATACTTAGGCAGTCACTCCATCTTCTTAAATACTGGTATTCAGCTACATTCGGCTAGGCAGATGCAGATGATGATAGATTGTAAATTGCACAGAAAAATTCGTCACATATTTATCCAACCCAAAAATGTTTATCAAAGGTTTTGTCAACAGCATCAACACTGAGCTATTGTTCTAATTTAGGATTCGTTTTATTGTTCAGTCGTTTAGTAGTGATCTAGTGAAATGGACGCGAGGTTTAGTATGGACGCTACTGGATTGAAGATGATGGGATTTGCTTTGACAGCTCTGGTATTAGTAATTTTGTTTACTGTAAGTGCGTGTGTTCTTTTGTTTTACTGTTCTGTAGTTGTGGATAAAGCTCTTACTACTGTCCTTTTATGTTGGCTGTAGACTCTCGAAATTGTAAGTTATGTGAAGGAACGTTCAGAATGATGTACTGAGTACGTGGTAACCGTTTCAGCGTCTGTGTCTTTTCCACCTTGTATAGTGTGTCTCTTCCTCTCTTCTAACCTCAGTGTTCCGCGCTTACTGTCCGTCTATTGTGTTTTCTGCAAGCCGTCTCGTGGTCATAGAGAGAACTCTCGGGCATGATTGTATACCACCTCAACTTTACCTATTAAGTTGGGCAATCTGAAATTTGAATGGGGAAACCATTCAAATCTCAGTTTACATTGTAGACTATAGATCCTTTCCAGTTTTGACTACTTCTTTAATTAAGTTTGTTGCATAATGCTTCTTGACTTTATCAGTGTAAAGATTAGCACTTAAAGTGTTGGGTTCTCATTTATATCTTAAATGTCAATCATTAACGAGTTATTCATTATCATGAGCGTTTTGAGCTCCCGAAAATTCGGCGCTGTTGCAAACTCCATGATCATGGATAAACTCAAGATCTGGCGGGTGTGTGTTTATGAGCAGACAAATCGGTCTACCCTTTCTTGTTTTTGTGATCGGTACCGCTATCACTGTCACTTGAAAACTCTTTTTCAGTGTTAATGATAATGTTAGCGACTGTCAGTTTAAAATTTGTTATTAAAATAAAAGTAAGTATTGTCAACTAACCTAATTACTTACATTGGAAAATATACAGTATTTCGTCCGGTGTACTATTTTATAGCAAAGCAATGTGCATAAATTATTGTATCTTTTCATAAAGATGAAAGAGGCATTGTGAAAAAATCCTACGTGCAATATTTTAAGAGCGTAGTAAAGTTTATCACGGAGATCTTTACCTACTGGAACAATGGAGTGTCGATGTCAGTCAATTAATAGCACTTTTCTTTACACGCTTTTTATTAGAAATCATTGGTAGAAAAAGTTTATTTTAATTTATAATCCCGTCATGCGATTACCTACAATCCGCCCTCTACTCGTAAGAGCTCCACGGTTTTAACGATATTATAATTGGTGTACAAAGACCCTTACAAAGCTAAAGACTTTTCCCGCTACTGCGATCATTTATTTGTGCTAGTCCAAGTCTGGGACCCTTCTAGTTACGGAGCTATTCTTCGTAATTAGAAGGTCCCCAGATATTAAAAACTCACAGTTACAAAAGTTTTTAATGTTATATCTTTACTTTTTATACCTACATCACCCCTGTACTATTCAATGCATCCATCAGCACATGTTCTGCCATTACTTTTAGTCCTACTATGAACCGTGATTTTACACACTAAATAAAAGAACAAGTTTCCCAGCATAGCATAGTTTTTGCTTAGAGTTACTTAGTTTGATGTACAGAATGCTTAGTTGACGGCTTCATGAAAGGTCCGTTGATAGCTTGTATTTAATTCCGTTTTGAGTTTATTAATGCTTGGAAAAACCGGTGCATCACATTGAAGTGGACCAAACTTCTGAGAAGTTGAAAGATTAATTGAATATCCCAATGATGATTCACAAGAGGATCCCTGTTGTAATTTGTTTCTTTATGCTGTTACCAGTTAAGTCCTTAAATTGCCAAGATCCATGGATAAAGCTCGAGGCTATATGTTAACATCTACACAAAAGTAAGCTCCTTACAGAAGCCAAATGTAGGCTGCTTCAAGGCATCACATTTTCTCAGAGTTTTTTTCTTAGATCTCTCATTTATTGGCCTATCTATACTTAGTACTTACTGAAAATTAATTTACATCTATCATCCAATATTGTTAAGGTACAAAACACAATCCACCTCCATCTTCAAAAACGTTAATAGTTTTTTAATTGAACATAAACAGTTCGCCTTTCTCCACGAGACTTTGTTGTTCGGGTCTATCAGACCGCATCAGACGGTCCGATGGACCCGTCAGGTCTGCCACAATTACGGCGTTGTTAGGCAGATCCTAATCAATACCGTAGTACTATTATGTATTCTGTGTCAATACTCCAGCCTTGATAGGTTGTACGATTTCATCCAATTATAGTAGGGAAGACTGTGAGACTTTTTCTACTGTGTGAGGTGGCTATTGTATTGTTTATTGCAATAAAAAATTGATTTTTGGGGTTGTTTTTTTCGATTAGAAATATTTGCTGGTTTGTTGTCCAAGTAAGACAGTAACATTAATTTAAGCGATCATCATTCTGCTCCCCTCATCCCTATTTATTTGTGGTATAGCATCTCTTCTTCGATACTTGTATGTGATAATACAATCAATATTAATGCAAATGTTTACTATAATAAGTTCTTATCGTTAACTAGCTTTTGCCCGCAGATTCGCCCGCGCAAAAAGAAAATTTTCCATACAAATTTTCATCCTCTTTTTAACATCCATAGAGGTTGAATTTAAAAAAAAATCAAGTGAACCTCTGTCCAAAATTTCACCTTTAGGTCCAAGGGATTAAGCTGGGCATTGATGAGTCAGTCAGGACTTTTGTTTTTATACACATCATGCTATACTGTAACTACTAAATTGTAGTAATCTGCACTTAAATCAAATAAAAAAGCATGAATAAACGCGAATTATTATCTCTTCGTTACGCTTTATTTGATAAACAAATTTTTGCTTACTGCTTTCATTTCATTATGATTTATATTAAATACACATGCATCTCTCACAGTTTTATCCAAGTCATCTTATTAAATTACTTATCTGAACTTTCTTGTTATATTACAAGCAAGATGATTATCTTATTTGCTTAACAGCATCTTAGTAGCGGCGTTAACCTACTGATATACAATATTAAATTAAATATAAGTAAAGAGATGTCGAACAGAATCTTGAGTTAAATCAATTCGGAAGAGAACAGGTTTTCTGATACACTTTCGTTGGCGATATTCATGAGTCTTTATTGTGAAGAATGTCGCTCCCAAATTGCACGAACTCGTCAGGCTTTTTCACCGTTCACAATACTGCTAAGTCCCGTCATCGCGAAACTGAGAGTCATCAGACCAATTGCAAAATCTTCAGTCGTTAACCCCACGAAAATTATCCCTAACACGTCATCGTAAAGATCAGTTTCGTCTGCGATCTCCTTAACCGATATTAACATTATTCCCCCAAGCGTCAGCTGTTTGACAAATTACTTCGGCCACTGTTTTGTCCACTTCATCAGTTTCCCATTTACGAGTGACTTGCTCGTTTAAAGCGGTTAGATTATACTTTAGTGTTACTATTTACTATTCTATTTAAATATCCTTTCATGTTCTCTCGATTACATTTGGTCATTCTATTAACTGTTACGTTTAACCTTCATGATCCCTGAGCCGTAGCGAACCGATTTTACCATCAAGCCACTAAAATTACTTTTATCGTTCACAGGTCCGCCGATCGCTGAAATTGCGGGGCAGACGCAAGGAAAAGGAGAAACTGCCGTCGGGTATAACAGCTGACTACACCGCATCGCTGTTCGCCCACCTGGAACAAGATTCAAATTATTCCAATTACCCGCTCATACCTACCTCGGGGTCCAACTCCAATCTGAGTGACGAAAATAACCATGTATCGCCTGGATACCCTACTACTCACACTTGGAGCAAGAAGGAAGGAGTCCTGCAATCCGATAGCTCGGAGACATCACTAAATTCATTAAATAATCCGAATAATGCCAACACCAGCCCTAGACAACCGCCAAATCTACCTCCTATACCACCACGTCCTCCAAAACGTGGGATCCTCAAGGGTCCACGACTCAGCAATACTAGTTCAAATTCTGTAGAAAACAATGTCCAAAGCAACGATGCAGTTGATAATGTCAATGGTCAGGACACCAACTTACTAGCAAGAAACACTCAACAGAATGAGCTGATGGTATACGGCAGCATACCGCCTTCCAAAAGCACCTCGTCCAGCGATGATATGCAGCATGTACAGAACTTTACCAAAAAAGTAATTCATAGCCCTGTAGAGACGCAGTACAAAAACTATAAGAATAATTCGAACCCGTCGATAACAACCCAGGATGTTGACGAGGCACCTAAGACGAATGGGAACAGCTACCTTGGAGTGACGTCCACGTCTCCAAGCGCTGATTCTCTCACTGATACGACAACGAACTCTTCTTTCGCTACTCCGCCGTTTTCTACCTCACCTGTTGGCGAGTCTCAAGGGTTCCATCGATGGTCCAGGACTAGCAACTTCGATGATGTCTACTTGCCGTTGCCTTCATTGTCTCCTGTGCGGTTAACGAAGCCTAGATACCTTACTATCCAACGGCAGAAGGCTCCTAGAAATGACTTTGGCTTCAGCCTTCGTAGAGCGATGGTTCAGGAACGAATCTTCATTGGAGATATCAATGGACATGACAACGCCCTCCTAAATGGTGACAATAAATGCAATAATATTGGAATGGTCAGCAAACTGACATTCAAGGCTGTTATTTTGGCTGAACCTGGATCATATCCTGGAGCTAGTGAGACTGGATTATTACCTGGTGATAGACTCTTAGAAGTAAATGGTGTTAATGTTGAAGAGAAGAGCCGAGAGGAGGTCATCGATCTCATCAAAGGAAGTAACGACTCTGTCACTATAAAGGTGAGTTTCAAAGTATTCATTAACATTAATTAAGTATGTCAATGTTCTGTGTTTATGATATTAGGAGTCACATTTCACTTGATTGTGTGATCATGTTTCATGAGATAGAATTGCATTTTTAAATTACGCATCAAAAACATAACTGATAAACTGATTTGCGATTACTTTATCGTTTTGCATAAAGATAAATGTACTTCAAAGGAGTGATAAAATATAGTTTGCATGTATTATGGTTCGTGCCTCGATGCACGTAGAATGAAGTTTAAAAAATATTGTATTGGATATAATATGACTTAATTCTATCGGTAGTCTTCCATATCTTTATTAGAATTAGTAGATAGAGTTGCGAAGTTAAATAGTAGTTCCTTCTACTGGATCGAAATCCTATTGGTCAATGGATCTTTTGATTATTATGTGCCTGATGGACGAGTCTCACTGCTGGGCAAAGGCCTGCCTTCCCTCTATTTCTCTGTGCTTGGCAATCTTTTTAGTCAAGAGCAAAAAAACAGAAACAGAAATATGTCGGATTGTCGCGACATTGTAAATTTTTCACCCTGATAATTATGTCGAAGTTTTATGAAACAGAAACATTGTCTAATTTAAGTACTCTTTTTTACATTATGTCGGATTATCAAATTCAAATTATTTATTAATCAGTTTCATGAAACAGGGCCCTGATCATCTCCTTCTGGGCTTACTGCATCGCTTGGTTCTGTTGTTCAGAGCCCCATCGGAAGCCACTTTGGCCCAATTTTGGGACGACATACGGCAAAATGTGGCCTGCCGTCTGCGATTTTTTAAAAAATATTTTTTACTGAATTCATGTCAAATATTTACCGTACCTATCATTACTTTTGTATTGTATTCCTTTTTAATCCGCGTTGTTTCTAACAACGGGATATTTTCAAGGTTTTGCTCAGACGCCGAAGGTGAATTAGACAAAAAACTAGGAAATGCGATAATGCTTTCGAAACGGCTTTTAGACCGTTACCTACAAACAGTAAAGTAGTTATTTCTGTTGATAGTTTAAGAGCGCGCATTATAGCCCAACGCGAGCGATTTCGTACCTCTCGCCCGCGCCCCCTCTTCCATAATACGCGGTGGCTTGACGCCCGGCGCGGCAGCTCGGCGCGCTCCGCGCACAGGCTGCGATCGAGTGTGAGTCGAGTACGAGTTTGAACTGCGGTGCCCCGACCGCCCAGCTGGTCGACAGCTTGATTCATATTATATAATTATACATAAAACGTATTCGTAAAAAAATCATTCAAATAAAGTTGAAATTCATTGAAGTACCTATTTTCACGGTACGACGACGGATCGGAGCTGACAATCAAGCGAGGATAATAAATTATTGTCGGTATACTTATTTGAAGCTCCGTCCATAACCCTATTATTACCTAGGTACAAACTAATGACACACCTAAACACTATACATAATAGTAGGTAAAATAATAGATAGGTAGGTACTAGGGCCGAGATTCAAGTTTCGAAATTTAGAGGTTTTTTTTTTTCGTGGACTCGAAACTTATTGATCGAAGATCCAGACTGATCTATCATTCCTCACGTAGATAAAAGTAGGTAAGTAAGTAGGTACTCAATCAATAAACCTTAAAGGTTAGTATGAAATAAAATGTTTTATGTAATTAATCATCAATGTTTATTTATTAAACAGTTTAATATGTAAGTATATTCAGAATATACAATATAGGTACCATTACAAAAACAATAAAAATCCCATAAAAAAATAAAAGACAAACATTCGTAGGTACTTACACAAATATCGTAGGTAGTACCATAAATAACAAAAATAAATGTTCCGTCGAAAATAAACTATAACTATTCAAAACAAATGTTTCCATAAATAAATAAAACCGGGTAGGTAGGTAGTAGGTAATAGTTAGGTAGTAAGTAATAGGCAGGTAGTAGGTAGGTAGTAGGTACCTACCTACTACCTACCTACTACCTACCTACTACCTACCTACTACCTACCTACTACCTACCTACTACCTACCTACTACCTACCTACTACCTACCTACTACCTACCTACTACCTACCTACTACCTACCTACTACCTACCTACTACCTACCTACTACCTACCTACTACCTACCTACTACCTACCTACTACCTACCTACTACCTACCTACTACCTACCTACTACCTACCTACTACCTACCTACTACCTACCTACTACCTACCTACTACCTACCTACTACCTACCTACTACCTACCTACTACCTACCTACTACCTACCTACTACCTACCTACTACCTACCTACTACCTACCTACTACCTACCTACTACCTACCTACTACCTACCTACTACCTACCTACTACCTACCTACTACCTACCTACTACCTACCTACTACCTACCTACTACCTACCTACTACCTACCTACTACCTACCTACTACCTACCTACTACCTACCTACTAACTACCTACTAACTACCTACCTACTACCTACCTACTACCTACCTACTACCTACCTACTACCTACCTACTACCTACCTACTACCTACCTACTACCTACCTACTACCTACCTACTACCTACCTACTACCTACCTACTACCTACCTACTACCTACCTACTACCTACCTACTACCTACCTACTACCTACCTACTACCTACCTACTACCTACCTACTACCTACCTACTACCTACCTACTACCTACCTACTACCTACCTACTACCTACCTACTACCTACCTACTACCTACCTACTACCTACCTACTACCTACCTACTACCTACCTACTACCTACCTACTACCTACCTACTACCTACCTACTACCTACCTACTACCTACCTACTACCTACCTACTACCTACCTACTACCTACCTACTACCTACCTACTACCTACCTACTACCTACCTACTACCTACCTACTACCTACCTACTACCTACCTACTACCTACCTACTACCTACCTACTACCTACCTACTACCTACCTACTACCTACCTACTACCTACCTACTACCTACCTACTACCTACCTACTACCTACCTACTACCTACCTACTACCTACCTACTACCTACCTACTAGTCCATCATTAGATAGGTGACATCATTAGTGACCAAGGTCTTCGTTCGACCTTCCAAATGAGTCCAAACACGATGGTTCTACGTAGTGCCGTCACCGAGATCCTTTACCTACCTTCGGAGTCCATCATCAGGTGGGTGACATCATTAGTCAACAAGATCTCCGTTAGACCTTTCAAATGAGTCCAAACACTATGGTTCTACGTAGTGCCGTCACCGAGATCCTATACCTACCTTCGGAGTCCATCATCAGGTGGGTGACATCATTAGTCAACAAGATCTCCGTTAGACCTTTCAAATGAGTCCAAACACGATGGTTATACGTAGTGCCGTCACCGAGATCCTATACCTACCTTCGGAGTCCATCATCAGGTGGGTGACATCATTAGTCAACAAGATCTCCGTTAGACCTTTCAAATGAGTAAAAACACGATGGTTCTACGTAGTGCCGTCACCGAGATCCTATACCTACCTTCGGAGTCCATCATCAGGTGGGTGACATCATTAGTCAACAAGATCTCCGTTAGACCTTTCAAATGAGTCCAAACACGATGGTTCTACGTAGTGCCGTCACCGAGATCCTATACCTACCTTCGGAGTCCATCATCAGGTGGGTGACATCATTAGTCAACAAGATCTCCGTTAGACCTTTCAAATGAGTCCAAACACGATGGTTCTATGTAGTGCCGACACCGAGATCCTATACCTACCTTCGGAGTCCATCATCAGGTGGGTGACAATCATCATTAAAAGATAGGTATATAATATATTTACACAAAACGTTTTCAACTCCTTTTTACAGTAAATACTGTCCCTAAACTTTATTATAGGTACCTATATTGCCTACCACTAAACAAAATAATTGCGTAGAAAATAGTTCGCTGTCTGTAATGTCGCCAAACATAGGTTCGTCTCGCAACAGATGCCGCAGCAGACTGAATGTCTGAATTGAACAAATTGAAAAGGACA
Source organism: Diarsia dahlii (assembly GCA_949775195.1). NCBI lineage: Eukaryota > Metazoa > Arthropoda > Insecta > Lepidoptera > Noctuidae > Diarsia > Diarsia dahlii. Next base: position 6,545,448 of record OX459210.1, on the reverse strand, counting down.
GCGCTATTACATACTACCGCGTTCCAAACGTGAGACAGAAAGAATGTGCGCTCGCTTAGAATAAAATAACGTAAGCGCCAATCACAGGAATGCTAATTACGAGAAAACCACGTAGAAAATTAAAAAAAAAAATCTGCACGATTTGAGATAATATAGTTACCTATCTATTATGTAAAAATCGTCACTAAATTCCTTAAGGTTTCAGAGATCCAACTCTAAATAAGTGCAAACCGAGTTGTTTTAGTATTTTTTTTCTATCGAGGTTTTTTCATCCAATCGTGTTTTCGCTTGTACAGATTTAAAGATTATAAGTCCAAGTTTAATGGTGTCCAAATACCGAATTCTTAGGTCATATAGATACCGAGATCTAGATCGCCCAATATCACCAAAACAGCATCATACGAACTCTTAAGACTTTCGTGACTTGCGAATTTCTTGTGACCACTGCTGATGCTAATCAGTAGTGGTCACAAGTAATTCGCAAATAGTTCCAAAAACGAATTATATTTCGATAAACCTTACAACGCGAACAAAATTATTTATTTGCAAGAATAGGGGATCGGACTGGGTCAAAATAATATGATTCTGTTTAGTCCGTAAGTTAGATTATCGAAAAATATTGAACACGTGTTTTTTGTTTTATTAGAACAACAAAAATTGACGAAGATAAAGCGCGTCAAAGATCATGGAGTGGGGCTTGAAACGTCACTTGTAGGTACAAAATGTACTATCATATGACGTCACACGAGTTTTCGAAGCACTGTATCGTCTTCATTTTTTGTTTACGTGAAAAAAGAAAAATTACGTGTCCAATAATTTTTGGAAATCTATCTGACGGACTAATTAGTTTTTTTTTGTCCGATCCCCTATTAACTGTATGTCGGTACAAGTGTAAGTAGGGTTACCAACTTTTTTTCTATCAAATATAGTATTTTTGAAGTAATTACCTTAAAAAATATAGTAGATGGCAAAAAATGATACTGAAAATATTATGTTGTTAAAATATGTACCTACGTCTTTATTTTTTAAATGAAAATTTTGTGCTAGGTACTCTGCGCCTTAATATTAAATTTTAAAATCTTGAATTTTTATTTTTTTAAAAGCATTCTTCATTCAAGATTGATTGCAATCTAAATTTAAGTTAAAAACACCATTAATTCAGATTTTATTAAATTTAAAGTAGCACTGTTGCGCTCGACTCTCCAACAAAATATGCGTTTTGTGAACGCTGATGTTGCAGGAATTGAAAGAAGAAATGATACATTCTATAAAATATTAGACATTTCTGAATCATTTAGGTGACGGCGACAAGGTAGGCCGCGAAATTCGAATTTTCTTACGTTTTTAGCAATTTTCCGGTCAGTGTCAAGTCGTATGTGAAATAAAATGGGATTCGCGGCAGTAACAAATGTCTATTTACTAAATAATAATGATTAAAATCACTAATAGGTACACCCGTCTCAGTTTATACAATCCTCAAGATTGACTATGAGGATTGTCGAATTTCGCGGGCTACCTTGTCGCATAAACCCTAAGAGAAAAATTTATTGCCACTTTTCAACAGTTGATTTTGCAGAAAACTTTTGGTCAGCAAGTACAATGGCTGCGTTCTGCTTTACGCAAAATATAGTAGTTTCGCCTACTATATATATTTATTAGAAATATAGTATTTGAACCCTTAAAATAGTAGGATATATAATATATATATTAGGGTTGGCAACCCTAAGTGTAAGTGCCCATTAATGTATACAATCTTGCGTTATGTCATTTTGCTTGAAAGTATCATTAACGACTGATGTTGTCTCTATCTGAGCAGGTGTTCCTTGCCGCGGGCAACCTGAAACTCTTCCAAAGCAATTTCTGCTTGCGAAACCATCAGGATTCAATAAAGAGTTTAGTTTTCCGTTTTTGTGCTTTCCATAACCCACTCTCCTGACATTCGTTTCTTTTTCATCCATTCCTTCTAGAAGAATCTTTGTTTACATAAAATGTTTGAATTGCTTGAAACATTATAATTAGGTATGTGTTCTTGTTGTTCGACCTTGGCAGTAATTTGAATAATTACGTTAATAATTTGAATAATCTATACTAATATTATAAAGCTGAAGAGTTTGTTTGTTTGTTTGTTTGTTTGAACGCGGTAAACTCTGGAACTGCTGGTTGGAATTGAAAAAATATTTTTGTGTTGGATAGTCCATTTATCGAGGAAGGCTATAGGCTATATAACATCACGCTACGGCTAATAGGAGCGGAGCATAAATGAAAAATGTTACAAAAACGGGAAAAGGTATTTCCTTTTTGAGAGCTTCCGGTTAAAGTTACGCAAATATCATGTATGAAAGAATTGTTCCTCTTTAAAAGTTCTAAAAAAAAGTCCGCGACAGCATATATCTATCTTTTAAGATTGACTCACTGTAACCTTTTTTTACTGTTAAACTTTTAGGTTAAAAAGAATTATTTTTTGCGAAGCTTATTAACCCATATGGTATTAATCTATATCTAAATAAATGTGTTTGTCAGAACGGAAATTTAATATAGAATATTTGTGCCCTTTACTCTATACAGTTTAAATAAATATCTTAGAAGATATCGCAATGTAAAAATATCCGCGCGGCAAAATAATTCGCGCGTCGCATTGTAGGAACGGGGGATTCTGGCTGGCCTCCGGGAAATTCAAATTCAAAATATTTACTGCATCATAATGTTTACAAGTACAGAGTGTTATAGTATATTTAACAGTAAGAGATACCTATAGTAATTCACACTTTAATATAATCTAAGCTAATCTAAACCATCTAAACTATTTTAATAAAGAGGAAAGATAAGATTTTTTGTTTGTTACGATTTAGCTTAATTTATGTCGGATAGTCGATATATCGAGAAAGGTTATAGCTATATTTATGTGACGCAGACGAAGTTGCGTGGGTCAGCTAGTTACGTTAATAATCAGGCAGACTTCTTAAACATTCGGCTTGTTATATAGAAAAGAGTAAGTAGGTACCTACTTATTATTATGTAAACATACATAAACTCTCACATCTTTTTTCCCATGTGGGTAGGCAGAAATCACAGAACACCACCTGTTACGTACTCTTTCTGCCTCGTCCACGTTCATAAATCTGGCCATACATACACGGTAGCACCACCTGCTGCTATCAACACAACTGTCATTCCAAAACAGCTAGGTATGACACGGCAAATAGATGTAGGATGTCAACTTGCACAGAAATTACTTTCCATAAAGTCAAGTGACACAAAGTTGACATTTTAATGGCATTTTAAACAGGCATAAAAAACGTAAACTCGGTGTTAATGGCTATATTACCTAAATGATAATCTTGTCATTAAGTCCAAGGGAAAGTGAACACGACTGGCTGATATTTGTTTAATTCTCAAAACCTGTTGTAAGACCTAACCCTGGTATAGTGCCGATATGATAACTAGTTTGTAAAGTCACGACTTTGCTCGGACTGTAGGACAGTAGCACCTATAACAGAACTATAATACACGCATGAAATCCCCGTAATTTTATGCAGAAGTTGACTTACTGATTGTACAATGGCGATGGCAATGGCTGTTACTGTGATTTTGATGATGGAATAACAAAATATTGCTTTGCCGGATAGAACCTCATTCTCAACAGTAGCATATGCGACCACTGGCCCAACGAGGCTGTCTGAACCGAGAGAGGTAGTCTTAGTCAACCTATGACTATAATAAAAGGTAATGCCAATAAAAATTGCAATAGTACGAGTAATGCTCCGTAAAATAAAACAGATGTTAATGAACACAAAGAAAATGTATGTCAGTCTTATAACTAATAAAGTAATAACTCAGAAACTACTGCACCAATTCTTAACGTACTCTGCACACGCAAAAGGCGTTACAGTTCTGATAAATTACCTAGCGCTTTTGTTCCGGGATGTCAGTTTAGGTTTATTAAAGTAGAGATAGCACAAGAAACAATGCAATTAAAAAAATCCTGAAACTGTATCAAATTATAAGTTTGTCAGATACGATCAGCTGCATTTGTTAACTGACTTCCAAAAAGGAGGAGATTCTCAATTCATTTGGTTTTGTTTTAAATCAAACAATTAACCTACACCCAGGCAAAGAGTTTTTTTAATTCTAATACTCGGTGAGGTAAATAGCAAGACATGTCTCCTAGTTTGACACGTTACACTTTTACTTATCGAAGCACCATTGCAAGTAAATATCGACATTGTTCTTTTTGTATTGTTTTTTCCGTCTATCGTAAGAACATTTAAATTTATTTCAGCCCTGAAACCAAAATAAAAATAAAAAAACACGCATTGTGTGAATTAATGTTTTCATCATATGAATTTGATGATTGTGCTTGTTGCAAACAATTTGACTAAAATGGTATAGGATAATAATTGTATATTCGAATCAAAAATCGACGTAAACGTTACGTTTACACCGCGGGCTCATACTAAAGCCTCAGGCATTCAAATCATTTCTCCCTTTAACCCTGCATCTCATCATACAACACATACCCGACATTACTTTCTCCGCGCACCGGTGTTTACAAGAAAAACCACTTTCCAGTTCAATTTGTATACAGTGGTACACCACTATTTATTTAGGTTTCGATACCGTAAATGTCTTCATTGGCTGTATGATCGACATTTCTTGTGCCTTGTTATGACTCGGTACCGCAGTAAAAGTAAAGGTTCTGTTTTTAAATTTGTGTTAATTTGGAAGCATATTTTGTATTAACGTTGGAGAAGATAGTGTTAATTTGAATTTAGAAAATGTATTTGTTTCTTTATGGTAGTGGAACAACTATACTTAGACATACTAGTGATTTCACGCCCAAATACTCGAACGTCACTCAATTATAAGTATCCCTCAAAACTCCTGCTATCTCTGTCACTCTGCGTTAAAGTAACAAAGACAGCACGAGATTTAAGTGCAACTTAAAATTGAGTGACGTTCGAGTATTTGGGCGTTAGACACTTGTATTTGAACAAATTAAACTAAGATTGTTGAATACGCTCGCGTTTGATCATTTGCCTAGTTTAGAGAAACCGATTACTTGAGTCTAAACCACGCACATCCAATCTACCACGAAATTGACGGGACCCTGAACCCTTTCAAGTACCCTGCAGATGTTCACATGTTATAAACTAAAGTATCGACCCTTCTATCATTCTTGATTGAATTTTGCTATTCCTCTTCGAAACTTTCTTGAACGTTGTTACACCAAATGCAAATTTATATGAACAGGTGCAACCGATAGCGGAGCTGTGCGAACTGTCTCGTCGGAAGGCGGCAAATGGCGGCGGAGATGTGGACCTGTCTGATAGCAACGTCAGAGGCGGGACGCTCAGCAGGTCCGGCAGTCGGCGGTTCACTAATTCACAGGTATGTGGGGCGTTCATAAACCTTATAGACGGATGTATTGCTGGGGAGTTTTTTCTGCCACTTCTTTTCGTTCGCTAAAATAGTGAGAAGAGGAAAAAATAGAGAGAAAAGTTTTGGGGGACCCTGTAATCACCCTGTTATGTAATTTTTGATTCAGAGTGCTGAATCTGCCTAATTTTAAATGAATTTTAGTTGTAAGTAATAATAATAGAAACTAATAGGTCATGCAAATTCCCAAACGACACTTGAGTCAAACACAAATACTACAATAGTCACATCAATGCACCAGACAGTATGACAGTTATGGCAAGATTCGTAAGTGTGACATACGAACGTGAATATAATTTGTATAGTAGTAATGACCATAAAGTTAGAGAATTCCTGCATTTGAGTATTTGTCAATCGGCATAAGAAATCCTGCAATTTTGCGTTGGAATTTCATCATGTTAATTTTATCTAGGAGCGGTTATTATATTATTTTCGAACGGAATTCTCACTTTATATTCTAAAGGTTTAGGAGGTGTTTAGATTAGACTGGGTAGTTGACCTAGGACAGTTCCTTGAGGAACGCCGAATACAATGCTCACACACACGTTGTGCTATTCATTATTTATCGTATCGTAATCCTTCACATTCTTTATCAGTAGGAACATTACTGAAAACGTCTTCTCCACATAATATTATTATTAAAAAAAAACAATAGTTAGATAGGATAGAGAACATTTTATATTGCTGATGCTGTTGAAAGCCTGTAAGAATTCGACAATAATCTTTGCAAGAACAAAATACGGGGACAAAGACAACTTTGTGTAAACAAGTTTTGTACTTTTATCTTTCTGAAGTTTCTACTTTCTACGTTTATTTGAAGGGCTTATCTCAAGTTGTGTCAGCTGTCTACTTGACTTTGTAAGGACTTACCATGAGTCCTTTAATATTTCATGCATTTTGTAGAGAATTCTTAACAACGAATGTTTTAAATCTTTCGTCAACATTAACCTAGATTGTATGAGATTGTTATGTCAGCGGACAGTAATAGGTACTTTCGTTGATCGAATTTTATGAAATATTACATCAGTTCCTTATCAGATGTTAGAAAACAGAACCGTCTTATTGTCCCCGTCGTAGTCGGCTAAACATAGATCTTCTTGACTCTTTCATTCTTTCTTTATTCAACACAAGCCATCTTCAAATTGAAAAGTATTCTTATCATCTTCAAGAAAAACAATAGCTATTACAAAATTACTTTCTCGTTCATTCATAAGAGATTACAAATCTACACAATCGATAAATTTTAAAGGCCTTTTGTTTTCCCTAAAATGGTATTTGTAAACAATCGATAATGCTAATTGGGTGTCTGTTTAATTTTACAATTGAATGCTGCAATACACGCAAATCTTACTAACAAATCATTTGTGTTTAGTAAACAAGTAAATACTATGACTAGAATATTGGTATTTTGAATGGTATTTGTGTATCGTTCTGTCTTATGAATGTTATGTTTGTATTAGAAAATCGTCACGTTGAATAGTTTGGTGCAACTCGTCTATGTATGTCTATCTTTCTTTTTCGTGTGGGTAGTACTGGATAGTGCCTAATTTGTTGTCTGCGTTTTTTATTCTACTCATGGGTCTCTGACTTGGCTAGACATGTACTGCTCTGAGACTTAAGTAGATGAATTGCATTTTCGTTACTGATTTCTGCATTGTCATGTCTTATTATCAGATTAGATTAATTCACAATTAATTGATTTCTTGTTTTGTCATCTTCTGTGGTATATCAAATAGAGTCATTGAAGACTAGTCCTAATTTGAATATTTTCAATCATTCTTAATATTTGTTGCATTCTAGGTATGGACTTCTTTTACAGTTACCTTTTTGTGTATTTCTGTGTTAAAATAATTTGTTTTTTTTTTTAATCAAAGCCCAACTTTTCCAACGTCTACTTTAACCTGCAAACACCTTCAAATATTCATTTTATTTTTCTCCAATATTTACACAACCAATTTGATTGACAGCTAAATAATTGTCTACAAACTATTACACAATAACTATCATTAAAGCAAGCTGTCGACAAGCGTTTGTATCTGCACTAATTACTTGTAGTAAAACGCCGACAAGTTTATTCATTAGTTTCGTGTTGTCATGCGATGTTGTGTGTTGTTTGCTGTATCAATTTGATTCGCGTGTTTGCAAACTATGGATGTTACATCGTTGTAGCTGTTGGATGATCTATTTCTTTAATAAGGTGGCATAATAAGACTGATATTGTTATTGCCTCAATAGTTATTGGAGTTAGTAGTTCTATGTTAATTGGGGTTAGTAGTACTTAGTAGTTCTATGTTATGTGTTACGTCAGGGATTTGGTTTCCGCACTAAGTCCTTAAAGTGGACCATTGCGTGTGATTGGGATAGGAATATAAGAGTATCGTGAATATAGGATGACAATTCAAAGGTACCTGTTACTGGCCTGGATTTTATTTTGTTTAAATTGTGTAGCAATTTCATCCTTTCTATATGATTTATTGGAGCTTTAATTTTATCGAACATTCATATCAATCTTGAAATCACTCTTGCAAATCCAGCTTTGACTTTAAAACATTATTTCTATTCGAATTCAGACTGACTCTTTATTTAGATTTATATAACTTAAACGAGTTTCCACAAGCTTATATTTAAAGCATTCTCCGTATTTACTTTAGTCTTAAGTACCAGGCTGTCTGACTCGACTTCTGCGGAAGTTAGGCGCTAATCAGTTGTCTGCAGCCTGTCTGCGCTAATACGACAAGCACTGAAGCTAAGAACCCCATCTTACCGCTTGGCCAAGCTACGCGCTGAAGCGACAGCGACCACAGGGAAAACAAATGAAAGACATTACTCAAGACCCGATTTTCACTGGTTTAGGACATTAGCCAGTAGCGACTGCAACTACATAACAGCACCTATCGAGTGACGAAAAGCAAGACAGTAACCTCTGACGTAAAGAAAGTCAAGAACTGCGGTGATAGCACGACATATAGGCGGGCTATGTCCGCAGTCGTCTCCTTAGTGTTTTCGTTCATGCTTATGATATGATGATTGTGAAGCCATAAGAGGTGGTGGTATCCATCCACTGTCTACTTCGCCAAAAACTTAACGCGACTTGCGACGCGACAGTACTCACGCATATGAAACAAATGACACCCGCTCATGATGCTAGGTGAGCCGCAAGACGCATGGCGTAAGGTCGTGAACGGGGCATTATCTGCTTTCAGCTGCCGCACTTTTAACACCCGTGCCGACACCGCGCGTGCCTTTAAACGTTAGCCATTATCTTGAGATGAAATATGACTAATGAGCACGCGTCGTGTCGTGCGTACTCGCGTGGCTGTCTGCTAAAGGCTTTTACAACAGTCTTATACAAAGCGACAAGCTTGTTCCTTTCATTGGGTTCTAAGGTACATAAGTAACCTTATTTGTACATAGATGTGACAATAATACAGCTATAGTAAGTATCACACGTTCTCGTCTTATTATCTGGTCTTGGTAGGTACTTGATAATTCGTTACACCTATTATCTTTTAATTTTCTGATTATCGTACTTATTCTGATCTTGTCTTTGCATGCAGTGTTACTAGATTTCATACTGAAAGCCATGTTACGCGGGCTGAGCAAAGGCCTCCCTTTTTCTCCCCCTTTCCTCGGTGTGGCAACTCTGTTATCGCCAATTAACGAGAAAGGCTTCCAACCTGTGGTGTCCTTCCATCTTCTTCTCGGCCTACCGCGAGTGGCCGCGACACTGTCTAGCTATCTCAGGGCTTCCTTTTTGTGATATGCGCGCCCATAGTTTAGCGGCATCCGGCAGACATGGCACCACACCTATTAATAAGACAAATATATTTTAAATAACCTGTTTCGTTGTTATAATCAACAATATCAAAAACCATGTCCTACCTACATTATCATTATTCATACCGGAGTGCATTGTGCACAGTCTAAGTTACATCATGGTCGCACATGTCAAAACAATGTGTTCCAGCCATTGGCGCCAATGATCTTAAATAGGGTTGCAAACCGAATAAATATTAATAATTCAAATTATACCAATTTCAAAAATTACTTCGCTCATTATTTTATCTTGCAACACAGTACTGGCACGAATAATCCCGAGTGGATAGGGTTAGCAAAAGGCCAGTTGGACAAAAAAGAACAGGAAAAAAAAAACAGGCTGGTTCGTTTCAAAGAGTTTTGGTGAAAAGAGATTTCTATCGAGTTTGGTTAGACGCAGAAGCACACCTCGGACACTCCATACAACGCCCGCAAAATAATTACCTATTACTACTACATAAACAAATAACGTTTGTGCACGACGTGCACGTGCAAATGTGTGCGTAAACTCTAGTAGGGTTATCGTAGCCTAAAAAATGGCGCGGAAAGTGCAACGGTCTGCGTCGCGAAAACCGAACGACGACTAATACGAGCGCGACCCATTGCTCAAGTGGCGACGACGAATACCTCGAACTGCGGGGCGAGGTGCGGTATTTAATATGAGCGCGGGGAGGTGAGTGTCCCTTCTGTACGTAGTACTATTATGTATTCTGTGGCAGAAGTGTGAATGAATGAAAAACATGTGCCAAGGAAATGGGCTATTTTGTTAATGTTGTTTTGGTTCTTGTAAACAAAATGAATAGCTTTTACTACCCAGAACAGTTTTAGATCTCGGTTAGAACTATAAGGCTTTGCACAGAAAGTAGTCACTTCTTGAGGCGGGTAGCTTGAATTTAACGAACATTTACTGCTGTCTTCGATTTCTAAACCCACCCATTGTTTGTAAATATTTTCTTCACATATTATAGTCATAGGTAAATAATACTAAAGAACAGCGCTTACACCATTTACCTAGTTTTTAGATTAGTACAGGATATATTTACTTCAGATCATGATCTCATTATCCAACAGTGCTCACAAGAAGAACTTTTCCTAATTAACTCAATAGCACTCTATCCTGTGAACACAGACTCCCGTATTCCTAGCCTATAGTTCGTATCACAGTGTAGCTAGTTACAGTAGTTCAATATGATCATTTTCACAGAGCAAATGCGTGGACGGTAAGGGGGTAACAAAGGTCGTTGAGTAAGTGGTACTTACTCAACGACCTTTGTTTCGACCACGACAGACAATCTCAACAGATATTAACCACGCAAGAAGTATTATATTATTATAGTAGAAGCCTGACACTCCCTACCGCTCTGCCCAGATGCCGCTCTGATGATTTACCAACCAAAAAAAAGGACCAATGGCGGCTTAACGTCCCAGATTCCTGACCGAAGCACGCGGGTGGCATACCAATACCACCAAGTTCTAAGCCCCGAGCTGCTACAGTGGTAACACTAAGTTTGACTGAAATTATGTCAAAAATTTGACGTTTCCTGTAAAATGAAAATATGTATTGAACTACTGGAAGTAGTTATACTCTGCGCTCGTACGTTTACTCCCCACTTTAGTTTTGTTTCCCGATTGTTGCTTGCTACCGGAATGGGGGAGGATTCTAATGTATAGCGCTGCATTGTGACCGCTGGGTTTTGAATGCAGTTTTATAAAGCGACTTTTTTGTATTGTGCCAGTAGCTTGCAGGGAAGCTAGGAGTTTATTGCAGGATTTGTTAAGGAAGTATACGCGTACTTGCTAGTTCTGTTTTTTAGACTAGAAATAGGGATATTTTACATAGATAGACAAAACAAACAAGACCAACAAACAAGATCTAATTAAATTAACCAAATCACGATGGGACATGATATCGTGGCTTGCCTTGCCTGTCCTTTTGTTTGCATATCACAGGAGCTGCAGATGAGCGCTTTAATGAAGTGCCAAACTCGATGCCATATTTTGAGCCGAATAAATTTAGATTTTATCGACACGCTATGAAGAAGCATATTGGTAATTCTATGGGTAAAACAAGTTGTTGTAAAAGATGTTGGTGGGGACCGTTGTTGACAACAACGGTCCCCACCAAATTAATTTAAAAAAAGAATTAAAAAATAGGTTAAATTTTAGATATTAACCATACTTACTTATCACATCTATCGAATTTCGTTAATTTATTAGGCCCACTGTGTATCTTTCCAGGATTGCACCTGGTCTGCGTTCCATAATCCAAATCCGTTCTGCCGTTACAGCGGAAACATCCATTTTGCATCAATTATAATATACCTATTGTTTTTGTTTCAATAAATGCAGGTGTACCCACTTCGATTTTGCAAGCTGCTTTCAAATTGGCATATTGAGGTTCGTTTTCAAATTAAATAAAGACATTATTGGACACATGCATAAAAAACTCGATTCTGGCTTTAAACGGTCCATTGATTTTTAAATGCTTAATTATTAAGAGTGATCAGTGAAAGCCAATTGCGTCGTAAGCAAAAAGTCTTGTTAATCAGTTGGCGGCGGTTAACTGTGACTTTTGAGCTTTTTAATTTTAAAATTTGTTGCTCATCCCTCTCATTAACATGAGGAGCTCGTGGCTAGATAATATCTGCGGCTCGTAACAATCTTCAGGTTAAGCTGCGCTTACCTAGGTTGTTTTATGGATGGGTGACCACCCACCACATACCAAATTTCCTCGCTGCCTCAGAAAGCACGTTAAGCCGTTGGTTCTGGCTGTCATTTGTAGAGCTTTCTTTGACAGTCGTAACAGATAAGTAGTCAGTGGCCCGAAAGTCTGACAACCAGTCTTACCAACGGGTAACGTATTACCCAGTAGTAAAAGGGTTGTGGAGGTCAGATAGGCAGTCGCAGCATGTAAAATACTGGTATTCAGCTGCATCCTGTTAGACTGGAAGCCGACCCCAATATAGTTGGGCAAAGGCTTTGCAGACGTTATCTTTCATTAACATCTTAAATCTTAATCACTATTAAATACAGATATTTCCAAAAAGGAGATTTCTTCTCAAGATTTCCAAAGTTTAGCATACAAACAAAACATAGCGGCTTATCAGCGAAACGCCAGAGACAGTTCACTGACCTACAAAGTACCTACCCGCTTTCGAATAATATTTTATTCGGAATTATTTTATCTGGCAACCCTGATCTCGGGCGACTGGCAACATTGTGACATGCTGTCATTGAAACGTAACTGAAACTCGGTTATCGCAACTGTGGACCTGTGGTTTGTGTTCAAATCGTTGTCTTTTAACTGATTTGACGATATGAAGGTCTAATGGGACATATTTGAGTCATACAAAAATATCTTTATCACATAGGATATACAGGGACCAGCCAAGCAGAGTTTTAAATTAAAAAAACTAAAAAACCTGACTGAAAAAACTGAAAAGCAAAAAACAAGCACATTTTAAATTAAACAAAACTTGGAAGCAGGCGGGGTCCATTCAATTTTTTCATTTTTTCTTTTCATAATTTAATATTCAAATGAACCCCGCCTGCTTTGCCGTAGTCGGGTAAAAAGAATTCATCTTTGATAATATCCTACTGATAGGTACTGTTAGCCCAAGTCATTCCACTGCTAGACAAAAGCTTCCTATAATAACTTTCAGTTGTATCGATCTAGGTCTAGGGCTTATAATTATGTGGACCATTCGTCGTTGGTTTTGTCCTACTCGTCCCGCCATCTTCTAATACGAACGTCTTACGTGTATCATAGTAATTAACTTTTTCTCCTATGCGTGCGTCTATCTCATTCACTACATGTCATAACCGTCTATGTTTCAATAAGTAACATTACATCATTAAAATGTAAGTAAATTATACTTATTGAGTGCAAAGTCTTACTCAATCAATATTGTAAGAATTTGTAATAACTTAGTACTGTATTCGAACACGAACGTTACGCCTCCAAATTATTTGTTACAATTAATAAAATGTACAATGAAAACGTCGAGTGGCTAACTAAGCAAGTTTAATAAAAACTTAATTATGGAGTAGGCAATTAATTGTGTTTATATTAACCACTAGCTTGAAACCGCGACTTCACCCGCATGGAAGTCTGAAATTATCCCACGGGAACGTATTATTAGGGCAGAAATATTTTATGTCCTAACCCAAGCGATTCATCCAGCTTACTCATTAGACCTGTGTACCAAATTTTATAAATTGCTAAGTCTATTAATCAGACAGAACTTTCGCAGTTAAAATAATGTTATGAATTAGGCAATACTTATATTTAATAATAATAATAATATTCCACAACTATCACACAACGCCATCTAGTCCCAAGCTAAGCAGAGCTTGTGTTATGGGTACTAGACAACTGATAAACATACTTATATATTTCTAAATACATACATATTATAGATAAATTACACCCAGACACAGAACAAATGATCGTGCTCATCACACAAACATTTGTCCTGGGTGGGAATCGAACCCACGACCTCCGGCATAGCAGTTAGGGTCACTAACCACTAGACCAACAGGCCAGTCAAGGCAAGTCAAGTCATTTAAGGGCAAAAGAGAACTTAAGCATGGTAGATGTTATTTTTTTTTACAGATCATAATGAATTGGCGAAATAAATTCAAGACTCGAATCAATGAAACGATCTTTGAAGTATCAAATATTTTTTGCATAAAAATCAGCTGTAGACGAGTGATAAAACTACTAAAAGATTATTACCTTTATTATGAAAGAATGAAGAAACAAGTCCCACATCTTCCAAACAATTTATTCAGTCTAACAACCGTATCGAATCACCAAATAGCTCTAAAAATTACTCGGTAATTTTCGGACCCCTAGCATAAATACATAACAATGACACCGAACTACGGAGGGTTGGTTATATTGAGCACATCGGGGTCATTTCGACCTATTTGTGATAATTAAGATATAGTGGAAGTGGACAGCCAAAGGTTAGTTATTGAGAAAGATATTGATTTTCCATTTGGGATGCAGCACACTGCAGTAGTTTGGGGTTGAAAATAACGTTCCGAATTTATATAGAGGGAATTGAGTTGCTCAGTTGCAAAAATGTGGGTTTTGTGGGGAAGCTTTATATTGATATTTGTTTCGATGTCAAAACAGTTACGTACTTTGAATACCAATGGAGTACGCGAAAAGAAACGAAAAGGCAATTTTCGATTGTAGGATATATTTTCTAAACTGTAAAAGTATCTACTAGTCTACTCGTAAAGTTCGTGAATGCTGCTTGGCGATTGCTTTATACCTTCACTTTTAAATCTCATCTAAGTAGTAATATCCACCTTCTGCGAATCTGGCTGCAAGCTTCCAAATATAAAGTACTTACTGCTGGCACAACTTTAATCTTCAGTTCGTCACACATATATAAACACTCTTGCTACCCCTACATACACCCACAGTACGCACACATCCACACCCCACCTTACCGTTATTTCATAACACTAGTGCATTCAATACAGCCACTCTACGCAGTTTGTACGCTCATTGTATTTCAAGAGCCGACTCCGCGTCCCTTTGATGTGGTTGTAACGAGGGGGCTCGTAATACCTAGACAGGGATTTGTTTTTCTAGACTTGTCTACGCCTGAAGCTGTTGTGGGTGTAGAAAAAGAATGTTGCGTTACTAAGCTGTTATTTCCATTAAAATACTCGTTGTCAAGTGTTGCAGCTGGAGCATCAACTCAGACTATTGTAGTTTTTACCACAGGTCCTGTAATAATTCCTATGATAGTTGATCATACCATCTTCTACTGAATATAAATAGATTGTGAGAACGGCACAGAAAATGTCACTTTAAAAATAACTGTGCAGTAGACAATGAAAATTGTACTGACAATTTCAATTAACCCACTGCATTGCAGTCCATCTGTCTATACGGCTCCGTAGTTTTGCCAAATGAAATACAGAACTATAAAACTGAAATCATTTCTTTCATAAGACCATTTCAGGCACCTTTGAAGCTAAAGTCCCAATCACAAAACATAATAACCTGTGAAAGTACTGTAGTTGCCCCCCATTCTAAAGCATAGATCTATATGGAGAACCATTCTTATCCATAGATGAGTTTAACCACTGGCAAGAAACTCTAATACTCTTTTTAACAAAAATATTGTTACATCATTTAAGAAGAGACTATGAATAGACGCAGCAATATTGACCGTCCATCCACGGATGTAAGTTGTCCATGTCAGTTGGTTGCCCATTAAATAAACACCCTCAAAGTCCTGCAAAATATACGGTTTGCTCGCACATGACATACGAGTATGTTGATGGCACTCAACGTCAGAGGGCTTCATCCGTCGAGTCGAGAGGCTTCCAATTTTGTTGATGGCGAATATTCTGATATTCCGAATATTCCGATAGAGTCATTGATATTGCAGTATGGAATAAATGTGTGGAATAACGCGTTTGTGAAATATCCGAGAATGAACGAGACAGAAAGAGCTGGACTATCCCAAATACTGAATGAATTTTGCTGGTCTTCTTTGATTATTTAAAAGGTGGATTTGATAGCATAGACCGCATACAGATGCGTCGATTTCAGTGCACTCTGCGTTCATCAATTATTTGTGGGTATATAGTGCCGACCAGCACTAAAATGCGGTTTTACTCTAGTCCAAGTGCACTAAAAATAAGAAAATTGTTTATGGACTTGTATATGATTTTACCATTTTGATCATATCGCCTTTCTCACTCGTGAAATGACGCATATCAGTACTAATCACAATCACCCTGTATTACGATTAGTTATAAGGAGCATTCCTTGTTCCGTGGTCTTGCTTATTTGCAATAATTTTGACCCGATAACTTGAAGAACATAAACTATCAGAAAGTAGAGTTTAACACCTCTTACGGGGTACATTTTACCCAATAAGCAGTTTATGGTGGAAAGTTGTTGAAGGTTTTCAAATTACTTAACTTAAATTCGATTTCTCCAAAACAACTCAGTTTCGACAATAAGTTCTAGGGGTCCAAATTGTTGCAAATTAGGTCTAGTATTACCCGTTCTAGCGAAAACTCCCAATTACGAATCGCCTTGTAAACTATGCTTATACTCCACCGATCAATAAATCTGGGTCCCATTTTCTAAATTGCTACAGTCTGTTCTAATATTTCTAGTCAGCTAATTGGTCCAATCACAGCCACTTCTACAATGTAACACTGAAACCATCCAATGAGCATTCAAACCAAATCCCAGCTGGTAACAGTGAAACTGTTCATTAATTTTACAGGCATGGCGCGACGACCCGTTCGTTAGGGTTACCATTAAGTGTTACAAGCTTCGATCAATCGAAGGTTACAAGTCCTTGCAAATTGGCAGTTAGTAAAAGTTTGGACATTTTTACTTTTTCTTTTTTGCGCCGAAAGTTTTGGAGTGGCGACAGCGAAATGGAAGACGTTGCGTTGGAAGGCCTGCCACTAGATGGCACGATGACCTGATGAAGGTGACCGTGCAATTTGGCGACATTTGCAGGCCTATGTCCAGCAGTGGACGTATTTCGGCTGAAATGAAGATGATGATTTCGTTTTTCGTTACTTATTATTGAGACTATTTTTAAATTATATGTTTTAGTAAAATCCTACGTGGCAAAGTTCGCACTGGGGTTCAAAAAGCTGGACAAATCATCGAAGAGTGGCAACCCTACAGGTTACCCGCGATAGCTAGCTCGTCTAGACGGTCCTATAGAACTCACAGTTACGATTTCACGAGTAGGCACTACGCGGTCCTACATGACTACATAATTTACCATGGAGCACAATAACCAGTGGAGAGCGCGTGCGGGGGCTACCGCGGGCGCCAAACATACGCTATAACAAGCGTACGCGGCGAAATTTTGCTCAGTCGCAAAAATTGTAGGCTAACGCACGAACGTCACGCGCTCCCGTTTTGAAAGCATTTATTACGAAAAATAATGCCTAGTTGTGCAATTAAATGGTGTGGAAAGTGTACTACAACTTCAAGTTACACAAAAGATGGGATAACATTGCACAGTTATGTGGTTTTCTATTCAATTTGATCAAAACAATGAAAAAAGAATCATATAATTGCTGTCTCTTTCTGGTACACTGATTTGCACTAATGCAGTTGTCTCTTTCTTTCATGATAGTGATGTTCGAGTTCGCAGTATCGCGACGGTTTATGGTATCGATATAATTTAAAATATAAGTTCTTAAAATACCTTATATTTTTTAGTTTCATTATTGCTATGTTTTCAAACATGCTTATTCCCTTGGCTTTACTCGCAAATGTGTATAATACTGGCATAAACTTGTACATAACAGTAAAAAATTTAAGTGTATGATATCTCTGCCTGCCTTTTACACAAAATTTAGACGCGTTGCTTGGAATCTATTTGAATCATTGCAATCCTAGACAATTATGTTTTTTTAAATGTTTTTATATAGGCCAGTGTAGGTATGAAACAGACGTTATCAATTTTAGTTTTGGAGTAAAGGTGGCCAATACGCGCATCGGCATGTGAACACATTGCTGGCAGTGGCGTGCGTGCAGAAAAACGGAGGCAAAGGCCTATGAAAAAACTGACACCATAGGGATAAAAAAAATTTGGTTGGATTGTGTAGCCTAGCTATGGAACGAGGACTTAATTTTTTTTATTACCAATTTTATTGCAGTATCAGGTTAACCTGCGCCATATACACCATTTAGGGTCCGATATGCATGGTCCTACGTTGCACCGTTTCCGAGTTATGGGCGTTTTAAATTATTGTACCAAAATAAGTTAAATACAAATAATATCTTGAAAACGGATCGTCCTAGGCAAAAAATGACCGAAATTTTAACGCCCCTTTGCTACCCCCGTGATATCACGATCTTAACACACAAAATTAATTTGAACTAATTTGAGGTCCTTTTACTTTTTTTTTCACCAATTTGACGTAGAATCGACTAACCATTTAATTGATTTAGCTTCATGTGTAGCAAGAAAATATATTGATACTCGACTGACATTTATTACGAAAAATAATACAAATCCAAAGGATTATTTATGAAAAACATATTCAAAACTAATCCATTTTAAAAACCAGTAAACATATTATATTTTTTTAAATACGGTCTTCTAAGTTTAATAATTACCTGTTTTATTTCAAAATCGAACCCGTAATCTCTGTATTGCAAACAAAACGTTATAATACTAATAAGTCAAACAATTATCGATATCGATACTTTTTCAATTACTTTTATGGAATCCCTAGAGAATGAGTTGTCATTTGGTTGTCAGTTCGTCAACCAATCACAGAGTCCGAAACGTACCTCTCCCCCCGCAGTATATTAGTGACTTTGATTTAGAACAAAAACGTGCCCATACTTTCTCCACTGGTTATTTTGCTCCATGTAATTTACTGATGTAGCATTTCTACGGAGATATATTTTTCAGTAGATCTGTAAGGTACCCACGGGTGACTTGTAATCTTGAAGATCTTTAATGAAATTTAAAAAGACTGTGTACTTTAACTAGGAATCGGTTAATGAACAGGTATACCGCCGCATACCATCTGTTGAGTCTTTTGCCCAACTATGTTAGGTTGACTTCCAGTCTAAGCAGACACAGCTGATGAGCTGAATAGTAGTACTTACATGGAGGGACTGCTTTTCTTACCTCCACAGCCCAGTTAGTATAGTTAGTATTAGGTAACTACAGAACGACACCTGCTAATCCTTAAATACTGTATTTGCTTCGTTCGCATACCAGGGTCCAGTCAGTTGAACAGGTTAATCTTTAATTGGCAACACTATAAAGTTGTCTCCTTTTCAGAAAAAGTAAATCTAAATTCTAAGTTTACATAGTTCAGTTTATGAGGAAGTCACGCACTCTCCTTTATTTAACGAATGAGACTCGTTAGTCCGTAAAATAATTGAAAAGCCGATGGGAGCAGGGAAATGCAATTATCCGCGTCGCTTGCCAGCTATGTGACTGGGGTTTTTTTTCTATTACTTTTTAAGCTTTGCGTCTGTTTGGAAATGTAGAATTTGGAAAAATAATATTAAGTACTGTAATTAAAAAAATAGCAATAATTGATGTAAAAAAAATGTAAATTTTAATAGTGGCAGATCTTGGTATCTATAGACAATGGACATGTAATTAGAGTAAAACATTTATGGATATTAATGTTGATGGATGGACAAAGAGAGAAAGGCCAAAGAAAATATGAATGGATTGTGAGGAATGATATGAAAGAGAAAGGAGTAAATATGCCGGACGTCTGTCAGGGGAGAGTGAAAGAAGAAAACGTGTTCTGCCGACCCCAAATACAACGGCAGGAAGATGATGAAGGAAATGGGACGGGCAACTGGTGTAACTAATGGCGCTAGCACCGCATGAACCTAAGCTCTTCATTGGTTGAATATCTGTCAATGTCATTTTATATTTCAAAATAGCTTGACCTCATTGGTCGGATTGGGACAAGCTATGGACACGCCATCTACAATCAGCTTTCACTTGCCAACCCCATTGGGAAAAGTTGAAGGAAAGGTGAATTTATCTGAAGTTAGAAAGTTCGACTGTTAGGTTGTTAAAGTGTTTAAAAGAGAACAACAACATACTTAGTTATAAAGTTTTAAACATAAAAATAGCCACCGCCTGCCTATGTTAGTTAAAGTACTTAAGTACTACTAAAATTATCTTCTACTAAATAAGCAACATGTTATTTATATTTAGACTAGAAACGACTTGTCATAGACAATCAAATAAATCATTCTTCATATCTTTTGTATTTAGTTAATTCGTAGAACTAAAATCATGAGTTTGAAGCATGCTGCGCTGCGGCAGACAATATGTCCATTATTTTACCGGCCAACAGCTGACGTTTGTCAAACCAATCACTTGAATGAATGAACGAATAAACATTTCACGAATATTATATGTGTGACTGGAACGACGTCGTTCCACTAAGAAAATTCCGTTGAGACCCGCTGGAACGACGTCGTTCCAGTCGGGCGCAGCAAATTCAAACCTTATTTTTACCTAAAATATGGCTCTAAATTGTCTGGCAAAATTTGTGCCAAAGGGTAACTAGCTAGAGCTGCGTATGGCACCAATAAATTACTAAACATAAACCTGGAACACTTTTAAAAAAATATTGAGAGGTGCCATAGTGACGTTTGACAGTTGATGCAAAAAACGGTGTGGTAAAGTGTGGGTGTCGTAGTGTTTTTGTGTTTTGTGTATGATTTTGTTTGTGAAACGTTGGTAAGTAAATGTTTATTAGTTTAGAAGTCCCTATTGCAACTTTGTAGATAATAATTTGCTTGGCAATTCATATCCCAAAATTAGTTTTCGAGCCAACAAAATATCATAACAAAGATTTCGTCGTCGTCATTGAATGAGCGAATTGAAAATATGAATTTGACTCCTTTTCATTGAAATATGGTCTTGGAAACATTATTATCAACATAAAATATAGTGATAATTCATTATATCGTGTATTCGAAGCAAATAATTTCGTATTTATTTATATTTCAAGGTTATTTCGCAATTCTAAAATGACAGTTCGCCAATAAGAATCTTATAAGAATTTTGAGTTGGAATCTTATTAGAATAATGTATGTAGGTCTCCTAAAAAAACACTATCATTAGATTACTTGTACATTTGTTATATTAGTTCTAAAGTTTCGTGTAAATTGATTCAGTAGTTTTACCAAAACAAAATAAGATACGCAACAAGTCGAGTGGCGGCGAGTTCTGTCCTAAATCCGGTCGTCTGTGGGATGACAATATACGTCTTTTAAAATAAGAGTTGTTTATATAATAAATACATCGTCTAGCTCTTCAGAAACAAGAAACTGTTTACCGTTTGAGATAAGAGATAATAAAACTCGAGCATTAAGCGTTTTAGTGAGCAAGGTCAGATGACGCATGCGATGACGTAACTAGGCGGTCCGTGAGGGAGTTGAGTTAAAATCTTATTAGAATAATGTATGTAGGTCTCCTAAAAAAACACTGTCACCGTATTACTTGTACATTTGTTATATTAGTTCTAAAGTTTCGTGTAAATTGATTCAGTAGTTTTACCAAAACAAAATAAGATACGCAACAGGTCGTGTGGCGGCGAGTTCTGTCCTAACTATACGATATTTATAATTCTAAATAAGCTATAAAAGAGTTGTTTATATAATAATACATCGTCTAGCTCTTCAGAAACACGAAACTGTTTACCGTTTGAGATAAGAGATAACAGAACTCGAGCGATAAGCGTTTTAGTGAGCAAGGTCCGATGACTCATGCGATGACGTAACCAGGCGGTGCGTGAGGGAGGGGGGCCCGTTATTGCGCGCGGCGCTTGAGAGGTTAAGTACGTGTGGTATGGAGATAATTTAAGGTTGATGATGCTTCAGGGTAGCCCGCGAAATTCGGATTTTCTTGTTTTTTGCAATTTCCCGGTCAGTGACAGGTTGTGTGTTGTTCCTTGAATGATTTTTTCATCAAATAGTCACTCAAGAACCACTCAATCCGCACTGGGCCCGCGTGGTAAATCATAGCCCATCCCTCTCCTAGAGAGGAGGCCTGAGTCCCTGCAGTGGGAACATTATAGGCTGATGATGATGATGATGATGAGTCACTCGAGGAAGTCTAAGTGTAAGTGAATAAAAAATCAGCATTACTTAAAGTATTTTTTTTATTATTACAATAAGATCAGTAATACCTATCTGTTCAATAAAACATTATTTTATAACAATTGTTTTCATACTCAGTATGTCAAAAGTAATATTTCTACACTAGAAGTCTTTATCACAAGTAAATATTTTATCCATTTTATATTTGCGTAAACGAGAACAAAAATGTTAGTTACAAAAGTTGCCATTATACTTATATGGCGCTAGTTTGAATGGAGATTCGAAATTCAAAAGCACTTTTTTATTTATCTGTTAATGTTTTAACAGCCTAGGATTTACGTTGGGAACTTTTTGATCTGATCTTTATGGATGCAACAAACATGTTTGTCCAATCTCCATTTAAATCCAGCTTATATCAGGTGGGCGTTACATAGTGAGTGACTAGCGATCATGGTCATATCTTTGACCAGTTTGTTATCAGAGAAAATTCCACCTTATAGCTGTACCACTAAATCTCAGTATTGCATTTCCGTAGTAATTTTCCGGCTTCTAACAGTGCAGCCAATAATGAACTTTTACATGTAGGACATAGAACACATATTTTAGGATTTTTCATCATCAATCAATCAATCAGCATCTATTTGTTAAAAGTTGAGGTTTTTATCAAAACTTTGCATTTCATATTTAGCAATAACATTGCACACTTCCATCTTAACTTTAGGTATTAGGTTAGGCTGTAACTTTTTGACACTAGCAGCCATACTTCGGAAAAACACATCTATTTCATTGGTATTTTCTTTCAATATCTTTTCTATAAGTTTGTCTATTGTCTGTGACCTCTGTTCAGGTTGCTTCGGGTCTTCTATATACTGGACTATCTTTGGTCCATTCATGAGTATAGGTTTAGGTAGTATTTTTATAGGTGGTATGTTTTTAGGCACAGGTATTGCTTTCTTCCTGCCTGCATTCTTTCTACATATTTTTTTTGGAGGTTCTGACAGCTCCTGTTTTGGCAGAATTTTGATGTAAGGCTTTAGAGGTACTTGAGGTCCATCCACGACGGTGATCTGAAAATGTATAATAACAATGTTAATACTTTATCACAAATATCGTATAAATCTGGGTCATATCAATAGAATACAATTCAATAAGAAAAACTTCTTGTAATTTCATATTGAATATATCAACAATAATTCATCTTCCAGAATGCCTCATTGGCCAGTGGTCACAAGTGCGACTACTGAGCATGAGGTCCTCGGTGCGATTTCCGTGTTGGGCAAGGGTTTTTACCATTAGGAATATATCAGTAGCAGCCATGTTGTTTGGATTTGTGCTCCGTTGAAGGCAATATAGGCTCCCTCCATATTACATGGGACATAACATAACTGGCAATATGTGGGTACGAAGTACCTAATAGTACACTATTCAGTACTTCAGGTATTCATTATCATTATTAGCCACCCACTGCTGAGTATAGGCCTGTCTTTTCTGGTGATATTATGTTATGCTGTCCCAGCACAGCGTAAGAGCATTACAACAGTGGCACCTGTCAGTCCACTAACCCAACTTTCAATCTGGAACCAACTATATCAATTCCCAATATAACACTGAAATGAGTTCAGTATTGTAAACCTGATAAAAAATTCTGATACAAATGGAGGTTTCAGAAATTAGGTTGTACAAACAGAGTAACTTTTATACTTTAAGACTAATCACCTCATAATACTCCTGGTTATCCGTAATAACCTGCTGTTCAGTGCCAACCATCTCATCCTGAACTGGTTGTTCTTCCAATTTCTCCTGCATCTGTACTGTCTCTTCAATACCATCTAATGTTGCATCCAGGAACTGTAGCTTTTCATAAATGTTCACCTTCGTGCGATGCATTGTCCCTAAGCGCTTGATCCTTGAGTAGCCATCTCGGAGACCTCGCCAGCGTTTCTTGCATTCCTCAACTGGAAATTTTAGAATAGTATGTTAACTCATTGTTGTTATATTTGTGGCTGTCATCTGCCTAGTCTTTTCTTTCCTGGTCAGATAGGCAGTCGCTCCATTGTAAAATACTGTTATTCAGCTGCATCTGTTTAGACTGGAAGCCGACCCCAACATAGTTGGGAAAAGGCTAGGCAGATGATGATCTGCCTAGTCTTTTCCTAGCTATGTTGGGGTCAGCAGCTTATAGCCTCACTTTAAAACTAACTGGATGTAGTTG
This sequence comes from Diarsia dahlii, assembly GCA_949775195.1. Classification (NCBI taxonomy): domain Eukaryota; kingdom Metazoa; phylum Arthropoda; class Insecta; order Lepidoptera; family Noctuidae; genus Diarsia; species Diarsia dahlii. The sequence goes on along the minus strand of OX459210.1, from coordinate 6,521,371 downwards.
AATTCCAGTATGTTACATGGAATGACTATCATCTGTCTTCCTCAATCTATTTTTTGTGGACGGATTTTGTGGCCCCCCCGATTAAAGGTCTTTATCAAATTATGTCAGTAAACTCTGTTCTTACAGACTGTTAATGATGCTTGAAATAAGGAGATTAGTGATTATTGTTCCATCCCAGAATATTATATGAAAAGAATTTGTGTTTATGCCTTAGTATAATGTTTTAGTAATCAATCTGTTATGTAACCTTTAATTTGAATCACAAATTGATTTTTACTTCAATTGCCTTCTATAGTAATTGCCACTCATGAGTAACAGCTACATTAGAACTGATACTCGTACAATAGAGGTTATTTTCTCATAATTTATTTAATTTTCTAAGAAATGAGCATACACACAAAAGAGTCGTTCCGTAGCCAAAGAATATTGATTAAAGAAGCCCACAAGGCCAAACATTTACTTTACTACTCGTGTTCGACAGGTCAAGATTGTTCCGCATGGCGGCTCTTGAACATCGGAATGTCCCCGACCCTCCGCCGCTCACCCGATTACGTCACGCCGCGCGCCAGGTGGCCGCACTAATGTAAACATTTTTTGCTTACGCGTCGCCGGCTGGCCTTATCTCAAGTTATGTTTTTGTTAGAGCATATTAATGGTCCTTTCGGTTCGTGTTAAGTGTTTGTTGACATTTCGTCGCAAATTTATTATATAAATTGATAAACATTGAATAGGGTTGACAAAAACCATTTTGTGAACTTTAAAAATTATTATTTCGAAAAGTAAATCGATACCATCTATATTTTATGGCTTTTATTGGTGGAAAGGTTCTATTTTCATACGAAAAAAAAATACAAACACACCTCATAGGAAAATAATATTTATTTAATATTATTTTACTATGAGGGGGGCTTGTATCTATTTACGGTTAATTTAAAAAAAAAAATTAAAAAAATTATTACGACTATACAGTTTCACGAAACTTAAAAATATAGTTACTATCTGAAAGCTACATTCCTAGAGGAACTTATGCGTAAATATTACGAAACATAAAACAAACACAACAAACACACAATATAAAACAAAACACTACGAAATCATTCCGACAACGGTCACGTGCCACAAGTACACGGCACCGAAAATCACACAGAATTTGAAATATACTTACCTCTGGGTAAAACCCCGTTGCACACACGTTACCTATATTATAATTAACCAAATAAATCCGTAATTTACTCAAAAACACACAAAAATAGCAAAATTTAGCAAAAATACAATGTTGTGTTGTTGTTGTTGTTGTGTCAATCGTCAAAATGTCGTCGGACTGACTTTGACAATTAATTTCTTAACCACAGACACATCTAAGACGGCCAGTGTTGCAATTTTTTAAGGCGGATATTCTCGTTATTTCAAGTAGAAAAGAGAAACCGATCATAACCACAGAGGAATAAAGTTTAGAAGCACTATTATGGCGACGCGTCACAACTACCATTATAATGGTACTGAGCCGGCAACGGCATAAAAATTCACTACCATTATAATGGTACTGAGCCGCCATGCGGTTATATTCGACAACAACATCTATCAGCTGATTTTATTACGAGTCTAAAAATACTACAAGTATTGAGCAATACGTAGACAATGCGTCGTCAATGATACCGAATACAAGTCACCTTAGGCTATATCGGGGTAATAGATCAAAATCTAAGCGAAATTCGATGAATTACGAACGTATTTCCACTAATTTCAATTAAAATTTCATTCTGATAACACCTTGCGGTTGTACTCTGCAGCACGGCCACGGATTCACAGCAAAAAATAACGAATGGACGCTTACCTGGCTTCGTCAGTTGCTCCGCTATTTCTTTCCATGTAGATTCCCTCGCTAATATGTTTTTCCGAGACGGATCGTACACATTGTACAAAAAACTATGAGGCTGCACTAAATCCACAAGCTTTTCGTCTTCCTCCGAGGTCCAGCCAACCGCGTTCAAAGGCATTTCCAACTCTCCGTTTTAGCTTGCGTCACACGATCTAAACAAAATGTCGGCTGCCTATCAGAGGAACGAAAATAGCCGCGCTGCGCAGCACGACGTCACAACCTAACGATGTAGCTCTTTTGTTTGTGCATTCCGTCGTTCTCATTGGTCGTTCGTGTGACGTAGAACTGTAAACACCGCTATAGTCACGCCACCTAGGGGCGAGTAGAACTATCACGTATACCATTTAGTGCGTTAGCGCCCTCTGTGAAGTTTATTAAGAACTTTGTGGTACGGTAACTCGACGCAAGATGGCGTGAATATAAGTATTGTTTCAGAACCAAAATGTTTTTATATAATATAAAAAAAGAAACTTAGCTTTTATAAATTGGTACGTTAGAAAATGCGTGTACATTATATAATGGTTATGGACTGTCCATCGAACCAATTTCATCTATTCGTTTTCTTTGATCCTACGAAGTCTCCGCCGGATGGCAGCTTCCGTTTACCGTTTCCTGACTGTAACATCTTCATTTAGCTCGGCTCGGAAGTTGGACTTGTCCTCTTTTATACCATTTTTATTGTTTTTTTCTATATTTCATCCATTTCCACCATAGTAAGGGTATTAGGTAAAACCAGGTAAAACGTACATAATAATATTGTGCGGAACGAACTTGAAATCGAATGACGCGAGATCGAATAACACTTGTTCGAAAACGGTTACTCGATAGTTCTTGAAATCGATAAATTATGAGCTCGACAGTTCACTCCCTCGATTAACTGTAGCGATCGGCAGCGCAAGGGCTCATTGCTCGATGTATCAAAATCTCGATTTCATCATTTCTCGGCCGACCATCTCATCGAGTTATAGAATATCTCGAAAACGGTGCGTCCTATCGCTAAAATAATGAAAAATGGCAACATGTAAGTGGGTAAAAAAAAATTAAAAGTTAAGTTAAGATTTCTTCTATCACACAGAAATGAGGTCGAATGGATTTGGATATTTTTGGGTAGGTAACATAAATCATCGGTTTGAAAACTTTATCCTTTTATCCCGGTAGAAGCTACCGAGGTCTGATAGGATTTTATTCAGCTGCATCCGGAGAGACTGGAAGCCGACCCCATCCACTCGCGACCGTAACATTTCTGTTCCGTGACCCCAACACAGTTGGGAAAAGGCTCGGTAGATTATGATGAGTAATGCTACCGAGTTCACTGACGGTCTGCCACCTTTCACCCTTATTTCGTTAGTTATAAGGTTGAAAAACGGTCGACGAACTAGGTAGTACGTTCCCGTTGAATACTTCTCGACCACCACACGAGCTAGTTTCTTCTACTACATAACATAAAACACATTTCTACCGGACCATCAAACTGCCGACTGCACGCCAGACAGCCGTTCCTTCGACTTCTAAACCAACAATTCCTTGTTCCAATCATCATAATTTTTCACACAAACCACCGTGTTTCTCTACACTTATGGGCCTACTACACGCTCAAGCTTCACCACACTTTTCGTTCACACTTCACAGTACATCGCGCGTATGGTTGATAAAACTGTATTACCATTACAAACCACACGCGCGATGTACTGTGTGCATCGTGTAATCGCGCAGGCAAGACTGTGGGGAAGTGTGAGCGTGTGGTAGGCGCATTATAGCCATGCACATGGCACATTGATAGTCAAAACTTTGCAGCTAACGACATGTTCCTCATACCTCCGCGTCACATGCAGCCATCCCATCCCTTGTTCTAAACTTTCCTAAGATATACTTACTTTATCTACCGACATGAAGATAACAGTTAATTTCATAAAAGTTCTAAAGAATCTCATAATCTCTTTTCCTTGTTTAGTTTGTGCATTATCTGGGCTAGATAAGATAGCGATAACGATGTACAGATGCTAGCCCATCAAGTTACCCGAAACTGGTAAAATTTCCCAATCAACCTTCAACCTAATGATTTTACATTTAAAGTTGAAAATCTATTAAAGAAAATTGACAGATTGTGGTAGTTTGATATGCTGGCGTATGTACCTACTGTCTCAGTTGCATTAAAAAGTTTTTGATAAAGTGAGTTTTTTGACGAGAAGCTCAAGCATCGCTTGAAAGTTACTCTAATTTGAATCACATATGATGCTTGTGGGTTGAGAAACTGATAGGAAAAGGATGAAAGGACATAACAACACGCCTGTATGTAATCCCCGAAGGTTTAGACAGAGGTGCACAGTGCGATCAAATTATCTTGGCAGCTCCGAACTTCGTGCAGGTCATTTTGTTACAACGAATGTATAAAAGTGTTATGATATTTATTTAATTTGTATTTCTCACTGTTTAAATTAGATATTTTCTGATCGTTTAAGTATTGGTTTATCTAGCAATAACAGTTTTATTCCCAAGTTTACATGCGTAAAATTTCGCAAAGCCTATGTTCAGAGCTGCCAAGATAATTTGATCGCACTGTACCTAACAAGTACACCCACACACATGTCACCAGTTATGTTTAAGTCCCATGTAATAGGGGGCGAGCCTATTGCAATGAACTATTTTATATTGCTAATGAAAAATACGTCAAATCCCATGATGGAAAACTCATGATACATTTTAGGTCTACGTCCTTTGATCTGATTTGATTTGACGGCCTCGTTGGCCTAGTGGTCGCAAGCGCAACTTCTGAGCATGATGTCCTGGTATCGTTTCGGGCAAAGTGTCATTGTGTTTTTCCATCAGGAATTTCACAGTAGCAGCAATAGACTCGCCCTATAGGTAGATGGCGAAAGGTGAGTGTACTATTAGGTACAACCTATCTTCGGGGATTACAGGCGTGATGTTATATGTTATGTTGACAGATTTACTCCTATTCCTATGTCTGTATCATATGAAATAATATGAATGTACAAAAATAACCTAATCTGTCCGGGGAGGGGGGAGGGGTGTCTCTATGGGTGCTAATATTTCCGAGCATTATTTTATACTAAGACACATAATATTCTAGCAAGTTTCTCAGCAACTTGTAACTGCCAAAAAAGTTCGCGACAATGCAAGCAAGTCAAGCAACGCCCGGATCTGCCTCAATTCCAACCAAAATTAATGGAATTCGACCCAATTCCGTGAAAGCACAATTTATAGGAGTTCGGTACCGTAATCTATTAGAGCCCTGGATAGCTCCGGGCTTAGCTTGGTTATTGGAATTCCTATTGGGGTTTCTAGATATTTGTGATTCTAGACTGTAGAAGTCTAGCTTTGTTTAGAATAATAACATTATTGAAGTCTGGCTTCTTTTATTTTCGTGTGGTTTGTGCCTAAACGGGTATCGGAGCTTTTATGCCACACTTTCGAGAAATATCTCTCAAACATGATTGGTTTCCTCTGCCATGTTTACCTTCACCAAAGCAAGTGATAATACAATACGCACATGAATCTGAAAAATCAGAGGTACTTATCTTGGGTTCGCAACATGTTTCCTTTTTCCATTTTCTTTTCCCCAGTCAGACCTCACGGCATCATTTACTCCGTTCTCTTTCATATCATTCCTCACACAATACATCCATCTTTTCTTTGACTTTCGTCTCCCTCTCCATCCATAAACATTATCATTGCTTGTGCATTCAACTTTACATTCCCAAGTTAGAAACCGGGTATAAGTCATTAAAACTAAAATTGAAATAATCAAAAAGTCACGCTTCACATACTGATATAATACACCTTCATAGGGTAGCCGATGAAGTGTGTTTCCGTCTAACATTATACAACTAATGTCCTTTTTAGTTATTTCTGTAATGGAAGCTATATTTTTGTACGACGTATATTTTATTAATTACCCATTTCATGCTTTGGTTCAATCGGAGCGGGCAGGAAATTATGTTTCGAGTAATTAAGTAACTAATTATAAATTATATATTGTTTATTTATATAGAAATAACTTTCGATACATTCTGTAAGTATATCTACGGTAACTAAATCCTGATTTATCCCATTGCTAGACCAAGGTATCTTTCTCTCCATGACTTTCACTTGTTTTTGATCCAGCTAGCGGTTGACAGGGCGCGACAATGTGGACCAACGATCGTTCAAAAAAAGCTTCGTCAAATAAAAAACTTAATAGGACTAATTAGATTTTTTTGGTGTAATACCCTTTTTTATAGTGATAAAAGCGTAAAATCATGATGTTTTCACTAAAACCTTTCTGCAATTAATTAAACTTAAAACTGATTTACTTTAAAAAGTTATATTATTAATTGTTATCACTGCATGATTAGAAGCGTTTATAGGGAAAATACAACAAGAAGTAAGTAAGCAAAGCTTCGCAAGAGTTATCGTTGTATTTCTTATTAATAACTAATCAATCATACATCATCCAGAACCACTTTACCCAAAATTCCTAATAACTTCCGAGGATAGCTCATTACATAAAACATACTAAGTATTATAAATAGCATAGGTACACCATGCTATTGCTAACAACAACATAATATCCTAAAGGCTCTACTTATCAAGATACACAATGTTTGTCATAGATACAGTATACAGAGATACACGCCGAACTAAGCTCCTCGACTAAACAGTTAAAATCTGCGCCGCGAACACTGCGCACGCGTCGCTGTCCGTTACGATACGAATACGAATATCGAACTTAGAATTCGACGGTCAAATATATTTGAAATCGGTAATTTCTGGTGAAGTTCTGTTTTTGTTGTTTATGATTCGAAATTTGATTTGAATTTCGTTTTATTTTTTCGGTGCCTATCAGTGTGGTGTTGTGATTTTTTGAATTTCGAGTGTGGTTTCAACGGTGCATATCGGCTTTAATACAAAGTGTTCGTTAAGCAATACATGTCATAACCATAAAACAGGAACATTTTTTTTTGACAGTTGTCAACATGATATCTGTCAACTGTTTCACGCTTTTAATATGGTTGCACAAAGTCGTTTTGACATTGTAATTTAATGTATTCTCGTCTTGGTTAATTGATTAAGTAATAGACGGGTTTAACTGCAGTTTGTAACTAGATGCTGTAATTGACAGACGTGTGTTAGATATTAGTGAGATAATAACTGTGATTTAATGTAACTAGGTAGTAAGTAATAATAATTATACATTTTAGGTGTTAACGTAACGTATTAAATAGGTATTTTACTGCGTTGTTAGCACCTTCGCAAGCCTTCGATTTAGGAAGAAACATCGAAGAGTTATTATGGGCTTTTTCGTAAAAATAATTTTCTAATCCTATGATGATTATGGAATGAATAAGCCATAATCAGTTCAGTTTAATCACATTACCTAGACATTATAAATATAGTTTAACCCTCAGAAGGGAGCTTTAAAGGCAGCCATACTGTATTATTTTTTAAATAAAACTGTCATTAACCCTTCCTTGGCAGTTGGGAAAAAGAAAATTGACTTTGACAGAAAAGCTTTTCGAACGTTCCAGTGACTAGCAACACAAGATGGACGTTTGATCCTTTGTAAGGATCGTTTTGATTGTCCATCTTAATTATCTATTTTCTAGAGAAAACATAAGTAAACATCATAATATAACTTAGAGTGCAAAGACACAGCATAAATCGAAAATAAAACTATTACCAAAAACAATGTGAATGAAAATGAAAATCCATACTTAGCGAACATTTTACCGTAAACGATAAAATCTTATGTCAGTTAATATTACGAAATATCTATGGTTTCATGTAGGTGCTCGGTATTTTGTGATTTACTAAATGTTCATTTAAACCGTTACGGACAAATTGTCGACCATCTGAGGACACCGGACACTGACTGATCATTCAGTGCATTATCTGCAGTCCAAGTCCGGTCTAAGAAACATCTGAATCTTTACAGAAACATCAAAAGCTAATGACTTAACGGAATGCGAATGAACGGATTCTTCACACATATTCTTAGGGAGACGGCGAAGAATGTCTTAAGATGTAAAATTGGAGTACCAAAGAGAGAAGTAGCCGAGACTAAAATTATCTCGCTCGGGATGACCTTTTCAGGCATACTGTTTACGTATTAGTCGGAGTGTGAAATGTTAGGGCTTGCTACCTCACTTATGGCTAAGAATCTGGCTAGCAAATGTAGTTTCTACTATAGATAGTATATCAGTAGTCATTCGGACACTCTTGAACAAGCATATAAAAAGGGGGAGGTCGACCTTGGACCTAACTAACTCCTAGACGTATCCTGCCTTTAATTCAACAGCTTTATTCTGATACAATGGTCACAGCATTAACACTAGCGTTTACCAGGCTAACACCTGAGACATCTAAAGTTCAAGATGTCATCCATCATATTAATGGCGAATTTCACCTATGAAATATATTTCTAGATATATAACACGATCAGTCCTAACGCGATTAGCACAACTAAACTAAACGCCGTTTAGTGTCGTTGCTGAAATCCGCTCTAACCTGACCAAATCTTTAAAAATTGAGCTGTTGACTTGCATTTTGGCTGATATAAAAATTTTATTGCACTTTCGGTATTTCCTGCAACAGTACTTAGCAGACTATGCAGCCATCAACTTGACACATATTTATGTGCTGCCCTCACGCAAAAAGACAATGAATGTGCCATCGGATCCTTCGGAAGTCGTGGTATGCGCTCCATGTAACTGTCTCGCTGTAAAAGGGAAGAGGGATCCAGGGTTGGCACATCCAGACTCCGTTTTTGCGATTTAGCTACGGTTCTGCGAAACACTAAAACATTTCGCTGGTACAGTAAGGTACTGTTATGAAATTGTGATCGACGTTGCTACTATACTTTTCTAGTTAACAAAATAAAATTCGAACTCAATACTCAGTCCTCTGATTTTTCGAATTCATGAAAGCAATGAAAATGTGAAAATATCGTGAGGAAACCCGCGTGCCTGAGAGATATGTCTCGACGGCATGTACAGCCAAGTCCTAGACCCGTGGGCGGTATAACCACACGAAAAAGAAAGAAGAAGAATAAGTGATCTAGGCTTTGTCGGAGGCCCGAGACACTCAATCTGTTAAGGACAAATTCCGAGCCGGCTCCGCATATCGGGCAAAGACAGATACAAATTTTAGTTCAAGGCACATCCTAATTTATATGCATCGGCAACTTCTAGAGGCACTTGATGGGTCTAAAGACCTCGGTGTAGCAGTAATATTGTGACAGCTCGCAACTTTATTACCCAGCTAAGTTCCACCATGCGCGGAATTATAAACAGCGATACCTTACTTTAAATTAATATATTTTTATGAAAGTATGTCTGTCGGTCTGTCTGTTACATTTCGATGAAATTGGGCAGACAGACTATAATTAAAGAGGAAATCTGAAAGTGACGCCGTGGACTGAAAAGTTGTGTGTGGTTGTCGTGGTATGTGATGCGGAGGAATGAGAAAAACGTTGTGGGAAAAGATATGGGTATGAATGTGGAGGGGGATAAGAGTATAGGAAGACCAAAGAAATGATGGGTGCACGGTGTAAAGGATAATATGGCAAGAAAGGAGGTGTCTGATGAGTTGACGAGTAATAGAGAAGTTTAGAAGAAGACATTAACCCCAAATGAATTGGGATAAGGGCAAGAGAATGATGATGATTCAAATTCAAATCGTTTATTGCAATCCATAATGTACATTTTTACAGGTGATATAAAATAATTTCAGACACAATTATGGACCCTGTCGGGCACAGCAATTTTCTATATAAAATAATTAGAGAGAGGAAGAGCGCTTTGCTGATAGACAATGATAGAACTAGAGTTTGGCTTGATTTAATAGTTTTTTTATAGTCACGATATTACGTTATATTGTCATAATTTTCAGACTCTATTATACAAGCGAAGCCACAGGCAACAACTAGAACTTCATGCACTAATGAAAAACACGAATTTCTACATAATACACTCCAATAACGCCATTTAATTACGCCGGACGTCCGCACAGTGACGACACATAAATCCTATTAAATGATGACAATCATAAAATTGTCCGACGTCAAGTGTCAGCCCTAATTGGGGATACATCGGTGGCTCGTGGCTAGATTATTTTCGTACGATGAACGTTAAGTCGCCGTGTGAGGAATGAATGCGGCTTGCTTTATTTTTATATGAAATGTGTTTCGTATTGCGGGGAATTAGCTGCAGGAGCTTTTGATGTGGATGGAAAACAGACTCGAGATATTTAAATAAGTGTGTGCTCAGTTTTCTTAACCATCATCGTTTTCTTGACCTTATCCGAATTTATTTGAAGTCGGCGCATCATTTATTCTTCTCTATTACTCATCATATTCTTAGTTTTCTTACCAAATCAGTAATTTGCATTCAACATTTGGTTGGTTTTGATTATGCCGTTGACCGTAGTCTTAATGTTATCAATTGAAGGAAAGGGTCGCCTATCCTAGTTCTTCAGGCTCATTCTGACTGTGGTTCTAATTCTCCAAGTTAAGGCACTGAGCGACATAGGTGATGTTCGGCGGACTTGATTTAGGAAAGTCATGATGGGGTTTGCCAAATTCATTTATTGAATTTGGTACCCTTAAACCGAACCTATATAATTTCGGCCTGCCCGTACTTGTAGTGATAATCCAGAAATAAGATGCGCAGCTTGTCAGGAAATGTTGAACTAAGCTTACTAAGCGGTTTTCCTATTCATTCTAAACGTAGCCATTTCAAATAACAACACGGCTAATAACTTGTAAACTAATATGTGTAAGTTACGCTCACTCGTTGTGTGCACAAAAATTTCACTGCCCTCGAGACCTGCCCACGCGCTGACTACTGGTAAACAAAATGCGCCTTCTGCGGTGAGGGCTACCGAGTTTGAATGATGGGTATTTTGACAGGTAGTTTTTTTGTATAGGTATCTCTTCTTGGTTTAGTGGTCGCAAGTTCGCAATGAGCATTTTCGTTCGATGGTATACAATTTGGCAGTAAGTTTATGCGAATTACACTCTCATAAGGTCCGTACAAATTGGTTGGGAACAGTTACGGAAGCGGCTCCGGACACGAGACTCGGGTAGATAATGTCAGTACTAAACTTGGTATCTATCAGTGTCCGCAGCAAGTCCACAATTATGTTCTTAAGGTAGGTTAGTTCAATTGGTTCCCTTCCCAAAGTATGTTATTTATATAACTTATAGACTCGATTCCGGGACTTTTGCGTCAATGTTTTTGTTTACTATAAACTTAACTAGAAGTCAACCATGTGTAGGACACTCGCTGATAGTAAATATATATAACCTTAAATACCCATGGGGTCTGCAATGAGGTCTGCAATGAGGTCATCTTTAATTATCATTTAGCCGTAGGCTACAATAAAAGAGAATTTATGTATTATAATGAGAATAAAGTTAACTAAAACCCTATGACGGCAATTAAGCAAACCCATAACAACATAGCCAATAGCCAAGTAGCCATTGAATCTGTCGAAATAGTAACTTTATTACACGGTCTACACTTTATTGAACTAAATTATTAATGAAATCAAAGCACGTCTGATTGGGACCCGTTGTAATTAAAATAACAATTAAACGCCAGATATAATGGTGGCCCGATAGACATTCTGCATATTAATTGATCACTTTATAATCAAGCCGGTAGGTGATAAGGTACTTTGAAATAGAAACTGGCAACCTATTTGCCCACATATTGTTTAGAAATAAATGCAATAACTTTCTTCTATCTTTTCGCACGTAGTCAGATTTGGTAGTAAAGCCGTCATCATTTTTTCCACTACAACTTCAAGCAAACCAACAATGTCCCCCCCTCTCTCAGTGTCCTCCGGGCTGTTTTCGATCAGGGCGACTAATACATACAGAAAATGTTATAGTGGATAAAAGTCTGTATGCAGAACTGCAGGCATAGGTGTATGTGCACTGTTTCCTCCCTCACTGTCATAGTCCGATGGCACGGCAATCCAACAAAATCGGAGAGACATCAGGATCATAATATTTTGATCACGTTATGATGGGGTAGTTAATATTATTAATTGTCACTTTAGGACCATTTTATGAATATTGTAATTCATTATGATTCTGGAAAAGCGCCCATTTTTGGCCCCCAAATCCAGGACCAACGGCTGTACGACGTGTTTTCTTTGAGAGCACGGAAAAACCCAAACCCATACTAACATATAACCGATATTTTTTCAACCAGTGGCCTTGATCAATTAACCCATACCCACATTTTTTGCCCATAATTGTACAATCATTACCGCTTCATTAATCTTCTCGAATTCTTGTTTTCGTCACGTAACGTAGGATCAATTAGTTGGTCACGCTAATCGAGTGGTGTTTAGTGAAATAGAGTGAGACTTGTCACTAGACGGACGGAGCGTGTAGCGTGAAATTGGATGTATGGTCAGCAGCAGTATCCTAAACAGCCTATAATGATCCCACTGCTGGGATACAGGTGTTTATGTGAGGGCCATAATGTACCATGCGAGCCTAGTTGGTAGCAATAGTCATCAGCTTTTCCTAACTATGTTGAGGTCGACTTCCATTCTAAAGGCTTTGTTCGAGTCTATAATGTTTCTAAATATCAGGTTGCAGTCTGTCTCGGAAGCTAAGATATAGAGACGGAACTTCGAAAACTAGCCCCTGCATTTTGTTGAAATTTTCTTTTGATCGAAAGCGCCAAATTCTGGGCAATTCAAATTATATGAAAACTTCTGGCGAACTACTATTTTGTGTATCATCGATTCCCATCTGGAGAGACAGTTTGGCCAAACGCGTTGACATCGATATATGAATATTTTGTATACGTAAGGCAAATATGTTTTGTTTATCTCTTGTGTGTAAACATAACGATCTCTTTTGTTGACCGTACGGGCGAAAGTGTGGGCAGTGCGGGGGCGGTTCTGTTTTTACTAGTGTAAAGTTGATAGAGGGTAGGCTACGGTCCGACTGAGCGCGGTTAGCGGGCATACCGGTGAAATTATAGCAATACGGCCATGTTTGTTTGTTTACCGAATAGAAAGAATAAAGCCTTTGACTAAATACAATCCACCGTGGATTTGTATTGAGTCAAAGACTTTTAAATCTTCTTCTGAATAACGGTCCAAGATGAAATTAAACGTAATCTACAAGTTGCAATTGCTTGGACCCTGTTCCCGATACCGGTGGGCTATTATTTTTTATATTTTTAAATGTTTTTTTTTTAAGAAATACCTATGTAAAAATATAAATTAATTTGTAAGTATAAATATAAATAAACGGAATGTTCTATCTACTCTAAAACCTATAAGACAACAAAATAATGATCATAATCAAAAACTTTTTACCCCCGCCTGTGCTTGGGCCCTCTAACCGCTAACCATAAGACCACATCCTAACTTAACCAGTCAATAAAACCGCAGAGTTAACCGTTCTTTATATCCGGCACTTCAGCTGCATTTAGTTAAACTCGCTGATCTGCCATGGTGATAGGCAGTAAAACGTCCAGTGTACACTCAATTATACACTTTATTGGTGCCGAATTGTAAATGTATACGATTTAATTAAGTCTTCAAACGAACTTTATACCTTTTTGAAGTATTTTTTTTACGGGAGATACATGCAAATTTTTGGTTTTTATTAGTCAGAATATTAGGGTCTTAATGAGATTGCAATGTACGTTTAATGAACCAGCATAATTCTCAATTTTTAGTTATTTTTCAACACATTTCAAAAATAATTATGTCTACAAGCTAAAGCTTAAACATTTGGGACGTTCGTTCACGGTCGAGCAACAAGCATTATTTTGTCGTGAGCTTGTTGAAACGCTTTGAGTCACTAAGTTTTGCGCTTAATCAAGCCTTAAAGTTCCAGTTGTGTAAATTCGGTTTAGGCGCTATTCTTCTTCTTCTTAGCGTGTCGATGACAATTTAAATTGAGTCGGCCCAAAATTTGGCGACGAGTTTAGCACTTTCAGTAGCCTCGATCAGCTCCTGTGATGTGCAAGTAGCGGGAAAGGCTGGACACGATATCAAGTGCCCGTTAGTTATTTAGTCCTTCAAGTAGATTATAATTATTTTATTAGTATAATCGCTGTCCTTTCACTGCCGGACTTCTTCTGATTGTTATACCATCGGGCTATGAGAGTAAGAGAAGACAAGGGACTCATTTATCTGCACACACACTTGCACTAGTGACTAAAATATCACCTACGGCAATGTCTGGCTAGTGGGATTGTCCACCATGACTGAATTTTGGTATGGAAGACTATTGTATAGCAGTCTAGTCCTGGACACAGACCTCTCTTATTAAACTTCATACATTCATCATCTTGTTCGTATGATCCTAGTTTATTTCTTAATAAAAACGGAATATCTCCAGCGCTCAATATTTTAGATGACCTATCAAAATATTATGGTCTTTATTTAAGTCGATGATCATTAAGAATACAAAGAGGCCCAATCTGCTGCGATAAAATATTTCTTGGGATCAGTGAATAAGCTATAAATGTGCCTACATCGTTATCTCTCTCGTGTACACCAAGTCTTTAGTACTTATGGTGCCAAGGTTCCATGGCTTAAATAGTTTTATGGGTTTTAAAACCATCTCGCTTATCTTCGTCTAGTGCTGTATGACTATGAGTCAAACAAGCGATGTCAATGCTAAGTTTATTGACATTTAGGGTGAACGCGATCAGTAGCCGCGTTCAAGGGCTGTCAGTGTGGACAACGACAGCTCTTCTCTACTTTCCTTGGTCTTTGTCAATATTGATAGTAGAACTCGATAGGTGATAGGAGAAAATGTACTCTTCGTTGTTACATATTCCTTACCGTACGCAAAATACGCGCTTTGGACGTATACTTGCGGACACCAGCCCGTTATACAATACGTTATATTCCTTATAAGTACCATTTTCAATCCAAAAAGGTAAATACTGTAACACAACACCTACAAACATATGGTTTCTAAAGTTTTCCCTGTTTATCTCGTTTTTCCATTCAAAAGTGACAGTATGTCAGATTGTTTCATATCATTTGCGGAACGTACGGCGAAGCGGGTTATTTTACTTCTGAAATAAGCCTTATGGAAGTTAGAATAAAGGTCACTGTACTTACTGCAAAATCAGTACGACAAAGCGGGTTATTTTCATGTAAATAGGTTCTATTTGTGTTCTATACTGTGTTGCTTCTACGTCGCTAGTTGCAGTGGCCAGTACTGATGTGTTATTTCTTTATTTGTTAGTTTTCTGTGTGTAGAGACTTGAATAGAAACTCCTTGTTGACACTGTCTTTTAGAACCCTGATTTTGTCTTTTGTATTTAGATCGCTGGGGCATAGATTTTTAGGGATCAGTTTTTGGCAAGTCTGAAAGTGGTATTAGTGACTGAAATGTGATAATCAATCGTCGTGGAATGGGATGCGGAGGAATGTGGAAAATGTGGTGAGGAATGTTTTGAGTATGAAAATGGATGGGTAAGAGTACCTAAAGGAAAACTAAAGTAACGATGGATGGACTGTGTGAAGGATGATGTGGTAAGAAAGGACGTGTTTGATGAGATGGGGAGCAATAGGGAAGTTATGGAAGATAATATTATGTTGCGTCGTTCCCAAATGAAATGGGATAAGGGCAAGAGAATGATGATTTTGTCGGCATTCGGAAACAAGGCTGCCAAAGATTACAATTATCATTGTAATCTTGATTTCTGCCATACTTTGCGACTAACTTAGTATTTTATCGAATACACAAAGTTAAATTGTATTTCGCGTCTCATAACAATTTACAAGTAACTTCTCGCGAGGTTACAATCTAAGGTTCAGTTAACGTCTAAACATAATGATTATGTTTACTACCACAATTCTCCAAAGGGCCCCTTTATAACCATGTTTCATTTAATCGTCTGTTTTATTATTTGTCTCGTACAACAGCGCTAAAATTATTTGAGTCAGGCTTCGATCAATCGAAGGAGTCAGGACATGAATTTAGGAGCCAATATCTTGGCCAAAGTTTCGCCAAACATTGGACACTTTATGGGGTCAAGTAAAGTTTCAGTTCTGCAAAAATGAGCGAAACCACAATTTTATATTAATTTTATTCATTATAAATTCTAATTTTAACATAAATGTTTCACATCTGCAGAGGAGCTCGTGGCAGTCGTACCACTCATTACATACTGTTTCCTCCGTGCTTCGGGTGGCACGTTAAACCGATGCTCCTGGCTGCCATTTTTAGATCTTTGACTGTTGAAAGTATCAAAACCAGTCTTACCAAAGGAGTATCGTAAATTACACTGTACTATCTGGGTTGTGTAGCCTAGACAGGCAGTCGCTCTATGTAAGATACTGGTATTCAGCTGCATCTATTAAGACTGGAAGCTGACCCCAACATAGTTGGGAAAAGGCTAGGCAGATGATGATGATGGCATTTTGGCAGCACTAAACTCTATATTATTATTCTTTATTTGTTGATTTTTGTTTACAAGATACAGCATTGGATGTTTTTATCCACCAACACGCCAACATAGTGGCAGTTAGATAATAATAAAATTGACATTTTGCACCTCAGTCTCATGTGAAGGATAACCGGTTACAAATACTTATTGTTTTGCATTGAAAACTGTACTCTATTATTATTTATGCAACGAAACAACTTTGATTACGGAGCTTGCGAGTTCAGACAAAGACTGCTTGAATTTTCAAACGTTCTTCTCGACAGTTAGAGTTCAAATTCCAACGGTGTAATAATATTTAGGCTTTAAACTTAGGTGTTGCTTAATGTTAGTGAAAATGGGTGTTCGTATTGTAGCCCGCTCTTTAATTAAGAGGCGGGGATAGCTAATAAAGCAGTCTAGTCTAGAATCTAGATCTAATATTAAGTACTGTGGCGAATTTTGGGAGGTACTCAGCTTGTATTGCGCAATGGGGAACGGAAATCGGCTTTATGTGTGGTCCTATGGTGTGGTCTTTATGTAATTGAACTATTTAGTTATTAATATCATCAAGTACTGCGTCGTTGGTCTAGAGGTCGTATGCGGGACAGCTGAGCATAGTCCTCGGTTTGATTCCAGGGTCGGGCACTCGGGCAAAATGTTATTGGGTTTTTCCATCCTCACTAGCAGCCACGGAGTCTGGATTTGTTGCTGGTCGATGGCAATAGGCTCTCCCCGTATTATATGGGACTTAACCCCTACTGGCGAAATGAGGTTCACCTCTGCCTTATCCTTCAGGGAATACAGGCGTGATGATAAAACGCTCTTCAGTTTAACAAAATCCCTCACAAGAAATAAACTCTCTTCATCAATACTTTAAAGAACTTTAAACACTACATGTGCTAATCTAACCGCCTATTTACCGTCAGAGTTGCCATATGCAAATGCTCACAGGTGTTGCTAAAATTAGCATATTATGTACCGCGAGACGAATTGCATGGTAAATACTTTGTTATACATATGTATTTCTATTATGTATTCGTGTGTCGTAACGAGTACTGTTCGTTTCAATGTGGAACTTTGAGACAGATGTGTTGATACTGGTGTATCATTTATCATTGCTGGGATGTCGCATCTCTTAAACACTTCCAGTTCTATCGATTCAGAGTTAATGTAAGCCATCTTTAGCGCGGTCTGAAATATTAAATGGATATAAACAATTTTATCTACCCAAATATCATAAACCCTCTCTAATGCGTTCAAAAACCATAGGCAATGACCAGCATTACCAACCAGCAGAAATAAACGGAACTGTAATGCACTCATAACCTACTGAAAACAGTAGGTTATGAGTTTAAATTTGGAACAGGTGCCAAATTCAAGTGAGTGTGCTATAAATTCTAGTATCTACATTAGGACCATCAAAAAGACATCTGAACATCTACATTTTTTATTGCATTACACTGGTAACAATGCTGGTCATTTCCCTATGGCTCCTGAACTCATCATAGAGCCCTTATGATATTTGGGTAGATAAATTAGTACGAGAAACAGGGAAGTATGGAAGAAGAAGACATGTTGCGCCGACCCCAAATGAATTGGGATATGGGCAGGAGAATGATGATGAAATTAGTGTATGTAACTATACATAATTAGGCATTACAACACTCGTGTGATGCTATTAAGCAACACTTGTGTTGTAATGCCCTTCATTATGCACAGTCGCATAAACTACTATAAGAATTTGTCAACAGTATTTTATAGTTGTTTTACTAAACTTGTGCATTATGCGTGTCATTGACATTGCACTTATGTACGATTTTTCCGTACGCCAAATACACGCTTTGGACGTGGACAGCAATATGCACGATTTTGAAGCTTGGTCGAATTTCTATGTTATACAAATATTTCAATTTAACTTGATTCTGCCATTCACACAAGCTAGCAAAATTCTGACATGACAAACGTAAACATGAGCAAAAAAATACATTTGCCATATAAAAGAAATTAAAGAATAATTTTCAAAGACTTAAAAGCCGTCTTATAAACATTATACAGACTTGCTATAACAGTAGTAGACGAACAGGAATCGTTTATGCATGTGCGATAGAACGTTTCCGACATTCCGTGCATTTCTAATTGTTGCTGCATTCTTGCAATCTTAGGAGCAATCGTTTCTACAAGTTCTGCTTGTTAGTGAAAGTCAAGGTTTCATTAAGACAAATTCTACTAGGAAATTGGTTTTTGATGCTAGTTTTCTCTTTCAAAGAACGATGTCCAAACGAAGTTTTGAATTCTTGACGTGGATTGCTAAAATCGAATATTGAGCTTTTATTTAGATGTTTAGTCGATTAGGTAATTAAGTTTTATCTTATCTAAGTTGTTTGGCTTAGCTATCTGAAGAGAGTTTTGGCTTCCGAATCAAGAAGTCTTCATTTTTGCACCACTCAGGATCATGTATCACTTTAAAACTAAATTGCTGTTTAATTACACTCGTTACTTTTACACTGCTTTCCTAACCGTTAGCTTTAATCTTAGCAAGATCATGAGTACTAATTCTGGCATTCTTCTATGTTACTTCTTCTTCATCTTTTTCATGTATTTATAGAGCCTAACCTGGTGTCAGAGTTTTTATGTCGACCATGGTCCTTTGACTTGTCTTTACATGCAAAGAAATATCTCTCTGGCATGCTGCTTTGGTTTCCTCACGATATTTTACTTCAACGAAGCTAGTGATTATAATTTCTAGCATAAATAACTTTCAAGAATGACCTTTTGATGAAATACTCATTCTTGACGGTTACATGAACTTGGAGGGTTGTAATGATGATTTTGATGATTATAATTCTGTAACTGCATATGTCTTACAGCCGCGAATCATATTTTCACTAACATACAACCTAGCACTGACCTGAAAATCGCTAAAAACGTCAGAAAATTTGAATTTCGCGGGCTACCCTGGAACATCAACCTTAAGTGGAATTCATGCCCTCTGCGTTCGCAATTTAGCTTCCTAAAATATTAATAATGTGTTGTTTTTGGAAAAAAAACTGTAAATCCCACATATAAAGTTCAGTTAGCTCTGCAGGTACAAGCATTTTCAGCGTCTTTATATATTACCACTCATTCTTAAATCAACGTAAAAAATGCTATCATAAAGTTGATATTCGTTTAAGTAAAAGCAACATTTTGGAACAAGAATTTCAGTTGACTTTAGACGATGTATTTTTAGAACTTCAGAGTACCTTAATCTTTATATAGATTTGAGACTGAAAACATCGTTAAGTGGTGTTTTAACATTGGTATTGCGTTTCGTTTTTTACTGTTCAAGTCATTTAGTGTGTTTTTATTATGATTCTTCATTATCTCTTCGGTAGTCGCTTAAAATTTACTACGATTTACTTAGTTAAAACTAAAATTCTGTGACATAAAGTACAGCTAACTGCTTGATCTAGCTAGAAACTTGAAATTATGTACAAACATGATAACATGCATTTCGTATTTGACGAATTTGCAGTTGTAAAGCTTTGGCGATATTGTACTTTCCATTATTTCGTTTCGCAGAACCTACACTTATGTGAATATGCTTCCTTTTCATCATCATTTTTACATTTTAAAGTCCTATCGTAAAATGATTAGTAAATCCAAAAATGTCAGTAGTATTTCAAACTGTGGCCTTACCTTTAGATTATTGTATCCCAAATTATCCAACTACACTCGAGAGCAATGAATCCGGGTCACTTAAAGAATGTTAAAAATCTCGGAAACTAAAAATGATAGGTTAATGCAATAAATTGTATTTAATAGACAATGTAATACTCCTTAAATGAAAGTAAAAAAAATATGAGTCACCATACATTTTATTAACACAAAATTACATAAAGAAAAAAACTGCTGATCTCTCCTTAAAACAAAAATAGGAAACATGAAATTTTTGAACTTTATTACGATTTTCTTGAATTTTAATGCTTCGTATTGCCTCCTCGTGCTTCCATTACTGCGTTTACGCGGTTTGACATGCTGTACACCAAGTTCCTTATACGATTTTGGGGAATATTCTCCCATTCCTCTGTGAGAGCAATTTTGAGCACACGAAGCGTGATTGGGGGAGGATTTCGTTGTTTTACGCATCTGCCTAGCTCGTCCCAAGCATGCTCGATCGGGTTGATATCCGGGCTGCGCGCTGGCCACTCCATACGAGTAATGTTCATCTCTTGAAGGTAGTCATTCACAATCCTACCTGTATGAGGTCGGGCATTGTCATGCATAAATATAGCATCCTCACCTAAATTGACCATAAATGGACCAACGTGATCATTGAGGATTTCTTCCACGTATCTTTCGCTAGTTAAAGAGCCGTTTTCTATGATCACCAGCTCTGTGCGACTTTCAGAAGAAATTCCGGCCCACACAAGTACAGACCCACCACCGTAGGCTACTTTTTCTTCGATGCATGCTTGCTTGAATCTTTCCCCTGGTCTTCGATACACTCTGTGTCTTCCATCGTGCTTGTAGAGCATTAATTTTGATTCGTCGGAGAACATAACTTTTGACCAATCTTCAATACTCCAATTTACGTGGCTCTGGGCATATCTTAGTCTTGAAATACGATGCCCACGCTCCAGTTTAGGGCCGTTTGCAGGTCTAAGGGGTTTTAAGTTAGATTCAGCAAGCCGACGTCTTACTGTCCATGCACTTGGGTTACTTCCTCCGAGGCGTCGAAACTGATTTGTGAGTTCAGTTCCTGTGAGAAAGCGATTTCGAAGCATGGTGTTCACCAAGTATCGGTCTTCTCGTGCTGTGGTACACCTGGTTCTGCCCGTTCCTGGTCTGCGTAGGT
This sequence comes from Diarsia dahlii, assembly GCA_949775195.1. Taxonomy (NCBI): domain Eukaryota; kingdom Metazoa; phylum Arthropoda; class Insecta; order Lepidoptera; family Noctuidae; genus Diarsia; species Diarsia dahlii. The sequence goes on along the minus strand of OX459210.1, from coordinate 6,500,229 downwards.
TAGAAACAGTTTCTTCGTAACGTCGGAGAACTCTTTGTACTGTTGACAGCGACACACCGGACAGTCCTGGCTGTATCGCGCTGACTCCGGCCGGTTTCCAGCATTGTAAGTATTCTGGTGCATTCTTCAGGCGTAAGCGACATAATTTCAGCTTGAATAATGAATATAGAGCACTATCAACATGGTTTATGTACCCACATAAATGACAGATTACAAACAAAAGCAAAACCAAATGCTGTAATTACGTAGTTCCATCTTCGAAAGTGGCCCTTTTTCAAATTTGATTTTTTTATGATATAACTTTACAATAAATAAGAAGTTTTAATACCTTCATTTAAGGAGTATTACATTGTCTATTAAATACAATTTATTGCATTAACCTATCATTTTTAGTTTCCGAGATTTTTAACATTCTTTAAGTGACCCGGATTCATTGCTCTCGAGTGTATTTTACCGGAATTTGTAGAGCAAACGAAAATAAAGATCATCAAAGTTCGAACTATTTCATAATCTTCGGCACGTGTCGTTATAAACTCATAAAAACATGATGACCAAAGTAGTGTTAATGCACCCATTCGCTTACATATTCGTTGATTCATTTCCAAGAAGCCGTGACTCGCGACTCGCGATTAGTCGCGATGCAGTATCCAAAGATCGTGTTGAAAGATTATGTCGAACCTGTTTAATATTTAGCCAAGAAATATGATTATTATCGGCAAGATTAATAGGCGATTTGTCTTTTAAAATAACTTACGTCGTACGAGGGTCTTGGAGTTAGGTAACTGCTGAATTATTATTTAGTATTTGTTGGTAGTTTACGTTATCAATCAGCCTAAGGTCGTGTCTATCATCGCAATCTCGTACTTGGTGATGCCTCTCCCAAATTGCACATTGTGCATCTAGCCTTTTCTTACCGTCTGTCCAAGGTCGTTTATCTATCAATCTAGGTTATCTGTTTCATAGATTTTGTGAGAGAAGGAAGTCTAGTGTCTAAGTGTCTACTACTACTAGGTACTACATAACTGTCTCAGTGTGAGTGTACTGTAGTAGCATCGTTGCATAACCCTTCGGACATGACAAGTGTGATGGTATGTGTAGTATTAGAAAAAGAATTATGATTAGAAAATGTCGTGAAGAAAGATTTGAGTTTGAATGTGGATGGGTATAAGAGTAGAGGAAGACCAATGAGGCGCTGTATGGACTGTGAGATGACGAGTAATAGAAGAAGTTTGGAAGAAGAAGACAATGCTGCGTCGACCCCAAATAGATTGGGATAACGGCAAGAGAATGATGATGATGATTGAAAGGACCAAAGATATTATTTTTAAAACTCCAAATAAAAGTGTTATGCTAAACTGTTAACTTAAAATAAAAACAAAACCATAACATGATTAATGGTAACGAAATGTCATAAAAAGGTTTTTTGCTAAGTTGTATTTTATTCGAAGAAGTATAAAAGTGTCAAACCTTTTTTGCAAAGCTGAATTTATTTTATGCGTTTTGGGTATGCTGTTCGTTATAACTGTTTCTTTTTACGTTTAGTTCAGTTTTATTTGTATCAAAATCTTCTGTTAGATCTTTGTTGTCTTATTTATTTCTAAGCTGTGTAGTATTTTGACTAGGGCCAAAAACATCGCTTGTTTCAGTTAACTTAGGTAATTCAATATTTTCAGATTTTATAGCATCCACTTCTTTAACTTCTTCTTCTTCTGGTTATGACCAGTCTTTTTAATTTTTCCTCCAAGCTTAAAGTGAGGTATCCGCATTGGGCCTGTATCTCAGCAGTGGGAACGTTATAGGTTGATTATCCCAGCAATCAGTTCCTAAAAACTTGATGTAGCGAACTTATGGATGCTGCAATCTGTTAAATAAAGGAAGGTCTTTAATCGCCTTTCGTGACGCCATAGAAGATTAAATAATAAAGGTAATCCATTATATGGAGTCTGGCGCCTTACTTAGATAATTCTTTAATATAATTATTTTTCTTTTAAAAGACATCCGCGTTTACGACCTTCGAATGCCGTTTCTCGTTCAATTATTCAAAGACAGAATGCTAAATTTCAATATGGATATAGTAAAACTGGATGTTAGGTATTCGATTTAGTAATTTCGCATTGATAAACCGGTCAAGTGCGTGCTTGTCAACTTTGAACCAATATTCACGTGAGTTTGTAGAATGTTAATAACTTACAGAATTAAGAAATGGTTGATAAAATTCTTGAAGAATGTAACGACTTTGACTTTTTTGTGCGGCGTGTTTGAAAGCTCATTTGAAATTGATTATGCTTAGACGAAATATTTTTGGGGGTCAGATATTTATGTTGCGTTCTACAAATATTTTATGCATAATATTTTATTCATTCAATATTTACGCTGTCGACTTGTGTGCGTATATTTTGTGTTTTGACTCGTGCTTATTAACGGGCTTTCGTTAATTACTTTTATTAATGTTACTATTAGAAGCTTCACCTTTCTACAATTCATTATATTTCAGTTTTTCTTTGAACTTGATCGTCTTAGAAGACTATTGGCTGAGAAGCCTGGGAAATAAAGTCATTATTGAAATTCCTCGCAACTTGTTTTCCGGAAACCGTCATTGCCACTTCGATATGACTTTTTAGAATCCATAAGGCATACATTAACACTTCAACGTCAAACATGATTCGTCGAACACAGCCGCACTGCTTGAAATATACATAAGTATAACATATTCTCAGAAGTCTATAGAAAAAGGAGCATTTTAATTTTAGATACAATACAGCCATAGACTAGGAAAATACTTCGGCGGCCGCTGCTAGAGTCGGCATTTTTGACACTTGCCGCTTAAACTAAGCGTGTCACCACGACTCACGTTTACGGGGTCTATGGCACCAATGATATGCAGGCCTGAAGCTACCCGAAACTGTTAAATTTTCCCAATCAACCTTGAACCTAAATGCGATAAAGTTGATAATCTATTAAAGTAATTTGACAGATTGTAGTAGCTTGATCTGCTGGTCTGTAGACAAAGTGACGGCTTTGTAGCCAGTCCGTGTTACACCGGCGCGCGGCGCCTCTAGAAGTAACTAGTGTGGCGATACTAAGCTCTGTGGACCCGGCGCTAGACGAGTCGTTGAATAAATTACTGTTTCTGTCTCATTTCAGACTGTTCCTTGACTTATGTTCTTTTTTTTCTTTAAATACTGGTCTTTTAGTCTGATCTATTTTGATCTGGTGCTCGTTTTTTGTTAGTTCTAATGGTTCTAATGGTGCTAAATGTTTTGATAGCCTTTTTTGGGGTTTATAATCTAGAATTTTGAATTGGATTAGCAGATTGTAATTTATTGTCATTTTTTCAGACTGCTTGTGGATTAGAATATTTTCATTAGTTTTGATTTATGTATACGTGTTATCGTTGATAAATATTTCGTTACCTAAAGGTTTCTCAGAATGTTTGTGGTTTAAGATTCATCTTGTATTTACGAGGGCTCTAATCGTCGTTTTTGTTATTTTTAATCATCGCTCTTTTTTATCTCTTTTAACGAACACCAGGTTTTTTCTGGTGATCATTTTTTGGTTAAAGCTAATTCCTTTTTTTCGGCTTTATTCAAGTTACGGCTGTTTATTTTTATTACGTCATTGTTTAGTGATTTTGGTTCTACGCGATGATGACGATGATTTGATGCTCCTGACGTATTTTCCCCCAAATCTTTGCCTGAAAATTTGCACGTAGACGTTACTTTGCCATCATCATTATCATGACGGTTTCTGATAAGATGCTGGCGTTGCTAATTAATCTTATCTTCAATGATGATGCAACTTGCTACAAGAATAGGCAGCAACTCGTCTAACCTTGATCTTGTACCGTTTGACTTTTGTAGCTAGTAAGCAGGTTATTTTGCGTATTTTTCTTAGTTCTGGCCAAAGTGCAGTTTTCTTATAGTTTAATGAGGTTTCTTGTTTGTTTGTTTGTTATTTTAGTGCATGTTATCTGATATCTTCTTTTACTAACTTTTCCATTTAAACTTTCGTAGTTTTGATATTTAATGGTTTCTTTCTTTCTTGACATCTCTCAACAAAATATCTTCTAAACTTGTTCTGTCTACAGTGGGTCTGTCCGTCACATAACTATTTGATATGAATAGAAGACATCTTTTTTAAGACGCTTGCACGTGTAAATTGAGACTGTTAAAATTCACATCCTCAACATTTTTATTGCTAATTATAATATTTATAGCCCAAAATGGCCGCAGTGTCACAAGCCATAATCATTTGTCATTTTTGATATATCCACTTTTTACTACAACTTACTTATTGACGAAGTGGTAGGCTTAAATCATATTAATCTTGTTAAGAATGTCGTCGTGAAGTTATCTGTTTTATCAAAGCATTAAGGTTTATAATAGCAAGAGGTAATTTTGCAGATGTTTAAATTATATTTGGGTTAATTACTCATAAAGTTGTTACTAAGATTTTTACAGATAATGTAATTAAAAGAAATTATACTGTGGGCAGAAAAAGATACTCATGTGTTTATCGTGACTTGGATTCTTAACATAGTCTGCATCATTTCTAACATACTGGTTTGTGTGTATAAAATGAACCAATCACAATCAGCTCTTGAAGTTGGGCTTAGGAAGTAGTAATACAATGAATCCCAAAGAGAAGTCCAGGGCCTGCAGTCTCTACACTAATAACGACGCTACAAATGTTGCTAAGTCGTAAAATCGTAAAATTTCTTTAATAGATTTCACTTTTCAGCTTTATTTCAACAGCATAAGGCTGAAAATCGATGAAATACGATGAGACTTAGCGACATTCGTAGCATCGTTTTTAGTGTAGAGACTGCCGGCTGGATTGAAATGTAACATTATAACCATATTTACAATTCGGTACTTTATCAGCTGATCGTCTAAAATTATCAGATGGACTTATAAAAGTTTATTGTGAACATAACATCCAAAATAAATCAAGCAAAGTTGCGTCAAGTATGTAAACAGTATTATTTTATATTCAGTTCAGGCTCAGCAATCGTTATCAGCGAATCAGTCGAAGAGTAAGTTGGCAGTCACGAGCGATCACAGGCATTGACTAACTAGCGAGTTTATGTTTACACATGGTCCATTGTCTCACGATAAAATGTACTTTAGCATTAGCATGATTTACCAAGAATCGTAACGAGAAATTGAAAATTAAACGTGGACCAAATAATATACCTTGCGAACTACATGTTAAAATCATCATTATATGAGTCTCTTAAGTCTTTCAAACTGTCATTGTTTATATTTCCTGATGATAGTATTTTCACCTTGTAGCTACATCTTTTAAAGTAAACAAATATTGCTCAACATGAAAAAATCTCAGTGTAATCGGCCAACTTTACTCTTCTAAAAGCCTTTGACACACCTAAAGATCCCGTGTGATACTGGTATACGCGAAATTATGCAAGACCAATTTCAATATTATCGAATAGGTGGGATCTGTGTCGCTAGTCCGATTTGCATGAAACCGTTGACCAATACTGACGTTAGTTTCGTTTCTTTACAATGTGTTTACTATGCTTATCAGGTCGCTGAGTGCGTTTGTCTGTAGTCTCGTGTTGGTTCCTATTTATTTTATTGCTTAAAGAAGTTTGTTTAAGATTTTTGTTATTTGTTATCTTTGGGATGGGTTGTGACTTTTTGCTCAGGAATTTTATTTTTGTGGTGACATAACACCACACCTGTAATCCCTGAAGGGTTAGGTAGGGATGTACCCATTAGTACATCCACATTTCGCCACTTATGTTTTAGTCCCGTGTAATAGGGGCGAGCATATTGACATTAACCGGAAACTCTGGAAATAGGTCTTTGGGCTTAGAATGAAAATGTGTTAAATCTCATACTTAATGTAAAATCGAAAGATACACATCGTTCTAGTGTTATCTTTATAGGATAAGACACAGTTTTCGAAAGTTACGTAAAAGACCAGTCATTCCGCCCACCCTATTTTTAATCTTCATCTGCACTCATGTTGTAAATGGTCAGAATAACAGCAGTGAATTAATTTAAATGTTAATAATAACTAGATTATGACATATTAAGATAACATTTTCGACCTTAACAGTTCCCATCAGTTTTCCTGCTTAATTGCCAATAACGATGTTTAACGAGTCGGAAGTAGAAACAGGTTTTAATCACAAGATAATCTGAGAAAAACTGTTGACCCTAATTTCGTGTTCAATAACGGTAGGTACCTTAAAACACTCATCTTATTTGATAATGAACTTCATCAATTACTTCAGATATTGATCCGTAAGAACCTTAGATCAGATACGCAGTCGCTCCATGTAAAATACTAGTATTCATCTGCATCCGATATGGAAGCCGACCCTAACATAGTTCAGAAAAGGCTAGGCAGATGACGCTGATCCGTTAGAAGCTTTTTAAACAAAGCTCAGAACAATAAAAAAAATACAGTCTGCCGAAAGAACAACACAACAAAATCAAGAACAACCAACTTGTTATCGTCTTGTTGTTGTCTTGTTATCCAACTTTACCCTAAAGTAATTGTATAACCGAACGGTGACACTAATTATTTATTTATTTAGGATCTCCAACAAAGAATATACACAGATCATGTCATATTTAGTGGACGACAAAAGTATCGCGTAAGTGTACTCCTTCACTTACAGGAGACCACAGCATGCACAACTAAATTTTATATGAAGCAAACAGACCAGCTACGAAATAATAATAAAATTCAGAAATTAAATACACAAGGATTAAAATTAAAATCGGTACAAAGCATTCAAAAATTAAAGTCAAAAATTAAAATAAAAATGTCAGAAGTTAAAGTCAAAAATGTAAGAAATAAGAGAATTTACAATTAAAATTAATAGAATATAAAATTAAAATTAATAGAATATAAAATTAATAGAATTTAAAATTAATATTAAACATTACAATCAAAATAATAATAAATAAATTGAATTAAGTAAATCACAAATAATCACAGTTGGTAACATTATTTAGAATAAGAAAAATAAACTTTAAAATAAAATTGAAAATAAAAATCAAAAAACAATAAATTAACAATTGGATACATCTTTAAGACATTTTTTATAATTAGTGAGAGATTCACAGATGTCAAATTTGGTTGTTTTGGATAACATGTTATACTGTCTACAAAGTCATTATTGTATGTCATTATAACAACGACTAAAACCTAACAAAAACCGCAAACTTTAAACCATTATGGTCACAAAAGCAGCGACAGACACTACGACGAAACAACCATTAAAGACGACCACAATACAGAAAAAGATATTGGTCAGGTTAACAAATTTAAGTCGTAGTGTAAACCTAACCCAAATGCGCTAAAATGATAAAAAAAATGAAAGTGGACTTAGTTCCCACGATCAGGTGCACGGAACACTGCGGAACCTAGATACGAGTTGTTCAAATATTGATAGGAGATAGTGATTTTTTGGCGTTTTATTTTTGTAGTAGATTACACGTGTTTAGCATGTTTTCCGGCTTTCTTAATTATTTTTGGCGTTTCTTTTTAATTACTGTCTCGCTGGTTTTGTGGTTCAAGCGCGACTATTGAGCATGAAGCAGAACCTCATGCTTCGATTTCAGGGTCGGACAAAGTGTTATTGACTTCTCTCATCAGAAACTTCTCAATAGCAGCCATGTCTGGATGCCCGGCTGATGGCAATAGGTTCGTCCCCTATTACATGGGACTCAAATTTTAATATAACTGGCGAATTGTAGGTGCACTATTAGGTACACTGCTGCTTAACCATTCGTATACTAAAGGCGTGTTGCTATATTTATGTTTCTCGTCAGTAAGTGGGTGCAGTGCAGTGCATTTTTCTAGAAAGTACTCTCGAGTACTTATTCATTTATTGACGGTATCACAAAATTCAATATTTCGCACAATTTTTTCGAGAGAAAATACATAAACTTTCTATTTAAACAAGATTAAATAACGTAGGTGATACTTAAACACGAAGCTAAAAAAAACAATGCAGCCACCCACACAATTTTAACAGAGGAACTTAACATATATCAAGAACGACCCGTGGGAGGTCTAACTCATTGATCACCGAATATTTATCACCAATCAGTCGAAATGAACAGCAATGATACATATGATTGGCCTTTACTATCTACTAAAGAAAACGAAGCAGTAATGTGTAAGATAGATGATAAATAGCATTATGTTAACACTGAGTCAAGTGATCTTACATCATATGCGTAGGCTTTTATTGCATAGCCAAAATCTCAATGATTCTGGTTTTATGAAAGCTGTTTGTTGGTTTCTAGTTTCGTGCTTTTTGAAGATAATTTTGATGGTGGTTCTTTGAAATCGCAACTTGATGACAGGTTTCGAAGTTATGGGGCATTTAAATCTGTTTAACTTTTTTATGACCATGACAAGGAATGTTTTACGATGTGTCCCTGGTTTCGTTAGTATCATCAAAATTAAAAGCACATTAAAAAGCATTTAGATTCCTAAATGATTTTAAAGTAGCCAGTCTGAGAATAATCAAGTCAAATTAAAATTTGATGTTTGATTCGCGAACAGTCAAAAACGAAGCGTGTTTCTGTCTGAGATTACAATCTATCAATTAAGGTTGATATTACTGAGGTTCTTTAGCGTACATAATTTTGAACACACCCAGTACACTAGTCTAAAATGGCGTAACAGCCAGCTGAATCAATAATTGTGTATACTTGTACCTAATTTCATAAACTGCACCTAATATATTATGTTGGCCTCAATATTACCGGTGGATATTTATTCAAACTGAATCCTTTCTTTTTCATTTTGTTTGATTTATATCTTTTAATAAGTGTCTTGAAAATACCTTGTCTAATTTAACAAGATTATCGCAATCTGTAATATCCTAAAATTTTACTAATAAGCTGGCTCTTAGAAGATTTCTCACGATCTGGCAAATTAGATTCTTTGACTATGAAGAAGCAATCAACATTATTTCTACTAGTTCATCGTCATTCTCTTGCCTTATCCCAGTTTATTTGGGCAAGTCTTCCATACTTCTCTATTACTCGTCATGTCCTCCTCGTTTCTTGCCATATCATGTTTTACACAGTAACGATATGATTGTTACATGAACTACATACTTTCAGATGAACTATTAAATGCTTTTGCTAAAGACGTACGTTCCATATCATTCTTGTTTCCACCTCCCACAATTATTCTCTCAACTTAATACCCGACATTTCTCTTTAAGCCCAAGTACTGTAATTTAAGTGTTTAACTAATCGTATGGCAATTTGCGCGAACGTTGAGTGCGTGCGGCTTCGCCACGCGTCGCTGGTAAAGACATGGAAACGGCTGGGGCTTGAATATTATTATTTTCGGGTCACGCCACATGATAGTGGAGCTAGGTGAAAGGTTTCAAAGGCTTTAGATAAGACAATGCAATTAAATTGTAATTTTTGGGCTTAAACCTCCATCTTATATCAGGTTAATCGGTTGTGTCTTATTATGACAGAAGTTAACGTTTAAATCGATACTTCTAAATACCGAATACATGATACCAATCAAATTTTGCCTAACGTCAAATATATCTTTATGCCCTTAATAATTACCACGACGCAAATGCCAAAACGTCAAAACGCCCATAATTCGTTTAACAATATTTTGTTACATTTAGCGCCACATAGCGCATGCTCACGATTCGTTGTGATCACGCGCCGCTGATATACCTTATGATCGATTTTATCGCGCCGATCTGCACCGTAAAATCCATAACTCAAGTAAATGCTCTCATTGTGCAGTGACATTTGATATGATGCGATCTACAGAACTCTGACCTCTTAAAATGCCAAGCGTGGTGGGTCTATGTCCGCCTGAGACAGTGCAAAGGGAATAAGTGAAGAATGTTCCACGTGCAAGGATCCTTCGAGCAGTCGCTCCGCTGCGGCGACGAAGTGTCGCCTAACGGTAACAAAACATTGGCCGCTTTGGCAAAAATCCACAAACATTGTACGGGCAAAGCACATGCTAATGGATGCGCTGACCACAAACATAACCCGTTGACGAAGTCAGATTCTAATACAAGTCTACAATCTCGTAAATCCTTCCGCAACGAATGCATAATAGAGATCAAGGAAGCTGATAAAAATAATCACAACGGTTCGAAAAATCATGACGGACTGTATAGCAAAAGCTTCAGCAACAGTACTAGCTCTTACGAAGGTCATAGCGATACTGATTCGGAGAACACATTCAAGTCTCGTTCTGATCAAAACAAACTGACAGATCCGTGCGAGCGTTTGTTCGCACAGAACACTAAAGCATCCCTGATGAAAACAGCTCGGATGAGATACGCTGATGATAACGTCATATCTGCTCTCCAAGACGAAGTAGATGGAGAGAAAGTGAAACAACCCTTCAGTAGAACTCCACTTCGAGGGAGCTACAGAGATAGGAAATCTGGTGTCGTAACTATCGAAGAGGTAAAATCAGATGGTTCTAACCATGACGAAGAGCTAGCCAACGCTGTTCTTTTTGATGAAAAGAGAAAAACTCCGACTCAGACGAAACCTGGATTGCAACGAAAAGGTTCTTCAGGAAGCACTGCAAGTAATGGGAAACCAGGTGTAAATGGTACTAAACCGCCATGGAGGGGTGCGACCAAGAAAGGCATACCAGCTGAGCCTTTCGTAAGAACTCTGTCATTTAGAGGGAGCATCAGAAAGAAAACTACAAAGAGCGATGGAATACCTTGGAAGAAGCTGTATGAGCTCGCGCTTTGGCGACGATATGGCGTGAGCTTCGCCTTGGCTGGAGCTGATGCTGAAAGGGCTTTACTGAGGCCTTGGAGTGAATTGTCCACTCAGCAAGAGCCACCATTGTTATCGGTAAGTACTTTCTTAATCTTACGATTCAGTCTGAATGAAGACGACATTGTTGATATTTTTTTTTTTACAAAACAGTGTAATTTGAAGTCTTACTGTGATTTTTGCTTTTAAATTCAAGGCTTTAGAAATGACGTGATAGATTTCATGGTGCAGTCACCATCATACTCTTCTCGAGAATTTAATAAACTTACACTACATTAATGTCAAGCCAGTCGACTGACCCACAGGCGTGTTAGTTAGACGCCCCTGCTATTAATAACTACAAAAATACTATCATATACCAAGCCAGCCAACAATGATGATGTAAACACTCCATATCAGCTAACTTAAGTAGCTCTCTCGAAAGCCAGACAGACGTCAATCATCAAGCCTGAGGCGCCCACTGATCTTTGATAGCTCACTTGTATTTGGCAGGTAGATTGTTCAGTTACTGTCGATGATTCGACGGGTCATTACGAAGGGGTCACGAAGGTAGTTAGAGGAATTGTTGGATCTAGTTCTAAAGAGTACACTTAGGAAGTACGTAGCTATGGGTTTTTTAGGTTCTTTTGTATTCAGCTTGTATTGTCCTACTGCTGGGCAAATGTCTTCCAAAGCCTTTCTCGATAGCCTTATACGATTCTCTTTGTATTTTACTTTGTAGGATTACTTCTTCATGATACAATAAAATAATTTGTTGGAACTTATGGCTATCGAAGATGACAACTTCTTCTGTAACTCTTTGACTCAACTCAGTATTAGTTTCTATAATAATAATAATAATAATATAGCCTTTTATTCAGATTCACTTAATTCTATTACAATATTTTAGCACATATAAATACTTATTCTTAATTTTAATACTTATTCTAGTACATATTTGTTGCTTATTTATTTCCTGCAAATCTGTTTGCCAGTCGGCAAAGGCCTCCTCCAACCTTTTACTTTGTGGACGTGAGCCACTCTGTTCCACGTCACTCCTGCCACGTTTTATATGTAATTCTTCTCTATGATTCTTCTTTGATGTCATTCTTTGTCTAGCTTTTCTAGTTTGGATGATTCATTAGTCCCATTTCACTGTAGATTATTTCCCATTTAATTTGTTTTAACGTATTTTTATAGTAGTTCAGTAGGAATAAATCTTCAATAATTTTCTAGAGAGAAATTTAACATAACTTATAATTTAAGAAATTTTTATGAGAGTTATATGATTTATACCTAATTTATCAACTTATGGTTTAAGATCTTCAGGGATGCGACGTAGATAATTACTCTCCTGTGTCTGTTGTTTTACTTTATGGTTGGAGGGTCGTAGTCTCTTTCCCCCACGATGACCAGTCGGCTTGGGGGAGCTTGGTGTTGGAGTTTCTAATTATTTGGTTTTCTACATTTTTGTGTTGTTGTGTTTTCCGGTTGCCGATAGCTAATTGTTATTGTTTATTATTATTATTATTATCCGCCGAGAGAGAATTGGATCTGCCTCTCATAACATCAAAAGCGTTACGCCTATTATTTAGTGATGGTTTAGGGATCGTCCAGACTTGTTGTTTTTTTGCCACTGCATTGTCTCGCGACGATAAAGATATTTCTCTTTTTCTTTTGTCATTGCTTTTATTATTTTCCTTTACTACAAGCTTGTCGTATTTAAGATATGCGAAATTACCTTTCTGTCTTTCTTCTTTTAATTTGTTTTGTAGCATTTTTCTCTTCTCCAGGACTTCTTTAGAATAATCCTCTGCGATATACATATCTTTGAGATTTTTTCGGGCCTTCATTACCTCATTTTTCTTCCATAAATTGACAAAAGAAAGTAGAACAGGTCTCGGCTTCCCGTCAGGGCTTTCCCTTCCAATGCGATAGATGTTGTTTATTTCAACATCCAAAATGCTAACATTTATGTTATTAAATATCTTCTTCACCTGTTGTATTAGTCCTGACGTAGTATCTTCTTCCTCTTTTAATCCAAAAATAATAATATTGTTTTGCTTCTTTTCCCTTTTCAAATACTCCATCTCTTTCTCAATGTTTATCAATTTTTCCTTTAAATCTTTATTTTCTTCTATAATAGGCTTTAGTTGTTCATCTATTTTCTCCATGATTGAATTAGTTAAAGACTCTTTAAGTTGAACCATCTGAGTATGCATTTCGATTTTCATGTTGTCAAATAGAATTTGAAATTGTTGTTCCATGTTTAAGTTTTAACTTCTTTGCGTAAACTGGAACGCGGCGGAAATGATATTTTTCGTGTTGGCAGCACCGATGCGATGAATGTCATTGACACTGTCAACCTGACAGTGATTGACAACTATGACGTTTGTAATATTACTATGTGACACTATTTCTAACCTCAATTCGGTAGTTGTTGAATCTTATATTGTTGTAATTTGCTTTATTTTCACGATTGTTGCATCAGAATCAGTAGTTCCACGAATCCCGAGCACTTATAATTGTGTTTTTCACTATTCACTGTGTTCAAAAGTCAGTAAATATATTTTAGTTTCTATAGTGTACTTCAAATCTACGTAGATACTACCAATTGCCTCTAGTCTTCAGGAAATGCGCAAAATCTTAAGCTTTTAGGACTTCACGGATTAAGACTCCTATGATCTTATTTGTAGAGTATAAATAAATGCATTTAATCTTATCTCGGCCAAACAAACTGTTTGCCCACAGGTGACACAGTTAAGCGCAAATGGTCTTCCACAATATTTGCTAGCTATAGAAGATAAATGTGGTTCCTTAAGAAGTGTGGATAAGGGAGATAGGGTCGATGTTATCGCTGAAAGCAATTTTGTGACGAGTGGGTATTGTTGTTGTAGTGTTGATACACAAGGTTTTATAATGATCGATCAGGATCAAGCTTTCACTGTTCAAATTCTTAATGCAGGTAAATTGTTTCGACAGTAGGAAATTAATCTATATTGGTTTCAGCGAAAAATCTTTTTTGTAAAAACGTATTTTCTAAGTCGTGCACAATCTTAAATCCACTTTCACCCAGACGTATCTACTCAATCCTGAAAACAGACATCAAAGATTGAAAGTATGGTCAAATCCAATAAGTCAATTACATTTGACCATATTTCTAGAGTTCACACAGTTATTACTGCCATATCGCGCACACTTTCGATTTGATCACGATCAGGTCACGAACCGGACACGTAACGGACGGATTCGTCCGTACCGTGAGTCCGTGACGGACCGGACGCCGCCGGCGAGAGCCGCTCTGTGATTTACCATATGGGTTGATTGGATTGATTTTGCTGTGTTAGGTTTTAGACTAAATCAGTCTATAATTTTCCGTGTTGAAGTAGGAGAAATTCTTTTTAAAGGATTATTTCCCCCAAAAGTTCGCAAAATGCAGATGTTCAGATTTTAATTCTTGGAAAGCAATTGTAGTAGCAGGAGCAAAGGCGTTGAAATATACATACATACGAAGCTGACCTTCAGAAGCCATATGATTTTTTTAGCAATGAAAAGTTACGAAGCAGGCATTCAGAAACCTCATCTTTATTTTGGCAATGAAAAGTACGTGCTAAATTAGAAACTTCATCAAAAATCACGTCCCGTTTCGTTTTTCCCTATTTTCGCGCTAACCTTACCTCAAAGTTTCCACAAAGTCTAGCAGGATGCGAGTAAACAAAACAACAAGGACTAAATGCAAATCACTAATGTCGTTGATTTGCAACGTAGCTTACATAATAAAACGTAGGGAGACATGAGAATACAAATTAAACGCAGATCGGTATATCGTGTTGTCAGTAAGAAACGGAGCGTGGGTACCGTGTTGCGACATTGTATGACAATGTAGTAGTCCAGGATAAATCCTTGCCTGATTTATATCATACGGAGTATCACTCACTTGGAGAAAAGTTGTGTGGTAATCGGCTGTCTTAGTATGGTCATGATGCTGAGGAATGAAGATAATGGCGTAAAATTGAATTCAGATGGCTAGTAGGGGTAGACCAAAGCAACAATGAATGGAACTTTTGAAAGACGATACGGGTGGAAAGAAAGTATAAAAGAAGAACACGTGCTGCGTTGACCCCAAATGTATTTGATAAGGGCAGGAAAATTATGAATGTACAAGCATTCTCTTGATGGTAATGTTTCACATACTGAAGAGTCTGTTATGGCGCTTACTGAAATAGGTTTTCTGAATGATAACAAAGTAGTCTAAAAGTAGAAGCCCCTGAAAAGATTTTGCTCCCCTACTAGGACACAGGCATCTCTATGAGCTCAAACTGAAAAAGAGACTTTTGGACTTTGGATTACATCTTAGTAACGATATTCATGTTTACTTTCCTGCCTTTGTTGACTTGTTGCAATTCTCTTTGTCCTCTAGAACAAAAGCTGTCTATTTTTTTCTATTATTTTCTTCATCACCAGTGCAACCTTTCAACCAGTATAACTTTAGTCGTGACTGCATACCAATTAGCAACATTACCAAGAACTAAGAATAATGTGTCTCCTTCATATTGTCTCATAATATACACCTTTATTACAATAATCTATACTTCTATAGCACACATGACGTTACCATTGAAGATTATACAGAGCTCGTTAGCTAATGCAAAGTCAATGCAAATCAGTTCGGTTTCCTTGTTGTTAAACAAATAGCAATTACGTACGCCTCCGTCCGTTATTTTTTTGAATTTATAGATTCAAGGTCACTAAGTCCATTATGGCTGATGTAATAACATAAATTACTGTAAAAGCTATAATTTTGTATTTGTGTGCCTTTGGAGTCTATCCATCATCTTCATCATCATTTTAACCAGTAATCTTGTCACCCACTGCTGGGCCTTTTCCTTCTGCTATACTTCCCGTTCTTGGCGTCTCTCATCCAAGTCCAATCCAGCGACTGTTCAATTGTTCCTAATTCTGCTTACTCTTCAAATATTTTTTGCTGATAAAATCCCTCAGTTATTATTTTATTATATCAGTGCAAAAATCTAAGTATTATTTACGACTTTAGTATTATTTAAAGAATGTTAAGCAATAAAAAACCAGTCATGTTCTAACTGTTGGCAAATATATTTCGCCTACCGTGAGATTTTAACACCGAAATGCGAACTTTTATTAACTTCCATTTTTAGTACCCATAGTAACATATCCACAATATGTAAATAAAAGCTATTAAAAGTTTCCGTCGTGTGAATGATATAAAAGAAAAAGAAGTTAATGTTAACGTGACGGTTGACAGAGGAGAGAGAATGTATAAAAAAACGTGATGCGCCGTACCCAAGTAACATGGCGATACCTCTGAGCTCAAAGGGTGTAAAGCTCACATATTACCTAAAGTGTGCTTTACGACCTTTGAGCCCAGAGGTATCGATGAGACGAGGGCAGTAGATGATGATGATCCAATTTATTTAATATTTCATGTTACTTCTCAAATAATCGTAATTAAAATGTTTTAATTGCTTTCGTTTTGTTGCCTTCACCTTTTACTAATACATTTTCAATAAAATTACCCCGTTCATGCCTTTCTACAGTATCTACACTTTAATCTTATCCAATCTCCAGCCAAGCCCATCAATCGCAATAGGTCATAGAAATTGACTTCCAATCATGTATCGATATAACTCGATAAACGATCTCTATGAATCGATTTGTCAGTACCATTGTGTTGGTCAATATTTACAATATTTGCATTGGACGATTCATCATTGCTGTGTGAAAGGACTTTGCGATCGAATTCTGTTTCATTATTGTTGGGTTTATTGAGTCTTTGACGTTTATATTTTATTTTAGTAGGCTACAAATTATTTGTATTGCTTGGATGGTTTATTACTTACTAGCTTTTGCCAGCGGCTTCGCCCGCGTGATAATGTCGACGATACAAACTTTCATCCCCTATTTAACTACCTTAGGGGTTGAATTTCAAAAAATCCTTCCTTATTCCTTGTCTACATTATAAAGGGAACCTCTGTGCAAAATTTCAGCTTTATAGGTCCAACGGTTTGGGCTGGGCGTTGATGAGTCAGTCAGTCAGTCAGTCAGTCAGGACTTCTCTTTTTATTTATATAGATAAAATGAAATAGCAATAACTTAGTAGAAATAG
Organism: Diarsia dahlii; assembly: GCA_949775195.1. NCBI lineage: Eukaryota > Metazoa > Arthropoda > Insecta > Lepidoptera > Noctuidae > Diarsia > Diarsia dahlii. Next base: position 6,483,327 of record OX459210.1, on the reverse strand, counting down.
ACATTTATGTGTAAGTCAACTGATTTGTGTCTACATTTTAGCAGCTTATTATTGGCTGATTTATTTCCCAAACATTTAAAATCACGGCTATCATCATTACCATCATCGTCATTTCCCGGGCCTTGTCCTAATATATTTGGGGTCAACACAGCATGCCTTGCAAATAAATCAAAGGAGAAAGCACTACTCTCATTATAGATCATAATAAATAAAGCGTCCCATTAAAAGTCGCATATGCGCGCCATGTCTTATGCAAATGCTAGAGCAGCAGCGATATTTGTATCAGCAAACAATAGCATGTCGCAACGTCTTTAGATTCATTGTTAATCTGCTGAATAATTTGTCTCCTACACTTGGTTGCGAAACGTGGATTGGATGGCTTCAAATGAATTTATTTGCGATAACTCTTAGCCTACAATGATTTGACTGTTGTTTGCGCTCAAGCTTAGGAAGCAAACATACGTTTTAATGATTCCACATGATGAAGGCATACCGTCTGTTGGTCTAGTATTCGCAAGCGCGACGTCTAAAAATTAGGTCCTCTTTTCCATTTTGAAGGTCGAGCAAAGTTTTATCGGGTTTTTCAATTACGAATTTCTCAGTAGTAGCCAAGGAGTAATTTGTGCCATTGGTGACAATGGGCTCTCTTTCTATTAGGTACATAAAACCGATGAAATGTAGGTGGTGTAATATTAGGTACTCCTCTGTCTAACATTTTAAGGAACAGGCATGATGTTATGTTACGTTATATGCAAATATTATATTAATGTTCTTGTTTCGGTGGCTAGGTCATTAAAGAAGAGATTGCCGTGAAAGAAATGGGATTTTTTATACTTAGGATAATTAAATTTTACGGACTCGCTTTCAAGAAATTCGAGTCCTCATCTAAATGTCACATTTAGCAATATGAAGATATATAAAAACTGTTTAATATATGTTATTATCCTTATCTTCATCATCATTTCTCTTAATCGTGTATCTAATAGTGAATTCATGTAAATTACTGTCATTAATATTTCTGTGCAGAAAATTATTACATCTGACATTGCCTCTGCATCTGACCTTTTGTCGATCATTGCAATAATAACACCTGGCTTCAAGAAAACACGTGATCCTTCTAAAGTTGCTTGTATCATGCTCCTGTTCTTATCTTAATTTATTTGTGGTAAAACGTTTTGCACTTTTTATTCCTGCATTTCTTTCAACCATCATATTATCATTGCTTACTTCCTCACTAGCCATATCATTCATCATATGAAACATGCATATTTTATATTCAGGAAATATATAACAGTACAGTAAAGTAAACAGAAATATTTCTGTAAAGTTTAGCTTCGAGTTCATTGATAACTAAAAACACGATTAAAATCAATGAGATTTCCCAATACGACTCGTCCAAAACATCTCTAGCCGAGACAATTGACGTAATATTTAAACAACTTTATCGCACTGATGTTCCTCAGCAATTAGAAGGGAGTTTGCAAGGGCACGCTAATGTCAAGCATAATTTTGTCTCCTACACGGCTGAGGCCTATTGTGAAACTCATAGGATATGTAAATTATTGTAATTGTGATGCGTGTCCGAAATATTTTGCCGATTGTTTTAACGCTGTTAAACAGCTGGTTGTTTTGCTTCTGTGTGTGTATGTTCTTTAGTTTATGATAGTTAGTCTGTCTATATTCTGTTACTACGTGTGTTTGTTCTTTTATATACGTTGGTTTGTTTTTCTCTGTGGTTATTACTAGTTTGCTAATAATGCTACCAGCAATATCTGGTATTCACAGTCATCTTGCAAGTTATCTGTCATGGACTCTTGCGTCTTAGTTTTAGTATTTTGTAAAAAAAAAACAAAGGACTTTAGTCGTTTCTTACTCCGATATTTTCTGATGATAATCTATGTTCAAAATATTCATTTCATGATTTTAATTGATGGATGATCATAATTTTATTAAGTCCAAGAGATCAATCCTAATATGTAAGGCCTCAAACTACAGACATGTTTGACGAAAGTGGGTGATCTGACCTGCGCCGGAGCAGATCTTATCTCGTCGGCACTTTTGAAGATGTAAGCTTGTGTACCAAGAGTTATAATATTATTCATGATATATGTAATGGAGCTAGATTTCCTTGACTCCATTATGAAATAACGATTAAACGTTAAAAGAAAAAATAAGACATTACTACAAGTTTTTGTGTATTTAACGTGTTGTGTAACTTGTGTTATTTGTGAGAATAACGATTGACATTTCTTAAATGCGAGAATTTATTTAAATATTTGGTGTATTTGAATATTAAATTGAGTCGTTACTGTGTTGAATTTTATTGATTCATTGATCTATTGGAAGCAACCAAGGATTCTAGTTTGTTGGGATTTCGTATCAGCGGAAGATAGAATAGATAATATAAATCAGCACACTCATCACCTCGACGACGTAGGTACTATAACTAACTACTTACACGGATCTTCTGGCGCTTCAAAGACACTTTAAGTTAGCATTTCTAAAATTGTGTGTGAATATTGTGTTGATAGAGTAAGATGCAGGCGTTTCTTCGGTTATGGCCACGTGCCAAGTAAGATAGATACTTTTAGTCTTTATTACTTGTGTATAGAGTTCAGAACTGTCCATGCATTTTTGAAGGTGACTGTACACCATTCAACCAACGAACAACAACAATCCATGCACTACTTAAAAATTATATTGACTTTCTTAATAATATTTTTTTTGTCTTTTTGTTACAGGTAAGCATGCTTTTTTTAATTTCATCACGACAACGTTCAAAATAATCCAAAAAAAGGTATGATTAGTATTAGGTCAAAAATAACTATGGAAGCTATTTTCATCAATTTTGGTTCATAATTCTTGAATTCATATTTTTTTTTTTTTTAATTAAACTAGAAATACCAGTGCCTGAATGGTGGCTTCTGAAATTCAATTAAAACAGTTAGGCATTATATTCTCATGTTATAATCCTCCTTTTGGGCTTCGCCGCAGTCGGGTAAAAAAGCTCATAAATTAATTAATCACGATCCTTCCTACTCCATATAAATACATGCATGAATAAGCGCTTAACTGTGAAATGGTAACACACGAAAGCAATCAAGAAGCTCTATTTTGGTATAACTGGTTAAGTGTTCCTATGATGTCTAAAATTATAGGCCTGTTTACTTTACACAATTCTGATTCATATTAATCACTCAATTTGTCCAAATTAAGATCGTATCTGAACATTCTGAACCTCTTGTTCGGTAATCTATTTGCCTGCGCCCAAACACAGAAATAACTTACTGGTTATTAACTATAATTAATTGTTAATTAGTTTCTATCGAGGAAACATATCTTATGTCACTCGGAAATGGTGAGAAATTCCATCAGTGAATATTTATTAAATCTGATGGATAAGATTAATTTATCTGCTTATTTCATCTTCAGACTTTACATATTTATTATTAACTAGCTGATGCCCGCGGCTTCGCCCGCGTGGATACTGTAAAAACAATCCTTGATGCGGATTATATATCATTCTAAAATTTCAGCTCGATCGGTGCAGAACTTTTTGAGTTTTTGAAGCGTACACAAACCAACATACCTTTTTATATATATAGATAGGAGGACACGCTAGTCCATTCTATTCCCCTGCCCTTATTCCAAATCATTTGGGGTTGGCCTAGCGTGTCATCTTCTTCCATACTTGTCTCTTACTCATTATCTCATTAAAGACATCCTTTCTTGCCAGAAGACAGAAAAATTGTTTCTAAAAGCTTTGGACGTATGTAGACCATTTTTTAGGTACAAAACGAGTAGCTGTCGCAAAGTTTATTACGTCAAAGATACCTTCAAAGTATCTTCAAGAATCCAGTCAACTCTGTTCTCCCATTAAAGAAATTAATTAATTAACATAGGATCCATTCTTCATTCCATCCGTTTAATGACGACCATGATCCGTATCACCCCTTTTAGGGAGTGGACAGGAATCCACAAGATTTCAACGGGACCAGAGATTGCAAGCTGCACTACTCCCTCACCTACGTCGATTGATATACTCACACATACAAACCTCATTGCTACGAAGTTTCACGAAGATATTCCGAATGATGCCCCGCTATTCCCCGTTAAATTTCGAACACTTGATTCGTAAGCTTGTGTGAGTGCGATTTCTCTTCGTATAGGTAGTTTATCTTTGTATGTAAGGCTATCTGTGATGGGACCCCCTACATGGTTCTCGTCAGTTATAATTGCATGTCAACAGCTATGAGGACTTGGTTCAGTATTGATGTCTTAACGTACAACTGGATAGACGGGATCGCTGTTTGCGGAAGAGTGTGGAATGTGTAGCAGTGGCTGGTGTGCAGGTGTTTTTGTACGGAATGTTAGTTTGATTAAGGATATGATTATCCTGTCATGATATGGAGGTGTGACAGATCAGTAATGTCAGCAATGATAGTTTGGTTCATCATCATTAATTCGCTTTCGTAATGATTCCATCGAATCCTGCTTCCGCTAGCTCTTTTTAAGAGCCTTTTAACAACCATCCAAGAAAGCCATCGAATGCAGTCGCTGTGGCCGAAATCGGCTAGCTGGAATTATCATTTGTTTGAGTCAATTTTCCTAATTTCAGGCGAAATTGTATCACCTGTTATAACTGATCCAATATTATCTAGATGTCGATTTGTGTCTTGAATATGTTTAATCCTCCTACAGCTATACTAAAGGTGACTGGCTCAATCAATATATCTCAAAAATGTCTACAAAAAGACCAATATCCAATCTGTAGCAATAATCGAACATATTTCACACAAATATGACATTGGCGGCGCTAAGCTGCGCATGCGCCTACACATAACGATTTCCTTACAAAGTGACGCATATGCATGATATAATATCGACATAATATCAATTTATGATTGTGTCGTGTTATGCTCTGTTTGTCGGTTTAATGATTTAAAATATTTTATTCTGATGTTCGACTTAAATGGGACTGGGCAGAACATGTCTGTTGCATGTTGAACGAGTTATGTGCGCGTAAAGCAGGGCAGGATTGGTGCCCAGAAATAGTAACACGGGGTCGCGGCAGACCACGAAGGACATGGCGGGCGGGACGAACTATCTTCCTTGAGAATTGAAAATAACTTGCAAAGGATCGCAACATCGAGTTCAGTGGACCGTTAAAACGATCCCTTATTAATTTCTAGTAAACCCAACTCTTTGCGTTGGGTTGACAATAGGGACGCACAAAACCCAGAAGTATGGCAGAAGAGGTGGAGGGGTGGTCTAAATCTAAACCCAGCAAGCCCGCCACATTATTCCTATACCAATACAACTCCTGAAAGCCAAAAGCAACACTTGCGACTGATGGTCGCCAGTGTTGATTTTGGCTTTCAGACAATGAAGCTCGACGAAGTCCCAGAAAAACAATTTAACTGTCTTAGATCCCTGATAGAAACTAATTTGCAAAGAATGGCGGAGGAGTAGGAAAAACAGTATACCCAGCAATGCGATACCAGGCTGAAATGATGATGATAATGAACCCTGAAATCACTTGTCTGTTAACTGATATATGTATTATAATAATAGACTGCATTGGCTGTATTTATAACAGCATAATAAGACAACTAGCTAAAGATTTGACAGCACATTTACCCATAGAATATAGTTCACTTGTAACAGGACAAACTGCGTCATTGTCAGACAAGCAACGTACTTAATCTTGTCAAAACGCATACAGTTAACTAAAATGTTATTGTGTTTAATTAACTAAGTTGACTGACAAGATTTATGTAGAAGGAATTAGTCAATGAATCTGTAACAGTCGCTTGTTATATTAACCATAACAGATTTGGTATTGCAACGGTTACAAGTTACTAAAATGTGCTAGAAGCATGTCATTGTGCAGTCGAGTTAGTAGTTCTGGATAGAATTTTCTTCGAAAATGCATCTTGTTCTGTGAGTTTCCTGAAAAGACCTTTTGAATTCTTATAAGACCATCTCCTTCAGGATTTTTTGAAGATAGTGAAATAGAGTTATTATTCAACATCAAAATTGTTACACAGCTCTTGTAAAATCTTTGTATCCACCATGATTTCATAAGGTGTCATCATCAATAGGCCTTCAATTTCTTATATCATTCTTCCCAGTTCTGCGTATCCCTCATCCAAGCATTTTCCGCGATTTCGTGTAACCGACGTTCAAAGCGTGCTAACGCTCCTGAACGTTCCATTTTTCTTTGCATACCTACAGGGTGCAATTGTGAATGGACCTAAATAACTTCTTTATCTCTATTATAACTCTTTGTAACGACATAATTACCATGTTTACTATTCTCGATTAAATTTGTTTCTATTCCATTCTTGTTTACTTTTTCTCGACTCAAACTTCTGCCATAACCTACCGTATCAGCTTGCAGTGTCACCGGCTCCCCGACACACCGGCCGGTTCACAGTAAGTAACCGTCGCCCACGCGTGCGTTGCGCAAACCAAGTGCGCGACGGATTTGTCGATCAGCTGCCAGCATGCCTCTAAGCGTAGCGTTCCAAGAAATTTCGGCTATTGTTTTAATGTTGTTGTGTATTATATAGATTGTTGATAGGGTAAGTAGGGAAATAGGAAGTGTTCAGCCTAGATGTAATGTTGTTTATCTTTTTGGCGCGAAACTTCGCCACTCCCAGTCGCCTGTGGAAGTTTAGAGGTCACTTTAACTGCATGTTTTTAGGCATATATGGCAGGGTAGACGACGAGACATAGGTTGCACACAGCTCAGACTGCCGGCTGACATAGGAATGTAATTGAATGACCCATCAATTACATAGGAATCTAATTGATGGGTGGAAACCAAAGTTGGCTTAAGACCCTTTGTGATAGAACAAGATCCGTAGCCTTTTGACCGGAGTTTTCTCTACTACAAGGTTCGGCTTTCAATCTAACTGGATGCAGCTGAATAACAGTTTTTTTATATAGGGCATCTCCTATGAGAGACATGTCCCTTATGCTGCAAATCTCCATCAGTAAAACCTAAGACCACAGAAACTACAACCATCTTATCAGTCCCCTAACTCATATTAGGCAGTCCCGCTGCGTTGTTCAAGCTTATGAACGCCGGATTTGTCGATCAGCTGCCACGCTATAGCTGCCGGCTAGCGACCGTTCCAAGAAACGTCTCTATTGTTCATAAGTGATGTGTTTTTGTTTTGAGCACGTGATGTGGAGGTGAATGAGGTTATTTTTGTCGTTGCTTAGAAGTGGAATTTGATTGAATGAGGTGTCACAGTTAGAATCTTAAACGATTGATTGAGGAAGATGTTGACTGTAGTCAAATATTTTCATTCACATTGACTCAATTTAAGGGCAATCATCAAAAAAAGAGGATTCTTCTTCTAAGCGTGTAGATGGCATTCTAAATTGTGTCGGCCCAAAACTGAACCACTTGTTGGCGCTTTCAGTAGCGTCCATCAGTTCCTGTACTGAACAAACAACAGGACACGCTGCAGGTAGGACGTTCACTCTTTGCCTCTAGCGTAAAAGGTGAAAACAAATTAAACTTATCTCTAAAAACAAATAAGTTACGAGGGAAGGAATTAAACCCCTTTTCACTTGAGGCTATTACTTCCATTTCGAAAAAACCAAATTATTTAGAGCACAAGTCCAAGTGATTTAAATTAGAGGATAAATCTTCCCTCGAATATCTCAATGAAACCTTTTCAACATAAAACGCATTTGCCATTAAAAACCTAACAAACCAATATTTCAATCAATACATCTATCGAAGCTACAATGTAACGCCAACCATTCATTCACTCAATTGCATTCACTTTCCGTTTGTTGAACTCGTTCATTAATCAGTCTTACTATAAATAAATGCTTCGATAAGGCAACTACTTACTTACGTGCTTCTGTTACGCTGTATTATTCTGTCTGTACAGTCAGGAGCACTTTATGTAGAACACTTTGCAAAATTGAAACGACACAGCTTCTGTCGAGGTTGCTACTTACTCCCGTCGAGGCTGCGGGTTGTTCGAAAGAGATACCGCGGCCTCGGCACAAAGGGCTAAGAAGGAACGTGGGTGGTTTTTCGTCAGAGAAGCACAGATCACGTAGAAGTCTGACACTCCCTACCGCTCTGAGCCGGAGGATTCAATTGATGATTTCCCACCATCCAAAAAAAAAAACGTGAGGCACTCGGAGACTGCCGCGGTAAATCTATTGCATAGCATTTTTTATCAACTTATGCAATAATAGGTATAAATAATTAGGTATTAATAGTGTAATTACACACCAAAATAATTATTCATTCAAAAAATTTGAACAAAAATAACGATATTAAGAGTTTGATCTTCGAATTTCGCGCGATGTACATTATATAAATCAAAACTAACCTTCATAGACTAACTAAGCTGGTAAGAAACTCTATGACAGAAAATTTAAAAGAAAAAGTATTGACAGCCTGACGTAAGTGTAATTTTAGATATTTTATAGGAAAACGAATCGTTTTAGACCGATTCGCAGAATAGTAATGCAAAAACCAATAAAACTTATGATAGATGCGTACTAATAATAAAATGAATGTTTATAGAGTACTCACTCCTCACTCATTTTTTTTCACTATTTTTTCGTGACTTTCTTCATTAATAAATGCACTTTGTTTATTCATATTTAAAACACTTTGTACACAAATTATACGAGTAAGAATATTTTAGAAGGAGAAAGCAAAGAGACAAACAATTATTTAATTTGACAACCTCAGTTGACAACCTTGTTATTTTCCGTAACCATAGCAACTTGGTTGAATACTGAATCCTGAATATTTTCGTTAGGAAATCTCTGGATTCGCTCTCCACGCTCAACTCAAGGCCCGCGATAGAATCCATGCAATAGATTAATAATAACCCTCCTTTTGGGCTTCGCCGCAGTCGGGTAAAAAGGTTGAGCTGCTACTTACTGGTCTGATATTTGTGTCATTGATTCGGGAAGAAGAAGAAAATTCAGAATCGATTATCGCAAGACATATTTTGTAATGCAAAGTTGTTGCGTATATAGTTGTATACATAGTAGTGCTTGTGACTGTACTTCTTGAGTGCTTGATGTAAAAGTAGTGATTATTGTATTTTTATTGGGCTTTGAAGATTTAGTAGTTATAAGTTACCTAAACCTAATTGATGTTACTTGTCAGTTATTTTAGTTTATCTAACTGTTCTTGAGCAAGACTGGTCAATTGTTCCTATGCAGGTGCTTTGTAACCTCTATGAATTCTGTGGCTGTCAAAAGAAATTCTCCATCTTTAGGTTGCGTGCTTGTTTCCTTCGCAAGTCGAATCATGGGTACTCGTCATAGATAACAGAACTGTTGTTTCTGTTATCTATGGTACTCGTAGTATGTTCTAAATAATTTCATTCAGTCTTCTTCGTTGTTGATGTCACAGCATTCGTGTCCCTTTTTTTGGGAGGGTGGGAAATCTTCTGACTGACTTCTACTGAATAAAAACCACCCATGATACTTCTTAGCCCTTTGTGCCGAGGCCGCGGTATCTCTTTCGAACAACCCGCAGCCCCGGCGGAGCATTCGCGTCCCTGAGCGTGTAGTTCTTAACCAAGTAGGTATAACCATCACTAGATTATTATTGGCACTTGATGAGACCGATCCGGGGTAGTTGATATCCCATTTGACAGTAATGTCTGTGCCAAGACATACCGTTGACGAGTTTTATTATCTTCTGCCAATACCAAGTGTGAATGAAAACGTGAAATGCTATATAGCCTAGTTTGATACATCATAATGATTGTTACTTATGTGATTATTGCTGCCCCATTGGTCTCGAGGTTATTGGTTATGGTATATCTCCCGCGTGTATGGCTAGTCTCCGATAAACACCGCCATGACCAAAGAACTGCCCTGAATTACTGCACCCCTCTTACAAGAAAGATAAAGAAATAGGAGTTTGATAAATACTGGGCACTGACTACCTAAGTGTAACGCTTAACCCTCTCCAGAATTGTGCTCCTAAAATGACTTCAATAATCACTGAGAATACAAAAGTAGTCACAAAAGTCTACTGAAAATCAGGGAGGATTTTCAGTAGACTTTTGTGACTACTTTTGTTATCCAACCAGTCTACATTTTTGCTATATTAATTTTCCGGTAGACACAATAACATCCTTCAGGCGATAGACAAATGCACTGGCGTGCAATGAGTCTACACGAGATACGAGCTGGAGATACGGTGACGTCCCATTTGTATTCAGTTTCATTGCAATACAGTGTAAACTGCACAATATGCTCGCTAGTGTACGAAGTTTTACTTGATTTATGTGAGAAACTGTGACATGGTAAATGATAGCGAGTATCTTGTGTTGTTTTGGATGTTATTTTTATAATGAGACAAGAATATGGGGAAGAGATAGTTAGAACAGCCCTACCTAGGGCACCCTTTAGGTTAAGCCGTGCTTGCTTAGGTTGGTACTTGGATGGGTGACTGGCTACATACCGAGTTTCCTCCGCGCTTCGGGCAGCACTATAAGCCGTTGGTCCTTGCTGTCATTTCTAAATCTTTGACAATCGTAAAAAGTAAGTAGCTGGGAAAATCTTCCAACCAGTCTTATCAAAGGGTAATAGACAATTAAAACAAGACAGGCAATAGCTCCATGTAAAATACTAGTATTCAGCTGCATCCACATAGTTATGGAAAGGTCTGCTGAGACCATGGAATTTTCTCGACCCGACAATCGTACTCAGGAAAATCGCGATTGCGACCACTAGACCTTCTTAGCGTGTCGATGACATTATTTAAACTGAGTCAGCCCAAAATTTTGCGACGAGTTTGGCATTTTCTGTTCCGTCCATCACCTCCTGTGAATAACCATTAACCAAATTGCAAATATTAGTTCGGTAGGTAGATACTTCATTAATCAATCACTCAATGAACTGTTGGCACTAAATCACAGAAATTACAACCGCATTGTAAGTTGTTTAAGTATGTAGGTATTTTAATCATGTGTCGGTATTACAATTGCACAACTACAAAAAGTATAATCAGTTGTTTAATGATTGGTATTTTTTATGAAGCTGCTTTTGATTTTGTTTATTACCGTTGAGACGCTAACTTTTTACGACATTAATCGGTTTCTATAAGCTACAGTGCTCCACCTTAGGCCGCAGCATTGCTTCACAGCAGGCCAGGCTAGGTAGGGTTAAAAAGTCGCCCTAACGGGTTAGAGATACGTCTAAATCACCACAGTCGTTTTTACCGCATCATCTAGTTGAACTGATAAAGAAAACGTGTGGCACTCGGAGACTGCCGCGGTAAATCTATTGCATAGCATTTTTTATCAACTTATGCAATAATAGGTATAAATAATTAGGTATTAATAGTGTAATTACACACCAAAATAATTATTCATTCAAAAATTTGAACAAAAATAACGATATCTTCGAATTTCGCGCGATGTACATTATATAAATCAAAACTAACCTTCATAGACTAACTAAGCTAGTAAGAAACTCTATGACAGAAAATTTAAAAGAAAAAGTATTGACAGCCTGACGTAAGTGTCATAACATTGAAAAATATGAAAATTATTTATTATATTTTAGATATTTTATAAGAAAACGAATCGTTTTAGACTGATTCGCAGAATAGTAATGCAAAAACCAATAAAACTTATGATAGATGCATACTAATAATAAAATGAATGTTTATAGAGTACCTACTCACTCCTCACTCATTTTCTTTCACTATTTTTTCGTGACTTTCTTCATTAATAAATGCACTTTGTTTATTCATATTTAAAACACTTTGTACACAAATTATACGAGTAAGAATATTTTAGAAGCAGAGAGACAAACAATTATTTAATTTGACAACCTTGTTATTTTCCGTAACCATAGCAACCTGGTTGAATACTGAATCCTGAATATTTTCGTTAGGATATCTCTGGATTCGCTCTCCACGCTGAACTCAAGGCCCGCGATAGAATCTATGCAATAGATTAAAAAAAGTTGAAAAGTGGTTCTCTTTTACATGAAAACAACGAAAAAGAGCGTTACGAATGACCACACACTCAAATGACATAACACACTAAATAATATGCGTAATGACTTTGAAGGAAATTCGCTAACCATTATTTCATGCGTTTGAAAACGTTGTCTGACATTGTAAATCATGACGAGTATCGTTGAATTTTCAGAATGAATAGCATTGGGAATGTTAGTGTGCGACGCAACGCAACTACCCGCTGATATTAGACGTCAAACCCTTTATTTAAATCCCTATAATCATAACACTATCACACTAATATTATAAAGGCGAAAGTTTGTGAGTGTATATTTATGTTTGTTACATCTTCACGCTAAAACAACTGAACGGATTTGGATAAAATTTGGTACACAGATAGTTTATAACCTGGATTAACACATAGGATAGGTAGTTTTTATCTTCCCGCTTCCCGTGGGATAATTTTCGAATTGTAGCGGGTGAAGCCGCTGCGCGCTGGCAACAGCTAGTTAAAACATAAACAGACATTCCACATCTATTTAGCTATTCAACCTGCACGTTAGATTTCCGCATTTGCCTGCATCGTACTTACCATAATATTTCCGATGCGCTCCGACCTATAAGCAATGCACTTTACGTTCTCTACGGATAAAGTTCTTAAAATGGCCGCCGTGATGTGCGTGGAATGCCAAGCAAGCTTCCTGTCTTCCTAATATGTATTCGGAACGCGTAGGCAGAAGTGGGATTAAATAATATTGTCGTGACGCCTCTGGTTTTGTTGTTGATCTGTGGTTGTATTTGTGACAGCTTTTTGATAGTAAACGATGTTAGTTTTACCTGTTATCATATTCTTGCCCATGTCCCATGGTACTGGAGTCGGCGCAACACATGTTTTTCTTCCATTCTTCTCTATCAACCGCCACGCTTTTACTCCTTTTTCTTTCATCTCATTCCTCGCACAATCAATCTATCGTTTTCTTGGTCTTCCTCTCAACATTTATATTATCACTCTTGTCACATGCGGCTCTTCCCTCCTCATGACATCTCAATTCATTGACAGATAACATAGTAGGTACCTAACCTCCGTCATGTTCTAGAGTCTAGAACATAATATTGTATCTAGAAGATCTTAGAACTTAGACCAACAGTTTCTTATATAGACTCAAAATAAATGAACTAGTGAAACTCGACAGTCACGATAATAATGAAAAAGCCGCAAAGTCCATAGCAATACACATAACGTAATGTATCCTATTTAATAAAGCTAGTTTCTAAAATAAACTATGATAGCATTTGACGTAACTAATGAGTCAGCCGGTGCCTTTTCTGTCGCGCCGGGTTTCCATTCTGATGCACTGAGCGTTTCTAAATCCTTGTGTGAGTACCGCACTGGGCGGATAAACTGCCGCGACCAGACCAGTTGCTAGTGTTTACCTTGTGGTTTAAGGCGCAGATAAACGACTTTTAATGATTTTGTATTGAACATCACGTCTAAACTTCTAGTCTTATTTCTTTGAAAAAAATATATGTTATACTAGACAATTTTATTCATAATTTGATATGTGAAAATGTGAAATTATATTTTAATAACATAGTGTAATTAATTTGTAAAGTATTGTCTAACGTGGACAAAAAAACGATAATGACGCAAAAACTATGGGGCGTATTTACATGAAACTTTAATCATATAAAAGACAATTTAATGACCCATATTTTAGTATATGGCTTTTATTTGTATTGTGTTTGATAAATCAAGGTGGGTTGTTTTTTTTTCGAATAATCTTGGTGCGCGTTGAAGCGGGGCTCTGGCGGGCGACGGGCGGCAGTGTATCGCTGACTCCCTCAGCTCCTCTATCGGCCTATATCGCTGTCTCCTCCCACTCGCTCAAGGGCGCGGGCAGTTAATGTCGCCTTAAGGTGCGACCATAGAATTCATCATCTGCCTAGTGCCTAGCCTTTTCCCAATGTTATATCTATCGCTCCACGTACAATACTAGTATTCCAACAAACATAGATGGAAAAGACTGGGCAGATGATGATGATAGTTTGACGTACTTCGACAAAAGTCACTTGTCAGCACAGCTTCTTGGTGCAGTAACTGCCGCAGTTAAGTTCCCCAGTGCGTTACCCACCATAATGCAGCAACGACCTTGTGTTGAAGAGAAATTCTATAATTATTCCATTTATGGCATGCTCTTACTGCGCTTATGGAGTGCGGCAATTGATTGACTTCATTCAGTAAGTGATCTTTGACTTGTTTACGTTTTCTTTCGTTATCGGACATCTTTGAAGCTTTGTTCAGCTATTCTAGTATGTATTCGATGTAAAAATAGTGCTAAACCTGCACAACCCACTTTATCTAACGACAATCATCAACGTCGTTAGTTGAGGACAATGATTTTCAATTTCCAAGAAATATCGCATGAACAAACTTAGCTTAATCCTTTCCTATGTATTTGTAAGACAAATGGAGCACAATATTGTACATACCATTAAGAAGGATCTCATCTAGTTTATTAGATACCTTATTTTTTAAAGTTATTGCTATGTTTTTTACAAATCGCTTGATTTATTGTACGGTTCTAAATCGGATTTGGGATTTTATGATTGTTTGTTAGTTCCAAAACTGAACCATTTAGCGAAATCAAATTATGACGTTGAAGTTTTAAAAGTATGATTCAAAATTTACTACTTGAGATCAGAAAGACTTTTCTGGCACACTGATAATGCATGAGCATCTAGAAGAGAGAGTTGCAGTCTGCAGGCTAATCGAATAACGAAACACGAAATTACAGCTTGCAATTTAGCAATAGTATCAGCTTAAGGTGAATCCTCCAACCAGCCCGCGAAATTCAAATTTTTTTTAGTTTTTTGCAATTTGCAGGCCAGTGATAGGTTGTATGTTGATGAACATTTGATTCGCGGCTGTAAGACATATGTAGTTACAGAATTATAATCACCAAAATCATTAATACAACCCTCCGAGCTCATAAAGGTTCCGGAATGACTTTGACCTTGTAAAAAGTAATTTTTACACCTTTATGAGCTCGGAGGGTTGTATTAATGATTTTGGTGATTATAATTCTGTAACTACATACGTCTTACAGCCGCGAATCAAATGTTCATCAACATACAACCTATCACTTGCCTGCAAATTGCAAAAAACTTAAGAAAATTTGAATTTCGCGGGCTACCCTGGAACATCAACCTTAATCACCTTATACAGGGCCTAGGGCTGCAGTCTCTACACTAATAACGACACTACGAATGTCGCTAAGTCGAAAAATCGTAAACGTTCTTTAATAGATTTTCAGCTTTATTTAAACAGCATGAGATTGAAAATCTATTAAAGAAATTTTACGATTTTACGACTTAACGACCGATTTTAATCGTTATTTGGTGTAGAGACTGCAGGCCCAGTTCCCATTACTTGGACATCCCTTCTTTCTATGGGAGGCCATACCATGTGCGCTTAGATCTACTGCCCCACGTGAAGATTTGCACTAGGCTCCGACAAACTAACCGTAGCACCTGCAACTGAGCTAGATATATTTAGCGGCCATATCGTAAATAATTACTAATCAATACCCATCACGAATTATAGTCAGGCACATCATCTTTGATCCGATGTAGTATCGATCAAAAACAGGCGCCATTTTGGGCGTCGTGTGTCATGGAGACGTTATGATACGTGATGGAATCTCAGCGTTGAAGTATGCGTAGTGGGTTTTTGAATGGTGATAAAGGTGTAATGAATGGTTTTCGTTAAGTCTTGAATTGTAATGAAAGAATTGTGTGGCATTGGAAACCACTAGGTTTTAGTATAAGAACGAACTTACTTAACCATTTGTTGGGTTCCTCAATGTGTTCTTATGTTTGAGGTAACTTCTGAGCATCATCTTCCTGCCCTTGTACCATTCTACTTGGGGACGGCGCAACACGTTTTCTTCTTCCATCCGGTCAGACGTCATTGCATCTTTTACTCCTTTTTCTTTCATGTCATTCCTCACACAATCCATCCACCTTTTCTTGTCCTTCCTCCCTCTCTCCAGATTACGTTACTTGTTAATTCTAAGCACTGTTAGTTTATTTCTTAGAGTGATCATCTACATCTCTTGAGTGACGCTTGTTGTCATAGAGGTTGCTTATTATTACTATCGTCTGTAGCTATCTTATTCTTTTATATGAACGTCATGGTCATGATACAGAGTCGTCTTGATTACATTTGCGTCATTGATGACTTAGCTTTTAGTGACGTTGGCAAGGTAATCATTTCACAATCATGGCGCAACTGCTAAAATTTGCGACTCATTTACTTTGGTGGCTGAAATGCTTGATGGCTATGAAATTATAGTCATCTCTGCTAGCATGAACAGCCTATAACGTTCCCACTAGTGAGAAAAAGGGCTCCTCTCTATGAGAAGGAATGTGCATGTCACCGGTCTTCACATTTTTTGTGCTAGGACACTTGAGGGAGGCCTATGTCCAGCAGTCGACGACGTCTTTCGGCTGAAATAATTATGAGGATGATACCTGATTCCACATGAAGTTTTCTGGCACCGTTTTGTGTGTAAAAATACTATTTATTTTATTTATTCACTTACTTGGCTTATGTTAATAAAGCCATGCACTAGAATCCAATAATCGCAAAGGACACACATAATAACATAATAATGTAAACGTTTATATAAATTCACCATTAAATGGGGGAATTAAATGCCATCGGCTGTCGACGTACAAAGATTTATAGCTTGCCACGACCAGTTAACTGACTGTAAACGATTTTCTAATGGGGATAAAATTGTTAAATTGTACAACTGTTGTCGAAGTTAGATAGAAACGTAGATACGGATGATGTGTACAATTTTCTAATTTTTCTATAGCGTGCTATGGTACACAGTATGTTGACATACTAACAATCGTATAGCCCTCTAACAATAAATTATTATATATGCTACTCATATTTATTTGTATGCGTTCCGCAATTATTACAGTATAAAAGGAGCTTCAAAAGGCTTAAAGGGCAGAGTAACAATGCCTTATCATTTTATCTCTATTTTCACTCGATACACACGAAATTGATACCCCATCAACAAACATTTCATATCTATCACATGGCCATGTTAATTCACCATTTGTTCCCGAATCACGACTGTGGCCAGTCTCGCCAGTATTGCCATGTGTGAACATTGGCACTTTTGTAACGTCTCCATCGCTTTCATTGTTACATCATGAGTTTCGTGGTATGTGATAATTTGTAACTTTATTGTGCTCAAGGTCATAAAGTCTATTGGAAAAGGCTTGATACTTAGAATGGAGTTTTATTATGTGTTATTTTGAATTATGGGCATCAAAGGTTTTGTAAGAATTACTATCACTGAAAACGAAATATTTAGCATGTTCACTATTTGTTTTGAGTTCCCGATATCATTATTTCCGTTATTATTCCGATTACATTATTTATTAGTAAACATGGTAAATATTCCGTTTTCATTTTGAGTGATCATGCTAGTGACCATATCAGTTGAAAAACTTATATTGCATTCATTCAAGTCTATACATTTATTTCTTTTAATCCATTGAGGAGGTCTAAACAAGTGACAATCTTACTTAATACTTTTATCATGCGTCACCTCAAGCCTGCTCCTCTTAACAAATATCAAAATCCTGCCCTTGAACTTCATTCACCACTCCACATCCATACCAACTTTCCTCCACGCCCTACATAACACTTAGCATTAACCTACTAATCATCGTCATAATTACCAACTGTAGCCTCACTCGCTCCAATATCACTAGTAGCATGAACAGATCGATAACTATCGGTTTCCTGTGCCACATTCAGATTACTTAGATCATTACTGTCGCCGCCATCACCGGTAATAACACCCTGACAAGTTTGAAGACTTTCTTGAAAGTGGTGAGTTGTCGGTGCTTTGGTTGCAAGAACTTCATTTGTGGTATCATTCATGCGTGGCTTGTCTATTACTGAGGGTATCTTGTCATTACTGCTGCGGCTACTATTAGCTGTTGATAATGTTATTTTTTAAAGTGACAACTTGATTTGTACTTTCAATGATTTCGAGTACATCTATCACAGATTCCCGGGTTGCTTTACACTTAAGACGTTTTTTGTTTTGTTCAATTAATCAATCAGGTCGTCTCCTTGTAGTCTGCTTAATAATATTGCTTCAATTCTTGAACTTCTTCCATTTTCTTTCATTCTTCAACGTCTTCTAGTTCCCAATGATCGTCGACCGTTGCTGATAATGATCACCTTGTTTCATTACTTTCAGAAATTAATGTTGCTGTCTCGACAAGTATTCGTTCATTAATTTGTATTACATGCCTACTATAGTGTTTTGCAGCTTATACTACTCCCCTGCCGGGCAAAGGCGCCCCCCAATTCCGATCTCTTCTCACGCACCACGATTTAGTGTACTAAAATATATTTTGGATATAAATTAATAGTCGTGTCGCTGCCATCAACCATGTTCAGACCTGCCCAAGGACTCAAGCCCCTTAATTTCAAATTTGTTTAATCGTGCTCAATTGGCAATTCCATTTTATGGGAAACAGTAAACAGTATTTATTAATTAACTCAAAAGTCATAGATAACGATTGATAGTAAATAGGCGTAGATAATAATAATAAATCTATTTGCAGTACTGGCTTTATAGCTTCAGGGCATATTATTGTGCTTTCGATAAACGAAATTCCAAGTGAGCGGCACTTTATACCATGAATATTCAAAAGCATTATTACGAAATAGGTTAACAGCTTCTGATGAAGTTACACAGTTGATATCTACGTAATAGATGAAAAAATGCTCGGATGAATTAATTTTATTATGCATTAAGTCCGACTACGCCACTTATAATAAAGCTACTATTGTAAAATACATGAAGTGAAGAGGACAATTAAGAAAATATAAAGCAACGTTTACGATAATTTCAAATCACTTTGCTAAGTTTATAGTCATATTCTTATAGTGTCGATGACAATTTAATTGAGTCAGCCCAAAATTTGGTGGTAGCGTCCATCGGCTCCTGTGTTGTGCAAGCAACAGGACAGGCAGGATACAATGATACAACATCAAGTGTCCTGTCTTTACTTAGAGTGTACTAAGTCGTTCTTATGTGAAACGATGTTTGTAAGGCATTACTTTAGAAAGATGGCTGTAATTATTATACACTAAAGATACGGTCGTCCGAACATTTTGCTCGATGCGTTCCCCATACAGAGAAACACAAACGTCATCTATAAGAACTAATCAGGCTGCTCGTAAACGTAACCTTGTATGAGCGGCGTGGCGCGGTATTATCGAGGTACAAAGAAATTAAATAAAGCTTTCATCAAAATGTTAATAAAAAAAAAATGTTAAATTTTAATTTTTCATTTTCATTTTCTTTTAAACTTCGGTTTAGTCAAGACCTATTTGGGACCAAATTCGAGGCGTCATTTATCATGCGGTCCGCCCAGTCCTTACGCAGTAATATATAAGTCAATGGTGTATCTATTAGTCGTCTTATGAAACATTCTGTTGCCACTTATCACACAATTCTTAAATCTTCTGAACATGCCTGAGAGATATTTCTCGACGGCATGTAAAGCCTAGTCCGAGGTCCATATAGCGCGGTCACATTATCTTGACGCATCTCTGCGTCTAGTGTCAAGCGTCTCAAGCGTCACGTTAATGTGACCGAGTAGTATATGGGCGTCATAAAAACTCTGACTCCAGTTTAGGCACTAACCACCCAATAAATAAGAATAATAGTTTTCACCGACGAAATATAGGAGAAGGTTTTCAAATCAATGCTTATGATATAAACAAAATATTCAGAGAAATTCAGGTGTGGCCAATTGTCTTTTTCAAGCATCGGCATCCAAATACCTTTCGCACATTCGTCTCAAATTCCTATTGTTCAAATATAAATCGATCTGGACGGCGGGCATTTTACTAGATTACTTGGAATTCCTGAAATGTACGCTCTAGCCCAGAATCCGGTTGTTTGGCGTGACTAGTGTTAACATTAGCTGATATTGCCAGCCTTTTGTCTTAGACTGTACTAAATTAGACAGCTGCTTTAACTTAACTTTGTGTATTTGGAATTCCGTCTTGAGTAAAATATTGGATTAGATGGTGAACAGTAGCGGGAATAAAGTGGTTTATTGGTTTTGGATTTTAGTAAGGCTTTTGATAGACTGACAGATTTTAATGTCTGTCTTGTTTTCCTGTCTTGCCTTGGAAATGGCTCTTTGGACTGGCTGATTGAATTTGTTATTTTCCTTTTCATCATTTATTAAGCTGTTGCCTATGTAAAATAGTGAATAGCCTATGTAAAATTCAGCAGTATCCGGTTAAACTAGAAGCCGTCCGCATCTTAGTGGGAAAATGTTAAGCAGTTGGTGCCGGTGCTGTCACTAGTTACGACAATTCTCTATACTGGCATCCGACTTCTAAAGAATTTTTAGGTGTGTGTTTGCTAGGAGAAGTTTCATAAGATTCGTAAACGAAGACATTCAATAACGTTTGAATGTCTGCTACTACTACCATTAACGGCTCGGAGTCAATAAAATTACTGGTTTTACGATTGTGGAAAATGTCAAATGGTTTGGTAACATCGTTTCATTCATTCTATGTTAAGTGAGTCTCACTTACCACGCTGCGTGGTAAGTGAGACACTGTTGATACTGGCCTGTTTATTACTTTTCATTATCATTTATCAGGTAAAACAAGATTTTTAGATATATCGAAAATGGTTCTGCCAAAACCAATCCACTATCTCTAATTAATTTAGTTAAATACGTTAAACTAATTCAGAATGCTAAATGTGCCCAGTAAAATCAATCCCATATACCTACGTACATATGGAGTCTCCTAATACAGGCTTTTTATTTGCTTAAAAGAAGGCTCCAATCATCAACTTGTTGTTTCTCTCTTAGTTACTGAATAAAAAAATTTAAATTTAATTTTTTTAATACAATTAATTAATCAGCGTTGCCTATTCAAAATCATTACAATTATTTTGGTAAATGAGAGATATTTGAATGTCGGTTATGTTTTAGGCTCGAAGATATCATGGGACATGTGTTCTCATTGTTTAAAAGTAAACAATACTTACTGAACCAGTATCAATTTTGTGCAATGAATGAATCTGTTGTCGCATTTTCTTACCATTTTCAATAGATATTTCCTGATCCAAATCACCCTTAGATAAACGTTTTTCAAATTCAATGTATATCAATATGCCGCAAATAAAGTATGGAAGCACTTCAGACATCACCATAATTGTATTGGAACTCTGCCCATTTCTTGAGACTCTCTTCTGGTTAAATAACTGCACTTTTTCGCTGTTATCGTAACAACTCTTCAGTTTTGGACGCAGGCCAAACAAGGTTTTCATATTATTATTCCGTTTGGGATATTTTATTCCAAGTTAAGAAGAGTTATCGCTTTATTGCATGGAAGAATATTTTCTGGTTATTTAATTTATATGAAACCCTTATCCCGATTAGTATTACAATAGGAGTATGTAAGGATCAACTTACAATTTGAATATCACGGGTTCGAACCCGCCAAGCATACAGGCATACATCATTTGCCTTGCCTTTTCCCAACTATGTTGGGGTCTTCTTACAGTTTATCTGGTTGCAGTTGAATCCCAGAATTTTACAAGGAGTGACTGCCTATCTGACCTCCACAGTACTGGGTCATACGAAACTCCTTGGTAAAACATTACCGCGACACCTGGCCATTACTTTTTCAAACGATGAAGAAAAATTTGAATATATGTGACAATCACCAGCCCATTCCTTCTCATAGAAAGAAGGCTTGGGGTCCAAGGTCCAAGCAGTAGGAAAATTATAGGCTTAGGCCCGTAATCCACCAAAGCGGAGATGTGCCAAGCGGAGAGGAGATTGCCAAATTCGAATTGGCACATCTCCTCTCCGCTTGGCACATCTCCGCTTTGGTGGATTACGGGCCATATTATGCATATGGTATGTCATGTAAGGATCGTACTAGAAGGCGTTTTGTAATAGTGTACACATTTCGAGTATTTCTCGAATCTAACGCATTTGCATTCTAAGTACATATTATTCGATTGATCACACCTACTCTTAAATCTGGAAAAGTACACAAAACACTGATAGCATCTTTTAATGAGCACCAAAGTAGAGACAAATACATGGCTGGCGTCGAAATCAACAGCTATTGTTGTGTGGCCCTGACTCCTGACTCGTGCCCTAACGACTGGGTCTCGTGAGGCGCCTTATAAAGACGTGTTTTGTGTATATTTCTTATTTATAATACTACCTACCTCCTAGTAACTAACTAATATATTATAACTAGCTGTTGCCGGTGCCCTTCGTTCGCCTGAAATTATTATAAAAATATTACTCACCGTTTTTAATCGGACTTTGTTACAAATTTCAGGGGTTTTAATGCTTATTGCACGAATCCCTAATTCTTATTCTAAAATAAATCAAATCAATAAAAATTGACGAAGTTAAAGCGCGTCAAAGATCATGGAGTGGGGCTTGAAACGTCACTTGAAGGTACAAAATGTACTAGCATATGACGTCACACGAGTTTTCGAAGCAGTGTTTCGTCTTAATTTTTTTGTTTACGTGAAAAAATAAAAAATATATGGTCAATATTTTTTGAAAATCTATCTGACGGACTAATTAGTTGTGTGTTTAAAAGTGTTAGTACCGTATATACTTTCATATGCATTCTGTAGAAAGTTAGAAACCAAATATTAAAAAAGTTACAAACACACACTGCAATTTAATTTATTTTTATGTATAGATTTTATTTATAAGTAAAGACTAGTGACGTAACGACTTCATTGGCGTCAAACGCCCGCCGCACATACTTACACGTACTTAAACATAATTGGGGAAATGTGCATGCACTGTAGGTAACACACATCCACGAGACATGTCTTTCGTGTATTACAAGTTTGTTATGTAGCTATGTCATGTTCTTATAGATTTGGAGCTCCTGGGAATAAGCCTTTCACGGTTCGTAGCTTAATTGGAATAGCTTATTTTACCCTTTACATACACTTTGTTAAGATTGTTGTCAAAATTTCGGGCCACTCACAACCTGTAACGCCTGCCAAAGATCTACAAATATGACAGCCGGGACCAAGGGCTTAATAGCGTGCTTTCCGAGACACGGAGGAAACTCAGTATGAAATTAGTGGTCACGTATTCACAGACCCACCTAGGCAAACGCGGCTTCACCTTACCACAGATATTATAATACTAACCTTACGATTGATCCGAGCGGCTGTTATTATCTAGCTACTCTTCGTGGATTACAAGTATGTTATGTAGCAATGTCATGTTTGTAATTTGCTTGGAGTACAGCAGTCATCTCATTTATGATTGTGTGTTCATCATCTTAATTTGTTTGCTGGTCTTGTGTTTAAACTTCAACAGTTTACATAACATATCACGCATTGTAATCCCCGAAGGGTTAGGCAAAGGTGTACCCATTAGGGGACCCACATTTCGCCAGTTATGTTTAATCCCCATTTAATAGGGGGTGAGCCTATTGCCATCAACCAGGCACAAATCTGTCTCCGTGGCTGCTACTGAGAAATTCCTCATGGACATCCCCAATAACACTTTGCCCGACCTGGGAATCGTCCTCGATCTCATGCGCAGCAGTCGCACTTGCGACCACTAAACCAACAAAGCAGCCATCTCATTTATGATTGTGTGTTCAGCATCTTTATTTGTTTGCTGTTCTTGTGTTTAAGCTTCAAACATTGTATTTGCCGTTAATTTCGCCATTACCGTTATCCGGTTTGTGACAATAGCCAGTCAAGTCATAACCTCTGTCTGGCAGGCTACCGAGAATCTAAATAAGATAATTGTGCGTTGATGAAATGATTTGTCTTGGCTCGTATTGAAACATGAAAGATTAATGTGTCTGCTTGATTTAAATTGTACCCTGGACAAAGATTTTTGAAAACTGTTTCGCTTATTTGGTTTAGTATTGAAAGTATATTTTATCTCGGTTTTATTTTACTTGTGGTCAATCAATTAATCGAAACGTTTACTTCAAGTAAGTCAGGTACAGACACTTTTCAATTTTCGGATAGCAAACACAACGAATGAAATATATCAAAAGTCCCAGTCACAATGAGTAACTAACGGCCGAATACTGGAACGACACTCAAATATTTAAGGGCTGCTTAAACGTTTGAGCAGCTCCTAAACTTTAATTTCGTATACACAAACGTCTTTTTTGAGTATCTGTTAAATATAAGTGCTTCTTAAATTAAGTGGTGCTCAAACACCACTCAGTTTAAAAATCGTATACAGGAACGCTACTCAACGTTATTTATCTGTCAAATCAACTGTCAAACTGATTTGAGCAGCCCCTATATCTGAGAGTGGTCGTGAGGTCCCTCAAATCAACTTAAACCTATTAAAACTAAATAAAAAAGTGATAAAAATGTCTTTATCGTCCTTGTCTTTACTTTCGAATCACGAAAGGCCAACTGGGAGCCGCAGAAATAAAGAAATGTTGAACGCTTTTGAAAAGTACAACGAGAGGGAGTTTGTTTCACGGTTCCACATCTCGAAAGAAACTGTTTTATATTTGGACTCTGTATTTATTTATTTAAATAAGTAAATAAAGAAATATTATGATAAAATAGAAGAAAAATCAAGTCTACATTTGCTTCGGCAATGTTTTTTTTAGACCTATGTTTGAGGTTTTCATAGAGGTGTCCGAGTTGCTGCCATGTCCTGATGCCGCTCACAGCAACAGCATTATACTGTTAGCACACTGTATCCCAAGCAGCTCGCTTCTTCAAAATTATATTGCCGTTTGTCTCTTTATTTTCTTATATGATTTTTTGATATCTGAAATATTTAACATATTATTTACAATATGAAACAGTTAGAAATTACACTTAGGATCTGTGAAATGATGAATGTAACACATTCATCATCATGTGCATTATCTGGCAGTATTTATACCTGTAGGAATCTAAAAGTAATTGTACTGTGGCGTAGCTACGTGTTTCAGATGGTGCCTAAGTGGTCACAAGTTTCAATGGATAAGTAAGTGCTTGCAACAGATACAGGCAACAGTTGCCCTCAGCTCCTGACTATGTACGAGAATGTTAGAGGCATGGATACTAACAAAATATTACATGCACCAGGCTCTTGCGGCTAAACGAGTGTAAAGTACAGTATTTCATTGTTTATTTATGTACTTACTTTTTTATTAGTTCCAAGAGCATATCTTTCTCAGCAGGTGTATAATTGCATTAACGTTTCTTCATCTTCTCCATCGTGAATCAAATAATAAGTAATAACTTTACTTATACTTCGTAAAATCGCGCGTAAAATGTCAAGTGTGACGTTCCAATCTCGACAATTATGTCAAGAAATTTTCTTTTCTTATGACGTCTTCTTTCGATATCCATCCGTTTTTTATGTATATAAATACATAATTTCAATCGTAATTCAAACCAAATGTATATTACCCTGTTTTATTTCAACTGATTAAATAATTATAGAAAATAATTGTTCAATGAAGACTGCGTAAAACGAATACGAGACGTAAACTAAATTATTTTGTAACTGAGAACGTGCTGAGATCAATTTTTTAGCAGGATGTTGCCATGATGTAAACATTTGAGGACTGCTTGGCTAATCACGGTTTCAAATTGCTTGAGTGGCGTTTGTGTATACCATTTAAATTTGAGGGATGCTTAAATTTAAGTAGCTTTTAGGTGATTGTGAGATTTGAGTGGCGTTCCAGTATTCGGGCGTTAGTTTGATGTTTAGATTGCGACAGGCCCGTTTACATCTTGTATAGAACATTTGTAATAAATAAATATCACAATAAATATTACAATCTTTCACTAAACCCATTACAAAACCTATCCATACTACGAAGGCAATAAAATCTATTTCGGTAATTCGGTTCCTAAACCACATCCGCGTCAAACAACTCCTAACGTGTCGTAACTCCGAATGTTGTTCCGTGTACCGACAGATGTGCTCAGTAGGTCAACCTTAAACGTAAACAGTGTTTATACAGACACCTGCGATGCAATAAAATGGTCGTTAAATCGTGGCCATATAGGCCATAGGGCTGCCCGCCCACAGTGTTTGGGAGAGCTGGATGGAATGTGGGTTCGGAGTTCTGAGGTGATGTTTGTGGTTAGCGTGTGTGTATGTCCAGATCTGTTAAATGAGGAAGGAGGAGTTTATCACTACATATTATAAAACAAAGTGCTCCACCGCATCTGTCCGTCTGTCTGTTCGCAATAAACTCAAAAACTATTGCACCGATATTCATGCTATTTTCACCAACGGATCGAGTGGTTCTCGAGGATGGTTTTAGTATATTAACTGTCAAGTTTTTGACAACCACGCGGGCGAAGCCGCGTTCATCAGCTAGTATTATGTTAAAGAACACCTTGCTAGCATCACCGTGCTGATGCTGTTTGGGTAGAAAAGGAAGAGGCAATAGCTTAACAGGTGACATTGATCGTTTTCATAGCTCCACTCAGAATCCTTCGCTGCTTTTGGGATTCAATCTATTCCCTTGAACTAAATTTCCAAAAGTAATCTTCTTTTTTCTGCCACTGACATGATAGTATTTTAAATTAGTTGGCCAGAAACTACGCCACCTGTACGACGCGTCGTATTTTGTCGTTATTTGACGACGTCGCGTCGTCGCGTCGCGACACGACGACGCGACGTCGTCAAATAACCCATTTACAGACTCCTTTGAATTTTCAAAAAAGAGTCTGTTTGATATTCAGAAAGTTCAAGCTAATTACTGGTTCAAAGACGTAGATCTTTATGGAGAAGAACGGACATCGCGAATATTTACAGACATGTGCCCATCTCAACGTTTCTTCTGACAAAGCAAGCATCAGCCCTGTATCACGTGGGTGAAGCAATGCATCACCCACCAACTGGAACGCTGGAGTTTCCGGAGGCTAAAATTAAACCGAAGCGCTCCTTGGTCATAACTTTACATTGTAACCATTTGAATTTACTACTTATTTATATCACTTTTAAAATCACTCGTTTTCTTTGATCTTTTGTGCCGTACAGAACATAGATAATATGATTCTTTGACTTTAATCGTCTGTCATTTTTCTCTGTCAATCTTGATCCAAATGCAGTAGCTATAGGTATATACGACTAGGTGACACTGTCCACCACTTGTTGTAGTACCAGGGGCTTTAAAAATGTCCACTTTAGCAAATTTAGCAAATCATAATATGAATTGCGTTAAAATTTGTAAAATGGTCACCAACGCACTTTATTAAAGTGGCCATTTCAGACTGCCTGTTCCTGCTTTTTTTAATTTGAGTATATTCGGTTTTTTTTTTAAACACTGCAATTGTATGGCCCGGTAGGAAAAAGAGACGTCGAAACGTGAAGAATTTGACGCAAAAATTCGTCGCAAGAAAGCACATCTATTTCTAAATATTTAAACAGCAATTCCATTAAAATAAAACAACACATTTAAAAGCATTATAGGTATTATCGTTCTAATGAAAAGAAATTAAGTGTAATCAAATATTATAATGAATTCACACTTAAGTTGTCCCGTATACTCGTAAAACGTATATTATATACGTATAATGAACTAACACTTCGCCCACGACTTCGTCCGCAAAAACTCGTAGCTCGCAAAAACTCGTAGCTCGGCTAATATGCATGATATAAATATAATTGACAGTCTAAAAGCGGGACGAACGACATAGCTTTCTGCCAGTACTTAAAAGATATTTTAGAATTGGATCGTTAGTTCTGGATATTACCCCCTAAGCCCCTACATACAAACTTACTAACTGCCTCTTTATAGTATCAGTATGGATATGCAATAAATAAAACTGTTCTCATTTCATAAATTAAATGCAAAATCAAACAAACCAATGTTTCTCATTATGTTTATGATACTCTAAGTCTTGTGGAGTTCTTTCCAATTTTACATGATATACGACTTTCCTATTAGTTTACAATTAATTTATTTTAAGAATTCTTCGGTTCTTATTTATTAATGTGGTGTAATTTATGAGTTTTTCTATAACTAATGAAGTATTATCGATGTTTTTATGAGCTTGGACAAAAACGACATCTTTTTAATGCAAATATACATAATATTATAATATACTAGCTGCCCGCGGTTTCACCCGCGTGGAGACTGTAAAAACAATCCTTGATGCGGATTATATATCATTCTAAAACTTCAGCTCGATCGGTGCAGAACTTTTTGAGTTTTTGAAGCGTACACAAACCAACATAACATTTTTATATATATATAATATAATATATATATATATATAAAAATAGTGTATAATAAATATATAACATATATAAACTCTTTTGCAAAAAAAACGGGCACTTCATATTTTTTTCTCTACTTCAATGAAGAAGGACAAGTAAGAGGTTTTATTAATTTGACGATGTATTGGCATGTTATTTGAAGAATCCTGGCATGATTCTGTACGTTCCAAATTTAAATTTTGAAATTAACAAAAGGAAAATAATGATTATTGTAGATTATTGTAAAATTGCTTTACTATTGGCGCGAATTGCTGAAACGATTTTATTACTGATTACTAAAATTTTAAAACTTTTTGGATATTTTCTGCAAATTAAACAATTTTATCTTTCTTTTTACATTAAATACCACTTTTTGACATGAGTGATAAAGCGATAAGGGCCGGTAAAATTATAGCCCTACTTGAAGAAGGTTGTTCGCAAACTTACGTGTCTCAGCGGCTAAATGTGAGTCGTTCAACTGTCCAGAGGACTTGGCAACGGTATCAAGAGACCGGTTCGGTCAAAAGAAGACCCGGTTCGGGAAGAAAACGACGCACAGAACCAAGAGATGACCGCTTTTTGGTGAGTCAGGCCTTGCGGAATCGTAAGGCGTCAAGTGTGAACCTGAAGAAGAGCCTTGAAGAAGTAAGAGGAGTAGAAGTTAGCTTGTGGACCGTCAGGAGGAGGCTTTTGGCTGCCAATATCAGGAGTTACCGCTCGGCTCGGGGACCTAAATTACTCCGTGAGCACCGTGTTGCTCGACTTCAGTTTGCTCGAAACTGTGCTTCATGGACTCTGGAGGACTGGAATAAAGAATTGTTTTCTGATGAAGCTAGAATCTCTTTGTGTGGAGAGGACCGACGCCGGCGAGTGCTACGAAGACCACGGGAACGCTATGCGGAAGTGTGTTTCGAAGAAATCACTCCTTATGGCGGAGGCTCCGTTATGTTTTGGGCAGCAATTAATTTGACGGGGCGTACGGAGTTAGTTCTCATAGAAAATGGAACATTAAATGCACACCGGTACATAATGGAAGTCCTAATTCCATATGCACAACCCGCATTGACTGCACTTGGGGAAGATTCCATTTTTATGGACGACAATGCTCGCCCGCACCGTTCTGGCGACGTGGAAGCGTACATGCAAGAAGTTGGGATCCGTCGTTTAGATTGGCCAGCTCGAAGTCCTGACCTCAATCCAATTGAGCATGTCTGTGATGTTCTAAAGAGACGGGTAAGATCAGTGCAACATGCTCCACAAAACATCAGGGAGCTAAAAAGAGTCATTGCAGAAGAGTGGGAACGTATTCCTCAAAACGTCATTAAAAACATCGTGGAAAGCATGCCCAGAAGTATTCAAGCTGTGATTTTGGCAAGAGGAGGTCTCACTCGTTATTAGGTTATTACATTTGTAACTTTATTTAATTAAACAAAGTAAAAAAATCTTCTTGTCTTTATTGCCGACCACTTCTTATTGTTTGGCCGTGTACATCGGATTTAAAGAATTTATAGATTTTTTTTTTTAAATTGCCACAGTTCACTTCACGCGTATTAATTTACACGATTATAAGTATACAGACTACGTCAAACAATTAAATTTCATTGAATTAACTCAAATCGACCTTAGAACGTAAATTTCCTAAGGTGCCCGTTTTTTTTGCAAAGGAGTGTATATATATAGATGTGTTATATCCTTGATGCTAGCATAAGACAAAAATAAACATTTTGAAAGGTGTGCCAGTAGAAATTATATTATAGGTTCTTTGTCGAACGTACCATAGAATGCAAAAAACGACATCTCCGGGGTTATGGGCTATTTCGTAACCAAAGCATATACTTAAATCACATGCAGGTGATGCTAGGACAGCAATTTGTCATTGACCGTAGATTGATATCGCAGCATTTAGAGGTATTTCAATAGCACTGATGTACGTTAACTTTACCGAAAGGAACTAATAATAATACCGGACTTTTGTAACCTTCAAGAGTAGGTAAACAATTAAGTACTTAACAAAAACAATTACCTGTACATAAATATTATGTATCAAGTATTCGTTAAGCAGTTTTCATTTACTTGAACATGTTTTTGTTAATTATGAATATATATGTTAAAACTAGTCACGCTACAGTTTTTGTTGAATATGTTATGTTAGATTTTACGACATTTTAATAACTTGCGATGTAGGATGAGGAATAATGAGGATGTATGCTGGGTTTTCTTGTTGTAAACTTAGTGAAGGACAAATTGTTAGAAGCCTCAAATTTTATATAGTTCGTAATTAGTAATACACACATCAAAAGTGTCTAGGGATCAACATATATTTTTGCAATAACTTTTCTCCTGATTGATATTAATTAAAATTTTCTTTAAGGATTCATCAAATAAAGTGTTTTCGTTTGTCACAGTAACGATAAACCAAGTCACCTTTGCATTAATAAAGAAATTTGCCATTTTCCTAATAAAGGGATTTTTGACATTTGAACCACTAACATTAAAGTTCGAAAAAAAGACTGAAATAACACATTTTTCTGATTAAAACCAACGTTATTATGGAGCGGCGACGTCATTTAAGCAGGGAAGAAATGCTCAGAGCCGTGGGAATGATAGAAGCTGGTTCCCGGCAACGTACTGTGGCTTTAGCTCTGAATACAAGTCAGAGTGTTATCAGTCGACTTTGGACACGTTACCGAAGCACTGGTACCGTGGCTGAGCGCCATGGAGGACGGTATCGCTGCACCACACGGAGACAAGACCGATACATTCAAATCTTAACTCGAAGAGCTCCAACAATAACCGCCATGATGTTAGCCGTGAGGCTTCATCACTCTTCAGGGAACTTAATTAGCGACCAAACAGTCAGAAACCGCTTGCATGAAGTGAACCTTCATTCCCGAAGACCGCTACGGGTACCACCTATAGCAATGCACAATCGTAGGATTCGATATCAATGGGCTCTTGAACACAGAAATTGGGCAGAAGAACAATGGCGTTTCGTGTGCTTTTCTGATGAGTCTCGTTTTGGTATGAGACCGGATACAAGACGTATACGACACTGGAGAACCCCTGGACGCCAACAGCGATTAAAATCCTGCCAGGAAGTCCATCCTTATAGTGGTGGAACCATCATGGTATGGGCGGGTATTTGGATCGGCGGAAGAACTGAGTTGATTTGGATCAGAGGCAACCTCAACGCTCAAATTTATGCTGAGACGATTGTATCAGACGTCATCGTTCCTCTACAAGTGCAAATCGGTCCCTTATTTCAGATAAGGCATGATAATGCACGACCGCACACCGCAAGAGTTATAAGACAGACTCTCGCCGCAGCTAACATCAATGTCCTGCCCTGGCCTGCTCAGTCGCCAGACTTGAACCCGATTGAGCATGCATGGGATATGCTACAGAGAAGAGCTCTGCCGAATATGGAGGGTATCCAGTCGCAAGAAGACCTTTTTTTGTTGTTGCAACGAACATGGGCGGCCATTCCACAGCGTGATTTGGATGAACTCATTTTGAGTATGCCAAACCGATGTTCTTGTGTTGTTAGTGTTCGCGGTAGAAACACGGATTATTAATTGTTTAAGTTACCCAATAAAATTTTATAGAAAACTGTTATTTCAGTCTTTTTTTCGAACTTTAATGTTAGTGGTTCAAATGTCAAAAATCCCTTTATTAGGAAAATGGCAAATTTCTTTATTAATGCAAAGGTGACTTGGTTTATCGTTACTGTGACAAACGAAAACACTTTATTTGATGAATCCTTAAATAAAATTTTAATTAATATCAATCAGGAGAAAAGTTATTGCAAAAATATATGTTGATCCCTAGACACTTTTGATGTGTGTAGTTTGTTTCTCAGTCATTTGCGACTGATACAATTAAACCAAAAATATGACTAGATAACTATAGGGAATTTCTTGACTCAAAATACTATCAAAGACTTCATGTGGTAATACAAAACATTGTTCTTCTTAGTGTGTCGATGACAATTAAAATTGTGTCGGCCCAAAGTTTATCGAGTGTATTCGAGAGACACTAGACACCATCTTTCGCAGTTTCCTTGTCTAAAATATATCGTATACAAGCTTGTATATTGTTTATTAAGTTGTAAAGTTTATTACCCATTATTTTATTATCATTAGTTTGCAATGAAATTAAAATTGTTTTCGTAATTTGAAGAAATTTATCGTTCAGTAATAGGTATTTGTTAAGTTATGTTTTTGTCATAACTCATAACTTCATAAGTTAGTTTGTGTTGTGTTGGAGTTAGGAATATCATTGGAATAGCGAATACTTGATCGTGGGAATTGTAGGGGATCGGACTGACTCAAAAAAATATGATTCTGTTTAGTCCGTCAGTTAGATTATCGAAAAATATTGGATACGTGTTTTTTGTTTTATCAAATCAATAAAAATTGACGAAGATAAAGCGCGTCAAAGATCATGGAGTGGGGCTAGAAACGTCACTTGAAGGTACAAAATCTACTATCATATGACGTCACACGAGTTTTTGAAGCACTGTATCGTCTTCATTTTTTGTTTAGGTGAAAAAAGAAAATATACGTGTCCATATTTTTTTTGAAAATCTATCTGACGGACTAATTAGTTTTTTTTGTCCGATCCCCTATTGCGTCAAAATCGAACTGTTTCTTTCGTGTCACTGTGCCAACTACTGAAATTATAAGGATTCATTCTTTGTTTTAATTCATTGAAAAATAGAGAAGGCTTTTAAGCATTATTCTTATGTTGAATAATTGGGCCATCTTTCCAGGTGCACACTAAACAAACTTGTCTCCTGCACACTGCAGTTAGTATTAAAAACAAAAAATTGTCCAATAGCAAACATGACATTTGACAGAACGCTGCCACTCCCATCAAATGATATGTTTGAACATTGAGATGTAGTCGTCAATTACGAAATGACAGGTGCGCGAAATGTCAAATGAATCGCTGGGTGGTCCTTTTAAATCTTGTTAAATTATTGCTGTGATTATGGTTCCATTTCGAAATTGGAAAAGTCTTAAAAAAGGAAAAAAGTAACTTATTTAAAAAATATATATATATAAAAAAAAAACATAATATTTCATTTCACATGGACCTAGATAGGCACTTAGTCAAAGTCAAAGTCAAAGTCAAAGTCAATTTTATTTGTGTAACATAGGTAGTGAATACAGTTCTTAAATTAATGTTAGATCGCTATGTTATGCCAAAAGACGTACAAATATTTATGGTTGCATAGCATGCGAATTAATAAAAGAAAAATTTATCATGCGAGAGGTAAACACAAATTATTTGGTAGGTATGTCAAAATTAATAGAATTATGCTAAAAACAAGTATTATAAAATGTCATAATATCAAGTAAATTCTACAGCCAAAAAGAAATAAAAATAATAATAATAACAAATGTCAAATTCGGCTAGAAATCGTCTATTGTGTGTATTCTCCAGTCAAAATAAATAAATAAGTCTACATTAATTTATCATTCAGAAATTCATCAATAGTGTAATAACATTTTTCAATTAATAACAATTTTAACTTTTTTTTAAATTGAGTAACATTTAAATGTTTATTTAATATGTTTAATAGTCGAGAATAGGGTGCACGGTTCGGGTTGGTCGTTTCCTGTGAAGAAGAATCGGCAAGAAACTATATGGGCTTTTAAAATTATTTAACTAATTAAAAAATTAATTAATTAATATAATAATATAAATATTATATATAATAATAATAATAATAATAATATTATATTATATTATTATATTTTTTTATTTATTATTATTATTATTTATTAATATATTATTTATTAATTTATTATTTTATTTATTTTTTTTTTAATTTTTTTTTTTTAATTTTTTTTTTTGTGTTTTGTACCCATAACACAAGCTCTGCTTAGCTTGGGACTAGATGGCGTTGTGTGATAGTTGTGGAATATTATTATTATTATTATTATTATTATTTGGCTTTACAATATTATTTGACAGAAAGCAAAAAAGTCCTAATAAAGACTGACGACTGAAGCGACTGGTAGAGAATGCCTTGTGGCATTAAGTCCGCCTATGTACCACTCTTGTGCATGAAGTTTAAATAAATAAATAATAAATTCAAAATCTCTTAGTCGAAAGTTATTCTTTTTATTCCCATTATTGTACATAGTAATAGCCGCCGACCAATTGGACTTATAATTACGGAAATACACCTGCCGTAGTGTAGGCTGGGCTTTTGACTTCCTAGTACATTTTGTAGTGTGGGTGACCGTTGTATAGATTCAAATTAATTGTATTTAACTGACGCCAGCACGTCAAGGTACTACAAACTGAATTTTTTTTTTAAAAGATTTACGACTTTATCACTAAAGCATTCGGTTCAAGGTTGATTAGGAAAATTTGGCTGTTTCGGGTAGCTTGATGTGCTGGTGTCTGTACATCGAGTTTTTTACGGTTCCGTACCTACCTCAAAAGGAAAAAAACGGAACTAAAAAAAACCAAATAAACTTATAGGATCACTCGTGTGTCTGTCTGTCTGTCAGAACACTCCGAACATTCCCCCCCCCCCCCCCCTTATCTCCGAAACTACAAAGCCTAAAATTTTGAAAAAGATACTGAAATTAGTTCAACACTTATTTAAAGGAAAACCTATACGAAGTTTATGGTGCTAAAATACCATGGACAATCTCTCAATATAATTACAATGGCACGGAACCCTTTATGTGTACTTGCACTTGGCCAGTTTTTTTTTGTAAGTGCGTTTAAGAATTCGTTTCCGGAAATGTCCTACACCCCATAGCAATCTTGAAACCCATTTTCCTGTAACGTCTCCAACTAATCTATTCTATAACTAAATCCATAACTCCTCTTTAAACAAGCGCACTTTAAACTAAATATCAATAAAAACCCTCAGCTATAGGCCATACAGCCCATTATCGGCCATCAATGACACTTGGGCTGCACAATTACTGTCCCCGCTAGTTTCTAGTCGGCGTTAACAACCTAATGGGGGAAATTACTAGCTTTCATGCTAACTGATGCCGACAACACTTCCTTTTAGAAGTACTTGAGGAATGTGTGACGGAGGTTTCAATGCTTTTCTTTCAGGGCTTAGGATTTGGGTGGGTGAGCGTGTCTATGTCGAGGCTATGATGCTTTGTGTAATTTATTTCATCACTGCTGCTCTCAAAATGTTGACAAGAAATCGTGAGGAAATTGGTTCGTCTTAGAACCAAAATTCGAAGACAGGCAAAGTTGGTTTCGGCTGTAATTTGAAGATCTTTGACATTCGTTCCAAGTCAGTGGCCTAGAGGTCTGACAACCAGTCTTACCAAGGGTATCATATTACCCAATACTAATTTCGGTTCTAGAGGTCATGCAGTTGCTCCATGTAAAATACTGGTATTCAGCTGCATCCGCTTAGACTGAAAGCAAACCCCAACATAGTTAGGAAAATACCACGCAAATGATGATTCTTCCCTTGAGGCATTTCTGAGCTAAGCTAATATTTCCTATAATTTGAACACAGTCGTTACCCACCAGACACGCCTAGGATCTCTACCAGTTGAGTGAGTGATTACGTCGGCACTTGAACGTAGTTTGTCGTAAAAGCTGTTATCCGCTACATGTAATAGATTGGTTCCTATGGCGCACTCGTGACGTAACTATACGTGGCGGTTAGAGTTAGGGAATGACCACACGTATCGACGTTCCGGACACTTGAGACGGTTAGAAAGAAACTTTATATCCATGTATTAAAAGCGAATAGAACTCGAGTCGCGCATGCAGAACCATACCGTGAGGATGACTTCTTTTTCTTTTTTTCCTTACTCAGGGCAGTTTTATTCCGCTGCAGGGCAAAGACAGACAGGAGGGGGTCACTGTCTCTCAAAATAGAGCCACTCTTCGTTAATAGAGTTCAGCACTGATGTACGTTAACTGTACCGAAAGGAACTAATAATAATACCGGACTTTTTAATGCTTTTCTTTTGGGGTTTGAGGATTTGGGTGGGTTAGCGTGTGTATGTCGAGGCTGTGATGCTTTGCGTTATTTATTTTATAACCAATGCTCTCGAAACGTGGACAAAAAAATAGCGTGAGGAAATTGGCACATCTTGTAACTAAAACTCGAAGACAGATCTTTGACATTCGTTTTATGTAGGTAATCAGTGGCCCAGAGGTCTGACAACCAGTCTTAACAATGGGTATCATATTACCCAATACTAATTCGGTTCTAGAGGTCATTCAGTTGCTCCATGTAAAATACTGGTATTCAGCTGCATCCGCTTAGACTGAAAGCCAACCCCAACATAGTTCGGATAATACCACGCAGATGATGATTCTTCCCTTGAGGCATTTCTGAGCTAAGCTAATATTTCCTTTAATTTGAACACAGTCGTTACCCACCAGACACGCCTAGGATCTCTACCAGTTGAGTGAGTGATTACCTCGGCACTTGAACGTAGTTTGTCGTAAAAGCTGTTATCCGCTACATGTAATAAACTCTTTTGCAAAAAAAACGGGCACTTCATATTTTTTTCTCTACTTCAATGAAGAAGGACAAGTAAGAGGTTTTATTAATTTGACGATGTATTGGCATGTTATTTGAAGAATCCTGGCATGATTCTGTACGTTCCAAATTTAAATTTTGAAATTAACAAAAGGAAAATAATGATTATTGTAGATTATTGTAAAATTGCTTTACTAATGGCGCGAATTGCTGAAACGATTTTATTACTGATTACTAAAATTTTAAAACTTTTTGGATATTTTCTGCAAATTAAACAATTTTATCTTTCTTTTTACATTAAATACCACTTTTTGACATGAGTGATAAAGCGATAAGGGCCGGTAAAATTATAGCCCTACTTGAAGAAGGTTGTTCGCAAACTTACGTGTCTCAGCGGCTAAATGTGAGTCGTTCAACTGTCCAGAGGACTTGGCAACGGTATCAAGAGACCGGTTCGGTCAAAAGAAGACCCGGTTCGGGAAGAAAACGACGCACAGAACCAAGAGGTGACCGCTTTTTGGTGAGTCAGGCCTTGCGGAATCGTAAGGCGTCAAGTGTGGACCTGAAGAAGAGCCTTGAAGAAGTAAGAGGAGTAGAAGTTAGCTTGTGGACCGTCAGGAGGAGGCTTTTGGCTGCCAATATCAGGAGTTACCGCCCGGCTCGAGGACCTAAATTACTCCGTGAGCACCGTGTTGCTCGACGTCAGTTTGCTCGAAACTGTGCTTTATGGACTCTGGAGGACTGGAATAAAGTATTGTTTTCTGATGAAGCTAGAATCTCTTTGTGTGGAGAGGACCGACGCCGGCGAGTGCTACGAAGACCACGGGAACGCTATGCGGAAGTGTGTTTCGAAGAAATCACTCCTTATGGCGGAGGCTCCGTTATGTTTTGGGCAGCAATTAATTCGACGGGGCGTACTGAGTTAGTTCTCATAGAAAATGGAACATTAAATGCACACCGGTACATAATGGAAGTCCTAATTCCATATGCACAACCCGCATTGACTGCACTTGGGGAAGATTCCATTTTTATGGACGACAATGCTCGCCCGCACCGTTCTGGCGACGTGGAAGCGTACATGCAAGAAAGTTGGGATCCGTCGTTTAGATTGGCCAGCACGAAGTCCTGACCTCAATCCATTTGAGCATGTCTGGGATGTTCTAAAGAGACGGGTAAGATCAGTGCAACATGCTCCACAAACATCAGGGAGCTAAAAAGAGTCATTGCAGAAGACTGGGAACGTATTCCTCAAAACGTCATTAAAAACATCGTGGAAAGCATGCCCAGAAGGATTCAAGCTGTGATTTTGGCAAGAGGAGGTCACACTCGTTATTAGGTTATTACATTTGTAACTTTATTTAATTAAACAAAGTAAAAAAATCTTCTTGTCTTTATTGCCGACCACTTCTTATTGTTTGGCCGTGTACATCGGTTTTAAAGAATTCATAGATTTTTTTTATAAATTGCCACAGTTCACTTCACGCGTATTAATTTACACGATTATAAGTATACAGACTACGTCAAACAATTAAATTTCATTGAATTAACTCAAATCGACCTTAGAACGTAAATTTCCTAAGGTGCCCGTTTTTTTTGCAAAGGAGTGTAGATTGGTTCCTACGGCGCACTCGTGACGTAACCGAACGTGGTGGTTAAAGTTAGGGAATGACACGTATCTGCGTGTGGTTGAAAATCCGGACAGTTGAGGCGGTCAGAAAGAAATTCATGTCCTTGTATTAAGAGCGAATAGTTCTTCGAGGTGTCGAGTTGCGCCGAATCGAACCATAACGAGACGATGGCTCTTCTTTTTCGCGGTTTCTTTATCCATGACTGCTATATCCCGCTGCAGGGCAAATACAAACAGTAGGGAGGGGTTACTGTTACGGAATTATATTGTTCGAAGAGCCACCGCAGCCCTCGAACTGAAGGAACAGGAACAGAAGGAACACCGCGGGAGGGTTTAAGTCAGTAGGAGTCTGACACTCCCTTCTACTTCGCCTAAAGCGAGAGGAGTCAGGGGACGGGGCTACAGCTGTCTCTCAAGCAAGAGCGTTTTTTAGCTCTTCACTAAGGACTTCCAACCGTCACTCTTTGTTATAGAAGTTCAGCTTATCCCGTCATCTCCGTTCGGTGTATATTCAAGTTGTTTTAATTCTACTTCGTAGCAAAGTATTAACCAACCTCCTTTTTTTCCACAGGCTAAATCCGAAGAGCAGCTGGCATGCGAGAAGGAATGGCTGCAAGCTGGTCACATGTGGCTGGCTCACCGCGGAGGCTTCACGGCGGTGGTCAGGGATGGGGAGGCAGACGCCGGCAGGGCCAAGGTCCGGGTGCTGCAGACTGGGGAGATTCTTACCGTTGATGAAGATGATTTGGAGAAGGTAGGTCATATAATTTAGCCTCTTTGTGACTGTGCAGACGAGGGACTTTTGTCGGATTACTTTTTGTCTTGATTGAATAAGCACAATATGGACTAAAGGTACCAACTGCGTACAAAAAGTCTCCTAAATGACCAAGAACATCGATAGACCGGAATGTACTACAGTAAAGCAAATTCGCCGCAAGAAATAGGACTAACGTGCCAAGTCGCTTCACTCACGCATACAGTAGATTTAAGGACCTCATGTACGGTCACAAACACGACATGTCGCATGATTGGCTTATCTTGATTAAAACTGTCGTGTGGCCAAACTTTCTTCCTGGTTGAAGCTTTTCAGGCCAAAAGTCGTGCTTGTGGTTGTGCGCTTGGTCCTTCAAAGTTCGTGGTGATCGCTCGAGAAAAAAGTCCCTCGTCTGCGCAAATCCTATATCTTCCACGTCTCGAACAGTCAGACAACAGGGAGCAAAACCTAAGTTAATGTTCTACATAGATGAGTCCGCAGAACTCGATGACGAGTACTGAACGACCACGATTCTACAAAAGAAAATATCACTAAAGGAATAAGGGATTAAGAAAAGTCAGTCGCTGCAACCAATCCCTATATGATCACTCTCTTACCTTTCAGGCAAACCCACCCCAACTAGAACGCTGCGAGGACACAGCGTCCCTACGCTGCCTGAACGAGTGCGGTGCGCTCAACGTACTGCGCTCGCGTTACGCTGCAGGGCTACCCCACGCCCGCGCCGGCCATGCTCTCCTGGTACTTGGCCCGCCGAAGCGCACCTCGCCTATTTATACTGAGAAGGTAAAAATAACAATCAAAACATTTATTTCAAGTGGGCCAGTTACAGGCACTTTTGAATAGTCGAACAAATACAAAATAAACTAAGCTACAGTTCCAGTCACAAGGCAGAATAACTGTGAGTGTAGTTTTTATTCAACAACATGGGTAAATAAGTATGATAAGCTAGCTTCTAGCTAAATAATATAAAGTAGCCGCACGGGTAGACTTTCAAGATTAAACAAGGTTTGCCGTGCTCGGTCCATGGATGGGTCCGCGCCTCGAAAACCACGTTTTGCTGTTGGTATTGACTGTCAGAGATCTCTGATGGTCGTAATAGTCGTAGACGGGCAAGAAGACGGACATTTTGAAAACCTGTCTACTAAAGAGCATCCTGGTGGGTTGTGAAACTCAGATAGGACCGTCCGTTTAGACCGTAAGCCGATCATTACTTGGCGAAAGGCAAAGCAGATAATGAAGTAAGTAAGAAACTTCAAGTTTCCCCTAACTCCTTGCAATTTATTGATCTCCAGGTGGCAGCGATGTTCCGTGGTTGTCGAGCTGATGACATGCCGCCCCACGTGTTCGCGGCAGCCCAGTCTACTCACCGCTGTATGCTGGCTTCCAGAAGGGATAGAGCCATCGTCTTCCTTGGCAGGTTCGTATATTTTGTACTAGATGTTACCTATAACTTCCGTTTGCGTGAAATTATTCTAAAAAGTATGAATTCCCGTTTGGAATAGGTTTGCTACCAATTTCAAGAGTTTTCATTGTAAACCCCTTATGGAACCCCTTATTCTTACTCTAAAATAATTAAAGAAATCCATCGAGTGGTTTGGAAGATATGAGTGTTTACAGAATATTAAAAAGAAAAATAGGTGCGAAAAACATAACCCTTTCCTTGCAGTCTGGTAATAAAATCAAAACCAAAAGTCATTTATTCAATGCTGATAATCATTTATCATCAGCACTTTTCGAACGTCAAAATTTATTTACAAGAGACAGTCCCCCAAAACGCCCACCCTTCGACACTTCCTAGTGTTTTAGCTGGGAAGAAGTGGCGGCACAAACTCCTTAGCAATACATAATTATGTCAGTTAGAAAAAATGTAGTTCTCTCAGGTATTGAGTTAATTCAATAACAAACAAGGCCACAGATTAATTGAATTAGGTAATTTCAGTGGTACAGATTTCATTCGAATTGTTATTTTGAAGAACTATGGTTTGTCCTCACAAGTGCTTCAGTTTATATTGTCGTGTGTAGTTTGTGTTTGTTTATTCCATTATTTTGATTGGTTATTACATACTAGCACTTAAAAAAATATATGCTAAAACCGTCCTCGAGAACCACTCTATCCATGGATGAAAACAGCATGAAAATCGGTGCAGGATTTTTTGAGTTTATCGCGAATCACGTGGCGGAGGACTTTGTTTTATAATATGTGATAAGTGGATCAATTAATTGGTAAAAAACTACGGGTATTAAATATTTACGGCACGGTTGGCGCAGTGACTGAGCGATTGGACTGCTGCGCTGCGCGTCGTGGGTTCGATCCCCGCACGGAACAAATATTTGTATGCCCTACAGATATTTTTTGTTCCGGGGCTGGGTATTTATGTATGTGAGTTTATAAGTTTGTGAACGCACCCACGAAACAGCAGAAATTCCTAGTGCGGGCAACGTTTAAAAAAGGGTTTTTGTTAATTTTCTTTCGGATTTGGTATTAATAAACAGGGCAACAAAAACATAATCTAAACCCGTGTACTGAGTATTTCTACTGCGTTTGCGTTATCTGAGTTTTATTACTTTCCAGAAAAATTAACGGTTTATCAGACCACAAAACCACAGATAATAATATAATACTATAAAACTAACTTCCAAACTCCAAACCTATTATTAATAACAACATCAACAAACAATTATTAATACAGTACTAATCACAGACAAT
Source organism: Diarsia dahlii (assembly GCA_949775195.1). Taxonomy (NCBI): domain Eukaryota; kingdom Metazoa; phylum Arthropoda; class Insecta; order Lepidoptera; family Noctuidae; genus Diarsia; species Diarsia dahlii. The sequence goes on along the minus strand of OX459210.1, from coordinate 6,441,418 downwards.
TAATAACCATTTTCGTTGAAGTATTTATCTTGTCAAAACCTCCTTTGACAAATTATCGCTTGGCGCCATCTATTATAACCAATTCGTTTTAAGGACTGTTAATTTGAACTGGTCAATTAAGAAGTTTATTTTCAAGATCATAATAATGATATTATCTGTCACAGCGTTTGAACTTTAACGTCTCGGTAACAAGATAGATTTTTCTTTAAACTTCTTATTTATTTAACAACTAGCTTTTGCCAGCGGCTTCGCCCGCGTGAAAATGACGATTTTCCATACAAACTTTCATCCCCTATTTAACTCCCTTAGGGGTTGAATTTCGAAAAATCCTTTCTTATTCCTTGTCTACATTATAAAGGAAACCTCTGTGCAAAATTTTAGCTTTCTAGGTCCAAGGGTTTGGGCTGGGCGTTGATGAGTCAGTCAGTCAGTCAGTCAGTCAGGCCTTCTCTTTTTATTTATATAGATTTATGTACACACAGAAGACATCACAGGAAATTAACATAAAAAATCTTCTTCTTTCTTTACTTTTGTCATAACATAACGGCACGCCTGTAATCTCCGAAGGGATAGGCAGAAGTGTACCAACTTTTCGCCATTATGTGTTAAGATAAGACCCATCGTAGTTCAAAGGGAGCGAGCCTATTGCCACCAACCGTTCACAAACCAGGTACCGTGGCTGCTGCAGAGAAATTGAAAAAACCAATAACACTTTTTTTTCTTTTATTGAAAACGTTGCACCACTAGGAATTTCTCTTGTATCGCGGGTGTGTTCACAAACATACAAACTCATATACACAAATACCCAGATCCGGAACAACTATCTAAAGGCCATACAAATATTTGTTCCGTGCGGGGATCCTGAGGACCTGGGTATAGTAGCACCACTAGCAACCACTAGCTAGACCAACGGCAGTCGAGCTTGGCAGGCAGAGGTAGTTCCAAACCATAAAATTGACGAAACCGGCTTTTGACTATGGCCGTTTGTAATTTTCGTTTTTGTCATTGCGTATATAATTAGACCCTTGAAGAACCGCCATACTGTGTCACCATCTCCCGGTCTAACTGTAAGATATGTATGGTGAGCGATAACATATTATATCTCAAGATGTAATATACTATATTAAATTACATCCCATAGTCAAAAGATAGCTTTAAAGCCTTTAAAACAAAGATAGCAATAATAATAAGTATAACGTTTGGTAAATGTCTGTTAGTATATTTTTATTTTTATAGCTCTTATTGAATAACATGTTTATGGCAATAGGAATTAACGGTCACTATTTGAATACGTAATAAGGACATCGAAGGTTGAATAGTGTCGATTTATAATTAGATTTAAATATTTTATTGGCTAATCTACACTATCTACACTAATATTATAAAGAGGAAAGATTTGTACCTATTTTTGTATGTTTGTATGTTTGTAATGAATAGGCTCAAAAAGTACTGGGCCGATTTCAAAAATTCTTTCACCCTTGGAAAGCTACATTCACCCTGAGTAACATAGGCTACTTTTTATCCCTGTATTCCCACGGGAACGGGATCTACGCGGGTGAAACCGCGGGACGTCCGCTAGTTAATTATAAAACTAATCACTTTTTACACGTTTTTAATATTATTATATCTAGATGTGTGGGAAAAACTCGTTATAAAATAAGACAGATGGTCTAGACATTTGTTTAAATTAAGATTGTCTTTTATAAGTTATTTTCTGAGATAATTTTAATAATAATAATAATAATATTCCACAACTATCACACAACGCCATCTAGTCCCAAGCTAAGCAGAGCTTGTGTTATGGGTACTAGACAACTGATAAACATACTTATATATTTCTAAATACATACATATTATAGATAAATTACACCCAGACACAGAACAAATGATCGTGCTCATCACACAAACATTTGTCCTGGGTGGGAATCGAACCCACGACCTCCGGCATAGCAGTTAGGGTCACTAACCACTAGACCAACAGGCCAGTCCAATAATTACGCTAGTATAGATGCTTCAAGTTCAAATGATGATTTACTATAGATATACAGATACCAGCATGGTTCTTGAGCGCTCGGCGGAAGAGTGGGGATCGCTGTGCGCATCGTACACTTTATGACAAATAAAACGCACACCCGTTTATTATTTATTGGTCGTGAGGTAAGTGCAGCAGGAGTAAAGAACAAATCCCGAATGACAGCTATGACGCGATGCGCTACGGGCCAATCACTGCACTTTCCCCGCCCCCGCGTCTCACTTCATATCACCAAAGAGACGCAAAAACTCACTTTTGTGTCAGCGCTCAAGAATCGTGCCGATGATTGTACCTCTACTAATAAGCTCTTCGGGGGGTTACAGGCGTGATATTATGATTACTAGATTCGTACACAACATCACGCCTGCAATTCCCGAAGGGTACGCTAGAGCTGTACCCATTAGTTCATCCACATTTCGCCAGTTTTGCTCAAGGCCCTTGTAAAAGGGGGCGAGCTTATTGCCAGTAACCGGGCACAAATTCAGACAACGTGGTTGCTAATAAGAAATTCCTGATGGAAAAAGCCAATAAAAACTTTGCCTGGCCTGGAAATCGAACTCAGAATCTCATGCACAGAAGTTGCACTTGACACCACTAGTTCAACGAGGTAGTCAGTACGTTTACTATGTTCATAACATGAAAACATCTTTTTTACCTACCCACAGATCCGGTTCCGGCAAAACATCGGCGATGCGTCACTGTGTCTGGTACCTCGCAAGCGCGTACCCCGCGCAGGGATCGAAGCTGACTCCCGAACGATTGGATGCCGCCTTCGATGTGTTGCACCTGTTTGGATCTACGCGGTAAGTTACAATAATTAATATTAACGATGCTTTATGCTCGTGGCCAAATAACTGTCACACGGTACTTATCTTCAAGGTAAGGCAATGGTTGTCGAGGTGCTAATGTGGATGGATTATCATCATAGATCGGAATAGGTAGAGCTGTTTTTTTGATCATAGGTTAGAATAATACGGATATTCGCCGAGTCCCGGGATTTGGTTTTTAAGTTGTAAAATCATAAAAAAAATTACATAAACCGTTTTTATACATACTGACAGTCGGAATCCCATGGAATATCCACATTAACTTCAATGTTTGCGGTCAATGAACCTAAATAGCTCTACCTATTCCGATCACTGATATCATTCATTAAGGACACTACCGTGCCTCGGAAAGCGCATAAAGCCGTTGGGCCTGTCAAATATCTACATGTGATAGCCGGTAGTCAGAAGCCAGAAAGTCTGACAACTAGTCTTACCAAGGTGTATCGTATTACCTAGTAACCATAAGTTGTACCTGGTTTCCAGCAGCGTCCGGTTAGACTGGAAGCAGGCTCTTTTTCTTATAAGCGATTGAAGTATTTTTTTTTATGATTTTACCACTTATAAACCAAATCCCGGGACTCGTCGAATATCCGTATTATTCCAACCTATGTTCAGTAAATAAAACAGCTCTACCTATTCCGATCTATGATGATAATCCATTCACATTAGCACCTCGACAAGATTGAAGTCAAGAGCAATCCCATTTATAATTTAAAAAAAAGCGAATTTCCATTAAATATAATTAGGCTAAAATTCAGCTATGCGAACTCCGTTCGCTGACTCAGTCATAAAATAGTCAAGAGCGCAGTTGTCAGTGCACTTTCGGTTTTAGTCAGTACAAGTCTGACATTCCCTTCCGGTCTGCCCAGAGCGGGACATGCCAGGACAGCGTAAGGTAGGCCATTCATTGTCTGTGAAAACAATGGCCCGACCCTAACATGATAGGAAAGGCTAGGCAAATGACGAAGGAAACAAGCAGGCTCCTCATGTATAACTGTAATTTAGAAAATGTGTCCTAATCATTATTTTTCTGTTCCCAGCACCGGATCAAACGCGCATGCATCTCGGTTCGTCTCCCTCACGTCTTTGGACTTCGACGGGGGCGGCGCCCTAGCGGCGGCCTCCGTACAGATACTGCTGCCCGACCTGAGACCCGGACAGGCGCCTCTCAGGGCTCTGCATACGTGAGTACTGTACTTTAACTCCGCATACATTAAAAAAAAATATGTATGAAATAATACTTAAATGATTTAATGACTTTTGGGGATCCCAGATAGCGTTAGTTACTTCGAATACAAAGTTAGGTCAGGTTATTTATTTTATTATACTGGTTTTAATGTAAGCTTGATGCATCGCCGCGTGTCCTCGATATTTTTTCCCTGCTATCTACCTGTGGTCACAGACCTAAAAAAAAATCACATCAACAGTTTTTAATTTTATCTTGTATACAAATCGAACAGATGAGACAATTTTTGTCTGTCAAATTGCACTAGATTAGTAGATTGTACACCAAGTGCATAAAACGCATCATTTTGCGCGAGACGTTTATCCATCCGATGCGAGCTTGCGAGCGAGGATGGATATAAAGTAGAGAGTAAAATGGGTTTTATGGACGAGTTTTACACTCTACTTTTCACTTCGATTGCGAGGAAATGAAACAGCAACTTGTAAATATTGTAAAAATAATTATGTTTCCCGCCAATTAACTTTTTTTTTTCAGTAGGAAACTTGACATAACACCTGACTTATGTCGTTACTCATACTGCTCAGTTGTCAAAACATTTTGAGCAAGCCTATTGCCATCAACCAATGTAATTAGGAGCAAGCCTATTTCCATCAACCAATGTAATTAGGAAAAAGCCTATTGCCATCAACCAATGTAATTAGGAGCAAGCCTATTGCCATCACAACCAATGTAATTAGGAGCAAGCCTATTGCCATCAACTGATGTAATTAGGGACAAGCCTATTGCCATCAACCGATGTAATTAGGAAAATCCTATTACCATCAGCATATCTTATTAGGAACAAGCCTATTGCCATCAACTGATGTAATTAGGGACAAGCCTATTGCCATCAACCGATGTAATTAGGAAAAGCCTATTGCCATCAACATATCTTATTAGGAGCAAGCCTATTGCCATCAACCGATGTAATTAGGAGCAAGCCTATTGCCATCAACATATCTTATTAGGAGCAAGCCTATTGCCATCAACCGATGTAATTAGGAGCAAGCCTATTGCCATCCACTGATTTAGGTAATTGAGAGCAAGCCTATTGCCATCAATCAATGTAATTAAGAGTAAGCCTATTCCCATCAAATGATGTAATTAGGAGCAAGCCTTTTGCCATCAAGCGATTTAGGTAATTGGGGGAAGCCTATTCCCATCAAGTTTCCTTGTATTCGTAATGAAAAGCAGTAATCCCTTGTTCTTAGAATACTAACGAAACGAATTAAATTAAAGAGGTTATTTTATGAAGTTGAAGTTGTTCCTGTGGCTGTTGGGCCGATTACCTGTGCCGATTACCTTGGTCTTCGACGAAGATTTTACTTTATGCTCTAGAGCATAAAACGCGACTTTATGTCGCCTACGCACGACATAAAGACGAATTTTAGAGCGAGAGAAGTGAAAAATTAATTTTGACCTTACACAATACATGTACATGTTTTGTTAGCTTGGGTCTTACCTGTTAAAACAAATGTATTATACTATAAGTAAAAAAGGGCGAATATTGGCACCACTAAGACGATATTTAAAAATAAAAAGTGCATCTTATTTAATTTCCAGTCTATACCATGGCTGCGACGGTCGTTTACGCCGCGAGCTCCTCTTCGACCAATCACCGATCAGCACTCCAAACCCCTTCATGTCTTCCGCTGACAAAGCGGAGACTCCCGCTGAGTTCTCAGCGCTGAAGGAAGCGCTGCAGCTGCTGGCCGTCACTGAGAACGAACAGATGGCTATTTGGAAGATCATGGCTGCTATCTGCCATCTGGGCTGGGCGGGGGCTGTTAAAGGTGAGTTTTTAATATATGGAGAGTACTGAGTTACAATTTCAAACAATTTGTCTGAAAATGACCAATTTTAATGTGAAATAGTAATGTATTCCCATGGAATAAGCCAGTTTTATGTCTCTGTAGCGAGTGAATTGGGTATTTGAATATTTTTTTTTACATGTGATTCGGAAACAGTAAATAAAAAGATAGACAAAAGTAAAAAAAAATAGTGTTATATCTTAAAAAATGCCTCAGTTTTAACCGATTTTAAAGAGACAGCGCTACATCTAATGTGACGTCATAATAACATACCGCCATAGGTACGTCGTACTAATGGCCGTTCCACTCGACAAGGATAGAAAGTGCCCCACCAAAAACTTCTAAAGCGTGTATCTACTCCATTTTTTGATCGATTTTATAACTTTTTTTACACATCGTATTATTTCATTTAGTTCTTTAAAATAATAAAAATGTATGAAATAAATGTTCATACATTTTTGATATTTTCAAATAAGTACCTACCCAGTACCCAATTCTGAGGGAACTCCTGAGCGAAACGAAAGATTTAATATTAGAATCTTGAGTGCAGTGACAGGAGAGGTGCTTGTGACATAAGGTTGATGTTCCAGGGTAGCCCGCGAAATTCAAATTTTCTTACGTTTTTAGCGATTTGCAGGTCAGTGCTAGGTTGTATGTTAGTAAAAATATGATTCGCGGGTGTAAGACGTATGCAGTTACAGAATTATAATCATCAAAATCATTAGTACAACCCTCAAAGTTCATGTAACTTTCAAGAATGACTTTTTGATGAAATACTCATTCTCCCTAAAAACGTAAGAAAATTTGAATTTCGCGGGCTACCGTGAACATCCACCTTAATAATAACAGGCTTAGGTTGGTCCGTGACTGGGTGACTACTCGTATACCGAGTTTTCTCTATGCCTCGGAAAGCACGTTAGGCCGTTGGTTCCGGCTGTCATTTTGTAGATCTTTGACAGTCGTAACAGGAAGTCAGTAGTCCTAAAGCCTGAGAACCAGTTCAATTAAGGGTATCATATTATCCAGTACTAACTTGGTTGTGGAGATCAGGTAAGCAGTCGCTCCACGTAAAATACTGGTTTTCAGCTGCACCCGGTCAGACTGGAAGAAGCTGATCCCAATAAATTTGGGAAAAGGTTAGATAATATAATGAGGTCAGTGAGGGATTTAAGCTCGACCAAAACAAAGACTTCCTGCACTCAGGATTCTAGTCTAATGGGCCTACTACATGCACGCACTTCCCCACAGTTTTCGTTCACACTTCACAGTACATCGCGCGTATGGTTGGTAAAACTGTATTACCATTACAAACTACACGCGCGATGTACTGTGTGCATCGTGTAATCCCGCAGGCAAAACTGTGGGGAAGTGCGTGCGTGTAGTAGGCCCATAAGATTACATGTTATTTATTGCCATTATCGAGCAGGTGATCAATAGTAGATTGTACACCAAGTGCATAAAACGCATCATTTTGCGCGAGACGTTTATCCATCCGATGCGAGCTTGCGAGCGAGGATGGATATAAAGTAGAGAGTAAAATGGGTTTTATGGACGAGTTTTACACTCTACTTTTCACTTCGATTGCGAGGAAATGAAACAGCAACTTGTAAATATTGTAAAAATAATTATGGTTCCCGCCCCAATTAACTTTTTTTTTCAGTAGGAAACTTGACATAACACCTGACTTATGTCGTTACTCATACTGTTCAGTTATAAAAACATTTTGAGCAAGCCTATTGCCATCAACCAATGTAATTAGGAGCAAGCCTTTTGCCATCAACTGATGTAATTGGGACCAAGCCTATTGCCATCAACCAATGTAATTAGGAGCAGGCCTATTGCCATCAATTGATGTAATTAGGGACAAGCCTATTGCCATCAAACGATGTAATTAGGAAAAGCCTATTGCCATCAACCAATCTTATTAGGAGTAAGCCTATTGCCATCAACCGATGTAATTAGGAGCAGGCCTATTGCCATCAACTGATGTAATTAGGGACAAGCCTATTGCCATGAACCGATGTAATTAGGAAAAGCCTATTGCCATCAACTAATCTTATTCGGAGCAAGCCTATTGCCATCAACCGATGTAATTAGGAGCAAGCCTATTGCCATCCACGGATTTAGGTAATTGAGAGCAAGCCTATTGCCATCAATCAATGTAATTAAGAGTAAGCCTATTCCCATCAAATGATGTAATTAGGAGCAAGCCTATTGCCATCAAGCGATTTAGGTAATTGGGGGAAGCCTATTCCCATCAACTTTCCTTGTATTCGAAATGAAAAGGAGTAATCCCTGTTCTTAGAATAATAGCGAAACGAATTAAATTAAAGAGGTTATTCTATGAAGTTGAAGTTGTTCCTGTGGCTGTTGGGCCGATTACCTGTGCCGATTACCTTGGTCTTCGACGAAGATTTTACTTTATGCTCTAGAGCATAAAACGCGACTTTATGTCGCCTACGCACGACATAAAGACGCATTTTAGAGCGAGAGAAGTGAAAAAGTATTTTCATCCCTTCAATTCGAAAAGTGTCGTTTTGTTCCTCTTTAAGTGCGAGCAAAGTAGCTCTTTTCTCCATTAGACTTTTTAGCGGGCAGTAATGAGATTTGAATTTAGAACATGAATCGTTCATTGAAATCGAACGCAAATTGTATTTTACTGGCTGTAAGTGTTGGCTGTACGGTGCGAGGAGGCGCGGTAACTAAAAAAAAACAAAAATTTGTGATGCCTGGCCGACTTTGCTTTCATGAAAAAGCTTTCTACTCTAAATGCGCATAGTTCAGTTTATATTGGTTTACAGCGCTGAAATTCTCAATTCTCACGGATTTCTAGAAATTCATGGTTTTGTTTTGAAAAATGAATTCTTTAAGTGACAGTGAAAGTATAGAATTAACTCCTGAAAGTATGTGAACTGACCTGCAAAATCGCGGGAGAAATATATAAAAGCCTATGGTAAGCGGACGGGAGGTCGACGTAAAAATGGACACATATTCGTAATTAATAGCGTATCTGAAGAGGATGTCCGATGGATTTAAACGTGTCGTTACTCTATGTTTTATTAAAAAATAATACTTATTACAATATAAGATGAGATGAGGCGTCTTTTATTTTCTCATAGAGAGTGATGAAAAGCAGAGTGTATCACTTGGGCGTAAAATATATTTTTGGCTCGGGCGACGTACTTTGAATCCCTCGCTACGTTCAGGATTCTACTATAGAATCCCTCACTACGTTCGGGATTCTACTCTAGAATCCATCACTTCGCTCTGGATTCAAAAAAGCGCCCTCGCCGTAAAAATATTATTTTGCTCCCTTATGATACAATCTACTATTTCTTCCCCAGCGAACACAGGGTCCGGTATAAAGTACCAGTGGGTGAGCGCGGGCTGCGGGCAGCGCGCGGCGCGGCTGCTGGGGCTGGGCGGCGACGAGCTGGCGCGGGCTGTGTTCAACACCGTGCCCACCTCGCCGCAACCCAACTCTAACCTCAGGTAAATTACCTATAGACTCAAACCGCCTTATTACAAAAAGTAGTTAAACCTGGTTTAACTTAGACTTGGTTTATCTCGCATGTTGTCACTTTCTTTTGAATATTTTTGAAGTGAGACGTCATGCGAGATAAACCAAGTCTAAGTTAAACCAGGTTTAACTACTTTTTGTAATGAGGCGGAAAGGGTATTTCCCTTTGAGTCTGTGAACTTTTACTAGATAATTATATTTTACGTTTAAACAATGTTAAGTTAACCTCACACACCAACACAGTTTTATACTAATGCAGTTATTATTATCCCAGAGTTTTTGTAAACTGAGTCTTTTTCTTCCTAATTTTTATTATTTAATAAGGAAAATAAACCTTTCTGTCATGGCGGGAGTTAAACATCAATATAAATATATGTAATAATTAAGGTTGAAAAGTAGACGACCGCCAGTGAAATTGATAGCACAGACGCTAGCATATCAAGCTACCCGATACTGTAAAATTTTCCGAATTAACCTTGAACTTAATGAGCAATAAAGTTGAAAATCTATTGAAGGATTTTTTTTGTCTGTACAAAAATGTGCGAAAATCGGTCTCTTGTTTTGTCAGCCTCGTCTTTAAATATCGATACCCATGACAATGAATACGTAAACTTTAAAACGATATAGCCCAAATGATCTCCTAGCTAGGCTAGGCTAGGCTCATCTCTTGCAGAATGTAAGCATTATAATGGATTTTCATTTCCAGAACGCCGTCTCCATCGAACGAGCGTGAGATGTCAGGTACTGAAGCCGTGGACGCATTCGTCACCGGACTATACAACGAGACATTCAATATTATCGCTGCACTGGTCAATAGGTAAGTTCTCCATGTTATCATATAGTACTTGTTGAAGAGTTGTACAATAGAGGTATATAGTACATAGTTCTTATTTTTTGTTCGTGAGCTTGTGCAGAAAGCTTTTATACCAGCATCGTATCATATAATACCTCAGATATTTGAGTATACCTGTTCATTCATTGCACACATTTGTCAGTTTGTGTCAGCACAGCAGAGCTAATGTTACCGTCGGTTTGCCAAGTCAAAGTTTTCGAGTTAGAATCCAAGACTCTGTTTTTTGGACGAACATCGTTAGGAAACCAGCTTACCTTAGAGATATTTCTTGATGGCATATAAAGCCAAGTTAGAAGCAGTTCCAATAAAATGTTGTTTGAGTATGCCGCTTGCAGTTCTCAAACTGCAAGGCAATCGTTAACCACAACTGTTTAGGTGGATATTCATAGATGACTCTGTCCTGTAGTGTAAATGTTCCTGGACACGAGTTGCCATGGCTAACCTGGAAGTCTCTAAATAGACTCCGGACACAGGTAGGCCGAAGCAAGGAAAACATGTTCAGGTGGAGATTCATAGATGACTCTGCCCTGGAGTGTAAATGTGGTCTTGCCCTACAAACTATAGAGCACCTGATATCGTGTCCAGCCTGTCCCGGTACTTGCACTCCACAGGAGCTGATGGAGGCTACTGAAAGTGCCAAACTCGTCGCCAAATTTTGGGCCGACTCAATTTAAATTGTCATCGACACGCTAAGAAGAAGAAGTGTAAATGTGGTCTTGCCCTACAAACTATGGGGCACTTGATATCGTGTTCTGTCTGTCCTGTTACTTGCACAGTTGCACATCACAGGGGCTCATGGAGGTCACTGAAAGTGCCGAACTCGTCGCCAAATTTTTTTGGTCCGAATCAATTTAAACTGTCATCGACACGCTAAGAAAAAGATTAGAATAATAATAACGAAATACCTTTTTACCATTTCAGGAGTCTATCAACCTCAGCTCGGACTTCAGCATCCATCTTATTGCTAGACACGCCGGGAGCTGACAACCCAATGTGTGCTGGACAGCAGAGCGGCGCTCCACTGTCCAAGTTACTTTCTAATTACTTACAAGTACGTATTACTGTTGGTTGTTTTAGCGGAAATTATACATACTCTTCTGCTTTTCTTTTCTGATTAATTTCGTTGCGGTATCCAAGTCAGTTAAATTGTTTCTCTGGGACTACGTCAAGCTTCATTGTTTCGTCGCTTTTGAAACTTGAACTTTACGTAAGGACTATTGATACCTTTGGGACTCTTCTCTCCATTAATTTGGATATTCTGAACTGGTTCTTCGCACAAAATGACGGTACACTGTGTTCAGATATCAATGCCTATTACTCATGGGGAGTTTCGTTAGCTAATTATAATAGGAAGTGTCGATGGGTGGGCGTTTTTGGGGGACTGTCTTATAAAAATGTAAATACAGTGAAACCTGGTTAAATGTGTCTTAGATATCCAAATTTGTCTCATGGGACCCCAGTATGAGTTCCAGTTATAGAGATTTCTCACTTATCCAGGTCCCAGTTGACCAAGTTTCACTGTAGTAAAGTAAAGTAAATTTTGACCTTCGAAAAGTGCTGATTATCAGCCTAGTTTGAATAAATGAATTTTGATTTTGATTTCAAATGGAAGTTCCGGTTAATGAAAAAACTAGAATGTCAGTTAGTAATTTTTTTTCAATAGCTTGTTCTTTCTCTCTGCTGGGCAAAGGCCTCCCCAAATTCCTTCCATATGTTCTTTTCCCGTGTTTCCTCGTACCACTTAGTAACATTTCAATAATTTATTTTCCAGGAGCGCTTGCAAGCGATGTTCCATGAAGCGCTGTTGGTGGCGCCACGGGAACGATACGCACAGGAAGGCATCACCTTGGATGATGGAGCCGAAGAAGGTACTTAACACTGTGACTTTTTAAGCTATTGCATAGCTTCTATCGCGGGCCTTGAGCGTGGAGAGCGAATCCAGAAATTCCGTAATGAAAATATTTTCAACCAGGTTGCTATGGTTACGGAAAATAACAAGGTTGTCAACTGAGGTTGTCAAATTAAATAATTGATAAAAAATGCTATGCAATAGCTTTACCGCGGCAGTCTCCGAGTGCCACACGTTTTTTTTTTTTATGTTACAGCACCATGCTTTTGATCTCGTACAGAACCTATTTTTTAGGTTTATTTTGTAAATCATTATGTTTTATTAAAAATTCTTTACATTCCTTATTATTCCTAAACAAGAAAGTGGAATGAGGGGGGCTTTTGTCCTGCAGTGCAACACAAATGGCTAATAATAAATTAATAATTCCAAATCAACAAAATAAAATCGTAGCCCATCGGTATCGGCAACAGGGTAATTTTGATGTAAACAATATTTGGTTGTGTCCTCTGCGAGACAAACACTTTCTTTCTTTTAACATTTAGTAGCAACATTTGTATGTCCTTATTATCTCAACGTACTTACTTTTCTATTAGTATAGTGAATAATTTAATTTTTTCTTCACTTATTTCAGACTGGTTATCAGAGACGGTGAACCCAGGCCCGATGGTGGAGCTGCTAGACAAAGCGCCACAGAACACGATCGTACGAAGCTCGCAGGCTGATCTGCGGGAGTGCGACAGACGGGGACTACTATGGTAAGCACAAATATTACTTCAAATCTAAGACTTGTGCCTATGTGTTGTATTTTGAAGGAATTCGCAAGTGTTATTCTGAAGAACTTAGAATGAAATAAAACGAATATTGCTTTAAACGTCTGATGAATCAATACGGACAAAATATGCACGGTAACTCCCAATTTAATTTGTACATTATCATTGACTGGCCTGTTGGTCTAGTGGTTAGTGACCCTAACTGCTATGCCGGAGGTCGTGGGTTCGATTCCCACCCAGGACAAATGTTTGTGTGATGAGCACGATCATTTGTTCTGTGTCTGGGTGTAATTTGTCTATAATATGTATGTATTTAGAAATATATAAGTATGTTTATCAGTTGTCTAGTACCCATAACACAAGCTCTGCTTAGCTTGGGACTAGATGGCGTTGTGTGATAGTTGTGGAATATTATTTATTATTATATATCTGCCTACCCTTTTCCTCCTGTACGGTTCGGGTTCCAGCCTAACTTGAAGAAGCTGAATACCAGTTTTTACATGGAGTGACTATCTATGTTATGCGTGTAGTTTTGAGGTTCGAAGAACACTAAAGGAGGGGTCGGGACAAACGTGGTAATTGTTAGTGTGTCGGTGTCCCTTCAAACAGTATGGTTCCAGAGCAATATATAAGGTCCCATTAAAATAGGTGGACAAAATTTCAGAAATCATTCAGACCACCAATGTAAGGACAATGGTAAAAAAAAATAATAAGAAAAACGCACTTAAGTACCTACTCTTGGATGAGTTTGTTCTAGAGTGCCGGCAAGTGTACTGAATTCTAACTGCATTTAAAACTGTTCAACATATTCTGTCTAATTTTAACCCATTGACCGCCACGGTCAAGTAAGACGACAAGCCAAAAAGTACCTTAAATCGATAGACTTAGGGAATTTTTTTGCTTGTTCGGCTTGTCGTCTATACGTGACTGTGGCGCTAAAAAGGTTAAAGAAGAAAGAAAAAAAAATATTATTACATTTAAAAAAAAAAAATTATATACCTATTATTTTAAGTAAAAAAAAAAAACCATTTTATTTAATGGTTTTTTTGTTTGGATATCTTTGGTTAGACCTACTGAATTCCTTTGTTAAAATTTGTCCACCTATTTTAATGGGACCTTATATTTGTAAAAAAACACAGATTAGAATCACGTTTAAACGATGAATAGTTAAGAAAACGTCTAAACGATAAGTTCATAGAGTAAACCATCAAATTATTTTTTTCTCTTACAGGCTTCTAGACGAAGAGTCAATGTACCCCGGCTCGTCAGACGACACGTTCCTAGAGCGAGTGATGACGCACTACGGCGCACCCAATCACACGCACTACCTCATCAAGAAGGCGCCCCACGCCAGGCAGTTCGTGCTGCAGCATCTACAGGTGAGATTACACTCTATTTGTTGAAGAATAAGCTGATTTTTACATTGACACGGAGTAGGTTGTCATACGACATGTTTGTAGAGCGGGTGCCTTCCTCAAAAATCATCTAAAATCGTAATCTGCTTCGTCCTCATATTATAACTGACCTTCATATTATGACTACATCATCCACCTAGCCTAGCGTCTTTCTAGCCTTTTCCCAACTTTGTTAGGGACAGTTTTCAGTCTAACCGGATGCAGCTGAATACCAGTATTTTACATGGAGCAACTGCCTATCTGACCTCCACAACCCCCTAATACGATGCTAAGATTATGACTTACGACACAAAAAAAAAATCATTGATTTAAAAAACAGCTGTCATTTTGACCGCCGACCGACTGAGGTAATGCAGTTTTGTAGGAAGCAACTGTTTTTTTTAAATAACCGACCAATTTGTATGTGATGGTGTCAGAATGATATTATACTGAATACGTCCTAAACGTTTTAGCGTCGGTATCCCTTCCAGCCTGAATATTTTTACCCGTAAAAGTGTATATAGATATCAATTTTCCGAATAACATACTTTTGTTTAATGAAGTTCTAACGTGTATGCATTTATTTCCAGGGAACCAACCCAGTTCTGTATGACGTCACTGGCTGGGTGAAGGCGAGTCGAGAGAACCCTGTTACCAAGAAGTCTTTGACTTTACTGCAAGAGAGCCAAAAGTAAGTTTCATGTTTTGTGTTGCTATTAATCTTGATGCCAGTCAATCTATTTAGGTTATTTATATAAATTGAACAGAACTTTCTCCACTGCTTGCAGTTGATGCCAATTTTCATGAAATAGCCATTCAATGGGTTTAAATGAACCTTTAAAGGTTATATTGATGATATTAATGATATAACTCTGTAACGCCGTATTTGTTATGGTTGCGATTCATGTTTTAATTAACATACAACTTGACAGTGACCTGCAAATCACAAAAAAAAACCAAAAGAAAAATCACTCCAGCCTTTTCGGTGATTAGCCGGAACAAACAGACGGACTATGAGGGAAAAACATTAAAATTATGTTTTTTTTTTATTTTATGTACCTTATATACTTCCATATGTATGCACCCAGTAAAAGGCTGTTGATTAGAAATTACAAACATACTGTTCAATTTATTAGTATAGACTAGCTGATGCCCGCGGCTTCACCCGCGTGGATGTCGTTCAAATTATATACTAAAACCTTCCTCTTGAATCACTCTATCTATTAAAAAAAAACCGCATCAAAATCCGTTGCGTAGTTTTAAAGATTTAAGCATACAGACAAACAAACAGACAAAAATAGCGACTTTGTTTTATACTATGTAAGGATTCTGTCCTGATACGTAACTAACATTGACTCCGTCTCCTCCGCAGTGAAGAGATAGGTCGCCTGTCGTCCTGGGCGCGCGGCGCGTGCGGTGTGAGCGCATGGTCGGCCACCATCGGCGACGCCTCCACGCTGCGACGTGCCAGCTCTATACGACGTACTCTTACTTCAGGTGCGTACTGTTTGTTTATCCTAAAAATATTTGAAATGTACGAATGTGGACGAGGCAAAAGGAGTATGTAAGGCTCGTAGCACGTGGCTTTCTGTGATTTCTACCTACCCCCATGAGAAAAGGGCGTGAGTTTATGTATGTACCTATTTGAAGTCACGCCTGTAAACTTATTGCCACCGACCGAGCTCAAATTCGTGACTGCTACGAAATAGTTCCTGATGAAAATATGTAATAAAATGCGGTACCTAAAACTGACTCGAAGAATCTTATAAAAGAGAAATTAATATGTTTGTTCACGTTTTAGGTTTTTACTTACATAGCATTTTGAAAGACTACTTTGAGATAGGACCTATTCTCTATAACGAAATAGGTCCTATCTCAGAGTAAAACCCTTATTTCCCAAGATAATTGCTTTTGAATTTACCTGTATACATATTTTTGCTGTACAACATAGTATAGCCTCTATTACTCTCTATATCCACCAGGCACAGCCGGCATGAAGCGTCGCTCCACAGCGCTACAAGCTAAGTTCGTCGCGGACGGCATAGTGGACACTCTCCGTCGCTGCGGCACTGCGGGCGTACACTTCGTGTGCTGTCTGCTGACCAACCAGCCCACTGACGTCGTGGATGACGTCAACGTGCCGCTGTTGCGATCACAGGTAACCTACAGAGCCCACTGCTGGACATAGTGGACACTCTCCGTCGCTGCGGCACTGCGGGCGTACACTTCGTGTGCTGTCTGCTGACCAACCAGCCCACTGACGTCGTGGATGACGTCAACGTGCCGCTGTTGCGATCACAGGTAACCTACAGAGCCCACTGCTGGACATAGTGGACACTCTCCGTCGCTGCGGCACTGCGGGCGTACACTTCGTGTGCTGTCTGCTGACCAACCAGCCCACTGACGTCGTGGATGACGTCAACGTGCCGCTGTTGCGATCACAGGTAACCTACAGAGCCCACTGCTGGACATAGTGGACACTCTCCGTCGCTGCGGCACTGCGGGCGTACACTTCGTGTGCTGTCTGCTGACCAACCAGCCCACTGACGTCGTGGATGACGTCAACGTGCCGCTGTTGCGATCACAGGTAACCTACAGAGCCCACTGCTGGACATAGTGGACACTCTCCGTCGCTGCGGCACTGCGGGCGTACACTTCGTGTGCTGTCTGCTGACCAACCAGCCCACTGACGTCGTGGATGACGTCAACGTGCCGCTGTTGCGATCACAGGTAACCTACAGAGCCCACTGCTGGACATAGTGGACACTCTCCGTCGCTGCGGCACTGCGGGCGTACACTTCGTGTGCTGTCTGCTGACCAACCAGCCCACTGACGTCGTGGATGACGTCAACGTGCCGCTGTTGCGATCACAGGTAACCTACAGAGCCCACTGCTGGACATAGTGGACACTCTCCGTCGCTGCGGCACTGCGGGCGTACACTTCGTGTGCTGTCTGCTGACCAACCAGCCCACTGACGTCGTGGATGACGTCAACGTGCCGCTGTTGCGATCACAGGTAACCTACAGAGCCCACTGCTGGACATAGTGGACACTCTCCGTCGCTGCGGCACTGCGGGCGTACACTTCGTGTGCTGTCTGCTGACCAACCAGCCCACTGACGTCGTGGATGACGTCAACGTGCCGCTGTTGCGATCACAGGTAACCTACAGAGCCCACTGCTGGACATAGTGGACACTCTCCGTCGCTGCGGCACTGCGGGCGTACACTTCGTGTGCTGTCTGCTGACCAACCAGCCCACTGACGTCGTGGATGACGTCAACGTGCCGCTGTTGCGGTCACAGGTAACCTACAGAGCCCACTGCTGGACATAGTGGACACTCTCCGTCGCTGCGGCACTGCGGGCGGACACTTCGTGTGCTGTCTGCTGACCAACCAGCCCACTGACGTCGTGGATGACGTCAACTTGCCGCTGTTGCGATCACAGGTAACCTACAGAGCCCACTGCTGGACATAGTGGACACACTACTGCACATTGTATGCTGTCTCCTGAGCAACCAGCCCGCTAACGTCGCAAATGAGACGGCAATCAGTAGCGTAGAACACTTCTCTCTCCGGTGGTGTCGGATTATCCCATCGGACTGACAGAGAAGTAAGAAAGAGTGCACTTGTATCTGAAAACACACATTATAATAATATCCCTCGCCTATAGCCATGTCAATCTCAGCGCTGTGTAGCCACTCACCGCTGAGATTGACCACCAATCCACCATCCGAGGTGTTTTATTACAATTATTTTTTTATCATTAATTAATGACATGTGTTTGTCCCCAGTTCGCACTGGGCCCGCGTGGTAGATTATAGCCCATCCTTCTCCTAGAGAAGAGGCCTGAGTCCCTGCAGTGGGAACATTATAGGCTGATGATGATGATGATGATGATGTTTGTCCCCAGTTCCGTGGTTTCCAACTACTGGATGCGGCAAGATTGTACAAGCAGGGCTTCCCAGAACATATGCCGCTTTCTGAGTTCGCGCGCAGGTAAGACCAATACAAAATCCCGTGCTTCGATATCTGCTTGAACTGAACAATAATTGCTTTCTATGCAGTAAAGGTCCCACTAGGTGAACCGGTGACCTGGTGAAGGTTGCGCAGACCCGTTGCGATGCGAGAAGCACGGGACCGGTCAATGTTGCGACACCTGGGGAGGCTTATGTCCAGCAGTTGACGTCTTTCGGCTGAAATGATGATGCATTAAAAACGCGATCCATTCGTTTCTGTTCGAACAACTTAAATCGCCATCGCGTAATTTTGATTGCATTGAAATAAAGCTATTTTCGCCTGGTTCAAGTTGATTCTCAATGGATTTCCTTTTATTTAATAATGGGATATTTTTTTGTTGATGGACAATCATCAAATGACTCCTCCCACGCTGGACGGAGTGGAAGGGAGTTTCAGACTTGTACTGACTAAAAACCATGTTTATTCTTAGCCCGTGGCCGTGGTATCTCTTTCGAACAGTGCCGGCAGCTTCCAATCTGGTGACTTCCTAACACTAGTAATTGATAACCAGGTACCGGCTGCTAGCCACATCAGAGAGCGAGGACTCGGACACCGTGCAGCAACCCGCGCTGTCCGACCGGCAGGTTGTGGACGATATGCTGTTGACCCTCGACCTGGACGTCACCAGCTACCGGCTTGGACTCACTCAGGTATGTCCTAGTTTGTAGTGCAATTAGTATGTAAGAGTTTTGTGTATCGCACTAAGATATCCGTGCGGTTTACGTACTGGCCGTCCGGCTAAAAACACAAACACAGAAACACAACAACCTGCTTTTCTGTTTCGTATTTGTAACAATAAGTTAGTTGAAAAATTGCTTACTTATGCGACCACCGCGAATTAGCATCCAACCTACTCTTACTTAATAGGGGATCGGACTGGGTCAAAATAATATGATTCTGTTTAGTCCGTAAGTTAGATTATCGAAAAATATTGAATACGTGTTTTTTGTTTTATCAAATCAATAAAAAATTACGAAGATAAAACGCGTCAAAGATCTTGGAGTGGGGCTTGAAATGTCACTTGTGTCGTCAAAATGTACTATCATATGACGTCACACGAGTTTTCGAAGCACTGTATCGTCTTCATTTTAAGTTTAGTGATCGGTACAAATAGTATAACTTTTATGTTACCATATCTGTGTGTGTTTACGTCAACTCATGGTGAGTTGACGTAAACACACACTTTTACAAATCTACCACTTTATTGAAAAAGTTCCATAATTTAAATAAGAACAAATAATTGCTTGAAAAAAATATACTAGTTTTTTTTTTTCAAAAAGCTCTTTTAATATGCGGCGAACGATCCGCATCCGTAAGGACCTTTTTGCCAAAATATGATAACAGGCAGTAGAACTCATAATCAGAATGCAATTCTCCATAATAAGAATGACTTTGATTACAATCTGTACACATTATACAATAGTGAAAGTATCAGGAAACAAGACTAAAGTTAAGTGCCGTTAAATTATTAAAAAAATAATTACTTCTACATTTACGTTTTTATTGCGCCTGGTAAATAATTCGCAATAAAGTGCATTCGCACTGTAACTAACATAATTTATTATCACACCTGTAATCTCCGTAGAGTAAGGCAGAGGCACATTCACTAGTAATAAGTCGATAAGCCGGTTGTCAAGCTACACAGCCTGGCCCACCGTCGCAAAGTCGCATGTCTGTCGGTCTTCTACAGACTGTACTTCGGAGAGTGCGCAAGAGCTCCACGAGCTGATCCCACCATCTCCCTTCTTCCATCGGGAGACTAGACGTACTACAGGGTATCACCGATACCTAGTCGACGTTCCACACATTCGAACGAAGCGCTTTGCCAAGTCCTTTATTATGCGCACAGCCAAGGAGTGGAATTCCCTGCCTGCGTCGGTTTTTCCGAGTTCATATAACCCTAATCTATTTAAGTCGCGAGTAAACAGGCTTCTACTGGGTAAGCTCGTTCCATCGTCGACATCATCTCTGCCCTTAGGGCAAGATTGCAGTCAAGAGCATGCCCATTTAGAATTAAAAAAAAAGTCCCATGTTAGGGGACTATTGACATCAACCGGACACAGATCCAGACTTCAGGGCTGTTACTTAAATAATGCCGCGACCTGGGAATCGAACCCTGGTGTTTTTTACCTACAGTTGTAATTTCCGTATAGTTTTTCGCTTTGCAGTTATTCAATGTTACATAGTTTTATCGTAATAGGTAACGGTTTGGTGTTAAAAGTGGCACCTCAATCAAGCACAAACCGGGCGCATTTTATAGTAGCAGCATTCAAATTTAACATTTGTGAGAAACATCTTTAGTATACGCCACTATACCATACCAGGGTAAAGATAATAATATAGGGGGGGGGGATGTAGGGGGGGATAGGGTAATGATATTTTTCTTTGTTACACCATGAAGAAATGGTTGAGATTGGTGAAGTAGTTAGGAGGGTCTGTTTTCAACATAAAAATGAGTCTTCATGCTCACTGAAATATCAATTCTGTGTTACTACTCGTTCCAAAGAGCGTCGTGTAATCCTTATATGCAGATAACGGATAGGCAATCGGTTCATACAAAATACCAGTATTCATATGTATCAGTGTCTACTGGATGAATGTCAGTGTCTTCTACATGTTTGGGGAAAGGTTAAAATTATAATATACCTACCTATAGTGTATGTATACTCTACCATATCCTTGATTTATTCAATAAACTTACGGATGATCTCTCATATATTGAGGGTTGGCACAAACTGAAAATACATGCTCGCTGTTTACCCAACGTAACCTAACGATATTCGATTCACAGATCATTAAGTGTAATGACGGCGAGCAATATTGCGTGCCATATAATTAACAGCTCATAGCTTCAACACCTTCATTCATTGCCTTTATTGAGGTATTGCCTAAGCGTCCAGTTGCGACAATATTATGACGTAACATCATTATGTAGATTTTTGTTGACATTTATTTTGACAGTTGGTTTGACGTATTAGTGACCTACTGTAACTTACGCGCCTAATAGCTCCACCTGTAACTTATTATGTAAATAAAAAAACGTGTGGCACTCGGAGACTGCCGCGGTAAATCTATTGCATAGCATTTTTTATCAACTTATGTAATAATAGGTATAAATAATTAGGTATTAGTGTAATTACACACCAAAATAATTATTCATTCAAAAAATTTGAACAAAAATAACGATATTAAGAGTTTGATCTTCGAATTTCGCGCGATGTACATTATATAAATCAAAACTAACCTTCATAGACTAACTAAGCTAGTAAGAAACTCTATGACAGAAAATTTAAAAGAGAAAGTATTGACAGCCTGACGTAAGTGTCATAACATTGAAAAATATGAAAATTATTTATTTTATTTTAGATATTTCATAAGAAAACGAATCGTTTTAGACCGATCAGAATAGTATTGCAAAAACCAATAAAACTTATGATAGATGCGTACTAACAATAAAATGAATGTTTATAGAGTACTCACTCCCCACTCATTTTCTTTCACTATTTTTTCGTGACTTTCTTGATTAATAAATGCACTTTGTTTATTAACCCTAGAAAGATAACCTACGTCGCAGAGGCGCCTGCGCGGGAAACATATTGCTATAGTTTTTTATCCGACGCGTGTATTTGTTTGTCCTTCTGAGCCAACTCAGTCGTCGGTTAGCCCTTTCACGGGATAGCAGTTCCCATGCTGTAAGTTCTATAGTTTTGTTCATATGACGAGTCTGTGCGCTCGCGAGGCGTATGGTTATCTTTTATGAAACTTTTAAGAATCGATTAATTTGTACTGGGAGTGATGTTGAAGTTTTTTTTTTTGATGATAGATATTTTTTTTATACTTATTATATTGTAGTCAAACAGCTTATAAGAAAAAAAACATTTTTTATAAGATGATTATAAGTGTTTATTTTCCTGAAGCATAAGGCTGTCGATTTTTGTTAGAGGTCTACTTATTTAGTTTTAAATTATTTTAAATAAACAAATAAAATAAAAATGTATTTAAAATTTATAGTTTATAGTATTACCTTTTAACACAATATCATAAATTATAAATATTTTTTATTAAATCAATTAAAAACACATGTTATAAAAGGGTGCGCCTATGAAGCGTATGGTTATCTTTAACGTATGCCGTGGTATGGTTATCTTTCTAGGGTTAAAACACTTTGTACACAAATTATACGAGTAAGAATATTTTAGAAGGAGAAAGCAGAGAGACAAACAATTATTTAATTTGACAACCTCAGTTGACAGCCTTGTTATTTTCCGTAACCATAGCAACCTGGTTGAATATTGAATCCTGAATATTTTCGTTAGGAAATCTCTGGATTCGCTCTCCACGCTCAACTCAAGGCCCGCGATAGAATCTATGCAATAGATTAAAAAATAAATTTAAAAATCTAAAACCCGACTACTAACAAAATTGCGGTCTTAAAAGTAGAAAACAAGAAAATAATTCTTGTCTGATATTCTTCGTAGTCGCATGCCACTGATACCTGATGCTCCAGTTCATGGCGTTTTCTTTGAAAGTATTGAAACAGAAGTCAGCTGCCTAATTGCCCATTAGCAAGGTGGCAATGGCATGCGACTACGAAGAATATCAAATTAAAGGATAGTAATAGAATAGTATATTTTCATTACCCCTGATGAGACACTTATCTCAAGATTCAAATCTTGGCATCTTTCTCAACTGAAAACTTAGGTTTCCTAACAATTGAGACTGGGAAAAAAGCCGCGTTTTTCTTTGTATCCAACTACCGAAGAGTTTTATTATAGGTAGGTAGAGGTACTAATCATAATAAAATCGATGAGGTACTATAAAAGAGAGTTGACCCAAACATATACCTACAATAAACCTTCTAAAGTTCTCATCACATACTAACATATATCTTTGTCTTAGTTAACACAGGAAATACATTTTATCTCTCACATCTTCTCCTTTTATTACTCTGCTAAGTATTTTACTACCAATTAAATATATGAGCTTGCATGTAGGTACGTAAATTACCTCTTTTAAACCGAGAGCCCTCCCGGTACTTTTTTATTTCCGTCAACTATGTTTTATGACTGTCAAAAGCTAATCTGCATATTACAAGTGTATAATTAAAAAGAAAACATTATTAAGCTTGGCCACAGATATGCTTGGGATAGAAACGCGAATCCCTCTTGTGACAAAAACGTTAGTGTTAACAATTTAGGCGGATACTTAACTCCCTTTAATTCGTAACACCCAGTATTAACTGGGTTGTGGAGGTCCGATATGCAGTCGCTCTATGTAAAATACTGGTACTCAGCTGCAACCAGGTAGAACGGAAGCCGACCCCAACATGGTTGGGAAAAGGCTAGGCAGATGATGACTTGACCCCCTCTAATAAAACCAACAGATAAAGGTTCAATAAAACCATACGAACAGTTTTTGGAATGGCGCCGGACATCGGTCTCGTATAGATAAATCTACTGATATTTCTATATCCAATTTTCGTGGCCGATCTGCAAATTCTGTCTGCACTAAATTGACTGCACTTTTATAATGGCAATACTGACGCTGTGTCATCTCTTTCTGCTATATTTCACGACCCTTTAATTTGTCTCGGTCTTTATAGTCTGACCTGCGAATCGATCGTGACACTTTGTCGAGTATCAGATTTTTACATCGAACGATTGGCAAATGCTATTCACAGATTCGATCGACATGGTAGTACATATACACTCGTGGTTACAAATTTTATGTAGTATATAAATTAACTTTAATGAGTGTTTCTATAAGAGTTACTATAGATTGTACTGAATATCCGTCGAGTAACTAAAAATATAATTAAATACAATCTAAAAATGATTTTATTTTTAAATGGAAACGCAACGACTTTTGCTTATGGTACCTATAGTACAAAATGGCGTCGTCATTCTTAATGGATTGCACTACCGATAGCAAATAGCTGACGGCAGGATTGATATCTTCATTTCGAATCACAATCGAAGTTTCGGTTTTGTGAATAATGATTTTTTATAGTACGATGGATCGATTGGATACGACGGACAATCGAGTGGTTGTGAATATCTATGCTGCCCCCGTATTCACTAATGCTTTGATTCGGCAAGCTGTCTGCTTATCTGACATTGCGAAAGTGAGCGACATAAACCGATAACTTTCTGGTGAAATCAGTATCCATATTATCCATCAACCAGGATGGTAAATACAAAAATACTTTTTCGATTCTCAGAACGTAACAATAAGAGTAAGTAATTAGTCTATCAATCATACAATAATAACTAAACTTTCTATAATACATATGTAACGCCATAGCTCCAAAATAGGCATACCTTTTTTTTTTTTTTTTTTTGGTGGGTGGAAAATCATCGAATAACCCCCCCCGCTCTTGGGCAGAGCGAAGGGGAGTGTCAGACTTCTACTGACTAAAAACCAAACCCATGTTCCTTCTTCTTCGCCCTTGTGTCGGAGCCGCGGTAACCTTTCGATATCCACAGCCCCGACGTAAGCATACCTCATGTCGTATCAATCATAACAGAATGAATGCAATGTAATTAGAACTAGAAGGTGTATAATTACCTTCTAATGCAGTAGCCATTTAAAGGCCCATGACAGCTGCGTGAAAACAGTGCCTAAAGGTTTACAAATTACCACAGTGTATTGTGCGTGTGTATAACGTTTTTCTAGCCATGTTTTAAATGTTTGAGACCGATAATTATGCTGCTGACGCAACACTCACGACACATTTGTGTGTACCGGACCTTTATACATTCAATACTTAAGGGGGAAGCGCAACTTGTCGGGTCTACGGGTCCTGTTGTGGCTGCGGGTACTTCGAAAGATACCGCGGCCTCCGACACAAAGCGTTAAGAAGGAACATGGGTGGTTTTTAGTCAGTAGAAGTCTGACACTCCCGCTCAGAGTGGGAGGAGTCATTAGGACGGGGAAGCGCAAGGGTAGCCCGCGAAATTCAAATTTCCTGAATTTACTGTGGAAATAAACTCTGTTGACTGGCCCAAGCCGATTCTTGTCGATAAGTACGATCACTCCCATACTATCATCAATATTCCTTTTTGAAATAGATTCTCTAGTTTTTATAATAAGTAGGAATTATCAACTAAATAGCCGTGGAAGTTGCTTTCAATCAAACAGTCGTTATGTCCACTGACGCAAGGGGTTTTTGCTCTGTGCTACTACAGTCTTTAGCTTGACAGGTTTCATGCCTAAAACTGTCGGTGTCACATCTCGGTGAAATGGGCGGCTTAGGGCTCGTTTACGGAGACGCGGGGCGTCGCGCGGCGCGTGCAAAATGCTCGTCGCGTGCTTTTTTATTAATTTACTGAGAGACGTGTCCACCGCAACAAACACTGCATTTTGAACAAACGAGCGAAAAATCGCTTCTCGTAAAATCGACGTTTTAAATCGTTAACTTTTTCATACATCACCATAATTATGTTTGAATTAAAAACGCAGCACGCGCCGCGCGACGCCCCGCCTGTACGTAAACATGCACTTAGGCTGTCATAAGAAACGTAACGAATATTTTTTTAGAAATCTGCTTTTATGACATGACGATGCCGTTTTCAAGCAAGCATCAAAAACGTGCTTTGAATAGCAGTCCCATATTTTTAGGGTTCCGGTACCTCAGAGGTAAATAACCCTCCTTTTGGGCTTCGCCGCAGTCGGGTAAAAAGGAACCCTTTTAAGATCACTTTTTTGTCCGTCCGTCGCTCGTTTCGCCAGGTATGTTTAAGGTGGGCGTCGCAAAGTCGCATGCCTGTCGGTCTTCTACAGACTGTACTTCGGAGAGTGTGCGCAAGAGCTCCACGAGCTGATCCCACCATCTCCCTTCTTCCATCGGGAGACTAGACATACTGCAGGGTATCACCGATACCTAGTCGACGTTCCACACATTCGAACGAAGCGCTTTGCTAAGTCCTTTATTATGCGCACAGCCAAGGAGTGGAATTCCCTGCCTGCGTCGGTTTTTCCGAGTTCATATAACCCTAATCTGTTTAAGTCGCGAGTAAACAGGCTTCTATTGGGTAAGCTCGTTCCATCGTCGACATCATCTCTGCCCCTAGGGCAAGATTGAAGTCAAGAGCAAGCCCATATATAATAAAAAAAAAAAGTCCATTATAACAGGGGGCGAGTCTATTACCAACAAACGGACATAAGAATCTAGACGTCGTGACTGCTACTAAAAAATTCCTTATAGAAAACTTAAAGACCCAGTAATGGAACACAGAAACTCATGAACAGCAATCGCGATTGCGACCACTAGACCAACGAGGCAGTCCAATTTTCTGACTTTTTTATCATAATAAATATCATTAGAGTCCAAAGTCACTTTGTCGAGACCCACTAAAGCTGAACAAACAATAGGGGATCGGACTGACTCAAAAAATATGATTCTGTTTAGTCCGTCAGTTAAATTATCGAAAAAAATTGGAAACGTGTTTTTTGTTTTATCAAATCAATAAAAATTTACGAAGATAAAGCGTGTCAAAGATCATGGAGTGGGGCTTCAAACGTCACTTGAAGGTAAAAAATGTACTATCATATGACGTCACACGAGTTTTCGAAGCACTGTATCGTCTTATTTTTTTGTGTACGTGAAAAAAGAAAAAAATATGTGTTCAATATTTTTTGGAAATCTATCTGACGGACTAATTAGTTTTTTTTTCTCCGATCCCCTATTGTCAATCTGCTTTCACTCGGTATGTTGTTGGTACATATCATTCTTCCATCATCTATTTCCTCTAATCACAGTGAAACTAAACCAAGGTCTGTTTCGACAAATAAAAGATCACTAATTCGAAGTGAGAGTGACGCATCACGCATACATACATCCATTAGCGTAATGGCGCTGCTTTTCTTCACTGTACACCATGTAATCATACACATTACATGCTAATAACCCTTTGGTATATCTTTATGTAACGCCTGTGTACTTTTTTAAAGAGAGTGTACTGCCGTGCTAAGCTTAAAAGCGGTATCTCGAAAAAAAATCGTTGCTACGCGTGTCAAGTTGCTTAAGTGTTTTTCGTAAGGTTTTGGGAAACAACAGAAAACGAGTTATTGAATAAATTAACGGAGACATTTCAAAATTATTAATGTGTATGGAATTAGTACAACTTGTTTCTAGTTCTGATATTACAAAAAAGATTTTATCAACACATCGAGAATGAAACTGAGTTATGTTTGATATAGAGTACAAAATTTAAAAAAAATGCGCGTTAGGGGATCGGACAAAAAAAAACTAATTAGTCCGTCAGATAGATTTCCAAAAATTATTGGACACGTATTTTTTCTTTTTTCACGTAAACTTAAAATGAAGACGATACAGTGCTTCGAAAACTCGTGTGACGTCATATGATAGTACATTTTGACGACACAAGTGACGTTTCAAGCCCCACTCCAAGATCTTTGACGCGTTTTATCTTCGTCATTTTTTATTGATTTGATAAAACAAAAAACACGTATTCAAAATTTTTCGATAATCTAACTTACGGACTAAACAGAATCATATTATTTTGACCCAGTCCGATCCCCTATTGGAATAAGGCAGACGCAGTGTCGAAGTGTAAAGTTGATATTAATAGCATCCGATACCTAAAAAGAACGCATCTAATGAACTAATCCAAATCGCATTATCTATTTTAAAACTTAATAGAAAAGAACTAATATGCAAACTAAAACCGTACTCTGTCTAAGAAGGTGCTCGTGGCTTAATAATAACTGCCGCTCGGATCAATCTTTAGGTTAAGCCGTGCTTGCCTAGGTTGGTCCGTAGATGGGTGACCGTCCGCTATATTCCGTGTTTCTTCCGTGCCTCGGAAAGCACGTTAAGCCGTTTGTCCCGGTTGCTATATATAGATTTCTGGCAGTGGTTACTGGTTACTGGTAGTCAGTGGCCTGAAAATCTGACAACTAGTCTTACCAAAGGGTATCGTATTATTCAGCGCTAACTGGGTCGTGGAGGTCAGATGACAGTCGCTCCATGTAAAATACTAGTATTCAGCCGCATCCAGTTAGGCTGGAAGCCCACTCCAACACAGTTGGGAAAAGGCTAGGCGGATGATGACTGTGTCTGGATGATATGGCTAGAAAGGAGGTGACTGCTGATATGACGAGTACACACGGCCACACATCAAGCTATACATTTCCAGTTTACGCTGATCTCGCACTGTACGAAAATCCTATACAATGCAAGATCAGCTTATACTGGAAATGTATAGCTTGATAGGTAGCCGTGTGTACTAGAGAAAAAGACATGTTGCGCCGACCCCTAATAAATTGGTTTATGAGCAGAGAATGATGTTGATGATTGTGTCTAACAAAGTATTTACAAAACTTGAATTTTCTCGAAACTGTCTTTCTTTGGGATACCGCTTTTGCGCTTAGCACGGCAGTGAAATGCTTTGACTGATGTACATAATATTTTTTTATATTGTGTACTATTTCTGGGCACCTTTTTGAGATGTTAACGATAATAATTATGCAGTAATTTGTTACTTTAATAGCTTAATTATAATAAGTAGGGCGTAATATTTTTAAAAAGGCCCTTGGGCAGTAAAGTGTAAGATTATTAAGTAATTATTACCATAGAGAGGTTTGGCCTTGTACCAAAATGTGTTATTTTCCAATTTTGACTAATTTAGACGAGCGAGCAATGGCCGGTTGGCTCTTGCAAGTATTTGACGCCGTTGTTCACGCGGTCTCCATGTAAGACAAGGTTTAGTTTATTTAATTGCGTTTGTTCTTGGTCTATTTTTAGATAAAGTTTGTGAAATAATCTTGATTTTTTTTTTATTAATATCTGGTAAGTATAACCATAGATAGAGATACATTTCTACTTCTTCTTTCTTTATCGTGTGGTTTTCATGTCGCCCATGGGCGTCTGACTTGGCTTTTTCTATTGGCTACGACGACGTATTAAATATACTTAACATTAGAGAAAAAAAAACACAAAATGTAAGGGTTAGTTTTAATTTGTAACGTGTACAAAAAGTATGAATGCAAAAAAAAGTAAACCCTAAACCAAGATCACAAAAACATCTTAAAAACAATAAAAAAAACTACCCCATTTCAATCGTATGTTGTAATAATTCGCACGCTACAATTTCTATTATCTGCCGAGCGCCGCGCCGCAGCCTCCGCACGCGCCAGTGAAAGCTGCATTGCGCAAGTTACCGCGCGATCTATAGCCCATTGCGTTGCACTCGGAAGTGAGCGCATGACATCGATCGGACTTAGATACGTCAAGTGGTTAGGGTACTTGAGAATGTAGGTGGCCTTTTGGTTTAAGGGGTTACTATTTCTGGGCTGTGGGTTTTTTTTAACCGAATTCTAAAAAAAGAAGGAGGTTCTCAATTCGAATGTTTGTTTTTTTTAGGGTTCCGTAGTCAACTAGGAACCCTTATAGTTTCGCCATGTCTGTCTGTCCGTCCGTCCGTCCTCGCTTAATCTCTGTGACCGTTAGCACTAGAAAGTTGAAATTTGGTACCAATATGTGTATCAATCACGCCGACAAAGTGGTAAAATAAAAATTGGAAAAAAATGTTTTATTAGGGTAGCCCCCCTATATGTAAAGTGGGAAGTGTTTTTTTTTTTTTTCAACCCAAACGTGTGATATATTGTTGGAAAGGTATTTAAAAATGAATAGGGGTTTACTAAAATCATTTTTTGATAATGTCAATAATTTCGCAAATAATCGCTCCAAAAGTAAAAAAACTTTGACTTTCTAGGAAAATTATTTTGAACTTGGATGGAAACAACAGATGGAAACAGCAGTTAACCAATATAATTTGGTCCCTAAATCGTATGAGCGCCTATACAATCCAGAGGTCAAGTTTCATTGGTCCTTTGAAGAAATTGTTTAAATTATAGCATACCGTTTTGGTACGGAACCCTTCATGTGCGAGTCCGACTTGCACTTGGCCAGTTTTTTTAATGTTTGTTCGGACACAACTCCGTCACTTGCTAACCGATTTAAAAATTATTTTTTTGTTGGTCCCAAATGGTCCCATATTTTTTTTTATCGAAATCGGAAAAGCGGTTTTTGAAAAATCAACAAAACTCAAAAAAAAACTACATTGTCCACATTATGACTCATGTACATGTCAAACACTAAAAAGTGAAAAATAAAAAGTCGGTGGCAAAAAAATGAAATCAAACAAACAAAAGTCACCGATTTCAGAAACTGATTTTTCTTCTAAAGTTTATTTTTCACTTTTTCGTGTTTTTTTTTTGAAGTCGGTTTTATTTTTTGCTAAAAAGTTTTTTTAAGAGATACCGCGGCCCTGGAACGCAAAGGGCATTAGAAGTAACATGGATGAGTTTCAGTCAGTAAGAGTCTGAGAGCCCCTTCTGCTCTGCTCAGAGCGTGAGGAGTCATTTGATGATTTCCCGTCCTTAAAAAAAAGGTGGTCCTTTGTTTCAACGGGTTACTAGTTGAACTCTTTGGATGATTGTAAAAGCAGGTTAGGACGATGGATAGTATGTGCTGTGATAGTGTGTGCTGGACAGGCACTACGAAGATGCTGCCTCTAATAGAGAAGAAGCTTGGTTCACCAACGAGACAGTTAGCCTCGTTGCGTTGGTCGAGTGGTCGCAAGCGCGACTGCTAAGCATGAGGGTCTGGGTTCGATTCCCAGGTCGGGCAGTGTTATTGGGTTTTTACGCAAATAATTTCTCAGTAGCAGCCACGGAGTCTGCTGATTTGTGCCTGGTTAATGGCAATACGGTCGCCCCCTATTACATAAGTGGCGAAATAGGTATGGGTGTTCTATATAAGTAGACTTCTGCCTATCCCTTGGGGAATTAGCCACAGACGTACGTGACATTATGTGTAGTACTACCCTTTCGTTATGGGCATGCTCAGCGCAGTTGAGCTGTTTAATTAATTGTTAAGCTGTTTGTTGTTATTTGTTTATATATGTGCTGCTCTTTTGTGTTGCTGCTGTCCATTAGCGAATAAATACATATTCTATTCTATTCTATTCTAGTATATAATTTTAGCCAAAATACGTCCACTGCTGGACATAGGCCTCCCCCAGGTGACGCCACATTGACCACATTAACGCTTTGCTCTTCGGGGCTTGCAGGTGTGGTGTTATGTTATTTTAGGCTGAATAAATAATTAATTATGCGCCGAACCCATTAGAAGTGGTTATTACATTGAATCAGACCAGCTTCAGAAACAGTTTTTATCTGCTACCAAGGCCACAAGGGAAGTAACTGAGCATTAAGCTAGTTTGCTTTTATAGGCTATCATAATCAGCAATACTTCTCTCTCTCTTCAGGTGCCTCTCCAACTAGTGAAGGTTGGCAGTCAGCTCCGCATATCCTATTCGGTCTTTTGCCAGTCTAAAAAGTTCCGCGGCGCTCTTAACTCCCGTCCATTCCCGGATATTGCGCAGCCAGGATTTCTTCCTACGTCCCACTGCTCTTTTGCCTGCCACTTTGCCCATCATTATGAGTTGCAAGAGTTCGTATCTGTCGTGCCTTAATACGTGACCCAGATAGGCAACTTTCCTCTTTTTGATGGTCTGCATTAATTGGCGTGTCCTTCCAGCACGACGTAGTACTTCAACGTTACAGCAATACTTACCGAAGAATAATTTCTACGAGTTGTATACCTTGACACTTACCTAATAATTATGAAGCCAATCTATTTGTCCATCTAATCAAAAAAATCGACAAATGACACGCTGCTCAAATAGTCAACAATTTCACCAAAACAAACACGAAAACTACACCTAATCGACTCATTCCATTCACAAACCGCTGTCATTCGTTACATAATACCAACGTAACAGTTCGATTACATCACTGTCATACTTCCGAACATGTTCCGAATTGGCTCTGTGTGTCGATGCCTTTGCCTCACGGCCTTCTTTCACTCGCCTTTGCCTTTTGTTCAGTGTCATGTGGAATGATGCTGGCCTACTTGTCAAGTTTTGTTTCGTTTTTTGGCAATGTTACGTCAATGCTTACGATTTCTCTGGCTGGTTACAGGGCGTTCGGATTTTAAATGACTTTATTTTGATTGGAGGAAGGGAATGTCGATGAGTGTTTGACTTTGGTAGTTCGACTTTGGTTTTGAGGGTTTAGATTTACTCCTGTCGAGGCTGCGGGTTGTTCGCAAGAGATACCGCGGCCACGACACGGCTAAGAAGGAACATAGGTGGCTTTTAGTCAGTAGAAGTCTGACACTCCCTACCGCTCTGCTGCCCAGACCGGGAGGAGTCATTAGATAATTTTCCACCCTCCAAAAAAAAAAGGTTTAGATTTACTCGCCCGTTGCTACTGCTAAATTGTTATAAATTGTCGAGAAGTTACCAGTGGTCGACAGGCATCGAGATATAAGTACTAACGTACTAGAGAAGCTACGTCAAATAACTGAATTGTCCTATTTCGTAATTTGAATCTTTAGTTCGCTGCAGCGCTAAAATAATAACAATTCGTCTAAACCGTAACTAATTTACCACAAGTTAAAGAAAAGTAGTAAATTAGTTCAGTTTCCGGTCTTAAGCGCCATGTAAATCATGGCACTTACGCGTTTTCTTCGGCGACGCGCGACGGTGCGTCGCGAGCGCCGCAGTTGAACGAGACAAAGTAGGAATTTACGGTGTCTTCTCTAGTACGTTAGTACTTATATCTCGATGTCGACAGGTTTTTTTTAATTCTCCCTTATCAACTTAATAAAAACCTAATTTACGTATTATTTTTTCTCTTAAATGATTCCTCGAGCGGTCCGTTAACAACGTACGGACTTGACCTAGACTAACTAAATACTAACGTGTAGGTATGCCTAATCTATTGGCTAATGCGAAAATTATGCATAATACCTGCCTACTTAATTATAATAATTATTATTTCAAGTTCAGCGTAAATCCAAGTGTTTTATGCAATTGAAATACATTACTCTTTTACGTAATACCTTTACGAACCATACATTGATGACGTAATAATATTTCTGCTCCAGTTATTAAGCTTTAATTGGGCAGTATTTAAATTGATGATAATTATGCCTCTTATATCGAATCTCGTTTTAAGTAATTTTAGCGTTAACCGCTGAAACAATTGTTAAATATCGTTATATAATGTAAAATAAACATATTCAACCTCCTTCGTGATTCTCCAGCAAGCTAAAAAGAAAATACTTCTTCGCGATTCTGGCCCCCTGGTAGTTTGTGAAATAAAATTGCTATATCACCTATGCATGCAATATAATACTACTGGTCTTCAAATGAGATTTACAGATTTCCCAGGTGTTTAATTTCAAAATATACGATGTGGACGAAATATCCCTTATCTTTTATTTTGAAGACAACTGGCCCATTATACTAAACTGGTTCGGGCGAATCTACCCATGCACATTTCAATAAGTGATGGACATCTGGCCCGCGGGCAAGATTTTTCGTGGGCGAGATGTCCCATAAGCCCATAACCCAAAATAAAGTCGCTTCCGCTGTTTATACGCTTAGATCTTTTTAACTACGCAATATATTTTAATGCAGCTTTCAGCAATATATAGAGGAAGGTTTGTCTACATTGCACTCGTGCGAAACCGGGGGGGTCACTAGTATCCTTACATAGTATAAAACAAAGTCGCTATTTTTGTCTGTTTGTTTGTCTGTATGCTTAAATCTTTAAAACTACGCAACGGATTTTGATGCGGTTTTTTTTTATAGATAGAGTGATTCAAGAGGAAGGTTTTAGTATATAATTGAACGACATCCACGCGGGTGAAGCCGCGGGCATCAGCTAGTTATCTATAAAAGAAAGTAAACACTCTATCGATTAGAAGCCGTATTAGTCCGCGACATTACTGGTTACACAATTTTAATCTTGATTTTAATCTTATCCCATTTGCGGTTAAGATTGCAATAGTAGTAGCATTACAAGTCTATCAATAAATTGATAAAGTATTGCAACAATGTTGCTGAACTATGTTTATCTTTTCCAGATGAAAAGTTAACTTCTAAAGCAGTTATTGCGATTTCTCTTCAAGAAACTTTATTTATTTATTTATTTAAACTTCATGCACAATAGTGATACATAGGCGGACTTAATGCCACAAGGCATTCTCTACCAGTCAACCTTAGGGTTAAATAAGACAACATTGTGGTAGGGTACAAAATTCTTAATTCTTATTCTTATTCTTTATTGCACACATAAAATAACAAATATAAACATAAATTACATAGCTTATGTACAAAGGCGAGCTTAACCCAGAATTGGGTTTTCTTACAGCAAACCTAATCTTGAAAGTGAGATTTGCAATTGAGGATACACTTAATGTATGTGCATTAACATTCAATTAGTTACTTAAATTAATAAATAGACTTATAAACTAAACTACTTATATACAATATAATATACGTAATACATATAGTATATATATACATACCTATAAAATCCTATAGACATACATACATATGTCTCATGTCAGGAAATGTTCTTTTATACCCCTCTTGAACACCTCTAACGAAGGGCTATCCCGCAAGGAGTGTGGAAGTGAATTCCAAAGGCGCACAGCACGAACAGTGAAAGATCCATCATACCGACTTGAGGAGTGAGGAGGGAAACGAAGGAGAAGAGATGATGATGAGCGACAAGGTTTACCTCTGGGAACGAGATACTCAAAGCGTTCCCGAAGATACGAAGGAGCCTTAGGATTGTGAAGAATGGAAAAGAGAAAAGAAAGAATGTGACAATCTCGACGCTGCCGAATAGGTAGCCACTTCAGCTGCTTCCGAAACTCCGACACGTGGTCGTACTTACGAAGCCCGAAAATGAAGCGGATACACAAATTCTGCAGACGTTCGAGCTTATTAAGAAGTTCCTCAGTCGCATCAAGAAAACAGACATCAGCATAGTCTAGAAGGGGTAGAAGGAGAGACTGAGCAAGAGTAATTTTAGTTTCAAATGGCAGGAACTTCTGAAGACGCTTAAGAGACCGATACGACCAAAACATCCTCCTGCTTACTTCAGCAATGTGCCCATGCCAAGATAGGTTGCAGTCTAAGAATACACCTAAGTCCTTAACTTTCTTGGAGTAGGCTACAGCGATACCATCGTATACAACAGGAGGGAGGGACTGATGATTCAGTAAATTGACGAAGTATCTGCCACCAATAATGAGAGCTTGTGATTTTGTTGGGTTAACTAAAAGTCCAAAACTTTTAGCCCACTGTCTGATGTTTTCAAGATCATTATTGATGGCATCGATAGCTCCAGGAAGCTCTTCCAGTTTAAAATGGCAATAAAGTTGCAGGTCGTCTGCATAGAGATGATAATGTGACGTTAATACCTTGGTGACAGCGTTAATGAAAACGGAGAAAAGAAGAGGAGAAAGGACGCCACCCTGAGGAACACCCGCAGAAAGATCGCACCAATGAGAGCAAGCCTCATTCAAGTGTACCGACTGCGAGCGACCCCGAAGATATGAATCAAACCAAGCAATCACAGAAGGAGATATGTTTAGAGAGGAAAGGATACCTAAGAGTATGTCGAAGTCAACTGAATTAAACGCACTGCTAAAGTCTAATAGAACCAACACCGTAAGGAGTCGGTTTTCCATGGCCAATCGGATGTCGTCAGTAATTTTAAGAAGGGCAGAAACAGTGCTATGGCCAGGACGAAATCCAGACTGAAAAGGACTGAGCAGGCTATTATACGAAAGGTAATGCGACAGTTGACTATTAACAACACTCTCAAGGACTTTGGACAGGATTGGAAGTATTGAAATTGGACGGAACTGGGATACTGAAGAGGGATTTGAAACTTTGGGAAGAGGCAAAACGTAGGCTTTCTTCCAAGCCGTAGGAAAGGAGCCACTAAACAGGGAATAATTTACAATGTGTAACATAGCAGGAGTAAGATCATCCAGGATAGGAAGAAACATTTGAAGTTGAAGACCATCATCACCCACTGCTTTTGTAGAAATAGATGTAATGGCCCGCTTAATATCCCCTTCTGTAACTGGGTGAAAAGAGAAAGAAGTACATGCTGGCAGAGGAAGATTAGAGAGATTGTTTAGAGTGGAAGATTTAACGTTTTCATCCAGAGTCACAGGTGATTTGGAAAAGTGTAAATTAATCGTGTTTAGGTCAATATTAAGCGTGCTGTCATTCGCAGCTTTGCCGATTCCAAGGGATTTGAGGAATTGCCAAACTTGTGCTGTGTTGGAGTGTTGAATTGTGTCGTGTATGTGACGCCTTTTAGCATCCCTACACATACGACCGCAGTGATTACGCAGTTTCTTATAGAGGGACCAGTTTTCATCGGTAGGGTCTCTTTTGTACCGCCTTTTCGCCTTATCCCTTACAGACATCTGCTTTTTAATTGCATCCGACAACCAAGGAGCTGGAAGATGTTTCACCCTGACCCTTTTTAGAGGAGCATGTACATCAAAAAGTTTTAACACTATTTTGGTAAACTCGGCCACCTTCGAGTCCAAGTCATTGCTGTCATAAATAGGAGACCAGTCAATATTGCTCGCATCCTCACCCAAAAGCTCCAGATCAATGTTCTTGAAACTGCGTAGCAAGAGAAATTTAGATTTGCGTTTAGGAGGGCGAATTTTGTATGAAATAAATAAAAGATCGTGGTAAGAAAATGAAGCAGAAAGTTGCCCGTACGTGGCTACTTTGTTTGGGTCGGAAACTAGAATAAGGTCTAGAAGTGAGGGAGTGCAGTGAGGCGCATGATGAGTAGCGTTGAGCTGAAGGATGTGCATATTGACAGAAGAGACAAGGGACCTGAGTTTACGGCTGCGCCCATCATCTTTGATCAGACAGGTGTTGAAGTCTCCGAGTATTATAGTGTGATCATATAAAGAAGAAAAATTTTCAAGATTTGATTCAAAAGAAGCGAAATAATCAATATGACAGGAAGGACTATAGAAGACACCTAAAAGCAATTTTGTGTGATTAAAAGTTATTTCAATAAAAAGGTGTTCAGCAGATTTTGAATAGTTACTCGGAGACTGATCGATAATTTTGTAAATAATATCTTCACGAAGATAGATGGCGACCCCCCCACCACCCCTGCCCGTTCTGTCATTACGCACAAGCCTGTAGCCGGGCAACGAATATTGTGTTGAAGGAAGAGCAGGTTTAAGGAAAGTTTCAGAGACAAGAACAGCATGAATAAGATCAGAGTCAAATGAGGATAACAAATCAGTATGATGGGCTGGAACACTTTGAGCATTAATATGGACGGCGTTGAAAAATTTGTTGTAGCATGAAAAGGTAGAAGAAAGCTGGTCGCGCATGTGCACAGAGTCATCAGTGAACGCACTGGCATAGCTCTCGTCAGACGAACAAGAAGAAGAGCAGGAAACAAAACTGTCATCAAAAATGTCTAACATAACAGATAAATAAATATATAATAAAATAAATATATATTACTAAATTATTCAAAACTATCTCTAAAAAAAAAAAAAAATATATATATATATATATAAATAAAAGACTAAAATAATTAATCCTGGATGCACCTTGCCGTTAAAACAAAGATTAAAATGCTGGTATCCATGTCAATAAAAAAAAAAGGGAAGTAAATATTAAAGTTTCCGAACGAGCAAGTTACAATCATCGCTGTCAAACTGTCAAAACAAAATCATGACAGAATCTCTATTTTCAGTGACCGACACAAAGAGAAAATCAAAAAAGGATGCTATATTACATGTTGTGTGCGATCATTTGGCCTGCCTCCGCGACCTCTTGTCCATAGCAGGGTTGCTAATAGGTGACGATGCAACCTTCGCACCCGAATCAGCAGATGTAGACGCTGGAAACTGCACAACAAGTTCCTGAAGTTCCTTAGATGATTCAATCTTTCGACGCGACTTGTCTGGTAGCATGATGACAATTTTGCCCTCGGAGGTCCAACACTGCTTCACACTAAAGTGTTTGCGAGCGGCCAGAAACACGTCGTGCCTAGGCTTAGTCAGGAACTCCGAGAGAACCAGACCAGAACCCTTCAGCATTGTCTTGTTGCGCCATACCTCGCTGCGCAGATTGTAGCAATTGAACCGAATAAGTAGTGGACGAGGCTTGCCTGATTTAACTCCCAAGCGATGGCAGGATGTGATGTCAGATGAAGAGACGTTGGTAATCTTCATCTTATCTGTTAAAGTTATGACGGCCTGTGAAGTCCAATCTTCATCCTTCTGCTCAGGAAGACCATGTAGGAGTAGAACCTGCCTGCGAGACGCCATTTCATGCCGGTCTAAGCCCACAGTCAGCAACTCCATCTGAGCCTTTAGCGCGCTCAGAGTCTTCCAAATGAAGCACTTGAACTCCAGGAAGTCCCGAGAGAGGCTGGCTATTGTCTTGTGTGGAGCCTCGTTGCTGCTGACATTCTTCAGGTCCTCCTCGTAGGTGTCCATGCGTGTGGTGAATGTGGCTGACAGCTCCTCCATGCAGTTTGACAGCTTGGCATATAGGTCCATTTTGTGGAGATTTGTGTTGTCCAAGTTAGGTTAAAGGAGATGGAGAGTTTATAAGTGCAGTGAGTGCATCCGAGGATATATTAAACTTTTAGTGCATATGCACTTTATAAAATGACAATAAACTATTTTAAATATTTATTTCTAATGAGAGCTATTAAAACTTGTGTTCACTTTAAGCTACCCTCACAAAAAAAAAAAGAAAATAATAATAAAAGAAAATATCTAAAAAACAACATCAACTCTAAAAAACTAAACTATACCTATAGTTTTATAATTATACTAATACATAAATATAAAAATATAGAATAAACTAATAAATATTTTACAAATACCAAAATAAAAAACGAAAAACTTAACAATAGGCAATACCATGACTGGACACTTTGAAACTTTAGCATAGGTGTTTGAATTGAAAGATATTAGTATAGACATTGAGTGCTCACCAGTTAGCTGTCAAACTAGCTGGTGAATCTGGCAACCTTAAGAATGTGGAATCAGGGTGGGTTATGAAAAACTAAAACTAAAAAGAAATAAATAATTCATATGGCCAGTTGATTATTTGATATTATTATGGTCTCAGTTGCTTGTTTACAAGTGGAATGATGACAGTGAAAACCGCAAAGTACTGCATTTGGCTAGGTCTGTATGTCACCACAACCTAACTCGAGTCGACTTGCTTTCAACTGCGGAAATCCGGAAATGCAGACGCGGAAGTTTACACAATATCTTCACTAAATAACGTCCTTCACAACAAAACGCGAATATTTACGCCTTTCTCTAAATACCCTTTGAAATTCATACCATACCTAATAGAATAGCTTATATGATTAGCAGTTAACTTTGTATACATCTTACCGATATCTTCAGTGCAAATAGAAAAAAATATTCGTTATGTTATGTTTATTAATGAAATTAACACCTCGTTATAAGCAAATGGAAAGCGGATAAAAAGATTTTCTTAAACGGAATACAAAAGTTAACGAATTTTTGAAACATGTGTCCCGAAAACATTTTATTTGGAAGGGCCGGTCAAGTGGGGATTGCTTCCGTATTTTTTTTATCGTTTTGTATTTTTGTGGTTGCATGGGGCTTAAGAAACTTCAGTGAAAATGAATGTTTACCTTCCAAGGTTTTGACTTAAAACGATCTAAGGTTCTAGGTACACAGGTCACCCATGCGTAACCTTTTTTTTTTTTTTTTGGTGGGTGGAAAATCATCAAATGACCCCCCCCCGCTCTTGGGCAGAGCGAAGGGGAGTGTCAGACTTCTACTGACTAAAAACCGAACCCATGTTCCTTCTTTGCCCTTGCGCCGAGGCCACGTCACTAGTACAAAAATCCGCGGCCCCGACGGGACCCATGCGTAACCTAGAACCTGCTTCTCATTACTGGCTAGGGTAATTAGGGTTCTAGTGCCCATCATCATCATTCTTCTGCCTTTATTCCAATTTATTTGGGGTCGGCGCAACATAATCTTCTTCTTCCATACTCATTATTTACTCGTCATCTCAGTAGACAACTCTTTTCTTACCATATCATTCTAATTCTACCCAGCAAAGTGGAAAAACCAATTTAAATAAAATAATAGAATAATGTAGCCAAGGGCTTTCTCATGCGTCACGAAAGTCCAATTTAAAATTTCCTCTAATCGTAGCAATCACATTCAAGATTGTTTTGGTTAATCTCTCTAATTTCATAATACGTGAAGGAAAATAATACATTAAAGAAACCATTGTATATTTATATCTACGGCAACATAGGAAACTAGATTGATCGCTGTCTTGAGTCCTGTCAAAATCAACCTAGATGTTTCGGAGATTAGCCGGAAGTAACGGAAAGACAGACAGACAAAAAAATTTTTTTTTTTTTTTTTTGTGTTAACTACCGTCTATACTTTCAATAAAAAACTGTTATTTTGTAATTACAATCAGACACTTTAATCAAACTTATTTGTATAGATTACCTACATATAAATAACGAGACTTTTACTTCTATCATTCAATATCCAGAAAGAACAAAATACTCACAAGATTCTTTCAACTATGACATACAGCCTATTGGCTTATACTTAAACCATTTTGAACTTTAAAGCTCTAGCTATAGAGATAATATTTGTATTGCAGTCTATTATTTGAATTACATTGATTGTAGGCTAACCGGTATGTTTCCGGAATGGCCAAAATAATAGATTTGATTACCGTGCAATTTACAAAGTTTTGTAAATAATTACATCCTACTGTTGAAATAAATCTGTAATTCTTTTATAGAGACAAATTCAGGTGAGTCATTTTAAAATTAGTCAGTCACTGAAACTCAAAACTGTTTTGTACTGGTACTGTTTGGTAGAGGGTAGAAGGACGCACAAAATACATCATCATCATTTCAGCCAAAAGACGTCCACTGCTGGACATAGGCCTCCCCCAAGTGTCACCACATTGACCGGTCCC
Organism: Diarsia dahlii; assembly: GCA_949775195.1. Lineage (NCBI taxonomy): Eukaryota > Metazoa > Arthropoda > Insecta > Lepidoptera > Noctuidae > Diarsia > Diarsia dahlii. The sequence goes on along the minus strand of OX459210.1, from coordinate 6,400,216 downwards.
GTGCGTCTCTCAACCAGCGGGTCCCCGCAAAATACATGGAATAGGAGATTTATTAAAAAAAGTTCAGAATGTTGTTCTTAGGTAGGTCCACGTTTGCTTGTTGGTAGGTTTCTATTAAATAACATGAAAAGAGTTTAAATGTCGATACCATAAAATCTTCCCATGCACAGTCAAATTAGAATAAGCAATGAATAATTTATTTCCCGAGAATGTATGACAGATCTTCAAAACTATGTAAGAAAAGGTCTTTTTTTTTTGTCTATGTTAATGCCATAAAGGTTTGGCACACTCGATGCAAAGTCAAAGTAAAAAGATAACCAGTAAACCATCTAGCCCTTTTTTATGGAAACCCACGCGGTTGTGAATGTTGACAAAACTTTTATTATCAACCTTCACCACCATCAACCACAGTAAGCTTAAAATAACAGCCGCTCCGGTCGATCTTCGGGTTTAGCCGCGCTTGCCTAAGTTGGTCCGTGTATGCGTCCACCTATGGCATACCAAGTTTCCTCCGTGCCTCGAATTGTTCCGCCTGCCAAATGTAGATCTTTGACAGTTGTTACAGGTAGTCAGTGGCCCAAAAGTCTAACAAAACAACCAGTCTTACCAAGATGTATCATTATCCAATAATAATAGTCCTCCTGACCGTTTTCGGTCACGGCGGCCAATCTTAGCAGAGATTAGCAAACTGCGCGTGAGATATTATAGTGCACAAGTGTGCACTCTCTGTTCCTTTTTACCCGACTACGGCAAAGCCAAAGGAGGGTTATGATTTTGACTGGCTACGTATGTATGTATGTTTGTATGTATGTATGTATGTGTGTATCTTCATCTGTTCCCTCATAGCTTCTAATCTACTTATCGGAACTCGACATATGAGGTATCGTTAGAACCGTCTTAATTTTCCGCTGAACATAGGCTACTTGACGTGTCACAAAAAGCGATTTGGCGCCCTCTAGCGGACAAAAAGTAAGGCTTAAAAAATAAAAATGGAGATAAATACGCCGTGTTTGGTATCATTTGAAAGGGCCTCACTTGTACATTTCCAAAATATTGCTCAAATTTAAAATCACGCCCTCTAGCGGACAAAAAGTCAAGTGTAAAAAAAAAATTAACACCAAAATTGTTTAAATAAAAAAAAGTAAAAAACTAAAACCCGACTACGACAAAAAAAACGACGCTGAAAAAGTATGAAACAAGATTTTCAGGATAGAACAAAAAGAAAAGCCGTAGTCACACGTTATAGGTATAGGTACCAACCTAAACACTTTAATACCATGTGACTACGGCTTTTCTTTTTGTTCTATCCTGAAAATCTTGTTTCATACTTTTTCAGCGTCGTTTTTTTTGTCGTAGTCGGGTTTTAGTTTTTTACTTTTTTTTTCTCTCATATTCCGATGGGACGGCAATCCGACACGACCGGAGAGACGGAATAACTGATCTTTAGCAGCTGCTTCCGGTTAGACTGGAATCCCTGGATAGTTTGGAAAAAGCAATACACAACATTGGTTATTATTAGCATTATTAGCAATTGTTTCGATGCGACAGCCCCGACTTAATCGCGAGTAACCTGGTACAACATGAACATGTTCTTATTTGTGAAAATGCTTAGCATTTGTGTTTGTGAGCCGATTCTGAACGTTTGTTCCTAGTTGACATACTGTACGTTAAATACTAAAAAAATGGCTACTGTGGCAAAGTCGTAACCGTGAAATATGAAATCGTAAAATTTGTAGTTACACATGTAAAATGATAAACGATACACATCTTTCGTGTTTTTAATGTAATTATATTTTAAGACAAGCAATTATTGTGTTGTTCGGTCTGTATCATACGTAACCGTGTATGTACCTAAGCTATATGAAATTGTTGGTCTATTCCAAAATTACTTTGTTACTATTGGAGAGAGTGACTTTCAATGGTTATGTTGTTATTTTGAATAGTTAAGAAACTGTAAACGTCGAGTACTTGTTGTATATTGTTTCTTCTTGTACAATAAAGCAGGTTCTCTATGAACCCGTATGGCCACCATTAGAGATGTGCCGTTGCCGGCAATATTAGCAAAATTGGCAAAATTCCCGGGAATATTGCCGGGAGTGGGAATATTCGGAGAGTATTTGTTAATTATAAGTCAAAAAATTAAGTACGGAAACTATGTAATACACTTATAATTAGCATTGATAGGCCCTAATCTACATTGACCGGCAACTTTGGCAATATTTCCAATGCTGCTGGCAATTTTGGGATTTTACCGGCAGTGGCAATATTCCCACCAGGCACATCACTAGCCACCATATAGAATGACCTTTTGATGTAATACACATTCTTGACAGTTACATGAACTTGGAGGGTTGTAATGATGATTTTGATGATTATAATTCTGTAACTGCATACGTCTTACAGCCGCGAATCATATTTTCACTAACATACAACCTAGCACTGGCCTGCAAATTGCTAAAAACGGAAGAAAATTTGAATTTCGCGGGCTACCCTGGAACATCAGCCTTAAGTACTTACACCGCGATGATCGGGTCAGGGCAAAGACATCTTAGACTAAGATAAGTAAGATATGCGTTCCAAAGAAATCTCACCAATAATACGTGCTGTCATTTCTCAGTGACGTAGTAACATGAAATTACGTCAAATTTGACATGTGTCACTGGTACAGGCAGCAACCAGTTTGACGTTCTCAGTAGAGTACGAGTTTAATCCTGCTGTTCCGTCTTACGCAATAAAATTCGAATCTCTTTAATTATTTGTGATGTGAGTAAAGACACTATGAAACCGTGATCGTGACTTCAAATATTTCAAACAAAACGCTGTACACACGGCTACACATCAAGCTATACAAAACCAGTATAATCTGATCGTTCATTGTGCGAAAAGTTCTAGTAAAGTGAGGCCAAGATTAACTGGTTTTGTATAGCTTGATGTGTAGCCGTGTGTACGTAACACTTTGTTATAAACCAGCATTTTTTGTTGTTGCGCTATATTGTTGTTCTTTTTTTTCGTGCTTGCTGAAGATCGTGGTTCAACGAAGACATTCACTTTATTTCACGACTCGTAATCACTATTTTTTCTAACTACATAGTCGCTTCTCTAGAAGCCTTCCTTAGAGAAGGCAGTTTCTACTAGCTTGTTTCAATTATGTCTTATACAATTTTGATGGTTGACTGCCGTTTTGCAAAAACTTTTACTGGTCCATTCAAATGCCTTGTTACAGCCTATTTAGTTTTATTATCGTGGCAAATTGATATATTGATATATTTGTAATCTGTTTTAACTAGTCACTGAGACTTTCTAAAACAGTTTTCCCGATAACCTCTCTACCGTTTCATAAATAGCTTTACAAATATACTTAATCAGAAAATCTAACTTTGATCGTCCAATAACTTAAACGTCAGTGCTACTGCTCACAAGAACTGACATATGACAGTTAACTTGTCAAAGGGCACAACAAAAAGTTTATATCTCATTCGATCGTCTGCGCGATTATTGCGTCTACTTTTATCTATGGAGCGAAATCGACAGATGTCACTGGCCGAATAATATCGATATTTAAATTCGAATTGAGAAACGAACCATGGCGGACGCTCCGCCTTCTGACCTGCGGTTACTATGTTATTACAATTTATTGATGCCTAGAGCCTAGAGCACAAAAAGTTAGACTACCTGGTTTTGGTCTACCAATTTTGCTGTACTCTTTCAAAATCAGGTTTCAAAGTAGTTAGTGGTCGTTTTAAATTAAACCAATCATGATGCTCCGGTTAAAGCTAATTTATGTTGCCGGTTTGAAATTAAGTTAACTAGATGGTTAACCATCTCAGATACATAGTTTAAAACTAACTAACTACTAACCTACCTACTAACCTACCTACTAACCTACCTACTAACTTACTTTTATTTTAAAAATAATGTTTTTATTAGTGACTCGTCTAGGTAATTGAAACGGATACAGGCATGCAGTACCCAGGCGAGTCTGGCGAGTCTACGTCTTATTTTAAACTAGTGACCCGCCCCGGCTTCGCACGGGTGCAAAAAAGGTATTAAAACCTTCCTCTTGAATCACTCTATCTATTAAAAACAACCCGCATCAAAATCCGTTGCGTAGTTTTAAAGATTTAAGCATACATAGGGACAGACAGCGGGAAATGACTTTGTTTTATACTATGTAGTGAAGTGATGATTTGAACGTGTAGAAAGAATGAAAATGTATTTATTAGTCTCTCAACGTAGCGTAAGAAGTAGAAGCTGCCTCATTACCAGTCAGTTCTCTAGTGGTCGCTTCTGCTGAACATGAGGTCCGGGTTCTATTACCAGCTCAGAGAGTGTTATTGGATTTTTCAGCAGCCTGTTGTCAAGATTTAGGTCCGGTTGATGAGAATAGGCTCGCCTCTACACCAGACTCAAACATAACCAGAAAAATGTGGGTGTATTAAGTACTATAGTAAACCTATGAGTCTATGAGGATTGCAAGTGGCGTGATATTGTGTTGATAGTAGTAGCGGTACTTTTAGCTTGTTTCTGAACTTGGCTCTGGCTTGCTGTTTTGATGGCCAATAGACACGCCTCTGGTAGGTAGGGAGTTGAGAGTGGTGACTGACTGAATATTCCAATCCTAGCATTCCTAGAATTTTCTACAGAATTCATCACATTCCCAAACTCGACATTGCCTTCTTATTATAAACTAACTGTTGCACGAGACCTTCGTCCGCCTGAAATTATGATAAAAATATTACTTCCCTATTGAATCAGATTTTCGACAAGATCGGATCTTTTGGTCACCGTTTACAACCATTAGACCAACGAGGCTTCTTCTTCTTGGCGCATCTTAAATTTGGCTCAATATTCAGTTATGCGAACTCCGCTCGTTGATGCAGTTATAAGATCGTCAAGTTTGCAGGTGTCAGGGCACGCAGCGCAAGATGGAACGTGGGCCATTGTCTGTGAAGATACGCCACATACATACTTGAGATCTGAACCGTCCATGTACATACCCCCATCTGAAGAGATTGTCTTTGCTTCGGCCGACTTGGGTTCAGAGTCTATTTAGAGATTTCGAAGTCGACCAACGAGGCTGTCAAACTTTACCTCTTTATAATATTAACTCGTAAAATAGATGGGAAAGGTTATGGCCTACACGGTAGAATCGATTTGTACACACGGTCGCACTATGAATGCTAAACCAAGGCTTTCCTACAGAATACTCACGTTCTCATAACATTGACTTTTAAAACTATTGATTTATAGTTTTTTTTCTACGGAATTTCACGGCTACATATAATTGCTTATTGGCAACGCTTGGACATTGTTGTGGAGAATTTTGTGTTTTCTACATCCAATAGAAGATACTTTGAGTGAATATGGTTTCTGTATGAATAAATTAATAGTCAATTTATAAACGAACTCACCCGGTGATTAAATGGAACTGGAAGACTGTTCATGGAAAGACTTCCTCAGATACTGATACTGTTAGGCTAAATCATCTCACTCCTGGGCAACATGATTTCCAGTTGTTTCGATCCAGGGCCAATGCGAATCACTGGTCGTTTGGTCTTGTCAGGTATGGCTCAGAGAAAAAAGCACTTTCCCTAAGTAATGTTAAAGTAGAATTTATCAAAAACTCTATTTTAGCATTACTATGTTCCGTTTGCTTCACAAATCAGTAAACGCGTTTAACTCTAATCGTACAAAAATCAACTTCTTTTTCTGACAATCATTTAAAGATTGTCTAATTATAATAGGGGATCGGACTGACTCAAAAAAATATGATTCTGTTTAGTCCGTCAATTAAATTATCGAAAAAAATTGGATACGTGTTTTTTGTTTTATCAAATCAATAATAATTTACGAAGATAAAGCGTGTCAAAGATCATGGAGTGGGGCTTGAAACGTCACTTGAAGGTACAAAATGTACTATCATATGACGTCACACGAGTTTTCGAAGCACTGTATCGTCTTAATTTTTTGTGTACGTGAAAAAAGAAAAATTATATGCTCAATATTTTTTGGAAATCTATCTTGAGGGACTAATTAGTTTTTTTTTGTCCGATCCCCTATTTTATTATGAACTGCACTAGCGAGATAATAACCACAACACCTAAAATTAATCATCATCATCATCATGTCCCTGCCCTTATCTGATGTCATTCCATGTCATTTGGGGTCGGCGCAACACGTTTTTTATGTTCATTCTGCCCTGTCTGTCGTCACGCCATCATTTATTCCTTTTTCCTTCATATCACTCCTCACACACTCCATCCAACCACATTAATTATATTCATCACTTGAAACCCCTAAAATTAATCGTTCACTTTTAATTAAAATTATACTTTACGGACTGCATCGTTAACTAAAACAAAATCGTATAATAAATTAAAAAGAAATGGTCAGTGAATGGAAACGCCAACTTTTACAAACTTGTGCTGTAACAACAATTAGCCTAATCACGATATAATGCACGTGAACTAAAGTTATATAACCGACATATTATATTATGTACTAAAATTTACTTTATTACATACTAAACTTAACTTATTATACTTGCTAACGACCGCGTTGTTAAAGTAACATTAGATGCGGAACTACGTAGGCTGAGATTAACCATTGTTTTGCATAATCATAACATAACATATAACAACACGGCTGTAATCCCCGAAGGGTTAGGCAGAGGTGTACCTATAGTACACCCACATTTCGCTAGTCATGTTTAAAAGGGCTCGTTTACGGAGACGCGGCGCATCACGCGGCGCGTCACGCGGCGCGTGCAGAAGGCTCGTCGCGTGCTTTTTTATTAATTTACTGAGAGACGGGTCCACCGCAACAAACGCTGCATTTTAAACAAACGAGCGAAAAATCGCCTCCGTAAAATCGACGTTTGAAATCGTTAACTTTTTCATATATCGCCATATTGTGTTTGAATTAAAAACGCAGCACGCGCCGCGCGACGCCCCGCCTCGCCTGTACGTAAACATGCACTTAGTCCCATGTAAAAGGGGGCGAGCCTATTGCCATCAACCAGACATAAGTCCAGACTCGTGGCGGCTACTGAGAATATCCAGATGGAAAAACACAATAACACTTTACCCGACCCGGGAGTCTTTGCTCAGAAGTCGCGCTTGCGACCACTAGACCAAATAGACAGTCAATCTATTTTATGACATCATAAACCGGAATATTCAAATAAAAACATAAAAAAATACGACCAAATTCACGATAGATGTTATAAAATATTCATAAAATTGCAGTAATCTTATTGTTACGTAAACCAGTTATTATAGTAAAAATACTTTAATGACTGAATCCAGAATGTGAAAGCAACGTTAGTATGTACTTTTCATATATACGACAAAGTTTTAAAATGTAATCGGAGCTAAAAATACTCAAGTAAGCTGCTTTAAAAGATTTTTGACACAATAAATTAATAATGTTAACGATGATTTATTTGTACTAGATTTCCTTATTATTGTATTCGGAGAAGAGAATAACTGCGGAATTATTTATTGCATTCCGAAAGTCATACATAACTCATACACTCATATTAGAGACAGGTACAAATTGATGAGCTTATTAATGAACGTGACAAAACGTGACAAACTTAGCAAAGTCAAGGTGGGCGAGGTTAATTCGTACAAATTGCGGTCTGGTTGTGAACACCATACACGGACAGACTATAACTTAACATAACATAACATCACGCCTGTAATCCCCGAAGAGTAAGGCAGCTAATAGTACACCCACTTTTCGCCAGTTATGTATATGTGGCGCTGCGTCCATAATTTGGGTTTGGTCAAAGTTTTACTTGTACGCTTTTTAAATCTCTTGACGTTTGTTAAAAATAAGATCTTTGCTTTGACTACGTTTCGATTCGATTCTAATAATGACCTTTCACGGGAATATCTCGTTCTATTTGTGGCATATGCTACTAACGTACTAAATAAACTTAAGTATTCCGAGTCATTTCCCCGAAAAACTTCTTGATCAATGTCATTTAAAAAGGCAATGCAAAGTCTGTCATCGTCCGAGCTGTATCATCTAATCAATAAACTCCTTCTAGAAATCTAAGTAGGTACCAACGCGGTCAGCACGTCTTAACCACCTTTAAGAGCTGATGCTGTCAATAGTTCAGTTGTGACAGTGCTCTTGATCGCAGTTTAAGTGTGCCGGTTGCGTTCTATATAAGGCCCCATTAAAATAAGTGGACATATTTTCAGAAATCATTCAGACCACCAAAATAAGGACGATGGTAAAAAAAATAATAAGAAAAACGCATTTAAGTACCTACTCATAAAGGATGAGTTTGTTCTAGAGTGCCGGCAATTTATTATTTTAAATAAAACAAAATCACTATAATCAATGTTTTTTGTTTAGATATGTTTGGTTAGACCTACTGAACGCTCTGTTAAAATTTGTCCACCTATTTTAATTGGACCTTATATATTTTTTAATTGTTTTTTTGTTATAATATCACTTGTTTCGGTGAAGGAAAACATCGTGAGGAAACCAGCATGCCTGAGAGATATATCTCGACGGCAAGTAAAGCCAGCCCATAGGCAGCATTAAAACTTTGACACCAGGTTAGGCACTAACCACACGATCAAGAAAAAGTGAAATTGGGCCTGATTCATTATTCTAGTCTACCTAACTACTCCTGTGTCTATCGAACTTCTAGAACCACCCAAAATCGACAATTGTTCAGTCGAAAGAAACTGAGATTGTCTAGACCCCGTTAGATTGCTTTGTATTGGTATTATTTTTAGAAACTTTTTCAATCTATTACATGTTAGGTTTATTGGGTTAGCTAGAAATTTCAAAGTTAGTTCTTATTTGGAATGCTGCAAAAATGGCAACAATTCGCCTTTTATCCTCAAAAGTTACTGGTATTTTTTCAATCATCATCATCTGTCCAGGACAGGTCTAAAAAAATTAATTTAAAAATATACTGGGTTATTAGAAAAATAATTGCCAACGCAGCAGCCAAGAGCTACAAAACTTGTAATTTATTTTTTGTTAGATAGGTAGTTAACTCATAGATCAGAATTTAGTTAATTAAATTTTGCCAAAAAAAATAAACTTGGGTTAAGAAACACACAGCAACAATATCTCGAATCTAGTTTTTTTTTGGTGAGAAGTTAAATTATCACGTGTGCGGGAATTATTTGCGAGTATAATCAGCAAACGAGTTCATGTATTAAACAGTTTTTATATGTAAATAGCTTCTTGTTACCAGAGTGGAAGTAGGCACAACGTTGACTGCATGGTCATCAATTTTGAACACCATCCTTCCTTCACACAGTCTACCCATTATTTCTTTAGTCTCCCTCTACCCGTCTATAGCCGTCTGCATTCATAGTCAAAATATTCCTCATTCCTCCGTATCACATGTTAACCGATTACCACATATATTTTCAGTCACCAGCGCCACTTTCAGGCTCCCTCTTATGTATTAATTCCTTGTTTTATTCATTTGCGCGACACCACATATGGGTCATCATCTGCCTAGCCTTTTCCCAACTATGTTGGAGTCGGCTTCCAGTCTAACCGGGTGCAGCTGAATACCAGTATTTTACATGGAGCGACTGCCTATCTGACCTCCACAACCCAGTTTATACTGGGTAATACGATACCCTTTGGTAAGACTGGTTGTCAGATTTCCAGGTCACTGACTACCTGTAACGACTGCCAAAGATCTATATATGACAGCCGGGACCAACAGCTTAACGTGCTTTCCGAGGCACGGAGAAAACTCGGTATGAAATGGGCGGTCACCCATCCACGGACTATAACCTAGGCAAGCGCCGCTTAACCTAAAGATTGACCCGAGTGGTAGTTATTATTACGCCACGAGCTCCTCCGACACCACATGTGGGTATCGTTTTTAAAAGAAAAGAAACACTCTGCTACTGTAATCAATAGTTGGAATAAACAACACGTCATTAATTTGATTTAAATGAAATGTCTATTTTATAATAGAGATATTCTATTCAGAAGTCGTACAAAGTTATCGATCAAAACTTTAAATGTCGATCTTATCACCTTCATCTTGAACATCTCTTAATTAAAATCAGAACTTTCCAAGCTCAATACGATTCGATTCGTTTGATTAGATAAATGTTTAATTTACAACTTTATTCTTGTACTCACCTTTTTTTATTCTTGTACCTTCACATTGAATTAGTTCGTAATAACGGGCACTTGTTTTCATTAGAAATTGAATGTATAATGCTGGGCATTTACTTCATTGGTGTAGTGGTCACAAGCGCGACTGCTGTGGAGGAGGTCCTGGGTTCGTTTGCCAAAAGGAAAGTGTTATTGGTTTTTCTCCAGTAGCAGCCACGGAGTCTGGAAGACCTTTTTAACCCACTTCTTGATAAGCTTTATTGTTTGATGTTTTATTTGAAAATAATCTTTTCGTGCGGTAAGCACCTAATCTAATCCTAAAATATAATAATCCTTTTATTCCGCCCATGGGCCGCCGACTTGGGTTTACATGCCAACGAGAAATATAGAAAGAAAGAAAGAAAAATGATTTATTGGTTTCCCACAGGACAAAAACAAATTGACTAAAAAATTAAAGGTAAACAAAGTAAACATATAAGTAGCACTTAAAAACTTTAAAAAAAAAATAAACCTACTTAAAAAAATACACAAAAAAAATCAACAAAACTCAAAAAAAAACTACATTGTCCACATTGACCCATGAACATGTGAACCACAAAAAAGTGAAAAATAAACGTTAGAAGAAAAATCAGTTTCTGAAGTCGGTGACTTTTGTTTGTTTGATTTAATTTTTTTGCCAGTGCCACCGACTTCAGAAACTGATTTTTCTTCTAAAGTTTATTTTTCACTTTTTTGTGTTTTTTTTTGAAGTAGGTTTTATTTTTTGTTAAAAAGTTTTTATTTTTCACTTTTTAGTGGTTCACATGTTCATGGGTCAATGTGGACAATGTAGTTTTTTTTTGAGTTTTGTTGATTTTTCAAAAACCGCTTGTACGATTTCGATAAAAAAAATATGGGACCATTTCGGAAGTATTACAAAAACAAAAAAGAATTTTTCAAATCGGTTAGCAAGTGACGGAGTTTTGCCCGAACAAACATAAAAAAAATATATATATAAAAACATCCGAATTGAGAACCTCCTTCTTTTTTGCCAAATTAATAGGGACAGTAATAAGATTTTTGAATTTTCGAGTTTAAGTTGATTTGTGTAATAAATAATTGGTTGTAGGTCTCTTATATATTTTTTATTAGTATCTATGTTCTATTGGCATCACAAAAAATCCAAAATGTATACAAAACTGTTCATTATTAATCAGATAAAAAAAAATATTTGGTGAAGCTCTTATTTCAGCAAAGGGTGATACTACCCTTCTAGGGTTCTAGTGTGATACCTAGCTTCTATGTGTCGGGGCATGCTCTAAATAGAATGTTTTGCATTTTCCTTTAGTTTGGCATTATGATGCCATTCTCTGGTGAGGGCTTCTATAAGTTGCCTTTCGGTGGTAGACACTTCTTTGGCAATGGCCCCTTTGGTGAGTTCCCACATTTTCTAAATGGGATTCATGTCAGTTGAATTCTCTGGCCAAGGCAAAACAGTGTCATTCTTTCAGCCAAAAATGCAGTAACGCTTCTGGCTTTGTGGCAGCGTACTGAGTCATGCATAAAAATGTATTCGACATCATCGGGGAACCATTCATTGACCTGCGGCAATACCTGGGTTTCTAATACTCGCTTGTATTGGTCTTGTTTAATCGTTCCTCTTACGGTGTATAGGCGCCCCATGCCTTTGGCTGAGATGACAGACCAAACCGTAACACTAACCGGATGTTTAACCCTTTCTACGATGCAATCGGCGTGGAATCGTTGACCAGGGCCTCGTCTTACAAAAGAACTTTTGTCGACCAAAATTTGAAAAGTTGATTCGTCAGAAAGGCATACCTGTAAATTAACAGAATGAATAGTAGAAAAGTTATTGTCTAATTGTATTATTCAAAAAAGTTATTTTTCCTCGACTCCAACCTGCGACAGTCATATTTCGATGTTGTCTGGCCCATTGGAGTCGTTTCTTTTTCATACTGTCGGTTAGGCGTGGTTTTTTTGAAGGCCGCCGTCCCGTCAAGTACTATTCGACCAACCGCCTACGCATTGTTCTTTCCGAAATCCTTACACCGTCGTCGTTCATCATCGTGGTCAAATGAGCAACACTCTTTTTATGAGTTTCGAGGCAGATGCTCCTAACTCTTCGATCGGTACGAAGTGTGGTGATCCTTTTTCTGCCACATTTGCCAACCCGAATTGCCTCAAGAGGCTTTTTATTGTCAATTTTAATTTTTATTCGATTTGCGACAGATTTTGAAACCTCAGCCATAGCAGCTATGACTCTCTGGGAATGAGTGGAGTGCAGTAACAATGTTAGTATCTCTCTACATTTTCTTGGAGAGGTGTCCAAAGCCTTGTCTATCCTAAAAAAAAGAAATTTTGAGGATATTGCGTCTAACTATTAATAAATTGTAAATTCATGGACAAAACATAGCAAAACTATTTTACTACGGGACATTACTTACCTTTGATTATTTTAGACAAAAAAAGTCGGTTAAATCAAATGAAAAAACGGTTTCTTGAAAATGCAAAAATATATACTGCGAACCGCGCTTTTTAACAGACAATGACCGAATTAGAAGAAACGTTCCAAAATTGACAAATGACGCACGGATTCACTGTGTTGCCACTTGGCAAAAACAATAATAGTAGCAGTAGCTATATCAGATAAAATAACCCTTTAAATTCAACAAATTTTTTCAAATATACATAATAAACTATAAACTACATAAAATCAAGCACTGTCCCTAATAATTTGGCCACCTACTGTACATACATTAAATTAAATCTATATTATATCTATCTATATTTTTTCTATTTATTTTATATCTCTCAGGCATGTTTGTTTTCTTCACGATGTTTTCTTTACCGAAGCTATTGATAATTATACAATACGGAAATGAATCCGAAAATTCAGAGGTGCGTGCGTGCCTCGGGTTCACCATTTAACTTTATAATTTCTTTCGAAACCAGACACTCATGATGACTTTCAAAATAATGTGATTAGAATAATTATTAGGTATATTGCCAACAAATACATTAATCTTAGTCTATTCTCTTGTGTCATTAAATTCATTGCGTTTGTTTTCATTAGAAAACGTACCATGAATCGAATATACGAGGAGTAAACGGAGGGCCCATTCACGCCACTAAGCTGCCAATCAAGCATCTGGTCATCATACTAAATAAATCTGTTGGATGCCAAAACTATTGCTGAGAAAATGACTTCTTTATTTGCGTAAAAAAGATGCCAAATAAAAACAGGACTGGAAACAACTTTTTATGTGTGTGAAAGTTGCGTTTTACGGTGGGACTCAATTTAACGCACTGAAAACATTGGCTGAAAATTTTGGAAAAAATACCTCCAATATTGAAAAATAAATTCCGGGTGATTTTTACGTGCCTATTTGGGTGCAAGTGACAAAACCAATGATGATTACATAAGGTTTTCTTGACAAACTTTGTAATTTCTACATTTAAGTATTCCTTTAGTTTAAAATGTGTCAATATTCCGAACACGGGCTCTTAGGGTGTACCAAAGAGTATCTTGTATCTATGTTCTGGAACCAGCCAGTCATGATGACTTTCAAACCCATGGAATTTGATGAGAATATTATATATTGCAATACTATTAATCTTCGTCAAATCTCAATGTGTCATTCGTAAATTATTATCTATCAATCGGATCGTCTTCTCAAGATTCATAGCTAGAGGGCGTAGACCATATTATGTAGAAGCGAATTTAAACAATTTAATCAACTTACTACTATTAATACTTTACACGGGATATTTACCATGTTCACTTATTGTTTCGAGTTCCCGATATTTCGGCGCTGTTACATGATCATGGTGCTAATAGTAGTGTCAGTGACCATGTCAGTTTAAAAACTTAATCAACTTACATCTAAACTGCGTGAGATTTGTCACACCGTCTATATTCCCTAGCAATGAAGACACTGGGAGCTTTTGTATGCAGTTTTGTGCTAGTCGTATCCATTAATTTTTTTTTATTTTTACTTATTATAAATGGGCCTGCTCTTGACTTCAATCTTGCCCTGAGGGCAGAGATGATGTCGACGATGGAACGAGCTTACCCAGTAGAAGCCTGTTTACTCGCGACTTAAACAGATTAGGGTTATATGATCTCGGAAAAACCGACGCAGGCAGGGAATTCCACTCCTTGGCTGTGCGCATAATAAAGGACCCAGCAAAGCGCTTCGAATTTTACAAATTTGAAATTTCACCAATTCTTTCAAATTGGTGAAATTGTCCCCAAGAAATGTAATGTACGGAGGATCTCGTGGCGAACAGTGTGGATGGGTGACCGTCCATTGCATACGAAGTTTCCTCCGTGCGTCGGAAAGGACATTAACCGTTTGGTTCGGCAATCTTTTGTGGATCTTTGACAGTCATTACAGATAGTCAGCGACCCGAAAGTTTGACAACAGTTTTACCAAGGTGTATTATCTAGTACTAATTGGGTTATAGAGGTCAGATAGGCAGTCAACCCCATCTTTATAATATTAGTTTAGATAATTTTTACTTATCAATTTTAAGAAAAGTGTTACTTTGTGTGTGTTAGCCACGCGGTCTACTGATGCGTGGCTAAATGCGAAACACTAGCAAGGATGGCCACTGTCCATTATTTAGACTGGTATCTGACCTTTATTTTTATCTTTGTTTTAATGTTTCCCTTAAATAAAATGACTAAGGAAATTGCTTACAGTCAAGCTTGCGAAAAAATAAAATTATGTATGTAGGTAATGCAATTTAGTGGTGAAATATACTTAGTTACTTCTAGCCTTACCACACAGAGCAGATGTTTCACAAATTATATTTTTTTGGTTGGTAATTTAAGCAAAAAAATAATGAATAAAAAAATACCTACAATTTGGCAAGTGCCTACTTACATAAGTAATTTATGTGAGTTGATAAAAAATAAAAATTGTTAAAAATTTAATAAATTGATTCTAGTGTAAAAACAAACCGTGAGAAGGTTTTGACGAGTTAACCAAACATTTTAACATATTATTTAAATAATATATTTTAGCGTAATTATATCTAAGCTTAGTACCTACGCCTTATACATACCTAATTATATCTAAATCGTTGTGGATGTTTGAGTTTCTGTGCAATAATGAACAAAAAATTATTTATTCTCATGCTGACAATTTGGCTCTTATAATGATTATGTTTCACTTGTTTTATTGTTATATTTTTATGTTTTTAATATAATTTATAGTTATTTCTTACTGTAAATATATTTTGTTGTATTCATCTAAAACTAACTTTAGATGTTCTTCAAATTTGTGATCATTTACATAACTCGGTAAAATGCTAGAAACACATGAATCTATTTTTTGCGACTTCAGGGACAGCCCCAAAGTAAAAGTTGTTTGTTAGGAATGATGAATGGAGGGGTAAATAACATAGGGCACGCCACGATAGTGGCGGTAAGTCCCCTCTTTGAGGAGTGGCTGGAGAGGCGCCACGGCGCCCTCACCTACCGTCTGACGCAGGTCCTCACCGGACACGGGTGTTTCGGGAGGTACCTGTACCGAATCAGGCGGGAGGAAACGCCCGGATGCTTCCACTGCGAGGATCGACCGGAGGACACGGTGGAGCACACTGTGGAGGCGTGCCCTGCTTGGGCGGAGCCCCGCCCGCCGTGTTCTCGTAGCGGCGATCGGAGGCGGCGACCTCTCGCGCCCGGCTCTGGTGCAAGCTATGGTCCGGGGCGAGGAGGAATGGGACGCCGTCGCCTCCTTCTGCGAAGCAGTGATGCTAGCGAAGGAGGTGGCGGAACGAGAGAGGGAGAGAACCTCTCAACGTCCCAGCCGCCGCGGAAGGCGCTCCGGGCGTCGGGGGTCACGCGATGACCTCCGGCCACCGTAGACGCGGGCCTGTGGACGGTGAGTAACGGGCTAGCTCGCCGTCCGGCCGTCGTCATGACGGCAACAGACCGTGTCGGCGGCGCGTACGTGTTCCACGCGCGCCTCAAAGAGATGTCAGCAACGAGGGGCCCGCAAGGGCCGACGCCCGTCGGGGCTGTGGATATCGAAAGGTTACCGCGGCTCCGACACAAGGGCGAAAAAGAAGGAACATGGGTTTGGTTTTTAGTCAGTAGAAGTCTGACACTCCCCTTCGCTCTGCCCAAGAGCGGGGGGGGTTATTCGATGATTTTCCACCCACCAAAAAAAAAAAAAAAAAAAAGGGGTAAATAACATTTTCCGTTAAATTATCTGATTAAAATTGCTGTTGTCGGATCATTGAATATACACACGATATTTGTTTTAGCAACCAAGATTTTAACCCAAATTTATATTTAGCTAAACTCTCTCCTTCATTCTCGTCATAAGTAAAAAATTATGTTTCGTTCCACGCAAAGTTCAGATGTCAGAAATTATCTTTTTTTGTGCTCGTACTAAAATTACGATCTAACAGTAGATAAGTATGAGTACCTATATGAAGTAACTACTTCATTCGTAAGTATATTTATTTTAATTAGCACTATAACTATATAAAAACCATATAACTATATTAAATACATATACGAACAATTATACTGCCGGTCTTCTAAGGAATATTTAGAAGAACCTCAAATTTATTTTCGTAACAGTCCGTTTGAAATCTATTTGTACTGGGTTGGGTGCACATTGCAAAAATGGTTTTTCGCGCCGACTAACTTACAAGTAGGAGAAAATAGCGTAACAAACAGCATTTATAAAAACTTGGGTTGAGTTAAATCAGGTTAATTTTTACGTTAACTCATCAGAGCTAATTTCGAAACTATAGTAGTAGACCAAATTGGTCAAATTTGAGCAGATTAAAAAGTCACACTAGATTTTTTAAGCTTTTTATCCGGTACTAAGAATCGACACTGTAATGTTTAGAAACAGCACCCTGTTTATTTACTAATCGAGCTGAAACAGTTTTTATATATTGCTTTTCAACAGAGTTATTCCGGTCTGATCCCCTAAAACTGATACCCTAGGGGATCCGTTTTATTATAAATTATTTTCTATTCCGGTCTGATCCCCCGTAAAAGAATCGGATACCCTGACACATTTTTAGGACAGTCAGCAGCAAAATATTTGTACACGTTCTATAAGATTAAAAAAAAAATAGGTAGTAAAGTCCCACAAACTACCAGGAGAACAGAAGTAGGAAGGAGGTATTGGAAATTGGAATCTTCAAATTAAATCTATATTATGCCTTTAAAGTAAAGTCCCACAAACTACCAGGAGAACAGAAGTAGGAAGGAGGTATTGGAAATTGGAATCTTCAAATCAAATCTATATTATGCTTTTATAGTAAAGTCCCACAAACTACCAGGAGAACAGAAGTAGGAAGGAGGTATTGGAAATTCGAATCTAAAAAAGTGAAAAAAAAAAAAAGTCCATGGTTTTAGAAAGAAATAATATAGATTTGATTTAAAGATTCCAATACCTCCTTCCTACTTATGTTCTCCTGGTAGTTTGTGGGATGATCGTACAATTGTAAGTTATAGAAATAAAAACTGATTACTTTTTCATTAACAACTGTTTTTCGGTTGACTGTACTTCACTTGTACTTGTGTCAAAAAGGGGATCAGAACGGAATGATAAATTACAGGGGATCAGAAAGGAATAAACAAAAGAAAAATATTGGCAGTGGATCGGTTTGGGGGATCAGACCGGAACAACTCTTTCAACAGCCATTGAGGTAATGACGCGTATTGCAGTTTGGTTGTCAAAACACGTAGGTACGAAGATTATTTTCTTTTTCACCCACATACAAGACTTAAAAATGAATGATGATTATTGGCAATGCAAAATCGCCAATATTATAATCATCATTCATAATACCTTTTTATAGATTTAAACTTCGACTGTTAACAGTTAATACTCAATAGATATTTATCATCTAGACGTTTTTTATGCGCATTGGAGTTTCAATGCACCACTATTAGCTAGCCATTAGAGTTGAAAATCCAACAGCACGCTCTTAAAAGCGCTGGAGGTTCTTTTGACAGCTCGACTCTCAGCCCAAAATTGAGAGGTCAAAATCGAGCCAACCCACGCGAACGTTAGCTTGCTGTCAACTCACTGCAAAAGGTGATGATAAATGTACGCCATATCGGCCATATAGGTAGATAATAATAATAATTTATTCAGGTTCACAAGAAAATTGTAGTACATGAGGAATTTACAAAGTATGTATGCAATAACAATAATAATTATACATGTTTAGGTACAACCAACAGCTGAGTGAATCACTGCTCTCCTAGCTAGATTACTGAGTAATCTGTATTTAGAAGATACAGTTTCGACTCCCTATTTGAGTATCACTATATAATATGATCAAAGTGTCCAGTTTAGCTTGGCATATATGGCACAAACTGTACTAATTTCTCAGTAGTAGTTACTAGTAGTGAAGCTCTCAAGACTAAACTTAGTGTTACTAATGGGATATCTTCCGTGATTATCCACTATTACGGCCCGTTCACGACTTTGCTTTTAGCGGCGAGCGGCGCGGGGCGGCGTCGGCAAGCGGTGCGTTTTGCACGCCACGTACCCTCAGTAGCGGTTAGTTGCAGCGGCCTGAGGCCCGTAATCCACCAAAGCGGAGACGAGCAGAGCGGATAGGAGATGTGCCAAATTCGACCAATCACAGGAAGAGCGAAAGACCAGATGTAAATTTTAACTAATGTGATTGGCCGATTTCCGCACATCTCCTCTCATCTCCGCTCCTCTCCGCTTTGGTGGATTACGGGCCTGAGTTCGTCACTCGTACACCGCTGTCCGCGCCGTTCTGTTTCGTGACGTCGCACTCATTCACTAGTACATTTGTTCCTGCCGCTAACCGCGCGCCGCTGCGCTGTAGCGATTCGCTCGGAAAAACCGCGCGCGATTTCGCTATGAGCGGCGTCTCGTGGCGTGCTTCAAACATTTTCATACATTTGATCTCCGCTCGCCGCCCCGCGCTTCGCTGCCGCTCACAGCGGCAAGGTCGTGAACGGGCCGTTATGAGCTCCCGATATTGCGACGCTATTGCAAGCACCGATCGCAGGATGGCTGGAGAATGCGGGTGGATGAATTGTACGAGGCTTTCACAGCATGGTGCTGTAACATCTAATAATCCTTTGCCAGTTGCTGTGTCACAGTCTGAATTTTATATACATGACAGATAGTTTATCACCATTTACCTAGCCTTTCTCCAAATATGTTGGGGTTGATTTACATGTAACTGGGTGCTGCTGAACGGAATACCAGGGCTAATGCCGGGCCAAAGCAAATTCTTAAAATGGTTACAGACCCATATAATAATTGTCATTATTGACCATTTTATGATTGATTGATGATTTCGCTAATGCGGCCGTTTTAGACCCACACATACATAAACTCACGACCTTTTCCCATGGGGGTAGGCAGAAATCCTTACATACTCCTTTTCCTTCTTTACCCCCTAGTACTAAACATGGAAGACTCCTTTACCTCCACAGCTCGGAACAGTTACCTACTGGGTATCACAACGCTATTTTAGGGAAAGCTCATTGCTAACCTAGCTATATTTGTAAAAGAAGTCGGTTAAGAAAGTCAAAGACATTAAAATACCGTCTAGCTTTATTATATTGTTATTTATTGTTGTGCATATCAATTAATATTAATCACATTGCAATTAACTACAATCTATAAATATAAAAACGTTATGTTGGTTTGTGTACACTTCAAAAACTCAAAAAGTTCTTCACCGATCGAGCTGAAATTTTAGAATGATGTATAGGTAATCCGCATCAAGGATTGTTTTTACAGTATCCACGCGGGCGAAGCCGCAGGCATCAGCTAGTTTTATTATAAAATAACGATATTATACTCGGTTGTGTGGGCGGAGAATTTCACTTTAAATGTTTTAGGAGCAAATTGCTCATGAGAAGATACATGCATAATTTGTAGATAGTTACAAAGGTTTTTAAAACCAAAGTTGAACTTTTATATACTTAGGTAATTTTTATTTCAGACTAGCTATGTTGGGCTGTTACTCGACCCGACATCTCCTTCACTTCGGTGTACCAATTTCATCTCAATCCGTTCAGCCGTTAATTAAGACGTGAAAAGGGAACAGATAGACATACAATGTAACTCGTACTTATGGTATGCCATATATCAATATTTTATATCCAAAATAGTTATTTCATGAATGTTTCGTTGCTCTAGCGGTGGCAAGTGCAACTGCTGAGCATGGGGCCCTGGGTTCGATTCTGGGAATCGTCGGAAAAAGTGTCATAGAATTTTTCAATTGAAGAAGTGAGTGTGGCTGAGCGATTGGACTGCTGCGCCGCGTGTCGCGGGTTCGATCCCCGCACGGAACAAATATTTGTATGACCTACAGATAGTTATTTCGGGTCTGGGTGTTTGTGTATGTGAGTTTAAATGTTTGTAAACGCACCCACGATACAGGAGAAATTCCTAGTGTGGGGCAACGTTTTTTAAAAAAATAAAGAAAGAAAGAAGTCTAGTTTTGTGCATAAACATAACTGGCGAAGTGGAGGTGTATCTGAGATTCTGAGTACACCTCTGCCCAACCCTTCGGGGATTACAGGCGTGATGTTATGTTATGTGTAGTTATTTCGTGGTCTAAACATTTTGTATCAATTAAATTAAATCATGTAAAATACCAAAATAAGCAACTAATCTAATACCATCTTTACAATTAAAATGCCTTAGATTTTACATAATTGGACTTCAACGAATAATTACTTAGATGTTAATCTCTACTTCAAGACAAACTTTTACTGCCGCTTCGTTTCGCTTGCGTTATCTTTCACGAAAGCTTACATTACATACTAACATGTATTGATGTTATCAATGTAAAATGTTCGCTGAAATGTTAGGCTTGTGATACACGAACAGTTAACGCGGCAAAACTCGACTAATTAAATGTTGCTAAGCAGAAAAAAAAAGAAGAAATATAGTAAAATAAATAAATAAAAATCTTCATCATTCCCTTGCTCCCAATTCATTTGAGGTCGTCGCAGTATTTCTTCTTCTTCCATATCATCTATTACTCGTCACCAGGCACCTCGTTTCTTGCCGTGTCATCTTTTTGCCCACGACGTTCGTCTCCGTTCGGAGACACTATATGCGTTTGGGGTGAGAGGTTGTTTGTGTGTTTGTGCAAATACATGTTGCCATTTTTCTCCAAAACTACTAGTCCGATTCTGATGCAGTTTTCAGTTATGGGTTTGGGTTTGATTGGTGCATGTTCTTAGATAGGTGTTACGGTGACAACTCACCAGGGGGCGCTGCAGCAAACATTTTTTGTGCAAATCAAAGTTGCCATTTTTCTCCAAAACTTCAAGTCCGATTTTGATGCAGTTTTCAGTTATGGGTTGAGGTTTGATTGGTGCATGTTCTTAGATAAAAAATAAATAAAAATAAAAGTAAAAAGTTTAAAATAAAAAGCTGCTTTTATAAACAGTCCATCTTTCATTTCTTTGGTCTTCCTCTACCCTTATACCCATTAAACGGTAAGGCTGGTCACTTTGGCAGACATTCGGGATCTCTGACTGCTCGTAACGACTTTCAAACACATTTTGACTGTAATCGCTGATCGTGTATCACCAGCTTTAAGTGAAACGTTTGAACATATCTTGTAGGTAGGTACGTACCTAGTGTTCTCAATTTTTATTAAAGAATTAATCATATTCATACAATAGCATGCAGGCTTTTGCAGTTTGTTAATAAATTACTTTCAGAGCGCTGTACGCTCTGAAAAAATAACTAAGTAGGTACCTGTAATTATTCTGTATCGGTGCACTAACCAGTAAGTTAATTTTTAGTTCAAGTCTAACATAAAAACTCAAAAGAGTTTTAGATAGTTAAAACAGACGGTTACATGTTGCAGTTAGTAGGTAATGGCTAAATTATACACGCAATTCGATAAATATGTTGCAGGCAAAAAAACTTTCAAAACTACTTTTGATTGGTTTCAGTCAAAACCCTTATTGCGTTATAACGCGTTTATTCTGATGAAGTACTTGTTAGCTGTCGTACAAGATTAGCCAAAGGGTCAACAAAAAAAAACCTAATAAGTTTCCTAACGACATTTAGGTTATTATAATTTAGTAGAGAAATAAAACAGAAACCACCTTATATTAGTTTTGACTGATTAAGAGTTTTGACTGCAACATATATAATTACTTTAAAACGCACAAAAAAGGCACTAACTCGTAAGTTAATTTTTGGTTCAAGTCTAACATAGGTAGTTAAATTAAAACAGACGGTAACATTACTTTCATGCATTAATCTAAACTTAAAGTAGGTAGTTATACAACTCTTTCTATCTTTATCGTGTGGTTAGAGCATTACCTGGTATCAGAGTGTTTATGCTGCCTATGGCATGGGCCTCTGACTTGAATTTCCATGCCGTTAAGAAAATCTCTAAGGCATAGGTACTGGTTTCCTCAAGATATTTTCCTTCACCGAAGCAAACTTCAGAGCTGTGTGTCTAGCTGTGGTTCGAACTCGAGAGCTATGATTTGACGGTCCGATGCTCACACCACTAGGCTAAAACTGCCTTCAGCTATACTATTACAAATAGCTTACTATATCATCCCATTGCTGATGGGCAAATGCCTCGTGATTTTCAACTCTTTATCCAGCCCACTTTAGCCTTGATGGAAAGAGCTGAAAGTCCAATCTTTCGTTATTTTTTCTGTTAGGTCCTGCCAGACTTAAAGTAAGCAATAAATAGAAAATTCTTAATAAAACGTCAACCATAGGTGATACTATAAAAAACATCAAACGTGCCTAAAGTTCTCCACTGACTTTAAGCGGGACTATCAATAAAAGCTACGCGATCTATGAGTATCATGTATGGCGTTCCAGTGGCGCAACTTCAGCTAGGTCTGAAATCGTGAGAGCGAATCTACAGATAAAAGCTAGTATAATAATATCATCGTTTTCTTCAGTAAGAAAATAATCTCTTATTATTAGTCGCTGCGTCGCATCGTCTGCAAAGATTCAGGTGAATTAGTATGTAGTTATGTATGATACAATGTCTGGGTCGTTAGCTTTTTATAGCGTCTAAAAACTAGTCTAGAATTACTGCAGTGAGACAGTCTAAGCTGTAATAGGTATACGGTAAAGTTGTACCCTACATATTTATGTGCAATAAAATCTTATCGCTATTCGTGATCTCTTTTCGCAAATTGCACGAGTAAGTATTCTTTTTCATTTCGTACAATTTTACAAAGCTTGGGTGAAATTTCTGTTAAAAATTCTGTTACTCTCCGAATGTTAGCTAAGAAGTTTGCTAAAGTCAAGGCCAGAGGATGATCAAGTTAGAGTTGAAGCTTCAAATTTTACCTCGTTTAGGGAAAATAACAATAAACAATGAAAAGGTCTTTACCCAGTTCTTGAAGTCTCCTTTCAAAAAAGCCCAAATTCGTGACCATAATATGTCAATTCCCACATCAGGTATTTTAAGAGGAAACGATGCCTCCTCTCATGTGCGGATCCCACTCACCCCGGTCTTCTCTTTACAGACCGGTCGTCTTTTGAAGGTTTCCCCTAGAAAACAAAAATAGATAAATTCCCACCTTTCTTGTTTTTGCTGAATATTCGACGTACCATTGAAAACTTGGTCTTTAACGACCAACATTCATGCATGTTTTCAGTTTTCACTTCCTAAGCCGCACATGAATGGATACTTATATATTACTGTTCTGCTGGAATTTCAACTCTCGTCGGTGAACCATGCGTTGATGTCTCATCATCAGCCTATAATGTTCCCACTGCAGGGACTCAGGCCTCCTCTCTAGGAGAGGGATGGATGCGTTGATGTCTATTTATCTTTAATTATGAAGAATCAAATGATAATGTGTAGCTCTGTAAACAATGGTTTTTTATTGTTAACACTACGAAATTCATGTATTTATGTAAATGTAATTATGTAATAAACCAATTATTATACATATAACATAAAATATACTTTCTAAGACAACGTCAAAATTTCCATTTTAACCATAGGCAATACAACGATATAGTCTTTACACGTATATCACCCACTGTTGTTATTAATTCGGCAATAACCTAGACTGGTCCTAGACCCACAACTCTTTCTAACTGGATTTTGAAGTAAGTAGAAGCAAGTAAGACCCGTTCTACACAGTTTGTATGTCAGGCACAACAAGCTTTCGCAGTTTTAACTGAGCGTGTTACACGCAAAACTAAACGATTATCTTTACGAAGATCTTCTGAGAACGCGCCAGTATAGTCGTCCATTATCAGTTTTTTAACTGGCATGGTCACTAACACTAACATTACCATTCACACTGCAAACGGGATGTTTACTATGTTTCTATTTGTATTAATTTCCCGATAATATATCGGTGCTATTGCACCATGGATCTTGGATAAACTGAAGTCATTGCGAGTGGGTGTTTATGAGCAGACAAATCGGTCTATCCTCTTCGTTGTTCGTTTTTGCACTCGGTACCGCTACCACGGTCACTCACAACTCGATTCTGTTCCCGACACACGAAACTCACTGTGTCCGCGTCTGCTGCTAGACCGTACATTGTCAGAGACATCGTATCTCTTTAAAGTCGAGCTTTTCTCATACCCACTTGGCTATTTACGGCCATACTGTACGGAATGCTAAGAATGATGAATGTACATCTACTTTTAGTAATTTGAGTAAGTGTTTCGGCATGCATTTATTTTTTTATATTTGACTGGTTCCCCCTATCTCATCTGCTTGTTGGTTATCAGTTAAATAGATTACCGAGTTTTGAAGATGATTGATTTTTTCGTGTAAGAAAGTTAACAACGGTTAATTATTTAAGTAAAAGCAACTGTGTACTTTAACTTAACCTATTAACGTCAACGTAAACTTGGGCCACTTATGAAGCTGAGTCCACATCATGATAGCCTAGTGGTGAGGTGGTGGTACCGTCGGACTTCCAAGTGATAGGTCTCGAGTTAGGACTCAAGACACGCACCTCTGATTTTTCGAATTGATGTGCGTATTGATATCATTTACTTTAGTGAAGGAACCTGGCTCCCGGTAGTGAACTTCAGTGGCCTATTTGGAAAGCCCTAAATCGATTGCGAACCCAAGTGGGCCGCTGCAAACATAATCTCGTAAAAGTGGGGTATTATTGGTTCCTCCAACACCGAGTGCGAGTGCGGCGCTCCGGACCAAACAATGCCCCACCTGCTGGAGTGTCCTAGATGTCCTCATACATCCACACTTGACGATCTGAACAGCGCCTCTGCCGCTGCAATAAGCGTGGCTACCTACTGGGCCGAAACCGTATGAAGTAGAGTTGATACGAAAAGAAGAAGAAGTGAAAGAAAACATCGCTAGGAAACCAGCCTGTCTGAGAGTTATTTCTCGACGGCATGTATCGCCAAATCAGAGGTCAATGGGTGGTATAAAAACTGTCATCAGTTCAGGCACAAAAGTCACGAAAAAAAAAAAAAAAGATCGGATTCTTTCTACGAAACTCCATACTGCACCGCAATAAACTTGCACACTGAGGTGATGATGGGACTATTTGTCCACCATCAGACGCAAATCATTTGCACCAGCCAAAGGATCAAAAACAACGCGGCAACCAATGGCCAGCAATCATTTCAACGGTATTTCTGTCTGGCAAACAAATGGTGCATCGAATTGTCAGGGTCTCGTAAACTATGTAACGGCATCAACTACAGTACTTTCACAAGTTATTATGCCTTGTGACTGTGACTGTAGCTTAAGAGTGCAATGCGTCGTTTCGGGAGTTGCTGCGTTGGTCTGCGTGGCGCCCGGATGTTACAGCCGGCGAGTGCTGTGGGTGCGGGGGCGCGCGGAGTAGCGTGCCGTGGCGGCGGGTGCGCGGGGCTCCGGGTCGCGGGGTGGCGGTTGCACGTTGCGGCGTGCATTCGTTGTTTCGTGATTTCGGGGTCTCGTGCATTCCTTGTTGCGGTTTGCGTAGCTGCGTGCTTTCGTGCTCGCAGTGTTCGTTGTTGCGGGCATTCGGTGGCGTGTGGTTCGGCGCGTATTGCAATCGTAGTTCTTTTTTAGTTTTTATAAATTGTTCTTCTGACAAAAGTGCCTATAATGGCTTAATTGAAATAAATGATTTGAGTTTGAGTTCACGGTTTATTTGAATGCAAGTGCTAAGTCTTTTATGGCATGAATTCGATAAAGATAGAGATTGTTGACAGTCGTTACAGGTATAGTCCCGAAAATCTGACAACCAGTCTTACAAGGGGTATCGAATAATCTGACTTCCATAACCTAGTTAGTACTGAGAAATACGATACCCCTTGTCAATGCAATGTAAATGACAGCCAATTTGTTGGAATCGGCTGCCGTTGGGCTTAACGAGCTTTCCGCGTGTACCAACCTACCAACCTGAGCAAGGAGCAAGTGCGGTTTAACGTAAAGGTCGCCCCGAACAGCTTATTGTTTACCCACGAACAGCTCCTGTACACCAGGCGTGGGTACGCAATAGGCTGGTTAATTATGCAGTTACTTATGGACTACGGCGCAAGGAATTCCGTTTCCGTTACCTTGGTAATACTTTCATCCGTCTTTTTTTTGGAGGGTAATAAATCATCAAATGACGCTCTGGGGAGAGCGGTAGGGAGTGTCAGACTTCTACTGACTAATAACCCTCATTATGGGCATCGCCGCAGTCGGGTAAAAAGCCACCCATGTTCGTTCTTAGACCTTTGAGTCGAGGCCGCGCGGTACCTCTTTCGAATGGGGTCAAGACGTTTCTGGCCTCGCCACTTTGACGGCTTAGATGTTAAGCTATGAAACTCAAATAAATTCTACAAGTAGTCTTTCAACAAGTAGAGTCCAATAATTATGAACGCCCAATGTTAACACGACGAACGGTTACGCTCATGTGTGAATGATGGCTGTTCAAAATGACTGACATTAAAAACTAATGCTTTCTCCTACACTTTAATTACTGAACGATCATCATTCCCTAATCATCAAGGGCAGAGGTCGCCAACTTGCAGTCATTATCTACAATAATTAAATCTGCAGATGAAATTATGAATGGATGTCTGACCGCTTTGGTGACCCCTGCTTTTTGTGTTAGCAGGTCCTCCTTTCTTCGTACTTCTTTGTGAGCGTATGGGCTGCAGAATAATTTATTCTATACTAGCTTTTGCCAGCGGCTTCGCCCGCGTGAAAATGACGATTTTCCAAACAAACTTTCATCCCCTATTTAACTCCCTTAGGGGTTGAATTTCAAAAAATCCTTCCTTATTCCTTGTCTACGTTATAAAGGGAACCTCTGTGCAAAATTTTAGCTTTCTAGGTCCAAGGGTTTGGGCTGGGCGTTGATGAGTCAGTCAGTCAGTCAGTCAGTCAGGACTTCTCTTTTTATTTATATAGATTACTAGCTTTTGCCAGCGGCTTCGCCCGCGTGAAAATGACGATTTTCCAAACAAACTTTCATCCCCTATTTAACTCCCTTAGGGGTTGAATTTCAAAAAATCCTTCCTTATTCCTTGTCTACGTTATAAAGGGAACCTCTGTGCAAAATTTTAGCTTTCTAGGTCCAAGGGTTTGGGCTGGGCGTTGATGAGTCAGTCAGTCAGTCAGTCAGTCAGGACTTCTCTTTTTATTTATATAGATTACTAGCTTTTGCCAGCGGCTTCGCCCGCGTGAAAATGACGATTTTCCATACAAACTTTCATCCCCAATTTAACTCCCTTAGGGGTTGAATTTCAAAAAATCCTTCCTTATTCCTTGTCTACATTACAAAGGGAACTTCTGTGCAAAATTTCAGCTTTCTAGGTCCAAGGGTTTGGGCTGGGCGTTGATGAGTCAGTCAGTCAATCAGTCAGTCAGTCAGTCAGGACTTCTCTCTTTATTTATATAGATAATTTTTGTTTTCTAAATTGTCTTTGGCTTTAACCAAGAATAACGAACATATTTTTTTTTCATAATTCGAATGAAAGATTTCTTTAGTACTAATGAATTTAATATACTTTAGTACGGATTTTTAACATTATTGAGAAAAAAAAAAAAAAAAAAGCATACCAATCGAATTGAGAACCTCCTCCTTTTTGGGAAGTCGGTTAAAAAACGTAAATTCCAATTAAATATACTAAACCGAATTTTCTATATTTCTTTTATAATCTTTGGATTTCGTCAATCACGTCAATCATTATTCACATAATTTATATCATTAAATTATCCGTGATATTTTACAACCTGCAGAGTTGATAGCGTAAATAATTTTATTCACAGACTAATGTGTTTTTGCTAACGGTACAATTGGTTAAATTGCAATAAGTCTATTAAGCTCCAAAGTTGTACTGATTTACTCTTTCGATGTTAGTAATTTTGAATCTGTCTGGCCCGTAACCTGAAATCATTGTGATATGAAGACTATGGTACCTACTTATTACAAAAATAATGTTTCTCTATTTTCTTGGCAAGCGAGGACAGAAATTGCTCAAAATAGAGAGGTATCTATACTAATATTATAAAGCTGAAGAGTTTGTTTGTTTGTTTGAACGCGGTAAACTCAGGAACTGCTGGTTGGAATTTTAAAATTATTTTTGTGTTGGATAGTCCATTTATCGAGGAAGGCTATAGGCTATATAACATCACGCTACGGCTAATAGGAGCGGAGCATAAATGAAAAATGTTACAAAAACGGGAAAAGGTATTTCCTTTTTGAGAGCTTCCGCTGCGTGCGCTGCGAAAACGGTTTAAGTTACGCAAATATCATGTATGAAGGAATTGTTCCTCTTTAAAATTTCTAAAAAAAAGTCCGCGACAGCTTAAATCTATCTTTTAAGATTGACTCACTGTAACCTTTTTTTACTACTATTAATATCATAAACGGGATATTTACCATGTTTGATTGTTGTTTCGAGTTGCCGATATTTCGGCGCTGTTACAAGCACCATGATCACGGATAAACTGAAGTCATTGCGGGTGGATGTTTATGAGCAGACAAAACGGTCTACCCTCTTTCTAGTTCGTTTTTTGCGTTCAGCACCACTACCATTGTCACTCACTACACGATTCTGTTCCCGACACACGAAACTCACTGTGTCCACTCGCGAACTTTTTTCGACACTTTTTCGGTTTTTACACAGTTGAACCACTGGATTCCAGGCTCTCGACAGTTGAAACCCGTCCTCCCGGTTAAAGTTTTTGTATTTGGTGATTTCAATGGCCTCTCTAACCAGACGTGGTATATAGTGGCGTTCTGTCGAGATGACCTGAGGGTTATGCAACTCAATCCAGTGGTTCGATCCCGATGGACCCCCGTGCCGTCCGTCCCGTGGGACTATTAAACTGTTAGGTTAAAAATAATTATTTTTTGCGAAGCTTATTTAACCTATATGGTATTAATCTATATCTAAATAAATATGTTTGTTGGAAGGAAAATTTAATATAGAATATTTGTGCCCTTTACTCTAAACAGTTTAAACAAATATCTTAGAAGATATCGCAATGTAAAAATATTCGCGCGGTAAAATAATTCGAGCGTCGCAATGTAGGGAGATTCTTTCCGGGAAATTCAAATTCAAAATATTTACTGCATCATAATGTTTACAAGTACAGAGTGGTATCGTATATGTATTTAACAGTAAGAGATACCTATAGTAATTCACACTTTAATATAATCTAAGCTAATCTAAACCATCTAAACTATTATAATAAAGAAGAAAGATAAGATTTTTTGTTTGTTACGATTTAGCTTAATTTATGTCGGATAGTCGATATATCGAGAAAGGTTATAAGCTATATTTATGTGACGCAGACGAAGTTGCGTGGGTCAGCTAGTTGAAGGTTAAAGAGGATGCCAGGCCAGCCGTGGGACACTAAGAAGTCTATGAAAAAGAAAATGTTTCTATTACTGCTCCAAAACTGTTATTCTACTGACAGGTATCGTTCGTAATTTATTCAGTAATGAATGACCTTTGACACTTTGTCTAGTCTTCTACGAGTATAACCACAACCTATTTTAAATCCTTTGCTTCCACTAAACAAAAAGGCGATTACCAATTATGACACTGACAGCTCTTAAACGCGGTTTAGATACATACGTACACGTACTGATCACATTTAAATTCAACGGTGAAATCCGCCGCTATCCGTGCAACGTTGCATTTTATGACACTTAATAATATTGAATTCTGTTTATTTTCAGGTAATTACGCATGCACCAGCTGTATCTACAAGCCAAGGTAAAACTAATATTACTCTAACTAATCTCGCGTGTTATTAAATTGGCTTCAAATAATATTCGCTCAAGGACTACTAAGAATGACTATTTAGAATTGCAAATAAGGGTACTTATATCCTTAGCAATATGGTCGATGTAACAATGTTGCAGCTGAATTATCAGCCAGGAGATGTACTAGGAACAGGGATTAGTTCCTCATCCACCATAGAAAAAGGAGGATCCTACGACCAGACGTGTTTTGTCTGGTCCGAGGGATGGTTTTTCAACATACAAGATGGAAGACACATCGAAGCATCTATAGATGTTTACCATGTATATATTTATTTAAAGTTGGATTTGTTTAATCGGTAATAAAAGAAACAGCTGTACAGTGCGATCAAATTATCTTGGCAGGTCTGAACATAGGCTCTGCGAAATTTTACGCATGTAAACTTGTGAAGAAAACTGTTATTGCCAGATAAACCAATACCTATACGATCAGAAAATATCTAATTTAAACAGTGAGAAATACACATAAAATAAATATCATAACACTTTTACATTAGTTGTAACAAAATAACCTGCACGAAGTTCGGACCTGCCAAGATAATTTGATCGCACTGTACCGTACATTTTGCCGTGTTAGTATTGCACATATAAAAGCAGATTAAGAAAAAACGACAGGTGCTCTCTCTCTTCCTTTCCTTCCGTAGTCCGATGGAAAGGAAATGGACCAGACAGAGGTTATTCGCAGTACCAGCAGTTTAAAGTCCTTTCCGGGGTATAGGGCTGCAGAACTATGCAATGTGGCAAGATGGGTTGCCCAAGCGCAACTCTCACGACTTAGGTTCACTAACTTGTTTGGAACGCTTAGATCTAAGCTGTATCTATAAATTGTTGCCATTTTCAATTGGGAAACGAATAGCTAGAAGGCAACTATCTGGCCCTAAGGCACTACGCGGCTGCCACCACGTCTTCCAGCTGGATCTGGACCTGGCATATGGTCATGACTTCCGTGATGAAAATAGTCCTTTGCTCTGCAGTGGGAAAGAAGAGACTGGTATATTAATAAATTACACCTACTAAAGAAAATATAATCTTTATAACTCGAGGCACAATAGCTGCAGGTCTCGAGATCTCTAGCCGATTTTCGAGATCGAAATCTCATGAAAAAAAAATATCGTTCGAGACGTCGCAAGGTTGAGATTGCTGTCCCCTATTTTAGGTTTAACCAAATCCGTTGTTTATTACTATAATTACATTTTAATGAGCACCTATAAATAAATAATAAATAAATTCTTTATTTCACCAAAAGCCATCACAATATAACGATCAGAAACAAAAGCTATAATAAGGCTTATAAACTAGGACACAATAAATTTAATTCCCTGACTCCTAAACTAGGTGTATGTGCCTGTGTCTTAGAAGTCAGTGATTCACCGCAAGAAACAAAACAAAGCCGTAGTACAATGAAATCAGGTCGTCTCAACAATTAGCAAATGGTATAAAAGAAAACAGAATATAATCTAATAAACAAAATGAAAAACGTTTAACTGTGGAGAGGTGAATAAGTGTGTGTGTGTGCATGTGTGAGTGTAGTGAGTAAGTATAGGAAAAGTGTGTGTGTGCATGTGTGTGTGTAGTGAATAAGTGTAGGAAGTGTGTGTGTGTAGAGAGAATGGGGTTACCATACACAACTGCTTAAGGTTAGATTTAGACTTTTATAATTATGTATGTATTGTATAGTATACTACAAGTAGTACATTATCACTACAATTTGCCCTGCAGAAGATCCTCAGTGGCATCATAATTTAGTGCTTGGAGGTAATCTCGAAGTAAGTTTTTACATTTGTATTTAGGACACGCATAGATTTTAATTTTTTTATTTAGGAGGTTGTACATATTAGTGCTACTAACGTAGAATTGGCGTTTGGCAAAAGCAGTTCTGTGGCGTTCGTGGGGAAAAACGTTATGCTTAAGCCTTCCAGTTGGTTCCTTTGAAGGGCGGGCAGAGTGTTTGCGTAGGGTCGACAGGTCGACCGCTATTATCGCTCTATCGCTTACCGTTTCAAAACGTCAGGTTTCGCTAATGAACAACGAATTCTCTGTTCTTTCTAATTAGTCTGTTGTCAATAATACAACTGTCAGTTTGTTGTCATTGTAATTGCTTTCCTCAGTAATAACTCTATGGATCGATATTCAGGTGTTTTGATTGGTTTGTTAGATTTCTTTTGTTTCATTCGTTTTGTAGCCGGTGTTTATAAATGTTTGCTTTGTATCTATTATTGTTTGTACCACCGCTGCGCTGTATAGTAATAAGCGTGTATCGGGAAGGTATTGTCATGTTAAAGAGTGTGATTCAGACTATCTAAATGAACAATTTGCACCATGGGAACAACATCGAAATCTGAAAAAAAAAAAGATTTTTAAACTGACACGGTCACTAACACTATTATTTATACTAGAAACGGGATGTTTACCATGCTTGGTTATCTGTATCACATCTAAATATAACCACACTTTTCTGATATAATATACTGTAGACGTATTGTTTTGATTCTAATTCTGTGTAGGAATGAGTTTTACAGGACGAATTACTCTATCTTTTTCTCGCATTTAAGTATTACCATAATAATACCCCGATGGTGGTAAGCCCCCTGAAAGAAGTTAAATCTAATAAAATAGACAAACAAAAAACGTATCATTCACGAAAGTCTTCACTGCTAATTTGGTATAGTCGACTACAAAAAATATACACAACCCAACATTTTTTTATTGACATCCAAAATAAAAGACTGAATTAATGGAATCTTAAAGTTATTATTGGCAGATGTTATGAATAATAAATAAAGTTAAAAGCCTGCTTCTTCTACATATTTACATTTTAATTTAACTAACTGTAGTTAGTAAGTTTACAGACTAATGGTCTACAAATCTCAACCAATCACAATTCAGGATCACACCATTAAATTACATGAAAAAAAAAAAACGATTTCTAGTGGCCAGATACAAAAGCAACTTAGTACATAGATACTACACGGTCCATTTTTGTTCTTTTTTTTTTTAATTTTTTTGCATACTGAATACTTCTTGATTAGTCATTGTGAATAGTCAAAATTCTATGCCAAAGTCCATTCGTATCTATGCAGAGATGGGTGAGTAATTTAGGTGTGAAATTATTACATTAAATAATAAGGTTAATAAACCGTAGACGTTATATTATAAAATGCCTTGTGCCTGGCTGACGTTAAGTCTTTTTTTTTAAATGATCTATTTCAATAGCAAACGTTTGTTCATAATGTCAATAATAAATCAGTAGGGGCATACAGATGTCTGATTGTCTTTGTAATCAATTGTAATGTATGCGAATATTCTCTAGAAAAACATATCTAACATAAATCTTCAGGGGATGTAGTTTCTGGTTACCCAATATTGTGAAAATCAGATAGGCGTAGCACCATTTAACACAAAGATATTCAGCATTTGGATAGACTGGCTGACCATAACATAGAACTTGTGAAAAGGCTACTGATGAATATATATGATATTTTGACATTAATATAAATTTATGCAATAGTACCTATATTCAGCGCGCCCGTCTAATGACTCTCATAGTCGCACGTTAGGGGCCATCCTTGAATCATGTGAGATTTTTTAGGCCCACCTCTTTGGTGATACATAGTGAGGTTTTTGTCTACCTCTCCTCCTCCTCTCATCACGTGTATTATTATTATTTAAAAGATCAGTTTTAGGCTTCGATCAATAATGTACTAGATTCCCGATAAGCGCTTCAAAAACGGCCCGAAACTTAAGACCACAAAAGTATTTGTGGTCTTATTTCAAATTAGTATGGTTTAATCATAGCCAACAGTAAGACGTCAAAATGCCGCAGTATGCGTTCAAAAACTGTGTAAATAACCACCGTAGCACCAAGGTTTTGGAAGGAATATCTTATTTTCAGTAATTTAATATCATTATGCGCTTTTTCAAAATATTTAAACATAATTAAACTGTAAATATAATTAAATCAGCGAATATTATAATTGTGTGGATAATGTTTGCTACAACGCACGATTTATTGTATCATGTTCTTGAACAGGGAACGCTACTTCCGCAGTAGAATAAGCACGACATTGTACACAGAATGAATATTTTTGTATTGATGACTTTTTATTTTGGAGCGACATATAAAATGTTTTGCTTCTAATCTTTCTCCGATGAAAGGGCTTAAATAAATATACTTTACAATGATAATTAAACGTTATGTTTAAGTGTTAAGGTTTATAATCATCTGAAGTTGTTAATAATATTGAACTTTTTACTTAGATGTTATGTAGATGTTTACGTGTGTGCAAACAAACGTGGCCACTGCATCAGGAAGCATCAGGAACAAAACTAAGTCGTTCAGACTTAGTTTTGTTCCTGATGCTTAATCTAGTACTATTATTGATCGAAGGTTTTAGGTTAAGAAAAGCTGTTTTAATTTATAAAACAACTTTGTTTCATTCTTTATAGGTAAAACATATTAATAAGATATTTGAAACGTCAACATGTTGATACACGTGATTGTCTGATTGTAACCAAAGATCACGATTAATTATGGGGGGGGGGGGAGGCATAATTAATCGTGATCTTTGTCTGAACTCCAGGCCCCCTATTAAAATCTCACGTGATTAAAGGACGACCCCTATCTAGTTTTAGTCTATTTTGCATAACAGTTATTATTGCTTTTTTCAATCAACCTTGACTTTAATGTATCCGTTATTTTGTATATACTAACGAAGTAGGTATTGCCGTAATGCTACCTTTGGTTCGAAGGTCGCAGGATGTGAATGGGACACTAACCTTCGGAACCTTTTTTACTAAATTGCTCTAAAAGTTTCGCTTAGTTGCATGCTTGCATTAATAATAATAATAATATCTGTGGTCGCTCTTGTGTCAGTGACACGTCGTTCAAAAAATCTCTCAATATTTATTTCTGAAAATCTATTTTAGGCCTAGTTTTTATCACAAATATCAATAAATCCATTCTATTCAACCATTAGCAATATAATAACATAAAATAATACTATAATAAAATACTACACAATGAAGAAAAAAGGCCAGAACATTTACAAATTTTTAGATGACAGATGTCAAGATCACTTCAAGAAATTTTAACAATATAAAAATGTACGACGAAGATTACGACGAAAAAATATGATTACAAGAGCAAGAGCAGCACGACGCGCACGCCCACCATCCCCGGACTCGTCGCTCAGCTCCGCCTCGCCGCCGCCGGACCACGGATCACCTGCGTCACCGGCGACGGCAGTAGCGTCGAGTATTTCTCTCCGCCGACGACGTCAAGAACACCGACACCGTCACCTGAGCGTCGGCAGGGGAGAAGCCGGCCGCCGACCAGCTTGGGACCTAGGGGCCAACCGGCCCCGAGCCGGGTCCTCGCTACCGGTGGTTGTGTGCAGCGCATGAAATGGACTCGATTAATAAACGAGAATGTCATGCGCGCATACTACGGGTCTACAGAGGGGGGAACTAACCTCACTGCGTACCGTGTTAGGATGCTGTCTCTGTTTCAGGAACTGGAACCAACCATCAACGTTTCCAGCCAACGACTGTCGGATCAGGTGCGCGTCATCCAGCGTAATCACATGTTGGACGACGCCGCGCTTGATAGGCTGCGCTCAGAGGTACTGAGCAACCGTATCATCTTGACTCAGTCACAGACCGCGGTGCCAGCGACTGTTATTGTTGCGACCCCATCGCGGTCCAATACTGTTGCTGTAGAGGGGGATGATAGGGTTGCCACAGTAAGTAGCCAGTGCAACGACCGATTGAGGAGCGCACTGGAGGATGCGCTTCGTGAGTATCGGTCCACTCCTACCGAACTTAGGCCCCGATTACCACGGTTACCCATGCATAAGCGAAATAGGGCGTTGGTGTGTGCCCTGGACTCGCAGCTCAAGAATATATTCGAGAGCAGCGAGGACCTCGTTGATACACACTCGATCTTGTACTGTGGGGCTGTTGCGGCATGTCGACTAGCTAATGTTAAATTCCCAAATTGTGACTTAGCTAGTCGATCAAAACCAACCGTACCGGCCTGGCAGCGCAGGATCGAGCGTCGTGTCGACGGGGCCAGGGTGCTCATTGGCAAACTATACTCCTTCAGGGAGGGCAATACACGACCACGTGTGATGCGCTTTGTGAAACGGGCATTCTCGGGGACTGAAATCAGTCCTCAAGATTACATGTCCCGAGTCACAGAGCGCATCGACTTCCTGAAGCAGAAGGTTTATGCATGGGCCAACCGTATTCGGCGGTATAAGCGGCGGGTTGATCGGTACTCGCAGAATCGCATGTTCCAGAGCGATGAGAGGTGGGTATACCGAGCTTGGGAGCGACCCGAGCAAACTGTGGCGGACGTGTGTCGACCGGATGATGCTGCCACGAGTTCATTCTGGCGCAGCATCTGGTCGGTACCCGTCTGTCATACTGAGGCTGACTGGTTGCGCGATGTCGAGCGAGTGTGTGAACCTATTCCAGAAATGGAAGCAATAAATATAACACCACTAGATATAGCCAGTGCAGTTCGTCCGTTACCGAACTGGAAGTCACCTGGTCCGGACGGACTGCACAATTTCTGGCTGAAATGGCTCAGCAGTTCACACACTTGCCTGGCATCCCAATTCCAGTCATCCTTAGAATCTGCGTCGCTTCCGCAGTTTTTAACCACAGGCGTTACCCACCTGCTCCATAAGTCAGGTAGTCCCGCGGAACCCAAGAATTATAGACCGATTACGTGTTTGTCGACGGTCTATAAACTTCTTACATCCATTTTGAGAGCGAAAATTAATAAACACATTGAGCAAAACTGTATTATGTCTGCTTCTCAGAATGGATGTAGGAACGGGTCCCGCGGTACTAAGGAGCTACTCCTCATCGACATGGCCATTAGCCAACAGGTTCGTCGAGCCCGCAAGGATCTGTCGACATGTTGGATAGATTATAAGAAGGCCTACGACTCGATACCACATACATGGCTGATGAGGGTGCTGGAGTTGTACAAGATAGATGCAACTCTACGCGCCTTCCTTGAGTCGTGTATGGGGCAATGGAAGACGGTCCTTCGATATCCAGGATGTCGACAGATTCGGGGGAACGATGAACCTGTATGGATTAAACGGGGAATATTCCAGGGCGACAGTCTGAGCCCGCTTTGGTTCTGTCTGGCCCTGAATCCTCTTAGCACATTGCTGGAGGATTCAGAACTAGGCTACCGGTTGAGGAGAGATGGTCAGGTCATATCTCACCTTCTTTACATGGATGATCTGAAACTGTTTGCCCACAACAGATTGCGACTGATGGAGTTACTAAAAATAACTGATTCTTTTAGTAGCGCCATCAGGATGGAATTTGGAGTGGACAAATGTGCAGTCATGCATGTAAAGAGAGGGGGGATTATGGAATCCGAGGGAATTCAGCTCTCGGATTCCATACACCTCAGATCCCTCTCCTCATCCGAAAGCTATAAATATTTGGGTATGTCGGAAGCGTTAGGCATTAACGTAGCTGACATGAAGCAATCGTTGAGGGAGCGCTTCTTCGGACGCCTGAAGAAGGTTTTAAATAGCCTTCTTTCAGGTGGGAACAAGGTGCGCGCCTTCAACGGTTGGGTCATGCCAGTTTTAATGTACTCTTTCGGCATACTCAAATGGACTCAGACTGAACTCGATGCCTTGGATAGGAGAGTCCGTACATTGCTGACCGCAAATCGGATGCATCACCCACGATCATCGGTCATGAGACTGTACATCCCGCGGAAATGCGGGGGTAGAGGCTTTTTAAACGCGAAGACCCTCCACAACCGCGAGGTGTGCAGTCTCAGAGAATATTTTTTAAAGGCCGACGTGGGTATGCACCGAGATGTGGTCGCAGTGGACAAGGGACTCACCCCGCTGTCCATGGCTAACGAGAACTGGCGCAAACCTGTGGTACTTACTACTGATGACCGCAAGGAAGTATGGCAAAGCAAGGAGCTTCACGGGCGCTTCTACCGGGCTCTTCATGGACCCGATGTAGATTTTCTAGCGTCCGTGTCCTGGCTACGTTTCAGCGACCTCTTTGGGGAAACTGAAGGTTTTGTCTGTGCAATTATGGACGAAGTTATGTTGACGAACAACTACCGGAAATATATTATGAAGGATGGGACGGTTGACGTGTGTCGGGCATGCCACCGTCCGGGTGAGTCCATCAGACATATTATTTCTGGTTGTTCTCGTCTGGCTAACGGCGAGTACTTGCACAGGCACAATCAAGTGGCCAGGATTATTCACCAGCAACTTGCCTTGAAATATAAACTTGTGGAGTCTGAGGTACCGTACTACAGGTATGTGCCCGACCCAGTTCTCGAAAAAGACCATGTCACGTTGTACTGGGATCAGTCTATCATCACTGACAGGACTATTGTTGCCAATAAACCTGACATAGTGGTGATAGACCGATCAGCGCGCCGCGTAATGATAATCGATGTTACCATCCCACATGACGAGAACCTCGTGAAAGCTGAGAAAGAGAAGCAAATAAAATATCTGGACCTAGCTCACGAGGTTGTCGATATGTGGCATGTGAGCTCGGCTATCATTGTGCCGATAGTCGTCACGGCCAATGGCCTGATAGCAAAAAGCATGGACGACCACCTGTCAAAACTTTCGCTTGGTGGTTGGATCAAGGGCCTGATTCAGAAGGCAGTACTTCTCGATACGGCCCGTATTGTGAGGAGGTTCCTGTCTCTGGAACCCTAACCACCGGTAGCTTGGACCCTGCTCCCGACACTGGTGGACTACTATTTTTTTATATTTTTAAATGTTTTTTGATATCTTTTTTTAACAAATATTTAAAAATGTAAATTAGTATGTAAGAAAAATAAATAAAGAGAATAATAATAATAATATTCCACAACTATCACACAACGCCATCTAGTCCCAAGCTAAGCAGAGCTTGTGTTATGGGTACTAGACAACTGATAAACATACTTATATATTTCTAAATACATACATATTATAGATAAATTACACCCAGACACAGAACAAATGATCGTGCTCATCACACAAACATTTGTCCTGGGTGGGAATCGAACCCACGACCTCCGGCATAGCAGTTAGGGTCACTAACCACTAGACCAACAGGCCAGTCAAAATTAATTATATATTATTGATAGTGTTTTTGTATGTATCTGTACTTTTGGTATGTTATTTGTATTTGCTCATTTGCTGTTATCTGCAGGTGATAATTAAAGCTGTTTTTTGCAAATGTGCTATTAAGTCTAGATCTGGATAAGTGCATTCGACCAAAATGCACCGAATTCTTTTCTTAAAAGTAATCAAAGTTAACATGGTGCCATTCCATAAAGGATATTGGCCATTCTGCCACGTAAGTTTGTCATTGCTATAAATTAGGTTAATACTTTTACTGAAACAAAATACGGCAACACAATCAGAATCAATTAAAAAGGTGGCGAAAGCCGCCCATAGACATCTCCAACTGAAATGATACGTTCAAGAGATAAAAAGTATTTATTCTCAGGCTCTTTTTATGCACTATGTTTTCTAGACATTAATGAAACCTATTCAGGTTGCAGTGACTGGCAGTTTGGTTGATAGTAGATGCGCCTAACACTAACGCCCCGTGACGATGTTACGCAGTGTGGCGAAAGCTAGACTTTCAAAAATTTAACAAAAAAAACTAGATTGAAAACGAAATTAGACTAGATCGATATTATGTGCAATTCTTCTATTTTTAACTGACCACAAAATTGGACAAAGGTTATGGTTTTTTGCTGGTTTTCTTTTGTGAATTAGAGAAAATATAGCCACGCTACTATTTTTTACACAATGCCTAGTTATGATTCGGGCTAACACTTGTTTTTTTGCAAATATTATGTCACAGCATTACGTCTTTTGACAGAGTGTCAAATAAAAGCGAATCGTCATCCGAAAATAAAAAAATTATGTTCAAAAATCTAAAACCCGACTACTAACAAAATTGCGGTCTAAAAAGTAGAAAACAAGAAAATAATTATTGTCTGATATTCTTCGTAGTCGCATGCCACTGATACCTGATGCTCCTTCATGGCGTTCTCATTGATACAGAAGTCAGCTGCTAATTGCCATTAGCAAGGTGGCATGCGACTACGAGGAATATCAGACGAGAATTATTTTCTTGTTTTCTACTTTTAAGACCGCAATTTTGTTAGTAGTCGGGTTTTAGATTTTTGAACTTAATTTTTGTATTTGAATTTTATTTTTATGTGTACTTAAACTATAATATTATAATACATATTTGTAATGTGCTCGCCAAAACCTTTCATTTGATACCAAACTTGCTATGATTATCTCAATTTAATATATTTTGAGGTAAGTTTTTGACATTTAAATTCCGTCATAAAAAGAATTTATAAAATTTATATAGCCTATGTCACCCGGGCTATTCTTACGAATCTATTGACACCTAATTTATTAAAATCCGTTCAGTAGTTTAGGCGCTACGGTGGAACATACATACATACATAGACTGCCAAAATCATTACCCTTCCTTTTGGCTTCGCCGTAGTCGGGTAATAACACTCTTTTGGGCAGTCTTGTAAATGAATATAGGCTCAGTTCTTGTCTATCCTAAACATAATAGTATTCTCCTAATTTATTTATTTTTGTACTCTACCACAATGATGTCCTATTTGACCCTAAGGTTGACTGGTAGAGAATGCCTTGTGGCATCATGTCCGCCTATGTACAGTCAGCATCAGAAGTATATTAACATTACTCAAAGTTTCGAAGCTGTTTTTTCAATAAAACTTGTTAGATATTACTCGTTACTAAATGTTATTGGAGTATAGGGACTATTTTAACGAATAATCTTCTGAAACATTAAAATAATAGCTAGAGTCCTGTACATAAAAGAATTCTGAAATGTTCAGCTACTTCTGATGCTGACTGTACCACGTTTGTGCATGAAGTTTAAATACATAAATAATTTTCCACCAGGAAAAAACCCAACGGGTAATAAAAAGTAAAAATGTAGAGACAAGCAGTATTTAATCCCGTGATTTGAGGATTGTAAAATAGTATATTTCATTACGAGTGCGGAAAGCCTGTCATTGCAAAGAGTTCCGACAAATGTCTACCCGAACCGAGGCGCAGCCGAAGGTGAGGGTTGACAGTCGGAACAAGTTGCAATGACAGTTCCGCACATGTACTGAACGACTATTTTTAATACAGTTGCGAAAAAATGAAGCAATTTAATAAAACAATAAACACAATAAACTCAACTAACTAATCATTTATTTATTAAAGTTATAATTCACTTATACATTGAAATTGGTACAGTTTTTTATACTAACTGGGGAAGTTTTAGGTTGCATATTTACTGTTTGAGACAAACTATTATTAATTTGGTATGATTGTTCATGTATACCTATATTTTGTCGAAGGTGTTATACAATGGCGTTTGCTAACACCATAACACCTGATAACTCTTTTACCTATGTGTCACAAATAAAGATTTTTGAATTTGAATTTGAATTTGCTAGTTGATGGAATTGGATCTGATGAATTATCATTATCAACGAAGGTAGATGGACGAACGTTCTCTTCAGTAGGTACGAGTATTGTCATGTGAAGGAGACGGACTGGACTTTAAATTAATAGATTGTGTGATTTTTTTCCCAGTTTCTAGTTTGTTGTTTAATGAATCAGCAATATAGCCTTCTGCAACTTTGTCTGACTTCCAACCTCCTAGTCGCTTTAAGGACGTCAAATTGGCTCCTGAATCTGCCAATAATGTAGCAGAGGTCATCCTGAAGCTGTGCCCAGTATAATACTCAGCATCCGGCAGACCAAGAAACGTAGCTATTTCTTTTGGCATATTTCCAAATTTGTTTATCCCGATTGCTTGAGCTGTACACTTCCCTTTTTGATAATTTTGGAAAAAACGGTCGGTTTTTGCTTTTTGGGACCGCTGAATCATATATTTTTGCACTATTCTAAGAAAATCACCTTCAACAACAAAGCTTCTCGGTATCTTATTTTTTGTATTCGGAATCTTTATTAGTAGCATTTTTCCATGGGCTTCAATATCTTTTAAAGTAATATTGGCTAACTCCTCTGTCCGGCAAGCTCCAACAACGCCAAAAATCAGCGCAACCTACAAAAAAAGGGATTTGGTTAATATTTTTTTAAATAATATATTGACTGTATTTTGCGATGTCGTAAACTGAATACTAAAGAAAAATATAAGTATTTGTTAATAAATTACCTTTGTGGCTAAATAACGATCATCGGTAGCTTCGTTCAAAAACCTTTCCACTTCATTCGATGATAATATTTTCGACTTTTTAGTTGTAAAACTGTCTGATTGTCGTTTTATGAAAGCATTTAGTTTTGGGTATTCACTTATATCCACGTTGTTCCTTATTTTCAGCATACTTTTTATCATCGAAAACCTCGACCATAACGTAGAAGGTTTTAATTTTGCTGAGAGTTCGGAAAAGTATGCCAACATAACATTTTCTGAAAAACTATTTGCTTTTTTCTCTTCTCTCCACGCAATAAATTCGTCGTATGTAGATACGTAGAGACTTTTTGACTTTTCCGGTAAAATGTTCTCCGAAGCATTTTGTGCAATTATATCCGGTGGTGTTAATTCAAATAAAATATCGTCGAAATTACTCATTTTGTGGAACAAACAACTAAACTCTCAAAGACCTTTTTTGGAAAATGGCGCCAACCGTAAAAAAAACATAAGCAGAGTTTTTTTTGTTTTCTTCACCCATTCTGGGTAGGCAAAGGGAACTGGGCATACAGCCAAGTCTTCAGTAGATTTTTTTTATTGATATGAAAATTAAATGAAAATCAAATTTAATGAGATGAAATTAAATGAAACCTAACGTAACTCATTGAATCAAATCATTAAATCTGATATTGAAACAAATTAGTAACTTTTTTTTACAAATATTTTCATGAATCATAAAACCTTCGTGGTTGGTTTTTTTTTAATAGACATTATTTTGACAGTGGGAAAGAGAACGCACGAGTTCGGTAAAGGTAAAGAAAAAGCACGAGTACGTAATAGCCCACATCCCGAACGCTATACGTCCCTGCAATACGCCACTTTTTGAGCTACTGTATTAAAAATGATTTTATGATGAGTACAATGACTCCTTTAAAAGG
Source organism: Diarsia dahlii (assembly GCA_949775195.1). Lineage (NCBI taxonomy): Eukaryota > Metazoa > Arthropoda > Insecta > Lepidoptera > Noctuidae > Diarsia > Diarsia dahlii. Next base: position 6,356,707 of record OX459210.1, on the reverse strand, counting down.
ACGATCAGGGTAAAACGCGAAATTAAAATTTTGTTTCGTTTGTTTTTTTGCATTTTGCAGTTCAGTGTTAGGAATTCTTCTTCTTTTCGTGTCGATTGTGCTTGCAATTATACGGTTTAGGCTACCGACTAGAGAGACTTTATTCAAATCATCAATGCAATCCTATAACTCCATTTAATCCCACTGAATGACCTTTTCATAGGAAAGGGTATGAACATTTTTGATTAAATTACACCGTCTGCTAAATACGTATTTATTACCTAAGTGTATATTGTTTTGTCTGCATTGCAGTCAAACTAATTAGCATCGACTTCTGAATTCCTGATATAAAAAATTTGCTAATTACGTCATAATTGAAACACAGACTACTCTTACCTTGCATCATTCTAAACTTTCATTAACTTAACTTCACGCCTCGTTCGCTTGGGGTAGGCAGTAACTGCAGAACGCCACTAACCTTTCTGAAGAAGGTAACCAAAAGGTGAGTGTTTGTCTTTTTAGGAATTTAGGACGTCCCGTCCTCCCGGCGTTTTTACCCCAATCTAGATTTAACTGTCAATATAAAACGATTCCCTATCTGTATTAACTGACGGTGGACATTCGAAATATCTCAAAGTCTAATTAATATAATGATTACTTTGCCAATGCTTGCTACATCTATTTTTTATATGTCGTGTAGACCTTTGTCTACCCTTTCTCTTACCAAACTTCTTTATCTTGTGCAATTTCTGGCCATGTGGCATAATAATTCTATAATACCTACTGAAAAATGATTTAGATTCAGTAACAAATGGAGTGAAAAGTCCCCAAATTTTCGCGGCATTTACTTCATTTAATGATACACACCAAATTAGTCAGGAGCAGTATGTGTGTGGTCGCTTATCAAAACTGAAACTTACGTTATTATTTGAATATCGATATTTTCTTCGAATCATCGTCTAAATCTATTCAAAATTAAAAAAAAACTTTGACATTTAAAACATTTTTTGCTCTATCATCAAATGATTACCAATCTCTGAGATTAACCAACATCCCTACATTTAACCTAAGCATCACAGGCTTATGCATTTATAATGGCGATGTTACGTGAACGGACTGTTACGCGGGCTCGACCTGCGCAAGCGCCGCAGTCTCGAACCGCAGCGCAAACGAATCACGCGCACTTTCGCTCTCGCTCTACGCTTCCGCGATAGCCGACTTCCCTTGTATACGGAAACTAGGCTTATCAGTACACATCCTTATTTTTTTCCCCATATTTTTCATAATAGGGTAGTAATAAGTTTTTAAGGAGGTTTAAGTAGACAAGTTCTTTATTATAAACTGTGTTTTGGTTTATATTTATAACTGGATCGCGAATATAAACACAACAAACTATAAACCAATCAAAGATTCAATATTTCGTGTTGTGTTAGACTGTACCATTTTCGAAATAAAGTGACTGTCGAGTCTAAAAGTCTTTGGAGTTTAAGTGACTTAAGTTAATTTAAAGAGTGACTAGTTTCTGGTCTAGGATTGTTTACCAAGTGCCAATGTTTTTGTGACTTACACAAGCTTACTTTAAAAGTGCAAGCATTAAGTGCCATACACAGAGTACGTAATACTTGGATTGCTTAACCGACTTATATAAAACCTTTTTGGGTCAACAATAAGTCAAAGTGAGACCTTGGACGGATATAAGTGAATTTAGTCGCGACGGTGACTAAAATTGGTCACTGCTGAATATAGTGTCACGGTGCCCGAACTAAGAGTGTTAAAGTAACTTAAATTTAGTGCTACGTTGACTAAAATTAGTGCTACATTAACTAAACTTAGTGCTACAGTAACCTGAGTTGGATATTGGTGACAAACATTTGTACGGAACGTCCCTGTGCCTAAGTGAAGTGTGAGGGTACTATGTTGGTGATATTGGCTTATATTGGCGTGAGATTCGCTCTACATGTGTCCAGGCAAAGTGGACGGGCACTCGCCGACGAGTGCTATACTAGGAAGTATGTACTTTCTTTCCTATATCGATATACACTTGCATTGAAAACTTTGACTGATCATAATTAATATCCTTGTCTTGACCTTGCCCGGTTAAGTTTTTATTATTCAGTATCCTAGCTCATTCAAAATTCCGTAAGAAATTCTTTTTAACCGACTTCCCAAAAAGGAGGAGGTTCTCAATTCGATTGGTATGTTTTTTTTTCAATGAACATTACAAGTAACTATACACTCATCATAAGTACGGTGACTGTACTTTAATTTTTTTGCATGTATAAGTTAATTTTAATTATTTTTAGTATGATGGTAACGCCATGTTCTTTTCGGCAAGGTTAGTTAAAGTGACCAGGCATGGTTAAAATTTTTTAAGCTACATGATCTGTAAAAGTTTTTTTTTTCATATTATACAAAGAGATTTCCTTCACTATTTACGTTTGTATTTTTTGACTAAAAAGGGGGTAGAGTAAATTTAAAACCTCTCCCTTTCTAAGAACAAATAGGTTTTGTTTTAGACGAAACAAATAGGTACGCGAAATAAGTCTTACTAATGTGTTTGAAACTCACAATCAGTCACTCACGACAGTTTTGCAAAGTTGACGGCCAAATGATGTCAATGAACGTATCTTGTGTTACTTTTTCTAGTAAATAATCCATGAATAGTGAAGGAAAACTGTATTTATTTAAGTTATCACATATTTACAGCTACACATGTTACTTGTGGTATGTTACACTAAACACACAACACTAAAGAACTTTAAGGATGTTTTGAGTTGATCGCCATACTTACCTATTTTTTTCAATATATCTTCGTCTTCCTAGCCTTTTCTCAACTATGTTGGAGCCGGCTTCCAGTATTTTACATGGAGCGACTGCCTATCTGACTTCCGCAACCCAGTTAATACTGGATTATATGATATCCCTTAGTAAGACTGGTTGTCAGACTTTTGGGCTAGTGACGACCTGTTACGACTGTCAAAGATTTACATATGACAACTACCAAACCAACAGTTTAACGTGCTTTCCGAGGCACGGGGAAATCGGGGGTGACCCTTCCACAAACCAACCTAGGCAATTGCCTCTTAACCCTGAAAATCCGAGTGACTGTTATTACTTATCTAGCCACTTGGATTCTTAGTTTTGTATTTTTTTCCACAAAATTTAATGTTTAACATACAAAAGACCCCCTTTTTTTTTTGGGGAAATCATCAAATAACTCCTCCCGCTCTTGGGCAGAGCGGAAGGGAGTGTCAGACTTCTACTGACTAAAAACCACCCATGTTCCTTCCTCGCCCTTGCGCCGAGGCCGCGTTATCTCTTTCGATAATCCGCAGCCTCGACGGGACAAAAGTCACTTCTGTCAAGACTACTCAAGACTTACATAACATCACAGTGCGTTATTCAACACCTGTTAGAACTACAAATACAGTTATTTACGAGCTATTAATTGAAACATCAATTAACAGTGATAGCTAATTGAAAACATTCAATTATCATTAATAGCATTGCGAAGATCAAGTTGCTGATAGCTTTATTGATTGACTTTTGTTTCGACTTCTAGATGAATGTTGTTCTTTTTGGCGTCTTTTTTTTTTGTACCGGGGGGGAAAATCCTCATGGATATCTTCCGCCCTGGGTCTAGATGAGGGGTAAAACCCACCCCGGTGTGCCTTTCCAACACTTGTACTCGAGATCGTGGGAACTTGTGCGCCTACCACGATCACCGGCTAGAACTTCAGGTCTAACTAAAACTAATGCTGCCATCGTTTTAACCGACTTCTAAAAACGGGGAGATTATATATTCCACCAATATCTTCTATTTTTTTCATTATGCACTTCGATTACTCCGCGATTACTTGGCAGATTTACTTGTTTCTCTAAAATCAATATCCAGAGTGCTATAATGGAGCTTTCCATTACTGAAAGAATTATCGGAATCGGATCAGTAGTTCCGGACATTACCCGAAACACACAAACTTACAAACAAATATCTTTTTAAAATGCTATAAGTCAGATATGCTTAGAAAAACGAAGCTATTTAAGCAAAAATACTAACAGGTTGGGATTACCTTTTTTGTTGATATGACATTGATACACAAAAAAATGCATAAAAATTCCTTTGACATTGGTTTAATTGGCAAAAAATATATAAATTGTTATTTTTATGGTTTTTTAAAGTTCAGTTGCCACATTGCTTAATTATTTTTGTTGTTATTGGGATTCAGTGCATTAGTTTTTAACCTTGACTTCTTTTTTATTCATTGACATCTTGACTCTCAATGTCGAATGTTCATCTACATACATATACATATAATATAAACAAAATCCTTATACATGGTATAAAACAAAGTCGCTATTTTTGTCTGTTTGTTTGTCTGTAAAACTACGCAACGGATTTTGATGCGGTTTTTTTTAATAGATAGAGTGATTCAAGAGGAAGGTTTTAGTATATAATTTGAACGACATCCACGCGGGTGAAGCCGCGGGCATCAGCTAGTATAATATATATACTATACTCACAGATATAGATTAATATAATATTTGTAGGTATAGTGCCTGCATGCCTTGTTGGTCTTGTGATCGTAAGCGTGTTATTGGGTTTTTCCACCATTTGTTTTTGTCAGTGGTAATCACCGATTCTGGTGGTGATGGTGAATTTGAATTTCGCTGATGATAAAAGTCGGAAGAAATGTGTGTGTTCTCGTTGGCGCAGCCCTTACGGGATTGCAGGTGTGATGTTATGGTTATTTTGTATTCTCAAACAGCGTCTGCTCTGACATCTTATCTCTTCCACGATTGGTTGCCTAGTTGAGAATGCTTGGCATTTAGAATTTTAGACCGCCTTTTTACCTTTTTGTGTGCAAGAAATTTTAATAATAATATTATTAATTCACTATTTATAAGAGACTTTAAGGACTTTTTGATTTAAGGGCTTTTTAACGATTTCATTTGGAAACGAACGGGTGTTTTTTTTTTGCGAAATGCCGTTATAAAAACGTTACGAAATGATTGACCTCGTCTTAATTGCCTATATTCGTTGACATTCATTCGCAAATATTAGTCGCTGGAGGAAAAAAATACCTACAAAAATACAATATACTTGTGGTGGGTATAGTCTAGTCGAACTCGTTTGCTTTTAAACCATTCTAGGAGTTTTATGTCCTTTGTACGATAATTCTATTTATTTTAACTTGCTGTAAGACCATTTTATGTTGCAATGTACCGACAAATTTTGTTAAAAATATGAAGCGGTTAAAAGGTTGACTGTACGTGCAGTACATTTTTGAAGTGAAAACTTCTTTAGCGGCGCTGAGCACTTTTTTTTGTATGGGTAAAAACTTTCAAACTCGCGTCAGGGTCACGTGATGCTGATCGAAAAATCGTAAGATTTTAAAGTTAATATTGAAGTTTTCACTTCTGCCGGCACTCCCGGAGTGCTACCTTTTTTTTTTTCGTTTAATCACTTTCCCACATACATTATTCGTAGAACATCAAATCTGTGATTTATTTGGCCTTTGTTGCAGGTTTCAACTAATGACAACAACGAATACGATATTTTGACAGCTCATCGTATTTGAACCAGGTTTTCAGTATTTCATCTCTATTGTAAAATTTCATCTTCCGTTACTAAAGATGAAAGCTCACTAAAATGCAATTTAAATTGCTGTCATAATTATTATAAACTTCGCTCGTTGCAATAAGTTTGTTTTTACATCTAAGTATGTTTAGTGTCTAAGTGCCAACTGTTGTGTCTTCTATACACATAATAACATGAATGTACAGACGCCAGGATATCAATCTACTTTAATGAGTCATTTAAAATAAATAGATTTTCAACTTTTTCGCTATAGCATTAGGTTCCAGGTTGATTAGAAAAAAATTACAGTTTAGGGTAGTTGGATGTGCTTGCACCGATGAATAAAAAAAACATTTTTGTTTAAATAATCGGAAAACGCGTGGCTTTTTTTAAAGTACGCCGAACAAGAGAATCAAGGGATGCAAAACCAAACTAAGCTAATCTCTTATTGTACAGAAAGCTCTGAATACAAAGCAAGGTCAAGATATATCCCCGTCCGGGCTGCGGGTTGTTAGAAAGAGATACCGTGGCCTCGGCACAAGGGCTAAGATGGAACATCGGTGGTTTTTAGTCAGTAGAAGTCTGACACTCCCTACCGCTTTGCCCAGAACGGGAGGAGTCATTTGATGATGTACCGCACCTCAAAAAAAAATGGGGGTCTGAAATGGTCACATTTATAGCAGTTCCTAATAGGATCATAATATGATGTGGGTAAAAATTCGTAAAATACTATACGTAATAGTTACTGTGTCTGTGAACATTTTACGAATTCAAACGCAATTTTTGTTAAAGTCTGCTAAAGTGGCCATGTTAGACCCCCGGTTATATTGTATTTGTATAGCTTGATGTGTGACCGTGTGTACTTAAAACTAAATGAACTCTATAAATAGCAGATAGTAGCGTTAATATTTTTTGATGAATAGGCAATTAAAAATAACTGGTTTTAATTATTTTTATCATACATACGCTTTATTTGTTTATAGCTTTAACGTTTTTTTCTTTCGTGGGTATCACTAAGTACCTATTTAACAGGTTTTAATTGCCATGTATCTTTAATTATGTTTATTTTATGGTAATATTCAAATTAAAAGGTTTGTTAAAAACATTTTTGTCTGTAGAGGTTTTATTCATGATCTAATTCGACAACATAATAACAAACAAACAATACAATAATTGGTGTTACCCCACAAACGAGGGAACTCTTGATGTCATCAAACAACAGGACAGGGTCCTGCCATGTCCTGTTGTTCTGTTTCACATCACAGTTGACGCCATTGAAAATTCCAAACTCGTCGCCAAATTTTTTTTTTCTTACTTTACTCACATAGAACGATTGCATAATATTATTAGTGCATAAGTTTTGTTGTCAGACTTTCCGGCCACGAAAAAAAGATCAAATAGCTAAAAATGATGCCGAGGAACGAACGGAACGGGTGTAATAGGTGGTCGCCCATCCACAATCCAACCTAAGCAAGTCCGGCTTAACCTGAAGATTGATCCGAGCGGTTGTTATTATTTAGGCATGAGCCACTAACCAATATCAACTCAAAATACAAAAAAAAAAAAAAAAATAACTATCGTAAAAGAAAAACAACAGGCGTAATACTTTTATTAGTAAAATCCATTCAAACGGTTTTCACATAACGCAAACAAAATCTCTCTAATAAGCAGTCTACTTATAAACCAGCTAAGTGGAAACACGCATCTCTAAATAGTTCAGCAAATATTTATTAGAACCATTCACTAGAGCTATTTGCTCATGTATAGTCAGGGAAACCAGCTGTTAAGCAAATTGCTTACCTGCATATGCAAGGTGCAGTTTTGTATACTCGTCGAAATTCAGGAGATTGTCATAAAAGGCATAAATAATCAATTTAAATTACACTGTTTTTTTAGTTGTTCAAAATTCAACATAATTTCAGTCTTTTAACCGTGTGCCGATGGTTTAGGGGACAATAAATGATCGTATGAACGTTTGCGTTTGTTTGTGTGAAATTGCGATTATAGGATGGTTGATTCAATACTTACCGATATCCGTTTATAAAATAAAAATCAAAATCAAAGCATTTATTCCAAGTAGGCCAGTTACAGGCACTTTTGAATAGTCGAATTAAACTAACTGCGGCACTCAGAGATATCCAACGATTACTCGAGCCGCCACCTAGCAAAGGCCTGACATACTTTTGTATGACAAAACTGCCAAAAACCTTTACCAAGCGACGGCCCAAGCAACCACTGAAGCTCTCCGAGTGCGGCAGCAAACTACTAAACTAATGAAGCTAAATAAACTAAGCTACAGTTCCAGTCACAAGGCATAATAACTCGTGAGTGTACTGTAGTTGCCCATTCCAAAGCGTTGGTCTCATGAGAAGATTGGCAAGAAACTTCATGGACACTCTTTTAAAATCGTTTGGGTTTACAATATGTTCAAGGTACAGACATAATCTTGGTATAATACACACATGAAGACTATGCAGTATAAATTACCGACCCATTTTATTATTGTTTTCGGGGTCGAGAATAATTAGTATAATTACCTCCTTGAATTTGATGAGGATGCAAATGATGCAAAACGACATACAGTCTGTATAATGTAATCACAATGTCATTCTTCATTCGTGAGGAAACCGGCATATCTTAGAACCAAAAATTCGAAGATATGCGACATCTACCAATCCGCACCGGGCCCGCGTGGTGGATTATAGCCCATCCCTCTCCTAGAGAGGAGGCCTGAGTCCCTGCAGTGGGAACAATATAGGCTGATGATGATGATGTTGATGAATGTCATTCTTTAACATCTATATGAAATAGCTTTAGGACGGGTAATTGTCGTAGGGTGTCAATTTGCTTAGCAATTAATATCCCCGTCTGTGTCTGTACGTACCGGTAATCCGATTTACGTGGCTTTCTAGTGAGTGAAGTAAATATACCGTGGAATAGAATAGATTTATTTGTTTTTAGAAATTCGTGAGTCGAATAATGTTGGATCTTCATTTTTTATTTATTCTAGCAACTACCAAGTATTGTACCCTCATTTTATTTAGAGGTCTCTTAGAAAAGTCAGAGTTACGTTCTTTTTTCCAGCAGAGAAAATAGAGAAAAATCTTACAAGTATGCGCAGCAGGGTGTACAGTTTTTCACCCTCCATATTGTTGTGTCTGGCAGCACTGAACTCATAATAGCTGACAGTCAGGAGTCGGGTTCATGGACCTACTTACCTACGAGCTTTCACCGAATCCCTATTAAAAAAATAATCGTAAACATGATCGACTTTTTTGACACCAACAATAATTTGATTTCTATCGATCATTCGTTACGCAAAAGGTTGGACAGCACTATTGTCTTGGCATTGCTATCAAAAGGCATTGATATTATTACTTATGTTTTTTTACATTTCATTGCCATTAGAAATTGAAACATAGATGGGTTACGTTCTCTTGCTTCATCGCTCTTTGATTACCTGTAGACATTCTAATGATTTTCCGAGTAGATTGACCAAACTTACGGAACAACACCGGACTAGCGTTGAAAAAAGCGGGAATGATTCCCGTTTCTTTCCAATGCCGTTGTATTTTTCAATGTAACTTTCAAAAGATTCAAGAACATACATGATATTTCCGAAAAAAAAAACAAATTGTAACTTTCGGCATTTTCAACGCTACACCGGACTTGGGCTATGAGATAAGGATGTCCGCAATTTTATCGATACAAATCGGCTGCGGTGACAGTCTGATCATATCTCTACTGACTTCAGCGTTCCTGAAGTTTTTAGTAAACCAGTGCTGACAGAAATGATGTCAACTCAGTGACAAGTGACAACCAATCAGTAACTTGTCATGTGTTCTGTCAGCTGATAAAACGTTGATAACGGTGGTACAGTTATGTGAATATGTGGCTAAGCATAAAGCTTGCGCACTTAAAAAATATAGGTAAAGTATTCCTCATGATACTGTTTTTAATATTGGATTTTTTCATCAGATGTTTCGCAGTAGCACCTGGTTTTGTTCCCGGCTGATGGCAATAGGTTGGCCTCCTATTACATGGAGCTTAAAACATAACTGGCGAAATAGGGGTGTGTTAAGTACACTATGTTGTAATACAACACTTAACTGACACCGCATCGATTAAAACCTTGAAATTCTGCCCATGAACGAAACGAAAGTAATAAGGCGAAAAAATTTTGCAGTGCTGTCAAAGAAAATATATTTATTAAAACCTCACGTCTGGACACCCTATTCAAGCTTTTCTTTTTTAATCGGCTACGAATAATATCAACAGAGTAGAGTAGCTATCTATTCGAGCCCTTTGTGAGATACAAATGATACAATAGCCAAGTGTAATGGATTGTTTGCATATGGAAATTGGTTTTTTGTCGGATCTATGTGAAAAGATGAAATCGAAAGGTGTGGTTACGTGAAGTTATTGCATTTTCTCCAGTTAGTTTAATGGGAAAATATTTATTTGTCGCAAAGACATGACGCGCATACAAAATGACAAAAAAAAATACACGAAACCCAAACATTTAAAAATACTACAACAAAAAATAATTTAACAGCTTGCACGTCTTGTATAAAGTTTATGTCCTGCTCTTTTTATCTAGGCGTGTGAACAAGCCGTATACCTACAATCTTTGTTATGAAATAGTGAACAAATTAACATTAAACAAGTTTCGCGGCAAGGTTACAATGTTCAATGTCCGCCGGATGAACTTTCAATGATTGGATGAATTAATAAAATACAATACAATACAATAAAATAATATCTTTATTTCTCCTTCACAAAGGTTCACATACATAGTTATAAAAACATAATTGGAAGAATAAAATATTAACAAAATGTATGTACCTATTTTAATGGGACCTTATATAATAGGTTCCTTTGTGAGAGACTGGCGTCCATACTAGGCTAGCCAGCTTATTTCATGTACCTACAATTTATGCAAATAAATCTTTACTCAGGCTCTCATCTCGAATACAATGTAGTTTACATAATAAATACAGTGTAGTTTAAATAAAATTATTAAAGTGTCGGCTTTCGTCTCCGTTAAGGATACTTTTACACCCATTATTATATAGAAGTTATTTATACTTACAAGTTAGGATCGTATGCATGTTCGCTACTATTGCAATGTAAAATCGTTTGATAACCTGTTCGGATCAACCTTTAGCGGCTGAGCTGCGCAATCCTTGCCTATGAGAGGCTGCGAGTCTCGTTATAACAGTATGGCAACTGTAAGTAAACACTTATGCTGTGCTTATTTTACAAAGACTAGATTAGAGGTAGACTGCTGGTATTTTCTCCTGAAATGAATAGAATATAAGTCATTATTATTTTATAAATATATAACCTAAATTAAAAACTCAGCAAATAAATTGCATTCTATTAAAAACTTAATATCTCGTCTGTATTCTGGATTAAGCAGAGGTGTACCTAATAGTACAGTCAGCATCAGAAGTATATTAACATTACTCAAAGTTTCGAAGCTGTTTTTTTAATAAAAACTGGTTAGATATTACTCGTTACTAAATGTTATTGGAGTAATAAGGACTATTTTAACGAATAATCTTCTGAAACATTAAAACTAATAGCTAGAGTCCTGTACAAAAAAGAATTAAAATTTCGAAATGTTCAGCTACTTCTGATGCTGACTGTACACCAACATTGCGCCAGTTATGTTTAAGTCCCATGCAATATGGGACAAGCCTATTGCCATCAACCGGGACAGAATGCAGACTCCGTGGCTGCTATTGAGAAATACCTGATGGACTAACCCAATAACACTTACCCGACCCGGAAAATTAAACCCAGTCCTCCTTTTTTTGGCGGGTTGGACATCATAAAAAAAAAAAAACATCAAATGACTCCTTCCGCTCTGGGCGGAGCGGAAGGGAGTGTCAGACTTCTACTGACTAAAAACCATCCATGTTCCTTCTTAGTTCTTTGTGTCCGGGGCCGCGGTATCTCTTTCGAAAACCCACAGCGCAACCCAGTACCCCTTCGTAAGCAGTCGCACTTGCGACCACTACTAGGCCTAGTCGATAATCGAGGCCGTTTTTTTATAAGTAAAAAAATATCTGCCCAATTTCACACATCGATCTGTGTATCGATACGTGTTATCATTTGTGTCATCATCCTCTATTCCACAGTTACATCCACATTTCAAATATTAGAGTATACATGACAATTCACACCGTCACTCGTGAGGTCCAACGTCACGGTTTGATCTATACTCAACATATAACTGCCGTACTCAGAGATATTTAATGACTAGCTTTTGCCAGCGGCTTCGCCCGCGTGAAAATGACGATTTTCCATACAAACTTTCATCCCCTATTTAAAACCCTTTGGGGTTGAATTTCGAAAAATCCTTCCTTATTCCTTGTCTACATTATAAAGGGAACCTCTGTGCAAAATTTCAGCTTTCTAGGTCCAAGGGTTTGGGCTGGGCGTTGATGAGTCACTCAGTCAATCAGTCAGTCAGTCAGGACTTCTCTTTTTATTTATATAGATTACTTAAGCCGTCACTTAGTAAAGGTTTAACATACAAAACCATCACGAAAGTGTCAAAATCTTTACTAATAACTGCCGCACTCAGAGACGTTTAATGGTTACTTAAATATCTCTGAGTACGGCAGTAAGTGATGGCTTAAGTAATCGTTAACCTTTTGTATGCCGTGTAATTAGACACAATTAAAAACCCATCCCGCCTTATTACAAAAGGTAGTTAAACCTGGTTTAACTTAGACCTGGTTTATCTCGCATGCTGTCACTTTCTTTTGAATATTATTGAAGTGAGACGTCATGCGAGATAAACCAAGTCTAAGTTAAACCAGGTTTAACTACGTTTTGTAATAAGGCGGATCGTGTCTCGCGTGGATCTACGTTATATATACGGCATACGAAGGGTTAAACGTCTCTGAGTGCGGCAGTATGTCTCAGTCACATACCCACTATCTACGACAACGTTTGTTTGACAAGTGACGCGCGCGCGCATATTCGAACGTAGCATGACGCAGCATTTATCCTTACACGCGGTCAATGGGTACGGTATGACAATAGTAACTGTCACTAGGTTGCGTAGGCGTCACTTTTGGTTACATTGGGCGTGAAATGGTGCAAACTGCTTTTCATTGAATATGTTTCGATATATCTAGATCGTTTTTTGTGCAACTTAAATGGCGAAAGGTCGGTGTGTCAAAAGGTACACCACTGCCTAAGCCTTCGAGGATTACGGGCGGGGATTATATGTTATGTTGTTATTGAAACTATGATGGTAATTTTAGAATGGAAACCTATTTGCATAGTTATGTTATAAAAGAATCCTGAAATTCATACTTCAAATTAAACGTAATTCGAAAGTAACTCTGTCTCTAGTGTACTACCTTTTTTTTTGTCACAAGCCCGCCTCGCTATACCTAAACCACTGAAATTCAGAATCTTCAGAGAAACAATTTAACTGTCTTGGATCCTGCAACGAAATTAATCAAAAAGAGTAGTAAAGGAGTAGGAAAAACATGAATTTCACTTTATTTAGTGTACCTTTACGGCTGAACGAATCTGGATAGACCACAAGCTCCCGAAAACCACAAAACTCCTCAGCTATCTTTGCCATTCTATCTTTGGCAGGGCTAGAGCACTATTTTTGAGCCTCAAGCTCACCCATGTTTCTCAATCCATGTTGATGATGCTTTACGTGGGATAGCTTCCAACATCCACTCGGGCAAAAGCAAAAGCTAATGTACCTTAACAATCTCTGCGCCACTAAAAAGATAAATAAACATACATGCTATCATTACCACTGAAAACGCGATATTTACTTTACTAATACAGTAAACATGGTAAATATCCCGTTTTTAGTAGTGTCCATGTCAGTTTAAAAACTTATAACATACATGTTTATGTTGCAAGAAAACACATTTTCTTATGAACGGTTCTTGAACTTTAACGGCCATACTTTACAAGTGATTGTGTTTTTATTGTCATACAAAACTAGCTTACCTAGTCTCCTATACGACCGGGTGGACATTTTGAAAGTTGTCCAAACCCAACTGGTCTAATCATCATATTCATAGTCACGACCAAGCACATGTATGACCGAGTTGAACACGATCATTGAACTCATACAGTCTAGACAGACTGAAGAGTATCTTTCAGGTTACCTAGAGTATCTACACATTCAGGTTGTCTAGATGCAGTGATTAAAACCGCGTCTAAATTCCTCGATTAGTCTGCTTTCACTAACGTTAACCGAATTTTTTCTTTTCTTTTTTTGTGTGATTAACTACAAGTGCTTATCGTGGGGTCAGAGTTTTATGCAGCCCATGGGCCTCTGAATTGACTATTCGTCGAGAAGTATCTCCCAGGCATGCTGGTTTGGTGTCCTCACGATGTTTTTCTTCATCGGAGCAAGTGACAATTGTAATCTGTACATGAGTTCGAAAAATCAGAGACGCGTGTCAGAAAACTCGAAGAAAAAACAGAAACTCGAAAGTAGTACTCGCAGTCTGACGGTCACATCCTTAGGCTATCATTCTCAAGAAACCAACAGTAGCTGTACTTTTGTTTAGTTATCGTCTTCTTCGTAAAAACGAACATAAGTGCTTTTGCGAACTAAGATTTATATTTTGACTAGATCTTTTTTGTGAAGATCTAATACCACAGATCGAAATCATACGATATTAATTGAAGTCTAGAGTGTTGAATTGCTGAATTTGATTGATGATTGAGTATCTATAATATGCTGTATACCTACTGTTGATGAAACCGAATAAAATCATTTGCATTATGCTTAACCTAGTGCCGTAGACAAACTTAATAGTATCAATATACAGGGTGTTTGGAAGACGGACCTACACAATTTTTATGGTAATCTTTTTTTGCCACGTAATAAAGTGCAGCAATTTTTGTTGCCATTGTCATCATTTTCATCATCATCATGTCATTGTATGTGCTTCCAAAATCTAATAAAAAACAATGTATGAACAAAAAATCATTAAAACAAAAGAAAATCTTTTCTGTACCTACTAGGAAAAGACAACTCAAAATCCCGATCTTTAAAAAAACGTGACGTTACTTCTACCAAACATCCTGTTTAATTGGGTACTGTAAAATAAATGAAGCTTAAAAAACCAAGTTCATGTCTTACAAAATGTATTGTCACCAGAATCCAAGGCGTATATAAAATTTCAGCTCAATGGGCAGGCGAAAATGGGGTTAAATTCAGTTGCAAGATTTGACCAATGTTAATTAACTAACGAGACAAAAATCAAAGTCAAGCTTTTATTTGAAGGAGACCAGTTACATGCACTTTTTAATAGTCGAAACAATGACAAAAACTAAATGTTGCTACAGTCCCCGTCACAAGGCATAGAAACTAAAAGCACTGTAGTTGCCTATTCTAAAGCGCAACTCGCAAGTTAAATAAAAGTTTGTAAAAATAATTCAGACTAGGAATCCCACTACTCGATATAAAAACATCACTAACAGTAATATAATACCTTTTATTAAAGTAGTTAGTTTAACCTAGTGCACCAGACAAACTAAATAACCTCATCAGATAACGGTGAATGGGATTTTCATTTTGAGTCTGCATTCAAAATAAAAATAAAACATACCCACACATAGGGTTGCCAGGTTGCCAAACTTAATAGCCGGACAGACCAGCCAGTTTGGCCGGACATTTGGTTAAAAAAGTCGGACACCCTACATTATTGAGGATTTTGTGTACCTGTCAGTATTAATAGGTATGACAAAAAAATTATAAGTGAAATCAAGCTTTTTTGATTATTACCATAAATCTTGTTAAATTCTAATGATCGCCTGCGCTCGACCACGCTTGGTGCTCGCTCATTCGCGAAATGTGAAAAGCCTAACAAAAGCCGGACAAGCCGGACACCGTTTACTTTGACCGGACACGCAATGAAAACCCTAAATATGTCCGGCTTTATCCGGACGCCTGGCAACGCTACCCACACCGCAGACCGCTAGGTACTTTCTTAAAGTCTAGACTTCAGCTAATAAGATCATCATAGTTTTTTTACCTATTCGGTCAGTTACCTACATTCAAGTGCATGCTAGCTGCATGTAATGATAATTATGAGTCTGACGATGATTACAAAAAATGTAGAACCTGATGTACGTGTGGGTAGTTGCTATACGGATTTGCCGTTTCAGGGGTCAGTAACGAATGGTTTTGGTTTTGTGAACACATGGGTAGGCAGAAACCACAGGACGTCCCTCCATCACATGGAATACGGACGGACAGACAGGGACAGGACGAATCTGTTAGGGATACGTTTTAGCTATTTGGCTACGGAACCCTAAAATTGTGATTTAAATTTGTTTTGTACAGTGAATTATCGATTATACGTAAAAGTAAAAGTATTGTGTAATGTCTAAGTTGACTTACTATTTAATAAAAAATTGAAAAAACCGATACGGAACCGGATAGATGTTTTAAGACATGGATCATAATTCTGCAATCAAATTACATTTTGCCGTTAAATTGCACACTTTACTCATCCAAAATGGAGTTAGAAATAAAACTGTTGTTTGCAAATTATACTGTTTGAATTTAAATTAATTATAGACTTCTTTCTTGAAAGACCATTCATGAACTTATTTACATATTTTTGATATAAAACTTTCATCCAATCACACTTCAATATAGTATTTTTATTTTAAACTTATGTTCGTTACCTTAGTAGCAAGCAAAATTACATCATCATTGCCAAGTTTGACACTTCATACTGACTGATTTGCTTCCATCAGCCCCAATGCTTCTGTCCCTAGTCCCTACTTAGGGCTAGATTGGAAAATGCCATACTTCTCTTTACAACCAGCGCGGCGCGAGGGAAGGGATGTTACATTTCTAACGGCTGCATTCAGTTGGTTCTTGATAGCCGATAACGTATTTTTTTCGCCATGTATCTTATATCTAGGAGCAAGCTTGAATTTTGCCCTGATTATAGTTATCTTCTTCTTCTTTATCGTGTTGTTAATGCCTAACCTGGTGGCAGAGTTTTTATGCCCGGTTTGAGGGCCTCTGACTTGACTATAAAACTATAATACATGCCGTGAAGAAATATCTCTCAGGCATATCTAAGGTCCCATTAAAATAGGTGGACAAAATTTCAGAAATCATTCAGACCACCAAAATAAGGACGATGGTAAAAAAAATAATAAGAAAAACGCAAAAACGCATTTAAGTACCTACTCCTAAAGGATGAGTCTGTTTGTTTTAGAATGCCGCCAATTTATTATTTTACTAGCTGACCCACGCAACTTCGTCTGCGTCACATAAATATAGCTTATAACCTTTCTCGATATATCGACTATCCGACATAAATTAAGCTAAATCGTAACAAACAAAAAATCTTATCTTTCTACTTTATTATAATAGTTTAGATGGTTTAGATTAGCTTAGATTATATTAAAGTGTGAATTACTATAGGTATCTCTTACTGTTAAATACATATACGATAACACTCTGTACTTGTAAACATTAGGATGCAGTAAATATTTTTAATTTGAATTTCTCGGAAAGAATCTCCCTACATTGCGACGCGCGAATTATTTTGCCGCGCGGATATTTTTACATTGCGAAATCTTCTAAGATATTTGTTTAAACTGTTTAGAGTAAAGGGCACAAATATTCTATATTAAATTTTCCTTCTAACAAACACATTTATTTAGATATAGATTAATACCATATGGGTTAAATAAGCTTTGCAAAAAATAATTATTTTTAACCTAACAGTTTAATAGTAAAAAAAGGTTACAGTGAGTCAATCTTAAAAGATAGATATATGCCGTCGCGGACTTTTTTTTAGAAATTTTAAAGAGGAACCATTCCTTCATACATGATATTTGCGTAACTTAAACCGTTTTCGCAGCGCACGCAGCGGAAGCTCTCAAAAAGGAAATACCTTTTCCCGTTTTTGTAACATTTTTCATTTATGCTCCGCTCCTATTAGCCGTAGCGTGATGTTATATAGCCTATAGCCTTCCTCGATAAATGGACTATCCAACACAAAAAGAATTTTTCAATTCCAACCAGCAGTTCCTGAGTTTACCGCGTTCAAACAAACAAACAAACAAACTCTTCAGCTTTATAATATTAGTATAGATGTAAAAAAAAACACTTATTTTGATTTTTGAAGTGAAAACTTCTTTAGCGGCGCTGAGCACTTTTTTGTATGGGTAAAAACTTTCAAACTCGCGTCAGGGTCACGTGATGCTGATCGAAAAATCGTAAGATTTTTCGATCAGCATCACGTGACGTTTTCACTTCTGCCGGCACTCCCGGAGTGCTATTTTTTTTTTTGTTTAGGTATGTTTGGATAGACCTACTGAACGCTGTGTTAAAATTTGTCCACCTATTTTAATGGGACCTTAATTATATGCAGTTGGTTCAGTGATCAAAAATCTATGTTAAATCATAAACTCCACAATAATAAAAAGTGCAGGGTATAGGTCTCGTCATCTGTCACAATATCAGTCGCCTGCCTGTCAGGATGAATATTGCGATAAACGTCATAATTATGACAAAGATAGACATTTCGACGTTTGAATGGCGTACCACGAATTTATGATGATATTAATTGTACGCCAGCATATGAAGCTACCCGAAACTGTCAAATTTTTCCAATCAACCTTGAACCTAATTCCTTAGCGACAAAGTTGAAAATCCATTAAGGAATTTTGACAGATTGTAGTAACTTAATGTGCCAATGTCTGTACATCCTGGTTTTATACCGCAATGATTTCGTGAGTAAAAGATAATGCACAACCTTTGCTACAGAACAAAAACGAATTGTTCGCGATCATCATTTCGGAACTTATTTCTCTATGATATCTTTTTTTACAAACAAACATTTTCACTTGCTAAAAAACTGCGAAAGTTTGTGAGGATGGATGGATGTTAGTTACTTTTTCACGCAAAACTACTGAACGGACATGAATGAAATTTGACAAACATGTAGTTTATAATCTGGAGTAACATGCAGGACTTTTATTACGGTTGTACGATTCAGTGGGATTACCGAACAAAAGAAGCCGCAGGCTTAAACTAGTGCCAGAGCTGCAGGACTGTGCGAAAGAGATATCACAACCCCGGAACACAAAAGGCTAAGGACGAACATGGGTGGTATTTTTAGTCAGTAGAAGTCCGACACTCCCTTTCGCTCCGCCCAGAGCGGGAGGCGTCATTTGATGATTTCCCATCCACAAACGCATTGAAAAATCTCAAACAAAACAAAGATGGATCGCTATAATTTTGATAACTGTTTTTATATTTTACTAGTACACAGTAATAGTATATTTCCAACAAAGGCTAATTTCTTCGCTACAATGAAAAGTCGTATCATCGTGACAAATTAAGGTCATATGGCCTATTATACGAAATAATAGCCTGCTACGGTAGGCTGGCTCCAATAATATTGTAGGAAACTGGTAATAAGGTACTAAAACAACGCTGTGGTTTCTTGACAAAAAGTAGACTCAGTCCCTAATATTGTTGGTCATGGCCACGTGGTCCGACCGCATAGTCCGACCAATCGGGCTACGTGAACTTTTTTTCCAGTTGGTTCGATTAATCGAACCACGTGTTTTTGAGAAATCGATACTGTTATTTCGGTATTTACTAGGCAGTGACTGAAAGTGCAAAAACAGTTAAATCTCTCATTGTGCAGTAACTCTATGCAAAGCAAAGCCTTGTTATATTGGACGACTAATCAAGTTATACAAAACAGTTAATGCGGATCTCTCATGGTGCAAGGAATTCTATGCAAAGCAAGGCAATGGCATACTAGAATGTTCATATTATACTATTTGTATAGTTGGGTGTGATACCCAAAGAAGTAAAAGCATTGAAATTAATTATTTCGTACCAGTTGTCATATAACTTTGATCTGAGAAATTAACTTCGATTTGTAGCTTTTGTATCAAATAATATCCCAAACCACCATAATAATATTTAAAATTCAGATAAAAGATATCTGATCTGCCTTTTGACAAATTATCCTATAATTATGTATTTATGTGAGTGTTAGTAATGACTTAATTTCAAAACTATTTATACTTGTCTTACCCAAAGGTTTGATGCTATAAATCGAATTGCTACTAAAACTAACATTCGAAATATTTAATCAATTTCTTATTATTCGACTTACATTTTCGATTGGGTAGATGACTTTCGAAAAAATGGATACGGTTTTCATTTACATTGGGGCAATATTTCACTTAATCGACTTAATATTAAAATGTCATTAGCTGAACATATTATGAATGGAACCTAGAAATTAAATTCCTAACTGCGTCGTGTTTTAGCTGCGCCCGTGTTTGTTTTTCTTTAATTACTTCGAAAACGCAATCTGATGCTGTTCATTAAATTTACATTAATAAATAACGGTTTATAACTATGAGATTATTTGTTTAGGTTATATGGTTAGCGTTATTAACAATGTTAATAACACACTCTATTTCAATTTGTTTGATTAAATATTATGTGTGTGAAAAGAAAATTGTTATACTAAGAATCAAGGAAGATGTGGAGGCAGAAAGTATGCATACGGCCATACTAATACGACCTTACTTATGGTACACCTTTTAATTTGTCCATGTTCTTATACATGCCGTGTTTCACACGATAACTGACAAATGCTTGCACTGACTGGACAGATCCACTCAAATCTGTGTATTTTTTTCCTGAAAAGACCATTTCAGACTCTAATTGGTATAGTCCTCATGTGAGTATACCAAGATTATTGTCTGGGCCTCAAAAGAGACTTTGACCTCTGAGTTGATTTCGGCTGTTTCTGCTCAGAGTAGGCAGGTACGAAACAACGGCCTTAGTTTAGAAAGAAAATACGGGTAAAAGTGTTGTGTTGTGAGTGCTGTAAAACCTATTTTCAAAATAAAAATCATTTATAACGCGAAGATTCAAAACAGTACAAGATACTTGAGCAAATCTTCTCAGGTCCATTGCGTGTTGCCCCATGATGCGTGATAGATCTACCTTAGCGTGTTCACCGACATTTAAACATTAAATACATCGGCAAATTATTGAAACTAATTCATGTAACGAGCCAAACTATGTTGAGTATGATAGATGATTTACCAATAGGTACTGAGTTTCAAACTTTCAATCCATCATACAGATTCATGGAGAGAGATAATGTTTTGGGACGTTTAAAGATGAACTACCGCACTCTCTGACGTTCGACCACATTTCAATCTTATAGCTCAGGTCATAGGGTGTAACCTTTAAACACGATTTCAATATTTAGATACAAGTCTATCCGTCCATCACAGGGCTGTGATGGACAGACTGATTTCACTCTTTAACAACTTCCTATTTTCATTTTTTATGAGTAAGTCAATTAGACCCGAAGAATTGCCAAACTTAAGTGGCAGTGGAAGAACGGATGGCCGGTGGGGTCAAAAAGTTCTGGAGTGGCGCCCGCCAACCGAAAGACGTTGCGTTGAAGGCCTCCCACTAGGTAGATCGATGACCTGGTGAAGGTTGCGGGGACCCGCTGAATGTGAGACGCACGGGACCGGTCAATGTGGCGACACCTGGGGGAGGCTTATGTCCAGGACTGGACAACTTTTGGTTGAAATAATGACGATACTCATGCTGTTTTCCCCTAATGAATAGTCGTATGTGCTAAAGACGTAATCTAAGATCATATTTAATGTGAAATATATAATAATATATTTGTGAAATATATATTAATGTAATAGCATAATAATAGGTGAGGTATGCGTATGCATTTATGCACCAACTAGCTGATGCCCGCGGCTTCGCCCGCGTGGATACTGTAAAAACAATCCTTGATGCGGATTATATATCATTCTAAAATTTCAGCTCGATCGGTGCAGAACTTTTTGAGTTTTTGAAGCGTACACAAACCAACATAACATGTTTATATATATAGATTATAGATTATGAGTAGCCTGATTACACCAATAAAAATTAAATGAAAAATATGTCTGTTTATTGTTGTTTCTTAGAAAATACGTACTAGCTTAACAAGTACCTATGCAAAAAACTAAAATTATTTACATATACAAGAAACATTTATTATTTTATCGTTTTTACCTTATCTTAAAAATGGCATGGCGAAATACTGCACTGTCGTACGTAACTGTTCGTGTACGATTTCCATTCGCACTTGACCGGCTATTTTAAATGCAAGCTAAGAATCTAGTTTTTTCTAACATGTGGGAAAATGTCTCGATAGTATTAAAAGTCTATTATGGCGACACAATAGACTCTTAGCCTGCATCATTATTACTATCAACGATTATTAAATCTAGACTACAAGTAAAGACTGAAGTCTATTTTTTAAAACCTAAGTATTGTATTCAAACGGGAAATATTACTTTCTGAGATCATAGTCGTATTGAAAGGAGGACTTGAGAAACAGGACATAAGATTTTAACTTCAAAATCGGAATTTTAAGATCAGGGTCACGGCCAGTATTATTTCAAAACCCTGATCTACATATATAAGATTGTGTTAATCTTAAATTATTCGTTTGTAATTTTGATAATACGTATTATAATTATTGTGTTCCCATTATTGTACTACCTTTACTACTATTATTGACTATCCCATCAGATACTTGAATATCTGTGTTTTTTTAAAGCTTATATTTATTTTCTTACGAGATTGTACTTCTGCGAGATATACAAGACGTCAAGTTTGTTTGAGATACTGGCACGTTTATTGCCTGTTACAGACAGGGTGTAACAAGACCCACCACGCAGCCATTATCGAAGCTTTCTGTAGATCAAATCAAGTAAGCTGGAGCAAAAATTATTGCTAGGAACGAATTTAATTTTTGTTGTGAAAAATCGCTACATATTGTCATAATAATTGCTACATTGCCACATGCAAAGCGTTGTGCTCATAGTTGCAGTCTATGTATCATCTCATTATAATCTTTTCTTACGCGACAGTCTAATAGAGCTGAATGATATACAGATAAGACAAAATAAATTGATTTTATAACATGTTAATATAGTCAATGGCTCCACGGGATATCGAGTTACCGACAGTGACTAATGATGACCAAAAATTGTGTACGTATGCTCATTCGAGACTACTTACCTCGTTAATTAATCTTTGGTATCCGAGAACCGGGGAACGTGGATTCGCGAACTTAATTAATGGTATCTAAAAAATTGTCGTTCTGTCGTAGATCGGTGTTCCGGCGGCATAGCAAAGATTAAATGGTCGCTGCTGCTGAATAATGGTGATGCTGCCATCTAGCCGATTTCGCTCACAGCGACTGCATTCGACTGCTTTAGGGCTCGTTTACGGAGACGCGGGACGTTGCGCGGCGCTTGCAAAACGCTCGTCGCGTATTTTTTTAATCATTTACTGAGAGGTGGGTCCACAGCAACGAACGCCGCATTTTAAATTAACGAGTAAATAAATGCTTCTCGTGAAATTGACATTTGAAATCTTTAACGTTTTCATACATCGCCATGTGTTTGAATTAAAAACACACAACGTGCCGCGCGACGCCCGCGCCTGTACGTAAACACGCACTTAGGGTGCTTTGGTTTTTCTTCTGAGATCTTTGGTGTGCACTGTTAAAAATTATGTAATTTTACTAAAAATTATGTAATTTTACATGCAAAAAATTATATAATCCTGTAAAATTTCCGAAAAATCTGGGAAATTTACGGGAAAATATGAAATTTTACATAATTTTCGTCAATTTTACATTTTTTTATGTAAAATTTCATATTTTCCCGTAAATTTCCCAGATTTTTAGGAAATTTTACAGGATTATGTAATTTTTTTGCATGTAAAATTACATATTTTTTTACATTGTGCTGATCTTTCATGTGCTGTCAAGTGACCAGCATAATATTCAACTTTAGTCACATTGACGAAATTACAGGGTAAAGCTGTCCTGCCGGAGCTGCTAGTTCGAAAAAGATACCGCGGCTCTGGACACAAAGGGCTAAGAAGGAGTTTTAAGTCAGTAGAAGTCAAACATTCCTTTTCGCTCCGCCCAGAGCGGGAGGAGCCATTTGATGATTACACACATTCCAAAAAAAAAAGAAACAAAATAAAAAAGGGTATAGCTGTAGGTGACCTTGCTTTATGATCATCGCGCTTTAAATGTAACTGCGACCTTCTTCTTTCTTCAAAAGCGTTGACCTGCTGAGTAATAATAATTAAGTAATTACTATTTAATTTAGTAATTCCAAGGTTCGGATTCCGGATTTCTTTAGTAGTTACCTGGTTTTGGGCCCGGTTGGTGACAAAAGGCTCGCCTCCACTAACATGGAAGTTTACAACATGCCCATTTATAATCAGGCAATTTTGGCCTATAGATACTGAATTAGTTTACGAGAGATATTAAATGGACTGTAGGTATCACTAATGGGGCGGCAACGATAATGCCTGAACGAGAAATCGACAAAATGTTATATCACGACAAAAAGGGTGTGCTTTGAATAGGCACTCACCTGATTGCTCCCTGGACGATGTCTTCGAAACCAGGACCTTCACGAAGGAACCCTTCCAGCTACCCAGTACCGACGTCAGACTTACCCAGTCGCTGTACAAGTTACCTTCCTTAATTTTAGGTCCGGCTGAATCGGCTTATTCCACAAATCCCCCCTGAAAATTAAGGAATTTAAAAAAAAAAAAATTCAGAAATTCCTTTTCCTGAGGGGGAAAAGTGGAATCCAAAAAATAAAGTCTACAAATCCCCCCTGAAAATCCCCCCTAGGGGGGAAAAGTGGAATCGATAAGAAACAACGTCCAGAAATCCCCCCTGAGGCCCATATAAAACTCTTTTGACCTTTCACAAGTTTAATTTTTTTACTAACCCATATTGTCCCATCATCATCATCATCATCATCATCAACAGCCTATTAATGTTCCCACTGCTGGGACACAGGCCTCCTCTCTTTGAGAGGGAATGGGCTATAATCTACCACGCGGGCCCAGTGCGGATTGGTAGATGTCACACTGTCCCACATATTGTGGGTGTCATATTGTCCCACTGCTGGGCAAAGACAAGTTATAATCGTTTTATATTTATTGGAGTTTAAATACTGAAATTGGCAGACATGTTATAGTCTAATGAAATGCTTTTTTTATTATATTAAAAATCATAATATGACTATATTATTAAGTTAACTTTATGTTATGTTATAGTTTACTTTGTGTTGATTCAATGCCTTGATTTTAATACACCTATAGGAACTATAGACCTCGGTATCACTTTCACTACATAGTATAAAACAAAGTCGCTTCCCGCTGTCTATCCCTCCCTATGATGCTTTGATTTTTAAACTACGCAGCGGATTTTGATACCAAGCCTAAAATTCTAAAAAAAATTGAAGAAATTAGTTCAACACGTATAAATAGATTACAGGAAAACCTGTAAGTCATGGTACGGAACCCTTCATGTGCAAGTCCGACTTGCACTTGGCAAGTTTTTTTAAAGAGTTTAGGTTTTGAGAAGCATGGTCCTACGATGCACCGTTTTCGTGTTACGGGCGTTCAAAATTATTATTAGAAAAAAAAGAAATTGAAATATCTCGAAAACGAAGCGTCCTAGGCAAAAAATTACCAAAATTTTACCCCCCTAATGTTAACCCCGTGATATTTAAGTGACATTTAAATGACACAAAAAAAAAAAGACCCAAAGTTACTAATTTATTATTAGTAACTTTAACATATTTTATTTTTCTAATGTAGCTACCGTCTAGTAGACAGTCCTAAGCCTGGAAGGTATGAAGGAAAGTTCATTGATCATTTAAAATAATAATATAAAAAGAAAAAAAAAATAGACTTCATAAGAAAAATCAGCTTTTGAAGTCGGTGGCAAAAAAAAAACATTTTTTTTAAATCCTGTTTTAAAAAAAAAACATTCCAGTTTTCAATACCTCTTTCTTACTTCTGATCTCCTGGTAGTTTGTGGGATTTTACCACGTATACTTTTTTTTTTAACTTTCATTCCAATATTCAATACCTCCTTCCTACTTCTATTCCTCTGGTAGTTTGTGGGACTTTACTATCCTTTTTTCTCATCTCCTACTTGTCCTTGCCAATACCGTTTGAAAATGTAACCTTAAGGGGGAAAAGTGGAATAATTCAAAATGATAAGGGGGATTTTCGGAATGATTTTATATTCGAGTTCAGTTTTCCACCCCGAGGTATTCTCTCAGGGGGGAAAAATGGAATAACTCAAAATGCCAAGGGGACTTTCTGGACATGTTTTACGTCTGAGTCCAATTTTCCCCCCTGAGGGGGATTTTCTCAGGGGGGATTTGTGGAATAAGCCGCTGAATCCAGGTATCATGCAAGCTTGAGCACCGATTCAATAGCACACTCACGATTAGACGAGAAACTGAGGTTATTGGCACAACTTTTAAAGATTTTGAAATATCATGACGGTTTTTAATATAGCGAGGAAAAAAAACTTATTCGCGCCCACGCGCTTCAACCCACGACGAGACAAAAAGAGAGAGAATCTCTAGTAATGTTGCTAAACCCAAAATTGATTTCAGGGTTGCCATTACAAACCACTTCATTAATAAATTTAGTTACTAAAGTGAACAGATACATACTTAAAAATAGTTGAACATAACTGGCACACTTCTGGCCAGCTACCGTTACGGTTTCACATTTCCATTTTCAGTACATTTTTTTTAAACGTTGCCCTACACTAGGAGTTTCTCCTGTATCGTGGGTGCGTTCACAGATCCTACTATGTTATTATTCCAAGTGTTACCGTAGGTACGGTTAATTTTACCATCTGGTGTCGCCATCAAATATCATCATTATCATATCAGCCGAAAGACGTTCACTGCTGAACATGACCTCGCCCAAGTTCCACCAAATGGACCGGTCCCGTGCGTCTCACATCTCCCGTTCATCATTGACCTAAAATTAAATGTTAAATATTATTATGATAGGTAGTGTATTTTTCCTCTTAATGTGGTCTTTATTACCTGCTACTGGTACTTTAAAGTTTTATTATCAGAATTAAGTTCTTAACATGGTTCAGGGTTGTCATTAACGTCAGTTTAATTGGAAAAAAGTTTGAATTAAAATATTTAAACGCGCAGTTGTGGCAATAATTTTCGAATTTAAAAGAAAATTGTGTCTTTTTAGTTTGTAGAAAATGTCTCTGTGTTGGTATGAGTTTCATGTTAATTATTTACTGGCACTTTAACGTCATAATTCTCTTGTCCTTGACTCCATTCATTTGGGGTCGGCGCAGCATGCCCATACTTCTGTGTTACTCGACATCTCATCAAACGCCTTCCTAAGTACCTACTTATTTATTATAATTGTTCATAGTGTTGCTTCTTTTTGTGTACCTACTGTAGAAATATTTTGACACATTATTAGTTATGAAATAAATAACTTGAACTTTTTTAATCTTAAGGCTGATGTTCCAGGGTAGCCCGCGAAATTTAAATTTTCTTACGTTTTTAGCGATTTGCAGGCCAGTGCTAGGTTGTATGTTAGTGAAAATATGATTTGCGGCTGTAAGACGTATGCAGTTACAGAATTATAATCATCAAAATCATCATTACAACCCTGCAAGTTCATGTAACTCTCAAAAATGACCTTTTGATGAAATAATCATTCTTGAGAGTTACATGAACTTGGAGGGTTGTAATGATGATTTTGATGATTATAATTCTGTAACTGCATACGTCTTACAGCCGCGAATCATATTTTCACTAACATACAACCTAGCACTGGCCTGCAAATCGCTAAAAACTTAAGAAAATTTGAATTTCGCGGGCTACCGTGAACATCCACCTTAAGTGTTTCTCATATGTTTACTTTGTTAACGTTTAATTTTTTGTCAATTTGTTTTGTCCTGTTGGGATACCAATATATACTTTTCTTTCTTTTCTTTCTTTTTAGTGACAACTGCTTGCGAATCTTCTTAATTCGCATTTTGGCAACCCTAATAAACTATAACTTAAAAAAACTGTGTAATGTGTCGGTTTATTAATTGAATTTATGTCCTATAATTATTTCGGTTTTTTATTGTGGATCATAAAAATCCTAAAATTGCTGTAAGTTTTTAAATGTATCTATTGAAAAGTAATTTATGTTAATCGTAGGGTGGGGCGGCCCGCCCCTTTTGTAAGAGTTGGCAAAATTACTTAGTTAGGTTTTTAGTCCCTACTTTCCTAGGCAAGCAACTCGAGAAAGTCATTGAACTATATGAAAACAAGCACAGTCAACATTCCACCATAAACTACTACTATACATTTTTTTTTCTAGCCTACTCGTTCCCACTCCTGGGCAAAGGCCTCCCACCACTCCTTCCATTTCTCTCGAACCCGTGCGTCCATAATAAATTAAAAAAATATTGAATTTACTATTTAATAATTCCACAATGTAGTTCACTAGACCCGTGTGCGATACTGTGTAGGTACCTACACAAACATGCCTCGTTTACACGCTACAGTACTTAACTGTCGCATGAACTCGACCCCGAAACTAGAGCAAGTTAGACGCGGTATGCTAATGTCAGTAATTGTTTACTTACTGGTTTACGCCGTTTCTAGTAAAATGCAAAAGTTTTGTCGTGTGTTTACGTACTGTCATAAAAGGCACGATGCAAGTATTGGTTTACTTGGATTTTTTCTTGGTAAAGATTCGGTCATAAGTTCAGTACGTTTAGGTTTCGGACCAGCTCTGGACACTGGATAATAACAGATACTTCAGTATTCTGTCTGGCTGCGACTAGAGTCAAGAGCCGCGTTCACAATTTTCACATATTTTTCTTACCAGTTTGACAGAAATATAAGTTTAAGACCTACCTAACTAGAACTCTAAAAATATTTAAGTATTTTAATCAAAGTCACAGTTTTAAATTTCTATCAGCTGAGACATTAATCATTTAGAATAGTCTAGATAATCTATTCACCATTGTGTCTAGGTGCAATACGCAAATGCCGACGAACAAAGTAGGTACGAAAAGACATTACCCTCAATTTAGCTAAGCTATTATAATCTAATAACCCTATAAATTTAACGCGTTGCAAAAACTAGTTTTACTTTTACAGAAAAAACGAGTTTCTCGGTTTAAAAAATCCTGCCAAGGCCAACATTTTACAATAAATTAATGTCAATAACGAATTTGAATTTGGGTTTTCGACTTTGTTGTTTTTGTGATATATCTGACCTGAAAGACAGAGAGAAAGGTGTTTTTTTGGCGATTTATGTAAATCTGAATTTTTAACAACATCAACATCATTCATTAACGTCAAATTACAATAAGACCCCAAAACGCCCCTATTAACACGGCACACTGAAATGATTTTATGTTTTGCTTTTAGATGCGAGCTGAATATACACATAAAAATATTCGAAAACTTACTGCTAAACTAAAAACCAAAACGTAGTTAACCTACTATCAAAATCAAAAACCGTTTATTCAGGATGTGATTCTTTCTCAAAAAATATAATTAAAGCTCTCCAAAACCGGAACTTTTGTGTCGGTTCCTCCACACAGTTCATGGTCCCGCTGAATTGATGATAGGATATTAGATTCAAATAAATTGCAGTAACCTAAAAACAGCAAAAACATGTTTTAAATAAAGAGAATCAATATCAATTTCGAAGTGTTTTAAATCAACTAATAGATCTTACAAATTATAGTGGTGAAGGTCTACGGAATTAATTTAAATGATTACTTGACAATAATTATGACTTAAAGACGATATCTAAATTGAATTGGTTACCATGTATAAGTGTATCTCTATATTCCTGAACCTGCCCGGTATGTTCAGAGGCATTAGAATTCGCAATTCAGATTTAATTTATTAGAAATCGACTATTTTGCAGAAAGCGAATAAAAAAAGCTTGATCAAACTGCACGCCCACTGGCATCGAGGAATACTACTTTCCTTAATTGCAATTAGAATCGGACGTTTAGAAATAAATTCAAATGAAAGATCTGAGAAATGTTAGATGATGAATCCTTAATTAAATTCTGCAATTACCGACTATTGAGAGCTAACAAAAAGATTAACTAAGCATTCAAAACCACCACATATAGGTAGAAGTATGTAGTTTACATATAAATATGTGGTATGTATACTACTCCCTTCTGCAGAGGTCTTAAATACAAGAATTTAATAAATAATTCAAGTAAAAGGCATATATGTAGATACTTCAGCAAATCGTCAGTACGCACTGGAATGCAGACTTTTTTCACACGCATAATTAAGTGCCTACTTATCCGGTAAATATACTTAAATATGTATGACCAGAGACCATCTCAAAAATCATGAGTACCTTGGCGTTTCTCAGACCTGACTACTTAAAAGTACCACTAGGTTTGATCAAATAATTTTACGAGTAAAAAGTACAAATATCGATCTTGAGGGCGTCGAATTTCTATATTTGTTGAAAGCTCTTCATAAGTACAGTTTCTCAAATAAACGGAATAACTTGACACTAGGCCAAAACTACTGACTAGCTAGTTGGATGTCAAGTGGTCATGAATATGCAACGAGGCTTGCAGAAAATTCTCTATTTTATATATATTTTTTGTGATGGAATCTGCTATGCAAATTACCGTAAACAGCTTATAATTTTACGATTTTTTATATTTTTTTAATTTGATACATTGTTGGAAATGGCTAGAAATCTTCGTTTGTTTACATAATTTGGTAGAAATAAGACGGATTATTGATTTCAATAGGTGATGATGATAAAGCACCGTTACGA
Source organism: Diarsia dahlii (assembly GCA_949775195.1). Lineage (NCBI taxonomy): Eukaryota > Metazoa > Arthropoda > Insecta > Lepidoptera > Noctuidae > Diarsia > Diarsia dahlii. The sequence goes on along the minus strand of OX459210.1, from coordinate 6,326,405 downwards.
TTTTATTAAATTATTATCGTGGGTGGACTCATAACGTTGTAGGTTTATTTAGAAAATCTTTGCTATAAAAGTTTTAAATTAAAGTGCAAACTGCTTCGTAACCTCAAAAACCACTTAAATTTGACTAAGATTTTCGAAACCGCTTAACTACTTACCGTTTTCAAGTACCTATATACAGCTACTTCAAATCAATAAAGTCAAATAAGTATCTTATTTTTACAACACGGTTTCTAGGTATATCATATCACCTCAGCACTATAATCACTTGTCAAAATATATGTTAACTTTTTTATCTACCCAAATATCATAAACCCTCTTGCGTTCAAAAACCATAGGCAATGACCAGCATTACCAACTAACAGAAATTAACAGAACTGTAATGAGCTCATAACCTACTGAAAACAATAGGTTATGAGTTTTTCTCAAACATGCTTGGAAATTTGAGCATTATTTTGACAACCTTCTTCGAGATAAATCGAAATTGCTGTACTGGCCAGATACATGCGACCAGCGGCCGGCAAAAGTTGTATGAAAATCCATATCTGTCGTGTTTAGCGGCCAAATAAATTACATACTAAACTCATATCTGTCGACTGTCGTGTTATTTAAAAATGGAACGATCTTTTACTCTGAACCATAGCAACCAAGGAGGTGACTTATTAAAGGTTTTATTTAAATTTCGAATTGGCTGAACTCTTCAACGCGTGAAAAATTATTGTTGTATGTGATTTTGAAAAGTAAATTGTATTTAATTTCCTCGCATTATTTGAGAAAAGTACTATACAAGCCTTGGCCACAACTAGGCATTGATGGACTTACGTATGTGTGCCTCGGCTTCGCCTCGGCCCACATTTACACGTTCGTCCATCAATGCCTCTGTTGCTGGCCGCTGCAGTAATGTACTATAAATTTGGAACAGGTGTCAAATTCAAGTGAGTGTGCTATTCTAGTATCTACATTAAAACAGATACCTATCGATACGAAACCCCAATTCAGTATGATTTTAATTATAAATCGCACGAAATTTTGATTTCGAGTGACACAAGAATAGTGACTTTGTTCGTTTGCTTAAGATTTAAAAAAAATGACAGATATCCGAAACGCCGCCATCTCGAGCTATCATTTGTTCGTTAGCTTTTGAAAAAATTTCTGATAAGTTCTTTATTTCTGTCGAAAATGAGTGATAGTGACTCAGAAATTGATATGAACACTCCGCCAGATATCGCAAATGCAGCCACGAATGCAACTAATAACCTGTTTATTTTTTATTGCATTACACTGGTAACAATGCTGGTCATTTCCCTATGGTTCCTGAACCCATCATAGAGCCCTTATGATATTTGGGTAGATAAAGTAGTGTATGCAACTATACATAATTAGGCATTAAGGTAAACGGCCCAATAACCGTGAAGTCTCGAACTTCACTGACTTTGCAGGTCTGCTGTGCTAAAACTAGTAGACTTACAAAAACAATGTGTTTATGTCTGGATAGATAATTTTATCTAGTTTTGGTGTAATATCCTCTTTTTAAACAAATATAAATGTGCATTAACTATAATACAAAAATAGTAATAAACGGCTATTTGTACCAGTACCCGGTAGATTTGTACTAGTAAACGTTAAAGTGTCCCAAAATCCGGTAATTTTCACCGCGAATTTGAGCTCTATTGCTATACGTTAAAGTTCACAGAAATACTACTTCTGTGTTTAAATAAATAGAAAAGGGCTTATCCAAAGAAAAGATGAAAAGAGTTTTCAAATAAGTATAATGTATTTTATACTAAGGTTACATCAGTTATTTATTTATACAATCAAGTTTGTAAACCTAATATATTAAGTAATATCGTTTTAGTAAATCACTTTTTTTAACAAAAGTATTATATCACCAGCACACATATGTCAGAAAACGCTAAAATCACATAAAATACCTACGAAATACTAAAACATAACACAAATCTATTGTTTCACATACAAATTCTTTAAAAAAAAGACAGTAATGCGTATGGTGTCCGACGTAAAGAATAGCACCATCCCATATCTTCTCGTGGGTGTCGTAAGAGGCAAATAAGGGACTTACCAGAGAATGGGCAGCAGCGTTCTCTGTGCTTTTGTAACAACCATACTGCGATCGCCCACCCGCTTGCCAAGCGTGGCGATTATGGCAAAACCCCCTAAAAAATGAGTCCAAAACAAAAATGGCCCTAGTACCAGGCAGCCCATCTACCCTCGACTACGGTAGCGGTCGAGATGACGGCGTGGCAAGGGGTGCTAAGAATCTCCGGAAGAGATCCGGATACCCCTAAACATACCGACAACTTGACCTGGCAGCATACAACACACATACACTAACGGGCTGACGAGAAGATAACGAAACTCGAAGAGGAATAGAGCAGGTTGCGATGGAGTGTTGTAGGATTATCTGAAATCCGAAGGGGAGGACACGGTAATTCTGAAATCCGGCAACCTGCTCTACTTCCGAGACTTACTGACCGACAGTCCCAAGGTGGTTTTGGGTTTATCGTCCGCAAGTCCCTCGTGAACCACATGGCGAAGATCGAGCGTGTGTCGAACAGGGTTGCGTACCTTATACTCAGAATATCTGCAAGATTTTCGCTGAAGGTCATACAGGTCTACACCTCGACAATAAAGTAGAAACCATGAATGAGTATATTTCTAAAGCCATGCATGGTTTAAGAACTTACTTCACCATTGTCGTAGCGTTGTAGAAGCTAGACAAACGAAGCGAGGATGATCTGCAAGTGGGGCAATTTGTGGTTGGACATCGGATCAACCAACTGGCTAGTTTATGGAGAAGGAAGGCCTCTTTATGATGAACTCCTTCTTCAAAAAACGTGAGCACAGGAAGTGGACCTGGCAGAGCCCCGATGGTGCGACTAAAAATGAGATAGACTACATCATGTCTACCAACAAGCAATGCGTCATACTCAAGGGGCAAACGCCACAAGCATGGTGCAGGGGTGCTCTTCAAAAAGGGTGACAGTACCCGCCTGAAGAACTATAGGCCCATCTCACTTCTAAGCCATGTCTCCAAGTTATTTTCAAGAGTCATCACGAATCGTCTCGCACGCAGATTTGACGATTTCCAGCCTCCCGAACCTGCCGGATTCTGACAAGGCTTTAGTACCGTAGTCCGAAGAGTATAACCTGCCTCTCTGTTTAGCGTTTGTGGTCTACGAGAAAGCCTTCAATTCGATAGAGTATAACCTGCCTCTCTGTTTAGCGTTTGTGGTCTACGAGAAAGCCTTCAATTCGATCGAGACCGGGCGGTACTACAGTCACTACAACGTTTCCAAATCGACTACTGGTACATCGAGGTGTTGAAGTATTTGTACAAAAACACCACCATGTCAGTCAGACTTTAGGACTAGACCTCGAAACCTATTCTTCTGCAGCGCGGTGAGAGGGACACGTCAATTCTCTTCGAAACTGTTCACCGCTGCACTGGAGGATGCCTTAAATGTTCTGGATTGGAGAGGAATGGGCGTCAACATCAATGGCGAGTACATCACTCACCTTCGGTTTGCCAACGATATAGTGGTCATGGCTGAGACCATGGCGGATCTCAATGCTCGATGACCTCAGTGGAGCTCCCGAAAGAGTGAATCTAAAAATGAACATGGACAAAATCAAGGTTATGTTGAATGTTCATGTAACACCCACTCCTAACAAGATCGTATACTCTACACTCGAAGTTGAGGACGATTGTGTCAACTTGGGACAAACGGTTCAGTTGGGTAGGTCTAACTTCGAGAAAGAGGTCAATCGTCGAATACGACTCGGCTGGGCAGCGTTCGGGAAGTGGCGCGGTATGTATCTTCTCGCCCAACTTACGACAGTGGCTCAGGACGAAAGTCTATGACCAGTTTGTGTTGCCAGAGATTACATACTAGACAGAAACGTGGTCGCTCACAATGGGCCTCATCAGAAAGCTCAAAGTCACCCAAAGGGCAAAGGAGAGGGCTATGTTCGGAGTCTCCTTGCGGGATCGTATCCGAAATGAAGATATGCGCAAGAAAACCAAGGTTACCGCCATAGCCCAAAGAATTGCCAAACTTAAGTGGCAGTGGGCAGGGCACATTGCTTGCAGAATGGATGGCAGTCGGGCTGAAGAACCCTGGAGTGGTGATCGCGTACCGAACGTCTTTTGGCTGAAATGATGATGAATGATGACGGGTTTGCGTCAAATTTTGGGCCACTCGTTGAAACCATAAGCCAGTGACGACTTGGTCTGTCATTCTGGAATGGAGTATGTCGTTTAATGTTTTTACCAATAAACTCACGCTATCCAATAACTGCGCCTTTGTTACGGGCAACCCACTATGGCCACTATCTGCCATAAATATAGTTCAGTTTCTTAAATATTCTTCTTCTTTCGTCAAAACTGTAGCCGATCGTCCGCCTTGAGCATTCGACAGAGTAGCGGCCGCATATTTTATCATCCAACATCGACCGTGGGACACCGAACTTCCTGGCAGCAGCTGAAATTGTAGCCTCTTTTTGGACTGCCTCCATGGCCTTTAATATATATGGCCTTCTGCCTATGTCATGACTAGCTGAAAAAAAACACAACATACAACACACAAAATAACAGAGCAGTAACGCGAAATGTGCAAAAATTGGGATATCATACAGAAAAACTAAAAAAAGGAATCAAAACCACGTGGTTACAACACTTACAACACAAACAAGGAACATAGTAACAACATTCTACTAAGTCAAAAGAAAATAATACAGTTTAAAGGAAAATGAGCCTTATTTCAAGGCAATAAGTATACAATAACGGGTATCGGTGCAACGTGAAATTGTGTACCAATATCCGGTAAAAAAAAAGTAAGATTTTAACGGGTACTAGGTCAAGTAGGGGTTTGTGAGTACCAATAGATGTGGTATGCAATAATATTTACTTTTCAATTAGATTCATCACAATTTATGGGTTTTATCGTTAAATAATACATTCTAATATTTTATAAAATTAACACTCTTACCTTAACGTTATCCGTTGCAGTGTGGCTAGCTGATCCAAGGGACGTGGTGGTTTGGTAGTTCACTGACAGAACTTCGAATTTTCCTAAAATTTTTATACAGCAAACTTTTCGACCGCATAAGTTTGACGCCATTAAACTTTTTGGCCAGTGCTGCCATTAAAATTGTGTCAAATATTACCAAGAATGTATTGCCATTCGCAAACTATAATTTATTATTGTTAGAAAAGTGCAATAACGCAATAACTGACTTTTTACCGGGAACTGGGACACTCACGGGAATAGGTGCTTCTACCTTACAACACTCGTGTGATGCTATTAAGAAACTCGCCTTCGGCTCGTTTCTTAAACCCACACTTGTGTTGTAATGTCCTTCACTATGCACAGTCGCATAAACTACTATTGTTGTGTTAGTTTTTAGGTAGCTACAGAATCTAGCGGTTCTAGTATTATCATAAACTCGATTAAAACTTTCTATAATCGTCCTTATTTTGACTAAACTTTGACTGAATAATCTATGACTGAAGTCATAGATTATTCAGTAATAATAAAACTTTAAAACAGACGCGAAAAGTTTCCAATATTAACATTTTACACCCACTATAATGATGGTGACGATTTTAGAAAATTACTAGCGAAGTTATAAAACTATAAATCATGGAATGAAAATTAATGGATAAGTGTGCTAATTAAGAATTATAATTTTATATGCTTTCTGAAGAAAGTGTGATTTTGAAGAAGAATACGTTGAATTATTAGAATATGACCCGGTAACGAAAGGAGTAAGTAAGAATCGTTGCAGGTGGCGTTCTATAGTTTCTGCCTATCCTCATCGGCAAAAGGCCTGGGCTATAAGAAAGTACGATAATATAATAAAATTAATAAATGAATTTAAGTACATCTTATTTTTATAACACAAAACATTGTTATACTATGTTTTGAGCTGCCATGCCACAATAAGTGGCATTTAAACAAAACCAAAATTATATCCCACTACTACGACTCGGTGTCCCACGTAAGAAATTCCTACCTTTCCAGAGAACAGATTCTCAATTGGATGGAAAAAAATTCAATGTCTTGTTTGTTTTATTCAGAGGAAATGCGGGTGGTCTTTTCTCCATGCCAACGGTACAGTTAAATAAATAACAAACTTTTCTATGTCTCTATGTTTTCTTTTTTGATGATACATAATTTTACAAAATGCTTAAATGTATTAAGATCGCTGTCATCAGAGGTATACTCATCATCATCAGCCTATATTGTTCCCACTGCAGGGACTCAGGCCTGTCTAGGAGAGGGATGGGTCATAATCCACCACGCGGGCCCCAGTGCTGGTTGGTAGATATCACATGTCTTCGAATTTTTTGGCTAACAATTAAAAAAGAAAAAAAAAACATAGGGGCACCACACGGGGCACAGTATATATTCTTCTTATTCAATTTATGAAATATCTTTCGAATTGGTCCAATATTGAAGGAGGAAATAGTCGAGACCCAAACCCAAAATGATGACTTTTTTCTTAGGGTATTCTGCATCTTCCGCACAAATGTCGAAATCACGCTCGCAGAGCGACAGCGATAGTTTCTTAAAATACCTACCTAATTTTCAAAAGTTTCTCCTCCCGCATTTCCGCTTAATTAATTTCAGTAAAATTTCTTAAACACACATAACACCAAGTAAAATTAACTAATGATGTGAAGATAGCGAAATTTAAAAAAATATATTTTAAGCCGTGTGAACTGTTAATTAGACAATATAAATCAGCATTTAACTTAATTTCCTGCCATATAAATTACCGTGTGTAATTCTAATTAAAAGCCTTAGCCATAAATCTTTACATGCGTACATGAGTCTATAAAACTCACTACTTACTAAACTATTTGCCTAATAAGATGAGCATTAAATCTCATTATTTGGGCGCCATTTTGAAAAAGTAAAAGGCGCGAATCGTTCTGTCAGATGGAACCGATTGGCAGTGGGCTAGATATTACGTCACTTGTTTTGTTGTAACTGACCTTACAGACTAATTCTGGTTGGACAAGCAAAGAGAGGTCTGTGCCCAGGAGTGTGTGAAGTCGGGCTGTGGATGATGGTGATGACCACTACAAACTGACAAAAGAACTCGGACTGACTTTATTAACAAGTCAGTTAATACAGTTACACTTACTTAAAAAAAAAAACTAAAAATCACGTTTTAGAGTGACATCATTTTTATTACTCGTATCCTTCTCTGCAAACCCTTTCATTTCTTACCAATATCATAAGAATGCATAAAAAATAACTACATACGTAGTTCGCCAGCCTGCTAAACACACAGTTCAATAGCAAAAAAAGTACAAAATGTAAAAAATGCAGTTTACGATCCGTGTTTAGACAATAGTTAATTTTCCTAAAACAGATTTAATCTTGTTAATTAAAATAAAGAGATCCTCTTTTGTCTATTAATAATCACCGTATCTAAATAAATAAAAAGTAAAACTGAAAAAAAATACCGCCCAAAATAGTTAATTAAGTAACACACAAAGTTGAAATTAAGTTACAACACATTAAGTTGGAATTACGGCATATTACGTTAAGTCATATTAAGTAACAAGTCATATCGATACAATAAAACAACATTTTCTGAATGACACAATGTATGAGCCGTCATAACATAAAATACATTGATGATGCAATTATATGCTGTACATCTTTTATTCCGCGCAATTGACCCAGTGCGGAAAGATTGCGATTATACAACCAGTAGGTATTGGTGTTGTAACCCCAATGCCGAGTTATTTAATCAATTTACCTTCACGAATCACGATGAACTTTATTCTCAAGGGCTTTGGCACCATTTTATTGTTTATCAAACCGTGGGATCAATGGCGAATTTCTACACAAACTCTCATCCCCAATTTAACACCTTGTAATGCATTCCTTATTTATAGATATCTGCAAAACATGCGTTTAGCACCACGGTAGACCGAAAAAAGACAAAAGGAATACAACATGGCCTGTGCTTTGTCTATCCGTGAATGAATTAAAGATGTCTATAAAATAAATAGAGCAGCGGTGGCCCAGTGGTGTTGGCCCCGACTTACGAACAGTAGGTCGTGGATTCGAACCCAGGCAGGCGCATTACTTTGTGTAATTTATTTCATCACCGCTGCTCTCAAAACGGTGAAGGAAAACATCGTGAGGAAACCGGCATATCTTAGAACCAAAAATTCGAAGACAGATGACATCTGCCAATCCGCACTGGGCCCGCGTGGTGCAGGATTATAGCCCATCCCTCTCCTAGAGAGGAGGCCTGAGTCCCTGCAGTGGGAACATTATAGGCTGATGATGAGGATGAGGGTGATGATAAAATAAATATTGGACTGGTTATATTTATCGTCATTCATTTGAGGTCAGCCCAGCATGTCTTTTTCCTCTATAGAACTCGATCATCTAGTCTCTGGTATCCAAGCTGTCATCTGCCTAGCATTATCCCGTAATAATTCTAACCTTCACAAGCCAGTTAGTACTAGGTCATACAATACCCCTTGGTAAGGCTGGTTGTTAGCCTTTCGTGTCCCTGACTACCTGTTACTGTAAAAGATCTATAGTTGACAGCCGAGAACAAACATGGAGGAAACTCGGAATGTAACGCGCGTGCGTGGGGTGGGATCCACCCAGGTGTTATTATTTAGTCACGTTACTTAATCTTACTTTATTTGAGTCCTACGGCGGTATCCAGGCTAAATTAACACAAATTACTACCTTTTTACGGCCGTGTTTTCCTTGTCACATTTCCACGTGTGTGATCACAAGGCCTGCTAATGCTTACTTTTCTACTTAAGTCACGGATATTAAAATCTTTAGTTCTGGCCTACCGTGCCTCCACTACCGTTACATAGCATATGTCACGGTTTTTGACAAGGTTTCTCCGAATCTAGGACACGTATAATGTCTTGTTATTATTTGCCACTATCGTGCGTGTTGGTTTATCTTGTAGTAGGTTGCTTGTTACACTGTAGATAGGATCTCCAGTACACATCATGTGTCTCGGTTAAATACTCGGGGGTGGTCGCGAAGTCGCGAATTCATTGTTCGCTCGAATGTACTTGTACCTATCTCGGGCCCCCGATACATAATAGTAGTAGTAGGAAGGTTCTTAATCGGTTAGTCTGACATAGGCCTCCACAAGCGTTTAGTCCACTCTCGGCCCCTCGACCCCCAATAAATGAAGTCTCCTCTCGACCCCTAACTATAGTCCACACTCGACCCCTGGGGGTCAAGAGTGAATTTTATTAAGTTTATCATTTAATTGAGGAGGATTTTTCTAATAAAAAAAAGTATTTAAACTGACCTTATTTATTATGTCTATGAAACAGACATAGTCACTAACACATACGGTTAAAACCGATTATTTACCATGTTTAGCAAAAGAGAAGTTTTGACAGAAGATTGTTGTTAGCATGTGTCAGGTCTATACATTTTTGACATATCAATTACCGTCAATGCTGATATATTGACACTTCGTTTAGGCCCACAAATTGGATGGGTGAGCATGACGTAGTCATAATTTTAATTGCTTCTCCATATTTTTTTAACCAATTACTTTCATGTATAGCCTAAAGACACGGCGTCCTTGCAAACCCATCATATCAGAACTACTATTATATAACATCACGCCTGCAATCCAGAAGGGTAAGGCAAAGGTGTGCCTAAATTACACCTATATTTGACCATTTATATTTTTTAAGTCCATTGTAGTAGGGTAAAGCCTATTGCCATCAACCGGACACAATTCCAGACTCCGTGGCTACTACTGCTACGTGGAAATTCCTGATGGAAAACCCAATAACATTTTTTTGCCCGACCCGGGAATCGTACCCAGAACCTCGTGCTCAGCAGTCGCGTTTGCGACCACTATACCAAAGAGACAATCGACGACTATTGATTTCGATAACAAAATGGTTACGTGGTTAATTGAACTTTAATGCTATCCCATTGAACTTCGATTTGAAGATAGGCTGTTATTATTGTAACGATTGATTAGAACAACGATGATTTCTCTTTAATTGAGATGTTGGACTCCGAAATTTTCTATTAGTGAAATATCGGGGTCATCCAGATTTTTATCTAAAATTATAGCAGATGACTGCCTTATAAGTTTTTAAACTGACATGGTCACTGACATTACTATCGGGAACTCGAAACAATAAGAAAACATGGTAAATATCCCGTTTATAGTATTCATAGTGATGACTGCCTTGTTAATCGAGGGGCCGGACAATACCCTCGACCCCCTATTACATACGACTTAAACTTAGCTGGCGAATTGTAAGTGTAATATTAGTTAGGGTACAGCTCTGCCGAACCTTTCTGGCATTACAGGCGTGATGATATGTTACTGCAGATGAAGTAATCATAGATCTAATGTGGATAAAGTCACTGCAGAAGCACGATTTGCCATTTTCCTACGATCAAATCTGAGTAAAACGCATTTGTCACTGTTTCCTCACATCACGGCATTCAAGTTTTCTCACTGTTTGTCGATTTCAGACCTGTTACTTCCAGGTTTTCTCTCAACACTTTCCAGTACACTGTTGTCACATCTTCAAAACAATTTTCATTAAAATCCGTCTTTTAACGAGTCTAATCGTACATCTTGACATTCACACATGCAGATGGTCACAAAATTCTTATCTTTACGTTTCATTCAAGTTGCTACACTGTTACCTTTTCTCTTACTCTCTTATCTTGATGGTTTCTTACTGTTAAACCTGTTGTTCTGTCCACCATCCCTCTGTTAACAAGATTCAGTGTTTACGTGAAGATCATGTGATATGTCTGTAATGTCAACTTTTTAACTGTTGTTGGTAGGATATGTTGTTTTTCGACTTTGTCCGATGGATATGTCGTGATAGAGTCAGTCACTGCTATATACACACGTACATAACGCCTGTAATCTCTGAAGGGATTGGCAGACATTTTGCCAGTTATATATAACTAGTGACCCACCCCGGCTTTGCACGGGTACAAAAAAGATACTAAAACCTTCCTCTTGAATCACTATGTCTATTAAAAAAAACCCGCGTCAAAATCCGTTGCGCAGTTTTAAAGATCTAAGCATACATAGGGACAGACAGCGGGAAGCGACTTTGTTTTATACTGTTGTGATAGTGATAGGGGGCGAGCCTATTGACATAAACCGGGCACAGATCCAGCAGCCAGCTTCTGAGAAATTTCTGATGGCCCAAAAACACTGCCATACTTAGGAATCGAACCCAGGACCGTATGCACAGCAATCGCGCTTGTGACCACAGTGACCACTAGTCCAACGAGGCGGTCACACCTCACAAGGCACTTTAATTTACGTGCATACAAAATTGCATAATTCTTAAAACACCTAATAGTGCCATGACTCTTGCTACATAACAATTTCGCAAACAAACTCTCCTACAAACTTCCTACATCATTCATAAGGCATGTATTTAAACCGTTATCTGTATATTCCCTTTTTTCGAACAAAATATTTTAAAGTTACACCAAAAATACTGACTTGCACACAAATTATCTCAAATTATGCACACTAATGAAACCAAATTTAGTATCCTTTTAATGGCATTTGCAGAACTCTTTTACTGAACGAATAACTATTATCAAAATAGTATATCTAATAATTCTTTAGTCTAACAAACATTTTAAAACTTTTTTAAGGAAAACCTACACCTGATTTACTTTTAGGAACATCGTTTATTCTAACTGACAACACCGCGCGCCATTTTCTCGTTATCTCTGTCACTCATACATGCAACGCATGTACTCCATGACGCGCGCTCGCTTCGCTCGCATATTAAATAACACTAATATCTTCTGTCCCCGAAGTGCCGGGCCTCCGCCGGCCTCCTTCGTCGGCCTACGGCCCGGTGCCCATGCCGCCCATAAGGGACACTGTCGCGAGACGGTCGTATTAGATATCAGTTTTAGAAATTCCGTAGTAAGATTGTACAATTTAGAGTGCAAGTTAGTATTTTTGATAAGCAATTAGTATTTTTGTTTTACAAATCATATATCCGATGTACTAACTACATTTTTGGTGTGAATTCGATAAAAAAGGTCATCTCGTTTTGTGTGATTTTTTAGACTTTTTTGTAGGACATGTTTAGTTAATCAATTGGTTTTTTTGGTATTTATTAGTGGAGTTACCTAGTGTGCTGAAAAATTAAACAGATGTGCATTTAAATATAACCCCATTCATAATACCGCAAACTGCTAACAATTACGTTTACGTTCAACCACACATCATTAGCCACACAAAAATCATCATAAAAGCTGCGAAAGGGACTCGCGTGCTTATCGTTAAAGATACCTGTCATAAAACGGTCCGCCGCGAAGAGTTGACGGAAGCGGAATGAAAGAAAGATGACGCTGACGTAACAGCTGATAGTTCACTCTCCCACTTACTCATAGTGCCCTCTCCCTCCCCTCTACTCTTGTATAACAGCTGTTGTTGGCTACAGGTTGATGTTTTTATGTCGGCAGTCGTGTTAGCCGGATAAATTGAGATGTCTTTTTTTATGTTGTATTTTTATTGAAATCTTTAAAATTAGATTCTAAGCAGGAATTATAAGTTTTTAATGATAGTGTTAAGCAGGAAGTACTTCTAAAAGAGAAAAAAAACAAGATTAAACTCAAAAACCTCTCTCCGGAAACAAACTATACAAATTGAATAATTAATTACTCTCCAGAATTTTGATTACATATTTTTGCCACCGAAATCGTATTTACTTCAACACCTCACAGCACAGAATATAACATGTCTTCACACCTACTACACAACACACACAACAAACCATACCACAAGTAACATGTGTCAGCCAACGTCTCCCATCATGGCTGTCCATCGTTCACACAGATGCACCACTGCCGCCGTCGAGCTGTCGATCCCGGAGTGGGTGCACTACTTCACAGCCGCCATGTTTCTGCTCTGGCTCGCCCTCGGACGAAGACGGAGCATGGTCCATTCGTCGGAGTCAACATGAGCCTTGTGTATGTAGTATTATGGTGCTTTTTGGTTTGGGTATAAAACTTAAGATTAATATTAACTTTGGGAAGTAGACCGAATTTTGAAAAGCCGCTATATGGCCATGTAGCGGCTTTTCCAGGCGGAGACTGGCCATCGATATGATAGTGCACAAATGTGTGAACAGACAGATTCACTATCCCGTTCCTTATTCTCATAGACCGTTGGGAGGGCAATTATAAAAAAGTTTTCAGTCACGGCAGCTGCCGTGACTGAAAACTTTTTTATTTCGTTTTATTTTTATTAGCCTATAATGTCCCACTGGCAAAGGCCTCTCCCATAGTCCTCTCTCATCCCCACTCTTCTCTCCATGCTGCTTATCTCCGGCCAATCTCGCACAAAGTCGTCATGCCAGACTAACTCGTCGCGCAGAACTAACAAATTTATTTGCTATGGGAAGTGTAAACATGTCTAGAATTGAGTGTACTACAAATGTACAACGTAAACATACATTATATAATAATAATATATGTTTATTTTCTCATCACAAACGTTACAGTGAACAGTAATTATATAATATAAACACAGGGTAAACATTTGTGAGAGACTGGTGCCCGAATTAAGCATACAACACCTGTGTTACGGGTCACCAGGCCCCCAAGAATTTCAGATATAAAACTAATTTAGATTATTTAACTTAATAACAAATGCGTGATGATTTTACTTAAAAACTATATACAGAATGTTGTTCATTAAATATAAATAGAATAATGGAAAAGAAAATAACCAATTATAATTACCCAAGTCAGGCATACATGTGTGAGTTAAATGTTTGAAATAGTGTGAAATAAAAGTTATATAAAAAACTTCGCTAAACTTCTATTTGGTATATATATATACCAAATAGAAGTTTAGCGAATTGGAATCAATAGATTTTCAATAGAATACATTTCCTGTTCTGGCTTATTTGTGCACTTATTTTAGATACTAACTGAATAGAAGAACAAGTTTTGGGGTTACCACACCAAAGGAGTTACGAATTTTCTAAAAGAACGAACTAATAGGTAAGTTAAGTAACTAATTCATATTTCATGTTGAATCAATTCACACTAAAACTATGAAGACAGTTTCGAAAAAGTCTTCATTAATATTATTTTAACACTAATTAATTAAGATTTTCAAAAATATCTTACAAAGTCAAATTAAAAAAGTCATACACTACAATAACCTGCTACAATCCTGACATTCTACATTTTAATTTAAAACTAGCTGATGCCCGCGGCTTCACCCGCGTGAATGTCGTTCAAATTATATACTAAAACCTTCCTCTTGAATCACTCTATCTATTAAAAAAAACCGCATCAAAATCCGTTGCGTAGTTTTAAAGATTTAAGCATACAGACAAACAAACAGACAAAAAAAGCGACGTCCTTTGTTTTATACTATGTAAGGATACTGAAAGGTAAAATTAATTAATTTAAAGCAACTTCTCAATTTAGTCGCGTTATACGACTACCACGAAACAAAACAGCAACCTGTATACAAACTCGCGATGCCGAGTCAATGACCGATGTGCTGCGCACGCGTCAAGCACCCAGCGTCAGTCGCCCGCCGACTCTTGGCGAGGCAAGACGCTTTTAAAATAGGTATTGACATTTTGTTAGATAATTTTATCACAACATAGCACTCGTAAACCCCGACCGGTACTATAATTTTATTATCATCTGCCAGCCTTTTCCCAAGTATGTTGGGGTCGGCTTTTAGTCAAACCAGATGCAGCTGAATACCAGTACTTACTTTACATGGAGCGACTCTTTACTGCTAGTACTGGGTGATACAATACCCCTTGGTAAGACTGGTTTTCAGGCTTTCGGGCAACTGACATTAATAGGGGGCCAGTTTTCAACCAGGGACAATTATGCAGATCCAGGCTGCTTCTGAGAAATACCGGATAAAAACAAAAACTTATTAGTTTACGATCGTAAAGTATTGATTGAATGTCTCCAAGGATTTAAATTCGATTGTATTGGAACCTCAGACCGTGAATTTAGATCAGTTCCTGGTTTTTTAAACTAAAAGCAATATAGATTTGGCAATTATGGTGCTTAGTCAAAACGCTTTTCGCTATTGGATAATAATATAAGGCATGAGATTATTTCTCTTTTTCCCGGAGAAGTACTTACCTAGTGCTATCCTGTATAAAGATTTGCATAAATTTGTTGTACGAAAACAGTTCCAGACATATTTCACCAATCTATTATTATTTATATCTGACATGACTCATTGGGGTTTAAGGAAAAAGTTTAAAAGTTCCAAAAATAAAGACAACATTTTATTTAATAAAAACAAAGCTATTAACCTAATTTTTTTTGGTATAAAACTGCTAAATATTTAGATTGATTTATGAACATCTTTGATATTTAATAGCCCAACGCGTCTCCAAACATATAACAATTTATTAAAGGTCGTGTATCCGAAAGAACATCCTCAAAAATTACGAGCTTACATACAAACTTTCATCCCGAATACCTAATTAACTCGATTTTTCAAATAATACTTCGGCTTGTACACCTTCGTCTGAAAGATTCAGATTATATAAGACCGAACTATAAAATACATACATAACTTCACGCCTGTCCCAAAGAGTTAGGCAGAGTTGTCCCTAATAAATACCCATATTTCGCTGCCGACGACGTTAAGTCCCATGTAGGGGCGAGCCTATTGTCATAAACCAGGCATAAATCCAGAATCCGTGGCTGCTAATTATTAATATTATAACGCAATCAAAATGATTTTCTGAAACATAAACACGACCATAATAATATAAAACGTCTACTCGACTACTTCAATATTAAAACTCCAAAATTGTTTACAATTTCGACTAAGTTCAGAGACTAACAATTGCACAAATTAATTACCATTTTTATCTCAGCAATAAGTAATTTCAACGCAAAACATTAAACAGCTCAAGAAAGGAGGACTTTCTAAAATGGCCGCCCGTCATTCCTTATAAGCGGTGGAGGCACTGACAACAAATTTATCAGCCTAACTGGCAGACGCGGAACCAGCTAGGTATCTGATGGAATTCCCTATACGTATAATAAATAAGGTTTTCTTACTATACATGGGAGTGGCCGTATGTTTGTTTCCAAGTTTCTCTATACATTTATCTGTTAATTTATATAAACCAGGGATACTGAACACGATTGGCTCAACTAAACTGAGTTCAAGAGCTTATTAATCCACAGTAATGATGACACAGTCCGCCTTATTACAAAACGTAGTTAAACCTGGTTTAACTTAGACTTGGTTTATCTCGCATGACGTCTCACTTCAATAATATTCAAAAGAAAGTGACAGCATGCGAGATAAACCAGGTCTAAGTTAAACCAGGTTTAACTACCTTTTGTAATAAGGCGGTGAGAGTTCATAAGCCGCGGTTGAGATATTCTGATCGAACTAAGTTTTTTTGATGAAATCCTTTCTTGTTCGACAAACAGGAATATCGGATTTTCTTTTACACGTCATGTCATAAATATTCTTAAAAAAAAGCTACATGGTGTTCAGGTTGACGTTTCTCAGCTGACTAGGTACCTCTGTGAAGAAATGGCGTAACAAACTCACGGGTCAAGGAAGGACTCAAGGTTTAGTTTTAAGTCCAAGCAGTATAAAAAGTTCGCGTGGCCAGTGCCTAACAACACTATAAAGACAATACTTATGAAAATTAAAATGTGTGATAAAATTCTGGGTAGTATCCAGACTAGCCTTTGAAGAAAGCGCCAAACATTGTTTGAGTAAACCTGCCTAATTAAAACTCTTATCCCGGATATTCAAGAACTGTATAAGATAAGTCTTTTCTAAGAGACGGAACTACTTTCTAAGGAAACTCAAGATAAAGTGATAAAATAATTTGAAATAACAAACGTGCCATAAAACTGACACGTACCTACGAGAGGTGGCACCTCATTAAAATTTTCCTTCCTGTACAAACAAGTATATCTTTTTCTATACAGTAAGCACTAGCTTTCGCCCTCGACTTTGCCCGCATCATCATGCGCCTAGCCTTTTCCCAACTATGTTGGGGTCGGCTTCCAATCTAACCGGATGCAGCTGACTGACTGACTGACTTCCATGCGGACAAAGTAGCATGGAAGTCAGTCAGTCAGCTGCATAAAAAAAAAAAAAAATATCTCATGGGAATGGACTATACCTGGATAAAAAGTATTCTATCCCAGAATTAGGATTTCCATCAGGAATTTTTCCGTAACAGCTACACAGTCTGAATTTGTGCCCGGTTGATAGCAATAGGCTCGACCCGTATTACATGGGACTTAAATAATTATACTTATAACTGTCGAAATGTGGGTGTGAGTGGATACAACTCGCCTTGATCCGTGGCAAATTCTATCTGGATACGCAATGGATGAAGAACTGAAGACGTACTGATGGATACACCTCTGCCTAAGCCTTCGGGTAGTACAGGCGTGGTGTTACGTTACGTTGTATGTAGGCTTCCAGTCTAAGTAGATGGAATGTAGTTGAGGACCAACATATTATGTCGTGAAGTGACAGTCTACCTGGCCTCCACTACCAAGTTATTGAGTATTACGATACTCTTTGGTCTATCTGTGCGCTTTTAATCAAAATCAAAATTCATTTATTCAAACTAGGCTGATAATCAGCACTTTTCGAAGGTCAAAATTTACTTTACTTTACTACAGTGAAACTTGGTTAACTGGGACTTGGATAAGTGAGAAACCTCTATAACTGGAACTCATACTGGGGTCCCATGAGACAGATTTGGATATCTGAGACACATTTAACCAGGTTTCACTGTATTTACATTTTTATAAGACAGTCCCCCAAAAACGCCCACCCATGGCATCGACACTTCCTAGTGTTTAGCTGGAAAGAAGAAGTGGCGGAACAAACTCCCCAGCACACATCTGTCTGTTAGGTTGGTTAGAAGAACCAGACTCGATACGATAGCAAGGTGTCAGTTAAATTTAAGATTTACTACAGACACAATCAGTAATAAACAAAAGTATATAACAATAAACAATGTAAAAATAAAATAATAAATACATATCAAATACATCTAATACAATCTAAATTCATTCAGCTATTAGATACGACGTGACAAACAAACTATTATATTAGTCGGTGTTTAGTGATATCTGTGAAAGTGTATAAATAATCGGGATGGTATGGCTCGGAACTGACCACTCCTAAATATTCTGAACGCTAGAAAGTAGTTATAAGGATGTCATTATATGTGATTTAGTGCTGCGCAAGAGTTGTGACTTTACTCTTTATGTATGAGGGAACAGGTTGATGATTCATTTAGTTTCAAATGGTTGTTCTGTCTTAAGAGATTAGTTTGTTTACTTTGTGGAAATGCGTCTGTCTTGAACGGTATTTATTATGAATCGGTATAGGAAAACATAAGGAAACCGCCAAGTCGCTAACCTATATGACCTAGATCCAAAAATCTAAGAAATGCGACATCTACCAATCCGCACTAGACCTCTCCCTAGCTGTATGGTCGTTGCCCTAGAGTAAGTCTTGTGCCCTGCAAAATAACCCTTTCTCCATGAGTCAATGGACCAATTGTGTCTAGGTATACTTACTGTATGGTTCTGATTTCCAATTAATCGAAAAAACGCAAGACCTTAACTCATTGGATTTCCATTCAATAATTAAAACACAATGTAATAACAAAAACAATCTCACTCAGGTCTTGATAAAAATAGGAAGTATCATTTAACAATTTCGAAACAAAATCCAAACTCCACGCTTTAAAATTATAGTAAAATCGTAAACAATGTAAAGTTCCTGTCCTTCTCAAAGGCCAGGAGCCAAGGTTAAAACCTCATTCCACAATAGCAAGGCTGAATACGATACCTCGCACAATACTGCATTGTCTATTACATAGTCTGTGGTCTTACCTGTCAATTATAGACGCGCGCAAACTTTCCTGCCAAATAAATTGTTTATGTCATAGTTCCGCCGCTTACCGGTAGATGGCGTTAGTTGGTACGATATTTGTTTTGTAAGAGCAATTAAAAAGAAAGTTACGTATGTAGTCATTTTACTTGTTCTTAAATTATGCAATAATAGTTGCGAACATGTAATATTAATTAGACAATTGTATGGTGTTGTAGTGAGGGAAATTAGAAATATTTCGTGAATGTGGTGATTGGTTTGTAAATATCGTTGTGTTACTGATTGGCTGCTAAATGGGTTCAATGGTGCAATGTTTTTGTGTTTTCAAATCAGAAATTGCTAAAGCCAGTTTCCTATTCTAGTAGACTGGCTTTTAACTTGCGGACCTAATGCCATGCCATAATATGCATTTTCTGAGCAGTGGTGGCTCAGTGGTAGCGGCCCCGACTTACGAACAGTGAGTCCTGGGTTCGAACCCAGTCAGGCTGTTACTTTGTTTAATTTATTTCATCACCACTGCTCTCAAAACGGTGAAGGAAAACATCGTGAGGATGTCTTATAACCAAATATTCGAAGACATGTGACATCTACCAATCCGCACTGGGCCCGCGTGGTGGATTATAGCCCATCCCTCTCCTAGAGAGGAGGCCTGAGTCCCTGCAGTGGGAACATTATAGGCTGATGATGATGCATTTTCTACCAGTCAACAGGAATTTCTCAGTAACAGCCTGGATTCAGAATTTATGTGCAAACACCACTGCCTATCATTCGACTCAAAAACGCGCTTGGACGTAGAATTCGGTCCACCACCCCATCATACAATACAGTACTCATAAACTCAGAAGATTACCACTTCCTCAAACTAAAGGAAACTTAAGTTATGCATCAACTTTCTGCCAGTGAAAATAGCTCGGACAGCCGGATAGGCGCTTGCTCTCACCGGGAATCGAACCGCTTACAAATCACCAGTAGGCAACACCTGTTTAGACGGACAGACTAGCCAGCTAATTACTGTTGACAGGTTGAATAATGATGTTCGATTATCCTACTGATACGTACCGGTTGCGGAAAACAAACACTGATCAAGACTATAGTACATTTGTCCGCTGTCCGGAGTCGAGTTCGCAATTTCTCCGCCCTGATTTGAGCGAATCTTTACGTACTTACAATATCTATCTGTCTACCCTTTTTCCAACTGGGATTGGTTTCCAGTCTAACCAGACGGAGCTGAAATCTAAAATTTTACATGAAACGTATGTAGATTGTTACAATTAAGTGAGACTTTCGAACTGGTAACGACTGCTTGTAATTATATAGAACTCAACCCGAAGACAAAAATATATTCCTTCGAAGAAGTCCGTTTACATCTCCGTAACCGCCCATAAACATTATACCAAAGTATTTAAACGTAAACAAAAGGAACGCAAAACAAAAACAAAGACGTTTGCCATACATATGTAAAGCAAGCAATTTGTGCCTCGACTCGAACTCTCATCGTTCGGCTGTCATTACTTTTGTGTCTTAAAGAGCTTTTAGATGTGGCTACTTACTAAGGGCATATTGACATGTTTGGAAATAGGGAAATATCTTTGAGTTTGCTTGTGTAAAGAAAATTGTTGCAGTTTGTGACTGTATTAGCGTAGTATTTTGTTCCATGTATGGCCAAGTTTTTTCCTAGATGGGGTATGTAAAAACTACAAGACGTCTAAAATGGCCACTTTAGGAGATCTTAATATAAATAACGTTAAAAAGCGTAAAATGGACCTTTGATAATAGTAACTGCGTCTGTGACCATTTCGGAAAGTATATCATAATAGGAAAATAATATGAACTGCCATTCAGACCCCCAGAACGATTATGTCTGATTCCTTCTTCCGATTTTGATGTATGATTCCACGGTATCACCAAAATCTTTTATTTCAAATAGGATCTTACTCTTACACCGTAATCAGCTAGTTTATTTAACCAATAAAATCTATTACCATACTCACCACCAGCCTACAGAAATCTCCTATTGGACATAGGCTTCTCCAATGGATCCATTCTCATCAACATCCAACTATTACCAGTCACCCTGTGAAAATCGATGTTCCTCCTGCACTTTTTTTTTCGGGACGTGGGAAATCATCAAATGACTCCTCCCACTCTGGGCAGAGCGGCAGGGAGTGTCAGACTTCTCCTGACTAAAAGCCACCTTTTCCTTCTTAGCCCTTAGTGCCGAGGCCGCGGTACCTATCTCTTGCGAACAACCCGCAGCCCCTACGGGATGCTCCCCCTGCCCTAAAATTACTTTTTTAATTAGCGCTAGAATTAAACTCTATCACAATATATTCGGAAGAGAACAAAATTGATCGACATAGCCCATGTGATCGCTAGCAGAAAATGGAAGTGGGCGGGCCATATATCCCGTAGACATGACAAAAGGTGGGGCAGTCGGGCGCTTGAGTGGAGGCCTAGAGTAGGACATCGAAATGTAGGCAGGCAACCGATGCGTTGGACCGATGACCTTGTTGGAGTGGCCGGTAAGGACTGGATGCGAAAGGCACAAAACCGAGAAGAATGGCGTGCATTAGAAGAGACCTACACTCAGCATTGGGTGGTGAAAGGTTGAAGAAGAAGAAGAAGAGACAATATATTCATTATTTTAGGTGTCAAGAGATGCCGCGGTCTTGACACAAAGGGCTAAGAAGGAAAATGGGTGGTTTTTAGTCAATAGAAGTCTGACACTCCCTTCTGCTCTGCCCAGAGCGGGAGGAGTCATTTGATGATTTCCCAACACTCAAAAACAAAAAAAAGTTGTCAGCTGTGACAATGGATAGTCAACAGACACGACGATAAAAGTATTCATTGTTACAGCTGACACCTGAGATACACCCACATAAATTACAAAAGAAACCAGCAGACATATATCACACCCATCAATTTCTCGCACATGTCTGCATAATGCGCCACATCCACATAGAACCATTGAATGTGCGTGCCGTGCATACATATGTAAGTATACACTGAAATGTCTTCATGCAAATTCTACGTAATAATAAGTAAAAAAATACAAGCAGCTGCAAGCATTTGTGGTCTCTAACGGTTTTTCTGAAATCACTTCAGCTAGCTAACTTGTACCTGATGTTTATGATCCGGTATTCCAATGAGATGCAACCTTAATTTTGTATTTGGTGACTACTAAAGATTACACACTGAGACCCAGTGGTATTGGCTTAGCACGGATGTAGCTTAACAGATACGATTGTATAGTAAGATGGTTCCTCTCTCAGAAGCCTGGATCCCTTGTTCCGGATACTAATGTGCTACTTTTTATTGTATTTTTATCTTGGTTTGGTTTTAAAAATTCTATAATAATGTGTATAGAAAACAATCCTATCCTTGCAGTCGGGTAAAAAATAAACAAATGAAAATTACTCCTTAGAGTACAACTTCCTATTCATCCATTTCTGCACCCGTAGCATGCAAAATCAAAGCTCCATAGTTCAGAACCTTTCAACGGGGGTGCACGTGAGTTGCATAATATAACTACGTCTGCACACTGTCGCCATCTGGTGACACTTCTTATTCATTACATATTCCCTTTGTTTGACTTCAACTGTCATTATTCCTACACTTGCTTTTGCCTGCGGCTTCAGATGTGTGTATGCCAGAAGTTATCCCACGGGAACATAACATATTGTCCAATATCATCCCCATAGGATTAGCCAGAAGTGTATCCATAGTACACCCACATTTTGCCGTTATGTTTAGGCCAGGGCGAGCCTATTGCCATCGACCGGGTACAATAGTGGACACTAAGGCTGCTGCTGAGGAATTCTTAATGGATAATCCAATAAAACTTTGCTCAACCTGGAAATCGAACCCGGGACCTCACGCTCAGCAGTCGCAGTTGTGACCACTAGACCAACATGTTGCTGTTCAAGTGCACATCTGAGTGACTTAAAACGACTGATCATCAAAAGGTCCTGGCTTTTATCAGCCCTCAAATAAATTACCCTTCAGTTAAAGTTTATTGGGTAGCTAGTCTTTGTCATTCTAACGGTAACGGGGTAAAAACTGTGCCCCAACCCAGATCATGCCACTTTCATCTAAATTCATTAATGGAGATAGATAGACTGACGGACAGGAAGACTCTCTTTTGACTGTATAATATTAGCATGGAAGTGTGGATGGCCTTTGTTCGTCTCCAGACTCATTATATTTACATGAACATTGTGAGTCACTCGTGAGCTTAAAAGGGTGATCAAAATAATGATAATGAGTCATTTTGTGACTGTACTTAATGAGGTATCTTCGGTATTTTTGTTCAATAAGCCATTACAATGTTCTGTCATTACTTAAATATAATAACCCTAAACATAACATAACATCCATAAGAAGGGAAATAGATTAGGTAATGATTATGGAAATGGAAGTAATCAATCAATTTATATTGATTGTTTGCTTTTCACATCTTTCTTGTTTAAGTACCCTTTAATATAATTGTATTTGCTGAAACTTTATTATTACAAATTTATTGTTTCTTGTGGTGGTAACTTCTAAAAGCGTACCTACTGCGTAAACAGATTTTCAAGTTCTCACTGCTGCAGCTGGGACACAGGCCTCCTCTCTTTAAGAGGGAATAGGAGGAAATAAATACGATTCAATCTTTAACTACCAAATTCAACAAAATCGAATACTGTTCAAACTTAGGTAATTAATTATTAAAATAAGCCATTGTAGCAAGTCCTCTGAAAAAGTCAGAAGGCGTCGCGGCAGACGTCTTAAAAGATGACAGGACGATTTAGAAAAAACGAATGGCCAGTGATCCACTTTTGCCCTGGATCGAAACAATGGGATGACGGGCTACTGAACAGTATTTCATGGGAGTTGGCAGAAGCCACAGAACGGCACCTGTTACAATCTTTACACACATTAACACATCTGTCGGTAGCAATACCAGCAACAAAGTATGAAAAACCCGTAATTTATGCAATAGTATGTCTTACGTTACGCAGACGGAACCGGGAGCGCACGCGATAACTTTCTACTGCTCGTCTCTCGATTCTTAGGAGCAGCGGTACATCGGGTATTTACTTATAGAGTGGTCAAGCCTTTGTAAGGTAAGGAGAATGTCGTCACTTCCCGGCTGTTATTAACACCTATAATACATAACATCAAGCATGTAATCCTCAAAGGGTTAAGCAGAAGTGTACTTAACAGTACACCCATTATATCGCCAGTAATGTTTGTTAAGCTCCGTAATACGGGGCCCATTGCCACTAAACGGGCACAAATTCAAACTTCATGTCCGCTACTTTGAAATTCAAGATAAAAACCTAACCATTGATACTTTGGTCGCCACGCCTTTATGCCACGAAGACTTAGGCAGAGCATACCTAATAGGACACCCACATTGCGGCAGTTATGTCTAAGCCCCACACTAGGGGACGAACCTATTGCAATCAATTGGGGTGTGACAGTCTATGCTTGTCGATTCGCAGTTTACATTCAAGGACGTATCTGCTCCAATGATTAATTTATTATTTATCTGTCTTTCTACAGACATGGCGAGTCCTCTATCACGCCATGGTATATGCTTTAAAGAAATCCGGCACATATCTCGCTAAACACAAATCCAGACACAAATCCAGACACCGTGGCTGCTACCTGAAAAATTGTAAATGGAAAAACCTAGTGGCACTTTACTAGACATGGGAATCGAACCCCAGGACCTCTTTCTCAGCAGTAGCGCTAGCGACCACTAGACCAACAAGAAAGACTTGAATATAAATAATAACAAAAGCCCGCAATACAATCAATATTAAACCAAAATACAAGATAAATCAACCCCCACTTTTGTTCCCATGTCAACGAACCCAGACTTATTACTACAAATGCTAAAACAAATTGTTAACCGGCATTGTGATATCAATGCTTATAAATCTATCTGATAGCCGTCCGCCTCTTGAATAGTAACAACCTGTGAGAGAATTGCTATTTATCCTATCAAACGTGCACTACGACTTTTGGAGCAAACGGTTGCTTTCGAATACATTGCTGTGAACTTTGTAGTAGGCGTTATAAGAGGCTCGAAGCTAAATCATACCAGCCGCGGTTAAGTTGATCTAGTTAAGTATTGTTTATAGATGGGTGACCACCTGTTACTTACCGAGACCGAGACCCCTTCGTACATCGTAAAGGACTTTCTTTGCTGTTGGTCCCGGTCATTTTTTGATCTTGGATAGTCATGACGGGATAGATTCTTATTCTTTACTAGCTTTTGCCAGCGGCTTCGCCCGCGTGAAAATTACGATTTTCCATACAAACTTTCATCCCCTATTTAACTCCCTTAGGGGTTGAATTTCGAAAAATCCTTCCTTATTCCTTGTCTACATTATAAAGGGAACCTCTGTGCAAAATTTCAGCTTTCTAGGTCCAAGGGTTTGGGCTGGGCGTTGATGAGTCAGTCAGTCAATCAGTCAGTCAGTCAGTCAGGACTTCTCTCTTTATTTATATAATAATATAGATATATATAGAAGAAGATTCTTATTCTTATTCTTTATTGCACATATAATAATAAACAAATTAATTAATAACAAATTTATACATAAATTACAAAGCATATGTACAAAGGCGAGCTTAACCCAGAACGATACCCAGATAGATGCCGAAAGTCATAAACATAGTCTTACCACTCGTTGTGTCCATGTAAATTACTGGTAGATCGGAAGTCGTTTCCAGCATAGTCAGTTAGAGGATAGGCAGATAATTTTCTTCCTCTAGTCTTCAACGTTTTATTTTCATTATTTTCTTAGTCACATGCGTTTCATCAACATGACCAGAACAGTTAAGATAATCATTATTTAAGCAATATGCAAGCTATATCATATTCAAAATAAATGATATACATTGTTTTCTTGCTTATCTCAACGAGCAATGTACAACCCAACAGAGCGCTATGGTCGCTCTCACAAAACCGTGGTGCGATCGCTATTGACAATCATTTGAATGGATTATCTCCATTGTGCTAAATTGCTCACAAATTGTGCATGAACTGGGGTCATATTAAGTGATGCTTTTCTAAGCGTTTGATGTCTTTGTTAGAAATGGTGCGGAGATCACAATTGAGTGATTGGGTGTGATTTTCTTTTAATACTTTTCTTTTGACGGGACTTTTGGCGCAGTGGCTGAGCGATTGTCTGAAAGAAAAAGAAAATACATTTATGCTGCTGCGCTGCGTGTCGCGGGGTCGACCCCTCCACATAACCAATGGCTGTTTGTATATGGGGTTTAATATAACGCACCCACTATATTTTATTTTTATGGATTAAAAATTATCAAATGACTGAGCATAAGAAGGCGTCAGACTCTTAAATGTCTGGTTTAAAAACTAAATAAAAGCTTTTAAAAAAACAGTAGATTTAAATGCTTATGTAGAGACCACGTTAATATACGATGATGTTCACCACACTGCAGAAGGTTTTATGCTTTATGTAACTGAAAAATTGGGCTTTATATAAATTGAAGAGTACAAATAAGGCTGTCCGTAGTTCTAGTAAAGCCATGCAATCAAAGTGATCCTGCGCTTTATCTATGACACTTTATTGCAAACTATCAGCTAGCTAAATAATAGACCTGCTAAGCTGTGAACACTATCGTGCCGAAGATCTGAAAACTAGTTCCAGAATATAAAACAAGTTTACCAATAGCTATACAAGCAAAAAAACTGTCTCTTTTTGTGTTTAGTCTGATCACTAGAATCTTGTCTACTTACCAAACAAGTTTTTTAATATTAATTCCAGTGTTTATTTGAAATTGACTGCTTCGCTGGTCTAATCGTCGTAAGCTGAGCCTGAGGAACTGGTACCTATTCGATTCCCGGGCTGGCAAATTGTTATTGGGTTTTTCCGTCAGGAATTTCACAGAGGCTGCCACGGAGTCCTGATTTGTGCCCAGCTTATGGCAATAGGCTCGCCCCTTATTAAAGGGGAGTTAAACACGACTGGCGAAATGTAGGTTTACCTAGTGTTAGATACACCTCTGCCTAACCCTTTGGGAATTACAAGCATGATGTTGTGTTATTTGAAATTGAAAATGTTCGTTGTATCTATTCACAACATGAACATTTGTCAAAGTTAATTCTACCGTGGCTGCATTCCACCATGGTTTTTTCATGGCCTATTATATTTTACGGCATCGCTTTCGTTCAGTGAAAACCGTGGGATACTCGGTGGACAAAAGCGGGTGCTCAGAGGCAGCAAAAACGTTTAATTATTTTCTGGGCTTGGAAACGAATTACTAACACTTTCATGGGAACTATGAAAGTTGGGATATGGAAAGTGAATAATTATATATTATGGGTACCTATTCCGAGTTTCCTCCGTACCTCGGAAAGCACGTTAAGCCGGTCCGGGCTGCCATTTGTAGATCTTTGTCAGTCGTCAGGTAGTCTATGGCCCGAAAGTCTGACAACCAGTCTTACCAATGGCATCGTGTCCAGCCTGTCCTGCTACTTGCACATCACAGGAGCTGATGGAGGCTACTGAAAGTGCCTCAAGACTACCTCAGACTCAATTTAAATTGTCATCGACACGCTAAGAAGAAGAACGGCATCGTATTACTAACTGAATTGTGGAGGGCAGGTAGGCAGCTCACTCCATGCAGGTCGCTCCATGTAAATACTGATCCATCCAGTTAGACTAGGGAGAAGAAGGCTAGGGAGATGAAGACTTGAGTAACATACAGATAAGAAATACTATGCTGTGTTGTATGTTCGTCATAATGTAAATCATTCATGCGAATAAATTCACAAAATTCTTTAAATGGATTTGTACTTGATGAAAGCATCCAAAAGCATTACAATACTCGTATTGCATTCAAATTAGATAATGCATCTATTACTGCAGCAATTCGAAAAGAAAGTAACTTTGCCTTAACAAACTGCATTACATTGACAAATAATATCAAAACAGGTTTCAAAAAGTACAAATTAGCTTGAGGTTTTAATGGAACTGGTTTTCAAAAAGAAGTTTCAACCATTATCGTTAACTGTCTCGAAAGACACGAAATAATAAAGTTGCACTGTGATATTCTTAAGAGATTATCTTCGACCCACGTCACCGTATGTATTTAAGCAAGTTTATGTCATTTGACTGTTCAAGTGTTTGTTCAAATATTTTTCTCCATCACTTCCTTTCTTGTTACATACTTACTAGCTTTTACTTTAAGATGTAAGATTAACTTTGTGGCTTTACTTATTTCTGGTTTTTTTTTGTAAGATAAAACGAAATCTTCTGCTTCATCGCTTCCGATAAAATTGTCTTCGTTCTATTTATAGTTAGCGGTGCGAATCCTTCATTTGCCTGGCTTTCCCAATCCTATGTGTTGATATCTACAAGAGTCACTGTAGTTATGTTTAATCTGTTATTACTATTTAATAGCATGAACTTATCAATTGAATTTTCGTCTAAATCAGTCTTTTTTCCATCATTTTTTATTTAATATCATCCCAAACGTGGATTTGAAAAAGCTCAACATATTTGAACTCTGCATGACCAGTTCACTGTAAGCTTAATCTAATACACACATATCAACTGTAACTCGATGTCAACATGTTATCACTTGCACCATGAGATATTAATTTGTTAACGGTCGCCTCCTCGGTGGCACAGGGACAGGAAACACTCCGGGCGATGCAAGGACTGTATTTGTACAGTACACTCTGTTAGCTCAGGGCGACGTCATTAGACCGCTTTGTTTAAGTTTACTAGTAAAGTTAGTTTGGCGGCTTCAGTACATTTTTTGAGAGTATACATTTGTTTTGGGCCTTTGGTCCGAAAGTCTGACAACCAGTCTGACCGAGGGGCATCCTATTATCCAGTACCAACTGGGTTGTAGAGTAAAATACTGGTATTCACCTGCATGCGGTTAGACTGGAAGCCGAACTTAACATAGTTGGGACATGAATTTTGTGGTGGGTGGTGCCCACTGCACCAAGTCAGGTGAAGTGAAGTCAGGCTTTGGCTGATCATGATGATATATTTTACATGACCTGCCTAATTTTTTTCCAACTATATTGGGTTCGGTATCCAAACCAAACAGGTACAGCAGAATACCATTATTGCACATGGAGCGACAGCCTAACTGATCTTCACAATCCAGTAACTGGGTAACAAAAATACCCCTTAGTAAGACTGGTTGTTAAACTTTCTTGCTTCTGGCTACCCGTAACGTCTGAATAAGGGCTAACGTTTTGCAAATATTTGTGAGTAATAGGTTGTTAATTAGGTACAATATTGTATCTTTTGAGTCATTGACCCAAGTGAAAACAAAATCCTCTGCAAATGATGTTATGTCAATATTTTGAGTAACGCTGTGAAGGTAATAAACATACTTTCGTTACTACGTTGATTATTTTGCGCCAATTTCTAGTGACCTATAAACAAGATAGAATGAAAATATTCTCATATCTTCTCTTTACTTAATTTGACCTGATTCTTTCAATCATGATACATATTTATTAGCCACGTCAATCTAAGTATCATTTTAGCAAATTGGAAAGATTATTATGCGTGTGTGTAGACACGCCAATAGAGCAGAGTTTAGCATAGTTACTAAATCAATCAATTGAATAGAGAAGGAAGAAAGAAGTATTTTTCATGAAAATGTTAACGAGAATGGAAAATGGAGAATGGAGAATGGAGACTTTAAATTTTACAACTTCTTTCATTGGTTGTCACCGCAGTGACTGTTGCAAGACCTGTGTGCGTGTATGTCGTGGCTCATGAATACTCATAAGAGCAGCATAATAAACAAATCGTTCTCAAAACGCATCTTTTAAGAACTTCAACACATGAAAAATCAACCAGAACATTGTAATGTCCATCATAATTCTACTCAATTACGTTTCGTCGCTGCAAAGTGTGACGTGTCATTGTAGATTCGATTGTCAGCAATTAAGTGTCAACCAGACGGCCAGTCCATCTTTATTAGATCTCTTTATTAGTTGCAAGGCGACGTCTACACTGGATTGAGTTTCATTGAGATGATTGGCTTGTAAGATGGAGTCGGCGAATTGAGTTTTGCGAACATATTCATCGGTTATAAGGTCATGCTTAGCAATATTTTCTGGCAATTGATTACAGAAGGAGAGCTTATTAACTAGCCTAAGGTTGTATGAAGCTGTGCCAGTCCAGTCTAGTGCTTGTAATTTGTCTAATTCGTCTATTGCTAACTTAACTAATGTTTCTGTAATGTTTTCATCTTCTGTCTGTAGTAACTCTAGCAATGCAGTATTTTTGTTGGACCAGCCCCCCTATTGCGTTTAACGTCAGTGGCTATCAGAAATGTCCATAGATTAACTGTAAATTGGTTATGGTTTGGTATATTTTTTTCTTAAAAACTCACCATTTGACAGTTATTTGATAGACATTATAAGTTATCCACTGTCATTAAAAGATACACAATAGCCCTGCTGAACTTCGCCACTTCCACGGCGTCGTCTGTTGTTAATAATTATAAATGATCATGCTTAAAAGCCAAATATTCTATACTAACAGGATCTTCACCGTTGACCTAATTAGTAACCAGAACTTGCCTGCCATTGAAGACAAAGAAATTACATGCACGGTCTTAGCCACGGGTTACCAG
The DNA here is from genome assembly GCA_949775195.1 of Diarsia dahlii. Lineage (NCBI taxonomy): Eukaryota > Metazoa > Arthropoda > Insecta > Lepidoptera > Noctuidae > Diarsia > Diarsia dahlii. Next base: position 6,295,826 of record OX459210.1, on the reverse strand, counting down.
ATTCGAGGAATCCACCATGAAAACATAAATATTAATGTTTCTCGCTCCATCCTATGTAGACGGGTCTCAAGGCATCTTGACATGATTCTCGAGCTAATCCTCGCCACGGCCGTCGGTCACGGCTCACGGTAATTACGCGTCATTGTAATGTCACACATTTTTAAGTACCACCCGTGTATTGTGCGTCTCTCCTGTTCTACTGTGAGTGAGAAATATTACACTTTCCACTTCGCTTACTTGCTTGAGTGTTTTTGTGTCTGGTTTAGTTATTTTCTCGGTTGGGTTATGAGTGATTTGTATTTTGATGTGTGCACCGTGTGTTAATAGTGGGCTTTAATCATACTACTATTTATATGATAAACGCGAGAGTTAGTATGTTTGTTACTCTTTCACGCTAAAACTACTGAACGGATAAAATTTTAATCACAGTTTATAACCTGGGTTAATACAGAATAGAGTAGATCCACGATAGAACAATTCCATGAAGCATGAGCAGTGGTCTATAAGTCTTTATAATATACATCATACATCACACCTGTATTTTCATAAAGGTTTAGGTTGCCATAGTATAGTCATGTTTCGCTGTTATGTTTAGTTTTATGTTTACCGGCACGAAACTCAGAATTCGGCCTGTTTCTCAGTAATAAGTGTATTCTAAGCTCTCATAAACGTTATTGTTTTCGGTTGTTACTATATCATTACCAGTCTCTAGTTGTTCACCTAGTTAATTAACCGTTGTTGTTTATGTTCGAGTACAATGACTGTTTATATTCCCATCAAATTGTTTAATTTTGTTTGTTTATCATCCGCTTCACAACACAGCTCAATCATGTTATCATGTAACGATTTGCAGTTGAACTTTCATTAATTAGAAAGATTTGGGGTTCTTATCAAGCATATTTTTAATATAATGAGGTTAAGCTGATAACATTGTGAGCAATGATCACTTTTAAAAAATAAATTCGTAAATGCAAATTCGCAGCGTTTTCATCGTGTTATTTGTTTAGTTCGTATCGTTGTTTAACACGCTGAAACACGTAACCAAAGTGAAAAAAATCAGGATGAGCTTTTCTAACATAATCTTTGAGGAACCAAATGTTCAGTTGCTAGTTGATTTTATCCGCATTTCTTGACCATTTTCCTCTGTATTATAATTTGGGACTGTCACATTTTTTGTAAATGTATCATCTTGTCGTACCCTATCAGCAACATTACATGTTACTTGGGGTCGGCGCAGGACGTTTTTTTTTCATTTTCCCCTATCAGCCGTCACGCTATGTTTTACTTCTTTTTCTTTTATATAATTCCTCACACAATTATCACTCAATTCATCAACACCTATATTGCGTATATCTGTTGTAGTCTTTTTGCCTTTTGTTTTTCTACTTCATCAACATAAACCAACATACTTTTTTTTTATTCCAAAATATTCCATTTGTTCCAAAATGTATTCTCACCTTTGAGTCTTCCAACACAGATCATTGACTTGGTTGTAAGACAAAGCTCGGGGCATCTGTCAACGACCTCGTCCGAAGACCAACAGTCGGACACTGTCATAACTTACGCAATAGCTATTAGTATTCCAGTTTCAGTGTTTAATATGTAAGGTTTGAAGCTACGCGTGGTTTCCTTGATGTGTTAGTTAAGAGATGTAGTCAACTTTATAGTTTGTATTCTATTGTTATTGGTTTTAGATTGTGCGTGTTGTAGAATGATTCTATAGTTGCATTTCCTCCTTTAAAGAATAGGCCATGATGAAATTGGGTAACCGAGAGCTGTTGCTTTTTGCTGGGCTAAGAACTGATCATGATCATTTTCACATTTTGAAGAGAGCGTAATCCTCGCTTATGATCTGCCAATCTTACGTACATCATCATCATCATCCAGAGCCCCCACTGCTGGGTATAGGCCTCTCTTTTCTTGTGCCATTTTCCATAGCTGTGTTAAATCCCTGATTTTTTTTTTTGTAGTTATTTTGATGATTATACTTCTAGCTTCAGATGAAATAGTTTGTAGCCACTACATCTGTCAATGACGTCAGCTGCCGACAGCCAGTCTCACAAAACTGTCATACATAATAATATATTACATAAGTATTACATCGTTACGTCACATAGCATTCTTGACGACTTGCCTCCGTAATATTGGGTGTGTTTAATACTTAAAGTTCTACTCTACTCCTGCAGTGTTACATCAGATCGGTTAGTCATCGCTAAATTCTTCGGTAGACTGCTGTAGAAACTGTCGGTTATGGAAAATATGAGCACGGTTTCCGCTAGATGCAGGTTAAATTGCGAAACTTGACTTCCGTAAACAACTAGTTTTGGGAACAGGCTTAGCTTGTCGGGTTTTTAGCAGCCTCTCTATCCATACTAATAAAATGAAAAGTAATTCTGTCACCTTTTCATATTTTTTTAATTTTACGTCTAAACCACTAAGTTTATTGGTCTTATATCCTGGCACCTGGTAAAGCACATTAGGGCGTTTTCATTCTAGTTAGTATCAAATATGCGGAACTGAGTACTAACCCACGCTACTTAGATATGAAATCAGAGGAAGTTATTCGCGGAAGAGAATCTGCTTAATAAAATTCGTTTGTGCATACATCGCTATAAGAGTTCGATTCGTACAAATTAAACTCTTTGCCCTTAGTCACAGTTTGTCATTCAGTAAATTTTATGTAGGTACTCTTCTATTTTGCCTAGCGTTTGTTTGCTTGAGCATTCAAAGTTGATCATATGGACCTTTTTCACAGTCTTCTGATCATCATGGCCATAGAATCGAGAAAGATTACACGATGTAAAAAAATGTTATCATCATAATTCACGTCGTAAATTACTGTTAGTTTAATTGTTGCTCAAACACATTAACTTTTCATCTCCCGCATTTCCATCGTACATGTCAAAATATTGTCCTAATTGAATTTACTTATAGTCTTTCATAAATAGTCTAATTTCGTTATTAAAAATAACATCACGTATCCAGTTACTAGGACGATGCCCGCATTCGGCGACATTAAAGCAACCATCAACCACATGTTTGGTTGCTTCAGGTTAACCGGGTTCCTACTTAATTAGGTTACCCGTATTACATTTCTTAGTAGCATTTCACATTTCAGATGTTTTTGCAACCTCTTTTTACATACGATCTGGGTCCACGAAAAGTTTTGTCGGTCAATTACATCATTGTCCAAACAACCTCATTCCTACTTTCTATTGGGATTTATGGATTTTACATAACTGGTTTTGTTCACGAAAGTATGCTCATTACATAAAATAGCAGGTTGTTTTTAACGAAGCTTGGCTTACTTTCCTCATAAATATCTGCCATTTATCAATCATAACATTTTATTCATAAATATGGAAATGCTAACGCGATCGATTTTGGTAATTTACATCTTGCAAATAGTTCTGTAAATTGTTTCGAAGAGTGTTGTATCAAACAGTTTGTTGTTGTTTAATTGAATGTAATCAAAGCAAATAAGTCATGTAAATGGTTGTCGTAAGCGGTCATCAATCGGGGCTGTATTGTCGATCATTCATTATGGATGATTTGTCACGTCTGCTGGGCGCCTGAAGTGACATTGACTTTCTTACTGTCTGTGCTGATAGCGCGCTGGAGCGACTCGGTGCGCGCACATGCACGCCGCTCGCCGTGACGCGCGCGCGCATCCACGCTCCGCGACCGGCTCCCGCGCGCCGGGCTCGCGACATGCCCGCAGTGAAAGTATTCAACATATTCGGCGGACAGAAGCCGACCGAGAAGCACCCTCCCTCCGCCCCTCCCGCGCAACAGGGCGCTCTGCAAAAGTTCTACAGGACTTTTTCAGTCGCTCCAGAACCCGCACCCGAGCACAAGGGTAGCAAAGTGACCGCGATCGCCGCCTGCCTCGAGCGCAGGATCAGTGAACCCGTAAAAATTAACAGTGATAACGTGCAAAAGTTTGTTACTAAAGTCAATATTACCGACTCTGTTGTGAATACCAAGACTGAGAGTGCGTCGCCGCGGCAGCACGTGTACGAAAACGTAAACATTGCCACCGATAATAATGTGGTGCGAGATCATTTACTCGACGAAACTAAAGGATATTCCTCGATCTATGAAAACGTAGCTATACTTAAAGCCGAGTCTTTACCCCCGGTGGGTACTAGTGCTGAAACTAAATTAACCAAGGCTTTGGAATCATTCGATAAAATCTTATCGGAATTCACTTGCACGTCACTTACTTCCGATGTGAAAGCTACAAAGAATTATTTTATTCCGCCTAAATTACAAAAATCTAAGACTTGCAGCATTATTGAATCACGTTGTATATTGAAGAAAAGTAATTCGGACCCGGAGAGTGATTGTAAAACCAGAAATAAAGTAGCACGGAACAATTCTATTGACAAAACAACGAGTCTTTGGAATCTGGACGACATGCGGGGAAAAGAGTTGACCGCTCCGTTGGTGCCGCTGACTACGACACCACCGAATGACAAGATGAATCCTGATAAGTATGCTACGTATAAAATTTCATCAAAAAACACGGTACGGCCGAACTGCTTCAAAGCAGAAGATCTAAAAAAACTTGATGTAAAAACGAGAATACTCAAGAAAACTTTATCTAATCCACCGTCGACACCCGTTCCGGTTGTATCTAAAACGAAACCAGTAATGAAAAAGGTCGAGAAAAAAGTGAGCGACCCAAAGAAAACAAAACCTAAAACATGTACAGATAATGGATCGTTAAACATAAAGATTAGTTTAGAAAGTAAAGAGACCCCAAAATCACAAATGCAGAAAGCAAAAAGCGTGTGGGAAATAGGAAACGAATATGTGATTTCACCCGGCTTAGAGAGAACCAAGTCTACGACTTCTATCGCGGGCTCTCCTAGTAAGATCCCGGTGATAAGGAGTCAAATGTCGCATAACAAGTTCAGCAGCACCAGAGCGCTTTTTTCTCCCACTCCGGTTGATCTAAGTAATGTAGACCAGGCCAGAGAGTGTGCTCAGAAAAAGAAACCGCTTGCGCCGCGAAAAAACAACGAAAAGCCCGACGGAAGCAAACAAATAAGACAAAAGTCGCTGCTCAATCTGAAATCCGACGTAAAGAGGCAAAACGATAAAACTAAGAAAGAGCCGGTTGACACTAAAAGAACAGTATTGACATCGAAAACAACATTAAAAGACTACTCCGATGAAATAAACGCCGTGCGAGCCAAGCTACAGCACAGAACGATTAACAAAAGAGATTTAGTAATTGCACCTGAGCCCAAACGAAATGAAAATGAATCGGAGGAAGTCGATTCGACACTGTCACCTGTCAAGTCTATTGTGAAAAAACTCGAGTTGAAAACTGCTAAAGAGTTGAAAACAGAAACATCTCAGTTTATAAACTGTAAGGTGATCCCACCGGTGCACAAGGAGTTATGCGTAGCAAACACTACTTTCCACAACCACTTGAGCACACTCGTCGGCCGACAAGTTAAATACGTCGAGTCGAGGGACGACTCCAAGACATGTTCGCAGATCGAGAAGCTAGCTTTACACAAACAAACTGACGAGAAGATATCCGATACCCACTCAGACTGCAGTGACGACTCGGGTCATGTTTCCAACGACGCTGTACACGATAACTACGTAGCGTTTGATAACGTGCACGACTTGAGTCCTGTGAGTAGCGTGGACGAGGTGGATTTCAAAGTTTTCGACGGTCCCAAGCAGTTTGGGATAGATTTACCGGAGAATGCGAAGAGCGTGTGTCCCGTGCGGCCCGCAAGGCGAAGCGGGCGCGGCATCGAGGTCGCTAGCGGTACCCGCGCCACCGACGTTCCGAAAGTGGACGAACAGGTACGACACTGTTAACATATCGATAACAACAAATTACAGGTGCTGTTTATCTGCACACCCTCGGTGCAAACATGCTACAATTTAGATCGCAAACGATATTAAATCTTGCTCCGCTCATGCTGACTAGTCTAACGAGATATAGACTCGAAAGCTGTGCGCGGTGCACTCAAATCAATATTACCGAGCAACGGTCGAAGACCTCTTTACCATTTCGTCAACGTAACAACTTACTATATTTGTAAAATACGCACGACTAACTGTGAATGCAATGACTACACTTATAGAAGAAATTGCACGTTATTAGTATTCGCATCAATGACCCAAACAACATCGTTTGATTCGAATTGGAATGACTTTTAAATGACCAGAACTTTCACATATTTCTGTAAATTATTGTCATTTAGTTTTATTTTTAATTATTCAATAAATCTAATATTCATTGGGGCATTTGAATTAAAGTTTCGAACGATGGAGATGTTATTACTGCCGGTATAGTCTTTAATGTTATTGCTACCGATTTCTCTATTCCATCGACATAATAAATTAATTTATGCATAAACAGTGCGTCGTTTTGTTTCGTTCTTGATTAATGTTCAGACGAAAGTAACACGACTAATTCACAGTATTTTGTATGGTGTCAAACAGCAAATCTTATTATGTAAGCTTCAACATTCTTCGATGATAATGTTTTATTTCCATAAAGCGATGATTTGTTGCGTTTATTTTATTGCGTAATCCTTTAACTAAGAACAAACGCATTCTTTTGAAAATCCGACGTAATGCTTGGGTTACGTAATGAGACCCATTCGGATTCTAGGACACGTAAATATGCACTTTAAATGGACTGTAATAATTATATTTTGAACGTTTCGGCGATTTATTTGGCAGCTTAACCGCCAGGTGTACTACCACAGGGGTCATTTTTGGGGCCAGATTTATTTACTTTCACCAAATGCTTGCGGTTTTTACTCATTATTTCATGTCGTCTGCTGCTGTGTAGTATATTAATCTGATATAGTAATGTACTTGACTCGCGTCTCGCTTATTATGGCAATGCGGTTAGAGAGTAGATTTATATGTTTTGGTAAGGTGGATTACGTATGATTTGAAGTGTATACTTTAAATACACCTGTTACGAACTACGACGCTGTGGCCACGACAAAGTAAAAGCCGTGAACATTTAATATACATTTATTTTCATGCTAAATTAAAATACCATAAACAATTTCCATATTCATCACTTGCTATACTCTATTTTCTCATTTAAAGTAGACCAAAACTGTTCACCTACATTTTTTCAATATCAAAAGTCAAATGTCACCGGTCATTTACATTCAGATTAGACATTATCATATTATTCGACACTATGTTTTCTCGCATATAATTTGCTTCGAGGTCAACAAAATTGAAGTCTGAGCTCAAAGTGAATTTGGACCACAACACACTTAACATTATTCTTCATCCCGTCACAATATACTGCTATTGGCTGCTATCGATTTCTAAAAAAACTTAATGAAATGCAGTAATTCTAATTGCGCAACTGCATACCATCTTGCGACACCCGGATCACCATACTTTGGCACCATATGAACAGCAGCTTTCCAAGTTTTAAATGCAGACCTCACCCTGGCGTGGTGTGTTGCAAATAAAAAAGTCGCCACTTTCGATTTCGACTTTCTCGCGTCACAATGTGACAGCAAATATTACGTGCAAGTCCATTTTATGCACTTTCCATGATACTGAAGAAAATATAGAGCTGGTTGAAGAGTTACACAATGAAATAGATGACTCAAAGGCTAAAGATGATTCAATGAAGCCGGTAACCTCAGACTACAGTTGATTTGTCTTGACCTCTGTAAGATCAAGAGTCAAGAACTCCAAGGCAATGTGGTTTTCACACACATAAATAGTTTTTACTAGGTATGAAAAGACTTTGAAGATCCGTTCACACGAAAGGCAAATAGGCGTAACAAGACAAGCATACATCGTCGGAGTCCCTTGCTCTTAAATGGTTCTTAATTAACGAGTAGGTTATCTTTAATTCATTGGTGCAGATGTATCATCATCATCAGCCTATAATGTTCCCACTGCAGGGACTCAGGCCTCCTCTCTAGGAGAGGGATGGGCTATAATCTACCACGCGGGCCCAGTGCGGATTGGTAAATGTCACATGTCTTCGAATTTTTTTTTTTGGTTCTTAGACATGCCGGTTTCCTCACGATGTTTTCCTTCACGGTTTTGAGAGCAGTGGTGATGAAATAAATTACACAAAGTAATGCGCCTGACGGGGTTCGAACCCACGACTCACTGTTCGTAAGTCGGGGCCGCCACCACTGGGCCACCACTGCTCTCAGATGTATCACCAATGGTTAATTGACTTTTTACCGATAAACGCGCCTCTGAATAATTCACATTTTGAAATCTGAATTAAATTAATAAATCGTTTTTGAGATTTATCTTCTCTGTACTCTGGATTATTTTGCTTTTTTGGGAACAATGTAGATCAAAGTTAACCGAATCGTAACAATTTAAAGCATCTTAATCTGAATTGTAAGAATGACTCACTTTAAGGAGGAAAAACGAGTTATCTAAACATTTCAATTACTTTACAGCACAACTGACCTAGTTTAAAGTTTTACAGACTTCATTTATTGATAGAAGACTAAATCTATCAATGGATAAACCTAGATAGAAAATAGATTTACATCTCGTTTAACCTGAATTTTTCACATTAATTCGTTTACATCAGAAATTCAGTCAACCCAAATAAAGTCTTTTGTTGTGTTCTTCATCACTTGCAAGTTCAAATGTGTTTCTCAATTGACTTCTTAAGAAAACATTAACTTACATCGTACTTAAACATAAACGACGTAAACGGTGATGTCAAATATGTGACTTAAATATCAATTAAGGACTAACGAGTTGAATGTGACATAGTACAATAGTGATGAATGTTTCCGGAAGGTGATCTTTCCATTCAACTTTCCACATCTCTTCGAATTCATCGCCAGACTTCAGCAATTCGATTTATTTAGTCACGTCTTCTATTTCGAAGATTGCTTTCAAATTAGACTTTAAGTTAGGTTCGAGTCATGTCGTTGGCATCTGATACCGGGATATGCTCATCACGTACTGCTTTCGCTTGGGGGAAAGCCTGTCCTTCTATCAAAACGACTAAAACATTGGCTAGTGTCGCCGGTATTGCTCAATCTGTCTTCGCAATACGTAACAGAGTAAGGTTTACTTTCTTTTCGTTTCTTGTATTTTTGTTGACAATTCTTTCTTTGCTGTGGCTGTTTGTTTTGTTCAAAAGGTTAAAGAAAAACAACTGTAAACAATCAAATCTGATTCTATTTTCGAACACCAGTTAAAACAACAGGCAAATCAAATGTTAACACTGTTTCATGCTCCATCATTTCCTTTACTAACTGCTAATACCAGTTCATGTCAACGGTACCCGCATTTGCTTCACTAATATTTACAATTACTCGTGTTTCATATTGTTCGCGTGTCGCGTCCCTCGCGAACGTGTGCCAGTTCCGCGGTTAATCAGTTCTTTCCGTTTCTTCTTGACCTTTTATTGCCTTTTTCTTTGCCTCTTTCATTCTACGTGTCTAGACATGTGGTTAATACAAACTTCCTTTAGTTGTATTTGTAACTGCAAAAGGATCGTGATACAAGTTGTTTTTAAATTCCTCATTTAGAAACACTCTTGTGTTTTGAAAACGTGTTCAGTGTTATGTTCACCGTTTTTAACTGCAAATTTAACTTCACTTAAGCATATATTTAAAACACGTATATTTCTGCACATACTCTTCTCACTAATACCCTGTTCGCTTGTTCAGTTGATCGATCGTCACGTGTTAGCTCTGCATGCAGCATGCGATTTCTAGCGGTACTAATGCGCCAAGCGTCAATACCGTTAAATTTCTTATGATTCCGCAATGAACAGAGCAAATTGGTAAATTAAAACATATCTTCCTGAATCATTATGATTCCGATTCCGTGTTTTGTGAAAATTAAAGCGAGGAATAATAAGAGAATCGTGTTACATAATAATTTATTGCATGAAACAATATTCAAGTTATGATAAAACAACATACTTACTGATTATTTTTGAGTCACTTCAGAAGTTAATATTAAACAGTTTCTCAGTCATATGAGGTTATGAAAATAAGTTCTGTATCCAAATATTTTGATTTGGGCCCCCTGAGAGTTTTGAAGTAAAAGTCAGTTCAAGATTTTTTCTCAACACAATATCATCTACTACTGTATCAGTTGTAACACAGACGATGATCGATTTTTACGAACTTGTTTAAAACGTTTCCACTCCATGATTTGGCGATATGTAAGAAGATTATAACTGAACTTGTATTAGTACGTAAAATACTATTAATTTGGGATACACTTTAAGATACTCAAGAGCGTGTTCTTCTGTAACTCTTTTCTTTTTTGTGTATATCGTTATTTATTTCATATTCATCATTTTTCTTAGCTTGTTACCTCCTTGCCTCGCTCTTATATGATATCTGATGGAAACTTATAGGGCGTTCTATTCTAAAGCATCACATAGTACAACGTACTTATATTTAGAAACTCATTCTCACAGTATCAATTGTATATCGATTTCACTTTTTTATCTCGTCTTGTAATTATTTGAAAAGTGTATCAATCACCGTTGGTAATTATATTTGCGTTTGTGTCGGACCGGCTTCTACAATATAAGTAATTAATATGTCGGCTAGTATCTACGTTTTGTCCGTACGTTCGAGAAAGTCTATTATCAATACAATAGCTGATAGGTACTATAGCAACGATTGCCTTGTATAAGTCTTACAGAACTTTTTTTTCTCCGTCTGTTCTTCAAAGTATGAGTTACTCGTATGATTCATTGGTAGCGTTTGAAATAGGATTAATTTAGGCTTGTTGTTGGGTCAGAGACCTCTTGTTAAGGAATAGGCAGATGTACGACCATATTTATGAAAGGAAACACTGATTCTGATTGGGCTGCTTTTATTCTTTAATATTCATTTATGTACACCATTCATTTCAACTAAATGAGATGGCAGCTTAATCTTTTTGAGGTCTTTGAATCCTCTGCTTGCTCAAAAATGAAGAGTAGTTCTTATGTTTTTATTTAAAGTACTGGACATAATGAGTCTTGATTGGCCATTTATGCCAAAACCAAGCTTGTCATCTTCATACAAAAAGTTTGATTATACGTAATTTGTGTTAGACGAAAAACTAAACCTGTTGTTTGACGTAGCTACATTCTAAGTAGCTTTTGACATGCAAGACATTGTTTGAGTAATAGCAGGCTATTTTTCCAGAAAACATTCCCATAGTGAAAATTCTACTTAAACATCATAATCCTACTTTAGCGCTTCGCCGTTCTCTTGAAAAGACAGTTTTAACACATCACAAAACAGGTCGTTTAAGGAAGTGTCAACGTTTGACTTTTTCTGTTTGTCTGTGGTTCAAGAAACCTTTTTGGCGCTTCGTTACTTAAGAAAAAGTTGTCAATTTATGTGCGTGAGTACTTACGCAATTTGTAATATAACTGTCAGTTGTTACTACGTGTCTAAGCAACACCTTGGTTTGTCTTTCACAGTAATTTCTAGTTATTATGAGACTTTCTTTTGCTGCTTTCAATGTATAGCTTTGTTGATGATAGGCATGGTGGCAGCTGTAATTTTTTTAACTATTGGGTATAGTTTACTGATATCGTAATGCAATTGGTTACACTAAACTAAGACAATTTAAAATGCAGATTTGTGTAGAATTTAAAGATTAGTTTGATTGTATGTTTGCCCAAATCAAATATAAAAATATATTTGCCTATGATCGAAAACATATCAAACTCAATTCAAAAGCTTGTGTTTCTAAAAATCAGGAGTAAATTAAGAATCGAAAAAGTAAAAATATCCGAACGAAAAGAGACCCAACTCCACACATTTGATAACTTTTCACGTCACGAGCCACGACCAGAATAATGAAACGACACCATAAGAACGTTAAATAAAAAAACTCGTTCAAAACGTGGTTACGAAATGTTGGCGGCACCTGACAATGCCCATAATGACAAGCCTGCAGGTAATTGAGAGCAGCAGGTGGTCGCGCGTGGTTGACGACTCCTGACAATTGACTGTCGTGAGATTGGTAATGATCATCGAATGCTGTATAGGCATTTTCGTTATGAGTACCTACTTCAAAGTTTTTATTTTCGGTAAAAGTGGCTTGACACGGTTGCTCAACATCATTATTATCACTGTCTTCAATTGCCAGCTGAATATTGGTCTCCAATTTTAAACCACCTGATGTGTTTTCCTCAGTACCTTTTTTATTGCTTTTTTATTGCTTTGTTTATCTTCTTTTACTGTATATGCGTGTCCAACTAATAAAGCCCAGTAAACGCTTTCTGTGGAATATACACAGCATATTCTCCGGTAATGTTTAAACGGGGAACATCAGTCTTCATCACGAATTTTGTCGCTTAAAGGCCAGTCTTAGATCGTAACTCCTGAGTTATGTACAGGTTTACAGTTAGACATTTACGAGATGCTATCCGGACTTGTCCTCAATATATAAACGTATACTCACCCTGCGACAAGAGACATAAAATTGACAACGGTAAAGTTTAGGTACGATTCAATTGATTCGGAGATAAACGGCAAATCTTTAGTTTTTAGAATAGAATAGAATCTATTTGCTTAGAATGTAGGTACATAAAAATAAGTTGTTGACATTATACAATAGGATCCATGTACATTCTGCCTTAATATAGCATGCAAATGTAATACATAACACTAGGATATTAAAGATATTACAAAGAATTATCATTCCAGAAGTCCTGCACAGAATAATAACATTTGTCTACAAGTAATTCTGTGAGACGTTTTTTGAATTTTTGCAACGGTAAGTTTTTAATTTGGTCAGGTATTTTATTAAATCAAATCAAATCAAAAATGTTTATTTGCAGAAAAATACATAAAAGTTACAAGGAAAGATCTTATATCCTAAGAAGTCACTGTATTCTGCCTGCAAGCAAGCGTGCAAATTATTTACTTTTATGTCATTATTATCAAATTAACATGCCATTAATATCATTATTTAATTATTATAAAATCAATTATTCATTCGTAATTCATCAATAAAGATTGCTGGGGCCATACAAATCACATTTTTCTTTAATAAACTAGTTTTATATACGCCCGTGCATAATAGATTCTGGTATTGAGATCTTTGAACTGCCTATCTCGAAAGCATTACTATCTTTAGAGACAATATCAAAATACTTATAGAAAATACTTGTAATCGAGGTAAAATTACATGCTAATGCTCTAAACAATAAACATCATCATCTTCCAGTCCTCGTCCCATGTTATTTGGGGTCGGCGCAATACGTTTATTTTTCTTCCTTTCTCCCCTGTTAATCTTCACGCTAGCATTAACTCCCTTTTTCTTCATATTAATCATCACTCTATTCACATGTTTCCTTTCCTCTTCTTCTCCATCCGTATACAGAAGAGGAAAGATACCATCAACATTTATATTAATTACTCTTTTAGTCACATGCGTTTTGTTTACTACTCATTACTACGACAGTCAATAATGCAAATGCACTAAACAGTTTCACAATAAACGTAAATTAAATTATACTGACGACAACGCATATACCTAAAGACAGTAATATATTTCTCGAAGTTATACTCAAGAGTAATAATATGCAAAGGAAAAGTTTCATCGATACAAGAGCTCTCAAAGGTCTTAATGATCATTATCCAATGAATATTCCATAATACTCTTAGAATTTAGACGTTCTTTGTGCAGCGTCAGACTCAGAAGTGAAACTCGAATCTCCCAGCCAGCCTGGCGACTAGCGACTAGTACCACGGAATGTTTTCTCTGAAACTGCTAATTTGAATAATAAAGGTAGATTATTGAGTCTTTAGCTTTTCTGATCTGCGAATTAATTGTATAGTTAATGTTTTAGAGAGTGGAGACGTGTTCAGTTTAGGTGCAGGGATATGTTTTGTGAATGAGGTTGAATCTTGAATCGTTTGTAGAATATGTTTCTTTCTTTTCTCTTTAGTAATGGCTAACTAAAATCTGCGGTAGCAAGACACTTGAAAGACTTTATAAATACAGGCTCTTGAATGACATCTTCAAAAGTATTTGTGTCATCCTCGTCTTCTCATTTACAATCTTTATTCGATTTCCCTTGTTATAAGACGTTGCTAGAAATCTATCTTGAGCATGTTCTTGTATTGTTGATGGTAACTGTGCCTTAGAGAAGACAGATTTCTGCAAAGTTATTCTTAAATCGTCTATAATTTAACGTCCTGAAGAATGATCTTTCAGGTGACGTCTTTCATGATTCAAATTACAAATACAGTCAGAGCAAAGCAAAGCAAAGCAAGCTAACATTTACATACCCAGCTTATCTGTAATGAAACCAAAAAAAAGTGTCACATCGAAATTACCAATTATAATGATAACACATGAAACCACCATCGTATGCTATTATTTCTCGGAATCAGACGTGTTGATATGCTGACACCGTATCGTATCGTTAGTTAGTCGGGTTCGGCTTACGTGCTCCGACTTATGTGCGCCTAGTAATGCGTCCGAGAATATCGTTACGCTTCCTATCTAAATGTTAGATCCTAGATAGGTAACTAGATGATTAGGAAAGCTAGGCTTTTGCAGATCGGGTGTTGCAGTTTCGTCATAACATTCTAGTTATTACTCCACGTCCTAATTGGGTTAACTTTTCTAAAAGTTAGCGGATAACTCTTATTTATAGACATAGCTAACCAATATTTTCCTACTGCAAGGCAATGAACTCCCTCAATTCTTTCCGACGGTCACAATTCTGTGCAACTTCTTTCCAATTATAACTCTTACTCCTAAGCGGCCTTGTTCTTATTAAAGTTTCGTTTTGGGTCGTTCTGTATCTCCTTCTAGGCGTATTGATGGCAATCAAAATCGATCGGCTCATTTGGGGACGAGTTTGTTGCCTGTTATCTCATTACTGGGTAAAAACTTTTCAGTTATCACATCATTTAATTAAATCTTTAACTTAGTAACTTCTTTCTTCTTCAAACCAAATCCTATCAAAATCAGTGCAGCGTAAAGTGTCGGTTACGCCAGCATTCTTAAGCTATTGTTTTTCTTTTATCACTGCCATAACATTCTCGTTTCCAAACAGTTTTTATTACAAACGGCCGACTGTTACCTCATATTACGACTGAAGACGAGTTGGTACATGAGCTTACGTGCGTTTAGAACTATGCGGTTTTAACAGTTAACAGATAATTACTGATTACTGGTAGTGATTTTGCAAGTATCTGGTTTATGAAGGTAGATGGTCATGTAATGGGTTTTTGTGTTAGCAGTTCCTAATATTCTGCCTGGCACATTTGTAGTTTTTTTTTTATTGCGTGAATTGGACATTGATTAATCGCTTGCATCTCCATCATCATTGACAGTGGTAATACCTCCAGAGTTATACCATCGTCTACTTCATCATCATCTTATCATGTATCAGGCTTTTGAACCGTACCCAAGGATTGTTTTAGCTCATTTACATCCATTTCGCTAGCAACTTCTTCCTAACATATGTTCCTGTATTTTAAATAAAAATATGGAAAACTATTACAAACTCATCTATAATCGGAATATGGATTTGTGCCCGCTTGATGGCAATAGGCCCGGCCCCTATTACAAGGAACTTAAACATAGCTGGTGAATTGTGGGTGTAGGTACTAATTTGTAGGTCTATCTAACCCTTTGGGGATTATAGACCTGATGCTATGATGGCCATGTATATTATTTTCTCTGCTTGTACCATTTAAACTAGCGAGTAGGCACATAAAGAAATGATGGCTTTCTACAACAAACGAGTGGCTCATACTTTTCCTGTGCCATTTCCCGACATAGAAAGTTGGGCGCTGCGTAATCACGTGTGCAACCAAGCCTTACTCTATGAGCTTAAAAAGGAGTTTTTATGACCTAAATTCTGGAATTCTGCTCGGCTGATGTGAATTAAGAAAAGAAAACCTGGATAGAAGTTATATTAATCTTGACAACAAATGTTTTTAATACATTTGCAGATTTTTCTTATCTGTTTTCACATCATAATTTCAAAATTAAAGTCCCTACTAGTTAATACTAAAATTAAGCTTTTGCTTGAAAGTTTAAATGACATTACAAGTCTCACGTTATAGGAGGCGAGCCTTTAAAAGTTTTACAACGGTTATAATAAAAAACTTTTTTACAAAAAATAAAACCGACTTCGACAAAAAAAACACTCAAAAGTGAAAAATAAACTTGAGAAGAAAAATCAGTTTCTGAAGTCGGTGACTTTTGTTTCTTTGATTTCATTTTTTTGTCACCGACTTCAGAAACTGATTGTTCTTCTCAAGTTTATTTTTCACTTTTGAGTGTTTTTTTTGTCGAAGTCGGTTTTATTTTTTGTAAAAAAGTTTTTATTTTTCACTTTTTAGTGTTTCACATGTGCTTACCCCTTCACAACGTACCGGCGTGATGTTATGTTAGGACTGGTGTAAACAATAGACAGACAATATGAGATTTCAGCAATCCCAGTCCATTTGCTATCATTTATTGAGGAGTTCCGTTGAATATCTCCGAAGTTCTTCATCAGATTTTCACAAAATAGTTTTTATAACCTTTGTAGTGAGTACAGGCGTGATATTATATTGTTGTGTGATGGCGTAAACAATGCTTAGATATGCTATAGCAACAATCGCGGTTAATCTGCTGTTATTTATTGAAGAGTTCCCCCGATTTCTACAAGATCCCATCATCAGATATTGAAATGGTGACAATGGGACCACACGGGAAGCACCAGCTTTCAAATGAAAAAAGAATCATGAAAATCTGTTCACCCAGTCGCAAGTTATGAGCGAACAAACATAAAAAAAAAAAAAAAATACAGTCGAATTGATAACCTCCTCCTTTTTTTGGAAGTCGGTTAAAAATAAATTCTGATTTTCCATACATTTGACCATGTAGTTACTGTACATTATATATTTTCTCTTAAAAGTGAAAACTCTGAGATAGTTAAAGCCTTATCGTATCAGACAGGCGGCATTCTTCAATGGTATATCGTAAGCAAGTAGTAATTGCATAAGTGAGACAGTTCAATTTTACGATTTAATTCAAGTAAGTAATCGTTTCAAGATTTCACTTGTTTAGAGAAAATTAAATAGTTTGTGGAGAAAACTGGCAATATGTACCATGAGTTTTGGGAAGTAATAGTTTAATTAAAATTAAATAGTGACTGATGATAATAATATTTCAGTTTCGAAATACATATTATAATATTTAGCCACGAATTGACCTCAAACCCATAAAAATAAATTTATACAAAAGCACTCAACGCATTTTAAAACGAAAAAAAAACCTTTAAAAAAACTGAATTCACATCCTCGTCTCCAGTTTTTAAGTAAATAATTATCTTAACAAAACAAAAAACTATATAATCAACCTTTTTTGTTTAATACGTCTACTTCATCATGGTCGGAATACTGGTTTAATTTACTGTAATTATAATTAAAATCGCGAAGACCCTGAACTTCTAGTGGTTCACGAAATATGCGCCAGCTCATCTTCACGACTTTAGAGTGATACGTTCTCTTGATGAATTATTCGTTTCATTATCTGTTATTTATTTAGAATAGATAGATTTTGTGTTGTTTAGATTTGGGAGCAACAAAAATGTTTTTAAAAATATGCTTTTGAGTTTAGATAGTTTCGTGTTAAAGTGAAAGATGCCGAATGAAAAGATAGAAAGGAACATTATATAATCATAATCATAATCATTTATTAGTTTGCGTTATCATTTATTAGTTAGATTTATATGTGTCCCACAAGACAAAATGATAAAAACGTAAGAAAATTTGAATTTCGCGAGCTACCCTGGCGTCTCCATCTCTGATATCGGTTTCATTGATGTAGTACCCAACATAGCATCGCGCCTAATCTCCGAAGGATTAGACAGCAGTCACCATTCAGTACACTTCATCCACATTTCGCTTTTTGCGTTTTGAGTCCCATGTAATTGAGGACAAGATATAGTATGGTACATCATGAGAGATAGTATTATCTTGCAAGCTGCATCGTGCACAAAACAAGCACAGATGCACACTAAGCACAGTGCACCGGTGCGACCCAGTTATCCAGTGTAGCTAATATGGACATAACTGCAGAAATAATCTGCTGTTACTGCTCGAGATAACTGGGAGAAAGATTGTTTGTTGATTGTACGGGAAAGGTTATGTGTACATGTTTTGTTTACACATACTTTCATTTAGGCCATAGCACCGTCTTACTAATTACTTCGACAGTAGGCGCGTTACTTTGTGTTATTCGTCGGAGTATTCTCCCTTTTCTACGGGGGATGAATAACGTTATGAAGAGCCTAAGTAGTGAGAATAAATGACGTATATATAATTTTGGGCCCACAATAGGGGATCGGACTGACTCAAAAAAATATGATTCTGTTTAGTCCGTCAGTTAGATTATCGAAAAATATTGGATACGTGTTTTTTGTTTTATCAAATCAATAAAAATTGACGAAGATAAAGCGCGTCAAAGATCATGGAGTGGGGCTTGAAACGTCACTTGAAGGTACAAAATGTACTAGCGTATGACGTCACACGAGTTTTCGAAGCTCTATATCGTCTTCATTTTTTGTTTACGTGAAAAAATAAAAAATATGTGGTCAATATTTTTTGGAAATCTATCTGACGGACTAATTAGTTTTTTTTTGTCCGATCCCCTATTAGAACAATTACAATTATCTTTCTGCCCTTGTCTCATTCTACTTGAAGTCGGCGCAACACGTTTTCTTTTTCATTCTTTGGTCTTTCTCTCCCTTTCCACACATCAACATTAATATCCATTTCCATTCCACACATCAACATTAATATTTTTTTAGGCATATGCGTATCATCCCTCTTTATCACATGTCTTTAACAAGATAAAAAATTCCTTTTATTTTTTTCTGTAATAGGCGCCACTTGCAAACTTCCTCTAATTTTGGGACCACAATATAATAATCAGCCAATAACGAGTCCACTAGTACACCGCCCCTTTTCTGTAAAAGAGAGACTAACACCCGTATTTATAAACAAGTCATAGTAATTACTTGAGTAAATGTCATTATTTAAAATACGATTTTTTCTCTGTAGTTTAGTAATTCCTTGCTGTTACTAGTAACTATCAAAGGTTAGAATTCTTAGGTTTGCTTTCATTGACGGTTCTAACTTCGTTTAAATTCTTACCCATTGCATAAAAATTTTTGCATAAGTAATTACTTAAGTCCAAGTAATTACTACGACTTGTTTATAAATACGGGTGTTACAGTCCGAACAGTTATCAGACTGTCTAAGATCATAACTAATGTCTCCAGTTAATAACTATTTTATTGTCTCCACAACAATAAGTAACATCTTATAAATTGATCTATCAAGCTAGCCACTTATCAAATGACCTAATTACATTAGCAGTAGTCAATGAGAACGGACACTTCAATAGCAAGAGGTTTATAAACAATGATAGACTCAGTTGATAATGTTGATATCGTGCGATGTGTTCGTGAATAGAACTTGAAACTATGATAAATTGGCGGGGAGTAAACACTAGAATAGAATAGAATCTTTATTGATTTGCTCAGAATGTAAAAGGTGGTTACAATAATATAATAATAAAGAGTTATTGTACGTTCTACCATTTTAGCTTGAACACATTGATGCAGTTCATTATCAACCATACAAACATTGATACACAACTAAAACTTGTCGGGTAGAAAATCCGATAAGGAGTAGTAACATTATTTAGTAGAAGGAAGAATAACTAGCGAGATGTCATGGCACTGTACGTCTTAGAGCCATCGGGGAAAGCAGGCGTAAGGTTATGGTGATGCACTTTTATTGACTTCTGGACTCATCTTGGAGCAAGCCGATAATTATATCTGCCATGAAGGCACGAACTTGCTACCATTGAAAAGTTGAATAATCAAAATAAAAGCATTTTTATATTATTATAATCGTCTATAGAAAGAGCACTTTTAATCGTTATCATAACTTTCTTGCCCATAGCTCATTATGGATAACTAACTAAAAAAAATATAATTCTAATTAGTCCGTCTGTTAGATTATCGAAAAATATTGGATACGTATTTTTTGTTTTATCAAATCAATAACTAGAGGGCGCCAAATCGCTTTTTGTGACACGTCACGTAGCCTATGTTCAGCGGAAAATTAAGACGGTTCTAACGATACCTCATATGTCGAGTTCCGGTAAGTAGATTAGAAGCTATGAGGGAACAGATGAAAATACACACATACATACATACACACATACATACAAACATACATACATACATACATACATACATAGCCAGTCAAAATCATAACCCTCCTTTGGCTTTGCCGTAGTCGGGTAAAAATTGATGAAGATAAAACGCGTCAAAGATTTGAGTGGGAGGTTGTGACGTCACTGCTCGCTAAGAAATGTGTAGAATATGACGTCACACGAGTTTTTCAAAGGACTGTATCGTCTTCATTGTTTGTTTACGAGAAAAAAGGAAAAATATGTATATTTTTTGGAAATCTATCTGACGGACTAATTAGATTTTTTTTTTGTTAACATTCCTATTCAATTGGGGTCGGCGCAGCATGTGTTCTTCTCCCAAACTTTATACTTCCTTTCTTGCTATCCTTTATACATTCCATCCATCGTTTGATCGTTCATATTTTTACACAATAACTTCAAATTCAGGCTAAACTTTTACCCCACAAACCGCAGGCCGGAACTTCAAAACGGCTTCATAAATTGCGACCACTGTGTAGGCCTTTACTGGCCATTCACGTCCATCTTATGCACTTGCTCCAATAACAGGTGCCATTATACTTGGGCCATAAGTAGGCCACGTCTATAAATGGCCATAGACTACATTGTGGTCAATTGTTAATGGGGGGACAGCGTGGCTATGGAATCTGTGGACCAGTTTGGATTGATTTATGTGGTTATTTATGAGTTAATAGAAATATGTGTGCTTGTTTGAGTCAGAATTTGAAACTCTTATTGAAATGAAATTTTATTTAACTTACCTTGCTAGTTAGTTTGTATGTATTAGTAAAATCTTGCAACTGAATTTCAAACCAGTTCCCCCCAACTGACTGATCTGAAATTTTGAAACTTTGGTTCTAGTGACAATACATTATTATGACAGACATGACCCAATCCTGCAGTCTTAACGAACAACGGCCAATAGCACGAGTTTAATTTTGATAGAAAGACCCGATTTTCTTCTTTTCGTTCAAAAGTAAAACTTTCTTATTAAATAATTCAATGAATATCCTACCTTGATGTTGTTTTAAAGCACTCTGAGTCTGATCCTGAATAAAATCCTACCATAAAATCTCTAACCCACGATCTCTCCACCTAAGCATAGAAAAATAATCCTAAAAACATGTCCATTACACACATTATCGCTTAACTTAGTAATTACACTTGCGCAGGCGATGTTTTTGATGAAAAAAAATGGAGAGTGATGGCCTGAAGTGTTACATAAATAAATTGACTTTCATTTCTATCGCGTCGAGGTACAATTATACTGCTATATACGAGTACATGCGGGCTTTCAGCTGCTGTAGCGAATTTGACATGAAAATGTAAGAGAATAATAGATTTGGTAATGACTGTTGTTTAGTTACAGTCCTAGTTTGGTGTGGAATATTTTCGTGATTTTTATGGTGCTTTGTAAAGACTTTTTGAGTTTCCTCTGTACCTCGGAAAACATGGGGTATTCCACATTGGGCACCCGCTTTAACGGCACCTGAGGTATTCCACATACGGCACCTGTCAATATTTTTCGCAGGTGCCATTAGTGGAATAGTTTATTATTTAAAATTTTATTCCACATACGGCACCTACGGATCAGTAGGTACTACTAGTGTTGGGGGGTGGTTTGTCTAGTACGTCTGAACGGACCAGAAAGAATTGACAGCGGTCCGTTCAGACGTACTAGACAAAAAATGTGTACATCCGAACGGACCGGTGTAAAAAAAAACAAATGAATAAACAATAAAAAGTTTAAAGCGGCAGTCCCATTCATTGGAGTAATTCATCAACTCGTTCAAGACAAAAAATGTGCGTACATCCGAACGGACCGGGTTCGGATGTAGGTACGCACATTTTTTGTCTACGTCTGAACGGACCAGAAAGAATTGACAGCGGTCCGTTCAGACAAACCACCCCCCAACACTAGTAGTACCTACTGATCCGTAGGTGCCGTATGTGGAATAAAATTTTAAATAATAAACTATTCCAATAATGGCACCTGCGAAAAATATTGACAGGTGCCGTATGTGGAACACCTCAGGTGCCATTACCTCAGGTGCCGTTAAAGCGGGTGCCCAATGTGGAATACCTCGAAAACATGTTAAGTCGTGGCCGCTTTGGTCTCGGCTGTCATTTGTAGGTCTTTGGCAGTGGTAGCAGGTATTTAGAGGCCTGAAAGTTTTTACAAGGGGTACCCAGAACTAACTATTTTGTAAAGTTAAGATAGGCGCCGCAGTCGGTTCAAATTTTTTTTATGTTCAGCCGCATCCAGTTAGACTGGAAGACAAACGCAACATAGTTAGGAAAAGCCTAGAAAAATGATAAAACGGATTAATATAGCGCACTGTTTTGAGTAATCTCTTGTTAAACTATGTTTTCGTATCACAGTTAACACATAGTAACATCTATTTAATTCTCCTCAAACTTTTATTATCACTTGCAACTGGAACATAAGACATAATAATAAATGAAAGTTATTAATATTTTACTATCTGTTGTCCACTTTGATTGTGTTATTTGTAATGGAAACATTGGAAACTATCTTGTAATAATAGTCCGGAGATACAATAATAGAATGTAAATAGTCCTGAGAAGCGTTTTATGTATTCAAAGTTCATGACTCAAGCATACCTAAAGTAAATGAATCTTCAGGTTAAGCCGCGCTTGCCTAGTTTGATCCGTAGATGGGTAACCACCCATTACATACCGAGTTTCCTCCGTGCCTCGGAAAACATGTTAAGCCGTTGGTCCCGGCGTATACTAATTGTGCTGTGGAGGTCAGATAGACAGTTGCTCCATGTAAAATGCTGATATTCCACTCTCCGATGCAAGCATTCAGTTTTTCATAACGACAATCTCCATTGTTACAGATCATGTTCAGGGGCGGCGTCGTCGGCGAGCTGGACGCGCGTCGCGACGCCGCACTCGCGCGTGTGCTCGTGCGCTTACAAGCGCGCGCTCGCGGCTTGCTCGCGAGGCGGCGCGCGCAACGCCTGCGCACGCAACACACGGCCGCGCGCTGCGTGCAACGCAACGTGCGCGCGTTCCTCGCCGTGCGCGACTGGCCGTGGTGGCGGCTGCTCGTGCGGGTTACACCGTTGCTGGCTGTACATCGGACTGAGCATCGACTTAAGCAGGCACAGGTATGTTCATTGTTTCAATATCGATCTATGTTTCGACAGAAAACTGTACAGAATTTTTGAAAGCTTTTTGAAACGTTGAATAAAACTTGCTATCACTCTTATTAAGTTTAGTTTTATGGCTTATATCGCAAATGTAACTGAACACGATAATCGCTTCAAAAACAAGTTCAAGAGCTAACAAGTTTTTTAAACGGCGTAATGTTAACTGTGATTTTGATTGTTGTGACCACGTATGCAATTTCTTGTATTTTACAATTTACCACCTCCGAATTCAATAGGAACAGATATATCTAGATTCTAGATGAAGCACGTATTTCTATAAGTTCAATTCCAAAATTATACCGCCTCCATTCATTCACGTCACTAACTCCAAAAGCAATTTATCAAAATTGTTTTTATTACAGGTATTATGATAAAAGTTTCGCATTAGATCATAAAACGTCCATTCAACTAATTGAAGATGAATGGGAGACTTTTGAAAGTGCAAATTGTTTTTATCAAAGTGTGAGAAGATATCTTGGATTCTGATTGATGCAGTTAATTTGCGGAAATTAAATTAATATATCAAAGGAAACCGACATCTATTAGGTTTGTTTGGAAGTGATTTAGCTAGAGCAAAATGCGTGAGTTATTTTGATAGATTACCTTCATAAATAAGATTTACTGACTATCAGAAATAGACTGAGGAAATTAATGCATGTCTATCACAACCTATACTGCCATAAAATTCATATCCTAAATTGCATATCGGATAGTATCGCATCAAATATCTTTGGGGTTAAGCAGAAGTGTACGTTATACTCGTAGTACCCCACATTTCGCCACTTATGTTAGAGTCCCTTGCAATAGAGGGCGAACCTATTACCATCAACCAGGTACAATTCAAGCCTCCGTGACTGTTATTGAGAACTTCTTAATGGGAAAACCCAATATCAAATGGCCCCACCCGGGAGCAAGCAGTCGCGCTTGCAACCACTAAACCAACGAAGCAGTTACTTGATAAGTTATTCTCACAAAAGCCTCTCTGGCAACCAAAACATCATAACCCTTATCACCGTCTCAACAACCAGCTGTACTTTGCCCCCAAAGTGTACCGGAACCCTCGCAGCCGGTCGCAGGTTATCACACGCAACCCACACAATGCGACGGCAACCAGAGATTTCCTGCTTCTAATCTCACTGGACGAAATGGGTCGCCGAACCAACAAGATGACTGGGATGGAGATGGTTGACAGAAGTTTAAGTCTTCACAAGATTTGGCATTTAAGTCTCCAATTATTTTTACCCCTTTAACTGTCGTACCCAGAGATATTTAATGATTACTTAAGCCGTCACTTAGTAAAGGTTTGACATACAAAACACTGTCTGTCAAAATCTTTACTAAGTAATGGCTTAAGTAATCATATAGTATCGCTGAGTACGGCAGTAAGACATTATTAAGTGTCTGCTAAACGTTGGTCTAGTTGTCGCAAGAGCGAGTGCTACGCATGAGGTCCTGGGCTCGATTCCCAGGTTGGGAAAAGTGTTACTGGGTTTTTCTATCAGGAATTTCTCGTTAGATGCCACATGAAGACACACAGGTAGAGATCGTTAGGGCCTTCAAACTTATAACTTACGTAAGGGGTTAAATACCCCTGCAGTCGGGGCTGCGGGTTGTTCGACAGATATACCGCGGCCTCGACACAAAGGGCTAAGAAGGAATATGGGTGGTTTTTAAGGCGGGGTTACCTCGATAAACGTCGTCAACAATAGCGTTTTACTCGTACATGGAACGGATTTAAATTTTGAAAAAAATGTATTACATAGTTGACTCTTCGATCATGATATGTCGGGCATGCGATACACGATTACTTACACTTCACTGCATCCAATTAAATCGCAAAGACATGTCCAAATGATGGCTAAATAATCGTTTTACTTGAGTTAGATTAGGCTTTGAAAAATAAAACTTATATCATAATAAAGGTCGTAAAAAATGTGTATTATCTCGGGTCACATAATGTATAATTTCTTTATCATTTTTCTCCAAGAGAGAAAAAAACAGTCAAAATTTAGGCATTATATCGCTCGCGCGGCAGGGCGAGCGTGAGGTCGTGCGTACATAAAAACAAAGTAGGGTAACCTCGCCTTAATCAGTAGAAGTCTGACACTCCCTACCGCTCTGCCCAGAGCGGGAGGAGTCATTTGATTACCCCATTCTTCAAAAAAAAAAAGTGATAAAAACTAGCAGTAGTCTTCTAGTTTAAGAATCTTCTGGACTTTTGTTATTTTTCTACAATGTTCCTCACAATATCGCAAGATGGCGTTACACTTACACTCGAAAGATTGCTGTAATATATTACAAGTGCGATAATGACATCATACATTGTTACTTGTAACTGTATTGTGCTGTAACAATGATACTTATGTAAATGCTAGTCGTCTAAGTTTAGTGTAATTAACCAGATAAGTGTTAAATCTAATAGGTAATATAAGAGATTTATGATACTATACTGAAGTCCATACGAAGAAATCTCTTTAGAAACAAAATTTATACTTTCCATCGTATCCATTTTTTCATATTGTCAGCCATTTAAGGCGAGGTTGCAGTACTTTGTTTTTATGTACGCACGACCTCACCCCCCGCCCTACCGCGCGAGCGATATAATGCCTAAATTTTGACTGTTTTTGCTTCTTGGAGAAAAACTATAAAGAAATTATACAATCTGTTTTCACCATTTACTTCAGAATAAAAAGTTCTATCTACTGATATAACTTTCATATAAATTCATGATGAAATGTCTTAGCAGTACACGTTTGAAATTGTGATTTAGAGTCATGTTTGATAAAAAAAAGTATCGAGCCGATCATTCTAAATCGCGTTTCTATCTTTACGATTTACTAGAGAGTATGTTCAATTTTTCTGTAATGATTTTTATTTATTAAAAAACTCGTATTTAGTTCGATTTTTATAGGTTCAAAAATCTTAAAAACTACTGCAATCCCGCCTTAAGAACATTAAACGGGCAGAAACATTTTGATGCGGGATGAAAAGCATGTGACTTAAACAGCCATGATATGCTCGTTGATGGATGGAAGAGAGAGGAAGGCCAAAGAAAAGATGGATACCTAAATGGTGCGAGGAATGATATGAAAGTCACTGACAAATGCTTGCACTGACTGGACGGGTCCACTCAAATCTGTGTGGTGCTTTCTTCAAAAGACCATCTCAGACACTAATTTGCATAGTCTTCATGTGTGTATTATACCAAGATTATGTCTGTACCTTGAACATATTGTAAACCCAAACGATTTTAAAAGAGTGTCCATGAAGTTTCTTGCCATTCTTCTCATGAGACCAACGCTTTGGAATGGGCAACTACAGTACAATCACGAGTTATTATGCCTTGTGACTGGGACTGTAGCTTAGTTTATTTAGCTTCAGTAGTTTACTGCCGCACTTGGAGAGCTTCAGTGGTTGCTTGGGACGTCGCTTGGTAAAGGTTTTTGGCAGTTTTGTCATACAGAAGTATAATATGTCAAGCCTTTGCTGGGTGGCGGCTTGAGTAATCGTTGGATATCTCTGAGTGCCGCAGTTAATTTAATTCGACTATTCAAAAGTGCCTGTAACGGCCTACTTGAAATAAATGCTTTGACTTTGACTTTGATGGATGGAAGAGAGAGGAAGGCCAAAGAAAAGATGTATGAATTGTGCGAGGAATGATATGAAAGAGAAAGGATTGACAGGGTAGAATGGAAACAAAAACGTATTGTGCAGACCACAAGTAGAATAGGGGATCGGACTGGGTCAAAATAATATGATTCTGTTTAGTCCGTAAGTTAGATTATCGAAAAATATTGAATATGTGTTTTTTGTTTTATCAAATCAATAAAAAATGACGAAGATAAACGCGTCAAAGATCTTGGAGTGGGGCTTGAAACGTCACTTGTGTCGTCAAAATGTACTATCATATGACGTCACACGAGTTTTCGAAGCACTGTATCGTCTTCATTTTAAGTTTACGTGAAAAAAGAAAAAATACGTGTCCAATAATTTTTGGAAATCTATCTGACGGACTAATTAGTTTTTTTTTTGTCCGATCCCCTATTATACAAGAGCAGGAAGATGATGAAACTGGTAGAATTTAATTCTATACCTTTCGCGGATTTGTATCTGTCTTCCACACAAAGTTTTCGCCATATTCCGTATGGTTAGGAAGAAGCTACAAAATGAAACCTGCTACGATTCTTATTCCCTTTGCTTGGTCCATGTTCTTAAAACTAGTTTTCTTCTTCCCGCATTGCGAGTACATAGCTACTTCTGAACCAAAACGAAAATAAACTTACCCAAAATAAAAGCAATTATACCATAAACTGAAAACTTCTAAAAGACATCATAAAATCTTCCTTTACTTAACACCTTCCATTATACTTATTTAACGACAGTGGGGTTTCATTGTGAAGTAGAATTTATTTACTATCAATCATCTGAGATCAAAGTGTAAGAGATACCGCGGCCTCCACACAAAGGGCTAAGAGGATACATCGGTGGTTTTTAGTTAGTAGAAGTCTGGCTATATGTGGGTGTACCGTCAGGTACACCTCTGAATAACCCTTTGGTGATTACAGGCGTTATGTTTTCTATGCAAATATCTGTCTTTCTATCAAAAGGTGTCTTCTAGTAGTGAAATGTTGGTAAAGCGCCTTTTCAAAGATTGAATACTTCAGTCGCTGTAAGCAAGATCACTGACTGTGAATATCACTAGGCGCCTGAAATTCATGTCAATCGGTTTTCGTAGTTTTATACACTTTCTCTCTCTTTCTCTTAACTTAGAGACTTAAATTACTATGTAATGGAACAATGTAATTACATATTCGTCATAATAAATCATAATATCACGCCTGTAATTCCCAAAGAGTTAGGCAGAAGTGTACCTAAAGTACAACCACATTTATTCAGCTATATTTTAGTTCCATGTAAAAAGGAGGATGAGACAATTGCTATCAATTGGAAATAAATGCTTACCAGCTCTTGTTCCATTTTTTTGTGTAGCCAGTCATCCATTTCAAGCCACTTAACGCCATTCTCGGCCACCCCCGTTAATCCATATTCTATTCTTAGCCCATAATCCGTCTTCCGGACTCGTTGTAAATGCATTGCCAAAACACACATCTGGAAGTAGCGGCCGCAGGGAAATCAATTGCCGTTGATTTATTAGGTACAACGGTTGAATTGGAAGATATTAGTGGAAGCAGCCAAATTGATATCACCATAACATCACGCCTCTAATCCCCGAATGGTTACGCAGATGTGTATCTAATAGTACACTCACATTTCGCCAGTTATGTTAAAGTCCCATGAATAGGGGCGAGCCTATTGCCGTCAACTGGACACAAATCCTGGCTCCGTGCAATGGCTGCTGCTGAGACATTGCTGTTGGAAAATTCCAATAACTTACCCGATTCGGGAATCGAACCCGAAATCTTATTGCAGTTTGGTAAAATAATGAATTTTCTGATACCTTTTAGTATCCACCAGTTAATACGCTTCATAAGCCGTATTTCTACGGTTTGCGAAATTAAATCGATAATCAAATGGAAATTAGTCGCAAAAACGAACACATTGATGTCATTAAAACGAAAGATTAAAAACTCGATGAATATTAATTTGATTTCATCTGTCTTAATCTGTCAAATGATTGATAAACAGTGATTTAATCAGACTATGAATATTTTATCTGATTTCATAATCACCTTATTAGGTACTGACTGCCTCTTTGGTGTAGTGGTCGCAAGCGCGACTGCTGAGCATGAGGTTCTGGGTTCGGTTCCCAGGGCGGGAAGTGTTATTGGATTTTGTTAATCAGGAATGTCCAGTAGCAGCCACGGACTCTATATTAGTGCCCGGTTTATGGCAATAGGCTCATCCCCTATTACATGGGAATTAATCATAACTGGATAACTGCGGGTGTACTATTATGTACACCTCTGCCTTACCCTTTGGGGATTACAGGCGTGACATTATTTATGTGTGATGTGCCCTACATCAATAAATATCAAGTCTGACTTTCAGCAGACGCATACCAGCCAAGAAAATGGACCCATTTTGATGAAGTTGGTTGAATAAATCTACTTTTTCTGGAAAAAAAACCGATATTAATGTATGTGTAACAGCTTGCTGAAAACTATATAATTCTTATAAATTTTTGGTAAATATCAAGTCTGCACACGTACAACACAGTCTAATAGTAAAAGTTTCTCTTTCACCATTAGAGTATCAACACACGCTACATTGTCCTAGGGTATGTCCATTGCGTCAGTCCGAACAGATCTCATCTCACGGTCGTCAATTCTTTATTACTGGCTGGATAGTAATTATCGTCATGTGAGGTCTTACTGTGACGAATTATCTATTGCTTTTGCATGACGTCTCTAATAATCGAACGTCTCATAGACAAGGTAGATTAGGGGCGGTTCTGTTTTGTTTTTGGTAAGATTTGTTTGAGAAGGATAATGGATTTAATGACATGAATATACCTAAGTTTAATGACTTACACAAATATTTATAGTGCCGATACAAGACCATTTTTGAACTTGGGTCGACTGTCGTTGTCATGATAATTTCTTGGTAAAGCTTTTAATGTACAATTACGTAATGAGAAAATTACGATCTCTGTTTCGCAGTAATATCCTGTACTGCAGTATCTCACAAATCCTTTTACGTTATCCTTCTGCAATCAATCTTTCACCAAGACTCGAGCAATTTCCTGCGTGCCTTTAACGCTAGTTTATTCTATAGTAATTTCCTGCTCCCTATAAAAATGTAGGCGACCGCATCGACGTACCGATCGCGGTCAACTGTAATAGTTTGCGATTTCCACGCGAATGCGCACGAGCGAACTAGTGCTGATAATGTCGTTTATCTCACTTCTTTTTTTTTAGTTAGCCCATATTGCCCGTCCCACTATTACCAAACCACTGTAACTCCTAAAAGCCAGAATCAACAATGGCGACCACCAGAAAAGCGCCGCGCGCCGATACAATGAAATTGTTTTGGATCCCGCAACGAAATTATAATAAACAGAAAAGAATAAGTATCAGAGGAGTAGGAAAAGTTAGCCCGTATTGTGCCACTCCTGCGTAAAGGCCTCTCTTCATTCCTTCCACTTCTCACGATGGTGCACATGTGCCTCTTCTCACCAATTGGCGAGGAAGTCATCTAAGCCGTCCCGCTGCATCTTCTCCTCGGTCTGTCGCGACCCCGTTTAGCTGTGTCAGGGCTTGAGTCTTGCGATATTCATGCCCACAGCTGCGCCGTCATCCGGCAGACATGGCCTGCCTAGTCCCATTTCAGTATCGCAGCTTCTTACTTAGGTACTACTATTATGAACGCGATTGTTTGTGAGGATGGATGTATGGATGACACAAAAACTACTGAACGGATTAACTGCCTAATAGAAATTGTTGCAAACAAATTAAGATGCCTACTGTTGTAGAACATTCCGTCAGCCGTATCTGTGTGTACGTCTTGCGCAGATGCACCGCGATCTCCTATTACGACTAGCTCGACAAGAAACAGTACGAGATCATTTAACAATATTGATATTAACCTTACCCAGCTCTTATTCGGGATAGACTAAGTTTTTAATCCTTTTGCAAGTGAAATAGTCCATTAGAGTAAATAAATGTCAGTCCAAAAGTACCTTTTGTAATATCCGAACCATATTATGGACCTAATTCTTTTACGAAAAACATTCTACTAACCTAAAACAAGCAGACATAATCCTTATTATTTATTTACTAGCCACCTATCAACGCTTCAGCTTTCTTCAACACACACTGATCCCATTAATCAGTTCACCATCACACATAACTGTTCCATGGGAACTAATAAATAACTGTTCTTTTTGTGTACTCAGTAGCGGAACTGATACTAGTACAGTCACGAACACTAGCCTATTATACAAATACATCATCTGCCTAGCATTTTTTCAAATATAGGTATTGGCGTTGGCTTCCAGTCTAACTGAATGCCAGTATTTTACATGGAGCGACTGCCTATCCGACCTCCACAAACCAGTTTTTTTTTTTTTTTTTTTAGTTGGTGCTGGATAATACGATACCCCTTGGTAAGAAGTTGTCTTTTTTTTTAGTTTCGGATCATTGACTACCTGTAACGATAAGTTACATTAACTCGTTGATTAAAGATAGCAACTTAGAGATGAGACCTGCATATTTCTTTGTAGTATGGGTTTGTGATATGATATGGAGCATGTGATGATGACCGGAAACCTGGTGAAGATGGCGGGAATCCACTGGATGCGAGACACACGGGACCGCCGGTCAATGTAGAGACACTTTAGGAAGGCGGCCTATACCCAGCTGTGGACGTCTTTCGGCTGAAATGATGATGGTTGTGATCCGGAAGAGGGAAAAAATGTCGTGAAGTAATTTTTCATTATTTTGAATGCCTAGAGAAACTGTGTGAAAGATGATAATATGGCGGAAAAGGAATCTACTGCGATGAGAAGGAAGATGATAAGTAATAGTATGGAAGAATAAACATGGCATGTCGACCTCAAATAAATTGCCACAACGGCCAGGAAAAGACGATGGGTTCCAAAATACTATCTTAGTAACAACATGAAATTAATTAGTTAGTTTGTGTTTTGTTTGTAATAACCTAAAAAAAACTTTGCTTTGTGTGAACCTATTATATGGGTGTTCATGAGTGTACACGCCGCTCATAAACGATAGCTATGCAGTTTTTATCGCGATCGGAACAGGCGCGTCGAAGTGATGTCGTAAATATCGAGCGTTCCGTCTCTATGGGACGTTTCCGCACTTAGCTGGGAGTGGAAAGTGTTATGGTTATGACAGTTTATTTGGAGATACCAGGTTCTTTTGAATCTTTGATGAGATGAATGACAAAGACAAGTTACCCAAAATAAACCTTTACTAAACACGTAATTTATTAATGGCTCATCAAGGCCATTTTTATAACCAGATGCTATTTAAATCACTCATTCGTTGGTCTAGCAGTACAAATTCCGCAAATTCAACTGTTGAGCATGACGTAAGTTCGATTCCCGTGTCGGGCAAAATGTTATTGGGTTTTCCATCAAAGAATTTGTCAACAAAAGCCTGGATTTGTGTCCGGGCGATATATATATAAATAGGCTCGCATTATTACATGGGACTAAAATATTACTGGTGAAATGCGGGTGTAGGTACTATTAGGTAGGTACACCTCAGCCTTTACCTTAGAAGATACAGGTGTGATGTTTATTATGTTATGTTATTACGACACATCGTATTCGATCACACATCCAACAAACTGTTTTACAGTTTGGCAGAAGTAATAGGCTATGTAACACAATATGTAACTATGAATAAACGATTTTTCATTTTTTCATAGTTACATATTAGCTGTCAAACAGATTGCAGCAAATAGCGAATAGTTCGGCGCAATGTCGAGTCGGACCTTCCAAACCGAATCGAGGCAAAATCTTTTCGTTTTCGAGACATAAAGCTTTCTGATCGGCCCAAGCGGATTCGTCGTCGTGAAGAGCTGTCTCTCCCTAAACCACAGTAGACAGTACAGTAATACATTTCAGTGAACTGTTGCAGTCAGTTGTGATGCAAACTAGTCGGCGCAACAAATAGGACAACACGTTGTGTTCAATACATGATGTTAGTGTATGGCGGGGTTGCAGTAATTTTAAGATTTTTGAACCTATAAAAATCGAACTAAATACGAGTTTTTTAATAAATAAAAATCATTACATAAAAATTGAACATACTCTCTAGTAAATCGTAAAGATAGAAACGCGATTTAGAATGATCGGCTCGATACTTTTTTTTATTAAACATGACTCTAAATCACAATTTCAAACGTGTACTGCTAAGACATTTCATCATGAATTTATATGAAAGTTATATCAGTAGATAGAACTTTTTATTCTGAAGTAAATGGTGAAAACAGATTGTATAATTTCTTTATAGTTTTTCTCCAAGAAGCAAAAAACAGTCAAAATTTAGGGATTATATCGCTCGCGCGGCAGGGCGGGGGCCGCGGGGGGCGAGGTCGTGCGTACATAAAAACAAAGTACTGCAACCTCGCCTTAACTTCTACTGTTCAGACAGGCCGTAGAATGGCTATGTAGGACTGCGGTTTGTAAGGTTTAAAGAAATAAGTTGTATACCTACCTATTTTAGGCACTATGAGAACCACCAATATAAACAAAAAAAGACCTTATTACAACGAAAATAAATCATATTATCTTCCTCAGTGACCCAAAATCGGAGGTAAAATAACTCCCAATTGACTGCAATCTCTTAGATTACTCACCGTTGATTTTTCTGATAAGCTCTCTTTTATTACTAATTAATATTGTTTTTACCGTGAACCAACTTAATGTACTTAGGTACAGAGTTCTCTACCCGAAACTATCAAATTTTCTCGAGCCGAGACCTTGAAGCTAATCATCATCATCACCTAATGCTTAGAGATAAAGATGAAGGTATATTAAAGAAAGAATGATGGGCACTTTTGTATGGACCCTGAGCTAATTCATCATCATCATCATCATATGCTATAGGCTTTATTTGTTATTAGTTATAGGTTTTAAGTAACACTTAAGTTAGAATTAAGGTACATTTATCGCATTGGGGTTATCCTGTAATGGTAGATGTAAGTTGATAAATAAGTAAATAAATGCTTAGCGATTAAGTTGAAGATCTAGAAATTCTAGATAGATTGTAGTAGCTTGATGTACTAGCGTCTGTACGAAGAGAGCATGTTATTGTCTCAACGAATCACGCGGAACCGACATCCGCTCTACGGTAATCTTTCGCAAGAACTCTATAACGTACCGTGAGTTAATGCCAATAATACCTGATACATTATTCATTTGTAAGATCCATTGTAATCTCTACTGTTAGGGGTGGTTCACACAATTAGCTTGTTTCAGATGTATGTGGTCAAAGACCTGGCCCGAAAGTCTGGCAACTAGGCTTACCAAGGGGCACCATTACAGTAGTGCTCACTGCTCAGTGTAGGTACTTACTGTGTTGTGCAGGTCGGATAGGCGGCCGTTCCATGTAAAATACTGGTATTCAGCGGCATCCGGTAAGACTAGAAGCCGACTCCAATAAAGTTGGGAAAAGCTATAGGCAGATGATGATTTCAAGACATGCCGCGCCGACTCTAAAGATTTGGAATGAGGGCAAAAGACTGTATCGGTCCAACATCTGCTGGCTCTACTGCTAGCCCATACAAAATGACAATAGTTTCTCGACCCAATATATGGGACAACCGTAGCTTTTTTCGCAATTATGATGTTCCTCTGATGAAGAAAGTTGTAATTGTCAAGGCTGATGATTATGTATCGTCACAGGGAACTCAACGGTCAGGTAAAATTATCCTCTTTCATCTATGGCAGCCAATCTGAGCGCAGACTAGCCCAAACTCTTGAAATTATGGAGTACACATTTGACACAAATGGATGGGCATTCTCATCCTTTTTTTTGGGGTTGTGATATCACCAAATGACTCCTCCCGCTCTGGGCAGAGCGGTAGGGAGTGTCAGACTTCTACTGACTAAAAACCACCCATGTTTTTTCTTAGCCCTTTATGCCTAGGCCACGGTATCTCTTTCGACAAACCCGCAGCCACGACGGGACCCTCTCATCCTCACTCTTAAAATCTGTAAAGTATACAAAGACCAGAACAAGTATACATAGTCCCCACTACCACTCAATGCACCGGCCACAACGTTTTTACCCGCATTCTCTCACACAAGAAGCAGCGAATATTTCCGCATGGTGTAACAGTATGTATGACAGACTCGCTGGCTCGCTCTAATTGGTCGATAATCATCGTATCTGCCGCTCGGATTATGCGATTAGAAATCAAACGTGCGATAAACGTGGGTTGTGTAACGTGCGTAACGCTGCGGAAGTTTGCGGTCGAGTGTGGGCTGGCCCTTATGGGTTGCGTTTTATATTTTTATTTTTATTGGTGGTTTTCTAGTTTGGTACAGTTGGTTTAAAATAAGTTTGAAAGTGACGTGAAAGATGATGAAATGTTGTAAAAGTTAAACTTTTTGGCTTCCGATGGTTGCTGAAAATATACGTCTAAACTATCGTAACGATTTAAGCACAGCCACATAGTGTATGAGAACGCAAATTCTCGAAGAAATTCTTATTAATAATTTTATAATGCACGCATCACACACAATAATTCGAAACTGCAATTGAAAAACTAGATTCAATATCAATTCCACTTAAAATTCCGCCTGTGACAGTTGCTCTAAATTTTCTCTGACTACCGTCAAAGACACGCGATTATGTACATTATGATCGAAGCGATTATACGTCGCGCTTCTTGGACGATGCGGCGCGTGTGCAGGCCCCTTATTCACAAACATTTAGATTCGATATCGATTCGACAAGTTGGATGTTCATCTTTAATAATTGACTTTTCACTTATTTGCTTTTCAAATCGAATTCGTATCGAAGTGTTTGTAAACACGGTAATGAAAAAAAATAACGTTTCCCGATAACCAAACGTTTTTATCTTCTGCCCTAGCTGTAAAAATATCGTGGAATTAAATCGTTTTGTTCATTAGTGTTCCGTACCTCAAAACCAAAAGGTATAAAAATAACCCCTATAAAACACTCTCTTGTCCGTCTGTTCGTCTGAAACCTTTAATGATAGCTGCAAAATGATTTCTAAGTGGAAACTTGGTTTTACACTACCTACTAAAGTCACCAGTGATTCACAACCATATAAATTACTAGTTTATTCCATTAAATAAAATATTAAATTGCATTCAAAGAAGAGAAAGACAGTTATTATAAGCAAGCTAATAGAAAACCTCTCGTCAATTAAAAACGTACATATCTACCATCCTTTACCCAAGTAAAATTATAATAAAACACTAGCTGATGCCCGCGGCTTCACCCGCGTGGATGTCGTTCAAATTATATACTAAAACCTTCCTCTTGAATCACTCTATCTATTAAAAAAAACCGCATCAAAATCCGTTGCGTAGTTTTAAAGATTTAAGCATACAGACAAACAAACAGACAAAAATAGCGACTTTGTTTTATACTACCTATGTAAGGATTAACAAGTTAAGTAAATGACGAGATAAGCATACGGGTCACAGCATCCATAATCACAAACAAATCAATGAATGTTGCAGAAAGTGCATGTTTTCTAACACTCTATCCTAAGCTCAACGATACTGAACCTTATCTTGTTACTAATAGAGCTGTTACTTCTACAGGATGAGCTGGAAACCCTTCGGGCAAAACTGGACAAGGTGGAAAGTGAACGGACGCATTATAAGAATGAGTCGGAACGGCTCGAATCTAAGGTTAGTATGAAAAGTGGCTGATTTTCCCCTTTTTATTTTCTCTTTTACTAGGAAAAGTTTCTTGTCTTTGGGGCCTGTTCCACAGTTTCCGGAGACATTATTTAGTCGATGCCGTTTCTGTAATATACTGTATATTATATGGGCTAAAAATGGAATCAGAAAACCGTATAATTCGAACTATGACATTAAAATAACTGAGATTTTTTCGGTGTCACCTTTTTCCGTTGTTTGATGATGCTTTCTCACTAATTGATCTTGATTTGTTGTAAAAAAAAAAAAAAAAAAAGGTTTTTTTTAACAAAATCAATGGTTGGTAAAACCCATCTTTTTATTTCCATGCTCTAAAGAACGAAGTCATTTTGTTTTGATCGCCGCGGTCAACGAGTTTCTAGGTTGACCATAATTATCATCGGTTTTAGAGATGATCATAAATCCAGAAAAAAAAAATAGAGTTAAGATGAACTCATTTAAAAAGTCAGAAGCCCGTGTAGGATCTCCCCTTACTACATGGAACGATAACACAACATGTAAAATGTGGAAGGACCTATACGGCTATACGACACGGGGCACCGTATATCTCTGCCCAATCCCTCAAGGAAATTGAGGTGTGTTGTTATAGTAGGTATGTTAAAAACTTAAAAGGGGGGGTTTATTATGGTTTTAATAGTCATGTATGTGTGGCGGACTTAATGCCTTGTGGCATTAAGTCCGCCTATGTACCACGTTTGTGAAGTTTAAATGTATGTCCAAAGCCCCCTCTCCTTTGCCACCTCGTACCAGCCATTGTGATACAAGTCCAGCCCCGTCGTCGACGTCATAGTAGGGGTACTATGACGTCTTAAAACAGTCCTAACTTAACCTTATTCCAGTGTGGAAACGTGACAGAACTATACAGGGTGTCTAGCGCCATCTCTCTTCCACGCTGGATTAAGAATAAGTTAGGACTGTTTTAAGACGTCATAGTAGGGCCCCAGATCATCTAACCACCTCTTTCTAGGCCAAATTTGGTGGCGCCAATTACTTTAAAAAGAAAAACCTAAATAAAACACTTCTGACTATAAAATCTTCGTCTCAAAACATAAAATCAACCGCACAATTTCGTGTTCGAGACAATATTTCAATGAAGAGCACTGCAACAGGTTACTACTTAATTATAAAAAGAATGATGGTCAAAACAAAACTTCTTGTAATGACAGCTACGGGTTTTTGTTCAAGAACGGGTTTCATTTCAATTCTGGTGTAAAAAGTCGCCGAAGTAAAGGCGATCTCACACGGGATTACTTTCGAATTATAAAGATTGAAGAACTAATACCGCCATCTTGTTTTCACCTGTCAATGTCATCTAAGCGCCAATAGATTCTTGTACTTTTAAAGGAGTTCTCATTTAGTCATTTTCAGCAGGAGTTGCGAATTCCAATTGATTAATCCAATAAAATGCTGTCAGTGAAGTCTCCTTAAACGGAAAGAACTAGATTAAGCGTGTTTTAGGGCTCAAAAAAATCTTATCAACGAACACTCTTGGAACTTTTCAGTATTGTATAAAGTTTGGATACAATTTCTTGTATAGTAGTACTCGTATGCTCTTCATTTTTAGCTACTTGACCATTACCCAATAATGTTGAGGTCGGCTTACAAGTATTAAACATGGAGCGTCTGCTTATCTGACCAGGTACTGAATATCGCAACAACTCGTTGTTAGACTTTCTCGCTTTTGACTCTAGTAATATACTCATCATAAACAAGATTTAAATTGGAGCGCCTCTGTTTTCTCGTAATTGACCAAGATCACCCAAATTACGTGTAATTTACTTCGATATTGTTTGACGCTCTGTTTCGTTCAAAAGCAGTTAAAACAGAGAATAAGGAAATTAAAAAGTAGAATTTACGCGCACGTGTAGTTTCTAAACACAATCTGTGTCTAATTGATCACGTTTTTATATCTAGGTAACTAGGTGTAACTATTGCACTTGTAGGCACATGGTTATTTTGGCGCTTGAAACATAATGACAGGCGAACTTCGCCTGGCGAAGTGACGTTGACAGGAAGAATGACATTGACAGCAGGGCTCTGTTCATTAACATTTTGTGAAATTGTCTGTGGTTTTTTTTAGATAAGGCCTTTGTCCTGCAATTGGACAATAGGCGGAAAACATTCACACATTAAAATTAATCATTTTGTGTTACTCGAAATTCCCTTGAATTAATGACTGTGTTTTCACAAATGAGTCTCATCAGCAATTCAGCATACGTCAACCTTATATTCAAAGGCTGCACATGTCATTGTCATTTAATTACTATAAAATATTGACACTGACTAGTGCTGATCGCGGTTAATTTCATTGATGAAATCCAAATGTTATTTCTGCTTGTTAGCAGTTTGTTTTGTCTAATGCATGTATCTTTATTTCATTACTATAGTATTGTTTACATTCTGCTTTAACTCCTAGCAGTATTTCTAGTCAATAGGCGGCCATTTATTAAATTAGACTTACAGCCACTTGTAAACTGTCAACGATAACTGTTTAGTATTTGGCGAACGATGTGATCTATTTCCATGGCCCACTTGGGTTTGATTTAAAATTATTGTTAGGGCGTTTACGAAATAAAACTAATGTGTAGTCTGTGTCCTATATTAGTTCAATAAATTATTATAGTATCAACTCGTTAATTAAGGGCGAATTTTACAAAAGAAACAATGCGATCAGCACATCTAAACGGGCGTTCAAAAGCTGTCAAAAACAATATTCTGTTCAAATTCTTAATTAAGATGAAGAAAACTAAACATGTTTTGTAGTCTGCACAGTCAATGCTTTAGTGATTCTCATTACGTCTACTAGTTCCGCATAACTTCTGGGCACGTTCGTTCCATCATAAATCTCATCTATTTAATTCCCTCCGCTTTCCGTCAGGCGTGATCGAGGTCTCATTAGCAAACCCATTTTGCTTTTTTTTTAATCCTAATGTGTGACAAATAGTTAAATAAACAAATAACAACCTTTTTCAAAATTTATTGTAGTCGCGGTTCGTTTCGATCGTGTGTGTCAACCTTTATACGTTTACATCAGCTCGGCTCTCCCACAGTAAAAGACAAGGGTCGTATCCGGCCTGACCAGATGGACGGCTTTTGTTACCTTTGTCCGACAAACGCCAAAACTCATTAGGGTTTAATGTTATCTGTGCAACTGGTCGCTGGTCAGTTTCCTTTTTGTCAAATTGTCTGTGGTATGTATTTTCTCGTTGGTAAAGAAAAAAAATACAATAAAACATTTTTGAAATATTAAGATGTTTTTAAGTTTGAGATAATGTTGGGTGATTGTATATGTAATCTACGTAAAACAGTCCTTTAAAACTCTATTATCTATGGACACAGAAGTAATTTTTCGATTACAATGATCCTTCACTACTTTTCTCACAATTGTCAAGTTAAAAGATTATCAAAGACCATAATTAAATTCATTATCTCGGCATCAATAAGACCGGTAGCTTGATGACAAATAAGACAATGCAAAGTAATTGTTATGAAGATCATTGGTGAGGAACGAAACGCCCACTGGCCTAGCACCCGTCCTGCTTACCTTGGGACAGGATACGCGTGCTTAACCACTGGCAGTCTCTATGTGACATTTGCCTACAACAGCTGGCTATTAAAAAAAAAGTAAATGAAAGTTCTAGTGACAGTGACAGTTTTTTGGCGCGATTTTTTCGTGTTTTTTTGTAATTGATTTGTTTGAAATACTTCTGATAACGTAAAATACATAGTTCGTTATAGTTGAGATAAAATACTCGTTACTAAAAAACAGTTTGTTAATTAAAACAGCAATCAATGGAAATAAGGTTGATTGGCCAAATTCAAATGTGTTCCAAAACTTTTTATTGTGTGGTGAAATAGACTGGTAATGTGCCAGCCATTATAGCCGTAATAAATACTCTTTCGTGGTGTTCTTGCGCATAACCATAAACTAAAGAATAACTTTTATAGCTTTACTGAAATGAAATACTAAAGGAAATCAAAAACTCTCCGCAGTAAAGGATAAAAGTTCATTTAAAATAAAACAAATCTTATTATCAATGGACTTGTAAAATGCATGTAAGTACGTAAGTAAAATTTTAATTGACGTAGTTATTTGATATTGCGTTAATGTAAATTCAAATGAAATTGCCTGTACGACTTCTCTGCTGTTTTAATTAATGTGACCACATTTTTTGTTTACCACAGTCATTTTGCCCCAGCCCTTAGACATATATTTTATTTCTTTCTATTTTTTATTAGCGTGTGACTCTGATGGATTGTAACAAATGTTTTCGCATTCAAAACAAATCTATTTACGTAAAAAAGTTACAAATGTCAAGAATTTGTGGATGACCTAGAGATTTAAAAAATAATTCAAATTCGGCCTCCGGTTCCTTGACCGAGGCGAAAATATACTTTACCTATCGGTTGGGCAGTCGGGTAGTCAGAAACAATAATGAATGAGAATGGCCGATGGAGTACTGATTTAGTACTCCATCCAGTAATGTTACAGTTCAGTACTACTGAACTGTAACATTACTAACGTTACAGTTCAGTACTCCATCGGCTATTCAAGAACTTAGAACTGAATAGTTTTCAGAGTCAGAGATAGGTCCACACCTGGTTTATACGGATGATGTTATTATACCTATGGTATTAATATATAGTCCTGCTAGGGAGAATTTTACAACTTAAAACAAGGGCTGCGCAACATCTATCAGGACAGAATCGCATTTTTCCATGCTCCTATCCTTTGCCTTCGTCCAGATCCGTCATATGCAAGAAACAGAGCGTGATGCCGAGCGCATCGTCGAAGGTGCCATGTACGATAGCATTCCCGCTCTACTTCGGATTTGAGCTTGAAATGACGAGCAATTCCGTGCTATAGGTGTGGCGTAACTCTAAACGCCGTCAATACAACTAAACCAATGCAAGAGCTGTCTATAGATAAGGATATGGATTAATCCAACATAGAATTAAAGTAAAATATGTTCTACATGGGAATCATCAAAGAAAAGATAAGATAACCTGTGGAAAGTGTTATTATTTATAGTCAGAGGCCGATGAAATCAAACATTACTTGAGTTTTTATAGTTTTATTAGCGCGTCACACGCCTTGATACAGAAGTTAAATAAAGCGGCAAGTTTTGACATTAGTCTGTCATTATTGACTTTGACAGATAGAGCTGGCTGCATTCAGAAATCTATGATACTAACAAAAAGTTTAACACTGCCCCTCGATTGAAAATCTGCCATAGATTGAAATCGTTACAACACTATTGGTACATTATAAAATTACTAATATTATTATTGAACAATATTTAAGATTTGTTTCATAGTGTGCAGCTTTTCACCAGACAATGCCTTTGTCAATACATCTGCCACATTGTTATGAGTAGAGACATATTCAACATTAATTAATTTTCTACTTATAATATCTTTTAAGAAATGGTGCTTTATATCAATGTGCTTGGCACGTTTGCTATTTTCACAGGATTTTGATATTTGAATTGCACCTCTATTGTCCATATACATGACACACAACACATCACTTTTCAGTCCATTCAAATCACTGTATAGTCCTTTTATGTAGAGTAGGTCACATGCACTAGTTGCAGCTGCTACATATTCGGCTTCTACTGTTGACAGAGAAACGCAGGCTTGCTTTCTAGAGAACCAGGCAACCGGACATCCGTTGTATAATGTCACAGATCCTGATACACTCTTTCTGTCTGTATGTGAACCTGCCCAGTCTGCATCTGAGTATGTTTCTATAGCTGTCATATGTTCAGATTTTTTGTAGTGTAGTCCAGTCTCTTGTGTTCCTTTCAGGTACCTCAGAACCCTCTTGGCCTGTATCCAAAGGCTCTTTGTAGGCTTATCCAGGTATTGACTTAGGTATGAGGTTGCGTAGGTAATATCAGGTCGTGAGACTGTTGACACAAACATGAGACTACCAATTAACTGGCGATAAGGTACATCAGATATTATTGTCTCATTTACATCAAATTGGTATCCTTTTGTTAATGGTGTCGTTGAGCTCTTGCAATCTTGCATTTTGAATTTTATGAGCATGTTTTCTATTTGTCTTTTCTGTGTAATCTTCAGACCATATTTTTTCTTTTCTATTTCCATTCCTAGAAATGACTTCGGAAAGCCAAAATCTTTTGTTTGAAATTCCATTTTCAGATATTTCACCACCTTCTCTATATCTTCTTCAGTTCCAGTTAGAATTATATCATCGACATATATTAACATCCACACATTCATTGTTTCTCCTCTGTATAGACATACATCATACTGAGATCTTTTGAAACCCTTTTCTTCTGCAAAACTATTAAATCTTTGGTTCCAACATTTGGGACTTTCTCTTAATCCATACAATCCTCTATTCAGTTTTAAAACTTTGTCCTTTGTAGCTTTTACACCTTCAGGTGGTTTGATGTACACTTCAGATTCAAGCATCCCGTTCAAAAATGCTGTGGGTACATCAAGTTGTCTTATATTCCATCCTTTCTGTATTGCATGTGCCAGGATCGTTCGAACTGAGGATATTCTTGCTACTGGAGCATAATTTTTCCCAAACTCAGAGTCTTCTTTTAGTTGAAAACCCTTCACAACTAAACGAGCCTTTTTCAAGTTATTTTCTTTAGTCTTAAATACCCATTTTGTGTCGATGGCTTTCTTGTTTACAGGTAAATCAGTTTCTGTCCATGTATTCATTTTTTGTAGAGCTTGTATTTCTGTTTTGATGGCTTCTTCCCATCCATTTTCCATAGCTTCTTTAAATTCCTGGGGGTCTTCTTCTGTACTTATCAAGCAGTATGCTTCATACATTTCATACTCACATAAATGTTTTGGTATAGTAATTATTCTGCCACTTCTCGTATTTTGGCTAGTACTTTCCTCATTTGTTTTTCTCTCTTCTTCAATTTTATTTTCTTCTTCTTTTCTCTTTCTTTCTTCTTCTTCATCTTTTCTCTTTCTTTCTTCTTCTTTTCTCTTTCTGTCTACTTCTTCATCTTTTCTGTTTCTTTCTTCTTCTTTTCTCTTTCTGTCTACTACATTCTTTTGTTCCTCATATTTTTCTTCAATGTATACATTATCATCTTCTTGTTCATTGATCTGGGCTTGATGGTACTTAAAATCTCTTTCATTAAATCTTACATCTCTAGTCACAATAACAGTATCTGTTATAGGATCCCACACTTTATATCCGTTTCTAGCATAGCCGATCATTCTTACTTCTTTTGCTCTTGAATCTAGTTTATCTCTTCTTGGTAGTATGACCATCCATCCTTTGCATCCAAATGGTTTCAATTTATTGAGCACTATTTCTCTGTCAAAAATCATTGCTGGTATCTCAAAATCAATTGCACTTGATGGGCATCTATTGATCAAGAATGCTGCTGTCAAGATAGCATGGCCCCATAGATGTCTTGGTAAGCATGATTCATCTAGAATAGTTCGAGCTTTGTCATAAATGGATCTGTTTAGCCTCTCGCTTTTTCCATTCATTTGTGGGCTATAAGGTACCGTATACTCTATTTTTATACCTTTCTCTTCACAAAACATTTTAAAATATTTGGACGAGTATTCCCCTCCATTATCACAACGGATTCTCTTTATTTTTAATTCTTTTTCTGTTTCTATTTCCCTTATATACTTTATCAAGTTGTCCGCTGCTTCAGATTTGTTTACTAACAGGTAAGTTTGAGTAAAATGTGAGTAGTCATCCAATATGGTTTGGTAATATCTGTAGCCTTCTTTTGTTGGTACTTTCATTGGTCCAGCAACATCTGAGTGTATTAATTCTCCTATATCTTTTGATTGTGGCTTTGTAATTGTCTTGAAAGGTAGCCTTGTACTTTTATTTTTCATGCAAACTTCACATACCTTTTTGCTGTAAGGCAAGTTCATCAAATTTAGTGCTTTACGATTGAGATGGCCAAGTTTGATATGCCATAAATCACCGTCATTCAGTTCTTCATTGCTGTAATAGCATTTATGTTTTTCACTAGGTAGTTGCATTTTCAGTATGTATAACTTTCCTTTCTTTTCTCCATAATATACTCGTTTTTCAGATTTTATTATTAACTCTCCATTTTTAAATATTACACATTT
The DNA here is from genome assembly GCA_949775195.1 of Diarsia dahlii. Taxonomy (NCBI): domain Eukaryota; kingdom Metazoa; phylum Arthropoda; class Insecta; order Lepidoptera; family Noctuidae; genus Diarsia; species Diarsia dahlii. The sequence goes on along the minus strand of OX459210.1, from coordinate 6,250,982 downwards.
GCCCTTATTCATCAGTTCGTTTACTGACAGTAAATTACTTTCGATTCCACTCACTATGAGTCCCTCAGTTGTGACAGGTATGTCTCCCTGATAAAAGGTTTTTAAATAGCCTTTTTTCTTAGCACATAAAACTTCTCCATTTGCAATTTTTATTTTAATTGGTTCTTGAAGTTCCATCACATTAGTCATAAATTTTTCATATTTTTCTTGTATAAAATTATGTGTTGCTCCCGAGTCCACAACAAAAATAATCTCCGATGCTTCTGTATGCATTATGTGTTCTGTGCTTGAAGCAATAAACATTTCATCGTTACTAGGGTTTTCATTAGCTTGTGCTACATGTCCTTGTCCTCTAGACTTTCCTTTGAACCCTGATCTTCCTCTACTTCTCACTCTAAATTTTCCTCTGCCTCGCTGTACTAGATTATTATTTTCAGTCTTCTTGTCACATTGGTAAGCCATGTGTCCTTCTTTTCCGCATTTATAGCAACAATAAAAACTGCTCTCTACAACTTCACTTTTCTTTTCTTTAAATTTTAGCTCTGAATCTAGAAGTCTAGATTTCACAAAATCTACAGTGAGCTCTTTTTCAATACTCATGGTTTCTAATGTTGTTATCACTGTGCTATATTCCTCAGGTAGTGTAAGGAATAAATGTGTCAATTTATCGCTGTCTTCCATTGTAGTTCCGGCTGTCTCCAATTGGGTGATTAGGTTATCAAATTGTAGGAAATGGTCCTGTAGACTTTGACCGCTGGAACATTTCATTGCGATTAGCTTTTTACGTAGGAAAAGCTTATTGAACACACTTTTCCTCTCGAAAACTTCTTCCAAAGAGGTTAACATTTCGGCCGCTGTTTTACATTTTTTGATTATGTTCAGGTATCGGTCAGTAACACACTGTACAATGATTGACCGAGCTTTTGCATCACTTTCAACATTTTCTTTGATCTCCTTGTCGTATTTATCTAATATGCTTGCAAGGTTTCTTTCTTCTAGCAAAACCTTCACGCGAAACTTCCAGTTGGAGAACGCTATGTTGTCGTTCAGTTTAGGAAAATTACACGTTCCCGACGACGACATTTTACTTTTATCGATCAACCACGCTCTGCTGTTATTATTTATAGTCAGAGGCCGATGAAATCAAACATTACTTGAGTTTTTATAGTTTTATTAGCGCGTCACACGCCTTGATACAGAAGTTAAATAAAGCGGCAAGTTTTGACATTAGTCTGTCATTATTGACTTTGACAGATAGAGCTGGCTGCATTCAGAAATCTATGATACCTACTAACAAAAAGTTTAACAGAAAGAACATAGGTACCTACAAAGAAAATCTTCAAAGAAAAATACATTTGCAATTTCAAATACCGAACACTGATATTTGTTTGTCAAACTGACATTACACAACCACAGACAACTCCTACTGAAAAAAAGAACATATTTAACTGACTCGTTTCTGAACTGTGCGAGAACTTTCTAATGAGATTTAATCCGTTGATCATGTTTATAGTTTACACTGTCCTTTCTCTAGTCATTATTTGGATTTACGGTTAAATATATGGCTTTTTAGCGATTTTAATAAAAAATGACGTGACGTGACGTAAATATAAAATCTGAGAAATCCGGCCTGACTTTGATTGTCTTCAAAATAGCCAGTAAATCATCAGTTTAAACAGAAAATGTGTCAATGCTGGCTATTAATATACCCGCGTAACCATTCGGTAGTTACGGTTTTAAGAATTACTCCTGAACTGCAGTGTGGTTATTTTGTCTCTTTTATGACATTTTCAAGGAGGTGTGGTGAGAAATTGAAATAATGAGCAAGCAAGATGGCAGTATTGGTTCCAACACTTCCAACTATGGCCACGTCCAAAAAAAAAACTCGTCGCAGAATTGTTTAGGTACCGTGAATACCGGTACAGCGATACTAATCTCACCAAGTAACTCAATGAAACCATTTATTTCGTACTAATAAAAAGATAATTATCCAATGTCACTATTAAGCTTATCGATGGATTCCTTGACAATGAAAAAATAAGTTTCATTTGAAACTAAAACATGTAGATGTCAACGCCAAGGTTAGATTAAAATTAAAAAGTTGGCACATACTGAAAAGGGACAGTCAATGGAATGGATGAAAATGTAAGTTTAGTATTTGGCGCCAATATGTTCTGTTTCTAACGACAATATTATTAGTTTATAAATGTGAGTGGTTTAAAAATATAAGCCGCATTCTGTCTGGTCTAATAATATTTCATATTGAATGGAGTTTACCCATTATTTTTCAAAATAGTATAATTTTTACGTATTGTCCTTCTAACTATGACTGAAGCCTATCACGAACATCACAATAGACAATTCACCTAGCACTTCAAGCTTGACAAGTTTCATTACCAATAAAACCAAGATTGATGGTCTCATTAAGTAAGCCGATAGAAATCAGACAGATGTCACGATAAAACTGCAAAAATTCCACATGCATTGTTTTAGACTTATTTTCATAATTACTGGACGTTTATAACAAAATCGCAAGGAGAATATCGAATCAGTTGTCTTTGCAAAGTTCATCTACCTCTCTCGGAATGTTCAGTCTTTGAAAAGTCGCGAAAAATTTGAATTAAGAATCTCAAAAGCGGCCATTTCGGCGGCGGATTTTTCTTTTTTTTGTATTATTTTAAAGCAACAGCTGCTGTTTTGAATTGAGATGTCAATGCATGAGCGGTTTCATTTTAATTACTTGGTTTTATTACAGACGAGTAAAAGTTATTTATGAGCTCTGGTAACGAGAAAAGTCATTCGGGTTGTTCTAGTTGGAAGATAAGAACATAATTTAAATATTTTATTATTTATGTTGAAAGATGGTAAACGCCGAAAAAATACCAAGATTTGGCGAGCAGTTTAAAAATACAATACCAACGTCTGAGTTTAACTAGTCTAACATAACACAGTTAAAAAATATAGGTTACCTAAAAATTACGGCAATATTAAATTTATCATCGCGCACATTTTCGTCGATATCCAGGTCGTGTCATTCCCGTCAACATGCTAATATAACATTGTAAACTTTTTAATGAACATTTCAAAACACGCTTGAACTCGCCTCCATCAGTGTTGCCAGTCGTGAATGACCTAATTTCCCTGATTTATGCACACTAGTCCAGGAATAGACTTTTGAAATCAATGTTTAGCATTCATGCTGTATTTGTTTTTTTGTTTAAGCTGTGCGAAAACTAGACACCGTGAAGTGTGTCCGGAAAGTTTTTGAAGAAGAAATATATGTTTTTTGCATAAAATTGTATAGTATTTAGGTTATGCGCGATAAATAATTATGATTTTTCTTGAAAAACATATGAGTATTCATTCTAAATAATTTATCATAAAAAAGATATTAGGACTTTGAGAGAAGCTCTTAACGCCACACAAATCATACAAATTGCGAATCATAAATTCATGATAAATCCATAATGTGTGTAAGTGGTTTAAAAACTTATTTGTTCTTCCATGAAAATATCAAGAAAATTCCATAAAAAGAACAGCGCGTTTATTCAACCGATGAAAGCTCTCATATTTTTATAGATCGGAACCATAAATCCTGCTCCGATCTAAATTTTAAAATAACGTTTCTTTTTTTTAAATCAGAGACCAAACGCTCAGTTTTTCTAACTGTCGCGAAGCGCACGCGAAAACCGCACGAAGACGATCGAAACATTGAACCATATAGTGCTGCATAGTTCTTTTATCGAGTGATAGTAATCGGAACTAACACTGCCATCTTGCTTTTTTAAATACAATTTTGACAGCAGTCCTGTCAACGTCATTAAATCGCCAAATTATCGAACAATATCGATCAGTAACGTCAATATGGTTTCTTTTAACAAATAAAAAGATGATTGATGATCTGTACAAGTTGATTGGAAACACTTTTAATTATATAGCTATCGTGTTTTTTTGTTTGTCGCGAGAGCGTGTGACATCGTATTGTTGATTTCGCTGAATCACTTTCTTAATTTGTTTCTAGTGTGATATTGTTATGTCGCCGTTACTTTTCTTTTTGCGTAACTGTCTTTTTATAAATTATCGTGAACATGAATTTAATGTTTTGCTAAATTGTCTTTATTGTCACTTTTTAAGCGCTCGATTTCAGTTTGTCTTTGATTGCTATATCGAACCGCTATTGTTTTTGTTTAGTCATCGATCGATCGTTGCACAGACTCCAAAAATTTTATTTGTTTTCTTTAGACGTTGCTTTTAAAATCACAACTCACATTTTACCTTTTCTTAAAATTCTTTTCTACAAAAACCTACCTTTCTACAGATGACCGCAAATTCCAAAAATCTATTTCCTTCCTCATAATTTCTTCACAAGCAGATTAAAAACCCATTATTATATAGTCTATGGTTGCGCAATAATTGTCAGCATTGTTACTGCGGAACGGATTGCATCAAGCGGACGCATTGGCAGACGTGGCTGGCTGGTTATTTATTTCTTATTGGAACATCTGACCGATAGGCGTTGCGGTTTGAAATTGGAACAGCTTTCGTTCGAGCCCTTTAGCTTTCGTCCGGCAGTGTATTCAGTTGTGTTGGTTTTAAGAAAGTTGAAAGAAGAAATGTTGGCTGTGGTTTGATTGGTAATAGTTTATTTATTCAGGATACATACTTTTGAAATCACAATTATACAGATGATTTATTTATTTGGTTGGATTTGTGAAATCTTTCTCTAAAAATTGTTGACAGTGCTGGTACGAGTATGTAATAGATAATCATCCACATTTTCTTCTAAACACCAGAAACAAATAGTCCATCAAAAATAAATGAATTGCCAATTTGTAACATTAAAACATGATAGAAACTACACTAATGTGTCAATGTATCTGGCACAGCCGTACGTAAATAATTAGCCATTTTGCTTTCAGTATCTGGAAATGAATCTAGGTTTATAGTGTAGGATGTCGAAGCCAGATTCAGGACAGAGGTTTGACGTCCTGGGTTTAACTAATTGACGTAACCCGGTCTGTTGGCGTTACTTCCTCGGGAATTCAATTTTGGTTATCAAGAAATTGTTTGTTTAGTGAATTTGTTTATTCGTTGGTCATCAACTCATCAATTAAGCCCTTATCTCAATTTATTTGTGGTCGACGTAGCATGTCTTCTTCTTCTAAACTTCTCTATTACTCATCATCGTAGCAGTCACCTCATTTCTAGCCTGGTTGCTATTTCGTAAAAAATCTGAGTCTGCAAACAAAATGTGTTACTGTGCCAGTGTTCTTATGATTAGGTCTTCTTATTTATCAGATGCTTTAACTCATTTTCGTACTTTATTCTTCGCCATAACGCCTCGAAAGTTTTTCTCACTTTTACATAAAACAGATTTTGACACAGTTTGGCATTTCCCCACCTGTCGGAGTGTTTGTGTTTACACAACAAATCGCTACTGGTTTCTGCGTGCGCGCAACTTTGGTGAACATCTTGTTTTTGCCAAACGATGCATATTTGGGCGCTATGCTATGTACATTTACGCTATTTTATCAATTTTCTTGCCAACGTTTAGTTTAGTAGTTGCCAACAGTTACTGTTTCAGTGCATGTGCGTCAAGACGACAGTTATTATGATTATAATGAAGATGTTTTGAAACTTTGAGTGGTTGATATTGAAATACATGTTCCGAAGTCCTGCTTGGTATCTATTTGCGTAAGAGTTTCTGATGTGTTTGTCGTATTTGTTATATTTGGAGATATTATGACATGCATGACCGAGTGGTGGCCAAGGTTAGGCCAAAGAAACCAGGGTCGTCCTAAAGCTCGTTGGGTTGACGATATCGTCATAGTCGCCGGAAACACGTGGATGAGGTACGCACAGAACCGGGAAGTGTGGCAGAAAAAAGGGGAGGCCTATACTCAGCAGTGGGTGATTCCGGGCTGATATGATGATGACATGCATCGCCTGTGAATGAAATATACATGTGCTTCGCATGTTCAGTGCACTTGCCTTAAGTTTTCAGTCTATGACAAACAAACCTCGGCTTTCAGTGTTTCTCGTCAGCTGCTCCATACGTCCTGACGACTGCACTTAAGATATATTGACATGCATATCGATTGACCTACTTCTGCTCTTTTGTATCATAACTATACATTTAGCTCCAATTGATTTACGCGTCGCGACCGTTTGATACAGGACGTTCGGACGAACGAATGTTGTCATTGGCTTCGTACTCGAACGTCCACTGAATGTTGAAGGTCCAGCGCGTGTCAGCCGCGCGTGCACTTCGACATCTAAGTAAACTAAAATAGTCGAGCGGCCGCGTCGTCGGCCCGGCGACCGAGATAGCCGGCGCAGTGCGTCCGCGGAGCCCTCTCGCGCCGGTTCTATTTCCAACTAATGTCCCGACGCATCCCGTAACGCTCGCGACAATAATACTGCAACGGATCACTGTGAAATGGCACTGGACTTTCAACGTTCGCGACACTTCCGCTACAGGAAACGCAAGCGAACAGCCTAAACGAAAATGCCGCACGCGCCGATCGCCGTGGCCACCGTCAACGGCATGGGCTCCAACCCACTGAAGCTACAAATACCAGAACAAAATAAAAGTGCAACCAACGGTAACGGTATCTTCTCTCCGCCGATCAATGGAAATGGATCACTTCCGCCAAACTTCAACGGACCACTGTCCCCACCAATACTGGATACAACTCCGAAGAAACCGCCTAAAGCTCCGCCGAGCAGACCCATCCTGCCGGTGAAGAAGTCCAAGACGCTGCCTATTGACTTCGACGAGAAAGTACCGCCGAATCTTTCGTCTTCTCTGTTGAATAGCAAAAAACTTTTTGTGACTAAACCTCTAAAGGAGGTCCGGACTATTAATGAGCCCAGTGGTGATAATGGAAGATACTTAGTGAGTCGCTCACCGAGCCCCTCGTACAGAAGAAGCATTTCTACTGCTTCCGTAGAGAGGGGCTCGATAGCAGAACTTGCTAGAAGACATGTGCCTGTCAGTGTATTGACATCGAGGTCTCCGAGCCCATCCTCATACAGCAGCGTCCGCAGCTCCGCCAGCCAGTACTCGACATGCAGCAGCAACGGAACCTACGTGCCGTTATCGCGCTCATCGAGCATGAACTCCACACTATACAGCAGGACGCCTACTCCTAGAAGAATGTACCCTCAAACCTGTGATATGTCTGAACGCGTAGATTTAAAAGAATTAAGATCTAGAGAACAGGCCCCTGTTGTTTTCGATGCAAACATGTCATTCGTGCTCGGATGCAATAGGCAACCCATCCGACAGAAGTTCAAGCCTGTGGCAGCTCACATGGAAGAAGGAACGTCTTCCAATTACTTGAGCAGTAAGATCGACAGTTTCCTTCAGAGAACTGACCATGTAATGGATGAATGGCGAAGATTGGGACACAAAGATGACTCTGACATGATGTTCAATGGAAAGAAGAGAGTTGGGAGATCGAAGTCAGCGACGAACATCATGATCAAGGGTTTCACGCTGTTCAGCCGGAGTGGCAGCCGAGCCAGCAGTGTCTGCCGATCCAGTCGTGGGATATCGGAAGACCGAACTACTGTCTCCGAAATGGACGAGGTGACTCATACTAATGATTAGTTCTAGATATCATAGTACAAATGTTCCAAAGCGTTCGCGATGCTCGTAAATATAAGGCTAATACAGTGTAATAAATTATCGCCGGCTGCTTGGGATAGTTTCATGGGCTACCAGTGGCGCTTGGAACTGTGGCAGTTGGCTTTCTATTACCGCACGCGCGTCGCTTGCCAAAACATTTTTTTCTCATTGTTGACTTCTCGACGGCGACGTCTCTAGCGAGATTCTGCCTTGTCAGTCAGTGGGGTATTACGACATTGTCACTCAAACTGAAACAGGAAACGTGCTGTTTTTTTCTTTCGTTTGTGGATTTTTATGTAGGAATTGTGTGCGTTTTTGGCAAGAGTTAAAGGTTGCTCGCGTTGCGAATTCGCCAGACAGTTAATACGTTGCTTGGGCCACCTACTCGCGCGTCAGTGCGTTCCAAATTTAACCTGTTATGTTTGAAATGTTGCCGCTTAGTTAATTTTCATTCAGCCTTATGATTATAGTGTCGATAACTTAGACTAACGAAGGATTACTTAAGTGTAGTATCGACGTTCTAATGATCGTGAGCGGTCGTTTGTGGCGATTAAAAAGCTGGGTGTTACCTGTTACTTTATTGTTATGGTATAATCACACAGTGCTTGTCGCGGCAGTGAGGAATTAACTACTAACGACTAGGAACATTGCAATTACGAACTTTCTAGGTAATACCATTTCTCTCTAGAGAGTCTATGGAATATTTTCAACACTTGTACGTGTTGTGGTTTGACAGGAAGCCTTGTCTAGGGCCTATCATTAAAGATTTTCATAGCAGACATTTATTTGCTATTATTTATGTTGGTACTTAATATTGGCCACCATCACGCCTCGTATACAGCCGGGTTATTGCAGAAACTTTAATGATCGTTTATACTGCGTCTAATCTGTGTCTGAAGAGCATATAAAGATAATAATATTTTAATTGTGTAATGTATTTAATAGGAAACGTTAACACTTTCACTGCTATGGCGGTTGACCCCACGACAGCTAATCGGAACTTATGGCCTCGAGGGAAACCCGTCAATTACTAGTCATAGGCGTAATAACTATGATGAGTGCTGTTTGAAACTTGAAATAACAATAATCATACCATAAAGACTGCCTTGTTGGTCTAGTGAACGCAAGCGCGACTGCTGATCATGAGGTTCTGGGTTCAATTACCAGGTGGGGCAAAGTGGTATTGGGTTTTTCCATTAAGAATTTCTCAGTAGCTTTCATTGAGCCTGGATCTGTGTCCGGCTGATGGCAATAGGCAGATAGGCTATTAATTAATTATGTTTTTTCCTACTCCTCCGCTATTATTTTCTGATTAATTTCGTTGCGGGATCCAATACAGTTAAATCATTTCTCTGGGACTTCGTCGAGCTTCATTGTCTCGGCGCTTTTCTTGTGATCGCCACTGTTGATTCTGGCTAACAGGAGTTACAGTGGTTTGGGACTAGTGTGGCGGGCTTGTCCCAAATAAAAAAAAAGATAGGCTATTCCATTAGACTAAAACATAGCTGGCGAAATGTGGGTTGGTTATACACTGCTGGTACACGCTATTTGGTACACCTCGATTCGATGTGTATGATTACAGGCCTTATGTTATGCTATGATATCGTTAAAGCTATGTGTCACTAGCAGAAATGCGTTAATTATAATCATGTTCAGTTTGTTACAGTTGTCGTGTTGACAATTTACATAGATAATTGTATGACTTGATTTGCTAAGGATAGTTCGTGACAGAATTTCACTGTAAACATCTAATTACATATATAGTTTTAATGTCAGTTTCAATAGTAGGCGGTTGTACGTAGTTAGTTTATGTGGGTTTAGTTATTACTGGACTTTCTTGACTTGTAAAGCTAACAGGTTTATTTTAACCATGGATTTAAGACAAAGTCATTAGTATGACTACCAAGAGAAGTTTATTGTTTGATAGGGATGAGCCCAAACAGAATATTATCATGTTAGTTTGCCTGAAGGCTTAGGCAGGAGGTGTATTAAATAGTACACCAACTAAGCCACGAGTTTATGTTAAAACCCCATGTATAGGGGCGAGCCTATTGAAGATGGAAACCCCAATAACCTAAGACATCCACATCCTCATAAATACGTTTCAAACGTTTCCCGTTTAGGACTGTAGCTTCTTTTTATTTTGTATTTGTTTCGAGAATTCTAAAGTGCCTGTAATTGACCTACTTACTAATATCTTCTTTTGTCTCCAGCTATCAGAAGTCGGTGGCGAGCTCACGGAGGAGCGGGCGTCGGCAGGTTTGGCCACAGAGCGGGCGGACGCGGAAGCGGCTGAGCGACTGCGCGTCGAACGCGACAACCGGGACTTGCTGGCTAACAACCAGCGGCTGCAACAAGTGGGTTCATTTTCTAGAATGTTTTTCTTCGGTAATTTCCAAATAGGGCATGAAGAACCGGGTTTCGGTCTCATGGTAAAACCGGTTTTACAATGGGACCGAAACCGGGTTTCAAATAAAACAAAGTGGGACCACCACCTCAGGGTTTCTAAATCCCGTGGGGCTGCTGGTTGTCCTAAAAGACATACCGCGGCCTGACACAAGGAGCTAAGAAGAAACATGTGTGGTTTTTAGTCAGTAGAAGTCTGACACTCCCTACCGCTTTGCCCAGAGCGGGAGGAGTCATTTGATGATTTCCCACCCACCAAATAAAAAGGGTTTCTAACTTGATGTCTTTCTAATCACTAAAGTAAGAACAAACAATACTGCATAAAGAGGTCATGGTAGACCATCAGATTTGTAGCGCTGGAGTAGAGACAATCTCCTTTATCGTAAATACCAAGTCGTTGCAAACTGCAGTTTTGAACCAGCTATCTCAGATAACATGATTGACATTTTCATCTTATCTGATACCTTCAGATAACCCATCCTTGATCTGTTGATGATAATAATGTCGTTTTGTTATAGTGAGTATAGTGACACAACAAACTAAAATCTATAAAATTCTCGGTCACTCGGTCTTTATAAATTAAACGGATCGAGCTTAATAATAATAATAATAATATTCCACAACTATCACACAACGCCATCTAGTCCCAAGCTAAGCAGAGCTTGTGTTATGGGTACTAGACAACTGATAAACATACTTATATATTTCTAAATACATACATATTATAGATAAATTACACCCAGACACAGAACAAATGATCGTGCTCATCACACAAACATTTGTCCTGGGTGGGAATCGAACCCACGACCTCCGGCATAGCAGTTAGGGTCACTAACCACTAGACCAACAGGCCAGTTAATCTTCTCCTGAGGACAAAGATCAGGTCGACGATGGAACGAGTTAACCCAAAAGAAAACTATTAAGTCGGACTTAAATAGGTTACTTACTCTTTACTTTAACGAGAATATTTCAGCTGATCTTCTTAATCCAACCAACATGTGATATTTAGAATTTGTTAAAGGCTATGCAAAAAAAAACAGTTAATTTCCTTACTCTTACAAACACTAAAAACTGTTAACAGTAGTCATCAAGAAGTTATGACCATCACTCATCTTGGTTAAAGACACTAACTCCATATGTTTTCATAGGCCTCCGAACGCCTGGAGCTCGAGCTCCTCCACTGGCGCTCCGCAGACAGCGGCGGCAATGAGCCCTCGGACTCCGAAGGTTCCGAGGCGGACGCTGCAGTCTCCGGCGACAAGTACAAGCGAAGATTCGAACGGGCACATCGGGAACTGCAGCTGCTACGGGCTCAACTGCGCAGGCAGCATGAAGATGACCTGGAACAGCTCGTCACCGTTAAGAAGCAGCTGGAGAAAAAGGTAAGGGTTCTGTGGCGATAAATATTTAGATAGAAAATAAGAAAATAGAACGTGCACGTTCTCCACAAGATGTACCGACAGTCAGACAAAGTGACAGCAATGACGATGATGGATTCATAAATCTGAAAGTCATTATATAGGAAAACGTTTTTCCAAAACACTTTTCAAAATTATTGGTCTAGGTTCCAAGTTGAAGGGCCGAGAAAGGTCTATCTAGTGATCTAGCAGCAGACTTCTTTCGATAGGATATTGATGTTGAAATGATTTACAAGTGAAGTTTCGATGTTGTCCTTATCTGAAGAATTCTTAATGTTATCTAATCTAAAATATCCTCATTCATGCAATGGAATAATCGTATTGAAACCGTGGAATAGGGTAGTTGACAAAAAAAAACTAATTAGTCCGTCACATAGATTACCAAAAAATATTCGACACGTATTTTTTCTTTTTACACGTAAACCAAAAGTGAAGACGATACAGTGCTTTGAAAACTCGTGTGACGTCACGTCGCACTACATTTTTTACCACGTAGTGCCGTCAAAAGCCCCCACTCCTGATCTTTGACGCGTTATAACTTCGTATTTTTTTTATTAATTTGATAAAACAAAAAACACGTATCCAATATTTTTCGATAATCTAACTGACGGACTAAACGGAATCATATTTTCTTGACCCAGGACACATCCCTATTGTATTCGCTCTACACAACTCCCAAGATCCAGGTTGTAGAAAATTTCTGAACTGTCTCCTGAGTATCTCTTCGTTAGAAACCATTCATCATAATTCTTCTGCCCTTATCCCAATTTATTTGGGGTCGTCGCAGCATGTCTTCTTCCAAACTTCTCTGATACTCGTCATCTCAGCAGTCACCTCCTTTCTAGCCATATCATCCTTCACACAGTCCACCCATCGTTTCTTTGGTCTACCTCTACTCTTATAGCCGTCTACATTCATACTCAACATTTTCCTCCTTTTTTATTTAGACACTATTGATTTGATTATAAGTATAAGTATTTCCTGGAAGAAATGTTTTTGCCACTCCGTCAGTTTATTAAATATTATTTATTGAACAAGTTTCAGTAAGTTCTAGACAATGTTGCTATTATCCACGGAAGTAGTAACGGTTGAATGGTCCGTGTTAACATAAATAGGTTAACGAGGAACATGCCATAACATCCTTTACTATTGTTTTAGTATTCTAGTACTCGTATTGTACCCAACCATGGAGCAAAATAACCAGTGGAGAAAGTATGGGCACGTTTTTGTTCTAAATCAAAGTCACTAATATACTGCGGGGGGAGAGGTACGTTTCGGACTCTGTGATTGGTTGACGAACTGACAACCAAATGACAACTCATTCTCTAGGGATTCCATAAAAGTAATTGAAAAAGTATCGATATCGATAATTGTTTGACTTATTAGTATTATAACGATTTGTTTGCAATACAGAGATTACGGGTTCGATTTTGAAATAAAACAGGTAATTATTAAACTTAGAAGACTGTATTTAAAAAAATATAATATATTTACTGGTTTTTAAAATGGATTAGTTTTGAATATGTTTTTCTTATATAATCCTTTGGATTTGTATTATTTTTCGTAATAAATGTCAGTCGAGTATCAATATATTTTTTTGCTACACATGAAGCTAAATCAATTAAATGGTTAGTCGATTCTACGTCAAATTGGTGAAAAAAGTAAAAGCAAATTAGTTCAAATTAATTTTGTGTGTCATTTCGTGATCATGATATCACGGGGGTAGCAAATGGGAGTTAAAATATCGGTAATTTTTTGCCTAGGACGATCCGTTTTCAAGATATTATTTGTATTCATTGAGGTATAATGTACTAGAGAAGCTATTTCAAACAAAAAATGTGCGCGCACTTGATGACAGCGGGGCAGGCGGGGGGTGTCATGTTCTCCTAAATTACTATCAATACGTGCAGATGCGACATAATGTTATTATTCTGCCTACTTGATATTGTACGTATGTACTTAGAAAATAAATAAAAATTTACTTAGACTGTAACAATAATTTTTATTTTATCTGTGATTGAATGTTAATGGCTGATTCAGTAAATGTTGATTCAAATTTGCAAATACTTCTTTCCTAATTAAATGCTTTACGGTGTTTACGGACATATAACTAAAATCACATTTCAGGGCAAGACCACTTTGCCGTATTAAATTACGTACACACGGCTACACATCAAGCTATACAAAACCAGTTAATCTTGGCCTCACTTTACTAGATCTTTTCGCACAATGAACGATCAGATTATACTGGTTTTGTATAGCTTGATGTGTAGCCGTGTGTACCTATGATAGATGTGTGAAGTGGAAGTTTATAGTATAGTCAAACTATCAATGCAATCTTCACATTTTAACTTTTTTATTAATTGTCTTGATACTGTATAAGCAAATATTATACAACCTACTATCAATTTTGACTCGCATGTAGAGGATTCGTGGCCAACCATTGAATACGTCGATAGTGTCTGGTCTGAGCATTTTATTCTTTGACATTCACGTAAAAATGGCCGCCGCGATGACATATTACAATGGAAAAAATATAATTAAATTATGTGTGTTTTAAAGATAATAGTTATATTTACTGGTGAAAAGTCACTCCTTGACTTTTACTTATATTTATTGAATTATTTCTACAGTATCTAAATGCACACGAAGGCATAATTTAGACAAGAAAACTTCACTCAAATATGTCATGTCGCAGCAACCGCTCGGCATAGACTAAAAAAAAGTAAAAAACTAAAACCCGACTACGACAAAAAAAAAACGACTCTGAAAAAGTATGAAACAAGATTTTCAGGATAGAACAAAAAGAAAAGCCGTAGTCACACGGTATTAAAGTGTTTAGGTTGGTACCTAAAACGTGTGACTACGGCTTTTCTTTTTGTTCTATCCTGAAAATCTTGTTTCATACTTTTTCAGAGTCGTTTTTTTTTTGTCGTAGTCGGGTTTTAGTTTTTTACTTTTTTTTATTTAAACAATTTTGGTGTTAAATATTTTTTTTTACTCTTGAATTTTTGTCCGCTAGAGGGCGTGATTTTAAATTTGAGCAATATTTTGGAAATGTACAAGTGAGGCCCTTTCAAATGATACCAAACACGGCGTATTTGTCTCCATTTTTATTTTTTAAGCCTTACTTTTTGTCCGCTAGAGGGCGCCAAATCACTTTTTGTGACACGTCACGTAGCCTATGTTCAGCGGAAAATTAAGACGGTTCTAACGATACCTCATACGTCGAGTTCCGATAAGTAGATTAGAAGCTATGAGGGAACAGATGAAGATACACACATACATACATACAAACATACATACATACATACAAACATACATACATACATACATAGCCAGTCAAAATCATAACCCTCCTTTGGCTTTGCCGTAGTCGGGTAATGAGGTTCAGTGCACGCACCGAAACGTGTGTTACAAAAAATCTAGTTGAGGCGTCTCCTCTAGTACGTAGTACATTATACCTCAATGTTTGTATTTAACTTATTTTGGTACAATAATTTAAAACGCCCATAACTCGGAAACGGTGCATCGTAGGACCATGCTTCTCGGACCCTAAATGGTGTATATGGCGCAGGTTAACCCGATACTGCAATAAAATTGGTAATAAAAAAAATTAAGTCCTCGTTCCATAGCTACAATCCAACAATTTTTTTTTATCCCTATCGTGTCAGTTTTTTCATAGGCCTTTGCCTCCGTTTTTCTGCACGCACGCCACTGCCAGCAATGTGTTCACATGCGGATGCGCGTATTGGCCACCTTTACTCCATAACTAAAATTGATAACGTCTGTTCCATAACTACACTGGCCTATATAAAAACATTTAAAAAAACATAATTGTCTAGGATTGCAATGATTCAAATAGATTCCAAGCAACGTGTCTAAATTTTGTGTAAAAGGCAGGCAGATATTTCATACACTTAATTTTTTTTACTGTTATGTACAAGTTTATGCCAGTATTATACACATTTGCGAGTAAAGCCAAGAGAATAAGCATGTTTGAAAATATAGCAATAATGAAACTAAAAAATATAAGGTATTTTAAGAACTTATATTTTAAATTATATCGATACCATAAACCGTCGCGATACTGCGAACTCGAACATCACTATCATGAAAGAAAGAGACAACTGCATTAGTGCAAATCAGTGTACCAGAAAGAGACAGCAATTATATGATTATTTTTTCATTGTTTTGATCAAATTGAATAGAAAACCACATAACTGTGCAATGTTATCCCATCTTTTGTGTAACTTGAAGTAGTAGTACACTTTCCACACCATTTAATTGCACAACTAGGCATTATTTTTCGTAATAAATGCTTTCAAAACGGGAGCGCGTGACGTTCGTGCGTTAGCCTACAATTTTTGCGACTGAGCAAAATTTCGCCGCGTACGCTTGATATAGTGTATGTTTGGCGCCCGCGGTAGCCCCCGCACGCGCTCTCCATTGTGCTCCATGTACCCAACTGACTAAAGTAGCTGTTGCTGGTTTTGATCGCAGACAAATACACTCCTTTCATCTGGTTTTGTATATTTTTCCTGCCGTTATTCAAAATTTGGGGTCGATAGACACACTGCTATGTCTTCTTTTCCAAACTTCTTTAATATGCAACATCTCAGATTTGATCTCCCCCTTATAGCCATTTCATCTTTCATACTCGTACAGTCTATCTTTTGTTTCATTGGCCTTCCTGTTTTCATATTATAACCATTCACAATTCATACTAATAAAAAAATATTATCTCGTCTCTACTTTCTCGTAATTCTCCTGCCAATATCCCAATTTATTTACTGTTGGTACAGCATCAATCTTCTTCTTCCATACATCTTTAAAAGCCATAATTTCTGAATGCACTATTTCCTTCTACTATTTCCCTATTTCCTATCTCCTTCTATCCATTATCGTTTTCTATGGTCTATTGTTCTCTAGACGTTCCATAAGCAAAACTTCTAGACTGGGCGGTGGCTATGGTTAGTCATTCGGTCAATCAGTTGTGCAACAGTTTCATATAAATAGATTTATCCTTTCAATTTTATTCTCTTTTTGTTATTGAATGTCAGGTTAGACATTCAGACTACTTATATCATGTAATCAGTCTATAATGTGTGTTCTGATGGAACATTGCATCCATAGACTTGCTTTCCGAGGAGGAGTGGGCTGTCACCGGTTGTAACCCAACATGCGTTTGTTGGGCTACCCAAAACTGTAAATTTTTCCCAATCAACCTTGAACCTAATGCTCCAGCGATAAAGTTGAAAGTCTATTATACATTTGATAGATTGATACAGCTTGATGTGCATCTGTAGTTTTTGGTACCAAGAAATACCGGTTTACAACCTAATTATTTTTCACTCGACGTGTTTCAATAAATTCGCTATATTTTTATAAATCAATCATAATTATTTTCGTTTAGCCTATTAAAAAGTGTTTCCGTGGTTTTAAAATAACTATCCTATTTCTACACTCGCCTGCTTTCGTTAGTAACATCAACAGTTGTTGCATTAAGAATGTTTGTTTGTCTGTCTGTCTGTGCTGATCTCGGAAAGCGGTGAACTTACATTGATGAGTTTTTGATGATAGGTAGATATGTAGGAATTACTCAATTTTTATTGTTAGGTGCAATTTCTTAGAAACGATGACTACTGTTGAGTCTGAAAAGTCGTTTGCAAAACTTAACTATGCTTCGTACACCTTCCACGCAGCGCGGGTCTGTGAGCATTTTCTTCCTAGGACATACCGGTTCCCTCACGACACTTTTCATCGATTTTAAAGCAGTCATTTCCATTTTTCTAATCTTGCGTAGACGTATCAACAAGTCATTGGAAAACTCAAAAACTCATTGCAGTTATATAGATCGATTCGTCACAATACGCACGTATCCCGCAAGGTTTTGCTAAACTGTACCAAGGCTGAGAGCACAACGACGTGTAACCATAGTACGTACACACCCTAGTTTGTGTATTGTAAACAAACTTTATGTTTACGGTTTTTCCTTTAGATAACATAACATCACCACTGTAATCCCCGAAGGGTTAAGCAGAGGTGTAGCTACCCATTAGTACACCGACATGTCACCATTTATATACCACGTAATAGGGTGCGAGCCTATTGCCATCAACCAGGCATACATCCGGACTCCCTCAGGCAGTCAGTTTCCTTTATTGCGACATATATACGGTTGAGTTATACTTAGTCTTTTTCCAACTTTAGTTGTGGGTCATATTAAAAGTTAAATAGACGATTAGTGTAAGTATTTTGGCTCAATGTTAGGAATTAAGTATGTTGAAAATGTCTAGATAAAATTCGAACTGATATTTCGTACGTCAAACTTGTTTTCTTTTTTGAAAGTGTTGTTCAACCAAGGATGAAAAATAATTTAAATATTAAACTTAACCTACTTTAAATAGTTTGTAATAAACAACTGATTAAATCGCTGCATAAGTCGAGTGATGAAATAATTTCTAAATCCTGAAATATTTTACGAAACTGAAAAATCTGCTGCATTTTATTAGTGCTATTTCTATTAACCTATGCTGTCCCACTGCTGGGAAAAGGCTTCCACCATTCCTTTCCAACTATCCCAGTGTAATGCCTTCTATGGCCAATCAGTCGTATCGTGACGCCAACTTTTCTTGGGCCTGCCTGGGTCACAACGACCGTCATGCACCCACTAGTTGACGATTCTGGCCCATCTATCCTAAATCAGAGAAAAATGTTCATCATAAAGACACACTAAGTTAATTGACCGTGCTAAAGACAACTGCATAATATTATAACTGTCAACGATAAAACGCGATAAAAACAGCTGTTCCCATCGAGATATAATACCTCAATGGCTGTTCCATATTTTTATTCGGTGTATTAATGCAATTTATGTACCGAACAACTGACTATTACTGTTAATGTTTCTTAAGATCATTTACCAAATCACAAAACATGTTTTTTTATGACGAGTCCACTGTTTTTTGAAGAGTTTCCGTAACACAGTATCAACACCCACCTACGTGCAAACGTTATTTTTACGCAAAGAATTTGTCATTGAAACTGAACATTTATACATTATTTTGGAACTAAAATAACTTTATGAACTCATTCTCTGGAATCTGGATTGCATGGAATAATAAAGATCCTTATTATGTGTCAATTAACGCGGTCTCATTCTTTGAAGTGTATGTGTGGTGGAAGAAATGAGTACAGTTAGGTACAGAAAAGTGAAAACGGAATCGACCGTCCTGGCACAGATTACGTCCTGGTATGAACGTGTGATGCGGAGGAACACAACGTGACTAAAAAAGTGATGAATATAAATGTTGATTGTAGGAGAGGGAGAGAAAAGAAAGATGTTTTGTGTGAAAATGGAGGAAAAAGGAGTGAATGAGAGCGTGACGATTGCGAGTGGAGACTAGAAGAGGAATTCGCTGTCTCTACTCTGTAAGACCTTATCGGAACCATTCTACCCTGAAGTTTACAGAACTTCTTATGTAGTATATCTTTTTAAACAACTAAACCTAATAACACAGTATTACATAGTGAGCTTTGCACTTAATTATAGCAATTACATGTAGTCGCGCGTCAAACAGTAGGCGGAGCGGGGGCGGTTTGTTTGTATGCTCCACTCTCAATGAAACGCTAATGTGTGGGAATACGCCATTAGGCATACTGTGCTGGACGTCATGTCCATTTCCTTTCATTTAATGCTGTAAATGTAAATTAAATACTCAGCAATGGCTCTTGCTAAAATTGTACCGCCTAAGGCAGGCTTGGGTTCGAATCCCTGGTCTAGTAAAGTCTGAGTCTGCCCAGAGACTTTCTTTTTCGTCATCATCAAATGACCACGCTTTGGGCGGAGCGGAAGTGAGTGTCACACTTGTACTGAAACTCAACCATGTACCTTCTGGAACACAAAGGGCTACCTTTGTGTAGCCTTTGTGTTTTTTGTAGCTTTGTGTGTGTTTGTGTGCCTTTGTGTACCATTATATTGGGGACAAGACTTACTTGAAAATATCTATTTTCCATTCAAAGTTTCAATCCCTAATTCACTCCCTTGGGGGTTGAATTTTGAAAAAACCTTTCTTAGTGGATGCCTACCTCGTAAGAGTTACGTGTGTGAAATTTTAAGTTTGTAGCCCTAAGGGTTTGGCCTGTGCGTTGATCCTCAGTCAGTCAGCTTTGCCTTTTATATATATAGAAGTTATACATATAATAATATAGGGATTACAGCCATGATATTTTGAAATGTCGCAACGAAACGTAATAACAGTAAAATAAAACAAATTCGCAATAGATAACACCGTCAAAGTATTTTTAGTGAGTATCCATGACCTAGACCACTACGCAGTCGTTGCCACCCATCCTAGGGTTGCCAAACGTACGTTAAGTGCTACCTGACCTACCTGTTACTACTTATAGTAATAATAATAATAATAATATTCCACAACTATCACACAACGCCATCTAGTCCCAAGCTAAGCAGAGCTTGTGTTATGGGTACTAGACAACTGATAAACATACTTATATATTTCTAAATACATACATATTATAGATATATTACACCCAGACACAGAACAAATGATCGTGCTCATCACACAAACATTTTTGTCCTGGGTGGGAATCGAACCCACGACCTCCGGCATAGCAGTTAGGGTCACTAACCACTAGACCAACAGGCCAGTCAATATAGTATATTATTAGTTATAGTCTATTTATATGCACTTACATGTGTTTTGTGTCTAGTGGATGCAAGCGCCTCTGCTGAGCATGAGGTCCAGGGTTCGAATCCCAGGTCGTACATTGTTATTGGAGTTTTTAATCTGGAATTTTTTAGTAGCAGCTATGGAGTCTGAATTTGTACCCGGTTTATGGTTTTAGGCCCCCCATATATTTAATGGGATCTAAATATATGTAGCTATTGAAACTTTGGTGTACGTACACCTTTGGAACCACCCATGTTCGTTCTTAGCCCTTTGTGCCGAGGACGCGGTGGTATCTCTTTCGAACAACCCGCAACCCGAACGGGACCTTTGTCTAACCCTTAATTATGTTAAGTGTTTTATATCGTTTACGAGTCATTTTTAGAAAGACGGATGTGCATAATCTCATTACGTGAAAAGTCATCGTGTCCCAGCGTGCAGCGGTGGGAACATTACAGACTGATTGCACTTTTATCTGTTGATCGGAATTCAGTAGCGATTGTAATTGCATATTGAAATGAATCGTTATCGTATGTAATCTTATTAATCGATTAGGTTATCAATATCATATCAAAATGTGTATTTGATATGTAGATTCTTCTTCTTAGGTACCTAAATACTTAAGTTTTGAGAATATTATTTTATTTCTCTACTTTTTGAAAATTAAGCATTTAATCTCGACATTACATAAATACTGAATGAAAAATAACATTGAAATAGTTTTGCAAATACGCTTGTAAACATTTTTAATAATACCACATAATCTTTCTTCCCGAAAATACTTCTTTAACAAATCATTTTAACATTTAAAGTTTGTTATGACTAATATTTTTTTTCTGTCTTCTAAGTTACGTCAGTTCTCATAATCTAGTTAGTAAATAAAGAGGCCTAGTGTCTAGGTGTACTCGTTCAATATTCATCTTTATCTCGATATATATCAGCATCCTTGGCCCGCTCTTCGGAACTGATAGCACACCTTAGATCCCGATATCATCTGCTTTATCGTCATTATTCGGTCACTTATCGGATATGTTACACGAATATATATTTTTTAATATTTTTTTGTCATAATTCGGCCTTATTTTTTCAATGTTTCACATAAAATTCGACTGTTTGTAAAAAGTATTCGATGTTCATTTGTTTTTCTCGAAAAGTGATTCTTATTTGTTTATTTCGTAACTAAAATAGTAACTCACAATATCGTAGACGTAAATATTTTGTTGAAATCCAACTGACGAAACATTAGTGTGATAAATTGTGAAGTGTTACTTTAAAAAGTTGATATGTCTAAAGTTTATTAACTTTATGCATTAAAAATGATAATAATGTATTTTAATGTCGCAGTGAATGCTTTCAACCGCTGATAGAGCTGGATTTTATTTTACTTTGTGTCATCATTTACATTATTGGGGCCAGTAAGGAAAAACATTATTTCGTTTAGTGTCTAGACGATTTATAAGGAAAGTGGAGTGTATATTGGACCCAAATGCGTTAAGTGTCGAAAGTTAAAACGAAAAGAATGTTTCGTCAGAAATAAATGTTTAAAGTTGGAATAAATTAATTTAAAAAGTGCCTGCTGGCTGCACATTCAAACAAAGTCCATGTGATTGCTGTGTGCGCGTATGAAAGTGAATTAAAATCTTCGTAATGCAAGAAGATTATTCATAAAATCCTACGAAATACCAAAGGGCATTGGCATTCTGAACTCATAATTCAAAACTGCGAAAATTTTCGCAATAACAAAAAAATCGCGAATAAAAAATGGAGGAAGAAACCGAGGTTAGTGCACTTTATTAAGAGAATGTTTTGGTTGTACAATAATTTAGTTGTTTTATCGTAATCTGTAACGTTTGGCGTCGCTCCAACGTCGGACGGGGCTCGAGTTACGTTTCGTAATACATCGCGTTTTAATACGCATTGCTGTTATTATTGCGGGTGTATGGAATATCAACAACTGTTATATTTCGACCTTCAATGGAGAACTATATTAGTCATAGCATAATTTCCCATGAATGTCTAGTGGTTTTAACTGTGACACCTTGATCTAATGGCGTGAGGTTCTGTGTTGGGTTGGATGTCAAGCTGTACCTACTATTGAGTCTTCTTGTTAAGATTTCTGACTATCAGTCTGACTTTATGCCCCATTGATACTCGTACCAGTCGCCCCAAATGACATTAGACTTAAACATATCTGGCGAAACACTAGTAATACACAGTCACACACTTCTACTCATCCGTTCGAGAAATACAGGCGCAATGTTACGTTCAACGTGCTAACGCTCTCTAGACTTTGTTGATTGGTCTGATTACTCGCAATTCGATTGCGACATGTCGGATCTACTTTTAACAAATTGGCATTTAATTCCGTCACATAGATTAGCTGACTACATTTTGCCTAGCTAGTCATTTCTCTTTACACAGATGACTCATCTTGCTGTAAGATTGTTATACACAGCATGCACACAATGCATGTTTATGTCCGGTGCCGGACGGCAAAGCATAATCAGCCTATAATGTTCCCACTGCTGGGATACAGGCCGTCTCTCAATAAGAGGGAATGGGCTTAAATCCACCAAAAGGTTCCAGTGCAGGTTGGTAGATATCACATTATCTTCGAATTATTGGTTATGGGGTCGTTAGACCTTACTGCCCACACGATACTCCTTGCTTATTCCACCATCTCCCTTCTTCCATCGAGAGACTAGGCGTACTGCAGGTTATCACCCATACCTTGTCGATGTTCCACACATTCGTACGAAACGTTTTGCTAAGTCTTTCATTATTCGTACAGCCAAGGAGTGGAACACCCTGCCTGCGTCGGTTTTCCCGAGTTCATATAACCACAATCTATTTAAGTCGCGAGTAAATAGGCTTCTTCTGGGTAAGCTCGTTCCATCGTCGACCTCATCTCTGCCCTTAGGTCAAGATTGAGGTCAAGAGTAAGTCCATATTAAATTAAAAAAAAAAGATAAAGAAGAAAGAAATCTATTATCCTCACGATGTTTTCCTTCACCCTTATATAATAATAATAATAATAATAATATTCCACAACTATCACACAACGCCATCTAGTCCCAAGCTAAGCAGAGCTTGTGTTATGGGTACTAGACAACTGATAAACATACTTATATATTTCTAAATACATACATGTATATTATAGATAAATTACACCCAGACACAGAACAAATGATCGTGCTCATCACACAAACATTTGTCCTGGGTGGGAATCGAACCCACGACCTCCGGCCGGCATAGCAGTTAGGGTCACTAACCACTAGACCAACATGCCAGTCAATGATCAAATATCGAACAAATATCGTCATAATCTTAGAACAGTCTCGGATTCCCACATAATAATTATATTAAACTTCGCTTTGCTAAGCCAGAAGTGTGGAGCACTCTTTAGATGCATGGTGTTTATTAACTTCTTTTGTTATTAACATCAGTAACTATAGTAAATTAGACTTTACTGATGTTTTCTTAATTCGACAGTAGACAAGATAGATTGTCTAATTTCTTAACTTTCAAATGTCATTAGTGGTACTTGTTTTGTTACTTTGTTAAATAAAAACAGAAACTAATTAAAATGCTGAAATTCGTGCATGTGAAGATCGTTTGTCTATTGTTTTAATCGTATGAATCTTGTCTGGAAATCGAATTTTTGACAGACTGTGTGCTTTCAGAGTTCTAGTTTCGATACCGATGCGCGATGCTAGCCTAGTTCAAACATAATGGTAGGAAGGTAGAACTGAAATGTTAGAAAAACATAACTTATGAACAACTTTATGAAGGAAAAAAATTTCGTTTTTGAAAAAAGTCAGCCGTTGTTTGTCAATATTTTCTTAGACATTCAGAAAGAGCTTCAAATCTATGCAATACAAGATTCACACCTCTTAAGGATGACATGACTCAACACTATATATAAGGTCCCATTAAAATAGGTGGACAAATTTTAACACAGCGTTCAGTAGGTCTAACCAAAGATATCTAAACAATAAAAACATCAAATAAAGTGATTTTTTTTTTACTTAAAATAAATTGCCGGCACTCTAGAACAAACTCATCCTTTATGAGTAGGTACTTAAATGCGTTTTTCTTATTATTTTTTTTACCATCGTCCTTATTTTGGTGGTCTGAATGATTTCTGAAATTTTGTCCACCTATTTTAATGGGACCTTGTTTATGTAACTAAATGCAACAAATGTTGTGATACTTGATCGGTTTAAGCCGATTTCCCATCGAAACGAATGATCAATAATTTTTCCACACCAATCTCAAACCTTATGACTTTGTTAATAATTGCTCATTTTCGTTCGTCCCCAGGTACAGGATGCATACGAAGAAGTGGAGGAGCAGAGAGCGGTGGCTGCGCAATGGAAGCGTAAGCTGCAGAAGCTGACCAACGATATGGCCGACCTGAGGTCACTGCTTGATGAACAGGTAAGAGGAGAGTTGCCTATTTTTAAAGGAGTCGTCTGTGACCTAGTTCTGACAAGAAGTGCCTGAAAACTTCTTAAGGCGTAATTATATGGCGGTGTATCTAATTTTTTTCTATCGCTTCTTTATATAATACTAGCTTTTGCCCGCGACTTCGTTCGCGTGGAATTGGCAGATTTTTGGTTTATCTCACGAAAAAAAAAAAAAAAAAAAAAAAAAACTATCCTATGTCCTTTCTCAAGTTCCAAACTATGTCTGTACCAAATTTCACACAAATCGGTTCAGTAGTTTAGGCGTGAAGCAAAGACAGACAGACAGACAGACAGAGTTACTTTCGCATTTATAATATTAGTTAGGATTTTCTCTGTACATTGAGAGGTCTGGTCTTTGTTCAAGTTTTTCTTTTGCCTTAGTTTGTGTTAAGTACTCTAAAAAAGTTAGGTTTCCTCCTTTCGTGTTTGGGTTCATTAAAACTGTGCTAAATGGCGGTCGAAAAACCATATCAGAGGCCCTTGAGGCGGTTAAGAAACTCTGACACTAGGGTTTAAGGGATCGTTAGATCTTACTGCTCACACGATAAGAAGAGAAGCCCTAATATTCATTTCAGTTAATTTTAATATAACAGGAATCTAAACTACGCTACTTATTACAGACATGTCGCAACAATCTATTGGAGAAGCGCCAGCGCAAGTTCGACGGCGAGCTGCAAGCGGCTCAGGAGGAACTGAAGCGTGAACGTAGCGCTAAGGAACGACTGTCCCGCGAACGCGACCAGGCACACGCTGAGAAATACGCCATCGAACAGAGCCTCTCTGTGAGTATTGTCATCATGATTTCTCTCAATGAGGAGCTCGTGGCTTAATAATAACTGCCACTCGGGTTAAGCCGCCCTTGCCTAGGTTGGTCTAGAGATGTGCCGTTGCCGGCAGTATTTCCCGAAGTGGGAATTTTGGTGGCAAGATTGACGGCAATATTGCCGGGAATGGAAATATTTGGGAATATTTCTTAATTATAAGTCAAATTAAGTACGGAAACTATGTTATACACTTACAATTAGCATTTATAAGCCCTAATCTTCATTGACCGGCAACTTTGGCAATATTGCCAATGATGCTGGCAATTTTGGTATTTTAAAGGCAGTGGCAATATTGTCACCAGGCACATCACTAGGTTGGTCTGGGAATGGGTGATTACCTTTATGACATACCGAGTGTTACTTAGTGGTGTGGAGGTCAGCAGAGAGGCAGTCCATGTAAAATACTAAAACATTTCTCGAAATTCAGTTTCATCTGGCTAGTCCGGAAAACGTTTGGAGGGAAGTAGAAGTTATGTTTTTCCTACTCCTCCACTATTCTTTTCTGATTAATTATGTTGCGGAAACTTCGTCGAACTTCATTGTCTCGGCGCTTTTCTGACGGTCGCCTCTGTTGTTTCTGGTACACAGGAGTTGCAGGGGTCTGGGAATAGGGTATCAGGCAAGTCTCAAAAAAAGTCTGGAAGCCGGCTTCTGGAAAGTTGAGAAAAGGTTACTCAGATGATGATAACCAGTGAAAACTAAAATCTGATCTTCACAGCCCAATTATAGGACATTCCTGACATGATAATTCAAAATGATTCCATTCATATCTTCTAATACCATAATTCCACTCACAGGAAGCTCGTCTAGAACTGGAGCTGAAAGAAGAGCGCCTGGCAGCCGCGACCCGCGAGCTGGAGGAACGAGGGGGGGGAGGAGACGAGGTCACCGCCCTCAGGAGGAGCAAGACTGACCTCGAGCGGAGAGTGCGGGACCAGGAGGAAGAGCTGGATGAACTGGCCGGCCAGATACAGGTGAGGGACTTAGTATGTAGGATGGTAGGAGGTAAAGAGGGAGGTCACCTCAAGCAGGTCTAATGGTATGACCTTTTAGTGGGTGGGAAATCATCAAATAACCTCTCCTGCTCTTGGCAGAGCAGAAGGGAGTGTCAGACTTCTACTGACTTAAAGCACCCATGTTCCTTCTTAGCCCTTGTGCCGAGGCCGAGATATCTCTTTCGAACAACCGGCAGCCTCGACGGGATGACCCTTGAACTACCAAGTATTAATCTACACTTCTACATCTACACTATCTACACTTCTACACTAATATTATAAAGAGGAAAGATTTGTACCTATTTTTGTATGTTTGTATGTTTGTAATGAATAGGCTCAAAAAGTACTGGGCCGATTTCAAAAATTCTTTCACCCTTGGAAAGCTACATTCACCCTGAGTAACATAGGCTACTTTTTATCCCTGTATTCCCACGGGAACGGGATCTACGCGGGTGAAACCGCGGGACGTCCGCTAGTTTAAAATAAAAAAAGAATAAAATTCTTCTTTGTTAAAATAACGTCGTCAATTTAGCCACAGACAACTCAATCCAGATAATATGTAACTATATGTAACTAAGTTTTTTTATGTTGTATTTATTTTACATAAGGCGTTTTTTTTTTATGTGCTCACATTATAAATCATTGTATTATGTGTCTATACGTGAGGACTTGTAATTGGCTTTCTGGTGACTATGGTTACTTCTTTTTGTTTGTGTTTATTAGCTGTAAGTCTTCCAAGTACTAAATAAATAAATAAATATTCACGTTGGTACGCTCTGGTTGCTAAATTATCAGATTTGAGAGACGTTGTCAATCGCGACTGGTGCGCATGAGGTGCTGGGTTCGATTCCCGGGTCGGGCAAATTGTCATTGGGTTTTCCATCAAGAATTTATCAGTAGCAGCCAAGGAGTCTGGATTTGGTGCCCTATTTTATGGGACTTAAACTTATCTGTGGAATGTGAGTGTGAATGTGTGTGTGACTGCATCACACCACGACGATTGAGGAAGTGGTGCAGTATCTGAAAGTGAAGACCAACTGGACTCTGAGGGTCGAAAGGTTGGAATCGCGCCACAATTAGGAGGCTAATTGGTGACGATAAGCTGGTTATCAAGCTACATAGCCTGGCCCACCGTCGCAAAGTCGCATGTCTGTCGGTCTTCTACAGACTGTACTTCGGAGAGTGTGCGCAAGAGCTCCACGAGCTGATCCCACCATCTCCCTTCTTCCATCGGGAGACTAGACGTACTGCAGGGTATCACCGATACCTAGTCGACATTCCACACATTCGAACGAAGCGCTTTGCTGGGTCCTTTATTATGCGCACAGCCAAGGAGTGGAATTCCCTGCCTGCGTCGGTTTTTCCGAGTTCATATAACCCTAATCTATTTAAGTCGCGAGTAAACAGGCTTCTACTGGGTAAGCTCGTTCCATCGTCGACATCATCTCTGCCCTTAGGGCAAGATTGAAGTCAAGAGCAAGCCCATTTATAATAAAAAAAAAAAAAAAAAAAAACAACATCAATTTTAAGTCATTTGTGGTGCGTGTTCCAACCCAACATCATCAGACCTTTTTGAAGGAGGACTTTTGGCTGAAAGGTGTCGTTTACCGATGTTTCCGAGGACGGTTACGCGACACCTCGCAGCGAAACACGACGCCAATGTTACGTGTTTAGTTTTAATTAAGGTGTAATTTGCCTGAAATAAAAATGATTATTATTATTATTTATTATTATTACTATTATACCTCTGCCAATGTTATGTGTTATAATGTAAAATGCAATGTATTGTATTGTTCCAGCTGTTGGAAAGTTCGAAGCTCCGCCTGGAGATGTTACTGGAACAGCAACGCAAGGAGGCGCGGCTGGAGGCGGCCGCGAGAGATGACGAGATGGAGGAGACGCGAGCCAACGCTGCCAAGAAACTTAAGAGTAAGCACTTGTTTATAGAATCATCAACATCATATTTTATGATCAACAGCACTGACGCGACCAAGCTATTTACCCTACAAACAAAACTAATTAGAATCGTATTAAATTGTGGCGACTAGCGACATCTATCGCAACACCTGCGTACTAACAACGATCGACAGAAATTCCTACATCGCGCTATCAACATTATCCGCGCAGAAGCCTATATAGGAGTTCCCGACTTACATATGTCGGGCAGTTAGCCCGCCGGACACAACACCCGTCCGGTCGGAGGATCCTCCCTTTTCAATGGGGGATGAGGAACTTTACACCCTGTTCCTCATACCCCCAAAAAATATTGAAGTTACTGATAGCTGTAAACCTCACTTCCAAGAACCAAATATTTTGTCCGTAACCTATCTCTGAACCAACCCACATATCTTGACAAAAAGGGAAGACGAAAATTATTTTAAAACATGAAAATAAACTTACCAACATTTATCTTATATATGCCAATTACTTGGATCTGGATAGGTATTCGTATTGAAATAAATAACTCATAAAACTAACTAGATTATAAGACTTTGTGATGAGAGCATCTAGAGATTTTCATAGTCCCTCAACTATCTTACACTTGTTAAAAGTCCATGGTTAGACCGCAATTAGAATACGCAGTGACCATCTAGAATGCTTATCATCTAAATCTACACTAATATTATAAAGTTGAAAACTTTGTTTGTTTGGTTGAACACGCTAAACTCTTGAAATAGTATATTTCATTATAAGTGCGGAAAGCCTGTCATTGCAAAGAGTTCCGACAAATGTCTACCCGAGCCTAGGCACAGCCGACGGCGAGGGTTGACAGTCGGAACAAGTTGCAATGACGGTTCCGCACGTGTACTGAACAACTATTTTTAATACAGTTGCGAAAAAATGAAGCAATTTAATAAAATAATAAAACCGTAATTGAACTCGCAAAGAACATTTTTGAAAATGGCGACAACCGTAAAAGAATATAAGCAGAGATTTACTTTTGTTCTCTTCACCCATTCTGGGTAGGCAAAGGGAACTATGCCCATACAGCCATGTCTTCAGTAGATTTTTTTTATTTATATGAAATGAAAATGAAATTTAATGAGATGAAATGGAATGAAACCTTTTTTAACTCATTGAATCAAATAATTAAATCTGATATTGAGACAAATTAGTAGCTTCTTTAGAAATATTTGCATGAATCATCAAAAACTTCTATGATTTTTTTTAATGGACATTATTTTGACAGTTGGGAAAGAGAACGCACGAGTTCGGAAATGGTAAAAAAAAAGCACGAGTACGTAAAAAATTTTAATACAGTTGCTCAAAAAGTGGCGTATTGCAGGGACGATAGCGTTCGGGATGTGGGCTATTACGTACTCGTGCTTTTTCTTTACCATTTCCGAACTCGTGCGTTCTCTTTCCCAACTGTCAAAATAATGTCCATTAAAAAAAATCATAGAAGTTTTTGATGATTCATGCAAATATTTCTAAAGAAGCTACTAATTTGTTTCAATATCAGATTTAATTATTTGATTCAAGGAGTTCAAAAAGGTTTCATTCCATTTCATCTCATTAAATTTCATTTTCATTTCATATCAATAAAAAAAATCTACTGAAGACATGGCTGTATGGGCATAGTTCCCTTTGCCTACCCAGAATGGGTGAAGAAAACAAAAATAAATCTGTGCTTATATTCTTTTACGGTTGGCGCCATTTTTCAAAAATGTTCTTTGCGAGTTTAATTACGGTTTTATTATTTTATTAAATTGCTTCATTTTTTCGCAACTATATTAAAAATAGTTGTTCAGTACACGTGCGGAACCGTCATTGCAACTTGTTCCGACTGTCAACCCTCGCCGTCGGCTGTGCCTCGGCTCGGATAGACATTTGTCGGAACTCTTTGCAATGCCAGGCTTTCCGCACTTATAATGAAATATACTATTTTGTTTGTTTGATAGTTTATATTTTATCGACGAAAGCTTTAGGCTATGTTCCACGTGGCAAAAGCTTTTGCTTAACTTTTAGAATTAGTTTAACCTTCGAGCTATGCAGTAAAGTTTCCGAAATAGGCATCTCACCTCATCTGTCCCATTTCAGTGCTAGAAAGCCAACTGGAGAGCGAGCATTCGGAGCGAAGCTTGCTGCTGCGCGAGCGACACGAGCTGGAGCGACGGCTCGCAGCGCTCGAGGAGACCGCGCGAGCTGAGAACCATGAGCAGGCGCAGTTAGTGCAGAGACTTAAGAGGTAATACACATGTGGGTTGTTCGAAAGAGATACCGTGGCCTCGACACAAAGGGCTAAGAAGGAACATGGGTGGTTTTTAATCAGCAGAAGTCTGACACTCCTTACCGCTCTGCCCATAGCGGGAGGAGTCATTTAATTATTTATTTAAACTTCATGTACAATAGTGGTACCTACATAGTTACGCCCAAATACTCGAACGTCACTCAATTATAAGTAACCCTCAAAACTCCTGCTATCTCTGTCACTCTGCGTTAAAGTAACAAAAACAGCACGAGATTTAAGTGCAACTTAAAATTGAGTGACGTTCGAGTATTTGGGCGTTAATGCCTCAAGGCATTCTCTACCAGTCAACCTTAGGGTCAAATAAGACAGCACTGTGGTAGAGTACAAAAAAAAAAAATAAGAAGAAAACTATTTTGTTATATAAATTGATATACATAAATAGGTACATACTAATACATATTAATATAGATACAGACAGAATATAATAAACTAATATAAGTATATTATAATACATACAAAACAGTCTAAGAGATTTGATTATTAGCAATTTCAACCCTCAACAAAGAAAAAAGAGATGATATTCATGCTTTTTGATAGGTCAAACGAATCTCTTGGCCTGACAGCGTTTTGGGGATTTCGGGCTTCATTGCCTACTGTAGGCGTTGCCTTAATGGTGAAAACCATCGTTTGGGTCATCTAATCTTAATATCTAGCGAAGCATACAATTAGAACCGAAGGGCCTAGATAAACTGCCTTTCTATGGACAATAATCATTATCATCCATCAACTATGTTGAGGTCGGCTTCCAGTCTAACCGGATGTAGCTGAATACCAGTATTTCACATGGAGCGACTACCTATCTGACCTCCACAACCCAATTAGTGCAGGGGAATACGTTATCCCTTGGTAAGCCCAGAAGCCCAGAACGAGTTGTCTGACTAGGGTACGACAGACAAAAAAGTCAGTAGATGATAGATGTATGTGGACGCAATAATAGCTGAGGCCAGCGGTGGCCCAGTGGTGACTTACGAACAGTAAGTCGTGGGTTCGAAACCAAGCAAGCCCATTACTTTGTGTAATTTGTATCATCACCGCTGCTCTCACAACGGTGAAGGAAAACATCATGACAAAGTCGGTCATCATGTCTTAGAACCAAAAAATTCCGAAGACATGTGACATCTACCAACCCGCACTGGGTCCGCGTGGTGGATTATAGCTCATCCCTCTTCTAGAGAAGAGGCCTGAGTCCCTGCAGTGGGAACATTATAGGCTGATGATGATGATGATTTATAATAATTGTGTTAATTCGCAGAGACCTGAAGAGATACCGCGCGTTGTTGCGTGATGCACAAACGATGCTGGAACAGAAAGAGAAGGAAGGCGGCGCTAAGGCACAGATCAGACAACTTAAGAACCAGGTATGTATTCCTACTCTTCCGCTATTCTTTTCTGATTAATTTCGTTGCGGGATCCAAGACATTTAAAGTGTATCTCGGGGACTTCGTTGAACTTCATTCTTTCTGCGCTTTTCTGGTAGTCGCTACTGTTGATTCAAGACACAAGAATTGTAGTGGTTTGGGAACAATGTAGCAGGCTTGACACCCCCTATTATATGGAACATATACATAAATTTGGTTAAAAGAATGGGTACAACTTTGCCATGCATCATAGGTGTGATGTTATAACATTTTTATGTATATATATTTCTTTCACTAATCTTTTGAACTCCACCCAATTATTACTAAAACACAACCTCACCACCATTTTCTAAACCAACCAACTGTTTCCACCCTAGGTTGAAGACCTAGAACTAGCAGTCCGAGCTGCCACAAAGGCCCGTCAGACGGCTGAGGCCGAGGCTGCGGAAGCCACCGCAGCGCTAGAGGAGGCCAGCCGAGCGCGCGGCGACGCGGCCGAGCGAGCCATGAGCGCGGCCAGGGAGGCGGCCGCGGCACGCGCACAGCTCGACGACGCGGAGGAGGAGGCCGCTGAGGTGAGCTTCACTATTGGATAGAAGGCTGTACCTTTATACGACCTCAAAAGCTTACATAACTCATTTATTTCGCAACAATCTTCTTCTTCTTAGCGTGTCGATGGATCATTCCCACTAGTTCTACTGCACAGTTCTACGATAGAACTAGTGGGAACTTTTTTTAAATATTTTTCCCACTAGTTCTACGATTCAAGGTGGTACGAAATCGTAGAACTAATGGGAACGAAAAGTCAATGAATTTTTTCGTTCCCACTAGTTCTACGCTATAAGGGTGTTACAAAATCGTAAAACCAGCGGGACTCAAGTTTCTCATTCGTTCTATCACACAGTTTAGGATACAACTACGGCACAAACTACCAGGAGAATAGAAGTAGGCAAAAGGTCTTGAAAACATGTTTTTTTGGAAATGCAAAAAAAAGATGGAGGTAGTAAAGTGTGGTAAAGTCCCACAAACTACCAGGAGAACAGAAGTAGGAAGGAGGTATTGAATCTTTTTTTCTTCTTTTTTTTCTTTATTTAAAAAAACTAGTAAGGCAAATAATATGACAACTTAAATTGAGTCAGCCCAAAATTTTGCGACGAGTTTGGCATTTTCAGTTCTGACCATTAGCTCCTGTGATGTGCAAGTAGCTGGACACAACAATAATATACATTGAGTAGAAATTTTGTAAAATAAAACAGTATTATTAAAACATTATAATCAAAAACATGTTTAACGCCCAAATACTCAAACGTCACTCAATTATAAGTAACCCTCAAAACTCCTGCTATCTCTGTCACTCTGCGTTAAACTAACAAAGAAAGCACGAGATTTAAGTGTAATTTAAAATTGAGTGACGTTTGAGTATTTGGGCGTAAGTGTCTTAGGTTGCTTTTGCAACTTACTACTGTTCATATTTACTCTTCATCTATATAAATAAAAAAAGAAGTCCTGACTGACTGACTGACTGACTGACTGACTCATCAACGCCCAGCCCAAACTCTTGGACCTAGAAAGCTGAAATTTTGCACAGAGGTTCCCTTTAAAGTGTAGACAAGGAATAAGGAAGGATTTTTCGAAATTCAACCCCTAAGGGATTTAAATAGGGGATGAAAGTTTGTATGGAAAATCGTCATTTTCACGCGGGCGAAGCCGCTGGCAAAAGCTAGTGTAATATAAATCTGACTAGGTATTAGCAAACTCAACTTCATTTAAGACCAATATGTACCAATACTTATTGCAAAAGTATTGTTTATTTAATTATCAGAATAATAATTAAAATACATATTTATTTTGATTTCTTAATAATACATATTACATTAATTAAAAACTATAAAATAAACTAAACTAACGTTTCTAGACAGTCAACTTGCCTTAGCTTGCCGTTACGTTTACCCAAAGCTAGACGTATTGGAGTATTGGAATTGTCTATTATAGGATATAATATATTCAGTCTATTATATTCCCACTACTGGGTCCCAGACCAAGCTGATTGACAATCCATTGGTAAGACTAGTTTTCAGGTTTTTGGTTCACTGACTACCTGTAACATCAATCAAAGTTCTACAAATGATTGCCAGGACCTACAGGTTAACATGCTTTCCGAGGCACGGCGGAAACTCGGTACGTAATGGATGGTCACCAATCTCCTACTAGACCTTGGTAAACGCTGATTAACCTTGAAGATCGATCCGTGCAGCTTTTTGTATTTATCCATGCAAAGTTGTACTCGCAACCAGCGTGATAGTATGACCAGATGTATGCATGTGGACGAGGCAAAAGGAGTATGTAAGGATCGTAGCTGGTGGTGTTTTGTGATTTCTACCCCTATGGAAAAAGGGCGTAAGTTTATTTAGGATGACTGCTGGTTATTTGACGGCACGGTTAGCGCAGTGGCTCAAGCAATGGACTGCCGCACTGCGTGTCGCGGGTTCGATCCCCGCACGGAACAAATATTTGTAAGACCTACAGATAGTTGTTCCGGGTCTGGGTATTTGTGTGTGTGAGTTTAAATGTTTGTGAACGCACCCACGATACATGAGAAATTCCTAGTGTGGGGCTTAAAAAAAAAAATTTAATGACCGATACTTAAACACAGTCATGATTGTATTTATGATAACAAACAACTTTTACTATGGGACTAAAACTGAAATCGCAAAAAAACAACTGTTTTTTTTTCGGTCGCTTATAACTAGTCACCCTATATAAACTTATTCCTTTTCGCCGTAACAGGTGGCTTTCTACTTCAATAGGAAAAGGGTGTGATTTTAAGTATGTATGTACCTGTAACAAACTAAGTCACAATTTCTCACCAGCTCCTCAAGAAGTACCGCACGAGCACGAGCGCCCTGTGCGCGGCGCAGAGCGAGACGCGCTCGGCGTGCGCGCGCGCACAGCTCGCGGCAGACGACGCACGCGCCGCGCGGGACAAGCTGGCCGAGCTCACCGCTCAGCTCGCGCAGGCCGAGGCCGGACACACGCATGGACACGCCGAGGCCGAACGACGACTGGAGCTTAGGAATAAGGTATGTGTCTTTATTTTAATCTTTTATTATTCAATAACACACTGTTACAATCGTGTTCCACTGCAGGGCAAAGGCCTCCTCCATTATTTTCCAACTCTCCCGATAGTTTGCTGTTTTTTTGTTTCGTGGTACCTACTAAGTACTTTCGATAATAAAAAAACTTATTGTAAATTGCATCTTACTTTTGCATACAGCCACAGCTCAGCGAAACACTATGAAAATTATTTATGTGGCTATAACATATCGAATAACAGAAAACTGTACATTTTTATTATGAGTGACCGTTTTGAATGAAGTCTGGTACCTAATTCTATTTTCTAAAAAATAAAGTGAAAATCCGCATTAATTTTATGACCGAACAAACTACGTTCGTTGGAACTATAATCTGCATGAATCCGGTCCTGCAGGGCTATTGCGTATCTTTTAATGACAGTGGATAACATATAGTGTCTATCAAATAACTGTCAAATGGTGAGTTTTAAGGGTAAACAAGCCAACGGCACGAACTAGTTGGTGGGCGGGGCTAAAATGCATGCTATTTCATCCGACATCACGAGCGAAATGCATAGAGCGAAAGAGACACAACTAAAACGGGCGCGCGATTGTTTCTATGCAAACCTTTGGTAGTATGGATACCATGAAAAATCCATTGAATGTATCTGTTCAAAATAAAATAATTTGAATTCTTTAATAACTAATCGATGTCTGTATGGTTTCGCTTTTTTCATTTTCGTACTATATACGTAACTTATTTACGCCCAAAGATGGTTAAAATTAGTGCTAAAATATGAAAGTTTCGACGCTCATAACTTCCAAACCCATATTTTTTTTCCAATTCTGCTTCCATAGAGACCTAGATAATGACAAGGCCAGTTGATACAATTTTTAATTTTGAACCTACACCGTCAACCAGAGGAGTAATCACCATACTACGTTTGTATGGAAGAATGACTGGCTTGTGCAACCTTAAGAAAAAAATGTACCAAACCATAACCAATTTACAGTTAATTTATGGACACTTATGATAGCCACTGACATAAAAAAGATACGCAATAGCCCTACTGATCCCCACTTTTAATCAACCTCATCTGAACCACCCTTATGTCTTCAGGAACTAGAATCCAGCCTGGAGCTGGAAGCCACAGCCCGGGCGCGGCTGGAGGGGCAGCTGTCCCGACTGCGGGAGGCACACGAACAACTCGCCACAGAGTTAGGTACCGCGCGCGCGAGGGAGCAACACACTGCTGATGAAGTACGCAAGTTTACCCGCCAACTGCGGTGAGTACCACGAAAAAATATAATAATTATAAATGGGAGAATTTAATGAGATGAACTGAAAACCCATGATGTCGCATTGATGCAATACACTACATTAGTAGTATTTAAAATAAACCGGAACACTTTGACACCTGTCAACAAAAAATTACAAAGTGACAGATGTCAAAAAGTGGCGGGAAAGCAACTTGAAAAGTTGAAACTGACAGCTGCCAAACGTACGTCAATGTCACGTTTTTATGTAGTTTCAAGCCATTGATTGGTTGAGAATTGAATTGAAATTAACCCTTGAATCTTGGTAGATTGTCATTCGGGACTCGGGACTGCTCTCTATAGATGTCCAAACAACCTTGGAATAGTACTTTTTTTATGTCACCTTAGGCTGTCCCACTGCTGGGCAAAAACCTTTCCAATGGCTTTCCAAGTTTGTTTACGAATCGCCTTCTCCGTCCAATCTGTTAAGAATGAGTCCAGATCGTCACGCCAGCGTTTTTTAGGCCGTCTCCTGGCACCACTGTTTGACGATCTTCGCCCAAAATCGAAACATACTAAACACATTTTCCCCTACAGTGAACTCAAAGAAGAGAACAGCGCTCTAACAGCTAAGCTGAGCGAGGCAGCGCGCGCTAAGCTAGCGGCCGAGGCCTCCGCGCAGTCCGCCGCAGCCGACGCCGCCCTAGCGCGGGACGAGGCGCGCCTGGCCGCGCGACGCGCCGCCGCGCTGCAGCAGGCCATCGCCGGGGACCTCTCCAGTCCCGGGGACTCCAGGGATACCGACAGGTAACATACACTAAGTATTCATTGAGATAAGCACAGGAATGAAACGGAAAAAAGAAACCAAACAAAGTAGGTAATAAAAAATAAAAATGTCAATTTAGACCTGTACCAAATCAAAAGCCATCTCATCATCAGGCAATTCATCATCAGTCAACCTTGTCTTCTTTGGGGCTCTTCTAATAGGTCTCCATCTTAAGAAGTATGATGAATAGGGTGAACAATTCTTTGTCCTTTTTTTTAAATGAAGGGT
Organism: Diarsia dahlii; assembly: GCA_949775195.1. NCBI lineage: Eukaryota > Metazoa > Arthropoda > Insecta > Lepidoptera > Noctuidae > Diarsia > Diarsia dahlii. The sequence continues at coordinate 6,213,552 of OX459210.1, read as the reverse complement.
TCGACTATGGGCTCTTCTAAATAACCCAAATTAATTCCATTCAAGATTGGCTTTATAGTCAATTGAATTTAATTATTGTTTTGAACATAAAATATTTTAGTAAACTAATAAAGTTGTATGTTTTCCAGCGACAACGACAGTTACAGTTCAGACGAATCGATCGGCACGTTCTTAGCCAACCACAAGCTGAGCCCGTCAGCGCCCTCGCGGAACAGCGTGCAACTTGATACACAGAAGTATGTAACAACATTTTGCATGAGCTCCATGTACATTATGTACAGAATTACATAATCTGCAAAGTATAGTCAAATTAGCCAGGGAAACTGCAGTCTCGTTGGGTATCGAAATCGGAACATCATATTTAAAAATTGTTATTCCACCATAATGTACATTGCGATCAAATTATCTTGGCAGCTCTGAACATAGGCTTTGCGAAATTTTACGCATGTAAACTTGGGAATAAAACTGTTATTGCCAGATAAACCAATACTTAAACGATCAGAAAATATCCAATTTAAACAGTGAGAAATACAAATTAAATAAATATCATAACACTTTTATACATTCGTTGTAACAAAATGACCTGCACGAAGTTCGGAGCTGCCAAGATAATTTGATCGCACTGTACGTGAGTCTGTAAGGTGTGTATGACAAATGAAATAAATGTGATTTTATAAGATTATTGTTAATGAATCGTTACGTCTGCGATATTTCGCTAGCTAATTTAATATTACCCTCTATATGTCAAAGTGTTTGGCTAATTAAAAACCAAAATCGTCAAAGGGAGTGAATGATGTTTTCTGGTATCTAATAAGAAGGAAGAACTTTATGTTAATAGGTAGCGAAGCTCAGAGGCACATGGTTCAGTTATGGCGATAGTAACTAGCCTGAAGATATTCTAAAACGATTTTCTCATGTCTATCTTTTCCCCACAGATCTCACTCGTCGGGCGGTCGCGAGAGCCGCTCCAGCGTGGGCTCCAGTAAGCAGATGAGCCCCACGAAGGAGTCGTTCGCATAACAGCAGCCCGCCGGCGCCGGCCTGCTCACGCGCGCACTGCCCGCGCTCTGCGCCGTCTTCTGTAGCCGCAACCCGCCCGCGCCGCATCTAGTGCCAGACTGAATTACTAACCCAACTTCACCATTGACACCTGTCAAACATGACAATGACAGCTGTCAAACATGACGGATAAACATTGACAGCTGTCAAACGTACGTCAATGACAGGTGCCAACAAGTGGCAGAAAATGTGAATGTGTGAGATCAGAGACTCCTCAGTGCGAATGATATTGTTCTCTCATTAATTAAACAAGCACCCCATACCAGCGATGATTATAATACAATTATACAGCGTAGCAATAGTACTCGACGCTTGGAATTAAATGTAACGATGGCTCCTAAATTAGACTGCTCAGTAAAACAATAATTATTACACTTTTTGAACGTCATACATTTATCGATTATACATTCGAATCTTTCATGTATTCATAGAAAAGCTTTTGATATGAAATTATTAACGCGTTTGATAAATATATTAGGTAATTCTGTGTATTTAGTTACAGATGGCGCCGGTGTCCTAGGCAGTGTTGCCAGGTTATAAAAATGAATGCATTCCAGATTAAAAAAAATATCTTTAAAGAAGAGCTTCTGAGTACTACATCGGCGCCATTACCTAGGCTTGGACTTTAATTTATTTAGCGTAGAATTTTGTAGGAAATTAATTATTATCGGTTAGAGATCGCGCGGCGACCGGCCAGCCAGTCAGTATTTAGACGGCCTAGTGGCGTGTAACTTACAAAATAATATTAAGTTCTTTGTTATTTAGTTAGCTAACTTTTGTAAATAACTAGATGGCATATACATTTTTATTATTTAATTTGTAATATTCGTGTGATCAGACTGTTAAACTATGATTTATTTGTTACAAATGAGTTGTTGCTTTATAGTTGACTTGAAACATATCTGATAGGTACATAGAACATGTTTTTTTAACTTCCTTCACGACTGGTTTGTTTTATAGTAACTTTAATATACACTAGCTGATTATTAAAATGTACTCCTTAATAGTGTATCTTGTAATTGTGTACTACATTATTCAGTCTATATATACGTATTATGTGTATGTGTCTGTAACCATATTATCAAATTGTCTATTAATGTGTATGTACTATAATGTGATGAAACGTTACTGCATTCAATACTGGTTGTAAAATGAAATTATTTAATAAAGTAACTGAAATTAGTACCTGGCTTTATTGACGTGACAACGTCTTATAAATTGGTTTGCCGGGTGACACTTCAAGAAACTGCGTTACGCTCCGCTCACGTTATGCGCTCACAATGAGAGCGAGTGAGAGGCACGCGTCCCTTCCACTCGGGCATGGTTAGCCCGCCTAAGAGCGAGAGAGACAGACATAAAAAGTGAAATATAATATAATATTCACATTAAAATTATTTTACCACTCAAAGTCGTTGTCACGTAAAACTTTCGCCCGTTTATCGACTTTACAGGCAACCAATTTTTTTTTTTTACTCTGTAATCTAGTTATATGTATCTGGCTTTCGTGGACTACACAAAGGCTTTCGACAGCGTCAAACACAGCTCAATATTCTCAGCCTTACGAAGCCATGGTATACAAAACTTTTATAGATCTTTTGCAAATTATTTACAACAATAGCTCGGCCAATGTTAAATTGGATTCTATAGGCTCAGCAATCAAACTCAACAAAGGAGTTAAACAATGTGATCCGCTATCTCCAAAACTTTTTACTAGCACCTTCGAGGTCTATAGAAAGCTTGCAGACTGATGGACCATTCAAGTCATTCCGATCGGGGATAAAATGTTATCGATCATATTACTAGAACAAATGTTCCAAGACCTGAGCACTGCAAGCCTTGAGGTTGGACTGACGATGAATCAGTCAAAGACTAAAGTTATGACCAATACCGCTATACATTAGGGTCGGGGTCGATGGGCAGGAAATACACTATGTCGACGAATATATTATATACCTGGGTCAGTTAATTTCCTTCAACAACAGATAAGATAAAGAGATCGACCGTCGCGTTGAAAATGCTTGGAGGAGCTACTGGTCCATGAAGTCGTTTATGAAGGGTGACCTACCTATCTCACTGAAACTCAAGCCCGTCAACATGTGTATCCGGCCTATCCTAACCTATGGCACACAGACTTGGTCTTTGACGGAAGCTCAGAAGTCCAAACTCAAGGTTTGCCAAAGAGTGATGGAGCGTAGCATTTTAAACAGCAAAATCACTGATCACATTCGTAACATCATAATACGGTCCAAAACAGGCAACGCCGATGTTGGCGATAAGTCTGCGAGGTTAAAATGGGACTAGGCGGGTCACATTTCCAGGAGAAGTCAGGACAGATGGGCCAGAATCGTCCCACCCTGGGTGCCTGAAGACGGTCGTCGTCACCGAGACGGCCGGTGAAGCAAGCGATTGGCAAGAGAAAGCACAACACCGGGAGAATTGGAAAGGAATGGGGGAGGCGTTTGCCTAGCCGTGGGACACAATAGGCTAATTAAAAAAAATAACAAAACCCAGAAACAATTTGAACGAGAAGTAAGGAAGGAAGAACAATTTAAGAAGTTAAAATTTTATTCGGCAACACGCTAAACGGACGCAATGATGCGCAGTGAATGTTATCGTACGTTTTAATGATCAATTAACTTTATACTTGCTTAGTAAGTATACCAATACTACCCCACTAAAAGGCTTGAAAGCTGTTCACTACTGCCCTGAAAATCAGGGTAGTAATGCGTTCATTACTAACGCGTTTTGTTTTTTTTTTAGTCTTGATGACGTTAGCAACCAAACAATTTAATTTATGCAGTGGAAAAGTGAAAAACAAGCTAAGTATAAAGCAGGATATTTCACTCGAGGGTAAGATAGATAGATAGATAGATAGATAGAATACTCTTTATTATGTACACCAAATTTCCAAAAAAACAATAGTAAAACATTTTACAAGGGGTGACACAATGGGCGGTCTTATCGCTTAAAGCGATCTTTTAAGTAAGTAAGTACAGATTACTAAACTCGTGTGGTTCACGGCCCTCCGCTTCGCGTCGGGCCTCAAATGCACGCTCGATTAGTAATCTGTGCCTTACTCCCCTTGGTGAATAAATAGCTATTCCTTCACACTTTTCAGGCTTAGTTAGGGATATCTACAACAAAGTTATTAAATTAATTAGTACGGGTATTACGGATATCAAATGGGTGTCATGGGAATATCACATGAATATCATGTTCCTACTACTCAGGGACTCAGGCCACCTCTCTAGGAGAGGAATAGGCTATAATCCACCACGCGGGCCCAGTGTTGGTTGGTAGATGTCACATATACTGCGCGCCGCGAAAGCGTTCGGACGTGTACATTGTTGGGTGTAAATTCACTACGTTTTTGTCTCACTAGATGGGTACGAAATGTAACGGCTGCGATGCCGATATTACCGACAAGGTGTTTATGGAGTGTTCTCAAGGAAAGTGTAAGAAGCATTACCATCTCATATGTCTGGCTGTGACGACGGAGAAGTATGAGGCGTTTACAGAAGAATACAAGAAAAAATGGGTGTGTCCATTATGTGTAAGCACTGTACCTAAACGAGGGAATTCCGATACGCCTGTTCGAGGAAGTATAATTACACTGGATACAACTTTTACGGACGGTGCAAGTGACTGCTACGTAAACACTCAGCGCGGTAGTCGTCGCAACCCGAATCATTCAGAAATTGAACTTATTGAACACGTTATTAGACCATGGGAAGGACTACGGGAGTTTCGATTGGAAATAATCGCACGTCTGGATGAACAAATAAAGCAGTATGCCTTGCTTCAAGATAGATTTATCAAGACAGAGACTGAACTGCAAGATTTGAGAAAAATTATGGAGGTAATTAATTCAGATTATGAGTTTCTTATGACATATTGTGGGTTTACCCAATGCAACAGAGTTACTAATTGTAATAATCGCTGTTTGGACTTAGTATTGAGTACATTTGAGGAGGGGGAGTGTGTGAGTGTACGCACGGCGGAAGCGTCGCTCGTGCCGGTGGACGCTTATCACCCGCCGCTGGAGGTGTCCGTCAGCCCGTGTTTACGTGCAAATACCTACTTATAGCCAAAGAGTACGTCGACATCGGAAGCGCGCACACAATATGTCAGTTGGAATTTTAATAAAGCTGATTTTTTCCTATTATATTCAAGGATCGCATCCATCGACTGGACTCCTTTATATAACTTAGATTTAGATATGAGTTTAAAGTATTTTTATGACACGATTTATTCAATTATAGATGACTGCGTTCCCAAGAAAAAGCGAAGTCGTGTACGCTCGAGGTACATTTACCCCGAGTGGTATACGGGTGAGATAATTCGCGACATAAAACTCAAAGCTGCTCTTCATAAAAAATATAAAAGTAGTGGCTTGGGGAATGATTACGAAATGTTTGCTCAGTGTAGGAAACTAGTTAAAGGAAAAATTTTAGAAGCACAGGAACAATATCGCCTACGTATGCAAAACCAAATGTCGATCGACCTTAAATCTTTTTGGGCTTATGTTAATTCTAAAAGACGTAACATTAGCAGCCAAAAAATTTTAAAGAACGGACAAGCCTTGACATGTGGACAAGCGGTTCAAGAATTTGCTGAGTATTTTTACTCAGTATACAATGTAGGTAAACCTAGATTAGATGTGGATGCGGCGATAGTGGAAGCGGGCAGTCAAAACGGAACAGGGCGGGTTCTTCTTGACAGCTTGGAGTTGCATGACGTGGTACGCGCCTTGCAGAAACTTAAGCCGAAAAAATCGTCAGGGCCTGATGGTATTCCGCCGTACATTTTTAGGGACTGTCGAATGGGATTAGCGAGACCGCTAGTGCACATCTACAATCTTTGCCTTAAATCAGCTGTGTTTCCCGAGATGTGGAAGACTACCCGGGTCATACCGGTACCGAAGGGAGGTTCGGGAACTAAAGTTGAAGAGTACAGACCGGTTGCAGTACTGTCAACAATGGCTAAAGTATTAGAATCTGTTATTCACAGGAGCATTTTCCAGCAAGTTACCTCGCAACTCACAGACGCGCAGCATGGATTTAGGCCGACGAGAAATACTACCAGTAATTTACTCGGCTACATGGCGGATGTGGTGCCGATAGTAGACAGTGGGGGGCAAGCCGATGCTGCATATTTCGACTTTAAAAAAGCGTTCGATTTAGTCGATAATGACGTGTTACTGAAAAAGTTAGCAGGGATCGGTTTCACCCCGCATCTACTTAAGTTTTTTGCTAGTTACATGGGTAACAGACAACAGTATGTTGACTATGCGGGATATCAATCGAACGCATATTATACTAGATCTGGAGTAAGCCAGGGAACAAATCTAGGGCCTCTGGAATTTCTCTTAATGATAAATGACCTACCAAACGTTGTGCAAGATGCTAAGTGTTTACTGTTTGCCGACGACCTCAAGCTTTATCTCCCCATCACAAACGTGGATGATTGTGAAAGACTGCAGAGAGATATAGACAGAGTGGTAGCGTGGAGCAAGAGTAATCTCCTGCAGTTTAACACATCTAAGTGTGTGACCATAAGTTTTTCGCGTGCACATACACCCATCACATATACCTATACGGTGGACGCTGTGCCGATGGATAGGGCCACTGAAGTGAGGGACTTGGGAGTGCGATTCACCACTGGACTCACATTTCGTGATCATATAGTTAAGGTGTGCAAAAAAGCATATAGAAACTTAGGATTTGTGCTTAGAATGGTCAAAGGCTTCACAAATATTAAAGCTATAACGGCATTATATAATGCTTTAGTAAGAAGCCAACTAGAATGTAATGCAGTTATCTGGGCTCCACATGAAACTAAGTATAGTCTCATGTTGGAGCGAGTACAAAATAAATTTATTAGGTACATGTATATGAGGAAATACGGGGTATATCCATTTTATCCATTGATGTGTCCAACTCTATTTGTCTTGGGAATGGTCGGATATAATGAACTAAGAGTCAGGAGGCAACTCACACTAGTGACTTATATTTTTAAGCTAATTAGAGGGAAGATACACAATGCGGAAATTTTGCGAAGGGTGGAGCTAGCCGTGCCAGACGGGTATGTAGGTCGTCGTCGTCAGCCGCGGCTGCTGGTAGAACCGCGCGCGCGAACTAACTTGCTGCGCGAGGCGCCGCTCAGTACCGCGCTCCGCACTCTCAACCTCATTGCTGAGGTAAATTATTTTAATTTTAAGTCTGCAACAATATCGCATTGGGTCTAGCCTGTAAGGATATTTGTATGTATAGAGAAAAATAAATAAATATCTCCGATTTTTTTGGTTCTAACATAAACCGGCGCGACGGCATGTTTCCTCACGATGTTTTTCTTCACCTTTTTGAGAGCAGCGGCGATGAAATCAACTACACATAGTAATGTGCCTGTCTGGCTTCGAACCCACGACTTATTGTTGGTAAGTCGGGGCCGCCACCACTGGGCCATCACTGCTCCTGTGTTATAATTATAACGTATTCTTGAAATAACACGTTATAAAAAGTGTATTCAATAGTCTAACTAATTGAATATCACTAGTCTAGACCCGTACCCGGACTTGTGCCCGTTATAATGATAGCATAGATGAGTTGTAATAAAACAAAGCAATGCGTTTAACATAATTTATTATAACGTCTTACAATAAAGCGTTTGCTTCACAAACGTTGCCAGCTATAATAATAATAATGAACATACGACGCGCACAATTACAGCCGAGTCCAGAACATTCTATATAAACATAATTTCATTTCTTTAATCTCTGCTCAAAAAATGTAAATAATTATTAAGATTTCATTTATTGCTTCTAGTTATTAATTTTATTAAGAACCAGAATAAATTAGCTGCATAAACATATAATGTAGCTTTAATTTCTATTTTGATATTTAATTCGCCCGACTCGTAAAAACCCGCGCTCCCATAATCATACATCAATAATGGAATTTACATATTAAAAGTCTTTATAACTTACATAGGAATACTTTCATAACTTCTTAGACCAACATATACACATATACTTGTGAGATTACGACTTGATGATAGCTTCGTACGCTTGGAATATGCAGGACGCGACTTCCACAGTTCTGGATTTGAGGCTGAGAGTTGCTTCGGGGTTGCCAGGCTGTAGTTTAAGTTCTAGAAGTACCCAGATGTTGTTTGTTAGTTTGAGGGATTGGTAGAGCATGTCTTGTCCTTCCACGTTTCGTTTCGCGATGGTGTAGATGTTGTTAAGGGTCATTTTCTGTGCGATGGTGTCTGCGTTGCCGGTGACGTTTGAGAGCGTGTGTTGGACCTCGTTCGCGGCGGGGATCTCTTTCCAGGTGGTGAGGAAGACTCTCTTGTCCAGCTGTCCGTCCTCAGTGAACAGGATGTGTACGGGAATGAGGCACGCGAAGTAGAATACGTCCACGTTGTTCTTTATCGCCACCTGTTAGGGAAATAAGGAAATTAATAAATTGAGAATAATATTGTTCTTGTGTGTCGCTGGCACGATAGCATTTTATATTTTTTTGTCCATAACTTCGCCACTTCCACGGCCTTAAAATAAAGAATATTGAATATCACCGACCGTGAGCATTGTGATGGGAAGAGACAGAAATTCGAGGATGCTTGGTTGAAGACAAGCTTTGGAGACACGTTGAATTTCCTGAGTGAAATTTCAGCAGTAGTGTAGTGGTTACCTGCAGGTTGTTGAGTGGTTCCATGCGTTGCACGGGGCCGGACGTGGCGAGTGCGAGCGGAGCGTCTGCCGCCGCGCCCGCAGCCACCGCGCCCACACTCAGCCCGCCGGACGGGAACACGCCGAAACTAGAAACATATTTACTTGTTAAAACATCAATACAATAGTGATACATAAGCAGACTAAGTTATCATCTGCCTCGTCTTGCCTGGTCTTTCACAACAATGCAGCGTCGTGGAAAATAGAAGAAAACGTGTTGCGCCGACCACAAATAGAATGGGACAAGGGCGGGAAGATGTCAATTAAATACCCGGTCACAGTTAAAGCAGTAGTTGACCGGCAGGGTTGTAGGTGTAGGTGTGCCTTAACGCTTGCGCTATTAATCCAACTGGTTGGGAGAGGCTCGCTCTGCATAGGTAGTCTTGGCGCTCTACTATTTACAAAAATACAAAATCTTTCGAAAAACAGCGAATCGAAACACTGTACGAAAAGCGCCAAATACGTTTGTCATACTCATTTCGTAAAGTAACTGCAAGTTAGCTGGCTGTAAACATAATACCTTGTTTGACCGTTAAATAGTAGTACAATATAAGGAACCTGTTCTTGTTGAGTTGTATGGCGAACCCGCTCATGGCCTGCATGGCTTTGTTGGTGAACGACATCTCCATGCGCGGCTGACCGTTCTGCCGAGTGAAGGTGCCCCAGATCTCCAGACCTGCAAGTGTTACCACGACGAATTATAATATAACATCATAATCTATCTATCTATATATATAAAAAAATGTTATGTTGGTTTGTGTACGCTTCAAAAACTCAAAAAGTTCTGCACCGATCGAGCTGAAGTTTTAGAATGATATATAATCCGCATCAAGGATTGTTTTTACAGTATCCACGCGGGAGAAGCAGCGGGCATCAGCTAGTTATATTATATATTTAGGAATTAAAGATATCATCACAATAGGGGATCGGACTGGGTCAAAATAATATGATTCTGTTTAGTCCGTAAGTTAGATTATCGAAAAATATTGAATACGTGTTTTTTGTTTTATCAAATCAATAAAAAATTACGAAGATAAAACGCGTCAAAGATCTTGGAGTGGGGCTTGAAACGTCACTTGTGTCGTCAAAATGTACTATCATATGACGTCACACGAGTTTTCGAAGCAATGTATAATATTTAATTTAAGTTTACGTGAAAAAAGAAAAAATACGTGTCCAATAATTTTTGGAAATCTATCTGACGGACTAATTAGTTTTTTTTTGTTCGATCCCCTATTATCAAAAGCTTGTTGGTCTAGTTGTCACAAGCGTGACAACTGAGCAAGAGGTTTGATTACCAGGTTGGGCAGTGTTATTTGGGTTTTTCCATCAGGAATTTCTCTGTATCAACCACGGAGTCTGTATTTGTGCACGGTTGATGGCGATAGGCGGTTGGCGAAATGCGGGTGTACTATTAGGTATACCTTTGTATTTAGATGTCAGGCTATATTACATAAACAACGCAATTAGAAAGTCTAATTTAAAAAAATTGAGTTTGATTAGCTCTAGAACGAAAAACGATACGAATCATGACGTAATAGCTGTAGGACTCGGAGCCTTATCTATATAAATAAAAAGATAAGTCCCTGACTGACTGACTGACTCATCAACGCCCAGCCCAAACCCTTGGACCTAGAGAGCTGAAATTTTGCACAGAGGTTCCCTTTATAATGTAGACAAGGAATAAAGAAGGATTTTTCGAAATTCAAACCCTAAGGGAGTTAAACAGGGAATGAAAGTTTGTATGTAAAATCGTCATTTTCATCGGCAAAAGCTAGTCATCCTATATTTAACGAACCTTTTCCTTTGTCAGCAGGCAGCCAGCACTGTTTGGGCGGCACGTAGGATGCGGGGGCCGTAGTGACACCGAAGATGTCTCCCAACAGACCGGTAGTGCCTGATGTTGTCGCGGGCTCGGGACCTCCGCCCAGCTGGGGAACACAATCATTTATACATTTATTGTACAGACTATAACATCAGGGCTGTTATACCGAAAGGCACAGGTTGTTTACCTGAGCCTTTTTTATTTTTGTTCGGTGGCAAATCATCAAATGGCTACTCCCGCTCTGGGCAGAGCGATAGTGTCAGTCTTGTACACACGGCTACACATCAAGCTATACAAAACCAGTTAATCTTGGCCTCACTTTACTAGATCTTTTCGCACAATGAACGATCCGATTATACTGGTTTTGTATAGCTTGATGTGTAGCCGTGTGTACAGACTAAAAACCACTCATGTTCCTTCTCAGCCCTTTGTGCCGAGGCCGCGGTATCTCTTTCGAACCACCCGCAGACCCGACAGGGTTTACCTGAGCCTAACTCCTTTAAGGCCCTCACAGGAATGTACCCGCTGATGGTAGTTGATACTATTCAACGCATTTACAGATGATAGTTAGGTAGGTCTGATTCAGTCGTATTTGCTATTATCTCTGTCCCCAATGGTGGTAAATGACACTAAGTAAAATTTTGGCATTCTCCACCAGTAGCGGCAGACTAGAAAGACTAGAAACCAGGATGCACAGCTAGTCTTCTTACCCTTTATCGTGTGTTAAGCGCCTTACTTGTTGTCAGACTTTTAAGCCACCCAAAGTTTCTGACTTGGCTTTACATGTCGTCGAGAAAATCTTTCGAGCATGCATGGTTTCCTCACGATGTTTTCCTTCATCGAAGAGAGTGAATCCGAAAAATCAGAGGTACGCAAAGTTAGTAAAAGATAGCTATACTATCAATGTAATGAAGTATGTATAGCTCACAAGTACGTCCAGCCCTCCAGCCAGCAGGTCTATATTGGAGGTGGGAGCGGGCGCGGGAGGGGGGCCGCCGATGTCCATAGACAACAGGTCGCCGATGAGGGACTCCTGGAAACATACACATTACAACTCTTACATATTGTGCTTTGGGAAATTTTAATAAACATAGGGTATGCATTTTTCTAAGGACACTAGCGACGTCGAAATTGTAATTTTTCACCGAAAAAAAAGCAATGATTGTTGCTTAGAGTAACTTTGAATTTTCAGAATGTTTGGTTGACGGATTGTTTACCGCTTGAATGCCCTTTACATGAGACTAGCTTTTACCCGCGAAGTTGTCCGCGTTTAATATAGCCAAAAGTCTTTCTCGATAAATTAATAGACTATTCAATATTTTTTTTAAAAAACACAAAGAAACTCTTTAGTTGTATAATATTAGTATAGATAAGTGTATGATACATACGTTGTTGTGCAGCTGGTTGGGTATGACGGTGGGCTGCGACACGGTGACGTCATCACTGGCCGCAGACCCGCCGCGCGCCGGGAGAGACTTGCGTACTCCGGCACCGCGACCTACGTAACGAACACTTACGGTTATAACAACGTAGGACATACCAATTCGTCAATTGCAATTTTTTTTTTTACTTTTATGAATAAAAACAATTATTTTGGTAAACAAAAATTTCATTAGGACTTCAGAAAAAATTAATTGAACATGTTTTGGTATAGGAATCGGGTCGTACAACAAAAGTTAGGATTTCCAAGGTAAAAAATAGCGTCTAGTCTTGACTGATGAAAATTATAGAGGTTGGGCCTTTTCCCAGCAATTATAAGTTAACACGCTCAACCTTAAATAATTATACTGATTAAAACAAAGCAAAGCAAAGTCAATCTACGGCGATTCAAAAATGTTTAAATGTTGTGTCTTATCAATTCAACCGGAGCTTGAAGATTCAAAAAACTCGACGGGGTTACGCCGTTTCATAACAGAGTTCCTATGGCCACCTTCCAGCATCAGATCAGCTCCATGTCATTATAATATTACACTGCAAAATTTTAGCTCAATCGGAAACCAAGAAGTGTGTCAAAACTTGCAAGGTTCGATTACAGACAGACAACAGGACAGGTGAAACTAAATAAAAGTTTGCAAATAGATTACATCAACAAGAGAAAATTCTGTTACCTTCAACAAAAGCAGTGGGCGGCTTATGGTAGACGGAGGCCAGTGAGCTGATGTGACAGATGAGCTCGTCCAGCAGTGTGGGCTCCAGCAGGTCTGTCTCCTCAGATATCAGCGGCTTGTCGGCCAGCACCACTTCCTTAGCGGCCGCCGGGTCCGTGGATAGCAGGCGCCAGTAGATGAAGCCGCGGTCCCTGGGGCAAGGAGAATGGTCTTCGGTATAGAGTGGGTTTAAAAGATGATCTTTATTTCGTTTAGATATTGTCTCATAAGTATCTTAATTATGAATAATAAGATAACTTCCGAGATGAAATTCATATTATATATAGGCTGTGACTGGTCAATTTCTAAAAAAAAAAAATTTTTTTTTTTCATTTTTTCATCCTGTTGGCGTTTTTGAGGGTAAGGATGACATTATGGCTTGTCGCGCGTTGCAACAGAGCAAAGGACAAAGGACTAAGCAACGTGCCAATATGTGGACGGATCACAAACGTTGGCGCAGATTTTTTTGAAGAAGCCGACACGCCTCGGCCAATTCCCAACGTTGGCCTTATACGCAACTGCAGAGTTGAGAAACCACCGCGTCTCACCTTTTTTTTGGATGATGGTAAATTATCAAATCACTCCTCCCACTCTGGGCAAAGCAGTAGGGAGTGTCAGACTTGTACTGACTAAAAACCACCCATGTTCCTTCTTAGCCCTTTCTGTTGAGGCCACGGTATCTCTTTCGAACAACCCGCTCCGACGGGAGCGCGTCTCACCTCAGATCAGGGTTGTCGGAGTCCTGCGTGGCGAGACTGAGCACATGCTGCACCAGCTCCTGTGTGTCGGCTGGTCGCTTCAGGAACAGCTTCACCACAGCTGTCAACAGCTGCAGTTGTACCTGAGGGGGGGATATGCTCAGTTATTCTTTTTTTTTTTTTTTAAAAAACGTTGCCCCACACTAGGAATTTCTCCTGTATCGTGGGTGCGTTTACAAACATTGAAAAACACATACACAAACACGCCCAGACCCAAAACAACTATCTGTAGGCCATACAGATACTTGTTCCGTGCGGGGATCGAACCCGCGACACCGAGCGCAGCAGTCCAATCGCTTAGCCACTGCGCCAACCGTGTCGAATCGTGTGTGTGTTCACCTGGTGAACGTTATTTTTCTTTAAAAAAAACCCACTCTAGGAATTTCTCCTATATCGTGGGTGCATTTAAAATCACATACACAAACACCCAGTTAAAATTTATATCTTCTGTTTGATACAGAATACTTACACGCTTAAAATTTACGGAGTATCACATTTTTTGATGATCATGTGTGTGTGTTTTTAATGACGTTTTTTTTTAAATCATTGGCATCTTCCTACCCTTTTCCCAACTATATTGGTTTTGGCTTCCAACCTAACCGAATACAGCTGAGTATCAGTATCTCACATGAAGCGCCTGTATATCTCACCTCCACTATGCAGTTATTACAAAAAAATAACGTACAAAAAGGTAGGCAAACCGCAGTACACTGGACGCCAATAAAAAGCACACTGTCTGCTTATACCAATTTGCTCTAGGCCATAAATGAGAGTTCTATTTTTTATACTTTCATACTTAATTATTCCTACTATTTACAGGAAGAATTAATATTAATATTTACAAGTAGAAAAGACCTTCGTTGGCAGCAAAACAAAATACCCTCAAGCTAAAAATTACTTGGAAAGTTGGACCAAAATAATGCAAGGGATGGGAGTCGAATCTGCGACCCATCGATCGCAAGTCCAACGCCTCCACCGTTGGGCTATTACGGTTTTAAATGGCTTTCATACCTAGTAGCCCAGTTGAGGTATAATAGGTATAAAAATGGCTATATCGAAATGGTAGTTGACAAAATATGTATGAAGATGATAGGCTTTTTAGCCTACAGGACTAATTTCGTTATTTTATTTTTAATTTTTTTTATGTTTATTTTTAATTAATAATTCATTTATTAAGTATGAGATAATTTAATTTTTTGTTATGTTCTGTGCAATAAATACTTTTTCTTCTCTTTCTTAGTACAATATAGTTGCTGAAAAAAGGCATATAATAATATAACAGACAATACCTGTGCGTTTTCATCGTGGAAACCTTCGAGAAACGAGTCGAGCAGCTCATCAGCATTGTCTATGCGTTCCGCGTACTCGCCTACGATCCATACCTAGAAAAGAAAAAACAAGATTATTATAAACTAGCGACCCGACCCGGCTTCGCACGGAAGCATACCTTCCTCTTGAATAACTCTATCTATTAAAAAATCGGTTGTCTGTAAAGTCGGTTTACTGGCGATACTTGAACGTGAGAACGTCATAAGAAAATACAGCACTTACATTGCTATAAACAAACAATTAACACGCCGTTGCTATGGAACGACAATTAACACGCCGTTGCTATGGAACGCCTCAGAGCGAGGTAACGACTCATGACGTCATCTTTTTTCGTTCGTGCAGCAGCCATCGAATTATTAGACGTTATCACGTCAAAAAAACCTGCATCAAAATCCGTTGCGTAGTTGTAAAGATCTAAGCATACATAGGGACAGACAGCGGGAAGCGACTTTGTTTTATACTATGTCGTGATAGTGATGTATTCCCATCGTATCACATCACCTACTGGGCCCAAACCGTGTTATATTGAAGTAAAATCGATACGAAAAGAAGAACACCACACATATAGGTACATATACCTAGGTAACGCTTATATCACGATCCGTATAAATAAGGTCCCATTAAAATAGGTGGACAAATTTTAACACAGCGTTCAGTAGGTCTAACCAAAGATATCTAAACAAAAAAAAAACATTAAATAAACTGTTTTTTGTTCTACTTAAAATAATAAATTGCCGGCACTCTAGAACAAACTTATCCTCTATGAGTAGGTACTTAAATGCGTTTTTCTTATTATTTGTTTTACCATAGTCCTTATTTTGGTGGTCTGAATGATTTCTGAAATTTTGTCCACCTATTTTAATGGGACCTTATATACCAAGCATGCCAATTTTTGACTACCTAATATGACGTCATAGGCATTATTTAGTTACTATACAAACAAGTTACTATAATAATTGACTGTTTTTCGTCTTTAAATGACTAGAATTAAGTACTTGTTATGTTTTAAACAAATTAGCTTGCACGACGGTAAGATCGTTTATTATCAAAAATACTTTAGCCGGGCACGCGAATTGGTACGCAAAGTAGATCTTGTGTTACCTAGGTACATTTATAGTACATAATATATATCTGTATTCTGTAGCACATCATGTGCTAGTACAGTTTACAGTGTGTTACAAAATTTATTTAATTTTTGGCTCACCAACAAATGAAAACACTGCAAAAGGACAACAAAAGATATATTTTTTAATTTTTTATTATTGATAGGTTCGCGTTTGACCACTATCTCACCTGATGGAAAGTGATGATGCGGTCGACGATGGAGCACGCTTACCTAGAAGTAACCTATTCACTCTTGACTTAAAGACCCCTAGGTTATAGCTATCAGGAAATACAGACTCTGGCAGGGAATTCCACTCCTTAGCTGTACGCACAATGAAAGTATTCCCAAACCGTTTAGTGCGTATGGGTGGGATGTCCACCATATAACGGTGGCGCATCGCCGTACGTCTTGTAGTCCGATGATGGAACGGGCTTGGCGGAATTAGATCGTGCAATTCCCCCGCACACTCTCCGAAATGTAACCGATAGAAAACCGAAAGGCTAGCTACTCGTCGCCGATGTTCAAGGCTCTGGAGCTTTGACTTGACAAGCGCGTCATTGCCGATGAGCCTCTTGGCTCGTTTCTCAATTGACTCTAGCGCATCAAGCTGATACAAGATACATACATAAGAGTCACAGAAAAGTGTATTGATCAACCTCTTACAGGTAAGCACATCATGTACAACTTTTTCGTCGTCGAGTGGCTACTTAAAAACCGGCTAGTACCTTAATTTTACACTTGTACTAAAATGTTATAACACAACGGGTACACACGGCTACACATCAAGCTATACAAAACCAGTATAATCTGATCGTTCATTGTGCGAAAAGATCTAGTAAAGTGAGGCCAAGATTAACTGGTTTTGTATAGCTTGATATGTAGCCGTGTGTACAACTAACCATAGACGCCCTGGCTTCCGGTTCATCCAGCGTGTCGAGGTTCTCGCACAGCGTGCTGATGATGCTCTCGTACTTGTTGGGGTACTTGCGGAAGATGTCCTTGATCACCACGATGGCTTCCTGCACCACGTAGTTCACCTTGGTCTGGATCAGCTCCAGCAGGGTCGACACGCAGCGCTCCGCTGAAGGTTCCACCTGAGGGGAAAATTAGTGTTATATAAATGATTTTGTTTAAAATTTCAAGGGCCTTATTTTGTTGCATATTTTTTTCTAAAATATAAGTAGGTTACTGCTTATAACATCAGGTCTCTGAAAGTTCCGTCAAAACCGGTTCAAAACCTTGTTTTTGGAGGTTGCAAAATCAAGGAAGGGAGCGTCAGACTTCCACTAACTAAAAATCATCCATGTTCCATCTTAGCCATGTGTCCGGGGCCGCGGTATCTCTTTCGAACAACCCGCAGCCCCAGATGACTTTTTCACTTTGGACACTAATATGTCCATCGAACACGCAAGCGGATAAGCTCAATACGCATCCGCGAGTTTTCCCAAAAAACACCCACCATTTTTTTTTAGATGTTGGGAAATCATCAAATGACTCAATGAGTGTCAGACTGCTACTGACTAAAAACCACCCATATACCTTCTTAGCCTTATGTGTCGAGGCCGCGGTATCTCTTTCGATCAATCTGCAGCCCCGACGGGAGACAACACGTACCTTTTTTTTTTTTTTTGGTGGGTGGAAAATCATCAAATGACCCCCCACCTCTTGGGCAGAGCGAAGGGGAGTGTCAGACTTCTACTGACTAAAAACCGAACCCATGTTCCTTCTTTGCCCTTGCGCCGAGGCCACGTCATCTAGTACAAAAATCCGCGACCCCGACGGGCAACACAGCACGTACCTTGATGGCACACCTGCCAATAGCGCGGACAGCTTTGCGGACAAAGTCCACGTCCACCTCCGTGGCGTACTCCTTGAGCTCGCCCAGCACTTGCGCGATGTTAGCCTGCGACGCTAGTCTGATCATGATGTCCAACTTCTCCAGCTTCACGTAGATCGGGTCGTTGTACTTCACGAAGAACACCTGGGAGTAAAGGAGTTAGTGTAGCAGAATTTGTAGGTCATCTGTACTCATGGGTGTTTGATCGTGACAGAACTACAAAACATTAATTTGAATATGATCTATCTAATATATAAAAGGCAAAGCTGACTGATTGAGGAACAACGCATAGAGCCAGGGACACCTTTAGGGCTAAAAACTTAAAATTTCGCAAACATATTCTTCTGAAGGATTTTTCAAAAATCAGTCCCAAAGGCAGTGCAATACTAAGAGGATGAAAGTTAGTATGGAAAATCGACATTTTTGATATTTCCCACATACACGCGGGCGAAGCCGCGGGCAAAAGATAGTTATCTATATATTAATAATAGTCCTCCTGACCGTTTTCGGTCACGGCGGCCAATCTTAGCACAGATTACCCAACTGCGCGGGAGATATTATAGTTGCGGCGTGTGTGCGCAGGCACAGGTGCACTCTCTGTTCCTTTCCTCTCATAGTCCTCAGGGACGGCAATCCGACACGACCGGAGAGAGATCAGGCGCAGGACCAACGGCATAACCTCCGCACCGAGGTACGGGGGTACTATACCGCCAACTTCCAAACTCCGGGCTACTACTGGGAAATTTCTAATGAAAAACCCAATAGCACTTTTTGGCCGACCCGGGAATCGAACCCAGGACCTCACGCTCTGCAGTCGCGCTTGCGACCACTAGACCAACGAGGCGGTTCTATATATTTTTTTTTTTTTTTTTTACGGACAGACGACTACGACTGTCAAATATCTACAAATGGTAGGGAGGACCAACGCCTTATCACGCTTTCTGAGGCACGGAGGAAACTCGGTATGTAATGAATGGTCACCCATCCACAGACCTACTTAGGCCAGCACGGCTAACTTAAAGATCCGAGCGGCTGTTATTATCCAGCCACGAACTTTTAACTCATTTGAACACCAAATTTAAAAAAAAAACCGTGTAGGCCGAATACCAATTAATAGCAGAATATTCATAGCTCCTCTCAGAGGCCAATAGAAGTAAAACGCTAGTTTTATAATGCGTAAAAGTATAATAGTATAAGTGTATTCACTGCAGCAAACAAAATCAGAAAAATATATGATATTCTTCAGGATATATGCTAGTATAACATAGTGTTGTGAAAACTTAATACAACTCATTTTGCTCGATAGAAAAAAATCACGAAGATACCTCTAAAATTTCTTATAACGAGTAAAAACCATACTAAAATACATGTCATTGTTCTGATTTTTTTGCCAAATAATTCTACAAGCAACATTCTAAAATCATAGCGTTTTACTTTTTTAGTCCAATCAATCGCAGCGAAAGACGTAACAACCGCTTTGTTGTGCAAGCTGATTAGAACTTTATTCTAACACTAGCTGACCCACGCAACTTCGTCTGCGTCACATAAATATAGCTTATAACCTTTCTCGATACATCGACTATCCGACATAAATTAAGCTAAATCGTAACAAACAAAAAATCTTATCTTTCTTCTTTATTATAATAGTTTAGATGGTTTAGATTAGCTTAGATTATATTAAAGTGTGAATTACTATAGGTATCTCTTACTGTTAAATACATAATTATACGATAACACTCTGCACTTGTAAACATTATGATGCAGTAAATATTTTGAACTAGCTGACCCACGCAACTTCGTCTGCGTCACATAAATATAGCTATAACTGTGGCTATAACCTTTCTCGATATATCGACTATCCGACATAAATTAAGCTAAATCGTAACAAACAAAAAATCTTATCTTTCCTCTTTATTAAAATAGTTTAGATGGTTTAGATTAGCTTAGACTTTAGTATTAAAGTGTGAATTACTATAGGTATCTCTTACTGTTATATATACTATAACACTCTGTACTTGTAAACATTATGATGCAGTAAATATTTTGAATTTGAATTTCACGGAGGCCAGCCAGAATCCCCCGTACCTACAATGCGACGCGCGAATTATTTTGCCGCGCGGATATTTTTACATTGCGATATCTTCTAAGATATTTATTTAAACTGTATAGAGTATAGGGCACAAATATTCTATATTAAATTTCCGTTCTGACAAACACATTTATTTAGATATAGATTAATACCATATGGGTTAATAAGCTTCGCAAAAAATAATTATTTTTAACCTAAAAGTTTAACAGTAAAAAAAGGTTACAGTGAGTCAATCTTAAAAGATAGATATATGCTGTCGCGTACTTTTTTTTAGAACTTTTAAAGAGGAATAATTCTTTCATACATGATATTTGCGTAACTTAAACCGTTTCCGCAGCGCACGCAGCGGAAGCTCTCAAAAAGGAAATACCTTTTCCCGTTTTTGTAACATGTTTCATTTATGCTCCGCTCCTATCAGCCGTAGCGTGATGTTATATAGCCTATAGCCTTCCTCGATAAATGGACTATCCAACACAAAAAGAATTTTTCAATTCCAACCAGCAGTTCCAGAGTTTACCGCGTTCAAACAAACAAACAAACAAACAAACAAACTCTTCAGCTTTATAATATTAGTATAGATTTGAATTTCCCGGAAAGAATCTCCCTACATTGCGACGCGCGAATTATTTTGCCGCGCGGATATTTTTACATTGCGATATCTTCTAAGATATTTGTTTAAACTGTTTAGAGTAAAGGGCACAAATATTCTATATTAAATTTTCCTTCTAACAAACACATTTATGTAGATATAGATTAATACCATATGGGTTAAATAAGCTTCGCAAAAAATAATTATTTTTAACCTAACAGTTTAATAGTAAAAAAAGGTTACAGTTAGTCAATCTTAAAAGATAGATATATGCTGTCGCGGACTTTTTTTTAGAAATTTTAAAGAGGAACAATTCCTTCATACATGATATTTGCGTAACTTAAACCGTTTTCGCAGCGCACGCAGCGGAAGCTCTCAAAAAGGAAATACCTTTTCCCGTTTTTGTAACATGTTTCATTTATGCTCCGCTCCTATTAGCCGTAGCGTGATGTTATATAGCCTATAGCCTTCCTCGATAAATGGACTATCCAACACAAAAAGAATTTTTCAATTCCAACCAGCAGTTCCAGAGTTTACCGCGTTCAAACAAACAAACAAACAAACTCTTCAGCTTTATAATATTAGTATAGATTTGAATTTCCCGGAAAGAATCTCCCTACATTGCGACGCGCGAATTATTTTGCCGCGCGGATATTTTTACATTGCGATATCTTCTAAGATATTTGTTTAAACTGTTTAGAGTAAAGGGCACAAATATTCTATATTAAATTTTCCTTCTAACAAACACATTTATGTAGATATAGATTAATACCATATGGGTTAAATAAGCTTCGCAAAAAATAATTATTTTTAACCTAACAGTTTAATAGTAAAAAAAGGTTACAGTTAGTCAATCTTAAAAGATAGATATATGCTGTCGCGGACTTTTTTTTAGAAATTTTAAAGAGGAACAATTCCTTCATACATGATATTTGCGTAACTTAAACCGTTTTCGCAGCGCACGCAGCGGAAGCTCTCAAAAAAGAAATACCTTTTCCCGTTTTTGTAACATTTTTCATTTATGCTCCGCTCCTATTAGCCGTAGCGTGATGTTATATAGCCTATAGCCTTCCTCGATAAATGGACTATCCAACACAAAAAGAATTTTAAAATTCCAACCACCAGTTCCTGAGTTTACCGCGTTCAAACAAACAAACAAACAAACAAACTCTTCAGCTTTATAATATTAATACAGATTATTTCAAACGAAGTTTGAACCACCACAAATAGAGTTGCTAATTTGAGGCTTTTAACATCAAGAATATACCTTCATCTCATGTTTGAGAATCTCAGGCCGTTTCTGCACAACCAGGTTGATGTTCCTCAAGGCCACATACTGCACTTCCGGTTCCGCAGACAGCAACGTCACCAGCGGCGGGGCCAGCTTGCGGGACAGTGTGCTCACCAGCTCCGTGTCATCTGATACCATCTCCATTAACTTCATCAGGACCTGCAGAACGATACACCATTAGCAATACATTACATTACCGTTGTTTTGTCATGTGTGTGATGCAGAAACTTTGACTTTAGTAGGAAAATTAATAGGATAGGTATACTGAGGGCCTGCCTCTACCTTCTGTGCAATTATATCGCTTATGTAACCAGTCATTAAAGTATGGGACAAGCCCGCCACACTATTCCCAAACCACTGTAACTCCTGTTAGCCAGAATCAACAGTGGCGACCACAAGAAAAGCGCCGAGACAATGAAGCTCGACGAAGTCCCAGAGAAGCGATTTAACTGTCTTGGATCCCGCAACGAAATTAATCAGAAAAGAATAGCGGAGGAGTAGGAAAAAACATAATTTCCACTTCCCTCCATATCAGCAGGAGACAGAACAGAACAAGGCCAATAGGCACACAGGGACGTATACAACTGGGATAAGCCCAGTTGCCTAGCACCACGGATATTATTGTCATTAATATTACTGGGTCCTAAGTTGTGAGCTGTTATATTTGATTCCAATAATAGGTATGACAAAAATGCTTGAACGCACGGAAATTTGTTCTAGTTTCTACAAGGTCCGTATAGTAAATAACTCCGGATGTAACCTGTACACTATTTAACATAATATTACGTTCAATTATTCATTAAAGTATAGATTACCTTGACAGCGGACAGAACCACAGCAGCGTTGGCATGAGCGAGCCTAGGCGTGATCCTCTCGCATATGGAGTGCGCCTCCCTGGCGTCTCGCGGCGAGTAGTTGGACAGCGCGTCCAGTATGAACACCTGCCCCCATTCCGTACACTCGTTCAGAGCTGTCAGCAGTTTGTTTATGGTAGGGGCGTTCATTTCTGTGGACAACATTGTTGACACGTGTATTTAATCTATACTAAAATTATAAAGAGGTATTGTAATCTCCGGAACTAAAAAACCAATAGGGGATCGGACTGACTCAAAAAAATATGATTCTGTTTTGTCCGTCAGTTAGATTATCGAAAAATATTGGATACGTGTTTTTTGTTTTATCAAATCAATAAAAATTGACGAAGATAAAGCGCGTCAAAGATCATGGAGTGGGGCTAGAAACGTCACTTGAAGGTACAAAATGTACTAGCATATATGACGTGACACGAGTTTTTACCCGACTGCGGCGAAGCCCAAAAGGAGGGTTATGTGTTTGACGTGTATGTAAGTATG
This sequence comes from Diarsia dahlii, assembly GCA_949775195.1. Classification (NCBI taxonomy): domain Eukaryota; kingdom Metazoa; phylum Arthropoda; class Insecta; order Lepidoptera; family Noctuidae; genus Diarsia; species Diarsia dahlii. Next base: position 6,190,439 of record OX459210.1, on the reverse strand, counting down.
TATGTATGTCTGTTTCTTTGTTCCCTCATAACTCCTAAACGGATGAAGTGATTTGAATAAAACATACGTCGTTAGATTCGTCTTGATAGCGCGAGTGTTATAGGCTACATTAAAATCAAAAAACAAGGAAAAATTGCGGATTTTGGGGGCAAAATCGCGAAGTTAAAAAAAAATAAAATTTCCTATACCATCGAGTAGGGTATCAAAATGAAGGGTTTTAAAAGGAGATTACAAAAATATAAAACACTTATATGTTTAAAATAAATTCAAAGTGACAAATCCTATATACAAGCACAAAAATTAAATCATCTGCGAAGAATTTTACGCGACCAACGAAAGAACAAACACAAAAGAACTAAAAAGTTGGAAATAAAAAAAAGTAGTTAAAAAACCCGACTGAAAAAACTGAAAAGCAAACAAAAATCAAGCACATTTTAAATCAAACAAAACTTGAAAGCAGGCGGGGTTCATTTGAATATTAAATTATGAAATGAAATGAAAATAGAATGGACCCCGCCTGCTTTCAAGTTTTGTTTGATTTAAAATGTGCTTGATTTTTGTTTGCTTTTCAGTTTTTTCAGTCGGGTTTTTTAGTTTTTTAATTGAAGCACTGTATCGTCTTCATTTTTTGTTTAGGCAAAAAAAGAAAAAATACGTGTCCAATATTTTTTGAAAATCTATCTGACGGACTAATTAGTTTTTTTTTTGTCCGATCCCCTATTCTATGAGTGCTGTAGGCTATCTGTGCGTGTTTGTATTCAAACTCCTCGTAAATAGCTGGATCGATTTTGATAAAAAAAAAGTTGTGTGTGTTCAAGTGGATTCCAGAATGGTTTAGATTTTCATGTAGATGTTTTTTTTTTATAAATGAATGTCCACCCGTGCTACGCCGGGACAGACTGCTAGTAAATTCTATTTAAAATATACTTAATAGATTAGCTGAGCTATCACATTTTTTGTGGACGAAGTCGCCCACCTACAGGGATTCCAAAGATTTCCCATTGTGTCATACCTAGAATCGATGATAGAACATTTATTTCAGAAAAAAATCCAAACCATGCTAGTAAAAACTTTAAACGATGTGAGTAAATTCTAGTCTGGTGGAACCCATACAGTATGCACACTGTTCATTTTACGTATATTTTGGCAAGTTTTGTGGTAATTATCGCGTTTTTGGAAGCAGACCAAAAATGCTTTTGCATAATTGGAATTTTTTGACTAATAATAAATAAGTTTACCGTTGGTCACTCGGCTTTATTTAGACAACATCAACTAAAGCGTCGAGGCAAGAAAATGAAGGCGTTTTTCACATCGCATAAATAACGATATTGGCCCGCGTCGTGAATTGGCTATTTGACTATTTTTTTTTTACTTGTTATTCGGAAACAGCAAATAAAAAGACAGACAGTAAAAAAAATAGTGTAATATTAATATCTTAAAAAATGGCTTAGTTTAAACCAGGGTTGGCATGTTTAAAACAAGTTGTTTAAAACATGTGTTTTAAACAGTGTTTAAAACGGTTTCAAATAAAACATAGTTTTTTATTAGGTGTTTGAAAACATTGTTTAATTGCAAAAATAAATTAATACTAAGTAGTTATTTTTTTCCTTATTTCCTTTATTTAATCAACTTTAAACAATTTTTATAAAATAATTAAAGTGGCTTTTTAACTTGACATTTAAACAGTTTTTAATATGTAAAATCCTTAATCAAGAAATAGTTAACAATTTTTATTATAAAACGACCATGTACACACACGGCTACACATCAAGCTATACATTTCCAATATAAGCTGGTCTCGCGTTGTATAGGATTTCCATACATTGCGAGATCAGCGTAAACTGGAAATGTATAGCTTGATGTGTAGCCGTGTGTACAATCATATTTGTTCGTTAGCAGATTAGACAACATTTATTATTTTTTATTTAGGTATTTAAAAACTGTCAAGTTTTGCAGCTTTCTCGTTACCAAGTTTGATTCGTACATCGGTTTGAATAAATCCAAAGGTTTTTGTGTTATTGTGAAATGAAAAATCAGAAAGAAAGTCCGCTCTATTCTCCATCGGTAAAGTCCCCCGGGGAATTCCCAGAACTTCCGTAATTCGTGAACGTGATTATTTAAAATATGTTTTGGGTTATTTTAAGAAAAAATTAGGAGATTTCCCTACTAAAAATGAACGTAGGAAGTTAGGAACACACAGAATGTATTGAATTATGATAAATTTTTGTCATGCAGTTTTTAAAATAGTATATAAGTGAAATATATCAGGCTTAATCAATTAAAAAATGGATGATAACTAACTTAGGAAAAAAAAAACAAAAAAAACACCTGTTTAAAACATTTTAAACTGTTTGTTTTATAAAATGTAAAAAAAACTGTTTTTTTTTCCAACCCTGGTTTAAACCGATTTTAAAGGACGTGCTAGACAGAGACAGCGCTACATAGATGTGACGTCATTAGAACATACCGCCATTTACGTAGTACAAATGGCCGTTTCACGCGACAAGGATAAAAAGTGCCCCACCAAAAACTTCTAAAGCGTGTAGATACTCCATTTTTTGATCGATTTCATTACTTTTTTACACATCGTATTTTTTTTTAGCTTTTTAAAATAACATAAAAATTTCGTACTTTTTTGACATTTTCAAGTACCCAATTATGGGTTCGCCCATACAAAGCCCGTACATAGTCTCTTTTCGAATAGAGGTAAGTAACAATTTCTGTCCAGAAAAGATCTTCATCCGAACTACGGTTTTGGAAATACAGATCGTACTATACAAAAATAAAAATATCGAAAGCCCATAACCCGAAAAAGGTGCATCGTAGGGCCATGCTTCACAGACTTTAAATGGTTTCTTTGGATAAGGTCAACCTGATAACAGATAATGTTGTTGAGGAGTTTGTTCTGCCACACTTCCCCAGTAGAAACCACTAGCTAAGATGTGATGAAGTGGATTAGAATATGTACTGTCAATGAATGGTGCTAATTATTATCAACATAATTTAAATAAATGACTTTTGAGTCATTTATTTATATTATTATATTTTATTTATTAATTATTTTACTCACCCACAAGAGGATGTCCAGACACACTGGCTTCATTGATCTCCGACAGAGCGGCGACTGCGTTGGCAACCACCATCGGGTTGGAGTCGCTCAACAGGTCTTTCAGTTGGTCTAAGAAACCCTGTTGATAAAAAGTTCAGGAAATTATAGTGATTTTAATTTAACTGACCAATTTTGGATATCTCAGTACTGAAGGGATACTGGGAGCTTTAAAAGATTTTATTTTGGTCACGTGATAGTTATCTTAAGGGGACGGTGAACGAACATTCTCCATACAAACGTAATACCAAAATCATTCGCGATACGAACATATTATATTACGAAATGTACTATTGACGAAATGCAATTCGCTTGCATTTCGTAAATAGTAAATGTTTTAAAAAAAAAGTTTAATAGGAACCTAGATAAATATCGTCTGTATCCGAATAACATAATTTTAAGTTGGTAATATGTTCGTATCGCGAATGATTTTGGTATTACGTTTGTATGGAGAAGTGTTCGTTCACCGTCCCCTTAAAGATCCAAAACTCTGTTTCTAAATATATGGATATTTGGAAAATCTCAGTTTAATATTGTTTTAATGGGTTAATCAGGTCGTCAACTGTTCCAGTAGGATGACAGTAACTCAATAAAACTACTATTATTAGGAAGTTAAAATAAATAAATAGTCACCTGATCCTCCACCATACTCGAAGAGATATCATAGAGCTTAGCAACACAGACGGCAGCAGTCTTTCTTACATACGGGTCCTCATCCTTTAAGCACTTGCGGAGCGGTTCACACAAGTACTCTGTGATCTTATCCACTCGGATACAGCCCATGGTCCTCACCGCTAGGGCTCTGATCAGAGGGTTGGAGTCCTCACAGTCCTGCAGTTTCAACGTAGTTTGTGTCGGTATTGTGTATAAAAAGAAAAGAGAAGCAACACATCAATTATACTGAAGCAATTTTACTAGAAGCGTTTGAAGGGAAGGGAAACGTTTTTGTCTGCCAAAGGTTTCTTGTGCCATTTTGTTTTGAAATATGTCCTGTATTTAAATAGTAAGACTGTAAGATTTTTGGTAATGGAATCTAAGGAATTACGCTAGTATACTGAAAAATTCAAAGTTTTTTTAATGGTGCTTCATCTTATATATCTTATAGTGGGTGCAAACCCGGAATACTATCTTTAGGCCATACAAGTATTTGGTTCGTACGGGAATCGCGCCCGCGACACACAGCGCAGGGGTCCATCGTTAAGCCACTACGCCAACCTTGTAAGTTACAACTGTGTAGTTACTTTTTAATATCCAGGGACTATATTTCAGGGACTATATTTCTATTTTTTATTCAAATACAAAATGGTTTACCAAGGAGGAGATAACTTTAAGGAAGTATACCTACAAACACAATTTATAGACAAGATTTATGGCTTTTTACACTTGCATGGCAGACCAAATGGTTTCCCTTGCATAATAAATATGGGATAATATAGTAAAATAATAGCCGATGTGCTTCTATTCATATTAAAGTATGAGGCATGGATTTTATTTTCATACATATTTGTTTTTTTTGTTACTTGTTGTCGATTGTAATGTAGATTTACACATTTCTTGTGCCGGTGATAGGGTTTGTATAGTATAAATATTTAGTTTATATTGTGATATAAGTTATCATGCAATTGTATAATTTTCCTATTGCATGCAAGGTGGTTTCATCGGGATATTAAGTGCTAATTTAATTGATATTAATATAAAATTTCTGTTAGACATTTTTGCTGTTCCAATTCTGAAATATTATCAAGATGGATAACTCTACAATAGATGGTTTATAATTATCATGAAAATAAAAATGGTGAGTTTACACAAAATAAGCTTTTCTTTAATGTTATGTAATCTGCAAAATATAACAAATATTTCTTCTTTTTTTGACACCAGAATAGCAAGAATGACAATTGAAATGAGCTAGAATTAATAATTCATAATAGATTATAAATTTAACAATCCGTTTTATTACACCTAAGCACTTTTTGTGTCTGACAGAAATTTCACCAAAACTTAAATCCGTTTTTTTTTCAAAAATTTTAATATTTTCTTGTCATTAATGTGTAAATCTACAATAAGATGAATTGATTTTGGTTTTTCTGGATCGTTTTGTTACCTTAACAAGCTGGTATGTTGGTAGATCCTTCCACCCATCATTATAGGTACAGTAGACATTAAAAAACGATAAAAAATACATGTCACACACACAAAATAACTACAAAATCGTAGTTATTATATTATGATAATAATTTTAATATTCTAAGACAAGTAATAATGAATATTCTTTTCTTTTTTTTTTTTGTAACATTGACAGGGTTTTGTATTCCCCTTATGAATTTCATAAAAATTTCAAGGCAATTTTTTTAAGATTAATTGTTCAGTAATATGAAACATTTTGAAAGGGTATTCAGAAAAGGTTATGCTTAATAAACAAAAGTATTACTCGAGGCTTTTTAAACAATTTCAGAAAATTTTAAAAAGATTATTTAGAAAGAAACTCCCCTAAAATAAACTTATTATTACTTGAATATTTGTCTAGAAATGGAAATAAATCAGACTCCAATGCTTCTGCTTTCTAAACAAATCGCTCCAGGATGTCATTGTTAAATGGACTATGTAACGGAGTGCTATGCTAAGACTTACAGCTGAACAATCATATGACACACAACACAACATTAGAAACACCTATAGTCAACACATAACATTTCCCAAATAAACCCGCACACCCGCACTCGACACTTCATATTGAACTATAAATTACAGCACAGTACATACCTTGACAAACGTATTGACAGCCATGATAGCCATATCAGGCTGAGACTTAGCGTAGTTCATCAGGTACAAGTAGACAAGCTTCTTCAGCTCCAAGTTGTCTGTCTGCATGCAGTTGACCACATCTGGGAAGAGTGCCGACACGTCTTTGCCGACAGTCATTGAGGCTATGACCTAATAAAAAAATTATTGGTGTTGAATGAGGAGGAGGTTCAAGGAAATAAGTATCATGCTTGGTGGTGTTTTATAGTTTCTCCTCAGCTCCATGGGAAAACCGCATGAGTTTACGTAAGTTGATGACTACAATAGGGGATCGGACAGGGTCAAAATAATATGATTCTGTTTAGTCCGTAAGTTAGACTATCGAAAAATATTGAATACGTGTTTTTTGTTTTATCAAATCAATAAAAAATGACGAAGATAAAACATGTCAAAGATCTTGGAGTGGGGCTTGAAACGTCACTTGTGTCGTCAAAATGTACTATCATATGACGTCACACGAGTTTTCGAAGCACTGTATCGTCTTCATTTTAAGTTTACGTGAAAAAAGAAAAAATACGTGTCCAATAATTTTTGGAAATCTATCTGACGGACTAATTAGTTTTTTTTTGTCCGATCCCCTATTGGTTGGCATAAAAGCTAGAGAGTACTCAACCGGCCAATGGACATTGGTAATACCAATCTATCGTACTCCCTACTACACAAAGAAAATGTATTGCGCCAACCACAAGAAGAATGGGACCAGGGCAAAAGACGATGGTACTTCCCACTCCCCTTGATCATAATGTTACTTCACAGAAAAATAAACCCAGATTTAAGGGTAGCACACTATTCTAATCATAACCCTTCCTTTTGGCTTTGCCATAATCAGGAAAACACTAAAATAAAGAAGATGTCTTATGCAATTCCAAACAGTAAATTTTAGAAGCTGCCCTTTTGCTAATATTGAAAAAAATATAGAAGTAGTCTCCCCAGAAAATAGTTATAGTCAATTACCAATCTTTAGGATTGTATTGAATGATCAATGACAGATGATTTGTCATCAATTTGGACATGATGAAACAGTGATATGTATTTGGACTGCTAAACTATTGTGTAGTATATAATTCTTTGACTAATCGTGGCCCAAGAGTACACTAAATTCGATTTGAAGTGATATTTTACACACAGTGTATAAAAACAACTTACTTTTTTCACTGCCTCCTTCTTTTTTTCCTTTTTGTCACTATTCAACTCTGATTTTAGTTCGAATATCTCACCCTTCTTCGTCGTCGTAAAATACTTTGAATCGGTCATCTTGACTTCCTAAGAGCTTTCTACTATAATATTACAGCACTCTGATGGAGGAAAATATATTTATTTGTGACACCCGACCTAGAAAATCGATAATATCAGATGAATTTGACAGCCAGTTTGCGGCACCGAATACTCATACAAAAGTAAATTTACAGAGAAATAATTAATTTAAGAATAGGGAAAAGTTTGGTACGTTCCTTCTATACAGCAAAATAACATAAATAGACGAAAAACAGTAAGAAAATGAATTAAAACTTGCAAACGCACTTTTGACACGACGAAAGGGGCGTAACAATACTAAGGATGTACACTGTGTGCACAATCGCAGAATCGATTATGTTGTGGAGTTGTCAATTTACTCGAAAACCTACAGATAGATAGTTGTTCCGGGTCTGGGTGTTTGTGTATGTGAATTTAAATGTTTGTAAACGCAACCACGATACTGGAGAAATTCCTAGTGTGGCACAACGTTTTTTTTTAAAGAGAAAGGATGAAAGAGAATTATTGTGATAACAAAATACGATTTGAAACTTTTCTATTATGTCCACCTCGGGACAAACGGTCCAGCCAGCTAGGTAGGTTTAATTTAAAAAAAAAGATGTCAATCGTCGAAACCAATTCGGTTGGGCAGAGATTGGGAAGATCTTCTCGTTCAAGTTACCGCATAGTCTAAAGATGAAAGTCAGTGTGTGTTGCCAGAGATACCTTAAGAGACCGAAACGTCGTCGGTCGCTTACAAATTACAATGGGCTTCATCACTCAAAAGGCAATGGAGAGGGCTATGCTCAGAGTTTTCTTGCGTGGTCGTATCAAAAATGAAGATATTCGCAAGAGAACCCAGGTTACTGACGGAGTCGGAAGAATTGCTAAGTGGATAGACGGGTACATTGCTCGCAGAACGGATGGCCGGTGGGGTCAAAGCTACAAGATCGAACCCAAATTGAGTATAATAATAGGTACTTGGGAGAAGCAGGAAGTGGTTAAAAATCGGGTGTAATTCAATTATACATAATTTACAGTGAATATTCCTCGAAGTGTAACCAAACGTCTAATTGATTTTGTTGAACGAAAACAAAGTTGATTTAAATCGATACTGAAAATCAACTCGCTACACTATTTAACTTGCGTTTAGAAATTATCAATAGAAGTAATGAAAGACTTAAAAAAATTGAAGGGTAATAAAAATTCATGATATCATATTTTATGTTAGTTTACCAATAAAACTGAAAACGGCAAAATCTACAAACAAATTCATAAAGAATTTATTCTGAAATGAAAATACTACAAGTTTCCGAACGAATGCCACGTTTTGTTTCTGCACCAATCTACGGACGGCATACAAAATTACAAATGCTGCAGGACCCAAAATACTTATTTTCCAGAAACCGTAGAACAATATACCTCCAAAGGTATGAAATACGTATTTGGGGGGATGAGGAACAGGGTGTAAAGCTTCTCATCCCCCATAGAAAAGGGAGGATCCTCCGATTAGTTCGCAGGTGTTGCGATAGATGTCGGTAGTCGTCACATCACTCCCCTCCGAGACCGGAGGTCGAAAGCAGGTTGACTCTTGCTTGGCGCTTGTTGTCAGCCAGTGGAAGGTTCCAGTGAGTCGGAACCGGATGCCGCATAGTTCTCGGGGAGTCGGAACTGTCTGCGGTGGTGCCACACGTACAATAGTTTATTGTCAGGCAACTTTGGTCATAGAAATCAATGATAGAAATACACCTATGCCGCATCCCCATTACGAGCCGCGCGGCTTTTTGGGGCGGCTCATAGTGGAACGTTCCTGTTAAGGTGGATGCTTCAGAGTAGCCCGCGAAATTCGATTTTTCTTATGTTTTTCGCAATTTATCGGTCAATGTCCAGTTGTATGTTAAATAAAATAAGATAAAAACAAATGCTGAGGAAGGAAAGGATTCTCCCTCCCCGACCAGACGGGTGTTGTTTATTGACTACGTTGGGCCACGCCCTGACGGTTTTTGACTGGCTGTGCTGTTTATCTACCGCAGATAACTGAGGTTACGCGACACACGTCCTCAGATAAGGTATGATGGGTCAGGACTTCAAAAGAGTGACGTGTATATTTGCCGTTACAACATTAATATCTGATGGAAGAACAATCCTACGTAAGTTCGTACTTGTGTTTCTAACTTTTTTTTCATCATGTTACGATAAGGTATCACTTGAAGATCATGTAATTTATAGGTAAGTAATTTATAAATTACTTAGGTCTTAGGTACTTTTGCTATAACTGGTTTTCCCCCTTATTTAATAGGGGGTGGACCTAGTAGTAGAGATAGTGGCCTTCCCCCCCTCCTCCTACTCCACTCAATGTGGCACAGCCTCGGAAAGCCCGATCAACGTCCGCGCTCGCTTCACTCTCTCTTGCACTCAATAAAACAACAAAATATTAACTTTTATCAATACAGAGGGGAGTGAAGTCGTCGATAAACAGGAGAAGGTAGAAAAAAACGGTATGGAGCACATTTACACATTTACGTAAACTCCGAATGGGACGGGCAACTGGTGGAACTAATGGCGCTAGCACCGCATGAACCTAAGCTCTTCATTGGTTGAATATCTGTCAATGTCATTTTATATTTCAAAATAGCTTGACCTCATTGGTCGGATTGGGACAAGCTATGGACACGCCATCTACAATCAGCTTTCACTTGCCAACCCCATTAGTAACAGAATGGCGTAAAGTATATCCGTCACTGTCAACCTGTCAACAAAAGGGCCGACCTAGCGATTCATGTGATTTTACGCATCACATTTCACACATATTATAAAACAAAGTCCTCCGCCGCGTCTGTCTGTCTGTCTGTTCACGATGAACTCAAAAACTACTGAACAGATTTCATGCTGTTTTTACCAATGGATATAGTGGTTCTCGAGGAAGATTTTAGTATATAACTAGCTGTTGCCAGCGCCTTTGCGCACTACAATTCGAAAATTATCCCACGGGAAGAGAAAATCGGGATAAAAACTATCCTATGTGTTAATCCAGGTTATAAACTATATGTGTACCAAATTTAATCCAAATCCGTTCAGTAGTTTTTGCGTGAATCTAACAAACATCCATACATACTTACAAACTTTCGCGTTTATAATATTAGTAGGAAGTATATAGGATTTGACCGACATCCATGCTGGCGAAGCCGCGTGCATCAGCAAGTTTTGAAATGATTTTGTCAGATGCAACGTCAAAGACAGTTGCCGGCCCCATTTAGTTCAATCTACGTACCGTTTCACGTTTAGTTATTTGACGGCACCGTTGGCGCAGTGGCTGAGAGATTGGATTGCTGCGCTGCGTGTCGCGGGTTCGATTCCCGAACGGAACCTTTTCGGGTGTGGGTGTGTTTGTGTAGGTATGTGTATGTGAGTTTAAAAAATGTTTGTAAACGCACCCACGATACAGCCTAGGAGTACTGGGGGCTACGTTTTACAAAAATATTTATATATTATTAGACCCTTATTATTTCAGTGCTGCTCCGGCAGCTGAAATTGCATGGGAGTGCTTCAGATAAACCCCGTTGACCAATGACAGAATCCTCAAATTCAGGGAAGTGATTTCTAAACCCAACCCCTTTTATAAATTTACAGGGTAGGGTAGGCGAGATATTCATGTAGGTAAAATATTGGTGTTCAGTTGCATTCAGTTATAATGAAGGGATAGGCAGATGATGATCTAGCGTTCTTGTCCCTAGTCATAATTACCATACATTTTGTTTCTATTTATATACCATTCATTTTTATATATGTTTATATTTTTCTTTTATTTTAGTTGGTTGAAGTTTTTGTTTGTGAATGTGAAAACATTGTCGACATAGTATATCACAGACATTTAGTTAATTGAACCACGTTCAATCGTGGTTCAACTATGAATCTGAAACATGCCGTAGAGCGGTGATCAGTGTAACTAATGAATCTGAAACATGCCGTAGAGCGGTTATCAGTGTAACTATGAATCTGAAACATGCCGTAGAGCGGTGCTCAGTGTAACTATGAAATCTGAAACATGCCGTAGAGCGGTGATCAGTGTAACTATGAAATCTGAAATATGCCGTACAGCGGTGATCAGTGTAACTATAAAATCTGAGATATGCCTTAGAGCGGTGATAAGTTTAACTATGAATCTGAAACATGTCGTAGAGCGGTGATCAGTGTAACTATGAAATCTGAAACATGTCGTAGAGCGTTGCTCAGTGTAACTATGAAATCTGAAACATGCCGTAGAGTGGTGATGAGTGTAACTATGAATCTGAAACATGCCGTAGAGCGGTGATCAGTGTAACTATGAGTCTGAAACATGCCGTAGAGCGGTGCTCAGTGTAACTATGATATCTGAAACATGCCCTAGAGCGGTGATCAGTTTAACTATGAATCTGAAATATCCGTAGAGCGATGATCAGTGTAACTATAAAACTGAAACATTCCGTATAGCGGTGATCAGTGAAACTCAAACATCCCGTATAGCGGTGATCAGTGTAATAGTGAAACTGAAACATCCCGTATAGCGGTGATCAGTGTAATAGTGAAACTGAAACATGCCGTATAGCGGTGATCAGTGTAATAGTGAAACTGAAACATCCCGTATAGCGGTGATCAGTGTAATAGTGAAACTGAAACATCCCGTACAGCGGTGATCAGTGTAATAGTGAAACTGAAACATGCCGTATAGCGGTGATCAGTGTAAAAGTGAAACTGAAACGGCCGTATAGCGGTGATCAGTGTAAAAGTGAAACTGAAACATGCCGTATAGCGGTGATCAGTGTAGTAGTGAAACTGAAAAAATCCGTATAGCGGTGATCAGTGTAGTAGTGAAACCTAAACATTCCGCATAGCGTTGATCAGTGTAATAGTGAAACTGTTAGACTGACTGTGTCTGACTGTGACTGTAGTCTGTTATTCATTGTTGTTGTTTAGTGTAAACATTTTTTTTTGGTTAATCATATGCCTAGCAGTTTCCAAACTATGTTGGCGTAGGCTTCCAGTCCAATCAGATGCAGCTGAATACCAGTATTTTTACATGAAACGATTGCCTATCTGACCATGTGGCTCTGGTCCGCTGGACAAAACTTCAAAACTGCTCGCATTTACAATAGGGCAATAGGGCACTTTATGTGACGGCTAAACACCCTTATTTCAGAATAGGTGACGCTACAGAATCATAGATAATCGATCGAAAGCGTGTCCAGCCAGCTTGAAAAACCACTTTTCGCTGGTCTCTCAATCTCGGTAACGGAAGTGATTTTGACGACTTTTTGCATATCAACGGGCGTCACATAAATATGTGACAGGCATCAAGCTAAAAGTTTTGTGATACGTACAGTGGTTTAGTAGAAAAATGCAAAAAACTGTGTCCAGCCATCTTGAATTTACGTAAAAAACTTTTGGCTGGCACTTCCGAATCCCACATAACGGGAGCGTTTTCGAATATGGTTCCTTTACTAATACTTGGTGACGCAATGTGTGACAGTAATAACGTTTGATTTATGGCGTCACATGTAAGGGTTTACGAGATATCAATGAAAACTTAATGTATACTTGTGTCCAGCCATCTTGAACTCAGGCTGGCTGGACACGTGTATCTCCGCTGCCTGATGATCTACGACCTTCAAAATGTTATCAAAATGTTGTGACGGGGACGATAATGATAACCTGAATTAGTGACGGTGAAACTTTGGGTAGTTTCAAAGATATTGATCATTTAAATTTTCCCATACAAACACTGTAGTAGGGTTACCAATATTGTAGGTTTTATGTAGGACAAAGTATATTTTAAGGTGTTTTCTTTAATGGACGAAAATCCGCGTATTGGTGATACTAATACGAACAACTGTAGATATTTAAATCAATAGAAGACAAAAGTGTAGAGGGGGGGGGGGGGGGGGTTAATGTTATCGATTATTTACGTGCTTTTTAGATAAGCATTGGTGTTTTTTATGATAAGTACGTATGTAGATATTGTGTCAGGATAACAGACTAATGCTCTAAGGTATTTAAATGAAAAAATAATGTAATTCACGTTACTTACCAAGGACCTCGTTAAATGAAAACGCACTTAGCAAATATTGCACGTATTCCTTACAAATCGACGGAAGGCTCTAAATCGGTTACTCGGCTGCTAAAAGACATCACTACCTTGAAGGTGGAGATGACCAAAATGCAGTCCAGATTAGAGGTTACAGAAAAGTCCAATACTGAGCTACGTTCGGAAATAGCATTATTGCGCAACGTTGGTTCGGTAATTGGGTCATCAGAGGCCTCAGAGGTGAACACACGCCGAGGGGCGCAGAATGCATCCATCGGCAGTTTTACCGATAGCGCTGACCAAGCGCCGCCCGCCGTCGTCACCCGCGCCACAACACCGGCCGCGGAAACGTCACGCGTAGGTACGTCGACCCCTAAACGTGCCTATGCAGAAATTGCCACCAGCGGCAAATCTGATGCGTTGCAGTCTAAGCGACAAATCAGAAAAGGGGATAAGCAGGCTCAACCTGCCCAGCCTGCGGTCCGTTGCTCCGTCCCAAGAACGAGCCAGGTTGATGAGGAAGGCTTCACTAAAGTGGAAAGGAAGAAGAAGAAGTCCTGCTCTCGCAACCTCTGCGGTACTGCACCGAGTGGTCCTAACATGCTGCTCCGCCCGGCTGTGCCTACGACGCAGCTGTACGTTTCACGACTGCATCACACCACGACGATTGAGGAAGTGGTGCAGTATCTGAAAGTGAAGACCAACTGGACTCTGAGGGTCGAAAGGTTGGAATCGCGCCACAACATCAATTTTAAGTCATTTGTGGTGCGTGTTCCAACCCAACATCTTCAGACCTTTTTGAAGGAGGACTTTTGGCCGAAAGGTGTCGTTTACCGACGTTTCCGAGGACGGTTACGCGACACCTCGCAGCGAAACACGACGCCGATGTTACGTGTTTAGTTTTAATTAAAGTGTAATGTTAATTATGTATTAGTTTGTTATTTCTGTATTCTTATTGTATGTATTTTACTTATGGGCCTTAGTTGCCTGAAATAAAATGATTATTATTATTATTATTAATACCATTATGACGTATACTTTACTCTAAACGATTAAACGAAAACGGTTTACGCTGTCACAGCACTCACAGCCTCTGTGTACAAAACAAACTCAGTATCAGTGCATCAGTGTTGCCAACAAGACCGATATAGAATCTGCTAAAATTATGCCAATTGCTTTATAGAAATGCTAAAAAAATCTGCTAACATTTTTCAGTGTCAAATGAAACGTAACAATAGTTTTAACTTTTTTTATTATTTAACAAAATATACTTACATACTGTTTTAATCGACTATGATCTCAAATACTCTTTCCATTATCATCAGCATTAGCATCAGGAGCGCCAACAATATACTTAGTAAAGGGATTTTTTTTTCTAAATGGAAATAATTGCTTACGCATTAATGTATTTTATTTTAAAATAATTTTATATGCTAAAAAATATGCTATATGCTAAACAACTAATAAGTTTGCTAAACAACATGAAAAAATGCTATTCTTATTATTCTTATTCTTTATTGCACACACAAAATAACAAATATAAACACAAATTACAATAATAAAGCTTACTTATGCTAAATTGGCATCACTGAGTGCAATGCACTTTGTTTTTTTTTTGTTAGTATTTTTAGTTATTATTTAGAAACACATACTTCCCCTTTCTCTGCAGGAAAACCTTTTATTCCCACGGAGAAATCAAATACAAAGCTGGCGTGGCTTGGCTGCTACCGGCCGATTAGTCGATTAAAAAGAAATCCTATAATTATATAAAAAATATGGTCACCTCACAATATTAATGGATGTTTGTATGGGAAAATTTAAATGATCAATATCTTTGAAACTACCCAAAGTTTCTCCGTCACTAATTCAGGTTATCATTATCGTCCCCGTCACAACATTTTGATAACATTTTGAAGGTCGTAGATCATCAGGCAGCGGAGATACACGTGTCCAGCCAGCCTGAGTTCAAGATGGCTGGACACAAGTATACATTAAGTTTTCATTGATATCTCGTAAACCCTTACATGTGACGCCATAAATCAAACGTTATTACTGTCACACATTGCGTCACCAAGTATTAGTAAAGGAACCATATTCGAAAACGCTCCCGTTATGTGGGATTCGGAAGTGCCAGCCAAAAGTTTTTTACGTAAATTCAAGATGGCTGGACACAGTTTTTTGCATTTTTCTACTAAACCACTGTACGTATCACAAAACTTTTAGCTTGATGCCTGTCACATATTTATGTGACGCCCGTTGATATGCAAAAAGTCGTCAAAATCACTTCCGTTACCGAGATTGAGAGACCAGCGAAAAGTGGTTTTTCAAGCTGGCTGGACACGCTTTCGATCGATTATCTAAGATTCTGTAGCGTCACCTATTCTGAAATAAGGGTGTTTAGCCGTCACATAAAGTGCCCTATTGCCCTATTGTAAATGCGAGCCGTTTTGAAGTTTTGTCCAGCCAACCAGAGCCACATATCTGACCTGAGTTTACTTCAAAGTAGCACTTTCTGAGCTCAGAATTTTCCCCTCTTTAGAATGCGACACTTTGGGGTTGTTACGTGAAAGTTTTGTTCGTTTAGGTGTCCTCTACCTTTAAATACCAAATTCATCGTGGGCCGTGATTTCTAAAAAATATCAAAATGGCGGTGGGTCGATATGCCAGCTTCAATACAAAAAGGTTCACACCCTTTTGAAGCTTATGTATGCTAGAAGTGCCTTTAGAGTTTTGATGATCGGTCAGTTCACTCAGTGAGTGATGAGTGACAAAATTAATACTAGAGCAACGAGGGATCATCTTCTCATCCTTAAAATGATTATATTATAACCGTCTTCTTGCCCTTGTCCCATGTTAGATCCCCCTGTCAACCACAGGGGGGAGCTAGACAAAAACTTGTATATCACACTCTCATATTTTACTCCTATTTTTTTCTCATCAGTATAATATTAAGCATAAATTTATTAATGTCCTATTTTCGCTTTAGCCCGATCAGTCTCTCCTATGTTGAGGATGGTCAACGCGCTCATGGAGACCAACCCTGGCTGGACTTGTTTGCTGATTTATTGGAAGACTATATTGTTAGAATATTTGTGGTTCTGTGAGAAGACATAGGCCTGTGTTGTACCTACTTATAAAATAAATGATAATTAGAAATGCGTCTTTCTTTTATCTTAGGGATTTGGATGAACATTTAGATGACCCGGGTAGGTTAGTAAAGTAAACCATTTTAGGTTAGTAAAGTAAATCATTAGATATGAGCTACATTGCGATCAAATTATCTTGGCAGCTCTGAACATAGGCTTTGCGAAATTTTACGCATGTAAACTTGGGAATAAAACTGTTTTTGCCAGATAAACCAATACTTAAACGATCAGAAAGTATCTAATTTAAACAGTGAGAAATACAAATAAAATAAATATCATAACACTTTTTTACATTCGTTGTAACAAAATGACCTGCACGAAGTTCGGAGCTGCCAAGATAATTTGATCGCACTGTACACGACATGAAATTACAACCGCGCAATACAGGATTGAACAACAGGGTGGTGTGTACGCGGTGTAGATAGATATGTGTATTCTTTGTAATACACCTTGTCCCAAGATTGACGGCGGAATTCTCCGTCGTCAAAGACATTCAAATATTAATAGTCCGTCGCAGATGAAAAGGTCTGTAGTTAAAAGAGTTATAGGTTTACCGTCGTGTCGGTAAAACATTTGGTAGCTGGAAAGGGCTGTCGTCGTAAGAGACGCATACGGCATATGAAACGTCCTGTAGCTCTACCATGAGTTTACACAGCAAAAACTCGCTAGCGTCTCCGTAAATTAGTTGTATGAAATATTGTACAGCGCCCCTAGCGGTCACAAAAAGAATTAAAATTCATACCATGAGCACTATAGATTACGATAGGTTGAACACCTAACGTAATCTATTCGATATTCACTAACGTTCTTCAGCTGTCACCATACAAAACGGTACCATGAGTCACTAATTTCACTGAACCTATCGAGTAAGACGCTTACTTTAGTAGTTACGTAGCTCACTAGCATTTTGGCGTGTGAAACATATGTTTACATTAAAATTATATACGTTTTTGAGTCTAATATAGTCAAAATAATGTCTGCAAGTGGTTATTTAGCATGGAATATGTCAGTGGTCGCTAAATTTGAAGACCAACGACTTGAATAACATGAATTTCAAGCCAAAATGTTAGATACCAATTGGAAAATATAATTTTGAGGAAAGTTCAAACTTACCTTTCTATAAACTCTACCAACAATTGGAACTGTGTGACACTGGTCCTCATTGTATTAAATAATCTGTTTGAATCTATAGTAAACTTTTAAACTACACAACGCAGCTGTCACTCAAGGTCAACTATCAAAATTACAAATTGAATACACGACAGTGACATATTATAAGGAATAAAAATTCAAAAACCACTTAACACTATGTGTAGTCTACTATCTGTCAACTTTTCAATTTCGTCGGTTTATTTGTGTAGATACCGTTCTCTCTTCTTATTAGTGGGAAAGAAAGAAACAAAACATGAGTAGAGTGAAGTTAGCTAGACGACACAATATATCGAGCTTACCTTAGCGCCTGCGTAAGACTCCGTAAATCTCATGGTGCAAACATAATCGAAATCTATTTGATCCACGTTAGCACGCTAGCGAGTACAACGCTAGGGATTAAGTTTTCGATGACAACTCATGGTAGAGCTACTGTTGGTGAAATGTCCATAGATGAAAGATTCTGCTGGCGAAACGGAAATAAACGTCCTGTCGACGAACAGTCCAGTGGCGAATCGGTCTAAAGCTGCGTACAGACCGGCCAAACGAACGCCAACGAACGGGTTTCGTTGACCTTCGTTGCTGCAATCTGGACGGCTAAGATGGAATTTACATGGAATTGAGAAAATTAGTCAAGTTTATATCTATTCCTTTGGATTTATTTTCATCGAAAACAACATCAACTCACTTTCCAACCGGGATCAAGAAAAAAAGAAATTGTCGTATTGCCGTTCGTTTGGCCGGTCTGTACGCAGCTTTAGGAGAACGGTTGCGGATTCGCATCAGTGAGGTTTTCACAGTTGTCAAAATAGCTTGACAATAGGGGATCGGACTGGGTCAAAATAATATGATTCTGTTTAGTCCGTAAGTTAGATTATCGAAAAATATTGAATACGTGTTTTTTGTTTTATCAAATCAATAAAAAATGACGAAGATAAAACGCGTCAAAGATCTTGGAGTGGGGCTTGAAACGTCACTTGTGTCGTCAAAATGTACTATCATATGACGTCACACGAGTTTTCGAAGCACTCTATCGTCTTCATTTTAAGTTTACGTGAAAAAAGAAAAAATACGTGTCCAATTATTTTTGGAAATCTATCTGACGGACTAATTAGTTTTTTTTTGTCCGATCCCCTATTGCAGAACAGCCACCAGCGCCCTATTTCGGTTTTTGTTTACTTTGTGTTTATATTTTTCTGATATCTGCTAACTACATCCTAACTATCCTAACTTCCTAACTAATATTATAAATGCGAAAGTAACTCTGTCTGTCTGTCTTTGCTTCACGCCTAAACTACTGAACCGATTTGTGTGAAATTTGGTACAGACATAGTTTGGAATTTGAGAAAGGACATAGGATAGTTTTTATTACAAAAAATAAAATAAAAAATAAAATTTATTCCGGACTTACAGCGCCATCTATTGGGTGCGCGTTCACCTTTGGTGCGAAAAAAGGGTTGAAAGGGAGGGATGAAGAGATTACTTTTGGTCGCGATAACCGACATCGGTCGCGGTAACCGACATTCACGCGGACGAAGCCGCGGGCATCAGCTAGTAATATTATAAAGATCCAATTATGTATATTCCAATGTTAATATTTATCTGATTAAAAAGGGAAGTAATAATAATTTCACTCGTAGGAAAGTCGCGGGCAATAATAATAATAATAATAAATCATTTTATTTCGGACAACTAAGAGATCCATATCTTGTTAGTAACAGGTTTGCACTTAAAAAACTATTGTTAGTAACTTAACTAAAGACGAGTTAATGAGAAGACCACCCACAGCTACACACTCACATAACAACTAAAACAATAAAATACTAAGGTATTAGTCTTCTCACTAATTGCCTTATTATAGTGGAGGAAGAATCAGACGCTATCGCTATCAGGATACTATTGCGACTGCCCCTTATTCTGCTCAGGAGTGAGGCCGTTTTCTTGCGGATGATGGCATGAAACCCATCGGTATGGTTTACCGCGAATAGGTAGCTAGTTTAAAATAAAACTTTTTTTTATTAAAAAAACGTACTTTAATATACTTCTGAAGTTTTCTTTTTTTAATTTATACAGCTCTTGGTCCAGACCTTAAAACGTCTATTTACACAAAATCAGAAAGTATTTCTAAAACTTCTCCTTAAAAGTTAAACTCATGCATGACGCATTTTTCTTTAAAAATTTAACAAAATATAGAACTTGAACTTAAAATGCATACTTTCAACAAGATCATGAATATAAAAAAACAGAGATTCCAAAATAAAAGAAAATTCATTTAGAAGTCTATTTAAATCGTAATCAATTCATATAATTTAATTTAATAGTTCATGCAGACAATAGTCAAAACAAACAGTTCATAACACAAAAATAATAAAAACTGAGAATTCAGAACATTTTTCCAATAATTATGATACTGCTATGGAACCTCATGTTGATAAACTTTTAAATATTGTCAATACTTAATAGCTCATACACGTAAAACTGTAAATAGACAAAAATCCGTATACTTAACAATATTATTCTCTAATAGACAAACTTTAGGAAGTATATTCTAGTCAGTTTTGACAAGAAACTCTTCGACTTCTAGTTTCTGCCTCATAATACCTGTTAGCACCACTTCCGTACTACATACTACGTTTAAAGTTTTTTCCGACTGCAGCAGATAGTACACGAGATGCAAATCATTGGGTACAGTGAGTACTAAATAGCTGTAATTCTTCTGATTATGCATCTCTTGTATGGACACGTAGGATCGCCGGTTCTTCTCGACTTTTCCTCCGCAAAGCTCTATCATTTCTGTGAGCGCGCCACGTGAGGGTTTAACGCACGGTGTGAGGAAGAACGCGACTCCTTCGAAGAGTTTCTTTCTCATTTCTCCGGAGAGTAGTACTTCTGATATGTCGCATTTGAACATTTTGTTGAAGGCGTCGTCGCGGAGGCCGTGCTTGGCTTCGTCTGCGAACTTGTTGAGGCGCTGGCTCTCTAGGATCCAGTCCGGTGTGAGCAGATGTTTGACGGTGACTAGACTACTGATGAGCTTGCATGTCCGGATCAGTTTGTCCATGACGAGGTGGGTCGCTTCGGCGGCTGACGAGACCACGAGGCCGCCTAGTTGCCTGTAAATATATTTATTTTAGTTAAAATTACTGTTGTTTTAATTTTGGACGGTGACAATTCTAAGTTAAGGTATTCAATACAAGACAGCCGTAATTTCTCCCAACTTTTATTACCACAGTACACACGAAGACCAATCCAGTTACACAAAACCAGTTTATACGGATCTGTTTTTTTTTGGGAATGACACCTCGCAGGAGCAACCTAGGAGGTTGTCGACTGCATAACCGGAATTTCTTGTGGGTGCCAGTGCTAAGTCACCAGCCTGGGCTCACAAAACTTATAAACTAAGCGATTACACGCTAAAGGCACCCATTGTGGGGAACGATTCTCGGCTTAGGGTGTTGCTGGGGGAGTGCAGCAAGGGGACAGGCTGGATCTGAGTGGGATACGGATCTGGCATTGTACAAGAAATTTATACAAAGAGAAGTCATGTTATACTGGAAACGTATAGCTTGATGTGTCACCTTGTGTACAAATATTTTCCCTTTATAGTTAGTTTTATTTATATTATCTAGCACATAATCATTATTTTCTAAAACTACGATGACGGTACGTTCTACCTACACTTACGCCAAACACAAACAAAGGACTACAACAAACGCAAACCCTTTACCACTAAATAGTTATTACATTTAGTTAAAATAAGTGTTTGTTTAAAGTAATTGTGGACAATAACCTATTATTTCAAAATGGATGGATATTGATTAATTAACTTGATTGTCTTCGTAAATATGGTTCGCGTTTTCATCCATTTCAGTTTTAATGGTGCTGTAACCAAAATTTCGTGCTTAGAAAAGAAAAAATATTAATGTAAAATTACATTCTCTGTACACAGCACTCCATTCATGTAAATAATACGTCTAAAATCCAAAAACTAACAGTGGATGTTGCAATTTTAATATTCAAATGTTCAATGCATGAAATCAGCTGTTCACTTCCTGACTAGCTACTGAGTTCATTGAACTCCTCGTAGCGCTTGCCGTTCGCTACGTGCGTTGCCACGTTAACGATACATTTCTTATGAGGAAATAAAACAAATTAAATTAATTGGATTCCTATAAAGTTCCTGAAATAATGTCTCGTATCAGTCTGCGGATGGCAAACCACGTCATCTTTCACACAGTATGGACCGTTTCCATCGAATCTTTGGTCTTCTCTTACTACACCAACATTTTAGGTGGATTTCATAGCACACCACTTATGAATGACCTACAAGGATAGCAGAAGGCTGTCATTTCTGCCTACCCTCTCTCTAGTCTTATACCCATCCACATAATCCACATTCATATCCAGATTGTAGTAAGCTGAAGTATCCCCACCTGACTATAGCCGCAAGTTTGTGCTGCAGCCTAGGCGTGAGCGCAGAGAAGGCGACCCGTGGCGCGAGGTGTAGCGGTACGGGCGCGTGCGCGGCGTGCGGAGCGGGCGCGGCGAGCGGCGCGGGCGAGGACAGGCGCGGCCGCTTGCGTCTGCCCGCCGCCACGCACGCCGCCGCCGCACCGCGCTTGGCCCGCTCGTGTGACTCCTGTGTTATGTTTATCGGCATTTTCCACGCGTCTGTGGACGAGGAAATTGTATTCAAGTTATGTAAGGGCGGTGTAGAAGTGCGGGTTGATCGAAAGAGATACCGCGGCCTCAACATAAGGATCATGGGTGGTTTTTAGTCCATAGAAGTCTTGACTCTCCCTACCGCTCTGTCCAGAGCGGAAGGAGTAGGTATAACCATTTTATGCCATAGTAAAATCTCCGTTCCATGTCGTAGAAGGGTCAGGAAAAACAACACCACTGACCCTCAGAATGAGAGGCTACATTTTACGGGTTGTACTACCACTAAAGGGCGGTCCACTGTACGAGCCGACACCAAACCTCACCTTTAAAAGACATTACCCTGTTTCTGAGGCAGTCGATTTAAAAATAGATGTCCGAAAGATACCTTATATTGTAAACTAGGTTCTGCCTGTGGCATAGGTCGCACCTGCGTTTAGATCAGAAATTATCCCATGGAAGCGGACTACTAGGATAAAAAGTATCCTTATCTTAACCCAAGCCTTGGTCTGGCTGTGTTCCATATTACATCGATATCGAATCGTCTCCGCTCCGCCCAGAGGAGGAGGGGTCATTTGCCAATTTCCCACCCAACATAAAAGTTGCGGCAGTTACAGAAAAGTTGAAAGGAAATGAAATGTCGTGGTATGGACATGTTATGAGGAGGGACGAATCGCATGTGACTAAAAAGGTGATGGATATAAATGTTGATGGATAAAGAGGGAGAGGAAGTTCAAAGAAAAGATGGATGTATTGTGTGAGGAATAGGGGATCGAACAAAAAAAACTAATTACTCCGTCAGATAGATTTCAAAAAAATATTGACCACATATTTTTTCTTTTTTTCTCGTAGACAAAAAATGGAGACGATACAGTGCTTCGAAAACTCGTGTGACGTCATATGATAGTACATTTTGTACCTTCAAGTGACGTTTCAAGCCCCACTCCGTGATCTTTGACGCGCTATAACTTCGTCAATTTTTATTGATTTGATAAAATTAAAAACATGTATCCAATATTTTTCGATAATCTAACTGACGGACTAAATAGAATCATTTTTTTTTGAGTCAGTCCGATCCCCTATTATATGAAAGAGAAAGGAGTAAATGCTACTGTGATGTCTAACAGTAAATAATGGAAAAATAAAATGTGTTGCGTCGACCCCACATAGAATGGGATAAGGGCAGTAAGATGATGAATATAACTTACTCATTAAATGTGACACTAAGCTGTAGTCCATTCGGAACGGACTTGTCAGGTTGAACTGTTGATACTTCGCGTTCTCTATCTGTGGAACAAATAACAAAACAACTCTTTAATTGGCATACATTTCTTTTTCGCGTAGTTTTCATACGCTGGATTGAACTATGACGTAGGAGACCCCAATACTTTTACTTTACAGATGAAGAATGAATGTGGTTCCATTAAAAATTGCAAACGAATTTTTTTGGTGTGAAAAGTCACAGTTGCAGAATGATTCTATGTAAAGCACTCAAAACATTGCACAACTAAACGGGGTCATGGAGGAACATTAAAAAAATTACTTGTGAAAAAGTTGGAACTCTCTAAAAGGATCCTAGGTATGGTCCAAAACAAATGATTGCAATGACGGGCTTCGGCTACGGCTTCATTAAGGGTATTTTTGCACCCATTAATGTATTATTAATTTATTTCATCACCACTGCTCTCAAAAATGGTGAAGGAAAACATCATATCCAATTACGATTACATATTTATTGTAATAACTAATGACAAAAAAAGGTAACTTTTATAGCTCATTTACACTCTCGCGCGAGTGACGAGACAAGCCGCGAGGCGAGGCACGAGTCGCGTGTGTGAATGGTGTGTTTGCGACTCGCCTCGCAGCTTGTCCCGCTTCACGCAGCGCTCGCGTCGGGGACGGTTTTCTGGCACGAGTCAAAGGGCCTCGCGACCGACGTGTTTACACTCGCGCAGACTCGCGCTCTCACATCAGATGGTTAGACCTAAAATATAAATAGCTCACAGGGTTCTATTGCGATGTATAGATATCATCCACCATCTTCTTCGGCGACGTATTTTTTTTAACTTTTCGTTAGTAAAAACTAAGTAAGGAAAGAGTTGATGCTGCTAATAATTCAACGTCTTCCATCATTGCTGGCTTAAATCGAACCGAACGCCTCGCGAGAGTGTGAACAGACACACAATATCTCGCAAAAATCACACGAGCTGTGAGGTGAGGTGCGATACGAGCCACGAGGCGAGAGTCTAAATGAGCTATGACGATTTACTTTTTGACTGAAACTGAAGAACTGACACTCTGTCACTGTCAAATGTGGCCTATTAGATTGCCGCTAGTGTAAAGTATATGTATGTGTTTGACCTGTGACAGCGCACTCATGTTGCCCAGCAGCAGGTCGGTGAGCCAGGCCGCCGCCACCACGGGCACGCCCCACTCGCGCGCGCGCCGGTACTTGTTGCCTTCCGCGCGCTTGCAGATCAGCACGGTGTTGTCGCGCGTCATGTACGGCGTCAGCTGAGGGCACAAGGAAACGGACTTCAAATTTCATTCATCATCATAAATTCAGCCGAAAGACGTCCACTGCTACAGACGCACAAAACCGGTCAAATAGGCCTTTGACCGGTCTTGTGCGCCTCGCATCCAGCGGATCCCCGCAACCTTTACCGTGTCATCGCTCAGGGCAAAATTGAAACATTGTTAATGCATAAATTAAATAATTGGGGATGATTCTAATCTACATTTTTTAGCAATGGGTTTAAATGGGAGCGCACCTATACGCTTACTTTGATCGAGGTAGATTGTCGTCCCGTCTGACTATGAGGATAAGTGAAGGGAAAGTGCCCTTGTACAAGTATGTTCGTAGACACGAACATACGTAGTTATGTTAGCAAGGTGGAAGAGACTTTGACGCAGAAACGGTTACAGTGCAATCAAATTATCTTGGCAGGTCCGAACTTCGTGCAGGTTATTTTGTTACAACTAATGTCTAAAAGTGTTTTGATATTTATTTTATTTGTATTTCTCACTGTTTAAATTAGATATTTTTTGATCGTATAGGTATTGGCTTATCTGGCAATAACAGTTTTCTTCACAAGTTTACATGCGTAAAATTTCGCAGAGCCTATGTTCAGACCTGTCAAGATATATTTGATCGTACTATACCTTTTATTATTTTGTACATCATTCCGAACCAAAATAAATTTTTGATTGGTAATTAAAATACTACGGTGACTATAAGTGTGTCGCACGGTACCTTAGCGCCGATATGCTCGACACAGAAGGTGACGCGGTCCCGCTCGTCGTCCCGCCAGCCGGAGATGGCGGCGCGGTGATGTCGTGCGGGCCGGTCCCGCGCCGCGTACATGCTGGTGACTATAAGTGTGTCGCACGGTACCTTAGCGCCGATATGCTCGACACAGAAGGTGACGCGGTCCCGCTCGTCGTCCCGCCAGCCGGAGATGGCGGCGCGGTGATGTCGTGCGGGCCGGTCCCGCGCCGCGTACATGCTGGTGACTATAAGTGTGTCGCACGGTACCTTAGCGCCGATATGCTCGACACAGAAGGTGACGCGGTCCCGCTCGTCGTCCCGCCAGCCGGAGATGGCGGCGCGGTGATGTCGTGCGGGCCGGTCCCGCGCCGCGTACATGCTGGTGACTATAAGTGTGTCGCACGGTACCTTAGCGCCGATATGCTCGACACAGAAGGTGACGCGGTCCCGCTCGTCGTCCCGCCAGCCGGAGATGGCGGCGCGGTGATGTCGTGCGGGCCGGTCCCGCGCCGCGTACATGCTGGTGACTATAAGTGTGTCGCACGGTACCTTAGCGCCGATATGCTCGACACAGAAGGTGACGCGGTCCCGCTCGTCGTCCCGCCAGCCGGAGATGGCGGCGCGGTGATGTCGTGCGGGCCGGTCCCGCGCCGCGTACATGCTGGTGACTATAAGTGTGTCGCACGGTACCTTAGCGCCGATATGCTCGACACAGAAGGTGACGCGGTCCCGCTCGTCGTCCCGCCAGCCGGAGATGGCGGCGCGGTGATGTCGTGCGGGCCGGTCCCGCGCCGCGTACATGCTGGTGACTATAAGTGTGTCGCACGGTACCTTAGCGCCGATATGCTCGACACAGAAGGTGACGCGGTCCCGCTCGTCGTCCCGCCAGCCGGAGATGGCGGCGCGGTGATGTCGTG
Organism: Diarsia dahlii; assembly: GCA_949775195.1. NCBI lineage: Eukaryota > Metazoa > Arthropoda > Insecta > Lepidoptera > Noctuidae > Diarsia > Diarsia dahlii. Next base: position 6,164,101 of record OX459210.1, on the reverse strand, counting down.
CGGGCCGGTCCCGCGCCGCGTACATGCTGGTGACTATAAGTGTGTCGCACGGTACCTTAGCGCCGATATGCTCGACACAGAAGGTGACGCGGTCCCGCTCGTCGTCCCGCCAGCCGGAGATGGCGGCGCGGTGATGTCGTGCGGGCCGGTCCCGCGCCGCGTACATGCTGGTGACTATAAGTGTGTCGCACGGTACCTTAGCGCCGATATGCTCGACACAGAAGGTGACGCGGTCCCGCTCGTCGTCCCGCCAGCCGGAGATGGCGGCGCGGTGATGTCGTGCGGGCCGGTCCCGCGCCGCGTACATGCTGGTGACTATAAGTGTGTCGCACGGTACCTTAGCGCCGATATGCTCGACACAGAAGGTGACGCGGTCCCGCTCGTCGTCCCGCCAGCCGGAGATGGCGGCGCGGTGATGTCGTGCGGGCCGGTCCCGCGCCGCGTACATGCTGGTGATTATAAGTGTGTCGCACGGTACCTTAGCGCCGATATGCTCGACACAGAAGGTGACGCGGTCCCGCTCGTCGTCCCGCCAGCCGGAGATGGCGGCGCGGTGATGTCGTGCGGGCCGGTCCCGCGCCGCGTACATGCTGGTGACTATAAGTGTGTCGCACGGTACCTTAGCGCCGATATGCTCGACACAGAAGGTGACGCGGTCCCGCTCGTCGTCCCGCCAGCCGGAGATGGCGGCGCGGTGATGTCGTGCGGGCCAGTCCCGCGCCGCGTACATGCTGGTGACTATAAGTGTGTCGCACGGTACCTTAGCGCCGATATGCTCGACACAGAAGGTGACGCGGTCCCGCTCGTCGTCCCGCCAGCCGGAGATGGCGGCGCGGTGATGTCGTGCGGGCCGGTCCCGCGCCGCGTACATGCTGGTGACTATAAGTGTGTCGCACGGTACCTTAGCGCCGATATGCTCGACACAGAAGGTGACGCGGTCCCGCTCGTCGTCCCGCCAGCCGGAGATGGCGGCGCGGTGATGTCGTGCGGGCCGGTCCCGCGCCGCGTACATGCTGGTGACTATAAGTGTGTCGCACGGTACCTTAGCGCCGATATGCTCGACACAGAAGGTGACGCGGTCCCGCTCGTCGTCCCGCCAGCCGGAGATGGCGGCGCGGTGATGTCGTGCGGGCCGGTCCCGCGCCGCGTACATGCTGGTGACTATAAGTGTGTCGCACGGTACCTTAGCGCCGATATGCTCGACACAGAAGGTGACGCGGTCCCGCTCGTCGTCCCGCCAGCCGGAGATGGCGGCGCGGTGATGTCGTGCGGGCCGGTCCCGCGCCGCGTACATGCTGGTGACTATAAGTGTGTCGCACGGTACCTTAGCGCCGATATGCTCGACACAGAAGGTGACGCGGTCCCGCTCGTCGTCCCGCCAGCCGGAGATGGCGGCGCGGTGATGTCGTGCGGGCCGGTCCCGCGCCGCGTACATGCTGGTGACTATAAGTGTGTCGCACGGTACCTTAGCGCCGATATGCTCGACACAGAAGGTGACGCGGTCCCGCTCGTCGTCCCGCCAGCCGGAGATGGCGGCGCGGTGATGTCGTGCGGGCCGGTCCCGCGCCGCGTACATGCTGGTGACTATAAGTGTGTCGCACGGTACCTTAGCGCCGATATGCTCGACACAGAAGGTGACGCGGTCCCGCTCGTCGTCCCGCCAGCCGGAGATGGCGGCGCGGTGATGTCGTGCGGGCCGGTCCCGCGCCGCGTACATGCTGGTGACTATAAGTGTGTCGCACGGTACCTTAGCGCCGATATGCTCGACACAGAAGGTGACGCGGTCCCGCTCGTCGTCCCGCCAGCCGGAGATGGCGGTGATGTCGTGCGGGCCGGTCCCGCGCCGCGTACATGCTGGTGACTATAAGTGTGTCGCACGGTACCTTAGCGCCGATATGCTCGACACAGAAGGTGACGCGGTCCCGCTCGTCGTCCCGCCAGCCGGAGATGGCGGCGCGGTGATGTCGTGCGGGCCGGTCCCGCGCCGCGTAATTGCTGGTGACTATAAGTGTGTCGCACGGTACCTTAGCGCCGATATGCTCGACACAGAAGGTGACGCGGTCCCGCTCGTCGTCCCGCCAGCCGGAGATGGCGGCGCGGTGATGTCGTGCGGGCCGGTCCCGCGCCGCGTACATGCTGGTGACTATAAGTGTGTCGCACGGTACCTTAGCGCCGATATGCTCGACACAGAAGGTGACGCGGTCCCGCTCGTCGTCCCGCCAGCCGGAGATGGCGGCGCGGTGATGTCGTGCGGGCCGGTCCCGCGCCGCGTACATGCTGGTGACTATAAGTGTGTCGCACGGTACCTTAGCGCCGATATGCTCGACACAGAAGGTGACGCGGTCCCGCTCGTCGTCCCGCCAGCCGGAGATGGCGGCGCGGTGATGTCGTGCGGGCCGGTCCCGCGCCGCGTACATGCTGGTGACTATAAGTGTGTCGCACGGTACCTTAGCGCCGATATGCTCGACACAGAAGGTGACGCGGTCCCGCTCGTCGTCCCGCCAGCCGGAGATGGCGGCGCGGTGATGTCGTGCGGGCCGGTCCCGCGCCGCGTACATGCTGGTGACTATAAGTGTGTCGCACGGTACCTTAGCGCCGATATGCTCGACACAGAAGGTGACGCGGTCCCGCTCGTCGTCCCGCCAGCCGGAGATGGCGGCGCGGTGATGTCGTGCGGGCCGGTCCCGCGCCGCGTACATGCTGGTGACTATAAGTGTGTCGCACGGTACCTTAGCGCCGATATGCTCGACACAGAAGGTGACGCGGTCCCGCTCGTCGTCCCGCCAGCCGGAGATGGCGGCGCGGTGATGTCGTGCGGGCCGGTCCCGCGCCGCGTACATGCTGGTGACTATAAGTGTGTCGCACGGTACCTTAGCGCCGATATGCTCGACACAGAAGGTGACGCGGTCCCGCTCGTCGTCCCGCCAGCCGGAGATGGCGGCGCGGTGATGTCGTGCGGGCCGGTCCCGCGCCGCGTACATGCTGGTGACTATAAGTGTGTCGCACGGTACCTTAGCGCCGATATGCTCGACACAGAAGGTGACGCGGTCCCGCTCGTCGTCCCGCCAGCCGGAGATGGCGGCGCGGTGATGTCGTGCGGGCCGGTCCCGCGCCGCGTACATGCTGGTGACTATAAGTGTGTCGCACGGTACCTTAGCGCCGATATGCTCGACACAGAAGGTGACGCGGTCCCGCTCGTCGTCCCGCCAGCCGGAGATGGCGGCGCGGTGATGTCGTGCGGGCCGGTCCCGCGCCGCGTACATGCTGGTGACTATAAGTGTGTCGCACGGTACCTTAGCGCCGATATGCTCGACACAGAAGGTGACGCGGTCCCGCTCGTCGTCCCGCCAGCCGGAGATGGCGGCGCGGTGATGTCGTGCGGGCCGGTCCCGCGCCGCGTACATGCTGGTGACTATAAGTGTGTCGCACGGTACCTTAGCGCCGATATGCTCGACACAGAAGGTGACGCGGTCCCGCTCGTCGTCCCGCCAGCCGGAGATGGCGGCGCGGTGATGTCGTGCGGGCCGGTCCCGCGCCGCGTACATGCTGGTGACTATAAGTGTGTCGCACGGTACCTTAGCGCCGATATGCTCGACACAGAAGGTGACGCGGTCCCGCTCGTCGTCCCGCCAGCCGGAGATGGCGGCGCGGTGATGTCGTGCGGGCCGGTCCCGCGCCGCGTACATGCTGGTGACTATAAGTGTGTCGCACGGTACCTTAGCGCCGATATGCTCGACACAGAAGGTGACGCGGTCCCGCTCGTCGTCCCGCCAGCCGGAGATGGCGGCGCGGTGATGTCGTGCGGGCCGGTCCCGCGCCGCGTACATGCTGGTGACTATAAGTGTGTCGCACGGTACCTTAGCGCCGATATGCTCGACACAGAAGGTGACGCGGTCCCGCTCGTCGTCCCGCCAGCCGGAGATGGCGGCGCGGTGATGTCGTGCGGGCCGGTCCCGCGCCGCGTACATGCTGGGCAGGTGTAGCGCGTGCCACGGCGGGACAACGCCGCGCCGCAGCATTGCGTCTGACAGCCAATATGCAGTCACGCAGCGTTTCGCGTCGCGTAGTGCCTGATAAGTTAACAAAAATAATGTAGTTCGTGATTACTGCAAAATTCAAGGCGCATATAAAAATTAAGCACACACAGTTGGAGAAAAATATGCGTCACATTCAAACTCAAAGGCTTTCGATTGGCATAACGCTGCGAAACTAAGATTTATTTTCTAGTTTTTTTAAATCTTTTTTAACGGAACAAATTACATCTTCGTTAATAAATAAGAGCCTATAGTCAAGTAATCTGTTTGTACCTGCATGACGACGCCATGTTTCTGCGTCTCGCACAGCACATGCGTGACCCTGGCGCAGTAGACGGGCTCCAGCTCTCCGCCGCGCCGCTGTATGGCTTCAGACCAGCGCGCCACTCGCTCGGCGCCCCATGACTGTTGGTACTCCACCTAGAGTCGAGGTAAACGGTGAAAATTATTTGTGTTCCACCGAAACCAAAATTTATTTAAAAGCTAGATGTTACCTGTGATCTTCGTCCGTGTGAAATGATTATAAAAAAACCCTATTACGCATTTCGTGTTTTTAAAGTACCATTAGTTACAGTTACTTCTTTTATCATCAGCTACCTGCCCGTAAAAGAACCGTCGGAAAATCGGACTAGCCGTTTTGGCAAAACCGACAAAAATTTAGAAAAAAAATGTTTTTGCTATAAGTGCGTATATAATTTTATATGCATTCAGTAAAAAAGCTGTTATTTTCATATCAAAAACACACTCCTATTTTATTTATTTGTATAGATTCTAAATTGAAAATATTATTTTGATATTGCATGCAGCGTGTTTTTACAGACAAAGGATTTTGTTTTTAATTCTTATATATTTTTATTGGAGGTTTTTATCCCAAACGCAAGTCAGCCTCATCATAACTTAACCTATTCCAAACTAAACTTTCATCAGGCCAACTAAACTAAACAACTAAACTTTATACCTTATAAATTAAAAAAAAAAATACATATGTGTACCAAATTTCAACTTGATTGGTCCATTGGATTCGGAGCAAATTGGCTGTGACAGACGGACAGACAGACAGACAGACACACGAGTGAGCCTATAAGTGTTCCCTTTTTCCTTTTGTGGTACGGAACCCTAAAAAAATTAAGCAAGCAAGGAGAACATCTAGTTTATAAGATATCACTTACTATATGAAACACGCAGCCTAGTAGGAAGAGGTCTGGTGGTAGCTTGAGATTGGGGTTGTGTCCGTAGAACTGGGCACGCGCGGGCGGCGGCCGAGCTGGGGGCGCGTACACCTGCACGGGAATCTCGACGTTAGTGCGGTCTCACAAGTTCTACAATCCATTGCGTAACATACTTACGGTTCCAATGAATGATTCTATTGGTTGGACATTCTAGAACAATCATTAATATTTATAAAATTTATCTATGCATACTCCAAAATCTCTTAAGGGGTCATTAATGCACTTGATAATTATAATGATGTACTAAGGCCCCTTGCTCACAGTAACTTTTTGTAGCGATGCAGTGAACAAATTTTACTATGAAACCAAACCTGAATATAAATAAATCTGCTGTGGCCAAAATTGTGTTCGCATAACTCGTCAAAAAGTATGGAACGGTGTTTTTTTTCGTGATTTTAGGGTTGGGCTCATTTTAAAAGTTGTTCATAATGATGAGTGCAATGACCCCTTAAGAGATTTCGAGTGTGAATAGATAGACCTTAGATATTAGTTGCAATAATTGCAATCGACCACGTTCTGCTTACCTTCCGATACAATACGACAGCAAGTGCGCCGCGAACTCAGAGCATAACAGACAGCAACCGGGTGCATTCATTACCATCTGCGTAACGATGGCTTAGCCTAAACGTTACTTTAATACACCCTTTAAAGTATAGTCTTGAAGAGTCTAGTCTGTCGCGTAGTGAATCCTACAAGGAACCACTTAGTCGCGCCCCTACATTTTGGTCCGGATATGAACCAGAGATTAGCTATAAATATTCCGTCAAAATTAGTTATACTTACCTGAATCTCATCATCATCATTTCAGCCAAAAGACGTCCACTACTGGACATAAGCCTGCCCCAGGTGTCGCCACATTGACCGGTCCTGTGCGTTTCGAGGGTCCCCGCAACCTTGACCAGGTCATCGGTCCACCTAGTGGGAGGCCTTCCAACGCAACGAACGGTTCGCGGTCGCCACTCCAGAACTTTTCGGCCCCATCGGCCATCCGTTCAGCGAGCAATGTGCCCTGCCCAATGCCACTTAAGTTCGGCAATTCTTCGGGCTATGTCGGTAACCTTGGTTCTCTTGCGGATGTCTTCATTTCTGATACGATCCCACAAGGAGACTCCGAGCAAAGTCCTCTCCATCTCCATTGCCCTTTGGGTGACTTTGAGCTTTCTGATGAGGCCCATAGTGAGCGACCACGTTTCGGTCCCGTATGTAATCACTGGCAACACACACTGGACTTTCGTCTTGAGACACTGTGGTAAGTTGGACGAGAAGATAGCGCGCAACTTCCCGAACGCTGCCCAGCTGAGTCGGATTCGACGATTGACCTCTTTCTCGATGTTAGACCTACCCAACTGGACCGTTTGTCCCAGGTACACATAATCGTTCACAACTTCGATTGTAGTGTCCGATCTTGACAGGAGTGGCAGTTACATGGACATTCAACATAACATTGGTTTTGTCCATGTTCATTTTAAGACCCACTCTTTCGGAAGCTCCATCGAGCATTGTACTGAGATCCTCCATGGTCTCAGCCATGACCACTATATCGTCGGCAAACCGAAGGTGAGTGATGTACTCGCCATTGACGTTGATGCCAAGTCCTCTCCAATCCAGAACCTTTTGGCTTTCAAATGTGTAGTACTTTTTTAAACAGTTTTTTTTTTGTTTTAAATAACGTGTGTAAGCAAAAAAAAATTACTGGCCTACCACTTTCGCCTTTATTTTCTTCCATCATCAGAATCAAGCTTATCGTCAACCAAAACTTGTATCGGTGTCTGCGGTTGTCGGCTCGCCCTGCGCAGTGGCTGTGTGCTGTCTTACCCTGTGGTGCGGGTGCTGCAGCAGCAGGCGGGGCGCTCGTATGCAGTAGCTGTGCTGTCGTACCCTGTGGTGCGGGTGCTGCAGCAGCAGGCGGGGCGCTCGTATGCAGTAGCTGTGCTGTCGTACCCTGTGGTGCGGGTGCTGCAGCAGCAGGCGGGGCGCTCGTATGCAGTAGCTGTGCTGTCGTACCCTGTGGTGCGGGTGCTGCAGCAGCAGGCGGGGCGCTCGTATGCAGTAGCTGTGCTGTCGTACCCTGTGGTGCGGGTGCTGCAGCAGCAGGCGGGGCGCTCGTATGCAGTAGCTGTGCTGTCGTACCCTGTGGTGCGGGTGCTGCAGCAGCAGGCGGGGCGCTCGTATGCAGTAGCTGTGCTGTCGTACCCTGTGGTGCGGGTGCTGCAGCAGCAGGCGGGGCGCTCGTATGCAGTAGCTGTGCTGTCGTACCCTGTGGTGCGGGTGCTGCAGCAGCAGGCGGGGCGCTCGTATGCAGTAGCTGTGCTGTCGTACCCTGTGGTGCGGGTGCTGCAGCAGCAGGCGGGGCGCTCGTATGCAGTAGCTGTGCTGTCGTACCCTGTGGTGCGGGTGCTGCAGCAGCAGGCGGGGCGCTCGTATGCAGTAGCTGTGCTGTCGTACCCTGTGGTGCGGGTGCTGCAGCAGCAGGCGGGGCGCTCGTATGCAGTAGCTGTGCTGTCGTACCCTGTGGTGCGGGTGCTGCAGCAGCAGGCGGGGCGCTCGTGTGCTGTCGTACCTTGTGGTGTTGGTGCTGCAGTAGCTGTGTGCTGTCGTACCTTGTGGTGCGGGTGCTGCAGTAGCTGTGTGCTGTCGTACCTTGTGGTGCGGGTGCTGCAGTAGCTGTGTGCTGTCGTACCTTGTGGTGCGGGTGCTGCAGTAGCTGTGTGCTGTCGTACCTTGTGGTGCGGGTGCTGCAGCAGCAGGCGGGGCGCTCGTGTGCTGTCGTACCTTGTGGTGTTGGTGCTGCAGTAGCTGTGTGCTGTCGTACCTTGTGGTGCGGGTGCTGCAGTAGCTGTGTGCTGTCGTACCTTGTGGTGTTGGTGCTGCAGTAGCTGTGTGCTGTCGTACCTTGTGGTGCGGGTGCTGCAGTAGCTGTGTGCTGTCGTACCTTGTGGTGTTGGTGCTGCAGTAGCTGTGTGCTGTCGTACCTTGTGGTGCGGGTGCTGCAGTAGCTGTGTGCTGTCGTACCTTGTGGTGCGGGTGCTGCAGCAGCAGGCGGGGCGCTCGTGTGCTGTCGTACCTTGTGGTGTTGGTGCTGCAGTAGCTGTGTGCTGTCGTACCTTGTGGTGCGGGTGCTGCAGTAGCTGTGTGCTGTCGTACCTTGTGGTGTTGGTGCTGCAGTAGCTGTGTGCTGTCGTACCTTGTGGTGCGGGTGCTGCAGTAGCTGTGTGCTGTCGTACCTTGTGGTGCGGGTGCTGCAGCAGCAGGCGGGGCGTTCGTGTGCTGTCGTACCTTGTGGTGTTGGTGCTGCAGTAGCTGTGTGCTGTCGTACCTTGTGGTGCGGGTGCTGCAGTAGCTGTGTGCTGTCGTACCTTGTGGTGTTGGTGCTGCAGTAGCTGTGTGCTGTCGTACCTTGTGGTGCGGGTGCTGCAGTAGCTGTGTGCTGTCGTACCTTGTGGTGCGGGTGCTGCAGTAGCTGTGTGCTGTCGTACCTTGTGGTGCGGGTGCTGCAGTAGCTGTGTGCTGTCGTACCTTGTGGTGCGGGTGCTGCAGTAGCTGTGTGCTGTCGTACCTTGTGGTGCGGGTGCTGCAGTAGCTGTGTGCTGTCGTACCTTGTGGTGCGGGTGCTGCAGTAGCTGTGTGCTGTCGTACCTTGTGGTGCGGGTGCTGCAGTAGCTGTGTGCTGTCATACCTTGTGGTGCGGGTGCTGCAGTAGCTGTGTGCTGTCGTACCTTGTGGTGCGGGTGCTGCAGTAGCTGTGTGCTGTCGTACCTTGTGGTGCGGGTGCTGCAGTAGCTGTGTGCTGTCGTACCTTGTGGTGCGGGTGCTGCAGTAGCTGTGTGCTGTCGTACCTTGTGGTGCGGGTGCTGCAGTAGCTGTGTGCTGTCGTACCTTGTGGTGCGGGTGCTGCAGTAGCTGTGTGCTGTCGTACCTTGTGGTGCGGGTGCTGCAGTAGCTGTGTGCTGTCGTACCTTGTGGTGCGGGTGCTGCAGTAGCTGTGTGCTGTCGTACCTTGTGGTGCGGGTGCTGCAGTAGCTGTGTGCTGTCGTACCTTGTGGTGCGGGTGCTGCAGTAGCTGTGTGCTGTCGTACCTTGTGGTGCGGGTGCTGCAGTAGCTGTGTGCTGTCGTACCTTGTGGTGCGGGTGCTGCAGTAGCTGTGTGCTGTCGTACCTTGTGGTGCGGGTGCTGCAGTAGCTGTGTGCTGTCGTACCTTGTGGTGCGGGTGCTGCAGCAGCAGACGAGGCGCGCCGGACGCAGGTCGTGCATGCGCCGCCGTCATGAGCCGCAGGGTGCCGGCTGCGGAAGGCTCATGTTCAGTTGCTGTGCCACCTTGCAGACGAATGCTCAGCATGTTAGCGAGAGCAGTCTTGGTCTTCGGGTTTACTAGTAGAGCGTTGCCTGGAAGGTAGATATTGGTGTCTCCTGTTCTTAGGGATATCACTTGGAGTCAATACTTTGGCATGCTCACACTTTATTCAAAACTTCGGTACTATAATGCTATAGTCTCCTGCTATATTTGAATTGACTCTTCGTTTTCCAATTACGATCGTAATAACTTTGCAAAGTAAAGACATGCGAATTTTAGCATGCAATTACAAACTTTTTATGGATTAGTAACCATTTTATTGTTCTACTGTTAAGCCTATAAGCATTCAGAACTACAAAGATCACCAAACTACCCACGATATCACACATTATTACAAACTACCGTCAAATTATTGAAATAAAGTTTACCTTGTTGCTGGTCTGGTGTTGTAGGAGTGAGTAGGGCTCCATCCACAGGTTGTTCGGCGAGTGGGGCGCCCCCTACCACGTGTTGTGTCACTCCTGGAGACACCTGTACCGACAATACGAGACATGCCATTGATAATATGATGTAAGAAACGGTAGGAGACCTCCTTATCTTGGTAGCTTTTTCTTTAAAGCCTGCATACCTGTTTAACCGCAGCATGGTGCGCTACATGGTCCCGCTGCGCTTGCAGCTGCTGTAACCGCTGGTAGTGCTGCTGCCGCTGCATCTGCAGCTGTTGCAGCTGCGTCTCGGCTGCCCCGCCCGCTCCTGGGGTCGACACTGGGCTAGGCACGCCTGTGGAATAACCTGTGGGTTACGAATATGAAAGACTGGCTTCTGTTATCTCACGGGAATGTACTACCGGTATTAAAAGTATCCTGTTTCGTTACCTAGGTCATGGTCTACTTGTGTCAGTACGTAGTCGTTAAAAGTTGGCATTAATATTTAATATTGGTTTGGATTCACTATACCACGCGCACACAGAGCGGGTAGGTAAATGACACTACGTTCTCAAACTTTTGACTATAGGAAATTATTTCGATATTTTTTTTTTTCTATTTGTCCGATGCCGCAGTAGTTGTGATGTTTTTATATACTGGGTGTACGAGGTAATAGTACATTGTTCACCGAGAGGAGAAAGTGACCGATTACCGTCGAGGGTGTCGTTTAAAGCCCGGAGCCGTAGGCGAGGGCTTTAAAACACCCGAGATCGGGAATCGCACTTTCTCTCGAGTGATACATAGTACTTTATACTACACCTACGAGGAAAATAAAAAACTAAATTTAAATTCTAATTCAAATTGAAAATGGCGCCAATGGCGTCTGCAATTTTCACATGTTCTTTTTACCCGACTGCGGCGAAGCCCAAAATGAGGGTTATTTACCCGACTGCGGCGAAGCCCAAAAGGAGGGTTATGTGTTTGACGTGTATGTATGTATGTATGTAAGTATGTATGTATGTATGTCCGTTTCTTTGTTCCCTCATAACTCTCATTCATTTGAATATAAAATTATGAAAAGAAAAAATGAAAATAGAATGGACCCCGCCTGCTTCCAAGTTTTGTTTAATTTAAAATGTGCTTGTTTTTTTGCTTTTCAGTTTTTTCAGTCGGGTTTTTTTAGTTTTTTAACTACTTTTTTTTTTTCAAATTGTTTATCCTGCCGCCGCAAGGTCGCACTGCCACCCCGACACCATCCAACACACAGCTAGTGGCCAGTGTCATTTTTCGAACTTGGAGATAAAAACTCACTGTAATAACTTTTTGGCTTTTGATATTTAGGTTACCGGCGCATAGTCTTACCCAAAATTAAAAAAGAAAAACCACGTAAGAAATCATACATATTCATACACTTTTCTCTCCCGCTCAGATGCGTTTTCTCCCCGCATATTTGTTCGATATGCAATGACGTACTTTCTACCGTAAATTTGATAAAGTATCAAGGTACTTTCCAAGCAGGTGTAGTATAAATAATATTAGCAGGGTGTCTTGACAACAGTACTGGATCTTTATTACCCTGCTAAATTATTTACCTCGCAGTGTATGCCAAAGTTAGATTTATAAGCACTTAAATCAGAATTTTAAAATTCAGTCCATGTAAAGTTATGAGTAACAAGTCAAGGCCAGAGTGTAACAACCCGACAGTGATACACAATTTTGATCATTTCATAATTGTTACCCACGACGGAACGGAGACGGTATATGCGTTTGGGGTGAGAGGTTGTTTGTTTGTTTGTTTATGTGTTTGTGCAAATACATGTTGCCATTTTTCTCCAAAACTACTAGTCCGATTTTGATGCAGTTTTCAGTTATGGGTTCGGGTTTGATTGGTGCATGTTCTTAGATAGGTGTTACGGTGACAACTCACCAGGGGGCGCTGCAGCAAACACTTTTTGTGAAAATCAAAGTTGCCATTTTTCTCCAAAACTACAAGTCCGATTTTGATTCAGTTTTCAGTTATGGGTTCGGGTTTGATTGGTGCATGTTCTTAGATAGGTGTTACAGTGACAACTCAACAGGGGGCGCTGCAGCAAACGTGTTTTGTGCAAATCAAAGTTGCCATTTTTCTCCAAAACTACAAGTCCGATTTCGATTCAGTTTTCAGTTATGGGTTTAGGTTTGATTGGTGCATGCTCTTAGATAAAAAAATAAAAATAAAAGTAAAAAGTTTAAAATAAAAAGCAAAATTAAAAATTTTGAAAAAACCCACGACTGTTAAAAATTAATTGAAAAAAGGATAAAATAACATAAAACACTTAAACACCCACCTTAAAAAATCCCAAGAATGTCCGTCGGGAGCTGAACATTGCAAAACTAGTTCATTTAATGGCAGCCCCCGACGGACATTCTTGGGTTTTTTTAAGGTGGGTGTTTAAGTGTTTTATGTTATTTTATCCTTTTTGTGATACACAATTTTGATCATTTCATAATTGTGTTATAATATGTAATTTACTAACAATTTAAACAAATTATATTCTTAATTTGTAAACTTACCAAAGAAACGATGGATGGATTCTGTAGAGGAAGATATGGCAAGGTAGGAGGTGTCTCATGAGATGACGAGAAACAGAGAAGTATGGAAGAAGGAGACATGCTGCGCCGACCCCAAATGAATAAGGAAAAGGGCAAGAGAATGATGATATTCTTAACTTTGCAGATACTTGCAAAATTACTTACAATATTAAATGGAACGAAATCTATATATATAAAAATGTTATGTTGGTTTGTGTACACTTCAAAAACTCAAAAAGTTCTGCACCGATCGAGCTGAAATTTTAGAATGATATATAATCCGCATCAAGGATTGTTTATACAGTATCCACGCGGGCGAAGCCGCGGGCATCAGCTAGTCTAATATAAATATGTTAGTTAAAATACAAATTTACAAATTTTGATTATTTATTCAATAATGTTGAAACTACACTATAAATTCCTCCATTAGTTTTCGAGATAACTCCATACATAAACAACATTCAAAAATATTATAACAATGGTTTTTCCTGTTTACTTTAATGAATCAATGATATTTGAAACAATAATAGAAATCCAGTTATTTTTATATAATTGTATTATTATTATGTTGTACAATGAAATACCGCTAAGTAAATAACAATTAAAATCGATTGTTGGTATAAGAATCACGAAAAAACAAAACTTACGATTACTCTCTGTATTTTCCTCATCCATAACATTGATCAAACACTTCTGTCTATACAACAAACAGTATTTTTAAACTATAAAACCGTCTTACAAAAGGGTGCAAGCAGTTACCACCGCGTCGTTCAAGCAATATACTAAATATCTTGAGGTTTAGCGCTAGATAGCGCTTTGAAATTATAATGTGTGTTAAGGCAATACCGCGGGCGTCATCATTATGTATGAAGATTTCATTTAAATACCAAAATTTCTAACGTTTCGCTCCACAGTTGATCAATATGAAAAAGTTTTCTTGGGATTTTCCATGTGTACCTACTTGGTCGGGTTTAAGAATGTCTTTAATATCTTTGAGAATTACCAATATGGTATAGGTAAGTGCCTCGTCTTTCTGCAAGAGGAAACTGATCGATAACATTATTGTCTGAATTTGGAGTTAGCATGACTTTTTGAAACTCACCTAATAATCTCTGTCGCGGCTGCCAATCTCAAGGGAGACTAGTCAAGTACGCAGAATGTATTGTAACATTTTAAATGTACAAGCATGTACGCAAACATAGGTTCAGTTTTCAAGACTAAAACTAAGTACATAATATACAAAGTGGAAGGGATACAAACTACTATTAAAAACACACAAACAAACACACGGTCAAAATGTATGGAAGTTTTTTTTTTTAATTTGCCTGTGTAAACTTGTGGGGGGGGGGGGGTCAGAATGATATAATAAATACGTGGTAGCTGTTAACACCCTGTACACAACGATGACAATAGGACACTACGGCGTCAACGTTCATATTTTAAATATTTTTATTTTCATAGTCCAAAGGGTATCTTTGATCATATTAAAGAAATACAAATAATAAAAAATATATCATTGGCACCAAGCCCATAACTCTATAGATATTTGGTCATATTCGAGTTCACATCAAAGTTGTACCGTGTGGTCATAGCTTTAAAATCAATGTCTAATAAATATTAGATCAGGGTTGGCGAACTCAAAATACATGTGCCCATTGGAAACCATGCGTTGCAATGCTCTTTTTCCTACTCTACCTATCTACTACACTACCTACCTACCTACTACCCTACCTACCTACCTACTACCCTACCTACCTACCTACTACCCTACCTACTACCCTACCTAACTAACTACTACCCTACCTACCTACTACCCTACCTACCTACTACCCTACCTACCTACTACCCTGCCTACCTACCTACCACTTTCTCACCGTTTAAACCTTCCCTGGACTTCCACGAATATTTCAAGACTAAAATTAGCCAAACCAGCACAACAGTCAATCGTTTACCCACTGCGTCAAACGTGCCGCATTGTAGAATTATAAATTGCTTCGTTGAAAGAAAACATCGTGAGGGAACCCGAGAGATATTTCTCGACGACATGCAAAGGCAAGTCAGAGGCCTTATTATTTTTAAAGGTCTTTTGCCTTTTAATTTAATTCATTATTATTTAGTTGTATACTTTTTTATAACTTAGTCTTTGTTTCCCGTTTGACGTGTACCAAACTCCGAATTTCTGTTGTATTTACTCACATAGTGAATTTAGAGAGCTCTGACACCCATATCACAAGTTCAATCTTAGCTTGGGTGTCAGAAGTCTATCAGTCTGTATTAAGAACAATTCTCAATCGAAACTTTAAGTAATATTATATTATATTATATTAATAGTGACATTGTGAATTGTAAACTGGAAATAAAGATTTATTATTATTATTTTTGGCTTGGGAAATCATCAAATAACCCCTCCACATGTGAGAGACTTCTACTGACTAAAAGCCACCCATGTTCCTTATTAGCCCTTTTGCCGAGGCCGCGCATCAAATTATCAATGACTTCCCCGTACTCCGCAAGACTGTACTTGTAGCACAAGTACAATTGTTTCACAGTTACCATTTGTTAGAAGAGAACAACCCAACTGCAACCTTAATTCGACGAGATAAAGGCCACTGGGCTTCTGACAGTGATGTAGATTAATAAAGTTTTTTTTTTGGTGTTGGTAAATTAACAAATGACTCCTCCCACTTTGGGGAGAGTGGTAGAGAGTGTCAGACTTCTACTGACTAAAAACCACCCATGTTCCTTTTTAGCCCTTTAGTCGAGGCCGCGGTATCTCTTTCGAACAATCCGCAGCACCGATGGCATAGGTAAAGTAACTTGAGAGCGGAATGTATAGTAGTACGTTACCCGGTGACTGCGGTGGCGGAGCGGGCTGTGCGGCCGGCAAGCTCGCCGCCCTAGCACCCTGCTGCTGCAGCCATTGAACCTGCGACACAACATTACTCATATACATCTCCAGATTTTTTTATACTAGCAATCCCGAAGTCTTCGGGAATAGGGGATCGGACTGTCTCAAAAAAAATATGATTCTGTTTAGTCCGTCAATTAAAATATCGAAAAATATTATCAAACTAGCTTTTGTCCACGGCTTCGCCCGCGTGGATGTCGGTTTAACTACAAAAATGACGATTTTCCATACAAACTTTCATCCCCTATTTAACTCCCTTAGGGGTTGAATTTCCAAAAACCCCTTCTTAGTGCTCCCCTACATTATAATAGGAAGCCGTGTGCAAAATTTCACATTCCTAGCCCCAGTAGTTTCGGCTGTTGATATGTCAGTCAGTCAGTTCTCCTTTTATATATATATATATAAGATAGATAATAAATTAAAAAAATATCAAAACTCGTCAAAGATCATGAGTGGCGGCTTGTGTCGTAACTTGTAGGTAAAAAATGAACTGACTGTGACGTCACACGAGTTTTCGAAGCACTGTATCACGTTTTACCATTAAGCATTTTGTCTGTAGCACCTTTGAGCCTGGATTTTTGTCATCTGAATCAATGTATACTCGCCCTACCATTAAGGATTTAAACATAAATGACGGAATATGAATAAACATAGTCCTCAACCTGGCATTCTGTACGTAACGCAAACATTATTGCTGGTAAACTCCCAAAAAAGTTCATTTCAGTGTGAGAAAGAGCCAGAGCCAGACAGAACGTGTAGCTAGTCCCTGGGAATCTAACCCATGTCCTCTTGCTCAACAGTGGCACTTGTGACCAAGGCTCTTTACATTAATGAAAGTGTCAAAACTTACAGGTACTTGTTGCTGCTGAGCGAGCCCCGGTGTCAGTTGACTACGTATGAAGGTGACGCTCTGGGCGCCGGCCGGGGAGGGCGCGCCCGGGGAACCTGATACCACGCCTGGCTGCTGCGGAAGTATATTATTATTAGTTTTGGTAAAAAGAAGCAAGTTAAAAAACTAATTAACATTGTTTTTTTCCTATAACTGGTAGGGCTTACCTAATTAATGATAAAAAAAAAGTTTGAATAAAGAGTTGAAAATATTTTACAAACTGAAAGATTTTTTAAACTTTAAAGATGATGTTTTATATTATAATAACAGGGTAGTGGTACATTAATGTATGAGAAAAGAAATACTTACTATTTTACACACTGCTCATGCAGGTGTGGTCAAGTCCAAGAAAAGGGGCCGTAGGTCTTTATTTTGGCCAGGAATGTCCAAGGACATTGAAAATTTTGTTTTGTCATGTAAGGAATGTGAGAAATATAGGTCAAGTAACTGTTAAGAATTCCTCAGGAGTCATGATGTGCCAGATATTCCTTTTTATAAAGTAGGTATGGATATTTGTTCCTTTGCTGGCAAAGATTATCTAGCGGTTGTTGATTATTATTCAAAGTGGATTGAGTTGAAACAATTACAACAAAAAAGTAAAAAACTAAAACCCGACTACGACAAAAAAAACGACGCTGAAAAAGTATGAAACAAGATTTTCAGGATAGAACAAAAAGAAAAGCCGTAGACACACGGTATTAGTGTTTAGGTTGGTACCTATAACGTGTGACTACGGCTTTTCTTTTTGTTCTATCCTGAAAATCTTGTTTCATACTTTTTCATCGTCGTTTTTTTGTCGTAGTCGGGTTTTAGTTTTTTAGTTTTTTTTATTTAAACAATTTTTTAAATATTTTTTTTTACTCTTGACTTTTTGTCCGCTAGAGGGCGTGATTTTAAATTTGAGCAATATTTTGGAAATGAACAAGAGAGGCCCTTTCAAATGATACCAAACACGGCGATTTATCTCCATTTTTATTTTTTAAGCCATACTTTTTGTCCGCTAGAGGGCGCCAAATCGCTTTTTGTGACACGTCACGTAGCCTATGTTCAGCGGAAAATTAAGACGGTTCTAACGATACCTCATATGTCGAGTTCCGATAAGTAGATTAGAAGCTATGAGGGAACAGATGAAGATACACACATACATACATACAAACATACATAATTACATACATACATAGCCAGTCAAAATCATAACCCTCCTTTGGCTTTGCCGTAGTCGGGTAAAAAACAGCAAAAAATGTTATATTGAAATTAAAAAAATAATCTTTGCTACACATGGAATACCTAAGTACGCAGTTTGTGATAATAATCCATTTAACAGCTTTGAACTTAAACAGTTCTCAAGAGATGTTAATATGCAGTTGTTGTTTTCAAGCCCTCATCATCATCAGTCTAATGGCCTGGCAGAAAAGGCTGTAGGTATTGTTAAGAATTTAATGAAGAAATGCAGAGCAAATGATGAGAACTTGAATATGGCATTGCTACGCTATAGAACAACACCGCTTGCTGGGTTAGATTTTAGCCCATCTGAACTTCTGATGTGCAGGCTATTAAGAACTAACTTACCTTGCACTTACACACACAGATCTTCAACCCAGACTGCCAATCAACATCAATGAAAAAATGCAAATAATGAAAGAAAAATCTAAAAGTAATTATAATAAAACAGCCAAAAATAGAGCTTCATATAGTAATGGTCAGAGTGTGTTAATACAGAACGGGGATGATAAGGATTGGCAGCCAGGAAGGGTAGTAAGGAAGGATAGTCCTAGATCCTACATTGTTCAAAATGAAAAAGGTAATTGTGTCAGGAGAAATGAAAAGCATATTATGTTACTAAGTAGAAATAAGTTTAATGAGAGATCAGAGGTTGAGTTTGAAGCCCCAATTAATGTTAGACCAGTGATTGATTTAAATGATG
This sequence comes from Diarsia dahlii, assembly GCA_949775195.1. Taxonomy (NCBI): domain Eukaryota; kingdom Metazoa; phylum Arthropoda; class Insecta; order Lepidoptera; family Noctuidae; genus Diarsia; species Diarsia dahlii. The sequence goes on along the minus strand of OX459210.1, from coordinate 6,145,829 downwards.
GGGGGACTGTGCCTAGTCAGCACAGAGTGTTAAGAGATGATTGTGAAGCAGGCAGTTAATATGTTACTCATAGTGGAATGTCTGTGAAACCTCCTTCCCATTTAGTTGATTATGAGTTGTAAAAGGGGGGATGTGACATATGAGACTAGGCTGTATAGCCTTCAGCCTTTGTCAGATGGAGATTATAGAAAAGAATAATAAACAGAAAGTCATGGCCTCTTGGGGAAAATCTTTTATTTTATTAATATAAACCTGGTTAACACAGTCCATTAGGCTGGATAAGTGTCCGTCACAGTTTTACGGTTACTTTTCCACAATTTACCATTCTTCAGAAACTATGGTGATAGGTACACACGGCTACACATCAAGCTATAAATTTCCAGTTTACGCTGATCTCGCACTGTACGGAAATCCTATACAATGCGAGACCAGCTTATACTGGAAATGTATAGCTTGATGTGTAGCCGTGTGTACTACAGACAGGTAGGGCTTACCTTTCACTAACACCTATCTCTTTTATAATTTATATAAATATGACCCTTCAGTCAAATAATGAGCTGGCCGGTTGACTGGCCTAGCTAGCTGGCGCCCTGTATGCCAGGTGGCAGTCGTCATGACGTACCTGTTGCTGAGCTATAGCAGCCTGTCGCTGGAGAGACAGCTGGCGACGTTTCTGCAGCTGCGCCACAAAGACCGCTCGCTCCTGAGGTTTCATCTGTTGGAGCTGTGCGTGCGTCTGCGCGTCTAAGTGGATCAGTTGCCGGCCACCGCCGCCAGCCGTCCATGATACCTATGGATAATGCCATACTCATTTTATTAATATGATTCGGATGAAGTATCAAGGTATAAAGAACCTCTCCACTAGACTTTCGACAGAAAACTCATTATTGTGAGAATTAGGTGCCTGTAATTCATACATTTAAAAGGGTGCAAGACAAAACATTTCAAAGACTACACCAGTTATCTCATGAAAAATCACTACATAGTATAAAACAAAGTCACTTTCTATGTCCCTATGTCCCTTTGTATGCTTAAATCTTTAAAACTATGCAACGGATTTTGATGCGTTTTTTTTAATAGATAGAGTGATTCAAGAGGAAGGTTTTAATACCTTTTTTGCACCCGTGCGAAGCCGGGGCGGGTCACTAGTAAATTTATAAGTCATTGAGTTGATTGACAAGACAGATTTCTAAAGAAAAACCTCTTCAAAACTCACCCTAGGCCCTACAGTTCCTGGTTGACCAATTTGCTGCCGCTGCTGCAAATACTGTTGCTGTTGCCATGACACATTCTGGCCACCCTGCACAATCTGTTGACCCCCAGGTGAGACTATCTGTTGTGCCCCACCATGCGTGATGATTTGCTGGATGCTGCCCCCTCCGCCTGCCTGAGGAGACTGCGGCATTTGAGTCAATACTTGCTGAGCCTGACCCACAGCCTGACCAAGAATCTGCTGTCCAGTTTGAGTCACTATTTGCTGAGACGATTGGGCTATCACCACATGTTGCTGTTGGCCTTGCTGAGTGATCACGTGTTGACCTCCTTGCGTCAAAACCTGCTGTGTTCCTTGCGTTATAATCTGCTGTCCACCTTGATTGACTATCTGACCTCCTTGGTGGACAATCTGGCTTTGAGAGACGATTTGTTGACCTCCTTGCAAAGTTACTTGCTGATTCCCATGTACAAGTATTTGCTGTTGTCCTGTATGTTGATTTATTAAAACTTGTTGTGGAGCTTGCACAATCTGTTGCTGTCCAGAACTACTTAGAAGCTGCTGTTTTTGGAAGAGAATCTGGTGATGTGTCTGGTTCAGTTGTTGGCCTTGACCACCAATGGATTGTTGAAGAATCTGTTGAGGACTCTGTTGTATAGTGTGCTGAGGACTCAACTGTGATTGTTGGTTACTTATCAAAGCCTGCTGCTGCGTCTGCATGATCTGTTGCTGTAGGATAACCTGATTCTGTGGCGCCCGAGACTGAACTAAAGGATTCCTTATTATTTGGTGCTGACCCTGAACCATCTGGATGTTTTGCTGTCTCCAGGCCCCCTGGACTGGCACATTAGCATTCTGCTGAGTTTGTATAGTCTGTTGAACAGATTGTATTTGCTGGCTCAACACAGTTTGCTGGTTGGAGTTGACCAGTTGGTTTAGTTGAACACCCTGCCCAGTCGGCCCCTGTGATGACGTCACAAGACCCTGAACTCCCATATTCATATTTTGCTGCTGATTGTTTATAGACTGTACATTTTGTTGTTGAATTAGATTCTGGTTCTGCTGTGGCATCTGCTGCCCTGATGATATTAACTGCTGGTTGATTACTTGCCCTTGTCCCAGGTTTTGACTGAGTTTTGCATTCTGAAGATTTTGGGTGGACTGTGCTAACTGCTGAGCTATGTTTTGAACAGCTTGGGAAGCACTCTGCTGGCTGAGGCTCAAGCTCTGCTTCATAGCCATGTTCTGCTGTTGTTGTAAATTGTTAGCACTCTGGCTCAACATCTGACTAATATTCTCAATATGCTGCTGAGCTGAACTCATAGTGGTTGGCGGCTGATTTATGTTTTGCTGTAAGTGATGCTGGTTGCCCTGTATATGTTGCTGCAGCTGCCCCTGCAAGTTCTGAGACATCTGGGAGACTGACACGTTAGGCTGAAACCCTTGCTGATTCTGCTGGTTGCTGAGCTTATTCTGTTGCAGCATTTGCATTTTTAACTGATGTTGCTGCAACATCTTCTGTTGCTGTATCTGTATTGCTGTTAGTCCATGTGGTTGCTGCTGGCTTTGGTTGTATTGCTGTTGTTGTTGTTGTTGCATGCTCATTTGCTGATTCTGGATCATACTTGACTGTGACACTACTGTATTCTGCTGTCCAAACTTCTGCAGTAGTGGTGAGTTCGCCTGGCTGCTTTGTATCTGCTGTACATTTTGTGTGACAATACCTTGAGGTATAGACTTGCTCATTATACCGGGTGTGGACATAGACGTTGATGTGTATCCCATTGAACTGATAGGTGTTGTGGGAGTAACCGATGCACTTGAACTAGCGGGGGGATGGTTCCACGGCATCCTTTGTTTCAGTTTATCTAACAAAGCCTGTGTACTATCATCCTTGTTCTCAGCCATATTTTGTGTGGGAACTTCGTTTTTAGCAATACCTTCCTCAAAGTCAAATCCTGTGATTGCACTAATACGGTCCATTGCTTTCGGGGGAGGCTGAGGGACAATTAACAGCTTTGGGTGAAATATATCAGTCACTGCTTGTATTCTAGCCCTAATACTTTCTAGCACCCAATCAGGAGTCACAATCTTAATTCTTGAGGAGGGGAGTGTGAGCGCAGCACTATATTTATTTCCTGCGGCTGATCCACAAATCAAGTGGGTACACTGAGAGTCCAAGTTCAACTTTACTTTTCCACCATGATACGTGATAACAGCGAACAAGGATTTAGCGTCGCCAACACTCACTTTAGATATGCAACATACAATGTTAGTAAATATCTTATTCTTAAGAGGGTTGTAAGGCTTGGGGTCAGCCAACCTCCTGAGCCGCGCGCACGCAAGCACCCAGTGCTCGGTCACTGCAGGGATCTGGTAGATGTCCTGGGCTTCATCGACGTCATTGTCCGCAGCATTTTGACCACAAATTAGATGTGTGACATAGTCAGAGAAATATTTTGTACTCTCCGCTCCACCGGACTGAAGTAACTGCATAATCTGTAATTACGATAACTTTGTTTTTAATTCTGCTCACTAATTACACCACGTAAATCATGAAAAATAAAGTTTTCAACACAAAACTTACCCTTTCCGAGACATCGCCAGAAACATAATATTTGACATCCTTGAAAATTGGCTCTTGCAAAGTTAAAGAATCTAAATCGTCAACAATCGTTACCATTTTCTGTTATACGACAACGTTAAAAAACACCTGATTTACAAATTAATTACACATTTTTGCTGTATTTTTCAACAAAACGCCGATATCTCAAGCGACGACGTCCATGATTAATGTTACCAACTAGAAAGAAAAGATTTTTTGGGAATTCGCTTTTAATTAAACTTTGCTTTTTTTATTTATACTTTTAGTGTGCTTAGAAGTTTCATAGAAGATCATTATGTAGGTAGTGTAGTCCTAATTATTTAAATCAGATCGTCTCAAAATTACATCCTTACATAGTATAAAACAAAGTCGCTATTTTGTCTGTTTGTCTGTATGCTTAAATCTTTAAAACTACGCAACGGATTTTGATGCGGTTTTTTTTAATAGATAGAGTGATTCAAGAGGAAGGTTTTAGTATATAATTTGAACGACATCCACGCGGGTGAAGCCGCGGGCATCAGCTAGTCTATTATATACTATACGTCAAACTTGGTATATTTATTTTAGTTCCGTTTTTTGCCACCTATACTGCTAAGTTGGTTAGAGTGTAAAGTCGATGTCGACTATTCTGCTCTGTGATTTTGCCAATGTCCAGTGAATTGGAGTTTGTTTTCATTTATCTGTAGGTATTTTCCAGCGGCTTCGATATGCTTTTTTGTTTTTTTACAACGACCTCAGCCACGTGGCTCGGTCTCACGGTGCTCACGGCCTTACAAGCCGCGCGGCTCATAATGGGGATGCGCCTTTACGTACAACCTCTTTTAGAGATAGGTACACCACATACCTACAGACCCTACAGTGTAAACTCTTTATTAACAGGGGAATGGCCACCCCCTAAAAAACAAGTTCAAGCCATTTGTTATTAAAAAAGTATACCTATTAACCCATTCATTGCTACCAACGCACCATTTGCGTTTATCGAGATTACTACGTCATGCCACCAACGTACACACGGCTACACATCAAGCTATACAAAACCAGTTAATCTTGGCCTCATTTTACTAGATCTTTTCGCACAATGAACGATCAGATTATACTGGTTTTGTATTGCTTGATGTGTAGCCGTGTGTACCATATGCGTTGAGTTTACTGTATGACGTTTTTTGGCATTACATAAAAATGGTAGAAATTTATTTAAATATTTGGCTACATTCACGGCTAGAAACAATTTTTAAACGTGGAAACACTGTTGGTTTTTGCTTCGAACTGTCATTGTCATTCTTGTTTTGGTAAGGAAAAAACGGTTGGTGCTGTGAAGGTCTATTTTAATTTCCGCATAACTGAAGTTTTATTGATTGTTTATTGAATATTTTTGAATTGGGAGATACCTCTATCTCCCAATTCAACAATATTCTTAATTTTATCATTTTTTTCCGCTGTTTCATCGTGTATTTTTACAATGAAATCACATGCACGCATACGGTGCGTTCATTGGCATAGCAGTAAAGATCTTTTTTTGGATGGTTTTATGCATATAGGAGTAATAGGAAATATTAATACTATAATAAATATTGTCATTTCACTTCCTCTGATCACTTTTTATTCTAGGAGGTAATTTCGTATTCTGACACTAATAATCCAAGATCCCAGGGCCGCCAGACGTCACGTATTTTCTGACGAAGGAAATGTGGGCGATTGAGTAGTGTTAGTATGAACTAAGAACACACTACTACCAGCTAGCTTGCTTGGACGGCCAATTTTCAGGTATCAGGACATCAAGGTACAGTCGCCCACACAAGTGCATGGATACCTTAGGGCCTATTTTTCTGTGAAGGTAGAAATCAAATTTTCGAAAATAACTAATAGATGGCGTTTGGTTTCTGCACAACTGTGATATTAAACTCTTCAATCCCCAGTGTCACTTGTAGGTGGCATAAGTTTTATTTCTTTGTTCTACCTGACAGCAATTTTATTTGTAATTCCTACTTAAATAATAATAAGAAATTAAACCTTTAAAGTTTTTACTTTCCGCAATGACAATATTCGGATTACCCGGTGTCACCTGTAGGTGAAATAAAAAGGAGGTAGATTTTTATAACTTAGTCCTAACTAAATGTAATCTATTCTGTTGAGATACAGAAAAAAATGGACTTTGACTTGGGAATAGGTTAGGTAAGTAAGAAGTTAGGAAACACGTATTAGGTTGGATTAAGTGAGAAGTTAAATGATAAAAAAAAACAAAAGAAACCATAAGGAATGTTTTCATTAAGCTAATAAGTGCGCATAGCATTCAAAAATATAATATTCGAGTTAGTAGTCAGTTAGCAACAGGGATTAACAAAGACAAACAAAAAGACACTACCTATCACACTTTTAGAGGTTTATTTCTTACACTTTATTATTCAAAAACAGACATTTATTATCGTTCAACATTATTATATTATATAAAACTTCTTATTGAGGCCATAGCTTAAGTATTCGTTTCCAAAATCGGAAAGAGGATTGAAGCTTTTATAACCTCAACAAAGACAAACAGGAGACCGGATTATTTCATCACAAAAGTGAAAAGTTAAATGAATTAAATAGGTAGGATAATAGCTATACAATTGCACAAAAACATACGAAAAGGTTCTTGTAATGTAAAAAAAAAATTGCTGTGTTTGACTTTTTTTAGTTATTAAAAATACGTAAGTCATGTAATAGGTTATAATAACCCGGCCTCCAGTTAATATAAATAATAAGTACTAAAGTTAAGTAATATTGTTTTTAAGTATTATGAAATATAAATCCTGGATCGGCAACACTTATCTATCCCCACACGTTCACTGTAATATGACCAGCATATTGGACACTACATAACCACTTGTTTATCACGTATTATTTCGGCACCACAAATATAAGCGTCCGTGTTCACTGGACTTAAAAGTTTTTTCATCTGTAAAGATGAAAAAACATTACTCAAATCAAAGTTAACATGATCCAAAGCGAACTGTAATCTTGCCCTTTTATGGTTTTCTGTGGGCCAGGGTTTCACAACATGCCTCCTATAATGCAGCTCTTCACTTTTAAGAGCACGACGGGCATTGTCAACACTTGAGTCATATAAAGTAGCATAGTCGGTCATCGGCAGGAATCCATTTTCTTCATACTCTCATAATAAGATTTGACGCTGTAATGTGTTTATGAGCCGTGGTCTACTAGTTCTTTGATGGTGTTGCAAAGAACCCTCGTCTTAAAATCGTCGTACCAATAGAACAACTGTTTTTCTCTGCAACAATATAACAGAAATATATAATACGCAATAATGTTTATTTATTAAGTAGTAGGTATAGTCGTAACTAAAACATTCTTTTTTTCTTATAAAAATTTTGAAATCAAAACTACTTACGTTAATAATATAAGTCGATTTTGCAAATCAGTTATTTGAGCTCTTGTAACGAAAACAATATTACAACGCGTACTCATTTTGATGAAATAAGTTAATTCACCTAAATTTAAATAAAACTGAGCTAAAAATGAGATAATCGAAACAAACTTATCGAACAATCAATTGAGCTTAGTCATAACTCATAAATCTTCAATCTAATTATTTTTACTACCTACTAATTTATTTATGAATTCATATTCGACCTACCCTCAAGTTTGAAAACTAAAACATAGATAATTAAAATCAGATAGTTTTAGAATGATAATAATATTCAATTTAAACAAACATAGTAGGTAGTTAGGAATAAATTTATTTAATAGAAATAATTCATTATAAATTATTTGAACAGAAAAAAAGAAACTACATAAACATTATATACAACGTGAGCGCCCTCTAGTTAGTGTAGCATCAACAATATAATCAATGTTGCTAATCGAGTACTTATTTACGCCAGGTGGCGTCATTTCTTGCTTCACACGGATTTTTTTCTGAACTCCCCATGCATTATTGCAGGCGATGGTACATACAAAAATTACTTACTTCACGTATTTTCTCCAAGCTGATTTTTACGTATATTTTAGGCAATATCCTTAAAAATAAGTCGCAAATATTCCCAGACACTTTCCGTCGGCAGTATTTCTTATCAGACGCTTTAAAGAATTCTAAACTCCTAATGATTTAATATTAAAAGCTAATTGATCGGGTTATTGCCATGCTTTATTGGGCAGGCGCTCCAACATGCACCCCAGCGTTGAAAGCAACGTTTTCAACAAAATTCTGAAGACACAGGCAATGGACAGATCCTGTTGAATGCCCACCGAATGAGTCCAGTGGAGGTCTGTATGTCAGCCACACGAGCGATGCCATGCGATCTCGGGTAAACAGTCACAATAATTATGTTTAAGTCTAAACTTTTTGGGAAAGCGTCTGTTAAGCAAAACGGCCGCTAGGAAGTGTCTGGGAGTATTGGCAACTTATTTTTAAGGATATTGCCTACAATATACGTAAAATCAGCTGTCAGAAAATACGTGAAGAGTAATGTTTTTATGTAGGTACACACGAACATAATAACCTCCTCCTTTTTTGAAGTCGGTTAAAAACGATCAACAATCATAAAAAAAAAAGTTCTCGGATGAGCACTACCGAATAATACCGAAGTGTTGAGCTAAGGACTTAAGAAGGAATCAAACAACGGATTACGCTTAAAAATTAAGATGCGTTTTTCGTCGTTTTGTAAATAATGTTTACATGGTTTTTGAAAACCGGTTTCAATTCAACTCCGGTGTTGTATTTCAACTCCGAATTTGAAAAATGCTTAAAATCGGTCCGAAACTGCGGAATTACGAAACTCCGGAACTCCGGATTGAAAACCCTAGTTATAATTTGAAAAACCAGTACTTACCTACTTAAAAAAAAAAACTTGGAACTTGGACCACCAATATCTTCGTAACTAGAAGGTAGGTATGGTCTAGAACAAAAAAAATATCGTAATGACAGCGAAACTAAGTCCGCCTTATTAGGTAATAAAAATAGTTAAACCTGGTTTAACTTAGGCTTGGTTTATCTCGCATGCCGTCACTTTCTTATGAATATTTTTGAAGTGAGAGCAGCGGCATGCGAGATAAACCAAGCGTAAGTTAAACCAGGTTTAACTTTTTTTATTAAGAAGGCGGAGTGGGTTTCGGTTTCGTTAAGGGTATTTTTACACCTTTTTACTTTCATAATAATTACCTATGTATGCAGTAAAAAGCTGATATTCTGAAATTACAAACAGACACTTATTTTATTTGTAGGTACGTATGTGTTGATGTGTTGATTAGGTAGCTTTAAACTTGTTGCTTTTTTCAATAAGGAAAACTAGACTTGCTTTGAGTCCACCAACCTGTTTTACTTGAGGCATATATCACGATGTCCGAATACCTAGCTATTACTTTTAGCGAATAAAATCAAAAACTATAACGACGAAACGAAAACTCAAACAACGATTAAACGATTTTGATTTTTTCAAGTAACCTAACGGGAATTTAATCGGGCTACATTTATCTATGCGCTTTAGGTTTCTGTTTTGTTTGTGTTCTATGTGTTTGTCTAGACAGCTTATCTAGACAAACACATAGAACACAAAGGCGAAAGAACATTGGGAATAAAAAAGTTATTCACCGATGTAGCAATATATTTTTTGATTTTATTTTTTACTTGCGACTTGCCCCGTCTTCGCACGGGTGGAACGTGCTACTTATAAACCTTTATCTTGAATTACCTACTTTAACTATTTCTGAAAACTGCAATAAAATCCGCTGCAAAGTTAAAATATCTAAACGTACAAGCAGCGGCTGACGCTGCAACGTTCTTAAAGGTTCCTTGATTGTCTTTTTCATCAAATAGTCACTCAAGGAAGTAATATGAACTGAGAGGGTTGTATTGGCGATTTTAATCATTATTAATCTGTAAAGTCACATTGGTTACGGTCGCGAATCCAATTTTTTAAACACTAGGTGCGCGTTCACGTACGCGCGACGCGACGCGCGACGCGACGCGCGACGCGATTGGCGATTAAATTCAAACATATGGCGGTGTATGAGTGCGTTCACGGAGAAGCGATTTTATACGCGATTATTTGAATTTGAGGCGGTGCCCGCGGCGGCGCCCGCGGCGATTATCGCGGCGGCGCCCGCGGCGATTATCGCGGCGACGCACGCAGCGGCAATTCTCGATGAAGCGATACCCGCGATGGAACTTATTTTCTGATTCATGGTTTTCGGGGTTGCTGATTATGAAAATGAGTTCAAAATGAAAATCCAAGATGGCGCCGAAATTTTTTTTAGTTTTTCCATCATGGGTGTCGTAAGTCGTTTATATGGTTTTCGGGGTCGCTGATTACAAAAATGAGGTCAAAATGAAGACCAAGATGGCGGCCAGGAAAATTTTTGGTTTTACCGTCATGGGTGTGGTTTTCATGGTTTTTGGGGTCGCTGATTACGAAAATGAGGTCAAAAGGAAAATCAAAGATGGCGGCCAGGATTTTTTTTGGTTTTTCCGTCATGGGTGTGGTTTTCATGGTTTTTAGGGTCGCTGAATACGAAAATGAGGTCAAAATGAACATCCAAGATGGCGGCCAGGAAATTTTTGGTTTTTCCGTCATGGGTGTGGTTTTCATGGTTTTTGGGGTCGCTGATTATGAAAATGAGCTCAAAATTAAAATCCAAGATGGCGGCCAAGGAAATTTTTGGTTTTTCCGTCATGGGTGTGGTTTTCATGGTTTTTGGGGTCGCTGATTACGAAAATGAGCTCAAAATTAAAATCCAAGATGGCGGCCAAGGAAATTTTTGGTTTTTCCGTCATGGGTGTGGTTTTCATGGTTTTTGGGGTCGCTGATTACGAAAATGAGCTCAAAATTAAAATCCAAGATGGCGGCCAAGGAAATTTTTGGTTTTTCCGTCATGGGTGTCGTTTTCATGGTTTTTGGGGTTGCTGATTGCGAAAATGAGGTCAAAATGAAAATCCAAGATGGCGGCCAGGAAAATTTTAGTTTTTCCGTCATGGGTGTCGTTTTCATGGTTTTTGGGGTCGCTGATTACGAAAATGAGGTCAAAATGAAAATCCAAGATGGCGGCCAGGAAAATTTTAGGTTTTTTCGTCATGGGTGTCGTTTTCATGGTTTTTGGGGTCGCTGATTACGAAAATGAGCTCAAAATTAAAATCCAAGATGGCAGCCAGGAAAATTTTTGGTTTTTCCGTCATGGGTGTGGTTTTCATGGTTTTTGTGGTCGCTGATTACGTAAATGAGGTCAAAATTAAAATCCAAGATGGCGGCTAGGAAAATTTTTGGTTTTTCCGTCATGGGTATGGGTGTCGTTTTCATGGTTTTTAGAGTCGCTGATTACGAAAATGAGGTCAAATAGAAAATCCAAGATGGCAGCCAGGAAAATTTTTGGTTTTTCCGTCATGGGTGTGGTTTTCATGGTTTTTGTGGTCGCTGATTACGTAAATGAGGTCAAAATTAAAATCCAAGATGGCGGCTAGGAAATTTCTTGGTTTTTCCGTCATGGTGTCGTTTTCATAGTTTTTGGGGTCGCTCATTACGAAAATGAGGTCAAAATGAAAATCCAAGATGGCGGCCAGGAAAATTTTAGGTTTTTTCGTCATGGGTGTCGTTTTCATGGTTTTTGGGGTCGCTGATTACGAAAATGAGGTCAAAATGAAAATTCAAGATGGCGGCCATGGAAATTTTTGTTTTTTCCGTCATGGGTGTGGTTTTCATGGTTTTTGGGGTCGCTGATTACGAAAATGAGCTCAAAATTAAAATCCAAGATGGCGGCTAGGAAAATTTTTGGTTTTTCCGTCATGGGTGTGGTTTTCATGGTTTTTGGGGTCGCTGATTACGAAAATAAGCTCAAAATGAAAATCCAAGATGGCGGTCAGGGAAATTTTAGTTTTTCCGTCACGGGTGTCGTTTTCATGGTTTTTGGGGTCGCTGATTACGAAAATGAAGTCAAAATGAAAATCCAAGATGGCGGCCAGGAATTTTTTTGGGATTTTCCGTCATGGGTGTGGTTTTCATGGTTTTTGGGGTCGCTGATTACGAAAATAAGCTCAAAATGAAAATTCAAGATGGCGGCCAGGAAAATTTTAGTTTTTCCGTCATGGGTGTCGTTTTCATGGTTTTTGGGATCGCTGATTACGAAAATGAGGTCAAAATGAAAATTCAAGATGGCGGCCGAAAAAAATTTTTAGTTTTTCCATCATGGGTGTCGTTTATATGGTTTTCGGGGTCGCTGATTACGAAAATGCAGTCAAAATGAAAATCCAAGATGGCGGCCATGACGGAAAAACTAAAATTTTCCTGGCCGCCATCTTGGATTTTCATTTTGACCTCATTTTCGTAATCAGCGACCCCAAAAACCATGAAAACCACACCCATGACGGAAAAACCAAAAAAAATCCTGGCCGCCATCTTGGATTTACATTTTGAGCTCATTTTTGTAATCAGCGACTCCGAAAACCATTAAAATGACACCCATGACGGAAAAACCAAAAATTTCCCTGGCCGCCATCTTGGATTTTCATTTTGACCTCATTTTCGTAATCAGCGACCCCTAAAACCATGAAAACGACACCCATGACGGAAAAACTTAAAATTTTCCTGGCCGCCATCTTGGATTTTAATTTTGACCTCATTTTCGTAATCAGCGACCCCAAAAACCATGAAAACCACACCCATGACGGAAAAACCAAAAAATTCCTCGGCCGCCATCTTGGATTTTCATTTTGACTGCATTTTCGTAATTAGCGACCCCGAAAACCATATAAACGACACCCATGATGGAAAAACTAAAAATTTTTTTCGGCGCCATCTTGGATTTTCATTTTGACTGCATTTTCGTAATCAGCGACCCCAAAAACCATTTAAACGACACCCATGACGGAAAAACCTAAAATTTTCCTAGCCGCCATCTTGGATTTTAATTTTGAGCTCATTTTCGTAATCAGCGACTCCGAAAACCATGAAAATGACACCCATGACGGAAAAACCAAAAATTTCCCTGGCCGCCATCTTGGATTTTAATTTTGAGCTCATTTTCGCAATCAGCGACCCCAAAAACCATGAAAACGACACCCATGACGGAAAAACCAAAAATTTCCTTGGCCGCCATCTTGGATTTTAATTTTGAGCTCATTTTCGTAATCAGCGACCCCAAAAACCATGAAAACCACACCCATGACGGAAAAACCAAAAATTTCCTGGCCGCCATCTTGGATGTTCATTTTGACCTCATTTTCGTAATCAGCGACCCCAAAAACCATGAAAACCACACCCATGATGATAAAACTAAAAATTTTCTTCGGCGCCATCTTGGATTTTCATTTTGAATTCATTTTCATAATCAGCGACCCCGAAAACCATTAAAACGACACCCATGTCGGAAAAACCAAAAATTTTCGTCGGCGCCATCTTGGATTTTCATTCTCATTTTTGTAATCAGCGACCCCAAAAACACTACTTTATCAGCAATACCTAAAACTAGTCGGTTTGATTGAGAACGCCGCGTGCTTTGCTACCCGCTTGAAAAGTCGCCGCGATAATCGCGGCGGCCGTCGCCGCGGGCGCCGCCGCGGGCACCGCCCCGCGTCTGTATGAACAGCGTAGTACATTGCCATACGTTTGTGTTTGCGCGTGCGATGATATCTGCCGCTGCACGCATCGCGTGTCCGTGAACACAAAAATCGCACGACGCGCCGCTCGTCGCGTCGCAGGTCGCGCCGCGCGTCGCGTCGCGCGTACGTGAACACGCACTAGCTGTTGCGAGCGGCTTCACCCGCTACAACTCGAAAATTATCCCACGGGAAGATAAAATCGGGATAAAAATATGTATATCTATCCTTTGTGTTAATCCAGGTTATAAACTATCTGTGAACCAATTTTTTTCCAAATCCGTTCAGTAATTTTTGCGTGAAAGAGTAACAAACATTCATCCATCCCTAAATCAACCTTTTTCGCTTTCTTGAATGTAAAAAAATAAGGTTAGGTTTTTAGTGAGTAACAAAAATAAAAAAACGGATGCCTTGATAAATCCCCCAAATCAATTATGTATAAGGAAACAAGCGGTTCACAGCACACTACGATACAATTTGACCTTCTCTAAAGAAGAATGCAGACTTTCTGTTATTATTAACTAGGTTACAAATATTAATTTCATATTATTATAAATTATACGCATTTATAAATATTTCATGTCAGCGCATTTAAGCAACTTAAAAAAAACTAGTTGAAATGGAAAAGAAGAATAAGTCTTACTACTTATTTACAACGTGCCACTTAAAGGTACCTACCAAGAGGTCGCGACGATTAGACCTAGGGGAATGTGGGGGGAAATCGGACAGGGGGTGAAACCAGATAGTCGCTATTTCATTACTCCGCGTACAGCTGTGTCGCTCTAGCTAGCGGTGAAATACGTGCGAACACTCATGACTGTGACGGTAACATCTCAGCGCGTGCGTCTATATCGAAAATTGTAAACAAAGGTAAGTTATCTAATAATATTATGACTTTTTTTAATGTTATCATTAATACTCTTTATTATGTACACCAAATTACAAAAAAAAAACAATAGTAAAACATTTTACAAGGGGTGACACAATGGGCGGTCTTATCGCTTAAAGCGATCTTTTAAAGACAACCTTTGGATGGATTTATGGAAGAAGGAGAAACAATACTGCAGGTAGCCTGTGGTGTACCATTTACATAATTATATACAATAAATACATACATATACATACATAAACACATATTACACTTATATAAATTTACATTATAGACAAGTGCGAAGAACTAAATTAAAATAGCTAACAAAAATTTAAGCCTACGGAGACAGATACAGTTTCTTTATCATGCTTTTAAAAATTGGCAGAGATTGAGCCCGCCTTATAGACACTGGCAAGGCACTCCATAACCGTACTGCTTGAACTGTGAAAGACTTGTCGTAGAAACTGGTGGAATGCATCGGCATCTCTAATCTTAAGTTTTCCGATGACCTCAGATATCTATTATGTGTGTCATGAAGGAACTTGAAACGTTCTTTAAGATAAGCGGGGGTTGTAGGATTGAACAGAATACTGTAGAGCTGAAACAGGATATGAGAATTCCGGCGAAGACGTATAGGAAGCCACTTGAGCTTTGTACGAAATTCAGAAATGTGATCATATTTGCGCAAGCCAAATATAAATCTTATGCAACAGTTTTGAAGTCGCTCAAGTTTATCTAGCTGTGCCTCAGTAAGATCGAGATAACTGACATCAGCGTAGTCAAGAACGGGAAGTAAAAGAGATTGAGCCAGCGCAGTTTTAGTAGCAGTTGGAAGAAAGTTCCGCAGTCGTCTCAGGGACTTGGCAGATGCGAATATTTTTCGACTTACGTCCTGCAGCTGGGGACCCCAGGAAAGATTCTTGTCGATCCAAACCCCAAGGTTCTTGACCTTCTCACTTATCGGAATAGCAGTTCCATTAAATTTAACCTGGGGAAGCTGCGACCAGTTTATCTTGGAGATCATCCTTGAGCTACCAACAACAATGACCTGAGTCTTGTCGATTAGCTATGTGCTATCCTTTACAGTTGTATTTTTTATGAAGTTATACATATTAAACATTATAAAACGGTATTTGTTGTTGTTGAGTACGTGTAAACATAATCTTTGTTAGTACATAATAAAATATTACGATTTCAAACATGGCATCTGTGGGGTACAAGCGGACGGGGTGATTTCGGATACCCGGTTTCACAGTATTGCGGGCGTTTGTTTTATTCCTCTGTTTAATTACATTATTTTTTACTTTTTACAGATTGCCAGCGTCAACTTAATTATGTGTTAAAAGTCAAATGAGAAATAACCCTCCTTTTGGGCTTCGCCGCAGTCGGGTAAGAAAATCGCAAAGTGAAAACAAAGGACTCTTGAGTATTTGGTTTGTAAAAGTACAGTCAAACTAAGCACACTACCACGGATGAGTTGCTTGTCTTAAATGGGCTCTCGAAAGTTGCATCAGTTGTTCTGAGCAAGAATTATTATTTTTTGTATGCGATATTATGATTTAACTGCGATAATATGATTATTTAGTTTTATTATTAGTGTCTGAATTCACCCATTGAATAAACAATGCCTATCCGATTTCACCCATTGGTATGGGGTGAATTCGGATTTAAAAATATTTATATTTTGTAGTTACTAAGATTGATCTCAAATATTTTTTTGCCAGAGTTATACCAAAGACATATTATACTTAAACATTTGTGACATTGATTACCTCTAAGTATAAATAATATAGTGATTTATTTATTGTATCTTTTTCTTAACTATCCGGTGTCACCCCACCTTCCCCTGCGTTATTCTATAAAACCTGAGAGTTTGTCTGTATGTCCCTAATACGGTAGGTATGAAAGATCCCCGACTATGAGGTTAGGATCACGGTTGTTTCGAAAGTTAACAGGTTTCAAAGGTGTATACAATTGCTACTCACTTACGTTAAAGCCTCATTAACAAACTAAGAAATATGCTCCTTAAACAGTTTGCTGACATCTTAGAGTCTTACCTATCACAGCGTATGTTTAGAGTAAGACAAAATGATGCACATTAGGAAATAAAACCGATAAAAGCTGGAGTACCGCAAGGAAGTGTCCTAGGTCCCGTCTTGTACTTATTGTACACTTGCGATATTCCTGAATTAGAGAATAATACCATTGCCTTATTTGCAGACGACACAGCTATAATGGCCACAGGCGTCACTCAAGAAGAAGCAGTGAAAAAAGTTCAAACAGCCGTCGTATCATCTTTGACTGGACAAAAAAATGGCGTGTGAAACTTAATGAAACATTCACATCGACTTCACAAACAAAATGCAAAATTATCATCCGATAAACATAAACGGTCATGTCATACCATACGAAAATACAGCCAAATACTTAGGCATGACATTAGACGCAAAGCTTCGCTGGAAAGCTCATGTTAAAAAGAAACGCGACGAGCTAGAGCTTCGCTACAAGTCGATGTACTGGCTGATAGGAAAACATTCTTCGCTGTCAGTACACAACAAAGTACTGTTGTACAAACAAGTCCTCATACCTGTATGGACTTATGGTATTCAGCTTTGGGGCTGTACCAAACAAAGTAACATCAAAATTATGCAGCGTTTTCAAAACAAAGTACTCAGAGGTATCGTTAATGCGCCCTGGTACATTCGAAAATCGAAATGACGACCTTCATCGGGACCTCAAAGTAAACCTCGTCATAGACATAATTAAAAAGAACGCCGAAGCTCATGAACGAAGGCTTCACCATCATGTGAACATCGAGGCTATCCAGCTCCTCGACAACACGGACATAGTGAGAAGGCTAAAAATGATGAAACAAATGTGTTCTACGCTTTAATTATCTGTGAGCATAGAGCATACTCCCTCTATACAAAGACAATGTCTTTTCATCTTCCTCTTGTCAAAATGTCATCGAGGTGAGAACACGCTTTTCTCTAAATGTTTTATCCTAAACCTATTCTAAGTGCCTAAACGTTGTAATATGTTATTGATGACTTGCTATTCGTGAACTGCTTGATGATCAAGAAATACAGGAATAGTTACCAGAACATTCTCTTGTTTTTATTCACACCGCATGCCACCTGTCTGTCCGTAGAAGAGTGCACGGCCAGCGGCCACCTCTTCCTTAAAACTTATTCCACAGTGCAGACAACCACTCTGTTCAGATAGTCCGTAATAACAGGTTATGGGCCCAGGACCTAGAAAAGTTCTAAGTGCACGCGGACAAGACATAACCTATTTTTTTTATTATTACTTGACTGTGGCGCGGTGGTGATTTTGCCTAAGTGGTGTGCTTCAAAATGGCCTCGCCTAGTAATCAAGAAGCGAGCAATGGAAATAATGCTTTGCAAGGTAACTATAGCTTGTCATCATCTATAGAAAAATTAGAAGGAGTATCTAACTATTTGAATTGGAAATTTGCAATCAGAATGCTGCTTACCATGGATGGCTTGTGGAATGCAATCGAAGGCACAGAGACTGATCTGACTAAGGATCAGCGTGCTTTGGCGCGTATAGCTTTGAGCATCAAGCCGGCACTTTATCAATATATCAGGAATGCTAATACAGCAAAAAGTGCATGGAAAAATTTAGCTGATATATTTGAAAATAAGGGCTTGTTACGGCGTGTGCTACTTTTGAGACAGCTGCATAGAATTGAATATACTCAGTTTTCAAATATGTCTGAATACATACAGGGTGTCATGACCCTCGTGCAGCAGCTCTCGGATATTGGCCGTAAGACTGATGATGCTGAAGTCGCAGAGATTTTATTGAGCGGTCTACCTCAGGAATTCGAATACTTGGTTTCTAATCTTGAAACAGTATGTTTAACCAATAATCTCACCAGCGAGATTGTACGAACTCGACTTTTACAAGAAGAGCTGCGTAGAAGTGATGGTGCATCGAACAATAACAACAAAGCTTTAATTTCGAAGAACTCTTTCAAGAAGAAGACTATGGTCTGTCATTACTGCAATAAGCCTGGACATATCAAGGCCAAATGCTACAAGATGAAGAATGAGTCTACAAGCTTCGCTTCAGCTTTGTTTGTTCATCAAAGTAGTGCATGGTTCATCGACTCTGGTTGTACATCTCATATGACAAATTGTAAAGACAATATGGTGAATTATAAAGACTTTAATTGTAATCAAAAACACACTACAGTTGCTGTAGCAAACAATGAACAATTAAGATGTAATGGTGTGGGAGATTTAATGGTTAACTTTGGAAATGAGGTAAGACAACTTAAAAATGTTTTGTATGTGCCACAGATAGCCACTAATTTATTATCAGTAAGTAAATTCATAGAAAGTGGGCTTACTGTTGTATTTGATGGTAGTGGATGCAGCATTCATGATGGTAAAGTCTCTGGCAACCGTATAGCTCTTGTGGGGTGTGAGAATGGAATTTATAAATTAAATTGTAACATTGTAAAGCCTTTGCACAATAAGGTGTATTCTTCCAAACTTTTGAGTAGTGTGCAAAAGACAGAGAGTACCGCAGTAGCTGTGTCTACTGAGCTTTGGCATCGCAGGTTAGGACATTTAGGTCTGAGAAGTATGAGTACTCTGAAAGGTTGTGTGTCTGGAGTAATGTTTCAGGATAATACCCAGGACAGTTTGAAGGAATGCATACCCTGCCTTGAGGGTAAGCTGTTAACACAGCCATTTCCCAAAGGAGAGGGCAAGCGTGCCGAGCAACCATTGGAGTTGGTACATTCGGACGTCTGCGGACCAATGCGTGACTACAGCTGGGGGGGTGCAAGGTATTTGGTTACATTTACAGATGATCACACAAGAAAAACGTTTGGATACCTAATGAAGTATAAATCCGAGGTAATGTCCAAGTTTATTATTTTTAAGGCTATGGTTGAGAGGCAAACTGGATTGAAGATTAAATGCTTGCGTTCTGACAATGGTGGCGAGTATGTCAATTATAGGTTTTCTGGATTTTTAAGTAAAGAAGGTATTGTACATCAGACTACAGTTCCTTACTCGGCCCAACAGAATGGTGTTTCAGAGCGTCTTAACCGGACACTCATTGAAAAAGCACGTTGCATGCTGCAGGAGTCAGGTCTTAGTAAGCCTTATTGGGGAGAGGCGGTAAATACTGCAATTTATTTGAAAAATCGGTCCCCTACTAGGGCTTTGTCTGGACAGATTCCTGAGCACCTGTGGTCGGGATCTAGGATTGATCTGAGCCACTTGAGGGTTTTTGGTTGCATTGCTTATTCTTTGGAGCCTAAGCATAAGCGTGGTAAGCTGGATGCTAAGAGTAAAAAGTATATATTTGTGGGATATAGTGAGACCTGTAAAGGGTATAGACTATCAGATCCAATGAATCCTAGAAAAATTGTGTTGTCAAGGAATGTTGCATTTTTAGAAGATAGGTTTTATAATAGGAATACAAATGAAAAGGATAATGATGACATTAATTATAATGAAATAATTTTACACAATCATTGTTTTGACAAGAGCAATGAATTGGTTATAAATAATAATAATAATTTAAATAATTCTAT
The DNA here is from genome assembly GCA_949775195.1 of Diarsia dahlii. NCBI lineage: Eukaryota > Metazoa > Arthropoda > Insecta > Lepidoptera > Noctuidae > Diarsia > Diarsia dahlii. The sequence continues at coordinate 6,125,982 of OX459210.1, read as the reverse complement.
TGAAATAAATTCTAGTCAAATAAATTTCAATGAATGTAATAATGAGGATAGGATTAGTGACAGAACCAATTCGTCGGAATTAAATGATGGTTCTCAAATTTCAGATACCACAGACGAGGAGCATTACTGCACAGGCAGTGAGGATGAGTCCCGCTGTGCAGACTCATCGTCGGCGAGCCACGAGTCTGTGACTTCGTCATCGCCGGACGCGTCTGTTCGAGGGGAAGGAGAGACTAGTACAGAGGTACCCCGGGCTGAGGCTAATACCCGCCCTGTACGAAGTACTCGTTCAATTCCGCCATTGAGGTATCGTGATTATGACATTTCCATGTATGTCGGTAATATTGAGGAACCATCTAGTTATGAAGAAGCTATCTCTTGTTCGGAAGCCACTGAGTGGCGTGCAGCGATGCAGAGTGAGTATGACTCGTTAATTGCGAATGAAGTATGGAAGATTGTGAGTCGCCCTATAGGGAAAAATGTTATTAAGTGCAAATGGGTATTTAAGCGTAAACACGATGCTTCTGGGAACTTCACAAAGTATAAAGCGCGATTGGTTGCCAGGGGGTTTACACAGAAACATGGGGTTGATTATAATGAGACTTTTTCCCCAGTGGTTAGGCATTCCACAATGAGAATTTTGTTTTCATTAGCAAATGATTTAAATCTCAGTATAGATCACATTGATGTTGCTTGTGCTTTTTTGAATGGTAACTTAAATGAAACAATATTTATGGAACAACCTATTGGTTTTGTTAATGGAGATAAGTCCAAGGTTTGTTTATTAAATAAAAGTATTTATGGCTTGAAACAAGCTAGTAAAATGTGGAACAGTAAAGTTCATGATTTGTTAAATAGTAATGGTTATATACAAAGTCAATGTGAACCATGTGTTTATGTAAAGAAAGAGAAGAATGATTTAACCATAATTGCTCTCTATGTTGATGATTTCTATATATTTTATACTGAGAAGAGTATCATTCAAAAAGACTTAGTAAACCTATTAGAAAAGGAATTTAATGTAAAGAACCTTGGCTCATTAAAAAGCTGCCTTGGTATTAATGTAACAAGAGATAGGACAAAAGGGATTTTAAAGTTGGACCAGACTGATTATATTAAGAAGTTATTATTGCGGTTTGGTATGGGTAACTGTAAAACTGTATCTACACCTATGCCATTGAATTGTAAATTACAAAAAGCTGAAAATGTAAGCGAGAGCAATGATAATTTCAGACAATTGTTAGGCTCATTAATGTATTTAGCTGTATGCACTAGGCCTGATATTGCGTATGTTTGTAGCCAGTTGAGTCAATTTAATAACTGTCACGATAACAGTCATTGGCAAGCTGCTAAACGTGTTTTACGTTATTTGGCAGGGACAATTAATTATAGCTTACTATTTGTAAGAAGTGATAAATTGAGTTTAGCTGCTTTTACTGATGCAGACTGGGCTAATGATGTAACTGATCGTAAGTCTTATACTGGGTACGTTGTAAAGCTAGGTAATAATACAATAAATTGGGAGTCACGGAAGCAACGCTGTGTTGCTTTATCTACTACGGAGGCTGAATATATTTCAATTTCTGATGTTTGTAAGGACATATGTTTTATTAAGAGTCTGTTGTCTGAGATATTCTGTTTAAGTGTAGAGTCAATTGTTTATAATGACAGTCAGAGTGCAATTAAGTTGTTAGAATGTAAAGAGTACTGTCATAAACGAACAAAGCACATAGATCTCAGATATCATTATGTAAAAGACCTAATAAGTAATAATATTGTAAATGTGAATTATTTACAGACTGAAAAGATGATAGCAGATGTGCTTACCAAACCGCTTAGCTCTAAGAAACATGTAGATTTTATTAAGGACATGAATTTATGTGTTGTGTAGCATGTCTATGTATGTGTGTGTTTAATTAGGCATGTAATTATTTGACTCTATATAAATAATAATGTAAAGCGTAAGGGGAAGTGATGAAACAAATGTGTTCTACGCTTTAATTATCTGTGAGCATAGAGCATACTCCCTCTATACAAAGACAATGTCTTTTCATCTTCCTCTTGTCAAAATGTCATCGAGGTGAGAACACGCTTTTCTCTAAATGTTTTATCCTAAACCTATTTCTAAGTGCCTAAACGTTGTAATATGTTATTGATGACTTGCTATTCGTGAACTGCTTGATGATCAAGAAATACAGGAATAGTTACCAGAACATTCTCTTGTTTTTATTCACACCGCATGCCACCTGTCTGTCCGTAGAAGAGTGCACGGCCAGCGGCCACCTCTTCCTTAAAACTTATTCCACAGTGCAGACAACCACTCTGTTCAGATAGTCCGTAATAACAAAAAAGGACAAAACCTTTCGAGCTAATTTAGTGAAGTGTTAGTTTATTGTAGTGAAGTGAGTGCTACCCTTAAAGAACACAAGAAAAAAGTGTCTTCCCCTTAATAGAGACAATAAGAAAAGTGTTAATGGACACATTCTTAGTCGTAGTCTCCCTAGCAAATTAAGTCAAAATAGAATTACTCATTAGCTTTAGTATTAATAGACCAGGGTATTTATTTTTTGAAAACAAATAAAATTACAGTAGGATGAAACCCAATGGAAAAAGTAGAGAATATAACAAAAATTAAAGGAAAAATAAATTACGGTCGATCTGAGGTCGGGAAGTGGGGGTGGGGGGGTTTTAAGGGGGAAAGCGGTTTATCTCGATTTCCGGCAAAACTACAAGTCCTATGGTAAAGAATGTAATGGCAAAGTTGTAGAGAATAAAAAGATCTACAACTTTGATTTTAACACTTTTTTCACATAACCTCAAAATGTATGTGAAAAATTCAAATAACCAAGTTTCTGGTTTTTAATTTTTATCTTTTACAAAAAACATTTTTTTTTTCACGAAATTTAGTAAAAACTTACCTTTTTATGCCCTAAAAAATACACTGTAATTTTTTTGATTAAAAATATTTATTTTTCACCTTATTATTGACTTAGTATCGAAAAATCAGCCATATTTTCAATCGAAAATTCTGACGTCAAAATATCAGCTTTTTTTAAAAAGTCGGTGGGCGTTGTGTTCCTTATAATCTCTACTTTCTGATGATGTATAAAAAATATACACTGCAATGGTAAATTTTCTCAGAAAATGCAAAATCAGCTGCTGCGAAATAATCTCACTACCAAATAATAAGGCCTAGACAAGAAATTATAAGCGTATTTATTGCTGTTTTATGCCTATTTATTGTTATTTTAAGATAATATTTATATATCGTGGAGACCTACGGAAAATTTTGGCCCATCAAAAGGTATTTCACAGAGAAGTGGGGAAGGGGCTAGGAGGGTTTGGCCCTTACTACCTGTTATTTCGTAGCAGCTGATTTTGCATTTCCTGAGAAAATTTACCATTGCAATGTATATTTTTAATACATCATCAGAAAGTAGAGATTTTATGGAACACAACGCCCACCGACTTTAAAAAAAAAGCTGATATTTTGACGTCAGAATTTTCGATTAAAAATATGGCTGATTTTTCGATACTAAGTCAATAATAAGGTGAAAAATAAATATTTTTAATCAAAAAAATTACAGTGTATTTATGGCATAAAAAGGTAAGTTTTCACTAAATTTCGTAAAAAAAAATGTTTTTTGTAAAAGATAAAAATTAAAAACCAGAAACTTGGTTATTTGAATTTTTCACATACATTTTGAGGTTATGTGAAAAAAGTGTTAAAATCAAAGTTGTAGATCTTTTTATTCTCTACAACTTTGACATTACTTCTTTTTCCATAGGACTTTTAGTTTTGCCGGAAATCGAGATAAACCGCTTTCCCCCCTTAAAAACCCCCCCACTCCCACTTCCCGACCTCAGATCGACCGTAATTTATTTTTCCTTTAATTTTTGTTATATTCTCTACTTTTCCATTGGGTTTCATCCTACTGTAATTTTTTTTCATTTTTTACCATTTTTGAAGGCTTCGGCCCTGGTCTATAAGCTAGATTGTATTTTTAATGATGTAACCGTATTAGGACACATTATACAAAAAAAAAAAAAAAAATTACGTTAAAGTATAAAACAAACATGAATGAATGTGGACGAGGCAAAAGGAGTACGTCGGGATTCGGGATACTAGCAGGTGGCGTTCTGTGGTTTGTGCCTCCCCCCATGGAAAAAGGGCACGTACCTACGTTTATGTATGTGTGTCCAGTTATCTATGAGTTTTTCTGTCCAATATTGTGCCTAATCATGATGAATTATATAATGTATGTTACTTGAGCAACTACAATCAAAAGATTTTTCTCAGTAACCAGACAGTTTTGATGGTTCTTATCGATTACAACAAAATTAAAACTTTTGTTCAAACAAGTTTGGTTGGCAAACATTCAAAAGGACGACCAGATTCCAATTAGCACCGAGTGGCAAAAAATCAAAGCAGAGCTACAAAATATCAGCCAGTTTAAAGTTCAAAATAGGAGAGCAAAATACAATTCAACTACATTACTTCTGCGATGCATGATGCACTTGATACCAACATTTCACTCATCGCTGCAAAAATAAGACTTTTACCAGAAAACAAAAAGCTCACTTTACCACGACTGGAGCAGAGTGGGGCGCACTAACATGTTATAGCACTCTTGCAAAGAAGTAGAATCAAATTTTTGGTTGTGTGACTCCACTGCAGTTCTCGGGTGAATTGAACATCAATAGCTGGACACCATTCGTAGCGAACAGAGTCAAATAAATCAGAGACGTCACACCAACAGATAATAAGCATTACATTAAATCAGTTGACAGCCCAGCTGATTGTGCCACCCGTGACACCGTGGCATCACAACAGTGCAATTGAAGCAAAATAATCTATGGTGGAGCGGCCCGCAATTTCTCCCTGGATTCGATGAGTCATCAGTAGCGGAGAAGGGCATCTACGTCACGGATCAAGAGGAGCGAAAATAGAAACTTGCAACGTCACAGTTGTTCAGACTCAAAGCGATGATGTCATAGATTCCATACTACATAGAAACAGTAATTTGATACGCGCCGTGCGCGTGTTGGCTTACGTATCATACGACGTCACAGCGAGCGCACTGCTTACTTGATATTTTATACTGTGCTTGAACGGAAAACCTGTTCAGGTGGAGATTCATAGATGATTCCGCCCTGGAGTGTAAATGTGGTCTTGCCCCACAAACTATGGGGCACTTGATATCGTTTCCAGCCTGTCCTGTAACTTGCACATCACAGGAGCTGATGGAGGCTACTGAAAGTGGCAAACTCGTCGCCGAATTTCATCTTTTTTGATATTTTGTATTTGTTTCGCCAATTCATAAGTGCCTGTGACTGGCCAACTTGAAATAAATATACCTACTGATTTTGATTCATTGTAAAATATAATGTTTCTAGATATTGGTGGTTTGGGAGGTGTGTGTCTGACAGTGAATGAATGAATATTTAAAATAAAATGATAGTGGCCTACGTTTTTTTGGATGAAAATCTCGAAATAGCGATGATGAATAGTTTCACTACTTCTCGAAATACGTACTTAATTGCAACTGACAAACAGACGGACAAAGTGGCACCAAAAGGGTTTGTTTTTATTATGGAACAAATCCTAGCGAATCTGTGAGTATTTCAATGTACAATCGAACACACTACCCATAACTAGAATAACGCAGAGGTTTTGTAAGACTGAACCATCACTGTTCTATTTTTAGGGTTCCGTACCTCAAAAGGAAAAAACGGAACCCTTATAGGATCACTTTGTTGTCCGTCTGTCCGTCCGTCCGTCTGTCAAGACCCTTTTTCTCAGGAACGCGTGGAGGTATGAAGCTGAAATTTATATCAATTACTCAGGTCTACTGTCCCTTGAAGCTGTGAAAAAATCAAACTTCTAAGCCAACGCAATCAAAAGATACAGCCGTTTATGCCGCAAATTTTCGACACTTGCAAGGGAATCAAAACCTACAGGGTGCTTCCCGTGAACTCAGAATCTTGAAATTTGGTACGAAGCAACGTCTTATAGCATAGATAAAGGAAAAATTACGAAAACCATAAATTTTTAGTTACATCACATAATAAAAATATTCTAAGTAATTTTAAACTTTGTTTGTACGGAACCCTCGGTGCGCGAGTCCGACTCGCACTTGGCCGGTTTTTTTTGTATGGTAGAAGTATTACTTATTCATATTTCAAAAGCCAGTTCTTTGGTAATCGGAGGCAAAGAAACACGTCGCTAAGAATATTATTTTTATTAAATGTGGACTGCCAATAAAAGTTTTTAAAATGGATGTGAATTCAGCAAATTTGTGTGTTCTAGTGATAGGTTTACTTTTTGATAGTGTTCACTCTGCTCTCTCTCCGTGCCCTGGTGTTTTAGATTTTTATCGTGAGAAAGACAAAGGTCCAGTGTACGGGAGAATCACAGTGGAACCAGAGAGGACTGTGTCTTCATTAGAAATAATAATTCGCTATACTATTCTAAATGGACAAGGTCTAGGTGTGAGTACACAATCTTTCTATGTTTTTTTTTAATTTATAAAAAAGGTGAGTAAATACTTTGAATTGCAAAAAATAGTATTCATCTGTTACATCTTTGATGCCTACGCTACGCGTGACGTAACCGCGGCTACGAAAGTTGTTTGCTACGAGTGCTGCGTTTGCTACGAAAATAAAGGTTTAGTTAGAGTAGACATAAACAACTTCTAGATTGCGTTGCTCTCGGGCTGCAGAAGCTTTTAACTATTCCTCAATGATGTAAATAGTCCTCTTTTCCTATTTCTTCAACTACGGTCAATCTTGCAACTTTACTTGTATGTCGATCTGTGCGACCTGTCCACTTCCATTCAAGTTTTTGATTGTGTTATACCACATACAATACAAGAATGAAAAGTTGTGTGGTTGTATAACGTTCTACAAAAGTCGAGGAAGACTAAAAAAAAACTGGCCGAGTGCGAGTCGGACTCGCACATGAAGGGTTCCGTACCAAAACGGTATGCTATAATTTATACAACTTCTTCTACGGGCCAATGAAACTTGACCTCTGGATTGTATAGGCGCTCATACGATTCAGGGGCCAAATTATATTGGTTTACTGCTGTTTCCATCTGTGTGGTTGTTTCCATCCAAGTTCAAAATGATTTTCCTAGAAAGTCCTTATAAAGTTCTACTTTTCAGATTTTTTTCATATTTTCTAAACTTATGGTTCAAAAGTTAGAGAGAGTTAGAGACTGTGCAGCATGTCTTCTTCTTCCATACTTCATCTCATCAGACACCGCAATTCTTGTCATAATAGTATCATCCTTCACACAGTCCATCCATCGCTTTTTTAGGGTTCCGTAGTCAACTAGGAACCCTTATAGTTTCGCCATGTCTGTCTGTCCGTCTGTCCGTCCTCGCTTAATCTCTGTGACCGTTACCACTAGAAAGCTGAAATTTGGTACCAATATGTGTATCAATCACGCCGACAAAGTGGTAAAATAAAAATTGGAAAAAAATGTTTTATTAGGGTAGCCCCCCTATATGTAAAGAGGGAAGTGATTTTTTTTTTTAATTTCAACCCTAACGTGTGATATATTGTTGGAAAGGTATTTAAAAATGGATAGGGGTTTACTAAAATAATTTTTTGATAACGTCAACAATTTCGGAAATAATCGCTCCAAAAGTAAAAAAACAATGTGTCCCCCCCCTCTAACTTTTGAACCATAAGTTTAGAAAATAAGAAAAAAATCTGAAAAGTAGAACTTTATAAGGACTTTCTAGGAAAATCATTTTGAACTTGGATGGAAACAGTTTTTGTACAAAAAAGGCAAAAAGTTGTACAAAATAATTTCTGGACTAAGTTTGTAGTATAAGTACTTAATCGTATTTTTCAATACACTTCCTCGAAAACTAGCTCTTATTGCACTACGATTAGGTTCGACATGCAACATATTTCGCACGCTGTAATCTTAAAGCAGCGGTAATTTGATTAAAACATAAGAAATTTTAAAAAAAAACACCACTGACTATTATAGAGCAGGCGTGTTTTTTTTAATCTCGTCATTTTGATCTGCATCTTTACAGCGTAAATATTGTTTGAATATTTAAATTATGTTTGTAAAAAGAATACTACTAATAAACGTGAATATTTTAAACAATTATTTACTTTTATGAACAAGTAAACATTTTTTTGTGTTCTTAATTAAAAAATATTTGAATTTTATATTTTTCCTGTGAGGCTGTTTGGCGGCTTTATACCTTTGCTTCTTTTTCAACCTGGCGAAATCAAACCGCGGAAAAAAAGTAATCTCATCAAAGTTGACAAAAACATAACGTTTTTAGTTAATTTCTTTGAAAGTGTATTGAAAAACGTCGTTTGATACACGTGGGAATTTGTTATTGCATTTCTCGACCCCATGAACACCCTCGCCATACGGCTCGGGTGTTCAATCTGCCTCGAATGCAATAACAAACTTGCCGCACTTGTATCAAAATGTACAATTTTTTAACTTCATTTACATATTTTATAATCCTGAACGTATCTTTTTTCAAGCAAAAAAAGAATTATTACTACGGAACCTTACACTGAGCGTGGCCCGACACGCTCTTGGCCGGTTTTTTTATATTTTAAAATTCTCATACAAATCTCCATGTGACCGCGCTATAGAAACGCAGATAAATGTATTTTTACGCGCTATCTACTGGTAGAACCCAATAAATGCTATGTCCAACGGCTGCAGAGATAATGAATGTGTAAAAGTGATATCGTACACATTTTGAAAAAAATGTAGCAGGCTAACCTAGTAAATAATCTTATGCCCTAAATCCGTTTATATGTGAATAACAATAAATACGGTTATTAATGCTTTTAAAATTTATAATTTGAATAGTAAAATGGTAAAAAATATTCTGAGGAAAGGTCATAAACGCATTATTTTGTTTCAATTTTCTTGTTATATTTATTTACCACTAGTTATAGCAACATCACAGACAATACGCTAAAAAAAAGGTACCTACTTGTTTATATTATATACTAGCTGATGCCCGCGGCTTCACCCGCGTGGATGTCGTTCAAATTATATAGGTACTAAAACCTTCCTCTTGAATCACTCTATCTATTAAAAAAAACCGCATCAAAATCCGTTGCGTAGTTTTAAAGATTTAAGCATACAGACAAACAAACAGACAAAAATAGCGACTTTGTTTTATACTATGTAAGGATAAGGATTATGTAGTTCAAGCCACGGCCTGGAGAGGATTTTTTCATACCAAATTCAATGCCGATGTTCAAAGCAAATCAAAAAAGTGGTGATTACCATAACAATATGAATGCAGAAAACTACACGATATCGGTACAAGCGCAATTTCGTTCCAAATAGAAAGCCCAATAGCGTCGTGGTGGTAGACAATACCACCACGACACTAATAGGCTACACTTCATTAAAAAATTTCGATCCCAACTCAAATAATTATAAACAAGATATCGATCACTCTACATCGATGTCTATCAATTGATACTGCAAAGCAAACACCGATGTAGGCATTATATATAAAATATATATGTCATTGTATAAAGTATGCAACTACCTTAAACTTAATAAAATATATTTTTAAAGTTTTTTTTTGTCTGACTCTACTTTTGGTAAAAATCAGTTACACAAATGCAAGGCTCAGGTTAGACCTAGCAGACCACAGCCACTTTTTTAAAATGATTGTAACAGTGTATTTATATTACCAGATTTACCATTTTTATTTAAATGTATTTTATATTTTGTTCCAGGCATACCTAGGAAAAATAGATGTGCCCGATGTTACCGATATTGTGTCTCACTATAACAGGGGGGAAACCGTCCACTACCGGATTCATTTACCCTTGGTTAATCCGTGGCCAAAAGTGACTTCGATAAGTATTAATGGTAAATCCATCTGCTCTGGACCTGGAGGTAATATGAGTTTTGTTTTTTAGGTGTTTGGGGACGTAGTTTAAGGTTTTAATGAGTAGGTGGACGACGCAGATATGGAGATACTTACCTAGATAACGCAAGATCACCTAATGGGCCTACTACACGCACGCACTTCCCCACAGTTTTGCCTGCGGGATTACACGGTGCACACAGTACATCGCGCGTGTGGTTTGTAATGGTAATACAGTTTTACCAACCATACGCGCGATGTACTGTGAAGTGTGAACGAAAACTGTGGGGAAGTGCGTGCGTGTAGTAGGCCCATAATTCGCATGCTCAGCTTAAGGTGAATCCAACAGGGTAGCCCGCGAAATATGAATTTTATTACGTTTTTTGCAATTTGTCGATCAGTGTCAGGTTGTAAGTATGCTAAATAAAATTGTGATTTTACTGAGTAATAATGATTAAAATCACCAATACAACTCTCGCAGTTTGTATGTTTCAAGAAGCTTGAAAATTTTAACCCTTCGCCTCGGAAATATAGCCGAAATTATTAAAAAAAAAAAACAGAAAACTCTGCTTTCCTAAATTTTGGCGGCAGGTTAGAAGGATATAATTGCTTGTTTCTAAATTTTCGGGGCGGCATGCTGCAGACCGAAATATTTGTAAGACTAGTTCGAAAAGTCATCCCACGGCGTCTTATAGTAAGGAAAAAGCCAGTCAGTGTCAGGTCATGGTTGGCCAGTGGCAGAGATGCCGTTCCCTGAAATGTGCCGCCGGGGGCCCTGGCCCACCACGTTTATACGCTCTAGTGACTCAAGAACTGAATCCTATCATTTAAAGAACAAAACATAACACTCTTTTTTTTGGGCAGTCGTGAAATAAACCTCTTTATTTACAAAAAAACAAGTTACCTACTAACTTGTTAGTATAGTATTTAAATAGTGCTAACCCTTCGGGGATTGCAGGCGTGATGTTGCTTATACATACGGATTGTAATATTTGCGTTTTCTAGGTATATATACCTATCTGAATTGGACGCGGGCCGACACTGCTATGCACCCTTTGCAGTGATAGATCGTCTCTCGTTTAGTCTTGCATATTGCATAATTATGGCCCTCTAGCCTTCGATCAATAATAGCCTCTAGCCTCTTTTAAGAAAGACCTATAAATAAAGTCTTAGCACATTACACAGACTCAACGCCGCCGCGTCGATTCGACTGACAGTAAAGTATTGAAATATGAGCTTTGCATCATGTTCTATTTTCTATTTATCTTCGGGGACGCCGGCAGACACCAGACGGGCGATCAGTCCTTTCGTTGTGGATTATTTCGCCCAGTTCCCCATTTTGGTGGATCCCCTTCATGGGTTACTGGTGGTCGGCATCGCGAATCTTCCTGTTGCCTTGCAGAAGCTCACCAGTTGTTCGGTAGAGATTTCTGCGAGCTTCTCTTCATTAATCTCATCTGTGCCTAGGATTTCCCATCTGAGTGGCTCATACATTGTGCATTCCGCCACAAGGTGGAAACTTGTTTCTTCTGCTTCTCCACATGCTGGGCATATGGGATCTTCCTTTACTTTCATAATCGTCAGGTGTCTATTGAGTCCACAGTGTCCTGTTGCGATCCCTACTACTAGTCTTATGTTTCCCCTGCTCATTTTGAGTAGCTTGTGGGATTTCTTTTCATCATATGACTTTAAGAAGATTTTCGATTGTCGACAACCTTCTGTTGCATTCCATCTTTTATTTGACTCTCCTGTAGTTATTCTATGGATGTTTCCTTTTTTTATATTATGTGGGATCGGTAACCTGGGCTCTGGTCCCACAAAGGTTTCATCTGCTCCTTTTCTGGCTAATTCATCTGCTATCTCATTCCCTTCGTGTCCTTGATGACCAGGGACCTATGCGACTGTTACTTCTGCTTTTTCCGCTAGTTGGTTGAGTGCTTCCTTACACTCTTTAACCAGTGCAGATGTGACTTCCACTTTGTTCAGTGCTTTGAGTGCTGCTTGACTATCACTGTATATAACTATTTTGGAGTTTGCATCATGTTACTTACGGTACAATCTTAAATGCTTACGACCACGTTGCATTGTACCGTAAAAAGCGCGTTAGATAGTGTCGAGTCATAGTGGAGTGAACGCTGAGTCTGTCATGTATGAATCCTTCACCTTTCCATTCACCTTAAAACAAAGATGAAAAATACTGATTCCCATTATAACTATCCACTAGTATCTCGAAAATACCAAATGGCATTATTACAACTACGAATTACTTCTTCTTCCAGACAGACTCGAGCCAAACAAAATTCTTTCATCTCCGAGTATCAGCAGAATAGATAGACATTACGGTCCCGACGCGCCACAAGTATTTGGAATTTTCCAGGAAGAACTGCAGACGAAGCCGCAGCCAATACGTCAACATCCAAGCTTCTATACTCCTTTCTACGACCGCGACAGTAAGATTTTGGTTTATAATGGTACGACAAACTAATCGCGCGTTCGTCTTGCGTCTGCGATGATGTGAAAATGTGCGCTTTTTAATTTCGGTGTTTTAGGTCCGTTCACACCGACTGGCTCGGAGAGGAGAGCAGATTTTTTATCACGTTCAAAAAGTATTTTGAAAAAGTATTTTGAATTGTAATAAGATTTATTTTTACATGCTACTCTTCTTGTGTTCTTGAGCGTAGTGACATGTAAAAAAAAATCAAATAATCAGCACAAAACTCTGTTTTAAACTATGGTTTCAAACGTGATAAAATCTGCTCTCCTCTCCGAGCCGGTCGGTGTGAACGGACCCATACTGTGCTTGTGTCACCGGACAAGACACCTGCCGCTGTGAATAAGTAGGAACAAAAGCATACCTTGCAATGCATTGGGTTTGACCAGGCTCTGTTTACCTAGTAGCTCGTTTGTAAAGAGATTCCAACTAATTTCTTTATTTTTAAGATGGTTTGCTTTCACACTCGGAATTTATTTTGTATCGTGGGTGGGTTTACAAACATTTAATTTCACATGTTACACAAACAGCCAGACCCGGAAAAACTATGTGTAAGTCATAAAATATTTGTTCAGTGTGGAGATCGAACCCGCGACACGCAATGCAGCAGCTCAGCCACTGTGCCAACATTTCCGTCAGATCGAAGTTCAGAAATTGTCAAGCTAGGACAAATGAAATGCCATGTTCTGTTATTTCTTTTAGCCTATCCAGAACAGACAACTACAGCAAGACCCTGGACTACCACAGCAAGACCCAGGACTACCACAGCAAGACCCAGGACTACCACGCCGGTGTATGTTGAACCTGTGACGCAAAAACCACGGTATGAATTAATCTGCTGTGACAGTCGACAGAGCACAGAACAAATGACTCTATTCAAAACGCGCTAATGCTTTATTTTCATTAGTTAACTAATAGTCCAGTCAGATTAGTAAGTTCACCTCGGAATTTGAGATACCCAGCTATAAACTCGTTTAACTCTTTCAGGGGCACTTTCACATATGTTACAATATTCATGTTTTTATGTTTTTTCTAGTTGTATTTAGGCTAAACGGACCCAGTTATGCAGAAAAGATCCAGCCTACGTTTCATTACTTTTAAGTAAATGCAGTTTAAAGTTAGGCAAAGAATAAAAAAATCGTATGATACTGTACCTATTTGAAAGTTAGTAGTGTAGTAGGCCATAACATACACATTATTTTGAAAGTAGTATATTGTACATTTTCATATGAAGAATATCTGTAATTCCTGAAAAACTATGCGTGGATCTTTTATACAAAATACAATATTACAATATTAAACATTGGTTTAATGTGTGGTTCATTTTAGAAGGAAGGAAATTAAAATCTGAACTTATATAAAAACAGTTTAATGAGAAAAAATAATTCAAATTGTTACTTTAAGATAAAAAAATATATAAAAAAAATGAATCGGCAATCACTGGTTGGTTTTCCAATTTATTTAAGCAATATCGCTTTCCTCAGCTTCAAACTCTACTTCAAAATCAGGTTCGATACCAAATCCATCAATGTCGTCTTCTACATTATTGTCGCCCGTTAGATTTTTGTAGAAAGTGTGAGCATCTCGTGGAATTAAATGCATTAGGCGTTTGATATCGCTCAATTTCGCAGCTGCTATAGGTTTACCATTTTGCCAAAGCATATTCATCATAATTATCTCTGGAAATTAAGCGTTGTCTTCCACGTTGACGTTTTTTCAGATCCACCTCTTCATAATCATCCTCTAAACTTTGTCGCATAAACAAGGAAAACATTGCTTCCTTTTTCAATAAAATTTCTATAGTTTTAAAACAGGATATTTTTTCACCAGTAATAGTTTTTTTTCTATTACTGATTGTATTCTCAAGATTTGCTGATCCAAGAAAATCTTTGGCTTCCATTCTGTGCACTTCAAGAGGTTTATTTTTTTAAAGCTTTTTTAAATGATCACCCAACATTACAACAAATTTCTTCTACGGGCCAATGAAACTTGACCTCTGGGTTGTATAGGCACTCATACGATTCAGGGACCAAATTATATTGGTTAACTGCTGTTTCCATCTGTTGTTTCCATCCAAGTTCAAAATGATTTTCCTAGAAAGTCCTTATAAAGTTCTACTTTTCAGATTTTTTTCATATTTTCTAAACTTATGGTTCAAAAGTTAGAGGGGGGGGGGGCACATTGTTTTTTACTTTTGGAGCGATTATTTCCGAAATGATTAACATTATCAAAAAATGATTTTAGCAAACCCCTATTCATTTTTAAATACCTTTCCAACAATATATCACACGTTAGAGTAGAAATTAAAAAAAAAACACTTCCCACTTTACATATAGGGGGGCTACCCTAATAAAACAATATTTTCCAATTTTTATTTTACCCCTTTGTTGGCGTGATTGATACACATATTGGTACCAAATTTCAGCTTTCTAGTGCTAACGGTCACAGAGATAGCGAGGACGGACGGACGGACGGACGGACGGACAGACAGACATGGCGAAACTATAAGAGTTCCTAGTTGACTACGGAACCCTAAAAACAACATAACATAATAATATCGATTTTTAAAATATTTAAGATTCATCAAAAGTTTACTTTGAATCTTTTATTTAAAATTACAATAAAAAAATATTATTAGCAGAATACATCCAAACATCCTAGATGTGTCAAACAAAGGCAAACGTTACATTTGACATTAAGTAAATTAGATCAAAAGCATTTGGCTCCTTAAGTTTTTGAAATAAAGTGAGGTATCTATTATGCAAAAAGATCCAAACTGCGTGGTATGAAAAGTATACAACAACTATTGAGGACTTTTAAAAGTTTTAAATAGATCCATGCAACATGAATCTTTTAAAAAAATTTAAATCTTATTAATTTCTGTGTCCAAGCAACATGGTACTTTTTGCATTTTTCAAAATTGATGATTAGGTAGGGGATGGTATCTTTGACACAGTATAACTTTTGTTAGGTTAATATGATCAAACTGCCTGGATCTTTTGTGCATATATGAAACTTGATGAGTACATTATGGATACGTAGATAACTCGATTTTACAAAAAATGTGGGTTGGATCTTTTCTGCTTAACTGGGTCCGAAAACATGGTTCAAAAAAATATCTAAGTGCCTTCACTCAGATATTTTTTTGAACAATTTGAGGAATCACATTATTAGCTACGGTAACCACCACTGTCAACGAATTTTGTTGAAATAAACAATACAGACACAAACGATTATCGGCGCCACTTACTGCCTAAACTAAATCAAGCGTAAGGTGTATTTCTATGAAAGTCCAAGAAATAATCGCTAGATGGCCGGAATTTAAAGAATAAAAATACGAAATATATGGTCAGCGTATTAGCGTAGCTAACCACTGACCCTGAAAGAGTTAAACTTGTCTTTACATCCTAAAAATTCAGTAGTTGTACTTGTAGTTGGGTGTCCGCACTGTCCGCGTCAATTAAAGTCGTATCTATAGTGAAGTCAAAGTAATTACTTGGACTTAAGTATTTACTTATGCAAATATTTTTATGCAATGCGCAAGAATTTAAACGAAGTTAGAGTTCCGTCAATGAACAAACCTAAGAATTCTAACTTTTGATAATTCTAACATCAAGGCATTACTTAACTACACAGAAAAAATCGTATTTAACAATTATCGTATTTTTTCAAATTTTTTGCATTTTCGATATTTTTACTTACATCAATATTGTATTGGAGAGGATTAAATCCGTCGTGTCTTCACTGCAGCCGCACTGGTGACACACGGGAGTCGCCTCCCGTCTAGCCACTTTGTGCAGGTATTTGCCAAAGCAGCCATGCCCTGACAACACTTGCAATATAAACTTGCGTCCCGTGTAGCTTCCGTACCCACTTCTCCAGAATCCGCTGGATAGCCCCCACAGTCAAGTGACCTGCACTAAGCGTCTACAACCAATTTTTTTTTGGCTAGTGTAAAATCATCAAATAACCCTTGGGCAGAGCGAAAGGGAGTGTCAGGCTTCTACTGACTAACAAAACACCCATGTTCCTTTTTAGCCCTTTATGTCGAGGCCGCGGTATCTCTTGCGAACAACCCGCAGCAGGCGTCTCCAGCCTCATCCGCCGTTCCTGCAAGGTATTTGTTAGGGCGTCCCTGCGCCATTTTATTTCGTGGTGATCTTCAAATAATTATTATTATTGACATAGGTAGTAATTCCTTACGACACGTATTAACATCGCGATTTTAGATTAAAGAAAATGAATATTTTTTAAAGATTGCAACATTTGCATCTTACTTTCCCGTCTTGTCAGTTGTCACATGAAACGTCACTTTTCTTTTTCGCGCGTAACGACACCGCAAGAAAAAAGTTCTTTCTCGTCCAATTATTCGCTTAACAAACACATAACCCTCCTTTTGGGCTTCGCCGCAGTCGGGTAAAAATAAGTTTACGTTTTAAATCGAAATAACAAAATACTGAGTGACAGGAAGTGTATTAAGTGCATCTATAATGAAAATTGTAAACCTGAGACGCAGAAATTTGAGCTGGCTGACACACATTTGTCATAATTGCACATGCTTTAGTACGAGATACTCTCAGCATGTTATGGTCACATTAAGTGAAATCTTTTTCACTCCTCTTGCTCAAAAAGAACGTCATAATAGCGTACCAGAGCGGGCCTAAAATTGCATATTTTGCCCTAGGGCTAAAAGTAAATCTCGTACGACAACTTGTTCAGCCAGCTGGTGCGTGGATGTAGTTTCAACTAGTTTCAAGTAAAAAAAAATGTTTTATTTTTAAAAATGGAACTAAACGCGCTGAATGCCGAACTCTTTGGTAGAATGTGTGCGTTGCATTGCAGCTACAGAAGAAATAAAAAAAGGCATTGGCCCGTTTTGGAATTGTATTATTAAATTGAATTAAATTTTTAATAAAATAAACTCATAATGAACATGGTTATTTTATTTTCTCGCAATCGTAGTGAAAAGTACAGTGTAACACACGGCGCTAAAATCCCATTATAACTCGGTTCCTATTTACTACCTCGCTAAAGCTCGGTAGTAAAACTACCTCGTATATAATGGGTCATTTTAGGCCCTTGTATTACAATGTACTATTTCACAGCAAATCTTCACCGAGTACGATATTATGGAAGCATCACTGGTTCTAGATCAAAGTTACATAATATGCACATAACTAACCAAATGCAAACAATATTTAACGGATAACCTTTTATTTTCTGAATAAATTCAATAAAACATGGTGGTCAATACATAAGCACTGTAATGTCCCAATACTCAAAAACTATTAGTATTGAGAGGGAAAAGGTCTATAGACTGACAAAGTCTTAACGGCCTGTTAATGTACATTGACTTTATCAACCAACCCCTTTTTTCCAATTCCAAATCGAATTATTTCCTCTCCGAAACCCCACCCCCTTTTAGGAAAAGATAATATTACATTTATATTGTATAGGCCAGGTATAGGTAATCTAAAATAACATCCCGAAAAGTAACTCATTGCTATACCTACCAATTTTTTTTTTTACCATGGTCCTTATTTTGGTGGTCTGAATGATTTCTGAAAGGGGATAGAACCAATGTGGCATATCAACCTGTCCGCCATTTTGATTTTTTTTCGAAATCGCGGCCCACGGTGAAACTGGTATGTATGGATAGAGGACATATAGACGAACAAAAAATGTCCATTAACATGGTACCCAAAGTGTCACGTTACCGAGATATTTGAAGTTAAAGATCGACAAACGAGTACAACGACATTCATTAAATATTTTTTTAAATAGCCTTTTTACGTGTTTGGGCGTTAAATTATATCCAAATAATAGTTCCCAGGTTGATTATTGTTATACGCACATTGAAATCGCTTCGCATCTCATTGAAACGCTATGTAATGTCAAAAAATAGTTTTCTCGTGCTCCTAGTAGTATGTAATGTACCTACTCTCTTTCAATAACCAGTAATAATAATAATCAACGCCTAAAGACACGTAAAAGGTCTAATTTTTATGTGGTCATTGTACTGATTTGTCCATCTTTACCTTCAAATATCTCGGTAACGTGACACTTTGGGTACCGTGTTGCTTGACATTTTTTGCTCGTCTATATGTCCTCTATCCATACATACCACTTTCATCATGGGCCGCGATTTCGAAAAAAAATCAAAATGGCGGTGGGTCGATATGCCAGCTCCCATACAAAAAAGTTCAAACCCCTTTGTCCACCCATTTTAATGGGACCTTATAAGGGTACAATATTAAATTAATCACGTCGGGATTTAAAATGTTAAGAATAAGAATAAGAAATTTTATTTGCTTAAACTTGTGATTAAATAGAATAAAATAAAATACATGCATGCAAGATAATTTATGCATGTTGATAATTTATTTATGCCTAAGAGTATTTTCAGAGAAAATCACTCAAACCTAACATATTACTAACAGATAACTTTTCCTGTCTGAATTAGTCATCATAGACACGCAAAACACTCATGTGTTGTAATAAGCATGTAACCCGCATTAAATAATATTTAATACCTGAGGAGATGGGTAGATCATGGGATTCACAACAGACTAAAGAAGAATTTTAAATTCTTATTCTTATCTGGGCATTAAATTGGTTTTTCTGTATGGATCGTGGTTAGATCACCAAGATATCGTGCCATGCATTTCATGTAACTAATTTTCCGGAGCTTTTATTCATAACATTATTATGTCATGGAGAACTCAAATAGACAATATGTGGGGGAAAATTAGTAAGTTTTCCTATGTTCTATAAAATTATGCTGAGTAAGATTATAAATAAAACCGCACTGCTGGTGGTATAACAAGGTTTGGTTGTCTTTACTGTGCAGTATAGACTTATATTTGAGGCAATACTTTCATAGGTATTACTAAGATAAGTATTTCATGAGCCTGTATTGAAACTCATGCAAAATAAAATTCACAAAATCATGAAAGAAAGAAAGAAAGAAAGAAATCATTTATTTGCTAAAATGTAGGTATACATGATAAGATCGCATATTTTTGAATTGTCCCGATACATTTTTACCTTCCGGCGTGCAAAATATTACATTTGAATTTAATTACACACAACACAACACACAATATTATAATCATTACCACAGCACAGGTCATAATTTAGTTGGCAGAAACAGATCAGTCTCACAAAAATATGAAAAAAAAACAATAATGAATCATAAATGTCTCGCGTATCATTCAGCAAATAATATTAATGTCATGATGTGTATTGTAAAAGCTTAATGTTAAAATGTTCAATGTCAAAAATAATCCAAATCAATCAATAAATAATAATGTCATAATAATAATATGCAAGTAACGTCCACATTTATAAGTATGTCAAATTATATATAAAATGTCGACCAATTAATCTACTAAAACACAATAATAAAAATTCACAAAAAGGCATAGCAATGACATCATTATATTAAACATCAACATTTTACTGCACAGTTTTATCATTTAGAAAGTCTTTAATTGTGTAGTAACACTTGTTAAGCAACAGTTCTGTTAATTGTTTTTTAAATTTTGCTATGGGTAGATCTTTCAGATTCTCAGGTACTTTATTATATATAAGCGGTCCCATGGTAAGTATGTTATTTTTTAATAAGGCTGTTTTATGACCACCTGTGTGCAATTGGTTTTTATATTGGGACCTCATTGGTCCTGTGCGTTGTCTTTTGTCAGCCATTGAGGTAAATAAGTGTTTGTTTAATGTTACAAATACGGCAACTTCTAGTATGTACAAACTAGGTAATGTCAGAATTTTTAGGGCTTTAAATACAGGTTGACAGCTTTCAGTATACTTAAGACCTGTCATTGATCTAAGACATCGTTTTTGGGCCTTAAATAACCTCTCTCTCTCACTGCAGTTGCCCCAAAAAATTAGTCCGTATCTTAATACTGAAGCCACTAATCCATGATATGCCATCACTAACGCATCTATGTTTACCTTATTTGACAGGTTATAGAGAACATATGCAGATTTGCTTAATTTTTGGCACACATTTTCAGCATGAGATTTCCATGTTAATTTGTTGTCAATATGTACTCCCAGGAATTTTGTCACTGAAGTTGTGTCTATGTTTTGTCCATTATATTCAGTAATTACTTTTTTTGGCTGTAACCTCTGGTGAAAGTGCATGACTTTAGTTTTTTGTAAATTTATAACTAGATTATTTTTATTGAGCCAATCTATGATTGATTTAAGTGTTCTGTTTATTTCGTCTTCATATTTCGTCTCATTTATACATTCGACGATGGCAGTACTGTCATCAGCAAATAACGTCATTGGTTGACTAATTTGGCGGGGTAGGTCATTAATGTAGAGTAGAAACAGTAATGGACCGAGTACACTGCCCTGTGGAACTCCGAATTTGGTTACTCTACAACTAGATACATATTTCAATTCACGCTTAGTTTTAGAACAGATCCTTGATATTTCTGTGAATTGTTTTCTATCTGTGAGATATGACTTAATTAGGTTCAATACGTTTCCTCTTATGCCGTAATCGCTAAGTTTATTTAAGAGAGTATCATGTTTTACATAGTCGAATGCCTTTGTCATGTCTGTAAATATTGCACAAATAGGGTTTCTCTTATCCACGCTGTTCATAGTTACTTTTAAGAGATCAAATATTGCCATATTGATATTTTTATTTTTACGAAAGCCCTTTTGTTCCTCGCATAAAATGTCATTTTTAGTTAAAAAATTGTAAATGGATTCATAAATTATTTTTTCAAATATCTTAGAGAATACTGAAATTAGAGCTACTGGTCTATAGTTACACATGTCTTCCTTGTCATTTTTCTTATGTAATGGCTTTATGATCACGGTTTTTAATTTATCAGGGAACACACCTGAGCTTATACACACATTCATAATGTGGCTCAAAGGTTTTGCGATGATATTAGACACAAATTTGACTACAATGGTGGAAATGCCGTCGAAACCAAAACTTTTTTTATTTTTCAAGTTTTGTATCACACGTGTGATGTCTTGAGGGACTACCGGTTGCATAAATAGAGACTTTTGGGTTTTGGAAATTGGTGCTGTATTTTCCGTACATTTATTGGATATGTCATGTATTTGGTCAACAAAAAAATTATTAAACGATTCAGCAATCTGCCTAGGGTCTTTTACTAGTTGTTTACCTTCGTTAATTTGCAAAATTGGTTCTTTAACTAAATTATTATTATTATTTATTATTTGCCATGATGCTTTCGATTTGTTTATTGAGCTATTAATTAGATAATTATTTTGGGCTTTTTGAGTAAGCTTTACAATCTTTTTAAGTTTTCGTGCATAGTTTTTAAATTTATTTTTGTTCTCACTTGTAGGTGTTTTTCTGTATTTCCACAACATGTTCCTTTGCTTTTTACTACAAATTCTTATACCTCGTGACAGCCATGTAATTTTTTTATCTGATTTTACATTTTTTAATTGAATTGGGAAGCATAAGTCATATAATAAACGAAAGAGATCAATAAAATTATTATATGCTTCATTAGGGTTATCTGTCTCAAGTACATCTGAAAAGGATAGGCATTGGAGGTGCTTTTTAAATAAATGTAAATTTTCTTTAGATAAATCGCGCTTTTCAATTTTCCAAGAATTAATTGTACATGTTTTATTTACTGGCATTTTTAAAATTTGAGCGGAATGGTCCGACAAACCTAAGTCGACTACTTCGCTCATGCAATTTTGTTTGGAATTGTGGGCAATGTTATCTAAACACGTACCGCTTCTTGGTCTGGTTGGCTGATCAATCGCTAACTTTAGATTATAATTTAACAGTAAATTTTCGAAGTCTAACGTAACATTACTTTTCCTCAGTGTGTTGATATTGAAGTCACCACATATCACAATTTTTTTATTTGCCTTGGTACACAATTTCTTTAACAAACTATCTAGATGGTCAAAAAACATTTTAATATTGGACATGTTCGGTGGTCTATAAATACAAACAACTATTAATCCCTGCTGTCTTAATTCTACTGCACAATACTCAAATACTCCCTTGATAGATGTGTTAGGTAACTCTTTACATTCGTACTTGTTTTTAATGAGTATACATGCTCCTCCTCGCTTCTTATTTCTTGAATAACACGATGCAAGCTTATAGTTTGGCACGTTTATCAATGATTCGTGTCCTGAGGTAACGAAATGTTCAGTAATGCATAATACATCTACATCAAACTTTTGTTTAGCGTTTAGCTCTTGGATATGCAGCGTCAACATATCAGTTTTGTTAAGAAGTCCAGCTATGTTTTGGTGCATAATGTTCATGTGCTTATAAAAGAAAAAACTGGTCCTCTGTTGTTGTAGATTTGTCTTCACACTCGCTATTTAAGGATGGCCGCGTTTGATCAATATTGTCGTTTGTTAAATCGTTTTGAGAGCAGAATGATTTGTAGTCCACCAATATATTGGACATGATTTGTTCAAAAATATTCCTCCATCCATATTTATTTAATTTTCCTGTACTGCTGGAAAACATTTCAATTGATAGGGTGCGATTACTATCGAAAAAATATGCATACTGATTATTTTTTATATCTAAACATAGTAGGTTATTGAATAACTCGACTTTATAATTGTGGATTAGAGCACCTGTTTTGTAGGTCGGAGCGCAGATAACAATGTTTGTGTGGTTAATATTTTTCATCGATTTTTTCAGATTATCCAGTATATTCAAATAGTCTCCATTGTCCAGATCATTTTCCCCAATGTAAAACAGGCAGTAGTCGTCCATTGTGAAGTCTTTTAGTTTGTATTCAATAGAGTTCAGGAAACCCGTTGTGGTCACTTTTGGCAGTAAATGATGACAAAAATTAAAGTGTTTGGAAAAGATTTCTTCGATTAAAGGCAGCGTTCCCTTTGTGCAATAGCTGCTTATTACAGATAATCTGTTTTTCAATTTTGGCTCATATTTAGATCCTGATATTTTTTCGCAGGCAATATTACACACCTGTGATGTTGTTGTCAATTTCAGTTCGGTTTGCGTCAGTTTGTCGTTATATTTCGTCTTTAATGTTTGGGTTTCTTTATTAAGCATCTTAGATTTGTTGTCAGGAGTTTCTCTATTATTGGACTCAGTATTTAAGATAATCGGTGAAATGATTTGATTCTTAGTGTTCCTTTTGCGAGCTGATGCTAATGGTGAGCCATTTTTTCTATCAGGCGTTAAGCAAATTTTTTTACAAGTCTCGACCGTCTTCAAAGTTTTTTGTAGATCAGATTTTAGACGGAAATTCTCGTTATTTAAGTCTTCTATTTCTTGATGAGCACTCATTAGTTGTGTCTTAAGTGATTTTATTTGTTCGTTTAAGTCGGTAACTATGTCATTATCACTATAGTTATGTAGACTGTCTGGTATACTTAACATTGTGGTGTCAAATATAGTTTTTTAGGGTTCCGTACCTCAAAAGGAAAAAACGGAACCCTTATAGGATCACTTTGTTGTCCGTCTGTCCGTCCGTCCGTCTGTCAAGACCCTTTTTCTCAGGAACGCGTGGAGGTATGAAGCTGAAATTTATATCAATTACTCAGGTCTACTGTCCCTTGAAGCTGTGAAAAAATCAAACTTCTAAGCCAACGCAATCAAAAGATACAGCCGTTTATGCCGCAAATTTTCGACACTTGCAAGGGAATCAAAACCTACAGGGTGCTTCCCGTGAACTCAGAATCTTGAAATTTGGTACGAAGCAACGTCTTATAGCATAGATAAAGGAAAAATTACGAAAACCATAAATTTTTAGTTACATCACATAATAAAAATATTCTAAGTAATTTTAAACTTTGTTTGTACGGAACCCTCGGTGCGCGAGTCCGACTCGCACTTGGCCGGTTTTTTTCGTCGTCATATTTTGTCATATCAGACAAGTCATTAAGAGATCCCGTTCTGTGTGGTTTCCGATGAGTTATGTTCTCCATAGTTTTATTGTCTCTGCAGCGCCCTCTGTTGTGTTGTAGTTAAAGATGTTATTTTCAATCGTGGGTCTTTTTGTATAGAATTCCAAGATTTTGCCGAAAACAATCTCAAAAAGACTTTTATGCGACTGTGGATCGAACTCGAGACTCTTATTTCACAGTCACGTCACACTACCTCAGGGCCAACTGGTCTTACTAGTTTGTGTTCAAAATTGGGTGTATATTCTTGTTGGCGACTGATCCGTTAATGATTTTTTGGTACGTTGGGTATACTGATTTTACAATTTGTACCACAACCGTTCAAAATTTTAAAACTTTTCTTGTTTAACACCAATCTCAAAAACAATCAACTTACATGAATTATGATATGGTTTAATCCTTCATGAACTTCAAACAAGTAGTTATTTGGTTTGCACTTCTTTCTTTCACAATCTTTGTTTATGGTTGGGATTTTTGACTATTATTGTCACTGGTGTTGTTGGTGGTTTTTCATTTAAAAAGTTTTTATTTTAACTCGTCAGTGTGCGTATAAATCTCGCAGATAACACTTTATAGTAGAGTTTAGCTGATGTTTTATCCATGCCGACAGCATTTTAAAAATATCAACAGTAGACACTGTACATTTATGAAAAATGTAGTTTTGCTTTTGCCAAAAATAATATGCATATAAATAAACTTGTTGAAAGCCTACGTTGTTCAGATAAACTGAAAACACAAAAGTGTAAATTTTTCAATCACCCAGATTGTACACTAAAATATCTACACAAACCAAAGGGAGTGAAAAACTCAATGAATTTAAAAACTGACTCCCACTATTATCGTTAGACAAAGTTTGCTACTAATTTATTACTCTGTTGACATTTTATTTGCCTAGTTGTTGGTCTTCTGCCTAATTGACCTATGGGCGTTGCAAGCGCCGCTGAGAATGAGTTCTATTCCTGGATCATGCAAAGTACTATTGGGTTTTTTTCCATCAGGAATTTCTAAGTACACCACACAGCCACAGAGCCTGAATTTGTGCTCAGCTAATGACACTAGGCTCGCCCCCTGTTATATGGGACTTAAGATGAATTCCATTTACCTATATATTGACATTTTTACTTACATTGTCAAAACTTTGACATTTGATGCATGTAATTTTAATATTTAGTGAACCAGATTATATTGTTATGTTTTTATTTCATTCTTTGAAGCAATTTAATCTTATGTACCTAATTGAAGAAACATTATGGGTGCTAAATGGCAAGAACTTAGATAGTTTCTGAATTTTGTATATTGCACCACATTTGAATCCGATAGAATCTATCAAAAGTGTTCAATCTCATTTCAGGGTGATATTAAAGAGCAAAGTTTAAAATAGTAGATTGTACACCAAGTGCATAAAACGCATCATTTTGCGCGAGACGTTTATCCATCCGATGCGAGCTTGCGAGCGAGGATGGATATAAAGTAGAGAGTAAAATGGGTTTTATGGACGAGTTTTACACTCTACTTTTCACTTCGATTGCGAGGAAATGAAACAGCAACTTGTAAATATTGTAAAAATAATTATGGATCCCGCCAATTAACTTTTTTTTTTTTTCAGTAGGAAACTTGACATAACACCTGACTTATGTCGTTAACTCGTTACTCATACTGCTCAGATAAAAAAACATTTTGTGCAAGCCTATTGCCATCAACCAATGTAATTAGGAGCAAGCCTATTGCCATCACCCAATGTAATTAGGAGCAAGCCTATTGCCATCAACTGATGTAATTGGGACCATGCCTATTGCCATCAATCAATGTAATTAGGAGCCAGCCTATTGCCATCAACTGATGTAATTAGGGACAAGCCTATTGCCATCAACCGATGTAATTAGGAAAAGCCTATTGCCATCACCCAATGTAATTAGGAGCAAGCCTATTGCCATCAACTGATGTAATTGGGACCAAGCCTATTGCCATCAATCAATGTAATTAAGAGTAAGCCTATTCCCATCAAATGATGTAATTAGGAGCAAGCCTATTGCCATCAACCAACCTAATTAAGAGCAAGCCTATTGCCATCAAGCGATTTAGGTAATTGGGGAAAGCCTATTCCCATCAACTTTACTTGTATTCGTAATGAAAAGCAGTAATCCCTTGTTCTTAGAATACTAACGAAACGAATTAAATTAAAGAGGTTAGAAGTTGTTCATATGGCTGTTGGGCCGATTACCTGTGCCGATTACCTTGGTCTTCGACGAAGATTTTACTTTATGCTCTAGAGCATAAAACGCGACTTTATGTCGCCTACGCACGACATAAAGACGAATTTTAGAGCGAGAGAAGTGAAAAAATATATTCGTTGTTCTGCCAGCTCTAATTTTAACCCATTGGAGTAATGATACAGTTGTTAGGAATATCAACCACTAATATTTTAAAGTTTCTTATATTTCGAGTGGGTTTTCTGAACCCCATATCTAACTTCTCACTGTACAACAACACAAACAGCAGATCAAATCAGAACTGTCAACACATTGTTGATTCATAATTATTATTTTATTACAGTTACCAAATTCAACATGCATTATATCCTTATGGTTATAATACTAAAGCAATAATATACCTAAAGTAAGGAAGTCATAAGTATGTAGGCGTTATATCACCAAAGAGTAAGTTACAATGGTTACCATTATAGGCCCACTATGGGCCTATAATGGTAACCATTGTAACTGCTTGTACTATTAAGGGTTTTAACAGACAGAGCAGTTTGATTCTATAAGATAAAAGAGCATTTAAGTTTTATAGTATAACTCTTTATAACGCTTACAGGACCATACAAATCGAAAAATGTTGCATTGTGAAAAAAAAAAAACTACGTTGGTACTATTTAGTACTAAAGACGACCTAACAAGCACTTATTTATCTATTATGCACTAATAATGCGCCAAAATAAGTTTTTCACTTCTCTCGCTCTAAAATTCGTCTTTATGTCATGCGTAGGCGACATAAAGTCGCGTTTTATGCTCTAGAGCATAAAGTAAAATCTTCGTCGAAGACCAAGGTAATCGGCACAGGTAATCGGTCCAACAGCCACACGAACAACTTCAACTTCATAGAATAACCTCTTTAATTTAATTCGTTTCGCTAGTATTCTAAGAACAAGGGATTACTTTTCATTACGAATACAAGGAAAGTTGATGGGAATAGGCTTCCCCCAATTACCTAAATCGCTTGATGGCAATAGGCTTGCTCTTAATTAGGTTGGTTGATGGCAATAGGCTTGCTCCTAATTACATCATTTGATGGGAATAGGCTTACTCTTAATTACATTGATTGATGGCAATAGGCTTGCTCTCAATTACCTAAATCAGTGGATGGCAGTAGGCTTGCTCCTAATTACATCGGTTGATGGCAATAGGCTTGCTCCTAATAGGATATGTTGATGGCAATAGGCTTTTCCTAATTACATCGGTTGATGGCAATAGGCTTGTCCCTAATTACATCAGTTGATGGCAATAGGCTTGCTCCTAATAAGATTGGTTGATGGCAATAGGCTTTTCCTAATTACATCGGTTGATGGCAATAGGCTTGCTCCTAATAGGATATGTTGATGGCAATAGGCTTTTCCTAATTACATCGGTTGATGGCAATAGGCTTGGTCCCAATTACATCAGTTGATGGCAATAGGCTTGCTCCTAATAAGATTGGTTGATGGCAATAGGCTTTTCCTAATTACATCAGTTGATGGCAATAGGCTTTACCCTAATTACATTGGTTGATGGCAATAGGATTGGTCCCAATTACATCAGTTGATGGCAATAGCCTTGCTCCTAATTACATTGGTTGATGGCAATAGGCTTGCTCCTAATTACATTGGTTGATAGCAATAGGCTTGCTCAAAATGTTTTTATAACTGAGCAGTATGAGTAACGACATAAGTCAGGTGTTATGTCAAGTCTCCTACTGAAAAAAAGAAGTTAATTGGTGTGAACCATAATTATTTTGACAATATTTACAAGTTCCTGTTGCATTTCCTCGCAATCGAAGTGAAAAGTAGAGTGTAAAACTCGTCCATAAAACCCATTTTACTCTCTACTTTATATCCATCCTCGCTCGCAAGCTCGCATCGGATGGATAAACGTCTCGCGCAAAATGGTGCGTTTTATGCACTTGGTGTACAATCTACTATTTCACTTCTCTCGCTCTAAAATTCGTCTTTATGTCGTGCGTAGGCGACATAAAGTCGCGTTTTATGCTCTAGAGCATAAAGTAAAATCTTCGTCGAAGATCAAGGTAATCGGCACAGGTAACCGGCCCAACAGCCACACGAACAACTTAATTTCATAGAATAACCTCTTTAATTCGTTTCGTTAGTATTCTAAGAACAAGGGATTACTGCTTTTCATTACGAATACAAGGAAAGCTGATGGGAATAGGCTTCCCTCAATTACCTAAATCGCTTGATGGCAATAGGCTTGCTCTTAATTAGGTTGGTTGATGGCAATAGGCTTGCTCCTAATTACATCGGTTGATGGCAATAGGCTTGCTCCTAATAAGATTGGTTGATGGCAATAGGCTTTTCCTAATTACATCGGTGGATGGCAATAGGCTTGTCCCTAATTACGTCATTTGATGGCAATAGGCTTGCTCCTAATTACATTGGTTGATGGCAATAGGCTTGGTCCCAATTACATCAGTTGATGGCAATAGGCTTGCTCCTAATTACATTGGTTGATGGCAATAGGCTTGCTCCTAATTACATTGGTTGATGGCAATAGGCTTGCTCAAAATGTTTTTATAACTGAGCAGTATGAGAAAGTCAGGTGCAAGGTGTTATGTCAAGTATCCTACTGAAAAAAAAAAGTTAATTGGCGGGAACCATGATTATTTTTACAATATTTACAAGTTGCTGTTTCATTTCCTCGCAATCGAAGTGAAAAGTAGAGTGTAAAACTCGTCCATAAAACCCATTTTGCTCTCTACTTCATATCCATCCTCGCTCGCAAGCTCGCATCGGATGGATAAACGTCTCGCGCAAAATGGTGCGTTTTATGCACTTGGTGTACAATCTACTATTACAGTACAATTACTGTAACAGCATCGAAAATACTATTAAAAGGCCAATCGGCACTGTAATAGTACCTTACACAACCACTAGTAACCTTTTAACTTCTTAAAACTTCCCTCAACGTTGTTATGGGGCTTTCTGTAAAACACAACAACTCTTCTAGAGTAATAAATAGCACAACTATTTTAGAATACTAAATAGGACTCCCGGTGCAGCTGCGACATAACTTAATAGCTCTATACGCGAGTTTGTGTTACTGCTATGAGACAAGCGGCGATCTAATTCGTTTTCGGTGAAAATATGGCTGATATTTTCTGCCATGATAGCACATTGGCAACACGGTAGGAACCAATGTGTACTATAGCAGCCATAGTCGGGACAAGTTTTAATTTATTTTCATTTCATTAATTTAAATTTAATTAAAACATAAACAATTATGAAGGCGCACTGTCAAATTTGAAATCAGCATAATGATTTAATTGATACAAACTCTTCCGCAAGTGAAAGAAAAGAAAGAAAGAAAGAAAGAAAACATACACACATCAAAAGTGTCTAGGGATCAACATATATTTTTGCAATAACTTTTCTCCTGATTGATATTAATTAAAATTTTCTTTAAGAATTCATCAAATAAAGTGTTTTCGTTTGTCACAGTAACGATAAACCAAGTCACCTTTGCATTAATAAAGAAATTTGCCATTTTCCTAATAAAGGGATTTTTGACATTTGAACCACTAATATTAAAGTTCGAAAAAAAGACTGAAATAACTGTTTTCTTTAAAATTTTATTGGGTAACTTAAACAATTAATAATCCGTGTTTCTACCGCGAACACTAACAGCACAAGAACATCGGTTTGGCATACTCAAAATGAGTTCATCCAAATCACGCTGTGGAATGGCCGCCCATGTTCGTTGCAACAACAAAAAAAGGTCTTCTTGCGACTGGATACCCTCCATATTCGGCAGAGCTCTTCTCTGTAGCATATCCCATGCATGCTCAATCGGGTTCAAGTCTGGCGACTGAGCAGGCCAGGGCAGGACATTGATGTTAGCTGCGGCGAGAGTCTGTCTTACAACTCTTGCGGTGTGCGGTCGTGCATTATCATGCATTAACTGAAATAAGGGACCGATTTGCACTTGTAGAGGAACGATGACGTCTGATACAATCGTCTTAGCATAAATTTTAGCGTTGAGGTTGCCTCTGATCCAAATCAACTCAGTTCTTCCGCCGATCCAAATACCCGCCCATACCATGATGGTTCCACCACTATAAGGATGGACTTCCTGGCAGGATTTTAATCACTGTTGGCGTCCAGGGGTTCTCCAGTGTCGTATACGTCTTGTATCCGGTCTCATACCAAAACGAGACTCCTCAGAAAAGCACACGAAACGCCATTGTTCTTCTGCCCAATTTCTGTGTTCAAGAGCCCATTGATATCGAATCCTACGATTGTGCATTGCTATAGGTGGTACCCGTAGCGGTCTTCGGGAATGAAGGTTCACTTCATGCAAAACACTCTGACTTGTATTCAGAGCTAAAGCCACAGTACGTTGCCGGGAACCAGCTTCTATCATTCCCACGGCTCTGAGCATTTCTTCCCTGCTTAAATGACGTCGCCGCTCCATAATAACGTTGGTTTTAATCAGTAGTAGGGAAACAGTAGCACTAATAATGTCTTCAATGCGTTGTATGTTTTTATAGGGAAAATATTGACAGCTGATTTTCATCTTTTACTCGAATTTGATTCACAGTTCCTGATTCAAATTATGAAATGCACCAAAAAGGATCCATATAAATTTATAAAATCATAAATTTATTACAAAGCCACATCTCAATCTCAAGAAATCCGCATAAAAATGCTTGATCCCTAGACACTTTTGATGTGTGTATTTATATTTTTTAAGTGCAAGTTATAGCAGAGTAACGGTCCATGAATTTTTTGTGTTTTATTATTTTCAATGCAAATGTTACGTTAAACAACAATGGGAAATGACATAAACATAAGTTACCGATATTGTTTTCCTAAGGAACACTCACGACAAGTGTGATAAAACACATCACTAGAATTGTTTATAGTGCAAAATACAAACATATTTGGTTCCTTTTATAGTACAAGTCACCATGAGAGCCTATTTGAGGTTTTGTAAACGTTTACAACACCACTATAATGCAAAGCATGAACACTAATGAGTACGCTAATACATTCTCAGGACTTTTATAAGTAGTACCGTTTGTTGCTTGGGTAATGATCACAAAGTGTCATCCAGAATTATTTGTATCTTAATTACTTAATTAATTATTGCAGCAAACTCTAAACATCTACCTATGTCAATAATAATTATTTGAAGATCACCACGAAATAAAATTGGGAATCAAACGAGCTTACCTGTTAAGCGAAGTCTTGATTCTAATTTTATGAGTGGTGATCTGAAAAATAATGATTACCCACCCACCACTACTAAAAACCCCAAAGCTGCAATAATTAGTCTACCAAATTCAATGTTAACCTTTCAGGACAACAAAGCGAATGTAGGCATTTGGAACTACTCTGTATAGGAAACAGAGTTTGTTCCTAATGATAAGATCTCTAAAATAAGTGACGTTTCATGTGACAACTGACAAGACGGGAAAGTAAGATGCAAATGTTGCAATCTTTAAAAAACATTCATTTTCTTTAATCTAAAATCGCGATGTGAATACGTGTCGTAAGGAATTACTACCTATGTCAATAATAATTATTTGAAGATCACCACGAAATAAAATTAGAATCAAGACCTCGCTTAATTAACAGGTAAGCTCGTTTGATTCCCAATCTTATGACACCCTGCCATAAGTAGGTTTTGAAACAACTTTTAGGATGTCAAAATACAAGTTTTACGAGTTTGTAGTTCGGTATCTCAAAATCCGAGATTCTTACCTAACTTTGGCTAATTTGACTGGGCTATAACATTATTACATTATATTTATGCTACATATAGAATAATACTTCTACTTCAGGAAATGAAGATATACTCGTAATAAGAAGAAAAAATGCTAATATCTATAAAATTAACTGAATATAGCTACCGAAATCTCTTTGTCCACATTGCTGTCATCCGGAAATGTGCCCAGAATGCCAGGTTAAGTAGTAGGTTGTTAGACTTCTATTGACTAAAAACCACCCATGTTCCTTCTTAGTCCTTTGTGTCGAGGCCGAGGCCGCGGTATCTCTTACCCACAGTACCGACGGGCGTTGGCCCTTGCGGGCACCCTGCAATGTTGCTGACATGTCTTTGAGGCGCGCGTGGAATACGAACACACCGTCGACGGACGGACGGTGAGCTAGCCCATTACTCATCGTCCACAAGCCCGCCCCTATGGTGGACGGAAACCATTACGACCCTTAAACAAAGATTTTAGAAACCTCGGGTGTACTTTATACATTAGCTAAATTTCTCTGCCTTTTCCAGCCCAGTTCAACGCTTTTCAGATACTCCGCCTACAACCATAGATTGCGGTCTAGCCGACAGTGACATCGGGGTCACCCCTCTGATCAACAATGGCCTTTCCTATGAGAGGGGAGAAGTACCTTGGCTCGTGGCTATATATAGAGCCACTAATATATCTACTAATGTTATATGCGGAGGGACGCTTGTGTCAGATCGCCATGTTATCACCGGTGAGTTCATGTCTCAACTTAGTTCGATTCCGACTCATTCAGGTTTTTTTCGCCCAGTTTCCTGGCAGGCCATCATAGTAATTATATCCTTCCTTGTTGTCTTTAAAAATCTATCCGTGGTATAACATCCAGTCACCCAAGTCAACCTCTTCTGCACGCGGTACCCCTGCTGAATCACGATCGAGACCCTGACCAAACACACACCAGTCGCACCGACCAGCGTGGTGTGAACGTTCCATGAGTCAGACGCGTTCCAGTACTATATACATATATATATATGATCCCGACCGATTTCGGCCACAGCGACTTGGATCTGCCTATTAAGAGCATCGCTGGTGTGCTCTCTGGTGACTGACATAGCCAATTTTTGCTGTGAAAGTGCGTCCACATTCACTGCAAGTCAGCACCCCTCCGACGTAATTGTATTGGTTGGCCGCGGGTGGTCGGGCCTTAAGCTCGTCTCGTTTAGCATCGAGCTCTTCTTTACGTTGCCTTTCAAACTCAAACACCTTACTGCTCACGGTATGCCTCCACAGTGACCGGTCCGCTGCCATTGCCTCCTATCGTGACGTGTCTAGGTCACATCGTTTCATGTGGCGCTTAAGCACATCTTTGTACCGAAGGAGTTGGCCGCCTTGTTTCCGCTTGCCATCCTACTGTTCTGAGTATAAGATGCGCTTCGCCACTCTATCGTCAGACATTCGGGAGACATGGCCAGCCCATCGCAACTGGCGCCGCATTATATAGGCCTCTATGCCACCGACATTAGCTCGCCGTAGAACTTCCGTGTTACGAACAACGGCCCGACCAGTGGATGTTCATAATGTCACGTAGGCATTTCAGATGGAATCTATCAAGGTGCGAATGTGCTTGCGGTATAGACACCATATCTCGGAGGCATACGGAGATTTGGCAGAACTATTGCCATGAACACAGCAATTTTCGTAGAGAGCTTTATGTCATGCGAGCGGAACACCTTGGCACGAAGTCTGCCAAAAGCCGCAGCAGCTGCTCCAATTATGCTGTTGACTTCGTTATCAAGGAGGCACCTGGATGATATAAGTAGTGCTGCCCAGATATTTGAATTTGTCTACTTGCTTAAGCGAGACGTCACCGAGTTTAATGTCGACTGGGCTACTGTTCAGCGTATCAAGAGCCATGACTTCGGTCTTCTTCACACTGATCTTAAGGCCGAATCTGCGACATGACTCATCAAGACTCAACATAAGCCTCTGTAGACCTTCTGGGGATTCCGCCGCAAAGCATAAGTCATCTGCATACATATATCATCTCAGTGATAGTCACGTGGGACACTTTGGTGTAAGCTTTGAGTCTAGCTAAATTGAAAACACCACCGCCATTGATACGAAAACGGATACGAATACCCTCGGATAAAGTCTGTAAGGCATCCCTAACTACAACTGCAAAGTACAGAGCGAATAAAGTTGGAGCGAGTACGCAGCCTTGCTTTAAAATAATAGACGGCGCGGCGCCTTACTTTGAGTTGATTGAATTTACAATTATTTATTGTTGATTGAGTTGCCGCTACGAAACTTAGTAGAAGTTCTTTGTTTACCAAAATTAAAGCTTCTCGTGGCGGGGAATATAGCTTTTTTATTTTATTTACAGCTGCCCACTGCATGTATCTTAGGACCCTGACGTCCACTAAAGAAATCTTTTTAAGAATTGGGGTACACAGACTGAGCGACTGGTCTAGCGACAACCTTTCCATCATCAAGACGCCTATTGGTGCGGACATACACCCTTCCTATAAAAATACTACGCTTGAAAGTGAGTTTTTGAGGCTAGTCTTCATAACATAGCGAGTAATCACCAGCCTAAAGCAATCTGTTGAACCTCTCTGATCGGACACCCTTTACTCTGGTCATTTTCTACTCTCCGAGAGGCAAACAGCTCCCTTACATAGGTGACTAGATTACAAAGTGAGTTTATAAGGATAGCCGTTTATAGGCCCATCTACATCAGCCTATACCTGCTATAATACAATGACGCTGTTAAACATGCTAAAGATGCTAAAGATGAACCTCTCTGATCGGACACCCTTTACTCTGGTCATTTTCTACTCTCCGAGAGGCAAACAGCTCCCATATATAGGTGACTAGATTACAAAGTGAGTTTATAAGGATAGCCGTTTATAGGCCCATCTACATCAGCCTATACCTGCTATAATACAATGACGCTGCTAAACATGGGTCTCTCAAATATCATGCCAATTTACTGTCTCATCCAGAGATTTCAGTGGTGCAATAGCAGGTCTTTAATGTCGTCGTCTTTTCTACATGGCTTGGTACAGGACATTAGCTCGATATGACTTCGTTGATCCTGTATTTAAAAAAATACAGACATGTATATATGTCACAGGCAAAACTCTTAATCAGTCAAAACTACTTTTGACTAGTCAAAACTACTTTTGACCGGTCAAAACTATTATTAGGTGATTTCTGTTTTATTTCTCTACTAAACTAAATGTCGTTAGGAAACTTATTAGGTTTGTTAGGTTTTTTTGTTGACCCTTTGGATAACCTTGTACGATAGCTAATTTAATATGCTTAATATTTAATTATTTTATATAAGATAACCTTGTACGATAGCTAATTTAATATTCTTAATATTTAATTATTTTATATTGTGAATGTGAGGATCATGTGGGTCTTGCTTTAATTTTAACGATTGTCTGGCAGTTTGAGTACTATAAGCGACCCACCCAAATGTCCTTTCTTTGGTACTGTTCGTCGTGACGTTGAGCTCCTTGCGTTATAAGTTGAGCTCCACGATAACTGACAAATGCTTGCACTGACTGGACGGGTCCACTCAAATCTGTGTGGTGCTTTCTTCAAAAGACCATCTCAGACACTAATCTGCATAGTCTTCATGTATTTTATTATTTTTATATTGTGAATGTGAGGACCGTGTGGGTTTTTATGTAATTTTAACGATTGTCTGGCAGTTTGAGTACTCTAAGCGACCCACCCAACAAATGTCCTTTCTTTGGTATTGTTCGTCGTGACGTTGAGCTCCTTGAGTTATAAGTCGAGCTCCACGATAACTGACAAATGCTTGCACTGACTGGACGGGTCCCCTCAATTCTGTGTGGTGCTTTCTTCAAAAGACCATCTCAGACACTAATTTGCATAGTCTTCATGTGTGTATTATACCAAGATTATGTCTGTACCTTGAACATATTGTAAACCCAAATGATTTTAAAAGAGTGTCCATGAAGTTTCTTGCCATTCTTCTCATGAGACCAACACTTTGGAATGGGCAACTACAGTACAATCACGAGTTATTATGCCTTGTGACTGGGACTGAAGCTTAGTTTATTTAGCTTCAGTAGTTTACAGCCGCACTCGGAGAGCTTCAGTGGTTGCTTGGGACGTCGCTTGGTTTTTGGCAGTTTTGTCATACAAAAGTATGTCAGGCCTTTGCTGGGTGGCGGCTTGAGTAATCGTTGGATATCTCTGAGTGCTGCAGTTAGTTTAATTCGACTATTCAAAAGTGCCTGTAACGGCCTACTTGAAATAAATGCTTTGATTTTGATTTTGATTTTTTGATTTAACATTTATTTCATTACAATAAACGCGTTTTAACGCAATAAGGGTTTTGACTGAAACCAATCAAAAGTAGTTTTGACTGATTAAGAGATTTGCCTGCAACATATCCATACATACTTTGTAGTTACTTACATACTACTGCAAAAATTATAATCCTTCCTTTTGGCTTTGCCGTAGTTGGACCTAAAAACCTGTAACACAGAGAGATTCTTTATAATTGACTGGTTTCAGATGATATAATGATACTCACACTGGCAACTCGCGTCACCTTCAACAAATTCATCCGTCCAGCTTGTCTATGGAGTGGCAACACTGATCAGTCACAAATCGTTGGGCGTACTGGAGTTGTAAGTACCTAATCTACTCAATCATTTCTATGGCGACCGTTCAAGAACATCACAAGTCTGTGTTAAATTTTATCGGTCATGTAAATCAATGCAATAGGGATACTTGCTTGATGGAAGAGACTTGCAGTATCAAGGGAACCGATATAAATTGAAGACATAATCGTACAAGGTGGAAGGGACACCGACTCTAAATCGGTTTCCTTCCTTGCATAGTTAGAGGCAGCGGGTCCACTTTTCTTGAGGAACGATTAGCCGCTGAAGTTGATAAGTCCATAATATTACCGTGATTGTACTTAATTTATTGTGTATTATTAAATCTTTGTAGGTGGCCGGCTGGGGTAAAAGAAACCAATTTAATTCGTATACGCTGGATGAGCCCCAAAAGGTGCACGTCCCTATCGTTAGCACCAAAGAGTGCAGAGCAAGCAAACCCATCTTCCACCAGCTTACCTCCGACAAAACCTTGTGTGCAGGTATGCATTCCGAAATACCATAACAAGATGTAACTCAGGGCAGGCAATATTTACAGTCGAAAAAGCGTATTTAATTTTGTTTTGTATTTATTTATTATTATTTATTTAACACTAGCTGATGCCCGCGGCTTCACCCGCGTGGATGTCGTTCAAATTATATACTAAAACCTTTCTCTTGAATCACTCTATCTATTAAAAAAAGTCGCATCAAAATCCGTTGCGTAGTTTTAGAGATTTAAGCATACAGACAAAAATAGCGACTTTGTTTTATACTATGTAAGGGTTTCTACATAATTAGCTATTTGACTACTGTTAAAATTTCACAGAAATGTTATGTTATTTCAAAGAACTAACAGGAATAACACAATGTGTGAAAAAAGTAATTACCTATATTGATAAAGAAATGGAGTAGGTACATGCTTTAGAAGTTTTTGGTGGGGGCACTTTCTATCCTTGTGGCGTGAAACGGCTATTCATTCTACGTAGGTAACTATGGCGGTATGAAATGTGACGTCACATTTCTGTGGCGCTGTCTTTGTCTAGCAGCACGTCATTTAAAATCAGTTAAAACCAGGCCATTTTTTGATCGATTTTATTACTTTTTGCACACATCGTAATATTTTTGTTAGTTCTATGAAATACCTACATATAGATCGAACATTACATTTTCGTGAATTATTAACAGTACCTAGTCATATAGCCAATTATAATATAATACAATTTTCGCTAAGTCCAATGTTGTGGACTTCCATAGATGGCGGACTAGTTATCAATTATCAAATCAAAAAAAAAAATCATACAATTTTAATGTAAGCGTTTGCCACAAAAAAAAAAA
Source organism: Diarsia dahlii (assembly GCA_949775195.1). Classification (NCBI taxonomy): domain Eukaryota; kingdom Metazoa; phylum Arthropoda; class Insecta; order Lepidoptera; family Noctuidae; genus Diarsia; species Diarsia dahlii. Next base: position 6,087,735 of record OX459210.1, on the reverse strand, counting down.
CGAGAAATCAAAAGACATCACTCTAAAGCGCTTTTAACCTAAGATAGTTTATTATACCTTTATTGCAAAATATTAGCTTGGCTGAAACTCAAACTTTACTTTCCTTTGTTTTACTCGTAGGTGCAAAAAATACTCTATTTATTACTAGCGGACGTCCCGCGGTTTCACCCGCGTAGATCCTGTTCCCGTGGGAATACAGGGATAAAAAGTAGCAATATGACACTCAGCAATAATGTGGCTTTCTATATGGTGAAAGAATTTTAAAATCGGTTCAGTAGATCCCGAGATTACCCCTTACAATTTGACAAATATACAAACACACAAACTTTACTTCTTTATAATAATATTATTATTATTATATTATTATTATTCTCTTTATTTATTTTCCTTACATACTAATTTACATTTTTAAATATTTGTTAAAAAAAAAGATATCAAAAAACATTTAAAAATATAAAAAAATAGTAGTCCACCGGTGTCGGGAGCAGGGTCCAAGCTACCAGTGGTTAGGGTTCCAGAGACAGGAACCTCCTCACAATACGGGCCGTATCGAGAAGTACTGCCTTCTGAATCAGGCCCTTGATCCAACCACCAAGCGAAAGTTTTGACAGGTGGTCGTCCATGCTTTTTGCTATCAGGCCGTTGGCCAATGATAACACAATAATAACCGAGCTCACATGCCACATATCGACAACCTCGTGTGCTAAGTCCAGATATTTTATTTGCTTCTCTTTCTCAGCTTTCACGAGGTTCTCGTCATGTGGGATGGTAACATCGATTATCATTACGCGGCGCGCTGATCGGTCCATCACCACTATGTCAGGTTTATTGGCAACAATAGTCCTGTCAGTGATGATAGACTGATCCCAGTACAACGTGACATGGTCTTTTTCGAGAACTGGGTCGGGCACATACCTGTAGTACGGTACCTCAAACTCCACAAGTTTATATTTCAAGGCAAGTTGCTGGTGAATAATCCTGGCCACTTGATTGTGCCTGTGCAAGTACTCGCCGTTAGCCAGACGAGAGCAACCAGAAATAATATGTCTGATGGACTCACCCGGACGGTGGCATGCCCGACATACGTCAACCGTCCCATCCTTCATAATATATTTCCGGTAGTTGTTCGTCAACATAACTTCGTCCATAATTGCACAGACAAAACCTTCAGTTTCCCCAAAGAGGTCGCTGAAACGTAGCCAGGACACGGACGCTAGAAAATCTACATCGGGCCCATGAAGAGCCCGGTAGAAGCGCCCGTGAAGCTCCTTGCTTTGCCATACTTCCTTACGGTCATCAGCAGTAAGTACCACAGGTTTGCGCCAGTTCTCGTTAGCCATGGACAGCGGGGTGAGTCCCTTGTCCACTGCGACCACATCTCGGTGCATACCCACATCGGCCTTTAAAAAATATTCTCTGAGACTGCATACCTCGCGGTTGTGAAGGGTCTTCGCGTTTAAAAAGCCTCGACCCCCGCATTTCCGCGGAATGTACACACGGCTACACATCAAGCTATACAAAACCAGTTAATCTTGGCCTCTCTTTACTAGATCTTTTCGCACAATGAACGATCAGATTATACTGGTTTTGTATAGCTTGATGTGTAGCCGTGTGTACAGTCTCATGACCGATGAATCCGATGATCGTGGGTGATGCATCCGATTTGCGGTTAGCAATGTACGGACTCTCCTATCTAAGGCAACGAGTTCAGTCTGAGTCCATTTGAGTATGCCGAAAGAGTACATTAAAACTGGTATGACCCAACCGTTGAAGGCGCGCACCTTGTTCCCACCTGAAAGAAGGCTATTTAAAACCTTCTTCAGGCGTCTGAAGAAGCGCTCCTTCAACGATTGCTTCATGTCAGCTACGTTAATGCCTAACGGTTTTTTTTTTTTTTTTTTGTAAGGGCCACTCGCAATTCATCTCTCTGAGAGGGTGGTATACTGCTTAACCGGACTCGACATACCCAAATATTTATTGCTTTCGGATGAGGAGAGGGATCTGAGGTGTATGGAATCCGAGAGCTGAATTCCCTCGGATTCCATAATCCCCCCTCTCTTATTATTATTAGTATGTATTATTATATTAGTATAGACTACTTAGCTGTTGCCCGCGACTTCGTTCGCGTGGAAATTTTGACTCTCTGGTCTGGAATCTGGACCTACCTACTATGTCAAATCGGATGATAAATGGAAAATGAAAACTGGCACTGTCATAAAATCTGTTCCTACCTGAAATATCTTAATAATCAGAAATAAAACCCCTCTAACCCCTTAATCTCCATTAAACTTTTCTAACCAGCCCTGTCACAAATCCTGTTCATACCAGACGTCTGACTATAAACTAAGTCCCTGCCAAAAATGAATGATTAGGTATAGTAGCACAAAAAATAAAGGACTTTCACAAACTTGCGAGGGCCTTTCGACCACGCTAATCTTCGTTCTTAGCGGTCGTCTACTAACTATAAACTACGTTTCTGCCAAATTTCATCTAGTGGTAATTAGTGGTAATTAAAATCTGCTTCTTGAGTCACCCAGAAAATTTCACTTTGACAGGTAGTAAAAACGGCGATGGTCCTTGTCAAGGAGACTCCGGTGGCGGTCTCTACCTAAAAGAAGACGGCAAGTGGAGACTTCGCGGCGTAGTCTCCAAGTCCCTCCAGACTGATGACACCCCCTGCGATCTCAACGAATATGTTTTGTATACAGATACAGCGCAGTACTTGACGTGGATAAGAAAAGTTTTAGAAAAACCATATTACGATTAAAATAATTGTTATTTTTAAAACACTTCAAAAAAAGAGGAGGTTATAAAAATTTAACTTCCCCATTTTTTGCAGTCAGTGACCATTATATACTCGTACTACTGTATTATTTTTATGTACTTATGTTCACCGATTTCTCCGCCAATTGTTGATCAATTTCAATTATTTTTCTTTACTTCCAATTTGGTACCATTATCACAAAGACAGGATCTGATGATCCCAGGGAAAACGAGGGCAACCCTCAGTTTATAGGCACAAGACTTATTGCGTTTTTCATTTATTTTCCAAAGCCATTCAATTATTTGCGTCTCATTATCATGATCTCATGTGGATGAGCTGATGTTGTAAGGTACAACTGCTAAACTTTTAGTAGTTGAAAGAAGATTATTTCAAAATTTTACGTACCTACATGTGGACCGATAGTTGTATCCTTTTAGGTTACTAGCTTGACCTCATAAACGAAGGTAAATTTCATTAAAAACTTCAAAAAGGAGGTTCTCAATTCGTCGGAATCTTTATTTTTATGTATGTTCACCGATTACTCGAAGACATACATACATATACTCACACCCTTTTCCCATGGGGGTACGCAGAAACCACAGAAAGCGACCTGCTACGATCTTTACGTAGTTTTTTTTGCCTCGTCCACATTCATACATCTGGTCATAAACGCACGCACATAATTACTATAGAGGACAGTCGTCGTCGCATGCCACCTTGTTAATGGCAACTAGCAGCTGACTTCTGTATCAATGAGAACGCCATGAAGGAGCATCAGGGGGCCAATTCTCGATTTTCGCCATTTATCTCGAGTTCGAGTTCGTAAGTCTATCTCTATGTCTATCAAAAATATCTCTATCTCTACCAAAAAATGTCGAATAGAGCAGAATTCCGTATTCTCAGTCAAAATAGAAATAAATGTCACGAAAATGTCGAGTAGAGTGAAGCTAATGTTACCATTATGAAGAATCGCACGTTCCGTTTTAGGTAGCTATGAGTGAATTAATGATTTTGTTTTAAAACGCTGACTAATTATTTAAGTATAAAACGAAACGTTTAGTGTAAAAATAATCAGTTCGACAGTTGACTGTCTGTCAGTGTCAGAATTTGCGTCTTTTTGCGGTTCCTTCAAAACTTTTATGTTTACAAGTCATGTACTCTGTCTTTACATCAATAGTGGGCTGTCTGTTTGTTGTGTTACATTATTTTCATAATTTTTACTTTAATATGGAGGGGAAAAAATACCTAAATTACAGGAGCCAATAGATCTATTAGAACCCTTATTAAATCTTTATTTAGTCTGAAGTTTTTAATGACTTCTGTTTCGCTCAAGTCGTAAATATCGACGGCGGGATAAATGCGCTGTTGTCGCCGTTGGCCAGTTGCTCGCCACTTTCCAACAACTCCGAGATAAAAATGTTATTAAACTCGTCCATCTTTCAGTGCTTTCAAGTCCAATTGTGGATACACAAATTACAGAGTCTGTTATTTGCGCGAAGGTCGTCTTTTCAAGAAAACACAATGCACAAATCAAAGAGTATAAATCGAATTTCCAGTAGGTATGAGATGCCAAGCCGTATTTTATTTAAAAACTAAAGAAAAGAAAACATAGTGTACAATCCAAAACTCAACGAATTCACTCAGAAATGACGTATCTATATAATCGACATGACATCTCTACTGCTCAGAAGCACTCGACATGAACTCTAACGTTAGCCTTCGACAAATGTCGAATTCGACATCCCCAGAATAGCAACTTTTAAAATTTGTCGAAAAAATGAGTGCAGGGCAGTGATCCAACTGCTCTGTCCTATTAGTTGGACCATGGGTCTTTACTAGGGGCAGTTGTCCAACTTTAAAAAAAAATAGTTGGACCACAGCACCTTTTGAGAGTTCCGTGGTCCAATTCATTTAAAAATAAGTTACCTACCCTAAAAGGACTGAATTTGATAGTTATTTAATTTAATCCCAATCGATCAAACTACCAGGAGAACAGAAACATTAGGAGGTATTGGAGATTGGAATCTAAAATCAAATCTATATGCCTTTCTAATACCAAGGATTTTTTTTTTGTTGGAGTTGAGAAACAAGGGCAGTAAAGTCTCACGAAGTACCAGGAGCCCAGAAATAATAGGAGGTAAGTACAGGGTTCATTAGACAACCTGACTTAACATTTCTTTTTTTTAAATTAAGTTCTTCGTCACGTATACAAATTCTTGAGTTATTCCGGTCTGATCCCCTAAAACTGATACCCTAGGGGAAGTTTTCGTCATCTGTATAACTTTTATATCAGTGAAGTTCTCTAATGGTTCTGGTTCAGCCCAGAAATATATAGGTAGGAGGTACTCCTATATACTCCTATAATTATATTGCACACAAGATGCAGTTGAGGTTTTTAGTGTTGGTAAGTTATTTTTAAATGAATTGGACCACGGAACTCTCAAAAGGTGCTGTAGTCCAACTATTTTTAAAGTTGGACAACTGCCCAAGACCCATGGTCCAACTAGTTGGACAGAGCAGTTGGACCACTGCCCCGCACTCGAAAAAATTACGTCATTATAAATTTTTGTCGAGTTCGACACCATCTCTAAAACCGAGAATTGGCCCCCAGGTATCAGTGGCATGCGACTACGACTGTCCTCTTTTTTAATATTTTTTTTTTACGTTCATTTATTTAAATTTTAATTCTTTATTGTGTTTGTTTTCCCTCTGAAAACATATTGACGGTAACTTTATTTTATTCGAGGTGAGAGCCTGGGGATCCGTCACACAGGGTATCCTAGTATGGACGCCAGTCTCTCACAAAGGAGCATAATGTTGCACCTTGATAATATGTTAGTCTTGCAATTGTATTTCTTATAACTATGTATATGTACTAGCCTTTGTGAAGAGAGAAAATAAAGATATTGTATTGTATTGTATCTATAAATATAACAAATCTGTAGAAAAAATAGTTTTGTACGTTGAAAATATTCAAAAAAGGAATTGTCTGGGTGTTATAGTGTATCCAACAGAACTCATTTCCAGCATTTTTGGAATTTTTGTCTGTTTGTCTGTTTATCTGTTTCGATAACTAAGCATCACGTGAAATTTACGAAACTAATGTAGGTAACTTTTATACATACATAAGTATTGTGCGTAACTTGGGGTATTACTTAGTATTTGTTTCATCGTAATCGGTGCTCTCTATCAAAAGATATTTGAATTTATAGTTTTCAAGAAGAACTTTATCATTATGATGATCAAGAATGAGACATGCAACGACATCTATTAAACGAATATGGTACTTATTAATAGGTAAATGCCTTCAGAAGATAACTTTAAAAAAGGTATGATAGCTAAAGGTACTCTGTAGGTAGGTAGTCTAAATGACGCTGCTTTCAAAGTCTACATAGCCTAAACCCTATAGGTAGATTAGGTAGTGTGATTGATCGCTTTCCATGCATTCAATTTTAGCAGTTTATCTTCGTCTTCGTTGTTCATTTGATGCCAATAGTCATCAAATTGGTTTCGCCATGTCCGTCTGTCTGTCTGTCCGTCCGTCCGCACTATTGCTCAGGGACGTACTAGGAAGCTGTAATTTAGCATGAATATACAGCAGTGCTATTCTCTAAAAGACAATTTCATGGCTGTAAGCTGTGACGAGCTCGTCGTCGAGACAGCCTTGAGATCGATCGAGCGTGTAGCGCTGATTATAACTGTATTCACTAACGTGGCTGTGGTCGTCGACGAACTCTAGGCTGTTTCCTCCCGCCGCTGTATCGTAGACGAATTAGGGCTTGCAACAAATTCTTTAAATCATAATCGATCAATTTCGACTGAGAGTTATAAGGGTTTAAAATATATATTGAAGGTATATCTTGAAGTAAAATACTTGCTTTACAGGAATAGAGCAAAACTCTAAACATATTTCATAATTTTATAAGTTTATTCCATATTTCTTATTACCTACATTTTAAGGCTGAATGACTATTCCTTTGCCTATTTCGATAACGCGACTCGGCAGCACGGTAACCAATCACCAATCGCCAATACAAACAAACGTCAAAACACTCGACTATCAACAAACGACGCTGTCAAAACGACTTGAATTTTTAATTTAAAAACTTCTATGTGTTTTTATATTTATTTGTAACAGCGAATACTTTGAAGTCACCCATCGACAGAACCCTGAAGGTGAAGACCCACTGCTTCCAAAAACACTACAACATAGAGCTCATAGAGGAGAGGAGGTGTGAATACTCAGGTACAAGAGAGCTAAGGATTTACACTGAAGGATAAAAAACCGACGATGGCACAGGCGTCGGGGTGTTCTCCAACAACCTTAACATTAAGATATCCAAACCACTTGGAATGCTCAAGTCTGTTTACCAAGCAGAGTGTGTAGGTATTATCCAAGCGGCTGTAGAGGCCAGGGAGGTTACGAATACCAATATTCGAATACTCTCCGACAGTGCATCAGTTCTTCAATCCCTAAAAAGTAATCAGATCACGTCGATACTGATACTAGAATGCCACAAAGCCCTAGAACGAATCACGGTAATAAACCACAACACGGTAACGCTACAATGGATTAGAGGTCACAGCGGATCACTTGGAAAGAAGAAGGCACGAAGAACGGATTGTCGCCCTTGAGGAGAGACGTTTGGAAAATGAAAGACTTTTGATCGACAACCAGCAGAGGATGTTAGAGATTAGGGATAAGTGAGGCATGGTCAAGGCAGAGAAGGCGAGGGAGTTAAATTGAACGAACTATGTATAGAATTTAAGTATACTTTTAATACGTGATAGATTTTAAGATAAAATGTTGTTTTGTGGTAAATAAAAGAAGACATAAGTAGTTATCTATTTAATTACTCATGCCCCATACCTATCTACATTAATAATTATCACAACAAAAATTACAAAAAAATACTTATTGAGTGTACCATGATTAACTAATCAATATTATGGTGAGTATAAAATCAAAATCAAAACTCATTTATTCAAACTAAGGCTGTAACACTGGTCAACACTGGTTTTGGCGCCGAGATACTGTTATACTAATTAGGTATATTCATGCCAAAAATTGTTACTTCCTACGGGTAGTTTTCTAGATATGACGTGTACAGTAAATAACAAATTTTCAAAGAAAATCAGCATAGATTTAATTATTATGTAGATAAAAAAAATCGTTTTCGCGATTTTTGTAAATACACAGTCACGTTGCATGCCCCAGCAGTAGTCAGCCATCATATGCCTATCCCATCGGCTTTGGGACCTCTCCTCTATCATTTTTAGGTCCTGGTGAATCCGCTCCCCTTGTTCTTCGCTATATGGTTCAAGATTCTCTGGAAATTGATCAAGATGACTGTGGAGGTATCTAGTTATTTCGAGGATAAGGCTTTGCACATCCGAACAAAAAATTATATCATTTTCCGAATGAAATAAAGGAAGCAGGTCTGGCTCTCTTGTACGATAGGACGTCACTTTTGTACCCTGTCTCCAACGAGTTTTTTCTCTTTTAATGACGAAGCCATTTCTTCGTCAGACTCTTTCGGCAGTTCAAGACTCCTCATCAAATCATTCAATTCATCTTGAATGAAAGGTTTTGGTTTTGTATACGCTATGCAGTGAAATCACTGTCGCTACTCACTTGATTAAAGATTTCGTCATATGATGGTTCACGGATCGGATAAATGTTGGAACAGGTACTTCCTCTGAATGTGGCAATGGTTTTCCAACCGATTTAATGCCATTTTTAATGCCAGTTATCGCCACGTAAATAAACACAGCAGAAAAACAGTCATCGAAGTGATCTTTTTATTTCTTCCATTGCATAGGCACTCCGAATTTCATACGGCTTCTTTGACCACTTACCTATCGTCTCAAGTGTTCATAGCACATTTTACAATCAATTTGAGGTATCCACGGCTTGTATTCTTTAATAAGACGTGCTCGCCATAATTGCACTAAATCTCGCCTACATTATTTGTTTCGCCTGTCGAGCTTTCTGCAAATCATCACATTTCTTGGCTTGTTCTAATAAATGTTGGATTATAAGTAATCTAGCTGCCGTTTTTTCAATTACGTATTTTATTTTAGGTACAATTTATTATTTTTGACAAGAGTACGCACGATTATTGTTGCTTTTGGATTTGACAGTTGTAAGCGAGGCTGCGTGTTAGGTCGTAAGTAGGGCGTGCGATCCAGATATCCGGATATCCGCACAGTTTCAAATCCGGATTTTACTCGCACTACCATCCGGATTTTTCAGATTTTACGGATACCTTCTCCTTTAAATATTAAATGAAAAGCTGTCATCTGTGTAAAGTACATAACTATTGCATTAGTTCGATGCAAGCTCGAAACCAGCGCTTGTGATATGGAATTCTCACGAGGTAACGTATCACTGCTGAAAAAGGTGCAAAAGGTTTTTCTCTGATACCTCTACAAACGTGTGTTTGGATATTATCCTTTTTAATAATATGTCGCATCATGGGTGGCCGAGATGCGAAACATCGGGTCTTCTTCGTGATCCGACATAGTTTTACAAAGATGTGGGCACTGTTGTGGGTACTCGAGCGAAACAGAATTTAAATCAAATAACTTTATTTTAAATAGGCTGACGGTTTTACATTTTACGAGAAACAAACACGTGCGTTGGTATTACTGAGCGTCTGCCTAGACTGTCGGAGTTCAAGTGAGCGAAAACTCCGTCCTTTCGCCAGTCCTCGCTGCATCCCATCTACCGACGATCGTGTCCAAGCGGTAGGGCGCGCTTGCGTTTCCGGTAAAGATTTATTTAGTTCTATTTAATCCATATCCGGATAGTAAAAATGAACGGATAATGCAAGCCCTAGTCGTAAGCGTATTAATTTCTCTAATGACAATTTCATGGCTGTAAGCTGCGACGAGCTCCTCGTCGAGACAGCCTTGAGATCGATCGAACGTGTAGCGCTGAATAAAACTGTATTCACTAACGTGGTTGTGGTCTTCAACGAACTCTACGCTGTTTCCTCCCGTCGCTGTTTCGGTAGACGAATTAGGGCTTGCAACAAATTCTTTAAATCATAATCGATCAATCACGACTGAGAGTTATAAGGGTTTAAAATATATATTGAAGGTCTGTCTTGAAGTATTTTAAGGAATAGAGCAAAACTAAAATCATACTTCATAATTTTATAAGTTTATTCCATATTTCTTACATAATTTTAAGGCTGAATGACTATTCCTTTGCCCGTGAAAAAACTCGAATACAAGTGACGCTGTCAAAACCATTTGAATTTTTAATTTAAAACCGTTTATGTGCTTTTTATATTTATTTGTAAAAGGTCGCTGTTGCTTTGAACAAAGGTTTCTGTGACTAAGAGGATAAATATACCTACTGTTATGTGAGTATTATACGTTTACTGTTATTAGTTATTAATAAAGTTACAATATTATTATAATATGTATTATCAGCCATTTGTGTCCCACTGCAGGGCAAAGGCCTCCCTCTCCCTCTCCCTCTCTCCCTCCCTCCCTCCCTCCCTCCTCCAAAGTCCAACTGGTGTCCTAATTGGCAACGCACGATCGTTCGACTTAGAAGAAAGAAAACGTTGACCACATAATACACTTTATAGATCCAGAAGTCAGCGAGGCGAATTTTCATGAGTTTTTTTTTATGTTTGTAGCACCTCGTAGGCGTCGAACGGTACGACGGCGACGACGCCATCTGATGCAGCGCTCACCACCTTCTCAAAGGCAGTCACAAATGGCGAGTTTGACTGAGCGGTATATCGCCCTTGAGGAGAGGCGTTTGGAAAATGAACGACTTATGATCGACAACCAGCAGAGGATGTTAGAGGTTTTTAGGGACATAAGTGAGGCATTGTCAAGGCAGACCCAGGCGTTGCAGGATTTGTGTGCATCCATGAGACGAAGGAGTTAAATGTACCTACCTAGCTTTTGACTTTCTTATGTGCATGCATACATGTAGGTTTATGTAAAATAATTTATTTTGATTTGTTTTTTTTTGTGGTAAATAAAAAGAAGACATAATTAAGTAGTTATAGATCTATTTATTTTAATTACTCATGCCCCATACCTATTTACATTAATAATAATCACAACTAAGTAATTTAATTACAAAAAAAAAATAGTATACTTTAACAGTATACTTCGCTCCATAGGCAGACCCCAAGTGCAGATCAATTATGGTGAGTATAAAATCAAACTAGGCTGATAATCAACACTTTTCGAACGTCAAAATTTACTTTACTTTACTTATTTACAAGAGACAGTCCCCCAAAACGCCCACCCTTCGACACTTCCTAGTGTTTTAGCTGGAAAGAAGAAGTGGCGGAACAAATTCCCCAGAAACACGTCTGTCTGTTAGGTTTGTTAGAAGAACCAGACTCGATACAATAGTAAGGTGCAAGTTAATGACTACAGACACAAATCAATAATTAAAAAGTATAGGTACATAGTATTATGCTTAATAATAAAAATTGGAATATTAAATATAAGTGATTAACTAAATCTCGCCTACATAATAAAATTGCCCACTGACTAAGTCATCATGTGTTGGGGCTGGCTGTGTCAGGATGCCAAGTAACCTAGATTCTTCATCTACGTCTTACTGGTCCAAGTTAGGCGCTGGTAGCCCAGCACGATTGCACATGTTGTGTAGACCACAGCAAGCTATCACAATTTTTCCCACTATTATGGGGTCATAGTGCAATACCCTGTGAACCAATAAACATCTAAATCGGCCTTTCAGTACTCCGATAGTCCTCTCCACGCTGTTCCCCGAGCACTACTATGCAAGTTGTTGTAATGGCTCTCTGGAGTCCCAATTTCTGGATTACCACAGGGAGTCATCAAATAAGGCCTTTTAGGATATCCTGAGTCACCTGAAATCAATGAATGAAGCTGGAATTATGACGGCAGTCGATTGAAGGCTAAAATCGTTGAGTATCTAAGATTTGAGTAGCCTTATGTACGAAGGGGCTAAAAAAATGGTAAATGTTGGAAAATGGGGGGAAATGTTGGTACTTTTATTACTTTCCTTGACTTGAGCACTTGCCGATCATTCTGGTTTTGCGGAAATCGAATATATTTATTAATAATGTTTTTGTTGTTAAGAGCATCTACAACTTCGTGGATTGCCCTAGAGGCAGAAGACTGTGATATGTATGTGTCCACATTCTCGCCGATGATTTTCTGGTAACTTCCATTTGCCAAAAGTGATAGAGTGCATAATATCTGAAACATTTTAGGAAACCAATAGGCTTTTGTTGGTGTGTGGTCCCATATCATAAAAAACAAACTGTAAACAAACCTTTAGCCTCTTGGTCAAACCACTGGAACGAACTCGTTGACGCATAAACGGTGCTAAATCGTTTTCTAATATATTAATTAAATCCTCAGAAAGCCTGTAAATATGAATCAAATCTGAATCACGGGATATTGTTTCAATCTTCCTTATTTGTTTCGCCTGTCGAGCTTTCTTCAGAGCTTCAAATCATCACTTTTTTTCGCATGTTCTAATAAATGTAGCTTTATTAGTAATCGAGCTACCATTTTTACAATTACTTGACTAAAAGAATCGAAATATGTAATATATTTATTTATTGAGTTCACGCGATTATTGTAGCTTTTGGATTTGACAGTTGTAAGCGAGGCTGCGGGCGAGGTCGTAAGCGTATTCGTCGCTGTTTTTTCTTAGTGAATACCAAAATGTATCAAGAACTGTCAATTTGCCCTCCGTACTACTCCGTAGGTTAGTTCTAACTCACGGCCGTCACAGCCTTGAGCGCTAGTGTAGCTTCATTCAGCTTAGTGACACGGCAGCGCTGCCAACAAGGCTGTTTCCTTAGAGAATAGCATAGCTGTTTTCTCTTAGTGAATACCAAAATGTATCAAGAACTGTCAATTTGCCCTCCGTACTACTCCGTAGGTTAGTTGTCACTCACGGCCGTCACAGCCTTGAGCGCTAGTGTCGCTTCATTCAGCTTAGTGAATACCAACTTAAGTCTCACCGCTGCGGCAGCGCTGCCAACAAGGCTGTAATCCTTAGAGAATAGCATAGCTGATCTAATCCCGCAAAATATTTTTTTTTTACGTTACATGTTTTTTTTTCTTGCGAAGCCCATAGTTTGGGGTGTCGCTAAATAGGTCTTTGAAAAAGGTAGTGAGTTTGCTCAAACACTTTATCGATTTAGTGATTCGTTTGTGAAATATTAAGCTATAAATTGCAAATTTTGTTAGACTCAAGTCAGGATACCTATACCACCCGTCAGGGCTGAGGGTCCCATCGGGGCTGCGGGTTGTTCGAAAGAGATACCGCGCCCTCGGCACAAGGGTTAAGAAGGAACATGGGTGGTTTTTAGTCAGTAGAACCCCTCCCGCTCTGGGCAGAGCGGAAGGGAGTGTCAGCCTTCTACTCTGTTTCAAAGTCTGTGTTTTGAAACTTTCTCCGGTTGAGAAACTTAAAATCAGTTAAAGTATAATTATGTTGATTGGATTTACAAAAATAAAGGTCATTAGTATAATACAACATTCATGTAACATTAATGGAACATAGTTAATACAACTGTTGCCTACGTTTTTGGTAGAAAGAGACGGAATAACGGTATTTCGATACGCGGAAACGAAAGAGCACGAGATTTAGTATATTTGGCATTCAAAAATTGAAAATTGAAAATTTTGTAGTTAGTGCAATTGTGAACTAAGGCATCGAAATGAAAATCGAGAGTTCAAAACTCCACAGACCTCACGGACTTACAAAACAAATTATGCGAAATACCTATCGTATAATTATACGATAGGTATTTCGCATAATTTGTTTTGATAAAAACCAGTTATTCGCCAACCATAGGCATGGGCACACGTCAGTGAGAACAAGTTGAAATCTCAATAAAAATGGACGTGAAGTCAGTGTGTCTGAGTGTTTTAGTTTTAAGTTTACAATTAGTGCGTGGTCAGCACTCTTCTCCTTGTCCTGGTGTTTTTGACTTTGATAAGGAAGGTAATGATGGAAGTAAACTGTACGGGAAAATAAATTTGTTGAAGCCTGTTCACAAGAGTGCAGTGCCTGGCTTAGAAGTGAGAATCAATTTTACGGTTGCAGGTACGGTACTTGTGAGTATTCCATTGCTTTTTACGATATTATAGATATATTTTTGTTATCGTGTCAATCTAAATTGTGTCGGCCCAGAATTGGGCTACTAGTTTGGCGCTTTCGGTAGCGTCCATCAGTTCCTGCAGTGAACAACCAACAGGACACGCAGGACGGCAGGACACGACATTAAGTGCCCCATTGTTTGTGGAACAGCACCACAACTGTTACTGGGAAACAAGCACGAATACTATTCAGCTCCACTGGTTAGATTAAGTACCTATAGTTGGAAAAAGCCTGCGCAGGTGTTGACGATAACTTATTGCCTCATGACTTGTAGATGAAATAAAAATTATAAACATCAAAACATGTTTAGTTTGACCACGGCTACAGATACGTGTAGAATGTCACTCGTATAGGAATCCTACAATATTAACTGGCAATCTCAGATCAAGTATAAAAAGGTAGATAACGCACGGCCATTGCTAATACTGAAGCCACAAAACTCGGCTCATTCAAGTAAACACATGCACTCACGCACACACATGCATCAAACTACGCTCATTTTTGTTATTGTCTTACGAGTCGTCGTGCAGTAAGTTTGCCTAAAAAATGCCGTCGTGTGTAATTAAATGGTGTAAAAACAATACTAAAGTGAACAAAAAGTCTGAAGGATTATCGTTTCACACGTACAAACTCATAAGACTATCTATATTTATGATTTTCAAACATAATTTTGAGGTTATTTGACATGATTAATGTCAATGTTCCGAAATGACGTATCGAAAGAGTGTTGCCAGGAGTTCGTATTTGTAATAGCCCAAAAATGTGGGTAAGTAAATTAGGCACAGAGAGGACAATTTATTGTTTAATTTTATAATCACTTAATTTTAAGTAAATGGTTACTCGTTTCTTTTTACATTCACGAGTACTTGCCTTCTATTTTGTACTATCAAATATTATTGGTTTTAGGTTGCCATTAAATTTTTATTAAGAGATGAATGGGTAGCTGCTATTCGACAGAGTCGAAATGACCCGCAATGGCAGCCATCCTCATTTAGTGTGGTTTGTTCAGACCATATTGATAAGACTGACATGACGTACGATACACAACGGACTTCACCGAATTCATAGAACAGGATATCGAAAAAAGGTATAGGTATTAACTGACTTAAAATAAAAGGAGGTTCTCTTTTCTTCTTCCATAATAATGTTATGAAAAATTTAAACCATATACCTATATTACTATACCTAATCATTAGTATGTATGAGGATATAGTTTTGTTTCTATTGTTTCTAATATATGTACTTTTTTTATTTCCTCTGGAAAAGTACCTATATTTGTAACTTAAAGAAAAGGTTTTTTTTTCTCTACTCATTAATTATTCCGTCTTTTTTTTGTTTTATGTAATTTTTTTTAAATAAACACTTTACATAATCTTGTATTTTTTCTCGCAACTCACACCCCCACAACGGGACTATCTATTGAGACAATTTATAAAGTGATCCTGGTCAGTGGGTCTACATATTTATAATGTTATTGTAATTTATAAATCATTTATTTTCGCATTGACATATTTATCACTCATTTTTACGCAATTTTAAGGGATTTTTTTTCAAAAAGTGGCAGCACTTCATTTACTCACACATAATTGAAAAAATGGCGTCACTTTGTTGTTCTAAGTGCGCTATCTACCTTTTTTTACTTGATCTGAGCTGGCAATACTGACATTTTTATATTTAAGTACCTACAATTGTTCATTCGGTCTTCACTTCCCTGTACCAATTGGCGTGTAAGCATTGTATTCCATGCAAATTGTAATATTAATGAAAAAACCCACGACTGTTAAAAATTAATTGAAAAAAGGATAAAATAACATAAAACACCCACCTTAAAATAACCCAAGAATGTCCGTCGGGGGCTGCCATTAAATGAACTAGTTTTGCAATGTTCAGCTCCCGACGGACATTCTTGGGTTTCATTCATTAATTTTGCTTTTTATTTTAAACTTTTTTTAAACTTTTTACTTTTATTTTTATTTTTTTATCTAAGAACATGCACCAATCAAACCTAAACCCATGACTGAAAACTGAATCAAAATCGGACTTGTAGTTTTGGAGAAAAATGGCAACTTTGATTTGCACAAAAAATGTTTGCTGCAGCGCCCCCTGGTGAGTTGTCACCGTAACACCTATCTAAGAACATGCACCAATCAAACCCGAACCCATAACTGAAAACTGCATCAAAATTGGACTAGTAGTTTTGGAGAAAAATGGCAACATGTATTTGCACAAACACACAAACAAACAAACTAACAAACAAACAACCTCTCACCCCAAACGCATATACTGTCTCCGTTCCGTCGTGGGTAAAAATAGTTCTGGTGGCAATTACTTGCAGTGTTTCACTATAAAAATTATTGATCGAAGATAAAAGCCCTACAAAATCTAAATCATACAGTCCACGCTCTAACAACTTGTTTTAAACCAACTACGAGTAAAAAAACTTAAGAAGGAACTGGAATTTTAAACAACTTCAATAGTAAAGTATGAGAGTTGCGTCTCATCTAGTACGGAGTCGCAGCTTTCCATGCTCCTATAGTGATAAAAAAAAAAGTTGATGTGGCACTCGGGGGTCCATATTGGCTCACCTAAAGTTCTTTACCCGAAATTGTTCTTCCTAACGATTTGTAATCCGAATGATCACTCTTCCTAAAATTTTTCATCCTAAAGTTTTCATTCATACTATTTGTAGTGCTACCGCTACCGACGATGTTCCTACCACTCATGTTTCCGAAAATTGTAATTCATAATATCATTATTGTAAATATACACACATCAAAAGTGTCTAGGGATCAACATATATTTTTGCAATAACTTTTCTCCTGATTGATATTAATTAAAATTTTCTTTAAGGATTCATCAAATAAAGTGTTTTCGTTTGTCACAGTAACGATAAACCAAGTCACCTTTGCATTAATAAAGAAATTTGCCATTTTCCTAATAAAGGGATTTTTGACATTTGAACCACTAACATTAAAGTTCGAAAAAAAGACTGAAATAACACATTTTTCTGATTAAAACCAACGTTATTATGGAGCGGCGACGTCATTTAAGCAGGGAAGAAATGCTCAGAGCCGTGGGAATGATAGAAGCTGGTTCCCGGCAACGTACTGTGGCTTTAGCTCTGAATACAAGTCAGAGTGTTATCAGTCGACTTTGGACACGTTACCGAAGCACTGGTACCGTGGCTGAGCGCCATGGAGGACGGTATCGCTGCACCACACGGAGACAAGACCGATACATTCAAATCTTAACTCGAAGAGCTCCAACAATAACCGCCATGATGTTAGCCGTGAGGCTTCATCACTCTTCAGGGAACTTAATTAGCGACCAAACAGTCAGAAACCGCTTGCATGAAGTGAACCTTCATTCCCGAAGACCGCTACGGGTACCACCTATAGCAATGCACAATCGTAGGATTCGATATCAATGGGCTCTTGAACACAGAAATTGGGCAGAAGAACAATGGCGTTTCGTGTGCTTTTCTGATGAGTCTCGTTTTGGTATGAGACCGGATACAAGACGTATACGACACTGGAGAACCCCTGGACGCCAACAGCGATTAAAATCCTGCCAGGAAGTCCATCGTTATAGTGGTGGAACCATCATGGTATGGGCGGGTATTTGGATCGGCGGAAGAACTGAGTTGATTTGGATCAGAGGCAACCTCAACGCTCAATATGCTGAGACGATTGTATCAGACGTCATCGTTCCTCTACAAGTGCAAATCGGTCCCTTATTTCACGACCGCACACGCGCAAGAGTTGTAAGACAGACTCTCGCCGCAGCTAACATCAATGTCCTGCCCTGGCCTGCTCAGTCGCCAGACTTGAACCCGATTGAGCATGCATGGGATATGCTACAGAGAAGAGCTCTGCCGAATATGGAGGGTATCCAGTCGCAAGAAGACCTTTTTTTGTTGTTGCAACGAACATGGGCGGCCATTCCACAGCGTGATTTGGATGAACTCATTTTGAGTATGCCAAACCGATGTTCTTGTGTTGTTAGTGTTCGCGGTAGAAACACGGATTATTAATTGTTTAAGTTACCCAATAAAATTTTAAAGAAAACTGTTATTTCAGTCTTTTTTTCGAACTTTAATGTTAGTGGTTCAAATGTCAAAAATCCCTTTATTAGGAAAATGGCAAATTTCTTTATTAATGCAAAGGTGACTTGGTTTATCGTTACTGTGACAAACGAAAACACTTTATTTGATGAATCCTTAAAGAAAATTTTAATTAATATCAATCAGGAGAAAAGTTATTGCAAAAATATATGTTGATCCCTAGACACTATTGATGTGTGTATTTAAACTCCTACTGTTTTTTATCCTAACGCTTTTATTCCTAAACATTTTTTACCCACGACGGAACGGAGACGGTATATGCGTTTGGGGTGAGAGGTTGTTTGTCACTCATACAACTGTTTAGAATGATTAAAGGTCGTTTCACTGATTTTTGTCTTAAATGAATTAAACTCGGGTCAGAGTGTCGTCTTGGGGGCACTATGAAAAAAAATAACAGCGAAATTTCCGCTTCGTCTTCAAGGGGGTCCTTACAAGCAGACCCACCGGTGGGTCTCCGAATATTGATGTGTCTCCCAAGATCTACTAGTGGGTCCTCTGAGATTTTATTGTCTTTGAAGACCCACTGTACGCCACATGGCAAAACATAGAGCGCATATGAAAAAGTAACGCCTGTTAAACTACCAGGAGTATAGAAATAGGCAGGAGGTATTGAAAATATTTATTTTGGAGATAAAAAAAAAAAGATAGTTAGTTATAAGTAAAGTCCAAAGGTAAAGTCCCACAAACTACCAGGAGAACAGAAGTAGGAGTAGTATTGGAAACTAGCTTTTGCCAGCGGCTTCGCCCGCGTGAAATTGACGATTTTCCATACAAACTTTCATACCCTATTTAAATCCCTTAGGTGTTGAATTTCGAAAAATCCTTCCTTATTCCTTGTCTACACTATAAAGGTTTCCTCTGTGCAAAATTTCAGCTTTCTAGGTCCAAGAGTTTGGGCTGGGCGTTGATGAGTCAGTCAGTCAGTCAGACTAGTCAGTCAGTCAGGACTTCTCTTTTTATTTATATAGATAAAAAAAAAGGAAAAAACGATAAAAACTAATAATTTAGATTTGATTTAAAGATTCCAATACCTCCTTCCTACTTCTGTTCTCCTGGTAGTTTGTGGGACTTTAATACCTATCTTTTTTTTTCATCTCCAAAAAAAAATGATCTCATCAACTCCTGCCTACTTCTATTCTCCTGGTAGTTTGTGCCGTAGTTGTACCATAAACTGTGTGATAGAACGAATGAGAAACTTGAGTCCCGCTGGGTTTACGATTTTGTAACATCCTTTATCGTAGAACTAGTGGGAACGAAAAAATCCACTGACTTTTCGTTCCCATTAGTTCTACGATTTCGTACCACTTTGAATCGTAGGACTAGTTAGAAAAAAATTGAAAAAAGTTCCCACTAGTTCTATCGTAGGACTGTGCAGTAGAACTAGTGGGTATGATCCAATTTTTAACAAAAAATAAAACGTTCTAATTAAAAGGGTATAGATTTATGCTAATTTGTAATTGTTTTCTTTCGTACATTTAAGTTCCTGGTGGGTCTCAGGGGATATAAAACTAAATAATCACATAGGTCCTACTAGTCAGTAGGTCTTGGGAGACACATCAGTATTCGGAGACCCACCGGTGGGTCTGCTTGGTGAGTCCTTAAAGACGAAGCGGAAATTTCGCGACCATTTTCGAGGTAGCGCTCGCCGGCTGCTGCTGCGGCACCGCTCGCTTCGCTCGCTCGGCTCGCGCGTAGTTGGTCACAGTTCTAACTACTTCTAACCTAACCTAACCTATAGATATCTTTGCATAGTATATAAGGTCCCATTAAAATAGTTGGACAAATTTTAACACAGCGTTTAGTAAGCCTAACTAAAGACATCTAAACAAAAAAAAACACTATTTAGAGTGATTTTATTTTGACTTAAAATAATGAATTGCCGGCACTCTAGAACAAACTCATCTTATAAAAGTAGGTATTTTAATGTTTTTTTTCTTATATTTTTTTTTACTATTGTCCTTATTTTAGCGGTCTGAATGATTTCTAAAATTTTGTCCACCTATTTTAATGGGACCTTATATAATACTGATTATTATGAATAAAAAGTAACATAAACAAAAAAGATAATTATGACTTTGAATAATAGTGTAAAAGATGGTTATGTTGAGAAAATATAGGAAAACAAATAATAGTGTAATAGATGTTTATTGCTACTGACATTATGAAGTTGAATGCTTCGGAATTAAAACATTAGAGACAGAGTAGTTAGGAATTGCGATTGTTAGGATGAAAAATGTTAGGAAGAACATTTTCGGATTTCCAATTATCGGAGTTGAAATTATAGGTGAACTTTGGCGCACCCGGCACTCGGAGACTGCCGCGGTAAAGCTATTGCGTAGCATTTTTTATCAACTTATGCAAATAATTATTTATTTATTTTATTTATGCAGTATTTTTTAAATAGAATTTAAATTATAATAGGTCTCTACCTATGTAATTGGAGATTCTATAACCGGCATTTTCAGATTTAATAAATCTGTGGATTGGCGCGTAATTCGAAATTCAAGTAAATTTTATTCGAAAGACGTGTTATTTTAATTTCAAATTCAGTCATTTGGTTTTTGATAGTTTTTTGTTTTTGTGACATTGTGGTAGTTTTTGGCGCCATGGATAAACTGCTAATTCGTACAATTTTCCAATATGAATTCATACGTAGAAATACCGCTGCGCAAACAACACGAAACATTATCGACGTGTACGGGATTAACACTGCTTGCATAAACACGGTCCATTATGTACTGGTTCAATCGTTTTCAATCTGGAAATTTTGAGTCGAAGGACGAGCCTCGCGATTGGCGGGTAAACATTGTCGACAACGACGAATTGAAGGCGATAGTGGAAGCAGATCCAACTCAATCTAAGGCTGAGCTTACTGCAGGCCTTGGAGTTAGTGTCAAAACACCATTGAGGCACTTGCGTCAAATTGGAAAGATAAAAAATCTAGATAAGTGCGTGCCACGCGAACTATGCGACCAACAGTGAGATTTACGCGTCGAAGCATGCATAGCACTACTGAATCGGCATAGAAACGATGAAATTCTTAATCAAATTGTTACCTGCGATGAAAAGTGGATCCTGTACGACAACCGTAAGCGTTCGTCTCAGTGGGTGGACCCGGGTACATCACCTAATCAGTGCGCTACAAAAAAGATTACTCATAGGAAGATGATGGTGACTGAGATGGTGACTGTCTGGTGGACCTGTGCCGGACTTGTACACCACAGCTTCTTACCGAATGGCACAACAGTGACGGCAGATGTCTATTGCCAAGAATTGCAAACAATGATGGAGAAGCTCGCAATTCAACAACCAAGACTAGTCAATCGTTCTTCCCCATTGCTTCACGACAACGCGCGAGCTCACATTTCACGAAAGACCATCGCAAAGCTACAAGAGTTACAGCTGGAAGCTCTCCGTCACCCACCGTACTCACCGGACGTTGCCCCAACAGTTTTCTACTTTTTTCATAATTTAGACATTTTTTTAAGTGGTAAAAAATTCGACTCCCGAGAGGCAGTACAAAACGCTTTCGCTGACTTCATCGCCTCCTGTCCAGCAGACTTCTACAGTAAAGGGATAAACAAACTGCCATCAAAATGGCAAAATTGTATAGATCATTTGGGCCAGTACTTTGATTAGCTGAAATAAAAAAATTACTAAAATTTTTATATTTTAAAATTCTCATACAAATCTCCAATTTCATAGGTAAAGACCTAATATAAGTAAATCAAAAGTAACCTTCATAGACTAAGCTAGTAAGAAACTCTATGACAGAAAATTTAAAAGAAAAAGTATTGACAGCTTGTCAGCCTGACGTAAGTGTCATAACATTGAAAAATATGAAAATTATAATATTTTATTAATTTTATTTTAGATATTTTATAAGAAAACGAATCGTTTTCTAAGACCGATTCGCAGAATAGTAATGCAAAAACCATTAAAACGTATGATAGATGCGTAATAATAATAAAATGAATGTATACAGAGTACTCGAGGAGTACTCACTCACTCCTGAGACTCACTCATTATCGTTCACTATTTTTTCGTGACTTTCTTCATTAATAAATGCACTTTGTTTATTCATATTTAAAACACTTTGTACACAAATTATACTCGAGTAAGAATATTTTAGAAGGAGAAAGCAGAGAGACAAAACAAAAACTTTACACCTTTACGAGGTTATAAATTATTTAATTTGACAACCTCAGTTGACAACCTTGTTATTTTCCGTAACCATAGCAACGTGGTTGAATACTGAATCATGAATATTTTCGTTACGGAATTTCTGGATTCGCTCTCCACGCTCAAGGCCCGCGATAGAAGCTATGCAATAGCTTAAAAACAATCAGTAGTTCCATCATGGAACTGTTAATGGTACTAGTGACAACGAAGCATTATTTTCAGTCGGTCAGAACCGTTATTTGCCATACGATTCCGTGAGGTTCAACCCCAAAAGAGGAGTGTTTGTATGCCGCTACTGAACTATTCACATTGTGCTATTCACTATAGGTACTAAAATTATATACTCTAATAGAGCATTGTTAACTTTTGAATATAACAATAAATGTTAATACTATTATTTTCAACCAAAATCGAGGCACAGTTGCCAGCGCATCCAGTTACCACAAACTGTCAAATTTTCTCATTCGATTTTGAACTTCATCAACAACAAGTTATGGTTTAAAATCATTTGGAGAAATTTGACAGTTTGTAGTAACTTGATACGCTGGTTAATGGTTCCTTTGAGTACTTTGCTTTACCTGACTAACGTCATTTTCTCTACAATTACCAGAACACCTATAAAGGTAATATTTTACCCAGAACCTCGAACCCGGTGCGCAAGTATAATCAGGGGCAAACTGTCAAGTACCGGGTTCTCTTCCCCCCGACCGAAGTGACGCCGAAGGTGACTGCACTGATTATTAATGAAGATACCATCTGCCAAGGATCTGGAGGTAAATATGAACGGTTTTTATAATATTGTTTTGTGGGTGGCCGAAATAATCTTTAAAAGTTTTCAAATGAAAAGGTTGCTTTTTGATAATATGAAAATTAAAAAAAACGAGTGGATCGTAATTACTAGTATCTTTTCTAATACAATCAAATCCTGGGCCTGCAGTCTCTACACTAAATATCGTTAAAAATCTGTCGCAAAGTCGTATCGATGTCAAATTTCTTTAATAGATTTTCAGCTTTATTTCAATTACATAAGGTTGAAAATCTATTAAAGAAAGTTTACGATTTTATGACTTAGCGACATTCGTAGCGTCGTTATTAGTGTAGAGACTGCAGCCCCTGAGAAACTACATTATCGTAACGACGTGACGCCAGCACATCAAGCTACCCGAAACTGTCACATTTTGCCAATCAACCCTGAACCTAATGCTTTACCAATAAAGTTAAAAACCTATTAACACTCTCACTGCCATGGGATCCGCTGGTGGGTCCCAAGTTTTCGAGTGCAAAGGGCCAGCCTTAATTTAAAGAAACATTAACAGTAGGCCGTGGGTGTCGCCGGCCGCCCCCAAACAATACTAAACATATTTTTTTTCTATACTAACAGGCCAGTAGTATGAAAATCGATTTAGGGGGTCACAGCGGATCCCATGGCGTGCTCAAAACATTCTGGCCTGCTGCATCGGAATCGTTGGGACCCGCCAGCGGACCCCCATCCCATGGCTTGCTGAGCTGGAACTATATGCTATATATTGCTGGCAGTGACAGTGTTAAAGAAAGACAGATTGTAGTAGTTTCGTGTGCTGGCGTCTGTACATACCTACTTGATATTTCAGACAAACTCGGAGAACACGTCTCAAGCTTAAGTCTGCGGCACAAGTCTAAAGGCGGGGGTTCCGTAGACAAACTTGTGACGTCATCATATGAATCGAGGCCGACGGGGGCAAACACACCAATTCACAGACAGGATCCACCTTTGTCGCCAGTGTTTAATAGGTTAGGGATAAATTTATTACACATAGGAAAAACCCTAGTATAGCAAAAGGGAGAAAGGGTTCGGATTTTTTTGCTTGTTTTTTTTTAAACTGTAATTTATACTAAGATATTCATCATCATCACCTGCCTATCCTTTTTCCCAACTATGTTCAGGGGGTCTAAAACGGCCACTTTGGCAGATCATAATATGAATTACGTTAAAAAGCGTAAAATGGACCTTTCATTATAATAACTGCGTCTGTAACAATTTAGTAAAATACATCCTAATAGGAAAATAATATAAATTGCGTTAACATTCGTAAAATAGTCACAGACGCAGTTTTTATTATGAAAAGTCCATTTTACGCTTTTAAACGCAATTCACATTATGATCTGCAAAAGTGGCCATTTTAGACCCCCAGGTCAGCTTCCAGTGTAACCGGATGCAGCTGAATATCTGTATTTTACATGGAGCGTCTCTCGTCGTCTCGTTTAAGAGAGATATGAGTGGAAAAGATTGGAGGAGGCCTTTGCCGACTGGCAAACAGATCTACAGAGAATCAGTAAAATTCAATTAAAAGAATAGATTAAGATTTAGATTTAAGTTTTTTTTCATGTATTTTTCTTTTCATTGTTTCACTGATCTGAATAAAAGGCTATTATTATTATACATGGAGCGTCTGGCATCGGACATTATTGAAAAAGCGAATAGCAACAAAATTTTAACTTGAAGTTTCACAGTCAGGTTTTCAAACTGGACAAGTGGTATTAACAATCTGCCCGGCTTCATAACACCAACTTCCAACCTCCGGGTTGTAATTTCCAATGGGATAAATTCAAATTCACTTTTTGTCTGTAATAATGACTCAGTATAAATGACGCCAATCAAAGCCCTTTTTTTAACAAAAAAAGTGGCGCCGGTCGTGGTGTGGGCGTGGTGTGGGGTGTGGGTAATATTGTGATGCGGAGGAATGAGGAAAATGTTGGGAGGAAACTTTTGTGTGTGAATTAATGTGGATTGGAAGACCAAAGAAACGATCGATGGACTATGTGAAAGATGATATGACAAAAAAGAAGGTGTTTGATGACGAGTAATAGAGAAGTATGGAAGAAGAAGATATGCTGCGCAGACCCCATTGTATGGGATAAAGAAAGAAAGAAAGACAAGAAAGAAAAAGTATTTATTGGTTTCACACCAGGACAAAACAAATTGACAAAAAATTTAAAGCTAACAAAGTAAACATAATTATGAGAAATACTTAAAATTAGGACATAATATATAATAATATATTAAAGAATAAGTCCCGTGCGAAGCCAAAGGGCCACTATCTCAGCATGGTGCTGTAACATTTATGACAAACTAGCTGATGCCCGCGGTTTCACCCGCGTGGATGTCGTTCAAATTATATACTAAAACCTTCCTCTTGAATCACTCTATCTATTAAAAAAAAACCGCATCAAAATCCGTTGCGTAGTTTTAAAGATTTAAGCATACAGACAAACAAACAGACAAAAATAGCGACTTTGTTTTATACTATGTAAGGATGTCACAGCGCTGGTATTCTGATAGGGCCCAATGGTGACGCCACGTTTACAGAAAAATCAAAAAGTAAATAAAATTAAAATAAAGTAAAATAAATAAGACAGAGGATAAGGACAAGAGAATGATGATAGTGGTTCATTAATATTGTAGTATAGGTATGCTGTTTGCTAGGAGTCGTGGTCATATACATATTATGCCACATAAGCTAGTTAACAATAATTATATTCTACGTAAACAGTATGGAAGGATCATTTACTTACGGGCAAAGTGGCATATAAGTACGGCTATCCTCTGAACATCATAATATATAATACTTTAGATTTATTGTTTCATACTTTTTCGACCGTGATTTTTCAGTAGTCGGGTGTTTCTTTTTGAACTTATTTTCTTTTATTTTATTTTTTCAGCTTAAGTAACCTTGTAAATTCTCCTATTACAACGGATGAATGCGGTTTAGTCGCCGGTGGCAACCAATTTGTACCTCTCATCAACAATGGGGTATCTTATGATAGAGGACAAATTCCCTGGCTCGTGGCTATATATAGGACCAATGCGAAAAATCTTATTTTCACCTGTGGAGGGACGCTTGTGACAGATCGCCATGTTGTTACCGGTGAGTTTAAATCCTAACAGTTAACAGCCCCTTGGTCACTGTGGACGATAGGGCGAAAAATACCTACCAATCCAATATTGGTACAACATATCCGCGGATATCCGCAGGAGATTAGTGGCTGGGATGGTCTTTTGAAGAAAGCACAATAAAATTATTGCAATGAACTTAATATTATATTGGATAATGTGCAGGTTACACCCAGAGTTGTATTATCTATACGGACCTTGTAGAGTCTAGATCTAGAAAAAACCGTTCGCTCAAGCATTTTTGTCATACCTACCTACATTGGAATCAAATATAACAGCTTACTAACTTAGGACCCAGTCAGATTTATGACCATAGTATCCGTGGTGATAGGCAACTGGGCTTATCCCAGTTGTATACGTCCCTGTGTGACTATAGGCCTTGTTCTGTTTTGTCTCCTACTGATATGGACGGAAGTGGAAATTATGTTTTTGTTACTCCTCCGCTATTCTTTTCTGGTGAATTTTGTTGCGGGATCCAAGAAAGTTAAATCGTTTCTCTGGGACGTCGAGCTTCATTGTCTCGGCGCTCTTCTGTTGATCTCCACTGTTGATTCTGGCTTTCAGGAGTCACAGCTGGTTTGGAAATAGTGTGGCGGGCTTGTTTCAATAATATACATTATATAATATATATCTACATATATATATATATATATACCTATATATTTGTCCAGTCGTAGTAAACAACTCGGCTGTTGAAAACTTTCCATTAATCATAATTTATAAAGTGGTTGGCATATTTAAAATTAGGTGTGATTTAGGGGTATTTTTTTTTACGAAAGCTGTACAACATTTTTTATATAGTTTTGTGTTCTTTTGAAAGCTTCTTCACTTAAGTATATAATATTATACAGAAATGATTTCGTAGTTTTGGACTTTTCTATTTGTTGTCTAGTATTTGTTATAAATTACAATTCGGCTTACGATTGACAGATTTCATGACTATTAAACTAGTGTTATCCAAATTAAACTGATCTGTCATTGTACTTAAAGCTATATTATTATGAAGTGATGTCAGGTTATGCTGGATAACTTGTATAGTTTGATGTGTCGCCGCGTGTAAGCTTGTTTAATTTTTTAATACATCACTTATTTAACATTTTATTATTTCATTTACCTACCGTATTTTAGTGAAACACCGGTAGTCATGTCAAAAGCTATGTACCTTTATGTATAAGAAACACTTTTACTTAAAAAGTACTTGAGGTTTCACAAGGATCCCGTCAGGGCTGTGGGTTGTTCACAAGAGATAAGTACCGCGGCTTCGACATAAAGGACTAAGAAGGAACATGGGTGGTTTTTAGTCAGTAGAAGTCTGACACTCCCTTTCGCTCTGCCCAAGAGCTGGAGGGGTTATTTGATGATTTCCTACCGAAAACCGAAAAAAAAAGGTTTCACAAGGATTTTCAACACAGTTTTCAATTTTTTATTGCAATGTTGCTTAAATAAAGCACATACGATTATTACAAATTATTAGATGTAAACACAGATGACAGAAATGTTGTTTCTGTCATCTGTGGATGTAAACAAGAGAGATAACATTAAATGACGTCAAAACATGGCCGCGAAAGTCACAGATATATTTGAAATGACGTGGAAAATTGTAGGAGTTTAATTTGATTTGCGAAGAAAAAAGTACATGTATATTAGATTACCTAGATGTGTGACAGACTGTAAAGGTCGCTATGGGTTCATCACGGCTTTGTTGTTTAACAAACACTTTATATTATGTCCTACCAGAACAAGGGTTCGCGTCAAGTTAATTTATTTGTTCCTTACATAGAAGGAGGAACGACATTTATTTATTATAATACTAGCTGAACCCGCGCATGCGTTGCAATGGGTTTTTCCTACCTACCTACCTACTACCCTACCTACTACCCTACCTACTACCCTACCTACTATCCTACCTACTACCCTACCTACTACCCAACCTACTACCCTACCTACTACCCTACCTACTATCCTACCTACTACCCTACCTACTACCCTACCTACTACCCTACCTACTACCCTACCTACTGCCCAACCTACTGCCCAACCTACTACCCTACCTACTACCCAACCTACTATCCTACCTACTACCCTACCTACTACCCTACCTACTACCCTACCTACTACCCTACCTACTACCCTACCTACTACCCTACCTACTGCCCTACCTACTACCCTACCTACTACCCTACCTACTACCCTACCTACTACCCTACCTACTACCCTACCTACTACCCTACCTACTGCCCTACCTACTACCCTACCTACTACCCTACCTACTATCCTACCTACTACCCTACCTACTACCCTACCTACTACCCTACCTACTACCCTACCTAAAAAAAAAAAAAAATATTCTATGTCCTTCTCCTGGTTCTTAGCTACCTCCCTACCAATTTTCAGCTAAATCCGTCCAGCCGTTCTTGAGTTATAAATGGAGTAACTAACACGACTTTCTTATATATATAGATTATTATTTATTTAGCGATCGAAAAATGCTAACTTTCAGCCTAAAATCAAAACTTTTCATTTGCAGCTGCCCACTGCATAAAAAATCGTCTTGGTATGACGACTCCTAACGCAGAAATCTTGATAAAGCTTGGGGTGCACAAGTTGAACTTTTGGAGTGACGACATAACCGTCACCAGGATGGTTATGGATGCAAAAATATACGAAGAGTTTAATGCTACTACGCTTCAAAGTAAGTAGGCCCTCGTCACAGCTTCAAACGTTAGTTAGTTATTTGACTTGAACTTTGTCTACTGGGAATCCAGCTGTAGTCGCATAGACTGCTTCGTCGCATAGACAAGACAATGCGTTAACATAGTAGGTGACGTCTCTTCTAGGCACGTGGTATAGCACGACAAGATCTTGTCGCACTCATGCCCGCTGGATGAACAGACTAATTTACTCTTAGCGCTCGTTTACGGACACGCGGGACGTCGCGCGGCGCGTTGTGCGTTTTTAATTCAAACACACGGCGATGTATAAAAACGTTAACGATTTCTAACTTTGATTTTTCGAGAAGCGATTATTCGCTCGTTAGTTTAAAATGCAGCGTTCGTTGCGGTGGACATGCCTCTCAGTAAATGAATAAAAAAGCACGCGACGAGCCTTCTGCACGCGCCGCGCGACGCCCCGCGTCTCCGTAAACGAGCGCTTTATGATACCTACTTGTTACCTTGCATGTTTCAGATGATATATCGATTCTCACACTGGACAAGCGCGTCACTTTCAACCGATTCATCCGTCCAGCTTGTTTGTGGAGCGGCGACACGGACCTCATACACATTGTGGGGGATACCGGAGTTGTGAGTACCTTATTGCAGCCGACCTTCAACGGTGATGTAAAATGCCTCTGAAGATGTTCGTCTAGACGCGCATTGATGCAAGCCATGGTCATGATCACAATTTGGCTGCCCGCGGCCAGTAAAAACTTGTAGAGTAGAACCACAATCTATATATGATAAGACTGGTTGTCAGATTTTCAGGACTGACTACAGACCAACCTAGGCAAGCGCGGCTTAACTTAAAGATCGACCCGAGTGGCAGTTATTCATTCCGAGCTCCTCTCAAATCATCATAACAAAAACTAAAACCGACTTCTAAAACACAAAAAGAGAGAAAAAAAAACAAAAATAAAATCAGCTTCAGCAGCAGTCTCTGCCAAAAAAAAACGAAATCGAACAAACAAAACGACGCTGAAAAAGTATGAAACAAGATTTAAAGGATAGAACAAAAAGAAAAGCCGTAGTCACACGGTATTAAAGTGTTTAGGTTGGTACCTATAACGTGTGACTACGTCTTTTCTTTTTGTTCTATCCTTTAAATCTTGTTTCATACTTTTTCAGCGTCGTTTTTTTTGTCGTAGTCGGGTTTTAGTTTTTTACTTTTTTTTATTTAAACAATTTTGGTGTTAATTTTTTTTTTACTCTTGAATTTTTGTCCGCTAGAGGGCGTGATTTTAAATTTGAACAATATTTTGGAAATGTACAAGTGAGGCCCTTTCAAATGATACCAAACACGGCGTATTTATCTCCATTTTTATTTTTTAAGCCTTACTTTTTGTCCGCTAGAGGGCGCCAAATCACTTTTTGTGACACGTCACGTAGCCTATGTTCAGCGGAAAATTAAGACGGTTCTAACGATACCTCATATGTCGAGTTCCGTTAAGTAGATTAGAAGCTATGAGGGAACAGATGAAGATACACACATACATACATACAAACATACATACATACATACATACATAGCCAGTCAAAATCATAACCCTCCTTTGGCTTTGCCGTAGTCGGGTAAAAAGTCACCGACTTTACTTGTTTTGTGTTTTTGAATTCGGTTTTTATATTTTGTTAAATAGTTTTTTATTTTGCCATTTTTATTTGTAAAATCGTATCCTACTTAGATACTCGTAATATTATAAACGTGAAAGTTTGTAAGGATGTATGTATGGATGTTTGTTACTCTTTCACGCGAAAACTACTAAACGGATTTGGATAAAATTTGGTGCACAGATAGTTTATAACCTGTATTAACACATAGGATAGTATTTATCCCGATTTTACCTTCCTGTGGGATAATTTTCGAGTTGTAGGGCGAAGCCGCTGGCAACACCTAGTACAAAATATTTTGCAATGCATTTATTTTGCATGTATACTAATACATGGTGGTGTAGGCTTTTCCTCAACAATTTTTAGATTTCTGTATTAATTTTTTGAAAACAAAAAAACCGGCTAAGTGCGTGTCGGACCACGCACAATGTAGGGTTCCGTAGAACTTGCCCATCAAAATATGTGAACTTACTAAACTGATTAACCAACCTGCCTACCTGCCTCCGAATGATGATTAAACTTACATTTGCATTTGCGTTTAGCAAAACGTGCGCTCAAACTACGCTCCCATATATTTTACGAGTACCTATATATATTTTTTTTTTGTAAACATTGCCCCACGCTAGAAATTTCTCCTGTATCGTGGATGCGTTCACAGACATTTAAACTCACATACACAAATACCCAAATCCGAAACAACTATCTGTAGGCCATACAAATGTTTTCCGTGCGGGGATCGAACCCGCGACACGTAGCGCAGCAGTCTACTACTTGAGCCACTGCGCCAACCGTGCCGTCAAAACATTAACATGGCACCTCCTCCTTTTTGGAAATCGGTTGAAAATACTTTGTGTCATGCGATGAGCTGATGACGCACACTTCTTACTGAACTCGTACCTTTCCGCAGGTGGCCGGCTGGGGTGAACGAGGCGATTTGAATTCTGGCGTAAGCGGGTTAGACGAGCCCCAAATGGCGCGCCTTCCTATTGTCAGCAACATCACGTGCAGGGCCAGCAAGTCTGAGTTCCACCGTTTAACCCATCACAATACCTTGTGTGCAGGTATGTAATAAGTAGTATTCAGATAACAATAGAACATCTTGAGCAGCGGTTATTTTAGCTGCTTTATCTTGGCAGGTGACCGAAAAGGCGTGGGCCCTTGTACGGGGGACTCTGGTGGCGGCCTGTACCTACTGGAAGGCGGCAAGTGGAGACTCCGGGGCGTAGTCTCAGTGTCGCTCCAAAACAATGGATTTCTGCTGTGCAATCTCAATGAATATATCGTGTTTACAGACACAGCGAAGTTCTTGCCGTGGATTAGAGAAACTTTATCAATTAAATATAATGATTAAGATAATTGTTTTTTTTTTCTGGCACCAATATGTTTATTATACTAATTAAAAAAGTCTGACTAGAGCTAGTCTGATCAGGGGCGAATTTACCCTAGGGCAATCCGGGCTACTGGACGATTACATTTTGTTTTTATTTTTTTTATACTTTCTTGTTTTTGAACTAGCCTTAGTATGTATATTCCGGGTTAACGCGTGTAGCCCCGAGAACTATATTCTTCTAGTCCGTCGCCCATCATCTGTATTCACGGTAAAAAGATGATCTATCTGATCTGGAATGCTAAAATTTTCAATGATAAAACTTATTGGCCAGGGGTGCTAAACTTCAAAATACGCCCCAGGCTAATACAAATTAATATAATAGAGTGTGATGATGATAAATGATGTGTGTTGCGTTATAATTTTTAGTCTATTCAACAAGTTCAAAAACGTGTTAAATAGAAGTAAAGCTTCTAAACATATGCAGGACAGCTCATTCGATTCGGAATGACGCCTAGAAAAATGTTTTTAAGGGTTTATTAGCACATAAAAAAATTCGATTGTTACTAACAAATAATAGTTATTTGTTATACAAGAGTGCAAAGTTGCTTTTTAACCGCGTGCTCAATTTTGATGACCGAGGAAGCGAAGGAAAAATTAGAATCCTGAGCGTTAGCGAGGGAATCAAAAGAGCACGAGGTGAAAAATCTTTGCACTCGAGTGCAACACGTAACTTTTCATCCCACCTCAGCGAGGAAATGACTAAATGCAAAAAAAAAGCATTTACAATCACAAGATACTTTTATTTCAGTTTAAGTATTATCTACTACATTATGATAGCTAAGTATTACAGAAAAATCTTTAAGTTATAACAAAAATACTTAGGTATAATTAAGAAATATTTAGAGTAACGTTCAATATCTACTAAGTTCTTATTAGATTATGTTAAGTAGTTGAGTAGATACTGAATGCGCAACTGACTTACTTTTGCCGCCAAATATACGGAATCAGGTGCTTCGTTAAGAAACTTTTCAATTTCAGATGCTGTAAAACACTAAAAACCTTCGATTTTTTTGTTTGATGACCAGATGAGACTCTTTTTAAAAATGCCACTAATTTAGGATAGGTGTCGATATGTATGTCTTTTTTCATCTTTATTGTTGCTTTTAACATTGAATACGTACTCCATAGAGTGCTTGATTTCTTGGTCTCGGATAGTTCAATAAAATAAGCCAGCAAAACGTTTTCTGAGAAAGTTTTGGCTCCTTTAGCTAGTCGCCACGTGTTGAACATATCGTATTGTTTCAAATATTTTTCGCTTGATTGTTGAGGAAGAAAGCTCATTTGCGCATTATTAACAGTTTCAGTCAATTCTGTTGGCGTCAAATAAACTTCTTCGTCGCTAGAATCACTCATTTTAGGTTTATCACTTGTTCGTTTTAACAATATGACCTGAAAAGAAAATGGCGCGCGCAAAGCAAATTAAAAAAAAAGTACACCAAGAAAGTTCCGAGTCTGAGTTTTTAACAAATTAAAAAAAAGAGGTTGTATGATAAATTCGGCACCATAGAGAATAATCGAATGAATGAATGATCGGTGATAAGTGTGATTGTTCGGTATGATGTTTTGAATTCACAGACTTAGCTTGCACACGATGTTCTAAATTCAAATTACTTTATCACTCTAGAGGATAAAAACGGCTTTTGCACTCAGATATCGAAGAGCAAAAAGACTCTTTCCGAGATGGGGGGATGAAAAGATACTTAAACAAAAAATGACAAACAATTCGCGATAACAACAAGTGTCCGATTGAAGGTTCGGTTTCGGGACAGTTTTGAAGCTGGGACCAGGACAGAAGTTTCGATTTCAGCTGAAAATCCTATTTCAGTGGGACAGCAATGTGTACTAATATTATTAAAAGGTATTGGTAAGTTTGTATGTATTTCCGGAACGAATAATTCAATTCTAAAAATTCTTTCACTGGCAGAAAGTTTTATTATTCATGGGTGCTAACTGCTATGGCTAGTATTTCTCATGCTTAAGTAGCTGAGCTATAATATTTTTGTGGACGAAGTCGCGAGCGAATTACTAGTACTAATGTCATACTAGCCGACCCGCACCAGGTTCGCCTGGTGACAGATTTTCATACAAACTATCTACACCTATTTTACCCGCTCGAATCTTTCAAAAATATTTTTATGAAAACTATAGCTATGTGTGTAACTGTGAGTTCGGGTTAGTGCTGATTCCCTCGTTCGTTTTCCCCAAAAAATACCTGTTTTATACTTTTAAAATTATTATTGCGTTTTACCAAATAGAACAAGTTGTAAGGTGGCACAGTCAAAGAAACAGGTTATATTGTTTATGTTTATTCAAATATGCTTGGGCCGCCGCTGGCTTGGCAGATGGTTTCGGGTGCAATCGAGAATTAACATAATATGTAGGTACCTATGTAGGTATACATATACAATATCGTTTAGTCGACTGACTACGAAAAATCGTTTTATAATTTTATAATATAGACGATAGATAGGTAATTTTAAGTATTTTTAAGCTAAGTCTTTGGCTCTAAATCCAGTGAATAAATATCTCGCTACACAATAATGGTCGTATGACGATGACGCCATCGAGGTTGTTTTTTTTTATTAAATAAACCAGTTTTCCGCGGAACTCAGATAAGGTCAATCAATTAAAATCTTCATTTTCCTCCTCATCGCTAAAACTTGATCTCTCCCAATGAACACCTAATAAGTATTTGTTTTTTCACATTCTCAGAAGCTTCGATGCGGATGGCGTATCGTTTTGGGTCGACTAATAAATGACTGATTTGTCTTGTCAATCATCAGATGTATCTGAGAAATAAATATTGCGGTTAGACATATTCTGCGCAGAAAAATGTCTTACTGTCAGGTACCGTAGGTGCCCCACACGAGACAAATCAACACTAGGGCCCCCTAGTGTTGATTTGTCTCGTGCGTGACTTCGGAAGAGGACCCTTACCCGAAAACTAAAACCAAATAATAGTTGCCCATCAAAATATGTGAACTTACTAAACTGATTAACCATCCTGCCTACCTGCCTCCGAACGATGATTTTTATTGTTGTAAAAATAAAACAAACTTGCATTTGTTTAATATTTCACAAACGAATCCCTTAATCGAAAAAGTGTTTGAGCAAACTCGCAATATTTTTTAAAGACCTATCCAACCACTTGAAATTTGCGAGAAAAAACATCAACCCCACTTTAATGAGCACTGGAGATACCCTAAAAAAGAAAACAACGGGTTGCACTCCGGGAGTGCCGCCAGAAGTGAAAACTTGAACATTAACGTTGTGCATTTTTGAATATTTTGGAATGGTTAGGGAATAATTTCCCACGAATTATTTATCAGCATAAAAGTACTACCTATCATTTATGTGGTTAAAGACAATATTCATTTATTCCACTAACGTACACAGACATGACAACATAAACCTATTACATACAAAATTGAACGTTTTTGTAACTTTTGAACTCGAATAACCTTTTTTCCAGGTGTCGGATCGATGGGGACTTCTTACATTTCATTTATAATGGTGTTTTGAACAATCCTACCAATTTTCAGCTGGTTGGGAATTAGTTTAACTAACTGGCTTGAAGTGGGATTGGGCGGGTCATGTCTGTAGGATGGATCAAGACCGATGGGCCAGAGTCGTCACGCAGTGGATGCCAGAAGACAGGCGTCGTCGCCGAGGGAGGCCTAGAAAACGCTGGCGTGACGACCTAGAAGCGTTTTTGCCCAATTGGACTTAGAAAACCGCACAGAGGGATGAGTGGAAGGCTATGGGGGAGGCTTTTGCCCAGCAGTGGGACAATATAGGCAAGAAAAAAAAAACCTACCTACTTAGTCATGTGTTGCAGTAATATTGATAGTGAAATATTTATTTGGCTATGTTATCATTAACATCTACCTAGCCTTTCCCAACTATGCTGGGATCGGCTTTCAGTCTAACCGGGTGCAGCTAAATACCATTGGCTATGTTATCTAACAATCACATTTTAATGAAACTGATAAACATGATGTGTTTGGGATACGCAATTATATTTGGTAAATAAAAATTGTATGGACGATCGTTTGCTATAATCCTCAGCAAAAATGACTAAATTCAAAGTCCTGAAATAAACTATGTAGGTAGGTATTGCTTATTTCACAATTTTCAATTTAGCCATTTGTTATCATAGATGGCAATAGACATCTAGGTTTGAAATTAACTTTAAAAGTTTTTACATTTTTTATGGCATATAATAAAAGTGCAGAGGTACGAGTATTTCGAATTTATTGGTAGTAAACTTGGTGCAATTCTGGTAAGTGTTCAAACAAAAACCTTTTTTAATAACTCCGCAGCAAATGAATGTAGGTAACTCTCTCTCTCATGTGACGCAGACGAAGTAACACGCCGCGGGTCAGCTGGTTTATAGTACAAAGACAAACATGTTGACCGCATTCTTACCTAACTTTAAATGAGTTAAATTAACATTTTCCTTCATATACTTGAAACTTGACCTCAGAAAATAAATACATCATACCTATTTTGGCATTGCAAAAAAGATTGGTCCAGGGCCCTGTTTAATAAAACTTACAAATTGTAAATTGTAAATGTAGGCTACAAGTTACAATTCTACAAGTTTCTGTTTAATAAAAACTACAAGTTACAATTTTACCATGGTGGAAAACTTACAAATTTGTAGACTTGTAGCTACAATTCTACATATTTCTGTTTAATAAACATTTTCTCTCTACAGGTGACAATTTACAAATTTGTAGGGAAAACTGTTTTATTGAACGCATAATTGTAGCTACAAGTTTACATATTTGTAAATTGTAGAAAAATTTCGACAGGTGGACTCACCGTGTGTCAAAAACTTACAATTTTGTACCTCAATTAATAAGTGAAGAAATTTTATTGTTATTCTTTAAAAAATGGTTGAAATAGTGATGATGAATATTATGAGTGAACGGTAAAGTTGATTTTTTTTTTATAAAGGGTTAACTTTACTTTCGTTTAATTTTAGGTTTAATGAAAAAAAATATATACCGGCGAATATTTTATAACGAAGATAGGACATGATCTTAAATTCGATTTTAAGAGAAATGCAGCTCTTACATCCACTCGGAAAATTTCTTATAAATCAAACAAATATTAAAGAAGTTAAACCAAATTCTAAATGTATAAGATTTATGAAATTACTCTCGATTTAAGAATCTTCAACAAAACTTAAATTTTTATGTAAAATTGTAACTTACAATTACATATTTGTAGCTACAAACTTGTCATAAAAATCTACAGGCGTTTTTTACAATTGTAAGGTTTATTAAACAGCACTTGTAAGAAATTTTTACAAGTATGTCAGTTATCTACAAAATTGTAGACTTGTAAGTTTTATTAAATAGGGCCCAGGTGGCACTCGTCGCAAATCGATAAATATCTTTTTCAGGGTTCCGTAGCCGAATGGCAACAAAAGGAACCCTTATAGATTCGTCATGTCTGTCTGTCCGTCCGTATGTCACCTGTTGTTTGTTAGGAACATTCTGTGAACCGCTTACTTTACGTTTTTGATATAATAATAATAATAATAAAGCTTTATTTAATTCCATGCATAGTACCTACATAATATTATATTAAACAATAACAATTGGTAACCTATTAATCTATAATATTCAATTACATTTATTACAATTAGATTTATTTTATAATTAGATTATATAATTAGATTAAATAATTAGATTTATTACATTTATTAAAATTAGATAAAATTTGAATTGTACGAATTATAAAGTTAATTTTGTAATTATTTTAATTATTCGCTTTAATTTTTAATAATTTAATGCGTGGACCCGTTCGGGTAAAAGCCTCCCAAGGAATGCCATCCTTCTCTGTCATTAGCTCTGTCCAGCCAACGACTGGCCTGTTGGTCTAGTGGTTAGTGACCCTAACTGCTATGCCGGAGGTCGTGGGTTCGATTCCCACCCAGGACAAATGTTTGTGTGATGAGCACGATCATTTGTTCTGTGTCTGGGTGTAATTTATCTATCTATACTTATAATAAATCTGTAGAGAGGTCAATTCTGTACATGATATATGTTTTCAAAATAACTATCAGGGGGTAATTAGTGATCGATACTGATGCCAAAAATGCAATCAGTAAAATTTTTGTCTGTCTGTCTGTCTGTCTGTCTGTCTGTATGTTCCTTATAGAAACAAAAACTACTCGATGGATTTTAACGAAACTTAGTACAATTATTCTTCATACTCCTGGGGAGATTATAGTATACTTTTCATAACGCTACAATCAATAGGAGCAGAGCAGTGAAGGGAAATGTTGGGAAAACGGGAGAAGTTGCTTTATTTTTTAAGCTTCCGTCGTGTGTGCAGCCTTAATGGTTAAAGCTACATAGAAATCATTTATGACGGAAATGTTCTACATAAAATTATCTATAAAATATCCCACAACAGCATATGTCTATCTTTTATGGTTGACTCACAATAACACGTGTCACTCCCGATAGCTTAGCAGTTCGGAGCTTTCTGATTATACAGGGTGGAATTTTGTAATGCCACCTGGAGGGAAAGTACTCTTAATACTGCAGATAGAAAATTTTACTCAAAGGAAACATTCCTTTATTTTTGAATAGAAAGCAAACCGCATTCAAAGATTTTCGAAAATTCTCTTCTCCCACACCCGGGAATCGAACCGCCTAAAATCTGAAAAAATTATACCCTGTACTTTTATTGCATCGATCGTTAGGGTCAATTATAAGGATGAAATCTCTCTAACAAACATGATAAATTAAATGAAAGGAAAACCTGCCTGCGAGATCGCCAGATCTCACCCCATTAGATTTTTTTTGTGGGGATACTTATGTAAAAAATCAAATTTACATGAAATCTTATGCGAATGACAACGAGTTGAGAGTTGAAGTTCAGAATACGATTTATTATATTCACCACAACACTTTATTAAAGGTTACTAGAAATGAATTCGTTAAAAGAATAAAAATTTGTGTATCCAAGAGAATGGAGCCCATTTGGAGCAACTAATTATGTAGTTAGTTTACCATTTTTTGTAAATAATTAAATTAATTTAAGATTTCCTGGTTTTCTTTTCATTTAATTTATCATGTTTGTTAGAGAGATTTCATCCTTATAATTGACCCTAACGATCGATGCAATAAAAGTACAGGGTATATTTTTTTCAAATTTTAGCCGGTTCGATTCCCGGGTGTGGGAGAAGAGAATTTTCGAAAATTTTTGAATGCAGTTTGCTTTCTATTTTAAAAATAAAGGAATGTTTTTCCTTTGAGTAAATTTTACGTACTCAAGACGCTTTTTGTTACGTAAGAAAATATGGACGTCCCGACTTATTTATTACTGTAACTACCAAGCCCAAGTGGGATGAAATCACTCGGGAGTGTCGGGAGCTTCTTGAGGGTCAAGCACCGCATCACCGCCATGATATTATCGCAAGAGTTTTTCATTTAAAATTAAAATCAATGGTAGATCTACTTACCAAAGATAACATTTTTAGTATAACGCGGACGAAGTCGCGGGCAAAAGCTAGTCTATAATATGTATGTATTTAGAAATATATAAGTATGTTTAGCAGTTGTCTAGTACCCATAACACAAGCTCTGCTTAGCTTGGGACTAGATGGCGTTGTGTGATAGTTGTGGAATATTATTATTATTATTATTATATTATTATTACCGCCTGCGCACGCTACTATTTCGTCTGCCCATCTGGCCCTTGGTCGACCTCTTGATCTGGTGCCTTTTGGCCCAGACCACTTTACCGACCGTAGAGTCCATCTATCGTCCTTGTAACGGGCTACGTGTCCCGCCCACTTCCATTTAGCCTTCAATGCAAAAGTTAAGGCATCGCATACTTTTGTCTTCCTTCGAATGTCAACGTTTTTTACCTGATCCTTTAGTTTTATACCTAGGCAACTTCTTTCCATTCTTCTCTGGGTAGTCTGAATTTTGTTCCTGGTTTTGAGATCGAAGGTCCAAGTTTGGCATCCATAGGTGAGGCACGGTAGAAGTCCTGTATCCATGACTATTTTCTTGGTCGTTAGCGGAAGGTTCGATTTTAGAATTTCCTTATGGTGCCAGAACTTGTTCCAGGTAATCGCCACTCTTCGGTTAAGTTCTTCAGTGTTTCTTTCCTTATTAAAAGAGATTTGTTTTCCTAAGTATATGTAGTGGTTGACAGACTCGAGAGGTGTGTTATTTATTAAGATGGACGTTGCACTGCGGTTAGACATAATTTTAGTTTTTTCCAGATTCATCTCCAAGCCAGTTTTTATACTAGCCTGGTTTAAATCATTTACCATTTTGTTTAGTTGGAGAGGGGTTTCCGAAAATAAAATTATGTCATCGGCAAATCTAAGATGACTTAAAAAAAATCCATTTATATTAATACCTTGACTGGACCATGGCAGCTCTCTCATTGCATGTTGTAGGACGGCTATGAATAATTTTGGTGAGATCGGGTCTCCTTGACGGACACCTCTCTCTATGTTGATTACTTCGCCTACTCTATCCAGTTTGACTCTACTTGTGCTGTTAGAGTAAATATTTTTTAGGATATTGATATACTTTTCGTTTGTGTTTAGTGCTTTCAGCGATTCCCAGATGCTTTCGTGTGAAATTGAATCAAAAGCTTTTTTGTAGTCGATGAAAGCCAAGTACAGGGGTTTATTAAATTCTAAATATTTTTCTATCATCTGGTCAACCACTTGGATATGATCCATCGTGCTGAACCCGCTTCTGAAACCGGCTTGTTCGATCGGTTGGTGAGCATCGATGACTGGGGCTATTCTTTCAAGTAGACAGGAGGCAAATAGTTTATAAAAACAAGGCATTAGGCTTATAGGACGGTAGTTGCCTATATCAGCTGGGTCACCTTTTTTATAAAGTAGTATAATTTCCGATGCCATCCATTGATGTGGCACAGCTTCTTCGGCAAGTATTTTATTCCATAGGATAGTGATTGGTGTCAGTAGTAGTCTTCGCAACCTTGATACATTCGTTGGTGATTCCATCCGGTCCTGGGCTTTTTTCTGACTTAAGTCTCATTATTTGTTTCCATATTTCATTTTCTGTAAACTGGTGTATTGGAGAGGTATCTGTGTAGCTATAGGAAACCATGTTTTGATTTTGTGTGTCTGTTTGCCTGTATAGATTAGCGTAGAATTCAGTAGCAGCATTTATGATTTCTGTGCGAGATTTGCATTTTTTGTTGCCAGACTTGAGACAAGGAACCCATGTTTTGGCTTGATTAAGCTCTTTATAAGCTTTTTTGGCAGATCTAGTATTACTGAGGTGTCTTTGTAGAGTTAATGCTCTGTAGGTATCGTAGCACCTTTTTATTTCTTTATTGGTAAGTTTATACAAAGTTTTTAGTTTTTCTTTGTCAACTACGCTCAACTTGGGCTTATTTTGTAGTTCGCTTCTTTCTTTCATGAGTTCTAGTGCTTTCGCGGATAGGATTTTGTTCTTATGTGCTCCTTTAATGTTTTTTAGACTTATCTTGATGTAGTGCATGATTTGTTGGTAGTACCCCTCCACATTATAGTTGTTTTGATTTTTTATAAGTTCTGGTATAAAGCTGTAGAGGTTTGAAAGGTACATTTCCTGCTCCGCTAGAGTTTTTAGCTTAGTAGATGTATTAGAGAAATTGCGCCTACTTTTCTTTGTTGAATTTAGGTGTATTGTTGCTCTTAGTAGTCTGTGGTCCGATCCAAAAGAGAAAGATGGTAGTACTTCATAATTAGAGATTATTTGGTGCTTCGTGGTCATGATATAATCGATTTCGTTTCTCGTGTTTTTATCTGGAGAAATCCATGTCCAGCGGTTTTTTGGTTTCAGTTTGAACATTGTATTTATAATTTTTAGGTTGTACTCTTGCGCGTATTGAATTAGTCTCGAACCTCGAGCGCTTCTGATGCCGTAGCCATACTCTCCTGTAGCGGAACGTTCGTACCTTTCTGGAATTCCGATTTGAGCATTAAAATCGCCTATAGAAAATACGTACTCAGTAGATGTGGAATCATGAGCTTTCGTTAAGTCCTCGTAAAAACGGTCTATTTCTTCCTGTGATGAGTTTTCAGTGGAGGCGTACGCTTGAATTACTGCAAAACACAGGCTTTCCATTTTGATTTCCAGTACACACACTCTTTCAGATATTCCAGTAAATTTTATAATGCTATCTTTGTATTTCTTCTTTACTAGAAAACCTACTCCATATAATCCTCTTGTTTGGCCAATGTAGTAGAAGATGTATTCGTCGTCTTCGATTGTCTGTTCTCCTAGGCGGCGAACTTCGCTCAAACCTATTATATCATGCTTAATATCTTCTAGTGCAGCTTTGAGCTCAATATATTTTTGATCAGAAGATAATGATC
Organism: Diarsia dahlii; assembly: GCA_949775195.1. NCBI lineage: Eukaryota > Metazoa > Arthropoda > Insecta > Lepidoptera > Noctuidae > Diarsia > Diarsia dahlii. The sequence goes on along the minus strand of OX459210.1, from coordinate 6,045,493 downwards.
TTACGTTGAGGGTGCAAATGTAGACGGAATTTTTCGTTTTGATAATTGTTCTTGGGGGGTTTTGGTCGAGCTCTCCCGCGGTGACCGGCCGTACTGGGAGATTAGGGGTTGGAAGAGGGTCCGATTTTAATTGCTACGCTGTGTTGTGATCTGATGTCTTCGATTGGCGTTGAGTTGATTCTGTCTGATTGAGAATTAGTTTGCGTTTTTGTATTATATAGTTCATCATGTCCCCTTTATTTTTCTTAGGTGGTTGTTTGCTAGTCTGTTGAACATTTTGGTTGCCAGGGTGGAGCGTCTCCGGGGACTCTGATAGGTTTCTTTTGCTTGACTGTTTCTGGGGGGGGGTTTTGTTGCTCAGTATAATAATTTTGTCGTATTTTAAAAAAGCGGTGTTTCCTGCATCTTTTTCTTTCTGTAGTTGGACTTGTAGCTCTTTACGCTTATTTAAGACTTCGATTGGGTAGTCTTCTTTGAAGTAGGGGAGAGCGGGGCTAAAAGTGCCGGGGGTAAATTGTGCCGACGCGAATATCTCGAAAACAAAAAGAGGTAGTTATACGATCGTATTGTGTCGCGTAATGCCTAACAGTCGGGCACGCGCGGCTGCCATTTTAGTTGCGTCTGCGACGCGGACCGAGTGGCAGTGCATGTGAGGGTCGTCCAGCGCCACGTCAGTAAATATTTTCGTTTCGATACTTTTTGGTCGCAAGCTAGCTTTTTTCGTGCTTTTTATATGAGAGTTTTAGTAAAATGTTTGTTATTTATCCTAGTTTGCTATGCAGTGTAATTTTAATGCTTTGAGCAGAGTGATTTTTATATGTGAGACAAAATTTCAAACTCTCGCTCACGGGGTAAAATGTGCCGTTCATGTGGGGCTGCTTGTGCCGCGGCACAACCAACCCCGACTTAGGGGTTGGTTGTGAAATCTATATGATATTTTGTAATATAGTCCTTAGAGACTGATATTTTAAAAAAAATTATTGATCTCATTCGCATTTTTAATAATTGATCGCATTCGCATAAAAATAAGTACAAACTTTGATTTAAAATATGTTTTTAAGTTTGAAATAATTACATAAGTAAGGGTAATTTGTTTTTTTTAAATTATAATACTTAGAAACTGTTGATTTATAGTAAAAATTATAACAAATAAATATATTATTATAAAATTGATGTCTTTTAAATTCTAAATTAATTTTGATTTATGTAAAACACCTAGCATTATCAACGGCACAACCGACCCCAGCTACAGCACAACTTGCCCCAAAGTGGGGTTGGTAGTGCCTTGCCGCCGCTGTGTAAAAAAAACACTTCTTCTTAAAAACTATGAAAAATGTGCAAAATCTGTAGGTAAATTCGTATTAAAGACTAAATTTGGCTTAGGATGAACCACTACTTTCAGACATAGTACTTGTTTTATCCGAATCATATAAGGATTTGTCAAAATCGGCACGTTCAGCCCCGCTCTCCCTAATAGGAAGTATGTTTAAGGTTTTTTCCGTTTTTTTGTATTTTTAGTTTGAAACCTAAAGTGTTAAATGTTATTATTATCGGTCGAACTTTTCCACCCTTTTTCCCCCTTTTTCCCACGTTTTTGATACTTATATAAAAAAATAAAATACATGAAAGTGAAACTCAAAAAATCAAAAAATCAACATAATCAACCCAATTTTTTCTCAATGTCAATCGTTTGAAATATAGACACTTCCAAAGTGGTAAAAAGAGTTCGAGAGAAAAAAAAAAGCCATTACACATCTTTTAGAACTGGCTAGGAAATGTAACCACACAGGATAAATTCACACCTTCTTTATTCAATACGATCCTCTGTAAATAATCCCATGACTGCTGGTGACAAGACTGAATGGGAGGTATCTGCAACGCTGTCACGGAACAGAGACTGTCGGCAGACCAGTTGTCTTCGAACCAACTTAGACATTCAGCAGCAAAACAATCAACAAGCAAGCCTAACAATCCGGCTTCGCAGAGACCTGTCAACAATACTTCAATGGAGTATCGCAGTACTCAGTTATTGGCTATGGAGGTCAGATAGGCAGTCGCTACATGTAAAATAACTACTGTATTTGCCTGCATCCGGTTAGACTGGAAGTTCACTCCAACCTGATTAGTGTTGAGGTTGGATCAGACGAACCGCTGCAGTGGATTGGATGGCACGATGACGAAGAAACAAAATCCACCTTGTATACTTTCACCAATGGTTTTAATTGACAGATAACAATATTCTGATAGGTTTTACAGAGTCGATTCAAATGATATAATATGATTATAATGGATGCGACTAAATATGCAAGGACAAGTATTACACAGAAAAAGGTAACAAGAGAAACGGAAGAGATAGCTGTCATCGTCAGTTAAAAGGAAACGGAACACAGACTATGCTAAACATACATTACTAAGAATGTTGTCAACATACGTACTACATAATTAAATTCCAACAATTAGGTCAAGTCTAGGCAGATGATGACGTCGCGATAAAAGGTGCTTCCTAACTTTACAATTTGTCCTTAAGGCGACACTAAATGCCAGCAACCTAGAGCGAAGCGCCACACACATTTATTTCTTTAACTCTAAGTCTAAAATCACATCAAATTTGAAAAATTCAAAACACTATCATGCTAGTATTAATACCTCGCGCCACGTAAAAAGAGCGCTGAGCGCAGTGGAGGGGATACTGTTGCGCACGATAAACAGTCGCGTTCTGAAGTACTAGGCTACTCTGACTGTGTTAAGTGTAATTGTAATATTGTTAGTGAAGGATTTGGGGACTATCGGGAGCACAATGAAAGATGGACTTCACCAAGACACGTATATTTGGAGACTGGCGCGCGGCTTGCAACGGCCATTGACTTAAATCTAAATACCCACTTATACGAATATATCACACCTCCACCACAATACAACAGTATCTATAAGTATCTAAGTATAATAATTAATATACTAACAATATTACAACTAATACTTAACAATACTTTTAATCCTAACAACACTATATTGACACTAAACACTAGAACTAATACCTAACAGCAATATTAACCTAATAACACTTTAATAACATTAAGCAACTACAACTTTTACTTAGCAACAATTTCTATATAATGTAAGATGAGTAATTCTTAAGTGTCCGTTTCGACCGCGCGGCCACGACGTTTTTTACCAAGTTTACCAAGTTTATGTAAAAGTTTGTAAAAGTTGATTCCCAAAACCATAAATTTGTCAAAGTTATGGTTACAAAGTTTTAAGGGTTTGAACGTGGCCGCGCCATCGAAACGCGGAGAACCGCGCGGCCACGGAGATCTTTAAAACTAAGCGTTGCAGAGACCTGCAATTTAGGTAAATAACAGATTCAATATGTAAAAAATTTGTAAAAATATAGAAAAAAATCCTAGGTTTATATTTTAGGAGCTGTAACACTAAAACCCCATGGCCGCGCCATTGAAACGGTGAAAACCACGTTATCGCCGATATCTCGCTGAAAAAGCATCGTAGAGGTCTGGAGTTTCTTGTAAAACATAGATTTGAATTTGTCAAATCATGTAAAAATACAAAAAAAAACCTTAGGTTTTTACTTTAGGTGCTATAAGACTAAAACGCCATGGCCGCGCCATTGAAACGGTGAAAAATACGTTATCGTCGATATCTCGCTGAAAAAGCGTCGTAGAGGTCTGAAGTTTCTTGTAAAACATAGATTTGAATTTGTCAAATCATGTAAAAATACAAAAAAAAACCCTAGGTTTATATTTTAGGTGCTATAAGACTAAAACGCCATGGCCGCGCCATTGAAACGGTGAAAAATACGTTATCGCCGATATCTCACTGAAAAAGCGTCGTAGAGGTCTGAAGTTTCTTGTAAAACATAGATTTGAATTTGTCAAATCATGTAAAAATACAAAAAAAAACTCTAGGTTTATTGTTTAGGTGCTATAAGACTAAAACGCCATGGCCGCGCCATTGAAACGGTAAAAAACCGCGTTATCGCCGATATCTCGCTGAAAAAGCATCGCAGAGGGCTGAAGTTGTTTGTAAAGCAATGATTTGAATTTGTCAAAAATTGGAAAAATACACAATACAATTCTAGGTTTATATTTTAGGAGCAGTAAGGCTAAAACCCCATGGCCGAAACGGTGAAAATCACGTTATCGCCGATATCTCGCTGAAAAAGCATCGTAGAGGTCTAAAGTTTCTTGTAAAACCAAGATTTGAATTTATCAATTTTTTTTTAAATACACAAAATAATCCTAGGTTTATATATCAGGAGCTGTAGTACGATATCGTTTAGAACCTTTGTTGTTTCGATAGGGTGACCATGACTTTGTGTTTACAGCAAAACTTTCCACCTATTGCATTTCCCTAGAAATTATTTCTAAATGCTTCTAAATTAAATTAAAATGAAACGATAAGATACAAAAACATATAATTATGTTTATTTCTTATTAAAAATCATATAAATCACAGATTGTTTACTTAAACTAAGATTTTTTAAATTATATAATTATTTAACATCTTAATCATCTATTAGACCATATACCGATAAGATAAAAAAATATATATGTCGGCTAACGGGATAATTTTTAGCAATATTCGTTGGTTAACAGTGGGCGTCGGTGGGTAGTGTTGGATGAAGAAACTAGACTCGTACACTCAATCAATAGTCCTAAGCACAGTAGATCTAGATAGTTAGACACACAAACTCTGTAGGTAGGTACGTATTTCAGAACACACGATGGTTTCAGCGGTTTCACGCGCCCGCCGCTCGCGCCTGTCTACTCAATAGTGACGTACCGACGCGACCGGCCCACGCGCGCGCTCACCAATGACTCCATCAAGCGCCACCAGATGGCGCTGGCGTACTGAATACGACACGATGCCGACACGGCCATCCTGCTTTCACACGTCCTCGTGTGATCATTACTCTGCGAACAAACGCTTGCACACACACTTCCACAAGTTTGCTTTGTTCCACTCGGTCACTCCTGAACAAACTCAAAATTCATAAAATCGTTGAAAATAAGAAATTCAAACCCCCTTTTTTAAATTTAAATCAAAACCCTTCAATTACATCAAACATAATAACGGAAAATTAAAAATAATCCAAAATACAACACCCTCGGCCACGTACCATCGCTCGATTCTACCTTTTAAACTCTACTGCGACAAAAACTGACAAGCTTACAGAAACCCTCGAGTAAGACCACTAACGCCACGGCTCTCCAGCCGACCAGCAATCACATTGCTCTCACACGGCACTCCAGCCGACCAGCAAACGCATTACTCGCACGGACTCTCCAGCCGATCAGTAATCGCGTTGCCCACACACGGCACCATAGCCGACCAGCAAACGCATTGCTCTCACGGACTCTCCAGCCGATCAGCAATCGCGTTGCCCTCACACGGCACTCCAGCCGTCCAGCAATCGCATTGTTCTCACGGACTCTCAAGCCGATCAACAATCGCGTTGCCTGCGCATCCATCACATGGATCGCCCGTGTGCATCACGCATGACTACACACTATGGTCTCTCCAGACCACGATCTCCGCCAGAGTTGAACGCGCACCGCGCACCCACGTTCAACAAACAAAAGACACCGATATCTACCGGGCTACGACTACGTAACAACTACTGGTACGGTCGAACACAATAGGGCCTATAGAAACCCTTACTCGATTTTCCACCATAACTCCAACTTGCTCATCATCATTAAAATTCTTATCAACATCGACTGGTACGTGACCCGCTGGCATCTTCTTAAGCATATCGTGTGCATATTTTTAAACACGCTTAGAATTGAAAGTTTTTCAGTTGAAAATACTTATCTTGTACCTACAAGACAAAGTAGTAACGGTGGTAAAGTTCAAAACTAGCCACACTATAATTTTTTTATGTACAATAAGTATATACGTCATGCTCTATCATGGAAAGGAAGAAAGAAAGATAAAAAAATATTTGTTGCAGAAACAAAATAAATTGATGTTGGAATCCGTGAGTTAATTACAGGGGTTATTTCAGGCATAATTCATTATTTCAAATCCTTTAGACAAATTCAATACAATCACTTTTTTTACTGAATAATCGGTGATTTATTATGTTTTTTTATAATTAAAAAAAAGTAAACTAAAATGAAACGTTATGAAGCAAAAATATAATAATGTTTATAAGAAACATTTCAATTAAAGAACGAACCAATGAAAGAACTTATCATTTTAATTTAATTTAGAATGCTTGAGAAATAATTTCCAAACATTATGGATAAAGTTTTCTGTAAACACAAAGTCATGGTCACCCTATCGAAACAACAAAGGTTCTAAGCGATATCGTACTACAGCTCCTGATATATAAACCTAGGGTTTTTTTTTGTATTTTTACATGATTTGACAAATTCAAATCTATGTTTTACAAGAAACTTCAGACCTCTACGACGCTTTTTCAGCGAGATATCGGCGATAACGTATTTTTCACCGTTTCAATGGCGCGGCCATGGCGTTTTAGTCTTGTAGCACCTAAAATATAAACCTAGGGTTTTTTTTTTGTATTTTTACATGATTTGACAAATTCAAATCTATGTTTTACAAGAAACTTCAGACCTCTACGACGCTTTTTCAGCGAGATATCGGCGATAACGTATTTTTCACCGTTTCAATGGCGCGGCCATGGCGTTTTAGTCTTATAGCACCTAAAATATAAACCTAGGGTTTTTTTTTGTATTTTTACATGATTTGACAAATTCAAATCTATGTTTTACAAGAAACTTCAGACCTCTACGACGCTTTTTCAGCGAGATATCGGCGATAACGTGGTTTTCACCGTTTCAATGGCGCGGCCATGGGGTTTTAGTGTTACAGCTCCTAAAATATAAACCTAGGATTTTTTTCTATATTTTTACAAATTTTTTACATATTGAATCTGTTATTTACCTAAATTGCAGGTCTCTGCAACGCTTAGTTTTAAAGATCTCCGTGGCCGCGCGGTTCTCCGCGTTTCGATGGCGCGGCCACGTTCAAACCCTTATAACTTTGTAACCATAACTTTGACAAATTTATGGTTTTGGGAATCAACTTTTACAAACTTTTACATAAACTTGGTAATTTTTTTTTTTAAAAAAAACGTCGTGGCCGCGCGGTCGAAACGGACACATTCTTAACTAGTTATGCAATTCTAAATCTATCTACTGGTTTACGTGTTCGCTTAGGAGAACCATTCTCCGGCGGCGGAGGTTGTGGTTGTGCGTTAATCAAAGAATCATCAGGAGTACTAATCTCCGGATTTGAACTATCCCCCTTATTCCCGATAGTCACCGCTGGTGAGGCTACCTTTTCTACCCGTTCTAGCCCCTTGCTTAGTGGCTCGACCACACTCTCTCCCCCATGATCTCCATTGTCGACAGTCTCTGGACAGGTAACATCAGATAAGCGTGACCTGCGGCGCATTTGATCTACATGTCGTTTTAGCGTTTGACCGTTATCCTTTACCACTGAGTATCGACGGGCACTGTCTACTCGTTCTACGGTACCTTTCACCCACCTATCACTAACACCATACTCACGAGCCCAAACTGAATCACCCTCCCTAAAACTGCGGTGTGTTCCCCCCGCGAATTCCATTTGTCGTGTCTGGGCTTGTTGGACCCTGTCTTTGGTGACTTGGTTGGTACGCAGTAAATCAAGTCTGGAGCGCAATGGTCGTCTCTGCAACAGCATAGCCGGTGTTTCCCCGGTAGTGCTGTGCACCGTGTTTCGGTATGCTAACAAAAAGGTTTGTAGTGCTGTGTCGACATCTACACCATCTCTATACGCTTTCTTAATAGCCCGCTTGCAAAGTTTGACTGCATTCTCTGCCGCCCCGTTTGATGATGGATGGTAGACTGGTGAAAAAGACTGTTTAATGCCGTTGTTAATTAAGAAGGCTTTAAACTCCATACTAGTAAATGGTGGGCCTTGATCAGATACTAATTCTTCTGGCAACCCAAACCTTGCAAATGTAGTTCTCAAAACCTTTATAACATTTGAAGCATTAGTTCTTGTCATCTCAAAAACTTCTAACCATTTTGAAGAAGAATCAATAATAACTAAGAAGGTAAGGCCCTTGTATGGCCCTAGAAAGTCAATGTGAACCCTTGTCCAGGGGCGCGCGTGATACTGCCATGGCTGTATCGGTGCCCGTGGCGGCGCGTCCGCCTCCGCTGCACAAGTCTCACATTGTTTACATAACGCTTCCACCGCAGCGTCGATATTAGGCCACCATACATAACTACGTGCCATGCTTTTTGTTTTTACAATCCCCATGTGACTGCTATGAAGTTGTTTTAAAACATTATTCTGTAACGCGGATGGTATAACCATACGATAACCCCACATAATGCAACCACACTCCGTATATAACTCATTACGCCTCATAAAGAATGGTTTCATATTTTCTGTATCTACACCGGTTGATGGCCACCCTGATTGTATGTAAACTAAAATCCTACTTAACACTTTATCTACAGCCGTCGCTTTCCTAACGTCTTGGCTCGTAGTTGGCAAAAAATTTTCTACGAAATTAACATAGGTGTTTTCGTTTTGTGATTTAACGTTTTCGTTACACCCTTTGTACGGTAGTCGTGATAATGCGTCGGCACAATTCTTACTCGAAGATACATATTCAATGTCATAAGTATACCCAGCCAATAAAACTGCCCAACGCTGTAACCTAGACGCGGCCATCACTGGAATACCGACTTTGTCACCAAAAATATAAGTGAGAGGCTTGTGATCGGTTCTTAATATAAATTTACGACCATAAAGATATTGATGAAATTTACGAATTCCGAACACAATAGCGAGTGCCTCTCGGTCTATCTGTGAGTAGCCGCGCTCGGCTTGCGTGAGCGAGCGCGATGCGTACGCGACGGGTCGCTCGCCCCTTGCCGTAGTGTGCGATATTACTGCTCCTATCCCTACACTGCTCGCGTCTGTTGTCAAAATGATGGGTAACTCCGGTGTGTAGTGCATTAGCACTTCACTACATGTTAATAAATGCTTCACTTTACTGAACGCATCTTCACATTCTCTATTCCAGCTATACGAGGTTCCCGCTTTGAGCAACCTATACAATGGCGCGAGAATTGTACTTACATTCCTTATAAATTTCCCATAGTACATCACCATACCAATGAAAGCTCTTAGTTCGGATATATTCGTGGGAGCTGGAGTTTTAACTATTGCTTTTACTTTATCTTGGCACGTGTGAACCCCATCTTTACTAATCGTGTGACCTAAATAGTTAACTGATTCAGCAAAAAATACACATTTTTCTTTTTTTACTTTAAGCCCATATTTATTCAACCGATCAAATACCTTGCACAAGTTACGCATATGTGCTTCTTTTGTGGGCCCCGTTATTATAATGTCATCCAAAAACACACCCACATGTGGTACATCTGCAAACAACTGCTCTAAATGCCTTTGAAAAATGCCCGGACTTGATGCTAACCCGTACACTAGCCTGTTATACATAAATAATCCCTTATGAGTGTTAATCACTGTAAATTTTTTTGTTTCATCCAGCTCAAATTGAGCATATGCTTGTGAAAGGTCAATTTTACTGAAATGCTGGCCACCCTTTAAACTAAGTAGTAATTCCTCTACTCTGGGTAACGGATAACGGTCAACTTCTATTACTTTGTTTAAAGTTAATTTATAATCAGCGCAAACTCTAATGTTACCGTCCTTCTTGACGACCGGCACGATGGGTGTTGCCCAATCAGAACGCTCCACAGGAGAGAGAATGCCGTCCCGCTGTAGCTGGTCAAGCGCGCGTTCGACCGGCTCGCGCAGTGCGTACGCCAGCGGGCGCGCGCGCATGAACACGGGCCGCGCCCCCTCGCGCACATGCACGCTCACCGTGCCGCCGGTGAACCGGCCCAGCCCGTCCGCGAACACTTCAGAGTATTTGGAACTGAAAGCAGCCACGTCAAATACATTGTTTTTATATATCACAACATCATTACTATTACAATCGTACGTTACTGTAGGTAATTGTATTTTTAATTCTGCCATCCACTGTCGGCCTAATAGGAGTGTTTTGCCATTCTCAACAACATATAAATCTAAATGTTTATGCCAATTTTTATGCTTAACTAATGGTTGTATAACTCCAAGGGGTTTTACTAACTCGCCCGTATAATACCTTAATGTTAAATTACTTGGCTTAAGTTTTACATAATTAAACAATCTATTATAACACTCCCAGCTTATGCATGACACAGCACTGCCGGTATCGCATTCCATCTTAATATCAATACCATTTACATTTAGTTCGACATAAATAGGGCTACACTGCGTCGCTGTAAGTTTACAAACATCAATTATTACCTCATCGCTCTCTGCGCCGTCACTTTCATTAGCATTCCTTATTTGAATGACGTCCATATCTACGTTGTTGTGTTCCGATACATTGGGACACATACGTCGCAAATGTCCTACTTGGTTGCACACACGACACACATAACGCCCGAACTTGCACTTGCTCGCGTCGTGACGCCCGCCGCACACTCGACACTGCTGTTGCTGCGCGCGCTCACCCTGTTTGGGTGCGGGCGCTGCCGCTGCGCGTGCGCCGCACCACCGTGCGCTAGACGTATCTAACGGCGCTGTCGCTCCGCGGACGTCACGAGTGGCCACCGGCGTCGTTACCTTCCGCCGCGCCCCCGCTGACATCGCTTGACACGTCACCGTCGTCGTGGATGCACCCTCGCTTCTCGACCCACTCTGCCCTTCAACGGCCGCGGCGTCTTTTTCTGCTGCCTCCATACTAACCGCCAACTTATACGCCTTTCCAAAGTCCAAGTTGCTCTCGGCGAACAACCGCTGTCGTATGGTATCATTGGTTATGCCACACGCTAGCTGATCTCTCAAGCTTTCTTCCAGCCAAGTCCCGAATTCACATGTTTTCGACATTTTCTTTAAGATAGCCGAGTATTCCGAAATAGTTTCACCTTCTTTTTGTTTTCTATGTCGAAACTTGTACCGCTCCGCTAACTCACTTGGCTTTGGTTGCAAGTGTTTTTCCATGACGTCAACGATTTGTGCCAACGTTTTGTTTTTAGGTTTAACCGGCGTGCACAAATTAACGAGGAGTTCATAACACTCCGCCCCCATCACTGTTATCAATGTTGGCACTTGTAATTCGCTAGGAATCTTGTTCACTACAAAATACTGTTCTAAGCGTTCCACGTACAACCGCCAATCGTCACTGTGGACTTTGAACTCGGTGATTTTACCGATCGACATTTCGGATAATTACGATACTGTGAACTGTATTATTGTTTTATTGCACTAATCACGCGTGGAATCGTCTGTTCTCGTCGCCACTGAAGGATTTGGGGACTATCGGGAGCACAATGAAAGATGGACTTCACCAAGACACGTATATTTGGAGACTGGCGCGCGGCTTGCAACGGCCATTGACTTAAATCTAAATACCCACTTATACGAATATATCACAGTTAGAATCCTAATTCAAATTTCACTAGCTCCTTAGTACTTTGGAATAAGCTGAAATTTGAAAAAAAATAGTCATGTCGCGCCATGTAAAAAGAACGCTGACAGTTATGTCAACATAACTGTCAGCGTTCTTTTTACATGGCGCGACTGAGGCGCGACCTATAAATAACCTGTAGTATTTTTAAAATCACTTTTCATGATTCTAGACTTGATTAAGAGAATTAAGTTAAGAGAATTGCTGATTAAAGATAAGCTTTATTTCAGACAAGTGTCCATACTTGTGTTAATTTCATAATTATTGCTTTATTTTTCAGCTACCAACTGCTTGGTCATTGTTATTCGCGGTACAGAATTTCATCAAAAACATGATCAAAAAACTTGGTGGACACGACTTGGTTGACTGGAGGGAAGAGGACACCGTCTGCATATCAAAGTTGAGTATAATGGAACCTAGAAACCTACACACCAAAGCATAGTTAGTAGACATAGTTGATAGGTATGGCCTTCGGTTTTGATGTGTATTTTTTTTTTATTATTGATAGGTTCGCGTTTGACCACTATCTCACCTGATGGAAAGTGATGATGCGGTCGACGATGGAGCACGCTTACCTAGAAGTAACCTATTCAGACCCCTAGGTTATAGCTATCAGGAAATACAGACTCTGGCAGGGAATTCCACTCCTTAGCTGTACGCACAATGAAAGTATTCCCAAACCGTTTAGTGCGTATGGGTGGGATGTCCACCATATAACGGTGGCGCATCGCCGTACGTCTTGTAGTCCGATGATGGAACGGGCTTGGCGGAATTAGATCGTGCAATTCCCTCGCACACTCTCCGAAATGTAACCGATAGAAAACCGAAAGGCTAGCTACTCGTCGCCGATGTTCAAGGCTCTGGAGCTTTGACTTGACAAGCGCGTCATTGCCGATGAGCCTCTTGGCTCGTTTCTCAATTGACTCTAGCGCATCAAGCTGGTATTTAGCGGATCCATCCCAGAGATGAGAGCAGTACTCCACAAACGATCGGACTTGCGCTTGATATAAGTTGAGGAGCTGTTTCGGTGTGAAATACTGTCTCACCTTTGCTAGGATTCCCAGCTTCTTGGCAGCCAGTTTAGCCTTAGCCTCGATGAACGGACCGAAATTGAGGGTTGACGTAAACGTAACTCCAAGAAGCTCAATGGGTATATGGCCTATTATTTGCCGCGGCAAATCGCAGTGCGGCGGGTGGAGCTCCGGCAACTTGCCGGAGCTCCACCCGCCCTCATGGCGATATGGTGACAGCGACTGTCGCAACACAGCGCTGGGTATGTCAAAATTGCGGTTTCCTCTTTGAGGAGTGGATAGAGCGGCGCCACGGGCGTCCTCACCTTCTGCCTGACGCAGGTACTCACTGAACACGATTGTTTTGTTTGATTTGGCGGAAGATGAGAGAATAGAAAGGCCGAACGCGTGAGAGAGAGGGAAACCTCACGCCTCAGTCGCCGTAAAAAAGATGTCCGGGTCGGAAGTCGCAGGGCGATTCCCAGTCACCAAAGGCGCGGGCCTGCGGACGGTAAACGTTGGGTGGCTCGCAGCCCGATTAGAACCAGGCCTGAGTCGGCGGTGCGTTGTGTACCACGTGCGCCTCATGGAGTTGCCAGCAGCAGCACAGTAGAGGGGACCCACTAGCTAGGGAACAACTTGAGAATCATAAAAAGCATATTAATAATGCCATGCTCAATAGTATCCTTATTTAGTAAAAACTCAAAATGATAATCCATAATAATTTTATTCTTTCAGATAACATCCTGATTGCTGCACTCAACAGGCACAGCTAATTCAACCAGTAACCACATATTTTGGGAGGTAAGTACTGGAGTTATAAGTACTATTAGATTCAATAATCTACTAAGTAAGGCATCACCTGGCATGAAAACTTCCATATTTTTACTAATTTACTTCCACTTATCCAAAATCCTATCAGCCCATTATGTCGTACAAAAGCATGGGGGGGGGGGTTGCTTCTATCACTATCCATTATTACTGTTTGAGCTTACAGGTTGCTCAGAGAAATAATATTGGCAATAGTATGTTTGTGGAATTGGTACTTATTCTGCAATCTCTGCCGTGCCTTCAAACAGCAGCAGTCACACACACTGTATAAGCATATTATTAGACCATGTTACATGACTTACCAAATCTTGTAAGCAATTTACCCAACTAGAAGACAATAACCCCCCCCCCCCCATTAAACCCTTGAGCAATGCACTACACCTCATAAAAAAACACACATCTTAATGGACGGAATCTTAGCAAATGTTACCCCCCTGGTGACAACTGAGAAACAGACTTCCCATTTGTCCCCTTGTTTTTTTTTTTTGGTGGGTCGAAAATCATCGAATGACCCCCCCCCGCTCTTGGGCAGAGCGAAGGGGAGTGTCAGACTTCTACTGACTAAAAACCGAACCCATGTTCCTTCTTTGCCCTTGCGCCGAGGCCACGTCATCTAGTACAAAAATCCCCTCTAGTCAGTTTTCAAAGGTAAAAATTGGGACAATTCCCAGCTGTCACCCCGGAGGACAGGGCTAGAGGGTCCCCTCTATTGGGAATAATTCGCCTGCTTCCAAGTTTTGTTTGATTTAAAATGTGCTTGTTTTTTGCTTGGCAGTTTTTTCAGTCGGGTTTTTTTTATTTTAATGGGCTTACTCTTGACGATGGAGCGAGCTTACCCAGAAGAAGCCTATGTACTCGCGACTTAAATAGATTGGGGTTATATGAACTCCGGAAAACCGACGCAGGCAAGGAGTTCCACTGTTTGGCTGTGCGCATAATAAAAGAATTAGCAAAGCGCTTCGTCCGAATGTGTGGAACATCGACCAGGTATGGGTGAAAACCTGTAGTACGTCTAGTCTCCCGATGGATGAAGGGAGATGGTGGAATCAGCCTGTGGAGCTCCTGTGCACACTCTCCGAAGTACAGTCAGTAGAAGACCGACATGGCAGACATGCAACTTTGCGGCGGTGGGCCAGGCGGGTCCCCTTTGTTGTTTCGAACACCGCTGTTGCGAGACACGCTGTTGCGAATTATTTTTCCACTGTCTTACACATGGAGCAAAATAACCAGTGGAGAAAGTATGGGCACGTTTTTGTTCTAAATCAAAGTCACTAATATACTGCGGGGGGAGAGGTACGTTTCGGACTCTGTGATTGGTTGACGAACTGACAACCAAATGACAACTCATTCTCTAGGGATTCCATAAAAGTAATTGAAAAAGTATCGATATCGATAATTGTTTGACTTATTAGTATTATAACGATTTGTTTGCAATACAGAGATTACGGGTTCGATTTTGAAATAAAACAGGTAATTATTAAACTTAGAAGACTGTATTTAAAAAAATATAATATATTTACTGGTTTTTAAAATGGATTAGTTTTGAATATGTTTTTCTTATAATTATAATCCTTTGGATTTGTATTATTTTTCGTAATAAATGTCAGTCGAGTATCAATATATTTTTTTGCTACACATGAAGCTAAATCAATTATATGGTTAGTCGATTCTACGTCAAATTGGTGAAAAAAGTAAAAGCAAATTAGTTCAAATTAATTTTGTGTGTCATTTCGTGATCATGATATCACGGGGGTAGCAAAGGGGGGTTAAAATATCGGTCATTTTTTGCCTAGGACGATCCGTTTTCAAGATATTATTTGTATTTAACTTATTTTGGTACAATAATTTAAAACGCCCATAACTCGGAAACGGTGCATCGTAGGACCATGCTTCTCGGACCCTAAATGGTGTATATGGCGCAGGTTAACCCGATACTGCAATAAAATTGGTAATAAAAAAAATTAAGTCCTCGTTCCATAGCTACAATCCAACAATTTTTTTTTATCCCTATCGTGTCAGTTTTTTCATTTTTGCATCTGCACGCACGCCACTGCCAGCAATGTGTTCACATGCCGATGCGCGTATTGGCCACCTTTACTCCATAACTAAAATTGATAACGTCTGTTCCATCATACCTACACTGGCCTATATAAAAACATTTAAAAAAACATAATTGTCTAGGATTGCAATGATTCAAATAGATTATAATATAATATTCCACAACTATCACACAACGCCATCTAGTCCCAAGCTAAGCAGAGCTTGTGTTATGGGTACTAGACAACTGATAAACATACTTATATATTTCTAAATACATACATATTATAGATAAATTACACCCAGACACAGAACAAATGATCGTGCTCATCACACAAACATTTGTCCTGGGTGGGAATCGAACCCACGACCTCCAGCATAGCAGTTAGGGTCACTAACCACTAGACCAACAGGCCAGTCAGATTACAAGCAACGTGTCTAAATTTTGTGTAAAAGGCAGGCAGATATATCTTACACTTAATTTTTTTACTGTTATGTACAAGTTTATGCCAGTATTATACACATTTGCGAGTAAAGCCAAGAGAATAAGCATGTTTGAAAATATAGCAATAATGAAACTAAAAAATATAAGGTATTTTAAGAACTTATACTTTAAATTATATCGATACCATAAACCGTCGCGATACTGCGAACTCGAACATCACTATCATGAAAGAAAGAGACAACTGCATTAGTGCAAATCAGTGTACCAGAAAGAGACAGCAATTATATGATTATTTTTTCATTGTTTTGATCAAATTGAATAGAAAACCACGTATCTGTGCAATGTTATCCCATCTTTTGTGTAACTTGAAGTAGTAGTACACTTTCCACACCATTTAATTGCACAACTAGGCATTATTTTTCGTAATAAATGCTTTCAAAACGGGAGCGCGTGACGTTCGTGCGTTAGCCTACAATTTTTGCGACTGAGCACAATTTCGCCGCGTACGCTTGATATAGTGTATGTTTGGCGCCCGCGGTAGCCCCCGCACGCGCTCTCCACTGGTTATTGTGCTCCATGGTCTTACAGGTTCGAAAACTCATGGACTCGAATCTCGAATGAAGTAGCCGCGAAAGACGCTGTTTCGAAAAACATTTTCACTGCCTCATACGCCCGAATGCTTGTGATTTCGATTTATTTGGTCATAAAGTGTACAGAAAAATATTTAAGCAGTAATTAAATAAAATCAACAAATTCGGTGTCGACATCATCATTTAATATTATTATTTTCAATTTATATTCAATTTTTGAAAAAATTAAAAAATATTCCTTTCTCATTTCTGAAGGACTGAACAAAAATAACCCAAAGTCAGCCCAGCTTCGTGGAGCTGAAAATACTCCTACCGTCGCGGAGCTGAAAATAACTTAAATTGTAATATTTAATTAATAAAAAAAAAGTGAAAAATAAACTTCAAAAGAAAAATCAGCTTCTGAAGTCGGTGACATTTGTTTGTTTGATTTGGCTTTTTTTGCCACCGACTTCAGAAGCTGATTTTTCTTTTGAAGTTTATTTTTCACTTTTTGGTGTTTTTGAAGTCGGTTGTTTTTTTTTGCAAAACAGTTTTTTATTTTTTCATTTTTAGTTGTGTATCTTATTAGAAATATTTACTATGAAACCTATGCTTGTATAGCGTCAGAAAAAGCACGAAACACGTAATACGTGCAATGTTTGAAGGTTGCCCTCGATTTCTCTTTGATTCCATCACCAGGATCTGGTTTCCATATCATGGTACCACTCTTGAAATATCTCCGTTCCAATAAAAAAAGAATCATCAAAATTGGTTCATAAACGACGAAGTTATTCGCGAACACACTTAGAGAAACGAACGAAAAATGTTCATAAATTATAAAAAAATGGTCATAAAATGAAAAGTACTGGGCCAAACCATGCTAAATTTTTATGGGACCAAATGGCAACTATTTTGCATCAAACTAAAAAAGAATCACGGATATTCCTTAGTTATGTTTATTTTGAGTTACTTATTTTATTCTTTTTCAATTAGATTTTTACCGTCGTCGTGGGCTTTTTTCAAAATTTTTAATTTTGCTTGTTTTTATTTCAGACTTTTTAGAGAGCTTAAATGAATTTTATTGTAAAACAGAATTGTAATCGGACATTTCGTTTTAATTATATTGCAATCTTGTTTTTCACTAATATTGTGGCGCCCCCTAGTGAGTTACAGACGTAATTTTTATTATTTGGGAACATGCATTTAGCTACCACGTACACATTGCTGAAAACAGAATTGTAATCGGACATTTCGTTTTGATTATATTGCAACCATTGACTTATATATTACTGCGTAAGGACTGGGCGGACCGCATGATAAAATGACGCCTCGAATTTGGTCCCAAATAGGTCTTGACTAAACCGAAGTTTAAAAGAAAATGAAAATTAAAAATTAAAATTTAACATTATTTTTTATTAACATTTTAATGAAAGCTTTATTTAATTTCTTTAAACCTCGATAATACCACGCCACGACGCTCTAACAAGGTTACGTTTACGAGCAGCCTGATTAGTTCTTATAGATGACGTTAGTGTTTCTTTGTATGGGGATCGCATCGAGCAAAATGTTCGGACGACCGTATCTTTAGTTTTTATATCAATGATTGCAACATTGTTTTGCACTAATACGGGTATTGTGGCGCCCCCTAGTGAGTTACAGCCATGACACCTGTCTAAGAACATGAACTCATCGAGCACAAACCCGTTTTTGAAAACCGCATCAAAATCGGATCATTAGTTTAAAAGATAGGTGGGGAACTTAAAAAAAGTGCACATACATCTCTCACCCTAAACGCATGTATCTGCTCCGTTCCGTCGTGGGTAAAAATTAAGTCAATACCTACCTAAGTTTTAGGACGGAAAAGTTCCAGCTTTGTTTGGGATATTATGTTCAGTTCATATTACATTATATTCACGTGATCAGAGGGAGTGATGGCGCTTATAACGTCGATTTTGAAAAAAAAAAATTGTATCATGTTGGCCGGGTCAGAGCCCATTCGTCCCCTAAAATTCGTCCCCCAGCATAAAAGTTGTAGTAGATTCGGCCCCTATATACGTGCCCATTGGTCTCCTGGTAGGGGACCAATTAATATTTTAATAAAAAATATTATTTTTAAGGTACCCATTCGTCCCCTCTAATATATATACAACATAAGTTAAAGATTCGGCACCTATTCAGGTGCCTACTGGTCCCCTGAGATAAAATTAGCTATATTTTACATAAGAAACGGTTAACATAGTACACTTGTGAACAGTTTATTAACGGAATTAATTTAATAAATCATAACAGATCATTGAAAAAAGAGCTATGATGAATGATAATCCGTCATGATAATAATATAACCTGTCGATAGGCTTACGATGTAAAATTGTCTCACTACAAATGGCTTGTTAAAAAAACTGGTATCTCAATGGAGAAATATAGTTCACATTAAATGGGAATCCTTGACTTCCACAGTAAAGTTTTGGAATGAAGTCATGCAATATAAAGATGCTGCTGATAATAACCCCTTTGCAGAGTTATGTGAGTTTGCAATGTCTCTTATAACATTGCCGCATTCAAATGCGGACTTAAAATGCGGACGAATTCAGCCAAATGAGTCTGGTAAAAACAAAACTCCGAAACCGTTTGGCGGTGAGAACCCTGAATGCCATTTTGTACGTTAGGTTCGGCCTAAAAATAGCAGGAAAGTGCTGTTACTCTTACACTGTTCCAGACAATGTACTACGCAGTATCGGAACCAAAGAGTGTTACGACTCCGGCTCTCAGCTTTCCACATCAGCTGATGTTGATGAAGATGAAGACCTTGATATTCTATTCCCTTGATTTAATTTCTCAATAAATACTGATACCTAATTATGTTGGGATTTTTTAGAGAAGGTAAGCGTATTTTTGGCATATTTTTTACACCAATCTAGCATATTTTGAAGTAGTTGAGTTGGCAACACTGATAGTTTGTTAGATTTAAGTTATTATGATTTTGCATGTATGTAGTTGGTAAATATACAAAAAATACGGTTATTTTAGCCAATTTTTATGTAGGTACTTCTAGTTAAAATTTATTAGATTTAAGTTATTACGATTTTGCATGTAGTTGGTAAATATACAAAAAAAATAAGAAGTGATTATTTACTGTTGTTAAGTGTTCTGTTGATTTATTTGATGGTCAATCAAGGCTGATTTTTGTAAAAGAGTTGTATTTTGTTAGTTTCTAGGACATTGTGATTTTGTATGTGTTAATCTTATTTGAAATAAACATGATATCTACCGATATACTGTATTTTTTATTTTAGCCCTTTCTGCGCGACTGTACCAGGACTACCAAGCTGCAGTATACACATATGCATGTACTTATATTAGAAGAATGAATAAAAATAAATATTCTTCAGGGGACGAATGGGCCCCTCAAAAGTTCTAGGGGACGAGTGGGCACAGGGTGCAAATCTTAGGGGACGAATGGGCTCTGACCCGCCACGCCGGCAAGACGCGGGCAGAAGCTAGGCAATAATTATCTTTGTAATGCAACTCTTTCCTTAAATCCTCCCGATGAAAATACACTACTTTCAGAAGCTCCTATAAAAGTTATTAATAAAAGTCGTTAAAACGCCTGTACGTCACATCAATTGTTGACGGCTTTTCTTCTCAGAACGATTGCTAACAATATTTTTGCAGGCACTTAGTGGCTTATGAATAACATACTTATTTCAGGATAACCACAGTCAAGTTTTATCCATTTATAAAACTTGACTACTACCTGTTACGACTGTAAAGATCTACTACCAAATCGTTGTTGAGGTTCTAACACAATCGTAAGTCAAAAACAGCAACTTAACAGGATAGTGAATAAACTGTACAGTTTAAAACCATTTACAAATACAAATTAAATACAAAATATTTATTTCCGTAAAGCAATATTTCTTACATTAGTTGATGATTTGGAGTCTCCTTTTAAGCAAATAATGCCTGAGACTCCATGACTCCACTCCATTTCTTAGTTTGTGTGTTAATTAAATTGAATTTAGACAATAATATAATGGACACATTGCTTATTTTGGGTTGGAAGACGCGTTGTCTTCTGATTCTCAAACAAACGGATACCTAATAAAAAACCGACTTCAAAAAAAACACACTCAAAAGTGAAAAATAAACTTGAGAAGAAAAATCAGTTTCTGAAGACTTTGACTTTTGTTTCTTTGATTTCATTTTTTTGTCACCGACTTCAGAAACTGATTTTTCTTCTCAAGTTTATTTTTCACTTTTGAGTGTTTTTTTTTTTGAAGTCGGTTTTAATTTTTGTTAAAAAGTTTTTATTTTTCACTTTTTAGTGGTTCACATGTGCTTACCCCTTCACAACATACCGGCGTGATGTTATGTTATGAACTGGTGTAAACAATAGACAGTCAATGTGAGATTTCAGCAATCCCAGTCCATTTGCTATCATTTATTGAGGAGTTCCGTTGCCTATCTCCAAAGTTCTTCATCAGATCTTCACAAAATAGTTTTTATAACCTTTGTAGTGAGTACAGGCGTGATATTATGTTGTGTGATGGCGTAAACAATGCTTAGATATGCTATAGCAACAATCGCGGTTAATCTGCTGTTATTTATTGAAGAGTTCCCCCGATTTCTACAAGATCCCATCATCAGATATTAAAATGGTGACAATGGGACCACACGGGAAGCACCAGCTTTCAAATGAAAAAAGAATCATGAAAATCAGTTCACCCAGTCGCAAGTTATGAGCTAACAAACATAAAAAAAAAGAAAAAAAAAATACAGTCGAATTGATAACCTCCTCCTTTTTTGAAGTCGGTTAAAAATTAAATAAAAACAAAACCACCAAAAAGATTTACTCCCGTGATGCGAGGTAACTTCAACAACGACATGGAAGCCGTGCACAACGACTTAACGTGCTTTCTGAGGCATTGAAGAAAACCGCTAAGTTTTGATGGTCACCCATCCACAGACCGACCTAGGCAAACGAGGCATAATTTGTGGCCTATGCCACTGAAGTCGATCTTTGCCCGATGTGACACAGAAATTAAACATTAAAAAACTTGTGCAACTTTCGCTGGAAATTAAACTTTGAGTTCAGAACATCTGCAAGATTGAATAAGTGAAGCATAAATTATAATAATTCTCTGTATTTGAAATTGTTAAGCGGCGCTGCCTACGAGTACATATTTTATTATAATAACCTGTATTTTCCTTGACTTAAGGTTAATGTCACCTAACCAGTAGGTAAATCTGCAAAAAATGTTGTAGGTACTTCCTAATCCTAATTCTTCAAACGTCAATGGTTCTCAAAGATTAGGGTTAAAAAAAACACACTTTTCCAAAAGCGCAAATTCTTTCTTAGGGTTTTTACAGACATAACATTGAGTGAGAGCCGGTTTAAGCGAAAGTTTTTCCGTTTCGTCACAGTTAGTAAAAAAAAATCGAATGGTTAAGTAAATCCCCGTGACTTACGAAACATTTTACGGCTCGCACACATTGAAACGCACGTTGTGTATTTTTATAATATTAGTATTTTAATCACACACTATAGATAGGTAGTTAGATTTCGGGAGCGATGCGACGGCGAAAATAAAACGTTATACTAAGAGTTTTATTAGAAAACGACCCGAGCTTACCGAGTTTGATGCAAGACTGCTTATTCTACTTAGAACTTAAAACTAAGCTGGTGGTCGCTGGCGCCGGTACAGCCCGTCATGTCTGGCTGATAAAGACAAAAGTGCAGCCTAAAAGCTCATGGCTCTACCACAGCGATAGATAAGGTGAGTTCAGAGAATATAACTTAGATACATAACATAAATATTATGTGCATGGGTGGTTTGCGAGCTTCGATCAATAATAGTTCATCATTCATCATTTCAGCCAAAAGACGTCCACTGCTGGACATAGGCCTCCCCCAGGCGTCGCCACATTGACCGGTCCCGTGCGTCTCTTATCCAGCGGGTTCCTGCAACCTTGACCAGGTCATCGGTCCACCTAGTGGGAGGCCTTCCAACGCAACGTCTTCCGGTTCGCGGTCGCCATTCCAGAACTTTTCGGCCCCATCGGCCATCCGTTCTGCGAGCAATGTGCCCTGCCCATTGCCACTTAAGTCTGGCGATTCTTCGGGCTACGTCGGTAACCTTGGTTCTCATGCGGATGTCCTCATTTCTGATTCGATCACGCAAGGAAACTCCGAGCATAGCCCTCTCCATTGCCCTTTGGGTGACTTTGAGCTTTCTGATAAGGCCCATTGTGAGCGACCACGTTTCGGTCCCGTATGTAATCACTGGCAACACACACTGGTCATAGACTTTCGTCTTGAGACACTGGGGTATGTTGGACGAGAAGATACTGCGCAGCTTCCCGAACGCTGCCCAGCCGTTTCAGAATAATAGTTTGCGAGACTTGAAAAAATAATACTTAATAGCAGTCGTTCCATGTTGATGATTATTTTAGTTTTTATACTCTTTTATTTTTATTGTACACTATCCTTAACTTTAGCCAACCAAAACCAATTAAGAAGTGGATTATTAGTTTGTTACAAAAAAAAATGTTATCGAGCTAAATTCACAAAAAAATCTTCAATTAAGTAGGGCACGCCACGACGCCACGATAGCGGTGGTAAGTCCCCTCTTTGAGGAGTGGCTGGAGAGGCGCCACGCCACCCTCACCTTCCGTCTGACGCAGGTCCTCACCGGACACGGTTGTTTCGGGAGGTACCTGCACCTGCCTACCTGAATCAGGCAGGAGGAAACGCCCTGATGCTAACATTGCGAGGATCGGCCGGAGGACGCGGTGGAGCACCCCGGTGAGGTCTGCCCCGCTTGGGCAGAGCCCCGCCGTGTTTTCGTAGCGGCGACTGGCGGCGGCAACCTCTCGCGTCCGGCCCTGGTGCAAGCCATGGTCCGGGGCGAGTGGGAATCGGACGCTGTCGCCTCGTTCTACAAAGCAGTGATACTAGCGAAGGAGGTAGCGGAACGTGAGAAGGAGAGAACTCTCATCCCAGCCGCCACGGGAGACGCTCCGGGCGTCGAGAGAAGTTGAAAGGGAATCGACTATCGTGGTATTATGAGGCTCGTGACTAAAAGAGTGATGAATATAAATTTTGATGAATGGAGAGGAAAAGATGGATGGAGTGTGAGAAATGATATGAAGTAAAAAGACAATGACTGAATGAGTAATTTAATTTGTATGACATAAATCAATAATTTAATTTGAATGACATTAACGAATAATTTAATTTTAATGACATCAATGTATCATGTAATTATCATGAAATCAATTGGATAATTTAATTTGTTTAACTGACTATGTGAACTTGTAACTATATTAATGCATGATGAATGATGGACGCTGACTTAGAGCGAATAATTGTTTTGAAATTCAGTAAAATGTAGTGAATGTTATAAATGCACCAGCATCAAAAATTGTACACCTTATGGTATGTTGCAGCGATCCAATATATTGTAATCATAAGACCTAATATTTCACCTGTGACAAACAATAAATAAATTTGAATTTGAAAAAGAGTAAAACAAAGACCCCAGTCCCCAAATAAGATTGGACAGCGGCAGGAAGACGATGTGATGATGATGAAGTATATTCATAATTCGCTAATAGGTATTTGGTACCTATACTGAGGCAGGATACAAATTACAGTTTTTTTTTAAGTTCTCAAATTTCCAAAAATTTGTTACCTAATAGGAAATTTTTAGTAAATAAAATAACTTGTAGTTTGAATTAAAATATGTTTTTAAGCTGTTGCATAGCTTCAATCGCGGGCCTTGAGCGTGGAGAGCGAATCCAGAAATTCCGAAACGAAAATATTTTCAACCAGGTTGCTATGGTTACGGAAAATAACAAGGTTGTCAACTGAGGTTGTCAAATTAAATAATTAATTATTTGCTTAGGTTGATTTAAAGAGTAACGTATGGGTTGATTAAAAATGATAAGCCATAGCTTTACCGCGGCAGTCTCCGAGTGCCACATTTAGTTTTTTATTATTAAATCGTCTGGTCACGTTGCGATCACGGACATTGGATATATTATATGATAGGAGTGCTTGTCACCAAAAACTGGTATTTCCAAAACGTGTTCCTATTTTCCTAAAAAAAGTAAATTACGAAAAATATCCAGTTTGATAATAAAATGACGTTTTTGAATGGATATGAAAAAAAAATTATTTTTTAACCGAAAGGAGGAGGTTCTCAATTCGTCGGAACCTTTTTTTCTTTTTTTTTTGTATTGTCCCCGTTTACTCGAAGATGGTTGGACCGATTTGGTTTTATTTTTTGGTTGTTATTTAGAAACTTCATAAAGAGCAGAGGATTGCAAATATATTGACGACTAATTATAATTATTTTTTGTGATACCAATCAAACAGTGAGTAGTGCCTACTCGTAAGTATCCACTTTACATGCTTATTACAGTAGTTAAGCATGTTGTCAAACAAGACAGATAATACAGGTAGGGGAGAGCGGGGCTGAACGTGCCGATTTTGACAAATCCTTATATGATTCGTATAAAACAAGTACTATGTCTGAAAGTAGTGGTTCATCCTAAGCCAAATTTAGTCTATAATACGAATTTACCTACAGATTTTGCACATTTTTCAT
The DNA here is from genome assembly GCA_949775195.1 of Diarsia dahlii. Taxonomy (NCBI): domain Eukaryota; kingdom Metazoa; phylum Arthropoda; class Insecta; order Lepidoptera; family Noctuidae; genus Diarsia; species Diarsia dahlii. The sequence continues at coordinate 6,020,459 of OX459210.1, read as the reverse complement.
AGTTTTTAAGAATAAGTGTTTTTTTTACACAGCGGCGGCAAGGCACTACCAACCCCACTTTGGGGCAAGTTGTGCCGTAGCTGGGGTCGGTTGTGCCGTTGATAATGCTAGGTGTTTTACATAAATCAAAATTAATTTAGAATTTAAAAGACATCAATTTTATAATAATATATTTATTTGTTATAATTTTTACCATAAATCAACAGTTTCTAAGTATTATAATTTAAAAAAACAAATTACCCTTACTTATGTAATTATTTCAAACTTAAAAACATATTTTAAATCAAAGTTTGTACTTATTTTTATGCGAATGCGATCAATTATTAAAAATGCGAATGAGATCAATATTTTTTTTAAAAATATCAGTCTCTAAGGACTATATTACAAAATATCATATAGATTTCACAACCAACCCCTAAGTCGGGGTTGGTTGTGCCGCGGCACAAGCAGCCCCACATGAACGGCACATTTTACCCCGTGAGCGAGAGTTTGAAATTTTGTCTCACATATAAAAATCACTCTGCTCAAAGCATTAAAATTACACTGCATAGCAAACTAGGATAAATAACAAACATTTTACTAAAACTCTCATATAAAAAGCACGAAAAAAGCTAGCTTGCGACCAAAAAGTATCGAAACGAAAATATTTACTGAGGTGGCGCTGGACGACCCTCACATGCACTGCCACTCGGTCCGCGTCGCAGACGCAACTAAAATGGCAGCCGCGCGTGCCCGACTGTTAGACATTACGCGACACAATACGATCGTATAACTACCTCTTTTTGTTTTCGAGATATTCGCGTCGGCACAATTTACCCCCGGCACTTTTAGCCCCGCTCTCCCCTACATACATAATTAAATAAATAAGATATGTATCAAGGAGCTGGTCAGACTTTTGCATGCTAAGCACGTGTCTTGGTAGTTTCTATAAACACAGAATAGCGAACAAGATAATTTTGAATAACTGAGACATCTTGAGATAAACGACACGACCTTGTGTTATGCGTGCAGCGTTACTTAAAAACAAGTTAAATAAAGTCAATAAAGATGAATACACGTACAAGTGATACCCCTGTAACTTTGATAGATTACAATAAAATATTGATTAAAATTTAGGTAGCAATTATTACGACCAGTTGTATAATACAACCAGTTTAAAGAAATAACAAACAACATAAAACAACAACTTATTAATATGACGTGTTTGTGTATGAGAATGTTATGAAAATTCTTGCACGGAAATAAACCCACGGGGATGTTTTAGAATTTTAGATGAATCATTACGCCCGGGGTAACGTATAGCTTTCCTCTTGTAAAAGAATTTATTTTAGAAATCGGTTCAGTACCTAGTTCCGAAGAAGTAATAAATATTACCTACCTCTTTAGAATATTAGTGTAAAAAATTCCAATCAAATCAGTAAGTATGTTAAACTGACATCTCTACTTTCTCTTTTTACACCGTATCCAATACGCGTACCGAGCAAGTGCAACGGTCCTCGGCATACCATAATAAAATAAAAAGTTCAAAAGTCGACGGACCACAAGGACTATGCGAAATATCTGTTTTGTATGGCTCACTCATCCATCTTGAAAATAAAGCCAGTCCTTTGCCAAACGGAGGCATGGAAACACGTCGCTAAACTATACATTTTAAATGCGCAAAATGCGAATCTTAACTCGAAATTTAAAAAGATGGATATGAAGTCAGTGTTTTCGTGTGTTTTAGTTTTTAGTTTACAATTTGTTTGTGGCCAGTACTCGATTACTCCTTGCCCTGGTATTTTTGATTTTGTGAACGATGGTCAGCAAGTGTATGGGAAAATCACATTGCGGCCAACCGCGCCAGTGTCTTCCTTAGTGTTAAGAATTAATTTTACGATTGCAGCTAAAGTTTATAATGTAAGTACCTATACCTAGTTTTTTTTTTTAAGTTAAACCAGTGACAGTAAATTTTCACTTATTTTTTGTTGTTTTTTGACCGGGCAGGTAGGTGCTAAGTTTATGAAAACAATTTCGTAAACTACACTATAGAGAACTAAATTAATATTTTTTTTATGAACTCTGAAAACGACAGGATTCTAACTTATAAATTATAATCATCATCTTTCTGCCCTAGTCCCATTCTATTTGGGGTTGGTGCAACATATTTTCTTGTTGCATTCTCCACTAAGCAACTTATAATAGTAAAGAAAATCAGGTGTACTAAATGAAATTTGACAATCACTGGCATAGCTACTCCTTTGTCTGGAACATTGAAAATATGTCAACTGTTAATATGACCATATTATCATAAGCTAATAACTTAAGTAAACAATTTATGTAAATAAACATGACACCTCCCTTTAGGAAAGATCTCAGTGTGCAAAAGGCCCTAAGAACTGAAGTAATAAGTACCTAAATACATACTGGTGTCACATCTACTAACCTACTACGGACAGCTGAATTAAGCATTGTGTTATCTTCAAACCGCTTCTTACATGGCCATGGGCCCTTAGTGCACAACATAACTCAAAAGGTATCGACTACAAGAGAGTGAAGATCTGCGTATCCTAAAATCACAAACCCTAGTATGATATCCCGCGTAGACCTCGGCTACGACTGGCTACACAGGTAACTCGTGGATGGCTACGAAAGTCTAGCTATTTGCTACGAGTGCTACGAAACTCAAGACAAACGTAACAAAGGAATAAAATGATGGTCGTTTGTCCCTATTAAAAAAAATGTGACCACATACAGGTGCTCTTTACAGTATGCCAGTACTGAGTATACCGACTTGTTTCTGGGTGTCGACGAGACTTTACAAGGTGTTATAGTTTTGCATCAAACAGGAGGTTCCAATTTAAATTACGGTACCAGGTCAATAATGAAAATAGGCTGTTTTTTTTGTTGTTAAAAATTGAATAGTGTTTCAGAATAACCCCATCGGCTCCATCCCAAAGCCTTTATGGAATAAGAATTATGGCATAAACGTTGTGTTTGTTTGTGTGTGTGAAAGCGCGGTTATAGAAAGGCGAGAATCGGACGGGATGCGTTTTAACATGGTGGTTCACACTTACCGATTTCCATTCTGCGAAATTGTAAAAAAAATGCCTACTAATTTTATTAGGTATTGATTCGGTTCGAGAATCATTAGTAAGTATAGTTCATCATCATCAGCCTATATTGTTGTTTGCACTGCAAGGACTCAGGCCTGCCGCGGATTTTAGTACGAGATGACGTGGCCTCGGCACAAGGGCAAAGAAGGAACATGGGTTCGGTTTTTAGTCGGTAGAAGTCTGACACTCCCCTTCGCTCTGCCCAAGAGCGGGGGGGGGGGGGATCATTTGATGATTTTCCATCCAACAAAAAAAAAACTCAGGCCTCATCTCGAGGAGAGGGATGGGCTATAATTGATCCACCACGCGGACCCAGGGCGGGTTGGCAGTATATATACTTTCTTGAATAACGACAGCTTGTATTAGAGGAGGGAGGCGTGGAAGGAGGCTGTGAACCCTACTTTACAGTTAAAAAGCATTTAGAACTTAAAGTAGATCGTAAGGGTTTCATCGGAAGCTTAGCTGTTTCGTGGGTAAACATTAAATAGATAAAAAAATAAAACCGACTTCGACAAAAATAAAACACAAAAAAGTGAAAAATAAAAATCAGCTTCTGAAGTCGGTGACTTTTGTTTGTTTGATTTCATGTTTTTGCCACCGACTTCAGAAGCTGATTTTTATTTTTCACTTTTTTGTGTTTTATTTTTGTCGAAGTCGGTTTTATTTTTTGTAAAAAAGTTTTTATTTTTCACTTTTTAGTAGTTCACATGTGCTTACCCCTTCACAACGTACCGGCGTGATGTTATGTTATGAACTGGTGTAAACAATAGACAGACATGAGATTTCAGCAATCCCAGTCCATTTGCTATCATTTATTGAGGAGTTCCGTTGTCTATCTCCGAAGTTCTTCATCAGATGTTCACCAAATAGTTTTTATAACCTTTGTAGTGAGTACAGGCGTGATATTATGTTGTGTGATGGCGTAAACAATGCTTAGATATGCTATAGCACCAATCGCGGTTAATCTGCTGTTATTTATTGAAGAGTTCCCCCGATTTCTACAAGATCCCATCATCAGATATTGAAATGGTGACAATGGGACCACACGGGAAGCACCAGCTTTCAAATAAAAAAAGAATCATGAAAATCGGTTCACCCAGTCGCAAGTTATGAAGTAACAAACATTAAAAAAAAACAGTCGAATTGATAACCTCCTCCTTTTTTTGAAGTCGGTTAAAAATATTATTAAGGAAATGCCTGTGTGAAAAAAAAAACTGATCCAAAGTCATTTTTGAAAAGTCACAGCTATTATCAGGTTTTTGTTCATCTCTTCAAAAACAAGACGCGGACGGTTTTTTAAAAAAATCTCTCTTATTATAAATGTCAAACAAAATGAATGCAAATAAAATTTTATTAAGTCCATAATTCATTACGCAAGATTGCATCACTCGTTTCATGTAATGATTAAATAGAGATAATAATTTTCAAAAATATTTAAATCTCTATTATAAACTAAGTAATTATCTATTTTAACAGACTTCAAAAAAGGAGCAGTTTCTTATTTCGTCGGTATCATTTATTTTTATATATCTTCCCCGATTACTCGAAGATACCTCATATGTAGGTATGTTAATTTACATTTTATTTTATGGGGATAAGCCTATTTCTAATCTGTGCTATTACCATGACATGTATTGTGAACCATGAAAAATAAATGCATAGCTATGTATTCAACTAAAAATATAAAAAAAAACTCCATGCTACCGACTTTGATAACACAGTCAAGCTTCAGAGGCTGGGCTCAGTAGGCGACTCGGCCGCTGTAACTCGCCCGATCCGGTCGAGACAGGAATTTCACTGTTATTAATATTTTCGAGTGGTGTTTCGGACGAATCCTTTTTTAGAGTCAAAGTACCGTCAGACACATAATATAGATAAGGTTTAGTGTCCTGTGTTCGTCCCACATGTTCGTCCCACAAACTACCAGGAGAACAGAAGTAGGAAGGAGGTACATTTACATTCACATTTTATTACTCCTGTTTACTCCTATATTTGGTGACAGCCCGAAAGAAATGATTAATCTCCTACTAACTTATGATACCCTAGTACTTCATAACACATTTCATTACTCCTGTTAACTCTTATATTTGGTGACAGCCCTAAAGAAATGATTAATCTCCTACTAACTTATGATACCCTAGTACTTCATAACACATTACATTGACCGCGGTCTCGGCTGTGGTCCCGGTCCCGAAAGCCCCACGACCCCAACCTAATGTTTTTCATTCTGACTGTACTAAATTTGCTTAAAAAAAAGTATAGTCTGAAACACCACTCAAAAATATGAATAAAAATTAAATTCCTGTCTCGACCGGACCGGGCGAGTTCCAGCGGTCGAGTCGCCTACTAAGCCAGAGGCTGGAGGTAAAATACTAAATCAAACCAACAAAAGTCACCAACCTCAGCGGCAAAAGTTTTTGAAGTCGGTTTTAATTTTTACAAAAAAGTTTACTTTATATATAGGTATAAATAAAAAGAAAAGTCCTGACTGACTGACAGACTGACTCATCAACGCCCAGCCCAAACGCTTGGACCTAGAAAGCTGAAATTTTGCAAAGAGGTTACCTTTATAATGTAGACAAGGAATAAGGAAGGATTTTTCGAAATTCAACCCCAAAGGGAGTTAATCTATGTAAATAAAAAGAAAAGTCCTGACTGACTGACTCATCAACGCCTAGCCCAAACGCTTGGACCTAGAAAGCTATTTTGCACAGAGGTTCCCTTTATAATGTAGACAAGGAATAAGGAAGGATTTTTCGAAATTCAACCCCAAAGGGAGTTAATCTATATAAATAAAAAGAAAAGTCCTGACTGACTGACTCATCAACGCCCAGCCCAAACCCTTGGACCTAGAGAGCTGAAATTTTGCAGAGGTTCCCTTTATAATGTAGACAAGGAATAAGGAAGGATTTTTCGAAATTCAACCCCAAAGGGAGTTAATCTATATAAATAAAAAGAAAAGTCCTGACTGACTGACTCATCAACGCCCAGCCCAAACCCTTGGACCTAGAAAGCTGAAATTTTGCAGAGGTTCCCTTTATAATGTAGACAAGGAATAAGGAAGGATTTTTCGAAATTCAAACCCAAAGGGGAAAAAATAAATAAAAAAATAATAATAATATATAAATAGGGGATGAAAGTTTGTATGGAGAATCGTCATTTTCACGCGGGCGAAGCCGCTGGCAAAAGCTAGTTGAGTATAATTATAATGTGTATCCCTTAGTTTACCTTAATAAAACTATGTTTTTATACACGGCGACACATCAAGCCTAAACATTTCCAGTATAACAATGAGAACAATGAGAGATCCGCTTAAACTGGTTCTGTATAGGTTGACTGTCCGCCGTGCGTACTGTCGGATTTTAGGATGCTGGTCAACAATGCATAGTACTGTTCTGTGTCGCCCAAGATCCTGTAAAATGTGGGATTATTATCTCCTTTATTCCTTTCCACACATATTATATAATACGTTTTTAAATGAAAAAAAAACATACCAATCGAATTGAGAACCTCCACCTTTTTGGGAAGTCGGTTAAAAACATTTAAAAATAAATAGAAACCCACCGGCATTGGGAAAAGGCTCCGAACTACCTGTAGTCCCTGACCACAATAATAAATAGTTTTGTTCCGTAGATCTATATTTTAAATAATTATATTATCTTTACATAGACGATCTACCATAGCCATTGACAAACGATCGATCATGACATTTGTTCGATTAACTGATTTTTGTATCGAACAGCTGTCAAAATCCTAATCACAAATCCGAGCCCTAGGATTTTTGGAATGGTTGGAGAAGTCAAAAGATTATGAAAGCTGGAAAGGCATACCTCTACCTAGCAATGCTGCAGTGGGACCAGAAATACTGATAAACAAGCAACATTTGATATGTTATGAAGTGACGTGTCGTGACGTTACTTAAAATAATATAATCCGGTTGGTAATATTAATAAAATTAACGGAACGATTCATTAACTTTTCGAGTGGAAAACTTGTCATAAATAAGCATGTGTCGAGAATACCTACCCCTATTTCCATAGCGTAAAATCCTGACTGCATAAATATGCATTTGTAATTCTATGTTTTTTTTTTATATGATCAACGCTACTTGTCCGTTTGGTTTAGCAGCTGCCATTGTAATCAAATTAGATTTTATAAACCTTCGTGTGCGTGAAATTATTATAAAAAAAAAAAAATTAATTCATTCTGTTAACTATTGGTAGTGATTTATTATAATAACATACGTAAAAGGACAGCATGAGAAATCATGAAATGAGTTCTCCCGCACAAGGGAGTGTCAGACTTAGATTCTACTGAATAAAAATCACCCATAATATTCCTTCTTACCTTTTTGTGTTCCGGGGCCGAAAGGGATGAAGTTATAACGGAAAAATAATTCAACTACAGTTCCACAATGGTTCATTACAAGCATAGTCATAGTCGGAGCTAACGACGCTGTCTGTTTTTGCCTTAGACAAAATTTTCACTATAAATTCTCACCAACAGCGCGCCCTCTCAGAATGATATAGAAAATCATCATCTGCCTAGCCTTTTCCCAACTATTTTGGGGTCGGCTTCCAGTCCAACCGGATGCAGCTGAATACCAGTATTTTACATGGAGCGACTGCCTATCTGACCTCCACAACCCAGTTAATACTAGGTAATACAATACCCTTTGGTAAGACTGATGGATGTCAGAATTTCAGGTCACTGACTACCTGTAACGACTGACAAAGATCTATATATATGGCAGCCGGGACCAACAGCTTAACGTGCTTTCCGAGGCACGGAGGAAACTCGGTATGTCGGGCGGTCACCCATCCACAGACCGACCTAGGCAAGCACAGCTTTAAATATTTTATAAAAAAGAATGGCTTCTAGCTTATCAAGTTTATATATTACTAACAACCAGACTACATTCTTTAGCAGTAAGTATAGCACATGATCCGGTTTCGATTTTAATTACGAAAACCCGATTTTATTGATGAAATGATATGTAGGATTCACGTATTTTCCATGGAACTGGATTTAAACATAATAATAATGTCACATCCACCTTTTTTCAAATTAAAAATGTAATGATGTGCTGGCGTCTGTAGGTACTAGTAAATAGGCTCGTCCAGTTTTCCCTTTTTAACCGACTTCAAAAAAGGAGGAGGTTATATGTTCGTCCCCCATTTGTGGACCGATTCTCAAAATTCTTTTTTTTTTTTAAAGAGTATAGAAAGAAAGAAAGAAAGAAAAAGTATTTATTGGTTTCACACCAGGACAAAACAAATTGACAAAAAAAAAAATTAAAAGCTAACAGGGTAAACATAATTGAGAAACACTTAAAATTAGGACATAGTAATTTGAAAAAGTCCCGTGCGAAGCCAAAAGGCCACTATCTCAGCATGGTGCTGTAACATTTATGACAAATTACAAATGTCACAGCGCTGGTATTCTGATAGGGCCCAATGGTGACGCCACGTTTACAGAAAATACAAAAATAACTAAAATTAAAATAAAGTAAAATAAAAAATAAAACTAATAAAATAAAAACAATAAGGGAGTCTTATATATCTAACTTATATAATAGTGCCCGTCTATGCTAATAGAGAAAATGGCAACACTGACAAGCGAATGAAAGGACGCCGCAGGCGCACGGTGTCTATGGATCAAAAGCAAGAATAATGTCAGCCAGCGAAGAAAAAAGAAAAATAAGCAAAACAATACATTTACTAACTAATGGTGTGTAGAGTTCGTGTAATATATACGTAAATACTGTGGTGGTAAACAAGATTAATTAAGAAGTGGTGAAAAATATCAATTAAGTACAAGTTAAGACTTTTGCTGCTGGATATCTGACTTCCTGAGTGAACGGTCGATCCGAGTGGTCATCGATGGCTGCTCCTCTGACCTTGTGGCTATTGATGCCGGAGTTCCTCAGGGGTCAGTTCTCTCCGCGACACTTTTCCTGCTGCACATCAACGACCTCCTTGGTCCTGGTATTGTTGGGTACGCAGATGACAGCACTGTCATGGAGAGTTACACATCCAGCGCAAAAGCCGGTGGTGATGAAATACGTTCATTAAGAGAGGCCATGGTAGAGCGAACGAATTCAGCCTTAAGTCTTGTCTCCAAGTGGGGTGACGACAATCTGGTTGATTTCAATGCCACCAAAACGCAAGTGTGTCTGTTCACTGCTAAAAAGAGTCCGTTCAATCTGGCCCCCACTTTCCGGAGTGCGTCTGTACAAGTTACTGACAGTCTCGAGCTTCTTGGCACGAAGTTGAATGCAAATCTGAACTTCGGCGCCTACATCGAGTCAAAAGCTCAAACTGCGGCAAAAAAGCTGGGTATCCTAAACAGGGTCAAGCGGTACTTCAAGCCTGGACAGCTTTCAATATTGTATAAAGCTCAAGTCCGGTCCGGCATGGAGTACTGCTGTCACCTTTGGGATGGCTCAGCCAAATACCAACTTGCCACACTCGACTCAGTAGAACACAGAGCCAGGAGGCTGATTGGTGACGCCAAGCTAGTTGCCAAGCTACATAGCCTGGCTCACCGCCGCAAAGTTGCATGTCTGTCGGTCTTCTACAGACTGTACTTCGGAGAGTGTGCGCAAGAGCTCCACGAGCTTATTCCACCATCTCCCTTCTTCCATCGAGAGACTAGACGTACTGCAGGTTATCACCCATACCTTGTCGATGTTCCACACATTCGTACGAAGCGTTTTGCTAAGTCTTTCATTATTCGTACAGCAAAGGAGTGGAACACCCTGCCTGCGTCGGTTTTCCCGAGTTCATATAACCCCAATCTATTTAAGTCGCGAGTAAATAGGCGTCTTCTGGGTAAGCTCGTTCCATCGTCGACCTCATCTCTGCCCTTAGGGCAAGATTGAGGTCAAGAGTAAGCCCATATTAAATAAAAAAAAAAAAAAAAAAAAAAAAAAAAAGTTCGTGAGACTTAGAGGCACAAAAAGTGACAACAACAATGGACATCAATAACAGAAAAAGTATACTCCTGAGGTGGTCCCATTTTAATTTGGTGAAGATCTGGTGCTGATCTTCGGAGATATACAATGGAACTCTTCAAAAATAGACGGCAGATCTGTCGTAATTGCTGGAATCGCTTGGATGTTTATTGAATATACATTATCATGACGTAACATCACGGCTGTATGCTCTGAGGGTGTATGCAGACGTGTACAATACACATTTTTGTTTGTTACCTGATTTTGTGTATCGCGAATAACTTCGTCGTTTATGAACCAATTTTGATGATTCTTTTTTTATTGGAACGGAGATACTTCAAGAGCCACCATGATATGGAAACCAGGACCTGGTGATGGAATCCCAGAGAAATCGAGGGCAACCCTCAAATTTCATAGGCACGTATTACGTGTTTCGTGCGTTTTCTGACGCTATACAAGTATTCGCATCTAGCAGTCATCACTTCATGTCGATGAGCTTATGATGGAAGATACTACTCCTCAATGGTTAGGAGTTGAAAGCAATAATCAGGGAATCTTGAAGGTTAAGGGTTAGGTGTCATAGTAAGTATTTCTTTATGATATTACAACTAAAAATGAAATTAGCAGCGAAAGCACGCGGTATGATCCTATACCTATATTTTTATTAACTTATAATGAGTAGTTTAAAAACGGAGCTTCTTTCATGTAGCTGTACTTTGTCTTTCATATTAAAATATTTTTTGTGCAACAGATACCTATGTAGGTATCACAAATTAAAAAAAGCAAAAACTTTAAAAAAAAATTAGAACATAACGTTACTTTGTGGACTTAATTTTTTACCACTCCACCCCACTTTTGTTTTTTGTAATATCACAAACAACTACCTACTTTACTTGTTGGTACATAAACGAAATCCACTGTACCTACTTTTATCTTGTACACACGACAACTAATCATTAATCAAGCAAGCTATCCCAAACCAGTTTATGCGGATCTCTCAAATCTATACAAAACGAGGCCATAGTATACTGGAAATAATTATATATAAGAGTTACATTTTTATAAACAAACTTAAAAATTAAATGTACAGGGCGGAAGGAACACCGACATCCCACTATGTAGACAAAACATAGAATACTGAATACTCTATATTATGTCATCATCTCATAATTCTCCTGCCCTTATATCAATTCATTTGGGGTCGGCGCACCGCGCAGCGACTTCTTCCATACTTCGGTATTACCTACTCATCATCTCATCAGAAACCTCCTTTTTTGCCATAACATCCTTTAGGTACACAGTCCATCCATCGTTTCTTTGGTCTTCCACTAGGTACTGTAGGTACTCCTATACATCCCCATTCATGTTCGCCATTAGCGGGGCACATCGAGTGACCAACGTTGAAATGCTGTGCCGTGCTGAGAGGACAACTGAATCGTTTATTACTAATTATTGATATTTAAGTACACGTGTAACATACATAGGTATAGGCAAACATTAGAATACAGCTTATACCTACACTACACTGGAACTCTTGCAACTAATAATGTTGGGCAAAGTGGCAGGCAAAAGAGCAGTGGGTCGTAGGAAGAAATCCTGACTGAGCAATATCCGGGAATAGACGGGAGTTAAGAGGGGTCCATATTGGCTCACCTAAAGTTCTTTATCCGAAATTGTTCTTCCTAACGATTTGTAATCCGAATGATCACTCTTCCTAAAATTTTTCATCCTAAAGTTTTCATTCATACTATTTGTAGTCCTACCGACGATGTTCATAACACTCATGTTTCCGAAAATTGGAATTCATAATATCATTAGTGTAAATATATTTAAACTCCTACTGTTTTTTATCCTAACGCTTTTATTCCTAAACATAATTACCATAATATTTTCACTCATACAACTGTTTAGAATGATTAAAGGTCGTTTCACTGATTTTTGTCTTGAAATAAAATAAATGAATGAAATTCAGGTCAGAGTGTCGTCTTGGGGGTACTATGAAAAAAATACTTAGAAAAATTTCGCGACCAATTTCGAGGTAGCGCTCGCCGGCCGCTGCCGCGGCACCGCTCGCTTCGCTCGCTCGGCTCGCGCGTAGTTGGTCACAGTTCTAACCTAACCTAACCTATGGATATCTTTGCATAGTATATAAGGTCCCATTAAAATAGGTGGACAAATTTTAACACAGCGTTTAGTAAGCCTAACTAAAGACATCTAAACAAAAAAAAAACTATATATAAAGTGATTTTATTTTGACTTAAAATAATAAATTGCCGGCACTCTAGAACAAACTCATCCTATAAAAGTAGGTATTTTATTTCTTATTCTTATATTTTTTTTTGCTATTGTCCTTATTTTAGCGGTCTGAATGATTTCTATCCACCTATTTTAATGGGACCTTTTATAATACTGATTATTATGAATAAAAAGTAATATAAACAAAAAAAAGATATGACTTTGAATAATAGTGTAAAAGATGGTTATGTTGAGAAAATATAGGAAAACAAATAATAGTGTCATCATCATCATTTCAGCCGAAAGACGTCCACTGCTGGACATAGGCCTCCCCTAAGTGTAATTTTTGCTTAGGGGGGGTTTGCCATAATCGCCACGCTTGGCAGGCGGGTTGGCGATCGCAGTACGGTCGATACAAAAAGCACAGAGAACGCTGCTGCCCATTCTCTGGTACATCCCTTAGTCGCCTCTTACGACACCCACGGGAAGATATGGGATGGTGCTATTCTTTGCGTCCGACACCATACGGAAATAATAGTGTAATAGATGTTTATTGCTACAGACATTTTGAAGTTGAATGCTTCGGAATTAAAACATTAGAGACAGAGAAGTAAGGAATTGCGATTGTTAGGATGAAAAATGTTAGGAAGAACATTTTCGGATTTCCAATTATCGGAGTTGAAATTTTAGGTGAACTTTGGCGCACCCAGTTAAGAGGAAATGTGGGAGGTCTTTTCTCCACAGAAACGCTCTCGACTGTTTTCTTTCTTGTTAATGACTACACAGCTATGATTTTTTACAAAATAATAAATATAACTACTTGTACGCCCCTATGTTTTTCTTTTTGATGATACATTATTTTTCTAAGCACTAGAACCTTCAAAAAATGCTCATTTAGATCGCTGTCAATAGAGGCCTAGTGTACGAATTTGGCAACTATTAACGAAAAAAGAAAAACATAGAGGCACAGAATAAGTCCTTCTTAATTTAGTGTCTAGAATATCTTATAAATTGGTACAATATTGGAGGAGGAAATAGGCGAGAGCCAAACCTAGAAATATGACTTTTATTGAGTCGCTATTGAGTCGGATCTGCAGTTGTCCTTATCGCACGGATTTGAGGGCAGGGGGGCGGAGAGAGACAGCGATAGTGGAGAGAGACAGACGGATAGACGGAGAGAGACAGAACCCACATTTCCTCGTAGGAGCGCCGCGGAACTTTTAAGACTGGCAAATGACCGAGTCGGATATGCGGAGCTGACTGCTAACCTTCACTAGTTGAAGAGGCACTTGAACAGAGAGAGATTCATACTCAAAATTTTCCCCACGACATTTTGCTCTATATTACACCTTAATATTAGGTAAATATTCTATTGTCCCTTAAATATGACTTTTACCACATTATCGCACAATCATAATATGTACATACTTCACACAATGCAATATTATTTTGCTCTATGACCACTTGTGTCGAAAGAATATTTTATTCTACCAAATATGTCAATACCGGCTGCAGACGTTTAAACCAGTTCATAAGAGTAATAAAATTAAAACAGATTAAGCGGGTTTTTTTTACCGATTTTTTTGTCTTTTAAAAGTCAACTGAGGGACAAATCCACGACAGATTAGACATATTATTATTGTCTTAAATAAGTTATTGGTACATTGCTGTCCAACAGGGTGGCCCGATCTATAATATTTTTTTCCGAAAATAAATTTCGGGCCATTGAAGAAAATTTCGATACTTCTTTTAAATTGTGCAGTAAAATTCAAGAAATAACTTGAACTTCAAAATTAATATATCGTAATAAATGAAGACAAGTTTTTGTCATTTTCTCTTTGTTGCAAAATTCCAGGTGTTTTACAATGCTCGCCACATTCCGGACACAACTAAAATTTCAGAAACGTACTATTAGAATTTTATTTTGATCAAAATTATTTTTAGCGGTCCGATAGAGCTAATGAAGCTATTGCTAGTAATAGCTTCATTAATTGCTATTGCTAGTAATGAAGCTATTGCTAGTAATAGGGTAATAGCTTCATTAAATCACAGCTGAGACCGGTACTGACTGACTGGTAATATAAGTACATTTAATGGCATCTCAAAGTGACTTGCAACTGCACCTTAATCAAGTGGATTTTAAGGAAATTCAAGTAATTGTTCGAAAAATTCACCGTAATAAATAAATAAGACTGAAATGAAACAAAAATGAATAGCAATGGGCTTGTGAGTGTGTTACGCAAATACCACGCGGATAGGGAAAGCGAGAATCTTATAGGTATTATAGCAATCGGTTATTAATTATACTAATATTATAAAGCTGCAGAGTTTGTTTGTTTGTTTGAACGCGGTAAACTCAGGAACTACTGGTTGGAATTAAAAAAATATTTTTGTGTTGGATAGTCCATTTATTGAGAAAGGCTTTAGGCTTTATAACATCACTCTACGGCTAATTGGAGCGGAGCATAAATGAAAAATGTTACAAGAACGTGAAAAGGTATTTCCTTTTTGAGAGCTTCCGCTGCGTGTGCTGCGAAAACGGGTAAGTTACGTAAATATCATGTACCTATGAAGGAATTGTTCCTCTTTAAAATTAAAAAAAGTCCGTGACAGCGTAGGTCTATCTTTTAAGATTGTCTCACTTTAACCCTTTTTTACTACCTATTAAAATGTTAGGTTAAAAAGATTTATTTTTTGCGAAGCTGATTTAACCCATATGGAATACCATATGGGTTAAATCAGCTTCGCAAAAAATAAAAACATAAAAACACCGAAATAATTATTCATTCAAAAAATTTGAACAAAAATAACGATATTAAGAGTTTGATCTTCGAATTTCGCGCGATGTACACTAAATAAATCAAAACTAACCTTCATAGACTAACTAAGCTAGTAAGAAACTCTATGACAGAAAATTTAAAAGAAAAAGTATTGACAGCCTGACGTAAGTGTCATAACATTGAAAAATATGAAAATTATTTATTTTATTTTAGATATTTTATAAGAAAACGAATCGTTTTAGACCGATTCGCAGAATAGTAATGCAAAAACCAATAAAACTTATGATAGATGCGTACTAATAATAAAATGAATGTTTATAGAGTACTCACTCCTCACTCATTTTCTTTCACTATTTTTTCGTGACTTTCTTCATTAATAAATGCACTTTGTTTATTCATATTTAAAACACTTTGTACACAAATTATACGAGTAAGAATATTTTAGAAGGAGAAAGCAGAGAGACAAACAATTATTTAATTTGACAACCTTGTTATTTTCCGTAACCATAGCAACCTGGTTGAATACTGAATCCTGAATATTTTTGTTAGGAAATCTCTGGATTCGCTCTCCACGCTCAACTCAAGGCCCGCGATAGAATCTATGCAATAGATTAAAAAATATCTCTCCTCTTTATAATATTAGTTTAGATTAGCTTAGATTATATTAAAGTGAGAATTACTATAGGTATCTCTTACTAGCCCGCGCTACTCTTTTCTAATTAATTTCGTTACAAGACGAGATAGTTAAATTGTATCTCTAGGATTTCGTCGAACTTTAATGTTTTGCGCGCTTTTGTGGTTGTCGCCTGTGTGGTTTTCAGGAGTCGCAGTGGTTTGGGCAAGTGTGGCGGGATTTTCCTAAAACAAAAACCAGTACTAGATTATTTTACCTAGAGACGGAGCGCGATCCCACAGTCTATCATCTTTATAAATAATAACTCTCCTGTTGGGCTTCGCCGCAGTCGGGTAAAAAGAGAAGTCCTGACTGACTGACTCATCAAAGCCCAGCTGAAACCCTTGGACCTAGAAAGCTGAAATTTTGCACAGAGGTTCCTTTTATAATGTAGACAAAGAATAAGGAAGGATTTTTCGAAATTCAAACCCTAAGGGAGTTAAATAGGGGATGAAAGTTTGTATGGAAAACCGTCAGTTTCACGCGTGCGAAGCCACTGGCAAAAGCTAGTTTATTTATAAAACGATTAAAACTATACGTTTTTTTTTCTTCTTTTCTTTTCTTCTTTCTTTCTTTTGTGAGTTTGTATTTTGTATGTCACCAATATGGATCAAGCTCGTTTAAATATTTACGGAATTTGAAAACTTAGGTGCGCGACTGGTTTTCAAAGTCAAAGTCAAAGATCTTTATTGTGAGACAGTGGTTACAGGGTTGTTACTGTGTTTATTTTTTATGTGCGGTTGCACTGCTCTACCATGCTAGGCATACAATAGTTTGAAATAATTTGTTTAAGTCACATGAAGACATACATTTATTATTTAAGTTGTAGTTTTTGTTAGGTATTGTATACCTAATCATTAAGACAATGATTGAAATACTTTGAAACATTCAGAAAATTTCCATAAAATACTTCGCTAAGACACAACTCCGACCGAGTTGAGCAACATATCGGGTTAATTCGGGTTGTAATACTTGTAATCTTAAATAGGTAAGGTAACAAATCGTTCCAAAACATCGTTTAGAAACAACGCATTCATCAAAATCAAAAGTAGCAATAATTATGAATAACTACTGATTTCTGTAAGTTGATTGTCCAAAAATTAATTGAAGATAAATCACTCCAAGGACCAAGTGGTGATGTTTGCAATCTTATTTTCTGAGAACAGTAGGTATTTAATCCTTTGGTACGCGTGTACAATGGTCCCTATGACTAACATGCATATTTTGGCTTCCCTAATCCTTCCTTAGTTGTCAACTAATGACAACTTATCGTATAAAATAAATTAATGGCGGTTAAAATATTATGTCGATATCATGCAAAAAGTTTTAATCCTATGCTGATCAAATAAACATTAGCTTAGTGAGGTCAATAATACTTCGCTGTAGACAAATCGAAAGTATTACAGAATGTTAGTACTTATATAGGTATTTTTAATTATTATGAGCGTGCTAAGAGCCTACCACACTCACTGGCTTCACCACAGTCTTGCCTGCGCGATTACACGGTGCACACGGTACGTTTATTTTTCTCTTTTTGGTGTTTTTGAAGTCGGTTGTTTTTTTTGCAAAAAAGTTTTTTTATTTTTTCATTTTTAGTTGTAATAAGTACCTATATATATACATATATATCCTATACAAATATTTACTATGCATTTAATATTCAACCAAGAAACCTAACCCTTAACCTTCAAGATTCCCCTATTTTTGCTTTCAACTCTTAAAACCGCTGAGGAGTGGTACTACTCCTCAACGGTTAAGAGTTGAAAGCAAAAACCCATTATCAGCTCATCAACATGAAGACAAGTGATGACTGCTAGATGCGAATACTTGAATAGCGTCAGAAAAAGCACGAAACACGTAATTCGTGTCTATGAAATTCATAATATATAACAACAAAAAAAATGTGTATTGTACAGTGCGATCAAATTATCTTGGCAGCTCTGAACATAGGCTTTGCGAAATTTTACGCATGTAAACTTGGGAATAAAACTGTTATTGCCAGATAAACCAATACTTAAACGATCAGAAAATATCTAATTTAAACAGTGAGAAATACAAATAAAATAAATATCATAACACTTTTATACATTCGTTGTAACAAAATGACCTGCACGAAGTTCGGAGCTGCCAAGATAATTTGATCTCACTGTACACATCTGCATACCCCCTCAGAGCATACAGGCGTGACGTTACGTCATGATAATGTATATTCAATAAACATCCAAGCGATTCCAGCAATTACGACAGATTTGCCGTCTATTTTTGAAGAGTTCCATTGTATATCTCCGAAGATCAGCACCAGATCTTCACCAAATTAAAATGGGACCACCTCAGGAGTATACTCTTTCAAATAAAAAAAGAATTTTGAGAATCGGTCCACAAATGGGGGAGAAATCAGGTAACATACATAAAAAAAAAAAACATACACATGAACATAATAACCTCCTCCTTTTTTGAAGTCGGTTAAAAATATCACTATTTTTTGTTTGGATGGGAATGTGGGAAATCATCAAATGACCCCTCCCACTCTGGGTGGAGCGGAAAGGAGTGTCAGGCTTCTACTGACTGAAACTCACCCATGTCAAAGAAGTGTTACTTTGCAAAGGTATTCAAAGAAATGTCTACTCAATGTCGTACAAAATATGGTGTAGTAAAGCTCGCTTCAGAGTTAAGCACCTTTTTGTTTAGATGCTTATCGAAATCCATTGCAAATTTGCAAGTGAATTTCAATCTTATAACTCTGGAAAACGATTCATAATACACTAAACTAGAACTAAACTTATTCAGTGAGCGGTGTGCAAGGGTGGACTGCTACAAGAAGCACTTACCCAGTTAGGTATTTGCTTTACGTAAATAGTTATTGTACGTTATTGTACGTAACGTAGACTTAGGTACCCAAGTATATAATACGTTTACTCTATGGTCAATTAGATTTTTACTTACGAATACAAAAGCTTGCAAAGGTTTATTTGTAAGTTACAAATTTGTATTCTTTTTAGCGTGTCGATGGCAATCTAAATTGTGTCGGCCCAGAATTGGGCTACAAGTTTGGCGCTTTTGGTAGCGTCCATCAGTTCCTGCAGTGAACAATCAGCAGGACACGCAGGGTACGATATTACGTGCCCCATTGTTTGAGAAACAGCTCCACATTTACACTCCAGTACAGAGTCATTTATTTATCTCCACCTCAGCAGGTTTTCTGTATTGTAACATATTTTACCAGAAGTTGCATAGATTATTAGATAATTTCTACACTTCACACAAAGAAACAAAACGTCTGGCTCCTGTCGTTGTATTATAATTAATTAATGTCTACGGAATGTCCGACAAAACATAAAAAATAAGGAGTAACCTATGTAAAAACAGATTTGTTATTTGAATATTTATTATTCAAAATTGTTTTCCTTGTTGCGGTTTAGTGGCCTTCTTCATAAAGTACTCCTATATGTATGGTTACGTACAGTCTGTGTCCAACAATACCTGACCCCTAGTATAAAGAAGAAGAGGACAAGTTGTGTGAGAAGCGGGGTCAGGTAACACTGGACCAGTGCCCAGTATTACCTGATCCATCCCTTACAATAATGTACAGTCACTATTGTACAATTACATGGTAGTAGTTACACGAGATGACTTAATATTTTGAAACAAAAACATAAACAGTTCCAAAAAAATGTACCTGCCTACTTCAACATAATTCAAGAATCATCGTCGAAGGATTAAAAAAATATGCAAGAAATGAAAACGATATTCCTTAAACCTCAGCAAATATTGTTTGAAATGACAAAATAACATTTTAAGTAGGGACCTACACCCATAATTCACCAGTTATGTCGTAAACATAAAACACGCTTCTCTCTACCTACCAGGACCTTCCTAAATATAATGGGTGTAAAATTACCGTTAACGAAGCCGAATAGTACCTACTTGTTGTCCACGTCAATGAGATATTTTTTTGTTCTTTATCAAACCGTCTATTATAGTTGTGGAAATATCGAAGGTCAATGTGCCAAGTTATTTTTACCCGACTACGGCAAAGCCAAAGGAGGGTTATGATTTTGACTGGCTATGTATGTATGTATGTTTATAAGTATGTATGTGTGTATCTTCATCTGTTCCCTCATAGCTTCTAATCTACTTAACGGAACGCGACGTATGAGGTATCGTTAGAACCGTCTTAATTTTCCGCTGAACATAGGTTACGTGACATCTCACAAAAAGCGATTTGGCGCCCTCTAGCGGACAAAAAGTAAGACAAAAAAAATGGAGATAAATACGCCGTGTTTGGTATCATTTGAAAGGGCCTCACTTGTACATTTCCAAAATATTGCTCAAATTTAAAATCACGCCCTCTAGCGGACAAAAAGTCAAGAGTAAAAAAAAATATTCAACACCAAAATTGTTTAAATAAAAAAAAGTAAAAAACTAAAACCCGACTACGACAAAAAGCCGTAGTCACACGTTATAGGTACCAACCTAAACACTTTAATACCGTGTGACTACGGCTTTTCTTTTTGTTCTATCCTGAAAATCTTGTTTCATACTTTTTCAGCGTCGATTTTTTTTGTCGTAGTCGTGTTTAATTTTTTTTACTTTTTTTATTTAAACAATTTTGGTGTTAAATATTTTTTTTGTACTCTTGACTTTTTCTCCGCTAGAGGGCGTGATTTTTAATTTGAGCAATATTTTGGAAATGTACAAGTGAGGCCCTTTCAAATGATACCAAACACGGCGTATTTATCTCCATTTTTATTTTTAATCTATTGCATAGATTCTATCGCGGGCCTTGAGTTGAGCGTGGAGAGCGAATCCAGAGATTTCCTAACAAAAATATTCAGGATTCAGTATTCAACCAGGTTGCTATGGTTACGGAAAATAACAAGGTTGTCAACTGAGGTTGTCAAATTAAATAATTGTTTGTCTCTCTGCTTTCTCCTTCTAAAATATTCTTACTCGTATAATTTGTGTACAAAGTGTTTTAAATATGAATAAACAAAGTGCATTTATTAATGAAGAAAGTCACGAAAAAATAAAAATAGTGAAAGAAAATGAGTGAGGAGTGAGTACTCTATAAACATTCATTTTATTATTAGTACGCATCTATCATAAGTTTTATTGGTTTTTGCATTACTATTCTGCGAATCGGTCTAAAACGATTCGTTTTCTTATAAAATATCTAAAATAAAATAAATAATTTTCATATTTTTCAATGTTATGACACTTACGTCAAGCTGTCAATACTTTTTCTTTTAAATTTTCTGTCATAGAGTTTCTTACTAGCTTAGTTAGTCTATGAAGGTTAGTTTTGATTTATATAATGTACATCGCGCGAAATTCGAAGCTCAAACTCTTAATATCGTTATTTGTTCAAATTTTTTGAATTAATAATTATTTTGGTGTGTAATTATACTATTAATACCTAATTATTTATACCTATTATTGCATAAGTTGATAAAAAATGCTATGCAATAGATTTACCGCGGCAGTCTCCGAGTGCCACACGTTTTTAAGCCTTACTTTTTGTCCGCTAGAGGGCGCCCAATCGCTTTTTGTGACACGTCACGTAGCCTATGTTCAGCGGTAAATTAAGACGGTTCTAACGATACCTACCTCATATGTCGAGTTCCGATAAGTAGATTAGAAGCTATGAGGGAACAGATGAAGATACTCACATACATACAAACATACATACATAGCCAGTCAAATTCATAACCCTCCTTTGGCTTTGCCGTAGTCGGGTAAAAATAAATGTCTCAAGTTTGACATCCCAATGCATTTTTCTTGACAAGCAGCGCCACCATGGAAACCAAAGAAGAAGTTGCAGCTTCCATAGAAAATAAGGTACTCCACGCCCGCAAGCAAAGAAAAATATCTAAAAAAAAACTAAAACCCGACTACGACAAAAAAAAAACGACGCTGAAAAAGTATGAAACAAGATTTTCAGGATAGAACAAAAAGAAAAGCCGCAGTCACACGGTATTAAAGTGTTTAGGTTGTTACCTATAACGTGTGACTACGGCTTTTCTTTTTGTTCTATCCTGAAAATCTTGTTTCATACTTTTTCAGCGTCGTTTTTTTTGTCGTAGTCGGGTTTTAGTTTTTTCCTTTTTTTTTAAACAATTTTGGTGTTAAATATTTTTTTTACTCTTGACTTTTTGTCCGCTAGAGGGCGTGATTTAAAATTTGAGCAATATTTTGGAAATGTACAAGTAAGGCCCTTTTAAATGATATGTTACGACAGTGGTAAATAATAAACAGGAACTGATTTATAACTTTATTCGGGCAGAGCTTCCCCTTACAATCGAGTGCGACAAGACCGCGAAAATGAGCTTGCAGGGCATTATAAAGCTTTATCCCCACCGGAGGCGTCCGGTAGTTATGGCTGTTAGTGGCTTGGCTATGGTTGGCATGGCTATCGTTGGCTTGTCGCTGGAGTGGCTTGCTGTCAGGTGGCTGTCAGATGACTGTCAGTGGGCTGTTGTAACATTCGGCCGTCCTGAAACAATTGCTCCCGCAATGGGAACCACAAAACAACGATTACAAGTCAGCTCAAAAAAACCAAGTTAAAATGGGGCAATAAACTTTGATCTCTCAAGAAGATTTATGAAATCTTCGGTGTTCAATTGTTCATCCACACTACTGGTGCTATCAGACATATAAGCATCGCTACGATATAGTCATAAATAAGGAATCAACGGATACTAAGCCTGTAAACCCGTTGTATCATAATTATATTATGACCTTTTGTACTTCTTAGTTTATGTCAATCATTACCTAACTCCTCAATATCACTTAATGTGGGCCAGAATATAAATCCTCTAACATACAAGAATTAACTTGGCAACAGGCTCGCCCCCTATTGCATGGGACCTAAACTTTACTGTATACTACTATGTGTGTGTACTCATGGGTACACCTCTACCTAACCCTTCGGGCATTACAAGCGTGATGTTATCAGCATTGACCTTGTTGCCGCTGGTAGTCAGCGCCTGGCGCCAATGTGCGTAATCACCGATTTTTGTAAATCACACTATTATCAGCTATTATTATTTTCGCCTTGTATCTAAGTTACGTCCCATTATCTTTCCAGCTTTTCTAATTCGAGTAGTAGATAACCCTATCGCTTCTAAATTGCACTGGATCAGAAACCCGGTCTAGGATAAATCGTAAGGCTCATAGGCTTATAGGTACCCTGTTGTATTATTATTAACAGTATTATTAAAACTCCAAATTATGTTTGGTAACCTATTGTAGTCCCCCTAATGAGATGCTTCCTTATGTTCCGTGAATAGGGTATTTCACCAAAAAAATCTAATTAATCCGTCAGATAGATTTTCAATGAATAATGGACACGTATTTTTTCTTTTTTCACGTAAACAAAATATGAAGACGATACAGTGCTTCGAAAAGTCGTGTCAAGTCGTGTGACGTCATAAGGATAGTACTTTTTTACCCACTAAGTGACGCCAAAAACCCCCACTCTTGATCTTTGACACATTTTATTTTCGTCAATTTTTATTATATTGATAAAACAAAAAACACGTATCCAATATTTTTCGATAATCTAACAGACGGACTAATTAGATTTTTTTGGTGAAATACCCTATTGTGCGATAGTGCCTTCCACACTTCGACCTACTCATTAAAAGTAGAATCAGAGACATTAAAAACAACATGAAACACTTTTCATATAAGAAAAGATAGCTAAAATGTTTTGCCAAACTATCGTATAAAGAAACGGAAGTAACAATGTAACCAATATGACACACGCACACACACATGTAGGTACTCACACACATGCTTCTTAGCGTGTCGATGGCAAAACTTCATTACTTTTACACACAACACCATTTAATTTAGGGACTGGCCTGTTGGTCTAGTGGTTAGTGACCCTAACTGCTATGCCGGAGGTCGTGGGTTCGATTCCCACCCAGGACAAATGTTTGTGTGATGAGCACGATCATTTGTTCTGTGTCTGGGTGTAATTTATCTATAATATGTATGTATTTAGAAATATATAAGTATGTTTATCAGTTGTCTAGTACCCATAACACAAGCTCTGCTTAGCTTGGGACTAGATGGCGTTGTGTGATAGTTGTGGAATATTATTATTATTATTATTATTTTAACCCCATCAACACCATGAATACTTTTTTTTTTAAAGCTATTAAGCACTAATGCTAAGATAATGATACTCTGGCCCCCAAGATACCTACAGGCGTAGCCTAGTTTCGAGACCTCGGTTTTATCACCATATTCAAATTTAAATTTAACTTGCTACATGTATTATTAGCGCTAAGTTTGATTAACAAAAATGATTGTAAATAGACTTCATTAATATTATTCTTCCTAGCAAACCTAGGACACGCAATAGCTGTTAACAGTTAACGTATTTTTAAACTGCTGTTCCGTTACAAACTTCTTGAAATATCTACTCGTAAAGACCTTGCCATGGTCGGAAACAATGTGATCTGAATAAATAATTGCGATCTAAACTAATTGTCACCACATATTATTATTGACAGTACGCGTTGGTTCAGAAACAACGAATTTAGTGAAAGCATAATGTGTCAATATAAACATGTACCAACTGGTACTTCTTTTTTTGTTTATTCAAATTCAAATTCAAATTCAAATATTTTATTTCGGAATGAATTCCATATTTTGTTAGTAATTATAAAATAACTTAGCCTAATGTTAGTATTAAATTAAATTTACAACAATTAACAACACTGCCCACCAAGTTTATTTGGATAAGTGTGTCTGAACACTTATCCACTTACGTAAAAGAGGTGAGTCCCATCTGTCTGAAAACACATTCAGGATGGCATTGGAGGAGGAGCGCAAGCGCGCCATCATGGAAGCGCATCGCTTGCGCATGATCGCGGCGAACCCGTCGACGCATGCATCCACGAACATCCCTGACGCGCTACATCGCCATGGCAGCCCCAAAAGCACCCTGAATGCGTTATTGTACTGTACGCGCAGGTCGCTGTATGCCCGCTGGGTATACTTAGTCCACAGGCTGCACGTGTAAAACGACTGGCAGAAGGCCTTAAAAAGCGTTATCTTAACGGAGTCCGTACAACGTGCAAACCTGCGGGCCAGCATGTTGCAACGGACAGCCATCGACCTGCGCTCCCTGTCTATGTCTAGATTGTCTTTTAAGTCCTCAGTGACCCAGTGACCCAAGTACTTAAATTTTGAAACCCGACCTAAAAGAGACCCAGAGAGTGAGAGTTCAGGCAGCTGTTCGTAGGTTAAAGTACCCGATTTAAAAACCAGCCATTCACTCTTACCGGTATTGTATTTGAGCCCATGAGCCACTGCATAACTCTCACAAATGTTGAGAAGCTTTCTCATTGCACTGATAGATGGGCTCAGCAGCACCATGTCATCAGCGTAACTGATGTTATTCACGCATACACCGTCCACGTGACAACCTACATTTGTGCTACTGAGCCCACCTATCAGTTTGTTTATGTACAGGTTGAAAAGACGGGGCGAGCTCAGGCCGCCCTGCCTCACCCCGCAATCCAACCCGTACATATCAGAATATGAGCCTCCCCATTTCACTGTATTCTTCTGACTACTGTACCAATATTTAAACAGTGATATTACATCAGCCGGGACAGTAGTGTCTTGAGACAGCTTATGCCAGAGCAAGTCATAATTGACCAGGTCGAAAGCCCTCGATAAATCCAAGAAGCATGCTATTACAGGAGTCTTTCTGTCTGTATAATATTGGACAGTCTGCTTAAGGCATAAAATTGCACTATCGGTTGATAAGTTCGGTCTAAAACCAAACTGACCATCCTCAAGCGCGATGTGTTTAGCTAGGATTTTATCAAGCAGACTATCCAATACCTTAGCACAGATCGTGGCAAGCGATATCGGCCTATAGTTGGAAATATCGGAGGCGTCCCCAGTCCTATTCTTTATTATTGGCACAACGATAGTCTTAGTAAGTTCCACAGGTAGGTAACTATGACTTAGACACAGGTTAAAAAACATAGCAAGTACCCGCGGTAAGTGTGCCCCAGCGTATTTAAGATGTTCGACGCTGAGGCCGTCGTGACCGGGGGACTTTCCCCTCACCATGTTCTGTATAATTTTCGTGACCTCTTTAGCAGAGAACCTGACAGGGGGAGCCCCGGTCACGGCCGCCCCCGCGCCGCCATCCGACGGCTCACTATAACCACACAAACGCGAGTTTACATTAAAATGTTTTACAAAAACATTAGCAATATCAGTGGGATCGCTCACGCCCGCGACGCTCACCGGAACCCCCGATCTATGTTTTAATTTATTTGTTAATTTCCAGAACTTATTAAATTGTTTACTTTCATGGCAAGATGCTAACATATCCATTTTAATTTTTTCTTGATTATTTTGACAATATTTTAATTTAGTTTTAAAAAGTTTTCGCGATGCACACATATTTTCATAGATTAATCCAGAAGTAGGTTTGTTGTATAACAGCCACATTTGATAACATAGTCGGGCATCGCGGTGAGCCTCGCGAACGTGTTTGTTCCACCCAACTACATAATTTCCTTTATGACGCTTTTTAACTGAACCAGCATAAGTGAGTTCGGCTCCTTTTTTCAAAATACAAATTAATTTACTATACAACATATCCAACACCAACCGATGCTCAGTATTGTGACACATATTATCTGCACATTTACAAAATTCTAGAGGAAAATCTATTTGTTTTAAGTTGCTATTACAGTAATCAACATAATTATTTATCTGTTTTAAATCCCTCTCACCCCATACAATCTTGTTACAAGAACTATAGGATGAAGTAATTTTAGGTTTAATTAGATTAATGTTACACTCAATTAATAACGGAATATGGTCTGACACGTAAACACCATACAAGATAGACGCATTATTTACTAAATGTCTAGCGGCCTCAGTGACAACACAGTGATCTAGCCAGCGGAGGGAACCGTTGGCGGAACTAGTAAAAGTATGCGAGTCCTGCGGTAAAAGTTCAGTATCAATGCAAGACCATGATTGATCAACACAGGTCAAAAGCAACTCACGTGAGAATCGTGTCCCTGGGTGCGCGTTAAAGTCTCCCAACACAAAAACCGACTCCACTTCACTGCTCTCAATCACTGAGATAATCTCACTTAGACAACTCGTGAACTCGATACGATTTTCGGCACAGTCAGTGGGCATGTACACACTAAATATTAGTAAAGACCGTTCGCCCTGTGCTATTTTAATACACACGATACGATCACTAGCAC
The DNA here is from genome assembly GCA_949775195.1 of Diarsia dahlii. Classification (NCBI taxonomy): domain Eukaryota; kingdom Metazoa; phylum Arthropoda; class Insecta; order Lepidoptera; family Noctuidae; genus Diarsia; species Diarsia dahlii. The sequence goes on along the minus strand of OX459210.1, from coordinate 5,993,460 downwards.
AAGTTATAACCGATACCGACGCAAATAACGACTTTCTCCACAGCAGCGCCACACCACCATACGGTCTACCAACCAGAACACCGGCAGAGGTGTCCACAGCTGATTTCCCAGTATACGCGAAGTCTCCATCAATGGTCGCTAAGAAGGGCACGTCGTGGGGCAGCAACCAGGTCTCCTGTAGCGCTATCACGTCGGCTCGTGCACATAATTGTCTAACGCAATCAGCTGATCGAGTTATACTTTTACAGTTGAATGTACATAGTTTAACATTCGTCGAACAATCCATTATGTGTTTGTTATGTTTTCAACACTGTGCTGCTTATTTACTTTTGTTGCATTTTGCTTAAAGTAAATAAACTGTCTAAACCGTATACCCTCGGGCCATATGTTGTTATCTAAAAATGTATTTAATTTGTATGTTGAGACAAACAATTTAAAGGCATTATACGGTCTTTCAGACTTCATGTTAATTTTCTGAAGCTGCACTATTTCTTGCGTCTTGTTTTGTATGTAATCACAAATATCTTTTTCAGTGGTCTCTTTGTCAACATTTGTAATAAACAGGGGAATTTTCGAGTCAGCAGCCCTAAATTTAAACTTCGCATTAGGGCTTGCGGTTCCCGTTTTTCCCTCGAACCGATTCTTTGGCTTTCTACTTTGAACCAGTGTCCAACCATCCTTAGAATGATTTTTAGGCCATTCTCCTTGCCTTAATACTTCCACCATAGTTTTATTACTCTGCATTGATTGTCGATTTTTATTCGTGTCATCCGTGTTTTCTAACAATGTTGAGTTAACCGGCTTGGTAGCAGACTCGTCGACAGCCGGTAGCACGGTGTGCGCATGAGGGTGAACGAGAGAGCGATACTTCGGCCCGTCATCGTCACTTGATAGCTGCGTCGGCGAATGTGAGTCAGCATCAATCAGCTGCGAATGTTGAGATTGTGAGGGTAGGTGCGGCGACAATCCAAACGGTCCACTATTTAAGTTGTACCTTCCACCTCTGATTTTGTTAACATTAGAGTTAAATATCGGATTTAGTAACTGATTACTAGTAGATGATTGAATGATATTATTCTCTTTCAGGGCCACGTCTAGGTCGTTCTTAGTGACACAATTATCTTTGATATCATTTAATTCCGCACGTAGAATTAACAAGTCCTTTAGAATTTTCGTGACGTCTACGTGGTCGAAACATACAGGAGGCAGTTTGTGTAGCTCGTAGGCGACAAAAACCGGCAGTTGGTCTGGGTCTACAGTTTTAAAAACCGCTATCATGTCTTCTAAATCCTTTTGTTTCTTGTCTTTTCGCCTCGACTTCAATCGTTTACCAATCTTTGTCGTGCTGCATAACAATTTCTTTGCCTCGTCGATATCTTCGTCAGAAAACGCCGACACACATATTCTTATAAGACTTTCGTTGTCCATCACGTCATGTTTATTACGAATAAACGCAAGGACTTCCGAAATCACAACATTACAGTTCGCACACTTAATCGTATCGACGGACATTATCGGGCAATCACATATCCGCGACCACTCGCATAGAACTCGCGCGCGAGACTGATTAGCCAGAAGGGCTCAAATTATCGATATTTACTATTTCCATTGGTTCAGTCAGTTGATATAGGAATTGGATGTCATTGGCCCTCTTTCCTTCGGTATCGCCTTTCCCGTAAGCACAATGTAAACATGACGTTACATAATAATATTTACGTATGAATCGGGTAATTTATGGAACCCAGAAATGTACGATGCATTTTTTAATATTTTCCTTCGCGCGATGTTTGACACAACTAATCGGGTCCCGTAAATATTTGTTTACGTTATAGGCTACTATCAACGGTTACACAATTATTCACTATAGGTATCACTATCTGTACATCCACTTTGCAGTAAAACAATACAACTTTTTGGCTTTTCATCTTGTCATTGCATTGTACTGAACTAATCGTTATCCTCTAAATGGCACATGACATTAAACGGCATTCTTCAAACGATCTACTTACCTAAGGCAGAAGCAAAGACAGGCATTGACTTTAACTTTAGCTTTGGTTTTGTCGTGCTTGACTTGGCTTTTGTTTGCAATATCAGGCAATGCATGGCATAAGATCACGTTTAGTCATTGTATCGCGCACTGCAGTACAGTCCGAAATTACATGGATATTTTTACATAACACTTATACGATATCTTCGCAACAATTTCATCACTGCAAGGGATTAAAGTCCAAAATCATGATAAACACTCTTTCCGACTGGTAACGCGACTAAACTAAAGGACAGGGCGCAAACTACCGTCAATCTGCTTTTATAAAATAATATACCTTGCTGCATACGTGTGAATTTCTGTTGGGAAACTAGGATCGTATAATAATAATAATCACTTTTTTTTTTTTTTTTACTTCCATAATAACAAGTTTTATGTGACTTGCCTCATAGTCATACCCACATCGTATTATTTTTTTGTTAGTTTGTTATACAAGCGAGCTGTTATTGCAAAGTTATGAATGGCCTTTCTTATGAGCTTAAGCTACCTCAAATTAGCAACTCGTTTTGTGGTGGTTCAAACTTCGTTTGAAATACTGTTAGAATAAAGTAGAATAAAGTAAATAGTGCGAAATTAGTGGTATTTTGCGATTTACAAAAAAAAACTATTGATTGGACTAAAAAAAGTAAAACACTATGATTTTAGTACGGTATGGTTCTTGTAGAATTATTTGGCAAAAAAATCAGAACGATGACATGTATTTAAGAATGGTTTTTACTCGTTAAAAGAAATTTTTAGAGGTATCTTCGTGATTTTTTTTATCGAGCAAAGTTAGTTGTATTATGTTTTCACTATGTCACTAGCATGTATCCTGAAGAATATCATTTTTTTTTTCTGATTTTGTTTACTGCAGTGAACCATTTACTTTTACGCATTATAAAACATGCGTTTTACGTCTGTTAGGCGCTTAAATAACTACATAGAACTAGATAGAATAAATTGCCGCACTTCGTTTACATTACTCGAGACGGAAAATTAAGACACATGTATCAACTTAAATTCAACCGGTTGAATGTCATCACATGATATTTTACCTATATAAGAAGTACCTATGTAAAAAATAACGGTTTCTCATATTTAATTTTAAGTTCCTCGTTTGCAATTTGTCAAGAACTTTAGCCAATAAGTCTAAACCTGTTTGAATACCGACTGACGGTAGCAAGAGATCACCAAGGAATGCTATTACCACCGACAATAGTTTGATGAAATTATTGTAGTTATGTATTTATATCTAAATGATTTAGTTTGGAGTTGTTGGATAATCTAATGCGCACTTGAACTAAACAAAATATGTACATCTTAAGTTCTCAATTCCTTAGTACACCTACACAACTAGGTACTAAAACCATTTTTGTATCCAGATAATATACTGATTAACTGACTATGATTAGATTTACTTATCGGGCCTAACAAATTACCTAATTTTGTCTACGATTGGCATAATTATCAACACACATGGGGTACTTCATGGTGAAACACATCCGACTAATATATTTGGCTAATGGCATTTGGCTAATATTTTGCAAATATTGGCATGTTAACTGACCTTGTTATTTATGCTAGGTTCCTGGCAGCTCTCAGCGTGAAGTAGGACGGTTCCTCCCTTCCATGTCCTTGGGCCCGCTGTTGACGACCTTGAGTGCTGAAGCGTTGCTGGCAGAAAGATGGATACTTCTTGTAACTCGAAGTGTCTCGCAGGTGGTTACTGGCTGCAGTCTTCGTTTTCAGGGTTAAATTATGGAATGAACGATGCGGTACTTAGGGCAGGCGCTTCGTGTTCCATCCAGATCGTCGACTGCTTTTTCAATTTGTGCCTTGTGATTCTGGGATGGGCGACTCTTCAATATTTTCCTTGCAGGCGGTGTGCATCAACGTTCTTCGTTTGAATTTTCAGACCTCGTCCTTTGTACAAGGTGACCGTTGTCTTTTAAATGTATCAGAGCGTCGTATTGTCGTTCTTTTTCGTCGTTTCGTAGGTTTTTTGTTTTCGATCCCACTTCTGAGTGTTACGACAGTGGTGAATAATAAACAGGAACTGATTTATAACTTTATTCGGGCAGAGCTTCCCCTTACAATCGAGTGCGACAAGACCGCGAAAATGAGCTTGCAGGGCATTATAAAGCTTTATCCCCACCGGAGGCGTCCGGTAGTTATGGCTGTTAGTGGCTTGGCTATGGTTGGCATGGCTATCGTTGGCTTGTCGCTGGAGTGGCTTGCTGTCAGGTGGCTGTCAGATGACTGTCAGTGGGCTGTTGTAACAGATACCAAACACGGCGTGTTTATCTCCATTTTTATTTTTTAAGCCTTACTTTTTGACCGCTAGAGGACGCCAAATCGCTTTTTGTGACACGTCACGTAGCCTATATTCAGCGGAAAATTAAGACGGTTCTAACGATACCTCATATGTCGAGTTCCGATAAGTAGATTAGAAGCTATGAGGGAACAGATGAAGATACACACATACATACATACATACATACATACATACATACATATATACATACATACATACATAGCCAGTCAAAATCATAACCCTCCTTTGGCTTTGCCATAGTCGGGTAAAAAGTAGATTACAATGAGTATTGATAAATTGCATACTTCCGATTGTAATTCTTACTGGCTATCATACTTAGAAATTGCTCCAAATATTCTTTCAGGCGCAGTATTTTTTATCTTAAAAATATTATACTTTCAATCATGCAATACCTACTACTATAACGACCATAAAAAAGTGAAATAAAGATGACCAATATGTTAAACTATTGCTTTCTTGTTACAAATAAAGTTATTTTTTTATTTCATTTTTCAACCGAAACTACGATGGTAACCTGAGGCCGGGCCGCAAAGCGTTACTTTTAAATAATTATTTTTAACCTAGTACAAATATTACCGATTACTCATTATTTGTATAATGAGTAATCGGTATTATTTGTACAGTGCACGGTGTGCACACGCAGTGACAGTGTCTGTGTGTGTGTGTGGACAATAAGGACAAAATGGACATTGTTCACATCTGCTTAGACAGGACGCCGACCCCAACATATTTGGGAAATGGGTTAGGCAAATGATGATGAATATTTTGAAAACTGATGTTGGCTGTAAAAATACCAAAATTAAAATACCTGTTCATTCTATTTACCGTAATAAGTAGTAGGCCTGTATGATCAGCATCAGAAGTATAATAACATTACTCAAAGTTTCGAAGCTGTTTTTTTAATAAAAACTTGTTAGATATTACTTGTTACTAGGTACATGTTATTGGAGTGTAAGGACTCTTATAACGAATAATCTTCTGAAACCTGAAACATTAAAAATAATATTATAGCTAGAGTCCTATATGTACATAAAAGAATTAAAATTAATGTATTTATTTATTTATTTATGCAAGGTAGCTTCACAGCTTACAGTAAAATAACCTAAATTATTAAACAAAACAATACGCCAATTACGAAGTACCTACACAAAAAAAAATAACTAAGATAAGGTAGCCGAGAGTGACTAAAAAATTGGCCTTAAAATGTATTGTGTGTGCATGTATGTAAATGTAAATTAAATGTATGTCGGAGAATAAGGTATTCTCCATTATGACGATGATAAGACAGGATGGATATCTCAAAATAACAGTCAGTGGTTCATGATAAACGATGAAGTCAACCACATGGAATGCAGTGAGGTTAGTAGGAAACACGACCACGACCAACTGCAGCGCCGTCCGCCCCGGAAGCCCCTGCTGGCTCGGGCCCCTCTAAATTGACGAGCGCCTCCGTCATCATTCATCTGACAGTTGTCGTTATAAATCGTGCCAGAACTAAACACACCCAAGCAACTACTAAAGAGGTTGAACTACACGACAATAGTTGCTCGACATTCCAGTAGTTCTGATTTTATCCACGTTCAGAGACTGCAAACTCCGACACGGCCAGAACTGACTATCACACGTCCTCGTGTGGTGGTGATATGGTATCTGTACCGACGAGAACACAAACTTAAACTAGACTATCGACTCGGCCTACCTGACCAAGATTAATGCCTCTGTCAATAGAGTCGTAAAATCATGAAAGCAAATCTAATTCAAAGGTCCAATCGCATTAATTCAAAACAATTAAAAACTCGCGTCGTACTGTGCATAATCAAACAAAGCAATACTTCACTAATTGCACACACTCTTGTAACCCAGCTGCCCCAGGCAGCTTATTCTAGTGACACTGTCACCCTGGCTTAACCAAGCCCAAATTCACATTCCTAGTGACAACCTGTCACCCTGGGTTGACCAAGCCCAAATTCACAGTCCTAGTGACAGCCCGTCACCCGGGGTTGACTGCGAGCCCACATTCATAGTACTAGAGTGACAAACTGTCACCCGGGGTTGACCAAGCCCCACATTCACAGTCTAGTGACACGTGCCACCCAGGGCTGACCAAGCCCTTAACAAAAAGTCACATATACAGTCTAGTGGCACATGCCACCCTGGGCTGACCAAACCCTTAATTCACGGTCTAGTGACACATGCCACCCAGGGGTGACCAAGCCCTTCACACACACAAAGTCTAGTGACACATGCCACCCGGGGCAAACCAGGCCCAAACACTTACAGTCTAGTGACCCATGTCACTCAGGGCAAACCAGGCCCAAACACTTACAGTCAGTGGCATATGTCACCCTGGGCTGACCAGGCCCAAAACTCAGTCTATCTAGTGGCATATGTCACCCTGGGCCAACCAAGCCCTAAAGTCCTCGTGACTTCCTGGTCCGTCCAAGTCGGCCAAACTTATCTAGTCTCTACAAGACCCTGGCCCCCGCCACAACGTCTACCGCCGCTCACCGCCGCTGTCCAGCTTCGAACTGCAGTTACAGATATTACGACAAGACGTGCAGTGCGGCCAAATAGTTACAAGTGTGCATACAATCAAATAAAAGAGATTTCTTTAGTCTTCATTGCTCTCGCTATAATAGGATTAAGCTCAGAGGAAACTCCACTTTGCGGCAGTTTTTGAATGCAGTCATGAGCGTACTTGTACGTTCTATTTCCTGTCAGTGATTTTAAAACATAGCGATCATTTTCAAGTGACTCTACAACTTTGAAAGGACCTTTAAATTTGGGTTCTAATTTGATTTGGTTTCTCTCTTATTTGCCCAAATCACCAACACTGAAATTAACCACTTTGACCTTATTTTTGTACGAGGTCAACTCTCTACTGACAAAGCAACTACCTTGGTCAGTGATAATAGTGCAAAACAAATAGAGCAACACTGGAACTCAAAGCTTTAATAGTGCAGGCTGCATAGAGACGTAGCCAATGGTACAATAACACAAACTTCGTAAACGCGTCTATGAAAACTATTACATTCTCTTTCACGTAACTATTCTCAGTCAACTTCCCTGAGTAATCAACATGCACCGTGTGCCATAGGACATTCACTTTTGGGATTGGATGCAACTCAGCTTGCACCAGACCGGAAGAAGACTTTAAAACTCTACGTCTAATACAATTTTCCGCGAACTGACAATATTTGGTCATGTGCTCGAACCAATAACTTTCATAGAGCTTCTCCAAACTCTTTTCCCAACTAAGATGCATGAGGGCTTCATGAACAAGATTCACCAAGGACCAACGAAAAGCTCAAGGTATGATAAAAGAACAGAACTTTACGAAGTAGGTAACACACCTTTACGTAACACATAAGTTTTCATTACTTCCGCTAAAAGCTAACCGTTTTTTGAACTTAGAGACGATATCCTGAATTTCTGAGTCTTGGAACTATTCAGCGAAATGCCAATTTTCAGATAGAATCGCAAACTCAACACGCCTTTCCTCTGTGTTTTGGATGCAAACTTTAAGAATACTTAGGAGTCTTGTTAAGCTCAGCAATATGGTTTCGAGACAATAAGTCAACATGACTTTTGTGCCTACTGCCTACCCTGTCAATACTCAATGTCGAAATAGAAAGTCTGAAGGAAAGCCCACCAGCGTGACAATAGTAAAACAATAACCTTGTAGGATAATGTCGAAAGTGATTCACAACGTTCACGACCGCTAGAGTTACTAATTCGTAGGATTGGTACTTTGACTCCGCCCGCGGTTCACCTGCTGAAATACTCGACAACATGCAATCACCATTTACCATCGAGAGAGCTTTTGGAAAGGATCACCACAACCCTCAGCGCTCGCGTCAGTATGAAGTTCGATTGGAAGCTCTGCGTTGTATATCATGAGGACGGGTTTACTCGTTATAATCAAAATCACGTTGTCTGACAATTTCGTGCTCAGCTTTCCATTAAAACTTTTTACTGTTGATGAGAATGAACAATGGAACACGTCTTATTCTTGAGAAATCTGTAAAGATCTGAACTCAGACTCGCTAAAGTAGACTCTCATCCCCTATGGGGCACCACTTGAGACACCATAATCAAATTCCACACACACCATTCCTCTCCAGAGAGTATTTTGAAGATTTCAAAGAAAAGCCTGCTATGTGAACGCCGCAAGAACTTCCTGCAACCGGGTCAGACTTTCCTCTTTATCACGTGACAGAAATAAACTGTCGTTCATGAAAAGTGCAGCATACGATGAGAAAGTTCACCAAGTGCTTTAGACACGCACGCTGAAATACGCTCGGAGCGTTACGAAGACCAGACGGCATCGCTAGATACTCTCACTGCCCGTGAGGGGTGACGAATGCAGCAATAATACTATCTTTACTGACGGGACTCTGATGAAAGCCACTCGCGCAATCAAGACAGGTGTAATAGCAAACGCCTGATAATCGTGCAATCTGATCGCCCATCAACGGCAGAGGGATTAGATCAGACACTATGTTAAGATTTAGTTCACGGTAGTCTTTCCACATACACCTGTCTCCGTCCTACTTATCGCCCAATAAAATGAATGAAGTTAGCTCTCAATATCTCACTGACTTTTATGCTTACACTTGCTGTTCACCTTACCATACGAGCTGGATTCACTTATCGAATGTTTAATTAACCAGTAGTCATTCAAGCTAACGGTAAACCAACGATAAAACTATTCAAAAACGCGTTCAGAAGGGACGTCAACCGGTGTTTGTTTTCGTTTGTAATATCAGAATCAACATTGTAAATATCAAATAAAGGAAGTAAATCGCAACCATTTACATTTTCATTTCACGAAATAGGTAGGGTTGATTCAGTGAAATGCACCGAATAGCCAAGTGGCCAAATAACGCGTGCGATCATAACGTCGTATTTCATAAAGTCGTCAGGTAGTACGCAAGATAAAATCGTCAAAAGAATTTGTTCGGTGTTATAAACGCTCGAATTATTATCAATACCAATTACTTGCACGGTTGAAAGTGCACGTTTACCCGAGAATTTAGAAGCTACACTGTTCAACAAGAGAACACTCTGCGCCAGAATCAAACAACATGAGTACGACTCACCGGATTGCTGTAGCTGTCCAAGGACGCTGCGAACTTCACAGAGCCGCTGTCCACACGTCGCCGTCGGGCTTGTTGCAATACTTACCCAATAATGGATTTGATTGTGTACCGATACCGTTATTTGTTCCGCATGCGATACATGCGACCACCGTCGACGTGATACCTTTCAGCGCCTTGCTTAGGGCAATGATTAGGACTCCGCCTTCCAATGGCTGCTCAGCCAAACAAATGTCGACCGTTGAGCACCAAGCACGTGGATAAGGTTCTATCCCACTTCTGATGTCGGAGAATAAGGTATTCTCCATTATGACGATGATAAGACAGGATGGATATCTCAAAATAACAGTCAGTGGTTCATGATAAACGATGAAGTCAACCACATGGAATGCAGTGAGGTTAGTAGGAAACACGACCACGAACAACTGCAGCGCCGTCCGCCCCGGAAGCCCCTGCTGGCTCGGGCCCCTCTAAATTGACGAGCGCCTCCGTCATCATTCATCTGACAGTTGTCGTTATAAATCGTGCCAGAACTAAACACACCCAAGCAACTACTAAAGAGGTTGAACTACACGACAATAGTTGCTCGACATTCCAGTAGTTCTGATTTTATCCACGTTCAGAGACTGCAAACTCCGACATGTAAATGTAAATCATGTAAATTCCGAAATGTTCAGCTACTTCTGATGCTGACCGTACCTACGTACCTACTTACTAAATATGTAAGTAGGTGCCTAATAATAATAATATGAAAGATGATTTATTTTTATCTCTCGTAAATGACGTTCAAAAAGTTGTGATTATCAGCCTAATTTTAATACAAAACTTATGATTTAGGGAAAATAATCATAGAAATCCTAAAATACCTATATCTTTCCTTATTGAATTCACTTGACCTGCCTGTCTACGGTAGGCAGATGATCATTTTCTGACCATGGGCCTTTAAGAAATTTAACTTGAAGGTCAATAGCTCCATAAGAAAGTCTTATAACGAAACTTAATAATAAACCCATATTCGTCGAATCGACGACGTAATCGTCGCGGTTGTGTCAATGAGTTTCGCCACATATCCATTGATAAACCTTAACAATAAAATATTTTTCAATTTTTTAAACACGAAAGTTTACAAACGGTTAACATCTGGGACCTTCTTTCTGTAAACTTTCAGGAGTCACAACTATTAATATAGGTAAATAAATTCACTGGGTAAAGTATAAAAGAAAGAGAGTGAAATAACTATTGCAACTTTAGGAAAATTAGACCTACTTCAGACTGACTTTACTTTTTTTATGTGGGTTCCAAAATATTTGTATCGATATATAACATAAAAATTTAATACTACTAATCTATATCTATCTCTATATACATATAATAAAACAGTAAACAAACTGTGTCTGTACATTGAATATATTAAAAAAAAAAAATTGAGGGGGGTTTAGAAACAGTAATAGAGCACGAATCGAAAAAAAAAGTCTGTCTGTTTGTCTGTTTGTTTGTACACGCTAATCTTCGGAACTTGACGGATTTGAATGTTTTTTTTTTTTTGTTATATAGATATTAAGTCTGGCCAACACATAGGTTATAATTTATCTTGGAAACTTGAATACCTAATGCAGAACCCCAACAGACCAGCTTAACTATAAGAGATACAAAAATGGTACAATAGCAAAAATTGTTCCACGTGATGAGCATTTTCTGCAAAGAGAATAAATTCGAAGATCCGGAACACCTGATGTGGAACTCCAAGAGCCCAGCTACACTATAACATATATAGGAATGACGTCTTAGCAAGATATGTTCAGCCTGATGAGCACTCTCTGTTGTCGTATAAAATTTGAATATCTGGAACTGCTGATGTGGAAATCAAAGCTATCACTAATTTCACTGTCACTCAATCAACAACGAGACAGTCACTCATCAAAATTTACACGTGAACGAAGTCGCGGGCATCAGCTAGTTGTATATAAGTGCTCATGACAGTACTTACCTATCTACCATTAATAAATTAGGTCGTCTCTAAAAAGACTTACTGACGCACTCATAGATGTTTAATGATTACTTAAGCCGCCAATTAGTAAAGATTTGACATACAAAACCTTTAAATTAAGCGACAGCTTAAGTAAATCTTTAAACGTCTCTGAGTGCGGTGGTAAGTTATTAAAATTAAGGGTCTATTCCCTGAATATTTTTTGTTAAAATTACTTTTTCCTTTTATGTGAGTTCGCACTGACGTTTTATGTACGTGGGGAAACAGACATGTCGTCGTCACACTCTCATCTTTATAACTAAAGTTATGGGAGTGTGTGTTTCTCCGCATTGTCAAATGACGTCTTCATTTTTGAAAAATGGAAACCTAACGGGTTATGACGTGCAGACGAACATTTTATTGCTAACAGGATTTCTTTATCAAGATTGATGTTTTTTTTCTTTTGTCAGTCTTGTCATGAGTCATGACTAACAATTTAAGGAAGGTGCAAACGAAATAACAATAAGGGAACAAATTGTAAAATGAATAAAAACACATTCATTTTGTTGACCCCACATGTCATGATGAGTAATGCGAGTCGTTCTAAGTAGTAAATAAGACGCCAAAATCATTTTATACACATTATTATCGTGGATCATCGTGCTCACTTACAACGAATGTCGTGGTCAACACGTGACAGGAAACTGGTAAATAAAACTGACAAAATAAAAGGATACTATGATTTCTCAATTATCTACACTCTACAGACTCAACTCTATTACTTTCCTCCTCATTCATGAGATCGGCAACATATTTATGCAAAAATTAGCATTCTACCACTTTTATTTGGCAGTTTTCGAGATATGACACGGTCATACACGGTGAAATGGCTGGTGAGAACCCTGTAGAACTATTCATATACCATGTGTAGGTACTAAGTTATGTACTATGATGTTTGTTTATGGTCAACAGGCTAGCATAGCTGGCAAACCTCCAAAATATAACGCAACATAAACAAAGTCTCTAAAAAACAACCAGTTTTCATTACTTAGGATTCATAACGTCTTCCACTCTAACCGGTCCATGTAAGTAACCGGCGCTTGTTCTTAGATACCTAAATGCCAGCGCCGGTTACCTGCATGGACCGGTTCCTATAGGCGCCTGGTAGATCGGCGCCGGCTGCCAGCTTTCTTTCTGTATACGGCCTAACCCGATACAGAAGGTTTTACATGGCCTATCACTACTGCCTACCTGCTGAGACCAGCGGTGGGCCAGTGGTGGCGCCCCATCTTACGAGCAGTAAGTAAGCTGTGGGTTTGAAGTTTTGAACGCAGACAGGCACATTAGGTACTTTGTGTAATTTATTTCATGAACTCTGCTCTCAAAAACGGCGAAGGAAAACATCGTGAGGAAACCGGCATGTCGTCGAACCAAACTTTCAAAGACATCTGTCATCATACCAACGCGGACTGGGCCCGCGTGGTAGATTACATTTCCATTCCTTCTCATAGAGAGGCCTGCGTCCCAGCTGTGGGAACCTTAGGCTGATGATGAACTGCTTAGTAAGGCTCCAAACACAGTCACTAAATAATACGATGAATAACGCTGTCTCATCCTGATCTTGGCGAGACTAATACAGTATCGGAATTCGGCTTTAGAAAGTCGTCGCACTTCAAAGCAAAATAATATGTACGGGCCGAGCGTCATTGGACGTCCGCCATTTCATCCCGAAATCCAAATATGCAACGATAAAATCTTGTGCGAGTTATTGTTGGTTGATTGGCAAAAAAATGTGATTGCCCAGCACTCAGAGCCTTCTACCTTCCACTATTTGTAGAGGAACTCATAAAAAGGCTCACAAAAAAGATGTGACGGATTAACTTCCCCAGAAGGAGGAAATCCATGAGGAATAATTATTCTAAACAATAAAAAACAGAACTGGATATTAAATGAGCACTTAGATGGCACTACTGGCTACAAAAACGTCTAATTATATCACATGCATGTAGACTCGCAAAACATCTTTATAAATTCACCCAACCTATCTTTGCAGGTGGGAAACCTAAGAACTGAAATAAATGCCATACCAACTTTGAGATATCGGTGCATTTTTTCTTGGTGAGTAGCGCCACTTGAACTTGGTAATCTGTGCTTGCACACTTAAAGTGGTCATACTGCACTACCCGATTGAGTGAAACATCTGTCAGTCGTGATGTATATTAGCAAAATATAGTATTTAATGGTAAACAAGCCAACGTCACGAAGTAGTTGGTGGGCGGGGCTAAAATGCATGCTATTTCATCCGACATCACGAGCGAAATGCATAGAGCGAAAGAGACACAACTAAAACGGGCGCGCGATTGTTTCTATGCAGACCTTTGGTAGTATGGATACCATGAAAAATCAATTGAATGTATCTGTTCAAAATAAAATTATTTGAATTTTTTAATAACTAATCTATGCCTGTATAGTTTCAATTTTAAGCTATTGCATAGCTTCTATCGCGGGCCTTGAGCGTGGAGTCAAATCCAGAAATTCCCTAACGAAAATATTCAAGATTCAGTATTCAACCAGTTTGCTATGGTTACGGAAAATAACAAGGTTGTCAAATGTCAACTGAGGTTGTCAAATTAAATAATTAATTATTTGCTGTTGATAAAAAATGCTATGCAATAGCTTTACCGCGGCAGTCTCCGAGTGCCACATTTAGTTTTTTTTTTCATTTTCGTACTACATACGTAACTTATTTACGCCCAAAGATGGTTAAAATTAGTGCTAAAATATGAAAATTTCGACGCTCATAACTTCCAAACCAATTTTATTTCCAATTCTGCTTCCATAGAGGCCTGGATAATGACAAGACCAGTTGATACAATTTTTAATTTTGAACCTACACCGTTTAACAGAGGAGTAATCACTATACTACGTTTGTATGGAGGAATGACTGGCTTGTGCAACCTTAAGTAACAAATTTACCCGCACATGGCTTGTATAACAGTTAATGATGGTTTATACAACGTATAACACCGAAAACATAACACGTTAGCACTGTTGTTGTTCGTTGTGTTGAAATTTACCCCTCCCCCCCTCCCCTGTGTAATCCCCGAAGAAATAAAAACACTTCATCAAGCTGTCTGCTTTCCGAGCAGATCATATTATTATGAAAGCATTACCAAATTTATTTATTTATTTATTTAGGGATAAAAAACAGCAGTACAAAACATGTAATACACTAAATATAAACTTAAAATAATGGCACTTATTGCACTACCAACACTGTTATCCACTGATCACTAACTTATGATTAATTATATGCTACGCGAGTTAAAATACATTAAGCTATACAATTATAAAAGATCTTTCCTTTACAAAACAAAAAAAAAAGACATTATTAAACAAGAAAACAAAATTATCACGCCAGTATAGACTCAACTACAAGTATCCTAAATTTGTATATCAATGCTCTCAAATCTGTCGTTGTAAGAATCCACAAGTTGACGCAGAGGGGCGCGAGATCAGAGTGACTGTGATTAGAGTGACTTACTTGGCTGGTATTAGTTGTCAGTAAACGGTAAGGGCGCGCTCGTCTACGCACTACTGTTCTCGGAACAAGGTAACACAGTTTATTCGATATAGCAGAGGAATCATATTTGTTGTGGATAATACCGTGAAGAAACATTGCTCCAAGAAGCAGTCTTCTGGATTCTAAAGAGAGCAGGTTGTAATTCTTTATCAATGTATCATACGAGGCTTGACTGTGACTACATCTCCAATGCATGGCTCGCAGGAACTTTCGTTGTACTGCTTCGATTGAGTCAATATACTTTCTATAGTAAGGGTTCCATATCACAGTAGCAAACTCCAGACATGGCCTAACTAAAGATATAAACAAATATCTATAAGTTGATGGGCGTTTAAAATCTCTACTGTTGCGCTTACAAAGCCGTACATTCTAAGCGCGTTGTTGATAATGGTATCTATGTGCGTGTTAAAATGAAGTTTTGAATCCAATATCACCCCGAGATCCCGCAGTGTCAAATGTCAATTTTAATCATCAACTTTCTTCCATTTGTCAAATAAGAGATGTCTCCATAAATGCTTTCACTTTTAGCTTTTAACAACTAATAATAATAAAAAAATAGATTCCGAAGAGTTGATAACCTCCTCCTTTTTGAAGTCGGTTAAAATATATTCGGCATGAGGAAATGTGAGCTCGGCTATCATAGTGCCGATAGTCGTTGCCACAGATTATCGTTACGGCCAATGGCTTGATGGCCGAGAGCGTCGACCGTAGCGAGAGTCACTCTATGGGGTTGGATCTTGGATCAGAAGGCAGTCTCCTTGATACGGCCCGCATTGTGAGGAGGTTCCTCTCGCTGAAGACCACCACCCAGGAGCTTGAGCTTTAACCCTGTTACTGGCACTATTATTATTTTTAAATGTTTTTAAATCGTTTTCTATAAGTTTTGAATATTGAAAAAAATAAAAATGAATTGGGAAATGTGAAGGGACTTGTGGCACATGTATGCCACAAGTGCATACAACAAAAGTAGATTATAATAAACTTAAATCTAAAAGTAAAAAAACTGGCCAAGTGCGAGTCGGACTCGCACATGAAGGGTTCCGTACCAAAACGGTATGCTATAATAATTTATACAATTTCTTCTATGGGCCAATGAAACTTGACCTCTAGATTGTATAGGCGCTCATACGATTCAGGGACCAAATTATATTGGTTAACTGCTGTTTCCATCTGTTGTTTCCATCCAAGTTCAAAATGATTTTCCTAGAAAGTCCTTATAAAGTTCTACTTTTCAGATTTTTTTCATATTTTCTAAACTTATGGTTCAAAAGTTAGAGGGGGGGGACGCATTGTTTTTTACTTTTGGAGCGATTATTTCCGAAATTATTGACATTATCAAAAATTGATTTTAGTAAACCCCTATTCATTTTTAAATACCTTTCTAACAATATATCACACGTTAGGGTTGAAATTAAAAAAAAAATCACTTCCCACTTTACATATAGGGGGGCTATCCTAATAAAACATTTTTTTCCAATTTTTATTTTACCACTTTGTTGGCGTGATTGATACACATATTGGTACCAAATTTCAGCTTTCTAGTGCTAACGGGACGGACGGACAGACAGACATGGCGAAACTATAAGGGTTCCTAGTCGACTACGGAACCCTAAAAAGTGATAATATGGTTACTTAAATAAATAATGTGGGATCTAATCGTTTTACTACCACTTATATACCTATACCAGAGCATGATGACATAAAAACAACAATACCGGTACGACCAAATATACCACACAACTTAAAACTAAAAAGGTCATCTTTGATGAAACCGTTTTTTGTTTTGTTTCGTATAAAGGAGATTTATTTCCAAAACATAATAGTATAAATGTTTTGTTACAATAATTTGATAAGTACAGGTTTAAAACCAGGTTTTACCAATAGTCAATTGTTCCTGGTGCTGTCATACATTTTAGCACCACTGATTTTGTTTTGTTTCCAATGTTGAAAAAAACAGAGGATTGTTATCATTTGAAGGCTGAATTAGAGCAGTTGAACGTCGTAAGTAGTATCTGGCAAGGAGCAAAACGGCAATCTACTTACACCACCTGTCTGTAGGAGCTTTATTCAATAAACGACGAAGAAATATTTAACACCAAAATTGTTATAAAAAAAAGTAAAAAACTAAAACCCGACTACGACAAAAAACACGACGCTGAAAAAGTATGAAACAAGATTTTCAGGATAGAACAAAAAGAAAAGCCTGAAAATCTTGTTTCATACTTTTTCAGCGTCGTTTTTTTGTCGTAGTCGGGTTTTAGTTTTTTACTTTTTTTTATAACAATTTTGGTGTTAAATATTTTTTTTACTCTTGACTTTTTGTCCGCTAGAGGGCGTGATTTAAAATTTGAGCAATATTTTGGAAATGTACAAGTAAGGCCCTTTTAAATGATACCAAACACGGCGTGTTTATCTCCATTTTTATTTTTTAAGCCTTACTTTTTGTCCGCTAGAGGGCGCCAAATCGCTTTTTGTGACACGTCACGTAGCCTATGTTCAGCGGAAAATTAAGACGGTTCTAACGATACCTCATATGTCGAGTTCCGATAGGTAGATTAGAAGCTATGAGGGAACAGATGAAGATACACACATACATACATACATACATAGCCAGTCAAAATCAAAACCCTCCTTTGGCTTTGCCGTAGTCGGGTAAAAACTATCGAAACGATTTCCATACAGTTTTCACGTTAAAGTTTTAGATTCACTAATGTTTGGTTTAAACCATAAACAAATATCTTAGAAGATATCGCAATGTAAAAAAATATCCGCGCGCCAAAAAAAATACGCATGCAGGTCGCAATGTTGGTACGGGGGATTCTGGCTGGCCTCCGGGAAATTCGAATTCAAAATCTGGGTGAGCACGCAAGAATATTAAAATTTTAACTTCGTGAAATACTGCACCGTAATGTTTACAAGTACAGGGTGTTATCGTATAATTAATAGTAAGAGATACCTATAGTCATTTTCACTTTAAATTGGCTGAAATATGATGATATTTGTTTCAGATGTCGGAAAAAATCTTACCGACTAGCAACTTGACTGCTGCTACTGGCGTGACGAGTAAACCAGTAGAGGTACGGTCGAACAAAGTATTAAATACACAAACAGCTAACTTGCATTTATATTTAAGTTATCACACATTATATAATTAGAGACTGATGTCAAACGATACAGTATTTGATAGCAGTCGCATTGTGCTTAGAAACGCTTCAGAAAATAAAATTGCAATCAATATTATTACCAGTGTACTAGAATTATAAAAAAAATCTGCGTGTCTACCAAATAGCTTGTTCGACTGTACATGAATACTTTAAAAACATGGAAACTTGCAATTCTTAATTTCGTTGAGGGTAGAATTTAAAGCTCATTGCACTCAGTGTGATTATCAAAAAGGGGAAAAATTGCATACTCTCTTATCCTACTCTAGCGTTTGCATAAATACATACTGGTTGTTTAGTTTTTGGAGGATGAGAAATCATCAAAATCTACAATTGCGATAATTCCAATCTCGGCTAGGGGAGCCAGGAGTCCATAAAACAGGGTATCCTCGCATGGATCCCTAACTTCCACAAACCTTTGTACCTCCAATATTTGTAACATCAGTATATCATTAGTACATAATTAACAAAAAAAAATTGTGAACGATGGGAATGGGAAGGTTAGAAAGGAGTATACTGCTGTGATGACAAGATAAGGAGACGTATGTAAGAAGATAACACAATCATGCTGCGTCGACCCCAAATTAATTAGGATGAGGGCAGCAAATCACAATTTTCTACATTTGTATCTAATCGATACATCGACTCTGTACATCTATAAACAAATAAATAAAATTTAACAGCTTCTTACTAATTGCATATGAAAGTAATTATATCTGATACTTTTTATAAGTCCGGTGCTTTTTATAGTAATTGTATGCGGACGAATATCGCGGGCAACAGCTAGTATAATATTCGAAATCTTCCCATTAGTTTTATTTAAATGTTGTTAATAAGCATGGTTGGTTCCAGTTTAAAAGAAAGCAAAGTTGAAGCACCCCTGCAAAGTTGGGGCGGGTCGCTTGTAGAATATACTTCTACATTAGACAAAAGAGTCTATGCAAAGGCCTATTGGCATAGACCTATGTTACCACTCTGCAATAAATGCATAGTTTTCCTCATCGCTTTCTTCAGTTATTACGCCGCAAAAAATAAAAACGGCCGCGGGAACCTGTTCCTTGACCGTTCAACTTCGAAGATTGAGTGGACGTAAGCTAGTACATAAATTATGGGCTGACGACACCTTGCCCTTTATAGGAAACTTGAACTGGTAGGGCTGCCAAAATACTCAAAATTATATGATTGGTTTAATTAAAGTCCTTAACAACAAACTGGGTGAGATATGGAGCATAATTTTTTTGATATTTTTGTCTCAAAATTAAAGATTTCCTTAATTCTATTATGGATTTAGATTATGGATGAAGGAGCAGTGGTGGCCCAGTGGTGGAAAGAGCAGTGGTGGCCCAGTGGTGGCGGCTCCGACTTACGAACAGTGAGTCGTGGTTTCGAACCCCGCCCAAGGCGCATTACTTTGTGTAATTTATTTCATCACCACTGCTCTCAAAACGGTGAAGGAAAACATCGTGAGGAAACCGGCACGTCTTAGTACCAAAAAATTCGGAGACATGTGACATCTACCAATCCGCACTGGGCCCGCGTGGTAGATTATAGCCCATCCCTCTCTTATAGAGGAGGCCTGAGTCCCTGCAGTGGGAACAATAAAGGCTGATGATGATGATTATGGATTTTGATTATAATTTATATATCCCAAGATAGTGACCTATCTAAGGTACATAAATAACCAAAGCCCCCTTTTTTATGGGTGGGAAAAAAAAATACTGTTTTACTTTGAGCTAAAATTGCTTTAACACTCAATGTTGTCTCAACGCGGAAAACTTATATTCACACTCACGGTATTGGTGGGGGGGGGCTTTTTACATTTCATTTAATATAATCCTAAATCCTTTACCAATTTTCAGTTCTATCCGAAAATGTTTTATTTAACTACCTTTTTATGCTTATTCTGACTGGACAAGTATATGTCTGTGGTTTCAAACTTTACCTAACTTACAAAAATAGAACTCTTATTTCAAATTAGAAGTAAACGTGACTCTAATCGCCTGTTTTCGAAATCACGTGCTACATTCTTAATTACACACAATAATTGAATTGTTAGGTAAAGGCGACTACGACGAGGATAAGATTTATAGAATTGAGATGATTTTATTGAGATACAAATTTGCGAAAACCTATGATATAACAACTGGCTTAATACTTAATTGTCAATACACTTCATCAGAAACTGTCTTAAGGCACTACGGTGCCAGATGTTACGGTGTTTGACAAACAAATTAGTAAACACCTTAAAATACAAGACGTTCAATACGGCTTTAGGCCACAGTTAACAGCTAAAGTTATGCTATTCTGTATCTCAAGCATACAGTCAGGTACTATAAGTATACGAAATATATGTAATGTTTCTAGACCTGTCCAGGGCATATGACCTGGTATGTATGGCATGGGTAAGTTTAATTTGCGCGTAGCAGGAGTACTAAACACCATAGCAAAATATATTTTTCATTATTGGTACCAAACCAATCAAGTACGATGAGCCAAAGAGGAGTACGATGAACACGCGGGGTGGGACAGGGTGATTTGACCTCGCCAGCGCTGTTCAACCTATATTATATTTAGATTCAGAATGCAGTGTATTTCACACTCGTGGTATTTTACTGGGTTTATTTCTACTATGTAGACTTCATAATTATTTGCTTCACCTTCAACTGGCCAAGACAAAAATCAAATTAAATTATAGGTTCATAACCATTAATACAAACCTTTCCTTTTTTATTTTATTTCTACGTACATGAGTGCATTGAAAAACCTCATTTGATAAACATAGACATTTGTCACTGCAGTTTTCGAATCGATATCACCCTCGGTCTCGGCTCGGGTGCCAATTCCGCCTCGGCTGCAATGACAAAAAATGAGAAATAATAAAATAAGTTTTTTTTCTAAATTATGCTCCATCATTTCAACTCTCACAATATGCGTGCCATCCTTGCATAGTATGGGTAGATAAACTTTGCCGGTGATAACTTCAGCATTAATAGCTGGTCCTGTATCTTTTGGCGGTTTTAGTAAACAATGAAAGTTACTTTGCTAATTAACAAAGTCATTTATACTTTGACTCACCGTCCGCCAGGGTGGTATTTGAGCACATGAGCATTTGAGGTACATGCAAGCTACAATATGAAGGTAGTATTTTGCTCATCCATCTTGGTCATGTTTGTCCACGTTAATATCGTAAAATCTATGTATGACGTGCATCGTACATGGGCAGTAGGTCTAATATAGTACAAACAGGGTATCGGCCTTCCAGACCAGGTTTTTTTGAGATTTTTTATTGTCTTATCAATTTATTATGTTATGAACGTTGTTATTTTACTTTACCTGTAGGGATTTTAAAATTGGTCTATATTTTTTACTAACATTAGGTAAATACGAAAAAAACATGACACTTAATCTTTTAAATTTTATAAAAATGCCTTTTTGGATTTTTCAAATTTGATGTGATTTTAGAGTAAAAGAAATAAGATGTGAGTGGCGCTAGTTTCGCGTTTATAGGCGCCTTAAGAAAAATGTAGGCAGACAACGAAATGATCCTAGTATAAGGGTTTCGTTTCTCTTTTAAGGTAGGGAACCATAAAAAGAACCCACAAAGTAAGATTCTAGTAAAATATTAATAAGTAACTGGTTTCCTTGAAAATAATAATAATTGAAGTTGATGAGACGCGACGTCAGACAGCACCCGGAATTAATTTGAATTTAAATTGATATTTGCTCATCGTTAAAGACCTACTTACGTAGGTACGTTGGCATTTGTTAGGATTTAGGAGATTTCATTATGACACGTAGTATCTCGCGCCAAAACTAGACATCATCTTCCTGCCCATATTCCATTCTATTTGGGATCGGCGCAACACGTTTTCATTTCCATTCTTCCCTGTTAGACGTCACAGTGGCATTTACTCCTTTCTCTTTCATATCATTCCTCACACAATCCATCCATCTTTTCTTTGGCCTTTCTCTCCCTCTCCATCCATTAACATTTATATCCATCACCTTTTTAGTCACATGCGATTCGTCCCTCCTCATAACCATAACCCTCCATACCACGACATTCGATTCCCTTTCAACTTTTCTGTAACTGGCGCTACTTTTAAACTTCCTCTAATATACTCGTTCCTTACCTTATCCATTTTTGTCACACCACACATCCACCTCAACATTATGCATACAATCTTTTTCATCCATCTTCTTCACAGCCCAGCATTCAGATCCATACAGTACGACAGGTCTAATTCACGGACTTGTATATTGACTATATTTATTTATTTACCACTAAAACAAAATACTGTGTACAGCTAAGGCTGCTGTTCACACCAAATCGGCTACCGACTGTAAAATTTATTCAGTATCAAAGGAAAGTTTTTCAAGCCCGTTTACTGCAAGACTCATAACACTTACACAGATATGGTAGCAAAAAAAACGTGTTCTTTCTCTCTCTGACCTCTTTGCGAAGATCTTCGCTCTAACCAGTCTGAGGACGACCCATAACCTCAAGAACACGTCGACCTTAATTTGAGACCTCTTCAGCCTCTTCTACGGCTCTTCAGCTTGCTTATATTCTGTGAGCTGTGTCGACAACTTTGGTTCTCTGTCGCATCACTCAATCCAGATTCGATCCAACAGAAAGATTTCAGGCAAGGACGGTTTTGTATTTCGCTGAGTGACCTTAAATTTATGAACCAGTCGTACCGTGAGTGTCGTCCACGTTCGGCCTCGTAGTTCAGAACAGACATAGGGTCTGTGAAGTACAAGACGATGATGAAGCTTCCCAAACGCTGTCTTGTCCAGTTGAATTCTTTTGTTAACCTCCCTGTTGGGTAACCTGGGCCAATGATAATAGGTATTAAAACTTAGAAGACAGCATACAATCACATAATGCACACAAACACACACTTTATGGCTCTAAGATTGATGTTATAAACATGGGCATTAAGTGTATAATTCTAACATTCAAAGCAAAACCACTAGGTACTTATACTTAGTGTGAATAAACGTTGGTAAAAGCTTGAATCCATACGGAAATGTTGATGTGAAGTGCATAACATTGTGATGTACAGACGCCAGAACAATAAGCTACCCGAAACTGTAAAAATATTCCAATCAACCTTGAACATATAGGTATAAGGATAAAGACGGTAGGACGGAAACTGTTTGTTTTTATTTATGTTATTTTCTTTTTATTTTCCAGAATTATCCAGGTCAGTTAGAGGCACTCGACAGCCATCATCTCCTGCAGAAGTACAACGCAGGGCAGGCAGTCACCTACCTGGTGCACTTCCCGATAACGTCGCCGCTGCCCAAGCTGACGTCCATCACTGCCAACAGTGATACCGTCTGCTATGGGCCTGGAGGTAAATATCTATGGACTTCGTTTCGAAGCAGGTGGCCTTCTTCTTTTATTTTATTTAAATGCTACTATACTAACGTGGCCATTCTGTTATCAATAGGTCAAAAAGAATAAGAAACCGCTTAAGGATATTTGTAGACCAACGTTTTGTAGAAAGTAGGAGGAGGTCATGAATGCGTGAAACACGTTGATTACAAAGATCAAACAACTCGAAATGTTTCATGTCAAGTCTCAGACCAAGAAAAAAAGGAAAACGGCGCGCCGCGAACACCAACAGTGAAGTCACAAAACCACACGCCTATAGCAAGTAAACATACAAGCTCACGCACACACCTACACTAAAACCACACGCATTTCTCCTAAGTACGTGAAACCTGGCAACTTTGCCGAAGGTTGTTAAATTTGCCATATACCGACTTCCAAGGCAAAATAATTTGTTACAACGAAACTGTATTTTTTTTTACCGTGTTTAGCACCCTTAAATCAAATTTGAATATTTGATTGGCAACATTTTATTTAACTTGACAACCCAGCTTTCACAAAACTGTCATTTTTGGCGGTTTATTTTTTCCTGTGTCGACTGTGGGTGACTTTGTGCTCCGAAACTTTAATAAAAATTAGTGGCATAAACGTCGCTTAGGTAAGTCAAATTTAATGCCACATTCTTAACAGTGTTCTTTAATTAAAATCATGATAATTTACGCCTCTCTATGCAATTTAACCTAAGAAATCACCGTTGGCAAATTTACCATCCCAATGCACAGTTTTAGTGATGTTAACTTTGCCATGTTTTGTTAGAGGCTAGGGCTGTCACAAAAATGTTCTGTTTTGTTTGCTACTTACCTACTTACTTTTTAATTACTATGCTTTTTAATTTTTCGACAACCCTGACAGATATTTCTATTTTGTTTGAAAAAAACGAAAAAAGGCGGGTAAATTTGCCACATTGAGCAAATTTGTATTGCCAATGCAAAATATTACTCAATGTTAGTATATTTTAACTGTAAATATGTTTGTGGCAAAGATGACTATCATAATTTTTGATAATTCGATTTATTTTATCCAACAATTTGGTATGGCAATCTTACCATAAGTGATGGTTAACTTTGCCATATTCGTTTTTTGGACTAAATTATCTTAATGTATGAGAAAACAAACAACTATTTGGCTGATTGGTTGTTTTGTGTAACCTCATAGAGATTGTTTAAGAAAAATGTTTGTAAACTTTTTTAGCCAGAAAAAAGTGGCAAAGTAGCCAGGTTTCACCGACACGACTTCACGAGACATTGTCTACACACTTAAGTAGATAAAAAGTTGACTCACTTTTTATGTTCGTGGCGCGCCGTCTTCCTTTTTTTAACCGACTTCAAAAAAAGGAGGAGGTTATCAATTAGACTGTTTTTTTTTTTTTTTATGTTTGTTAGCTCATAACTTGCGACTGGGTGAACTGATTTTCATGATTCTTTTTTCATTTGAAAGCTGGATGTGGTTCTGGTTGGCTGGACATTTCTTCAAAACTGCTCGCATTTAAGTAGGTCAATAGGGCACTTTATGTGACGGCTAAACACCCTTATTTCAGAATAGGTGACGCTACAGAATCTTAGATAATCGATCGAAAGCGTGTCCAGCCAGCTTGAAAAACCACTTTTCGCTGGTCTCTCAATCTCCGTAACGGAAGTGATTTTGACGACTTTTTGCATATCAACGGGCGTCACATAAATATGTGACAGGCATCAAGCTAAAAGTTTTGTGATACGTACAGTGGTTTAGTAGAAAAATGCAAAAAACTGTGTCCAGCCATCTTGAATTTACGTAGAAAACTTTTGGCTGGCACTTCCGAATCCCACATAACGGGAGCGTTTTCGAATATGGTTCCTTTACTAATACTTGGTGACGCAATGTGTGACAGTAATAACGTTTGATTTATGCCGTCACATGCAAGGGTTTACGAGATATCAATGAAAACTTAATGTATACTTGTGTCCAGCCATCTTGAACTCAGGCTGGCTGGACACCTGTATCTCCGCTGCCTGATGATCTACGACCTTCAAAATGGTATCAAAATGTTGTGACGGGGACGATAACGGTAACCTGAATTTGTGACGGAGAAACTTTGCGTAGTTTCAAAGATATTGATCTATTAAATTTTCCCATACAAACACTGTAGTAGGGTTACCAATATTGTAGGTTTTATGTAGGACTAAGTATATTTTAAGGTGTTTTCTTTAATGGACGAAAATTCGCGTATTGGTGATACTAATACGAACAACTGTAGATATTTTAATCAATAGAAGACAAAAGTGTAGAAGTGAGGAAGGGGGGGGGGGGAGATTTTTTTTTAATGTTATTGATTATTTACGTGCAGATACCTATCTACTCTTTTTAGTAGATAATTATTGGTGTTTTTATGGTAAGTACATAGGTAGATATTGTGTCAGGATAACAGACTAATGCTCTAAGGTATTTAAATGAAAAAATAATGTAGGTAAATAAAATCACATTTATTTATTTGCGCTAGAGCGTTTCAATGACGAAAATGACGACGATCAACTTCATTTGCACTTCAATAACCCCCGCCTTGTACCAAAGCGTTGTTTTTACCGCCGCCCTAAGTGTTTGAAGCGCAAATGAAGCCGGTGGTCGTCATTTTAATCATATAAATAGCTGAATAAACTAAAATATTCTTCAAAACCTATTTATGGAAAAGAATAAAATTATTACACAAAATAAATCACAGCATCAGACTTCATTTGGTTTTAGTACGTACTACCATTATTACGCTGTCACACTCACAGCCTGTGTACAATCTCAGTGTCAGTGCATCAGTGTTGCCAACAAGACCGATATAGAATCTGCTAAAATGGTGTTAAAATTATGCCAATTGCTTTATAGAAATGCTAAAAAATCTGCTAACATTTTTCAGTGTCAAATGAAACGTAACATAGTTTTAACTTTTTTATTATTTAACAAAATATACATACTGTTTTAATCGACTATGATCTCAAATACTCTATCCATTATGTTGGCACCAGAAGCGCCAACAATATAGTAAAGGGATTTTTTTTCTAAATGGAAATAATTGCGTACGCATTAATGTATTTTATTTTATAATTATTTTATATGCTAAAAATATGCTAAACAACTAATAAGTTTGCTAAACAACATGAAAAAATGCTAAATTGGCATCACTGAGTGCAATGCACTTTGTTCTTTTTTGTTAGTGTTTTTAATTATTATTTTGAATTAACACATACTTACGCTTTTTACTGCAGGAAAACCTTTTATTCCCACGGAGAAATCAAATACAAAGCAGGCGTGGCTGCTACCGGCCGATTAGTCGATTAAAAAGAAATCCTTTATTTATGTAAAAATTATGGTCACCTCACAATATTAATGGATGTTTGTATGGGAAAATTTAAATGATCAATATCTTTGAAACTACGAAAAGTTTCTCCGTCATAAATTCAGGTTATCATTATCGTCCCCGTCACAACATTTTGATACCATTTTGAAGGTTGTAGATCATCAGGCAGCGGAGATACAGGTGTCCAGCCAGCCTGAGTTCAACATGGCTGGACACAAGTATACATTAAGTTTTCATTGATATCTCGTAAACCCTTGCATGTGACGGCATAAATCAAACGTTATTACTGTCACACATTGCGTCACCAAGTATTAGTAAAGGAACCATATTCGAAAACGCTCCCGTTATGTGGGATTCGGAAGTGCCAGCCAAAAGTTTTCTACGTAAATTCAAGATGGCTGGACACAGTTTTTTGCATTTTTCTACTAAACCATTGTACGTATCACAAAACTTTTAGCTTGATGCCTGTCACATATTTATGTGACGCCCGTTGATATGCAAAAAGTCGTCAAAATCACTTCCGTTACGGAGATTGAGAGACCAGCGAAAAGTGGTTTTTCAAGCTGGCTGGACACGCTTTCGATCGATTATCTAAGATTCTGTAGCGTCACCTATTCTGAAATAAGGGTGTTTAGCCGTCACATAAAGTGCCCTATTGACCTACTTAAATGCGAGCAGTTTTGAAGAAATGTCCAGCCAACCAGAGCCACATAAAGCTGGTGCTTCCCGTATGGTCCCATTGTCACCATTTCAATATCTGATGATGGGATCTTGTAGAAATCGGGGGAACTCTTCAATAAATAACAGCATATTAACCGCGATTGTTGCTATAGCATATCTAAGCATTGTTCACGCCATCACACAACATAATATCACGCCTGTACTCACTACAAAGGTTATAAAAACTATTTGGTGAAGATCTGATGAAGAACTTCGGAGATAGACAACGGAACTCCTCAATAAATGATATCAAATGGCCTGGGATTGCTGAAATCTCATGACTGATTGTTTACACCAGTTCATAACATAACATCACGCCGGTACGTTGTGAAGGGGTAAGCACATGTGAACCACTAAAAAGTGAAAAATAAAAACTTTTTTACAAAAAATAAAACCGACTTCGACAAAAATAAAACACAAAAAAGTGAAAAATAAAAAATCAGCTTCAGAAGTCGGTGGCAAAAACATGAAATCAAACAAACAAAAGTCACCGACTTCAGAAGCTGATTTTTTATTTTTCACTTTTTTGTGTTTTATTTTTGTCGAAGTCGGTTTTATTTTTTGTAAAAAAGTTTTTGTTGGTCTGAGTGTTAAGTGTAGTTTTTTTCGTCATCAGTCAAGTCCGTATAGCTCAGGATTTGTGGAACAGTGACACGAGGTCGTGGCAGACCACGATGGAGACGGTGCGGGATGAACTGAATGTCTTCCTTGAGAGTTCATGGGAATAGCCAGAAATAGTGACCGTTGGAAGTAATGGTGGGAGGCCTCAGCCAAGGGATAATGTTTCTGTTATTACATCGATAAATTGAAATAACTTAAAGGTCATTAGGAAACTTATTAGATTTGTTAGGTTTTTTTTGTGACCCTTTGGATAACCTCATGCTAGAGCGAACATTTATTTTAATATAGAAAATGCGTTTTAACTTACTAAGGGTTTTGGCACCAGTCAAAAGTAGTTTTGACTGATTAACAGTTTTGACTGTTACATTATACATACATCTGGATAGATATAATAAGAATAAAAGTATGGAAAACCACACAACCGCTTATTGCCAAGTTAACTTTAACATTGTACTTTTCGATAACTTTTTCCTTGAGTATCATAAATTCATAACGTAATCAGCACACGAACATTGTGGGTCTTTCCACGTTAAGCCATGTTGATCAGAACTTAAAAAAAATATGCAAACGATCTGTTTTGTCGACTGGTCGAATGAATTCGTGCCGAAGATGAAAGAAAAGTGGTTTTACTAAACATGGTCATTAACTCGAAACGTCGCTCATGGATTGGGACAATAACACATATGTTTTCGTATGCTGTATTAATTTACCTATTTTTATACCTTTATGCGCATAATGTAAAAAAAATATCTACTGTACAACTGACAGCCTTGGACATTTTCTACCAGTCTGTATTAGGGTGCTGCAGAGTCGCGAGTAAATAGGCTTCTTCTGGGTAAGCTCGTTCCAACGTCGACCTCATCTCTGCCCTTAGGGCAAGATTGAGGTCAAGAGTAAGCCCATTTAAAAAAAATAAAAATAGTAGATGCAATGATAGGTACAGAGAAAATATCAATAAATAAATATAATATACAAATTAGAGAGAAATAAAAATACGTAGGTGGAGAAATATAACTAATTAGGTGTGGTTCGAGGTTGCCAACGTCTTAAGTAAGTGTTCGCGAGCTTTTACCTTTAATGTGGCCGACTGGTGGCCGTTCTGATGTTCTGTAATTCTGTTCTATATCTCATTATAACTGATGAATCTTTTGATATGTAGAACACTAGATAATAAAGTGTCAAGACAGCAATAGAGTTTTAAAGTGCATGTTCGGCTAACTACGTTTCTATTTTATGTTATAATTTGTACTTGATACGTTATTTCATGAATCTTCATACTTTCACTGAAAGATATCGCTATCTATATCATCAGTAATCATCACCAAATGGCATACGCTACCTTTTATTATGATAGGTAAGCTAGGTTATTGGATGAAGTCGCAGGCAATCATCTGTTTATTGATACAGTTCAATCGAGATTAAATACATGTGGCTCTGGTCCGCTGGACAAAACTTCAAAACTGCTCGCATTTACAATAGGGCAATAGGGCACTTTATGTGACGGCTAAACACCCTTATTTCAGAATAGGTGACGCTTGTAGCGTGAAAACTTCAAAGAAACACTTTTCCGCTATTTAAAATGTATAATTAGTTATCATGAAATCATGAATACAAAAAAATACAAAATTTTGAGAGTATAAAAAGTACGCAAGATAAAAAGCACGTAACTTACGAGTAGGGAATTTAATTTGGTTAGAAATAAATCAAATTTAGCAATTTAAAAATCAATAATTTAGAATAGGTACTGAGTAAAATGGGAAAAATGATGTTAGCTCCTGCGTATTTGCTCTAATATAAGACGGCGGCAGACAATGCGCATAAATAAAGGAAAAAAAGACCTAGATTGATCAATCAGGTAACATAAGTAAAAAGCGCAAACTTATACGTAACAACGAACGCAGACGCTAGTATTTAAAATAGGTAAACTAAGAGTAACAGAAAATATAGAAAAAAGTATTAATGATTAAAAAAATAAGGTTTTAGCTGGTAAGGCTCTTCGGCTCCCGCTGCGTTGCGATGCTCAGCGCGGTTTGCGTTGAGATGCTCAGTGCGATGCAGCAATGGCACCTCTCGAAAGTCACCTGGTGGTGAACTTAGATGCGTTTCGGGATCTTCTTCAAGCGCGTCTGCACGCTCGTTAACAACGGCGGCGGCGCGGGCGTGGCTTTCAAAAACCCCGGCCGGTGGGTCGGGCCGAAAATCGGCCTTCACGGTTATAGAACCTATTAAAGGAACAGCACCGTGAGACCAAACTTAAAATCAGGATTTGGGGGTTAAATTGAGCAATAGGTGATGAGAATAAAGAACAACATACCGTTAAAATAACTGCAGAAAAAAAACTGGTCAAAGTAGATAAAGTAGGACTTCTTCACCACTTCATATACCAATTTATACAACACGCCTCCCTTGGGGCTGATAAATCTATATTCGACACTTTTTATCAAAGCGAAACGTGATAAAATAAAAATTATTTTAAGGGAACTTCAACCCGCTCGTAAGTCACGTACTTTAATGACAAGCTTCCATCGCTCATTTTTTTTCTTCATCATATGACGGCTCTAAATTTAAAGTATATTAGGAGAAAAAGAAAAATGACGTTTTATAGTCGAAGGTTCAAAATGCGCGAGGTTGTAATAGCTCTGCCAACCAAAAAAAGCCGACATCATATGATGATGTAGCATTAGACATGCTACAGTACCCCCTTTCCATGAAAAAGGACGGAAAGTCCGGTAAAGAAAGGAAGAATTAAATAAACGATGGAAAAGAACTTGCGTGAACGACCAGCTTAGTACAACAGAAAAAACTGAAAACCTAAAATAAATCAAGATCAAACTACTAATCCTACGTTAGTAAAAACTAAATCTAATATTGACAACTTAGAAGTACGAAGGCAACTAAATAAAAGAGTATATCGACTCCTTAAGTGTCAACAGTGTCAGCTTACGAAGCGACCCCTAAAACCTAGTTTGACCAAAGTCAGAAACAAGAGTTTAATAAACCCAAGAGAAAAAAAACTAACCTAAGTTAATTCGTAAATAATCAAAGGCAAAAAAACAAAAAACAAACCCAGGAAAACCTAGAGATATATCATGAGGTACTTTGAATATGTACTAAAACAAAAGCAAAGCCTAAATGGCAACTTCACCAAAGATGGGCAATGCTTTATGAATTGACTCCAGTTGAAGTGACATGAAGCAAAGAGGTACTTAGAAGCTAAGTCAAAGAAGCAAAACAAGTCAAATGGGGACTTGTGGCAAAGTGTGACTTCAATCACAGAGAAAAAACTAAAGCACAACAAAGAAAGGCTTACGCCCATAATCAAAAAGAGTAATAACATGACGGAACAAACTTAAAAAGAATAAAAGGAAAGTAAAGTTATGTGAATCAAACGAATAAGAATGTCACAAACTCAATTAATATACAAACTATGCCATCTGTGAAAAATAGCTGGAACTAGG
This sequence comes from Diarsia dahlii, assembly GCA_949775195.1. Classification (NCBI taxonomy): domain Eukaryota; kingdom Metazoa; phylum Arthropoda; class Insecta; order Lepidoptera; family Noctuidae; genus Diarsia; species Diarsia dahlii. The sequence goes on along the minus strand of OX459210.1, from coordinate 5,961,768 downwards.
TTAACCAAAACTTGTTCAAAGGTAAATGAATTCAAACACTTGAACTCCCTAAACAAAACTTTTCTGACATTTAAACTTCATATACAAAACAACCGCAAGTGAATTTTTTTAGGGATATAAAACAACGGGCTTGAAACGCATGGTTCCGTACAAATTAAATGGGGAATAAATTAGAGGAAAGGAAAATAATTATTTTAAGATGTCCTTAATATGGTATTGACCAGTGTGGTCGGAATCACAATCCCGTAGTAAATATGTGGTCCTAGAAATAACTTGAGTAACCCGACATTTAACGAAACGAGGAGCAAGCTTCCCAGTGAAAAAATCTCCGCCAGACGATTTGGAGAAATTGCGCCTCCATACAGTGTCACCCACGTTCAGAGTGATAGCCGACCGGTTAGAGTTATAAGCCCGCGAGTTACGGAGGAAAGCTAAAGAAAGGTTATCCGCAACCTTTGCATAAACCTCGCCGAGAGAAGAAAGATTCGAGGCGTGGCGAGTCCGACTGTCCGCTAAGTTAGAGCTTTGAGTCTGACTATTTGCACGACTATTATCTAATACTACTTCTCTGCCAAAGATGAGAAAATTAGGCGTGAAGCCAGTTGCTAGGTTGACGCACGAATTAAGATAAAGCTTAACCTTAGGCAGCATCCTAGCCCAATTTCTTTGGTTTTCACCAACTAAAATTCCTAAGCATGTCACAACACTCTGGTTATAGCGTTCAACCGTATTTGCTTGAGGGGTATAGTATGGTGTAAAAGTAGGTGACTCAATATGGAATGATCTGAGGAAATTAAGGAACTGATTACTACGGAAAACCGTGGCGTTGTCGCAAAGAATAGAACGCGGTACACCAAAATTAAAGAAAATCTCTGACTCTAAAGCTTTTATAACCGAAAGAGCATCCACTCTCTTTAGAGGTACAAGCCAAACATACTTCGAAAAAACGTCAACCATAGACAGAATATACTTATACCCATAATAAGCGATGGGCAATGGACCAATAACATCAATAGAAATCATCTGTAAGGGCATGGATACCTCCTTAGGGTAGCACATCTGACCGCGAGGCTGCGTGTTCGAGATCTTATAGGCCTTACAAACTTCACATTGCCTTAACGCGTTAGTGACGTCACGGAACATGTTAGGCCAATAAAAAGTCTCCCTGAGCTTTAAATAGGATTTAGTAACGCCAGGGTGTATGGAAGGAAAACTATTGTGTATTTCCCAAATGGCAGACGGAACCTTTTCGGCTGGTAACACCACGCGCCACGGATCAGAAGACAAAGGGCTGGTAATAGGCATGCGTCTTAGCAAAACACCATCATGTATAGTGTACGCTGGGAACATCTGTGGTGTATCACGAGCACCTAGAAAAACCTTCCTATACCACCGATCGTTGGTATGCTCGAGGCCCTGATTAAACGTCACAGGACTGGCATAAATCCTGGACAAGGCATCTGGAACTACATGATGTGTACCCTTGCGGTGTACAATGTCGAACGTGTACTGGGAGATTATAGTAGCCCAGCGAGCTAAACGACCTGAAGGGTTATTCAAAGTAAGAAGCCACTTAAGAGCCATATGGTCAGTTATGACCGAAAACTTCATCCCGTCTAGATAGCAACGAAAATGTTTGATAGAATCAAGCACGGACAAAAGCTCGCGCTCTGTAGTGCTATAGTTGCGCTCAGCTTTCGAAAATAGACGCGAATAATAGGCGATAGGGTGCTCAACATCATCAATCTTTTGTGTTAAAACAGAACCAAGACCAACAGAAGACGCATCACACTGCAGGATGAAAGGCTTCGAGAAATCGGGACATGCCATAACAGGTGTATTAATCAACGCTTCTTTCAATTTAACAAAAGCCTGTTCAGCTGAATCGTCCCAACTAATAGGATCACTGCCCTTTCTCTTACCAATCAAGGCAGTGAGTGGTGCTATTATAGAAGAAAAACCATCTACAAAACGCCTATAATAAGAGCACATTCCCATAAAACCACGTAAAGACTTAGCCGTAGTAGGAGTGGGATAATCCTTAATAGCCTCGAGTTTTCCAGGATCGGTTTGAAGACCCTTCTCGTTTACGATATATCCTAAATACTTTAATTCGCTTTTGCAGAACTCGCACTTCTTTAAATTGATGGATAGGCCTGCCTCCTTAAGTCGAGCTAGGACCTTCCTGAGGAGCGCCAGGTGACTATTGAAGTCTTTGGAAACTATTATTAAATCGTCGACGTAGCCGAAGACGCAGTTGTCACTTGTAGAGGTAAACTCAAAATTGACAATCATATCAGTAAGACGTTGCATCTCAGAAGCGGCGTTAGTAAGACCAAATGGCATCCTAACAAATTCAAAGAGACCACGTTGTGGAACTATAAAAGCAGTCTTCTCGCAACTCTCTTTATCAGCAAGAGGAATTTGCCAGAAAGCACTCCTAAAATCGAGAGAGCTTATATATCTAGCACCTCGAAGGTTGTCGAGAATATCATGTATACGAGGGAGAGGGTACGAATCTCTAACAGTAACACTATTCAATTTCCTACTATCAACGCAAAAACGTACAGAACCATCTTTTTTTGTCACCATTACCACTGGACTGGCCCATGGGGATCGAGAGGGACGAATAACACCCATCTCTAACATTTTGTCAATCTCCAGGTTGAGAATTTTTAATTTAACTGGAGTTACAGGATAAAATCTTTGACGAATAGGATGCCCCGTTGTATTGATTTTATGGGACAGCCAAGTAGTTTTTCCAAGACCAATCTTTTCAGAGGAAATGACATCAAACTCGTTTATAACCTGCTGAAGGCTCGTCTCTTGATCCTGTGACAGAACGTTACGAGGATGGACATAACGTACCTCACTAACCGAGGAAATTTGGGGTGTAGAATGCTGAACAGAGGGCAGGTACATATTACCATTAATATTTTTATCAAATGCCTGACTAAAGACAGACGTTAAACCAAACTTATTCCAAAATTCGATACCTAATATCACAGAGGATGACATAGAACTAGCTACCAGAAACTCATGGATAAAAGTCGTACCATTAAACTTGACTGGGAGAAAAACAGTACCAAGAATATCAATCGGCGAATTATTCGCCGATATAACGCGAGGACAAGAATAATTATTAGCGTTCAAAGAAAGACCAAGTTTCCGAGTTAACATGTCGCTGATGAGTGACATCTGTGCTCCGGAGTCAAGCAAAGCCTTCACAACCTGGTCACACAAAGAAATCTCAATAAACGGTCGGTTGTCAATTGAATCTTCGGTTATCACCGGTGACACTCTACGGAAAAAAGTGTGTCGTCGGTGGTTTAAGCATTTTTTTGGGTTACAATTTGGACAGTAACGAGTTATGAAACCGGGTGTGTGACATTTAAAGCATATCATGCCAGTAACCACAGGACAAGAGCGGTACGAATGACCGGGTTTATTGCACTTGGGGCAGTGCTGTGTCTGGCTACAGGTTGGGCAACTCTGAACCTTGCCATCACCCTGGTTAGGTCTGTTAAAAAGAGATTTATGGGGTAGGACAACCTGTGAAGAAATAGTCGACTGGTGAGGTACACTATCAAGACTAGCGACAGCTTTAGGGGTTTGGACAAACGACTCGAAATGAGTAGCGCCCTCTATGAGAGAATTGAGGTCTGAAAACTTATGGATGGACAATAACGGAGTATAACACGGTAGCATATTGTGTGTAATTATATCTACCAACTCAGGTTCCTCTATTGGCTTGCAGAGTTTGGCATTAAGGTATGTTATTCGGATAACGAATTCTCTAACGGATTGATCTGATTTTTGTTTAAGGTTACGAACCTCCTGACCAGTTTTGAACTCGAAATCTGCGGTTCCGAACGTCTTCAAAAAAGCCTGTCTGATTTCGACAAAAGTCTGTCCGGGTCGACGAATCGTCCTATAATATTGCAACGCAATGCCGGACAAAACCTCATGGAAACGCCCAACGAGGTAGCTGTCTGTCAATTTGTCAGCCACACTGCATTCTTCTAAACTAGCGAAGAAATCACGTACGCAGGTATTTCCATCAAAACAAATCTTCCACTTGGTCAATGAGAATTGCTTGACGAACTGTGGCAAATCTTCCGATCTGATTGGAGATGGTAGAGCAGAGTGTGTGGAAACACGAGAGGTTCTAGGTGGTATAGGTGGGGGAGGAGGTCGTGAAATGATAGGACTGCTACGACGCGGAGTCTCATCAATGGAATAAGCTTCTTCGGACATGATGAAGACTAAAAAATAAAAACAATCTAGAGCAAGAACTAACAAGGAATAAACAAGAGTCAATTCGATCCTAACAAAAATAATAGCCTCGACATGAAAAGTTGGACCAAGGCAAGAAAGAAAAAAAAATATTCAGCAAACAACCGCCACTAGGATCACCAAGCTAGGAATCAAAAGAACACTAAAAAACAGGCAAAACAACCGCACATACAAAGCTTACCTTTATAACACGACGCCTAAAAATTCACACATCACAAACATACCATACGGGTTCTAACTACCGCTAGCTAAAGGTGTGCAATAAAAATCAGGTAAAACATGTATTAGTCGGATAATAATAAAAGAGGTTATGTGTTTTATAGTTACAATTTTTTTTAAATATAATGAATAATTAGAATTCACACAATCAAGAATAGAAATGATGATGTACTCCGTGTTCGATGTTGCAGTTCAGAACTCGTGACCAATCACCACGGAAGAATAAAAATCCAGGCTCTAGGAATCCCTTAATCTGGACAAAGGTAACCAAGTTTCAGACCTGTGGAAATAAAACACGGGAAATAACAGAAAATACAAGTTCACTCAATGGGTAAACTAATTAGCACGGAAGCGGGCTACCACCCACGAAATGGCAAAAAAAAAAAATTATGTAATATAGAGTCAAATAATCAACAATAAAAAGAAAATAAACTTACTTTAGTTCGGGCGCCATATGTAGCGTGAAAACTTCAAAGAAACACTTTTCCGCTATTTAAAATGTATAATTAGTTATCATGAAATCATGAATACAAAAAAATACAAAATTTTGAGAGTATAAAAAGTACGCAAGATAAAAAGCACGTAACTTACGAGTAGGGAATTTAATTTGGTTAGAAATAAATCAAATTTAGCAATTTAAAAATCAATAATTTAGAATAGGTACTGAGTAAAATGGGAAAAATGATGTTAGCTCCTGCGTATTTGCTCTAATATAAGACGGCGGCAGACAATGCGCATAAATAAAGGAAAAAAAGACCTAGATTGATCAATCAGGTAACATAAGTAAAAAGCGCAAACTTATACGTAACAACGAACGCAGACGCTAGTATTTAAAATAGGTAAACTAAGAGTAACAGAAAATATAGAAAAAAGTATTAATGATTAAAAAAATAAGGTTTTAGCTGGTAAGGCTCTTCGGCTCCCGCTGCGTTGCGATGCTCAGCGCGGTTTGCGTTGAGATGCTCAGTGCGATGCAGCAATGGCACCTCTCGAAAGTCACCTGGTGGTGAACTTAGATGCGTTTCGGGATCTTCTTCAAGCGCGTCTGCACGCTCGTTAACAACGGCGGCGGCGCGGGCGTGGCTTTCAAAAACCCCGGCCGGTGGGTCGGGCCGAAAATCGGCCTTCACGGTTATAGAACCTATTAAAGGAACAGCACCGTGAGACCAAACTTAAAATCAGGATTTGGGGGTTAAATTGAGCAATAGGTGATGAGAATAAAGAACAACATACCGTTAAAATAACTGCAGAAAAAAAACTGGTCAAAGTAGATAAAGTAGGACTTCTTCACCACTTCATATACCAATTTATACAACACGCCTCCCTTGGGGCTGATAAATCTATATTCGACACTTTTTATCAAAGCGAAACGTGATAAAATAAAAATTATTTTAAGGGAACTTCAACCCGCTCGTAAGTCACGTACTTTAATGACAAGCTTCCATCGCTCATTTTTTTTCTTCATCATATGACGGCTCTAAATTTAAAGTATATTAGGAGAAAAAGAAAAATGACGTTTTATAGTCGAAGGTTCAAAATGCGCGAGGTTGTAATAGCTCTGCCAACCAAAAAAAGCCGACATCATATGATGATGTAGCATTAGACATGCTACACGCTACAGAATCTTAGATAATCGATCGAAAGCGTGTCCAGCCAGCTTGAAAAACCACTTTTCGCTGGTCTCTCAATCTCGGTAACGGAAGTGATTTTGACGACTTTTTGCATATCAACGGGCGTCACATAAATATGTGACAGGCATCAAGCTAAAAGTTTTGTGATACGTACAGTAGTTTAGTAGAAAAATGCAAAAAGCTGTGTCCAGCCATCTTGAATTTACGTAAAAAACTTTTGGCTGGCACTTCCGAATCCCACATAACGGGAGCGTTTTCGAATATGGTTCCTTTACTAATACTTGGTGACGCAATGTGTGACAGTAATAACGTTTGATTTATGGCGTCACATGTAAGGGTTTACGAGATATCAATGAAAACTTAATGTATACTTGTGTCCAGCCATCTTGAACTCAGGCTGGCTGGACACATGTATCTCCGCTGCCTGATGATCTACGACCTTCAAAATGTTATCAAAATGTTGTGACGGGGACGATAATGATAACCTGAATTAGTGACGGAGAAACTTTGGGTAGTTTCAAAGATATTGATCATTTAAATTTTCCCATACAAACATCCATTAATATTGTGAGGTGACCATATTTTTTACATAATTATAGGATTTCTTTTGAATCGACTAATCGGCCGGTAGCAGCCAAGCCACGCCAGCTTTGTATTTGATTTCTCCGTGGGAATAAAAGGTTTTCCTGCAGAAAAAGGGGAAGTATGTGTTAATTCTAAATAATAATTAAAAACACTAACAAAAAAAACAAAGTGCATTGCACTCAGTGATGCCAATTTAGCATAAACTTTATTATTGTAATTTGTGTTTATATTTGTTATTTTATGTGTGCAATAAAGAATAAGAATAATAAGAATAGCATTTTTTCATGTTGTTTAGCAAACTTATTAGTTGTTTAGCATATAGCATATAATTTTTTTTTTTTTTCAATAAAAAGGGCTTTGTCGCACATGCGATTATGCCGCCCTGGTTGGTTTTACAAATTTTAACACTCAGTCAATATGTGATGAACATCATCAACGAAATTATTACAAAAATCACACTATCTGTTGTTGATTTTGCCATAAGGTATAAAAACTTAACACAGTATGTGTCCGGAATTATTTTAAAATAAAATACATTAATGCGTAAGCAATTATTTCCATTTAGAAAAAAAAAACCCTTTACTAAGTATAATATTGTTGGCGCTCCTGATGCTAATGCTGATGATAATGGAAAGAGTATTTGAGAACTTAGTCGATTAAAACAGTATGTATATTTTGTTAAATAAGAAATAAAAAAAGTTAAAACTATGTTACGTTTCATTTGACACTGAAAAATGTTAGCAGATTTTTTAGCATTTCTATAAAGCAATTGGCATAATTTTAGCAGATTCTATATCGGTCTTGTTGGCAACACTGATGCACTGATACTGAGTTTGTTTTGTACACAGAGGCTGTGCGACTCATTGGGTAAAACTTGGAATACCTACGGGGGCTAGAACTGTGTCGCCAGTCCTAAAAATTTCGGTCTCTAAAAATTACGTCTTTCAGGATGGCAACATTAGTAAAAATGAAAAGATGCCTCTATGTTTAAAAGCTACCATATGGTAGTTTAAGCGACATTTTTGGTTGAACTATCATAGCCAGTATAATATTTCGGCTAATTTATTCAATATTAATATTATTAAAATTGAATAAATATAAATGTAATTAATGCAGAATTAAATAGATATGCAATTTATTTTCAAAATTATTTGATTTCTTAAAATTAAGTTGGTAAGTTTTGGTTAAAAGTACCTGGCAGCCCCATCACAAGAAAAACATGGCGCATGTTGATGTTTTTTCTTGTAAATTCACTTCTTTTCTAACTTCTCTTTTTGCAATTTGCAACGTTAAAGTGTTATCCTCGCCATTAATTAACGACGTAGAGTAAAGTCTACCTAGGTTCCTCCGTCTGTTGTGTGCCGAAACACCTGAGTGTTGTGTACGAGACAGTGACCCTTTTTTGTTTTCAAACATGAAGGAGAATAAAAGTTAAATTAAATATGTTCTATGTGTGGTTCTTCGCCTGTCGATGACCCCAAAATCACATTATTTAGGTTTCCAAAACCTGGTTCGACAAATATTCTCCGGTAAGTGCTCCTATATTATTGGCTAGATCTATAGATTCACGCATGCTCCATTTAGAATTTTAGATACTTGTTAGATAAGCCCCCTAGTCCAGATTTGTGATTGGTGATCCGTAATTACATAAAACTATTGCCTAACTAAGCAGGTACTTAATTTACCTATTCTGTTTCTTTCAGTTGTGAGCAAAGTATTGCTGTCCAGTCAAATCATGGATAAACAAGGACTTTCAGATGAAACTGCACACTGAACACAGAATGCTATGTCATCTGCATTTTAAGGAAACAGCATTTTTGTGGACTTCCCATCCAAGAAAAAATAGAGACGTTTTGCTTCACCAGATGTGAAGGTAAGATAAACAGTGAGAAACAAATTTAAAGTAAAAACGGCACTAGGTATTGTGGGATACCCAACCTAGGTATTGTGGGATACCCAACAGAAGTGGAGCTTCTTACGCATTGTATAAAAAATTCTTCTTGAGGGATGAATGGAAGGCTATGGGGGAAGCTTTTGCCCAGCCGTGGGACAGTATAGGCTAGAAAAAAAAAGGACAGGAGTAAGAAATTAAGTAAAATCCTTAACCTAGCATCATAATAAAATGAAATATTATGTTCTATTACAGGTCAATTAACTGCTGACGCAGCTGTTACAGCGGATATTATATCCAGAATGGACATGCTATTCGACACTCTAAACAGCAACACGGTGGATCTGCGGAGAGGAAAATACTGATGTCTTTGGTCTTCTTTCTTTCTTGTGTGGTTAGTCTTACTTTAACTTGTTTGATAATCTTATTATTCATATTATGATGTTTATTGAAACATTTATTGTGTTAAATAAAGTAATTCTGATATAAAAGACAAACCACTGTTTTTATTATAAAAAATACTAGTAAGAAGCTTTGACTTTTATAAATAAACCACTAACTTGTAAGTTTTGTCAAAATTCAAAGTTTTCTACTACCAAGAATTGTTTCTTAATCACCTGATAAGTACTGTTTGACCACAAAAGCGGAGCTGGAAAATTGTGATCAGTGAAATTGCACACCAATTAACATTGGTCACAGTTTCCCAGTTCTGCTTTTGTGGGCTAATTATAAAAATAGTTAAACCTGGTTTAACTTACGCTTGGTTTATCTCGCATGCCGTCTCACTTCAAAAATATTCAAAAGAAAGTGACGGCATGCGAGATAAACCAAGCGTAAGTTAAACCCAGGTTTAACTATTTTTATTAATAAGGCGCGCGATTCAGAAATACGCGTCATCGGCGCAGCGCCATCTAGTGGAGAGCGGTCGAACAAGAAATCGGATTTTAAATTACCCGCTTTCGCGAGTTTCCGGGGGCACCCACCAGGAGGCGCTCAAAATCGTGCCATTTAATTTGTTCCTAGTTGACATTCTTCTCGCTAGAGTATATAATATGTTCTGTGGTGCTGTGACAGCGTAAACCGTTTTCGTTTAATCGTTTAGAGTAAAGTATACATAATGGTATTTAGAGCCTTCCGTCGATTTGTAAGGAATACGTGCAATATTTGCTAAGCGCGTTGTCATTTAACGAGGTCCTTGGTAAGTAACGTGAATTACATTATTTTTTCATTTAAATACCTTAGAGCATTAGTCTGTTATCCTGGCACAATATCTACATACGTACTTATCATAAAAAACACCAATAATTATCTACTAAAAAGAGTAGATAGGTATCTGCACGTAAATAATCAATAACATTAAAGCCCCCCCCCCCCTTCTACACTTTTGTCTTCTATTGATTTAAATATCTACAGTTGTTCGTATTAGTATCACCAATACGCGGATTTTCGTCCATTAAAGAAAACACCTTAAAATATACTTTGTCCTACATAAAACCTACAATATTGGTAACCCTACTAGTGTTTGTATGGGAAAATTTAAATGATCAATATCTTTGAAACTTCCCAAAGTTTCTCCGTCACAAATTCAGGTTATCATTATCGTCCCCGTCACAACATTTTGATAACATTTTGAAGGTCGTAGATCATCAGGCAGCGGAGATACATGTGTCCAGCCAGCCTGAGTTCAAGATGGCTGGACACAAGTATACATTAAGTTTTCATTGATATCTCGTAAACCCTTACATGTGACGCCATAAATCAAACGTTATTACTGTCACACATTGCGTCACCAAGTATTAGTAAAGGAACCATATTCGAAAACGCTCCCGTTATGTGGGATTCGGAAGTGCCAGCCAAAAGTTTTTTACGTAAATTCAAGATGGCTGGACACAGTTTTTTGCATTTTTCTACTAAACTACTGTACGTATCACAAAACTTTTAGCTTGATGCCTGTCACATATTTATGTGACGCCCGTTGATATGCAAAAAGTCGTCAAAATCACTTCCGTTACCGAGATTGAGAGACCAGCGAAAAGTGGTTTTTCAAGCTGGCTGGACACGCTTTCGATCGATTATCTAAGATTCTGTAGCGTCACCTATTCTGAAATAAGGGTGTTTAGCCGTCACATAAAGTGCCCTATTGCCCTATTGTAAATGCGAGCAGTTTTGAAGTTTTGTCCAGCGGACCAGAGCCACATTTAAATACGCATACAATTTCTTCTGTAATAAATAATTTAAAAGGTTACAATTTTCTTGTGCTACAGTTCAGACGTCCCTGGTTGTTATGGGCACGGCCATGTTGTGACGTAATTTACCTCTATCTACATTGTTTACATCTAATTTTGTGCTTTAAATATATTAGTTTTTCTAATTACCTACCTATAAAATTATGATTGTGCTTTACTCAAGCAAAAATTGCAACTATATATTCTATTGTTTTGCCATAATAAAAAAAAGAATAGAATAGTTTTACTTATTGTAAACTATGTGCTTTACTCAAGCAAATTTAAATTAAGTATGAAGTAAAACAAAATATAGTGTTTAAGTACATACTTTGCAAATTAATATTATTATTTGACACGAGGACCATGCGCTTTGAGTCTGCATTTGAGTCATATTAACACGCTACAAAATTACCATGGTTAGAAGATGGTATGATATTAGAAGATGGAAGAAGTGTACCAAATTGTTTTTCGTCTAATAGTACACATATAATTTGTTTTTTTTTAAGTTTTCCAAGTCCCTTATTCAATTTCAACCATCTTTACATGTCACCCAAGTAATTAGCAACACAATTTATTTTTTGCAGACATACCGGTGCCGAACTCATACGTCACGACTCTAAGTCTGCAACATACTTCATTCATAGAAGGTGGCGGCTCTCCACCGTATAACAACTTCCAACATCAACCACAATCAAGACCACAGATAATAAGACCGCAGCAGCAACCACACCAGCAACCAAACCAGCAACCGCAGCGGCAACCTGTGAACCACGTCCACTACGAGGACGACGGTACTATTATTTATACCTTCAGCAACAATATTGAACCTACCTGGAATACTGGTAAGATACTTCAGTTTCTTCAGTTCACCATCATCAACATCATCATCAGCCATAAGACGCCCACTGCTGGACAAAGGCCTCCCCCATAGAACGCCATTACGGCAGCCTGCCGTTTGCATCCACGTGTTGCCCGCGACTCTCACGATGTCGTCGGTCCAACTAGTGGGAGGCTTACCAACGCTGCGTCTTTCGGTTCGTGGTCGCCACTCGAGAATCTTCCTTCCCCATCGGTTGTCGGTTCTGAGAGCGATGTGGCCTGCCCATTGCCACTTCAACTTGCATAATTATTATATTTGTTCACCATAGTCAGTCAGAAATGCCATAGAGCAAAATCCTAAGGCCGCCAGATGTTACCTATTTATTTTCTAATTAACAAAATGTGTGGCTTCGGGCACTGCACACTTTAGAAGTTTTTGGTGGGGCACTTTCTATCCTTGTCGCGTGAAACGCCCATTTGTACAACGTAACTATGGCGGTATATCAATATGACGTCACATCTATGTAGCGTTGTCTCTGTCTAGCACGTCCTTTATAATCGGCTAAAACTAAGCCATTTTTTAAGATATTACACAATTTTTTTTTTTACTTTTTCTATCTTTTTATTTACTGTTTCCAAATTAGTCAAATACCCAATTAAAACCAATAATACAATAAATGATTTATTGCGATCCTAAGATAGGTCTGGCTGCTTACACAAAGTTTTATGGAGCACAGTGACTCCCTATCTTTAAAAATGAGCACTCGAGCGAAACATCAGTAATATTTTACATAACTTGAGCCTCAAATCTGAAAATTGGTAAGGGTACATGTTGGCAGGTAGGTATACGTACGTTCACACACAGTACCTCCATACTATATAAACACTATTCGATGCCACACATTTTCTTAATTAGAAATAACTTATTTCTGGGGGCCCTGTTATTTTTGACCAGCAGGCTATGAACCTCAAGATCAAATGCCTCGTATTTTTCGAAAGGGACTGTGAAATCCCTATCGAAACAAATGAACAACGTTTTTAAAGAATGGCACCAGTTGTAGATGTCACTTTTGTCAAGCGACTCACGACGAAAAATCCGCGGCTTCGCCCGCGTGTAAACGTCGATTTCCCATACAAACTTTGCCCCTCTTTTTCATCCCTTTGGGGGTTGAACTTTGAAAAATCTTCTTCAGTGGTTCCCACGTCATCAGAGGAATACGAATCCGAAATTATAAGTTTGTAACCTTATGGCACAGGCACCTTTAAAACCCTCCGTAAGTACTCAAAAATAGAGACCCTTCTTGATACTTACATTAATATAATAAAACTAGCTGTTTAATACGTTGCAATGCATATTTTCCTACATATTAACTCAAAAACTTTATGACCAGGACCTATTCTCATACTCGTACCTACCAAATGTAGAATCTGACTACAAAAACCGTGACATGAGATAGGTACCTATTTATATATTAGATATACCCGGATTGTCAAGGTTAACAACAAAATATATTATTTCAGGCAATACCCAATACACGCAGCCTACACAGCAGTATCAGCCACCAACGCAGCAAATATTCCAGTCCAGGCCAACTTACGAATATGACGAACCTCTTGCCCAGGCCCCAAATCGAAGACCCGTGAAACCTAATACTCCGATACAGATAGAACCGCCGGCGCCAACTATACCTGCGTATGAAGCTGCTCCAGCAACTAGGCCTAGTCAAAACGATTTCTTCAATTCTGAACAGCAAGCTTCGGTTACTGATAAGTAAGGACTTCTTAAAGGGTAAAGGGATTTGTAGATCACTGATAATCGTTGCTGGTTAGGTTACCCAAAAACTCTTACTACCAGTCTTAACTAATTCTAATATCACGCAGTACTAACTGGGTTGTTAAGGTCAGATAAGCAGTCGCTGAAAGTCGATCTCAACACAGTTTGGAAGAGGCTAGGCAGATGATGCTATACTTATTTATAACATCATGCCCTGCTGGTTGTTCACTGCAGGAACTGATGGACCGAAAGGGCCAAACTAGTGGCCCAATTCTGGGCCGACACAATTTAGATAGCCATCGACACGCTAAGAAGAAGAACATCATGGTTTTTTCTTTCTCTTTCCAGTCCGAACCGTCTCGCAAATAGTCCAGAGCCACCGATTGAATGTGGTGTCATCTACGGCGGCAACAACGTTCCGCTGATCTACAATGGCGACGCGTACGAAAGGGGAGAACTACCCTGGCTTGTGGCTATCTACAAGTATGACCAGGCTTCTCTCCGGTTTATCTGCGGAGGGACGCTCGTGTCGCATCGACATGTTATTACTGGTGCGCAGAGACTGAAAATTTTAATTAAAACTTCTTGATTGTCCTCAATCCTATCGCAATTCTTATGAGGTTCTTCTTTTTTGCTCCTCTAGTATCCGCCATTTTAAGTCAAGTTTAACGACAAAAATCTTTGGTTTCGATAACTCAGTCAATGACCTAGAAACTTTTGCTTTGTGTTTTAGGGTCTAACTGTGTTAAAAGATGCTAACTCAGAGAGGAACACCTAAAATACAAGATTTCGTTTTATTTACAGCTGCCCATTGCATGCACCGGCGCAGTTCGTTGACCTCCACCACGGACATCGTAGTAAAACTTGGGGTGCACAACCTGAATAACTGGACTGACGATACGACCATCACCAGTAATCTTCTTGGTGCCCATTTTTACAAAGAGTATAATTCTTTCACGCTCCGAAGTGAGTATATTGATGGTCGTCATAAGATTACTTTAAAACTCTAAATCATTACCATCATCATTACCCAAGATAGCAATAGTAGCAACCTTCTCAATACTTCATTGCACGTCATTTTGCCGAATGACGGCTTTGGAGTTCGTACCACTAATCTCCCCACCTAAGACACTACAAAAGTGGTGAAGGGAATTACCCTTCAGCACTTTTGAAGGATTACAGTCTCATTTTAAAAATCTTTTAATTCGGATTTTTGACTGCTGAAATTAACCTGTTACTCTTGACCTGATATTTTATGTAGGTCTACCTATACAATATATTTAAAAAAACCTGTACGATCTGCCAGGGGCATATAGGTATACTTACCAATGATGTTCCCCGAATCCCCGCTACTGTGATCATCATCAGCCATAAGACGTCCAATCCTGCACAAAGGCCGCCCTTGCCACTCGCGAACCTTTCTTCCCCATCGGTTGTCGGTTCTTCGAGGGATGTGGCCTGCCCATTGCCACTAAGACTTCAACTTGCTATGTCGGTGACCCGGGTTCTTCGGCGAATTTTCTCACTACGGATTTTATCAACAAGAATATGATTTACGAGCATAATATCTAACTCTTAACTTCTATAGAGGCCAGTGAAAAGGACCATGTCTCTGTGCCTGAAAAACTCTCTGATCACACTCTCAAGCTCATGATGAATCTCACAAGGAAGAGTAAAGGTTCTCGGCAAATATCACGTAATTTTTATTCCGCAAGAAAAATGACGTGAAAACAAGGTTTTCAACATGCTTGTTTACAAAAATATGGCTTAATCCGATAATACAGGGTGTTAGGTTAAACCAGGGACATATTGAAGGAGGGATTCAATATTCGATTCTCGTCCCAAATAATATGTAAAAAAAACTATTACCTTAATTTGTGACGTAATAAAATTGTCCCATGGCCCCCGCACGCTCTCCAGATCTCAATGTATTAGACGGTTCTTTTTCGCCATTGTCTTACGCCAGTTTAAAAATATGAAGGGAAAATGGATTATACCTAAAACTAAAAGTCATTGATCCGCACACATTTTCGAGACTTTTCCGAAATATTTGGTATGGTCCTGTCTGTTAGTTTTAAGTGTTTTTTTTTGTGTTTATTAGTAGAACCTATGTAAGCATACCCTATTGCGGGTTTACCCTCGTTTAAAATTACATACTGTTTATAATACTTATTATTTAATTAAATCAATTGTGAGATTAATGTTAATAGATAGGTATCTACATTTTTTTAATAAATCTAATTAAACTCCTCACGACATCTCAACCAGGGGGAGGGGGCAGGCAGTCCCGGCAATGCTTGATATAGTCCAAGATCCCAGGGCCGCCAGACGTCACGTATTTTCTGACGAAGGAAATGTGGGCGATTGAGTAGTGTTAGTATGAACTAAGAACACACTACTACCAGCTAGCTTTCTTGGACGGCCAATTTTCACAAGGTACATACAAAAATTACTTACTTCACGTATTTTCTCCAAGCTGATTTTTACGTATATTTTAGGCAATATCCTTAAAAATAAATCGCAAATACTCCCAGACACTCTCCGTCGGCCGTATTGCTTAACAGACGCTTTAAAGAATACATAAACTCCTAATGTTTTAATACTTAAAGCTAATTGATCGGGTTATTACCATGCTATATTGGGCAGGCGCTCCAACATGCACCCGAGTGGTCAAAGCAACGTTTTCAACAAAATTCTGAAGACACAGGCAATGGACAGATCCTGTTGAATGCCCACCGAATGAGTCCAGTGGAGGTCTGTATGTCAGCCACACGAGCGATGCCATGCGTTCTCGGGTAAACAGTCACAATACGTTTAAGTCTAAACTTTTTGGGAACTTTAAAGCGTCCGATAGGCAAAACGGCCGCTAGGAAGTGTCTGGGAGTGTTGGCAACTTATTTTTAAGGATATTGCCTACAATATACGTAAAAATCAACTGTCAGAAAATACGTGAAGTTGATGTACCTTGATAGCCTGATACCTGAAAATTGGCCGTCTAAGCAAGCTAGCTGGTAGTCGTGCGTTCTTAGTTCATACTAACACTACTCAATCGTCCACATTTCCTTCGTCAGAAAATACGTGACGTCTGGCGGCCCTGGGATCTTACTCTAATACCTATTGTGCTGGTTTCAGATGACATTTTGATACTCACACTGCAAAGACACGTCAAGTTCAACGATATCATCCGTCCAGCTTGTCTTTGGGCTGGCAACACCGACCTCTCGTTAATCGTGGGAAAATCTGCCACTGTAAGTACTTACCTAAGTATACACGTAGTGTTGCTAGTCTTCAATCAGGTCCTACTGATTTTTAGAAGACAAAACCGAAAATTTTCCTTACCGAAATAGGAAGCTCCTCCGACCAGACGGCTGCTCAGCCAGAGTTTTGTATTTATGTTAATAATGCTAATTTAAATAGATTTGTGTCTTTAGTTGGTGTGTTCCGTATAATAGTTGTTGCTACAGATTGTAACACTGCATTCTGTCGGCAGGTGGCCGGTTGGGGTGAACAAGGCGTAGGGGGTTTTGGCAAACAAGGCGAGCCCCATAAGGTGGACATCCCTATAGTCAGCACTAATGACTGCAGGGCCAGCAAGTCTCAGTTCCACGAACTCACCTTTGAAAATACCATGTGTGCAGGTATGTAATGAATGTATAATATAATCTATGCTGAGTTTGAACTCACGACTTATAACTAGTTTTAAATAGTAATCTGCGACGCTATATGTTGCAGCTGAAAATCAAATTGTAATTTTAAGTATTGCCTTAGTGGAAAATTTTCCGTTCATACTTTTTGGTTTGTAATATGTACATTTTAATTGTAGGACCTACATAAAAACATAACTTTATTTCTTTCTTATTGCAGAAACTCTGTACCTACCATTTTTCTGCTCATTACAAAATAACCCAAAATGACATTCCCTTTGACAGGTGATCGAATGGGCTCGGGCCCTTGCGTAGGGGACTCCGGTGGCGGCCTGTACCTGTATGACGGTGGCAAGTGGCGGGTCCGGGGCGTAGTCTCCGTGTCCCTGCGCCCCGAAACCGGAGACACCAGCTGCAATCTTAACGAATACGTTGTGTTCACAGATACTGCGCAGTTCTTGCCGTGGATTAATCAAATAATAGCAATGAACAATAACTAATTATGTATTTTATTAATCCTAGTCACTGTGCAAAAGTGCAGGAAAGAGTCAATGAGAAGTTGAGAACGTTAGCAAAGTTTATTTAGATCTAAGGGCTCCCACACATAAACACGATACGACGTCGCGTCGTGGCAATCTACGACACGACGTCGTAACGTGTCGATGCATGATACGACGTCGTGACGTTAGAAACTCACGATGCAATCCTGCGCAGTTGTCTTGTTACTATAATGAAAAAATTAACATTTATTTGGGTTCTAATTTCAAAAACATTTAAATATTCTTTTCAGAATGGGTCTAGAGCGGTCCATTTTTCGGAATGAACTAAAACACGGTGTTTTAGTTCATTCCGAAAAATAAACACCACCCCTCTGTATCGACGGCATCGTACCTTGTATCGTGCGTGCGTGGCACATTACGTTACGATGTCGTGTTTTTTTTTTTACGATGCTCATCGTAGATTTCCACGACGCGACGTCGCTCGTATCGTGTTTATGTGTGGGAGCCCTAATAGAATGATCGACTGGTAAACAACCACCGCCCCGCGTCACTGCGGCCGGTAGCTCTTTCGTAAAAGCACTCAACTGTTTTTGCTTAGCACACTAGTACCAGTGGACGAAATTGTTACCAGGATACATATAGTGAAACCAGCCAAGGAAATAAAAGCACCAAACCAAGACTCGATGTTTAGGTGCCTTTGTTAACCTACACTATTTTTGTTGTAATTCTTTAAACGAATCCGTCCAAAATTAGGTATCTAACTTATAGAAAAAAGCTTCAACTAAAATTAAATACCCAAATAAAGTCTACAGCGTTATTATCTAATAAATAATGATATTAAAATTAAATATTATTCAGGTAGTCATCAAAAATATTAGTTATGTACAACTTTACCTACAATTTACAGCCAAATGTGCATGTTTATTTAATGTCTGACTCGCCAATAAATAAATATTATTACAATACCTACGTCTTTTTTTTCCCGATAACTCTCATAAATAAAACATAATAATATATTATAAAACTGCTGTTGTTTTTTTTCTGTTTTTAAACTTTGCCCCACTTTTTTTCTCCTTTATCGTAGGATTCGTAGGTCCGTTTACAAAACATTTGAACTCACAAACCAAACACTCATTGCCGTACTCAGAGAGCATAATTAAAGCTCTCTGAGTGCGGCAGTCAGACTCGTAACAACTATCTGTAGGTCATACAAATATTTGTTCCGTGCGAGGATTAAACCCGCGACACGCAGTGGAGCAGTCAATCGCTCAGCTATTGCGCCAACCGTGCTGTCAATGTTGTGGCTTGAAAGTTGTAAGGGACTTCATACACTACGCGGCCAATCCCGAAATGCCAGTCACGCTCTTTGTAATCATTCTGGTTAGTTTTTCTAGCATATTACCTTCTGGTATACCAATACTATCCTTGTTGTGGAACAAAATGTATGCCAATTGCCATGCATGATACGAAAACGTGTTGTTATGTGCGCACTGCAAAGTTGGCAATTCCGCCTAAATGTCAAGTAGCGATGTAGTTTGTTTTTCTGAACGAAATTTTTTTCACGAGTTGGCTCCCCTGCGCTAATGTCAACTTGACAGTCGCGCCTTTACATCACTGTGTTTGTTTAGATAGATGTTGACCGGGCGTGGCCGGCACAAAGTTTCAATAAACAAAAGTTTATTTTTGTTCTTCATAGGACTAAAGGTCAGTATTTTGTATACATAATTATTATAAAGGAAATAAAAGTCCTACTATGAGATGAGACAACGAATATCCTCAAAAAATCAGTTTTGTACATATTTATTTAATTAAATACTTACTTAAGTAATGAAAATAGGCAACATTGTTTATTCTGCATGTTGGCAGGAGCCAGGAGCAATAATTTATATATTGTTAGGTATAGGTATAATGTCATATATTTATATAATTATTTACGTATGAGTCAGTCGGTGTTATCAAACAAAGACAGGAAAGTCGAGTATTATTTAATAATCATACCTACTTATGATTTTCTTTATCTTGTAGCTGACTTATTATGCCTTACACAGGCATGAAAAACAATTTAAGTTTATGCTACAAAAATTTAAAAATGAAACTAAACTGAATCGCGAGAGCTTTAAGAAATAATGAATACCTCGGAAATGGCAGGTTATTTGTTCTACTTCTTTCTTTTTTAACTCGAATTCCACGCCACGCGATGTGAGGTCATCACACTTTAAATATTTTTTTCAAACGAACTTTTTCGTTTGAAGTTACAAAAATCTACTAAAATACAATCGCACGCACCCTTGACAAGGCCGCGAGATAGATAGGCCACGGTATCAGCTGTGCCCAGTGTGCGTGTGACCTCGAATCATTCAAGTTCAACGCATATTGCGAGCTAGATACCCGCGCGCTCAGCTGATCGGTTCAATGACATTATTTTATTTGTTTGCATTGAACTGCTGATAGTGATTTCAAATGTCTTTTAAAAACGTTCATTGAGCCCAACGTTCCCTAATCTTATCTGGCGCATAGGTAATTTAAAAGATCTAAGCGTACAAACAGCGGGAGTGACTTTATTTTATACTATTTAAAGACTACCTACGATTTTTTCAGATGTTCTGGAGGCGTGTCGTAGCATCTTTAGCCATGGCTATCCGCCGTTTTATTTCTGGGACACGTCTAGTTGTAAATAGGTCATAGGTACTTACTCAAGAAATTTCTAGAAAAATGCGGAAGTAATTTGTCGCACTCAAAACGTGTGTGATGGATTTTTTCACACGTATGCGGCGCGTTGCAAGCATTAATGTGCCTTTTTTTTTTTTTTTTGGTGGGTGGAAAATCATCAAATGACCCCCCCCCCCCCCCCCGCTCTTGGGCAGAGCGAAGGGGAGTGTCAGACTTCTACTGACTAAAAACCGAACACATGTTCCTTCTTTGCCCTTGTGCCGAGGCCACGTCATCTAGTACTAAAATCCGCGGCCCCGACGGGCGTCGGCCCTTGCGGGCCCCTCCTTGCTGACTCTCTTTGAGGCGCGCGTGGAACACGAACGCGCCGCCGACACGGTCTGTTGCCGTCATGACGACGCGACGGCCGGACGGCGAGCTAGCCCATTACTCACCGTCCACAGGCCCGCGTCTACGGTGGCCGGAAGCCATAGCATTAATGTGCCTCATTCGCTCTTACTGAATTATGTGCTGATTATTTACCTTTTATTTAATCAATTAATACAAATTCAATTGTAAACAGAACAAATCGTTCAATCGTTTAATTGTTTACCTACATAACTAAGTACCTATATTACGATATTTCATCAATTCAGTTGTAAACACAAGGCAAATAAAAATATTACAAAGTTAAATGCCTAATGAAAGAAAATACAAAATAATTATGCAATTACGAGTAGGTACCTACACTCGTGTCACAATAAATCACCAACAAAACCGATTATGATAGAAGTCATTAAATTTGGTTTTTACCCGTGCTTATTTATTATTGTATTTTACAAATCAAATCAAATAAATAATGCTTTTTTTTTCTACTTTGACCGCCTAAAAGCGTTAAATCAACGTAAGTACGAGTATGTGCATCGCTTCCGCCTCGTTATCAAGTCAGCTCCCGCTCCGACATGTCTTACACCCGTATTTGGTCCTGACCCATTTATAAACAAGTCAAAGCAATTACTTGGACTTAAGTAATTACTTAAGCAAAAAAAATTATGCAATGGGCAAGAATATAAACGAAGTTAGAACCGTCAATGAAAGCAAACCTAAGAATTCTAACCTTTGATAGTTTTAACATCAAGGAATTACTAAACTACAGAGAAAAAATCGTATTTTAAATAATGACATTTACTCAAGTAATTACTATGACTTGTTTATAAATACTGGTGGTAAAGATTTTTATTTTATAGTTAAATAATTTTGCTTGAAGTTAGAACTGTCAAAAAAAAAAAAACATGAACTTTATTCTCTCTTTGCTTTCTTTGACGGTTCGGATATCCTTTTGAACGTAAATCTTTCAATTATTCTTCTTTCAATTATTATTCTTCTTCTTCTTCTTTTTTCTTTTTCTTTTAATTCTTTGTGTCGAAGAAGAAATGTTTACATTCGTAATTAAAAGTAATCTTGACTATAGATAGGTAGTGGTAGTGTATTGTTCACGGAACAGTCTTCATAATATGCAGTATTGTTTCAGAATATTCCGTACAATATTTAATCTATGAAAAATTGAGAATATTGGAATGCAAAACAATTGCAATGATTCAGAAATTGAAGACAAGCTACTTAACAACAGTTTGCTGTTCAGTAGTATTCGCAAAAACAAAACTACAGAAGAAAAAATTCAGAAGATTAAGAAATATTTAGATCGTGGGGCTGACATAAAAGCAACAGATGCTAACTACAAAAACAATACTCCATTGCATGTCGCTGTGATTAAGGGAGAACCGGAAGTTGTCAGATTTCTGTTGAAACGTGGAGCTCTCGCTAACATTAAGAACAGTGATAATGAAACGGCTTTAGACATTGCTCGTTTATCAGGCAAGCCCGCTGGCAAAAAAGAAAACATTTTTACTATATTGGAGGCATTCAATAATGAAATATTTGAACCATCTTGTAGCCAGCATGAACTTGATACAAAATTAACACAGAAAAGTGATCTTAACAGCTCGAAAGAAAGAGATGATCCGAAATACTCACAACTTGTTACATGTGACACTAAAAATCGAACCCAATCAACCGATGTTAACAAAGACAGTGCAGTGAAAAATAAAAAACCTAAACAAAAGAAGTCTAACCAGCAGCCACCTAATAAACAGTTAAAAACAGCAGACGATAAGGACACATTTTACTATCAAAAGCGAGATGGAACGTCGAAACTTAGTGGACAATTGTACAAAAGTAAACTGTTGAGTCTCGTTTTGTTTAGAGCTTTATATGTTTATAAAGTTAAATCATTCTTAATTGCAACGAACGTTGACTGCATGGATGCTTTCGATGACATCGTGTTTAAGTTGTATTCAAATACTGGTAATAAACCAAAAATTATATTCGTGCAAGCAAAGCACAAAGATACTCCTGAAAAAGACAAATTTACTGTCGAAGAAATAATGAAATCAAACGGAGACTTCAGTCTACCCAAGTATTTTGAGAGTTACATCAAAATAAGTCAAATGTTCGAGACTGAAAATAACGATGATATGTTCAGGGGTGACTTTAAAGACATGGACTGCGAATTTATTATTTATACCCCTGCCTTTGAAAAGTTTTCAAAAAAGAAATTAGTGAAACGAAATGAAACTACAAGTTTTTTAAACACAAGTGAAGCCAAGAGAGATCATGAAAATGATTACGGGCATCCTATTCCAACCAAAATACCACACGTATTTCAGTTTGATTATGATGATCAAGATTTAGAGCTTCTAATGCAAAATGTAGCCAAATTTCGTGCAGTGATTTTAGCAAAACAATTATCAGAGTTTATTTTCAAAGATAATCATGGTTATATGATGATGGATGATTTAATAAAAACATATCATGTTTTTCTTGCTCGACACGTTCTGGAAGTCGAAATGAAAGAGGGTGAATCGCAAAATCATTTCCGATACGCTAAATTTCGAGAATTATTTTTTTCAAGCGATGACCATTTGTTATTAGCATTTAAAGCCACAATTTATAAAATCGTATCACCCGAAAAACCGGACCAAGCAGAGAGCATTTTAAAGTCACTGAAATTTAAAGTACCACTAAATTTTGGAAACCTTAAGTTTTGTTTTAGTGGAATCAGGGATACACAGGAAAATGAACTTGATTATCTTTGTTCAAAATTTAAGCAAATGTTTGTGGAGGCTGCTGAGATATTCCCAGAAAATATTTTGATGAAAGTGGACGACAATATGGTTGGCGCAAACAAAATGTTAAATAGTACGGATTTAGAATCCCATAGGCTAGGTGGTTTAGTTGGTAACCTGCTAGTATTTGATAACGTGACTAACACTTTGAAATTTAATGTTGATGTTGACACCTTATCCGACGACAATTTAAAGCTCTTAGAAAAATTAAAAAGTGACGTTTTTATTGGATTATTAAACAAATGTAGATTTGACATGAACATACAACGTCTCCCCCGTCTTTCTTTGGTTCATGAAGAAAATGATAAAAAGTTGATGAAAAACTTTTTGTGTAAGCTTACATTTTACACAAATCAGGCAAAAGAGGACAACATAGAAAAGTTTTTAAAGAAAGAGATCGATAATTGTTTTGTTTGTAGTAGGAAAAGGCAAAGTATCGTAAAAGCTGACGCGATTTTCTTAAAAATACACGATCGTGTACAAAAATGGCGGCAACAGCCATTTAGTGCTTCATACTTGACTGAATCTTGTAAATACTTCCTTGAAGCTGAACAAGATATCCTTAGTAGCCCGTTATTGAGTATTCTTAATTTCACATATACTGAAACAATAAAAAACTCATTGCCTGGACTAAAATTTAAAAATACTGCTCTTAAATTATTACAATTAGATGGTTTTCTTGTCGGGCCAGAAAAAATCTTGAGCATAATTACTGAAGAAAATGCACTTTCTAGTATGAAATTAATACAATATTTTGAAGAACGAAATTTGAGCGATTATACCTTTATCGATTTGGATTATGTTGGGATCGGAAATTATTTTGTTGATGTAAAAGCAGAGATAAAAGAATCTAAATTGACTACTCTCATTGTAGTTTGTAAAAGTAAAGATGTTGCAGACATCCATTTGTTGATAAGACACTTTGCTGGAAAAATAATCGTTATTTCTAATCGCAATTTGTCTAACCAGATCAAAAGAATAGCAACTGCGGACATTGTTGAAAGAGTTGACAATCAAATTGGCTTTAATGATCTAACAGATACAATGCGTACGACTTTGCTAGAAGGCAGATATATTGAGTTCCAAGGAAAAGAAATACCACTTGGTATTTTATTTGAAGACGAATCGTACTATTTTATTAATTCGCAAATATTATACATGATAATTAACAATCAAAAAATAACGATAGGTAATTTTCTTAATAGTCCGGCTTATGATGAAATATCAGATGTTTTTGTAAATGAACAGTTATGTCGATACATTACATTAGATCCGAGTGTTCACACAAATGATCAGTATAAAGTATTAAGATATAACGAGTTCGTTGATGATTTTACACCTGATAAGAAGGATATCATTTTGATAACCGAACATGCTGCTACTCGAAAAGAATTTAGTGAATTTATCAAAATGTATGAAAATTTTAATGTACATTGGTTTCATATGACAACCTATTACGAGACCGCCAACACTTTTGTATGGCAAAAATCACGAGGCAAATTACTGAATATTTTTAAGGACGTTAACAGGGGTACACACTCTAGCAACACATTGCAACCCGAGACGTTGAAAGATGTGAGTGAAAAAGTCGTTATAATAAGTGCTGAACCTGGCATGGGTAAATCTTCTTTACTTACTCATTTAGCAATAAATACTAAAGATAAGTATCCAGCGCTGTGGATTTCAAAAATTAACTTACTGGAGCATACCGACGTATTGAGAAGGATAAAAAAAAACCAAGCTACTCTTGGCTTAAAAGAAGCTATGCAATTTTTGTTCAAAGTTATTGGATTCAAAGCTTTTAAAGAGAGAAGAGCAGATTTCGAGATAATAATTGATCTTCTTTCTGTGTGTGATAATATTGTTTTAAAGAACAAGGTAGAGTTAAATTTAACTGGACCCGACTTATTCGAGATTGAATTATTTATTTATTGTTATAATAATAATCGTGTTGTGTTACTGCTCGATGGGTTTGATGAAGTATGCCCTGATTTCGCTAATGAGGTTATTCAACTAGTTAATATTTTTAAGAAGTCAAAAGTTATACATTTGTGGATAACTAGCCGCGTATACAACGTTTTGAATCAGTTAGAAAATGCCTTGGAAACTTTTTCTTTTACTATACAACCGTTGTCTACTGAAAATCAGTTCGACTTTTTAAAAAAATTGTTTCGAAGAAAGTTCGGCTCGGTTGACCGCATCCCTAATAAAACTAATAGTTTAGGACAAGATTGTGTTGAACAATTTCGTCATCTGCTTGGACAAGTGTTAGAAAAGGATTTTTTTAAAATACCATTACATCTGTATATGACATCAGAGTTATTTCAAGATTCATTTTTTAATGATTCATTTGACCCTAAATATGTTAATTTAAGTACACTGTATAAACTGTTAGTAGATTCCAAATTTTTCAAGATACGTTTTGGAGAAAAAAAACCCCTGTTATGTATCAATGATCCTGATATAAGGAAGTTGGTAGATACTGAGCGTACAGCATTTTTATATGGTCACAAAGTAATTGCTGCTCATGTAATATTTGGTGAAACGGATGAAATACAATTATTTGACACTAACGATATGAGCACATTGCACGATTTTATTGAAGGTATAAAAGTCGGGGAAGAGAAAACAGGCATTGTCGAAAGAATCATTCAGAATGAACCTAAATTCGTCCATTACACATTTGCTGAATATTTTGCTGCAGAATTTCTTTGCGATAAATTGAAATCGTTCCATTATAGAAGTTCTTTTTGGCTGTATTTAATTAATACATTTCTCCAGTCTGAACGTGACGGCCCACTTAGGTTTCTGAATCACAAACTAGAACACCATGAACACATATTTAATGAAACATACATTTCAGATTTAAGTGAAATAATTGAGTCTTTGCTTTTGAAGCGTGATGGCTTGCAAAAGACGCTTTATAGCCTTATTGATGGCAAATTATATAATATTGTAATAATTTTACTCAAATTTGTCAAAGCTGTGCTAGGTAAGAAAAATCTTAATTTTTTTATAAATATGGTCACCGACATAAACAGATCTTCCAATATGAATAGCTGCATTATGTGCATGGCAGTCATGAAGCGGGCAAAACATATTCTTATTTATATTATTAAGCTGACTAATGATATTGATGAGACAAGGATAATTGACATATTCAATTGCTCTGATTTTCCTAGATTTACTCCATTGGTGGATAATGGTGAACTTAGACCTGATCTGCGTCGAAATATGGACTTGTTAGATGCTCTTTTGTCAGATTTGTCTCCTCCTGTATTTGTAGATTTGTTATGCCAAGAAATTACGTATACTTTACCATGCGATAAACAAATATCCAGTAAAATAATACATATTCTTACTAAGTCGTGGTTGAAAGGTGATATAGACACCGAATGGTTTAATAAAACTTTCAATAAATTGAATCGGGAACAACTCATGATCATTTTTAGTGCCAGAGATTGGCAGAACAGGGTAGCAGCTCATAGAGCAGCAATGGAGCAGTCTTATTGGATGTTTAACATATTAGAATCGCTTTTACATAGAAATCAATTTAAGGAAATTTGCATGACTCGAGACAAAGCAAAGCTAACTCCGATTCATTATTTTAACTCCAAAATAAACCGTGAAAATCTAAGAAATCTTCTGGAAAAAGTCTATGGCGGCAATACCACAGACAATTTCGTTTCTCGTCACGATCTGATGGAAGAAAAGTTTAACAAATATGTTCAATCTCTTGTAATATTTGGTGGAACTGATGAAATACAGTTATTTCATGCTTACGACACTATCGATATTACCAAAATTCGTGATTTTATTGAAGGGATTAAAGTTGAGGAAGAAAAATCATGTCTTGTCGAACAAATTATTCAGAATAAATCTAAGTTTGACCTTTACACATTTGCTAAATATATTGCTGCTGAGTTTCTTTGCGATGATTTGAATTCATTCCATTGTAGTAGTTCTCTTTGGGTGTATCTAATTAATACGTTCTTTCAATCTGAAGTCGACGACACCCGGAGGTTTTTCTATGCTAAACTGGAAAACCATCAAGTCATGTATAATGAAATACATAACGCAGATTTTAACAAAAAATCGAAAGTTTACTTTTGGAACGCGATAAGTTGGCCAAGTGGCTATTTAAAGCAATTGTTAGCAAACTAGATAATATTGCAATAATCCTACTCAAATTAATTCAAGATGTGCTAAGTAAAAACAACATTGAAGATTTTGTGAATGTGCTCAACAACACTTGTAATGATAGTTGTATTGTATGCATTGCAGTTCGTAATAATGCAAAGGATGTTGTTTCTTTTATTATTGAGATGATCAGAAATATTGACGAAAATAGGATAATTGACATATTCGAATGCTTTGATCTACCGGCTGCTAATCCATTAGTGTTTCGAGGAAGACTTCGAAAAAGTTTGCGTCAGAATGTGGAGTTATTAGATGTTCTGTTGTCAAATTTAACCCCTTCCGAACTTGTACATTTATTTTGCAGTGATATTCAAATCACCTGTGTAAACTTTAATTTAAAAAAAAATTATAACTTACATCCTTTTTTAATTCTAACCAAGGTGGATAATAATGAATCTATTAAAATAATACATATTTTTATAAAGTCGTGGTTGAAACGTTTTATAGAGACTGAATGGTTTGATAGAACGTTTGCAAAATTTAATAAAGAGCAACTCGTGA
This sequence comes from Diarsia dahlii, assembly GCA_949775195.1. NCBI lineage: Eukaryota > Metazoa > Arthropoda > Insecta > Lepidoptera > Noctuidae > Diarsia > Diarsia dahlii. The sequence continues at coordinate 5,933,649 of OX459210.1, read as the reverse complement.
TAATTTTTAGTACAAGCAATTCGAATAAGCAGGTAGCAGCGCATGTAGCTGCTTCAGAACAGTTCTACACGTTTTTCGAAAAACTGGAGTCGCTTTTAGATAAAAATCAATTTCAGGAAATTTGCAAGACCCGAGATATAACAGGGAAAACGCCACTGTATTATTTTCATTATGACACAATAAACTACAAGAAGCTTTTTGACAAAATGTATGACAGCAATCGGACAATGCTAAAGACTTCGTTTCTCACTTTGTCTGAGCAAGCATTAGCAACTATGAACACAACACAACAACTACCGTTGGAACTAAGTGTGAGTACAGAAGATCTTATGTGCATGGTATAAGCACAAGCAGTAGCCTTCATGCATTTATTCAATGTTATATGATATGTTAGACAGTAATAATCTGGAGGCAAACATTGGAAAAAATTAAAATAATCCATATAGCGGCTTTAGAACAGTCTTGTGCGTGTTCACGTACGCGCGACGCGACGCGCGGCGCGACCTGCGACGCGACGAGCGGCGCGTCGTGCGATTTTTGTGTTCACGGACACGCGATGCGTGCAGCGGCAGATATCATCGCACGCGCAAACACAAACGTATGGCAATGTACTACGCTGTTCATACAGACGCGGGGCGGTGCCCGCGGCGGCGCCCGCGGCGACGGCCGCCGCGATTATCGCGGCGACTTTTCAAGCGGGTAGCAAAGCACGCGGCGTTCTCAATCAAACCGACTAGTTTTAGGTATTGCTGATAAAGTAGTGTTTTTGGGGTCGCTGATTACAAAAATGAGAATGAAAATCCAAGATGGCGCCGACGAAAATTTTTGGTTTTTCCGTCATGGGTGTCGTTTTAATGGTTTTCGGGGTCGCTGATTATGAAAATGAATTCAAAATGAAAATCCAAGATGGCGCCGACGAAAATTTTTGGTTTTTCCGTCATCGTTTTAATGGTTTTCGGGGTCGCTGATTATGAAAATGAATTCAAAATGAAAATCCAAGATGGCGCCGAAGAAAATTTTTAGTTTTATCATCATGGGTGTGGTTTTCATGGTTTTTGGGGTCGCTGATTACGAAAATGAGGTCAAAATGAACATCCAAGATGGCGGCCAGGAAATTTTTGGTTTTTCCGTCATGGGTGTGGTTTTCATGGTTTTTGGGGTCGCTGATTACGAAAATGAGCTCAAAATTAAAATCCAAGATGGCGGCCAAGGAAATTTTTGGTTTTTCCGTCATGGGTGTCGTTTTCATGGTTTTTGGGGTCGCTGATTGCGAAAATGAGGTCAAAATTAAAATCCAAGATGGCGGCCAGGAAAATTTTAGGTTTTTCCGTCATGGGTGTCGTTTTCATGGTTTTAGGGGTCGCTGATTACGAAAATGAGGTCAAAATGAAAATCCAAGATGGCGGCCAGGGAAATTTTTGGTTTTTCCGTCATGGGTGTCATTTTAATGGTTTTCGGAGTCGCTGATTACAAAAATGAGCTCAAAATGTAAATCCAAGATGGCGGCCAGGATTTTTTTTGGTTTTTCTGTCATGGGTGTGGTTTTCATGTTTTTGGGGTCGCTGATTACGAAAATGAGGTCAAAATGAAAATTCAAGATGGCGGCCAGGGAAATTTTTGGTTTTTCCGTCATGGGTGTCATTTTCATGGTTTTCGGAGTCGCTGATTACGAAAATGAGCTCAAAATTAAAATCCAAGATGGCGGCTAGGAAAATTTTAGGTTTTTCCATCATGGGTGTCGTTTATATGGTTTTCGGGGTCGCTGATTACGAAAATGAGGTCAAAATTAAAATCCAAAATGGCGCCGAAAAATTTTTTTAGTTTTTCCATCATGGGTGTCGTGTCGTTTATATGGTTTTCGGGGTCGCTGATTACGAAAATGAGGTCAAAATTAAAATCCAAGATGGCGGCCAGGAAAATTTTAGGTTTTTCCGTCATGGGTGTCGTTTTCATGGTTTTAGGGGTCGCTGATTACGGAAATGAGGTCAAAATGAAAATCCAAGATGGCGGCCAGGGAAATTTTTGGTTTTTCCGTCATGGGTGTCATTTTAATGGTTTTCGGAGTCGCTGATTACAAAAATGAGCTCAAAATGTAAATCCAAGATGGCGGCCAGGATTTTTTTTGGTTTTTCCGTCATGTGTGTGGTTTTCATGGTTTTTGGGGTCGCTGATTACGAAAATAAGCTCAAAATGAAAATCCAAGATGGCGGCCAGGAAAATTTTAGTTTTTCCGTCATGGGTGTCGTTTTCATGGTTTTTGGGGTCGCTGATTAAGAAAATTAGGTCAAAATGAAAATCCAAGATGGAAAAACCAAAAATTTTTTTCTAAGAAAACGACACCCATGACGGAATCGTAATCAGCGACCCAAATAACCATGAAAACCACACCCGTGACGGAAAAACCAAAAATTTCCATGGCCGCCATCTTGGATTTTCATTTTGACCTCATTTTCGTAATCAGCGACTCCAAAAACCATGAAAACCACACCCATGACGGAAAAACCAAAAATTTTCCTGGCTGCCATCTTGGATTTTCTATTTGACCTCATTTTCGTAATCAGCGACCCCAAAAACCATTAAAACGACACCCATGACGGAACAACCTAAAATTTTCCTAGCCGCCATCTTGGATTTTAATTTTGAGCTCATTTTCGTAATCAGCGACCCCAAAAACCATGAAAACCACACCCATGACGGAAAAACCAAAAATTTCCTGGCCGCCATCTTGGATTTTCCTTTTGACCTCATTTTCGTAATCAGCGACCCCAAAAACCATGAAAACCACACCCATGACGGAAAAACCAAAAATTTTCCTGGCTGCCATCTTGGATTTTCTATTTGACCTCATTTTCGTAATCAGCGACCCCAAAAACCATTAAAACGACACCCATGACGGAACAACCTAAAATTTTCCTAGCCGCCATCTTGGATTTTAATTTTGAGCTCATTTTCGTAATCAGCGACCCCAAAAACCATGAAAACCACACCCATGACGGAAAAACCAAAAATTTCCTGGCCGCCATCTTGGATTTTCCTTTTGACCTCATTTTCGTAATCAGCGACCCCAAAAACCATGAAAACCACACCCATGACGGAAAAACCAAAAAAAATCCTGGCCGCCATCTTGGATTTTCCTTTTGACCTCATTTTCGTAATCAGCGACCCCAAAAACCATGAAAACCACACCCATGACGGACAAACCAAAAATTTCCTGGCCGCCATCTTGGATGTTCATTTTGACCTCATTTTCGTATTCAGCGACCCCAAAAACCATGAAAACCACACCCATGACGGAAAAACCAAAAAAATTCCTGGCCGCCATCTTGGATTTTCCTTTTGACCACATTTTCGTAATCAGCGACCCCAAAAACCATGAAAACCACACCCATGACGGAAAAACCAAAAATTTCCATGGCCGCCATCTTGGATTTTCATTTTGGCCTCATTTTCGTAATCAGCGACCCCAAAAACCATGAAAACCACACCCATGACGGAAAAACCAAAAAAAATCCTGGCCGCCATCTTGGATTTTCCTTTTGACCTCATTTTCGTAATCAGCGACCCCAAAAACCATGAAAACCACACCCATGACGGTAAAACCAAAAATTTTCCTGGCCGCCATCTTGGTCTTCATTTTGACCTCATTTTTGTAATCAGCGACCCCGAAAACCATTTAAACGACTTACGACACCCATGATGGAAAAACTAAATTTTTTTTCGGCGCCATCTTGGATTTTCATTTTGAACTCATTTTCATAATCAGCGACCCCGAAAACCATCAATCAGAAAAAAAGTTCCGTCGCGGGTATCGCTTCATCGAGAATTGCCGCTGCGTGCGTCGCCGCGATAATCGCCGCGGGCGCCGCCGCGGGCACCGCCTCAAATTCAAATAATCGCGTATAAAATCGCTTCTCCGTGAACGCACTCATACACCGCCATATGTTTGAATTTAATCGCCCATCGCGTCGCGCGTCGCGTCGCGCGTACTTGAACACGCACTAACAGGTTTTCGGACAAAAGGACTCTTTAGTCTCTTTTATATAAAAATCTGCTATAATTTTCCAAATTTCCGCGGCCATCTTGGATTATCTTTTATCTTCATTTGTTACGTACAATTGGACCGTGTTATGCAGAAGGCAGCCAAGTCGGGAAAAGTACAAACAGAGTTATAAGCATTTTTCTGTCGATGGTTGCACTTCGGTTGTAAATTAATTTTATGATTATTTTTTATTTGAGACATATTGGTTTATCTTTTGTTATTTATTGTATCCTATCCAGAATTCCGAAACGTGGCTATTAATATTAATAATTGCGATTTTAGACGTGGCTGTTTTATACAAAATAACATATTTTGTAAAAATCACAATATAGTATAAACCAACCATGTAAGTTGGCTGTGTTTTAAAATGTGATCTGTAACTATTTAAAAAATAAAAATCAGACAAGAAAGTAATAAGTGAAACAGCTATTGACTAAAATGTTTACTACGTTCACTAAAATAATCCGAATGTTGCATAATGTATTCATACTGTTTTTATTTTAACTATAGGTACACTTACGTTAGGTCATATTATAACAAATCAAATAAATCAAATTATTTTGATTTGAGTAAAAACTTGGCAATAGAGTACCTAGTAGAAATATTTATTTAAAAAAATATTAAAATGTCACAAACTATTATACGCAAAATATAAATTTTCGCACTTATTCATCATCCAAAATAAAATCTAACTCGGTATTAAATCCATCAACGTCATCTTCAATAACAGGTGCACATGACGTCAAATTGTCATAAAAGTGTCGAGCATCTTCTGGTATTAGATGTATTATTGATATTATATCACGTAACTTAGGCTCTGCTATAGGTTTTACATTTGGCCATAATTTAGTTCATCATCATCATCCACAGCCCGAACTCACCCACTGCTGGGCATAGGCCTCTCTTTTCTTGTGCCATTCTCCACGGTCCTGTGCTAGCCTCATCCAGGTTTTGCCCCCGATGGCAATTATGTCGTCTGTCAATTTAGTTAACTGACTCTTAAAAACACCTTCTCTTTCTGGATTGTCAGAACCGTGACGTCTTGATATTTTACGAGTAATATCCAAACAGTCGTAATCTTCTTGGTCAAAGTCAGACTTCATGTAAATATGATATTGGTCTGGCTTTGTTATTTTTAATTTTCCTGTTTTTAGCCAATTTACTTTGTCATTATTTGTTGTTTTCTTGCGATTAACTTTTCTAGAGTCTCAGTAGAGTAGAAATCATCAAATTCCATTTGGAAAGTTATCAGAGGTTTTTTCTTTTTGCATATAGCCATAATTTGAATGTAGTCGTCAGGCGTATAAATCCTTTGATTGTACTTCAAAGCTCTCTCAATATCACCGAAGTCTTTATCATTGGGTAAGTAACTATGGCCTGGCATCAAATACTTAAATGTAATAGATTCTAGGTTTGGTTTCATCTCGAGGACTGCTTTCATCATGAGAGTAATTTTTATGTTCCGGTTTTGACCGCCACAAGAGTCTGACCAAAGAATTAAATCTTTTATAGTGTCAGAGACGTTCTTGTCGATGTGTTTTAAAAGTGAAGATCCCACTTCCTGTGCGCCACGTCCAGCCTGACCCTCGATCCATTTATAACAGTAGCTTTGGTTGTTTTTAGCACTGTGCACACCCAAGTTATAGAGCCAGAGTTGCCTTTTATAAAAACTAGCTTTTGCCAGCGGCTTCGCACGCGTGAAAATGACGATTTTCCATACAAACTTTCATCCCCTATTTAACCCTTTATACGGCAATGGCAATATAAACGCCACCATATTTTTCAGCTCAAAAATTAAATAATTTGTTACAGGTAAGTACTCTATCGTTGTACAGAGAATATTTAAAAACTTATCAGATACTCATTAACTTATCAAAAAAACTTTTTTACAAAAAATAAAACCGACTTCGACAAAAATAAAACACAAAAAAGTGAAAAATAAAAAGTCAGTGACTTTTGTTTGTTTGATTTCATGTTTTTGCCACCGACTTCAGAAGCAGATTTTTATTTTTCACTTTTTTGTGTTTTATTTTTGTCGAAGTCGGTTTTATTTTTTGTAAAAAAGTTTTTATTTTTCACTTTTTAGTGGTTCACATGTGCTTACCCCTTCACAATGTACCAGCGTGATGTTATGTTATGAACTGGTGTAAACAATAGACAGACATGAGATTTCAGCAATCCCAGTCCATTTGCTATCATTTATTGAGGAGTTCCGTTGTCTATCTCCGAAGTTCTTCATCAGATGTTAACCAAATAGTTTTTATAACCTTTGTAGTGAGTTCAGGCGTGATATTATGTTGTGTGATGGCGTAAACAATGTTTAGATATGCTATAGCAACAATCGCGGTTAATCTGCTGTTATTTATTGAAGAGTTCCCCCGATTTCTACAAGATCCCATCATCAGATATTGAAATGGTGACAATGGGACCACACGGGAAGCACCAGCTTTCAAATGAAAAAAGAATCATGAAAATCAGTTCACCCAGTCGCAAGTTATGAGCTAACAAACATAAAAAAACATAAAAATATAGTCGAATTGATAACCTCCTCCTTTTTTTGAAGTCGGTTAAAAACACAAAAAAAGTAAAATAAAATGAAAAAATATTTTCTACCAAATAAAACCTGTCTTTTTGGCATTATTTTCAAATTGCCATATGCGTTATACCGGTTAAAGGGTTAAATCCCTTAGGGGTTGAATTTCTAAAAATCCTTCCTTATTCCTTGTCTTCATTATAAAGGGAACCTCTGTGCAAAATTTCAGCTTTCTAGGTCCAAGGGTTAGGGCTGGGCGTTGATGAGTCAGTCAGTCAGTCAGTCAGGACTTTTCTTTTTTTATACAGGAGCAAACGCGGAATAAAAAATATTTAAATTTTAGCTAATTGTAATAAAATCCTTAATAAAGACAACAAAACAAAAAGTTATACCTATTTTTATTATTGGCAAAAGCAGCCTGGATGGTGTTGAAAAAAGCCAACTGCGATTATCAACAAATAAATAATTTGCAGTGAACAGCCATCATAGAATGGCTGCCTTTTACGTAACTCGAACACTGATACCTCCTAACATTTTGAAATTTGTAAAAAACGGCCTTATAGTTAGGCTGACTTCTGCAAAATAGGTATTTTAATTTTTGTCAAAATTGGCTGCATTTTACATGAAGATGACTGTTTTTTACAATAAACATTTGTAGACATGGCTGCATTTGACTGCTCATATCTCCGTGATAAATAGAGATATCGACATGGCTGTTTTTGCAAAAAATCGGGCATGTCGAAATTAGTATGGCTGTGTTTATAACTCATTTTTGGAAAAAGTGCCACATGGCTGCTTTCTGCATAACACGGTCCAATTGTGAGGATCACAGTTTTTTTTCTGTCGTAATAAGTAACTAGGCCATTCATTTCCTACACGCGTACAATCGTGAGTGCCGCAGTTGTATTGAATTGTGCCTAAAAACCAGAAAAACTTAAAAGAAACCAAATTACAAAAATACTCACAATCAACAAATGTTTTAAATGAGATCACCTTTAACGCGAAATGAGATATAATACACTTTTGCAATGTTTATAAATAAGTATTCATTAAGTTCAGTCTTTGTTGTGATAATAAACCACATAATTGAGTCTCTGCTTCTGGAGCGTGATAATTTGGAAAAGACGCTTTATAGCCTTATCTAAGGCAGATTATTATGATATTATCGCAATAATTTTACTCTTTGTGAAAGCAGTGCTAGGTAAGATAAATCTTATTTTTTTGATAAGGTCACCGACATAAGCAGATCTTTCTATAAAGGGTGTAAAAGTACCCTGTCTCTGGAGCCCTTACCAGGTCAACGGTAGCTTGGACCCTTCTTCTGATATCGGTGGACCAGTACTTTGATATTTTTAAATGTTTTTATATCACTTTTAAGAAATATTTAAAAATGTGTCATATGTGTATAAAAAATTAATAAAAGACCTATAATAATAATAAAGCCGGAAACCAGACAATTATACTAACAATAATGGATAATACAAAAATCACTCAAATATATCGAATTTCGGTGTGCCTCGTGGCATAGGCCTCCTCTAACAATTTCCATTGACGTGAGGTACCCTCCACCAGTTTGGGCCTCCTGTCAACTTTATTTCTTCCTCTCCTCAGGTATGCTGCGTTCCTCGATTTTTGAAGTGAAAACTTCTTTAGCGGCGTTGTGCACTTTTTTTGGAGTTATTCCGGTCTGATCCCCTAAAACTGATACCCTAGGGCAGGGATGGCAAACCAATGGCACGCGTGCCATTGATGGCACGTTGCAGAATATTTTAGGCACGCAACCGAATTTTTAATCATATTTTCAACTATGTCTACGTGTCATTATTTTCAAAGATGTTCCTATCATACGATTTGATTAGAAACCGTTTGGTAGAGGAGTCCAGTCCAAGATGCAATCTTCCTTTAATTTGAATTACACGTAGAATTGAAACATTTATTACGACATTTGTCAAGTTGGTAGCAAAAAACTTTTTTACAAAAAATAAAACCGACTTCGACAAAAAAAACACTCAAAAGTGAAAAATAAACTTGAGAAGAAAAATCAGTTTCTGAAGTCGGTGACTTTTGTTTCTTTGATTTCATTTTTTTGTCACCGACTTCAGAAACTGATTTTTCTTCTCAAGTTTATTTTTCACTTTTGAGTGTTTTTTTTGTCGAAGTCGGTTTTATTTTTTGTAAAAAAGTTTTTATTTTTCACTTTTTAGTGTTTCACATGTGCTTACCCCTTCACAACGTACTGGCGTGATGTTATGTTAGGAACTGGTATAAACAATAGACAGACAATATGAGATTTCAGCAATCCCAGTCCATTTGCTATCATTTATTGAGGAGTTCCGTTACCTATCTCCGAAGTTCTTCATCAGATCTTCACAAAATAGTTTTTATAACCTTTGTAGTGAGTACAGGCGTGATATTATGTTGTGTGATGGCGTAAACAATGCTTAGATATGCTATAGCAACAATCGCGGTTAATCTGCTGTTATTTATTGAAGAGTTTCCCCGATTTCTACAAGATCCCATCATCAGATATTGAAATGGTGAAAATGGGACCACACGGGAAGCACCAGCTTTCAAATGAAAAAAGAATCATGAAAATCAGTTCACCCAGTCGCAAGTTATGAGTGAACAAACATAAAAAAAAAAAAAAAAAAAAAAAAAAAAAAAAAAAAAAAAAAAAAATACAGTCGAATTGATAACCTCCTCCTTTTTTTGGAAGTCGGTTAAAAAAGAGCTTTTAGTTGAAAATATTTAGCTTAATTATTTGCCACTAAGCAATAATATTTGACGGCACGTGTAAGGTCTCAATAAACATTTTTTTAGAAAAAATGGCACGATGATCCATAAAGGTTCGCCATCCCTGCCCTAGGGGATCCATTTTATTATAAATTATTTTCTATTCCGGTCTGATCCCCCGTAAAAGAATCGGATACCCTGACACATTTTTAGGACAGTCAGCAACAAAATATTTGTACAGGTTCTATTAGATTAAAAAAAAAAAGAATAGGTAGTAAAGTCCCACAAACTACCAGGAGAACAGAAGTAGGAAGGAGGTATTGGAAATTGGAATCTTCAAGTCAAATCTATATTATGCCTTTAAAGTAAAGTCCCACAAACTACCAGGAGAACAGAAGTAGGAAGGAGGTATTGGAAATTGGAATCTTCAAATCAACTCTATATGTCGCAGATTCAACACCGAGGCACAATATTTAGAGTTGACAATTTAGAATAACGCCATCTATCATCGTTTGTCGGAAAACTCGGAAACGTCAAGCAGTGAGCTTGGGTGAGGTCGATACAGAGCGTGGCAGGTCTGGTTTGACAGCTGTCAGTTGTCATATGTCAAATTATGTCAGTTGTGATATGTCAGACGTTAGTGGTCAGTGGTCGGTTGACGTTGACATTAGACGCATTTGATTTGAGGGACGGGACTTTTTGGTGAGACACGAACGCGAACGGTTGTTCTGCCCGCCTGTATCGAACTTACCGCGTTTCCGTACTTTAATCCATTTCCATCGGCTTGATCGTTTGAGATTTTGTTAATTTGTTATCGGAAGTAAATAAATAGGCGGTTGTAATCAGTGTTGAGACTATTATTTCGTACCTCCGCCATGCTGAACTTGGACTCTGACAAAGATGAACCCGAAATAGTTGAGCTACCTTCGTCATATATTATGCCGATAGAGTAAAGTCAAAAAGTAAAGTTTTTTTTTTTACTTTTTTTTTCTTTTTTTTTTAAGTTTGTGGGCCTTTACTGTCCTGGTTTCCTATCTCCAACAAAAAAAAGTGCATGGTTTTAGAAAGAAATAATATAGATTTGATTTAAAGATTCCTATACCTCTTTCCTACTTCTGTTCTCCTGGTAGTTTGCGGGATGATCGTACAATAAATTGTAAGTTATAAAACTGATTATTTTTTCATTAACAACTGTTTTTCGGTTGACTGTACTTCACTTGTACTTGTGTCAAAAAGGGGATCAGAACGGAATGATAAATTACAGGGGATCAAAAAGGAATAAACAAAAGAAAAATATTGGCAGTGGATCGGTTTGGGGGATCAGACCGGAACAACTCTTTTTTTGAGATGGGTAAAAACTGTTAAACTCGCGTCAGGAGGACACGTGACCTGATCGTAAGACGGCGCAGGGCGCTTGTTAAATGTCAAAAAAAGGAAAGGTCAAGTTGATTTTTCTGAGAGATAACTTTTTAATTTAAAATAATTGTAATAGTTCTGAAGTGTTAATTTCTTAGGGTTCCGTAGTTAACTAGGAACCCTTATAGTTTCGCCATGTCTGTCTGTCCGTCAGTCCGTCCGTCCTCGCTTAATCTCTGTGACCGTTAACACTAGAAAGCTGAAATTTGGTACCAATAATGTGTATCAATCACGCCGACAAAATGGTAAAATAAAAATTGGAAAAAAATGTTGTAGTAGGGTAGCCCCCCTATATGTAAAGTGGGAAGTGATTTTTTTTTAATTTCAACCCTAACGTGTGATATAATTATAGTTGGAAAGGTATTTAAAAATGAATACGGGAATACTAAAATCATTTTTTGATAATGTCAATAATTTCGGAAATAATCGCTCCAAAAGTAAAAAAATTGGTTGCCTGTAAAGTCGGTATACGGGCGAAAGTTTTACGTGACAACGACTTTGAGTGGTAAAATAATTTTAATGTGAATATTCATTCGTATAGTAGGAAGAAGGATGAAATAATAGTAACAATTTAAAACATTTATTTATACAAAGAACGCGTGCCTTTCACTTTTTATGTCTGTCTCTCTCGCTCTTAGGCGGGCTAACCATGCCCGAGTGGAAGGGACGCGTGCCTCTCACTCGCTCTCATTGTGAACGCATAACGTGAGCGGAGCGTAACGCAGTTTCTTGAAGTGTCACCCGGCAAACCAATTTATAAGACGTTGTCACGTCAAAAACAATGTGACCCCTCTGACTTTTGAACCATATGTTTAGAAAATATGAAAAAAATCTGAAAAGTATAACTTTATACTTAAGGACTTTCTAGGAAAATCATTTTGAACTTGGATGGGAAACTACGGAACCCTACACTGAGCGTGGCCCGACACGCTCTTGGCCGGTTTTTTATGTAATACTAGCTTTTGCCCGCGACTTCGTCCGCGTTTCCGTCGTTTTTCGTAAAAAAGTACTTACCAAAATGTCCTTCCTCACGGTTCAGTGGCGTTTTTTAGCCGGCATTGTGTATTTTATTTTTAATCGACGGTAACGAAAAGGCTGTCAGTTACCTAACAAAATAACATACGATAGAGGTCCTAACTATAGCTACCTTACACTTAAAATCTAAGTGCCTATTTAAACTAAAATATTCTAATAGAATTATACCCAGAAATATGTACAACTTACAACAAAAAAAGAAATGAAAATAAAGCTGAAACGCCTGTGCAATACCATCTACCTATACCTACTTCACTTACAAATAAATACCTATAACTACTATAATTAATAAAAGTATCTACGCTTTTACCTACATAATACAAAAATAAAATTGAACATAAATTAGCCAAAACTTACCTATCGGTATCTAAAAAACCATGCGTAGGTACTACTTCTACTTCTACTACTACTTCACCAAGGAAATAAAATGCAAACTATTAATAATTTGTAATTTGCAGGACGAATATTTAAACACTACCAAAACAACTAATACCTATTTTATAAAATAACAACAAAAGAAATTCAAATAAACTATTTAAAGACTAAAAGTCGCGCTGATAAGCATTGTTTGTTAAAATCAATTATTGTCTGTCAATAAGGTCGAACGCTCTGAACGCATCAACAGCCACGACCCGCGTCGAGCGCGGCAACCGTTACACAAAAATAATCCTTATGGCATGATTCAGTATTCACGCGCGACGGCGACGGCGCGATGGCTTATTAGCGTATTTCATGTATAAGTCTGTTGTTTCTATACCGATTACTATGATTATTTTTTTATTGAATAGGTAATAATATTAACTTTTAATTAGGGATAAGTGAGAGTACTAAAAACGTAAGAGTAAACAAATATAATCAGAAAGCTCCGAACTGCTAAGCTATCGGGAGTTACACGTGTTATTGTGAGTCAACCATAAAAGATAGACATATGCTGTTGTGGGATATTTTTTTGATAATTTTATGTAGAACATTTCCGTCATATATGATTTCTATGTAGCTTTAACCATTAAGGCTGCACACGCGACGGAAGCTTAAAAAATGGAGCAACTTCTCCCGTTTTCCCAACATTTCCCTTCACTGCTCTGCTCCTATTGATTGTAGCGTGATGAAAAGTATACTATAACCTCCCCAGGAGTATGAAGAATAATCGTACCAAGTTTCGTTAAAATCCGTCGAGTAGTTTTTGTTTCTATAAGGAACATACAGACAGACAGACAGACAGACAGACAGACAGACAGACAGACAGACAGACAGACAAAAATTTTACTGATTGCATTTTTGGCATCAGTTTCGATCACTTATTACCCCCTGATAGTTATTTTGAAAATATATATCATGTACAGAATTGACCTCTCTACTTACAGATTTATTATAAGTATAGATATAGATATAGATAGATAAATTGTCATGTTTGTGTACGATAGCGCAATAAATTAATATGGTACTGATAAATAAAGCAATTCGTGCGAAATCATTTCCTAACCATTCCAAAATATTCAAAAATGCACAACGTTAATGTTCAAGTTTTCACTTCTGGCGGCACTCCCGGAGTGTAACCCGTTGTGTTTTTTTGCTGTCTCTTGGATACCATTCTGTGACTGCCTTGCTCCACATGCCTTTAGAGTCTCGCATCATTTGGTCTGTCCACCTCCACTTCTGTTGGTCTATTCATGTACCTTGAACTGACCGAAGTAGAACTTCGGTCAGTTTTGTTTTGGACCGGACGGAGATCTGTATTCCTAATTCTGTCCTGTCTCTTTGAGCCAACCATGCTCCTCTCCATTGCTCTTTGACACTTGGCAAGCTTTTCTCTGAGCGATTTGGTGAGTGCCCATATCTCGCACCCGTAAGTTAGACATGGGAGTATACATGAGTTAAAAGTCTTTCTTTTCAAAGTCATGCCTAGGTCTTTTGACTTCATCATCTCCTTGAGGGGCCAGTACCTTTTTTCAACCAATTGCAATCCTCATATAATTTCCTAGCTAGTTTGGTCTTTGGTGGAGATGACTTGACCACCAGCAAATCCTTGTGGGTAGTAAGGTCTAACGAACCTACGCACCTTAGTGTCAGAGTTTCTAAACCTCCGCAAGCAATAAGGCATGCTTACATGATACTAATAAAAATATAAACAAAAAAGAAACACCGATATATAACAGACAGAACCATACCAAATATTTGGGAAAAGTCTCGCCACCCTTGCGTTTGTCACAGAAAATGTGCGCGGTGCAATGACTATTAGGTATAATCCATTTTCCCTTCATATTTTGAAACTGGCGAAGGACAATGGTGATAAAGAAACGTATAATAAATTGAGATCATTGTCTAAAATATCACTGCTGGAGAGCGTGCGGGGGCCATGAGATAGTTACATCACAAATGTAGGTCATAGTTTTTTTTCATATTTGGGACGAGAATCGAATACTGAATACCCTCCTTCAATATTTCCATCGTTTAACATAACACCCTGTATAATGTAGTCATTTAGATAGGCCAAAACTTATTTTATTTATATAATATGTGCCTTTTTAGAGAGAATCATTTGGTTTGTTTTGCCGTAATTTATTTTCGGACCAATTTCTTCTATAATTATCAATTTTTAAGGTAATAAATTTACTCTAAATGCTTCCATGAACCGTCTACTATTCAATTTAACGCGTACAATAGCACAATTTTTATTTTTTTTATTTTATTTTATTTTATTTTGGCAACAAACAGTCATGTACTTACAAACAATATTATTTATGAAAGAATTGGTTCCTTACAAAAGACCTATAGTGCCGACAATGTGGTATAGTTCTAAAAATATGTACAATAAACTCTTAACAAGGAAAGACGTGCAAGAAATACATATATTAATTTTTGTGTCAGAACTAATGTTCAATGCAACTTAATTTACAAAGTAAACTGAAGGTAGACAAAGCAAAAAAATAGAATGAGTTAAAATTTTGTGACATATCTACTTCTAAGTTTCTGTTTAAGGCTATTAAGAGAAATGTTAAAAAGATCTATGTCTGTAAATTCTCTATTATAATTGTTAGTGGAACGGTATATAAATGAATTACGAGTGTATGTTTTATGCAGTCGAGGAGGAACAAAAAGTGGTATTGTACGTGAGGGGCGTACGGGTAGGCGAGCGTGTGCTCTTACTGATATTTTACCAAGTAGTGATGGTGAATCAGTAAATGAGTTTAAAATCTTGAACAGTTGAATGATGTCGAACATATTACGTCTGTTACGTAGACTTATCAGTTTATGCCTACGCGTTGCGTCTTCATACGCAGCGTCGTAAGTATTATTGCGGTAGTTAAGTGATTTTAAAAACTTTTTTTGGATCCTTTCTATCCTATTTATATGTATATTAAAACATGGGCTCCATACAGTACTACAAAAGTCTAGAATAGAACGCACAAATGAAAAATAAAGAATTTTTAAAGTGATAACTTTTTTAAATGGTTTACTAATTCGTAGTATAAAGCCAAGGCTGCGAAATGCGGAGCTAACTATGTGGTCTATATGATGGGTGAATGTTAATTTGGAGTCCATAATGATCCCCAGGTCTCTGATGGTAGAAACTCTTTTAAGAGTTAAGCCATTTATGGCGTAGTTAAAATTTAATGGGTGTGTTTTACGTGTATATGACATAATGAAACATTTATCTATGTTGAGAAAGAGTTGATTTATTGTACAGTAATTATGCAAATTTAGTAAATCACTTTGTAATTTAGAGCAATCTCTAACGGACTCCACCACTCGGAATATTTTAGTGTCATCAGCGTAAAGTAAGTGATTACTGTGGTCAAATATGGTTCCTATGTCGTTAATGTAGAGGGTAAAGAGCAAGGGTCCCAAATGGGAACCTTGGGGAACTCCGGAGGGAACAGGGAGAAATTGAGATGAGTAACCTTTAACACAAACCGCCTGACTTCGATTTTTTATATAGGACTGGATCCATCGCAGTAAGTTGCCGTGCACACCGGCCCTCGCTAGTTTCTCAATAAGCATATCATGATTAATTTTGTCAAACGCTTTCGAAAAGTCGGTGTACACGACATCTACCTGTAGATTCTTATCCATAGCGTTCACGAGAAATTCCGAGAAATTTAGCATGTTACTATCTACGCTACGATGTTTAAAGAAACCGTGCTGTTGCTGAGAAATATGATTACGAACAGCGAATGAAATTTGAGATGTTACCATTTTTTCTAATATTTTTCCCAGAACACACAATTTAGAGATCGGTCTGTATTCAGTCACAATGTCTTTTCTATTGTTTTTGGGAATAGGGGTTATAATTGATTTTTTCCATTTACTGGGAAACACTCCAGTTTCAATAGACGTGCGAAATATGAATGTTATTGGTCCTGCAAGTACCTCAGCACACTTAGATATGAAAAATGGATGAAGGTCATCGGATCCGGCACCTTTTTTAATATTAACCTTTTTTAATTCACTCAGTACTTGTTCAAAAGTAACGTTGATTGTGCTTATGTCCACAGTAGAAGATGTGTTGTAGCTACAAGGGTAGGTTTGAGATGTGGACGAAACAAAAACTGAATTAAAGTACTCATTAAAAGCATCACAAATGTCCTCGCCAGTAGAGAGTACTTTACCGTTGTACATCATTCTTTCAGGGATGGTGTTAGATGCATTTTTTGATTTGACGAATGACCAAAAAGAATTGGAATCTTTTTTTATATTATCTTCAGAATACTTAATAAAATTTTGATAACAATCTTTAGACATTTTTTTAAATCTACTTCGCAATAATGAGAACATGCGATAGTCTTGAAGGTTACCATATGTTTTCCATTTGCGATGTAACTTGCATTTTTCGTTAGATAACTTAATAAGAGGTTTAGTGTACCAAGGTGGGTATTTATGTGTAGAATTTAAATTGCAGGTTGGCACAAATTCGTCCAAAATATTTTGGAGGACACTATAGAAGTAATCAATCATGGAATCTACATGGGTCATACTAGAAAAAATAGTCTCCCAATCTATTGACGCAAGGGCAGTTTTAATTGAGTCATAGTTTGCTTTATAATATTGTCTTTTCCTTACAGACGGGAGCTTGAGTGCAGGACAGAGGTTTAATTTTAAGTCAATTTCTAACGGGCTGTGATGCAAATCTTGTGGTACAAATGGATGTTTAAACTGTGAGACAAGGCACAATTCGTTACAAAAAATTAAATCTAATATTCTATTATTATGGTTAAACTGATTATTGTATTGTGATAAGGAAGAGAAATTCATGAAATCGGCAGTCAGGCTAGCCAGCTTGTCATTATTAGTATATATATCCATAGAATTTGAGTCATAATTGCAAGACCAACAAGCGTGTGATACATTAAAGTCTCCCAGTATAAGAAATTTATCATTATAGTTACGTAAAACAAATTCACTCACTCTGTCGTAAAAGGATGCTAGTAATGATTCATGATTAGTACCGTGCGATATATACGTAGCTATAATATGTAAGTAATTAGGTGAACCGATATTGTTTTGGCCCGCCGACGATTGCGTGCGCAGTGGCAGGGAGACCCATACCTCGTCCGACAGCGGTGACGTATGCATGCCACTGCGCTGCCAGGGACAGAGCTCGCGACGCACGGCAATCATAACACCTCCACCGCGATCGCCGCCGGTCGCTTGGTAATTACGGTCACAACGGTATAATTCGTATCGGCTATCAACGTATTCGCTACTGTTAAAGTTATCATTAAGCCAGGTCTCTGTGATACATATGACGTCAAAATTGTTCCGCAGAACTTCGGAAAGAAATATGTGTGATTTAGTGCGTAATCCCCTCACGTTTTGATAGTAAATGGACAAGTTATTGTTATCGAACATTGATAATAATTAGGACCGCTATGAGTAAACAAGTTCCACTAACATTACATTTAAGTGTTTTAATTGTTAATAATGAACGGTATTGAGCCTCATTAATGAATGCACATTCCTTCTTAATATCGAAACAACAAAGTATTTGACAGTAAAGTACTACAAGTAATATCGTAGTAGGTAATAAAATAAGTATGCAGATATAATTGATATGAGTGGATAGTCATTTTACTTTAGCTAAATCAGTATCACTGGACACACACATGGTTTTGGACGTATCATTTTTTTTCAGTAAGATTTTACAATCTGACAACCATACGTACTTATAGTCACTTTCTTTTGCAAGAAGACGGGCTTGCTTATATAGTTGTTTATTCTGCGGAGTTAAGTGGTCGTTAATAAAAATGGGTTTCGCCGGACCATCCAATCCAGCGTCAGCTGTTGTCATACCTCGTCGCGCGCGGACAGCAGCCAACATATCACTTTTGCGTTTCCTTTGAGTGAACTTGACGATGATATTCGGGATGGGTGTAACATTTGAAGCCGACTCACCGATAGGTACACCAGAATTATTTGCTTTAAAGCGTCGAACACGATGGACATAATCGATGTCAGTCATTGTAATGGGAAAATTAATCTTTTTGGCTATGTTATGTACGATGTTGATTAAATTTTCACCCTTTGTGACAGGAATTCCAGCTATTTCAAGGTTATTGATTCTTCCCTGCTGTTCTTTAACACGCAGCTGATCTGATAAGTTTGCAACGGTCGCCTGAAGCGCTACGAGTTCATGTGATACAGTCTGTATTTTGCTAGTGTTGATAGTATTTTTTGACTGCAAATCGCTCACATCCTTTTTAATGCATGTTTGTTCTTCGGATAACATAAGAATTTTGCTATTTACCGTTTCCAAATCGTTTCTAAACCCATTTACATCCTGACGCAATGATTCCAAAGTGGTAATGATGTTTTGATTTTGAGCTTCAAGAGTGGATGTAATCACAATCACAAGTACAATGTTTTGAGTGTGTTACATTGAGTTTTAACACAGATAACTTTGAGGTAAAACTCAATCACTCAGATTAATCTGTGGTTTTACCGTAAAACGTGATTTCTCACCCCAAAAAAAAAGTTGTTTCCCAGCAACAATTGTTTGCGTAAGTTTGATGTTCCTACATAATACTTAGTTGGTTGACGGTTTCGTGAAGTGTACGGTTACACTCTGTATCTATAGCTGCATTGTGTGTATGGCAGCATAAATAAAATTTTATAAATCTAGGTAGGTTCGGATATTATATTCTTAGTCGCTTTTCTTGTCTCTCTATCTATATAATAAAGCTTTGGGAATAATAATTAAAAAAAAAAAGCAAAATTAAAAATTTTGAAAAACCCACGACTGTTAAAAATTTATTGAAAAAAGTATAAAATAACATAAAACACTTGAATGTCCACACCAACGCCCAAGAATGTCCGTCGGGGGCTGCCATTAAATGAACTAGTTTTGCAATGATCAGCTCCCGACGGACATTCTTGGGTTTTTTTAAGGTGGGTGTTTAAGTGTTTTATGTTATTTTATCCTTTTTTTCAATAAATTTTTAACAGTCGTGGGTTTTTCAAAATTTTTAATTTTGCTTTTTATTTTAAACTTTTTTTAAACTTTTTACTTTTATTTTTTTATCTAAGAGCATGCACCAATCAAACCTAAACCCATAACTGAAAACTGAATCAAAATCGGACTTGTAGTTTTGGAGAAAAATGGCAACTTTGATTTGCACAAAAAATGTTTGCTGCAGCGCCCCCTGTTGAGTTGTCACCGTAACACCTATCTAAAAACATGCACCAATCAAACCCGAACCAATAACTGAAAACTGAATCAAAATCGGACTAGTAGTTTTGGAGAAAAATAGCAATTTTGATTTGCACAAAAAATGTTTGCTGCAGCGCCCCCTAATGAGTTGTCACCGTAACACCTATCTAAGAACATGCACCAATCAAACCAGAACCCATAACTGAAAACTGAATCAAAATCGGACTTGTAGTTTTGGAGAAAAATGGCAACTTTGATTTGCACAAACACACAAACAAACAAACAAACACACAAACACACAAACACACAAACAAACAAACAAACAACCTCTCACCCCAAACGCATATACCGTCTCCGTTCCGTCGTGGGTAAAAACAGCAACAAATGAGTCACTGATAACAGCGTGGTGCAACAATGCCGATGTGTTCACTTCCGAGGTCAATTAAAATAGTGATAAAATACCAAAAGAGATGACATACTTATTTATACTTTTCGACAGATTGCGTAACTGAATATTGAAATAGGTTCATAAAAAATACTCATAATATTTTGACAATGCATTTTTTTTCAATTATGGCCTATGGGAGGAACCACCGTGTGGTGGCGACACCTACTGTGGCGAAACGACAAACTAATATTTTAGGTAAATTATAGCGTTTTTAATTCAGCCTGATCCTTATTTACGAACGAGCTGTATTCGCAAAATACACTCACAGGCACAATTAACCGCCCACCCTGTATTTCTTTCAATTTGCAGAAATTATCAAATCCAGACAAAATTTTATGATGGTTACATTGAAAGCTACCAATAATAAGGTAAACAAAAAAAAAGTAAAAAACTAAAACACGGTATTAAAGTGTTTAGGTTGGTACCTATAACGTGTGACTACGGCTTTTCTTTTTGTTCTATCCTGAAAATCTTGTTTCATACTTTTTCAGCGTCGTTTTTTTTGTCGTAGTCGGGTTTTAGTTTTTTACTTTTTTTATTTAAACAATTTTGGTGTTAAATATTTTTTTTTACTCTTGACTTTTTGTCCGCTAGAGGGCGTGATTTTAAATTTGAGCAATATTTTGGAAATGTACAAGTGAGGCCCTTTTAAATGATACCAAACACGGCGTGTTTATCTCCATTTTAATTTTTAAGCCTTACTTTTTGACCGCTAGAGGGCGCCAAATCACTTTTTGTGACACGTCACGTAGCCTATGTTCAGCGGAAAATGAAGACGCTTCTAAAGTTACCTCATATGTCGAGTTCCGATAAGTAGATTAGAAGCTATGAGGGAACAGATGAAGATACACACATACATACATACATACATACATACAAACAAACATACATACATACATAGCCAGTCAAAATCATAACCCTCCTTTGGCTTTGCCGTAGCCGGCTAAAAACAAAAATCTTGAAAAGAAAGTCGTTGATTAGAGAATGCATACCAAAAATCGATTTTGTGATAATCTGAGATATAATTACATTTAACAATTTTGGATTTGTTAAAAGTGGTCCAATCAAAAAAATAAATAAAAATTAATAATGGGTATTTTGCCGCCTCTGGCTCTAATGACTTCATGGAGCCAGTTTAGCAACCCATCCATGATATCTTGGATGGCAGATTGAGGTATTTTGTGCCACTCCTCTACCACGGCCGTCTTGAGCTCACCTAAGGTTGTAGGGGCTAGTATTCTTGCACGAACATGTCTTTTGAGGTTGTCCCATATGTGTTCAATTGAGTTAAAATCGGGAGTGCGTGCTGGGCATGGTAAAATTTGAATCCCGACCTCATTAAGGTACTCATCGGACGGATTATGCGATATGACACGTGCATTATCATGCATTAATCTAAAGTTACCTATCACTAATGAACGGTGCAAAAGGTATGACATGGTCTTGAATAACTTCCTCCACGAATCTTGAAGCGTTCACACTGCATCTATCAAACACAACAAGATCAGTACGAGCCTCGTAAGAAATACCTCCCCAAACCATTACGGACCATAACCTATGGTTTCGGTTAACGCACATGAAGCAAACCTTTCATTTTGGCGCCTGTAAACGTGCTGACGTCCATCTGGACCTTTTAAGCCTATTCTGTTCTCATCTGAAAACAGTACGACCTTCCATTCCTACACAGTCCAGTCAGCATATTCTCGCGCAAAAGCAAGTCTAGCTCTACCGTGTTGTGGGAGCAGTTGTGGGGCGTGAGTTGGACCGAAAAGTCCTCGGATTACTTTCTTTCAGTCTTCTAATGGTACCTACGTTCACTCACACTGACATTTCTCACCTCAAAAAGACGCATACGAGCTTCAGTAGCGGTGTAAAAGCGATTTATCAACACGTTGCTGACAACCAAGCGGTCGTTTCGAGCTGAAGTGCATTGATATCGGCCTTAACCTGGCCTGCGGGTGTATGAAACTGTCTCCTGAAATCATTTGATGGCATCCCGTACCGTGGTTTGAGGTACACTGAGTGTACGATCGATGCGACGTCGGCTGTACCCAGCGTCAGCTAAAGCCACTGCCCTAACTGCACCAGTTGCATCGAGTGTCATTTTTTACAGTCACATAAGCAAACACTACAAACTTAAATTAAATAAATTTCACAGACTATGGCAGGAAAAAACAGGAAATGTTAAGACGGTAATGAAACGGCAACAATTTCAAACAACGACTAAATTCCAAAAACCAAATTTAGGATATGAAATAATGGTATAAGTGTTTAATTTATTGTTACTGTAGCCACTTGACAAAAAAACAAAACAGTAGATAAGCCATAGTTAACGTAAATAAACAGGGCGATGAATGATATAGAGGCGGGCGGGCGGGCGGGCGGGCGGTGGGCGGACCATGTCAGTTTAAAAACTTATATTAATAATAATTGTGCCTGTGAGTGTATATAGATTAAAGACATTCAAATACTCTTTGATTACTAGGTATACTTAATCAGGTGTTATCGGAAAATGTCCTAACACCCGTATCTATTCTACAAGTCAAAGTGATTACAATTGAGTAAAAGTAATATTTATGAAACGGTTTTTATTTACTAGTTAATTAATTGCTTGAAGTTAGAACTGTTGAAACTCAGAATTCTGTTCTTAGACGGTTCTAATTTGATTTAAGGTGCAAGTGCCAGGGTAGCCAGC
Source organism: Diarsia dahlii (assembly GCA_949775195.1). NCBI lineage: Eukaryota > Metazoa > Arthropoda > Insecta > Lepidoptera > Noctuidae > Diarsia > Diarsia dahlii. The sequence continues at coordinate 5,911,102 of OX459210.1, read as the reverse complement.
AACACTCAAATATTCTTATATTTTTAAAATTCTAAATTCTATGTGTTAGGTACATTAGTACTCAAGTAATCACTTTAACTCGGCTATAGATTGGGGTGTTCTGTAAAACATTATTCATAATAATTATGCAATATTGTTTCAGAAACTAGAATACAATATTAAATGTATGAGAGTTTTGGAATGCAAAACAATTGCAATGATTCAGAAACTGAAGACAAGCTACTTAACAACAGCTTGCTGTTCAGTAGTATTCGCAAAAACAAAACTACAGAAGAAAAAATTCAGAAGATTAAGAAATATTTAGATCGTGGGGCTGACATAAATGCAACAGATGCTAACTACAAAAACAATACTCCATTGCATGTCGCTGTGATTAAGGGAGAACCGGAAGTTGTCAGATTTCTATTGAAACGTGGAGCTCTCGCTAACATTAAGAACAGTGATAATGAAACGGCTTCAGACATTGCTCGTTTATCAGACAAACCCGCTGGCAAAATAGAAAATATTTTTACTATCTTGGAGGCTTTCAATAATAATAGATTTGAACCATCTTGTAGCCAGCATGGACTTGATACAAAATTAACTCAAAAAAGTGATCTTAAGAGCTCGAAAGAAAGAGATGATCCGAAATACTCACAACCTGTTACATGTGATACTAAAAATCGAACCCAATCAAAGGATGTCAACAACGATAGTGCAGTGAAAAATAAACAAAAACAGAAGAAGTCTAACCAGCAGCCACCTAATAAACAGTTAAAAACAGTAGACGATAAGGACACATTTTACTATCAAAAGCGAGATGGAACGTCGAAACTTAGTGGACAATTGTACAAAAGTAAACTGTTGAGTCTCGTTTTGTTTAGAGCTTTATATGTTTCTATAGTTAAATCATTCTTAATTGCAACGAACGTTGACTGCATGGATGCTTTCGATGACATCGTGTTTAAGTTGTATTCAAATACTGGTAATAAACCAAAAATTCTATTCGTGCAAGCAAAGCACAAAGATACTCCTGAAAAAGACAAATTTACTGTCGAAGAAATAATGAAATCAAACGGAGACTTCAGTCTACCCAAGTATTTTGAGAGTTACATCAAAATAAGTCAAATGTTCGAGACTGAAAATAACGATGATATGTTCAGGGGTGACTTTAAAGACATGGACTGCGAATTTATTATTTATACCCCTGCCTTTGAAAAGTTTTCAAAAAAGAAATTAGTGAAACGAAATGAAACTACAAGTTTTTTAAACACAAGTGAAGTCAAGAGAGATCATGAAAATGATTACGGGCATCCTATTCCAACCAAAATACCACACGTATTTCAGTTTGATTATGATGATCAAGATTTAGAGCTTCTAATGCAAAATGTAGCCAAATTTCGTGCAGTGATTTTAGCAAAACAATTATCAGAGTTTATTTTCAAAGATAATCATGGTTATATGATGATGGATGATTTAATAAAAACATATCATGTTTTTCTTGCTCGACACGTTCTGGAAGTCGAAATGAAAGAGGGTGAATCGCAAAATCATTTCCGATACGCTAAATTTCGAGAATTATTTTTTTCAAGCGATGACCATTTGTTATTAGCATTTAAAGCCACAATTTATAAAATCGTATCACCCGAAAAACCGAACCAAGCAGAGAGCATTTTAAAGTCACTGAAATTTAAAGTACCACTAAATTTTGGAAACCTTAAGTTTTGTTTTAGTGGAATCAGGGATACACAGGAAAATGAACTTGATTATCTTTGTTCAAAATTTAAGCAAATGTTTGTGGAGGCTGCTGAGATATTCCCAGAAAATATTTTGATGAAAGTGGACGACAATATGGTTGGCGCAAACAAAATGTTAAATAGTACGGATTTAGAATCCCATAGGCTAGGTGGTTTAGTTGGTAACCTGCTAGTATTTGATAACGTGACTAACACTTTAAAATTTAATGTTGATGTTGACACCTTATCCGACGACAATTTAAAGCTCTTAGAAAAATTAAAAAGTGACGTTTTTATTGGAATAGTAAACAAATGTAGATTTGACATGAACATACAACGTCTCCCCCGTCTTTCTTTGGTTCATGAAGAAAATGATAAAAAGTTAATGAAAAACTTTTTGTGTAAGCTTACATTTTACACAAATCAGGCAAAAGAGGACAACATAGAAAAGTTTTTAAAGAAAGAGATCGATAATTGTTTTGTTGGTAGTAGGAAAAGGCAAAGTATCGTAAAAGCTGACGCGATTTTCTTAAAAATACACGATCGTGTACAAAAATGGCGGCAACAGTCATTTAGTGCTTCATACTTGACTGAATCTTGTAAATACTTCCTTGAAGCTGAACAAGATATCCTTAGTAGCCCGTTATTGAGTATTCTTAATTTCACATATACTGAAACAATAAAAAACTCATTGCCTGGACTAAAATTTAAAAATACTGCTCTTAAATTATTACAATTAGATGATTTTCTTGTCGGGCCAGAAAAAATCTTGAGCATAATTACTGGAGAAAATGCACTTTCTAGTATGAAATTAATACAATATTTTGAAGAACGAAATTTGAGCGATTATACCTTTATCGATTTGGATTATGTTGGGATCGGAAATTATTTTGTTGATGTAAAAGCAGAGATAAAAGAATCTAAATTGACTACTCTCATTGTAGTTTGTAAAAGTAAAGATGTTGCAGACATCCATTTGTTGATAAGACACTTTGCTGGAAAAATAATCGTTATTTCCAATCGCAATTTGTCTAACCAGATCAAAAGAATAGCAACTGCGGACATCGTTGAAAGAGTTGACAATCAAATTGGCTTTAATGATCTAACAGATACAATGCGTACGACTTTGCTAGAAGGCAGATATATTGAGTTCCAAGGAAAAGAAATATCACTTGGTATTTTATTTGAAGACGAATCGTACTATTTTATTAATTCGCAAATATTATATATGATAATTAACAATCAAAAAATAACGATAGGTAATTTTCTTAAAAGTCCGGCTTATGTTGAAATATCAGATGTTTTTGTAAATGAACAGATATGTCGATATATTACATTAGATCCGAGTGTTCAAACAAACGATCAGTATAATGTTGTAAGATATAACGAGTTACATGATGATTTTACGCCTGATAAGAAGGATATTGTTTTGATTGCTGATAACCGAGACCAATTTTGCGACTTCATCAAAAGGTATGGAAATTGTAATGTGCATTGGTTTAACATAAAAAGCAATTACGAGTACGCAAAACCTCTTGTTTGGCAAAAATCACGAGGCAAATTACTGAATATATTCAAGTACGTTAACAGGGGTACACACTCTGACAACACATTGCAACCCGAGACGTTGAAAGATGTGAGTGAAAAAGTCGTTATAATAAGTGCTGAACCTGGCATGGGTAAATCTTCTTTACTTACTCATTTAGCAATAAATACTAAAGATAAGTATCCAGCGCTGTGGATTTCAAAAATTAACTTACTGGAGCATACCGACGTATTGAGAAAGATAAAAGAAAGCCAAGCTACTCTTGACTTAAAAGAAGCTATGCAATTTTTGTTCCAAGTTATTGGATTTAAAGCTTTTAAAGAGAGAAGAGCAGATTTCGAGATCATAATTGATCTTGTTTCAGTCATAGGTGCTAACATTGTTTTAAAGAACAAGGTAGAATTAAATTTAACTGGACCCGACCTATTCGAGATTGAGTTATTTATTAATTGTTATAATAATAATCGGGTTGTGTTACTACTCGATGGGTTTGATGAAATATGTCCTGATTTCGCAAATGAAGTTATTAAATTAATTAATATTTTTAAGAAATCAAAAGTTATACATTTGTGGGTAACAAGCCGCTTATACAACGTTCTTCACCAGTTAGAAAATGCTTTGGAAACGTTTTCTTTTACTATACAACCGTTGTCTGCTGAAAATCAGTTCGAATTTCTAAAGAAAATGTTTCTCAGAAAGTTTGGCTCGGTTGACCGCTTCCCTGTTAAAACTAATAGTTTAAGACCAGATTGTGTTGAAGAATTTCGTTATCTGCTTGGACAAGTGTTAGAAATAAATTTTCTTACAATTCCATTACATCTGTATATGACATCAGAGTTATATCAAGATTCATATTTTAATGATTCGTTTAACCCTAAATATGTTAATTTAAGTACACTGTATAAACTGTTAGTAGAGTCCAAATTTTTCAAGATACGTTTTGGAGAAAAAAAACCCCTGTTGTGTATCAATGATCCTGATATAAGGAAGATAGTAGATACTGAGCGTACAGCTTTTTTATATGGTCACAAAGTAATTGCTGCTCATGTAATATTTGGTGAAACGGATGAAATACAATTATTTGACACTAACGATATGAGCATATTGCACGATTTTATTGAAGGTATAAAAGTCGGGGAAGAGAAAACAGGCATTGTCGAAAGAATTATTCAGAATGAACCTAAATTCGTCCATTACACATTTGCTGAATATTTTGCTGCAGAATTTCTTTGCGATAAATTGAAATCGTTCCATTGTAGAAGTTCTTTTTGGCTATATTTAATTAACACATTTCTGCAGTCTGAACGTGACGGCCCACTTAGGTTTCTGAATCACAAACTAGAAAACCATGACCACATATTTAATGAAACATACATTTCAGATTTTAGTGAAATGATTGAGTCTTTGCTTTTGGAGCGTGATAATTTGGAAAAGACTCTTTATAGCCTTATTTATGGTAAATTATATAATATTGCAATAATTTTACTCAAATTTGTCAAAGCTGTGCTAGGTAAGAAAAATCTTAAAGTTTTTATTGATATGGTCACCGACAAACACACATCTTTCTTTATGTTTAACTGCATTATGTGTATGGCAATCGAGAAGAAGGCAAATCATTTTCTTTCTTTTATAATGAAGATGATTAATGATATTGATGATGAAAGGATAATTGACATTTTCCATTGCTCTGATTTTCCTAGGTTTACTCCATTGGTGGATACTGGTGCACTTAGACCTGTTCTTCGTCGAAATGTGGAGTTGTTAGATGCTCTTTTGTCAGGTTTGTCTCCTCCTGTACTTGTAGATTTGTTATGCCAAGAAATTACGTATACTTTACCATGCGATAAACAAATATCCAGTAAAATAATACATATTCTTACTAAGTCGTGGTTGCAAGGTGATATTGATACCGAATGGTTTAATAAAACTTTTAAAAAATTGAATCGGGAACAACTCATGGCCATTTTTAGTGCCAGAGATTGGCAGAACAGGGTAGCAGCTCATAGAGCAGCAATGGAGCAGTCTTATTGGATGTTTGACATATTAGACTCGCTTTTAGATAGAAATCAATTTAAGGAAATCTGCATGACTCGAGACAAAGCAGATCTAACTCCGATTCATTATTTTAACTCCAAAATAAACAGCGAAAATCTAAGAAATCTTCTGGTAAAAGTCTATGGCGGCAATATCACAGCCAACTTCGTTTCTCGTCACGATCTCATGGAAGAAAAGTTTAACAAATATGTTCAATCTCTTGTTATATTTGGTGGAACTGATGAAATACAGATATTTCATGCTTACGAAACTATCGATATTACCAAAATTCGTGATTTTATTGAAGGGATAAAAATTGAGGAAGAAAAATCATGCCTTGTCGAAGAAATTATTCAGAATAAATCTAAGTTTGACCTTTACACATTTGCAAAATATATTGCTGCTGAGTTTCTTTGCGATGATTTGAATTCATTCCATTGTAGTACTTCTCTTTGGGTGTATCTAATTAATACGTACTTTGAATCTGAAGTCCACGATACTCGATTGTTTTTTTATGCTAAATTAGAAAGCCATCAACTCATGTTTAATGAAATATATAACGCAGATTTTAACAAAAAAATCGAAAGTTTACTTTTGGAGTGCGATAAGTTGGCCACATGGCTTTTTAAAGCAATTGATAGCAAACTAGATAATATTGCAATAATCCTTCTCAAATTAGTTAAAGATGTGCTAAGTAAAAACAATATTGAAGAGTTTATGTGTGTGCTCAACAACAATAGTAATCATCGCTGTATTGTATGCATTGCAGTCCGTAATAACGCAAAGGACGTTGTTTCTTTTATAATTGAGATGATCAGAAATATTGACGAAAATAGGATAATTGACATATTCGAATGCTTTGATCTACCGACTGCTAATCCATTAGTGATTCGAGGAGAACTTCGAAGAAGTCTACGTCAGAATGTGGAGTTATTAGATGTTCTTTTGACAGATTTAACTCCTTCCGAACTTGTACATTTATTTTGCAGCGATGTTGGAAACTACTTTACAAAAAAATCCAATAAAATAATACATATTTTTATTAAGTCGTTGTTGAAACGTTTCATAGACCCTGAATGGTTTGATAGAATTTTAGAAAAATTGAATCGGGAGCAACTCATGATCATTTTTAGTATTAGCGATTCGTCTAAGAAGGTAGCAGCGCATATAGCGGCTTTAGAACAGTCTTACACATTTTTTGACAAACTGGAGTCTCTTTTAGATAAAAATCAATTTAAGGAAATTTGTAAAACTCCAGACGTAGCAGGAAAAACGCCCATGCATTATTTTATTATAGACGATATAAGCTGCGAAAAGCTAAAAATTCTTCTTAACAAAGTCTATGACGGCAACGCCAAAGAAAATTTCGTTTCTAAGCTGATCTGGACAAAAACTATCAACTAAGAAAGGAAAAAAATATACTTCGACAGTCAATATTGAACTAGCAAACCGAAGTGAATAGCGACTAATAAGAGTGTGTACTTACTTAAATTATATCTGTGTATTTCTATTATTTATTGTTCTGTATTTTTATCTTTTTAATCTTATGAATTTTCTCATTGTCATGGTAATACAGATGTTGAAAACATATACCTATTGTATTATTTCTCCTCTCAATGGCTGGCCGTGGATGGACGTTCCCGCCGAGGCGGGCCCAGAAAGAGGTGGCGAGCGAGGTGAGCTACCCGAGGTGGCACAAGAAATACTTAATAGGGATTTTAAAATGGCATGTGGCATGTATATAAACCGTTATCTGTATATTCTCTTTTTTCGAACAAAATGTTTTAAAGTTACACCAAAAATACTGACTTGCACACAAATTATGCACACTAAGGAAATCAAAAGTATCCTTTTTAATGGCATTTGCAGAACTCTTTTACTGAACGAATGACTATTATCAAAATAGTATATCTAATAATTCTTTAGTCTAACAAACATTTTAAAACTTTTCTAAGGAAAACCTACACCTGATTTACTTTTAGGAACATCGTTTATTCTAACTGACAACAACGCGCGCCATTTTCTCGTTCTCTCTGTCACTCATACATGCAACGCAAGTTGTACTCCATGACGCGCGCTCGCTTCGCTCGCTTATTAAATAACACTACCTAATATCTTCTGTCCCCGAAGTGCCGGGCCTCTGACGGCCTCCTTCGTCGGCCTACGGCCCGGTGCCCATGCCGCCCGTAAAGGACACTGTCGCGAGACGGTCGTATTATAATTTTGGTTATTCATCCGGCTTCTTAGCGGACGACTAATTAATTTGATTCATCCGCTAATCGGACTACGAGACACTTCGATTAATTAAATGGTGTTTTTTTTTTTTTTTCCCTTTTTAAAGTAATTTATGGTTTTTCTTTGCTCGGATTATTTTATCAGAAATGCATCTAACGCAGAGTTGAACATAATTATCTGGAGATGTGCCAGAGTGCAACAAGTCTTTCCACCTGAGTTATAATAAACCTTTAGATATCAGTTTTAGAAATTCCGTAGTAAGATTGTACAATTTAGAGTGCAAGTTAGTATTTTTGATAAGCAATTTGTATTTTTGTTTTACAAATCATAAATCCGATGTAGGTACTACTTAATTTTTGGTGTGAATTCGATAAAAATGGTCATCTCGTTTTGTGTGATTTTTTAGACTTTTTTGTAGGACATGTTTAGTTAATCAATTGGTTTTTTTGCACAGCATTAATTTTTCTGGTATGCATTCAGTTAATTAGTGGAGTTACCTAGTGTGCTGAAAAATTAAACAGATGTCGATGCTATGCCGGAGGTCGTGGGTTCGATTCCCACCCAGGACAAATGTTTGTGTGATGAGCACGATCATTTGTTCTGTGTCTGGGTGTAATTTATCTATAATATGTATGTATTTAGAAATATATATGTATGTTTATCAGTTGTCTAGTACCCATAACACAAGCTCTGCTTAGCTTGGGACTAGATGGCGTTGTGTGATAGTTGTGGAATATTATTATTATTATTATTATTATGTGCATTTAAATATAACCCTTTTAAAATTAAGTGGAGGGCTTTGTCCAACAGTGGGACATCCTGTGGCTGTGGCTGCTGAGCAATTGACAGATCTTAGCGTTTTAATCCAACCAATTACACAAGCCGGTTTCCGAAAAGGCTTCAGCGCCATGCACCACATTCATACGCTCCACCAGATTATACAGAAGACTGAGGAGTATAATCGGCCACTATGTCTAGCGTTTGTGGACTATGGAAAAGCCTTCGATTCCATCGAAACCTGGGCGGTGCTACAGTCTCTTCAGCGGTGCCATAAATTGACTATAGGTACCTATATCGAAATGCTGAAGTGTTTGTATAGAAACGCCACTATGTCGATCCGATTACAGCAAGAGGCGTGAGACAGGGTGACGTTATTTCTCCGAAACTGTTCACTCACCGCATTGGAGGATGTTTACAAGCTCTTTTACTGGGACGAATTTGGCATCAACATCAATGGCGATTAAATCACTCACCTTCGTTTTGCCGATGATATAGTAATCGCTGGAGGATATACACAATGCTCAGGGATCTCAGTAACGCTTCTCAACAGGTGGGTCTTAAAATGAACATGGACAAGACGAAAGCTATGTGGAATGTCCGTGTTCCACCCGTACCGGTAATTGTTGGGAGCGATGATTTTTACCTTCAAATATCTCGGTAAAGTGACACTATTGTTTGTCTAATAGATATTAAGTCCACACACATATACCACTTTGAACGTGGGCTGCGATTTCGAAAAAAAAAAACAAAATGGCGGTGGGTCGATATGCCAGCATACAAAAAAAGTTCAAACCCCTTTGAAAAGAGACTCAAAAACAGGAGGAAAATTCGTAACAAAAAGGTCTAACTCCCTCCGGAACTGTAGCACGACTATATATTTTATAACAAAGGGTTGAAAGTACGGCTGAAAATGAGGACTCAGGTTTGCGTGGGGTGTTAAGTCAATACAAACATTTTCATTTCCGAACTAGACTTCAAAAGTCAGTGTGTGAGGTTAGTGACAGTTGCTGTCAAACTGACAGTAGCAATTTCGCGCCCAGCAGTTGTAGATAAATACTTTTCCAGCAGCTGTACAACAGCTGAAATCTGAAAAATGCAAATATTAGTATCGTATTAAGTTTATCAATGAAATAGTACGAGAGTCATAAAAAAACCAAATAAAGAAAGATGACTTGGAATAAATTGTCGTGTAACTTTCGGGAGCTCCAGCTGGTGGGAACATTATCTGGTGGTCAAAGTTTTAGGTACGTACCTATACATTAGTTCTAAATAATAATTGATATCTAAAAACTGTTAGCTTTGGGATACACAGGCGTAATGATATGGTAAAGATCTTTAAACTATATTGTTGTTCGAAAAATCAAATAAACAGTGAACAGGCATCTTCTGGGCATGCTTGTTCCATGATAGACCTCAATGACCTCATCCATCGCTTTCCATCAGGCGTAATCGAGGTCAACCAGGCCCATTTAGCAATAAAAAAACTAAAAAACACTTATCTACCTTTGTCGTGGTAACTGGTAAATATATAAGTAATCGGTTCTTTGACAATCTCATGACTGAAAATGATGTTGAATCGTGTTGAAACGTACGTAGTACATTATACCTCATTGGTTGAAACAGTGAACCCTGAACCTCCTGTATATACCTTTGTCGTGGTATCTGGTAAATATATAAGTAATCGGTTCTTTGACGATCTCATGACTGAAAATGATGTTGAATCGTGTTGAAACGTACATAGTACATTATACCTCAATGGTTGAAACAGTGAACCCTGAACCTCCTGTACTTACGTCTTCAGTAGGTACACACTATATTATTTCTATAGAATATGACAAGATGATTATAGAATACACACTGTTTATTATTTGCTTCAGGTGGACACACAACAAAGAAAACAATGAATGGATTGGAGTTTTCTCCAAAACAGTTTGGAAGTTACAGGAAAATGATGATCATCTGCAATACCAAGTCATAGGCTCACTACATAACATTAAAAATACATCAAGTAAAAGCAGAAGTACAAAAAATAATGTAGATTTTAAAAAGTTACTTGAAGATTACTTCAGACTAGATTTGAACCTAGGGGAATATTACAAGGAGTGGTCAGAGAAAGATAAACTGTTTGCGAATGCTTGTCAACAGTTCTATGGTATCCGAATGTTACATCAAGAACCTGTGGAGAATTTGTTTTCTTTTATTTGCAGTCAAAATAATCATATATCACGGTAAATAATGCTTTTTTACAAAATACCTACAGCAACTGACTGAAAAACATTTTATATGCTAAAATATATTACTACATAAAAACATTACTTGAACATAGATTAGAATTAATAAAAATGTGTTATTACAGGATATCAACAATGGTAGAAAAACTATGTACTCACTATGGTGAAAAAATATGTGAATATGAAGGAGACACATACTTTGCATTCCCAGAAGTTGAGAAACTGTCATTACCAGGGGTAAGAAAATTAACAATAACCTTTTCACTCCTCTTGCTCAAAAAGAACGTCATAATAGCATACCAGAGCGGGCCTAAAATTGCATATATTGCCCTAGGGCTAAAAGTAAATCTCGTACGACAACTTGTTCAGCCAGCTGGTGCGTGATTTAGTTTCAAGTAAAAAAAATGTTTTATTTTTAAAAATGGAACTAAACGCGCTGAATGCCGAACTCTTTGGTAGAATGTGTGCGTTGCATTGCAGCTACAGAAGAAATAAAAAAGGCATTGGCGCGAAATTTTTGGAATTTGTTAATACATTGAATTTGATTTTTAATAAAATAAACTCATATTGAACATGGTTATTTTATTTTTTTGCAATCGTAGTGAAAAGTACAGTGTAACACACGGCGCTAAAATCCCATTATAACTCGGTTCCTATTTACTACCTCGCTAAAGCTCGGTAGTAAAACTACCTCGTATATAATGGGTCATTTTAGGCCCTTGTATTACAATGTACTATTTCCTTGCAGTTGGGTAACAAGTCTTCTATGCCATCTAAATATTCATAGTACACACATCAAAAGTGTCTAGGGATCAAGCATTTTTATGCGGATTTCTTGAGATTGAGATGTGGCTTTGTAATAAATTTATGATTTTATAAATTTATAAGGATCCTTTTTGGTGCATTTTATAATTTGAAACAGGAACTGTGAATCAAATTCGAGTAAAAGATGAAAATCTGCTGTCAATATTTTCCCTATAAAAACATACAACGCATTGAAGACATTATTAGTGCTACTGTTTCCCTACTACTGATTAAAACCAACGTTATTATGAAGCGGCGACGTCATTTAAGCAGGGAAGAAATGCTCAGAGCCGCGGGAATGATAGAAGCTGGTTCCCGGCAACGTACTGTGGCTTTAGCTCTGAATACAAGTCAGAGTGTTATCAGTCGACTTTGGACACGTTACCGAAGCACTGGTACCGTGGCTGAGCGCCATGGAGGACGGTATCGCTGCACCACACGGAGACAAGACCGATACATTCAAATCTTAACTCGAAGAGCTCCAACAATAACCGCCATGATGTTAGCCGTGAGGCTTCATCACTCTTCAGGGAACTTAATTAGCGACCAAACAGTCAGAAACCGCTTGCATGAAGTGAACCTTCATTCCCGAAGACCGCTACGGGTACCACCTATAGCAATGCACAATCGTAGGATTCGATATCAATGGGCTCTTGAACACAGAAATTGGGCAGAAGAACAATGGCGTTTCGTGTGCTTTTCTGATGAGTCTCGTTTTGGTATGAGATCGGATACAAGACGTATACGACACTGGAGAACCCCTGGACGCCAACAGCGATTAAAATCCTGCCAGGAAGTCCATCCTTATAGTGGTGGAACCATCATGGTATGGGCGGGTATTTGGATCGGCGGAAGAACTGAGTTGATTTGGATCAGAGGCAACCTCAACGCTCAAATTTATGCTGAGACGATTGTATCAGACGTCATCGTTCCTCTACAAGTGCAAATCGGTCCCTTATTTCAGTTAATGCATGATAATGCACGACCGCACACCGCAAGAGTTGTAAGACAGACTCTCGCCGCAGCTAACATCAATGTCCAGCCCTGGCCTGCTCAGTCGCCAGACTTGAACCCGATTGAAGATGCATGGGATATGCTACAGAGAAGAGCTCTGCCGAATATGGAGGGTATCCAGTCGCAAGAAGACCTTTTTTTTGTTGTTGCAACGAAATGGGCGGCCATTCCACAGCGTGATTTGGATGAACTCCTTTTGAGTATGCCAAACCGATGTTCTTGTGTTGTTAGTGTTCGCGGTAGAAACACGGATTATTAATTGTTTAAGTTACCCAATAAAATTTTAAAGAAAACTGTTATTTCAGTCTTTTTTTCGAACTTTAATGTTAGTGGTTCAAATGTCAAAAATCCCTTTATTAGGAAAATGGCAAATTTCTTTATTAATGCAAAGGTGACTTGGTTTATCGTTACTGTGACAAACGAAAACACTTTATTTGATGAATCCTTAAAGAAAATTTTAATTAATATCAATCAGGGGAAAAGTTATTGCAAAAATATATGTTGATCCCTAGACACTTTTGATGTGTGTACCATGAAGTTATTACATTTTGCAATAGGCCTCATGAGGCATACTCATAACATTATGTATTGAATAGTGCATAAAAAACTTGGAACTTACCTAATATCTCCGAAGAAAGTTCCTTCCAGAAAAAAAAACTATTCTAATTATGTTGTTGTTGTTATTATGCTATGTTGTAATTATGGCAATGACGGGAAGAGCAAGTCAAATCGGATGGAGGCAGGAAGATGACGAAAGGTTTATTATTATTTTGTCTATTCAAGGTAGAAGCAGAACTAAGAAACTTGGGTTTTGGGTACAGAGCCAAGTTCATTCAGAGGTCAGCAGCGCAGATAGTAGAGTGGGGGGGAGAGGAGTGGTTCCACGGCTTACAGGACATGAAGTACAAAGATGCTAGATTGGAGCTAATGAAGCTACATGGCATTGGGCCTAAGGTACAGTCATGTTTTTTTAAATAGATTAATTGTAGATGTATTAGGCTTAGGCTATTTATTTATAAATTATCTTTGTGTTTAGTGTCATATAGTGCAAACTTGCAGTATCATAAAATATGTCCCATCAGTACCTAAAGAAAGCAATTCATAAATAATTGTTGAAAACTCAGTTTGAGAGTGTCAAAACTTTGGTCTTGTGTATCAAAACATTGCACCTGTAATGCCCAAAGGGTTAGCCATACATACATGTACCTAAAATAGTACACCCACTTTTGCTAGTTATGTTTAAAAAAAAAATTAAATTAAAATTCATTTATTTCAGGTTAGAGACACCCATATTAGAGACAGATAAAAAGTCACATACAATAAAATAAATAACTACAATTTCAATAACACATAATCATAATAATATCATAATAATAATAACCATAAGTCCCATGATTTGTAACAAATGTGGTTAGGAACAAATCGAGACTGATGAGGAATGATGATGATACAAGACAAGTCAACACAAGACATTCTTGATTCAAATCCAATAAATGTCCATAGCTGCTACAATCTGTTAGCACTTTGCGCTTAACCAGCCGCCAGTTGCGCTTGCGGCCATGAGACTAACGGTCTGTGGCCGCACGGACTTTATATTCAAATGCCCCACTTGCAACCAATAAACCCATGCCGCAAACTGTCTTGTTAAAACATTTTACGGTCTCTTTTGCCGTTAAAAAGTCTAGAATAACAGGGGCCTACGTGTTGGGGGTCTCTCAGACAATGAGCGAGTGACTGTGAGCGAGTATCGCAAATCTTATCTCAAATTATATATATATAAATAATTTGATAAATACATGCTGAAATAGTTTGTTTTTTGTTGTGAATGTTTGCTCCCCCTGACACTATGTTTCTCTACAGGTAGCTGATTGTATTTGCCTGATGTCCCTGAATCACCTAGAAGCCCTCCCTGTGGACACCCATGTGTATCAAATAGCCGCTCAGAACTACCTCCCACACTTACGAGGCAAGAAGAGTGTCACAGAGAAGATGTACATAGAAATTGGGGACCATTTTAGAAAGCTGTATGGGGATATGGCAGGATGGGCTCATACCGTAAGAATTATTTTATACAGAGTCTGGTAATTAATATAGACAAGCTAATGAAAATGGTGACGTGGCCTCGCTCGGGCGAAGAAGGAACATGGGTTTTTAGTCAGTATAAGTCTGACACTCCCCTTCGCCCGGAAATATGGAGTCGTGTTTGGCACTTTCAGTAGCGTGCAAACAACAGGACACGCAGGACTCAATATCATCGTATATATATCGTGTCCCATCGTTTTCGAAAGCATTTTGGCTCGTCCACTAGAGCAGGCCACCGCTCTTTGCGAACTACTGGTCTAACTTGAATAAAGACATCACCATTTTCATGAAATAAACCATAAAATATTTTCTATAATAAAATTATGTTGTTACAGGTACTTTTTTGTGCGGACTTAAAGAAATTCCAACATAATGACTCGGATAGCGATGATAGTAGCAAACCTAAGAAGAAACGGAAAAAGTGATAATTATTATTCCAATAAAATTAAAGTGTCTTGATCAAATCTGTTTTATTTATGTATTAAGCGAATATATTATATGGCTACATACAAAAGTTTACACAAATTAAGGGTCCACAACTTCGATCAATAATGTACTAGATTCCCGATAAGCGCTTCAAAAACGGCCCGAACTATAAGACCACAAACGTATTTGTGGTCTTATTTCAAATCAGTATGGTCCAATCATAGCCAACATTAAGACGTCAAAATACCGCAGTATGCGTTCAAAAACTGCGTAAATAACCACCGTAACACCAAGGTTTTGGAAGGAATATCTTTTTTTTCGGTAATTTAATATCATTGTGCTTTTTCATAATATTTAAACATAATTAAACTGTAAATATAATTAAATCAGCGAATATTATAATTATTTGGCCAATGTTTGCTACAACGCACCAACTATTGTATCATGTTCTTGAACAGGGAACGCTAGTTCCGCAATAGAATAAGCACGACATTGTACATAAAATGCTTTTAACCGTATTGCTTAGAGTTTAAGTTTCATTTTAGAATGAATATTTTTGTACTGATGACTTTTTACTTTGGAGCGACATTTAGAATGTTTTGCTTCTAATCTTTCTCCGATGAAAGGGCTTAAATAAATATACTTTACAATGATAATTAAACGTTATGTTTAAGTGTTAAGGTTTATAATCATCTGAAGTTGTTAATAATATTGAACTTTTTTCTAAGATGCTATGTAGATGTTTACGTGTGTGCAAACGTGGCCACTTGAGCGACTTAGTTTTGTTCCTGATGCTTAATCTAGTACTATTATTGATCGAAGGTCCACAACGAGATTTTATTACTACAAATTTGGTCCAAGCTTTGTCATTATAAAAAAATCGGGGTAGAATCACATTTACACGCACCAATCAGAAATTTCAATTTTTTTTACAATATTGTATAACAATAAATAAAGAGGTCCAGTCGCGAGTTAAAGTGCTTGATGCCGATGCAAACGAATGCGGATACTTGCGATCGGACCTCTCGCTCCACCAAATGTCCCCTATACGTAACAGAATGAGACAGAGATACTCTAAAACGCAGTCGTGCATGCATGTGATTCCCTATTACGTATACAGACTGTGGCAAATCCTTGGTTGTCTGTTTTGTTGTTGTCTCCTAGCTTATTTAGCTCGTTCGCACTGGCGAAAGATTCAAATGAAACATTTGCAGATCAGAATGAGTGTAAAGCACCTTTAGCGAAGCTGAATGACACTCATATTTTTAGGCTTCCGTACCCAAAGGGTAAAAACGGGACCCTATTACCTACTAAGACTTCGCTGTCACCGCGCTGTACCTCAAGAATCATTTGAATTTTTCACAAATTATGGATTTCTGTTGCCGCTATATTATGGCTCCTATACAACCAATGATAATGATTTTTTATAGATAATGGTACGGAACCCTTCGTGCGCGAGTCCGACTCGCACTTGACCAGTTTTTTTTTAGACCATACCCGGGTACTTTCGTTACGGAGATATTGGGGTTCGAAGTTCCAACTTTTTCACAAGTTTTTGTTTTTAAATATAAGACTTTAAATATCTTCACGTGCTTTTCAATGCATCTATTAGTACAATGTTTTGAGTGTTTTACATCGAGTCCTATCGTAAAACGTTTTGCCCCAAAAAAAAAGTATTTTCCCAGTTATAATTTTTCTGTAGCGTTACCTAATTTGATGTATAGTTGACGGCTTCGTGAATATTCCATGTATTTGTCTCTACTCTTAGCTGTATTTTTTATCTCTATCAGACCACGTTTTATGTAAACGTTTCGCCGTTATGTGCGGTTGGCCACAGTCTGTACAAACAGGAAAAAAAATGAGGTTCTAGGTTCGAGGTGACTACATTTAATAAGAATTACAAGGTTTCTTAGAACTTACAATTTGGATATAAAACTTATAATTATTAAAAGTACACAACCTGGAATGGTAGAAAAGATAATATATTCTTTTTTAAAGACCAATGTTTCAATATATCACAATTTTTGAAAGAGATAAATAATAAAATTCATTATATTTATATTGCACGTAAAACTAACTTATTTACTAATTTGTGAGATTATTTTAAATGAGTTTTAGTGCCTCATTTTACTTAACTTAATCTAAGTAAATGCTTGCATTTTAAGATAATACTATAAACATAACATAACACCTGTAACCCCGGAAGGGTTAGGCAGAGTAGGTACCTAATTGTACATCCTTAGTTCGTATGTTATATTGAAGTCCCAAGTAATATGGGTACCTATTGCCATCAACCGGGCACATAGCCAGACTCCGTGGCTGCTAATGAGATATAATGTTTTATACAATAATAATAGTTCATTAAAAATACTTACATAAGTTTTACATGAGAAGAAAAGAATACGTCCCTACTTATAAATAATATATTATTAGAACGTATATCAAAATCAGTCTACTTTAGTAGCACAAGTGTAGTTATGGTCAGTTTGAGCAGCAAAATACTCGAGCAGTTCTCAAACTCACTCGGAAAACCTGGAATAGAGTTGAAAATAGCGTAGCCATTCTTTGTGAAGCGACTAATGTAGTGGTATGCTATTTTGTACTTTATCCCAATTTTGATATAGCTCAATATCAACATGAAAACTGATCAAGAGTCATGCTGCTTCATAGGCGATGACCCCTATATGCAAATAAGTCATAAAAACGTCTTCTTGAGTTAGAATAAGCAAAAATGTTACAATCTGTTCAATCGTATAGTAGCATGCATAATTCAACGATGTTACATACAATTCGGTCTTCAATACTTCTATTAAAAAGCTTAACAGTTTGTTTGGTAGAACGCGCTAATCTTAGGAACTAAAGGTTCGAAATGGAAAATTATTAGTGTTTCATAGCCTATTTATTGAGCAAGGCAATATAACATCACGCTGCTACCAATAGGAGTGGAGCATCAATGAAAATGTAATGTTAAAAAAACGGGGATAGTGTATTCCTTTGAGAGTTTCCGTCGCGTGCGCTGCGCAAACGGTTCAAGTTACGCAACAATCATGTACGATAAGGTTTTCGTCTTAAAATGCTTTAAAATGCTCAAAAAAAGTCCGCGATAGCATATTTATTATGCCTTTCTTTTAAGGTTGACTCATTAAACCTTTTCGTAATCAAAATTTGTTCTAAAATAATGCATTATTTACGAAGGTGTTTTTATAAACCTTATCCAAAAAAATACGCATCACTACTTTTAATTTTGAACAAATTTGTCCTTACAATATTTGATTTCAATGAATATCTTAGGATATAATCACACTTTTTTTCTTTTATAAGTGACGTAGACGAATTGACGCGGGTCACCAAGGTATAAAATGGAATGAATGCGTTCATCAATATCTTTCAAACTTTTTTGACTGCAACTTTTTGACTGCAAAGCTATCAGTGGATACAATTCACTTATTACCGTAGTATATTTGAGGGCAGTGTTCGATGAGCACCTGTAGGGCGCGGATCTCGAAGGCGAGGTCACTGATGGCGGGCGGAGTGGCCACGAGAGTGGGCGCGAACACCGTGCTCAGGTTGTGGGCGCTCATCTTGTTCACGTCTGCTAGTTGAGACACTCTGAGGAACAAATTAATGACAACTTAACATCAGATTTTACTTATTTGCCAGCGCCTTCGCCGCGTTGATAATTCGATAATTGTCCCACGGGATCATACTACCAGGATAAGAAGTATCCTATGTGTTAATCCAGGTTATAAACTATCTGTGTTGGTGTTCTAAATTTCATCCACATCCGTTCAGTAGTTTTTGCGTGAAAGAGTAAGAAACATCCATTTATCCATCCTTAAATACATCCTCACAAAGTTTTGCATTAATTATAATATTAGTATGATAGTTTCACTGAGGCACGAACTTTAATATTATGTTTTTTTAATAGCCTCATTTAAAATGTCGTTAATAAGGATGTTTCCTGACAAAAAAAAATATAATTATGTTTAGTCTGTCTGTTAGATTATCGTAAAATATCGGATGCATGTTGTTTGTTTGATCAAATTAATAAAAATTGACGAAAATAAAACGTCTCAAAGATCATGAGTGGGGGCTTGTGGCGTCACTTCGTGGTAAAAAAATGTACCGAGCTGTGACGTCACACGACTTTTCGAAGCAATGTACACACGGCTACACATCAAGCTATACAAAACCAGTATAATCTGATCGTTCATTGTGCGAAAAGATCTAGTAAAGTGAGGCCAAGATTAACTGGTTTTGTATAGCTTGATGTGTAGCCGTGTGTACCTATCGTCTTTATTTTTTGTTTACGTGAAAAATAAAAAATGTGTCGAATATTTTTTGAAAATCTATCTGACGGACTAATTCGTTTTTTTTTTGTCAACAGCCCTATTGTTACCTGTGTAGGTGCTGCACCATGTACTGTAGACAGTTGAAGTGCGCCGGTGGCAGGCAGTCCAGGCATTCTCGTAGAGATGTTATTTGTTGAGCTTGCGTCTTCATCTCTGAAATAAAGTTACAATAAACTACACTTTTAAACGAAAATTAGGTTTATCTATCAACGTTGAACGCGTATACAAAGTTTCGTGTCCGTGCTATTAATCGTTGAGGAGTTTGTCTCAAGAGGAGGCAATCCTGGCTACAGGATCAAATCATGTGTATGATGATGATGATTTATTTTTGGGGGGGGTGGAAAATCATCAAATGACAGGGGTGTCAGTCTTCTACTGACTAAAAACCACCCATGTTCTTTCTTAGTCCTTTGTGTCTAGGCCGCGGTATTTCGTTCCAACAACCCGCAGCCTTGACGGGCGACGTCGGCCGTTGCCTCATAGAGATGTCAGCAACATTAAAGGGGCCCCGCCCCCCTTCAGTGTTGCTGACATCTCTTTGAGGCGCACGTGGAACACTAACGCGCCGTCGACACGGCCTGTCGTCGTCATAAGACGGACGGACGGCGAGCTAGCCCACTACTCGCCGTCCACAGACCCGCGCCTACAGTAGCCGGAAGCCATAATGGCTTGGCTTTCCAGGTTGTTGACTGTGGGACGTGAACTCAGGGATCTGCGATCATTGTGCCGATAGTCGTTTCAGCCAACGGCTTAATAGCCTCGACCAGTACCTAAGGAGGCTCCCGTTAGGCAGCTGGATCAAGGACTTGCTTCGGGAAGCGGAACTCCTGGACACGACTCGTATTATTGGAAGTTTATTTTCTCTGGAACTTGGACTCTGTTGCTGATATCGCGGGGCTTGTTTTATAATTATTATAAATGCCAAAGTAACTATGTATGTCTGTCGCGCTTTCACGTCAAAACTACTGAACCGATTTAAATGAAATTTGGTACACAGATAGTCTAGAGCCTGACAAAGGCTACTTTTTAATGCAAAAATATGGTTGTAAGGGGTTGAAAGAGGGGGTGAAAAGATTACTTTTGGTCGTGATAACCGCCATCCACGCAGACGAAGCCGCAGCGGGCATCATCTAGTTACATTACATTTAGCGTAGCATGCATAGCATAGTTCAAACTGCTGTGATATTGTACTCACGTATCGCCTGCACCAGCTTCGGGTGTACTTCATAAGTGATGAGTGGCACCGGCAGAAGTCGTAGGTAAAGCTTGAGGGTCCCGGCCACCACGTTGATGTTACTATACACGCTCAGATCTGCCGCATCGCCGTCTGAAATGTTAAAATTCAAACACAAAGCATTTATTTCAATTAGACCATTACAGGCACTTTTAAATGTCAGAATAACAAATAAAAGGAAGCTAGTCACTGCCACAAGGCATAAAAACTTACGATTAAGAATTTAATGTAATGTTTAAAAGATACTCGTAACTAAGTAATTTTTCGTGTCGTTTGTGGCTATGTAATAGGGGCGAGCCTATTCCCATCAACAGGCACAAATTCAAACTCCGAGCTGAAAGAAATTCCCGATGGAAAAACCCAATAAAACTCCCAACCCGGGAATCGAACCCAGCACCTCGTACTCAGCAATCACGCTTGCGACCACTAGACCAACGAAGCAGTCCTGTAAATAAAATCAACCAAAAACAAATATTTGAATAAACCTACTTACCTCTATCAAAAGCCAGTTTCAACGCCTCAATCTCATCAGCGAACCCAGAGACCCTGTATATTCCCTCAGAGTCCATGCCCCTATCTTCTATCTCATTCACACACTTCTTGACCACAAACGGCAGAGTGCTGGAGTGTGCGTTCAGTAACGTAGTCAGGTCTATACCAAAGACACCGCGAAGTTTCTTCAGGTCGGGAACGCAGTGGTTCGGAACGCGCTCTGAACATTTCGAGTGAGCTATGAAACCGCAATCTGGAAGAAGATGGTTCTTGTTTCATTTTTGATGTTCGCTATTTCAGTCGCAGCCCTCGGAAACATTAGATAGTGAAAGTGTTATTGACCAATCTTAAAGTCAGTCATTCAGTTTAAAAATATATTTATATTCACACTAGTGGACCTGGCAGACGTCGTCCTGCTCGGACAGCAGCGCCACCTACCGGGTACAATTGTAAATCTAAACCGTTCTCGAATCCACTTGAACACATACAAAAATTTTCATCCAAATCGGTCCAGCCGTTTAGGAGGAGTTCAGTGACATACACATGTACAGTAGAATTATATAAAGAAGATTTCGCTTTCAGCCTATATGTTCCCGCAGCTAGGTCCTAAAACACCGCGCAGTGGCGTGCCTGCCTATTAGAGTCTAGAACATTACAGCAAGCCCACAAGGCAAGCAAACTCACGAGATATTAAGCCTTGTGACTGGGACTGTAGCTTAGTTTATTTAGCTTCATTAGTTTAGCAGTTTGCTGCCGCACTCGGAGAGCTTCAGTGGTTGCTTGGGCCGTCGCTTGGTATAGGTTTTTGGCAGTTTTGTCATACAAAAGTATGTCAGGCCTTTGCTGGGTGGCGGCTTGAGTAATCGTTGGATGTCTCTGAGTGCCGCAGTTAGTTTAATTCGACTATTCAAAAGTGCCTGTAACTGGCCTACTTGAAATTAATGTTTTTGATTTTGAACTGTTCATAAACCCTTACATCACGTACAGTAGTCGGTTATAGGGCAAGCCAAGCTTGTAGGCTTGTATGAAAGTACCGCTACATGTGGGGCCAGTGTGGGTTAGTGAGTATCACAATAACATCTTCGATTTTTGTATTCCAGCATATTACGCCATTTTCCTATACCGTTTTACATAACGCACCAGCCTGGGATCAATTAATCCACGACCTACAACTTGCAAGCCGGGGGGGGGGGGAATGCTATCGTACGCGGCAGCATCAACGATCCGTTCGGCAGCACGCTCTATCTGTCTGTCTATCTCGCTCTAGCAAATGACCGTTCTGAGCGACAGAAAAGAATAGCGTGATAGAAGGAATAGATCAGGAACAACTTTTTTTTTGGAGGGGAAATCATCAAATGACTCCGCATGTCAGACTTCTACTAACTAAAAACTACCCATGTTCCTTCTTAGCCCTTTGTACCGAGGCCGCGGTATCTCTTTCGAACAACCCGCCGCCTCGACGGGATCAGGATCGACCTTTACTGTCAAGGAAAAAGGATTGCAATTTATCATTACTCGTCATCACATCTGACTCCTCTTTTCTCGCCATATCAGCTTTTAAATAGTGCATCCATAGTGTATTTGATGTTCCTCTACTCTTATATCTAACAACTAACAATGATAGTATATAATTGGACATGCCTTATATAAATTTTCCTTAAAGAAAATATCTTTGTAAAATATTTTTATTATATAATTATATTTGTCAATTGAAATAATATTCTGAATTGAAGTACTAATTGCATTGCCCGTCGGGGCCGCGGATTTTTGTACTAGATTACGTGGCCTCAGCGCAAGGGCAAAGAAGGAACATGGGTTCGGTTTTTAGTCAGTAGAAGTCTGACACTCCCCTTCGCTCTGCCCAAGAGCGGGGGGGGGGGGGTCATTCGATGATTTTCCACCCACCAAAAAAAAAAAAAAAAGTACTAATTGCATTTTCCTCTTACATAGATAATGGTCATTATTAGCTGTGAATGCAAACTTATATTGAAGTTATCTCTCAAACACTAAATCACTAATACATACCTACTGATATTTTAAATGGGTGATTTACCAATACTTTTAGAAAATAATTTTAAATATAGGCAAAGCACCGGGATAGTTGGAAAGAATGGACGAGGCCTTTGCCCCAGCAGTGGGACAGAAAAGGATAATAAAAAAGAATATTTTTTTAAATATTTGATACAGCTCTGGTAACTAAAAGTGATGCATCCCTTGAGGTGAACCCCTTGACTTCACAGTGACAGACTCCTCAAATTCAGAAAACTTGATTTAAGACCCAACCCTTTAAACTTAAAAGAAATTTGTCTGTATGTTACTTTTTCACACCTCAATGAACAATAATTTTAATAAAGACGTAGTTTTACAGTTTCGCACCTGTGTATGCGTGTCATCAAACTAAAGGAGATGGGCTACTCCATAATTAGCTTTTAAAATTTGGAATCTGATAACATTTGGTTAAAGAATTGTTGAAATAAAAAACACACATTTTACCTTCACACTTGACTCCTTGTGCTGTGAATCCCCACAGGAAGTTGGCACACAGTTCACACCAGTTCAGGCCTTTAAATGTGTGCACTTTGAAGCTGTGAGACTTGGAATACTTCATTACTAAAGGATTGTCTTCTATAGATGGTGTGAGATCAAACGGAGGTTTCTTCATGCCGTCTACTTCTGTTACACTTTTGTTTTCAGTCTTTATTATGATAGGGCTTGCATTGTCTGAAGCTCTGGAATTAACATTGAATAGTAAAGTATAGTAACTATTTATTCATAGGAGAATCATCCACTGATTCCGGGTAGTCTTTTTACATCAACAGTACATCTGTTTTATACTGTTTGGGACTAGAAGGTTGACACATTCATGTTGAAACTGTGTGTGTGTGTTTTTTGGGAAATATTCTTAGTTTACAATCCAACTACAATGTTGATTTGTCTTACATTAATTTGCAGTACGAACTATCCCTTCATTAGTTTTTAAATCTCTCCTACATTACTTGGTTACATTATTTTAATTATACAAAGTCATCAACTTACTGTTGCATCCTAGACAATGTATTGAGTTTACGTTTGTTCAGCGTTACATACGGACTCTCTGGGTAACTAGCTCTGGAGTTGATCATCTCAACTATGTGATGGGCTTTCAGTTCCATATGACAGGTGATGAGACCATCCGCCACCAGGTCATAAATAGTCTCGTACCGTTTAGGACCGATGTAATGAGTTCCATCGTAATATAGTTTGTAGTGATGAATTTTATCATCAAATCTGAAATGGTAAATTGGTTTAATTTCCTTATAAAACATATCATAACGTCACACTTGTAATTCCCAAGGGTTAGGCAGAGGTGTACCTAAAAGTATCACACATTACATTAAGTTCCATGTGTGTGGGTGTGGGCCGAGCCTATAACCATGGGTTAAAAGGACTTCCTGTGCATGCAGTGTTAGTGGTTTTTCCATCAGGAATTTGTCTTTAGGAGGCATGGAATTTGGTTTTCTTTTAATCTGTTTATTTTCTCATCTATATAAATAAAAAGAGAAGTCCTGACTGACTGACTGACTGACTCATCAACGCCCAGCCCAAACCCTTGGACCTAGAAAGCTGAAAATTTGAACAGAGGTTCCCTTTATAATGTAGACAAGGAATAAGGAAGGATTTTTCTAAATTCAACCCCTAAGGGATTTAAATAGGGGATGAAAGTTTGTATGGAAAATCGTCATCTTCACACGGGCGAAGCCGCTGGCAAAAGCTAGTCACAAATATTACAGTCAACAGTAATTATTTAATTTAATAGAGAGGGTTAGGCACTTACACCTCTGCCGTAACCTTTGGGTCTTACATACAGGTGTGATGTTTCATTATTTTCAACTTTTGCACAGGTAAATAAAATATAAGTATGGATTGAAAATACATAGGTACTTAAGAATTTAATTTTCCTTTATGTATCTAAATAAAACTAAGATAAATTTTTTTATGGATTCACTTTGATTCATAAGCCAAATTGCATATTGTTGATTCATTAAGATTAGGATAAGGAACCAACAAAAGATAAAAAATAATATTTAAATAATTCTTTGAATTGAGTTTGTAGTGAAATAGCAGAATGTATTTTAAGTGGATTATAGTTGTGTATCTTTATAGACACTACTTACTTCAAAGTTAATGTGTAAAAGTCGTTACCCTGGCTCCCTTTTCTTATTAGAAAGGCACCATTGGGTTCGTTTTCAAGCACCAAAGTCGCTTCTTTGTGACTCATGACACCATGGTATTCCCTTCCATAGAACTCCGGTCTATCGTCCAAATTATCACATACTACACGCTTCGGCTTTGGAGCCTCCAGTTGTATTCGGTATACTAGAAAAAATACAAATAATTATACACAAATATTCATACCTAGAGGTAGTTTGAAAGTAATTGCTATTAGCTTACACTCCGGTTTCCAAATATTTTTAAGGTTCTCCATTTTACGAGTTTGCTTATGGCTGTATCAGGTATTAATGCCGAAATTTAATTACTCATTAGTGTGTCAAGGTATTTAGGAAATGATCGCGATTCAAAATAAATTAGAAATCGTAACGTAAACAAAACTTGCGGTGTTTGACACTGACAGTCTGGCGTTTTGACTTTTTGAATTTGACGTTCTGTTTTTCCGTTTGGTTGGCAGGAAATCGTAGAGTTGCTCCACTTCGATAAAAAATCTGTTAGTCTCATTAAAAACACATCTATAAAAATAAAAAGAGAAGTCCTGACTGACTGACTCATCAACGCCCAGCCCAAACCCTTAGACCTAGAAAGCTGAAATTTTGCACAGAGGTTCCCTTTATAATGTAGACAAGGAATAAGGAAGGATTTTTCGAAATTCAACATTTTTGTAGTTAAACCGACATCCACGCGGGAGAAACCGTGGGCAAAAACTAGTCATACATACATGCATGCCGATTGCGGGTTAGGTAGAATAGTGTTCTAAAAATTCGTAAAATGGTCACACACGCAGTACACTGTTATGAAGTAGTAATAGTCCATTTTACGAATTTTAACGCAATTCATACTATTTTCCTATTACGATCTATTTTGCTAATTAATTGTGGTGGTGGTCGTGATCAACTGGACAGTGGTAGTATACCTATAAGCACCCACACATGACACAGCTCATAATTACACGACTGTACGGTTTAATACATTACACACCTACATTAGGTTCTTACTTTTATTCTGTGAAGGCGGAGAAAAATCTCGAGCCTCTAGCCTTAGCCTGAAATAAATCGTTTTAGGCATAACAACAAATTAATAGGTACAAGTCCTTGATTTTGATTAAATAAAATGAATGCTGCATTCGTTAATGACCTAAAGATAAATATTAACCTGATTAATCTTTATAGGGGTTTACGTTATTTAATTTATATTATGACGTACTTAGAAGGTACCTAATTGACAAACTTTCAGTAAGTTTTGTCTAACCAAACTCTTATTTGAATGAGAACTATACCGAGTTATACACCCTGTAGGTTTCCATAAAAGTAAAAAATTAATACCTAGCATAGTTTATTGGTAAAATAAGTTTAGGGAAACTAAGTATAAACAAAAGGTCCTAGCTTTATCAGTTACTTTTCGATAAAACTGTTAATAAACTGACAATAAAAAGATACTTGTTTACGTTCTATTTTTTTAGGTTTTGATAGGGTTTTATGTTGGTATAGTCAGTGGTACGGTATTTAAACACTATCAACAAATTAATTCGTGTCATGCTTGGCGGGTAATGGTCTTTAAAACTGAAATCCGTCAGTACCTGATAGTGCACACAGGGGAATATCCTAACAGGAAACATTTAACAAACTCAATGATAAGTTAACTGTGTTTTACAACGTGGATAGCATACGAAAAAGGAACCCCAAAGTTACTGTAAGCACGGCTATCAATCATGGTAAAGGAACAAAAAAAAATACCAATCGATTTGAGAACCTCCTCCTTTTTAGGAAGTAGGTTAAAAACCAATTCATGCAGATCTCTTATTATACTCGTGCTTAGTCTTCAAGATTAGTACATTAGAATATTATTGAACACAATGTAGTATCGCATAGGTATCACCACTTCAACACTATAGTTTAGAGAAATTGTTGCCATGAAGTCAACAATAGTTTTTTTTTTTTTTAAAGTACCCCCCACACCTCGCTTACTTGCTACCGGACGGTCGCTAGCTCTTCTTCATTCGCTTTTTAGTGCTCATCCACTTCACTTCATTCCCGGGATAATATCACACTAAAATTCAGTAGGCAATCATGCCGAAACGTTCAAGTGAAAATCAGTTAGATTATATAGTTAACAAGTTACGTAAACTGGAAAAAGAAGTAAAACGATCACGACATCCAAGAAGTAACTGTGTTCCGACAAGTTCATCATCATCGTCGTCTTCGAGCCGATCTACGAGTCCTTCACGTGCATCAAGATCACCATCGCCAGAAAATCATCAAAACCCAAACAGTAAGTAGCTCCTGCCTAAATAAGTGACAGATACCTACCGTTCATTATTATTGCATCAGAGCAGTCTGTGGGACTGTTTCGCCGCAATTATTTTTTATCAAACGATAGAAAAATGCCTCTGGCTCAGTAAATGCATCAGAGTAGCCTGCGGGGCTATCTCGCCGCATTAGTAAAATGGTTATTCGTAACCTTAATCGATTGTATGCACCAGAGTAGCCAGAAGGGCTATTCGCCGCACTGAATGAACGGCCCCAAAAAGCCGAGCCTGATTTTAATGCAACAGAGTAATCTGTGGGATTATCTCGCCGCATTTGATCATACATTGTGAAATAACATTATATTTCTTAAATGTACCTACCATCATCGTCATCACAGAATTAACCTATTACTTCCTTTGTCTAAACTTGGAAGAAGAAACCACGTGTCCTGTACGTGCTGTTCAAGTCGATGCCGAACTACCCCCTGCGGGAAATATCAATCCATCCTTGATTCAAGATAAGGATACACACCCGCCAGCTGATAATGTGATGGCTCCAAATGATCTGGAAGATCCTCCGATAAGTACAGAATTACTAGAGATTTTGGGAGTTGACCCGTCGATTACCCAAAAGTACGGTCCTGACATAAACAAAGAAGTAGCTAGCAGATTTGCTCACATTGCTACGTCTGGCTTGGACAAGGAAATTCGCAAAGACCTGATCAAGAAATTCTTGGTGCCAAATAACTGCACAAGTATAGACGCACCACAACTTAATTTAGAAATAAAGGCGGCTTTAACCGAACAAGTGGTTAAAAGAGACAGGGCTATCGAATCACGCCAGAAGCAAATGGCAGCAGGACTTTCCGCCCTCGGAAAGATAATATCCGATCAGCTCCTTACCAAGGACAAAAACAATGACCTAATTAAGGATCTTATGGAGGTAGGTCGCATATTTTGCGACATCCAACATTCAGAATCAGAAACAAGACGTAATTTTACGCTTTACTCTGTCAAGAAAGAATTGAAGGAACAATTGTCTAAAACAAAAATAGACAAATACCTTTTCGGAAGCAATTTTACCGAAACCCTGAAAACTGCTAAAGCAGTTTCTAAGTCATCGGCTGACCTGAAACCGGAAGCTGAAAAGAAATCAAAGACTCGCACGGCAAGCACGTCCAGATATTTAAACTGGAAGGCGAGGGCCCCAGCTCGCAGGCAGCCGGCCCACCCGCCACGCCAACTCCCGCCGCCTGCCCCGCAGAGCGCGCCGCAGCGCGGCACCTCATCGCACACCTACAGGCAGCGACCGAAGCACACCCGCCGCCAATAAATACGGTACGCTATGCTGGCAGACTTGCCCACTTTCATGAGTCTTGGTCCTTAATAACCCGAGATCGTTCTATCTTGTCATGGGTAAATGGGTATAAAATTAAGTTTGACCATCCTGTTCACCAATCTGCTCTGCCGACTCCAAATAAATTTTCAGATTGCGAAAGAATACACATTGTTAAAGCCATTGATAAGTTATTAACTATCGGTGCCATTTCCGAGTGCGAACCCTGCCCTGGGCAGTACATATCTCGTGTATTCCTTGTACCAAAACATAATGGCAAGATGCGTTTCATATTGAATTTAAAAAGTCTCAATAAATTTATTACGACACAACATTTTAAATTAGAAGATATTCGCACAGCGCTTAAACTTATTATGAAGGATTGTTATACAGCCACTTTGGATTTAAAAGATGCGTATTTTCTCATTAAAATCCACCCAGATTCAAGGAAATACCTACGATTCTGTATAGATGATAAAATGTATGAGTTTCATGTACTTCCCTTCGGGATTTGTACAGCTCCTTACATCTTTACAAAACTTATGAAACCGGTTATTCAATTGTTACGGTCTTGTGGCTACTTATCGTCAATTTATTTAGATGACCTATTTTTAACTGGATATACCTACCAAGAATGTTTGCAAAATGTCAGTACTACGGTTGGGTTGTTAAAATCGTTAGGTTTTATTATTAACCTTAAAAAAAGTGTTACAATACCATCAAAGTCTTGCAAATACTTAGGGTATATAATAGACACACACAAATGGCAATTAAGTTTACCCTCAGAAAAAAGAGACCGAATCAAATCAGAACTGTTGAACATCAAGAAACTAAAACGTTGTAAAATTAGAAAATTCGCCCAACTTATAGGTTTGTTAGTTTCTGCCTGCCCTGCCATTGAATATGGATGGCTTTACACGAAACAATTTGAACGATGCAAGTTCCTTAGTTTACAAGGTAATGAAGATTACGAGAGATATATAACTTTACCTAGGTCACTGTTACCAGACATAAACTGGTGGTTAAATGTCATTGATCATTCGGTCCATAAAATTAGAATCGATAATTATATGCTGGAAATATATTCTGACGCCTCAACGACTGGGTGGGGAGCAGCCTGCAATGAACAAAGAGCTAGCGGTAAATGGTCAGATAGTGAAGCTCTATTGCACATAAACCTCCTCGAGCTTTTAGCTGCGTATTTCGCTCTAAAAATATTCGCAAAAGATTTTTACAACTGTCAAATACTGCTAAGGATTGATAATACCACTGCCGTCAGTTATATCAACCGAATGGGGGGTATTCAATACCCACACCTAACCAAGGTCACAAAAGATATATGGCAGTGGTGCGAAAACCGAAAAATATTTGTAGTTGCTTCCTATATAAAATCTTCAGAAAATGTTAACGCTGATAGGGAATCTAGGCGATTACATCCCGATACTGAGTGGGAAGTTTCAGAAACTGGGTTTCAAAAAATTATAAACAATTTTACAGTTCCGCAAATTGATTTATTCGCTACCCGCAATAATAAAAAATGTCGTTTATTTGTGTCACAACACAAAGACCCAGATGCTTACGCTATCGATGCCTTCACATTAGATTGGTCTAAACATTCATTTTATGCGTTTCCTCCAATAGCAATTGTGCTTAAAACTCTGCGTAAAATCATATCCGATAAAGCAAAAGGTATCGTTGTCGTCCCCTATTGGCCCACGCAACCGTGGTATCCACTTTTTATGCGACTACTTTCTTCAAGCCTAGTTCAGTTAAATTACAGTGATGTCATTATTCCCAATTGCAGCCACCGCAACATCCAGCACACTACCCTGGTTGCCGGAGTATTGTCCGGACGGCGATGCTGCAGCGACTAGTACCTACTTCCGCCTTAGACATCGTACTGGCCTCAATAGCAGACAATACTCTTAAACAGTATGACGTTTGCCTCAAACGATGGTTTGTTTTCTGCAATCAAAATAATAATATTAACATGTATGAAGCATCTATCCCTGTGATTATAGATTTTCTGACAAAAATATTTAACGAGGGTGGTCAATACGGAACCATAAATACCCACCGATGTGCCCTCTCCCTCATTGTAGGAAACATCTCAGATGACGACAGAATAACGAGATTCTGCAAAGGTGTTTATAGGCTAAGACCTCCGCTACCGCGCTACAACGTTACTTGGGATGCTAATGTGGTTCTAGACTACCTAGAATCATTGTATCCCAATGAAACACTTTCCCTTGAACAGCTTTCAAAAAAGTGTGTTACTCTGCTTGCACTTGTGACAGCTCATAGAATACAAACGCTGTCTAAGATTAAAACTGACCAGATAGTCGTTTTAAATAATCACATTATTATAAGAATAACAGATTTGATTAAAACTTCTAAAGTCGGTTCAAAACAACCGACACTATACTTACCCTTCTTTAGTGAGAGACCTGGCATTTGTCCTGCAAAAACCCTAACTACATATATAGACAAAACTAAAGATATACGCAAATCTAACGAACTTTTCGTCAGTAGCCGTAAACCGTACAAAAGTGTTTCTTCGCAAACACTCAGTAGATGGGTCAAATGTACATTAAAAGATAGTGGAATTGACGTGTCGGTTTTCTCTTCTCATAGCACTCGCCATGCCGCGACTTCCAAGGCTAATAAACTAGGAGTTAATATAGACATAATACGGCAAACAGCAGGGTGGAGCGACAATTCCACTACCTTTGCTAAATATTATAATAGGCCTATTATCCACAATGAGGATAACATGGCATTGGCAAGAACAATCTGTTCTAATGTCCTTACTGATTAAAATACCTTTGTGTTGAAGGTTATGATTACAATAAGTAAAATTTCAAAAAGTTATGTTAAGAAATAAATGATATTTTGTTGAGTTAAGGAAAATGAATAAAACAATGTTGTAATAATATAATCATTTTTATTATTTAAACTTAACGATATTTCCTGACCTCTCTCAACATCTACATTGTGTTCAATAATATTCTAATGTACTAATCTTGAAGACTAAGCACGAGTATAATTAATGATTAAACGAACTTACCGTGGTACGTGAAGTTCTATCATAATTATACGAAGTGCTTAGTCTGAAAAGATTAGTACTAACTCCCACCCTCCCTAGGTCTCCCAAGATGTTAGGGAAATATCGTATGTGTTATTTTCTAAACTAAATGAAGAGCTAGCGACCGTCCGGTAGCAAGTAAGCGAGGTGTGGGGGGTACTTTAAAAAAAAAAAACTATTGTTGACTTCATGGCAACAATTTCTCTAAACTATAGTGTTGAAGTGGTGATACCTATGCGATACTACATTGTGTTCAATAATATTCTAATGTACTAATCTTTTCAGACTAAGCACTTCGTATAATTATGATAGAACTTCACGTACCACGGTAAGTTCGTTTAATCATTAATTATACCTTTAGCCCCATTGTGCCTTTTTATCTTTTCAGTATAAGTTTGAAATACTTTTCAGTCCTAAGACTGTTGAGTATGGAAGCCTTTTTTTTTTTTTTGTTGGGTCGAAAATCATCAAATAACCCCTCCCGCTCTTGGACAGAGCGAAAGGGAGTGTCAGACTTGTACTGACTAAAACCCACCCGTGTTCCTTCTTAGCCCTTTATGTCGAGGCCGCGGTTTCTCTTGTGAACAACCCGCAGTCCCCACGGGGAGCAGGGGGGGCCTTGCTTCGATCTCCGGGTCTGGCAAAGAGTTTTTTGGTTTTTCCATCACGAATTTCTTAGTAGCAGCCACGGAGGCTGGATTTGTGCCCAGTTAATGGCAATATAGGTTCGGCCCCTATTACATGGACTTTAAACATAATTAACGAAATGTGGGTTTATTAGCTACACCTGTAATCCTACGCACATAAATACGTAGGTACTTATGATAGATATATTCCCGTTGGGGCTGTGGATTATCGAAAGAGATGACGTGGCCTCGGCACAAGGGCGAAGAAGGAACATGGGTTGTTTTTAGTCAGTAGAAGTCTGACACTCCCTTCCGCTCTGCCCAAGAGCGGGGGGCCTATTTGATAATTTTCCAACAACACCCACCAACAAAAAAAAAAGATAGGTATCTTAGTACATTATGATCAGGGGTCTAACTTTAGAAGAATGATCATAATAGGATCTTAATATGAATCGTTTTAAAATTCGTAAAATGGTTACAGACGTAGGTACTTTTAAGAATAGTCCTTTTAACGCAATTCATGCTATGATCTGCTAAAGCGGCCATTTTAGATCCGCATGAGTTCGGGATATGGAAGAGTAAGGTAGGTACTTGCCGAACTTCAAGGACGTGACCTGCATGTGGTTTACATCTCTCTCTAAAGGTGAACGCGCACCTGACCGCGCCGCACTCGCCGCAGTCATCGCATTTTATAATCTTTGAACTCAGACCAACAAAAAAAGGAAGACGGCGCGCCACGAACATCAAAAGTGAAGTCAACTTTTTATCTATGTGTGTAGACAATGTCTCGTGAAGTCGTGACGTTCTAGGAGAAATGCGTGTGGTTTTAGTGTAGGTGTGTGCGTGAGCTTGTATGTTTACTTGCTATAGGTGCGTGGTTTTGTGACTTCACTGTTGGTGTTCGCGGCGCGCCGTCTTTCTTTTTTTCTTGGTCTGAGTCTTTGAAATAGTATACGGCATCGCGCACCTATCCGCGCCGAACCATCCGCATTTTCGATGGAAATGGACTTCGGAAATGGATGACTGCGGCGAGCGCGGCGAGTGCGGAGCGGTCGGGTGCGCGTTCACCTTAAATCGTCGGAATAATTTTGAAGTTCCGTAATAAGACTGTTGTTTTATACGGAGGTATTATCTAAATGTCACATAGGTAGTTCCTTGATGTGTTGGGTAAATATACACTATCTATTCCGATTTCTGATCTTGAGAATTAGAGATATGAGAGAGAATTGAACCTAAGAACCCTAAAAGCGGAAGGCTGCTTGTGACCGCGTCCGGTTTATTTTGCCATAACGGTCTTTACGACCTACATTTCACCGAATTGGGGGGGAGTCATATAAATGATTTCCCTTCGTCACCCCCTGTGACGTTTATGTGACTCCTCCCGCTCTGGGCTTTCTTACTGACTAAAATCCGTGTTCCTTCTTATGCCCTTTGTATTCCATGCCTAGGTAACTCTTTCGAATAAATTCTGCAACCCTAGTGGAACACTAGTCGCCGTGCGCGACCCGGGCATGGATTTGATCAGACAGCGAGCAAGGGGTTGTCTTACCTAATTACCGGGCCGGTTGTAAAGGTCAGGGAGGGAGGGAGGGAGGGAGAACATTTATGAAGATTACTAAAGGGACAACAAAAATAGTGTGCAAAAACAACCGACTTCAAAAACACCAAAAAGAGAAAAATAAACTTTTAAGAAGAAAAATCAGCTTCTGAAGTCGGTGACTTTTGTTTGTTTGACTTCATGTTTTTGCCACCGACTTCAGAAGCTGATTTTTCTTCTTAAAAGTTTATTTTTCTCTTTTTGGTGTTTTTGAAGTCGGTTGTTTTTTTTGCAAAAAAGTTTTTTTATTTTTTCATTTTTAGTTGTACCTATTTAGATAGATATATCCTATACAAATATTTACTAAGTATGCATTTATCATTCAACCAAGAAACCTAACCCTTAACCTTCAAGATTCAACTATTTTTTTTGCTTTCATGAGCATGAAGACAAGTGATGACTGCTAGATGCGAATACTTGAATAGCGTCAGAAAAAGCACGAAACACGGAATACGTGTCTATGATTTTCATATATAACAACTAAAAAAATGTGTATTGTACACATCTGCATACCCCCTCAGAGCATACAGGCGTGATGTTACGTCATGATAATGTATATTCAATAAACATCCAAGCGATTCCAGCAATTACGACAGATTTGCCGTCTATTTTTGAAGAGTTCCATTGTATATCTCCGAAGATCAGCACCAGATCTTCACCAAATTAAAATGGGAGTATACTCTTTCAAATAAAAAAAAAAATTTGAGAATCGGTCCACAAATGGGGGAGAAATCAGGTAACATACATAAAAAAAAATAAAAAAAAAAACACACGGACATATAACCTCCTCCTTTTTCGAAGTCGGTTAAAAATAAAGGCTGATCGTAATTATTTAATAAGGTCTTAAATATTTCCCCGCTGGGGCTGCGGGTTGTTCGAAAGGGATACCGCGGCCTCGGCGCAAAGAAGTAAGGAGGAACAAGTCAGTAGAAGTTTGACACTCCCTACCGCTCTGCCCAGAGCGGAGACACAATATAAGAAAAGGTCGTGAATATTTCAATAATACAGGAAAACCATGCCATAGTCATAGGTATTTATTTTTATTTGGAACGGACCCGCCACACTATTCCCAAACCACTGTAGCTCCTGAAAGCCAGAATCAACAGTGGCGACCACTAGAAAAGCGCCGAAGCAATGAAGCTCGATGAAGTCTCAGAGAAACAATTTAACAACTGTCTTGGATTCCGCAACGAAATCTATATCTATATCTATACATATAATAAAACAGTAAAAAAACTGTGTCTGTACATTGAATATATTAAAAAAATAATAATTGAGGGGGGTTTAGAAATAGTAATAGAGCAAGAATCCGAAAAAAAGAATCTGTCTGTTTGTCTGTATGTTTGTACACGCTAATCTTCGGAACTACTTGACGGATTTGAATGTTTTTTTTTTCGTTGTATAGGTATTAAGTCTGGGCAACATATAGGCTATAATTTATCTTATCTATACATATAATAAAACAGTAAAAAAACTGTGTCTGTACATTGAATATATTAAAAAAATAATAATTGAGGGGGGTTTAGAAATAGTAATAGAGCAAGAATCCGAAAAAACAATCTGTCTGTTTGTCTGTATGTTTGTACACGCTAATCTTCGGAACTACTTCTCGGATTTGAATGTTTTTTATTTCGTTGCATAGGTATTAAGTCTGGGCAACATATAGGCTATAATTTATCTTAGAAACTTCAAAATTTCCACGTGAACGAAGTCGCGGGCATCAGCTAGTTAATCATATGTGGAAAGTTCGCACGGGGAATATAACTACGTCATATTATTTTTTTTTTTAGTTCAACTTGCCATAATAGGTCTACAAGAATTTTACCCTTACCTAGGTAGACACGTCATCTACCGTCAGAGGAATTCAGAATATCCCTCAAGCTTGATTTTGCATAATAATAAATGCATGTCTAGACAATACATGTACATACGATGATACGTCATCATTAGGGAAAAATACTGCTTGCTCAATGTTACGCGTTTCGAAGAGCTAGCATTTTAAGTCTTACACCAGCATTGCCTTAAACTGAAAATAAGTTAACATAACATAATCCCTGAAGGGTTATGCAGAGGTGTACCTAATAGAAGGTACAGTTACAAGTAACAATCCCTACCCAAAAAAACAAAAAGAAGCCCACCTCTGGGAGGAACCCGCAATAATTCAGCACGCGGGCCCAGGTTGAGTTGGATACCACAGCTATTCTTCCTGAGAACCTATTTCTGGGACATGCTTCCGCACGATGGAAGTAGTCTTAGTCTCACCTTTAGTCCCTTTTCCTTATTTATATTTGTTTATTTATGTCTACATAATCGCCAAGAGCGCCACATCGTTTTGTTATCTCTTGTTACAACAGCCCACTGACAGTCATCTGACAGCCACCTGACAGCAAGCCACTCCAGCGACAAGCCCACGATAGCCATGCCAACCATAGCCAAGCCACTAACAGCCATAACTACCGGACGCCTCCGGTGGGGATAAAGCTTTATAATGCCCTGCAAGCTCATTTTCGCGGTCTTGTCGCACTCGATTGTAAGGGGAAGCTCTGCCCGAATAAAGTTATAAATCAGTTCCTGTTTATTATTTACCACTGTCGTAACACTCAGAAGTGGTATCGAAAACAAAAAACCTACGATTAAACGACGCTCTGATACATTTAAAAGTCAACGGTCACCTAGTACAAAGGACGAGGTCTAAAAATTCAAACGAAGAACGTTGATGCACACCGCCTGCAAGGAAAATATTGAAGAGTCGCCCATCCCAGAATCACAAGGCACAAATTGAAAAACCAGTCGACGATTTCTGGATGGAACACGAAGCGCCTGCCCTAAGTACCACATCGTTCATTCCATAATTTAACCCTGAAAACGAAGACTGCAGCCAGTAAGCACCTGCGAGACACTTCGAGTTACAAGAAGTATCCATCTTTCTGCCAGCAACGCTTCTACGGAAAATGAAGGCTACCTCAAGGTCGTCAACAGCGGGCCCACGGGACATGGAAGGGAGGAACCGTCCTACTTCACGCTGAGAGCTGCCAGGAACCTTGCATAAATAACAAGGTCAGTTAACATGCCAATATTTGCAAAATATTAGCCAAATGCCATTAGCCAAATATATTAGCCAGATGTGTTTTACCATGAAGTACCCCATGTGTGTTGATAATTATGCCAATCGTAGACAAAATTAGGTAATTTGGTAGGCCCGATAAGTAAATCTAATCATAGTCAGTTAATCAGTATATTATCTGGATACAAAAATGGTTTTAGTACCTAGTTGTGTAGGTGTACTAAGGAATTGAGAACTTAAGATGTACATATTTTATTTAGTTCAAGTGCGCATTAGATTATCCAACAACTCCAAACTAAATCATTTAGATATAAATACATAACTACAATAATTTCATCAAACTATTGTCGGTGGTAATAGCATTCCTTGGTGATCTCTTGCTACCGTCAGTCGGTATTCAAACAGGTTTAGACTTATTGGCTAAAGTTCTTGACAAATTGCAAACGAGGAACTTAAAATTTAATATGAGAAACCGTTATTTTTTACATAGGCACTTCTTATTTAGGTAAAATATCATGATTGTGATGACATTCAACCGGTTGAATTTAAGTTGATACATGTGTCTTAATTTTCCGTCTCGAGTAATGTAAACGAAGTGCGGCAATTTATTCTATCTAGTTCTATGTAGTTATTTAAGCGCCTAACAGACGTAAAACGCATGTTTTATAATGCGTAAAAGTAAATGGTTCACTGCAGTAAACAAAATCAGAAAAAAAAAAATGATATTTTTCAGGATACATGCTAGTGACATAGTGTTGTGAAAACATAATACAACTAACTTTGCTCGATAAAAAAAAATCACGAAGATACCTCTACAAATTTCTTTTAACGAGTAAAAACCATTCTTAAATACATGTCATCGTTCTGATTTTTTTGCCAAATGGTTCTACAAGCAACATACCGTACTAAAGTCATAGTGTTTTACTTTTTTTGGTCCAATCAATAGTTTTTTTTGTGGGTCGCAAAATGCCACTAATTTCGCACTATTTACTTTATTCTACTTTATTCTAACAGTATTTCAAACGGAGTTTGAACCACCACAAAACGAGTTGCTAATTTGAGGTAGCTTAAGCTCATAAGAAAGGCCATTCATAACTTTGCAATAACAGCTCGCTTGTATAACAAACTAACAAAAAAATAATACGATGTGGGTATGAGTATGACTATGAGGCAAGTCACATAAAACTTGTTAATATGGAAGTTAAAAAAAAAAAAAAATTGTGATTATTATTATACGATCCTAGTTTCCCAACAGAAATTCACACGTATGCAGCAAGGTATATTATTTTATAAAAGCAGATTGACGGTAGTTTGCGCCCTGTCCTTTAGTTTAGTCGCGTTACCAGTCGGAAAGAGTGTTTATCATGATTTTGGACTTTAATCCCTTGCAGTTATGAAATTGTTGCGAAGATAACGTATAAGTGTTATGTAAAAATATCCATGTAATTTCGGACTGTACTGCAGTGCGCGATACAATGACTAAACGTGATCTTATGCCATGCATTGCCTGATATTGCAAACAAAAGCCAAGTCAAGCACGACAAAACCAAAGCTAAAGTTAAAGTCTATGCCTGTCTTTGCTTCTGCCTTAGGTAAGTAGATCGTTTGATGAATGCCGTTTAATGTCATGTGCCATTTAGAGGATAACGATTAGTTCAGTACAATGCAATGACAAGATGAAAAGCCAAAAAGTTGTATTGTTTTACTGCAAAGTGGATGTACAGATAGTGATACCTATAGTGAATAATTGTGTAACCGTTGATAGTAGCCTATAACGTAAACAAATATTTACGGGACCCGATTAGTTGTGTCAAACTTCGCGCGATGGAAAATATTAAAAAATGCATCATAAATTTCTGAGTTCCATAAATTACCCGATTTAAACGTAAATATTATTATGTAACGTCATGTTTACATTGTGCTTACGGGAAAGGCGATACGGAAGGAAAGAGGGCCAATGACATCCAATTCCTATATCAACTGACTGAACCAATGGAAATAGTAAATATCGATAATTTGAGCCCTTCTGGCTAAACAAAAAAGGAGTACCAGTTGGTACATGTTTATATTGACACATTATGCTTTCACTAAATTCGTTGTTTCTGAACCAACGCGTACTGTCAATAATAATATGTGGTGACAATTAGTTTAGATCGCAATTATTTATTCAGATCACATTGTTTCCGACCATGGCAAGGTCTTTACGAGTAGATATTTCAAGAAGTTTGTAACGGAACAGCAGTTTAAAAATACGTTAACTGTTAACAGCTATTGAGTGTCCTAGGTTTGCTAGGAAGAATAATATTAATGAAGTCTATTTACAATCATTTTTGTTAATCTAACTTAGCGCTAATAATACATGTAGCAAGTTAAATTTTAATTTGAATATGGTGATAAAACCGAGGTCTCGAAACTAGGCTACGCCTGTAGGTATCTTGGGGGCCAGAGTATCATTATCTTAGCATTAGTGCTTAATAGCTTAAAAAAAAAAAAAGTATTCATGGTGTTGATGGGGTTAAAATTAAATGGTGTTGTGTAAAAGTAATGAAGTTTTGCCATCGACACGCTAAGAAGCATGTGTATGAGTACCTACATGTGTGTGTGCGTGTGTCATATTGGTTACATTGTTACTTTCGTTTCTTTATACGATAGTTTGGCAAAACATTTTAGCTATCTTTTCTTATATGAAAAGTGTTTCATGTTGTTTTTAATGTCTCTGATTCTACTTTTAATGAGTAGGTCGAAGTGTGGAAGGCACTATCGCACAATTCACGGAACATAAGGAAGCATCTCATTAGGGGGACAATAGGTTACCAAACATAATTTGGAGTTTTAATAATACTGTTAATAATAATACAACAGGGTACCTATAAGCCTATGAGCCTTACGATTTATCCTAGACCGGGTTTCTGATCCAGTGCAATTTAGAAGCGATAGGGTTATCTACTACTCGAATTAGAAAAGCTGGAAAGAAAATGGGACGTAACTTAGATACAAGGCGAAAAATAATAATAGCTGCTAATAGTGTGATTTACAAAAATCGGTGATTACGCACATTGGCGCCAGGCGCTGACTACCAGCGGCAACAAGGTCAATGCTGATAACATCACGCTTGTAATGCCCGAAGGGTTAGATAGAGGTGTACCCATGAGTACACACACTTAGTAGTATACAGTAAAGTTTAAGTCCCATGCAATAGGGGGCGAGCCTGTTGCCAAGTTAATTCTTGTATGTTAGAGGATTTATATTCTGGCCCACATTAAGTGATATTGAGGAGTTAGGTAATGATTGACATAAACTAAGAAGTACAAAAGGTCATAATATAATTATGATACAACGGGTTTACAGGCTTAGTATCCGTTGATTCCTTATGACTATATCGTAGCGATGCTTATATGTCTGATAGCACCAGTAGTGTGGATGAACAATTGAATACCGAAGATTTCATAAATCTTCTTGAGAGATCAAAGTTTATTGCCCCACTTTAACTTGGTTTTTTTGAGCTGACTTGTAATCGTTGTTTTGTGGTTCCCATTGCGGGAGCAATTGTTTCAGGACGGCCGAATGTTACAACAGCCCACTGACAGTCATCTGACAGCCACCTGACAGCAAGCCACTCCAGCGACAAGCCCACGATAGCCATGCCAACCATAGCCAAGCCACTAACAGCCATAACTACCGGACGCCTCCGGTGGGGATAAAGCTTTATAATGCCCTGCAAGCTCATTTTCGCGGTCTTGTCGCACTCGATTGTAAGGGGAAGCTCTGCCCGAATAAAGTTATAAATCAGTTCCTGTTTATTATTTACCACTGTCGTAACACTCTTTTTTCACTACATGTTTTGTTAAGAATTTCTTTAACTGTTTGTTTTTCCGAATAAAGGAAATAGCAATGAACATAGCAAACGTAGTAATAGGAAACATTTGGAAAATTAAGGTAAAATTATTCCATTCAGTGAGAATTTGCATAAATTCATTTTGGCTTATCACATTTTATTTGTTGTTCCGTGGTCCTACCGTAAGCGGAAACCACTATATGCATAAACGTACTCACTAATAAAGTTGTTGTAATGCACAGTCTGGGAGTTTGGTATACAGCCAAGAAATTATCATATTATTTACGCTACTGTAGGCTAAGGAAATAAATTTCCTGAATAGTGGTAACAGAACAGTCAACATAGTGCTGGTACTCATCACTCTTAAATACTGTTAACGTTAACCCTAACTAAGGGATTCGTTGGGGATAATTAATTAGCATTGCGAAAGTCCTATTTATTTGGGCACGCATTATTCTTAACGAAAGGTCAGTGTAGGTACTCCTTCGTTCCTGCTTCACTCTTCAGGGTATCTACAGTACAGGTATGAAGTAATGTTCTGTTGTATTGAGGAGTCTAGGTATTATTCTCAGCGCGTCGATGGCAAAAAATAATTTTGGCCCAAAATTCAGCTATGCGTACTCCGTTAAGTCGTAAAGATCGTCAAGTGTGCAAGTGTCAGGGTATGCAGCGCAAGATGGAAGGTGGTGCAGGTATAAGATCAATAGGCCGAGCAAATAAGTTCCCAGCAGGTCGACATACAGTCAGCAGCAGCATTTAGAAGCAAATTTCGCCTACTGTATTGATCTAATTTTCAAGTGTAACGAAACTAATATTCTGGAATTCATATTATCATAAAGTAGAGCATACCTCAGAGTTACAATCGTTATTTCACGAGAAATTAGCGTTTGAACTTTGCCAGATGTATTAATATTAATACTCGCGACTGTACATCAACAACTTTTCAGCCAGCAGTCTGTGGCTTGAGTCTTAGTCATTATGTACTCTTTAAAATTGAAAATACTGATTTACCGTAACACTTAATTATTTCTTTTATAGTCACAATGTTTTGTAATCACTTATGTCCGATTGCTTTGCCAAGAGCCCTTTTTTAAGATTTAGTACTCTATGTAGATGAATACCATGAGAAAGTGGATGGTCCCCGGGAGACCCGCATATGTGGCACTAGACGCACTTATTTATTGTAATACTTAAAATAATTTCAATCAACCCTACTTAAATAACATTATTGAAGATGAATGCCCGTTCTCACTAATTATAATGAATGTCACCTACTTAAGTGTTTTATTGCATAAATAACGAACACCTTACTTACTCTCCTCAAAACGTTGTCGAGAGCCTGATCGAAGAACTAACACAAGCATAATAGCGTTTTACGCAAAACGTAGTCCGCCCCGCTCGCTAACGAACCTCAGCCTCGGCGAAACGTTTGGTATATAAACATAAAAGATCCTTCCTTACTGTTATTCAGTCCATGTCACTTGCTGTAATTACCTAATTACAGCAACATTGTAATTGTTTCATAGTATTAAGTTCTTGGGCCTTTTGTGCATTTTTCTTTTCTCAAAAGTTGGATTGGATTTTTTTGTTTCAAAAATGTCAAAAGTGGTATTGTTTTTGACAGTCATGTCTTTGACAGTGGATTCCTATTATTGTTGGATTACCGAGATTAACACTAAGATGTTGAGTCAGGGCCCACACAACTACAACGAGTTGCGTCCTAACGATGAAGTTGATACTCCGGCCGTCGATAAACGAATCAATTTAATATTTCCGGGTAAGTGCTTTTTGTTTTTGTGAGAAGCGGTGGCCCAGTGGCAGCAGCCACAACTTACGAGCAGCAAGTCGTGTGGGTTCGAACCCAGTCAGGCGCATTACTTTGTGTA
The DNA here is from genome assembly GCA_949775195.1 of Diarsia dahlii. NCBI lineage: Eukaryota > Metazoa > Arthropoda > Insecta > Lepidoptera > Noctuidae > Diarsia > Diarsia dahlii. The sequence goes on along the minus strand of OX459210.1, from coordinate 5,868,271 downwards.
ATTTATTTCATGACCACTCAAAGACTAGAACCAAAAAATTCGAAGACATGTGACATATACAAACCCGCACTGGGTCTGCGTGGTAGATTATAGGCCATTTCGTCTCATATAGAGGAGGCCCGCAGTGTCCCAGTAGTGGGAACATTTAACTTAATTAAAATGCATTTAGGTTAACTGTATTGTCGATTCAATCAAGTCGAAAAATCGACGTATTTACGTTACGTTTACGCTGCGCGCTCGTGTTAGGCTCTCTGTTCGTACCGTGCTAACAAAACCTTAGGTAGCCCAAAAACTCTTTAATTTAATGGGATTTAATAAACTAAGAGGGCTGTATTGACGATTTTATTTATTTATTACTAACAGGTACACCAACAGTACATACATTTCACACTGAATAATAAAAATATACCGGTTAGGGTTCTGATGTAAGTACCAATTACAGGTACACACAATAAAGCTATCATCGTAAATTATACAATTGAAATTTAAACATAAAATTATAGAAAACAAAACGTTTTTACTTAAACTAGTGAGATCAAATAATTAATCATAATTAAAATTAACTTACACTAATAAAAATAACAGTATAGATAGTTTAGTATAAAAGTAATATAACAAAATTAAATTTTTAAATGTCGGTTCAAGTGAGACCTTAACAGGCTTTTGAACTTCGGTAGGGAACCAAAGAACACATCCAAATCAGGTAATTTCGAGTTGAGTTCGTTGTATTGTATGCACATTCTTGATATTGGTGAGTGTCTCCCAATGTTACTCCTACTGGCTGGCGGTTCAAACAATCTGGAAATTGGCTGTCTGGGACGATTGTATGGGACTGACAACATGACACGTTCTAGCAACTGTTCGCATTCAATTTGACCATTGACAGTCAGTCAGAGAAAAACTAAGTCATGGACAGTGCGACGGTTTCGAAGGGACTCCATTTGAAAGATCGCCAAACGTTGCTCATATGGACATCTGTGGGATATTCCTGGAGACATGTAAGCAATATGCCTTGTAAATGCTCGCTGGATGTTCTCGAGACGCTGCGAATGTACAGTATACATAGGATTCCATGCTATACTGGCATACTCTAACTGACAGCGTACCAGTGCCTTGAAAAGGATAATCTTAGTTATTTTAATGATTATAATTCTATAACTGCATACGTGTCAAGTAGGTGAATCATGTTTTTTTCTAACATTTAGCCTGACGCTGACTTGCAAATTGCAAAAAATGAATTTGAATTCCGGAGCCTACCCAAATATTGAAGAACCCCCCCCCCCCCCCGCTCTTGGGCAGAGCGAAGGGGAGTGTCAGACTTCTACTGACTAAAAACCAAACCCATGTTCCTTCTTCGCCCTTGTGTCGGAGCCGCGTTATCCTTTCGATAATCCACAGCCCCGACCGCCCGACCCGACCACAGGCCCGGAGGCTACCCTGGCACTTTCACCCTAAGAGTGGATGAAGCATAGATTGAAAGTAGTTCACCCGTGACGCTTCGTCAATCGTCACTCATAAATAACTTTTTGTGCTTATCCGGAACCAACAAAAGTTAAAAAAATGCATCGTAGTAGAACAAGGAAGTACGAACAAATAATCGATGAATCGTAACCTGTTTAATTAAAGAATACAATTACAGTACTTGAACAAAGATAAATCTTCTTTGCAGTAACTAGCTATTTAGTAGAATTTAATTTCCTGACTGCACCCGGTTGTTCCTCGGAAAGCACGTTAAGCTTTGGTACCGACTGCCATATATAATAATATATAGCTTTTTGGCAGTCGTTACATGTAGTCATTGCAATTGGCTTTAAAGTCTGACAACCAGTCTCACCCAGTACTAACTGGGTTGTGGAAGTCAGATAGGCTGTCGCTCTATGTAAAATACTGGTAGTTGGGAAAGTGCTAGGCCGATGATGATTGCTGCACCGAGTTGACTCGGTTAAGTTAGATAAAGAACTTATGTGGAACTAACCTAACCTAACAAAAGGAGTACTTAAGCAAGTAAAGATCGGTTTATTTGAAGATATTGACTTCATTAATTATATTTCGTCGCTTTATCTGAAGAGATTCTCTTACCAGTAGTTCACTACAAAATGTTTGGTTGACAAGGGTCCGTTTAAACCTTGTATGTAATTTCATCATCATCAGTCTATATTGTTCCCACTGCATTGACTAAGGCCTCCTCACTAGGAGAGGGATGGGCTATTAATCCACCACATGAGCCCAGTGCGGGTTGGTAGATGTCACATATCTTCAAATATTTTGGTTCTAAGATATACCTAAGTATGCCGGTTTCCTCACGATGTTATCCTTCACCGTTTTGAGAGCAGTGGTGACGAAATAAATTTCACGGAGTAGTGCCCCTGCCTGAGTTCGAACCATGGTTAGGTGTGTCATTTGACCGTCAATTATTCAGTGATTGGGGGAAGTAAATTTTTCTTCAAATTACCACTATGTTTTGTTTAACCTAACTTACGAGTTCTAGTGATTATTGTGATTGGCGTGAAAACACGTCTCCTACCACGTTTGTTTTATATTTACCAAATAAGATAAAGTGTAATATATAGTACAGGACCTACACTGTAATCAGTTTGATAAGGCATAAGTATAAGGTACCTATAATATATATATTTCCTTAATATAGTTGATTAAATATTGTTGCCTTATTTATTCAGTGGTCGCAGGAGCTAATGCTGAGTATGAGGTCCTGGTTTCGCTCTGTAGTTTGCTCGAAGTGTGGTTGGGTTTTTCGGCTTCGAAATATTTTGTCATTTGGCAAAACAAACAGAAATATTAATATTATTATATTAAGTTTACACAGCCAGCACAGCCTTAAAACGTCTTAAAATTATAATGAACAAATATTTGAGCCCATTTTGTGGGGTTTTTAAACATACCTGGAGAAAAAGATATGATATTATTATGTTGAAACTTAAACTCAAGTCCTTGCTCATTACATAACACCAGCAGTCGCCCCAACGGTCTCATTGGGACACAGACCCAGGTCTCTGAGTGGGCATTTATCCACACTTGCGTGTCTAGTTAGTAAATGTCACATGTCTTTGTTTTTTTCTTTCGTATCTTTATCGTTAATTGAAGGTAACTAGCACTTCTTGCATTATATAGGATGGTAATTAATTCGTAAGAATAAACATTAAATGTTTTATTCTTATAGTCAACAACAATTCTACAATAGGGGATCGGACAAAAAAAAACTAATTAGTCCGTCAGATAGATTTCCAAAAATTATTGGACACGTATTTTTTCTTTTTTCACGTAAACTTAAAATGAAGACGATACAGTGCTTCGAAAACTCGTGTGACGTCATATGATAGTACATTTTGACCACACAAGTGACGTTTCAAGCCCCACTCCAAGATCTTTGACGTGTTTTATCTTCGTCATTTTTTATTGATTTGATAAAACAAAAAACACGTATTCAATATTTTTCGATAATCTAACTTACGGACTAAACAGAATCATATTATTTTGACCCAGTCCGATCCCCTATTCTACATTTTATTAAACGCAGTCGGCTGATTTGAAAGTTGAAATATACTTATTGGTCTAGTGGTCACCAGCGCGACTGACTGCTAATCCTGTTTTCGATTCCCGGATTGGGATTATTGTTATTAAGTTTTCCATTAGGAATTTGCCAGTAGCAGTCACGGAGTTTGGATTTGTGCCCCGTTGATGGCAATAGGTTGAACTCCTAATACAGTTCTTAAAAGAAATAACCAGTGAAATCTGGGTGTACTGTTCGGTACATCTCTGCCTAAACCTTCGGAGATAACGTTGATGTTTCTGACCAAAACTGTATCACTTCTAGGAACAAAGTGGTGCGGAGCTGGTAACGTGGCCGACAACTACGACGATCTAGGAGAAGAGGTGGAGGCTGACACGTGCTGCCGGGAACACGACCATTGTCCTGACTTGATTGAAGGCGGCGGCACCAAGTACAACCTCACCAACCATGCTTTTTATACAAGGTACTGTTGAAGGCTTGTTGTTGTTTGTTGGTAAATAGATCAAGCTTGATATTTCGTTGGACACTAATGTTGAGGTCCCACGCTGGGCGCCATTTCATTGATCACTGTCGATTTCTGACGCTTAACTCGGGTCACTGTTAGTTTTGGTGACTATTACATAATAGATATGAACGACGTTCACCTGCACTTTGTGTTTTTAGATCATTGAGTGAAAGATGACGACTGCTGTAATCTAGTATCTGTGGATCGATTCTGTAGTGTTTTTCACTATTGATTTAATGAATGAGTTAATGATGCTGACTGAAATGCAAAACTGATTAGAAAGTTAAGCGTCTGACATAATGGCATAAGTCCCACCATGGGCGCCATTTTATTTGTAGAGTCCCAAGCTGGGTGCCATTTCATTTTTAGAGTCCCAAGCTTGGTGCCATTTCACTTGTAGAGTCCCAAGCTGGGTGCCATTTCATTAGTAGAGTCCCAAGCTGGGTGCCATTTAATTAGTAGAGTCCCAAGCTGGGTGCCATTTCATTTGTAGAGTCCCAAACTGGGTGCCATTTCATTTGTAAAGTCCCAAGCTGGGTGCCATTTCATTTGTAGAGTCCCAAGCTGGGCGCCATTTCATTTGTGGAATCCCAAGCTGGGCGCCATTTCATTTGCTGAATCCCAAGCTGGGCGCCATTTCATTTGTAGAGTCCCAAGCTGGGCGCCATTTCATTTGTAGAATCCCAAGCTGGGCGCCATTTCATTTGTAGAATCCCAAGCTGGCCGCCATTTCATTTGTAGAGTCCCAAGCTGGGCGCACTTTCAACATTTTTGTCGTAACTTCGTCGGAAGCTAATGTTGAACTCCAAGATTTTTAAACTAAAAGAATACAGCTTTTTAGCATTATTCACAATGTGAATCAGTTAACAGCAGCGTTGACATAGACTACGCGCCCAAGTTGCTGCCGATCAAATCTGGCTAGATGAGGTATAATCGACCCATCTCTGATTGAATGTGAGTGTGGAGCCCCAACACAGGACATGCTAGACCTTCTCTCTTGCCCATCGTGTCCAACTTATTGCACGTTCAAACACCTAAACGAGACAAAAGAAAAAACTGTCCAGGTTGCTACCTACTGGGCGGACAAAATTTGAGTTGTCGAATCGAAAAGAAGAAGAAGAAGCGTTGACATAACATATTATTTTGTTAGCAAAGACAATAAGTACCTGGGTATATTAGGTTAAGGCGCTTTGCACATGGAGCAACTATTGCAGCAACTGGCAACTGGCAGCTAGCTGTTTACATATATTTCAATTGGACTGCGCACACGTAGCAACTCGAATTTCGGGTTCCGGTGATCGTGAACTGTTGACAAACACATGTGCAAAGCGCCTAAAGGACACATTACTGACACTATTACTTATTTTCAGATTAAACTGCTCTTGTGATAATAAATTCCTCGAATGCCTGAGGGCAGCGAACACGAAGACGGCGAAGTACATAGGAGTAATATACTTCAATACATTGCAAACAAAATGTTTTAGAGACGACTATCCAGTCGAAGGATGCGTGAAGAAAGGAGGGTAAGTTCAGATATATTTTTGATGAATACTACTGTTGAGCATAAGGTTCTGGGTTCAATTCCCTGGGTTCCTGGTTTTTGCATCAAGATTTTTTCAGTAGCAGCCTGAAGGCTGGATGTGTGCCCTATTAAGGGCATTAGGGTGGCCCCTTTTAAACTGATAAAAACACCCATAGTGTTTGTACACACGGCGTACAATAAGAGATCTGTATAAACTGGTTTTTGTATAGCTTGATTGGTCGTCGAAAGTGCACCTATTAGGATATTATTTAGGGTTATTATTTTCCCTTTTAGGATTAAAATGTGATATTAAGTTTATGTTTAAGTGTCAGTAATTCAAAAGCCGTATCGAAATGAGTCATAATTTCTCTTATACGATTCTTACTCTTATTGTCTTTAAATATTTATTCGTTTTATCACTCATCAACCGTGTATTTATACAGGTGGTTCAAAACAAAATGTGTGGAATATTCCTACAACACCACCAGTGACAAGGTCTACCAATGGTTTGATGTGCCAGACTTCTGAAGAAGATTCAAGTCTAGTCGATAATAATAATTTAAGTGAAAGGTGTATGATAATATTCATTGATAAGTTATTGGTAGCTTTCAATGGGTTTTGTAAATATATATTTTCCAAAGAGAAGATAGATAAGATAAGCACGAAAAATTAAGGCTTTTCCTTTATAAATCTGCTTATGTTTGTAATAAATAAAAACACTAGACTAGCTTTATGGTAAGAAAATGGATGTCGTAGCAGCCTATTAGGAAAGGAAGGTGTAGCTGAAGTAAAGGCCCTGAATTATTTTGTTGATAACGGAGATCTATTTGAACAAAATTACTATCTGATACTTTGACAATGATATTTAGACAATTAGAAAAATTTATAGAATTTTGGGGTTTAAAATAGATAAGGAACTTGATATTTGAAATTGTGTAACTGAGGGTGATTGGAAGATGGGTGCAAAGCTTTAAGGTGAAGATAGTATAGACAATTTAGGACCATTTAAGCCATGGTTGTCTTAGACGAAGTCTTACCAAATTTTTTTAACCAAATTTTTAAGTTTTTTTTCGGAAATTCTCAAAATTTAATGAAAACTGCATAATTATGGCCAAATTGAATGATAAATGAATTAATTTTTTATTTATTTAATTAAAGTAATGTGTAAGCAACCAAGCAAAACATGTTTTAGGCTTCTGTGTCATTAGACATTTTTTTTACAGATATTTAAAGCTCAGAAAAAATAAAAAATTTGTACAATACGTCTTTTAAACCTTATTTAAAAAAAAAACGGAGGGTGCTTTTTTTGTTCAAACCTTTTTGAAGACATGCTTGATAATCGCTCTTTCTTTTGAGGTATCATTTATGCGGATATCTTACAAATTATTGAAATTAGGACCTAATAAACCAAATCGAGGGAGAAATTTTAAATTTTAGGCAGTCTAACAAAACACAAAATTTTTGCTTAAAAGAATACTTTATGTGCTCGAAATGATAACATTGTTCAATTCTAAGAATTTTTGGCACATGCAGGAACCAATTGAGGGGAACCCATTGAGGGGATTCTCTAAACAATGGCCACCGAGCGCGGTGCGACGGCATTTCCAGGTAGAACGCCCAATGAATAGCAAAAAGCGATAAAGAGTTGGTTTTTACAGCAAAATGGTCTTAGTTACTGAGGCAACAAAGTCGTTTTTCTTTAGTCAGGGTCAGTCGGTCTGTGATGAAGCCGTTACATCTTTTACTTATTAGTCAAACTACTGCCCTTGTGAGTGGACGTTGTCGTGTTGATTCACAATTTACCGTGTTCAGTTGTAGCCCTTTGCGTTCCTGCACGTGTTGTTTGCGTTAGTTTTGAACTTTTTTGTTTCACCGTGTCCAGTCGTAGCCTCGCGCTCCTGCACGTGTTGATTTTTGACTTAATTGTGTTGAGTTGACGTTTAGTGCGCTCCTACGCCGTTTTTCTTAATTGTTAAGTGACTATGGCTACTTTTTCCAATCAAGAATATGCGGATATCGTATTTATGTACGGTAGAGCAGACGACAATGGATCTTTGGCGCGACGGATGTATCAAGAGCGCTATCCGAATCGCAGGATACCGAATGTCCGAGTGTTTTACAACACGTTTCGTCGTCTTGCCCAAGATGGGTTTCACCGCGTGGAACCTGGAGTCAACCCGGGCAGACACGAAACTGCCGTCGACGAAGACATTTTAGCAGCATTTCAAGCGGATCCTACTACCAGTACTAGAGCAGTAGCTCGAAATTTAAACATTTCTCAATGGAAGGTGTGGCATACAATGCACCAAAATGATAAGTATCCGTTCCATGGCAGGAGTGTGCAAGGTCTAGTAGAGCAAGATCCTCAAAGAAGAATTCAGTTCTGCCGTTTCCTCCTCAACAGAGACATCGAAGATGCGTGGTTTCTGAAATCAATCTTGTGGACGGATGAAAGTAAATTTTCAAGGGAAGGTATTACAAACTTTCACAACATCCATGAATGGGCCGACGTAGACAACAATCCACATTTTAAGAAGCAGGTGTCATTTCAGATGAAATTCTCTGTGAATGTATGGGCTGGAATAATTGGCAGAACATTGATTGGGCCCCACTTTTTGCCTGATCGATTGAATGGCGAAAATTATTTGCAATTTCTGCAAATTGATTTACCACTGCTGATAGAGGAATCAGGTGTCCCGATCTTCGAAAGAGACCGAACAGTCATCTTTCAGCAAGACGGCTGTCCAGCGCATTGGACTTTAAATGTAAGGGAACACCTCAACAATTGCTTTCCTGATAGCTGGATCGGCAGGGATGGACCCATCCCTTGGCCCGCTCGCTCCCCAGATCTGACCCCGTTGGACTTTTTCGTGTGGGGCCGGGCCAAGGAACTGGTGTATAACAACAAAGAAATTAACACTAGAGAAGAATTGATACAAAGAATAAATTCAGCGTTTGAGACAATGAAGCAGGAGATGATGTTGAAAATAACGACTACAGAAGTTAGAAGACGGGGCCGTGCTTGTATTAGGAATCACGGCCGTCATTTTGAACATGAAAAATAAATAATTTTAATTCAAATGTTGTTTTAATTAGTCTGCCTAAAATAAAAAAAATTCTCCCTCTAATTGGTTTGTAGGCCCTAATTTCAATAATTTGTAAGATATCCGCATAAATGATACCTCAAAAGAAAGAGCGATTATCAAGCATGTCTTCAAAAAGGTTTGTACAAAAAAAGCACCCTCCGTTTTTTTTTTTGAATAAGGTTTAAAAGACGTATTGTACAATTTTTTTATTTTTTCTGATCTTTAAATGTCTGTAAAAAAAATGTCTAATGACACAGAAGCCTAAAACATGTTTTGCTTGATTGCTTACACATTACTTTAATTAAATAAATAAAAAATGAATTCATTTATCATTCAATTTGGCCATAATTATGCAGTTTACATTAAATTTTGAGAATTTCCGAAAAAAAACTTAAAAATTTGGTTAAAAATATTTGGTAAGACTTCGTCTAAGACAACCATGGCTTAAATGGTTCTAAATTGTCTGTACTATCTTCGCCTTAAAGCTTTGCACCCATCTTCCAATCACCCTGTATAAGGCGCAGTTTTGCATCTGCGTCAAATTTCTGGGGGTCATACTCATTACTCATCATTATGAACAGCATTTTCTATGGGATCGACCATGAAAATCGCGGAAAAAAAACAGCTGTTCCATACATTTTGACGAGTAATGCGAACATAATTATAGGGAACAGCTGTTTTTTTTTTTCATTTTCTGGGTTGGTTCGATAGTAAAAGTTGTTCATAATGATGAGCACAATGACCTCCTAAAATTTGACGCTGATACAAAACTTGCACCTTGTATAGTTTCCTCGTTTAATCTCCTTCCTTTATTATTGTTAGCAACTGTAAATAAAATCTTGATAAATAGTTATGAGTATATTACTGAATGAATTTTATCATCTTTTGGGGTTAACATTTTTATTATATTTATTCATCTAGGCCTTATCTGCTACGTTTACTTACGCTTACCTTTGTTTCCCCATAGACTCTCATGACAGCTACGATATAAAAACCTTATGATGTAATATAATTTATTTGTTTGTGGTTAAGTATTATAGAAATACAATAAATAAAGAAGCGGCATTCGTATTATTTATTTCTTCCAGCATATTTCATTGGTACATTGTTAGAGATTTTGCCATAATTCATTAGTATATAAGTAATATACAACTCTTTATATTAAATTATGCACACATGAATGCACGATTAATATACATAATTTATATTATCTCATAGGTATAAATAACCATACATTTAGTTACACATGTGATAAAAGATATGAATACAGATTTATAACAATATATAAACAAGTGAACAACTTCGAACTGTGTCGGAAACAACACTAGAATATTCTTTATTAATGATAGAAAAACTTCAAATACGGGTTATATATAATATAATGTAGATATGTAGCAGTGCTTAGCTAAAACATTGGAACGCGGGCGCACGCATGATTATGTACAACCAGATAATATACATACATAGTTAAACATCGTAGTGGACTAAACTGTGGGGTTATATACTTTACGAGTGATTAACACTAGGAATCGCAAGCTAAATCTGGATTTATACGTGAAAAGGTTGAAATACACGAGAGCGAGAACTTTGTTTGGATAGATACGAAGCATTATAAAGGACTTAAAGAGAATCCCTTGTACGAAGTGAGCAATCTCCGAGTAGCCTACGTCCAAGCGACCTTACCGATCAATATGTACAACAACAACTTTAGAACAATTATAAATTATTTAGATCCTTCAACGTCGCCATGTATGCGTCCTAGTAGGTTCCTACGATACATAGGTTAGGTCGATTGGTTTCATCAATTATTCAATATAATATTAGTTATTCAAAAGTATGAAACGTCCATGGTTTCAATTTATATTTTGTTTCTCTAACAACTTTGTGTCGCAATGAAGTATATTAATTTTAACGAATTCGATATATTTTCTAAAAGTAATAATATTTCATGCAAGCAGTCTTGTGTCAGGTGGAAACGACGCTAACATTTCGCTGTTATGCCATTTTTCCACGCCAACAGATTTTACGATAAGAATTAATTCACATTCTATTATTGTTTTTATTAAAAACTCCATATCAAAATTGTATGAAACTCTCTTGAATGAAATAAGCAAAGGTTAACTCAGAAACCAAATTGTTTGTAAAGAAAACAGGGGTTTTGATCAGCGTTTGTTTTGGTTAAACAATAAAATTCATTTCTTAAAAACCTTTGCTCATTTAAGCTTAATGAAAAAGCTGGCGAAGAATGCTTTGACAAAATATACATTGATATAGATGAAACAAGTAGTTCAACAAATGTTCAGATACTTCAACTGATAGAATGACGCAGTACTGTTTAGTAAGTAGGTATTATATTAAGAATGATAAAGATGGTATCACGTCTACTATCACAGAATATTATTATTTCGAGAATAATCAAAGAACCAGCATATAAATTTAATGCGCTTACACAAATTTTCTTATTTAAAATATCTTTATCATGTAAGTATATTGAGTTACAGCAGTTGGATATTACAAACGGGTATTTGCAAATCTCAGTAGGCACCTATACTTACATTTTCCCAAGATTTACGTGTAATCAACTGTCGTATAGTATTGTAATATAAGTTATTTAACTTAATGAACAGGATTTTAGATTAATATTATGTATTTTTTTTACATAGGGGAACGACTTATCTATATAGATGACTTGATGATGTATCAACTGCGGTATGGTAACCGAACTTCGATTTCACAATGTTATATTCTGAACATGAATGGACTTTATAGGATAGTTAAAGTTTCGTTTATAGAAATTCATTAACAGATAGTTTTGATTCACTTTTTGGTCAATGGGACGGTCACAGCAGCATACTGGTGCCTGCAATATTGCTCGAGTTATTGAATTTTATTTAATATACATTTGTATTGACAACATTTAAGTATAATAATGGATTAGTTCTTACATTGAAATATGGTGAAATAAACATTTAAGATTCAACTACTCATTTAGGATACATTCAGGTAACACAGCTAGCGATCAAAAACGTAACGTAGAAAATCACAACAATTCTATGCCATAAGGATCGTGTAGTTATAACTAGGTATATAATAACTTTACGAACTGTTCCTACACATAATAAATAATGCGGATCCAATAATGTGTAAACAATTCACTCGATATCATACTCTAACCTAACAGGTGGACACGAGCCCAAGATATAGAAAGCATCGGAATACACGACTAACCGGGTGTTCGGGTGTTACAACTCCAACCGTGGATGCTATAAGACAGCACTAATACTCGAATATTCACTAGACTGTGCGTTTATTGAAATTTGACTATGTACAACATCTCCTAAGTGCGGTACCAAGTACCGGCGCGTCGAGCGGCCTACAATAGAATAGTTTCTACAACCGAGCCGAGCAGCACGGCCAGCCGCTGCAGCATCAGCCAGGTCACAGCAGCCGCGAGCCCGCGCCCGCGCGCCCGCTCCGCCGGGATTATTTGCCGCCGAGGCCGAACTTCATGAAGATGAGCTCTTTGCCCTTGCTGAGGATGTCGCCGCCGGGAGCGGTCATCTCGGAGAACTTCTGCATGAGGTTGGGCTGCTGCGCGGGTGTGGAGGCAGAGGGCGGCTGCACACCCGGCGCAGGCACGACGGCTGGGCCAGCGCGGCGCGCGGGCGACGCGGGCGCGGCCGGGCCGGGCGGCGGCGCGGCCGGTGCCTGGCCCGGCGACTGCGCCGTGGGGGTCCCGGCGTTACCAGCGCTCGTGCGCGCGATCGTGCTCGCCGCCTGCCCGCTCCCCGCGCCTCTCCCCCTCGCCTGTTCGCCAAATTCAAGTCACACACAGCACTGTTAGCTACACTTACCGTCTTATCTGATTACGAAACGTTTCCGATCGACTTTACACAATGGTCATCATGTGTTTGTAAGCTTTAAATTATTTCCGAAACGGTTTACAAAACAGATAAAACAGTCAGGTAATTAAGATTCATATTCAATTAGCGTGAATTTAATGCAACAAGCAATCAATCGTTAATATGACTGGGACAGGTGTCTAGCTCAAAGATCTTGTCAAAACTCTGATAGATTATTCAAGTTATATAAGTATTGGAAGAAATAGATATTACATTTAGAATATTAGGTCTCATTATGCGTGTCTTAAAATATTTACTTATAGGTAAATAAAATACACTTACATCAATACCTAAGTCACTCTGTGTATCATGCTATACAATATTGAGACAAAACATTATTATTTACAAAATATCCATAGTACACACATCAATATAGTATAAAAATGTGCAATAAAAAAACATGCATTGCCATATACAAAGCAGGTGGCATTTTAAAAAGAAAATGACTGACAAGTTGGGTCAACCGGGGTCACAATATTTTATATATTTTTGGAAGTAAATTATCATCAGGGTTGTAAATAGAAGCTCAGATTCGTTAGGGTAGGTCAGTACATTCAATGCATTCGTCATGCTTCGGTAAACTACAACAAAAAGCTTGAGTAAGAACAAACTATTCGATTACGAGATGATGCACAAGAGTCGTCTTATAAACGTCAAAGAGGTTGCTATAGTAACGTGACGTCATCACCAACGCAATCGTCTAGCAAGGGACCACATTCACAGGCCTCAGAGATTGTAGTAACATGGTGAATGGGTTATGGTATCTGATGTGAGTGAAGTACGCCAGTGTATGTTCTGTTCTAGTCTCTGTATGATCTGGTCCAGTATGCAATGACAGCTAATGATGTGTAAACAATATAATAGGATCATGACCGTCAGTCCACTATGCTAGCGGACGAGTGACCGAGGCGGCCACATACCAGATGCCCTCTGTACACTGAGCGTAGTAATGAAACGCAAGGTAATATAGATAAAGAAATAAATGAAGAAAAGGAAAAAGTGAAAATAATAAAATCTAAAGATAATGAAGTGACAGTCGAACAAAAAACGTCTAGTATCGTTGCATAGTATATTTGAAAGTATTCTTGTGGGTCGATTACAAACGGTATTTTTACCTGAGAATTCGCCTGTTCTGGATTACTGGCGCATGTGTTGTGGTCTAACATAGAGGAAGGAGGGCAGGCATCTAGCAAACAGACAATACACACAACATATATAGTGACCACAGACAACCACTTGAATCTTGGATCACACCTCACGAACACCCCGTGGGTTCAGAGCGAGATTATGTTGCGTGTATTTGTACGAGCAGCCTACCCGCTGTGTGTCTAAATGCCAGGGTATACCGTGTGACAAACAAAACATAATAATAGGATAGAGAGTCGGATAGATGAAAATAAAATAAGGTATCCTTGTGTCGTAACGACGTGGCTTTGAGTAGTGTGGTTTAGTAATAAGGACACACTTGTAATAGCAAGTCTTTGTAAGGAATCGGAACCTCTTCGAACGATGTTTGTGATTGTGTAATCCAAGATAGAGTGTTCATTAGCAAAGTGTACACCAAGAGTCTTTGTGCTCCGTAGATTGCAACCGGACTCGCATTCATACATTCCGTTTTACCATCACTGACACACTTGGCTACATCCAGGATCGATTGGAATGGATATTGTGAGACTCAATTTCATAGTTGAAATCAGCACACAATCAACAAGTTTTGAAAGGAATTTTAAAATTCAGAAAGATCAACAGTCAAGGAGGCAACGAGGCAAAACGGAATGGAAAAACTAGAACACAAACTCGCTGAGCGAGTCCCGTCGCAATCGCAAGTGTACAGGAAAGATGATAGAGGGTTTCAGAGCGAAATAGCTAGCGTCTTTCAGTAGTCACATAGCAAGTCCAAGGTGCAAACATGAAACACTCAAAGCTCTCGGTGAACGGTGAAGACACGCGTCTTCACCGAACTTACCTAAGGGAGGTCGGCTCGGCGATCTCTTACGAAAGCGATTTGATCATGATTACTTTCAGTGTACGATCGTTGAAGTTAATGTTTTATTTAGACTTCAATATAAAAGTTCTGATGTTTTATTGAAGTGAAACTGACAAGCAGGACGAACAAACTGTGTCATGGAGTGACGGGTGACTCTAACAGGGTTTTGTCTAAAGCGTGTGCATCGCTCTTCCGTCATCGACGAGCCGACCGACCCGGCTTAGTATTAAAATAGGGGCAAGAGCAGCGGTGGCAGCTCAGGGAAAAAAGTGGAGGAGCAGAGGTAGTGGGGGGTGCCGTACCTGCGCGGCGGTGGTGGTTCCGTTGCTGGGCCTGCTGCGCGGCGTGTTGCGCCTGCTGCGCGTGCTGCGGGTGTTGCGCGTGCTGCGCGTGCTGGGCGTGTTGCGCGTGGTGCGGCACGCCCTCGCGCGGCGGCGGCGGCGGGCCCTTGGTGCCGGGGCCGCAGCCGGCCGGCCCGGGCAGGGGCGCGGTGCCGCGCCCTCGGCCCCCGCCCCCACGTCCTGCGCCCTGCCCAGCTGAAGACATGCCCGCGGCCCCTGCACCCAACATCAATGCTCGATATTCCGTCCCAAAACTGACTGATCACTCTACTTTGACTCTGTCTATACTTCCATGGGTAGACGAAGAACTCTTACGAAATGAAAATGTATAAATAATAATAATAATAATTCTTTATTCAAAAAGAAGTATGTCCTTGACCAGGTATTTTTATTGCAGAGGGTTCATTTGAAGAGACTACCTCTTATAATATTTAAGCAATTTTAACTCGAACGTTCAGAAATCCAAATCTACTCTATAATCGACAGCATAAAACATTGAATAAATTTCTATGTAACACCACAATTAAGAAATAAGGCTATCAAGTGGCACACACCTTGATTGCTATGCGGTGCGGCGGCGTACTGCTCGTTCGCATCGGCGAGGAAGTTGCTCGGCACGAGACCTCGGACGCCTTCAATCTCAGCCATGTAGAAGCCATCGTCATCCATGTCTCCGTACACGTGGATGATCTGACCCGTTTGGAAGCTCAGCTCAGCCTGGAAAAGTTTCTGAGTGACAAAAAATCAATTGTGAAAGAAATGTTAGAGGTGATAGCAAGATATGGAATAAAGGAAAGTGAAAAGAATATGGAAAACGATATACTTAGTTATATTAATTGTATAAACAAGGGTTCAGACAGTAATAAAAGATAAGATAGGGAGAGATAAAAAGCTGTTCAAGTTTAGAGTCAAATAGATCAACAAGAACATATGAAGAGGTAAGGGACAAACATATTGTATTTAGAAATACAAATACATAGAACATTTAATGCAGTCTTAGGCACTAAGCAGATAGAAGTAAGTTTTTTAAGACATCTAAAGCCATCACTATTAAGAATAGCAGCAATGAAGGGTTAACAAGAGTACAGGTTGAAGGTTTAACTGCTGATGTTTAGCCGCATGATACCTGTCACGACTGCACTCTGCATCAACCATGAAAACAAAGCTGGTCTGACGATAGATCTCACGCCAGAACATTAGCTCGGGGCTGATTTAGCTCCAATTAAGTTATAGCTGCTGCTGCTTTATTGAGAACACAAAAAGTATGACGTTCTTTGTTATGAGTAACATCTACTGACGTCTGGTCTCATTCAAGACCAAAAACATACATGTATCGTGAAAATTAATTTAATTTTGCAGAAGTAAGGAAGGAAGAGATACTTACATCAGCGTCCACGTTAGGGCTGAGTTCCTGCGGGTCATAGTCGTAGAGGGCGACCATGCGGCGTACAGGCTGGTTGGCGTAGGCGTCGGCCCAGCGGTCTCGCTTGCTCGGCTGGCCCGTGATCTCTTGCTCCGAAACTTCCACGACCATGTTATGGGGCACATATCCGCGACGACCCCTGCACTCGCCCCAATAGAAGCCGTCGCCATCTTTGTCGCCCCAAACCTGGAGATTGAGAGAGATTTCATATTTAGTGATAAATCTGGGGTTTCTATTAATGCTTTGAACAATGAAAATGAGTCAAAGTATCCTTGATGACATCTTGTTTCATTAGCAAAATATTTTAAAAAGAAATGTTTCTCGAGGAACTCACTGCGGCTACTATGTTGCTAATCGGAAGATAGGAACATTTTTTTTTTCCCCATTCTATCGTTTGGAGTATCTTTGGAAGTAAATCAATAGCAACAAATGACTGATCTTCCATACATCAGCTGATCATTAAATTGAACTTAATAATGAGAACCGTTATAAGATAATTCATCACTAACCTTGATAGTGTCTCCTTCACTGAAGGGTAGTTCTTCATCACAACTTTCAGGATTCGGGCTCATGGTTTGTGGGTCATAGTCAAATAGGGCGATGAAGTAGCGGCTTCTCTTAGACTGAGGGTGGGACCCTTGTGCGTGCCTGGCGCCAGGCTGCGGCCCACGGGGTCCCTGGGGTTGGCCCCCGCGCGCTGTGTACTGCATACTGCTGGCTTGTTGATTCTGCTGGTTCTGCTGGTGCTGTTGTTGTTGTTGCTGTTGTTGCTGTTGCTGCTGCTGCTGTTGCTGCTGCTGCAAGAGGAATAGTTGTTCTGTTAAAACCTGATTTGAGTTAGAAAAAGTCATGGTTATTATTTTTACTTTATACTTTGGGTACTCTTAGTTAAATATTATCCCTAATTATTGTTTTACTGAATCACTTTGAAACACCTGAGTTACTTTCCATTGATTTAAAACAAGTCCATAATAACAGTTATCGCTATAGTTAAGCAGTATGCATACCTGCTCGTTCTGATGTTGTGGGGCTTGGTGCGGGTTTGGGGGGCGGCCTCGCTCGTGGTGGTTCCGGGGGGGCGGGTTCGTGTACTGCGCGCCGCTGGGCCCGCCCGCCCCGGGGTACGCCGGGTTACTTGGGAACTGACCGGCTGGTGGATATTGGGGTTGCTGCGTGCCATGGTAAGCTTGTGTACTCGGGTACGGCTGACCCGAAGGCTGCTGCGACGCTTGCGTTGGTTGGGACGGTTGCTGCTGACGTCCGTACGAACCAACACATTAATAAGGTTAGATTTTCCATAAACAAGCCAACAGCAATCGAACAAGCTCATAGCCATTATCCTCATTGGCGTTGCGTCTCAAAGCGATATAAATATTACCTTCTCCTCGGACGATAAGAAAAACAAGACATTCCGTTGTAGCTCTAGTCAACCCCCATGCACAACGAAAGCTAGCGTGCAGCGTTACACTTGAAACCACATCATTCATAGCAGATATAATCATAAACAGTCGGTTCCAAATGTGCTTGTCACAAGTTTAACAAAACAAAATTTAAATTCAACTTCAACAATAACGGAAAATCGTATCATTAACCGATGTCCCCTCGTTAACTGAATACCTTATCTGATAACATAAGACATTGAAGTGTGGGAGTGTGTGAGAGGAGTGAGTGTACGGCATTGATACGCGTCGAAGCCAAGACAGCATGCAGGAACAATCATACAAACACGCGAACATGCTCCAGTGTTGTCTGTATCGAGTGCTCTGTGGCCTAGCTCCTCTGCCTATCTGTCGGACGTCGGGAGGGACGTGCGGTGTCGGTTGACGTGTAGCGGACCGGAGTCGTGTGTGGGCAACATCGAGACGTACAGTAAGTGAAGATGACAACACAGAACATCGAGAAGTGAAACTCAGAAACTCGTGATCGGGAGATCGTACAGAATTGAGAGAAAGAGAGCATAGTGAAAGTGCTAGCACATGGAGAGCACATCGATGACAGCTAGGAGAGTCCCAGACCTGTGGGCGGCGTCGCGGCGCCTCCTCGTCCTCGCTACCCAGCTCCGTCGCGCTCTCTTTAGTGATTTCGATGGCCGGTATCCCCGATTGCTAATACCACATGGTCATTCAATATTTTAGCATATACACAGTTCGTTATAGCGACACAAAATATAGTGAGGTAATGGTAATGGGCGATATTGATGACTATGGTGATCGACTGCTCGCAATATTTCGGATGTGTTCTTTGCTCCATACTCTGTGGGGTACTTTCTCTTGAAACTATTGGGTTACTTTTCAAAGCAAACAGAAGTACACACTATACGAAAAGGTTATTAAGCGGTTTTTAGAAGCTGTTGAAGAGTGAGATACAAAGTAAGTACTTTCACATAATATTAATATATCAGGCGTTAGAGCAAGTGAAGCCTGTACAGAAAAGCTGAAGTAGAAAGATAGAAGTTCACTGCCGTGTAAGCGATCGGCTTTTATTTTACGTGATTCGATCCTATAGTTTAAAAACGCACGATTGTTTTGTTTCCACGTTTGTATGTATTCATGAATGAAGTGTTAATGTTTATGTGTGATGTCTTCATGTTTATGAGTCGTGAACTGTTAAGAAAAATCGTTTAAACGCAATAACTTTACCACTCCAAAGTATTACATTAAGTGGTGTGCTTTTATAGCTGTATCAAACAGGAACCCTTTCTATTCAAGCTATAATTTAATTGTAATATTATACTATCTATATAATTATCTTTAAAATCGTACAACTGCTAAACAGAAGTTTGATTCCAAAAACCTAGTTTTCTTTATATAAATATATATGCATTTAGCTAGTATACTTGTTCTCTACATATTTTTGTCTACTTTCAGATAAATATAAAAGCATACTCAAAGTAAATATTGTCTTCATATGCTGATTATATGGCTACAATATAATAGTATTATGACACTATTTGTATAATATACGGGCACACTGTGTATTCATAAAAATTCAAAGAAAATAATAAAAAAGAAATATTTTACATAACTAATAACACAAAAATAACGCTTTCAAAACTAAAATAAAAATTCATAGAACTCTAAATAAAAATCAGTCGTGTGTAAACTTCAGAATTAAATAAATAATGATAAATATGAAAAGACGTGTTAAAATTCCTTACCGAAGGGGTTATTTTGTCGAATATACTCTTTAGGAGGCCTGTGCCGAATCCAGTCGTAGGCTATGGAAAGGTGTATAACAGTTATGTGAGAGAGCGAGGTAAGGTTAGACTAAGTGGCATGATCACAACTCATGGGCGGGTATAGGTCTGTGTCACAAAGTACAAGCTCTTTATCTGTTCTAAGTTGTATCTGTATGGTGTCGTGCGTTGTCGGGTATCGGCCAATAGCACTAGAGACTACAGATCTAGTCGCAAGCAGTATGCATTTAATTTTGAACGATCGAGCCGAGTGCATAGCTATAGTCGATGGCGCGGTGGTCGTGTCGTGAAACCGTCGGCAGAGAACTAAATACTG
Source organism: Diarsia dahlii (assembly GCA_949775195.1). Lineage (NCBI taxonomy): Eukaryota > Metazoa > Arthropoda > Insecta > Lepidoptera > Noctuidae > Diarsia > Diarsia dahlii. The sequence goes on along the minus strand of OX459210.1, from coordinate 5,848,464 downwards.
CCATGGACATTTAGAAGATGCCAGCGACAGAACCACAGGAGAAAGTATAAAGAGTGCAGTTTGCAACACCGATATCACGTGACAAACTGTCTGTGTATACGATTCTCAAGAACTGACGAGCAACTCATACGTGCCACTGAAGTAGATGAAGGTATGCTAACTGTAACAACAGACTGTTTGTCGCGCAAGAAGAGAGCATATGACACTGATCGTTATAATGATAGCTAAGAAGACACAGACGAAGAAAATTAAATTATCAGAGAGAAAATCAAAAATATAAAGCACATAGTAAATACTGAATCAACTTGTCAACGTAATAAACTGGCAAAATGAAAGTTGACGTTACACACAAATGTACAACATTGAATTGCAAACCAAATAACCAAAGTGCTATGCCGATCAACATTTAACACATTTAACTTAAGTTTAATTTTGACAATTGAAAATCCAATTATGATGTATGAAAGTACAGAAAACAATCAATGTAAAAATTTGGCATTTTAAAATTAAATGTTTAGTTTAAGCCAATTTGTTGGGACAAAGACTCCATTACATCAGACATAGCGAGATATGATTATTAACATTATAAAGGGAACTATAGAAGATAAATAAAAAGTGTTTGGTCACCTGAGCAGCATGTGGGTCATGGCGGTTAACAGATGGGAATATCTCCTTATCGGAGAGATTCTCATCGTGCTCTATCACTTGCTGGTGATGTTGGTAGGGCTGGGGCCGCTGCACGGGCCCGCCCCGGTACCCGACGGGCCCCGGCTGGTTTTGGCACGGGCCGGGCCCGCGCGGCATCCGTGTCACGACACCGCGCAGCACAGCCGGCGGTATCGGAGTGGGCGCACTGTCGCTGGACTGGCTGTCCCGCGACTTTGTACGTACCTGAAAACAAAAACACAAGAATCGCGATAAAAATCGTCAACTTAAATAAGAAACACAAATAAAATTCTACCAATTAGATAAACGTCACCATATCTAGTATTGCTAACATAGCGTTCACATAGCCAAATCAAGCTCCATACAGCCATACTTACGGTGACACATTTAGGATTGAGGCCGATCAGTTTGCCAATGTCGATGAGAGCGTGGTCACCGGTTGGAGAATCCACGTCGGTCACCTTCTTGCCATCGGCGTACACAGCGTACCCAGTGACCGGGCCCGAGGCGGGCGGACGCAGGACTGGCTGCCAAGTCACCAGCAAGGTCCCGTCCTGAGGTCCCGCTTCCACCTGCGACACCGCACCAATCACCACCAACAATCCAGCCGAACAATAGTGAGCAAGCCAATTGGGTTTCAACTTTATTACATGTGGGCCAACGTTGAACTAAGCCACATTGAGGGAGGAGCTGACATTACAGATGGGGGCGCTAAGCTAACAACGAGGTGAGCGTTACGATACGTCAAGATAATTTTCCTGGAGCTGGATTTATGGTTGCGATTGACGCGACTTCCTCGAGACGTGCTGTGTGCTTTGAGGTTGTGAATTATTTGAAAGGAATAGGGGTGTGTCAGTCGGTCTTTGTGAGTATTAGTACTGTATCATCACACTTTTGTGGAGCATTGGAAAAGCTACCTTGTGCGTGCTAAAAACGCTTCACAGTTACTGTCTTGAAAGCATTGTTCAGAATATCAATATTTTTATTTTATGATTTTCCACTATCCACTGAGTGATTATTGTAATTCTGATTCCTGACTAAGTATAGATAGATACATATAACATCAGCGAGCAAGGAATGTGAGTGTAAGATGTATAAGTTTGGATCCAAAAAGCATGCTCAATTCACGTCATGCTGATTGTTGGGTTTAATACTTTTCACGTACCATGATTTCATTTGGTGGATCTGGCAATCCCTTGGGAAGAGTCCTGAAGTCTGTATAAGCTCCAGGAGCTTCTTCTTGAACAGGCGCTCCAGGTTGTGGCGGACCAGCTCTTAAGTGTTTAGCCCTGACAGTTACCCGATACTGTGTGCTAGGTGATAAACCTGTTATTGTGTGGCGGTAAACTCCCGGCTTCACCGTTCGAACCTGTAATCAATGAACGCATGTCTAGTCTATCCTATTGATTAATGACGTCAATTCACTATAATGAGAGCTTACTTCAACATTGTTTACACAGACGACGTGCTGGTGGTTTGAGTTGGCGGGGAGCCAAGAGATCACGGCCTGCGAGCAGGTCACCCCGCTGGCCCTCACACAGGTCGGGCCCATGTTGCCCGTATCTCTACCGATCACCATCGTGCAAGCTGCGTCCCTGGACGTGCGTCGCGATACTGTCACCGAGCGCACGCTGATACGATGCGGCTTCGGGAACAAAAATACCATAAAACTGATCGCACTTTATCGAAACATTACAAGGATACAAATACAAAAGTATAACATCTAAAAGCAAACGATGACATCGACGACCAACTAAATGAATTTGTGCTCACTGGTAACATGTAAAAGTGTCTACCGTAGAAACGTAAAGAGAAGCAGCTAATTGAACATCAAAACAACTCACCCGATTAGAGTCTACTCCTTCAACGAGCGCTCGAGTGCGTTCTGAGGCCTTGACGGTCGTTTTGAGGACTCCATCGACGTAAACGTGGTAGCTCTCGATGTTGGCTTGCTGCACACCTTCGGGGGCTGTCCAGCCGATGAGCACGGACTTGTTGAGCTGCCTCTCCAGGGTGAGCTGCCGCGGCGCCGGCACTAACGACGAGAAAAACAGCCCGGCTGTTGAGGTCCGAGGGCATATCGAGGAGTGCGGCCAGGCAGGCGAAGTGCGTGAGAATGCGAAGAAGCGTGCAGCGAAGTCCAGGGAGGGGAACGGGGAGGGACAAAGGTTCGACTATAGAACTATTTCTATAAATGATCGTTAACGACGACCGTCACGGGTCGTTTGTGTGGCGTTCTGATTGTATCACTGTGCGAAGCGTCATGATTGTTTTGCTACTATGTCAGTATGTATGGTAGTCCAAGTGCTTGATGCGTTTGGGTTGCATGCCAAATGTTAAACTTCACTTAATTTTAAAATTTACTGTTTAGTTAATACTAAGATTTGAACTTCTAAACTAGATTGTCTAAATCTCTTGATCAAAGGTCTAGTGATTAAAATATTTAAAAACCATTGCTATAATGTTGACATTGTCAAGTACTGTTTGATCTACTTTTCGTGCCTGTCTAGTGTTAAGTCTATGAGAGGCGTTGTAGTGTGAATGCTTACCATTGTCATCGTCTTCTGGTCCTTCGCTGAGTTCTGCGACTTCGCTGAGACGAGCGACATCGCGACTGATCGACAGTTCGCTTATCGCTGTGGTGGCCTCATCGACATCTCTCAGAGTTGAAACAATCGCCTGAGGGTAAAAGAGAACCTTGAACCACCAAGTTTTTGAATCGTATTAATAACTGTTTTAATTGGTTTTATATACAGTATAGTAGATCTTAAGATGATGGCCTCGTTGCGTTTTTATATAGTCTCTGTTATAAATAGTGTTATAATGGTTAGGAATAACCTTTCAAGTCAAAAAATTAAACATAGTTTTGCCCGTTTGGAGGACTCAAAATAATTATGAATCACTGGTATATAAAAAGTGGCTTATTTCACAAAGTTTTTATTCCGTAGCAGAATTTCTTAAACTATCTAACTGCAAATCCTACCATTACCGCAATGCATTATAAGGTTACCTTAATTATAATTATAGGATGTTGTTGTGTATATTTCAAAAATATTTTATGTTATCTTTGATTTTTTCTCTCTGTTGTGTTAAAAATTTCTTTGTTTGTTTATTTTGTAATGTTTAACAGCAAAATTTGCTTTGTGCTGAGTAAGTGAGTAATAGAAACGCACTTATTTATCTAATTTAATGCTTGTTTCACAGTTACTGTGTGTTGAACAAGCATCATAGTTAATGTTTGCATGCCAACTTTATGGCGAAATGTGTCATTGCACTACATAATTATTATTTTAACATCTTTTGTACCACATTTGTTGCAAATAAATAATTTTGACTTTTGACTTTGACTTTTGACTATAACACTTACGGGATAACTTTTAACTGTCTTTAGACAGGTGGCCTATTTGTGTGCCAAGTTTAATCGTAATTGTTTCAGCCGTAAAAAGGTAACATGGCAACGAGACATGAACTTTAGGGGCCCATTTAATATACCTACTACTTGTGATCGTCAAACATTTCATCCAAAACCAAACTATTAAAAAATCTATGTATCACCTGATGGAACTCCAACAGATCGTCTCCGATCAATCTTGTAACGAAATTAGATGGTACCAGTCCGCGGCGTCCGTCCAACAGCTCCGCATCTAGCATGGGGGCGCTGGGGTCTGGGGGACCCCACACCAGTAAATAATCGCCAGCACTTATTGCCAATTCACCTTCTGCAGTCTCAATCCTAAAAGTATTACTATTTATAATGACACGATCAGATTCTTCTAAAAGCAAAAAGCAATTTAACTGTTGATCAAGTGTCTACTTACTCAGGGGGGTCGTATGAATACCGTGCGATGTACACACAACAGCGACCCTTTCCGGGTATGTCCAGCATGTCTACCGTGTCCGTGGCACCATTCATAAAGTGTGATACATTATGCCTCGCAACTGAAACATTAGCATCGTTAAAACGTTGTTCTTACAACAAAGAGCACGAAACAAATTGGATTTCACTCACCTTCCATTTCCAAGCTGGTGTTAGGCATAATCCGCGCTATAGCTCTTTGGTTCCGATCGTGGCTGAATCCCGAGTCTAAGCCGCCTAGTCTATCAGTTCCGAATTGGCTATCTAATCCTAAATTCCACTGGGGTTGGTGCGGCGTGACCGGCGTGGCCACCCGCCCTACTCCCCCCGTATTCCCATATCTACCGAGTCCGAGGTCTATTTCATCTAGAGGTTTAAGTTTTATATTCATAGGATTTGTTCCGAGTCCGCTAGAGAGGAGGGGATTTGTATACGTCCCTGTCCCAGTTCCGTAAGCGTTTGTGCCGCCTAAACTTGTGTTTAGTCCTCCTAGTTGCGTTCCGGTCAAGTTCGAGAGGGCGTTTCCTAACCCGCTCGATAAGGTCGACTGTAATCCTCCCAGGGTGTTCGATAGTCCACCAGATAAATTGTTTTGTGGATTGTTGAGACAACTGGTGAGGCCGGTGCCCGCTATGGTCCCCGTCATGCCGGGAGCGAGGCCCGAGCCCAGGTTCAACGCAGACACGTTGGTTAAGTTCTGCAGGTTGCTCTGCAGTCCAGCCAGCGTGCTGGAGATTTGTCCGATGTTGTTGACGAGCGGTGCGGTGACGGGGTTGGTGAACGTGACTTGATGCTGGTTGGAGAGGCCGTACGTGTTGGAGTACGCGGACACGGGGTTCGAGTACGAGGTGGGGTTGTGCGCGCTCATGGAGTAGGCCACGGAGTTGGAGGAGGGGGCGGTGAACTGTCCGGTGGCGTGCAGCGAGGACAGCGTGGGCATGGTGCTGCTCTGGCAAATGGCGGCGTGGCCCGCCGTGCTGGTGTACGAGTGCGGCAGCGGTGACGGCGTCGGCGAGTGGTACTCGTGGTGGTGATCGTGGTGGTGGTCGTGGTGGTGGTCGCCTAGCGCCTGGTTGGACCCGCTCGATTGGATACCTGAGAAACCATAACCTACTAAAATATTATCGTTCTGTTCTTTAAACTATTACTATTAAACCTCTACTTTTTGACTTTAGTTACGACAATGCTCCCACAGCCATTTTCTCTAAAGGAGATGGTATATTCAGGCATCGTAGTAACACTATGTCACTGAAAATTGTAATAAGTATAAAAGTCGATGTGTTGAATTACCATGTGTGGTGGACCTCGTGTGCTCTAACTCAGCGAGGATGCGGTTGTCCTGCTCGATCTTGGCCATGATGCGCTCGATCTCAGAGGCCGGTTGTGCTGACTGCGTCGACCACGTGGTGGCGCCGCCTTGCCCCCGCGCGCGCAACGCTGATGATAGTTCCAGTTGAAGCTCCTCGCATCGAACTGTTTCTAGTGCCGCCTACGGACAATATTATTAGTTAATTTTCTTATTGATTCTCTCCCTTAAGGTTGCACAAGCCAGTCATTCTTCCATACAAATGTAGTAATGGTGATTACTCCTCTGGTTGACGGTGTAGGTTCAAAATTAAAATTTTTATCAACTGGTCTTGTCATTATCTAGGCCTCTATGGAAGCAGAATTGGAAAAAAAATATTGGTTTGGAAGTTATGAACGTCGAAACTTTCATATTCTAGCACTAATTTTAAATTTTAATCTTTGGGCGTAAATAAGTTACGTATATAGTACGAAAATGAAAAAAGTGAAACTATACAGGCATAGATTAGTTATTATAGCATTCAAATAATTTTATTTTGAACAGATACATTCAATGGATTTTTCATGGTATCCATACTACCAAAGGTCTGCATAGAAACAATCGCGCGCCCGTTTTAGTTGTGTCTCTTTCGCTCTATGCATTTCGCTCGTGATGTCGGATGAAATAGCATGCATTTTAGCCCCGCCCACCAACTAGTTCGTGCCGTTGGCTTGTTTACCCTTTACACATTTAGTGCTGATATTAAAACCTCTTCACTATCGAGGATCTTTCTGAATCATGCCCTTGATCCAACTGCCCAGGGGCCTTTAAAGATGTTAGTTGAGGCTCTTGGTCATAAGACCATTGGCCCTAATGGCAAACGCCAAAAATGATTGCTGAGCCATGTAGAAGTTTGTAGTGGTTTTGGAAGCTGATGTTAAATAAATAAAAACTTCACTTTGCTGTAGTATTTCCATCTATTGCCTGCCGGTCTAATCACGCGTCCGTTCATCACATTCCACATGTCGACAGCAATGTATGCGAAGTCAAGATATTTTGCTAGACTAGATGTTGTTGTACAAATACCAATAATAATATTGTTGTTGTATGTTGTTGTTGCTGTATGTTGTTGTCATGTAGTAGTTACCTTCTTCTCGAGCTCCCTCGCTCTGGACTGCAGTTGTTCTACATTGTGCTGGTCGATGGGCGAGCGCTGCGCGGCGCGGAGCTGAGCGAGCGCGTCCGCGTGTGCTCGCTCCGCATCTGCCCGCGCCCGCTCCGCGTCGCGCAGTCGTCTCGCCAGCGCGTCTGTGTCGCCGCCACCCGACATGCTTGTGCCGTACCCGCTCATTGTCTATGGAGCAAAATGAAAAGCTGCTTAAAGGAATAACGCCATGGAACATCTAGAGGAGAGAGAAGATTTTCACCTTCGTTGAATTCAGTGTTCTATTTGACCCTAAGGTTGACTGGTAGAGAATACCTTGTGGCTTGTGTTGAGTTAAGTCCGTCGTACCACTTTTGTGCATGAAGTTTAAATAAATACATAAATAAGATCAAATTAACGTTGGTGAGTGACTTGTTAATTTTAATATTGTGATATCGGGACGCAACAGTTGTATTAATTGTCCATGTCTTGTATTTGTCTATTGCCTTTTTTGCTGTCTCGCTCTCTCGCAACCAATCAGCCATATTGTAAACCTGTACTTAAAATTCTCTACAAAAATAAATGCCAATTAATTAATAGAAGTGTTTTTCTCAGTATATAACAATTATAACGTTGATACATGTATTTCAATGCTCTAACATAATATTATTCTTAGCTGTAAATGGCTGTAAGCCTTTTTTAACATTGTGGCAAATAATAAAATGAATATGAATACGTTTGTTACAATGTTGAGTTGGAAATTAGTTTTAGATACAGCATGTACCTATCTAAATTTAAACCTACTTGCCATATTTTTTAGAAATTATTTTGTTAATTAAATGATTAGACTAAGAAAACTACGAGTGCGAAATAAACTGTATTCTGAAAATAAAAGTAGTGCGATAAAAGCCCGTTTCGAGGTAGCTAGTGTATTAAAAACATTTTTAAAGTTTTAATTTCGCAAAATCTAGATCCAGGCTTGGACGCAGAAAGTAGTACCGCTCTCCCGCCCGCAAAAATAATGCGTTTGTAGTAAAATCGTCATAAATCTAAATATACACAAAATTTAATTGATGTCCGCATACTTGATTCCATAAATAAATAACTGACCCTAATATTCGATAAAATCTATCATCGCAAAAATAATAAAAAAAACTTTAAAAAATACTAATAAAAAAATTGTTTATTTAGTAGTGTACATACTCATAGCCACGTAGGCCATAACTCTGTAGCCCGTAGCCCGTAGCCCGTAGCCCGTAGCCGTCCGTAGCAAATTCGTAGCAAAGTGTTTACGACTGCTACGAAAGCTCAATTTATCGGGCGAGTCGTGAAATTAAGCGCTTTCTTTCTCTTTTTTACTATCACTTGATTTTATATTGCTATCTCTTTCTCTCCGGGAGTAAAGGCTTATTTATGCACTGCTCAATATAATTAGGCATTAAAGACCGCTACGAAGTATTATATCGAGTCGCCTTTGCCAAAAGAAGGGTTTATTGCGTCTGTGGTATAAGTTAATTCTTGATTATTTTTTTCTTGGCACAATATTTAGTTACTTAAATTGGTCTTCAATAAAAGAAGAGGTTATGAATTTGCATGGCTATAATGTCATATTAGTTTATTTAGAGAAACTTCAAGAGATGCGATGGGTTTTCGACATACAAAAATTGTAAAGTGAAAAAAAAATGTGTTTTAATTTTTTTGTAAAATTTATCTTTTTTTTATATATTGACTTAGGTATTGTGTTTTCTTACTGTTTTGTTTTCTTTATCGTGTGGCTGGTATAAGAGTTTTTGTGCCTCCCATTGGCCTCTGACTTGGCTTTACATACCGTCGAGAAATACCTCTCCGACCATGCTGGTTTCCTCACGATGTAACCGTTCCGTCACCGAAGTAGGTGATAAATGTGATAATAATACAATAGGCTCATTAATCCGAAATAACATAGGTGCGTGCCTAGGCTTCGAACTGGAGTCCTAGGCTTGGCAGTCCGACGGTCACACTACTAGACTATCACTGTACTAGCTTTTGCCCACGGCTTCGCCCGCGTGGATGTCGGTTTAACTACAAAAATGACGATTTTCCATGCAAACTTTCATCCCCTATTTAACTCTCTTAGGGGTTGAATTTCCAAAAACCCCTCCTTAGTGCTCCCCTACATTATAATAGGAAGCCGTGTGGAAAATTTCACATTCCTAGCCCCAGTAGTTTCGGCTGTACGTTGATATGTCAGTCAGTCAGTTCTCCTTTTATATATATAGATTTACTTATTACTGCTGCTAGTTGTATTTAAGTCGCATGTAAGAGGGCGCCAACCTATTCCCGTCGACAGGGGCCCAACCCTGACTTCAGACTTCAACTGAAAATTAATTACAGATAAAAAACCCATTTAACACTTTGTCCGACAAGGGAATTAAAGTTTAGACTTCAGGCCTAGCAGTCGCACTTGCGACCACCAGACTAACGAGGCAGTCACCGGTTCATCGTAAACTAGAATAAAAAAGAACTTTTTGACAATGTACAAAGACTAAATACCGTAAACCTTTTTAGCAAAACTCAGACACCCTAAAATAATTGACTAAAACCTTTATCAGGCCAGCTATAATGCTTATAGGAATATTTTATCGATTTTATGTTAAAATCGAGTCGATAGCGATGCTTGTCCTTCACGGCACTGACGTCATCCGATAAAGGCGAGCTACCTATCGATAGTCGATAGGACGGTCATTGATCACAACACTTTAACGTGTCTGTATATGTAGGTATAATACAGTCCTGCCAGCGTGCAGCTTTGTGGAATTTAATCGAAAGAGTTAACGCAAAGGGGGAAGGAACACGGATAGGTTTAGTCAGTAAGAGTCTGACACTCTCTTCTGCTTCGCCTAAAGTTGGAGGAGTCATTTGATGATTTCCCATCGTTAAAAACAGATGCCTACCAAAAAGTATATTCTTATTTTCTTAAATCTCCAAAAAATAAAAGGGAATAATGTGTTGGCCAAATATTTTGAAGTAAGAAACAAAAGTTCTATATTTAAGAAACAGCCAACAAATAACCCTCCTTTTGGGCTTCGCCGGAGTCGGGTAAAAAGGTGTAGTTTAAATATAACGTCACATTATCAAGGCATCGATGTACCAATTTTCGTAGAATCGAACCCGTCGATGGGTATAATACAATACAGTTGTGGCCACTATGATTTTCGCATCAATTGATTAATTGTTATTTTATTTTATTACAAACATTGTGTTTCTAAACCCTAGATTACTATGTAGCTCTTACTTCAAAAATAATATTGCTGTTTCAAGAAAATTCTATTGTATTTGATTTTTGCTAAGCTTTTTTTATATGTTTGCTTATGTTTTCAAGCGTATGGCACTCGGGCAGCAGCTGAAGAACAGCGTCAGGTGGTACCTACACCTTGTGTTGCCATCTGGCATTATGCTGAGCTGAGGCCCTTTTGACATTATTAGTTTTGTTTGTTTTGTATATATTTAAAGTGTTTTTAATGCCAAAGATTTTTTCACATGAATAAGTAGTAGTAAAGTCGATGGTTGGGATCGGCTTCCTATTTAACGTGCTGTAGCTGAATACCAGTATTGTCCTATCTGACCTCCATAAACCATTCACTGGATAAGATTCACCTTTGTTAGACCGACTGGTAGTGGTACAGGAAAAACTTTTTCCTGAAACTACATGTGCCATTTTACGTACTGTATCGTTGACCGAGCGATTCGATATCCAAATATGGGAAAACGGGAATCCCTTAGTTATGGAGATGTTGGGGATCAAAGCTCCACATTTTTCACAGCAGCTTTTTTTAAATAATAAAAATAATAATAATATTCCACAACTATCACACAACGCCATCTAGTCCCAAGCTAAGCAGAGCTTGTGTTATGGGTACTAGACAACTGATAAACATACTTATATATTTCTAAATACATACATATTACCCAAATTAATAATTAATAATTTTTAATAATTAATTTTAATTTACTTATATGACCCGTTTATGTACTATTCAAAGCATCCACTAGCACAATGTTTTAATATAATAATAATACACATACACATTGAGTTTTACCTTAAAATGTGATTTTGGGGTACTTAGTTTGATGTACGTAATGCTTGGTTGACGGTTTCGTGAAGAGTTCGTTTACACCCTTTATTTGTAATTAATGGTCACCCATGGTGTTTTATACAAATAATAAATAGTGCTGGATGTAAAACTATCGATAAAAGTGTTATTAAAGGGGTAATCTAAGTGTCATGGTTTTATGACAAGACTTTTAGTTATAGGGTAATTTTGTCGCGAGCTATGTCAACAATGACTTCTATTTCTATTCTATTTATCTTCGGGGACGCCGGCAGACACCAGACGGGCGATCAATCCTTTCGTTGTGGATTATTTCGCCCAGTTCCCCATTTTGGTGGATCCCCTTCATGGGTTACTGGTGGTCGGCATCGCGAATCTTCCTGTTGCCTTGCAGAAGCTCACAACAATGACTTACAATACTGTCACAAATTCACAATACTAATATTAAACTGTTAGGCTAAAAATAATTATTTTTTGCGAAGCTTATTTAACCCATATGGTATTAATCTATATCTAAATAAATGTGTTTGTTAGAACGGAAATTTAATATAGAATATTTGTGCCTTTTACTCTATACAGTTTAAACAAACATCTTAGAAGATATCGCAATGTAAAAATATCCGCGCGGCAAAATATTTCGCGCGTCGCAATGTAGGAGGTACGGGGGATTCTGGCTGGCCTCCGGGAAATTCAAATTCAAAATATTTACTGCATCATAATGTTTACAATTATAGAGTGTTACAGTATATTAATTTAACAGTAAGAGATACCTATAGTAAATCACACTTTAATACAATCTAAGCTAATCTAAACCATCAGAACTATTATAAGAGGAAAGATAAGATTTTTTGTTTGTTACGATTTAGCTTAATTTATGTCGGATAGTCGATATCGAGAAAGGTTATAAGCTATATTTATGTGACGCAGACGAAGTTGCGTGGGTCAGCTAGTAGATATAATATAGCGTGACTAGTATTAACCCTTGGCTTTTTAATTGTGTCTAATTACACGGCATACAAGAGGTTAAGTGACCGATACTTAATACGTGATTATACTCATCAATATGAACAATTTGATTTAGCATGTTTTTTTTTCATTTCGCACTGGTTTTGCATAATTATAAGTACAATATTATTATCTTTACATGCTTCCTGTAACGCTGAACCGAATTCTATAAAATTGTTGATAACACTTTAAAGAGGTAGGTAAGTTGACAAGAAGAAAATGCCTTGAAGCATTAAGTCCTATATGTACCACTATTGCACATAAAGTTTAAATAAAAATAACTACAAATACTCTTTTTTAATACGAGCAGTCCTCTCGTATGATATCTCCCGAACTCAACACAGGTGAAGCCACGAGTAAAATCGAATATACGAATAACTCCATGCCAATCGGTCACCCTCTTTATTTCACCTTCTCATATTTTATCGTATAGATAAAAATGACAATGGATATTTTTTTATCTATTTTGTACCCTATCACAATGTTGTCCTATTTAACCCCAAAGGTTGACTGATAGAGCATGCTACTATTGTTTGGTTTCTATAGACAAAGTGTCCTTTCCATACAAACATTTCTGCACATAACAGTCAAATGCTGCAGTCTGCAGTTATTGTTAGGTACCTAAGGTACATCTGAATGAACGCCAAGTTTTTTTAGTTTATTCTATTTTTGATTCATATTTTTGTATAGCACCCTACGACTTATTGTCGGACCTACGTTGTGCCCCCATCATCATTAATGGCCTATTAATGTTCCCACTGCTGGGACACAGGCCTCCTCTCTTTGAGAGGGATGGGGGTCCCCCTATACCTAAGTACTAATGCACATGAAAATATTGTAAAACCAAAGGGTAACCATGGAGTGTCTTGCCGGTTCTTCCCCATAGAAAACGACCAACCCGAACCGTGCACTTTTTTGTCGACGTTTTATAAGTGCCCTTGTAGACCTATGTAAAATAAAAAATAAATTTTTGATTTTGAACTTAGAGACCAGCTTGGCAAGTACTGACCTACTGACTCTTCTTGAGGTGACTGACCTGGCAACTGGAAGTATAAATAGATACATGAGAAAAACTGAAAACTTACACTTTCAAGCAGGCATCTCATCAAAAATGTATTCAAACGATATAGAAAAAAGGTCACAGCCATATCGATTACTTCGAAGTACCCTAGTTGAACTAGGCTGGATGAATTACTAAATATTTGACTGTAGGAGCCCCTCGGTTGACCTTGCCAGGTCGTGGCGTAATGACTAGACCCCGGCCATGTCTCGGCGGACGAGTTTATGCAAGATAGATTAAGCTAGGGATGAAGGTGGATGGTATTATGCTATTTAGACTGCCTCGTTAGTATTGTGGTCGAGAGCGTGAGGCCTTGGATTCGATTCCTAGTGCGGGTGAAAACAAGAAACCACAGAAGACCACTAAATTAAATGATACATTATTAAGCTATTGCATAGCTTCTATCGCGGGCCTTGAGCGTGGAGAGCGAATCCAGAAATTCCGTAACGAAAATATTTTCACCCAGGGCCTGGGCCTGCAGTCTCTACACTAATAACGACGCTACGAATGTCGTTAAGTCGAGAAATCGTAAACTTTCTGTAATAGATTTTCAGCTTTATTTCAACAGCATAAGGTTGAAAATCTATTAAAGAAAGTTTACGATTTTACGAGTTAGCGACAGTCGTAGCGTCGTTATTAGTGTAGAGACTGCAGGGCCTGCAGTCTCTACACTAATAACAGCGCTACGAATGTCTCTACGTCGTATCGATGTCAAATTTCTTTAATAGATTTTCAGCTTTATTTCAACAGCATAAGGTTGAAAATCGATTAAAGAAAGTTTTCGATTTTTCGACTTAACGACATTCGTAGCGCTGTTATTAGTGTAGAGACTGCAGGCCCAGGTTGCTATGGTTACGGAAAATAACAAGGTTGTCAACTGAGGTTGTCAAATTAAATAATTAATTATTTGCATAAGTTGATAAAAATGCTAAACAATAGCTTTACCGCGGCAGTCTCCGAGTGGCACATGTTTTTTTTAATATATCATAGAATATGACATTAATTACATAATGACTATATGTGAAGGGGTATAAGAGTAGAGGAAGATCAAAGAAACGATGATGGATAAACTGTGTAAAGCATGGTACCTATGGTAAGAAAGGAGGTGTCGGGTAATACGACGAGTAATAGAGAAGTATGGAAAAAGAAGACTTGCTGCGCCGATCTCAAATGAATTGGGGTAAGGGCAAGTGAATGATGATGATACAACATGACATTACAATAACAAATAATGCGTTAAATGCTCAGATCAAAAATGGGTATCAGAATATAATTTGAAGTCAAACACTGTTTTAAGCTTTCACGGTTCATAACTATATTTAAAATGTTACTTACGGGATATCGGGAACTCATCTATATAAATAAAAAGAGAAGTCCTGACTGACTGACTGACTGATTGACTGACTGACTCATCAACGCCCAGCCCAAACCCTTGAACCTAGAAAGCAGAAATTTTGCACAGAGGCTCCCTTTATAATGTAGACAAGGACTAAGGATGGATTTTTTCGAAATTCAACCCCTAAGGGAGTTAAATAGGGGATGAAAGTTTGTATGGAAAATCTAGTTAGAAAAATTAGATTTTCTAGAATCTAGAATCTAGTTTGTATAGAAAAGCTAGTTTTAAATATAATTTAAAATAAATATATATATAAATTTAATATAAGTCTTCATTTTCTTAAAGTATATCCAATCAACCTTGAACTTTTACTTTAGATCATCATATCATTCTCTTGTCCTTATCCCAATTCATTTGGGGTTGGCGCAGCATGTCTTACTCTTCCATACTCAATAATCCATGATCAATCGTTTTATGCTATTAGTAATGTACGTTTATTTACATAGTTATAATGACATTTTACTTTACTTAATAATCGTTATTTAGACAACGATTTTAGATCTTACTGTGTAAGTACTTATTTTGTGAAAGTGTACCTTTTAAACTTAGTGAGTGTACATTAAGAACTTAGAAACTATGTAAGTACCTTAGTTATAGCTAATTTTTAAAGTTTACTACTGGTGTACTGTATCTAAAATGCATAAATAAATTCTATTCTATTTTATTCTATACCTCTCTGTTTTTCGTCATCTCATCAGACACCTCCTTTCTTACCTTATCATTCTTAACACAGTCCATCCATCGTTTCTTTGGTCTTTCTGTACTCGTATACCCTTCCACATTCATATTCAAAACCTTCCTCAAAACATTTTCCTCATTCCTCCGCATCACATGCCCATACCTAACCTTAACCAACCATAACTTTTACTTTAGATATAAAGTTAAAATCTATTATATAAATTCGACAGATTGTAGTAGCTTGATGTGTACCTACTGTACTTAAAAAATCATTAACCCGAAAACTAAATATTAACTTTTTAACAAAAAATAAAACCGACTTCAAAAAAAAAAACACAAAAAAGTGAAAAATAAACTTTAGAAGAAAAATCAGTTTCTGAAGTCGGTGACTTTTGTTTGTTTGATCTCATTTTTTTGCCACCGACTTCAGAAACTGATTTTTATTATAGAAGTTTTTATTTTTCACTTTTTAGTGGTTCACATGTTCATGGGTCAATGTGGACAATGTAGTTTTTTTTGAGTTTCGTTGATTTTGCAAACAAAAACAGAATTTTTCAAATCGGTTAGCAAGTGACGGAGTTATGCCCGAACAAACATAAAAAAAAGAAAAAAAAAATACAAACATTCGAATTGAGAACCTCCTTCTTTTTTTAGAAGTCGGTTAAAAACAGAAGTTTCCCACAGACGTATTCCCGAGCATGTGGACTCAACGTGTATGTTCGCCCTAAGGCTATAGATTCGCCAGTCGCCGCCGCCCTGTCTCCCACGCCATGAGACGGTACAGTGCAGTGCGCTGACCTGATTCAACACCCCCTTTGCCCCCTTTACACCCCCACGAGATCCCAGACTCCTTGGCAGGGAAATTGGGCGCGTAGTCTGACATTACTCTTGCTCCTTGCTCGCGCGGTCGTTATACAGGGTAATTCCATAGCCTGGTGCTTTTTATTGCACCCTGTATAGTAATGGATTGTTTTAATAGTCTATGGTTTTTTATTGGAACCTTAGTTTATGGTTACGGTGACCAGAGATTAGGAAAGTTTGGGATTAATTCTGGTAGTCGTCATCATCTACCTAACCTTTTCCTAACTATGTTGGGGTCTTCCAGTCTAAACAGATGTAGCTGAATACCAGTATAATGCTGGCACTGGCAGTCAAATTGATTATCTGAGGAAAAGGTTAAATATTTTTTTTTAATTAGTTGTTGAATTTTGGTAACAATATTCTAAGTATTACTATTAATACTATAAACGGGACATTTACCATGTGTGTGTGTGTGTGTTTGTGTGTGGGATTTTAACCGGGAGGATAGGTTTCAGCTGTCGAGAGCCTGGAATCCAGTGGTTCAGCTGTGTAAAAACCGAAAAAGTGCCGAAAAAAGTTCGCGAGTGGACACAGTGAGTTTTGTGTGTCGGGAACAGAATCGTGTAGTGAGTGACAATGGTAGTGGTACCGAGCGCAAAAAACGAACGAGAAAGAGGGTAGGCCGATTTGTCTGCTCATAAACATCCACCCGCAATATGACTTCAGTTTATCCGTGATCATTGTGCAGGGTGCTTGTAACAGCGCCGAAATATCGGGAACTCGAAACACATGGTAAATATCCCGTTTATAGTATTAATAGTAATGTCAGTGACCATGTCAGTTTAAAAACTTATAATATTCTAATTATTCAAAATGAGTATTTTTTTTTAATATTTATTTATCAATTGTGGAATGCTCTTACTGATCAAATAATACTAAACGCGATCGGCCATCTTCAAGTTCAAGTTCAAGAGCTGTAAATGTCAACATTCTATGTATATTATACTTTTAGTCCTTTTTGTTTTTTTGAAGGGTGGGAAATCATCATAATGACTCCTCCTCCTCTGGGCAGAGCGGTAGGGAGTACCAGACTTCTACTGACTAAAAACCACCCATGTTCCTTCTTAGCCCTTTTTTGTCGAGGCCGCGGTATCTCTTTCGAACAACCCGAAGCCCTGACGGAATATCATTAGCCCTTGTGAACGTAATTAATGTGATTTAGGTACATATATCAGTGGTCTGGTGTTAAATTCATCTCGCAGAAAAAAAGTCTTAAAAAGAAACAAACCCAAAAATCTGACAACCAGTCTTACCAAAGGGTATCGTATTATCCCGTCGGGGGGTCAGTAGAAGTCTGACACTCCCCTTCGCTCTGCCCAAGAGCGGGGGGGGGTCATTTGATGATTTTCCACCCACCAAAAAAAAAAAAAAAGGGTATCGTATTATCCCTTACTGACAGGGCTGTGGAGGTCATCTAGGTAGTCGTTCTATATAAAATACTAGTAATACTGGAAGCCGACCCCAACATGGTTAGGAAAAGGCTAGGCAGATGATGAAAAAGGAACATAAAAATACTTAATGAATGGAGTAAACGAACTATTGAGTATATTCAGAGTCATGAAACGTGTGCGTGGCAACTTAAAGGTCAACTGCGAATGTTAAAGGTCTTAGTGGAGTGCTTAAACGGTTCTATTTCTGAGAAAAACGTGAAAGTAACTATTTTGAGGGTGGCTTGATTGATATGGCGTGCTTTTTAAGTTTATAATAACTAAAATGACCCTGCTCCCGATACTGGCGAACCTCTAAGTATTTTTAATACATTTTTAAGAAATATTTTAAAAGGTGAAAAATGTTTTAGATAGATGCAATGTTGTTTTTACTTGCTGATCCCAACCCGAGATGATGTAAAATTTGATTACGGTGCTCATAGAGTTTCATTTAAAGAATCGCGAAAAGCTTGATTTGAGGTGAATCTCAATCAAAGCAATGTTTCTCGCGTTGAACCGCTTCAACCGCTACAAGATGTAAACGGGCCCTTCACGAAGACGTCAACCAAGCATTCTGTATATCAAACTAAGTATTCTGTATATCAAACTAAGTAACTCAAAAGCAAAAGTTATTGCAGCAGAACGACTTCTTTTGAGGTGAAAAATTTTGTTTTAGGGTAGGACTCAATTGAAAAAAAAGGATTTTAGAAGTATTTTAAAGTAGGTAAAGTTATTACGTTAAAAAAAATCTTTAACCCACAATATTTCCAAAACTAGAAGGTTTCTAGGTGCTGTCTGGAACAAACTAAAACTTGCAATGTTGCCTTTCGGCTTTGTTAAGGATATTTTTACATGCACCCATCCCGGGATAAAGCCGAAAACAGATTTTGTATTTTCGGAACAGATTTTGGATTTTAGTACATGGTATTTTGTATGGATACTATTTACAATCTGTCAAATCGAAAACAGTGTTGTGAACACACTATACATCACAAAGATACACAAGGGAACCGCCATACACTGACAATATCATACCATAAACCAAGACGGGTGAGTAAACGTGGCGCACAGTGTAAATTGCCAGAATCCACACGCTTGGCTCGCGGCCAGGCGTGGTGATTGTCTGTGGTTCGTACTTGTGATCTATAGACGAGACCGCGTTCAGATTAACTTTATCTTCTAATTGTATAATTAAGGAAATGCACAGTGGGCAAGGGAGATAAGTAAATAGCCGGTTAAGTGCGCTAATGGTTTTATCAGTGAGCTGAGTAGCCAAATCTTTGGTGTGGCGCATCGCTGGACAAAGTTAAAGTGCTGAATTTGTGCTCTTGCCCCGCGGTGTCTCCCACATTTTATACTTTCAATACAATAGGCATGATCCAAAAAATATAACCGGTATATTTTTTTATTTTTTGAGGCCGTGAAAGAAAAGAAAAAGATGAAAACCAATAAAGATCTAAAAATTCATATCAATATAATATATTGACATGAATTTTTAGATCTTTATTGGTTAAAATAAGTTACAAATAAGTTTAAGATTTATTATATTATAATAAATCTTAAACTTATTTGATATTAACAAAAACACAAATAGGCACAGTAGGTACATCTAACTCGTCCATTTTATATCAGAAAGTGCACGTGTTCTAAAGGCTTGGGTTTATTACCCTCACTGTATCAATCATCTGAGCACCACTCTAGCGGAAAAATCGTTTGATGTCCCAAAGGTTAGAGGTGGGCAGGCCAAACGCCTCGGGGAACATAAACATTGTTCTAACCGTGGAAAACAATGGAAACGTTATGTTTTGTGATTGATATAAGATTGGTTTTTATTGTCTGTGATTTCAGTGATTTGAGAGTTGATCTGGTTTTATTTTTAACCGACTTCAAAAAAAGGAGGAGGTTATCAATTCGACTGTTTTTTTTTTTTAATGTTTTTTCGCTCATTACTTGCGACTGGGTGAACTGATTTTCATGATTCTTTTTTCATTTGAATGCTGGTGCTTCCCGTGTGGTCCCATTGTCACCATTTCAATATCTGATGATGGGATCTTGTAGAAATCGGGGGAACTCTTCAATAAATAACAGCAGATTAACCGCGATTGTTGCTATAGCATATCTAAGCATTGTTTACGCCATCACACAACATAATATCACGCCTGTACTCACTAAAAAGGTTATAAAAACTATTTGGTGAACATATTCTAATGAAGAACTTCGGAGATAGACAACGGAACTCCTCAATAAATGATAGCAAATGGACTGGGATTGCTGAAATCTCATGTCTGTCTATTGTTTACACCAGTTAACATCACGCCGGTACGTTGTGAAGGGGTAAGCACATGTGAACCACTAAAAAGTGAAAAATAAAAATCAGCTTCTGAAGTCGGCGGCAAAAACACGAAATCAAACAAACAAAAGTCACCGACTTCAGAAGCTGATTTTTATTTCTCACTTTTTTGTGTGTTATTTTTGTCGAAGTCGGTTTTATTTTTTGTAAAAAAGTTTTTATTTTTCACTTTTTAGTGGTTCACATGTGCTTACCCCTTCACAACGTACCGGCGTGATGTTAACTGGTGTAAACAATAGACAGACATGAGATTTCAGCAATCCCAGTCCATTTGCTATCATTTATTGAGGAGTTCCGTTGTCTATCTCCGAAGTTCTTCATTAGAATAACAAAGTCGGTTTTATTTTTTGTAAAAAAGTTTTTTATCAATTTAGTTTGCTAGACGACTGTTTTTGTCGCATTTTGGTGTGAATCGTAAGGCATTCCCATATCGAAAGCATTCGCTTGTAATGTAACTGGGAAAAATATCTAAATAATATGGAAGAAGAAGGAATAAAAAACAAAAGTTATTCGAATACATAATTTTTATGTTTCACTGTAAAATAAATTCAGTTTAGGTAAGGATTAAAACTAAGCTTAAATAAAATAAGCTGTTTACTTATTTATAAAATAAAACTAGATCAAGATCTTGCTTTTATCGTTTTTATTCAATCCGGTGTGAACTTTAAACATTATATGTGGCAAAAATAATATCTTTGAGTAAGCTTTCCCAAATTGTGCGGATTTTATTTTTAACACAGCCATAAAATACTCTGTCGTCAAAAACTACTGGCAACAAGTCTTAAACATTTTACTAGAACGCCAAATTTAGAAGAAAAAAAAAACGTGTGGCACTCGGAGACTGCCGCGGTAAAGCTATTGCATAGCATTTTTTATCAACTTATGCAAATAATTAATTATTTAATTTGACAACCTCAGTTGACAACCTTGTTATTTTCCGTAACCATAGCAACCTGGTTGAATATTTTCGTTACGGAATTTCTGGATTCGCTCTCCACGCTCAAGGCCCGCGATAGAAGCTATGCAATAGCTTAAAAAAATATAGGTACTTTTCTTTTTATTTCTAATGGTTTTTCCAATTTTTTGTTGACATTGTTGACAGTATTTGAGTTGAAATAATAATGACAAATAGGTTTTTCTACAAATAAAGAGAGTTATGGACAAATGAGTTTTTACTTAAATGATAATTCACATGAAAATCATATTTTAAGGTCTCTTTGAGTACAATTTATCAATTCCGTTTCGTTAGGAATAAAAATCGAGAAGTAAATAGGTAGGCACTATTGAATGTCAGAAAAACAAAGAAAGTGAAGCTACAGTGACAAGGCATAGGTAGTAACTTGTGAAAGTATTGTAGTTGCCCATTTCAAAGCGTAGACTCCATGGACACTCTTTTATATCAAAATATTGTTACAAAATCTTATAATTATATGTGAGAACGACGGCCTGCTATAGCAAGAGGGAAAACTTAACCTGCGTGAGAAGAATTCAATTCCATTCGAACCCCACCCTAAATGAGTAGTTCCTTTTCTTACCCTAAAACAAATTTCCCATCTATTTTAGATCTCAAATATCTCAACACACAACCCCCAACCCCAATACATGTTATTGCAGTTCAGAAACACAATTTAAAAACTTGACACACGTACTGGCACAAAACATTTTAAATCTAAACGACAAAGTGGCACTCAACGTGCACGCTACGGCCATAACTTGTAATTTTCCCATCGGCTTGCCGGCTTGGCGAAACTTGGACGTGCCAAGTTGCGAAGGGACAAGTATGGCTGTGACTTGGCGGGAGGCGACACAATATTGCGTTTTTGTGTGCCGCAATGGAGTGTGAGGTGCAGAAGGTAGGTAATTAGTGTGGAGTAATATTTAAAATAAGAAATGTTTTACTTTATAGTGGCCTCATGTAGTTTTCTTTAGTTGCAAGTCGTGTGTTAGAGTTAGCCGTCGGCAATTATGAGAATCTTTAATACAAACTTGCGTCCTTTATAACCCTTTTTGGTATGAATTTACAAAAATCTTTTTTGTGTAGGTACTTAAAAATTTTGCTATAAAAGCAACTTCTGTGCAAAAGATGCTTCTGGATCTAGAAGCAGTGCTTTTCTTAATAAGTGGGCCTAGAAACGCTCGCGTGCCGATTTTGAGTTGTTCCCGACTTATTGGTCAGAGAAAGCAAAACACCGAGAGAGTTGGAAAACAATGGGGGAGGACTTTTTCAAACAGTGAAACGAAATAGACTTACTTAATAAAAAAATGCTTATTCAATTTATTGCGTTTGAATAAGAATTAAAAATAAATAGAACCTACATGGATACTTGGTTTTATAATTCTGCCGTCAATAAGTGAGAACCACGTGAGAACCAACTCCAAACCAGCTCTTAAAAAAAACTTCTTAAATGTTTGCAAAGACAATACCCAGACAGGCAACTAGCAAACTTTTTTAAGTCAACATTCGTGAACGAGTGAAATTTTACTAAATGTCGTCAAATGTATGGACGAGTACCTAATTCAAGATGTCTAGACGAAGTCGTTTTCGTCGATGTTCGGTACTCAGAGATTCTGTGACGACCACTGCAAATGTATTGGATCTGATACCGTTTAGAAAAGATTTTTGAACGGTAAATACAGATAAAGTTCGTCGATCTTTTAAATCTTCGCTTCGAGAGATTTCGACTCAAATGATATGAAACACTTATTGGTGAACTTAATATAATTAAGTTCGTCAGCGGCATGATTTTGTAGAACATTAGAAACGATTTTTATGAACAGTAGATGATAGACAGCACTAAATTTTTCCTGACCTGACCATAGACATTCCGAACTTAAAATCTGCTGCCAACCTCAAGACAAATAACGCACTTCCATATTTTAAAATCACTTAACCCCGTTCTAAATTCAAACGTCCAGCAGCAGCGCGTTACAGTGGTCGAACAGAGATTATCCTCCCGGCCTTTAATTACCTTAGTGCGTGCCCTTGACACATATCCGAGATATCCGTATGTCGATGCGACGCGGCGTTCTAGGAACCGGGATGCAGTGTTTAAACTGATTTGATTTCCGAACGTAGAGGTTTATCGGACGGTCAGTGCTTGCAAGGTTACTCGAATTCAATTATCGTAATTATATACTACTAGGGCTGTTTGTAAACAAATTTGCCAAGGGCATTATTGATTTTGGTGTTGTGTCTGCTGGTTTAAAGGGTTTAAAAATGGCGCTTGTGGTGTTATTAGATTTTTGATTATTTAAACAAAAGCATAAACTTAACACGTTCATCATGTGCTGAGCATTTTCCATACTATATTACCGTTTACCGGGTATTTTACATGGAGCGATTGCCTGTTTCTGTTTTTCTTCATTCAGTAAGATCTAACATTCGCTGCTTCTAACATTTAGTAAAGCGAGATAGTTTACCAATTTTGAAGACTAGACCTATTCACTTCATCGAAAATGAGGAGGAAACTCGGTACGTAAAGGATGGTTACCCCTCTAAGGACCGACCTTGGCAAACGCGGCTTAGCCTTGAAATCAACCCGTGCGCCTGTTATTATATAGACAGGAGCTCCTCAATAAACTCACCATGCCATTCTTATAAAAAAGCTGTTGTTTTAAAATCTGTAATTATAGCTACTCTTACCCCTCACCTCAACATAACATTTACAACATTTCATCTCGACCGAGAGCTGAAATTCTCGTAGTAGCAGTCATGCCAGATCGAACCGCATTCACTGGCAAATATCTTGAAGATGTCTTCGCGACAATCCATCAATTTCCTGACGTCTACCATGACGCTAATGGCCGCGAGAGGGGGGAGGGTGAGGGGATCATGATCCTCGCTTTTTTTGCTAACTGTCGGCTCAAAGACGGAAAAGATTCAGGATAAGAAATTGTTAAGCACATTTGAATGGGGTTTACGAAACTTGTCAAAAAAAGTGTTGCGGATGATGTAAAGGTTATTGAAGAAGGATAATTTGGAAGTTATATTTGTATTTTTGTGCATCGATGTTTTTTTCATTCATTCCTATGTTTATTCATTTATAATTTACATTGTGTAGAACATTACACATTAAATAAAATTATCACATGCAGAAACATTTTATTAAAACCCTATTCAAAATGAAGTCAAATGTTTAGTTTAAGAGTCAATTAATTTAAAATATGTCAACATGTTTGTAGAGATAGGCCTACAGAAAATATTAATGGAAAGAATGGTCGTCTGGTGGTGCAGAAACTTGGTTCGTATCCAACTGATGCTGCTTAATTTATTTACTGCCACTAAAAATGCTGTAAAATAAATAAGAGTTATGAAAAATCCTTTAAGCTCATACAAGCTTGCGGAAGATAAAAATCCTTTTCACAAAAATAACAAAATACAACGTAATAATATAAGATAAGATAACAACGTGCTAAGCACAACTAATAATGATAAAACATTCATTTCAGATACAAACAAATAGATACCCCACAAAAAACTCTGTCTAAAATCAAAGCATTTTTTCAAGTAGGCCAGTTATAGGCACTTTTGAATTGTAAAAAGTCACAAGGCATAATTACTGTAAAAGTACTGTAGTTGCTCATTCCAAAGCGTAATCTCTTTATAGAACATCGGGCAAGAAAGTATATTCGACACTCCTTTAAATCAGAATATTCCTATAAAACTCAAAATCTCAACATGAATGATTTCAATCAATCATGTTGAGATGGTATATTATGTGTGAAAGTTGTAGCAAGATGTGCACGATAAAAGTGAAAAGACAAAAACGCCTATTCAAATGAAAGAATTAGTCCAATTCCGATGCAGAATACGTAAAGCCTTCAACAAGACCAAACATTTCATGTTTTTATTTTAAACGAAAACGTATTCCTAAGCCTGAAACACGAATCAGTAAACTATGGATATGACACAGTTTTTTTGACGTTCTCCTCCGGCGGGCGAACGGGTCGCGTGCTCATAGCTGAATATTTTACTTGAAGCGAGCTGGGCACAACGACCGGATTTATTTTGTATATTGTTCTCTGATTCTGATTTTATTTAGCCACATTGGTAAGCTTGAACAAATATGTTTGTACATTTTCTAAATTATGCGTCGTTGTCGATGGTTTCTTGGCAATAGGCTCGCCTATTAAATGGGTTTATGTTAAATACGCCTAACCTATCTGGAATTACAAGGCGTGATGGTATCGATTGTTTCTTATTAAACGGTCCATTAGTGGCTACCAGAAAATCGTGAGAGTCAAAATGGCAAGTGTACCATAGCGAATCGAGGAATGTGTCTTCCCAGACCAGCTTAAAGTAGCCAAAGTAATACCTGTTTACAAGAAAGGTAGTAGAAGTGATCCCAAAAATTACAGGCCCATCTCCTTGCTACCAGTATTGTCAAAGATATTTGAAAAAATTATAAAAAAACGACTATTATTTCACTTGCGTGTAAATAGAGTGTTAAACGAAAGACAGTTTGGCTATCAAAAAGGTGTTGGCACTTCCGACGCCATATATACTTTACTTGATGATGTGATAGGAAAAATAAACAATAAAATGAGAGTAGCCGGAATTTTTCTGGACTTAAGTTCCGCATTTGACACTATAGACCACGAATTACTTCTTACAAAAATGATGCATTATGGTATTAGAGGTAAAGCTTTAAAATTATTCTCTTCATACCTGAAAAATAGAAAAATGTTTGTAGAAATTGACAAAACGAAAGATGGCTCCAAAAATATTTACAAATCAGCAACCGTAATGATGACTACGGGCGTCCCGCAAGGATCTATATTGGGACCTATTTTATTTATCTTATTTATTAATGACTTAATCAATTACATGAATACAATTCTACCTGACATTGACATAATTATTTTTGCAGATGACACAAATGCCATAGTAGCAGCAAATGACATAGACAAATTAACTGACTCTGTAAATGCAGCCTTACAAGCATTTCACGCGTGGTTTACAATAAACAAATTGCTAATCAACACTGCAAAGACCAATATAATATTATTTAAAACGACAGCCCGTAATAAGGATGATTTAGAGATAGTTTTGAAGGATGAGAAAATTGCTCTCGTCAAAGAAGTCAAATTTTTAGGTATACGTATTGACGAACATTTAAATTGGAAGGCAGAATTAAATGCTATAAATGCATCAGTATGTTCTGCATGTTACGCTTTAAGGTCACTTAGAACAGAAATTAGCATTAAGCAATTAAAAATGGTATATTTCGCGTTGGTAGAATCCAAGATCAGATATAGCATAATGTTTTGGGGAAATAGTTATGACTATAACATAAAAAGAGCTTTTGTACTACAGAAACGCGCAATTCGCACAATAATCCGTATTCCGCAAACAGAGAGTTGCCGTGAACATTTTAGAAATTTAAATATTCTTACGGTGCCGAGCATTTATGTATTTGTACTGCTAAGTAACATGGCCAAATATATACATGAATATGAGACAGCAGAAGAAAGACAAATTAGAGAAGGCACACGCAGACAAGACATTGTACGTTATAGGGTACAGCCAAACCTTAATATTGTGAGACACAGTCCTAGATACCAATCGGTTATATTATTTAATAAGTTGCCTTTACATCTAAAAAGCGCTATTTACTCAAGTTCCTTTAAAAAGGAGCTTAAGAG
Organism: Diarsia dahlii; assembly: GCA_949775195.1. Lineage (NCBI taxonomy): Eukaryota > Metazoa > Arthropoda > Insecta > Lepidoptera > Noctuidae > Diarsia > Diarsia dahlii. The sequence continues at coordinate 5,822,000 of OX459210.1, read as the reverse complement.
TTTCCTGTTGAATAAGTGTCTTTATGCTGTTGAAGAACTTTAGAGAATTTTTTATATGGTAATGTTGTATTGTGGTGGTTTATTTTTTTGCAATGTTGAAATGTACTGGCTTGTTTGTATTTTGTATTGTTGCTTACATTTATTTTTTTGTTTTCTCTTTATTTAATTTGTTTTTCATTTTATTAACATGTAATTTCAAATACAATTTATTGTTTTATGAATAAATGACTAATGACTAAAAAAATCAAATTATACTACTTACCATAAAAATCTACCTAAAATGTACTATTCTGTACCTAGCTCTGAAAAATCTGTACCTCCTTCAGAACGGAGTTATTTCAAAATTAAGATACACCCGCCATATTGACATCAAGATGGCGGGTGTTCTGTAATATTTTATTATTTAACAATTACTCATAAAATATAGTACACCAAAAAAATGTACCTATAAAGTACCTCAAGTAAAAACAAAAATCCACTTGATCACTTGGATAGATCCTGAGAAATATTACAACCGTGTCTTGTGTTTATGTAAACGCAATAGTAACATCATCATCAGCCTATAATGTTCCCACAGCAGGGACTCAGGCCTCCTCTCTAGAAGAGGGATGAGCTATGATCTACCACGCGGGCCCAGTGCGGATTGGCAGATGTCACATGTCTTCGAATTTTTTGGTTCTAAGACATGCCGGTTTCCTCACGATGTTTTCCTTAACCGTTTTAAGAGTAGATAGATAAGTGATGAAATAAATTACACAAAGTAATGCACCTGCCTGGGTTCGAACCCACTACTCACTGTTCGTAAGTCGGGGCCGCTACCACAGAGCCACCACTGCTCTGCGATAATAACATAATATTTCAGTATTTCATGATAATTATAGTGTTACATAACTGCTGAAATGTGGCTGGACTATTAGGTAAACCTTTGCCTAACCCTTCGGGAATTACAGGTGTGATATTATGTTATTATCGTGTTTACATAAACACAAGACACGGTTGTAATATGGACGATTGATATGTGACGGTACGGTTGGTGCAGTGACTTAACGATTAGTCTGCTGCGCTGCGTGTCGCGGGTTCGATCCCCGCACGGAACAAATATTTGTATGGCCTACAGATAGTTGTTTCGGGTCTGGGTATTTGTCTATGTGAGTTTAAATGTTTGTGAACGCACCCACGATACAGGAGAAATTCCTAGTGATGGGCAACGTTTTAAAAAAAAAATATTTCTCAGGAACTATCCAGCTGATCAAGTGGATTTTTGTTTTTACTTGAGGTACTATAGAGGTACATTTTTTCAGTGTAATTATATTTTATGAGTAATTGTTAAATAATAAAATATTACAGAACACCCGCCATCTTGATGTCAATATGGCGGGTGTATTTTAATTTTGAAATCAAGATGGCGGGTGTTCTGTAATATTTTATTATTTAACAATTACTCATAAAATATAATTACACTGAAAAAATGTACCTCTATAGTACCTCAAGTAAAAACAAAAATCCACTTGATCAGCTGGATAGTTCCTGAGAAATATTTTTTTTTTAAAACGTTGCCCATCACTAGGAATTTCTCCTGTATCGTGGGTGCGTTCACAAACATTTAAACTCACATAGACAAATACCCAGACCCGAAACAACTATCTGTAGGCCATACAAATATTTGTTCCGTGCGGGGATCGAACCAGCGACACGCAGCGCAGCAGACTAATCGTTAAGTCACTGCACCAACCGTACCGTCACATATCAATCGTCCATATTACAACCGTGTCTTGTGTTTATGTAAACACGATAATAACATAATATCACACCTGTAATTCCCGAAGGGTTAGGCAAAGGTTTACCTAATAGTCCAGCCACATTTCAGCAGTTATGTAACACTATAATTATCATGAAATACTGAAATATTATGTTATTATCGCAGAGCAGTGGTGGCTCTGTGGTAGCGGCCCCGACTTACGAACAGTGAGTAGTGGGTTCGAACCCAGGCAGGTGCATTACTTTGTGTAATTTATTTCATCACTTATCTATCTACTCTTAAAACGGTTAAGGAAAACATCGTGAGGAAACCGGCATGTCTTAGAACCAAAAAATTCGAAGACATGTGACATCTGCCAATCCGCACTGGGCCCGCGTGGTAGATCATAGCTCATCCCTCTTCTAGAGAGGAGGCCTGAGTCCCTGCTGTGGGAACATTATAGGCTGATGATGATGTTACTATTGCGTTTACATAAACACAAGACACGGTTGTAATATTTCTCAGGATCTATCCAAGTGATCAAGTGGATTTTTGTTTTTACTTGAGGTACTTTATAGGTACATTTTTTTGGTGTACTATATTTTATGAGTAATTGTTAAATAATAAAATATTACAGAACACCCGCCATTTTGACTCTCACAGAAAATCGACATCTGTAAAACTAAAATGGCCCTGTACTTCTTTTAAGTCTGCAGTTGTAATATTCTATCTCTGAAAGTCAAGAAAGTATATTATTTATGAAATCTTTATATTCTTAAGTAGTGTAAAATTTCATGTAAATTATAAGAAAGACCTATCCTACTCATCAGTTGGTGAAGTCGGACTGTGGATGATAATGACGATGATGAATGCCTCAAGACACTCTTTATCAGTCAACCTTTCTTCAATCCTTCAAAAAACATGCTTGCTCACAAAAATGTAAAACCATCGCTCTACACAACTTGAAAGAAGCCTTTGTAAGTACAATAACGGAGCGATGAACGTAAAACTGCAGTTAACATCGCTTATTGGATATAGAAGCGAACTCCACAACACTTTGCCAAAACTAGGTGTTAATGTGACATGAGCATATAATCGTATACATCATGTTCTTATGTAGTAGTGTCTCGCTCTTACAGGTGAGAGGTTACTTATGAATAGACTCATTTCGACGTGGCTTTTAACTGTCCCGACTACATTCGTGGAATACTGAATGTGATCTGTGCAAGGATTTTTCTCCCTCTCTCTCTAAGACCAAGACCACAAGGTGCGGTGCACCACCGCAACGCATCGTGTGACATGGCATAGTGATTTGTATTTAGGATGACGTTGCGGTACCGCTCCGGCGCCGTACCACACCGTTAACGCATCGGGTGGTCTCACTCTAAGTCACAATAACATTTTGAAAAAATATTCGCTCATGAGTGTCATTATAAATATAAATGTGACCATAGACTATTAGGATTTAAGAAAAATCTTAAGTTCTTTCTTCAAGAATCTAGGGGTAATTTTGATTTCATTGGTATATTGACAGAAATCTACTCAGACGGTCGTATCCTTAGGAAGGATATGAAATATTACATGAAACATGAGTAATTTTGAACAACAGCCAACATAAGCAAGGATAAGAACAATAATCTTTAATCCTTACATCCAAGGACATTACAGTACATAGAGATGAAGACTAGCGCTATTCGCGAGGTTCATTACAAACTCGTATCTGGGTTATTTTTTATATGAAATCAGTACAAAAACTATGTGGGTATAAAAACGAGGACGCGGGAAGCGGTCGGCCTGATGCCAACTACAGTGGGGGCGTGGCAAACCCGTATTTACTGGAAACCACTACCGATCCAACTTAGACTAGAGTCTGGAGGCTGAATAAACAACTTCAGGCCTTCATATCATTGGCCCCATTTGAGGCTGAGTCATATCTGAGTGGCCAATGAGACGGGATGTCTGGGGTTTCTATGTCACGAGAAGATGCTGCTTCTTAGTAGGCGTTAATATTGTCGATAACTAGATAATTATGCTTCATAATCAGAGAAATCTTTCCAGTTTTTGATATCTGTGTGAGATGTTCTATATTCTATGTTTGCAATTCAGCGTCTTACATCTTAAGTAGTATGAGGTCAACGAAAACGGCCATGTCCACTGAATTTATAAGCAAGACGCACTTCAGATAGCTTTTAGATTATATTTTCAGTTACTAAAAATCAATTTCGTCGTGTTTCGTCTTAGCATTGTGAATTTGTTATGTAGGACATGGTGGGTTTGTATAGATAGTCACAAGTAATAAACAGTTTACGATACTCGTCTAAGAATAAGACAATTGAAACTTATACTTATTGACGTATTTAGGTTACTCGCAAGTTAAATTATACCACCGCTACATAGAGCCTACGTTTAGTCAAAATTGTGTCGTCCAAGTAAATCTGTTTCTAATTACACAGACTTATCAAATATTCCGTCAATAATAATAGTTGGTGTAACTTTGATAACAGAAGGCCATTTATATTACGAACTTCATCAAATAAGAGAGCTTCCAATAAGGAGATTGATCAATACGTGGTCCCACATGCGGCCCAGTGGTGTTGACAGACCAACTATCGACATGTTTCACATCTGCCCAACACCACAAGGCTCGTTATTTCCCCATTAACCCGCAATATCCCACGGCCCATTATTCGGAGAGGAAATACAAAAACAATTTCCACTCGCACCGGATAACGATCCGATCGATAAAAGCGAAACTCGAATGCGATTACCATTAACAAGTGCTGGCTTTACAAGTATTTTTGTTACAATTACGTTACAAGCTCGTGCAGTAATAGTGCGTGCCTGTCGAGGAATGAGCGGTAGGGTACTCACAGTGCAGTGGTGTGGTGTCGCGGGTTACATGGGCTCCAGGGCACAGCACGGGACTTAGTTCGTGTAACAACAGATGCACCTCGTCGTGGCCACTCCGAGCTCAACTTGCGTAACATTTATATAACGAGACACTGCTGAGGAACAACACCGCTCGGTCAGAGGCGGACTCGCGCGCGGCCCCGGACCCTTCGTCCTGCCATTTTGGTATCGACGGGGACGGGTTGAAAAGCGGAGATGGCGGTGAGGCCCGCCGAACGCGGGCTGTGATCGCGTTCGCGTTTCGAGCGGGCTTTTGTGTGAAAATGGGGATGTCACAGCGGTGGTTACGTTCGGTGGGAAAATAAAAAAGTGTGAATCGGTCGGGCGGAGCGGTCGGCTGCGAGAGGCACATGCCGCTCGATAGTCGGGCGCGTGCGCGAGGCGAGGCGCGCGCCTCCCGTCGCACTTGCGCCGCCGCGCGCCTCAATGGAGCGCCGCGGCCGTCGCCGCTGCCTCACCGCTCCGCCGCCGACGCGTCCCTACACAGGCACCACTTCAGCAGTCCTACTTTACAGTGCGATCAAATTATCTTGGCAGCTCCGAACTTCGTGCAGGTCATTTTGTTACAACGAATGTATAAAAGTGTTATGATATTTATTTTAATTGTATTTCTCACTGTTTAAATTAGATATTTTCTGATCGTTTAAGTGTTGGTTTATCTGGCAATATAAACAGTTTTATTCCCAAGTTTACATGCGTAAAATTTCGCAAAGCCTATGTTCAGAGCTGCCAAGATAATTTGATCGCACTGTACGTACCCAACCAATTGTGAGCGGTATTTTTTTCTTTTCAGTGTTGTAGTGAGCATGTCGTTCCTGAAGGCTTCATCATATTGACTGTTCATACAGAAAATCGTACAGTTGTTATTTTCTGTACCGGTAGTTATACTATGGGGATTAACTTAACCCGATTAACCACTTTACTTTCCGATAATATGCCAGCGTAAGTTCTATTGTTGAGGTACCTATTTATATTGCGCTTTATAGTGTCGGATGCGTCCAGCGTACCTATGTAATTAAAACACATGAAGCGCTGCTTGGTTCTTTCATAATCGAAACCAACGACACCCACTGTCTTATATTTTACAATACCGGTACAGTTTTAAAAACGGATGCTGACAGCGCGACCTCCTGTCAATGTCATTAAAATGTCAAAACAGCCACTCAGCAATGTGCGAATGATCCTTCTGTCCATTCCAGTGTAGTGGCCTTCTCGACCAAGTTCATTATTTGGCTATCAGTCACTCGGACGCTGCCTATAACGTAATGAAGGTTGTGACACCGACCAATTAATACAGCCAGACGCACTGATTCAGATGCCACGGGCTGTTATGACGTGTGGCTGGACGAGCTTATAGCATGGTCTTTCAGAATGGCTGCTATATTCATACTTAGATGTATTCTGAATCCGTGTCGTCGAATTGGAACACGCAATACAAATAATTTTAAGTATAGGCTTTACTTTCGACCGACAATAAACGATTAAAATAACATTGGAATTAATTAAGACTTTTTTTTCTTTTTTAATTGAAAATTAAAAAAAAAAAAATATAAATAGATTTTTTTTTTTTTCAGTATTAGATCAGTGTCAGATTGTCTATGTCTGGATCAAATAGGTTTTCACTGCCTTAACTTCTAGTCGTTTGTAAAAATACTACAAAGTCGCCCATAGATGGCGACACTACCTGTAGCCGTGAAATTGAAACAGTTTCAAGTTTCTTGGTAACTTTATATCCCCAACTTACTGCCACTGTTAGCCTGTATAGTCCCACTGCTGGGCAAAGGCCTCCCGATGACTTTCACGTGGATTATTGATATTTGTTGTCTGTTAATTGAAAGATTTTTGATTAATTCAAATAGGTTTTTCCGTGATAGCTAATACCGGGGACTTCAAATAAAGTTTTAAAAACTGAGATAATACTTTCATTCAAGGAACGAGTTCACCTAATATGCAAGATTCTACAGTGTCTCAAGACGAAAGTAGATAAATAAAATTATTTAATTACTATCCATGTAGCACATGAGGCATCATCATCTGCCTAGCCTTTTAGGAAGGCTACCATATCGGGTTTAACTTCTAGTCAAACCGGATTCAGATGAATATTTGTATTTTACATGAAAGCCATCTGTCCTTCACACCCCAGTTAGTCATCATCTGCCTAGCCTTTTCCCAACTATATTGGGGTCGGCTTCCAGTCTAACCGGATGCAGCTGAATACCAGTATTTTACATGGAGCGACTGCCTATCTGACCCCCACAACCCAGTTAGTAGGTACTAGGTAATACGATACCCTTTGGTAAGACGATGTCAGAATTTCGGGTCACCGACTACCTGTAACGACTGCCAAAGATCTATATATATGGCAGCCGGGACTAACAGCTTAACGTGCTTTCCGAGGCACGGAGGAAACTCGGTATGTCGGGCGGTCACCCATCCACAGACCGACCTAGACAAGCACAGCTTTACCTAAAGATTGACCCCACCCCACCCACCACCCACACCACAGTTAGTATTGTCTTTATTGTCCGTTTGTAGAATAATCTTTAGTGATTTAAAGTAATCTTATTACTGCAGATGAATCAATTGATGATCAACCGGGCATAAATCATAATACCTGAAAAATTCCTGATGGAAAAACCCAATAACACTTTAGCCGACGCGGGAATCTAACCTGGAAACTCAAGCTCAGCAGTCGCACTTGCAACCACTAAACCAACGAGATAGTATATAATGAGGTATATAATAATTATATTATTATAACAAACAACAAAGGTAATAGTGGTTTGACAAATTCTTCTGTGACAGCAAGCCAAGAGCAACCTTATGACAAAAGTTATAAAGTTCACACCAATTTTCATGAAGCTGCAAAATCAGTGGTTCTGTGTCTGAAAGGATTGTCCTAACTCACCGCATCACTGCAATAACTGTTGTCATCGTCATCATCATCTAAAATCACATCACTATTCTTATTAACATCACTAGTTTCTTCATTATCCACCACATGCTCTCCTTCTTCACTATTCACCACATTCCCTTCTTCTCTATTACTAACACATGTTCTATCACTATGACCTACATCTTCACTATCAGTAAGTTCAATGAAAAACACGCTTTTAATTCCGTCTTCAGATTTCACAAATACTGAATTATTTTCTTTTTTAACTTTCCAATAGCTGGGTAAAGTACTTGTATTGGAAATATCTTTAATTGTAAATTTCTTGGCACATAGGAATATCGAAAGAATTCTTTTGAAGATATTTCTAAAAGTATTTGTGATAGATGACCAATTGTTATATTTCATATTGTCTGTGATCTACTGTTTTTGATTGACTGATAGTAATTCAGTTATGGCGGCTTATCGAATGATATCTAATAATTAATTAGCACTCCAGTTTCGGGCTGTTGTTTCCGGAAATCAGGTCATTAATTGTATTTATTGATACATATTTGATGTAGGTATGCGAGCGTTTTACCGAAACCATTTTTATACAGCACCTACATTTGGTATATAATAAGTGGTCTAAATGCAAATAAAAGCCGCAAAACATTTTTGGTAAATAAAAAAAATTGCTAGTAAATTTTTATTTGACTAATTTAAATCTATCGTTTCATTCTAATATCGATTTGGCGTGTATTGTAACTTTGTAACACATGGCATACAAACAAAATTATAAAAAAATAAAATCTGACAAGGTTGCAACACATCCGACGTCTTAGTTGTTTTTTTTTTTTGCAAAAAAGTTTAATTGTATTGCTTTTTTCTTAAATATTTTTTTTAAATTCTTACATAGTTGGGTTTTTCTCTTTACATGATTTTTGAGTTGACGATGTTAGCAAATAAACTATTGTTTTTATTACGAACTATTAAATAATTATTATAGCTAAAATGTCTCTTTTTTAGTCATATTCACCTGACAATTAGGCTCAAACAGGCTTTTAGTTTAGGAAAATGTCCAACCGGATGCAGCTGAATACCTGTATTGTATTTTACATAGAGCGACTGCCTTTCTGACCTTTCAAAATATATTTAGTACTGGGAAATACGATACAAATGCATCTTTATCAAACACATCCCACGTCATCAGCATCTTGCCCTCCCTCCCATTCCCTACCCCTTGGTTCTTCAGGATCAGACCACAGAATCTATCGTTCTGAAGCGAGGTGTGAGACAGGGAGACGTCATATCTCCAAAACTTTGCACCGCTGCACTGGAGGGCGTTTTTAGGGATCTGGACTGAAGAGGACTTGGCCTCAACGTCAATGGCGAATATATCGCTCACCTTTCGTTTGCCGACGATATAGTGGTTATGGCTTAGACCATGGATATAGGCCTCCCCTAAGTGTTGCCACTTTGACCGGTCACCTTCACCAGGCCATCGGGCCGCCTAGTGGGAGGCCTTCCACTGCAACGTCTTCCGGTTCGCGGTTGCCACTCCAGAACTTTTCAACTCCATCGGCATCATTCCGTAATCCATTTTAATTGGGCCTGGAGGATATTTGACTCTCCTCTAATTGGTCTTTCTCACAATAAGCACTAAATTGATTCCCTGAATAAAAATTAAGACACGTGTTGTATTTAATATCACATTATTTTTGGCAGAAATTTCCTTCGACGGAAAGAATCTGACAGACAAAAAATAATAAACATCACAAATGCTTCCACGCGATCGACGAATTTATTATATAATTTTTCTCCTTCAGTTCGTCTCACTCTTTCCAATGGAATATGATGAGGTCGTAGATGCATGTCGCAAGAAAACCGGTTACACTGACGAAGTAGTAGCCAAAGAAGAGGAAAGCTATTTTTCTGAAAACACTGGGCTCAGGTTATTCAACTATTGCTGCCTAGAAAAAATTGGTTTTGTCACTATAAATGGGAAGCTAAATATTGATGATGTTTTAACTAAACTCACCCCTAGCAGATTTAAAAATTTTGTGGAGGAATGCAATAGTCGTGAAAAGATTTATCCACGTAGCGTTTTCTTCACATGTTTCCATTCGGGAGTATCGACTTATTTACGGTTAACAGAATTGGAAGTACACTTTCTTAAATACCTTTTCTCGTCTTTTTAAGGCGCTTGTTCATCGACCTATTTTAGATTCAAAATTAAACAATCAAATATGGTTTGTTTTGATCTGATAAATATGTGTTCTACTTTACTTAATATTCTTGATTATTCTACGGTATTAAACACGATATTACAACTTCACTAGATTATATAAACATCAAAATCCTGATATTTTTTCAAGTTGTACTTGGGTGAATAGCAGATTTTACGTGTCTAAGCCGGGAATCGAGGTGTAAAATGATAGGGTTTTTTTTATACTCAATAATCAGGAATCCCTATTTTTTTTAAAGATTTATTTTACGCCTGGTTCCAATTTTGAGGGATCAATTTTTGTGACTTTGGTGGCGTTTTCTTATGTTTTATTTTTATAGAGGTTTTAAGATTTAAATGCTTTTAATTAATTTGAAACCCGCTTTCGCGCGTCTTGCCACGCGGGGAGGGAAGTAACGCTAAATGCCTACTGCGCTCAAATATCTGTTTTTTTTTTGTTGGTTTGCCGATCTTGACGGGTTACCCTTTATTAATACCTATTATTGTTTAGATCTTTCTTACAGTAAATACGTCATAGATTCTCAAACCGAAAACTTGACTCAGATCGTAGATGCCTGCCGCATGGAAACTGGTTACACAGACGAGGATCACCTCGGATCAATCGCTTTTCTCCTCCTCAGCTATCAAGCTGAGGAGGAGAAAAGCGATTTAAAGAAAGATACAGGGCTCAAAACATTTAACAATTGCTTTCTTGAAAAAACCGGTTTCCAATATGATGAGAAGTATGATATCGACGATGCTTTAGCAGTCCTACCACAAAGTAATGTGACAAAAATTATTGAGTTCTGCGAGTCACAAACTACAAAAAAGAATATAATATGATCTAATAGCGTTCCTTTTCTCTCCGCATGTCTCCATTTGGGAGTATCGAACTATTTCCGATCTAATTGAAAAATCTATTTCCGATTTAAATTGTAAGTACATTTATTTTTGCTATCTTTCTTACGGTTTTTAAGGAATTCCTTCACATTTATTACTATGTACCTATATTGGTTCATTGATCACGATAGGACACCTTATACTTACATAATTATTTTCATTCCCTCTTACAGTCGCATCTCCATACTCCCTGAAACCGATCACGTCACTCAGATAGTAGATGCCTGTCGCAAGGAAACCAGATTCACAGACGAAGTGCTCCAAAACGAGACAGAAGGCAATTTTACTGAAGACGAAGGCCTCCGAAAATTCAATAATTGCTTTTTACAAAAAACCGGTGTCATCAACAGTGATGGGAAACTAAATGTTGATGCAGCTTTAGCAAAACTCCCGCCTAGTTTTGCTAAGCCCATTATCGAGCACTGCCAGGCAATTTATAATATTTTAAAGAATACGATCAACAGCGTTCATGATTTCACTACATGTTACCTTCATGGAGTTCAGAACCAGATATCACTTGTACTAAAAGATCCATTTTCAGTATCTGCACAACTAGTTTTACCTGGTACTTCTTTTGCAAAAAAAAATATTATCTATATCTATACTTATAAATCTGTAGAGAGGTCAATTCTGTACATGATATATATTTTCAAAATAACTATCAGGGGGTAATTAGTGATCGATACTGATGCCAAAAATGCAATCAGTAAAATTTTTGTCTGTCTGTCTGTCTGTCTGTCTGTCTGTCTGTCTGTCTGTATGTTCCTTATAGAAACAAAAACTACTCGACGGATTTGAACGAAACTTGGTACAATTATTCTTCATACTCCTGGGGAGGTTATAGTATACTTTTCATCACGCTATAATTAATAGGAGCAGAGCAGTGAAGGGAAATGTTGGGAAAACGGGAGAAGTTGCTCCATTTTTTAAGCTTCCGTCGCGTGTGTAGCCTTAATGGTTAAAGCTACATAGAAATCATTTATGACGGAAATGTTCTACATAAAATTATCTAAAGAATATCCCACAACAGCATATGTCTATCTTTTATGGTTGACTCACAATAACACGTGTAACTCCCGATAGCTTAGCAGTTCGGAGCTTTCTGATTATATTTGTTTACTCTTACGTTTATAATACTCTCGCTCATCCCTAATTATAAGAAGTTAAAATTATTACCTATTCAATAAAAAAAGAATCATAGTAATCGGTACAGAAACATCAAACTGAACCAAATATGAAATACGCTAATAAGCTGCGCGTGAATACTGAATCATGCCATAAGGATTATTTTTGTGTAACGGGAGCGAGCTTCATTCAATATTTGGCTGTTGATGCGTTCAGCGTTCGACCTTATTGACAGACAATAATTGATAATAATATTAAGAAACCGTGCATAACAGCGCGACTTTTAAGTCTTTAAATAGTTTATTTGAATTTCTTTTGTTGTTAATTATTATAAAAAATAGGTATTAAGTAGTTATTTTGGTAGTGTTTAAATATTCGTTCAAATTACAAATTATTAATAGTTCGCATTTTATTTCTTTTTATGGGAAGTAGTACGCATAGATTTTTAGATACCGATAGGTAAGTTTTGGCTAATATGATCAATTTTATTTTTGTATTAAGTAGGTAAAAGCGTAGATACTTTTATTAATTATAGTAGTTAGGTATTTATTTTAAGTGACTACCTACTAAATTAATAAGGCTCAAGGGCAGAATTTTCGTGTTGCTGGAGTAGATCTCGGTGTCAGTTGTTTCTCGCATGGTCAGTTATATGTCGCTCTTTCCCGGGTTAGCAGTTCTAGAAATCTTTATGTTCACGTGCCGGACGGGTCAACTTTCAACATAGTTTACCCCGGAAGCTTTGGGCTGAAGTTTTACCTATAGAACGCTATAGGTACCTTCTTAAGCCTCATGTGAAAGTGATCTAAACAATATTACCAATACATTAACTTAATAACATACAAGGAGTTACACGCTGACGGAGTCGCGGGCACAGCTATTAATAATAATATTCTGCGGTTCCTTTTTGCGATATTTTTCAACAGTATTGTGGATTGACATATTGTATTTCCCTACTAAAATACGAAAGTTAATCTGTTTGTTACATCAAAACCACTGAACCGTGAGGAAGGACATAATGGTAGGTACTTTTTTTACGAAAAACGACGGAAACGCGGACGAAGTCGCGGGCAAAAGCTAGTTTGGTAATAAATGATTTAAATCTCACACAAACGAAAGCACAGTAATACGCACATGTCCTTTCTGAAGAACCTCGCCATTAAGGTCAGGTGTATGTGTTTCTAAGGCGTTGCCACTCACATCTGCCTTTCAGAAACCTTTCGTTAATCGATTTTCACTCATCCTCGCCACATGACCAAACCATCTATGGTTCTTTACAATTTTTGTCACCACATCTTCTTTCAAACCACAACGTTCTCGTATTACATCATTTCTCAGTGTATCATTCTGAGTAACGTTCCCCACACTAGGAATTTCTCCTGTATCGTGGGTGCGTTCACAAACATTTAAACTGACATACACAAATACCCAGACCCGAAACAACTACCTGTAGGCCGTACAAATATTTGTTCCGTGTGGGAATCGAACCCGCGATACCCCAGCGCAGCAGTCCAATCGCTCAGCGACTGCGCCAACCGTGTCGTCCACACCACACACAGTTACACCACATTTAATTATGCTTCACAAGGAATGCATTTACACAGCATTTATCCTACTTTCATGCCTCATTGGCCACATCCAACCTTCACTGCCATACATAAGTGTAGGCACCAGCACACCATTGTGACCACCTCATGTATAGCACCATTCACACTATTTCCCACGTTTACTCTGGTTTCCACATCTGCGTCAATCTTTCCATCTCCAAAATTTTACAAGAAGGTAGGTAAATAAGAGAAGTTTGATAGTAAAATAAATTTATTTGACTATTAATTTACAATATGTATACCTATAAAAATATAACGATTTGGCATGTTACATTTAAGCATAATATTGTAACACATGATATTATACAACATTATTAAAAAATAGAAATTCGACAAGACTGCAACAATTAGATGCTTAATATACATATTTTGTTCTAGACTTTTTTTAAAACATAAGCGTAGTATAAAACTTAGCATAGAAAACCACTAGAAGTGCCTATATGTACAAAGCGATGCCTAACCGAATAAAAATTAATAAAAAATATATGGTAACTTTTAATAAAAAGTCACGTTATACGTGTCATAAGGGATAAAAATCTTTATTTACATGATCACATAGAAACCCTGAACCATACCGAGTATTTCTTTTATAAAAATAAAAAACAAAACTAAATGTCCAAATATAAATTGATTGTTGAGCAATAGAAACAAATAGAAAGTAATCATTTTCTTTAAAATTATTAATAACACTGTAAAGATACAAATAGCTTAAACACAAAAAAGATCTAAATCTAAAATGAAAAGTTTCATTAATAAAGAGTCTTTTGATTAAATTTTACAAGTTTTTAATTACAACCTGCATAGAAGGTAAAAATAAAGAATTAACAACCATACAACATACTTTAGCATGGGTACTTTGAAAACCACAACGAAATCCTTTATAACGAAGCAAACTTAGCTTTAGTTGGTACGTAAGTACACACGCTAGCTCATCAAACCAGGGTTCAACTGTCAAATTTTCCCAATCAAACTTAAACCTAATACTTTTTTGTGATAAAGTTGAAATTCTATTATAGTAATTTGACAAATTATAGTAGCTTGATGTGCTGGCGTCTGTACCTACTGAGCACTATACAAATGTTTACGGTGCAAAAGCACTTCATTTTTAGACATAATCGTATAAAAATCAAAACAAAAATACAGTATACATTACAAAATAAATACCAAGTCAATATCAATACTTAGTTATTAAATTCATCACCTTCATTATGCTATCTAGTCAGAGAATAAACGATTTAATTCAATAAGAAATTCTATAAATGTAAAAGAAGTCTAAGAAAACGGCGTCTTTACATGTCACCTCGTTGCTCCTAAAAGATCTTAATTTAAATATAAAATTACCTATAATCCTGAAGAACTTTTTTGAAACAACGAGGTACCAGAAATACGAGAAACCGAAACTCTCAGGTCCCTAGCGCGACATGGCAAGAACGCCTATCAGTCAATATCCAGACTCTTGAAACTGCTGGTGAAGCTAGCAAACATACCTTTACTGGGCTTCTTAATTCTCTTTTTCTCATCAGCCTTAAAGATTTCTGTCTCAACCAACCATTCCCTATAATTATTTTCCATGTTTTTCCTCTGTTCTTCGTGGAGTTCCTTGACGGGAGGGAGAGGTCCACCAAAATCTTCGGGCAGAAGTTCCTTGTCGACGATGGACTCGGGACCTTCGGAGGAGAAGTTCAGAAGGTTGAGAAGATTGGAGTGAATGAGCGGCTTCACGAGGCACATGACTTGGTTGATGAAAGAGACGGTGTGAACGACGTGGATCTTCTTTAGACGACACGGGTGGGCGTTCTGGAGGATAGAAAATATAATTATTAAGAACAGTTGAACAACACAATACAAGATGCACCAGAAAGGTGTGGTCATATTAAAGGATGTGTCGATCAACTTTCTCCATGGATGCAACACTGAAGTCGTGAAAGCATAAACAGCTGTCCCATACACAACTTCAACAGCTATTCGTCCCAAATATATTATACCAATTTATGATGAACCAGGTGAACCAGTCATAATCATTACTTTGTTACACTTTAGTGAACAAAGTAATAGAGATTATGGAAAAAGAAGACGTGTTGCGCCGACCCCAAATAACTAGGGATAAGGGTAAGAGAATGATGACTTAGTGAACAAAGTAGCAAAAGAAGAAATTAAACCAACCTGAATATAATGCATAAACGCTCTAAGCGCGGGCAGAGTCACCCTGGTCAGATGACCGAGGCTGCAGCCCTTCATATCGAAGATGACGATGTAGCCCTCGGACAAGCTGTCTTCAGACAGCTTGACATCGTTGAACATGCAGAACATGCGGACTGCGTCAGCAAAGTTTAGCTTGCTGTAGTCGAACTCTGACAGCCGGTAGAGGAGGACGTGGTAGCCCTCCGTAGTCTTGAGAGGTAGACCCACCATGTGCCTGGAAAAGATAAAGAGTCAAATGAGAACTATTTAATGTTATTGAGGTAATTTTTCAGTAAAATAGTGATTCACTATCTGGTAGATTTAAATCCGGGGTTCTGTCACAACATCTGCACGTACGCTTCAAGTAACGGATCTTTACAGGCGGGAAAACACAGAATTGCCAATTTGGAAATATCGTGGGTAGGTTTCTTAACAAGCAACACCACCATGAGGTCCACTTAAAACGGTCACAATTTTTTTTTAATGTTATCATAACTTTTTAACCGACTTCTAAAAAAGAAGGAGGTTCTCAATTCGGATGTTTTTTTTATGTTTGTTCGGGCATAACTCCGTCATTTGCTAACCGATTTGAAAAAATCTTTTTTTGTTGGAAAGGGTATAGGTATACCCAAATGATCCAATAATTATTTTTTTTCGAAATCGGACAAGCGGTTTTTGAAAAATCAACAAAACTCAAAAAAAAACTACGTTGTCCACATTATGACCCATGAACTTGTGAACTTACATGTGAACCACTAAAAACTTTTAACAAAAAATAAAACCGACTTCAAAAAAGTTTTTTCTATTATCTACAAAATTAACATATCATCACGCCTATAATTCGCAGAAGATGAGGCAGAGGTGTACCTAATAGAGCATACAGTTTATACCAGTTACTTTGTACCTGTGTAATAGGAGACGAGCCTATGATGCCATCCACCGGGCACAAATTGAAACACCTAAATAAGCTATGAAAGTTTGAATCGAAAATTTAAATATACTCCCAAGAAATACATCAAACCATGATACAAACTCATACACAATTACAATATCACGCTTTTGAATACCTAAGGCGGTTCCCCTAAGGGACAAATGAAACTATTCAATGAAGATGATATAATGAAGAGATGCGCAAACAAGATAACGGCTTGACGAGAATGCTTGACATTTGTATAGTGGACTGAAGCTTTCAGTTCAGATGTGACGACTGATTAAGTTTTGATTCCGTTGACCGTAGACCGAATTTGCATACAATAACATGATGCCTGTATAATCCTCGATGGGATAGGCAGAGGTGTACGGTAAGCAGCAGAAGTAGCTTAACATTTCAGAATTTTAATTTCTTGATGTACAGGACTTCAGTTATTATTTTTAATGTTTTTGAAGAATATTCTTATCAATATTCCTTACTCTTCAATAACTTGTTATTAACGAGGATTAACTAACAAGTTTTTATTAAAAAAAACTGCCTTGTAACTTTAAGTAGTGTTAATCTACTTTTGATGCTGACTGTACCTAATCGTAGACCAACATTTCGCCAGTTATGTTTAAGTCCCTCATCATTGGGAACGAGTATATAAGAGGAAGTTTGAAAGTGGCGCCTGTTACAGAAAAATTGAAAGGAATTCGTCTGTCTTGGTATGGTCATGTAACGAGGAGAATGAATCGCATGTGACTAAAAAAGCGATGGATATAAATTTTGATGGATGGAGAGGCAGAGGAAAGCGAACGAAAAGATGGATGGTTTGTGTAAGGAATGATATGAAAGAGAAAGGAATAAATGCCACCGTGACAAGTAACAAGGATGAATGAAAAATGAGAACGTGTTGCGCCGACCCCAAATAGAGTGGGGTAAGGGCAGGAAAATGTTGATCATAGGGAACGAGCCTATTGCCATCAGACCACAAATCCAGACTCCGTGGCAGCTACTTTTAAATTCCTGATCACTAATTTTGTAAGACGAATGTCCTCTTCCTACTAATTACTTTTAGTAATTGTTTATTAATTCACAGATCAATTTCATTAGACTGATTATCTGCCAAATCCTAATATGTATAAACTATTTTGACCTACGTAATGAAACATTATTTACCTTTTGTTGACAGAATCAATCAGATAATTAGGCAATTAATACAGCAGCTAATATGTACTGTATTGTATGTAAATAGTATTTATTGACGCATGTAATATCATTAGGTATATTAATATGATCTGTAGGTATTCTTACGCGTGATATAAGGTGTAAGTGCCATTGGCGGGCGGAATTTTTTCCATAAACTCGTCACATGATTTTAGACCACCGAGAGTCAAAATTTCGTCGGTTATTGAAACAAAATATCTAGTTTTTTTAAACACACTTGAAGTATTATAAAACTACGGTCACATAATTATATGGAATAAAAATGTTGAGAAAAGTTGTTTGGTAATCGGTAGTCGTGGTATGGGCAATATATGATTCGGATTAATAAGTAAAATGTTGTGAGGAAAGTTTTGAGTATGAATGTACATGGGTATTTATAAGAGAAAGAAACGATGGATAACATGATAGCAAGAAAGGAGTTGTCAGACACGTAGCAAAGAAGGAAGAAGAAGACAAGCTGCGTCAACTCCAAAATGACACTTCGAATAAGAGCAAGAGTTTACAATTATATAGTTTACACTCAGTTCATGCTTAAATAATGTTAAATAATGTTAAATAATGTTAAATAATGTTAAATAATATTAAATAATGTTAAATAATGTTATTGTGATTTTTATTTATTATTGACATTTTATTGATTTTTAATGAAGTATGTACTTATCGAATGAGTTTTATTTGCTTTTTGTGATTTGTGTGACTAGTATATTCTCTCGTTATTAATTCACGAGACTGCGCTCCAGACCGCCAAATACTAAAAAATGCGTAGCATATAAAGGAGAGACTAAAATCGGACTGGGCAGCCCATGTCTTGCGGATGCCGGACATAGCTGTGGGCCCGAATATCGCAAGACTGGAGCAGACAGCTAGACGGAGTCGCGGCAGACCGAGGAGAAGATGGTGGGACGTCTTGGATAGCTTCCTAATTAACGGAAAGAAGTACACCATCGTGAGAAGTGGAGGAAATGGTGCTTTTGCCCAGGAGTGGAAAAATACGGGATAAATAAAAAAACTATGACTAGCAGATGTAGTAATGGCGAAAGCGGAGAGGACAAGAGACATTCGTGGATTTAAACGAATGTGATTGATGAATTCCTGCACGTCTCCGCTACGCTACTACGGCATTACTGGTGTGAACATATTCGGAATGTTGGCCCTCAAGATGTCTACATATCTGGCAAAATTTGGGGTATCTCTGCCCAATCCTTCGGGAATTAAGACGTGATACTATATTAGAGAGGTTATTCTTTTGTAATACAATATCTACGCCTTATTCTTCACCGCGAGTGGGTCGCGGTTGGCGAAGACATTCGACTTCCTGGCTCTAAGTTAAAAAAGCACTTGATCGATTGTGTCTTCAAACATAACTGGTGAAATATGGGTGTTCGTGTTACCTCCACCTAATCCATCGAGGATCACACTGCCGTGCTAAACGCAAAAAAGACAGTTTCGAGAAAATTGAACTTTTGTAAAGTAAGTACTTTTGTAAGTTTGGTATACAAAATACATATTGAAATAGATACTGCGATTTTGCATAGTTTGTTAAATGCGTTGTCATTTTATAAAACTTTTCTTTGTTTTTCGAGATATCACTTTTAGGTTTTGCACGGCATAGTAAGACATGATCTTATATATTAGAGGTACTCACGTGATGTCCATAATGGTCTTGTTCTTCGGCGCGAGTGGGTCTCGGTTGGTGAAGAGGTCAGGGGTGTTGGCTCTCAACGTGAAGTAGCACTCGATGGTGTCCTTCGTCTCCTTGACCTTGTAGTAGTTGGAGTGCAGGAACAGGATCAAGTACTCGTCTGATATGTGCGGCAGGTGGGGCTGGCTCTTCATCCTGGAATTTTAAGAAGTTTTATGAGATGCTAGCTTATAAATTACAGGTGAGGTATTTATGATTCGCGACCTTATAAGTAAAGTCCCTGTTTTGATAACTTATGATTATGGGAGACAAATGTCTCCCATAATCATAGGTTATCAAAACGGTACATTCACCGTTGACTTTGCTATCAAAAAGAAAGAAACAAATAAACAAAATTGTTTTTGTTTGGCATTAAAACGAAAATCTGAACCTATCAGTGTCGTTTCATCACAAGGACGCAGACTCATCGCAAATCTAGTCTAGACCAACAAAACGATAGAATTTGACACAAGGCACATAAGTATTTAGGTACTCAAGAAAACCTTAAAGAAGCTTAGTGATGTCATACGTAAACGTAGTGCAAGAATGTCGATTTAGAAACGATGTACTTCAATGACAAAAGTTCATGTAAAATTATTTCGGCTACGTAAAGCTCAAGGAGCAAAGATTACAATGGTAATTTTATGTTTAACAATACACGAAAAACCATGAACTGTTAGCAAACAGGTGAAATAAGGCCGCCATTTTGTAACCGCATTGTTATACAAAAAGGCGAGGGCAATGGCATGCAGCCGTACAGCCTAGTTATTAGAACACGATTGCAGTTGATCGCTTGATGTATGAACGATCAAAGTTGTAATGTAAATCGCTATGTAGATCGAATTGATGTTATTTTAAATTGGAAATGTTTATGAGTTTTAAATAATGAGTTAGTACAGAAAGATGGCCAGTCGGGTTTTAATGGCCTTAGTAGGCTACAAGTGAATTAAATCTGACAGAGAAACTTCCTGTCAGAGTCTGAAGACCGAACAAAGATAAGTTTTGAATCAATTTGAACTTAGAATAAGACAAAGTTCCGTACAAAAAAATAAACCCTTAAAATTGAAACAAAAGCCGATTCCATAACCCCCCTCCATTTGGGCTTCGCCATAGTCGGGTAAAAAGACCGTACTTGGGTCGCGCGTATCAACTAGTTTGTGCATAAAGTTTTAATAAATAAATAAATAAGGAGCAAGCTCAAATTTTTATATTTATAAAGATCGTAATAAAACTGTGCAATTGTACATACATGTACCTATGTATGTAAGTACTTAAGTACTTTACGAGATTCGCGATTGTTTTTGGCAAGCAACTTCCCTGATATATTACCAAGTATATTTAGTGCCATGTTTTCAAACCACAAATATTTATCTTACCTATTCCCTGTAAAAGTGATTTTGCCAAAAGATGTTATAATGTGCTGACTGTGCGAATAAAGGTAAGTCAAGTCGTTTCATGGCCCCAATCTTTACACACTGCTAAAATGTTGTGTACATGGATACATTCCTCATTAAACTGACTTGGCTTTATATGCCGTCGAGAAATATATCTCAGGTATGCTGGTTTCTTCACGATGTTCTATGATGATTATACAATATGCACTTGAATCGGAAAAATCAGAGGTGGTGATCTTTGGTTTGAACTAAGACCTATGACTTATCAGACGGTCACATCACCAATAGGCTATCACTCCTCTCAATTTGCAGATCGCATTACAGATCATAACAGTCTTGGAAAGGGGGACATTCTAATTTCATTGTAGGTTGCTCTTGAGGACTATTTTTAACCGACTTCCTAAAAGAGGGAGGTTCTCAATTCGTCTGTATGTTCTTTGGTTTGGATTTTTATTTCCGCATAATTGAGTCATTTATAAACCGATTTAAAAATATATTTTTTATTCAAAAGAGTATACTCCCGAGGTTGTCCTATTGTCACCATGTCGACATACATGCCATGGGGCTGCGGATTATCGTAAGGCATGGGTTTGGTTTTTAGTCAGTAGAAGTCTGCCACTCCCCTTCGCTCTGCCCAAGAGCAAAAAAAAAAGATCTGATGATGGGATCCCAGGGAAATCGAGGGCAACCCTTAAATTTTATCTTAGGCATTTTACGTTACGTTTTTCAATTATTTTCTAATTTCATCAAAACACAAAAAAGGAACCCAAGATCGTGAAGTAAAGTCATAATCCAGCGAACATCATCTTTGAGCATAAGAAAACGACGGAAAATGTAGATAGTCTGGCACGCTGTCAAAATTTACTTCAAATCCCTATTTATGCCAATTATACTCATTTTAGTAGTGCTTACTTTGGCTTTTATTTTATCCATGTTAAACCGTCTGGGGATAGAATCGTGATGGATGGTCGATAAGATACTCATATGAAAGCAGTGTATGTATTTCATATGAGTAGCTAGTGTAGTTTTGGACATCTTGAGGCTAAAAGTTAGGATGCGTTTGGAAATTCTAAGTCAGCCAATATTGTATGCACTTAGAATCTTAGATTAATTAGTTAAAATATAAAATGTAGAGCAGTTTTGTCTCCTTGGTTAATAAGTGAATGACTTTACCAACTCGCTGTAACATGGAGACAGTACTACGATAGTAGGACTGAAATGATATGGTTTCTAGGTATTTCCGGATATAACAATGCTGTATGATTGAAAAGAAGTTAATCTCCGAAACTTTTTACCCGATTAAAACAAATCTTTCACTGATTAAAAATCACACTCAGTGCCACAGGACATGTTTTATATTAAGGCTCCTTCCACAAAATCATCTCAGTTTGATCAATTTTGATCGCTTGGTGTGGGAAATCTATGAAGAATTTGAAGCTTCCTTTTGGCTATTATAAGAGACGAGTTCTTTTTCTGGTGGATAGGTTTCAAGAATTTTCAAAATAATGTTTATATTAATGACAATCACCCGTATTCAAAAGCCCTTTTCCGCACAAATACCGATCGAGTTACGTTTGGCTTAGCCGAACATAACACTACAAACGATTTTAAACATTAAAAAAAAATATAAATAACATCACCGTATGGTCTACTGGCGGACCTATTTGTCACATTTTCAACTTCAATACAAAATATAGCAGAAAAAAAATGTTAAAACATCGCAATTTTTACAAAATGTCTCGACAAATAAGATTTTTTTTCTATACCTTAGAATCACGTTAAAGAAAATTTAAAAACTACGTATTAATTTTAAGGTAACCTTCTAATAGAATCGTATTTTTATTTTATCAATAAACTATAATTTCATTTCGTAAAATGAATCCAAAGTTAACTATATTATCGACCGCGCAAACTCTATCTCGCCAGTACGAATCGGCCACTGCCAAAGGACGGACGTATCGCTTTGTGTCACAAACGCTCCCGTGTTTTTCGTAAACATATTTTCGAGATTGTAAGCCGATTACCACAATTTGATACACTTATTAATTTTGATCAAACATGTTTTTTTTGCTAGTTATTAAAGATTGCTAAAATTTTTTTCATCTTCAGATCGAAGTCGAATTTCACGATCGATTGTTGTTGTCGATTGTACTTCGATATACATATATTTTTAACCGACCTCCAAAAAAGAGGAGGTTCTCTATTCGTGTTTGTATGTCCGCGAATATCTCCGTCAATTGTGGACTGATTTTCAAAATTCTTTTTGTCTTGGAAAGGGTATACTCCCGAGGTGATCCCATTGTCACCAAGTCAGTTTCTAATGATGGGAACTCTGAGAAATTGAGGGCAACCCTCGAATATCATAGGCGCACATAACGTTTTCCATACATTTTCAGAAGCTGTTCAAGTATTTGCGTCTGATAATCATAATTTCATGTGGCTGCGCTGATGACGGAAGGTGCAACTCCTCAACGGTCAGGACTTGAAAGAAAATTCCTTCAAAATTATACGTACTTATGGATCGATAGTTCTATTCTTTCAGGCTATTAGGTTGAACTGATGATAGACGGTAAATCTCATTAACCGACTTAAAAAAAAGGAGGTTCTCAATTCGTCGGCTAGAAAAATTTTAGGTTTTTCCGTCATGGGTGTCGTTTTGATGGTTTTTGGGGTCGCTGATTACGAAAATGAGGTCAAAATGAAAATCAAGATGGCGCCGACGAAATTTTTTGGTTTTTCCGTCATGGGTGTCGTTTTCATGGCTATAGGGGTCGCTGATTACGAAAATGAGGTTAAAATGAAAATCCAAGATGGCGGTCAAGATTTTTTTTGGTTTTTCCGCCATGGGTGTCGTTTTGATGGTTTTTGGGGTCGCTGATTACGAAAATGAGGTCAAAATGAAAATCAAGATGGCACCGACGAAAATTTTTGGTTTTTCCGTCATGGGTGTCGTTTTCATAGTTTTTGGGGTCGCTGATTACGAAAATGAGGTCAAAATGAAAATCCAAGATGGCAGCCAGGAAATTTTTTGGTTTTTCCGTCATGGGTGTCGTTTTGATGGTTTTTGGGGTCGCTGATTACGAAAATGAGGTCAAAATGAAAATCAAGATGGCGCCGACGAAATTTTTTGGTTTTTCCGTCATGGGTGTCGTTTTCATGGCTATAGGGGTCGCTGATTACGAAAATGAGGTTAAAATGAAAATCCAAGATGGCGGTCAAGATTTTTTTTGGTTTTTCCGCCATGGGTGTCGTTTTGATGGTTTTTGGGGTCGCTGATTACGAAAATGAGGTCAAAATGAAAATCAAGATGGCACCGACGAAAATTTTTGGTTTTTCCGTCATGGGTGTCGTTTTCATAGTTTTTGGGGTCGCTGATTACGAAAATGAGGTCAAAATGAAAATCCAAGATGGCAGCCAGGAAATTTTTTGGTTTTTCCGTCATGGGTGTCGTTTTCATGGTTTTTGGGGTCGCTGATTACGAAAATGAGGTCAAAATTAAAGTTCAATATGGCGGCCAGGAAAATTTTTGGTTTTTCCGTCATGGGTGTCGTTTTCATGGTTTTTGGGGTCGCCGACTACGAAAATGAGGTCAAAATGAAAATCCAAGATGGCGCCGACAAAATTTTTGGTTTTTCCGTCATGGGTGTCGTTTTCATGGTTTTTGGGGTCGCCGACTACGAAAATGAGGTCAAAATGAAAATCCAAGATGGCGCCGACAAAATTTTTGGTTTTTCCGCCATGGGTGTCGTTTTGATGGTTTTTGGGGTCGCTGATTACGAAAATGAGGTCAAAATGAAAATCAAGATGGCACCGACGAAAATTTTTGGTTTTTCCGTCATGGGTGTCGTTTTCATGGTTTTTGGGGTCGCTGATTACGAAAATGAGGTCAAAATGAAAATCCAAGATGGCGCCGACAAAACTTTTGGTTTTTCCGGCATGGGTGTCGTTTTCATGGTTTTTGGGGTCGCCGACTACGAAAATGAGGTCAAAATGAAAATCCAAGATGGCG
Organism: Diarsia dahlii; assembly: GCA_949775195.1. Taxonomy (NCBI): domain Eukaryota; kingdom Metazoa; phylum Arthropoda; class Insecta; order Lepidoptera; family Noctuidae; genus Diarsia; species Diarsia dahlii. Next base: position 5,797,219 of record OX459210.1, on the reverse strand, counting down.
CCGACAAAACTTTTGGTTTTTCCGGCATGGGTGTCGTTTTCAAGGTTTTTGGGGTCGCTGATTACGAAAAAGAGGTCAAAATTAAAATTCAAGATAGCGCCGACGCAATTTTTGGTTTTTCCGTCATGGGTGTCGTTTTCATGGTTTTTGGGGTCGCTGACTACGAAAATAAGGTCAAAATGAAAATCCGATAAAACGGGTATGTTAAACATGAAATCGAAATAAATATTAATAAGTTATACTATAGATTACTGGCCCGTGTTGAAAAAATTATGGGTTATGTGAACCACCAGGTGACCTATCTAGAACGATATAAGAGCATAAAATAATGAGATTCAGCACTATGCCGTCACTTGTAAGCTGTCCAACCGAGTGCAGGTGAGAATTCAAACACTCGTAGGACATTTTGGTCATATATTTTTGTACGGCATTCTTACCATCGATAGATCCATGAAAAATAATAAGAAAACGTGTAGTGCCGTAAAAAAATGGTGCGCCACAAAGTCGGAATTTATTTTTTATTTTCCGACAATTTCCAGAGTAAATTTGGTCATTTGATTTTGTACGGCATCAGTTTCATACTATTTCAATATTTTCAATACTGCTTCTAATCCATTATTCCGCAACGCCGTACAAAAATCATGCGACAAGGGGAAATAATCGAGGGTTGCAACCCCCTCTCTTTCCGTGGTCAAGGGGGTGATTTGATGACGTGGCCTCGGCGCAAGGGCAAAGAAGGAACATGGGTTCGGTTTTTAGTCAGTAGAAGTCTGACACTCCCCTTCGCTCTGCCCAAGAGCGGGGGGGGGGTCATTTGATGATTTTCCACCCACCAAAAAAAAAAAAAAGGGGGTGATTTGATATATTTTTCGATGATTTTCCACCCACCAAAACAAAAAAAAAAAAAAGGGGGCGTGATTTGACACAACATAAAATTAATAATTACAACATAATTTTAAAAGTATTTTATGCATAGATAATATTTTTTCATATGCCGTTTTCGTTGGTCCAAAGAAAAACATTTTTTATTTATTCACATCATTAGGATGAAACAAATCAATTATATATATGTATCAATAATGTTTGAAGTATATATTAAACCAAAAAGTATACAAAACTGTTGATACTGGGATTGACAGTTTCAATTCTTGGATATAATATAAACACCGTTTCAGTTCAGTTAGACGTCATAGTGATTTTATCATATTATCAATAATTGTTCTCTACAAAAATATGTTAATGCCGTACTGTATCAGATGGCCTATATCAGTACCCTAGGCCTGTATCAGTACCCTTAAAATGGTAGCGTCATTTTCATCAGCCTAAAAGATATGGTCTGCATTAAAATGTACGGCATATTTTTTTCCTAATTTATTTATTAAATGCTATGAATTATATGTAGTTTTAATACCGCGAGACATATATCCAGGTCTGAAAGCAGGACACAAAACCCACCGTCATGCATATGCACATGCACACATGGGCCCACCCTCCCGCCCTCATGCATATGCACACATACAAAACAAGTGTGAAATAATTAGCATGCCATGCAATCAAACCTATACTCGACACGTGTTTCGCCCCTCCACGGGGCATCCTCAGGAGTTGTTGACTCGTCGAGCGTTCGTGCTCGAATGAACACGAACACGAACACGAACACGATTCGAGCACGAACGCTCGACGAGTCAACAACTCCTGAGGATGCCCCGTGGAGGGGCGAAACACGTGTCGAGTATAGGTTTGATTGCATGGCATGCTAATTATTTCACACTTGTTTTGTATGTGTGCATATGCATGAGGGCGGGAGGGTGGGCCCATGTGTGCATGTGCATATGCATGACGGTGGGTTTTGTGTCCTGCTTTCAGACCTGGATATATGTCTCGCGGTATTAAAACTACATATAATTCATAGCATTTAATGTCATGGATTACCGCAAAGTAACGCCTGATTCCATAACTTAATTTATTTATGTTAATACTATTTAAAACAAGGGATAAAATTTAGAAAACTGCTATATTTCATTAATCTATGATATTTAAACTTTTGCAATAATTTGCAAAATTTCAGTTTTTGTATTTCTCTATAACTTTTTTTAGAACAGTTTCTTTTGAACGGCAATACTATATAGCAATTGTATTTTACAATATCATGTTAAAAAAAGTTCCCGTACAGGATCAAATGACTTTACAGCTTTAAAAATCAAGGATACGATGAAATAAAGATAATTATTGATATACATTTAAAATGAACAATAATTTTTTGACGGCAATATTTTTAATAGTACTTTTGAGTGCTAGATAATGTTTTGGATCGGAAGGTTGGAAAGACGGGGCATGCGAGCTCCTAGATTTCCTATTGATCTGCGGAATACTTTTGATGCAGTTCTTCAGGAAATTCCCCGAACGAACAACTCCGTTGAAGGCTTTCACAGGGAATTCTCGTCACTTCTATCGGCTCATCACCCATCTATAAGGAAGTTTTTGGATGAACTTCGTCGGCAGCAAAGCCTGACAGAGCTGGAATTGGAGCAAATTTTGTCTCGTGGATCACACACAACTAGTCGGCCAAAATATAGGCAAACATCGGCAAGATTAAAAGATTTAGTTGAATCATTTGGGGAGAGACCACTCCCAGATTACTTACAGGCCATTGCTCATAATTTTGAATTCCAACAAATATGATTAAATAAATACATAAAAAAAAACGAAACAAACAAAATTATTAAACGTAAAAAACTAAAAAGCATAAAAATTTAAAATAAATAATCATATCTATCTGGGGTCAAAGTCTACATACTGCATACGGCCAATTACCGTTTTTTTTTACAAAATAAGCCAGCATTCCTTCAGGCGTGATCGAGATTCTTGACCTCGAAAGCACAAAACCTAACAAAAAATCAAATGTTTTTTTTTTCCTTCATCACGTATAATACTTAAAATCTGATTTTGTGTATAGAAATCAATGAAAAATAAAAAGAACAAAAAAAAACACAAAACCTATCAAAAAATCAATTTTTTTTCCCTTCATCACGTATCATACTTAAAATCTGATTTGAAAACAACCAAAAAAAAACGCTGGGTGTCAGTCCACCTCCACGTGGTGCCCGGTGGAAACGTGATAACGGCTAACGGACTATTTGAATGACAATGCCTACAATTCCATTTTTTTACTGTTCATGTTATTTTACATTTTGTCTAGTATAACTTATTAATATTATTTCATGTTTAACAAACCCGTTTTATATATTATTACTAAATTTTGAGCATATTTTCGTAATCAGCGACCCAGAAAACCATGAAAACGACACCCATGACGGAAAAACCAAAATTTTCCTGGCCGCCATCTTGGATTTTCATTTTGAAAACCAAAAATTTGCCTGGCCGCCATCTTGAATTTTAATTTTGACCTCTTTTTCGTAATCAGCGACCCCAAAAACCATGAAAACGACACCCATGACGGAAAAACCAAATATTTTCCTGGCCGCCATCTTGGATTTTCATTTTGGCTTCATTTTCGTAATCAGCGGCCCCGAAAACCATGAAAACGACACCCATGACGGAAAACCAAAAATTTGCCTGGGCGATCTTGGATTTTAATTTTGACCTCTTTTTCGTAACCACCCATGACGGAAAACTAAAAACTGAAAAATCAGTAGCAATATTCCAAAGAAGACTAAAACTATATCTCATCCAAAAATGCTTCTACTCAGTTAAAGAATATTTAGAATCTAGTCTAAAATAACGACTGTACAAAAGTGGCGATCTGTCCTATAATACAAACAATAACATTTACCCTGTCCTATTAAACTCTGTATAAAATAAAAAATGGTGCTAGATACCTGAGAAAAATTATATTGACATTGCTGACTAATTGTATTATATCCACTATCATTGACATTTAATTTTGACATATCTAAAATTTATTGGCATTGGCGAGAGAGGGCGCCACTGCTCTTATGTCAACATCGGCTCCGCATATTTACTAACCGTTATTTAAATTTACTACGTATTTTAAGTGAAATCTATGCAAACCAGCATCCTTCAGAAGAAACTCAGTGGCTACAAAGAAAACATTACCAGAAAATCTTCAAATAGTGGAATAAAACAGACTAATACCAGACATCAGAAAAGTGCAATTACTCTGAAAATCTTCGAAATCAGTGCGAATATGAGTGCAGTGGTACAGCCGGGAGTGATTTAGTGGTGTACAGAGATACCCAAATGCATCAAAAAGGTACAGCATAAATTTTATCAAACTCATATAACCTAAAATTTTGTGCAATCATCATTGTAAACACAAAATTAAAGTCGTTGAGAGACGTAACGCCATCTATTGTCAAGTAGAGGTTTTAAGCAACACCATCTACCACCGAGCGGCTGTACCAACTGAGAAGCGCCATCTAGATCCAGGCAGCTGTACTACGTGCGTAAACGCCATCTAGCGTCGAGTAGCAATACCACCTAACGCCGATCAATACATCATCCCAGTAACGCAACGGCTCAATTAACACTATGGAAGAACTAATGAAAATGTTACAAGACTTAAAGAACGAAATCACTGAACAAAAACATGAAATAAAATCGAATAGCAAAAATATTGTTAACGAAATAAATGAAAACATGAATTATAAATTTCAGCAACTATATCTGGAAAACGAAGAAATAAAAGCTAAACTTGAAAACCAAAGCTCTCGTTTGGATTTCATAGAAAAAGAAATGAGAAAGAAAAATATAATTATGTTCGGAGTTGAAGAAACTGAGAGAAGTTATTTTGATCTTCAGGAAAAAGTACTGGGTATAATTTCAAATAATCTGGAAATTAGCTGTATACCTAATGACATAGAGGCAGTCCAAAGGAGAGGTAAAAAAGCGGAAGGCAAAGTACGTCCCATAGTATTAACTTTCACTACGCTGGGTATGAAAATAATGGCCTTAAAAAACAAGAAAAAGCTAGAAAACTGTGGTTATTATATAAAACAAGATTATCCTAAACACATACTGGAAAAGAGAGCCGCACTGATGGAACAAGCAACATTAGAAAAAGAAAAGGGAAATAAAGTTATCCTTAAATACGACAAACTAATTATACTAGAAAATAAAAATGAAGAAAATATACTTATTAATAAAACTGGTCCCTCAGTTAAAACCAACACACGTGGAGGAAAAAGGTCGCATACATACTCACCTACGAAAGATGAAAAGAAACAACAAAACTACAAGAAAAATAAAACTCAATCTATTCTATCTTATGTTAACCACTCACCAGCTCCAATGCGACCAGCACCTGGCTCCAGCAACGAAAAGTAGCAACTAATAAAGGACCCCCCTCTCCTCCCCTCTACACTCCCAATACGGTTGGTCACCGCGGGAGTGTCAGACCACAACCCTCCAAAGAAAGAAAATATACGAGAGAAAAAGAAAATTAATATTTGCACATTGAATGTTAAATCATTAAGTTCACCTTATAAATTACTAGAATTGAAGACGGCTCTTCGTAACATAAACCATGATATAGTTGGACTATGCGAAGTCCGGCGTCAAGGGGAAAATATAATAGAAGACGAAGACTATGTCATGTATTATATAGGACAAACAAAAGGTCAATATGGCGTCGGTTTCCTGATCAAAAAAAGATACAAAGAAAACATAATACAATTTACCGGGATATCGGAAAGAGTCTGTTTGTTGGAAATAAATCTAGGAAATTTACATTTCGCTATTATACAAGCATACGCGCCAACTGAGTGCTGCCCACAAGTCGACATAGACCTCTTCTATGAAAACCTCGAAAGTGCCCATGACTTGATCACTACACAGTACGTTATAACAATGGGTGACTTCAACGCACAAATTGGGAAACCGAAATCTTTCGAGTACAATGTGATGGGTAAATACGGTTTCGGTAATAGAAGCAAGAGAGGAGAGAAACTTATTCAATATGTACATCAACATAACCTAAAAATAATAAATACTATGTTTAAAACAAAAGAAGAGAACAGATGGACATGGATTTCTCCCGACAAAAAGACAAGAAATGAAATCGATTTTATAACATCTACCAAACCGCATTTATTTTCAAAATATGAGGTGTTGAATTCATTATCCTTTGGAACAGATCACAGACTGCTTCGAGCGACTCTTATCCTGACACCATTAAGAAAGAATAGACGCAACTTCACTGGCAGCACAAACACACTTCAAAATTTAGAAGATCGCGAACAATACTTGAAAAGCCTTAGCGAACTATTACCAAAATTACTAGAGACACATGAACACCTTACAGCCAAAGTTTACTACCAGATGTTAGAAACTGCAATAAAAACAAGCCTGAAAAACAAATCTAAACCCAAGAAATCAGCTATTCTAACAAACAAGGCATTAGAACTAATGAAGAAAAGAGGCGCTTTACAAAACAAACCTAATCTGAACAAAACAGAGAGAGAAGACCTGAAAACCCTATATAAACAAACAAACAAGGAAATAAAGCAATGTTATGAATCACACAGAATGGACACTATAAAAAAACATATAGAAAACACAAGATCGGCTAAGAAAGCATTCAAAGAACTAGACAGAACAAAAACTTGGATTCCATCTCTACAACATGGTACAACAAATAGTAAATCACGTAGTGAGATTATAAAAATAGCTACAGATTTCTACAAAAGCTTATATAGTGAGCCAAGCTCGATACAAAACATAGAGACGCCAAACAATCCAAAGAATACGTCGACTGTGGAAATGTTTTGTGAATCGGAAATCTTTTCACAAATACTGAAATTAAAATCAGAAAAAAGTCCGGGACCAGACGGTATTGCAAACGAGTGTGTTAAACACGCCAGAGCCCTTCTAGTCACACCTCTTACTCTATTGTTTAACAAGATCCTAGATAAGGAAGTGGTGCCTGAGCAGTGGACTGAATCAGAAATAATCCTTCTTTACAAAAAAGGTGACCCAGCAGATATAGGTAATTACCGTCCGATAAGTCTGATGTCCTGCTTTTACAAGTTATTTTCATCATGTCTACTGAACAGAATATCGTCGGATTTAGACACATTCCAACCTATGGAACAGGCAGGTTTCAGAAAAGGGTTCAGCACTACAGACCATATACACGTACTAGACCAAGTCATCGAAAAATATCTGGAATTTCGAAAGCCGCTCTACATAGCTTTTATTGACTACAAAAAAGCTTTTGACTCTATCTCGCACTGCAGTATATGGGAAGCACTAAACAACCAATCGGTAAATCCTAAGTACATAAATATTATAAAAAATATCTACTCCCAAAGCACAAGTCGAGTCAAGCTGGATAGAGCCGGGCCCGTAATCAATATCGAAAGAGGAGTCAGGCAAGGCGATCCTATCTCACCGAAATTGTTCATAGCTGTCTTACAAAACATAATGGCAAACCTCCCATGGTCGAGGAGAGGCATAAATGTAAATGGAAAACATTTGAGCCATTTACGTTTTGCTGATGATATTGTTCTGCTATCGGAAAACCCTTTAGAACTTAATATTATGGTGAAACAATTACAAGCAGCGAGTGAATATGTAGGTCTGGAGATGAACCTCAGCAAAACTAAAGTCATGACCAACAACGAAATGACACCTATCTTGGTCAACGACATGCCGCTAGAATACGTCGAAGACTACATATACCTGGGAAAGCAAATGTCGTTCGGGAAAAATAGGAATATTGAAGAAATAGATCGTAGGGCAGCTATTACCTGGAAAAAATATTGGGCTCACAAAGAGATATTTAAATCAACCCTCCCGATTAGATTTAAAAAGACTATACTAGACGCTACAATTTTACCTTGCCTCACTTATGGCTGTCAAACTTGGACATATGATACCAAGGCGAGGACCAAAATTCAAACCACACAAAGAGCTATGAAGAGAAGCTGTCTACACATCAAATTAAGTGATAAAATAAGAAACACAGTCATTCGCAATAGGACTAAAGTGACAGACGCTCTCAAGTTTTCGCAAAGCCAGAAATGGAGGTGGGCCGGGCACGTTGCAAGATATTCTGATGATCGTTGGACCATCAGAGCAACTAAATGGGAAGGCCCACACGGTACCAGAAAAAGAGGCCGGCCCTGCGCCCGCTGGCAGGACGAGATAATAGCGAATGCCGGACGAGACTGGTTAGACACCGCTTCAGATAGAGATAGGTGGAATTCTTTGGAGGAGGCTTTTACCCGTAGGGGGTCCACACACTAATGTTATTTTATAATTTTTAATCATATTATTGAATCACTTTTATTTAGATTTGCAATCTTAATTATTTTTAATGGACATACTTACCAGTAATTAATTTATTTTAGCCTAATGTAATATATTTGATGATTATTTAATTAAGGCTATTTATTGTTTATTGTTTTTATAATTTTTTAATCATATTGTTGAAGCACTTTTATTTAAATTTGTAATATTAATTATTTTTAATGGACTTAGTAATGATTTTTTTGATTTTTTAAGCTTAATGTAATATATTTGATGATTATTTAATTAAGGTAATCTATTGTTTTTTATCCTATTATTATGAATATTGATTGCTATTATTTATTATTTGATTGTGATTTTGATTGTTTATTGTTTGTGTGGAATTAATAAAGCTTTATTATTTATTATTATTATAAAATTTATTTATTTAATTGTACTACATAATATTATAAAATAAATAGGTAACTCAGTGTAATGTTTAATGCATGCTAAAATAGATGATAAGGACAGGCGAATAATAGATTGCAATGCTTGTAAAAGGCTGCTAAGTTATAAGTACTAACCAAAATATACCTAACACCACATTGTACACTTGGTTCGCAATAAATACTTTGACTTGAGTTTGACTTTAATCAGCGACCCCAAAAACCATGAAAACGACACCCATGACAGAAAAACCAAATATTTTCCTGGCCGCCATCTTGGATTTTCATTTTGGCTTCATTTTCGTAATCAGCGGCCCCGAAAACCATGAAAACGACACCCATGACGGAAAACTAAAAATTTGCCTGGCCGCCATCTTGGATTTTAATTTTGACCTCTTTTTCGTAATCAGCGACCCCGAAAACCATGAAAACGACACCCATGACGGAAAAACCAAAAAATTTCCTGACCGACATCTTGGATTTTCATTTTGACCTCATTTTCGTAATCAGCGACCCCTATAGCCATGAAAACGACACCCATGATGGAAAAACCTAAAATTTTCGTCGGCGCCATCTTGGATTTTCATTTTGACCTTATTTTCCTAGTCGGCGACCCCAAAAACCATGAAAATGACACCTATAGAAGGAAAGAAAAAAAAAAATTATTTGTGACAAGCGTAGGAACTACAAAAAATAATAATAACAAAAAAGAATAGAAAGCTAAATAATAAAATAGAAAACCTGTACGAGGCCAAAAAGGCTACTATCTCAGCATGATGCTGCGATAAATGAAAACAAATACCGCAGCGCTGGTATTCTGATAGGGCCCACTGTGATGTCACCCATGACGGAAAAACCTTAAATTTTCCTAGCCGCCATCTTGGATTTTAATTTTGGTCTCATTTTCGTAATCAGCGACCCCAAAAACCATGAAAACCACACCCATGACGGAAAAACCTAAAATTTTCCCGGCCGCCATCTTGAATTTTCATTTTGACCTCATTTTCGTAATCAGAGACCCCAAAAACCATGAAAACGACACCCATGACGGAAAAACCAAAAAAATTCCTGACCGCCATCTTGGATTTTCATTTTGATTTCATTTTCGTAATCAGCGACTCCTATAGCCTTTAAAACGATACCCATGACGGAAAAACCAAAAATTTTCGTCGGCGCCATCTTGTTTTTCATTTTGACCTCATTTTCGTAATCAGTGACCCCAAAAACCATCAAAACGACACCCAAGACGGAAAAACCAAAAAAAATCCTGGCTGCCATCTTGGATTTTCATTTAAACTTCATTTTCGTAATCAGCGACCCCAAAAACCATGAAAACGACACCCATGACGGAAAAACCAAAAATTTTCCTGGCCGCCATCTTGGATTTTCATTTTGGCTTCATTTTCGTAATCAGCGACCCCGAAAACCACGAAAACGACACCCATGACGGAAAAACCAAAAATTTTGTCGGCGCCATCTTGGATTTTCATTTTGGTCTCATTTTCGTAATCAGCGACCTCAAAAACAATGAAAACGACACCCATGACGGAAAAACCAAAAAATTTCCTGACCGCCATCTTGGATTTTCATTTTGACCTCATTTTCGTAATCAGCGACCCCTATAGCCATGAAAACGACACCCATGACGGAAAAACCAAAAATTTTCGTCGGCGCCATCTTGATTTTCATTTTGACTTCATTTTCGTAATCAGCGACCTCAAAAAACCATGAAAACGACACCCATGACGGAAAAACCTAAAATTTTCCTAGCCGACGAATTGAGAACCTATAATTTTGAAGGAATTTTCTTTCAAGTCCTGACCGTTGAGGAGTTGCACCTTCCGTCATCAACGCAGCGACATGAAATTATGATTATCAGACGCAAATACTTGAACAGCTTCTGAAAATGTATGGAAAACGTTATGTGCGCCTATGATATTCGAGGGTTGCCCTCAATTTCTCAGAGTTCCCATCATCAGAAACTGACTTGGTGACATTGGGACCACCTTGGGAGTATACTTTTTCAAACAAAAAAATAATTTTGAAAATCGGTCCAGAATTGTCGGAGATATGCGCGGACACACATAAAAAAAACATACGAATAGAGAACCTACTTCCTTTTTAGAAGTCGGTTAAAAAGGGGTGCGCCAAAGTTCACCTAAAATTTCAACTCCGATAATTGGAAATCCGAAAATGTTCTTCCTAACATTTTTCATCCTAACAATCGCAATTCCTAACTTTTCTGTCTCTAATGTTTTAATTCCGAAGCATTCGACTTCATAATGTCTGTAGCAATAAACATCTATTACACTATTATTTGTTTTCCTATGTTTTCTCAACATAACCATCTTTTACACTATTATTCAAAGTCATATCTTTTTTTTGTTTATATTACTTTTTATTCATAATAATCAGTATTATAAAAGGTCCCATTAAAATAGGCGGACAAAATTTTAGAAATCATTCAGACCGCTAAAATAAGGACAATAGCAAAAAAAAATATAAGATTAAGAAATAAAATACCTACTTTTATAGGATGAGTTTGTTCTAGAGTGCCGGCAATTTATTATTTTAAGTCAAAATAAAATCACTTTATATATAGTTTTTTTTTTGTTTAGATGTCTTTAGTTAGGCTTACTATACGCTGTGTTAAAATTTGTCCACCTATTTTAATGGGACCTTATATACTACGCAAAGATATCCATAGGTTAGGTTAGGTTAGAACTGTGACCAACTACGCGCGAGCCGAGCGAGCGAAGCGAGCGGTGCCGCGGCAGCGGCCGGCGAGCGCCTCGAAATTGGTCGCGAAATTTTTCTATGTATTTTTTTCATAGTGCCCCCAAGACGACACTCTGACCTGAATATCATTCATTTATTTTATTTCAACACAAAAATCAGTGAAACGACCTTTAATCATTCTAAACAGTTGTATGAGTGAAAATATTATGGTAATTATGTTTAGGAATAAAAGCGTTAGGATAAAAAACAGTAGGAGTTTAAATATATTTACACTAATGATATTATGAATTCCAATTTTTGGAAACATGAGTGTTATGAACATCGTCGGTAGGACTACAAATAGTATGAATGAAAACTTTAGGATGAAAAATTTTAGGAAGAGTGATCATTCGGATTACAAATCGTTAGGAAGAACAATTTCGGATAAAGAACTTTAGGTGAGCCAATATGGACCCGTTAAAAAGAGACGGAAACATTATTTATTTTTGACGTGTTAAAGTGCTTTCACAACCAATTTACAACAAATATTAAAATCTGTGATTAAAATAGATATCATAATTTTTTATTTTAATTCATCTAACACCAAATTGAACCATTTTTATGTTGATTGATATACTGTACCTATACACAACACACATTCCAGACTTTTTTCAAAGCCGTACGCGTGTACTTACTTACTATAAAATTATGTCACTTAAAATAATAATCTTATAAATGATCAAATTTTTCAACCGTAGTACAACGCTCGAAATGTCCGTGTGTGCGTTCGTCGGTGTTATCGCTGCACACAAACATAGCATCGCACCGAAATTGCCTAAAGTTCCGCAAGTCTTGTCTGTACAAGGCCCCTTAAAGCGAGATAATTTCACACGGGCTAGGTCACAGGCAGAAGCTAGTGATTACTATATGTCTTAGGTCTGTTTCACGATATCCGAATAGCCACTACTTACCGAATAAATTAAAAAATGAAACAGAATTTATATGAACTTAACTGCCAAGTAAGTTAACGGGAACTTAATCTGGGTAAACAGGCTCATAACCTAGCCACGACGACGACGCACGGCCCAATGATGGATTGTGAAATATGATATTGCCGGAAATACTAACATGTCTGAATATGAAAGCTTGATGTGATCCACTAAATTGGGACAAAGGATAAATGAGAATGAGTGATTCGGATAATGTTTGTATATTTTATCGCAAAGGCTTGTAATTTATTTTGGGGGTGGAATGTTAGTCACGAGCAATATTATTTCTTTGCAAAATCCTAACGCGAATTTCTCGTGAAATAACGATTGCAACTTTCAGGCATGATCTACTGTATGATAATATGGGTTCCAAAATGTTAGTTTCGGTACGTAACATGAAAATGAAATCAATACAATAAAGCTAAAATTGCTTCTAAACGATGATGGTGAAGTGTATAATACATATTGGTACCGGTGAGTCTTTATCAGTTTATGTGAAAGGATAGGGTACTCTGCCCAGCCCAGTCCTTCAGAGACAATCGGATTAAATGTTATGTATAAAAAGTCCAATTTCCGACCCCACACGAAAATCTAAGACGCACACACGTAATATTTGAGTTCACGCTTCAATTGCTTTCGCATTGCGAGCGCTATTGCATGCTAACGACTCCGTTCCCTTTAACTAGCCACGCGATTCCTTACGTCCAGCGCACGACAAAAAATGTAACGTAACAAGAAATACGTGAACTGGGGTAAACTAGTTCAGATTCTTTCATGTAAGTATTATGAATTTGTATGTATACTTATGTATTTTAAGTTTTCTAGAACAGGTCAAACTGTGGAAGCATTTGTTGCCTCTGCACCATTATGTTTATGTTATAGCCTCATCAGAAGTGGGATGCATTTTTAAAATTAACGCACTACCTTTTTAAAATGAATTGATAACTAGCGTGCTGAGGACTTAATATATTGGCTTTTGTTGTCTCATGAACTGCGTAAGTAAGATGTCTGCTTCGAGGACAGTAAAGGTACTCGGGGACGGGCTGGTGATTTGGGAACTGCCTCTTGTACATTTTGAAAATATTGATATCAGGAATATTTGCCTATAACTTGAAATTTCTTTTGATGTTTTTCATTCGTTCAGTCCTAAATAAAATGACATTCTATGAGGAACAATAAAAAAGGGTCAAAAATAAATCGAATTGGAATACAGGTTACCGAATATCTGGTCCAAACTCGGTATTGAAGTACCAAATTATGGTTTGAAAGTTCGATCGTCTAGCTGTAGGCCCTCGAACATGAATTTTAGGCAGATAGCTTTTTGATTTTTTTTTAATTACACCACGTGCTTAAACTAGAACCTCTTTGCAACCTTTCCTACAAAACAAGCAAAGTCACACTTCCAACCTAGTAGGAGCCTAGGAGGTACATGAATATAGGTTGGTAGTCCGCATCCGAGCCACATTCCGGTAACAAAGGACTTATCGAGCCATTTCAGTCCTTACCATATTATTGAGAGCCTGCACGGAGCGAAGACGCGCTGCTATTTACAGACACTTCTATTTGTATGTTGTACAATGGAGGTTCCAGCTTCAAAGATTAAATGACATTCAAAATTTCCGAACTCTACTCTACAACTCTATTATTTTTTACATTTTACGCTGAGATTGTAATTGTAAAATGAGCGTCATCATCAGCCATAAGACGTCCACTGCTGGACAAAGGCCTCCCATAGAACGTCATAAAGAACTGCAGCCTGCCGCTCTCCATGGCTCGTAGCGTGACTCTGAGCTTCTCTAGGAGGCTAGCAGTTAAGGACCATGTCTCTGTGCTGTGCCATAAGTCATCTTTTATGACACTTCATAGCCTCTCTATTGAAAACCGTCAAATTTTCCCAATCAGCTTTGAACCTAACGCTTTAGCAATCTAGTTGAACATCTTTTAAAGAAAGGCAGATTGTAGTAGTTTGTTGCACTGGCGTTTTGTATGTACCTACTTGTATTGGCTTGTTCCCAGGAGCTCCAAATCTATTGTTCTCCAAACAATATCTCTTCATACATTGATTCCCGACAGCTCCATGATTTTATTAGTTTGAATAATTGCAAATAGTACAAAGATTACGAAATATTATTCCAACCACAAAATAAGATAGATGGGACAAGGCTGTGATTATTGTGATGATGATTGTGATGATGATTGCGACAAAAGGTACGTCTACAGATACTATGATGGGACCGTTATAAACCAGTTACCTCACTGTACTGCACAAGTAGTTGGGTCGTTGAGTATTTTTAGACCTCGACCAGTTTAAAATGATATCAATGATAACGTTTCGAATTGACAAAAATAGATCAAAGAAAGAAATCTACCTCGATGGTCTAGTGGTTCGATTCCTAGGTCGGCCAAAGTGTTGTTGGGTTTTCCCATTAGGAATTCCTCAGTAACAGCCACGGATTCGGACTTCAACGCAACTCTCGAAATATGGGTGTACCTACTATTAGATACATCACCTCTGCCTAACCCTTCGTAGATTACGTGAGTGATATTATGTAATGTTTGTTAAGTAATTCAACGAAGAATCTTGGAACCTTTGAAGGTTTTCCGATAAACTTACTCTGAAATCTTTTGAATCTCTCTGCGTCTTCATATGTTATGGCGGATATTGCCAAAAGCTGTCATAAACTTATAGAAAGTGCGACAAGACGAAGTATGATATGAATCACCCTGATGTCTCTATTATGAACAACATTTGCATTTGCTACGGAGGGAAGTGGAAACTATGTTTTTTTTTCCTACTCCTCCGCTATTCTTTTCTGATTAATTTCGTTGCGGAATCCAAGACAGTTAAATCGCTTCTCTGGGACTTCGTCGAGCTTCATTGTCTCGGCGCTTTTCTTGTGGTCGCCACTGTTGATTCTGGCTAACAGGAGTTACAGTGGTTTGGGAATAGTGTGGCGGGCTTGTCACAAAAAAAAAAAAAAAAAATACTGTTAATGGCTAACGGAATTCGGAAGCAGTAACTATGTAAAAATTGTGTGGAATAATGGATACTCTTTCTATAACAAGACAGTTTTTTTACTGGAAAAAACCTAACTGTAAAGTCACGACGACGAACGTGAGTTCATTAGGTGCGAGCCTAATGCCCGCATACTGTTGTGTGTGTAAATTAAATGCAACTGAGAAATTTCCGTGAGGTAAATAACAAGTAAAAGAGAGCCTTCAGTAAATTATAAAGGCGATACACTACGAATTCTAAAGATGCATCCAAGTCGCGATTTTAAAGATAATTTCCAGAGCAACTATTTCTGTATGACCTTCGTCTGAGAGTGAACTCAGTGCTACCACTAAAAGCGCGGAGGGAGTTCGAACGTTTGGTCAACAACATATAAAGCACTGTAAAACTCTCGAACGTTGTGTGTACGAAGAAGAACAGGTGACAAATGCCACTTTTGGCTTGTTAAGTTTCTTCGTCGTTTATGTGTCATAGACCCTACAGATCCCGCTATAACCTATCATCTATCATTTCTATCAACTCTCTCGTTCATGACTTCAGGCGATGCGACTAGAGACACGACTACTTATTTTCTGTTGGACCGCCGGCGCCGCTCCGCAAGTTGCGTCGCGGTGACTCATCGCATGCTCTAAACTACTTTCATTTATTATCTCCGCAGTCTCCGTCGTCAACCCACCATCAGTGACTTTTATCAAGTCTCATCATCTACCTAGCCGTTTCACAACTATGTTAGGGTCGGCCTCCAGTCTAGCCGGATGCAGCTGAATACCATGATTTAACATGGAGCGACTGCTTATTTGACCTCCACAACCCGGTTAGATACTGGGTAATACGATTCCCCTTGAGATTGGTTGTCGGACTTTTGCCCCACTACCTGTAAAAACTATCAAAGATGTTCAAACAACAATGGGCCGGAACGAATAGCTTAACGTGCTTTTCGAATCATGGACTGCTATTATTTAGCTCCTCCCACTTTTTTACTTACCACTCCCTGATCTGTTGTATCTCATCTTCATGTCCTTCTGGCAGAGGCTTTAGCCCGCGCAAGAACGGGTGCAGGAACTTGGTCGCTGACATCTCGCAGCCGCTCGCCTTCTGTAACAATTATTTATTATCTGTTATTAAATCTGTTGTTAACTACACCAGCGAGAATGTCAAGAACAAATGCAACCTTAAAATTCACGAATTTGATCACTTCAAAATTAAATTGTTCTAAATATACAGTAGTATAAAAGAAAGCCACAACAATGTCAGCAATGATAAATAGAATAAGAAAACTAAGAATGTATAAGACTGATATAAGCTACCGAAAACTTTTAACATTTTCAGCATTAGCATTAAAAGTCGTTATTTTGTACACAAAATTGTACCTAACACTTCATAAAACCCAAGAGTATAATCGTATGTCTACATTCGTCTTGTCCTTTGCAAGGTTACCGAGTTTAAATCTGAGACCGAGTCAAAAAAACAATATCAAATTGAACATACACAACTTAAAACTGTAAAAGTTAATGCAGGTAATTAACACAGATAATATCTTAAAATTAAAATGCACTAAAAGTTGGGTTAAAATTTTCGAGCAAGTGTATCCAAGATTTTTGTTTATAATTGCATTCATAAACTTAAGGAGACATGACTATGTTCGAGTCTACATTATCGAGTCTACATATTCGTACTTTCTCTGTTTGCTTAGATTTAAATTTTATTGTGCATACTGTGGTCTCCTGTAAGTGAAGGAGTACACTTACGTGATACGTTTATCTTCCACTATATATAATACTAGCGGACGTCCCGCGGTTTCACCCGCGTAGATCCCGTTCCCGTGGGAATACAGGGATAAAAAGTAGCCTATGTTACTCAGGGTGAATGTAGCTTTCCAAGGGTGAAAGAAGTTTTGAAATCGGCCCACTACTTTTTGAGCCTATTCATTACAAACATACAAACATACAAAAATAGGTACAAATCTTTCCTCTTTATAATATTATTATAGTGTAGATGTAGATTTCGAATTGATTGTGTATATTCTTTGTTGGAGATCCTAAATAAATAAATAAATCTGAACAACACCCTACTAAAATCGTAAAAAAATAATTAAAACTATTTACCACCAATCCCTACCTCCAAAGCAGTAATAATGATTTTAACCAATCAATACACGTCTTCAACTCAACATGAAGATTTATGTATTCACTTCTAAACCAAATCATCAAGCAACAAAACAAACTGCATCCATACACAGTACAGCCACTCATCATTAAACATGAATAAATCAATCTCATCTAATAGCCGGTAGAATATCATTATATTTACGCACTAAGCGGCAATCGGCAACCACATCACTACGCATTTCGGGCACGATGTTAACATGTCTGGGATTGCTCTTACTGCGAAAACTATTAATATTTCGCTTGTGGTAACGACCATCATCTGGGGAGGCTTTTCCCATGTTGGGGTCGGTATCCAGTCTTACCGGATGCAGCTGAATACCAATATTTTACATGGCGACTAGTGAAATATTCATAGTTTTCATGAGATTGAGCCTCACTCTTCCCCCGTCTTCACCAACAACCCATCCGAAATTTTAATTCTAATCAATCTTAATTTTAATTATTCATTCATTGCATGATTCGATTATTTACACACGTAACAAGAAATTTAAATACTGTTTGTTAAATGATACAGCACAAAGTTATTACAAGTCATTATAATGTAGAAACCCGACCTTCGCATATTTATGATATAAGAAAATGATGTTTCATGTAAGCAATGGATTATTTATAACCATTTGTATATTTCTTATAGAAGTTTAAATTCCAGATTCACAGAAAACGAAAAAACACATCCGTGTCTTATTTAATGATATTTTTGCGTTCACTGTCTGTTCAAAGTTCCAAAACATAAAAACCGCCGAACTAGTTATTGTAGTATCTGCTCTAACTTAATTTGGAGGAACTGCTTTTAACTTTGTTGTTTCTTCAGAAACAGAAGTGGTCCAAAGTAAGTACCCTGAGAAACACTCTAATTAAAGCATCCCAAAACTACAGTTAAAATCTCTGAAACATCGTCCAACTACACTAAATTACGACTACTTCTTACATACAAAGAATCTAGTTCAAACAAATAGTCAGTTCGTTAGAAACGCAATCAAAACTCGTTATTGCATCGTATTCAGTTGGTCAGGTGATCAGGTCGAACGGCTACCTGCCTACCAGTGCTGAAAGCGATGTAACAACTATCACGGAATTCACTAATTGCAAACTTAATTAGGTGAAATTTGGCTGTATGCAATCGTACCTGGAAGAAAAAGTTACGAGCACTTTTATTTCCTTTATTTTGCTAAGTGTGAAGTTTTTGAATTTAGAGCTGCTGTTACCACGAAGCTTTTATATAATAGTAGAATAAAGCAGGGTAAATTATGTTTTGCATATAAGGAACAATTTATTTTTCATCTGAGGTGGTTAGGATAATAGAAATATTTTTAGATTCATAAAAATTATATCAGTAATAATTATCTACTACGGATGTACATATTTCATTTTTTTTAAATCTGCAGTGGATGTAGTACCGTGTAATTAAACCAAGTTTATTACTAGCGGTACATTACTCTCCTAAGAGCTAATTAGGGGGTTATATACGAACCAATTAGAAAAGAGTCTTAAAACGAAAATAATTAGCTGGCAGACAATTATTTCCAAAACACGCTGTTAAAACAATTTCTTTACGAACTTATTTTTTGTCGCAAATAAAAAATGTAACGTCACTCAAATGTTGCCAGTTACTAAAATCGCAATGACGTGCGGCATTTTTATTCGGTTTATTACGAATTATGATTAACATTAAGGCATTATTTGCACAATCTAGTAATGTTTGAAATTCACTTTCTAACGTAGAAAGTGACGCATGGAAAGCCGGTACTGGGACTACGTCGGTCTCTCATGGATGTTTACTATAACGCAACAAAATTACCACCAATGTGTTGTTTCTAACAGGATTTAGCGATAAATAGTTGGTATTTAACAATGATGATATAGAGCTCACTCGTTTTGCCATGGATGTATTAATTAATTATTATTATTAGCTGAACATCCATCGCATTCATCAGGCGTGATCGAGGTCAAGAGCAGGACCATTTCGCAATAAAAAAAGAAGACGATATTATCTGGACAGAACCTATCGGGTATCCCGTAGCAGGATCAATTTAGTCTGCCTGTTGATAAAGCCAAAGAAACTAAGGCCACAGAGCATAATATTTTGCTCTTTGGCTCTTTTTTAATAAATTAAAGGTTAAGTTTGTAGCACTGTTTACACATAATATGTGGTCCAAAAATCCTCTTCTAATACCGCGTCCTCAGAAAAATTAACTTTCTGTCAGCAACAATGATGATGGAATACTCAACGCTGCAGTATTCGATCGACTTATGCAACGTAAAGTTTAAAATCAATATTTATTGAAGATGTATTACAAAACGCTAGGGATCCGAATACTACTTGTAAAGGCCATCTGATCTGGGCCCTGTTTAATAAAACTTACAAGTCTACAATTTTGTAGATAACTGACATAATTGTAAAAATTTCTTACAAGTGCTGTAATAAACCTTACAATTTGTAAAAATTCTACAAGTAAAAATTTTACAAATTTGTAGAATTGTAAATGCTGTTTAATAAACGTTTACAATTGTAAAAAACGCCTGTAGATTTTGATGACAATTTTATAGCTACTGTAATTGTAAGTTACAATTTTACATAAAATGTAAGTTTAGTTGAAGATTCTTATATCGAGAGTAATTTCATAAATTTTATACCTACCTATATTTAGAAAATTTAGAAAATTTGGTTTAACATAATTAATATTTTTTTGATTAATAATAAATTTGCTGAGTGGATGTAAGAGCTGGATTTCTCTTAAAATCGAATTTAAGATCATGTCTTATCTTCGTTTTCAAATATTCGACGGTTTTTTTTTTTTCATTAAACGATTCAAAAGATTAAAGACGATTCAAAAGTAAATTTAACCCTTTAAAAAAAAAACACCTTTACCGTTCACTCATAATATTCATCATCACTATTTCAACCATTTTTTAAAGAATAACAATAAAATTTCTTCACTTATTTAATTGAGGTACAAAATTGTAAGTTTCTGACACACGGTGAGTCCACCTGTCGAAATTTTTCTACAATTTACAAATATGTAAACTTGTAGCTACAATTATGCGTTCAATAAAACAGTTTTCCCTACAAATTTGGAAATTGTCACCTGTAGAGAGAAAATGTTTATTAAACAGAATTAAGTAGAATTGTAGCTACAAGTCTACAAATTTGTCAGTTTTCCACCATGGTAAAATTGTAACTTGTAGTTTTTATTAAACAGAAACTTGTAGAATTGTAACTTGTAGCCTACAATTACAATTTACAATTTGTAAGTTTTATTAAACAGGGCCCTGATCTCGATTAAAACCCCACCTCCTACGTTCTACGTTCCACCCAACGGGGCTCTTCCTCACTACGCAGATCACTTTATAATTAGTAAATTACAGACCCGACCTATGTGCATTCAATACACGTCACTAAACTAGTTAATTAGGCACAGCATCTTGTACTTTAAGCCGGTAATTAATAGCACATCTCGTTATAAGTAATTAAAACTGATAAGCTTGCAAAATTACAGTTAAAAATATATTCTGTCTTACAATTTATGCAGCGTTTATCAGAAATGGGTGGTCATCTCTCATTTACAAGATACACAATCTTTCCAGATTTTTCTTCTTCTTCGTGTAGATGATTCCCATTTTGAATTAACAACCCTGATGACATAAATTGCACCGGTTATGAAAAACCGTCATGGCGTCACTTTGATCACATATTTTTGTATTTATCATAGGCCCTAAGTTTAAATCCAATGCCTGTTTTCATATCAGTCATCGACACCAATTATGGTTGCACAAATAAGCGCTTCTAGTTGGTTGGTTGGCTTTCTTAATACATACTTCAGTGCGAAAGCCGTACCTATCATCGATCGAAAATCTTTCATCGATATCACTATACTGTGACGACGCCTTTGTTACTGCGATGTTTCGTTACATCGAAAAACTGTACTGTGCGAACGATTTGACTTCGTAAATATCATCCTGCGAAGCCTTGTTTAATCGAGGTCTTATCATTGCGATGTTCTGTTACTTAGGAAAACTTAAATTGATGGATACAAGTGAAGTAGGTAGGTAGTCCCTTCTATTTAAGCTTTATTTTATATAGTTATTTAATACTAGACAACCTTCCGGTGAAGCAAAGACAAACTGCAATAACAAGTGATAAAAGAGCATTTTGTTAAGAGGATAAAATGACCCTGAGACTCAAGGTAATGAGCATATAAAACTATGTTGTAAGAACCTTCCTCAACGCACAGTAATAATCAAATCTATGATTACGACCAACCATAAAAAACACGTATAAGTAAGTACAAAATAATTAGGTTGATAAGAACAAAAAACCCATGAATCTATTAACGGTACCTACGCCACAAAAAACGAAACGAAAACCGGTTGAAGAATTAAGTCCAGTTGTACGAGCCAATAATGCTCACACAGCAAAAGTACGTTTATGCGCACGTAATGAATAACGCTAAACGTACTTTATTAATTATACTAGCTTTTGCCCGCGACTTCGTTCGCGTGGGATAGTGACTTCCGGCAGATTTTTGGTTTATCTCGCGAAAAAAAACAAAAAAAAAAACTATCCTATGTCCTTTCTCAAGTTCCAAACTATGTCTGTACCAAATTTCATCAAAATCCGTTCAGCCGTTTAGGCGTGAAAAAGTAACAGACAGACAGACAGACAAAGTTACTTTCGCATTTATAATATTAGTATGGATTCTGATATAGAATCAGTCGTCACTAAAACTTAGCCACAGGCGGGTCGATCAATAATAACATTGCATCAAGTGCGGCTCAGACAACCAAGCAAACGTAACTTGTAATACGGAATTAAACTATTGAACATAACAGTGGTTTGGTGCGAACTATCTTCCTACAACAACCACCGGGGTATCCAGTCAACGACGAGATAACCCCAACATCTTTTGGTCCTTCGAGCCGGATTTGATGCAATGTTATTATTGATCGACCCGCCTGTGGCATTTTACAAAAAATCACATAAACATGTCAAAATAATATTTTTATGGGTGCGATGCTCTATGGCTATGATGCTCATTAATATGTATGGAAAAACCTTAAAATATATTGGTACTTAGGTAATAAATAATAAATGATAACCGGATTGTGACATAACACTATCAATGTTATAGGCCTACACAAGATGAATGTATGACAATTATTAATGTCCCAGTTGCTATATTAAACTAGACTAGCGGCCCATCCCGGCTTCGCATGGGCGTTTCTTTTTTTAGCTAGCAATATTAATGTAGAATTTTTGAAATTCGCCCAGTCGTTTTTGAGTTTATTTGTATTGATACTATTAGTGAAGATTGACTAAAAGATACATTGACGATTGGATAAAGCAGTGTCTTATGGCATGTTTTGAACGTATTGAATCTCAGAAGTAAGTAACCAAGGTAATGATTTAAGGACTTGAGTAAATCGGGAAAGTGACGGCTATACTCCTAAATGCAGCGAGGAAATGAAAATCGCCCAAAACGAAGACATCTTTATTCTAGAGGAGATTACATTTTTACACCTACTTAAAATTCTTCATCGAGTACCTACCTATAGTCATTAGTGTATATTTAAGTTACCAAACAGTAAGTCGTGAGAGTTTCGAGAAAAGTATAGCCGAAGGCAGAGAAAACAGTTTTCTACAACTACATATTAATGTCAAACAATACATGCCTCCACAAACTCAGCTATTTCATGGCATCAGGCGGTGACATTTTGACACCGAAGCATACCTCAATGACCGAAGCTTAGAAAGTTTCATTTCTTTTATCTGTCATTGGAATATGAGAAAAAGGGTAAAGTTTTAACTTTACGTAGTAACATACAAGACTTCAAAAGATAATCAAGATCAGTCAATCACATTCGATTATAAAATCATTGATAATAATATTACCTATTGTTTAAAAAATCGTCGTAATAGACTATAGTGCCGCATTCCATCGGATTTAACCATAACTGGTGAAATGTGGGGGCATTAATAGATAGGTAACACCTCTGCCTAACCCTTCGGGGATTAAAAGGCATAATGTTATTTTATGTTTGTAAAAAATCGTATTTCTACGTGTCGCGCGACTTTACACCGACAGGCGATGCTAAGGCCCGTAATCCACCAAAGCGGAGAGGAGAGGAGACGAGAGGAGATGTGTTTGAATAAACCAATCCGATTTCGTTATTTCCACATCTCTTCTCCGCTTAGCTTTGGTGGAAATGGGTCAAGCGGAGAGGAGAGGAGATGTCTCATTTTTCTATAGAATTTTGTGCAGCGAGCGAGCAAGCGGCGCGGCAGAGCGGAGAAGTGTCTAGTCGGGCGGCCGGGCTGCGCTGCCTTCTCCGCGCGCCTCGCACGTCCCGAAACGTCATTCGATTGACTGGAATGAATCTATGTTGCCGTCGATAATTTAAATGTTGAAGAATTAATTGTGTTTCTTCAACCTCTAATTCTTCTTCCTCAAGCAAATTCAGATATAACTTTTGTAACGACATGACGTCTTCCTTTCGTAGACAGAACTTGACTGTTTTCGATCTCTCACAGCTCACATATCTGCTACACACAGCTCACATCTCTTCTCCGCTTTGGTGGAAATAACCTGCCAGCTTCACGGCACATCTCCTCTCGTCTCCTCTCCTCTCCGCTTTGGTGGATTACGGGCCTAAGACCCGGTACAGTACATTGCCGGTGACTCGTTGATGTGGCTGCAAAAGACATTCGTTTGGACAATGGTTTAGGGGGCCAGGTGGAAATCCGGTCGATTGCCATTTCATTTGTCATATTCTTCACAGCAAATCCTTTTATTTGAGACCCATATCATGGGAATGTATGTAAAGAATTACCCCGACATCTTTGGGAGACCGCCATTTTGGATTTAGAAGACGTCACTTATCTTACCATGCGTCGTCATCTAAACTAAACATGTTACAAAATTTCAGCTCAATCGGAAACCGGGAAGTGGGTCAAAAACATTCATGTTTCTTTTACATTGTCACTTACAGAAAAATCTAGTAAAAGCCTGTTAAAATTACTCCCAATTATTTATTTATTATGGCCAGAGATCGCACATGATAGAAAGGTATGAAAGGAGGAAGGGGAGGCCTTTGCTCAGCAGTGGGACACAATATAGGCTAACAAAAAAAGTGCCTGATGTGTTCCACGGTAGGGCAAAGGCCTCCCTCCCTCTTTCCATTTATCCCTGTTTTTGGCTGTTTAAAAATTACAATCGCTTTCACAAATGTTTACCGCCACCGCCCCAGTCAATGTACAACAAGCGCTCAGCTACGATGTAACAATCACACAGGTTGGTAAAAGTTACACAAACTATACGTCACATGGCCTCAGGCCAAAGACTTTAAGCCTTGACAGTGACAAACGAAGGCCGGCCTAGGTGACAGCTAATGTATTCGCTAGAGCTTTCTGCATACTATGTGTCAATGACCTCAGGTGGAAACAGTGCTGTCCTATTCACTAATAAACACGTTTAACTGCGAAAAGTAGCTTTGTAGGTTATTTGTTCGGACAAAAGCTATTTGATAGGAATTAAAGTAACTTAAAATTACGTATGTACCTACCTATATATTTTGGCCACACGGTTGGTGTAGTGTTTGAGCGATTCTATGTCGATTCCCGCACGGAACAAATGTTTTTTGATACACATTTTTGATATAATTATGACTTTAAATATTTGGAAAACACTCATGATACAGGAGAAATTTTAGAGTGTGGGGCAAAATTTTCTTTGAAAAAAAAAACTATTTCATTTAATGTTCCTCGGACTAGACCAACACGAGTAGAAGGCGTCGAGAAGTACCTACGTTCAATCAAAGCGCTTCCTGTTTCGATAGGGACTTTTAACAGGTGAACTTTTAACGGACTTCTTCTTCATCTGTATTCCCTTCCACATTTAACCCTTTTTCAAAGAAAGCAAGAGTGAACAGGCATATTCTGGTCACGCTCGATCCATCATAGACGTCATCAATCGCTTTCCATAAGGCATGATCGAGGTGAAGAGCAGGCCTTTTTTACAATATATCTAAATAAATAAAAAGAAAGGTCCTGGCTGAATGACTCATCAACGTCCAGACCCAACCCTTGACCTAGAAAACTTAAATTTTGCACAGAGGTTCCTTTTATAATGTAGACTAGAAATAAAGTATTTTTCGAAATTCAACCCCTAAAATGGTTAAATAGGGGATGAACGTTTGTATGGAAAATCGTCATTTTTGTAGTTTTTCTAACAGACATCCACGCGGGCAAAGCCGCGGTTTAAAACTAGTCCTCCTATAAAAATCAAATGTGTAAACAAAGACAGAAATCTAGTCAGATGTCATTAAATTAATATCGTAGGTATTTGTGACCATGGAGCATTCTCACGGCAACTGTTGAGCTCGTTTTGAATGTCAAAGTTCAATGACCGTTTATTCATAGATAAAAATAAACAACAACTAGTTTTAATTACTATACTAAACAATACTAAATCATTTACAAATAGAATCAATATCATTAACTTATGATAATAACTTGGACTACGTAAAGACTGTTTTAAAGATTTCTAATAATATAATTTAACAACGTTAGTAGAAGTATCCAATCCATCAATATTTTCACCTACTGTATTGATTTCATTTTTATGTTACGTAACGTATTTAATAGTTTGGTACCCACTACCCATAAGCAAGATGCAATCGCTATTTTCGAGAAGTTCGCGTTTGAACTTTTAAACTGCTAAGTAATCGGTCAAAACCATTTTTGACTAGTGTCAGTTAAAACCCCTATTAAGTTAAAACACGTTTTCTCTATTAAAAAATGTTACTATAGCACAAAGTTGTCCAAAGGGTCACAAAATAAACCTAATAAGTTAGGTTCCTCATGACCTAAAGGTTATTTTAATTTATCGATGTCCGTGATATTGTTACGAAATGAGACAAATAAAACAAACCACCTAATAAGGTTCTAAGTAAATGTGAATTATAATTTTAATACTTACTAGCTTTTACCAGCGGCTTCGCCCGCTTGAAAATGTCGATTTTCCATACAAACTTTCATCCCCTATTTAACTCCCTTAGGGGTTGAATTTCGAAAAATCCTTCCTTATTCCTTGTCTACATTATAAAGGAAACCTCTGTGCAAAGTTTCAGCTTTCTAGGTCCAAGGGTTTGGGCTGGGCGTTGATGAGTCAGTCAGTCAGTCAGTCAGTCAGTCAGGACTTCTCTATTTATATAGATAGATAGATCCTATCCGACTCAGAAGATCCCTCAGATCTCTTTGCACGCTCTTCACTATTTTAAAGGATCCATGTACTCCCGATTATTTAAAAAAATACTTCAAAGTGTTGTGCAGTTCACACAATCGTAACCTTCGAGCTTCCAAGAACCTTCTGCTCGAAATTCCCTCACACCGTACTGGTTTTATGTCCTCTTCCTACGCTGTCTCAACCATAAAGCTCTGGAATGCGCTACCCCCTTGCATTAAAAAAGCAGAGAGCAAGATGGCTTTCAAAAGAAAAGTCCGGAAATACTTTTTGAAATCGATCTGAATTGTTCTCAATCAAGTCACTAGTAAGTATTCGTTGGTAATTATTATGAGGTTTTCGTATTTTTAGTCTGTTTGTATGTATTTAAATATCTATTAGTTTATTTAATTATATCTATATAATATATGAGTATTAGTATGCACCGATATATATAATATGTTTGCAAAATGGTATTATCCTTATTATTATTTATTTTTTTGTACTCTACCACAGTACTGTCCTATTTAACCCTAAGGTTGACTGGTAGAGAATGCCTTGTGGCATTAAGTCCGCCTATGTACCACTCTTGTACATGAAGTTTAAATAAATAAATAAATAAATAAATAACTGGTCAAAATTAGTATTGACTGATTCGTTTTTTTTTAGTTTTGCCTGTAACATTATGCACACACAAACTACCGTCAATGTCTTAACATTGTGTGGGAAAACAGTCGAGGGGAATGTATTAGCATCGATGGAAAAACATTGGTATGGACCAACAGACCCACTTTGTAATGTAACGCAATCTGCTAAGTCGACGATAATTTCTTCAAACGAGCATTTATTTAGAACTCACATAGATATAATCCGAATCTGTCATGGAATCGGTGAAACGGTTTTGGCATTTTATAACATAACAAATAACATCACGCTTGTAATTCCCGAAGGGTTAGGCAGAGGTGTACCTATAATGGTACACCCATATTTATTTATTTTATTTTAAGAAGGCTTACAGACTAACAAACCAATGAAATAAAGAATATAAAATTAATAAAATTGCTAATAACAAGCCTCCACCTAGGGTTAACAAAAAAGTCGATAAAAAGAAGAAAATATATACAAGTTAATGAAAAGTTAACCGTCCTTAAAAAATGACTGTGCCAATAGCCGTCTTAAGGTCGCCACACTAGTGCAGAACAAGTCGACATTAAGGTCCCTAGGAAGCCTATTTCGCCAGTTATATTTAAGTCCCGCGAACCTATTGCCATTAACCAGGCACAAATCCAGACTCCGTGACTACTTTCAAGGAATTCCATATGGAAAACCCCAATAACACTTTGCCCGCCCTGGGAATCGAACTCAGAGCAAATAAAACCAAAATTAAATAAAGTTTTTTGGCCGATTTACACGTATAAATCACAGCCACAGGTATGTTACAAATACGTGACGAGTGACAAGTAACACTGAAGTTATTGCGGGTGGGTGTTTATGAGCAGACAAAACAGTCTACCATCTTTCTTGCTCGTTTTTTGCGCTCGGTACCGCTACCACTATCACTCACACCTCTGTCTCTCTGTCTGGATACTTTTTCCGCTAAAACATATTGAAAACTTCAGAAGAAAAATCAGGTCGCGTGCCTATAAAAATTGAGGGTCGATTTCCCTGGGATCCCATCACCAGATCCTGACTTGGTGTCAATGGGACCACCTCGGGAGTAAGTATACTCTTTGAAGTAGGTACAAAAATAATTTTGAAAATTGGTTCATTAATGATGGAGTTATCCGGAAACAAACAAAAAAAGACATACAGACGAATTGAGAACCTCCTCCTTTTTATAGAAGTCGGTTGAAAATAAAACGTATTCCGACGTCCAAAAGAATTGCGCTGAAATTAGGTTCACAAGCAGACCAACATTTGCACGGACAAACCCACGTAAAAAAGCATCTCCACCTAATTACATTGACACAGTATCTTCTGTACCTACTGGTATACTTGCGGTACTTAGGTACAGCCAGAGCAACGCGCCGTGAACGTCATAACGGTTAATAACAGCCGCCAGAACAGATTGTGGATAATTGCTTCAGAACACCTCAACAACGTAATTGTATCAATTGACTTCCTACAATAACTATATTGTGGGTACAGAAACTGTGCAAAGAAAAGTGGGTTAGAAACTGCAACCTGTTTTCTTCGGATTTCCTGAACTTGCAGAGAATTCTGGTTTAGAGTTTTATTTGTACTCTGTGTTCATAAAATCAATCAATTTTAAATTTTAGAGTTTCACTCCTAAGCATTACATTATAATCCATAAATTGAGTAGATAGCAAAAGAAAATTTAATGAACTCTACATTTGCAATATTGTGATGTCCAAAAAAAGTCTTTATAAACCACCTGGCTATCATTTGTGGATCTATTGACAGTAGTTACAGGTGCGGCCTGGTCTGGCAACTAGTCTTACCAAGGAGTATCGTACCTACTATCCCAGTACTGGGTTATGGAGGTCAGTTAGGCATTCGTTTAATGTAAAGTACTTGTATTCAGCTGCATCCGGTTAGACTGGAAGCCGCACCCAACATAGACGAGTTAGGGCTAGGCAGATGAAGACAGACTTTAGTGTGTGCCTCTATAACATCAAGAACGAGATTATAATACAATAACGTAGAGGCAATTTACAAGTCTGGGGGAGGCCTATGTCCAGCAGTGGACGTCTTTCGGCTGAAATGATGATGATGATAAATCTACGAGTATTCAAAGATATTTTCTATACAAAATCTTTCAATGCCGTGGAAAAAGTAGAGCTAGCCCATATCTCAGTGACATATGTATTTGATTGATAATACTAACGTGGTTTTAACACAACGACATTGAAAGATTGTATTAGAACAACAGCACCTCACAGAAAAAGAGTAAACACTACCTAAATTCCTTCGCCAATTGCTCAATCACGACCTCACGACATCAAACAAAACTAGACTCTAAAACCACATACACAATTTCAAACATAATTTCTTCAATTTCTCCCGCTGACTAGCGAGTAGCGTGATCACTCGCTGCGTAATCGCTGCGTAACCGTTACGTGCACGTTTACCGTAAAAGATGCGCTAGCGGTAAATCTTGTTGTAGACAACATCACTCGTAATCGGATTTTTATAGATGATTACGGCAGAACCTGCTCTGCTTCGTAAAATCAGAGATTATGGAGGCGGTTTACTTACCTGTTAAAAGTATCACAGTAGGTGTGATTATTATGCAAATATCTGTCATTTGTAAAGAGTAGTTGGTAGTTGGCTTTTTTTTGGGACTTTCCCGCCACATTATTATCAAACTACTGTCACTCCTGAAACTATTTAACTCCTCCTCCTACTTAACTAATTATCTGTCTTGGATCCCGCAACCAGAAAAAGCTAGGCAGACGATTTTAGTCAGTGTTGTGACGATCTAGTGGTCGTTGACGCTATGAACATGAGGTGTTCAATACAAACTACGTAGAAATCCGTCACACATTCAGTGTGCCCGGGTTATGGCAATAGGTTCGCTCCCTGTTAGGTACAGAAACAGAACAGATATCGATACCAGTACATCAAACAACCCAAAGCTGTCAAATTTTTTGCCAATCAACCTTGAACAAAATGCTTTAGCGACAAAGTTGAAAATGTATTATAGAAATTCGATAGACTGTAGTAGTTTGATGTGGTAGGTAGCGTCTGTACTGAATTCTGTTGCTTAAGGGTCGCATAAATCTATGTCAAGAAGACTGCAGGCCCTGTCCCGACTATTGTATACGTATATTTAAATGTCTTTATTTCAAAGTTCAAAGGGACAAAGTCAGTACAAGTTGCTTGTGACATTGTATTCTATTGTCGTCTATTTGCTTCGTCACGATTAGAGAAGCAATTCACTGTCACAATCAACAAAATATCCAAAAACAATGCTAATCGTAAACTGATATAAAATGTTTAGGGTCTTCATTATCTTGTGGTTGTCTGACTTGGTTCTACTTGCTGTCGAGAAATATCTCTCAGGCAGGTTGTCTGACTGGGTTCTACTTGCTGTCGAGAAATATCTCTCAGGCAGGTTGTCTGACTGGGTTCTACTTGCTGTCGAGAAATATCTCTCAGGCAGGTTGTCTGACTGGGTTCTACTTGCTGTCGAGAAATATCTCTCAGGCAGGTTGTCTGACTGGGTTCTACTTGCTGTCGAGAAATATCTCTCAGGCAGGTTGTCTGACTGGGTTCTACTTGCTGTCGAGAAATATCTCTCAGGCAGGTTGTCTGACTGGGTTCTACTTGCTGTCGAGAAATATCTCTCAGGCAGGTTGTCTGACTGGGTTCTACTTGCTGTCGAGAAATACCTCTCAGGCAGGTTGTCTGACTTGGTTCTACTTGCTGTCGAGAAATATCTCTCAGGCAGGTTGTCTGACTGGGTTCTACTTGCTGTCGAGAAATATCTCTCAGGCAGGTTGTCTGACTGGGTTCTACTTGCTGTCGAGAAATACCTCTCAGGCAGGTTGTCTGACTTGGTTCTACTTGCTGTCGAGAAATAACTCTCAGGCAGGTTGTCTGACTGGGTTCTACTTGCTGTCGAGAAATAAGCTGTATTATAAGATTTGTGGATAAAAATATTTAATGATTCATAGGGTTAAAATAATTACAAAAATGCCAACATTATTCATGTTTACAAAGAAAGCAACAGCCAGCACCAAATAACCCGGTGCTCGGGTGTCAGAATTCAGAATAAAATTCGTATGAACAAGACCACGTGACATTCACGGCTCGTAGCACAGTTTTATAGAGTACTCGGTAAGCCGACAATTATCGGGTTATAACACGACGATATGGATGTCAATTTTTTATCGGCTTCCTCTTTATTATATTCCACACCTCGCCACTGGTCTCCATCCTGCATGGATGCAATGCAACGGATGCAGTGGCGACTGTTTTATATGAAATTTTCCTACTCTTGCCCTTGATCTTGTCCTGAGGACAGATATGAGGTCGACAGTGGAACGAGCAAATCTCGCATTCCTTTAAAATTAAGAGAAAGATTTATAAAACAATCGTAAGACCTACCTACTGTCTTGTACGGATCAGAATGTTGAGCCACAAAAGGGATGAATAAAAAGCATATGGCTGAGACGAAAGTGCTAAAGGGACGAGTGTTGATACGCAAATGTGTAAATTAAGAAACAAGTACTTATGAGGAAACCTGAAAGTGGCGCCTGTGACTGAAAAGCCGTGTGTACCGGTTGTCCGCAGGCGACAAGATAGTAAAACATGGTCACTAACGCAATACTCGTAGTATGTTGTTAGTCAGGAAAATTTAAATTACCGTGTTCCTTACAATCAGCTCAGGCCTTTCTCTACCATAAACAACTTCAGATACACTTTTGCCTTTCATAACATAATAGTAGTAAATACTTTTACAATGAAATTATGCAAACAATAGCATAGTTAATCTACATTCTTGTACTCTTTGTTAACATTTTCTCATAGTGTAACCATATGACCAGGTCGTTGTGTTTGTTCTTGTAAACATTATTAGTTTCGTATGAGAAACCTACATTTACCAGTACAGGTGGCTTACCAAGCCGGGGCTGCAGGTTGTTGCCAGGTCTACAGGTAGTCACCGGGTCTACGGGTTGTTACCGGGTTTGCGGGTTGTTCCCGAGTCTACGGGTTGTCGGGGCTGCGGGTTGTTGTTGGGTCTACGGGTTGTTGACGAGGCTGCGGTTTGTTGCAGGGTTTACAAGTTGTTGCCGGGTCTGCGAGTTGTTCGAAAGAGATACCCGCGGTATCTCTTTCCCAGGAACACAAAAGGCTAAGTAGGTACCTACATTAGTGGTTTTTAGTCGGTAGAAGTCTGACACTCCCTTCCGCTCTGCCTAGAACGGGAGGAATCGTTTGATGATTTTCCACAAATTCAAAAAAAAAAATAAGGTGACCTACCATGACGTGTTAATGCAGGATTGTTTGAATCTTTTTCCAGTGTGGAAAAGAGATGGCGCTAGACAACCTGTATAACTCTGTCGCTTTCCCAAACTGGAATAAGAATAAAACAGTCCTGAACTAAAATGTCATGGTATCCCCACAGATCACAAGTTTTAGGAAAAAGATGTTGGATTCCAATCAGATAATAACTCTACCCATTATATTTATAAGAACGTTAATAACGTCGTTATTTTCATTGTTATTTATAATAGATGCTCTTAATGACTTTTGTACACATGCCCTACGGTAGATTTTAAATAAATACATTTAATTCAACAACTTCAATAAATATTACACCAAATGTGGTCTCGGTTAAATAAATATTGCAAGAGAAACCACTGTCAAGACTGAAATCAAAAGTATTACGTGGTATTACCGTAAGGACAGCTATGTACTGATCGATAGAACCGGTACCTACCTACCTTTTTTTTTTGGTGGGTGGAAAATCATCAAATGACCCCCCCCCCCCCCGCTCTTGGGCAGAGCGAAGGGGAGTGTCAGACTTCTGCTGACTAAAAACCGAACCCATGTTCCTTCTTTGCCCTTGTGCCGAGGCCACGTCATCTAGTACCTACCTACCTAAGTTCGTCTCTACCTAACCCTTCAGGGATTACAGGCGTGATGTTTACGTCATATTAGTTAGAGGATTGAAAAGGAAAGCGTTCATTGAACTTCCGCCACGCGCCTACGATTACGATTACGTATCTTTATAAAAACTAATTAATTCGCCGCAGCTAATCACTGAAAGTAGCGAATAATTGAATTATGTAACACACATTTGGAAGCCAAAATAGTTAATTAATTATGCGTAGATAATTGTTGTATTTGGAATGGTCTTTCTATTGTTAACTAATCAATTAATAGTAACTAGAAACAACTATTTAACTACCACTAACTAATACTCGTACCAACATCGAAGCTAATATAATTAAACCCTCTAAATATGTATGTACAGTAAGCAGCACTATATATGTAAACACTTAGGAACGTTTGGTAGCAATTTTCGCTTTCAGCATTGATTTCATTTTCATATTACGTAACGAAACTAATATTTTGGAACCCATATTATGAAAGAAAGAAAGAAAAGAAAGAAAAAATATTTTTATTATATATGTACTTATATTTTTTTTTATACTTATTATTATTTTTTATTTTTTTATTATCATAAAGTAGGTTAAGTATATCTCAAAGTTGCAATTGTTCTAGCGATATAATCGCCTTAGTATAGGTACTATGTTATTTATTGCTCATGACTGTACACACTAGAGGGAAAATTAGGAAACATCGATCGCGAATGAAAACATGAAAAAAAATTATGGCAGTAAGTAGTGCGTAAAAACAGGAAGGGACATGTAACGGATGAATATCTTAATCCAAATACCTATTAAAAATAAGTTAACATGAAATAATTTATACCAGTAAAAATACTAAACGCTAATATATATAATCAAATAAGTATGTAGATATACTTAATCCTTATCCTTACATAGTATAAAACAAAGTCGCTATTTTTGTCTGTCTGTTTGTCTGTATGCTTAAATCTTTAAAACTACGCAACGGATTTTGATGCGGTTTTTTTTAATAGATAGAGTGATTCAAGAGGAAGGTTTTAGTATATAATTTGAACGACATCCACGCGGGTGAACCCGCGGGCATCAGCTAGTGCCATATAAATCTTTTTATTTAAATAGAAATGCTTTCATAGTAATACAGGTAATCAATGCAGACTTGCACACTCTACTACTAAAGACTAAAGTCGTGTGAATAAAACTTTACGTCCAGTGAAAGTCTATCTACACTGAATGACATAGTAACACAAGATCGAAGCTCGCTGTATCGCATTCACAAAAAACCTGCATCTACGCACAGGTGGGTTTGTACTACATTCCACGCACTTAGAAATGTAGTTCTTCGATACCTTCAATAAGAACTATAATCGTTTACACATTTTTGGCGGGATTCTGAATGACAGTTGTCTACACGAAGATGTAAAGGTATGTAATTACAGACTCTGTGGTTCACAGATCACGGACTCAATTATTAGCGACCTCGCCATTGCCCCTCAATTAAAGCATTAAAGAGACAACATAACAGCACACAAACTTATAATTTTATCAGACGATTTCTATCGCTAACTGACAGAAACGCGAAATCTGCCAAGTCAACAAACTCAAAAAAGTCGACGCCGGTATAAATTCACATGGATTCCACGTTATCGAATGACGTAACGCTAAATAAACATGTATAGCACAAATTGATATCAGAATAAAAATAGAGACTTACTTTAATAAATCCTTTTTTGGCAATAACAACAATAACAAGAGTAACAAACAAGTTCGTTCACTTCGCGGGGAGCGAGACACGTGGTCGCTCACTGACACACAAACTGCGACTGGCACTCGACTCCACACCTCCAACCTCGTTAAACTTGTGCCGGAATAAAAAGTTAACTTTCTAAATTCGAATTTGCGAATCTATCGGACAGGTGAAGCCAGTGCTGTACCGGCGAAAACTATCGAGTAATAGTTCCATCCAAGTAGCTACGTCATAGGTACCATCGGCTGTTCGACTCGGCCACTGAGAAAGGGGCTTATTGTTAGCTTCATACAATGGAGGTCGCAGTTCAGAGGTCTCGCACCTTTTAATTTATTATTTATTGCAAGTACTTTGAACCTTGAGTAGGTACTTGCAATAAAAAGCATTTTAAGGATTGGTTTTCAATTCGACTGCATTTATTTTTGTCCGTCATTTACGATCGATTTGATAAATATTTATTTAAAAGAAAGGATAATTATGTTTAGTCTCATAGAACTTTCATCAAAATCGGTTCAGTAAGTACTTCAGCTTTTTTATTCCTCCTGGCCTTACATCAGCATTTTCTTGCCCTTATCCCAATTCATTTGGGGTCGGCGCAGCATGTCTTCTTCTTCCATATTTCTCAGTTTCTCGTCATCTCATGAGACATAACCTTTCTTACCATATCATTCTTAACACAGTCCATTCATAATCAAAACCTTCCTCGCGTCATTTAACCTCCGCATCAAATACCATGATAACCGATTTTCACACAATCCTCCTTGCCGGCTTGCTTTAGTTAACATTATATTCTTAATAACTATTCTAGTTATTGCAACTAAAGTTAAATCATGATGACTTTGTGTGGTCTACAACTAAAAAAAAGAACCGACTTCCAAAAAAGCCCAAAAAACATCTAAAATAACTTTAGTTTCGGAACTCAGTGGCAAAACAATCAATGAATCTATGTCACCGACTTCCAAAACTAAAGTTCTTTTAGACTTATTTGAGTTTTTTTGTTAACAATACTTTTTTTTAAACATGGAGTACAAAAATAAAAAACGAAAAATTCAATAATGTAATAAAAATAAAATTGTTTCAATTTCCGTTTCAGTTTTATGGTTTGTAGTTAAAAAATAAAAGTAACACTGAATAATTTTTTTTTGTACAAGAATGTTGAGGTTGATAGAGATATATTTTTTATTTAATCTTCATTTTATTTTAACATTATGTGTTCCAAACGCTGTGGACTTGAGTGTCCAAATACGTAAGTTGAAGTTAAATTAGAGCATCATTTAAATCATACGGCATAAAAATTAATCACCAAAGCGGTAGTGAAAGTACATCTTTATTTCACCACATATTATCATTTCGCATAAGATACGGAAGTTTGGAAGGAAAAAGGGGAGGCCTTTGCCCAGCAGTGGGACACATGACAGGCTAAGAGAAAAAATCCGGTACAAATGTAGACTCCAGGTTATTCCTGAGAAATTCCTATAGGAAAAACTCACTAATATTCTGGCCAACCTATGGGACCCATTGACAACCCATGCTCGGGGTCGACTAACTAGCGAGTAACTGATACAACAGTCCAAAAAGCTTGAACTAACATTTAAATTACAGTCGACAAGAAACTCATCGAGAAAAAACGCCAAGACACCCGCGACATGTGTAAGCTCTTCAATTCAGACACTGTGCAAGCAAACCTTGTAGCGGACTCGCTACTTTTTAACAAATACGACAAAAGAAAGAAGGAATTACAAATAAAAGAAGAGAAGACAGAACTACAGAAGAAATCGAACAGGACCAAAAGAGCGGTGAACAATGTGAACCCAGCCTTAAACGTCGAAGATGAGGAAAGAGTTGAAACAATTGTCGATAAAATATACGATGACTTGCTAGAGAAGGGACAAAGAATCCAATATAGACGCAAAGGCATGAGACCAGATGCGCCCAAGTCTGAAATTAAAAGTGGTATCGTAAGTAAACTGATAATAACAACGATATCTAAGTTTAACATCTACAAAATACTGCCAATCCACCCGTATTAGAGGCGGTTGAACTCTTGGTACATGTAAATAGAAGCAGGGTGTATGGTAAAATTGGTACGCCCTTTTCACGACCTCAGGCGATGCAACTTGCGTCAATGTCGTAAGTCACGTCACGGTAACTCGTGGCACGCTAAGAAATTGATTTGACGCTGTGACAATAATAATAATACTCTGATCGCTTCAGCGTGTAGCTTGTATTGAACCTGGTACTGCATTTCAGGTTCTACTTTCATCTCGTCATGTATTATTTGTGGACCTTACCTGGAAACCTTCTAGATATGGAGATTTTTTTTTTTATAAAAAAAGTTTGACATGGCATAACTTTACTTTAAATACATAGCTCCATGACCGTGTACTATTCAACGCATGTGTCAGCATAATTTGTAGAGTGCGTTACATTGAGTCGTATCGTAAACCATGATTTTTTGCCCCCAAATAGATTTTAACGTTTTCCAGCAACAAAAATGGCGTGTTCTAGAGTTACTTATAAGTTTGATCTACAGACTGTTTAGTTGACGGCTTTACGTCTTATATGTTTCTAGTTCTCAGCAAACAATAGCAGACGGTTCCCCTTCGCACCACTCGAGCTTACGGGGTCCATCACCACTGAAAGAAATCAAAGGTCTAATTTAAAGAAAGACGATTTGCAGCCTTCACGCGTTCGATTCGAGAACGCCATTGTGCCCTATTTCATCGACTCTAAGACTTATGGTATAGTATGAATCGACTTTATCAAAATTAAAGTTAATTCAACCTGGACAAGGGATCCCAATAACTTTTAATTGCTTTCGCCTTTAATTAAAGCAAATACATTGACACACCATCTCATTTGGTTTGTTTATTTCAATAAAAATTTAACCCTAATAAAAATCTTCCAGACTCGGAACTATCAGAGGTCATAATGAAAGCCTTCGACTACATTGAGAAGGCGACCTGCGTCCGTCTGCAACGTCTCCGAGAGAGGCCTACAGACCAACAGTCCCTGCAGAATGTATACTGGATCTACATCTCCAACCCTGCAGGCATCCGTCAGTGCGTGCATAGCAACGAGAGGGCTAGATTCAAAGGAGTTCAGGTAAGAGCCCTGAGAGTGGAAGTGACATTAGAATGAGAAGAGGCCACCTAAAAGCAAGAGATTGTGGTTAGCGCTGCATCGATTTATAAGTAGGTAGATATTAAAAACGTCAAAGTCAAATGAGTGAAACTTACCCATTATAAACTTATTATATTGACATTATCATTTTGTTACTCCTTTTTCTAATTTATTTAGGGTCAGTAATAACAGGTCTCTAATAACCGTTTCTGTCTATTTATCAAGCTCCTTCCAATCGTGTTTCATAATAATCCCCTAAAGTTTAAAAATGTAGGTACTAGTTCTAGCTGCATGTATGTATGATAAGCCCCAATAACAGCCTGGCTTTATCCATTATTTAAAAGTCTAGTAGTAGGCCTCTTCTGTTATGGGGCATGCTTCTCTGGCCATTTAGACTGATAGAAGTTTCAAACTCGAAACTATCACAAGGAAGACCAGGGGTTCTAAAATGACCTATTTAGCAGATCATAATATGAATTGTGCTAACGTAGCCATTTTAGACCCCCAGGGATGCGATGTGAATTTCGACTAGTGGTACCGCACATCTTCTCACCGCTCCGCTCGTCTCCACTTCACTAAAAACTGAAACTAACGATTTTCCTCTGCTACAGTTGATCGTGTTGGGTTACGATTGCATGAGCCTTGGTGATATAACCCACGAGATCATGCACGTGCTGGGATTCACGCATGAACATGTGCGACCTGACAGGGACCAGTACATCACGATCCAATGGTCCAACATTAAACCAGGTAATGAGCTAAAGTTTAGTCAGCTTTAGAGAGTAACATGTCAGGTACGTCACCTGCAAACGGCGAGCGTGTATATCCAGATGTATGAATGAAGAGTAATCCAGGTGTGCCTAGAGGTTAGCAATATAAGGCAAGCTCATGAAGCAAGCAAGAAACCCTTACTTGATGAATAGTAGATTATGTTATAATTGCTTGCCTAGCTTTAAGCTTGTATAAAAACACCACCACTAAAATTTTGACTGTAATATTACGGGTACCATCTATCTGGCAGAAACCTGATGCTCCGTTTATTTGGCATAACACACTTGGCATATTCTAATTATTTAATAGAATTATCTTTTCGCCGAATGTTTAAATGGTCGAATTTTCAATGGCATATTTTTAAGATGGCAGAATTTTATTTGGTAGATTTTTATAAGGTATAATGCCAATTCTATTACAATATTTTTGAGCTAATTTAAAATTAAAAGTCAATACCTTTTGCTACAAAAGTTAGTGACAGAAACGAATCGCTGCAAAACCGACTCCACGAAGTCTCTTTTGCCCTACCCCGAGAGTGTAATCTAAGCCCGCGTAGGCGCGGAGTGGCGAGGCGGCCATCAACCATCTGCGACGATATGCTTGCGTGGGACCGCCGCCGCGCCGGAGCACCGCAGCGCCGGAGCCGTGACAGAAGTCGTGCCTGCTGCATGTTACACGTATGTATGAGATGAAATGCGTGCCAAAAGACGATTCTGATTATGAATTTTCGGCGAAATGATGGTTCTGCAGGAAATGAAGTTTATGCTCAAAGATGATTCTGACTTACAAAATTATGCATTTTGAATTTATGGAAAATGAGTGTACTTACGCCAAATGATTTTCGGCGAAATGAAGTTTCTGCCATCCACTGCTAATTCTACTATAAAAGGTAGACCCTAATATTACATCATTATATTATCATGTTCTTTTGTGTTAGTTTGTAATTCACTAAAGAGTACATGTGACCAAATGTATTTTTTTATTGATGGATTGTGGACCAAGAGGAGTATGTAAAGATAAAAGGTGTTAACATGTGTTTGCGAGTTTATGTGTCAAGTACTATGTGTGTGATTAGTTCATATTTATGCCTAACCTTCAATCAACGCTCGGACTCAACAAAAACGGAGACTGTGATTGGTTGTCCCACACGCCTCCTCTCCACTCTGATCATCTCCGCTTTGGTGGAGTCCCCAGCCTTAAATATAAAATTGCGATAGAACATTCGTCAATGCCATTTGCCCCCATTTGTTTCTTTGTGTATGAAAGTTGCAAGTAATACTTTGTTGTGAAGTAAGCAATGAGTGGTCCAAAAAAAAATGCGCAAATTTAAACAACAACTTATCTGTTTTAGCTCTAACGTATTTTACCGAGAAATACAATTTGGGTAAAAAGACAATTTGATTCTTCGATTACTAATGAATTAATAATAACTAATTAATAAAAAGACCCAAACCAGCCGACTGACTTGTGCAGACATTGCAACAATGCCTCCGAAACTATACAACATATAACAGGAGCATGTAAATCACTCGCACAAACTGATTACAAACACCGCCATGACCAAGTCGCTGCCATCATACACCAACATTTATCATTTAAATACAACCTAGTATCTGAAATGATACCGTATTATAAATATAAACCGGAACTAACATTAGAAAATAACGATATCTGATAGACATAGCAATACCTAACTCACATAATATCTATAAAGCTTAGTAAGTATTAAGATCTTGCCATTGAAATTAAAACCCAATGGAATGTTCAAACTGTTCATATTGTCCCCATCGTTCTCTCATCTACTGGTATTATATACCAAAATCTCTCACACAAAGCCTCAACACTCTTCAAATGCCTACTCACACACTCTACATGCTACAAAAAGCCACCATTCTCAACACCTGTCGAATCACCCGAAAGTTTCTGACTTCTTCTACATTATCATCCACTTTCTCTATCTAAATTACACCTTACATCCTTGGTTTCGACCAGCGTGTAAGGTTTCTTATGCTCTCTTAAATGAGAAGAAACAAAAAGAACCAAAAATAATAATAACTAATTACTAATAATTGCTATTACTAATGAATAATAATTACTAATTACTAATACAAATTAACCACTAACATCAAAAATTCTAAATAGTTATTAGTTATCCGTGGATTATACAGAAAAACCCGACAACAACTTTCGGGCATTAGCCCACCAGACAAAATCTGGCTGGAAGATTCTCTCTTTTCCATGGGAGTTAAAGGACAAACACCCAGTTCTTCATACCCCTAAAAAATACTGTACTACTATTTTCAGGATACCGGAAATATTTCGAAATTCAACCCCAGCCAATGGGCGAGGATCTACCATACGATTACGCCAGCGTCCTGCACTACCCTCCACGAGCATTCTCCAAAAATGGCCAACCCACCATTACGACCGAAGTATTTTCTTTTGTCTACTTAATGTACACTTCTTACTTACCGGTACCTTTAAAGTTGGTTCCCTGATAATCGTTTAAAATAATGTTCTACAGATAATTGTCAAAACCTGCGTGTAGCTAACTTCATAGCTAGTGATAAATAAAATGCGAAAATACTATACTTAGTACTTACCCATTTATCTTACTCGATCGGTGCGAACCTATATGCAAGCACCAACATTTATTTAAGATATATACCACAATTTGCAGTTTTAAAACTTTTTCTTTCCAAGACTGGCATCAAAATCGGCCAACGTCAAGGCCTCAGCGAGGGTGACGTGGAGAAAATAGGCGTGGCGTACTCAACTGAGTGCATTAAACGCAATCGAGAGTACCTCCTGAAGACCTGCCCAAGTGTGGTCAAATCCGAAGAACCTGTTCCAACACAGGTCTCCCAGCAGGACATCGAGGATTACTTCGGAGACAGACTCTGGCCCTATGGAGTGGTTAATTACAAATTCAAAAATGCGTTGGAGTTCTGTAAGTGAATTCATGGTTTGGATGTCCGTAGGTTCGAACATGTTAAATCAAAGTGCTTTCTAATTCTAATTATCTTTGCTCACTATCATTATTACTGTTACATGATACGATATTACCAAAAGTTTTTGACAAACTACTGCGATTATACATAAATGTATACGCCATGAAACCATTGGTACCTAAATAGAAAAACCTCTCGGTAAAGCCGGGGCTCACGCAAAGCTTAGAGTCACTATTTCAAATAAAAATTCACTTCTATACATTTCAGCAACCGAAGAACTCGAAAATATAGAGGCAGTCATACGTCACTTAGAAAAAGAGACGTGTGTCGAATTCCGAGACCTCACAGAGTTACCGATTAGTATAGAGTATTCGAAAGAAGAGAATATCAATAACGACGAAGAGGAAAAGGTGATCGCAGTATTAACTGCATCTAAAAAAAACGAAACTGATATTGAAGTTCCGGATATTATAATAGAGAATAGGAAAGGAAACGAAATTGTAGATCCTCTTAAGAAAGCTGTCAGAAAGGGTGATAACGGGAAGGGTATCAGTAGAATCAAAGGAAAAGCCAATGTTAAAAGTAAGTTATACAATGTTTAACAGAGTTTTAATTTCTTGTTCTCTGAGTCTGACAGCGGTTCTCTGAATTCAAGAATACAAGAAGTCTTTTTATTTTTTGCAAAAAAAGATTATTAATAATTTTTTAAAGATTCAAAAGCGTGTCTGTGGAGTTTCTTGTCCATTCTCCTCCAACGAGATCTACACTTTGGAATTGACATTCAAAATTGGTTTAATTGTCTATTTGGAACAAATGCTTTGGTTGAGTTTGATTTATCAGTTATTATATAAGATTACCAAAATTAGGGAAGACGAGAGCTCCGTTTCCTGTTCCACATCATCTTTAATAACTTTTGTTTTTAGCTATTAAAATTCAGTAGGTATAATCATTCGCCGTTCAGCCAAGAAAGCGTTTGAAATGTAGCTGTATAGGCTGAAACAAACGGTTATGAAACAAAGTGCAATCTAATGTAACGCTCTGCACGCGATCAAATGAAAGTTTGCGTTTTATTTGATTATATTACGCCTTTACGCTCTGTTGTTCTTTGAGTATTGACCCTGTTAACGAATCAGCCTATAATTTTCCCACTTTAAAGCAAAAGCTCCTTTTAATAAGAAGATTACAAGCATACGCAACCCTATATCTATATAAATAAAAAGAGAAGTCCTGACTGACTGACTGACTGACTGACTGACTCATCAACGCCCAGCCCATCTATATAAATAAAAAGAGAAGTCCTGACTGACTGACTGACTGACTGACTCATCAACGCCCAGCCCAAACTCTTGGACCTAGAAAGCTGAAATTTTGCACAGAGGTTCCCTTTATAGTGTAGACAAGGAATAAGGAAGGATTTTTCGAAATTCAACCCCTAAGGGATTTAAATAGGGGATGAAAGTTTGTATGGAAAATCGTCATTTTCACGCGGGCGAAGCCGCTGGCAAAAGCTAGTAATACCATAAGATGATGATAGCCTAACCTAACCACTTAAGGCCTAATATAGGTCTAAAATATTTCATTAAGGCGAGGTTGCAGTACTTTGTTTTTATGTACGCACGACCTCGCCCCTCGCCCTGCCGCGCGAGCGATGTAATGCCTAAATTTTGACTGTTTTTTGCTTCTCGGAGAAAAACTATAAAGAAATTATACAACATGTTTTCAACATTTACTTCAGAATAAAAAGTTCTATCTATTGAAATAACTTATAATTCATGATGAAATGTCTTAGCAGTACACGTTTGAGTTTGTGATTTAGGCCCAGATTCAAAAACCACACTTTGACTTTACTTTGACTTTACTTTGATGGAATGATCTACTTTCACGCAAAAATATATTTCTTAGGCCCAGATTCACAGACCACACTTTGACTTTACTTTGATAGAAAGATCTACTTTCACGCAAAAATATATTTCTTAGTCCTGTCAAGCTG
Organism: Diarsia dahlii; assembly: GCA_949775195.1. Lineage (NCBI taxonomy): Eukaryota > Metazoa > Arthropoda > Insecta > Lepidoptera > Noctuidae > Diarsia > Diarsia dahlii. Next base: position 5,753,314 of record OX459210.1, on the reverse strand, counting down.
TTATTTACTTTCCAAAAATCATACTTTACTTAGTAAAGTCAAAGTGTGGTCTGTGAATATGGGCCTCAGAGTCATGTTTGATAAAAAAAAGTATCGAGCCGATCATTCTAAATCGCGTTTCTATCTTTACGATTTACTAGAGAGTATGTTCAATTTTTATGTAATGATTTTTATTTATTAAAAAACTCGTATTTAGTTCGATTTTTATAGGTTCAAAAATCTTAAAAAGTACTGCAACCCCGCCTTAATTAATCACCCCACAAAGGAGTGTGTAATAAACTAAATAAAATTTGTTAACTTAGCAACTTTCATGAAATGTGTTTTTATTATTTTGTAAGTTACGTCGTTTTGTGTGCATGCTGAGTTTACCTCTAAGTGATTGTTACACTTTTATCTGATTTTTTTTTGCTTGTATCTCATTTACCATGTACCAGTGTAAACAATTGTTGGTGAACCAAATAAATAAATAAAATAAAATAAATAAAAAATGTTAGGAACATGCTTATATTGCCAGTATAACATGGCCTCGCTGTGTATACATTTTCTGTACCATGAGAGACCAACTTATACTGGTTTTTTATGGCTCGATTGGTCGCCATGCGCTCCATATTAATAATAATAATAATAATATTCCACAACTATCACACAACGCCATATTTGGTGCTCTTTGTGAAGAGACAAACCGTCGAAGACCGTCAATCAATTTGTAACCCCTGTAATACACCTGTATACCCTTTTTTTTTTGAGGGTGGGACATCATCAAATGACTTCAGACTGTCAGACTTCTACTGACTAAAAACCAACCATGTTCCTTCTTAGCCCTTTGTGTCGAGGCCACGGTATCTCTTTCGAACAATCCGCAGCCCCGACGGAAGACCTGCATACCCTGCAAGTATGGCTAATACACGACCTTTTGATAAGAAATTCATCATTTCAGCAGGAAAGCAATCCAGCGTACGGACAAAGAGGGCAGCCACTCCTACTCCTACAAGGAGACACGTGAGCCATCTCCTGGAGCTCTCCCGCTCTCCAAAGCCTGGCTGCCGCTGCCCAATACCTGGGAAACCTGATGCCACCTATGTAACATTTTTTATTTGATTGTATGTCTGTATCGGGTATTTGGTATATTATTTGGTATATTGGGTATTTAGTCCCTCTGCTGGCTCGGTGATGGACTCCCCTTTCTCCTTCCAAAGGTCCTGAACATATTTGCTCCGCGAACATGACTAAATCGTCACACCACTCACTTTCGGGTCGGTTGATATCGACGGCGGTTGATATCGTCGATATTGACTGGTCCCGGGCGTCTCGCATCCAACGGATCCCCGAAACCTTCACCAGGTCAACTGTCCACATAGAGGGAGCCCTTACAACGCAATTTCTTCTGATTCGCGGTCGCCACTCCAGAATTTATCGGCCCCATCGGTCATCCATTCTGCTAGCAATGTGCCCTGCCCATTGCCACTTAAGTCTGGCAATTTTTCGGGCTACGTCGGTAACCTTTTTTTTTTGGTGGGTGGAAAATCATCAAATGACCCCCCCCCGCTCTTGGGCAGAGCGAAGGGGAGTGTCAGACTTCTACTGACTAAAAATCGAACCCATGTTCCTTCTTTGCCCTTGTGCCGAGGCCACGTCATCTAGTACTTAATAATCTTGTATCTTTATGTTTCCAGAACTTGGTCATAAGCGCGGATTGCTTCAACTCAGTGAACGACCTCCTCCATGTATTCGTGCATACGCTCGGTTTGGACCACCAGCACAATATGCACGACAGAGACTCATACCTGCACATCATGTGGAACGAACTTACTGAAGGTACTCCAACTCAATAAATCCATAGGACCGTTGCGTTTACGACCAGTGGACCAACGAGGCTTCCTAATGGACGCATTAAGTTTGTTTTAAGTTATACCTATGTACCTATATTCTTTTCGAACAGATGTAAAGAAAGAGATGAAAAACAAACTGCCTCCGTCTGCGTCTATGGGCTTCCCGTACGACTACCAGAGCGTAATGCATTACCCCTGGCTGCAGATCAAGGACGGAAAGACTAATATCATGTACCCTATCTGGGTAAGTATAACCAGGAATGGGTATCATCATTTAATTATTTTATAACTTCGCTAAATTATACACGACGTGCGAGTATTGTGTATGTGAGTTTAAATGTTTGTGAACGCACCCACGATACAAATGTTGAAAAAAAAAGTATCTAATAAGGAAAAAGCTAAAAAACCAGAACGTGGTAAAAATAAACTGATAAACAAAACAGCAACAATATTTTAAATTAAATGAAAGTTAAGTGAAGAAAATGGAATTTAAGTCCAACCGTTTCCGACTTCGTTTGGCTGTAATACAACAATTCAATTCAATTTGTGTTAGTGAGATACAATTTAAATTTTCTTTGCAATATGTTTACTCCAGCGTCCTCCTGACAATGTCAATGGCCAAAATACTCTTGCAGCACTGTAGTGTGTGTGTTGTTTTTTGTTATAGAACGATGGTTGGGCAATGGGCCACTGGCAGGGGCTGAGTACAACAGACGTCCAAAAGCTCAACCTTCTGTACTTCAAAAACTGCATGCAGAGGAAACAGATGCAATCAAATGGAGCTGACGCCGAACATATCGGAGTAGAGAGACAGTAAAGAGTCTTCTCAAAATAAAATACTTACATAATATTTATTATTACTAGCTTTTGCACTGGTCAATAACGCCTGGCAAGAATCTGCGTCCTCTTAATAATCCTATCTCTTGTCTAACCTGATGTAAATAAACCGTTTTAAACCTAAATCTGTGGTTATAAACAATGTTATACCTAAAACATTTTACACCATATTAAACCGCTAATTGCGGTTTTAAATCGTCCTAAACATAAAAAAACGGGTTTAAAAACCAAATGTTAAAAACGTATAAAATCCATTTTGCATATAAAGAGTGTAAAAGTACCCTTAACGAAGCCGAAAGCCACCAAACTTGATCTCCCCGTCACTGTGGGATCATTTTTAGGGTTCCGTAGTCAACAAGGTACCTTTATAGTTTCGCCATGTCCGGTCTGTCTATCCGCATTATACTAGGTCCTACCGCTCTGCCAGGGAGCCTGCTCTGAGAGGGAGGCGTCATTAATTTGATGATTTCTCACCCTTCAAAAAAAAGTATTAAGTTTCTTGGTTGAATGCTAAATGCATACTAAATATTTGTATAGGATATAGTGTTCATTAGGGTTGTTTGGGACGAACGTAAGGCTGAGCAAGTGCAGAGTAAATTATGCGCTCAACTACTTGATATTGATTTTCCGAAGGAAATGATGGCGATGGAATATGGTCCAATACTGAACACAAGTTATTGTTACAAAATATTAAGACAGGTCACTGTATTGCCTGATGCAGCAACAGCGTCGTGCAAAGGGGTGAGTGAGGGGTCGAAGGAAGCCCGTCGGGGCTGTGGGATGTTCATAGGATACCGCGGCCTTGACATAAAGGGCTAAGAAGGAACATGGGTGGTTTTTAGTCAGTAGAAGTCTGACACTCCCTTTCGCTCTGCCCAAGAGCGGGAGGAGTTACTTGATGTTTTCACACCCACGAAAAAAATTGGTTATGTTGCGGGACGAAATAAATATGTGGCAGGTTACCAGAGGGAGGCCAGGTTGAGGTTTTTGGCCTGGATCGAAGATGGCAAACCTAATAACGGTCAGACATAATTATGTTGACATGAAAAAAAGTAGGAAGTTGGGATAGGCAGGAAAAGGTAAAAATGGATGCACTTGCATCCCATCATTTTGCCAATTTCTCACAGTTCTGGAAAGAGACGGGAAATATGAGCCAGAAACCTGGCGTCCCTGTGAGTATAAATGGTATCAGTGATCATCACATGATTGCTGATTTGTTTGGTGAGCACTTCAGGGTGATTCCGCGGCATAGCTCAATCATATCTCCGTCGCCCGTTGCTGGGACCATCAGCCAGAATAGAGATGTCAGATTTACAGCGAAAGATGTTAGAAAAGTTATTCACAGTATGAGCAGGGGCAAATCTCCTGGACATGATGGTCTCAGCATCGAGCATCTTTAGGCATGCTGGAGTCTACCTGCCGCGCTTCCTGACCCTGTTTTATAATCTCTGTCTTTGTCATGGTTATTTACCAGAGGAGCTTACTACAACCATAGTGGTACCAATAGGCTATAGTTGACAAAAAAAATGTAATTAGACTGTCACATAGATGATCAAAACATATTGGACACGTATTTTTTCTTTTTGCACGTAAACCAAAAATGAAGACGATACAGTGCTTCGAAAACTCGTGTGACGTCACACCGCACTGCATTTTTTTACGGCTACAATTTAAATGCTCACCAAAAAAGATTTTTAGACCCTAGATTAAAGTACAGTAGAGTACTTAATAAAATATTTTAACTTCAAATAAAATAAACCCACTCTATACTGAGGTGCCTAAAGAACAACGTTTTAAGTTTTAAAATAATTAGACACTCATCAGAGTAATTGTACGTGTTGTATTTATATTCTTTTTGCCTACCAAAATGGATAAATGCTCACCAAATCAATTAACCAAAATTATAATACGATCGTCTCGCGACAGTATCCTATAAGGGCGGCATGGGCACCGGGCCGTAGGCCGACGAAGGAGGCCGGCGGAGGCCCGGCACTTCGGGGACAGAAGATATTAGTGTTATTTAATATGCGAGCGAAGCGAGCGCGCGTCATGGATATAAATTGAAAGTCGTGAAATACAATATTGGTGACATCTATTTAGTGATAATATAAAATATTTGGTCTGCAGTTAACTTTAAAGGCATTTATAAATCTTTATGGTATAGAATAAAAGGAAAATAGGTCCATTCCTACAATACTTTAGGAAACACAATTTGGTGAGCATTAATCCATTTTGGCCGGCATTTCGATTTTTTTTGGTAGTAAAATAGGTTCTTTTCTGGTAGGCGTTTAAACACAAGCCTTTTTTTACCACGTAGTGCCGTAAAAAGCCCCCACTCCTGATCTTTGACGCCTTATAACTTCGTAAATTTTTATTAATTTGATAATACAAAAAACACTTATCCAATATTTTTCGATAATCTAACTGACGGACTTAACGGAATCATATTTTTTTACCCAGGAGACATCCCTATTATTAAGAATAGAACTGGGGGCATTTCGGATAAGAGTAACTATCGTCCCATCTCTTGCGACCATAATAGCCAAGATGCTGGACAGCCTGCTTAATAACATTCTTAACAAACATGAAATTGCACGACTCCTAGATCGTTCGATTTCAGAGCTGGGCTATCCACTGAAAGTGCCATATTATGTCTTATGCAGGCTGTACAGTACCTACTATACGGACAGGGAAACACGGTATACGTGTGTTTCTGCTTTCGACACAGTCCTTTAAGATAAGCTTTGGGAGAAACTGGGTAGGGGTACCGAGTGATGGGTGCGCCAAAGTTCACCTAAAATTTCAACTCCGATAATTGGAAATCCGAAAATGTTCTTCCTAACATTTTTCATCCTAACAATCGCAATTCCTAACTACTCTGTCTCTAATGTTTTAATTCCGAAGCATTCAACTTCATAATGTCAGTAGCAATAAACATCTACTACACTATTATTTGTTTTCCTATATTTTCTCAACATAACCATCTTTTACACTATTATTCAAAGTCATATCTTTTTTGTTTATATTACTTTTTATTCATAATAATCAGTATTATAAAAGGTCCCATTAAAATAGGTGGACAAAATTTTAGAAATCATTCAGACCGCTAAAATAAGGACAATAGTAAAAAAATATATAATAAAAAGACATTAAAATACCTACTTTTATAGGATGAGTTTGTTCTAGAGTGCCGGCAATTTATTATTATTTATTTTAAGTCAAAATAAAATCACTTTATTTAGTGTTTTTTTTTGTTTATATGTCTTTAGTTAGGCTTACTAAACGCTGGGTTAAAATTTGTCCACCTATTAGGGACCTTATATACTATGCAAAGATATCCATAGGTTAGGTTAGGTTAGAATTGTGACCAACTACGCGCGAGCCGAGCGAGCGAAGCGAGCGGTGCCGCGGCAGCGGCCGGCGAGCGCTACCTCGAAATTGGTCGCGAAATTTTTCTAAGTATTTTTTTCATAGTGCCCCCAAAACGACACTGACCTGAATTTCATTCATTTATTTCATTTCAATACAAAAATCAGTGAAACGACCTTTAATCATTCTAAACATATTATGAGTGAAAATATTATGGTAATTATGTTTAGGAATAAAAGCGTCAGGATAAAAAACAGTAGGAGTTTAAATATATTTACACTAATGATATTATGAATTACAATTTTCGGAAACATGAGTGTTATGAACATCGTCGGTAGCACTACAAATAGTATGAATGAAAACTTTAGGATGAAAAATTTTAGGAAGAGTGATCATTCGGATTACAAATCGTTATGAAGAACATTTTCCGATAAAGAACTTTAGGTGAGCCAATATGGACCCCCGAGTGATAGTTGTTCGTCTATATGTCCTCTCTCTATCCATACATTCTACTTTCATCGTGGACTGCGATTTCGAAAAAAAAACAAAATTCAGGTTGACCACATCGGTTCTATCCCCTTTGATGTGTACATTTTCTCTGAACTCGATTACGCAAATCCGTATCCGGGCCGGCCAATGTACTTCAGTCAGACCACGACCCAGATATGTGTGAAAAGACGTTTAGACAATTTTTAGGTTATGATAGATTTAAAAAAAAGCAAATTCAGATATGACTGATTAATTATTTATTAAGTCTTCACGGTCTGACCAGAGAGTCCAGATAATCTGTTCAGAGCCTTTATGGTCAGGAGACTATAGAGGTTCTAAACAGACTCTTCACACACAAACCTAAAAGCCTACAGGGTCTTAAAAGTCTCCTGGGCCTTCAAGGGCACTTCAGGATCTATGGCGTTTTCAGAGTCTGTGGGGTTTTCAGGGTCTGTGGAGCCTTCAGAGTCTGTGGAGCCTTCAGGGTCTGCAGGGCCTTTAAAAAGTGTTGCGTATTTATCTTTTGTGGGGCTTTTAGGGTCTGCAGGGCCTTTAGACCCTCCGGGGCCTTTAAAAAGTTTTGCGTATTTAGCGTTTGTGGTATTTTTAGGGTCTGCAGGGCTTTCTGGCCCTCCGGGGCCTTTAAGGTGTTGGTATTTACCGTATGTGGAGTCTTTAGGATCTGCAGGGCCTTTAAGCTCTAAATGCCCCGGGCCATTAAAAAGTGTTGCGTATTTAGCGTTTCTGGGGTTTTTAGGGTCTGCAGGGCCTTCAGGCCCTCCGGGGCCTTTAAGGTGTATTGGGGAATTGAGCTGGCCTTCATAGTCTGTGGAGCCTTCAGCATTTACGGGGTCTCCAGGTTCTACAGGGCCTTTAAAAAGTGTTGCGTATTTAGCGTTTGTGGGGTTTCTAGGGTCTGCAGGGCGTTCAGGCCCTCCGGGACCTATAAGGTGTGTTACTTTTGTGGATGTGTAGTCTTGAGAGTGTGCTTGCTCTTCATCATCGTTTTGAAGGACGTTCTGGCAAGTTTGCAGCAAGTTGTTAACTTTGCGTTTGTTACACTCATGCCCGAAAGCCAGACGGAGTTTCATGACGTCGATTTGAGATAGCGTTTTTGAAGGAGATATGAGCAGCCCTGGTACCTGAAAAATAAAGAATACAGTATTGGTATTAACAACGAATCGAAACCGTCATGTAAACGGCGTTCATGAAATAGCTGTCAGTGGAAATATTAAACAGCAATTATTACGAATCTTGAACGCAGTTCATATAGGTAGGTACCTACATGTGCTAATCGCGTTAGGTTCGAAAATTCTGCCGGTAAAAAGAGTTTCGTTTATATAACTGATACTCGATCTAATAAGAAAATGGATATCAAGGTCGATCTGGGCATCAAATGAAATAGTCCAAAAAAATTAGAATATCTTGCTGTGACCTACAGTGTCATTTCAACAAGTTAGATGTGCATAAGCCGAAGTAAAAATTACACAGATCACAAGATCATAGCCCTACATGGCTCTATTGGCGCGTGATTGTCTTAAACCCTTGTTAGTAGGTAACATTTGCAAAATAAAATTGTCTGTTTGAATTTTAATAAAAAAAGCAAAATGGTGGTGGAAGCTGCAAACTGCAATTGACACCACGCGCTGAAAGTTCCATGTCCAACTAACTATATTTACAACACTGTTTAGTAATCTTTGTTTTGTAATGAATTTACACTTTATTGAGGAAGTGTTCGACAAGTTTTCACAATAAATTAGAAAGTAGTGTAAAATGTGAAATATTTCGCTATTGTTAGCAATTAGCGAAATATTTCACTACTTTCTAAGATACTACCTACTACTAATAGGTACTTTAGATATCTTAACGGGGTCCTTTATCCTGTATCATCTTGTGTATGTGCTGTACCTATAGCTCTTTCAATTATTTCAGGAAGCCTATCTAGTTATCTCCTTAGTCTAAGCAGACGCCTGCTATTCACGTGGTTTGGCAGGATGGCAGAAAGTGCAGAACTAAAGGATCCTAAATAATTACGTATAGATACCACGTTTTACAAAATTCTGCTGCCACTTTTAGTCTTCTAGATAAATTGATGATTTACTTTAATAACTACAAGACAAGTTACTCTTGGCTAGTGGCTTGCTTGTACGACAAGCCTGGTGCTCTGCCTGATAGATCGAAGACTCCAAAAAGGTGGTTAGAACAGACTAGAAGCGGAAGTGGAAGGGTGGTGTGGTGCACCTTGACAGAGAATTATTATGTGTATCAATGGGCTGCGATAGGCTGAGACGACGGTATTAATTGAAAAGCTACATACCAATGGCATTACAGTAGGTCCACCGTTGATACTGAAGGCGCGGTCGTGGAAATGCATAATGCTCATGGAGTCATATTCCACCGTTTTATGCGGCGGATCGCCCGTCCGCATCCAGAATAACTTCCGGTATTCTGCAAAACAGTGGTTTTACCAGAACCTTATAAAATAAACTAAACCAAAGCAAGGAGCGAGCGAGCGCGCTGCGGAGGAGAGGGTCAGAGAAGAGACGTGCTAGATTCCACCTGTCACAGGAAAGACGTGAGACACCGTGTAGTATTTCAATCAATGTTTCTGCACGTCTTCGTTCCGTGCTACTATACTCCGCTTTGGTAGAGACCGGGCCAGCCCCGGCTGACGACTATAACCTATGAGGCTGCATTCTGCTTAACCGGACTGCTGCTGAGGTGCTTCTAAATGCCCAATATATATTTTTACTGCCATGTACGACTGCAATACAGTAACCAGCAATATTGCCAACAACTACATTCAGGCACGAAACAACTACGCATCGAGAACTACTTACGACAATATTTAACGGCATGTATTTAAACCGTTATCTGTATATTCCCTTTTTTCGAACAAAATATTTTAAAGTTACACCAAAAATACTGACTTGCACACAAATTATGCACACTAAAGAAATCAAATTTAGTATCCTTTTTAATGGCATTTGCAGAACTCTTTTACTGGACGAATAACTATTACCAAAATAGTATATCTAATAATTATTTTGTCTAACAAACATTTTAAAACTTTTTTAAGGAAAACCTACACCTGATTTACTCCATGACGCGCGCTCGCTTCGCTCGCATATTAAATAACACTAATATCTTCTGTCCCCGAAGTGCCGGGCCTCCGCCGGCCTCCTTCGTCGGCCTACGGCCCGGTGCCCATGCCGCCCATAAAGGACACTGTCGCGAGACGGTCGTATTAGATATCAGTTTTAGAAATTCCGTAGTAAGATTGTACAATTTAGAGTGCAAGTTAGTATTTTTGATAAGCAATTAGTATTTTTGTTTTACAAATCATTTATCCGATGTACTAACTACATTTTTGGTGTAAATTCGATAAAAAAGGTCATCTCGTTTTGTGTGATTTTTAAGACTTTTTTGTAGGACATGTTTAGTTAATCAATTGGTTTTTTTGCACAGCATTCATTTTTCTGGTATGCATTCAGTTAATTAGTGGAGTTACCTAGTGTGCTGAAAAATTAAACAGATGTGCATTTAAATATAACCCATATTTAACTATAGCCGCGCAAATTGCGCGGCGCAATAATTAAAGCAACACTTTTATGTGCTGGTGGTGTGAAATTCAGTGAAAATGTGCTTAGGGTTTAGTGTACATTCCCCAACAATTGTGGAAGTTGGAATCAGATTTTGTGAAAGTCATATATAAGCGAGTTATTGACTGTAAAGTTGGGCCCTCAGTTCTCACATAGAGGATTGAGGGCCTACCTGTACCTGAAAAACTATGTACACTACAGAAAAAGTCTATATATGCCTATAGTCTATATAAATCTTAGCTAATGCCAAACAAAATTTGTGGAAACAAGAAATTATCGCAAAACACTGTCCTACTTTGTCTTCGTTCAAAATGGGCCATCAATTCTCATGTACGTATGACCAATGCATTTTTGTGAGAATGAGGTGGCAGTACGATCGAACGGGAATCGAAAATAAAGAGATATTTCCCAGCCTGTTCTTGCCGAGACTCTATAGGCTATTTAGGTTATTCGATTTTCGGGGTCTATCACTTCGAATATCACCTCACAACGATTTCTTAACCTTTTGCGAGTAGTAGGATGAAATAAATACCACATAATAAAACTTCTATCGAGGTTCGAGGCGGTGCAGAACAAGGGCTTCTGAAAGAACTTGGTCTTTACCCAGCTGTGGGACAGTATGAGCTACTATAAAGAATTTCCTTACTAGGCTGTATGTTCGCCCACATAACCCTGATGTACTGATCCCGCTGCGGATGAGTCACTTCGTCCCTGAAGCCCAGTGCGTGAAGCAATGCATGTACGATGTCCTGGCGCGTCATGCAATCGTAGCCAATTATTAAGATCTGTAAAGGATCACGGAACAAACTTAAAGTACCTCCACTCGTACAAAATATGGTTACATGCACTTTTGCCCGCGGTTGCACTCTCGTGGAAGTCAGAAATAATCCCATTCAACCGGAATAAAAGGATACTACAGGGATAAAAAGTATTCTATGCCCTAAGCCAGGCCATGATCTACCTACCGAAGGCGTAACAAGTAAACACGAACTCACTTTTCATAATTTCAGCTGAAATACGTCCAGTATTGAACAAGGGCCTCCTTCAAGTGTCGGCACATTGACCGGCGCCTTGCTCACTCAACTCACTTTTACATCTAAGTAACTAATAAATGCGAAAGTTCGCGAGAATGGATTTCGCAAAAATAACTGAACGTAGTATATATTACGAGTATGATCCCGTGGTATAATGACCAAACTTCATGCGGGCGACCTGCTAAGTATAGGTTGCCTTCCGTTCGTGCCATGCTTCCTTGGTACCTACGACTATAATCCAGGTGAAAATCCAGATTACCAAGTTTGAAACCGTAGTTCATTCACAAGACTCGCTCATTATCGTCTGTCGGCGTTTCCATCAATGCTTTTGGACTGCTGCGCCCCAACATAAACTATGGCTCACCTGCTGTCCTGCTCTGTAGGTAATTCCACCAGCACTGACGGACCTCCACCCACGCCGTCGAGGTAGCAGGATGCTGTTCGAAGCTAATTTGTCTCTAATGAAGTTATTTTGGATGAAGGGATCGATACCTACTGTGGACAGCTTCGTTTATCTGGGCTCTAGTATAAGTAATGAAGGTAGCTGCGTTCCATAAATAAAACGGCGGATAGTCATGCCTAAAGATGCTATGACACGCCTCCAGAACATCTGGAAAAATCGTGGTATAAGTTTTAAAACCAAGGCCCGTTTGGTCAGAGCACTAGTTTTCCCGATTTTCCTCTATGGAGTTGTGACGTGGACAATCCAAACAAGAGAAAGACAGAGGATAGACGCTTTCGAAATGTGGTGCTGGAGGCGGATGCTCTGAATTCCATGGACGGCCAAACGCACAAATTTGTCTATCCTTTCCCAACTCGATATCAAGACTCGATTGTCTACAGTTGGCCTACAGCGTATTTTGTCCTATTTCGGCCACATAATGCGAAGAGGAGATAGCAGCCTTGAAAAGCTGGTCATTGTTAGCAATACTGAAAGCAAGCGACCGCGAGGCCGATCGCCAACACGATGGTCCGACCAAGTAAAAGAAGCTGTTTCCTCAAGCAAATTTCAGCAGGTGGTGATGGCAACCTTGGACCGGAGTAGATGGAGGCAGATGGTCCGCTTAAAGGGGTCCAGTGACCACGATCCTCAGTAATGAGGGACCGACTGAAGAAGAAGAAGGGATTTACAAAAATAAGAAAAAAGGGGTCTCACAGCTTTTTTAATACCCCAAGATCCTTTTTCACGCATAGATGAGTGCGAGCATTCCCTGACACCGTCACGGTTTTCGATGCTAAGAAAGGTGACATCAAAGTGTTGTCCCTTCACGGGCTTCCGTCTCATCTTTTTGAATCTCACGCAGGAGGAGCTTTCAATTATTCGCATGGCATAGCGAATACGTTCCCTTACTAAGGGGTCTGTTAACAAAATCATAGGCGGTTATTTTAGCTAAGTATTTGGTGAGCGAACTTGAGCGAAGTTAATTATAGTTCTTTCATCTCTCTCTCTTTTTGTAGGTGACCGATTAAAATTTGTTCGTAAAAAATCGGTGACCGATTTTTTTTGGTCAGAAATAACAAACAAATTTAAATCGGTCGTAGGTCGTGTCCGAATCTTAACACGTTGACCCTACGCCTCTTGTAAAGGGTATGGAAGGTTATGATCAAAGAGTGGAAATAGCATTAGCTTCAATGTTGGCCAGAAATATTGTACACTAGCTTTTGCCAGCGGCTTCGCCCGCGTGAAAATGACGATTTTCCATACAAACTTTCATCCCCTATTTAAATCCCTTAGGGGTTGAATTTCGAAAAATCCTTCCTTATTCCTTGTCTACACTATAAAGGGAACCTCTGTGCAAAATTTCAGCTTTCTAGGTCCAAGAGTTTGGGCTGGGCGTTGATGAGTCAGTCAGTCAGTCAGTCAGTCAGTCAGTCAGGACTTCTCTTTTTATTTATATAGATTGACGAAATTGTTGTGGATATTGTGATGCTCGATATCCGATCGTTAAAGGGGATGGAACCGATGTGGCATATCAACCTGGCCGCCATTTTGTTTTTTTTTTTTTCGAAATCGCGGCCCACAGTGAAAGTGGTATGTATGGAGGACATATAGACGAACAAAAAATGTCCATAATTGAAGGTAAAGAGATCCACAATTGAATACAACGACAATCATTAAAAATAGACTTATTACGTTTATAGGCATTAAATTGTATCTAATAATAGTTCCTAGGTTGATTATTATTATACGCACGATAAAATCGCTTAGCATCGCAATGAAACTATATGTACAATATTTCCGAGTGGCACAGCCTTGGGTGGGACATGTAAGCTGTCAAAGTGTATAGCTATCAAAGTATATAGCTATCAAAGTGTACTGGGAAGTCACAGAGTAGCCAAAAACTATAATGTTCGTACCTACTTCGTATGTAAAATCTCTGTCATTTAGGCTTTGCTTACCATACATTTTACCAATCACATACGGAACGATTCCTGTTGGCCAATTGAACGTGGCTGGTGTTTTGACAAAGTCTTCTCCTGAACTTTTAACGTAAACTTTGAATTCCCCTGAACTTTCTTCAGATTTGTCGTCATTTTCGTCGTCAGATGCGTCTTTAAGTTCGTGATCAGGTTCGTCTTTAAGTTCGTGATCAGGTTCGTGTTTAAGTTCATTGTCAGGATCGTCGTTAAGTTCGTCTGTAGGTTCGTCTTTAAGTTCGTCTTCAGGTTCGTCGTTAGGTTCGGCTTCAGGTTCGTCATTAGGTTCGTCTCCAGGTTTGTCTCTATGTTCGTCATTAGGTTCGGCTTCAGGTTCGTCTTCAGCATTTGTTAAAATTAAACTTTTGAACTGAACTTGATTATTATTTGCTGAAAACCATGAAAGTAGTTTTTTTCACAAATGGATATCTTTATATTTTGTAATGAAGAAAAAATTAGGTACGGTCAGCATCAGAAGTAGCTGAACATTTCGGAATTTTAATTCTTTTATGTAGGTACAGGACTCTAACTATTATTTTCAATGTTTCAGAAGATTATTCGTTAAAAGAGATGTAGTAACGAGTAATATCTAACAAGTTTTTATTAAAAAAAATTGGTTGCCTGTAAAGTCGGTATACGGGCGAAAGTTTTACGTGACAACGACTTTGAGTGGTAAAATAATTTTAATGTGAATATTCATTCGTATAGTAGGAAGAAGGATGAAATAATAGTAACAATTTAAAACATGTGCCTTTCACTTTTTATGTCTGTCTCTCTCGCTCTTAGGCGGGCTAACCATGCCCGAGTGGAAGGGACGCGTGCCTCTCACTCGCTCTCATTGTGAGCGCATAACGTGAGCGGAGCGTAACGCAGTTTCTTGAAGTGTCACCCGGCAAACCAATTTATAAGACGTTGTCACGTCAAAACAGCTTCGAAACCATCGAGATATAAGTACCTACTAACGTACTAGAGAAGCTACGTCAAATAACTGAATTGTCCTATTTCGTAATTTGAATCTTTAGTTCGCTGCAGCGCTAAAATAATAACAATTCGTCTAAACCGTCACTAATTTACCACAAGTTAAAGAAAAGTAGTAAATTAGTTCAGTTTCCGGTCTTAAGCGCCATGTAAATCACGGCACTTACGCGTTTTCTTCGGCGACGGTGCGGCGCGATCGCCGCAGTTGAACGAGACAAAGTAGGAATTTACGGTGTCTTCTCTAGTAGGTACGTTAGTACTTATATCTCGATGTTCGAAACTTTGAGTTATGTTAATATACTTCTGATGCTGACCGTACTACGCCAGCCGTAAGAGTGAGCGCACCGGGGCGCCGCAGCGGTGCAGCGGTGGGGCAACGTCATCCTACATAAAAATCACTATGCCATGTTAAAATCACCACATTCACCATTGCTCCTCTCAAATCGGCAAATCGGTGAAAGAAAACCAGAAATTTAAAGACATGTGATGTCTACCATCCCGTACTGGGTTCGGGTTGTGAAATACGGTAGTGCACCGCGGCCGCGCAACTATTCGAACTTCAGTCCCGTAATTTTGGCAAGAGTGTCAATACCTATACTACCTATATTAATAAAATTTTATAATAAATACAAACCTTCTTGATTATAGTTTTCTGCCTGCGTAAGATCATTAGAGTTTTGCAAAGACCCATATTGAGAGAACAGAATTATAACTAAACATAGGTGACGTGTATAACTCATAACATCCATTATTTTATGTCGGTTATGTACGTGTCTCAATAAACATAATACTAATTCAATAAAAATATTATTTTACGGTTATTGAATCCGATATTATGCGTTTTTTTTTTCATTTTATTGTCACTCGTAAACAGGTCCAGTTATTATAAAAATATGTATGATAAAGTAATTGTCGGAGTAAGTCTGTGTGTAAACTTCTGATTTTAGGTACCTAGACTTCCGTTACTCATTTATTGGGAACCTCCTTACTGCCGTGCTAATCTCAAAAGCAATATCTTACAAAAAAAATAATAATTAAATAGCGTAGGTACCTCTACCTAATCAAAACATAATTTAACCCAAGTAAGTAAAAAAGATCAAGCCAATATTTTTATAAAACTTAAATTTTCTCGAAACTGGCTTTCCTCGAGATACCGCAGTCAAAGTGCTCTACACTCTACATTCTAAGTCAAAAAAAAATCTCCGCCTCCGAAAGGTATGAACGAGGTGTCATTCGATCCCAACCAAAGACTAATGTTCGATCCGGAATAACGTGTGGGTAGGTATTTTTTTTTAATTCACCAGCCGTTTCCAAATTGTAAAGTTATAAATAATTAACTGAAACAAAAAGTGGGGTCTGGTTTCTTGCACATATTTCTAAAATAGTGTGACTGTTTTTCAAATTTGAAACAAGATCGACCTGTCCGCCATTGGTGATTTTAATCTTTATTACTCAGTAAATAAACATTTGTTAGTAACGCGAATCCTATTTTATTTAACATACAACCTGACACTGATCGATAAATTGCAGAACACGTAAGATAATTCGAATTTCGCGGGCTACCTTGTCGCATCACCTTAGCACAGATTACCAGATACTACTCTGAATACAAAATGTTCAATGCCTACCGCTATAATAGCCTACACTTTCAAGTCGATAGACGCTGCGAACGAAAATGCACCTAACCTTACAAACTTAAAGTGAGTTTTGCTTCGTAGATGCGCGCCGCCGCGTGGATATTGTGAATTGCCAGGGCTGCCTCTGTCGACAAAGATGTCAGTAGGAATTTGTAGTATACTTTATGAAATAAAACAAGTTTTTTAATGTATCAGAATTTATAATTGGTTTAAAAAATAAGTGTAAAACGAAATCGATATAAATAAAAACGAATTGCAATTCTGTTAAGCGGCTAACAGACGTAATTAAAACGCAAGTTTTATAATGCGTAAAAGTATATGATTCACTGCAGTAAACAAAATCAGAAAAATATATGATATTCTTCAGGATATATGCTAGTAACATTGTGATGTGAAAACATAATACAACTAACTTTGCTCGATAGAAAAAAAACACGAAGATACCTCTAAAAAAATCTTTTAACGTGTAAAAACCATACACAACATGAAACATGTCATCGTTCTGTTTTTTTTGTCAATTAATTCTACAAGCAGCATACTAAAATCATAATGTTTTACTTTTTTAGTCTAATCAATAGTCTTTTTGTAATCGCAAAATACCACTAATTTCGCACTATTCGGCCGCAGCGAAAGACGTAACAACCGCTTTGTAGTGCAAGCTGATTAGAACTTTATTCTAACAGCATACTGTTCCTATGACCATCATTAGATGAGCTCCATGTCATCATAATACTGCATTGTCACGCGATATTCATATACCTACTCTTACGATTGCATCCGCTCAGTCGGAAGCCGGGCAGTTAAAAATTAGCAAGATTTTACTACAGACAGACAACGGAACAAGTGAAATTAAATATAATCTTGTAAAAAGAAAGAAAATATTGTCTTTTTTAAAACATTGTCCTACGCTAGGAATTTCTCCTGTTTCGTGGGTATATTTAAAAACATCGAATTCGAAACGAAACATCGTCGATGAAAAAATGTAAGTACCTACCTACAACTATTTTATAAACGACCGAATTTTTAGTGGCTTGTAAAAGTGTTTGTAATGGGACGGGCAACTGGTGGAACTAATGGCGCTAGCACCGCATGAACCTAAGCTCTTCATTGGTTGAATATCTGTCAATGTCATTTTATATTTCAAAATAGCTTGACCTCATTGGTCGGATTGGGACAAGCTATGGACACGCCATCTACAATCAGCTTTCACTTGCCAACCCCATTTAAACCTATTTATAAAATAAACAACATTTATCATTTAATTAAACAATTGTAGGTACACACGGCTACACATCAAGCTATACATTTCCAGTTTACGCTGATCTCGCACTGTACGGAAATCCTATACAATCCCAGACCAGCTTATACTGGAAATGTATAGCTTGATGTGTAGCCGTGTGTACCTAAGTACATTTTTTCATCACTATCACTACATAGTTTATAACAAAGTCGCTTTCTCTGTCCCTATGTCCCTTTGTATGCTTAAATCTTTAAAACTACGCAACGGATTATGATGCGGGTTTTTTTAATAGATAGAGTGATTCAAGAGGAAGGTTTTAATACCATTTTTGCACCAGTGCGAAGCCGGGGCGGGTCACTAGTAACAAAATAAAACTTACATTTCTGTATCACGAGGAAAACCGAAAAAAGATAAATTTTTATCTCTTCTCTTGCTGGATCTACATCCATCCACTGCACACAATTCACCAGAAGTAGCCATTTCTTAAGATTTGAAAACTCAAGTCGACCGAAATATTATAATAATAAGCGTATACGCGCCGCGCGGCTGTTGACAACCCACTGCCAATTGGGCTACGATAGACCGGCGCCCGGTAGGTAGTTATCGCGCGTAAGTACATGGAGTGTAGTATCTGTAATCTGTGACCTTAGTAAGTTTAAATTGTATTCATTCATGAAAGGTCGAGAGTGAGCGAAACTCTTTAAAACTTTTGTAATTTTTGCAAGCGGCTGTTGAATTTTTGAAAAAATACCTACTCGGTATTTGACCGACCTCAACATAGTTGTGAAAAGGCTAGGCAGATGATGTTGACATGTTGACGCTATTCCGAATCGAATGACACCTCGTTCATATTTGAGGCGGAGAATGAAATTTTGACCCGAAAAGCATTTGTTGACTAGATAATTAGTTTGTTTTAAAATATATATTTTGGTTTTGTGTTATCTGAATGGAAGAAACAGAACCAATATTTGCATATGGTCCGACAGGGTCCGACACCCATAATTCTCTTAGCGTGTCGATGGCAAATTTCTGTTAAATCGTTTTGGCCCAAAATTCAGTTAAGCGAACTCCACTCGCTGATGCAGTCATAAGGTCGTCAAGTGTACAGGTGTCAGGGCATGCAGCGCAAGATGGAAGGTGGGACACCCACGGAACAGAAAGAACAGTGGAAGTGCAAAGTAGGCGTAGCACCGCTGTCATAGCTCTGCACTGTAGTGCAAACTCTCAGATTTTTGACTTAGTCGTGTTTTGACATCGCTTCGAGTCGCTAGTCTCCCGACAATTTAATTTTTGCAATAATATGCCGTATTGTCACGTATTGTGCGATTTTGGAGCGTAAAAATGACTGTAGAAAAAATAATTATAAACCGAGGTGTTTCCTATCATCGGTAGATACGATTTTATTTGTTTTCTAATAAAATCGTAGTTAATATCAATTTATCTAATATTTTCTAAAAATGTGACAATCTGTCACATTATTAGAAAATTATAATCAACCTTTTCCCATTGAAATAAAGTTTATTTTAGATCGAATGTCGATTGTCATATTTTGAACATGGATCTTTTTTGTTCTCGACAGTTCCATGCTACTCAATTAGTGATGTGGTTAAGATCGGTTGCAGTTTTGATCAATAGATATCGATAAAATAAAACAATGTAAAAACTTACTGTTTATCATTCTAATACAAAGATCCTAATTATCACACAAAATTTATTTTGAGAGGTGTACCTGTGCAACATCATAGTTCAATGTTTTGTAGCAATATAGAATCAAACTTTTACTTTCAATAATGATTGAGAATTGCATTGACATTTTACGTTAAAACTGACATAATAATATTGACAATTTATGTTTTTCTTTTGTATGATTTTCTTCACCGAAATATACCTGTTTAAATAAAGTATGAATATAAGGACCATAGAGACCACCAAACCATAATAATCAAGTGATTATTATCATAAAGATACTAGCTAATGCCCGCGGCTTCGTCCGTGTGAATGTCGGTTACCGCGACCGATGTCGGTTATCGCGACCAAAAGTAATCTCTTCATCCCTCCCTTTCAACTCTTTTTTCGCACCAAAGGTGAACGCGCACCTGACCGCGCCGCAATCGCCTCAGTCATCGCATTTTATAAATCTATAAATGAAATAGTATATGGCATCACGCACCTATCCGCGCCGAACCATCCGTATTTTCTAAATCCTGTAGATATACTGATTCCACAACCTTAAAAAGTAGCCTATGTCCTTTTTCAGGCTCTAGACTATCTGTGTACCAAATTTCATTCAATCGGTTCATTCAATCGGTAGTTTTGGCGTGAAAACGCGACAGACATCGAGAAACTTTCGCATTTATAATATTAGTTTAAATGAAATCCAAAATGTTCACTAGTAAATAGTATTATGCTGCAGTGCAATAATTACGATTACAACATTTTAATTGGCTCTAAGTTGGAAGTAGTTTAAAAAAAAGTATCTCTCTAGATATCTATCATTCATTAATCATAATTATGTTTTAGGTTTCCCAAAGATGCATGCATCCGCAGTCGCGTAGAAAGTCAATATAATTTCTCTTATACGTTAACTCCTTAGAATTTTCTCATAGAAAAACTCTGTTAGTATTTGTTTGGGTTTGTTGTAAATAGTTATAAGTAAGTAATAAAATATTGTATTTTATTTTGTTGTATTATTTACAATTATTATTAGGTACAATTATTTGTTTATAATACTACAAACTTTTTTCAAAATAAATTGTTTATCTATCGATATCGATAATATAGATAAAAGCTTAATGTGTCTCTTCCTTGGCCGAGTAGCAAAAAATACAGACCTGTGACGCGAATATAATCCTTATTACTGCAGTTTTTAAGTGTATTATTGCGTCCATTGAAAATACTGCCATCTATGGACGAGTTGCGGAATTTACTAGGCAATAATTTCTAGTATGATTGCTGATTACAAAACGTCGTATTTTATTTCTGAGTGAAGCAAAACAAATCCTATCGTAATACCACGAAGGTATATTTTTAAAATGTAGAATCTGTGAGTTACGCTAGTTGTGATTGAAATTGAAACGACCAATCAAACAAATTGTGTAGTTGTAGTGCACTGTATGATTAATGGTTTGATTGTGTTAGTTTGGCGACACTGGTTCCGATACAGATTTCGTCACATACCACTTCTACGTGTTTTTTATGTTCTGTGGGGACACCCATAAGACCGGTCTACATAATCGATGATTAGCGCGTAATTGAAAACATACTTCAGTAAAATGGTGGCCGTATGTTTTGACTATATACTTTACTCTTTGGTTTTGACAATTGGACCAATCAGGACTGCACACGGTTGATGTGACCATGATTTGAAACACTTACCTGTCAAAGTGACAGTCAAATTACGGTCCATTTCGCGCTTATACACCGAATCTAATTTGGTCACGTTTATGTTTTGGGCCAAAAAGTTTTGCAAAACCATTCTTATATACAATAAAATATTATTACAAATACGAAATCAATTTATTAATTTTTCTGCCTAAAAAAACATAAGTAAATAATTCTCAAATAGGTTGCGAAACAACGTATAACGGAATCAGCCCAATAAAGGTGCTTGAAAAAGAAAACAAACCAGAAATCAGAACAGATTGTGTCAATAAAATAAATATCGTTGCGGCTCACTCACCGACAGCGTTGCCAATGCTACCGAAAAATCGGTATTTTAACCGATTTTTTTAACAATCTACCGATCTACCGATACGTCTATCAATCGAGGTTTAATCTACCGATAAACCGTAAGGGCCGGATTTACGATCGGCGATCGATCCCCGACCAAGTTTGTGTTGGTCCGGGCATCCGACAAGTCGGGGCTTAGTCGCCGTCCGTGAATACCAAGCTTTATCTTTATGCTACATGTATCGGGTATTCCCCAAATCATAGAGAAGGCAGCACTAGGCGAATGTTTTTTGTTCCATTTAAAACGGATGCTATTGCAGATCTGTTGCGGTCCCTGTTATACATTGGCATATTTGTATTAAGCTATCTAAATTTGTATTTCATATATTATCCTTTCCACATTCCTCAGCAAATGTAGAAAGGATATTTTCTCAAGTAAATTTACTAAAAACGAAAACGCGAAATAAGCTTAACACTGAATCAGTAATTGCACAAAATGTCTATTAGGTAAAAATAATTGTTTCGATTTTGCGTTAGACAGTAATTTATTAACTCGAATGGACAAAAAGTGGAAAAGTGAAGAAGGTAACAGTGATGATGATGAATGAACAATATAAAAATAAAGGTTAAATGCAAAACTGCCGATTTTTATTTCAATATACCGATTTTTCACATTATTTCTACCGAATTCTGATTTTTATGATCGGCAACACTGCTCACCGACATTAATAGAGCTTCTATTTCGTAAAATACGTCCAGTAGTGAAACACAGAACATTCCAAACTGTAGTCGTGTTTAATAGCTAACAATGCGGCGTTATTCTTTACTTTTTATCACGGTTTTAATTGTATCTTTTGCCTACCAAGCGACAACCACATCCGGCTCCATCGAATTAGACGAGTTCAGTTTTGATAAAGTTACAAACAAATTCGAAGCAAGCCTTATTAAATTCGATGTGGCATTCCCGTACGGTGACAAGCATGAAGCATTCGTGGCTCTCGCGAAGGATTCGAAAGACGTGGAAGACCTTTTGATCGCTGAGGTCGGGGTAAAAGATTACGGTGAAAAAGACAATGAGGCTCTCGCGAAGAAGTATGGAGCCACGAAGGACAACTTCCCTGTGGTTAAACTTTTTGTGAAAGGTAAATCTGAGCCGATACCATTTGATGATTCGAAGGGATTTACGACTGACGATCTTCGAAGTTTTGTACGAGAGCAAAGTGGCTTATATTTGAGTTTGCCGGGCTGCGTTAAAGAATTCGATAAACTTGCTATACAGTTCATGAAAAGCAAGAAAGATGACAAAAAGAAAGTATTGAAAAAGACTGAAGAACTTCTGAAGGATAAGGTATAGTTCACTTTATTTCATAATATTAAATTGTCTTGACAACGCATCTTTATCATTGACCATTACTTTCTATCTGATCAAACTAAATCATATTTTTTTTTAAGGAGTCTTCTTCTGGAAAAATCTACAAAACATTAATGGAGAAAGTTCTAGAAAAAGGTGATGAATTCATTCAAACTGAACTAGACCGAGTGAGAAAGTTACTGAGTGGTAAAATCTCGAATGAGAAGAAGAAGCAGATAGGAATCCGAATCAATATTCTGACCACATTCCAGCTTCCAGGAAAGCAGGAAAAGGTTGCTAAGGAAGACCTGTGATTGATTGATCTTAAGTTATGGCACTAATCCATGTTGTAGGGTAGTTAACTATCTCAATTCTTGTTCCTCAATGTGGCACTAAGTAAGTGTAGGATGTACTACTCCGTTCACTGATGGTTGACCGTTTTTCAAACTTCAGTCTTAACACACAAGACATAAGGGTGAAAAGTGTTTGACTGTCAGTGAATGTGGTATTACATGTAATACATGACTTACACATAGATTCATATCTTGTGCACATGTATTTTGGCTCTAATTTCAATTGGTATTGTTATTTGTGGTAAGTAATTGTGGTATTTCGTATTTTAAATTTAAGATAAACAAATATTTTTTTCAGTTATTTCAGAAAATGTTATGTTATAAAGTACTTAAAACAGCAACTGATTTTGCATTTTCTTCTAATAAATCGACTTATCTGTATTTACACATATTTTATGAACTGTTTACAATTCTCTACTTATTATTTTTATGTCAACCATACAATACGTAGGTACTTTAATATGTTCATATTCTCGTAATATACAAAAGTTGAACATATTGCATTTAATTATATCACAGATAATATAATACTACGGTAATACCAAAGCATTTGAATAACAAACATTCCAATAGATGTAAATATATTCTTAATTTAAGGTTTAGATGCTAAAAATTTCGACAATTAAGTGTATTGAGAAAATAACCATGGAAGGTCCAGTTTACAGTACAATTTAAATGACTTTTTCAATAGCATCAGTTACTCCAAAATTCTTTAAATTCGTCTAGTAGTCCAAGAGATTGAAATTGTTTTATTGAAATAATTGCAAAACAAAATATTTACAATATGGCCCTAAAAACTTATAGGTTTACTATACAGTTTATTGGATTCAACCTGAACTAGGATTAAACCTGTATCTCAGGTAACTCACTCAAGTGCTTATCTACAATAATATCTAAGATTCCATAAATAAGTACCTAGTAAATAACATCTCAAACAAAGTAAGAAAAACTGTTTATTTAGCCAACTTTAAATATTCCATTATTTTTGCAATGAAGCATAACACAAAAATCCAGGTCTCTTCATAAATGCAATCGTAGACTTCTTGACCACTTAAAATGGTCAGTACTCCTAAAACAGCAATTCTTGGTCTTTTCTTTTGGGGCTCTTCCATTTTCAGGCCGGAATTACTTAGCTGTGAGGCAATCAGCCTAAGTTTTTCAATATCGTCTTCTCCGTGCTATTATTAATGCCTCCGTTTTTTGTTTTGCGTAATCCCGGTAATTCTTACGCGCAATTTCATTTTTTCTGGACCAAAGATTTTGTATCATCATCATTCAATAAGAAAAAAAACATACCCACTGACGAATTGAGAACCTCCTCCTTTTTGGAAGTCGGTCGCGAATCCGAAACATCAGAGGTGCGTGTCTTGGGTTCAAACTCGACACCTATGATTTGTCAGTCTACCTACCAAAATGTGGAACTTGGTACTTGATAAGCGTGTTCCAACAAACCCTTTTTTTACTTTGAAGGGTGGGAAGTCATCAAATGACTCCTTCCGCTCTGGCCAGAGCGGTAGGAAGTGTCAGACTTCTACTGACTAAAATCTACCCATGTTCCTTCTTAGGCCTTTGTTTCGAGGCTGCGGTATCTATTTCGAACAACCCGCAGCCCCGACGGGGTTCCATCAAAACCTTCAGTTTCTTTGTATTGGTATAGATAAAGATTTCTATAATTAATTTTATTCAAGTTTTAATGAATTTCAATTATTCGTACCCTAGTGTCGCTCCAAAACGTTTTTCTGTGACCGTATTGAAACAAGGACCATGTTTCGCCCGCTTCTTTCAGTAAAGCATTTGTTTTCCATGGAAGATTATGTTATAACCACAGACAGCGTCGTTGCCTTGCCGATCTGTTTATCGACGTTTAACACCGTGTTATGGTTTTCATCGTAAGCTTACTTCATTTAGTTCTTTCGCCCACCGCGCCAGCGGCTGCGGCGCCTTTGTTGCAGAAATTATTGTATCGATGTTGATTCGCGTCTGAAACACGATAGCAGGTACAAAGAATCTCGACCATTTTGCATTTGCACCGCTCTGCTTGAAATCGCGGGGGGTCAAGTGGCCTTTAGAGCTGAATGCAGCGCGCCAGAAATAGGGCAGTTTTTTTTTTTAATTAAAAATACGCGCTAGCGGTTTCATCTGCCATTTAGGTAGTATTACATATTTTATTTTTCTTGGGTCCGCAAACGGCCTTTAGAGATACTGGGGTGGGACGTAGAGATAAGGCAGTTATTATAATATTGTAAGCCTATATTGTTGTCCCACTGCAGGGCAAAGGCCTCCCTTCCCTCTTTCCACTTTTAAGTTAACTAGCTGTATCCGGCGGATACAACCGCTCAGTTTGTGTTCTTTCTTATTTTTTTCATTTTTCTCGGCTTCTGAGCTAAGACCGAAGGCTAAGACCCACGCTATCGTAGCGCTATTTTAAATAGCCTTTATGAGGCCGCTCCCGCAAAATCGACGGCTATTATATGCCGAGACCGACCGATCCTTCGAGATGGTTCTACAAGTTTCTGGAACCTTCTATACGATTTCACGGTTGGTCTGACAAAGGTGTTAATCACTGGTTTGTGTGTCTAATGATACAGGTTTGTAATAATGCTATTGTTAAACATCAATTTTACTTGTACGTTTTTTTAGTTACATTTATAGATTCCAAACACGATTAGACATAATATGTTTGTCATGATTATTATGTACTTACATGTATTGTATGTAAGAGTTTATCTACATAAAGGCTAATACATGCACAATTAGGAACTGCACAGTACCTACTGTACCTATACACATACCTACACCATAGCCATAAAGATGTAAGGGGAGGGGAGGGGAGGAAGTGCCTTTGACTGATCAGAAGCAATAGATAGAAATGTTATACATTTGCCATACTAGCCAGCCATATTGACTGTACAAAACGGAATCACCTATTGAGGTCAAACTAGACCAAGAGCTACTAGCACAATAATTTTGTCTGTAAACAGGGCCTTATATTTTATGAATTCATGTCTCAAATATCACTTGATCCCACATATCTCTAAAATAAGGTATTTTATTAAGATAGTCAAATTGACGTAGGTTATTTAAGTTACTTAATGTTGCACAATTGTGACTTTGTGGGTGTGATTGCAATAAATTATAATGTTAGAACGTGACGGATTTTTATTTAAGAACAGCTTCGCCTGGACTGTAGGTCGGAAATTATCCAACAGGAACGTACAAACGGCGACACATCAAGCTATACATAGCGAGTAGTGTACATAATCCGGCGTGATAATAATATCCGAAAAAAAAACTTTATTGCAAAAAAAACAACCGACTTCAAAAACACCAAAAAGAGAAAAATAAACTTCAGAAGAAAAATCAGCTTTTGAAGTCGGTGACATTTGTTTGTTTGATTTTATTTTTTTGCCACCGACTTGAAAAGCTGATTTTTCTTCTGAAGTTTATTTTTATCTTTTTGGTGTTTTTGAAGTCGGTTGTTTTTTTTGCAAAAAAGTTTTTTTATTTTTTCATTTTTAGTTGTAATAAGTATATATATCCTATACTTACAAATATTTACTATGCATTTAACATTCAACCAAGAAACCTAACCCTTAACCTTCAAGATTCCCCTATTTTTGCTTTCAACTCTTAACCGTTGAGGAGTAGTAGTAGTACCTTCCATTAACAGCTCATCAACATGAAGACAAAGTGATGACTGCTAGATGCGAATACTTGAATAGCGTCAGAAAAAGCACGAAACACGTTACGTGTCTATGAAATTCATATATAACAACTAAAAAATTGTGTATTGTACACATCTGCATACAGGCGTGATGTTACGTCATGATAATGTATATTCAATAAACATCCAAGCGATTCCAGCAATTACGACAGATTTGCCGTCTATTTTTGAAGAGTTCCATTGTATATCTACGAAGATTAGCACCAGATCTTTACCAAATTAAAATGGGACCACCTCAGGAGTACACTCTTTCAAATAAAAAAAGAGTTTTGAGAATCGGTCCACAAATGGGGGAGAAATCAGGTAACACACCTACATAAAAAAAAAACATACACACGAACATAGAACCTCCTCCTTTTTTGAAGTCGGTTAAAAAATTAGATATAAAATATGTTAGAACACACACGGTAGGTACAGGTACCTACTGGGCACCTACTTTAATCATGAAGTGTAAATTGTTTCAATGAAATATACCGCTGCGATAAAATAAATATATTCACGGCAGGTACCTATCAGCTCAATTCGCAGAATTCTTTAGTTGTGAAAGATTGACACTGATACTGTAGGCTTGATCAATAACTAAAAATGCAGCGCTATTCTATTCTCATTACTATCGTTTTATTCATATCTTTTGTTAACCGCGTATTAACCATCGAGTTAGACGAAGACAACTTTGATAAACTAATAAACAAGTTTGAATCAAGCCTTATTAAGTTTGATATTTCATTCCCATTTGGTGACAAGCATAAAGCCTTCAAAGATTTCGCAAAGGAATCGATGGACGAGAAAGATCTTTTAATTGCCGATGTCCTAGTGAAAGATCACCTTAACAAAAACAATGAGGCCCTTGCTACGAAGTATGGGGCAACCAAGGACAAACTCCCTGTGGTGAAGCTGTTCTTGAAAGGTAAATCTGAGCCAATATCATTTGACGGGAAAGGATTTACAAGTGAGGAGCTGCGAAAATTTGTACGGGAGAAGATTGGTTTGCATTTAAGTTTGCCAGGCTGTATACAAGAGTTTGATAACCTTGCTATAAAGTTCATGAAAAGCAAGAATGTTGTTGGGAAGAGAGAGAAAATATTGAAAAATACTGAAGAAGTCCTGAAGAGTATGGGCACGCTGTCTTCTGGAAAGATCTACAAAACAGTTATGGAGAAGATTCTTGAACTAGGTGATGATTTCATTCAATCTGACCTTGAGAGAGTGAAGAAGTTACGTAACGGGAACTTATCTGATGGGGTGAAGAAGCAGCTAGAAACCCGGTTTAATATTCTGCAGGTATTTCAAAGTTATCAAAAAAAGGCAAATATTACCAAACAAGACTTGTGACTGCTGGGACTTCGGAATACACCACCGGCACCACCGGCCATGATCCATAGTTTATTGTTAATTATTTGTTGTTAACGA
Organism: Diarsia dahlii; assembly: GCA_949775195.1. Taxonomy (NCBI): domain Eukaryota; kingdom Metazoa; phylum Arthropoda; class Insecta; order Lepidoptera; family Noctuidae; genus Diarsia; species Diarsia dahlii. The sequence continues at coordinate 5,725,374 of OX459210.1, read as the reverse complement.
TGTCATAAATTGCTATGCAAGTTTGCAATTAATGAATAACTAAGAATTTGCTGACTTTGAATTGATAGTAAATTCCTAAAACTAATCCTCGAACTTACAGAAACATTCAACTAAACAGACAGTCTTTATACAGAATAAAAAGTCGAGTAGTACACTATAAGAGGTCCTGTAGAAGGTACCTATTCCCGTTTTGAATATTTTAAGTTTACAGAATTATTGCATTATTTTATACATTCTTAGATACAATGAAGACGGGTGAAGTACTGTTCTCCTAGATAGGCTAATATTTAGCCTGTGTTAAGGAGAGACAGTGCCGGTCCCCTGAATGGCGGAATAATATAAAAATATTGCACAACAATTAATAGCATAAATGTGATAAAGGACAATAAAATTCATTAAATTCAGCCAAATTAAAATCAATAAGTATCACATTAAAAATTCAAAATCGATATTAAAATTAAAATAAAATTTAAAATTAGAAACAAAATAAAATAGAAGACAAAATTAAAATCAATATCAAACCGAATCGAACGATCAAACGAAGTAAAATAAAAACAAATCAATATGAAAATGAAATTCAAAATTATAATACATTACATTATTATTTCTGGAACGCATATCTAGAGAGTGTGTGCGTCTGTGTTGTTGCATGTATATAATTTAAGAAATCGTTTTGTAGAAATAAACGTCGACTGTCAAGAATTAACTGTTGAGTTAGGTATATTGCAAGGAAGTATTATAGGTCCATCTCTCTTCCAAACCAAAATGCAGGATCTGCTAGAGTACATCAACGAGTTCTGCAGCTTTTGCTCGAGGGAACGGACGAGCGCCGCTTAGAAAAATAATAAGTGCTGTTTAAAAATTAGACGTTTACTTAAATCTGCTTCTTGCATCTACTTTCATCAGCGAAATGCACTGGGTCCTCCCACTGTTCTTTTCCATTTCGGGGTAATTGGTAATTTGCACGAAATGGGGACTCAAACAGTCAAATTTAGGTCCCCAAATGAGCAATGGCCCCAAATGAGCAACTACTAAAACACTAAGGAAACAATTTTATTATAAAATAAAAGCCAACCATTCATGAAATACATCTATTCAGATTTTGAAATGTAAAATATAAATTTAAACTGCCAGTTTCGTCACATCAAGTTTTCGCAATATTTTAGTACAAAACAATATAAATTGGAATGTTACATGCATTATAAACTGCTGTGACAAAATGGCTACGATACACGTAAAAATATCATTATAACAGTACCCGAGCGATAAAGGGCTCCCGCCATAAACACGATACGACGTCGCGTCGTGGGAAACTCACGATGCAATCCTGCGCAGTTGTCTTGTTACTTTAATGAACAAATTAACATTTATTTGGGTTCTAATTTCAAAAACATTTAAATATTCTTTTCAGAATGCGTCTAGAGCGGTCCATTTTTCGGAATGAACTAAAACACCACCCCTCTGTATCGACGGCATCGTGCCGTGTATCGTGCGTGGCACATTACGTTACGATGTCGTGTTTTTTTTACGTTGCTCATCGTAGATTTCCACGACGCGACGTCGTATCGTGAAACGACGCCGCATCGTTGTACGACGCGACGTCGTATCGTGTTTATGTGTGGGAGCCCAAAGCGCAAATTTTTAGAAAAGGTCCGCAGTCAAACCGTTTCTAAAACTAGATGCCGTATTAAACAGTCGTGTACTGTAATTAACTAAATAATTACCTATGACGAAATAAACAATCATGAAATACGATAATTTTAAAATGTGTCAAGAGTATAGGAAATTTTACAATAACATGAACATTGAACATCAATGCAAATATATCTTTAATTATTTCTACTTAAACTTAAAGCATATCAATTCCTTGCAACATTAAAATTTCATGGATTCACATTCGTATTACAATTACTCTGTATCTATTACATACAAGTTATTTTAATTCTATACCAATGCAGCGATTAACAGTCTATAAGTAGATAAGGAACAACACCAAAGTATTTTTGTTTTATTGTAAGCTTAGGGACTTGAATATAACCGGCGTAAAGTGGGTGGAGGGAAACTGTGGCTAATGGATACATCTCTGCCAAACCCTTCGCGGAATATAGAAGTTATGTTATGTCAGCCTACTCTGTCCCCCTTTTGGGCAAAGGCCTCCACAATTTGCCTTCTCAAGACGAATAAAAAGAAGCAGAATAAACCCTTGAAATAATAAATTTAAAATTAACAATTATTTTCATAGCTAAAAATCGACAAAAAATACACAGAATTACTCTGGTCGCAAGCTAAATCGTGTACCTAAGGCATTTTTGGCGATACCGGAAGTTCCTTAAAACCGTACTTAATAGTGATTGATTAAAGCAAAGATCATTTTTCTATCGTTTATAATCTTCCTGAGTCTAATATTTTCGGCGGTTGCTACCTCTACCTACAACACTGGCAACAATATCAGTTAGATATGAGTCAATAAGCTTTGTAGCCTCTTTCTCTACCGACACATTAAAACTACTAGCTTGAAGATACCATGTCAAGTTCTATTAAAATTGTTTTCAGCCTTACTTACAATCGAACAGGATAAACAAGACCACTGCTACACTCCCGACACAAAAAAACCGAATATTTTTACAAGTAAATACGACAATAAAATTGATATGTAATACGATCATGACAACATGTAAAATTTCATCACGATCTCGAGCAAAGCAATACTACAAAACATGTATGTAACCACAAGGTAGTTGACAAACAAATCTAATTAGTCCATCAGATAGATTTCCAAAAAATATTAGACACTTAATATATTTTCTTTTTTCACATAGACAAAAAGTCGGTTAAAAAATGAATACGATACAGTGCTTCGAAATGTGCCGTCACAGTTTGGTATATACATTTTACCAGAAAGTGACGTCACAAGACACGTTCTAATTTCGTCAATTTTTATTCATTTGATAAAACAGAATGCACGTATCCAATAGTTTTCGATAATCTAACAGAACTAAACAGAATCATATGTTTCCTCCCTAAAACATATACTCTATTGCATAATAAAATCATCTCATCTAGCCCTAATCGTAATTCGGACGAAGTCGGCCCCAACGACCCATGGATAAGGAAGTTACTACACTTGTCGAAGTGGAATCGACTTGAGTCAGTTGGAAAAGGCTTTGCGTACACGCAAAAAAGCAAAAAATAATTCACATCACCTGCTTTCGTTTCGGACACTACAGCGGACTAGTTCGCTTTCATTGCAAGAACACAGGTCATATTCTTCAGCTCAAGTAAATCCCGCTTCGTTAAGTATGTTCAGCAAGTGCATCAACCAACTTCAACTGAAAAGCAAGATGGCGAGTGAATTTCATATGACGATAAACATTGCAGCCAACAAAGCCTTCTATTCGCTGACATTATAGGGAGAATTTTTAACTACCCCATCAAAGATGCATCATCCATGTCCATCTTATTAGATTGTCGTATATATTGTTTATTTTTTATTAAAAAAAAACAATATAAAGTTGGTTAATGCAATATTACTTTACTCAAAATTGTGACCTTACAATTATTATTATTATTCTATTCTACACTTATTCGAGTTTCCATGGAATATCAAATCCTAAAACGAACATTCATTCAGGCCAAAATTTTCTTTTTTTTTGTGCATCGTTTTGCCAACAGTGTTTTGTTTTTATAATTATGCAAAAAAAATACATATTTTTCATTAATTAGATTACAAGAGACTACCATTCTAAAAAATATCCACTTTTTATCAATACTAGGCAGCCAAGCCTGAACCCTGCTAATATGAAAAGTTGCCAGTAACAATATTCATATTAATCCAAAACAACATTGAAATAATACTCCAAACATACCATTAGTATCACTAGCCATTAAAAGAAAAAATATAGATTTATTGTAAATGCATCATTATATTTAAAATATAGTTGTCTGACAACATAGCGAAGTTACATGTTGGCCTCTTATAACTTTAAAATTAATAAAAACGAAATTATTCTGCACTTTCTACTTTCAGTTCCTTCAATTTTAAAACTACACCATCGGATTCCTTTTCATCCTTTTCAATATTTTTGCCATCTTTGTCTGAGATTTTGTCATTACGCTTAGGTTCTGGAGAATCAGTGTCTTCACTTCTTGTGATGCTGCTCTCATCATCTGAGGATAGATCCTGGGTGTAGATACTGCACTTTGTTCTGACAATTTCTTGAGCTTCGGCGAACTTCGTCTTCCATAGTTCAGCATCTGTCAAGGAAAAATTTATTTATAACACTATTGGTTTTAAAAACTAGTTTGGTTTGTATTTAATGAATATTTAATTAGCAATTCCATTAAATAATCGTTATGGGTATGTAACTAAGACTCAAACTATTATATAAATCACATATTAATTCATGATTTTTTATTATAATGGAGATATATTGCAGAAAGAAAATCAAATCCTTCAATTTCAACTTACTCTGAGGGTTTCCAAACTTGATAGCCAGTAACTCTTGTTTCATTTGTTCATCAGCAAAATCGGCAAAGACGGACCAGTTGAATGCTTTGTCTGAACCACAGTGAACATTCATTCTAATATCTGGTGTGATGAAGTGGTTCGCACACACTTTGAGAGTCTTGTCACGTCGCATCACCACTCGGACTGTGTTGTTTAATTTGTGGCGCAGCAACTTTATATCACCGGTACCTCTCTCCTATAAAAAAGACATTACAAAATTGAATATAACTTATCTATCAACATTAAATAAGTTTCTGTAAAGGAATGGGATCAACTTAATTTTTTTCTTGAACCAGAACTCTTTGATAACCCAATAACATTATCTATTCAATAGGGCAAAAATATCTATGACTCAGGCATAACCTGCAATAGGCACAATGCTTACATCTTATCAACTTTCTTTGCTTTGTCTTAAAAAAGTATCTACAATGTAACAATGCCTTGTTAGATTTAATAAAATAGGTACAATATTCATTATCGGTTTTCCATTGTGTTACCTTCCACTCATGGTCCCCTGTATCATATCTGTACAGCCTGGCGCGTATTTTCACGAGTTCTTCCTCTTCTTCCTCGTTGGTGTGGATATCCACAAGAGGCAGTGACACGATAGGATCAAAGTGAGGGTCATGTTCAGGCGTCTCCACTTCACCTCCTTCGCTTTCGCTGTTACGCCGTACGCTTTCTTCTGTCTGCCCAGACAAGAACAAAAACAATCAAATACCATTTCTAATAACGGGAAAACAATGAACAACTATTGTTAGATCAGTATCAACCGTAGTACTTACCGGTGAAGACATTCTTCTCTACTTTAATTTTATTACTTTCTTTTCCAAAAAAATTAAATCAGTAAATTATAAACAAACTCGGTGAAGTTCGGTTACTGAGTGAAGTTTAATTTAACAATTACGAGTGAATGATTGTCGTTTATAATTTTTTATCTATAGCGAAATCAAAACAAAATTCTCAAAATTACATATGTTTTCAAAATGGACAGTGTTTCGAAACATTCCAAAAAGTAGAAAAAACATTGAATGTTTTATTTTGTTTGATATTTCAATAACGCTTTATCCTTTGAATAAATATAATTCATACCAAACAATCTATTGCCTTTTTGCCTTTTGCAGAACGAAATTAATAGGGTAACTTTTTACAAAATCACAGCCCTATTCGCCTGTCAGAAACATTGCCACACTTGGGGTGCGTTCCGAATTACGCTGTAATCGATTTGAGCGTCCATAAACGCGTACCGAATTACTGTGAGCGCGATATCGATGTCCCTTGAATCGTCATAGATGACGTCATGACATGCGCCATCTTGCGATTACACCGACCATGCCCCAAATAAATATCACCGTGAGCGCTGTCAAAATCAAAGTAAAAAATGACAGATGTCTGATGCGTGTGTGTGTGTCTGGGTGTGTGTGTGTGTTCACAGCTGAGGTTCACTGGCTGGAGTCGCACAAATACATTCAATTAGTTCTTTGAAATCTCTTTGGAGTCTCATAACCAATGAGTATTCAAGTAAATATACAAGACGAGCCTAACGGGTGACGAATTTCTCTCATGCAGCTTATGTTTTTGTTATCACGTGACGAGTGAGCACTGTAAACGCGTTTACGAGCGTTCCGAATTGATGACAGCTCTTAGCTGTCATAATCGTGATATCTAGGCCGCGTTCCGTATTACAAAATAATCGCTCACAGCGCTCACGTCTATATTTTGCGTTCCGAATTAGATATCACGATTATGACAGCTAAGAACTGTCATCAATTCGGAACGCTCGTAAACGCGTTTACAGTGCTCACTCGTCACGTGATAACAAAAACATAACCTGCATGAGTGAAATTCGTCGCCCGTTAGGCTCGTCTTGTATATTTACTTGAATACTCATGGTTAGGAGACTCCAAAGAGATTTCAAAGAACTAATTGAATGTATTTGTGCGACTCCAGCCAGTGAACCTCAGCTGTGAACACACACACACACCCAGACACACACACACGCATCAGACATCTGTCATTTTTTACTTTGATTTTGACAGCGCTCACGGTGATATTTATTTGGGGCATGGTCGGTGTAATCGCAAGATGGCGCATGTCATGACGTCATCTATGACGATTCAAGGGACATCGATATCGCGCTCACAGTAATTCGGTACGGGTTTATGGACGCTCAAATCGATTACAGCGTAATTCGGAACGCACCCCTAATTTGGAACGCAAAATAAAGACGTGAGCGCTGTGAGCGATTATTTTGTAATACGGAACGCGGCCTTAATAAACATAGCTGTCAATGAAAATTTTTCATTCATTGTTCATTCAATCAATACTACAAACATGAAACCTATGAAACAAACAATCTGATTCATTCATACTCACTGTCAAAATCACAAAATGTCAACATAGTTTATTGATTTACGAAGTTTATAAAACAACTGTGATATTTTGGTGGTTTCCGCTTTTAGTTCCTGGGGTTAAATCAGTGCAAAGTAATAATAACCATTCCAAAAACACCGTTACATACATTGAAGCTGTAGCGACAATAGGTAACTCTTTAAGGTGTGTAAAAGTCAATGACTCCTTGAAATATTTCGGCGACGGCGACCTATTTTCGGCAATTCGGTTAGTTTATTTTGAGAATTCTTCCTATTTCAAAGCAGTTCTGGGTCGCTACTGACTGTTATTGGTACTACGGAGATTTATTGAATAAGATTCTCTAATTTATCATCTTTTACAAGTTGCTGAAAAGTAGCAGCTGAGTTGTCTAATGAAAATAAGAACAAACCAATTTGTTAGGTACCAGTTTAAATGAGATCTTAATATTTTAATGTGGAAATCTTACTTCAGTGTAGTCTGATTTAAAGTGGAGCCTTTCAAAGGATTTTGAAACAACAGTGATTCAGGTTTGTGTGGTTTTGAAACAACAGTAAGTCCTTGTTGAAATGAATATACAAAGCATTCCCCAATATCCTATATTTTTATTGAACTGCCTACTAAAATTTCAGAAAAAATGTTGCCTTATATTATCACAGAGTTTGATTATTGTAAATGCCATTCGTAACAAACAATTTTGAGGAAAAAGATTCACGCTTAGTCTTTATTTTTCCTGCTTTTTTAATGTTATAAAATTAAACTGTAAAGATAAAAATATCATACATAAAAACCGCTGCTGCACCTGCCTTAGCATGAGCTGATGGCAGTAGGCATCTGAAAATGCCAAACTCATGGCAAAATTTACACCTGAATCAATTTTAATATCATCATTGTCACGCTAAGAAGAAGATACAACATGTTAATCCTCTGATAACATTTTTTTACACATTATTTTCAGCAGCCATTGAAAATGAATCAGAATCTCGGTAAGATGATCACGGAGCAGCTCCGCAATCCTAACGAGCTAGACATCAGTCTCAGGATGGAGTTCGGACCATTTGAGACGGTACACAAGTGGAAACGGATGTCAGAGTGCTATGAATTTGTTGGTGCTAGGTATGTCACAGTCACATTCAAGTATTTATTTCAGGTTGAACTTAAATTTTTAGAAAACTTTCAGCTGCGAGTAGTTAGTATCAGTAGTTATTATATATTCGAATAGTTGTTATTACTTAAGTGGGAACACACTTAAGTAATATTGAGGATCATCATCATCCATAAGACGTCCACTGCTGGACAAAGGCCTCCCCCATAGAATGCCTTAGAACGGAATTTTTAGAAAACTTTCAGCGTCAAGTAGTTGTTCCCACTTAAGTGACATTGAGGGTCATCATCATCATCCATAAGACGTCCACTGCTGGACAAAGGCCTCCCCCATAGAACGGCAGCCTGCCGTTTGCATCCACCGGTTACCCGCGACGCACGATGTCGTCGGTCCACCTAGTACTAGGAGGTCTACCAACGCTGCGTCTTCCGGTTCGTAGTCGACACTCGACAACCTTTCGAAACACATTATCACATCTTACATTGAGGATACTGACGAAAAACTCAATAATAATTTACCTTACCCAGTGAGTAAAACTCCTCACCACCTCATGATCCGACCACGAACGACCCACCTATCTAACTTTCGTATTTATCATCAGGAGGAGTAAACACACAGCCGTAGCTTACAAAGACGCGATCTACGTGTTCGGAGGCGACAACGGCAAGTCCATGCTGAATGATCTGATCAGGTTCGACATCAAAGAGAAGTCCTGGACCAAGACCGGCTGCATGGGAGTCCCTCCCGCGCCGAGATACCATCACTCTGCTGTGGTGAGTTCTATATCCTAGTTGTTGAATGTTTAAATGTCTACCCTTGCTCGTGCCAGCCCGCGACGCTAAGCCAGTTTCTAAAGAATGAAGATCCAGATCCAGACTGTCCCCCCCTAAGCCGAGGCTCGTACCCCGCAGGAGGTGCCGGTGGTGGAAGTTTTACGCCCTGGCTGGAGGCCTTACTCAAGGCATCCACAGGATAGTCCTCTTAAGCAGAAGTCAACCTCATAGGTTCGAGCCGTCTGAAAGTCTTCCACCTGAACATGCTTTGCCGTGGCCGACTTGGAAATCTCTAAATAGACTCCGATCCCAGATCGGCCGTAGCAAAGACAGTCTCTTCAGATGCGGCGTATCTTCACAGATAATGTTCCACTTTCCATCTTGCACTGCATGCCCTGACGCCTGCACACTTGACGACCTTATGACTGCATCAGCGAGTGGATTAGTTCGCATAGCCGAATTTTGGGCCAAAACGATTTAATAGAAATTTGCCTTCGACACGCCAAGAAGAAGAAGACCGACGGAAACGAACTTCATTTGACTTTATGTTCTTGTTATAGGTACATCGTTCGTCAATGTTCGTGTTCGGCGGCTACACGGGCGATATCCTCGCGAACTCGAACCTCACGAACAAGAACGATTTGTTCGAGTACAAGTTCACCAGCGCGCAGTGGGTGCAATGGAAGTTCACTGGACAGTGAGTGGCACTTGCTTAAGAGAGTACACGGTGGCTTTCAGATAACCAACCTACAGTCTTGTTGTCATATTCAGTTTTCAGAAAACAGTTTAATTCTTTTTCATTCATCTGAAATTCTCCCAAATTCTGGCAATAAGGATGAAATCCTTCTTATAATTCTGAAAAAGATTTACTAAAAATAATAGTTTTCTAAAAATTGAATATGACACGCGGGTGGTGCGATTCTCCATAGGTACATAATATGTAGGTACCTATTCCCTTTTTTCTTCTCAAATAATATCTCCAGAAGTCTAGCTAGAGCAATCATTTTTTTTTCTTCATAAAATCAAGGTCTGCTGTAGACACATCCTTATCATTTCCTGTTTTTCAGGAAGTAAAGAAAATATGACCCTCCAAAAATGACTAAAATACCCCATTTCTAAGGCCGTAATGAGAGGACTACCAGACAAATTCAAACAATTGATAGGAACATATATAAGATTTTAATTTTTTTATTTTTTTTATTTAGCCGTTATTGTCCCACTCCTGAGCAAAGGCCTCCCCCCATTCTTTTAGATTTTAATGTCAAAAATAATTGAATAGGTTCAGTTTCCGAGGAAAAAAGGGGAATACGAATCGTCGCGCGTCGGTACATTTACACCCATTTGATTTTTCTGTAACAGCTCAGTTCAGTGTTCGTATTGTTAACGTTGATGGCTTGCCCCCTATTATCTCTAACGCCTCTGCGCTGCGCAACCCTTCGTTGATCACAGGCGTAACGTAATGATATTTTCAACACACTTGCTCGTAAAGTGAGCCTTATTACATCGTTCTTAGGGCCATAAACCGAACCATAACTCACACGTGCATAATAATATTATACACTAGTGCATAATAGAATTATCACTACAAGTTAAGTTAGTACCTTACTGCAAATTGTATACGAGTAAACAGAGCATTTTCAATTTAACCGGGCTATACCGTTTTTTTTTTTTTAATTATATTGGTTGAGTTGCTTGTTCTTAAAAAAGTTTCGATACAAAAAAGATCGTGTTCAATAGTAAAAATAAATTAAAATGTACATACCTAGTGCTTGCTCATTTCATGCAACTTTGAATTTAAATAGATAACTTTAACTTGTACGTTTTTAATAAATGAAACTTTCACTCAAATAATATAACTTTTGTAATAAATATAATTTTTTTTTTAAATAAATTAACCTCATTATTTTAGTCTATGGTCGATCGCCATTGTTATGCGGCCACCACACACTCGACGAGTGGCATGGGAAGTAGCGAGGAAAGGAGGCAGAGGCATAGTGTGGCAACGTTACTCTTCATGCCGCACGTCATGCTCCTCGTCCTGCCCACCGCTCCGCGATAATCGCGCGATGAATACATGTGATCCACCATCTCCGTTGGCGAGGACGATGACGACGATGTATATTTCTTTTTATGACATTGATATAATTAACTATACCTACTAAAAATGCATAGAGCGCACGCTGCTACAGTTTTATCGTTCACCAAAGGCAAATAACAAGTGAGGAGCGTCGCGATTAATTGCGCGAGTAGAGCAGTGTGGCCAGAGCGAGCAACATCGCGGCAAATAGCAGCAGCGCGAGGAGCAAAGCGATGAGCAGCGCAAGGCGCATAGTGTGGCGCCCGCATTACAGTAGTATGACCATTTTAAGTTTGAATTTCATGGTGGCGCCACTGGTCAAGAAAAATGCATCGCTACGTCAAACTTAGTACATTTATTTTAGTTCCGTGTTTTCCCGCCTGCACAGATAAGTTGGTAGAACTGTAGATGCGAACGCATAGGAAAACCGATAATTTTTTCCCGCTATTGTGAAAAAAAATTCAGAACTCGCTATAACTGTTGAAGATGACTTTTTAGTATTATTTTCTTCACAAGTGTGTTGAAAAACGTCGTATGATACACGTGTGTATTGATGATTACCGTCCTCGGCTATCTTAAGACCCTCACCTGACGGCTCGGGTCTCAATGGCGCCTCGACGGTAATCACCAACATTACACACTTGTACCATAATGTACTATAACATAACATTGTTATTGTATTTTAGAGAGCCAGTGCCTCGATCAGCTCACGGGGCTGCGGTCTACGACGACAAGCTGTGGATATTCGCTGGATATGATGGCAACGCGAGGCTCAACGATATGTGGACTATCAACCTGTTGGTACGTTTGTAGGTTATAGACGATGAATCCACTCTTATTAGGGCTCGTTTACGGAGACGCGGGGCGTCGCGCGGCGCGTGCAGAAGGCTCGTCTCGTGCTTTTTTATTAATTTACTGAGAGACGGGTCCACCGCAACAAACTCTGAATTTTAAACTAACGTGCGAAAATAACTTCTCGTGAAATCGACGAATGAAATCGTTAACTTTTTCATACATCGCCATGTGTTTGAATTAAAAACGCAGCACGCGCCGCGCGACGCCCCGCCTGTACGTAAACATGCACTTACTGTGCAAATTGACTTCTGTTGGTACCTACGTATGCTTACACAATTTTAATTCTGTTTCATAATTCATCATTCTCATGCTCTTAGTCCAATTTATTTGCTGTCGGCGCTGCATTTCTTCTTCTTCCATACTTCTTTCTCTACTTGTATTACTCGTCATCGCAGCAGTCACCTCTGTTCTAGCCATTTAATCTGGTGTCGACAGTTTCTATGGCGCCCATGGGCCTCTAACTTAACTTTACGTCTAGAAATATCTTTCAGGCAGGCCTTTTTTTTTTTGGTGGGTGGAAAATCATCGAATAACCCCCCCCACCGCTCTTGGGCAGAGCGAAGGGGAGTGTCAGACTTCTACTGACTAAAAACCAAACCCATGTTCCTTCTTCGCCCATGTGCCGAGGCCGCGTTATGCCTTACGATAATCCGCAGCCCCGACGGGCTTTCAGGCATGCCTCGAATCACGATGTTGTTGTTTTGCGTTGGCAAAAACCTTGTCATTACTTGTGCAAAATAAACTGTTTTTCTTTCAGGGAGAGAACCACCAATGGGAGCGCATCGCCCAGAAGGGCCAGCGTCCCCCCACGTGCTGCAACTTCCCCGTGGCCGTCGCACGAGGGAAGATGTTCGTGTTCAGCGGACAGAGCGGCGCCAAGATCACTAATGCACTGTTCCAATTCGATTTTGAGACTCATACGTAAGTTAAATTTCTTTTTAATATACTTCTGCGAATACTGGCTCTTATTGCAATACAATTAGGTTTAAAATGCAATGTATAAATGTATTTCAAACTCGTGGATTTATTTTAAGTATCTGAACTAGTGTTTTATTACCATATCCATACTCTTCGATCAATAATAGTACTAGATTAAGCATCAGGAACAAAACTATGTCAAAAGTAAGTAGGCCACGTTTGCACACACGTAAACATCTACATAACATCTTAGAAAAAAGTTCAATAACAACTTCAGATGATTATAAACCTTAACACTTAAACATAACGTTTAATTATCATTGTAAAGTATATTTATTTAAGCCCATTCATCGGAGAAAGACTTCGATCAATAATAATACTAGATTAAGCATCAGGAACAAAACTAAGTCGCTCAAGTGGCCACGTTTGCACACACGTAAACATCTACATAGCATCTTAGAAAAAAGTTCAATATTATTAACAACTTCAGATGATTATAAACCTTAACACTTAAACATAACGTTTAATTATCATTGTAAAGTATATTTATTTAAGCCCTTTCATCGGAGAAAGATTAGAAGCAAAACATTTTAAATGTCGCTCCAAAGTAAAAAGTCATCAGTACAAAAATATTCATTCTAAAATGAAACTTAAAATCTAAGCAATACGGTTAAAAGCATTTTGTGTACAATGTCGTGCTTATTCTATTGCGGAACTAGCGTTCCCTGTTCAAGAACATGATACAATAGTTGGTGCGTTGTAGCAAACATTTGCCAAACAATTATAATATTATCTGATTTAATTATATTTACAGTTTAATAATGTTTAAATATTATGAAAAAGCACATAATGATATTAAATTACCGAAACAAAGATATTCCTTCCAAAACCTTGGTGTTACGGTGGTTATTTACGCAGTTTTTGAACGCATACTGCGGTATTTTGACGTCTAAATGTTGGCTATGATTGGACCATACTAATTTGAAATAAGACCACAAATACGTTTGTGGTCTTATATTTCGGGTCGTTTTTGAAGCGCTTATCGGAAATCTAGTACATTATTGATCGAAGTCCATACTAATATTATAAATGTGAAAGTAACTCTGTCTGTCTGTTACTCAATCACGCCTGAACTACTGAACCAATTTGCATGAAATTTGGTATGGAGATATTTTGATACCCGAGAAAGGACATAGGCTACTTTTTAATAATAATAAAAAAACTTTATTCAAGGGGTTGAAAGGGGGGTACGAAAATATTACTTTTGGTCGCGATAACCCGCATCGGTAGCGATAACCGACATCCGCGCGGTTGAAACCGCGGGCATCAGCTAGTTACTTATATAATCAGTAGTTTAAGTCCTAATAGTCGTTGCTTGTCTTCACATTAAGTGGGATTTACTCGGCAGCTTGAATTAAAATATGTGTGTAAAAGTAGAACAATGCATTAGCGGTGGCACACTTGTTTTTTAACTTTGATTCGTCGGGTTCAGTTACTGAAGTTCACAAAAGACCATCTCCTAATAAACACTAATCTGCTCGATGGACTTGTTATCACTATAATATCCCGGTTCAGCTGGTGCCGCGTGTGCACGGAGCACCTGCTGCGGCCCTCGGGCGGCGCCCCGGCGCGGCGCTACGGGCACGTCATGGTGGCGCACCGCGACCAGCTCTACGTGTGCGGCGGCGCGGCCGACAACACGCTGCCCAGCGACCTGCACTGCTACGATCTCGACACGCAGATATGGTGAGCGGGACTAACTATATCATACCCTCAAGCAATGCCCAAACAGCAAGGATCAGAAAAGTGGTCACAACTTACACAGTAAGAGCTGTTGCTGTTGATCACAATGGTTCAAAAGTATTCAGTCCTCCCATATAAAATGTCAATATAGGTATATCTACTGATCTACTCCACCCGAATGGTATCATCATCATCAACCTATAATGTTCCCACTGCAGGGACTCAGGCCTCCTCTCTAATGCGCCTACCACACGCTCACACTTCCCCACAGTCTTGCCTGCGGGATTACACGGTGCACACAGTACATCGCGCGTGTAGTTTGTAATGGTAATACAGTTTTACCAACCATACGCGCGATGTACTGTGAAGTGTGAACGAAAACTGTGGGGAAGTGCGTGCAATGTAGTAGGCCCATAAGAGAGGGATGGGCTATAATCCACCACGCGGGCCCAGTGCGGGTTGGTAGATGTCACATGTCTCCGGTTTCCTCACGATGTTTTCCTTCACCGTTTTGAGAGCAGCGGTGATGTAATAAATTACACAAAGTAATGCACCTGCATGGGTTTGAGCCCACGACTTACTGTTCGTAAGTCGGGGTCGCCACCACTGAGCCACTGCTGCTCCACTCGTAAGCTATAAGCGGGTTTAATAACTGAACTAAAACACACTTCGGAACAAATATAGAACCTTATTTTATAGAAGTCAGTAAAAAAGAGAACAGGTAATTAGATACTCATCAAGTCTGTGGAGTTTCCTTAGCTAATTTAACTTGACCTCGTATTATTGGATCTCAGGTCAGTAATCCAGCCGGCACAAGTGTCTCAGATCCCGTCGGGACGTCTGTTCCACGCGGGCGCTGTGGTGGGAGACGCTCTCTACATCTTCGGAGGCACCGTCGATAATAACGTCAGGAGCGGAGAGCTGTTCCGATTTCAGGTGAATAGGCTTTATATCATCATCATTCTCCTGTCCGTTCTACGTATTTAATTCCAGACATGGCCTTGCTTTCTGTCCGTAGTGTTTAAAGCTACCTAACACGAAGGGGATGGCGAGGTTTTACTTCGCTTGCTACGCTCGCTCACCAGTCCCCGCCATTCTCTTCGAACCTAACAAGTCCGAGTGGGGGGTGCCCCAAGTCCCGAGCTCGCTTTGCTCGCTCTTGCATCCTAAGTGTTCCCTGCTTCCTTGAACCTCACATTTCGGAAGATAGGCCGCGGCGACAGACGAACCTAGGGGCTCCGATGCGACAGCTGTAAAACGTTGGGATTACGTTTCGTTCTTTTCAGAGTACAAATGTTTATTATACAATTTCATTGAGAATATTGTTTGCTTCATAAATTAGTTATTTGCGTTAGCAGCTTAGCTAAAGGTGAATTGAAGTTAAAATCTTCCAATATTTATATTAAAAAACTAAACTGTTTTGTCTTTCTCCGTCAACAGTTATCAAACTACCCTCGCTGCACTCTACACGACGACTTCGGCGCCATTCTGAAGTCTCATCAGTTCTGCGACGTACAGATACTAGTGGGCCCTGAGAAGACGTCCATTTTGGCCCATCAGGCCATACTAGCCGCCAGGTCACAGTTTCTACGAGCTAAGATCAAGTTAGTGTATTATATATTTCATTTTATTGTAACTCCACCTGCACTTTAAGGTATAACCTGTCCCAAAGACCAACAACGTTGATGTGGGTGAGTTCTGGCTGAAACAAATGTAATTTAACTTAATTGACCATGGAAAGTTATCCAGTATAACTTGACCTCATTATAAGCTGATACAAAATCAGTTTCCCGTATAAAGAGAGATCAGCTTAATTTAGTTTTGCATAGCTTGATTGGTTGTTATGCATGCGTGTTTTAAATAAACCATTCAGCAACAGTTCGCCCTTTTCTTAAATAAAGTTTTTTTTTTAATTGGTTGACCAGTTCCCGAGAATACCTCATACATCCAAACTTTCAAATCTCTCCCAAAAAAATTATTCAAATCAAATTTCTCTTAATAATATTACTAAATTAATATCATCACCCTGTCTCACAGGGAAGCCCGAGACGAACAATCAAAACGCATAGCAGCCGGTGAGGAAGAGGCATCAGAAGTATGCTCATACAAGAGTCCGCCGCAACTGTGCGTGTTGCTGCCTGAAGCCACGCCCGAGTCGTTCAACATGGTGCTCAACTACATATACACCGACAGGATAGACCCCACAGAGAAAGGTAACGTGCTCTACTATACAGAAGTATGCTCATACAAGAGTCCGCCGCAGCTGCCGAGTTTGGACAGACTGTGAAATGGTTTAAAACTGAAAGAAATGTAGAATTATGTTTTCGTTAACATAAACGACCAGGACCAGGGTCACCGACATTGCTCTCAGAATATGCAAGTTGAAGTGGCAATGGGCAGGCCACATCGCTCGAAGAACCGACAACCGATGGGGAAGAAAGGTTCTCGAGTGACGACCACGAACCGGAAGACTCGGCGTTAGTAGGCCTCCTACCAGTGGACCGACGACATCGTGAGAGTCGCGGGCAACTGGTGGATGCAAACGGCAGGCTGCCGTTCGTTAGGGCCTTTGTCCAACAGTGGACGTATTGGTACTAAAAACAACCTTAAATATCCCCCACAGACGAGGACCCAGCATCCCCAGCCACAGTGCTCCTAGTGATGGAGGTGCTGCGTCTAGCGCTGCGCCTGAACATCCCACGGCTGCGCGGTCTGTGCGCGCGGTTCCTGCGTGCCAACCTGTGCTACGGCAACGTGTTGCAAGCACTTCACGCCGCGCATAACGCCAACCTCACGTGTATCAAGGAGTATTGCTTGAGGTGACTTGTTACTCGTTATGAACATCTGTGCCAACCTGTGCTACGGCAACGTGTTGCAAGCACTTCACGCCGCGCATAACGCCAACCTCACGTGTATCAAGGAGTATTGCTTGAGGTGACTTGTTACTCGTTATGAACATCTGTGCCAACCTGTGCTACGGCAACGTGTTGCAAGCACTTCACGCCGCGCATCACGCCAACCTCACGTGTATCAAGGAGTATTGCTTGAGGTGACTTGTTACTCGTTATGAACATCTGTGCCAACCTGTGCTACGGCAACGTGTTGCAAGCACTTCACGCCGCGCATCACGCCAACCTCACGTGTATCAAGGAGTATTGCTTGAGGTGACTTGTTACTCGTTATGAACATCTGTGCCAACCTGTGCTACGGCAACGTGTTGCAAGCACTTCACGCCGCGCATCACGCCAACCTCACGTGTATCAAGGAGTATTGCTTGAGGTGACTTGTTACTCGTTATGAACATCTGTGCCAACCTGTGCTACGGCAACGTGTTGCAAGCACTTCACGCCGCGCATCACGCCAACCTCACGTGTATCAAGGAGTATTGCTTGAGGTGACTTGTTACTCGTTATGAACATCTGTGCCAACCTGTGCTACGGCAACGTGTTGCAAGCACTTCACGCCGCGCATCACGCCAACCTCACGTGTATCAAGGAGTATTGCTTGAGGTGACTTGTTACTCGTTATGAACATCTGTGCCAACCTGTGCTACGGCAACGTGTTGCAAGCACTTCACGCCGCGCATCACGCCAACCTCACGTGTATCAAGGAGTATTGCTTGAGGTGACTTGTTACTCGTTATGAACATCTGTGCCAACCTGTGCTACGGCAACGTGTTGCAAGCACTTCACGCCGCGCATCACGCCAACCTCACGTGTATCAAGGAGTATTGCTTGAGGTGACTTGTTACTCGTTATGAACATCTGTGCCAACCTGTGCTACGGCAACGTGTTGCAAGCACTTCACGCCGCGCATCACGCCAACCTCACGTGTATCAAGGAGTATTGCTTGAGGTGACTTGTTACTCGTTATGAACATCTGTGCCAACCTGTGCTACGGCAACGTGTTGCAAGCACTTCACGCCGCGCATCACGCCAACCTCACGTGTATCAAGGAGTATTGCTTGAGGTGACTTGTTACTCGTTATGAACATCTGTGCCAACCTGTGCTACGGCAACGTGTTGCAAGCACTTCACGCCGCGCATCACGCCAACCTCACGTGTATCAAGGAGTATTGCTTGAGGTGACTTGTTACTCGTTATGAACATCTGTGCCAACCTGTGCTACGGCAACGTGTTGCAAGCACTTCACGCCGCGCATCACGCCAACCTCACGTGTATCAAGGAGTATTGCTTGAGGTGACTTGTTACTCGTTATGAACATCTGTGCCAACCTGTGCTACGGCAACGTGTTGCAAGCACTTCACGCCGCGCATCACGCCAACCTCACGTGTATCAAGGAGTATTGCTTGAGGTGACTTGTTACTCGTTATGAACATCTGTGCCAACCTGTGCTACGGCAACGTGTTGCAAGCACTTCACGCCGCGCATCACGCCAACCTCACGTGTATCAAGGAGTATTGCTTGAGGTGACTTGTTACTCGTTATGAACATCTGTGCCAACCTGTGCTACGGCAACGTGTTGCAAGCACTTCACGCCGCGCATCACGCCAACCTCACGTGTATCAAGGAGTATTGCTTGAGGTGACTTGTTACTCGTTATGAACATCTGTGCCAACCTGTGCTACGGCAACGTGTTGCAAGCACTTCACGCCGCGCATCACGCCAACCTCACGTGTATCAAGGAGTATTGCTTGAGGTGACTTGTTACTCGTTATGAACATCTGTGCCAACCTGTGCTACGGCAACGTGTTGCAAGCACTTCACGCCGCGCATCACGCCAACCTCACGTGTATCAAGGAGTATTGCTTGAGGTGACTTGTTACTCGTTATGAACATCTGTGCCAACCTGTGCTACGGCAACGTGTTGCAAGCACTTCACGCCGCGCATCACGCCAACCTCACGTGTATCAAGGAGTATTGCTTGAGGTGACTTGTTACTCGTTATGAACATCTGTGCCAACCTGTGCTACGGCAACGTGTTGCAAGCACTTCACGCCGCGCATCACGCCAACCTCACGTGTATCAAGGAGTATTGCTTGAGGTGACTTGTTACTCGTTATGAACATCTGTGCCAACCTGTGCTACGGCAACGTGTTGCAAGCACTTCACGCCGCGCATCACGCCAACCTCACGTGTATCAAGGAGTATTGCTTGAGGTGACTTGTTACTCGTTATGAACATCTGTGCCAACCTGTGCTACGGCAACGTGTTGCAAGCACTTCACGCCGCGCATCACGCCAACCTCACGTGTATCAAGGAGTATTGCTTGAGGTGACTTGTTACTCGTTATGAACATCTGTGCCAACCTGTGCTACGGCAACGTGTTGCAAGCACTTCACGCCGCGCATCACGCCAACCTCACGTGTATCAAGGAGTATTGCTTGAGGTGACTTGTTACTCGTTATGAACATCTGTGCCAACCTGTGCTACGGCAACGTGTTGCAAGCACTTCACGCCGCGCATCACGCCAACCTCACGTGTATCAAGGAGTATTGCTTGAGGTGACTTGTTACTCGTTATGAACATCTGTGCCAACCTGTGCTACGGCAACGTGTTGCAAGCACTTCACGCCGCGCATCACGCCAACCTCACGTGTATCAAGGAGTATTGTTTGAGGTGACTTGTTACTCGTTATCGTTTTTACGTGTATTTTTTGGGTTCCGTAACTAAAGGGTAAAAACGAAACCCTATTACTAAGACTTCACTGTCCGTCCGTCCTAACCTTACCTAAACATCTAGATTCAGAACTCCTTCGGTGGCATACATTCACTTCCTTTTCATCATAATTTCTCATCGCTTGATCAGTTTCACTTCTTGGTGTATCCCTCCCTTTCTTCTACCATACACAAGTATGGTAGAAGAAAGGAGTGGTCCCATGAACCATCATCCAACTGTTTCTGGGACTTGGGACGATATCAACACTACAAATGCTTACACTGACTGGACAGGTCCACTCAAATCTGTGTGGTTCTTTCTCCAAAAGACCATCTCAGACACTTATCTGCATAGTCCTCATGTGAGTTTACCAAGATTATGTCTGGACCTGAAAAGAGACTATGTCCTTCGAATTTGTTTCGGTTGCACCTTCTGAAAGTAATCAGTTAGAAACACCGGCCCCATCTAGCTTAAAAAAGACTTGTAAAAACCTATTATATCGATAGGTACAATTTTGTTCTAAATTCTAATTAAATTTTCCTGTTTGTCTTTGCTACACACTGTGTCTATATTTCTAATTTAACTTTCCTCTCGCAGGTCTGCTGGAAGAGATTTCTTATTATGAAATAAGCAGTACCTTTGTGCTCTTCTATTCTTTTTATGTATTTTCCTTTTTTTGTATTTTGTGTGTACCTACATAAATAATAATTTATAAAAATAAACATCATTTATCAACGCGCTTTTGGACGAATTTATAACGTTTTCGCGTTTTGTTCAGATTCGTGGTGAAAGACTACAACTTCACTCCGATCGTGATGTCGAAGGAGTTCGAGGACATGGAACAGAACCTGATGGTGGAAGTGATCCGTCGGAGACAGCAGCCACCGCCCAAGCAGACCAATGCTGTCGTGCAGCAGGAGTACGATGAAGAAATTATCGGTAAGAAGGATCTTGCTTCTAAACAATTGGTGTGACTTATTGTTTCTCAGTTCTTCTTCTTCACGTATGTCTGTCCTGGTTTAAATTATACAAGTTAGGTATTATCTAGACATGATAAATTGATTTAACGATTTTTTAGTATGTTATGTTAATAAATAGTACTTTTATATCTATTTAGAAACTGATCACACGCGAACTTAATTAAATTGACAAAAATAACCTAAGCGACATCTATGGCACAAGTGGTGATGCAAACAACATCGAGTACCTAGACAACTACTACTACCACTACAACTACCTACTACGTACATTAACTGGGCTTATGGGGAAGGCCGGTCAAATCTCATTATAGATGGTGTGACCGTAGCTAGGACCCAATCAGAAAAGAGTTTAAGCTTTTTTATATAAAGTGACTTTTTCCTTTTAACCAATAGATATATTTAGAAACCTCTCTGTCTGTGAGTGAATAGGGAAGCCTTAACTCAGCAGTGGGCTACAAAATAAGCTTTGAAAAATAAAATGTAGGACTAGCTATGCTAAGTCCATTACCTACTTAAACAGTTCCCCTTCCCACTGTTTGGTCTAGGCACAATATTATAGCAACTCCATTAGTTTCCCATTAGTATCATAGTATATCAGTTTTCTCATGGTTCCCTCAGGCACAACGCTAGAACAGGACATGTGCGTGCTGCTGGGCGGCGGAGCGGAGCTGTCGGACGTGCGCCTGCGCGTGGGCGCGGCCTCCCGCCCCGCGCACCGCTCCGTGCTGGCGGCACGAGCGGCCTACTTCGAGGCTATGTTCCGCTCCTTCTCACCTACAGATAACATTGTTAATGTGAGTATACCAGCCATTACTGGATATGTTTTTTTTTATTCAACACACTTTTACAGTAATTTTAAAAGACTGCATAAACAAACCACACAAGCCATCACCTAGGAGAGGGTATGAGGACTGTTGAATATGATCCTCTCCTAACCTGCCACAGCAAACTTTTTTGTTTCTGTTTGTTGCGTGCGCTTGAGGTATGTGCAAGTAAACTTGTTTTTCCTCCGCATTCCGCTTCCAGTCTTTGCCGGCAACTTTTTAAGAAACTTTTTAATTCGTCTATTGGATAATTATAATTAACTAATAACTTTACCTTGACTATAGATACAAGTGTTAAAGTACTACTGCGAAAGTGTTCAGATTTCATGAAATCATTTAAAACTTGATTGAACAAACAGATACAAATCTGCGACACGGTGCCGTCAGAGGAAGCGTTCGACTCTCTACTGCGATACATCTACTACGGCGACACCAACATGCCCACCGAAGACTCGCTGTATCTGTTCCAAGCGCCTATATATTACGGTAAGTATTCTTTATACATACAACATAACATAACGCCTGTAATCCCTGGAGGATGGACACATTTCGGAAACGCCGAATGTTGCTGTGAACTATTGGTTCCCGACCTATGGTCCACAGGAGCTCAAAATGGTCCTCGACAGGTTATAATGTTATTCGGACTTTTGTACTTGCACAGAATATACAAGTTCAACCTTATTCATTGAAAAAAATGGCAGGGGACTTTCGAGCTTACTGCGCTCGCTCAAGCTCGCTTGTAAGATTATTCATAAGTATTTCTGCAAAAAACTACTAACTCACTTCAATTACTGTATGAATGATAATTCAAGTTTTCGAGATTACTTCGATTGCTCTTGTATCCTTCACATAATTCGACGCTGTGCTTCAGCTGTTTTTAGAAGTGACACATTATCATAATATCATGTTCCCTTTTCGACCCAGGCTTGCTTTAAGCTCTATGAGAGGTAGGGACAAGCCCGCCACACTATTCCCAAACCACCTGTAAGCCAGAATCGACAGTGGCGACCAGTGCGACCACAAGAAAAGCGCCGATTATTATTATTAATGAAGCTCGACGATATCCCAAAGAAACAATTTAACTGTCTTGGATCCCGCAACGAAATTAATCAGAAAAGAATAGCTAAGGAGTCGGAAAAACATAATTTCCACTTCACTTCATTCTTCACTCTGTAAGAGGTAGTGAACTAAAATCCACCACATGGTTACCTCCCAGTTTCCACATGATGTTTTGAATTGATATTCTTTCAGGCTTCACAAACAACCGTCTGCAAGTATTCTGCAAGCACAACCTCCAGAGCAACGTGTCTCCGGAGAACGTCCTGGCGATCCTGCAGGCCGCAGACCGTATGCGCGCTACCGACATCAAGGAGTACGCCCTCAAGATGATTGTGCACCACTTCGGCCTTGTAAGTTCTAAGCGGAATGTTTGTACTAGTTTCGTTTTTCTTTAAAGCGACGCTCGTCGAAGTTGGTTAGCGGATGACAATGACCATGCGTAGAGAATTTCCTCCGTGCCTCGGAAAGCACGTTAATGATTGGCTTGTCATAGCTGGAAAATTAAAAGGCTAGGGGGCTCATAGTAAGATTTAAGTGGACTGGGCTTGTTGCCTAGCACCAGCAGAATAGGAAGGCCACGCGTCCACTAGAAATATATGATGCCTGTCTTTTTTGCTATTGGACGCCATCTTAAGCGGATTTTTCATTAGTAAAAATTGCCCTCAGTATTGAACAGTCTGACGACTAGTCTCTGTAAAATGTAATATATTCCAATACATAGGAAGCGCTCTCTGTCTAGACAAAAAATGTTTACCTGCATAAAATCCACTAGTAAAATAATAACCATCTACAATTACACAGGGTTACATTTCACAGGTCGCGCGGCAAGACGCCATCAAGAACTTGGCCCAGCCTCTCTTAGTTGACATCATATGGGCGTTGGCAGAGGAACCTCACTTCGATTCGCCCCTTCCGGTCCAACCGAGGTCACTGCCCTCGTCATCATCTGCTGACACCCTGACTGAAGACCCGGAGTACTCACGGCATAGATGCGGCAAGTCTTAGTGTTTTGGCGGTGGAAGAGTGCTAAGTGATTAAGCGGATAAAGCGGAGACTGATTTTAGAGTGTAGGACTAGCGTAGTGGCAACAGAGAAATGGCGCTCAACGCAATAGCACTCCACGCTCGAGTTAACGAGACTGTCACATAGATGGAAGAAATGAGACGAACGGAACGTTTTAGAATAATTCTTGTATCGGTAGACACCGTGTATCCTAGAAAAAAACCTAGGGGCTTACAATAACCGCTTTAACAGAACCATAATATGAATTCCTTTACAATTCGGAACATAAAACATATTTATAATATTATTTGCGCCACAACCATTATAAGAATTATTGTTATTCCTAAAATGATTCTGCTAAAGTTGCCATTTTAGCACCGAAAATGCTAAGCCTTTAGCTAGGCTCTATCGATAAGGCACCTGTCTGTGCTGCATACGTAGTCTACTGTTTCTAAAATATAATATGACGTATTTTCGGCCGCGTAGTTACACGTAAGTCGATGAATGTTCGCGTTTGACGCGTGTTATATTGTATGGGCTCTTTTTTTAGGCCAAAATATTACTGCCTGAATAAACTAGTTACATCGAAATCGTCGGCTTAATGATTTTAAAATCATTTAGGGCTTTTTGTAGTACTATTCTATGTATCTTGACTAATATATAACCAATGATTGTACAGTATCTATTTACCTAAATGATTTTTGTGTAATACAGTGATTGTATATTTTGTAATTTGTCTTTACTATAAAGCAATAACATCAATGTTAAAAGAAAATGTGGTTTGTGGAGGTCAGCTACTCAGTTACTCCATGTAAAATACTGATATTCAGCTGCATCCAGTAAGATTGGACGCCAACCCCAATACATTTGGGAAAAAGGCTGGTAATGATCAGTGTTGAACGAAAGATATTTTATCTACCCAAATATCATAAACCCTCTCTAATGCGTTCAAAAACCATAGGCAATGACCAGCATTACCAACCAGCAGAAATAAACAGAACTGTAATGAGCTCATAACCTACTGAAAACAGTAGGTTATGAGTTTAAATTTGGAACAGGTGTCAAATTCAAGTGAGTGTGCTATTCTAGTATCTACATTAAAACAGATACCTATCGATACGAAACCCCAATTCAGTATGATTTTAATTATAAATCGCACGACATTTTGATCTCGAGTGACACTAGAATAGTGACTTTGTCCGTTTCACTGTTTGCCTATGATTTAATAAAAATGACAGATATCCGAAACGCCTCCATTTCGAGCTGTCATTAATTTGTTCGTTAGCTTTTTATTTCCAGTTACGAGTATACAAATTTTCTGATAAGTTCTTTATTTCTGTCGAAAATGAGTGATAGTAACTCAGAAATTAACATGAACACTCCGCCAGATATCGTAAATGCAGCGACGAATGCAACTAGTAGCCTGTTTATTTTTTATTGCATTACACTGGTAACAACGCTGGTCATTTCCCTATGGTTCCTGAACCCATCATAGAGCCCTTATGATATTCGGGTAGATAATACTAGATAAATTAGTGTATGCAACTATACATAATTAGGCATTACAACACTCGTGTGATGCTATTAAGAAACTCGCCTTCGGCTCGTTTCTTAAACCCACACTTGTGTTGTAATGCTCTTCATTATGCACAGTCGCATAAACTACTATTATTAATTTTGTCTCTAATGAATTAAGTACAGTCAATTAATAAATCAACAGCTTGTATTAATAAGTTTGAGGCTGTGCATTTAAAATGTACTGACTAAATGAAAGTATAATTACGACATTATATGCACGTTCATTTGTTGTAGTGGTATGGGCATGTGATGCGGAGGAATGAAGAAAATTTTGCTAGGAAAGATTTGAGTATGAATGTAGATGGGTTTATGACTAGAATAAGTCCTCTATACCGTGATATTCTGTGTATATGTATGTTTATATATTATAGGTAGGTATATATTCATATTATTAGTGTTTATTTTTATTTGTGTATATATTTGTAGGTATGTTTATTATTTATATATGCTTTGTTTGTAATTCTAATTAAAATGTTCCTGTTTGTCTTTTAATCCAACTTTCCTCTCGCAGGTCTGCTGGAAGAAATTTCACATGAAATAAGCAGTACCTTTGTGCTCTTCTATTTTTTTTTTTTTTGTTTTTATCCTTTTTTGTATTTTGTGTGTACATAAATAAATAAATAAAATAAGAAGACTATAAAAACGATGGATGGACTGTGTAAAGGAGGTGTCTCATGAGATAAAGAGTAATGGAAAAGTATGAAAGAAGAAAACATGACACACAGACCCTAAATGAATAGGAATAACGACAGAAGAATGATGATGTGAGTTGATTTGAATAGGAAATGTCTAGTATGTTTCTGTTGATTTGTCTCTTAAGATAGCTAATAATTTAATGAGTTAACAGTTTTAATATATAATATAAATATTTCTATAGAAATGTTATCTAGTCATTACTATGTTTGTTTATGATTGATGTAAATAATAAATATTTTTAACTTGACATACTCAGTTTATTCAAGTAAGATTAACAAATTAACTAATAAATTAAATCATTTACATAGAGCTGTTGTTTCGATTCCTCATTGCTCGTATTTGTGCTTGATGTCGTCCCATAGTTTCTGAAATTAAAATAATTATATTAATAACAATTGGTGGCATTATACCCAGCGGTCCATATTAGCTCTAGATCAAAACAATTGAAAGTCAGGGAGATCTTCAGTGGGATGATAACGGCGAACAGTATCAGTAATAATTGGTGAGAAATAGACAATGTGGCTGTAGCAAACTATGAAGGAGATAGCGGGAGATCTTTTTCCAGCTGTGTGACACTACAGGTTAGCTATAACAGTAATAGAAAACTGTTAAGAGACGGGGTTAAAAATTCTGAAAACTTAGTCAAAACTCTGGTAATCGACTGTCAGGACAGAATAGCAGCCTGGAGAAAAAATTCAGGACCCCACAGCATTACAGTATCAAGGTTCTTGGAGAAATGTTAACAATATGTTTTGTCAATTGTGTCTACTTTGTGAATAGAGGACCTGTCCAAGGGCACAATATGATATTCCATGAATATTTAACAGAACAAACCTATAATTCCCGAATAGTTAAGTAGAAGGGCACCTAGTTTCATGTAATTGGGAAAAAGCCTTTATATGGCACAAATGGGGTACAAATACAGGCCGAAAATAGGAATCTAACTGCAGATGGACCCATTGCTTGGCAATAGTGCTTTTGATCACAAGACTATTCCTAGACAATTAATAGGCATTGTATTGGAGAGCCCTAGCTTAGTTCAAGGATGTCAATAACTTAGTTTCACCTCAGGGAATTGCCCGACTGTCACATTGCCATAACAAGATAATGTCTTGTTACTATATGTAGAACAGCTGATTATCACTGATGTTTTTCATCAACCAAATACTGATAAAGTTATTTCATAGTAGACTAAGCATGCAAAAAAATAGACATTAACGCAGTAAAATCAACCTCATTGGAAAAAGAGCTAGTTAATAGTGGGGTTATTTTTAAAACTAAATGCTGCTTGAGCCCTAACTCCTTCACACAAAAACGAATTCTCTCATCGTCATATTTAATGGAGTAATTGCATCTATCGATAATACCAGAACAAATGCCCAATTTAAAAGCAGAAAAGAAAATTACATAACATTACTCACTCCCTTGTTTATGCTATTGAAGAGGCCTACTGATAAGACATCAAAGGTTCTTTCGAAGAAGAAAGTGCCCAGCGCTCCCGCCAGGAAAAAGGTGGATGTTCTCTTGAACACCACACGGTTCAACGTAGTCCACGCAGACATTTTAGAAACAAATTCAAGAAAATCACTGTTCTCGTCGAACTTGGTCTAGGAACGCACCACAGACTATAATGTTGTTTTTTGGGTGATGCTGACCTTGCTTGCAGTCTGTCAATTTATTTTAATGTTTGACTACCAGCTTTTTAGCTAAGATCAGCCAGAGACAAGTTAAATGGAAAGCCATATAATATTTATCATTAAAAAAAAGAGGAAACAAGAAAAAGAGAAATGATATTAATATTTCCTCAAGTGAGACCTCGTTATCCATCTAATTATAGATTTATAGATAGATAACAAGTTTGTGTTCTTACGCCCAAATACTCAAACGTCACTCAATTTTACGATTTTTACGTAACCCTCAAAATTCCTGCTATCTCTGTCACTCTGCGTTAAAGTAACAAAGACAGCACGAGATTTAAGTGCAACTAGTTGAGTGACGTTTGAGTATTCAACTTGCAAGAACTCCAAAAAGAGCCATCTCGGAACTTGAACAACTCAAACTCGAGAGGTTCTAATAACAGCCGCTCGCGTTGATCTATAGATTAAACAGCGTTTGCCTAGATGCCATTGCCATGGGTGTTTATGCAGCACGTCAATAAGAATAAGAATAATTTATTTAAGAAAAAAGATAATACAATAAGGTGTACATTTAGGCACAGTGTTGCTTCACATACGAAGTTATAATTAGTGCTTATAAGTAAACTACTACTAAAATATATTTTCACTTCTCTCGCTCTAAAATTCGTCTTTATGTCGTGCGTAGGCGACATAAAGTCGCGTTTTATGCTCTAGAGCATAAAGTAAAATCTTCGTCGAAGATGAAGGTAATCGGCACAGGTAATCGGCCCAACAGCCACAGCAACAACTTCATAGAATAACCTCTTTATTTTAATTCGTTTCGCTAGTATTCTAAGAACAAGTGATTACTGCTTTTCATTACGAATACAAGGAAAGTTGATGGGAATAGGCTTCCCCTAATTACCTAAATCGCTTGATGGCAATAGGCTTGCTCTTAATTAAGTTGGTTGATGGCAATAGGCTTGCTCATATTTACATCATTTGATGGGAATAGGCTTACTCTTAATTACATTGATTGATGGCAATTGGCTTGCTCTCAATTGCCGAAATCAGTGGATGGCAATAGGCTTGCTCCTAATTACATCGGTTGATGGCAAAAGGCTTGCTCCTAATAAGATTGGTTGATGGCAAAAGGCTTTTTCTAATTACATCGGTTGATGGCAATAGGCTTGTCCCTAATTACATCAGTTGATGGCAATAGGCTTGCTCCTAATTACATTGGTTGATGGCAATAGGCTTGCTCAAAATGTTTTTATAACTGAGCAGTATGAGTAACGCTATATAACGACATAAGTCAGGTGTTATGTCAAGTTTCCTACTGAAAAAAAAAAGTTAATTGTGGCGGGAACCATATTTATTTTTACAATATTTACAAGTTGCTGTTGCATTTCCTCGCAATCGAAGTGAAAAGTAGAGTGTAAAACTCGTCCATAAAACCCATTTTACTCTCTACTTTATATCCATCCTCGCTCGCAAGCTCGCATCGGATGGATAAACGTCTCGCGCAAAATGGTGCGTTTTATGCACTTGGTGTACAATCTACTATTAAGAGTTACAAATAGTGGTAATTTAGTGGTAATCTTTATATTATTATAGCGACCTGCCCGATCTAGGTTTATTTAAACCTGTGTTTCAGGCCATCACTTTACGTCGCATAATTTAATTAATACAATAAAATTACTAAATAAAATAAACCTAATAACAACTATAGGAACAAAATCTACCGACCAATGACCCGAGAGTCTGAGAAACAAACAGTCTTACTGCAAGGGGCACCGTATTACCCTCTACCCAGTACTAACTGAGTTATAGAGGTCATGTAGGCAGTAGGTCCATGTAAAATACTGGTATTTACCTAAAATGGATTTGATTAAAATATAATAAAGTCGTGGCATCATCATCATCATTTCAGCCAAAAGACGTCCACTGCTGGACATAGGCCTCCCCCAGGCGTCGCCACATTGACCGGTCCCGTGCGTCTCTCATCCAGCGGGTTCCTGCAACCTTGACCAGGTCATCGGTCCACCTAGTGGGAGGCCTTCCAACGCAACGTCTTCCGGTTCGCGGTCGCCATTCCAGAACTTTTCGGCCCCATCGGCCATCCGTTCTGCGAGCAATGTGCCCTGCCCATTGCCACTTAAGTCTTAAGTCGTGGCAGCGACACGAAAAAGAAGAACGACTGTTATTTGATCTGAGAACGGCACGTTTTCTCTCCTTTGATGTGGGAATTGCTTTTGTAGTACTGTACCATGTAATGAAACAGTAACAGCTACACTAACCGTATCTGAGCCTATGCAGTGATACAGGAATATGCAAAAAGTCGTCAAAATCACTTCCGTTACCGAGATTGAGAGACCAGCGAAAAGTGGTTTTTCAAGCTGGCTGGACACGTTTTCGATCGATTATCTAAGATTCTGTAGCGACACCTATTCTGAAATAAGGGTGTTTCGCCGTCACATAAAGTGCCCTATTGACCTAGTTAAATGCGAGCAGTTTTGAAGATTTGTCCAGCCAACCTGAGCCACATTGTAGTGTCGTGCGTATAAAAATTCATGGTATGTCACATGACGCGCTCAGGCGTCATGCTACCCGCGAGAGCAGGCGGGGAGGTGTGTATGCGTTGCGACGCCCGGAGCAGCAGCTGTGACAGCACCTCTGTCCATGGCAACGCCCGTGCCCACTAAAGCAGCGCAATCTTGCTGCGCACCGTGGGCGGGACTCCACCAAAGCGGAGATGTGTGCCGTGTGCTCACATCCCTCGTCTCCACTGCGCGTCGTCCGCGCACATCTCCGCTTCCATCGCGCCATACAAATATTACACATCTCCGCACAGCGATCTCCACACTGAAGCTGAGCGGAGAGATGTGTCAATAACACAATTCTATTGGTTGTTTAAAAAACATCTCCGCTTTGGTGGAGTCCCGCCCTAAGGGTCCGTTCACACAGACCGGGTCGGAGGAGAGCAGATTTTTCATTTGATCATTGCAATAAGATTTATTTTTACATGTCACTTCTTGATTTTGAAGAGCGGCGGTGCGTAGGTCAGACGTGTAAGATTCGAGCAATCACTGAAGAGTGGTGAGACACGATGTGGATTTCAAGCAATATGATTTATTTATATTCTTGAACGTTCTGCTCGTCTTTCCTTTTAGTGAAAACTGAGCCTAAAGATTATTGTCACCGCCAGCCTGACACGGCCAACCATACCTGTCTCGTCATGATTCATCAACTTCCTTCCCGTTTCGAGCATTTGGCTTTAACAAAATGTAAATTATATTGAGGATAATAAAACACCTAATTATTATGATGAAAATAGGGGATATATTTACAACTATGTATTAAAACAAAATGATGACTCATGAACAATACTTTCCATAAATAATAATAAATGAGTAATGGCGCGTTATAAAACCGCCTTAAATGGTTGTACAAACCTTGTGTACGGAATGATCGTTAGCAAAAACAAATTGGTTTTTCATACCACATGGTTTGTTTGTCCAGACAGATCAGACTAAAGGCTACTACAGACTTATTTGATTTTGACGATCAATAATATGGATCAAACCGATCAAATCGAGCCAGACTCGGAAACTTTTCTGTGCAAAAGTAGCCTAACCTACATGCACAGTATTTCTATTCGATGTCTTGTAACTTTTAGACAATTTGAGTAAGTTGTGATATTTTCTGACAGCAGATGGAAAATGCGCCGTTCATTGTGGTTTAAGCTACTTTTGCTTTACAGCCACGAATATAACATAAGAATATTAAAAACGACGCACAAACGAGAGGTGTTTCATACTGTAAAGTCTTAAAGTAAAAAAATGCCATAAGATATTATACTGCAGTAAAATAAGTTCAGTCCAAAGCTAAAACTATGTTTTGCGATACTTATAGGCTTATAAAAATGTGTCGAAAACAGTGTTCATAAGGAAAACGAGATTATAACACAGGACTTGACATAAAATACGGGGAAGACATCACTTATTGTTTATTTTAAAAATACAGACACAATCCGACGCATTTTTAGTAAGCGGTACATTTTCAGCGTATATTAAAAATAAATGGTTTCATGATACATTCATATTTTTTGTTTATTCGAAACAAATAAGAGAGAAAGACTACAGCATCTTCATACACAAATCAGGAACACAATAATTATTTGCTATCTGCCATTCAAATGATTTAATTTTAAAATATCAGATAAACATATATTTAGTAC
Organism: Diarsia dahlii; assembly: GCA_949775195.1. Classification (NCBI taxonomy): domain Eukaryota; kingdom Metazoa; phylum Arthropoda; class Insecta; order Lepidoptera; family Noctuidae; genus Diarsia; species Diarsia dahlii. Next base: position 5,693,413 of record OX459210.1, on the reverse strand, counting down.
TTTTATACAAAACTGTAGTTACTGAAAGCTATCCATAAACTAGATCATGCCATTGCAAAAATACTTCATACTATGTCATTTACATTGGAAATACAACAGAAATCTGGACGTACAGGATTAGTCACATATATTTGAAAGCATTCTGCCATTGTGAACGCACCCTTATATTGTAATGTAACAGACATTTTGAACTTATTTTCATTTCCTACTTAATATTGGACTTTGAATATTGTTCCTGTGTTTAGGCTCTACTATTGTCACTTACACAATGTGTACTAAACTTTAAATGTAATTATTGTAACTTATGAAGTTGAAACCAACCCATGCCCTAGCTGTAACTACTAACACTGATATGTATAGATAGTTTAGGGATAACTTACTATAGCATACGCCACCGTTCATGGTAGGCGCGGGTACAAAACGTAGGAGCGAGATGGCATGTTTTTTAGTGAGTACAAATCCCGTTCTAAATACTCCTTCCTACTTGCACGTTTTATGACCGCGAGTTCCACGAGGCTTGGGGTATAGCTATAGTTAATCAACTGTATTGTTAGCCAAATCTTATAATTGAACACAAATTGTACAAAGCAAAACTTGGAATAATTAAATAAAGATAGTTATCCAACTGATGCACTTAACTGTTAGAATGGACCTATGATGCATTGTTATAATTGGTCATTTGCCAGCAAAGTATCTGTATCTAGAAGAATCTTACTTTCTGGACTGTTTGAAATTGGCTCATTAATGCTAGAACAACATTGCATAATTATTTGCCTGGCAGATCAGTGCATTAGTTGCAAAAATCTATCCAAATTAGTTTACATTTTATGCCAATCTAATTATCAATTTTAATCATAAATACTCCTAGAGCAAAATAAATAAATTTAGATTTTCAATACAGAATACTGTTAACGCTATGCCAATACCAAAACAATAAAAAATATATAAATATCTCACTGAAAAATATACTGGATTCAATGTCTATGTTTAAAGTTGGTCAGCTCTATCAGAATATTCACTTGAAACGGCAATCTTTCATAAGAAATAATACTTTTGTGTTTTCTTACATGTGTTGTTGGGCCATTTTGTAGGCTGCCTATATCACGAAATCGAATTCTCTAATCTAGCCACAAATCATTCACTTTTTATGCAATCTCGTTCTACCAACATTGATTAACCAACCGGTTAAAGCCTTGTGATATTGTTGGATATCCCCAAATCCCCTTACAATTATTGCCACCAACATTTGTTTCTTGTAACTCTGACACGTGAGTATTACATAACAAGGATAAAAAATTGGCCACAAAGGGCCTAAGAAATGGAATCACGCAATGCCGTAGACATTGCTCATCTAGCTACAAAACTACAACAAAAAAAAGTAATATTTAATACCTTTGCTGCATGTAGTCTTTTCCAGAAGTTTCCGACTTTCATGACAGCTTCCTTCTTCAATGTTGTATGCGTGAATCACGGCCGTTAAAAGCGTTCAATGACCCACTTAACGATCGAACTATTCAATGATTATCATTTAATAAAAAATAACATTAATGGTATACTTCCTTACGCTAACATTCGTCGAACCATCACATAAATTTTGATAATTAGATTACACTCATTCATTAACTAGGCATTCTTTATATTCTAATAATTTTTGGAGTAAATAAATCCATAGTATGTACATGCTCTTGAGATTGTTCAACCTAGCAAGTTGCTTAAAAAATATCAAGTATTTGGGTACACTACACAATTACCTCGAGTTAAAAATACATATTGCTTCATTCTGCTTGTGTTAGTGTTAAGTTAGATATAACTATTCAGCGGTTTGGCAATGATCTACTTATTCAAATAACATTGCATACAATTAAGATATGTACTCATAACAACAAACAAAATGTATGTTTCTCAGAAGTATTTTAATTACAGATTTATCTATGTAGAACTGAAGTAATATCAATTTTTAATTAGCACCACCTATTAAGAGAAAAACATAAATAAGTGGAAAGAGGACCACAGACAAAGACAGTTTAGGGAAAACTTTTTGAATGGATCACCAATCTCACTTTTTCCTCTTATAACTTATAAAATATTTAAAGATGGTGTGTATGAATAGCCTATTGCAGCCTCTGAAGGCTGATTTTTGAATTAGAACTGTTTTTTTTTTCTCTATGCTGCCACTTTGCAGTTGCAGTGTGACAATTCCTATTTATCCTTTGTCTGCAGCCCTCCTCCTTCCTTCATATTCACATCAAACAGTTTATCAATAAAATCACTTGTTGCATATCAAAAACTTGTCCTAGAAATGCCCTAAACGGTATGTTTAACCTGCTAGGTCGTATGAATCTCTCCATATTTGAGCATTGAGAACATTGTCCGTGGCACTTGCCCGCGCATATACCACTAGCAACATTTTTTGTTGTGTTTGGTCTTGACATTACTCTTTAGGTGTACTGTGTCTTTTGTTACCATTTGCCTCTCCTTCATCTCCAGCTTTGATCTTAGGACCTGGAAGTTTCGAAAGTGTATTATTAGTATTTTTGTATTTAAAACAACAATAGGGGTCCCCTATTAAATTAACGTGATTTCAAAATGACTAGGCCTGTCGAAAATGTCATATATTTTATGAATCTCAAATTGAACTATATTTTTGTGGGAATTAAAGTTATTTTATTCCAGAAACCTTTATTTGTTTCCATATTTATTTTTGTCTGTTTAAGTCACGAATGCAGGATAAATAGTTTATTTACAGTTAAAAACCCAGGTGGCATTCTGTGGTTTCTGCCTACCCCCATTGGAAAAGGGTATGTGTTTACGTATGTATGCACAAGGCCATACTAAGGAAGTTATTGCAGGTTCAAGAAATAAAAATCGAAATAATCCCCAATTAAGTTATTTCTTTACCTAAATTGGATAAACAGTAAAGGAAGCAGTACAGTCCTTCATCCGTGACTCATTAATAATAAGTTTATGGGATTATATTTATTTTAAGTAAAGATAGTATAATAAATTATAAGTATATTCTCACTGGTTTTAGTGACACAGTTAAAAACTTAATATTAATAATAATAATAATAATAATATTCCACAACTATCACACAACGCCATCTAGTCCCAAGCTAAGCAGAGCTTGTGTTATGGGTACTAGACAACTGATAAACATACTTATATATTTCTAAATACATACATATTATAGATAAATTACACCCAGACACAGAACAAATGATCGTGCTCATCACACAAACATTTGTCCTGGGTGGGAATCGAACCCACGACCTCCGGCATAGCAGTTAGGGTCACTAACCACTAGACCAACAGGCCAGTCAATATTACATATATAACAATAATACCACCCTATTTAGGGGCCCTATACTACCCTAATTGGTCGCTTACCAACCTAGGCCAGCACAGATGGACCTGAAAGGGTGCTATTGTTTAGCCACAATCTCCTCTATTTCAACAGATCATAATACTGTAAAATCTTGATCATCCGAACCGCGGTGATCTGGATATCCGAAACCCGGACTCATTATTTATGGCTCTAATTACTGTATTTTTATATCCTATTGTCTAAATGACCTATGTGAAACACTATCTATAATAAAAAGTTTTTACTTTGTCTGATTTTACTTTGAAATCGACATCCAGAATACCCATGGTTTTAATTGATCCGGATTCGACTGTATATATTTAATAGCATGTGTAATGCCACATACCAAAATGAAGAGGCAGAAGTACTATAACACAAGACCCACTGAAGGTGCTAAGCTGAAGACTATACAGACTGAGTGTTCAATGAATTTGATTAGTAACATCCTTATTTATTGCGAATCATGCCTCACGATATCTGTAAGTGGCTTTACCCATGTTTCTGTAATAGTAGGAAATTGGTGTGGTGTGCTTCAAAGGGCAATTTCACTTTATTTTTTGACCACAACTTCCCAGTATCTACAAACATTCTACTGGCTAATTTTATAATTGTTTTATCCTCGTCTAAATTACCATTTAGGACATTGACTCGATATATTACAAATATGGAAAAGGAGTTTGTTATTATCATGCTTTTGGGTAAAGATGGGTTGGGACATAGGATACATTCTATCCTGGTAGAATAATAACAAGCTTTGGATGTGGAGTACACAAGCCATTATACACTACTATGCAATCCCGGTAGGATTTAGCCTATTTACCATCCTACACCTGAGCAATATCATTAAAAAAATAGTTTTAGATAAATACAGTGAAGTAATAATTACCATTTTCGTGATGGTGAGAAACATTTCCTCTACATTAAGTTCTCCTTTGCGCTAGTCTCAAACAGAGGTATGTTCATCTGATTGGCAAACCTCTGTGCATCTTCTGTAACTACTACTTTTCTTGACGCACACAAGCCATTATACACTACTATGCAATCCCGGTAGGATTTAGCCTATTTACCATCCTACACCTGAGCAATATCATTAAAAATATAGTTTTAGATAAATACAGTGAAGTAATAATTACCATTTTCGTGATGGTGAGAAACATTTCCTCTACATTAATGTTCTCCTTTGCGCTAGTCTCAAACAGAGGTATGTTCATCTGATTGGCAAACCTCTGTGCATCTTCTGTCACTACTACTTTTCTTGATGGACAATCATTCTTGTTACCAACTGGAAACATAATAAATACAATTATTATTTATAATGTTCACGAGTACCTATATGTTTCTGATGCAGTATAAAAAAGGAAGAAAAAGGTTATTTGCATGTGTACAAGGTAGAAGGGACACCAACACACAAAAGGGTACCACATATTATTATTTAGTACATCATTCAATGTAAAAAAGCTTTTTTATTTCATCATCATCATCATTTCAGCCGAAAGACGTTCACTGCTGGACATAGGCCTCCCCCAAGTGTCGCCAAATTGACCGGTCCCGTGCGACTCGCATCCAACGGATCACAAGCTTTTTTATTTAAATCATTTAAGTTTTAAATTATTGTAGGTTATGTAGGTACATATCCATCCAAATTGATAGAGCATTTTATGAGATAACAAAAGCATTTACACAGGAAGTAAGGAACTTCCTTTTTTTATTAATGTTAAAACTCGTGTAGTACTGAGTGAATGTAGGTATTAGCAGGGATCTTAAATTTACACTGGGATCATAATAGATTAGTCACTGATGCCGAGATACAAGCTCTGACTGTAAACTTAAAATAGCATCACAAAGTAATAGGGATTGAACAACCTTTGTTCTCAAATATAGGGTTGGGGTTATTTATTTATTTGATGCTGTTTTAATTTTTATTTTTTTAGATTATGCAAAGTAGTTGTTACTTTTAAATTAAATTCATGTTAAATATAGTATACTACAACCAAAATTCTAAATCATTTAAAAGAGAGCTTGACTTTAGATAGGTATCTTAAATAAGAAGAAATGTAAATGTGTTATAAAATCTTATAGGCATGCCATTCACAATTTTATGCCTTTAAAAAAATCAAAATACCCATATGAATCATATTGGCTGATTAAATGAATATCAATAAAAAATGTAACTACAAAATATTGACTGAGCAATAGATTCTAAAATTACAAGATTGAATTAGAAACATGATTTTTATAGCTTTATAGAACCTTTAGAAAGCAGTTTATTATGTAATGATTACTTAAAATAAATTAACTGTCTGGCCACATTAATTAGAGTGTGACAGAATATTCTTTTTGTTGTTGTTAAACATTTGGTCATCATTATATCGCAAGTGTGTAATGGCATTGCATGGTAATAGACGAGAAACGACATCAATGTGGCCGTTTCATCAATTGCTACTCCTCATTACCTGAAATTAACGTCATTAGACCTTCATTACTTGTCTATCTAACTTCTGAGACAAAATGGTTGTACAGGTACAGTTCGCAAGGAAGCTAATGGGTGCTGCTGATTGTAAGATATGTTGTTGTTGTTGTTGTTTGTGTCCACTCACCTAAGACTTTATTAACAACATCACAATTCTGTTCGATCTCGTGCAGCCACCTCTTGACATTGGCGAAGGACTCCCCATTCGTGACATCGTATACCACGATGACGCCGTGCGTGCCTCTGTAGTACGTGCTGGTAATCGTTCTGAACCTCTCCTGGCCCGCCGTGTCCCATATCTGAAGCTTCACTCGCTCACCGTTTATTTCTAAAGTCCTTATTTTGAAATCGACTCCTATCGTAGTAATGTAACTACCAGAGAATGTGTTGTCGGCGAATCGCAGGAGAAGACAGCTTTTACCCACACCTAAAACATATCAACATTACACCGTTGACTAAGCTGCACAGACCCAAATATCGGTTGTGAAGTTATAACATCACAGGCCTCGCCCACTCACCACTGTCACCGATAATCAGCAGTTTGAAAAGGTGGTCAAACTCTCGCGCCATGGTTTCAGATAGTTATAACTATTATACTAATTGGTCATATGTTCACTATTAAAGTTAAAAATGTATTTAGTACAACTTTAACTACGGAATTGTTAATAAAACTCATGCCGTTAACGTTACACTTCCATCACTTTACAATCGGTCGCCATCATTGTTTTCAATTGCCAGTTAAAAAAAAATATGACAAAGGAAAATATTGTTATCCGGGTTTATGGTTGATGAAAACCTTGAAAAATCTTAATTTATTCTTACAGGAAAAACACCAGATTACAGTGTTTTAATTTCCATTAACAATTATGAAAAGTAAAAGGAGCGCTTCAATGGCTGGCCAAGGACAAATAATTCAGCGAAAATGATACATGAATTTTTTAATTCCAAATTAATATCAGTGCTTCCGAGTTCTACTTCTTGGCTTCTTGTTATCCAGCGTCAAATGATCTACCTATCTCCTATCTATTTTACTGTGTGTCATACGTCTTTGCAAGTCATGTTAAAAATAGATCAAAAGCTGCTAGGGGCGGAATATGCCGATCTGTCACCCCGCTTTGTCCCCGTAGGGTGACGGATAGGAAAAAAAGGTTCGAACTGTCCCCTCATTGCAAAAAGGGGGACAGTTCGAACTTTATTCACTACGTAACGGTTTCATCTGTCCCCCTATCACCAATACGGGGACAGATGAAACTTATTTATTCCTCTTTGTCCCCCACAGAATTTAATATATTAAATTCTTAAAAGTAATGCCACACATAGGACTAGTGGTTTAGGTTTATATAATCATCTGTTTTTTAATTACAATAAAAAACATACGGAAAAAAAAAACATACATACATTCCCCGCACGGAACAAATATTTGTATGACCTACAGATAGTTGTTTCGGGTCTGGGTATTTGTGTATGTGAGTTTAAATGTTTGTAAACGCACCCACGATACAGGAGAACTAGTGTGGGGTAAAGTTAAAAAAAAAACTTATTTTATAAATCTTTAAGAAATTATTCGCAAAATAAGTTTTGATAAACTATAGTACTGACTACATACAAGTGGAGTTGTTCTGTACTGACATACAGATCACAACCAGAACTTTTATTTTGTTTGATAACTCTTAAAGGAATGAAAACGTCAAAACTTGAATTTATTTACTTCATTCCTGAATAATACATTTCTTATTAGGAACATTTCCTCGTCTAAAAGTTAACATTGTTAGTAAAAATTAACATTTGTAATATGAAGTCAAATCAGAGGACTGATTGTTATACTTGCCGATAAACTGTCCTGCAGTTTGGCAGAAGATGTGTATTATACCCACTCATGTAACTTTTTTGAAATAAATAAATAAAAAAAACTTATTATACCTAGAATACCTACTACGTGATTTATGGGACTGTGACTGATCGATACAGAAACAAATGAAATATTTGTAACTTATTTAAAAACAGATGAATAAAAACCTAAACCACTAGTCTTATGTGTGGCATTACTTTTAAGAATATTAAATTTTGTGGGGGACAAAAAGGAATAAATAAGTTTCATCTGTCCCCGTATCACCAATAGGGGGACAGATGAAACCGTTACGTAGTGAATAAAGTTCGAACTGTCCCCTCATTGCAAAAAGGGGGACAGATCAAACTTTTTTTTCCTATCCGTCACCCTACGGGGACAAAGCGGGGTGACAGATCGGCATATTCCCTAGGGGCAACTTCCAAAGAGTATAATAATATAATAATACAATGGCAGGCAACTTCTTTGACACTCCAAATAAATATGCTAGTCAATGTGGAGGTGCTAGCAGAGTAACATTATCCGCCTTATTAATAAAAATATACCGGTTTTACATAAAAATAAAACCGATATTATGTGCCGAGAGGGAAAACATACAGCATTGTTTATATGAAGAAGAAGCAGTGTATACTTAGCCTTTTGCGCGGTCAATAGTACGGATACTTTAGTTTAATTTAAAAACGGCAGGTGGCGCAAGTATCGCCGATGTCATATTTAATCTATGCCAGGTAGGACGCGGGAACCGCTGTCACTTTTCGAATTCATAGTCTTCACCAGGAAGGACTTCCTACAATCCTGTATGTTTTCCCTCTCGGCACATAATATCGGTTTTATTTTTATGTAAAACCGGTATATTGATGTGCCTCCGGAAAACATACAGCATTGTTTATATGAAGACGTGTTTGTTATCTGCTGGTGATTACTAGTAAGTAGTTATAGGTAAAACACAACGCTATGATGATTATTAAATGTATATTCAAAGAATATTAAGTAGTTACAGTAGCAACGAATAGTATTTAAAAATACATATTTAGATCTTCACCGATTTATAGCAATAATCTCGGTTAAGATGTTCTACATACAAACAAATTCAAGTGTTGTAAATAGCAGTAAATGTATTAAAAAATGTATTACGATGGTCCCTAGGGATTTCTACTTTGCGAAAGTAATGATGAAAGAAGGTATTGGATGATTTCCAATTACCCCGTGATAAGATTTCGTCAATTTATTGGTTGATTATCTAACCAGTTTAAGGCAGCTACTGCTGACCTATAGCTTCCCGGAGATGCATGAATGCCCCTATCTCTTAGAACTGTGTACCCAGTTCCCAATCACAGTGCGTGGGGCAGCTTTTATATTACTTAATATAATAATAAATAGATTGTTTAAATTGGCAACTTCATATCTTTTTGTTTTAGTTTTTTGCTATTAAAAGCTTAGTAAAGTAACTACAATATATTTTTATCATTAAGTTGTGAAAGTTTCCATGCGGACTGACGATAACAATATTTATCGGTTTCGACCCAAATGAAGGTATAGAATAGATATTGTCACTATCATCAAAAAGTCTTTGGAAATTTTCCGTAAGATTTAGTCGTGAACCCTACGGCCTGATGCCAGCAATAAAACTGTGGCTGTTCGACGTGCTAGATCGAACAATGTGTCTTTAGGTACATGAGAAGATGATGAGAGCCAATTTAGTACGATACGTGGATCCCACGTGAGCGATAGTCGTATTTCTTTTGGTTTAGCTACTCCTATTGCTTTAAGGGTTTATTTTATAATAAAATTAGAAAAGGTTTGTTGCTCAACATGAGCGCCGCAAAAAGTTAAGGCTGCTGATTTGTGGACAAGAATACTGTACTGTAGGACAAATTTTCTTTAGGAAAAAGAAAATAATAGGAGAATTATGAAATATCAGTAGGATTTGGACATTTCTCCTGTGTGGACCTTTTATTTGGGCACCCCCCCCCCCAATTTTCCAGACTTTCAGGATCAATGTCTGTACCTGTGGGAGAGGCTGTGATGTTATAACATGGACTCAGACAGATTCAGGAATTCGTGTGGGTGGTCCAGGGCCCTGGATTTCAGGTCTTGAAGCCAGAACGTTCGATGCCACTCTGGGGCTACTACTAACTAAATTCCAGTTGTATTGTTCAGCTGTGCCAGAACTCTTGGCAGCAAGCTGGGAGGAGGAAATATCTGTTGAAGGCATCTATATAACTTGCGGATCGATCTCTGCAGTCTAGAGATACGTAGTTGGTTTCTCGTGTAGCAAACGAGTCGATTTCTGGAAGCCCCCACTTTCGAAAGACTTCCACTATTACTCGAGATAGAATATGTCATTCCACGGGTTGTTTCCCCCGTGATAGCCTGTCCACTATTATATTGTATCTCCCCAGAAGATAATGGGCTTGTTCCTCCCTCCTTTCGGATATATGCAATCAGGGTTCGGTTGTCTGATTGGACCAGCACGTGCGAGTTCTGCAACTTCTTCGCATTAATTCTGATTGCCGCTATTACTGCATACAGTTCCTTTTTGTTGCAGTGCCATCTGTTTTCGTAAGTTGCCCATGCACCTGACATTAGAATTACGTCCATGTGGGCACTCCAACCCCAATCCGAAGCGTCCGTCGCAAGTGGGTAGCAGCCCAGCAGGCTTTTTTGTGTAAAGACAATGCGTGACTTGTGGCTCCGCGCCACCACATTATCTCTTGATACACAACTTGAGGCAACAGCTGTTTTTGACTGGGCCGTGTTTTGTTAAACTGTCGTAAAAAGATTTACATTTTTCGACAGTGTAGTCTTCCTCGGGGCACAACAAAGTTGGCGAAGTTTAACTGACCCAGTAGACTTTGCCGCTCCCTGAGATTTATGCGACTTTTCACCAATGACCGGTCTAGTGAATAATTTATTTTATGCTTTGCCTCTTTTTTATTGGCACGGACTTTGTGATTACGGCTGTTTGCCAAGGTATTTCAAGTCCCAAAATGGAACCAAAACAGTTTTTTTTTTTTTTTTTTTTTGGTAGTTTATATGCCAGCCTAGGTGTTCCAAGTGTCTCACGACTTCCGCAGCCTGAAGACATAACTTGGATTGGTCTTGATTGACCAAAAGGAAGTCGTCTAGGTAGACTAGCACTCGACATTCCTTCGCCCGCAAGGTCTCCGCGACCCAGCAAGTTACGGAGGAAAATAGGTGTGGCACTGAAGCCAGTCCGAAAATCCCGAAATGATACCAAAACAAATTTTTGGTAGTTGATTTGCCAGCCCAGGTGTTCCAAGTGTCTCACGACTTCCGCAGCCTGAAGACACAGCTTGGATTGGTCTTGATTGACCAAAAGGAAGTCGTCTAGGTAGACTTGCACTCGACATTCCTTCGCCCGCAAGGTCTCCGCGACCCAGCAAGTTACTGAGGAAAATAGGTGTGGCACTGAAGCCAGTCCGAAAGTCCCGAAATGAAATCAAAACAGATTTTTGGTAGTTGATTTGCCAGCCCAGGTGTTCCAAGTGTCTCACGACTTCCGCAGCCTGAAGACATAACTTGGATTGGTCTTGATTGACCAAAAGGAAGTCGTCTAAGTAGACTAGCACTCGACATTCCTTCGCCCGCAAGGTCTCCGCGACCCAGCAAGTTACGGACGTAAACTAGGTGTGGCCCTGAAGCCAGTTCGAACGGTAGACATGTAATCACGTATAACAGGCCTTTGTAGCTAATCCTTAAGAAAGTGTCTATTTTTATCATCCAGTCAGCAAATCTGGGACAGAGGAGTGAGAAATAAAACGAAAATGTTTTGTTTTGACAAACTTGTTCGATTCTTGAAGAACGAAAACTGACTGCATCGCTCCATCGCTTTTCTTCCGTAGAAAAAGCTTGGAGAAAAAACTGGGCGTTTTCTTAGAAACTAGTCTCAAAACATTTTGATGCGATAGATCCTTGATTATCTGTGACATGCAGGGGATGGTTTGGCAGGATATTGTGACATGGTCCTTGTTGTTGGCATTAGCAGAAGAGGTTTTTTTTTTTTTTGTAAGTATCTCGAAAATTATTATTTCTATTATTTTGTGCCTGAAGCCTGTATTTGTTTTGAACTGTTCCTTAGGTTTTTGAACCTGTGGTGGTGATAACTAGAAATGAGGCCCTCCGAGGGACTAGTGACATAAGTTTTGTCATGTCAAATAAGAATTCATTACTGGGAGGTATATTACTAAGCTCAGTTTGTATAGTTTTATACAGAATTTTTAAATTATTCTTTTACTGCAACTTATTGGCAAGGTTTCTTCAAATAATTTATGAACCGATTAATTACCGAATGTTTCAAATTTTTTTATTAAATTTTTTATCGACCTGTAACTACGTAGGGTTATTGTGAACCCAATCATGATACCCTGTAAAACGGATTGTAAAAGCTCCCTTTGATGTAGCGAGGCGTTGGTAGTTGCAGCCATGATTTCTTCCGTTGGTGTCAAGAAATCTTTTCCTTTGTTGACTACACAGTTCGTCGTTAATTTTTAAATTGTAAAATCCCAGTAAAAGCGGGCTGTTCTACCAATGCCTAAAATAACGGATATTATGTTTCCCATATGACAGGACGAGGGGCTACGAGTGTTAAAATGTTGCAAACTCCAACGACCTACGCGTTTCTGTTGATGTATTATTCAAAAAAATATTGTGGATAACATCCGCTGTTACGTCACTTGTGTTCACATTAGTATTCGGTTCGTAATTTTGGTGCATTATAAAGTTTGTAAGAAAACTGACCTGGTTGTATAACTCGTCGATCCGAGGATCGACGGTTACCTGTGAATCCCGCTTTTGTTTCATTCGAGGAGGTTCCTCTCGTTCGGTGTCCGATGAACTGCTGCACGAAGAGTCCCCATTTTCTTGATCCCTCTCGGAAGTCGGCGAGTTTGAAACGATCGACCGATTGGCCCCGGCGGTGGCCTCCTCGGGTTCGTCACTCGGTTCGGGATTCATAACGATAAAACCGTTATTTTAAAGTTAAGATTGAAAATAAATCAACAGTTAATGCATTATTAAGATGTCTAACGCAGTGGTAAATAGATTTTTTTTAAAAGGTTATACGATTAACCGAACATTTTTGGATTTCAACCGCACGCGGCGAAAGTACACAGCGCTATGAATTCGAAAAGTGACAGCGGTTCCCGCGTCCTAGCTGGCATAGATTAAATATGACATCGGCGATACTTGCGCCACCTGCCGTTTTTAAATTAAACTAAAGTATCCGTACTATTGACCGCGCAAAAGGCTAAGTATACACTGCTTCTTCTTCATATAAACAATGCTGTATGTTTTCCGGAGGCACATCAATAGTTAAACCTGGTTTAACTTACGCTTGGTTTAACTCGCATGCCGTCACTTTCTTTTGAATATTTTTTAAGTGAGAGATAAACCAAGCGTAAGTAAAACCAGGTTTAAATATTTTTATTAATAAGGCGGTATTTGTTTAGTCTGGTATCTTTTTTTGTTGCAGGGAAGTAAGCTCCTTAGAGTATAAAAAAATGGAATCGGAAAATAGCAACCATTCTTCAATCTGTCTTGAAGGGTCTTACACTATGGCCACACACTCGATGAGAGACGACAGAATTGGGAAGAGTGGCATTACAAACGAACCAAAGTACAGTAACTGTAGTTTGGCTCTTTGGCAGCGCTATTCATAAGACTACCTGCAACGACAGGCGAAGATCTATTTATGGAAGCTGGGACCAACAGTTTATTGTGCTTTCCGAGTCACGGAAAAACTCGTTAAGTAATGGGCTAGGTTAGGCTAGCTTGTCTAGGTTTGTCACCCTAGACAAGCTCGACTTATCCTAAAGATCGACCCCACGAGTGTGGCTAATGGGCCTACTACACGCACGCACTTCCCCATGGGTTTACTTGCGGAAACTGGCTTGAACGCGGAGCACTGTGCGTGTGGTTGGGAAAACAAGCCCCGCGCAAACCCCACGGCGCGGCCTGAGCGCGGCTTGAACGACTTGCTAGAAATTTTACCCGCGAGCCCGGCCTGCGCGCTTTTGTGTGCGTGTGGTTGGGCGTTCAGTGCTCACACCGCAGTCGAGGCTAGTCGTCGGTCGTACGTAGTCGTCCTTCGTTAAAAAAATGTCAACCTTGAGAATGTATGACCGCTCATTTTTGACTGAATTTTTAACTATGTATAAATCTATGCCTGCTATATGGAAAATCAAATCGAAAGATTATTCCGACCGTAATAAAAAGAGCTATGCCTACGCAAAACTAAAAGATGAAAGAGGTAAGAACTGATCGTTTACATTTTGACTTTTGCATTGCAATTTTTTTACTAGCAAACACTTAAAAAATATTAGCTTATGAAATAGTTCTTCACTGGGAAACATTGTTTACACGTCGACGACAGTCGACGATTTCAACAGAAATGAGGCCTGCGCGTACTTCACAGCCCATGGGGAAGTGTGAGCGTGTGGTAGGCGCATGAGCGTGTGGTAGCGCCCGGGAGCGTTCAGTTTTTTCGTGAGGTAAGCGCGCAGGCCTGGACTGAAGGGAAGTGCGTGCGTGTAGTAGGCCCATTCGGCGTTAGAAGTTCTAAATGCAGCAGTTTTCATTCTGGCAACATTCTTTTGTTCAGTCTTGTAAATGTGACGCACCTTTTTTGTGATGTGTGCGTTCGCGATTATTTTTTATGAGTAATCAAATTCATGTGTCAAAAATCTGTCAATATAGTGTCAAACGCTCTAGGTGTGGTACGGATAATCTAAATTTTATTAAATTTCGATATAATGTCGGCAACGTTAAAGCCTTATTTAACAGCGGTGCGCCACACGCTAACTGCGGCGATGTGTTTAGAGCATTTTTCTTCGCAAGTAGTGGAGCGATACAACAAACCGGAGGTCGAGGTTAGAACAAGCAAAGAGCTCCTACTAAATCCAGTGGTAATTTCTCGTAATGCGAACGAGAAAGTGTTGATTGAATCGTCAATTAATTCTATTAGAGTGAGCATTATGATCAAGCAGGCAGATGAGATCGAAAAGATTCTGTGCAAAAAGTTTATGCGGTTCATGATGATGAGAGCGGAAAACTTTATCGTATTGAGGCGGAAACCGGTGGACGGATATCATATCAGTTTCTTAATAACAAATTTCCACACGGAGCAAATGTTTAAGCATAAACTGGTCGATTTCGTGATATACTTCATGGAAGAAATCGATAAGGAAATTAGCGAAATGAAACTGGCTGTGAACGCGCGTGCCAGGATCTGTTCAGAAGAGTTCTTGAAAAGATTCTAAATTTAAAATCTACACACATGAGTGTGACTAATAGAAGCATAAAGTAATATTATTTAGTGCTATACTAATGGTGAATTTAGTGTAATTTTCCTCATGACTGTTATATGTACGTTTGTAGATATAAATTAATACAGTCCCTATTGAAAGTGTTCTAACTTACTTGTACCATCTACTTTATCCTGTATTTTAAAGGTGTTGCCTGCAAATTAGTTAGGTTTGTAAAGCGAACCTGTATAATCATGAACAAATACCCAATATTTTAATTACCTGCCTGATGCTTGTACTACTGCGTCTATAAGGGATTATGTTTTTTAATTTATAAGCAGTATTGTGTTATGTATGTAAGATATGAGAATAATGATAGCTTAATATTGTAAACATTCATTTTAAATGTTAAGTTATAGAGTATAATATAAAAAAAGAATTCCAAAAACTTAAAGGCATTTAAACATTTCTTTTTGACTTGTAAATGATTGATTGTATTATACATTTTAATAAACTATTTTTAATAATATTGTCTTTATTTAAATTACAATAAAATGTTGTAAATGAAACAAGGCCAGTGGATTTTGTAAGATGTTTATTTAATTAATATCAATTACTTATATTTCTTGCCATAACAAATAATTTTACATGAAACAATAATACACATTAAATTAAAGTCGCCTATTACAACTATACAAGAAAATGAAAAAATACTCAAATTCAAAAGTGGATTAAAGCATAAAAGCTCATGCATAACAAAGATTGAGCAAACTAGAATGTGGTGGGGTGGTTATTTATTACAAATCAGAAACTATTAACTCTTACACAGGATGTTAGCTTGTAACTGTACATAAGGCAAACATACAGTGCGATCAAATTATCTTGGCAGGTCTGAACATAGGCTCTGCGAACTTTTACGCATGTAAACTTGTGAAGAAAACTGTTATTGCCAGATAAACCAATACTTAAACGATCAGAAAATATCTAATTTAAACAGTGAGAAATACAAATAAAATAAATATCATAACACTTTTATACATTAGTTGTAACAAAATGACCTGCCAAGATAATTTGATTGCACTGTACTGATTTGATGAACAGACACCTGATTAAATTTCCCTGTTCATTAATTACCTATGTAAAAACATCACACTGCACAATTACTAACGACATCTGTATCACATAACAATGGACAACAGAAGTTGCTTTCCAGTTTTTACAACAGGATCTTTTGGCAATCATAGTATTGCAAAATGATTGTTTACTTATTTTGCAAATGAATTTATACTGGCGAGATACTTATAATGTCACTGTATCACATAACAATGGACAACAGAAGTTGCTTTCCAATTTTTACACCAGGATCTTTTGGCAATCATAGTATTGCAAAATGATTGTTTACTTATTTTGCAAATGAATTTATACTGGCGAGATACTTATAATGTCACTGGAAAAGTGTTGTCCATATATCAAGTTTTGCAACCGGGAGGGGTTGCAAAACTTGATATACGTTTTTTACCATGTTTTTTTTTGGAAGGTGGGAAATCATCAAATGACTTCTCACGCTCTGGGTAGTGGTAGGAAGTTTCAGACTTTTACTGACTAAAAACCACCCATGTTTCTTCTTAGCCCTTTGTGCCGAGGCCGCGGTATCTCTTTCGAACAACCCGCAGCCCCGACGGGGCGTTTTTTACCCTGATATATGGACAACCCCTATTCAAAAGCCAGAGCCTCTAAACGTGTAAGATCATATTATACCGATGTCCTTAAAAAAAATTATTGACTAAGTACTGCTGAAAAACAAAACAAAAGAAAAAGCAATCATTTCATGAATGCTACAGCTTGACATTCAAAATTGGAATAATTGCAGATTCTATGCACATATTTTTACAAAAGCGATTTTTTTAATTCATTTTTCTGTAAAAATGTATTTAATATAAAAAAAATCCTCAATAATTGTACAAGATTAACTTTTGAGTGCTGGAGCGTGTTCATTTATTATGATGATTACCAGACCAGACCTCCCACTTAATTACACTTTGTCTCACCATTGTCTTATTCCTATGGCATAACTATTAGCCAATCACAGTCTCCACCGCTGTGATATAAGACACTGCATAGTGTTGTCTAGCATGTGTTCAGCCTGAATGTATTGTAAGCCAAAGAGTTGTAATTTAACAGGTTGGTTGCACTGGCGATGGCGTGGCGTATGGTAACACCCAATTTTGCGGTTCCATCCTCACCCACGAATCATCAGGCATCAGCTCAAGTAGTTTCGAAGTTTAATGCTAGTCGACCGCAGTTAAGGTTGCACAAGCCTCCAACACAAGCAACAAGCATTCTTCCATACAAACGTAGTATGGTGATCACTCCTCTGGTTGACGGTGTAGGTTCAAAATTAAAAATTGTATCAACTGGTCTTTTCAATATCTAGGTCTCTATAGAAGCAGAATTTGAAAAAAAAAAATTGGTTTGGAAGTTATGAGCGTCGAAACTTTCATATTTTAGCACTAATTTTAACCATCTTTGGGCGTAAATAAGTTACGTATATAGTACGAAAATGAAAAAAGTGAAACCATACAGACATAGATTAGTTATTAAAGAATTCAAATAATTATATTTTGAACAGATACATTCAATGGATTTTTCATGGTATCCATACTACCAAAGGTCTGCATAGAAACAATCGCGCGCCCGTTTTAGTTGTGTCTCTTTCACTCTATGCATTTCGCTCGTGATGTCGGATGAAATAGCATGCATTTTAGCCCCGCCCACCAACTAGTTCGTGCCGTTGGCTTGTTTACCCTTACTAGACAACTGTAAAATAGTGACGTCCAGCAGAGATCCTCGATTTAAAAAAAAGTGTACTGTCTGTAGTCTAAATGTTAGAGGGCGCTGTAGTCAATTGAAAAAAAACTAGTCTATGGGGTCTACTAGTTACTCGTAGATAATATAGAACGGTCGTACTTGACCCAAGTGATTGACTTGCTCGGGCTCCTCGACAGCAGGCAGGTTTCCGCTACTAAATTAAACTATTGATATTCAAAACGGAAATGCATTCATATTGCTGCAATACGGTACAGCATCCGGGCGTAAATCCAAAACATCGGGCTTTTGAAAGAGACACAATTATGAGTAAAAGAGACAAAAGACGCTCTACGCCCAACGTTTTACCCAAATGAAACAGAAGGAAGGAAATGTTTTTTTTAAAAGACGATGTTCCATATTTACGACTGGGTGCTGTTATATTCGAACGTCAAGCTTCAACGCTCATTAATTTGACAATCACAATGATATAAAACGTTCTAGGTACCTACTTATGTGTTTTTTGTTGCTCTGTAGATGAAGCAGTGATATCTGATATCTTGTTTTGATAACAGAGAATCAAGCCCTCAGGAATGACATCGTCACGTAAATTGTAGGTAGGTATTGATAGAAACTTTGATAAATGAAATTATGTTTTGTTGACGGTAGGAAGTTATGCGAAGTCCAGATATCCAGAGATACCCTCATAAAGACAGAGCGGAGGGCTAGATGCGGTGTTCTCGCATTTTATGTTGTTGTTTGGTCATGACTCGAATCGCACATATTAAAAAATAAAATGTGTTACCTGGAACCAAGAGATGTTTTTTCCACATTCATTCAAAACTAGTGTCGATCTATCATTGTAGGGGAAATCTATACAAAGCGAGGTCATGTACTACAATCTGTTTTATATAAATAACTAGCTGATGCCCGCGGCTTCACCTGCGTGGATGTCGTTCAAATTATATACTAAAACCTTCCTCTTGAATCACTCTATCTATTAAAAAAAACCGCATCAAAATCCGTTGCGTAGTTTTAAAGATTTAAGCATACAGACAAACAGACAGACAAAAATAGCGACTTTGTTTTATACTATGTAAGGAAGATTATTATATTATGTATACAGACGCAGATTTGATTAGATGTTAACAGCCAGTAGGTAAATACCTTAAATGGGATTTCTGTTATGATTGGATTCTTGAAAATTTAATCCTTGGTGGATTAAATTCTCATTTTAAACATTAACAAATATTTGGATCCGCTTGAATTACCTACATCACACTACACGCGCTTAATGCTAAGTTAATTGAAAACATAGTTCTCAATCGTTTGAAGATGACAGAGCCGGACGCTGTTTTAAACACGTTTAGGCTGCCTGTCAACTGAAGCTTCTCCGCTCTACTTTAGTGGACAGGCCACTGAAGCGGAGCGGAGAAACAACGAAATATTGACCAATAGGATTGCATAAAATCTGCTTTCTGTTCCAGTGTGCAATCTTATTGGTTAATATTTCTCCGTTTCTCCGCACCGCTTCAGTGGACAGGCAGCCTAAGTCAGTTGTAGTGCAAAATTAAAAAGTTGCCATATCAAAAAATCAAACTGCTCCATCTACAGACAACATTAAGAGTAAAAAATCTAACATTTATTTACTAAACTCAGTTCTTGGGCTTGTTAGTTCTTAGCGTGAAACCCTCGCCCTTGAATGCGGTGAAGGGTTCCTCTGTGGGCGTGTTGTCCTTGGCGCTGGGCGGCCGGGAGTTCCTGATGAACTTCAGGGTACCTATGACGTAGTCGTAGTCTGGGATGCCTCGGACGTAGGGCTAGAAAGAAATGAGTGAATTAAATTATGTAAGAAGTGTTGGCGCATGTTTGGCGAACCCAGCCCAGATTTTGTAACTTTCTGAGCATCATTAAAACAAATCTTAAACCTGAATAAATGTTTCTAATGGTTTGGAATCATAAAAATAAAGTAAATTGGCTATCATGGTCATGCCTATTATTATAGGCGCCTTAGACCGTGGATTCGTTCGAAACTTCGAACACAGCTACGCGTGTCATTTGTCCCAGCCCGGACCAGCCCGGACACTATGCTGCAAGCTTTTTTGGCGAGTGGCCATACTCGGACCTAACGCTGCCATCTGCATCTACGTATAAATTCTTTCAAAAATGTTCACTAAAGACAAAGACATTTATTCGTAGGACATGGTAGGCATAAAGTTGTTACAGAATAATGGTATTGATCATGACATATTCGCCGCTGTACGCGGCATACGAATATTTACATTGGTAGCACTTGCTACTAAATAGTAAATACTAACACTTGAATTTAGAATCATAATTGATTAATAAATCTATAACGCGATGACTACACTACAGTTTATACCACCATAGTGGAAAGTCGCACAAATAATAATGTTGTTGAAACCTGGCAAATAACCTGAGGACCCGAAGTCTTACCGACCAATTAGCCTACTTTCCATTCCATCGAAAATATATGAATCGTTGATGTTGCTACGCATACTACCGTTGGTAGAACAGCATAAAATCATTCCCGACCATCAGTTCGGTTTACGTCGAAAGCACGCCACTATCGACCAGATACACAAAATGAGATAGACAAGTCTTTTGAAGCTAAGGAGTATTGCGCAAGTGTATTTCTTGCCATATCCCAACCCAAGCCTTTGATAGGGTATGGCACGAAGGATTATTATACAAGATAAAATCCTTGTTCCCCAACTACATCTATGAAATACTTAAATCTTTCATAGAGAATAGACACTTTCTTGTTCAAAACGGTGAGGCACTTTCAAAACTCTGTGGTATTAACGCAGGAGTCCCACAAGGCAGCGTCTTGGGACCGCTACTATATCTCATCTACACTTCTGACCTACCAACCTCAGACTGCTTAACCACCGGAACCTTTGCTGACGATACTGTGATCCTGGCTTCACATCGGGATCCTGCAGAGGCGTCAAAAATCCTACAAGATGGTCTAAACGATATCTCAAACTGGCTTAAGACGTGGCGAATAAAAGCAAACGAAACTTAATCCGTCAACGTTACCTTTACCTTGAAGAGAGGCACCTGCCCGCGATTAAAGCTTAACAACCTTGAGATACCCCAATCAGATCACGTGAGATACCTAGGCTTACACTTGGATAAGTGACTTACATGGCAAAAACACATTTTTACCAAACGCAAACAGCTCGGATTGCAAAGAAGAAAGCTCTACTGGTTGATGGGCCGCCGATCACAATTGTCACTGAGCAGTAAACTACTCTTGTATAAGGCTATACTCAAACCCATCTGGACGTATGGGATCCAATTATGGGGGACAGCCTCCCACTCCAACATCGAAATAGTACCGAGATTTCAAAACAAAATGCTAAGAATGGTAACTAATGCCCCCTGGTACGTTACAAACGAACAGTTGCATCACGACCTGCAAGTTAATACAGTCAGGCAAGAAATTCTGCAGTACACAAAAACAATACTCGTAATAAATACTTATTTCTCTTCCAGAAATTCTTTTACTGAGTAAAATGTCTTTTGCAGTGGCCACGATTTTAACTTGTTTTTGAGAAAATGCAGTGGTGTCCAACAGCATCTATAGCTGACATGGCCCAGCTTGACAGAAAGAAGAAGTTGAATCTAGAAATAATCACTTTATTTGTGTCGAATATAAACAAAATAAACCTTTCATTCGAGTAGATAAGTCCCGGTTATTATAGTACGCAAAGAGACCAGTCAAGCTATACAAAATCAGGTTTTGCAGATGTCTCATTGTACCTATTGGAAATCTATACCAAGCGACGCTATAATAATATGTTATACTGGAAATCTATAGCTATATAAATGTGGTGCTACCACAAACGATGGGACACTTGATATCGTGTCCTGCCTGTCCTGTTAATTATTATGTTCGAAGCTACTGAAAGTGCCAAAATTATCACCAAATTGAGGCAAATTGGGCTGACTCTGACTCAATTTGAATTGCTATCCACGCGCTAAGATGAAGAATGCATATTTCGATCTGTCGTAGTGTGTACCTACTCAGAAAGCTAATAAACTATATCTACGATTTACGGCACATTTCTGCTCGCAATGCGTGCACATTCTATGCTAATATACGCAATCATGTCAGCGCCTCACTTTTTCCTTTCGTAACTGCACATCGAATAGACTGACTAGTTATTACTATTATATCGGGTCTTTCAAAATCAAAGGTGAATGAATTTTATGGATTACGAAAATATTGCATTGAAATTGGATTTTTGTTATGAAAGGGGTTTGAACTTTTTTGTATGGGAGCTGGCATATCGATCCACCGTTATTTTGTTTTTTTTCGAAATCACGGCCCACGATGAAAGTGGTATGTATGGATAGAGGACATATAGAAAAATGTCATGAAATATGGTACCCCAAAGTGTCACGTTATCGAGATATTTTAAGGTAAAGATCGACCCCGTCGGGGCTGTGGATATCGAAAGGTTACCGCGGCTCCGACACAAGGGCGAAGAAGAAGGAACATGGGTTTGGTTTTTAGTCAGTAGAAGTCTGACACTCCCCTTCGCTCTGCCCAAGAGCGGGGGGGGTTATTCGATGATTTTCCACCCACCAAAAAAAAAAAAAAAAAAGGTAAAGATCGACATGTGAATACAATGACCACATAAAAAATAGTCCTTTTACGTGTCTATGGGCGTTGATTATTATTATTACTGTTTATTGAAAGAGAGTAGGTACATTACACATACTACTAGGAGCACGAGAAAACTATTCTTTGATATAACATAGCGTTTCATAGCAATGCGAAGCGATTTTCTCGTGCGTATAAGTAATAATAATAGACCTGGGAACTATTATTTTTATACAATATAACGCCTATACACGTAAAAAGGCTATTTAAAAAAATATTTAATGATTGTCGTTGCACTCATTTGTCGATCTTTACCTTCAAATATCTCGGTAACGTGACACTTTGGGGTAACGTGTTTCTGGATATTTTTTGTTCGTCTATAGGTCCTCTATCCATACATACCACTTACATTGTGGGCGGCGATTTCGAAAAAAAAAACAAAATGGCGGACAGCTGGTTGATACGCCACATCGGTTCTATCCCCTTTCATAAAGTTATTTTTTTTCTTCTGACTTTCCATTACTTGACTTATCTAATAGATGCGGGTAGTGGTGGCATCTATATCTCCGCTTATAAACTATTAACTTAACATCACGCCCGTAATCCTTGAAGGATTAGCAGAGCTGTACCTACAGTACACCCACATTTCGCCAATTATGTTCAAGTCCTACGTAATAGGGGGTGAGCCTAACGCCATTAACTGGGCAAAAATTCAGCCTCTGTGCCTGCTACTGAGACGACAATTCCTGATGGAAAAACCCAATAACAATTTGTCCGACCCAGGGACCGAACCTAGGACCTCATGCGCAGCGGTTACTAGACCAACGCAGCAACTATACGCATATTAACTGAAATATCCTACATCGTCTCTCTTTCCTATGATGGAGGATAGGTAATGGTTGCGCCTTCCTATAGATAGAGGATAAGGACTCCCACACATAAACACGATACGACGTCGCGTCGTACAACGATGCGGCGTCGTTTCGTATGCAACAGACATCTGGGTACAGAATACACCAGAATGTACCAGAATATACATGACTGTCTGACGTCGTATCGTGAAACGACGCCGCATCGTTGTACGACGCGACGTCGTATAGTGTTTATGTGTGGGAGCCCTAAGAGAAACAGCGTGTGCACAACCGCATCGTCGAAGCCGCCAAGTGCGATAGCGAGTACTTTAAAAGTACTAGGTAAGTATTGAGTATTTTAAAAGTATCGCTTACCTATCAACAGATTGTTTATCTGACTACATAATACTAATAGACAGAGCGTCTTCGGCAAGATGATCGACGCGATATCGAAGGCTATTGGAGGCATTAACCCACCGCGACGTTTCGAATAGTCCGGACTGCGGGAGTGATCGCAGTCCTCAGCAGTGAGGGGAAGATGAAGTGGACAAAGAATTTTGGTGAAAGCGCCAGGAGAGCCCGCGAAATTCGTTATTTTGCAATAAACTGAAGTGTCTGGCTGTATTCTGAACAAAACATTAAATGCGCCCGTAATACGTATACCTACCTACATCAAAACAACCCTTTAAGGTAGGAAGTAAATCATCTCAAGAGGATTGTAGTCATGATTTTAGTGATTATAGCTCTATTATAAATACATACGCATTACGTGCTCGAATCATAATTTAATCAACATAAAACCTGACACTGTCCTGCAAATTGCAAAATACGTAAGAAAATTTGAATTTCGCGGACTACTTTTGCGCATCCACCTTAAGTTCATTTAATCCCGTCGAAAATAATCATTTAACAGGAGGTCGCAGTTGAGAAATTATCTGGGGTAGGTAATTTTGAAAATCGAAGTGTAATATGGCGGCGTTAGTTCCTATACAAGCCCATTACGCTTTCTATGACGAATATTTATCATTCAAGTATTTGATACTGTCTTCAGTTTTCGAATTCTCCCCTCGATTAGGTCAGTGTACATAAATACCCTTCAAATACATTATTTACATGACTTTGCATACATACCTGTCTAGACTGTGACGCCGACGGCTCCGAATCGCTTTCACTGACCAGCTTCTTCTTCTTCCCGTCCAGCCTATTGCCCTCACCGCTGAAAGCCATAAAGCCGCTCGGTTCCGGCATCATGTTCGACGGGTCTTCGTCCATGCCTGAGATGGCGCCACTGTCGTCGCGTGGTATACGCTCTTCTTCTTTGTAGCCCACTGGAGGAGCGAATTCTACCTGTTGGGGTAAAACATAACATAAGGATTAGCATAATCGGATCATTTCCACTAGTTCTACTGCACAGTCCTACGATAGAACTAGTGGGAACTTTTTTTTTCCCACTAGTTACGACTTTTTCTCACTAGTACGATTCTAGGTGGTACGAAATCGTAGAACTAATAAGAACGAAAAGTCAATGGATTTTTTTGTTCCCACTAGTTCGGAATATTCCCAATAGTCCCCTCTAGCCCTGTCTTCCGGGGTGACAGCTGGGAATTGTCTTCCCAGTTGTCACCGGGGTGACAATTCCTTGGATTGTAGAACTAGTGGGAAAAAAAAAGTTCCCACTAGTTCTATCGTAGGACTGTGCAGTAGAACTAGTGGGAATGATCCGCATAATCACTAGGACACAGGCCTCCTCTCTATGAGAGGGGGTAACATCACATAATATACCTACTCTAACTGGGTTGTGTTAGATAAGCAGCTCCATGTAAAATTTAGATGCATTCGGTAAGATTGGAAGTCGATCCCAACATAGTTGGAAAAAGGTAAGAGATAGATGATGATGGGGTAATGTCAAACATAATATATTTGTCTGTATTTCACTGTTCATTAAGACTTCCATATTAAACATACATCATAGCTGATTGCCATCAAATTGGCACTATTGATCGCCCCCCTTTTTATTGTGGGTAAACAAAGTAGATTTACCCACAATAAAAAAGTAAATTGGGGCCTCCATCCTGTGACGATTTCTGACTTTTCTACTACTACCCAAACTTGTTGGTCCAAAATATTTTTTTTTTGTACCTATTAGAAAACCAGATTGATTCGTATAAAAAAAACTGTGGAAATAGCCTATTTTCTTGCTGGTTGCACCACATTATTATCAAAATTAGTGGGCGTAGTTCTAAATTTGTTGCAGGTATTAGTCAATTAGTCAAGGTACAGTGCGATCAAATTATCTTGGCAGGTCTGAACTTATGCTCTGCGAATATTTACGCATGTAAACTTGTGAAGAAAACTGTTATTGCCAGATAAACCAATACATAAACGATCAGAAAATATCTAATTTAAACAGTGAGAAATACAAATAAAATAAATATCATAACACTTTCAAACATTAGTTTTAAATTACCTGCACGAAGTTCGGACCTGCCAAGATAATTTGATCGCACTGTACTTCTCTTATCTTAAAAAAAAAAACTCTCCATAGAATAGAATAGAAAGAATAGAATATGTATTTATTCGCTAATGGACAGCAGCAACACAAAAGAGCAGCACAAATATAAAATAGAATAGAATAGAATTCAACTTACATTCATATCACACTCTATAATGATGACAGCATTGCCTGGCTTGGTCTCCAACACGCAGAGCTCGTAGACCTTCGAGTTGTACTTGATAGCTATGACGTCTCCTGTCGTCAGGCACGAAAAGTTACGTAGGCAGTTCTCTAACACTGAAACAAGAGGAATAGCTGATAAAATGCGCCTATTTAAGGGACAAGCCCGCCACACTATTCGCAAACCACTGTAACTCCTGAAAGCCAGAATCAATTGTGGCGACCGAAAAGCATCGAGACAATGATGCTCGACGAAGTTTCAGAGAAACGATTTAACTGTCTTGGATGCCGTAACGAAATTAATCAGAAGATAATAGCGGAGGAGTAGGAAAAGCATGATTTCTACTTCTGTAATGTCCAGTCAGAGTTACTCTGTATTGCCGCAGGTGAACTATTCTTTAAATGTTACAATCTCTATGTCTCTCTCTCGCTAAAAAGAAGAGGAGAAATAGAGATTGTCTCGCCGTGCAAACAAATAGTTGCCGCGATGATATCGCCGTGTGGAGGCTTGTTTATGTAGTGTCTATATAGAGTAAGATCCCAGAGCAATCAGACATAACTTATTTTCACACGGATGAAACCTGAAGTTTTCAGTAGCGTCTCGTGTGCCTTGAATACCTACGCGCTTTGTGGAACTTGCCGAGTGACACCTGGGCAGGTACCAGGTGAGAAAGGTAACTAAAAATAAGAGTTATTTAACTTAAATTCACATGGCTGATTTTTATATATGTCATGTAGAATATTATTTTAAAGTAATATCATAAGTGTCAGACACTTTTGATGGACCAGAGCTTTTGTCAGACGCTTTTAAGCTACCCAAAAAATAAATGAACTTTACTTATTTTTACATGTCTGATTTTTTAATATGTTATTGAAGTATTTATTTAAAAGTTATATTCAATCAGTCAGACAAATCAGATTGACCAAACATACCCTAAGACAAAAATTATTCAGCCAGAAGTATGAGGGCGAGAGCACTATGCATGCGCTTCAGAGTGAGTGAGACGTCCATAATAACTCGGTTCCCCTTCTTAAACTCACCATCTATTTCAATCTACTGTGTATGTGCTGTTGGTAACCTATTTGTCGCAGTTTTGTTTCATTTTTAAGTTTATGTAAACGCAAACTTTTGTTTTTTCTTTTTTGTACCTATTTTTTTTAATAATAGTTGTAAGTTGTGTGTTTACTGTTATTTATAATATTTCTGCGACAATAAATATTTTTTCTTTTCTTCTTTCTTTCACATAACATTTTTATTTGAATGTTTCGCCAGTGGGAATCTACAGTTACATATTTTACATCAGTACTGGTTGAACTTATTAAAAGAATAATCAAGCGGGCTGAAACCAACAACAATTCTGGTCACCATCACACTCATATGTGTGGTTATTCAATAAATCAATAATAATAAAGTTTTCAACAAACATACCTGCTTTAGGATTAGATATATCAAGGAAGTCTTCAGATAAAGGCTGGAACTTGCCGAATGTGGCGACGGGCAGTGACACACTCTCTATTTGAAGTAGTGCTCCTTCTTCTACTACCAAGTTGGTCATCATCTAGAAATAACAAAATGTTTTTTTAGCAAGAAAGAGAAAGAAATGGCAGAAAAAGTCTAACAAGCTACCCAAAACTGACAAATTTTCCTAATCAACCTTGAACCTAATGCTTTACCGCTCAAGTTGAAAATCTTTTAAAGAAAGGAGTTTGAACTTTTTTGTATGGAAGCTGGCGTAACGACCCACCGCCATTTAGATTTTTTTTCGAAATCGCAGCCCACGATGAAAGTGGTATGTATGCATAGAGGACATTTAGACGAACAAAAATTGTCATGTAACATGGTACCCCAAAGTGTCACGTTATCGAGATAATTGAAGGTGAAGATCGACATATGAGTACAATGACCGCATCAAAAATAGACCTTTTACGTGTCTATTGGCGCTGATTATTATTATTACATTTTATTGAAAGAGAGTACACACATTACATATTACTAGGAGTACGAGAAAACTATTCTTTGACATAACATAGCGTTTCGTTGCGATGCGAAGCGATTTTCTCGTGTGTAAAATTTAATCAACCTGGGAACTATTATTTGGATACAATTTAACGCCTACAAACGTAATAAGTCTATTTTTAATGATTGTCATTGCTTTACCTTCAAATATCTCGTTAACGTGACACTTTGGGTACCATGTTACTGGACAGTTTTTGTTTGTCTATATGTCCTCTATCCATACATACCACTTTCATTGTGGGCCACGATTTCGAAAAAAAAACAAAATGGCGGCCAGGTTGATATGCCACATCGGTTCTATCCCCTGTGCCAGTTTGTAGTAGCTTGATCTGCTGGCTTCTGATCAAACTTCCCTTCTATAACCATGGCTGGTATTATTTCATAACTTTGGCACTGCTGGGACACAGGCCTTCTCTCTGTTAGAGAAAATGAGCCACCAAGCATGCCTGCTTGGTGGCTCATTTTCTCTGCTATGCTGCCGCATTGTAAGTTGAAGTCATGGTTCAAAAATACTTATCCACTACTTGTATTCCACACAATTCTATACTTATAAGACTGATTTCTATTAACCTGTATTGTCCTTTTGTTAGGCAAGTGTCCTCTGTAGCTTTAAGGGTAGTTATAGCAATGTTTATAACCTCTTATTTAGCATAGATTTGAACTATGATCACTAGTGTTGTTAGGCCTACATCTTGTTCAGAAGCCACCAGGGAACAATACCACAAACTTATGTCCACTGTGCTGAATGATTGTGTAGAATTGCTTGCACCACCCCATTATACAAATATTGCATGTAAATAATGGCATAAGGGCAGGATAATGATGATTGATTCAATTAGGTCAAAAACTCTGAGGTAAAAAAATTATAAATTACCCAATGCGGCAAATACACTCTCCCTTCATCTGCTACAAACTCCAGTACACCACAGTGTGTGATTCTTTTTGTTTTTTTATTTATCAGCTTGAATATCATGGGGTACTCAATATTCAGCCTAGTCAGCTGTTCTAATGCTGAAGGAGGCATAATGACTGAAAAGAAAGTAAAATGCTGTTAATTTAATTGATCTTTTGAAAAGGATGATAGCACTGTACCATTATTGAAAAATGTAAATGCTGAAATTATTTTTAAGGTATGTAATAAAGCTAGAATCTTTGCAGGTAGGTACAACATTTGTCCAGTCATCAAATGATCAGACCACTTTTCTATTTCTTGCTCAACTTAGCTGTTTGTTACATCAACTAACAAATTCTTATAAAAATGCAGTATGGGGATAGGTCCCTTCCTTTAACAGATCTTGGAAAGTTATCAAATAGAGATTAAATTTTGAGTTATATTATTGCGGGGATAGGTGGCAAAAAGGTGTTTTATTTTAGAGTTTTGAGATATTATACAGAGAAGGATCTTACTTTTCCCTCCTCTTTCCACATCTTGTCTCTCATTTCCAGGCAACATAGACACAGAATAACACTTGTAGGTCATGTTAAAGGGCCTGCTGATTTCGTGAAACATGTTGAACCCAAACTGAAACTACAGAAATACACATTAAGCATAAAATGAACCGAATTCAATCAACCAACATGAATTCTATTTAGACTAACCATTTTTGTTATTTTTTTAATATCTGACTTATTGTAAAATAAATGCAAATCATGCAATCCACACTCAAAACAATTCCAGATTTCCAGTTGAACCTTTGTTGTGATTTGACACCTCTGACAAATGTATTCCTGAATGACTGATTCAGACTGATTGAATGAATGCTTTGGAAGTGGGAAAATAGAGATAGCCATACGCAATGGGACGGGCAACTGGTGGTACTAATGGCGCTAGCACCGCATGAACCTAAGCTCTTCATTGGTTGAATATCTGTCAATGTCATTTTATATTTCAAAATAGCTTGACCTCATTGGTCGGATTGGGACAAGCTATGGACACGCCATCTACAATCAGCTTTCACTTGCCAACCCCATCGATATAGAGCAAAAGAAAACATGGAAAAGTAATGCTCAAAATGGTAAGAAAGCTAGCACTTCCGCCTACGGAACACTTCTACAGAAAAGTACAGCTTGGCAAAAAAGTCTAGAAACGGAACTAATTTTTTTGTTTGCTGGCAACAATTAAAAACTTATGACGTTTGGTGTAAACAAAGTTCGAAAGTTTATTAAATTTATAATTGTGCCCTAAAAACGTGATTAAAGCAACGTAGAGTAATACAAAATGAATAAAACCATCCGAAGTGCTGGCAGAGCGATAATTTATAAGGTATATAGGCGATGTTTGGCAGAAAAAGAGGCCAAAACCATTCTCTCCGATCTCAACGATGTTTACTTAAGAACCGCTGAAATGACAGGTATGTAACTGTTTGTTTTATTGTTTTTAGATGAATTAAGTGTTAATTTATGAACCCCATTCTGTTTTGACTTGCTTGCATACGAAATAAGTGGAATTTTGAACAATAATCATCGAGCACATAGGTTATGTTTACATTTTGTCTGACATTACCTTGGTATAGCGTGTCAGATTAATGTTGATACTTGAGTGGCGTACTGTGCACTATGTGAATTTAAATTCGATTTCTACATAACTTTATTGTTGAATGTGATTTCAAGGTGATAACTGTTTGTTATATCACTAGAATTACAAATGTACCAAAAATGTATTATTTTTAATTTGTTATTTATTAAAGCAAAATGCATTTTTTTATGTATATTTATTTATTCACTTTAGGTAAATTAGTAAGCACCATAAGAAGAGTCGTCCTGGAAGGAGATCGAAACAAAGGCGTATTTTCTACACCCGGAAAACATAGAAAAGGTCGTCCCAAAAAAGAGTTGGAAGATTTAATAGAATACATTACAATAATTATTTCTAAGCCTTTTTTTAATCCCAGAAAATTTAAAAAACAGTGCTACTAACATATATTTATTTTTAGGTAGTTACATGAGGAGAATAAATTCTGGTTCAATAAATAAATTTTAAGTATAAAAAAATAGTAATAAAAGTATCAAGACGATAGGTTGTTACGCGATACGGTCACAACGGGTTGCCATATGAACAGCACAGTGGTGCCCCCCGGATTTTCTACTCTTTTTTGCCAAGCTGTACTTTGCGTTCAGTTTTCTTTTTGTTCTTAAAACAGTCATTTATAACTTGATAATTCTGTAAAAATAAAAATGATTTTTCTTAATAATCAATAACAAAGATTAATAAGATAAATAATTAAGAGTGGCAATCAATAAGATTTTCTGCCAGTTATTAGCTTTTAGGGAAACACTGGCTTCAGTGGCTTCTGAAAAAATTTATATAATTAATAAATTGATCAAATACTGTTAAATTAACGAATTGTTGTTTTTTTAACATGAATGAAATCAGAAAAAAAAGGTTTTTAAAGAGTAACACTAAATAGGAACGCAGCCAAAAAAAAGCAAAGCTCATGCTTTCTCTTTCTGCCAATATCTGCCATTTCATTCATTTGTATATGTGGCAGCCGCGGGTGTAGATTGTTCGTCATATTTCTCGGAAATAGCAAAACTTAATAACCCCCAATTTTATCTTAATGTAGTATTTAAAAAAATGTGAGTAAATTCGGGATTAACACTTGACCCTTGTTAATTATTTTAATCGCGTTTCGGCCGTTGTCATTTTCTTTACGATCATGAACGCCATGTTGATTGTCAAAAGTGTTTTCGGATGAGACAGCAGTGAATTGATTTGTGAAATTTTTTCAGAGTTGGTGAATTCAAAGGGTCGCTTGTTGTCCGGTTCGTTTAATTTAGGGCGTGGGAATACGCAACTATGGCGCAAGTATTACCAATACGGTTTCAGGAGCATTTACAGGTGAGTACGCCCATCGGTTTATTGGATTTGCCGAAAGCGTTTCCTCTGAGGAAGCAATTTATCCAGTTTACATCAGGGGGGTGTGTAGGGGTGTATGTGGTGCATTACTTTGTGTGGTGCGGTGGTTATGTGGCGGTTATAATGGCATTGCGCAATTATCGCAGTGACAGTTGCCACCCCCTATCCGCCGAGGCGCCGAGCCCACGGGACGAGCGGCCGGTATTGATTTGTTCCACATTCCGTTTGGATCATATGGTTTGGGAACCAATACCAACATTTCGTTCATTCAGGTCAAAGTTAGTAGTTTACACATCCTACTATGACACTAGGTACCTACATTTTTACAAAAGATGAGAAAATTATCACTGCCTTTGTAATTTTCAGACTAAGAATGATTGTACTGATATTTGGGAACTTAAATGACACGAATATCAAAACAAATGTCAATCCAATTAGAATCTGGTCTAAGGAAACCTAACAAGACTTGAAACATTTGATTTTATGAATATTGCTGGATCATTAAGCAAACATTGTCTATTTTAATCAGTAATTAGTCACCACAACTTAGTGCCACATTAGTGAAACAATTGATAATTAAAATCATTTACCACAGAACTTAAAGAAATAATAATCAATACTTTTCAATAATTAAATAAGTACTTGAAATCTGAAAGCATACTCAGTTAGTCATAATAATGACTTAGTAAAAACATTCAAATTGTTATCTTAATCATACAAGTCAAAGGACTAGATTACTTTGTAGGTGATTCAAAAGACATTGAACTTCCAATATATGAACAATGAAAATAATCATACTGAAAAGCAATAGGAATCCTTATAAGAATTAAATAAACTTTCTTTAGACTGTATAAATGTATGAAATATGGGATGTACTACTTATCCTTAGTAGATTTAAACAGAGAGAACTGGGAAGAGAATAGGGATGCCCCTATAGTAGAACAATACTATACATACATAAACTCACGGTTTTTGCCCATGGGGGTAGGCAGAACACCTGGAACAATACTATCTTTTTAATCATTACATTATAATTCAAAGAATTTTATATTATAAAAGTACTTTTTCTACACAAATAACACTTACATGAGCTTGCTTAAATGAGAGAAAACTTCAATAATATTAAAAATTATAGCTTTAAACAAAAACCATTACAGAACTGGCAAAATGTGGGTGTACACCTCTGCCTTTTCAGGGATAATAACAAGTATAATGTTATGTAAAGAATGTCAGCTCTAAAGGAATCCCCAGAAACAACAAAATGTATGAGCAATCACTAACTTAATATGCTACTGATTACATTTACATATCTTAAAACTAAATCTATGACTAAGTATGTAAATCAAAACAATTATATCTTGTAACTGTTTATTTTTAATGTGTGAACAAAAACTATTATGGACAGCCTAATTATTCATTAATTAAATGTCAAAATACCCATTGTAATTATGAATACTAATCCTGTAAAAATTCAGAGATTGTTAGATAATATGTATCAAAATCAAAATTCATT
This sequence comes from Diarsia dahlii, assembly GCA_949775195.1. NCBI lineage: Eukaryota > Metazoa > Arthropoda > Insecta > Lepidoptera > Noctuidae > Diarsia > Diarsia dahlii. The sequence continues at coordinate 5,660,116 of OX459210.1, read as the reverse complement.
TATTGAAACTAGGCTGATAATCAGCACTTTTCGAAGGTCAAAATTTACTTTACTTTACTACAGTGAAACTTGGTTAACTGGGACTTGGATAAGTGAGAAACCTCTATTACTGGAACTCATACTGGGGTCCCATGAGACAGATTTGGATATCTGAGACACATTTAACCAGGTTTCACTATTTTACATTTTTATAAGACAGTCCCCCAAAAACGCCCACCCATCGACACTTCCTAGTGTTTAGCTGGAAAGAAGAAGTGGCGGAACAAACTCCCCAGCACACATCTGTTTGTTAGGTTGGTTAGAAGAACCAGACTCAATACAATAGCAAGGTGTCAGTTAAATTTAAGATTTACTAAAGACACAATCAGTAATAAACAAAAGTATATGACAAGAAACAATGTAAACATAAAATAATAAATACATAATTAGTGGAGCGCCTGGGGGTTTTCACCTCGGATTAGAGTTATAATGAACGAACCAATATGACCGATGCAGTAGTATAAGTAAATAAATCATTTTAATAGAAATGTGGAAAAAGAAGACATGTTGCACCAACCCCAAATGAACTGGGATGAAGGCATGATGGTGATGATCTAATTATACACCAAAATTATTGGTGTCATGCAAATTCTCTTTGGTCACACACTCTTTAGATGAGAAGTTGCGGTCACCAGCCTATTATACAATACACCAAAATTGTTTCGCAGACCTTTTTGCAATATTACTATTTTTATGGGAAGAGAGAAACAGAAAATAATATGTAATTCAATCTAGGTTCCTGTTATGTTCATTTTAAAACAGCTCACTGTTACTATATAAAAACATGTACACAATAAAAGTGTCCACAGTAAAGTCAAAAACAATGATTCAAAAATAAAATAATTATTCAAACAAGCCCTGCCAGCTAAGAGGTGACCAGTCACAACTATATTAATATATTCCATTCTTCTTTGCAGCTCACAAATGTGGGGATCAATCCAGCCTCCATATCCTTCAACACTCTCACCATGGAGTCAGACAAGTTCATCTGTGTCCGTGAAAAAGTCGGTGAGACTGCGGAGGTGGTGATCATCGACATGGCCGACCCCACCAATCCCATCCGTCGGCCAATCAGTGCGGACTCTGCCATCATGAATCCCGCCAGCAAGGTTATTGCTCTAAAGGGGAAAGCAGGGGTTGAAGGTATGTCAGTTTTAGTTTATTGATCATCTTTTGCATCATCACTTAGATTCATTCATGAGTAGTGTTATGCAAAGAGGTGTTCTATGCTTAGGAACCTAAGCATAGAACACCTCTCATTAGTACATTATCATTTTGCGTAACACCAATCTCATATAGTTCATATTTCACCTCAATTATACTGTTGAGTCTTTATTGAGTAAACTCTGAATAAGTTAATATTTTGTGCCATTTAAAAAAGGTTTTTAGGTAGAAGCCACAAATCAGTGTAAATTACTCTATTATATTAACAGCCTTTCCCCATAATGGGAGCTACAAACCATTTTTGATGTCCTATTTTTGTATGTACCATCTTAATGTAGGTCAATACCCCCATTAGCTATTATGTATTGTGTTTTACATACCTTTCTATCTTATATTATGTACATATTGCTATGAATACATTGTCTACTTGTATTTCTTTTGTTGAGAATCGATTTTACACAGTGCTTTGCACTTGGACATAACAACAACATAATTAAGAGAACCGCCCCCTCTTCAGTACGTGCGATATCACATCACATACGTACTAACGCCTACTGTTACACGTCATTTTATGCGGCTCTTACCCGACTCTGTGGAGGGCCGTTTACGGCTCATGAATATTAATAAGCGATTTTAATTTGGGAAGAGAAGGATAAAAGTATTTAACATTCTTCTTCTTCTTCTTATCGTGTAGGCAGTAAGGTCTAACGACCCCACACACCCTAGTGTCAGAGTTTCTAAACCGCCGCAAGGGCCTCTGACATGGTTTGACGACCGCCACCAACATTCTGAGTCCCGGCTATAACTGTTTTCAATGTACCTAGTCCTTTTGAAAAATACGTCACGCCCGCCTGTGTTTTAAACTCGGTGAAACCGGACATACTGCGGATACCGGACACTGACAGACACTTTGGTACTACGTTATCTGTCGAGTTCGGTTTGAGCGAATCATTAGTGAGAGTTTTAGGAAAAGAGATTGTTTCAAAAGATTAAACTGCGGTAGAATACTGGGGTCATTCCCTCATGCTGCGACAAACTATGTAACATACGATTAACCCCTATAAAACTCTTCTCAATCAGAAGATTTTAGAATTAATGAAACAATAATTAAGCTCATCAGTGTGGTTTATTAGAGTGAAATTCGGCGTCACGACTGCATCGTGAGTTTGCTGTTCACACCGTGTCGCGTGGCTATTGCGAAACCATTAAACCATTGTCATTTTACTACAGACAATTCGCGGAATTGTGTGGGCGACCACAATTCGGCGAGTTTTCAAAGCATCTCGGTAGAACCATCAAAATAAATGTCAAGATCTGACGAATATAAAATCGTTAATTTTTGCGCAGTGTTACTTAGCTTGATGTAAGTAGTTAAGTACTGAATACTTCGGTTGACGATTTCTTGAAGGGTCCGTTCACACCCTGTACACTTTACCCCTCGTAACTGAAAACACACTAACCTCAATGGAATAGTAATTAAAGTTACTCGTGTTTTCAGTTACGTAACCCTAAAAGTGTGTCCCAAGCGAAAAAGAAACGAGATAGCTGTAAAGAAAGTTCTGCTCACTATGGGTAAAAGAATTATGTTAATATTCAACTGAATAAAACACAACGCGGTCCATAGCATGCGATAAAGTGAGATAGAATGGGCTGAATGTAATTGATCTCTGTCTAGACTAAGCTATAAACTATTAATAGTTTCATAATGCAGATTATTAATAAACAAAAACGCATAAATACTATCGCTTTCTACGCCGCGTACTTTAGTGACAACAATGATCGAATGTGCGTCGCCGACTTCCGTATTTTTGGAAATATAAACACAAACAAAGAAGAACTTTGAGCCAAGCATGCATATTGTCATAAATTGCATAAATGCAAGTAATTAGCAAATGCATGTAAGCAAGTAGCTTACAAATGCATGCAAGTTACTTCTGCGCAAGCTAAAGGCTTGTGTATTAATGGCTTTAATTGCGTTGTCACTCATTCTGTTCAGCCTGTAATTAACCATAATTTGGTGTCAAATTATCAACGATCACGTCATTAGTTTACGCAGACAATCCTATCACACCAAAAAAGTAAAATGTCAAATCACACAAATACACGTAAAGTCGTAACAAAACAGAATTTTGACTGGTATTTTGGCTGTACACAAAAATCTATTGTTTTTATCAGTACCGTTGGCACAACAATAAACACTGCTTTGGATGTGTTTATTCAGTAAAGATAAAATACCTATATCAAGTCACGTTTTTGCTGTCGAATGTGAGAAATATTTCACATTTATTCATTTTGTTTTGTCAGATGGTGTTTGTGACACTGTTCAAGCAAAATGTTGATGTAGTCTTACTATCCATGTATTATTACGGTAGCACTCGAGAAATTAATTGGATTGTGTTATCAATATCTCAGCAATGTTTGTTGGACTACCAAGGTATTTTCTATAAAACATTGAAAAGGGGAGCATACCAAATAGGTCAATATTGTATCGTAGGTCGACTATCAATGTGGTATTTGGATCATGCAAAGACGCAGAATTTCGGTTCCAAATCGAGAACTAAGGATGCCAGTAACCTTGGGCGTTTTGCCATATTTGTCTTCCAAAAAAGAAAAAAAAATCTTACCTTAACAATACCACTGCCCTTCTGCCCCACTTTCTGTTGGATTCTATGTTTTCTAAAACCTGGTTTAAATGATATAATTTAGCATAATTATATAACCTCCGCCGTTTTCCCATCGGGGGTTGGCAGAAACCACAAAACCGTGACCGAAATCCCTACATTCTCTCTTTGCTTCACCCACGTTCATATATTAATTTGGACAAACACGCACGCCGGGGTTTTCCCTACCTTTCTATCTATTCAAGGTGTTAATATTTTATTAAAACCACGCCTGCATGATGATGTAAGCGTCTAATTTCGTTCCATATTTGGTATTTCAATAAAACAGTTCATTTCACGCAGATATATTTAACTGCGCTGCTTTCATTTATTGATTGCATCTTGCATAAAGGCGACCATTGAGTTCTGTTCTGGCAGTGACTCACAATATGTTTGTATGTACACGGCTTTTATATTCTTGGCACTAAACGCGACGGGCAAACGGAAGTGACAATAACATTATAATATGTATAATTTTATAAAGTTGGGAGTCGATGCACTTGTGTGTTGTGTAATGAAAGAGATGTATGATGTGGTTTCTTTTATGTATCGGTAATGAAACCCTTATTACTTTGCTTATGACCTTATTTCTTTCGTGTCGCCACTGAAAATATTTATCTCACATACCTATTACCTACCAAGAAGTCATATAACTTCCCTTCAAAAGGTTAAATGCTATTTTCGACTTTGAGCGTCTAACCTTTAGCTTGCCGAAATTTCAAACAGTCATTTTGAGTGAAATCATCAGTACATCTCTGCCCAATCCTTTGTGGATTACAGGCGTGATACTATATTATATTAGATTATTAATATACATATGATATGAAAGTAGTGACGTATACAGCAGTGGTACAACCAGCATTTCTTCCATTAGTTCCAATAAGGCGCTACGTGGAAAGGTCAGAGCGGAGGAGGCAGGTTGGCACTCACTACTCCGCATCACCGCTCCGCTGCCTCTGTTAGTTATTACGGTTCAATACCGGGAGCATACAAATCCTTACATAGTATAAAACAAAGTCGCTATTTTTGTCTGTTTGTCTGTACCTATGCTTAAATCTTTAAAACTACGCAACGGATTTTGATGCGGTTTTTTTTAATAGATAGAGTGATTCAAGAGGAAGGTTTTAGTATATAATTTGAACGACATCCACGCGGGTGAAGCCGCGGGCATCAGCTAGTTCTTTAATAAATAAGAAACGCTCATATTATTATTTTAACAGCCCTGAGAGATTCGTACACAATTGATGGCAATCGCCTTCCGTTACTTGGGACTTGAACATAACATAACTGGTGTAATGATGGTGTATGCAGGTACACCCCTGCTACCATCCGGGGATTACAGTCGTGATTATATTCTTTCTGTAACAATAGGAACAAGCAGCATCTCTTCCAATAAGGCGCAAAGGTGAAAGGTCATGTTAGTACGTTAGTATCGCGCATCAGTGCTCCAGTGGCTCGGTTGATACGGTTCACTTCGAGGCGAACGCACTGACTTGTATCATTCACCAGATGCTGAATGATGGTTCTTAGGAATATGCGTAGGCGGTTTTCTTTGTTGGTTTAATATTTAGCCACCCGCTGTGGGTCAGCGCGATGGATTACGGCCAACTCCCTCCCTCCTATAATAGGGTTGTTGACACACATTACGAATTCATATAAATTTATGTTTTAAAAATCAATGATAGTTTTTAGAATCCTAAATTAATAATTTAAGAAACTAATTTTTTGTCTTTAATTAAATAAAATTGTTTTAAATTGCGTTATTTCATACCCATTATCACGTGACTGCGAACACCAATCAGATCGCGATGACGTCACGAGCCTCGAGACTAGCTGATTTATCTGTCATATCGAAGGCAAAAGTATCAGCGGAGAACGATTTTCTTCAATAACTTATTAAAATTCTTTATACCTACGATATTTATCACAATGGAGACTGGATTTATGAAAGGAAATGGTTCTACGTGATGGTTGATGATTCTTTGATGGTTCTTTGCTACAAACACGAATTTTTGTGCGTCGGAGTTTCGAAGTACAAGTATAAGGTGGCGCTACTTGTCAAGCAAAATTACATCTATACGTCAAACTTGATACATTTATTTTAGTTCCGTTTTTTGCCACCTATATAGATAAGTTGGTTTAAGTTTTAAGTAGTAATCTTTGTAAGTATTTTTAAAGTGATATATTTATATGAATGAAAGAGACTTACTAACTTACTCATTTTATTTAAATTTTTAGAACTTTAAACTTCTCATCTATCATCAACAAAATAAAAAGTTATGATAAGTGCAAATTTTTAGTATGTTTGAAATAAACAATAACATTAACAAACAAGTAATAAACGACAATTTTGGAAGAAACTCAAATACATTGATTTAATTTTGATGTTTATAGTTTATTTAGAACTCACATCGAAGTGATCTTCACAAAAATAACTGGTACTTGTTGTTGACAATGATGATGAATGTCTTCTAGCCATTTTTAACCATTTTCTCCTTATTTCTGCCCTTTTTGGAACGCTTATGAAAAGTTTTTGTGGCGTACTGATTGACGTACTTTTGCACATCGACAACATTTATTGTAAATCGTCGTATTCATTTTAGTGTTTTTAAAAGTATATTCCTAAGAACTGAATCAATATCAGTGCAATGTGACAGATCGTAAAGTTTTCAAAACGGCCCGTGACGTCATCACAGCCATTTGACAGTTTAGAGCGTTTTAGCCGGAATTTTTAAAACTATTTTTATTTACGTTTTTTCTTATTAAAACAATGTCATAACTTTTCAATTAATATTTTTTTGTGTATTTATAGGGTCTATCTATAAAATAAAAGCGATTCCAAAAATTAGTCAACAACCCTATTTTCCCGCTGCTGGGAGATAGGCTTCCTCCCTGTTTTGGTACGTTTCCCCCTGAACTCCCATATTCATATTAATGTAATGTTGTCCGAGTAATTCTTAGTTCTTGCAACGGGCAAGAGCAAGTCACGTAGTCGAAATCTTTTTTCATCTTACGAGATTCTGATTGTTAAATAATAAGGAACTGAAAGCGTATTTGAAATCGGGCCCGGGATCCTTTAATCGGCCCCTAATCCGGAATACTTTCAGACAAAGATAAAACTCGTCAAATCTCAATTTAAACCAACTTAAGGGCTCATATGTAAGGGATATTCTGAAGCGATTTGTTATGACGTCATCAGCCCTGACCTCCGTTCGAAGTTCGATTGGTCTCTTAAACGTTTGGCACACAATCGAGCTATGTACTATACAGCCTATACTTCGAATGAGGTAGCATTCAAAAGTGAAAGTGTCTATTAAATAACAATTTGTTACAATAAGCCAATGGCTGCTCTTAAAATAACGTGCAAAATGGTATTGCGTGATAGCGAGTCGTCAAAGTTATCCAAAGGAGACTTTTTTCGTTGTTTACTCATTTCTGGTATTTTACTGACGACAAACAATGTCAAGAGTATCGGCAAAAAACATTGTTTGACTAGATTCGCCCGATAAGGCTATTACATCTTCACTGCACTACGATTTACGAATAACCTAGGACAGATCTGGCTTGAAACAGAAAAGATAGAATAATTAAAATTAAACTTTATTTCAGTCTCCATCGACCATAATTTTGTTAGTATTTTAATGGTGTATTGTTATTGTTTACCATTTCATTATTTATTCAGACTTATGAGTGTCCACACCTAGTGTCTCTGGAATGGACAGTCAGTCTTGCAGCAATCATCTCCAAAACCACTTTATATTCTGGAACAAGGCTTAGTACAGTCGAACAAGCTAATAAGTATACAGCCAGCTAACTTGTATTTACTTTTAAGATTATACAGATACATTTAGCATACAGCGGTTTAGGATACTGCGTTTGACATCAGTCGCTTAATGCGAAACACTTGATAAAACAAAATTACAATCAATATTTTCATCATTTCAGCCAAAAGACGTCCACTGCTGGACATAGGCCTCATCAATATTTTCAGTGTTACAGAATAGGGGATCGGACTGGGTCAAAATAATATGATTCTGTTTAGTCCGTAAGTTAGATTATCGAAAAATATTGGATACGTGTTTTTTGTTTTATCAAATCAATAAAAAATGACGAAGTTATAACGCGTCAAAGATCTTGGAGTGGGGCTTGAAACGTCACTTGTGTCGTCAAAATGTACTATCATATGACGTCACACGAGTTTTCGAAGCACTGTATCGTCTTCATTTTAAGTTTACGTGAAAAAAGAAAAAATACGTGTCCAATAATTTTTGGAAATCTATCTGACGGACTCATTAGTTTTTTTTTGTCCGATCCCCTATTATAAAGATCTCTACCCTGTATACTTATTAGCTTGTTCGACTGTACATACTGGGTCTTCATAATATGGGTCAGACGCTGAAATCCCTGTATGACATCATAGTATGACGTCGTTAAAGTTCAGAACAGTGCATTTGTGCTAGATTATTAGGCCGTGTTCGCATTGGCAAGGCACCATTACACCCTTTTGACTTATGGTCCTGGCCTCATTGGTAATGCGGCGTTCGGATTTTGTTTGTGTCATCGTCGCCTTAGCAGTCCGGTTGCGACCTTAATTTGTTGTCTATGGCTATACAGTATACTACTTTCTTCAATTTATTATGAGCTGCCCATACAACTCGGGCAAGTTTTATTCCTTTTGTTAAGGCGAGGTTACCCTACTTTGTTTTTATGTACGCACGACCTCACCCCCCGCCCTGCCACGCGAGCGATATAATGCCTAAATTTTGACTGTTTTTTCTCTCTTGGAGAAAAATGATAAAGAAATTATACATTATGTGACCCGAGATAATACACATTTTTTACGACCTTTATTATGATATAAGTTTTATTTTTCAAAGCCTAATATAACTCAAGTAAAACGATTATTTAGCCATCATTTGGACATGTCTTTGCGATTTAATTGGATGCAGTGAAGTGTAAGTAATCGTGTATCGCATGCCCGACATATCATGATCGAAGAGTCAACTATGTAATACATTTTTTTCAAAATATAAATCCGTTCCATGTACGAGTAAAACGCTATTGTTGACGACGTTTATCGGGGTAACCCCGCCTTAAGGCACTGATAGGATCATTCGTTTATTCTCAAACGTTTTCTTTCTTTCGATTCTTGAAGCTAACTCTTTGTAAGTCCAAAATTAGAATTATGATTAACATGAAAATCCTGGCACAAAACAAAGGAAACGCTCTTTAAATAAAACCGTAGCATAGACCCAACACACGCACGCATAATAAATATTTTCCCACGACCTTTAGCCAATCAATGGAGGTCGTTGACCTTTTGACAGCTATAGATTTGTTTCGTGTACTAGTTTAGATATATTTTGGTCCGTATAATCATTCTCTTGGTAAGGGTGGATTAGAATAATAATCGTCAGATTGGGGTGTCGAAATTCAACTTTGATATTTAACGCAGAACAGTTGGGTATACCAGTATAGAAGTTATGGGTAGTTGAGTATACCAGTATTGGTTTATGGAAATTGTTATCATAAATTACAGTGAGAAACTAACCAGTATTTTGGTTGTATAATGAGGCTGCTGGACATAGGGCTGGCTGCCCCAGGCAGTTATAAGCTGACCTTTATATTCCCTGGGTAGTGTACTGACTGCCTCATTAGTCTAGTGGACGCAAGCGTGCCTGCTGAGCATGAGGTTCTGGGTTCGATTCCCGGGTCGAAAAAATTGTTATTGGGTTTTTCCAATAGGAATTTCTCCGTAGCATTCACCGAGTCTGGATCGTGTTTGGTTGTTGGCACGTGCTGCTGTTATTGTTTCACCACAAACTTCCCTAATTAAAGCAAAAAATATTTACCAAATAATAGGACAATATTTGCGAGCTTTATCGTCGCGTCGGGAGTAAACCCGGGGGAAAAAATGTAAACATTAATTAAGTTAAACGACTTCTTATCGTCTGGTTAGCGATATGGGTTAAGTAAAAACGAGGCCGTTTTTATTTTGATGCGAAATATTACAGTTTGCTGGATTTTCGCAAGTATTTTTGCAGTCATCTTTCTAAAATCGCATAAACATACGAGTAACACTCTTTTTTTTTTGGGCAGTCGTGTAAAACTATGGTTGCTTTTGAAGGTTGGTTGAAGGGTTTTTTTGGTTGGTGGCAAATCATCAAATGACTCCTCCCGCTCTGGGCGGAGCGGAAGGGAGTGTCAGACTTCTACTGACTAAAAGCACCCATGTTCCTTATTACCCCTTTGTGTCCGGGGCCGCGGTATTTCTTTCGATTAACCTGCAGCTCCGACTGAAGGGACTACCCTTGGGGTGGAAGAGTAAACTTTGACACTTGGATCTCGAAAAGCTTGACTTTTAAAGTACTCTAAAAATGTTGTAATAATAAATCTTCTTCATACATTCCACATGTATCCGTCCTTCTGTTTAGTCTTTTCCAGTTTCTCCACATTTGTTTTTGCCGTCCTCGTTGAAAACCGAGCTAGAATCCAAACTTCTAAGCCTTGTGACATCTATCAAACCGCATTGGACTTCTGTTGTAGTTTGCAGCCCACTCTCACTTATTATAGGGAGAAGGTTTCTGTTCCAGCAGTGTAAACATTATAGGCTGATCATGCTTAGTATGATTTTTGATCATTTTCTACAAAATAATAAGTTCACACGTGAATTATGAAATAACGGTTGCAACGATGATATTATGAGTTCCAAAATATTAGTTTCGTTACGCAACATGAATATGAAATCCTGAATCATCATCATCATCATCATATCAGCCCGGAATCACCCACTGCTGGGTATAGGCCTCCCCTTTTTTCTGCCACACTTCCCGATCCTGTGCGTCTCTCATCCAGGTGACAGTAGGCGAAATTGTTTCTAAACGAACGAAATGTGTACACATTGATGCTGCTGAATGTGCAATGAGAGATCCGTCGCAGTGCGTACTAGTTATACTTTCTCAGCTTCCGACCCTCACACAAAAACTTCCCTATTACCACTTTTTTCTCATACGCATTTTCGATTAATCCGCCACGCCGCGTTACAGCAACTCATTGTCTTTGTATTACGTAAACGCCATACGGAACTCGCGTGCACAATTTACTGGCTCAGACCCCGTAACACGATACTATCTGGAGCGTTTAATGTCAAACTGCAACCGTGCCACTTTATGGATAGACGCAGAAGGTCTATAAATAACTTGATAAGGCTATATTATAAAGATTAAGTATTTTTTCTTTGGGGGTGTGATATCATCAAATAACCCCCCCCCCCCCCGCTCTTGGGCAGAGCCAAAGAGAGTGTCAGACTTCTACAGACTAAAAACTACCCATGTTCCTTCTTAGCCCTTTATGTCGAGGCCGCGATATCTCTTGCGAACAACCCGTAGCCCCGACGGGTAGACTATAGGTCTTGGGTAACGGCTGGTAGGCGAATTCGCGGGTTGGCGAGAAATGGAAGGAGTTAATGGAAGCCTTTACCCATGTCTGGGAAAGGGGAGGCTAGAAAAAAAAAATTAAGTTCAAAAATCTAAAACCCGACTACTAACAAAATCGCGGTCTTAGAAGTAGAAAACAAGAAAATAAGTCTTGTCTGCTATTCTTCGTAGTCGCATGCCAGTGATACCTGGTGCTCCTTCATGGCGTTCTCATTGATACAGAAGTCAGCTGCTAATTGCCATAAGCAAGGTGGCATGCGACTACGAAGAATATCAGACAAGAATTATTTTCTTGTTTTCTACTTTTAAGACCGCGATTTTGTTAGTAGTCGGGTTTTAGATTATTGAACTTAATTTTTTTATTAGAATTTTATTTTTGTGTGTACTTAAACTATAATATAATACATATTTGTAATGTGCTCGCCAAGACCTTTCATTTGATACTAAACTTGCTATGATTATCTCAATTAAATATTTTTTGAGGTAAGTTTTTGACATTTAAATTCAGTCATAAAAAGAATTTATAAAATTTACTAGCAGTTGCCCGCGACTTCGTTCGCGTAGAAATTTTGACTCTCTTGTCTGGACTGCCTGTGGATGGTACTATGTCAAATCGAATGCCAAATGCCAATCGAAGCGATTATATTCCCTTAAACCAGCCCTGTCGTAAAATCTATTCCTACCTGAAATGTCTTAACTAAACTCGAGAGCAATGAATCCGGGTCACTTAAAGAATGTTAAAAATCTCAGAAACTAAAAATGATAGGTTAATGCAATAAATTGTATTTAATAGACAATGTAATACTCCTTAAATGAAAGTAAAAAAAATATGAGTCACCATACATTTTATTAACACAAAATTACGTAAAGAAAAAAACTGCTGATCTCTCCTTAAAACAAAAATAGGAAACATGAAATTTTTGAACTTTATTACGATTTTCTTGAATTTTAATACTTCGTATTGCCTCCTCGTGCTTCCATTACTGCGTTTACGCGGTTTGGCATGCTGTACACCAAGTTCCTTATACGATTTTGGGGAATATTCTCCCATTCCTCTGTGAGAGCAATTTTGAGCTCACGAAGCGTGATTGGGGGAGAGTTTCGTTGTTTTACGCATCTGCCTAGCTCGTCCCAAGCATGCTCGATCGAGTTGATATCCGGGCTGCGCGCTGGCCACTCCATACGAGTAATGTTCATCTCTTGAAGGTAGTCATTCACAATCCTACCTGTATGAGGTCGGGCATTGTCATGCATAAATATAGCATCCTCACCTAAATTGACCATAAATGGACCAACGTGATCATTGAGGATTTCTTCCACATATCTTTCGCTAGTTAAAGAGCCGTTTTCTATGATCACCAGCTCTGTGCGACTTTCAGAAGAAATTCCGGCCCACACAAGTACAGACCCACCACCGTAGGCTACTTTTTCTTCGATGCATGCTTGCTTGAATCTTTCCCCTGGTCTTCGATACACTATGTGTCTTCCATCGTGCTTGTAGAGCATAAATTTTGATTCTTCGGAGAACATAACTTTTGACCAATCTTCAATACTCCAATTTACGTGGCTCTGGGCATATCTTAGTCTTGAAATACGATGCCCACGCTCCAGTTTAGGGCCGTTTGCAGGTCTAAGGGGTTTTAAGTTAGATTCAGCAAGCCGACGTCTTACTGTCCATGCACTTGGGTTACTTCCTCCGAGGCGTCGAAACTGATTTGTGAGTTCAGTTCCTGTGAGAAAGCGATTTCGAAGCATGGTGTTCACCAAGTATCAGTCTTCTCGTGCTGTGGTACACCTGTTTCTGCCCGTTCCTGGTCTGCGTAGGTTAGAACCAGTTTCTTCGTAACGTCGGAGAACTCTTTGTACTGTTGACAGCGACACACCGACAGTCCTGGCTGTATCGCGCTGACTCCGGCCGGTTTCCAGCATTGTAAGTATTCTGGTGCATTCTTCAGGCGTAAGCGACATAATTTCAGCTTGAATAATGAATATAGAGCACTGACAACATGGTTTATGTACCCACATAAATGACAGATTACAAACAAAAGCAAAACCAAATGCTGTAATTACGTAGTTCCATCTTCGAAAGTGGCCCTTTTTCAAATTTGTTTTTTTTATGATATAACTTTACAATAACTAAGAAGTTTTAATACCTCCATTTAAGGAGTATTACATTGTCTATTAAATACAATTTATTGCATTAACCTATCATTTTTAGTTTCCGAGATTTTTAACATTCTTTAAGTGACCCGGATTCATTGCTCTTGAGTGTATATTCTATCTCTCTGCCAATTTTCAGGTACAAAAAGCCAAGGATTTCATATGGACTTACGGGAGCCCTTAGTCCAGGTCTTCCTTACAAACTTAGCTTAGATCTCCTACTCCTAAACTCTAGACTTCTTAAATCTCAGGTTGTTAGTACAAAAAAAAAACAGTACATTTTTACAAACATGTGAAAGCCCTCAGTCCTCCTTATTTTGGCCATGTTGCTAAACTCGCTAAATCCGTTCTTAGTCAACGTCTACTAACTATAAAGTACCTTCCTGCCAAAATTGTAGCACAAAAAAGGAAGGACTGTCATACAAACTCGCGTGAGCCCTTAGACCTCCCTAGTCCGGCCCTGTCGCAAAATCGGTTCTTAGCAAACTTCTACTCACCTACTACGTCCCTGCCAAAATTCAAGTTAGTAGCACACAAAATGATGGACTTTTAAACAAACTTGCGAGCGCCCTTAAACCCCTCTAATCCGGCCCTGCCACAAAACCTGTACTTAGCAGAGTTCTTCTAACTATAAACTACGTGCCTGCCAAAAATCAAGTTTGTAGCACAAAAAATTAAGGATTTTCTTACGAACTTGCAAGAACCCTTAGACCTCCCTAATCCGGCCCTGTCACAAAATCTGTTCTTACCAGACGTCTACTAACTATAAACTACGTCCGTCTCAAAAATCAACTTTGTAGCTCAAAAAATGAAGGACTTTCATACAAACTGGCGAGAGCCCTTAGACCTCCCTAATCCGGCCCTGTCTCAAAATCTGTTCTAAGCAGACGTCTACTAACTTTAAACTACGTCCCTGCCAAAAATGAAGATTGTGGCACAAAAAATGAAAGACTTTCATACAAACTGGCGAGAGCCCTTAGACCTCCCTAATCCGGCCCTGTCACAAAATCGGTTCTAAGCAGACGTCTACTGCCTATTAACTACGTCTCTGCCAAAAATCAAGATTGTAGCACAAAAAATGAAGGACTTTCAAACAAACTTGCGAGGGCCCTTAGACCACCCTAATCCGGCCCTGTCGCAAAACTAATTTATAGCGGATGCCTACTGACTATAAAATACGTCTCTGCCAAAAATCAAGATTATAGCACGAAAAATTAAGGACTTTCATACAAACTTGTGAGGGCCCTTAGACCACCCTAATCCGGCCCTGTCGCAAAATTAATTCATAGCAGACGCCCACTGGCTATAAACTACGTATCTGCCAAAAATCTAGATTGTGGCACAAAAAATGAAGGAGTTTCATACAAACTTGCGAGGGCCCTTAGACCACCCTAATCCGGCCCTGTCGCAAAATCCGTTCTTAGCGGACGTCTACTAACCATAAACTACCTCCCTGCCAAAAATCATCTTTGTACGTCCAGCGGTTTTCGAGATTTCGTGATGAATCAGTGAGTGAGTGAGTGACCTTTCGCTTTTATAGATGTAGATACAGGTAGCCTATGACACCCTGGTTATTCTTGCGAATCTATTGACACCTAATTTATTAAAATCCGTTCAGTAGTTTAGGCGCAACAGTGGAACATACGTACATACATACATACATAGACTGCCAAAATCATTACCCTTCCTTTTGGCTTCGCCGTAGTCGGGTAAAAACAGTGACTCAGCGAATCTATAACATCAGCTGACTTTCACCGCCCGACTTCACCCACTGCTAGGCATTTGCCTCTTTTTTCTTGTGCCAATCTTAACGTCCCTGTACTTGTCTCATACAGGTTATTTCCGCAATGGCAACAATATCGTTAGGTTGAACCGTTACAACCTTTAAACGGTAATCCATCTTTTTTCCCATAAAAAAATCCATATCTCACTTTCGTACCCAGATTTTGCCGAGTAGGTCCTCGTGCCTTTGCTGTAGGCGTTTTTTAAAGTGGTCCTTCTCCACTTATCTTCTCTTTAATCGTCTGGCACACAGTGGAGAAAGGATCGTGAGATAATATCACGGCGTGTAACTTGGTAGGGGCCGTCCGTGACTCATGGAGTGACCGAATCGACTTATACTTGACGACCGTATTATGTGAGCGCGATGAATTTTATCTGACGCCTAGACGAGACTTTGTGTGTATAGAATTTTAGCATTGCGAAGTTTGTGTTTTAACGTTAGGTGGGTTTAGGTGCTAATTTGATTGAATTTTCAACTTATATAATACTTAGCGTTTCGCGTTAAGTATGTAGGGTCAACTTGGATTAGTTGGTTGTTTTTGGTTTTTCATAATGTTTAGATTAAGGCCTTTGCCCAGGAGTGGAACAGAGCAGGCTAGTCTGTTATCTATGCTAGTAATAAATACATTTTTAGATCGATATCTTTTTGTGAGTGCAGTATCGGTAGCTTATTTAATTTCATGTAATATTAAATTAGTTTTATTTGCGCAAAAATTCTTATTAGTTATCGCGTTTACTAGCCGATAATAATTTTGTTTTAATTGTAAACCATGAAGCCCTTAATTAGTCATTACCATTGTACCTATACTATTATGTATTCTGTGCCTATACATTGTTATTTTATTACTCAGCTATGTTACATCGCTAATTATCAGATAACGCAAGGACCTTTTGATATTAATTTTTCATTGTTCTATATATTGCCAATGCTAAACTACAAGTTGTAACTAATTGAAGACGAACTTTATGGATCTAAAATACTATATCCAAATCGAAACACAAGCACTTTCGCTGAGATTACATGTAGCCTAAGGGAATTGGTGCGGATAAAATAGTCCCATTCTGTATGCACCTCACAAAAAGAAACAGGTGCATAAAAACATCAAATAGAAAAAAAAATACCGGTTTTTCGCTCCCGAATATCGGGGCCAAAAAACCTGTAACCTTTATGCAAGCACCCCAAGCGAGTACGAAAATATCCGACAGATGTTAGCAAAATCGTTACCGACGCCTGAAGAGGGGTAAGAGCTCTCTTGCTAAGGTGTTCCTCTATATTGCACGCCCACATGACGTGGGCACTCTCGCACTTGACACGTCGGTGGTGCATTGACGTGTGGCTGCGAAACACTTAGGAAATTGAACTGTAAGGAAAATAAAAAGGAAGCTTGTTCTTTATTGGTTTGGAAAGGAGTAGTTCCTTAGTTTGCGTTGGTTTCAATGCAACTATTCTTTCTCGTTTTCTATTGAACACCTCTGTCATAGCTTGGTCTTTTTTTTTTGCTGTTTTGTAGCTGTTGTATATCTTATTAAACTAATACCAAATCCGTTACATAAGAGGCTCAGTAGATAAGCCCAGCATAGGTTGGTCCCGACTCCCGATTGACATTTGTAGATCATCAAGCAATCCTGAATATTTGCGACTATTCTTACCATGAAGTATCACGTATTGTGTTACCCTGGGTCGTGGAGATCAGATACGCAGTGAATATATGTAGAATTCAGTTACATCAAAAGTCGATTAAACTGCAACAAAAGGAAAAGGATGAGCACAAGGATGAACGACCTGAAAATACTGCAATACACCTGCAGTACCGTTATAACTTAGCTACCTACGTATTATATTCTATAGAGGAGAGCAACCTGAAACTATCTAATGGGTACTAATTAATGTAGGTCAGTGCTTCAGCTAATGCTCCCGAACCGCTACTTAGAGGTTAATGCTAATCCCAGCTACTCAGTTATACTCGTACTAGGAATAGGAAGCTTCTTAAATCAGAAACCATAACTAATTTATTGAAGAGGTTTTTCCAGATTGTTCTCTTTGAACAATACTGTTTTGTTTTACAAGCGGTTTTAGCCTGAGGCTCAATAGGGGTATATTAAGCGAAAGACGATCCCGCCACCCCTATTCCTCCCCTCAATAAATTCAAAACTGAAAACACGGAGACTATATCCCAAATTAGGGTAACACAAACTAGTAATACTGTTTAATTATTCACTCTATAATTATTTATTATTAAATGTAAGATAGCTGCGTCATTATCTATTGATCTCTCAAGGGTTCTTAATTACAAAAGATTGAACAAGGCTGCCCTACACTTCGGCAGTTCAAAATGTCTCCCTTTAATCCACAGCGTTACGGATAATACTATCAATCAAATTCTGTCAAGAAGTTTAGGGGGTGTTGTAACGAAGTTATTATTGACCTGTTTAGAACTGTTGCCAGTTGTGTTCAAAATTATAACGCATATTTTTGGCTTCTTGGTTTTGTAATCTGATAAAATAATGTACTGAGGTTATTTTAGGTCAAAAACCCCGCATACCAGGTCAATATACCCGTATGTAATTAACTTTTGAGCAGAATACAAAAAAAAACCTTTATTCATATTTTTTATTTTAGGCACCTATTTTGAAAGAATGAACTACAGAAATGTGGGTGTAATGCACCCCTTATCGCTTTGAGACTTTGTTCACCATGTCATAATCATTTCCATTAACTCATCTCACACAATTATCACCTTAACACCCTCTCCAATAGATTAAAACTAACTAGAAACCTTCTTTCACATTGCCAGCAGCTCAAAAGACCCTGCAAATCTTCAACATCGAGATGAAATCAAAGATGAAAGCTCACACAATGACTGAAGACATTGTGTTCTGGAAGTGGATATCTTTAAACACCCTCGCGCTGGTCACCAAGATGTCGGTCTACCACTGGTCTATGGAAGGGGACTCGACGCCTGTCAAAATGTTTGATAGGCATTCGTCGCTTGCCGACTGTCAGATCATTAACTATAGGACTGATCCGAAACAACAGTGGTTGCTGCTTGTTGGTAAGTTAAACTTTCTACAATCATGTCATTTTGTCGATTTTTCCTTCTTAATTCACGGTTCTTTACTAGAATATCTGTCAAATGCTGCAGCATACCTTCGCCAAGAATCTTCTTTTTCCCTCACTCCTCATAGGAGGAAATAGTTCACGATACAGCTCCGCACTACATCCTGATGCTGTACCGTCACGGTAGCCCCTAGATATACAGCCAGAGGTCCCTTTGGCTACGCTACCCCACGAAGAAGATGATCATGCCATCTAGCCTTCTTCCATCGAGAGACTAGGCGTACTGCAGGTTATCACCCATACCTTGTCGATGTTCCACACATTCGTACGAAGCGTTTTGCTAAGTCTTTCATTATTCGTACAGCCAAGGAGTGGAACACCCTGCCTGCGTCGGTTTTCCCGAGTTCATATAACCCCAATCTATTTAAGTCGCGAGTAAATAGGCTTCTTCTGGGTAAGCTCGTTCCATCGTCGACCTCATCTCTGCCGTTAGGGAAAGATTGAGGTCAAGAGTAAGCCCATATAAAATAATTAAAAAAAAGCCGATTTCGACCACAGCGACTGCGTTCGATGGCATTCTAGGGTAGTTGTTGAGAGACTGGTTTGCTGCTCTTTCATGTGCTCTCATGAGTCTAGCATATCCTACTTTGACCGAAATACCACGAGCACAAAGCAAAGAAGATACAATCGTGCCAGCGCTAAGAAAATGAGAGATTCACTCCTCATTCTTTCTTTCTTTAAAAAAACGTTGCCGCGCACTAGGAATTTCTCTTGTATCGTGGGTGCGTTCACAAACACTTGTTGTGAACTCACATACACAAATACCCAGACCCGAAACAGCTATTTGGGTAGCCATACAAATAAATGCTCCGTGCGTGGATCAATTCCGCGACACGTAGCGCAGCAGTCAACTGCTTGAGCCACTGCGCCAACCGTGCCGTCAAGATACAGTCGTACCAGCGACAAGAAAATGAGACACTCACTCTTCATTCCAACCACGTGTCCCTCCTTCCCAGGTATCTCAGCGCAACAGAACCGCGTAGTAGGCGCGATGCAGCTCTATTCCGTAGAGCGCAAGTGCTCGCAGCCCATCGAGGGGCATGCGGCCTCCTTTGCCACCTTCAAGGCTGAGGGCAACGCGGAGCCTTCGACCCTCTTCTGCTTCGCCGTCAGAACTGCCCAGGGAGGAAAACTGCATATTATTGGTGAGTAGGAAACATTTTTGTGTTTTGACAATATTGGTTATTAAAAAAAAATACATTGGTACACTGGTACACACGAAACGAGGACCTCCTCCTTTTTGGAAGTCGGTTGAAAAAGAATTAAAGTCTGCCTCGTTGGTCGAGTAGTCACAAGCGCGACTGCTGATCATGAGGTCCTGGGTCCGATTTCCTGGTCGGGCAAAGTGTTATTGGGTTTCTCAATCAGGAATTTCACAGTAGCAGTCACGGCGTTTGTATTCGTGCCCGATTGATGGATTGCCATCAGCCTATTGAGGCTCGCCCCCTATTTCGTGGAAAAACATAAGTGTAGAAATGCGTGTTGTAATAGTCCTCCTGACCGTTTTCGGTCACGGCGGCCAATCTTAGCACAGATTAGCCAACTGCGCGGGAGATATTATAGTTGCGGCGTGTGTGCGCAGGCACAGGTGCACTCTCTGTTCCTTTCATCTCATAGTCCTCAGGGACGGCAATCCGACACGACCGGAGAGAGATCAGGCGCAGGACCAACGGCATAACCTCCGCACCGAGGCACGGGGGCACTATACCGCCAACTTCCAAACTCCGGGCTACTACTGGGAAATTCCTAATGAAAAACCCAATAGCACTTTTTGTCCGACCCGGGAATCGAACCCAGGACCTCATGCACAGCAGTCGCGCTTACGACCACTAGACCAACGAGACGGGTTGTACTATTAGGTACACCTCGGCCTTACCCTTCGGGGCAAGGCTTTCTGATACAGGTGCGATGTTAAGTATGTTGAATAAAAGTGACGTCATATACCTCGTTTTGAACCGGAGGACCTGCCTCGCTTATGAACAAAATTTTACAAATGTGAATACGATTTAAAATTTTGAATGGAACAAGATCAAGATCGGAGTGAGCTGGAATAAGTTGACTATAATTAAGATGTGGGTGTACTAATGGGTACATATTCTCTGCCTAATCCTTCGGCGATTACAGGCAGTATATTTTATTATAATACTTGGAGATATATTTGTTCGTTCAGTTAGCAAACGATAACATCATGTTATGACGTAATTCTCCGTATGATATGCCTTAACAAACTCAAATACAAGTCGATGAATAAATAAATACAAGCAAACGCTCTTGACCTACAAACCACTAAAACAAACAGAAGATACTTTATTTGGTCCTATTTTATTTTCGAATGTGAAAGTATCGAGTGTAAGTACCGAAGAGAACAATCTGTATTTTGACACACTTTGCGTAAAAACAATGAAGTCACCCAATGAAGTCTTGACAACTTCGTCGTAGTAATCCACTTTGACACTTAAACAATATTCTGTATCTAAAGTACACTCCAATTTCTCCAGTTATTTACCTATGACAACCTCGTTAGTCTAGTGGTTGCCATTGCGACTTTTGAGCACGAGGTTCTGGGTTCGATTCCCAGGTCGAACAGAGGTTTACCAATAATAAAGTATTAGAAGCAGCCACGTTGTCTGGATTTGTGTCCGGTATCAACGGATTGCCATCAGGCAATAGGCTAGTCCCCTATTACACGGGACTTAAACATAACCTAACCCTACGGGGATTACAGGCGTGAAGTTACGAGGTTATGTGTTTTATTACAATATGATTCGGTATAATAAGTGCTAGTTTCATCTAACCCAACTTTCATTTCTCCCACAGAGGTCGGCCAAACCCCAGCAGGCAACCAGCCCTTCCTCAAGAAAGCCGTGGACGTATTCTTCCCGGCGGAAGCCCAGAACGACTTCCCCGTGGCCATGCAGGTCTCCCCCAAGTATGACGTCATCTATCTGATCACCAAGTACGGCTACATACACATGTATGACATTGAGACCGGGACCTGTATCTATATGAACCGGATCTCCTCGGATACGATCTTCGTGACGGCGCCTCATGAGACTACTGGAGGAATTATTGGTGAGTTTATTTTTGTTGATATACTGCTTGGTTTTAATTAATATTATTTGTTAAAATGCTCTAAGATGTCGGGAGGAGCTGGACAGAACTAACCATCAGTGGTCCACATTGACCCTGGATCGCAAAACTTGGAAATCATGGGGGGAGGCCTTTGCCCAGC
This sequence comes from Diarsia dahlii, assembly GCA_949775195.1. Classification (NCBI taxonomy): domain Eukaryota; kingdom Metazoa; phylum Arthropoda; class Insecta; order Lepidoptera; family Noctuidae; genus Diarsia; species Diarsia dahlii. The sequence continues at coordinate 5,638,525 of OX459210.1, read as the reverse complement.
TGTGGGATGACACAGGCTAACAGTAACATGCTCAAATCAAAATAACCGTACAAAAATGTACGCACCACGTTCAATCAAGCTTTAAAAAACCGAATTAAGCTAATCTCTCATCATACGGAAAGCTCATACAAAGCGAGTTCAGGTTATACTGGTTGTATACTTCGATGTATCACCGTGTGTACCAGACTGCCTAGTGTACTATTGTGCCTGAGTCTTTGGTCTAGTGGTCCTAAGTGCAAATGCTGTGCGAGAGCTAGACATTGGATTCAATACCATGGACTGTCAAAGAGAGAGGTCCCATAGGGTACGGTCAGCATCAGAAGTATATTAACATTACTCAAAGTTTCGAAGCTGTTTTTTTTAATAAAAACGTGTTAGATATTTACTACATGTTATTGGAGTGTAAGGACTATTTTAACGAATAATCCTCTGAAACATTAAAAATAATAGCTAGAGTCCTGTACATAAAAGAATTAAAATTCCGAAATGTTCAGCTACTTCTGCTGATGCTGACCGTACATCCTACCCTATGTCGACCGCCGATTACCGTCGCCGATTACCGTTCAGCACGAACCGGGAAACGGACGATGTGTAGCAAGTTAAACGCGTGGGCTTTTGTGTTCATTGAATTACCGAATCGATACGAATGCGGTACAACTCTAATTGGGCCATAGACATATTTTTATTTTCCCCAAAATTCTGGGAAGTCCCACGAAATAATACTTCTGGCGATTCGCCTAGTGAATCAATGACCTTTACTGCCCTTAGGGGAAACCAGGATGGCGTTATGATGTCATAAGTTCCATTCAGATAACATAACAACAAATGTTGTTGTTATAACTAATGTTGTTCTAATCGCTACTGACTAGAAGCGTGCTATTTAATTCATTACAGGCGTGAATTATAGTTTAATTTGTTATGGGAAAATTATGTAAACATAATTTGATGTAATAGGGGATCGGACAAAAAAAAACTAATTAGTCCGTCAGATAGATTTCCAAAAAATATTAACCACGTATTTTTTCATTTTTCACGTAAACAAAAAATGAAGACGATACAGTGCTTCGAAAACTCGTGTGACGTCATATGATAGTACATTTTGTACCTTCAATTGACGTTTCAAGCCCCACTCCATGATCTTTGACGCGCTTTATCTTCGTCAGCAGTAGAGCAGTATTATGGCAGAAATCTGACATAATACTGCTCTATAAAAAGGGTGATCCACTCGACATCGCTAACTACCGCCCGATAAGCCTGCTCTCAAGTGTGTACAAGATATTCACTTCAATTATACACAACAAAATCAGCCCACACATAGACAGGATGCAACCAGTGGAACGAGCAGGCTTTCGTTCCAGATTTTCGACCATGGACCACATTTATACGTTAGAACAAGTAGTTGAAAAATATACAGAGTATAACAAAAACCTGTATATAGGTTTCATCGACTACACAAAAGCATTTGATAGTCTCTATCACAGCTCTATTTGGCAAGCTCTACACAACTGCAACATAGACCCAATTATCATAAGAACACTAAAAAACATATATCAAAATAGTGTGAGCAGAGTCAAACTAGAAACTCGAGGTGATGAGATCAGAATAGCCCGAGGCGTCGGGCAGGGAGACCCGATATCCCCAAAACTGTTCATAGCGGTCCTACAGTCCATATTCTCCAAACTCAACTGGGCCTCCGAAGGCATCCCAATCAACAACACACGCCTCACCCACCTAAGATTTGCTGACGATATCGCGGTCTTCGCCGAAACCCATAAGAAGCTAGAAAACATGATATCCCAACTAAATGAAGAAAGCAAACACGTAGGCTTACATATGAATCAAAGCAAAACAAAAATAATGTCAAACAGCAAATAAGGAAAAATCATGTTAGAAGATGTAGAACTACAGTATGTTGAGAAGTACATATACTTAGGAAAGCAAGTATCATTTAGTAAGACAAATAATGAAGACGAGGTCAACAGAAGAATCACATGCAGCTGGAACAAATACTGGGTGCACAAGGAAATACTGAAAGGTAACTACGACCTAGATATGAAAAAGACTGTAATGGACACTTGCATTCTGCCTTGCTTGACCTACGGCTCCCAAACTTGGACCTTTACAAACAAGATCATTAGTAAAATAAACACTTGTCAGCGAGCAATGGAAAGAAGTATATTAAACCTAAGGAAAATTCACAAAATAAGAAGTCAAGAAATAAGGAAAAAGACAAAACTCACAGATGCGCTACACCAGGCACTAAAACTAAAATGGAACTGGGCCGGCCATGTAGCAAGATACACCGACCAGAGGTGGACTCTCAAGTGTACTAAATGGACCGGTCCACAAGGAAAGAGAAAAGTGGGGAGACCACAAAAACGATGGGTGGATGACATAGTACCAGTAGCGGGGAAAGACTGGACCAGAGCAGCGCAGGACAGGGAGAAATGGAAGAAATTGGAGGAGGCCTATACCCTATCAAGGGGTTCCTATAACAATATTGTAGGATAAGTTATAGATCAACATTATAGATTAACATTAGAATAAGTATTGTACTAACATTAGACTAAGAATCATGTTTTATAAGGTTTATAGGAAATAAAAAGGCTTTTTATTATTATTTATTATTTATCTTCGTCAATTTTTATTGTTTTGATAAAACAAAAAACACGTATCCAATATTTTTCGGTAATCTAACTGACGGACTAAACAGAATCATATTTTTTGAGTCAGTCCGATCCCCTATTATTGTTTTTATCTATTTTAGGATTTCGTACCAAATTTTCACAGAAGTATTTCTGTTGCCGCTACTACGATTGTTACTAGCACTTGGCCGGATTTGTTTGGATGATTTGTCGCGGATTTTTATGGCGTTTAGATTAGTTACAAATAGCAGCAGCCTTCCTCTCTTTCTTCATCAATCCCTATGCACAGAATGCCAGGTATTGGTGGAGAAGTCCATTGCACACCATGTTACCCGGTCCTGGGCCTCCTGCGTCCAACTCTTTCCTGCCACACCCAGGTCGACTTGGCTTGTGGTCTACTTGGAGCGTTATCAGACCAGTTCCGGGTTTCCATTCCAATACCATACCCCATCTACCTTCCCTTCTTGGGAAATCTATCATCATCATCATCATCATTTCAGCCAAAAGACGTCCACTGCTGGACATAGGCCTCCCCCAGGCGTCGACACATTGACCGGTCCCGTGCGTCTCTCATCCAGCGGGTTCCTGCAACCTTGACCAGGTCATCGGTCCACCTAGTGGGAGGCCTTCCAACGCAACGTCTTCCGGGTCGCGGTCGCCATTCCAGAACTTTTCGGCAAATCTATGGCCTGCCCATTTCCAATATCATTCCTGATGTAACTAACTTGTAATTTTACGCAATATTTCGCTATTATTAAGATAGTGACACAAGATATTAATAAGTCCAGACACAAAAGGAAGCATTTAAATAAGGTCGTATGCCAATAGGTTATCAAAACATGTCTCTGGCGTCTAGGATCACATCTAAACAAAACGAGAAAATACCATGTCAATGATGTTTATATACACACGTGTATAGATACATGTGAGCTCAATGATTTATGATTGTAGTATGTTATCCGATAATTAGTCAGTATCGATGGAAAATGTCTAGCGATTAATTAAACTGAACGTGACATAACATCACGCCTATAATTGCTGAATGGTTAGGTAGAGGTGTACCTGCAGTAAACTCATATTTCGATTATGATGTTGAATGTACTAACTGGAGTCACTGGGAAAGTCCATTACCGTTAACCGTGCACAAATACAGACTAGACGGAGTTACCGAGATTAAATAAACAAAAATCTTCTATTTTTTATATAAATAAAAATTTTAGTCCTGACTGACTGACTGACTCATCAACGCCCAGCCCAAACCCTTGGACCTAGAAAGCTGAAATTTTTCAGAGGTTCCTTTTATAATGAAGACAAGGAATAAGGAAGGATTTTTCGAAATTCAACCCCTAAGGGTTTTAAATTGGGGATGAAAGTTTGTATGGAAAATCGTCATTTTCACGCGGGCGAAGCCGCTGGCAAAAGCTAGTCCTAATATAAGAATCTATTTGGGGAACGAACCGAAAACCTCAAATAAGTATCAGTACATCTAAATCGCATACTTCACATTTGAATTTCAAACAAACACTGGCTTACTAATAAAATATTCAACGTTTATATTAAAGGGCGGTGCTCGAGACGAGTCATGCTGCGTTCATTAGTATTGCTAATATGCTTCAAATAAAATAGAATACTGCATTATAATATACATCTCACCATACATAGCAGGAATGACGCAGAGGTTAGATTACTGATAGAATTAACGTAAAGTATTTGAATGAACAACAATCCATACAGGCCATTTTTAAAACTTTAAGATATAACATCACACCAGTTATACCTGACGGGTTAGACAGAGGTGTATCGATAGTAGTACACCTGCATTTTTGCTTATTGTAAACATTCGGGTACGCATCCAGTCTGCAGCCTGCAGTGAGAACGCTTGACCAACCTGGGAAAGGAACTTAAAACTTTAAGCTCAGCAGTAGTGCTTGCGAAAACTAAACCAAAGAGAGTTGTGATTAATTTGAATTACTTAAAAGGGACGCATTTTCCTGTGTTCAAACTCACCACTAACCTGAAAGACCTGTAACCTGTTATGCTGTCTCTTGTAAATACATTTCGACGTTCGAAAAGTGTTTGAAGTGTTTGAGTTTGAATAAATGACATTAAAAATTGATTTTTAACCAATAGAGAAAGCAAGAAAACAAAATTGTGTTTGTTTGGCATTGTTAATAAAAACACCAAAAAATATACGAAACAAATAAACTAATAATGTCAAAAGGGCCTCAGCTCAGCATAATGCCAGATGGCAACACAGTGTGTCTGACACTCATTTAAAACATCGTCATCCTCTTCCAGGTGTGAACCGCAAAGGCCAGGTCCTCTCAGTGACCGTAGAAGAAGACTCGATAGTCCCGTACATCAACACGGTGCTCCAGAACCCTGAGCTGGCGCTTAGACTGGCGGTGAGGAACAACTTAGCCGGAGCGGAGGAACTGTTTGTGAGGAAGTTTAATATGCTCTTCACTAATGGACAGTACGGAGAGGCGGCTAAGGTATGTGCAGTATTTTTAAGATTTTATTTATCTTTATACTAAATGCCGTACTTAGAGATGTTTCATGATTATAAATTATTTAAGCCGTCACTTAGTAAAGGTCTGACATACATACATAACCTTCACTAAAGAGTCAAAATCTTTACTAAGTGATGGCTTAAGTACTCATTAAAGGTTTCTGAGTGCGGCAGTAAGAAACTGTGATTTCAGGTTATACTCAGAAATAAGGCTTAACTCAAACTCAACTCAACTAGTCTTGGACAGTTACCACCTTATTAATAAAAATAGTTAAACCTGATTTAACTTACGCTTGGTTTATCTCGCATGCCGCCGTCTCACTTCAAAAATATTCAAAAGAAAGTGATGCGAGATAAACCAAGCGTAAGTACCAGGTGCGGTTAGTGTGGTAGATCGTGATAGTATTAAAAGTAGTATTACATCATTGTATGTTATTTATTAGTCATCATCCTCCTACCCTTATTTTTATTTATATGGGGTCGCCACAGCATATGTTTTCCTTTCATACTTTGTATTACTCGTTATCTCAGCAGTCACCTCATTTCTAGTCATCTATTTAATAGTAACAATGCTCATTAAAGTCGGAGCTCAAACTTTACCTTTTTTGACCTTTAATATCTCCGTAACTAAATGATCACAAATATGAGAAAAACAAGTTATTATTTTCACGTTTTCGTAACGGATTTTTCTGTTTGGCTCACGTTTTATTCCACAAAAGAACAATATTTCACTGTAGAAGGAACTCAACTTACTTCAAACGAAAGGCAGTCATTGATCCACGTCATTTGTGTACATCCTACGCGTAGGATGACTCATATAATAAAGAGTATCGTCGTGGTTGTGGGCGGTGCGATCGATGCTATGACGTCAGAAGCACCTGTCAATCATGAACTAAGTCTCACTGCAGTACATACGTTTACTCAAACCTTTTCAATGGGGGTAGATAGAAACTACAGAACTCTACCTGCCAAGTTCGCGTAGTATGTTAATAGTCACGCGTCGTCCACGTTTTAAATACATCTACTCATAAACGCACGCTTGCAGGGCCCCGAGTCTGCTATTCAATAGTGTCAAAATGGTCTATCATTGATCTCATAATTGTTGATTTTGAGATCAATGATAGACCATTCTGACACTATTGAATAGCAGACTCGGGGCCCTGGTCGCGAATAGTTCAAACACCTTACCTTTAAAACTCGAGGGTTTACTAGTAGCCACTGAAGAGTTCCACCCGATACTACGTATAAGATTAATTTCGATTCGACAATCAGAAGTAAGTTAAATTATTTTCCAAGATTCGATAACATTGTTTGTTGCGTAGATTTGTTCAAGTTATTTACAGCCTTTTACAGCTGTTTGGTTTATGGGTGTATGTTTGTACAGTAACCAGCACCAAAATGTCAAATTTTCGCGTACTGTATTGATTTAATTTTCATATTACGTAGCGAAACTAGTATTTTGTAACCCATATTATCTTACAGGTCATATCTCAAAGTTGAGTTTGAACTTTGGCAAGTGTTGCTAAAAAAAGTGTGTTTGTTTCTGAACATACCCCATCGCTACGCATCGGTTAACGATCGATAGCATGACGTCACTGCCACCTGTCCATTTGATTGTGAGTTTGTGTGACACCGGCCGCGGGTTCCGCATCACAGAACACCCGTACTATAAACATGGGGTTGGCGTCATGCGTGACTTTAACGGGCTGTTGTTTATACCATTCGATTCACATTTATGGGTAAATTGACGCTTTATTGCCATGAGGGTGGGCAGAATCTACAGAGCGCCTTTTGTCACAAACTTACAATTTCGCACACATATTCCTCTTATGACGTAGGCATCCACTATGGAAGGATTTTTCAAAGTTCAACCCCCAAGTGGTGAAAAAGGAAGTTTGTTACAGTTTTTTTAGATATTTTCATGCGGGCGAAGCCGCGGGGAAAAGCTAGTCATTAATATAAAACCACCTGCATATCGACACTCAACCATCCTTCCTCCACCAGGTAGCAGCAATGGCACCTCGCGGCATCCTCCGCACTCCTCAGACCATCCAGCGCTTCCAGCAAGTGCCCACCCAGCCCGGACAGACATCCCCGCTGCTGCAGTACTTCGGTATCCTGCTGGACCAGGCGCAGCTCAACAAGTACGAGTCGCTGGAGCTGTGTCGGCCTGTGCTGCTGCAAGGTATAATATGTAGCTGACATCCAGGGCTTTAGGCAGATACAAGGAAGTGGGTAGCTGGTTAGATGGACGACGACCTGAAAAAGGAGGATGGGTTAGACTGGATGCGGTATGCAGAGGACGGAGTTGTGACGCAGTTTGGGGGATGTCCTGCTATAGGCTAAATAGCGCTTGGAAGTTGGCAAATTATTCATATTATTATTGAATTGTCTCTCTTCAGAAATGGTATGCTACAGCGGTAACATTGATTAGTCTGGGCCGAATTATTTGTATGTTTGTAATGAATAAACTCAAAAACTACTGCGTTGATTTAAAAAATTCTTTCACCATTAGAAAGCTACATTCACCCTGAGTAACATAGGCTACTTTTTATCCCTTTATTCCTACGGGAACGGGAACAACGCGGGTGAAACCGCGGGACGTCCGCTAGTATGTGATAAAATGTGCCTTTGTGTTCTAAGGCCGCTAATCGTTTAGGCGTTTTATCTTTAACAGGTCGCAAGCAACTCCTAGAAAAGTGGCTGAAAGAAGAGAAACTAGAATGCTCAGAGGAGCTCGGAGATCTAGTGAAGCAGGTGGACCCTACTCTCGCACTGTCGGTGTACTTGCGGGCTAACGTTGCCAGCAAGGTCATTCAGTGCTTCGCGGAGACTGGGCAGTTCCAGAAGATTGTGCTTTATGCTAAGAAGGTATGTTGTTAGGCTAGGTAGAGCCTTATAGTTGAAGGTTTTGGGATAATAATCGCAAGAAATATCGGGCAGTACAGAGAGGCCTGTGTGTGAGAGGATTGGGAGTAAAGTACGAACAAAGTAACGAAAACCAAAATATAAATTGACGGAACTCTTTTCAGAAATTGGGCTAAATATTGAAGAAATTGATGTTGGCTACCTCTTAACCTTTTTAAATACTAGCTACTTGGCTACTTCGTCTACATAGACTGGGATAAAAAGTACCCGAAGTGTATAATTTCATCTAAATTCGTTTAACCGTGATTGAGTAACAAACATCTATCCATTCAAACCCTGCTCAATTTGAATTGGTACTCTCCTAATTCAGGGTTTCAATTCCCAAGCACAATATTTAGTAACCATAGGCTACCTTAGCTCATCCCCCATAACTACAACAAGCCACTTTCTCCCACAGGTGGGCTACACTCCGGACTACATCTTCCTCCTGCGCTCCGTAATGCGCACCAACCCAGAGCAAGGCGCCGGGTTCGCCGGCATGCTGGTGGCTGAGGAGCCGCCCCTGGCCGACATCAACCAGATCGTGGACGTCTTCATGGAGCAGAACATGGTGCAGCAGTGCACCGCCTTCCTGCTGGATGCCTTGAAGAATAACCGCCCGGAGGAGGGGCCTCTGCAGACTAGGTGAGGGTTGTGTGACCAGTGACAAGAATAGAATACATACATAAAACGCCTTTAATCCCCGAAGAGTTAGGCGGAGGTGTACTCATTAGTACACCCTCATTTCGTCATATATGCTTTAAGTTTCATGTAATAGGGGGGAGGGGGGGACGAGCCTATTCAAATTACTTTGTGTAATTTATTTCATAACCACTGCTCTTAAAAACAGCGAAGGAAAACATCGTGAAGAGACCGTGTGCATGTCCACGAACCAAAAATTCGAAGACATGTGACATCCACCTATGTTTACGGTTTAGGTTATACTGGGCCCGCGTGGTGGATTATAGCCCTTTCATAGAGAGAAAGCCTGAGTTCCAGCAGTAGAAACATTATATGCTACTATTTTTTTATTTGAAATAGGCTTACTCTCGACCTCAATATTGCCCTAAGGCACAGATATTATAATACTTCGTACAGATACCCAATCCCATACAAAGAAATGACACCTCCGTCATCTTATTGCTCGTTTTATATTCTTTCCTCCATTATTTCAACAGATGGCAGCACCAGCGTCGCACTAATTGCCGAAGTTTTACAACGCCATCTAGGAGTTCACGTTTCGTGTTATGTAGTTCCGGAACTTTCGGGTTCAGTAAAATGAGAAAAATATGTAATTATTTCGCTTAGAAATGTTAAAAGATGTGTTATATTTCTATACACGGTAATACATATGCTTTTTAATGGTTAAATTTAATTAAAATTATACAACAGTTACGATTATTGTATGTGGCAAATTGAGTAAACGCCATCTATTGCAAACAGCTCTAGAGAAAATGATTTACCGATGGCTTACTTTTGACAACTTTATCAATCTATGGGTACGAATTGAAGTAAAAGTCCTCCTTTAACCTTTTTTGTTGAAATAACGTGATAAATGAGTGTAAATAGATAAATAAGCGTTAAACATGGAACTTTTGATTTTTGCAAATCTTATTTCGGCCGAAATCTACCATATAACGCATTTAAGCGATTGTTAATTTCATTATTGCTACCTATGCTGCCATCTATTGTGTTTTTTTCAAGATTAATTATAATTTGTTCGAGTTGTGACCCTATGCCTAAGGGCAGAGATGAGGTCGACGTGAAACGAGCTTACCCAGAAGATAGAAACCTATGCCTATACTTATGTATGCTATTTGAATGCTTCATTGTAACATACATATCATATTTTCCTACAGGTTGTTAGAAATGAACCTGATGTCGGCTCCGCAAGTGGCGGACGCGATCCTCGGCAACGCGATGTTCACGCACTACGACCGCGCGCACGTGGCGCAGCTGTGCGAGAAGGCGGGGCTGCTGCAGCGAGCCTTGGAGCACTACACCGACCTCTATGATATCAAGAGGGCTGTGGTGTGTATTGTACTCTTGAAAGAAAGAAAGAAAATACATTTATTTGGCACATGCCACAAGTGCACACATAAAACAAAAAAAAGAGTTAAAACCAAACAAAAATTTAAGACTGCTGCAGAAAAATGTCGACGCGTTACGTTGGTGTAAAAGTGTGTATGGAATAGTGACATCGATAATTTAAATCTAAGTGTAAAGGGTCCAGTGTAAACTCCACAGACGTGATGGGTATCTATCAAAGTAATAAGTCTAATCTAAAACCGGCGATCATTATCCTCAAATTAGTATTATTTTGTATGATCATGTTTAGATATCCGATACCCATGAAGTATCCAGAGTTTCATTCGACCTTGCATGTTGTCGTACATGTAAATCAAAGAAGGTCCCTTACTTAACTTCTATTGTAAACACTTTAAGGCGAAGAGATTTTATCCAAACACCTTATTTTACCAGAGCTTCTCTTTAGTCAATCAAATTCACACCTAAATGAAACAAATATGTATAAAAATAACCAAAACTATCTCACCTACAGGTCCACACTCACCTCCTGCCCGCTGACTGGCTCGTCACGTACTTCGGAAGCCTATCAGTGGAGGACTCCCTGGAGTGCCTGAAGGCGATGCTCCAAGCGAACATCCGCCAGAACCTGCAGATTTGCGTGCAGATAGCCACCAAGTACCACGAACAACTCACCACCAAGTCCCTGATTGAACTGTTTGAGAGCTTCAAGACCTATGAGGGACTGTTCTACTTCTTGGGCTCGATTGTCAACTTTAGCCAGGATCCGGAAGTGCATTTCAAGTATATTCAGGTTGGTTTGTTTTGTCGCGTTTTTATTAGTGATTATGGTAGATTATGTGTTGCAAGACAAGACTCGCTACATATCTTTGGATTCTTCCAATAAGTCTGTCGATTTAATTTAATGTACTGCTCTGTGGAGTCTGTGCTTGTGATATTTCTTCTAAATTCAGCTGCCAAATCGTATATATATTATCTAAAGTAACACATTATTATACAACGGCACACATATTACATGTCACTAAGCACCTAAGAATGAATACATTTTTACGTATATATTAAAATCTTTCTGTGTCCTGTAAGTGAAGGAGTAAAAAAGACATACATCACCTATGTGATTCTTTTGTCGTCCATTACTTATCTCGCATGCTGTTTGTACATCCTTTGTTGGAGATCCTAAATAAATAAAACCAACTAACCCATATCCCCCTCTAGGCGGCGTGCAAGACCGGCCAAATCAAGGAAGTGGAGCGCATCTGTCGCGAGTCGAACTGCTACAACGCAGAGCGCGTGAAGAACTTCCTGAAGGAAGCCAAGCTGCCCGACCAGCTGCCGCTCATCATCGTGTGCGACCGGTTCGACTTCGTGCACGACCTGGTGCTGTACCTCTACAGGAACAGCCTGCAGAAGTATATTGAGATCTATGTGCAGAAGGTGAGCTGGAAATTTTGTTATTCTTCTTGTTAGCGTGTCGATGGCAATCTCAATTGGGTATTCCTGACTAAAAAAAATATAATTCTGTTAATTCCGCCCGCGCCAGTTTAATTATCGAAAAATATTGGATGCGTGTTTTTTGTTTTATCAAATGAATAAAAATTGACGAAGAGAAATCGCGTCAAAGATCATGAGTGGGGGGCTTTTGACGTCGCTTTGCGGTAAAAAATGTACTGAAATGTGACGTCACACGAGTTTTCGAAGCTCTTCATCGTCTTCATTTTTTGTTTACATGAAAAAATATTCATGTCCAATATTTTTTGGAAATCTATCTGACGGGCTAAATAGTTTTTTTTTTGTCAAGTACCCAATTGGCGCAGAATTTTCGCGACAATTTATTACGACTCGACTTTTAGTCATGACAGTCTTGTAAAAATGCTATACTAAACAAATATAATCGTCAAGTAAAATCCTTGTTTCCTCCCCTAGGTGAACCCATCTCGTCTGCCCGTGGTAGTAGGTGGTCTGTTAGACGTGGACTGCGCTGAAGACATCATCAAGAACCTGATCCTCGTGGTGCGCGGACAGTTCTCTACCGACGAACTGGTGGCTGAGGTGGAGAAGAGGAATAGGTAAGAGGGTTAACTCTTCATCATCGTATCTCAATGCACATGTCTTCTTCTTCAAAACCGTAGATCTCTATGGAGGCGAACAGACAAGAAATTTAATTGTCATTATTTTTAGATGAAATGGTTCTTAGCAGTAAGGAAACGAGGGATGGACTATGTGAGGAATGATACAAAAGAAAAAAGAGTAAACGATACCCTGAAGGTTGACAGACAGCAATGAATAAAGAACGAGTTGGGCCGACCCTAACAAGAGCAGAAACCTTACTATCTTACAAACTGCTTTGTTGGTGTAGTGGTTGCAGGCGCGACAGCTAAGCATGATGTCCTAGGTTAGATTCTGATGATGGTTCTTAGCATTAATATTTGACTGTTTCCCCAGATTGAAGCTCCTCCTCCCCTGGTTAGAGACGCGAGTACACGAGGGCAGCACAGAGCCTGCCACACACAACGCGCTCGCTAAGATCTACATCGACTCCAACAACAACCCTGAGAGGTTCCTCAAGGAGAACCAATGGTAAGCCATGCTGATTTATTGTGTAAAAAAGGAGTATTTTAATAGTTTTAGTTATTTCGAAATCAATGTAATGTACACTAACATTTAAGTTAATACTGTGGAAGACGTTGCGTTGGAAGGCCTCCCAATAGGTGGCCCGCCCGATGAATGACCTAGTGAATGTTGCGAGGATTCGGTCAATGTGGCGACACTGGGAGAGACCTATGTCTAGTAGTTAGTAGTGGACGTCTTTCGGCTGAAATGATGATTAAACCTTGATTAGAATTTTTTACTTCGCGATACTTGATCGCTGTAAGGGTTAGGCCTTTTTTTGGCGAGTGTGAAATCATCAAAAAAACCCCCCTCCCGCTCTTGGGCAGAGCGAAAGGATGCGAGTGGTGCAAATCCAACAGAAAGCTCATGTCTTGTTATTTCAAATTTCCATGATGGACAGAAAGACAGTATAGTGATGTTGCTATGTACGTCTGTAGGTACGACTCGCGCGTGGTAGGTCGCTACTGCGAGAAGCGCGACCCGCACCTGGCGTGCGTGGCGTACGAGCGCGGCCAGTGCGACCGCGAGCTCATCGCCGTGTGCAACGACAACTCGCTGTTCAAGACGCAGGCGCGCTACCTCGTGCGGCGCCGGGATGCCGACCTGTGGCTCGAGGTGCTGGCCGAGTCTAACCCCTTCAAGAGACAGCTTATTGATCAGGTAGGGTCTATGGAAATTATCTTTTTTTTTGACGTGGTTACGTCTTGTAAATCGATGAACGCCGGCTGCACGCACGAAAAAGCATGACTCATTGTCACGTTCCGCCTGAGCTGAGTGTGCAAGCGATAGAGAGGCACAATCAGCCTAAGCGTATATTCTCATGACGTTATCACGTAAAATTATTGTCTGTAAACCGACTTTACAGACAACCATTTTTTTGGTTGATGGGAAATCTTTAAATGACCCTTCCAGCTCTGGATGGAGCGGGAAGTGTCAGACTTCAACTTTCTTAGCATACTGTTAGAGCTCCTGCAGCAGATACAGGAATATACTAGTACTGGCATGTAACCAAAACTTTGAGTAAAGATTTATTTACTATTTTATTTCAGGTGGTCCAAACAGCTCTATCAGAAACCCAAGACCCCGAAGACATCTCGGTGACAGTGAAAGCGTTCATGACAGCGGATCTGCCCAACGAGCTGATCGAGCTGCTGGAGAAGATCGTGCTTGACAACTCCGTGTTCTCCGACCACAGGAACCTGCAGAACTTGCTTATACTTACGGGTGAGATAGATTGAAAAACTGTATAATAGTTTGAACGCAAAAAAAAACCATTAGACGTCCCTGAGTGCCATTAAAAGTGGTAACGGGAGGTCATCTATTTAGTATCGATCATAATTCTCTTGCCTCTCATTCTCGGTGCAGCATGTCTTTTTCTTCCACACTTCTCAATGACTCGTCATCTCATCAGATACATCCTTTCTAGCCATATCATCCTTCACACAGTCCATCTATCGTTTCTTTGGTCTTCCTCTCCTCTTATATCCATTTAGTATCGATATCTAAATAAAATGTAAGTAGACACTCTTTCGCCCGAATACTCGAACGTCACTCAATTTTAAGTTGCACTTAAATCTCGTGCTGTCTTTGTTACTTTAACGCAGAGTGACAGAGATAGCACGAGTTTTGAGGGCTATTTATAATTGAGTGACGTTCGAGTATTCGGGCGAATACTCCCTTTATAACTTCGTCTGAGTTTCGCTATCTATTTTTAATTGACCAACTTTTATTGTTACCAAAACCAGTAAAATTCATCTTTCAGTCGTTTTTGTAAAGCTTTATTTATTTAAAAACGTTCCACGTACAAGATTTTTTCTTTTCCAATGTGGTAGACAGAAATCATTTAGTCATTTCCTACGATCCTATCATATTCTTACAAGTTTACATTGTCATACAACTTGGAACCTTATGTTTACAGCAATAAAGGCTGACCGCACTCGCGTGATGGAGTACATTAACCGTCTGGACAACTACGACGCTCCGGACATCGCGAACATTGCCATCAACAACGAACTCTATGAGGAGGCCTTCGCTATCTTTAAGAAGTTTGATGTCAACACCTCTGCAATTCAGGTAAGCAGCACTAAGATTAAGTATAAAGTAAAGTTAAAGTTACCTCTCACAAAGGCAAGTCATCAACTTTGTAGCCTTTTCCCTTTTATGTAATATGACTTAATTAACTTGTTCTAGTCGTAAAGGGTCGCCTTTCAGTCTATATAGTCTGTTGAGTTGATCGCGTTCGCACTTCGCAACGTCGCGTCGTATTCGTCGCTCACGCAGGATACCCCGTAATCGGGTAAAACTGAATACTACATTGTTCAAACAGCAACACATCAAACTATACATTCCCAATAAAACATGGCCTCGCTTTGTAAACATTTCCTGTACAATAAGACATCGTTATAAAGTAAAAAAAAAGTGGTTTTGTATAGCTTGATTGTTTGTCGTGCACACCATTTGGCGTATTTCACATTGAGCGGTGCCTATCTGACCTCCGCAACCCACTTAGTAAAACGATAAGTCAAATCAGTGGGTAAAACGATAGCCTTTGCTAAAACTGCTCATAAGATCTTCGTTCTTCTGTGTAACGATAAGTAATTCTTTCTGACAAGTCTCAGTACGTTATAGACGATCACTTAGCCACGAATCAACCTCTGCGAACGTTACTTTTCCTTATAGGTCTACCGGCTGTTAAAATTTAGCTACAACCTGTACAGTAAATTTAATCAAGTTTCCTCCCTCCCCAGGTGTTGATAGAACAAGTAAAAGACTTGGAGCGCGCCTACGAGTTCGCGGAGCGCTGCAACGAGCCAGGAGTGTGGTCACAGCTGGCCAAGGCACAGCTGCAGCAGGGACTGGTCAAGGAAGCCATCGACTCCTACATCAAGGCAGACGATCCCTCCGCGTACATGGATGTGGTCGCCACGGCTACAGACAGGGAGTCCTGGGATGACCTCGTGCGGTATTTGCAGGTATGGACCACGTTTTTTTATGACGTCATCGTCTTATACACTATTATTTTTGGTTACTCTTTAGATTAGACCCTACAAATAAAACTTAAAATAGCGAAACGAAAACTGCTTTCCCTCTACGTTTTGTCTATAGTGAACACAAATGATTTTATTTCTAGACTTCATTATAGTAATTTTACAATACAAAACATGGTTTTCTGGACTTATTTATAGTAACTAAATAAGTACTACTGATGGTGGTCCTTGTGTGTCTGGCCTTAATTTTTTTACTTTTCATGTTTAGATTTAGATTGTCATTATCAAGTCTGGAATTTTCAAAGACCTCGTAAATTCAGACCAAAACTAACACATTTCTCCCCCAACAGATGGCTCGCAAGAAGGCACGCGAATCCTACATCGAATCGGAGCTTATCTACGCATACGCACGCACGGGTCGCCTAGCCGACTTAGAGGAGTTCATCTCAGGGCCGAACCACGCGGACATACAGAAGATCGGCGACCGCTGCTTTGATGACAAGATGTTTAACGCGGCCAAGCTGCTGTACAATAATGTCAGCAATTTTGCGCGCTTGGCTATCACCCTTGTGCATTTGAAGGAGTTCCAGGGTAAGTTGTGGCTGTTTTACTTTTTTTTGTGGGTTAATTTCTCAGTAGCCGCCATTGAGTCTGGATTTGCGCCCGGTAGATGGCAATAGGCTCGCCCCCTATTCGACTAAGACGTGTAAGACGAAGAAAAGTTATAAGACTCAAACATACCCTGGGAAATGTGGGAATAAGTCATTGCAGGCATTCTCCACTAAAGACAGCATATTTAGACCTTGATTTCCTGTTTGGCAGAAATATCAACATAATTATTATTTCTTCGTACGCAAAATAATCAGTTGCGGCCAATAGCCCGTAATACAATAATTACCAATCTAATAGTAGTGGTTTAAAATGACTTGAATTTGATGACTGAAATGGAAGTCAATTTTAACCTACTTCTAATACATCATCCTTTGAGCCTTTTCCCAACTATGTTCGGGTCGATTTCCAATCTAACCAGATACAGCTGAATACCAGTACTAAACATACCTTACCCCCGTTCAGGAGCCGTGGACAGTGCTCGCAAGGCAAACTCGACGCGCACATGGAAGGAGGTGTGCTTCGCGTGTGTGGACGCGGGCGAGTTCCGACTGGCGCAGATGTGCGGCCTGCATATCGTGGTGCATGCCGACGAGCTGGAGGATCTCATTAATTACTACCAGGTGAGGGCTCATACATTTTGGAAACCTAGTAAGGTGCACTGATGGCAGGTGGAGCAAAGCTGAAAGAGAAGTGTTGGTCGTCCGGCGGCAAGATGGGTAGACGATATTGTTGCCATCGCGGGAATATCCTGGATGAGGCTGCCACAAGAACGAGGAGATTGGCACCAGAAAAGAGAGGTCTATACCACCCAGCAGTGGGTGAATTCGGGCTGTGGATAATGTTGATATTCCACAAGAGAATTTACAGTATGTGACACCAAGTAGCGTTTAGCTAAAGATCTAGCATAACCTTCGTCAGAAGATAACTGCTATGGCCGTTTTCACCTGTTAAAAATACATGTCGTTTCTCCTACTTCCTTTTTAATTTTCCCTTATAACCGACTGATGACAAGAACTTGTATTTGTTTTTTCACATAATTAAATCGTATTTACATGTTCCCAGGACCGCGGACACTTCGACGAGCTGATCAGCCTGCTGGAGGCCGCGCTGGGGCTGGAGCGAGCACACATGGGCATGTTCACCGAGCTCGCCATACTCTACTCCAAGTACAAGCCTGCCAAGATGCGGGAGCATCTCGAACTCTTCTGGTCGCGCGTTAATATTCCCAAGGTGAGACTTTTAATACTGCATTCGGTTTTTAGCTTCCAGATATCCTACTAATAAGTTTGTAAGGATGTATGTATGGATGGATGTTTGTTACTCTTTCTCGCAAAAACTACTGAACGGATGTGGATGAAATTTAGAACACAGATAGTTTATAACCTGGATTAACACATAGGATACTTCTTATCCCGGTAGTGTAATCCCGTTGGACAATTATCGAACTCCACGCGGGCGAAGCCGCTGGCACAAGCTAGTAACTTATAAGTGTTTTAGCAGTCATAGCCTAGTGGCATGACCGTTGGACTGCCAAGTCGTACGGTCTTGAGTTTTAAACCAAGGCACGCACCTCTGATTTTTCGAATTCAAGTGCGTATTGTATAATTATCACTTACTTCAGTGAAGGAACTGTCGTGAAATTAATTTGAATACTGGACTAAAATGAACAAAACTCTAGTCTCATCGATAACTCGTACTATACTCACTTGTTCAGTAAATGGCACCATTTCGCTGTACAACACTATTCAGACTGGATTTAAGCTAGTAATTATCTAAAACTGGTTCCAAACGGTGTTTTCCCGTCATTAATATATTTGTTTGCGAAAATTCTAGGTGCTACGCGCAGCGGAATCAGCCCACCTATGGTCGGAGCTGGTGTTCCTGTACGACAAGTACGAGGAGTATGACAACGCCGCGCTCACCATGATGCAGCATCCCACCGAGGCCTGGCGCGAGGGACACTTCAAGGATATCATCACTAAGGTATACCCCTGACTTTATTAACCGACTTCCAAAAAGGAGGAGGTTTTGTACATAGCGTTTATAGTACTCCAATATCTATGCAAATGGATGGGGCTGCTGATTATGATAATGATAGCGCAGCTGATACGCAATCACGATGGAGAAAATGATTGTTTCTATCACACCTTTCTGATACCTGCTGTAGAGACATAGAAATTATACTGTATATTGTTCATCATACAAATTACAGGTATAAAAAGTACACGTTATACATAGCCTGACACAATGGGTGACCACCATTGAATGGATTTGATGGACATGTTTCATTTAAAGCTCACTACTAATTATAATTGTAAACAAATGTGAAATAGATACTTCTTCTGCCTAAACTATTGAAGCTGAAAATGTAATACATGTTGTTTTAACAAAACTTTTGAGTGACCAAAGTTATCGACACATAATCGGCTTCAGCTGTTTAGAAACAGCTGTGTAAATCCATCTAAAAGTAGTGAATAGTCGGAAGTGGTATCAAATCGAGTCGCCTAAACTGAAACAAAGCGAATAACATCCTTTTTGCTTCTATAAAATAAGCGACAAGTCCAGCAGGCACTAGTCTATTGGCGAACCCAGAACTAAAAACTTTATGAATCCCCGCAGGTCGCCAACATGGAGCTGTACTACAAAGCCATCCAGTTCTACCTGGACTTCAAGCCGCTGCTGCTGAACGACCTGCTGCTGGTGCTAGCTCCGCGCATGGACCACACGCGCGCCGTCACGTTCTTCTCCCGCGCCGCGCACTTGCAGCTCGTCAAGGCGTACCTTCGCTCCGTGCAGAGCCTCAACAATAAGGCCGTCAATGAGGCGCTCAACTCCTTGCTCATTGATGAGGAGGATTATCAGGTATGTGGTCTCTTTTGGTGCAACTCTAGAGGTGTATACGCCGTTGCTCTGGTGGTCACAAGGACTACTACTGAATATTAGATACTGGGTTATTTTTTAAAACAGGTCAAATTCCCACACTAGGAATTTCTCTTGTTTTGCGGGTGCGTTTTTTTTTAGCTGTTCCCGTACTAGGAATTTCTCCTTTATTGGGGGTGCGATTACAAATCTTTAAACTCACATACATAAACAACTAGACCAGGAACAACTACAAATAATTGTTCCGTGCGTTGGCCGAACCCGCGACATGCGAAGCAACTGTCAATCGCTCAGCCACTGCGCCAAAAGTATCGTCATGTTTTCTCATCACACTGGTATTTTTCACTAACCCAGTGTTCTCACCTGGTTGCGATTATAATTTGTGACGTGTAATGTGTTATTTACAACCAATTTACAAAATTAATGTCATGATCATTTATCTGCCTAACCCTACTAGCAATACATTCAAGTCGTGATGTTTTATTTAAATATTTGTTTGTTGCAGGGTCTACGAACATCAATAGACGCGTTCGACAACTTCGACACGATCGCGCTCGCGCAGCAGCTAGAGAAACACGAACTCACCGAGTTCAGAAGGATCGCCGCCTACCTTTACAAAGGTAACCACTACTTCAATAGCCTGTCAGACCGTTTTCGACTCATGAAACAAACCTTTATTATTTCGACTAGCGATCCGCCCAGGCTTCTCACGGGTGCAATGTATAATAAATATAAAACCCTTCCTCTTGAATCACTTCTATCTATTGCTGAAAACTGCATTAAACTCCGTTGCGTAGTTTAAAAGATCTATTATACTATGTAAGGATTTAAGAATATATTCGTAAAACGTGGAACTTTTTCGTTTAAATCTCCGTAACTAGGAAGCACACAGGTATAGTCCAGTACACAAAAAGGCTTTCATCATCTGCCTAGCCTTCTCCCAACTGTATTGAGGTCAGCTTCCAGCCTTACCGGATGTAGCTGAATTTCATTGTTTTAAATGGAGCGACTGCCTATCTTACCTCCCAGTTCGTATTACCCGCTTTGGTAAGACTGGTTATCAGATTTTCGGGTCGCTGACTACCTGTAACGACTGCCAAAGGTCTACAAATGATAATCGGGACCCAACGGCTCTTTTAACACCCATTATTTTATCCCAGGCAACAACAGATGGAAGCAGAGCGTGGAGCTGTGCAAGAAGGACGCGCTGTACGCGGACGCCATGGAGTACGCGTCCGAGTCGCGCTCCGCTGAAGTCGCCGAGGAACTGCTCAACTGGTTCCTGGAACGAGACAACTACGAGTGCTTCTCTGCCTGTCTCTACCAGGTGAGGGTTTTTTTTATCGAATAGATGCTGTCTGTAACGGAGCATGTTTGGCCGTCGGCGTCGGTCAATGGCCGAATGCTGTGGTTGAGAATACACTAGCGGGATCTCGTGACGTTGAACCGTTACGGTGGGGCAACGGTTCAACGTCACACAGGCAGTTTGACGTGACTTCACGACACGCTGTCCCGGTGAAACCCGAGCCTCAACAGTTTAACCAATATCAAATGCTATCTTGTTCATTCTTGCCTTTCACTCGGCATTCTTCTCTCTGAAGTCATCCGAACACAAAATATATCAAAAGTGAAAATTAAAATCATAAATGTACTGATCCAACTTACACTTCGCGTCTTTTATTATTATCATATTTTATTTCAGTGTTACGATCTATTGAAACCTGACGTCGTCATCGAACTTGCGTGGAGACATAACATCATGGACTTCGCCATGCCCTTCCTTATTCAGGTAAATATTTTTAATTTGTATATTGCGAGAATATTTATTGAATATGTAATTCACTCACTGCTGCACTCAGAGAGCGTTAATGATTACTTAGGCCATCACTCAGTAAAGATTTTGACAGTTTTGTCATACAAAAGTATGTCAAATCTTAATCTAAGTAACGGCTCAAGTAATTTGACGGCACGGTTAGCGCAGTGGCTCAAGCAATGGTCTGCCGCGCTGCGTGTCGCGGGTTCGATCCCCGCACGGAACAAATATTTGTAAGACCTACAGATAGTTAAAAAAAAAATCGTGTATTTCCAGACCGTCCGCGAGCTAACAACGAAGGTAGAGAAGCTAGAAGAGGCGGACGCGAAGCGCAGCACGGAGAGCGCCGAGCACGAATCCAAGCCTGCCATGATCATGGAGCCGCAGCTCATGCTCACTGCCGGTATGTCCTCTCCCGGTAAACTATCTTCCTACTTACTTGTTGTGCACCAAGCTTGATAATATGCAATAATAATATCCCAGTATAATTTATTTATAGCAGCAGTGGTTCATTAGTATTGGTGATGACTTTGGTTCGAACCCAAGGAGGCACTGTTATTTATTACATCATCTTAGGATGATGCTTTCAAAAGGTTAAGGAACACATTGTCCACAATCGTAATTCACCCTTTGCTGTGTATGGGTCTAACTTTGCTTGTTCAAGAGTTCTGTGGTAAAAACAAAACAGGATTTACGATTTGTTTGTCATACCGCTTTTAGACTTATCAGCACCATAATGTTACTGACCAGAAACATATCCTAAAGCATCCCTTATTTCCACAGGTCCATCGATGCCGTACAACCCTGTCGGCGCGCAAGCATCCCCGTACGCGTACGCAGCGCAGGCGCCGTCACCCGCGCCCTACCACGGCTACGGCATGTAGGCGACCAACGCACCGACCCGACCCAGCAAGTGGGAACAAATGCTCTGATAACACGACACACAGTGCATACTAAAACTATTCTATGCAGTAAGGAAAATAATCGTTTGACGCGACGTTGATTCGTCCAATGACACACGGTTCTTTCCTCACACGACCCCCTCAAGGGCTGATTACAAGGAATATGCGCGTTATCAGGTGCTTTGTCCCGTTGCGAGTCGTGTCCAGCCGGTGACCGTGAGCCAGTGCCGAGTGACGCATCTCTATGCGCTCGCGACCGCCCCCTGCCGGCTTCGCGTAGGACTTATGAACTAGCCTAAGTTTTCTACTCAAAGTGCGGGTTATTTTTCTATACGCCGAGGCCTAACGTTATAGTGTTTCCTTTGCGTCCCCTGTAAAAAAAAAGTATTACGACAGACGGTCGGAAGTGCATAGAGTATAAAATTAAAAAAGTTATGCGTAGTTTAGCCGTCGGGCCGATACGTCAAATAAAATATTGTTAGCCTGTACAAATTATATTAATATATTTGATTGCTAAATAGCTCTCATTACAACAAAGTGCTTTATTTTTTAATCGTGTATGAGAGTTATATAGATATCATGAAAATTGTCGCTTGCGATTAATATTAACTTCGTTTAGAGCGGTCACTTAAACATTAATATGTTAACGCGATTCATAATCGAATATTAAATGTTCAGCAATCATGTACCTATTGTGTAGGGTTGTAACGAGTTGCGGGCAACGTCATTTACTTTGTATGCAAGAACTTGTATCATCCATTAGCTAGTTATTTATAAAGACATTTCTGTTAATCTCATTGTAGTTCTCAAAGAAACGTTTGTCGTTAATGCATGTCAAATACTCTGTTAATTCGCTTAACTCGTTATAGCCCTATGTGTATCTAAAATTAGATAAATTAATATTGTAAAATACTTGGTGTACTTGAGAATAGATGCTGTTGTCACTGAATAGAGCGACCAAGAGTAGTGTGTCATGAGGTGCTTACAAACGTCCGAATATCACACCCCACCGGGGAACTCGCCCAACCAGGTTACAACTGTCTCAAGAGTCAGCTCTACAAGTAAAATATTCGTCAGTGACCAGCATTATCTGACCCCTCGTATGATGAAGAAGGGGGCAAATGGTATGAGAAGAGGAGTCGTGTAATGCTGGTTTCTAACTGTACTATTAAACAATGTTGGGTGTGGAATTTAGACGTCTATAGGTATCTTTACCGCCACTAGGTGCATACGACATGTAATATACGTTTATGTACATAGTGGAAACGAGGACACCAGAATGTAAAATTTTATTAAAAATTAATAATTGACAAATTACATTTGAAATTAGCAATTAGTGTAAAATCTTTATCAATATTTTTTTATTATTTTGTTAATCAATATTATGAGAATCACATTCTTTTTAAAACTGGGGCATCTAGAATCTATTCATGTTGACTGAATAGATTTCGGTTTTACCCAACACAGTTAAATATGTCGTGCAATAATTTGGTTAAAACAATTCTGAAATAATTGTAACAAGATATTCTAAACATCAATATATAATAATATTGTTATATGTATATATTTTGATCCGTATGAGCCAGTTGAAATTAACTGAAACATTATAAAGGCCGGTTTCCGAGTTACAGTTAATCTACGGTAAATGAAATATTTTCTAGATACGTTTAGGTTTAGTTTAGGCGGAATTAGTGGTACGAAGTTATTTTGTGTAATGTGTGAACGTGCGAGTTTCGAGTACACGCGTGATGCTTCAGCCTGCGTTGTCGTTGAGATGTTGATGCCTTGACTAGATAACTCATAATATATCGGCGACATGCGACACAGACAGGCACCGGCGACACATTCAACTTGTCACACGTAGAGAATATTTTTATGTAATGAGCGGTGCCCGACACGTCATATTGTTACGCCAATGTAACTTTACGGTTGCGAGTTGCAAATAAAATATAATCATTGATGTTAAATGATTCATTCAAATCATTCCTATCATTAACAATCTACGACCGATATAGTCACGTGTCGGTCATAACATTGTTATAGTTCGTTTTCACTTTCTTTCGTAATAAAACAAATTTTATTAACTTAAAATACAGAAAGGAAGTTCATTGTTTATTATTAGCATTGTATTTATTCATGTATGATACTGTTTCCCTGAATTTTATTATTGTAAGATTATATTATATGAATAAATGAAACTGAATTTAATTTTTATCTTCCTGCCCCCAAAACACACAGTTTCTGAAGTCAGCATGAAGTATTGAAAATATGAAATTTGACTCTGGAGCAGGCGTGATGTTATGGTATGTGTAGTACCTACCAGAGTGACTGACTGATCACCCGAAACATGTTGCTAACACAGCACGCCGCCTGGCGCCAGGCATCCAATAAACATAATTCCGCCGAAAGAACTTCCATAGTTGTCCAGCTAATAACAATGTGTCCATCTCCAGAATACACGAACACCTCCCAGTGTTAAAACCAAAGTTCATTCACACTAATCCGTCAAAGACGAATCGTCTTTTTCACGAATCGTTATTTTGATTTGCATTATGAGTTCGTCCAAGACTGAAATCTGAATCACGAATTCAGTGTGAACATCTATTCGGATATTTTGATGAATCGTGAAAAAACTCGATTCCGTATGCAATGAACGTTCATCAGTCATTACGTATCGTCTTTTTTGACGAAACGTCGTTGACGGACCCAGTGTGAATGAGCCCTTACTTGAACTTATTTCACGTTGTCCGAATAGCCACTACTTGCCGAATAAATTCTAAAACAAAATAAAATCGTAGGTGGTGAAAAAAGCCTTTGGTAGTTGACAAAAAAAATCTAATTAGTCCGTCACATAGATTACCAAAAAAATATTCGACACGTATTTTTCCTTTTTGCACGTAAACCAAAAATGAACTAATGAAGACGAAAACTCGTGTGACGTCACTTCGCACTACATTTTTTACAACGTAGTGCCGTCAAAAGCCCCATTGACCTACAAAAAATTTCCTATCTCAATGAAAAGCCCCACTCCTGATCTTTGTCGCGTTATAACTTCGTCAATTTTTATTAATTTGATAAAAAAAAACCCATCCAATATTTTTCGATAATCTAACTGACGGACTAAACGGAATCATATTTTTTTTACCCAGGACACATCCCTTTTATTTATGTAGTACAACTTTGATAGCTCTTATCTCGAAAACGTGACAGGTATATTAATTATTGATGCTAGATATCCATTGAAGTAGTTTTTATCAGTGGCTAATCAAATCAAAGTTGTGCTGAAGATTATCAATCATTATTTTAGAACAGCTTGTCTTTAGCTGGCATCAATACAAACAAGTTTCGATCCATGTAAGTTTTATGAGTGGTTGCAATTTTCAAATAAAATGACGCAAGTAAAGCCAGCAAAGGCTTCATGAATACAAAAATCTTTTAACCTTTATTCAGCGATTCGCTTCTTGCTCTAGTACTTATTAGTTCATATCTATCTACTTATTACATTAATTAAAAACTATAAAATAAACTAAACTAACAATAAACTATAGAAAGATAGATAGTTAAATACAATGACTAATAAAAAGTATGGACTGGAAATACCTACAGAAAAAAGGTGCATACCTACGGAGCATAAAATGGCTGCCAATGCTAGGGTTGTAGCAATCATGAAATATAGTACTACTGTAACGAGTATCGATACTAGTATTACGAGTATTATTAGATATCACGGTTGTATTAAAATGAACAGTCCGTTGTAAAGTTGTAACAGAAAAATATGAGTAAATTTACTTACCTACAACCACTTTGAATAAAAAAAATTCTCAGGTATCGGATACCTGAGAATAAAATTTATTCAAAGTGGTTTTTCTGAATACAATAAATAAAGAATACTTTTTACCCGACTACGGAAAAGCCAAAAGGAAGGGTAATGATTTTGGCAGTGTATGTATTATGTTTGTATGTTCCAGCATAGCGCCTAAACTAATGAACACTTGTTCTCCCCACCACTGCGATATTTTTTTTTGTTCTAGACCATACCTAGGAACCCCCTAGTTACGGAGATATTGGTCAAAGTTCCAAATATTTCACAGTTGTTTTTGTTAATACTAGTTTTTCAGGTTATAACTTTACTTAAATTACCTCCATCACCCGTTTACTATTCATAGCATCCACTAGCCCAATGTGTTGCTACATTGAGTTTTACCGTAAAATATGATATTTGACCCCAATAAAAAATCGTTTCCCAGCAAAAAAATTGCGTAGGGGGGTACTTAGTTTGATGTTTCTGTACATCAAACTAAGTACCACCCTTGCTTGGTTGACGGCTGTGTTATGGGTTAATTTACACCCTGTATACGTTTAGATTGCGGTCAAACAGTTGTCGCGGTTAAGTCTTTGTTATTTACTCGTATTATATAACAAACCAACATTAAATTAGAATGTAACTAAAACTCAACTACGAATTAAATCGCAAACTAATAAGATCCTAGTGAAGAACAAATCTTCTAATAGTAAGAAGATTGTTTCTATTATGATTAACATACTGACTGGCGGAGTAAAATAAAAGGGGACTTTGTTTCTTGTCGCCAAAATTTGTATTCGTTACCAAGTTGTATCACATAGTAAATAGATCTATCGCCACGAAATATTTTCGTTCTCAGATAAACAAAAAGTGTTCAAAGATATGAATGATCAAATTAATGTTAATATAATAATGTGTAAAATAAGAGATGGATCACCAATAAAATTGTAGTGCAATAATAGGGTTTGTCAAACCCTATTATTCTACTGACTAAAAACCACCCATGTTCCTTCTTCGCTCTTGTGCCAAGGCCGCGTTATCTCTTTCGATAATCCTCAGGGCGGTCCCGCGCCCTGACCGGACCTGGCACGGTCACTCGAACAGATATCGTTTCAGCGCAGCGAAGGAACTAGTATCGGAAACTATTACGCAACGGTACAACACTATCCATGTTTGTAAACAAACGAATCAAATGATGAAATAACAAAAAGGTCTCTGGGATGGAAATAAACCCAATTATTAACACTTTAGCAATAAATTAATGATCACTTAGCATTTTTTCATCGAAAATGTATTACTCCTAGATTCTATTACAACACACACACACACATACACACATTTTTTTTTATTTTTTTTTTATTATTTTTTTTTCTTTTGTTTCTATTGCATGAAAACGACTACTAACCTATGCAAAGTCAATTGAGGTTGATTTTCAGTCCTTCTTGCACCACACTTCACAATACAACACGCAGGCATATTGAATTGCTGTTTCCTAACATATACACGCAGTTTAAGAGATAATCTCGTCGTAATTTTCTCACAAATCGCAATTTAACAAAAAGTAAACAACTATTTGACAGCACAACTACCACGAAACTCGTCGCCATCTTGTATCACAATATGTCGAAAACGGCACCCTACCTACTATTCTGTGACTCGCATATCCAAATGTTGCCATTGTGAGAAACAACTGAAATATTGTTGTCTCTTTCATCAAATACGATTACTGCATTAGAAAGAACGAACCAAAACTATATTTTACATTCTGTCTCCTATTTCACTCATATTTGTATAAGCAAGAATTGAATGAAGTTGTCAAACATTGCACACACACATTGACATTTCACGTGCACAGACGCGATTTTGGTTCACACAAATACATTGCGGATCGTACGCATGTTTGGTTACTGAAATGACATACAAACGAAAAAAGTACCACGTCGGGGACACCCACCTGAAGAAAAGGTGGAGAGTGAGGAATCGGAAGAAGGATCTTGACCAAATTGATGTAGATATCAAAGAAGGTACGTTTTGTTTACGAATGTGAATCCGTCACATGGCTTGTGTCAGATTTTGAGGTTAACATTTTATGTCGAGGACGAGGTAGGTCGCTTCGAAAACACTTGAAAGTTATTGATTTTATCCTGAGGGCTTCCTAAACGCAGAAACCACAATCGGATGATACCACAATCTTCATAATATACGTACTAGATTGGAAACAACTGTTTGTTTAAATTCAATAGAAGCTGTGTTTGTAACCAAAATATTTGTTTTCAGGAAACGCCGATAAGTTATTGAACCAAAGTGTAGATTTGGACCTGCCTGGCGCAGCACAGCACTACTGTTTACATTGTGCTAGATATTTTATCAATGAGCAGTCATTGAACGAACACTTCAAAACAAAAGTCCACAAGAGAAGATTGAAGGCACTAGAACTAGAGCCATACAGCATCGAGGAGTCGGAGCGAGCGGCAGGCCACGGTAGCTTTAAACAGGCCCATAAAAGGAAAATAGTCACACAGAACACTGACAAAACTGATGTAGATGGTGATGCAATTATAGAAGACATAAGCCCAAGTAAAAAGAAAAAACCAAATGAAAATGATTCGTAAAGGTTTTACTAACCTAATAAAGATACGGGATTGCAAAATCCTGCCAACAAGACACTCTGCTCTATTCATAAATGGTGCTAAAGCAACTGAAAATTTTGTTTACATAACTCCACATATTGATTTCTCTGAAAAAATAAAGCAAAAAGATGATTTACAAAAAGTGCTGCAAAGACGGAAAGCTGATATAGATTTGTCTAAAGTAGAAAACCTATGGCAAGTGTATGATGACCTTAATGCTAAAAAGGCAGAATATGTTAAACAAAAAGATGAACTATCAAGAGAACTAGGAAAACTAATCAAAAAAGAACCAGACGGTGAAACCACAAAGAAACTCAAAATGCAAAGTGATCTCATCAAAGAGAATATAAAGAAATTAAAAGTTCCTCTATGGTCAGCAGAAGAAGCTGCTATGGTGGAAGCACTAAAACTACCAAACAGTTTACATTCTCGCACACCAGATAAAAAAAATAAGATACTTTACACACATCTCTCACAGCCAAAGAGAAATAAAAACCATCTTAACATAGGTAAAAAAATGAATGTTCTTGACTTCAAAGGCAATGAAAATTACTATTTGGTTGGTAAAGGAGCAATATTTGAACTTGGAGCAAAATTTTTCTTTAGTAAGGTATTCAAAGATAAAAACTTTGTACAGTTCTCAAACCCAGATTTTGTGAAAAGTTTAATCATTGAGGGCAGTGGAAATGATCACACCAATCCTGATACAAGCTTCATTTTGCATCATAATGACGATTCTAAAGTTAATATTGACAGTCGTTTGCACCTTACCGGTGGAGGGTCGCTCTGCTCCTTTCTTGCATACCATGCTAAGAATGTGCTGTATGCTAAAGCCTTACCTCTGAAGTACTACACAATGGGCAGACAGTATAAACCATCATCAGAAGAACACAGTCTATTCCATGCCAGTCAGGCATCCGTTGTAGAAATCTTTGGAGCTACAAAAAGTGTGGAAGACCAAGACAAGATTCTTGAGGAACTAACAGACACGTTAAAACTTGCGTACAGTAGAATTGGGTATCACTTCCGCTTGAGCCTAATTTCGGCTGATAAGTTAGCAATGTGGGAATCACTCAGGCTGTCGGTGGAGATGTATTCAACATCGTTGCAAGATTACGTAGAAGTGGCCAATGTCTCATTGAGTGGAGATTTCATCAGTAAAAGGTTGCTGTTTATGTATCTTGAAAATAAAGAGCATCACTTTCCTCTTTTAATTTCAGGTACAATGTTGAATGTACCAAAGTTTTTAGCTTGTGCTTTGGAGCAAGACGAGCCGTTTACTGTGCCCGACTTTGTTAAGATTGAAAGATATTTATATATGGAAGTGCCAGCCAGAATACCATCAAAATGGGAGAAGCCATCCTTTAAGTCTTTTTTTAATTAATCCATTCTTGCAATTAGTATCTACTCAATGTTTGACATAGTCTGTCTGTTCACAGTTCTTTTACTCACTTACTGCAGTACTGTCTAAATAATTGTGATCTTTATTGTTGTCGAATAAGGTTGCCTCTTGCAATAAGGTTGCCTCTTGATGAGATAAAATAACTGTGGAAAGACTGAGATAGTGTTTATGTTGTATTATTATAATTATATCTATATTTTGTTTTGTGTACTTTTGTTAAGTGCTCTAAGTGATATATCAGAATAAAACTACAACTTTATCTGTAAAAGTAGTTTATTTTTTATTTCCATTTATCTTTTAGCATTTTCAAATCCGGCTTTGATGGAGTCACTTCAGTTTGATATTATATCGTGTGTTCCTCTGTGGCCGGACCACAGTTTAGTACTCAGATGCTATAGTTCGAAATAATACCTACCTAAAGTCTACTTTCGTCGGAATATATATATACCTATATTTAGTACCTCAAGAGATATCTTTTTAATTAACAATTTATGTGGTCCGGCCTCCAGGCAGTGCTCTCTGGCCGCGCCACATCAAATTAAATAGAGTATAATGAACTATTAATAAATCAATATCCCGAAAAAAACTACCTAAAGAGTACCTTGCATACGACAAATATGGTCCAATAAACCCCTTTAGTTAAGGAGTTATTGGTCGTAGAGTGTGGTCCGGCTGGAAGGTATACTCTGCAGCAAGTCAATTTTGCAATACTTAATATTAACTATCCATAAATCAGTTTCAATAATAGTACCCTTTCTCTACTCTTCGTTGATATTTTTTTCTCTCAAGAAACTATTCATTTTGATTAATTAACCTTTAAAATATGTGGCGCGGCTAGAGAGGATTACTTTCAGCAAAAATAACGAAATATGCTTTATTTATTTATGCCATCGAAAACTGCATAATAAGTACTTCATCAAAAGGCCTGGACTTTGTCTATAAACTTTTATTTTAATTACCCACAATGATTTTGAAAAAGGTGTACTTTTTGGTTTTTGTATTCCTATCTACCTTAGAATAGTTAGTAAATTTGACGAAGTAAATGAAAATTTTGGTTTGAAATAAACAATAAGTACCTATACAAAAAACAAATATATATTTTCATAATCAAATAATAACAATTGTTAATACAAGGTGTTGTAAATGACGGAAAAGTGTTTTATATAACAAACTACTACCTTAATAGTTAGTAAATTTGACGAAGTAAATGAAAATTTTGGTTTGAAATAAACAATAAGTATACAAAAAACAAATATATATTTTCATAATCAAATAATAACAATTGTTAATACAAGGTGTTGTAAATGACGGAAAAGTGTTTTATATAACAAACTACTACCTTAATAGTTAGTAAATTTGACGAAGTAAATGAAAATTTTGGTTTGAAATAAACAATAAGTATACAAAAAACAAATATATATTTTCATAATCAAATAATAACAATTGTTAATACAAGGTGTTGTAAATGACGGAAAAGTGTTTTATATAACAAAAAACTAAAGTCAATAGATTAAATTTAAGCATTTAACCCTTTAAACAAGAAATAACAATGAAAAAAAGAGTGTACTAAAACCGCGTATTCAAAATATAGAATATCAATATTACAAATAAAGGAGCTTTGAAGTTATTTTCCAACTTTAATATGCAAGACCTAAATTAAAAATAATCATTTTGATAAAAATAAGTTAAAATTTACAATTTTGCGTATAAAATACAATGAACATTCATTTGCTGGTTTTTAGTCCTTGTAGCTTTAGTACTTAAATCATCATATGTTTCCCAAGTATCATCCAGACGCTTGCAGTGAGCGACGTAATGGCGAATATTTGGTAAATATTCAATCACTGACAACAGTGTAAATAATTTTCCTTGTAATGTCATAGTGTCTGGAATGTCATTTAAATCAACGCCTAAATCAATTTCAAATATTAATAAATCATTCAATGTGTAGTTAATAATTTGTTTACCGGTACCTACATTTTACACCGTCGTCATTACTTTTATCACATAGCACACCTGAATCAATCTCTAACATTGTTTGAGCCGATTCTTCAAGGGCTGAAATGCCTTTATCAGACAAAATTAGTTCATTCAGTGGCATGTACGAACATACTCGTTGAGATGTGGAGTTGTTCTGACTGCATTGTGTATTTGTGCATCGTTTTTCCGATCTAACTATAGGAATATCTTTTAATAAAATTTTGTCTAAAACAAAAGTAATATTCGACATACAATTTATGATCGTCAAGACATTTGTGATTGTTTTGTCAAAATAATATTTGTTTATAATATTGGCTCGTATGCTGTATAAATTTGTGGGATCTTTATTAGCAAGAGACTTAATAAGTGTCATAAAACCGGATGTTTTTGTTTCTATTAGTTTGCGGATGTTCATTCTATCTATATATGCAACTGCTAAAGATTGCACCAGACAATCGAAGGCACAAGTATTTTCTACAACTACGCCTTTAATACCAGTTGAACTACTACTTCCATTTACCAAAACATCGACCGACTTATTTTTGGACCTCATCTCTCGCTTTTGTTTTTCCTGTTTTCCTATAGCCAGGCCTCGCCAGTTCTCTAGAAGGATGGGTTCATCAGACATGACAGATTCTTGCGAAAAGTCACTTGACTCAACTTTAGCTTTTTCAGTAGCCTTTGTTTTCTGTTCACTAATATCATCACTAAATTTGTTCTTTAAATCCCCAGATATATATTCATGGTGCTTCATTAGGAATTCGTCCACCCGTAGTCTGTCGTTGGGATTTTTCAAAAGTGTTTTAATATTTTTGAAATAACTTTCCACGTCTGAACTGGTTGATGTCACATTTTCTGTATAAACAAATGACAACATCACATTTGCCCAAATTGGCAATCTAGACATTAGCCTCTTGAAGGTATTAATAAAATCAGGTAAGTAATATAAGTTTTCATATATCGTTTTTATCTCAGATAATTGCAATTCAAGTGAAACTTTGTCAACTTTCATGGTGAATTCTTTCATAAAGTCTGAGGTAACATTTTCAATTTCTTCTGAGTTGAGTAGGTCGTTAATAATTGTATTTACTTCCTCATTCACCCTGACCTCATCATCATCTTCGTTTTCTCTATTTGTATTATCTGTGTCTGTCTGTAGCAACTTCTGTAAGCTTTGGTTACATAATGTAGGATGGCCGTTAGAATCTTTTCCTGTGTATCTATTAAGTGCAATAACAATAAGATTTTCCATTATCAATTTGATTTCGCCGAACGATGAAGAATCTTTGATTTTGCAAATATATTTTATATAAAATTTCATAACCCTTTCGTCAACGTATTTAAAACATTGGTAATTATAAAGTGTTTTCACAAAATGCGACGTGTCCAAGCGAATAAGGCAATGATTTGTTTTTATTTTTTCTTTTTTCATTAGGACATCAAAACAATATGCAATATAATCCTTGGTAGATTCAAAGTCAGTAAAAGCTTTAATGATTGCTCCAACTAATGCTGCCGAATCATCGCAAACTACTTCATCAGGAGTTTTCTTGGTGCCTATCCATTGTTTGAGCCATTTGTAAATATTTTCTAACGTATGCAAATCAGTTATCATTTGAGTTACCGGCACACAAGAATTTCCTGTTTGTAATACAGCCACGTAAAGAAAAATGTGCTTAGCCACATATATTTGTGCAGGATCTCTAGGAGGATTTATTTTTTTAAATATGGACCCTGTAGCGTCAATACTGAGCTTTATTCTTTTATTACAATTGACAAGGTGACAATAATATTTTTCTTGTAGATCCGTCCAATAATATAAAATGAAAGGCAAAACACAAAATAATCGAATCACATTCTTGTATAAAGTACTACCCATAATCCATAATGAAAGTACAACATTCTTGTCCAAATAAGCTTCGTGTTTAGATCGGTGCCTTATATTCTGCAATGCCTTTAATGATGGTACAAATGGTGGCTCATAGGTGTCATCTTCGTTCATGACTTTGTTCACTATTTTGTTCCGAATTACGATTGCATGTTCATTAATCAGTTTTTCAGACAGCTCTTCTTTTTTCTTTTTAGTCAATTTATTTTTTATCTTTGGATCATGCACAATATTTAAATCACCTACCTCAATAATACATTTGATTTTAGCATGAGTTTCTGACGCTTCTGTTGACTCCGCTCTAATTTTAGCTCCACATTGCTTACAATAACCACTGAATCGAATATTGTAATCAACAGCTGAACTGCGTTTAAATATCCAAGTACATTCTCGCTTTGTTTCCTTCCATAAAATCTCACTCATAACGTTTGTCCACTTATGTTGAGGTAAAACTGTCTTCTTGTGCCGTGTTACTGATGGTCTATCTTTATCTGTTCGCGAACAATAGCTAGTGACTGGTTTTATATTTTGCCAATCGGATAATGATATTTCAAAATTCTCAACGGCATATTTATCTTGTACTGAAGATTTTGGTGAATCAAACTCTTCAGATGACAAATTATCGTCATATTCTGGAGAAGACCTCTGTTTCACTGTATTATTGAAGAAATAATCAAAATTCTTTTTTAAAGAAAGATAAATAGCTTTCACGCTCATTCGACATGACAAGTTTTTGCGAATATCAAGAAAAATCTTACTTGATGGTGGTGGCAGCAAATCTTTATCTTTTAGTTGGTCTTCATATCTCACGAACTCTGATTTTTGTTCATCAAGGGAAACTGATAGCACTTTTCCGCGTTTTTTCTTGTTTTCACTCATTTTAGCGGTTATAATGGCCGATACAAAGGAATAGAAACAAACTACTAAAGTAAAAATATATTCAAGCTATGATGATAAAATAATAACAAACTACCCCCGTACGTAAACTATTGTAATAACGCCTGCACATTCTGCTAACATTGTAACGCATATCCTATTAACTTGTAATACAAATTGCTAACAAAATATTGGAGGGCGTTCAAATTTACACAAAGTTCCACAAATTTTTTATTGTTTATTTTAAACCAAAATTTTCATTTACTTCGTCAAATTTACTAACTATTCTAAGGTAGATAGGTAAACAAAAACCAAAAAGTGCACCTTTTTCAAAATCATTGTGGGTAATACAAATAAAAGTTTAGAGACAAAGTCCAGGTCTTTTGATAAAGTACTTATTATGCAGTTTTCGATGGCATAAATAAATAAAGCATATTTCGTTATTTTTGCTGAAAGTAATCCTCTCTAGCCGCGCCACATATTTTAAAGGTTAATTAATCAAAATGAATAGTTTCTTGAGAGAAAAAAATATCAACGAATAGTAGAGAAAGGGTACTATTATTGAAACTGATTTATGGATAGTTAATATTAAGTATTGCAAAATTGACTTGCTGCAGAGTATACCTTCCAGCCGGACCACACTCTACGACCAATAACTCCTTAACTAAAGGGGTTTATTGGACCATATTTGTCGTATGCAAGGTACTCTTTAGGTAGTTTTTTTCGGGATATTGATTTATTAATAGTTCATTATACTCTATTTAATTTGATGTGGCGCGGCCAGAGAGCACTGCCTGGAGGCCGGACCACATAAATTGTTAATTAAAAAGATATCTCTTGAGGTACTAAATATATATATATATTCCGACGAAAGTAGACTTTAGGTAGGTATTATTTCGAACTATAGCATCTGAGTACTAAACTGTGGTCCGGCCACAGAGGAACACACTATTATATCGTATTCAAATTCAGTTCTGGTCCATTTGGGCAGAGTTTGGTCCTCTCTGATTTCGAGAGTTCTGTCCTGTGTGATTATCTTCATATGCCCAGTTTTGGTCACCAGCACTATTGTATGATTCCTGGAAGATAAACATTATCAATATTATTAAGACTTACAATACTAGCCTATAGAATCGGGCCTCTCTCGGGAAGTGGGCTGGCTTTCACCTTGGTCAGAGGCTAAGTATTGCCATAAAGTACTCTGTGGTATTGCCATACAACGTGGCAACACCGCCAGTCTTGGCACATTTTTAGAATTTGTTACAATTAATTATTTCAGAATAAAATGTAAGAAATAAGGGTTATTCCCGCTCGGTAACACCCTTTCGTCAACACTGTTGACGATCGGGAAAAAAAAGTTTCGTTCGTTCACAGTGTTGACGAACGCTACGTATTATTTCGGGTAATTCCCGTTCGGTAACACCTTTCGTTCATGTCGTCAACACTGTTGACGATCGGGAAAAAAAAGTTTCGTTCGTTCGCAGTGTCCATGAATGCTGGTTTTTATTTTTAAAATATGGAAATAAAAATAAAACATGTCATGGATTTTTAAAATGTTTTATTGGATTATGTTAGACCTTTTAAAACACAATTAACTAGAAAATAAAAATGGCCTTATCATGATTGTGCATTTCATTCATCATTCCCACTAGTTCTACGATAAAGAGTGTAACAAAATCGTAAAACCAGCGGGACTCAAGTTTCTCATTCGTTCTATCACACAGTTTAGGGTACAATTACGGCACAAACTACCAGGAGAATAGACTACTATGACTACTATACTTTTTATTTCCATATTTTAAAAATAAAAACCAGCATTCATGGACACTGCGAACGAACGAAACTTTTTTTTCCCGATCGTCAACAGTGTTGACGACAGGAACGAAAGGTGTTACCGAACGGGAATTACCCGAAATAATAAGTAGCGTTCGTCAACACTGTGAACGAACGAAACTTTTTTTTCCCGATCGTCAACAGTGTTGACGAAAGGGTGTTACCGAGCGGGAATAACCCAGAAATAATGAAAAAGACAAACAATAAAAAAAAGGTAGCACTCCGGGAGTGCCGGCAGAAGTGAAAACTTCAATATTAACTTTCAAACTCGCGTCAGGGTCACGTGATGCTGATCGAAAAAGCGTAAGATTTTTCGATCAGCATCACGTTTTCATTTTCATCAGCGTCAGTTTTTACCCATACAAAAAAAAGTTAGCTCAGCGCCGCTAAAGAAGTTTTCACTTCAAAAAACTTGTGAAACAATTCGTACTTTCATCCCCAATATTTATGGTATGGGCAAAAATAAAAGAATCGCAATGAAGGAGAGATCATGCATGCGCCTTTCGGCTTCGAACGGCGCAATGTTACACCCATTAAAAAATCTTTTATGTCCACATGGGGACGCTCAATAACATACCTAGTTCCGTAGTTTCCTTTCGGAATGGACACAAATATGGAACTCAACTCCTTATATAAATTCGGACGTTTAGTTTCCAACTGGTGATCCGGTAGGTGCCTGAAAATACCCAGATTAATTATTAATATCTGGCCACGTCTGTCGTAGGTCCAATAAGCTGTGGGCCAAAATAACCACTATGTAGCGCCCTGACAGCCAGAAGGCAACGCGCAGACCTCGTAGAAGATGGCGGGTGAGCTGGACCAAAACAACGACCATTGGCCCGTATTAGCCGGATTAGCCCTGGATCGAATGATCGGCCTGGGGCCTTTGCCCAGCAGTGGTATAATCTGGAACTATTCGAGGTACCTATATAAACGAATGTTGAGTCTATTTTAGAACATTTATGTTATTTCCGCTAAAACGAATGTTTTTAATCAATTTAATACTACTGAAAAAATAATTGCATTTCAAAATGACAACTAATAAAGTTACCTATAGAAATGTTTAAAGTCGTAGAACGAATCAAACTTATTATGACGTGTAGGTGTTGAAGTTATTTATCAAAAAAAAAAAAAATTATTTACATTACGTGTTTGGAAACATAAGTATGAACACAGTTACCTCTCTTCCGATTTCAGCAATTCGATCAATTTTTCAATGAGCTCCTCTTGCATGCTCACTTTATTGTATGTGTTAAGTATTTGCATCAGTTTATTTTTGCCAGCGTCCACTTTCTTCAGCGGCTGGTCTGGCAGGCTGTTGCCGAAGCCGACACAGGCTTCCTTGTGAGTGATCACCTCATCACTGGCGTTGCTGTATGATGATATCGTTGGCGCAGCGCTCCTGGAATAACAATTTTAATTAGTATCATTTTTAGTTTTTATTTTTTTTATTTTTTTTTATTTGAGTAATCTTCGGTTTTATTCCTACTATGTTGAGAATAGCTTCCAATCTAACTAGATTTGCCAGGGTTCGAAGTGAAAACTATCTTGATATTTGTACCTTGATAATGATAATAACAAAGTCACTTTCACACTTGTTTCTTCCAGTCTCCACTTGTTTTTTCCAGGCGTTAAGTCTCCAGTGACCTTTTTTTTTTTTTTTTTTTCCTTTTTGGTGGGTGGAAAATCATCAAATGACCCCCCCCGCTCTTGGGCAGAGCGAAGGGGAGTGTCAGACTTCTACTGACTAAAAACCGAACACACGGGGTTGCAACAGTCGCTGTCTCCATGCCGCCATGAGATCGCGCCGGAGGTCTGTCCGCCGCGCAGCAATGTGCCGCGGCAGCAGAGTGACCCCCCGGTGTAGCGCCTCCGCGCGCCACTCATGTAGGCGCGCGAGGACTATCGCCTCCAGATCCCACGGCGGCAATCCGGCTAGGAGATTCGCCGCCTCGCGGGAGATCGTGCGGTACCCGCGGACAAGCCTTACGGCCATGACCTTTTGGGGCGCGTTCAGGTAGTGGACGGCCCGCTTCCTCACGGCACGCGCCCACACCGGGGCCCCGTAAAGGGCCATGGACCGCACGATCCCCGCATACAGCCTACGGCAGGAGGCGTTTGGCCCCCCCAGATTGGGCAAGAGCCACCTAAAGGCAGCCGCGGCCCGCTCCAGCCTGGGAGCCAAACGTCGGAAGTGCTCCACGAAGTTCCACCGGCTGTCGAGGACGAGTCCGAGGTACTTTAAAGTACACTCGACGCCGATGGAAACCCCTCCCACCGATAGCTGGGATCCCGACGGTGGCACATTCCCACGCCCATAGAAGCACATCTCCTCGGACTTGTGAAGTGCCACCTCGAGACCCAGCTGCCGGATCCTCTCCACGACTGTTTCAACCCCGCGTGTCATGTTCGCGGCCGCCGCCTCGTGCGATTCCCCCCGTGCCAGCACCAGCGTATCGTCCGCGTAGCAGACGACGCTGACGCCGTCAGGGAGGTCGGCACGCAGCACCCAGTCGTAACCGATGTTCCACAGGGGCGGCCCCAGAACCGAACCCTGTGGAACACCGCACGACATCTCTCGCCGGTTCCATTCTCCGTTTTGACCGGGGTAGATTACCGTCCTGTCGGACAAGTAGTCCCCGACTACACGACGAAGGTAGGCCGGCACCCGGTGATACCGGAGTGCCTCCCTGGTGCAGCTCCAGGGCATGGTGTTGAAGGCGTTGGCGATGTCGAGAGACACCGCCAAAACCACACCGCCCCGAGAGACCGCATCCCCCGTCGTGAGGGCTCTCACGCGCATGATGGCGTCCACCGTCGAGCGCCTCTTGCGGAAGCCGAACTGCTGATCCGCAAGATCCGGACCCATTCCCTCAAGGTGCTCGGCGAGGCGGTTTGCAATTATCATTTCCTTCCACTTTATGAAAGGCGAAAAATATCAGATCTTGTGTTATTTTTCAAGATCGCCAACGGAACAACTGGTGTTACAGAGTTGCTGCACAAAATCGGTTTGCGAGTCCCATCTGTGTTCCTTCGTAGACCTCAGTTATTGCACACCTCAGTGGTAGCCACTACGTACAGAAGTAACTCGTACATGGTGAGAGCGAGTCGTATGTATAACGCAACCTGCCGGGAAGCTGAGATCGACATTTTCAATACCAGTTTAGTTAAATTGAAGAAAACTTTATCTAATAGCTTCTTCGAGCGTATTTAGTAATTTTTCTGTTAGGTGTTTGTTTCTTTTTTGGTTTTATTATAGACATATATACATGTGGAAACTTGTAATTGGCCATATTTTGTTTAAATTTTTACTCACTGTCTGTTTAGCTGTAAGTTTTCCTAAAAGTGTAATAAATAAATAAATAAATAAATAAATTACTCTTTCAAAGAGCTTGCCCACCTCGTCGCGCAGCACAATGGGCCGGTATGCAGACGGCGAGTCCGCAGGGCGCCCCGAGTTCTGGATGAGGACCAGCTTACCCGTCTTCCAACGAAGCGGGAACTGGCCTCTTTCCATGCACGCGCTAAAGAGCCTCTCCAGTCGGGGCCCAAGAGCCTCTGAGTCTGAGGCCAGGGCCCAGGCTTTGCCAGGCAAGCCATCGGGCCCCGGGGCGGTGTTTTTGGCTTTAAGCCTCCGTACCGCCACTCTCAGGTCTACCCCAGTCACCTCCGGAATGTCGTCATCGGTTCCTAAACCGTCCGCTACAATAATATCCACTACAATAGGGGATCGGACAAAAAAAAACTAATTAGTCCGTCAGATAGATTTCCAAAAATTATTGGACACGTATTTTTTCCTTTTTCACGTAAACTTAAAATTAAGACGATACAGTGCTTCGAAAACTCGTGTGACGTCATATGATAGTACATTTTGACGACACAAGTGACGTTTCAAGCCCCACTCCAAGATCTTTGACGCGTTTTATCTTCGTCATTTTTTATTGATTTGATAAAACAAAAAACACGTATTCAATATTTTTCGATAATCTAACTTACGGACTAAACAGAATCTTATTATTTTGACCCAGTCCGATCCCCTATTGGTGTAGGCCACAGATATGATCATTACTAACCATACACAGGTGCCACACTTCATGTTAAAGTTCCTCATAAAATAGAACATTAA
The DNA here is from genome assembly GCA_949775195.1 of Diarsia dahlii. Taxonomy (NCBI): domain Eukaryota; kingdom Metazoa; phylum Arthropoda; class Insecta; order Lepidoptera; family Noctuidae; genus Diarsia; species Diarsia dahlii. The sequence continues at coordinate 5,598,074 of OX459210.1, read as the reverse complement.
TATTGTGGTGCGAAGCGATATTTCAGTTCAGGTGGACTCTACCTACCGCTTAGATTGCATCGGGCCTCCCAACTCCCAGCAGTTGTACTGAACTGCTTCTTACTTCAGGATCCTCTGGCTAGCCTTTTCCCAACTATGTTGGGGTCGGCTTCCAGCCTAACCAGATGAAGCTGTATGAATTCAGGTAGGTACTTTACATGGGGCGACTGCCTATCTGACGTCCATAACATTGTTCCTGGGTAATTATGGGTCGCTTATGTAAAATTGGTAAACTAGTTATCAGTATATAGTATGGTATAGAGTGTATAATAGTTTCAGACTTCAACAAAAAATGAAAAGAATAGGTAGGTACCTGAATTCCACCGATACGAAAACGAAATCATTGCAGTCCATTGCATAATGCCTCATATGCAAAACGTAGGGTTCAATGGATTTATCGCTCTTCACGTAGTCCGTGACTATTTTTCCTCTACCTGTAAAACAAATGGATACTATTAAAACCAACGACTAGCCAGTCCCCATAATTTGCCGAAGGCTAATGCGGTTAACAAACTATTTCAACGCAATGACGGCACGGTTGGCGCTGTGGCGCGATTGGACTGCTGCGCTGCGTGTCGCGGGGTTCGATCCCCGCACGTAACAAATATTTGTATGGCTCACAGATAGTTGTTCTGGGTCTGGGTATTTGTGTATTTGGGGGTTATGAGGAACAGGGTGTAAAGCTCCTCATCCCCCATTGAAAAGGGAGGATCCTCCGACCGGACGGGTGTTGTGTCCGGCGGGCTAACTGCCCGACAGTTGTAAGTCGGGAACTCCTATATAGGCTTATGTCGCGGATAATGTTGATAGCGCGATGTAGGAACTTCTGTCGATCGTTTGTTAGTACGCAGGTGTTGCGATAGATGTCGCTAGTCGCCACATGTACATGTGAGTTTAATACAGGAGAAATTACTAGTGAGGGGCAAAGTACTAAAAAAAAAAAGTTTGTTGCCTTCCAGCCAGGGCTTACAAACTAGGTACCCCTTGTGGGGTTCGAAGAGGGAGGGAGGGGACAACAGGGGAATAGCTGGGTCGAATTACATACTATTATGTCTCTTGGCTCGTCGAGCAAGGGTCGAGACGGAAATCTGAACACTGCTTGCTTACTTACTGTTAGCATTGGGATTTTTGGTTCCTCCTGCCAAGTTCAGCAGAACTCCTAGTTTGTTGCGAGTGGGTGCCACGGCGAGCCAGGTCCCACCTCCATTCACTTGTACGTCACGACCTTCAGACAGACAAGTTTCTTCATTTATATGATATTGTCAATGAAAAGCTTTTGTCAGAAATTAAAAAAAATATGTACCTAAAGTTTTCATTTTAGTGACTACTTTTTAAGCTTAAGGTACAAGTTGGTCCCGTCGGGGCTGTGGATATCGAAAGGTTACCGCGGCTCCGACACAAGGGCGAAGAAGAAGGAACATGGGTTTGGTTTTTAGTCAGTAGAAGTCTGACACTCCCCTTCGCTCTGCCCAAGAGCGGGGGGGGTTATTCGATGATTTTCCACCCACCAAAAAAAAAAAAAAAAAAAGGTACAAGTTGGTAGTCGACTGCACGCAGCAGCAGCAGACGACATGTCGTCGCTTCATACAAAATAATAAATTATTAATATTCAATTTCACAGAAATACGTAGAAACCAGTAGTGTCGCTGCGACACGGCGTCTCCTGCTGCTGCGCTGCGTGCAGTCGGCTACCAACTTACCTTTACAATGATGTATTTAAGCTATATTATGGTCTAGCTAACATGGGTGCGAGGGGTTGATTGGCGATTGCTCTATGGAAAGAATTAACCTGTGAGGAGAAAGTGTTTCCCTACCCAACCCAACCCATTTGTGCCACTTGCGAAAACTCTCTGAACACGAGTTGCCGTGGCTGACTTGGAAGAGTTGGAAAATTTTTCAATAGACTTCGGACACAGGTTGGCCTATACTTAATGCCTTGTGATTAACATTAATAAGAAGGGAAAATGACTGTTTATCACCAAGCAAGATGTAGAGATTTTCTTTCTTTCTTTGTTTCTAGAAACACGATATTTTGCAAAGTTCATTATTATTACAAGTGAGTATAAATAGAAAAATAGGAGATGGTGGATATGGGGATTATTAATATATTAAACTACCCTCTTCTGCCTAACAGCGAAAGTGATGTACGGCGGTAGCCCGCGAAATTCTAATGATGGATGGAATGGATTTCGCGGGCGGCTTTAGCGCATGAATCTACGAAACTGAATTTGTTAGAAGTGCTATTTGAGTTGAGATGAGTTTAAGCGTAAATTAATTATCAGCATCACGCACGCGTTGTTGAATGTTGACTGAAACTGTTACTTAACTAGCAATAAAAAAAAAGCAATGGTCTGAATTACGTACCTACAATACATGTTACTTGGATGAAATGATAGCATAATGGAGATTACTATATCCAAATGATTTTATGGTTGAATTATAAAATATATGACACCTCCAATAACGTTAGGGTCTTCCTTCCAAGGAGCCATGTTTTCTGTAGGTCGGTCATAGTATTCATCCCTGTTCGATACCAGAACTAAACTGTATTCACTCTTAGCATCGTGGGTGCCATTGTACATAAAAAGGATGCACATTTTTTTATACCTACAAAAAAAAAAGAAAAAAAATATTTAGAAGTATTTTTTAACATTTTGTGAAAAAAAAAAATGTGATACTAAAAAGATAGTCAATTGAAATACCAACAATTAGTCATTTGGTGGTCTAACTACTAACGCTTATATCAACAGTTAGTAGTCGAATAGCCATTGTCTCTACCAATAGTTAGTAGTCCAATAGCCAATGTCTCTATCAATAGTTAGTAATCCAATAGCCAATGTCTCTATCAATATCAATAGTTAGTAGTGCAATAGCCAATGTTTCTACCAATAGTTAGTAGTCTAATAGACAATGCATTTACTTATAGTTAGTGGTTGAACAGCCCATGCATACCAATGTTTTGTGGTCCAGGAGTCAATATCAATAGATGGTGGCACAATGGCCATTACATATTGTTTATCTGTATGATTGTTAGACCAACCACTGTTTCTGAATGCATAAGTGCACAGTGAAATATTAGGGCACGCCACGATACTGGCGATAAGTCTCGTCTTAGAGGAGTGGCTGGACAGGCGCCACGACTATCTCACTTTTAAATTAACCAAAAGAAAAGAGTTTTATGAGAGAATGAGAGAGAGTTTACAAATTAAAATACATACTATTTTATTTAAATTATTTTTAGTCACCAACCAATATGTGCTGTGTGGCCAAGCTATGCAGCAGTGATATAGGCTGTAACTGGTATTCTGATGCCTGAAAAAAAAATGGATTTAGTTAATTCTTGTGAAGAAAAAGTCCTTATCAAGACTTTCTGATATAAATTACACAAAGTAATACGCCTGCTTGGGTTCGAACCCACAACTTACTGTTGGTAAGTCGGGGCCACCACCGCTGCTCTTGTAACTTCCATGGTGTGCACAGGGTGATTAGTTAAATCACCCTCCGCACACCATGGAAGTTCTCAAGATGTTGACTTGTTGGCTAATATCGTTTTAACTCTAGTTTATTTATATTAATATACACATTAATATATAGTATTATGATATAAAAATCTAAAAAAAAAAGTAAAATAAATAAAATATGTACTATCTAAAATAATGTACCTTTGGAAAGGTGAAAGAATTTTTTAAATAGGTGCTGTGGTTCTATAGGTTACTTCCGCATACACGCATACAAACTCACAAATATCACACTATCACTAATCAAAAATCACTTTAATTACCAAAATATTGATTTGATTTAATTTACTAATGCTACTATGAGATCACAGGGCAGAGGTTGAGTTTTAAATGATAAAATAATAGTTCAATAAACACTTTGATATTAAAAACAGTTGCTATTATTTTGGTTGCCTGTGTAGTAGAATGTGTTGGGTGATACTTTTCCAAATTGGTTTTGAGTTTTTTGTACTTTGAACAGCATTTATATTTATATTCCTAATCAGTGATAAAGTATTTGATTCGCAGGTTTTTATTAGGGTTACCAACCTTACTCTAATATAGAATAATTATTGTACTATATTGGTCAAAGCCGTCTTTAACTTTGAATTATTAAATGAATTCTTGCCACTTCTGCATTCACTTGGGGAGTCTATGTTTGGTTAGCCACAATTACAAATGTACAGGAAAAGAGAAAGAGGTATTCATTGATAGATTGCATCTCTATGCACTGTAATTGATAAAAAACAAAGCCTCATAATTGAAACTAAAGGTTCTTTCGTTAGTGGAATGACACACAAAGTGGCACCAAGAATTTAGTAAATATACTTCTAAAACTTATCAATTAGAACTTAAAATTAATGAGAGAAGTATTGTTGTCCCACAAAAAAGTATTCCTGTTTATCAGTCTACACAATCTACATTTAATTTTGGCAACCCTAGTATGGCATCACTAATTTTTTAAACTCCTATCTTTAGGTGCAAGGTCCACAACAATATTTTTGGCTGAAAATGTAAACAAAAAGATTTAGGATAAGATATTTACATCTTTGCATATTTTACCACTACTGCCCAAAAATAAAAAGTGTTTTTAGCATGTTTTTAGAATGTATTTTTGCTGAGTTCTGGTTATTCATTTCACTGATAATATATATTTAGTCTTTGGGTAGGTATCTACAAAATATAAAAATTGTTATGTTATAGGCCCTGGCAAAGTACAGCAGCAACCAACCATTCGTTGTAGGGTGCAATTAGATTAAATTTATCTTTAGAAAGAAGACCCCAGATTTTTAGTTTTCGTTACTGTTTTCTTCTGAATCAGCTGATGTTTGATTGATTTGACAATTTAATAAATTGACATTTTAAAAACAAACGAATTGATAGTGACAGTGACAGTAGTACTATAGACAATACCACCCAAATGAATTTGAGGGATCTCAGACGATCAATAAATAGGTAAATAAAATATTATTGACAGTTAGGTACATTTATACAGATACTCTGTGCCAATACTTACTACTCGCCCTACTCGGTCACATCAATCTCAATGGGTCACATTAACTTGTCGCTTAGCGTTGTCACATTAGTGTCAAAAACAATCTAACAACAACAGAAAACTAGCCAAATTATCGATGCGCGCGTTCCAGAGATAAGAAAAACAGTTTCTTTGTGTCAGTTTTTTATTATACTTTGACCAAAATCGCTGTGCCATGCCATATATGTCCATACATATATGGCATGGCACAAAAAATATTGCAATGTACCCCCGACTCACTGCACGTCCATACGTGCAGTGAGTCGGGGGTACATTGCAGGCCTCTCTGCTCTCCTCGTCAACACTCATGGCAGCGGTGGCTAGTTAGAAGTTTAGTTTTTATGTCAATATTTTTTAATATTTACTAAGTGATGGCTTATAAATCAGTAAACGTCTCTGAGTGCGGCAGTTAACTGTAAAATATCGCGACTGTCTATCTTTCTGTATTCTACAAAAAAAAAACTATAACTTGTCTATGACTCATTCATTCATATGACGTGAAACAGAAAAAAGTATGGCTGGAAATCAACTCGAACGGAAAGAGTGTACAAAACCGTAATTTTATAGAAAATTCCGCCTTATTATTATTTTATTTGCACCATCAGTCACATGCATATCGAAAATGGATTCGAATTTACCATTTTTTAGTCTCCCAGTAAGTTTATTTTGTTTCTATTATGACATTAGAACAGCTGTTTGCAAAAGTTCGAAAGACACAATATTTGTAATTCTTCAATTTTAGTTCGTGGATTCGGAGACTTCAGATTTTTTGTCGAAGATCAAACCGCAGGAGTCTACATACGATGAGTTGCACGCCACGTTGCCATCCCATGGTGCTTTGTTGGGCCCTGACGATGTGTTGGCCCAGTTTCTATCTGGAGACGAGCCGTTGGAGGAGCCCGACTTGAACGGGCCTACTACGTTGCACTGTGAGATCTGTAAGAAGCGGTTTGACAATGCTAAGAAGTATTATGGTCATTTAAGAGTCCATTCCAAGGATAATCTTTGGGTTTGTGGTAAGTGGTATTTTTTAAACTCCTAAAATTAAGGCTTTCTGTCAAAGCTGTACAAATACAAATACAAAGTGCACAGCTTTGATATGCTTAATTTGATTTGGGTCAATTTAGTCTACATTGACCTGATTTTTTACTTGTGGCATTTTTTTACATGTGAACACACATGTTTATTTACATTGAAAATCTGTCTTTTTTGTTGTGTTTAGTAAAGTTTCACAGCTAGTTACTTTCAACCCTATATTACAGACCAATGTCCCGACCTGAAGTTCTCTACGAAGCAGCAGCTTATGAAACATGGCTTGATCCACAAGCCGCTGGGGCGCGAGTGGAAGTGTCTGCAGTGCTCCATGGCTTTCGAAGCCCTGTGGAAACTGCAGCAGCATCTGTTTGCCAAGCATTTGAACTACAAGTATGAGATAACAATATTTTAATTGATTGCCCTCTATTACATGGAGCTTAACCTTTTGAACGCCACAGTCACGTAAAGACGACAAGCCGAACAAGCAAAAAAGTGCCCTAAGTTTGTCGACTTATGGTACTTTTTGGCTTGTCGTCTTACTTGACCGTGGCGGTAAATGGGTTAAACATAAGTGGAAAATGTTCTTCTACTACATTTATAATTTAGTTTCTTAAATGTAAAGAAAAATTTAATTTTAGAAAAAAAAATTAAAATCTACACAAGGTTCATTAAGCTCAGCCATTTTATAAAAAAATATATGGTAACAGAACTAGTAATTATCATTCTAAATTTATTCTAAATAATAATATTTGTAAAAACAACATGAAAAAGTAGAGATAACTTAATAAACTATAATAAGCACCTCCATTTCAATGTCTTTTTTCATTTGTAGGCCTCATAAGTGTGACCAGTGTGAGAAGTTCTTCACCAAAGCTTCAGACTTGGAGAAACATAAAAGCATACATAGTGGTAAGTATCCATACATATTACATAATTTTTCCACAACTGGGACACATGCCTATCCAATGTGAGAGGGAATGATGTAATACATTAGAATATTTACTGAAGAGTATGCTTATCAACTCTTTAAAATGGCATAAAAACATGTGGTAATTATAATCATTTAATCTCTTGAGATGCTCAGGGATCACTTAAAGGTCTGTGTTCCCAAAAACATCTATGTTCTATGTTAGGGTTGAACATCATAACATGAACATCATAGACTTTATCATGTGGGTAGTTCCTAACCTGGTGTCGAGAGTTTTAGAGCTGGTCTGCTGACTTTTACATGCCATCGAGAAATATTTCTCAGGCATGCTTGCGTATGGTTTCCTCACGATGTTTTCCTTCACCGATGCAAGTGATAATTATACAATATGCACAGTCGCCCATGAATTCGAAATATCTGATTTGCGGACTTCGTCGGGCTTCATTGTCTCGGTGCTTTTCTGGTGGTCGCCTCTGTTGATTCTGGCTTCAGTGGTTTGGGAAGAGTGTGGCGGGCTTGTACCAATAAAAAAAAATGAGCGTGTCTGCAGGTTCCAACTCGGGACCTATGGCTTGGCAGCCCAACAATCAAACCAATAGGCTATTACTATTTAATTGATTATGGTATTCTTTTAATAGAATTTAATCATCATTTTCATTAATCTTACTCCTTCTAGATCTGAAGAAGTACCCATGTCCAGAATGCGACATGCGTTTCAAAGACAAGTCAAATCTGAAGCGACACATGCTGCGACACAGTGGTGCCAAGCCTTACTGCTGCTCAGGTTGCGGGAATCGGTTTAAACAGGTACTTAATCAACTATCTACTCAAGGTGAATGCGACAAGGTAGCCCGCGAAATTCGAATTTTCTTACTTTTGTGTTTGTTTTGTAATTTGCCAGTCAGTCGTATGCTAGATAAAATAGAATTTGCGAACGGAACAAATGTGACTTTACAGAGTAATAATGATTAAAATCACCAATTCAACCTTCTCAGTTTATATTACTTCCTTGAGTGACTATTTGATGAACAAGACATTCGTTTATTTGATCGGCAAATAGAAAAAAACGGGCAATTTTGCGGGCTACCTTGAAGGTTTCACCTACAGTACCTATTCTTCTCGTCTAATTTTAAGCAACCATCCAAATCCCCTTTACATTCACACAAATCATGCTAAGAGACTCAAGAAAGCTGATTTTTTAGAATTTGGATACTGGTCTCGATTCTGTTATTTTTCGCCCGGTCCCCAACATGACTGGCTGAATGTAGATGCACTATACACCTCTGATGATGTTCCTTCTATCCTCCTCTTCTCTCAGCTGGCATCAATGAAGCGTCACGCCCAGCACTGCACGCTCAACAAGGAGTCCAGCGAGGCAGACAAGGGACCTCGCAAGAACCACTGCCGCGTGTGTGGCATGAGCTTCCAGTACAAGAGCGCACTGTTGGAGCACTGCGTCAGGTGAGTGGAATGTTTGGGAACAGGTTTCAGAGGTTAAGGTGTGGCCCTCTGAGGAGCAAATGCAGTTCCGGTAATCGATGTTTTGACTAATTTCTACTTATATCAAAAATATAATTAAGAATACCTTTAAAAGTTTTGAAATTATATTACGAAATAGGAAAAAGTAGCTAAAGCTTTTTGGAACTTAATCCACAAATAATAAAGGAAATTAATGAAAATAATTTGTGTCATAAATATCCGATATTGTGACTTTTTTCGAAACCAATATACAAACCCTATTTGCAACTCTATTTTAGAAGTACTGCATTTTCTATCCAGCTTCGGAGTGTCCGAAAAAGTATTTTTTTTTCGATGGTCGAAGCTAGCCTCTAATTTCTGTGACATATCTCGAATGCCCATTATATTAATTTCTCCATTGTCCGCCAGGCAACACACCAACACTGGTGGTGTTACTCAAAACACAAAGCCACCGGAACCCGACAAAGAAGATAAGAGCCATCTGAACGACACCAACCGCATCGTAGACACCATTGTGGACGACATTCTGTCTGCTGAAGATGATTACATGACCATGCCGCCACAAAACGAGATTCTCAACGTTTACAACCCTAATGATATAGATAATAACCCAGAAAACTTAATGCAAATCGAATTATTAAAAGAAATGAATCAACTACACATTCTAGACGGAGAACTCTTCTACAATGACATAGATTTCGACAGCATTCAACCTAGTCACATGTTTAATACTAACACAAATGATATGGATTACAATACCGATAAAAACGCTGAAATCTTATTCGACTTCACCGATGGAAGCAAAAGCATGGACCAGGATATCATGAACGCTTTATTTCATGTCAAGGCAGAGTATTTACCTGACGAACTATTGAATCCACCAGATATTATAAATCCTCCTGAAAAAACCAATGAATTAGACAATCACAATCATGTATCTGTAAACGAATGTGCTACTATATTTGAAAGTGACGTTGATTTAGAAGCAAGCACAAATCTAGCTGCAAATCTAAACCAGCTGATCGGTGAAAACAGTGTGCAGTACATTTCAACAGAGGACGATGATACATTTATAATAAGTTTAAATAGCGAAATTGATGCTGAACAATTAACTGATATGTTGAACTTTGGCGTAGAGTTAGTTAATGATAAAAATAAGGAGCCAAATACACCCGAAATTAAGCAAGAACGTGTAAGCTTAGCTAATATAGAGCTTTATGTAAAGATTGAAAAGCCTTTACAAGAGAAAGAGCCCCAAAACAAGCAGATAGAAGACCAACCTGTGGTGGTTAAAATTGAAGAGCATAAGAGTGAACCTTCAATGAGTTTGGTGGCCAAGGAAAAGAAAAAGAAAAAAGATGCTAAGGTGAAGAAGCCCAAGCCGAGGGTGCTGTATGTTTGTAGAACATGCAATAAGGTGTTTCAGAGGAAAGACAATTATAGGTCTCATGTGGGTAAGGAGTATTTTCTAATTTTATAAATTTTTTGATACCGTTTTGTAGATTGATTAGAATATTTCATAAATAACAAAGATTTTTCAATGTTAAGCTTGAAGTTAGTTGATACTGACAATGTTATGACTCGGAAAGTGGGTTTCAACACCTCATACCTCTCCGGTCGTATCAGATTGTCGTCCTATCGGTCTATAAGAGTAAGAGTACACCTGTATCTGCGCACACACTTGTGCACTTTAATACCTCCTGCCAGTCATTGCTGAAATTAGCCGAAATTCCGTCAGACAGACTGGTACTATTAATTATTGCTACCCCGCTGGTCTCGTGGTCGCGAGCGCTACTGCTGAGCTTTTTGGGGTTTGACTCCCCAAGTCGGCAAAAATTACTATTGGGTTTTTATAAGAAATATAAAAAATAGTAGCCCACCGGTATCGGAAACAGGCTCCAAGCTACCGGCCGTCAGAGCTCCAGAGAGAGGAACTCCCTAACGATATGAGCCGTGTCCAAGAGTACCACGTTTTGCTTTCTGATCGAGCCTTGATCCAGCTGCTTAACGAGAACCTCCTCAGGTATTGGTCCTCGACCAATTCGATCGATCAGATCGATCTTGGCAATTAATTAAGCCATTGGCTGAAACGATTATCGACACAATTATTGCTTATAATTATAATCTCCAGCTACACACGAGCCGTCTCTCCGACGTCACAAGTGCAAGATCTGCGGCGAGCGGTTCAGTTACCGCTCCACACTGAACAAGCACACGCTGAGTCTCCACACACCACACGTACCGCAGGAGCATAGCTGCCGGCTGTGTGAGCGGAACTTCAAGTTCGCGTGGATGGTGAGTATTACATAACATAACATAACATCACACTGAACAAGCACACGCTGAGTCTCCACACACCACACGTACCGCAGGAGCATAGCTGCCGGCTGTGTGAGCGGAACTTCAAGTTCGCGTGGATGGTGAGTATTACATAACATAACATAACATCACACTGAACAAGCACACGCTGAGTCTCCACACACCACACGTACCGCAGGAGCATAGCTGCCGGCTGTGTGAGCGGAACTTCAAGTTCGCGTGGATGGTGAGTATTACATAACATAACATAACATCACACTGAACAAGCACACGCTGAGTCTCCACACACCACACGTACCGCAGGAGCATAGCTGCCGGCTGTGTGAGCGGAACTTCAAGTTCGCGTGGATGGTGAGTATTACATAACATAACATAACATCACACTGAACAAGCACACGCTGAGTCTCCACACACCACACGTACCGCAGGAGCATAGCTGCCGGCTGTGTGAGCGGAACTTCAAGTTCGCGTGGATGGTGAGTATTACATAACATAACATCACACTGAACAAGCACACGCTGAGTCTCCACACACCACACGTACCGCAGGAGCATAGCTGCCGGCTGTGTGAGCGGAACTTCAAGTTCGCGTGGATGGTGAGTATTACATAACATAACATCACACTGAACAAGCACACGCTGAGTCTCCACACACCAGTTAGACCTTACTGCCCACACGATAAGAAGATGTATTTTGTTAGTACGCACTGAGCTGCCCGGCTTTTATGAAAGTAACGCGACTATGTGATTGCAGTTGAGAGAGCATCATGAGCGCGACCATGACGGACTGACACCTTACTCGTGCGACTACAAAGACTGTCGGAAGAGCTTCTTCAAGAAATCGGACCTCGCTGTGCATAAGAGGTAATTTTTATTTCTTTCTTTCTTTAGCCTATACTGTCCCACTGCTGGACAAAGGCCTCCCCCATATTCTTCCACCCTTCTCTGTGTGCGGTTTTCTCCGGCCAATCTCGGACGAAAATCTCAAGTCGTCATGCCATCGCTTTCTAGGCGCATAAGCCTAGCATAATTTTTTGGTCTTTCTCTTTTGTACGACTTTTGGTCTTTGTCTTTTGTACATAGATTCTTTGCATAAAAAGACTACATACATGTTCCGGGTTTCGCATATACTATAACTAATGTTGTATACCTTGCCCTTATAGTTATTGTCTGTAACATTGGCAGGTACCACACCGGAGAGCGTCCATATTCGTGCGAGGTGTGCAAGAAAGCGTTCCTGCACGGCAGCCATCTCAAGAGACACGAGCGGGCCGTCGACTGCACCAAGCAGTAAGTACGCACTCTTTACTAGTTTATGACCACTTGCACGGGAATGGTATACGTATTTTTTTTTCGATCGGGCTATAGACGCTGGCGACGCGGAAATTTGTCAGATTGGTGTGCAGGTTTGCGTCTGCACATTTCCAAACGTTTTTATGATTTTTTCAATAGGATGACTTCTTATATTCAACTTTATTTAATCTCATATAATGTTGATATTTATTAAAGTTGAAATAACATCTATTGAAAACAAGGTTATGACTGTTAGTTTCAGAAGTATGATGAAATTCATTATATTAATAATTTGAAGTTACAAGTCGTTTTCAAAAATGTACACAAACTTTTTTAACTATTTCTAATACCGAAACATGATGCCGAAAGATATGTTGCAATCAAATCCAAGATTTTGATTTGCCATTTGTCTATAAAACCATTTCAAGATTCCTTTCTATTGTTTCAGTGTATGCAAAACGGAGCTACAACCTTTATTACCTCAAGAAACTAAGCTTTCTATGAAGACAAACTGTGATATTAAAATTAAACGTGAAATAATTTAAACACCTAAGTTGTACAAAATATACGTTTTTATTTATTCGTAACAAATAAATCATATGATTACATGAGACTTAAAAACATAACTGGCGAATAAAATCAAATTATTTATTGCTTTGCTAACACAATGTGGGTGTCCAGGACATCAAACTACTACAATCTATCAATTATTTTAATAGATTTTCAACTCTTATCTCTAAAGAATTAGGTTCAAAGATGATTAGGAAAGAAGGTCGGCCAAATCGTACCTGACGATGAAACGATGGTGTCCCAATATGGCATATATATGAAAAATACCCATATTTTTTAAGGTCTTAAAAAACGCAAGAAATAACTCTCTAAGTAGCCACAAAAAAAAGTTATCCATTTATTTGTGTTCTTGTAACTGTTTCGAAATAATTAAAATAATAGTTTCAGAACGCACTGGAACGCACCTAATTACGATTCATTTCGCGGATGAAAGGATTTGGTATTCAAAGACTAATTATTCACGTTTTTCTGAATAGTTGTTCATCCTAATTCAATTCAATTAGTACGCAGGCATCAATTTCAACTACTATGCTTATTTATTATGTACTGGATTCTTGTCATATAAATAATTATGTAGGTTCATAGTAAGCTTAGCGACTCAAACGGCAACGTTTTTCACTTAGCGTTTTGTTCACGTACAACGGAACGTCATTAGTGATCGACAAGTTACATAATCTGTGGTCATCGATCCGCTTGCTTTTTTGAAGTCGTTCATGAATGACTTCACGTGTGATGATAATTATTATGCCATCCTTGTTTTTTACACTATACGCTGTGAAAGTTAGAGCAATAGGTGTAGTTTTCATTGAATTGTCGGTCAAAATCTGCCGTCGAAGCGGACCAGACTCCACGAGACGGCTTGACAGAAGGCTCTTTTTGTGACATCGAACTCTAGGAGACTCATGGACAGACAAGAAGTGCGTTTTGAGATATGTCCCATTTTTTGGGTAATTATCTGAGAGAAATCGAAATAAATGGGAACGAGATCGAATCGAGCCTCTTCGCTTATCGCTAACTACACTTTTAGGCTACTTCGCAGTCGGGTTATAGGTAGTTGTTGATTCTAACCTCAAAAGTATTGTTGACGTTATTATAAAAAATCGTGGCTATTTAGATACGATTTTTCAACAGGATGGTGTTTACAACATAAAAACATACCAATTAAACTATAGCTTGTTTTGGGACGTGAAAAATAAAAGTCGGGTCCAGCTCCTATAGAAATTTGGCCATTGTTCTTTGACAGTTACGGCTAGCTTGATGTGCTGGGGACTGTTCTATTAGGAACAACTCTACCTAACCTTCTGGGATTACAGATGTGATGTAATGTTATTCTAAATAACATGATTAAATTACTTGTAGTGCAATCTCCCGTCGTTACAATGAGATAACTTCTGACATCACTCAAAATTACAATGACCTTTATAGTCGTGACAATAAAGCGCAATGTCACTTGGTTATATTCGGATACTCCAAAGTTAGCGTATTCAGTTATTCCAAAGACTATACTCAAATTCAGTCACTGAATAATTATGGGCCTTCATATAATTATTACTTAATAATAGGTATATAAAGCACCGTTTTTGTTTGAATTCAGGGTACGGTAATACAGATCGTATAGTTCATAACAATAAAGCTTATAATGAAAAAAAAAAAAACATTATCTCAATGTCTCACAACTTTACTTTCAGTATTAGAAGAGCATTAAATCCAATTATTATAGATTTTTTCACAAATACATCAAAAGCTAAGCGTCATAGGAGGTCAAAAATAATTGAAACCAATAGGGAAGCCTATCAAAGTTCATTGTAGATGGCGTGACCATAGCTGAGTCCAAACAGACCAATGAGGTGACGCTATTTTGACATTTACACATTTTCAACCAATCACAAGGCTTGGAACTAGCTACACTAGCGCCACCTGTTTCACATTTAGTGTTCTAATTTTGATTTGTAAGAAGTATTTCTAAACATCAGTCTTATTCTATGGCAATCTAGGTATTCTTCAAGCCTTCTTCTTCTTCGACGATCTTCATTCTTTGCATGAAGGCTGCCAGCCCGTTGGGGGAGTCCACTAGACTCTCGTACGTGTGGTGGTTGTGGCCCAGCTGTGGGATACAAATTATTCATGTACAGAAACACTGCTTAAGGGGAGGACTCCCGTCGGGGCTACGGGTTGTTCGCAAGAGATACCGCGGCCTCGACATAAAGGGCTAAGAAGGAACATGAGTCGTTTTTAGTCAGTAGAAGTCTGACACTCCTTTTCGCTCTGCCCAAGAGCGGGAGGGGTTATTTGATGATTTTCCACCCGCCAAAAAAAAAAAAGGGTGAGGAGTTGGAGACTTGGAAGGCCTCAGCCTTTAATCTGATCGTGCATTATTTGCTCACGTTTCATGTTTTTTTTCTATTTCTAACGAAATAATGAAAAAATGTGCTCAGCGACCCAACCCAGCCTACCTTTTTTTTTTTTTTTTTTTATTTTTTTTTTTTTTTTTTTTTTTTTTTTTTTGGTGGGTGGAAAATCATCGAATGACCCCCCCCGCTCTTGGGCAGAGCGAAGGGGAGTGTCAGACTTCTACTGACTAAAAACCGAACCCATGTTCCTTCTGTGCTCTTGTGCCGAGGCCACGTCATCTAGTACTAAAATCCGCGGCCCCGACGGGCGTCGGCCAACCAACCCAGCCTACCTTAAATGAACACTTGACAAGAATGTGTGTAAGATACCATCATACCACAAATAAAAGTTTGGAAAAAGTTTTTTTGCAAAATAAACTGTGATTTTCACTAATTTTCAGCGTTGTTTTGGAAGTCTGTTATTTTGTGCAAAATGTTTTTTTTTTTATGTGGAACGGCTGATTATTTATTCGTGGTTGCGATATTTGCCTCATGGAGAAGGCTGTTTAGCTTGGTATGAGCACAGCTATCTGAAACGCGTAGTACAGTAGTAGAAGAGTAGATACTCACAAAGCTCTTGACCCACTTGGAGAGATGCTCGGTGAAGTACTCCTGCCTGTAGCGCGCGTCCAGCAGCAGCACTGCACCCCAGTCGCCTCGGTGACGTACGCAACGACCCACTGCCTGGTTCAGAGCTCTGACAAACAAATATTTATTGTGTTAAGTTACTGGCAAATACATTCAAATATTTACGAGCTATAGACGAGACAAAATGTCGTGAGGAAGGTTTTGAGTATGAGCGCGGGAGCCCACGTCAGACTTTTTGTCGGGCCGATAGACCAAATAAAATCGGTCACCGATTTTTTACGAACATTATTAAATCGGCCCGACAAAAGTGTGACGTGGGCGTTCAGATTGAATGTGTTTATAAACAGTAGACGAAGACCAATGAAACGATGGATGGACTGGTTGAAAATGGTACCTATGACAAAAAAGGAGGTATGAGATGAGGAGTAACAGAGAAGTATGGAGTAGTTTGGTCCTTTTGCAGGTCTGCTGGCAGAAATTTCTTGAGAAATAAGCAGTACCTTTGTACTCAAATGTTATATTATGTTATTTTCCTGTGTTGTCTACTGTGTGTACATAAATAGTAAAATAAATCAATAAGACGTGCAGCGTCGACCCCAAATGAATTTGGATAAGCAGAGAATGAGACGGGACACAAAGAAAAAGTAAATCTAATACTTGTTACTACTTAGTAACAAATCGGTCGAATGCTTGTAAATTTTCACATAGCATTCGTGTGTCAAAATAGAAAATGTGAGCTCTAGAGGTCTTTTAAATCTCTTTGGTTATTGTAAAAGTCGGTATATTGGTCAACCTTAGAATTCTGAACATGAGTTAGTAAATGTAATGATTTTATAAAGAGCCGATTTTACTATTACAGCTAGGGACAATATGATTTTGCTAAGGCGGCATTTTCAGCCCCCCCCCCCCCAGACAGTTCAGCCATAAATGAGTATTCTACTAACCTGTAAGCCTGCACCCGCAACCACTCCCTGCCATTGAGCAAACCTCTATTCTTGATATATTTGTTGTTGTACTCCATCTTAGCGTTCACCGCAGTGTCGAACGTGTTCGGGTATGGTACTCCCACCTGAAGATAAACATTAATGATGCTTTCAATAAACAGGATACATACAGGGTCATATTTGATTGGCTAGCGATATGCGAGAAGTGCGATAGATCCGGATAGAAAATCAGGATAAAACAAAAAATTGTGTTGTGTAAGAAGAAGTGTGTTTATTGCCAGCTCCCTTCGATCAATAATAGTACTAGATTAAGCATCAGGAACAAAACTAAGTCGCTCAAGTGGCCACGTTTGCACACACGTAAACATCTAAATAACATCTTAGAAAAAAGTTCAATATTATTAACAACTTCAGATGATTATAAACCTTAACACTTAAACATAACGTTTAATTATCATTGTAAAGTATATTTATTTAAGCCCTTTCATCGGAGAAAGATTAGAAGCAAACCATTTTAAATGTCGCTCCAAAATAAAAAGTCATCAGTACAAAAAATATTCATTCTAAAATGAAACTTAAACTCTAAGCAATACGGTTAAAAGCATTTTATGTACAATGTCGTGCTTATTCTATTGCGGAACTAGCGTTCCCTGTTCAAGAACATGATACAATAGTTGGTGCGTTGTAGCAAACATTGGCCAAACAATTATAATATTCGATGATTTAATTATATTTACAGTTTAATTATGTTTAAATATTATGAAAAAGCACATAATGATATTAAATTACCGAAAAAAAGATATTCCTTCCAAAACCTTGGTGTTACGGTGGTTATTTACGCAGTTTTTGAACGCATACTGCGGTATTTTGACGTCTTAATGTTGGCTATGATTGGACCATACTAATTTACTTTTGTGGTCTTAAGTTTCGGGCCGTTTTTGAAGCGCTTATCGGGAATCTAGTACATTATTGATCGAAGCCAGCTCCAATCCTTTTCGACAGCAAATAGGTTGGACTACTGACCTTATGTGCGACACTGCTGTGACAGACAAGTTACATATTATAGTGTCGCATGTAAGAGACCACTATAATACATTAAAAGCTATTGAATTTAATATTTATTATTTATTTTAAATATTGGGTATTTTAAATGATTTATTTATTTTTATTATATTATTATTTTGAATTGAATTATGAGAGTGCATGGGAATTGTATTTATTTTGTGTGACTGAATCTATTGTTGAATGTTTTAATCATGTTTTTAATATGGATGGCTATACTTGAAAAAATGTTTTTTTTTTTAATTTTACTATTAAAGGCGTAAGTATAATGTTTTTCAGCAAAACGATCAGTCTCATAGTGTAGGTAAGTGAGATCATTAAAAAAACTAAATGTGGCACTCGGAGACTGCCGCGGTAAAGCTATTGCATAGCATTTTTTATCAACAGCAAATAATTAATTATTTAATTTGACAACCTTGTTATTTTCCGTAACCATAGCAAAAAGTACTGAATCCTGAATATTTTCGTTAGGGAATTTCTGGATTCGCTCTCCACGCTCAAGGCCCGCGATAGAAGCTATGCAATAGCTTAAAAATATCATACTAAGATGACCAGTATGTTATGTAACTCACACATATAACAGCTCTCGCCTGATGGTCTTTGAAGTCCATTCCCTCGGAGACCTTACCGCGGTAGATCGCGAATAGTAATGCGCCCTTCTCAGTACCCACGGTCTGGTAGAAATCCTGCAAAATTATGATATGAAGCATTGAATTATTGACCATTACGTTATTGAGTTTTTGAAGAGTTCGTGGCTAAATAACGGTTCAGGCTAAATAGCAGGCCCGTCCGGGCTGCGGGTTGTTCGAAAGAGATACCGCGGTATCGGCACAAAGGGATAAGAAGGAACATGGGTGGTTTTTAGTCACAAGAAGTCTAACACTCACTACCGCTCTGCCCAAAGCGGGAGGAGTCTCTTTCAAAAACTCGCAGCCCGACGGGGCCCTCAGTCCCGACGGGACCGTAGCCCCCTACATAGGACATAAACATAGCTGGTGAAACGTGGGTGTCCTATAAGGTACACCTCTGTCTGTTCTGGGATTATAGATGTGATGTTAAATCAATAGAGCGTCTAGTTACAGCAGCGACTACTCACCTCCATGGTCTCCTCGTGATCCCCGCCGTGCCTCCGTTCACAGAACACGTTCTTGAGTGCATTCATCTCGTCCCAAAGACCTGTTTCTCGCCAACTGAAATATTATACACATTATGGGCCTACTCTGTTGTGACTTCCGTCTCAAATCCAATAATAAACTTTCCCCATTTATGCCCATGCAAAAGCGCGTTGAGTTGACGTCGACATCGTCAAAATCGTTGGAAGCAATCTAAGTCCAACTATAAGCGAAGAGGTCCACCTAGTTTTTACCCGACTGCGGCGAAGCCCAAAAGGAGGGTTATTGAATCAATCTTTTCCTAACAAGAAAGAAAGAAAGAAAGAAAAATGATTTATTGGTTTCCCACAGGACAAAAACAAATTGACAAAAAATTACAGGTAAACAAAGTAAACATATAGAGTTATGGAGGTGGTACTCACTCCTTCACAAGCCGGTCCAGCAGCGAGTAGGAAGGCAGGAAGCACAGCACACCATGCGGTGCCAGCCGACACACGCGCAGTATGGCGTTACCCAGCGCGCGACGAGCTCGTGGAGAGTCCACTCCTGCCGCGTTGTAGTTCAGCTCGCCGGCTGCGTCGCCCACCAGCGAGCCGATCCACACCTGCGGGAGGTAGGTTCCAGTTAACATAGTACGCTGGTGCCTGTGGCCCAGTGGTGTCAGGCCAGGGCGGATCGAGGACTCTACTGCGGAAGATTTTTCCGCGTGAGATTAAATGTTATGCAATATATTTTGTATTAATTACGCAAAAGATGCAGGCATGCCAAATAGAGCACCAGTCTACCTTCGGAAATATGCGAAACACGTGTTAAACTTTGTCGAGCTGCATTTCACGGCGCTTTTCTGGTGGTCGCTACTGTTGATTCTGGCTTTCAGGAGTTATAGTGGTTTAGGAATAGTATGGCAGGTTTCCGTCCCAAAAATACCACTTTGGGGAAGACTTCTCAGGAATAACTTACCCTATCCTCTGGAATAACGTACCCTATCCACAGGATTAACCTAGCCTATCCTCAGGAATAACTTACTCTATCCTCAGTAATAACTTACCCTATCCTCAGCAACAACTTAACCTGTCCTAAGTAATAACTAACCCTATCCTCAGTAATAACTTGCCCTATCCTTAAGAACAACTTAACCTGTCCTCAGTAATAACTTACCCTATCCTCAGGAACAACTTAACCTGTCCTCAGTAATAACTTACCCTATCTTCAGGAACAACTTAACCTGTCCTCAGTAATAACTTACCCTATCCTCAGTAATAACTTACCCTATCCACAGGAACAACTTAACCTGTCCTCAGTAATAACTTACCCTATCCTCAGCAACAACTTAACCTGTCCTCAGTAATAACTAACCCTATCCTCAGTAATAACTTACCCTATCTTCAGGAACAACTTAACCTGTCCTCAGTAATAACTTACCCTATCTTCAGGAACAACTTAACCTGTCCTCAGTAATAACTAACCCTATCCTCAGTAATAACTTGCCCTATCCTTAAGAACAACTTAACCTGTCCTCAGTAATAACTTACCCTATCTTCAGGAACAACTTAACCTGTCCTCAGTAATAACTTACCCTATCCTCAGTAATAACTTACTCTATCCTCAGGAACAACTTAACCTGTCCTCAGTAATAATTTACCCTATCCTCAGTAATAACTTACCCTATCCACAGGAACAACTTAACCTGTCCTCAGTAATAACTAACCCTATCCTCAGTAATAACTTACCCTATCCACAGGATTAACCTAGCCTATCCTCAGGAATAACTTACTCTATCCTCAGTAATAACTTACCCTATCCTCAGCAACAACTTAACCTGTCCTCAGTAATAACTAACCCTATCCTCAGTAATAACTTGCCCTATCCTTAAGAACAACTTAACCTGTCTTCAGTAATAACTTACCCTATCCTCAGGAACAACTTAACCTGTCCTCAGTAATAACTTACCCTATCTTCAGGAACAACTTAACCTGTCCTCAGTAATAACTTACCCTATCCTCAGTAATAACTTACCCTATCCTCAGCAACAACTTAACCTGTCCTCAGTAATAACTAACCCTATCCTCAGTAATAACTTACCCGATCTTCAGGAACAACTTAACCTGTCCTCAGTAATAACTTACCCTATCTTCAGGAACAACTTAACCTGTCCTCAGTAATAACTAACCCTATCCTCAGTAATAACTTGCCCTATCCTTAAGAACAACTTAACCTGTCCTCAATAATAACTTACCCTATCTTCAGGAACAACTTAACCTGTCCTCAGTAATAACTTACCCTATCCTCAGTAATAACTTACTCTATCCTCAGGAACAACTTAACCTGTCCTCAGTAATAATTTACCCTATCCTCAGTAATAACTTACCCTATCCACAGGAACAACTTAACCTGTCCTCAGTAATAACTTACCCTATCCTCAGGAATAACTTACCCTATCCTCAGCAACAACTTAACCTGTCCTCAGTAATAACTAACCCTATCCTCAGTAATAACTTGCCCTATCCTTAAGAACAACTTAACCTGTCCTCAGTAATAACTTACCCTATCTTCAGGAACAACTTAACCTGTCCTCAGTAATAACTTACCCTATCCTCAGTAATAACTTACCCTATCCACAGGAACAACTTAACCTGTCCTCAGTAATAACTTACCCTATCTTCAGGAACAACTTAACCTGTCCTCAGTAATAACTTACCCTATCCTCAGTAATAACTTACCCTATCCACAGGAACAACTTAACCTGTCCTCAGTAATAACTTACCCTATCCTCAGGAACAACTTAACCTGTCCTCAGTAATAACTTACCCTATCCTCAGTAATAACTTACTCTATCCTCAGGAACAACTTAACCTGTCCTCAGTAATAATTTACCCTATCCTCAGTAATAACTTACCCTATCCTCAGGAACAACTTAACCGGTCCTCAGTAATAACTTACCCTATCTGCAGGAATGACGTGGTTAGGCGACACGCGGTGCGGGAAGGGCGTGGCGAGCTCGGAGTGCAGACTGACCAGCGGAGTGAGGGTGCCGGACGCGAGGGCTATGCACCGCGCCGGGTGCAGGGACTCCATCACGATGGCCGGGTTCATACACATCAGGGAGAGGGTTAGCGTATCTTTTGATACCCACTGCAATGAGATTTGGGGTTAAATAAGATTTACTCCTTCTTCTTATCGTGTCGGCAGTAAGGTCTAAAACGACCCCACACATCCTAGTGTCAAACTTTCTAAACCGCCTCAAGGGCCTCTGACATTCGTCTGCTACGCGAACGATACGCTGGTGCTGGCACGGGGGGAGTCGCACGAGGCGGCGGCCGCGAACATGACACGCGGGGTTGCGATAGTCGCTGAGAGGATCCGGCAGCTGGGTCTCGAGGTGGCACTTCACAAGTCGGAGGCCATGGGCTTCCATGGACGTGGGAATGTGCTACCATCGGGATCCCAGCTAATGGTGGGAGGGGTTCTCATCGGCGTCGAGTGTACTTTGAAGTACCTAGGACTCGTCCTCGACAGCCGGTGGAACTTCGTGGAGCATTTCCGACGTTTGGCTCTGGAGGCGATAGTCCTCGCGCGCTTGCCGCTTTGCGGACGGACCTCCGAGCTCCGGTGCGATCTCATGGCGGCATGGAGACAGCGACTGTTGCAACCCAGCGCAGGGCACGCCACGATAGTGGCGGTAAGTCCCCTCTTTGAAGAGTGGCTAGAGAGGAGCCACGGTGCCCTCACCTTCCGTCTGACGCAGGTCCTCACCGGACACGGATGTTTCGGGAGGTACCTGTACCGAATCAGGCGGGAGGAAACGCCCGGATGCTTCCACTGCGAGGATCGACCGGAGGACACGGTGGAGCACACTGTGGAGGTGTGCCCTGCTTGGGCGGAGCCCCGCCGTGTTCTCGTAGCGGCGATCGGCGGCGGCGACCTCTCGCGTCCGGCCCTGGTGCAAGCCATGGTCCGGGGCGAGGAGGAATGGGACGCCGTCGCCTCCTTCTGCGAAGCAGTGATGCTAGCGAAGGAGGTGGCGGAACGAGAGAGGGAGAGAACCTCTCAACGTCCCAGCCGCCGCGGAAGGCGCTCCGGGCGTCGGGGGCCACGTGATGGCTTCCGGCCACCGTAGACGCGGGCCTGTGGACGGTGAGTAATGGGCTAGCTCGCCGTCCGGCCGTCGTCATGACGGCAACAGACCGTGTCGGCGGCGCGTTCGTGTTCCACGCGCGCCTCAAACAGATGTCAGCAACATGGAAGGGGCCGACACCCGTCGGGGCTGCGGATTATCGAAAGGCATAACGCGGCCTCGGCACAAGGGCGAAAAAGGAACATGGGTTGGTTTTTAGTCAGTAGAAGTCTGACACTCCCTTCCACTCTGCCCAACGACACAAAGGGTTAAGAAGGAACATGGGTGGTTTTTAGTCAGTTGAAGTCTGACACTCCCTACCGCTCTGTCCAGAGCACCCAAAAAAAAAAAAACTTTATTTTGTTGGAACAAACGAGGCCAACTCTTAGAACATGGAAATTGAATTGTAAAAAAATCGTGCTGGTAATCTTAAAAGTTCCAGTAACTTCTTCAAAATTTATGTTTTGACGAAAACATAATTAAAGTTTTATACTTACGACAGCTTTATCCTGAGCCGCAAAAACAAATAGTAAATAACTAAATTATTATTACACTCCTTTTGAAAGTCGGTTAAAAACAGTACATTATGCCAATATGTATGAAAAATGTATATTTGAAATATTTTTTTATTACTAAAATATTTAAAGATAAGATTAGATAAGTCTTTATTTGCTTTAAACATGGTTTATTGGTGTTACAGTCTTATACAATGTCCACATGTTTAGCTGTACAGAATATCAATTGCATGCAAAATAATAATCCTGTCAAAACAACAGTAAATATCAATTAAATCATTCTAATTATTACATGGATATAATGTTATAAAATGTCAAAGAAATCTTTAATGTCCTAGAAATGACAGCTTATTTTTAAATGAAAATAATGTAATAATATGTCGTGGGTTCGATCCCAACACAGAACAAATATTTGTATGGCATACAGATAGTTGTTTCGGGTCTGGGTGCTTCAGGTTTGTGTATGGAGTTTAAATGTTGGTAAACGCACCCACGTATCACGATACAGGAGAAATTCCTAGTGTGGGGGCAACTATTTTTTTTTAAAGTATTACTTAGTATGTAAGGAAAACGCATAAAGGATTATTTAATAAAGTGTAGTTTACATACCTCATTAAACTGCGAATTCCTCCAGCCTGCATTGTTACCGAGTGCGTTTGTCTTGCCCGTAATGTGTCGGATCAAAGCCGGCTTGAAGTCGTCCAAGAATTTGCATTCACAGCGGAATAGAAAACCTGTGTTATAATAAAACAATATATACGGTGGCGTTGTTGGAGGAGCTCGTGGCTTAATAATAATTTGGCCAAAAGGAATTTTTGAACGTCAAACAGGAAATATAGGTAGAAAGTTTCGTATTTTGAAGAACGGATAAGATACGTCATAACAGGGATCGGACAACCAAAAAAACAAATTAGTCCGTCAGATAGATTTCCAAAAAATATTGGACACATATTTTTACTTTGTTCACGTAAACAAAAAATGAAGACGATACAGTGCTTCTAAAACTCGTGTGACGTCATATGCTAGTACATTTTGTACCTTCAAGAGACGTTTCAAGCCCCAATCCATGATCTTTGACGCGCTGTAACTTCGATAATTTTTATTGATTTTATAAAACAAAAAACTCGTGTCCAATATTTTTCGATAATCCAACTAACGGACTAAACAGAATCATATTTTTTTGAGCCAGTCCGATCCTCTATGGAATTTAAGCTTACAGCTTATGTGGTGCCAAGAACGTCATCAACATCTGCCTTTTCCTAACAATGTTAGGGTCGGCTTCCAGTCTACCCGGACGCAGCTGAATACCAGTATTTGACATGGAGCGACTGCCTATCTGACATCCACAACCCAGTTAGTCATCATTCATCATTTCAGCCGAAAGACGTCCACTGCTGGACATAGGCCTCCCCTAAGTGTCGCCACATCTCGCGGTCCCGTGCGTCTCGCATCCAGCAGGTCCCCGCAACCTTGACCAGGCGCACGCATCACCTAGTGGGAGGCCGCGCAACGCAACGTCTTCCAGTTCGCGGTCACCATTCCAGAACCTTCCGGCCCCATCATCGGCCTGCGAGCAATGTGCCCTGCCCACTGCCACTTAAGTTTGGCAATTCTTCGGGCTATTCTTCTCATGCGGATGTCCTCATTTCTGATTCGATCACGCAAGGAAACTCCGAGCATAGCCCTCTCCATTGCTCTTTGGGTGACCTTCAGCCTTCTGATGAGGCCCATAGTGAGCGACCACGTTTCAGTCCCGTATGTAATCACTGGCAACACACACTGGTCATAGACTTTCGTCTTGAGACACTGCACCCAGTTAGTGCTTAGTTAATACCCTTTGATAAGACTTTCAGGTCAGTAACTACCTTTAACGACTGCCAAAGATTTATATATGGCTGAAGGGACCAACAGCTTAACGTGCTGTTCCAAGGCACATAAGAAACTCTGTAAGTAATGTTTCATCCATAGACCAACCTCAACCTAAACTGAACCTAGAGATCGACCCGACTGGCCGTTATTATTAAGCCACGAGCTTCTTCAAGTATTATCCTATGGTATTAGCTTTATAATCCTCTCTTTAAGAGGTAACTTACATCCTCTCTTTAAGAGGTAACTTACCGAACACCATTGTCATTTCTTCAAGTAACGTGCCGGTAGACTGAGTGACTCCATACAACGTGCGCGGGTCTTCTCGCAGACGAGCGCAGAAGTTTTCCGCGTTACGCTTAAAATCTGGAGACAATTATACTTTATTAAACAATTTTCTTGAGAGCAGTGGTGGCTCAGTGGTAACGGCTCCGACTTACGAACAGTGAGTCGTGGGTTCGAACCCAGTCAGGCGCATTACTTTGTGTAATTTATTTCATCACCACAGCTCTTAAAACGGTGAAGGAAAACATCGTGAGGAAACCGGCATGTCTTAGAACCAAAAATTCGAAGACATGTGACATCTACCAATCCGCACTGGGCCCGCGTGGTGGATTATAGCCCATCCCTCTCCTAGAGAGGAGGCCTGAGTCCCTGCAGTGGGAACATTATAGGCTGATGATGAAACAATTTTCAAGCATTTACACATAATCCGAATATGATTTCATTAGTGATTCGGTCCAATGATGTTGGATTTCGGCACTAGGTATCTTCCATTCGCTAACTGAAAGTACCCCCAAAGTCTTATGGTGCGAACACACTGGAGTAACTTCTGTTGGAAAAGTTTTGAAAAGATTACTATTACCGGTATGATTATTTTGGGGTACTTTAATCCCTCATGAGCATTATTCGATCGAAATAATCTACTTCGATGGACAATAAAGTAACCCGACAAAAGTACCTCCTCTGTGCAGGCCTAAGTACACCATACTGCTGATAGCCAATGTCGTGGTTGGTGAGCGTGCCTACAAACTGCTCGGCTTGCCACTTGTATTACTTGGCCTCCCTCCGAACATAACTAAAGACTTCTGCTTACCGCCATACTGCTGATAGCCAATGTCGTGGTTGGTGAGCGTGCCCACAAACTGCTCGGCTTGCCACTTGTATTACTTGGCCTCCCTCCGAACATAACTAAAGACTTCTGCTTACCGCCATACTGCTGATAGCCAATGTCGTGGTTGGTGAGCGTGCCCACAAACTGCTCGGCTTGCCACTTGTATTACTTGGCCTCCCTCCGAACATAACTAAAGACTTCT
Source organism: Diarsia dahlii (assembly GCA_949775195.1). NCBI lineage: Eukaryota > Metazoa > Arthropoda > Insecta > Lepidoptera > Noctuidae > Diarsia > Diarsia dahlii. The sequence continues at coordinate 5,571,474 of OX459210.1, read as the reverse complement.
GCTTACCGCCATACTGCTGATAGCCAATGTCGTGGTTGGTGAGCGTGCCCACAAACTGCTCGGCTTGCCACTTGTATTACTTGGCCTCCCTCCGAACATAACTAAAGACTTCTGCTTACCGCCATACTGCTGATAGCCAATGTCGTGGTTGGTGAGCGTGCCCACAAACTGCTCGGCTTGCCACTTGTATTACTTGGCCTCCCTCCGAACATACTAAAGACTTCTGCTTACCGCCATACTGCTGATAGCCAATGTCGTGGTTGGTGAGCGTGCCCACAAACTGCTCGGCTTACCACTTATATTACTTGGCCTCCCTCCGAACATAACTAAAGACTTCTGCTTACCGCCATACTGCTGATAGCCAATGTCGTGGTTGGTGAGCGTGCCCACAAACTGCTCGGCTTGCCACTTGTATTACTTGGCCTCCCTCCGAACATAACTAAAGACTTCTGCTTACCGCCATACTGCTGATAGCCAATGTCGTGGTTGGTGAGCGTGCCCACAAACTGCTCGGCTTGCCACTTGTATTACTTGGCCTCCCTCCGAACATAACTAAAGACTTCTGCTTACCGCCATACTGCTGATAGCCAATGTCGTGGTTGGTGAGCGTGCCCACAAACTGCTCGGCTTGCCACTTGTATTACTTGGCCTCCCTCCGAACATAACTAAAGACTTCTGCTTACCGCCATACTGCTGATAGCCAATGTCGTGGTTGGTGAGCGTGCCCACAAACTGCTCGGCTTGCCACTTGTATTACTTGGCCTCCCTCCGAACATAACTAAAGACTTCTGCTTACCGCCATACTGCTGATAGCCAATGTCGTGGTTGGTGAGCGTGCCCACAAACTGCTCGGCTTGCCACTTGTATTACTTGGCCTCCCTCCGAACATAACTAAAGACTTCTGCTTACCGCCATACTGCTGATAGCCAATGTCGTGGTTGGTGAGCGTGCCCACAAACTGCTCGGCTTACCACTTATATTACTTGGCCTCCCTCCGAACATAACTAAAGACTTCTGCTTACCGCCATACTGCTGATAGCCAATGTCGTGGTTGGTGAGCGTGCCCACAAACTGCTCGGCTTGCCACTTGTATTACTTGGCCTCCCTCCGAACATAACTAAAGACTTCTGCTTACCGCCATACTGCTGATAGCCAATGTCGTGGTTGGTGAGCGTGCCCACAAACTGCTCGGCTTGCCACTTGTATTACTTGGCCTCCCTCCGAACATAACTAAAGACTTCTGCTTACCGCCATACTGCTGATAGCCAATGTCGTGGTTGGTGAGCGTGCCCACAAACTGCTCGGCTTGCCACTTGTATTACTTGGCCTCCCTCCGAACATAACTAAAGACTTCTGCTTACCGCCATACTGCTGATAGCCAATGTCGTGGTTGGTGAGCGTGCCCACAAACTGCTCGGCTTGCCACTTGTATTACTTGGCCTCCCTCCGAACATAACTAAAGACTTCTGCTTACCGCCATACTGCTGATAGCCAATGTCGTGGTTGGTGAGCGTGCCCACAAACTGCTCGGCTTGCCACTTGTATTACTTGGCCTCCCTCCGAACATAACTAAAGACTTCTGCTTACCACCATACTGCTGATAGCCAATGTCGTGGTTGGTGAGCGTGCCCACAAACTGCTCGGCTTGCCACTTGTATTACTTGGCCTCCCTCCGAACATAACTAAAGACTTCTGCTTACCGCCATACTGCTGATAGCCAATGTCGTGGTTGGTGAGCGTGCCCACAAACTGCTCGGCTTGCCACTTGTACACCGCCTCGTTATTGTTCACAGGCTGCTGGTTCACTAGCGGGGTTTGATTCTCGAACCTGGACCAAACATTTATTTAGGATGTTAATTCGGAACGCATCATAATTTAAAAAAAAAATGAGTATGCTGCATACTCATTTTTTTTTTAAATTGTGATGTGAAAAGTTTGTTTTTACTCATCGCTGCATGCATACTAAAAAAAAACTTTTTTTAGGTTTGCTAGAATTCTCTTCATTAATTTGAAGCAACGATAAGACTTTTTTAAGAAAATAATCGTTTAGTAGTCACTAAACGATTATTTTCTTAAAAAAGTCTTGTTTGCAGGGTTGGCATGTTTAAAACAAGTTGTTTAAAACATGTGTTTTAAACAGTGTTTAAAACAGTTTCAAATAAATTTGCAACTGTTTGTTTGTTTGTTTATTATTAGGTGTTTGAAAACATTGTTTAATTGCAAAAATAAATGATTACTAAGTAGTTATTTTTTTTCCTTATTTCCTTTATTTAATCAACTTTAAACAATTTTTATAAAATAATTAAAGTGGCTTTTTTTTAACTTGACATTTAAACAGTTTTTAATATTTAAAATCCTTTCTCAAGAAATAGTTAACAATTTTTATTATAAAACGACCACATACAATCATATTTGTTCGTTAGCAGATTAGACAACATTTATTATTTTTTATAGTAGGTATTTATAAACTGTGACAAGTTTTGCAGCTTTCTCGTTACCAAGTTTGTTTCGTACATCGGTTTGAATAAATCCAAAGGTTTTTGTGTTATTGTGAAATGAAAAATCAGAAAGAAAGTCCGCTCTATTCTCCATCGGTAAAGTCCCCCGGGGAATTCCCAGAACTTCCGTAATTCGTGAACGTGATTATTTAAAATATGTTTTGGGTATTCCCCTTATTTTAAGAGAAATTTAGGAGATTTCCCTACTTAAAAATGAACGTAGGAACATACAGAATGTATTGAATTATGATAAATTTTTGTCATGCAGTTTTTAAAATAGTATATAAGTGAAATATATCAGGCTTAATCAATTAAAAATGGATGATAACTAACTTAGGAAAAAAAACAAAAAAACTGTTTTTTTTCCAACCCTGCTCGTTTGGCAGTCAGAAGGCATTAATTATTTATTTGTTCAAAAGGGTTATAAAAGGGAAGGGGGTAGACTGACTAAAAAAAATATGATTCTGTTTCGTCCGTCAGTTAGATTATCGAAAAATATTGGATACGTGTTTTTTGTTTTATCAAAATAATACAAATTGACGAAAATAAAGATTGTCAAAGATTATGGAGTGGGGGCTTTTGACGTCATAGTCTGGTAAAAATGGACCAAACTGTGACGTCGCACGACTTTTCCAAGCACTGTCTTCATTTTTAGTTTACGTAAAAAAAGAAAATGACGTCTTCAATAATATTTTTTGGAAATCTATCTGACGGACTAATTCGTTTTTTTTTGTCAACTACCCTATAGTATGTATTACAGTGAAGCTGTGACTTGGCCACCTTTAGTGCAGGGGCTGTAAAAATATAAATGACTAACTTACCAGTATTCCCAATTCTTGAGCGTCTTCAGTAAGGCTTCAATGTAGTACTCCATGTCTTGATTGGCGATGCGGTATTGCAATACATTTTCCAGTTCCTGAAAAATTCGTTATTTTTCATTAGAATTTAATTGTATCATGTATGTAGTTTGAGCAGTGGAGCTTTTTTTTTTGGAGGCTGGGAAATCAACAAATTACTCCTCCCAGTCTGTTGAACCGCGCATGTTCCTTCTTAGCCCTTTGTGTCCGGGGCCGCGGTATCTCTTTCGAACAATTCGCAGCCCCTGAAGGCGTCGGCCCTTGCCTTTCATGTTGCTGACATCTCTTTGAGGCGCGCGTGGAAAACGAACGCGCCGTCAACACGGCCTGTTGCCGTCATAAGATAGACGGACGGTGAGCTAGCCTATTACTCACCGTCCAGGCCCGAGCAGTGGAGCTTGGCACAAGCATAAGAGAGGCCTGTACCCAGCAGTGGGTGAAGTCGAGTTATCGAGGACTTGAACCTATTTACAATGATTGTATCTTATAATTGAATTTACAGTTTGTACCTTGAAATAGATTTTATAAGTTAGCAGCAAGATACAAAAAACAAGACAAGTGCAGATGATGACGATAAGCACGCAATCAGGAATCTTAAAAAATACTGACAAAAGGCCCGATATTTATTTATTCGGCTATTATTAAACTTTTCTTATTTCCCTAAAATCCTGCAAGATAAATAATCCGGAAACAGTGCGTACGGTGGACGAAAAAGTCGAATACATCGGATGGTAACCTTACAAAGTAAGAATGCTTACCTTAATGGAAGTCTTGATCTGTTGTTCGGTGATGGTAACAGAGGCGACATCGCGGCAGATACCTTCAATGTTATGTGCCTCGTCTATTATCACCACGGCGCCTTTCAACTCGATTGATAGCTGTGGATCAGAACGCATTGCTTATAATTCTTCACTTTCTTATTTTTTGCCTAACATAAAACATTCGTATCCTTCACTCAAAGAGAAAAATGTTAACACAATATAATTTCACGCCTGTAATTCCCGAAGCCTTAAGAAGTATAGTATACTACATTTCACCTGTTATGTTTAAATCCAATGTAATAGGTGAGCCTATTGCCACCAACCGAGCACAATTTTTTTTGCGTTTACCCGCATTATATAATGACAAGAGCCTTCACTCGACCCCTTTCATACCACACGGAACCGTCATAAAAAAAAGATTATTATAATCTTGGAGCAAACGCGTGTTCACAGTTCCATCGCTAGTGCCAGACCCAGTTAGTCATATACACGCATACACAATATTTTTCTTTGGTCTTTCTTTACAGTCTGATGATGATGTGAAGTACCTACATTTATAAAATAAATAGATTTTCTAAGCTCTAGCTAATTATGAGATAATTTTGTCTGTGATCATCACACACATTCACAGACACCAACACCGCACAAACACTCACACGCATACATGCACACACAATACATTTTAAGGCCAATTTTTTTGTCACTCTCGGCTACCTTATCTTAGTTATTTTTTTTGTGTACTTCGTAATTGGCGCATTGTTTTGTTTAATATTTTAAGTTATTTTACTGTAAGCTGCTTCGATCAATAATGTACTAGATTCCCGATAAGCGCTTCAATAACGGCCCGAAATATAAGACCACAAACGTATTTGTGGTCTTATTTCAAAGTAGTATGGTCCAATCATAGCCAACATTAAGACGCCAAAATACCGCAGTATGCGTTCAAAAACTGCGTAAATAACCACCGTAACACCAAGGTTTTGGAAGGAATATCTTTTTTTCGGTAATTTAATATCATTATGTGCTTTTTCATAATATTTAAACATAATTAAACTGTAAATATAATTAAATCAGCGAATATTAAATTTGTTTGGCCAATGTTTGCTACAACGAACCAACTATTGTATTATGTTCTTGAACAGGGAACGCTAGTTCCGCAATAGAATAAGCACGACATTGTACACAAAATGCTTTTAACCGTAGGTATTGCTTAGAGTTTAAGTTTCATTTTAAAATGAATATTTTTGTACTGATGACTTTTTATTTTGGAGCGAGATTTAAAATGTTTTGCTTCTAATCTTTCTCCGATGAAAGGGCTTAAATAAATATACTTTACAATGATAATTAAACGTTATGTTTAAGTGTTAAGGTTTATAATCATCTGAAGTTGTTAATAATATTGAACTTTTTTCTAAGATGTTATGTAGATGTTTACGTGTGTGCAAACGTGGCCACTTGAGCAACTTAGTTTTGTTCCTGATGCTTAATCTAGTACTATTATTGATCGAAGGTAAGCTGTGAAGCTACCTTGCATAAATAAATAAATAAATAAATCCGAGAGACCCGCGGCTGCTACTGAGAAAATCCTGACCAAAAAAACCAGCAACACTTTCGCCAACCCGGGACCTCATGATCGGCGCTCATGCTTTACGACAACTAGGCCAACGAGACAGTCTCAAAAAAGTCTCAAGAAAGACGTCCAGGGCTGGACATAGACCTCACCCAAGTGTCGCCACGTTGACTGGACCCGAGCGTCTCGCATCCAGCGGATCTTGGTGAAGGTTGCTGGGAACCGCTAGATGACCTCATCGGTCCACCTAGTGGGAGGCCTTCCAATGCAACGTCTTTCGATACGCGGTCGCCACTCTAAAACTTTTCCACTCCATTGGTCATCCGTTCTGCGAGCAATGTCCCACTCCCATAAAAATATAAAAGACAAGAGTAAAAGCTACTCACATTGCTTCTAATACTCGGATCAATCAAGTAGTTATAAGGACAGAACACAATATGCGCTGTCTTGGCCATAGCCCTGGCCCCGTAGTAGGGACAGGCGTCTTTCTCCAGGCCTATCTCCACCAGGTCTTCCAGATCGAAGGCAGCTGGCATCGAGCCATGGTTCAGAGCTGTGCGGTTGTCGTAGTATGTACAGTTCGAGTTTTCTTTGTTCTCGCTTTTGCGTATCGGCTAAAAGAAAGAAAAAATAATTAGTAGTAAGACTAGTAAGTCAGTTCGGCTGTGAATGAAAGAGAGAGTGTCATGTGTGAAGAGAGAACAGAAATGGACAGTGAAGGATGGATGTAGGATTGTCAGCTAACGGGCAATGACGTTAAGATGTATTTCGCGAATCTTGTATTGCCATTGAGAAAACTACGGGCTTGCGTATCATCATCACCTTCATATCAGCCGAAAGACGCCTCCCTCAAGCGTAGCTGCGTCTATTTTGCTCATTTGTACTAAAATGAAAACTTATTACTCAGTACATAAGGGTCAAAACTACTCAACCGCCATTCCCGAAAACAAAAACTAAGCAAGAAAGTGAATACAATTAAAAAACTCATCAATCCATAGATTGAAAAAGTAATCATCGATTTTCTATAAGAAAGTGGATTTTCTTGAAATACGGAGAGAGAAAGAAGAAGAGTTTTATAACAGGAAAGATAGAACAGAAATATAATTATTAGCTGTTAACTACTTTGAGAGAGAAAGAGAGATCGAGAGAGTAAGATCATTTTAAGGCGATCGTCAAACCGCAGACAAAGTGGCCCAACCTAAGAATCGATCCTAGAAACTCGTGCTCAGCACTCAGCAGTCGTGGTTGCGACCCCTAGACAAACGAGGCTAGTGCTCCTTGTATAGTGACAGGGTGTAAACGTACCCTTCACTATGCCGTTAACCAAGCATTATGTTCATCAACCTAAGTTTCCCTACGCAAAATTGCTGGGAAACAAATTTATTTTTGAAAGTGAAAAATCACGTATAACAACACTCACCTTAACACAAGCCCTACACATATCATTCCTCGTCGTCCAAAGATTCTTATCGAACTCCTTAATACAGCTCTTATCCCTGCTGGACAGAAGGGTCATCTTCACCATGCCACAGTACGAGGTCCTCTTGAACTCCTTGATGACCTGCTTCAGCTGCGTGTGGGTCCGGGCGCCGTAGTATATGGTGGGGAGGCTGCAATCAACAATCATTGATGTGCGGAGACGGAGGTTGTCCACCAGGCTGTAAAGGTTTCTGGAACCACCACACCATCCCGTTACCGTCATGCGGACACACATATTTTCTATTTCAGATATCATAACATAATAATTTATATTGAATTAATTATGTTCTGCATTATGCATGCCATGCCTATGTGACGGCAGAACATGGAGAGGTAACTTTTTATAACACAAAATCTATGTACAAATAAATTACCCATGTTTGCAAACAAATAACTGATTTGATTTGATTATGATGTTAATGATATGTTATAACATAACTGCATGATTACTATTACAGAAACACTCTATACTACTTGGACACACACAATAACAAAAACTAGAGAATAAAAATATTTATATGCGCTTCCACTGCCAAAACATTCACAGAAAACATGTTTCAAAACTGTATATCTCTGATCTCTTATTTGAAATCTTTTATTTCATTAAATAATATGATTTTCCGTGATGTTTTTCAGCAGTAGAAACTTATCATAATATTTTCACTATTATTTACACACAAATCAACAACTAACTACGTCGCACTCAGGGATGTTTAATATACTTAAGCCAAGTAATCATTAAACGTCTGTGAGTGCGGCAGTAAGTAAATTAACAGTTTCATACCAGCTATAACAGCCATGCAAACCAGTACCACAACGATGATTTTTTTCACAAATTCACGAGAGCATGCATAAAAAAATCATTTTTTAAATAAATCTGTTTGGGAAATAAACTTTAAAAAAAAAACATAACACTCTTTTTTTTGGGGCAGTCGTGTAAAAAACTACCGGACTCTGCAGCAAGAAGTTAAAAAATGGGAATGGAGTCAACAACCTCCTATGTACCACTTTATTAAAACTTCTTTCATTTATTTATTTAAACTTCATGTACAAGCATAAAGTTTAAATTAATTAATAACAACGCCACCAGGTCTAACTATAGCTCAATTCCATCGAGAAGTATAGGATAGGTATAAAATAAAATCATCTTAATCTGTCAAACCTTTTAGGAGAAAAAGTAAGAACACACACGCACATCAAAATGTTTTAACCTTTAGCAAATAAGAAAGGATATGACAGAAAATTGTTTCATACCTGACGCTTTCTGGAGTTTCAGGTTTTTCAACCTTGATGATCTTCTCAGGAGTATGTGGGAGCGACATTTTGCTACCGTCTTCATTTTCTGAACTCAGACGGGGTCGCTTGTGGATTGTCACCTGATTCTTACATGGAGATTCTGTGGAGATAAGTAAGTGAAATATTATTGACTTGAAAAACAAACAGATACTGTTTGTACTGAAAAAAATTGAATTTATGAATGTACCGATTTTTACATTTTTTTTATTAGTCTATAATATTGTCCCACTGCTGGGCAAAGGCCGCCCCCATTGTCTCCCCTCTTCTCAAGGTCCCTCTTGCAAGGTTGTAAATAACTGCAGTGATCAAATAGATTTGCACTTTGAAAGTTTGGGTAAATTAAAAGCCAATATTTTTAAGATTCTTGCAAAATAGATTAACTTTTCACTATGCTTTATTTACACTTTCACTTTCATCATCACGCTTGAGAGGAAATGTGTTTTACACAAATATAATAAGTACCATAAGTTGTTATACAAATTATTTAGATATTTTAAATTATTTAGACCGTAAGACTCTTAGTTAAGTAATTTATGTTAAACTACTATTTAAAACTAGAGTATTAGATTAATATTATAAATTGTACAACTTCTATAAGCATGCGGAGTTTACCTTTAAGTGATTATTGCACTGTTGCATTTAAATTTTTGCATGTTACATTTACCATAAAACCTGTGTAAATGTGTTGGTGAACCAATAAAAAAAAAATTTTAAAAAAAATTCTCCGTGCGGTTTTCTCCGGCCAATCTCCCACAAAAGCCTCTAAGTCGTCACGACAGCGTTTTCTAGGCCTCCCTCGGCGACCACGCCCGTCTTCTGTCACCCACGATACCCACCCCATTCCTGATTTTTCATCCATCATCCATCAACGGCCTATTAATGTTCCCACTGCTGGGACACAGGCCTCCTCTCTTTTTGAGAGGGAATAGGCTATAATCTACCACGCGGGCCCAGTACGGATTGGTAGATGTCACATGTCTTCGAATTTTTTGGTTCTAAGACATGCCGGTTTCCTCACGATGTTTTCCTTCACCGTTTTGAGAGCAGCGGTGATGAAATAAATTACACAAAGTAATGTGCCTGCCTGGGTTCGAACCCACGACCTACTGTTCGTAAGTCGGGGCCGCCACCACTGGGCCACCGCTGCTCATTCCTGATTTTTACATAAAAATAAAAAAAACACGCGTACATAAACTCCCCATGCCATAAGCCCATGCTCTTCTTCCCCTAAGGGTAGGCAAAAGCTACAGAGCGTCACTACGATCCTTACTTAGTAAATAACATACATCACATCATCATCATCATCAGCCTATAATGTTCCCACTGCAGGGACTCAGGCCTCCTCTCTAGGAGAAGGATGGGCTATAATCTACCACGCGGGCCCAGTGCGGATTGGTAGATGTCACATGTCTTCGAATTTTTTGGTTCTAAGACATGCCGGTTTCCTCACGATGTTTTCCTTCACCGTTTTGAGAGCAGCGGTGATGAAATAAATTACACAAAGTAATGTGCCTGCCTGGGTTCGAACCCACGACCTACTGTTCGTAAGTCGGGGCCGCCACCACTGGGCCACCGCTGCTCATTCCTGATTTTTACATAAAAATAAAAACAACACGCGTACATAAACTCCCCATGCCATAAGCCCAGGCTCTTCTTCCCCTAAGGGTAGGCAAAAGCTACAGAGCGTCGCGTCACTACGATCCTTCTTAGTAAATAACATACATCACGCCTCAAATAAAATAAAAACGAAAATATTCTCCCGACTTAATACTTCCCAAAATTAAAGATGTTCCAATTTGATAAATAATTTGTTTAAGTATCTATATACCATTTAAAGACAAGATAACTATTTCTCATGGCACCTACGTGTAGGAACGTATGTACGTTTATAATCGGCGTTCATTAGTCACAGTCTCTAGGCTCATTGTTTCAACGGAATTAAGTCTAGGACATGCGTAGTATACGCTGTGTCACGGGAAGTGATTTTAAGTGAAGTCATAGTCAAACCTTTAAAAGTAAAAAAGTAAAACCCGACTACGACAAAAAAACGACGCTGAAAAAGTATGAAACAAGATTTTCAGGATAGAACAAAAAGAAAAGCCGTAGTCACACGGTATTAAAGTGTTTAGGTTGGTACCTATAACGTGTGACTACGGCTTTTCTTTTTGTTCTACCCTGAAAATCTTGTTTCATACTTTTTCAGCGTCGTTTTTTTTTGTCGTAGTCGGGTTTTAGTTTTTTACTTTTTTTTATTTAAACAATTTTGGTGCTAATTATTTTTTTACTCTTGACTTTTTGTCCGCTAGAGGGCGTGATTTTAAATTTGAACAATATTTTGGAAATGTACAAGTGAGGCCCTTTCAAATCCCGTCGGGGCTGTGGATATCGAAAGGTTACCGCGGCTCCGACACAAGGGCGAAGAAGAAGGAACATGGGTTTGGTTTTTAGTCAGTAGAAGTCTGACACTCCCCTTCGCTCTGCCCAAGAGCGGGGGGGGGGGGTTATTCGATGATTTTCCACCCACCAAAAAAAAAAAGGCCCTTTCAAATGATACCAAACACGGCGTATTTATCTCCATTTTTATTTTTTAAGCCTTACTTTTTGTCCGCTAGAGGGCGCCAAATCGCTTTTTGTGACACGTCACGTAGCCTATGTTCAGCGGAAAATTAAGACGGTTCTAACGATACCTCATTACGTCGAGTTCCGTTAAGTAGATTATAAGCTATGAGGGAACAGATGAAGATACACACATACATACATACAAACATACATACATACATACATAGCCAGTCAAAATCATAACACTCCTTTGGCTTTGCCGTAGTCGGGTAAAAAGTCTAGGTTCGATTTTCACTTCGGCCTAAAGATTTTATCTAATTTTCAATTTTGTTGCTATTGAGTTTTAGAAATAAGTTAAAAAATACAATGTTTGTAGAACACGTTTGAAGGTTTAAAAATATCTATAAGTAGGATAGGATGCGTTTGATTAACGGGCGGCCGCTTGAGTGTGCAAGTGTGCACCGTCAGATTTTGTTCTAGTTTGAATATTTTAGCAGTTACAAAAATTTCTCAGAGATGGCGCTTTTTATATTTTTAGAGGATGAGTTTTCTTCTTCGCTGCATGTACTATTTAATGTCAATCTTTACAAGAAAATCAAGTACCAAAATCAATAAAATTCTAGTTGCCTCCTCGCAGAGGTAGTATCGTTGTGACTGATAAAGCTATGCAGTTCATTGTATACTGCTAGTTGCCACAAGCACGACAGCCAAACATGAGATAAGCATGAGATTGGTTCGATTCTCAGGTCGTCAGTTTAATTAGGTCTTCTTCCAGTAGTAGCCCGGACTCTGGTACGCCCGGTTTATAAGATAAAATATTCACGTGTTTAATTTACCAAATAACTTCTTCGCATAAAACGTCACAAAAAAAACAGACCATACCGTCAAGTAATTAGGGAGCCCCCATAGTTTGAGGAGGCTGAACAGTTTGACGGTCCCACCGGTTATCTTTGACGGCACAGTGATCCCGTTTAGCTCTGACGTCAAGGATCTAGGTTTGCATGTTGACACTTGCCTTGACTGGCGTAAGCAGGTTGCGATTGTGAGCAAGAAAGTCACCGGAACGTTGCGGTCTCTCTATCGATTGAGAAATATTCTCCCAGCACACATCAAGGCAATGCTTGTACAGTCCCTAATCTTCCCCATTATTGACTATGGTGAAATGTGCTACTATGATCTGAATGCAGATCTCCTCAATAAACTTGACCGACTTCTTAATAACTGTATTCGATTCGTTTTCAATCTTCGCAAGTATGATCATGTGTCAGAGCATCGATCACTTCTGAAATGGTTACCTATACGGCAGCGCAGAGCGTTGAGAGCTTTGACAACCCTGTTTTCTCTTCTTCACAAGCCCACTTACCCTTCTTACCTGACTTCTCTTTGTCAATATTTATGCACTGCGCACAGCAAGACTCTTCGTTCCGCCAATAATCGCCTTCTACGTTGTCCTTCTCATCGCTCTGGCTTTATACAGTCTTCCTTCTTTGTCCAGGCGGTATTCCTTTGGAATGACCTCCCTCAGAATATTAGGACGGTAAACAGTCGGTTCATTTTCAAAATAAAAGCTCGTGAACACATTCACAAGAAGTTGGCAGATTCGTCTCAAAATTAAGTTGTTATAGTTTTCCTTGCTTATCTTTCAAAACTTTATATATTTTATGTATGTATATATGTATGTATTTATTCTTATAATCTAGGCATATATCTTTTCTAATATGTTTTTTTTCTGTTTTGCACCTACTATGTATTGTCTCTGCATCACCCTAAGGTAGACTGGTAGAAAATGCCCAAGGCATTAAGTCCGCCTTTGTACGATTTTGTTGTGCATAAAGTTTTAATAAATAAATAATTAATACAGTGGTGCATTACAATATCATCCCACTTTCGAAGCTTCGACACACGTCACACAGAAATCCAAAGCTCTAACGTCAGATGGCGACGTAGGCTCAACATATTACTATCTATATACGTTTATAATGCAATACAATACACAGACAGACAGATCGTGGAGCTATGTGATCGCTACGACATTTCCGGAATAGTATTAGAGATGCCGAGGTTCGCAATGGGTTCAGTTAATAGATAATACTGTCTGCATAATGAACTGGTAATGGGTGGATTGTGTTGTTATGTTGTAATGGAGAAATAGGTGGAATTTCATTGATTGGTAATTTCATCATGATCATCCTTTCAGCCGAAAAAAGTGCTGGACATAGGTCTCCCCAAAATGTTGCAACCATCGGATCCCTGCGACCTCCGTCAGGTCATCGGTCACCCTATAGGGAAGCTAGAAGCTGTCATCTGATCTTTTTCTCGAAAGATCATCTTAGAAGCTAATTTGCAACGTCCTCACATGATCTGATCACTATATATCACCATTCTATTTCGACGGGATAGATACACACATATTAAAAGTTAGAAAAGAAGGCCTTTAATACCTAGAATGTAAATTACACCGAAATAACGTTTTATTTCAAATGTATTCCAATCCAAGATGGCGGCGTCCATCATGGCGCGATGGCGTTCCGACGCCATTACCGTTATTAAGCTCTCTCCGTGGACGTGACAGATGAAAACATCGAGATTTTAGACCCCTCGCGACGCGACGCAGGACACCATAAAGGGGTGATAAACAAAGATTTAAAATTTTAGATTGGATGCGCCCTACCTTATCAAAATGTTCTTCGTTTCGTTTTAATAATGTAAAATACTTACAACATAAATCTTAGAAATAATGGAGGTATAACAAAGTTTGATGCCTATATAATATATGTTTAAGGTCCATGGCACGTCCATGGTAGTTGAATTGTTTGTCTCACTCACTCATACTGAAAATCGAATCTATCGTTCCCAATCCCACTCGACCCAGTGTGAAAACGTTTCGCGCGATCTCAGTACGGTTCTAACGAATTAAATCTTTGGTGGTAATGCTTTCCGTATTATGTTGCATCTGTTACGATTTGCCGAGTAATTGTTGTACGACGGGATCATTTTTTAACCAAGGTATTGTAGTGACGTCACTATTTCTTAAAATTGAAGTGTCTGGTGACTATTTCGAAATAACAGTTTTTTACTAAATGCATATAAAATTATATTCGGTGATATGTTTATTGTGTAATTTATTTCATCACCGCTATCATTCAAAACGGTAAAGGAAACATCGTTAGAAAACCAGGATCAAGAACCAAAAATTCGGAAATAATTGACGTCTTCCAACCCGCCTGACCACTGGCCCCGTGTCGTGAAATACAGCTCGTACTCTCATAGAGAGGCGGCCTGTGTCCCAGGAGTGGGGAAGATTATAAGCTGATGAATGCTTCTGCTTTACATACCTTCTTCAGAGGACTCTTCCACTCTATATGGAGTCTTGTCTTGGCGCGCGCTTGTTGAACTACATTCGCCATTTTGTTCGGGTTTATGATAAATGCTCTTCTCACCTGTAAAACAACAATGAAAGCTTAGTTTTTGGATTATTATCAATTTTTATAAATTATATTTCCCATCAATGTTCAACTTATATACAAACTTTCATTTACCCGTTTTGTCTATTTAATATTATTTAAGGTGCCTGCCTTGTTGGTCTGCTCACAGGCGCGAATGTATAGCAAGGGAATCCTGGGTTCGATTCCCTGGTCGGACAAAGTGTTATTGGGTTTTTCCATCAGGAATTTATCAGTAGATGACACGGAGTCTGGATTTGTGAACGGTTGATAGCACTCGCCCCCTATTACATGGGACTTTAACACAACAACAGGCGAAATGTGTGCATCTGCATAACCCTTCGGGGATTATAGGCGTGAAGTTATGTTAATTTTTAATGTTTCTAGTTTCTACCATCGCGATTGCTAATTAAAATATTTTCGTCTATTTTCTATAGATATCGCTCTCCCAAGCGGGACTTGTGTTATTACTGTTATTACAAGATCCCGATAACGAAAAACACAATGTCATTGTTTTTGAAGTGCCATTAATCAATTTTTTTCTTTATGACGTCACGCCGACTACGTATCGAACTTGGTAATTATGCCGTGCTGACAGCAATCAGTTGGCTCTTCTAAGTAGATAACGAATTCGATCGCGTTTTCCGTCCACATCACTACATATTCTAAAACAAAGTCCTACGCCGCATTTGTCTGTCTGTTCGCGATAAACTCAAAAACTACTGCACCGATTTTCATTCTGTTTCACTAATGGATAGAGTGGTTCTCGAGGAAGATTTTAGTGACCACCACGCGGGCGAAGCCACGGGTATCAGCTAGTTAAGAATATTTAAATATCTTTATCGCTAATCGCCTACTAATGTGTTATATCTAAAGTTGTACAGAAGATGCCGTCAGTGAATGGACTTTAACTTTGATAGCTCATATCTCGGAAACGTGACACAATAAACATTTTGTCTCATACAGAACTTATTTGCATTGATGCCAGCTATCGATTTATTAGGCTTTATGAGTGGCTGCTATTTTTAAAATAAATTATAAATGTTGGAAGTTAGGCCAGTCATACAAGAATATTCCAACCCCTTTCAAATCATATGTGGCTCTGGTTGGCTGGACATTTCTTCAAAACTGCTCGCATTTAAGTAGGTCAATAGGGCACTTTATGTGACGGCTAAACACCCTTATTTCAGAATAGGTGACGCTACAGAATCTTAGATAATCGATCGAAAGCGTGTCCAGCCAGCTTGAAAAACCACTTTTCGCTGGTCTCTCAATCTTCGTAACGGAAGTGATTTTGACGACTTTTTGCATATCAACGGGCGTCACATAAATATGTGACAGGCATCAAGCTAAAAGTTTTGTGATACGTACAATGGTTTAGTAGAAAAATGCAAAAAACTGTGTCCAGCCATCTTGAATTTACGTAGAAAACTTTTGGCTGGCACTTCCGAATCCCACATAACGGGAGCGTTTTCGAATATGGTTCCTTTACTAATACTTGGTGACGCAATGTGTGACAGTAATAACGTTTGATTTATGCCGTCACATGCAAGGGTTTACGAGATATCAATGAAAACTTAATGTATACTTGTGTCCAGCCATCTTGAACTCAGGCTGGCTGAACACCTGTATCTCCGCTGCCTGATGATCTACGACCTTTAAAATGGTATCAAAATGTTGTGACGGGGACGATAATGATAACCTGAATTTGTGACGGAGAAACTTTGCGTAGTTTCAAAGATATTGATCATTTAAATTTTCCCATACAAACATCCATTAATATTGTGAGGTGACCATAATTTTTACATAAATAAAGGATTTCTTTTTAATCGACTAATCGGCCGGTAGCAGCCACGCCTGCTTTGTATTTGATTTCTCCGTGGGAATAAAAGGTTTTCCTGCAGTAAAAAGCGTAAGTATGTGTTAATTCAAAATAATAATTAAAAACACTAACAAAAAAGAACAAAGTGCATTGCACTCAGTGATGCCAATTTAGCATTTTTTCATGTTGTTTGGCAAACTTATTAGTTGTTTAGCATATTTTTAGCATAAAATAATTATAAAATAAAATACATTAATGCGTACGCAATTATTACCATTTAGAAAAAAAAACCCTTTACTATATTGTTGGCGCTTCTGGTGCCAACATAATGGAAAGAGTATTTGAGATCATAGTCGATTAAAACAGTATGTATATTTTGTTAAATAATAAAAAAGTTAAAACTATGTTACGTTTCATTTGACACTGAAAAATGTTAGCAGATTTTTTAGCATTTCTATAAAGCAATTGGCATAATTTTAACACCATTTTAGCAGATTCTATATCGGTCTTGTTGGCAACACTGATGCACTGACACTGAGATTGTACACAGGCTGTGAGTGTGACAGCGTAATAATGGTAGTACATACTAAAACCAAATGAAGACTGATGCTGTGATTTATTTTGTGTAATAATTTTATTCTTTTCCATAAATAGGTATTGAAGAATATATTAGTTTATTCAGCTATTTATATGATTAAAATGACGACCACCGGCTTCATTTGCGCTTCAAACACTTAGGGCGACGGTAAAAACAACGCTTTGGTACAAGGCGGGGGTTATTGAAGTGCAAATGGAGTTGATCGTCGTCATTTTCGTCATTGAAACGCTTTAGCGCAAATAAATAAATGTGATTTTATTTACCTACATTATTTTTTCATTTAAATACCTTAGAGCATTAGTCTGTTATCCTGACACAATATCTACCTATGTACTTACCATAAAAACACCAATTATCTACTAAAAAGAGTAGATAGGTATCTGCACGTAAATAATCAATAACATTAAAAAAAATCTCCCCCCCCCCTTCCTCACTTCTACACTTTTGTCTTCTATTGATTAAAATATCTACAGTTGTTCGTATTAGTATCACCAATACGCGAATTTTCGTCCATTAAAGAAAACACCTTAAAATATACTTAGTCCTACATAAAACCTACAATATTGGTAACCCTACTACAGTGTTTGTATGGGAAAATTTAATAGATCAATATCTTTTAAACTACGCAAAGTTTCTCCGTCACAAATTCAGGTTACCATTATCGTCCCCGTCACAACATTTTGATACCATTTTGAAGGTCGGAGATCATCAGGCAGCGGAGATACAGGTGTCCAGCCAGCCTGAGTTCAAGATGGCTGGACACAAGTATACATTAAGTTTTCATTGATATCTCGTAAACCCTTGCATGTGACGGCATAAATCAAACGTTATTACTGTCACACATTGCGTCACCAAGTATTAGTAAAGGAACCATATTCGAAAACGCTCCCGTTATGTGGGATTCGGAAGTGCCAGCCAAAAGTTTTCTACGTAAATTCAAGATGGCTGGACACAGTTTTTTGCATTTTTCTACTAAACCACTGTACGTATCACAAAACTTTTAGCTTGATGCCTGTCACATATTTATGTGACGCCCGTTGATATGCAAAAAGTCGTCAAAATCACTTCCGTTACGGAGATTGAGAGACCAGCGAAAAGTGGTTTTTCAAGCTGGCTGGACACGCTTTCGATCGATTATCTAAGATTCTGTAGCGTCACCTATTCTGAAATAAGGGTGTTTAGCCGTCACATAAAGTGCCCTATTGACCTACTTAAATGCGAGCAGTTTTGAAGAAATGTCCAGCCAACCAGAACCACATCAAATCATGCAACTGCTACAAAAAAGATGAAAAACAAAATTATTTCTTTCAATCTCATACCATTACATGATTTACATGATTTCCAATTCCCTTCCTGAAATGTCCATGGACCCTTTTTGAAGGATAAGAATGATAAAATGACTCGTCCTGTTCTGGGTTTTAGTTAGTAAGACTCTGACACTCCCTGCGTCAGAGTCTTAATGACTAAAATCCATCCTTGTCCCTTCTAATTTTTTTTTTTGCGTTCCATGGCCGCGGTAACTCTATCGAACTAATTCCGCAACCCTGCCAGGATGTCCAGTGTCCCAACACCTGCACATTGACGACACGGTTGGCGCAGTGGCTCAAGCAATGGACTGCTGCGCTGCGTGTCGCGGGTTCGATCCCCGCACGGAACAAATGTTTGTATGACCTACAGATAATTGTTCCGGGTTTGGGTATTTTTTGGGTCTGGGTAGTATGTGAGTTTAAATGTTTGTGAACGCATCCACGATACAGGAGGAATTCCTAGTGTGGGGCAACGTTTAAAAAAAAAACAGAAGAACCTAAAAGACGCCGTCGTCACTCCAAGTACAGTGCGATTAAATTATCTTGGCAGCTCTGAACATAGGCTTTGCGAAATTTTACGCATGTAAACTTGGGAATAAAATTGTTATTGCCAGATAAACCAATACTTAAACGATCAGAAAATATCTAATTTAAACAGTGAGAAATAAAATAAATACTTTTATACATTCGTTGTAACAAAATGACCTGCACGAAGTTCGGAGCTGCCAAGATAATTTGCTCGCACTGTACCTCAGTACTTAAAAGTCGTGCACCGAGCGGCATAATCTATTTAGTACTTTCAACGTTACTACGTTGAAAGTTGAAAAGATACGATACCAATAGAACGATAACGTTATCAACCACTGATAATGTTGTTCCATTATCATACGTGGTGGTATCGCGTCCGAAATGGACGAGTTTTTCGGTAAACGATATGTCTTAGTGGACTCCGAAAACTTTGATGAATATTTGACGTTTATTGGTGAGTGTTTTTTTTTAAACTTGCTTCCATCTTTTTTTCGGTTGCCTCTTTAAATGCCACAACTAATGATTACTTATTGCCCCACAATATTGAATGTTAAGTTATCAATGTTGCCGTAGTGTTGTCGTCAAAACAATTTGGTTTTTTGACGACTGTGAAGTTTTTGTTATGAATATGGCAGTTCTTCAATAAACATGGGTCATTTCAACTTTTTATGCTATTACGCCACAACAGCCTGTTTCGCCTACCGCATCTAGTCTCAGGCAACAATTTAAATCATCGCCCATATCACCACACATACAGTCACATACTTCACTAGGGGTCTAGGGGAGTGATTATAAGTACCCACATTCTCATTTTGATTTTGTTATTTTTTTCTCTTAATTTTTGTTTACTTTGTTCTGTTACCAAAGCTTACAATAATTTGTTGTCTTTATCCTAAGATTCAATACTCAAACAATGTGGGAGAGGGGGGCTGATATTTGTGTGACTGGTTTTCCTAGTGCAGATATCAGTATCAACTATCAACATAAAAGATTTAACAGATGTAATGTCTTCATATTATTATGTACATGACTCATATCAACCAACTGCCGCTTTAGCTTGTTGTAATAAGTCTCAGAAAAACAAGAAATATTTTAAAAAAAACAAGATTTGTTAAAGTGGTTTTTTTAAAAGACGTGTCTGTCATTTATCGTAACGTTCTCGTATCAATCTACTTGATCAACATAATTAAACGTTTACAAAAAAACCCAACGCGCTATCTTTAAATTATTATTTTTGTTCTAGTGAAATGTGGGCAATCTAACCTCTGCCTAACCCTTCGGGGATTAAAAGCGCGATGTTGTACATATTATTATTTGTTACAAATTATATTAACTGTTCTCTATCTCCTTATATTAATGCAATCTATTTCATTATCTATGTCACTGCCTTTGTGTACGTACGCTATTATTATGATTCTATTGTCTTTACCGTGCATGCTGCAATAAGAGTTCAATCAAAGTGCAACAATATAATTAAGTACTTCTAATCTGTCTTATTGTGTGATATTTTAACATGACCCGTCTTCTATTATTATTCAGTTATTAAGTTTTTTTCTCGATGTGGTGGAAATATTAGACAATAAGGTGCGTTTGCGTTTCTATTATTATTAAATTCTTCTCAATTAAAACAAATCATTCATCCATTTCCAGGAGTGGGGTACCTCCCTCGTAAAGTGGCTCTGAAGCTGAGCCAGACGCAGATCCTAACCCGCAACGATGACGGGACTTATACGTACCAGTTCCTATCATCCATGGCCAACACCTCCATCACGTTTACTTCGGGAGTGGAGTTCGAAGAACTGAAGGCTGATGGAACCAAGGTAAGATACTATCAGATTCATAATTCGCATGTCAATGATCATGGACGGACACGGATAGTAATGTAAATGAAAAGATGGATGGATTGTGTGAGGAATGATATGAAAGAGAACGGAGTAAATGATTCCTTGGCGTCTCATATGAGAAAATATCTGTCAGGCATGCTGATGTCTTGACGATGTTTTCTTCCACCGAAGCAAATGATTAATTATACAATACAACAACGAAACAACGCGGCAGGCCCAGAAGGAGATGGCGGGATGAGCTGGATTCCTTCTCAAAGGATTGGCCTATTATCGCACTAGATCGCGAAAAGTGGAAGGAGGGAAGGGAGGCCTTTGCCCTGCAGTGGGACAGTACAGGCTAATAATAAAAATAATAACAACGAAAAATCAGAGGTGCGTGTCCTGGGTTCGAACTTGAGACCTAAGTATGCATGTTACGACCAATAAAGGATTATTTTAAGACTATGTTGGGGTCGACTTTCAGTCTAACCGGATGCAGCTGAATACTAGTATTTTAAATGGAGCCACAGCATATCTAACGTTCTTGATTATTTGGCTTACAGGTGCAGGCAGTAATATCAATAGTGGATAACATAATGATACACATACAGACGGATGAAAATGGGAAGATATCTCAGCATGTTCGAGAGTTTTATGCGGACAAGATGACTGCAGTAAGAAACAGTTATAGTACTTTCATGTTTAGGGGAACTTGTTTGTGAGAACGCAATGGTCTTTCTTCCGGCAAAACATACGAAATTCCGAGGTTGAATTTTCAAAAAATCTTTACCTCTATATATAAGAAACTGTTTGGTTCTAGATCAGGTAATATGGGCTGTGCGACGTGCGTTGTCTATATGTGAATTTAAAAAGCCTAGAAATCGTAGTCGGGTAAAATTATTGAATACCTGACTAACACTTTGATTTAACTTTTTGAGCGCCACAGTCACGTAGGTATAGACGACAAGCCGAACAAGCAAAAGAGTGCCTTAAGTCTGACGACTTAAGGTACTTTTTGGCGTGTCGTCTTACTTGACTGTGGCGGTCAAAAGAGTGTCCTTGGAGTTTCTTGCCAATTCCGCTCCATAGAGATCTACGCTTTGGAATGGGCGCAACTACATCACTTTTACAAGTTTTTACACCTTGTGACTGTAGCTTCGCTTTTTTGTTTCATTTTTTTTGACATTCAAAAGTGCCTGTAATGTTCTAATTGAATTAAATCCTTGTGAGTTTAACAACAATGACAAAAGTGATATTTGTATGTTTCAGACGACAACAGTCGAGGGGTTAAACAAAATAGTGAAAAGGCATTACGTGGTAGAACAAGCACCAAGTGAAGGCACTGACAATGTTCCTCAGGAACCTTTGAATGGGGAAAGCAAAGCTGTATCTTAGATTTAAGAATAGTGCAGTAAGCTTATCTCGTCCAGCGACGGTGAATAAGAAAAAGTGTGAAGTTAGGAACTTTCAAAATGCATTCTGAACTTGACCAGGGAATAAGCTGTTAAGAATTTCAATGAACCATAACATACATTGGTTGCTGAAAAGTAATCCACGTTTCACCTAACTACCGTGCTAGATTAGCCTTGCTGCACTACTTATGACTTCGGTGCACTTAAGACATCCTGCCTCTTATCTTATAGTAACTGGCTAATTCTAGGTAATTCGTTAATAGTAGGCATAGGCAATACTTAGGGGCGTGTAGTGATCATGAAAATTGCAAAAAAAAATCAGTGGCTCCTTACATTTATGGTCGCATAATAAACTGGAAAAAAAATGAAGAGCACAACTGGTTGAACTAAGACTACTTCATCCCGATTTTTTTTTTATGGTGGGTGGAAAATCATCAAATATCTCCTCCCGCTCTGGGCGGTGCGGAAGGGAGTGTCAGACTTCTACTGACTAAAAACCACCCATGTTTCTTCTTAGCCCTTTGTGTCAAGGCCGCGGTATCTCTTAGGAACAACCCGCAGCCCCGACAGGCGTCGGGGCTTGCTGGCCCCTGCATTGTTGCTGACATCTATTTGAGGCGCGCGTGGAACACGAATGCGCCGTCGACACGGTCTGTCATCGTCATAGGATGGACGGACGGTGAGCTAGCTAGTCCATTACTTACCGTCCACAGGCGTATACTTCACCCCCTCAAGTATTGCCCACGTTTATTAAATCATCCTGTATATTTGACAATGTACGAGCTAGAAATTCTCATATAGCTCATGCCATTAGGAGAGCAAATATTACATTATATTTACAATATTATTAAAGCAATTATGTAAGAAAGAAAGGTTAACTTATTTTTATTTGATACAGACAATATTGTCCTCCTGACCGTTTCCGATCACAGTGGCAAACAGAGATCGATAAGCCATGATATTATAACGCACAACACAAGTGCGTGCACAGATACAGGTGCACTCTCTGTTACTTAACAGTCATAGTCCGATGGAAGCACAATCCGACACGACCTGAGATTAAGCAGGACGAACGGTTTGAGTGAGACAAAAAACCAATACCATTTTTTGGCCTATTCGGGAATCGAATCCTGCTCAGCAGTTACACTTGCGACTTACGACACAGACATAGGTACTAACAAGCATACGGACAGACTAATATAAATAGGCACACATCAGACCCAGATTTGTATCCCAAATTCCCAATCGTGAAACGCATTTCTAATCATAATCAAAAAGATTATAAAGGTCATTCCTAATAGGTACTTAATCAAGCTTCATATCATAAAATTTTGCGAAATACGTCTTTTAAACAAACAATAATAATTCAGTAAAATGTTTGTGTAGGTAAGCTTGTGTGTTGCGTAATAAAATTACTCCGCCAGCCTTTTGTAAAAGTTTTTTATTATGAACAATTTGTAAGTATTGCGACTCATAATATGCCATTGAATTTATTAAGTCGCCATGTTTTTTTCTTATACCTACTGTAATTTCATTAGTTAATCTATAGGTACACACGGCTACACATCAAGCTACAAAACCAGTATAATCTGATCGTTCATTGTGCGAAAAGATCTAGTAAAGTGAGGCCAAGATTAACTGGTTTTGTATAGCTTGATGTGTAGCCGTGTGTACCTACTAATATAAGTAAAAGGAGATAACTTTTGTTTGTAAGTTTGTAGATAGAGGGTAATCTTCGGAACTAATACTCAAATTCTAAAAAAAAACACTGTTATAAAGGTTCCTACCTACGTTATTCGTGAGTGCTATAGTCTATTATAGTAGATTGTACACCAAGTGCATAAAACGCACCATTTTGCGCGAGACGTTTATCCATCCGATGCGAGCTTGCGAGCGAGGATGGATATAAAGTAGAGAGCAAAATGGGTTTTATGGACGAGTTTTACACTCTACTTTTCACTTCGATTGCGAGGAAATGAAACAGCAACTTGTAAATATTGTAAAAATAATTAAGGTTCCCGCCAATTAACTTTTTTTTTTTCAGTAGGAAACTTGACATAACACCTGACTTAATATGTCGTTACTCATACTGCTCAGTTATAAAAACATTTTGAGCAAGCCTATTGCCATCAACCAATGTAATTAGGAGCAAGCCTATTGTCATCAATTGATGTAATTGGGACCAAGCCTATTGCCATCAACCAATGTAATTAGGAGCAAGCCTATTGCCATCAACTGATGTAATTAGGGACAAGCCTATTGCCATCAACCGATGTCATTAGGAAAAGCCTATTGCCATCAACCAATCTTATTAGGAGCAAGCCTATAGCCATCAACCGATGTAATTAGGAGCAAGCCTATTGCCATCCACTGATTTAGGTAATTGAGAGCAAGCCTATTGCCATCAATCAATGTAATTAAGAGTAAGCCTATTCCCATCAAATGATGTAATTAGGAGCAAGCCTATTGCCATCATACAACCTAATTAAGAGCAAGCCTATTGCCATCAAGCGATTTAGGAAATTGGGGGAAGTCAACTTTCCTTGTATTCGTAATGAAAAGCAGTAATCCCTTGTTCTTAGAATACTAACGAAACGAATTAAAGAGGTTGTTCTATGAAGTTGAAGTTGTTCGTTTGGCTGTTGGGCCGATTACCTGTGCCGATTACCTTGGTCTTCGACGAAGATTTTACTTTATGCTCTAGAGCATAAAACGCGACTTTATGTCGCCTTCGCACGACATAAAGAAGAATTTTAGAGCGAGAGAAGTGAAAATTATATTTATATCATGCATATAGACAGAGCTAAGTATCACAATGTTTCCGAACGAAGTCCCGGGCGTAGTGCTAGTATTTTACAAACTAGATGAGATCGGTGTTATCTATACAACTATGTACTTACAAACCGCAAATCTAAAATTAATGATCGTTGAAGAGCAGTGTCTCTACAAAAACAAAGCATATCATTTTCCCATGTCAAGTCAAGAGAAGTATTCAAAAATAATTATTAGCTAGTAAACAATCAATGATATTAAAAAGAAAGATACGCCATGTTCATACTGAATGGCGTTCAGATATCGTTGCGTTCTACGACAGCGATAGATAATACGGAACGTTTAAGACAAAAAGAGATAGCTAGTTACTAAACTGCACCAATTGCCGTAGTTTGTCCTCAACAATTTGTGCGTGCTAATGCGATATCTACCTCTTTTTATTTATAATATCATTGTAAACAATGCATAAAAGGCACAGGAACGGGAGGTCATTTTAAAATTCAATCAATTATATCTAAGCAGCCTTGCTATTTATTAACAAAAGGAAAACGGCATAGAGATACAAAACACATTATTATTGTTTTTTCTTTGTGGAGAAAAGTTGATGAAAATCAACATGTGATCACACCAGGCCTAGTTTCTCCGGAGGGTAAGGAATAGGTGTACAAAGTAAACTCACATTACACCAATTACGTTTAAAAAAAAATCGGGTGCGAGCCTATTGCCATCAACCGGACACGTCGCCAGACTTCGGGATGCTACTGAGAATTTCCTGATGAAACACCGAATAACTCTTTGGGGAATTGAAACCAGGATTTTATGCACAGTAGTCGCGCTTACGACTACTAGACCAACGAGGCATTCCATGTAATTTAATGGGGGGTAAACAATGATATTATAAATAAAAAGAGGTTTAATATCATTGGGGGCAAAGTGCAAACCTATTGCCATCAACCGAGCATAAAGCCAGACTTCGGATGCCACTGAAAAAGTCCTGATAGCAAAAGTAAAAAACTAAAACCCGACTACGACAAAAAAAACGACGCTGAAAAAGTATGAAACAAGATTTTCAGGATAGAACAAAAAGAAAAGCCGTAGTCACACGGTATTAAAGTGTTTAGGTTGGTACCTATAACGTGTGACTACGGCTTTTCTTTTTGTTCTATCCTGAAAATCTTGTTTCATACTTTTTCAGCGTCGTTTTTTTTTGTCGTAGTCGGGTTTTAGTTTTTTACTTTTTTTTATATAAACAATTTTGGATTTAAATTTTTTTTACTCTTGACTTTTTGTCCGCTAGAGGGCGTGATTTTAAATTTGAACAATATTTTGGAAATGTACAAGAGAGGCCCTTTCAGATGATACCAAACACGGCGTATTTATCTCCATTTTTATTTTTTAAGCCTTACTTTTTGTCCGCTAGAGGGCGCCAAATCACTTTTTGTGACACGTCACGTAGCCTATGTTCAGTGGAAAATTAAGACGGTTCTAACGATACCTCATATGTCGAGTTCCGTTAAGTAGATTAGAAGCTATGAGGGAACAGATGAAGATACACACATACATACATAGCCAGTCAAAATCATAACCCTCCTTTGGCTTTGCCGTAGTCGGGTAAAAATTCTATAACACTGCCCAACCAGGGAATCCACGCCAGGACATCCATGCTTGCAGTATCTATCATCGTTTCTGCCAACCCCATGGGAAAAAGGGATGAGTTTACCTATGATGTAATGTATCAGTAATCATCATAACCTGGATTTAGTCTAGCACGTGCAAGGTACAAGGGGGCGAGCCAGGGGCGAGCCTATTGCCGTCAACCGTGTACTAATACAGACTCCGTGGCTGCTACTGAGTCTTATGGAAAAAACCCAATAGCACTTTGCTCGATTTAGGAATCGAACCCAGAACCTCATGGTCAGCAGTCGCGCTTGCGATCACTAGACCGACGAGGCTATTAAAAGGAAAAAAATCTCTCCCTTTCCACCGATCATTTTGTATTCAGGCATTTTAAATGTACCAGATTTAACAAGAATATAATTTCCCAAGAGCAGACAAGATACGACCTATTAATCCTTCCATTACCCAACATCAAATAAAGCTCGAGAACTAAATATTTAAAGCGCGACCCGTCAACTCATCAACTACAAACCGAAACGTCTGTGTAATCAAATTTGGCCAAGTTAATCCTATATCGACTTTCACTTAACATGGAGCCGGCCCTTATCGTGAGTTAACAACCCAGAACATTCTCTCCGGGGCACTTTCCAAAACACGATTCCCTATTCCATTAGACCCTCTCGAAGTTATCTCGCGTTATTTACATCGCCTGACCGTGCCTTCTTATGTACCTATTCCACCCGCTTTATATGTCTGTGGTATATAAGTGAGCAATGGTTCGTATGTTGTTGTGTTAGGGGCT
Source organism: Diarsia dahlii (assembly GCA_949775195.1). Classification (NCBI taxonomy): domain Eukaryota; kingdom Metazoa; phylum Arthropoda; class Insecta; order Lepidoptera; family Noctuidae; genus Diarsia; species Diarsia dahlii. The sequence continues at coordinate 5,544,330 of OX459210.1, read as the reverse complement.
ATTTTCCCGTGGCTGGGGGTGGGCGAGGGTGGGTGTGGTGTCGCGGTGTCGTTGCCATGGCGACGGCGCCCGGACGCGGGATCCCGACGCCCGCAGTGTCGGCGGCCGCGCCCGACCCTCCGAAGTGACACGCGCCGCGAAAAAGCACAACCACCCCGGACGTAGGGGCCATATGCGATTGGCTTTTACGGATATTACTATTTTGTTTTTCTTGTCGTACGTCTCTATTACTCGTCTCATCAGACACCTCTGTATAAGGTTCCGTAGTCAACTAGGAACCCTTATAGTTTCGCCATGTCTGTCTGTCCGTCCGTCTGTCCGTCCTCGCTTAATCTCTGTGACCGTTAGCACTAGAAAGCTGAAATTTGGTACCAATATGTGTATCAATCACGCCGACAAAGTGGTAAAATAAAAATTGGAAAAAAATGTTTTATTAGGGGGGCTATGATTTTCCACCCACCAAAAAAAAAAAAAAGGGTAGCCCCCCTGCCCCCTATATGTAAAGTGGGAAGTGATTTTTTTTATAAATTTCAACCCTAACGTGTGATATATTGTTGGAAAGGTATTTAAAAATGAATAGGGGTTTACTAAAATCATTTTTTGAAAATGTCAATAATTTCGGAAATATTCGCTCCAAAAGTAAACAACAATGTGTCCCCCTCTAACTTTTGAACCATAAGTTTAGAAAATATGAAAAAAATCTGAAAAGTAGAACTTTATAAGGACTTTCTAGGAAAATCATTTTGAACTTGACTACGGAACCCTACACTGAGCGTGGCCCGACACCGACGCGCTCTTGGCAGGTTTTTTTTTATTGCCATGTCATCGTTTAAACAGTCCATCCATTGTTTCTTTGGTCGACGAGTAATAGAGAATTAGGGAAGAAGAAGACATACATACCTCAAATGAATTGGGATTAGGGCAAGAGAATGATAAATAATTCTTCTCGTACTGGATGGTTCAATTTTTTTCTGGCCAGTATGTAGCGACCTGGACCTCAGTCTAACCGAACAAACCAGATAGTGTTTGTACTTCAGTACACACGGCTACACATCAAGCTATACAAAACCAGTTAATCTTGGCCTCACTTTACTAGATCTTTTCGCACAATGAACGATCAGATTATACTGGTTTTGTATAGCTTGATGTGTAGCCGTGTGTACCTATGTGGTTACTCATATTAAAAAAAAAAGTTTATTGCTTCATCATAATTAAATAACTTATGCTAGTTACAATTGGGAGAATCCAATTAAGCAAATAGTATGCTTGTATTAGGATGCTCCGCCCTTCCCCAGGTTTTTGTTATAAAATATTGCTTTCCAGTCTTACCAAACCGTACGTGATACTCAATAACTGGGTAGTATAAGTCAGATAAGTATAAAATGCTCTATATAAAATGCTGACATTCAGTTGCATCCGGTTAGACTAGAAGCTAACCTCAAAATAGTTGGGAATATGCTAGGCATATTGATTGGTTACTTTTGATATGTTTCAAGATTGTGGAATAGACCATCAATCAAGTACCTACCTAATAAGAAAACTTTGGCTTTTTAATTTTTTTAGAAACATTATACATTTATTAATTTATCCTACAATTTTTTTTGCCTGTATCTGTGTTACACTTCTGCCAAACTACAAAACGGTTTGACGGCACGATTTGTGGAACGCAATATAAGCAATTATGAGAATAATAATAAGTATGAATAATAATTAAATAAAAATTTTCAGTGACTGACCAAGAGCTCTAGGTAGTATAACCACAGATTACGTATAACTAATAAATTGCGCTGATGTACAGATAAATACTTTTTTTTCTCAAATAATAAATAAGCTTTGCTTAGGTACACACGGCTACACATCAAGCTATACAAAACCAGTTAATCTTGGCCTCACTTTACTAGATCTTTTCGCACAATGAACGATCAGATTATACTGGTTTTGTATGGCTTGATGTGTAGCCGTGTGTACAGACCGATTAAAATAATGACAGTTTTTACCCAAACTCACCGATATTCATGATGTCAAAATCGCAATACCCCAGTATCCTTCGAAAATTCTCCTTAACCATGGTCACAGTACACACCACCCTTCGACCCGGGTCGATGTGGCGGTGGGCAGGGGGCTCGCACCTTTTGTTTAGGACCCCCCCTTACCCCCCCTCGTTCATTTACTCGCGTCCCGGTCTCAATGCTGTTTGCAAACGGTTTAGGTGCCTAAATGTAGAAGGGAAATGTCACGATTTCACTTTTTATTTGTTTGCTAACCGTGGGGTGATATGCTGACTGGATGTGGAGTTTCGGGACTTTATTGATGGTGTAAGTGGCTGCTGAGTTGGTTCGATTTCGCTCGTTATTGAGGCTTGGTACTTTTTTGTTGGCATTGCTTTTGGAAGACTAGGGGCTGAAATGAGTTGGATCATAGGATTTCGAGGATTACTTTGTTTGTCGTAAAGTTGGCTTTTTTTGTAGAATTAGAGATGACTTTCAGTACCTACATTTGTGCACACGGCGACCAATCGAGGTATACAAAACTTACTTACACAAATCACATATTCTACGAGAAATCATTACAAAGCGAGGAACATTACCAGTATAACAATACTATACTGGTAATATTTTGTGTTACAACTTTACTTTAAACACCTCCGTAACCCTCTTACTATTCTATACAACCATCAGTATAATGTTTTGACTGCGTTTCCATGAGTCTGCCGTAAAACGTGATTGTCGTTTCCCGGTAATAACTTCTGAGTAGAGTTACTTAGTTTGAAATATGTAATGCATGGTACACGGCTTCGTCATTCAAAAGGTCAGTTTACACGTTGTACAAACTTCAAACTGTACCAACCTCTTCAAAATATTAGTGCAAATGCTTATACACTAGCCATAGAGAAAATCTTCTTTTTGCCACACGAACTTTTATAAACGTGTCAAGAACACTGCTGGACTGCAAATGAAGTTCCGAATATCCTCGCTTACTTCGTTATTGTAGAACATGAGCGGAGAACGTGCAAATTAAAAGACTTGGTAACATGGTACAAATAAAAGAGATATCTGAAGAGTTGTGCTGCTGGTTCGTGTGTATCATATCGATTTTTAGGTTCCGTTGTCGTAAGGTATCGTCTTACCCAGTATTATATGTGCAGTGGAGGTCAGATAGGCAGTCGCTCCATGTAAAATACTGGTATTCATTTGCATCCTGTTAGACTGGAAGCCAACCCCAACATAGTTGGGAAAAAGGCTAGGCAGACGATGATGAGTCAAAAAAGAACCTACAAAATTTTTTGTTGTGAAAAAGTGACGTGCACAATGACGATAAAGTATATCTTCTTACTGCTACACAAACTTTTATAAACGTGTCAATCAAAAACACAGCTGGAATGCAAATGAAGCTCCGTATATCCTCGCTTACTTCGTTATTTGAGAACGTGGAAACCATCGCACTTGGTAACATGGATACAAATAAAAGGTATCTGGACAGTTGGGCTGCTGGTTCGTGTGTATCGTATCGGTTTTTAGGGTTCCGTAGTCAATAAAGAACCTGTGAAAAAGTTACGTGATAATTTTTAATTTCTCCATGACGATAAAGAAAATCTTCTTACTGCCACACAAACTTTTATAGACGCGGTAAGAAAACTGCTGGACTGCAAATATAGCTCCGTTTATGTAGCCCCGCTTACTTCATTATTTGAGAACGTGCAAACCAACAGACTTGGTAACATGGGACAAATAAAAGAGATATCTGAAGAGTTTGTCTGCTGGTTCGTGTGTATCGTATCGGTTTTTTTGGGTATGATGATGACATGTATGTTTCTAATCTTCTGTGTTCGACTGTAGTTTGGTTGATCGGTAGGGTAGAGTATGCTTAAAGCATATTAAGTCCACCGAAATGATTTGCACTATCTCTTGATATAATGTTAACCCACGGTGAGTGACCAAATAATACTTGTTTTGGTCTTAATAAAAAGCTGAAATAGTACCTATACTGTTCGAATCTATATAAATAAAAAGAGAAGTCCTGACTGACTGACTGACTGACTGACTGACTCATCAACGCCCAGCCCAAACCCTTGGACCTAGAAAGCTGAAATTTTGCACAGAGGTTCCCTTTATAATGTAGACAAGGAATAAGGAAGGATTTTTCGAAATTCAACCCTTAAGGGATTTAAATAGGGGATGAAAGTTTGTATGGAAAATCGTCATTTTCACGCGGGCGAAGCCGCTGGCAAAAGCTAGTCTGTAATAAAATAAAATGACGCTCAATATTACGATCGCGACCAGCCAAGAGTGAGTGGGACACACACACAAAGGATCGTTTCTTAACACCAAATAATACTATAATTTTCACGTTCATCGATAGGTCAATTTACACTCAACAGCAAAACTAAATTTGTTTCACATACTTTGTTAATGAAAAACAAAGTTACTGCTGCAGTTTCATGAAAAGTCACATTTCCAAAAAAACTAAATATCAAATCTTATTCAAATCTACAAACTGTCGCTCAACATCACGTGTTGCGTGCGACAGCGACTGAAAAGAAAACAACTGAAACATTACTCTTAGGTAATACCAAGACATAATCAAGTCGCGAAATAATCAAGTAAATGATGCGCGCTAGCGTCGCTTCACGCAAGTCGGATAGGCCGAGGCCTAGAACGGACCATAAGTGGTGAGAGTGGTTTCTACAAGACAGTAATGAAAGAAATAGCTGAGTTTTGGTGTGAAGTTAAGAAACTTTGTAGCAGAGACGAAGTGATGACCTTAATAATATTGGTAACAAAAAACAATAATTTGTATCCGAACGCGATTTCCCGCTTCCTCGTAGCTAAAGGCGTTTACTTGAAAAATATCAAACAATTACATGAGAAACTTAGTAGGCCACCAAGAAGCAACCAGAAGAACTTAAAAAAAAATGGTAAAAACATGTTCAAGAAAGCAAAGTTTAAAAAAAGTTTACTTAAACAACGTTACGCTTATTATAAGGCGACATTGGGCAACGAAATGAACGCGAAACCGTCCTATCCAACTACCCTGGTGGGGAGAAACAAATTCAGGGGTTTCTTTTAAAGTAGACCATAATCTTGCTCAAGTTAAAGTATGAGGCCTATACTCACTTAGTCAATACCTAAGTCTGGAGTTACTACACATTCTTCTACATTCCATACTCATACAATTCACCCACAAGTGCCCATATCGCGAAGAACATACACACACATACACATGTAAACACTCACACACATTTTTTCCCAGCCGTGTCTCAAATAAAATCGATTGCATGGAGTCTCGAGCCGGGTGTGAAGCCCCGCCCACTATTCACGCGCGAGGTGACGATTGGACGACGCTTCGCACACACACAAACACACACCGACACTTTAATGAACACAGATGTGTACTGATTTAAAATTAACGTGAATGTAAGTTGATTATTTATTTTGGCTTGTATCACGGATTCTACTGAGGTTATTTTAGGGATGTATGATTCTACTAGGTACCATTTTTTTGAGCTCGAGGCTAAATAATATCAGCTCGGGTCAATGTTCGGGTTAAGCCGCGCTTGCCTAGGTCGATCCGTGGATGGGTGACCACATTTAGAATTTCTGAACAGTTTGCTAGCACTACAACAGCTTACAGCAGCAACTTTTAGGATGTCAAAATATACTTAGTCAAGTTTATACGAGTTTGTAGCTGGTTACTCAAACGAGATTCTTACCATAATTTTGACTAATTTGATTATTACTACCATATTTAAATCGACTTCTTAACAATTTCCAGGGATTTTTTTACACGAAACCCTAATTTAATAAATTATGACTACCTACCTATAACATTAAATTAGCCTAAATCTACCAGTAAGCTACCAGTAAAAGTCCCGTCAAAATCGACCCAGCCGTTATAGAGATTAGTCGAAACAAACAGGGAACTTTCAGAACTTTCATGACTCATTCAGTAAAAAGCTGTTATTTTGGAATTGCAAACAGACATTTAACTGCCGTACTCAGGTAACTTTAATGATTACTTAGGCCATCACTTAGTAAAGGTTTTGACAGTTTTGTCATACAAAAACTACCTATTTATTTGTATGCATTTTCTAAGCGATTTTGCCTACGGGATCTAGTTCAGCCATAAAAAGGTGTCAGTAGAAGTTTCAAGGCGAGATTGATTGATTTTGATTGATTTTATAAGGTTTAGCTTTATTAATACATAATTTGATACAAATTGCTTCCAAACGATCTTATTCTATTTGCTTACAAGTAAGGATTTATTTTGTTACATAGGCTAAACATATCACCTATAAAAACATCAAAACATGTGTTGTTATTATCTTATTATTTACGTTAACCTACCTTATTGATTCACATCGATTAATTCCTAAGTATGTGCAGGTCTTAGTAATGACCCACAAAATATTCACAAAGTGATTACATACAAAATGTACGTTAGGCCAGATTAATCTAAGCTTCCGTGACCGTCGGTCGGCGGCGCCCCGTGGTATTATCATCGGCACGATTCTTGAGCGCTGACGCTAAAGTGAGTTATTGGGTCCCTTTGGTGGTATGAAGTGAGACGCGGGGCGGGGAAAGTGCAGTGATTGGCTCGTAGCGCATCGCGTCATAGCCGTCACTCGGGGTTTGTTCTTTACTCCTGCTGCACTTACCTCACGACCAATAAATAATAAACGGGTGTGTGTTTTATTTGTCACTAGCTTTTGCCAGCGGGTTCGCCCGCGTGAAAATGACGATTTTCCATACAAACTTTCATCCCCTATTTAACTCCCTTAGGGTATGAATTTCGAAAAATCCTTCCTTATTCCCTGTCTACGTTAAAAAGGGAACATCTGTGCAAAATTTCAGCTTTCTAGGTCCAAGGGTTTGGGCTGGGCGTTGATGAGTCAGTCAGTCAATCAGTCAGTCAGTCAGTCAGGACTTCTCTTTTTATTTATATAATATATAGAAGATAGAAGATAAAGTGTACGATGCGCACAGCGATCCCCACTCTTCCGCCGAGCGCTCAAGAACCGTGCCGGTAATTATAACTTTCTTTCCTTATTTTTGCCTTGTTGGTCAAGGCATCTAGGGCGTTCGATTCCTGGGTGGGGAAAAATATTGTTGGTCTTTTCCAACAGACATTTTTCAACAGTTCCTAGTATTCGGGACTCGGGATTTGTGCCCGCCGCGGTTGATGGCAATATGCTCGTCTCTATTTAATTATCTGGGACTAAAATATACTTAAACAGCACAAAAAATACATACAGGCGAACATATCGAGCCTTTTCAGGAAGAAGATCGTAACCGCCATTTGATAATTTTACAAGAGAACGTTTTTTTTTAATATTTCTCAAAATATTTAAGCATCAATTTGAAATTTTTACTTGGTGTTATATGGGCACCTCCTTATTAATTCAACTATGAACTCAAGTAAGTGACAAAAGATTCAAAATAATTTGATCTGGCGGTTAAGGCGAGGTTACCCTACTTTGTTTTTATGTACGCACGACCTCACCCCCCGCCCTGCCGCGCAAGCGATATAATGCCTAAATTTTGACTGTTTTTTTTCTCTTGGAGAAAAATGATAAAGAAATTATACATTATGTGACCCGAGATAATACACATTTTTACGACCTTTATTATGATATAAGTTTTATTTTTCAAAGCCTAATATAACTCAAGTAAAACGATTATTTAGCCATCATTTGGACATGTCTTTGCGATTTAATTGGATGCAGTGAAGTGTAAGTAATCGTGTATCGCATGCCCGACATATCATGATCGAAGAGTCAACTATGTAATACATTTTTTTCAAAATTTAAATCCGTTCCATGTACGAGTAAAACGCTATTGTTGAAGACGTTTATCGGGGTAACCCCGCCTTAATAATTAAAACCGGTTTTTGGGAATTTTGGCGCTTACGATGTTCTTCCTGAAAAGGATCGATATAACCTCTTTCTTTTTTCAAGTCGGTTTAAAATGACATCGCTGGTAATAGTTACTTATGTGCACCTAACCATTCTCAAATGGGCGTGATGATGTTTTTCTTTTTAAGTAGCTGTGAAGTGTTGTGATTTTTTTAAGCACTAATTTAGACAGAAAATTGTTAAATCATTATGAAATAAAATAGCATATTTAACGGAAAACAGTTCGTGAAATTAAGGGAAGCCTTTGCCCAGCAGTGGGACAGCCAAAAACAAAACAAAAAAAACATCCTGTTAAGGCCAAAAGTACCTTCGAACTATTTGCCTAGCGTTCATCAGAATTGAAACACTTTTTCAAGTTTAATGAAAAGCCGCGACTTTAGTCCTCGGAGACGGAAACTTGGAGCAAACTTTTTATTATTCTGCATTACTTCGAAACAGTAACTTGACCTAATATTGCGAGAGCGAGACCTTTATTTTATGGCTTAATTAGTACCATCTAGCCAAACAGATTTAAGATGGTACTAGATAGGAAAACGGTGAAGGAAAACATAGTGAGGAATCCGGCATGTCGTGGAACCAAAAATTCGAAGACATGACGTGTCATGTACCAACCCGCGATGGGCACGCGTGGTGGATTATAGCCTTCCCTCATACAGAGAGGAGGCCTATGTCCAGCAGTGGGAACATTACAGGCTGATGATGTTGACTAGATAGACTAGACTAAGCTATCAGAAAAAAAATACATTTAGAAAAAATATTGCTCTTTTAAAGTATAATAAGACTATTTTTTGTTCGGGGCTTCGCTTATTAACCCACGCCAATGCTTTAAATGTAGTCTATTCTATATCACTCTGGCATAATATAGTTTCAAGTTAGTGAAAGAATTTTTAGAATCGGTTCAGTAATTCCAAGAAAAAAAAATCTTAAGCATTTAAAAAGTTACATAACGGTGTGTCGTTATGTAACTCGGACACTCCATACAACGCCCGCAAAATAATTACCTATTACGACTACATAAACAAATAACGTTTGTGCACGACGTGCACGTGCAAATGTGTGCGTAAACTCTAGTAGGGTTATCGTAGCCTAAAAAATGGCGCGGAAAGTGCAACGGTCTGCGTCGCGAAAACCGAACGACGACTAATACGAGCGCGAGCCATTGCTCAAGTGTCGACGACGAATACCTCGAAGTGCGGGGTGAGGTGCGGTATTTAATATGAGCGCGGGGAAGGGAGTGTCCCTTCTGTACATAGTACTATTATGTATTCTGTGATAACGAGACCGAAGCCGCGATCAAAAGCTTTTTATAATTTTATTTTTCTATTAGCTTGCACTGCCCATTGCTGGGCAAAGGCCTGCCCCAATTCCTTACAATTTAAGAGCTCTTTTCCTGTGCCGCCTCGAACCAGCTAGTCTAAGTACCATAATTTTATTTCCGCTCTTCCTCACTAATCCATACGGCTAAGCTACGACCTAACAACACGACAGTTATAAAATCAAGTGCTTTCTAAGTAACCTACAAATTGCATAAGTCTTCTGAAAACTACGAAGGCTTCGCAAATTCCTCTGAGTAATGTGATCTGATTCATAAACTGGACTAAAAGTTTTATAGAATTAGAAGCAGACTTAAATAAGTAGGCAATGGAATTTTATGATTGTGTCAAGAAGTTTAAAACAGATCTGGTTAAGTTGCAAAGTACAGACTGCATGAAAGTTTATTTTTTTAACCAATACAACTTGAACTTTAGCGTTCTAGAGGTGTCAAAGTTGCTATGGAATATTAAAACGGATCTTGAAAGCCGTTTAGCTGTGCTGGTCACGTTAATTTAGAGAATGCAAACAACGCGTCAATTTTCATAAAAGCTGACTTGAAATTTTGCGTGGTGTTCAATTACACTACTTTTATACGCCCCAAAGAACAGAAATGGGTTACAAAAATGCACACTACAAGAAAATAATTTCAATCAATGTGTCAATATCATCTGCTAACCCTTCACATGGAGCGACTGCCTATCTGATTACCACATCCCAGTTAGTACTGGATAATACGATACCCTTTGGTAAGTCTGGTATCAGACTTTCAGGCCAAAAATCTATATGTGGCAGCCGGGACCAACGGTGTAACGTGCTTCTCGAGGCACGGAGGAAACTCGATATGAAATGCGTGGGCAGCTATCTCCATGGACCAACCACGCAACGCTAAGAGCTAAAATCATGTGGAACAAAAATATTTTTCTAAGTCTAATTACATTTCTCCCACCTCCCCGTTTGCAAAAAATCCCCAAACAACCCAGCTACCGTTACCCTGCGGTAGATAACATCTCACAAAAGGGACACGAAACATAACCCCTCTTCTACACAATCGCCCAACAGACAGACAGACAGACAGATGCACACTTCAACAAAAGCAGAGCATTTGTAATAAGTATTAATACGTTTAATTTTACAAGCACAAAGGCGTTTTGTTCGCGCCCTGATCGACAGATCCGATAATTTGAATATGGAAAGGCATTTGAGCGGAATGATGATGCTCTTGCGCATACGATTGCGTTGGTTTTTTAGGGTTCCGCACCTCAAAAAGAAAAATCGGAACCCTTATAGGATCACTCGTGTGTCTGTCTGCCCTCCCATCTCCAATTTTAGGCTCAGTAGTTTCGGTGATGATGGGGGGGCCATCATCTCCAAAACTACTGAGCCTAAAATTCTGAAAAAAATATAGATTACAGGAAAACAGATAAGAAATCATGGTGCGGAAGCCTTAATTTGCAAGTCCGACTTGCACTTGGCCAGTTTTTTTTTTTTAGATTTGTGCTCGTGTATGCGGGAGTTAATGGCTAGTCAGCCGTGTGATGTTGCAATTTTTGAGTAGAAATATTCAGTACTAGCTTTTCTTGCCCGCAGCCTCGGTCCCGTTATAATCGAAAATTATCCCATGGGAACGTGTGGTACCTACCTACTCGGGGATAATGTAACTTTCCATTCATTATTTCAGCCGAAAGACGTCCAGTGTTGGACATAGGCGTCCCTCAAGTAACGTCACATTGACCGGTCCCGTGCGTCTACCATCCAGCGGATCCCCACAACCTTCACCATTTCATCGGTTCCCATTAGTCCAAGAAATTACGAAATCGGATTAGTAGTTATACGAAGATTATCGGCTACATCCAAACTTGACCTCTTAGTCTAGCTAGATTAATGGGTGAGGCTCACAAAAAATGTACTTTAGCCATATTTTTCATGAGCGGAATTTTGAGTAAAGATAAAATATTTCGGAAGTTCTGAATAAATAAATCGATTTGTTTCCTGTGTTGGATATTATTCACTTGTTCATATCGAGTCATTTAAATTGTTAATTTATTTGAATTTAACCAAAAATAAACCCGTACAACAAACTGCTTACATCTTGTTTCATAGAAAATTAAAACGTGCCCACGCCAAATAGAATATTATTATTTTTTATTTCATCGTGTATATACTGTTTAAAGTAACATCTTAGTAATATATGAAATATATGGGAATAAAACTACTATCCCAATAGTAGATTTAATTGATTATGCAAAAAATTATAAAAATATGACTTCAAAAACAAATGTGCCTATAATATTTCACGTGTGTTACAAGCAATGTGTTACGTAGTAGTTTTTTTATAATAGGCAGTAGAAACACTTGTGATGTTTTTTTTGTGATGGCATCATTACTACTTTCATTATGAAATGTCATTGTCCTGTCAGACATCTTGGTTTTTAGGGAAAAGGCAGTACTCGCGTGTGTGTTATTTTCGTACTTAGATTTTAGCGACTTTTCGGAAGCAATTTTGCATGATATGTAATAAAATTGTACTTTTTATGGGCAAGGACATTAAGAGGGACATGTATATTATTGAATAATGTAGTTTTTCACTACTTTGCATTGCATTTAGATAAGCTACATGACTTTTAGGTTACATTATTCACGTGTGTTTGTTCACGTGTGCTGCGTGTGTTACGAATTTGTGTTATGTAACACACGTGAAAAGTGTAAAGCTTAGGGCACATTGCAATATTTTCATCAACAGCGTGAGATACTGTACACTACTGGACAAATTCCATTATAATAAATAATCTTATTTCGTGTGAATTAATCTTAACAATACTTCCAGTGTGTTACCTATTTCCAGTGTGTTATCGTGCGTTACACGTTCACGTGTGTGATGGTACATTTTCTGTGAGCCTCACCCTAATAAGTTGTTGCCTGTGTTCAGTCACACTGGGTGATAAGGTGATACCTCAAGATGTCAAAAATGTCCTTAGTCACTAACCATATTTTTTTTTAAAACGAGTAGGTACACTTTAAGTTTTCTCTCTTATTTTTTTTATTTTTTATTACTGCATTACTATTTACTCCGCAATAATATCCTCTTCTCTCTATTCAGCCTTCTGAGTCAAATTGACCTCTGTGCTGCGCTACCGTCGTCGTCGTAATAGTGACGAAGTTTTGGGCCAAGAACATTTCAACACAAATACCTACTGTTGTGCCAACAACACGAAGACGTCTTAAGTAAATATTACTCTTCAGTGGTTACCGATCTCAGGTTTTCATTAGCAATATTATACCACAATCACAACCTTTGGCGATACATCAAGCAAAACGCGCGTGTTTGTTTCGTATGCGGCGACGCGTGACTCGCGACGCGGGACTCGCGACGCGGTCGTTTGTATGAAGCTCTAAAGAAATCCTTTCTTTTGTTTTCTCCGTCTATGCTTTCGAGACGATTTACAGGGGATCAGAAAGGAATAAACAAAAGAAAAATATTGGCAGTGGATCGGTTTGGTGGATCAGACCGGAACAACTCGACGTGTTGCAATTTGTAAACCACCAATAGAATTATTTTTATACACTTATCGTCTCCTCTTAGCTCTAGTGGAAACGGCTAAACAGAGAGATGTTTCATATTTTTTTAGATCACCTACCGCACTCGGCTTAGCACAGCACAGGGGAGACGAGTAGAGACGTAAGCAGCGTGCTGGGAGCGACGCGCGACTTGCGGTTGCTCGAGCTATATAGCACATCTTCGCAAGTCTTGTCCTGCCTGAAAAGCGCGACTCCTGAGCGCTTAGCTCGTGGCCGAGCCATTATCTTGGCTACTACGTGAGACTATGTCTGTAAGAGTGCGTGCGTGTGGGTCGTGCATTAGCGGATGCGTTCGTACGTGCAATACGTGCATGCGTGGTACGAGAAGTCATTCTTTCAAAGAATTTAATCGCCATCGGGTGCGATATTGATCTTTTGATACGGGGAATAGAGTAACGAACGAATCATAATTATGACATCACGCCGGCTACTCCGAAGGATTTGGAAGAAAGTACAGCCACATGTAAACTGTTCCGCACAATAATAACAACAACAACAACATCCAGACTCCGTGGCTGCTCCTAGTAAATTACTGAACCGAAGTACTTTTCCGCGAATATGACGCATATTTTCCCAGAATTTATTGGAACGGAGTTCCTTATCTCACGTTACACTTCGGGTTTGTTCGGGTTTCAATGAAAAACGACATCATTTTGCAGTGATTTTTGAGGCACTTTCCGGTCAAACCGGGTGTCCATAAGACACCTGACTATTTTAGTATATCATCGACCACATAAATGCTGATCAAACGTTATTAACTTACCAAAGTCCTTCTTGCTGAACAGTTTCTCAGGAGTAACGTCAGTCTTCTGGTGGACTGGGCTGCCGATGTACTCGGCTACACCTTCCTGCTTCAGCTCCGGGTGATGGCTGAAGTACTGCTGCGCTTCGTTTTGTCCGAGACGATCTGCAACAAGGAAATGTTTAGTTAGCGAGGCATAATCAGAATATTAACAGTAATATGGGCACTAACATTGGCAGGACTAGCGTTGAAAATTGCAATAAACGAAAGATTCCCGTTTCTTGCAATTGCCGTTGTATTTTTCAATGTAAGTTTCGAGAAACATTGGCCAGTGTAAATTTCACGTTTTTTTTCCGAATAATACGGTAAAAAACGGAAAATTAGGGAAGGATTCCAAAAAAGCAGGAATCTTTCATGTTTTAAATCAACACAATATAAAATGAATCGCTGTTCGTTAGTCTCGCTAAAACACGAGAACGGCTGGACCGATTTGGGTAATGTTTGTTTTAAAATATAAGTGGCAGTCCAAGGAGAGTTTTTCACCGCAACTTTCGTAAAATACGAAAAAAAACGAGAATTTGTATTTTACTGGGTAAAAAACAAATAGAAACTTTCGAAATTTTCAACGATAGGCAGGACCCAAAAGAAAATTCCTAGATTTAATACTGAGTCCTGGCATGAGCATAATCGTAACATACATACATAACATAAAATCACGCCGAAGAGCAAACAAACGTGTAGCTAATAGTACACCCAAATTTCACTATAGTTATGTTTAAGTTCCATGTAATTTGGGACGAGCCTATCGCCGTCAACCGGGCACAAATCCAACCTACGTGGTACATAACATTTTGTTCAAACCGGGAATCGAACCCAGGACTTCATGCTCAGCAGTTGCGCTGACGATCCCTAGACCAACGAGGCAGTCTATAATATTCCCACAGCTGGGATTTAGGACTCCTCTCTAAGAGAGGGAGTAGGCCGTAATCCACCACGCGCGTTTCACAATACTGATACCGGCAAAAAAATATTCATTCTACTTGTAGTTGTCCAACTTGGGTTATATACAAGCACATTGAAGTTGGTGTTAACATAACTATCAAGCTGTGGTCTGTCTTATAAGATTTTTTAAAATTTTATTAACAAAATGGGCCTGCTCTTGACCTCGATCACGCCTGACGAGGATGCGATGCGATGGATGAGGTCTACTAGTATGATGGAACGAGCGTGCCCTGAGATGCCTGTTCACTCTCATATTATATGTATTGAGTCTCAAATTGTCCGTCGGTCCGTATATTAGTTATGTCTTATTTAAATATGAGATTTATTCTTTCAAATAAAAACAGTGTGCCTATAGCCGCCACCACGAATTCCTTCAACAAAAATGTAGGTATCCAAAATATGTAAAGCAAAAAGGGATAAGGGTTCTCTATAGTCATTCAAACGAAAACGTCGTATGAGAGCTAAAGCCGAAAATTTCATATTTCCTAAAACATCGGACGGAAACCACTAAACACCCCACCCCTGGCGTGTCAACACAAAGAACTGTAAAATCCGTGCAATTTGTACCCTCTGTCGCTGCCGTGTAGCGTATATACTTATCGATTTATCGCAAACACGGCTCGTGTTTTAAAAAGTCAAGCACCACGCCAACAAGCTGATTTAGGGTCTCGCTCCACGTGTCACGGTTCAATTTCTGTTGATCCCAAATCGGTGTTATACGATCTGGCGGTTCGGCGGCGGTGTGTAAAAATGCCGTCTTGTCGTAGGCACGCCGCCCCTCCCTCGGCGACATTTTTACAAGAGGGGGGAGGGGGCCACCCGCGGACGCTCCCGTCATTTCGTTGTCATCCAGGGCTCCTTTTTGCGCGATCACGGCGCGAGCCTACGCCGCGACAATACTGTTCACAATTTTTATTCTTTTCGAAAAGAAAATACGAAAAAAAAATATAGGCCCGTAGAGAAAATGACGAACAATGGCGCCCTTCGGCGAGATTACCGCCATCAGAAAATGAATGCTTTGTTACATCCGTCCAACGGGATGTTTTCAGTTGTTACTTGTTACATTAGACTTGTCATTTCCATTAGGGTCTGACTAGGCATGAAAAGTTGCCGAACACAACGGTCGGCTACGTCGTTTCAATTTCAGAAAGTACGTCGTGATCCTTTTTTTGCTGCCATTACAAAGATGTTTTAACGAAACATTTGGAAATACAGCTATTTATACAAGCAATCTTTTTAGGTATCGTCTTACCGTTTTATGCTAATGACAATGGTTAGAAATGTTTCAAAAGCACTTGTGAAATACGTCTGCTCGTAAATTAGAAGCATAATTCTAGTACAAGGAAACGACAACAAAATATTACTTTCGAAAGTAGAAAGTACTTTGCTTATTTGGTGAAGTTATTTTTATATACGGAGCCTCGTGCCTGCGACACTGCCTTGGGGTAACCCGTGTTAGGGCACGTGGGTTTAAGAAAGGTCACCTATATCATAATCAAGTCTAAGAAGAATTATGCATGGTTTAGAAAGTACGTTTTTGTTCCATTTACTGGGTAATTGCGTAAGACACGGCAGATCCATTAATTGATTAGTTTGACTACATGCGATGGAAGTTTAAAGATACATGAACATATTGTTTCTAGGTGTTATTCATAAACGAGCAGACGTACATTAAGTTTAGCTCAAACACCCAGACGTTAGAAATATAAGCCTACTAATATTGACAAACTGCTCCTCATCTGCACATTTAATGGGCAACAAGAAATAGTCCAAAAAATACGGAAAGCCTAAACAACAAAGTTTTTCAGCATGTCAGACGATGTCGGACTCTGTATTTCTAATGATCGCGTTTGACCATCACGCCGCCCGGTGCTCTACCTTGCACGCGTTTACCATCTACCTGGCCTAGTGTGAACGCATAAAACGTCCCAAAAAGCCGAGGGTATGTTCCAGGCAGATTGTGGCCGTTTGCTGTAGCTCCACAACAGTGGGACACATGATGGTGTCCTGTATGCTCTGATGCCTGCACACTTTAAGAAGGACTGTAGTTTCAGCGCCAAATTCGTAGAGAAGATCTGAGGCGACTCAATGCAAATTGCTATCGACACACTAAGAAAAACCCAAGTAGTTATTCAATATATCTACATTCATATCATAACCAGTACGATTCCACAAGGACAGTCAGATTTATTTGCGGTTGTTTTTAGACCAACACGGAAACGAGAGATCGTAAAACGTTTTACGATAAGTCACATGGAATGATGAATGATTCGCTGTTTCAACAATAAACATACAATGCCTACATAAGGAGGACATATAAATGAGGATGTATATAGGAGTTCCCATAAATCACTGAAAATGATACAATGCCACGCTTCGCAATCTTTGGACGGAATAAAGCATTTGGAATTCTTATGTAACTTTTTTTTTTTTGTAAGAACGTGCATTTTTTTTTTCAATTAGACCATTACAGACAATTACTTTTGAATGTCAGAAAAACGAAGAAAGCGAAGTTACAGTCACAAACCATAATAACTTGTGAAAGTACTGTAGTTGCCTATTCCAAAGCGTAGATCTCTATGGAGAAGAATGGGTAAGAAACTCTATGGACACTGCAATAAGAATAGGATAAGGCCAATGAAAAGTATGACTTTGTGAAAGATGATATGGCTATGAGAGAGATGATCACGAATAGAGAATTATGGAAGAAGACATGTTGGGCCGAACCCAAATATATTGAGAATGGGAACTGAGAAGGAGAATGAAGACGTACCTATATAGCTGAGTAAGAATTTGCGTCAATTCTGATGTTGCAATGGAAGAAATTAGCTAAAAACCTAATAAATGTATGAGAGAATTGTTTAATCGGTCGGAAGGGAGCTTAATTTTCAGTCATTATAGCTAATACTTAAAAAAAATCCTCTCAGTCACAATTACAAATCAATATAAGTCAAGTATTGAAATAGGCTCAATATTGTACTCAAATTTTGAGTTATCATAAATGCCTCTTCTAGGTCTAAGTAAAAGTAAAACTATCTGGATTAATTAACCTGCGTGTCGTAGCGGAATATTTACAAACCTTTTAAATTCTATCGGCCGCACCATCGATAGTGTGAATTCTCTCGGAATATTTTCAAAACGAAAATATTGAGAGTGGTAAAAAAAAAGTACAGTTTAAATCAAGCCGTACAATGTTGAAACTATGGATTTAAATAATAGATGTGCTTACACTGTTGTACTGACGTCGCGTGATAAACTGTTTACATTGAGTATGAATGTGGGGGTGTTAAAGAGTAGAAGAAGTCCAAAGAAACGATAGATGGACTGTGTGAAGGATGATATGGCAAGAAAGGAAGTGTCTGATGAGATGACGAATCATAGAGAAGTGTGGAAAAAGCGGATATGCTGCGCTGACCCTTAATAAATTAGGATAAGGGTAAGAGAATTATGATTGAGATGAGCGAGCCCAGCCCACACATCTCGTATGAAACGATAAATACGATGTGTAGTATGAGTGAGAAATACTAATATCACAATAGCTAAACGTGAACTGACTAGTGTATGTTTGAGTAGTTAAATATTTTCTTTATAAAGGTTAGGTACGTAGTAGTCGCATCCGACGCATGCGTTTATGACTCAAGCCCAGATATGTGAACGTGGACGAAGGAAGAGCAGTATCCAAGGATCGTAGCAAGTGGCCTTTTGTAGTTTATATCTACAACCTCTGGTAAATAGGCGTGAGTTGATGTTAAGTTGTAAGTAATAATCATTTTCGTTGCATGGCATTCTTTAAACCGATCTAAGGCACTTTTGCAATTGGATTTGATGGTCTACAATCTGAAACTTACATTGGTGGTTAATTCTTTACGAGAATACAAAGGGTCTTCTATTCTTCTTATTCCTTGCATTTTGAGTATGATAGTTGATTATCAAAATTCCCATCATTGCGATACCACATTCTTCTCTCCTCAAATTACTCAAAATCATCCTCAATACCATCTATACGCTCTTACTTAACCTTTATCCAATTCTAAATTCGCCGACTCAAAGGACCAAAAAGAAGATGCAAGTATTCAACAGTTCAATAAGTAAGTGGTGATATGATTGGCGGTGATGTGCGGCAAAGACAAAGCTTTGTGGTTCGCGGTGCCGATTTGTAAAAGGATCGCGTTACGCCGCCGCCACTAGCTCGCACGCTTTCATGTTAGTTGAAAAGACTTCAACCCTATACAGGTCCTTTGAGTTCGCCGCTCATTTTAAGCTGTTTATCTTTACGCTTGTTTTGTTAGTTCAAGTTGTAGGTGGATTGGTCTTATTGGTAAGTTGTGGAAATTTTGAGTTTAAGGAAGCTCCACAACGAATACTTAGGCCCGTATTACATGACGATGCTCTAGCGATAGCTAAATCTATACTAAACCAGCCTTTAACCAGGCCACTGCTAAAACCCAGGGCCCCGAGTCTGCTATTCAATAGTGTCAGAATGGTCGATCATTGATCTCATAATGGTTGATTTACGACAAGCCAAAAAGTACCTTAAGTCGACAGGCATAAGGTACTTTTTGGCTTGTCATCAATCAACCATTATGAGATCAATGATCGACCATTCTGACACTATTGAATAGCAGACTTGGGGCCCAGGTCTCTCCTGTGTGGGTGATAAAAAAACCTATGCTCAAGTTGATATTAGTGTTTGAGTATGCTGTATACATAAAATGAGCCTGAGTGTCTTCAAAAGTACATGTGCAAATTTGGTCGAGCCATCGTCATCATCATCAGATTGTCTAGAAGATATTGCTTGCCACCTTTGATACCCATGATTTAAGAAAATTAAAAAAGCTCTGTGTGACAATTTTGGTGTTATGTCAATAATTATAATTGTCAATAATAACCAAATTGTCCACAATAAAGCCAATTCGGTTAATGCATCTGATGAAGACAATTTCAAATACACATGGATAGCCATTGTAGGCCTACTATTTCGAATATGGTTGTTAACTTTGGCCACAGTGGCCTAATAAAATCTTCACTTTAACTGCACGACACTCAGTAGTACAAATTCATTTATGTAGTTATGATGTATTGAATAGCTTCATTTTGGGAATAGTGGCCTATGGGCCAATTTAGTGGGTTCCTAAATCCTAATAAATCTGACTATCAATCATCCAAGGTGTATGCAATAGGTCGGAAGGGCTTTAAAATTTTAGTGCTATCGAGTCGTAACATTCGAATGGAATTTATTGTGTCATCTATATAATAACAGACTGCCTGAACTGCCTCGTTGCTCTTGTGGTTGCAAGAGCGACTGTTGTGCATAAGGTCCTAAGGCATCGATTCCCAGGACGGGCTAAGGGCTAATTTATTGAGTTTTTCCATAAATAATTTCTGGAGATTTCGGAATCTGGATTGTGCCCAGTTAATTGCAAAAGGCTCGCCCCCTATTACATGGGACTTAAACATAACTAGCTAAATGTGGGTGTACTAATTAGTACACCTCTGCCTAACCCTTCAGGGATTCCAGGCGTGATGTTGTGTTCTATGACAGTTGCAGACCAAAATAACGCATACCCTATTTCAAAACAATCGACAAGCACCCTTAAGGATCTTATTCGATCACTATTAAAATTCAAATTTATTTTACGAGGATTTCTATAGGAACTCCTCGTAAAATAAAACACGTCACGCTTACGACTTTACAAGCTTTAAAAATGCGTGTAAAGCCCATCGATTTGTACCAGTATTGTCAGTATCACAACTCTTTAAACCTCATAAAAAAAGTGCAAGCCGGACTTGCACATGAAGGGTTCCGTACTTAGACTTATAGGTTTTCCTGTAATCTATAAAAAAAACTTATTTAAAAAAACTTATTTTTTATCTTTTCAGAATTTTAGTCTCAGTAGTTTCAGAGATAAGGGGGGGGGGGAAGAATGGTCGGATAGACAGACATACAGACACACGAGTGATCCTATAAGGGTTCCGTTTTTTCCTTTTGAGGTGCGGAACCCTAAAAATTGAACCGATTTTTTATTTGGTGGTGGCATTTTTTTAAGAGGCAAAGTTTCCGTGCTTAGTACACGTTATCGGAAACCGATCGTATCCGTTAGTTTCGTGTCGAGCGTGATTCAACCCTTTATCTAGATCGGGGTAGGTAGTGACGTCGCCGGTGAGCGCCGCTCTGTATTTCATTACCACAAAAATTATTCAATATTCAATTATTCATCGCCTGGTAGGATCGCTGATTAAAAGTTTTTTTGAGCTTTTTTGGTTCTTTGGGTTGAGAACCAAACTGTTTTGGATAAATCATCATAATCATCAATATTTTGCCCTTAAAACAATTAATTTCAATCAGAAAAATCTCAGGTCATGGCATGCTAAGACAGACCCCAGGGCTCAGTCTCGACAGAGATAACGACAAAATCGACAACTTTCAATCTTTAATTACTAACGAATAAATTCGGTTGCAATAATGATGCTTGCAAGTAAAGCAAGTCTCTACATCCAAGATGCGTTTCTCGCAAGCATCATTATTGCAACCGAATTTATTTGTTGGTAATTAGCAATCGAAAGTTAGCGATTTTGTCGTTATTAGTGTAGAGACTGCCGGCCCAGAGGTCTATTTGTGTGCTTTGTTTAAATATAAGAAACTTGTATTTTTTAAATAAATAATAATAATAACCAGTTGTTGAATAGAAGTGACACTGTTATTACCTTCAGACTTCGTTCCGGACACATACCATGTAATAAGTTTTTATACCATATGGCAAAATCAACAACAGATAAGTGTGATTTATGTAATAATTGTTAAAATTTGTAAAACCAACCAGGGCGGCATAATCGCATGTGCGACAAAGCCCTTTTTATTGAAAAAAAAAAAAAAAAAATCATAAATAATTTGGGGTCAGCGCAACATGTCTTCTTCTTCCATTTTTCTCTATTACTCGTCATCTTATCAGACACCTTCTTTCTTGCCATAATCATCATTTCCTCAGTTCGTCCATCGTTTTGGATAAATCATCATTGACAAAATATTGATAATTTTATACTAACATAACATCACGCCAACTTTTGGCCGAAGGGTCAGGTACGATCGAAGACAGTTCCGCCTGATCATTTAAAATTATTTTTTTCGCCTAAATCGTGCCGAGGCGCTGTGCGGGGCTAGCGAGCGATTCTATTTCTTGAGTGCAAGCAAAAATGAGCTTAGTGGTGATCAGGCGCATAAGACCGCCATAGTACATTGTGCAAATTATGTTTTAGTCCCATTGTAATGTTAGGGTTAAACCTTTGCCATCAACCGGGCAGAATTCCCGGCAAATTCCTTATGCAAATTCCTTCCTAATAACATTAGTATGCCTCTTAAATGAGGTTTATTACCTATCAATATGGTCGTTTAATTAATTAAAAAATCTAATTCATGATCATCTGCCTAGCCTTTTTTCCCAACGATGTTGGGGTCACCTAAAGTCACCTTCCTGTCTTACCATATGCAGCTGAATACCAGTATTTCACATGGAGCGACTGTCTATTCGACCTCCACAATTCAGTTAATACTAGACAATACGATACCCCTTGGTAAGACTGCTGGTTGCCAGACTTTCGGGCCGCTGACTACCTGTAACGACTGCCAAAGATCTACAAGTGACAGCCGGGACTAACGGCTAATCAAAGAAAACTAATTTTATTTTCAATCAAAGTAATTGGTTCTTTGGTCCGAAAGAATTGAATTATTCTTATAGCTTGGTAAAGTACCTAATGCAGTATAACATCATGATGACAGCCTATAATGTCCCCATTGCTGGGACCCAGGTCTGTTTAAAAGAGTAACTATGGAGTTTCTTGCCGGTTCTTCTCCATAGAAAACGAAAAAACTGAACCGAGCACATTTTCGCCACAGTCCCTGTTATTAAGGCGAGGTTACACTACTTTGTTTTTATGTACGCACGACCTCACCCCCCGCCCTGCCGCGCGAGCGATATAATGCCTAAATGTTGACTGTTTTTTCTCTCTTGGAGAAAAATGATAAAGAAATTATACATTATGTGACCCGAGATAATACACATTTTTTACGACCTTTATTATGATATAAGTTTTATTTTTCAAAGCCTAATATAACTCAAGTAAAACGATTATTTAGCCATCATTTGGACATGTCTTTGCGATTTAATTGGATGCAGTGAAGTGTAACTAATCGTGTATCGCATGCCCGACATATCATGATCGAAGAGCCAACTATGTAATAATTTTTTTTCAAAATTTAAATCCGTTCCATGTACGAGTAAAACGCTATTGTTGACGACGTTTATCGGGGTAACCCCGCCTTAACGACAACGAGGCCTCCTACACGCCCAAAAAAAAATTAAACAACTCGTATCATCTCCAGAAAAGAAGAAGAATAAAACATCCAAACGAAAACGTATTTTTTCAAAAAACTACCAAGTCTCGGCAAAGTCGATCCCATTTTATTTCATTGCGAATTCTAGTTTTATTATGGGGAGTAATTGGTTCGGCATCGGATATTGAAACAACATTAATGGGATCATGTCCTGTGTTTGCTTCAAATAGTAAATCTTTATAAACAAGATTCCTATGTATGAGATACTTGAATAGCTTTGTTTGTGCAAACAGTAATTTAGTTTCGTCTATATGAATGAATAATATGCGTGCTACTAACAAATATGACCTTATTGTGAAGTATTTTTAGACAAACACGGCACGAGGACCATCAACTATTTTATAGACTTCTACTTTATAGAATTTTTACTTGGTATTAATGTTTGTTTTCTACTAACAGTCACTCAAAGACTATGTTTATTACATCGCATCAAAATCATCACTACGGATATTTCACATCCATGACATTTATAATTTCCGACAGTCAACTTTGATCACAAAACAAATACCAAAGGGAATATTAATATATTCTCAAATAAACGTGAAACAAGGCCACATTGAAGCCCTCCAACGTCCAATACAGTTCAACATCGTTCCCCAAGAAAATTGATAACCAGTCATTTTAGAACAATAATTGAGTACGAACAAAGGACCACGTCTCGCCCAAAACGTAACACGGTACAAAGGTAAGGAAATAGCCAGTTTCAGTGGCGTGCTACACAAAAGGAATAATATTAGAGGGTCACAATGGCGCTTTGATGTCGGAGCCCTATAAAAAACGGATGTGTCAATAATTAACAGTGTGATCCGACATATTCGCCGGAGGCCATCGATTCGGCGCTTTACCGAGCCGGTTTATTAAAAAAAATACAAGCATAACGTAGGCATTGTGATCGGACAAAGGGGCGAAACTTTCGCTGGGAGCTAAAACCGTGGTATGTTTTTGTTGGGGTGAAAAATATTACACCCTCGGGCGTGTATGTGTCGGGCGGGCGCGTTTATATACCTTGATATGTACGGAGGGTAGGTTGACAACCCTAATGGGAATCTGAATTGCCCATTAGTATTAACATTTGATTAGCATCGCAAATTGAGATGGCAATGTTCAAAGGAACGCTGCATATGGCAGATCGTTTTGCTTTTGTGTTGTTTGTAGCGAGTTTTATTTGATTTCGGTGGCTATTTTTCTGTTAACTGTATAATAATAATATGGTTTCGTGCCAGATTTTGGTTGAAATTCATCATCATCATCATTTCAGCCAAAAGACGTCCACTGCTGGACATAGGCCTCCCCCAGGCGTCGCCACATTGACCGGTCCCGTGCGTCTCTCATCCAGCGGGTTCCTGCAACCTTGACCAGGTCATCGGTCCACCTAGTGGGAGGCCTTCCAACGCAACGTCTTCCGGTTCGCGGTCGCCATTCCAGAACTTTTCGGCCCCATCGGCCATCCGTTCTGCGAGCAATGTGCCCTGCCCATTGCCACTTAAGTCTGGCGATTCTTCGGGCTACGTCGGTAACCTTGGTTCTCATGCGGATGTCCTCATTTCTGATTCGATCACGCAAGGAAACTCCGAGCATAGCCCTCTCCATTGCCCTTTGGGTGACTTTGAGCTTTCTGATGAGGCCCATTGTGAGCGACCACGTTTCGGTCCCGTATGTAATCACTGGCAACACACACTGGTCATAGACTTTCGTCTTGAGACACTGGGGTAAGTTGGACGAGAAGATACCGCGCAACTTCCCGAACGCTGCCCAGCCGAGTCGGATTCGACGATTGACCTCTTTCACGAAGTTAGATCTACCCAACTGGACCGTTTGTCCCAGGTAGACATAATCGTCCACAACTTCGAGCGTAGAGTCTCCGATCTTGATAGGAGTGGGTGTTACATGAACATTCAACATAACCTTGGTTTTGTCCATGTTCATTTTAAGACCCACTCTTTCGGAAGCTCTACTGAGGTCATCGAGCATTGCACTGAGGTCTTCCATGGTCTCAGCCATGACCACTATATCGTCGGCAAACCGAAGGTGAGTGATGTACTCGGCGTTGACGTTGATGCCAAGTCCTCTCCAATCCAGAACCTTGAAGATATCCTCCAATGCAGCGGTAAACAGTTTCGGAGATATGACGTCTCCCTGTCTCACACCGCGCTGCAGAAGGATAGGTTCCGAGGTCTGGTCCTGAAGTCGGACTGACATGGTGGCGTTTTTGTACAAACACTTCAACACCTCGATGTACCGGTAGTCGATTTGGCACCGTTGGAGAGACTGCAGCACAGCCCAAGTCTCGATCGAATCGAAGGCTTTCTCGTAGTCCACAAACGCTAAACAGAGAGGCAGGGTATACTCTTCGGGGTTGAAATTAACCATCCAAAAACCAGATCTACACATCTAAATCAAGTTCAATAGCTGTTTGTTAGCGTCTTCCTTGCTCTCGAATATTGGCAAAGAGCGGCTTTTGAACGTGGTTTAGATTTGGTAATCGCGTTCAGATTATTTGCTGAAATTCGCCCAGTGCTGACATTCAGCAGACCATCTAATAAAGATATTTATAGCTCAAGTTGAAGAGTCAAAATGTTTGTAGTCAAGTTTTCGCTTTCATAAATGTACTGTCCAATAATTATCACAGCGCTGTAATAAGCTTGTTGTGGACAACAAAATAAATTGCATTATTCACGACAAAATGCAAATTAATACCGGCCATCACGCTGCAAAGTAATACTTGATTAAATTATGACGCGCTGGGTTTAAGCTCGACATTTTATCAGTAACCTTTACTTGTTAAAACAGACAAAAAAATACTGGATGCCAAAATATTATCGACTTATATTTTAAACTAGCTGATGCCCGCGGCTTCACCCGCGTGGATGTCGTTCAAATTATATACTAAAACCTTCCTCTTGAATCACTCTATCTATTAAAAAAAACCGCATCAAAATCCGTTGCGTAGTTTTAAAGATTTAAGCATACAGACAAACAGACAGACAAAAATAGCGACTTTGTTTTATACTATGTAAGGACTACCAGGAATTTTGATGTGCATCATCATCACCATTGCATATTCCTGACCTTATCCCATTCTATTTGGGGTCGGCGCAACACGTTCTCTTCTTCCAATCTTCTCTGTTAGACGACAAGGTGGCCTTTACTCCTTTGTAGGGAACTAGTGTTATTATTGAAACGACTGGAGCCGATCGGTTACCATTTATTACTGATCATCTTATGCTAATACAATATATCTGTGGGATATGGAACGTAAGAGTGAGTGAAAGGGACGTATGTATCAGGAGTGAGGGAGAGAGGGGAGATGGCAAGATGGCGATAGACTCATTGAAGGCTAAGACGTGTGCTTTTTAAGATTTCCTAAAATAAATAGAAGTAGTAAAGATAACCAAGTGTTTTACTCTGAGCCCACAATCCCACAAATTCTGGGGGCTCGTCCGGGATCTGTGCGGCCCAGATTCACAAGAAAGTAAAGAAAAAAAAAAAACTACGAAGACGACCGGGCACGTGGCGTGGTGCGCGCTCGGTGTTCGAATTTTCAAAAGACGTTAAGACGGAAGACGAAGACGATACTTTCTACGACACGGCGGCGGATCACCATCCTACGAAGACAAAGACGGCAATGACGGACGACGGAAGCAAAAGTGGAGGAGCGAGCTCACAGGCCGCGGCGGCGGCCATGTTCAGCAATTTCGAGAGCGGTGTCGCCCAATTCGACGGCGAGGATAAATCATATTCCTCCACCAAATGGGCCCAAGACATTGAGGATAACGCGGAAGTGTTCAACTGGACGGCGCAGCAAAAGCTGATAATCGCACGACGGTCCCTCATCGGTACGGCGGGGCTTTGGCTCAAATCTGAAAAAGTGTTCAGGTCGTATGAAGAACTCCGAGCGGCCCTAGTGAAGGAATTCCCTGAAGCAGTAAATTCTAAAGAGATGCACGAACTGATGGCAGCGCGTAGAAAACGGCGAGAGGAGAGCTACTATCAATACATGCTCATAATGAAAGAGTTGGGTAAGAGAGCGAAATTCCCTGACTACGTTGCTATTCAGTACATCATCGACGGTATCGAAGACCACCAAATAAACAAAACAATACTTTATGGCGTTACGACGTACGGTGCGCTAAAAGAAAAATTACTAATTTATGAAAAGATGAAAAGTAACATGAAGAAGAAGGAGACACGAGTCGACGCAGCCGCTGAAAGAAAAAAAGAAGCATCCACGGCCACGGATCCCGGTTCCACGCGTCGTTGTTACAAATGTGGAGAGAAGAACCATCTATCAAGCCAGTGTGCCAAGGGGATCAAATGTTTTCGTTGTAACGAATACGGCCATATTGGCAAACAGTGCCCTCTCATTGGCGGTGGTGCGACACAGTCGGTAAAACAGAGTTCGGCTCAAGGATCGGCTATGTTCGGGACATCGACCGGTCCGACCAATCAGTGCGAGAGTACTTGGGCCATGTCATTAAAGACGGTGAGATACGGCCAACTACTGAGAAGACGGATGCTGTGGTGAGATTTCCAGAACCCAGGACAAGTAAGCAACTTAAAAGTTTTCTAGGATTAACCTCCTACTTCCGGAAGTACATAGAGCAGTATGCTGTTATTGCCAAGCCTCTAAATGATTTGTTAAAGAAAGATGTGGACTTTGTATTCGATAAGAAGCAGCAATGTGCTTTTCATATTTTAAAAGAAAGGTTATCTACCGGCCCAGTATTAAAAATATTTGATCCTAATTTAAAAACAGAGTTACATACAGATGCATCTAGCATAGCTATAGCGGCTATCCTTATGCAGTATCACCCTGATTCTGGCTTGCACCCAGTTCAATATATGAGTGTCAGGACTAACGAAGCACAAAGTAGGTACTCGAGTTATGAATTGGAGGCATTAGCTATAATAGAAGGAGTCAGAAAGTTCCGACATTATTTGTATGGAAAACACTTCAAATTAGTAACAGATTGTCAAGCTTTTCAGCAAACCTTGATGAAGAAGGACCTCACAGCAAAAGTAGCAAGATGGGTGATAATGCTGAATGAGTATGATTTCGAAGTGGAGCATAGAGCTGGAGAAAAGATGCGCCATGCAGATGCGCTCAGCCGTAACCCCTATGTGGCCACAATTACGTCCTTAATCGATCAGGTTAAGCAGGCGCAGGATCAAGACGACGGCATAAAAGCAATCAAGGAGGTGCTGAAAGAAAAGTCTTACAAAGATTATTTTATGGATGGAGAGATACTCTACAAGGGTCCTGGCAAATTGTTGGTTATACCAAAAAAATTTGAAAAGGAGATTTTTACGCGAATCCATAGTAATGGACATTTTTCTAAGAGAAAAATGAAAGATTTAATCTGTCAAGAATACTACATAAAAGATTTGGACAAGAAGTTAGAAGAATTTGTAATAGCCTGCATACCATGTCTGCTGGCTACGAGGAAAGAAGGCAAGCAGGAAGGATTTCTCAACCCCATTGGAAAGGAAAGTATCCCATTAGATACTATGCACCTGGACCATGTAGGACCACTGACGGAGACCAGGAAGCAATATAATTATATCCTTACAGTGATTGATGCTTTCACCAAATTTGTATGGTTGTTTCCTACAAAGAGTACATCCAGTGCGGAGACACTGAATAAATTAAGAATACACCAGCAAATATTTGGAAATCCTAGAAGAATTATAACAGATCGTGGAACCGCATTCACAAGCCATGATTTCCAGGAGTATTGCAAGGAAGAAAATATTCAGCATGTGACAATCACCACAGGGATACCAAGAGGAAATGGTCAAGTAGAAAGAGTCCATCGGGTAATAATCCCTATGTTGACCAAACTTTGTATCGAAAACACTGGGGTGTGGTATAAACATGTGAGCAGAGTTCAGAGAGCATTGAACAGCACATTCCAGAGGAGCATCAATACCTCACCCTATAATTTATTAATTGGCACTAAGATGAGGTGCAAAGAAGACATTGAAGTTTTGAAATTACTTCAAGAAGAAAATGCAAGACAATATGAGAGTGATAGAGAAGAATTACGCCTAAAAGCGAAAGAGCAGATACTGGCTGTTCAAGAAGAGAACCGAAGATATTATAACAAGAAAAGGAAACCGAGCCATAAGTACCAAGTAGGTGACCTAGTGGCTATAAAGAGAACCCAATTTGGTGCAGGTCTCAAGCTGAAGGCTAAGTACTTAGGACCGTACCATGTTACCAAAGTTCACCTGAATGACCGCTATGATATGGTGAAAGCTGATAGTGCGACTGAAGGTCCCAACCGCACTTCCAGCTCAGCTGATCAAATGAAGAGATGGCCAGATGGATGTACCTCAGAATAGTTATGCAGGTGAGTAGCTCAAAGGGGTATGTAATGGTGATGAATGGTATGAAAGTGTGTAGTGTAAGGTTAGGTAGTGTAAGTGTAGTTTAAGTTTTAATATTGTTAAAATAAACATGCATAATTGTAAAATGTTTAGATTAAAATAGCTATCACTAAATTTACCTACTGTGTTATGATGGGAGTCATGATAGTGTTATGTGATTATGGCTCTGTACCCTACTACACTATTTTTCTGTGTGATGAATTTGTTAAGTTAAATTTATGTTTAATTTGTAGATAAATTCAAATGAGTGTAGTAGTATTTACCTAAGTAATTTACTTGTTTGCGGGTCAAATAAAACAAAATTATGCACATAAAGAAATATTTATTTCCTAGAGAAAACATGATTGTATTAAATTAAGTTAAATTCAGATGATATAAAGGGAGTAAGAGAGAGGTAAGGAGATATGAATGAGGAGGAATGAATGAGGTAAGGAGTGTCTGGGGACAGCCAAGAGAGCAGGAGGGCCGAATGTGGGATATGGAACGTAAGAGTGAGTGAAAGGGACGTATGTATCAGGAGTGAGGGAGAGAGGGGAGATGGCAAGATGGCGATAGACTCATTGAAGGCTAAGACGTGTGCTTTTTAAGATTTCCTAAAATAAATAGAAGTAGTAAAGATAACCAAGTGTTTTACTCTGAGCCCACAATCCCACATATCTTATAACATAGATCTTACTTACTAAGTACATACACCTCACCTTTCATTTTCTAGTTTTGCATGTGGCATGCAAAACTAGAAAATGGTAGCTTATGTCCTTTCCCAGGATATAATCCTGGTCAGTGTCTCAACTGGCGTTAGAGTTTTATACAGCCCATAGGCAGAGGTTCTGACTTGGATTCCTTTTGTATTGCCTATGGTATACAACACGAAATAACATTCAAAAACGAAAAATTCAGTCCAACAATCGCTGAATAATCGCGACGCAATCGGAGTAAATCCGCATCAATAATGAAGGAGGGTAGAGAAGATACTACGCACAATTCGAACCACCCCCCCGAGAATCAGGAAATTCATCTCACTAATCCACCGTCCGTTGTGAATAGTAAAAGTGATGGGTCTATTCATCGCGAGGGGGGTGTAAGGGGGCGAACGAGGGGTGGAAAGCGCTAAAATTTAATAAAGCAGCCTCGTCATGGCCAGCCTGGCGATTAATTACGCACAAGAGGCTAGTGATGATACCTACCCCTGCGTAGGGGCGTAGGGGATGTCGCTTCATCTATAATTCATGAATAATTCTGAATAATTCTGTTTTGTTTATGATTTTGATTTGTTGTGTGCTGTTTAAATTTGTTGGAGCGGTGTTGTGTTATGAATTTCGGCTGTTTTGCCAGATGTGTGTGTATCGGGATTTTGTGGTCATTGAGCGAGAATTAATGGAACTGTGTTTTCAGTTTTCACGTTGTGTTACCTGCCAAACTACAAGTAAATGGAATTGGAGTGTCTGTTTGTTATTTTAAATTACAGCTTTTTGTTGAACATATCTATATTTTGGAGCTCACATTTTTTTTGTCTGTCTGTCTGTCTGTTTGTTCCGGTAATCTTCGAAATGGCTGGATCGATTTTGACGGGATTTCTACTAACAGATAGCTGATGTCATAAGGAGTAACTTAGGTTACTTTTCTTTTAGCCAAATAATTAGGGTTACGTGCAAAAAACCCCTTGAAATTGGTAACAAAATCCGATGAAAAACGGAAATAATTTGGACAACAGCTAGTTCTAAAAAGAATATCACCGTGAGTTAACGAAACACCAGATAAGTAAAATCGATATTGCGATAACCTTTATCGGTGAAATCAATGTTATTTAAATTTATTACAACTCGGTGTAACATTACGACGCCTCACGCGATACCTGAAGAGCGTTCGACGCCAATGCCACGATTTTCATTATTATTGCACTGATGAACTACCCTTTTAAGTATAACCTTTGCATTCCGTCGCTGTTACTTTAAGTTTTATTTGGTAAAAGCACGCTGAAAGTTAGCTTTTTACCCGACTACTGCAAAGCCAAAGGAGGGTTATGATTTTCAATGTTATAAGGTTATAACATAACATCACGCCTGTAATCCCCGAAGGGTTAGACAAAGGTGTACCTAATAGTACATTCACATATCTTCAGTTATATTTAAGTCCCATGTAGTAAGGAGCCTATTGCTATTAACCACGTATAAGTACCCGGTACTTATAAGCATTTAGCAATATAACAGTATGGGAGAACCCATCTATATGACCGATCTAAATACTAATCAAGTAATCACATAAGATTACGCCTGTATTGTAATTGTTTAACCAAGATCGACCCGAATACTGTTATTTAGTGTTAATAAATATCGCAGCACACTAGCCAATCAACTTGTTTTTTTTTATGATGAAAACGCAAAAGGTACACATACCAGGGGACTAGAAAAAATCTGTAGTTCTTAAAACCTTCATAAAAAAATGCTTCAGTAACTACATGTTCTCAGGATACAAATACCTATTATGTATTTACCTAAGCAGCTATAGTCACAATCACAATGTAGGGGCGGTTAGTGCGTCAGCGTACCTTCCTACGCAGATACATAGGTACTTACAGTTTTATTTCATGATAGCGTGTAGTTGCCACCGGCAGTAAGGGTGTACAAAGGAAGATTGAAAAAGTAGAATAGAATAGAATATAATAGAATATCATTTATTTGCAAATATGGGTTATACATAAGTAGGTAGTAGGTTGTTAACACAGTTCTGCCATATTTCACCATTCGGCATGCAAACATTTTCATTAAATAACATTGTTAAAATTTTAAAATTCATTGGAACTAAATTAGTTATGTCAATAAAATTATTATAATACAAATTCAAATATTCATTAAAAATGTCAACTTAATTATTACATTATACCGTAGAAGAAAAAATTTAAATTGTCAGTAACAAGAAATACAAAATCGCAGTCCAAAGATAAATAAACAAACGTACATTAAAATTTCAGGTCACAGACAATACACATAATACCTACAAATAAACAAAAAATGTAAATAATTAAAAATTACGAGGTAGTTTGACAAAACTTGTCCGTTAAAAACTCAGTTACACTGTAATAGGCTTTATCTATTAATAATTTACGGAGTGTACTTTTGAATTGCACCGTTTTCAAGTCTTTCCAAGCACTTGGCAATTTATTATAAACAACTGAGGCCATGCAATAAATACTTTTGCGCATCATAGTGGTTTGACACGGTACATTATTTAATTTTGAATTGTCACGTCTGTTTCTTGGGTATACGTCGGCCAAACGTTCAAAACGATTTGGATT
Source organism: Diarsia dahlii (assembly GCA_949775195.1). Lineage (NCBI taxonomy): Eukaryota > Metazoa > Arthropoda > Insecta > Lepidoptera > Noctuidae > Diarsia > Diarsia dahlii. The sequence continues at coordinate 5,511,713 of OX459210.1, read as the reverse complement.
GTTCTTCACAAACATCGCTACTTCAAGAATATAAATACAAGGAAGTGTCAATATGTTGTACTGTTTGAAATAAGGCTTGCAACTGTCGGTGGTCTTTAGCTTAAACATTGACCGGAGACATCTTTTTTGAGCCTTAAATGCTGTCTCTTTGTCGGTGGAGTTCGCCCAGAAAATGACACCGTAGCGTAAGTGAGATTCAGCTATACCGTAGTAAGCCGCAAGAAGTGTTTTTGTATCTACTATGGAGGATAATCTATGTAAAGCAAATGCAGACGAACTCAATTTTTTACACAACACGTCGATATGTGCTTTCCAGTTTAAACTGCAGTCAATTTGTAATCCTAAAAACTTAGTATCAGTTACTTCATCAATGTCGTAATTTTTGTAGTGTATGTGAAGGTTCGGTACACGAGGCATACGTTGTCTAAAGTGAATTATCTTAGTCTTACTTAAATTTATATTCAAATTATTTTTATCTAGCCATTTAATCAAATTGTCAAGAGAATTATTTATGTCCGTTTCATATGTATTTACGTTCTTACACGGGATCGTAATGGTACTATCATCAGCAAACATAGTTAAGGGATGTTCAATGGACGTGGGCATATCATTAACATATAATATAAATCCGAACGGGCCCACGCTTCCCTGTGGAACACCGAATGTAATTTTGCGTTCTCGTGACCGTGATATCTCTTCATGTTTATTAATTACATTGATGCGACTAATTTCGGTTATCTGTGTTCTGTTTTCTAAGTACGATTTCATTAGTTCGAGTATGTTGCCTCTTATGCCGTAGGCTTCTAACTTATTTAACAATGTATTATAATGGACATAATCGAACGCCTGCGTCATATCACAAAATATGGCACATATGGGTAATCGTTTATCCATATTTCTAATAACCGGAAACAAAAAGTCATAAATTGCCATATCGATGGTTCTATGCTGCCTAAATCCTTTTTGTTCTTCACATAATATGTTATTCTTTTCAATGAAATTAGCTAACTGTTTGTAAATGTACTTTTCGAATACCTTTGAGATGACTGGTATGAGTGAGATGGGTCTATAATGTTCCATCAATTCTTTATCTACTTTCTTAAATAGAGGTTTTATTATGGATATTTTTAATGCTTCTGGATATACACCCGCACATATACTGAGGTTGATTAAGTGACTCAGATGACTGCATATCTCGACTGATACTGACTTTAATATTTTAGTGGCGATCCCATCAAAACCTACACTACCAGTGTTTTTTAATGACATTATTATTTTATGTATGTCGTGCGGTGTGCTGGGTGCCATAAACATTGATTTAGCACTTCTTGATGTAATGGATGCTTTTGGTTTATATTCAGCATCTAATTTTGGATGAATTTTGTCAACAAAATAGTCATTAAAAGCATTAGCGATATCCAAAGGTTTGTCAATAGTTCGATTACCAATTCTTAGTTTTTCAATTTGCTGTTTAGGGATATTGTTATTTGTCCGATTAATTATTTGCCATGTAGTCTTTGATTTATTTTTTGAATGTTGTATTTTGTAATTATTCTGTGCTTTTTGTGTTAGATTAATAATTTTACTATACAATTTAGAGTAAGTAGAAAATTTCTTTTTATTTTCGTGGTTAGGATGTAATCTAAATTGCCATAAGAGTTTTGTTTTTCTCTTACTGCACAATTTAATACCATTTGATAGCCATTTGGGCTTATTAAATGTGTTGATTTTGATTTCCTTGAACGGGAAGCATAAATCGTAGAACAGTTTAAAACGTGTTAATAAACTCATTATAAGCCACATTAGGATCTTCAGTTAGATATATCTCCGAAAATTTGACACTGTTTAAACAGTTTTTAAATTTCGCCATATTTTCGTCGCAGTAATCCCTTCTAGTTATATGCCAGTATTTTATTTTACATACAGTGGGTACTGGACATTGAAGCAGCTGGGCTGTGTGGTCTGACAAAGCAAATTCAAAGACGTCTGTTTTCACAGATTTTTTAAAGTTATGCGCAAAATTATCTATACATGTCCTACTAGCCATTCGAGTCGGTTGTTTAAGAGCAAGTTTTAAGTTATAATTCAGTAACATACACTCCAGTGCAACTGAATTTCCATTCGGTTTTAAGATATCGATATTAAAATCGCCTGCAATAACAATGTTCTTATTACGCCGGTTGGATACATCTTTAAGTAACAATTCAAGTTTATTAAAACATTCAGTTATATTCTTAGTATTTGGTACTCTATAGATACATATGACTATCAATTTATAATTAATTAGCTCAACACCACAACACTCAAAAACCCCTGGTGATGACAATTTAGCTATTTGAGGCATTTCTTTCCATAGGTGACAGTTATTAACAACTAGCAGTTGCCCGCGACTTCGTTCGCGAGGAAATTTTGACGTGTATGTATGTGTGGGACTGCCTCTGGATGTACTATGCCAAAGCGAATGACAATTAATGCCAATCGAAGCGATTATATTCCCTTAAACTGGCCCTGTTATAAAATCTGTTCCCACACATACAAATACATATGTCTTATCTATATTCTATCTCTATACCAATTTTCAGCTCCAAAACGCCAAGGATTTCATTTATATACTTGCGGTAGCCCTTAGTCCAGATCGTCATAAAAAAATTTGTTAGATAATACACTTGCTAAATTTCAGGCCGGTAGTACAAAAATCAAACTTACATACAAAGTTACAAACTCGCGAAAGCCTTTAGAGCTCCCTAATCCGACCCTAATGCAAAATCTGTTCTTAGCAAACCTCTACTCACCATGAACTTCGTCCCTGAAAAAAATCAGTAGAGTAAGGACTTTCATACAAACTTGCGAGGGCTCATAAACCACCCCAATCCGGCCCTGTCGCAAAATTAATTCATAACAGACGCTTACTGACAATAAACTACGTCTCTGCCAAAAATCAAGATTGTAGCACGAAAAATGAAGGACTTTCATACAAACTTGCGAGGGCTCATAAACCACCCCAATCCAGCCCTGTCGCAAAAATAATTCATAACAGACGCTTACTGACAATAAACTACGTCTCTGCCAAAAATCAAGATTGTAGCACGAAAAATGAAGGACTTTATACAAACTTGTGAGGGCCCTTAGACCACCCTAATCCGGCCCTGTCACAAAATTATTTCATAGCAGACGTCTACTGCCTATAAACTACGTCTCTGCCAAAAATCAAGAGTGTAGCACGAAAAATGAAGGACTTTCATACAAACTTGCGAGGGCCCTTAGACCACCCTAATCCGGCCCTGTCGCAAAATCCGTTCATAGCAGACGTCTACTAACTACATACTACGTCCCTGCCAAAAATCAAGATTGTAGCCCAAAAAATGAAGGACGGTCATACAAACTTGTGAGGGCTCATAGACCACCCTAATCCGGCCCTATCGCAAAACTAATTTATAGCGGATGTCTACTGACTATAAACTACGTCTCTGCCAAAAATCTAGATTGCAGCACAAAAAAATCAGAACTTTCATACAAACTGGCGAGAGCCCTTAGACCTCCCTAATCCGGCCCTGCCACAAAATCTGTTCGTACCAGGCGTCTACTAACTATAAACTACGTCCCTGCCAAAAATGAAGATTGTGGCACAAAAAATGAAGGACTTTCATACAAACTTGTGAGGGCCCTTAGACCACCCTAATCCGGCCCTGTCGCAAAATTAATTCATAGCAGACGCCCACTGACTATAAACTACGTCTCTGCCAAAAATCAAGATTGTAGCACGAAAAATTAAGGACTTTCATACAAACTTGTGAGGGCCCTTAGACCACCCTAATCCGGCCCTGTCGCAAAATTAATTCATAGCAGACGCCCACTGACTATAAACTACGTCTCTGCCAAAAATCTAGATTGTAGCACAAAAAATGAAGAAGTTTCATACAAACTTGCGAGGGCCCTTAGACCACCCTAATCCGGCCCTTTCGCAAAATCCGTTCTTAGCGGACGTCTACTAACCATAAACTACCTCCCTGCCAAAAATCATCTTTGTACGTCCAGCGGTTTTCGAGATTTCGTGATGAATCAGTGAGTGACCTTTCGCTTTTATAGATATAGACTAGTATTTGCGTGGCTGCGCGAGCTGCGCGCAGCTCGCGGGGCGTGAAGTGGGGGAGAGGGGGAGCTTTGAAAAATGATTTCGACTAACGCATTGCACCTTTCAATGAAACTGAAAAAAAAAATGTTCCAATGCAGCTCGCGGTACACCTACCTACTACCTACACCTACCTACTACCTACCTACTACCTACCTACTACCTACCTACACCTACCTACTACCTACCTACACCTACCTACCTACAGCTACCTACTACCTACCTACACCTACCTACTACCTACCACCTACCTACCTACTACCTACCTACACCTACCTACCTACACCTACCTACTACCTACCTACCTACCTACACCTACCTACACCTACCTACACCTACCTACACCTACCTACACCTACCTACACCTACCTACACCTACCTACTACCTACCTACACCTACCTACACATACCTACTACCTACCACCTACCTACTACCTACCTACTACCACTAAAAAAACATTACCCTAAAGTTTGCTTGTCGTCGCCCCTGAGTTACGCTTCACCCACTCAACCTTCGTTACGCTAAGGAGGTCGCCGGCTCGCTTCGCTCGCCACCTCCCCCCTTCGCTCCACTCGGTCTCGCAGGTTCGCTCCACTCAGGACCTACCTACCACCGGAAAGCTATCATGACATTATCCCTACGCTACGGGGGTCGCCGGCTCGCTTCGCTCGCCCGCTCCCCCCTTCGCTTTACCGCTGTACCACCACCGGACAGGTTTCGACGCCTACTATAATATTTGTTCAAACACCTAATGGCTATCTCTAACCGTTATGAAGTTACAGCCCTTTTAATTTTACGGGAGGTTGGGGAGGGGAGGGTATACAAATTTCAACGCCCCTCAAATAGATTTAGGTAAGAATCAAAAATTTTTTCAGGAGTAAAAAAAGAGGTAAAGAGGGGGGGGGGGGGTAAAGGGGGGGAGAGGGGGGAGTTTTTAAAAATGATTTCGACTAACGCAATGCCCCTCTATATGAATCTGAAAAAAAATTCGTTCCAAGTCTCTTAACTTCCGAGATCCGAAAGGGGGGGGTGAAGGGGGGCAAGAGGGTCAAATTTTAAAACTGGTTTTTACTTCCCCAAGCCTCCTCTATACGAATCCCTAAAAAAAAACACGTAAATTCTCTTTATTTCCGAGATCCGCCTAAAGGGGGGGGTGAAGGGGGGCAAGGGGGTCAAATTTGAAAAATGGTTTTTACTTCCCCAAGCCTCCTCTATACGAATCCCTAAAAAAAAACACGTAAAGTCTCTTTGTTTCCGAGATACGATAGGGAGGGGGGGGAGGGGGGGGAAGGGGGGGGAAAAGGGGGAGTTTGGCAATTTTCCCATACTCACGAGAGTTGCTTGTTAACGAATCTGACAAAATATACCCACCTCCCCATCCACCATCTGGGAGAACAATTCTGTCAATCAGTGAGTCAGTCAGTGGTAATTTAGCTTTATATAGTATAACTAGTATTTGCGTGGCTGCGCGAGCTGCGCGCAGCTCGCGGGGCGTGAAGAGGGGAAGAGGGGGAGCTTTGAAAAATGATTTCGACTAACGCATTGCCCCTTTCAATGAATCTGAAAAAAAAAATGTTCCAAGTCTCTTAACTTCCGAGATCCACCTAAAGGGGGGAGTGAAGGGGGGCAAGGGGTTCAAATTTGAAAAACGGATTTTACTTCCCCGAGCCTCCTCTATATGAATCTCACGTATACCACCACCTACCTACACCTACCTACCACCAACCTACACCTACCTACTACCTACCTATCACCTACCTACTACCTACCTACTACCTCCTACTACCACTAAAAAAACATTACCCTAAAGTTTGCTTGGAGTTACGCTTCACCCACTCAACCTTCGTTACGCTAAGGAGGTCGCCGGCTCGCTTCGCTCACCACCTCCCCCCTTCGCTCCACTCGGTCTCGCAGGTTCGCTCCACTCAGGACCTACCTACCACCGGAAAGCTATCATGACATTATCCCTACGCTACGGGGGTCGCCCGGCTCGCTTCGCTCGCCCGCTCCCCCCTTCGCTTTACCGCTGTACCAGCACCGGACAGGTTTCGACGCCTACTATAATATTTGTTCAAACACCTAATGGCTATCTCTAACCGTTATATGAAGTTACAGCCCTTTTAATTTTAGGGGAGGTTGGGAAGGGGAGGGTATACAAATTTCAACGCCCCTCAATAAGATTTAGGTAAGAATCAAAAAAATTTTCAGGAGTAAAAAAAGAGGGGAAGAGGGGGGGGGTGAAGGGGGGAGAGGGGAGAGTTTCTAAAAATGAATTCGACTAACGCAATGCCCCTCTATATGAATCTGAAAAAAAATTCGTTCCAAGTCTCTTAACTTTCGAGATCCGCCTAAAGGGGGGGTGAAGGGGGGCAAGGGGGTCAAATTTAAAAAACGGTTTTTACTTCCCCGAGCCTCCTCTATTCGAATCCTTAAGAAAACACACGTAACGTCTCTTTATTTTTGAGATCCGCCTAAAGGGGGGGTGAAGGGGGGCAAGGGGGTCAACATTGAAAAATGTTTTTTACTTTTCCGAGCCCCCTCTATACGAATCCCTAAAAAAAAACACGTAAAATCTCTTTGTTTCCGAGATACGATAGGGATGGGGGAGAAGGGGGGGGGAAAGGGGGGGTTTGGGACTTTTCCCATACTCACGAGAGTTGCCTGTTTACGAATCTGTCAAAATATACCCACCTCCCCATCCACCATCTGGGAGAACAATTCTGTCAATAGATCAGTCAGTGAGTCAGTGGTAATTTAGCTTTATATAGTATAACTAGTATTTGCGTGGCTGCGCGAGCTGCGCGCAGCTCGCGGGGCGTGAAGGGGGGAAGAGGGGGAGCTTTGAAAAATGATTTCGACTAACGCATTGCCCCTTTCAATGAATCTGAAAATAAAATGTTCCAAGTCTCTTAACTTCCGAGATCCGCCTAAAGGGGGGGAGAAGGGGGCAAGGGGGTCAATTTTGAAAAATGGTTTTTCCTTTCCCGAGCCTCCTCTATACGAATTCGTAAACAAAACAGAACACGAGTTTAAAAAAAAGGGGTGAAGAGGGGGGGGGGGGCAGTGAAGGGGGGAGAGGGGTAGCTTTGAAAAATGATTTCGACTAAAGCATTGCCCCTTTCAATGAATCTGAAAAAAAAAATGTTCCAAGTCTCTTAACTTCCGAGATCCACCTAAAGGGGGGAGTGAAGGGGGGCAAGGGGTTCAAATTTGAAAAACGGATTTTACTTCCCCGAGCCTCCTCTATATGAATCTCACGTATACCACCACCTACCTACACCTACCTACCACCAACCTACACCTACCTACTACCTACCTATCACCTACCTACTACCTACCTACTACCTCCTACTACCACTAAAAAAACATTACCCTAAAGTTTGCTTGGAGTTACGCTTCACCCACTCAACCTTCGTTACGCTAAGGAGGTCGCCGGCTCGCTTCGCTCGCCACCTCCCCCCTTCGCTCCACTCGGTCTCGCAGGTTCGCTCCACTCAGGACCTACCTACCACCGGAAAGCTATCATGACATTATCCCTACGCTACGGGGGTCGTCGGCTCGCTTCGCTCGCCCGCTCCCCCCTTCGCTTTACCGCTGTACCACCACCGGACAGGTTTCGACGCCTACTATAATATTTGTTCAAACACCTAATGGCTATCTCTAACCGTTATGAAGTTACAGCCCTTTTAATTTTAGGGGAGGTTGGGGAGGGGAGGGTATACAAATTTCAACGCCCCTCAAATAGATTTAGGTAAGAATCAAAATTTTTTTCAGGAGTAAAAAAAGAGTTGAAGAGGGGGGGGGGTGAAGGGGGGGCGAGGGTGGAGTTTCTAAAAATGATTTCGACTAACGCAATGCCCCTCTATATGAATCTGAAAAAAAATACGTTCCAAGTCTCTTAACTTTCGAGATCCGCCTAAAAGGGGGGAGAAGGGGGGCAAGGGGGTCAAATTTTAAAAATGGATTTTACTTCCCCGAGCCTCCTCTATACGAATCCGTAAACAAATTAGAACACGAGTTAAAAAAAAAGGGGTGAAGAGGGGGGGGGGGGGGCGTTGAAGGGGGGAGAGAGGGAAACTTTGAAAAACGATTTCGACTCACGCATTGCCCCTTTTAATGAATCTGAAAAAAAAAATGTGCCAAGTCTCTTAACTTCCGAGATCCGCCTAAAGGAGGGGTGAAGGGGGGCAAGGGGGTCAATTTTGAAAAATGTTTTTTACTTCCCCGAGCCTCTTCTATACGAATCCCTAAAAAAAACACGTAAAATCTCTTTATTTCCGAGTTCCGCCTAAAGGGGGGGTGAAGGGGGGCAAGGGGGTCAAATTTGAAAAATGGTTTTTACTTTCCCGAGCCTACTCTATACGAATTTCTAAAAAAAACACGTAAAATCTCTTTATTTCCGAGATCCGCCTAAAGGGGGGGAAAAGGGGGGCCACTTTGAAAAATTATTTTTACTTTACCGAGCCCCCTCTATACGAATCCGAATTAAACACGTAAAGTCTCTTTGTTTCCGAGATACGATAGGGAGGGGGGAGAAGGGGGGGGAAAAGGGGGGGTTTGGGACTTTTCCCATACTCACGAGAGTTAGTTGTTTATTAATCTGTCAAAATATACCCACCTCCCCATCCACCATCTGGGAGAACAATTCTGTCAGTCAGTCAGTCAGTGAGTGGTAATTTAGCTTTATATAGTATAACTAGTATTTGCGTGGCTGCGGGGCGTGAAAAGGGGGACAGGGGGAGCTTTGAAAAATGATTTCGACTAACGCATTGCACCTCTTAATGAATCTGAAAAAAAACATGTTCCAATTCCAATGCAGCTCGCGGTACTACCTACCTACACCTACCTACACCTACCTACATCTGCCTACACCTACCTACACCTACCTACACCTACCTACACCTACCTACACCTACCTACACCTACCTACACCTACCTACACCTACCTACACCTACCTACACCTACCTACACCTACCTACTACCTACCTACACCTACCTACTACCTACCTACACCTACCTACACCTACCTACACCTACCTACACCTACCTACACCTACCTACACATACCTACTACCTACCACCTACCTACTACCTACCTACTACCTACCTACTACCTCCTACTACCACTAAAAAAACATTACCCTAAAGTTTGCTTGTCGTCGCCCCTGAGTTACGCTTCACCCACTCAACCTTCGTTACGCTAAGGAGGTCGCCGGCTCGCTTCGCTCGCCACCTTCCCCCTTCGCTCCACTCGGTCTCGCAGGTTCGCTCCACTCAGGACCTACCTACCACCGGAAAGCTATCATGACATTATCCCTACGCTACGAGGGTCGCCGGCTCGCTTCGCTCGCCCGCTCCCCCCTTCGCTTTACCGCTGTACCACCACCGGACAGGTTTCGACGCCTACTATAATATTTGTTCAAACACCTAATGGCTATCTCTAACCGTTATGAAGTTACAGCTCTTTTAATTTTAGGGGAGGTTGGGGAGGGGAGGGTATACAAATTTCAACGCCCCTCAAATAGATTTAGGTAAGAATCAAAAATTTTTTCAGGAGTAAAAAAAGAGGGAAAGAGATGGGGTGTGAAGGGGGGGAGAGGGGGAGTTTCTAAAAATGATTTCGACTAACGCAATGCCCCTCTATATGAATCTGAAAAAAAATTCGTTCCAAGTCTCTTAACTTTCGAGATGCGCCTAAAGGGGGGGTGAAGGGGGGCAAGGGGGTCAAATTTAAAAAACGGTTTTTACTTCCCCAAGCCTCCTCTATTCGAATCCTTAAGAAAACACACGTAATGTCTCTTTATTTCCGAGATCCGCCTAAAGGGGGGGAGAAGGGGGAAAAGGGGATCAAATTTGAAAAATGGTTTTTACTTCCCCGAGCCTACTCTATACGAATCCTTAAAAAAAACACGTAAAATCTCTTTATTTCCGAGATACGATAGGGAGGGGGGAGAAGGGGGGGGAAAAGGGGGGGTTTGGGACTTTTCCCATACTCACGAGAGTTGCTTGTTTACGAATCTGTCAAAATATACCCACCTCCCCATCCACCATCTGGGAGAACAATTCTGTCAGTGAGTCAGTGAGTGAGTGGTAATTTAGCTTTATATAGTATAACTAGTATTTGCGTGGCTGCGCGAGCTGCGCGCAGCTCGCGGGGCGTGAAGAGGGGGAGAGGGGGAGCTTTGAAAAATGATTTCGACTAACGCATTGCACCTCTCAATGAATCTGATAAAAAAAAATGTTCGAATGCAGCTCGCGGTACTACCTACCTACACCTACCTACACCTACCTACACCTACCTACACCTACCTACACCTACCTACACCTACCTACACCTACCTACACCTACCTACTACCTACCTACACCTACCTACTACCTACCTACACCTACCTACTACCTACCTACACCTACCTACTACCTACCTACTACCTACCTACACATACCTACTACCTACCACCTACCTACTACCTACCTACACATACCTACTACCTACCACCTACCACCTACCACCTACCTACTACCTACCTACTACCTCCTACTACCACTAAAAAAACATTACCCTAAAGTTTGCTTGTCGTCGCCCCTGAGTTACGCTTCACCCACTCAACCTTCGTTACGCTAAGGAGGTCGCCGGCTCGCTTCGCTCGCCACCTCCCCCCTTCGCTCCACTCGGTCTCGCAGGTTCGCTCCACTCAGGACCTACCTACCACCGGAGAGCTATCATGACATTATCCCTGCACCGGACAGGTTTCGACGCCTACTATAATATTTGTTCAAACACCTAATGGCTATCTCTAGCCGTTATGAAGTTACAGCCCTTTTAATTTTAGGGGAGGTTGGGGAGGGGAGGGTATACAAATTTCAACGCCCCTCAAATAGATTTAGGTAAGAATCAAAAATTTTTCAGGAGTAAAAAAGGGGTGAAGAGGGGGGAGGGGTGAAGGGGGGGAGAGGGGGGAGTTTCTAAAAATGATATCGACTAACGCAATGCCCCTCTATATGAATCTGAAAAAAAAATCGTTCCAAGTCTCTTAACTTTCGAGATCCGCCTAAAAGGGGGAAGATGGGGGGCAAGGGGGGCCACTTTGAAAAATGATTTTTACTTTACCGAGCCCCCTCTATACGAATCCGTAAACAAAACAGAACACAAGTTTTAAAAAAAGGGGCGAATAGGGGGGGGGGGGTGAAGGGGGGTAGAGGGGGGAGCTTTGAAAAATTATTTCGACTCACTTATTGCCCCTTTCAATGAATCTGAAAAAAAAATGTTCCAAGTCTCTTAACTTCCGAGATCCGCCTTAAGGGGGGGTGAAGGGGGGCAAGGGGGTCAAATTTAAAAAATGGTTTTTACTTCCCCGAGCCTCCTCTATATGAATCTGAAAAAAAAATCGTTCCATGTTTTTTAACTTTCGAGATCCACCAAAAAGGGGGGAGAAGGGGGGCAAGGGGGGTCACTTTGAAAAATGATGTTTATTTAACCGAGCCTCCTCTATACGAATCCGTAAAATAAAATAAATACGGGTCTCTTAGTTTCCGAGATACGATAGGGAGGGGGAGGAGGGGGGGCAAAAAGGGGGGGTTTGGCACTTTTCCCATACTCACCAGAGTTACTTGTTTACGAATCTGTCAAAATATACCCACCTCCCCATCCACCATCTGGGAGAACAATTCTGTCAGTGAGTGAGTCAGTCAGTGAGTGGTAATCGAGCTTTATATAGTACTAGCAGTTGCCCGCGACTTCGTTCGCGTAGAAATTTTGACTCTCTTGTCTGGACTGCCTGTGGATGGTACTATGTCAAATCGAATGCCAAATGCCAATCGAAGCGATTATATTCCCTTAAACCAGCCCTGTCGTAAAATCTATTCCTACCTGAAATGTCTTAACTATATTCTATCTCTCTGCCAATTTTCAGATACAAAAAGCCAAGGATTTCATATGGACTTACGGGAGCCCTTAGTCCAGGTCTTCCTTACAAACTTAGCTTAGATCTCCTACTCCTAAACTCTAGACTCTTGCTCCGTATGGTGTCGGACGCAAAGAATAGCACCATCCCATATCTTCCCGTGGGTGTCGTAAGAGGCGACTAAGGGATGTATCAGAGAATGGGCAGCAGCGTTCTCTGTGCTTTTTGTATCGACCGTACTGCGATCGCCAACCCGCCTGCCAAGCGTGGCGATTATGGCAAACCCCCCCTAAGCAAAAATAACACTTAGGGGAGGCCTTTGTCCAGCAGTGGACGTCTTTCAGGGGCGTTGTGCAGGGCTCCGGGTCGCGGGGCGGTGGTTGCACGTTGCGGCGTGCATTCGTTGTTCCGTGATTCGGGGTCTCGAGCATTCGTTGTTGCGGTTTGCGTCGCTGGGTGCTTTCGTGCTCGCAGTGTTCGTTGTTGCGGGCATTCGGTGGCGTGTGGTTCGGCGTGGTGGCTTTCGGAATGGCGCATTGCACTCGTAGTTTCGTTCTTCTTCCGTCCTTCTGACATTCAAAAGTGCCTGTAATGGCTTAATTGAAATAAACGATTTGAGTTTGAGTTTTCGGCTGAAATGATGATGATGATGATGAAACTCTAGACTTGTTAAATTTCAGGTTGTTAGTACAAAAAAAAAACAGTACATTTTTACAAACATGTGAAAGCCCTCAGACCTCCTTATTCTGGCCATGTTGCTAAACTCGCTAAATCCGTTCTTAGTCAACGTCTACTAACTATAAAGTACCTTCCTGCCAAAATTGTAGCACAAAAAAGGAAGGACTGTCATACAAACTCGCGTGAGCCCTTAGACCTCCCTAGTCCGGCCCTGTCGCAAAATCGGTTCTTAGCAAACTTCTACTCACCTACTACGTCCCTGCCAAAATTCAAGTTAGTAGCACACAAAATGATGGACTTTTAAACAAACTTGCGAGCGCCCTTAAGCCTCTCTAATCCGGCCCTGCCACAAAACCTGTACTTAGCAGAGTTCTTCTAACTATAAACTACGTGCCTGCCAAAAATCAAGTTTGTAGCACAAAAAATTAAGGATTTTCTTACGAACTTGCAAGAACCCTTAGACCTCCCTAATCCGGCCCTGTCACAAAATCTGTTCTTACCAGACGTCTACTAACTATAAACTACGTCCGTCTCAAAAATCAACTTTGTAGCTCAAAAAATAAAGGACTTTCATACAAACTGGCGAGAGCCCTTAGACCTCCCTAATCCGGCCCTGTCTCAAAATCTGTTCTAAGCAGACGTCTACTAACTTTAAACTACGTCCCTGCCAAAAATGAAGATTGTGGCACAAAAAATGAAAGACTTTCATACAAACTGGCGAGAGCCCTTAGACCTCCCTAATCCGGCCCTGTCACAAAATCGGTTCTAAGCAGACGTCTACTGCCTATTAACTACGTCTCTGCCAAAAATCAAGATTGTAGCACAAACAATTAAGGACTTTCAAACAAACTTGCGAGGGCCCTTAGACCACCCTAATCCGGCCCTGTCGCAAAACTAATTTATAGCGGATGCCTACTGACTATAAACTACGTCTCTGCCAAAAATCAAGATTATAGCACGAAAAATTAAGGACTTTCATACAAACTTGTGAGGGCCCTTAGACCACCCTAATCCGGCCCTGTCGCAAAATTAATTCATAGCAGACGCCCACTGATTATAAACTACGTATCTGCCAAAAATCTAGATTGTAGCACAAAAAATGAAGGAGTTTCATACAAACTTGCGAGGGCCCTTAGACCACCCTAATCCGGCCCTGTCGCAAAATCCGTTCTTAGCGGACGTCTACTAACCATAAACTACCTCCCTGCCAAAAATCATCTTTGTACGTCCAGCGGTTTTCGAGATTTCGTGATGAATCAGTGAGTGAGTGAGTGAGTGACCTTTCGCTTTTATAGATATAGATAATAATACACGCTCCTCCTCTCTTTTTATCCTGTCTACTATAGCATGCAGCCAAACTGTAGTTTGGTATGCATAGTTGTTTTTCGAGTCCCTTCATGATGAAATGCTCGTGTATGCAGGGTTGGAAAAGAAACAGTTTTTTTTACATTTTATAAAACAAACAGTTTAAAATGTTTTAAACAGGTGTTTTTTTTGTTTTTTTTTCCTAAGTTAGTTAGCATCCATTTCTAAGTGATTAAGCCTGATATTTTAAAAACTGCATGACAAAAATTGATCTTAATTCAATACACCTGTATGTTCCGACGTTCATTTTTAGAAGGGAAATCACCTTAACTTCTCATAAAATAAGGGGAATACCCAAAATATAATTATATTACATAATCATCACAAAGAAGCGATGCCCCTTGTTGTAAAATACAGGGCAAAGACGGATCCGTTTCATAAGTCTCTGTTTGAAGATTACGTAGTGAATCACGTTGGACCTCTAGAATGGTGGTTGTCATTTAATAAAACCCAAATTAATGGCCAAACTGTAGTCTTAGTGATACAGCTTCACACTGCAGTTACTTCAAGTGCCGGAATTGAATGACATTTGGATTTATTCATTCCGATGTACGAAATAAAAACTTTTTAACAAAAAATACAACCGACTTCAACAAAAAATAAGACCTAATAAAAAACGATGTTTTATTTTAAACTGTTTTAAACACTGTTTAAAACACGTGTTTTAAACAACTTGTTTTAAACATGCCAACCCTGGTAATACATACTACATCCACATTTATATTTTTATCACAAAGTTCATTTAAGCATACCTACTGTAAGTGCATTTGATTTATTTAACAAACCTGCAATATTTTGATGTAAAATGCTAATAAATTTATTGGAGAAAAAACAATTCTTTTGGCTCATTAATTGTATTAAGCGTATTTTCCTCTAAAATTTCCAGTTGAAGCTTGTACAAGTCCTCAAAGATAGTTTTCATGGCGTAGTCTTTTAAAGCTCCCGATCTTGTATACGTAGAATGATGAAAGCTTAGGTTTAAATTAGAGTCCAGGGGCCCAATTCTGTAAAATAGCTAACTTATCAATAGTGCGTCGATAGTGTGTCGGTTGTGTCTCAATAGACTACTCATTGACATTTGGTATTCTACAAATATTTATGGTCATTGACTTGCCACTGTAGTGACATTGAAACGCCATAGTAGGACTTTATTGGTAGTCTGTAAATATATTTCAAGTGAAATCTGACAGTTGTGTCTATCGTGTTTGGCTATCGAACTGCCATTGTGAAGCCATCGAACAACGACACCTCTTTTCCCCATTGCATAATAATGTCTGTAGTGTGTCGATAGAGTGATAATGGCATGTTGCTTATCTCTAAGTTACAGAATTGGGCCCCAGGATATATGCATATTCATGCGCAAAATTGTCTAAATATAGCATGTTATTGAAAATTTCTAGTCGTGAATTGTATAAAATATTGAAGTTATTGTTAAATTTAAAAGTTGGCAATGTAATAATTATATTTGTGTTCTTTATATCCAGCAATGTGTTTTTCATGTATGTTATTATATCTAAGTAACATTTTGTATTTTTAAACTCTTCCTCGCCGATCATAATTATACAGAAATCATTCTTAGTATAGTATCTGAGTTTGGACTGAATATCACGTAAAAGATACATTATACTTGCGCCCGGTGTAAGATAATGACATATTTGATATCTATCCTGAAAATAATCTTCTGCCAAACCCAATATATTCTTATTTGTTTTATTAGTACTAAAGACACATAGGTTATTTTTCAATTTATTATTGTTTGTTTGTGTATTCTGCTTCGTCTTTTGTACATTCGCAGCTTTCGGCGCCATCTGTGGACTGGAATCTGTACTAATATTTTGCTGTCCATCATCACCTTTAGTCACTTTTTCTGTCATTAAAAAGTCCGAATCAGTTTGCGTTTCTTTATTGTTACACCCCGCTTTTCTGGTTTGGTTTTTCATCATTTTTTTAGGTGTTGGAGATTTAGATGTACTTGTGCTAGCTATTTGTGTGCTAGAAACACTAAAAAGTGTGTTTTGACACAAGTTTATACCAAAAACAAATCTTGAAGTGGGGTTGAGACTTGCTGATCGTGTTCATGGTTTGGTGAAATTCGTCGTATGATGAATTCGTCTAAAGAATTGGGCAGGACATCTGGCTAGAAGCGGAGATGGAGTAAGGTTTTGACCGAATGCTGGCCAACATTGGGCCAGGACCGTCCAAAAGCGCGTTGGAAAGGGGAGCAATAGTGGGTGATTCCATGCTGAAATACTTATACGAGTAATGATGAAGATTGGTAGGAAAAGCGAAATCAAAGGAAGAACAAAATATTTTTCAGCTATACTTAAAAGAGCCAAGAGAATATAATAAACCAACCAGTCTATCTGAAACTGTTCTGCCAGATCGTGGTTATAGTCGTAAACAGTTTAATCACAGCCCATAAACAGATTCTTATTACAAATAGAAATACACAACCTAATACCAGTTTCCTCAAGAGAGTATCAAATTGTAATGATGGTTGCTATGGAGTCTGGGCAGGGGTCGAACTTCAATTAATATTGTTAGACCGATTATGGCAATAATTGCGTGGCTTTTCTTACATGTGAACGTGCATGTAAACAAGATCTACTCAAATATATTTAAATGCTGAATTTTCAGTGAAACCTCTTTAGAAATTCAGTTCATTCCTACACAATTTTTCGTCAAGCAGTACCAACAATTTAAACGAGTAAACATTGCACCAGAAAACTCGACAACACTCCAAGCAACTGCACAAGGCAAAAAGAAAAAAGAAAATTACACATACATACAAAATGCAGTATTAGACGCGTATACGGAAACTTTTTTTTAAGAGGGAACTGAAGAGCTTAGGCTGCGTGCACACGGCACGAACGCTCGACATAACGACATCTTTTGTCGAGTCGTAGGTACGGTGGAAAGTGGCTCGTTCCACGCTCGCTTGGTAATCCGCGCCGCGCTGAGTGTTTCACATCGCTCGCTCTTCATTCGCGACCCTTCAACTTAGCTGCAGGACTTAGTACAAGAATTACGCGTGCCTTATTTACTAGGGTTGCTTATGTGATGTTATTTCATGATTTTGGTGGATGTTTAGGTATTTTTTTTTGCTGTTTTTGAGTAGTTGACAAGGCAACGCGGTAGACCCAAAAGAATTGGACTCTCATCAAAAGAATTGGCTTCAAATAGCCAAAAACAGGCATAAATGGAAAGACTGAGGGAAGGGAGGCCTTTGCCCTGCAGTGGGACACATCAGGCTCATAATAATAAATAATGTTGAGTATTTAACATAGAATTATATAATTGTTCTGCTTCATAATTCGACTATTACGTTTAACAAAACAAACAATTATAATTCGGCATTAAAAAAACACAAATAAATTTCAAACTTCCACAAAAGATTTCCCGAAAACTTGCCAACCAATACCCAACAATGAATCAATAAACAAAGCCGGCGTACTAACCAGAATATTTCCTAGCACACCTCACATTTACATTCATTATTTTGTATAGGCAACTCAAAACCCAAGACTCACCGCATCGTCGGCGTATCGTCCCGTAATTGACGCTCAAGTGGCAATTAGCGTGCTCGACTCTGTCGCTCGCCGTTCTGTACCCTGCCTTACTTCTCTTGTTATTTGCGAACTAGTGTTTCAAAATATAACTGGGGAGAATTTTACGTAGATACTCGACGAGTGTCCGATTTTACGGAATTTTGTTATCCGTTTTCCGTTTAATTGGCGTGTCGAGTTTTGGTTTCGTTTATTTTAGGGGTTTTAAAACTAAAATTACTTATTGAAAGATGAAAAATCGAAGGCTGGACGTTTTTAGGGACTGTCATATTTAATTTTGATGTTCAAAAAGTGCAATGCAATAACAAATCTGTCTCTTAGCTTTTGCTATCAAACGAGTCATAATGAATATTTATTTATGATTCTCGAAGCGAATGACATTGACTGTAGCGAAGAAATAAAAGCTTGCGGGATATGGTGACGATTAACCTTTAGACAACGGGTGCTTTTCGGATGTTTTAAGCATATTATTCCAAATCACTTCTTAGACCAAACGTAGCTTACGTAGCCATCTTAGGAGAAAGTTTAGTTTGTCTTTTATAGTTGAATAAAACACAATCTAACACTAAAGCTTCTTTTCTCTGAAAAGTTAGATAAAGCAGGTAGGTATACCAATTTTAATACACCAACTTTTCACTAGTACAATACCATGTTTATGTTAACCTTTAAGACGTCACTGAACCCAACAAGACAAGGGAAAATCCAAATTATATCCATTTTCGTATTTCGTAACGATATCACGCGAAAGAGAATATATAACCGAAGCTGATATAAAAATAGCTCAGTTTTATACTCCGGATTGTAGGTAGTTGAATAGTCAGTTGTTTCAGTCCCATGTAAAGGGTACTTATTACACCATCAACCGGGCACTAATATCATAGCCCGTGGCTCTATATTTTGTATTTGTATTGTATTACTATACAGGGACAAACTGGATGTGTCTTCCTTGAGAATTGGAGAGACGGTGCATAGAAACGTGACCGTTGGAAGGAATGGAGGGAGGTCTATGCTCAGCAGTGGGATTATATAGGCTAGCTATAATAATAACAATGACTATACTACTGAGAAATTCCTGACAGAAAAATGTAAAACGCTTTACCCGACCTGGGAATCCAACCAACCGGTAGAGTCTAGACTAGACCAACTAGGCTATACTCAAAGTGAACAAGCAATTACGCGGTCGAGTAGTCATTGTGTAGGCGTATGTCTAATATTCTTATTAAATTATTGTCCTATTGCCACCCACGGTTAGGTTATGGAAATTTTTCTTGGAATGAAAAATGTTTAGCTGGTTATGTAAGACTATTTTCTACGTGGTTTTAAGTTAATTTCTTAGTACCTATTCTATTTGTTTATCTTAAATCATTTGGTATAACGATCTGATCAGGTTTGAGATCGCACTGGATAGAGAGTTATGGAAGGAGAAAGGAGGCATTTGCCCAGCTGTGGGACTTGAAACAGGCAAGTATAAAATTAACATGTCACGTTATGAATAAATGCTTTGCACAATATAAAACAGTAAGAACTTAATTTATTTTTAAAAACCGAGCGGGTCTGTTCTATTCTAGAACCATGTCGAAATTAAAACATCGTTTAAGAATTATTTTTTATCCGACTACCAAAGAAGGGTTATGTTTTAAAAATACGTAGAAATTCTGCAAGATCTGCGAGTTGAAGTTCAAACTGGCAGTTGTCAGCTAAAGAATCTCTTAGAAAAAAAATAATAACGACATACCTGACACTAATTAAAATATAAGATTTTAATTAGTGTCAGGTATGTCGTTATTATTTTAGTCGTTGGTATTTTTTAGTGTCCGATCGAAACAGGATTTTCAGCCGAAACCGAAACCGTAACCGAACCTTCGGTCTTGGTCCCAGTTTCGGCCGAAACCGAAACTTATTTAAATATTTATAGAATGTTAAATCTATTGTATTTTTACGCATATATAGACAGTTAACACGTGATAAAAAAATGCAACAGTTAAAGTAGGTATGCATGTAACAAAAATAGCTCTTTATTTGTAAAATTAATAAAGTGAATTAAAAAAAAAATCAACATATTTGTCAAACTAAAAAAAAAAAAAAACCGGCCAAGTGCGAGTCGGACTCGCGCACCGAGGGTTCCGTACAAACAAAGTTTAAAATTACTTAGAATATTTTTATTATGTGATGTAACTAAAAATTTATGGTTTTCGTAATTTTTCCTTTATCTATGCTATAAGACGTTGCTTCGTACCAAATTTCAAGATTCTGAGTTCACGGGAAGCACCCTGTAGGTTTTGATTCCCTTGCAAGTGTCGAAAATTTGCGGCATAAACGGCTGTATCTTTTATTTGCGTTGGCTTAGAAGTTTGATTTTTTCACAGCTTCAAGGGACAGTAGACCTGAGTAATTGATATAAATTTCAGCTTCATACCTCTACGCGTTCCTGAGAAAAAGGGTCTTGACAGACGGACGGACGGACAGACGGACAACAAAGTGATCCTATAAGGGTTCCGTTTTTTCCTTTTGAGGTACGGAACCCTAATAAGCACTGTAAACAAAACTAAGCACCTCACATACTAAAGAGAAAAAAAGCGACATGACTAATAGTACTGAAGGTCATTCACGGTAATAGTAAATCACCGGCGATAGTTGTGTATCGGAACTACAATCATGGCGGTTCGAATACGGGTACAAAATCAAATCCATCAACAATTACAAACAAATATAGTAATGTTTGAACACTTTGAACTCAGACCAACAAAAAAAGGAAGACGTCGCGCCACGAACATCAAAAGTGAGTCAACTTTTTATCTATGTGTGTAGACAATGTCTCGTGAAGTCGTGACGTACTAGGAGAAATGCGTGTGGTTTTAGTGTAGGTGTGTGCGTGAGCTTGTATGTTTACTTGATATAGGCGTGTGGTTTTGTGACTTCACTGTTGGTGTTCGCGGCGCGCCGTCTTCCTTTTTTTCTTGGTCCGAGTGTTTGAATCAAACATCACAGGTATCTTCACACATCTTGCTAGTTGCTACATTAATTTCTACATAAATTCATATTGTATACCTAAGTTCTAGGGCATAACTCAACAGAACCAAGTAAAATATCTAATGATTTTTTTTCTATACCAACACCTACTTACAACCTATTTATTTTACCCTGTAGCACAAGACCCTAATGAATGCCATAAAAATACATCATCATTAATCATAAGTAAAAACAAATACCTAATTTTTGCGCGAGATAAATCACATAACCTCAAATCATCACGATCGCGCCGGCTAGCGAACTCAACTGGCACTAGAAGTGGCTGAATGATGCGCGACAATTCACGTATACCTTGTTTCGGCGGGGCCGAAAGGTTCGGCTAATTATTGGCCGAAACCGAAACTATGGCCGAAACTAGCCGAAACCGAAACTGAACCTTCGGTCGGTCCTTAGTATTTTTATCTGTGTATGTGTTGCAGAATTAATTAACTTCGTGCCATCTCGGCTGTGGCTCAGCTAATAATCAAGGGTAGAAAAAGTGGGAAAGGGGGAGCTTTTCTGCGCAAATATCTACGAGTAATATAGTGCAGGTTCGGTTCAGGAGGATGAATCTAAGTATGAGCTTGAACACAATCTATATGTTTAATTTTATGTAAAATATATAGTTTTAATTCCGCGAAAAAACAACACGCCACGTATCTAAAAGCACATGTCAAGTACAGGCGTGTGCAAGTTCATATTTTACTTGCTACATTTTGCACCCAAGCCTGGCTCTTTTTCGAGGAATTAAAACTACATATTTTGTTTAACATTTGATGTCATGAGCTTCTGCAAAGCAGCGCCTGATTTTGTAATATAGCTATGTATACTGATAGTATGAAGAGGTAAAGTTCGTTAGTTTGGTTTGGATATAAGAGGTAATCTCTGTAACTGCTCACCCGATTTCAAAAAATCATTCACTGTCATCAAGCTTCACTATTGCCGAGTGTTATAGAATATGTTTTCTGTTAAGAAACGTCAAACAGGTGAAGTCGCAGTCGTAGAAGTCAAGCTTGTTTTAAATAAGTCTGGGAACTGTGCAAATTAATATGAATATCAAACGGATCTTCATTGCTTTTATTTGTGTCTAAATGTAATGGCACGGAAAATAAAGGTTAACAATCAAATATCCTCCTGACTAAATCGCTTGTATTTCTGCTGTAAATACTACCCTGACATGTACTTTTCTTAATCGTATTTTATACACAACACTAGAGGACCTGGCAGACGTCGTCCTGTCCGGACAGCAGAGCCACCTACCGGGTCCGATTGTGTTTTCAAACCATCCAAGAACCCATTGAAATATCCCCAGAAAGTTTCATCCAAATCGGTCCAGCCGTTTAGGAGGAGTTCAGTGACGTAGACACGTACAGTAGAATTATTTATACAACTATATAGCGACCCGCCCCCGCTTCGCAGGGGTGGAATACATATAAACCATCCTCTCGAATCACTCTATCTATTGAAAAAACCCGCATCAAAATCCGTTGAGGAGTTTTAAAGATCTAAGCATACATAGGGACAGACAGCGGGAAGCGACTTTGTTTTATATTATGTAGTGAAGATACGGTCCTTAAAACTCAAAATCACGACCTTAACTCCGGAGCCTAAATAATAAATAAAATTAATTAAATAATATAAGTAAGTAATATTCCCCCGACACAATTTACGGTTCCCTTGAACTATAAGATTTTGTCCGATCAGCTATATTTTAACTCTGGCTTATTCACGCACCCTCGCAGAGACGGAGGCATCAATAATTGAATTTTGCGAACAGGGGAGGATCACTTCGACCCTAAGCCCTCCATTAATTGCTGGAATTAATTCGTCCTCTCAATGTAAAGGTGGACTGCCAGTTGGACGGAGAAACGCTAAGTACGAGGTTAGGAGTCGAAATATCCCCAAAAGGAAATTCGTGACACGTTTTGACGGTTGGAGCCTACTCAAGTTTTTGCTGAGAGTAGCGCTGGCTATAGGTAATGTTTGTTGAATTAAAGTAGGCATTCTGAAGCCTTATCCCAACATCCGTTGGGTTACGGCATTAGTCATTAGTCTCCTATTCTGCCCTCTTGTGCCCCATTACGCAGTGAAAGTGACCTCCTCAGAGCTGCCACCGACGACTCCGTGGAAGATGCAAAGCTTTTGGATTCAATTTAAAAAACGTCGTGCCAACAACACAAAGAAGAAGACCTATAAGTTCTATTTACTACGCATTATTATCCCATCTCAGTATGCGACGACCCCTTCAAAGCGAGGGTGGCGAAGGGTCTAATCGCAATCGATACGAGCCCTGATGATGACTACAGCCTCCCAACACAAGTATTTCATTCTTTTGGAGTATTTCTCGTTATTGCAAGCTTGCACGCTGGATTTTTAGGGACCATTTGATATTGGAATACCTCTGGGAGACCGCTGCTAGATAGCTAAAGTTTTTAGACTAGATTTTCTTTTGGGATATCTTGGTTTTGGATTGTAACATTGCAGATAATCGAGGAGACAAACTTTAAGAGCAATCTTCGTCGATGGCAATCTATAACGAGTCGTAAAGACTTTAAGTACGAGTTTGGCGGTATCACTAGCGTCCACCAATTTCTGTAGTGTGTTGAGAAACTGATACCATATTCGTTTGAAATATTCTGCATCAATGCAGCCACTGTCATCTAAGTCTGGAAACTATCTTAATAGATACAGAACAGGAGCTCCTTAATGTTGGAGATCAAATAAGTTTTGTTAAAACCTGTGATCGAGAAGACGACACTGCCGAGGTCATTTTCGTTGTACCTTTGAGTAGACACGGGCGTATCTACTATATCATGCAAATTGAGTCAGTTATAGAAATATATGTACAGGCCTATAATATTCATAACTAGGTACCAAACAGCCTGAGGGCAAAACTTAATTTATACTATATGCTCTCAATCATTAGGTGCTGTTTCAAACAAATACTTGAGGAAAATCGAGTTTTCATAGAAGACTGAGATTAGCGGTATTGTTAAAATTGTTTTTAGGACTTGTTTATAGATCCGCTGGATGCGAGACGAACGGGACCGGTCAATGTGGTAACACTGGGCTGGGCTGAAATGATGATGGTGCCTATAGATTTATTCAGGAAAATGAAACGTCAATAAATTAGTAAGTTGACCCATATGCTTTAGGCCATAGACTCGAGTAAAATTACGTAAATTTTTATCACAAACCAGGCACAAAGTAATCCCAAAAGGAGCCAAAAAAGAATTTCGTCCTCGCGTCAACTCCAGTGAATATCAGTTTCAGTATCGCATTGCATATCCATTTCACATACGAGCTATTCCGTCGCACAACGCGACAAGGGTGTTACCCACACCCTGGCCCCGGCACATACACCCTTAGCCACAGCAACTTGCGTTTAGATCAAACGTCACACAGAACTCTGAGCTTTACGTGGTTGTAGATAGAGGTCGGTTTAGCGTCTATAGTTCGTTCTACAGGACAGTGTTGTGTGGTGATTGTGTACATAGAGGGTGCGCCCCTTACTGTCGCCGAACAAACATGGCGGCTCTAACGAGGTTTTTGCGAGCCCTCGTGAACGATTTCGCGCCTAATTTGGATGTTGTACTCCGATGTACTTTATTTAGGTCCTGCGTATGGCGATGACGAGAGTCGATCAAATCGTTTCGGTTTACGTGGTTTTGGGGTTTTTTCGTTTTGTTGGCTGCGTGTCGCTTTGAAGTAGGGTTTGCAGTTTCGTGAACGTGCACAACTAACTGCACTTTCAAGGACCTAAATGAAGCAAACGACATCGATAGAGCTGTCTAGTTACGTACAAAATTTGAGTTATCGATTAAAAAAGTAGAAGTTTTGTGAAACAGTAGTTACCACGTAACTTGCAAAAACAAGTTTAGTAACAAAAGATAGCGTGAGGGAATGAAATGAGGAAATCGTCGTGTGAAAGGATTGAGTATGAATGTGGATGGCTCCAAGAGTATGGAAAGACTAAAGAAACTACGGACGGACTGTTTGATACTCGTAGTTTAGAAAGCGAGTGGGTAGACTCATTAAATGGAGGCTAATAGAGAAGTATGGGCGAAGAGATGCTGCTGGGATAAGCGCAAAGTCATTCTTTTTTACCTACTACTACTAAGAAATGTCTGGCATTTGACCTTATCAATAACATCCATTTAAGAACAAAGGTATTTCGTTCAAACACTCAACATTAATCTGGCATTAACCTTCACGGTAGGTACCTAAGTATTGAGAACTTAGTTATCAGGACTTAGCTTCAAACTTTGAAGATCAGCGTTCTTGGCTATATTTTTGAACTAGCATTTCAGATCTAGCTTTTAGTATTACCACTTTTTGACGAGTAATTTGGTTTTGAGTGTGGCTTTTCCTAATAAACCTAAACGCAATTAGCATATCTGATTTTTTTTTTTTTTTCTATTATAAACGGGCTTGCTCTTGACCTCAATCTTGCCATAAGGGCAGAGATGATGTCGACGATGGAACGAGCTTACCCAGAAGAAGCCTGTTTACTCGCGACTTAAATAGATTAGGGTTATACGAACTCGGAAAAACCAACGCAGGCAGGGAATTCCAGTCCTTGGCTGTGCGCATAATAAATGAATGGTGTTTAATAGCTGTCAATGGCCGAATTCCACAACAATGATGACAGCGACAGCTCTTGAACTCAGTTTAGAATTAGATGTACTGATCAGTGGTCAGTTTGATAGGTGAAATCCGTCCTAAGCGACAAATATACATAGCATCAAGCTTTGTTCACAGTCACAGACAGAGGATACGAGGAGACAGAACTACAGAGGAGACGGAACTACGAGACCACTCAAAAATTCATGCGAATCCGGGACATAGGACATGACCACCACCACGTAATCGGAGAGCTAGGTAACGGTAACAGAGAAGGTCTAAAATTGGTTGAAATTACTTGGTCTGCCTAACCACATTTCAGCGGAAGCGCACGGCAGCGAAGCACGGAAAGAGCCGAAGAGCGATTTGATGCTTCCGGTGATCTCGAGTAAACTTCCGGGTGTTAGTCAGACAAGTAAAGTTACTGTGGAAATGTTTTAGCGATCAATTGAGAGGATTGATGAAGATTCAATGTTGATTGGGAAAATTTTACAGTTTCGAGTAGCTTGATATGCTGGCGTCTGTACATAATTTCTGAATTGTTTTACTTAACGACGGCTATTTACTTAGCACAGCATCTCACTTGGCTAAAGGTTTATAGAAACTACTAGCAGTTGCCCGCGACTTCGTTCGCGTAGAAATTTTGACTCTCTTGTCTGGACTGCCTGTGGATGGTACTATGTCAAATCGAATGCCAAATGCCAATCGAAGCGATTATATTCCCTTAAACCAGCCCTGTCGTAAAATCTATTCCTACCTGAAATGTCTTAACTATATTCTATCTCTCTGCCAATTTTTGAGGTACAAAAACCCTAGGATTTCATATGGACTTACGGGAGCCCTTAGTCCAGGTCTTCCTTACAAATTTCTTAGCTTAGATCTCCTACTCCTAAACTCTAGACCTGTTAAATTTCAGGTTGTTAGTACAAAAAAAACAGTAAATTTTTACAAACATGTGAAAGCCCTTTTTTTTTTTTTTTGGTGGGTGGAAAATCATCGAATGACCCCCCCCCCCCCCCGCTCTTGGGCAGAGCGAAGGGGAGTGTCAGACTTCTACTGACTAAAAACCGAACCCATGTTCCTTCTTTGCCCTTGCGCCGAGGCCACGTAATCTAGTACAAAAATCCGCGGCCCCGACGGGCATGTGAAAGCCCTCAGACCTCCTTAATCTGGCCATGTTGCTAAACCCGCTAAATCTGTTCTTAGTCAACGTCTACTAACTATAAAGTACCTTCCTGCCAAAATTGTACCTCAAAGAAGGAAGGACTGTCATACAAACTCGCGTGAGCCCTTAGACCTCCCTAGTCCGGCCCTGTCGCAAAATCGGTTCTTAGCAAACTTCTACTCACCTACTACGTCCCTGCCAAAATTCAAGTAGCACACAAAATGATGGACTTTTAATAAACAAACTTGCGAGCGCCCTTAAACCTCTCTAATCCGGCCCTGCCACAAAACCTGTGTTCTACTAACTATAAACTATGTGCCTGCCAAAAATCAAGTTTGTAGCACAAAAAATTAAGGATTTTCTTACGAACTTGCAAGAACCCTTAGATCTCCCTAATCCGGCCCTGTCACAAAATCTGTTCTTACCAGACGTCTACAAACTATAAACTACGCCAGTCTCAAAAATCAAGTTTGTAGCTCAAAAAATGAAGGACTTTCATACAAACTGGCGAGAACCCTTAGACCTCCCTAATCCGGCCCTGTCTCAAAATCGGTTCTAAGCAGACGTCTACTAACTTTAAACTACGTCCCTGCCAAAAACGAAGATTGTGTTACAAAAAATGAAAGACTTTTATATAAACTGGCGAGAGCCCTTAGACCTCCCTAATCCGGCCCTGTCACAAAATCGGTTCTAAGCAGAGGTCTACTGCCTATAAACTACGTCTCTGCCAAAAATCAAGATTGTAGCACATAAAATGAAGGACTTTCATACAAACTTGCGAGGGCCCTTAGACCACCCTAATCCGGCCCTGTCGCAAAACTAATTTATAGAGGATGCCTACTGACTATAAACTACGTCTCTGCTAAAAATCAAGATTATAGCACGAAAAATTAAGGACTTTCATACAAACTTGTGAGGGCCCTTAGACCACCCTAATCCGGCCCTGTCGCAAAATTAATTCATAACAGACGCCCACTGACTATAAACTACGTCTCTGCCAAAAATCTAGATTGTAGCACAAAAAATGAAGGAGTTTCATACAAACTTGCGAGGGCCCTTAGACCACCCTAATCCGGCCCTGTCGCAAAATCCGTTCTTAGCGGACGTCTACTAACCATAAACTACCTCCCTGCCAAAAATCATCTTTGTACGTCCAGCGGTTTTTGAGATTTCGTGATGAGTCAGTGAGTGAGTGAGTGACCTTTCGCTTTTATAGATATAGATGTAATGGCCTAACAGGGACTGATACGTCTTCTTATGCCAACAATCTTTCATTTTCTACGAATACAAATGACTAGAGTATACCTATACAATGCAAGGGCACATACTTCGCGTATAGGTTACTCGCAGCAAACTATTTATGGTATACACTTAGAAAGAAAGAAAAGAAAACAACTACTGCAACTACTATTTAACTATCCACATTTAAAGACCAAAAACATAGTCCATTTTGTATCGTAACTCACGTAATAGCGCTTATGACGACGTAGGTAGTCAACAAAAGGGCACGCTTGGTTTTCATACGGATCGTAAATCGTAATCGTATCTATGGTAAAAATTAACTTAACCTTCAGTCCGAAGCTACAGTGGACAGCCACAAGACAAAACAATTCCTTCATACAATCCCACATGTTCCATAAGGGTTGGTTCAAACT
Source organism: Diarsia dahlii (assembly GCA_949775195.1). Lineage (NCBI taxonomy): Eukaryota > Metazoa > Arthropoda > Insecta > Lepidoptera > Noctuidae > Diarsia > Diarsia dahlii. Next base: position 5,483,619 of record OX459210.1, on the reverse strand, counting down.
CTCCGCCTACAAGGGTGGTACGTTTGAGCGCAGGGACAATATTGATGCCTTGGGCCATCTGACCCGACCGCAACCCCCGGCCACCCTGAATAAATACCAGTAATGGCAAAACTAGTTATGTGCCTATTGATGTTTAAGACTGGGATTCGGCATTTGAGGGTAGTATTTGATTTTCGTGGGATGAAGATGTAGTTTGTGTAACTAAAAAAGTAGATCTGCCCCCGTATTAACAAAATATGCGTCGATTCGATTCGACAAGTCGTATGTCTATCTTTTTTTCTTTCCAAATCGAAATCGAATCAAAGTATGAATAACCCCCTGTAAAGGTATAAATAAAAGTAGGAGATCTGTAAAGGTATACATTGCTTTTGCTTAGTATAATATTGTATTCAGAACCTGTAAAGTTGTGTGGTAATCGGTTGGCGGAGAAATGAGGAAAATGTCGAAAGCAAAGTTTTGAGTATGTAGAGAAGTACAAGAGTAGAGGAAGACCAACGAAACGATAGCTGGACGGTGTAAAAGATTTTATGGCAAATGAGGTGTCTGAAGAGATGTCGAGTAATAGAGAAGTTAAGAAGAAGACATGCCAAGACATATCCCAAATTAATTAGGATAAGGGCGAGAGAATGATGATGATACTGAAATAACTCCACGAATTCTGGTTATTCAGGAACTGTTATTAATATGGGACTCTTAACTGGCGAACTGGGAACGTGTCCTTAAGTTACCTACCAAATGCAACATCATAACTAAAGTTCAAACAGAGGTATCAATTATTAAAGACTAATTCTACTCAAAATCAAAAAGTTGCAGAAGTAATCTCAGGAATGATGCCAAAATTCAATAACACAACTCACAAAATCACCAACTACAGCTACGTACACAGCCATACTCAAACCGAATTTAACGAAAAGCCGGTACCTAACGCTCAACCCGTCAGTGATTATAAGTTTTTGCGCGTCCATAAGCAATAACAATCAAAACAGATCAGTGGTACCAACACAACAATACAATCGGCAGCACCCAACTCCAGCGCAATTGTGTTCAAAGATTTTTAATAACAAAAAAACAACTTATCCAACGGAAGACGCTGTTGAAATACTACCAGTACAACTTGAACTCACTACAACACTCTTTAGAACTTAGACTAAAAGCACGAACGAGAATCGAAAGAGATCAGGGTAAACTGGATGCTGGTACAAAATAGGTTCGACAAAAGAGCATTGGGTTCCAACAAAACGTTATTAAATATTATTTCAAGGATAAGGATATTTTCAAGGGAGTCCATTGTTGGCTTTGGCGCCTTTTCATTGGGTTATTGCTATAATTATTTGTTGTACAAGCGTTTTGTTTGCTGTTTTGGTAATGGGTAGGTGCAGCTGGACGGACTTATACTGTACGTACATTTGAGGGTAATATGTTGTTCATATTAAATTGGAATCTAGTTATCAGTATAGAAAACTCATGTAGGTAATAATAGGAGTACGTGCAGGATTTATGTAGAACATTCTTAACAACAGCTATAGGAGCTCGTAGCTAAATAATAGTAGAAGTTCGGGTCGATCTTTAGGGTAAGCCACGCTTGCCTAGGTTCGTTCGTGGATAGGGGACCACTCATTACATACCGAGTCTCCTCCTTGCCTCGGTAAGCTCGTTAAACCGATTCGTAGATCTTTGACAGTCGTTACAGGTAGTCAGTGGCCCGAAAGTTTGATAGCTAGTTAGTCCTACCAAGGGGTATCGTATTATCCAGTTCTAACTAGTTTGCGGAAATCAAATATATAGGAGACTGGAATATTGCTCTGAAAACTAACATTAAATGAATAAGAAGGACGTTTTTGGATGATTATATTGTACTGTTGTTTAACAGAGTAACTTATATTTCAATTGGTTATTAAATTTTTAACTTGCACCAATAATTCATACATGCAGGCATGCAGCTATACCAGCGAAGAGCAATCATCATTCTAACATTTTCACATTTCATTAAACCTCAAAGTATTCTTACAAAGGACAGGGATATAAAAAAAAAAACACTTCATTTATGGGATTGATACGACCTAAACGCATTACACAACAAAAACATTGTCAATCGACAATGAAACGCATTGTCGCATCGTTTCAGACGATTACCCTGCAGCTAAATAGGATGAAAATGTCAAAATACTATCTGTGACAACGATCACAAACGCAATACCATATAATAATAAACCCAGACCAAACAAAAATAACCTCTAAGACGTAGAAATAAAGGTGGAACAGTCTGCAGAAGAACATTTGTCTTGAAACACAAATATGATTGCAACAATAAGATTTATCTCAAGTAACACTAGAACTTGTGCGGATATCATTTGCGATTTTTTTGTCGCACCGCGTTTAATCGTGCAGTCGCGATAACAATGAATGAGCTATTGAACGAAGGAATTGTTGAGAAAGCAGGAAGACATTTTTGTTGTTTTGCGAGTTGGAATACTAAAATGAATGGAGTCGAATTATTTGAAAAATATTGTTTGGTCGAGGGAGTGGGTGGCGCTTTGTAAGTTTCTTCGGGTTTGATCTTATTGAAACTATCAAACTCCGATCCTTTGTGAAACTGAGATTACTTAGCATAAGCTAAGCTCACCAACTTTTTGATTCGTAAGTTGTCAATAAATTATAAATCATTATGATTCATTTAATCTGTCAAATGCTTTATAAGCAATCTCAAAAACTTGATATCTTGATTAAAAGTAATCAACAACATCAGTAACACGTAATCAAGATACCAGTAATCGTCTGTCCATTGTTATAGAGTCCAAAAGTTGTTGGCCATCATATAAAAATACTACTGAGTTCATCAATAATTCTTTAAGCTTTAACAATAGCTAAACGAAAACGACACATCAGTCAATGAGCTGTGGGCGAAAATAGCAACTTTCTGGCAGTCAGAAGGCCTCGTAGAAGATGGCGGGACTATATATAAAGACTAGCGATGAGTGGTTCATTATTGGCCTTGGATCGAAACAATCATGAGCAGAGCCCTTGGCCCAGCAGTGGGATGATGTAGACTAACAATGTCAGTAACTTCATATCACAATGTAGCTCAATGGAAATATGTGAACAAATCGTTAGAGTGCCACAATAAAGTGAGTAAATATCACGAGAAGTGAGCTTACATCAAAAAGTTTTAGCCACAACAGCCTCTCCATACCTCCCAACACAACGGCACCGTTGAAGGAGCGTCTTACCCACAAATAATTGGCCTACAACATCCACTTGCCCGCGGGGATTTTCGGATTAAACTTTATTACATCTGAAAAAAAAAAACTACATGTCGAACAACCATTGTTGGCGACGGCTTTGTGACAACACTGAGATTCTCTATTTGTTAGGAGGCAATCATTCTAATGTGCCTTCGTATTATGTACCTTATGCTGGTTTAGTAAAGCTTTGTGTTATTTGTTTTCTTTATTTTCGAGACGATGACGAGTGATGGGTTATAGCAGATGGTTATGTCAAGGGTTTAGTAGTTTGGTATGTATTGTGAAAGGCTTCGGCTGAAGAGTTTTCGTTATTTGACTGCGTCGTAGGTCGAGTGGTTGCAAGCGCGACTGCTGAGCATGAGGTCTTCGGTTTTATTCCCAGGTCGGTCGAAGTGTTATTGGGTTTTTCCATCAGGAACTTCTCAGTAGCAGTCACGGAGTCTGGATTCGTGCACGGTTGATGCCACAGATGTAATGTTATGTGTAATTTGTAGATGTTCCACGAAATGGACTTTATTGATAAATCATGAAGATTGAAAGAAGTCAAAAAGTTAAAAGGGGTCATTTCTCGATTAAATGTTGTTGAAGTAATTGCGACATATCTGCCCATGTGAATATGTTCTGTATCTGTTTCCGTGTAGCCTCCGGAGAGATTTTGCACGCTGGCAACACTGGCGACAGGTCGTGAAAAAACGGCCTCGTAACTAATTAATTTTTAAATTATTGTTTTTATTGTGTTTAGTGTATTTAAATTCAATTGTATAAATAGAATAAACGTACTAAGTGACACACGTAGTGTTTGTGACCAGTTTTATTGTGAAAACTGAAAAGCAATTGTTATTTCAATAATTAACATGTACCGGCTGTCAACGCTTGAACTGTGGATTTGAATTCATCAAACCGGGGGAGTATTTTGTTTTGATTTATTAGTAGTTGCTGTGTTATTCATACACTAGACATCACACAAACACTGCTCAGAGCTCTGAGCGACGTCCAGTACACACTGGCTACGTTTATGTCTCATTTTGCTTGACGAATATTGTGGAAGCAAAATCGAGGACGAAAACACTTGCCCCATACAAAACATACACTGCAAACCTTACTACACACAAAATATGTGTCTAATATGCTGTAAATATTATAAGTAAACCACTTAGTTGCTAATTAATGTAGATAGACTTTGTTCCCACTAAAACTCATGTTAATAGCAATCCTTAGTCAAAATAGTTATTCTAGTAATAATATTAATGTTGAAATAAATTATCCTTAGAGTATTAACTGTAATTTTGAGAATATCATATCAATTAGCTTTTCTTTGTTCTTGGATTTTTAATTTTTCCTTTTTCTTTTCTCTCACTTACCAACCTACCTCCATATTTTGATAATCCTTTCTAAAAACTTTTCTACTGTTTTTAAATATTTTTTACCTCTTTTTGAATTCAAAACCCCTCCAACTTCCTCAAGTTCTCAATTGACATAATTATTCTCTTCACATACTCAGCTGTTTCCTGTCACATTTCAGGTCTTGTTTGTGGATATCAGTCAATATGATGACACGCGGAGCTACCATTCGTGACATGACTGACAAACTGAAAGCAGCGCTGAGGGAACTGGATGCTTCGAGAAATGAGTGCACCAAACTGCTGAGGGAACGAGAAGAAAGTGAAGTTGAAATTGAGTTAATGGTGAACAAAAACACTCAACTGAAGAATGAGCTTGCGGAACTTCACACACACCATATGGACATACTTGACCAGCATAAACACCTCCGTCAACTTGTTGAAAACTTCCAGCAATGTAGCGACACCTACGATCAGGCTTTGAGTCGCATATCTGAACTGGAGCAAGAACTAAGTAGGGCCCAACACTCAATAGTTCACTTAGAATCTCTTAGAGCCCGAGAAGAGTCTGCGAACACCTGCAGTCTTTATGATGAGTTGGTTGGTAGCCGGTCAGGACCTGTATGTGTTGAGCCAATAGTAACTATAGACTTAACCAATGAAACTATATCTAAAACTTATTTATTTACTAGTCTGAATAAGATTAAAAAATATATTAAAATCAATAAACGAATTCAAACCATTAAAAGATCTTTGAAACGCCTAAAAGTTAACAAACAAAACACAAAACTAAGGCGAAAAAATTTAAATTTAATTCAAGAACTGAAAAAGTGTGACAGTGAATTACAATTATGTCGGACATTGTATGATACCGACACTCAGAACCTTCAGGATGAGCTGTTTGTAAGGGAATATGCAATTAAGGATATTTTTAGTAAATATGAGGCTTCTCAACAAGACCTGAGTAAGCGCATGCAGGAGGCCAATGAGCTGGTGGACCTGGTCACGTACAATGCGGAGAGATATGAGTCCCTGACAAATAACCTCTCTTGTAGCTGTGCCTGCATGGGTACACCACAGCCTCAGCACCATTCACCTACACCCTCAGCGGCTCAGCCAGCTGGTAATGATAATAATAATTTTGCGAATACTAGTTACTTATTTTCTGATGGTTTAGGTAGAGGGCTAGGAAAATTAATTAGTAATAACCTGAGTTATTGTACACAAAATTATTGTATGCCTGGGTCAACCTTTAAACAGATTATGACATCAGCGTCAAAAACTGTTTGTGGTCCTGATACTACCATTACTTATGTGTTGGTAACAGTTCTAAAATTAAAAAGGAAGACCTCACTGACTGGGTATCAGAGTTGTTAAAGTTAGATTGTAGTAAAATTATATTGTGTGCTTTTCCATATTTTGAAAGACTTTGTGATAGGAAAAACAATTATATACACATGTTAAACAATCATTTGCATTTCTTAGTAGGTCACTATTGTGATAAGCTTGTATATCTTGACATCAACACTTTTGTTGATAAGCTTAAGTCGACTCCAGGTAATGTGTATCTACCTGTTAGGTTTAGACACAAAATAGCTAAGCTATTAGCTTTTAATATTCACACAGATATAAGTAGTATGTCGAAGTTTGCTTATATTGTGGACACTGCGACTATTAGTCATGGTACTAATGTACAGGAGGTGACCTTAGATAAATATAGCACTAGTGCTATAAATGTTTACAATCATTATACAGAGGAGGTTCCATATGTCACCGTGGAATACTCTCAATTAGAAGTTTTAAGTGATAGTATCTTGTTGTCTGGTGATGGCACAGGAGACTCTGGGCTCACTCCAGATATTAATATTAGTTTAAACTAGGAAGTAAGACAACAGAAGGTACCATTAACAATATTGTTAAACATATCAACAGAAAGGTATCTTCTTGCTCTAAATTAGTTAGTAAAAAAGGGCCTCAGCAGAACACTTTGAATTTATTCCACCAAAATATCCAAGGCATTTCTTCCAAATTATTAGAAATAGAATTGTTTTTAGAGAAAAGTATGTTTGACATTATTTGTTTTACTGAACATTGGCTTAAGGATTACCAAATGCTTATTAATTATGAAAACTATACGGTGGGTAGCTGTTTTAACCGTAAATCAATGCTGCGAGGAGGTTCATTAATCTTAATTAAAAATTCAATTAAATTCAAAACTCGTGATGATATTGTTAAACTATCGATTGAACATAATATTGAGCTATCTTGTGTTGAGCTGGATAAGCATGTAATAGTGTGCGTTTACAGGCCCCCAAATTATCAAAACTACTCTACATTTGAGTCAGTAATGGAAGATGTTTTAGCAAAACTTGTAACTGGTAATAAATCAGTGGTTATATGTGGCGACTTTAATGTTAATATTTTAGATAAAAATTCAAATAGCAGTAGATTTTTGCATCTTTTTAAATCATTTAATTTATTAAACGTGTTTTCGGATCCAACCCGAATTACTACAAATACTGCTACATGTCTGGATAATGTTTTTTGTTGCTGCGACTACTTGGATAAATTCATTGTAAATTACCTTCCTTCGGATCACAGCGGTCAAGTCGTTGTGTTTGAATCCTTCACACCAGTACAAAAAATCCAAATAAAATCTAGGCAGATAACACCCAGCAATTTAAATAAATTTAATGATAATTTAATTAGTAATTTAGGCATTCCAAGCCAGATTATCGACAATGTAAATCTATTTTATGAAGAATTCTTTTCGGTGATTCACACGGAGTTCAATAATACAATAAAAACGAAAATTAAATCTATTTGCCCTAAGTTTATGTTCAGTGACTGGGCAACTAAGGGCATTAGGAAAAGTAGGGAGCGATTGTTTGAGTTGTACGGTCTCAAGCCCTACATTAACTCAGAAACTTTCAATAAATATGTTGCAAGTTACTCTAAAATCTTTAAAAACGCTTGCAAAGTAGCTTAAGCCTTATTCATTAGTAACAACATTAAATCCGCCGATAACAAAATAAAAACGGTTTGGAAAATTATCAATAGTGAAACGAATAGAAATAAAAAATATAATAATGATATCACTCTAGAGACTTCACGTGGCCTTTTAAGTTCTAAAAACGAAGTTGCTCAAGAATTTGTAGATTTCTTCACTGGTATCCCACTTAAAACTACTGAAACCTTAAATTCGTCACCCTTGCTTTCTATTGAGTTATTAAGAGCGAACGTTTCAGCCTGTCCGGTTGAATTTCAATTTAAACATATAAACCCCATAGCAGTCATTAAAGCTTTTAAGGAAATTAAAGTCAAATTAACCGAAGATCTATGGGGACTGTCGATTAAAGTTTGTCAAGCTATTATTGAGACTGTCGCTCCGTACTTAGCCTTAATATTTAATTTGTGTGTGGACCAGGGAGTCTTCCCGGACCTTATGAAATACAGCAAGGTAATACCACTTTTCAAATCCGGTGACAGTAAAGACACCAATAATTATAGACCCGTATCCGTTTTGCCAGTTTTCAGCAAGGTGTTTGAAAAAGTAATGCTTAATCAAATGCTCATTCACTTTAACACCAACAAAATCTTACATGAGAAACAGTATGGTTTCACCAAAGGACGTTGTACGACTGACGCCGGTGTCACCTTATTAAAACATATATTTACTGCGAGGGAAGAGTCACAAGATGCCATAGGGATCTTCTGTGACCTCTCCAAAGCATTTGATTGCGTCAACCACGAAACCCTTCTCATAAAGCTCAAACATTACGGTTTAGGGAATCTTGCGCTCAGTTTAATGAAATCGTATTTAAGCGATAGACATCAGCAAGTACAAATAAATGGTGTCAATTCAATGGGCTTAAAAGTAAGCATGGGTGTGCCACAAGGTTCGATATTAGGTCCCTTTCTCTTTTTAGTCTATATTAATGATCTACCCCATTTATTTAAAAACCAACCTGAAATGGTATTGTTTGCCGACGATACTTTTTTAATATTTAAGGTAAACAGACGTGCCACGAATCTTGATGACGTAAATAACGCCTTACTGCAGGTTCATAATTGGTTCACCGTTAATAATTTAGTATTAAATGGGAAAAAAACGAAGTGCATAAGATTTGCTCTACCAAATGTCAAAAGTACTGATTGTGACATAGTATTGAATCAAGAGAAACTAGAATTTGTCAATGAAACTGTTTTCTTGGGGATAACGATTGACTCAAGGCTACAGTGGGGTCCGCATTTAACATCTCTTGCAGGACGGCTGAGTTCAGCAGCATATGCTGTTAGGAAAATCCGTCAATTTACTGACGTAGATACCGCGAGACTAGTCTATTTTAGCTATTTTCATAGTGTTATGTCATACGGTATTTTACTATGGGGACGGGCTGCAGACGTCGAGTCTATATTTATTCTGCAGAAAAGAGCCATTAGAGCCGTATATGGTCTACGAAGGCGCGATTCTCTGAGAGAGCTGTTTAAGGAAATTAACATCATGACAGTACCTTGTCAATACATCTATGAAAACATCATGTACGTCAGGAAAAATCTGCATTTATTTAGCAAAAGAGGTGATAGACACCACTATAATACGAGAAATAGGGACCAATTAGTTCAGCCAGGTTTCAGGCTAGCTAAAGTAGACTCATCTTTCATGGGGTACTGTTTAAAATGTTACAATAAAATACCCCCTCACATTCTTCAACTGAGTGAGACGAAATTTAAAACTTGTGTAAAACGCACACTATGTAGGCAAGCATACTATAAGTTGGGGGATTACATTGATGATAAAAATGCTTGGCTCCATGCTGGTCCTGCTCCACAACCATAGGGGCAATTACATCGATTATCATGTGAAGTTATTGTAGAGGCTGCAGAAGATTGTAAAAATATCTTTGCATTGTATAGATTCAATGTCTTAATATTGTATAATTGCATGGCACATGTGTGAGTACTAAGTACTATAAAGCCCATTTTTACATTTAGTTATATTTTAGTGACGTTGCCCTGGTGGCTGAGAGAATGTCATGCTCACTCAAATGTCTCGCTGATGGTGGCGGGTGTGTCGGATCATTTAGTTCCCCTTCAAAATGGTTGAGTTGAATGGTGCTGATCCATGCGTCATGTTCGTGAACGGGCGCTGTCAGTGGAGACTGGTCATTCCTTAGTTGCCATGGTGTAAATATATTTTTCTTTTTGATTTGTTTATTATATCTTTTTACTCTGGACGCTCTTAACTTGCACGTCTTGCTACATAGTTCTCACATAATATACCATCTCAACATGAATGATATAATGTACCAAGATTTTGTAACAAATTCTAATTTAAAAGAGTGTCCATGGAGTTTCTTGCCCGTTCTTCTTCATGAGATCTACGTTAGGGAACTGGCAACTACAGTACTTTCACAAGTTATTATGCCTTGTGATTGTGACTGTAGCGTAGGAGTGCAATGCGTCGTTTCGGGAGTTGCTGCGTCGGGCTGCGCGGCGCCGGATGTTACCGGCGGCGAGTGGGGTGGGTGCGGGGGCGCGCGGCGGCGTGTGCCGTGGCGGTGGGTGTGCGGGGCTCCGGGTCGCGGGGCGGCGGTTGCACGTTGCGGCGTGCATTCGTTGTTCCGTGATTCGGGGTCTCGAGCATTCGTTGTTGCGGTTTGCGTCGCTGGGTGTTTTCGTGCCCGCAGTGTTCGTTGTTGCGGGCATTCGGTGGCGTGTGGTTCGGCGTGGTGGCTTTCGGAATGGCGCATTGCACTCGTAGTTTCGTTCTTCTTCCGTCCTTCTGACATTCAAAAGTGCCTGTAATGGCTTAATTGAAATAAACGATTTGAGTTTGAGTTTTGAGTTTGATAGGGCGGTACAGAGCTTAGAATTCCGCGAAATTCAATTCCAAAATACCTTTTGCATCATGCCATATAAGTATTCTGTTACCAACGCAAATCGCATAACTACACAAACTAGGCTTTAGAGATTATTTTTACTTTAGAACTGCTGATAAGTACAAACATTGATTACTCTAAGCTACCTCGCGTACCTACTACAGAAGCTCTGGTTCTAAAGTTCTTGAAACCTGATGGAGTTTTGTAACACACATTCAACAATTCAATTTGACGATTCAACTATTGTCATTGCGAGATTAAGGTTGTCGAAAAGTTCCAGATTTAGGTTGTCTGTAAAACCTGAGTTACCTAATTACACAACATTTCCTGATATTCAGCCCTATTTACCTTTAGAAACTATGAAGAGCGTAAATCTGTCATAAATCATATTTATTTCTGTAAATTGGTATTACCAAACACTTTTACACGTCACACACATTCACATCAACTTATGTTTTAAAACTAGATGGGGCCGTTTCGTACCTCTTTTTTTTTGGTGGGTGGAATCATCTAATGACCCCCCCCCCCCCCCCCCGCTCTTGGGCAGAGCGGAGGGGAGTGTCAGACTTCTTTGACCTTGCGCCGAGGCCACGTCATCTAGTACAAAAATCCGCGGCCCCGACGGGCGTCGGCTCTTGCCCCTCCTTGCTGACATCTCTAGGCATTAGGTACTACTCTTGAATGAAACAGTCGAAACAAACGCAAAGGTCAGTGTTTCTTTTAAAGTCCAGACATTCGTCAAATCATATGAGGAGTGAGGACCATGCAAATTAGGTTCTGAGATAGTCTTTTGAAGAAAGAACCACACAAATTTGAGTGGACCTGTCCAGTCAGTGCAAGCATTTGTCAGTGATCGTGCAGTTTTTTTTCTGGAGGGTGGGAAATCAGCAAATGACTCCTCCCGCTCTGGGCAGAGCGGTAGGGAGTTTCAGACTTCTACTGACTAAAAACCAACCATGTTCCTTCTTAGCCCTTTGGGTCCGAGGCTGCGGCATCTCTTTCGACCAACCCGCAGACCCAACAGGCATGTGATCGTGTAGATCGTGTAGCTTGACTTATAACGTAAGGCATTTGTTTGCCTTGCCTGAGCACCGAATCTCTTAAACCTTTATATTCTTCTTCTAAATCCTTCTCCCTTACTATATAACAAAACACATAAGCTCGTTCAAGTGGCAGGCGTCACTCAACGTCAGTGCAAGTCCTCTGTCCCCCTCGAGTGACGTGTAGAACGAACCAATTTCCTGTGCCCGCACTCCGAACACTTCACCGCCACTTGGGGGTATTTTGAAAAGGGAGTATATAAGGAGCTGCGTCTGTCGTATAATGGTGGTGTTTGTATTTTGAAAGTATAGGAAGACTTTTCTTGATGTATTTTTGCGTTGCCATTTTTCGTTTTCATATTGTTCACAGTGAATTTAGGACTGCCTCGTTGGTCTAGTGGCCGCAAGCGCGACTGCGAGGTCCCGGGTAGGATTCCAAGGTCGGGTAGTGTTATTGAGTTTTTTCAACAGGAATTTATCACGGAGCCGCGAAGCCTCAGAGTCTGAATTTAGGCCCGGTTGAGGCAATAGGCTTTCTCCCCTTGTATATTACCTCTCTTAGACTGAAAACACAACCTTTACTTAACCCTTCAAGGATTACAGGCGTGATCTTATGTACCTATGTATGAATTTACACGTTATACGTTGTTTCAGAGAAACGCTACTCCAATATTTTCCACCAACGATATTCCGAACTGCAACACACAAAAATCTGTCGTTTCCAGATTTGAGATTCCAATTGCATAAAACATATCCGTCGGATTAATCAAGCTGACGACAGATTGCAAGGTTCACAACAGGCTTCCAACGGCTTAAGGTTTCAGACTAATCCTTTTAACACGCGTAAGGGTAGACTCGTAGACTCCATTTGAGACATGTATATTATTTAAGTGTAGCTGTAGGCTAAAACAATAGTAAATAAAAGACAGTAACGATAAGTAAGTGAAGATTATATTTGACTAGCTTCTGGCGAGATTATCTTCTACATCAAACCCACAAACATTACATAATGTTTAGATAAAATTTATATTCAATACAAATAAATAAATTTAAGTGTCTGTTTTTAATTTCAAAATAAAAGCTTTTTCTGAATGCATAGGAAAACATAGGTAGGTAAGTATAAAAGGTCCCATTAAAATAGGTGGACAAATTTTTACACAGCGTTAAAATTTGTGTTTTTTTTTACTTAAGATAAAAAAATTGCCGGCACTCTAGAACAAACTCGTCCTATATAGTAGGTACATAAATGCGTTTTTCTTATTTTTTTTTTACCATCGTCCTTATTTTGATGGTCTGAATGATTTCTGAAATTTTGTCCACCTATTTTAATGGGACCTTATATACCTACTAAGCACTTTTAAAAACATAATTTCTCATATTTTCCTGTATACTTCTTCCGGTTATCTCTGAAACGGCAGGACCGTTTTTGGGGATAGGACTTTTGCTGGCAGATTGTTGATGCTGCTATGCCTAACTTAGGTTACCTACTTTTATTTCAGAAAAATAATTAGGGTTTCGTGCAAAATCATCAAAACCCTTGTTGGTAACAAAATTCGATTCAACAAGTTTAAAAATCTAAAACCCGACTACGAATAAAATATTGGTTTGTTATTTACATAATACGAGTAAATAACACAGACTAGACCGCGAGAACTGTTTGACTGTAATCTAAACGTATATATATTGACTAAAACTATAATAAGATATACATATTTGTAATGTGCTCGCCAAGACCTTTCAATTGATATCAAACATGTTATGATTATCTCAATTTAATATTTTTTGAGGTAAGTTTTTGACATTTAAAATCCGTCATAATTAGAATTTATAAAATTTATATAGCCTATGTCACCCGGGCTATTCTTACAAATCTATTGACACCTCATTTATTAAAATCCGTACAGTGGTTTAGGCGCTACGGTGGAACATACATACATTAGACTGCCAAAATCATAACCCTTCCTTTTGGCTTTGCCGTAGTCGGGTAAAAAGGAGAGGAAATATTTAAAGAATCTAAGCAAACGACGGTCGTGGACAATAGCTAGTCTTAAGAATATTAAAATAAATTCACACCTTGAAGTTTTTGAGTTTCCTCTACCTCCTCTGCTCGCGTAAAGGAATGAAATTTTCAACTAGCAATAGGTACTCATTCACCAAAGCGATTACGAGTGTCGTTCAAACCATACTCACTGTTCGAGTATCAGGGTGCCCCCTTAATAAATTGAAAACATGTCAATCAACCCATACTTAATCCCAAACAACCCGACATTGTTCAACAATTTCATATACATACGCCCATCTTTTCCCAGCTCTACAAAGGGATTTACTTATTCAATCCCAGAGTAAAATGTAATTGTGCCCATGTCACATGACGTCACTATATGCGACGACAACGCCCCACCGTTTGTACTTACTATTAAATAAATAGCCCACACGCTACCCACTCTATTTTACATGAAACTTCAAAGACATATGAGGTTGACACTAAGCGCTTTTCGTGTCACATTCACCCCCCTTTTGTTCCTTTTATAATATCTTAATTCACACCCCTAGCGGTTTAGCTTGGTCACCCCAAAATGAATTCTAACTACTGGCTATAGGATGACAAATTGAACTTGGTATTGCATCCTTTTACATGTTAATTTGTTTACGAATGGATTTTTAGAAATAGACCTTGGTGGTAGAGTTTAGGGTTGATATTGTCATGGCGGATTAGATCGATTGCCAGGGGTGTACTTGAAAGCAACGCTAAGCAGGGTTGTCGGTGCGCTTTGTAATGAATACATGGGATGACGCCATTGATATGCCAAATTGCCAATTGTGTGCCAACAAAGGATTTTTTTTTGTCCAAAGGGGTGCGTGTTATTATTGAAACCGATGTTAAATAGAAGTAATAATTTGAGATTTTATTTGTGTTAGAGATCACAAAAAATAGATTAAAAATGTTATACAATAAAACGCAAAACAAAGCTTAATATTGAAATAATGGGCATTTTAATCCAAGGAATTGCAGTGGTAATTAACGTGGTCACAGACAGACATTTTAGATACTAACGAGCATTGGTTGAACTTTATTAGAAACTACTTAGCTGTTAGTCTGTTACCCTCGATTTTGTTATCAATTTCATGTGTTTTAATTTTTTACACGGAACCATAATGTGTTTTGTTTTAAATAAAAGTAACCTAATTATCTACAGGTGAATACCGTGATTTTACTTACTAACTGGTACTTTTTTGGAGTAAAGCGAAATAAAAAAAAAAATAAGTCAGTCAACGCAAACATTCATCGTGCATAAAAACAAGACTAACGATATCGATACTAAAACCAACAATTTTTTTTTATCGTTTCCCACCTCTACCAGAAACTCAATTACAATCCCTTTGCAACATCGTTCTACAACGGCCATAATTCTTGCTCTCCCTATGGTAGCTTCCCGGGCATCCCGTAGGAGCTTCGAAGAAAGCTAAGGGTAGGGCGAGATAGTATACCGTATTTTGTATAGATGGCGCTATTAACAAAGAAGGAGGAACACTTGAGATAGTTCGGGGTGAAGACGCTAGATGGCAGTTAATCCAGTTCTGTGAGGTAGTGTGCTTGGATGTGATCCGACTTTGTGGAGCAAATCAGACGGCGAATTTCCCTACACTTTTCATGTGTTGTTCAATGTGATTATAGCTTTCATTTTAACAAATTTTGCAGATAAAATACATTTTGATAATGGAACATTTTGTTGATTTTGAGTACCTAGGTAGTGTGTTATAAATTAAAATACCGTGCATACACTGCTTTTCGCATCCTAAGATGTAGTAGGCGGAATTTCTGCTTTCTATTTAAAATTAACCACCAAAACATAGTAGGTACTTTATTGGTAAGCAGAGGTAAGCAGTAAGTTTTTTTTTATAGAACTGTCACTGGAACAACAAATAACTCTATGATGCAATCTTACTTTAGCTTGAGGTTTTAATTAAGATTTTGTTTAGATATACTTTATTCAAAGTAAATACTACATTTGAAGCATACATTTAAATTATTATTGGCCACCAAATCATGAGCTATCTTATACCTATTGTAACTGAAGATCAAAGTCAATGCCATCGTTCAAGGGCCCGGGCACTTAAGGCTGGGCTCATCTTCGGTGGGAAGATGTTGGTTCTAAAAAAGCACTTGGCAGCATTCACTGCATAAAACAACTAGCATGTTTGGGACTAATTTGAGCTGTATTCCGTATTGTTCCTTACACTAAAATGGCCTATAATATCACACAGAATCGGCTCGGAGTACTGCAGGGTTCGATTCTAGGTCCACTGCTTTCGTGAAATTTGCTAACGTCAAACATAAAAAAACTGACGCGTTTTCCTTAGGGGGTAGGCAGAAACTACAGAACGCGCTTTTTTCTTTACATACTGTTTTCGTTTCGAACTTCTAAGTAATTATTTTCCGTGACCGCCGTTGTTTGGGCCAGCAGTACATATTTAACATCATTAAATGATACAGTGCGTATTTGCGTAAGGTACATGATTCTTGAACTCTTGACAAAGAGGTGTTTGATACTACAGAAGCCATCAGCAAAAAAGTCAGAGAAAATAAGAGAGCTAATGTCTCAGTATAAGTTGGACACGTTACACTTGTCTTGTACCGACAGCAAGCAGTAAGCGATGTGTGAGACGACAAAAAAAAACGAATTAGTCCAGTCAGATAGATTTCCAAAAAATATTGTACACAATTTTTGTGAGTGGCGTGAGGCGTCACAAGCACAACCCATGATCTTTGACGCGTTTTATCTTTGTCAATTATTATTTTTATTTCATAAAAAAACACGTCCTCAATAAGGTTGGGTTGCCCCATCTTACTTTAACAATAACAAACATAGAAACTTCAGTTATAGTAGTTAGGCCAACAATGAGTTGCGCCATTTGACAAATAGTTAAATGACGTCATAACTTTAACCGTAACTGTAACCGCTCACTTTCCGCTGGTTAGTGTTATAGTTTGTGTTAAATTGTCCGTCAATTGTCAAACGCGTTGAATATAACCTTTAGACATCATGTCCCTGCTCCAAGAAATACTCGAAGAAACCAGTTCTGATGACGAAAGCGATGAACTTGTCAGTGTAAATAGAAAAAGAAAAGTGTGATTACCTAGAGCCGATCGTTTTTCCACATGGAACGACGAATGTTTCTTGCCAAGATTTCGAGTCTCTAAAAACGTAGCTTGGTGGCTGACTTTACGATTGCATTGCAAGGCGTAACAAGGATATTCATCGTAGGTAATTGTTCAACCAAAAAATAATACGTGCTATAGACAAAGCAATAAATACATATAATAGGTACCTACTTACTTTGTTTGAATGTTTGCAAAAAAAAATTTCACTTCTCATGCTCTGAAAGTGCTTATTTGTGCAGGAAAGGCTGCACAAAATCGAATTTTGTGCACATAAACGTATCTACTCATAAATGTATCTTTATTAAGGCAAAGAAAATGAGCCATACAGCCAAACACAATAAGAAGTTCATAGATAGAATTTGTTATTTTATAATATTTACTTTAATTTATTTGCCTTATGTGTTTTTTAAGACTTAAAAGATATTAAAATTTAAATTCAAGTACGGTAAGTTATTTAATTAATTAATGAAAATTATTGTTACAAAATTAATTTAGGTAATAGTAGGCTGTATAGGTCTGCAAGCCTAATATCAATTTCGTAAGATTAAAAAAAAAAGCGATTTTAATTAGAGAAATATGCTACTTACACTACTGTTTTATTTCCTCGCATTCGAAGTGAAAAGCAGAGTTTATAACTCGTCCACAAAACAACCAACACATTTGACTTACAACCAACACATTTTGCTATACCCGTTAAAGTCAGCGTTACTGTTACTGTTAAAGACACAAACCTACTTCTTTGGTACATCTCAGCCTAAGTATTTTTCGATAATCTAACTGACATGACGACGAAACAGAATCATTATTTTTTTAGTCTGTCGTCATCCCTATTGAATAGATTACGATGTGGTCTTGGTCATGATAATAAAGATCACACTAAATAGTATGAGATTTTTGACCTTCAAACTATGTGAGTAGGTACGCCAATCTTTCAATAGGTAGGTAGTCAGTAATATGATAAAGAGATAAAATTTCGTTGTAGGAAATAATCTCCGAAACGTTCCGTTTCAAAAATATTACACCGATGTTAAGCGCTAAGTAGCAGGTGTGTGTAGCTGTTAGTAGTACGAGTACCTATGTATAAGTGTTATTGGGTGTTTCATCAAGAATTTCTCATTAGAAGTCCCGGAGTCTGTATTTGTGCCCGTGTGATGGCAATAGGCTCGCCGCCTGTTACATGTGACTTAAACAATATAACCGGCGAAATGTGGGTATAGTTATGGCTACATCACTGCTGAACCCTTTCGGAGTTACAAGCGTGATGTTATGTATGTGTGAATAAAGCTATAGGTACTATTAGCCTAAAAAATTATGTTTCAACACAGAAGAAGCCGTGGGCAGAAACTCAGATGACTGCTCTTAGATATCATAATCATCTGCTCCTCATTAATCATTTGAACATTAAACATCGCTGGATAAAATAAAATTACGTACTTTTAAGTTTATAAAAAGTAAACGAAGAGCTACAAAAAAGTTTCTGTGTTTGTAAGAAGTCCGTCGGCAACGCACTCAAACATCGTTTAGTTCCGCTACTACCCACTAGATGGCGCTAGCTGTCTCAGTTTATGGAAGGAAAAGTACAAAGAGGTTTTATAATTATGTTACATTATTTATAATAACATAATAATATGCTGAAATGCTTGATAAGACGGTAAAATCTGTTAATACATATATTATTCAGAAAATAAATATAGGTGAAACTTTTTACAACATTAAGTTTTGGTAAGAAGAACTTTGCTCTCTATCTTAACTTATAAGGGAAGAATTAAGATGCGATGAATAGAGTGTGTGAAAGATTATACATTATATACTTAGCTAGAAAGAGAGCAGAATATTGGGATGACGAGTAAAACAGAAGCATGGTAGAAGACGCCGATACCAAATAGATTGCATAAGAGCTGTCGTGGTATGGGCATGTGATGAGGAGGGATGAATCGCATGTGACTAAAAAAGTTAAGAATATAAATGTGGATGGATGGAGAGGGAGAGGAAGACCAAAGAAAAGATGGATGAAGTGTGTGAGAAGTGATATGAAGGAAAAAGGAATAAATGATAACGTGACGACTAACAGGGCAGAATGGAAGGAAAAAACGTGTGGCGCCGACCCTAAATGACATGGGATAAGGGCAGGAAGTAGTAGTAGTAGTAAGAGCAGGAGAATGATGATGAAGATAATATGAGGTTCACGTGTCATCGTAAAATATTTCTAACTACTTATAACTAGTTAAAAACCAATAACAATAATCTAAACCACACCGTCTCAACAAAAACTTGTAAAGAACCCTATCAAATAACTTCAAACCACGGCAAATCACGTTACGAAATACCTATTTTAAATATACCGAAAGTAGCTACTTCGATGTTATCAAACGCTAAAAACTATAAAAGTTACCCCTAAAATAAATCACCTATCAATAATGATACCACAATACAACCAGAATTTACATTAACTAGCTGCAGGAGGACAATTTAAAAAAAAAAAGGGGTGAACTGCTAAAGCTCGGTGTTCACTTGGCAATTTTGGGCAAGTTTTCGGGATATTGGCAACTTGGAAAGATTCTAATAGGACTTTACATGCCAAAAAGAAAGTATTGTAGAAACTAGACTCGTAGAAACGAGACTTGTAGGTCTGACTGCAGTGTTGGTTGAGTGGTCTCAGGCATGATTGATAAGCATCAGGTCTTTATAGGCTAGATTAACAGGTCGGGCAAAGTATTATTGGGTTGTCCATCAAGAATTTCTCTATAGCAGCCTCGGAGTCTGGATGTGTGCCCTATGACACGGGACAAACATAACTGATGGAAAGTCGGTGTATATTTCATCCTCAAGTCACTTTACTTTATGATCGCAACAGATTTGACAGGCGGCATCAGCTATCTGCCATCACATTTCTGACTCTCTCATATTCGTACTTCGATTACGCAGAATTCAACGTTAAACATAGAAGAATCATGTAAAGCAAGCTAATTACAAAAAGAAAATATTGAAGTTGACGCTGCCCAGGCAAATTGTCGCATTCCTGCACTAGTAATGAATGGTTCTAGCCGTCAACCGCCTGAAGCCCTAATTTCTCTAGCCTGACGGATAGATATAGTAGCTCTAATAAGTAAGTCTGGATCATCAAAGGTATCATCATCGTTGCTGCAACAGTTCTCACAGACTTAGGTTATAAGTGAAGTTGACACTAAAGAGAATAAGGATGAATTTCATCAAATAAATTGAACGCGATCATGCAGTACGTCTAAATCGCATTCAAGAGCAGACACTGTCAGTATTGCAACGGAGCATCGGACATAATAATATAACATCATGATTGTCAAGGGTTATGCAGAGGTGTACCTACCCAGGAATCGAATTCAGTACCTCATGCCCAGCAGTCGCACTTACGACCACTCGACCAATGAGACAGTTTGTGAGATCTTGCTATCTAATAACTTCTTGCACGTTCGTTACATAAGCAAAATTCACTCGAAGTTAGGTAAGATGTTCATTGTTATGTATTTCACTTACACCGGCGTGTTGTGTTATGTGTTTCAATTACAACGGTATGTCCTAATTTGTCGCCAAGTGTGCAACGACCTTAATTCCTTAACAAAACGTTTAAACTAAAGTCACGAAAGGAATAATGCCGAGCGCCCATCACATTAATAGATTGACGTGCTCAAAACTGTAAAATTACCATTCCGAATGCTATTCGAGAAAGAAAAACCTTAAAAAATGACAACGGGTGTCCTTTTAACGGTGCTTGGGTTCCGTGAGGTATATTCAAAGGTATGAATCATGATATTTTATTTAAAGCTGTATTACACTTCTGTTCGACGTTAGCGCGGGATCGAAAAAGTTGGAAGTAATGGTGAGAGGACTTTGCCCAGCCGTTGAATGACGAATGCATCCGTCTTTCGTACTTTCATACTAAGTAATGGTTTCAGCGGTCAAACCATTAATATGAAAGTTATCCGTATTCCGTTGGGGACATAGACAGAGTAAAGTGCAATAACATTATGAACGAGAGGGTTAAGGGATGATATTGAGATGGTCCACCAAAATAACGCATTTTCTGTTGGTACCACACTATTCCGTCAAGTAAAGAAGCTTAAAATAGGGTCAAAATGCAAAACACTAAAAATAGAACATTTAAACGTAAATGGTTCAGCTAACACGTTACAGAAAAGAAAGTAGACTTCGTCCGTTTACAAGAAACAGCACACAAGAAGATCAATTTCCACACGCCACACATGTCATGTCAAAAAGATGTTAAAACCATATTCTCTTAAAAATCATCAGTGTAGAACTGAACCACGCAAACAACAACCTATTAATACAGGCTTAAAAAACAAGGTCTCACAAGCCTGGTCCCTAAAAAAATAATAAATAGCTCCGTTGAAATGAGCGATTAGCGGCGTAAGCGCCGGCGCTCACGAAACCATCGCGTATGGACGTATATAACGTAATTTTAATGACTTGCAAACGAATATACGAAAGGGCAAAACTAAATAATGAGCAGTAGTTTTTTATGAAACAAAAGATATAGGGGATGGTATATTTCATTTTGTTATTGAGAACAATGCCGTGAGGTAAGTTTTGGGTAAAATAGAAACGGAAGACTAAGAAACTAGTACTAAAGAAACGATTGCTAACTGAGTCAAGGATGATATGGCTAAAAAGGAGGTGACTGTTGAGATGATGTGCAATAGAGAAGTATAGAAGAACACAAACGATATGAGATAAGGGCAAGAGAATGATGATGATGTATTTGTTAATGACAATGCAGGGAATGTTACTGCGCTTATAGAAGGTATAGGCATTGCGGAGTAGTTCTTCGATTAGAGTGCTGAATAGGAACCGTACTGTATTCAATGATAAACTGACCATAATAAGGTAAAGGTAACCGTCTCAATTGTCATTCGTGATCAGAATAATGCCGATACCTACTATTAGTAAGCAACAAATACTTGACATGGAAAAGTATTATATTTGTATAAACATCGACATGACGACGAATATTTATATTGAGCAATTTGTAGATTTCTAAAATAAAAGTTTTATAGAACATCAAAGGCAGACAATGAAAAGAGTAGGAGAGTACCGAATTTAACACCATATTTACTAGGTTATCGTATAAAGCAGACTCAAACTGCCTTCAATCCGAATAAAACTAACACATAACAATAAAACAGTGTCAATCCCAACACAGTCCACCAGTGAGACTCCGTAAAGAGGCCCCAAGCAGTACTTAAGCAAACACGACACAGTGTACATTATGGAACACTGCCCGATTACAACGAGTTACAGCGCTCTCATTCATATCTAGTTTAATGTCCCTATCGCCATCAAACACGCAGATTTATACCGATTTCATTTCTGTACTGTATTTACGCTGAATACTAATAGAATGGGGATTTCTTTGAAAATACAATAGTGAGGAAGGGATGAAAGATGTCTTAATTTAGGAGTTTGTGATGCGAGACCAAAATGGATGAAGTAAGATTATAGATGTTAAAGGGCGAATGCAATAAGTAAGACCCAAAAATAGAGCTAAATATGACCTAATTAAAATAAAATCTATTATCATTAAAATTAAAGCAAATCTACCTTTATAAGGAAGAGCTATACCTTGTCATGATCCGATGCAGCCCGTAAATTCACAAATATCTTATAAAAATAGCAATCTTGGGTCTTCAAAACCTCAATATTACAAATCCAATGGCATTTTAAAGCAAAACATAAAACTAAATTAAGATTAGCGTCACCAAACAATAAAATAAACAGTATAATACTGTAAAAAATCGTTCTACCCTCCATCACGCGACACTGTCTGTTTATGGTAGCCAAAAATTGTGGATTTAAAACACATTTTTGACGTTCGTTTTTCACATCGGAATTGTCGATTTGATATAAGTAATCAGTGCGACACGCGATTATCTTTGACGACGTTAAATGTAGATTTTATTTGTTGTTTAAACAATTTGGATAGAAAAACAAATTGTTCGTGAGAATGTTTTGTGTTTGTCTCATCATTGTTCTCTCTTTGTTACGGATCGGCGCATCATGTCTTCTGCTTCCACACTTCTCTATTGCTCAACATCTCAGCAGTCACTCCCTTTCTAGCCATAGGGTTGTATAGAGGAGAGTCTCTCTAAAAACTATTCTCTCCATCTTTCTCTGTCTTAATGATTTTGCAAGGTATAATTTTAAGTCTTCTTAACTTTTTGCAAGAGCTGGTTCAAAGTTGGATGAAACTTTTAGTGTTTGCCTTCTAACTTAAAAGCGAAAGAATTTCCCCCCTCGATAGTAGCAAGTATTGGCTTTTCATCAGACCACTACAACCTTAATGAAAACTTAGGTACTGCGATGTCGAATTCAAGTACCTACTACCGATGTTATTTTTTCTATTTTAACTTTTAAGATTTCAAGGTTGTTTCAAGAGATCTTAAAATATACGGTGACATATTCACAATTCCAGAAATCAATGAAGATATTGAATTATTCCTACTTAACGTAAGAATGCATAGATTTTCTGTAAAGATTTTCCACGAAAACATAGGATAACCCAAAAAGGTTTTGTAGTCTGGGACCTTTTCCATATTCAGATTTCAATAAAGCTTTTTAACGCTAAACATTATCCCAAAAATAGAAAACCGTTCAACCATACTTTCGATGAACGACAAAAAGGATTATAGAACAGTCGCCAAGCAAGCTTGAAGACATATTTTTAAATACACTAACATAGATAAAGATCGAAGCATCAAAGATAACGTTTACAGCTATCAATAAATTCGATGGATAAGCGAAAGGTAGGCAGGGAAATTTATATCGGAAGCCACGTAAAATACTATCGAACACTACCATCAGGCTGTAATCGAAGGATTTTTATTTTTATTCTACGGTTCACAAAGTAAATGCATGTTTAAATATTCAAAATTTGCCTACCCCTTTTATTGTCACGGCACGGAGCGACTTCCGTGCGCTATAAAACTATGGGAGGACGATACGGCTGATTGGGGTGCAGGTTTTAGACTTTGCTTATTCTTGACAAGAAGTTAAACCGAGGAAGAAGCAAAATAAGTATTTCGCCCTGGTATGTAAATCTGCAATTGGAGGCCCTGTAAATGAGTACGCCAGACATTCGTCTATCTATCGTAACCAGATGAACAGAAATCTTGAGGCTCGCTACAACTACACCGTTCTGGCTTGTAAGAGTGAAGCGAAAAACAAGAGATAATCGTAGTTTTACATTGCCCCTAAGTCATTCATTGCCTCGCCTTTTCCCAATAATGTTTGGGTTGACTTCCAGTCTAACCGGATGTCAGTATTTAGTAGATGCGAGTGACTG
The DNA here is from genome assembly GCA_949775195.1 of Diarsia dahlii. NCBI lineage: Eukaryota > Metazoa > Arthropoda > Insecta > Lepidoptera > Noctuidae > Diarsia > Diarsia dahlii. The sequence goes on along the minus strand of OX459210.1, from coordinate 5,459,618 downwards.
CATATTTGTGTCCACAACCCAGGTAGTAGGTACTGGGTTATAAGATACCCCTTGGTAAGACTGGTTGTCAGACTTGCCCCTAATCATTTTACATAAATTAACAACATCAATACATTTTCACTCGCTGCACTTCAACTCCACGCACAACCCATACCCGTATTTATCGTTAGGACATGATATGGTTCGGGTTGGAAAAACGCTGTGTTTCGACATCTAGCATTAGCATACAGGCGGACACCGACGGCGCAGTAATGGGATGTTACAGCCCCATATGTTTACATAGCATTATGAGAGAAAACTACGCTTTTTTGTCTGTAAAGGACAAAGGGAAACAAGGGTTTCTGAATGTGTTGCTGCTTGCTTATTTAAAGCCTGGGCTATGTGTGTCAGTTTTATCTTAAAGACTTTTCTTTAAGTTTTGACAGAAATTACAGGTGAAGTTTTTCTTTTCGTTCTTCTTCTTAGCGTGTCGATGACAATTCAAATCGAATCGGCGCAAAATTTGGCGACGAATTTGGCACTTTCAGTAGACTTTATCAGCTCCTGTGATGTGCAATAGGACAGGCTGAACACAATAGCAAGTGCCCCATAGTTTGTGGGACAAGACCATATTTTATTTTTCGTTTCTATAGAAACCCGAACGAAAAGAAGACTTAAGCTGAGAGTAAGCTAAGAGTATACTCTTGACGGACTCATTACAGTTTATGTTGAAGAGTTGAAGCAAATTGATCGTAATGCTACAGAATGTCATCTGCTACGATATTTAGTGTTTTCTGTAATCCAGGAAGCGTTAGGCAGAGGTGTACCTAACCTTGTAGTACACCCACATTTCACCAGGTATGTTTAAGTTCCATGTAATAAGGGGGAACCTATTGCCATCAACCGCGAACAAATCTAGACTCCGTGGTTGCTACTAAGGAACTCCTGATGGTTAACCCAGTAACACTTTCCCAACCCGGGAAACTCAGGATCTCATGCTCCACAGTCATTCAAAAGAATGATAAAGATCTGACAAGTTTTCCGGTGGGTGAAGTTTTTATCAACACCAATAAGTATCTATTGATTTAATAAGCTTTTTATATGCATCAGACAATTTTAGAGCTCAACATTTGCAAGAACAAATAACTTATTAATGTTTGGAATTCAGCTAGACGACGGATGATAAATCTAGTCCCAGTCAACAAACATGTAAACCTCACGTCATCATAAAAAAACAAGAGTTTGCAGAACAGCAGTAAGAGACAGGTTTCACTTTTGGTAACGTATAACGAGACTAGTAAAATAAAAAATAAAGCATGATGTTAGCTGTTCTGAAAATCGGTCACAGAAATATGTCAAGTGCAATCAGAGTTCTCATTCGATCACTCGCTCATGTTACAAAAGTACTAGATAGCAAAACAAAGCGTCCAATCTAGGTTACTAGGCAGATAGGCACTACGCCGTAATTGGCACTCGATACTTGCTACCATTCATCACTGCAATAAAAACAGCGATCAATATACCAATCCTGAAGGCCTACGACACCCCAACTATCGAACACCCGGAAACGTACGAACGAAGGGAATCATCCACCGCGTATAAATTTCTATGCAAATGAACCGGCGAAGAGCGACGTCGTGGCAATAATCGGCCGGCGGCGTCGTAAATAAAGTTTACGACGAGACGACATCGGCGGCAACCCTTGCCGGGAATTAACGCGACGCGGGAGGTAACCGATGCTGGATTGATAAACCCGACGGCGAGCAGGGCTGGCCCACGCGCCCGCTCCGCACTCAACCTCGCTAACACACCCACATTACAAACTTACGCATAGCATCATAAAGTAACAATATTATGAACAAAAAATATGTTAAGCTGCAACGTTTTTATTCCACGTCGTGTCCTCGACGCGCCGGCTGGTTTCCCACCGGCCCTGTGCGGCCCTGGCGATGCAAATTAGGCTAATTGACATTAAGATTGAGAGTAAGCAACTGCGGAGGCCGATTTATGCAGGCGGCGGCACCGGGAGAGGTGTGCCGGAATAGAGCGAGCTCTACCGACGTCCCAAGCACACATTAAGATCGAGATTAAGCAAAAATATACCTGCCATATTGAGCATCGGATAGCTCCGGCTGGATTTTATTCGATGTAATCACATATTCGCTGCTGTAAAGCTTTGATTACGTCATATACGAGTATGTTTATGTTAACACAACGGCATAAAAGGTTGTGTTGGGAATGGAAAATATTGTGTACAATGTATTCATATTCACATAAATATTTGTAGCACTGACATTGTAATCAATTCAACAATAAACTCCTAGAGAAAATTGTACCAGTTCCAGAGTATAACACAAAACATATTTTTCATATCTTTACGAATGAGTTCGACGCAGTTCGTTCGTGTGACAACGGTTCGGAGCGAACGCGTCGTAGATTCAGAATTCTAATTCAATTTAGCAAAAGGGTTGCCAGCTACGCGGAACGAAAAAACTGCGGGAAAAAGTAAAGGGAGAGAGTACGGAGAAGGGAGAAACGAAATTCAAAGACATGTCTAGGGGCGGCGGTGTGTCACTCGCGCGCGGTTTCGGGACGCGAGGGTAATTGATGCGTTCTGGATTAAGATAGCTTTTTAGGTGTCGTGAACTCGTGAACTGAATGCGATAGGGGTGGAGGGATGTACTGCAAATTCGTTGATACCGCAAACATCCGCGTGATTGATGACGAACAACTCTAAAGCCATTAAACTAAAAGACAGAAAAAACAAAGCATGATGGCATAAGTCATTGTGTTGTCATAATGCAGCCGGTTGCCGAATTCATGGAGCTGTCAAAAGTTTTCCTCAGACTTCCGTGTTGGGTGCCCGGACGGAGGCAGCCGCGATTGAGCCGTCAAAAAGTCTGACACGAAGAAAATTGGGCGCGAAATTTTCGTGACCAAAAATGCTAGAGGAGTCTGGTGCCCGCCAAAACCATATGCCTGGCGGTGGAGCGATTCTCACCAAATGTCTGGGGCGTTTTAAAATGTCAACGGAATTGTTTCGAAGTATAAACACAAAGTGTATTTTTAATTTTAGATACCATAGTTTTTCGTTTTGTTCTGTCTTGCACTTTTTTTTATCATGTTCGTTTTCTTAATATTTTTATTTTTAATTACCTGTAAGCATTCTTATTTATGTTATTACACACCTATTTCACATAATGTAAACTAGTACCTTCTTATACACACACATATTAATATACACACAAAGGGCTAAACTGTTTTACGTTCGTTACGTCACCATCTCAGGGCCAGTTGAAAACCAGCGTCGGGCACTAGCTGCTCGGCAGTTTGCTGAACTGGTCCTATTTGGCGCAGCCGCGAGATGCACACACGCTTTTATTTTGTTTTGTTTTTTTTTCAATTTGTTTTTTATTTTTATTGTTTGTTGTGTGCACTTGTGGCATGTACTAAATAAATATGTTTTCTTTCTTTCTTTCTTCTCTTTTACTGTTTTTGATTTCGTTGTTGGGTCGAGTTTAGTCTACAGGCTAAGCTTATAGACTTTTTTGTATTTTCATGCATAGTTGAAAGAGATTTAAGTTCAAGATAGAAGTACCGATTATTTATACTTATTTAATGGAAAAATTGATTAATTACAAAAAAAAAACTGGCCAAGTGCAAGTTGGACTTTCACATGAAGGGTCCCGTACCACAGACTTCTTATCCATACTAATATTATAAATGCGAAAGTAACTCTGTCTGTCTGTTACTCAATCACGCCTAAACTACTGAACCAATTTGCATGAAATTTGGTATGGAGATATTTTGATACCCGAGAAAGGACATAAAAAACTTTAGGGGGGTACGAAAATATTACTTTTGGTCGCGATAACCGACATCGGCGCGGTTGAAACCGCGGGCATCAGCTAGTAACCTATAAGATGTCTGTGTGTGTGTCCTGTAGTGAAAAAATTTCTGTATTTTTTCCAAAATTTTAGGCTCAGTTAGTTTCGGAGATAAGGGGGGGGGGGGGGTGGTCGGACGGACAGACACACGAGTGATCCTATAAGATTTTCGTTTTTCCTTTTCAGGTATAATGAATAAAAAAAGTTATAATAATACTACATAGATATTTTTTGAGAGGATATGTAATAGGAACAAGTCAAATAAATAGATATAAAAACATTGTAATAAGAGCCAACCATATTAATAAGGTAACAGGAGATTGTTTGGATAGTACCTAATGGGCAACTGTAAGTAAAATTACTTAATTATAAACAAAAACACGCCTACATACTCACCACAGCCGGTCAATAATCTATTAAAATGAATCATGTACTAATTACTATATAACGAGACGTTTTTTTTTTTTTTTTTTTTTTTTTTAAATAAATGTTGATTACTTCAATAAATAAATAGAGTTTAATTTCACGACGCTTCTCCCGGTATTAATCATTGTTTTGTAATTTTTAAACGTTTGTAGACAGCGCAGATTTACAGTACGAAATTATTTCCGTATTAGACGGATATTCATCACCCTTCTTCTTTCTTCTCTTGCCCTTATCCCAATTCATTTGGGGTCGGCGCAACATATTATCTTCTTCTTCCATAAATCCCTGTTTCTCGTCATCGCTTGAGAGAGAGCTTCTTACCATATCATTCTTCACACAGTCCATCCATCATTTCTTTGGTCTTCCTCAACTCTTACCCATACACATTAATATTCAAAACCTCCCTCACGACATTAGACTGATAGTATTGGCTAGTAAATCGTCGCAGTATAAAGGTACAAGTTGGTAGCCGACTGCACAAAGCAGCAGCAGACGACACATGTCGTCGCTTCATGTCGTCACGACTCGTCGTTGCGTCATGTCGTTTTATTTAATTTATCTCCTGTTGTTTCTGTTATCTATGGGCACTACTGATCTGCGGTCGGACGACACGTGCGTCTGCCGCTCGACGACGACGCGTCGCTAGCTTCATGTCGCTAACTACGGAGAGAATTTCATAGAAATACGTAGAAACCAGTCGTGCCCTGCGACACGTTCGTCTGCTGCTGCTTCGTGCAGTCGGCTACCAACTTAAAATACAGGTTAACCTAGTTTAAGAGGCAGGGTTGTATAAATTACTGTACAGAAATTGCAACATTTGTTAATTGTTTTCGTGATGATGATCTGTAACTTTGGTTGGTGAATAAATATTATTATTATTATTTATTAACTTGTACCTTTATTTTTAACATTCAGACAGAGTCATGTGGCATGCATGATGATATGGATTTCAGTAGTATTGGCAGATTTAGAGGCAGTGATAGCCTATTGGTGTGGCCATCGGACTTCGAAGTCATAGGTCGAAAGTTCGAAACCAAGACCTCTAATTTTTCAAATTCATGTGCATATTTTATACCCCTTGCTTTGATGAAGGAAAACGTTGTGAGGAAACCAGCATGTTTCGGAGATATTTTTCGGCATGTAAAGCCGACACACACGCCACACGACACACGGAAAAGATAGAGTTGACCACAGCAATTACATGTTTGCTGCTGCCGATGTCCAGGTGCTGATTATGTTTGCAGGCTGTTTTGACATTGGCATGGCAGAGGTATTTCAAAACAAAATACCACATCACTTCACCGGAACATTTGCTTGGAAAAACAGTAATATAAATAGTTAGCATTTCTCCGTTCCTTAATTACCCACACCAAGAAAAAATCGAAATAAAGTTGCCATGTCAAAAAAACGCTTGTAGTACTAAGATATGTCAACGTTGTCCGCTTATAATGACCATATGACTTATTGAAATTTAATGGCGATTATAATGGCAACACATTTCATAGATAACATCTCTGTTTCCAGAGACAAAAAACCATGTAGACATGACTGGTGAGAAATTATCGAGCCACTTAATAAGCCATTACATATGAAACATCAATAAATTGATACCTGTACGGAATAAGAAATAAAATTGCCCATAGAAATAGATAATGGTCACACACCGATGTTTTCAAGGGAATAATAAATTTAATTATGGGAAAAAATGAGACCGTTTTGTACCACCTTTGTATTAATGTAAGCATGTTTTAATTAAATATAGTAATGCTATGCAATTACTCACCAAACTGTTTTTTTTTTCGCTTGTAAAGCGACTGTAAAAGTTGGTTCGAGGAGGCACGAGGAAAGAGCACATGCAAGGAATATGGGGAGGCCTTTGCTCAGCTGTGGGACGGTACAGGCTCTCATCTGCCCAGCTTTTTCCCAACTATGTTGGGGTCGGCTTCCAGTCTAACCAGATACAGCTTATTAAAATAAAATAAAAAAGCGACTACGCGATACGCCTTTCGATCAGGGACTTCTTTGAGACAGATTTCTATACAAAATATTACCCTTTTTTTTTTTAAACGTTGCCCCACACTAGGAATTTCTCCTGTATCGTGGGTGCGTTCACAAACATTTAAACTCACATACACAAATACCCAGACCCGGAACAACTATCTGTAGGTCTTACAAATATTTGTTCCGTGCGGGGATCGAACCCGCGACTCGGTGGCTCAAGCAATGGACTGCCGCGCTGCGTGCGCGGCAGTCCATTGCTTGAGCCACTGCGCCAACCGTGCCATCCGTGCATTTTGTTAAGCAAAGCAACAATTAAATAAAATATCTTAATTGAGGGAGAAAATCAAGTGATTGCGAAACAAACACGGAAGTTACGAAAAGTTTCGCAATTGTTACTACTTACCCCTGTTTATAAAGTAATTCCTTTCCTCATTTTCTTTAAAACAAACTTCTCCCTCGAAAATTGCGCAAAAAAGAAACTTTTAAAACAATAAGTTACCCCGAGGTAGCAGGACCACATAAATCGGAGGTAAGTATTACGTATTACGCAATTAAACCCCGGAACCCCTCGAAGTCGATGTCGAAATCTCCAATTCAGTATTTTGCCCGGGTGAAGTATTTTGCCCGGGTGATGTAACTCTTCGAATTTCAAATTTCCCCCACTTCCGTGACGAAATATTTCGGTGTAACGGTAAAGTTCGAGTGTGTACAAGTTTCGGTGTAAAACTGCATCACAAATCACAATGACGTGCTCGATCGCTGTGTGTAGGTTTGTTCGTGCATATTTTGCCGTAAGTTTGGCTGATTTGTATGTGAATGTGGAGTCAAATGGGAATGGGGGAATCGTTGAAGTTGTATAATGACTAATAAGTAGCTATCGTAAGACTTGAGTCCAGTTGTGTAAAGTTTGTAATGAGGACCACCTTCCAGAAACGGTGTTAATCACATCGTTTCTGGAAGGTGGTGGACACAGCACTCAGATGGCCAGTCCGGATTTTAGCATAACATAATATTATTATGCATAGGAGAGGAGAGACAGGGAATGGGCTATAACCCACCACGCGGGCCCAGTGCGGGTTGGTAGATCTAACATGTCTTAGAATTTTTGGTTCTAATGGGCCTACTACACGCACGCACTTCCCCACAGTTTTCGTTCACTTCACAGTACATCGCGCGTATGGTTGGTAAAACTGTATTACCATTACAAACCACACGCGCGATGTACTGTGTGCACCGTGTAATCCCGCAGGCAAAACTGTGGGGAAGTGCGTGCGTGTAGTAGGCCCATAAGACATGCCATGCGATGTGGAAAACATCGTGTCGTGAGGTAACCGTTTTGAGAGCAGTGGTGATGAAATAAATTACACAGTAATGAGCCCGCTTGGGTTCGAACCCACGGCTGTTCGTAAGTCGGGGCCGCCACCACTGGGCCACCGCTGCTCTCTCTGCTGGATTTAAGCACTGGCGGAAAAGAAAGATACATGACACGACACAAAGAGCAAAACGAAACAATCGAAGACCATAGTGCTTAAATTAAAAAGAAAACCGTCTCTTCCTAATTCAAAAAATTACAATAATTTCTAAAAATATCAGGAACGTCTCAATCCTTCGGAACGCGATCGCATGCAACAAATGCATTCGATATTGGTGAAGCGCAATTTTCGTGTTAAGCTGTACGATTTTGTCGTGCGACAGTCGGCCCGTGATTTATTTGTTCGCTACGGCCTACAAGCCTTGGATGCACGCAAACACTTGTGATCAATTGTCGCTTTTTACGGTTCTATCGCAATATTTGCTAGGAAGACAGTATTGAGCGGATAAATTGTTGTTGGGAAAGTTTTTAGGGTAAGTACAATATACCGCCCCAACTGTTTCGTTGGTCTAGTGCAGGGATGTTGCGAATATTCGCCTCCGCATCCGCAATTGCGGAGCTTCCGCATCAATTTGGACATCCGCATCCGCATCCGCATCCGCAATAATCAATGCGGATGTTCATGCGGATGCGAATGTCATACAAGTTGCAACCAGAAAGAAATTGGGCGAGGCCAGCGAATGGCGCGCGCTGTTTATCACGTGACAAATGACAATGACCAACCAATGGGAGCGAAAATCCGACGCGTTTGTTGTGCTGCATCACTTGTTTCTTGTAAAATATAAATCGTTACGTGTTTGTTTGCGCTGTAGATTACCCTATTATATAGATAGATATTTTGAGTGTTGTTGTGAGTTGTGATTGTGAATGTGATACAGTAATCAGATCATTGTGTGTAAATAATTGTTTATGGGAAAAGTTTATATTAGTTAGACTATTAGTCCTAGCCTAGCTTATTAAAATCGCCAGCTAAATTCCATTATGTTACACCGGTATTACGTTTTATTGTAGGTAAAGGTTATTATTATTATAACAAAAATATTATTTTTTCCTGCGTGGTTCCTGTTATTGATAGATTATTAGCTAACTAGTTAATTAACAATGTCACCACCGACACAAAGTAATATTTTAGTATGAAATGTTTTAATAATTCTTCATTCATTCCTTACATAGTATAAAACAAAGTCGCTATTTTTGTCAGTTTGTTTGTCTGTATGCTTAAATCTTTAAAACTACGCAACGGATTTTGATGCGGTTTTTTTTAATAGATAGAGTGATTCAAGAGGAAGGTTTTAGTATATAATTTGAACGACATCCACGCGGGTGAAGCCGCGGGCATCAGCTAGTTATTTATATAATATCTCAATAATCTCAAACATTCGCATCCGCATCCGCATCCGCGGATGTGAGCCCTCAAAACTCCGCATCCGCATCCGCATCCGCGGATGTGAAAAAAACGGCATCCGCAACATCCCTGGTCTAGTGGTCGCAAGCGCGACTGCTAAGCACGAGGTCCTGGGTTCGATTACCGGGCGGGGAAAGTGATGTTGGAATTTTCTATCAGGAATTTCTCAGTAGCAGCCACGGACTCTAGATTTGTGCTCGGTTGATGGTTATAGGCTCGCCCTCTATTCCGTGGGAATCAAACATAACGGACAAAATGTGGGTGTAGCATCCTAATTCCTAACACTTCGGGCATGATGTTTTGTGTTACAATATTTCTTTTTTTTATTATTATAAAAATGGGCTTGCTCTTGACCTCAATCTTGCCCTAAGGGCAGAGATGATGTCGACGATGGAACGAGCTTACCCAGAAGTACGAATATGAGAGAGTCAAAAATGTGGTGGCAGATAGCTGATGCCGCCTGTCAAATCTGTTGCGATCATAAAGTGACTTGAGGATGAAATATACACCGACTTTCCATCAGTTATGTTTAAGTCCCGTGTCATAGGACACACATCCAGACTCCGAGGCTGCTATAGAGAAATTCTTGATGGAAAACTCAATAATACTTTGCCCGACCTGTTAATCTAGCCTAAGACCTGATGCTCCCGTCGGGGCCGCGGATTTTTGTACTAGATGACGTGGCCTCGGCGCAAGGGCAAAGAAGGAACATGGGTTCGGTTTTTAGTCAGTAGAAGTCTGACACTCCCCTTCGCTCTGCCCAAGAGCGGGGGATTTTCCACCCACCAAAAAAAAAAAAAAAAGGGCAGAGATGATGTCGACGATGGAACGAGCTTACCCAGAAGAAGCCTGTTTACTCGCGACTTAAATAGATTAGGGTTATATGAACTCGGAAAAACCGACGCAGGAAGGGAATCCCTGCTCCCTTCTCTCCTTTCCCTTATTCCTATCCAATGCTGTTTGTTCTCAACACTCTTAGGTCTTTTCTTTTCCTTAATCTTTTTCCGCAATTAAGAAGTGGTGTGGAGGACAAATATTGAAGTTTTAAAAGTGCTGATTAATTACCTCCTAATCCGAATTATCGACTTTTGATTTTGTAGTAAGGTAGAATTCATTTCGTGCACACTTGCATTCAAAAATATTCGGAAAGAACTGGAGTTACTGACATAGCTTTAAGAATAAACGAACGTCATGTTTGTTGAAGGACCAATGGGATGGGTCAACGAGTCCTGGAGTGAAGACAACGTATCGGCAATCATAGTGTGGAACTCCCCCCCAGCTGGGTGGAATGAGCACCCCAGAGGTGCCTCAAACAAAGGGCTAAGAACGAACATGGGTGGTTTTTAATCAGTAGAAGTCTGACACTCCCTACCACTCTGCCCAGAGCGTGAGGAGTCATTTGATGATTTCCCACCCTCTAAAAAACAAGGTGCCCCAGACAAACTGGATTTGGAATGTGGAGGAAAGAGACACCTATGTCCTGAAGTGGACTGCGTGGAGTAGACTGATAGGCTGAGATGAATGACTTGCATTTAAAGAGCACTGACGTGTGTCGTGCTAAACAGACATTCAGGTACCTACCTTGGCCAATCACTTCCTATGTCTTTGAAGCCCGACTACTACCAACGCCAACGCCAACGTTTTGACTGGCCTGTTGGTCTAGTGGTTAGTGACCCTAACTGCTATGCCGGAGGTCGTGGGTTCGATTCCCACCCAGGACAAATGTTTGTGTGATGAGCACGATCATTTGTTCTGTGTCTGGGTGTAATTTATCTATAATATGTATGTATTTAGAAATATATAAGTATGTTTATCAGTTGTCTAGTACCCATAACACAAGCACTGCTTAGCTTGGGACTAGATGGCGTTGTGTGATAGTTGTGGAATATTATTATTATTATTAACGCCTGAAAACACTGAATCCCGACTTTCAACCTCAAGACCCATAAGCCTCCTGGTTATAATTTTTGTCTGAATGGCAATGTAGGTGGGATAATTCCATCAAAGGCCGACACCTCCACCAGTTCTTTCCATCCGTTCGTGAGCGGCTGGCCAGAACATGGCTGGAGGTGGATCACTGTGTCGCCCAATTTCTCACAGGTCATGGTAACTTTAAGAGTAAATTATTTTCCTTCAAGCTTGTTGCCTCGCCTTTTTGTCAATGTTCTACATCTGACTGCGAATTTGAACAAACTGCACATCACATTTTATGGGAGTGTAGTCTTTGGCAGAATGAACGTAATATTATGTTAAATAGTGTACAGGTTACATCCGGAGTTATTTACTATACGGACCTTGTAGAAACTAGAACAAATTTCCGTGCGTTCAAGCATTTTTGTCATACCTATTATTGGAATCAAATATAACAGCTCACAACTTAGGACCCAGTAATATTAATGACAATAATATCCGTGGTGCTAGGCAACTGGGCTTATCCCAGTTGTATACGTCCCTGTGTGCCTATTGGCCTTGTTCTGTTCTGTCTCCTGCTGATATGGAGGGAAGTGGAAATTATGTTTTTTCCTACTCCTCCGCTATTCTTTTCTGATTAATTTCGTTGCGGGATCCAAGACAGTTAAATCGCTTCTCTGGGACTTCGTCGAGCTTCATTGTCTCGGCGCTTTTCTTGTGGTCGCCACTGTTGATTCTGGCTAACAGGAGTTACAGTGGTTTGGGAATAGTGTGGCGGGCTTGTCCCAAAAAATAAAAAGCCTCCTGGACCACCACAGATGATAAGCGAAAAGCGACCTTAGCAACTAGCTAGATACAGTTTTCTTTGATAACTTTCTGATTGACTTACTTTAATTATGGCTATGTTTGTTAACGGAGCTATCTAGTTTAGAAATGAGAGTGATTCAGACCACCGTAACTCCGGGACTTTCTTACTTGCAGCGCCCGGCACTATTGGTCCGCAGTTCCGCACGGTAGGTAAACAGATGTGGTCATCGTGTGCACGGAATTTTGTTTTAAAAATTAGCAGATTTATCTTTTGGTGATGTCACGTTACAGTTAAAATAACGAATAAACGAACGTACACAAGGTGATACATCAAGCAATAATGTCCAGTATAATGTGGCCTCGTAATGTCTAGAAATCCCATACAATGAGAGGTCCGCATAAACAGGTTTTAGTCAGCTTGATTGATAGCCGTGCGTACATTTGACTTGTCAGGACGTGTCTGTATTGCTAATCTATTCACATTGCAAAAATAGCTATAGAACAATGTAGAATTAAAAATATACTGATTGCACTACAGACACACTGCAGTTATCGTTTGGTGACGTCATACCTACATTGAGTAAGAATGATGTCATTTTTATATGAAGCTGATTTTGGTAATGTAGCTATCACTTACATTACATACAAGGCTACATGACATTGGTAAGGATAGTAACAAATGCACTACAAATGGCCCTTGCCAAAGGATTACTCAACTTAGAGACAACAACCTAGGAGTAATTTTTACATACTGGCAATTAATATTTAAAATGATACAGTTGTGAATACCTGGTAAGAAATTTAAAACAGATAACCTTAGGGAGATGTATATTGTACAATTCAATAACATGTCAATAAACTATACATAGAGGGTAAAATAGTCTATCTTTCCACTAATATGCACTTTGGATACCAGCTCCCGCAGCATGGCGATTCTATCTCTATTCTACCAAGAATAGACAAAGATTTTTCCATACAATTTGACATGAAACCTTGCTACTACCATCTGAATCTTCCATCAACAAAACCCGTTTCTTCGGTGGTCATGCTAACCCGGCACACAGATATACATACAAAAGGGCTAAATAATAAATATGGGTTAAATATCGTTTCCTGAAAACTGTGAGCAAAGATGGCCGTACAGCTGTCTCCTTAGGGAATTGGAAAGAAGTGACACAGTACCAATACCAATCGAGGAAATGTCCTCGATTGGTTTTGGTACTGTGTCACTTCTTTCCAATTCCCTAAGGAGACACACCACGCCTACTAGCCTACTATTGCAGGACAGTAGGCTAGTAGGTTGGGTGCTTTAAAAATAAAGTCCTAGTGATAAGAAAATTCTGTAAATAACTTACGTTGCTCGTGTTGTTGCCAAGCCAGGGCTCCGCAGAGTAAGGCAAGAGTTTTCCCGGATCCTGTTGGACTCTCCAGTATGCAGTTCTCTTGCTTTTTGATACCACTTATGATCTGTACAAGAAAAGTGAATATTAAATCTTGTTCATAACATTAAGTCATGCCAATAATCTCTGAAGGGTTAGGTAGAATTTCTCCTGTATCATGGGTGTGTTTATAAACTCACTCATGGATATAGTCAGACCTGGAATAACTACCCGTAGGCCATACAAATATTTGTTCTGTATGGGAATGGGTCTCATGTGAAGCAATGTGGGCAAGCTTATTGCCATAACCTGGGCATTAATCCAGTATCGGAGCTGTTACTCACGTTAGGGATTCCTGGTAGAAAAACTCAATCTCACCAACATAGGAATCAAACTGAGGATATCATGCTTTGCTCTATATTCAATTACTATGCGTATTTGACATTGAAGCTAGTTTGAAAGTGTTACCGGGGCATTCTAGTAATGTTTTCAAACGAGTTGGACATACTTCTATCAAGGTTGTAACATAATTGAACAACTTTGTATGAAGGTGCTTAGGTTCAAAAGCAGGTCTTTATAATAATCACCTTGGACATCAACGCCACTTGACTGCCATAAGGATTGACAGGCAGTAAGACATTAACACCTTCAATCATCCTTTTAAAAACTTCTTTCGGCGCCTCTATGGGCGGCCTCATCTTAGTAGGTTTCGGTACAGTGACATTAACATTCTGTCTTTGAGGAAACAAGGGTTTTATCACAGGAAGCTTTTTACTTTTACTCTCTTTCTTTTTGACACTTCCTCGCTTATTTTTTGACGAAAATAACGACTTTATAGCCGTATTTTTCTTCATCACCACTTCTGGGTACTCTTCATCATCCGATAGTAAAGCAGTTTCGGTTGACAGTTTGTTAAATTCTTCATCACTACTTATTGCTACTACATCATCCATGGTGTCGATTCCTACAGTTTTTGAGCAACCAGGCCCGTTGAAACTGTCGTCGTCGTCGGATATCTCAATCTTCGCAGCCATTGTCCTTCAAAATCACATAAAACAATCACCAAACACTAAAAGTCGATTCCCGCGCTTTACTTGCACACTATAAAGCAAAACTTTGCGGATAATGTTATGATTTTTTATGTTGAACCATTGACATCGTTATAATTTAATCACCAGCACTCTAAACCTCTAAACATACACTCACAAATTATAACAAAAAGGAAAATACACATTGCAAAAAGCAAAATAAACAGCTGACCCCGAAACCGAATGTCAATTAGTTGTCAATGTCACGCACGCTGTCATAGGTGCGTTCCAATATCCAAATCAGATATTGTGATATATTTCAAACACGAATTACGGGTAGAAAGAGACAAAACCAGAGATCACACAAGTAACAAAAAGAAATAAAACATAAACATTGAATTTCGGATGCCGGTGATATTTCGCCGGTTAAGAACTTGACATTTCTTTTTTTTATACTCACGCTTAGTTTAGTCAAAGGGGGTATTCAGTATTACTCCGTCGCGGGGCTGCGGATTATTCGAAAGAGATAGGTACCGCGGCCTTGGCACAAGGGCTAAGAAGGAACATGGGGTGGTTTTTAGTCAGTGGAAGTCTGACACTCCTTTCCGCTCTGCCCCAGAGTGGAAGGGGCTTAGTTGATGATTTCCCACAGCCCAAAAAAAAGAGGGGGGTATTCTGTAGGGATTAGGTACAAACGCATTCAATTCAATTCAATTTTTGAAGGTTATGGCTCCATCGATGTACTTCGATGATTTTGCCAATGTCCAGGTGTGAGATGAGGTTGTTCCGTTTTCTTTTTAAAAAAAATTAATATCATACAACAAATAATCGGTGTTTGTAGCGATGACATCTGTTGTTCACCATGCTAAGAGGGGGACAAAACATTTTTGTTAATACATGTAAAACGGCACAATATAATGTTAATACATCAGAAACATAATAAACAAATAGAAATAAGTATGTATTTTCTAGCTACAACTGTATTTTATTTATACTTATAAATTTATAAAGGACTTTGATAGCAGGTGTATGGGCCAAAGATAAAAGGAAAGGAATGTTAATTGGACGGGGAATATTACTAGGAAGTAAGTCATACAGGGAGATTGTTAAACGGGGACAGGAAAAAAACAAATGTTCCAGAGTACCCTCATCCAGACCGCATTCGCATAAAGAGTTGTCTCTAATACGGATTTTGGCCAAAAATACTGGAGTACAAACAAAACCAAGTCGAAGTCTAATAATAATAGAAGTAGCCCATTTATTGAACCTATGCTTACTAAACCAGCATTTGGGAGGGATGTCTGGTTGAATAGCGCCATAGAATTTACCCTTGATCACTCGAGTTTTTTGCCAAAGTGTATCCCAACACTTCATCATATCAGGCTTAGCAAGGCAGCGCAGGTCTCGGGGATAGCAAGATGAGTAAGAATCGGTTCCGTTCCGAGTAGCCGACTTGGCAATCGAATCTGCATTTTCATTGCCAACGATTCCAGAGTGACTAGGGATCCAAGCCACTGCAATTTCTAAGCCTAAACATTGGCATCTATGAAGCAATTGCTTAATTTTTAAAATGATGGGGAAATTGTGACGAGAGCGGAAAGGAGATTTTAACAAATCTTGCAAGCAACTAAGTGAATCTGACAGGATCAAAGTTTTATTCAGTCCATGTGATTCTATGTATGAAACCGCTTCCAATATAGCTATTGCTTCTCCTGTATAGACAGATCCAAATTCAGAGCTACGAAAATTAAGTATAATTTTAAATTTTGGAATCCACACAGCAGAACCAACATCACTATTGTCTGACAACTTAGACGCATCTGTATAAATTGTAAGCCAATCAGGCCAATCTTCGTCTAAAATCTTATTAAGTTTATCATTAGCGCCAGGGTCGTGTTTTGAAATACCAAAATAAAGAAAAATTTTAGGTTGGAAAAGTAAGGCGTCAAAATCTACTTCGAAAAGAGGGTTTTTATCTGACTGAACTAATGAAATGTGCATATTATCAAATTTACTGAAGCTATTTACGAGGAGAGGAGGACTTTTGTGGGACCAATAGCGGGACGTAGAGATTAATGCGAAAAGGGTACGGAGAAGTGGAAGAAGAGGGTGAGTTTTAGTTTGGATGACTTTGTAGAAAAATCTATCACAGAGATATTGTCTTCGTAAGTGAAGGGGGGGCTCTAAACATTCTACCTGAAGGGCATTGATAGGTGAGCATTTCATAGCTCCCGTGATAATGCGCAAACACTTGGACTGGATCTTTTCCAACTTTGCGAGGGCAATTTTGTTGCATGGTTCTAGGAGAAAACTTGCATAGTCAAAGTGACTACGAACAATGGCATTATATAAAACTTTCTGGGATGTTGGATGAGCACCCCAGCGAACGCCGGAGAGAGCTCGCAGGACGTTAACGCCTTTTTCGCATTTCTTAGAAATATAATCTAGATGGTGTAGACCATTTAATTTGGAATCAAGAATAAGGCCCAGAAATTTAACTTTATCTTGAACTAAAATTGGTTCACTTTCAACAAAAAGGCTTATAGGTGGGATAATGCGCTTGCGGGAAAAGACTACTGCATGACATTTGGATACTGACAAACTTAGGCCGTGATTAGTTAGCCACTGATTTAAATAATGAAGAGCAGAATTTAAACGGGATGAGGCATCTGATAAGGCAGATGAACTGAAGTAAAGAGCGATGTCATCGGCATATTGAAGGATTTTGCAGAAACAACTCACAGAAGACGCTAAATCGTATGTATAGAGATTATAGAGTATAGGGCTTAAAGGGGACCCCTGGGGTAGACCCTTCCAAACTAAGCGAGATGAAGAAAGCGAATTTTGGTGGCGCACCGTGATAGAACGGGACATAAGCAAATTACAGATGATGTTGACCATCCTCACAGGGATACTCAGCTGTAGCAGCTTTTGCCTGAGTAGTGGTTTTGCCTGAGTAGTGGAAGTTGGACGTTGTCATATGCCGAAGCTATGTCTAAGAAGACACCAAGGACACTTTCATTTTTAGAGAATGCAATGCGAACGTCAGAAGTGAAAACACTAAGGCTATCCAGAGTACCCATACCTCTTCGAAAACCGAACTGGGAGCTGGATAAGATGCCTTTTGTTTCTAAGATCCATTCAAGGCGGTTTTTGATGAGGTTTTCCATGATCTTAGCTAAAACGGAAGATAGGGCGATAGGACGATATGAAGCAGAGTCTTTTGGATCTTTCCCAGGTTTCAGAATTGGGATAATGATTTGGGTTTTCCAAGACTCCGGGACTTGACCAGTAACAAAGAAGGAATTAATTAAGTTGAGGAAGAGTAATTTACAATTTGAGGGAGATTTGGAGATGAAGGAGTAAGGGATACCATCGATACCCGGGGCAGAATCACGTAAATGATCCAGGGCACACGTTAATTCCGAATAGGAGAATGGATCGTCGAATCTATCATTAGGGGTGGGAGAAGGGGAATCTGTAGTGGGAAGGCATTCAAGACTAGGAACGAAGGGGGGGGCTAATTTAGCTATGAATTCCTCCATCCAAGAGCTGGGATCATTAGATGAGAGATCGAGAGACTGATTGTCACAGGATCTACGATATATTTTAATTTTCTTCCACACAAGGGAAACAGGGGAGCGTGGGGATAGAGATTCGCAGAATGAGAGCCATCCACATCTTTTCTTTTTTGCCAATAATCTGCAAGTTCGTGCTGAAGTCCTTTTAAAATTTAAATAATTGGGCATGTCAAAATTGTACCGATATTGCAGGATTGCGGGTATGATTATTGTACGGTGGCGGGTAGACACTATAAGTTATTGAATAAACCAGTATACGGCTAACTCCCGCCTTTCATTGACGCTGCATTGGCGACGAGGATAGGATTTTTAAAGTTTTTTTTCATTACGCGTGCAATATCGTTATTATTATAAAGATGCCAATCGGCAAGTTAGAACCGTTCAGTGTAAGTTCTAAACAATGGCCGGCCTATATACGCCGGGTCAACCAATATATCTTACTCAACGACGTAAAAGATAACCTCAAAGTGCCGATGTTAATAACAATCGTAGGCGAAGAAACATATTCGTTGATGTGTGACCTGTGTTCGCCCGACTTTCCCGAGAACAAAACGTACGAGGCATTGGTAAAACTAGTTGCCGATCACTTGGAACCGCAGCGTTCTGAGATCGCCGAGCGCCACGTGTTTCGGCTGCGGCGACAACGTGCCGGCGAACCATTGATGGAATACTTACAGGCCCTCAAACATCTCGCAACAACGTGCAATTTTGGCAAATGTACAAAGTGTTCTACTCTTGAGGAAAATCTGAGGGACCAGTTTGTTTCGGGATTGACAAATGACGCCATGCGTTCAAGAATTTTTGCCGAAAGGAAAATAGAATATAAGGAGGCGGTGGAGTTAGCACTAGCTCTGGAGGCTGCAGAGAAGCACGCGGAGGTGAGCGGCAGCACGGTGCCGACTGCGACCTCAGGTGCCGGCGGCGAGGCGGGTGAAGACCTGCATTATACACGTGGAGGGCGAGGGCGCGCTCGGAGCTCGCGCGCTGCGGCCGCGGCTGGCGCCGGCGGTGCAGCGGGCGCGGGCGGTGCGCCTAGCGCGGGCGGTGCCACGGGCACACCGCGTGGCGGCTCAGCGACCCCGCAGTCATGCTGGCGATGTGGTAAGGCACATCGCTCGGAAAGGTGCCGTTATGTGAATTATAGTTGTGATGAGTGTAAACAAAAGGGCCATTTACGTGTGATGTGTAAATTAGTGAAAGATCGTGCAGACAGTCGACAAAATTATATCAGTGGCGAGGAAGACTCGGACGATATGTTTAATATTAATATTAGAGGTAAGGTTAATAAACCGTACTATATATATGTCGTCATAGATAACTTTGAGACCAAGTGTGAAATCGATACCGGTAGCCGCATTTCGGCTATTAATGAAGATCTGTATACTCGCAATTTTTCTCATAAGATTATTAAGACAGATAATTTAATGTTACGTAGTTATGCCGGTTCACGCATCGAATCGCTGGGTTATATAGAAGTGCAAGTTAGGTTAAGAGATGTAGAAGTCAAGTCCTTGCCACTTTACATAATTAAAAACGGAGCGTGTCCTTTGCTAGGACGAGACTGGCTGCGTGCTCTAAAAGTAAACCAAATAAACCTGTTTAAGATAACCGACGATGGATTCGTGAACCGTTTATGTGCTGAATTTCCGGAGGTGTTTACGGATAAGTTAGGGACTTGTAAGCGAGCCATTCGACTACAGCTGACTGATAACGAACCGGTTTATGTACGCGCGCGGTCTGTGCCACTGGCGCTGCGCGCTCGCGTCGAGCGCGAGCTGGCGCGCCTGGAGTCCGACGGTTCGATATACCGTGTTGACTATTCCGACTACGGAACGCCAATAGTGCCGGTTATAAAGAAAAACGGGGATATACGTATATGTGGGGATTACAAAATAACAATTAATCCAAAGCTCAAACGTGATTATTACCCCTTGCCCCGCATTGATGAGTTGTTCGCGAATTTAAGCGGAGGAGAAAAATTCACTAAAATTGATCTCACACACGCTTACGAACAGTGCTTATTAACAAAGGAATCTCAACCCTATACCGCCATTACAACTCATCTCGGGACATATGCCTATCACCGTACGCCTTACGGGCTAGCTTGCATACCCGAAAAATTTCAGAAATTAATGGAGGAAACCTTACGTGGAATCCCAGGTTGTGTGGTTTTTCTAGATGACATTTGTACAACGGGGGCTAATGATAAAGAACACATAAGTAATTTACGAGCTGTACTCGAAAGGTTGCGCGAGGCGGGTTTAACAGTAAAGCTAAGTAAGTGTAGTTTTTTACAAGATAGTGTTAAATACTTAGGATTTATTATCGACAAAAAGGGATTACGGCCAGACACTGCCAAATTGGAAGCCATTACCAGCGCACCCACACCAGAGAATGTAACCCAACTTAAAAGTTTCTTGGGAATGTTAAATTATTATGGCAAATTTATTAGCAATTTAAGCACATTATTATACCCATTACACAACTTATTAAAAAAAGATGTTCACTGGGAATGGAATCTAAGTTGTGAACAGGCGTTTAAAGAAGCTAAGCGTGTTCTCCTGGGCGAGCGAGTGTTAGCACATTACGAGGAGGGGCGGCCGCTCGTACTCGCGGTCGACAGTAGTGCGTATGGGCTTGGCGCGGTACTGGCTCACCGCTATCTCGATGGCAGCGAGCGCCCGGTTAGCTGTGTGTCCCGCACGCTCAACGCAGCCGAGCGGAACTACAGTCAACTTGACAAGGAGGCACTCGCGATATTGTTTGGTGTAACAAAACACCACCAGTATCTGTTTGGTAGAAGTTTCATATTACGCACGGATCATCAGCCGTTGACACACATATTTGGTGCTAAGAGTGGCATCCCACAGACCGCTGCCAGCCGGCTACAGCGGTGGGCGGCGCGCTTGGCCGCATACGACTTCTCTATAGAATTCGTGCGCTCGGCCGACAATGGACCGGCCGATGCTTTATCGAGGTTACCGCTGCCTCAGGAGGGACGCTTAGTGGACGCAGTCACCTACATCAATTTAATAGAGGAATCTTTTCCAATTAGTTTTAAGGATATTGCTAGGGAGACTGAAAAAGATACATTGCTATGCAAACTTAAAGGTTATGTCACATTTGGTTGGCCATTGACAGTGACAGATACAGAGAAACCGTATTTTGTAAGGAAACAAGATTTAACTGTAGAATTAGGATGCCTCATCTATAAATATAGAATTATTATACCAAATGCATTGCAAAAACAAATCTTAGAGGAAATACATGATGGGCATTTAGGAATTAATAAAATGAAAAATTTGTCAAGACATTATGTTTATTGGCCTAGTTTAGATAAGGATATAGAGGAGGTATGTCGCGCGTGCACAGCGTGCCGCACAGTGCGCGACGCGCCGCCACATGCGCCCCTGCATCCATGGGAGTTTCCACTGCATCCGTGGCAGCGAGTACATGCCGACTTCGCGGATTGTGGTGGAACACGGTATTTAATTATGGTAGACGCAAACTCGAAATGGATAGAAGCAATTGCTATGCGTAGAACGGATGCGCAGGCCACTATCGTGGCAATGAGAGCAATATTTGCTCGGTTCGGGTTACCATCATTACTCGTCACTGACAACGGGCCTCCATTTTTCTCACAGGAATTCAAAACATTTTGTACGAAAAATTGTATTAAACACGTTACCTCAGCTCCTTACAGACCGCAGGGAAATGGAGCTGCGGAAAATGCGGTAAAGACCGTTAAGAAAGCGATCAAACGTGCCTTGTACGAGCGCGAGGATGTCGCCACGGCACTTAGTAAATTTTTATTTAAATATCGCAACTGTGAACATGCAACCACGGGTGTGTCCCCGGCGGTGGCGTTACAAGGGCGCAGGCTCCGCGGGCGCCTTGACGCGCTGCGGCCTGACGTGTCATGTGTAGTGCGCGCTGCACAGGAACGGCAAGTAGCCGCTGCGGGAGGCACGCCACGCGCGCTGGCGCCTGGTGACTCGGTGCAGGCCCGTGACTACACCGCAAGGGGGGATAAGTGGTTGTCGGGAAAAATAGTCAATCAGACTGGACCGGTCTCGTACAAGGTAGACGTTGGACATGGAGTAGGTTGGCGTAGACATGTCGATCAAATTATCCCATTACATGACAAGAATCGCCATTCGTTATCTCGAACGAGCATAATTCCCGAGCGTAAAGATATATCCCCAGAGAGGGAAGTGTCCCCGGTCTGTGAGGAGGTAGAGGGTACGTTCGAAGATGCGTGTGACGACGTTGGTGTGAAGTCACAAACCAAGGGTTCTGAAACGGCATCTGGGCCGGAGACACCACCACCGCCGTCTAGTGCCTCTGCCCGTGCTCTGCGAGCTTATAACCGGGCTCGACCAGGAGCCACAAAATAAAATGCTGTGTTTATGTAATTATTGTTATAGTTTATTACAGTTAGTTTATAGTGTTAGTTTATAGTTAGCTAGTTTATACATTTCAGATTATGCTTAAGCTTAAGGGGGAGAAATGTACCGATATTGCAGGATTGCGGGTATGATTATTGTACGGTGGCGGGTAGACACTATAAGTTATTGAATAAACCAGTATACGGCTAACTCCCGCCTTTCATTGACGCTGCAAAAATGAGAGGCAAAGGTATTTTCAGCTTCTTTGCGTTTTTTAACGCTATCAGTGCACTCAGCATCCCACCAAGGAGGAGAAGGTATAAGGTGACGGGAAGAGTTTTTAAGGGGAATTGAGGAGTCAGCGGCTCGTGTCAAACAATTTACGAAGTCATTATAGAGGGCAAGGGAATTAGAGGGATTAATTTGAGGGAAGTTTTGAAGTTCTGACTCTAAGTGGGAAGAGAATTTAGACCAGTCAGCTTGGGGCAGGCGATATTTTTGAAGGGGTTGGATAGGAGGAGCATGTGAATGAGAGCTTTGTAATGAAATTAAGATAGGAAAATGGTCACTCCCAAATGAATTAGGGAGAACAGACCAGGAAAGTGTAGAAACTAAGGAAGGGGAAGTGAAAGAAAGGTCTGGAACACTAATATTTTGGATAGGGGACACCCTACGGGTAGCAGATCCATCATTAAGGACGCATAGGTTTCGATCATCTAAGAGATCTAGTAAAAAGCTGGAAGAGGGATCGTTACAATGAGAACCCCAAAGAGTGTGTCGGCAATTAAAATCACCTAACACAACTAAAGGGCTGGGGATAGAAGAAAGGATAGAATTAAATTCAGCTAAAATATTAGCATTGGGATGAGGGATGTAAACAGAAACAAAGGATATATCCATGGCTCTAACAGCTACTACATGTAGACCAGTATCATGGTGGGGGATAGGAATTTCAGAAAAGGTGATAGATCTGCTAACCAATAGGGCGCAACCCGCCCAGCCATCATCTCTATCGTCCCGAAGACACGCAAAACCGGGAACCCTAAAAAGGGAGCCAGGCCTAAGCCAAGTCTCCGACACAGCAAAGATAATGGGCTTATATCGGTTTATAAGGTAAATTAAATCATGTTTTTTCCTGCGGACGCTTCTACAATTCCACTGAAGGATGCTTTCCATTTTGGCGAGTCCAGGTAGTTAAGAGCTGTTCGACTAATATAACGACATTGTCCGGTATTGCGTCACCAAATTTGGATAACATATTAATAAGAGAGCATACAAGTAGTTCAATTAAATTATCATTAGGAGTAGGAAGGGGAGTGGTTTCTATGTAGGAGGAATTCAGAGCGCAGCCATTAGGCTGAGAAGAATTGGGGGTAGCGACCATTGACCTATGGACTTGGGTGTCATATGACTTTCCCAGCTCAGGTCTAGGTTTAGGGGAACGAAAAACTGTTTTAGTGTATGACGTCTTGGCAGGGGATGCGTATGGAGAAGAAGTAGGAGTATTATGAGGGGCTGAGTAGAATACATCAGGAGAAGCTTGTGATGGTCTAAATTGGGAGGGATATGCAGTTACATTAGAGTATGAAATTTTGGAACGGGGAAATCTTACGGAGGCCTCTCTATAACTTAAATTTTCCTGTGACATGATCGTTTTTATTGACTTTTGTCGTGTGTGTTCAGGGCATATAGGATCTGTGGCTTTATGATTTCCTCCTTCACACAATAGGCATGAAGCCTGTGAGTCCGGGACATCACATTTATCACCAGGGTGTGATTGAGCACATCGATAGCAGCGGGGAATGGATCGGCAGTTAATACTGATGTGTCCGAAACGTAAACACGTTCGGCATTGGATGGTGGGTAGATGGTAAATTGAGACAGGAAGGGAAGCATTATAACAGTAAACTCGCTCTGGCAGAACTTGGCCAGAGAAAGTTAACACAACAGTACCTGAAGGGGACCAAGAAACAGATTCTTCTCTCTTGTTCTTAAAATTAAGCCTTCTTGCCCTGATAACTTCCCCACAGTTCTGAGGGGTTTCGATTCCGTGAACTAGCTCATCTAGGGACCAGTCAGTGGGGATGTCTCTTACAACTCCCATGCGAGTAACATGAAAGCGTGGGATAGCAGCCAAGTATTTATGGTTCATTAGAATTTGACTGTTAACAAAATTATTTGCGTCAATGCGTGACTTAAAATCAAGGGACATCTTGTTACGGCCCATAGACTTGACACTGCCTTGGACTACACCTTTAAAACCATTATTAAATATAAATTGGGCAAACTTAAGGGAATTCAAGGATAAGCCTTGCTTAGGGTCTGTTTCCATTCTAGAGACAAACACTTTGAAGGGTGCTTTGTCACTCTCGCCATATATAATTTTAGAGTCGCTATCAAAACCTGGCCTCGTGTAAACAGACTGAATTGAGTCGGACGGCGGTTTATTCCTTTTGGCGTCAACGAAGATTTCAGAGCCCCCGGGGCGCTTTCTGATCTCGGGCCTTAACCGACTAACCTCAGAGTCTTGAGAGCACTCCACAACCTCCATATCCGGAGGTTTTTCTCCACCCCCATCAGGGGGATCTTCGGCACTCATTTCCCTGGGGAAATGAGTGCCAAACAAAACTTAGGATACTAACCTTATTACTAGGTACCAACACCAGACAACACAAACAACAGAATCAACACTAAAAACAAAAAAAATTGCAGATAAAATAAACTTTGAGGTTAAGAATCGCGTGTATTCTCTCCCTGACAATGACAGAATCAAAACGCATTCAATGAGATGGCAACTGATTTTGATGATTTTTTTTTGTGTGTAGATTCGAGAATGGTTTAGATTTACAATAATAATTAATTCATGTTTAGTAAATAAATAAATGTTCACCCGTGCGAAGCCGGGACGTGCCGGGGTCGTGTGTGTGAGATGTTAAAATAAAATCCGATTTCAAAATACTGTCACAATTTAATTTAAACCACAAACTTAATTTTATTTTACTAGGTATTTACGAAACATGGGCATTTCTTATGGTTAGCTTTGGTAAGCAGTCCAAACACAATTTTTCTTCCTTAGTGTTGTCTGGTTCCATATAGCGTTCTGGTTGCCCCCGGTTTCGGTTTAGTACCTATCTGGAAGCAGGGCGAACACACGTTATTTTTCCATCCCTTTGGTCTGGTTCTTCACAGCTTTGTTTGTTTGGAAGGCAGGTTAGAGGACGCACTAGTTTAGTTTTCCTTCCCTCGGTCTAGTTCTCAATAGCTTTCTTTATTTGGAAGACAGGCACAGGACGCACTAGTTTATTTTTTCTGCCCTCGTACTGGTTCTTCATAGCTTTCTTTATTTTGGGGGCAGGCACAGGACACAAACATTTTTTCTTTCTTTCCTACTGGTTCCTTGTAGGTTTTGGGTTTTTAGGCGTTCTGCTTTCTTAGGGCTTTCGAGTTTCTCAAGATTTTTTCTATTTGTGGTATTTACTTCACCTACATCTGTGACTTTACCAATTTCAAGTTTCGAGTTGTGATAGCATCTGAAATAGAAAAATATGACTTTAAAATTATTCTATAATTTCTGGATTCGTGTACATACCTACTGAATAAAATTCATGAGTAACAGATTGAATGTCGATCTCTTGAAAAATGAAGAAGGAGAGGAAGTCCAAAAAAAGATTATGGATGTGTCCTTAATGGAAAGAAAACGGAGTAATAATAGCACGAGTACGACTGAAAAAGTAGAATGGAAGAAAAATCGTGTTGCGCTGACCCCACATAATATGTGACCAGAGTAGCAAGATGATGATGATGAGATTGCGCGTCGATGTCCGTTAAACCGGTTATAGTGAGTATTTCACCAGCATGCAGAACCGGTACCGCTCCAGCAGTAAGGCCTGTATTTCTCGGGATTTACTATATAACAGGAACCGGTTCCCTATAATTCATCAGGTCAAACCTTAATTAAAGTGAGAGATTCCGGAGTGAATGAAAAAATGATGATGAGTTTTGAGTTAGGTAAGTATCGCTAGTAACTTACAATACACATTTCACCAGTTCATAGGTTTGAGAAGTAATGTAATCTAATAACTGGATCATATTTCTTATCAACAAGTGTCAACAAGCTCCAATTTTCGCAAATGGTGGTGAACATTTCCCCAAAATTGCCTTCATGTCATATTTTCGACGGCTGTGCAGGAGTCATGAAGATGTAAGATAGCAAAGAAAATGCCATTGCCCAACCTAACCAGCACATTTTTGAAGTTTTTTTTTTATAATTTTTAACTTTTAAGAATTTTTAAAGCATTTATATTTTTTATACGAAAGGATGTGAAATGAAAGTTTCATGACAGAATAGTTTATTTTTCTGGAATATTTTTTGCTGTCAGTTTTTGGCTGTGGTTTTTCATTGGCTATTAAATGGTATGAAAAACTTTTTGTTCAGTCGCAAATTCGAGAAATATGTAAAGGGGTGCTAAACGAGTTAGGCAAGTATAAACTGAAAGAAAGCATACCTTTACCTGCAAGAGTCAATCTTAAAAAAATCTCATCTAGGATTTGCAGTGGTCAATTGGCTTCTAGCGAGAACGGTCGCGTCATACACGTTCTTGCACAAGTTCGCGCTCGTGTAAAACTGTTGACGCAGCAACATACTCCGGCGCGTCTTGACACGGTCGCCGCGATGACCTACATACCGCCCTAAGTGAATCATGTGTAATTGTGCAAATAAACGATAAGTTATAGTTTTTAATACTATACTACTCAATTATGTCTTCACCAAACAAAATAGTTCTCAAAACTGAACTCGAGCATAAGTTGTACAACAGATACATCGAGGAACAGAATGAGCGCCTCGAACTACAAAAACTAGTGAAAGACCTCAGTGGTCAGATAGAATCTCTGCAACAACAGCTGAAACTCATTCAGGAGCAAAAGAATGTTCCTTCACAGAAGGAACAGTCAACGAACGACAAGCCCCAAAATGCAGTCGAATATGGGACTGACGAGGAGGAACTTGCCCGAGAAACCGAATGGGTACGACAAAAAAGTAGGAAGAAAAGGAAACTGAACACTTCGCTATCTCCTCCTTCTCAAGGAGGAAACTTAAATGAATCTCAGGCCGGCACGAAACCCGAGAAACCAAAAGAAAAGAGGGCACCACAACCTCCACCAATCATAGTCGAAAACATCAAGAACTACCAACAGTTCTACGACCTTCTTTTGACTAGTCTAAACGGTGATTCATTCATTGTAAAAATGATGAACGGGGAAACGGTTAAAATAAACGCCAAGGATGAAGACTCATATCGAGCGGTATCAAAATTATTGTTGCAAAATAACTGTCTCTGGCACTCGTATGAGAATAAACAGGACAGACCGATACGAGTTATGGTCAAAAACCTGCACTCATCATGTCTGCCGAACAGAATAGTCGAAGAGCTGAATGCTAAAGGTTATAAAATTCAGGATGCCGTAAATAAACTAAGCTGGAGGACTAAGGAACCTCTTAACATGTTTATGTTATCATTCCAAAAAGATGAGAACATAAACAATATCTACGGTATTAAGGCCATATTAGGTTGTAAGGTAGACGTACAGCCTTTAAAAACATCAAATTTAATTCCTCAGTGCAAAAGGTGTCAAGCATATGGCCATACACAAAAATATTGTTCAAAGGAACCAAGGTGTGTGAAGTGCACTGGTAAACACCTCACCAAGGACTGTACAAAATCAGTAGATACAAAACCTAAATGTGTTCACTGTGGCGAGCCTCACCCGGCTAACTATAGAGGATGTATTGTAGCTAAAGAACTACAACAAATGAAAAATAAAGCCTCCAAAAGAAAAGTAGCTACGCCTAACATCCCGGCCTCTGGTGCTGAGAGACAACAACCATCACGTTCTACTCACAGAAAGGTAACAAATAATGTGTCCTTTGCGCAAATGACAAAAGGACCGCAACCACAGTCACAGCCAACGGTGCTCCCAAATTCTGTAAGTACTAATACAGATGAAAATATTAATAAAATTTTAAGCATGTTAACTTCTTTTGACCAAAGGTTGAGGAACATAGAAAGTAAACAATTACCTACTCATTCAAACCAAAAATGAAAAACACACTAAAAATTATGACGTGGAATGCAAACGGACTCCTGAAACACCGAAACGAGTTGCAGGCAGTCTTAACAACAGAGCAAATTGATGTATGCCTCATTTCAGAATCTCATTTTACGAGAGAATCTTTTATTCACATAACAGGCTATAACATATATCACGCACTGCATCCCAACAACAAAGCGAGTGGTGGCAGTGCCGTCATTATTAAAGATAACATCTACCATTACTTGGAACACAAATGCGAAGAACAATTTGCACAAACTGTAGCTGTTGTGGTCAGAACCAAACATCATGATATTACCATATCAGCTGTATATATTCCACCTAAGTATGCGCTGAAAACAGAGCAGTACAGGAATCTATTGAAAGCTCTAGGAAACACATTCATATTTGGAGGTGACTTTAACGCAAAGAACACACATTGGGGGTCTAGGCTAACTAATACGAAGGGTAAGGAATTGCTATGTGCTATCAGAGAAATCAAGTGCAATGTGATTTCAACGGGCAAACCCACTTACTGGCCTACCGATATTAGAAAAACACCAGATTTGATAGACTTCTTCATTTATAAGAATTTGTCAGCTGCATACCTTAACATAGAAGAAGGATATGATATGCATTCTGATCATTCACCCATTATCTTAACTCTAAGCGAGACAATAATACAAAAAGAAAGCAGTCCAACCTTAGTGAACAAAAACACTGACTGGGAGAGCTTTCAATTTGATTTAGACCACTGTATAGACCTCAAAGTATCCCTCAAAAACAAACAGCAAGTAGATGACGAAGTAGCAAAATTTATTACCGACATCCAACGTTGTGCCTGGCGAAATACACCTGACATGAAAAGAAGAGTTGCAACTCAAAGATATCCACTGGAAATTAGAAATCTAATAGCCATAAAGCGAGTCCAGCGACAAAAGTGGCAACAATTTAGATATCCGCCTGATAAAACTCTGCTAAATAAACTCACAAAAAGGTTAAGTAGAGCAATTCAGGAATTTCACGATGAGACAACAAATGATTACCTTAGTCAACTGTCAAGTAATGGCACATCTGATTACTCACTATGGCAAGCCACTAAAAGCTTAAAAAAGCCTATCAATCACGTTTCACCTATTCAAAAACCAGATGGCGAATGGGCCAAAAATAATGAACAGAAAGCGACTATATTTGCAGAACATCTAGAGCAAACTTTTCAAACGAACAGCGAGGAAAGCTCTGAAAATATAACACTGGACGCGACTCACCATGACAACATAGAAATAAAACTTGTTACTCCAAAAGAAGTTAACAACATTATCAAAAATTTGGCAAAAAGGAAATCTCCGGGATACGACCTAATCACTGGAGAACTCCTACATAATCTGCCACGTAAAGCAATTGTGAAACTTACAACCCTTATCAATGCCACATTTCGGTTAAAACATGTGCCTAGTATGTGGAAAGTTGCTGAAGTTATCATGATTCCTAAACCTGGAAAACCACCTCGAGAAATAACATCATACAGGCCCATATCACTCTTACCAATTATATCCAAATTGTTCGAAAAACTACTACTCAGGCGTTTAAAACCTATTATAGAAGACAGAGAACTGATTCCCAACTACCAATTCGGTTTTAGAGAAAAACACTCCACAATAGACCAAATACATAGGATAACCAATGTTATTGAAAAAACATTAGAAGATAAGAAAGTTTGTTCTACAGTATTTCTAGATGTAGCTCAGGCATTTGATAAGGTATGGCATGGAGGCCTAATATATAAGTTAAGTAAAATGCTCCCAAAACAATTTGTGGATATTTTGGAATCCTATTTAACTGAGAGGACATTTAGAGTGAGACATGAGGATGCTTATTCAGATATCAAACAAATAAAAGCTGGTGTACCGCAAGGAAGTGTTCTTGGACCTATCCTGTACCTATTGTACACCTGCGATATCCCTGAAACCAATAACAGCGTCATTGCTACTTTTGCAGACGACACGGCTATCATGGCTACAGGTGTCACTCACACAGAAGCAGTGGAGAAGGTACAAACTGCCGTTAATGCCATCACCGATTGGACAAAAACATGGAAAATCAAATTAAATGAATCTAAATCGACACATGTCGACTTCACAAACCAAAGACCTAATTATACACCAGTATATATTAACAATCGTGTAATACCACACGAAAATACGGCAAAGTACTTGGGCATGACGCTAGACGCAAAACTTCGCTGGAAGGCTCATGTCAAAAAGAAACGCCAGGCGTTAGACCTTCGCTATAAAAATATGTACTGGCTACTTAGCAGACATTCTAACTTGTCAGTGTATAACAAAGTACTTTTATACAAGCAAGTACTCATGCCAGTATGGACATACGGCATTCAACTTTGGGGATGTACAAAACGGACTAACGTTGATATCATACAAAGATTCCAAAATAAGGTACTTCGGGCTATAGTAAATGCTCCCTGGTACGTCAGAAATGATGACATCCACCGAGACCTTGGAGTGGATCTTGTAACTGAAGTTATAAAAAAACACGCCGAAGCACACGAGCAGAGGCTTCTTCATCATGTGAACGTCGAGGCTATCCAGCTACTTGACACCACAGACATAGTGAGAAGACTAAAAAGAACTAAACCATTTGAGTTAGTTTAGTAAAGTTAGTGTAATGCAGTGCAGTGCAGTGAGTGCTTCGCTACGTTTAAAGAACACGTGAACAAAGTGTCTTTCAACTTAATAGAGACTATAAGAAAAGTGCCAATGGACACATTCTTAATTTTGTATAAGCTTTAGCAAATTAAGTTAAATTTAAATTACTTATTAGCCTCAAGGTCTAGATTGTAATTGTATGAGTAACCGTTTATTAGCGAGTACTTCATAATGAAAAAAAAAAAAAAAAAAAAATCTAGGATTTTAAAGCCATAGCTCTGCATAGCTACAGGAGCACAGGTCTAAGAAAACACCCACATTATGAAGTTATGCACGATAAGTTTATATTTAGGCGCTTTGCACATGGAGCAACTTAAGTTGAGGCAACTTAAGCAACTTTAAAAGTTTCCTGTAACTAGTTAATAGTTGCTACAACGTTTACGGTTGCAACAATTTTATGGCAATCTGTGAGCAACTTTCATAACCGAGTTGCTCAATCTATTCCAGTGTGACGATGAATATCGAAGAAGCAGCAATTGCTCTAATTTTATTACGTCGTCGCCGTCTACGTTAACTTTAAAAATCGATATAATTTTTAACAGATGCTAGTTGCGGCAATTAGCAACTAACTTAGTGCATGTTTACGTACAGGCGGGGCGTCGTCGTCGCGCGGCGCGTGCTGCGTTTTTAATTCAAACACATGGCGATGTATGAAAAAGTTAACGATTTCAAACGTCGATTTTACGAGAAGCATTTTTCGCTCGTTAGTTTAAAATGCAGCGTTTGTTGCGGTGGACCCGTCTCTCAGTAAATTAATAAAAAAGCACGAAACGAGCCTTTTGCATTCGCCGCGCGACGCGCCATGTCTCCGTAAACGAGCCCTCAGTCATCGATTGCAGCAACTGAAAACTGTTGACGATTGCCGGAACTCGAAACTCGAGTTGCTATGTGTGCGCAGTCCAATTGAAATATATGTAAACAGCTAGTTGCCAGTTGCCATGTTGCTGCAATAGTTGCTCCATGAGCAAAGCGCCTCAATATTAATCATCATTCTCCTGCCCTTATCCCAATTCATTTGGGGTCGGCGCAACATGTCTTCTTCTTCCATACTTCACTATTTCTCGTCATCTCAGCAGTCACCTCCTTTCTAGCCATATCATCCTTCACACAGTCCATCCATCGTTTCTTTGGCCTTCCTCTCCTTTTATAGCCATCTACATTCATACTCAACATTTTCCTCACAACATTTCCTTCATTCCTTCGCATCACATGTCCATACCACGACAATCGATTACCAATCAACTTTTCATTCACTGGCGCCACTTTCAGACTTCCTCTTATGTACTCATTCCTTATTTTATCCTTTCGCGTCACACCACACATCCCTCTTAGCATTCTCATCTCAGGCCTTTCATTTATCCCTTTTGTGGCCATACACGTTATTCTGATCCATACACGACAGCAGGTCTAACCATGTCTTATAAACCCCTTGAGTTTAAGGGGAATGCGGGAGTCGCATATTGTTCCCGTGACCTGCCGCCATTTCATCCATCCAGTGCTAATTCTGTGCTTCACACTACGATCTATTTCGCCATCGCTTTGCACGAGTGAACCGAGATACCGAAAGTCGGGGCAATAATATTATTGGGCCTTAAATTATTATGTTAATAATGATTCCAATGATGTAACTTACTGGTAGCGAGCTAACTAACGTAATTTCGGAGATAACGTCGTTTTAATTGTTAAAACGGGAATTTTGGTGGACGTTGGCGGCCATTTTATTTTCGCGGACCGAATCGGCGTTTGGACAGACGAGGGGAGTCCTCTATAATGTGATCAAAAACTTGCAATTACGAATATTGAAACATTTTTATTCGCAAGTACCTACTTCATGCAATAGATAGCTGTCGAGACACTAATAAAAATGCATAAACATATTTTATTGTTCACCCACCATTAACGCTCTCTGTGTTAGTCAAAACGTCTGGCAGTATGGAGTGTTGCTGTTGCCATCGGTGAACTCCCGCCAAAATTTTGGCGCCATTACACGAGTGAATTGTCACAGAGGTTATGGTGCGTTATAATTTGGTTTATAACCCGACACTACGCTGTTTGGGCAATGCAATTAGTGAATATGGCCCGATTCTTCATTTGCTTTTTAAACAGGGTGGAAGGAACATTACACGATTCAAGCTTTTCTCTCCTCACACTTTGTGCCAATTTACATGAGAAGAAAATGCAGCTCCATAGAGTTTTTTAGTACTTAGGTACCGTACCTTTAGATATGCATGATATAGCATACGATTAAGTACCTAGTGTTCTAATCATTATAGTTGAGTAAGAATAAAGTAATAAAAATAAAGATTACTGTATTAGACGCGGTTGACCGAGTCTTTCGCATAATAATATCTACCTTTATATGAGCATCAGCGTTAAAAAACTGTTTTCCATAATTAAGTATAAATAGAGGGCTTTATTAGCACTTACCTACTTGTGATACGTAAAGGTAAATACGACCTGTAGGTACCTATTGGTTATTTTATTTTTAATGCCAAGTATGAAGTTGGAACCTACGGTTAGAATATTGTTAATTATGTAGGACAACGTATGTTATTCCAGTGTTTTTTCTAACTGATGCTAGATATTGAAGGAAATCAGAATCGATTTAAAAATTTAGTCGATTTTCTAAAATCGGACCTGTCAACACTGTCTTTATTCAGATAAAAACGTAAATCAGCGACACAATAAAATAATAAACGCATAAACAACGTTATATTAAACTATGCAAGGGATGGCACGCCACCCTATTTTTCGGGCCATTCAACAGTTTACGTCCGTTTTAATACGACTGCTACAAATTGGTATACGTCATAAATTACAGAGTGAAGACGCGGACTACTCCCCTTGTCTTTGGGATGCGTTCGTATTAAGAGAATGAATTGAATTGATACTTTTTTTTTGGTATAATTGAGGACTCAAATTCGCCTAGAAAAATACCTACTTCTGAATGTTACTAACATAAAAGCCTCGAGAACAGTCTGTTTGTTTTCTGTTTATTACACAGACAAAGCTATAGTTGACAAGAGTATCAACTTTAGGATCATAAAATATCTACTTTTTGGGGTCCCTTAGGTCCTGTACTATTTCCTGCAGAAGCCGGATCTCAGTCTAGATTTAAGCATTATTTCTAATTCAACAAGTCATCGGAACCACAGTAGGCCATAACGCCCATATCCCAACAACACCAAAAACATTCCAAAGTCATCAGATAGAAACATGTTGGCATTTGGCGACCAAACAGTGGCATCCCTCCCAATTATTGACATGCTTTATTGCGCTTCCTATCGAGGCGCGCTTTTATCAACGTATGTCGCTCCACCCGATACAACCACCAAACTTACCCTTCATTCATGCACGCTAAAATGATCCTTACTACGTGAAGATAAAGGTGGTTAGGCCAGCAACAACTTCAGTGTTATTTCTACTTAATTTGATGGCAAAAGTTTCTATATCGAACTCATTTATACTTCCGAACATTATCAGTAGGGGTTCGCGCGGATTCGACGGCCAATGGACTCTCAAGATTGATATCTTAAAGTAAACATGCGACTGTCTATTTGTATACGTTTTACGACATTTGGCGGACAATAATTTGGATTTAGTTAATTTGATCGTTAAGCGTTTGTGTGTGGGGAATTAAAAGTGCAATAAAACTGATAAAATAACTATATAAAGTTTAGTTTGACACTTCTGTTAGATTAGTAAGTTGTTACTATTTTTAGACTTCTTCAAGTATTTGGAGCTGAATTTGAACTGAAATTTAGTTGCCGTTGATAGCATACGAAATCTTAAACTTAAACATACGAAAGTGTGTCTAGTTACATACTAACTCTAGCATTAGAGGTGGATAATTCACGAAAACCAGCCATTTTTAGGTGACTCACTTGGTTACAGACTTTTTCAAATCAGCCTGAGAAGAGCAATGTTTAGTGAAAGTGAGTTTGGTGATGTTCCTTTAAATTGCTACAGATGTTAATTTAAATTCTTATTCCGTAACAAATAAAGATACAGTGTTCGCTCACCGCACCGACTGCGTGTGACCGCGTTCATCCGCATTGACATCACCAATCACTCGATTCAGTTTGAGCGGCCGTGCGTTATAAATCGACTAAATCGGCTACCCCTAGTCCGCCCGCTTGTGTACCGTGAACTCGACTAATTTCTTTGTTGTTAGGCACACGCACCGCACTAGTAATCAGTTGATTCTTTGTCACGGACGGTTTTTTTGAAAAAAGAATACACATTGTTGATTCTGAACGTGTTGTCTTGCAGTCCGAATAGATTGTCATTTTAAAAGGCCGGCTGGCGAAAATGCCCATCGTATTTTTTTCTAATATTTTGTCGAATGGTATATTTTTCAAAAACGACAAATATGAACATAAAAAACATTACCTTCTTGCAATACGATTTTTGAGGTGTTCATTGAGTTACAGGCTTCCGTTTTCCTTCTTTTCCTTATCGTGTGGTGCCGCCCATGGATCTCTGACTTGTCTTTCGTTTTCCTGCAAAATCGATATCCACGTTTTTAACATTAGCACTTTTGGGCTTATACAGTGCATGTTTCCTTTTATTTCTTAAATATCAAAGGGTAACTTTTTGTATCAATTCAACTAACGTTTAGTCAACACTCGTAATGTCCTTATCCATTAAATCCACTTAGGAAGCCCCATTTACCCCTTATGGCATCATACGCAAGTGATACCCATACATATTTAATATTCCCTTGAATGCCCTGTCCGGCTACTTACAAATGTCGCCCCTACACGTTTCTGTTCTCGACACACGTCGCTAGCAATAATCGTTTAGCTTGACCGAACATTGGTAATTTGTTGCGTTCCGCTCCTCTAGCGGTGCAGGTGACATTGACATTAATTCAAGAAAAAAAAATCATCTGTCATTTTTCGGTTTTGGAGGTAGGTAAAGTTTTCAAGATGGCGTCGGAATTGAATTAAATAATTTTACTGTCGATTTATTGGTAAGTCTTTTGTATCTTCTATATTCTAAGTTTAAAAGATTTGCCCTAAAACTAGGTAGGTACGTCGCGACGACAAATAAATTAAATCTTTATAAATCGTGTCAGAGTTATTGTACCACACGAAATAATCCACATGATATACCTCCTCGCTAAATTGTGCAGTGTGATTTTGAACAGCAATCTCCAAGTTTTTACCCGATGTTCTCACTCGGGAACTATTCAAAAGATTTAACAGGCTGCCAGCAACGACTCGCAGTAACCGCGGGAAAAGCGGCAACAAAAACTGGTATCGAGACCAGAATGTAGCAACGAGAGTTCCTAGTACCTAGTGCTAATTTAATGTAGGTATGTTACCCGAGGCTCGAAATATGTTGTATCCGACATATTTATGGTATAAATGGTTGCACCTGCCCGCGACCCTGTAGGTCGCTGATACCAATCGGAATAGATAACATGGTTTTTATTGCAGTTATAATTATCTTTATTTGGTCACCCCATCACACGCTCGATAGTTTACAGTTCATTGGTTTTGGAAAAAACGGCCATTTTTACGACGTAAAGTGTCGCTGTTGACTTGTGAACGTGATGACGTTTTATAATTATTGTAATAGTTCAGTTGGGGTACTTGGGGTTGAAACGATCGGATCGGATGTTAAATAGAAAAATTGTATGGTGTTTTTTTTTTCAATAATTGGTCGTGTATGTTTGCCCAGCGATTATCTCAAGATATGTAAGTAGGGTTGATAGAATACATCTACTTTATTTAGTTATACCAAAAGTCAGCCTCAATAGCCCTTTTATTAATAAATAATTAATTGGGGGCGAGTCTGTTGCCGTCATACCTACAGACTCCGTGGCTGCTTCTGAGAAAAGTACTGGAAAAGTGTTATTGCGTACTGAGAAATTCCTGATGGAAAATCAGGAATAACACTTTTCCCGACCTGGGAGTTGACCCTAGGACCTCTTACTCAGTCAGCAGTCGAGCTTGTGAGTGACCACTAGACCAACGAGGCAGGCCTTTTTACAATAAAATTAAATTTATTTATTTTTATTAATCATAACTTTTAATTTTCAAAAAAAAAAGTTATTATAGACTTATTAAACATGAAACAAAGATTATCAGGTGATTAATTAAAAACAATAGCATTCAACATTTTATAATTGAATACGCTTAATTTGAATTAGGTAAGTAGGTATTAGCATTTAAACAATCGTTTATTTATGGCTCGTAAAACTAACGAGGGGCACATCAATTGTTTTATTGATCCTTTTTATGTCATTTTATAATTAGGTAACATAGGTACAACTAGCAACGATATTACGATAGGTACACACGTTGTTAAGTATATAAATTGATTTAATTATAATTAGATTTTACATATTTTAATAGTTACATTTTACAATTCGCACATGACAGGTACGGTATAAAATTCTGAATGTAGGGTCTTAATAGGAGGTCAAATTAAAGATAAAAACACTCAAAAGTGAAAAATAAACTTGAGAAGAATAATCAGTTTCTGAAGTCGGTGACAAAAAAATGAAATCAAAGAAACAAAAGTCACCGACTTCAGAAACTGATTTATCTTCTCAAGTTTATTTTTCACTTTTGTGTGTGTTTTTTTTTTAAGTCGGTTTTATTTTTTGTAAAAAAGTTTTTATTTTTCACTTTTTAGTGGTTCACATGTACTTACCCCTTCACAACGTACCGGCGTGATGT
The DNA here is from genome assembly GCA_949775195.1 of Diarsia dahlii. Lineage (NCBI taxonomy): Eukaryota > Metazoa > Arthropoda > Insecta > Lepidoptera > Noctuidae > Diarsia > Diarsia dahlii. The sequence continues at coordinate 5,421,949 of OX459210.1, read as the reverse complement.
TATGTTATGAACTGGTGTAAATAATAGACAGACAATATGAGATTTCAGCAATCCCAGTCCATTTGCTATCATTTATTGAGGAGTTCCGTTGCCTATCTCCGAAGTTCTTCATCAGATCTTCACAAAATAGTTTTTATAACCTTTGTAGTGAGTACAGGCGTGATATTATGTTGTGTGATGGCGTAAACAATGCTTAGATATGCTATAGCAACAATCGCGGTTAATCTGCTTTTATTTATTGAAGAGTTCCCCCGATTTCTACAAGATCCCATCATCAGATATTGAAATGGTGACAATGGGACCACACGGAAAGCACCAGCTTTCAAATGAAAAAAGAATCATGAAAATCAGTTCACCCAGTCGCAAGTTATGAGCTAACAAACATAAAAAAAAAATACAGTCGAATTGATAACCTCCTCCTTTTTTTGAAGTCGGTTAAAAAGGTAGGTAACTTGTAAAGGACTAGGTCACAGATTACCAGATACTACACTCCATGTACTTACGCGCGCTAACTACCTACCGGGCGCCGGTCTACCTATAGACCATAGCGCAGAGGGTTGTGAACAGCCGCGCGGCGCGTACAAACGCAATATTATAGTAATCTGTGCATACGCATATTATATTTCGGTCGACTTGACGTGAGTTTTGAAATCCTAAGAAATGGCTATAACTGGTGTATTATGTGCAGTGGATGGATGTAGATCCAGCAAGAGAAAATATGAATGAAGAAGAAGAGAAGTTTTATTTAGTTATGAAAAAATGTACTTATTTACCTACAATTATTTAATTAAATGATAAATCCCACTTAACTCCCCTTGCCCTTGTTTCCCCCAATATTTCTTATTAAAATTGTTTGTTCGATTTCGAATATTCTCTGCGTTAAAGTTTAACAATCGGGAATATAAAGAAGGGAAAAAAAAATAATAACATCAAAATAAAACACAATCAAAATTAACTAGGTAGGTACCTATTCTTTTTAAATAATTATATATTTCGTTTTTATACCTACTTATTTTTTAAAACAATTAATATTCTGATACATAAAAATACATGTTTTATTTTATAAATTATTCTACAAATCCCTACTAAGATCTTTGTCGACAGAGGCAGCCCTGGCAATTCATAATATCCACGCGGCGGCGTGCATCTACAAAGCAAAACTCACTTTACGTTTGTAAGGTTAGTTAGGGTACATTTTCGTTCGCAGCGTCTATCGACTTGAAAGTTTAGGCTATTATAGCTGTAGGCATTGAACATTTTGTATGGAGTGTAGTATCTGGTAATCTGTGACTAGGTACCTTTACAAGTTGGTATGAACACCGATTTCTCTGACGGTCGAAAAATTTTCAGCCCTATCCGTTGAGATATAAGGTTGCAAAGAGGTCGGCCGCGGTAATACTTAGATGTATTTTCAGAATCTCAGAGTTAGAATCATTTTAATTTTTAAATCAGTGACTTGCAGGTTTTGGCAAGAGCTAGTGAAACATCGATTTTTTTAAGCTTTTGAGTGACAATCCCAAGTCACAAAATGGTGAATCAAAACATAGAGAGGAGACCAGCATGATCGAGAACCTTAAATTCGAAGACATTTGACCAACTTACACTGCTGGGCCCGCATTCTGGAGGATCTATTTAAGTCACGAGTGAATAGGCTTCTTCTGGGCCAGCTCGTTCCATCGTCGACCTCATCTCTGTCATTAGGGCAAGATTGCGGTCAAGAGTAAGCCCATGTCAAATAATAAAAAGAAGTATTTGGCCTGCGGCCTAGCAGTGGAAGAATTCTAGACTGATTATGTCATGTTAAATCAGATTTTCATTCTATTTAAATATGTTTAATCTATCCTAAACTTCATCACCTCTTTTCACGCACAGATAGTTAAAAACAACTGTCAAAAAAACATAGTTTCGTGCACGAACTATCGCCCTTCGCATTAGGCCTAATAGCTGATGCGTTTGCCTTATTTAAAAAAACAAAAAGTCCGCGGCATTGACAGACGGGGCTCGTTAAACGTTGACACGGAATTTTTCATTTTTCACCAAAATGTTACTTTTTACCCCTATTCTGAGTGATTGCTGTAATTTTTGGGCGAATCTTTAGCGTAGGGTTGGCAATTTGAATTCCAGCTTCGTATCGAATAAGGTTTTTTTTTAACCTTTGGGTTTAAATTGGTTTAGGTAGAGTTTACTGACGGTCTGCGAGTTTTCTTTTCAAGTTTTTACCCTTATGTCCTTAGTAATGTGATGATACTTGTTGATAGATATGGTCTAAGATAATTGCTAGTGACGGGCCATAAAACTAATCGCCGACCACTCACTAACCACGTACAGTGTTTTCATAATTAATTTACCTCTGCATCAGCAACTTAGGTTATTTAAAGGTGTACATAATCGTACACCTACATTTAGCCAGTTATGTTTAAATCCCATCTAATAGCGGTTTATTACCATCAACCAGCACAAGCCCAGACTACATGGCTGATATTGAGGAATTCCTGACTGGAAAACCCAATAACACTGCCCGACGACGAACAAATCCAGAACTTGCACTTACGCATTCGACCACTAGACCACCAAGGCAGTCCTTTCGATTCAAATCGAATAATCCTGAATCATGATATCGATATAAACTCGCGTTCCCACCGCTCCCTAGCGGCAGATAATCACACTGCCATTACGTGTGTGTCACGCGAACTATACCGTAACTATTTCAGTAGATAGTTGATCTAACTTCAGAATTATCAGTTACTTACTAAAGTTCATCATGTGTCGCTTATTGCTCTATTATTTAAGTTTTTTTTATTTGGCTGTGTCGTTAGAGGTGAATGATTATCTTTATTTGTTTGTTTTTCTTTTTTTTTGCCTTTGCTTTCCTGGTCTATGCTCGGGCCGGTTGAAGTGTTACTTAGTTAGCAGGCCGGAGTCTGGATTTATGACCGGTTGATGCTAATAGACTTGTCGCTATCCTTACATACCATCGGTGGCCAAATTAATAGGGACAGTAATAAGATTTTTGAATTTTCGAGTTTAAGTTGATTTGTGTAATAAATGATTGGTTGTAGGTCTCATAAATATTTTTTATTGGTATCTGTGTTCTATTGGGATCACAAAAACTCCAAAATATATACAAAACTGTTTAATAATAATCAGGTAAAAAAATATTTATATAAATAAATATTTGGTGATGCCACCCTTTGTTGAAATGAGAGCTTCTATGCGTCGCGGGCATGCTCTCAATATAATGTTTTGCATCTTTCTTTCATTTGGCATCATAATGCCGTTCTCTGGTGAGAGTTTCTATAAGTTGCTCTTTGGTGGTAAACACTTCTTTGGCAATGGCCCCTTTGATGAGTTCCCACATGTTCTCAATGGGATTCACGTCAGGTGAATTCCCCGGCCAAGGCAAAGTAGTGACATTTTTTTCAGCCATAAATGCATTAACACTTCTGGCTTTGTGGCAGGGTGCTGAGTCATACATAAAAATGTATTCAGCATCATCAGGGATCCATTCATTGACCTGCGGCAGTAACTGGATTTCTAGTACTCGCTTGTATTGGTCTTGTTTCATCGTTCCTTCTGCGATGTATCGGCGCCCAATGCCTTTGGCTGAGATGACACACCACACCATAATACTAACCGGGTGTTTAACTCTCTCTACGAGGCAATCGGACGTGGTATCTTTCACCAGGGCGTCGTCTTACAAAATACATTTTGTCGATCAAAATGGAAAAGTTGATTTGTCGGAAAAGCACATCTGCAAATTAACAGAATGAATAGTAGAAAAGTTATCGACTAATTGTATTATTCAAAAAAGTTATACTTATTCGACTCCGATCTGTGACAGTCATATTTCGATGTTGTATAGCCCATTAGAGTCGTTTCTTCTTCATACTGTAGGACAGGCGTGGTTTTTTTAAGACCGCCGTCCCATCTTGTTCTCTTCGACCAACCGCCTCCGCATTGTCCTCTCCGAAATCCTTACACCCTCGTCGTTCATCATCGTAGTCAAATGAACAACGCTCTTTTTAGGATTTTCGAGGCAGATGTTCCTAATCCTTCGATCGGTACGAAGTGTGGTGATCCTTTTGCTGCCACATTTGCTAGCACGATTTGCCACAAGAGGCTTTTTATTGTCAATTTTAATTTTTATTCGATTGACGATAGACTTCAAAACCCCAGCCATAGCTGCTATGTCTCTCTGGGAATGAGTGGAGGGCACTAACAATGTTAGTATCTCTCTACATTTTCTTGTAGAGGTGTCCAAAGCCTCACCCATACTAAAAAGTAAAAAAATTGAGGATATTGCGTCTAACCATGAATAAAATGTAAATCAATAGACAAAACATAGCAAAACTATTCTAATACGGAGCATTACTTACCTTTTGATTATTTTAATCAAAATATTTGGTTAAATCAAATGAAAAAATAACAATTTGACAATACAAACATATTTACTGCGAACCGCGCTTTTTAACAGACAATGATGAAATTAGAAGGAACTTTACAAAATTAATAAATGACGCACGGATTCACTGTGTTGCCACTTGACAAAAACAATAATAATACCAGTAGCTATATCAGATAAAATAACCCTCTAAATGAAACATATTTTTTTCAAATATACATACTAAACTATGACTTACATAAAAATGAGCACTGTCCCTAATAATTTGGCCACTTATTGTAGTATAAAACAAAGTCGCTATTTTTGTCTGTTTGTCTGTATGCTTAAATCTTTAAAACTACGCAACGGATTTTGATGCGGTTTTTTTAATAGATAGAGTGATTCAAGAGGAAGGTTTTAGTATATAATTTGAACGACATCCACGCGGGTGAAGCCGCGGGCATCAGCTAGTTACATATATATTATGAGACTGTACTAAAATTAGCGAAATGTGGGTATGTATACATGCAGGGGTATGACAGAGGTGTTTATTTACTCACACCTCTGATGTGAGAGGTGTGAGTTTGGTATACTGCCTGATATACACCCTGAGGTGAATACTCATATTTCGAGAACCCTCAAGGCTTACAGGTGCTACGTAAGGTATTAATCCATAGATCATCTCCAGTCTCAAGCATTTCAGTCCATTAACTGACTTCTTTTTTGCTACACACGAGTACATCCAGGTATTAGATACTACGGATTAAATCAAAAAATTCAAAAATTATTTAGACTTACAGACGCTTATTGCTTCTTGCCGAAGATTGCACAAGTTAAAGTTGAAACCGGTTTCGTTTTGCCAAAGTCTAAAATTGTATGTTTCCGACACATTGCAAAACAAGACATACTGTCACACAACACAGCCAAACGCCCAAACGCCATTACTTGAAAATTTTACAGTACTTTTATGGCGTCAGTAATTGACATCGAAAATGGTTCACCATTTACTGGTCTTTGTCAGACACTCCCACCCACCTATTGTGATGAGAACAACAGTTTAAATCCACCCATGTTAGTAACTATTTACAAACAATGCCCCTGACGTATCGATATAAATTATTCGATAATCGAATAGAATTCGGACATTAATCGAATAGGTTTTGAATGGGCCACCGTATCGGAGGCACCTTTTATTCGATACAATTGCTATGGGACAATGCGTGGTGGTTTAATGAGTTGAGAGGCGCCAAACAATGTCACGGTGACCGTAAGGTGGGCACGTTGATAGGATTGAAAAGGTGAAGGGTGACCATGCTGAACGGTAGTGATTGAGACTTTATGTAGCTGTAATTAGTATTGAAAATTATGAATTTGTATACGTCAAATCAAATCAAGTCGTTTATTCAAATTAGACTGATACCTATTTCGCACTTTTTTAACGTCAATGTTTACTTGAGATAGCCCCAAAACGCTCACCCTTCTACAGTTCCTATTATTTTAGCTGGGAAGAAGTAGTGGAACAAACTCCCCAGCACTAATATAAAATAATAAAATGTATAGGTACCTACTCAAGAATATGAAGTTACATAACACTAATAACTAAGCTATTTTTGAAGAAATAATATATAAACATAAACATGGTTTTATGTTCAACACATCGACCACTTATTAATAACTATGAGCAAGCATTGAACCCGATCGGATTATTACCTACTGGCAAGAATGAGGAAGTTTCATTTCATACCTAATAAGGGCTAAATTATGGCTTCCAATCTTCGATCAATAATGTACTAGATTCCCGATAAGCGCTTCAAAAACGGCCCGAAATATAAGACCACAAACGTATTTGTGGTCTTATTTCAAATTAGTATGGTCCAATCATAGCCAACATTAAGACGTCAAAATACCGCAGTATGCGTTCAAAAACTGTGTAAATAACCACCGTAACACCAAGGTTTTGGAAGGAATATCTTTTTTTCGGTAATTTAATATCAGTAGGTGCTTTTTCATAATATTTAAACATAGTTAAACTGTAAATATAATTAAATCAGCGAATATTATTATTGTTTGGCCAATGTTTGCTACAACGCACCAACTATTGTATCATGTTCTTGAACAGGGAACGCTAGTTCCGCAATAGAATAAGCACGACATTGTACACAAAATGCTTTTAACCGTATTGATTAGAGTTTAAGTTTCATTTTAGAATGAATATTTTTGTACTGATGACTTTTTACTTTGGAGCGACATTTAAAATGTTTTGCTTCTAATCTTTCTCCGATGAAAGGGCTTAAATAAATATACTTTACAATGATAATTAAACGTTATGTTTAAGTGTTAAGGTTTATAATCATCTGAAGTTGTTAATAATATTGAACTTTTTTCTAAGATGTTATGTAGATGTTTACGTGTGTGCAAACGTGGCCACTTGAGCGACTTAGTTTTGTTCCTGATGGATGCTTAATCTAGTACTATTATTGATCGAAGCTTCCAATGCTCACTTTCTTTATAGGAACTTTTCTGAAAAGTTACATGCTTCTTGACCCTGTGGTTGTCAGCAAATTATTGTATTTTTACCAAGAATGTTACAAATTAGTGAATCGAATGTGTATATATTTTGTGGCAAAAATATGCAATTAAAAACTCGGATTTCATCCAAAATACCCACAACGGTTAAACATTTATTGAAAAAAGGATAAAATAACATAAAACACCCGCCTTAAAAAAACCCAAGAATGTATGTGGCTCTGGTTGGTTGGACAAAAAGAAAAATCAACTTTTAAGACTCAGATGGTTTTTATGATGGCCAAATGGCGACGGATTTGGTGAGGTATCGTGTGAAAGAAAAATGAATTAAATGATAGCAGGACTGCATGACGGTAGAAAGGGCAGCATGAAAAAAACAGAGTGTTGCAGTGACTCCTCCAGGTGAGGATTCCTTCTCAAGGAATGCCATAGTTTTGTCCCACAAAACCATGGCCACAGTATCTCTATCTAGTGTCATGTCAGTGACAATGACAGCGTACGTCACACGCTGAGTGATGTTATGGCGCGCAGTCACGTCAATGATGCGTGTGCGTCACTTAGCTAATAAAGGGGATGCAGCAAGGGGTGTTGGTGGAATTTCGTAGATATGACTTGGTTTGACAGTAGTTTTCTATTGAAAATAAACGCGATAAGTATTTTACTGCGTTCAAGCTGCCAGTTTCATCATTCCTATGAAATATTTGCACTTACAGCTTTTGAATACAGTTTCAATGTTGCTGATTGGGTTTATTGTTGATATTATCGCATGAATTCGCATCCTAATAGAAATTGATGAGAAAATTCGGCTCTCTAGTGCCTAGGCAAGATAGTTTTCTTAAAAAGGCATGAGAGGATCCGAAAGATGTGTTGCAGCCCAATGCAAGCCACAAAACAAAAACAAACAAGTTACAACAAAAAAGGTGTTAAATACCTTCTTGCAAAAACTTCTAAACGGGCATTTTTACCAGCAGAAAAAATTACCTCCTAACAAACAAAAAAGACTACGGAATCTAAAAGAGTGTTAGTTTCAACCAATAACGACTACCAAGAAAAAGAAATCGAGCAACAAAGTAGATCCATTGAGCTATCAGAAAGTGCTACTTATAAATTGATTAACTCGTAGTACGGGCAGGGATCAGCTGTCTATCGCAAGTTAACACCCCATTATAGCAATACTACTAGTAATCACTATGTAGCACCTTGTAAGCGGCTGTTTACATGATACTATAGCTTTTTCTGACAAAAAATGAAGTAACGCGAACGTCATGTGTGAAAAAAAATGGTATATTATGAAATATTGTTTAGGGAAGAGGGAATAAAAGTGTGGCATTTCGTAATGTACATTGCACTTATCAAAGTGATCGATGGTTTAAATGAAGTCCAATAAATTCAAGATGGTCTGAATTAGAAAAACCTTGGCAATAAGCCTTAACATTTTGGTTAGCAATTACTTAGGTACACTACTTTATGGAACGTTCAACATAAAGTTTAACAATAGTTTTTAAATAAAACCACCATAAACACATCCAATGAAAACATAGCTAACCCAATAAATCTAAGGAACAAATTATAAAACAGAAAGACCAACCTTTAAAAATCGACGATGAATTTTATAGTGGAACATGACATTTGCAAGAGTCAGGCGAAATGTTTTAGAAAAACGACTCAATTAAGTCGCATGTAAGCCGTGGATGGATCCAGTGACCAGGTGGAGTGTTGCCATTAATATCAATTGAACACTGACCGTCTGCCACCAACACAACTTGACCCCCCGCTCCCCTACAAAACAGAACACAATCGCCGAAACAGGGGGCAGTTTTACACTCGAAAAAGGGTCGTATAATACCAGTCAAGAAATATTTTATGAGCAAGTTTCCGACGGGCGAAGAGTAATGCGATTTTGATACTAATGCCTTTCCGTTACGAAGCTGTCGATTTCGGTATTAAATGGGAAGTCATATTTCAGTGTTGACAAGAATTTGGAATTATTGCATCGGTTTACACATGTCAGGGGTTTTAAGTGGGTATTATTCATTATTTTTGCATAGGTATGTTTGTTTTTTATTCTTTGACGCAGAAGATGCTAAATATCCTTCTTACTGTGTCGTTTGTGGTTGTAACAAAGTGACGTGCAAGGTGTAACAGGTAGTCAGTGGTCTGAAAGTCTGACAACCAGTCTTAACAAAGACTACGTATCACCCAGTACTAACTGAATAGGAGATCGGACAAAAAAAAAACTAATTAGTCCGTCAGATAGATTTCCAAAAATTATTGGACACGTTTTTTTTTCTTTTTTCACGTAAACTTAAAATGAAGACGATACTACAGTGCTTCGAAAACTCGTGTGACGTCATATGATAGTACATTTTGACGACACAAGTGACGTTTCAAGCCCCACTCCAAGATCTTTGACGCGTTTTATCTTCGTAATTTTTTATTGATTTGATAAAACAAAAAACATGTATTCAATATTTTTCGAAAATCTAACTTACGGACTAAACAGAATCATATTATTTTGACCCAGTCCGATCCCCTATTGTGAAGCTCAGATAGACAGTCGCTCCATGAAAAATACTGGTATTCAGCTGCATTCGGTTAGACTAGACGCTGAGCCTGACATAGTTGGGAAAAGGGCTAGGCCTGCTAGGCAGTTGATGATAACTTATAACCTGCATTAACACAGATACTCATTATCTCGGCAGTACAATCCCGTGGGTCAATTACCGAAACCACATTTACAAGTTAGTAGACCAAAAACAAAACGGCACAGACTTGTTAATCCAAATGTGAGGGAACGATTACTAATGTAGATGGTGTGTGTGACAAGACGCAGCTCGCAGTGATAAAGTGTGGGCAGTGGAACTGGCGATGCGAAGTCCTGCTGTAATTGAGAGTCCCCTGTTTGTGTGTGATTGCTATCTGTAGTAGGGATAGGGAGACAATGGCAATTGCGGATGTTAAAAGTTTGTGACGATTTAAGAAGTTTATCTATAGATAAAAAAGAAAAGAAAGAAAACATATTTATTTAGTACATGCCACAGGTGCACACACCAAACAACTAGTTTTAGCTGGGCAGTATCATTTAAGTATTAAACTCTCCTAAACTCCCTTGTTTGTGCTGTGCGTAGACACATGTGATCTAAAAGTTTTACCACCTAAGAACACCTACATGTGGAATGCAATAAAATATTGAGTAGAACTTGACTATCAACCAACTCAGCCTGTTGAAGTCCACTGTTGGACATAATATGCCTTCTCCAAGCAGCACCACAAGTCACAACACCTTGTTTTCCTCCTTCTAAATCCCGTCTGACCCAGCTACCTTTCTAAGGTAATCTGCATTTCGGCATCACTAAGAACGCCCAACAGATAGAGTAGCTACATTTACCGTTATTTTTGTACGAAAACATAAAATCTTGCTAATATCAGCTATCTACCGCCAAAACACCAAGACAATTAAAACGTCATCCGCCTCGCCGACTGTATGCGTCCCTCCATTACATCAGTCACAGAGTCACACGCACTTCTTCTTAGCGTGTCGATGGCAAATTTCTGTTAAATCGTTTTGGCCCAAAATTCAGCGAGATGCATTCGTCTCGAGAATATCTTGCTCTGCCCTTGGAAGCCAAAAGTTGTAACTCTACAATTGAACGTTTCGAGAAAACAGGGTCTATTTCTGTTATTTAGTACAAAATTGAGATTTGTACATTTTCACAGTACCTATATTATTGCCGTGAAAGCAGCATTTAAATTTTATCTCTTCACTGCCATTTATTTAACCGTGCAACTAATAGTTATTAAGCCCAAAAGTTTCTTAAATCCTTTCCATTAACTTATTAAACAACCGCAGACATTGAAACCTCTACAATACCACAAAGAAAACTCTTAAAAACATTTTCTTCAGTAGCAATCCATCAGTGCATGTAGCAACACTGTTAGTGTCGCGGCCACGACCCAGCCGACCGAGAGAGTCAATAAGGGCGGGAAATGAACGAGGGTTGTGTTTGACCGACCCGGTTTGTACAGACGCAATTATATTAAGATTACATATTTATCTCTCGAGACGGACCGATTTCTTATAGGGGCTTTGAGTCTTGGATAGTTGTGTGTGGAGATGATGATACCATTTTGAGTTCGTTTTTTTTAATTTTTCGTTAAAAAGTGACAAAATCTATCCCATCGATCTCAGACTGATCATAAAATTATGATCAGTCTGAGATCGATGGGATGCCAATCTGTCATCAGAAACTTGTATGACTTTTGGTATCTTCTGTTCTGTCTGCCGTTTGATATGGATGTAAGTGAAACCTTGGTCTTGTGTCTTTTATAAATCCTCAACTGTTCTTCTCTGAGTTATTTTGTTGTGGAATTCAAGACTGTTGAATCGTTTCTCCGGGATTCGTCAAGCAAGCACTGCTTCGGTGCTTTTCCCTTGGTCGCCACTTTTAATCCTGGCTTTCAAGAGTTTATTCATCGAAATCTAAATTTTCTCTTAACTTAATCGGTAACAACATCTCTACACACATACACCCCACAGCCGTTTGATCCCCAATATTGATTCGGTAGCTCAGCGTCCGTCGCACAGGATCGCTGTTATCATTGTTTTAAATGCTACCCTCCTCTCCAGTGACCTTTGATACCACCACGGAGGTTCCATGATGAGATTCACGGCAGATTTGGACAGTAACACGTCACCTAATCGTGTGGGGTGATTGGATCTGGTACTTACTCGGTCAAGGTGGATTGGTTTAAGATTTGGGATTCTTAAATTGTTTTGTTGATCTAGTGGTAGCGTTAGTGAAAATTGTTTTGTTGGTAAATGATTTCAGAATAATAGTATTAAAAGAATACTTTAATAAGACACAAGCAAAGAGATCGTTATACCCGACAGTGGTTGAAGTTGAGCTGTGGATGATATATTCACATTAGTCACTTCATTCGCACACAAGAAGCAGTCAAAGTAATTCGCCAAATTAGCTTTTATGTAAATCAAAGATATTACAGATTCTTGAAACAGATACCCAATTCCAACACTGTCTTTAATTCCCATTTCAGAGTGACACAACACGATTTAAACAACCTTATCGGCATATCGATATAATCACCATTCGATTTACAACTCGTATCGATTCGTAATCGATTCCCACGAGTATCGAGTTAGGGTGACGAGCTGGCCATATTTTTGCGTCACCCCGCACGACGCACTCATCCGGAACTGTTGATGTTTCGACCGTTTTGAATTCTCGAATTTTGGAATGTAAATTGGTCATTTGAAAATAGGTACGTAGTCTCCGTGTGTCAGGTCCCCAGTATTTGGGTTATTTATTGTGCCACTGGACAGCATTGGCCCTGTATCGAATGATTTGGAGGTCCTGGGGCATGGCCTTTGCCCAGCAGTGGAATTACACAGGCTAACAGTAACAATAGGTAACGTGTCAGATATGATTACTACTGGTTGGTAGTTACTGTTAGCTGTAAGTCTTCTTTATCTCAAAGCTGGGCAAAGGCCTCTTCCTGTAACTTCTGGTCATTTTGATCCTGGGCTAAAGTCGGTGGTTTTATCTTTTTAGTTTTATTCATTTGTAACAAGTCCTGCCACAACCCCTTCTGGCTGTGTCCGGGCTTCTCATAGTGGCTGCGTTCCCGTACATCTCATTCGACATACGGCAGACGTGGCCAGGACACTCCTAATTAAGCGATAACGCATATTTCATGGAGAACTTTTAGTACATCTAATTCATTATCATCACCATAATCAGCTTATAAAAGTTGTGCCAACTCCGGCCACTGTGTAATTGGCTATTGACACACAGGATGACCATGTCGATAATTATGATTTGATAAAAATCTGCTACAGACTACTTAATTGAAAGGCGTTACAAAATTATCTCGATGAGCATTCTCGTTTGTATGTTACAGTATGTTAACAATATAAACTACCTTTAAATTGCTTAATGGCACACATTATCGTCAATTTAATGGTCTTTCTTTATACTTATCTAGAAAATAATAAAACTGTTAGTTTTTTGTTTGAACTATCTCTATTTTATCTCTGGAACTATCAGTTGCTTTTGAAAAAGTCTCTTTGCATATTGATAGTCTTATTCTCATCACGTTACGGCCCTCAGGCATAAGCGTAACAATGATCAGCCTATAATTTTCTACAGGCCTTCACTCTGGTGGAGTGGAATGCACCAACCAGACCCAGTCCGGGTTTTTGAAGCCTTAAGGCCCGGAGCCGACCAAAAACAGAAACGGTGGGTAAAACCGCGCAACACAGCTAGTTTATAGCATATGGAAGCTGATTGTATAATATTATACGAGGAAGACATGAATAAAATTACAATAACGAACACGAATCCCTATTTTTATATTGGAAGGCAAACTATAACTAATGTCATTCAAATTAGGAAAGAGGAATAATATGTTGTGTGTCATGCCTCCGCCTGTAATCTGCGAGACAAAAGAAAGACATAGACCTACATGTACCTAAGTAGGTACCTACTTAAATGTATGATTGGTAGTAAAATAGTTGATGTGGTCTGACATCAATGTCAAAGTCAAAGTCAAAGTCAAAGTCAAAGCATTTATTTCAAGTAGGCCGTTACAGGCACTTTTGAATAGTCGAATTAAACTAACTGCAGCACTCAGAGATATCCAACGATTACTCAAGCCGCCACCCAGCAAAGGCCTGACATACTTTTGTATGACAAAACTGCCAAAAACCTTTACCAAGCGACGTCCCAAGCAACCACTGAAGCTCTCCGAGTGCGGCAGTAAACTACTGAAGCTAAATAAACTAAGCTACAGTCCCAGTCACAAGGCATAATAACTCGTGATTGTACTGTAGTTGCCCATTCCAAAGCGTTGGTCTCATGAGAAGAATGGCAAGAAACTTCATGGACACTCTTTTAAAATCGTTTGGGTTTACAATATGTTCAAGGTACAGACATAATCTTGGTATAATACACACATGAAGACTATGCAAATTAGTGTCTGAGATGGTCTTTTCTTTTTTCTTTTCTTGCAAAGCCGTTTCTTTTTTGTTTTACTCAAGTAAAACGTGTTCATTCGGCAAACATTCTTTCTTTATTCTTAGCTTTTTGTCTGTTTGTACTGCTTAAAAAATAGCATTTTATAAAACGTTTGAACACAACATACCTAAATAAGAAATCCTTAGTAAACCAAGCTAAAGATGTCATACGTCTGTCTGCCGAATGATCAGAAAACGAAATTAAATGACAGAAACAAATGAACGTAGAATTCGGTTTTATAGAGCTACTAAAATAGTCGTTCCATGTAAAATACTGATGTTTAGCTGCATTCGATTAGACTGGAAGCCGACCCCAACGTAGTTGAGAAAAGGCTAGAGAGATGATAATGACTAAACAATTCGTGATGTGTCTGATGGTTGCGATTAAGCTGACGCTATCGGTTGCCTTACAGAAGAAACACCTCAACTCAGTTCGTACTCATCGAGACAGAACGCAAGGAGCATTCGCATTCCTGCGATCTAAATTAATAACTAACTTCCACCAAATTAAGCAATTAAACAAACACAAAGCGTAAAATAACATACTCCTGCTCCCGAGCTCCTGTGAAATCCCAGGAGCTATATAATAAAAGTGACAATTGATAGTGCAGCGATTACAAGCACACGGTGATGTTACGTCGTCAGTGGTGACAGGTTACAATTTAGATGGAGACGGCAAATTATGTGGGACACCAGATATTAGCTAAGGTTTGCACTTTTACTGGAAGTACATGTAGTTTTTTGAGTTGGTTTTCCACATTGTGAGGAAACACCAAACACAAACAGGCATGTCATCATCATCATCATCTTCCCGCCCTTATCTCATGTTATTTGGGGTCTGCGCAACATGTCTTTTTCTTCCATTCTGCAGCCCTGTCAGTGGTCACGCTAACGTTTATTCCTTTTTAACCGACTTCGAAAAAGGAGGAGGTTTTATGTTCGTGTATGTATTTTTTTTTTATGTATGTTACCTGATTTCTCCCCCATTTGTGGACCGAATCTCAAAATTCTTTTTTTATTTGAAAGAGTATACTCCTGAGGTGGCCCCATTTTAATTTGGTGAAAATCTGGTGCTGATCTTCGGAGATATACAATGGAACTCTTCAAAAATAGACGGCAAATCTGTCGTAATTGCTGGAATCGCTTGGATGTTAATTGAATATACATTATCATGACGTAACATCACGCCTGTATGCTCTGAGGGGGTATGCAGACGTGTACAATACACATTTTTTTAGTTGTTATAATTATATGAATTACATAGACACGTATGACGTGTTTTGTGCTTTTTCTGACGCTATTCAAGTATTCGCATCTAGCAGTCATCACTTGTCTTCATGCTCTTAACCGTTGAGGAGTAGTACCACTCCTCAACGGTTAAGAGTTGAAAGCAAAAATAGTTGAATCTTCTTGGTTGAATGTTAAATGCATAGTAAATATTTGTATAGGATATATATAGGTACTTATTACAACTAAAAATGAAAAAATAAAAAACTTTTTTGGAAAAAAAACAACCGACTTCAAAAACACCAAAAAGAGAAAAATAAACTTAAGAAGAAAAATCAGCTTCTGAAGTCGGTGGCAAAAACATGAAGTCAAACAAACAAAAGTCACCGACTTCAGAAGCTGATTTTTCTTCTTAAGTTTATTTTTCTCTTTTTGGTGTTTTTGAAGTCGGTTGTTTTTTTTGTTCCTTCATATCATTCATCTTTTTCCTTCATCAAACAGGCATGTCCTAGAACCAAAAAGTCGAAGATATGTGACATCTCCATCCGTTTAGTGAAAGCACATCCCTCTTCACAGGGGTTTGGTTGTGAAGCTGTGTCACAAACTATGTACTACCTCCTGTCCTGTCCTCTTACTCCAAAAAAATGCAGCCGAAGTGGCCTTTGTGTTGCTACCGATCAAGCGGTGGAAGTGGCAAAGTACTTGGCTAAAAAGTCCTTAGTTCAGAGAGGAGAAGACTTATTTCGGCGAGTAACTATTATTATTGTCATTGAGTTTAATATTTAGAGACAGTTCGAGGCCATCAGAGACCTGAGGATCTAAAATTGCCACTTTAACAGATTCATTCATATTCAGATCATTTCAAATTCGTAAAATGCTCACAAAGTGAAAATTCATAAAAGTAACTGTGTCTGCGACCATTTTATGAATTTTAACGAAATTCATATTATTATATTATCCCATTATCATGCTAAAAGTGGCTATATTAGACAGGGGGTCCAGTGCGAAATAAAAACAATTTGCAAAAGTTAAATCAAATCAGTATTCTTAGCGTGGCAATCCTTGCAGTCACACTGTGTGACGGTTTCGCAAAGAGGTGTGTCTCCATGGTGGCTGACCCCATGAGTCCATGGTGTTTGGATGGTAATTACTTCATCGCTTATCGACGGAAGTTGCGGTGAGGAGGGCCTTTTGTGTATCCTCTGGTTAATAAGGAGTTGAAATAATAGCAAGTGTGTGCTGGCGCTTTGTGCCGTCACGATGTAACGACGCATAGAAATTTCATTTCACTAATGGAAAAAGCCGCTAAAACTTATTGTAGACGGCGCGACCGTAGCTAGGGCCCAATCTAACCACTAAAGTCAAGCTGTTTTGAAATATAAAATGGCATTACCCGATTGTCAGCCAATGACGATGCTTGGCACCAGCTATGCTAGCGTCATTAGTTTCACAGTTGCCATGACCATTCAACGGAACGCGATTAGCCATGCGATTCCATTTCTCACTGTCTCTACACCACCACGTTTGGTCAAAGGTAGGTGAGTGTAGGCTAGGTGTATCTTATCACTTTTGGCGGTCTTGTGTCTTGGCTATCCAGTTTCATCATTTCATTACGTGCGATCAACACATTGAAAATCGTGTTCAAGAACTGTCAATACTACACTACAAAAATGCTACCGGCAACTAGGACTCTAACTGTCAAAATGACGACAAAATGCACTGATTTTAGAAGATTGCAGCGGTATTATATAGTAACGAATACAGTACTTTCACAGTTAATTTACTTCTACCAGCAGTCACCTTATTTCAACGAGAATATTACTCATCATTGTGATTTGGACAGTGATGAAATATTTAGTAAGTAAGATAATTGCGAAAATACTGTAGTTTCGCCCTGTACCCTCGACGTATCGTGTGATACATTTCTAAACTCGTTCCGCCACCCGTGCGCCTGCAAGCGTCTTTTTATCGAAAGTAAATATGAGCCACACAAGCAAGGCATAGCGTGACAGAGCTCAATATCATTAGACAGATTAACAGCGCCCTCTCGCGCGTTCTCAGTGAATTAATACAAATCTGTGTTTTACATTCAGTACGCGCGTGAGAGCTGTAGGGTTGGCATTTTCTAAATTGTGAAACTAAAATTGTGTTTTTTTTTTCGAAATCGAACATTCGATTCGATAAAAACTATCATGCCATGCGACAAGCACCAGTTGTCAAGTCAAAATTTTTATTTCGGGACTAGCCTACTTTTACTTTTTTTTTTTGCCTCGTTGGTCTAGTGGTCGCAAGCGCGACTGCTGTGCATGAGGTCCTGGGTTCGATTCCCGGGTCGGACCAAAAGTGCTATTGGGTTTTTCATTAGAAATTTCCCAGTAGTAGCCCGGAGTTTGGAAGCTGGCGGTATAGTACCCCCGTGCCTCGTAAAGCACGTTATGCCGTTGGTCCTGCGCCTGATCTCTCTCCGGTCGTGTCGGATTGCCGTCCCATCGGACTATGAGAGATAAAGGAACAGAGAGTGCACCTTGTGCACTATAATAACTCCCGCGCCGATGGCTAATCTCCACTAAGATTGGCCGCCGTGGCCGAAAAAACGGTCAGGAGGACTATATACACTTTTCCAAAACCATTATAAGTTCTCCTGAAAGCCAGAATTAACAGTGGCGACCACCAGAAAAGCGCCGAGACAATTAAGCTCGAAGAAGTTCCAGAGAAAACAATTGAACTGTGTTAGATCCCGCAACGAAATGAATCAGAAAAAAATAGCGAAGGTACCCCTCCGCAATTTTTTTTATTTTATTTTTCCTACTGGAAAAACATAATTTCCACTTCCCTCTATAAGCAGGAGACAGAACAGAACAAGGCCAAAACGTATTTAGCCCAGTTGCCTAGCACCATAGATAAATATTATCGTCAATATTTAAGGGTCCTAAGTTTGTCTAGTACAGCTATAGCTAGTAAGCTATAGCTATCAAAAACATCACCCAACAAACCTTTCAACATCACCCTAGAACTCACCACTTCTTATAGCGCTATCACTTTATCGTTATCATATTCCGGGAAAACACCTATAAAGTGGCACGCCACCATATAAGTACAAAAGTGAAGTTTACCTCATTTTACCGCAAACCGACAACGGGTAACCCTACCCATCTTTTTTGCGACCACCGTAATGACGTGTTAAATACAATTTCTGTGTAAATTCAATTATTCATTGCGCCAACATGGCAAATTACTTCGCAATCAATCGTTTGAGCTGACATTTTCACATGGTTTTGCATCAAAATAATCTACATCCAACGTTTATTATTACGATTGAGAGCAGCTGCTGTGGAGACGCTGTGATTTGTTATTTATTGGATATGGAAACCATAATTAAATCCATTCTGCTCAATAAGTAGGACAAAAAAATTAAATGTTTATTTATATTATAATAGAGTAAGATCCCAGGGCCGCCAGCGTCTGTTAAGCAATACGGCCGACGGAAAGTGTCTGGGAGTATCATGGCGACTTAGGATATTGCCTAAAATATACGTAAAAATCAGCTTGAAGAAACTACGTGAAGTAAGTAATTTTTTTATGTACTTTGATGACCTGTTACCTGAAAATTGGCCGTCCAAGCAAGCTAGCTGGTAGTAGTGTGTTCTTAGTTCATACTAACACTACTCAATCGTCCACATTTCCTTCGTATAACCAGACCTCAGAAGGGAATCATAGAATTGAAACAACGGATAAATCAACGCAATAACAATGTTTATTATAAATTATTCAGCCTAGATCAGTACATAATATAAATCACAATCACATCATTTTACTAACCTTACAACTTGTCACTACGGTGCCTCGTTCAAGACTGACTCATGTCGGGAACTTCCTAACTGACAATTCACTTCAATGTCAAAATGATTTTATAACTGACAGTGACACTTTGAAATATTTAAAAATGACATAAACGTCACTCGACTATAGCAAGCTTATCCATGGACTGTTAACTATAACATCACTCTACCCTCGCATAGATAAGTCTTGTTACAGTCGGCCATCCTTCAAGAACGAGTCCCTTCGTTCCTAAATATGTATAAGAATAGATTTGATCAGTATCTTCTATTTATCAAACAATTTTCAATCATTAACAATTGTAAAATAAAATAACTTGTACATATTTAGATGTATAACAAGAATAATAAAGAAATAAAAATAATCAGTCTTAATTCTCTAGATCATCATTATCATCTATTTTATAGCTTGAGTGCTGTGAAAGCTACTTCCTTCACTCTCACAACACTTCAGCCGCAATGTTTTGAACTATTCAAGGGCGACGAGTTCATACGCCAATCCTGCCCAGTTCAAACATTCTCACTCAACTTATCGTCATGTCTATTGCCGAGCGAAGTGAGGCTACTTCCTTCACCATCACTCCGTCATCGGCAGCGGTACTTTGAGCCAATCCTGGGCGGCGAATCCAACGCCTAATCCTGCCCGACTCAAACACCCTCACTTATCCCTAAGCGACTGGCAAGTTCATATGCCAGACGCCTTATCACATCATATCTATTGCCGAGCGAAGTGAGGCTACTTCCTTCACCATCACTCCGTCATCGGCAGCGGTACTTTGAGCCAATCCTGGGCGGCGAATCCAACGCCTAATCCTGCCCGACTCAAACACCTTCACTTATCCCTAAGCGACTGGCAAGTTCATATGCCAGACGCCATATCACATCATATCTATTGCCGAGCGAAGTGAGGCTACTACCATCACTCCGTCATCGGCAGCGGTACTTTGAGCCAATCCTGGGCGGCGAATCAGACGCCTAATCCTGCCCGACTCAAACACCCTCACTTATCCCTAAGCGACTGGCAAGTTCATATGCCAGACGCCATATCACATCATATCTATTGCCGAGCGAAGTGAGGCTACTACCATCACTCCGTCATCGGCAGCGGTACTTTGAGCCAATCCTGGGCGGCGAATCAAACGCCTAATCCTGCCCGACTCAAACACCCTCACTTATCCCTAAGCGACTGGCAAGTTCATATGCCAGACGCCATCAAACATCGTAATCATCATATAATCATCGCAAATCACAATTAGACTAAATATCAATTAAATAAATCAAGTAACTCGTAAACTCATCATTGACATCTAATTAACAATATTAGCGATTGGCAAGTTCATATGGCAGACGCCATCTAACATCATGTTGTCATCATATTATTATAATCATCACAAATCATAAATTGTACTAAATATCAATTCACTAAATCAAGTACTTAACTCATAAGTTCATCATTTACATCTAATCAACAATATTAGCGACTGGCAAGTTCATATGCCAGACACCATCTAGCTTCATGTAATCATTATTATAATCATCGCAAATTATAAATTAGACTAAATATCAATTCGATAAATCAAGTAACTCATAAACTCATCATTCACATCTAATTAACAATATTATTTCTTAAAATTGCTATCACTTTCATCGTCATGTTCATCACTGGACGAGCAAGCAGGGTATTAAAACTTAGCCCTATTTCCTAACCACATCCGCCCTCCTTATAATTCGTGGCCTTCTTGTTGTGTTTGTCATACCGATTTTTATTTTTCTCCTGATTTCTCATAATACGTTCACTTCCATTCAGAACTATTTTCGTCTTGACTTCGAATACTACTCTGTCCTATCTACGTCATCAATCATCATAGTAATATAAGTATTTACCGCGTTAAGAGTGATAGAAACGTGATTATTTAACCCAGTAGTTATTCTGAATACATGTAAGTCTAAATTCTCCGATCCAACAACTGAGTGTAATGGCAGTCTTAAGTACTTATTTATGAATATCTGACTCTTTAACAACTTTCGGTATTGACCAAATTAACGTAGCAACGTCGGCTGTCATGATGCCAAATAACATTGATGTATGACGACGTTGTTGTTGAATTAATCATCTGCCTAGCCTTTTTTAAATTGTGCTGGGGTCGGCTTCCAGTCTAACTGGATGCAGCTGAATACCAGTATTTTACATATAGCGACTGCCTGTCTGACCTGCACAACCCAGTCATTACTGGGTAATACGATACCTTTCGGTAAGACTGGTTGGCAGACTTTCAGGTCACTGACTACCTGTAACGACTGCCAAAGATCTATATATTGCAGCCGGGACCAGCCAGTGCTTTCCAAGGCACGGAGGAAACGTGGTATGTAATGGGTAGGTCACCCATCCACGAAGCAACCTAGGCAAGCGTGGCCTAACCTCGAGATCGACCCGAGTGGCAGTTATAATTAAGCCACGAGCTCCTACATATTTGTTTAATTAATAATCATCGTAAATTAATATCTTGAAAACAAAGGTTCTTATTTCAATTATACCTAATTTGCAATTTTATTATTCTAATGATATTTTATGGACCGAAGTATTTTTTTTTTTTAAGTAGCTTTTATTGCGACTTAAAAACTTGGTTGTCTAACCATAGATAGTTGTGGTGGTACTATTTGCATAGTTGAGTCAAGTAAAAATACTCTAAATAAAGATTGTACTCTAAATTGTCAATAAATTAATTACTAATATTAAATGATACTTTTAATGTTTCCTAGATTTTATCTCGTAATTTTGATATCAAATTATATTCTATTTTTTTTTTTTTTATCCGATAGGTTATTATTCAACAAATAAATACATACTAGATTGCTAAATTATATTATCTAATGAAATTTTAAAATAATACTTAGTATTGGATTCAACCCAACATTTAGAACTAATAAACGACATTCAGATTTATGAACTTCATATTTTCCAGGTAAGAGGTAGAACCTACTCATGACTCGCGCAGCCCCTAACCGATCCGCCTACATATTTATCTCCTTACGAGCAACGTTTGTCTTTACAGGGACTGATATGATCTCAACAATGTCTACATCACAAGTTGTATAGAGACTGATGTTATTTAGAATAGTGATCTAGTTCAATTATTACATCTGTTGGAGTTTTAATAATCTAAAATGATTTTCAGCAAAACTATGTCCAAGCTACACGTCATAATTAACTAAGTGGTCATCCACTTTAAGCACTTCGACATCCTTTTCCGAATTGCCTTGTATATCACTCACTAAAGTACACCCTAGCGGTAAGTATGGTATATTCTTTAGTTCTCTCAATATGGGCCATTAACGCCTTTCCAGTTAAATCCTAATCTTAAAACACTATTTTCACGAATTAATGTTGCTTGAAAACCTAAATACTGTAGCGATTCCGATAATATTTGTCATTACCTTGTATTAGTCGTTACATATTTTCAGTGAAGGAAATCTACAGGACCTCCTTATTCTTTGGAGATTTTTTTTTTTGATCCTATAATCTAGGACAGTGGGAACTGTCATGTCCCATAAACTGACAGTTAGTACACTTGATAATCGGGGCACTTAAAGCTGGGGTGACCGATACCCTGACAGTTAAAGCACTTCATTTGCCCTTTCGCGCCACTATTTTTGCTTGACGCCGTGTTATCTATATTCTTTACCGGACTATAACCTACCGATGTACTGCTAGGACGCTTGTCCTTACTAAAACCTTTATTAGAGTCCTACTAATTTCTGCTGTGATACTTAATGGTCTTAAAAAAAATCAAGTACATCTTCTGGTTTATCGAATTTGGCTGCTTCACCTACACCTACACGAACTCCCCTGTCGTCTACCCCATAAAATAAACAATCCACTGCTTGCTTTCCAAATATTTTACATCTATTCAGTAAATTGATTTTCGCAAAATAATAAAGTTCATAAAATTCTCCAAAGCATACCCGTATATTAAGCATATCTGTCAAAACTTCTGCATAATTTTCTGTTGTAGGAAATGATTCCTTTAGCATCAACTTCCATTCAAGCCGACTATGCTTAATAGAGGGCAGACCCTGAAACCATGTCTTAGCTAATCCGGTGAGTTTGGGCAGGGCATAGTGAACCGTTTGCTTATCGTTCCAGTTATAAATTTCGGAGCATTCATCGACTTTATCGAGCCAGATATGAATGATTTGTTCCTTCGAGATAGGGTCAAAGTCTGGTACAACATTATTAAATGATGAACTGGAAAAATATTCACGATCCCCTGCTTTAGACTTAAAAAGTTTTAAAAAGAAATCTTCAAACAAGTCTGTAGTTATAAATTTAGTTTTCTTGTTGTCATGTGCTTCATGTTTGTCATCACTGGGTGCGTGTCGTTTCGTGGGGGTGATTAAGGAACGGTACCGAGTTGAGCTACTTTTGCCAGTATTAGTCTGCTCACGATTGTCCGGTCTAGGTTCGGGCGTCTCGAAATGCCTACGTGATCGGTTCCGTTCCGTTAATCTCTCTCATTCTTTGCGTACCTGGTTTTCAAGGGTTCTTAATTTTTCCCTCTCCCTGGACAGCTCACGTTCTTGCTCGAGTAGCGTTCGCGTGCTGCTGACGCTGCGGCTTCTCAGTTGATTACGCGTCGCGCTGCTGCGCCGACGATCACGACCTGGACTGCGCCTCCGAGATTCTTGCGTTGATTGTTGGTCATCGCCACGGCAACTACGACTGCGGCGTCGACTGCGGCGTCGACTGCGGCGTCGACTGCGGCGTCGACTGCGCCTCTCCACTTCCCCTGAGTCTCGCTTCCGACTACGTGATGATTCACTACGCATCCTCTGTCTTTCGTAGTTGCGGGAAGGGTTGCTAGTGCGTCGATAATCCGCCTTGCTTTCCTTGTCGCTCATTTTCTCTGAAACTCGGAACATTTTGTTAATGTATTGTGTACAAATTTCACAACACACAGTCACTAAGACACTAAATTTAAAATTATAGTGGGTATTTGAACATTATTTTGTAACTGTATGTTCACTATATTTAATTCTCTTACATGTTTTCGGAATTTATGTTTTTAATCTGTATTCATCATGAAAACTGTTAATAATTTTATTAAAATAACATCATTTCTTGACGTTAATCACACTCAAATATCAGCTTAAACCAATATTTCTATAATATCTATCTACCTGATCCATTACGACCATTGACAAAAATATTTTTCGAAAATAAACTGTTGAACCCATCTGCTTTATTCGGCTAAATCGGGGTTCACAATACTATGTCATGTTAATTCACACATTTCCTTAATTTTCTTCTTGTATTTGCGTTGATTTCCCGTTTTAAAATTAATATAGTTTTATTTATGCCGCGGTCGAGCTCGTGGGGTGGTTTACCGCAACACAAAAGTGTTTCGTTCATCCCACTTCTGAGATATAACCGGACCTCAGAAGGGAATCATAGAATTGAAACAACGGATAAATCAACGCAATAACAATGTTTATTATAAATTATTCAGCCTAGATCAGTACATAATATAAATCACAATCACATCATTTTACTAACCTTACAACTTGTCACTACGGTGCCTCGTTCAAGACTGACTCATGTCGGGAACTTCCTAACTGACAATTCACTTCAATGTCAAAATGATTTTATAACTGACAGTGACACTTTGAAATATTTAAAAATGACATAAACGTCACTCGACTATAGCAAGCTTATCCATGGACTGTTAACTATAACATCACTCTACCCTCGCATAGATAAGTCTTGTTACATTCGTCAGAAAATACGTGACGTCTGGCGGCCCTGGGATCTTGGACTATAAAGTTCACTCATCATCTGCCTAATCTTCTTCCCAAACCATGTTTGAGCCGTGCTTCCATTCTGACCTTATGTCTGCCTATCTGACCCTCACAACCCAGCAGTAACCGACTAATACGATACGCCTTGGTAAGACTCAATGTCAGACTTTTAGCTTCTGATTACTCGTAACGGCTTTCAGATATTTAACACTGATAGCCAGGACCAACGGCTTTACGTGTTTTCTGAGACACGAAGGGGTGTCTATCCTTAACTACTATCTACTTAAAAACTAAAATAGCAGGCGTAATGGCGGCCTCCTGGCCTTTACGCGTAATTATCTAACATTTCAATTGAATTATAAAGAAAAACGTTTCAATTACAATAATGTTAGATTACCTCGTAACACCTTCCATTCTTACGAAGTGATCGTATTAGGTTTAGCATACGTTGTGCTATGCCTGTTAAGTAGGAAATAGTTTACTTAATAAACAGCTTTTATAAATGTAGGCAGAAGTGGGAGTGGGCAGGCCACGTAGCACGGATGCACCCGGAGAGATGGGCAAAGATCGTCACTCACTCCAGTGAGTGACGATCTTTGCCCATCTCTCCGGGTTCAGGCGTCCACGCCTGAGGAAGGACAGGGCCGTCGAGGTCGACCGCGGCGAAGGTGGCGTGACGATCTGATCATGTTTGCGGGGCTAATATGGCCAGAGATCGCCCATGATAGAGACATATGGAAAGAGAAAGGGGAGGCCTTTGCTCAGCAGTGGGACACAAAGTAAGCTAATAAAAAAAAAAATGTTGATGGCAATTACAATTTGGACACAATTATAACTGGCAACTGTCTCGATTGCCTCTTTTAGCAACCGCAACTACTGTGTATGAGGTTGAGGTCCTGATCGATTCCCAGGTCTGGCAGTGACATTGGATTTTCCAACCAGGAATTTCTCAGTAGCAGCCACGTAGTTTGGAATTGTACCCGGCTTATAGTAATGGACTCGCCCGCTTTTACATGGGACGGTATAGGTACCTCTGCCTAAACTTTCAGGGATTACAGGTGCGGTGTCATATTATATTAAGATGTTAATCACAATAATGTGGCACCGCCTTACTTAGCATAATCAGCCTATAATAATTATTATAATTAAACCGCTGAGAAAGAGACCTTCGGATCTGTGATAGGGAGGGAATGGGCAGCAATTCATAGTGCAGGTCCAGTGCGTGTAGGTAGATGTAATTTTTTTTTCATTGTAGAACGCTTCCTCACTGTTTCCCACTCTTCAGATGTAACCTAAGCTAAACATAAAATCTCCATGTTCTAATATTTATTCCAAAGGCATCATACATTAAGACTGTAAATGTTACTTCCCTACACGATCCCAGTTTTTTGTTAACATCATCGTGTACCTAATAATGTTCACTAAGTGCTAGCCCTAGCCATGTTGGGGTCGGCTTTCAGTCTAACCGGATGCAGCTGAATATCACTATTTTGTGAACGATCAGTGATGGTCCCGGTATGAATGGCATTTTGAGTGACTTGCGGTGTATGATAGAGAAGCACACCGTTCTATTGGACGAAAACCCGAAACTGGTCACACCCATCTACCTGAAACTTCTAACCTGTTTTTCCCCCATATAGTAAATTTTTCAAAACCAACAAGAAGACACAAACCTTATTATGGATGCTTCTAAGACTACTAAAACCAAATAAAAAAACTGACATCATAATACCGACTCAACAGTTTCCCCTGTCCTACACAAAGCAATAAATAGTGTACAATTATAGGTTATAAAGCGTACTGTCGTGTCGGTTAGCGTTAAATGAGAATTCACAAAAACAGACGCGTTTACTGTGTGTATTGTATTCTGTCCGACGCCGACGGGTGGGTGAAACGCGGTGGTAAAACGATTTGGAACTATCGATCCGTTTTTGTCGATTACACAGGACTATTGGAATTTTTAACGTTTTTTCTAAATCCAGAATTCTTGGGAAACACCTAGTCTGTTTACACATGGTTTCTTGATTCATCAACATCATCATCCACGGCCTGAATCACCCACTGCTCGGCTGCTCTCTTTTCGTGTGCTTAATCTTCAACTCCAGATTTTCATCTAATGGCAACTATGTCGAAACTTGTTTACTAATTAGCTAATCAGCCCGATTTGCACTGGTCTAAGGCAGTAGCGAATAGTGGCTACAAGTACAGTGGTGGGTGATAAGCATCCAGACAGTGACTGTTCACTCGCTACTGTCCGATCAGTTTTTACACCACTGTCCTTACTCACTGCCGTGCCATGTCGTGCCTCTCCAGAAACGGGGAAAAGCAACAAGGGACTGGACGAGAGAACTTGAACAGGGAGTCAAGACACAGTTATGGCGATAGAACAGAGGTTCCCTTTATAATGTAGACAAGGAATAAGGAAGGATTTAAAAAATTCAACCCCTAAGGGAGTTAAACATGGGATAAATTTTGTATGGATAATCGTCATTTTCACGCGGGCGATGACGCTGGTAAAGCTAGTACTTAATAAATTTAATTCATGAATGCCGATGCATATGGTCTTGAAAAACTCACAGATCAGCTGCCTGTCATTCGTAAGATACGGGAACTGCTCGCGAAAATAATAATGGCCATCTGTACCTATTAGTTTTACGAGAATATGTAATCAATTATTAAGTATAAATATTTTATTAGCAGAGTCATGCCATATTGCAATGTGTATTACGTTTTTATATTTTACTAGCTTTTGCCAGCGGCTTCGCCCGCGTGAAAATGTCGATTTTCCATACAAACTTTCATCCCCTATTTAAATCCCTTAGGGGTTGAATTTCGAAAAATCCTTCCTTATTCCTTGTCTACACTATAATGGGAACCTCTGTGCAAAATTTCAGCTTTCTAGGTCCAAGAGTTTGGGCTGGGCGTTGATGAGTCAGTCAGTCAGTCAGTCAGTCAGTCAGTCAGGACTTCTCTTTTTATTTATATAGAAGATTCTTTGAATAGGAGCAGGCAGTAGGTCTTTCTTTTAAAGTTCTATCGTTAAAGAAAGACTTACTTACCAAGGGATATCGTATTATGGGTAATCGCTCCATATAACCTGCATCTGGTTAAATCGACATATCATACATATACACATCCGACCTCAACATACTTGAGAAAAAGTTAGGCAGATAATGATAATGATTATATCGTCAAAGGATAAGTGTCCCAGCAGCAGAACACTTCATTCATGGCAGGATGGCAGGCGACACATGAAAGTACAGTGGGATACAATGTCAAAAATGACAATGTCAATGTTAAATTGTTTATCTGGGATTTCGTCGAACTTCATTGTCGCTTTTTTTGCCGGTAGTCGCCACTGTTGATTCTGGCTTTCAGAAGTTGGGAATAGTGTGGCGGACTGGTCCCAATAAAACAAGCGGCACGAGCGTGTCGTCATCTTATAAGAAGTCGCATCGCGGTGACCAGTGACCAGTGGCATACTCTAAGTTAATTTCTTTCATCGACTTCTTCAGTTGCTGTCTCAAAACGTGTCTCGTTCGTGGCCAAGCGGTTCATCTGTATTTCTAACATAAATCTTCAAAATATGTCTGTTATTCAGAAGAACACGGATCGGATGGATAAAGTATCTTAGATAAGATTATGGAACGAGAATATTAAAGGAAGCTTAAAAGTTACGCTAGTTATAAAAAAGTTGAACTGCATGAATGGACAGGAGAGAAATCGCATGTGACTAAAATAATGATGAATATAATATACATTTTGATGGATAGAGAAGGAGAGGAGAGACCAAAAAAGCGCTGGGTGGATTGTGTGAGGAATGCTTTGAAAAAAAAAAACATACCAATCAAATTGAGAACCTCCTCCTTTTGGGAAGTCGGTTAAAAAGGAGCAAAATAATGATAGCGTGATGGTTGACAGAGGAGAATGGAAGGACAAAAAGATGTTGTGCCAACCTCAAGTAAAATGGGACAAGGGCAGAGAGGTGATAAAAACACTGATCTTTTGAACTTTTTCGCAAATGAAATGGATATAAGAATAGTTTCAAAAAAACAAGATTTCGGCTTTACTTCTGATAATGGCTGAACAAGTTCCATATTGAGCTATATTTTTTATTTTGAATACAAATACAGCCTGATACAAATAAATTATAATGGCTGGTTGACACCGGTGCCCGATGGCAGATCGTGCCAATTTGAATCGGCCATTGCGTGAAAACTGACGATACACACGGAACTGTGGATGAGTAGGGATCATGATATTGTATGATTAATAAATATAGATAGTTTGACGAAGGTAATCGAAAGGCGTTGCTAGGTACCTACTCATACTTGGGAATAAAACGTTCGGGCCTAATGTATCGACCATTAAAACGACGACGGTGATCATTGAAGACGCAGCTAGAGAGACGTCGTAATTGAAGTCCCTGTTTAAAAAACTGAAAACATATACTTAATAAATAATATACCCACTGCTGGATGGCCCAACCGTGGGCTTATTGTAGAGACGCCTGTGTCTCTGGCTGGAACACAGCCCACAGGCCTCTCGTTGTAGGTAATCCACCAATCGGTTTCAGTGGGGATGGATAGAAGTCGCTGTTCAAATTTTTTTTCACGATGATGCAATAAAAAACACGAAATAAAGTGCCAGTGAAGGAAATGGTCCTGTTGTAATCTTCTACTTCCTCTCCCTGATATAGGCCACCTCCTGATTCCCATGTCCGAACACTCCCGGCAGTGGGAACAATAGTTCAGTACAGTGGGGACAAGTTTGGTGTTGTCAAAATCAACAATAATTAAGAGAGCAATGATAGACCATTCTGACACTATTGAATAGCAGATTCGGGGCCCTGCCCCCCTATTGCGTATCTTTTTAACGTCAGTGGCTATCAGAAATGTCCATAGATTAACTGTAAATTGGTTATGGTTTGGTACATTTTTTTCTTAAAAACTCACCATTTGACAGTTATTTGATAGACATTTTAAGTTATCCACTGTCACTATAAGATACACAATAGCCCTGCAGGGCTATTGTCTATCTTTTCAAAAGTCAGTGGATAACAAGCACCAGTTGTCCACAGAACTTTGTTGTTAACCGCTAATGTCATAAAATTGGTATTGCGTATCTCATTATGTGGGTATCACGTGATAGTGATTAAAGGGTGCCTAACATCCTAGCAATTGACACTTCTATTTTTTATCGACAATAGGGGATCGGACTGACTCAAAAAAATATGATTCTGTTTAGTCCGTCAGTCAGATTATCGAAAAATATTGGATACGTGTTTTTTGTTTTATCAAATCAATAAAAATTGACGAAGCTATAGCGCGTCAAAGATTATGGAGTGGGGCTTGAAACGTCACTTGAAGATACAAAATGTACTATCATATGACGTCACACGAGTTTTCGAAGCACTGTATCATCTTCATTTTTTATTTACGTGAAAAAAGAAAAAATATGTGGTCAATATTTTTTGGAAATCTATCTGACGGACTAATTAGTTTTTTTGTCCGATCCCCTATTATACGGCTAAGTTAAGTAGGTACTGCTTGAACGTTACAATACTTGATTGAGGATATATTTTAAATTTAGCCGCTTTATGACACCTGACATGTCAAATGGTTATTGTCAAAGAGATATAAAAGTAATATTTGAATGTCTTTTTTTATTCTCAGCCAGTAAGAAATTGTTGTTGTACGTAGTACTAATTACTTTCATGTTTTGCATGGAAGAAGTAAAGACAAAAAGAAAATAAAATAAAATATTTGGCTTGAGATTACTAATTAAGTTTTAAAAATTAATGTCTATTGCATCTGTAAGACGATTTTGATGAAATAAACGCTAATTATTACTCAGAACATTGCAGGGCACGACACAAAAGGCCACAATGTTCACAGATTCACAAAACAATACGTGAAATGAATCTATACAAAGGTAGGAAAACAATAAATTCCCCGAAGGGTTAGACAGAGGTGTACCCATTAATACACTTCACCAACTAAAGAATATTACAGATTGTCTCAAAAAGTACAAATTAGAATATTTTAAAATCAAAATCCAAATCAAGAAAATACATAGGTTTTTTTGTGTATAGTAGGTACATAGTATCCACACAATATGAGCTATGCAATTATATCATATTAAGGAGATTGAAGATAATGCAAATATAGTTATAAAATCTTTAGTAGCTCCAACAATACGGAACTTATAGAAACTAGTACCAGTATCAACCGTCATATCATCACAAAAACACTACCCTTGAGCAGCGTCTTTCATGAAAGTCACTAATAAACTCTGTGTATATACAATGTACTCTGTGTATGTACGACTGGCCTGTTGGTCTAGTGGTTAGTGACCCTAACTGCTATGCCGGAGGTCGTGGGTTCGATTCCCACCCAGGACAAATGTTTGTGTGATGAGCACGATCATTTGTTCTGTGTCTGGGTGTAATTTATCTATAATATGTATGTATTTAGAAATATATAAGTATGTTTATCAGTTGTCTAGTACCCATAACACAAGCTCTGCTTAGCTTGGGACTAGATGGCGTTGTGTGATAGTTGTGGAATATTATTATTATTATTATATTATTATGTAATGTCAAATAAGCTTAGACAATCGCAATTTTAAAAATATCGATACAGAAACTTCTGTCAAAATGAGTTAAAGTGACCATCAACGACAATGGTCTCCGATGACGTCATACGCGTTGACCACTGGTCATAGCCGATACCAAAATAGCCTTTTGACAGTCAATGAAAGCACACAGAGCGAAAGTGATAATCAAAAAAACTGTCAACAGAGATAGCCGATAGCCCTGCTGCTGATCATGTTAACATGCTAAATAGCTCTTGTCAAAACATAAAAGGGTTTATAGTTCATCGATGACACTATAAAGCCCCATAAGGCTATCATCGAAGCGCACCAGTACAATATAAATTAAAAGCGGGCCCACACAACCGGCGACATATCGCGCCGATTTGAATATTAATAGTCGCAGCGACGCGTGAAAACGGACGCACGATGGGACACACAGGCGAATGGGTAGGAAAACTGTCGAATAGGTGATTTTTTTTCATCTATGTTTTTTTTAACGTGTTGAAATTGGGTTTCAGATAAATATAACAACATGCATAAAACAACACGGCACGGTTGGCGCAGTTGCTGAGCGATTGGACTGCTGCGCTGCGTGTCGCGGGTTCGATTCCCGCACGGAACAAATATTTGTAAGGCCTGCATAAAGTTGTTTCGGGTCTGGGTGTGTTTGTGTATGTGAGTTTAAATGTTTGTAAACGCACCCACGATACAGGAGAAATTCCTAGTGTGGGGCAACGTTTTTTTAAAAAAAAAAAGAACATCACCCACATTTTTCTAGTTAAGTTTTATATAATAGAAGGCGAGCTTAGTGCCTTCAACTGGACACAAATCCAGACTCCGTCGCTGATAGTTATATAAAAATCAAATCAGTAAATAAACTTAAGACTCACTAGATAGACAGTCGATTCACCATTGGGTCCAGTTTAAATAAAAGCACGAAATTACGAATATTGCCGAATAAGGAGAAGAATCAATCAACTCAGCCTATTGAAGTCCACAGCTGGACATCGGAGGAGTCCAAGCTCCACCACAACACCTTTTTAGTAAATTTTTTTGGGGGTTGGGAAATTATCAAAAAATCCCGCTCTTGGGCAGAGCGAAAGGGAGTGTCAGACTTCTGCTGACTAAAAACCATCCATGTTCCTTCTTAGCCCTTTATGTCGAGGCCGCGGTATCTCTTGTGGACAACCCGCAGACCCGACGGGGCGCCACAACATCTTGATCCACCTTCCAGTTGACACCTTTTAAAACTTGATCCATCTCGTTGGTTAAGGTTTAGTTAGTCAGAACTCGTTTCTGTGACAAGTTTCGTGAAAGTTACTGTTTATATTTGTCGAAAACACTATTTCCGCGGTAAAAGCAATAAACATTTTAAATTGAAAAAACAAAACACCATTTAAAAAATGCCAACTCCAGTCAAAACCAACGTGTGTCAACGAAACCAGCGGAGCGCATCACATCGCGACCGCGCCTTATATCGACGAGTCACAAATCAAACGCTAATAAATATCGCGCGCTTCCTGCGTTCCGCTACCTAAGGCTAAGTGTTTCGCCGCTCTCCCGTGACGTCATCAGCCCACTTCTTTAGGAAATGGGTGTTTATTACTTAATTTTAGGAAATTATGGGTTTCTGATTGTTAGTAGTGTGGCTGTGTGGCTATTGTGTCAGGTTTCCGGTGAAGCAAGGCCCCGTCACTTGACTATAAAACAGGCCAATTTTGATAAGTATAGGTCTCATAGATTTCATTATGAACTGTTTTGTCTGTTGTAAAACGGTTTTGAATTTCGTCAATTTGATAATCAGGTTCAGAGTTCAGAGGCCATAAAAATATAATGTCATAAAAATGTTTCCCCAAGTCTCAGTGAAGTATCAAAATGACCAAGTTGTCTTGATTAACACAGTCCACTTGACCTAGGACATTTTTAATCCCCGTAATAAGCGTAACTTTTGCGTGGGTAATTTCCAATATCAACACGGGCAAAACCACATCAAAAGGCTAAAAAGTGACTCATAAGGCTAACCTCATCACCAGCCCCTGAATACCCCATTCAACCTTTATACATCTATCGATCGCCTGCACAATTGAATGATTGGTATCTTTTAATGCCATCGACAATACACGAAGTGTTCCACCGTGCGCCGTGCCGTCGCGTCATTACGTGTCGCGCGGTGGCGCGTGAAAATTGTCGCATTGTCGCGCGGCGCCTACCGTGACGGTGTGGCCACACCCTGCGGTTCATCAGCGGTGTGACCGCGGGATTGATGCCAATGTTGGAGCCAAGGTTTGTGTGGAGTTTGGGCCAATTTGGATGGACTGTTGCAGATTTTATGTTCAGGAAAATGTATCTACTCTCTATGAATTGAGCTAGATTTCTTCTAAATTACCACTCAGATGACGAGTTATAGAAAAGTATGGATTAAGACATGCAACGCCAACCCCTAACTAGGTTAAATAGAAATGGGCAGGAAAATGATTTCTTTTAGCCAAAGGTTATCTGAAAAATGTTACACAAATAGTGATTCCAAGTCACAGAGAATCCCTAAAGCAAAATGATTTGGATATAATTATATAATATAGGTACAGGACCTACCTTACAAAAATAAAGGGGAACAGGTGAGGAAACCATGTGTCTTGAAACATTAAATATTAATTATAACAGGAGAAATATAAAGAATGTAAATCTTGCGCTGTTGCCGTCACGGGAATATCCTGGATGAGGCTGGAGCATGAACGTGGAACTTAGCAAAACGAAAGGGAGGCTCATATCCAGCAGGGAGGCTTTGGATGGATGGAAATCTTGCGTAGAATACAGCCACTTACTCCGTGGGACCATGGTGGTTCCACGGAGAGGTTGTTCTGTCGGATGGTCTTTCAATACCCTTAAATATGGCCAAAGCGTGTAGGTACCAGTACCTACACGCTTTAAGTCAAATTGTAGTGTACAGACTTTTCCAAACAGAATAATTTATGCCTGTCATACAAATGTGCTGTCACCAGAACTAAAGGTGTATGCAAGATTTCAGTTCAATCGCGAACTGGTTTGAAATTCACTTGCAATATTTGACCACAACAAACTAACATGGCAAGTTAAATAAAAGCTAATAAAAATGCAGCAATTTCACTCAAAACATTCTTCAATTAGTTCTCCCCATCTCGAATCCCGTTTAATTAAACATAGTGTCAATAGCAATAACTGGCAATAATAAAAAGATATGTTCCGTAAATTCTTCTTTCCCCCACACGAGATATTTAATTTTGATATGAAAACCACCATGAAGGTCCCA
Organism: Diarsia dahlii; assembly: GCA_949775195.1. Classification (NCBI taxonomy): domain Eukaryota; kingdom Metazoa; phylum Arthropoda; class Insecta; order Lepidoptera; family Noctuidae; genus Diarsia; species Diarsia dahlii. Next base: position 5,387,267 of record OX459210.1, on the reverse strand, counting down.
TGCCGAATAAATCTTATCCTCCTTGCTATCTCCTGGCCAATATCGCCATACAATATTAGCCGTTACGAATTCTATCTTAAAAGATTCCTTAAGCACACCAGCCAAGCTATTTTAAACTCTAACTTATAGATGCACAGTTGACTTTCGCATAAAGAAAAACTTTATAGTCTAAGAGACGTTGTTATTCAAAATTATGTCTCGTTATTAGAAAAGGTAAGTTTGAATTTCGAATGGTCACTTTCAGTAAGAAAATAAAGCTTCACAAAAGCTCTCACTTTAAAGTAAACTATAACGAATGGATTTTAAGGTCGGTTATCGCTCGAAGACCTCAAGCTTGACCGATCTCAAGGGAATCTAAGGGCGTTTAGTCACAGTTGTATTTGAATTCGCCAAATGCTCAGTAACAAATATTTGGACGTTTATTGTGGCCTGGTGTCGCATACAAAGTGGTTTTATTTGATGGTGTCCATTCGACACGGAGGATTGTGGTTAGACCATGACCGTAAGAGGGTGCTAGCGGGGTTGTGTAGACAGTGAATCGGTTGCTCGTAAAATAACATCATTATGGAAGTGATTTGTAGTTGTCTTTCAAATTGGATCTTTTTAGTTCGAATTTTGTTTAAAAAGCCGCCCTTGAGGTTCTTGTCGATATTAATAATTTTGTAAGCTTCAGGTTAAGTCCTCTAATGCCCGTATTTTTTTTTCCATTTAACAAATAACAAAAGTCTACCTCGTGTCCGTGAGTCTGGTGGTCGCGAGCGCAAGTGCTGATCATAAACCTGAATTCGATTCTCGGATCAGACAAAATTGTATTGGGTTTTTCTATAAGTAATGTCACAGTAGCAGCCATTTGTGCCTGGTTGATGGCAATAGGCTCGACCCCTGTTTCATGGGAATTAAACATTGATGTACTATTAGTTAGATATGTATAATGGAATCTTAATTATTTGTTTATTTTGTAGTATATTTTTTTTTAACATATTGTGCTATTTAAATGTTTAACTTTTTAATAATTATTTTTGGTACTGTTATAATAATGATTTTATATTTGTGATTCTATAATTTTATATTTGTGATTCTATGATTTTATATTTGTGATTCTATGATTTTATATTTTAGTGTGAAATTTCGATACAATGTAAAAATTGTTACTGAAATAAATGAAATGAAATGAAATGATACACCTTTGCCTAACCTTTCGGGGAATACAGGCGTGATGTTATGTTGAATAATAAAATAAACTCTATGTTTTATCAAACGCTACTGATTTCACTGTAAGTATATCTGGCTAGATACCTTTATATACCTCAGATGTACCTATACAAGCCGGGGTCTGCTTTCCGACTGCATTTTCATCAAATTGACCAATCTTGTGTTATCTCGATGCACAAATTGCTCTTTGGACATATGAGATCCCCATTAGTATATTAAGGAAATATTCGACCCACCTGTTACAGTAGAAAGCATCGTAGATAATCTCATTTTTAGGAGTCGGCTATTTTTATTATTATTTTCCGCTATTTTTAGCCTTTCACCAACTATGTTTGGGTCGACTTCCAGTCTGTCCAGATGAGATGGAGCTGAGGACCAGTACCAGTACTTTACATGTAGTGATTACCTATCTGATCTCCACAACCCAGTAAATACTGTAATGAGTAATACGATTCCTCTTGGTAAGACTGATTGTCATTTGTCTGTTGACTCTAAGCTGATTTAGACCTATATTGATTGTAAGTAGAAGAACACACAATATAACAAATGCGGCTTCAGGAATAACTCTCAGGCCTTACTTAAAAAACTCAATCCGTCACACGGCACCAAAAAAAAAAGAAAATCTCAAGCAACGTCAGCAACTGTGTCTTTCGAAAAAACCAAAAGTAATTTTTACTCAAATCAATCACATGGAAAAAACGGGCGATGTAAGTTGGGGTAATTCGCTAGAATTCCAACAGAGATTTAGTATAGCTTCGCGTGCTAACTTGAGACGATATAATGAGCGAACGAGCTCATTGTCCACTCCTAAAAAGAAAAGATAAATAACCAAATGAGAATGGAAAAACGGCAAAAATGGTGGAATAAAGGTTACAATTGGACAAAGGCGCCGAACGAGGATAATTCGTCGAGGATATGCACCAATTGTCACTGTTTTGCTTTCTTTTTTGGCGGCGAACTGACGGCTTGGGAAGGCGACGCAGACGATAAAATTGTCACGCGTCGCTGTCTGGCCAGCAGCTTCCAATTTTATTGAAATTGAACGAACGTGAGAGTTTTGGTTGCAAATACGAACTTTACGAAGTTTCGTTATCAGGTGCTCGCGGGATTTGCAAGGTTGAGAGGTTTTTGAATCGGTTCATATGATTTCGGACTTATATATTTGGTTACCTACTTGAGGATGTGATTAACCTTTTCTTCTTTTCGATGTTATTTTCTGGACCCACGTGGTGGATTATTTTATAGTCCATTGTCATTCTCTCTCATAGAAAGGAGGCCTGTGTTTCAGCAGTGCGAACATTATAGGCTGGTTAATAAATTATTGAAAGGCTTACGTTATGTAATTTTCTGAACTTTTCTGTAACTGATTATTTATAAGTAATCTTGAAGTGATCTAGGTTTCGATATATCTCAGAAACATTTAGTGCCTCATAAAGTCATTATTTATGTTGTTAAAGCTGAGAAAACACTCGAAATTAGCGGATAGCGTTATGGTTAAGTAAGATTTTTGTCTTTTGCAATAATTGCAAAATTCTCGATGTCGGTCTCTGGGTGAACCCAATCCATAAACATGCTTAATTTATTTTCCATAGCTTAATGTAATGTACAGTCAACAGCAAAAGTAGATGATCAAAATCAGAAATTCAATACTAATGAACGGAGTTCGCGTCAGAACTGTGTGGCGTCGTAGTGATTCAAAAGTATGTGATTGTAATTTATACCAAACAACTTTATTCATGTCAATGTTCAAAAGTAGCTGATGTGATACAAATCATAATTCAATAAATATTATTATCTTTGCATGTTTGTGAATTTATGTCAATGTTCAAAAGTAGCTGATGTGATACAAATCATAATTCAATAAATATTATTATCTTTGCATGTTTGTGAATTTTTGTCAATGTTCAAAAGTATCTGATGCGATACAAAATCATAACAGACTCAATGATTGCTTTTGCCCAGTCGGCTACAATATCATCATCATTTCAGCCGAAAGACGTCCACTGCTGGACATAGGCCTCCCCTAAGTGTCGCCACATTGACCGGTCCCGTGCGTCTCGCATCCAGCGGATCCCCGCAACCTTCACCAGGTCATCGGTCCACCTAGTGGGAGGCCTTCCAACGCAACGTCTTCCGGTTCGCGGCCGCCACTCCAGAACTTTCCGGCCCCATCGGCCATCCGTTCTTCGAGCAATGTGCCATGCCCACTGCCACTTCAACTTGGTAATTCTTCGGGCTATGTCGGTAACCTTGGTTCTCATGCGGATGTTCTCATTTCTGATTCGATCGCGTAAGGAAACTCCGAGCATAGCCCTCTCCATTGCCCTTTGGGTGACTTTAAGCCTTCTGATGAAGCCCATTGACGACCACGTTTCGGTCCCGTATGTAATCACTGGCAACACACACTGGTCATAGACTTTTGTCTTGAGACACTGCGGTAAGTTGGACGAGAAGATACTTCTCAGCTTCCCAAACGCTGCCCAGCCGAGTCGGATTCGACGATTGACCTCTTTCTCAAAGTTGGACATACCTAACTGGACTGTTTGTCACAGGTACACATAATCGTCTACAACTTCGAGTGTAGAGTCTCCGATCTTTATAGGAGTGGGTGTAACATGGGCATTAAACCCCCCCCCCCCCCCCCCTCCTTACCTTGGTTTTGGTCCATGTTCATTTTTAGACCCACTCTTTCGGAAGCTCTACTGAGGCCATCGAGCATTGTTCTGAGGTCCTCCATGGTCTCAGCCATGACCACTATATCGTCGGCAAATCGAAGGTGAGTGATGTACTCGCCATTGATGTTGATGCCTAGTCCTCTCCAGTCCAGAACCTTGAAGACATCCTCCAGTACAGCGGTGAACAGCTTCGGAGATATGACGTCTCCTTGTCTCACACCTCGCTGCAGAAGGATAGGTTTCGTGGTCTGGTCCTGAAGCCGGACTGACATGGTGGCATTGGCTACAATATTTTAAAACCGAAAGGTATATTGATATTTTTATTAAAGATAAAAATATTAATCTACCTACCGGTTTATTTATGTAGATTTGTATTGACTTTTTGCGCTTTTGTCGCACACATTAAATTAAGGGATAATTAAAAAATAAGTATGGATGAATTATTTGCCTCATGATTACGTGGCCTCAGTTTCATGATTACATTTTTGATTTTAACTGTTCACTAGTTTTGATTTTTTTTTCACTTCTTTGTTCTGGAGCGAATTGAGTTTATAACTTTTGGATTCAAAACTGATCACGAATATATGGCAGTTGTACTAGTAGTAAATGTTTGGTATAATTTACAATCACATACTTTTGAATCACTTCGACGCCACACAGTTCTGACGTGAACTCCGTTCATTAGTATTGAATTTCTGATTTTGATCATCTACTTTTGCTGTTGACTGTACCATCACGCCTGTAATTCTCGAAGGGGATAAGCAGAGTTGTACCTTTAATGTAACTATACTGACTGCTGCTGCTGCTACCAATAACACTTTTCCTCAGATAACGAAAAACATCAAGCTCGTCAGTATTTGACCAAAATGCAGTCATTTTCAAAGAACACCAAATAAAAATTTAACACCACACCAGACTTACAGATCACCCTTCACCAATCACCGAGATCACTAAAAATCGGTGATTAAGATAAATGAAATTTAGCCGCGTATTAACATGCGAAGAGACACATCGGGGTCGTCAGCCCCATTCATTATGTGTATCACAGCAGGTAATCTTGCAGTACTTCGGGGGAGCTCGGCAGTTATCGAGAACTGTCGGAAATAGATCGGGCCACCAACGCGGGCGCACGGTAGTGGTGATACTGCTGCTGTTATTTTGCACTGTGATAGCGAGAGTTTACTAGAATTATTAGTTTTACTAGTTGTTTGCCAGTTGTTATTGTTTTAATTTTTAGTTTGAAGACCTCCCACTAGGTGGACCGATGACCTGGTCAAGGTTGCAGGAACCCGCTGTATGAGAGACGCACGGGACCGGTCAATGTGGCGACACCTGGGGGAGACCTTTGTCCAGCAGTGGATGTCTTTTGGCTGAAATGATGATAATGATTAGTTTTATGTCCTACGGATCGAATTTCGATCAAGACTGCCGAGTTCAAAACTTTCAGAAGTAAGTACCTATGTGCACTTAGGCACACACTCAACCAGACTTCAGATTGATGCACCAATACACAGAGAATCAGATATTATATCTATGTATATTCATCGATAGCATTAGGTATCTCAGATCCCTTCTAAGTTGTGCTATTACTTTCGGTTCTTTTTCCTCACCCAGAGGACTAGTTCTGGTCTTAACGGACCATGGACCATGTTAAACAAGTTTTTTTTAAGTGTGGGAAATCATCAAATGTCTCCTATCGCTCTGGGCGGAGTAGAAGAGATTCTTACTGACTAAAACTCATCCATATTTCTTCCCTTTTGGGTTCAGGACCGCGGCTGTGGCGGTGGTAACTCTTTCGAACAAATGCCGCAACCCTGGCAGATGTTAAACACCTGTGAAGACAATTAAAGCCAGATATTATTATTGACTACCTCACTATGACTCCGATTATTCCTAAAAAGTGCATCCATAATGCATGTCAGTCTCACTCATGAGAACTAAACAAACAGGACGTATATCTAAATTGCAGGACGATTAATTTCTCAGTATCCCAACTTTACGTATGCACTGTGGCTCCTCTCAGACCTCGAGACAATTGTGCCCAAAAAAATAGGATGTCATAAATTATTGCATTGTATCGATCGTTTGGCACACAATGAGAAGTTTTTTGCTATTTAAAACACGAATTTTGAAGATGTCTCGTTGATGTAAAACAGGCAATTGCCAATTGGACTGCTTATGCGAGGTGTCTTGGCAAATTGCTCTCGATTGATTTGTGAGGCGATAAGTTTAAGCAATGATGGAGTTAATGGCATCCGGAGTGAGTGAGTGTGCCTGATAAAAACAGCTGACGATCACTAATACGTTTTTGTTAAAATTGCATGCTGATGTCGTTGCATTTAATTTTTTTTGTCTTGTGTATTAGGACTCAAATCTCCACGTAAGCCTCATTTGTTCTACTGAAACATTCTTTTCTAGGAGCTTTGTGGTATGATGTAGCAACATCGTCAAGTACACAAATATCATTTGGTGCTTGTATGACGTTGACAGTGGGCGCTACTGGTAAACATCTTCTGTATACCTAAAGGACAAGTTGGAGGTAAACTGTATATTTTGACTATGCGCCAAAAAACCAATGATACAGTTATACGCGAAACCATCACAATGACTGACAATCTGTCAGAACTTTTGTACACCGCTTACCAGGCGCCATCTTTGAAACATCACAATCCTAACTCCCAAAACTGTCACTGCACCCATCCCTATTTAGCCGCGATTGCGCAAGATATACAATCAGTACAAAATCTCACGTATTACGTATATTATTACAGTTTTTACTAGACCAACATAGCTTGAGACATTAAGGCAGCGCTGCTTGCTTGGAAAGACGTCATCCATCTGTCAAATTCAATGAGTTTTAACTAGTTCTAAGTTTCAACACGGGTCGTGTTATGTTGGTGAAGTGGTACGTGAAGTAGACGGCTTGTCGTGAGTTCTCGCGGGCAACATGTCACGACAGAAAAGCGTGACGACATAGTTTGAGTATAAGTAACATCTAATTTTAAAGGAAAACCTGTGCTATGGTGGAGTTTTGAATAAGAGTTGAGTTTTGGAATCGAATTAAGACATTTTAACTATTGATATTTATAGAGCTAAAGGTTACATACAGAAAACACACGCTTGTTTCTCACGAGTGAAGTATGAACTCCTGAGCAAGATCTCAATTCACTCCTAGGTTTGAAAGGTTACCATGGGTAGTGTTTAACTATTTAATAGATAGGTACCTATGTAAACACTGTCTCACGGCCACAAGTAGTCAGGTAGCTATCACTAATGACATCTGTCAGTCACATTATATGGCGGGAAGTTGAAGGTAAAGTGTAGTGTACCCTGAACGGGACCTTGGTGGTGTTAGGTGAGCCTGTGATATTGTAAGTTAATTGTGTTATTAACATAATAGCAATGCTACTAGTGAATACTACACCGTGAAAATAGGTCCTACAGGTTACCGGCTTACACTGTACACCATGAAATGATGTGTCTTTAGAGACCATATGCGCGGAAGAGTACGACAACTGTACCAGCGCCGGCTAGAAAGCGGTGAGCTACCTACTTTAACTAATTTCTCGTTCAAGAAACGTACAATGGATGAAGGGCTCGTGTAGGTACGGAAAAGAGATAATAATTATATTATAAACTTTGTTGATGAGAGCTAATTGTTCAGACTGCTATGTCAGTGAAACTATCTAGTTGTCTCTACCTTTTTGCTCCAGAGATGTTTCTAGATGCAATCGCTGCTCGTCTTCTATGGGATAGGACTTATTTTACCCCGGGAATTTTATCATCCCAAAAATAACAACCCCAGAAACACATTGAACAACTAATACAAAATAACACATCAACTCTTTAATAAATTTACCTTAAAATGGCAAAAACTGTCGCCGTGGCACACGACGATCATCGAGGAACATTCGTTACCAGTGGCGCCCTCTGCGAAATGTCGCCAAATTCATCAGTTTTTGTCCGGAACGCCATTCGGGAACGGACCGAATCTTGTAAGGGACTGTGCACATGAGAGGAACCAAGAGTTTTAATTGAAACAAGAGGTTCTGAGTGTAGACCTCTTCTATCTTTAATTCTTCACTTCTAAAGGTTTTGGTCACTGAGCGTTGGGTGGCCAAAGGTTGAAGAAGAGAGAGAAAAGAAAAGAAGTGAGATATTTTTTTGCATAATAAAAATATCGCGAGAGAAAATTTTGTTTTGATTTTTGTCGGCATCAAGATTTTTTTTTAAACTCTAGCAGAGCTCTAACACAGGTTCTTTAAAATAATGTCTCATTATAGTACCTACTACCATGACAGGTTTTATTTTCGTTTTATTAAAGTAATAGCCTGAAACACAGATTTGAACTAACCTAGTTCGGGCAATTCGCTACCAAAAGATTTGTAAATGAAACCATTGCTTGGATTTACGTACTGATTCCGTTTCATGAGTGAAATTCGCCCTTAATCCTGTCGCACAGAGTCGCACTAAGTCGCGTCGTCCTTCAGTCTAAACGCGCCTTAAAACTGCCATTTTTTTCCTTGCCAGCACAATTGGTGCGCTCGGGTACTCGACAGAAAAAGCCTTAAAATACGAGTATCCCCCTGATATATACGATGGGCTACTTTTGTTAGCTTAATCGATTACATTCCCCCCTTTTTTACAGATATCGATACTACAATCGATGTCTGTTATCGATTAAATGAGGTAAGCTTTTTTGTTTCGGTTCTTTTAGGAGTTTTGTCGTTTTTTGGATGGATGTCTTGAAGGGGATTGGAGGGTTTGTTGCTAACTGGTGCTGCAGTCAGATCTGGTTCATTTAACGTACAGGTACCTACGGTGAGCCAAATCTGTTACCCGTGGTGCGTGTATGAGTATGACCCAATTGTATAAATAACCTGGTATAACACCAACCAAGATGGGTGTGTAAGGAACGTAGTATGTTACATTCGGTATTTTCTACTTATCCCCAAGGTCATTTAATGGTAAAGGGTGGATGTTGTAGCCACTGAGTCAATTCTTAGAGCATGTTACTAACACCAACCCTACGTGCATATTCGTTTTTTATGTTACAAAGAAAGTAACATCAATTTACAACATTTTTCCCGCCCTGTTTCCTTACTAGTAATTTCACAAAGAACCCTGGAAGGCGTGGCGATCAGCCCCAACCACCGGTCATTGCGTGTAACCACCACTAACCACGGTAATAACGGGCAGTATGAACCAATTCCCATCATACAATATGAATGACAATCAATCTATAGACAGTTATCGGCCAGTCCGTAATTGATTTAATTGTATTCTCGTAGTTATACCAATTAACTTGCAAATTGGTATAAGTACCTACATTGTTATTGAGGCAATTGATGAACACATTTTTTTAAATACTAAGTTTTCAGGTGGTTTCTTCCTAGGTTTTAGTAATTAGTGCGTAAGTCGATGACACGTCTCTTATGTTTATTTTTAGATTAAATTGATTTACCTTTTATTTGTCGACGGCAAAATCATCATCGTCATCTGTGGCATTTTTCCAACTTGGTGACTGCTTCATGTCTAACCGGGCGTAGCTGAGTACCAGTATTTTACATGGAGCAACTGCCTAACTTACCGTGCCTAACCACGGACCACCGAGTGCTTGTGACTTGTAGATCATCGCGTATAGGTTCCTCCTCGACAGCAAAATATTCATACTGAATTGCCAAACGAAAAAATAGAATGCTCTACAGACAGACAAAGGCTCATTTTCACAATAGAACCTTAACTATAAAGTTGCAATTTCTCAACTACCTTATTTAGCTATAATTCAATAATTGAGCATCAAGTAGGTATTTCTCAGTTTGCAGTTGTCTACTTCACTCTTCCTAATTTATAAGAATCGCTTGATTCATTTTTTTTGTTTGTTTTGTTTACCTTTTTCATCGAATAGGTTGTGTAGGGTCGTGTATTTTTTTTTTTTTTTTTTTATTATAAATGGGCTTGCTCTTGACTTCAATCTTGCCCTAAGGGCAGAGATGATGTCGACGATGGAACGAGCTTACCCAGTAGAAGCCTATTTACTCGCGACTTAAACAGATTAGGGTTTTAAGAACTCGGAAAAACCGACGCAGGCAGGGAATTCCACTCCTTGGCTGTGCGCATAATAAAGGACCCAGCAAAGCGCTTCGTTCGAATGTGTGGAATGTCGACTAGGTATCGGTGATACCCTGCAGTACGTCTAGTCTCCCGATGGAAGAAGGGAGATGGTGGGATCAGCTCGTGGAGCTCTTGCGCACACTCTCTGAAGTACAGTCTGTAGAAGACCGACAGACATGCGACTTTGCGACGGTGGGCCAGGTTATGTAGCTTGATAACCAGCTTATCGTCACCAATTAGCCTCCTGGCTCTGCGCTCTACAGAGTCAAGTGTGGCAAGCTGGTATTTGGCTGAGCCATCCCAAAGGTGACAGCAATACTCCATGCCAGACCGGACTTGAGCTTTATATGATACTGAAAGCTGTCCAGGCTTGAAGTACCGCTTAACCTTGTTTAGGATGCCCAGCTTTTTCGCCGCAGTTTGAGCTTTCGACTCGATGTAGGCGCCGAAGTTCAGATTCGCGCTCAACTTCGTGCCAAGAAGCTCGAGACTGTCAGTAACTTGTACAGACGCACTCCGGAAAGTAGGGGCCAGATTAAACGGACTCCTTTTGGCGGTGAACAGACACACTTGCGTTTTGGTGGCGTTGAAATCTACCAGATTCTCGTCACGCCACTCGGAGACAAGTCTTAAGGCTGGATTCGTTCGCTCTACCAAGGCCTCTCTTAATGAACGTACTTCATCACCACTGGCTTTTCTATTTTAATTAACATACAACCTGAATCCAGTGTTTTTAGGATATAAGATCTTCACTTGTAAAATTTATAAAAACCCACGACTTACTGTTCGTAAGTCGGGGCCGCTACCGCTGGGCCACCAGCCCACCACTGTTCACTAATAATATCAAGCCTAATTTTATTTTAATTAATTACATTTGATATTGATTTAGGTACCTACAGACTACAGAGAAGGTACTTTATAAAACGCAAAGCAGATAATTTCTATTACAAACAAATGCAGAAGTATGTAAAAAATGCGGCTTGATTGACTGCGTGTGTTCGGCGATAAACAGAGGCGAGCTACTGGCATCAGTGGCATCATGGCATGTGGACTGGCGCGATTAATTGCTGAGCGAGCGTCGAGCGGCGGAAATCGCCACCAGAAAGGTATACGGTCCTTAGAGCAGGATAACTTTGGATAAGGATTGGAAAAAATAATTAAAGTGTGTATGTTGTTGAATCTTTCGTTGGACTAGTGTAGTGGTGGCTGGTGGCGCCACTGCTGAGCACGAGGTGTAGGTTTTCCATTAGGACTTCTTCAGTATCATCCCGAAGTCTTTTATTTTTTGGGATTACGTGTGGCAATATAAACCTAAACCACAGCAACTCTTGAAAGCCCGAATCAACAGTGGCGACCACCAGACAATGAAGCTCGCGAAGTATCAGAGAGAAAAAATAACTGATTTATGCCGCAACGAAATTAATAAGAATGTGAAAAAAGCCACAATTTTATTTCGTGGTGATCTTCAAATAATTATTATTGACATAGGTAGTAATTCCTTACTACACGTATTGACGTCGCGATTTTAGATAAAGAAAATGAATATTTTTTAAAGATTGCAACATTTGCATCTTACTTTCCCGTCTTTGACACATGAAATGTCACTTTTCTTTTTCGCGCGTAACGACATCGCAAGAAAAAAGTTCTTTCTCGTCCAAATATTCACATAAAAATAAGTTTACGTTATATATATCGAAATAACAAAATACTGAGTGTCAGGAAGTGTATTAAGTGCATCTTTAGTGAAAATTGTAAACCTGAGACGCAGAAATCGGAGCAAATACCTACAGACAACGCTCGCACAGGATTGAACTTGGATGTAACCCTTGTAGCCCTACCATTAGGCGTAATAATGCCTGGCTATAACTGACCTCCGGATACGTGATATCTACAGTGCTTATTCAAGCGATACGATGGTCATTAACACTGTCTATCACATAAGTGCCGCAAGCTTCATAAAGTTTTTCCAGTGGGTGCGAGACACCCCAGTTACATATATTTCCTATGTACTAGCTGGAACTTGAACTATCAGTGCGTGACACCAGATGTCCTTGGCAATGTCATTGGACTATGCTTACACTGAAAATACCTATAGGTACTCGGCATAGCAGGTGAGTTCCATTTCCAGCATAATTATACGCTATGTTATTTGCTACATAGCAGACTGTCAGTGCGTAGCACGAGATGCTCTTGGCAAAGTCATTAGACAATGCTAACACTGAAGATACCCATAATCGGCATAACTGGTGAGTCCTATTTCCACGTAAATTTGAAGCATATTATATACGCTATGTTATTTGCTACACAGCAAATACTGTACTGTAAATACTTAAAATCGACATAACTGGTGAGTTCCATTTACATGTGTTGTTTGTGTGCAAAGAGCAATCATCAATCTCTTGCCCTTATCCCAGTTCATTTGAGGTTGGCGTGGCATGTCATCTTCTTCCATACTTCTCTATTACTCAAATGATTCCAACGAAAAAATTACCACCCAGAAGTATACTATGCTTTACATGAAAACATAATTATATTCCATGTTACTAGCTGCATATCAAACTATCAGTGTGTGATACAAGATGCCTTTAGCTAAGTCATCGGACAATGCTAACACTAAAAATACCACCGCATGCGTAGACATCACAGTGGAACCCTATTGCCTGACTTCGGTCTGCAAAATTTATAAATATGTTCTTTAATCTATGAGCATGATGGTTGCGAGACAACCTTGCTTATCAAATGTGCATTATAGTCTTGCTAACGCAAATACTTGCAGTGAATGGGGGACCATACTCTGACACCTGGACTGGCTGACACACATTTGTCATAATCACACATGCTTTAGTACGAGATACTCTCAGCATGTTATGGTCACATTAAGTGAAATCTTCTTCACAGCAAATCTTCACCGAGTATGATATTATGGAAGCATCATTGGTTCTAGATCAAAGTTACATATGCACATAACTAACCAAATGCAAACAATACTTAACGGATAACCGTTTATTTTCTGAATAAATTCAATAAAACATGGTGGTCAATACTTATGCACTGTAATGTCCCAATACTAAAAAAAAAAAAAAACCGTTTAAAAACTATTAGTATTGAGAGGGAAAAGGTCTATAGACTGACAATGTCTTAACGGCCTGTTAATGTACAAATGACTTTATCAACCAACCCCCTTTTAGTTCCAAATCGAATTATTTCCTCTCTGAAACCCCACCCCCTTTTAGGAAAAGATAATATTACCTTTATATTGTATAGGCCCAATCTGAAAGAACATCCCCAAAAGTAACTCATTGCTATACCTACCAATATATTTTTTTCTCCTTTTACCATGATCCTTATTTTGGTGGTAAGAATGATTTCTGAAATTTTGTCCTCCTATTTTAATGGACCCTTTATGGGTACAATATTAAATTAATCACATTGGGATTTAAAGTGTTAAGAATAAGAATAAGAAATTTTATTTGCTAAAACTTGTGATTACATAATAGAATAAAATAAAATACATTCATTCAAGATAATAAATGCATGTTGATCATTTATTTATGCCTAAGAATATTTTCAGAGAAAATCACTCAAACCTAACCTAATAATAACAGATAACTTGTCCTCTCTGAATTAGTCATCATAGACACGCAAAACACTCATGTGTTGTAATAAGCATGTAACCCGCATTAAATAATATTTAATACCTGAGGAGATGGGTAGATCATGGGATTCACAACAGACTAAAGAAGAATTTTAAATTCTTATTCTTACTATCTGGACATTGGGTTTCTTTACTACTTTTCTACGGTAGTATGAGTAAGTAGAAGTACTAAAGTGAAACAACATAACATAAAACAAGGGGGGGGGGTGCATGGGAGTGCGAAGGGATTGTGGTTAGATCACCAAGACATCAGGTGCCATACATTTAATTTTCCGGAGCTTTTATTCATAACATTATTAAGTCATGGAGAACTCAAATAGGCAATATGTGGGGGAAACTTAGTAAGTTTTCCTATGTTCTTTATAATTATGCTGAGTAAGATTATAAATAAAACCGCACTGCTGGTGGCTTAACAAGGTTTGGTTGTCTTTACTGTGCAGTATAGACTTACATTTGGGGCAATACTTTCATAGGTATTACTAAGATAAGTATTTCATGAGCCTGTATTGGAACTCATGCAAAATAAAATTCACAAAATCATGTCAACAGCATTTTAAAAATATCAACAGTAGACACTGTACATTTATGAAAAATGTAGTTTTGCCAAAAATAATATGCATATAAATAAACTTGTTTAAAGCCTACGTTGTTCAGATAAACTGAAAACACAAAAGTGTAAATTTTGCAATCACCCAGATTGTACACTAAAATATCTACACAAACCAAAGATAGTGAAAGCCTCAATAAATTAAAAACTGACTCTCACTATTATCATTAGACAAAGTTTGCTACTAATTTATTACTCTGTTATTGAAAACTGTTATAATATTGACATTTTATTTGTCCAGTTGTTGGTCTTCTGCCTAATTGACCTATGCGTTGCAAGCACCGTTGAGAATGAGTTATATTCCTGGATTATGCAAAGTACTATTGGGGTTTTTTCCATCAGGAATTCCTCAGTACACCACACAGCCACAGAGCCTGAATTTGTGCTCAGCTAATGACACTAGGCTCGCCCCCTGTTACATGGGACATAAGATGAATTCTATTTACCTATACATTGACATTTTTACTTACATTGTCAAAACTTTGACATTTGATGCCATGTAATTTTAATATTTTGTGAACCAGATTATATTGTTATGATTTGATTTCATTTTTTGAAGCAATTTAATCTTACGTACCTAATTGAAGAAACATTATGGGTGCTAAATGGCAAGAACTTAGATAGTTTCTGAATTTTGTATATTGCACCACATTCGAATCCGATAGAATCTATCAAAAGTGTTCAATCTCATTTCAGGGTGATATTAAAGAGCAAAGTTTAAAAAATTAACCCATTGGAGTAATGATACAGTTGTTAGGAATATGAACCACCAATATTTTAAAGTTTCTTATATTTCGAGTGGGTTTTCTGAACCCCATAACTAACTTCTCACTGTACAACAACACAAACAGCAGATCAAATCAGAACTGTCAACACATAGTTGATTTATAATTATTATTTTATTACAGTTACCAAATTCAACATACATTATATATACCCTTATGGTTATAATACTAAAGCAATAATATACCTAAAGTAAGGAAGTCATAAGTATGTAAGCGTTATATCACCAAAGAGTGACATAGTAGGCCTATAATGGTAACCATTGTAACTTGCTTGTACTATTAAGGGTTTTAACAGCAGTTTGATTCTATTCTATAAGATAAAAAGAGCATTTAAGCCTTATAGTTTAGCTCTTTAAAACGCTTACACGACCATACAAATTGACAAATGTTGCATTGAAAAAAAAAAAAAAAAAAAAAAAAAAAAAACTATTAAAGACGACCTAACAGGCACTTATTTATCTAATAAGCACTAATAATGCGTCAAAATAAGTTTTACAGTACAAGTACTGTAACAGTATCGAAAATACTATTACTATTATAAGGCCAATCGGCACTGTAAAAGTACCTTACACAACCACTATGTAACCTTTTAACTTCTTAAAAGTTCTCTCAACGTTGTTATGGGGTTAGTTCTGTAAAACACAACAACTCTTCTAGAGTAATAAATAAAAAAAAAAAAAATAATAATAATAATTTAAAATTTATTAAAATAGCACAACTCTTTTAGAATACTAAATAGGACTCTCGGTGGAGCTGCTACATAACATAATAGCTCTCGCGAGTTTGTGTTACTGCTATGAGACAAGCGGCGATCTAAATTCGTTTTCGGTGAAAATATGGCTAATATTTTCTGCCATGATAGCACATTGACAACACGGTAGTAACCAATGTGTACTATAGCAGCCATAATCGGGACAAGTTTTAATTTATTTTCATTTCATTAATTTAAATTTAGTTAAAACATAAAAAATTATGAAGGCGCACTGTCAAATTTGAAATCAGCATAATGATTTAATTGATACAAATTCTTCCGCAAGTGCAAGTTATGACAGAGTAACGGTCCATGATTTTTTTTTTTGTGTTTTATTCTTTTCAACGCAAATGGTATGTTAAACAACAATGGGAAATGACATAAACATAAGTTACCGATATTGTTCTCACAAGGAACACTCACGACAAGTGTGATAAAACATATCACTGGAATCGTTTATAGTGCAAAATACAAACATATTTGGTTCCTTTTATAGTACAAGTCACCATGAGAGCCTATTTGGGGTTTTGTAAACGTTTACAACACCACTATAATGCAAAGCATGAACACTAATGAGTACGCTAATACATTCTCATGACTTTTATAAGTAGTACCGTTTGTTACTAGGGTAATTATCACAAAGTGTCATCCAGAATTATTTGTATTTTAATTACTTAATTAATTATTGCAGCAAACTCTAAACATCTACCTATGTCAATAATAATTATTTGAAGATCACCACGAAATAAAATTGGGAATCAAACGAGCTTACCTGTTAAGCGAAGTCTTGATTCTAATTTTATGAGTGGTGATCTGAAAAATAATTATTACCCACCCACCACTACTAACAACCCCAAAGCTGCAATAATTAGTCTACCTAATTCAATGTTAACCTTTTCAGGACAACAAAGCGAATGTAAGCATTTGGAACTACTCTGTATAGGAAACAGAGTTTGTTCCTAATGATAAGATCTCTAAAATAAGTGACATTTCATGTGTCAAAGACGGGAAAGTAAGATGCAAATGTTGCAATCTTTAAAAAATATTCATTTTCTTTATCTAAAATCGCGACGTCAATACGTGTAGTAAGGAATTACTACCTATGTCAATAATAATTATTTTTCAGATCACCACTCATAAAATTAGAATCAAGACTTCGCTTAACAGGTAAGCTCGTTTGATTCCCAATTATTATCTCTTTCCTTCCTATCAGCAGTACAGATCACGACACAGACAGGTCTTAAATCCTGTATCCCGTCCGGTATCCGGAAGTCCCGATTTTGTGCACGATTGATGGTAATAGGCTCGCCCCAACCATACTGCAACTGTAAGTAATTAAGTACTACAGTTCCACTTTTCGGGGATGTCAGGCGTTATATTCTGTTACGTCATTTTACAGGTAGGTATTATGCCATAGGTAGGTACGTCGTTCCGTGTACTCTTTCAAAATGGCTTCGTATTTACAATAATTTTGAAGACGAAGTGATTAAACAAGTAAAACACAGGATGTCGTGCCCCACAAGAAGTTAAACACCATTTAAGGGAATAAATTGATGAGAGAATGAAGGCTGGAGTTATTTATGCGTAATTATTCATGATTTTGGTTCGGACAAGATTCACTTATGGCAAAAACATGGCCGCTCTTGAGTTAACTTGAGAGCTACTTGACTTGAGTAGGTACTTTTCTACATCTACATGTTTAATAAAACGGCATGTGTACAAATAAATCTAATTTTGATTAGTTAGTGTTTATTAATTAATAGAATAGACACATAGGTCCCACCCACGACAGACTTTTTGCTGACCAAAAAAGATCGGTCACCGATTTTTTACGAACAAATTTAAATCGGTCACATAACAAAAAGTCTGTCGGGGCCTCGGGGGCGGGTTTTAAGTTTCAATACTTATACTGTTTAGATAATTATGTTGTGAGGGGGCTTTGCAGTAGAATCATCCTGATTTGGAAGAATCTAAGATTTAATCAATATCAAATACTTTTATAGGATGAAGTTGGTGACATTTTTTGATAATTATAATTATCATTATGGTTCGATTAAGACTTACATTTTAATAGGTATGTATTACGTTTTAAATATTTCAGACCTTAAAATAAATCTAAGCCAAAATGATTTTAATACCTGACTACTTATTTTCAAAATATTAAATTTCTAATCCCCAGACTATCCAAAACTGTTTAATCCTTAATCCAGCAGCCAACTGTCTTCTCATTGTCTCAGGTGATTTGTGTTGCCACTTCCAAAGAGTGACCGAGACAAAAAATACATCCTTCTCCATACAAAAGAAAGAGATAACACTACCAAATAACCCTTAGCAGTTAATTATAATGGCCTCTCTAGCTTGTTAGGAGATTTTTTCGATTTATTTTCGCGCCAAGAATTGAAATACCTAAAATACCTCTTCACGCCGAATTTATAATTGACATCTGAGTTAAGAAAAGGGTTAAGTTTTGGCTTTAAAATAAATTAAGTGTTGGTTCAGGAATTTAGAGAAAATAGATTAAATGGAGTGGATATTTTAAATGCTTTGGAAACGGGAGCTAAAGAACTGAATAGTTTAGTTTTATAATATTTGATTTTATAAATATTAGATAGGTATGTACTAGCTCGCACTGGGACTGCGTGGTTGTTTAGGGTCCACATGCCTCTCACACCGGAGGCTTGACCTGTGTCCCAGCAGTGGGAACTTAATAGGCGTATGTGGTATAATTATGTCAGCAATGCTGCTTGGCGGAAGGCATAGAAGTAAAACTTTTCGGACAAACCCAAGGACCGTACTTATAACGCTACAATTAAAAACAAGAAACCGGCCTAGTGCGAGTCGGATTTGCACATAATCCGCCTTATTACAAAAGGTAGTTAAACCTGGTTTAACTTAGACCTGGTTGCTGTCATGCTGTCACTTTCTTTTGAATATTATTGAAGTGAGACGTCATGCGAGATAAACCAAGTCTAAGTTAAACCAGGTTTAACTACGTTTTGTAATAAGGCGGAAAGGGTTCCGTTTTTATTATTTGTTGTGGCAGCGGCAATACACATTTTTGAATTTTTCAATTGATTTTTTCACAATACATTCTGTGAAAAATTCACTCATTAGGTACGGGTCATGAGATACAGCCCGCTGACAGTCAGACGGACGGACGGGCAGCGGAGGCTTTAGTAATAGGGTTCCATCGGTTACCTGTCCAGTACGGAACCCTAAAAACCACGGCGTACCACTCCCATAAGTGCCATACCATCACCACGAGCAAACGGTCAAAAGTTAGCGCGATAGGTCTCAAGATAACGCGTGGTATGTGTAGCATAAACGTGGCTTTATCGCAATTTATGTTGGCACATCGAAAGAATTTCAAATGAGCGCCATATTTACATTCTTGCCGCGTCTATCTAGATTATCAAAAACGCCCTGCAGTCTGTTCTGTGTTTGTTACATGTTTATATTGTACAGTACTTAGGTGGGTGACTGGCCCGTTGGTGTCGTGTGGTTGAAAGTTCGACTGCTGAATGCGGGGTCTGATTCCCAGGTAGATTAAAGTGTTTATTGGGGGTTTTCTATTAGGCTCACCTATTACATGGGACTTAAACATATCGGGCGAAAAGTGAGTGTACTTTTAGGTACACCTATGCCTAACCCTTCGAGGATTACAGGTTGTTATGTTATGTTCTATTAGGAATGACTCAGTACAGTACTTAGGTACCTGTCCAGAGTTTGAAAGTTGGCGGTGTGATACTAGCTTTGGAAAGCACTTTAAGCCGTTGGTTCTTTCTGCTACACCCATCATTTTATTCTTTTGCTATAACAATGGGTGCAGCGACTTCTTGGGCTCAACGGTCTAACATTGACTTGATCACGCCTGATGGAAAGCAATAGATGAGGTCTATGATGGAACGAGCGTCCCCAGAAGATGCCTACTCTTGCTTTGAAGGCAGTCTGGAAACCTATTGCTAACCGGAAACAATACTAAAATATCTTGAACTCGTCCCAACAACAGCTGTCCACCACCAAACTCACAGATCATAGAGACATTAAATGTACCTAAGTAAGCTTGTCATTTACTCGTGTTATAAAACTTTTTGTTTGAAGTAAAGGTGTGTGCAGAACAAATACTCTTCTGGACAGATCTATAAATAACCGGTTAACCCATTTATAGTGTTTCACGTGATCATGGGTAGAACACGTTGTGGTGGACAAGGTTTACGAGCAAACTCATCATCATCATCATCAGCCTGACCTTCCCAACTATTTTGGGGTCGGCTTCCAGTCCAACCAGAGTACAATACTTACGCACATAAATTCGAATAATCAGAGGTGCGTGTCTTTAGTTCGAACTCTGGACTTGGTAGTCTGGCAGACACACCACTAGAACTGCTATACTACCACCATGTCAATTCTAATTGGTAAGACTGATTGTCTGACTTACCAATTCACAAGCAAAGTGTTATCAGGAATTTTGTAAATGATCCCAGACCGGAGACAGACGGTACCCACATGAAGTAATCAGATGGCCCGTCATGCACATATCGATAATTATCATTTGACATAACGCAAGACGTTTCGCCTCAGATTGTGAAAAGGACTGGTGGAGAAGAGCTTAAAAGAACCCACGACCTATCGCCAACCCAACACCTAAACGGTCCACTTATATCGCTTCTCACACTATCTCCACAATCTAAACAAGCCTTTATAGCCAAAAAAAAGTAAAAAACTAAAACCCGACTACGACAAAAAAAAACGACGCTGAAAAAGTATGAAACAAGATTTTCAGGATAGAACAAAAAGAAAAGCCGTAGTCACACGGTATTAAAGTGTTTAGGTTGGTACCTATAACGTGTGACTACGGCTTTTCTTTTTGTTCTATCCTGAAAATCTTGTTTCATACTTTTTCAGCGTCGTTTTTTTTTGTCGTAGTCGGGTTTTAGTTTTTTACTTTTTTTTATTTAAACAATTTTGGTGTTAAATATTTTTTTTACTCTTGACTTTTTGTCCGCTAGAGGGCGTGATTTAAAATTTGAGCAATATTTTGGAAATGTACAAGTGAGGCCCTTTTAAATGATACCAAACACGGCGTGTTTATCTCCATTTTTATTTTTTAAGCCTTACTTTTTGACCGCTAGAGGGCGCCAAATCGCTTTTTGTGACACGTCACGTAGCCTATATTCAGCGGAAAGTTAAGACGGTTCTAACGATACCTCATATGTCGAGTTCCGATAAGTAGATTAGAAGCTATGAGGGAACAGATGAAGATACACACATACATACATACAAACATACATACATACATACATATATACATACATACATAGCCAGTCAAAATCATAACCCTCCTTTGGCTTTGCCGTAGTCG
The DNA here is from genome assembly GCA_949775195.1 of Diarsia dahlii. Taxonomy (NCBI): domain Eukaryota; kingdom Metazoa; phylum Arthropoda; class Insecta; order Lepidoptera; family Noctuidae; genus Diarsia; species Diarsia dahlii. The sequence goes on along the minus strand of OX459210.1, from coordinate 5,366,106 downwards.
GGTAAAAACTAAAGGCGCGCACGAGGCACCTCGCAAGTCGCACCAAACGTAACATGCACGCGTGCAAGATAAGGCCTTATCTACACGATCATCACGCGTCGGAGGCTGCGTCCTAAGCTCTGCTGGGAACACTCCGGTGTCATAAAATGTCAAGACTTCGCGAGCGAAATTTTAAAATTGTGTGGTGTAATGTTAATTGTTAGGTGGTGACCGGTGGTGTAGATATTAGGGGGTTTCGTTGGGTGCAACGGTTCGATTTTCGATTCAATGGGCAATATTGATAAAGACTTGCTAAGCCGAGAAACTTCCGTTTGTTTGTGCTGATTGGTTGCGATTATGTCGGTAGGTCCATTATCCCATATTTGTAGCAGCCGTGAATCATATTTTAATCAACATAAGCTTCAACCTTATAATAAGTAACATATTATTAGGTATTATTATAATGCCTGTAAGTAATCTGAACAGGGTTAGGCGAAAGCGTATAGTAGGTACCCAGTGTTTGTCCACCTTGGTCAAATGTCACCTGTGCATATAATATTGGTAGATATATAATTCGAACAGGCATTAGACCTCTTAGTTAAAGTGTACCTAATGGAAAAACCCAAAAAATACTTACGCCTTACCTTTAGTAACTGCCACAGAAACATGTCAAGCCGTAGGTCCAGCGCCTTTCCCTCTGGTCATGCGGGTTGCTGTCTCATTGCACTATGAGAGTGAGGAAAGAGGGCCTCCTTTGGCTTTGCCGTAGTCGGGTAAAAACTAAAGGCGCGCACGAGGCACCTCGCAAGTCGCACCAAACGTAACATGCACGCGTGCAAGATAAGGCCTTATCTACACGATCATCACGCGTCGGAGGCTGCGTCCTAAGCTCTGCTGGGAACACTCCGGTGTCATAAAATGTCAAGACTTCGCGAGCGAAATTTTAAAATTGTGTGGTGTAATGTTAATTGTTAGGTGGTGACCGGTGGTGTAGATATTAGGGGGTTTCGTTGGGTGCAACGGTTCGATTTTCGATTCAATGGGCAATATTGATAAAGACTTGCTAAGCCGAGAAACTTCCGTTTGTTTGTGCTGATTGGTTGCGATTATGTCGGTAGGTCCATTATCCCATATTTGTAGCAGCCGTGAATCATATTTTAATCAACATAAGCTTCAACCTTATAATAAGTAACATATTATTAGGTATTATTATAATGCCTGTAAGTAATCTGAACAGGGTTAGGCGAAAGCGTATAGTAGGTACCCAGTGTTTGTCCACCTTGGTCAAATGTCACCTGTGCATATAATATTGGTAGATATATAATTCGAACAGGCATTAGACCTCTTAGTTAAAGTGTACCTAATGGAAAAACCCAAAAAATACTTACGCCTTACCTTTAGTAACTGCCACAGAAACATGTCAAGCCGTAGGTCCAGCGCCTTTCCCTCTGGTCATGCGGGTTGCTGTCTCATTGCACTATGAGAGTGAGGAAAGAGGGCCCACCTGCAATGTCGTGCCTAGGGGCTATCAATACGGCAAGCTTTCTGTTCAGAAACCCTAACATCATGAAGAGGAGTAGGTTATAAGGGCAAGCCAAGCTTTGGGGCTTGTTTCGAAGAACCGCACAAGTGAATACCACCTGTTTAAGTGCACGACCTAATGATGCACAATACTATTGAAAATTCTTGATCCTGTATTTCATCCTGTTATGTATCATCAGCAGGACCCACTCACTTTGTTGGCACTGTCATGCCCAAAAACGGTCAGGAGGATATAATACCTGATAATATTGAAAGTTTACTTGTTACAAACAGAAAGTAAATCCGAAAATCCCAAAAAGACTCAACTCGTTCCATAAAACAACCTCACACAATCAGCAACAATAAAAACGGTCCAGAATCTAACATCTTTACTGTACCTACTCCATAAACAACATTTTTTACGAACAATTACTGAACGTACACCATACGTAATTGGGTACAGCAGTACCCAAGTACCCAACACTAGCGTGATGGCATCTGCGAGGTGTCACGTACGTAATTGGTCGCTTGCTATCTGATCGTTGCCGTGTTATTCACCCACTTATTAGTTTTGTATGCTAAACTAGTTCTATGACAGGGTTGCTACTGAGTTTCTGAATTATCCCTGTATTTTACTAAAATTGTACGTTTTGTTACCTCATTCTATTTTTCATGAAACAAACGGAGAGATATAGTTTCAATCACAAAAAAGGTAGGACCAATTATTTTGGTAGCTTTTTTTTTTGTATTTCCCATTCATTTTCACGGTCGACACACTATGCCATCGGCGTATTATAAGCAGGTTATATTTATAAAGTGCTAATTGAGGTATTGGAGGACCCAGGAGCAAGGGCTGACGCCCGTCGGGGCTGCAGATTGTCGAAAGCGATGCCGCGGCCTCGGCACAAGGGCGAAGAAGGATCATGGGTGGTTTATAGTCAGTAGAAGTCTGACACTCCCTTCGCGAGAAATGAGGAGTAGAGAGAGGCCTTTGCCCAGAAGTGAGTCAGAGTTTGCTAAAATAAAATTGGTTGTAAAATGACTTTGATTTCCCATCTACTCTCCGTGATATTCTCCCCGAAAGTTCTCCTGAAACAATTTTTGTCCCAAAATGGGAAAAACCCCCATCTACCAACACAGTTTTATGATGCCAGGGCGAGCAAAGCAGAGGTGCAGCGCGAAACGTTCCACAGATGTAGTTAAGATAAGAATAAGGACAGTGTCAACGTTTATTTGATTAACGAGAGAGATTGGGCGCTAGCCTGATGCCCATTCATGTTTGAAACGATGAAGATTAAACGCTGCTTGGATTCCTATCGAAAATATCAAGGTTAGGTATAAGCCTAGTGGGTGCCTGTCTAATTATACTGTAGGTAAGGCTAAGGTCAAGTTGAATGACCTCTCAAAGAATCTAAACGGTGTGAATGTCAAGAGCAGTAACTATCTAGCTTAACTATTGCTTAACATTTTGGTATGGAATAAGGATTTAGGGCCACAGCACACATGCTACTTTTAGCATCTGTGATCTGTGATTTTGCCGCTTTTAAGAATATAAAGCATCGACGTATTTTTGATTTATTTCTTATTCTCATACAATCGAATTACGCAATCGATAAAGTCACAAAATCGAAGATTTGTTTGCAGGCTGTTTTACCGCCATGCTTGACTCTTTTGCAGTCTTTTCTGATGTTTTATTAGTTATTTTTAAATAGGCACTAGCAGAATATGTAGTCGATTTGACTCGGTTACCAGTGACGTTACAGTTATTTTAAATAGAAATACTTAGTAACTTCGAAACTCACCATCGAGAATGTATAACATGGTCCTGCTGATCTAAAATAGGGTAAAGATAAAAATACCGAAAGAAAACAATTCTCATTTTGTCAATAGATTTATCTATATATTTTAATGAATAATTTTTAATTACAACTGATGCAAAATTACAGTCTCCTTCCATTTCACAAAGCTTTATATTTTTTTTGTAGAAAAATGGCAAAAGAACAATTCTTTGTTGCAATCAAATCACTGGTTACCATGACAATTGTAAGTAAATATAGATATAAAAAGAAAAATAAACTGATTTTTTATAGCTTTAGTACATAGTGATCTATGTTTTACTTTTCACACATTTCAAAGTGATACTGACAACCCACTACGTTTGTAGTGAAAAAATAAAAGTAAAAAAAAAATGATTTGACAAAATGTCATGTCATTTCCTGTAATAACGGTCTTCATTATCAATTGGTTAATCACCAAAGTATCTATTGCGTATTGCACAAAAAAATAGAGATCAATATGTACTAAAACAGTTATTTCTATTAATTATCCGAACATTTGTTATCCTGCTTAAGTTTAATGAAATTCCATGGAAAATTATATTCATTTTATAATTATAATAATTATATATTTTGTATCTTTAACTACAATATTTATTAACTATATATTACAAACTTTAACTTACAGTTAGATTTTTATCAATCGTTTATTTTTGCACGCGTCCAATTGTTGCTTTCTTTTGAAATCGTTTTTTTTTTCTTTTTAATTCGCCAATTGAAGATAAGAATTAACAAATAAGTATCAAATGACATACAAGATTAGCCTCGTATTCAGTATCTTATGTTTATTTTTATACGTGTCAAAGGGATATGTTTTTTTTCTAATTTTGCGAGCACTTTGATTAAAATTCTGTTAATATTGCACAAAAATATTAAGAATTGTCTGTAAATATTTAGACTTTATTTGTAATTTCAACATAAGTTACTGTCTACAGGATTGATACGTTTTTATTTTTATTTCTCCCCAATTTCACCACTTTTGCAGTAAAGGTTTAATAATTTTCTTTTTTTTTAACAAAAGCAACAATCGGACTCGCACTATCTCACAGCACAATTGACAAAACATATTTTCAAAATATGTCTATTTATTAGTTAAACACGTAATATACCTTACAAAATGTATTTACAAAATTAAGCGATATTATTAATTATGTTTTAATTATTCAAAGTGGAAAATGAAATTAATCTTTCGACATTACGGTTTGTAAAGGTGACGTCACGAAAAATCGACAAAAAAATAATAAATAAACTTTTTTTTTAATTATAAACATTAGAATAAAAACGAATCATAAAAACAATCAAGTTATGTAAAAAAATATAAAGGTACAATTCTTTAAAAATCTTATATTTTATTTATAAGTATAATGAATCAATTCAAATATTTTGCGTAGCTTTTGGGTGACGGCTGAATAACCCGTCTGTTCCCGAGGAAAGGAAATAGGCGTTATGTGCCCTTAGTAGAAGTCATGCAATAACGAACAAAAAGACATCACATAATTACTGTATTACGGTTTTCAAAAAACTACAACTAAGTACACAAATAATTTAAATCATCTTTTTAATTCCTTTTCCTAGTGTTAAAGGTTGTGAATTACTTACTACTTTAATTTTTGACAAAAAAACTTTTTCACTCCTTAACCATCCAAAGTGAATAAGATAACATTTTTTTTTCAAACTTACACTTTTTTCAAACATCACATCTACAACCCGCGGCCAGTCGAAATCAGAGTATTAATTTAAAACTATTGCTATTGCAGTGTTGCTATGTGTCGCTAACGTGAGGATTGCTACGTAAGACTGGCGATGTCGCAAGGACAGACAACTGGAAATTATGAGATTTGTCAAAAAAGAGCGAAGTGACTACGATATGCAACATAGGCAAGAATTTAATCAAATTATTTTTAGTTTATAGCAATAATCAAGCTATATCTTCATACCGACTTTTCCCGAACTTAATTTTCTTTACCTATATTGTGAAGGAAAGTAGGTTCGGAAAATTGGATTATTCGCAATAATTACTAGGAAATTCTGAAGTATTGAAGAGTTGTCGCGACATGCGACATCGTCCGTCCACAGAACCTTACATCGTGAATCCTAATGTAAGCTTAACTATTTACAATCAGTATAATTATACGAATATCGACCCGAATAGAACTCGAAAGAAAAAACAAAATAGGAACGATACAAAACGTCGGCCGGGGCCCACCATATAAATACACGGTATGTACAGTAGCAGGTCGAGCGATCAGTCCGTGGTCTCTACGTCCAGCCCGTTCACCATGCGCTCGATGCTCTTCAGGTCGGAGGCAGGCGGAGTGGCCGGGGTGGTGGAGCTGGGCGCGTCGGGCGGGGGGTCCGCGCTGGCGGCTCGCGTGGGGGGCGAGCCGGGCCGCGGCCGCGCGGGGGACGAGCTCAGAGACCGCGCACGTGGCGCCACCTGCTCGAACGCTGACCCCAACCCCGGCAACGCGTACGGCGCGAACCTATGCGCCTTCAACGCTGCCCCATGCGGGCCGTGGGGCGCGGGGGGCGGAGGCAGCGAGTACTGCTGCAGCAAGGGATGCAGGTTGAACAATAACCCCGGCGGCATTTGATGAGGCGGGAAGAATGGCGGCGGGTACAACGATGGCGGGTACAGGTACGGTAGCAGCGGGGGCTGCACTGGCGGGCCGAGGGACACGTCAGGCGCCGGCGAGGGCCGCGAGGGCCCCGCGGGAGGAGATGGCGCGCGGCCTGCTGAGCATGACGAGTCGGAGCCCGCCTCGATGCCCTCCTCAGCGCCTGAGTCACCGCCACCTCCACTCGAACTGAACCAGGCTGTAAGAGAAGCGGGGTTTAGAACCAGGAAGCTTTCCACTGTCAGTGAAGACAGCGTATCGATGAGAATTTATCATGAGTCGGTTCAGAACTTAGTTTGGCGCTATTAATACATCAACTACTGGTTGATATAATTCAGTTCACATTTCAGCACTACCCATCGAACGTTCATTACATTAGACCACAGAATGCTTAAAGAAGAAAAAGGTAGATGGCTAAACGTATGGTTCTTGTGTCTACAATTCAGCTACCGTGCATACGCATGCATAACGCACTTTATTCAAATAAACATCCAATCCATCATACATCGCAAAACAACACAACATAATTTTATGCTAACTACAAACAATATGGAATTAGAGCGATATCTATCATTATCGGCAATACACGGCGCAATACGTATGAACTGAATCACTCAGCGAATCAATCATATTGTACAACACAGTAAACGCTTGCGGCAGGAAATAACTCGTCACCAATTTATGTACCTGTTCGTAAATTATTAACAAATAGGTAACCTGTAAAATGTACAATGAAGCTATAAGTAAATCATATTCTAGGATTTGATAGCAGTTAGACATAGGTTCAATTTTGTATTGTACCTGCTTGGTTTTTGACAACCTTTGATATACAAAAGAAAGGTTTTGATGTAAACTCGTGATCACTAAAATCATGTTTAGATAAGTACAGACGCTGGCACACGAAGCTTCCCGAAACTATCATTTTCTCAATGAACCATAAATCCCTGAACCTTGCTTTGTGACAAATATAACTTATTTTACAAAAAACTGGAGGAAGACGTTGCGTTGGAAGGCCTCCCACTAGGTGGACTGATGACCTGGCGAAAGTTGCGAGAATCCGCTGAGTGCGAGACGCACGGGACCGGTTAATGTGGTGACACATGGGACCTAAGACCAGCAATGGACATCTTTCGACTGAAATGAATGATAATACAAAAGGAAGACTGATACTCACAGCTGGTATTGTGTTGCGTGCTCGAAGCCGGAGGGGGCGGACTGGAGGGGCCGCCCACGTCCAGCGGCCGCTCATCATCATCGTCCCGGTTGTCTGACCGCGCCGTCAGCATCGCCTGTCTGCGGTACACCGACAGACTACTCGTGTTATTTACTTATTTCAACTGCAGTACAACGGGGTAATCACAATGTCCATGTAAGCCAAAAAAGTGCAACTCAATGAATCTATGTTACAATAATTATTATGAAAATAAAAAGAATATGAAAAAAAAAAACAGTATTTTGGCTTACGATGGCATTGTTGTCGTAACTCAAGCATAACTTAAAATTAGTTTCAACTTCAAGTTATAAGTAATGCTTTAGAATGTAGTGAAGAAGAGAAGAGGGAAAAGGTAGGAAAGTAAGGTTATCAAAATAAATATCATGGAAAAAACGTGATCCCATGTCTCAGCGACGCGACGCGACGCCTTGAAGAACATATACATTTGCTAAGTTTATCACTTGTACCGACAGCAAATAAGAGTTAGCTCTCAAGATCTCGATTTTGTATGTCATGGTCGCGTTGTCGTATTGTTTGAAAACCTTTTCTGTTTCGCAGTTTAAATTGAAAATTATCGACCAAACTAAGACACCTACAAAACAGCAACGTAAAACAATTTTAAACCATCCGAAATGTCTTTGCACCGTGAGGGTGTCAATTTGACATTTGAGGTAATGGGTCGCATCGACCCCCGACCGCCGCCGAAAGGTTAATCATCTCCTAATGATGGTGAAATTTGAGACACTGTCGTGACGCCATTACCGTGGTGTTTTAGCTAATAGTTTTGGTAAAGATGGTTGAGGTAGTTTGTGAAAGCGGCGAAAAGTAGCGCTTGATTGCTTTCCGGGAAAGTGTTTTGGTGTTAGAGTGACTTGAACGGTATGAATGATACTTTTGTTAGATATGCCCATCGTATTTTATTACTTTTAAACGTTGCCCCCCACACTAGGAATAGGGGATCGGACAAAAAAAAACTAATTAGTCCGTCAGATAGATTTCCAAAAATTATTGGACACGTATTTTTTCTTTTTTCACGTAAACTTAAAATGAAAACGATACAGTGCTTCGAAAACTCGTGTGACGTCATATGATAGTACATTTTGACGACACAAGTGACGTTTCAAGCCCCACTCCAAGATCTTTGACGCGTTTTATCTTCGTCATTTTTTATTGATTTGATAAAACAAAAAACACGTATTCAATATTTTTCGATAATCTAACTTACGGACTAAACAGAATCATATACATCATCCATCTGTGTCGGGAATCACAACTGTTTCTCCTGAACACAGGTTACTTTGTAATCACTCCAGGAGAGCAGTGCGGCACCCACTAGCTAGCTAGAATTAAAAAAAATGTATGTTTGTGTTTTATCTTGTACATTGCCATGTAATCTAGCCATAGCCATAGTTGATCAATAAATATTATATTATTTTGACCCAGTCCGATCCCCTATTGCTCCTGTATCGTGGGTGCGTTTACAAACATTTAAACTCTCATTCTTGACTAGCCGTTTGTTGCTGATCGAATGGATCCATATTTGTTCCACACAGGAATCGAAACCGCAACACGCAACGCAGCAGTCAATCGCTCAGCCACTAAGCAAGTAGATACACTTAGAGAGGAACTTCCAACTCTTCGATTTTGCGTAGGCATTCATTTTGGTGTTAGCTAGTATAATCATGAATCAGAGAACTCTCTTCAAATCATCATCAATGATTAATTTAAATGTTGTACAAAACAACACATCCTAACAACAATTTTTCAAATTCTAACACAGAAGGGTTCAGTACAACATATCAATTCCCCTCCCGCGTTAAATGCGTACAATATTTTTAAACTGTACCAAAAAGGATAAAAAAGATTCGACCCAAACGTTTAGCTCACCCCAAAAAGGACAAAAAGAGAAAGCAATTATTTGCCTTCTGTCGCCCGTTCAACAAACAACTCTTTATCATTTGCATTGTTTTACTGATCCCTAAATACGGTCCCATCTTGGGTTTCGGGGTTCCGTAGTGAATTCGTTTTATTAACTCGTCTCATTGTCGACTGATAGAATTTAATTTGTGCCACCCCTTGGTGTGTAGGGCTGGTGGATTTTAGTTGTTGTTTTTGATATTTATTTGTGAGATAACTGTTTTTTAATGGTATCTCGAAGGTCAACCTTTGAGGCTGGGTTCTGCTTAACGGGATTATCCTGTGGGTGCGTTGAGTGTAAAGCCTCCAGCCAGGGCATAAAAACATAATATTATTATAGGTAAACTAAGTATGATAATTATGAGTGAGATTCGAGCACATTTTTTACTACTGAATATGCTAAACTCACTTTTAATAATATACTTTTTTTAAATGGCAAGTTTTGCCTCTTTTGATAATTATTCTGACAGTAATTAAAAAAAATTGCCACACACAAAATTAAACTGTCAAAAATACAACTTCTTATTCTGTCATCCCTAAATTAAACTGCTCACATTAGGGTGTCCACGTTACAATGTAAACTCGCAACACAGGGGTGGCCCTGCCTTGTAATTTTGCCAAATTTTTATCCCTTAAGCGTGGTGGTTAGTTCGGAAGCCGCAAGGGGGCGCCACAAGCTATTCTTGTGGAGACAACGTCAGGATATTAAGTAGGTGTTTTGTATCTTGTATTATTGAGTTTAAAGATATTGTGAGGTCGTTTGTTTGCCTTAATATACTTACGCCCGAATACTCGAACGTCACTCAATTTTAAGTTGCACTTAAATCTCGTGCTGTCTTTGTTACTTTAACGCAGAGTGACAGAGATAACACGAGTTTTGAGGGCTACTTATAATTGAGTGACGTTCGAGTATTCGGGCGTTAGGATAGGACTTGGTTAAGGTCGTACGGTGCGTAAGGTTAAACTGCTAGAAATCATCACCTGACTAGCCATTTCCCAACTATGTTGGGGTCGGCTTCCAGTCTAACCGGATGAAGCTGAATACTAGTACCTATTTTACATGGAGCAACTGCCTATCTGACCTCCACAACCCAGTAGCTAAAGCCTATACCCCTTAGTCAGACTGGTTGTCAGATCTTTTGGGCCACTGAATAGCTGCTAAGATGCTAAAAATAGTTTGTAATGAATCCTTGTTGGTGATGTTGTTAAAAGTCATGTGTGCAGTTGGTTGCAAGCTGCTGCTTGTAAGCCCGCAGGTATGTGAACGAGGCAAAAGTAGTTTGTAATGATCGTTGCAGGTGGCGTTCTGTGTGTAGCTCCTGCTATACCCATAAAAAAGACGTGATGCGCCTCCCTGGGTTCGAACCTACGACTTATGCGCCTACAACACGCTCACACTTCACCACAGTCTTACCTGCGCGATTACACGGTGCACACAGTACATCGCGCGTGTGGTTGGTAATGGTAATACAGTTTTATTAACCATACGCGCGATGTACTGTGAAGTGTGAACCAAGAGTGTGGTGAAGCTTGAGCGTGTGGTAGGCCTTACTATTCGTAAGTCGGAGCCGCCACCACTGGGCCACCGCTGCTGCATTTTTAAATAATATTTTCAGTACCCCTTTTGCGTATAAACACTCAGAAGTTCAGAACTAGACAAATTAATTGTGAGTAGACGTTAATTAAAGTACATAGGAGAATATAAGAGCTCGTGACAATATAATAACAGCCGCTCAGCTCGATTGTTAGGTTAAGCCGCGCTTGCCTAGGGTTGGGTAGTGGATCGGTGACTCTCCATTACATACCGAGTTTCGTGCTCCCGGATATAATTCAGCATTACGAGAGAAATATATTTCACGTCATGGGTTCAGGTTTTTAAATTTTCGACGCGTTTTCCCCGCCACCGTTAAAATATAAAATAATGAAATCACCCACACCTTTGAGCCTCTACAATGACCTCAAACCCGTAGGACCCCGTCTTAATTAGTAGCTAGCGACATAAAAGGGGTATTCTCACTACGGTAGGCGATATCAAAGGGGTATACCCATTAGCCATACAACCTTGCGTTAGCTACCTTAGTTATGTCGCTTATACGAAGGAATGATGTAGGGTTGTACAGAAATATACATAAATTGTGAGAAAAGAGTTGTTATTATTATAGTAGGTACCTATATTTAAGTCCCAGTTAATAGGGAGCGAACCTATAGCCATCAACCGAGCACAATTCCAGGTTCCGTGCCTGCTGTTAAGAAAATTCTGAAGGAAAATCCTAATAACACTTTGGCCTTTGGCCGACCAGGGAATCGAACCTAGGAACAACATTTCTAGTCCTGGAAAATATACTTGAACTATAAACACTTTCATTAAAACGCAGGGCAGAAGCTAACACCTTCACCTGCTACCTAGCTTTCTTTATCCGTAACGATATGCAAATTCTAAGCCACGTTAACGTCCATTCCTAAATCAGTTAATTTCACCACCAAATCCGGAAGCCCTTTCACTAAACCAACCTTTTTTCTCACTCGACCCACGCTAAACAAAATAAATTATTTAACGCTAGCAACCCTTTCGCCGGATGTGCTATGCGGCATGTGTCCGTAGCCCGGTGCCGCTTTTCCGAGCGCGGCGTTTGTCAAAACGCTCACGTTTCCCGCGCTTCCGGCCGCCATTTTGTGAAGATTCGTCCGCAGCGTCCGGCACGGCTACCGTCCGGCTATCATCCGGCTATTCGTCCGGCAATATGTTGTGTAAACGCATTTGGGATCGGTACCGGACGTGGTATGATCATGTTATTTAGCGGTTGGACGTATCCTACATAGTGGAAATTGGTAATTCATAGGGGGCTTTAATGTGTGAAAATGGTATTTGTGGTAAGTATTTAACAAGCTACGAAGGCACTGAGATAAATAGTTAACATTTAACTATCTCGTAAAAAATCTCGTATTGTTGGAATGACCTATTTAGAAAGTGCTAATGTGTTAATTAATCTACTGCCCTCGAGCTCTATTTAACGGTAGGTAATTAAAACACCTACATACGAGTACTAACTAACTAGCGTTACGTTTTTTAAACATTAGTTCGTTACCATTATCTTGTAACACAATTAACATTTAAAACTATTTACCACCAAAACTCAATTGCATTAACAAAACGCTATTCTAATCCGAGCTAGCTAACGATGCGCGCCATAACAGATGGCTATCACCCGCTAATTGAGCTCTTGTTCGAATTTCAAATAAGGTAGCGGAACGGCAACCTATCCCCACAGCTAAATTATACGGCGAAAAAAAAACTAAAGCTGATTTTATCGCGGAAATCCAATTTTCTCCCTTGCACGCCAAAGACGCTGGAAAAAAGCGCCAAGTCGAATGACTCCACCATTCCGAGCGTTACACACCGTTTTTAAACCCCGAACACGAATAAGGAGGCGCCCGATTGGTTTAATTTGAATTTTCAACGGCTCGGGACTCGGAAACGACGCCCTGTCCTAATTAATTCTGAAGATTCACAGATACGACGCTAATTTAGTTAGCTTTTAACTTTACTTAAATAGTCAGTCGCCAGTTTGCGCCGCCATTTGTCTTTTTGAAGCCCACCTACCAAGTGGAGTTTTATATTAATAGATATTTTTTTCCATTCGTTCGGTTTACAAGATAATAAATTAAGCAATTAAGTATTAAAATATAGGAAAGGGACTATTAAGTGATAGTTTTGATCGTTTATTTTTATTGTGGGCTCGTTAAGTAATAAGATCTTTTTTATAAACGTAGTTGTCTGGCTGGTTGCGTTGTCTTTGATTGATTTTAAAAATGGAATGCGTCTGCTGAGACATGGAGTAGTAAGTAAATGGAGTTATCATCGTCATTAATCCAATTTTAAATGGGTTTATCTCTCTACCTCCAACATGACAGAAATTCTTTTGTCAAAGATTGAAACAAGTAATCATGTCATATCTTCCATTTCTAATTGGTTATTGACGGCGCGCGGCGTGTCGTGCGTCTATCTAACTCCATTGACTTGCTACTGTGTCGTGGGGGAGTTGCAATTAATTCTAAGGGTTAGGTACTTACTTCTTTTCTCGTTTGCCAGCTCCCGTATCCCGGAAGCCTTTAGCGAACGGATTGTTGTCGATCTTTAGTTGTGTTATCTGAAAACAATAAACTAATTAGGCATTTGCTCTTGATTGCTCTACAGAAAAAAAAGATAAAATGGGAATTGCATGCTGTTGTGCGTTTAGGAAAACATACCAACTAAAGAAAATATTAAAAAAATGATTTAACTTCCCATCAAAAATATTTCCTTAAGTAACTACATATTATGATAATCTTTTATTTAGTACTAACAATTAACTATTTCCATCTTGCTTATAACGATGTATAAGTACAATTAAGTCATGTAACTTGAGATCTCTATTACCTAGCTGTGTCATGATTGTATATAATACAAATATACGGATGTCATAAAACTATTCCATTTACTTGTGATTACGAATACGGGAAGCAATGAACGTGGTTGTTAAATTTTAATGTCGTTGAAATATTAATCTAGTTGATTTCCTTTAGCTACTGGGTAACTGTAGTTTAGTCATTAGAAGTAGTTTCTGAAAGACAGGAATGATATAGTAGTCATAATTAAGAAAATCATTTTTATTAATTTTCTTTCAGTCCTAAGGGTTTAGACGAAGTGCCAATGCCAATCCATCAACGGTAAAGATTATGGAGACATCAAAATAGTGTTGGGTTGACAAAGGAAACGCTAGTTTATTACAAATAATCGAAATAAGAAAATTGGAAAATCTATAAAATAAAACTTACCTTCTCATTCTGGTACGCGGTAACCGCGATGAACTCCGTCTCCTTGAAGACGTAAGTCCTGAAGGTGGAGTAGGGCAGCTTCAAGATGTCGTTGGCCCTCACCAGATGGAACCTTGGCTGGTACTTGTGCATCGAGTTCAGGATCGTCTGTGTAACACACTTCAAACAGCTTAGGAAAGTGCTCGCAAAACTGAGGCGTGAGCCTAGTTGGTAATTGGGGAAATGGTTTTTGGAAGTTAATGTAACATTATGCACGTCATCGCCGAAGGATTTCGTAGAGGTACAGATATTTGAAAGTTCTTCTGTGTTATTAAACGTTCAAATATGAGACCTCATTCATAAAGAGCTGTCAGAACTACTTAGTATCATTTTGGTATAACATTTGAAAGGAGCTTTTAAACGAGGCAGTCGAAAACTGTCCGCTGATTCGACAGTACAAACGTATGAAATTCTGTTGGCATTTAGATTTTGACAGCTCTTCACATAACTTGCTTACAGTTTATTAACACAGACTTATTATTGCAAACTAACATCGCATCCGAAAGAGCATTGACAAGGTTCAAACATGACTATTACATCATTTATGTTAGTATTCAAACGATTTGCTTCTAATGCTAAACCAATAATCTATATGTAAAACATGACAGCTGTGTATTTATCGCCATTCTCCTCACACGCAGAAGGCATATAAACAAGCGAATTTTCTCACATATTCCAATAGTTTACTACGCTGATAATTTACGATTACTTTAGTAGACAAGCGATTGACAAGGACCTTACGCAGTTCTGTATTTTAATAAACCATTGAGTATTAAAACAAACGATAAAGGTGGGATATAAAGTGATTGACCTCTTGTATTTATTTTTATAATGCAATAATATACTACTTCCTTCAAAACTTAATAACAAATGCGCATTGAACATTTTGTGCATTTGTGCACTCTATTTTCTATCTACTCCACGTTCATTTTGGGGACTTTAATGAAGAGACATGTAAATGTAATCACAAAAAATAACACAATTTCTCGTTTTTAATTTTACACTCTTCAGTTGGCTAGGCAGTTGTGGAAAATAATGTAACATAAAAGGAAACTCGATCGATTCCGCTATCGGTAACATATTACAATAATAACCTATCTTTAAAATGCCGCTGACGCTACCACCCCTGTGTCATTAGGGATCATTATCGTCTGCACCTATGAATGATGCATAACACATTGCGATCTTTTACCGTGCGTCCGTGATCGCGTTCAAGGGACACAATAATTGAAACAATAATCGTGTGATCGAAGGAAATTGTTCGCGTTTTGTTATAAAATTATTATGACTAGTTGAGACTTGCGACGTTGCTTCGCTTGTTATTAGAGGGGGTATTACATAATTGGTGATTAAGTATCAGGTACTTAAGTGATTAACTGGTTAGGTAATAGTTAGGCATAAGGATATTGTGAGTAGGATAGTAGATTTCAGGGAAAGAAAGTGTGGTTACCCCATTTTTTGACCGACTTCAAAAAAAGAGGAGGTTGCCAGTTCAGTTGTACTTTTTAGCAGGTTTTTAAGCAACGATGTAGTTTAGTTAATAGCAGAGAAAACGTGGAGAAGGTACCTATTAATTGCTTACTTTCATTTTATTTTCATAAACATGTTTTACTAAATTATAAAAAGGTCAAGAGAAGACCTACAAGTGGAAGAGAGACGAGATAAAAGGCAACGGATAATTCAAAACACGTGTAGAATAACGTTGATAAATAGATCTCGGTATTCAATTTAAATATCGCTCTTGTAGAGGAATTTTGGAAAAGGAACAGTTAACTCTATGTACTAATTACTATCAGATTAGGGTAAAAAGAACATCCGCTAAAAGCCTTTTCCCAACTATGTTGGTTGTTGGGTCGGCTTCCAATCTAACCGGGTGCAGCTGTAAACCGGTATCGTCCATGGAGCGACTGCCTATCTGACCACAACCCAATTACTTTATCAATGACTCTACTATACATGTTTATACTTTCGCGACTTATATTTTGTTTAACAAACAGCCTAACAAAGACCTGTAAATTGCAAAAAAAAAAAACGTAAAAATAAAAATTTTTGCTCTATCTATATAAATAAAAAGAGAAGTCCTGACTGACTGACTGACTCATCAACGCCCAGCCCAAACTCTTGGACCTAGAAAGCTGAAATTTTGCACAGAGGTTCCCTTTATAGTGTAGACAAGGAATAAGGAAGGATTTTTCGAAATTCAACCCCTAAGGGATTTAAATAGGGGATGAAAGTTTGTATGGAAAATCGTCATTTTCACGCGGGCGAAGCCGCTGGCAAAAGCTAGTAAGTAATATACAACTTCACTTGTTTTTTTTTCTATTCCGTTTACTTTTATAACTTCAAGTTAAGCAACGTTAAGTTGACAGGATCGTGACAGACAGGACACGCCTCCGTTTAATATTAGATAGGTAGGACAAGCGCCGTGAACCCAGAGATACATGTTAACACACGGCTCCGCCCGCGAATTATGTGTTAAAATATTACTTAATGGATAGGGCTGGCACTAGAGACTATTAAACTTTGAAAAATAAAGAGAATTAAGAAATATATTATGGCAAGACTATCAGAAGAAATAATATAGGAAAAATGTGATCAATTGCGTCACAGGGCGTGACGGTGACGCTTTGAGCAAAACGACATGAATGCTAAGTCTGACACACTGCACCTACCTGTACCCAAAATAAACTCAGTATTTTGTTCGCGTGATCCCATGTCATCATCATTCTTCTATCCTTATCCCAATATATTTGGGGTCGGCGCATCATACTTCTTCTGTATTACTCGTCATCTTTCATTTTTTTTTTTAGGAGGAATCAATAGACCCCCAAAATACAGGCATTTCTTGCCTAGTTTGGGGTTCTAAGATCTCAACTAAATATAATTTACCCATAGATCAAAACACAACAATTTTGTCCACAAGTATTTTATCACGGAATCACGAATGTACCTACTTTTAGATAATACTATGTTTAATTCTTGTGTGAAACTAAGTTTTTGGATCAATAAACATTTATTATTATTATTATCTCAGTCCATTTATATCATCCTTCACACAGTCCATGCATCGTTTCGTTGCTCTTCCTCTACTCTCGGGTTATCCCGTGTATCGTAAATATTGCATATCACCATGACAAAAGTCCTTCACTTCCACATATAAACTAACCTGACATCTTCCACTCAAATGAAACCGTTTACGTTTGATCGCGACAGCCCTGTCACAAAATAATGACAGGTCTCGACCCCGGCCCACTAAATTACTATGAACCGCTGTCGCACTGTAATACTTCGGCAGCGTGGTCACACTGTCTCCCTAGCTACGGTCACGTAATACTTATGATTTTTGGATGATACAGGGGTCATTTATCGGGTATTTTTTGTCGTACTTTACAAAAAAAAGTTTGTTTAGAAGGTATTAGCGGAACGGAACACTTCGTCATTCTCCGACTCCTATCCAGATTTATTTAAAAAAAAAACATGGCATAGCATGGTAGAAATAAATCTAAAAAGAAAAAATCTAGAAAGGAGGTTACTGCTGAGATGATGACATCTCAGCAGTAACCTCCTTTCTATCCATATAATATTTCACGCAGTTCATTTATCAAACGTTTCTTTGGTCTTCACCTAGTCTTATTACAGGAACTGATGGACGCTACCGAAAGCGCCAAACTAGTGGCTCAATTCTGGGTCGACACAATTTAGATTGCCACGCTAAGAAAAAACCTATAGTCGAAAAGCGATCCAGCGGAAATGAACATATTGTCGAAATGTGAAGTAGTATATAGAAAACTAGCGACCCGCCCCGGCTTCGCACGGGTGCAAATGGATGTTATTATACATATAAACCTTCCTCTTGAATCACTCTATCTATTAAAAAAAACCGCATCAAAATCCGTTGCGTAGTTTTAAAGATTTAAGCATACAAAGGGACAGAGAAAGCGACTTTGTTTTATACTATGTAGTGATGTGAGCAAGAGATGGGTTTTCTATTAGAAATTTCTCAATAGCAGCCAAGGAGTCTAGAATTGTGCCCTGTAGATGTAAATTTTCTCCGTCCTTTTTCATGGGACTTAACTTATCTAGCGAAACGTGTGTTAGACTAATTTGTAGGGACACATCTGCCCAACCCTTCGGGGATTACAGACGTGATCTTACGTGACTTAAATAATCCAACTTTAAGCAACTACAACAAATACTCGCAACAAAACCCCAAGTCATATTTAACCAGTACATTTCATATTACGCTCGCATACCATCTAGATATGCTACCATTGTGTCCTAGGTCGTATTGTAAAAATTGTGTTTGTATGCAAAATGCACATTGGTATTCAATGGGGACTCCGGACGGCCAGTGCGATGGATGTATCAATATTCATGATGTATGTATGTTTGTATGACGCTTTTAAGTCTGCTTATTCCCATGATCTGAGATGTGTTTGTGATTTATGAGTATACCTATGGTCATTAGGAGAACTGAGAAAGGAAAATATGTTCTAGCACACAAAAAATTAAAAGCGTTTGACATCTATCTATCTACACTCGGCAAACGTGGTGGATTACGGTTTGGTTTATTTCAGGATGAGACTTGAGTCCCAGCAGTGGGAACATTGTTAGGTTATGTTTATAATCGTTAAATAATATTATGGTTTTCCAATATTTGGTGAGACTTTTCCCAAATGTGCTGGGATCAGCTTCTAGTCGTTCTAGATGCAGTTGAATATCAGTATTTTACATAGGAAGACTGTCGATTTGATTTGCACAGTCCAGTTCCTGACAAACTCGATATTCCTTGGTAAGATTTGGTTGTCTTTTAGTCTTCTAATATACGTATCGAATGTCAATGATCTACGAAGGACCATAAGCATAATCAGCCTTTAGTGTTCCCGCTGCCAGGACACAGGCCTCCTCTCTATGAGAGGAATGAGCTATAATCCAGCACGCGGGTCCAGCGGTCCAGTGCGTGTTGGTAGATGTCACATGTCTTCGAATTTTTGGTTCTAAGACATGCCGATTTCCTCGAAGGACCAATAACAATAAATAACCACTTCCCACATTAATTTAGTATTTTTTTAAACTGCGTTTATTGTCTAATTGTCGTCCCCTACAAGTTCGCGCCGAGTCATTAGACCCAATTGCGTTCATTAGATTAGACCAATTGATTATGACAACATCCGCTCATACTCGGATTTCTGTATGCTGTCGTTTTGATTGAAGCGCTTCCTATGTGGATTCATACAATTAATGTTAATTAAGACGAAGTGGGCTGACGATATTGTTGCCATCGAGGAAATATTCTGTATGCCACAAGTAAACAGAGACATATACCCAACACAGTGGGTGGCGGTTCCTTTCAAGATTTACTCTAAGTAAATGATAGAGCTGTGCAGGTGGCTACTTCTGGTCTAACACGGTTTGATCTCGTCGACACGTGAAGAACACAGTGCGTGAAGTTCGGAGTACTGCTGTGGATGATGATGATGAAGACGGAGCGTATTGAATTACTTAGTTTCATAGGCGGTAGAATAGTTGAAGGACTAACAGCTAGATGAGTGGAATGATATTCAAAATAAGTATGGTTCGTAAGATATTCTTGAGACAAGTGCATACCCAGGGAAAATATACCAAAAGAGAAAGGAGTCCTAACACACATCAGTGATTGAAACATGTCTACCAATAAGTATGGTGATGATGCTGACTGAAGGTAGAAGGTAAATAATTCATCTATTCTATCATCCTCTGTCACTTTAAGATGTTTTGTCGTTATGGGTAGTCAAAGAGATGCTTAGTCGAAGTAAAGAAAACCTGTTCAGGTAGAGGTTCATAGATGACTCTGCTCTGGAGTGTCAATGTGCCAAATGGGCCGAGTCAAATTGAATTGTTATCGACATGCTCAGAAGAAGGAAGAGACGTTACCAAAAAAATATAGGTAAGGCAAGTATGTAATGAACAATACACATGCAGGCAAGTTTCCAAGACACGTTTAACAAAATGTCGCCTTACAACGATCAATAAGAACCCAACAAGATAAATCGTTTCACATAACGAGAAATGACAAAGAAATCTTTTGTCTTAACGAATTATTCCATCAAAATTTACAACGCCATTAAAATAACTGTTTAAAATATCTATTTTGACGCGCTGATCATCTCATCAGGAACAAACGACACCATAAAGGCAATCTTTTTTTTCTGAAGCTAACGAACGACTGCATTCAGCCCGAAAACGATAACATTAAAATAAAATTATAGTTGTTCCTTGCGTCGGCTTTAATTACCGGCCTCTTATTGGTCCGTCCAATTTCTTTATTTTACGGTTGGACAACAAATTTATATGTAAATCGATGGCGCGGTGGTCCGGCGCCGGTGATGCACCGAGTATCGATTAAAAGTAATTGGCCCTCTCTATGATGTGACGACATCTGGTTAATTGTTCGAATTTTGAAATGTGTATTTGAATTTAGAATTCATTGATGATTCTGTACGATTCTTTGTCGCTGTGTTTACTTTTTAATTTACTTTGTGAAAGTAAAAGGTAATTACGTTATTAGTTAAGTATTATCATTTAAATTATTTATTTACTGCGTTATTCTGAGCATTTATAACTCCAGTCATTGTTCTAACCTATTTTAACTCTACAAATCAAAAAACATCATACAGCTTCGATTTCGGACATTTCTTGATTAATTTAATTACATCGTATCGACATAAAAATAAAACCAGAATCCTTAACTAATAGTTCAAAGTAACAAGCGCGGTGTGGCGCCACTAGTCTAGCCGTAACAATCGCTTCGCCACGCTCACAAGCCATAAACAATCATTTTGTTGATCGTTCTTTGATGAACTGTCTATGGCGCAACTATTCATAACGTAATTTTATTAAAAAACCGAACTACGAACGGGTTTACGATTTTCTGGAAACCATAAATTCGGTATCTTGTTAAGAATCGATGAATGGCTTTACGGATAATTCAAGGGGATGGATACAGATTTTATATTTTATTCTAAGGTAAGTAGGCTACATTGATAAAAATTGTGAAATATTATTAGGTATTATTTAAGCATTTTATTAACTGTCATATCTTTTTTTTTTAAACTACGACAAAACAATAACAAAACGTTAGCATCTTCATCTAAGCAAATTGTCAGGTCCTGTAGTTACGCTATTCGCTACGAGATGGCGCTGCACGTACACAACTTATTTTAAAAATGACAACAGCAGCGATCGCTAAGCTGCTGCTGTACTATTTTAGTCATATTTTTTAATAATGCAAGAAAACTCCTACACTGAAATATATCGAATATTTTCTGTTTTTTTTTTATGAATTGTTATTTTTATTTCTTTTCTTCTAAATAAAGCAAAAGGACTGGGATTCTATTTTTAAATTATAACGGAAAAAATAATTTAAAAAATAGTCTGAACGCGACCTATCCCAACCCAATAGAATTAAAATAAATATAGTTCGCGTATCGCATTCTAGGCGACGCATTGCCGCCCGTCGCCCCACACATTCGCGCCAAATGGCTAATTCGCGCGGCAAGCATACGCGCCATAACTCATATCAACTAACCAATCGCCGAGGGAGCGTGCAAACATGGCACCGTCTCTTTCTAACCTACTAGAAACCCGAGCCTTGTTTGTTTTTCCTTTTACTTCCTTTGAAATCTTATTTTGAATTTTATTCCTGCAGGGGCGTGGATGCGACGATGCATTTACTCTGTCCCACGTACGGAACGCAACTGCCGTCTCCGTCTCGCTTTTTGTAATTTTAATTCGCAGAACGCTATCGAAACGTGATTCGCGTCTATAGAAACTTTTTTATTGCGAATGTTCGGAATTCGATGAGGCAAAGACGGGATTTTGGCAAAGCTTATGCAGTATCGACTGACTTCGAATGCATCTTCATGTTTTAGTTAGGAAGTGGTTTATGATTCGCGGTCGCCATTTTCGAATGTGACCAAAATTGTATCTAATCAAAAAAAATATGTATTTCAAAATGCATAATGCTCATTTATGTTTAGTATTTCTTGTGCAGTTTAGATCTGTTTCGAGATATAAAATGTGATTTAACCAAGTTATCTTTCGTGTTACTTTCTGTCTAAATTCCTGCTCCTATTGAGTGTGAAAACCGTCGTACCATTAACCTAAATCTTACCTACTAAATGCTTTTGCCAATATTTTAATTAATAAGCAGGAACGGGCGTTGATTGTACAAACCGTGGTAGGTAAAACAATTGATTCCTAAAAACCCTAACTACGAGTAGGACATAAACTACCTACCATTAAAAGCAAAAAACCGAAACACCCACTCCATCTACCAAACACAAGAAGCCGAAAACCTCGTCTCCCAAAACACCGTCGAGCTCAGAAACAAAAGAAAACCCTTCAAAACCCACTAAATCAATTAAACCACATATCTCACTTGAACGCGTGAAAGTAGCCACATATTCCTTAAAGCTTTAGTTAAAACAAACCCAGGATTACTGGGCACAGAGAAGCCGGCGACCAATATTTGTGGCCAACAGTTGACAAGTAAACCGTCTTAGCATTGAGTCAACAAAAGGGGTTCACTAATGCCCCTTTTTACCACAAAAAGCATCGACAAATATTGGATCAAATGCGGCAGTCGCTTGCCGCGTTGTTGTTTGTGATTTTAAAGTTTTTAAGGTGGTATATCGGTTTTTGGTTATTGGAGTATGACGGCACTTATTTGGGATTATGATTGTTTATTGGGATGTTGGAGCCATTATCAGTCCAAATTAAGCTCTTTTAACGTGAGCTGATTATGCAACTGTGCCATGCCGGATCCAGCACAGTGTTATGGGATGGGATCTTCCATGATCAAGAATTTTTCAGTAGCAGCGGAACGGATTTGTGCCCGGTTGATACGGTAATATTGCCTCTTAAATTAACTTAAATATTACTGGCGAAATGCGAGTTTGTTATTAGGTACACCTCTGCCTAAACCTTAGGATCCCCTGCCCTCATCCCAATTTATTTGAGGTCGGTGCAGTACAAAGACATTGAAATATTACTACTAGCTGGTGCAGTATAACTTTAGTATCCATATTTAATTGTCAACCGTTTTACTAGTTCTGAAGATTCATGAGGTCTTGTTTCTAGGATTGTTCAAACATGACAAGAAGTTCAACTTTTAACTGGTGTCATCTTCTGAAGAATGCTTTGGAATTTATTGTACAGTTTACAACGGCAAAACGTAGAAGAACCTAACTATAAATTCCACAATTTACTGATAGACCTACAAGATTTAACAAGTAAAGATTGGCAATCAGAGGCTCTAGCAAGACTTCGCGGTGTAAACGTAGGTAAGGTAATACGGCGAGTTTTGAATCGAAAATGAAATGAAACAATATAACTAAAATGTTGTATTGTTTGCAACAGGAATCAGTAACGTCCATAGGTACATTGTACACACGGCTACACATCAAGCTATACAAAACCAGTATAATCTGATCGTTCATTGTGCGAAAAGATCTAGTAAAGTGAGGCCAAGATTAACTGGTTTTGTATAGCTTGATGTGTAGCCGTGTGTACGATGTGACTCCTAAAAGCAAAATGACATAACCATCAAGTACGCACGTTATATTAGTACCAATATCACCCAGATGGCTCTTGCCAGTCAAGTACAATGTTGTTCGCGTTGGCTTGTCTATCATGGTAGGTAAATACATGTAGTCCATGTAGACTAGAGTGTGAGACCTCCAGGAAAGCAGAAATAACTCGAAACAAAACTTTATATTGTTGCACTGTTACAGCCTGTAATATACAAAGAAGAAGGGGCAAAACGTCCCTACCCTTGTAACACTTTCTACTATATATCAAATGAAAGAGCGTTAAAAGTACACCATTTTATTGCATTACAGTAAATGTGTGAATAATGGGAGAAAAAAGTTATTCACCGATAAAAATAGAGAAAATATATATTTTTTTTCATCGAACTTACTTGAGTGGGGTGTCTATTGATAGGTATTTTAAAATGAAACTGAGGTTTCTTAAACCATTTTTTCTCAAAGTCAGTCGTTTGAAAGATAGACACTTCCAAAGTGCTAAAAGGTGTCCCCCAACCCCTCTAACTTTTAAAATAAGGGAGAGAAAAATCTAATAAAAATATATGCTCTAGGTCGCAATAAAAACTTACAACCAAAATTAGTTTGAACGAGATATAGTTAGCAGTTTTTGAGATAGAGAACATTCAAAAAACCAAAAATATAACTTTGTCATTCATACAAACACTATGAAAAACAAACTTATCACAAAATGTGTATATCTGTTGCCGCTTTAACAACAAATAATAAAAATTAAAGGGCAGACCCTACGACGATGGTATGGTACATTTTTTTTTATAACCCAGATTTTAGTCAGACACAAGTCTGACTAAAATCTGGGTAAACTGACTAAAAACCACCCATGTTCCTTCTTAGCCCTTTATGTCGAGGCCGCTCTATCTCTTTCGAACAACCCGCAGCCCCGACGGGCGTCGACCCTTGCGGGCCCCTTCCATATTGCTGACATCTCTTTGAGGCGCGCGTGGAACACGAACTCGACGTCGACACGCCTGTCGTCCTCCTAAGACGGACGGCGCGGCGGCGAGCTAGCCCATTACTCACCGTCCTCAGGTCCGCGTCTATGGTTGTTGGAAGCCATCACGTGGCCCCGACGCCCGGAGCGTCTCCCGCGGCGGCTGCGACGAGAGGTTCTCTTCCTCTCACGTTCCACCACGACCACCACCTCCTGCGCTAGTATCACTGCTTCGCAGAAGTAGGCGACGGCTTCCCATTCCCTCTCGCCCCGGACCATTGCTTGCACCAGAGCTTGGACGCGAGAGGTCACCGCCGCCAATCGCCGATCACGTCGGGGCTCCGCCCAAGCGGGGCAGACCTCCACGTTGTGCTCCACCGTATCCTCCGGCTGATCCTCGCAATAGTAGCATTCAGGTGTTTCCACCCGCCTGATTCGGTGCAGGTACCTCCCGAAACAACCGTGTCCGCTGAAGAGGGCACCCGTGGTGCCTCTTCAGCCACTCCTCAATGAGCGGACTTACCGCCGCTATCGTGGTGTGCCCTATGGTACGGAACCTTTCATGTACGAGTCCGACTAGGCAAAGTTTTAATCCAATTCATTTTTTTCCAATTATTCACAAGGTTACTGTGTGAATAATTGGGGAAAAAAGTTATTCACCGATAAAGAATTGAATTTATTCTTTATTTTTTTACTAACGACCCGCCCCGGCTACGCACGGGTGCAATGTGCTACATATAAACCTTCCTCTTGAATCACTCTGTCTATTGCTGAAAACTGCCCCAAGCTAACTACACTCTGTGTTAGGATTGAACAAAATATAAGTTTTTTTTTATACGTGCCACGATAAAATGCGGCCTCTCAGCAACACGGATCCGTCGATTCTGATTTCTTAGTCAGTCATTCTTGGACTTTAATTTAGACATACTTCTATGGTGTATACACCATAGAAGTATTCCATTTCCTCAACTCAATTCTTCAATTATTCACACGGTTCAGTAACCGTGTGAATAATTGAAAAAAAAAATGAATTGGGTAAAAAAAACTTGCCAAGTGTGAGTCGGACTCCCACATGAAAGGTTCTGTATCATCGTAGTAGGGAAGTCCCCTTTAATTTGTATTATTTGTTGTTAAAGCGGCAACATAAATACATATTTTGTGATAAGTTTGTTTTTCATAGTGTTTGTATGAATGACAAAGTTATATTTGCGGTTTTTTAAATGAGCTTTATCTCAAAAACTACCGACTATATCTCGTTCAAACTAATTTCGGTTGTGACTTTTCATTGCGATCTACAGCATATATTTTTATTAGATTTTTCACCTACTTAGTTTAAAAGTTAGAGGGGGTGGGGGCACATTTTTGCACTTTGGAAGTGTCTATCTTTCAAACGATTGACTTTGAGAAGAAATGGTTTTAGTAACCTCAGTGTCATTTTAAAAGACCTATCAATAGACACCACACTCAAGCAGGTTCTACGAAAAAAAAAAAAAATATTTTCTTTCTTTATCGGTGAATAACTTTTTTCCCCCATTATTCACACATTTACTGTCATACAATAAAATGATGTATTTTTAACGCTCTTTCATTTGATATATAGGAGAAAGTGTTACAAGGAAAGGGACGGGGTCTATACAAATATACCCATTCTTCTTTTAAATGAATCCTACAAGCATCTATTTTGATCTCCGATCACAATCTTGCATCAAGTATTCGTTAATCTTCGTTCACCTATAAACGAACAATTAATTGCAATAAAACAGCATCTACTAATTACCAGCTCAACAATCTTGCAAGCGCAAGCAGTTTCCATTAGCCATATCTTAACAGTTTTATCTAGTTATGTGTTATCTGCATTTGTCTTGCTAAATACTGCCACACTCAGAGACGTTTAATGAATACTTAAGCCATCACTTAGTAAAGATTTTGACACTTTAGTGAAGGTTTTGTTTGTCAAATCTATACCTACTAAGTGACGGCTTAAGTAACTAGTAGTTCGATTGCGAACAGTAATCTTATGATGATGTGAGTTGCAAGGTTTTGGATCCTGGGGTGAACTAAATAGTTATTGAATGGGTGAGAGTTATTGAGTTTTTCAATTGGGAATTTGTCAATAGCAGTCTTCAGTGTGCTCAGTTGATGCTACCTCTCATTTCATTCTAGCTATTCTAGTGCAGTTTCTTACATGAAGCTATTGCCTACCTGATCTCTACAGCCCAGTTGGTCCGTTCGAACGATTGATACTATACCCATGGTAAGACTCATTGTCAGACTTTGCAAACATTTACTACGAGTAACGACTGTCAAAGATTTAATGTGACACCCGGGACCAACTGCTTACTTTCCGAGGCAAGGAGGCAAGGCTACCTCATATTACATGGAACTTATACATTCCTGGCGAAAGGCCGCCCTTGCCGCACCTCTGCCTATAAACCCTTGGTAGATAACAGCCGTGATGTTCATGAGAGAATTCTATGTCTAACGTCAAGGTTGAATGGTTAGGAGTTCAAGAGTGTCTAAATCGAATATGACGTAAGTATTAATTTAATCTATCTAATATTTTTACTTATTACTATAATAAGCAGGCAATTAGAACTTCAGAAGCATCAGTAATTGACCGTGGTCATGGTCATCACTCATCATTGTCCTGCCCTTATTCCAATGTATTTGTGGTCGGCGGAGCCTGTCTTCTTCTTTCATACTTCTGTGTTATTCGTCATCTCTGCAGTCACCTCCTTCCTAGCCACATTACCCTTCACACAGTCCATTCATCGGTTATGGTCATATCTAATGGGCCTACTGCACGCACGCACTTCCCCACAGTTTTGCCTGCGGGATTACACGGTGCACACAGTACATCGCGCGTGTGGTTTGTAATGGTAATACAGTTTTATCAACCATACGCACGATGTACTGTGAAGTGTGAACGAAAACTGTGGGGAAGTGCGTGCTTGTAGTAGGCCCATAACAGTGGTTGGTGACTTAAAACTGGGCAAAGTAAGTCTCAAATTCCAAAAGTTCCTTTTTTTCCGAAAAATTCATAATCCAACAAATTTTTCAAAAATTCTCGCACCCAATCCTTGCATGCACAGCACAGAACAATCGCACATGCGCGGGAGCATCCATTAGCGATTAACGAGCGATCGGCGGGCGGCCACTAAATTAAAATAAATATTTGCCGGCTCCACAAAGCGGCTCCACAAAGCGACGCCGCTTTCATCCTCGCCGACACAGGTGCCGACCGAGACGTACAGTCAACCACTTACTGTACTCACGATACTACCTATTTAGTTCTTGATTAAGTTGAGAGTTAAACTAAAATATGGGAAACTAATTACACTGAAGCTGTAAACGTTGGATCAGCAGTTAAATGTAGGGTTTATTGCGAGTTACTGCATCTGCTGGATAGGTTTTCGTTTTTTTGATGTCATGGGAGTAATCAGGGTAATTTAATAGTGTAGGATATTAATTTGCCTAATAATTGAATATGAAACAGATGTCTTCTTTGGACATAGGTAACATCTACAACAGATCATAGAACGATCTAGTGAAGATCCCTTCATCGCTTTTTAGAAGAAACATAGAAAATACATTTGTTTGGTACATGCTACAAGCGCGAACACATCGGTGTATGCCAAGAACCTTCGAATACACCATCGATAGGTATTTAAACGTACGCGAGACTAATATTCGAATAAAATGAACCAGATTATCCCCTCGATATCCCATTTGGCTAGATTGCTTGTATCGTTGACCCTTGCCGAACACAACGTCAATATGGAGCCCCCTCACAGGGCATGCTTCATCGTCTTTCCTACCTATCGTCATGCAGAACTTCTTGCACATTCCAGGATTTGAACAAGGCGAATGACAGTTTGTCCAAGTAGCAAATAACTGATCGAACAAAAGAGTCCTCTTCTGTTGATTATCCAAATTGAGTCAGTCCAGAATTTGGCGACGAGTTTGTCACTTTCAGTAGCGTCTACTAGCTCCCGTGATGTGCAAACAACAGGACAAGCTAAACACGATATCAAATGTCCCATCGTTTGTGGAACACCACCACTGGAGTTCATAGCCTCGTAAAGAAGACTCTCTTCAATTTTGTTTATCAGGCTGGACAGAAAGGCAATACCAACGCAGAATAGACACAAAAAACCAAAGATATGGAAGACCCTAAATACATTTGCAAAGACACACTTGACTTGCAAACTGTACTTGCTCAATAAACGTAGCACCGATGCATATCATTAAGAAGCGTGCGCCATTACTAGTCTTACATACGAGGTATCGGCCACTTACATAATGTGTCTTGATAAATAAATGATTATGTACTGTAGCTGTTAACGTGTATATGGCAGATGGTTTACTTGTAATTATTACTTATCTAATTACTTTATTTTATTTGTGACCAATGACTGGGATGGTAAAGTAGTTGCTTTTATTTGTTTTAATGTCTGCGAACTTTTTTTATGAGTGGTTATGGGTAAATATTAGTATTTTGAAAATTAAGTATTATTTATTTGTGTCTTATTAAATTATTCTTTGATAATGTTACTGTCTCCTGAAAGAACCATGTGTCGGTCTTTTGTCACGTATCTACGTGAAAATTGAATACGTGAGTTCAATGTTATAAAATACACATGGTCTCTGTTCTTCAAAGCTTAAGAACAAATGAATAATAGCTTTTATTTGACGGCACGGTTGGTGCAGTGGCTGAGCGATTGGACTGCTGCGCAGCGTGTCGCGGGTTCGATCCCCGCACGGAACAAATATTTGTATGGCCTACAGATAGTTGTTTCGGGTCTGGGTGTATTTGTGCATGTGAGTTTAATCACAATGTTTGTGAACGCACCCACGATACCTACAGGAGAAATTCCTAATGTGGGGCAACGTTTTCTAAAAAAAAAAAAAAAAATGATTACCAAAAGGTTGAAGACAAGACGCTATTGTATAATAGCTGTGTTACAATTTTGGTGTCCAATAAAATATACTCGACTATCTACTCTACACTCAAAACCAGTTTAAATACTGCTCCACTTAACACAATAATAAGAACCAATAACAACGGGAAGCCACAAGTAGTCTACACAGCTTAAAACCTCTATGCTACGCAAACATTAAAAATTTGATCTATGGGCGGACCCGTTTCTTTTCTTTTGTTTTTTCAAAGACACCTGATAGTTCTACACTGACTTGAGGATTGATAGCAAGAAGTTTGGACAGGTGTCAGGTAACTGTCGCTCTGTCAGATGTTGACAGCTCAAAGTTGTTTGAAACTACTAGATTCACTTCTTTGAAGTGTTGTAACGGGATTCAAGAGCTGCTATAGATGAAGTGGGTACCAGGTTTAAGATGAAATTCAAGATATTGTATTGCTCATAGACCTACGTAAGCCATGGGCACAAATGAAACAGTAGTAACTAGGTTCGAGTTGGTCGTTTCTGAAAAAGAAGAACTAGCAAAAGCCTTCACAGCATGTGCGATTCTTAAAATGAGTCTTTTAATAATATTATTTTGTAGTTTATCAAAGTTAATAAAAACTAAGAGAGTTCAATCAGTAGGCCTGACAACAAGCAGATACAAGAAGTTGTACCTAAACGATGTTTTACATCAGAAGTGGGAAATACAATAAGGCAGAATGCTCAACATTTTACAATTTAAAACGTAACTTACTGGCAGATATATGATGTTATAAAGATAACTTAGGTTAGTTTTTTTTTTAGAAAAATAATTAGGAAATCAATGCAACACAATTCAGACTCTTGAAATTGTTAACAAAATCCGATTCAAATAGGGCCCGGTAGTATTTTTATAATAATTTTACATGGATGAAGATCGCAAGCAATAGCTAGGTGCCAGTTGCCATATACATATTTAAAACTACCGGGAAAATCATCAATAAAATCAAAAGTACTGAGGATTTAAAGGCAGCTACAGAAGTGTGAACGTTTGACCAGGCCGGCGCGCAAACAGCCGTGTGTACAGTACAGACCCTTTAACGGCGAATGTAATCTGTATTTGTGTACTCGCGGGCTAAATGGTAGTGCGGGCTATATTCACGGTGGTTCAGGTAAAAGGATGAGTAGAGCTTGAAGTTTAGCTGGTAATGTGAAAAGTAAGGAAACTTGCAGAAGTTACGGCTGTGGTGCATGAGGTTCGATTCTCAGGTCAGGCAAAGAGTTATTTTTTATATCAGAGTTTTTCAGCAGCAGCCATTTGCAGCAACCTGGATACTTATATGCCCCGTTGTTGGCACTATGCTCGCCCCATATTACGTTGGACTTAAATATATATTTTGTCCTTGTTCCTGAGAAAAGTGTACCTATACCTAAGACTGACCACTTAAGAATAAACTTCTAAAATAAATGTTTTAGAGTTTTACTTTTTACTAACAAGAAAATAGCAAAACCGAGAACTGAAAACATCTAACAACCAGCCAAGCAACTATAATAAAATGACGATAGTACGGAAAATATGACACATTACGTAATTTGCTTATGCACTATCCAGAAAATTATGACAGTAAAAGGTACTGTTAGTACAACTCTATTCAATATACACATAAACGTATATATACAACACTAGAAATTAAACTATAAAAGCTTCGTTAGTCAAGTATAAAATCACTACACACGACCATTTTAACAAAACCTCTCATTACAAAGCTAGGCCAAAGCCACAAGGCTCCACTTATAACAGTTTTATAAAGGACCGTTTTTTAAAGAGCTCTGCGTTTAAACAAGTCAGCTGCAGAGGTGGACCAAGTTATGTTGGTCGCGGAATAGTTTGATGTGGAGGATAATGGCAGGTGCCGTTTGTTCCACATTTTAATGTGTAAGTGAAAAGGCGTTAATGGAATGTTCAGAGGGATGGTAAATATTATCTTTTTAGTTCTTTTACTAGCTCAATGAGAAGATTTTCTAGTGATGTATGGCTGGTCTGGTGACTACTCTATTCTGGTCGTAAGGGTTTGTGGTGGCCAAGGTTGGTCATCGAAACCAGGGCCCTCCTAAAGGTCGCTGTGTTTACCATATCGTCAAAGTGGCTGCAAACACCTGGATAAGGGACGCATGAAACCGGGAAGTGTGGTTGAAAAAAGGGGTGGCCAATACCTAGGAGTGGGTGATTCCTGGCTGATTTATCATGATGAATATTGACTTAAAATAATGATTAAGTAACGAAGAAAGAATTAAACAAAAAAATCGTACAATAATTGCATCGAACTATCCAGCATTGTGTGTTTTAATCATTGACTTTGTAATACATCGAATCAATCAGCCGGGACCATGTGTAATAAGATGCTTTCCAAGACACGTGGACAATTCGGGACCAATGTAATCGACGGTCAGCCATTCATAGACCAAGCTTGGTAAACGCGGCTTAACCTTGCAGCTCAACCCATGCGCCTGTAATTTTTTGAGCCACGAGCTCGTCTGAGATAAGTACTAAGTCACTGTAGTTTATTATTACTTATCTCAACAAAAATACATTAAATAACAAAGAAATACTTAAAACAAATTGATACACCGTCGTTCAGGGCACAAAGCCTAATTTAATACTTGAACAAAACAAACGAACCTTCTTTATATTTATAACTATAATAAATGAGTTCGGGCCTCATAAAATTATATGATCAATGATGTGGCGCCACCTGCCGGCGAAAACGCACAACTATGTCGAACGGTGCGCGTACGCGCACGCATAGAATACAAAACCCTCAAAAATCAATCTTATGTTGGTGAAAATAAGATTGGAATTTGACTGTCGGAAATATTTACTATTTGTATCAAAATTAATAATTATGAAAATTCGAGTATTAATCTCACTTCCTGATCTTTTATTATCTTTTGTGGTTAATCAATTAATTAGTGTGGTGTAAATCAATGAAGACGTTACTTTTAGTAATTTAATTGGTGATTGTATCTACGCTTTGTCGCCGTTTTTTAATTACGGGAATTAAAATTCTGTTGAATTGTTTTGAGGAGGTGTTGCAAAGGAATTGTGAATTATAAAATTATCTCTCATTACAATCGATCGGAAAAATAAAATTTACTGAAAAAGTTCCCCCACCCCACTAGGAATTCTCTATTTAAAATATAGTAAATTACTTGCTATGAATAAAGAAGGCTCGAAAAAGCAATAAACAAGATCGATTAATTTTTGAGACAGAACAAAAAAATAAAGAATTTGCAGACAAGACCAGGCAGCGACTATTAAAGTAAAATCATAACAAAACATGAATTTAGTACTATTATTATTAAATTTCAATTGAGAATCAAAAACCTTCTCACACAACTTCATACAAAAATCATAAAACATGAAACCTACAGGTATATTGCCATTTAAAATAAAAGATAACCGATATACATAGCTCGGGCTAGGTTATGGTGGCTGACACGCTTCCATCAACGGCATCCATAGCTAATCCCATGGGCCAGCTACCGCGATATAACGGTGGATAGGGTTGCTGGATAAGAGAAAAAAATTAAGCAAAAAAATGGTGGGTTTAAAAATTGAGGGTATTAAAAATCAGGGGGACGGAGAGATTTTGATTAAAATATCGAAGTATGGATTCTTCCATCGACGCAGTATATCTTCAGAAGAAGCCCCCAAATCAATTGGGTTAAGGGCAGGAGAACGATGATGATCATAATGATCTAAGTAGTTAAGTCTCATGAACGTAGGTTAAAAAAATCGAGCAAATGTGATAATATGATGGTTGCTCTGGATACGCGTGGTGGACGATCCACTCACTTTAAAAGTGAAGAAGCCTCTGTCCCAGAAATGGGGAAATAGTACATAGGTGGTTAAAGTATAAATTTAGCAGTGGATTTTTCTGGACATATTGACATTTCAACATGATTTATATTACGCTATTTACCTAATATCTAGAGCAGAGCTATGTTTTAATAACATAAAACAAATAATTAAGAATAACTTTTCTTTAACTGCTGCTGGTTAGTTACAACAAACAACAACGACACCCGTAATCTTCAATGACTCACCTAAACAGCAATCCTTACAAAGTAAAAGACACTAGTGCTGCAAAACCCATAATTTGCCAACCCTAGCCGAGGGTAGCGCGAACCCACCCTTAATTGATTGCTCAGTGATTGATCGAAAGTCTTTAACCGATGTGCTGTTCTACGAAAATATAACCCCAGTAGGTTCTAAGTTTTTTCATCATTTGAAAAGACTGGAAAACCAGTGACTATATTTTTTTTGTAATAAGTATTCGGAAATTATAGCGAATCATTATAGTGGATGGCTCTGCTTTTAAAACTATTGGCAATGTTTTTAAAGCGTCTTTTAGTCCTTTTTTTTAGTCCTTTTTTACTATCTTTAAGGTACAAATATGTACACGCCTGTTATCCCCGAAGAGTTAAGCAGAGATGTAACTAAAGTACTATCACACTTCGTCACACCCGATCAGATCTTTTAGACATAGTATGAAAAATCACAATGGAGAAAAGAAATTAAGTAGATTTTAATTTGAGTTCATCCTTTTCGGAAAAGCGCATTTTAGTCTACTTGAAAATGAATCAATAAATTGTTGCAACAGATATAAAATATAGGTAAACTCAAAAAAATATTAAAAGTCCAACAGAGGTCAAACAGCTGACACATAATTACCTTTGCTTTTTAATCACACCAATTTAAAAAATAAAAGCAACACCATACACTTCCACCATTATACACCCAATTTCGTTAGTTTCACAAACACATGTCATTCACAAAAACAAACAAACTAACGACAATATAACTATTTATTACCTAATCTTGAACAAACGCCTGTTAGTTTTGGGAACGAACCCCTAATCATTTCATAATTAACTCACTTTTTACGCCAATTTCGGGGCCAACCTTTTTTTGGCCGTATTCTTAACGAGGTGTCAATTTACCAAGGGATTTTATAACCTATTTCTTTCTAGTTAAGATTGATTGTGCTTTGATGGGTTTTGTTTAACAAATATTTGTGTTGGTTGAAAAGTACGTGTCCATATAATTAGAGTGCAGACACCTCAGTGTGATGATGGCTGGCGCCTCGGGCTCGTAGAGTGACCATATTGAATTATTACAGCGGGACGTCATGATTTATTTGACTAGGGAACCTTTTTTTTGTGGTTATGGCCTACAAACTTGTTGACAGGGATAATTCAGAACGAGAAAATTGCGTAGCCTAGCCACTCTTGGTTAAAAAATAAATCTTATCTACCAACGACAATGGATATTTACTTATGTCGTGTATGTAATTATCCAATTTTGAGTAACAGTTTAACACATTAAAATAAATAAATGTGTGATAAAATTTAACAAAAGACTATTATTAGGTATACAAAAAAGAAGAATATTATTTCTCACGATTTGAAGCAGTCAAGTTTATTACCCGATTACGGCAATAACAAAAGGAAGTGTTATTTTACACTAATTATTAGATAAACTACAGTAACTTTGTAAAGAATGTAAAATATCTAATAATAGTACTAACGCAGCAAAATATTGCAAGTCTTTTTTATTACTCATAGCATTCATTAAAAATCATTAGAATGTGTAAACACTCAAGTAATGAATATCATGCAATACTAGTGGGGAAATACTTATAATAAAATAAAAAATATGGCACTCGGAGACTGCCGCGGTAAAGCTATTGCATAGCATTTTTATCAACAGCAAATAATTAATTATTTAATTTGACAACCTCAGTTGACAACCTTGTTATTTTCCGTAACCATAGCAACCTGGTTGAATACTGAATCTTGAACATTTTCGTTAGGGAATTTCTGGATTCGCTCTCCACGCTCAAGGCCCGCGATAGAAGCTATGCAATAGCTTAAAAGCTAATATATTTGAAGTCATATAAACGAGAAGTACAAAAATGGCAATGGATATTCTTAAATGCCATCCTAAAGAGAGAATCTACTTGTATTTAAGTATAAAGTAAACTTAGTAAAACACTCTCTTACCATTGGTCTAATTTATAAACCCCCAAATACGAACCTGAGCGACTTTCTTAACATTTACACACAAAGATTGGATAGAATCAAACGCAAGACAATCATTTTTGGGGACTTTAATATCGACCTACTAAGTAGTGAGCGCAAAACAACCGACTACACAGATGCTATACAAGAATCAGGTTACTATATAATAAACAATATACACGAAAATTACTGTACTCGACAAACTAAGAACACAAAAACCATAATAGACCATGCATGTACTAATATATGGAACGCTAAGGTACACATGGCAATAATTGAATCAACACTATCAGACCACAAACAAATCTACCTGGAACTCAAACAATACAAACAGACCCTAATACGAAAAGTCCAATATGATGCAATAGATTACAAAGCTCTGTGTGAGAACATGCTAAAATATGTCTCGACAGAAGAAAAAAACCGCTATGCCATTCTTGAACAATATATAATAAAGAATATAAATGAATCAAAATTAAAAAAATACAAAATATTAAACCTACCACAAAAGGACTGGATCAATAAAACAGTAATTAACTATATTAATGAACGAAATCAATTATGGCGTGGTTGTTTGATGGATCAAGAAAATGTTCAACTGCAATCTAAATATAAAACTGCTAAAAAAAGAGTAGAATGTAAAATAAAAGAAGATAAAAAGAAATTCTATTATGACGCTTTTTCAAACTGTAGGAAGAACCCCAAACAAATGTGGAAATTGATTAACACCCTAGCTAAAAATAAGACAAACGATGTCTGTACTCTTCCTAAACTGACGGTTGACGGCAAAGACATAACAAACGGTAAAGAAATCTGTAACGCGTTTAATAATTATTTTGCTACTATTGGCTCTCTGTTGGCCCAGAATATAACACAAACTAATTCTAACCCACAAATTACATTAAATACGCCAGATACAGACCTTCAACTAACCACTTTAGAACATTGTACTGAAGATGAGATATCAAAAATAATAGATAATTTGGATAATGCTACCAGCAGTGGGATTGATGGAATCACAACAAAATCTATAAAATGTATTAAGAACCTAATCTTAACTGACCTAACTAATTGCATTAATGTTTGCTTTGATAGTGGCGTGTTTCCGGACAGTCTTAAAATAGCTAAAGTTACCCCTATATACAAGTCGGGAACTAAAACTGACCCCGGAAACTACCGACCAATCTCAGTGCTGCCTGTTATATCCAGGATATTTGAAAAAGTTTTATATACACGCTTATCTAAACATTTAATTGATACTAACTTTCTTTACTCGCACCAATATGGCTTTCGTCCACACTCCAGTACACTTTCGGCTGCTGTTGATTTAATTACTAAAATAAAAGAAAACATAGACAAGAAACAATTAGCTCTAGGTGTCTTCATTGATCTAAAGAAAGCATTCGATACTGTTAGCCATATTATCCTCCTGAAAAAGCTAAAAATCATTGGAATTACTTCTACAGCCTACAAAATGTTTGAGTCTTATCTTGCTAGTCGGCAACAGATCGTCAAATTAGATAAATTTACAAGTGACCCGGCCAATGTACAGTGCGGAGTACCTCAGGGATCGGTCCTAGGACCATTGCTTTTCCTCATATTTATTAATGACATTAGTACAGCTGCGGGGCGAGCACGGGCGTACCCAAGACGTTGGTGACAAGACGTTATAAATTATGTCATGTCTTAGAATTTGTCTTAAATGCTAGCACGGGTACCACATGTGATATAATTTAAGACGCGACTTGTCTTTCTTGTTGCTGACTTCATAGTGTGACCTAGTATATTAAAAAAATAAAAATGTCTATGACCATCTGAATAGGCGACCAAATAAAATAATACGTATAAAAGAGCACAGTTCATACAGTTAAACAACTTTTTAATTTTCTTGGGTACTAATTCATTTTTGACATAACACGTACGCGGCACGTCTTTCATTTTCTTTTTTTATTTATTATTTGATAACTTGCTACTAATTAAAAGTTCTGTTTTTCTTTTAAAAGTTTGATGTGATTTGTTTTGAAATATATTGTGAAAGTTTTGAAATGTACTTACTTTGATGTGAACGGGTAAACCATCCACCTGATTTAGAGGCTGCAAGTCCACGCGCAGTTCTTCACATAAATAAACCACCATAGGCTTTGTCAGGCGGAAAATCCGTTGGAACTCCCTGTCTGGCAACTCGAACGGATTAGAGGAGTCCCGAATGTTTCTTCGGAATATTTTCCTACTTTGGACCTCTTGCCTTCGGGCAAGAACATAATTATAATAATTTACTGCCATTTGATGCAGTAGTAAGCAGAAAAATATACTTATATTTTTAATTTACTTTTATCACCACCTCCGAACGAACGTGATATAAACGAGCATATTCATCTGTCAAAATGTGACATTTGTTACAAAATGGGTGCGCCCATATTAGCAAATAAGACATAGGAGTCCCAACTAGACGTCAAGAAGTTGTATCACATATCAAGAAATTATCTTACGCCGCCGTGCTAGCATTTAAGACAAAACGGTTTTATCGCCCAAACTGTGGTAAAATGTGTGACTCATGCCATGTCACTGTAGGCCGTGCTCGCCCTGCTGGACTGACTGGACATGTGTCACTGTATGCAGATGACACTTGTCTTTTTTACTTTGGTGATTCCATCACTGATGTCATCTCAGATGCACAGAAAGATCTTGATATTTTGAATATATGGCTTAGTCAAAACCTCCTAACTATGAATGTTAGTAAAACGGCCTACATAATTTTTTCAGCAAAGAATAAAAAAATACCATCATTTCCAAATCTTATAATAAATAATCAACCGTTACGAAAGTCAACGCATGAAAAGTATTTGGGCCTAATAGTGGACAGTAAGTTGACATTCAGACCGCATATTGACTACATAAAATCTCGAATACTCCCACTAACCGGAGCCATACGTAACATTGCAAAATGTGTACCCTACAAGCTAAGACATACTATTTACAACACGCTAGTCAAACCACATCTGGAATATCTGATCCAAGTATGGGGACAAGCTGCAAAAACAAATCAACAACACCTACAACGAACACAAAATAAAATCATCAAAGCCCTCTTCAATTATAACTACGCTACTCCTACAGAATTACTCTACAAAAAAACCAAATTATTTAACCTACAACAATTGTATACATACCATACATGCATGACTATCCGAAAGATCCTTAAGACCAACATACACACAAATATTTCATTCACACAAAAGACTCGTAGATATAATACCCGTAATCAAGATGACCTAGAAGTACCAAGAGTGAGAACCCTGTGTGGCAGAAAAACTATACAGTACGAGGGGGTTCGGCTATACAATAAATTACCCAAAAAAATCAGAGAGTGTACAAGCATACCAACATTTAAAAAAGGCCTAAGAAATTTTATATTAGACACATAAGTTTAGCTTTTTATATCGGCGTTGTAACGCCCTTTAACCTACCTACCTACCTACTACCTACCTACTACCTACCTACCTACTACCTACCTACCTACTACCTACCTACCTACTACCTACCTACCTACTACCTACCTACCTACCTACTACCTACCTACCTACTACCTACCTACCTACTACCTACCTACCTACTACCTACCTACCTACTACCTACCTACCTACTACCTACCTACCTACCTACTACCTATCTACCACCTACCTACCTACTTCTACCTACCTGCCTACCCAATTACCTGCT
Organism: Diarsia dahlii; assembly: GCA_949775195.1. Classification (NCBI taxonomy): domain Eukaryota; kingdom Metazoa; phylum Arthropoda; class Insecta; order Lepidoptera; family Noctuidae; genus Diarsia; species Diarsia dahlii. Next base: position 5,326,931 of record OX459210.1, on the reverse strand, counting down.
AAAAAAAAAATAAAAAGAAATTGTGTGATGCCATATCTTGTCACATCTAGCACTTTAATTTTGTTTCCATGTTTGCTTGGTAGGTGTTTGGCAGCTGGACTTGTTTGTTTTGTAAATTGTGATCGCTTACCCTCATATTTTGTTATTTTTTACTATGAACTTAAATTTCTGTACCTTCAGATTATGTTATTTTTTAGTATACCAGTAAGTGAATTATTAGTAATTCTTGTTATGGAATATATGTTCATAAACCATATGTTATTTTATATAGATAAACCTTGGTGTTTACCGTTCGGTCTCTTGGATGGCTTGAACGTCGTATCTAATGTAAACCTACTTATTGTTAATTTTAGTTAAGTTTCTCTTTTAAGTGAACTGTAAATGTTCTTTGAGAAATAAATGTCTTTAAACCGAAATATTGTAAATTAAAGTCACTTTTTGTGTCGTGACTATGTAACCGTTCTTTTAAAGTACGGAACGGATTTGAATGGGGGCTATCACCATAATTAAGAGAATTTACTCCGAAAGGATTATAATTATATTTATTAGATGCATCCAGTTAGACTGCAAGTCAACCCCGAAATACGAGTCTGTAAGTGGGAAAAGGCCAGGCAGGTGATGATGATCAGACAAACCCATCTAAAAGAGACTATATTGATAGACTCATTTAGTCATCAACGAAACAGTAAACACTGACGAATCTTCTAAAACCCATTTAATGTCTGGGACCTATCAAATCAATAAACACATGACATGACAAATGCTCCCTGCTAATAGGTCAACTAAATAAAGAAGGACATACACAGTCATCCTTATACAAACCTCACAAGCTCGTTTATGAGACAAAAAAATCCATAATTGACAACATGTATGGTGCACCTACAAACACGGTTAAGGTATGTGATCACTAGCATTAATAACAATTTCTGTGGCGAAAATTACCCTTAAATGCTCATCGCCGTAGGTGTATGATGAATGGAAGATTTTGTATGGATTACCTATCTTTATGTTATAGTTTTAAGTTTGGTAATTATTTTAATGGATTTTTTGGTAACGGTTACGGCTAGAGGTCAAGAAATGGTATCTGATCATAATCGTAACCCGTGAAGCAATCCCAATTTATGTATTTTAGCGGTTTTAAAATCCTGATCCAGTACAAGATTAATAAATTTGCTGTTACGACAAGATGTTGTTATTTTGTTATCTAAAATGACAACAGCGAATTAATTAATTTGCCTTGATTGCATTGCAGAACACATTGATAATCAATTCGAAGGATTTAAATAAAACCCTTCTGGACAACAAAATAATATTTTTTTGACTGTCAACATGACATTAGCATTACTAATGTAAGTTGTAGAGTTACGCAATAACCATTCAATAATCATTAAGAACAAGTTGAGACGAAATAATTAAAACGACAGTGTAAAAATAAACTTAAGAACATCAAACCAAAAATCTCCCTGATCACTTTTCGAAAATTAAAAAAGTAACCGTCAAAATATATGGTCTAGGAACGCCCCAAGCTATTTGGGTAACGGATAACTATTTGGGAGCAAAAAATTGATGACCCGGTCATAACAGCAGATGGTAATGATTCTATTATTTATGATAGGGTGTTTTAGACCCTTGTTGGGCCTTTACACGGTTTCCGTAATACTTATGTTTATACGAGAAAACATACACGATCGTCACGCGGGTGATTCTAATACGAGTTTTCGACACTAGGGTTATAAAGATAGGTTTAAGGAAGAACGGATTTTAAGGTCAAAGGTTGAGATGCGTTTCTGAGGGTCTTTTGTAGCGTAGAGACCTGATTATTGGGGAGTAGAAATCCGTAAACAACGGTACATCCAGTGTTACTGAGTAACTAGATTTGGGTTTAAATATTCTATATTTATTCTGAAGAACATACATTGTTCACTGTCTTAACGAATAAATACATAAATAAGGTAACATGAAAAGAATTAACTGCTGGGATGAGAACAATAAGAGAAGTAAATATAGAACAAAACATGCTGCACCGCACTCCAAATAGGTACATTAGGAACGTCCAGGAGAATGATTCTTCTTCTTCTTATCGTGTGGGCAGTAAGGTCTAACGACCCCACACACCCTAGTGTCAGAGTTTCTAAACCGCCGCAAGGGCCTCTGACAAGGTTTGACGACCGCGATTTGGCGGCCGGGACCACCGCCTTATACGTGCCTTCCGAAGCATGGAACCATCTTTTTATCAGACAATCAGGTGGTTCAAGCCTGCAATGTCCTAACCAAACTGGAAACAACTTCACAAAGTATGCTTCCCGTGAGAATCGAACCCACGACCACCGGGTCACAAGGCAAACGCCTAAACCACTCGGACCACGGAGGCAGCTAGAGCAGAGAATGATAAATCATCATCTTCCAGCCCTTATCCCATTTATTTGGGGTTGGCGCAACACGTTTTTTTTCTTCCATTCTTCCCTGTTAGACATGATATAAATGGATTGACCAAATAATATCATTGTGTAAATCTAATCTACGTCAAAAACTTTCAGGCATGTCACTCATCATCATCATCATTTCAGCCAAAAGACGTCCACTGCTGGACATAGGCCTCCCCCAGGCGTCGCCACATTGACCGGTCCCGTGCGTCTCTCATCCAGCGGGTTCCTGCAACCTTGACCAGGTCATCGGTCCACCTAGAGGGAGGCCTTCCAACGCAACGTCTTCCGGTTCGCGGTCGCCATTCCAGAACTTTTCGGCCCCATCGGCCATCCGTTCTGCGAGCAATGTGCCCTGCCCATTGCCACTTAAGTCTGGCGATTCTTCGGGCTACGTCGGTAACCTTGGTTCTCATGCGGATGTCCTCATTTCTGATTCGATCACGCAAGGAAACTTCGAGCATAGCCCTCTCCATTGCCCTTTGGGTGACTTTGAGCATGTCACTGGAACACCTCAATATAACAAGTTTATTTCAATTGATAAGTAAATAAAATTTTCATATAATTTTGTAAGCCGGGTGATTCTTAGACCTCAACTTCTTTTTGCGGTCTGTGCATCCCTAAGGCAGGTGATACTTATGATGATACTCAAGGTTTTTCCTATATCTGCTATGAACATCGTTTCTTTTTCATTAATATCAAATTATTTATATACTAGAAGCTGCCCGCGACTTTGTCTGTGTCAAATGGACACATCCAATGGAACTTTTAGTAGTGTACACTTGTGCAGCCTTTGCATCAATTAAATAATTGGAAGACGGAGTCGGAGAGTTGGATTACTTTCAACTAATAATCAGCAGCTGTCCAACCTTTTCCCAACTATGCTATCTAAGCCGACCCCAACGGCTTTCAACAGCATGCAGCTTAATACCAGTATTTTACATGGAGCAACATGATGGTCATCCATCTACAGACCAACCTAGGCAAGTGCGGGTTAACTTGAAGATTGTTCTGAGCGACTGTTTTTATTTAGCCATGAGCCCCTCAATTAATGGAATAGCTGGCTTTTGGCCCAAAACGATATACCTAATAGAAGTTTGCCAGCGACACGCTAAGAAGAAGAAAAGAAGTAGAAACTTTCAACGAATAAAGTTGAATAAGGTTAAAAAAATCTTGCTCTAAATTGAAAATATACACCGAAATATTATGAAGTTCTTCATATTTCTGTAATTGCTTTAAGTTATAAAAACACATGATTTTGTGTTCGACCAGTAATACGCGTGCCGTGCTACAAATTGCCCGTTTATCTCAGACGTGATTGGACAATAACTTCATACGTCATCGCTTGTCAGAAATAAATAAATAATGAATTTAAGTTTTATGTCAAGAAGTTTATTTTTTCTTGAGTCAAACAATACGTTTGGAAACCTATCTGATGAACGGAGCAAGTGCGGTCTTTCCAAAGTTATTTTGTTGTGTGGTCAAATCCTGTAACTGAATTTTTAACAGTCTGTTATTCCCAAGCGATTGAGCTGAAATTTTACATAAACGTTAAGTTTGGATGACAATGCATGTTTATGTAAGTGACGGCTTTCTAAATCCAATATGTCGGTCTCCTAAATCCAATATGGATATCATTTAAATGGGTTTTCTGTGAAGAATACCAAGAAAATAACGTTAGGTATGTATCCTAATTTAAAAATATTTTTTATTCTATCTACAATTTTAAAAATATTGTTTGTATTTTTATTTCTACTCGTTGGTCCTTGATCTATATATTTGAAGGTCATGGAAACCTTTACCCAGCTATTCCAGCAGTGGGATGGCTAACAGTCACTATAACTAGCTTTTTATAAAAATCTCAGTTTATCCAAATTAATAGGTACCTAGCCTTAAGGCTAGGTACCTATTAATGTTAAAATGTTAAAAGACTGAAGATACTAATCTTAATCAGAAATACACACTAAAAATATATTTATGTAGCGTTTTTAACAGCGGCTAATAAACCTTTAACAAGATTCAATTCTGAAACGGAAACCTTTTTAGTTATGTCACTATAAAGTCAGCGTTTGCCAACCTTTTTGATGCTTTTAGTTAGGAAGGTACTTCTTTTTAGTAATATAACCGACCCCAAATAAATTGGGATAAAAGCAGAATGGATGATGATGAACGTCTTATATAGGCGTTTATCAATTTTTTTTCAGTGTTATTTTTTCTTAATAAAACAAAAAATGTCTACTAACCAAATGGTCTGAGTGGGGTTCTCTGGGCGCACTAGGGCCCGCGTTGGGCCACAGCAACTTTGACAACATCCGTTGACTTTGGCAATAGATGAGCTCCTACAAAGGAGAAAAAACGTACTTTAGTTTGTTTAGAATAAAGGCTCTTATCGCCTGACAGGGTATTCACTCCTTTTCTAAGGGAGTAACGTTAAGGGTGATATCATTATTGAGTGTCTTATTCGCCCATCGGAACTAAAAAATAAAATGTCCTGAAAATCATACAAGATGAAAAATATATTAAGTAAGGTATTCACTAGACAGGTTCTAAAATAATTCTGATTAATTAGTGTAATCGATTTCTTCTCAACCTTCAAAAGACTAAACAGACTATGAAGTAGCCAAGAGCTTTCGGAAACCGTCTTCTTTGGTTAAAATCCCGAGCAGTTACATTTGCATTGGACAACAGACCTGACCACGTCAGATCCTGTACCCTAAAAAGCTAGTACTACTCAACCAGAAAATAGAAACACCCATTAAAGGCTAGACCACAAAACCCGAAAATGTGTGTCACTAGCACTGAGCCTAAGTGTTGAATTATCCAGTCCCTTCCCAGGAGAGGAGGGCTGTACCCCAAGAATCGGAACATTACAGCCTGATTTATCATCATCAGAATTCTGCCTAGTCTTTTTCCTAAACTATGATGAGGCCGTCTTCCAATCCAATAGGGGATAGGACAAAAAAAAAACTAATTAGTCCGTCAGATAGATTTCCAAAAAATATCGACCACATATTTTTTCTTTTTTGACGTAAACAAAAAATTAAGACGATACAGTGCTTCGAAAACTCGTGTGACGTCATATGATAGTACATTTTGTACCTTCAAGTGACGTTTCAAGCCCCACTCTGTGGTTCTTTGACGCGCTTTATCTTCGTCATTTTTTATTGATTTGATAAAACAAAAAACACGTATCCAATATTTTTCGATAATCTAACTGACGGACTAAACAGAATTCTATTTTTTTGAGTCAGTCCGATCCCCTATTGGATACAGTTCAATACCAATACTTTGTATGGAACTACAGCCTATCCGACCGACTAAACTATGCTAAATTCTTAATTGAAGAAGATGACGAGATGAGCTGAAGTCGTTTTTCAATTATTGGCCTACACTCACACTAAATCGAGAAAATTGGAAAGAGGGAAGGGAAGCCTTTGCCCTGCAGTGAGACCAAATAGGCTGTAAATAAGAAGAAATAGCTAAAGCATTCAAGGCTATATACTCAAAACCACCAAAAAGAGCACATATAGGTGTATCAACGTGGTGGGTCCACTAGGTAAAGTTTCTTAGAAGTTCTTCATAACGTAACAAGCACGCTCGAGTGTTCTCAATGAACAAGATTATTAATAATAACAACACGTTTTTACTGCTACGCCTGCGCCGGCGGCGACCGAACTTGATGTTGCTAAAGAGGTTACAAACTTGCGGGTCGGTATGGTATAAATTGTGTGGTTTTATGAGATCATTTAGTATTGGGATTAATTAAGCTATGAAAATATGAGATAACGGGAATTGATTTTTATTTGTTTTAGTTTATTTATTTAAAACCAGGCACTAAATATACCAACGTAAACGTAACGTATATTTGTAATATATAAACGATTAAACGTGGACAAGTATAAAAGAAAACTCGTACAGAGGTTAGAACTCTAAATAATTTAAAACGTCTTGGACATCTAATTTAATACGCAATATTTAGATAGGTTTTAGTAAGGTTCCTATTTTATTCACGATTTAATTAAAAGCATTTATTGTACTGCAAAAATGGCGATTACATACCATTATGACGTCGGAAGAGTTAGGTAGAGGCGTAGAAGATTATAATATGAGCGACTTTTTAATAAGGGGCGATTCCATTACCATCAACAAGGCAAAAATAGTGGCAGTTAGGCTAAAATTTACTTATACTAGTAGCCACGAATTCAAATCAAACTGTCAACAGCACATTTAAAACCAAATAGCGTGCACAAAATGACTAAACACTAAAACGTTATAATATTTCTTGGTAAACCAAACGTTGGCCACTCCTGGACGTTAAAAAGTATAACGAGATGGTAATAATAGGTTATGGTCAGTTCTCGCCTGCAAAACAAACATTGGACAGAGCAGGTTCGAGACAGAGTGTGCTAAATTACTTTAATTATGGTGGAAGGAACACGAGACGTCGTTTTCTGATTTACGTCTCACAATTTTTGTGAACGTTTTTTTTTTAAAGTTTTTGATCAGTTTCGCCGGATATGGATGTGTGTTTGAGGATTTTTTTTGGGTGGATGTTATGTCATTGTTTTCGTCAGTATTGTTTTATAATCTTATAAGATGTACTATAATTTTGGGAAATTTCGGCCTCGTAGTCATATTTGTGCCCGGTCGATGGCAACGGTCCCGACATGGGACTTGAAAATAACTGGCGAAATGTGGAGATAGACCGTACTATAAGGTTCACATTAGACTAACCCTTCGGATTCCAGGGGTGGTGTTATCATGTAACTTTCTATATTTGTAACCATGTGTTTATTTTTCTTCATAATAGTGGATTTAGCAATAAAATCAATCTAGTGTATGATGGTATCTTTGTGAAGGGAGAAGAAAAATAGGCCTGACTTTTCAAAACTTGAAAAACAATTGAACCCTAAAAGGACGAGTCATTTAAAAATAAACTTAAACACTTGTGTGTAGCATCTAAATCAATTTAACTGGTCTGTGCGAGTGGGCGGTCTTTAAGCAAGGAAACTTATAAGTTACTTATAAGACTTATAACGCAATTATACGAGACTTATAACATATTTATAGATATTTATCTCGTTCTTGATACAGCTGTCATTACTGTGTGGACTTGGTTTGTTTTTTTGTTCGTTAATAAAATGTTTCGGATGTTTTATTTTATGTTTGTCGATGTAATAAGTGTTATTTCCTCAGTAATAAATAATCTACTAGTTGAAACGTGATTGGTAATAGGATGCTGTTAATCAATAATCATCATCTGCCTAGCCTTTTCCCAACTATATTGGGGTCGGCTTCCAGTCTAACCTGATGCAGCTGAATATCAGTACTTTACATGGAGCGACTGTCTGTCTGTGTGGAGGTCCCACAACCTAATTTGTGTTGGGTAATAAGATACTTCTTGGTAAGACTGGTAGTCAGACTTTCAGGTCACTGACTACCTGTAACGACTGTCAAAGATCTTCAAAAGGTAGCTTGGACCAGCGGCTTAACGTACTTTTCGAGGCACGGAAGAAACTCGGTATGGTGGCCACCCACGGATCAACCTAGCATAGTCAACCTTCATTGTTTCTACTGCTGGGGACATAGGTCACCGCTCTGAAACTGGCCATAAAGCATAGAGCACCACACGGGTCCAAGGTGGGTTTGTAGATGACAAATGCCTTAAAATTGTTGATTCTAGGTTCTGCCGGATTCTTAATGATGTTTTCCTTCACCATTTTGAGAGTATTGGTGATGAAATAACCGTCTAGAAGATCCTCAGTTCATAGAGGCTCCAGCTATTGCTATCAAGACGGCCATTTTTGAACCTTTTCTTCAATACAGAGATCTTTATCATGTCCTACCTCTCTATTTACTGAAAAATAAACCCTCGAAATATATTAATAGCAGTGTTATTATAAGCAACACGTTATCCCGTAGCCCCGGGGTACAACGATGGGATCTTTCGCAGCTGATACCCAAAAACCGAGATTAACATGTATCCCTATATCAGAAATTTCACGATTCCCGGTATGAAATAATAAACAAGTAATGTTGAATAAATTAAAATATTTTACGCGGGCCTAATTGCACCTTTTTGTTTTAGTACGAGACAGTGATGTTACCTATATGACTAAAAGAGTGATAAATATAAATGATGATGCTTGTAGAGGGAGAAAACCAAGAAAACGTTGGATGGATTGTGTGAGGAATGATATAAGGAGTAAATGATGCCATTACGTCCGACAGGAGAGAATGGAAACGTGTCGCGCCGACCCTAAGTAGAATGGGACAAGGGCATGAAGAAGAAGTGACAACTACAAACCCGAACAGGACTAGCGTGGCGACTTACAACCCACTCTTCTCTACACAGGCCAGTGTCCCAACAATGGGATAGCTTTCCACATACGAGCCATAAACAGTGATTACACAAACAAACGTTTCACAGTAATTAATCGTTCCATAACAAGTAACTACACGCAGCACGTCCGCTGGGAAATTATCAAAAACCACAGAACCGGTGTCGAGATGGCCAGTATCTGGTAATTGTGAGTAAACACTATTTACAACTTAATACTACGACATCAGAATTTAATTTACTGTTGCTTGGCCTGTGTTTAGAGGAAATTGCAGGCCTCGGATGCAAGGCCTAGATGAGAGCAATCAATTGAGGTTTTTTATTGAAGTAGCTTTGCAAGAGTTTTCTCTTGAAGATTAATAATTTATTAAAGAGCTGCTGGTTTGTAAATCGAAGCTGTTGTTTCACGAGTTCCAAATTTGAAAATAAAACTGGGGTGGAGTAGTTGACAATCTACAGCAATAATAAAAAAAAAAAATTTTGAAACTAAAAAAACATAATGTCAAGAACATAATCAGCAAACGATCGCTCCGTAAGCTGCAATTAGTGGGCAGTTGTACGAAATATGAATGGACCGTGCCCAGACGCAGCGGACGCCCGAGGCGCCTCGACGACACCCATAACATTGGCCATCAGGTCACTGCAAAGTCAACTAAGGACTCACATTATTCGCAAGTAATGATAGACCTTTTTAAAACCACTCACGAACCCAGCATGACATCTAGTTGAAGTATCTACGATCCCGTCCGAAGATATTGGCCAATAAAGGCAAACCGTGGACGTATAAGGCAGCCCTCCGCGACGACGAGCCGCCGACAGAGCGAAAGATCAACGCTAATTAAGCGCCATAAAACCGAATATCGTTCTCATACCATCGTTACCTTTCACCGGGCCGACAACGAATTCTATTGAAAAAAAGAATTTCTTTTTTTTTTCGACTTGACTTCACATACACGAGCGCACGATATGAGGTTCGTAATAGATTAATGATATAGGTTGCGAGGTCTGTATTTAAAGGTGGGTTAGCGGGGAGGGCGCGCGCGCCGCCACCCGCGCGGCTGGGGGGTGCGGTGTGGGGGGGGGGGCGCCTGCGCGAGCGGGACGGTGCGCAGGCGCCGCCGGTGCAGCGGTGGCGCGCCGCGGGGCGTGCTCGGCCCCACGCGTACACCTCTTATTGAGAAATTCCCGAGATGATGCATAATTCTCATTTTGGTTTCCTCTCTGTAGTTATTTTACTCCTTGTTAACAATATTACTGATTCGGTGACCGACGCAGACGCATATTTTATCTGTTGGTTTAAAAGTTTAACTGGACTCCTGATTTATGGGATGTTTGGTTTGTGAATGGCGATGCTCGAATTGGTGGTTTTGGGTATGTTATTATCTGTTTAAGTAGTAACCTTAGAGCATTAACAAGATTCCTCAACACAAATGTAATAAAAATGAAGAGACATTAGGGACATTTTTCTATAACTAACGTCAACCAAACCCCAATCCCACTTACATCATACGAATCCAATAAGACCCAAAGCCGACAGTCACCCAGTACAATCCCAAGCTGTTAAAACACCAATAAGCTCTTATCAGACAGTTATGTTAATAAGACATGCTAATTCCCAAAACCAACAAACGGGGAACAAAAAGGAGGTCCAAAAAAAGGAGCTTAAGGGCCTCGGGGTCAAAAAAGGAGCAAGACTCGAGACGGCGCCAGGCGAGGCGCAATTACGTGGCCACCGTGGCCCAAACCAAGGCTCGGAATGCGAACAGTATTCTAGCCAGGACTTTTTTCAGACTAGATTGTTCGACGAATACTTTGCTTGAGGTTCGGAGAATGACATGGAAAAAAGATGACAATGTTGTAGAACTTGTAGAAATAGTGGTTTGTTGTAAGGCTCAGAATCTGTGTCTGGAGCACGCTGTTGACGAAAATGTGGTGTCTTAAGATTCTGTGCTATTGGAATTCGATTACGTTACTGCTAAATTGGTATCGGTCAAGTAAATTGGCACTGGATTGATTTTCCGCTTGTTTTATTGGTTTTCGGACTGGTGTTTACAAGTATCGCGTCCAGATAACTTTATGCTTACTCGTTTGGAGAAATTGGTTTGTCTTTTATTTATCTTTTACTAGCACTTTGCTGCAACTTCGTCTGCTAAATTTGTGATGACTCGGCTAGAAATATAATGTATAGCCTATAGCACCCACGAATAATATATCCGTCAAAAATATTTCTAACCCAACTTACAAACACATTTTACCTCTTTATACCAATTTTTTTTTATAAGTAGTACAGATTTGATCAATTCCATCTTTATAATGATACTGATGATGGCTCTAACCTCCGGAGTTTAGTTTGAAACGATGCGAAAATAGTAAGCGATGCGATTCGCCGACGGGAGGCGTCCAAAGCTTATTTCAAGCTTATAGCAAGGCTTATTTCAAGATTTAGATACATAGTGGTTCTGGATACTTCGTATTAACTGTATTTAAGAAGGTTAGGCTAACAATAATTATTGTTGTAATTCTAATATCGGCGAGGGAGCCAGGAGTTCATAGCACAGGGTATTCTAGTAAGAATTCCTGTCTCCTACAAATCTTTGAACCTCTATATTGTAAATGTTCTTTGTGGGAGAAAATTAATCTGTATTATTCTACAAGACTTATGTATAAGGTTTTGAATAAAATGAATGACATAAATGTAGTTAACGCGGTGCAAAGATAAAATGCGCGGAAGAAAATAATCAGTTTATTATAAAGTTTATTCTGATATTCTATGTTAACTGAAAGTTTACTGAAACAGTTTGAAAAAAGCTAAAAGTATTGTAAAGTTCGCATTTGTAGTCCTTACAAGGTTTCGTTTTGAAGCAGTATTTAAAGTTTTACCTACAACAGCCTGAACTTAATAATTTACTAACAAAAGATTTCTTTGAACCGTACTCCTTGCTCAAATAGGGTATGGTGCAATGAAGTACTAACGATAATCGAGCATGCAAATTGTTCTAAGAATCGATTGTTAGTACAGCGTAGGCAACAATCGGCAACATCCTAACAGCGGCAAAGTATCGGACACTGCCGGACATTCTAATCCGGTAATTCGAGCGTGGGTAGGCGTGACCGGACGGCCCGTGACGTCACAGGCGGGGACCAATCGGAACGCAGCGGTAATCTGATTGTCACCCTTGTGTCAATAGAGTAATAGATGTAGCGACTGCCTCTCAACGTAAGCTTCTTTTGAAGATGCTATAATGTGTCTTAAGTCTAGGGAGATATGGTTCTCAAGAGAGTGGTCCTCTTTTTGACTAGATTTTAACGCAAGTTTGGTTTGCAACTGAAAGAGCATTCATTGTACGATTGCTGTTCGATTCCCAGATCGGGTCAAATGTTATTGGGTTTTTCAGGAATTTCTCAGTAGCAGCTACAGAGTCTGGATTTATGCGCGCTTGAAGGCAATAGGCTCGCCCCCTATTACATGGGACTCAAAAATAAAATGTGGGTCTACTAATAGTACCTACACCTCTGCCTAATGCTTCGGGGATTACAGTTGTGATGTTATGTATGTACTACTCGGTCACATCCTTACATAGTATAAAACAAAGTCGCTATTTTTGTCTGTTTGTTTGTCTGTATGCTTAAATCTTTAAAACTACGCAACGGATTTTGATGCGGTTTTTTTTAATAGATAGAGTGAGTTCAAGAGGAAGGTTTTAGTATATAATTTGAACGACATCCACTCGGGTGAAGCCGCGGGCATCAGCTAGTTAACTATATAGAAGCTTGGCGTTGTAACAATAAGTAATGTACAAAAACAATATAACAATCAACAGAAAACTAGCCAAATTATAGCAGTACGGTTAGCATCTTTGTTACCTACCGATTTGCGCGTCAATATTTTGGCTAGTTTTCTGTTGTTGTTATATTGTTTTTAGACAATTGTTACAACAATCAAGTTATTATAATGTGACGAGTAGTACCTATGTAATGTATGTGTATAAGCTACCTTATTCCAACAATGTAGGCGTCGGCTTCCAGTCTAACCGGATGTAGCTATACACGTATTGATTGTTGATCTTTCTCCGGTTTATTAGAATGTCTGGACTGTATCCGGTTTGCTGGTAATTTAAATTCATTGATTAGATAATTTAATTCACATGCCGCATTTTTTGGTGGAAAATGGAAACATAACATAACGCCTGTAATCTCCGAAGTCAAGCCTATTGCCATCAATCCAAACTCCGTAGCTGTTACTGATAAAAAACCCAATAAAACTGGTCCCGAACGAATCAAACCCAAGATCTCATACTCAGCAGTCGCGTTTGCGGCTACTAGACCAACGAGGTATCACAGTTACAATATTGTATGTTTACAAAATAATACTCTAAACTCTCTTCATACAACACTCTTCTCGTATTAAATCTCATTCCATCAAACGCAGATCTTATCTGACATATTCAGTAACACCACATATAAAAATTACATCAAAAAAAAATCTCGAAAACACGATTTGTCTATAACCCTAACATGTTTCCCATTACTACATTTACCATTCAACAGCTCCACATCCATTCAAATATCACTCTTAATACCTTACAATAAGAGTGTTAGGAGCATTTTGACAGCTGCATTTTAAGTTGGTACAAAAACTAGGGTGACAAACTAAGGGTGGTGACACAATGGATGCAACGGATTAGTTGAAACAGGCTTACGTTATTACGTCACGGCAGTAATGGCCGCCGCATTATTATTAATAATAATATTCGTGTTAGTATTATTAATAATTGGATAAAGTGGTGTGGTAGTGTGAGGAGAGATTGGTTGGTGTCTCTTGGCATTTTAGGGGTGAAAGCTGTTAAATATTTGGGTGGTGGCAACCGAAAAGCAGATTATCGTAGCAGTTCACATATTTTGGCCTAAGGAAAGCGTTTCACCGGTGCAATTCAGATTGGTCAAGCAAGTTAACAATGAAAGAACTAAAATAGCACAAACAGTACTTAATAGAAAAGGCAGGACTTTGAGTTAAGTAAAATGTAGATTGTATAGATAGACTCAATAAGCGAATTAAGTACGATTCACAATGCGTCAATATGTATTAAAAAAAAAACTGGCCAAGTGCGAGTCGGACTCGCACATGAAGGGTTCCGTACCAAAACGGTATGCTGTAATAATTTATACAATTTCTTCTATGGGCCAATGAAACTTGACCTCTAGATTGTATAGGCGCTCATACGATTCAGGGACCAAATTATATTGGTTTAGCTGTTTCCATCTGTTGTTTCCATCCAAGTTCAAAATGATTTTCCTAGAAAGTCCTTATAAAGTTCTACTTTTCAGATTTTTTTCATATTTTCTAAACTTATGGTTCAAAAGTTGACGACGCATTGTTTTTTACTTTTGGAGCGATTATTTCCGAAATTATTGACATTATCAAAAAATGATTTTAGTAAACCCCTATTCATTTTTAAATACCTTTCCAACAATATATCACACGTTAGGGTTGAAATTAAAAAAAAAATCACTTCCCACTTTACATATCCTAATAAAACATTTTTTTCCAATTTTTATTTTTCCACTTTGTCGGCGTGATTGATACACATATTGGTACCAAATTTCAGCTTTCTAGTGCTAACGGTCACAGAGATTAAGCAAGGACGGACGGACGGACAGACAGACATGGCGAAACTATAAGGGTTCCTAGTTGACTACGGAACCCTAAAAAAGCTATCAAAATCAAAGCATATATTTCAAGTAGGCCCGACAGGCACTTTTAAGTACGATTTACAATGCAACGCTAAAGAAGTAGAAAATAAAACCCAAAATCACTTCAAATATCTCCAAAAACACGAAAATTCCCACAACAAACTTTAACTGCCACGACAACATAAATCAAAGACTAATACTTCCCAAAAAAAACGAACAGACAGGGCACTCCAATCAAGTTTCTCATGAGCCAACAGATTTATCAGCCGGCCTCACTAACCCGTGTTCCGTCTAATCTCGTAAACCCTCGGAAGCGCCTCAATTAAATACAAAACGTGTTTAAACTCTGGCAATTAAATAGATAAGGTTTTCGATTCTGGTGGTCCACGGTGGTCTGTGTCGCATGACCGTAAAATGTTTGATGTTCTCTCTTAGTCATTGGTAACCATGGGAGGTAATGAGTTGGGGACTTCTTCGGTAGCTAAGTAATGTAAGTAGATTTTTAAGAAGTACCAAATTAGTGTTTTTGAGGGCACAGGGTGTCCCCTCGGGGCTGCGGGTTGTCCGAACGAGATACCGCGGCCTCAGCACAAGGGCTAAGAAGGAACATGGGTGGTTATTAGTCAGAAGAAGTCTGACAATCCCTTCCAGAGCAGGAGGGGTTATTTGATGATTTCTCACCCTACAAAAAAAGGCACAGGGTGTATCAAGGACCCACGCAATCAGCAGCCATGGTGATGGATAATTCAGCAATAATAAAAATAGCCGAAACTCTCGGAAGGCACGTTAAACCGTTGATTTCGGCTGTTCTTCGACAGTAGTTACAGATTACAAGTTAGTAGTCAATACATAGTCAAAGGTGTCGAAAGTCTGACAATCAGTAATACCTAGTACCAACTGGGGTAACCAAAAAGGTTTGAAAGAATGTGATAATAAATTGAAACTAGATGTCATTATTGGCCTAGAAAACAGACCTTTTATTTTGTAAAAACAAACAACAGACTTTAAGGGAGGCTAAAGCTTGAAGAGACAGTTTATTGAAAAACCGCAATCAAACAAAAGTCAAAGACTTTATTCGTAAAATTATAAGTAGGGATGTAAAAAACTTTTTTACAAAAAAAAAAACAGACTTCGACAAAAATAAAACACAAAAAAGTGAAAAATAAAAAATCAGCTTCAGAAGTCGGTGGCAAAAACATGAAATCAAACAAACAAAAGTCACCGACTTCAGAAGCTGATTTTTTATTTTTCACTTTTTTGTGTTTTATTTTTGTCGAAGTCGGTTTTATTTTTTGTAAAAAAGTTTTTATTTTTCACTTTTTAGTGGTTCACATGTGCTTACCCCTTCACAACGTACCGGCGTGATGTTATGTTATGAACTGGTGTAAACAATAGACAGTCATGAGATTTCAGCAATCCCAGTCCATTTGCTTTCATTAATTGAGGAGTTCCGTTGCCTATCTCCGAAGTTCTTCATCAGATCTTCACCAAATAGTTTTTATAACCTTTGTAGTGAGTACAGGCGTGATATTATGTTGTGTGATGGCGTGAACAATGCTTAGATATGCTATAGCAACAATCGCGGTTAATCTGCTGTTATTTATTAAAGAGTTCCCCCGATTTCTACAAAATCCCATCATCAGATATTAAAATGGTGATAATGGGACCACACGGGAAGCACCAGCTTTCAAATGAAAAAAGAATCATGAAAATCAGGTCAGCCAGTCGCAAGTTATGAGCGAACAAACATATAAAAAAAAAAAAAAATAATAAAAAATACAGTCGAATTGGTAACCTCCTCCTTTTTTTGAAATCGGTTAATAACAGGTTTTGAGTATCAAATATTAAGATATCACTTTGTCACTGATGGTTGGGATACAAAATTAAATAACTAAACTAACTAAGGTTACCATAAACACCTGAGGTCACCCTGTACAAATTGGTATGTATAATTTGTTTAAAATCTTTCGGACCATCACGCTCGATAACAAAACGACTCAAGATGACTTGAATAAGGACAAAGTCAAAGTAAAACGTTAACCAAACGCGAAGAGGTCATTCTGAGGAAAAATCTTACTCCAATTTTATCCGAAATCGTTTTGCACCGTCAACCGATCAAACCGTCAAATAGTACCATCTATTAAATACACGAAGGTCTGGTATAAGAACTTGTACTTTAGAACACAGGAGATGTGACACTGTAGTATCATTCAATAGCATTGATGAAGTCCCAAAGTTTATACTCGCCAATGCAATGTTAACAGTAGCACATTGAATTAGTTTCTCCTTTTTTTGGGGAGTGTGAAATCATCCAATGTCTCCTCCCGCTCTGGGTAGAGCGGTAGCGAGTGTCAGACTTCTACTGACTAAAAAAGTAAAAATCACCCATGTTCCTTCTTAGCCGGTTAGCCCTTTGTGTCGACGCCGTGGTATCTCTTTCGAGCAATCTGCAGCCCCGACGGGTTCCTCCTGACTTAAACTTTCAATGAAACAACTACCCTGTCATCTCTGCATTAGTTTAGTGAGAGAAGATCGCGTAGCTAAATTTTTAAACAAACCTATTAGAACTTTTTGCCATCAACGCGCGAAGAAGCTTAAAAAATAAATAAGTAGTAATTTCTTTCAGTAAGTTTAAACTTACAAAGCTGTTTCAATTTATAAACGTGTGTGTTCACTCGACCAGTTAATTTCAATGAACCTTTTTTGTAATTAAACAAGTTTTTTTGCACGTAGTATAGAAAAGGTATTGAAAATTATGCGGGCCTCAAGATCCGCGCGAATTGAACATGCGGGTGATTCAATTACTATCAGAGGATAAAAAATAAAAGGTGATGCTTAAATAGGTACTTACTTACATGTAAACATGGTCATAACTAGCCTTTATGTGACCCGTATTCGTAGGAAAAACTTGTAACATTGAAAAACTACTAGATGTTGTTCATAATTTATCTAAAGGCCTACATGAAGTGACATTTTATCGTTTTATTTGAAGTAAATACATAAGAAGGCGATGGCGGGATGAGCTAGACTCTCTCTCAAAGGATTGGCCTACAATCGCACTAGATCCGAAAAGTGGAAGGAGGGAAGGGAGGCCTTTGCCCTGCAGTGGGACAATATAGGCTAATAATACGTACCTACTCGCTGCATTTACTTTGGTTCTGGCCCATAATTATGTAGTTGAAAGTTCCAGTCTGAGGAGCAAAAGCTGATTCCAAAAATAATAATGACTGAGACCAAAAAACAAATGTGGAACTAACATAGGCTACCCAAAACGTAAGTCAGCCGTCCACTGGCTAGTATATTAACGGTATAATTTTGATTTGTCTCACCTGCCATTACAACTAACACAGCATAAGTTTAAATTAGACCCAAGATCTTGCACTCAATAGTTGTAAAATACAGATCATCACAGAACTCCCGTATTACGCTTTTAAAGCTACTATATCTCGAACTGTATCGTATTGAACAGTACTGACAAAGAGCGTTAAAATAAAAGCCGTAAGCACTAAATGACGGCCACTTCTCATTGATTTTATTATTGTATTCATCGCAAAGATTAAGTGGGATTCATGTCAGAGGCGACAGATTTTATGATATGATTAGTTGATCGAAAAGGGAGATTTGAGGTGTGGCTTTAGTGGCTGCGGGATGTTCGAAAGTAATACCGCGGGCCCAAAGAAAACTCAAAGGGCTAAGAAGAAACATGGGTGGTTTTTAGTCAGTAGAAGTCTGACACTTCCTTCCGTTCATTCCAGAGCGAGAGTAGTCATTTGATGACATACCAATTTCCCACATACCAAAAAAAAGGTGTAGCTTCAGTAGGTTCATGGTTGAAGTCTGGAATAAATCAAAATCTCAGGATTTAATCTTTGGAAACCTTATTTGCTTCAAATGATTGGAAATTAGAATACTGATATAGTCAATCGTGGGTCGTGGGTCGTGGTCGTTTATTCTTATTAGTTACAGTCTTACGGTTATTTATATGTGATGGAAAGTAGCGTTTTTAAAATTTTATGAGATTTTAGATTTGATTTTATTATTCTCTTGACATCTCAGGTACGGCCGAAAAACGTTACCAAAAATCGAACACAAAAAATGAAAGTTAATTTTTATTAAAATCTCAAATACTCCAATAAACAATCATTACACCGACTAAGTACCATGTTATGGAACCCCACTTCAACATCCAAGAAGCCGCCAGTACCATTTTACACCTCTCTGAAAGCAGACTACCTACTTGCACATCTGCGCGCAACTCATTGGCGATAACTAACGACAAATAAAACTGCTCGTTCATTCGTTCTCTCGTTCGGTCTTTCGGCGCGTTTGCGCTCAAAGGAGGCCGAAGCTCAAGGAGGCCGATTTGTTTAGTATAAAGACTCCTTTATAGTCTGTATCGCCTCATGCGAATTTATTTTCGCAGTTATTATGCGATTCAATTAATGCACAATGTTCGGTCAGGTTTCGGCAGCCTTTATAAACGCCGCTGTACCAGTTTTGTGAATGTGTCTAGTCCCAATTTGAGGGTAGGGCTAATTTTGTGTCTGTCTGTACTGACAAAGTTAGGGCAAATTATTTGAATTTAATGTTAATATTATCAGGACATATTGCTGATAACTTTGATTTCAAATTCCAATAGACAGATAGATGTTGACATTCGATTCGACTGGGGAAATGAGACAAGACATGGCATTGTGCAACTTTATAATATAAAGTTAATACCAACAATGTAAGAACAATAGGAACAACAGTCCATTAGCTTTATATATCTACAGTAGCCATAGATCCATTTAGGGCCTAATATGAAGCATAATCCTGCTAATACTTTACATGCGAAAGTTTGTGAGAATATCCGGATATTTATTCCTCTTTCAAGCAAAGCTGCTGGATGGATGTCACAATATGTCTGACCTTCGAATTTTTGGTTCTAGAATACCTCAAGATGTATTTGTCTTGACCGAATACAGGCTAAGCCCAATGGCGATGCTCAAACGTGGTTCAGCTCTTTCAATACAACAAATATTTATAACTAGCTGACCCACGCAACTTCGTCTGCGTCACATAAATATAGCTTATAACCTTTCTCGATAAAGACTATCCGACATAAATTAAGCTAAATCGTAACAAACAAAAAATCTTGTCTTTCGTCTTTATTGTAATAGTTCAGATGGTTTAGATTAATTAACTGTATTAAATAATTAAAGTAAGACTAAATATTATATTAAAGTGTGAATTACTATAGGTATCTCTTACTGTTAAATATACTTTAACACTCTAAACTTGTAAACATTATGATGCAGTAAATATTTTGAATTCGAATTTCCCGGAGGCCAGCCAGAATCCCCCGTACCTACATTGCGACGCACGAAATATTTTGCCGCGCGGATATTTTTACATTGCGATATTTTCTAAGATATTTGTTAAAACTGTATAGAGTTAAGGGCACAAATATTCTATATTAAATTTCCGTTCTAACAAACACATTTATTTAGATATAGATTAATACCATATGGGTTAAATAAGCTTCGCAAAAAATAATTATTTTTAACCTAACAGTTTAACTGTAAAAAAAGGTTACAGTGAGTCAATCTTAAAAGATAGATATATGCTGTCGCGGACTTTTTTTTAGAACTTTTAAAGAGGAACAATTCCTTCATACATGATATTAGCGTAACTGAAACCGTTTTCGCAGCGCACGCAGCGGAAGCTCTCAAAAAGGAAATACCTTTTCCCGTTTTTGTAACATTTTTCATTTATGCTCCGCTCCTATTAGCCGTAGCGTGATGTTATATAGCCTATAGCCTTCCTCGATAAATGGACTATCCAACACAAAAAAAAAATTTCAATTCCAACCAGCAGTTTCTGAGTTTACCGCGTTCAAACAAACAAACAAACAAACAAACAAACAAACAAACAAACAAACTCTTCAGCTTTATAATATTAGTATAGATAAAAAAACAAAGGCACAAATCGGTAAAATAAAAAAAATAAGAGCCTGCAAATTACAATTGACGAGGTATTAAACCTTTTTTTATGTTTATAAAAAGTATTTTTGAATCGAGGATACCGTCAAACGGCTACCGAAATTCGCGCTTCGATGACCCGTACCGTTATAATCTGTGCCTTTTTGAAAAAAAGGACTGCACTTGGCAAATTATCTCTTTATTTTTTGGCATTTGAATTTAGTAAACTTTTTTTTTGGAAAGTAACACAAGTTTTAATTTTTTTTTTTTGCATTTGATGGCTTTAGCTACAGATATATTATTATGATGTTTCTAGTTCGGTTTTTTCAAACGTTTCCACCATTATAGCAATCTAAGTAACGTTTAATATTAAGTTCAGGTGCCTAAAAGGAAAATTTCATAGACACATAAAAGCTTATCAATTTACCTAAGGTCCCACAAGTGCTGTCTATCCCGCATTTCTAATATTTCAGTTCTAATACCCGATTCCTGACCTTATGCGATGCGACTCCTGTTAAGTTACACTTGTTTGCTCTCACAAGTACCGCCACATCGCAAATCGCGACTAGTGGCATGATCTAAGCAATTTCTATCATTTGTATTCTCCGCAGTCACAGGCTTGACCCGCGCGTCGCTTGATCGTGTGCCGTGGCCGAGCCGTAACGTTACGCCTATTATGAATTCCGCTATTCTTAAGCGAAGTCGCGCTCATTAGAAGCAGGCAATTAGCATTGTGACCAGGAGCTCTTGTCCGAAGGAAGTAGCTGGCCCCGACTACGGCTGTGCGAAATAACTGGTGGTATATATTTTCTTGGTACTTTTAGGGAATGTCTTCAAAATTTTTTGTGTCAAATCTGATCGCGAGTGGTAAGTTGGTCACTGTCCATCATACCGTTATCAGACAGTTAAATCGTTTTTCTGGTACACAAGAAAAGCGCCGACACAATGAAGCTCGACGAAGCTTCATTGTCTCGGCGCTTTTCTTGTGGTCGCCACTGTTGATTCTCTAACAGGAGTTACAGTGGTTTGGGAATAGTGTGTCGGGATTGCCCATCATACCACTACACATCGCACAATCGAATAGTCGGAAGAGGCCTGGAGTCGCTTCTTCAGAAATGAAATTAGGCGAATGAAACCTCTTTTCAAACCGACTTCTGAAAGGAGGACGTTATCAATCTGTTTATTTTGTGTGTATGTCCTTCCTTCAATTGTGAACCGATTTTTGATCTACAGAGGTCTCTGTGGTGTGGTCTATTCTGGTCTCTGTGTAACTCAGAAACAGGGCTGTAGAGATCAGGTAGGCAGTCGCTCCATGTAAAATATCGACTCGATAGTTTTGGGAAAAGGCTAAGCAGATAATGATTCCATACAAAACTGTTTAGACTACATACTTCTCATAAACTTCTGAATTCGTTTATGAATTAAAAAATAGAATGAGGAAGCATTTTCTCTAAATATACTTCACAGCACTCAGCTGATAGACCTGATGTCTAGTGTGTAGGTACAACAGTCATTTACGCATTAACAGTAAATAATTAATAGGTACGGCGTTAATGAGTTATACAGTCACACACAAAAACATGCTGTCTTCTCTAAATTAATTAAATATCAGAGATGTTTGTGTACCTGAACAGAATCTTTTAAAACCAATCATCATCATCATCTAGCCTAGCCTTTTCTCAACTATTTTGGGGTCAGCTCCCAGTCTAACTGGATGCTGCTGAGTACTAGTATTTTACATGGCGACTATTTCCAGGCCAGGCCAGTTAGTAGGTACTGGGTAATATGATACGTTATTGTCTCGGCGCTTTTCTTGTGGTCGCCACTGTTGATTCTGGCTAACAGGAGTTACAGTGGTTTGGGAATAGTGTGGCGGGCTTGTCCCATTTAAAAAAATAATAATATGATACGTCTTGGTGAGACTGATAGTCAGGCTTTCGAGCCGCTGACTGTCAAAGAGTCTACAAGTGTTATTCGGGACGGCTTTACGAGGCACGGAAAAAAAGGATCATTCTCAGTAGATCCATTGGTTAGATCCATGATGGATCTATGGTGCAGTGGTGGCCCAGTGGTTGCGGCCCCGACTTACGAACAGTTGGTCGTGGGATCGAATTCGAACCCAGGCAGGCGCATTACTTTGTGTAATTTATTTCATCACCACACTGCTCTCAAAACGGTGAACGAAAACATCGTGAGGAAACCGGCATATCTTAGAACCAAAAAATTCTAAGATATGTGACATCTACCAATCCGCACTGGGCCCGCGTGGTAGATCATAGCCCATCCCTCTCCTAGAGAGGAGGCTTGAGTCCCTGCAGTGGGAACAATATAGGCTGATGATGATGATGATGATGATGGATCTATTGGGAGTTTGTTTTCTCATTAGATCCATCATCGAAATAAGTGGATCTTTATTCAAACATTCGAATCAATATTCGATGAGAAAATCGCTTCTGAATTAAAAAAAAAGCGCGTAATTAAGTACATCCGTGGTGGTTACTGCCCATTTACAGTGCGATCAAATTATCTTGGCAGCTCTGAACATAGGCTTTGCGAAATTTTACGCATGTAAACTTGGGAATAAAACTGTTATTGCCAGATAAACCAATAATTAAACGATCAGAAAATATCTAATTTAAACAGTGAGAAATACAAATAAAATAAATATTATAACACTTTTATACATTCGTTGTAACAAAATGACCTGCACGAAGTTCGGAGCTGCCAAGATAATTTGATCGCACTGTACAGCGCGGAGACCTAATTATGATGTGTACATTTATGCTCGTGACTGTACATGATGAGTGAAATCTTTAGTGGCGTGCAATGAGCAAGTATTTATGTAAATTATGTTTGAGGAGGCACTTTGTTCTATGGCGATGTTGTATGGCTCATTTTGTACAAGTATGGGAAGTTTTTGGCGAAAATAAACGTAAATAAAAAAAAAATAAAAAAATAATAATAAATAAAACGAACGTAAATCTGGCTGTCTCACCACTGAACCGATGGTTATATTTGACTGTTATAGGTAGCCTGAAGAAAGACATCTACGACACTGACGTGAATATATTTAAAAACTACAAAACAGAAGTTACTCTTGCTAATTTAAGATAAGTTACGTTACATACGATATAGTTACACAATCTCAACACAAATGAATATTTCCGATGAATCTGCGTCCAGGCCTGGATCAGATTGTAGAATTAACACGAAATATTTGGCATTACATTTTTATAACTTATTTCCTTTTACCCCCCCCCCCCCCCAAAGGTAGTTTATGACAATTTAAAAATTTGGAATCTTAAAAATAAGTTCTAATAATCTCAAGTTCTTAATACAAATACTTCCCAAGCCCACCTACCGTCAACACCGTCCGTCATTAGCCACTGGTGACAAAACAAATGACGTTTTAACCCGTATCTGAGCAGCCAACCTCCTTTCATCTCACCGCGGTAGCGAGCAAGATAACCAGCCTCCTTTATAGCTCGTAATGGCTGAGGTAGGATTCGGGGTTGTTAGAAAGAGATACCGCGGCCTCGACACAAAGGGCTATGAAGGAACATGGGTGGTTTTTAGTCAGTAGAAGTCTGACACTCCAGAGCGGGAGGAGTCATTTGATGATTCCCCCCCCCCCCAAAAGGTAGTTTATGACAATATAAAAATTTGGAATCGTAAAAATAAGTTCTAATAATCTCAAGTTCTTAATACAAATACTTCCCAAGCCCACCTACCGTCAACACCGTCCGTCATTAGCCGCTGGTGACAAAACAAATGACGTTTTAACCCGTATCTGAGCAGCCAACCTCCTTTCATCTCACCGCGGTAGCGAGCAAGATAACCAGCCTCCTTTATAGCTCGTAATGGCTCAGATAGGATTCAGGTGGTCAAGTGTACTTTAGATTAAGTTTTGGTAGCACTGGACTTTTGTCTTTGAAAGCAGTGGAGCGTGTTTTGTGTTTAATTTTTGGTTTGAAATAAACTGTTGGTTGTGGTCTGATAGGTAGTTGTTTCATGTTAAATACTGGTATTCAGATGCGTTAAGTAAGACTGAATGCCGATCCTAATAGAGAAAAGGCTAGGCAGATGATGATGAGTTATTGAGATAAATACGCAATTAAGACTGAAATCTCAAAACGGTGATAGCAAATTCGTGAGGAAACAGGAAAGTCCTAGAACTAAATGTGCCAAGGCATGTGACATCCACCAATACATGCTGTGTTGATTTGAAAAAAAATATACGATTTTTGGTAAAAGTGCTAATAAGTAACAATAAGCAACTCTATTCAACTAATTGGATATTAACCCCAATAAAATCGTGCCATTGCTATCTTTTACTTTAAGGTGAACCAGAAAGGGACGGAAAAAAGGGGTTGATAGTGTCCCTACTTTATTTAATTTTAACCCATTGTACAAGTATAAGTAGAACACGTAAGAAACTAGTTTGACAGCTTTAAGTCTCCGCCTTTGTGGAATGGCTCAGAAAAAGACTGCCTAAAATTTCTGAGGACGCGCGTTTATCAATGCGCAACAGATTCTGATATTTCTTGGAAAAACTCCAAAAAATCATCAAAAGGCTACTCTAACGATTTCCTTGTCCGACACGACCGACCACCAATAGGCCGCCGATACGCCGATAACGTGTTTAAATCCAACGTTTTATTGAGCCTTATCAACGGTTGAAGAAGCTCATTCACCCACACAAACACACATACTTTTATTTTTTTCTACTATCTGTACTCACCCACACCCACTCAAGAAAAACAAATTTAACTTTACGGTCGTCGCACTCATTTGTCATTGGAATTTACACCCTATGTCTGTTATCTAGGGGCGTCGAACAATTTGTTGGGGTGTAGAGTTAAAGTGTGACGGTAGCGCTTAAGGAAATTTTTAGGATGCTTCCCAAAAGTGAAGTTTAATTTGTTTGCCGATTGGTATCACTTAATGTGAAGGTGTTTTGGGATTTTGTCGAATCATTTCGTTTGATATTTAGAACTAGTGATGGGTAGGCCAATTAGAACTAATTGGTGACTTAGCTTTTAGGATTTTGTGTTATTTCGGACATCTATTACAAAAAGAAATACAACTAAAATAGGTTTAGCTACTAAATTACCAACCATAATAATATTATTTTTGGAACTTTTAATTGCTGCATAGGTTTACATTTTGTGGTAAAATACTCAGTCAAAATATATTCAAATCCACAAATTCAAACATGGCCGAAAACAAATAACAACTAAACGCATTCAATACATTGATTAAATTCGAACCTAAAAACAAATGCATTCCATTTTCAAACAAACCACAGACAAACAAATTCGAATACAAATATCGATACTCATCGGCATTCAAATTGAAATATCAAAATTCGAAATAAGAATTATTGTGATGATGTCAGAGACTAAAGACCACCAAAGAGCCGCCATCATTGAAATCAATACTTTGATCACTTTATGGCGTATGTAGGTACATGGAATGTCACTCGAGTTTTATACTTTAGTGCGGTTTATCGGTTATCTTAAAGGGATTAAGGAGCTACCGGTCTTTCCGTCGATAATGTTGATAGTTGATGCATATTGATTGGTAATGAACGAAAAACACCTGAATTTGTTGAGACTTTTAATCTTTTTTTTAAAACCAGGCATGAGAAACATTTTTGTGAAGTTTAAATTTTATTACTGATACAATTTTAAAACCTATAGCAATTGCTTGCTTTTAGTACTTGGAATTCTTTTAAAAAAAAATACTACACATTGCAACTGGCATTTTGGATATATTTTTACCGTTAAATAACAATACATATTTATTTAAGTAGCTTGAATATTTGCAATTCGTTCAAGTATGTAGTTCAGTCTGATTTGGTCTCTACAATAATCGGTTTTGAGTTGCTAAATATAATGAAAAGATACTTATTTTTCTTTGTGACATAGTCTTAAATTGAATAATTAAGTATTATTCAGGTATTAAAACTGTTGCATAATTTACATTGCTAGTTACTGAACAATACAGCTACGCGGGTCTATCTTCAGGTTAAGCTGTGCTGGCCTAGGTTAGGCCGTGGATTGGTGACCACCTATCACACCGAGTTTCCTACTTGTCTCGGATAGCATGTTAAGGCGTTGGTCCCAGCTGCCATTTTTAGATCTATGACAGTTGTTACAGGTATTCAGTGGCCCGGATGTCTAACAACCAGTCTTACTAAGGGCTCGTTTACGGATACGCGGGGCGTCGCGCGGCGCGTGCAGAAGGCTCGTCTCGTGTTTTTTTATTAATTTACTGAGAGACGGGTCCACCGCAACAATCACTGCATTTTAAACTAACGAACGAAAAATTGCTTGGCTAAAATCGATGTTTGAAATCGTTAACTTTTTCATAGGTAGGTACATCGCCATGTGTTTGAATTAAAAACGCAGCACGCGCCGCGCGACGCCCCGCCTGTACGTAAACATGCACTAAGTGGTATCGTATTTCCCAGTACAAACAGAGTTGTAGAGGTCAGATACTGGAAGCCGTCTTCGATACATAGTTGGGATAAGCCTAAGTAGATCATACATTTAACTGATTTTTTTTTGTGCGTGGGAATTCATCGAATGACTCCTCCCGCTCTGGCCAGAGCGGAAGGGACTTAGGGAGAGTCAGACTTCTACTGACTAAAAACCACCCATGTTCCTTCTTAGCCCTTTGTGCCGAGGCCGCGGTATCTCTTTCGAACAATCCGCAGCCCCGACGGGACTGTACCTACTCCTCAAGTCAGCAAAACTTAATAAAACCCTACTTCAACAAACCAAAATACACTATAACAAACCTTATATTTCTTATGCTCTCAACATTGTTATAAAAAGGGTGACCTTAGACCCAGCAGATGAGCGAACGACCTGTCGACCGCAATCCGTCTCCCGCCCACGGCCCGTCGTTTGGGCGCCGCCCTAGGCCCGCCCAAATGTGACGATCAATTTAGAGCGCCAGGGTTTCTGACACGCATTGATGAGGTGATTAGCGGATAAAAGTTAAGCTCCATGCATTTAGATTTCATTTATATACGGCTAGTGTGGGTTCGTTCGTAGAACCAAAATAAACAGAACGCTCCTTCAAAATAATATGGACTTAAGGTTGATGTTCCAGGGTAGCCCGCGAAATTCAAATTTTCTTACGTTTTCAGCGAGTTCATGTAACTCTCAAGAATGACCTTTTGATGAAATACTCATTCTTGACAGTTACATGAACTTGGAGGGTTGTAATGATGATTTTTATGATTATAATTCTGTAACTGCATACGTCTTACAGCCGCGAATCATATTTTCACTAACATACAACCTAGCACTGAAAATTTGAATTTCGCGGGCTACCGTGAACATCACCCTTAACTCAAAAATCTAAGATATTGTGTTACGGGTCATAGAGTCACTAAAAGGTACCACTTTTAATCAAAGAAGCGATGTTTATATGGTAGAATAAAGCCAAAGGTACCATAAAAATGTCGCTTCACATTCTGAAGGTGAGTAAATAAGTATATTGTTTCTTAGATAAGTAGTTGCGAAAAACACCCATGAACAACGTATCTTTTTATCAGTGAAAAAAGTTTTAGATTTGGTTCATTATTTTCTGAGATTACCCCTTACATACAAACAGACTACAAATACCACTTTATAATATTAGTACTCGTATACTCGTAGAAGCATAGAAAAATGTTTGTCGTCACATAACTTTATTTAGCCTGAAGTGTTTGAAAACAATGAAAAGAAATACTCCAATAAAGAAACGAAATAAAAAGGTATCTTTCAGAAGGGAAATAGTAGAAATAGCGTAAAAATATACAAAATATTCGCGCTCTCATATTATGATGCGAGTCGCGCGTCAAAGTATTTCTTTTTGACGTTCGCGCCATCTTTCTACGTAGGGTTGACATGACATTATGTATTTTAAGTTTAGTATTCGTTCAGAGAAAAGAGGTGTCGAGAAACAGAAGTATGGAAGAAGATGACATGCTGCGCCGACCCCAAATGAATTGGGATAAGGGCAAGAGAATGATGATGTAGGTACAGTTGTACTAAGAAATAGAATCTAACGCAGCCATTTTGTTTTTGGAACGGAATTCCTTCATCATTTCAGCCAAAAGACGTCCACTGCTGGACATAGGCCAGACCCAGAATTCGATTTTAAGCATTTCTCGATCAACTAGGAAACTAAAACTTTTGGCAATCGATTCAGCTTGTCGTGTCAATGTTAGCAGGACACATAACTTTGCATTAGTGTCAACATTATCATAATATTTTTTTATTAAAGGAGTGATTTTGATAAAAATCAGCAAGAACAAAACAGATTAAATAATTAATTATAATTTATAAATCATTCATTCACGCATACCATGAGGGCTGGTTCGAGGCGGCACAAGAAAAGAGCTCTAGGAAGAAATTGGAGGAGGCCTTTGCCCAGCAGTGGGACAGTGCAGGCTATAAAAAGAGTACAAAAAAGCTTTAAAGTCATTCATTCTGATTTATTTAAAGTGTAAAGAAAAAAATAAGGCTTTCTTATCAAATGAATATCATGCTTGCAAAATGACTAAATTCTCAAAAATAATACAAAAAGAAAATCTGACAGCCCTAACCAAGAATAAGAGTGAATATCAAATAAACTTGCGCCTAGAGAATGCGGAAAATGTAAAATTGACGTTTTCACGTTTCAAGACACAGGTGTGAGTGCTACACTGTAATAGAAATGTTGGAACAACCAGACATTCCTCAATTCCTCACACGAGGGCAGGCAATAACTGACGTTGGTTCCAAACTAGAGGGGCACTTATCGGGACTGGTAAAGCAATATTTGTGAACGAATTTCTGGGTGGGTAATATATTTTTGCTCGCAAGTGTAGTTATATTGTTTGACGTGATAGGAAGAAGGAAGAAGTGTGGAAAGAGGTTTTTTTTCGGTTACTAAGCAAATTTAAGTTGGGCTAATTAGGGAGATTTAACAGACGTTTTTACTAATCGGATATTCAATTTTGAGTTAGCGTAAAGTTGACAGTTGATATATCTATAACCAAGTATAAGTAGCATCATCGGCTCTGGTAACAAATAAGTAAAAGGTATAGACCAAATCATAGCACGATGGTAATTCTATTTATACGAATAGTAAGAATGATCATTACCAATTAAACAAAAAACAGCCTTCCACACAACTTCCAAATCGGATTAAAAAGTAAAATGAAATAACTAAAAAAAGTAATGTCATTCAATAAGCTTGACATGAAGTGTCAACGAATTTTAAACTGGCAACACTTGCACGGCTGTACCGATAACATGACATGAAAGCTTTTCAATCGTATTTACGGTATTACTGAATCGCGAGTTCGAATTTCATAAGCTACGAGTTTTTAAACAAACGGTATCCATATTTCATTTTACTTTATATTTTTGCTCCGATTTTTGACACGAAATTCGGTTGCTCCAGTAGAAATGTAAAGTTTGTTCTAGATTTAAATAGATCTTGACGTTGATTCTTTTTTTTTTTCTTGCTGCGTGGAAAATGAGTGTAAACAGCATAAATAAAAAGACAGTTACGAAACGAATTATGATACGACATATCCAATACTTAACTGCACTTTTATGTTGTGTTAGGATAGGACCCCAATCCAATTCGTATACTTATCACTACTGTCTATGAACTTCACATATTATGTAGATATGCACATATTTAATAAAAAATATCTATAATCAAAAGTGACAATAATAAACCTAATATTGTAACTATAAACTCCTCAAGCTAAGTTAATAAAAGAAAACAGTTTAGCCTAGCCCCCTTCCAAAGCTACAGTTTTCTAATTAATGACCCGCAATACCAAAAAACGGCATTAACAAAAAAAAAACTCAATTTTTTTCCTAAACGACACCATTATTTTGCGAACAAACGTTTACGTAAATAAACGAGAAAGCTCAAATTCGCTGGCATTTCTCTAATTAATTAGTATCATTAAAATATGACCTTGGTACCATCGATGTTTGGCGTCTGATGTCAAAGTGACATAAGGGTTACGTGTCATGGCCGTCAAATGACGCGCTCCGTGTGTCAAACGTGACATTTTTACGACTTTTCTATGTAAATTAAGTGTAGCTGAAAGGATGGCCAGTCTTTTGTGTCATATTTCATGCAGTTTGATGTCGTTTTGGTGGGACATGTAAGGCAGATCGGGTTAGTAAGAAAATAAAAGGTAAGAAGGGACGCAGTAGGTACTAGATAACGTGATAGCAACAAAAGTCAGATTGATATTGATGCAATTTTAGATAACTTAGTAAAGATCTTAAATATTTCAGTCACTACGAAATATTTACAGCAAAAGAAAAAAAATGTGGTTACAGTGAGTGAAGAATGTATTCTGGCTTGCTAGGCCTAAAACAGTAGGTACTATATTACAAGGTACCTCCACCTCCCCGGCTCTCAGGAGGACAGCCATCTTGGATTTGCTCCAATTCCCAAACAAGCATTTCGAAGGGAGTTGTACCGATGAACTTTACATACCTTGTCCAAATCGCCGAAACTACTTTCAGATGTTACAAAATTCATAGGATGCCAGAACGTTTTGGAATATTCGAGAGGCATACCTAGTTTCTGTATCATTTCCCTGTCGGCCCTCCGTACGGTCCCTTGTGGTAACTTTGTTACAATATTTATGTCGGAACTTGACGCAAAACATATTCTGTACACTCCAACTTACATTTACGTTGGATTTCTCTTCTTCGCTATTTGGTTTGGCTAAAAAACATGTTACTAAAAGATTATTATTCGTTAACATTTTCGGATTTATTGCCTCGTTATATTACGTTACTCCTTTTAAAAAGCCTGTCTCTGTAATTAACTAATGTTTAATCGTTTTATTACTCCATCAAATAATTTTCTAGATTCTAACGTGTTTGGAATGATGAAAATGCGTTCTTAATTCCATGTACGTTATAATAACGATACTTAATTGTGACTGGTTAAGTAAAGTCATAAAGTTTACAACATTTCACAATGTTTAATGGGTGCCTATCCAAGGACCATTTCCGTCATTATTCCACCTCAAAAATATCCACTTAACTATATAAACTGTGTACACTTTTACACCTAAATTACACCATCAAGCGTGCTGTTCAAACGGAACACATAAAAAGGAACAACACGTGAAGCCGTTAGTTTGGCACCCCCCCTTAATAATAGGTGATTTGGCCTCCCTTTCGCCCACATATAGACACTGACAGCCGTATTATGACCAGAAATGGTTGGTCTCTACGTGGCGAAAAATCTGGGAAGTTTTGGGAGCTTCGGAGAGTCAATTTCAAGGTGGGGCAGGTCTTGCTACCCTGGTGATTTGGCGTGGATGCGTGCTTCCGAGCCATCTTGGAGGTTTCAGTCTAATGCCACTTGTATTGGACATTTTATTGTCACACGCTGCTACTTTTCCGTGAGTTGTGAACCTCGAATTTTAGGAAGTATGTTCTTACTGACGTTTTTATAGGCACTAAACGTAAAATAAAAGTGAACTTCAAGTGTTCCTAAGTTTTGCGGTTTTTTTTATTTAGCCTTATATATTTACTGCTGAGGTGTGAGCGTAAGAATGTTTCAATGAATTCGAAGGGAGAACGACTGCCGCCATTGCTGTGGAAAAATTTACGGCTGGTATGTAGGTTGCCTCCAAGAATAATTTGTTTGTTTCAATTTGAATTCTAAGACAAATTGTTTGGATAGGAACCATTTTTGAAACTAAACTTATTAGGTGAGAATTTCTAAGTGTAAATACCGAAATGAAGTTAAGTTATTCCTTGGTCTGAATGCCAAGTTATAGGTTTCTAAAATCCTAGAAATATGAGGTAATAGTGATAGTTTGGCACAGTCATACCAAACGAATTTTATCTATAAATTCTTCCTTAACTATTCTTACGCCGAAAATTTAAAGAATCCGACAGAAGCTCCGAAATATATCCTACCCGATAACCGCAAAGAATTTAATAGACACATCAAACTGAAAACTTTGGGTCCCGCAATAAAATCTCCTTATTACTAACTTCGGTCCAAGAATCATTTCGAATATTTCAGAGAATTATTCGAAATAATTTTCGTTGTTTTATTTTTTAATGCTTCCGCGGCAATCCGGGGCGTTTGGTCGTTTGCATAAATTACGTGTGAGTTTATTAGACTTTGTGGTACATAGAAGTGTCGTTTTCTCAATTTTCCCGCCAATTTTTGGGTTACAAAATGGCTGCCGGCGCGTCGACACGCACAGGCCTCACGCGATACGGCATTCCCTTTCAGCTTTGTTGAATTATTTATTTGTTTTCAATACCTCTGATGCCGCCAATAAAAATTGTTAGTATCTTTGTCCGTCCGTGTTGTACAAGCCATTGCGATTCCGGATGCGACTGGTGTTACGATTTTCGCAGTGAATGTTTTTAAGAAGAAATATTGTCGGGACAACTTTGGCGACGGTAATTGTTCAGAGAAAAATGTCTGCTATGTGTTTTTGCCGCTGTGTTAAATTGTATTTTGATTTGATATGATGTGTGCGCAGTGTTTTATTGTGCGTTTAATATAATTCAACATTTTTAAACAGGTTAAGATGTGAAAAGGATAATTAATAAATAATTTTGGATCAGTTTTAAGAAAACTGCTCTAACTAGTAGGTAGAGCTGCCCTTCTGGTCTGCACAACACGATACCCTTTGGTAAGACTGGTTGTCAGACTTACAGGCTTCTCATTACCCATCACCCCTACCGATACCCCCATTTAAACCAGGACCCTTCCTATCGATTCGATCGGAAATCTTGTCCCCTAACTATCAAAATCTGTCAAGTGCGAAACTCAAATATTTGCCGCGAAAGTTGGGTCAAAAACAAAAGCGCACATTTGACACTCTTTTACATGTAGCGAGGGAGTTCGGTCAATACTGGCCAGCAAATAGATTAGCTGTGTTTACTTTGGGTTCTCGATTGTATGTTAGTGAGGAGTGTTTGGGAGTCGAGTTTGAGGTGAGTTATGATATAAAAATATTAAATAAAAAATATAGGGTCAAATTAGATTCAATAATGAATGAAACTTCACGATGCTCTCCTATTTGATCTAAAGGTTAAACAGTTTAGGTATAGGTAGGGTGGAGAATGCCTTGTGTTGTGGCACTAAGTCCGCGTAGTATGTACCACTCTTGTACATGAAGTTAAAAAAAAAACAAATACCTAAGTATGATAAGAAAAACCAGCGGGTTTTTGTGATTTTCTTTTCACCGTAGATACACTTTTACCTGGGCAGTCTGCACAGAACATTCTACATTTATAAGCATCACCATCTGCCTAGCCTTTATTCAACTATATTGAAGTCGGCTTCCAGTCTAACTAGACGCAGAGACTAAGTATCTGTCCTCTAAAACCCACTTTCTAGGTACTCGTACTCGCTATCCCATTGAAAAATCTGGTTGCTTGATTCCCAAACGAGTTTTACAAAAACAAGTGAGTTCTAATGGTAACGGCATTGGTAGTGAAGTGCCAAATCAATGTATTTGATCCCAACTTGATCCCGGACAAATATTTGATCCAACTCGGGCGCGCAAACATTTGCCAAGTATCACGTGTTGGTGGGAACAGCATGCATGTGCACTAACACAGATTTTTTTGCTTTTTTTTTAAATGGAGCCTTTAAATATTGGTTAATATTTTTACGTCTCGGTGCACGAAATTATTTTAAAAAATATCTCTGAATTATTTTTTGCTGAGAGCTACTTTTTAAGTTTACTCATACATTACGACTGGATTCTCCGAAGGGTTAGGCAGAGGTGGGCCACCATTAAATAGGACTTTACCAGAACAGGCTAAGTGCTACTGAGCGTGATATTATGGCTATTAATGTTCCCACTGCTGCTCTTTGCTATTTAAATTTGGCTGGCTAGATTTAGCATATTATTGCAATTACATAGCCTTTCAAATGGCTTCAAATGACCGAGACTATCTTTAGGCGAATTCCTCAGAAGGGCTGACTGGCGTAAAAAGTATGGACACATCCATACACATTTGTTTTTTAATGGAAAAGCATGTCTGTCCGTCTGTCTGTCAGTGTGACGATTTCATGGCTACCATGGCATACCAAAATATCAAAAGAAGAATAGTATGCACGACCAATCAAGCTATACAAAACCAGTTTGTCCGGATCTCTCATTGTATGGAAAATTTATACAAAGCGAGGCCATGTTATACTGGAAATTTAAGTATGGCTTGATGGGTGGCCGTGTGTACTAATAAGATCGACAGTGTCTACAGTCATTTTACATTTTCTCTAACTATGGATCAAACACAATAAAATTAAAATTCTATTCCTTTATATTTCTTGATAGATTTATGGATTATAGAAAAGCAAACTTCATTTATCAAAGTTACTACAACACACCTTTATCAACACTTTCACTATCAAAACGCAAATACATAAAAGCTAAAATTCTATTCCTTTATACCTATTTCTTGTTAGATTTATGGATTATAGAAAAGCAAACTTCATTTATTAAAGTTACTACAACACACCTTTATCAACACTTTCACTATCAAAACGCAAATACTTTCAACTACAACGATGGAAGAGCTCAGATCTTGACACTAATGAATGAGTCTAATAATGTTTCTAATGCACAGACACCTAGGCCGGGGTCTAAGAGATAAAGTGGGCCACTATCCAAAATACGACCCCGTACACAGGTTGTATACTATACCAAAAACTCCGTGAACCATAGACACGCGAAAACACTCGCGTTATTGTTTTTTAAACTAGTGCTGTCCACACATGGACACGTATAGATACCTACGACCGCAGCGAGTCTCGCCCGGATTACGGCACTAGCCTATCGATTACGTCACCGAAGCCCTAATCCGAGACGAGAAGTGTTAAGGGTTGCCGCAGGAGAAAAAAGATATTTGGAGATGAATTTTCCAAGAAAATGTATAATAGTGAAAATCGAATTTATGGCAAAACTTCACTACTTTTTTATCCTATGAATTTCAGTTGGCTCCCGACACTAGACTGGGAACAAAATGTGAATTTACTAAAAAGTCCAAAAAATTAAACCATGGAATCAGTGTTGTCGGTAGAATAAAAGGAAAATACCCTAACGTAAAGAAAATAAACATTCAAACTCGCTAAAATTATTTTAGTTAATAGATAATCACATATAACTGCAAGATAAAAAAAAATACGATCTTCATTAGGTATTACGGTGTATTTTGCTACCGTAATTATAATCCTACGGTAGGTGGTAAATCTATGATGGTTACCGTGTATTTACCGTAATTACGGTGCAGTTGGCAACACTTCATGGAATATAACCCTGGAGGCCTGGATATCCCTGATACAAGAATGACTAACAGTACTGCAAGGTTCTTATGGCATTTGAGCACCAATGTCAGGATCAGGTGCTGTGAAACATTTATGAAATTATCCGTAAAATTGTATTAAAAACACAAGAAGGCGGCGTTAGTAACCACCCGTGTGCCAAAAAATCCATGTACAATACCTACAACTAATAAAACATCATTTTTGAACACACACGTTGCAAATATAAACCACAAACAAGCTACGATACTCCTTCAATAAATATCCTCTTTCTCATTCATAAATGAATTCTAATTACACCTTTGAACCATGACAAGTTATACAAAGTTACGATTAGTGGTAAAGCCATAACCATGTATGGAATAAATGGTGACAAGTAATTTAGAGCTGCATTGAAACCTGCTTAGAGGCTCAACATAGAGTAACTATATGTTACATGCATTCTGTGGTTCATCGCGGTTGACATTGACAGGTTTAGAAGCCAGTGACATTAGCCTTGAAAAGCGCGGGCGTTCGACTTTGTGTACTGTATGAATTTAGTTTGTGGTTTCAATGGTGCTGAACAATCCCTAAAAAAAATCTGATAAGCTGCAACGCTAAGGTGGAATTGGACTGGTCATGTCTGTTGTCTGTATGACATGATGACTGCTGTATGTCAGACGAAAAATGGGTGAAAATCACGACCCAGTGGGTTAGCAAACCACATCGCGTCACGGCGGCACGCTGATGAATGAGCTGGACTTCTTTGACAAAAATCCTTGGCAGTTCTGGATAGTCTGATGGAAGAGGTAGAGAAAGGTGGAAGGAAGGTAGGAAGGCGTTTGCCCAACAGTAGAATGAGTAATAGTACATATAATGTTTGACATCAAAGACCAATGGCTAACCATTCAAATCTAAACTATAAACTGCTGAGTGTACCTAGGTATTACAAATTTCCTCTACTTCTAATCTATACTTATAATAAATCTGTAGAGAGGTCAATTCTGTACATGATATATATTTTCAAAATAACTATCAGGGGGTAATTAGTGATCGATACTGATGCCAAAAATGCAATCAGTAAAATTTTTGTCTGTCTGTCTGTCTGTCTGTCTGTCTGTCTGTCTGTCTGTCTGTATGTTCCTTATAGAAACAAAAACTACTCGACGGATTTGAACGAAACTTGGTACAATTATTCTTCATACTCCTGGGGAGGTTATAGTATACTTTTCATCACGCTATAATTAATAGGAGCAGAGCAGTGAAGGGAAATGTTGGGAAAACGGGAGAAGTTGCTCCATTTTTTAAGCTTCCGTCGCGTGTGTAGCCTTAATGGTTAAAGCTACATAGAAATCATTTATGACGGAAATGTTCTACATAAAATTATCTAAAGAATATCCCACAACAGCATATGTCTATCTTTTATGGTTGACTCACAATAACACGTGTAACTCCCGATAGCTTAGCAGTTCGGAGCTTTCTGATTATATTTGTTTACTCTTACGTTTATAATACTCGCTCATCCCTAATTATAAGAAGTTAAAATTATTACCTATTCAATAAAAAAAGAATCATAGTAATCGGTACAGAAACATCAAACTGAACCAAATATGAAATACGCTAATAAGCTGCGCGTGAATACTGAATCATGCCATAAGGATTATTTTTGTGTAACGGGAGCGAGCTTCATTCAATATTTGGCTGTTGATGCGTTCAGCGTTCGACCTTATTGACAGACAATAATTGATAATAATATTAAGAAACCGTGCATAACAGCGCGACTTTTAAGTCTTTAAATAGTTTATTTGAATTTCCTTTGTTGTTATATTTTATAAAATAGGTATTAAGTAGTTATTTTGGTAGTGTTTAAATATTCGTTCAAATTACAAATTATTAATAGTTCGCATTTTATTTCTTTTTATGGGAAGTAGTACGCATAGATTTTTAGATACCGATAGGTAAGTTTTGGCTAATATGATCAATTTTATTTTTGTATTAAGTAGGTAAAAGCGTAGATACTTTTATTAATTATAGTAGTTAGGTATTTATTTTAAGTGACTACTAAATTAATAAGGCTCAAGGGCAGAATTTTCGTGTTGCTGGAGTAGATCTCGGTGTCAGTTGTTTCTCGCATGGTCAGTTATATGTCGCTCTTTCCCGGGTTAGCAGTTCTAGAAATCTTTATGTTCACGTGCCGGACGGGTCAACTTTCAACATAGTTTACCCCGGAAGCTTTGGGCTGAAGTTTTACCTATAGAACGCTATAGGTACCTTCTTAAGCCTCATGTGAAAGTGATCTAAACAATATTACCAATACATTAACTTAATAACATAAAAGGAGTTACACGCTGACGGAGTCGCGGGCACAGATATAAATAATAATATTCTGCGGTTCCTTTTTGCGATATTTTTCAACAGTATTGTGGATTGACATATTGTATTTCCCTAATAAAATACGAAAGTTAATCTGTTTGTTACATCAAAACCACTGAACCGTGAGGAAGGACATAATGGTAGGTACTTTTTTTACGAAAAACGACGGAAACGCGGACGAAGTCGCGGGCAAAAGCTAGTAATTAATAAAATTAATTCCTCTTCCTTTCCAGATATATTTTTAAAAAAATCCTTTTTAGTCTTTGACAGCCCTACAAGCCCGAACAAGTAGTACAACATAAGGGCGAGTGTACACGCTAACCTTTGAAAAACGGCTGTGTTTACATTGGCGAGTATGACCCCTGTTGGGGTCAGATGACAAATGGACAACTAGTAACGCTATACCGATACTATTTTGTATCTGTTCGTGTCAACAAGAATCTGTTTGGTAGGTCATTTAGAGGATAATATGAATTAAGTGCTCTTTGTTTTCATTATTGACATAAGAACTTAGTGTTACCCAGCTGGGTTGAGGAGGTCTGATAGGCAGTCGCTTCATCAGGTTCGACTGGGAGCCGATCTTGAGCGGAGTTGGAAAAGCGCTAGATAGATGATGACTAGGGTATAAGAAGAACTGAAAGAAAGCGCTACTTCTTCAGAATCTTTTCTAACGGAACAGAGCTCTCAAAATCTTGATGATAAAAAAATCTGCTTAACACGTCATGTAAACTACGTTTCTCGTAACTCCTGATAAATTATGGTTGATTGGATAGAATCATAGAACCTATAAATCGAAAGACTTGGGTTCTAAAAACCGGAAAACTAACTGATCATCACTGCCTCCTGGCCCACGTTTCATTTATTTGGCATCTGCGCAGCTATCTTCTTCTTCCATACTTTTCTAACACTCGTAATCTCACCTACGGAAAACTAACTAAAAAACGTAAGAAAAGTTCCCAAAAAAACTTATCGAACACCAACTAAAAACTTGATAAACGAAAAAAAGCATCCAATCAAGTCGAAATCCGAAAGCGACGTTTTATCACTGGCCAGTATCAACTTTTATGATTTTTAATCAACTTAAAATTATTTGAAAACCGTGCCGGCGCCAACAGTAATCAAGGTCTACCGAAAGGCGGGTTTTGCAAAGGATTGTAGTATCCACATGGCAGAATACTTTATATGGATTAAACAAGTAAAACTGTACCTTTAAAAACCACCATTGTACTCCAGTAAAGGCTTTTTAGAAAAATGGCGAATTAGTTTTGAAGAAAGGGTTGAAGTTTGCGCTACTTGGATTAGGATGTCTTGATACTTTTTTGGATTGTCTTTTTTGTCGAAAAAAATGCTTCTTTGTTAAAAGATCTGTTGCGGAATCCTTTTGATGAAGCTGATTAGATTGAGTTGCTATTTCTAAAAAACTACTTTTTGAGTTAATGGTACCATCTTTTCTAGCGTTTTATCTTAGCTTATTTTTCGTCCAGTTCGTCATCATTCTGTTTCCCTTAGCACAATACATTTGGGATCGGCGCAGCATGTCTCCTTTTTCCATACTTCTCTATTACTCGTCATAACATCGACATGTCTCGTCATGTCATCAGACGCATTCATTTTTCGTACAGGTATTTACACAAAGAGCTAACACTCACACTTACAGCTCATCGATTTGTAAAATAATTTCCAAGGCACCTCGGAACATTGAATTGTACCTATTCTCAAAACCGCGAACCACACCGCTCGATAATTAATCCAGTGGAACACTATCGAACCGTTAAGACGATAGCCCCTTCGCAAGATTTTATCGCCCTTAATAGAGAACAATTTGGTGGGGCTGTGCACATCGCCTGAATGGCTGCCAAAGGACATCACCTTTTGATCAATAACTGTATATAAATTACGGAGCATATGGCCCTTCCCTGCTCGAACGAGCAACGGCCGGGCCTTTGTAGCCATATTTGTATATATTCACGTTTCTATGAACGTAAAGTTTGCTTGCGTAAGTAACAGAAATGGACGAAAGTTAAAGAAAAAGATGCCTTAGAGTAGGTCGATTGATTTTTTTGTTTGTAATTGAGCAATTGGTTAAGTTTAGTGGCTTGTTTGAAAAAGTTTCCGAGAAATTTTGGGGAGTCTTAAGATTTCCTTGTGTTATGTAATGGTTTACTTTTTTTGAACTTTTTACCTCATAAGCTCATTTACGAATTTACGATGTTTGAAAGTTACTACTAATCGCATACGAT
Source organism: Diarsia dahlii (assembly GCA_949775195.1). Taxonomy (NCBI): domain Eukaryota; kingdom Metazoa; phylum Arthropoda; class Insecta; order Lepidoptera; family Noctuidae; genus Diarsia; species Diarsia dahlii. Next base: position 5,286,589 of record OX459210.1, on the reverse strand, counting down.
TAAGACCGAGCGTATGATGTTTCGTACTTTTGATTTATTTAGGTCTAAATAAAAAAAGGAATAATTAGGTTGATAGGATTAGCAAGTAGGTACCTACATAATTATGTACCTACCTAGTTCAATTATAAATTATCTTTTACTCAGCTGAACATCAAAATCCAGTTTATACACGAATTTTAACCGATAGACAAAAATCTCTATCGCACATTTTTTTACAAGATACAGATGTGCAGTTGAACAAAGCGCTACTTGAAAAGAATTTAACGCATGAAAACCTTAAGCTGTAGACAATTAATACTCAACATCGACGTATTAAAGCTACCTCAGTTCGGTATTATAGAAGTAACCTCAATGCTCAAGATGTTTTTCGCAAAAACTTTTGACAATAGACCCCGATTAGTGGGACTGAATAGACTTGATACTTGTGTATCTTTTGTGGTAGAATCAAGATGTTTTGATGTTATTAGCTATGATGAGCTGTCTTTTTGAGTGGTACCTATTAGACTGTCATGATCTAGAGCGAGATGGTTTATTTCTTTCTGTGTCTTTCTACTAAAATACAGTAACAGATGGCTGAATGTTCCTAACTTCTGGTGGCTATGGTTTTTTAGTTAATTAGTTCATACTTCAACTTAGCATATATTATTAATTTTACAAAGAGAATGAAGTTAATAAATAAATGTATACATGGGAAATTGGGAATTGAAGAATGCAAATAGTAGATTTATTTGAGAAATAATTAATCGAGCCACAGTTTTTTTAATTGGCCACAGGATCAAACTTCTAATTTTATAACTCAGCCACGGGAAAATTATATAGCCTCTAATATACTAATTCGTCTTCTTTACAACGCCCACTAAATATTCTATAGAAAGCATCAAGTGACGATCAACATTTATATTAACTTGTCCTTGTTATTTATACATAGGCACCTAATTTATTAACTCAGCCACGGAATTTATATCTCACCACCATTTTACATTTTACAGCTTCAACACAAGGCCCTCAAAAAACTATAAATGAAGCGACCGTAGTCAACATCATTTATTATAACTTCGCATGTAAAATAATACATCACATTCTTTTATCATGAAAATAGCAACAGAAAGATTTGGCGCGAGCGCACGAGACGACAGCGACCGGCCATTTGCACCAATCAGAGAGCGCCAACGTATATTATATATGAAATGTCAACTTTTGATATACTTTAGATTATTATATTTACGTTAAAAATACCTATTAGTTACAGAAATGTTTTTACCATTGTCTAATTGACTAGTCACAGGCAGACTGTATGATTCGTTATTGTAAACTGAGGGAAATAGGTTAGGTTAGGTTAAAACTGTGACCAAACGCGCGTGAGCCGAGCGAGCGAAGCGAGCGGTGCCGCGGCAGCGGCCGGCGAGCGCTACTTCCGAGTTGCTTGCAGAAATGTTTTCACAATTTATTGTCTAGTTTTCCGATAAAAATGAAGTTCTGAAGCGATTCTGTCGATAATTTTTGTAGCACAACATGTAAATAAAATCGATCTCTAGGACATTCGATACTCTGAACTTCAATATTTAGGTCATTAAGTACTCTGAACTTCTGTAATTAAGCCTTTCGATGACACGACAGGAGTTTATACATACTATTAGTGGCTATAATATAATATTTGATGACAATTTTAATTAAATTTTGATGCTCAGTTAATGTGGCATGAGTTATAATTTAAACGTACTGAGTTAATAAATTAGAAGCTAATTGAATATTTTTTTGATGCCATATAATAATATTTTAGAAGTTTACTGTTTGAATTCATGTTACAAATTTAGATGCTAAAAAATAATCACGATGCTGAGTTGTATTTAGAGTGGCTTTAAAAAAGATAACTTGTGGCTAAGATAGTATTATTTAGATGCTCGTTAATTGTGGCTGACTTAGTAATTTAGAAGGCAAGTTAGATTTTTAGATGCAAATAATGCTATTAAAAAGAAGCCGGTTTAATTAGCACCCATTTATTTTATTTGCCCATGCACCACTTCAAATAACCCTAAAATGTCCACAAAGAAAAAAACCTATTTATTGTACCTACCACTATATCAATCGTTCAGAAATATTTATACCTTTAATTAATGGGGTACACATAAAACCACAATGATTGATAAAAGGCATCGACGATAATATAATTAAACGCTTTTTGCGACTTTTAAGTCTAAAAGTCGCCACGGCAATCTCGGTTGTTAGCACTACAATAAAAGTGCCGACGACTGTAAGGACTTTGGTACATTGGTTGCAGCGCGTCGCCAAGCCATGCGACAAAATTATAAGAAATGCCTCGTTCCACTAAAGGGAAGAGGAGTCGTGAGAGGAAATCGACCAACCGCATTAGTAGAAATCAACATCGCGTCTCTTGCCTTTCCCCTATCGTCTCTGCTTTGGTCGAAACCATGATTATGCATACTAAGGCACAGGAAAGTCGTAATTGAAACTCGAAACTTTGATCTACATTAATTTTATTTTACCTACAGGTGTTTATTCTATTTCTTAACATAATTCGGACATCTTAAATCCTTACCTTTTTTAGGACGAAAGAAAATCTTTCTCTAAACAAAAGTATCAAAACTTTCCTTCCAACTTCCTACATATTTTAGGAGCATTTTAAGTCACAGAATTAAAAGAAACTACCAAAATTACCTACTGTACAAATCGCCAGTACCTCTGTCGGCTTAACTTTAGCCAGGCTCGGCAGTAAAATTAAGGGCGCTGTAAATAAACGCGATTGCCGTCAATATATCCCCTGCTTGATTCACGGCCCCGGCAGAGTCACAAGCGTTTGTTTTTAAATTTTTATTAGCGACTAGAGATACGATCTGTCAAATGGTAGGTACTTAATTAGGTTGGGAATCGCCTAATGGGATGCAGTTATGTTATGAGTAAGCCTTTGAGGTGGTGTTTAGAAGAGTGGGTTATTTATCATGTTTCATTTCGTTAACATACCTAATTATAAACGAGGCATATATTCAAGTATTGTACAATAAAGAAACCCGGTTATCTAACCTAAATTTTGTTCTGACGGAATTTAAATTGTCACCGAGAAGACAAGCTAAGAAGAGACTAAGCAACACTAGAAATATTTTTCAATTCAATGTAATATGGCACTTAGAAAGATGCAAATTTGATTTACTCGAGGAATAACGATTTTAACTTTGTGTTAAGACCTATTTCATACCGGTAAGGTTACCAAAGAACATACCTGGATGAACATTACTTTTACAAGTGCTACTTTTAAGTAGGGGAGAGCGGGGCTAAAAGTGCCGGGGGTAAATTGTGCCGACGCGAATATCTCGAAAACAAAAAGAGGTAGTTATACGATCGTATTGTGTCGCGTAATGCCTAACAGTCGGGCACACGCGGCTGCCATTTTAGTTGCGTCTGCGACGCGGACCGAGTGGCAGTGCATGTGAGGGTCGTCCAGCGCCACGTCAGTAAATATTTTCGTTTCGATACTTTTTGGTCGCAAGCTAGCTTTTTACGTGCTTTTTATATGAGAGTTTTAGTAAAATGTTTGTTATTTATCCTAGTTTGCTATGCAGTGTAATTTTAATGCTTTGAGCAGAGTGATTTTTATATGTGAGACAAAATTTCAAACTCTCGCTCACGGGGTAAAATGTGCCGTTCATGTGGGGCTGCTTGTGCCGCGGCACAACCAACCCCGACTTAGGGGTTGGTTGTGAAATCTATATGATATTTTGTAATATAGTCCTTAGAGACTGATATTTTTTAAAAATTTATTGATCTCATTCGCATTTTTAATAATTGATCGCATTCGCATAAAAATAAGTACAAACTTTGATTTAAAATATGTTTTTAAGTTTGAAATAATTACATAAGTAAGGGTAATTTGTTTTTTTAAATTATAATACTTAGAAACTGTTGATTTATAGTAAAAATTATAACAAATAAATATATTATTATAAAATTGATGTATTTTAAATTCTAAATTAATTTTGATTTATGTAAAACACCTAGCATTATCAACGGCACAACCGACCCCAGCTACGGCACAACTTGCCCCAAAGTGGGGTTGGTAGTGCCTTGCCGCCGCTGTGTAAAAAAAACACTTCTTCTTAAAAACTATGAAAAATGTGCAAAATCTGTAGGTAAATTCGTATTATAGACTAAATTTGGCTTAGGATGAACCACTACTTTCAGACATAGTACTTGTTTTATCCGAATCATATAAGGATTTGTCAAAATCGGCACGTTCAGCCCCGCTCTCCCCTACATATTTAATGCTCGTGAATCAAAGTTACCTTTTACACCATTTTAATTTTATAATTTTACGATTTTTTAATAAAAGTATCAAGTCATCGAAGTCAGGGTTACCGCTAGTTTCCCAGAGATATTTATAAGAAAACAAGTTAATTGTAGGCGTCGACCGCTTTACAAAATTACATCTAGAGCAATTACTTGACATACACTTCATAGATAATTGAAAATTATTAAGTTATCAAACGTTGTTTACGTAGGCTTTTATTATAGAGTTTCACCGTTATTTTATTAGACTAGTTTAGCCATAAATATGCAAAAGATCTTTGTATTTATGTATACCAGGGTGGAAAGACATCGACGCGGAATCGGTTTGAAAAATTTTCATTGGTTATTTTTTTTAATCCAGCTTTTCCATAAATTTCGAATGTGTAGTGTGTAGGTTATTGCATTTTTGAAGGAAACACCTTTTTTATCGACGAAGTTTACTTGTCTATACCTACTTACTTACATATTTATTTTAGAAATGAAGTGTTTTGAATAGGTACGTAGGTCGACCGGTAACCAATGTGTGATTAGATCATGTAAAATTTCCAAAAAGAATATCTTACTTATCATAAGTAAATAAAAACGTTGAAACTTCATTGTTCTAATATTGAACCAAACATTTTTTTAAGGACATCCCAAAACATAAACAGCCTAATATTTCAAATGATCGTTAGTAACGATTGTATCGATAATATCGGTATAAAATATCGATGGTCGTCCGAAAATCGGCATGTTCGTCAGAGCGGGGGACAAAAAACTTTAAAACAAAACACATCTATCTTGTCAAGCTGTTTTACCGTTTTTTTTCGTTTTGACCCATCTTTGCAGATAGAACACAATAGGAGCTTCTTTTAATTATAGGGTTTGATTGAAAAAGTACGATTTATGTTAACGATTTATGTTAATGTTTTCTGACTGACACAACCGTACGTAAAAATATCATCAAATTCAATTTAAATCTCTAAGTTTTATCCGAATCTGTAAATCTAGTCTCTACTGTAGCTAAGTTGTCTGTATAAATAAATACATTTTCGTACTTTAAATACACAAATAACAAAATCATGACTTCAAATCCAACACATTCATAAGCGACAGATGAAAAATACGACAAAATACATCACTAACGTCTACGTAGTCAGCTGTTGTCAAAATTCTACGCATACCTCTCCGCGACCGTCGTTATTTCAATTACCTTCGTCCCTCGTCAAAGACAAAAGGCCTGACATCCAAAAAAAGAAACAAAAAAAAAAACAAGGGCCCATCGAGCGAATTAAAAAAACAATGGTGTTATCTATGATTGGATCGCGGTCGTGTAAACGGTCAAGTGTAAGTTACTTAAAGATCCCGCCTTTTACTTTACAGAAGCTTACCTAATTTCTTTTTTTGAAAGTGGACTGCGCAATTTTTTTCTCGCTTTTAATCGTATTTTGGGTGGTTCCTGTTTGGAATGGAAATAGGTTGTCCCGGTCCCGAAATCTAATTAAAAAGATTGACAGTTCGGTTCTGACAGTACAGTTTTGACAGCGGGTTCATTTTGGCGCCAATGTTCATGTCAAAATATGACAGGTGACTCAAACCCCCAATTTATCAACCTTCTTTTCAAATTAGTCCAAATCTAAATCAAGAAATACGTAAATGCAATCAAAAACTCATAAAACCCGAGCAAATGTCGTCAGCACATCCGCAACTCATAAGTTCATAATACATAAATAACAACAAAATGATACCAAATTAAAACCTGTCATACTAACATAAAACTCCCTATCAACACGCTATAAAAAAAACTTTAAACATCTGAAGTACGCTTAACATGGCGATAATCTATTGAAGTAAGGCAAGATGATGGGCACCCAATGTAAATATCAGTAATAGCCGTAACAGACACAAAGGGGTCCCGCAGACGACCCCAGGGGTCCTGCCCAACCTCGTTTTAATTATAATATCACCCACATTATAAAGTTTTTGTTGAAAAAGCTACAAAAAAGAAACAGACTGCTACTTTTCGGATGCGGTATAATGCTATTGTTGGTAACAATTTTTGTGTATAATTGTTCGTTGGTGATCAAAAGGAGCATGGAGTGGAAAGTATTAGGCTTTGGAACCGTGAAGGTTTCGTAAAGGAGCTGAACTTGGGATTTAGAAGCGATGTCTGCTTTATGCAATATTTGAAGTGGCTTCTTTAAATTTCGTTTGCCAAAAATAAGTAAGTACCTAAAGTGTGTTTTTTAATCTCGGAGACTAAATTGACACTTGCAAATGTCAAACTTACAAATAATGTTGTCAGCTCTTTTGTATTTGTGTTGTAGGTACACACGGCTACACATCAAGCTTTACAAAACCAGTTAATCTTGGCCTCACTTTACTAGAACTTTTCGCACAATGAACGATCAGATTATACTGGTTTTGTATAGCTTGATGTGTAGCCGTGTGTACCTACGGTACCGCTTTGTTGAATCGTAACTTTTTATATTTATTAGACGAGTTGAAAAAAAAATACAGATGCTATCAGTGTTGTTCCCGTACACGATAAACCTTACAAATATGTTCATACTGAAAAGAAAACCGAATCTCCAACCGAGACGCCGAAAAAACACGATTGTGTTTTGAAATTGCCGAAATCCTGAACATATCCAGACCTTCAATCTACAGGGTGCTGAAGGAGCACAAAGAGAATAAACATTTTAGCTCTCCGAAAATTTTAAAGACAAATTGGACGATTTCACTCTTTGGGCTATACGTCGAAAAGTTCATCAATTATTTTATAGAAACGAATCTATTTACTCAGGATAGCTTATTATAAATAAAAAAACGATATTACTTGATTTTACTAACGGCAATTTACGGTAATGGCACATCACTATTTAAGAATTGCAAAAAACTGGCAACCCACGTAATGTCATTTTAGTCTCCGAGATTAAAAAACACACTTAACACACCTAGATCTACATTTGGTCCAAGGCGGTTCTTCTTATGTTATTTCATTATTAGGCAACGAAACACTCCGAGGAGCGCAATCGGTTTTATCTATTCATATAATAATTCTAGTTCCTAAACATACATATTAGTCCTAGGATTCGAACCCAGCGACCACATAAACGAAATCAAAAGCAGACAATGCAAATGGTTCAGCTCCTTTCCTTCACAATTCCGTAGCTAAAAAAGAAGTCGGTACTCACGAAACCGTGCTTGTCACTAATGTTGTTCGTCAGTTTGAGTTTGTGGAAGGAAACCACCTTCTGCATCCACTGCTCGCCCGTCGAGGGGGAGTCGGGGTGGATGTACATCCTCTTCGGCATCTCAGGGTCCGCCTTCCCGGCGACCATCCACCGACTCCGAGAACAAACGAACAAAGTCAAGAACACCAAACAAAAAACCTTCTAATTGACTTAATAAACCAATTAAATCAATCAAAAAATTCTTCCCATAATTGTCAGAAAGTACTGACCGACTGACATGATTTTTTTAATAGTTCATTAGTAGACAATCTTCGTATCGATATTGTTTTAATTGATTGATTACATTGGCATTAAGAAATCAATTTCAAATTTGGCGAAATAATGAATTTTATTGAAGCAATCGATGTCCTCGTTTCGAAAGCGTTAGACATGCACTAAGATACTAATGATGGTGAAAAACATGCTATAAGTAAGACAAATAAGCTATTAAGTTCTACAGACAACAGTGCATAAGAAACAATGTGAATAAAAGATCTGCGTGCAACGATTATTCATACCGAAATGTGCGATGTCAAGAGAAAATGTATGTAAATTGTAACAGAATATGATAATGTGGTCTTAAAAAATGGACTTGAATCCCCAACGATGGAATCTCGTCGCAAAATGTAACTCGAAAAAGAAATGAATGCAGAAAAGGCAGTAAAAATGGAGGACTCGTCCCGGGACCTAATGTTCTGAACGCAGATCTCCAATATCACACATCATAATTGCAACAATACGCATGCTTCTTGCCTCTCGTTTATATATCAACGAATTACATTAAAATAAGATCAACTATCTTAGCCCCTCTACGATTTTCTTATTTTAATTTAATTCCATCTCTTTATTTATACCTGTTGTGGAATTTGTATCTGCAATCGTCGGCAGCTACGATGTCCATTAGCAAAATGTATTTTGCTTTTTTATCAAGACCAGAAACGCGGAGTTTGTAGGCAGGAAACATACGTCTGCAAGCAATCGAGAGAAAAACATGGGTTGGGACTTGTTCTTTTGCGACAACGATTTGACATCACGTCGATTGTGAGACATGTTGTTGGACTAGTTTCACTTTTTATGTTCATGTACGAAGAAACGCGTGTTTAGCTTGTGATCTTACGCCGTGTTAATTAGATTTTATTCATTTTATGTCGCCAATATAAACTAGTGACCGACAACTGACTGAACTGACTAGGCAACTGGATTATCCGTTGAAGCGCTTGCGTTTCTCGTAAGTTTTTCGTCTAATCAATGAGACACGACGAGGTGTTATAAAGCATTTGCGACACATAAAAAGCCCATGTTTCCGCCACGAAGGACCAAAAATGGCGAGGTGCGCGTCCATTGTGCGGTTTTGCACAGTCGCGAAATCGTGACCATCGCACGTGATCAAATGCGGTGTTACACCAACATACACGAATACTTCACGATACAAGCTTCCAAGAAAAAATCGTCTGGACCTCGTTTAGAATCCCATCTAGTAATTGGTAAGTAATTTATGTACGAAACATTTGTAATAATTAATTACCATATTAACGGCGCTAGGCGGCCGCCTTTGTCGGCGTCTGTATCGGTTTACGGCTGACTCACAGTCGCATTTTGGACCGGAATGCTCGGGTCGTATTAATTAACGGATATTAAATCGAAGTTTATCGGCCGCATCTCGATGTTGCCAAACCTGCGGCTGAAGCGGAGGAACGAACCTTATCGCGGCTTGTCATCGCGGATCAAACAATGTATGATCAAATACAATGATTATCGATTTCAGATGCAGCTCTGAGGGATGTTCACGACACCCGGAAGATTCGTTGTGTTTTTTGTCTCCGAGATCTCCCAAGGAGATTGCCGCCGCGACTTCAGCTCCAATTTTGGTTAATTTGGGAGAACAGTACGAGTCGCGTCGGTATTTCTCACCTCTGGTGTCGGCCCGGCTTTTTACATTACCGCTGCGGCGTTTGAGACAAAGATATTTTAATGATATTACCCATTGGATGCGAGTTGAATCCTTAATCGCCGGATCCAGGCGGTGTCCAGTTGTCGTTCGATGTCGTTGCCCTTAAATTAAGCGTGTTTCGTACAAATTGTCTGGGCGCAATTAACGAACGCATCGGAATCGTTTCGTGATGGGAACTAGTGCATTGCGTGGGGAGAATCACAAGCTAAATGAAAACATGCGTGTAACGGAACGCTGTTAAAATGGAATGAGCATCTCCAATCAACGGTGATATCTGTAAACGTGAAGCCGGCAATCTGGCGTCAGTGTGACGCCAAAGTCTCGGTTGATGTACATTGAGAAGCAGACACGTGAAGACGAGGATGACGTGAGGTCCAGCAGGCAATGAATGTGGGTCTACCTGTTGTGGAACTTATATCTGTAGTCGTCAGCGGCTACGATGTCCAGTAGGAGGATGTATTTGGCCTTCGCGTCTAGTCCTGAGACGCGGAACTTCATTTGTGGAAACATTTGTCTGCAAATTTGAAGTTTTGCTTATAACTTGTGAAGTTGCAAGTAAAGGGAGTTTGCTGTAAAGAATGTAATATAAATAACTTATATCTACGTAACATTTATCGTTGTCGCTCGCTTACTTTGCCTCGACGAAGCAGAAATTTGTGTGTTGTGTGATATGAACTTATAGACGTCAGAAGAACTAACAGCATCAAAAGTGGTAGCTCTTCTAAAGTCACCATAACCTTTTAATCGATCGTCCTGAGACAATGACGTGAGATGCCTTGTTTTACAACAATTATGTCGCAACTGCGCACCTCATTGTATCTCCTACTTGCAATTGCACGTTGACATCATCATCAAATGTGCATCCAGGAAGCGCAAAGCTTATCGAACAAGGATAATCAGAGACTGGTCAGCTCATTAGGGTCTTATTTATAGTCTTTACGTGATAAACACCGCAATGTTTCGTCGACAGCCTGATAGATGTCGTGCCTCGCTTACATGTGTTTTGAATACAGATTTTATAACAACAACGCTATAAGTATCCTCCTCTCTTTCTTCATTATTAATGAAGATAAAGAGAGGAATGTTTTCACCGTTTTATCACTGATCTTTGAGCATCTGATTTTGAACACTGAGTGAATTTTGAAATCTTGCGTTAGTAGGTACATTAAGTTTATTTTTGTTATTTGCAAGCAATTGGTGTTTTTTTTGGTACTGTTACTTGACCTCGAGTCATTTTGATCCTTTACCTCTCCATTTCATTAAAGTTTTGAATCTACTTAAATACGAATTACCTTACATGGAAGATTGCATTATTTCGTTTGTCAATTCTTAAGTTTATGATAAAAGTGTTGTAAGTGACACACATGTAGTTGTTAGCTGCATAAACAATGACCCATTGCATGACTTTTATCGCCATAAAATAATTTTCAAATTGCAATGATTTACGTGCCGTAGTACCGTAGTATATCACCTATCCACAGTAGCTAATTTAACCTCTAAAAAACACCGATTAATATAAGTTTCTCTGCCTAATCAAATGTTAATACCTAAGCTAATCAAATTAGAATCGGAATCAGCTGATACATAATTAAATAGATATTTTTTGCAATATTTTATAGTACTAGTTAACGTAGCGACGTCAACTAGACAGGTATTATTTATGGGGGCAGGTTTGTCAATAAAAATATAATTTATGGTTTCTTTGACGTGTTGACGAGAATAAACGCCGATTATCAGTTGTTTGATCACGGGTTTATATTTATGTTGTAGTAAGTAGGTTTGATGTCTTCAGTTTATATTGAGCAGGTGGTAGAAAGAATAAAATTTTCAGTTTTATGGGATAAGTTTGACAAAATATAATTAAAGGTAACATGATGTCACCAATTCATACAATTATATAAAGATTAGGTATACGGTGTCAGGTGCTATTTCTGTCCTCTGGAAGATATTTCCATCCGAAGTGGCAATAAACATGCACTAGGGCTTTATAAAACGGAAAAATCTAGATATCAGTAGATTCTACTTTTACTACTGGTATCTGATGAAAGCTAGATGTAAGCTCTTCGTTTTTGGTGAGGTTTTTGCGTTTAGCTAAGGGCATTGAAATGAACTGTTTAAGAGGCAAACACAACGTATCTATAAACAAGTTAAAGTGATTACACTAGTTATAGTAATCATTTAACATACGATTTTTATTCTGGAGTAGTCTGCTTAGATTCTTGTCTATTGAAAAACAATGTTTGCATATGTAATAAGTGTAATAACTTAAACTTGACTATAAATTCGGGTGTTCAACAATCAAATAACTTAACAAAAATGACAAGATTATTCATTAAGAATCCGTTAACAAAACATCTTATTATAATAAAAACAGCTAGTTATAAAGTTATAAGTTGTAACTCAATACAAACGTTGTCGCTTGCAACCGCGAAACCTAATACTTGTCGTAAGCAGTAGAGTAAACCTGTAGGTGGTGACTTGATCGAACGTGGTTACTACGCTGATTTTGAGGATGAAAAGAAAACTGTTTTAGGTGTACCTAGTTGTAAGTCTTAGATTGGTTTCAGCGGTTAGACTGACCAAAATATCACCCTGCAGTGCAAAATATCTACATACACTTCTGTTAAATATGGTATATAACAAAAAGTATTCAATGTTATCCTTAAACTGTAAGGTTTCTTTTGGTTTTATAGAAGAATGTTTAGGTTTTTGAAGTTAATATGTTCTGAAATTATAACTGCATTGTTGGCTTGTCCCTAAAAGTTACGAACAAGGCGTTTAAGGTGGATGTTCCAGGGTAGCCCGCGAAATTCAAATTTTCTTACGTTTTTAGCGATTTGCAGGCCAGTGCTAGGTTGTATGTTAGTGAAAATATGATTCGCGGGTGTAAGACGTATGCAGTTTCAGAATTATAATCATCAAAATCATCATTACAACTCTCCAAGTTCATGTAACTTTCAAGAATGACTTTTTGATGAAATACTCATTCACTAACATACAACCTAGCACTGGCCTGCAAATCGCTAAAAACGTAAGAAAATTTGAATTTCGCGGGCTACCGTGGAACATCAACCTTAACAGAGATGAATGTAGTGTAGAGAGAAAATTCAACTTAGTATCTAATCAGTCAAGTTCACTGGGTTTCTAACTGCGAGTAGAACTTTAGGAAAACTCAAATTATTTTAGGATTAGATCTTTTGAAACTCAGTTCGAAAATCTGACAACCAGTCTTACCTACTGCGTTGTGGAGGTCCGATAGGCAGTCGTTCCATGAAAAATATGTACATGTATTCGGCTGCATCTGGTCAGACAGGAACCCGACCTTAACTAAGTTAAGAAAAGGCTATGCTGAAGATGATGATGAATAACTTATGAAACTCGAACAGCCGGAGTTTTATTCTCCTAATCATTCGACTACAAAGAAATATAAACAAGTAAAGCTTTAACTAGTTCATTTTTATCCAAGAATCAAACGACACTATAATAACAGACTATTACAATCATGCATTTCCAGTTCATAAATTCTAAAAACTAGTCCCTTTCCCACTTATAAAGAATCAGCATTGATATGCCAAGGCTATCATTATGAAACCAGTCACAATATTGAACGGTGCTAAATTATAGCGATTGTCAATCAAAATGGCGAACAGTAGCTCCTGTTCCTATCACACATCAAAGGAAGCATTCTTTAGTAAGAATTTTATCTTTTTATGATAAATGAAGAAGGGGCTCGTTGTTCGTAAGTTAATGATTGATTGGTACTTAATTCGATTTATTGCGAAATTTTTGTGGTGGTTTCTGTGTTTTTGTGTTTGGTTAAAATTGGAGTGTTGTTGTAATATTTTTATCTAGTTTATGCCTGCGGTTTGGCCCTCGTAGAGTTCGGTAATTATTCCACGGGATCGTACTACCGGAATAAGTAAGAATATGTTAATAATCGAGGCTAATAAATTTCTGTGTGCCAAATCCGTTCAATCGTTTTTGGGTGAATGATTGAAGGGAATTGAGGCATTGAAAATCAATGCTATTTCATTTTGATAAACTAACAGTTTTAGAGCTAATCCAACATAATCTAATAGAAAATTTTATTATTATACTCAATTTAACGATAAAATCGTAATACTTGTTTTAGAGTTTATCCAGCATTGCCCAGCATGAAGTCTAGAAAAGTACAAAAGTCTAGCTCTCGTTAATTGATCACTCCACCCTGATGACATCATGACCAGTTCAACGTGACTGACTGAGCAGCGCGATGATGTGTAAAGGTATTGCATTCCTGCTAGGGTTGGCTAGGTGTTTGTCTCATTACAGTAATTAGTGGAATTATCTGCCTTTCATTGAATTAATATAGGTCAAAGACCTCTTCCTTTATGGAGGAGTGTTTTGATTGTAGAAATTTCATGTAGTTAGTTAACTATTTTACTGTCCCACTGCTGAGGAAAGACCTCCTCCAATCCTTTCCAAGAGCTCTTTTCCTGTGTTCAATAATTTGATCTTACTTTCATTTTTTTCAGGTTAAATTAACCTTTCTTTCTACCGAACATGATACGAATTGACAGGGTAATTTGTTAGCAGCCTTGAAGTTGACTAGAAGCTCGTTAGGTTTAACATGACAGCTGTCACATACGACCTTTCAAGGTCAGACATTTTTTTATCATATAGTTCAACATTATCAAGTTACGCACCATGAATTTAACGTGACAACAAAACAATAACAACAAAACTGCAGTTTTACAACTTATTACAAAAACACTTTCGAACTAAAACGTTCCATTACTGAGTTTATGGGTCAATAAAAAAAACGACTCGACCATAAATTTATCATTTTTGACATAATGTCAAAACGGCGCCTTTATAAGGTGATTAATTAAAAATCCCTCTTTCAATTACGGAGTGCGATAATTGGTGGTAGTAGTGAGAATTTTCGCTTTTTTTTTAAAGGGGTTGTGGGGGTGTACTCTGCACATTGACGCATTCTTGCGGCTTCGGTCGAGTACGATGGGCTGCACCGTCTTAACTACGGTTAACCGACATTTTTTCTCTTATGTGTGTGTTGTGGTTACCGATACAGATGAATTAATCGTGTCAGATATAATGTCTGATAATTAACTTACTTATCTAAACGAAACAGAATGGAGGAGCAGGTAAACAACTAAAGTGGAATCGAACTTGCACAGGGAACGGGACACTGAGTTCCGATTAATGTTTTAATCTAAATCAAAAAATTAATTCTCCAAGTTAGCCAAAAACAAGGCTGATATACATTAAAACAAAACCAAACCTAGTCTCGAAGGACCAGAAGCTTTACCGACAGCGTTTAAAGCGTTTGTGTGCCTCCACAAATTGCTGTGAAAAAATCTTAATCTCAGTTTAACCTCTGATTCGAGTCTTGGTGCCGTCAGCCGGTCACTCCACCTTATCTTGCAACGAAGCGACGCCGCGCTATACACACGTATAACTAAATCAATGGCGCATATTGACACCGAAACTGCAGGAGTTTTCTAATGTCGCAAGATATTTAGCGATAGAGAAGATGATTCTGGAGGAAAATACGTGGTTTTGGAGATGAAGGGATTTGTGGGTACTATAGAAAGGCTAAAAGAAAACTAAATCTAGCCTCGAAGGACCAGAAGTTTCACCGACTGCATTTGAGTACCTCCAAAAATTGCTGTGAAAAATTTTTAATCTCAGTTTAACCTGTCCTTCGAGTCTTGGTGCCGTCAGCCGGTCACTCCACCTTATCTTGCACGAAGCGACGACGCGCTATAAACACGTATAACTAAATCAATGGCGCCTATTGACATCGAAACTGTCAGGAGTTTTCGCATGTCGCAAGATATTTAGCGATAGAAAAGATGATTCTATGGATTCTGGATACGTGGTTTTGGAGATTAGTGAAGGTGATTTAAGATACTATAGAAAGGTTATCGAAATAAATGACAAAAAAAATTATAATAATATTATAGTGACGTCATTATATTTCAATGTATTTAAGTTAACTAATCTGTCATCTTTGGGAATCCGCCATATTAGATTTAGAATTGTGTCACCTTATTTACCATGTATTATCATACAGATTCAACATGTATGTAAAATTTCAGCTCAATCGGAAACCGGAAAGTGGGTGACACTTCAAAAAAATTTAATTTAACTTCAAACTTTTTTTACATACTTAAAGGAGCTAATAAAAACGTGTCAAAAAACGTGATTTCCTGTTTCGGTGAGACCATATTATAGCGGAAAAACATACTTATTTGCAAAGTTTGAAATATTAAACTTTTACCGAAAGTCACCAGTTGGTTTTAAGGGTTGTCAAAATTTTACTTACGAGGGCTGCCACAATTAAATGAAATATATTTTTTGTTTTTTTTTTTTTTAAGTCTATGTACTAGGCATAACGGCATCGCTTCGAATTGGGATCAGCTAGTAAAAATAAAGTGAAAATCTGGTGCAGAGCCTATTCGCTCATTTTAATTAAGGAAATAACTTTTATAAACACTTAAATGTGTGTATTTTGTTGTTTGAACAAAGGTCAAACAATAGTAATCGTGATAGCCTTGACTGCAACAATAAACTTTACTCAAGTAAATCAATATAATTTATTACTAGCTAAGATTTAATGAGATTTTACGTATTCTCAAGACCTATGTAAGTGACTGTCTGTTATTTATTGTCTATTATGTTAGGTACGCTATCAAAAATATAAAAAAAACGCTGATAGATGGAAAAAATGGGAATCTTTATAATCTCACTGTCTTGCCCGTCTGTCATAGTACATAGCAGATTTCTTTTGAATTTAACAGTTCCACAAGGATTTTCTTTTAAAATGGTATAACCATTGATTGTTTTTTTTATAAAAAAAACACTCATGTTTAATACTCTACTAGCTGTTGCCAGCGGCTTCACCCGCTACAACTCGAAAATTATCCCACGGGAAGATAAAATTGGGATAAAAACTATCTATTAGCTAACTATGTGTTAATGCAGGTTATAAATTATCTGTGTATTAAATTTTATCCAAATCTGTTCGGAAGTTTTTGCGTGAAGAAGTAACAAACATACACACTCACACTCACAAACTTTCTCATTTATAATATTAGTGTGATTATTCCTATAAAGACAAAACAAAAACAGCCAACCACATGCACCTCAGAAAATTCCCATAGAGTATCACCGAATTAAAGAGCCACTTAATAAAAAACCAGATTATCTTCACTACTCCCGAAATTAATGACTATTAGAAAATGAATAAACACGAGCAAATACAACGCAAAAACTAGTCATAATTCTAAATTTAAACAGCTGCTAAAAAAAAAAATGGCGCTAAATTATTAACATACAAGGTGTAGAGCCAAGTTCTAACACGTTAAAAGTATTAAAATTATATTTTAAATGTTGTTATAAAAGTTTGTGACCAAATTAAAATTCCTGGGCTATTAATAGTTAATGAGAATTGTAATTATCACAATGTGGGTAAGACCATCGATTTAGAATTTTAGACGGTATGGAAAAGATTTAGAATCAAGTTCTTTTCATATAAAAATATGTCAGAATTCTTAGAATTAGAATTTGATTGAAATTAGGTTTTTAATCAAAGATATTTTACATGTTTAAATTTAAAATAGAATAAACAGTTTCTCTGGATGTTTTGTTAGAAACTCAACAATTTTGACTTTCGAGAATACTTAACCAAAGGGTGAAATTTAATTAATTAGCAACTGAACCGCCAAATATGTGATGAAAATTCTTTAGAAAAAAAATAAGTTTAGTTCATTACTGAAGAAAATGTAGTGTAAATTAGTCATTATAGGTTAGGTAAATGTAGTGTAAATTAGTCATGATAGGTTAAATTTTTCTCACATATTCTCATCAAAATTTCTACGCGAACGAAGTCGCGGGCAAGAGCTATTATTGTAATAAATTGATCGGTTGATTTAAAGTCATTGTTGAGCATTTAAATAAAAACTATTTTTTTTCATCTTTTTTACAGTTTTGCTAGCTTATTTACTTCGAACCTGTTTTCCATTGTATGTCACTTCTAGCTTCACTATACCAACAACGTCATGTGGGGTACATCCTACGTCTAACGTAGTACCCTGATCGACTATAAAGATAAACCGAATTCCGCTACCGAACACCATCTGACTAATTACTAAAAAAATAATTAAGGAATTTATACGCCCGAACATACGTTGGTTAGGTTGGTAGCACTGACGCAACGGCTCATGAAAAGTTTTGTGTTATCACGTAGTTTGTTTTTGATATCGAAGTAACACCTTTTGGGTTATATTAAAGTAGAAAAATGTACGTTAAAAATGTTATAGTGATAATGATACAGCAATGCAAGGCACATAATAATTATATAAATACAACATGTAAAGGGGGTCAACTAAAAGATTATTTAGGAAAGATAAGATGAAGGGAAAGAATTAACGGTTTTACGTCATATTTTTGTAATATTTATTCGATATTAATATAATTGGCCTGTATTGTGTACTGTATGGCTTTCTATGGGTACCTATCTAATTTTTAAGGAAGTAATCAAAGACATAACTTTTTTTTCTTAGCCTCTTTGAGTGTCCCACTGCTAGGCAAAGGTCTCCCCTTGCTCCTTCCAAACCTCGCTACACAGTGCAATATCGCTAAAAAGATCAGACCAAAGTTATGCCAAGTTAAGTTAATGAAAATCAGTCTATTGCGCAAAAAGTACAGCAAAATATTTCCGTTCATTTCATACAATAACTCATATAAAACCTAATAAAGTTTACGAAATACCATAAAATCGGCGCCTAAACTGTTTAGAAGCAAAGGTAAGCGCCACATTCATCCAGCATTGTATTGTAGATATTAAAAGACATTTGATGGCCATGTGATTTAAGACAAAATGTCGGGCGTAAGTCGTGGATAAAAAACGCTATAAATAATGGTTAACAAAAGCGTTGTCATCTCGTTTCCCTTATCCGAGATCCCGACGCCGACGACGGTAGCTTTGATGACCAAACTAGAGGTGTGGAGTGGTTTAGCGTTTATTTTTTTTTTGTGTTTAATTCTCATGTGGCTATATATTGGTTTTTGAAGTAGCTGTGTTCATCATAGTAATGTCGTTTACCAACTATGCTCTGGTTTGTGTCAACCGGATGCAGCTTAATACACATTTGATTTGAAAAGACTTCGTATTATGTAGTTCTATTTACAAAAGCTAAGTTTAATTTTATAAGTTTGCAAAACAAAACTTGGCTTACCGTGCATAAAAGTCTGTAAAAGTCATAAGCAAAAAAAAATTTAGAAAATCAACAAGAAAAATCCACAAAATCAACAAATCGATTTGCGCAACACAACTTTGAACAAAACATACGGGGACTCACTCTCAAAAAAAAAAACTGCACGAGTCGACTCCATAGCTGAGAGATGGTAGATAAAGGCTTGTAAGTTTGGTACGACCGCGGCGCCAGTCCGGGGTGGGCCCGGCACGTTACTTTAACATGTATCTAATAATGAGCCTTAACTTGATTCCCTATCTCATTTTCGGAGTTAAAATTCCAGTAGTAACTTTTACTTTGGTCGAAAAAGTTGGTTGCGGTAAGTTGGTAGTATTAGAAATTGGGGACTAGTGATGTGTTGATTTCTGTCGCGGATTTAATTTGAGGTCGAAATTAGGGAGAGATAATAATATTACGTTTCACGCTTTTTTATTATTGCGGAAGTTTTGAAGTAGGTAATGAAAAATATTTTGCAAATAGGATAAGGTAAGCAACGTTTAAATAGTGCCTACTTATTCAAACACAGCTGGCAAAATGTGCATTCGATAGTACACTCATGTACACACGGATACACATCAAGCTACACATTTCCAGTTTACGTTGATCTCGCACTGTATGGAAATCCTATACAATGCAAGACCAGCTTATACTGGAAATGTATAGCTTGATGTGTAGCCGTGTGTACTAATCAGTAGGTACACCGCTACCTAAAACTGCAGGGATTACAGGCGTGCGTATTTGTCATAGGTCACAGTGTAGAAGTTTGGATGAACTGTGTTAAGAATGATAATTATGGCAGAAAGGAGGCGTCTCATGAGATGACGAGAAACAGAGAAGTATGGAAGAAGAAGACATGCTGCGCCGACCCCAAATGAAATTGGGATAAGGACAAGCGAATGATGATGATGATGATGATGACAGTGTAGGAGTTTTGCTACTCCAGAAGAAACATAAATACTTAAAATGTTACAAAGTTTTGTTTTATCCTCATCCAAAAAATACATAATCTACACTAATATTATAAAGAGGAAAGATTTGTACCTATTTTTGTATGTTTGTATGTTTGTAATGAATAGGCTCAAAAAGTACTGGGCCGATTTCAAAAATTCTTTCACCCTTGGAAAGCTACATTCACCCTGAGTAACATAGGCTACTTTTTATCCCTGTATTCCCACGGGAACGGGATCTACGCGGGTGAAACCGCGGGACGTCCGCTAGTAATACATAATTTAACTTTCCTCTCGCAGGTCTGCTGGAAGAGATTTCTTATGAAATAAGCAGTACCTTTGTGCTCTTCTATTCTTTTTATGTATTTTCCTTTTTTTTTGTA
Source organism: Diarsia dahlii (assembly GCA_949775195.1). NCBI lineage: Eukaryota > Metazoa > Arthropoda > Insecta > Lepidoptera > Noctuidae > Diarsia > Diarsia dahlii. The sequence continues at coordinate 5,266,534 of OX459210.1, read as the reverse complement.
TTTTGTGTGTACCTACATAAATAAATACATTAAAAAATCTACCAACGTTAAAAAAAACCGGCCATCAATTTTTACTGAAATCCTCTTAAACTCAAAATTGACAGCAAAAGTAAGGTTTTTAATTACGAGCAGTTAATTAATATGAGCGGCGGACAACACACCGGACGGAGTGTCGGCACAAAACATTTGCACCTGCAGGTTGGCCTGTTGGCGCGTTGGTGTTGGACGACCTTGGCCCAATGTTGGCGGCGACGATTTTTAGGTGAGGATTGAAAAATTAAGTGTTTAATAACAATAATAGTGTAAAGGTAGTAAGATACATGATAAAACTAGTGTGTCACCATGATAAAAACAGTTTATTTATTGCTATCACATTTTGTTAGTGAAATTCAAAAGGTAATTTCGCTAAGCTATAGTTTGAGCGCGAAATTAAGTTTTGATAGCAATTAATACACTTTTTTGTACAAGACAGAATAATTATGGTTAGTATGATTTCACTGAAATTCGTTTATTTAACTTTCTTCAACTAAGCTTCCAACTTACTTACAAACTTACATCGTACGTACTTTTACATCCTTTTTTCTAGTAGTCAAGAAATAACTGCCCGCAACTAAACTAAATTCACAGCGGCTAAATCAATTTCTCACGCCTGATTAAATAAGTACCTGCTTACACTCAAACCGACAACCGTGATAATACAAGCCAAAAAAACACGTAATCAAACAAGATCCCGATTTAAAACATCAATAATAACGCGTCACCGATTTTTTGTGGCGACAAAAAAGTCGAGAGGAACAAAATGCGGGAACTTTTGATCAGCGCTCGCGCAAGTGCCAAAAAGATGTCGATGTTCCTGTCATGTCGCGATGTCGCTCTGTCGCGAAGGCGTTTTGGTTAGATCCTCTGATAACGAATGAATAATGATATTCTTGAAACCTCGTAATCGTTCCTTCAAAAAGTTATGGTTTATGATATCTATTAGTTGGTTGTGATAACATTTTAGGATAATATTATGGTTATTTGTTACTGAAAGTAATGATGCTGATAAGTTTTTTGATAAGTGCTGCTAAGCTATGGAATGTATTCTATTGTATTAGTTTGGTTTTAAATAATATGGCGCAAAATCATTTAAATGAATTAAAAATAAAGCTTCAAATACTCTCTCACCATACTATCTACAAAAGAAAACCCACTAATCGTCCGAACACTAAACAAAAACGTGACAAAATTACAAAAAAAAAAACCATATTAGCGTACCGAACTAATTCAAATAATCGACTAACTTTCGAAAACGAATCGATTAACCGGTATCACGCACAACACTAACAGAAGAACGTAACGATTACCTCCAATTAATTAGAAGTAGCCAATTAGCAAACTCACACATTCTGTGATCTATTTACGTGATTGGCTTACGTATGTAAAACATATGGTGAGAACCGAAGAAGAACGTGACAGGCTTACAAATGTCACTCTTGTACTCTTATGGGCCATCTTGACATTATTAGAGTAGCCCGTGATTTGTGACATTGTTAAAAACGCAAATTAGATGTCTATGGATTTACGTTATGGCCGTGGGGACGATGACTCGGTTAAAACGGATTTAGTTTTTGTTAAACAGTTGGATTGCTGGATACAATGTCTAAATTGTTATGTAATGTAATAAAGCACAATCTGTAGTTTTTAAGAGTTCATTCTGTTAGCCTACAAAAATAAGAGATCTTCTGTGTCAATACACAAGTAGCGGCACAAATAATTATGTGACATCGAAGCAGCACTAGGACATCAGTATTAAATAAAAAAATTGCCAACATTACGATATTAACCATCGAAAAAAAAACCGCATCAACATCATAGTTCCACAGAATTAGCGCAAAATTAAAAAATGAGAACCTCCGTCGCGCGAGCCACAACCGAAAAAAAAAATAAAAGCTAAGATGGCGGCTTGCTTACGACGAAATGTCGGGAATGTGTCCACGTGGAGCCGAATCCATGGCCGAATGTAAACGCTCCCGTTCATATGCTTTATTTTGGATGTCTCCCATTTGTTATACATAAAACATGTAGGAACCGTATCGCGGGATCGGGACTGTCAAGAGAATTTTCGACGGCGCCAACCAGCCCGGCGCTGATACAGGCTGATGTTTTGGGGTTCGACAATAATGCATGTGAGAACGAAATAAAAGGAGAGGGACGAAAGAAAGGTAAAAGTGGACATGAAAAGAATATTGCAACGGTAAGTATAGAATTTAGGTTTAGTGCTGATTTTCGGAGGTCAAATGAAGAAGCTTAGGTACATGTAAATATGATGTGCGATAATTCATATCCTTAGGAAAAAAATTACACGTTAACGCATTCATTTTTTTTTCAGTTCAGTGCTTAAATCGAAACACACTACCACTAGTCATAAGATTTGAAAAGAACTTTCCCGAATTTAATTTCGACTCCTTCCAAGATTCGGAAGCATCCTCTATGGTGCAGATAGTGGTGGATCGGACTGAGAAAGAAAGCGGCGCGACATGAACTTATGAGTTACAGTCGCTGCGACTTTTTGTAGCGCGTCGAACGCGGAAAATTAGCTTTGAGAACAAATACTCGCCTTACGAAGGCTGGCGTTTAAATGAGAAGATTTGGAGGGTCTACTTGATGTTGCATCGTTTTCGCATAGCCAGTGTGATTTAGACATTTGACAGGTATTTGCGTCTCATAGTAAAATTGCTTATGAGCCTTAAAGATCTTGATACTACTGCAATTCTGTTTGAATATGAATGCGTCAATTAAAAAGGACTGGATGAAGAATATTCAAACATTTTGATTGGGGCAACTAATGCCCTATTTGGCTAGAGCCAAAAATAGTAAAACACGGTACTCTACCCAAATATGGTCTATCTTCAATGTAACTATTCAAATCATCACCTATTCTGTATTCCAAATAGTCTCAACCACAAACAATAAATTTTAAGCCGAAAAAAAGAATCAAATCATTCCGCTTTTGTTTTTTCTAGAAATCCTTGAGTTACTGCTAATTTTTAGAGACGGTTCCGTTTCTTAAAATCTCCGTTCGTTCTGCGTAATCCTTGAAGATGGGAAACTGGTGTAATAGACCTGAATACCAATTGACCAGGTAGTGTTACATGAGAAAAATACGCAAAAGTGTTGTAATGTAGTCTTGTCACGAATGGCGTGAGGTGAAGATAGAAAATTAGCAAGATCTGGCTGATGACTGTAATTTACTTACTTACTTTACTTATGGTAATCTTACTGCACACATAAATATGATTTGGGGTCATTTGGGGTCGGCGCAGCATGTCTACTTCTTCCATACTTCTCTATTACTCGTCATCTCATCAAACACCTCCTCACTTCGTTGTTATACCTACCAGTAAGCATGAAGTGTTTCATTACGTCCAGTATCACGCACCTCTTTAGCAAAATCAATATTGTCACGACCAACATTACCAAGAAACAATTTCAAACGTCAAATCAAAGCAATTGTCCTTGACAAATGCAGATAGTTATGGGAAATCCTTTCTTAAAAGGTTAGTCATAGAGTAAAAAATGGAGATATCAACTTGAAAAGTGACATCGAACAACGAATTGGCACTTACAATTTGGCGGCGGTCGTATATTATTTGCAGGCTATATGCACGCGAAGTCAATGATTTGTTGCAGTTGTTGTAGTGATGACATTAGCTTTGATGTTCTTTTTATTAAGTTTGAGGTCGTCGTGACATTGTTATGTTTGTTAGATGTACTTACACTTATTTTTTAGCTTATTTTGAAAGTTGTCTTGAACAGTAATTAATTATGTCAGAACGACCAAGTGTTTCGTCAGTATCTCACCGGTCGACGGTCGTTAAAAATGTAAAAATATCGAACCTAAGAGGCAGTCAATAATATTAGTTAAATCTTACCAAGGTCGTTGTTCAATTCTTAGGTAAACACAAAAACTCTCATTACTAATACACAATCCCTAGAACGCAACTGCCGCATCGAATTTAGACTACCCGTTTCCTAGATACGGACAAGCTAAATATACATAAATAATAAATTTACTTCTAAATAGGCTGAAAAGACAAATTTTTCTCACAATAAAAACTCATATGCATTTCAAATGTGCTACATTTGCATCGAGTTGTCTTTCCGTTTTTTTATATGCTTTTTTATGCTACTTAATATGCACCGTTTATAAGGGCGCATGGTTAAGTTTTTAATTTATTTAATTGTGTTAGAAATATGAAAAGTATGCGCGTAAGCTTTTGAGTTCCATTTGATTCTTTTTTGGATAGGCAAGGGTGTTTTTTCAGCCAATAGCAACATTGGTTGGTTTTTAAGTTATAGGGGATATACTGGTAACTATTCATTTGTCACGAACGAACTTTTTTGTTGAGTTACTTTTTTTTAATGAAGCTTACAAGCATGGGTGCCACAAGGGTCGATAGTACGCCCTATACTTCTGAAGTTTGAATTCAATCGTTATTCTTGCTTATTCTTTGGTAAAGCCATATTAGCTTCAAGTCCACACAGAATCAGCTGATTCTTTTTAACATCCATCTTTATCTCCGTCATTCAACTAGTGACAGAAACCGGTATCTGCTAAAAAGTCTTCCATTACTTTAAGTAATTTATTAGTATCAACGAAACACCATACATCTTCACAAGCCACATCCGGGTCGGCGCAATTGTTCTAAACAAATTCCTATCACGAATACCTAATGTCCGTCAATTGACGCCTCGTCCATCTCACGGGTTACTTCGTACATTGCCCGATTCGCGGATTTACGTGGACAGACTTGATAATTGCGCGGTTTATTTGGGCTTCCTTGTTATTAGCAATTGTTATTAGTTCTTGGAGACTAGTTGTCTGGTGTTTCTGTGATTGATAGGGGCTAGTTCTGTGACGAAGATGGTGTTACATTATGGATGGCGTTTCCGTGTGTCGACGATTTTGATGTGATGAAGGTTCTAGTGTCATTTGGCGTATAAGGGAAATTAATTGATGCTTATTTTCATCGCGAGTATTGGCAAGCGTAGTGTGGGACGTTACCCAGCTAGATATCGCAGTCGACATTAAAAATGTGACTGTTGTAGCAATTTTGATGCAGAAGGCAGATGCAACATGTTGTGGCTTAGTTTGTGAGAGGCTTATCCAGCTGTAGCCTGCAATAGGCTATTGGGCCTTGGGCCGAGTTGAAGGATTCGATATTTCAATTTGTGATTTTTATGAAATCAAGAACTCTGTAAAGAACATTTAGGACAAACTGAATTGACTCATTGATCACAAGAATAGATACAGAACCGGAGTTGAAGTAATTGAAGCAAAATTGATAATTATCCTAAAATTGAACTAGTGGTCTTAATTGATGAGGCGGAATTACTGCTATTACAGTTGAACTATGTAATGTCTTAAAGATTCTACAAGCTAGTTCCTATTGGCAAGATAAATGTGAGCAAACTTACTTAGAAATCAGCAAACTTACAAGTGGTAGATGTTTAATAATTTAATTGTGCGTATGAAATCTAATCAGACGTAAGAAAGTCAGAGCAGTCTTACCAAGGGGTATCGTACCCAGTACTAACTGGCTTGTGGAGGTCAGATAGGCAGTAGCTCCATGAAGTAGAGATATTGTTAGGCAGGTGATGATGAATATGTAAGAACGAAGCAAAAAAGTGTAAAGGATTTTATATGAGATGGGCCTACTCTCGACCTCAATCTTGTCCTAAGGGCAGAGATGAGGTCGACGAAAGCAAGAGCTAACCCAGAAGGAGCCTATTCACTCGCGACTTAAATAGATTGGGGTTATATGAGCTCGGGATTACGAATAATAATATGAATGTTATCTCTGAAGACTGTCACTATCCCAGAGACCGTACTCCGTAGCTCCACATTACGTCATCTCCCCAACCCTGAGCTGTAGCCAATCATCAGTCAGCTCACGTCCGGCGCACTCAGGTGGAGCCGAGGTTAGCTACCGTTCTGATGTTTATTTGAGCCAGACCTGGTTGCAGCTATGTTCACGGTGTTTAGCGATATGGGGTAAGCTGTATGGGTGACCTGTGGGTTATGGTTCAAATATTCTATGAGCGTGCGTGTATATATGACTAGATGTATCTTGAATGAAGCAAGGAGTATGTAAGGTTTTTAGGTCGGTGGTTTTAGGGACATATGTGGCGTTCTGTAGTTGCTGCCCCATGAGAAAACGGGGCGTGGGTTTCTGTATGTGTGTTTTCTATAATCAAGCGTTCATCTCTTTATCATATGTAATGAGAACAGAAGATAAGTGTCGGTCAAACTTTTCACTATTTTACCCAGATCAGGTTAGAAAAGTACTGTCAACAAAGGTTACATTAGAGTGGTCCACTGCAAACTTTGTTGACATTACTTTTTTCTCCTTTTAACTTGTGCACTTGAAAATATTGTCTTCAGCCTGAGTGAAATAAAAAGACAATAATAAACAAACATTCGCACTTCGACTGATTTATTATCTTCTTAGCGTTATTGCTGCTATAATATTTAACTTGTAAACCCTTTGAGGTGATTATATTGAGCGCAATAAGTATTAATAAACAACGTAAGACATTTCAAAATAAATGTGGGCTATGTGTTTCTGTTTTTTGGCAGAAAAAATATTAGTATAGGTAGGTTTCAGTCAAGTGTTTCAGTCGAGTTTTGCTTAAATTAGTTTTTTTTTTTTTTAAAAACGTTGCCCCACACTAGGAATTTCTCCTGTATCGTGGGTGCGTTCACAAACATTTAAACTCACATACACAAATACCCAGACCCGGAACAACTATCTGTAGGTCTTACAAATATTTGTTCCGTGCGGGGATCGAACCCGCGACACGCAGCGCGGCAGTCCATTGCTTGAGCCACTGCGCTAACCGTGCCCTGCGTCGTTAGTTATAAGTAGTCAGTTTGTAAATTCCTGAGCGAGTAAGTTCATTAGTGTAGGTAGAGTCTAGTCTAGCTAGACACAGTTTTGGTTTTTCTTTAGAGAAAATGACACATCTGAACCAAATATCCAGAAACTTTAATACCCGTGGCTGTATTAGCTAACAGTGCTGTTTTTTTGTGTGTTTAGTTATCTTTAGATCACTAAAACTACCTTTGATTGACTTTACCACCATAAAGTTTACTCAAGAGACCTACAAAAACAGAAAAAAAATACTGAAAATAAAAACAAGCATAATTATACAAAACCCGATTTAACGGTACTAAATCAATAAATCCTAAATTACAATGTCGGTCACTGTCATAAAACTCAAAAACAGCACTTAATTAAAATATAAGACCTTTAGTTTGTTTCTGAGAAACGTTAATAAGACAAACATACCTCAACACCTACTTATATTAAAACGAACACACATTACGTGTGTGGCCGACATGGGAAGTTAATTCAGGGTAACATGGATAAGTATTTAAAGAGTCATCATTTTTAAAAACCTGGCAAAATTTTATTCTAAGTCCTAGCGCGGCATTTTGCGAAAGAGATATTTTGCTACCAGTAGACTTTTTGCGACTGAGCCCATTTTTCACCCGACTGCGGCGAAGCCCAAAAGGAGGGTTATGTGTTTGACGCGTATGTATATGTATGTATGTCCGTTTCTTTGTTCCCTCATAACTCCTAAACGGATGAAGGGATTTTTTCAACTATGTTGGGGTCACTTCTAGACATTCAAGATGCAACGGAATACCAGTGTTTTACATGGAGCCTATCTGACCTCCACAACCCAGCCACTGAGTGATATTCTTCTTGTGAGGACTGGTTGTCAGACTTTTCCGGCTGTCAATAATCTACAAATGCCAGACGGGACCAACATGCATCATCATTTCAGAGATTTTTCTCATAAATTTTAAGCTTGCTTTAACTCGTAGCAGACAGAAAATTTTGTTTTTTTCTATAAGTACATCTAAGCATTTAAACAAAGTGACTAGAGTAACGAGTTCTGATGAACAAAAACCTTCTTCATTTTTGAAGTGGGTTAAATTTCAAATCCGAAGGCTTCGATAAGAAAAACAATTCGATGTTCATAAGATAATACATATTGCCAAACACGAAGCCAAACAAAGATAATTATATTGTTACTAACTCAAGTAAACACCAAACTTCCAAAGAACCAAAGACAACCATCTCTTCATACCTTAACGACAATAGAGCAAAGTTCACCACAGACTATAAACATCAAAACTACGACCACAGATAAAATATTATATTCGTTCTGCGGCTCAAATCGTTATCTATAAAATAAATCATGCTACTTAATGGCACTTTAAGTGGTATTATCTTTCCTGATTAGGGGACACAAAGATTCTTCTTCGCGGATCATGAAAGAAGTTCTCTCTCTGGTCTGGTGACCCAGGGTCGAGAGATAGGGTAAGAAGAGCCCCATTGATAAATTTATACGAGTTTCCAAGGGTCAGAGCAGCAAATCGTTGAGATATGAGGTTTTAGTTTAGTTGAAAGATGTAATTGTTTTGTGAAAACGGTTGAGTTTGAGTTGGGCGCAGTTTTAGGGGTTCCGTCGGCAGTTTTAAACTTTACAGTTGAAACAGTGGACAGAAGTAAGTAAAGTTTGGACGTGTGAGTGAAGACTTCTTTCTTCTTCTTAGTGTGACAATTTCCGATACTGAGATATTACTACCGAGTATCACAGAGTTATCATCATAATCATTTCAGCGGAAAGACGTCCCCTGCTAGATATAGACCTCTCCTCCCGTGCGTCTTGCATCCAGTGGATCCCCACAACCTTCACCAGGTCATCTATTTAAAGAGTTCTGAGTTAAAACAAGAAACTCCATGTAGGCGTAGTCTATACCTGAGTTATCAACGTTAATAAATCGACTTCCGAAGTTTGTTCGTATGCCAATAAATCCTTATAAACCATGTTTACATCACACAAGTCCTAAAAAGATAATGTAGCCCTTAAGCTGTCAATTGTCAAGCAGTATTTAAGAGAGGTCTCAAAGGAGTCAATCGGCATTCGGCACCCTCCACTAAGTGGCCAAATTTCGGCCACCCTCGGCTCCAAACTCCGTCGGAAACGAACAACTTAACTCCCTTCTCCTTTACACTTTTTTGGGCATTGTCGGGTAATTTGACAGTGTAGGTAATTTTTGAGAGGAGGGTATTTAGAAATGTTTATTTCGTACTCTTAAAAGATGTTTCTTTTTTATGGCATAGGGTTGTAAATTAAATAGTAACCTAATGTAAACCTTCCATGAAATTCATACGATCACTTTGTTTGCGCAAATCAGTCTATAGAAAATAATAACCTAGTTGTTTTTCGAAATAGTTTCCAATTTCGTTATATTCGTAGCACAAACTATGCACCGATTTCGTACAGTGCATACTTAGTTTGTGGTGGTGCATATTTTTGGAAATGAACTTTTTGTATTTAAATCAGACCATGGATGCAAAATATCAGGCTGGCTAGATATGGTAGAAGAAAACACTAACTAATTTAATTAAGTTACTGGTAACCTACCTATAGGCTATATAATGCGTCACCCATTAAGTATCTTTTACCAAAAAAAAAAAAAAAATCTTTTATTTAATTGCCGATTCCATTAGCACAAAACTTTTATAGATCCTTCTGGCTAATTAGTTTTCTCGTAAAACTAAAGGGGTTCGTCAATCAATGGCCGCTTGAGTAATGGTGACAGATTCGCAACGACTTGCGAGGCCATTTAAAAGAATACCAGAAATTCCACTATTAATTATAGGGACTTGCAATTAAAAGATTGTGGAAAAAAGTAAAAAAAATGCGTGTCATGTCTTCGCAAAGAAAGATCTAAGACTTCCAGGATAGATAAAGCATTGAATGGGAGTCTAGGATAACATATTGGTGTCCGTAAAAGACTTAGCGAAAAAACTAAAATGTCAATTAATATGGAGAAAGACAATGCGACAAAACCAGTTTAAGATAAGGGAAGAAACCAAAGCAAACTGTAAATCAAGGATCTGTCCCAACGCTCTCTATACAAAACCGTCAAGCCGTTACGTTGAAACAGTCTAGCCACCTAACAAACAAACATTATGTTTAAACTCAAGACCTACATCAAGTTATAGTTTATGCTGTAACAGTTTATAGTCCATGGTAGTGCCACACAATGATTTAAATTAAATGATCCAAGTTCCTAATTATAAGCAATAATCATTTGTCTAAATAGCAAAGGCAGGCGGTGCCGCGGGTCCAAACGGTATTCAAGTATAATAAAGTAAGTGCCACTAGACAGAGGAACTACCGAAGTTTCACAGTAGAAAACAAGTTTACACTGTTCCGACAGCTGGTAAATAGGCCCCTTCACAAACGCTTCGATACGATTTCGATTCAGAAAGTCTTGTTTCTCTCGAGTTTACGTAGTGCCAAAACAAATAGACATGTGACTTGTCACATCGAAATCGAACGAAGGTTTTGTGAATTTTGAGGCTAAACTCCTCTCTGTAAGAGCCAGTACATTATGACCACTTTAGGTACGCAGTTCAAGGTAGCGCTGCTTGTCAAGAAAAATGTCAAACTTGATACATTAATTTTAGTTCTGTGTTTTCCCACTTGCAGAGATAAGTTTGTTGATGTGTGAGCCTTAACACGCGGCTCAGTGATATGTGACATCGCTCCCAACATGAATATTTATTTCTAGAACACGCCGGTTTTCTCAAGATGTTTTCCTCTACGCCGTTTTGAGACCGCTTTTGCCGTTTCTTACTATAGAACCCTAAAATTACTCTTTGGCCACAGCCGTACTTTAAACAGTGCAGTAACAAGCTAGTTGTTCAGTTGTTTTTTTTGTCTTTAAACTTAGAACGCGTGCTCTTGGAAACTTGTTACAAATAAGCCTTCTGAAGTTTTTTGAATGTGGCAACACTAACAGATCAAATAAACCATTCAAGTCTTAACGATAGTAATAAAACTTAATGTTTTTAACTATGGCACCAAAACAGGAGATTCTGGGCAAAAACTAAGGAGGACCATGAATTTTTATTTTCGTATTATATAGGGAACCACTTTTTAGATTTATTTGTTTGGTTTTATGTAAGGACACTTATCTGTTTATCTTGAGAAAAGTGTCTAAAGTAACTTATATACAATTATTTGGCTAGATATTTTCTTCTTATTCTTTATCGCAGGTAGAAAAGGGAATAAGTTCTTCTCCTCTGTTACTCCTGTGTTTCTTCCTTTTCTTATATCACAGAACACTGCAGGACGTACTAGGCCTCTCCATATTAAGATTCTCGACAATTCAATGAAGCTACTACCAGCTAACTAACAAAAACCGCTCCACCAGTATCTTACTCAATGATTACCGTTCTAATTTTTCCAGTAATTTTGGAAGTTTGACACAACTATCTATTTCGGTTATCAGATCATGATCTTTAATTGCATAAAACTGATAATTCGATTTCTTAATGTTTTGGCTTTCAATATTAAAAATCTCGTTAAAGAAGGGCAGAAGAGGACACCTAGCAAGACGCCATAATGACAGCCTGACAGATGGAGTAAAGCTATGATCAAATGGCGTCCAAAGACTGTAAAACATTGTGTCACACACAAACTAATTCTCGATCGAGTCATTGACCTCTGAAGGTTATATGAATTGGACCATTTCGCAAGGGGAGCCATGATAAATTCATTTACACAATAAATTAAAGGTGATTGGCGAACAATTTGGCTCACGGTATGTAATAAAAATAACCTTTTTAACTTCATATGTTTTTTGTCAAGTTAGAATGTGACCCTAAAGAATCATTGGAGATTGGCCACTGGCGTGCCTAGGGGCCAACGATACGGCAAGGCATAAGGCAAGCTGATTGTTCAGAAACCCACGCATCTTGATGAGTAGGTAGTAGGTTATAAGAGTAAGCCAAGCTATAATCCTTCTATGAAAATACATACCTATATTTTAAATAGGGCATGATATCAAAAGTGGCACACACTAAGTCCTATTAGATTTTGCGGTATGCTTTTTAGTTTTATTTTATACTCTGCTTTAGCCTCAACTTATAAGAAGAAAAAATCCACAAAACTTCATAGCTTGAGCCCTGCATTTAGTGTGCCACGGCCTCAAGCCCGGATACTACAACAAAGTTACAAATAAGTAAAGAACCCGGGAGTCTCAACTTAAAAGTAAGTGATACGTAAGTAAGAACAGTAATTAGTGGAGGAAATCTTTAAAATCTTGAGTCGTGTCGCCAATGCTTCGGTATTCGATCCTCGGCGGCGACTTTGAAACTTTTTGTTGGCTTTTTTTTAAGTCTTTTGTTTGAAAGCTCGTTAATCTAGCTGTTGCGGCCAGGTTTTAGGTTCGATTACCAATTTTGGCAATGTCAGTGTAAGTTAGCTTGGGAGAAAAAGTTGGTAAAAATTGGGATGAAGAAAAACTACTTAATACGAATTTCAATTAAAGGATCTCGTGAATTGTGCAACTAGAATATTTTAGGCATTTTATGGTCGATAGTATATAAAGTTATTTTGTTGATATTGATTACTTAGTCGTATTTAAAAGATTGTCAGAAGAAAAGCAGAGGTACCCAGTACTCAGTGGGTGAAAATTCAGACTGTGGATGATGATTGAAATACCTAAATAAAATTATGCAAGATTTTTTTCTGATAGGTAGATTTCCTTTGCATTAAATAATGTAACCCCAAAACATCATAGCAACCATAAAAAACCATAAATATTAATTATAATTTTTGGGGTAACCATAAAAAAATACTAATAAAAGTTTATAATTTTCAAAATCACCAAAAACGAAAAGACATAAATTCCAAAACTATTCACAATCGTTTATCACCAAGTAATTATGACCAAATAGTATAACTAGTGAGAGTTAAATATCAATTAAAGTAGATATATCCGAAGCTGTAATTAAGAGAAGAGGTTCGGAATCAGCGCGTCCCCTAAACGCGGTTTTGGTTTCCCTCTGTGGAGTAGAGGGACCATGAGCACGGACGAACTAGGACAGGAAAAGCTAAATTATATTTTTTTACCTTTCCCATTGAATGTGCGTTGGTAAGTCTTAATTTTTAAGAAGTTGTAAAGCCTAATCAGAGGCGCATTAAAATTCTGACACCAACAACACAAAAGAAAAGAAGTTTGTGGATACTTCACTTGGCTTCTGAATTGAGATTGTTAGGGAATGTCCTTGTTCATTATTTAATTTATGAATAAAAAAGAACAATTTTTGATTCTCGGGTTTGTATGCTGGGAGGTACAATTTCCTTATTTTATACGCAATCTTAAGCTTTTTGTATCAGCTGCTGTAGCAGCTACCACAGCGGTTATTTTTACTTGATTTTTTTAACTTTTGTAGAACATGTCTTTCAACAAAATATAGCAAACAAACTCGTTACGGTAGACAGCCACGACAGTAGAGATACTATTGTAGATCTCCTGCTGGAATACCCCACAACATCCCTGCAGCATTGTCCCCCTACCGAGTCCGGAGCAGAAACTTTCCCGTTTCACTTACCAGAGCCAACGGGGAATTTAAATGCGAATAATCATATTAAATGTAATTGATTCTCAGATATCTCGAACCTTTTGAGAGTAGGAGTATCCTGTATTAATTTGGAAGGGACAAGTGGACTATTTCGGTAATTGAGTATCTGTGCCTCACTTCACGTATTGACAGGTGTCATAGACAAGTTTGAGAGAAGAGACAGATTATTGTAGTGCAAAATTGTCTGATTTTAGACCTTATAGTGCAAGACGTAAAAGTAGTTGGAAGATTAACAAACATATCGTCTAGACTTAAGAAACTACATCAGTGCAGACAGAAATGGTAGGTTGTTTATTCCAGTTTCGATGAGTCATGTCATGAGTCATCCCGCGATCATGGCGCTTGCAACAGCGTCGAAATATCGGGAGCTCATAATAAAGAATAATCATGGAAGATATCCCGTAACTGACAGTAGTATTTTAAAACAGGGCCTTGAAATGAAATCTAGATATTATTTCATCAGTTGTAATTTGTATGGCGCATGTAATAAACAGTGTTTAATCTATATAAAAAGGTCACTAGAAGGTGATAGACTAACAAATTGCTAATATCTATGCATTATAACGAGCCTAAGATTAGGTTTACAATAGCCTATTAATTTAAATAGCATGCATAAACCTTTGATTCACGGCGGCCATTAATTTACCCTACACAAAAGCGCGGGAATACAACGCACGTTCCATTTTTAAACTACGTTAAGTAAACAAAACTTTTTTCAAGCTTTTACTTTTAAAACAATAATATTCTGTAAGTTTTATATTACAAAGATTATGACACGCTATCTTGTAAAAGAAACAACAACATTTTTACGGAACTAATTTCCGTGTAAAATTCCGTAAAGGCGATAAGATAGAAAAAAACCGGTCAAGTGCGTGTCGGACTTTTATAACTAAAGGTTCTGAATATCTCCCCTTCGCTCTGCCCAAGAGCGGGGCCGGTTAATCGATGATTTTCCACCCACCAAAAAAAAAAAAAGGTTCTGAATATCTATAAGTCTCGATACCTATTAATAAACCTGAGCTAGCTCTCCAAGTGCAAAAAAAATAATAATTCGTAGCTTCATTCTTGCTTGACAAAGATATCTACGTAGGTAAAGGACAACAACAATTAATATTGTTTGGACTTTGACAGGCGATCTGTATACTATGGTCAACAATCCCTTTTTATATACGTTGCATAGGTCTCAAGAAAAACCTCTGTCACTCGTCATCTAGCTCGCCTTTTCCTATTTATGTTGGGTTCGTTTTCTAGTCTAACCGAATGTAGAAGAATACTATAATTAGTAAGTATTTTACATGGAGCGACTGCTTCTGACCTCCACAGCCCAGAAACTGTGAGAAAGAACATTATGATTCCCGAACAAAATTGTGTTACGACTTTTACCAAGTTTTTTTTTTCTGTTCAGACCCTCACAACACAAAACAGTGCCACACGGAGCGTAAATATTGCAAAAAAAAGTTCCCACTTCAGCGCAACGTAAACGACGGTGTTGCCAGCGCTAATGAATATTGACAGCAATTATTAGTAAAGACGAGTTCTCACTACAAACGGTTTTCCATTTATTATGAATACTACGCAGAAACGCGGTTTCATTGCATAACAGTGAGTTTCTAGTTCTACTCTGTTTTTAGGGTTCCGTACCCAAACGGTGCCAACGGGACATTGTTTGCTGAAGCTCCGCTGTCTGTCTGTCAGATGACTGTTTAATTTTTGAACCGTAATCGGTAGAGACAGAATGCATTATTAGTACGGCTGCTATAGCAAGAAATAAAAATAAAATAAGATTAAAAACTACAAAAAAAAAAACTTTTTTTTTCAGTGATTTTTTGGGTTTAGGCGCAAAATGCCAAATTCTCAAAATGGCAACAGAGTCGCAAAAGGACAAATTCTCAAAATGGACAATTCTCAAAAAGCCTAATTCTCAGAATGGCAAATTCTCAAAATGGACAATTCTCATAATGGCAAATTTTCTACAATTGGCAGTATTCCTATATAAAATAGATTTCTTGGTTATTACGGTCTAACTAGATAGAACAACAGAAATTGCAATGGCGGGTAGAACAAGTGCCTTTCGGTTTATGGGTCTTGTTACACCCTTTAGATTGTGTTTTTATTACTCACTTATTATTTTGAGGAATATTATAAAAAGTGAGGGTAGTTATAATATAATCGGTAGTGAAAAAATGTTGGTACTTGATTTTTTCTTTTGATTGGTCGCAACTCGGAGAAGTGAAGACAGTGTTTTGCTTGGTACTAAGTTACTAACACAGAGTACGGACAGAGCATAAGCTTTATGCATTTTAAACCCCAATCTGCGGAATAATTCCTAGTGGGCTGAATTTTTGTACTTATACTTACCTCTATTAGTATGTATTAAGTTATAGTCATACTCGTAGCAAATTTGTGTTAAGTGTGTTTAGTTATAAGTAGGTAAAAAGTACCAACAAGTTGTTACATGTACCTAAATATAAAATTAGTTAAGGGAGCTACATCTGCCAACAAACTGTTTTACAGTTTGGCAGAAGTAATGTGCTATGTAACACGAAATGTAACCATGAATAAACGATTTTTGTTGTTTTTTTTTTCATTCATTACATTGTAATAAAGATGTGAAAAATTTACATTGATATCGTGTCGGCCAAGGAGTTATCAAGGTCAAAAGGTTACGAAAATCAGTTTTTCGCAAATATTTCGCGACCTATTGCTCGGAGGTCAATAGCGCGAAACAATAGTAATATAATATTGTTCCCAGTAAAATTATCTACAAAAAAAATCTCTGGCATTTTTCTGTAAAATGAGTAGAGCGCTGAGAAAGCGACTATATTATGATGAATTGATGATGCACTCGTTTCATCGCCACCTATGAGGTAGACCGTAGAATAGAATAGAATCACTGCTTATCAGAAGGAGGCGATGGCGTCCCATTCCTCCTCGCCTCGGACCATGGCTTGCACCAGGGCCTCACTTTTTATAATATTCCTCAAAATAACAAGTGAGTAATAAAAACACAATCTAAAGGGTGTTACAAGACCCATAAACCGAAAGGCACTTGTTCTACCCGCCATTGCAATTTCTGTTGTTCTATCTAGTTAGACCGTAATAACCAAGAAATCTATTTTTTATAGGAATACTGCCAATTGTAGAAAATTTGCCATTTTGAGAATTTGCCATTCTGAGAATTAGGCTTTTTGAGAATTGTCCATTTTGAGAATTTGCCATTCTGAGAATTTGTCTATTTGAGAATTGTCCATTTTGAGAATTTGGCATTTTGCGCCTAAACCATTTTTTGCTCTATTTTAATTTGTATTTTACATGTTGTCTTACTATTATATATAGTACTAGCTGATGCCCGCGGCTTCACCCGCGTGGATGTCGTTCAAATTAAATACTAAAACCTTCCTCTTGAATCACTCTATCTATTAAAAAAAACCGCATCAAAATCCGTTGCGTAGTTTTAAAGATTTAAGCATACAGACAAACAAACAGACAAAAATAGCGACTTTGTTTTATACTATGTGAGGATTATACAGTGGTGTACGGAACCTTTGGTGTGCAAGTCACATGCACTTGGTTAGATTTTTTATTGGAGTATCGTTAGAAATCATACATGAGTTGGTGCTGGTACAATTTTACACGCCGCTGCAGATTCGCAAATAAAGCAGTTTATCGTGAATTCATTTAATTAGTATTATCTGGAGTGTATCTAACCTACAAGTTAATGTACGTAGTTTAGTTACAATAACTGATGTTATCGTACTAAGTGAGTTTGTCGGTTTGTTTGTCACGATTTAACTGTAGAACGTATTTCCGTAGGCATATGGATAGACCATGATCATCATCAGGTCATCATCTGACTAACCTTTTCCCAACTAAGTTGGGATCGGTTTCCAGTGTGCCTACCAGTTTTCGCATAGACCATGATCTGGGTTAGGAAATAGGATACATTTTTAGCCCAGTGCATGCAGTGGAATGATGTCTAACATCCACGAGAGCAAAACCATGGCAAAAGCTACTTTTCTAGGTCGCCTCACAAAATGCATTTATGCATGTAGGCAACTACTATGCTTTTCCTATGCACATTGTTCTAATTAAAATTCTAAAATTAAAATGACAGTCAAAAACGCGCGAAAATCTAAAAAATTAACAGCAGAAATAAAACCAAGCAAAGGAACACTTCATTCAACCTTTTTCTTTTTAAACATTTGACAACGGCGCCTGAAGGCGTCGCTGGCCCGCAAACGCGTCGCGGCTACTTACCTATTCCCCTTGTACTTACGGAACTTGCGTTTACGAAGCTAGGTAGCATTTACAAATTTTGGGCTTTGAATGTTTTTTTTTCAGCTATGGAGCGTGACTGTATTTGTAATTTATCGATTGGAATAGTGCATTACGGTTCTTTTGACGCTCGAATAAAATTGAGAAGAGGGCGCTGGTGGTACCTAAATATTAATCTTTATCTGTGGAAATTGTATTGAAAAATCAATATGGCGGCGATAGTTTAAACTATAGCGCGCATTTTCTTGTCACAATAAGTAGGTACTGGCGGGAAACAAAAAAAAAAGTTGGATGCATTTTTTTGGCATTCTTTGTTAACCCTAAACCACAAACGCAGAGATATTTTCGATTTTTTTTTTTTTTATTAATGGTTTTGGCTTGGATACAAAGTCCTTTAAGCCAAATCTTGATTTTATTCGTCTTTACAATTTTCAACTTTATGTTTTATAAAAAGCCAAGTCTTCATTTTCTTCGTCTACAATTTTTCAACTGTATTATAGATAGTCAAGTCTTCATTTTCTCCGTATTTACAATTTTTCAATTGTATGTTTTATATAATTATATAACGGAATAAAATTCTTGTGATTTTTTAAGTAATCTTCTAAGCGGCGGGCTTCATTAATATCAATTTTACATGAATTACTTTCACTATCACTTCCTGTCAGTTCACTGGCTAGCAAAAGTCGTTGAATATTAAACTGACAACATTTAAATAACAGATGATGAATATCACCAACTTGATTATTGTTACAGTAGGGGCATAAATTCGTTGGTATTATATTGAGCCGTCCCAAATGTGCAGGAGTTTTGTGGTGGCCAAATCGTAGTCGGTTAATAGTGGTTATAAATTCTCTGCTAGCTACTTTTAGCTTGGTGTACCAAGGCTTCGCAGGTATTACTTCTTGAATGCTTCCATACCATTTGCCTTTAGTTTCTCTGTCTTTCTTCCAGACATCATCCCATAGCAATAACACATCTTTTCTTATTTCATTAAAGGTATCGGTAAATGGAATATCAGTAATATGTCTTACATCTAATGAGTTTAACCCTTCACATGCAGCCTTGTCCGCTACTTCATTACCGGTAATGCCTTTATGTGAAGGAATCCACAGAAAGGCAACTTCAACATCTTTTTGACGTAAGGCAAGTAATATCTCTTTAATTTTATATACAATATAACTTGTTTTAAAATGTACATTATAATTTTCTAGACATTTAATCACACTGAGAGAGTCAGTCAAAATAAGGAAGTTTTTATTACAACTATTTATAAAGTAAATATGTTTAAGCGCTTCAAAGACTGCATATGCCTCTGCTGTAAATATACTACAAGTAGTATCCAGAATAAAGCTTTGACAAAACTCTATCCGGGGATCATAAATGGCACTTCGTACATGTGAATTAGTTTTACTTCCGTCTGTATATAAAGTGTAGTATTTGTTTTCATCTAAAAACTGTAGTAAATCTAGATTATTATTTACTTCTACTTTAATAATGTTAATTTCATTTACCAATGTATAAAATTGTTTAGCATAAAAGGGCCATAAACTTGTTTTCTGTAATTTCTGATGTTTTTTGTTCAGGTCTACTAGAATTTGGGATAATCTTGGAAATTTGTGGCTTAGAATATCAGCAGCTGAAGTTAATGGAGTTGGAATTGGTATTGAGTAAGGTATGATCTTTTTAATGGCGTATTGATTGTTGGTGGCTAAGAGTTTTACACAAAATCTTTTTGCAAGTAACAAACGTCTAAGAGACAGTGGCATTATAAGAGTTTCAACCTCCATGGCTCTAATAGGAGTAGAGCACATGGCTCCAGATATAGTCCTCAAGGCCTTATTCTGTATTAAGTCTAATTTATTTACATGTTTACTATCTAAATAGGCTATACAACTATAGTCAAAATGACTCCTTATAATAGCTTTGTACAAAATGGAGAGAGTCAATGGATCTGCTCCCCATGATACCCCCGTTAAACATTTGATGATGTTCAAGCCTTTCATTGCTCTTTGTGCAATGTAGTTAATATGTGGCTTATAGGACAAATCTTTGTCAATAATTACACCCAAAAATTTATGCTGGTCAACTACAGGAATAGCTTGATCATTGTACAAGAGTGCAGTAGAAGGAAAATCTTTGCTAAAAATCATGGCACTACTTTTGAGGGGATTAATTTTAAGTTGCAATTTATCATAATACCCATTTAAATTAACAAGAGTTGAATTAACATTATCAATAGCCATGTCAATATTATTATTTACACTGTATATCACTAAGTCATCTGCAAATTGGAGAATATTTACATTTTCAGTATTTACATATTTACAAATTTCAGATGTATATAAATTATATAGAAGTGGGGACAATGTGGCCCCTTGCATTGTGCCTTTAGAGACAGTTCTAGGTCCATGTAAAATGTTGTTATATTTAACATATAGAATTCTATTGCTTATGAATTCATAAATCCACTTGCAAAGTAGGCCAGGTATGCCTAACCCTGATAACACCTGAACTAGAATTTGCGGTTGAACATTGTCAAATGCCCCTTGAATATCTAAAAAGGCACTTGCTACACTTTTCTTATTTTGTTTTGCATATTTCAGATCTGAAACGAGACAAGTGAAGCTGTCAGCACAACTTCTGCCTCTTCTGAAACCATATTGGATATTTGGTAGAAGACTATTTGATTCAGCAAAATGATCCAGACGAAGTTTTACCATATTTTCAAATATTTTTCCTAAGCAAGAAGATAATGAAATAGGCCTATAAGAGTCACAGTTATCTGGAGGCTTGTCAAGCTTCAGAACCGGAATAACACATTGTGTTTTCCATGACAATGGTATTATTTGTTTATGCCAAAGATTATTGAGAATAACCAAAAATAACTTCTGAGCTTTAATATTTAATTTGCTAATCAAGATATAGGGAAAATCATCCATTCCAGGAGTAGTATTTTTTCTAGATTGAAGGCAGATCAAGAACTCGCACCATGTAAATGGATCTAGCAAATATTTTGATTTATTGTCATTGTTATGTAAATTAAAAAAAGTATTTAAATCAGTTGTTTTTTCATAGTCGTTAACAGATAATTTGTTTAAAAACTGTGGAATAAATTCATCAGAGTAAGATTTGTTAACTTTAAGTCCTTTAAATTTCTTAATATTATTCCAAATGGTTGAAATAGGCGTAGTTCTGTTAAAACTGTCACACAATGATCTCCAACTATTCTTTTTCTCTTCGGCAATAGTTCGTTTTTTCAAAGCATCTGCTTTTTTGTAAGATATATAATTTTCAATAGTAGGTAGTCTTCTGTATAATTTTAAAGCCTCTTTAGATGCAATGACGCTATTTTTACATTTATCGTTCCACCAAGGTGCAGGTGGCCTACTTTTGTATTCTGTGGATTTGGTAAATTTTGGTACACATTTTGATTTCAGGGTAGAAAGTGTATCACAGAATGAATTGTAAGAGCTAAGAGGGTCACAACTGTTAAGAATAATATTATCAAAACATGTTTTCGAAAGTTCATCGTACTGGTTCCAATCAGCTTTATTATATATAAATTTATTCATAGGAGGGTTAACATTGTATTGATCAGTTAAAATAGTTATTTCTGTTATTGTTGGGAAATGATAACTGCCCATGTTATCATCATGGACTGACCATTTACAAAGAGGGGTAATTGATGGGCTAGCTAAAGACACGTCAATAGCTGATGGATTACGATTTGGATATTGCATAGTAGTAACGTCACCTTCGTTTAGTATACATAAATCTAACTCATCTATAACAGTATATAATTGCTCTCCTCTTCGTTTATTTGATATGCATCCGAAAGCAATGTGATGAGCGTTAAAGTCTCCAGACACGAATATAGGCTTAGGAAGATTGTGAATAAGGTCACGTAAGTTGTTAGTTCTAAGTGGGCCCGTAGGGGGGCAATAAACACACAAAATAGTAATATCTCCTCTAGAAGTGGATATGGACAATGCCACAGTTTGCAGTTCATCATAAAATACTGTGGAAAGTGCTTTGTATTTTAAATGTGGTTTAATTAGTATGGCTACCCCACCATGTTCATTTGAAGCATTTTTATAATACATGTTATATCCAGGTATACGACAAGGTCTACTGTCTCGCAACCAAGTTTCATTTAATAAGCATATATCAATGTCATTTTCTCGTAGAAAAGTTAACAAAAGAGGGACTTTATTATAAATACTTTGAATATTAAATTGGGCTATTTTTAAAGAAGACTTATTTGAGGTACTATAATCCATAAATTAAGAAAGGTTTTTGAGTAATAAATCTTTAATGGCAATAGAAGTAATTGGAGTGTCGTCACCTTTGTTAGCTATAGAAATTAAAGTTCGAACTATAGCATTGGTTAAGTCAGCATTATTAATTAATTGACTTTTAAGTTCTTCAATAGATAGAGATCTCCGTGTAACAGATTTCACAGATTGCTGAACTTTATTTACAGTTTTTTGTACAGGGACATCAGGGTTACTGTTTGATTTATTTACAATATTTTTATTATTATATACAAGAGCTGGAAAATCAGCATTTAAATTTTTCTTTTCGTTTGTAACGGCAACTGTGCTAGCATACGTAATTTTGTTTTTCTTTTCTAGTGTTTTCTTTATTTTAACAGGACATGAGTTTGAAATTGCTAGATGTGGTCCACTACAATTGATACAACTTAGTTCATTAGGTTTATCACAGTCTTTGTAATAGTGTTCATCCGAGCAGATACTGCAGCGCTGTTTGCCGTTACAGACCTTTGCCGAGTGATTAAATTTAAAACATCTATAACACTGTTGCAGAGGAGGGATGTACTCAAATACGCGGTATGAAAACAAGTCATACTGTACAGAATCAGGTAATGTATTGGCTAGGAAAGTTATGCTGACAGTTTGTAAAGGCACTTTTTCATTGTTTACTTTTCTAAAAAAGCGACGCACAGCAATAATTTCATATGTAGAAGATAACTTGCAATATAGTTCTTTATTAGAAATGTTAGTAGGAACATATCGGATGATTCCAGTTTTTTCAATTTGAGCTGCAGGGATGAATGCCTTCAATTTATATCTTTCCAGAAAGACATTATTTGCCAAAAAATTGTTGGCAGTATTATATTGTTTAAATATAACCGCAATTTTATTCGCGTTCACTCTGTGAATGGCCACTACTCCTTTAATTTCTGCCGTGAATATATGATTAAGGTAAATGGGACTTTTGTTGCCCAATCGTTCATTATTACTGCTTTCAACAAACACTTTGAATTCATATTTTGTAGAATTTTCAGGGTACAGTCTTTTATAGTTAGGTTTGAGAAAAGGTAAAAAGTTCAAACTTTCCTCACCACCGCCGCTAACATCATCATTTTCGTCCATTTTTCTGGCCCGCTTGCCCGAAGACCCCGGGCCTTTGGTGGCCGGGGGGATCTCACCCCCGGCCTCACTGTTTAACATTATATTTATTTACAAAACGATTATTTACAAATTATTAATCGAAATTTAACTATAATTTATACAAAAATATCAATTTTTTCCAAATCAGAAAATTTTAGCGTCCTTTCAATTCAAATTCCCGCCAAAGACAGATATTTTCGAATAAAACTTAACCCGTACAATGCCAACGGTTATCGTAATTGATTTATTCAGTTCGCGTGTCGTCTGCAAATGGAATTACAGTTGAAAGTACAACATACTATCACTTTAAATGGTTATTATATTGTAACTCGTTACTCGTGGTTGGTTGGTGACAGGTTTTTTGCAAGGAATTAGTTTAATAGTGGTTGTCGAGTGAAGGGTTAATATAATGCTTGGCTTATGTGGTTATTGGTAATTTCTGCAAGTTATGAGTTTTTTAACGAATATGGTTTTACTGATGTCGCTCTTGGATGCATGATGCATGACATAATATAACGTTTGTAATGAATTAAGGGTGGGTAAAGGTGAAGGCCCAAGTAATAAGTAGTGACAAGCCTATTGCCATCAACCAGGCAGAAATATAGACTTCGATTTTAGGTACTTTTTAGAATAAACCTGAACATCCGAGTTTTACCTACTTTATTCAACAAATTTTAATGTTTTGTTTTAGAAATGACTAATGTGTAATTTTAATTAAAGAAACAAAAAACAAATTTTCTTTACAAAACTACACTTGAAATACTAAATACCTTCTCAACACTTCCGCCACAATTTGAAACGTAATTAAACCAGATAAGTACACTTTTACCAAAGAAATCAGACCAGCAGCCAGCTCAAGCTCTAAATACTGGACTCGAAGTAAAAACGGTGGCTGACTATATTGGGCCGACAGTGTTAGGGAATGTTGTTAGCAACGCTCGCGCTGGTGGTCGAGCGAAGCAAGCCGTGAAAGCCTTATGGCGGTTGCACATTGTCGCGATAGTTTTCACGTAAGTAAACGCGACTGCGGAATAAACAGTTCACAATCTCTTCTTAAATTATCTATGGTTACAATACAACCATAGATTATATTTGTGGTTGCATCATCGTTTTTTTATTGCTACAACTCTACTACGGATGTAAAGTCTTTTCGCAGTATAGGTACTTAATTAGCGCTGGCTAATTATGTGGTTAGCTTTTGTTTTGTGTAAGTAAAGTTTTACAGGGGAAGCTTTCAAACTTCAGTTTAGTCAAATTAAGTATTAAATTTTATCTGTTAAATATTACGGTAATTTCAAAATAAAGAGCTGACTTAGTAAGCAGTAAAAAAGCTAAGACCTTAAATACCTACTTTAACAAATCACAATAGGATCATAATATGAATTGCGGTTAATTCGTAAAATAGTCAAGAAATTACCATTCACAATAGTAAGTAACTTCGACTGTGACCACTTTACGAATGTTAACGCAATTCATATTATTTTCCTATTATAAATCTGCTAAAGGGGCCATTTTAGACCCCCTGATTTTCACCAAAGTAGAGGTGACGCGAGAGTCGCGATGTGGATTTCGAACAACGTGATTGGCTGATTCCCGCGCGTCTAGTCTCAGCTTTAGTGGTAACCAGGCTTTAGCTATTTAATCAACCGATTGAGTATTTTCAAAGTAAGTACCGTAAGTTATTAGTGAAAACAAATAATTGTAGGTAATATGGAAATTGCTTATGTAAACTATTGAGAAGTTGTTACTTATGAGGTAGTAAACATTGTGTTAAACGAAGCTGTGAAAGTCCTTAGGAATTTTACACATTGGCGCGTCCAAGTCATGTCACTTCGGTCTACAGACATTTATTTGTGCTCATTCACCATGTCATGTAGTTTTTGTACTTTATTTATTTATTTACTATGGACGACTTACAGCTAAGGTAAATAGATTAAAAAAACAGTACTTATGTGAGAATGACAGCCAATTAAAAGTTGTCACAACAGCACCATACAACAACTACAACAACCAACAACATATTCAGTTGGATTATTATCTAAGTGCAAAAAATGTGGATTAATACTATGATGGCCATACTAATATTGTAAATGCGATAGTAACTCTCGTCTTTTACAATTTATTTTACGACCTAACGAATTTTGATGAAATTAGGTTCCTGGACTTCTTCGTTTTCGTTTGGTTAGTGGCTGACCTGGTAAGAGAATTTTTATGGGCATTTTACTTGGCTTTTAATATCAAGAAATATCTCTCAGGCATGTTGGTCAACTACCCTGGTAGATGACCAGGTTAGGGTATATATAACTTTTTAAAGGTAGTACTTTCCCATTGAATAATTTCTAACATACAAGTGGGCGGAGTCGTAGACAAAAGCTAGTTTACACTAGACGCTTAGACCTGCGTGGTCTCGCGCCTCGCCGCGTCAATGTGTACTAAGCCTAACAAATAAAAACAGGTGTGGCATGTTGTGGAACAATTAATTAGGCATCACTTGTACATCATGTTTAGATATCGCTACCAGCGAGCGTTGCGTGAATCCTATGTATTATTGTACACTCACAAGCATTAATGTATGCACTTAAGAAATTCGAGAGTGATTTTCTCGCGTAGGTAATAACTGATGCAACTTAAAAAGATCATTATACAGGTGTCCATTTTTCCTAGTCTGCGGAGGGTCAATGTGTATTATTTGAGGATGTGATAGAGACTAGTAACAACAAATCGCTTTCTCCATAGGACTCACAAAATAATCCCAATGCTTTTATGCCATTGGTACTCAAAACAGAAGATTTCCCAACTGTTTACATATTTCTGCACATAACAGTACTCCACCGTGCTGTCAGAATGTGAGAAAAACAACAAAATGACAGCTATTAATATCATAAACGGGATATTTACCATGTTTGATTTTGCTGCTTATCCACCCGTTGTATTGTAAGTATTTGTAAGTCGGTTATAATTGTAATTGTTATGGACTATGCCTAATGGCGGCGATCGCATTCACACCACGCTTTCAACGGCTCATCGCGGGTTTTTAATTTGTTTTAGTTCCGTAGTATCGGTGGGAAGTGGCGGTTTCGCTTACCTTTGTGAGATAGCTAAGTTTAAACGTAACATCACGCCTGTAATCCCCAAAGGGTTAGGCAGAGGTGTTCCTAATAGTATAGGTACACCCACATTTCACAAGTTATGTTTTTAAGTCCCATGTAGTGGGCAAGCCTATTGCCATCGACCGGGCACAAATCCAGACTTCGTGGCTGCTACTGAGTAATTCCTGATTGAATAACTCAATAACATTTTGTCCAACCCGAGAATCGAACCCAGGAACTCGTGCACAGCTAACGACTAAGTTTAAAGTATGATTATAAATCTGTTCTCAATCATTAGGTCATTGATTAACTTAAGTACATAATGAATTAATGATAGACAGGGCATCATGAACAAAATCTTCTGGCGCGTTTTGTTCTGACGTCAAACTTTGACAATTTGCGTTTGAAAGTGTTACTGAGACATGGAATCACAGTTTTCTATGGAATTTAATCTAATAGCCTCTTAAATCGTTTTATAACTGACGCAACTCAATGGATGATGCATAACTGTAAATAAAAAAAGAAAGTGATTGCCATTAACTCTTATATTTGCTATAAGAGCTGATGGTCTTCTTCTGATGATAACCAAGGCTTTTACTTTTTAAAGCTACTACATCAAATTAAAGACAAAAAGCAAAACTTTAATAGTTTTACAGTGTGTCTCTAGTATTTAAAGACGTCGAATTCCGTTCAAAAGTGTTATTGTGATTTTCTATCAGGAATTTCTCATTAGCAGCCACTTAGTCTAGATTTAAGCCCGTTTGATGGCAATAGGCTCTCCTCCTACGGGACTTAAATACCTACAACTGGTTAAAGGGGATAGAACCGATGTGGCATATCAACCTGCCCGCCATTTTGTTTGTGGTCATTGTACTAATATGTCGATATTTACCTTCAAATATCTCGGTAACGTGACACTTTGGGGTACCGTGTTACTGGACATTTTTTGTTCGTCTATATGTCCTCTATCCGTATATACCACTTTCATCGTGGGCCGCGATTTCGAAAATAAATCAAAATGGCGGTGGGTCGATATGCCAGCGTCCATACAAAAAAGTTCAAACCCCTTTGGGTGTACCTCTGCCTACCTGGATTACAGGCGTGATGTTAGGTATGTCATTAAAGTAGAGATAAAAAGAAAAAGTATAAAACATAATTTTCAGTTTCTCTACTTTAGTATTCCAAGTCGTCGCGTCCCTTCATACTCAACTAACGACGATATCAGCAGAAGCCGTGATAAGCGAAGACATTATCGTTTTGTTTACATATCGAGTTACCCGCCGCGCCCACAAGATGGCGCCGTAACCGAATTACTTCTGTCTCACCGGCTAGTCGACGATACAGCTGATTATTCGTCAACCAACTTATCTGTGCGGGTGTTCAAATACGGAACTAAATTAAATGTACCGAAATTGACAAATTGATGTGTATTTTCTTGACAAGCAGTGCCAACAAGAACTGCAAAGTTAAAGTGGTCATACTGTGGTGTTAAGGATTTTCAAACATATCTTCAAAGCGTTAGGGAGCAATTTCAAAATAAAGTGTACCCTGCTGTAAAATTCGATTTAATTTTTTAGGTGTTTTTTTTATTTTATTTGACCATAATATTATAGGTAATATCGTTTATCATGCAGAAAAATAAAAAGAAACGCGGAATTCGAGGCATTTTCCCGATAATATCGAAACAAAACAGACTTTGTGGCGGAATTGGTTCCGTTGTGTGACTAGATTTAAAAGCAAAATTAAAGAAAAGTGTGACATTAATATAGCTTTTTCAAATTTATTTAAACTAATAATACATGTAATTAATTGATAAATCAAAGAAAATAACCTTAGCTTCAAGGATTAACACAAAATGAATGTTTTATATTCGGTTTTGTGACTCTGTCGCTTATTACTTGACTATTTTTTAATTTTACTCCAAAAACATAATATTTTACTTAATATTGTGTAGCTTTTTCGTAAAGTAATATATTAACTGTAAACATATTTGTGGCCGCACATATTTAAAAGGTAAAAAATTATGTAATTTCATAGATTTAACTGTTCTGCATCAATTTCAAGGGACAGTGACAAAATGGAAGTCTTAAAATCATAAGGCTATACAAGCTTTACGCATTCCGACCTGTTGTGACTTGCAGTTCCGTTAAATGTCACCGTAGAATAAGTCACATAACGGAGGTCACATAATGCTACCTTCTTATAGTTTTAAATTGTTTAAAAATTACCCATCGTACTTAGCACTATTAACTTTTTGTTATCAAATACTATACAAATCTTGCTATGTGTCAACAATAACAATAATTAAAGAAAAGTGATTTATAATAGTAAAACTTGGTCACATACCTGAGCAAAGAAATTGAAACACCGGCACACTTAACAATACGTCCGCGCTGGTCACAATTAGTTTGACAATGAAAGCAAAATGGCGTCTCTCGATGAAGGACGATATGATGTGTTGCCATTTTGTACCGAATACTTTCCACGATTAGAATATTTTTTGCAAAAACGAGCGGTCACAAACGGAATGTTCCGGTTAGCTAAAATTTGCGATTTAAGTTTAAATTTATTAAAAAAAAAAACTATTTAAATAAAAAGAAAATTGATACTTCTAACTGATAAATTCGACTTTCAAGAATTCAAATTATATTTATAAACCACTCCCAATACACGAAAGTTTTTGGAAATCAAAGATTTTCTGACCCTAGTTGGGAAGGGGACAGGTAAATTTGATGGTCTTCAATATAAAAAAAAAATTATAAGTTTTATATTTAGTAAAGTAACAACAAACCTACAATTTATATATGTTTTTAAAAATATGTTTCTTTCAATTAAATTAATATACTCTGCTAGAAGTAATTCATCACAAAAAAATAAATGAACAAAGTCGAGGGACAAGGCAAAAAACGCGGGTACAATTTTTTTTGAAATTGCTCGGTTCAAGGTTGATTGGGAAAATTTTACAGTTTCAGGTAGTTTGATGTGCTACGGACCTTTCAGTTATTTTTCATTTTTGACTTTGCGTCACTGTCGAAGCAACAGTGAACTCTAGTTTCAACGAAATAAAGTTGCTATTAGAATGCTGCCAATGACAACTCTATTAAGATTGCAGAGATCTTTCAGTGATACTCGGTACACTATGGTTGTAGTCAGAGGCAAAATGATTAGTTGTAATACTAATTACTGGGTCAAAGTATTATTGGGTTAACAAAGTATTTGGGTATAGCCACGGAGACTGGAATTGTGCTCGGTTGATGGCAATAGGCGCGCCAACTATTACGTGGTACTTACATAACTGGCGAAATATGTAAAGAAAGAAAGAAAGAAAGATAAAGGTATGTTGGGGTCGGCTTCCTTCCAATCTAACCGGTTGCAGCTGAATAGGTACTTACTTACCGGTATTTTACATGGAGCGACTGCCTATCTGACCTCCACAACTCAGGTATACCTTTGCCATCCAGAATCAAAAGATTGAACCATATTTTAACCCAAAGGTTGACTGGTAGAGAACGCCTTTTGGCATAAAGTCAGCCTATGTAGGGGTACCTACCATCTTTGAGTTTTACATGCATATAAATACAAAATTTTTTAAATAATTTATTTATTTATAAAAAAAACGCGAACCTATAAATAGCCGTATCTCCGACGTTATCAATGACAAATCTACCGTAATACCAACACCCAAAGTACACAATCGCGTGTCACGGCCCACGTTATGTGATAATGTGCTATAATTAACACTGTATATTTTGTGTCACTGTAATAGGCGGTTTGTATGTCCTATCCTTATAACTTTATTTTACCTCGAAAATGAGCCTTATTCATAAAGTTCTAGAGTTTATTTAAAAAGGTAAATTTGTCATGAAACGACCGTACACACAGTTTAACAAATTGCCACTTCTACTATTGTTTGTTTTTTTTTCGCTGATCTATGATGACTATGGAATATTGTGGTCAGTCTAGCTAGTGCATAGGTGGTCTCTCATAAATAATTACTAAGATTTTTTTTCAGAATTCTATCGTGAATTAGGTAAGTACCTACAAAATATGAGCAAAGCAACTCAAACTACCACGTACGTCATAGACCAAAGACGCACATGGAATACAGGGAAAAATAAGATATAGATTAATCATATCTTTTTTTTTTTTTTTTTTGTCATTTTCAGTTGGTACCTGTGTTGTTTTATATTTATTTTAAAGTGCATAATATTATAGTGCACTTCGACTAAGTTTGTAATGTTTTCCTATATTTTATCCCACTCATTGTTGAGAAACTAAACAAAATAAATAAATAAGTATTAAACTCCTAATAGGCGCTCACTTATTTACTTATCTAAGTTAGTAGTATATAGAGACTTAGGCAGCTAGAATGTTAATAGCTATTGCCAGCTGTCTAATGTTAACTATGCTGTCTTGTCTCACCATTTGTAGTCCAGCCGGTCTGGACTAGGTTGACAAGCCTGTTGATTTTTAGCTGTCATTGGTTTTTAAATGATGTTTTTTCTTTGTTTTATTGCTAAATGTTCCTGCTCCTGACATCGATCACACCTCAAAGTTGATAAAAAATTAATAATCTAATAAGTAGTAATTAATTTAAAGTACCTACTTAGGTATAATAGGGGATTACTTGCGAAAAGCTTAATAGATAACGGTTGATGGCAAACTTTGAGTGTTACTAACAATCACGTTTCACTTAAGCTTCTAAGAAATAATGTAACTTGAGCATATTATTATTGAAATTGGTTTATTTCTCAGTGAAAAACTTTTATATTATTCAAAAATACATAATAGTAGTTTTGAAATTAAAAAATATAACTTATCTAATGTTGTCCTAGTAAACTCTAACACATGGTCACTCTAGTCTTTACTAGGAACATAATTAGTTTCACTAGACTTTAACATCAAAGACTATCGCAAGTTTATTAAAACCACTTGTTATGCAACTATCTCTCTCTCATTCTCATAGCAAATAACGCGTAATAGAAAGGGACAGCATTCTTCGGAATCGGTTGTATTTGTATGATGCATGTTGTAGGCCTTGTAGGGTAGAAGATGGTTTTCAAAATGGGAAGAAACTGTAGAAATATAATTCTCATTTGTTTTTGGGACGCGCTCTCGAATGGATGGACAGTGTAAAAGATGATATGGCAAGAAAGAATGCGTCTCATGAGATGACGAGAAATAGAGAAGTATGGGAGAAGAAGACATGCTGCGCCGACCCCAAATGAATTGGGATAAGGGAAAGTAATGATGACGCTCTAGAAATATGAATAGGATACGGACTACCAATCTAATGATAGGTAGGTATATTAAGAGCTTATGGTACCTCAAACGCGAGTTTTATAATGCGTAAAAGTATATGATTCACTGCAGTAATCACCATCAGAAAAATATATGATATTCTTCAGGATATAGGCTAGTGCCATAGTGTTGTGAAAACATAATACAACTAACTTTGCTCGATAGAAAAAAATCGCGAAGATACCTCTAAATATTTCTTTTAAGGACGCTGTTACATTTTCGATCAACTCATGTTTAGGTAACTAAAGTCGCTCAAAGCAAGGTCTCACAATAGCGCTCGGTTTTATACCTCCTATAAATAATCTTGATCTTTGATATTATTTTTGAATTGTATTGAAATAGAATTTGGTAGATTACTTGGAACTTTGAAAACGCATTTGGTAATTGTTAATTATTAGTATCGTCGTCATGATAAGTAGGTTAGTATTTTCAACCGAGTCGAAAAAAAAGAAGGTGCTGTATTTGTATGTATCCGCGATTTTCCCAAAAGCTACTGATCCGATATCAATCGTTCGTTCGTTTCGTTGATAAATGCATATTGTGTTTTTAAGGAAGGTTTTACTGTAAAATATGATTATAATATAATAATAATAATAAGTTTATTTATTTCTCTCACAATGGTTTTGTAGCACGTTTTGAACACTATAATATTCACATTGTGAGAGCTGGTGCCTGAAGTAGGTTTCAAAAAAACCAGGTCACCAGGATTGGAGATCTTCCGAAGTAGAAGATGGAACTCTTCAATAATATAGACAGCAAATGACTCACGATAGCTGTGATCGTATGATATATGATAGTGTTTTCGCCATTTCATAATATAATATCACGCTTGTTCGGGTTTAAGGGGCAAACAGATGTACACCCAATATATGGGGTACCTACCAACCAAACTTAATGAAAAAGAACAACCGGTACCGACAGCGAAAAGAAAAATACGCTACCTACGTGAAATAACCATGTGAAATAAGTAGGTACTTAAAATGAAATAGGAATTTCAATTCCAAACCTCTCCGTCGAAAGCTTGACCTGACCCATCCATTTCCAAACCTCACCGCCGACAGCTTGACCTTACCCATCCATTTCCAAACCTCACCGCCGACAGCTTGACCTGACCCATCAATTTTCAAACCGCACCGCCGACAGCTTGACCTTACCCATCCATTTCCAAACCTCATCGCCGACAGCTTGACCTTACCCATCCATTTCCAAACCTCACCGCCGACAGCTTGACCTGACCCATCCATTTCCAAACCTCACCGCCGACAGCTTGACCTTACCCATCCATTTCCAAACCTCACCGCCGACAGCTTGACCTTTCCCATCCACTTCCGAACCTCACCGTCGACAGTTTGACCTGACCCATCCATTTCCAAACCTCATCGCCGACAGCTTGACCTTATCCATCCATTTCCAAACCTCACCGCCGACAGCTTGACCTTTCCCATCCACTTCCGAACCCCACCGTCGACAGCTTGACCTGACCCATCCATTTCCAAACCTCACCGCCGACAGCTTGACCTTACCCATCCATTTCCAAACCTCACCGCCGACAGCTTGACCTTTCCCATCCACTTCCAAACCTCACCGTCGACAGCTTGACCTGACCCATCCATTTCCAAACCTCACCGCCGACAGCTTGACCTTACCCATCCATTTCCAAACCTCACCCCCGACAGCTTGACCTTACCCATCCACTTCCAAACCTCACCGTCGACAGCTTGACCTGACCCATCCATTTCTGAACCTTGTCAACAAACTGCTTAACCCAACCCATCCAAATCCCGGTCGTACCCAACAATTTCTAAATCACATTCTAATAATAAAAGTATGAAACTCGTACATACTTTTATCTCAGTCCTAAAAAGTTTCAACTCCTTCCGGTCGTCGGTTGCCGTGGTAACCGTACACTAAAATCTTTTTCTATCACGTTTATCGTACGTATTTTTTGCGAGAGAGCGATACAACCGTCCTTCCACTAGCGCTGCTGAGCGCGGAATGATGAACCGGGAGCGAAAAATGTATGAAGAAATTGGCAAATGTTTTTATTATAGC
This sequence comes from Diarsia dahlii, assembly GCA_949775195.1. Classification (NCBI taxonomy): domain Eukaryota; kingdom Metazoa; phylum Arthropoda; class Insecta; order Lepidoptera; family Noctuidae; genus Diarsia; species Diarsia dahlii. Next base: position 5,232,901 of record OX459210.1, on the reverse strand, counting down.
TAATAATTGAATAAAAAAATTTATATAAACAAAAAAAATATATCTCAACATCTAAAGGACTATATTGTACCGCAATTTATAATAATTTTGGAGATATAATATGCTGTAAATTTACCTATAATGGTACCTATTCGGACCCTACTTTTTTACATTTTCTGCGATTATTGTGATGGGAAAAACGTATTTGTGCGATTTTTTTGTATGACGTCATACAATTTTTCTGATGCCAATCTGGAGACGAATAAATTATCTTTAAATTAAGACCATGATATCTTCACATTTGTGATTGCTTATACGTTAAAATGGTACCTGAAAACCACTGTTATTTGTAGAAAAATGTTTTAGCGTCCTTAACGATTAAAAACCATACTAAAATACATGTCATCGTTCTGATTTTTTTGCCAAATAATTCTACAAGCAACATACTAAAGTCATAGTGTTTTACTTTTTTAATCCAATCAATAGTTTTTTTTGTAAATCGCAAAATACCACTAATTTCGTACTATTCGGCCGCAGCGAAAGACGTAACAACCGCTTTGTAGTGCAAGCTGATTAGAACTTTATTCTAACAGTGTTTCAAGCGAAGTTTGAACCACCGCAAATAGGGTTGCTAATCTGAGGTAGCATACGCTCTTAAGGCTGAGTTGCACCAAAAAAGTAGTTAAAGTTAAAGTTTGTGTCAAATGACACGTCAAACAAACATCAAAACTTCAGTTTTGTATCGGACAAGACAACAATGAGTTGCGCTATTTGACAAATAGTTAAATGACGTCATAACTTTAACAGTAACTGCAACCGCTCACTTTCCGCTGGTTAGTGTTATAGTTTGTGTTAAATTGTTTGTCAATTTTATTGTCAAACGCGTTGAATACTCGCAGAAACCAGTTCTGATAACGAAAGCGATGAAAAGAAAAGTGTGATTACCTAGAGCCGATCGTTTTTCCACATGGAACGACGAATGTTTCTTGCCAAGATTTCGAGTCTCTAAAAACGTAGCTTGGTGGCTGACTATACGATTGCATTGCTTAAGGCGTAACAAGGATATTCATCGTAGGTAATTGTTCAACCAAAAAATAATACGTGCTATAGACAAAGCAATAAATATAATAGGTACTTACTTTTTTTGAATGTTTGCAAAAAAAAAATTGTATATACATATAATTAAATAAGCAGTACCTTTGTGCTCTTCTATTTGTTACGTTTTTATCCTTTTTTTGTATTTTGTGTGTGCATAAATAAATAAATAATTTTTCTATACCCCTTAAAGTACAGTGCGATCAAATTATCTTGTCAGCTCTGAACATAGGCTTTGCGAAATTTTACGCATGTAAACTTGGGAATAAAACTGTTATTGCCAGATAAACCAATACTTAAACGATCAGAAAATATCTAATTTAAACAGTGAGAAATACAAATAAAATAAATATCATAACACTTTTATACATTAGTTGTAACAAAATGACCTGCACGAAGTTCGGAGCTGCCAAGATAATTTGATCGCACTGTACTGTCAAATTTGACACAAACTTTAACTTTAACAACTTTTTTGATGCAACTCAGCCTAAGTCTTTTAATACTGCGAGCAGTTTCAATTTCAATATTGCAAAGTACTTGCAAAATACCCTCGTCGGTGCAATGATCAGAAGCACGACTGCTTAATGTGGAGTCCAAAATTTGGTACTGGGAATTATTTTGGGGTTTAATATCTTATTATCAGTAATTATGGATAATGGTAACAGCCACAGGTTCAAGCAAAATAACTGAAATGATTGTAATATTGAGTAAAAATATCCAAAACCAACAGATAATAGAGGCTAACGGCCGAGCTTGAGATAAGCAAATTAATTCATTAAATGAAATCTTTATGTTCGCATGATCTCTGGACTTACGAATCGGTATAAAAGTCAAAACACAATCTACTATATCATACACCACCCAGGAAGACAAGAAGAAGAAATTCGTAAGTGGGTAGTACACACGAGGTAGGTATAATACAATCACGCTATATCAGCTATATGACCAGTTTATGCAGATCTCTTATTGTACCGGGTAATCTATAGAAAGCGACGCTATGTTATAATGAAAATGTATGGATTGATGTGTCGCCGTGTGTACCACACAGTGTTTTTTTTAATGCGATGTTTTTACAACGGTCAAAATCAGCATGCCTAAGAGATGTCTCGACGGCAAGTTAGAGGTCTCTGGTAATAAGAACCCTGACACCAGGTCAGTAAGAAAGAACGCTGGAGCTAGGGCGATGCGAGTTGGAAATGAAACTTCGCTTTTCCGACGGAAGGCTTTTGGATAACTTTATCCCAGAACCTTAGCTAACGAACTTATAAAATTTTAATTAACACCATGTTTTTGCAAAAAAGGTTAATGCAAATGAGTTTAATTCGGTTTTACGCCAATAATTAGCGAGGTTTAAAAACCGTCCGTGCAGGCATGAGAGGAATATCGAATAGTTCGTCTGTTTTATCCGGCGTCGAACTATGAAAATTATTTTATGCTTTAATTATGATTGCCTTTTCTTGGGAGACCACGACTTGTGCATAATGTATGTTAGTAAGTTCTTAGTAATAAACACACAATACATAATAAGTCGTTACCACTGGCGCCTATGTGCCCTGCCAAAGGACCTGTATAATTATTATTATTATAATTACTTAAATAAATATCGAATGCTACTTCTGCCTCAACTCTATATACTTTCACTGAGGCTTATGTTTTTCAACGCGTGGGTTGCAACCCCCCTACGACCCTCTCTCTCCCTTTTCCAGACACTTCTACCGGCTGCTATTGATGGAAGACCAGTTCTCGGTGGAACAAGACAAAGTAAAATGGTGTCGGCGTAATCAAGGAAGCAGAGGTCTTAAAATCTGTAGGAGTAGCATACTCTTGTAAGATTGAACGATTTTTTTTCTAAGCTTCTACGTAAGAGGTAATCTTCGAAACTCCTGATCACTAACGGGTTTCACTAACGGGAATCTACATTATCCCGTATGCACTTGTGACATCTGCCAAATAAATATTATGTTTTCTTTCTGCCTCTCACAAGCTACGTTTAAACGTTCCCGTGGGTTAAATTGTCGTCCAAAACTGGTGCGAAGCCGCGTGCTAAAGCTAGTTAATAATTATTTTCGCGTCTTGGGAGTCCAAGACTTGTACATGTGTATCTTAGTGAGTTCTTAGTAATAAACACAATACATGATAAGCCATTAGGTGGCGCCTATGTGCCCTGTACAGGACCTGTATTAATTACTTAAATAAACTACACGAGATGGCCTCAAATTAATAAATCTTGTCGGTGATAAAATGGCCGTCCAATAATATTTGTATAATTGACGTGTCGCCATATTGTTTGATCGTTAGTATTGGTTCTGTCGTGTTAATTATAGATGGTTGTGGTACGGTCAGCAATAGAAGTAGCTTAACATTTCTGTATTTTAATTGTTTGATGTCAGAACTCCAGCTATTAATTGTAATGTTTTAAAAGATTGTTCTTTTAAATATTCCTTACTCTTCAATAACTTGTTAGTTACGAGTAATATGTAACAAGTTTTTATTGAAAAACCTGCTTTGAAATTTTCGAGTAGTGTTTTTCTATTTCTGATGCTGACTGTGAACACTATGTTTTCTCATCGGTGGTATTTGTGGATATAATTATTATTTAAAATCGATCTTCTAAAAATAAACTGATCACGACAATATAACAACTTTAATACCAGAAGGGTTAGGCAGAGTTGCACTTACCGAATAGTAAGTACGGTCTACACCCACATTTTGCCCGTTTATGTTAAGGTGGATGTTCCAGGGTAGCCCGCGAAATTCAAATTTTCTTACGTTTTTAGCGATTTGCAGGCCAGTGCTAGGTTGTATGTTAGTGAAAATATGATTGATGATGATATAATAGGGGCCGCGCCTATAGTTTCGACTGGGCACAAATCACTCTGTGGCTGCCTACTAAGAAATTCCTGGTGGAAAACTCAGTAACACTATATTATTGGTACACACGGCTACACATCAAGCTATACAAAACCAGTTAATCTTGGCCTCACTTTACTAGATCTTTTCGCACAATGAACGATCAGATTATACTGGTTTTGTATAGCTTGATGTGTAGCCGTGTGTACCTATTTTTTTTCTTTTTAATTGTTTTGAATACCATTTATATTTACATTCAAATTACTATCGATAGAGTTGTTACTCCAACCGCATAATTTTATTAGCTCAGTAAAATAATAACATAATTAGTTTTATATTATAATGCTCTATCACTTGGTTTTACTCGTTTTTCTATTCTCTCTATTTGAGGTCCTGGGTTGGATTCCCGGTTCCTTAAATTTTATTGGATTTTTCCATCAGTTTATCAGTAGTAGCCATGGAGCCTGGATTTATCACCGGTTGATGGCAATAGGCTTGCTCCCTATTACATGTTACTTTAATATAACTGGCGAAATGTGGGTGTACCTAATAACCTCTGCCTAACCCTTCGGGGATTACAGGCGTGATGTTATGTTATCTATGCTTACACCCTTCTAGTATTTATAGTTTACTAGCTGATGCCCGCGGTTTCAACCGCGCGGATGTCGGTTATCGCGACCAAAAGTAATATTTTCAACCCCTTGAATATATATACTTTTTTTTAAAGTAGCCTATGTCCTTTCTCGGGTATCAAAATATCTCCATACCAAATTTCATGCAAATTGGTTCAGTGGTTTAGGCGTGAGAGTTACTTTCGCATTTATAATATTAGTATAGTAAGTATAGTATTAGTATAGTATGGATGGTTGATCACAGATAGCACTAAATCTTCGTCAGACATACTCTTATCTACTAGATAATGTTTACATGTAATGAGTAAAATGTATATGTTTCGTATAAAATATTGCTATTGGACAAATTGTATCAGCTGTTTATTTAAAGGCCAAATAAACATGGCCTTTATATTCTAGCTTCAAATGAGCCGCTCTAACATAACATAGCATTACGACTGTTATCCCTGATGGATCAGATAGAAGTGTCCCTTTATCATTATCTCATCTCGTCAGTTTATTCAAGTCCCATTTAATAGGAGCCAAGCATATTTCCGTCAACCGAGCATAAATTCAGACTCAGGACTACTATTGACCCCGTTGGGGCTGCGGATTATCGAAAGAGATGACGTGGCCTCGGCACAAGGGCGAAGAAGGAACATGGGTTGGTTTTTAGTCAGTAGAAGTCTGACACTCCCCTTCGCTCTGCCCAAGAGCGGGGAAGGTTATTTGGTGATTTTCCACCCACCAAAAAAAAAATCCGTATGGTGTCGGACGCAAAGAATAGCACCATCCCATATCTTCCCGTGGGTGTCGTAAGAGGCGACTAAGGGATGTACCAGAGAATGGGCAGCAGCGTACTCTGTGCTTTTTGTATCGACCGTACTGCGATCGCCAACCCGCCTGCCAAGCGTGGCGATTATGGCAAACCCCCACTAAGCAAAAATTACACTTAGGGGAGGCCTATGTCCAGCAGTGGACGTCTTTCGGCTGAAATGATGATGATGATGAAAAAAAAAAGGACTACAACGTAATCTGTGCTACTACTGACAAGTTGCCGATTGAACAACCCAATAACACTTCGGCGCAGCATGTCTTCTTCTTCCATACTTCTGTATTGTCTCGTCATCTCAGCAGTCACCTCCTTTCTAGCCATATCATCCTTCACACAGTCCATCCATCGTTTGTTTGGTCTTCCTCTACTCTTAAAGACATTTACATTGAAATTACCACCTACTTACTGTCAAATAAAAATCCAGGAATAATAATTATGACAGTAAGAGTCATAACGATGCGAGACACACGAGACCGGTCATTATAGCGACACTTTGGGGAGGTCTATGTCCAGCAGTGGACATTTTTCGGCTTAAATTATGATTTATCTAGCTGATGCCCGCGGCTTCGTCCGCGTTAATGTCGGTAACCGCGACCGATGTCGGTTATCGCGACCAAAAGTAATCTCTTCATCCCTCCCTTTCAACCCTTTTTTCGCACCAAAGGTGAACGCGCACCCAATATATGTCCGGAATAAATATTATTCTTTTTTTTTTGCAATAAAAACTATCCTATGTCCTTTCTCAAGTTCCAAACTATGTCTGTACCAAATTTCACACAAATCGGTTCAGTAGTTTAGGCGTGAAGCAAAGACAGACAGACAGACAGACAGAAAGACAGACAGACAGAGTTACTTTCGCATTTATAATATTAGTTAGGAAAAGTTAGGAAATAGTTAGGAAATTAGGAAATAGTTAGTAATTAGGAATAGTTAGGATCATCATCTGTCTAGCTTTTTCCTAACTTATTGGGGTCGGTTTTCAGTCTTGAATACTATAGTATTTTACATGAAATTACTACATGACAAAGAGTGAAATAAAAATCCAGCTTGATTTTGACAGCTAGAGTTATAAGTTCATAACCGATGGCCATTTTGCGTTACTAAACAGACAGACAAACCTACCCACCTTTACAAGTATAGTTCATAGTAAGGACAAGACAGCGTTGTTAGTATAATGATAGGTTTAGCTATAAGTATTTTCGACTCCTGCGCAGTGATTAAGTTATTATGAACAGGCCGTGTACGGAATGTTAAGATCAATTTATGGATAAATTGTTAGTTTTACATTAATTTATGAGTCTTGCCTATAAAATTGTTTTGTACGCAAGTTGTGTCTTATGTAAAGATATTTTAAATATACTTACGATGTAAGACAAATGAGAATAAAATTGTAATTTGCTTGTTAGAATCGAATTGGTCTTTGCTTGCTCATTTATTTCCAGTGTAATATAACATGAAGCTACCCCCGAACGGTATTTTTTTTTTTATTGGGACAAGCCCGCCACACTATTCCCAAACCACTGTAACTCCTGTTAGCCAGAATCAACAGTGGCGACCACAAGAAAAGCGCCGAGACAATGAAGCTCGACGAAGTCCCAGAGAAGCGATTTAACTGTCTTGGATCCCGCAACGAAATTAATCAGAAAAGAATAGCGGAGGAGTAGAAAAAAAAAAAAATCCACTTCCCTCCATATCAGCAGGAGACAGAACAGAACAAGGCCAATAGGCACACAGGGACGTATACAACTGGGATAAGCCCCGAACGGTAAGGCAGATGTGTACTCATTAGTTCACCCACATTCCGCCAATTATGTTTAAGTCCTGTTTGATTGGGCGCGACTCTATTGCCATCAACCTGGCACATATTCAGACTATTTCAGACTCAGTGACTGCTATTTCCAAATTCCTAATAAACTTTGCCTAACCTGGGAATCGAACCCAGGACCTTATAATCAAAGTGTATGAAAATTGATATTATTTTTTTATTTTATATTTTGATATTACCGAGGTTCTAAAGCCTATATGAAGTCAGAAAATATCATTGCCTTAGCTTAGAATATGACTCTCAACCTCCCGGACCCAGCCAGTACAATAACCGAAACACAACAAAAAAGTTTGCATGCGCAAAGAGGTCATATCTGTAGAGGACGTAAGCAAAAAACTAAGCATGTCATCTATCTAATCAAATATTAGTCTATTACCACCTGTCATTTAATGACATGACAGTTAGTAATGACATTGCACACCGTGTCACGCCACTTTATGTGTCTGTAGTGATTATATGCGCATGGGCAAGTCTGGTTAGACAAGCTACTGTTATTTCGAGCCATTTGGGAGATTCAGAGGCAGATACCTAGAGAAACGCCTACCTGGGTACTATCAGATTTCCGGTAGTTGATGTAGCTCATGTATTTTTGGTATTTGATTAGCAGTCATCAAAAGTTTTTCAAAGGTCTTGACGAAGATTTGTATTGGCTGCACTAATAAGGAAAGGAAAAAAAACGATTGATAGATTTTGGGAACGAATGTTGTGTCTAGAAAGAGGATAAATATGAAGAAAATAATTTTCGCTTAAACCAAATATCATAAACCTGTTGGGGTCTGCTTCCAATCCAACCGGCCCCCCTATTGCGTATCTTTTTAACGTCAGTGGCTATCAGAAATGTCCATAGATTAACTGTAAATTAGTTATGGTTTGGTACATTTTTTTCTTAAAAACTCACCATTTGACAGTTATTTGATAGACATTATAAGTTATCCACTGTCATTAAAAGATACACAATAGCCCTGCGGATGTAGCTGAATACCAGTATATACATGTAGTGACTGTCTATCTGACCTCCACAATTCAGTTAGTACTGAATTTCGGGCCACACTGTAACGTCTGTCATTTGACAGACGTCAAAATTCTACGTTTCGTTCATCTAGAAACTAGCTTTTGCCAGCGGCTTCGCCCGCGTGAAAATGACGATTTTCCATACAAACTTTCATCCCCTATTTAACTATTAGGGGTTGAATTTCAAAAAATCCTTCCTTATTCATTGTTTACATTATAAAGGGAACCTCTGTGCAAAATTTCAGCTTTCTAGGTCCAAGGGTTTGGGCTAGGCGTTGATGAGTCAGCCAGTCAGTCGGGACTTCTCTTTTTACCCGACTACGGCGAAGCCAAAAGGAAGGGTAATGATTTTCAATTATATAGATGACATACACGCACCAAGTTAGCGCGGTTTGAGCTACAGATCTGGGTAGAATAATTTGCCATTATGTACAATACTACTTATTTATAGCTTAAGGGTAATGTAAAGGACAATAACCTTAAGCAACTGTCACTCGTGGGCGGTTTAGAGGTAATAAGAGGTTGACGAGATCAATTTTATTCCGATCACTGATCTACCACGCCAATTTTCACTTAGTAGGTACCTACTTACTTAGAGCACAAAAGATAGGTTATTTGTGTTCAATATCTTCTCTGGAAGAATAATATTCATAAATACATTGTGCATTAAGTCAGAGACTCCGATGGCTGCTACTGAGAAATTCCTGAAGCAAAAACCCAATAACACTATGCCCGACCCGGGAATCACAAAACAAATCCCGGACCTCATGCTCAGGAGGAGTCGAGGTAGTTCAACTCAAAACCCAACTTTATCTTCAATTTATTTCATTTCCCAACCGGAGTTCCGTGAATGGTAGTAATGGTAGTTGTAGGGATTCAGTTTAAATTAAACACCTCTTGGCGTTTTACCCGGCAATGGCGGCAAATAAATACACTTCTAGTGAAGAAGTCTACAACAGGAATTTTCAAAAAGTTGGTGCTTCTAGACAAACCCGGCCAAGAGCGAATCGGACTTGTAAACAATGAGTTCCGTACCACTGTCCATGTCGGTACAATATTTCACACTAAAAACCCTATTATAATATCATTGCTAAAAACGCGTTTCTTGTTTGGGTACATTTTTAATTTAATACCACGCTTATACAGGCTGAGAAGATGATGATTTTATGAGTTTTTTTTTGTAGTAAGGGATATTTTCATTATAAATTATTTGTTGTTTTAATAATTATAACAAGACGGACAGGCAACCAAGCCTAATAAGGGAGCTCCGACCGTTGGCTCCCTTCGAGTTCGAAACAAAAAAAAAAACAAGAAAAATAAAAATACTCCTAGTAGGTACACAGGAGTTTTTGGGGAAAAGTTTTGGGTAAGTACTTCTTTCAAAGGTTTCGAGGGAGGCGCCTTCGACAAAAAACCGTCCATCACTTTACACTAAATTTCGGAGACTTGCAAACGCCTTTGATGTTTCGAGTGTTACCCTTTCTTACGGTTCCTGTTTTTCTTTTTCGTGTTTCATTGAGTTTCCTTCGAGTGAACTTATTTTTTTCGTATTTTGATCTTTTTCAGTCTATTTGTCGTTTGCTCTACATTTTTATAGAAATTGCATTTAGGTAAATGTTACGGTATTTACTTATGTTTAGAAATTTTTGGCTTGAATTTTGTGAGACGATCTGGAATTCTGGACGTGGACGCGGAACAGTAAAAGAGTTCTTGGGGAAGGCCTTTACCTAGCAGTGTGAAAGTAAAGGTTAAGAAAAAGAAAATCTATCTAAGAGCTACGCAGTAAACACCAATTAATTACATGGTTTATGAAAATTGTTTTGTACAAGCTCAGAAGTAGATTGAAATGAAGACGCTTGCTATGAAAAAAGTAAATTCTGATAACTTATTACAGTTCTTCAGTCTAGATGTTTTAATTTTGTTTATTATTATTGAAGTGTCCTCATTATTTGCGTCGCATGATTTTGCATTTATTAAATTCATTCATAAAAATCAGTTGATACCTAATAATTATGTAAAAATGGATGATTAAAATATGAATGAAATGACTCATCGAAAATAATTAATCTTCTTTAAAATAGTTCGAAGAGTTCCTTGACCTACAATAATTAATGCACTTTTAAGTAAGAATTGTATTAAGTATTTAAAATAAGACTTACGTGATTAAAAAAATAAAATAAAACTTTAAGTAGGTTACGGGTTTTTTTCAAAACTTAAATATTTGCAATTAAGTTGCAAAACCAATACCTTTTCAGGTAGGTAATATTTTATTGTTTTATTTGCCGTTAATTTGCTTTACCACCGAGAAATCAATAATAAAGTTGTCATTTTTTGCCGTTTTTGGATCGATGTTAAGTTGGTTAAGCATTAATTCTTCGCCCGAAATTTTTTTTACAAAACAAAAACATATAGGTACCTACTGTGCAAGTACCTACATATAAATTATTTTAACAGAAATCCAGAAAAGAAAATGTAGATACATTTTCTTTTCTCGCTAAATTCTCAACACATTTCTACAGCTTCCTTCTCAAATAAACTCTTAGAAAGCTCAGAAATCTCGACTCCTTAAACTAATTTATTTGCGAAAATTAGAACTAAAGTTATGAGAGCTTCAGTACCGACACCGACCAACTTATTTATTTAAAACTCTACTTTGTTAAGATCGGCATTTATTTGAAAATAGTCCTGTATTAGGTAGGTACCTACCTAGATCATAATAAAAGATTTCTGTTTTTTTTTCACTGTAGACAATATACCAAAGATAAACTGAAATGGTAAAGGGTTACTAAGTAAGTAAGATACCTATGTTTGAGCAGTGTTTTAATACTCTTTTGTACTATTAACAATCTGAAACTCCAGGAGAGAAAGAAAAACTTTATTATTCAACAAAATATATGACGCAAAAAGTAGCTTTAGTGCTGCCAGTTAGCAATTTTTTTTATTCCTGAAAAATTAAAAATTATGTAAGTAGGTATTAAGTACCTATCTTGTATTTTTGTTCTAATGCTGTCCAGCGTTGAAGGGTTAACTAGCGTATTGTTTTAAATGCGTAGTGAAGTGTCATTATTACTCATTAGCAAAGACATTCAAATATTTACGAGCGATGAACGGGATAAGACGCAGAAAATCTAAATCTTGTCACTACTTAGTAGGTATTGCATAGTAAATATGTATGTAAATATGTCAGGTAGAATTCGTGTGTCAAAATCCAAAATGTTCGGGATCATTTTTGTGAGACAATATTTTCTATGTCCGCTCTATAAGTCTGACCTCTTTGTCCATTAGAGTTTTTCAACTTATTTTTTTATCATGGTAGAGCATACAACGAAAGAAAGAAAATACATAACGGATTAAGTAAGTACTTATAATTATAAATTAAAGATAAATATAATTCTGTATATTAGCTAACATAACGCATTAATTGCATTTTCATACATTTCACCACTAGTGTTGAAAACCACACATTTGACACATTTTCGAGTGTCGCGTTTCATTTTCATGACAAATAAAGTCAGTAGTGTCATGCGTGCGTCACATTATTTTATTACATGTTATGTACGAAATGGAGAGGTCCTAGCAAACCATAAAGTTTTCACGCACAAAACATATTGTAAATAGTTGGGCTATAATTCTTACTGAACACGATAATACACGCGTGGTTGGATTTTACGCTCCTATTTTTGTTGCCTATTAAAAAAAAGGTTTCCATAGAGTAGATTTGAAAAATAATTTAGGTAACCTACAGTCCTACACCTTGAAACGAAAGCACGTTGTATATTATGCCAGAAGCCAGAAGGCGCTCCACAAGTTTTGGAAATAAATAAAAAACTACAAAGGTATTTTTTATTCCTTGCTATTATTAAGTAGGTAGTTACCTACGACCAACCTTATTCAACTAAAATTTCGTTTTTTTAAGGCAAACAACATAAAAAATCTCAGCAAACCAAAAAATCCGTAATCCGAAAGAAAACTTCAGAAAACACGTAAAAAAACTGGTAAATTGGTAATCTGTTTATTTAGAACAGTCAGAAACTTTAAATAAGGCAATGTCAATATTATGACCGATGACAGAATTATGCATATTAATAATAAAAGCTTGTTTATTTGCATATTCATCTCAGAATTGCCTGCCATGTGCAATTTATACAAGCATTAATCAAGCAAACATTTGAGCACAAAATGTAAATAAATGATTCACTCATTCTCCAGTTTTTCCCTAACGATTTAGAGCATTAAGAAAAAAAAAACTCATAGGTATTTTTTTTTAATCAGTTAGGATGCTTGGTTTTTATTTTTTCGAAATATTTTCTACTTTTAAACACAGGCGTGAATTTTTAGTACGAATTGCCAGTAAGATTCTTTCCCTGTTCATTCATATTTATCTTGAACATACCTACAGTAATTTATAAGATTTTTTGTCGCCTGCTATGTCAGACATGTTTTTCCGTGACTTTTCGCACTCAAAAACTAGGAATAAATTAGGAAACAGAACATAACAACGGTTTCGAGCCTTACAGAGTAATTAATGCGACAACACGTTCCGACGGATGTTAGTTTTTGGCGAAAAAATACGCCTATGTCGAGCTACTCACCCTACGTGATCGCGAAATGTAATTATCTAAACTTGTACAAAACTACTAAAAAACTAAACATAGTTTTTTAGTAGTTTTGTACAAGTTTAGATAATTACAAAACGTTACGATACGTTATAATAACGTAGTCTCAAAAGTACTCGGTATTTTAAAACAAACATTATAATGAGGCGTCGACGCACAAAGCTATAAAAGTAACAGTTTCAACAAGACTGCTAAAAATCTAATTAGGTAAATACGTATGAAATGTATCGTAGCCTCTGGTGGCAAGTATTTCAGCTATGTGACGTAATAGCGTGACTGGTAAGCCACAATTACTAAAATAACTTGCTATAAACTTGACTGGATTTCGCTCTCGTTATTTTGATATTTGATTTCACTCCAGAATGCGTACCTCATTAATTTATAGCTTACTATTCGTGAACGGTCACAGTTTGCACTGCTTTTGGGCTCAAAAAGGCCTAACTTGTAATTGTTTTTGTAAACAAGTCCATGTGACTGCAGAGTGCGCGTTACACGGAGCGAGTCGTGAGTTGCAACGAGGTTATGTACATGCCCTGCTCATCTGCTCACTTACCGGTCAGTGCAGGTGCTAGCGGTAGGTACGTTTGGCGGTTCATATCACACACAACACATCACGGAACACGTCACGGCGTCGGAAGCGAGCGACGCGATGCGGCTCGAGGCCGTACTGACCTGCCACTCTTGGTGATCACCATCTCGGTGCCCAGCTTGTGGAACTTCTCCCACAGGTCCTTGCCTTCGAGCGTGACCTTGGGGTCGTCGACGACACCGTCGTCGTCTGGCGGCAGAGGCGCGTACGGCGGTGGCGGCGGCTTGAGCAGCGGACAGGGCGCGGACAGCGCAGCGGCAGCGGCGAGTGCGGCTGGCAGGTAAGGAGGCGGCGGTAGAGCACCCGCCGTCAGCAGCGCCGACACCGAGAAGTCGCTCGGCCGCGGCGCCAGCAGCGGGTGGAAGGCGACGGCGTCGCGCCGCTCCGCGCCCTCGAAGCGCATGCCCGCGCCGCCCGGGACCCACGGCGCGCGCTCCACGACCGGCGTGCCCGTCGGCTCCAGCGGTCGCGCTCGCGCCCGCTCATGCAACGTCCATAACGCGCCGGCCGGCGGCTCGTGCGACACTCGCTGTTCCCGTGGCGACACCCGCTCGCGCGGCAGGCGTCAAACGACTGGCCGCCGGCGGCGCCGCGCGCGACACCCCTCCCGCGCGCGCCGCCCAATCGCGCGTGTTTCCCCGCGCGCCCCCGCGCCGGGCGGGGCGAGGCGGCGCCGCGTTGTTTTTTGGTCGCGGGCGAGGTGTCCGCCGCCGCCACACCTCGCGCGCGCTCCGCTCCGCTAATCTGGTTAATGCGGCGCGCGGTGCGGTGCGGGGTACAACACAGCTCGCAGCAGACATCGCGCCCGCGCCCGCGCCCGCCGCCTCCTTCTAATTGGACACGTTTCCGTTGGTTCATCAATTGAGCTCGTTACGGCGTATCTTTTGTGCGGCGCGCTAGAGATGCGACTCGCACCGCTCGGCTGGCCGGCTGGCGCTGGCCGCGACACAACTCCGCGAGCTAAACTTTTGTTAGCCGCCGTCTGTTACTGTTGTGTCTAGAACACTGAACAACTAATTTAAGTTTGGTTCCACAGTTCCACTCCGGAGTGGGACTTGCCACTTGCTTGATGTTTCACTTGATGCGATTCAAATTACCTATCTTGTTCAAGTTTTGTACAAGTTTGTCTACAAGTTTGTCTACTTACTGTATTCTTCAACTGTAGGTAGTCGTTTAGCCTCACCATGAGGCATCTCCTCCTGTTTTCTTCCCTCGCCTGCCGTAAAAGTTGCCTCTCACAGGTAGGTGACCTACCTATAAAACCGCTGCGAGCGACGAATTGTGAACATAATCCAATTACTTCTCTACATTAGCAACAAACGTTCGCGCTAAGATTTCATTTTAACACCAATTCGTTTGTTCGTAATAGCGTGTGAAGTGCTAATTTATTGTTATGATATAATGTAGAAATGTTGTAGTTTCTCACTCGTATTAAGCATTTATAACGGTAACAATTAACAATCAGTATTTTATGACTTAGGGAGGCCTATGTCCAGCAGTGGACGTCTTTCGGCTGAAATGATGATGATGATGATGATTTTATGATTATGGAGTGTTTCTTGCTCATTCTTCTCCATAGAGATCTACGCTTTGGAATGGGCAACTAGCAGTACAGTAAGTACTTTCACAAGTTATTATGCCTTTTGACTGGGACTGTAGCTTCATCTTTTGATTTTGACTTAGTATCCAAAAGTATCTGGTCTACTTCTGGGAAATAAATGTTAGGAGTTTGCAACATAACATCACGCTTGGCTATCTTGGAAGGGTTAGGCAGAAGTATACCAAATATTAGCTACCTAAGTAGGGAGTATAGGTGTGACTGATGTTTGACCACCCCTTTTCGGCTAATAGGAATGAATTAGAGGACTAAAGAAGAGAGAGTTTTTAAGTGTTTACATTTACAGCGGTCTAGCGGGCAAGCAGGTGGTCCTTTCGATATTCAGAATCATTTATTAATATTACCCACCTAAATACTTAGGTAGAGTTTACACACACGTTTCTCAAGTTACGATAGGTACTTAAGTACCTATTAGGAATTAAATGAACACTGATTTATATTATTATCCATTCATGGATCCCTAGACCGTGAATTCTTTGTATTGTGATTCGCGCTTGATGCTTTTCACAAAAAAATATCGAAATATTATTCGTTTTATTTTTTAAACCTGTTATAAAAGTGAAACTATTTTTGGGATTAAAATAAATCGGATATAAATGAAATTCAATAAAAATGGACAAACTATAATACTCCAAATTTTGGCCCTCCTATAGGTAGATTACAGACCTGTGCTGTGCCCAACTGTGAGGACGTTAGGTATAGACGAGTGACTAAATAATCTAATTGATTTGCTTAAATAGCCAAAACGTGAGGAAGGTTTTGAGTGTGAATGTGGATGGGTATAATATAATAATATATAAATATTATTATATTATATAATAATAATAGAGTCTCTTACAGGCTAAAATCATGTGGGAAATACCTATACAGACTGATATAACCGTAACACATAATAGACCAGATTTAAAATATGTAGACAAGACTAACAATAACACATTTTTAATAGATATATCAGTACCTTCAGACTACAACATACTTAGGAGCTAAAGAAATAGAAAAATTAAGTAAATAAGTACCACCTTTTGAAGACAGAAATTCGGCGCTTATGGAATACTCAAACTACAGTTATCCCAAAATCCCAATAGTAGTAGGAGCTACAGGCATTATTAGTAAAAGTTTACAAAGATACACAGACCAGCTGAATATCACAATAGACATAACAATCCTACAAAAACAAGCATCCTTACACACAACCACCATACTCAGTAAGGTATTGGGAGACACTGTGTTTGTTAGTAGTACACCCCACACACAAGAGACCACACCAGACACACAACAATCATCACACACAGTAGACTCTCTGCAATCATCCGTCAGTACCTCACATACACCAAATACGCAAAGTCATTCATCAACCACACAACATACAATCCGCACACGAAGAAGGAGATAGAAAGAAATAGTTATCTTTTTTCCTGCGGGATGCGGGACGGGATATCTGTTCCAAAACCGACGTAAGGTCGAGTATCGGAAAACCGAAAAAGAGACAAATGTAATAGTCTCTAGTTACTCTTAGTAAGACCAAAGACACGAGGATGGACTGTGTTAAGAATGATATGGTAAGAAAGGGGATGTCTCATGAAATGACGAGAAACAGAGAAGAGTATGGAAGAAGGAGACATGCTGCGCCGACCCCAAATGAATTGGGATAAGGGCAAGAGAATGATGATTATGATGAAATAGCCAGACCAGTGTCCCAACAGTGACCTTTCATAGTTTGTTCTTACTTTATTAAATGGTTTTTATTTAATAATGTTTACTTGCGGTCACCCGCAAGTTAAATCATAATTCAAGTTTTTTTTATAAAGAAGGTATTTAGATAAAATTTAGGTTTGACATAAAAACCAAACAGACAATAAATAAATGAAAATCAAATTACAAATATTTTTTACAAATCCATTCATGTTCAGGTTTACAAATACAATCTTAGAGTAGAGTCGAAAACTAGGTATTCATAATTTGCACTAAACTGAAAAAAATATAAGTACGTAAAAGACATGTGGAGTACTAACCTACCTCAAAGAAATTCTACGTAAAAGATAATTATTAAGTTGGCTAATTAACTATCAAACACATTACACACTTTTTGTTCAGCGGTGTCGGGCAAGCGATAGTGGAACGCGCACGCGATCTTCTGGCAATATAACATTTTATTTCAAAACTAATATTATGATGAAAATGAAACCGGGTGATAACAATTACTTACTGAATCTATCTATACATCTATCTGTAAATATAAAAAGAGCATGATAGAGCAGCGGTGGCCCAGTGGTGGCGGCCCCGACTTACGAACAGTAGGTCGTGGGTTCGAAGGTTCGAACCCAGACAGGGACAATACTTTGTGTAATTTCTTTCATCACCGCTGCTCTCAAAACGGTGAAGGCAAACATCGTCAGGAAACCGGCATGTCTTAGAACCAAAAAATTGGAAGACATGTGACATCTAACAATCCGCACTGGGGCCACGTGGTGGATTATAGCCCATTCCCTCTCAAAAGAGAGGAGGCCTGTGTCCCAGCAGTGGGAACATTAGTAGGCTGTTGATGATTGATGAAATATAAAAGGCAAAGCTGACTGACTGATGAGGATCTACACAAACCAAACCCAAACCCTTAGAGCTTCTGACGTAGGCATCCACTAAGGAAGGATTTATCAAAATTCAACCGCCAAGGGCGTGAAACAGGGTATGAAAGATGAATTAAAAATAAATAAGTAAGTAAACTTTACGTAGAGTTTGAATTGGTTATATAAATTAAGGAAAATAAATTGATCCAGCTAGATTATTCTCTACGGCAAGTTATTCTAGAATAACCAGCTATAAATTTTGTGACCCTCTTTTTTACATTAAAGAATTCAGAGAATTTTATTACCTATTTTTAATGTCTTTGTTATGCAAGCGTGAAATAAAAAGTGATATAAATAAAACTATAAATAGATTTATGCAAAAATGACATTAATGTGTTTATTAATATTCTAATAAATTATGAAGATAATGTAGATATTATCTTAGATGAGATAAACCGACCTCCACTATAGTTTGACCTCCATTTTCTTGCAAGTTCAACATTTTAAGACTTTTCAGAGTTTTTTTTAATATATTAAATGTGCTTACTTGTGACCTCAATCTTGCTCTAAGGGCAGAGATGAGGTCGACGATGGAACGAGCTTACCCAGAAGAAGCCTATTTACTCGCGACTTAAATAGATTGGGGTTATATGAACTCGGGAAGACCGACGCAGGCAGGGTGTTCCACTCCTTGGCTGTACGAATAATGAAAGATTTAGCAAAACGCTTCGTATACGAATGTGTGGAACATCGACAAGGTATGGGTGATAACCTGCAGTACGCCTAGTCTCTCGATGGAAGAATCCCGAGATGGTGGAATAAGCTCGTGGAGCTCTTGCGCATGACACTCTCCGAAGTACAGTCTGTAGAAGACCGACAGACATGCAACTTTGCGCCGGTGGGCCAGGCTATGTAGCTTGGCAACCAGCTTAGCGTCACCAATTAGCCTCCCTTAATGAAGTTGATAGGAAAATTTCGTGAGGAAAGTTATGAGTACCTAGGTATGAATGTGAACGGGTAAAGGATGATATGGTGAGAACGGAGCTAGGTGTCTCATGATGGCCAGTAACAGTAGGTAGGTAATAGAGAAATATGGAATACTAGTTTTTGCCAGCGGCTTCGCCCGCGTGAAAGACGATTTTCCATACAAACTTTCATCCCCTATTCTATTTAACTCCTTTAGGGGTTGAATTTCGAAAAATCCTTCCTTATTCCTTGTCTACATTATAAAGGGAACCTCTGTGCAAAATTTCAGCTTTCTAGGTCCAAGGGTTTGGGCTGGGCGTTGATGAGTCAGTCAGTCAGTCAGGACTTCTCTTTTTATTTAGGTAGGTATATAGATAGAAGATGACATGGTGCGCCGACCTCAAATGAATGAAAGGGCAAAATAATGATGATGATGATTAAATTGAAAGGAGATGAAGTTTTTATCACGAAGAAGAGATGAGAACGTTTAGAGAAAGAAGTACTTAGGTAGATGTTTAAAGAAGTGGGAAACTCGAATAGGATTTGAATTAGATTCTATGGCTAGATCAGAACTTTATCTGTTAAATATGTTTCTCAAAAGTTGGAAAAGCCTCAACGCGTGATCTATCTATCTATATAAATAAAAAGAGAAGTCCTGACTGACTGACTGACTGACTGACTGACTGATTGACTGACTGACTCATCAACGCCCAGCCCAAACCCTTGGACCTAGAAAGCTGAAATTTTGCACAGAGGTTCCTTTTATAATGTAGACAAGGAATAAGGAAGGATTTTTCGAAATTCAACCCCTAAGGGATTTAAATAGGGGATGAAAGTTTGTATGGAAAATCGTCATTTTCACGCGGGCGAAGCCGCTGGCAAAAGCTAGTCGGTAATAAAAAGTAAGGCCAACTTGACTTGTCCCATCGAACCAAGGTTATTTTTTAATAAAAATACTAGGTAGGTACCTACCACACACCAGTTTTTCTAGTTCGAAGACAATTGGGCATCCATTTAAGTAAGTACCTACTTATGTATTTAAATACAGTATATCTATCTACGTGGGATGTTTCGCAGCTGCGCAGGTATAATTGTACAGTCGAACAATCTAATAAGTACGAGTACCTCTACCTACTCCTACCTGACATCAGTCTCTAAATAGGTATATCTGTATAATCCTAAAAGTAAATGCAAGTTCAAACACTGTTTTAAGCTTTCACGGTTCATAACTATATTTAAAATCAATCGAGAAGATGGTTTTAAATTGTCAAGTACGTGGAATCCAGTTTTGAGTATGCTAAAAAGCAGCAAGCAACATACTAAAGAATTCAAAAAACCTGGTGATACTGTGAGTGTGTTTTGCCGTGACTTAGTGTCGAGTTCCAGTAGTGCGCGTAATAAAAGACAAAGAAAGAGGGTAGACAGATTCGTCTGCTCCTAACATTTTTTTTTCCATCCACCCGCATTCTCCAGTTAACCCGCGATCATGGCGCTTGCAACAGCGTCGAAATATCGGGAACTCAAAACAAATTAAAAATCACGGAAGATATCCCGTAAGTGACATTTTAAATATAAATGCAAGTTAGCTGGCTGTATACTTATTAGCTTGTTCGACTGTACCTACTGAACTAGGACCACGTTTTTGTTGCAGTTTACATTAACAACAGATATGGGTACTTCTTACATAATTATTTATAAGTATTAGATTAAGTTGACACACGTAGTAATGATAATACTTAATAGTTTTTACGTCCGAAAACACATAACATAACATCACGCTGGTCCTCCCGATGGGTTACGCAGATCAAATTTAAATCAGCAGTAAGTACAGGTGTAGGGTACCATAATACCCATTTAGTAGGTACCACCCATACTATTTCGCCAATTATGTTTGAGTCCCATGTAATAGGAGGCGATCCTATTGGGCAATCCTATATATTGCCATTGTTTTGCACCTTATTTTATTTATCAGGGATGATTTTAGAAAAATTTCCTTTAAAATCAGCTTAGTGTTTTCTAGCACCCAGGCAGGCCAGGGATTATTAAGGATTATTTTTATCCCAGTTATTGTACAATACTTACTATTCAAAGTACTTACTCGTGAAGCTGCAAGGAAATAATAAACTCGTTGAGTTACCAATTACTACAATTTCTGGTTGACCTAGAGACCTAGAGTCGGTTGAATTAACTTTATTTTTTTCGCTTAACCTGTGTTCATCATCATCATCATCTCCCTGCCCTTATTTCATTCTTTTTCCAGTCTTCCCTGTTAGACGTTACGGGCACGGCACAGATTAGGTACGGTGGCATTTACTCCTTTCTATTTCATTACCTATCATTTCTCACACAATCCATCCTTTTCGCTTAACCTTTGTCAAAGATATTTTTTACACTTCTATATAAATATAAAACAAGATAATTAGATCAACAGACAACAGATCTATTAGATACAAAGATAAACATCGACACGGTGTGTAAAAGTAGTTTACGATGTAACAGAACTGCAAACAGCGCCATCTCTGGGCGAGTAGCAATGAACTAAAATCTTTTTACTTTTTATTTTTGTTACGCGCTTTGCTTTGTTTTTCTTTTAGAATATCGAAAAGACTTTAGGTATATTAAAAAAGGAGTCAAATAGTCTACATACCTACTAAGTTGAAGTAGGTCTTACCTAGTAGAGGTTTGAAAGTTTCTTGAGAAGTTCTGAATTCATAGAGAATTTTTTTTGTGCGTGACTCTCGATTTGTGCCCGGATGACAACTGGGTCGCATCCTATTACGCGGGACTTTAACATTACTAGTGAAAATATTTGTGTCTCATTAATTTAGTTAGGTAGGTACTTACCTACTTTTTTTCCTGAAATATTAGTTTTACATCATTGGTATTTAACATTTTTTAGTTCTTCATATTCCGCCTACTGAATTGTCATGCAATTTTTTTGACTTACAATGATTATAATTGTATTTTAAAATGGATAAACGAAATAATAATTCTAATTTAATCAATTTAAACAAAATAATTAATATCCATCGTCAAAAAAATGTATACCAACCCGTTAAGTCTGGTACCTATCTTCCTACACACCTAGCTAACCCATAGGGAATTGCAGGCGTGATGTTTACCTTCATACGTTTATTACAGAAAACTCTTCTATTATGTCAGTTCAATCAGTAACTTCAACACGCAATATCAATTACTGCCCTACTAATTATAAATTTTCGTTTTTTCCTAGAAATACTTTGCATGCATACAAATTGGTATTTAATTAGTTAAAACGATTATTTGTTTTGCATTCAGGCCATATTCGGAGGACTGTTGAGAATAGCGTCCGATTACCTTGGCCACCCTAGGTTGGTAATCAGGTAATCATAGTTTTTATGTCGTAGGTAATCATAGTTTTTATGTCGTAAGTAACTAGATAATTATAATATCCAGTTTGTTGTGATTGTTATCAAATAAGGTCAATATTATTTAACTAGCAAAACTTCATGGAGGTGTTAAGTATCGTGTCCGGCTAATTTCATGGACCTTCCAAAAAACCTCGGGGCTAAATTAATGATAATAACAGCCGCTTGGGTCGATCTTCCAAATAACCTACGTTTGCCTAATAAGTTAACCCATTAAATATCGAGTTTCCTCCGTGTTTTCCGGTTCTCATTCATAGATCTTTGATACCTACTTAAGTAGTCGTTACATGCAGTCAGTGAAACTTACCAATGGGTATCGTATTACCCAGTAGGTACTTAAAAGGGAGATCGGCTAGGTATTCGAACTGAAACAACAACAAACCTTATAGTTGGGAAAAAGGCTAGGCAGATGATGTGGTGTCCATATTTGTAAGTATTTGAAGGACATATTTTTTGCTACCAGACTGTTGCAGTAAAAAAAAATACTAAATTTAGTGCGCCACTCAATTCTAGTGACGTAACCATCCATGTTTTTTTCAAATCGAGAATTGAGGAAGCGAAATAATAATGGGTGAGCCAATCGATTACTAGCATGAAGATCGCGTGCCCAAACATTTTGATGGAAATCATCAAAATGGAATATAATTGAGTCATTTAGCAGTAAACGTAACGAACAATAAAATTAATTGTCCAATCCAAAATAGATTGGTGGTTCACGCTTTTTGTTGATATGGCGTCAGCATAGTTTCAGGTCTGTACGATGTAAAATGTTTATGTAAATGTTCTATGAGGTCTGAAAAATAGATAAGAAATCTAAATGCGTCTGGATGGACCCATTTTTTTTTAAAACGTTGCCCCACACTAGGAATTTCTCCTGTATCGTGGGTTCGTTTACAAACATTTAAACTCACATACACAAATACTCAGACCCGAAACAACTATCTGTAGGCCTTACAATTATTTGTTCCGTGCGGGGATCGAACCCGCGACACGCAGCGCAGCAGTCCCCGTGCCCTCAAACCCCAAAACCTCCAACCCTACATAACATACATCTAGTCTGTAATTGCCGTTGAGTTAGGCAGAGGTCTACCTAATAAACAACCTATATTTCGCTAACAGTGTTGAAGCCCCATGGCATAAGGAGCGAAACTATTGCCATCAACCGTGCACAAATGAGGACGCCATGGCTGCTACTGGGAGTTTACTGATGGAAAAAAGCTCAATAACCTTTTGGCCGACCCAGGAATCGAAGCGAGAACATCATGCTCAGTAGTAGCTCTACCTATAAAGCAGTCCCATTTTATTTCCTAATCAGAGATTCTTGAATCAAATCTCGCCACCATTTCAGACAATCTTCGAAATAAGTCTTATTTCAAATCCCCACAATTTATCAACTTGAATGCAAAGACACCTTCCCCTTACTCACCTCAAATCTTATAACGAAATTATCGAATACCCCTCGACGAACACTTATTGAACCCCTCCGAGGGTCCCCACAACCTTGTCACAGTGAAAATGTACGAAAATCTTCAGGACAACGTTTAGAAAATTCGGCGGGTAAGTTTGACAAGGTTCTAGGCGATTAGGGATCAGTAGGCTAAGATTTGTTTGTGAGATTTAGTTAATTAAATTTGGGAAGGGATTTATTTTGTTTTATTGAAGATTTTAAAGCTGTAAACTGATTTTCTTGGTCAGGTCGATGATCTAAATAAGAAGTTTTGAATAGTGAGGAATACTGCCTCAATCAGGTTCAGACTTAAGGGATAGGTTATTTTATATTAATTCATCCGAGCCTTAGTCAAAGTGGATAACATAGTTTGTGTTACAGAATACAAAATACCTTAAGATAGTTAGATTTTTTTTTAAACAAGCTGTGGCGGTGTTTCGTCCCTGCCCTGAGAAGAAACAGCCGAAACAAACTCAGAGGTCATTGTCTCTTTTAAGGGTAAACAAGCCAACGGCACGAACTAGTTGGTGGGCGGGGCTAAAATGCATGCTATTTCATCCGACATCACGAGCGAAATGCATAGAGCGAAAGAGACACAACTAAAACGGGCGCGCGAAATATTCTATGCAGACCTTTGGTATATTTGGTTTCATGAAAAATCTATTGAATGTATCTGTTCAAAATCAAATTATTTAAATTTTTTAATAACTAATCTATGTCCGTATGGTTTCACTTTTTTCTTTTTCATACTATATACGTTACTTATTTACGCCCAAAGATGAGTTAAAATCAGTGCTAAAATATGAAAGTTTTGACGTTCATAACTTCCAAATCAATATTTTTTTTCCAATTCTGCTTCCATACAGACCTAGATAATGATAAGACCAGTAGACACAATTTTTAATTTTGAACCTACACCGTCAAACAGAGGAGTAATCACCTTCATAAGTTTGTATGGAAGAATGACTGGCTTGTTCAACCTTAAGGTCCAGACATAATCTTGGTCAAATTACATCAGGACAATGCAGTGTCTGCGATGGTCTTTTGAAGAAAGAACAACACCAGACTTGAGTGGACCTGTTATGTGCTTTCAAGATTTCAGACAGTATCAGCATTGGGCCTAATTAATGTCAACGGGTCATCAGTTGTCAATCTCAACTGTCACTCATTGCAAGTCAGGGTGTATTAAAAAATGACATTTCATGGATCAACGAGTGTCCATATATGCATAAAGTCAGTTTGCTTATCAATCTTTCCTTTGCCATACCTAGTGTAGGTATGCTGACACACAGGCAACAACTGAACAAGCAGGAATGCTGGGGAGCTGTTACAGCCCCCCAGCATCCCTGCTTGTTGTATTTTTTAATATTTGTTATGCGTTGTATGTGTATTGTTATTTTTTCCTGTATGTCTCTTTGTATGCTCGATAAGTTTCGGCGACAGATTATTATTTTTTCTTTCTTTCTTTTCTTTACTTACAGTGTTTTATCAGTAATTTACCAAAATAATACATCTACAACACTTTGTTGGGAAAAGCAATTTCTTTTTTCAGAAGAATCTACCCTATAGGTACTTACGTGTTTTAACCGTTTGCGTCGGTGTCCCTATCATCTTATAAGTATACGGGACCACTGCGACAAAACACAGCTCTATCCCACATTTAAATACATTTATTACGTTTTACCGCGGCGTGATCGTGGTTCCCGAGAGCTTGTTATTGAATATCTGTCTCGACACTCCAGCGACTGATTTGAAATAATTTGAATATTTCTTATTATCCCCCTCTCTTGTGTTCTGAGGTTTTATGAATTTCGTGGCTTAACGATATTGTGATTGTGCCAGGTTCGTCTGTTGGCAGTGGATTTGTTATTTTTGTTTTAAAATATGTTAAAAAATAAGCTCATGAATAAATAATAAAGCCACTATGATCAATCTTCAGGTTAATCCGCGTTTGCCTAGGCTGGTATGTTGATGAGTGACCATGACTCCAAACTAAGCCAAACTTTTAGGTTTTTTTATAAAAGCACCAACACTACAGCCACCATAAAATTTCGAATTTTCGATATACCTAATATCGACAAAGGTAATTTAAACAACAGTGTTGTCACAATCTGTGCCAGCCGAGCTTGCTAACTGCCGAACATCGATACTTATCGTTTTAGTCTAGGCCAGTAAGGCACGTTCCTAGGGTTTTCAACTTACGTACAAGTCACGTTTATAATCCTTGAAGTCTAGGCAGATGTATAGTTACCCACCTAATAGTACCCACATTTGGCCAGTTGTTTAGGTCCCTGTGATAGGGGGGGTTAGCATATTGCCATCATTCCTCTTGCTCCACGAGCTTATTCCACCATGCATCTCCCTTCTTCCATCGAGAGACTAGGCGTACTGCAGGTTATCACCCATACCTTGTCGATGTTCCACACATTCGTACGAAGCGTTTTGCTAAATCTTTCAATAATCGTACAGCCAAGGAATGGAACACCCTGCCTGCGTCGGTCGTCCTGAGTTCATATAACCCCAATCATAGGCTTCTTCTGGGTAAGCTCGTTCCATCGTCGACCTCATCTCTGCCCTTAGGGCAAGATTGAGGTCAAGAGTAAGCCCATTTAAAAAAAAAAACAAAGTCTGTGGCTGCTACTGAGAAATTCCTGACGAAACAACCCAGTAGGTATAACACATTGCCCGACCCGGGAATCGTACCTCATGCTCAGTAGTCAGAGTCACACTTGTGACCACTAGACCCAGTTGTAATTAGTGTTTCATATTGTAAGTACATAATAGCACCCGCTTATAATTATAGCCTATACTTATTGCCCGGTAAAGAAATAGCTTTCTAATGGTGAAAGAATTTTTGAAATCGCCGAGTAGTTATTGAGCTAAATCGTAACAAAAAGAAAACAAATCTTTCCTCCTTATAATAATATTAGTTCAGACAGGTAAGGCACAGGGTAAGGTAACCTTTCATAAACACGCGACATAATTGACTCCTCATATGGCTTCTCTTACCATAATCGGTTATTTAGTATTTACAAATACTACAAATAGACACAAAAGCTCATGTCTTGTTAATTGATAAATCATTAAGTCGTAAATAAACGTTACTTAAAGACCATTATTAATAATTAATAACTTACTGTTTTAAGAGGGACCACAGATCATAATACCTACCTATGCGTGTAAGATCATTTATCGTCACTGTTACATTAATGGAGGATTTAATCATTTAATACTATGTATGCGATCAACTCATGTAAACGTCAAATAGAGCGTTTACCTTCACGAAGCTGTCAATCAGGCATTATGTACATAAAAATAAGTAGCTCTACGCAATAATGATTGCTGGGAAACGATTATTTCTTTGGGGTAAAAAATTACTGTTTACGGTTGAGCTCAATGTAACGTACTCAAAAAAATGTGAAGAAGTTGAAACTTTGACCTCCAATATCTTCGGAAAAAGTTCCCAAGTATGGGACAGAACAAAACAGTAACAGAACCAAAACCTTTCGGATTAAAAAAGCCAAGGGCAAGTGGTGCATGGTTCCACTTTGCCTTAAATTTCCACCGTTTTTCTAGTGAAAAAGCACTGGCAAAAAACTAGACAGGTTAAAACTCTATTCTTGATTCCAAACAGTGTTGGCTGGTTTAGCTTTAAGAACAGTACCTAAGTAGCAGCCTCATAATAAAAACGACGAAAAAATTAAAAAAAAAAAAAACTAATGGCAGGTACGTTGTTTTTTTTACCGCAAATGGCCAGTGTCATAATTATGCCCGATTTGTACAGCAAGGAGGCTTTAATAAAATTAGGTACTTACTAAAGTTGGATGAGAATAATCAAGAGGGAGAAATTCGATTGTAATTCATTCAATTTTGAAGTTTGAGTTTTTTATTAAGTACCATTTTGCACTTGGTGAACTTTAAGTAAGCAACTACGCCAAATTTCACACTTCTCCGTGATTTATAATTTGTTTTTCTTTTTGTAAATAAATTAGTTAAAATAATTTGATCTAGAATCTCCTGAACCTTGTTTCAAACAAGATTCAATAAAGAAGTAACATTTCAAATCGAAGGCCAAGGTATAACTCCCATTAAAAGTATAAAAACCTCTTTTTAAAATAAAACTGTCAAGATGGCAAACCACAAATTAATTAGTAACCAGTCTTAAATAATGAAGAAATATATTGAAAGCACACGTCTACCTCAGAGCCTTGTTAATGTCTATTTTAGCTTACGATTGTGATAAGGATCTAGATAGCGAGGCATCTTGTTTCACAGGTTCTCAGTTCAAGAAAAACATAGGGTTATATTTATGAAACATTTTTTTAATGGTCTTGTTTAATTTGAAGAGCTCGTGGCTATATAATAACCAGTCACAAGGATCGACCTTCAAGGTTAAGCCGCGCTTGCCTAGGTTGGTTAGTGGATGGGTGACCTCCCATTACATAGCGAGTTTCCTCCGTGCCTCGGAAAGCACGTCAAGCCGTTGGTCGCAGCAGTCATTTGTATGTTATTGACAGTCGTTACAGGTAGTCAGTGTCCTGAAAGTCTGACATCTAGTCTTGCCAAACCAGTTACGGGTTGTTGAGGTCAGATAGGCAGTCACTTCATGTAAAATACTGGTACTCAGCTGCATACGGTGAGACTGGAAGCCGACCCCAACATAGTTTGGGAAATAACCCTCCTTTTGGCTTCGTCGCAGTCGGGTAAAAAGGCTAGACAGATGACTAAGTATGATGGTCTAGACTCTAGCCGCCTTATTAATAAAAATAGTTAAACCTGGTTTAACTTACGCTTGGTTTATCTCGCATCTCACTTCAATAATATTCAAAAGAAAGTGACAGCATGCGAGATAAACCAAGCGTAAGTTAAACCAGATTTAACTATTTTTATTAATAAGACGGTTAGTCTTGTTGAATTTACCTTTTTGACGGGATGCATTGTAACTGTTTTTTCCTCTGAATCTCTTCTTTCTTCTCACTAAAAGTATTCTCTGTGATCTGTTTTAAACTATCTGTCGTACCTAATTATACATGTGTGAAGGATGATATGGCTAGAAAGGAGGTGACTGCTAACATGACGAGAAATAGAGAAGTAGGTATGGTAGAAGAAGACATGTTGCGCCGACCCCAAATGAATTGAGATAAGGACAGGAGAATGATGATCATCATCACCTGCCTAGCCTTTTCCCAACTATGTTGGGGTCGGCTTCCAGTCTAACCGGATGCAGCTGAATACCAGTATTTTACATGGACCGACTGCCTATCTGACCTCCACAACCCAGTTAGAACTTACTAGGTAATACGATACCCTTTGGTAAGACTGGATGTCAGAATTTCAAGTCACTGACTACCTGTAACGACTGCCAAAGATCTATATATATGGCAGCCGGGACCAACAGCTTAACGTGCTTTCCGAGGCACGGAGGAAACTCGGCATGTCGGGCGGTCACCCATCCACAGACCGACCTAGGCAAGCACAGCTTTACCTAAAGATCGACCCGAGTGGCAGTTCTTATTAAGCCACGAGCAATGAATGATATTACCTAATTATACCTCCTGTCCTTATTTTATTCCTTATCCTATAAATAAACGAAACGAAACGATAATTATTATTATCTAAGTAAGGATGATTGTCGAGAGACCTGAATCTGCCGTTGTAGGAAGGCTTATCAAACTGCATGTTGTTTAAGTTTTTTTTCTGACGAACAGAGTTAGAAGATAATACTTATTATACGAATTATGGAGATTTTATTACGTAATTAATTGATTTAATTGAATTATTATCTCAATTTATTATGGGCTATTAGGTTTCATTACATTTAAAAAAAAAACAAAATGTTTCCCAAAGATCTTACCAAAAAATTATAAAGCTTATGTTTGTGTTATTTTTTAACATTCATTTGAACTCAAACAGTTGCTCTACAACAAAAATAATGACATAGAATTAAACTCATACGATTTTTAAAGTTATCTCAACGAGAGTTGAACCCACAATTTAACTGTAAACACCACACGAGCCGCTTCATAAAAACCAAGAGTTATTTCATCAATAAAACCGAATTCAGGACCAAAACGGGCTGACACCAAATATATACCAGAAATACCAAGTTTACACCGCCTTTCACAAGCAAAATTGACCTTTATTTGTAGGAGATAAGAGTTACAAAGAATGTAGAGATAACTTTGTAATTCCACGGCCACCCACGCTTTGCGAAAATATACTAATAAAGATTATTCGCTTTAATTTAAATGTCTTCGTAATAGGATGTAAGAAAGCGTAGGTATATCATCGACATGATTGCTATTTAAAGGGCAAAAGATTAATTTATTGGTTTCTTATTCATTACTGGATCCATGGATGGCCGATGGGGCCGAAAAGTTCTGGAGTGGCGACCGCGAACCGGAAGACGATGCGTCGGAGGGCCTTCCACTAGGTGGACTGGTTGTGGGAATCCGCTGGATGCGAGACGCACGGGACCGGTCAACTGCTGGACCTCTCCCCTAAGTGTCGCTACACTTATAGGGGAGGTCTAGTAGTGGACGTCTTTCAGCTGAAATGATGATTCATTAGTGACTTACGTACGGTGAGTTACCAAGTACTAAATAGGTTGTGGAGGCCAGATAGGCAGTTGCCCTGACTGGAAGCCGGCCCCAACATAGTTGAGTAAAGAACTGAACAACACGAGGTCCTGGATGCGATTCCCAGGTTGGGTAGTGTATTTTTTTTTGATCCTAGAATGTCTCAGTAGCAACCTTGAACTAAAAAATTGTGTCCGGATGAAACTCAAAATGCTCCAAAACATAAATAGGTCTTAAGCATAAACTCCCTAACTTTACGCTACTCCGCTTTTTACTGAATGCATATGAAAGTACCTACTTATCTACGGCATCGGCTGGACGGCATGGCTTAGGCTACGTTTATTAAAAAAAAAATGGATTCCGTGCAAAAAATAAAACTATACTTTCAATTAAAAAAAACAATTTTACCCTATTTATTTTAAGATCCCATTTTGAAAAGTTTACTTTGATGCCTACTATTAGGTAGTTTAAGTCATGATTGAGGCAGTTGCCCTGACTGGAAGCCGGCCCCAACATACTTAGTTGAGTAAAGGCTAGGCAGATGATCAGTGTCAGGTTGTGTGTTGATTAAAATATGTTTACATTGCGTGTCTTTGATATCACCCTGCCAACTTTTTTTTTTTTGGTGGGTGGAAAATCATCAAATGACCCCCCCCCCCCCCCCCCCCGCTCTTGGGCAGAGCGAAGGGGAGTGTCAGACTTCTACTGACTAAAAACCGAACCCATGTTCCTTCTTTGCCCTTGTGCCGAGGCCACGTCATCTAGTACTAAAATCCGCGGCCCCGACGGGACCCCACCAACTTCAGGCTGCAATAAAGAAATGATTTTCGAGTAAACTTTACAGCACACGTCCACATTAAAGTTCCCATCACATTCTCAACAGCTCAATACCTTATCTATACTTACTGACTTACTGAACTATCGGCTTGACCACCCGTGATTATACCTGCCTAGTTTCAGTCTATCAAATTCGACATACCCAGTGACTCCGAGGCAAGACCATGGAATGCTCGTAGCCATTAGAAAGGGTGCAGCCGTATCGATTATTGGCAGCTCGTAACTCTAGAGCAGACACCATGAAGCAACTTAATTATTGCTACTATATTATTTATTACTGGCATAATGATTTTATCTTGTGGCGTGATGGTATGTTAGAGAGTACATCTTTATTGGCTTTACTTATCATGAAAACTGAAGTGTGTTTAACATAACATCACGCCTGCATGTATTCCCCGAAGGATTAGGCAGTGGTGGACGGTGTAGGTACTTTTATTAGTACAGTCCCGAGCACCAATATGTATACACTTAGCAAAGTTTAAAAGTAATTTTCGCAACTGTATTGATTTCATTTTCATGTAACGTAACGAAACTAAATATTTTGGAACCTATTTTATTATAAAGTAGGTCATATCTCAAAGTTGCAATAGTTTTTTCAGGAGAAATTTGCGTTAAAACTAAGCCAAGTGACTGTGACTGTACACACATATTTCACCAGTTAAGTATAGAAATTTGAAGGATTATAGTAGTTTCATGTTCTGGCGACTGTACCTAAGATTTTAATTAAAAATCCCCATACACCATAGTGGCTCGAACTACCAAGCATTTACTCCACGCACACACATCATATCATAGTATACTACTACTACAGTATACTAGTACTTTTTAATTGTTTGTGTGTGTATTCATTTTATTTGAATTTTTAATAGTAATTTGACTTTTAATTGTATGTTTGTGTGTATTGTTTTTTTTTTTTTTTTTTTTTTTAATTTAATAGACCAGGTAATATTCATAATCATTATTATTATCATTTATTTTTATCTGAATTTTAATATTTTATTCATGTTTGTATTGTGATTGACATGGTAACGGGTGTAAAATTACCTGAATAAATGAATTTATTATTATTATTATAGTATACCTATATGATGTGTGTGCCTGGCAATCCTGGCATTACCTACCTTACATACAAATGCCATTACCAGCATCTTCAAAAGCAAAGTCACACGTCATAATAGGTACCTAAATACCTATGTTCTACGCACATGCGAAGCCCTACAGAGGCTCTTGGGTTCTTTAAGACCTCCCTGAGAGCTCAAGAGGCCCTTACCCTCACAGAATCAGCGGTGCGTGCCACAGATCTTTCTAAGGCAAGGGAGCACTTTGTATAGGTAGTCTATGCTCTACTCTATGCCTTTATTAGACAGTCTCCTTTGAGTCGTTGAGAGTTTTGTAGTCTATGGTTCCGTAGAAGTGACGCGGTTGAGGAATGGAATGATTGATTTGAATGAAACGAATGTTTATTTGTGAATGAATGTTTTGAAATGTTTCTTTTATAATTAGTAAGTAGTGTGGGTTTATAATTTCAGGCTACTTAAATATCTCGTTTGACTGCCTTGTTGGTCTAGTCGTTAGTTCGATTCCCAAGTAAGTATTGTGCCTCAGGGAGGCGTTCGGACGTTCACATACACCTGGTCATACATACAAGAGTCCCGGTTTTGCTCTACTAACTACACATCTGACCTATTGAAGAACATCACTTGTTCTACTTTTAATTGTTTAAGTATTTAATTTATTTTAAATCTAATTACTTAGGTTTTATTGCGTTTTATTTATGATGGCAACAGTATTAATTTATGGTCCAGTGCAATTAGTCGACAGAATGAGTATTAAAATCTATCTATCAGTATCAGGTGGGTGTTTGTATATTTACGAAATGGTTCCTCTTGTTGGTCAAGTTGTTTCAAGCACGCCTGCTGAACATGAGGTCCTGGGTTCGATTCCCAGGTTGGGTAGTGTATTTTTTTTGATCCTGGAATGTCTCAGTAGCAAGCTTAAACTAAAAAATTGTGCCCGGATGAAACTCAAAATGCTGGCTCCAAAACATAAATACTTAGGTCTTAAGGCGAGGTTACCCCACTTTGTTTTTATGTACGCACGACCTCACCGGCCCTGCCACGCGAGCGATATAATGCCTAAATTTTGACTGTTTTTTCTCTCTTGGAGAAAAATGATAAATAAATTATACATTATGTGACCCGAGATAATACACATTTTTTACGACCTTTATTATGATATAAGTTTTATTTTTCAAAGCCTAATATAACTCAAGTAAAACGATTATTTAGCCATCATTTGGAAATGTCTTTGCGATTTAATTGGATGCAGTGAAGTGTACGTGTTACATATTAGCCCTCTATAGTTATACATATGTATCGAGTCTCTACATTCTTTATCAAGTATCCTTATTGTATTGTAAACAACCATTACATAATTATATTGTAAATAAGACACTAGTAATGTCATTCATTAATTAGTTATGGACTTTGTTATTAGTCCATATTAGTTATCTTTTTCACTAACTAATCACCATTGATTATGTTTACTTATCCCATTGGATTCTTAGTATATAAGCTCAGTTCCTTTCATTGTAAAGTTAGTTCTATTTCCAACATCATCGTTGTTCAAACTCTTATTCTATTTCACCTAGTTCCTAAATCTTAGTATTAATTATAAATATTGTGACAATTAAATAAAAGTTTATTTTTAAAAACGTTTTGAGTTACATCACGTAACAATTTTGGCGCAGCCGGTAGGATAGCCTAGGGTAGTCAGACAGGGATAACGTACCTGTTAGGTTGTGAAGCAGCAACAACAGTGCGGTACCTGAAGGGTTTTGATCTTCCCTGCCGAACCTGAAGATGTCTATCCGCTTGATCGTGTTACTGTGGTAAGTGGCTCAAATTGTTATGCTCTGATTCCTTCTAATTCCTTATTCAATTCCTTGTTACCAAATCTTTTCTAAATCAAGATCTCCTAACATAACCGAATCTTCTACTTTGATATTTCTAATTCTTTACTAAGTGCTAAATCAATCACAATGTCTAACACAGACACCAAATTCACGCCTGTTTCGGATAACTTAGCAGTAAGCATAGATACGCTAATCAAGTTCATTCCGGTTTTTGATACGGCTCAAACAACACAAGTTTATCGATTTGTTAGATCATGCGACTCCGTGTTTCAAATTGCATCAGTGCAACAACAAGGCATATTGTTAACATTTACGCTGAACAGAATTCTAGGTCCTGGAGCGTCTGATTTACATGCCAAGGACTTCCCGTCATGGGCCGATCTAAAAACATATCTTATCCAAAAATTTTCACAAACAAAGACTCTAGCGCATTTATCCCTGGAACTACAATCCATGTTCCAGAAGCCTAACGAAAGCATAACCGATTACTATCTCAGGGTAGATTTGTTGCGCAGCAAAATAATAGAAAAATTAACAACCGAGGTGCAAGATATAACCCTAGAAGGACGTAAGGCAAATACGGAAGAAGCCGCCCTAAACGTATTTGTTAATGGGCTCAGCTCAGACATAGGAACTATGTTAAGGGTCCATTCGTTTAAACATTTACGCGACGCAGGTAACTTCGCGATTCAGGAGGAAAAAATCCGAAACATGAATGCTGCTAGACAACAATTGCATAAAAACGCATCACAGCCGCGAAATCCCATACCCAAAAATTCTAATTATCAACAGTCCAACATTCCGAATTCAACTCCGAAGAAATTTTGTAGATATTGTAAAAACCCAGGACATGACATTGCTGAATGTAGAAAAAGGGCTTATAACAATCAAATGAAGACTGGCTCTAACAATCTCAACCAACGTCCGGTTTATTCTAAACAGAATGTTCCTAACCCGGCCGGTGTTCACAATTTAAACTCACAAGCGGCCGGAGAGATGAGCAACTCCTCGGAAACCGCTTTAGACCTTTGCTCAGCAACCCAAATTCAAGACCCACAGATCAATTTAGACCATCTGCAGCTCGTATAACAAATTTATCACGCAATCAAACTTCCAGGGGTATAAGTGATAGCTCGTTAAATCCAGTCCATCGGGGACAAACGGCTATTGTTTCTGCCTCTCAAATTAAGTGCGACGCTTCGACACAAATTCACTCTATCTATCGTAGACAATATCGTGACGTTTGCACTCAAACTGATCTACCATATCATGCTACTTCTACAAATTCAATCCTAACTTCTAACCCTACAAATTCAACTCCAAATCCTGAATCTATAAATTCAATTCCAATTTCACATAGTCTTACTACTTCAACGCAACGTACTAAATCTAAAAATCAAAAAAATACAAATTCCAAATCTAAATCAAAGCATAAAAAATCGGTCAAAACTAAAAACTCTAATATCAAATCATATAACATTTCCTCGCTAAACGTACCTCACGACAACCTTCTGCACTGTAAATTCCACATTGATGGTCAACCAATAACATTACTGGTAGACACAGGCGCAGCTATCTCAGTCATTCGAAAAGACAAAATCGGAAATAATCACATTAATTCTTCTAACAAAGCGTCTATCGTAGGTGTATCCAACTCTAACTCAACAATCAAGACCTACGGTACTTCGGAATTAAGCCTCGATCAATTACCCAAACACAGTTTTCACATAGCTAACCTCAATATTACATCAGATGGCATATTGGGTAACGATTTTATGTCAAAATTCAATGTTAACATTTACGTTCAGTCCAAAACCATGCGCGTCCGTGATCGGACCTATAAACTATTCTATTTAAATGAAGACTCCTATGATTCACACCACAACAACCAACTAGTGAATCAACGGTCAGAAACTGTAATATGTTGTTATACAAATGATATTGCAAATGGTACAGCGATCGTCGAAAAACAGATACTTCCTGGAGACATCACTATTCCCAACGCCCTTGTAAACATCACGAATAACCGATTTCTAGTGACTTGTGTAAATTCCAGCAATCAAGACAAACACATCCCTATGCCTATAGTCCAAGTGAACTCATTAGATGAAACATTAGAGACAGACAGTTTCCCTATTAATTCCGTAAATACATCTAATAATAAATTACATTCAGTAGACGACATAAGTCAACTCGTTAGACGTGACCATCTAAATAAGGAAGAGTGCGAATCCCTCGATAAATTAATTTACGAATTCTCCGACATTTTCTATGTTGAAGGCGATCCTCTTACATTTACCAATCACACCAAACATACCATTCCGACAACATCAGATACACCAATCAATACTAAAACCTATAGGTTCCCTTATATCCATCAACAAGAGGTAAAATCACAGATCGACAAAATGCTTAAACAAAACATCGTTAGGCCTAGTACTTCACCATGGAGCAGTCCTATATGGGTAGTACCTAAGAAACTGGACGCTTCGGGCAAACAGAAATGGAGAGTGGTAATAGACTATCGCAAACTTAACGATATCACTATCGGAGATAGTTACCCCTTACCCAACATCACAGATATTCTTGACAAATTAGGTCATTCCATTTACTTTACTACTTTAGATCTTGCGTCTGGCTTTCATCAAATCGAACTGGATCCAAAAGATATTCCGAAAACCGCCTTTAGTACTCCTTATGGTCATTACGAATTTTTAAGAATGCCTTTCGGTCTCAAAAATGCACCCGCTACCTTCCAACGCGCAATGGATAGCGTCCTTTATGGATTACAAGGCGAACGCTGTTTCGTCTACCTCGATGATATCGTAGTATTTGCATCCAGCCTCCAAGAACACGAACAAAAATTAACGGAGGTATTCAATCGTCTAAAACAACACGGTTTAAAGGTCCAACCCGACAAATGTGAATTCCTGAGAAAGGAAGTAGCATACTTGGGGCACATCATCTCCAATGAAGGTGTTAAACCCAATCCGGAAAAAGTACAAGCGGTCAGAGAATTTCCAATACCCAAATCCTGCAAGGATATAAAATCATTCTTAGGTTTAGCAGGATATTACCGTAGATTCATTGCAAATTTTAGTAAAATAACAAAACCGCTAACAAGCCTTTTGAAGAAAGATGTTCCTTTCATTTGGGGTACGGAACAGCAAAAGGCCTTCGATACATGTAAAAATATTTTAACTACAACCCCGATTCTACAGTATCCCAATTTCAACAAAGAATTTGTTTTAACGACTGACGCATCTATTCATGCTATTGGAGCAATTCTATCACAAGGAGAAATTGGTAAAGACCTGCCTATCGCATACGCCTCCAGAACCCTGAATAAAGCTGAAATGAACTATTCCACAATCGAACGCGAATTGTTAGCAATCGTTTGGGCAGTCAAACATTTCCGCCCATATCTATTTGGAAGAAAATTTAAAATCGTCACTGATCATAAACCTCTAACCTGGCTATTCTCCATCAAAGACCCCGGTAGTCGACTCGTTCGATGGAGATTGAAACTCGAAGAGTACGATTATGAAATAATATACAAAGCAGGTAAAATAAACACAAATGCTGATGCTTTGTCTCGTCCTCCTATTTTTAATTCTAATGTCATAGATTTAACCTGCGAAGATTCCTCTGATTCTAATTATTTACAACTAAATTATGAACACTATCTTTCACAAGAGCGTTCTATCAATCCCTTAAAAGTCAAAGTAATACCAAATAGACTTTTAGATACCAGACACAAACATATATTCATTCCAACCTCATGTCAATACTCAAATAATAATAACCTTTTTTATGAGGCTTTAGAATCATGTTCACAAACTGATCCCTATTTAGATAAACCCAAATCTCTCTACGATGTAGATCTTCTTATATCTAATAATAATCAAAATCTATTCTTTTGTTGTACTAGACCAACACATTTCGATCCTTGGGACTCAGAAAGCTATTTCAAATCCCTCTTGTCTTGCCTCCAACAAAATGAGATAAATCAATTGTATGTGCCAGATCTCAAATACGATCAAACTTGTAAACTTCAAGGAAACGAACAATTAAAAATCTCTACATATATCGCTGAATTATACGACTGCGAGATAACTATTTGTGAAAATAGAGTTAAATATCCGAGTCTAGAAGAAATCCCTGAAATTTTGAAAACATTTCACGACGAACCTATTTCAGGTCATCGTGGTATTGCAGAAACCATAAGGAAAATAAGAGAGGAATATTTCTGGAAAGGTATGACGAACGATATAAAAAACTACATTGAATCATGCGTCACCTGTCAGAGACATAAGATTCAAAGGAAATCCTTTCAGGCCCCTATGGTTATCACATCGCAATCCACTGAACCTTTCGAACGCGTTTCCATAGATCTCGTTTCCTACTCTGAAGTCAGTGAAAACAACAACAAGTATGTCCTAACCTTACAAGATGAACTAACAAGGTACGTTCAGGCATACCCTATTCCTGACAAAGAAGCAGTTACAGTAGCATCAAGTTTGATCAAATTCTGTCAACACTTCGGTGTTCCCAAACGTTTCCACTCTGATCAAGGCAAAGAATTCATGAACAATGTTATGAAACAGCTCATGAAATTCCTAGGTTCTTCACAAACTTTCAACACTGCATATCACCCTCAAACGAATGGTGCACTTGAACGTTTTCATGCTACACTCCGTGACCATATACGAATGTACAATAGCCGTCGCCAGAAGAATTGGGACAAAATAATTCCATTTGCTATTATGTGTCACAATACATCCGTCAATAGTTCAACCGGGTTTACACCTCACGAGTTACTTTTCGGTTACAAACCACGTCCTTTCTATGCACTCAAGCCGATTCCGGAATATACAGCTTCCGACTATTTAAAAGACTTAAACGAACGTCTTAGGATAGCTAGAGACGCCGCTCTACGAAACATCGAAGTCACTAAAGAAAAGGCAAAAGAACGTTATGACGCTCAGATTAAAAATATAGCCGATTTTTCCTTGGGTGACAAAGTGATGTTGCGAGTACCCACACCGAATAACCTAGACGCTAAATGGGACGGTCCATTCGAAGTAGTTCGTGTCGGATTCAATGAAAATTATATAATAAGAAAAGCTGGCAAGAACCAGTTAGTTCACGCAAATCGCCTTAGACCTTATAACGTAAATTAGATTTATAAATAATAATAAGTTAGATAGGTTTATTCTATGATTAATTATTTAAGTCATTTTTCTTTTTCTTTCTATTCACAGGGTCTGTCGTTGTACAACAGCCCAAAACTCTACCCTATCCT
This sequence comes from Diarsia dahlii, assembly GCA_949775195.1. Lineage (NCBI taxonomy): Eukaryota > Metazoa > Arthropoda > Insecta > Lepidoptera > Noctuidae > Diarsia > Diarsia dahlii. The sequence goes on along the minus strand of OX459210.1, from coordinate 5,193,854 downwards.
TTACTCAAGTTTTTAGTGATCCTAACTACATTTATAATTATATAATTTGTTCTATTATTAAGGTCCTATTATGCATAATTCTATACAAATTGTACACCTTTATCAGAGACTACATCAGAACTAAGTTACTCAACAAAAAACTTCCTTTTGTTGCAGGGCAACATCAGGAACCCTTGCCCATTTAAATATCTCTCAGCCATTAACCTCACATGCAGGCATTTTTTACAAAGAAGAGGGAACTCTATCAATCTCCGATGATTCGTGGAAACTCATAGTCTATAAAGATTTAAAACCTCTTTTTATATCCCATGAATCTCTAGTTCGGTTATCCGAAAAATTTCAAACCATGTCAACCAATTTCATTAAACTTCCGATAACTCAATCAACTAAATCCTATCTGAACGTTAACCTTCATAAGATCGAAAACCGACTCTCAGAACTCAAAATGTACCTCGGCAAAAACGCACGTACAAAACGAGAATTGCTAGATGGTTTAGGCTCTGTTCTTAAATGGCTTATTGGTACACCTGATGCAAAAGACGCGAAGCATTACGAAGAATGCATTGATAAATTAGAAAAACAAGAACTTGATTTGGCGGACCTCATGCAAAAACAAATCCAGATCACATCGTCTACCATTAAAAATTTCAACGATACTATTTTCAAAATCTCTTACGATGAACAGATTATAAATGAAAATATAGATCGCATTAATAACTTCATTAATAAAACCGAAAATCTTATTTTTGACATAAAAATTAGCGAAGACATATCAACTATTTCATTACAAATTCTTGAGTTAGTCACCAGTCTCGAAAATGAAATAGATGACTGCTTGACAAGCATCCTATTTGCGAAATCCAACATTATACATCCTTCAATCATATCTCTCAATAAGCTTTACGAACAATTACTGATTTCTAATAAGATAAGAAGTAATAGACAGTTAGTAACTTCTGTCTCAATTGATAACATCCATAGCCTCTTGGATTCGTCTTCTTTATCAGCATACGTGTACTCAAATCGTTTAGTATATGTCCTAGAGTTTCCCTTAGTTCAACATAAATCTTTTACTTTGTATCATATGTACTCTATTCCAATAAGACACCCCAATTCCTCCTTCCACACCACCATCCTCCCAGAGCATACCTACTTGGCCACTGACACTAGTGGGCAATATTATGCGGCTACAAGCTCCATGGATAACTGCATCATCTACGCACCAAGAAAACGAGTCTGCAAGAATATCGTCATCTACGACTCATCCGTTCGTCCAATCTGCGAAGTAGACATTCTACTCAGCAAGACAACGAGTATTCCTTCGACTTGCACGACAACAACCTTCCCGGCAGAAATTAACACGTTCCAGCCGATTGGCTCTAGTAGCTGGTTATATATTCTGAACAATGAGACAAATTGTGTTCTTCAGTGCAGCGTCGAGATTTCCAACTTAAAACTACAAGGCTCAGGAATAATCACCTTACCTCAAGGGTGCAAATTACATACGGGATATAGCACCCTATCAGCTTTCCAGACGTCAGAAGAAAACATCACCATTCCGATCATCGTTCCAGACGTTAGAAGTGAAGATTGCTTCGAAACATTCAAAAATGAAGAATCACAAAAGTTAATCCCCATTACGATCAATGACATGCCTCTTGACTCTCTGAGAAGCATAAAGGTACATTTAGAAAGATATGCTGATGAACTACAAAATATGAAAGCCTCCAAAGCCCAATCCTTCCTGGAGAAGAACCAAACAAGCTTTTCATGGATATATCTTTCCATTGGCATGATAATGTTAATTTACATCAGCATCAAACTTTGTAATAGATGTCCAAACGGATTTATACGTCGCAACAATTCTAGAACCTGCATACAAGTCTTCAACAACTGCTTTGATCATTCTTCCCGACGCCGCAATGTGCATGTTGCCATCCCCATGAGCAACTTGCATCATCCCACCACGTGCATCTCCGACGACGAAGATGACATCGAAGACCAGCAGCCATCATCATCTCCTCAACCTCAAAAATCAGGCGCTAACGCCCAATCTTTGTTCTAAGGGGGGAGGTGTTACATATTAGCCCTCTATAGTTATACATATGTATCGAGTCTCTACATTCTTTATCAAGTATCCTTATTGTATTGTAAACAACCATTACATAATTATATTGTAAATAAGACACTAGTAATGTCATTCATTAATTAGTTATGGACTTTGTTATTAGTCCATATTAGTTATCTTTTTCACTAACTAATCACCATTGATTATGTTTACTTATCCCATTGGATTCTTAGTATATAAGCTCAGTTCCTTTCATTGTAAAGTTAGTTCTATTTCCAACATCATCGTTGTTCAAACTCTTATTCTATTTCACCTAGTTCCTAAATCTTAGTATTAATTATAAATATTGTGACAATTAAATAAAAGTTTATTTTTAAAAACGTTTTGAGTTACATCACGTAACATACGTAATCGCGTATCGCGTACCCGACATAATTATCATGATCGAAGAGTCAACTATGTAATACATTTTTTTTTCAAAATTTAAATCCGTTCTATGTACGAGTAAAACGCTATTGTTGACGACGTTTATCGGGGTAACCCCGCCTAACTCCCTAACTTTACGCTACTCCGCTTTTTACTGAATGCATATGAAAGTAGGTACTTATAGGTATCTACGGCATCGGCTTGACGGCATCATAAGAAAGGCTAAAGGCTACTTCTAATTAACAAAAATTGGATTCCGTGCAAAAAAATTAAACTAGGTATAGGTACCTACCTACTTTAAATTATTTTAAGTTCCCATTTTGAATTTGATGCCTACTAGTAGGTAGTTTATGTCATGATTAGGTTAAATAATTTAAATGCCTGAAATGCTTAACATAAAAATGTCCAAAGCCACGATACCTACGTTAGTGCAATAAAGTTTCAAACCACAAGCCCCGTTTACTTATCAGCCCATATCACGTCCATATTGTCATAAAACAAACAAATAAGGTAACTTGCAACTTTAAAATGCCTAATAATTACCGGCCTAATTAATGCTATCAATTTCTCTGAACACCCCATTAGTGCAGACTAGTTTTTATAAAACTTATTTGTATACAATGAGAGGAATAAATTAATAATTGACTGACTAACAGACCTACCAAGAAATTATTAAAAGTACTTTTCTTGGCAAGTTTCAATCAACGCCATCTAGCGGTGAGTGGCGCGAAGTTTTGTAATTGGAAAACGATAAGTGAAAAAGAATTTGAATTATTTTGAATACAAGTGATTTTTATGTAATTTTTATTCTTTGTGGTTTTAAATATGTTAGTTATTCTTGTTATTCATCAGTTTGTAATAAAAGACAGTAAGTAGGTACCTAAAATACAGTCGTTCATCATGGATGAACCCAGAAAAATTGCACTTAAATCGATGCCAAACTAGGGTAGGTACCTATGCACATAAAAATTAATACAATAACGTATCCATTTCACTTGAGCTTCTCTAAACTAATTATATCAACCGTCTCCGCCTGCCCAGCCCACATCTCTCCAATACATAACTTTATGTAACAAAACCATTTTTTTGCACATTTCCAAATGTTCCCGATCAAAATTCCACGACACTGTCAACTTCATCAGGACATATAAAACAAAAAACTAAAGTTTCATTCCTAAAAAGATCATTCGGCGCGTCCCAAGATGCCAACTTACTTTCAAATTAGACGTTTTAAAAGAAAGAAAGAAAAAAAACGGTCTATTCTACACAAATATTGCACACGGCGAAGACAGGCGGCGTCGTATGTAAAAATAAAACAACACAAACATACTATTTTTCTGTAGAAGCCGGCATTGTGACGTCTGAGCTGCGCTTGCGACGAAAACGAACAAGCCGAGCGGTTGACGACACCCGCCGAACCCGACGAAGTGAGACAGAGATATGTTTTTCGACGAGAAAGAGCGAGATGGCCATATTAAGGGCGTTTCTACATCGATTTTTGTATCCAATTAATGGTCAGTGGGCTTCCAAGTAGGCGGGGCGTTTTCGATCTAAGCTAATAGGGATCGAGCTAAAATGATCTATGGATCACTGCGCGGTGCGCCTGCACAGTATATTGTTATCGTTAATATCGTGGATTATTTATTTTATATCTACGTTTGATGGCTGAATAAATTTTCATGTGCCATTTTTTTTGTATATTTTTATTTGGTTTTTATCGATTTTTTGAATAGGGAGGTCTTGTCATGTGAGTTGGTTATAGTTTTAATGTAGTGTCTTGTTTATAATTGTAGCGCTAGAAGTGGTTAAGTATCCAAAGAAGTCTGCCTCATTTTTTAACAGGCAACTTTGTGACCACTGACCGACTCCTTGACAATTTAAAAGTGGCTGTATCTAAACAGTTTTAATTAAATTGATTCTTTGAATGAGGTAGTGTCAATGTCTACAAAATTTATCACATTGCCATATTATATTGGTACCTACCTATTAATTTAGATAAATTATCCCCGTGTCACTGTTTCAGGGCACCAATTCTGAGCTTTACGGGCCCACAGCTCGTTCGGCATGCGACAGACCTGTCCTTCCTAGTCCCACTTACCTAAGTTGGGCAACCTTTTGAGCCACACCAACGATTTTTGTTTTGGAGCACAGTGTAGTGTTTCGAACACGATCTGTTACTTAAAGGCCGAAGAAACTACGGTTATAAATGGATGGAACATTAATCCTAAATAATATACCTAATATTTCATAGGGGAGAGCGGGGCTGAAAGTGCCGGGGGTAAATTGTGCCGACGCGAATATCTCGAAAACAGAAAGAGATAGATATACGATCGTATTGTGTCGCGTAATGCCTAACAGTCGGACACACGCGGCTGCCATTTTAGTTGCGTCTGCGACGCGGACCGAGTGGCAGTGCATGTGAGGGTCGTCCAGCGCCACGTCAGTAAATATTTTCGTTTCGATACTTTTTGGTCGCATGCTAGCTTTTTTCGTGCTTTTTATATGAGAGTTTTAGTAAAATGTTTGTTATTTATCCTAGTTTGCTATGCAGTGTAATTTTAATGCTTAGAGCAGAGTGATTTTTATATGTGAGACAAAATTCAAAACTCTCGCACGCGGGGTAAAATGTGCCGTTCATGTGGGGCTGCTTGTGCCGCGGCACAACCAACCCCGACTTAGGGGTTGGTTGTGAAATCTATATGATATTTTGTAATATAGTCCTTAGAGACTGATATTTTTAGTAATTTTATTGATCTCATTCCCATTTTTAATAATTGATCGCATTCGCATAAAAATAAGTACAAACTTTGATTTAAAATATGTTTTTAAGTTTGAAATAATTACATAAGTAAGGGTAATTTGTTTTTTTAAATTATAATACTTAGAAACTGTTGATTTATAGTAAAAATTATAACAAATAAATATATTATTATAAAATTGATGTCTTTTAAATTCTAAATTAATTTTTATTTATGTAAAACACCTAGCATTATCAACGGTACAACCGACCCCAGCTACGGCACAACTTGCCCCAAAGTGGGGTTGGTAGTGCCTTGCCGCCGCTGTGTAAAAAAAACACTTCTTCTTAAAAACTATTAAAAATGTGCAAAATCTGTAGGTAAATTCGTATTATAGACTAAATTTGGCTTAGGATGAACCACTACTTTCAGACATAGTACTTGTTTTATCCGAATCATATAAGGATTTGTCAAAATCGGCACTTTCAGCCCCGCTCTCCCCTACCTGTAGGTACCTACCTACTACATAGCACTTATCTTTCAATTACTGCATTTCAAATTTATCTCTAAACATAAAAACAAAGAAATCTGTAAGAAAACCACCATAAAATAATAATAAACACAAAAATTATGCAAATAGGTCCACCATGAAACTTAATAGACATTAAAAAAACAAGGCATTCATCAGATTCCATTACACACTGTATTTAAGCGTAATTCTAAAAAAATAATTCAATTGTCGATGGCAGCCGGCGTTCCGGTCCCTCAATGGCGGATAATTAGGGGTAATTTGACACTTCACTGTGGCAACCCAGCGGAAACACGCCAACCGCCATTGAAACAGATAGCGTTTGAAAATCATTTGTGTGGAGCAAGATATCTCAGGTTTTATTCGAGGAGTTTGATTTTGTATGGTGATTTCCAAGAAAGATTCTTTTCCTATGACAGCTTTTAGGCTAACCGGATGCAGCTGAAGAGCAGTACCTAATTTAAGTAACTATTAAGTTAGTTACTTACATGAGGCGACTGCCTATCTGAGTTTGAAGAAGTAATTATGCTTCATTTGTCAAGTCTAGCATAGGTTCTTTTTTTTGTTGAAAGTATGTTAGATGGGTACATTCATTATTCAGAATTCGATTTCTATGAAAAGTTGAGTAGGTACCTACCTGTCTGGATGAGATGTTCTTTTTTGCCAGAATTTGTACCTATTATGGCCTCATGCCCTGAAAATGTAATATTTTAGTAACATGGGTAGAAAGTAGGTCATACTTGTAAATTCAGATATTGTATTGTATGAGTCAGAGAACACCGCAACTAGTACCTATGTAGGTAACTTCCTTAGATTAAAAAATAAACCGTATAATCATAAGTAAGTAGGTTACAAAATGTTCTGCAGAACTCTTCGAAAAGCCGATAATAAATGACATTACTAACCCACAAATCATCCCCATTTACATAAACCAACGTATTATTGAGCCTTGTCAGCGACATACGTGAATGTCAAATTAATAACGACTTAAACATGCTCCTTTTTCCACCCTATTATTACAATTTTTTTCGTTGGCAACACAGATTTCGAAAATCGAATTTTAACATCTGTCGTCACTCAATACGAGTGTATTGTCCGGTTTTTTTTCGTAATGACAAAAGCGTTCGAATTGTCGTTGGGTCTGTTATTTACTCAGCGTAAAATTATGTTTTTCTTGGATTCTATGTACCTTCGAGTATTTTGTGGTTCATGTAAGTAATAGGCTGATGAAAATGAAATGGAATACCTAATGGTAAGAATGATGATGATGGTGTAGGTAAGTAATAGGCGGTGGTGAAGTTCAAGTTATCAGTGAACATAAAAAATATTCCTTGAAAGTACAACATACTTAGTGTTTCTAAAGCAAGACCGTGAACTTGCCTAAGCCAATGTGTAGTCCTACCTATTCATGTACCTTCTTACCCAGAGTTAGGCTAACTAAATTGAATCTGAGTCAGTCTTAGTTACCTTACCTACATGTCCTAGAACTAAAAATACTTGAAGACTTATGACATCTACCAATCCTCACAAAGTCTCAATCCTCACTGCATGGGCTCGAGTGGTGGATCACAGCCCATTCCCTCTCAACGAAGAGAGGCCTCTCTTCGTTGAGAGGGAATGACTGTGAGGACACAGGCCTCTCAATGAGAAGCAGTGGGAACATTCCAGTCTGGATATGCAGCTATCTGCCTGAACAATGACCACAATAGATCATCAAAGATGCTCACTCAATCTTCCTACCCACAATTCATAAGTAAAAAAAAATCGATTAAAACACTAGTAACATAAGCAGCGGATTACATGTAACGTAGATATTCGGCTTCGTTGTTAGCAGTGTAGCGTTACAGTCGGTCGGGGCGGCGTCGATATATCGAATGTCGTAAGATGGCGTTTGAAAAAAAAACGTTTGTGGTTTTCTAACAAAAAAAAGAAGAATGAAATTGTTCGGTGCGAGAAAAGTTGGATCATATTGAGGTTACTATCATGTAGAGATCAAAGTATTTGTTCCAAAGCTTTTTTCAATGCCGTACTGTTTAAGCCTGCGCGATCGGTCATCCCATTATTATTACCACTGCTGGGTAAAGCCCTCTCACCACGACTTTTAGTTGTTTCGATCTAAGGCCAATGTGGTAATTCTATGGCTGGTATATTTGATAGAGTTTCATTATCATCTGCCTAAGCTTTTCCCAACTACTTATGTAAGGGTCGGCTTCCAGTCTGCCTAGCTGACCTTCACAACCCAGTTTCTGAATAACACGATAAGTACTATTTGGCAAGACTGATTATCAGGCTATCAAGCTCACTTCTCGTAACGATTGTCAAAGTTGAGAATTATTAGGAAAAGCTTGAAGTAACTATTCTGCGAGGCGACGAGGCGTCTTTATAGCTTCTCAATCGCGTACGGCTTTTAATATTAAACAACGAGCTCCTAAAGTATTTAGTTTCAACAGTAAAATAAAAACTCCAACAGTTTTCTCATCATTTGTGTACAAAACTATAAAAAATAAAAATACCATATGTCCCGCCCTTTCTTAATTCAAATTCAACTTAATGTTGCCAACATGAAAATTGAATTCCGCCAGATATGGCGTCTAATTGTTTGACATTAAACATGGGTAATTACAAGCCGGGAACATTATTACATTAGTTATGGCCCATAGACAATGATGGTACGCACCGACTTTTTATTATCCCTAACTAGCTGTGTAATTTTCTTTTTTTTTTAAGGCTCTATGCGCAAAGGGTGCCTACCGGACCTTATTACTAAGAGCTAACCTAACCGAGTATGTTATAATAGATTATATTTAATATAGCCACTATAACAGCAAATAATGAAAAAGTAAAATAAAGTTTTTGTTTATCGGTAAATGGGCCTTGACCTTGATCACGCGTGATAGAAAGCGATGCATGAGGTCTATGCTGGAACGAGCGTGTCCAGAAGAATGGGTCCATAGTGGTAGGTAACGGCGATACGGAATCCTTCGTGTCCGAATCCGATTCACATTAGAAGGCAGTTATCCTAGAAGATATTGATTATATAATATAATCATTGAAGATCATTTTTGTTGTTAAATAGGGTCGTTTCGCCGGTTAGCGACCAGTTAGCTGAGTTGCCCTCTTAAGATGAAGAAAAAAAAATGTTGTCTACACGCAAAATAGTTTAAATATGTTAATGTGAATTTGTCCCAAATACTTATAGTCTAGTTTGGATACAAAAACATAAAATAAACTACATTCATACAAAAATATTTATAAAATGCTGAAAATATAGCGAAAACGTCGGTTTACGACCACTTTTATCAGTTTGCGACCACCAGTGAGCTGGTTTGCGACCACTATTTTAATATGAAAAATTTGCCATTAAAACAATTACAATCGCTTTAAAAATGTATTAATTATTAGATTATTCATTTACTGGTCCCTTCCCTTCTATTCGGATATCATCAAGAGCTTTTTTCAGGGCTTCTACAGTGTACCGGACTGTATTTTTCTTTTTTTTTCGTTGACTCTGAATTATATGGGAACTCCATCTAAAAAAAGTAATATAAAATAATTTAATTTTGTTTTTATCAAAAAATAAAAAAAAACATACGTGGTCGCATACTCAATGAACTTTCATACTTATTTATTTTAGCGGCCGTTATTTCTCTCATACTAAATTATGGTGGTCGGAAACCAATGTCTTTATTTCGATTATTTTGGTTTACGACCACCTGTCCTGACCACCCAATTTTTTATAGTAATTTCAAAGAAAGTGGTGGTCGCTTACCAAAGAAATACAAAGAAAAGCTTCTAAAATGTTACATTCAAAATTCTAACAGTCCTGTACGAAACAATAGGGTCATATTGATAAAAAATAAAAAATGCGATTCTCGTCGGTTTGCGACCATAATAATATGGTCGCTATTTAACGTTTTTGATAAATAAGCATTTCGGTTACCGACCACTTGATTTTATCTTAATAATAACTTAAAAAATAGCAAACTACAACTAAATAATAACGAAGACTTATCGGTTGTACAATTTAACATCTAACTTGTGGGTCCGAGTGCTCACATAATTTTTAAGGAAATTGCCAAGCGGTTGGTCGACTCTTCACGTGACCAGAGGTCTGGCCTATTCTTTGGCCAAAGAATCAGCATTGCCATCCAACGTGGTAATGCTGCCAGCCTTCTGGGCACTTTTCCTGTTGCCAGCAATGTGGACGAATTTATTGACGCCCTGTAATTCTTCTCTTTTTAACCGACTTCCCAAAAAGGAGGAGGTTCTCAATTCGATTGGTATGTTTTTTTTTATTTTGCTACTTGTATATATTTTATCATAATTTTAGTTCTGTAAATTGTAGTCTGTAAATATTGTAAATAAAGTCACTTGTGTGTAAAATTGTTTTTCTAACTTGCGGTACGTTTTCTCACCACTGAATCAAAACGCGCCTTTAGCAATATTGTTTCGGTTCTGGGTTAGCCCATTTGTTTCAAACTGTGTAAATTCTGATTTCATAATTATTTATAAAGCACGTTAGATTTTTTATTTATTTATGTTACCTCTATAAATACTATTATCTTGTTTTAAAGAAATTTAGTACGTCAAAATTAAATGGTCGCCTACTGAAGGTGGTCGCGAAACCGGCGAAACGACCCTATGCAATGGAATGCGTGTCTAAGTAATTGATGAGTTTCTAAGTCATTTTGTACATAAACGGAGCTTTGGATGATAACGTTCGTTTTTTTGTTATAAGTAGGTACTTATAATAAACACGTCATGAAGGTTAATGGTTGTTTACTAAGAAAAAAAGTGATACCCCTTCATGAATAAATACGGATACTAATTTATGGCTTACTTCTTAGAACCTGTGTAGGTAGGTCAGGTAGGTACGTTATAATTTAAAGTCTCAAGAGCACCACATACCTACTTACATAACCCAAAAAATCATTCAATCTTGTTAGGCTGAAGGTAATTGTTACCCTTTTTACCCATGAGCTTCAATTTCAATGCAATACATTTGAAAATAACAATAGACAAAAAACTAAAAGAACATCGATTCCCACTCACAAGTCTTCGACAAAAAAAAAACCGTTTCTCATCGAAAAAAATCGCTTAAAAACCGCAACTGTCAAAATATATGAAATCGATTAAAATGCGAGTACTCGATGCATCCTGTCTGCATGGAACGAACAATAGGGAAGGAAGCGGTGACCGCAAGTGGGAATTATAACTGCTTTCCATCCCTAATTATACGATTTTACTATAATTTTGCGGCCAGAAGGGAATAAGGAGCTGCTACTTAGGGTTGTTAGGTACTGCGTATTTTTTCTTCAATGTGATGTGGTTTTACGTAATCGTTTGGTTTCCGATTGTATTGTATTTTCAACAGCTGACATGAGCGTTACAAAAAAAGGATAAGTATGAGACCATAACTACTATAACCTATATTACGAAAACGGGTAAAATCGTACACAAATATAGGTATCCAAGCGAAAAACTTTAAATGGAATCAAGTTTCAGTTAGTATTAAAATCACTAAAAGTAAAAAAAACAAGCCTTTTCATAGTTTATCTTTTTTTCTGAGGCAGTATTTTTTGAAAACAAAGATTAGACCTATTGTGTCGTTAAGTCCTTTGACAACCCTGTTCGCTTTAAAATCACCAGATCCATTGTAACGGTAGGAAACTAAAAACCAAATAACATTAACGTCTACTCCTCCCCTCTCCTCCTTTGTGTTGCCAGTGAAAAAAAACCGCTCCGTTCCGTATTTAAAACATCGGAAATTACCGGTAAGATTGCTAGTGGTGACCACTTGTGGTGGCTAAGAGTAACGGTTCTTTAAGCGTATGTGAAAATTACGATGAATGGTATCGTAATATAAATGACTGGTTTTCCTGTATTATTATTACATACTTACTTAGTTCAAATTATAGGTATAAGTAGGTACTTTTGGTTTTTCAAATTGGAACAGCTGTTATTGTATTTTTGGATTCATACTCTGTTGTATTTATAATTTAAGGAGTCTGCAGTGTTGTATATCTGATTATAAATTTTCTGCCTCTTTTTAACCGACTTCAAAAAAGGAGTTATACCTACCTTTATATTTTTTTTTGCACTGTAGGTCTCAAAGTCAAAGTCAAAGTCAAAAATATTTATTTCAAGTAGGCCAGTAACAGGTACTTTTGAATAGTCGAATTAAACTAACTGCGGCACTCAGAGATATCCAACGATTACTCAAGCCGCCACCCAGCAAAGGCCTGACATAGTTTTGTATGACAAAACCGCCAAAAGCCCTTACCAAGCGACGGCCCAAGCAACCACTGAAGCTCTCCGAGTGCGGCAGTAAACTACTGAACTACTGAAGCTAAATAAACTAAGCTACAGTCCCAGTCACAAGGCATAATAACTCGTGAGTGTACTGTAGTTGCCAATTCCAAAGCGTTGGTCTCATGAGAAGAATGGCAAGAAACTTCATGGACACTCTTTTAAAATCGTTTGGGTTTACAATATGTTCAAGGTACAAACATAATCTTGGTATAATACACACATGAAGACTATGCAGATTAGTGTTTGAGATGGTCTTTTGAAGAAAGCACCACACAGATTTGAGTGGACCCGTCCAGTCAGTGCAAGCATTTGTCAGTTATCGTGGAGCTCGACTTATAACTCAAGGAGCTCAACGTCACGACGAACAATACCAAAGAAAGGACATTTGGGTGGGTCGCTTATAGTACTCAAACTGCCAGACATTAGTTAAAATTAGAGAAAGACCCACATGGTCCTCACATTCACAATATAAAAATAATAAAATATTTGTCATATTAAATAATCATGTCAAGTTATTAAATGTCATTATACAAAACTAAATGAAAAATTAAATATTTAACAAGTAAATATTGATCACAAAAGCAAAAAATAATATCATACTTAAATAGTAGGTAAATAATGTCATTGTGTATAAAGAAAAATCATAAAATGTCAAATTGTAAAAGGATTGTAAATAATGTATAAATATGTTATTAAAATGTCAAAGTGTAAAAAATAAAAATAAAAAGGTATAATTAATAAAAAGATATAAAATCAATTCACCTTCAATTCAAATTGGAGCAGTTCAATCCCAAGCTTTTTTGTCCTCTATATAATCTCTAACAGCATAAAAGGCTTTCTGGCAAAGTTTACGTTTTATAAAAGATTTGAATTTATTAATGCTTAAATTTTGAATGTCGTTTGGAAGTTTATCATAAAAGTGATCCACCTATTTTCTTGAGCCCTGTTGTGGGTACAATAAACTTATGTTTATTTATTGTATTTATATTGTGAATATCATTATATTTCTTAAAAAGCTTAATATTTTTGTGAGCATACAAAAGATTTTCATAAATATATTGAGAAGGAACAGTCATTACATTAATTTCCTTAAACTTATCTCTAAGAGAGTGTCTCGGACTCAATTTATAAATTAAAGTCTGGATCAGAATGCTGTAGTGAAGAAGACGTATGAAAAAAATTGCTAGCAACAGATATGAGAGTGTAGAGATAGTTGTGTGATGTGGAGTGTCTAAAACGGATAAAGTAAGAAATCATCGTGATAATATAAGAGGAAATGGAGTCGAGGTCAAATAGGCATTCGCTCCATATAAAATACTGGTATTCAGCTGCATCTGGAAAGACTGGACGCCGACCCCGATAAATGGTTAGGTTAGAAAGAGATAAGGCGATAAGATGATCATTTAAGAGGAAGTTTGAAAGTTAAGCTTACTACAGAAAATATGAAAGTCGAAGTCGTCTGTTTTGGTATGGACATTGTGATGAGGAGGTATAATATGAAACAAATGTGACTAAAAGAGTGATGAATTTAAATGTTGATGGTGGGAGAGGAGAGGATGATATGAAGGAAAAAGGATTAAAATAATGACAGCGATAATGAATTATTATTTGTTAATGTAGGTAATTAAAATAGTTAGAATTGACCGAACTCTACCATTTTCGAAAAGACGCCTATTGATATTTGAGAACCTTCCTATTTAGATCAAGTTAACAACCAGATAACATGATTATTAATATTTTTGAAATATCTCAGTCGGCAGATTAAGAATGTACGATACAAATCTATACAGCCAACCTCTAAAAAATATCTGTCATAATATCTTTTAAAATAAGAATCCAAAATTCGTTAACGTTATTCCCATGTCTGGCGCGGGAGGCAGGGAGGCATGCCACAGTAATGGTTGCAGAAGGTTTATTTCAAACAACTCTCAATATTTTTAATAGATGTAAGTATAACGTATTGTATGCAATGTCGTCATTGATTTAATCGAATTTACACCTTTATTCTGGAACTTGTAGTGTTCTCTTACCGTTTTTTTAAAATTTCGTTTCCAGTCAATATCAGTCTATTACTATAACTACCACACAGAGAAGGTACGACCGATGTTAGACTTAGATACATCATCTTATCATTCTCCTGTCCTTATCATCTCAATTTATTTGTGGCTGGTGCAGCATGTCTTCATCTACCATACTTCTCTGTTACTCGTTACCTCAGAGTAGTCACCCCCTTTCTAGCCACATCATCCTTCACACATTACTTACTGTAGTACAGTACTTACTGTAGTACAGTACTTACTGTAGTACAGTACTTACTGTAGTACAGTACTTACTGTAGTACAGTACTTACTGTAGTACAGTACTTACTGTAGTACAGTACTTACTGTAGTACAGTACTTACTGTAGTACAGTACTTACTGTAGTACAGTACTTACTGTAGTACAGTACTTAGTCGTTTCTACGTACGATTTCTGACTCACCTACATTACGTTAATTACTTATAAAGTCCAAGTTTCTAAAAGACACCCGTCGGGGCTGCGGTTTGTTCGAAAGAAATACCGCGGCCCCGGACACAAAGGGCTAAAAAGGAACATGGGTGGTTTTTAGTCATTAGAAGTCTAACACTCCCTTCCGCTCTGCCCAGAGCCATTCAATTCCCACCTTCCAAAAAAAAAAGGTTTCGACAAACAAGGTGTTTTCTACATCATCCAATTTTTTACTTATTTTCTTTTCTTGTTACTTTCCTATATTATGATTTTGATCTTCTGTGCATACTTATATGATGTCGCTAGGGAGGGGGTAGTGTTGAGGTTAGTCGATCGACAATTAATATTAAGTTGGAATCTGTGGGATTCCGCGCCGCTGTCCGAATTTTATAGCGGCGGGCGCCACCCAAGCTGCGCCACGGGGACCGTGGAGCTGTCTTTTGTCTAAATAAATTAGTGAATCTATGAAGATTGGGGCCTTCGTTGGTGTAGTGTTTCTAAGGGTGACTGGTTAGCATGAGGTCTAAGGTTAGATTTCCAGGTTGGGTAGTGTTATAAGTTCTTCCATTAAACAGGAATCCTCAGATCAGGAATTTCTTGGTAGCAGCCCGGATTTTCCAGCAATGGTCGTTTACCCCAAAAATTAATGAACAAACCTTTTTTTAAAATGTGATTGATCAGTGTACTGGGCTCATTCTGCTGCTTCCTCTTTGACCTTGACCTTACCTAAGTTGTTCTGTAAGTTACCAAAGATGGACCGACGGACCGATGAAGATGGACCGACGGACCGATGAAGATGGTCCGATGGATGGACTGTATAAAAGATGATATGGAAAGAAAGGAGGTGTCTAAGGAGATGACGAGAGAAATAAGGAAGAGTTACATCCGTATCTATAGTCAAGTTAAAGTAATTATTTACTTCTTCTTAGCGTGTCGATGGCAAACCGTCACTAAATAAATTATATTAATTTGGCCCAATATTCAGTTATGCGAACTCCGCTCGCTGATGCAGTCATTAGATCATCAAGTGTGCAGGTGTCAGGGCATGCAGCGCAAGATGGAAGGTGGGCCATTGTCTGTGGAGATACGCCGCATACACACTTGAGATCCGTACCACAATATAAATATGGACAGTACCGAAACTAAGCCTAGTTGATGCGATAACTACCTACGCTCCATTGAAGCCATAGGGTTGTCCCTTTTAATGTTAATGATATTGTTTTTTTTTTTTCTTAAATATTTTTATACTGTTGTGATCAATGAATCGAATTAAAATAACTAGCTTACTACAACTAGTGATGTGCAATTCTGCTAACAATAATTAATAATTAACATAATATCTATATCTATTATATAAATAAAAAGAGAAGTCCTGACTGACTGACTGACTCATCAACGCCCAGCCCAAACCGTTGGACCTAGAAAGCTGAAATTTTGCACAGAGGTTCCCTTTATAATGTAGACAAGGAATAAGGAAGGATTTTTCGAAATTCAACCCCTAAGGGAGTTAAATAGGGGATGAAAGTTTATATGGAAAATCGTCATTTTCACGCGGGCGAAGCCGCTGGCAAAAGCTAGTTATTAATATTAAGAACGAATATTATATTGTTTTAAATTATTATTATCAATGAACTTTCCTTCATATCATACTACACAGTTTTAGACTAATAAAATGTTAATGTTATTAAGTAAAGTTGGACCAGTTAAAAAAAAAATATTTTTTGGTGTTATGTGATTCTCACTTAAATATTACGGGGGTGGCAGAGGGGGGTCAAAATTTTGGTCCTTTTTTGTCTAGGACGCTCCGTTTTCGAGATATTTCAATTTCATTTTTTTTCATACTGTACAGTTTTAGACTAATAAAATGTTATTTAATGTTATTAAAGTTGGACCAGTGTAAAAAAAAAAATAGCACTCCGGGAGTGCCGGCAGAAGTGAAAACTTCAATCAGCATCACGTGACCCTGACGCGAGTTTGAAAGTTTTTACCCATACAAAAAAAAGTGCTCAGCGCCGCTAAAGAAGTTTTCACTTCAAAAAAATTTTTTTTTGGTGTAATGTGATTTTCACTTAAATATCACAGGGGTGGCAGAGGGGGGTCAAAATTTTGGTCCTTTTTTGTCTAGGACGCTCCGTTTTCGAGATATTTCAATTTCAATTTTTTTTTTACAGAAACTTTGAACGCCCGTAATTCGATAACAAAAATCATTCTTATCTTTCAAAATTAGTAGGAAGTTTAAAATACAATATCTCCGGTTTTGATGAAGCCGAGTTCAAACACCCGTATACGTTCCCGGCATTTAAAAAAGATTGGAGGACATTAATTAAAAAAAAAACTTTTACGTAAGCTAACCACTCGTCTCGGCGCGGCACGCACAACTGAGAGCACTGCCACAATCGCTAGCTGGCCCTGTCGATGCGCATGTTTGTGTGAGTGTGCGGTTTCGAGCGTTTGTAGGCAGTTTCCGTACTGTCCATATTTATATTGTGTCCGTACCGTCTATGAACCCCCATCTGAAGAGATTGTCTTTGCTACGGCCGACTTGGGTTCGGAGTCTATTTAGAGATTTCCAAGTCGGCCACGGCAAATCATGACCGGGTGGAAGGCTTTCAGATGGCTCGATGAAGTCGTCAGGGGGCTTGAACAGGTCCCGCCAGAGCTCTCGTCTTTTTTATTTACTTTTTATTTTTTTATTTACTTTATTATTTACTTGAACTTAAGTAATTACATATGCATACATTTTTATGCAATGGACAAGAGTTTAAGCAAAGTTAGAGCCGTCAATGAAAACAAACCTAAGAATTCTAACTTTTGATAGTTCTAACATCAAGGAATTACTCAACTACTTAAAGAGAAAAAATCGTATCTAACAATGACTTTTACTCAAGTAATCACTATGACTTGTTTATAGGTACCGGTGTGAGACATGCTTCGAATCCAAATGAATTGGGACAAGGGCAAGAGAGGATGATGATTCTGGAAGCTACTTCATCATTTTTCAAGTCACAACACCGACTCTACAACTCTGTCCACACCGTGGCGCCTAGACCGCAGCGAGTGGCGCGTTCCGACTGCGCTACATTATTAATGCGACGGACGCACAACACTACCTACACTCACTTTCTTTATTTAAGTAATAAGCTTGTAGTACTTACACCTTGATGTGTACCTACATGCTTGTTACTTGATATTACATACATTTGCCTTCTTTTCATACGGGAAGAATCAAGAAACTATGGGTAGGTGTACCAACCTACAATGAAGAACGCAACCTAGGTAGGTACTACGTTTGGAACATTATTCCTTTTGATTCTTCCTCGTTCTAACATCTGCAAGCACGCTGGTTGCATGGTTTTACGCACCTGTGCCATTATGTATTTGTAGCTGTACTTGAGTTTTCTGAATAACATCACTCATAATCATAATACATCACCAGTAAGGTCGTATTTAAGTAGGTAGGTATGTAGGTAACTAGGTACCTATCGCCCAAATACTCAAACGTCACTCAATTATAAGTAACCCTCAAAACTCCTGCTATCTCTGTCACTCTGCGTTAAAGTAACAAAGACAGCACGAGATTTAAGTGCAACTTAGAATTGAGTGACGTTTGAGTATTTGGGCGTAAGTAAGTGTTAAAAAAAACAGTGCCACAAAATCACTAGAAAAAATAAAACTGTTTTCTCAGTCTTTCTGTAAAGTAAGCAAACTTTCTTTCACATCCCATCGTTTTCAAATCAACCGCCATAGACAATTTTCACGAATGCTTACAGTGTCGTTCAGCTGTCAATGTCAGTCAAGCACCACAAGAACCACGCGACACTGGACAGAGGTGGGGTACGTAATTTAAAATTTTTTACCCGACTGCGTCGAAGCCCAAAAGGATATAGTATAAAACCAGTTTATGCGGATCTCACTTTGTAAGGGAAATCTAAATGGTTAATATAGCTAGACCCCTAACGAAAACGAAAACCACATATTGCGCCCACTATTAGTATATTTTTTGGCTTCTAGACAATACCTTAAAAAAAAAATAAAAAGGGAAAAATAAATAAAAAGACTAAAACTGTATCAAGTTCCAAGTAACATTACATTTTTTTTTTCTAAATAAACATAAAGATTAGGTAATATTTTATACTGGCAATGTAAAGCTATGATCGTCAAATGATCGATGAGAGATGGGCAAAGATCGTCACTCACTGGACGCCTGAGGAAGGAACATGGCCAGAGATCGCCCATGATAGAGACGTATGGAAAGAGAAAGGGGAGGCCTTTGCTCAGCAGTTGGGACACAAAGTAGGCTATTAAAAAAAAAATGTAAAGCTTAATGTGTCACTGTGTGTAACAAAGAGAACGTTCGATAATATTATTTATATCTCAGTAAACTCACGGCTTTTCTCCATGTGGATAGGCAGAAACTACAGAACGCCACCTGCTAAGTACGATTCTTAAACTGCTTTCTTCTCGTCCACATTCTATAAGCTCACCAATATAAATTATGAGCATATAATTACTCACCTACTTTATGGTAGACATTGGCGGGAACAATTTATTGCAAACGATTGCAAAACTAGCCGTCGAAGTTCGATATTTAAAAATAAATGACAGCTGTCATCAATAATTGACGTTCTTTTAGTTCATTCAGTTCATTCTTTAACAGGAAACACCCACGTTGAAACAGCGGTAGGTAACATTAAATTGTACTTTAAATAAAATACAGGTGCAATGTGAATTTATTGAATACCGATCATTTATGAAATAAGCACAATGATGGATAAAATCGATTATTGACTCGTTAATCGTTTTGCATGAGTACTTTTCGAGTAATTTATATCCCTATTTAAAATAACTTTAAAGTCGTAAAAAATCTGTCCACGTTATTTATTTTGTGTTGGAGTTTTCAGCTTTAGTAATGAGTTTAATTTTCAGGAAATTAAACGTAATAATTAAAAAAAAAAAACTCCCAATTATCGTCACCTATTTTGTTCTTCTCGAAGTTCAGCATGATTCTGACAGCCATAATTTGTCTGTCACTGGATTATGTATTCTCTATTCTATCAGCATAAACGAAGATTGGAAAGCTAAAAAAAATATTTAGGTTAATTGACATAATAAACTGCCCAAAAGGGACAAAGAATCAAACCGTTTGAAAGTGTCTTGTTTATGTTCTCAAGAAGGCTAATGTTATTAAAAAACGTCTAGCAACAACAACACAACAACCCACGTCAAAATAACGTTACTGTAAAATGATAGGCTGGAAATAGATATCTGATGCCACTGTCGCCGCCATGATGTGGGAAAATTAAAAATATATCAGTGCGTTGGCGCGTAAATGTGACAGTTGGCGGGAAATTGATGGAGGTTTTGTAATGTTGGCAGGCTTGGCATGGTGGCACCCGTGGCACTGCGGAATTAGCTGTCAGTTTATTTATTTGAGTTTTATAAATTGCTGTGAAGTTTTTTAATTTGTTTTGAGCTATTGTTGAAACACGATTTTATCTAGTGGTGCTGTTCTTCAGAAACATAAGTTGCGTAATTATTTGATCCCATGGGTGTGTTTGATAAACCTTGCAAATGGAATATGCAAGCATCGTAGCTGGTAGCGTTCTGTGGTTTCTGCCTATCCCCATGGGAAAATGCTTGATTTTTGGTGTGTAATGTGTAATATTTATAGAATTATTACTAACTTAGCCTAAGGCACTGAAATAAAGGTTGTCGTGATATTTCCTTTTACAAAGTTCAGTGAAGGTTTTCTTTCAAAACTGAGATTAAGTAAGAAAAACGTAACTTCATTATTTGTCTATAGATAGGGTTGAGACTCTTTATTAATACCTGTAGTAATTGTCGAACGACAAGAATCCTATGGACGCATAGGTAAAATATGAAATGTCATGCATTTATTTATTGGTTAGCACCTCCTACCTTTAACTACAAAAAAACTTCATCACAGATTAGGTATCTATCGCGCTCCAAATATCGCCAGCCGACCAATAGGAAACTGTCGTTGCATCAACAAATAGCAATCTAGGTGTTAAATTTAACACCTACACCTGCAGTCCAAAACCAATCCTCCGCAAACCACACATGGTTCAAAATCAAACACTTTGCAACTATCCCTTATACAATACGTTATAAACGCACGTTCGAATATAGCCCTTCGTCCGTTGAGATAAAGTACAACCGAATCGCTGATTATAGTGTGGCTATAGGCGTCAATTTTCACACCTACTTGCTCAAGCAAAATTCAACCTTGTCTTTTGACACCTACGGTCTACTTTCAAATGAAGAAACGTGTGTTTTTATGGCATTATAAGACTGTGTGGTAAAAAGGTGTTGTGTTTCGCGCCTCTGGCGTTAAGGGTCGTCATGCAGGGCTCTGATTGGTGGACTGTCCCTTCACACCATTCGCTAGGTGTTGATTACTATAAGATAACTGTCGAACAGATGAATAATGTACTATATATATTTATTTAAGTATAACTAGTTGTTTTTTAATACTGCAATAAAGCTAAAGAATCAAAAATAAAAAAATGTATAAAAAATAAAAAATTACATACCTAATATGATAGGTACTTTTTGTTAACCGTGGCAATACTTGCCTTTACGAAACGACGCATGGACATAATAAGGTCAATGCCACTGTCAAATCTGTAACAAGTTAGTACCTACTTACTTAGGTAAGTACTTACCAAAGCTAACCTCGCATTTTTTTTTTAATTTTCAGGTTAGTGGTATTTTTGAATGAGTTTTTTAGTTTTTTCATGAAATACTTAAGTAATCATTTAAATAAACTAAGAGTGTTGTGTTGATTATAATTCTGATAATCACATAAGTAGGTAGGTACCTACCTGAGTACCTACAAATGGTTTTCTAGAAAAACATAACCTCGCATTGTACAGATTTCCCGCAAAACGAGAGCTCCGTATAAACTGGATTCGTTTAGTACTTTGTTCAACATACAGTCTGAGTCCGACATTGTTAAAAACGTTAGAAAATTCGAATTTTGCAGACTAAGACCTTAAAACGTCACTGTCATGAAAGCACATTGTTTCTATTACCCACATCTCTTTTCACAGCCTTTTATAAATTCGTAATCAACGTGTTATACAACATCTTAGTCACACAGTGTGGTCACACCCTAACAACTGTCACAGTAGTCTGCCAAATAGGTAGATAAGTTCGAGTTGGCATCGCTCGACATAGCTTTATATCGCATCACGCTTCATGTGTTTATAACCTAGCTTTGAAGATCCTTTAATATATCGTAACGGTCTATTTGCTAAACTAGAATATTTTCATGTTTAAGGTTGTCAAATTATCAATTACTACTTAGCTGTTGCCAGTGGCTTCGCCCGCTACAATTTGAAAATTATAACACGGGAAGATAAAATCGGGATAAGAACTATCATATGTGTTAATCCAGGTTACAATCTGTGTACCAAATTTGTATATCCAAATCGCTCCAGCCGTTTAGACGAGAAGAAGTAACAAATACACACTCGCAAACTCACAAACTTTCGCCGTTATAATATTAGTGTGTATCTAACACTTTTTTATGTCGTTGGTCCAGCGGTTGCAAGTGCGACTACTGAACATGAGGTCCTGTCGCTTGCTTCCCGGGTCAGGAAAAGTGTTAGTGGGCTTTCCCCATCAGGATTCCGATTTTCCCAGTAGCTGCTACCATGAAGTCTTGATCTGTGCCCGGGTGATGACAGAGAAGCATGGCAGAAGAAGACAATGTTACGCCGACGCCAAATGACTTGGGTTATGGGCAAGAGAATGATGTTTATGACAATAGGGTCGCTTACTAGGACCTACACGGGACTTGAACATAACTGGCGAAATGAGGGTGTACTATTAGGTACACCTCTGCCTATTCCTTCAGGGATTACAGGGCTGATGTTTGAAACTGTAATAGAAAGAAAGAAAGAAATAACATTTATTGGTACAGACACAGGGCATACCACAATAATAAACATACAAAAATTTTAATGAACAAGTGATTTTTTTGAAATAACCTAAAACTATTTGGTACAAAAATTTATTTGGCGGCTGCTCCAAACAGGCCCAGTTTAGCATAAATGTCAGGCAACTAAGTGCTTGACGCTGGTTTTCAACTGGACCTGGTTGAGAGGTGTGTACGCCGAACCATGATACTAAGCATTACAGCACTTGGTAGTTATTTCTGCCAGCCCTGTTAATCAAGATGGCGTGATATATTGGAGTGTTCCGCGTAACGCGAGCGACTCGACACGACGACGCGACGGATACGGACCGCGATACGTGCGACCGAGATTTATCGCAGTCGCAAGTCGCGGCTTCTGTGAATGTTTGAGACTATTTATAATTTTATGGCTTGATATATCTTGATGGTTTGTTTGTTAGGGGCTGAATCTCTTTTCTCATATTGTAATTTGTTGAACATGACAACAACTCGAAGCCAGTAAAATGCTAGCATATTATTTATTTGACAATTATCGTCTGCTTAGTTTTTTCCAACTATTTTGGGGTCGGCTTCCAGTCCTACCGGAATTTACCGGATGCAGCGGAATGCCAGTATTTTACATGAAGCGACTTCCTGTCTGATTTCCACAATCCAGTTAGTAGCTACCTAGGAGAACACAACTTATCAAAGACAATACACACACACCACATCCACACGCCTACACACAAAGCTAAGCTTTCGGCAAGCCATACTTATTACGACACTTAATTCTACGCGGAGGTCATGATCACAACTCATGCCTACTTACCCCTGGGGGTTGACAGAAACTTCAGAAAGTCATCTGCTATGATCCTTACACACTTCTTTTAGTTCGTCTAAAAGAAGTGAAGAAGTGTAAGTATCTTACTTACTATACTTACTTCCTTCACACTCCACGTTTATATTTATCGGGTAATCTACGTTATCTGCTAGCGCCTACTACGCACATTTCTGAAGAACACAATCCAAACAAAAAAACGAAACGCAACCAAACAAAGACTCATAATTCGCGTGAAAACACACATACCACACACACACACCCAGTCCCACACACGCACACACGCAAACCTAAGCCTACGGCTGCGGGCAGGCCACATTACGACACTAAAGTGTACTAAGGCGATTACACCACGGGCACCCGCTGAAATTGATCCAGTGGGGAGTTGACCCCCCCTGGGGGGAGTTCCTTTGTGATGGCCCTTTATCCCCCGACTGACCAGTGAGTTACACGTATGTCTTGGAATTTGGGATAGTGCTATCATTTTTGTGGGGATTTTTTCACGTGGTATCCTTCAGGAGAAGTTAGGATTAAATTCTTGAAAAAAAAAATGGGGAATGTTGAATTTTCTGTTTCAATTGTAGAGGGTATAGGATGGAATTTAGATGATGTCTCGAAATTTAGTAGGTACTTACAGAAAGACGACTAAACACATAAAAGGTCAAATTAAATTATCTAGCGGAATTCGACATAATAACGTGATTGTTATCGATCAGATGTTTCAATAATACATCATACAGAAGTCAAAAGGAAGTCGCTAAAATTTATGGGTCTATTATTATTTGTCTATTTATTTATTTGTCTTTTGTATCTCCACCCTGAATAATTTTCAAGTGACTATCTTGAAAACGTAAATATAAGTACAAACACAAAAGCAGGTCTGTTTTTCCTAGAACTCGCAACTTTCTCTACCAGACATCTATTTCTAAATCAAAACAAGAATAAATGAACAATCACCAGTTCCCCATACCCATACATTAGCTAGTTGACACTTGCAGATATACACCGATCCTATCTACCAACATATAAAACTACCAGAACATTTCCCAACTTATCTCTCCACTTAAAACAAGGTAAAACTGACCTTAATTCCAAGCAAGAAAGTGCACAACATCTGCAAAAGTAATTTGCTTTCTCGCAAGATTATCTTCTTACCATCTGAACTGAAACAACCGAAAAACAAACTTATACTGTAGCATCAAAGTCCAAGACGACCGCAAATTGAGTTGGTTTCCCTGCAACATTATCCCTGAAGTTGGGGTGTTGAAATATAGAACGTAAGGGGTTGTGTTAAGGTGGTAACAGAACGCAAGTTTGTAAGTAATGCGGAAGGCGCTCGAACGTCAATATTAGGTGGACAGAGTAGGCGAAGTAACGACGTAGTTTGAATAAACCGAAGGGAAGTGGGTATTTTCTTGGGTAAGTAATTTCGTACAATACAACTTGTACAACACTAGCGTGTAGGTTAAGTGATGTGCTGTATTTGGGGTGTTTTATTGTAGAGCGAAGTTGCTCTATGGCCTGAGTTTGATTGATCTACAAGTTTCAGGCTAACTTGTGTTTTGAGTCACAGTTTTGTTAGCGATTGTCCTTCTGTTTTGCACAGTCTTTTTCTTGAAAATTATCTGACAAATATATAATTATGTAGTTTAGTTAGTCATCATCTGCCTAGGATTTTTCCAATTAGGTTGGGGTCGGCTTGGAAGCCGAAATACTATAACTAATACTAATAGTATTTTATTTTCCTCTCATCTCCACAACCCAGTTAGTTCTGGACTCTGGGTAATAGGATACTCCTGGGTAAGTCTGGTTGTCAGACTTTCAGGCTATAACTGACTACCTGTAACGACTGCCAAAGATCTGCGATTGACAGCCGAGACCAATGTCGTAGTGTTAGTTAGTATAGTGGTAAGATTCATGTTATTTTAAAACGCATCTAGATGTATTGGCACTTAGCAATTATGCATAAGTTGCCCGACTTGGAAATAATACCTAGGACCTCGTGCTCACTTGATCAGCAGCGTTTGCTCTCCACTAGACCAGAGACCCAATCAGACTTGCGTTTTCATTTGTATTGATTTGGCTTCGATTCCCAGGATGGACAAAGTGTACCCAGGGCTGGGCAAAATACATGCTTTGCTTTAATTGAAATTCTTTAAGTCAGGTATTTGAAATATTAAATACAAAATACAGTATTTTAGCTATTTTTAATTGAAATACAAAATACATAATTACAAAAACTTAAAAAAATAAAAATAATCGCCTTCAAAAACCACCACAAAAAAGTGTAAAGTAACTTTCGTTCGGAAGTCGGTGGCAAAAATGAATTAAAAGCAAAATAACCAGCTTAAAAGTTCGCTCTCACACTCACGATCGCTAAATGAAGGTTAAAATGTATTTTAATGTTAAAATGTATTTTGAAGCCTCAAGTATTTGAAATACTAATTACAAAATACTTCGTCGTCAGGTAATTGAAATACGAATTACAAATTACATTTTAAGGAAGTAATTGAAATACAAATACAAAATACGTATTTGTATTTCAATTACGTATTTTAATTACAAGTAATTCAAATACTGCCCAACCCTGAGTGTACTTATGAGTTTTACCATCAGGAATTTCTCAGGAACAGCCACGGAGTCCGGCTGTCCGGATGATGATAGGCTCGCCCCCTATTACATGGGACGTAAACATAACCGGCGAAATTAAGTACTATTAGGTGATAGAAAAAGCCCCTAATAGTTTGCCCATCCGGTAAACGAACCTGGGATCGCATGCTCAACTGTCGCGATTGCGAACTTTATACCCCCAACCAGGCAGGCAGTCAGTGTAGAATTATTTGTTAACTAATGACATTCGCAGTAGAAAATAGTGCCAAAATATAATTTTAGTTTACCTTGGTTATATCATAAGCTGATATATATACATAGCTCGCTGCTTACCTATCTATGCCATATAAAGATATGTTGTACTCATAATATAAAATAAGTAGGTCACAAGTTTAAATGGATTTAGTTAATAGCCTGTGTAAGTACCTGCTTTTAAAACTTTTACCGATACTTATAGTAACTTGATACTTGGAAATATTACCTTGTATTGATTTTCAGTGAAAAGACGGTTTACTGTTGTCTTATTAGGTGTGTTATGTATAATATTGAATATGAATATGTATGGGTGCTAGGTATGGTGGGAGCTCGTGGCTTAATAAGAACTGCCACTCGGGTCGATCTTTAGGTAAAGCTGTGCTTGCCTAGGTCGGTCTGTGGATGGGTGACCGCCCGACATACCGAGTTTCCTCCATGCCTCGGAAAGCACGTTCAGCTGTTGGTCCCGGCTGCCATATATCTTTGGCAGTCGTTACAGGTAGTCAGTGACCTGAAATTCTGACATCCAGTCTTACCAAACGGTATCGTATTACCTAGTATTAACTGGGTTGTGGGGGTCAGATAGGCAGTCGCTCCATGTAAAATACTGGTACCTATTCAGCTGTATCCGGTTAGACTGGAAGCCGACCCCAATATAGTTGGGAAAAGGCTAGGCAGATGATGAATATGCATGGGTATAAGAACAGAGGAAGACCAAAGAAACGATGAATGGACTGTGTTAACAGGTGGGAACCTGTGAATCAAATATGATTCACGTGACACTTTTTGTACCGACACTGACAAGTTCATGAATCATTCATACAAAATTAGTACCAAGTTTAAAGGCTTATTTCTGTTGGACGTAGCGGGATTTATGCAATTTTTAGTATTGGGACGTAGGGAGTACATTGTCTTCTGTCGAAAAAAATAAAAAAGTTAAGTAAATTATCTTTATTTTTTTTTATACGGATATGAATGTGCAAATAAATTTTACACAGTAAATTAGTATGAAGAAAAATAAAAAGAAAAATATTTATCTTAGCAAATTTATTGAAAAACACCTCACAATTGAAACAATTCACAATTGAAAAACACCTCTGACATGTTTAAAAAAAAATATATACCTTTTAAATAACTAACAGAAGCGAAATTAAAAAAAAAGTGCTGGACATTACGTCATGAAAAATCTTTGTTATATGGGGACAGGGAACCTGTTAAGAATGACACGGCAAGAAAGGAGGTGTCTCAAGTGATGATGAGAAACAGTGAAGTATGGAAGAAGAGACATGCTGCGCCGACCCCAAATGAATTGGGATAAGGGCAAGAGAATGATGAAATTTCAATGAAATTATGGTTTACTGGGGGTCCTGGGTTAGCTTCCCGGGTCGGGAAAAGGGTTATTGGATTTTTCCATCAGGATTTCCTCAGTAGCAACCACCCACTAAGTCTGTATTAGTGAACAGTGTCCATGTTTGATGGCAATAGGCTGCCTCCCTTTGTCATGGGTCTTTAACATTACTTATAGGTGAAATGTGAGTAAACTTGTTAGGTACACCTCTACCAAAACCTTCAGGGATTACATTTATAAACACTACAATAGTGTGGTAGAAGGTAGCGGTCTGTAGTTTTACTACCACCCATGGGAAAAAGGCGTAAGTATGAAAATGTCACCGGGGCTACGAGTTGTTCAAAAGAGATTCTGCGGCCCTAGACACAAAGGGC
The DNA here is from genome assembly GCA_949775195.1 of Diarsia dahlii. Lineage (NCBI taxonomy): Eukaryota > Metazoa > Arthropoda > Insecta > Lepidoptera > Noctuidae > Diarsia > Diarsia dahlii. The sequence continues at coordinate 5,165,949 of OX459210.1, read as the reverse complement.
TAAAAATGAACATGGGTGGTTTTTAGTCAGTAGAAGTCTGACACAGCCTTCCACTCGGCCCAGAGCGGGAGGAGTCATTTGATAATTCCCAAAGAGTTTCCCAACCTCCAAAAAAAAAAGAAGTAAGTATACTTAAGTATGTCAAGCCAACACTACCAAGAATAGCATTTCAACATAAAAACCCAATTATTTCACTTAAAAACTTAACAGTTTCAAGTTGGAGCGACCAAACGGCCACCCCATTTATAATAGACCCAACATTCAGTTTAATTTAAAGCCATTTTCTGTAATTTAAGGCTAACACGTTCGCGTACAATCGCGTGCAGAACCCGCAAGCGGAGGAATCTGGTGGAAGGGGGGTGGGGGTAGACCTCCTGCTTCCTCCCATCCCTCCCTTGCCTCCGTGCGACGTCCTGTCACTGACAAATGGCCCGGAGGAGAGCTCGACCCCAACACCCTCTCTAGACTCGCTGTGACGTTCAGGAGGACTTGGATATTTGTTTTAGATATTATTATTTATATTTTATTTATTTATTTGTTAAATGTTATATTGGTTCATCAGTATTCATCACACAATAAAACAGAAGGTACAATCATTTTTAATACTAGTTTAGAGTGGATAATCTGATAGCTCGAGGTAACAACACTCTTTCAGGTAACTTGTGGATAGACTGAAAGCGAAAAAAGAGTCGTTTTATTCTGTCACGTCTTGTCAGTCTACAAAAAATAGTAGATTGTACACCAAGTGCATAAAACGCACCATTTTGCGCGAGACGTTTATCCATCCGATGCGAGCTTGCGAGCGAGGATGGATATAAAGTAGAGAGTAAAATGGGTTTTATGGACGAGTTTTACACTCTACTTTTCACTTCGATTGCGAGGAAATGAAACAGCAACTTGTAAATATTGAAAAAATAATCATGGTTCCCGCAAATTAACTTTTTTTTTCAGTAGGATACTTGACATAACACCTGACTTTCTCATACTGCTCAGTTATAAAAACATTTTGAGCAAGTCTATTGCCATCAACCAATGTAGTTAGGAGCAAGCCTATTGCCATCAACCGATGTAATTAGGAGCAAGCCTATTGCCATCCACTGATGTAATTAGGAGCAAGCCTATTGCCATCAACCAACCTAATTAAGAGCAAGCCTATTGCCATCAAGCGATTTAGGTAATTGAGGGAAGCCTATTCCCATCAGCTTTCCTTGTATTCGTAATGAAAAGCAGTAATCCCTTCTTAGAATACTAACGAAACGAATTAAATTAAAGAGGTTATTCTATGAAGTTGAAGTTGTTCGTGTAGCTGTTGGGCCGGTTACCTGTGCCGATTACCTTGGCCTTTCGACGAAGATTTTACTTTATGCTCTAGAGCATAAAACGCGACTTTATGTCGCCTACGCACGACATAAAGACGCATTTTAGAGCGAGAGAAGTGAAAAAACTATTACACACCTCAACCTACTTGTCTGTGTGAAAATACAGAACTAAAATAAATGTACCAAGTTTGACATAATTATTGTCCATCCATATTTTCTTGACAAACAAAGAAACTACAAAGTAATAGTGGTGATACTGTAAGTTGATTATTATGCACCAAGATTCACATGTTCTGAAACCATTGCAGGGGCAGGCAGAATCTACAGAACCTATAAGGAATATAGAACCTATAAACCTCTAAGGATCCTAGTAGGCGCTAGGATTCTTTCATACTACTCCTACTTCGTCGTGACTACATTTACTATGCACCTGACTGGTCTGAGGAACCACCAATAAGGTAAGCGTAAGAGCGTAACCACCGTACCAGTGCTGCACTCCACCTTACACTGTCTTTCAGATGAAAATACAGTTGAAACTCACAGCAGTGAGATAACGATTGAGAAGAAAGAACCGCTGTTCCATCATCATTGCTCTGCTCTAATCATGATTCATTTGGAGACCCTACATCTACATAAATAAAAAGAGAAGTCCTGACTGACTGACACATCAACGCCCAGCCCAAACCCTTGGACCTAGAAAGCTGAAATTTTGCACAGAGGTTCCCTTTATAATGTAGACAAGGAATAAGGAAGGATTTTTCGAAATTCATCCCCTAAGAGAGTTAAATAGGGGATGAAAGTTTGTATGGAAAATCGTCATTTTAACGCGGGCGACGCCGCTGGCAAGAGTTAGTTTTCTAATAAACCCCAAATCTTCGTCCACCACTTCTCTACCATCACACCACCATCATGTTATCCACTTCCAAGCCATATCATCTTTAACACAGGCAATTCATCGTTTCTTTGGTCTTCCCCTAGCCGTACCAGAAAACTTGAAAAAATATATGGCTGTACTCCACCGCGAGCCTCCCCGAGGGGTGCTATAATTTCATAGGACGGGCGTCGCCGCGCTTATCTCGGGCGCGGCTGCAGGCGCCGCTTCCAGCGCCTCTGCTTACCCCCCTACGCTATTGTATCGGGAATTTTCGATAAACCACATTCTTAGTACGGACATAAATCATGGGACGTGTTTGTGGCTTTTGTTTTCTCAATTGGTGTTAGGTTTTTCAGGAATTTTTCAGGATGATAATGTGTTGTTTGTTTTGTTATCTTGTGCGGCTTTACACCCTTATTAATGAGGACGTACATGAAGTCACGCCTTGTTCTTTCTCTTTTCCGTTTTCTAGCTTCTTTTTACCTCTTACGATAAGATTATTATTCTTAATGAATACTTATTTTCCGTTATCCCTTTCTTGCTTACTTGGTGCTGCAAATTTTTTACGAAGTTCCAGCGCATCTTTTGAGAAGTCTTCGGTAAGATAAGTTTCTTTTGCCATTCCCTATGGAGGTTGGCTAAAGTAACAGGACAGTACTAAGATCCTTACATACTTCTATGTTCAAACACTTTATTGATAATGCAAAATAAGGTCGAGCAGTATTAATAACATCAGTTTAGCAGTACATTTTCGAAGAGGTGATTAGCGTTTCAAGTGTTCTACTAAAAAGTTGCGGTTTTCGACGAAACATTTCGTATTGTGGTAAGACTACCGCATATCCATATCCAGATCTTCGTGAAACGGTTCGTACCAGGACATTATGTCCCGGTGTACCGACAGCCGTTAGCCGGTGTCCTAGTCAAAAAGTGATTTGTTTGGTCTTACAACTAGGGACTGTTTATTTCATGCGGAATTCTTTTGTATCTATTCAATTATGGAGCTCGCCTTGCTTGGTCTTACAGCTTAGGATTTCTGCATATTCACTGGGTTACTACTAGGTTTCGTCTGCCACATAGCTGTATAAGCTCAAGCTGTGAAGTAGAAACACATCTCTCACTATATTAGTAGGCACGCAAAATTAACGTGGCAAACCTCTGTGCGCATCAGTGGAAGATATCTGCCAGTCTTTGGTCCGTCTCTGAACCAAAATGGGAAGATATATGTCCAACCTTGTAATGTAACCCTCACCTATTTTGTGGAACTGTCGCATAGTATTTGCCACTGATCGTGGTCTCTGTGCACCAAAGCATGCTGTCAAAGTGGCCTCTGTGCTCTACTGACACCATGGAAGTAGTAAAAGCCCATTAAAATTAGATGTTAGTATGTCTTGCCAGCAAAGCAACACGATTACACGAAGAAGATAAATTAGAAGAAATTACCGCTTCCCTCCTGAAAGCTGAAATAAATACATTAATTCGTGGTTCGTCCGTCTGTTGTGTGCGATAGTACGCGTGCGCGTGACGTTGAGTAATGTCACCGCACATTACTAGTCTCACTGAAACACCGCTATACTTATGTACATTCAGCAACAGAAGTAGCTTAACATTTCGGAATTTTAATTATTTGATGTACAGGACTCGCAAGCTGTTATTTTTAATGTATCAGAAGACTATTCTTTAAAATAGTTCTTCAATAACGTTAGACGAGTACCGTAATATCTAAGAAGTTTTTTATTAAAAACACTGCTTTAAAACTTTGAGTAGTGTAATGAAAAAGATGGGGACGTGGGCTGTTATCCTGGAATGAAATACTTACCTTGTAAATCAATATAATTTATTATTTAAATGGATCTAGCGAGAATCACACCTTTTGACAGCAAACCAGAAAACAGAATGTAAAGAAAAACAATTTAAATTTGAAATAATAAAAAAAGTATAAAAGAACCAAAGAGTACGTAACATCCTACTTCTGATGCTGACGGTACCTACCTTCGTGCTTGTTGTTTTTGGACAGTTTTCCAAATTAAGCATGAGAGAATATTCTGGTTTTTTTTCTAATGAAGTGTGGTTCACTGTGCGCTACCTAATTTACTGGATAGGATTTACTTTATTTAGGATACTTTTGTTTTGGATGTATTATATAGATTCACCTTACCAAGCCACATCTAGTTAAAAAATGCGTGCAACAGGGTTTATAAAACCTGTTAGGAAAATGTACATCATTTTATGTAAGTTCTGTATAAAAGTATTAATTTTGGAGTCAGTGTCCTGTTATTTGAATCAGTAGAAAGCTTTTCAGTGCCTAAGTTAAGTGTCCTAAGCTTTGTTTTTCCCATGCCAGTCTATAATATCCTTCCAATACTACTAGATCATCCAAAATAACGCCATCTTTTTATATTGCAAGGTGTCCATCTAATATTCTTGGCACAACTTTCGCAATTCCATACGACGCCGGATCTCAAATACAAGCATACAATAAATGGAATATCACCAAGAATAAACCAAGATTTTTATCTTCTACTATAACAGTAAGAGTATAATAATAAAGCATAGAAAAATAGCTGATTCTGGTCATCACTGGGACCGAAACACATGTCATTTGGGACTGCTGATGTGGCTGAAAGATGCGAAATATGGTTCTAAATAAAAGCGACCAGTCTAGTCGAGGTAGTAAAAATACAGGCTGGATAAATAAAAATATAAAATAAGATATGGTATGAAAGTGGCGCGGGGCGCAAGAACTCGTGATCCTTTTGAATGTGTACTGTGGGATTAGGGGAGGGGTGGAGTCGGTTTGCGACTGGAGTTTGTTTTTCTCAGGTGGTTATATGAAATGAAGATGACTGTCTTATTTGTGCAGAATAAACAATGTGTCTCTTGAATTTTTTTCCTGCTACTCTGTGATGATTTGATTTATTCTAAAATTAATTGTCATCTAATAATAACTGAGCCAACAAGTCCACAATCACTTGCTGGATTTTATCATCTTCAACTCTTTCTTCTTGCCCTGTCTCCCATTCATCCATTCATTTCTTCCTGCCTCTCGAGCATTCGTTGTTGCGGTTGCGTCGCTGCGTGCTTTCGTGCTCGCAGTGTTCGTTGTTGCGGGCATTCGGTGGCGTGTGGTTCGGCGTGGTGGCTTTCGGAATGACGTATTGCACTCGTAGTTTCGTTCTTCTTCCGTCCTTCTGACATTCAAAAGTGCCTGTAATGGCTTAATTGAAATAAAATATTTGAGTTTGAGTTTGAGTTTTGTAAGCATCGTTGCCAGGATCTTATATCATGGGCTGATGGATGGAGGTATATTCTGTACTTTCAAGTCCACCCGAATGTGGTTCACCAAGATGCTGGTGGTGTACCTCTTGTTGCTGAGCTTTATTGGATTGATCTGTCATGCTCATAATGTGACCATGTCAACTTAACTTGCTTTTTTCATCTTTGTCATCATCATCATACAGGTAGGTAGACAGATTTAGAAAATCTTTCAAAAATAGAAACAGTCACCTGGAAAAAAATACACAAAATATTCCTAACATTTCTTGACTACTCCACATCTTTATTCTCAGGGAGTGTTTCTTTGGCCGTAACAATCTGAGGCGGCGCCACGGGTCAGCGACGACCCCCCAGGTCCCCCCGCCTTATGTGTGTGTGTGTTTGTGTGGGTGTACGTGTGTGCATCATAGATAGCTACGTGAGAGTCAGAAAATTCGCCGTTTTGTACGGAGAGAATGTGATACTGCACGGCCACGAGTTTGACACTTCAGCGGCACGGTGTTGCGACTATCACAGTCGAAAAAAATAATATAAGCAGTTGCCTAGCTGTAGGAGTCATTGCGACGTGACGGTACTCGCGTGGAACAGCACCACAGTCGCTGATGCAAGTCGCGTCGTGTCGCATCGCCTGGGGTCGCGAACGTAGAGTGTGAGTATAATACCTAGCAATGTGACCTTACGTCAGGTGTGAGTTCTGCAGCTTACAACTGAGACTGAGATGTAGCCTTTGTTATGTGGAAAGTTATGTACTTTTATAACTTTGAGATGCAATACTGACAGATGGTTCTTTTGGCACCTGGATGACTGCATTATCAAGAGGATGGTGTTGGTAAACATTAGTGAAATCATTTGTGACAACTTGTATTGTGACAGCCTCGTTGGTCTAGTGCAAGGATGGCGAACCTTTATGAATCAACGTGCCATTTTTTCTAAAGCTATGTTTATTGAGACCATGCACGTGCCGTCCAATAATATTTGCATAGACTTGGCAGATAATTACCTAAATTCAATATTTTCAATTAAAAACTTATATGATTATATAATATAAGGGTGGAAAGAAGTTACTTTTAGTAGATTGCATGTTGAAGTGGACTCGTCTACCAAACGGTTTCTAATCGAACCTTATGTTATTCATCTCTGAAAATTATTACATATAGGCATACTCGTAGATGAAAATATGGTTAAAAAATCGGTAGTGTGCCTAAAATGTGTAACGTGCCATCAATGGCACGCGTGCCATTGGTTCGCCATCCCTGGTCTAGTGGTCTAAAGCGCGACAGCTGTGGTCCCAGGTCGGGCAAAGTGTTATTGTTTTTTTCCTTAAGGAATTTCTCAGTGGCAGTCACGGAGCCTGGAACTGTGCCCGGTTGATGGCAATAGGCTCACCCCCTTTTACATGGGACCTAAACATAACTGGCGAAATGTAAGTATATACTTATGGGTACCTTAATCTATCCCTTCGAGGATTACAGGCGTGATGTTATGTACTGGAACAAAATGGTGACGTTCATTTCGGTTTTGGCCTATATAGTCATTGGTCCCGGCTGTCATTTCGGTTTTGGCCTATATAGTCGTTGGTCCCGGCTGTCATTTCGGTTTTGGCCTATATACTCGTTGGTCCCGCCTTTCATTTCAGTTTTGGCCTATATACTCGTTGGTCCCGCCTGTCATTTCAGTTTTGGCCTATATAGTCGTTGGTCCCAGCTGTCATTTGATCATTTCGGTTTTGGCCTATATAGTCGTTGGTCCCGGTGTCATAAATGTAGATCAGTACAGTTGCTAGGAGAGGTCAGATCTATAGACAGTTAAATTGCTCCATGTCAAGGTATTCAGGCTACAGGGAAAAGCCTAGGCAGATGATTATGCAAATTATATTATATTATCCATTACCTTGACATGGTTACTAAGCAGACGTAGGTTCACAGATATTCAGCATTTCGGTAGCTTATCAAGCCTTTTTGAGTTATTCACCTTCCTATTCACAAAGAATATCACTTCGTCTTCTCTGTAAATATTTCTACCCAACAGCTCAACATTGTAAGCCGTTAGTGACCGCGGGCCTTAATTGCGAGCTTCCACAAACACTTCGTAATTCTCGCGCCTTAGTTCATAACTTCACTTGATGAGACCACCCTTGGAACGGAAAGTTTTGTTCTTAAGACTTGGAAAGTTGAACTGTTTGCAACGTTGATTTCTTGGTCTTAAGTGTGATTGTGAATGGGGTCCTGGATTCAATTTTCGTGTTGGGTCAAGGTGTTGTTGGATTTGTCCATTAGGGATATCTCTGTAGCATCCCAGAGTTTGGAAGCTGGATGCGGGACCAGTCCACCGACTTACGAACAATAAGTCGTGGTTTCGAACCCAGGCAGGCGCATTACTTTTTGTAATTGATTTCATCACAACTGCCATAAAAACGGTGAAAGAAAACATCGTGAGGAAACCGGCATGTCTTAGAACCAAAAAAATCAAAGACATGTGACATCTACCAAACCGCACTGGGCCCGCGTGGTGGATTATAGCCCATCCCTCTCTTAGAGAGGAGGCCTGAGTCCCTGCAGTGGGAACATTATAGGTTGATGATGAGTGCTTGAACTCTCTTCAGTAGTGTCTCAGAAGCGTCTCATCGGACTATGAGAGTATGGGAAAACATCACTTTCACTCACTTTCATTTCACTTTTGCACTAAAATATCTCCCGTGTCTATAAATTGTACTGAATTTAGCCGCCATGCTTGAAATTCGATTTGGACCTTCCCAAGTCAATTACCCACCTTATGTCATCTGGTTGTAGGTCTGCAATAGTCTGCATTGATATTGTTTATGTATTATCTGCCTATCTCCAGGCACAGTTCTCAAAGTGATGCAGTCTTTCTACTTTGTTGTGTGGTTAGTGTCTAACTAAGTTGATGTCAGAGTTATGCAGCTCTTGGGCCTCTAACTTAGCTTTACTTGCCGTCGAGAAATATCGCTTAAGCATTCTTATTCTTTATTGCACACAAACAAAATAACAAATTTATACATAAATTACAAAGCTTAAGTACAAAGGCGAGCTAAACCCAGAATTGGGTTTTCTTACAGCAAAGGCAAACCTAATTTCGAAAGTGAGATTTGCAATAGAGGATACACTTAATGTATGTGCATTAACATTAAATTAAGTAACTTAAATTAAATAGACTTATAAACTAAACATGACTAACTAAGCATGATAGTTTCCTCACGATGTTTACCATCACCGAAACAAGTGATAATTAAACAATACGCACCTGAATCCGCGGTCCTTGGGTTCTAACTTGAGACCTATGACGTAACTTTAACACCAGAAATAAGCATAAGCTACGCGCTCCTTTTCACCGGCTTCACAAATTTCATAATTCGACATTCGTAGGGCTCGGGATAACATTTTATAATAAACTGTCATCTTCTTTTCTAGACTTGCCATTCAATGCGTTTAAAGCCAAAGTAAAATCTAATCTTTGTTTAAAAGCTTACTATTCTATTAACGACTACTTAGATGATAAGAACAGTTGGTCGCTGAGTTGAACACAAGACAATGTTTGTTATTTATGTTCTTTCTCCAAAAAGCATACATGCAAGCCAACCCCAATTTTTTTTTGATATACAGATACACCACTAGGCCATCACATGCTAGTAATAATCTTAGTCCCACCATCCACAACGCTACTCAAAGGTATTGCATTACAAATAACAACGGATATAGGTAAACCCTAGTACACACGAGCAGAGTCCGGATTTTAATACAACACGGTTTCAACCGGGCGGGCGTAAAAGCCGGGCGTAGAAGGGGGTATTATTACACCTAAGCGGGGTGCGTATCTCGGCAATTTTCCGGATAATTTCCCGCAGACTCCTGTGGCCAAGGGACCGTGCTAAAGACAGGGGGATACGGGATACGGCGGCCTCGAATGACGTCATGTACACTTAGCTTTATAGTTTACATTATGGTTTTATGTAGGTTATATTTTGTTTAGTTAAAGGCGTGGAAGGATGATTTTGTGTCTTTGGAGAGAATGTTTAAGAGCGGTTGGTCTAATTTTCAGGCTCATGTTTTTAATGCGTTGTTTGTGGATGTATGTAGAGGAAGACCAAAGAAACGATGGATGGACTGTGTTAGGGGATCGGACTGGGTCAAAATAATATGATTCTGTTTAGTCCGTAAGTTAGATTATCGAAAATTATTGAATACGTGTTTTTTGTTTTATCAAATCAATAAAAAATGACGAAGATAAAACGCGTCAAAGATCATGGAGTGGGGCTTGAAACGTCACTTGAAGGTACAAAATGTACTGTCATATGACGTCACACGAGTTTTCGAAGCACTGTATCGTCTTCATTTTTTGTTTACGTGAAAAAAGAAAAAATACGTGTCCAATAATTTTTGGAAATCTATCTGACGGACTAATTCGTTTTTTTATGTCCGATCCCCTATTATGGTAACGAGTAATAGAGAAGTATTGAAGAAGAAGACATGCTGCGCCAACCCCAAATAAATTGGGATAAGGGCAAGAGAATGGTACTTACTGTTGACTAGCTTTTGCCCACGGCTTCGCCCGCGTGGATGTCGGTTTAACTACAAAAATGACGATTTTCAATACAAACTTTCATCTCCTATTTAACTCTCTTAGGGGTTGAATTTCGAAAAATCCTTCCTTATTCCTTGTCTACTTTATAAAGGGAATCTCTGTGCAAAATTTCAGCTTTCTAGGTCCAAGGGTTTGGGCTGGGCGTTGATAAGTCAGTCAGTCAGTCAGGACTTCTCTTTTTATTTATATAGATAGATAGATGATTTATGTATATTTGAATAAGATAAAACACCAATAAATTGCTGAAGATAAATATGGTTTTCATTATGTACTTTGTTGATGACAGATTGTAGTAAGGATTGTGGGTTTATAACACAAAATGCAACAGGTTTAGTTAATTTCCTCCAGAAAATTGATCTATCTGTCAATTTTCCACAAATTCGACAGAACCCTCCGCTTGCCCCAGACGGAGGATATTAATCAGGATATTCCCAAAACAAAAAAGGCTCCTCGTTTTGTTAGAACAATGACACTCCTACAGCAATAGGGATGTTTACTGACTAAAAAAAATATGATTCTAATTAGTCCGTCTTTTAGATTATCGAATAATATTGAATAGGTACGTATTTTTTGTTTTATCAAATCAATAAAAATTGACGAAGATAAAACGCGTCAAAGATTTGAGTGGGAGGTGGTGACGTCACTGCTCGCTAAGAAATGTCATACTAATGTCTTAGAATATGACGTCACACGAGTTTTTAAAGCACTGTATCGTCTTCCTTGTTTGTTTACGTGAAAAAAGAAAAAATATGTGTCCAATATTTTTTTGAAATCTATCTGACGGACTAATATTTTTTTTTGTTAACATCCCTATTTTATCAGCTCAACACACTTTAATTTGCACTATACAAGTCTCAAATCACCAACTAAAGGTAAGTCTATACAATTGGTCCCCGTTTTTTTTCCGACAACGAAATCCGAATTGGAGAAACTAGTTTCCTTCCAAATGACGAATTAATCTGTCGAAAGTTGAAGCCGGATATTTTTTTGAATGTTTTCTGAAGTAGCCAGTCGGAACAGATTGCTGTTGACATTTCGGCAGTTAGTAAAGATACGTCCATTTTGTGTACTATTCTATAAGTCCGGAATTATATTGACATGTATGAAGCGGAGACTGATGAGAATGTTGAGATGAATGTGTAGTGTGACAAGAATGGATAACGTAAAGAACAAGTAAGTATATTGGAGGAAGTTCAAAAGTTGTGCCAGTTACAGAAAAGTTGAAAGGGAATCGAGTGTTTTGATACGGACATGTTGTGAGGAGGGGCGAATTACATGTGACTGAAAGAGTGATAAATATACTTAAATGTTGATGGATAGAGCGGGAGAGAAAGAGCAAGGAAGCAAAGGTGTCTGATGAGATGACGACTTCTCTATATGGAAGAACAATAGATGCTGCGGTCACCCCAAATAAATTGGGATAAGGGTGGGGATCCAATGATGATTCTAAGTCAAGAATTCGGAATAGACACTGTCTGTCAGTATACAACTGTATACTAATCTTTGATTCTTGATTTCACTGACATATTGTGTGACTGTTGTTTAAAAGTAGGAGCGGCGACAATTATAACAATATTGCTTCTGGGATATCTATATTCTAAAATAAATAGTGTAACTAACTCACTAACTACAGTTATTCTATAACTATGTGTGTGATTTACACGATGGTTTGCAAGATTATACAAGAAAAAATACCAACATTATTTAATTTCACTTGGACTAACATTATGGACCAAGCTTTACGATATTTTTAGGCACAAAGTTGCAGCAATTATACCCAATTTTTACTGAATTTGAACGCATGAAGTGCTCCTTGAACTTTCTAAAATAACTACGACGAATTGACTGATCGATTTGATTTGATGACGATTTTGACTAGGATTTTGGATAGCTAACGTAAAATGACAACATAAATGACTCTTGAAAAGTTAGAAATAAATATTACAGATGCCACTCTTCGAGTCTGCGGAGTTTTGCAAGCCAATTGACGATCTTTTGTGCTTACGTCTATAAATGAGTTATCTGAAAAACGGTTTTTGCTAAACGTTGTATATGGCAATGAAGAACGCAATGACAATTAAAATATTGCGAGACACCTTGAAAAACTGTATTTAGGAAAAAAATACAAAGCTTAAGTAATTGTCAACAATACCCATTTGATACATCAATACACATTTACTTAAACGTTCAAATGGACATTTAATTTTAATCCTGCGTCCACCATTTGTGACGATGCTACCTGAGCAACCAAATCGCAAAGCAATGAAGGTAATCGCATGACATATTGGCCAACGAAGCAGAAATCAGTGCACACAATTTAAAGATGGCTGCCGTTTCATATCCCGATTGGATTGACAATTGACATAATATAATCTGCAAAAAAAAAACAAAGAAAAGTACAGTGCAAATGCATGGCACTAGCAATTACGTATTTAAACGTTTCTTAATAGTCTGCTTGTTCAAGTGTAAAATGTCAAAGTTTTTTTTTCTTTGGGTAGCTGGCAATAAGAGCTCAGGTAGGCAGATGATGCAATTGTCATGTTTCAAATGCGCAAGCGGTCGCACGAGGCTTGGTAGGTTTGTTAAATCCCATTTGTGCAATTTGCTGATTTTAGAGTTTTATTTATTCTACTCGTATTGTAGTCCAATATTTTCCAGCCCTGTCGTTCAAGGTATAAAGATAAGTAAATTAACTGAACTGACTGACTGTCCCATTGGTTTGATACTTAGTATGAGGTTTCGGGTTGTTGTTTCAGGTTGAGCAAAGAGTTATTGGGTGTTTGCATCTGAAATTTCTCTATAGAAGCCCAAAGACTGAACGCTTACATACAATCTGTATGTGAGTTAACATCCTTCCCTATTGTGCGTCATTTATTTTACAGTGCTGAAAGAAAACCATGGTGACAGTTTTCGTTACGATATCTCGTGTCTTTTTAAACACAAAAAAAAACAAAATCAAAGAATTTTAAAAATCAATTCACGAAATCTTAAAAATAGATCAAAAACACAAATAAAACAATCGTCCGTGAGTTGACAAAATGTCGAAACAGCAAGAAAGAACTTGAATACACGGTGAACATGCTTTTGAAAAAATAAAAAACATAACCTCGAAAGAACGGCAGACATTTAAATAAAGAGCACCGCAGCGCGTTGGCGCCAACGTTCCGCAGTTTTTTTTTAGAGAGACCACGATTCAATTTGCTGAGGATCAACCATGGAGGTCACAATGTCAGGTTGTATGCCGCTAATTAACTAGGGCGCCGCACCCGGCCGGTTATGGGAAAATTTAATACTGGGAAATTTTATTAACTATCTAGTACAATGTAAAATTGTTGGATAAGTATTTACATATGAATCCACAGAAACTATAAAAGTTATGCTAACTTTAGCATCGCGTATACGTAGGACATATTGTCATCGGACAATTTGTAATATGTTTCTATGCTTAAGTTATCCGTGTGATTAACATAAAGGCTTGTGTTTAAACGCCTACCAGAAAATAACCTATTTTACTACCAAAAAAATTCGAAATGCCGGCCAAAATGGATTAATGCTCACCAAATTGTGTTTCCTAAAGTATTGTAGGAGTGAACCTATTTTCCTTTTTATTCTATACCATAAAGATTTATAAACGCCTTTATAGTTAAATGCAGACCAAATATTTTGTATTATCACTAAGTAGATGTCACCAATATTTATATCTTCTGTCCCCGAAGTGCCGGGCCTCCGCCGGCCTCCTTCGTCGGCCTACGGCCCGGTGCCCATGCCGCCCTTATAGGATACTGTCGCGAGACGGTCGTATTATAATTTTGGTTAATTGATTTGGTGAGCATTTATCCATTTTGGTAGGCAAAAAGAATATAAATACAACACGTACAATTATTCTGATGAGTGTCTAATTATTTTGAAACTTAAAACGTTGTTCTTTAGGCACCTCAGTATAGAGTGGGTTTATTTTAATTGAAGTTAAAATATTTTATTTAGTACTCTACTGTACTTTAATCTAGGGTCTAAAAATCTTTTTTGGTGAGCATTTAAATTGTAGCCTAACATAAATATATGCTGAAATCCTACAAAATCGATGGGGCAATAGCCCAACAGATGCGACACCCGTCTGGTTGGTAGATCCCCCTTTTGCAAATTAGGAAATAAGGAAGGTTTTTTGGAAATAAGGAACTTTACACCCTGTCCTGCATACCTAGTATGCTACTATAGATACTACTAAATAAGACACCCAGAGCATAACCATTATCATCACCCCACCAGTTCCTCGAGCTCTCGAGACTCCTGCCAATAAATTTGACATATCCAAAGATGGAAAGGGTTCTTTCTCTTCCTACTCAGAAGCAATATCTTCGGTGGTCGAATTTAACCGAAGATCTGACTGAGGTTCGGCCACGATAGGCGCCGACAGGTTACCGTATGAGTTATGTTATACCAGTGAGGCGGGATGACGCAGCAGGGGACCCTTTAATATTGGACCACCCGACTGTACAGGGCTGTGCACCTTGATATCGTATTATGATCATTTCTTTTCATAGGGACGTAGTTGTTGGTTAATGCATTATTTGCATTGTGAATGTGACCATCAATGTTTGTATGAAAAATTGGAGCAATGGTGGCCCAAAATTCTGACAATCAGTATTACTAAGAGATATTGTATTAGCTAGAGCTAAATGGGTTGTGAAGGCCAGACTCGCATACGCTCAATGTTCAGCTGCATTTGGTTAGACTGGAAACAGACTGGAACCATCGTCGCGATTGCCTTGCCTCAACCGTTTTGATAGTAGAAGTGATGAAATAAATCGCACAAAGTGAAAGCATGCGGGTTCGAATTCGAATGACAGCTTTTCTTTAACGTTTTGAGAATTTAAGGAAACGAAATTCATTAAGTGCTGTGCATGCTGTGAAGTTGGTACCGATACCATTAAGTCACAATTGCTCTGACCCAGGGACCTCCACTGCTCTCTCACTCACGCCAACGTAGATCAGCTTTGTAAATCAGCCAAAATGCCATTCAAGTAACATTGTCTGACTTCAAAGTTGGTCCTTAACTAAAAATGGTTTCAAATTCTCGACAACCCTATTTTGTTATAACTTAGTAGCTATTCTCTAATAGGTAATGATTTTATAGATCGAAAGATAATATATTATAATTAAAATTATTCAAAAGATGCAGTTATTTGGTGATCAAAGGATTGAAAGGACTTCCCTGGACTATGACTTATGAAGCCGTTCGTCGCTATGCTCAAGTGATTTTACCGTATTCTCATAAAGATAGAATAATTTTTAATTTGAGTAAGATTTTTATTGCAACGTACCTATAGGATTAGTAATATAGCACAATCAGCTGATAATAACCACATAGCTGGGACACAGGTACGAAGACTAATCCACCACACGAGCCCAGTGTAGAATGGTAGATGTCTTTTATTTATTTTATTTATTTAAAATACACAGGTACACCAACAGTACATACATCTTACAGTTTAAAATATATATATATATAGGTTAGGGTTCTTATGTAGGTACCAATTACAGGTGTACACAACATTCTCTTAAGTAAAGCTACATCGAAAAATTATATACAAAAAGTGTAACATAGATTAGAAAACTAAACATAAACCTATTTGTTGTAAACTAAACATGAGATCAAAATAAAACTAACTTAGACTAATAGACAAACGAAAAACAACATATTCATTTAAAAAGTAATAAAGAAAAAATAACAAATCTAATTAAAAGCGTTTAAATGTTTATTTAAATGAGAGCGCAACAGGCCTCAATGTCACAATCATGTCTTCATGTCTTTCAAGTATCAAATGCGCAATGTTTTTCTAATAAGGTATCTTAATTCTAACTAAGCAAGGTCGCTGGTCCCCAAGCTCGGTAGAGCGTCGATCTTAGGGTGGCTTGTAGCAACTGGATGAGAGTTGCCGAGAACCGACTTGAGGGCCTTGCTATTGCGTCCAGCAGTGGATTGCTGTAGTCTGAAGATGAAAGTAGTTAAAACAACTGTAACTAAACTAAACTAAAAACTAGCTTAAATGAGCTTATACAAATATAAATTCAATAAGACATCTGTGTCTGAACTAGATAAATAAATATCTGTAACTCAGACAACAGCGCTCTTCCTTAGAAATGTTATACATAAAAAATCTTAAATTTCAAATTGGCTTTAATTATTACATTGAGATTTAATCTTAAATGAGAAAAATAAAACAAAAATAAAAAAAGAGGTAAGAGTAAAATCTAACAAATAGCTGTGAATAAACTGTAGGTTACACTCCATCAAGGAATCTCACTCCCTATAAGGTAAACAGACAAATATTATAACTCCTAGATACCAACATAAAACATTGTAGCTACCTATGTATTTATTACTTGCAACTCTTCGGTACTAATGCAGTAACCGGTACATTAGGAACGACCTCTCTATATGGTGTTTGTACAAGTAACGGCTTCCTTTTACAATTTTTCATAAGGTGAGGTAAGGTTACCGGTAGAGCTTGAAGTTATAATAAACTTTGAAACATGGTTTTGTTACTTATGGTATCCTAGTACCTACAAGTGTTCCGGTCGTAAGGTTGGTGACCTATAGTTACTTAACATACTGATATCAATTATTCTAAGAAATAGGGTCGACAGATAATGTCAGCACCTAACCATTTACTAATTTGACGGCACGGTTGGCGCAGTGGTTCATGCAGTTGACTGCTGCGCTACGTGTCGCGGGTTCGATTCCCGCACGGAACAAATATTTGTATGACCTACAGATAGTTGTTTCGGGTCTGGGTATTTGTGTATGTGAGTTTAAATGTTTGTGAACGCACCCACGATACAGGAGAAATTCCTAGTGTGGGGCCGGGCAACGTTTTATAAAAAATAAAAAAATATTTACCATCCATCCGTATTCTCCAGTCATACCGGTATCATGGCGCTTGCAACAGCTTCGAAATATCGGGAGTTGAAAATATTTGATCACGGAATATATCCCGTCAGTGACAGAGTAACGTTACTTACGAGTAGGTACATAAACCGTGAATGCTGAAAGGCTGGGAGTTGCACAGAGACCCATGAACTGCGTTCTAAACGTTATAAAATAATCCGTACACCTCCGATATTGGTAATCACATAAGAACTTGGATATCAAATAGAGGAAGGACACTCAGAAAAGAAGGCTAGATGTGATGATGGTTGTGAAAGACCAGACGTATGAATGTGGACGAAGGAAAAAGAGTATGAAAGAATTGTGCTACAATTCTTTCATACTCTTTTTCCTTCGTCCGTTCGTCGGTGGACTTCTTTACCCTGGGCCCCATGGGAAAAATGCCAGTCTTGATGTATGCATGTTTGTGTCTCCTGTCACCGACCACACATTACAAACATACCGAGGAACTACAAGCCCTGCCTACCCTCGTTCCCGGTACAGCATCACCACGTGGTACGGCGGCGTCTTTGTCGGAAGATCAAACGCCACGCGTCGCCGCGCGCGCCGTGCTCCGAGTGTGCTGGCACAGTCATGGTGATGTAAGGGATGAGCGGACGGAGATTATTGGAGGCTGCGTTTGAAGGATTAAGTTCTCGTTAGACGACGCGTCACGCGACGTATTGTTGAGCTTTTCTGTAATCTAGCAAACCTAATAAAGTATGACGCTGTCCTGAACTAGTAGACAAAGACTTAAGTTTTTCTGATTTTTACCAATTTTTCGAAGTTTCCTAGAGAGAAGGACGAATGCGATGCAACTGGTCAAGTGACACCGGCGGCGTGCGTCATTTGTACCTTTCGCATCTCGGTAACATCTTAGCAATTTATTTCGTTCATTTTAAGATATTCCGCTTTAACAATATTCTGACTTAAAAGAATATCCATGGAGTTTCTTGCCCGTTCTTCTCCGTTTAGATTTACACTTATAGGAATGGGCAACTACACGTATTATGCCTTGTGACTGGGACAGTAGCTTCTTTTTGTTGTTGTTGTATATTTGTTTCGGCTGACTTCCCCCATCTCCCACAACTTGCACCACCTCCGAACTGCAGGAATGGAATGCGATGTCATACGGCGCGGGGAGGTCTTCTAATCGATTGTGAGCTAAGCGGGTATGTAGGAGCACTGCCTTTGTTTTTATGCTGATCCATGTTAGCTGGCTATCTTAGCTTGGTTGATAGCCAAACATATCTGCCTAGCCTTTTCCCGAGTATGTTAATAATAATAATAATAATAATAATATTCCACAACTATCACACAACGCCATCTAGTCCCGAGCTAAGCTGAGCTTGTGTTATGGGTACTAGACAACTGATAAACATACTTATATATTTCTAAATACATACATATTATAGATAAAATGAGAATGTTGGGAACGGCTTCCAGACAAATTGGATGCAGGACCACAATTTTGTATGTAGGGACTGCCTATCTGATCACCGCAACCCAGTTGCCACCCTTTGGTAATAGGCTGGAAAAAATACAAATGACAGCTGGGACGTGTAATTCGGTATACCTAGTAATCCTTTGCATGACGATTTTTATTGCCATAAGTGTGTAAGTTGATTTTGCACTTTTGTAGTATATTTTAATTCAGACTCCGTGATTATTTCGTATTGACCGCTTTCGGCCACGGTGGCCAATCCCTTGACAATAACGACACGATCGGAGAGAGATCAGCAGGATTAGAAATAAACAGCAATGATCTAAGTAAGACAGTTATGTTTTTCAAGATGCATGTTCATAGTCAAAAAACTGCATAAGTAATGTATGCTTCCCATCCTCACATAAAATTGCAATTAGACCCTGTCTCTACAAACTAAGGGTCATGCCACATTTATGCACTAATACCGAGAACGCACGTTGCAGCGATACGGTCAATTAGTGCGCGGCCACACATGCGTATCGCGCGCGATCGCGACTCGAGCGGGTTCTGTACTTGCGCGAATTACGACTGTACATGTCATGCGAAGATAAAGTTAGGTAATGATAGGAAATGAGGGCTACTCTTCTCCGCACTTAAAAGTTTTCTTTTTTGAAGTTGCAAAAAGAGAAAAAGTAGATTATATTCCTTATGATGATAAACACCTTAGGAGGGTCAAGAGTTTGTTTCAGAAAGCAGTACTCCAGGACATGGCTGACAATGATAGGAAATGAGGGCTGGTCTTCTCCGTACTTAAAAGTTTTCTTTTTTTAAGTTGCAAAAAGAGAAAAAGTAGAATAAATTCCTTATGATGATAAACACCTTAGGAGGGTCAAGAGTTTGATTCAGAAAGCAGTACTCCAGGACATGGCTGACATAGTGAGGAGGTTCCTCTTTGTAGAGCTCTGCCCACTGGCTGCTTGGACCTTGTTCCTGAAGCCGGTGGTCAGGCAGGGCGGGGTGTTTTGTATAGTTTTATTAAAAATAAGAGTAAAAATATATTAAATAAGAGAGAAAATTAATCAATGATAATATAAATATTGATAATGTGTGACTCAAAAGATCGGCATTTAAAATCCTCAAAACCTAAATCCATGTGACCACACACTCTTCACAAAATATTTTACATGTAAACTACATGGCGAGAGCTACGGGTGTGTGTACGAAAATGAATTAATACATAAATAAGGTCAGACGAGGTATAAATAAATAAATACAAATGGAGGCTACTGGCGCCACGCTCTCCGACGCGGACGATCCTCTTATTGCCCAATATGTGGACTGGAGTGCTGTGGAGTCGACCGGTAATTTTTCTGATATTTGCTTTTTATTTTGATATAGATAGATTTTTGAGATAGATAGAGAAATTGTGTGAATGGAGACTTTGTTTGCTACTTAGTTAGTTTTAATTAAAGTGTATTTAAAACTATAAAAAAAAACACGCTTTATTTTGTCATGAAACACTCAATACCAAAAGCATCTGATCTATTCGACTCATTAAATGAAGACATGTCCCTAAACTTGAGGGGTTTACTACTGGCCGCTAAAGAATTCCTTTATCAGACCCTCCAATCAATTAGGCAAGTCAAAACAAATCATTTGAGTAAATCGCAAATCGTAATTTTTCGAAAACATTAGTTCCTTATTAGATCGGAAACCTCAACGGGCACACAGATGCAGAGAACTGGCATGATCAGCTTAAAAAATATTTCAACTCCCTTACATTATCAATAAAGCCCATGAGCCCAATGAAGTCCACTGCTGGCCATTAACCTCAACCAAGTGTCGCCACATTCACCAGTCCTGTGCGTCTCGCATCCAGTGGATCTCCGCCACCTTCACCAGGTCATCAGTCACCTAGCTCAAAGTCTTTCAGTTCGGGGTCGCCACTCCAAAACTACCTATTATATGTAAAATAAAAAAACTACAACATCTAACACAACTCCATGCCTCCCCCAGTCCTATATAGGCTTATCCGATTTATAAACGCAATATTGTATTTGTATAAAACAATAGGCTTATTATAGGTGGTTCGCAGTCGCGGTTACATTCTGTTTTTTTTTATTTTATTTTGTCGCTGCGGAACCCACGCTAAATCGTAGCCTTTTTGTTATTAATATTTTATGAAAACGAATGTGGAGGTGAGTATTTGCTGTGCGTGTATTTTTCGTTGATGGGGTTAAAATGTCGGTTGTATTGGGTTAAAAGGGGGAAAGGTAGCCACGAAAAAAGACAATAAGAGTATCTTTGATAGTCGTTACAGGTAGGCATGACATAAAGATATTATCACGCCTGTAGGGGACTACAGGCGGGGAATCAGCGGCGGGCAGCTGATCAAAGAAGTGACGCGTGAGTTCTGATTGTGTTAATTATTGTATGTTGTATTTAACCGTTGGTTTGGGTACTTGGTTACCGGTTAGACCACCCTATAGTTAACCATGGGTGTTCTGTAGAGTAAAGGAGTTATGAACAACATGACTTTTATTTTCACCTGCTGCGAATGCCTTTTGGTCGATAATGACGTCATTTGGCTTTGGTTTTACATAACGCCTGTAATCCTCGAAGGGTTAGGCAGAGGCGTACCTAATAATACAGCTACATTTCGCCAGTTATGCTTAAGTCCCATGTAATATGGGGCGATCCTATTGCCATAAAAGGGGCACAAAACTAAACTCTATGGCTCCTACTGAGATATATCCCCATTGGAAAACCTCAATGACTGTTTGCTCGGCTCGGAAATCGCAAATAGGCAGTCGCTTCATGTAAAACACTGGTATTCAGCTAGAAGCCGGCCCCAACATAGTTGGGGTATATGCTAGGCAGATGATGAATTCGACCACCTTCTGGCTCTATCATTGGTCTTACAGGTAATTGCAGGTACTTATCATACGTCTTAAAAAACCACATAATTATTTATGCAGTCTCTTTCTTAGCGTGTCGATGGCAAATTTCAGTTAAATAGTTTTGGCCCAAAATTCAGCTATGCGAACTCCACTCGCTGATGCAGTCATAAGGTCGTCAAGGGTACAGGTGTCAGGGCATGCAGCGCAAGATGGAAGGTGGGACATTATCTGCGGAGATACGCCGCATACACACTTGAGGTCTGAGCCGTCAATGAACCCCCATCTGAAGAGATTGTCCTTGCTACGGCCGACCTGGGTTAAGCAGTAGGTATTTTATTCGGAAAAAAAATTATTTGTACTGTCTGTCTAAAAAAAAATCTGATTAAAAATTCTATAGGGCTTCGGAATGAAGTACTGAATACATGGCAACAGTTTGTGCGACAACACTGTGTAGATATATTTCAAGAAAAACACAGCCTCGTTGGTCTAGTGGTCGCAAGTTTGACTGCTGACGCATGAGGTACTGGGTTCGATTCCCGGGTCGTGTAAAGTGTTATTGGGTTTATCCGTTTGGAATTTCTCAGTAGTACCCACGGGGTCTGGAATTGTGCCCGGTTGATGGCAATAGGCTGGCCCCCGATTACATGAGACTTTAATATAACTGGCGAAATGTGGGTGTTCTAGTAGGTACATCTCTACTTAGCCCTTCGAGGATTACAGGCGTTATGTAAAACCAAAGCCAAATGACGTCATTATCGACCAAAGTTATTCACAGCAGGTGAAAATAAAAGTCATGTTGTTCATAACTCCTTACCTTACAGAACACCCATGGTTAACCATTAGGGTGGTCTAACCGGTAACCAAGTACCCAAACCAACGGTTAAATACAACATACAATAATTAATACAATCAGAACTAACGCGTCACTTCTTTGATCAGCCGCCCGCCGCTGATTGGTCAGCCATTATCTGGCTATCGATTCGTATTGGCCCGTTCAAATTTGGAATGATCACCGTGACTATTTGGGAAAATTATTCGCCATTTACGCATGGACTAGTAATTGATCTGACGTGGTCACTACTTGATTTTTGTACTGGTTATAATAGTTGATGTCCTAAAAAAAATTGTGCCACCTCTACTAAATAACTACGTTCTTTTCTTGATTCGAGGATTTGTTACACTTGTATTTAAAAGCAAAATAGTTGCCAGGGTGTTTTAATTACCAATGAAAAATTTCTTTCACGACGGTATAAATAAGTACTGAATACGTGGTAAAATCGATTGTGCACCGATTTCTCTTCCACCCTGAACAGTACTGAATACTAGGTAAATGAATGATAAAAAAGTAGAAACATGTACATCATCATCATCAACAGCCTATTAATGTTCCCACTGTTGGGACACAGGTCTCCTCTCTTTGAGAGGGAATGGGCTATTAATCTACCACGCGGGCCCAGTGCGGATTGGTAGATGTCACAATCATGTCTTCGAATTTTTTGGTTCTAAGACATGCCGGTTTCCTCACGATGTTTTCCTTCACCGTTTTGAGAGCTGCGGTGATGAAATAAATTACACAAAGTAATGTGCCTGCCTGGGTTCGAACCCACGACCTACTGTTCGTAAGTCGGGGCCGCCACCATTGGGCCACCGCTGCTCTCTGGAACGAAACCCGATTTAACAAAATTAAATGATTCCTCCTCTCACCTAGATCAGATGAAAAAACGATTTTAAAATAGGTGACTGGGTACAGTAGAACCTATACTATGACTGCTTGAAAGGTGCATTGGCTGAGAGATTAAGGCGGGGTTGCAGTACTTTGTTTTTATGTACGCACGACCTCACCCCCCGCCCTGCCGCGCGAACGATATAATGCCTAAATTTTGACTGTTTTTTGCTTCTTGGAGAAAAACTATTAAGAAATTATACAATATGTTTTCAACATTTACTTCAAAATAAAAAGTTCTATCTATTGATATAACTTTTACATAAATTCATGATGAAATGTCTTAGCAGTACACGATTGAAATTGTGATTTAGAGTCATGTTTGATAAAAAAAAGTATCGAGCCGATCACTCTAAATCGCGTTTCTATCTTTACGATTTACTAGAGAGTATGTTAAATTTTTATGTAATGATTTTTATTTATTAAAAAACTCGTATTTAGTTCGATTTTTATAGGTTCAAAAATCTTAAAAAGTACTGCAATCCCGCCTTAAATACTAAAGGATAGATCGCAGCAATCTGGTTGTTACCTATGTAGTGGTTGGGTGAGGCTTATGTGATATGTCCAGCAGTGGAAAGGCCCTGAGTTCATTGATATCATTTTGCTGACTTCTATTGTCTCTAAACCCACATTACTTCCTTATAAGTCCGGAAAAACATTGCACAGTTCAAATGTGTCATATTACTCGTAAATTTCCTGCTGTTTCAGACATGATTGGTTGACTGTTTTGTCCACCTTTATCTATTTATGTGCACACAGTAGACAACACAGGACAATGTCATATAATATTTGAGTATAGAAATGTTACTTTTGTTTTGTAACTTAACGTAACTTGTAAACACAATTATATTATGTAGAATACCTGTTTTATACCCTGGTGTAATAAACGTAAGGTATAAATTACGTCCTTTGGTTGCCGAAACAATATTTAAAGCCCACTTGAATAGTCTACACGAAATTAT
Organism: Diarsia dahlii; assembly: GCA_949775195.1. Classification (NCBI taxonomy): domain Eukaryota; kingdom Metazoa; phylum Arthropoda; class Insecta; order Lepidoptera; family Noctuidae; genus Diarsia; species Diarsia dahlii. The sequence continues at coordinate 5,141,945 of OX459210.1, read as the reverse complement.
GAAACCTGATTAGAAATAGCCGTCTATTTTATATCACACACAGAATAAACACATCCTCATCGAAATTATTCGAAAATCAGTCGAAGTTTTGTCCTAAACTCGAAGTTTCATAAAAAGTCCTTCAAACGATAACGTATAATTTCGGCCAACTTCGTCTTCACACTGGCCAGTCATTTTTCCATCAATAATAAAACACCCTGTCCTTAAAAATACACTTAAACCAACCCTTCATGTATAATTCTACAATCCCTTGGGGCGATAATGTCACGCCTCCACTACGTACTTTATAACAACAAAACTAACAATCGAAAACCGCAAGCAACTAAAAAAACAACTTTAAACTCATTAAGCTAAAGCATAACTTAGTTTGACAAGAATCTAGAGTAGAACGGGGTAATATAGCACGCTAGTTTGAAGAATAAGACTTCAGGTGGCAGACAAAGTTACTCACACTCACGTTCACACCTTTGCTTATTAAAACAAGGTTGAAACTTGTATAATTGCTTGGTAAGGGTAAGTTTGTTTGAGGTTAGGTGACAATCGCGACGCCATGTTGGTTTAGTGGGGAAGTGGGGGTCGTATGGGGTGACTAATAAGAGGTTTATGGCACTTTAATTGGGTCCGTGATGGAAATTGATACGATAAATACAGGGAAATCGATGGCTGGTGTTTTATTCAAATAACAAGGACTTTAGTACAGTGGTGTGTGGTTAAGAATTTATGAATTAGAGAGTTGTATTTCTATCCTACTGTGGCGGGAAATTTTGAGATTTACTACACGATAACTGAAAAATGCTTGCACTGACTGACTGGACCGGTCCACTCAAATCTGTGCATAAATCTGCATAGTCCTCATGTGAGAAGGTATACCAAGATTACCATAATAATTATATCTGAACTATAAAAGAGACAAATGTGGCGACACCTGAGGGAGGCCTATGTCCAGCAGGGGGGACGTCTTTTGGCTGAAATGATGATGATGATAAAAGAGATTTCTTCGTTTCATTTATCATAAGTGAGGAACATGTATGATTGGATGTTTGAACTTGGACGAGGCGAAAGGAATAAGTAAGGATCGAAGCAGGTCCTGCCGAGGCTGTGGGTTATTCGAAAGAGATACCGCGGTCCCGGAACACAAAGGGCTAAGAAGGAACATGGTTTATTTTTAGTCAGTAGAAGTCTGACATTCCCTTCCGTTCCGCAAAGAACGGGAGTAGTCATTTGATGACTTTCCCAACCTCCAAAATGGAAAATGGGATCGAAACAGGCGACGTTCACACACAGGACAGGTGGCGTTCCATCGTTTCAGACCCTGTAGATGAAAAAATAAGGTGTGACTTTATGACTATCGATGTAGTGACTTATTTTAATACCTTGTGTTTGCCCTAAAAAGATCAAATACCTGCAACGAACGAACGTGGAATAAGTACAAATATACTTGAAAGATCTAATGGTATTGAAACGGCTGCCGCAGAGATTTTAAGAAGCGCAGTAAGTGGCTTTCTAAAGTTCTGCCTACCGCGATGGGAAAAAGACACAACTGTAAATTATTCCAACCAACCAATCAAATTCGAATACACACAACACAACATCAAGCCTGTAATCCCCGAAGATTCAGGCAGAGGTGTACCCGTTAGTACATCCACATTTCGCCAGTTATATTTAATTTAAGTTTCAAGTATAAGGCACATATCCAGACTCTACTAAATGTATGTGTGTGTTCAAATTCGAATAAAATGAAACACAACTATATCAGACAGGTAAGGTACTTGAAAATCCTATCCTCAAAAAAAAAACCAAGAGACAATATCAAACAAAGGGACCATACAAAAATAACTAGAGCATGTACAAACGAAAAATATGGCCGAAAATACAAGCACACAAAGAGTTTCATATTGTTGGCTCGACAATTTCAAGTGCTAATTTCGGCCTCTTGGACTCAAGTTGGGTTAGCACTTAAAGGCAATCCGGGGTTGAGGGGCTATATTAGGCTGTATTGGGCTATATTAGAGGCCACCTTGCGAGAGAGAGCCATCTCCACGACACCTTTAGATGTCCGGTTGGGAGCGTTACTATTGGTCTGTTCGAGAAAAGACAAAACAGAAAATCAAAATCAAAAGTCATTTATTCAAATTAGGCACTCAACACAATCATTTTTAATTAGGCATCAGCAATTTTCGAACATCAAATTCTACAAGAGACAGTCCCCCAAAACGCCTAACCTTCGACACTTCCTAGTATTATATCTGGGAAGAAGAAGTGGCGGAACCAACTCCCCAGCAACACATCTGTCTGTTAGGTTAGAAGAACTAGATAATACTGTATTGGACACCAAAATATAAACATCATTTTTTTATGGTTACAATAGCGGTCTTATTATAGCTGATAGTGAAATCTGCCAGAATGGACTTCACGAACGTACAATATAGACGTTATTAATTATCGTTGTGCCAAATGTAATCCAAATTCGGTCAGTAGTTTTTGCGTGAAAGTGTAATAAACATCCAGACATCCTTTACAATACCTTACATCATCACAAACTTTCGCATTTACAATATTAGCAGGATTGTAGAATCCGGCCTATTTTGTGTAGGAGATTATCTAACTTCTAAAACTTAAAAGAATGTATGAGTCAGGTTTACACCTGCCTCCTATATGCCTTCAGGATCTTCAAACAAATAATAATAATAATAATAATATTCCACAACTATCACACAACGCCATCTAGTCCCAAGCTAAGCAGAGCTTGTGTTATGGGTACTAGACAACTGATAAACATACTTATATATTTCTAAATACATACATATTATAGATAAATTACACCCAGACACAGAACAAATGATCGTGCTCATCACACAAACATTTGTCCTGGGTGGGAATCGAACCCACGACCTCCGGCATAGCAGTTAGGGTCACTAACCACTAGACCAACAGGCCAGTACACTTGAAAGATCTATTGGTCCATATTATAATGTTCTTTTTCTATACCTTTGAAGCGGCTACCGCAGGTCCTAAAAACACTGATGGATGTCATACAAAAACAAATTAATATAAACTGAATATGTTTTTAACGACATCGTCTTGTAGAAAGGAAACATTAAAACTTAAGTGTCCTTGATACCTACTGTAAAGTAATAAAATAACTTGAATTCGAATCCTCGGTAAGTGGCGGTCCTTTATAGTACGCCGACAGAAATTATAACTGGGATGGGATATTGACGTGAATTAGCAAAGAGTGGTTATTAATCAAGGCTTCTTCAGTGTATGTTTGTAATTTTAAATTAACAGTTTTTTACTGAATGCATGTATAATTATGAGCACGGTACTTACAGTACTTATAACAATAAAACAAAAAAAAATGTCTATCTGTCTTAACAAATGTTTCAGCTAATTTCTGAAACCTGGACTGATTTTGATTTTGACGGGATGTTTATTGGCAGATTACTGATGTTATGAGGAGTAACTTACTTAGGTTAAGTACTTTAATTTTGAAAAAGTTACTTACTAACTAAAAACTTAGACTTACTTATAGGTTTTTTTATTATACCTACAAAATTCGATGTAATATTTTTTTTTATAATTTCGAAGGTAAAAAAGTCCGTCATTATATTGCCAGTAGGCCTCTTCTTTCCTTGTCACGTATCATCATCTTCTGCCTATCTTCCTCCCAACTGCTCATTTTGCAGCGATCACTAAAGAAAAAGATTATCATGGCCAAACTATTAGCTTTTGCCTGTGTATTTTGTTTCTCTGTAACACATACTGTTTTTTCTATTTTTCTTTCCAACATTTTATTTTCTTCTAGACAAAATCCAAATCTATCTCACAGACTTCTCGACAATAGAACCATAGTAGCCTTTCTCTAGCAACGGTCAGTGGGGTGGCAAGAAGGGGAGGCAGGGGCCGAGTGGCTCGTGGCTCGGGCCCTCCAGGGAGACCCGACATTGGCTTTTGACAGTCCGCATTGCTGAGGAGCAGTCTCGGCATTCTAGCGTTACATTAGCAGGATTGTATTGTATGTACTTTGATTGCTATACGATTGGTATCGGGATTGTATAGTTGTAGGTGCGCTTTGTCCCTTCTCACCTTTACGTAGTTCAAGCGTTGAGTTTCAATGTAATTAGATGTGTACTTACTTTGTACTTGTGAAAACTTTATACGCCTTGTAGATTCATTGATGAATGGAAAGTCACATATAATATTTTCTAACTTGATTCTACTTGATTAAGACTTTTAAATGATAACGTGGTGTAATTTACAATTATTGATTTATTTGTCTGAATACAGAAAGGTTTACTGTGTTAGTAACAAAATAACTTAGCCTCTGTTAGTATTTAATAAGTTAATTAGCGACTTAGCGTACACAGCAGGCTATCGGCCCGGGTGGCTGTCGATTGCAGGACAATAATAATATGTATTTTAATTCTTATAAGTTCATTTAAAAAAAAAAACAAATTGTGTTATTCTACAGTCACGAGCACTAATATGGATACACGCAGCAACTTTTAAATGTGATATTTTCTCCTACTGTGTTGATTCTTATCTGTCATTCATTACGGCCACAGCATTTTGGCACTCATACTATTACGGAATAAGTCTTATCTGAAAGTAGAAACTGTTGTTTTATGAAAAAATCGGATTTGAATTTTGCTTCGTGTATCTATTATTAGTGCTTGTGTTGTGACTGTAGATACATTTCTTTTGGCACCTGTCCATAATGTATTCAAACCTCTCCATCTTATATTTTCAATACAATTGCCACATAATTACTCTTTCCAAAGATCGCTTCAAGGCAAGAGCAATAGAATTGCTAAATTCATAAGTTTCATTTTCTTCTTCTTCTTTTCTTTTCTTTCTTACTTCTTACTAATCTTTTACGACGGACACGATTTGTCTGTTTTCTGTAATTTTTTTTTTTTGTGTATTCGTGGACAATGTTGTTGGTTACATGTGTAATAACATAAATATGTGAGATTGTGTATAAATGTACTTCTAAGTTGTGTTATTTTAAGAATCTTTAGTTAAGCTGGCTGGTTTTTTGTCCCTAACAAATAAAATAAAAATAAAATAAAATAATTAACCCATAAATGATCATCCCAATAAACAAAGCGTCATATTACCTTGCGTATCACTCTGTCCACCTTTTCAATACCCACAAGCCTTGTTCCTATGTCCGTACAAACGTGTGTGCTTTCTCACGACGCTCCACTGTCCACTGTGGTATACACTTATACAGGGTGTACATAATCACACGTACGGCTAGACGGACACGGTAATGATATGGTGTACAAGTTGACTCTTTTAACTAGTGCGGGAACCGTCATCTGCTGCCTGCTTGCGTTTGACTTGTCATTCTTTATTCTTTTTCATGGCAATATTGATTTTCTTTTGTCTTTTGTTTCTTTTATTGAGTTGTTGAGTCGACAATTGGATGTTTATTAGTTTGCCTGTCCGCTGGATTTAATTATGATGACTGGTGCTTACCCAAATTTGAACCTACAGCATTTAAACCCGTGATTTAAACCTTTTTCAATTTATATGTTGGTGCCTACTTTCCACTTCAAATGTTTCAGATCTGTTGATCCTCAAACATTTGAAACAAATGTCACCTTAATGGATCGATGTTTTGATGTGTACCAGGTAAACGTCACATTTCTAAACAAAATCGTTTTATCGTAGTCGTTTCAATGATACTTGTTTCAAATCTGTTGAAGAGTGGGGACGTTTTATCCCATTGTCCTTTATCATCATCGGTGAAGGAAACCATATTGTTGAAACCTGGACTTAGAGTGTTATTAATGTACTACCTAATTATACAGTAGTGTTCGTCCAGTGGAAAAGGCTCCGAGCTATGAGTTCGAACTCACTTAGTGTAAATAAGCATCCTACTTATAAATTAGGTGAGGCATAATAACAGCTCTGAAAACATCTGAAGAAAACGACATGTCTTAGAACCAAAAGTTTGAAGACATGTAGCAATTAGGTATAGATTACGCGGACTCTATGACTGAGCTAACAGGATAAAAAACTGCAGGATGAGATGGCAAGACCGGACGAAGATCGATATTCGGAGCAGGCGTGTTATAATTATAATCAGTCTATCATGTTCCCACAACTGGGACAAAGGCCTGTCTAAGAGAGGGCATTAACCTTAATACACCACGGTGGCCCAGTATGGGTTGAAGATGTCACATGTTTTCGATGTTTTAATTCGAGACAAGCGGTTTTCCTCACGATGCTTTCCTGCACAGTTTTGAGAGTAGTAACTTAGTACGGAAATTATTTAAGCAACGTATGCACCTGCCTGGGTCTGAACCCATTGCTTAGAATTCGTAAGTCATCATCTATCTAGCCTTTTACCAATCATTTTGGGGTCGGCATCCAGTCTAACCGGATGCAGCTGAATACCAGTGTATTGCATGAAGCGACTGCCTATTTGACTACCACATCCCAGTTAGAACTGGATAATATGATAATCCCTTGGTAAGACGTTGTCAGACTTTTAGGTCACCACCTGTAACGATTGTCAAACATCTACAAATGACAGCTGTGACCAACAGAGGCACGGATTAAACTCGGTAGGTAAACGGTGGTCACCAATCCACAGACCTACCTAAGCAAGGGCGGCTTACCCTTAAAGTGTATCCGAGTGATTGTTACAATCTAGCTTTAAGTTCCTCCTACCTTAAGCTTTTAAGCCCCTTTGTACACAAGGCTACCCGAATCTTAGATACTCAACGATTTTAGTCTTCAAGCGACTGCCGCCATACAAATCCATTGAAGTTCGTACACGAGTCGCGTCGCCGGCGCCGGGACGAATGTCGGCGGTGGATTTGTATGGCGGCAGTCGCTTGAAGACTAAAATCGTTGAGTATCTAAGATTTGAGTAGCCTTGTGTACGAAGGGGCTAACTCGTAAGTTAGAGTTGTGCTCAAAAAATAAAAGCACAACGGACGCAGAAACAACTAAAAAAAAATCCGTAACACAAGTCAATTGCCAACAGCCAGTACTTATTTATGATGCAGAATAAGAGGATGCCAACAAATGCATGGGTGGTCTGTTAAATAGGAAGCGATGGGGTCAATTACTAGTTGACAGGGACAATTAACGGGCAAACGGTCGGCTTGCGTGAATAGAATGCGCGTCACTCGATGTTTTATATATTATGAGGAAGACATGTTGGAGTTCTATGATTATGTAGATTCTATGACTTGCGTGAATTATATGTAATACCTTTAAACGAGCAATTCTTGAATATGAATCTCGGAAACGGCTCCAACTGTTTTAGTAAGCAGGGGGTTTCGGGCACTTTCGGAGCGATAAACCGATCTAGCTAGGTTTCATGTCCAGAAAAGGTCGTTTTCAAAAAAAACCGAGCAAATCTCTGTCATCCAGGTACTAAGTTTTTAAACTGATATGGTCGCTAACACGAAAACGGGATATTTATTTATTTTTTCGAGCTCCCCATATTTCAGCGCTGTTACAGACCATAATCTCGCTCGCGCCTGTAACCCGTATTCAGTGTTTATGATAGAATTCAAGTGTGAATGTTTGAAAACCGTTTCATTAGTCTGAAAGTGGGGTCTGAGCTTGTAAAGTGTATACCTGTAATCGGTTATCTTGGTAATTTGGTATAGACATGTGATGCGGAGGAATGAAGAAAATGTAGTGAGGAAAATATTGAGTATGAATGTAGATCTATGGCTTAAAAGGAGAGGAAGACGAAAGAAACAATGGATGGACTGTGTGAAGGATGAGTCCCGTACGGTAAACAGAATTACACTTGATCGATCTAATTGTCTACAGAAAGCATAGTTCGCCGAAGAACGTTAATACGAAAAATCGTTTTGCCGAAACATTATTCAGCGAAAGCACGTTTCGCCGAATAACGCTACAAAGAATGAATGGTTGGCCGAGACCAAGATTTGCCGAAGTCATGGTTCGCCGAAACACATTTGAACTAAATAATCTTTCACCGATAGCTATTTTCACCGAAATCATCTTACGCCAATCCAAAACAATCGTCTTGTTTCTTTCTCATACAATTTAGACAGGCCTCGATAAAATTGCACTAACTTCTGATGATATGGCTAGAAAGGAGATGACTGCTGAGATGACGAGCAATAGAGAAGTATGGAAGAAGACATGGTGCAACGATCTGAAATAAATTGGGATAAGGGCAGGAGAATGGAGATTGATGATTATCTTTCTTCGTTATAATCTGAAATGAAGAAAATCAAAAGTCATTTTAATTCAAGTTAGATTTTAGAGCTTCCCACCTTTTTTAATTCAAAACAAAAAAAAAAACGGTGTTCTTACAGAAATATCGATTTCATTTTTTAGTTTATTTTGACAGTAGTCCATACATAGTTAATTAAAACTTTGGGTTAAAAAATAAACAAAAAATCATAAAACAAGTATCCGTAGCCAATTCATTTAGTATCGTATTAAAAAGAACACCGAATGAACAAAAAAAAAATGTATCAAGAAAAGTGGATCACATTTCAATGTAAGTTAGTATTTTCGGATAAACAGACGACCTTTCAGATATATTATTACAAACCTATCACTTCGAATAACTGCTTACATGACATCCTATCATGATACTTCAAAAAAAAAACATGACAGCTAATCCACTTGTGCTTCCAAATTTAAAAAAAACAAAAGTTCAAGTTTTTTTTTTGACAAAAAAGTTTACATGTCAAAAAAGTTCGGTTACTTTTTTCGGCCTTTTTCAAAAGTCAATGAGCGTGAATGTAATAGTAGTGGAACACTTGGGACATAAAGGATCTATGTTCTTAACAGTTGACTAGTTAATCGGGTAATCTACAAGATGGCGGGATGTGATTTAGGAGAGATGTGCAGGCGCCGACGACGTTTTCCAGCCGCCGCGCGCCTTTTGGTGCTCAAAGTTTTTTGAATAAGTTTTCGATAACGGATTAATACTTGAAAAGTGATAGTTTTAAGGTCAGATTAACTTAGCTGGTAAAACCTCTTGGATGATAACTAATGACAAAAAAATGTTACTTCATAATTTAAAATAACTACAGTTGATCATTCATATTTTATCATTCAATACACGGTCCGTCCAATATTCTTTAGTTCTCCTCTCCATCTCCACCCATCACCTCTTTTTAGTTGTGGTAAAAAATCTCTTCATTTTTAGGTAGGTATCACTCTCCTGCCCTTGTCAGAAATTATTTGGGATCCTCTTTTTTCATAATTCTCTGATAATCGTCATCTCAGCAGTAACTTCCTTTCTCGTTATTCTCGACTTGATTTAAACAAATATCGATGAAGCTTCTTTCTCTCGAACGTAAACTAAACTTTGAGACGCGCACGAGTCTAACCGAGATCAAAGCAGCGAGATAGTCGCTACATCGATTCCACTCGATTTAGAACAGAAAATAAACCAAGAACAACGTTCAAAATTCCAACAGAACCACGTATTAATTCGGACAAATTCATCAGAAAATGTTTCACAAACGAATTTGTCAACGGAATCTTCAAATGCCTTCGGAAGAGTTAATTGACCACCAGAAGGGCTCCTCTTCATCCGTTTTTCTGGAGCTTGTTTTTTGACAGAAACTTCGATTGTTAATTAGCAAATTAGTTAGCAAAAAGTTCGAAGTCTTTTAAAGCTTAGATAACGATACCGACCACAAAATGGACAGGTGATGTTACAAAAAAACTCGAACCAAGAATTTACAATCGGAAACCTATAAGGAAACATCCTTCAACTTACAAAACAAAAATCACAACATAGTTACTAAACATCTTATAAACTCGTGACGCGAATTAACTTTCCTCACTCACCATAATCACGAGAAAGAGAGAACAGACACTCTAAACTGGAAAAGAAAGAGAGAAAAGATCTTGAACCCGTCAGCAGAGCTCATGTACACGAAATAGTCTTATTGGTATGATCGCTGGAGTGAAGGGTTTCAACGACTGTCTGGGTGGCCACCCCCCACAGTTGTCCGATGATCATAAAAATGGGTATAAAATTGAAACATCAATATAATAACCAATCAACTCTCTGATCGGACCTAATTATACGGGGCGAGTGTATGTTATAAATTATTTCATGGCTCGAGATACAGATTGTTTCAAAATTGGGATGGGATTCTGTTTCTCGGTTCAAGTTTTAACTTTTTAAAGTGGGTTTAACTTGTTTGATGGTTATTTGTGGTGATGCTGTTTACTTGTTAATTGGGTCTTGACCTGATGACGTATTATTTTATTGGGTGTTTATGACGCTTTTAAAGTAAATTGTGGCATAATTTTGTTTTATTCCCACCCAACGTACCTATTTGTTTGTAAGATCTTTTTTGTAGTTGCAAGTTGTATTTTTCACAATAGCATCATTATTTTGAACTTTGATACACACCTTTCAACTCTGCTTTTGTTTTTTAAATTTTATAATCTTTCATTTTGCTTTTTTCAAAACTTTGACCACTTATTGCTGAGTGTTGGTGTCTTCCAAATCTCTCTACTTTTTTTTTTTGTAAATCCAGTTTCTTCCAGTAACTTTAATGAGATTGCCTGTCCACCTAGTTGGTTGTCTTTCCCCATTCCACCGTCAGTAAATCTCTTTAATTTTTAATACTATTTAAAACTTTCATAACCTAGAATACTATGACCAATATTTACAATAGTATTGATAAAGAATTACCACAGCCCAGTGGCCCTGTTTCTTTGACAGCAAACCCATTACCCTATTCGTCAGGAAAATAATCCTTTTCTAAAAGAACAAAACATATTCCTCGTGTATTAAGTGAACCCGCTCTATCTGCCGGTGTTGCTTGTCATAACTGGATAATAAGTATGATTAAATTTCGGCTGCCTCGGGCCTGGTGCCATGATCTGTTTGTTTTAGCCTTTTGCCTTTTTTTCTCTCTGGGCAATTTCTTAGTGATGGCTTTGTATGGACCTGGTGGGATTGAGTTTATTATAGTATGAGGTTATAATGCGTATTTTGGGAGAGAAAGTATGCAAGAGTGTCCACTGTCCTGTGTTAGTTTTATTTTAATTTTAACCATTGATTTATCAACTGGATGGATTATTTTTGTTTTCTGTTTCTATCTCAATTATTGTGAGTTGATGTTATACCTACCGTTTTAACCTACTGTGTAGTTGAAGGTGACCCAACCCGGTAGAAAAGTATACAAATTATAATTATGTCCTAAAAGGCTGAAACGAAATGAGCATGAACCTAGAAGTTGAAAATCTGACACAAAAACATTTTTTTTTATCAATTTACTGGTTTGCACTGACCGGTTTGTCTCTGCATCACCCAAAGGTAAGACTGGTAGAAAATGCCCATAGAGCTGGATATACGCCACTGACATTTCACCCTCCCGCAACCGATTTATTGGGCGTCAGAGGGGTAGTAGCTGCGCAATTTTCGAGTAGCGATTACGTAAAATAAATCTTTATAAAGAATTAAGAAAGTTATTGGCAAAAATAAGCCAAAGATTGATAGGTTAGGAGAAAAATGGTAGTACGTTACAAAAACAGAGGCTACTTTGCATATGTATGATGTTTTAATTTATTTTTTATTTTTTTTGAAGCAAAGAAGACATGCCCTAGATTGTGTAAAAAAAAAAAAGTCCTTTGAAGGTGGAAAAAAGAGGTTCCAATGTTCTGATGTATTCTAAAAAAGGCAATTCACGTATATCCACGCCTTCTTCTGTACGCTGTGTTAAAATAAAAATAAAATATCAGGAATGTCCTCACTAAGTCACCATGCTTATCTTCAATAAGCCACAAATTTGGCGCTCGACCTGACGTGGTACTCCCATAATTTACGGGCTCAACTGGTGATAATACCGTGGTCAACTAACAGCACTTCGTATAGCGTGGGTGGTACTTTTAGTGCTATTGTGTAGTGTGCATAAATAGTGATGTTACAGTGGACTAATGTAAGTTTCTTCTAATTATCTATACTTCTATATCTATACTATTTATTTATACTAATATTATAAAGAGGTAAAGTTTGTGTATTTGGTAAATTGTAAGGGGTAATCTCGGGATCTACAGAACCGATTTTAAAAATTCTTTCACCAATAGAAAGCCACATTATTGCTGAGTGTCATAGGCTACTTTTTATCTCTGTATTCCCACGGGAACGGGAATCTACGCGGGTGAAACCGCGGGACGTCATTATCAATAAAACTCTTTGTTTGCGTCATAGGAAAACTGAAGTAGTCGTAAATCACAACGTTGTCTTGAAAAACATAGCTAAGAACACTCTGGAATCTTAATTAGAATCGGTTAAAATGCCACAGACAGGCACACAGCTGATATGATACAAACATTTCAATTCACTCTAAGTACTAGGTACTGAGCTTGGGGTCCTAGGTTCGATTTCTAGCTTGGGCAAAGAGTTATTCACTGTTGTGTGTTTGCTGTGTGTTGTGTTGTGTTGTTGTTGTTGTTGTCTGCTGTGTTGTTTGTTGTTGTTAGTTGTTTATTGGGTTTGTTGTTGTTGTGTTTTCATGAGGTTTTTTTCAGTAGCAGCCCGGAATGCAGATTGGTACCCAGTAAGTAGATGGCAATGAGCTCGCCCGTTCTTACAATCTGAAATGCGAATAAAACATTGATAAGCCTGAAACCCTAAAGAGGAAACTCATGGACATGTGCATTCTTCCTACCCTCACTTAAGGAGCGCAGACATGGTCATTAACCAAGCGTCAAAAGACCGCACTCGGGGTCTGTCAGCGAGCAATGGAGCGTAGTATCCTCGGAGTCAAGCTTTATACTGACCGAATAAGGAACTCGATACTGCGTTCCAAAACTCAAATTGCCGACGTAGGTCACACGGCTGCCAAGCTTAAATGGAACTGCGCTGGCCAAATCTGCCGCATGCCGGAGGAGCTATGGGCTAAACTAACCACACAATGGGTCCCAAACAGCAGCAAACGGCAACGCGGTAGGCCCAGAAGAAGATGGCGGGACGAAATCGACTCTTTTCGCAAGGATTGGCAGTTAACATCATTGGATAGGGATAAGTGGAAAGAGGGAAGGGAGGCCTTTGCCCTGCAGTGGGACACAAATGGCTGATAAAAAAAAAATTGATGTGGCACTCGGAGACTGCCGCGGTAAAGCTATTGCATAGCATTTCTTATCAACTTATGCAAATAATTATTTATTTATTTTATTTATGCAGTATTTTTTAAAAAGAATTTAAATTATATAAGTAAATCAAAAGTAACCTTCATAGACTAAGCTAGTAAGAAACTCTATGACAGAAAATTTAAAAGAAAAAGTATTGATAGCTTGTCAGCCTGACGTAAGTGTCATATCCATTGATATAAAAACTAAAGATACGGTCTTCCGAACATTTTGCTCGATGCGTTCCCCATACAGAGAAACACTATAACGTCATCTATAAGAACTAATCAAGCTGCTCGTAAACGTAACCTTGTATGAGCGGCGTGGCGTGGTATTATCGAGGTCTAAAGAAATTAAATAAAGCTTTCATTAAAATGTTAATAAAAAAAATGTTAAATTTTAATTATTCATTTTCATTTTCTTTTAAACTTCGGTTTAGTCAAGACCTATTTGGGACCAAATTCGAGGCGTCATTTTATCATGCGGTCCGCCCAGTCCTTACGCAGTAATATATAAGTCAATGGTCATATAATTGAAAAATATGAAAATTATTTATTTTAGTTTAGATATTTTATAAGAAAACGAATCGTTTTCTAAGACCGATTCGCAGAATAGTAATGCAAAAACCAATAAAACGTATGATAGATGCGTAATAATAATAAAATGAATATAAATAGAGTACTCGAGGAGTACTCACACATTATCTTTCAATATTTTTTCGCATTTTTTTCGTGACTTTCTTCTTTAATAAATGCACTTTGTTTATTCATATTTAAAACACTTTGTACACAAATTATACGAGTAAGAATATTTTAGAAGGAGAAAGCAGAGAGACAAAACAGAAAAACTTTACACCTTTACACGTGAGGTTATAAATTATTTAATTTGACAACCTCAGTTGACAACCTTGTTATTTTCCGTAACCCTAGCAACTTGGTTGAATATTGAATATTTTCGTTAATTGAATATTTAATATTGAATATTTTCGGAATTACTGGATTCGCTTTCCACGCTCAAGGCCCGCGAAAGAAGCTATGCAATAGCTTAAAAAAAAGCCTGAAACAAGGAGTATCGTATTACCAAGTTACTGGCTTGTTAAGGTTAGATAGGCACTTAGGCAGTCACTCCATGTAAAATACTGGTATTCAGTGGCAACCGGTTAGACTAAAAGCCGACCCTAACATACTTAGGAAAAGGCATACTATAAGTAATTAAGTTGGTACACGTCTGCTCAACCCTATGTGGGTTAGAAACCTCGTGTTATGCTACTTCATCTTTGACGAAACTACGGAAAATGTTATACTGGCTAATTCACAGAGCAAAACGGTACTTCTGTGATAATTACGCACCTTCTACGTTTCATGATCGCGAATGGCTGTGGGTGGTATATGTAGGGGGACTGTACTTTACTAATAAATAGAGACATTTCCTTGAAATGTTTAAAAAAAAGAGAAAAAAGAGACGTGTATAAATAGAGACGTTTCCTTTGAAGACTATGTCTGGACTTTAAAAGAGATGATGACCTCTGATTGGTTTCGGTTGTTTTTTATCAGAAAAGAAAGCGGAGAAGTACGAAAAACAATTTCCACTTACCATTATGTTTCACACCTTTAACATAAAACGAAATTTTATGTAATTTGGCATACAGGTAGATCATGAGTCATGTCCTAAGTTCAGACGGAGGATACTTTTCATTCCAACATCCTCGCGAACACTGCTGCAGGAAAAATATATTTCAAACTCAAAGCATGAAAGACAAGAAAGTCCCGCAAAAGTCCGTCCCAAAGATTTGGCGATACTACAATAAGGCGATTGATTGCCATCAAATTGCTCGCTCGTGACTTAGCTTTCGAATGGATAATGTCTCTTTTTACGTAACCTTATAGTAATGTCCTCATAACTCGCTGTATGATGGTCACCGTAATTACTCTTAAACTACGTACTTTTGAATATCATACAGAATTGTTTTTCGCTGGGATTGCTGTGGGGCTGGGTTTCTGTGCAAGGAATGTTAGTGTTGCGATCAAGTGGAAAGATATAGATAATTATAGCGGTCTATATTGAGTAAAGGATGATATGGCAAGCAATGAGGTGTTTGATGAGCCAACGAGTAATAGAGATGTATGGAAGAAGAAGACATGCTGCGCCGACCCTAAAATAAATTGGAATAAGGGCAAGAGAGTTCATATAACCCTAATCTATTTAAGTCGCGAGTAAACAGGCTTCTTCTGGGTAAGCTCGTTCCATCGTCGACATCATCTCTGCCCTTAGGGCAAGATTGAGGTCAAGAGCAAGCCCATTTATAATAATAATAATAAAAAAGAGAATGTTGATATCTCCTTCATGGCTTAGGAGGTTCTTCTATTTTGAGTTTTGGCACTTTTCTTTAGTTCCTGTTTTCTTCTTCTTTTGTGTTCCGGTCGTCTGCAACCATTTTCTCCTAGTGGTACTGAAATTATTTTATTGCCTGCCTGAGCAAAGTATAAGAAAAATCCACTTTCATCATCATCATCTGCCCTTTCTCAACATACATATGTTACGGTCAGCTTTCAGTCTATCCGACCTCCACAATCCAGTTAATACTGGATATTACGATATCCCTTGAAAAGACAGGTTGTCAGAATTTCCGGCCACTATAAAGAACAACCCAGTTTAACAACCTTTAAACCACTCATAAGCACAACCAATTTCTCCGCCGGAACCACTCAGTCAATGCACCTTACCTTTAAAAATAAAGGGGCGTGTGCACGTAAGAGTGAATGAGTGAATGAATCTGTGTTGAGTGCTCAGTGCTGTGTGGTCAGAGATAGGATAATCGTGTGTAGCCGGCGGCTGCAGCGACATTGCCACATTATCACCTGTGTAGCGGGGACAGAGGTGGCGGTGGAGAGGCTGTTTTAATTACTCTTTAATTTTTGTTAAAGTTAAATTTTTTTTATAGGCGAAATCATCAAATGACTCTTCCCGCTCTGGGCGCATCAGAAGGGTGTGTCAGACTCTTGCTGACTAAAAATATGTTTCTTATTGACTGGCCTGTTGGTCTAGTGGTTAGTGACCCTAACTGCTATGCCGGAGGTCGTGGGTTCGATTCCCACCCAGGACAAATGTTTGTGTGATGAGCACGATCATTTGTTCTGTGTCTGGGTGTAATTTATCTATAATATGTATGTATTTAGAAATATATAAGTATGTTTATCAGTTGTCTAGTACCCATAACACAAGCTCTGCTTAGCTTGGGACTAGATGGCGTTGTGTGATAGTTGTGGAATATTATTATTATTATTATAATAGCCTTTGCGTCCAGGATCTCGATGTCTCTTTCGAACAAATTCTGCAACCCTGGCATTGGCAGGCACTGGCTTTAGTGGGCCTCGTCTACTATGCTGATACTCTGGTGGTCTCGTGACTAGAGCAATAACAAATGCATGAGTTGTTTTCAAGGTGGTCTGGCCTGGTTTTGTAGTTGAGTGACAAGCTATTATATTACGAGAAATTGCCTTGAAAAACAAGTGTTTTAGTCTTGGCTGTCATTTGTACGAGCTTAAAAGTTTTACAACCAGTCTTTCCTAGGGATTTCGTAGACCCAGTTACAGGGGGTTAAGTCTAGATGAAAACCGGCTGGTATTCAGCTATATTCAATTAGACTGGAAGCTAACTACAATATAATGAATGAATATATTACGATTATGAAATACATACAAAAGAATTTTTGTAGGTTCTAATAAAATTATGCAAAAAATTGTTTAAGGGTTGTCATCTTTGCGACATCTAATAAGATACGGTGGTTGTCAGTCGGACGAACCAGTGACCATTGAACTTGTAAATGGCACTCAAATATTGCCAAAGATAGATTTGCTACAAAAAATAAAGGATGATAGATTTTTTCTCCGTAGCAATTTTAACAACTTCCAAAAACTTAAAAATACTTCTTCTAAACAAGCCACTCTATGCCTCTGTCCTCTAACTCGAAACTCAGGTTCGTGATACACAAGCTCATTATCGAGTTGGTTGCTCGTTTAAAAAATATAAATAATGATGGCGGACTCAAATTGAGCTGTAATCATAGCTTTACCGTGATTAGAGCTAAATATAGAGATTATATGACTAGCTGGGTGGCGAAGGGACAATCTCACATGTTTTTGTGTTGGTTTAGGCGAAATTGTGTCGATAAATCATGGTTGGGATGGTTGTGTGGTCTGGATTGTGTGGTGTGTACTTTATCTTCTGGTAACGTGTCTTCGAAAATGGGGTAGCTAGATGATAATTAATAGAAAATCTTTTCGTTATAGTAAATCTACCGTTAACATAAGATTTACTGTAGCCTAAAAGGGCTTTAAGAGTGTGAGTTGCAAGTAATTGTCTAAACACGGCGGTCGAGGTTTTACCATTGATTCTGATTAAAATACCAAATACATATTATATATGCCTAAGCGGCTCACTAGCATAATGCCTTTTTGCTGTTTTTGCCATTAAAATGCGTTGTTGGTACCTTTTTGGAGGAGCTCGTGGCTAAAACCTCTTGCCCTCATCCCAATTCATTTGGGGTCGAAGCACCTTTTTGGTTGGTTGTCATCGACTCATCGCGATCGTCAGAACTTGAAATTTGATTTTTTGATATTTTTGGTGTAAAATCGTTTAAGTCATCGTTTGTTTGCTAATCATTGATTGAAGTACCTATGCATCGTGCGGACGTGTGAGTCGGAGGAATAAGGAAATTGTCTTGAGGAAAGTTTTGAGTATATGAATGTGGATGGGTTTAATAAGAGTCTTTGAGGAAGACCAAAAAAAAACAATGGATGGACTGTGTAAAGGTTGATATAACAAGAAAGGAGGTGTCGCGCCGACTCCAAATGAATTGGGATAAGAGCAAATGAATAGGAATAAGGGTAAAAGAATGATGGTATCATTAATATAAGTATGTATTATTTACATACCACTACAAAAACAATCAGTTTCTCTTCACGCTATCGTATATTTATGTGTTGTACCTACTCCTCTATTTGTCATGTTACAGAGAATTCTTCACTATTCTACTCATACATTCGTATATTGGCCGATCTGTAGAATTCCATGGAACGTTTCAATAGATATACAGTCGTATCGGTAATGTGGTGCATGTGACGCAGGGTGGGCAGTATTGTTCGCTCGCCACGCACCGTGACCGGACCATTACAGTAGCGTCTGCAAAAGAAATAAGACAGAAGCGACCTTTTATTTGAAAAGTTAAAACTGACATTCATTGAAGAGATTTTTGTAATGAAAGAACTTATTAGAAGAGTCCCTTCACAGTTATTTTTGTTTGGACAACAGCATCCCAAAAGTAACCTTTTGGGATGAAAGAGTACCAAGTTCATTGTAATTTGGGGTACCTACTGGGTAATACGATACCCCTTGGTACACACGGCTACACATCAAGCTATACAAAACCAGTATAATCTGATCGTTCATTGTGCGAAAAGATCTAGTAAAGTGAGGCCAAGATTAACTGGTTTTGTATAGCTTGATGTGTAGCCGTGTGTACGACTGGGTTATCAGACTTATGGGCGGGCTACTGACCACCTGAAACGACTGTTAAAAATCTGCAAATGACAGCCGGAATGGTGCATGCTTTCCGAGGCACGAAGGAAACTCAATATGTAATGATGGTCACCCATCCACAGACCGGTTTTAGTAAGCGCGGATTAACCTTGAAGATGCGGCTGTAAGGTATGTATGTTAGTCCCAAAGTTGCCTGAAAATAAATAGATGCTGTTATCTTACTATTTACCCACTTGCTCCTCTTTTCGAACCCTATTCCAAATTCAAAATCATTAAGAAAAAAAGCCTCCACAGAAACATCTCCAGTTTCTCTTCCAACCGTACTAAACAATCAGCGCTTATTTTCACTCACATTAGTTTAGTGAAGGATAGTATCAATGAATTATGTGCATTCGCGTGATGTCTTCATCCCCTGTGGGTGGATCACCCTCCCACCCCTTCTACCCCCCTTTCCACCCACCCTCTACTTAGGTGATTGGATTTTTTATAAAAATGCTTCTTTCCAGTGTACAGGACGCTTTGATCTCACATATATGTTAGATGATACGTGTGTAGGAGGTGATCATTAAGACAAGGCCTGTAGTATCTAGGTTCTAGATGGGTAGAGGGTTTCACCCAATGGTGTGGTACTAAGGTTTTTTTTTGTTAAAGGGTTGTGTTACAATTTCGATGGGATGTGCTTTGATGTCAACAAGCTCGTTTGAAGTTTGTAGGTAGTTTTGTTTGTTGTTGATTTGCGGGATATGCGTCACAAACAATACGCTACCATTGGTGTAACATTCATTCAAAAACATGTTTAGATCTCTAGTTCTCTTTTCTATTTGTTGAAATATTTTACCTTCAGACAATTGATGTGACTTTTCTAAAATTCTTTCTATTCTTTCTCACTAATAGAAGTAGTGCAAATAATCGTAGCTTAAAGTTTGTTGTGGGTAAGTTTTTTCTACTAGTTCGAATAGTTTTACATCTCCATTAATTTCCGTACTTACCAGTCTATTAAAATTCTAAACCCTACTTGATTTAACCGTTAGGTGTAATTTTCTTCGATTCAATAAAGCATTTTTTATTAGAAACAACACAATATGATAACTTTAATAATTTCAATCATAATGGCAAACACCACTTCCCATTCACACTCCATCGCACTAACCGCTTAAACTCCTAAATCACGACGCAAAGGGAACTTACAATAAATCCAAATATTTATAATGTTACCAACGTTAACTTACAAAATTCGCGAAAGGGTGTCCCGGACACGTGTCCAAACCTAGAGGGACGCCTCACCAAACTACGTAGACCCGTCACAGGCTTTCGACACAGTTCAACACGACCAAAGAGGGGAGAATCTTTTCATAGGTGAAGACCAACAAATATTGGTCGACGGAGATTTTATTTAATACGTTTAAAATTTATTACTTGTTTGTTTAGCGGTCGAGAACAATTTCGGTTATGAAGTGGTTTTTTATGATCCCTTCATCAATAACAGTTTATTATGTTCGTGGATATTGAATTATCATTGCGGTGATAAATTAAGTCTTGCGACGCGTGGGAATGAACTAAGCCGTCTTATTTTCCAAGATTAGTTTTTTGAAAGGAAAAAATAAGATTCTTTGAATACAATTCAGATTTGATCATTATTCCCTGATATCTGAAATATAACCTCAGTAGTTATAATTTATATTATGAAGGTCAGTTGCTTTTTTATTTTTTCTGAAAGGTATGCATCGGTCGAATCTGGAGTTATAGAGATGAATGTCGTTTTCTTACTTAAACTGTAACGCAAGTCAACTTATACATTACTGTCCTTACAATTTGATAATTTCAAGTCGTAGACCCCTCAATACAAAGTTAATCTACCATAACTACCAGCAAAAAATGCAAAGCGCAAACTATTGTCCTCCCCCAAAATCTCTAGAGGGGAGAGGAGACAAATTGTTATATTCCATAATATCATCACACGACCATTACGCGTACCAAGCGATGCGTGTCCAAAAATTATTAGAACATTTTTGCGTTTTTTCGCACGTCCGTTGCATAGCGCAGGCGGGGAGATACTGAGCTTTCCGGAAGTTGTAAAGTAGTGATTTGTTACGCACGCGCCGCGGCGCCTGACGTCACTTCCGGCAGTACACCATAATGACGCTGCAAGCAAGATACTCTGTCCAAATGTCTTCTGAATTCCATTCCCTTATTCCACACCCTCTATGGTTTTATTGTTAGCTTCGAAGCTTTTACGTTTATGCTCTGTTTAGCTTAATTTCTCTCTTTCCATTTAATTACGGCGGGAGTAGTAATGTGTTTGGCAGATGACATGGCCCTTAATGACTCGAATAAACGTGTTTTTCGACTGGCCGTTACTATGTCTGGCCTGTTGGAGATGTTCGGGGTAAAAACGAACTGGGGATATTGTTCGCTTTTGTACATTCTTACAGGGACTTGATTGATTACTTTGTGACGCGCCTGGTTTGACCTTTATAACAGCGATTTTCAATATAGAAAACTCGGTGCTTTTTAATTTTGGCGTAGTACTTTATTTTGGTCTTTAAAATGGTGTAACTCTTCATTAATGGAACGTCCTATGTATACCTACAGGGCTACAGTGTAACCTTAACAAACATAAATTCAGCTCAATCGGTTGAAGATACCTGCTTCAAGATTGAGTTTCAAGATTCCACCCGAACAAACATAGTTACATAGGTACATACATTGTAAGTTAAATAAAAGCTTGTAAAATAGTCCTCTTTCCTTTGTCTTGTGCCATGCAACCCTATACTGTAAATATAATTCCTATAGGGTTAACAGTATCCTATTCACTAATCCCACTTATGGTCTAGCTCTAGACGTATGCCAAATTTCCCCGAAATCTGTTCAGCCGATACACAAACAATCTCACTTTCACATTCATAATATTATGTAGTTAGAATGAAGTTATCTGAAGGAAGTTACTCGTCTCCATGTAAACGGTTTGTATTCTCTACAATCTACATCAATCTACACCTCTCCGTCCGAGTTCATGATAGCTTTACTATCAATATCGTAAGATCAGTTTACGCAAATTGTTCAACTAGACGCTTCTGTAATTTGAATTCGAGATTACCCTGCTTGTGTTCTGTGAATGGGGCTTCAGTAACAGCGATTAGCTAAGCGTTTTTAAAAGTGGCTTTTGTCAATGAAACAGAACGCGATTAGAACATCTAAAGGCCGTTCAAGAACTGTCAGTGTCAGTACTCCATAGCAAGTAGGAGGACTAACCGCTCTTAATCGCTATAGAGATGTAGTTTCTAATGATCATGTTCAGTCTTATTGGTGCTATTGGTTCTGGATTATTCAAGTTCTCTCACGTAAAAAGTTACTGAGGTAACATTTCACGATCCAATTGAAATTATTCTTAAAAAGTCTCCTTAGTTTATGACGATTTTTTGAGGCATAAAATATCTCTTGCGCCCTACCAATCATACAAATCTATGTTTTCATTTCTACAGCAGATTTCAATATCACCAGTATCATCTTCCTACCCACGTCGCATTGTACTTCGTGCAACACGTTTTCTTCTTCCTTTCTCTCCTGCCAGACGTCGCGGTATCATTTACTTACTCTATCTTCGTTCACATCATTTCTCACACAATTCAAATTCAACATCACCAGTGAATCGATGAATTCTCCGCTCACTTTCCCCGCTCCAATACCCACCACACCTGCACCTAACTCACATATAGAGGACCACAATCAAATACTCTCAATTCCTGAATTAAAACGTTCAATTGTGCCGTAAGATATCACCGTCCATCTGGCTGTCCATCCATCCAACAATTTATAGTCACCAGTGCCAATCTTTACGGCGACACAATCGTGTTAAGTATAAAAAAGGTATGCGAAAGACCCTTTTGAAGTAAGTGCGAAACTAGTTTTGTAATCCAGTTTTGCTGTAAAGATAGCAGTCATTAGTTCATGGAGAGGCATTTGGGAGGGTTAGTAAAAATGTGTAAAATGTGTGTGTGGAAAAACGTTACTTCAAGTATTTTTAAACTAGAAGTGAAAGACGGAAGCTTGTGTAAGCCAAAGCGTGTACTAATTAAGGTTTATCAATCTCGGCCTTAGACTATTCTGTTATCACTATCACTACATAATATCATGATGCTAGTCTGTGTAAAGCATGGCAAGAAAGGAAGTGTCTGATGAGATGAGGAGAAATATGGAAGAAGATGCTGCGCCGACCCCAAATGAATTGGGATAAGGGCAAGGAAATGATGATGAGATGACCGTGATAGTAAAGAGATTGATTTCGTTTAACTATTAAGAAGGACATACGTCAAATCTTCTTTGAACAGAGATTGTAGTAGTCATGCTACTCGACCAATTTTATGACACAAATTATCCAAGTATCTCACGAAGAGGTGGCGAGAAGACCAGGCGCACATCATGATATTTGGCACAGGAAAAGATTATCTGAAAAGATATGGGAGGACCGTTTGTCCAGCATTGGGACTTTCAAGGCTAAATAAAAAGAAAAACCAGCGTGCCGGTAACTAGTTATATAATAGCTGTATATCATTCGATTCAGTGCCGATCGCATATATTTGCGCAATTACTGCAGCTCCAGATGAAATGTCACCAATTGTGCATTCCGACGGTACTTTATGTGATCCTGTTTATATTGATGCGGTTTCTTTGCTGGTTTTGTTGGTGTCATCGGTCTTGGAGCCTTTATGTCAGGAGATTGATTATAGAGCTAATTTAAAATGTGTATTGGTAATGATCTTTCAATTGTTTTGTATGTTTATTACGAGTAACAAAATTATCGAAAGTTCTCTTTTGACTAATTAGCCTCGTTGGTCGAGTGGTCATAAGATCCAGGGGCCCAATTCTGTAAAATAGCTAACTTATCAATAGTGTGTCGATAGTGTGTCGGTTGTGTCTCAATAGACTACTCATTGACATTTGGTATTCTACAAATATTTATGGTCATTGACTTGCCACTGTAGTGACATTGAAACGCCATAGTAGGACTTTATGGTAGTCTGTAAATATATTTCAAGTGAAATCTGACAGTTGTGTCTATCGTGTTTGGCTATCGAACTGCCATTGTGAAGCCATCGAACAACGACACCTCTTTTCCCTATTGCATAATAATGTCTGTAGTGTGTCGATAGAGTGACAATGACATGTTGCTTATCTCTAAGTTACAGAATTGGGCCCGGGCAAAATGTCATTGGATTTTTCCATTAGACATTTCTCAGTAGCAGTCACAGAGACCGGATTTGCGTCCAGTTAAAGGTAAATATGCTCACCCCCTGTTTATATTATAGCGGACTTAAAACATAACTAACGAAATGTGAGTGTACAATTTTAGGTACACTCCAGTCTAACCCTTCAAGGATTACTAGCGTGATAAATCAGAACGTCCTTCCAAACCCTAAATCATTCGGTCACGGACACGAACACTATTGACAAACATAAACTCGAAATTCAATTACGAACAGTATCAACGAACAAACCAGGGTTGCCAAGTAAACAAAAGTATAAACAAACCCCTGTATTTGTTGACGTTGTTAGTGGTCAAATAGCAAAAATGTTGGACGTAACGAAGCCGTAATCCGATTCCGAGTGGTCAGTTCTGTAAAGTTTCGATCGGCAATCAACTGTGCTAACAGATCTATTTCGTGGGTAAACAAGCGGGGGCAACCCTACGCACACTAGTCTTGTTTGTGTGTGAGTTGTGAGTGTGTATGGGTAGTGTAGAACTGTAGATGTTACACTCCAGAACTATTGTTTTCTAGGGTAGAAAATTATTTTTTATAGGTACTTGTTTTAACTGAAAATTACAACTATTAAGCATTCTGTCATGCGACGTAAAAAAAGTTATCAATTCGTCCGATTGGGCACGTTTTCATAGGCTTCAAAACAAGTTTGTATGTAATTTCAAAATTCGATTCTATCGACTCCTTTGCTTCTTTTGGCTCTGATAAGTGTGCGTGTAAAAATGTTGCCAACTTAATACAAAAAAAATGTTTTTTGCCCATTGTGCGATAGATCAGATATTGCAATATTAATATTTCATTCAAACTGAATTTTATGTGGTTTTCTAATTGAATAAATTTAGTGGAAGTGTGGAAAAATGACAATATTTGCTAACAGAAAACATTTTAAATCTGACCAAAACCGATATTCCGATCCATTTAAATCATGGTCGATCTCGATCGACAGTAAACTTCAGAATATTCAGAGGTTGCTTGACGTCTTGCTTTGCAAACTTGACAAAAACGAAGCCATATGTGTTCTCTTACTTTTCACATCATTAACTTACTACCAACTTAACCCATATTAAAAAGCGATTCCAGTACAGCTCTAAAAACTAAAAATTTACATAACAAAAACATACCGCCTGATGATCCTTCGTATCATGCAATTAAACCACAAACAAAATGTCTGCCGAAAAACTGACATGAGCTTCCCGAAAATAAATAATCGACTAAGGAATACATTACTATTCATCGGTTTTATCAAAAACGTTCTTAATCACGCAAAAAACTTTAGAAAGGAGATGGATATATCCGTCTAATTTGCCTACGCATTGGGACTTACAATAAATCTGTCATATCATATGGCTCTTTGTACTTTATACCTTTGTGTTGCCAGCCTAATAAAAACAATCTTTGGGCTGAATGGCGTATTTCCTGTGCATAAAATTGAGCACTAAGATCCTGCCAATTAAAAGGTTGAAGTGATGTGGGTATATAGATGTCGTAAATCAGTTTAGTCGAATTTAATTATACTAATAAGGATGTCCTTTTCAATCTTATTTTTTTTCTTGTATTGTTGAATGTATGGGCCGCAATCTAGATTATTAATTGAGATTTCTTTTAATTGCAATTGTTGGGGTTGCCATAATTATTATTACTTTATGGTCGCTTTTGTTAAGTGGCGTAAAATAGTTATAAAAGATTTTATTGTTGTTTCTTTTGTTCTTGTTAAGATTTATTGAGCTTGTTAATGGTCGGCTAAGTGATCGTTTTGAAAGACTTGATTCGATTTATGATGGGGTTAAAATGCATCAGCAAGTCTATTTTTAACTTTTGATTATTTATGGTTGATTATTGATGGTTGGCTGGCTTGTTTTAGTGTTATTGGGGTTTTCCTGGAATTCCACAGTAGCAGCTATGGAGTCTAGATTTGTGTCCAGTTGATGGCAATAATATTATGATGGCATACAAATACATATACCGTTTTTCACGTTTTACAACTGGCGTGCGTCTATGACGTGATAAGATGTGGACGAAGCTAAACTAACTATACCTAGGTACTCCACGTACGTACATAAATACTACTTTTTTTTTTTGGTGCGTTCTTAAACATAGAAAATCACATACACAAATACCAGACCCGAAACAACTACCTGCAGGCCATACAAATATTTGTTCCGTGCGGGGATCGAATCCGCGACACGCAGCGCAGCAGTCCAATCGCTTAGCCACTGCGCCAACCGTGCCGTCAATTATTTTTTTTTTTTTATTATTCCAGGATTGGAGCAGTTGGCGTTCTATAGTTTCAGAAACTATAGTTTCTACTTTCCCCTAATTGAAAAAACTGACTTTATACATCGCGCCACAGGTCAACAAAAACTGGTAGTAGTTCTACTTAGAAAACTATAATGTTACCGTGAAATTATGGTCATTATTGACCATAGAACCCTTGCGTTATGAAAGTGTAACACCCAAGAGCTGGTAATATCATGGCTGGCAGTAAATATATTAGTTTCGCTCCAAGAAGTATGGGTACGGAGCGAAAAATTCAGCACTTCGGCAGTGAATGCAGGAAAACAAGGATGGGTTCCGCAGGACTCAGTTTTTTTTTCAGGATAGAATTGGTGGGTTTACCATCACGAATTTATTCATAGCAGCCGAGAGTCTCGATTTGTGTTTGGTTGATAGCCACAGACGAACTGTTGGCTTACCTTACCTCTGTCGAACCCTTCGAGGACAACGCGAGGAGAATCTCATAGTGTCTGGTGACCCATATACAGGATTGGTTGCCAGCGGCAAAATTAACAGGGTAACAACACAAGAGAAAGATAATTAGGTAATTCAAGAAAGGTGGACGTATAGATCTATTGATCATTTGCCTTTGGGCGGCAGTCTTTTCACGAAACACAAACAGAAAACAAATAAACATAATGAAGAGATAAGTGTTTTCTTATCTGAAAATAAGCTGACTAACTGAGGATCAACGTACAGGCCAAACTCTTAGGGCTGCTAACTTAAAATTTGGCACACTTGTTCCTCATAGGACGTAGGCTACCACTAAGAAAGGATTTTTTTAAATTAAATTCTCAAGGGGGTGAAAAAAGGGGGCAAAATTCGTATGGAAAGTCGTCATTTTCACGTGGGCGAAGCCGCAGGCTAAAGCGAGCTTACCAATAAAACTTAAAATTGATATTTTCCAAAACCAATTTCACAACAACAAACTGGCCCCTAACTCAAACAAAATACAAGTACGATATAAAAAATATTCATAATGGCGTTATAATAGCACTAATAGTTAATGTTAGCACAAATTCATTGATAATTGCATTTCTCGTCGTCTTTATACTATATCGACCATGACGGGTAATTACTATTACCAACATTATCATATTTTTGAATATTTACTACAAATGCGTGTGAGTAAAGTCGTGGAATATTGAGGAAAATGTCGTGAGGAAAATATGGGAGTAGAGGAAGACCAAAAAAAGATGGATGAACTGTGTGAAGGATAGTCTGGCACGAGACGTGGTGTCTCATGAAACAACGAGTTATACAGAATTATGGAGAAAGAAGACATGATGCGCCGACCATAAATGTATTGGATTAGGGATGTTGTGTGTTGGGTTGTGTGTTGGTGAAGGGCGAAGAGTTGAATCCGGAAGATAGCACGGTGTTCTTGGGTTTAACTTTAGACGCTAAACTTCAGTGGGGACCCCATATAGATAAATTGTCGAAGAAACTGAGCTCCGCGGCATACGCAGTTAGAAAAATTCGTAATTTAACCGATGTAGAGACAGCCCGATTAGTGTACTTCAGTTATTTTCATAGCGTAATGTCGTACGGCATTCTGTTGTGGGGGAATGCTGCCGATATTCAGACCATCTTTGTTTTGCAAAAGCGGGCGGTTAGATCAATTTATAAATTGAGTCCGAGACACTCTCTTAGAGAAAAGTTTAAGGAAATTAATGTAATGACTGTTCCTTCTCAATATATTTATGAAAATCTTTTGTATGCTCACAAAAATATTAAGCTTTTTAAGAAATATAGTGATATTCACAATATAAATACAAGAAATAAACATAAATTTATTGTACCCACAACAAGGCTCAAGAAAATAGGTGGATCATTTAGATGCCAATGTATTCGCTTTTATAATAAACTTCCAAGCGACATTCAAAATTTAAGCATTAATAAATTCAAATCTTTTATAAAACGTAAACTTTGCCAGAAAGCCTTTTATGCTGTTAAAGATTATATAGAGGACAAAAAAGCTTGGGATTGAACTGCTCCAATTTGAATTGAAGGTGAATTGATTTTATATCTTTTTATTAATTATACCTTTTTATTTTTATTTTTTACACTTTGACATATTAATTACATATTTATACATTATTTACAATCCTTTTACAATTTGACATTTTATGATTTTTCTATATACACAATGACATTATTTACTTTTTTAAGTATGATATTATTTTTTTGCTATTTTGATCAATATTTACTTGTTAAATATTTTATTTTTCATTTAGTTTTGTGTATAATGACATTTATTAACTTGACATGATTATTTAATATGACAAATATTTTATTATTTTTATATTGTGAATGTGAGGACCATGTGGGTCTTTCTCTAATTTTAACTATTGTCTGGCAGTTTGAGTACTATAAGCGACCCACCCAAATGTCCTTTCTTTGGTATTGTTCGTCGTGACGTTGAGCTCCTTGAGTTATAAGTCGAGCTCCACGATAACTGACAAATGCTTGCACTGACTGGACGGGTCCACTCAAATCTGTGTGGTGCTTTATTCAAAAGACCATCTCAGACACTAATCTGCGTGATCTTCATGTATTTTATTATTTTCATATTGTGAATGTGAGGACCGTGTGGGTTTTTATTTAATTTTAACGATTGTTTGGCAGTTTGAGTACTTTAAGCGACCCACCCAAATGTCCTTTCTTTGGTATTGATCGTCGTGACGTTGAGCTCCTTGAGTTATAAGTCGAGCTCCACGATAACTGACAAATGCTTGCACTGACTGGACGGGTCCACTCAAATCTGTGTGGTGCTTTCTTCAAAAGACCATCTCAAACACTAATCTGCATAGTCTTCATGTGTGTATTATACCAAGATTATGTTTGTACCTTGAACATATTGTAAACCCAAACGATTTTAAAAGAGTGTCCATGAAGTTTCTTGCCATTCTTCTCATGAGACCAACGCTTTGGAATTGGCAACTACAGTACACTCACGAGTTATTATGCCTTGTGACTGGGACTGTAGCTTAGTTTATTTAGCTTCAGTAGTTCAGTAGTTTGCTGCCGCACTCGGAGAGCTTCAGTGGTTGCTTGGGCCGTCGCTTGGTAAGGGCTTTTGGCGGTTTTGTCATACAAAACTATGTCAGGCCTTTGCTGGGTGGCGGCTTGAGTAATCGTTGGATATCTCTGAGTGCTGCAGTTAGTTTAATTCGACTATTCAAAAGTGCCTGTTACTGGCCTACTTGAAATAAATATTTTTGACTTTTGACTTTTGACTTTTGATGTTAACAAAAAAAAATCTAATTAGTCCGTCAGATAGATTTCCAAAAATTATTGGACACATATTTTTTCTTTTTCATTACTCATACTCTGAAAGTAGGTCATGACATGCCTGCGGAGCGGGTTGAAAGTACTACTTTTCAGCCCTAGGGAGAATCGCTTTCTACTGACAGCTGTCAAATTATTTGATGTAATTGGGAGCAAGCCTATTGCCATCAACCAATGTAATTAGGAGCAAGCCTATTGCCACCAACTGATGTGATTAGGTGCAAGCCTATTGCCATCTATAAATGTAATTAGGAGCAAGCCAATTGGCATCAACCAATCTAATTAGGAGCAAGCCTATTGCCATCCACCGATTTAGGTAATTAGGAGCAAGCCTATTGCCATCAACCAATTTAATTAGGAGCAAGCCTATTGCCATCAACCGAAGTAATTGGGGGCAAGCCTATTGCCATCAACCAATTTAATTAGGAGCAAGCCTATTGCCATCAACCGAAGTAATTGGGGGCAAGCCTATTGCCATCAACCAATTTAATTACGAGTAAGCCTTTTGCCATCCACCGATTTGGGTTATTGGGAGCAAGCCTATTGCCACCAATTGATGTAATTCGGGGCAAGCCTAATGCCTCCAATCGATGTAATTAGGAGCAAGCCTATTGCCATCCACCGATTAGATTTAACCGATTTTAAGTGTTTCTCTTATGTTTACTTTTTTTTTTTTGTCAATTTGTTTTTTCTTTCTTTCGATTTAGGTAATTGGGCGCAAGCCTATTCCCATCAACTTTCCTTGTATTCGTAATGAAAAGCACAGTGTTTACCTCGGGTTAAAGACTTATTTAGTCCCTCGAACTATTAGCGCCCTCGCTGCGCTCAGGCGCCAAACCCCGTCTCGGGGACTAAATAAGTTACTTTCACCCCTAAGGTAACAATGTACTATTTTCACGTAAACAAACAATGAAGACGATACAGTGCTTTGAAAACTCGTGTGACGTCATATTCTAAGACATTAGTATGACATTTTTTAGCGAACAGTGACGTCACAACCTCCCACAAAAATCTTTGACGCGTTTTATCTTCGTCAATTTTTATTGATTTGATAAAATAAAAAATACGTATCCAATATTTTTCGATAATCTAACAGACGGACTAATTAGAATCATATTTTTTTTAGTCAGTAAACATCCCTATTATGAGAATGAGTGTGAGTGAGGTGCTCCTAGCTTGACGCGTTCGTGTTTCACGCGCGTCTCAAACAGATGTCAGCAACATTGCAGGGGCCGACGCCCGTTACTGAGTTTCTTCCGTACATTGAATTGGTCCAGGGTGTAATTTGTAGATTTTTGCCAGTCGTTACACGTACACACGGCTACACATCAAGCTATACAAAACCAGTTAATCTTGGCCTCGCTTTACTAGATCTTTTCGCACAATGAACGATCAGATTATACTGGTTTTGTATAGCTTGATGTGTAGCCGTGTGTACCAAGGGGTTTACGGTATCCTTGTACTAAACGAGTTGTGGAGGTCAGATAGGCAGTCGCTCTAAGTAAAATACTGGTGGCCGACCTCAACATTTATTGGAATTATTGTAAATAATCTAGAAAACGAAATTTCTCTCACCAAAAACGTCCCATCACTCTGAAACTACAAGTAAATCCGCCACACTTTAGACACACACGACAATGATTGCGCAAATCTAAATAATTCCATTGTCGCAGCATCCCTTATCATAAATTATACGTTAGCGAACTCCCCGGCACCCTCTAGCGTCAGTTCCTGTTCTAACCGGAAGCAGGCAGCCGCCATTTTGGCGAGCACGCGGCAGGAAGCAGGCGCACGCGCATCTCCGTCGTCACTTCCGTTTTGTCTATGACTTTGGGATTTTAGAGAAAATGTTTTGAAAATTGGTTGACGTGTTGACTGGACAGTGACCGTTGAGTGGGAAGATTTATTGCTGTCCATTACTATTAGTTTTAGGAATATTTTTTTAGTTATTATTGTGTAAATTTTTCTTCTTTTCGCGTCTATGAAGTGAACTCAAATTGTTTTCGACAAGTATTTATATAGCCACCTCCACAGCTCTAGCATTTGTTTCGATTAAATCTTGAAAGGTCAAAATGGTTGTACAGGATGGGCAGGAGGATCACCTCTATAATCCATACTGCTGGCATATCCTGCTGAGGGGCTGTCAAAACTTAAATGAAAGATTTTGGTAGGTATTACATAGAATTGTTTAGTGAAGTCTTCCTTATGTAATAACATTGGCTCCAAAGAAATGATTAATTTACTGAGTATTTTTCACGGACCGAATAATGTAATTCTCGTACCTATATATTTTATAATGAAAAAAAAGCAACTACAGTCTGCTGGTATTTAGTTCATGTAACTGTGTGACATCGTGAGGAAAACGGCATGTCTTAGAACCAAAAAAATCTAAAAAATATTGTGATAGCTACCAACCCGCACTGGAGGACGCCTGAGTCCCTGCAGTGGGAACATTATATACCTTTTCTCTTGGTTCATGTTAATGGAAATAATTGCATCTGTCATCAGAGAAATCATCATCATCATCATCATTTCAGCCGGAAAAAAAAAAAAAAGATCAGAGAAATACCTCAACATATTTGTTGTACACGGTGTTTATTTTTTCCTGTTTATCTGGGAAAATGCCAGGAAGCCAGGATTCCTTGCAGTAGCAGCAGGAGGTGTGGGAATCCATGGATTTTATGTGAATCACGTTACTCAAGATTAAATCTTATATGGTGTCAGACCACAGAATAAACATAACCAGTGAATGAACTGGACCCATTTTAACCGACTTCCCAAAAAGGAGGAGGTTCTCAATTCGATTGGTATGGTTTTTTATTCTATGTATTTACACCGATTACGCTGCAATTTATGATCCGATTTACGTTATTATTTTTAGTTTGATGCGGAATAGTTGCCATTTGGTCCCATAAAAATTTGGCATGGTTTGGCCCAGTACTTTTAATTTTATGAACATTTTTTTTTAAATTTATGAACATTTTTCGTTTAAGTGTGTTTGCGAATAACTTCGTCGTTTATGAACCAATTTTGATGATTCTTTTTTTATTGGAACGGAGATATTTCAAGGGTGGTACCATGTTATGAAAACCAGGACTTGGTGATGGAATCCCAGAGAAATCGAGGGCAATCCTCAAATTTCATAGGCACGTATTACGTGTTTCGTGCTTTTTCTGACGCTATACAAGTATTCGCATCTAGCAGTCATCACTTCATGTTGGTGAGCTTATGGTGGAAGGTACTATTTGGTATTTGGCTTGTACTCCTCAATGGTTAGGATTTGAAAGCAATAATAAGGGAATCTTGAAGGTTAAGGGTAAGGTTTCATAGTAAATATTTCTATTAGATATTACAACTAAAAATGAAAAAATAAAAACACTTTTTGCAAAAAAAAACAACCGACTTCAAAATGTTATTCTTTAATACGTTTTTCTTTAATATGTTTTTTTGCGAAATCAAGAGCAGTAGTGGTCCTGTCTGTAGAGGAATAGACGCGTCTCTGTAGAGCACTGGTGGCCCAGTTAGGCCCCGAAAATAATCATATAATATAGCCCACTTTTTTAGCAGACAGGATGCACGGCGGTCCTTGTTCCAGCGTATTACAAAATACTGATTATGCTAATGTGGGTGTTACGGTGGTCCACTTCCTAATTTTTTATTTAGTTGCACTACACGCATAATCTAATCTGCACATCTACGTGTGACAGCCTAGTCCCTTAATTAACAGTAGGTGATAAGTGAGCATGCAAAGAAGACGTGTAAAGTCAGTAAGCATGCTTAGAATTCGACCATTTGTTCCGAGTTAATCTACTGTATGTCAATACTGTGGTATACCTCTACAAGTGACAACTCTCATAGCCTTTTAGCATTATTAATTATCTCGTTTCCCTTATTTGACGTTTACAACGTGATCGGAAATCAAATAGGTGAGTTTTGACGTGAGACGCCCTTTTAATTTAATTCCTAGGATTACATGTGGAATGTTATGTGTCTAACGTAATGTGTGACCATTAGTTGTTTTTTTTTTCAAAATGGCTGAAGCGAGTCCCGCATAGGGTTTGAGATGAAATGAGATTTTCTCAGCGATAATGATGATGGCGTAAGAATAGAAGCTTTATGAGAAGTGGTATTTTGTGTGTTCGGGACACAACAAGCAAAAAAAAAACAAATATACTCTGGATTGACCATTTTGTTAATTGACTGAAACATAAATGGACCAAAGTTTAAGAAAATTGACAAGATAGAAGATCAGATTACTAAAACTGAAACAGTTACCTGTTTCAGTTTCAGTTATGTCAGTTTCTTTAGAAAAAATTAAAAAAGTTTTAGCAGATTTTTTCAGTTTTTTTTTGCGTCCCAGCTGTGACAGAAATTGTACCAATAGAAAAGAATCGTTTTTTTTTCAGGTAACAAAGACCCATAGATACATAATACCTTAACCTGAATAAACATATTCATATTAATAACATTTGTGTTAGTTTATGTAACTTAAAACTATGTTAGTAGCACATCTCATGCTCAATGCCTTGTGCGTTCTTGTGGGCTCAATCCGTGGAAGACTGCTATTTATGCTACGCTTTATCTAAACTACTATCTCTTGTGTTACCGAAATACATATTTATGAAATAAAATCTCGTCCATCGAGCAGCCACCACAATTAGTAAGCAATCATTCAATGGTGGTGATCTACCAGAATAAGTGAATCAACGTCAATTCATAGCGAATAACGTAGCGGTCATTAAGAAGATTGACGTCGGACGCAGTCTAACAACCCATCAATTCTGACGGACTAGGGTGGGTAACAGTGTGACGGATAGACGGACTGTCTTGGTACTTGGTTGTTTGTTTTATTCACAAACCTATGTATTTTTGGAACTTAAGGTAGGTGTAATAAGAGTAGAGGAAAAAAATTGTGTGATGCGATTTAATGCTGAAGAAGCCGACGATTCTTTTCACTTATTCAGGATGCATTTGGTTAGACTGGAAGCCAACCCCAACATAGTTGGGAAAAGGCTAGGCAGATGATGATATTGTGCGACATTTTCATTTTCGTAACTTAAATTACTTAAATACCAGTTTTCAGGTACCTAACCCCGGAAAGTGAACGCCATTTTGAGTTTAAAATTATAAATTAAATCTGAGCCCAATATCCACCACAACCTAAACCCATATGAATCACCCCCGGATTTATCCTCACTTGTGTTCAATCATGGCTCCCCTAACCATGGAGATAAGTCATGGTGGTGTATAGGATTACATCACAAATTGTGTTTTGTGCTTAATGTGCTTATGTAACGTATGGAAATCTAATCTAATGCTTAGAAAGTTAGATGATCGGCGTTTTGTTAGGAAAATGCTGGTAAACATTTTTGGTTCTATTTTAGGATTTTTAGGTACAGACGCAATTAAGTAGGTACATCAAGCTGCAGCTATCTGTCAAATTTCGTTGATAAATGATGTTTATTTAACAAATATTTAAACAATTTTACAAATCACATTTTTTTCAAAAAGATGGAGTCGGTCTTTCGTACCTGCATGACTACTCTGGGAAGAAGAAGCCGAAACGAACTCAAAGGTCATAGTAGAGACTATGACCTTCGAGTTTGTTTCAAGGTTCAGAAATAATCTCGAAAAGATTTGCGACTTCGAACAAGGAGGAGGTTCTCATATCGCTAAAAACCATTTGATTCAGGGTTGTTTGGGATTTAGGGATTGGGTATTTTTTTTTAATCTTTATTTTTTTGTGTCAATTCCAGTGATCGTAAGCACAGCTGATCACGAGGTCCTGTGTTCGATAACCAGGTCATGAAAACTGTTAATGGAGTTTTAATCGATTTTTCCCATTCGAAAGACAGAAGCAACCTAAAATCTAGTGTCGTGTCGTGATCCTGTTGATGGTAACTAGACTGACCCCCAATTTCAATGGAACTTAAACAAAACAAAAACGTGAAAAATTATTATGTGTGTACTTTAAGAACTCCTCTACCTAGTCTGACGAGAGAATACAAGCATGATGTTATTTGAATCTAGTGCCATATCATTCATAATATCGTCCTGTATCATAAATAACACAGATAACCTACCACTCAATTGAGAGGACACATAGAGATTATTGTTTGAAGTGGTGCTTGTAAGCGACTGGCCGATTGCACTCGTGCGCAATCGTCATCTTGACCAATGAATGTCTGTCTGTAATAAGTACCTCCCTTTCTAGACTAGTGACATTCCTATGAACATCTTGTATGTACTGCCTATAGAATGTTTCAATTTTTTTTTAAATCGTTGCCCCACACTAGGAATTTCTCCTGTATCGTGGGTGCATTCACAAACATTTAAACTCATACACAAATACTTTATATATTTCGTTCCATATGATGAGACAATCGTTGGACTGTATTGGAATTTATAATATATGTTTCAAGAAATCTCCACTATAGGTGGTTAGTGAAAGGCGACTAACAAAAGGTTTACAAACCATTTGTAAGTGGCAACGCCTCGGGAAGAGACGCCCTAAAAGGACATACACATCAAGCTTCTATATCTTATGGTCTAGGCTCATCGTTGTCAGTCAGCGAATTGCAATAGTAATTTATTTGAAACTTTCCTGAAAAGAAAAATCAATCAACATTTTCAAAAGATAAACTTTAGTTCACAGAATTACCAGTAAAAACAAAGTTACGCACTACCCTTGACTTTCAAAGCCCAATCACTCCTTCCGTGCCCTTCCACCATTAACGTCCCATGGTGTCCCATAACTGTAAACCATGTAATCTAAGTAAAACCACCATAAAAACAGGCCTCGGACACTTAGCTTGTGAATAGAATTTAGTTATCGTTTCAAAGGGGGCCGGGGACAATATGGTGGCAGTTTATAGTAAACATTCTGGGTTTGTTAACGTCACTTGTTTTGACTGTAAAGTTAGGCGGTTGTGTATTAGTATTTAGTACACAACATCATTCAAACAAGGTGTAAACAGGTCCTTCACAAAGCCGCCAATAAAACATTCTCCACGAATGGTGAATTCACAACTCCAAAACTAGTTAGAGGTGTAAATTTGACAGTGCATCTTTAGTTTTCCACTGGAAATAATAATTTTTCAGATTTCTGCAGGCATACCTCAGACAAAGTATCCACAATTCGGCCACCACATCTCCTTCTTGAATACCTTTCCTTTCGCTTTTCCATACACATTCGTCCCCACAAATCCCGCCATACATCACTCCACATGCTACTTTATCGCAGTATCTTCTACCCACAAATTGCCGCGCTATAGTTGCCGTCCTCGCCGATATAAATCTACTATTGAGAGAAGTCCCGACGCCCATTCACGGGCTCTTTTCAACGCGCACGAAGCAAACAGACAGACAGGGCTACGCAAACACTCCTGTGCGCGGAGATCAAAGCGCGATAGGATACAGAACCCGGTTTAATTTGGCGCCAATGTACGGAACGCCATTTTTCCGTTTTCGCGGCATTCCGTGTTTTTTTTTCTTTTATTTGTGGCGAAGGAAGATGAGTTGCGTTGATCCTTGGATTCGTTTTTGTTTGATGCGGTAATAATTTGGGAGTTATTCCGGTCTGATCCCCTAAAACTGATACCCTAGGGGATCCGTTTTATTATAAATTATTTTCTATTCCGGTCTGATCCCCCGTAAAAGAATCGGATACCCTGACACATTTTTAGGACAGTCAGCAACAAAATATTTGTACACGTTCTATTAGATTAAAAAAAAAAAGAATAGGTAGTAAAGTCCCACAAACTACCAGGAGAACAGAAGTAGGAAGGAGGTATTGGAATCTTTAAATCAAATCTATTATGCCTTTTTAATAAAGTCCTACAAACTACCAGGAGAACAGAAGTAGGAGGGAGGTATTGGAAATTGGAATCTTCAAATCAAATCTATAGTATGCTTTTATAGTAAAGTCCCACAAACTACCAGGAGAACAGAAGTAGGAAGGAGGTATTGGAAATTGGAATCTTCAAATCAAATCTATAGTATGCTTTTATAGTAAAGTCCCACAAACTACCAGGAGAACAGAAGTAGGAAGGAGGTATTGGAAATTGGAATCTAAAAAAGTGAAAAAAAAAGAAAAGAAAGTGCATGGTTTTAGAAAGAAATAATATAGATTTGATTTAAAGATTTCTATACCTCCTTCCTACTTCTGTTCTTCTGGTAGTTTGTGGGACTTTACTGTCCTGGTTTCCTATATCCAACAAAAAAAGTGCATGGTTTTAGAAAGAAATAATATAGATTTGATTTAAAGATTCCAATACCTCCTTTCTACTTCTGTTCTCCGGGTAGGTAGTTTGTGGGATGATCGTACAATTGTAAGTTATAGAAATAAAAACTGATTATTTTTTCATTATCAACTGTTTTTCGGTTGACTGTACTTCACTTGTACTTGTGTCAAAAAGGGGATCAGAACGGAATGATAAATTACAGGGGATCAGAAAGGAATAAACAAAAGAAAAATATTGGCAGTGGATCGGTTTGGGGGATCAGACCGGAACAACTCTAATTTGGAGAATTGAGCGGAATGTCAGATAGTAGTCAGACCACAAAGCTTAAGGTGATCAAGATTTAAACAGTCATTGTTTGATACTGAACTAACTTTCGTCGATGAATTTGCTTGTAAAGAAGCAGGAAAAAGTACCATTTTCAGATAGTTAGCAATGAAGCAGTTTTAAGACTGGATTAATTAGTTGAACCCTCTTACGGCCGCTGAGAACGGCCATAGTTTCATTCACCCAGTAATCGAATTAACAAATGACTTTCAATCTGTTATTCCGACACCCAATATCAATCTACCATAAAGGTACAAGTTGGTAGCCGACGGCATGCAGCAGCAGCAGACGACATGTCGTCGCTTCATACAAAATAATAAATCATTATTATTCAATTTCATAGAAATACGTAGAAATCAGTAGATGTCGTCTGCTGCTGCTGCGTGCAGTCGGCTACCAACTTGTACCATAACTAAGCGTCCAAAATCTAGTCGCAGTCTGATCTCGTAACGACGATTTACGTCAAAGTTCAAACTTTTGACATTAATATCAAAAGCTTGCCATTTTTTTAACACGCACACGTATTTTGTGCACAGCGGGGATAAATAAATGTAGCTGCTCATTACTGAAAGAATTTTTGAAACAGTATCAATAAGTAGTTCTGAACATTATCCTCTACATAGAAACTTTACCTCTACATAATTTTATTTAGTGTACTCTGTAGACAAACACTGATGCAAAAAATCCAAGTTACAACTATATATTAGTAGAAAATAGTTACTTATGCAGGCTACAGGTAGTCAAGTGGCTCGAAATTCTGACAACCAGTCGGATATCGTATTACCAAGTACTAACTGGGTTGTGGAGGTCAGATCAGCAATCGCTTCATGTAAAATACTGGTATTCTGCTGCATCCGGTTAGACTGGAAGCCGATCCCAACATAGAACTTAGGAAAAGGCTAAGCAGATACTTTGGTACCTAAGCAGGTGTATTCCCGAGTCAAAAATAAGAGACTTAACTCCACCACAATTTGGCGTTTGAAATTGAAAGCAGCCCTGCCTACCACCGCACCGCTAAAGCCTGAAGTACCGCCTTAAGCCACTTGCAACCCCATGCCATGAATAATGAAACCTCATAAACACTCCAGCACCCCTGGTGAGGATGAGTCAACAAATATCGGAGACAATATGAATGTGTGACGATATTATGTATGAATGTTTGTACATGATTTCTTCTTGAGGTGCTCCAAGCCACCGCTCGGATCAATCTGCAGGGTAGGTTAGGTCCCGTCGGGGCTGTGGATCCCGTCGGGGCTGTGGATTATCGAAAGGATAACGCGGCTCCGACACAAGGGCGAAGAAGGAACATGGGTTTGGTTTTTAGTCAGTAGAAGTCTGACGCTCGATGATTTTCCACCTACCAAAAAAAAAAAGGGTAGGGATCGGTTACCAGTCATTACATACCGAGCTTCCTCCGTCTCCAGAAAGCAGCTGTTGGTCCCAGCTAGTATTTGTAGGACTTTCAAAACTTTCAGAAAGACCTACAAATGACAGCCGGTCAGTGGTCCGAGTGTCTGTCAACCAACCGTTTTTTTTGCTAACAGTGGTATGATTTATCACTGTGTTGAAAATATGGTTAGAAGATGGGGGGTCATGCCAAGGGATATCATATCATCCCGTTGATGATTGGTGTACCTACTGATAAAAGGTACTTACAAGTGAAAAAAACTTCATGTAAGTAGTTCTCTCTGACAATCTGGATTTGTGTCCAGTTGATGGCAATGAACTCGCCCGCTATTTCAAGGGACTAAAACATTATAACTGGCGAAATGTTATGTTATTTCTACTTAGGTACCTACTTATTGCTTTTTGTTTCATAGGAAACAAAAACAATACCTATACCTACTTGTAGAAACAATAACACGATCGCAATACAAACAGTAGTGTCCTGGGTGGCAATGCATAATTCAGCAGCTCAGACACTTGGGTTGCACGGGGTGATGTCTAGACCGATTGTTTTTGTACCTTACAGCTGTATGTACTTACTTACTAAAGGTGTATGTGTTTGTTTGTTTACGGAATAATGTAACATGGTTGGTGAGATTTTGAGGGCGCAGCGAAAAAGGTATCCCCATTGAAACGTAGGTCTGTATGTACTATTAGAACAAAGGAGCCTGGAACTCACGACATAGGGAATCCCAGTGTGAGTTTCAGGAATCAACGCAACGATTGCAAATTTTAAACAATAATTTATTCTTATTTTTATTCAGAAAGAGAGAGAGAAAAAGTATTCCTCAACGGTCACCTATATTTGTAATCTAACATTTATTTATAATCAGGCACTTTGGCCTACTTATACTGCTTTTCCCTTCCTTTACCCTACAGACATACTCGTACATATGATTAAATACAACACACACACATTAATTATTATAGTACATACATACGATTATGTTTAGGAGCGGTGTTCCGTCGCTTTCATGGGCAAGTGTCACATGAACGCACAGTTACATAGTGCAGAAGTGTAGTGTTACTAATTTAACTTTAAGGTTCTATTGACTCCCGTCGGGGCTGCGGGTTGTTCGAAAGAGATACCGCGGCCTCGACACAAAGGGCTAAGAAGGAACATGGGTGGTTTTTAGTCAGTAGAAGTTTAACACTCCCTACAGCTCCGCCCAGAGCAGAAGGAGTCATTTCATGATTTCCCACCCACCAAAAAAAATGGGTTCTATTGACTAACAAAAATATTCTGTAAATGTAGGCAGGTATCCATGGGCCAAACTTGCCTGAAAATAAATAACTATTATGTTGGAGGGCCTGGTAAGATGTACTGATTACGTGGTACACCGT
Organism: Diarsia dahlii; assembly: GCA_949775195.1. Lineage (NCBI taxonomy): Eukaryota > Metazoa > Arthropoda > Insecta > Lepidoptera > Noctuidae > Diarsia > Diarsia dahlii. Next base: position 5,101,111 of record OX459210.1, on the reverse strand, counting down.
TCGTCCGTCGATTTCCCCTTTAATTAGTTCTAAAATCGTTGTTTTGGTGAATACTTACGCGACAAAAAGTTCTAGGATGACATACATTTACTAGATTTTCTTTTAGCAGACCTAGGAGGAGCTACACTTTTGTATGGTGTCACATCAGTAAGGCTCGAAGTGATTCTCACAGTATAGCCCATTTGCTCTACTTGGCTTCTATTTTTTTGCAAGCCTCCAGTCTAACCAGTTGTACACACGGCTACACATCAAGCTATACAAAACCAGTATAATCTGATCGTTCATTGTGCGAAAAGAACTAGTAAAGTGAGGCCAAGATTAACTGGTTTTGTATAGCTTGATGTGTAGCCGTGTGTACCACAACTAGTCTCATAATCATCACATCTTAAATCATTATGCTACTTGAGTCCTTAATACCTTATTAATTGGACATTATTTAAGGTTCCTTCGTCTAAGGATAAAATACAACCTCTCATGCACAGTGAAGCGTGGAGCGGCGGTGTTTTCTGATAATATCTGTTTTTATCTTTTGTAACTGATGAAAAAAAAATATATTTGCGGTCAGAATGATGCGTGGTAATCGTTTTCGCAAAGGAGTTTCCTTTCACCCTGTATTCGAATATCATTTTGGTTGTACGGCAGCTACAGAACCCTCATGTGTAAGTTCGACATCGTACTTCGCCGGATTTTTTCCTCGGTTTAGGTATCAGTAATGGCTATCATTAATTAGTCTTTTAAGGTTAAAACGCATTTACACTAATTACAGTGGTGGCTATGTTCGCACGCTATTAAAGTCCAATTTAGTTGGAGGCCTAAATTTTTCCTTTAGTGCTCGTTTTCGCTAACTAACTTAAGTTTCTGTAACTTTTAAACATTCTTACAAGAATGGATAAAGTAAGGAACTCTTCTAACCTAACAGACAGATGTGTTGCTGGGGAGTTTGTTCCGCCCACTTCTTCTTCCCAGCTAAAACACTAGGAAATGTCGAAGGGTGGGCGTTTTGGGAGACTGTCTCTTGTAAATAAATTTTGACGTTCGAAAAGTGCTAATTTATTATCAGCCTAGTTTGAATAAATGACTTTGATTTTGTTTTTTTTTTTTTAAGTTTTATACTAGAGGCAGCTTAAAGGCTGCGCCAGTAACAGAAAAGTTGGAAGGGAATCGACTGATGGATTGTGTGAGGAATGATATGAAGAAAAAAGGAGTAAATGTTAGCGTGACGACTGACAGGAGAACATCGAAAAAAAAAATGAATTACGCTGACCCCAAATAACATGGGCAAGGGAAGAAAGATGATGGTGCCAGTGAAATCAATGATATCCATGTTCATGTACAAAAAAAAACTAAATGTGGCACTCGGAGACTGCCGCGGTAAAGCTATTGCATAGCATTTTTTATCAACAGCAAATAATTAATTATTTAATTTGACAACCTCAGTTGACAACCTTGTTATTTTCCGTAACCATAGCAAAAAAATACTGAATCCTGAATATTTTCGTTAGGGAATTTCTGGATTCGCTCTCCACGCTCAAGGCCCGCGATAGAAGCTTTGCAATAGCTTAATACATAGAATAGCTGCACTTCCAAACTTTATTCTTTAATTCATAATTCTCTTACCCTTACCCCAATTCATTTGGGGTCAGCACAGCATGTCTTCTTATCCGCAGCACGTCTTCTTGTTCCAAACTTTTATATAACTCGACATCTTAGCAGACACCTCCTTTCTTGTCATCCTTTACACAGTCTATCTATCGTTTATTTGGTCTTCCTTCCGTATTGTTTGATCCAATAAACTTGTAAATCTAAGTAGGTACAGTGCGATCAAATTATCTTGGCAGGTCTGAACATAGGCTCTGCGAACTTTTACGCATGTAAACTTGTGAAGAACACTGATATTGCCAGATAAACCAATACTTAAACGATCAGAAAATATCTAATTTAAACATTGAGAAATACAAATAAAATAAATATCATAACACTTTTATACATTAGTTGTTACAAAATGACCTGCACGAAGTTCGGACCTGCCAAGATAATTTGATCGTGTAAGTAACTGTAAAATAAAAACTTAACTTTAATTTTAGGCACACTACAACATAGCCTTTATACCTCCCAAACGGCTACATAGTAAGGGCCATAATACTTTAAATTAACATCACTGCCTTTTTCGTCAGCTTATAGCATGTTATGTACTTTATAGTGTTCAAGTATGCGATTTCGGCAAGGAATCGTGTCAGTATATTGGAATTAATTGGTGGCTGGCCGACAATAAATATGGCGGAATGATTGAACTTCATTTATGTATTCTTGACGTAAGAAAATGGAAGTCGACATTACTTCATGTTTTTTCTAAGGTATCTCTGTCAGAATTAAATTTCTCAAGTTTTTTTTAACTCATTTATTATGCCGTCGTGTGTCGGTTACGACATAATGCCCCAACTGCCTAAATGACCTCCACTTATGTTATGTTTTCATACCCCATGGTAAAACTGGCTGTTAGACTTTCGGACTACTGACTACCTGTAACGACTGTCAGAGATGTATAAATGACAGCCGGGACTAACGGCTTCACGAGCTCTCCGAAGCGCAGAAGTAAGTCGGATCTCGAATCAGTCAATAAAAATGTTGGAATCAATCAATCGTATAAATAATGTGAAGATACATTACCGGCTGACAGCGTTGAGGAGCAGTATTTCGATGCCTTTTTATAGTTTAGTTTATTTTATAGTTTTTAATTAATATCAAAATGAATAATAAATAATGTTGGTTACTAATATTTTACATAAAATATTGTTCGTTGCCTTACTTGCCTTAAACCCAGTGTTTATTTGGGAAAGAAAAAGTCTTTAAATTATGTCACAAAATCGTTTAGTTTCTCAGCTCCAAAATAAATATTCTTAACACTAAACTCAAAAAGCCATCGACGACACCCTTTCCCACATACATTACCTTCTATATAATACACGAATATGTACACAAATAGCCACTATTCCATTCCAAACTCTACCTTCCTCAAGATAGAGTGTATTATCATGGTTTCCATGGGTTTCCTTGGCACGCCCACTGGATAATGACGCGCTGACGGTAGCCAGCACCAGTTTTTGCTTTGCAGAGTGTGACAATGGTGTTTCATGGTGAAAAATAATGGTGGGGAGAAACTTCCCATAATAACATATTATTGTGATATAAGTATAGATTTTCTTTACAACCTTGGTATGGCTTGAAAGGGCCTTTGCACTTTGCTAAAGCTAATTAATGTCTTAGTAAACAAAAATGAGGTTCATTTCTTTAGAGAGACGATTGCTCTTGTACTCGTATATAATGACTTTCTGATGGCGAAAATGACAAAATAAGCTTAAATTTTATTTGGCGACTGACTGCTGAACTTGAGGTCCTGAGTTCGATTACCAGATCAGTAAAGTGTGATTGGTTCACTGATGGTAAGCAACTGCTGCGCATAAGGTTTGATTTTCAGGTCAGACAAGGTGTCATTGGATTTTTTCGTCAGGAGTTTCTCAGTGGCAGTCACGGAGTCTGTATTGTGCCCGGTTGATAGCAATAAGCTCACCAATTGGCATAAACGGAGAGCTACGGGCGGCAAGCGTGCGCCCATCCGTAATGGGCCTACTACATGCACGCACTTCCCCACAGTTTTCGTTCACACTTCACAGTACATCGCGCGTATGGTTGGTAAAACTGTATTACCATTACAAACCACACGCGCGATGTACTGTGTGCACCGTGTAATCCCGCAGGCAAAACTGTGGGGAAGTGCGTGCGTGTAGTAGGCCCATAAGAAGAGGAAGTATGAGTTGGGTCGCCCGGCTGCCAACACAAAGCTTGGCCCCCAGCGCATTCACTTGGTGCGCTCTCGCGGTGGTAACGCGGAATATCGTGCACTGCGCTTAGACACTGGAAATTTCTCATGGGGATCAGAATGCTCAACCCGCAAGTCCCGTATCATTGATGTGGTGTACAATGCCTCCAACAATGAGTTGGTGCGTACCAAGACACTGGTCAAGAACGCCATTGTTGTGGTGGATGCCACCCCCTTCAGGCAGTGGTTTGAGTCCCACTACCTGCTGCCACTTGGAAGGAGGAAGGGTGCCAAACTGACCGAGGCAGAAGAAGATGCCACCGTCTTTTACCTACCTTTTACGGTTTAAACATAACTGGCGAAATGTGTGTGTAGGTGTACTATCACCTACTTACACCTCTTTCTAACACTTTGGGAATTAGTTTACAGGCGTGCCAATTTTTAAATCAAATATTTATTGTATTAATTGAATTTAACTGAAACTCAGAAGTCCAAACTCAACGTTTGCCAAAGAGCGATGGAACGCAGAATTCTGAAGGTTAGACTCTCCGATCGAATGCGCAACACCTTAATACGGTCTAAGACAGGCATCGCCGATGTTGGTGTTAAATGTGCCAAGTTAAAGTGGGACTGGGCGGGTCACGTTTCCAGGATGAAGCCGGACAGATGGGCGAAGATAGTCACTCAGTGGGTGCCTGAAGACGGCCGTCGTAACCGAGGTAGGCCCAAGAAACGCTGGCGTGACGAAGAATGAGTTCAGTCATTCTTAACAGATTGGACGGAGTACGCAAATAACAAACAAACTTGGAAAGTCATGGGGGAGGCCTTTGCCCAGCAGTGGGACAGCTGATCAAAAAAAAAATTGAATTTAAAAATATTCAAATATGTTTCTTAAAATATTACTTACTCTAGTATTCTAACTAAGAAAAAAATAAAAATACTTACAGCTTACATTTCTTGGACAATAATGCCCATTCATTCCCGATGAATGTTTCTTAAGAAAAGATCTCCGATGAATTGAGAACCTCCTCCTTTTTGAAGTCGGTTAAAAATAGGCTAACTCTATTTCTGCTATACAAACTCATTCGCGTGCAAAAGTTTCTTGAACTCATAGCAGCGGCATGTAGTAGCTATGGCGGCCGTATTAACATCCCGTGTCGGTAGTAAACCTTCCAGTTATGAAGTTTATTATATTCCTGCCCGCCATTAATTGCAGCTTAGCTTTGAATGGAGCTTGAAATATTATAGCTTTTTGTGTGGTTGTAGCTTGCGGCGACATTGGTTTATTTTTTTGTTACTAGCCTTACTTGGTACTTGATTACCGCGACCTTCGTCCGCGTGAAATTAGAAAAAATTACCCTCTCTTTTTGAATCGAATTTTGTACTAATACTTTTAATTTTTTAAAATCATCTTTATCTAAAATATCCTTTTCTAAAAGAAAAATATTCTAAGTAGGTAACTCCATATGACATCAGCTGCATCAGCCTGTGAAAGTCCCCGTCAAATTCGATCCAGCAGCTTCGGAGATAATCTAGAACAAACAAACAAAAATTGTATTTTATCAATATGTTTATTATTCTGTAAGGTTAATTTTATACAGGGTGTAAACGAACCCTTTTTTTTTTTTTTTTTTTTTTTTGGTGGGTGGAAAATCATCGAATAACCCCCCCCGCTCTTGGGCAGAGCGAAGGGGAGTGTCAGACTTCTACTGACTAAAAACCAAACCCATGTTCCTTCTTCTTCGCCCTTGTGTCGGAGCCGCGGTAACCTTTCGATATCCACAGCCCCGACGGGCGTCGGCCCTTGCGGGCCCCTCCTTGCTGACATCTCTTTGAGGCGCGCGTGGAACACGTACGCGCCGCCGACACGGTCTGTTGCCGTCATGACGACGGCCGGACGGCGAGCTAGCCCGTTACTCACCGTCCACAGGCCCGCGTCTACGGTGGCCGGAGGTCATCGCGTGACCCCCGACGCCCGGAGCGCCTTCCGCGGCGGCTGGGACGTTGAGAGGTTCTCTCCCTCTCTCGTTCCACCACCTCCTTCGCTAGCATCACTGCTTCGCAGAAGGAGGCGACGGCGTCCCATTCCTCCTCGCCCCGGACCATGGCTTGCACCAGGGCCGGGCGCGAGAGGTCGCTGCCGCCGATCGCCGCTACGAGAACACGGCGGGGCTCCGCCCAAGCAGGGCACGCCTCCACAGTGTGCTCCACCGTGTCCTCCGGTCGATCCTCGCAGTGGAAGCATCCGGGCGTTTCCTCCCGCCTGATTCGGTACAGGTACCTCCCGAAACACCCGTGTCCGGTGAGGACCTGCGTCAGACGGTAGGTGAGGGCGCCGTGGCGCCTCTCCAGCCACTCCTCAAAGAGGGGACTTACCGCCACTATCGTGGCGTGCCCTGTGTAAACGAACCCTTCACGAAGCTATCAACCATTATGTACATCACACTAAGTACCTACCCCTACGCCTGGAAACGATTGTTTTTGGGTGAAAAAATCATATTTTTTGGTAAAACACAATGTAGCACTCTTACAGCATTGTGCTAGTGGATGCTTTGAATAGCAAACGGGTCATGGACGTAATATAAGTAAGTAACTTAATTGTAAAGTTATAATATATTTATTTTATTTTTAAATTATGCTGAAAAATTTGAATCTTGTCCCCAATATCTCCGTAACTAGCCCCTAGTTTCCCGTGTAAACTCTAGAACAAAAAAAATGATTTTTCAACAGAGGTCGCTTTAAGTATGTAACAAAAATTGAAATCCCAACAAAAAAATTACATCCCTAATTATTCACAATATCCAAAATGCGAAAAACCAGTGAAATTACTCCGATACTTTCGACTCACGTACAGAGGGTTGATTGCAATCAGTCGAACCACCCTTATTGAATTGCGTCGATCCCAGCAAGCAGACATACACTGTTCTCGTTTGAGCACACTGTTTGTTGGAGATATTATACTAGGGTAGTTAGGGGTTGCGTATGCTGGATGGAGCAACAATTTAATTTATTTTTAGGTATTTTTTAGAACCGGCAGACTTTGCGTTGGAAGGCTTTCCACTAGGTGGACCGATGACCTGAGACGCACGGGACCGGTCAATGTGGCGAGTGTGGCGACACTTGGGGGAGGCCTATGTCCAGCAGTGGACGTCTTTCGGCTGAAATGTTGATGATGATGATGACTTTTTAGAAGGACATTCACTGCTGAACTTAAGACTTACCAGTTATAAGAAGCTCCTGAAAAAAATTTTATAGCAACTACTCGTCAAACAAAAGCCAAAAGAAAAAAAAAACAGTGTACAAAGTAACAGAAAATTGCCTAATTGTTGTTCAAAAGTTGTTTTTGCCATTATCTACGAGGTCTGCCACGACGCTTTCTGGATGTATAAAAACAAACAGATCATTGTGCATACGACAGACATGGGGAGCCCAATCTCACTTCAATAACAACATCAACAACCTTTATTCTCAGGAAACTTTGGCCCATAGAAACATACCTCATCATCATCATCCACATCATCACCCACTGTTGGGTATAGGCCTCTCTCTTCTTGTGCGAATTTCCACGGTCCTGTGCAAGTTTCATCCAGGTTTTGCCTCCATTGCAACTATGTCGTCTGCCCAAGTAATAAATAGAGCCTTAAAACTATGCTACTTCAGCTTAGCAGTACTGTTGCTGCTGTGATGGAAAACTGTATATCGTGCCCTACCTAATGATGTGGTGCTTGCATATCACTGGAGCTGATTGGACACTAATGAAAGTGCCAAACTCGTCGCAAAATTTTGTACTAGCTCAATTTAAATTGCCATCGACACGCTAAGAAGAAGAATGGGATACGGAGGTCAGATAGGTAATCGCATCGTCTGAAATACTGGTATTCAGCTGCACTCGGTTAGACTAGAAGCCGTCCCCAACGTAGTATGAAAATGGCCAGGCAGATGATGACAAATCGCAGCCACATCCAGCCATTCTTAATTTATGTAACGGGGATCTAAATTATCTTTATCAGATAATTTATCAGGCTTTATTTAGAGGTCCCCAGCATGTATAACGACTTGTATGATTTGCTGTATGACTTTTGTATTTACTCTATTTATTTACGTATGTTTACAGTGTAGTGATATTGCGTTAAGAAAGTGAGAAGAATCATTTAATTGTGGTGTTGATTATCCCTGTATCAAGTTAACAATGAAATTTTATATACCTACAGGGCGTCCCACGGCTATGCCACATGGAGGGAAAGTACCCTGAATATTGTAGATAGAACATTTTACTGAAAGAAGACATTATTTCAATTTGAAAAACAATTTAAACTTAAATGAATTTTAACATTTTTAATACAAAATTAATTAATTTATACAAAGTCGCACTCTTTTGATTATTCCACACTCCCGTCGATTTTTTGATCTTGTTGTGGTGGATATTTAGAATAATAATGTCTAAGTTCTGTTTAAAAACTACTATTTACAGAACTAAGATAATAATAAAATATATACAAGTATCAAAAAGGGGAGTAATTACAGGGCGTCAAAAAATTCGTCCACACCGCTGTCAACAGGAAAAGTGCCCAGAAGGCTGGCAGCATTGCCACGTTGGATGGCAATGCTGATTCTTTGCCCAAAAAATATTCCAGCCCTCCGGTCACGTGAAGAGTTCTGTTTGTATTCTATTTTATTTATCTTCGGGGACGCCGGCAGACACCAGACGGGCGATCAGTCCTTTCGTTGTGGATTATTTCACCCTGTTCCCCATTTTGGTGGATCCCCTTCATGGGTGGTCGGCATCGCGAATCTTCCTGTTGCCTTGCAGAAGCTCACCAGTTGTTCGGTAGAGATTTCTGCGAGCTTCTCTTCATTAATCTCGTCTGTTCCTAGGATTTCCCATCTGAGTGGCTCATACATTGTGCATTCCGCCACAAGGTGGAAGCTTGTTTCTTCTGCTTCTCCACATGCTGGGCATATGGGATCTTCCTTTACTTTCATAATCGTCAGATGTCTATTGAGTCCACAGTGTCCTGTTGCGATGCCTACTACTAGTCTTATGTTTCCCCTGCTCATTCTGAGTAGCTTGTGGGATTTCTTTTCATCATATGACTTTAAGAAGATTTTCGATTGTCGACAACCTTCTGTTGCATTCCATCTTTTATTTGACTCTCCTGTGGTTATTCTATGGATGATTCCTTTTGTTATATTATGTGGGATCGGTAACCTAGGCTCTGGTCCCACAAAGGTTTCATCTGCTCCTTTTCTGGCTAATTCATCTGCTATCTCATTCCCTTCGTGTCCTTGATGACCGGGGACCCATGCGACTGTTACTTCTGCTTTTTCCGCTAGCTGGTTGAGTGCTTCCTTACACTCTTGTACTTTTCCAGTAATTAATAGCACTCCATCGTCCGAGTATGCTTGTAAATATATGTGCATCTTGTTTAGCTTCTTAAGCAAATCGTCAAGTAGCAAACACCATAGGAGCGGCGAGATGCAGCCTCCCTGGGGAAAGCCCCTCACCGCTCTCACTGTGATGGTATTGTTACCTAATTCGGCCTGAAGTTCTGTTTGTAGCTCGTGGACACTTTCATGTTCTTGTAAACTATATATATTTTTGACATAGCCCCATAAAAATGATTATGATAATGTCAGTTGTGTATGTCCTTACGGCAATGTCAGCTTTTCATTTTTCTGAACAAAATTTCACATCAAATGTTAATATCTATGTTATTTAGCAAAATAATTATAATCCTTATGATGCAGCCTTTCGATCGGTATGATAAAGCTACAAAGTAATTTTTTTTTTCGTGTAACGGGTTCTATTCTCGGTTCAATCATGTAATTATTTAAAAATCTATGAATGCAGTTTAAATTGTTTTTCAAATTAAAATAATGTCTTCTTTCAGTAAAATGTTCTATCCACAATATTCAGGGTAATTTCCCTCCATGTGGCATAGCCGTGGGACGCCCTGTATAATAAGTTACTATATACAGCTTTACATACTGAGTTTCCTCTCTGCCTCAGATATCTCGTTAAGCCGTTGGTCCCAGGCTGTCGTATGTAGACCTTTCACAGTCGTTTCGGCCGACAGTCGACCCGAAAGTCTGACAATCAGTCATACTAAGGGGTATCATATCCCCACAACCCAGTACTAACTGGGTTGTGGGGATCAGATAGGCAGTCGCTCCATATAAAATGATGGTGTTCATTTAGACTGGAGGCTTAGGCAGATGATGGTTGATGACATACCTATAACCCTGAACATCTACCTTACTACCACACGTTAAACCAGCATCCGATCCAAACTCAATATTATGATTTCCGAACAAATTGTATAAAATCGAGTTACCGTAACGAACATCAGCCCATTCGTAATTCGGTTTGTAAATCAGCGCCTATTAGATGAATCCCCACAGGATATCGCCGATTTAATCCTTTTGCATGCGAGTTTGAGCCTTATGTGAAGGGAATAAAGGTAAGGTAGTTGATGTCCTCGCATGGAATCTTCAAAGATTGGGTTATGGAGTCAACATACTGATTTGGACTCATTACTAGAAAAATGTGATTTGCTGTTAATATTTTTATATGTTACTAGCTGATGCCCGCGGCTTCGCCCACGTGGATACTGTACAAACAATCCTTAATGCGGATTTTATATCATTCTAAAATTTCAGCTCGATCGGTGCAGAACTTTTTGAGTTTTTGAAGCGTACACAAACCAACATAACATTTTTATATAAATATAGATAGAAGAAGAAGATTGACGTTGACGAAAATGCCGAACTGGACACCTTTAAGTTCAGTCAGTCTCCATGCACCTACTCTAGCATCTTCCAATTTCCATTCTCTACTGTCTCAAGTAAACCTTGTCCAGTTTGGTCCCACAGTTCGTTTTAGCTCAGTTTCCCATGTTTTGCCTTGTCTTCCTTTTACCATGGGTACATCTTTTATTATGCACACAGCGAAAGAGTGGAACTCCCTGCCTGCGTTGGTTTTCCCGAGTTCATATAACCCCAGGGCTTCTTCTGGGTTAGCTCGTTTTATCGTCGACCTCATCTCTGCCCTTAGGTCTGAGGTCAAAAGTAGGCCCAACACATATAAAAAAAATGTTGTTTTCCGATGACCGATGGGATAGACGTATTCTTGAGTGGAGACCGCGAACCGGCAAACCTAAGGTGGGACAGACTCAGGCTCGGTGGAGCGACGATCTTCGTAATCGAGTTGAGTGGCATGCGAGATTGAGGAGGCTTATTGTCAAGCAAGTGGAACTCCCTGCCTGTGTCGGTTTTCCCGAGTTCATATTTTTTATTTTTTTTTTAAAACGTGCCCCACATTAGGAATTTCTCCTGTATCGTGGGTGCGTTCACAAACATTTAAACTCACATACACAAATACCCAGACCCGGAACAACTATCTGTAGGTCATACAAATATTTGTTCCGTGCGGGGATCGAACCCGCGACACGCAGCGCAGTAGTCCATTGCTTGAGCCACTGCGCCAACCGTGCCGTCAATATAACCCTAATCTATTTAAGTCGCGAGTAAATAGATTTCTTCTGGTTAAGCTCGTTCCATCGTCGACCCCATCTCTGCCCTTAGGGCAAGATTGAAATCAAGTAAGAGTCCATAAAGGCAAGCGTAAGGTGGGACACCCTCACGCACGGTGGAGCGACGATTTCCGTAATCGAGTTGAGAGGCCTGCAAGATTGAGAAGACTTATGTCCAGCAGTGGAAGGCTGTTGGCTGATGACGACGATGATCTTGATTTAATCCTCTTTATATATTAAACTGGCAAGACATCCTTAGTTTAACAACCGAAGTCCCACCAGACAATGAGACCAACCCATCAATATTGCAGGATCCGTTACTCACCATATGTTCGACAAATGATGAGTCTAACCGCAATTTGTGCGCAAGCGCAGCCTTGCAACCACACGTTACGTGCCAATTACTAATTATGGGAACAAAAAACTTTACCCCAGCAGTGGGCTGTTTTTATAAGCTTTTTTACAATAGTTATATCGCGTGCGAGGTTTTTTGTAAGTTGTTATAGATAATTTTTGGGAAAATTGATTATTGATGTTTGGGGTGGTTTGGTGGTAGAAAGCGGTTCCTCATGAGTGATGGGGATCTGAAATGTAGGTAAGTAAGTGTGTGTCTTTTGTATACTTTGGCATACATCTTCGCAAGTATTATTTCTCTGGGACTTCGTCAAGCTTCATTGTCTCAGTGCCTTTCTGGTGGTCGCCCACTGTTGATTCTGGCTTTCAGGAGTTCCAGTGGTTAGGAAATATGTGGCAGGTATGTACCATTAAAACACATACGAATAGGTGTATTTTTGAAGCCAGTCAGGTAATTTACTTTGTTTAGTTTAATTTGATTTAATCTAGCCCCCAAAATAATGTGTTTCAGATCCAGCCTGTCTTTTTTCTGCCGTCCTCAGTGACGCAAACCCAGGTCCGTTCCCGACAGGGGGTGTCCTTAATACTACGCTGTTTTTTATGCCCTATAAAACGACTGTAAAGCAATTATGTAATTATAAAATGACAATCAATAAATGTAATAATTTGCCATTTTGAAAACAAAAACCACTGCTACTTTTCATTACTGCAACATCTTCTGCAATCAAATACCTACCATACGACAGTTGGCACAATTCTTACAACCGCACATTGTTTATATTTAAAGTTTAAACCAAAATAACGGACAGACCCCATTGTTGCCATAGGAGACAGTTGCCAACAATTATCATGGGGCACAAAAGACCCCATAGTTATAGGAAATTAAACAGTCGTCAAAGAATGAAACAGTCTTGTGACAAATGTCGTATAACATAAGATGGTTTTGTTATTATTTGAATTGAATTAAATAATTAATTATGGGGTGCGAAAATATAATGCAGTGATGATGAGGCGCATATCCTGCAGAGGGGGATCCACACTGGCAAAAGCTTTTTAAGACATACGACCTCCTTAGAAGATGGTGCGTCAGACGAGAGATGCGAAGTGTGGAGAAATAAACATCTCATCTGTCCACATTTAATCGGAGGAACACCTGCCGCCCGGATGAATACTGCAATGGCCTTGAAATCACTTAACCGATTACAAACCTAGGATAACTGCTGTAGATATAAGTAATCTGGACAAATGATCCTCGATCCATCTAAAAAGCACATTTTTTTTGGATGTTGGGAATCCATTAAATAATCCCTCCCGCACTGGGCAGAACGGAATCCCAGTGTCTGACTTCTACTGACTAAAAACCACCCATTTTCCTTCTTAGCCATTGTGCAGAGAGGCCGCAGTATCTCTTTCGATCAACCCGCAGCCCGGACGGGGACATCTAATCCCTTCACATTTCATCAACACGGAAGAAAACCTGCCACCCGGAAACGAACTGCAGTGGCCAATCCGGAAATGTCTAAACTGATTACGAACCTAGGTTAACCGCTGTAGATATAATCTGGACAAATGGGGTATCCTCGATCCATCCCAAAAAGCACCTTATAGGTAGGTATAGACCATACAATGGAGTCCCTTTATTTCGTTTAATATGTCATACGAACAATCTCCTCTATAATTTGCAAATCGGATTAACACTACCAATTACCATACACAAAAACAGATGAAAACCGCAGATTCTTTATATTATAACAATAACAATACAAAGACGACATGTTGCAAACGGGAGCGAACAGATTAATTTCTTACCAATCACAAAATTAACATCACTTTATAAACCAAACGAAGTTCAAAAACCAACTCTCCTAGTTTACCATAAGGTTTGAGGGTAAAAATTTGGGGTGTAAAGATAACGTTGTTTTCTCAAAAGTAACAAATCGGTCGAAAACGGTTGAAAAGGCTCGTTTTTTTGTCAGTGATTGGGTCTCATTAGGGCACTTCGGTCGGATGTGGTCCAGCGATGATGCTGCGTGATCATTGTGTCGTCACTCCGTGTCAAAGGCGGCTCGTTTGAGTAGCACGCGATGTTTAGAGGTGACTCTTGATGTATCAGCTGGTTCTGTAGGAAGGTCTAGTGGTCGCTAAGTGCTCTGAGTTCGGTGTTAGGGCAGGCCTTTTGGTGATCCGGGGCTTCGGGTTGTTCCAAAGAGATATCGCGGCCCCAGACACAAAGGGCTAAGAAGGAAAATGAGTGGTTTTTAGTCAGTAGAAGTCTGACACTCCCTTCTAGAGCGGGTTTTTGGGAGATCGGAAACCATCAAATGACAGGAGTCATTTGATGATTTCCCACCCCCCAAAAACCCGCCAAATTCGAGAGAGATTTCCCACCCCCCAAAAACAAAAGGAAAGTAATGTTGAATTTTTCCATCAGGAATTCCTCAGTAGCAGCCAGTGACTGGATTTGTGCCCAGTTAAAGCCTATAGGTTGGTCCTTTATTAAATAAGTCTTAAACCTAGCTGTCTAAATGTGGATACATTTTTGAGTACACCTCTGCCTAACCCTTCGACGATTACAGGCGTGATGTTATGTAACAATAAAAAACTCCCCCCTCCTATGGGGCTCTTGGTTCGATCACCAGGTCGGACAGTTTTAGCATGAATACTCATTAGTAGCCCGAGTTTGGTTTTGTGTTCAATAGGGGATCGGACTGGGTCAAAATAATATGATTCTGTTTAGTCCGTAAGTTAGATTATCGAAAAATATTGAATACGTGTTTTTTGTTTTATCAAATCAATAAAAAATGACGAAGATAAAACGCGTCAAAGATCTTGGAGTGGGGCTTGAAACGTCACTTGTGTCGTCAAAATGTACTATCATAATAATATGACGTCACACGAGTTTTCGAAGCACTGTATCATCTTCATTTTAAGTTTACGTGAAAAAAGAAAAAATACATGTCCAATAATTTTTGGAAATCTATCTGACGGACTAATTAGTTTTTTTTTGTCCGATCCCCTAGTGATGTTATGTTCCTATGTACTAATTAAAAAACATGCCTGTAATTTGTGAACTGTTAGGTAATTAAGAGTTTTGATAGGTTTTTCATTCCTTCAATTCCTACTAGAAATAATATCCACCAACTGCCTCGACTGCCTCACTGCTATAACTGTCTCGTTAGTCGAGCGGTCGCAATCGCGACTGCTGAGCATGATGTGTTGGGTTCGATTCTCGGGACGGGGTAATTGTTATTGGTTATTTCTAAAAATTCTCATTAGCAGCCACGGAGTCCGGATTTGTGCCGCTTGCACGGCTGCTCGCTTCCTAATAGATGGCAACTGGCAAAAAGTTAGAGCAGCGGGTGGCCCAGTGGTGGCTGCCTCGACTAACGAATAGTACATCGTGGGTTCGAACCCAGGCAGGCACATTACTTTGTGTAATTTATTTCATCACCGCTGCTCTCAAAACGGTAAAGGAAAACATCGTGAGGAAACCGGCATGTCTTAGTCAAAGTCAAAGTCAAAGTCAAAAATATTTATTTCAAGTAGGCCAGTAACAGGCACTTTTGAATAGTCGAATTAAACTAACTGCGGCACTCAGAGATATCCAACGATTACTCAAGCCGCCACCCAGCAAAGGCCTGACATAGTTTTTTCTTAGAACCAAAAAAATCGAAGACATGTGACATCTGCCAATCCGTACTGGGCACGCGTGGTAGATTATAGCCCATTCCCTTTCAAAGAGAGGAGGCCTGTGTCATGTGATGTGATGTGAGCATTGGGAACATTTATAGGCTGTTGATGATGATGATGATAAACTGGTAAAATACGAATGAACTATTAGGTATACCTCCTCTCTTCAAGGATTAAAGGCGTGATGTTAATATTTATAAAATAGCAACCTGACCTGGACTCGTATGGCTGCTTATAGTCCACTCCTTTGCTAACAGAGTGAGGCCAGGCCTGTGGTCCCAGTTCTGGAACACTAGGGATGTTCCTGACTAAAAACAATGATTCTGTTTAGTCCGTCATCAGTTAGATTATCGAAAAATATCGGGTACCTACGTGTTTTTTGTTTTATTAAATTAATAAAAATCTACTAAGATAAAACGCGTCAAAAATCATTAGTGATGGCTTGTGACGTTACTACGTGGTAAAAAGTGAACTGCAATGTGACGTCGCACGAGTTTTCGAAGCACCTGTATCGTCTTCATTTTGTGTTTACGTGAAAAAGGAAAGATTAAGTGTCCAATATTTTTTGGAAATCTATATGACGGACTTATTAGATTTTTGGTGTCAACAGTAACTAGGTACCCTATTATAGGCTGATTTTATCAATGCTTATGTTCCTGTTTTACTACCGAACGTAAAAACCAGTAAGTGATTCCCAGCCTCCCATCTGAACATCTCAATCAACACAATTTAAAGATCTTTTAACTTTATTTACTCTACATGCAAATATTGACAGTCGCCTACAGGGTGGGGGCGTCACAAAGGGTGCCGCTTCCTTTGATCTTACTCACCTGTGCCGCCAAGATTTATCCCTGGCGTCTTCCACAAATGTATTGTGTGGGGGACAGCCGACGTTATTGGGGGCAAAAACACTGATGAATGGGATTTCGGGTAGTCAAGCTGTAGATTCGTATTTTAGTTGTCCATCAATGTGTGTTATAGGTATAGGATAGGTCCTACTGTATTTGAATTTTGAATGAGTATTGTGTCGACTGTCATTTGTTTTTGGAGTTGTTGAAATCGGAATTTGAAGATGTGTTTTCATTTTTCTTTTGATAATCCTTTTGGCTATTTATGTATTAAATCCTTCGATCAATAATTTAAATCTTATGTTATAACAATGGCAACTGAACAATAATAAAACCACATACGTTTAACAGAAGCCAGTAATCCATTCCATCCATTTAAAGATAAAAGTTCAACTAAATGTACACGTCTCATAATATAATTTCAGATTCAACTTACAACGAAATGGCACCCAACAGAAGTCAAGAACATACCCAAATATTAAATATCGCAAACCAAAACGAATGTCAACCGTACAGTTTCCCCTAAAATACTTTAATCCAACAATACATACATCCCATTCATTCATTCGGTCCCCCGACAATCATTCGGTCAATTTGACAATGGCAGCTGGACCCCTGTTTTGAAAATATTTGCTTGTGGACCAAACAATTTGATGTAAGTGGCCCTACCGAAATGAAATGAATGATTTGAATTGAATAATGCATCCTGCGACGATTATTTTATTTTCTGGGATGAATTGATCCTGTGTCTACTGTCTCAATGTCTGGGATTTTGAGAAGTTTGTTGAAGTGCATCTTTTTATTTATCTACCTACCAGTACTTTGATCGCTTCGCTCAGCAGCGGTGGCCCAGTGGTGGCGGCCCCGACTTATGGACAGTAAGTGGTGGGTTCGATTCGAACCCAGGCAGGCGCATAACTTTGTGTAATTTATTTCGTCACCACTGCTCTCAAAACGGTGAAGGGAAACATCGTGAGGAAACATGTCTTAGAACCAAAAAATTCGAAGACATGTGACATGTGATCTACCAAACCGCACTGGGCCCGCGTGGTGTATTATAGCCCATCCCTCTCCTAGAGAGAAGGCCTGAGTCCCTGCCGTGGAAAAAATATAGGCTGATGATGATGATGACTCTTCTCGCTTTAGAGCTAGCTTAAGCTAGCAGGAGCTCGTGGCTTAATAATAACTACCATTCAGGTCGATCTTTAGGTTGAACCACGCTTGCCTAGGCTGGTCTGTGGATGAGTGACCGCCCATTTCTAACATGCCGAGTTTCCTCCATGCCTCGGATAGCACGTTTAGCTGTTGAACCCGGCTGCTAAATATAGATCTTTGGCAGTCGTTACAGGTAGTCAGTGACCTGAAAATCTGACGACCAGTCTTACCAATGGGTATCGTATTACCTAGTTTACTGGGTTGTAAAGGTCAGATAGGCAGTCGCTCCATGTTAAATACAGCTGCATCCGGTTAGACTGGGAGCCGACCCCAACGTAGTAGGGAAAATGCTAGGATGATGGCTTTTTTGATAAAATTTGCGTAATTTGTGATGCTCATGATATATCCATAATTTATAGGCCCACGAATAAAGTATTTTTCATATTAGTGATTTTTAGAATTGTGTCATTCGTTCCAGAGATTACCTAAGATAAGCTACGTGTGAATATAAAAAATCTACAATCACTAACGAAACACATTTTAACTCCTTCTATACCCCCCAATCTCCATTATCATTTCTATACCGTAAATCACTCACGCTTTTGTAGTAAGCAGAGTTCCAAGTCCCAACGCATCTCGTTGAACCGTCACATCATTGTCACGACTTGACCTGAGATGACCCGCGCTGATATAGCCCTTATTACAACAGTGTAAGAGCTATAATTGGGCAAAAGAATTGCTCCGTCGTGGCGCACTTTTTGGGAGACATACGACGAAATCTGAGATTTTGTTCTCTGATATGTTTTGTTCTTGTATGAATTGTAAATTCATTATTTTACCTTTTCAAGGTAAGAAAATAGAAACTTTTCACTACTATATTGGGCAATTTGACTTTCACATTTACAGTGTAGAAAGGACACCAAGCGACGCTAAAATTCGGTCCATCATTCTGAAATGAACCTTCACACAATAATTTTTCATCGCCTAATCAATTTAATTTGTATGTGGAATGGCGTCCAAGAATGGGGAAAAGAAATATGGTTCGTTTGCCGGCGAGATGAGCAGACGATATAGTTGCTATTGCGGGGAATACCTAGATAATATCTGGCATAAGGCCGTGGATAATGACACAAGAAAATAGAGGCCTGTAACCAGCAGTGGGTGAATACGGGTTGTGTGTGGATGATGATGTTTTTTTTTTTTAATCTGTTGTTTCCTACAAAAGTGCAACACGTTGAAATGGATGAAGCAGCTGTTTTCGTTTACGTTTTCGTTACCTACAGGGGGTCTAAAACGGCCACTTTGGCAGATCATAATATTATTATGAATTGCGTTAAAAATCGTAAAATGGACCTTTCATAATAGTAACTGCTTCTGTGCCCATTTAGGAAAATAGATCATAATAGGAAAATAATATGAATTGAGTAAAAAATCGTAAAATAGTCACAGACGCAATTACTATTATGAATGGTTCATTTTACGATTTTTAACGCAATTCATATTATGATCTGCTAAAGTGGCCGTTTTAGATGCCCTGATGAAAAACTTGACGCCTGTAATCCCCGAAGGGTTCGGCAGAAGTGTGTCCATAATACCTACACCCACAATTCACCAGTTTCTATATTCGATTAGAGGACTCGAACATATAACCATAGGTGGGCGAGCCTATTGCCAACAACTGGGCACAAATCTTGACGCTGGAAAGTAAAAAGGTGGAAAAACTCAATAACACTACACCCGGTATGGAATGTGTCGCTGGCACGTTCGTCCTAGGTCCTGCTTTCATTGACTCATAGTCATGAAAAACATAGCAGAATATTTGCTGTTTTTTGTTCAAGCTTTAAGATAAAACATTACCCTGTAATCTTCTAAGGCTTAAGCAGAGATTCATAGAACACCCACATTTCGTCAGTAACATGCAATAACCATCAAATGGGCACAAATCCAGATTCTGTAGCTGCTACTGAGAAATTTATAATGGAAAAACTTATAACACTTTGCCCGACTTGAATATCGAACCTAGAAACCTCATCACCCAGTAGACCAACGAGGTAGCAATAAGCATGATCTAAAACAAATGTTTACTCAAATAATAACTTTTCAAGTTACTAGTACGCGCTACTCGCTCATAGATGGCGCTAGTTGCGCGTGAACTGAATGAAGAGTTTAGTTTAGTAGCGACATCTAGTGAGGAATAGACGTAAATCGTCAGGTTGAAACGCGTACCGTACACAAAACACATTTAATAATTGTTTCAGAAAATTATTGGATGGATTAAGACGAATAAAGAATATACAAATACGATTCTGACTTGAATTTATTTATTTATAAACCGTAGACAATAATTCCCGCCAACCTTCTGCTTTTCCCTGTATACTTTCATAGCAATAATAAAGGCGGCAGTGTGACTGCTGTGCACAAGATCGTAGGTTCCATTTCTGGGTTGGCGAAAGTCTAACTGGGTATTTTCGGTCTGATCAATTTTGGAGTCTGAATATGTGCCACATTGACGGCAATAGGCTCGTCCCCTTTTCCAGGAACTTAAATGTAACTAGTGAAATGTGGATGTAACGGACGTTCATAGCAATGTTTTGTTAGGGTACGGAGTATGGACCGCAATTATCGATAGGTTGGTACAGACCAACCACTCACCCATCCACATTGATGTGTGACCACTTTACGTGCCGATTTTCCTCTGTGCCTCGAAAAGTAACAGGTAGTCTTACCAAGGGGCATTTTATTACCTTGTGCTAACTGGGTTGTGGAGGTCAGATAGGCAGTCACTTCATGTAAAATAGGTACCTGTATTCATCTGCATCCGTTAAGCCTGGAAGCCGACCCAAATATAGTTGGAAAAAGGCTAAGCAGATGATGATGATGATACGATATGTTTATGGCACATAACACTGTTGGTCGGTCGGACACAACGGTCTAGTTCACTTAAGTAAATTTTTCGGTCTTAGAGATTGCTTTACATTTTGGTGTGGGAAATCATCAAATGACTCCTCCCGTTCTGGGCGGAGCGGAAGGGTGTGTCAGACTTTTACTGACTAAAAACCACCCTTGTTCCTTCTTAGCCCTTTGTGTCCGGGGCCGTGGGCTGGCATTACTTTCGAACAACGCGCAGCCCCTGGAGAGAGATTGATAAGTACTTTGTTTTACCGTTTTATACGTCAATTCGTTGATGATAAATACTTATTTTATGTCAATATGTCTATAAAAATTCATGCGCCAATTTTGGTTCTTGAGCCGATGCGGTTATCGTCGTGGCGTATAAACAAAAGCTAATCATAAGGCATAACTAAATTAACCATTTAAAATTAAACACACTAATTAATTACTAACACACGATTGGGGGACTTACCTAATTGCCATCAAGGGTGACATCATCACTACAAATACAGATACATACAATACAATATATATATATATATATAATAATAATTATATAGTCCTCCTTACCGATTTCGGTAACGGCGACCCTTACAAGCTATTTCCTAGCGTGTGCCCTTAAATTGCTGGCCAGAACGAATTCGCTTTTAAATACCCGGTCACTCACAATTAAAGCAGTAGAGTTGACCGGCAGAGTTGTAGATATAGGTGTAGGAGGGCTTAGGTCTCTCTTTACGTATTTGGCGCTTTTCGTTTAGTGTTTTGATTCGCTGTTTTCCGAAAGATTTTGTATTTTAATAAATAGTAGAGTGCCAAGACGACCTATGCAGAGTGAGTTTCTCCCAACCAGGTAATAAGGATTCACGTGGAACACTGAACTTCTGACATTTAATGATAATAATTATGTACAGGGATATGAAGGTATAGATATTCATGTGGAACAACAACAAGTGAACTTCTAACATTTAACATGATAGGTCAAGAATACAAAACTGTATTGAATAATTCTCATTAAAATACTACAAATAGGTCAGTAAAATGACGCATATTATGGAAAATAACAAGAAAATTACTAACAGTAAATCCGCTTTATTTACAGAGATTAATATAAACTTTAGGAATGACTTTAGGTTCAATAATATGTATATTCTTCACTCTAATAATAACAGCCTTCGCATTGCATACTGCGCGTGCAGTACAACAATGCGTTTAGGATACTATTAGAGCTGCCGCAGTTTAGTAGTGCTTCGACCATGCATGCTGAGGCACGGACCGACCGTTTCTTCGCGATAGTAAGGAAGCGAAGCGATTCGCTATTGAGTCGCCTACGAAGCAGCTCGAACTCCTGAGCTCGAGCTCCTGAGAGTTGGACCTTTCACTGATACAGAGGTGGATGCACAGCTTCATGTTAGCGCCTCCCACTCGTTTCATAATAATATTACGTGTGTTCTATGTCATTAAATTTTTTATATATTAATGGATGGACTATGTCTGAAGTAAATAAATAATTATTCAACCATCTGAAAAGATTCATCAGAAATCACATCTTTCACAAACTTGTCCCATTGATCGTTGAAAACTTTAAATAGTCTCGTTTTACCTTCATCCTCTAACGCGCTATACTTGATGGAGTTAAGAGCAAGCTGTTTCAGTAGTCTCAAGTCAGCATGCTTACTTGCAGCTCCCATGAACGCCACGAAGAAGTCATGAGACAGAGGCTCCGCGCTCCACGCGCCAGGGTCGTCACTGGACAGCACTACAGGTAGACCCAGCGCTAGATACGAAGCTAACGGATGGTTCCTCACATCGTGCACTAAAGATAACACCACATTTGATATCACATTCACTTCCAAAGCAATGTCTCGTTTGATCACAGCTGACATTAGACTCGGGTGCTTCGTCAGAGCGTAGCCGTGTCCAATCCGCTTGGAACCTAGAAGAATTGCATCCACTAAATTCTCGTCGGCTGAGGTTCCGAGCCAGGCAGTCTCCCCAGCGTGTAGATAGAAGTTTATCTCGTTCTTAGCCTCAGATAAGAAAGGAAGGAAATCTGTCAGTGGTCTGCCGGTGTCTTCTTGACCAACAAGATCAAATCCCGCTATCATGTCTGGCATTTCTGCTTTAAGTCTTCTTGTTATATTAATTGATCTTCGTGCATGTTCCATGTTGATGCGCCTGGATCTAGTTTCTGTGATGATCAGTTTCACACCGATAAAGTCTGGATGTTCCTCGATAAACTTATTAGTTACATTTTTATATAGTTCTACTAAATATTTCTGATCGTGGCTTGTGCCATCTAGTTCGTAAATATTAAAAAGGCCTATGCGGATTTCTAAATACATTATTTTGTCATTGTAATACTGCTTGAGCATATCGTAGATGAACTTTTCTCTTACTGGTCTGTATGCAATCAAAGACCCGATGGCGTAGTTAACTTTAGTAAATCTTTTCCAAGCTGTGGTAATGTTTATAAAGTCAAAATCTTCTCCGTTGTCTTTGTAAAGTGTGAAATAGTTCTTTAATTGTGAATCAAAAGCAACTGGATCGCCGGAAGAATTTCTGAGATCGCTAACAAGGGTCCAATTAGATAAACAAGGCAGTGTAGGGGTCGTCTCCGAGAAATATAGTACTATACTGTCGTCTTTGTAACACGCATACAAGTGTTCCTCGTAAGTGTACTTCATTAGTACATCTGCATGTAACATTAAAGTGCTATGCACATGTAACACTGCACCCTTCGGCATTCTTTTAATTATTTGATACACTTTCGTCTGTTCTATGTTTTTCTTGTATGAAAAGTAATGTTTGGAGAAGTCGATATGTGGCGGATCACTGTGTTCTTGAATCTTCCATCTCATTAAGATATTGTTTGCTATCGTTTCATTTGCGTTGAGAAGTAGTTTTCCACCTACAGCTGTAAGCGTTTCTTCGTCCAATAAAGCTCTTCTTTCTTTGTTGTATTGGTCTGGTATAATGGTTGCTCCGAGTATGGTTAAGAGGCAAAAGAAAGTATGAACGATTAATTTGTCCATGTCGTGTTCGCACCGCGGCCGTCACAAGTGAACTGTGGTTCAGCTGATGCTAAAAATAAAATATTATTATCGTCATTTTTGGTTTATTTTTTCCTGTTAGAGGTCACAGCTGTTATTATTGATATTGACGTATCTGTGACGTGACTGGTAATGAACTGATTGCGACGAATTTTGCTCGGTTAATTTGCATCTAGAGATTATAATTAAGTGTAATCTAGGCACACTGTGTTTACAAGTTAGTTTCTAAAACTGTAAATAAACATTTTATTATGTACCTTGGAAAAATATTTTAGTATTTAATTTATCTCTTAAGGAATAGGTAGGTTTAAAATCAACTAAATTTACAATACGATAAAGTTGATATTTCTATTTTATAAATCTAATGATAAAAATATTTGACATAGGTACCAAGTTGTATTTCCTTTTTCAGTACCAGTGCATTGAAGAACATTTTTCGATTAAACCTGACGCTCTACTTAGGACTTTTGACTGCTTGAATCTTCAGTTTTTTTACTCTTTGATCATAACATCACGCTTGTGAACCCTGAATGGTTAGG
This sequence comes from Diarsia dahlii, assembly GCA_949775195.1. NCBI lineage: Eukaryota > Metazoa > Arthropoda > Insecta > Lepidoptera > Noctuidae > Diarsia > Diarsia dahlii. The sequence goes on along the minus strand of OX459210.1, from coordinate 5,077,234 downwards.
CAATGTTTATTTTAACACCCACAACAACAGCACTGATCTAACAGCTTATAAAAGAAATAAATTATACAGGAGTGATGGATAGGTCTCCCATTAGATGGACCAATGACCTGGTGAAGGTTGCCGGGACCCGCTGGATGCGAAACTCACGGGATCGGTCAAAGTGGTGACACCTGGGGGAGGCCTATGTCCAGCAATGGACGTCTTTTGGCTGAAATGATGATGGATATTAATGTTGTTGGAGAGAGAGGAAGGCCAAAGAAAAGATGGATGGATTGTATGAGGAATGATATGAAAGAGAAAGGAGTAAATGATGCCGTGGTGTCTGACAGAGGAGAATGAAAGGAAAAACGTATGGCTCCGACCCATAATAGAATGGGACTAGGGCAGAAAGATGATGACCATGAAAAAGAAATCTTAAAATTCAAACAAGGTATATTTTTTCCGTATATTATTGTTAATATAACAATACCTTAAAAGTAGGTTAGCCACGACTAGATTAATTAATGCGTGAAGTGTTTGTTAAGTATTTTTATCCGCTTATGTAATTTTGCTGGTCTCTTTGGTAAGGCGCTTCGTCACTGGCGCATACCTACGCCAGTACGAGTATAATGCCGATCCTAGATTCAACATAGCATAACATCACGCCTGTAATCCCCGAAGGGTTATGCAGAGGTGTATCTAATAGTAGGTACCTACATCCACAATTTGTCAGTTAAGTTTAAGTCCCATGTAATAGGGGTCGAGCCTATATTGCCATCAAGCGAGCACGAATCGAGAGTGGATGCTACTCAGAAATTCGGAAAATCCCAATAACACTTTCCTCGAGCCAGGAGTCGAACCCAGGACTTCATGTATTAATGTAACAATCGAAGATTCATTTTTCTACATGAACAAGTGGTAGTCCCAATTGTTCAGACTCCAATACATGAAGCTACTACAATCTGTTAATTTTATGAAATTGATTTATTACTTTGGCTTTAAAGCATTAGGTTCAAGGTTGATTGGGAATATTGGATAGTTGCGAGTAGCTTGATGTACCCTATACCTACCTACCTATTGGCGTCTCGTGTCTGTACCATTACCTACTGGTTGTGCAATGTAATGCTCTGATATCCACTGACGTATACCTCGAATGTAAACTGTTACGATATGGGCCTCCCTCACCGGATGAGTATTCGCCTTCCGGGGTTCCGTACCCAAAGCACACCTCGGACACTCCATACAACGCCCGCAAAATAATTACCTATTACTACTACATAAACAAATAACGTTTGTGCACGACGTGCACGTGCAAATGTGTGCGTAAACTCTAGTAGGGTTATCGTAGCCTAAAAAATGGCGCGGAAAGTGCAACGGTCTGCGTCGCGAAAACCGAACGACGACTAATACGAGCGCGAGCCATTGCTCAAGTGGCGACGACGAATACCTCGAAGTGCGGGGTGAGGTGCGGTATATAATATGAGCGCGGGGAAGTGAGTGTCCCTTCTGTACGTAGTACTATTATGTATTCTGTGCCCAAAGAGTAAAAACGGGACACTATTACTAGGACTCCACTGTAAAATCAAAATCAAAAGTCATTTATTCAAACGAGGCTGATAATCAGCACTTTTCGAACGTCAAAACTTTACTTTACTTTACTATTTACATTTTTAAAAGAAGAGTCCCCCAAAACGCCCACCCATCGACACTTCCTAGTGTTTAGCTGGAAAGAAGAAGTGGCGGAACAAACTTCCCAGCACACATCTGTCTGTTAGGTTGGTTAGAGGAACCTGACTCGATACAATAGCAAGGTGTCAGTTAAAATTTAAGATTTACTACAGACACAATCAGTAATAATCAAAAGTATCTAACAATAAACAAAGTAAAATAAAATAATAAATACATAACGTATCAGTAAACTAATTTTGGAGAAAGAACATAAATAACAAACATTGTCTTGTGTTCAACTCAGCGACCAACTATTCTTATCATATAAGTAGTCGTAACGTAACGCATTATAAATGGTAAGTCTAGAAAAGAAGATGGCAGTTTATTAAAAAATGTTATCCCGAGCCCTACGAATGAACAGCAGATCGCAGGTCTGCTGGAAGAAATTTCTTTTGAAATAAGCAGTACCTTTGTGCTCTTCTATTTGTTATGTTTTTATCCTTTTTTTTTGTATTTTGTGTGTGCATAAATAAATAAATAAATAAAAAAATAAATAATGAATTAAGAACTTTGTGAAGCCGGTGAAAAGGAGCGCGTAGTTTATGCTTATTTCTAGTGTTAAAGTTGTGGATATCACTGTTTTTAGTGTAGGTACAGGTGGATATTTTGTCTAATATATAAAATGTTGGCAAAGATGTACTGAGAAGCAACCGTGAGAATACCAATCTCCTTAAAAAAATCTCTGAGGGAAACTCGGGCACCCAGCTGATAAATTGCACAAACCGCTCGCTTCTGCAGAACAAATATATTTTGAATATCAGCAGCTTTGCCCCACAGCAGAATACCGTAGGACATAACGCTGTAAAAATAACTAAAGTAGACTAACCGTGCTGTATCAACGTCAGTGTATTGTCTTACTTTTCTGACGGCGTATGCGGCCGAACTTAGCCTTCCCGCTAGGCTTGATGTGAACCCCATTGTAATTTTGAATCTACTGTTATGGCCAGAAATACAGCAGAGTCGGCAGTTTCCACGTATGTCTACGTCTGTCTGTCTCATGAACCATGATAGCAGGCTAGACAGTTGTTTTCATAGATGATGAAATTCTGTTGCCACTATAACGACAAATACCTAATATAAAGGTTAAGGTTAAATAGTAGGTATAGCTAATGTTGTATAGATAATGGTACGGAACCCTTCGTGCGCGAGTCCAACTCGCACTTGGCCGGTTTTATGTGTCTCTGTTAGCACCTCGCTTATCTCTGACTCTCTGTACTGACCGTAAGGTAGCGTTCGTAGCGCCTCGCGTAGATCTCAACGGAACTTGAGTGACCACTAGACCACATTTGACACACTTATGTTTAACTGTGTTAGTACACAAGTGCTGATGATAGATGGCGCTGTTAATAATAATGCCTGTTTTACTTACAGTCTTACACTATACGATCTGAAAATTTTTATAAGCTGTGTAGTGAAATAGTACATTATGGTACAAGTTTGTAATGTTGGTGATTACCGCCGAGGCGCCATTGAGACCCGAGCCGTCAGGTGAGGGTCTTAAGATAGCTGAGGACGGTAATCATCAATACACACGTGTATCATACGACGTTTTTCAACACACTTGTGAAGAAAATAATACTAAAAAGTCATCGTCAACAGTTAGAGCGAGTTCTGAATTTTTTTTCACAATAGCAGGAAAAAATTATCGGTTTTCCTATGCGCGCGCATCTACAGTTCGACCAACTTATCTGTGCAGGCGGGAAAACACGGAACTAAAATAAATGTACTAAGTTTGACGTAACGATGCATATTTCTTGACCAGTGGCGCCACCATGAAATTCAAACTTAAAATGGTCATACTGTAACAATGACAATCGACCATAGACTAAAAGAATGAGGTTAATTTATTTAAAAAAAAAAGTTATATTTATAATATTACAAAAGTTATTTTATTGGAGTGAAAGTTTCATTTATTAAAAACGTACAAGTTAAATTTATCTATGTAAATAATTCAAAGTTGCATGAAATGAGCAAGCACTAGGTACCTACATTAATTTATTTTTACTATTGAACACGATCTTTTTTGTATCGAAACTTTTTTAAGAACATAGCAACTCAACCAATAAAATTAAAAAAAAAAAACGGTATTACCCGGTTAATTTGAAAATGCTCTGTTTACTCACTCGCATAAAATTTGCAGTAAGGTACTAACTTTACTTTGTAGTGATAATTCTATAATGCACTAGTGTATAATATTATTATGCACGTGTTAGTTATAGTTCGGTTTATGGCCCTAAGAACGATGTAAAAAGGCTCACTTTACGAGCAAGTGTGTTGAAAAAAATATTATAGCAACCACTAGCAAAGAATGCAACAATAAAAAGTTACTCAGACCAACTTTGACCCTATTACCCTATATTTGATACCTTTCAGATTTCAGACTAACATAAAAATGAAAAAACAACCGACTACAAAAACACCAAAAAGTGAAAAATAAACTTCAAAAGAAAAATCAGCTTCTGAAGTCGGTGACATTTGTTTGTTTGATTTGGCTTTTTTGCCACCGACTTCAGAAGCTGATTTTTCTTTTGAAGTTTATTTTTCACTTTTTGGTGTTTTTGAAGTCGGTTGTTTTTTTTTGCAAAAAAGTTTTTTTTTTTTTTCATTTTTAGTTGTGTATCATATACAAATATTTACTATGAAACCTATGCTTGTATAGCGTCAGAAAAAGCACGAAACACGTAATACGTGCCTATGTTTGAGGGTTACCCTCGATTTCTCTGGGATTCCATCACCAGGATCTGGTACCACTCTTGAAATTATCTCCGTTCTAATAAGAAAAGAATCATCAAAATTGGTTCATAAACGACGAAGTTATTCGCAAACACACATAAAAAAACGAACGAAAAATGTTCATAAATTATAAAAAAATGGTCATAAAATGAAAAGTACTAGGCCAAACCATGCTAAATTTTTATGGGACCAAATGGCAACTATTCCGCATCAAACTAAAAAAGAATCACGTAAATCGGATCATAAATCGCAGCGTAATCGGTGTACATAAATAGAAAAAAAAAAAAACACACCGATCGAATTGAGAACCTCCTCCTTTTTGGGAAGTCGGTTAAAAATACAATTTCTGCAACGTACGAAGATCGCGTCAAGAACACAAGACGATAAACTGACGCGAAGGAAACAGATGACATACGCGCGTCGTTAGACGCAGTCGTCGTCACAAGTCGTAGTCTGAGGTCGTGGAATGGGGCGTTATAATAATATACGGATAATTATGTCGGCGGTTCGAGAAGTGCAACATTTTGAACATGCCGCCGATTGTTACCGGACTAAATGTAACTGGTTAACGTGTATTTAAGTAGGCTATAGTAAAGTGAGTCTAAAGTTATGACTAACGACACCTACGTTGAATATGGGCAGGGGAAAGACGATGAACAATGCTGTAAGCAAAAGGGAAACGTAAGTGAGTGGGCTAGCCTGGTTTCAAAACCAGGATCATACCCTTACCACTTTAGTAGATGCGACCTTGTGACTGTTGAGTTCCGGCAAGACTAAAACTCAGAACTCTATCTATACGCAGAACAGACTGTGCGTCAGAACACATCACGACAATTTCATAGAAATGTTTACAAAATAATACTTAGTAGTGATCTATCACTGATTAATTCTGTGGTAATTCTTGTTAGCTAGGCGCCTAGGTCAATATCAGGGTTCAGATTTTATTGATACTAGTTGGAATTTGAATGGGTAGAATCCCTCTAAACAGAACGGAGCAAAAATATGTTTTTAAGTTGCACCTAGTATTTTTTTTGCTCATCGAAGAAGGATTTGCAAATTTTCTTCTTTATCCTGTGGTTAGTGCCTAACTTTGTGTCAGAGGAGCCTCTGACTTGGCTTTATATGCGTCAAGAAATACTCGTATCTCTCAGGTATGCTGGTTTTCTCACAATATTTTTTCCTTCACCGAAGCAAATGATAACAATAGAATACGCACAAAAATCCGAAAAATCAGAGGTGCCTTGGGCTCGGCACGAGACCTATGACTTGGCAGTTCGTCGGTCACACTGCTGTCACTGCTATTGCCGTCGGGTTGAAGTGTGTGAAGGCTTCAAGATGATGCTGCTGAGACGGGAAGAGGGCAAATGTTGTTGTAGGCACGTGTGATGGTGCCCTTCTTCGTCAAGATCTCGGCGACTCTGTTCTGCCCATCTGACCCTGGTTTCACGGCGACGATTCTGCCCAGCAGCCACAGAAGAGGAGGGAGATTGGCGTCTCTGACTAAGACCATGGTGCCAGTCTTCAGGTCATGCCCGGTCTGCCTTTTGGTTTTCTGTTGTAGAAGAGATATGTACTCATTAGTAAACCGTTGCCAGAAATGTTGACGTAGCTTCTCAATTCGCTGGAAGCGATGAAGCCGCTGGATGTTGCAGTCGATCATTTGAGGACTAGGAACTGACGTGAGTGGTCGTCCGATCAGGAAATGTGAAGGGGAAAGGTAAGAGAGATCAGATGGATCAGTGGATAAAGGAGTTAAGGGTCTGGAATTTAAAATGGCCTCAATCTGAATGAGACATGTTGAAAGCTCTTCATATGTCAAGTGAGTTAGACTCATGACTCGACGTAACAAATGTTTGGTGGATTTTACTGCTGCCTCCCATATACCACCAAAGTGTGGGGAGTAGGCAGGAATGAATTTAAATTCAATGCCTTTGTTTGCAATTTCTGACGCTATGTGACTCGATGAAGCTTTTAAGAAGCGTGAAAGCTCATTGAAAGCTCCCACGAATGTAATGCCGTTGTCGGAGTACACGCGCTGAGTTTGGCCCCGACGACTGATAAATCGGCTGAAGGCCGCAAGGAAAGCTTCCTTGGTGAGGTCGGTGACCAGCTCCAGGTGCACAGCTCTGACTGCAAAGCAGACAAAAACACAAATATAAGATTTTGATAGCTTACATCCTCTACCACCACGATTGGCTATCAGCACTGGCCCGGCGTAGTCAAGCCCTGTATTCAAAAAAAGGGTATTCGAGATTCGTCCTATCAGTTGGTAGGTTGCCCATGACGACCTGAACAGGTTGGGCTTTAAATCGAGTACAACGAACACAGGTACGCACTATCTGCTTAGCTAAGTTTCTGCCAGCTAATGGCCAATAGTTGAGTCTAATGTGTGCTAGAAGTAGTTGAGGTCCTGCATGAAGAAGTGTTTTGCGTTCTTTTTCGAATATGATTTTTGTTAAGACATGTTTACTACATAATAAAATAGGGTGTTTAATATCGTAGCTGTAATTAGAGTTATTAAGACGCCCACCAACGCGTATTAAGTTGTCTGAACCGATAAAAGGAGAAAGACTAATCAATCGGTTCTTTTTATGTAAGGTTTGATTAGTTTTAAGACATTTGTATTCCTCAGGGAACATTTCCTGCTGAGAAATCTGTAATATAAGATTTTGTGATGTCTGTAATTCTGAATATGTTAAGTTAGATGTGTTTTTATGAGAGCTGTGCACCTGGAGCTGGTCACCGACCTCACCAAGGAAGCTTTCCTTGCGGCCTTCAGCCGATTTATCAGTCGTCGGGGCCAAACTCAGCGCGTGTACTCCGACAACGGCATTACATTCGTGGGAGCTTTCAATGAGCTTTCACGCTTCTTAAAAGCTTCATCGAGTCACATAGCGTCAGAAATTGCAAACAAAGGCATTGAATTTAAATTCATTCCTGCCTACTCCCCACACTTTGGTGGTATATGGGAGGCAGCAGTAAAATCCACCAAACATTTGTTACGTCGAGTCATGAGTCTAACTCACTTGACATATGAAGAGCTTTCAACATGTCTCATTCAGATTGAGGCCATTTTAAATTCCAGACCCTTAACTCCTTTATCCACTGATCCATCTGATCTCTCTTACCTTTCCCCTTCACATTTCCTGATCGGACGACCACTCACGTCAGTTCCTAGTCCTCAAATGATCGACTGCAACATCCAGCGGCTTCATCGCTTCCAGCGAATTGAGAAGCTACGTCAACATTTCTGGCAACGGTTTACTAATGAGTACATATCTCTTCTACAACAGAAAACCAAAAGGCAGACCGGGCATGACCTGAAGACTGGCACCATGGTCTTAGTCAGAGACGCCAATCTCCCTCCTCTTCTGTGGCTGCTGGGCAGAATCGTCGCCGTGAAACCAGGGTCAGATGGGCAGAACAGAGTCGCCGAGATCTTGACGAAGAAGGGCACCATCACACGTGCCTACAACAACATTTGCCCTCTTCCCGTCTCAGCAGCATCATCTTGAAGCCTTCACACACTTCAACCCGGGGAATATGTTCCGGATCGTCACATCGCGCCGGCCAGTAGGATCGCGACACATGATCCTACGTCACCGCAGCGCCCCACCTACCGCTAGGTCGTTGACCATATGTGGGCACACACGATACTCGCTCACCGTCTCTTACCGTGCGCATACATCGGCCATTTACTTTTTTGTACCCACTAAACCAGATTACATATAGTCTTCATATCGCAAAACAGAAGTTTTATTTAGTCGAGACCACCAGCATCACAACTGGAGCTTGACACTCAAACAGTATTTGAAACTAATTTTTATTTCTAATGTTTGCAATGCGAAGGAACTAGGGAATCGGAGAATAATGGGGTGCTATAATTATAGTCACGGTGACATGTTTTCTTCGCAGGAACTGTCACAAGTAGCTACAACACGCGCGTCGCGGAACGATCACGCACACTCTACGCATTTCCTTTTATTTGTTTTCTGCGCTGATGCAGTTGCGTGTCGCTTGAACGCGTAGTTCGTGGCCAAGTGGTAATGATTTCATACGGAACGCTAAAAAGTGCGTATTACAAAAAAATAAGGACAGAAAAATCAGGTCTATTTATAGAAACGTTCATATTTTAATAACATCACACCTTCTTACGTAAAGTTGGTTAAGTATTTAGAATATTCTGGATTTTGTGGTAAGTGTATTGACCGTTCTACTCTTTAGAACAAGGTTGCCGATAAGGTTACTGAGTGTGTTGACCCACAAAATGTGACTTTTGCTTTCAATCACAATAAGAAAGACGGCCAATTCTATTTCCGAAGTTACTTTAGACATTGTAGACCAAATTTTTTTAAACTAGCACTTCGCCCGCGACTTCGTCCTCAAAAAATGTGATAATGCGGCTATTTACCTACATGTTATAAATCTCAGACCAAGAAAAAAAGGAAGACGAGACATTGTCTACACACATAGAGAAAAAGTTGACTCACTTTTGATGTTCGTGGCGCGCCGTCTTCCTTTTTTTGTTGGTCTGAGTTATAAATATAATTTATAGCCCATATCAGCCACGAACAATGTAGCTTTCTGCCAGTGAAAGATTTTTTAGAATTGGTTCATTAGTTCCGGAGATTACCTTCTATAAACAAACTTACAAACAAACCAACTTTTTTAATATTAGTATTGATAAAAAATAAAGTTTATAGTCAAAATCTAACTAAGTGTGACAGAATTTTCGGTTGTCGTATCTGTAATAATATAATTATAGTAACGACTATTGTCACAAAAAAGCGTCTTTTTGGAATTTGGTTGTTTTTAGAGTTCCTTACCTCAAAAGGAAAAAACGGAACCCTTATAGGATCACTCGTGTGTCTGTCTGTCTGTCCGTCCGATCATCCATCCCCCCTTATCTCCGAAACTACTGGGCCTAAAATTCTGAAAAAAATACAGAAATTAGTTCAACACGTATAGATTACAGGAAGTACGGAACCCTTCATGTCATGTGTAAGTCCGACTTGCACTTGGCACGTTTTTTTTCCACGTTCGAGTTTTTCCCACATTTATGAATAAATTATATGTTACGTATCGAAATAGAATTAAAGTAAATGATTTATTCTCTAGTTTCCCACAACATTCAATAGACGGATACAAATGATTATTATTTAAAACTAAATTATTATTAAGTTATAGTGTTTATATGAATAGTTTAGTAATTTAACAAATTTCGGAAATTGTGCAGATATATGTAATTCCTAGTTTTAAGTGTAATGTTTGTATTAGCTGTAAGTTTCCCGAAGAGAATAAAACAAATAAAATAAAATAAATGAAATATAATTGATTAAATTCGTAGTACACACGGCTACACATCAAGCTATACAAAACCAGTTAATCTTGGCCTCACTTTACTTGATCTTTTCGCACAATGAACGATCAGATTATACTGGTTTTGTATAGCTTGATGTGTAGCCGTGTGTACCTTCGTTTGAACTGAAAATAGAGAAAACGAAGTTTCAAGACATTTTTTAAGACATCAGCTACATCGATTTTGCATTTTAAACCCCCGAAAATCGCTATTACAGACGGATGGCCGATGGGGTCGAAATATACTGGAGTGGCGGAAGACATTGCGTTGGAAGACCTCTCACTAGGTGCACCAATGGCCTGGTGAAGGTGACGGGGATCCGATGGAAGCGAGACACACGGGACCAGTTAATGTGGTGCCTCCTTACTTGGGGGAGGCCTATGTCCAGCAGTGGACGTTTTTCGGCTGAAATTAATGAATTAAAACTTCTGTAATGTAACTTTCATAGAAATTCTTACAGTCGTTTTCGAGTGATTACAAATACTGTTTATTTAGAAGAATGGGATTGGTATGAGTAAAGAGTAACCTATACTACTTGGCTATGAACATTTCGCTCAAGCGACACGCGACTACATCAGCGGGGAAAACAAATGAATATAGCGCGCATGGTCGTCTGCGACGCGCATGCATCGCGAATTTAGCCGGTCATAGACGAAAGGTTATGCATGACGTGCATGACAGTTATAAATGTGCATGCCAAACTGCGACCTTCAGGCAAAATCGAGTTCCTTAGAGAACATCATAATATACGTGCTGCCGTCCTTTCACTAGAAAGCCGTTAAGTGCCAAAAGTAGTTTTCGAGAAAATAGCGAAAAATGCGCAAACCGTTGCTTCTAAAAAATTTGATGGGTAACTTATTGTAGTGTAAAAGAAAGTACCTATTATGCTGTATCAAAAAGTAAAAAATTACCATTTGCGGGTTGCTTTCTAGTGATAGGACGGCAGTGTGTAACTGCAAACCTATCGGTTGGCTCATGACATTTTAGCTGAGTATCGAACCCAGAATGACGAGGCAGTTACAGTTAGACAGTTTAAATAAATCTGTGAAACAATATCAGGTAAAAAGTCTACCAAACTGCAAATTAGTTTGTAGTCAGCGCATTAAAACACTTGATCAAGGTCGACAAGACAACAAATCCACTTTAGTGGCTTTAGCATGTAAATTATGCTTACGAAATAGAATTTTGTACATATTGGACAAAGAACATTAGACTAGACACGAACCCATTAATAACTAACCGATAAGCCAAGACGTAGTGAGAACATCACAATTAATTAGTCTCGTGACCACAGCCTCCGACACTCTCAAATGTTTGGCCAAATATAAAATCAGAATCAACGATATTCGCAGTGAAATCCAATATAACATTAACTCTAGTACTTATCCAGTCAACAATAAACGTTTAACGACATATATATACGAGCGCCACACACAGTGCGGTAGTGGTGGCCGAGGCGTGAACACTTACCCAACAAGTGACGAACGAACGAAAATGAATACACTGGCCGCTTATACTATCGGGTGTCTCCTTATCACACTCGACGCACGCCTCATTCCGGATAACTACAGCAAAGAAAGAAGAGCTTTATTGGACGAAGAAACACTCACAGCCGTTGGCGGAAAACAAAATTTGAATGAAGACGAAACAATAGCAAATGATATCTTGACCAGATGGAAGTTGAAAGAACTAAATCTTTCATACACCAATCCACAGCATTTCAACTTCTCAAAACACTACTTTTCGTACAAGAAAGATATCGAACATTCGAAAGTGTATCAAATAATCAGAAAAATGCCGAAAGGTGCAGTGTTACACGTGCATAGCTCGTTAATGTTACATCCAGATGTGCTAGTGACGTTGACTTATGAGGACTACTTATATGCGTGTTACGTGAACGATGATTTAAGATTCCATTTCTCGCAGACGACCCCAGAACGACCTTGTCCGTCTGAGTGGGCTCTTGTTAGTGATCTCAGGAATTCTTCCGGCGATCCAGTTGCTTTTGATTCTCAATTGAAGAACCACTTTACACTTTACAAAGATGACGGCGAAGATTACGACTTTGTTGACATCAACACGGTTTGGCAGAGATTTAACAAAGTTTATTATACAATTAAATCACTCATTGCCTACAGGCCGGTAAGAGAAAAATACTGGTACGAGACGCTCAAGCAGTTTTACAAAGACAACGTAATGTATATCGAGATCCGCACAGGGTTACAACACTTATATGAATTAGATGGCACGAAACACAGCCAGAAGTACTTAGTGGAACTATTCAAGAATGTTACTGATAACTTTATTGAGAAGCATTCAGACTTCGTCGGTGTTAAACTGATTATCACAAAACACAGAGTTCTAAGTATAGATCAGGTACTAGAAGCTTTAAATTTGACAAGAAGACTTAAAGCAGAAATGCCAGATATGATAGCGGGATTTGATCTTGTTGGTCAAGAAGACATTGGCAGACCATTGACAGATTTCCTTCCTATATTATCTGAGGCTAAAGACGATATAAACTTCTATCTACACGCTGGGGAGACTGCCTGGCTCGGAACCTCAGCCGACGAGAATTTGGTGGATGCAATTCTTCTGGGTTCCAAGCGGATTGGACACGGCTACGCTCTGACGAAGCACCCGAGTCTAATGTCAGCTGTGATCAAACGAGACATTGCTTTGGAAGTGAATGTGATATCAAATGTGGTGTTATCTTTAGTGCACGATGTAAGAAACCATCCGTTAGCTTCGTATCTAGCGCTGGGTCTACCTGTCGTGCTGTCCAGTGACGACCCCGGCGCGTGGAGCGCGGAGCCCCTGTCTCATGACTTCTTCGTGGCGTTCATGGGAGCTGCAAGTAAGCATGCTGACTTGAGACTGCTGAAACAGCTTGCTCTCAACTCCATCAAGTATAGCGCGTTAGAGGATGAAGGTAAAACGAGACTATTTAATGTTTTCAACGATCAATGGAACAAGTTTGTGAAAGATGTGATTTCTGATGAGTCGTTATTAGATACTAGTGTTTCGTGATTTTGTTAAAAGATTGTAGTGTGAATGACTTTTAATTGTTGCGGAAGTCCGCAATTTCTCGCCTGATAAGCTGTACATATTAAGATAAGTAGTAAATAGATTTGTCATAAATAGATTTGTTTGTGTACAGTCACGAGCACCGACTTATAAGAGTGATTTTCTCCTAATCTTATGATTGTAACTTTATGTACGTACTTACATACTATTTTGGCACCCATAAAATGGTTGTTTCGCTAGAAAATCACTTTTAAATATTCGTAAATGTATTAAGTACTCGTGAAGTTGTGACTGTGTAAGTGAATTTTGATAATGTGTATGTGTTAGATAAATAATTGCAAAATTAAAATAATGCCATTCAATCGACTACTTACATTTTTATTACTAGAAAGTCGTATGTCAAATTAAGCTGAATTCTCATTGTACGAGAAACAGCTTAAACTAAATGATGCCGAGGTAGTGGTGGATATTGTATAGCAAGATGTTTCACCGTAGTGTATCTCATTTCCTAACAAAAATATTATATTATAGTGATCGTCAGATAATTTATTGTAAGTTTATAGCGTAAACACAAACACGGTTGATGTTTGTAAATAATTGTGTTTATGTGTGCAAAACACAAAAATATGAATAATCGTAATAATATTGATTACGGAAATAAATTAGTATTTTAGACAAAGTGTAAGAGTGAAATCTTGATACTGACCGACTTCATGATACGTTTTTGTTGATGTTTACAGCTGTTTTTTTGAAATTGTTCCCCAGTTTAAAGCAAAACTGTTAGCCTGTATGTATCATGTCACTGTTGGGCAAAGGCCACCCCTCATGACCTCATAGGAGATGGCGGGACAAAAGATTTTGAGGTCAAAACAATCATCACCCCACTCCTAGAGTGGAGGGCCTGAGTCTCTGCAGTGGGAACATTATAGGCTGATGATTATGATGATTGTTTTGTTCAAAAATTCGAATACATGAATTTTTTGGTTCTAAAACATGCCGCCGGTTTCCTATAGATGTTTTTCTTCACCGTTTTGAGAGCAGTGATAATGAAATAAGTTACACAATGAAATGCACCTGACTGGCCCCACCCGCCTAACTTCCGCCAATTATTTTATCAAAACCAAACATTTGTGGTAATCAATGCCAGCTATTGATTACCTACCACAGTTGGGCTGTTGTACTTTTAATTTAATACTTTAATAGTTAAGTAAATTATGTTTTACTGTTTCTGAAAAGCCTAACATCAATACACAAGAAATGCATTAAAACAGTTACAATTTATACACGTCGTCTTTTATTTACGTACCTACCAATAATAAAACAATAAATTAACTGGGATGACTTATTGTCATGAATCTTTAATAATATAATTATTATGAACACAATTAATTAAGAAGAAAATGATGTCATGAGGTCAGGCTTCACTTAGACTGACCTTGCTGAGAGCTTCTTCAGACGCGTAGTATTCTTATCCGGCGTGCTTATTATGAGCATGATGATGATGTGGAAAAGAGATGGAGCCAGACACCCTGTATAGCTCTGTCGCTTTTCCACACTGGAATAAGAATAAAGCAAGACTGCTTTTTACCCGACTACGGCAAAGCCAAAGGAGGGTTATGATTTTGACTGGCTATGTATGTATGTATGTATGTATGTATGTTTGTATGTATGTATGTATGTATGTGTGTATCTTCATCTGTTCCCTCATAGCTTCTAATCTACTTATCGGAACTCGACATATGAGGTATCGTTAGAACCGTCTTAATTTTCCGCTGAACATAGGCTACGTGACGTGTCACAAAAAGCGATTTGGCGCCCTCTAGCGGACAAAAAGTCAAGAGTAAAAAAAATATTTAACACCAAAATTGTTTAAATAAAAAAAGTAAAAAACTAAAACCCGACTACGACAAAAAAAACGACGCTGAAAAAGTATGAAACAAGATTTTCAGGATAGAACAAAAAGAAAAGCCGTAGTCACACGGTATTAAAGTGTTTAGGTTGGTACCTATAACGTGTGACTACGGCTTTTCTGTTTGTTCTATCCTGAAAATCTTGTTTCATACTTTTTCAGCGTCGTTTTTTTAGACTTTCTGGTAGTTGTAGGTACCAGGTGTGTGATCGTGGACGAGGCGAAAGGAGTATGTCACAGGAGTATGTAATAGTCATAGCAGGTGTCAGCAACATTGAAGGGGCAAGAGACGACGCCTGTCGGGGCTCGGGTTAATTGAAAGATACCACGGCCCCGAGCACAAAGGGCTAAGAAGGAACATGTGTGGTTTTTAGTCAGTAGAAGTCTAACACTCCCTTTCGTGAGCGGAAGGGAGTGTAATTTGATGATTTCCCACCCTCGAAAAAATAAAACACACTTTCTGTGAAATTCATTTCAAAACCCAGTAACAGTTTTCGTAAACCGTCGGGCCTGCGGACCGTGTGTGTCTCTGTGTTTTGGAGTTTAGAACTTCCACCAACTTCCAAACTCCGAGCAGGTAAGTTGTGACAGGGGTCCATATTGACTCACCTAAAGTTCTTTATCCGAAATTGTTCTTCCTAACGATTTGTAATCCGAATGATCACTCTTCCTAAAATTTTTCATCCTAAAGTTTTCATTCATACTATTTGTAGTCCTACCGACGATGTTCATAACACTCATGTTTCCGAAAATTGGAATTCATAATATCATTAGTGTAAATATATTTAAACTCCTACTGTTTTTTATCCTAACGCTTTTATTCCTAAACATAATTACCATAATATTTTCACTCATACAACTGTTTAGAATGATTAAAGGTCGTTTCACTGATTTTTGTCTTGAAATAAAATAAATGAATGAAATTCAGGTCAGAGTGTCGTCTTGGGGGCACTATGAAAAAAATACTTAGAAAAATTTCGCGACCAATTTCGAGGTAGCGCTCGCCGGCCGCTGCCGCGGCACCGCTCGCTTCGCTCGCTCGGCTCGCGCGTAGTTGGTCACAGTTCTAACCTAACCTAACCTATGGATATCTTTGCATAGTATATAAGGTCCCATTAAAATAGGTGGACAAATTTTAACACAGTGTTTAGTAAGCCTAACTAAAGACATCTAAACAAAAAAAAACACTATAGGTATATAAAGTGATTTTATTTTGACTTAAAATAATAAATTGCCGGCACTCTAGAACAAACTCATCCTATAAAAGTAGGTATTTTATTTCTTATTCTTATATTTTTTTTGCTATTGTCCTTATTTTAGCGGTCTGAATGATTTCTAAAATTTTGTCCACCTATTTTAATGGGACCTTTTATAATACTGATTATTATGAATAAAAAGTAATATAAACAAAAAAAAAAGATATGACTTTGAATAATAGTGTAAAAGATGGTTATGTTGAGAAAATATAGGAAAACAAATAATAGTGTAATAGATGTTTATTGCTACAGACATTATGAAGTTGAATGCTTCGGAATTAAAACATTAGAGACAGAGAAGTTAGGAATTGCGATTGTTAGGATGAAAAATGTTAGGAAGAACATTTTCGGATTTCCAATTATCGGAGTTGAAATTTTAGGTGAACTTTGGCGCACCCGTTGTGACAGCCCTTTATCTCGGAAAGTTGTCCTCTGCCTAATCTCTCCCCGGTCGTGTCTGATTGCCGTACAACGTACTATGAGAGAACAAGCAAATTACCTAAAATACCATAGATATTATAATAAAGTAATGTTTAATACGCACCAAGCTCACTTTTTCTCTATACTGTTAAATCCGGATATTAGTTACAGGTTAATGTCCGATGATTTAGGATAAGATAATAATAATATGATATATATATTAAAAAATATATATTGTTACAGGTTTTGTATTTGTACTTTGTACCTTCTGTTACTAGCTAGTTTAAAATTCTTTTGTAATCCGTGGAAAACGTAGTGGGTAGTTAGTTGTTTAAGAATGTCAGTTTTAAGATATTATGTTTAATTTTTATTGTGCTACTGTTTGTTTTTCCTTAAATAAATAAATAAATAAAACAAGAACCGATTGTGCACAAAATAACCTAATTACAATTTTACCCGAAAAGGGAATCGTACGATCATCAATCGTGTTACAATCAAAAGTGACTTAATATCATCATCTTTCTTATCCCATTCTATTTGTGGTCGTCGCAACACGTTTTATTCTTCCATTCTTCCCTGTTAGACGTCACGGTGGCATTAACTCCTTTCTCATTCATAATTATCATTGTATTACTCACACAATCCATCCATCTTTTCTTCAGCGTTCAGAACCACTATATCCCGTTTTGCAATTATCGAATGTGACGCAATAGGCACCTACTCATCTGTTTACAAATTCATTGAAATTAACCTATTTGCAAAGGTCAACTAATCCATACTAATATTATAAATGCGAAAGTAACTCTGTCTGTCTGTTACTCAATCACGCCTAAACTACTTAACCAATTTGCATGAAATTTGGTATGGAGATATTTTGATACCCGAGAAAGGACATAGGCTACTTTTTAATAAAAAAAACTTTATTCAAAGGGTCAAAGGGGTTGAAACGGGGGTACGAAAATATTACTTTTGGTCGCGATAACCGGCATCGGTAGCGATAACCGACATCTGCGCAGTTGAAACCGCGGGCATCAGCTAGTACAATTATAAGTCATGACAAACAACCTTGTTCTTAATGCCAAGAAAACTAAAATATTAAGTTTGCTTTACCCAATGTTAGAAATCTAGGTCCCAATATTATCCTCGCCAATCAGGAGCTGCCGACTCTGCTGTATTTCTGGGCATAACAGTAGATTCAAAATTACAATGGGGTTTACACACAGGGTTTACACATATCAAGCCTAGCGGGAAGACTAAGTTCGGCCGCATACGCCGTCAGAAAAGTAAGACAATACACTGACGTTGATACAGCACGGTTAGTCTACTTTAGTTATTTTCACAGCGTTATGTCCTACGGTATTCTGCTGTGGGGCAAAGCTGCTGATGTTCAAAATATATTTGTTCTGCAGAAGCGAGCGGTTCGTGCAATTTATCAGCTGGGTGCCCGAGTTTCCCTTAGTGTTTTTTTTAAGGAGATTGGCATTCTCACGGTTGCTTCTCAGTACATCTTTGCCAACATTTTATATATTAGACAAAATATCCGCCTGTACACTAAAAACAGTGATATCCACAACTTTAACACTAGAAATAAGCATAATAGATAGGTATATAGATATAAGATAGGTATAGAAATAATACCAACTTAATATTAAGCAAAGCGCTCTTCCTCTCTTTAATTATTTTATATAGAAAATTGCTGTGCCCGACAGGGTCCATAATTGTGTCTGAAATGATTGTAACTGTAAAAATGTACATTATGGATTGCAATAAATGATTAGAATTTGAAATTTGAAAAATTAACTACGCGCTCCTTTTCACCGGCTTCACAAAGTTCATAATTCATTCGTAGGGCTCGGGATAACGTTTAATAATAAACTGCCATCTTCTTTTCTAGACTTGCCATTTAATGCGTTTATAGCCAAAGTTAAATCTAATCTTTGTTTAAAAGCTTACTATTCTATTAACGACTAAGTACTTAGATTATATGAATAGTTGGTCGCTGAGTTGAACACAAGACAATGTTTGTTATTTATGTTCTTTCTCCAAAATTAGTTTACTGATACGTTATGTATTTATTATTTTATTTTACATTGTTTATGGTTATATACTTTTGTTTATTACTGACTAGCTTTTCCCGGCATGCGTTGCAATGCTCTTTTTCCTACCCTACCTACCTGCTACCCTACCTACCTACTACCCTACCTACTACCCTACCTACTACCCTACCTACTACCCTACCTAATACCCTACCTACTACCCTACCTACTACCCTACCTACTACCCTACCTACTACCCTACCTACTACCCTACCTACTACCCTACCTACCTACTACCCTACCTACTACCCTACCTACTACCCTACCTACTACCCTACCTACTACCCTACCTACTACCCTACCTACCTACCTACTACCCTACCTACCTACCTACTACCCTAGCTTAAAAAAAAAAAAAAAAAGTATACTATGTCCTTCTCCTGGTCCTTAGCTACCTCCCTACCAATTTTCAGCTAAATCCGTCCAGCCGTTCTTGAGTTATAAATGGAGTAACTAACACGACTTTCTTTTATATATATAGATAGATTGTGTCTGTAGTACTCTGTAGTAAATCTTAAATTTAACTGACACCTTGCTATTGTATCGAGTCTGGTTCTTTTAGCCAACCTAACAGACAGATGTGTGCTGGGAAGTTTGTTCCGCCACTTCTTCTTTCCAGCTAAACACTAGGAAGTGTCGATGGGTGGGCGTTTTGGGGGACTGTCTTAGAAAAATGTAAATAGTAAAGTAAAGTAAATTTTTGACGTTCGAAAAGTGCTGATTATCAGCCTAGTTTGAACAAATGACTTTTGATTTTGATGTCTTATCTCATAAATACTTAATATTAATTTGTAATTCATCTGTCTAGCCTTTTTCCGAAAACTCTCTACTATATCTGTATACTAAAATACCAGTATTTTACATGGAGTGACTGACCATCTGACCTCCACAACCCAATTAGTTCTGGGTAATAATATAATATGATACCCCCTGGTAAGGCTAGTTGTCAGACTTTCTGACCACTAACTACCTCTAGCGACTGTCAGTCAATGCCTGCTTCCACAAATCGCAAATCGTGAAATCACATTATGTAGCATTAAGTACAAACCTCAGTGGTTTAGTAATGCTATTCTGCTTAAACAAATGTAATAATTTTTTGTAAATGGTAAATAAATGAAAAAAAAAAAAAACATTTTTTGTGTTATGTTTAAGTCCCGTAGTATAATAGAGGGCGAGCCTTTGCCATCAACCAATCCAGACTCCGTTGTGGCCGCTACTGAAAGATACCTGCTGGAATAACCCAATAACACTTTGCCTGACCTGGGAATCGTACCCAGAACCTCTTGCACAGTAGTCATGCTTGTGAACAGTAGACCAACGAGGTATTTACACGAGACAGGTAGGTACACCTCTCCCTAAACCTTCGGGGATTAATAAATCGTCATGTTATGATGATAATATCAAGAAAATAAACATGATTTCCTAGCATCTTTGAAAGCGTTACACGACATTGCAAAACGTAAACCCATAACAAAAATGTACGTGATCTATTCAAATATTGTGATTAAATTTTTTTGCTGTCGTAGTATTAAATTCATGTCTTTTTTTCTTTGGCTTATTAATGTCCTAGACGTTTCGAGTCCGTTTATTGTGTGTAATACCTACTCCATTTCAAGAATAGTTTTCGAAACGTGTTAAGATTGATTGATGCTAGGTAGACCAGGATGGCTAAAACTGTGACGAAACGCGCGCTAGCCGAGCGAGCGGAGCGAGCGGTGCCGCGGCAGCAGTGTGCGAGCGCTACTTCCAAATTGCTCGCAGAATGTTTTCACCATTGTCTAATTATATTATCCATTAAACATAAGGTTTTGCAGCGATTTGTTTCTGTGAATAACTTTTGTAGCCCAACAATATTAATAAATGTCGTCATTTAGGACATTCGATACTCTGTACTTCGATAATTAGGTCATTAGATGATTATTGATTGATTTGATGTCACTCCTTTTGTGCTCCTCCACCTGAAGGAGCAAGTGGTTAATAAGCTTGAGCTGCTTTTGCCTAGGTTAGTCTGGGGATAGTCTCTTGATCATCACAACATGACTTTGGGTTTATGTAAGTAGGTAGGGTAGTAGGTAGGGTAGTAGGTAGGGTAGTAGGTAGGGTAGTAGGTAGGGTAGTAGGTAGGGTAGTAGGTAGGGTAGTAGGTAGGGTAGTAGGTAGGGTAGTAGGTAGGGTAGTAGGTAGGGTAGTAGGTAGGGTAGTAGGTAGGGTAGTAGGTAGGGTAGTAGGTAGGGTAGTAGGTAGGGTAGTAGGTAGGGTAGGTAGTAGGTAGGGTAGTAGATAGGTAGGTACTGGTAGGAAAAACGCATTGCAACGCATGCGCGGGTTCAGCTAGTTAAGTAGGTATATAAAATAATAATTACTTAAAAAAAGTATTACTTCCCTTTAGTAGGGACATAGCACATTATATTTTTGTAATAATAATTTCACGTCAGCGAAGGTCGCGGGCAACAGCTAGTATTAAAAAATTATAAAATCAAATCTGATTCTTTAGGAACACGAAACTACTTTTAATTTGCCTAATTAATCACGTATTAAGTCGAGGAGCTCGTGGCGTAATAATAACTGCCACTCGGGTCAATCTTTAGGTTAAGCGGCGCTTGCCTAGGTCGGTCTGTGGATGGGTGACCGTCCGACATACCGAGTTTCCTCCGTGCCTCGGAAAGCACGTTAAGCTGTTCGTCCCGGCTGTCATACTTATATAGATCTTTGGCAGTCGTTACAGGTAGTCAGTGACCTGGAAATCTGACAACCAATCTTACCAAAGGGTATCGTATTACCCAGTATAAACTGGGTTGTGGAGGTCAGATAGGCAGTCGCTCCATGTAAAATACTGGTATTCAGCTGCATCCGGTTAGACTGGAAGCCGACCCCAACATAGTTGGGAAAAGGCTAGGCAGATGATGAATCACGTATTAAGTCATTTGTTTGGATTTTTATGATCTGATTTGTTCTGACGTCACTACATCAACTTCTATTGGCGTCAATAACGTTGACGTCCACGTCACCTTATTTGGGTACGTAGACCATGGAATACTTATTCTACTTTTATTTCCTGATCGTTTATTTCTAGTTTCGTTACCAAAAGGTACTGGGGGTACTACTGAATCAATACGCATCAGTCGGTCCGTCGAGGACCGATTATTTATTAGGTATCATTGAATTTGCACTTCAATTTTAACCCTTTTTTAAATTGCCTGTACCTACTGTACCACTGCTGGGCAAAGGCCTCCCCTAATTCCTTCCATGTCCGTTTTCCCGTGACGATGACGCCTCAAACCAGCCCTCGTGGTATGCGACCAGATCGTCTCGCCACCTCTTTCTGAGTCGGCCTCGGCGACGCCGTCCATCTTCCAGCAACCATCGTGTTGAGACTATACTATGGTGCCCAGCCGGCCATCGTGCATGGCTGACGTGACCCACCCAATTTCATTTTAGTCATGTGAGAGGGCAGTGGTGGCCCAGTGGTGGCAGCCCCGACTTACTAACAGAAAGTCGTGGCTTCTAACCCAGGCAGGCGCATTAATTTGTATAATTTAATTTTATATCATCACCACTGCTCTCAAAAAACGGTTACGAAAAACGTCGCGCGTCGTGTGGAAACTGGCATGTCTTAGAACCAAAAATTCAAAGACATGTGACATCTACCAACCCGCACTGGGCCCGCGTAGTGGATTATAGCCCATCCCTCTCCTAGAGAGGAGGCCTGAGTCACAAGCAGCAGAAACATAATAGGCTGATGATGATGATGAAGGTAAAAAATCAGTTGCAGTCAAGTGTATGTCTGGTAACACAGGTTACAGAATGAACACCATAGATTGAAACAAAATTGAAGAGTCGCAGGTGCCAACGAACCAACGAACCGAACAAAGGTGGTAATAAGATGGCAACTCATTCAATACTTTGATTCTTAGCGTCGAGTTACAACATAGTCTCAACAAAACATGCATTCTCGTAACCCTGATACCAGTAACGACCTTAGTTGTTTTCAGAATTTTCGAGATTCTTATAAATACTTTTAAGTATGCAGACACCTTCAGAGCGAAAGTCGATTTGTCAATACAGAGAAGAAAATGAGAATAAGGATTGCCGCGTTGGTCTATTGGTCGCAAGTGCGACTGCTGTGTAAGAGGTGCAATTCCCAGAACAGATAGTTCAGTTCAGTTATCGTGTGGGCAGTGAGGCCTAACGGGGACCGTTACACACCCTAGACACACCCTAGTGTCAGAGTTTCTAAACCGCCTCAAGGGCGTTTGACATGGTTTGATGGCCGCCATTTGCGGCCGGGACCACCGGCTTATACGTGCCTTCCGAAGCACGGAATCATCTTTTTTATCAGACAAGCAGGTGATTCAAGCCTGCAATGTCCTAACCAAACTGGAAACAACTTTACAAAGTATGCTTCCCGTGGGAATCGAACCCACGACCTCCGGGTCACAAGGCAATTGCCTAATCCACTCGACCACGGAGGCAGCTGAACAGATAAAAGAGTATTTTATCTGTTCTGTGGTTTGGATCCTGCCATATCTGCATCCTTTACATAGTCATCTCTTGTTTCTTTAGTCTTCCTCAATCCTTAGCTTATTTTGATAATATGTAGGAACGCGTACCTATATTTTCAATTACACTCAGGTTTCTACATTTTATTGTTGTTGGATCATTCAAGTTAATTGTGGTTTGTTCAAGAAAAATGTTGTTAAGCAGTGTTTGTTTTGTAAATAAATAAATCTAAATTGTCAATTGACAATTTAGATTTATTTTTTGTTTACAACGCCTACAGGTTACTTTTAGCAACAACTGTTTATTTCGCAACAATAGCCTGCCGGACGTCCAATGATCGTAGAAAACCGCAAGTTATATTAAAGTGTCTTGTATAGGAGCGGAGTCTTCACTCAGATCCAACCTCGCTTTGGTCCTCTCAGTGACGCCCAAAGCCGGGCCTCCACCCGTCCGTCGAGAACCTGCAGGGGTTCATCATCAGCCTATAATGTTCCCACTGCAGGGACTCAGGCCTCCTGTCTAGGAGAGGGATGGGCTATTATCCAACACGCGGGCCCAGTGCGGGTTGGTAGATGTCACATAATGTCTTCGAATTTTTTGGTTCTAAGATAATATGCCGATTTCCTCACGATGTTTTCAACATTTAACACAGCAAGACATTTTTTTTTTTTTTTGGTGGGTGGAAAATCATCAAATGACCCCCCCCGCTCTTGGGCAGAGCGAAGGGTAGTGTCAGACTTCTACTGACTAAAAACCGAACCCATGTTCCTTCTTTGCCCTTGCGCCGAGGCCACGTCATCTAGTACAAAAATCCGCAGCCCCGACGGGCGTCGGCCCTTGCGGGCCCCTCCTTGCTGACATCTCTTTGAGGCGAGACACAGTCTGTTACCGTCATGACGACGGCCGGACGGCGAGCTAGCCCATTACTCACCGTCCACAGGCCCGCGTCCACACCTGTACCGCGAAGGTGATACAAAGATGTACCCATTAGTACAGTCGAACAAGTTAATAGTCATATACAGCCAGCTAACTTGCATTTACTTTTAAGACTAAACAGATACATTTACACCCGTATTTCTAAACAAGTAATTACTATTACTTGAGTAAATGTCATTGTTTAAGATACGATTTTTTCTCTGTAGTTTAGTAATTCCTTAATGTTAGAACTATCAAACGTTAGAATTCTTAGTTTTGCTTTCATTGACGGTTCTAACTTCGTTTAAATTCTTGCCCATTGCATAAAAATATTTGCTTAAGTAATTACTTAAGTCCAAGTAATTACTTTGACTTGACTATAAATACGGGGGTTAGAGACTGATGTGAAATGATACAGCATTTGCATCATTCGCTTAATGCGAAACGCTTTATAAAACAAAATTGCAATAAATATTTTCAGTGTACTAGAATTATAAAGATCTCTACCTTTATACTTATTAGCTTGTTCGACTGTACCTATACGTACACTCACATTTCGCCAATATAATGCAATGCAATAGGGGGCAGCCTTATTCCATCAACTAGGCAGGACTTCGAAGCTGCAACTGAGAAATTCCTGATGGAAAAACCCATTAATCCTTTGCCTGACCTGGGAATTGAACTCAGACCTCATGAATAGCAGTCGCGCTTACGACTACTAGACCAACGAGACAGACAATGATGAACCATCTTCAAGATCACAATAGGGGATCGGACAAAAAAAAACTAATTAGTCAGTCAGATAGATTTCCAAAAATTATTGGACACGTATTTTTTCTTTTTTCACGTAAACTAATGAAGACGATACAGTGCTTCGAAAACTCGTGTGACGTCATATGATAGTACATTTTGACGACACAAGTGACGTTTCAAGCCCCACTCCAAGATCTTTGACGCGTTTTATCTTCGTAATTTTTTATTGATTTAATAAAACAAAAAACACGTATTCAATATTTTTCGATAATCTAACTTACGGACTTAACAGAATCATATTATTTTGACCCAGTCCGATCCCCTATTACATATTCACTAGATGCAAACTAAACGAACGCCTGAATAAAAGCGCACCGTCCAATTTTCAAGTCTCAGATCGCAACTGGTCGCTACCAGAATTGCTATTTCAAAACTTAGGCAATAATAGATTATGAAGGTGTTTGTTTAGTCGTAAGTAAAACTATAGCATTAGACCAATAACATCAAATCTTATCTAGGTACGTTATCGACTTATCGTTAGTGGTCAATGTTTTGTTGTTACCAAATACCAATCTATTTAGCAATCTGTAGAAAGATTGTATTCAGTATTTTGGTAGATAAGATCGTACTAGAATTTTGTAAGGCGCCCTGCAGCTGTGTGGAGTGACACATGAATAACGAAAGGTAGTTTTCATTACTCGTACTCTGAAAGTAGGTCATAACATGCCTGCAGAGCGGGTTGAAATACTACTTTTCAGCCTTAGGGAGAATCGCTTTCAACTGACAGCTGTCAAATTATTAAAAAAAATAACTAGGTCTATTTTCACATTTTTATTTAACCATGTTCCAACTTTTCATACAGCCACTAAATTAAAGCGCGATTTAAAATTAAAATAACATAAAGTTATGTCTTGTCGTGTTATGTCTTTCTAGGGCTTCTTCTGCTTAGTGGTGGTGTAGTGTAGAAAGGTTAGGTGCGTACATGGTGCGTATAGTACTCGCAAGTTCGCAACCGGTGTGATAGGTATATAAAGTACATAACTATAAAAAAAAATATGCATTACATCACTCCTGTGATTCCCGAAGAGTTAGGCAGAGGTGTAGCTGTAGGTACCTCATTTTGCCAGTTACAGTTAGACCCATGTAAAAGAGGGCAAGCCTATTGTCATCAACTGAGCACAATTCCAGACTACGTGGCTGCTATTGAGAAAATCCTGATGGGAAAACGCACTTCAAATTTCCGACGATTGGCGGACCTGGACATGCGTGATGCAACCCAGGATGCAGATCCTGGGTCTCACGCTTGCGACCACAAAAACAACGAGGCAGTCACACTTTTTTTTTTAAAGAGTCAACATCGTAGTCTTCTATCGTGTCTACTTATAAGAAAACGGTGAGCGTTTTGTATGTATGTATAAATATGTACTTAATTTATAAGAAACTTAATATGCATACTGAAATGTTGAAATTAACATCACTAATAGCCGGGTATAAATAACACAATTAGTTCTATTCACGGGTGAACAGAATATTAGCATGCAACGTAGAAAAGCGCAGAAGGGAAACTATGAATAAGTTGTTTAAAAAACGTAATATGTATCTATACAATTTGAGGGTTGCCCTCGATTTCCCTGGGTTCTTATCATCAGATCTTGACTTGGTGACTATGGAAACTCCCTGGGAGTATAATCTTTCAAATACAAAAACAATTTTGAAAATCGGTCTACAATTGACGGAGATATCGGTGAACATTTATATAAAAAACTAGCGGACGTCCCGCGGTTTCACCCGCGTAGATCCCGTTCCCGTGGGAATACAGGGATAAAAAGTAGCCTATGACACTCAACAATAATGTGGCTTTCTATTGGTGAAAGAATTTTTAAAATCGGTTCAGTAGATCCCGAGATTACCCCTTACAATTTGTTGACTATAAAAAAGTATATGATTGTCTTTGTCTTTTGTCTTGTCACTTAATTTTATATGTCTGTAAAAGTCATGCTAATACATCAGTTTATCTATACTTATAATAAATCTGTAGAGAGGTCAATTCTGTACATAATATATATTTTCAAAATAACTATCAGGGGGTAATTAGTGATCGATACTGATGCCAAAAATGCAATCAGTAAAATTTTTGTCTGTCTGTCTGTCTGTCTGTCTGTCTGTCTGTCTGTCTGTCCTCCTGTCTGTATGTTCCTTATAGAAACAAAAACTACTCGACGGATTTTAACGAAACTTGGTACAATTATTCTTCATACTCCTGGGGAGGTTATAGTATACTTTTCATCACGCTACAATCAATAGGAGCAGAGCAGTGAAGGGAAATGTTGGGAAAACGGGAGAAGTTGCTCCATTTTTTAAGCTTCCGTCGCGTGTGCAGCCATAATGGTTAAAGCTACATAGAAATCATTTATGACGGAAATGTTCTACATAAAATTATCTAAAAAATATTCCACAACAGCATATGTCTATCTTTTATGGTTGACTCACAATAACACGTGTAACTCCCGATAGCTTAGCAGTTCGGAGCTTTCTGATACAGGGTGGAATTTTGTAATGCCACCTGGAGGGAAAGTACTCTTATTACTGCAGATAGAAAATTTTACTCAAAGGAAACATTCCTTTATTTTTGAATAGAAAGCAAACTGCATTCAAAGATTTTCGAAAATTCTCTTCTCCCACACCCGGGAATCGAATCGGCTAAAATCTGAAAAAATTATACCCTGTACTTTTATTGCATCGATCGTTAGGGTCAATATAAGGATGAAATCTCTCTAACAAACATGATAAATTAAATGAAAGGAAAACCTGCCTGCGAGATCGCCAGATATCACCCCATTAGATTTTTTTTTTGTGGGGATATGTAAAAAATCAAATTTACATGAAATCTTATGCGAATGACAACGAGTTGAGAGTTGAAGTTCAGAATACGATTTATAATATTCACCACAACACTTTATTAAAGGTTAATAGAAAAATTTGTGTATCCAAGAGAATGGAGCTCATTTCGAGCAACTAATTAGTTAGTTTACCATTTTTTGTAAATAATTAAATTAATTTAAGATTTCCTGGTTTTCTTTTCATTTAATTTATCATGTTTGATAGAGAGATTTCATCCTTATAATTGACCCTAACGATCGATGCAATAAAAGTACAGGATATATTTTTTCCAGATTTTAGCCGGTTCGATTCCCGGGTGTGGGAGAAGAGAATTTTCAAAATTTTTTGAATGCAGTTTGCTTTCTATTCAAAAATAAAGGAATGTTTCCTTTGAGTAAAATTTACGTACCTACTCAAGACGCTTTTTGTTCCGTAAGAAAATATATGGACGTCCCGACTTATTTATTACTGTAACTACCAAGCCCAAGTGGGATGAAATCACTCGGGAGCTTCTTGAGGGTCAAGCACCGCATGACCGCCATGATATTATCGCAAGAGTTTTTCATTTAAAATTAAAATCAATGATAGATCTACTTACCAAAGATAACATTTTTTGTATAACGCGGACGAAGTCGCGGGCAAAAGCTAGTTCTAAAATATATTTCTTATTTAATCCTCGAAACCTAAACCAGCATCTCTCAATCAGTAACATCGTGGTCCTTCGAGCATAAACTGAAGACTCGAGGACTGAGGAATATATTTTTTTCGCAAAATGATAACACGAGCAAAAGCTTGCAGAAAAATGTCGTCACCTTCAGGCTCACAAAAGAAAGATCAGCAAAACCTTCCATCAAGCAAGTCTTCGAAAGCGGCCAGCTCCAAAATGTCCGTTATCTCAATAGAGGCGCGCAAAAAACAACTAGAATTTGATGCGGCCGAGGAGAAATCACGATTGCTGATCGCCGCAGAGGAAGCGAAAATGCAAGCTCAGCTGCAAGAGGTAAAAATGCAAGCACAAATAGACCTCGTGAACAAAAAACTGAGTGTAAGCCTAGCAGAATTGGAAGAACAACAAGAACGACGTTCCCGAGCGGGTTCCAGTGTTTCATCAGTATCCGCAGCAGTAAGAACGGAAGATTGGGTGGCGCAACAGAATGTAACCCTTCGTCGTACGACCGCGACACAAAATGTGCGCTACTCAGACCCTACTGCACAAGATGAACGCTACCTAGCCCCTACCGCGGTACAAAATGACCATTGCCCGGCCCCCGCTGCTCAAAATATGTGTTGTTCAAGCCCTGCCCTACATGACCGACCCTCGTCAGCACCAGTTGCTCAAGATAAAGCAATACTCAAGCTAGCTGACGCGATACACGATCTTGCTGTAGGTTGTACCCATAGCTGTAAGCAGATGACCGCCGCAGACAAATTAATGAGTCGCATTGCGACACCTAAGGAGCTGCCTTTCTTCAAGGGAGACCCGATGGAGTGGGTTAACTTCAGGAATTCTTATGATGAGTCGACCAAGGTTTGCCAATTTTCGAATATAGAAAACGTTTGCCGCCTCCGAAAATGTCTAACAGGCGAAGCTAGAGAATGCGTTTCTGCGCTCCTGATGGGTGATGTGTCGGCTGAAAATATCATGAAAACCTTGGAATTACGATTTGGTCGACCTGAAATTATCATAATAAAAATCGTAAGTCAATTGAAAAAACTTCCGTCACTGTCGCTGTCATATCACAATGACATAGTTTCTTTTTCTATAAAAATTAAAAACTGCGTAGTTGCCACGAAGGCTATAAAACAAGATGATTATTTAAGGAGTCCCGAGCTAACTACTGTCATTTTATCGAAATTACCATGCAGTTTGATTACCCGATGGGCCGACTATGCCCACGAAAATCGAGAAAAAAGTTCAAATATGACTCGACTTGAACAGTTATCGGAATTTTTGGAAGTTGAAGCGCAAAAGATTTCTAATGTCGGCGTTTCGTTACTACAGACGTCTATAAAGAAATTTGATGTTCCTGTTACTCACTCCAACCTTCAGCGGCCTCACACTTTACTAGCACAGACGAAAGAAGCTTCAAAATGCCGTTTTTGTCACAAGCGCTCCGATCACATAGTTATTGATTGCCCTAAGTTCAAGCGCGCCCTCCGGAAGGAACGATGGTCATTTGTGCGCAGCAACCGGCTATGTCCAAAATGTCTTGTTAGCGACCATGACAAGAACACCTGTGAAGCTCCATTATGTAGCATTGATGATTGCGGACTGCCGCACCACCAGATTTTGCATTGGCCAACAGCTAAGGCAATAGAAAAGCCTGTCAACGCTAATATTACTGAAAGTCCTGACGATTGTGTAGCGAACATATCAGCTGTGTCAAACTCTCCTACACCTTCTCACGTGTTACTCAAATATGTTCGCGTCCGGATCCATGGCCCCAATGGTGACGTTGTTACTGATGCTCTTCTCGACGACGGTTCCACCATCACGATGATAGATGAAAAAGTGGCCAGCCAAGTAGGATTAACCGGTCACACTGAAAGCTTACATGTGCGAGGCGCTTGGGACAACAGTGTTTTGATTTGTAAAGCTGAATTACTTGAATTTGAGATATCAAGCAAAAATACTGATCGCTATAAAATTGTCGCACGCACGGTTAAAGGGATTAATCTTCCGAGTCAATACACAGAACCTGAACGCTATGTGCACCTGTCAAGTATCAAAGATATTCTGTGTTCTGATTCCATGAAGCCATCAATGATTATCGGGCAAGATAATTACCATCTCTTAGCCCCATTAGAGATAATTGAGGGTGATCCCAACGCCACTCGAACCGTTCTTGGCTGGTCTGTACACGGCAAAATAATAAACAGACGCCGACCGCATGGACTGACTGATGCCTATACGCTGTTTTTATCACATCACGACAGCGAAAACGGATGCAGCCTAGATGAGCTCAATGATCTTGTAAGGCGTTCGTATGCTCTTGATGCACTTGGCGTCAGTGTCAACACACGAAAATGTTCAGAGGACGTTAAAGCTTTAGAGATTATTGAAAAGACTTCTAAACAAGTTGGTGACCATTGGGAGGTGGGACTGCCCTGGAAGGATGAGACCGTTAAAATGAAAGACTCATATCCCACAGCGTTTAGTCGTCTTCAAGGCGTAGAGAAAAAGATGCGCATAAACACAGATTTTCAAGCTAGATACAGAGAGAGAGTACAGCATCTGTTTGAAAACAATAGGGTATTTCACCAAAAAAATCTAATTAGTCCGTCTGTTAGATTATCGAAAAATATTGGATACGTGTTTTTTGTTTTATCAATATAATAAAAATTGACGAAAATAAAATGTGTCAAAGATCAAGAGTGGGGGTTTTTGGCGTCACTTAGTGGGTAAAAAAGTACTATCCTTATGACGTCACACGACTTGACACGACTTTTCGAAGCACTGTATCGTCTTCATATTTTGTTTACGTGAAAAAAGAAAAAATACGTGTCCATTATTTATTGAAAATCTATCTGACGGACTAATTAGATTTTTTTGGTGAAATACCCTATTATGCTCACCCCTGTTCAGAACCCGATGTGACATCTGATCGACTGTGGTATTTACCTCATTTTGGTGTTGATAATCCAAACAAGAAGAAATTGCGTCTTGTATTTGACGCCGCTGCCAAATCGCAAAGTTATTCTCTGAATGATTACCTACTTCAAGGCCCAGATTTGCTCATTTCGCTGCTTGGTGTACTATTAGGATTCAGAGAGCACCAAGTCGCGATCACTGGCGACATCAAAGATATGTTTTTGAGGGTCCAAATTAGAAAAGAGGACCAAGATGCTTTGCGTTTTCTCTGGAAGGACGACATCAATAGTAAAAAGCCACCTACGAAGTTCGCTATGAATTCCCTTATTTTTGGCGCATGCTGCTCTCCTTTTGTGGCACAATATGTGAAAAATAAAAACGCCATGCTGTATGAAAAGGAAATGCCCCGTGCTGTCAGAAGCATTGTGCAAAATCATTATGTAGATGATCTGATGGATAGCATTGAGACTGAGAGTGCAGCTGTACAGCTTGTTAACGATGTCAGAGATATTCACAAAATGGGAGGCTTTGAAATCAGGAACTGGACCAGTAACAGTAAGAAAGTACTCGAAAGTTTACCAGAGAGTGATCTCGGCCCTAGCGCCGTTAAGTTCAATATCGAGGGAACAAGCGAGGGCGAGAGAACGCTAGGATTGTACTGGTTTCCAGTTGACGATGTGCTTAGTTTTGATGTTTCCATGAAGCGCATTAGTGAACAAATCCTCAAGTGTTTCCAAAGACCGACTAAACGAGAAATGTTACGAGTAGTCATGTCCATTTTCGATGTTCAAGGCTTTCTTGCTCCGTTAACGATAAAGTCTCGGATACTGTTACAAGATACATGGAGAAGCGGCATTTCATGGGACGAACATGTCAAGGACAAAGAGTTCACAAAGTGGCGCAAATGGCTAGAGTGTTTTGACAAGATCAAGTCACTACGCATACCGCGATGGTATTTGAATGCAGAATCATTCGCCACACAAAATGTTATTTTAGCACGTGAGCTACATATATTCTGCGACGCTTCACCGCAAGCCTATGCCGCTGTAGCCTACTGGCGAATCGTTCACGAAGAAAGTGCGACTATAGCCCTCATAGCCAGTAAGAGTAGAGTGGCCCCACTAAGACCTGTATCAGTGCCACGTCTAGAGCTTCAAGGAGCAGTATTGGCCTGCAGATTAGCGGCTACTATCGAGCAGGAGCACACAATAAAGCCCGACAGACGCTATTTTTGGACTGATTCGTCTACGGTCCTGCTATGGATCATGAGCGATGCACGAGATTATAAACCTTTCGTCGCTAATCGATTAGGTGAGATAGACGAGCTGACCAAACCTAATGAGTGGAGATATGTTCCGACGTCTGCGAATGTAGCGGACTATGCCACAAAAGAAAATGTAGATGAACTTACCTACGCACATCCATGGTTTCACGGTCCTGAGTTCTTAAGTCTTGAGACAGCTCAATGGCCTGAAAATAAATTCACGAAAGTACACGATGACGATGTTGAGCTAAAGAAAGCAACTTTGACCGTCATTACTCCGTTAGAGCATCTTTCCATTCCCGATGCCAAAAGGTTTTCCTCATGGATGCGCTTACTTCGCGCTACAGCCACACTATTAGCTGCTGTTGAAAAATGGAAAGGGAAAGACGTAACAACAATCAACGCTATACAAATGGATAAAGCTGAAATATTGATACTGAGGCAAGCGCAAAAAGAATCTTTTCCTGAAGAGCTGAGCTGCTTAAATGATCAAAAACCTTTACCAAAAAAGAGTAAGATTTTGTCACTCACACCGTACATGGACCATGATGGTATTTTACGTGTCCAAGGCCGGATTGACGCTGCAGAAAATGTTGATTTAGAGTACAAAAGGCCTGCCATACTTGACGGACGCAATTATGTCTCCAAGCTTATAATAATGCACTATCATGTTCGAGCTGCGCATGCTAATAATGAGACAGTTATAAATGAACTAAGACAAAGATTTTGGATCGTTCACCTACGACCTTCAGTGCGAAATGTAGCATCGAAATGCCTTGTCTGTCGTATAAGGAAAGCGACAAATGTAGCACCGAGACAAGGAAACTTACCTGCTGGTAGAGTTGCGCACCACTGTAGACCATTTTCTCACTGTGGTCTTGACCTTTTTGGACCAATAGTCGTTACAGTTGGAAGAAGACGTGAGAAAAGGTACGGCGTAATTTTTACATGTATGACAGTAAGAGCCATACATCTAGAAGTTGTGCATTCACTATCCACTGATAGTTTAATGAGTATTTCTCAAAAAAAGTGTACATCTGTTGAAAAAAAAGTGTGCCTCGAAATAGTAACAAAGTTTCAATGTTTTTATTTAACCATACATACAAAAAATAACATATTTGTGAAGAAAAACTATTAAACTTTAAAGTTGTGAAGAATAAATGGTAAAACCATAGTATTCAATCAATTTTAGAAAGCTTTTTTAAAAAGATGTTTTTTGCGTTTCATACAAAAATCAAATTGCCACCCTACGACTTCATACATGTAACACTTCATAAAATTCGATATGTCGCGTTAATATTGTGCATTTTTTGTATTACAGACCTTGATTAAATGTAGTTTCTTTATTAAATTGATTTTCTATGGGGTTTCATAGTAAAATATAAAAAAAAATGCGAAAAACAAAATGATTTGGCCCATTTACTTTTTAGTAACTTACTCTTTAGTTACGTTTTATTTCTACTTCCACGTAATTTCTGAACGCATCCGTTACCTTTTAACACGGGCAACACTAGCATCATTCTGATTGGCTTTAGGTCTGACGTCTCCGCCATAACTTTTAATGTGAAAATCAGTTTTGAACGTGTTGTCCAAGGGAGATTACTTTTTCGTAATAAGAAATACTTTTTCACTTTTTCACATTAAGATAAGTCTTGATTTAAATATGTTATTGTAATACGTGTCGTACGAACATTTAAGCGTATTATATTATTTGCAGTTTCAGGTTTTATCAAACCATCGACTTATTATGATCTTAATTTGTACAATTTTCGTTGCTTTTTCGTAACGATTTTTATGAATTTCGTTACGTTATGAAAAAGTATAGTGTAAAGCTGAGTGTTTAAAGCTCTTAAAACTTTGCCAATATTAAAACCTTAGTGAACATTCACTGGCAAATAGTTCTTTACGAATTTTAAAGTCTCATATGCTTTATTTAATAGGTTGGTTTATAGCCATAAGTTTACTATTTAGTAACATCTAGAACTATTTCATAACAATATTTCGTAACAACTTTTTCGTTACGTACACTTTTTTTGAGATATACTCTAATAATGGCTCTACGACGAATGGCAGCGCGACGAGGTTGGCCTAGCGACTTATATTCCGATAATGGAACTAACTTACGCGGAGCCGACGCTGAGCTTCAGAAGCTACAGAATGAAGCCGCCAACAATAGAGTAAGGTGGCATTTTAATCCACCTCTAAGCCCACATATGGGAGGTGCTTGGGAGAGGTTGATACGAAGCGCGAAGTCAACTCTAAAAGTCAACTCTAAAAGTCATCCTGAAAGAAAGAGCACCACGAGACGAAACGCTCTTGACATTACTTTGCGAAGTTGAAGCAATAGTTAACAGCCGTCCGCTGACGCACGTGTCCGTCAGCTCCACAGACGATGTAGCCCTGACACCATTCCATTTTTTATTGGGAAATTCATCCAACCTTCCCATTGATGCAACTGAGAACACAGACTTATGTTCACGAAAACAGTGGCGTGTGGCTCAAAGGCTCGCTGACATGTTTTGGTCGAGATGGCTCAAAGAAGTTTTGCCGTCTCTACTGCCACGAACTATGAGGTCGACTAGCGACGAAGATCAACTCAAGGTTGGGGATGTGGTCTTAGTGATCGACCCGACTTCTGAGAGGAGCTACTGGCCTCGCGGTGTTATAGAAGCCGTGTACCCAGGCGCCGATGGCCGGGTGCGGGTCGTCGATGTGCGGACCTCGCGCGGCACACTGCGCCGCCGCACTATGGGACGAAACGGTGCGATCCATCTCAAAAATCTATAACTTTTTTGTGTCTTGACATTTTGAATTGAAATTTTGTATACGTATTCCTGAATACTTATACTATTGGATAAGTAAAACACTATCACTTTAAAAACTATGTTTATTTAGTAAAAAAAAATAGAAAACTAAAATGTTGAAAATTTTCACACAAAATTTAAATTAAATCATTAAAATTGATTGTTTGCTTACATTAGGTTTAATTAAAGTATTAATAAGTTAATAACTACATAATTAAATAATTTTAAACTAAAAAAAAACATACTATTCATGAAAAAAAAACATAAGTAATTCTACTCATCACTTGCCAATACTAAAAGCTCCTTAGCTTCGTCAAGTAGTTCTTTTGGAATAACAAAATTTATATATAGGGATCTGAAGTATACAACAGTATGTGCAGAACGTCTTCCATTGTGGCTGACCTGGAACACTTTCGAGCGTGATGTAACCTATATTTCTTATAGTCTTTATTACCAGCTTCTTGAGCATCTTCAGATAATTGGCCTATTGGCAAAACTGCAAAATGCTCGATGATTTTGGCACCATGTATTAGTATGTTTGTTGAGGTACTGCACGAATTCAATGATATTTTAAACTCGCCATTTAACCAATTTGTGTTTTGGCTCTCGAAACGATCTTGCCTTCTTTGAGCTTTCACCCATTTTTGGTTACAAATCGTTATCAAATTTCTTTGTATACTTTGCATAACCGTATTCAAATCTGTAGTTGATAAATGGAAACTGTCCGACAAATATTTTTTAATATCTGAAGTAATTTTCCCGCTTATAATCTGAGCACATATATCGCGTCGAAAACAAACGAATTGAACAATTTCACCAAATTCACAGTTACTGAGGAAAGGTATCTGGACACTTTCACGAACACGCTGAAAACTCGAGTATTTATAGGACCCTAGTTTCAGTAACTTGTGCAAAACCAATGAGAAAATTGTTCATAACAGTTCTCACAAGATACTGTAACCAATACTGATTATAATTACCACAACAGATAAGAACAATGCGACGTAATTTTTGTCATAGGTGTGGTTAAAATAATCACCGCAAGAAAAAATCTCGTGCGAAAATATTTTTCGGTCGACATTTTTGCTTCTAGCTCGAAATGGCGCAGTAATGACAGTGGTTTTTTTTATTTCCTTGTATTACTGAATAGTTAGGGAATCTAAAAATGACATTAACTCGACATCGGGAGCCATCGGTAACAAGGAAACCTCAACTTGAAATTTAAAAACACGAAAAATTTCTGTATGACAGTTAATAATTTAATAAAAAAATTTAAATAAACATTTCTCATAAAAAAATAACGTAGTTGGAAACAAGAGATCTTGAGCAACCCAAAAATGTATAATACTTATATATTCCCATGAAGAACATAGAATATATCTTAAGTTGAACTTCCATAATGAGTAATCTAGTTAATGTAAAAATAACAAAGTAAAAAGTTTGGGTGTAATTTTATATACCTAAAACATTTTTATTTTTTTTATTTACTATTGTGTCGAAAAGCTCTATCATCTTAGAACATAAAACAATCAAAAGGGTTTCAGTAACACGACTTTTGTCCGAACCATTTATGAGATGGAAAACAACGTTTCGTCCCATAGTGCGCCGCGCTGCTTTGCGTCTGGTGCGCCTGCCCTCACAACCGAGGGGGGAAGAGTGTTGACTATAAAAAAGTATATGATTGTCTTTGTCTTTTGTCTTGTCACTTAATTTTATATGTCGGTAAAAGTCATGCTAATACATCAGTTTATTCTAAAATATATTTCTTATTTAATCCTCGAAACCTAAACCAGCATCTCTCAATCAGTAACACAATTTAATAATATACAAACACACAAACCTTACTTCTTTATAATATTAGTATAGATTATTAGTATTAGTATAGAAGTATAGATAGCAATCGAATTGAGAAAATCCTCCTCTTTGGAAGTCGGTTAAAAATACTTAATATAACAATAACATAACGCCTGTAAGCTCCGAAGGTTTGTGCAGAGGTATAGGTACCTTGTATGAGTAGTAGGTCACATTTCGCCAGATATGTTTTTAAATGTTCCATGAAACAGGGGGCGAGTCTATTGCCATTACCCGGGCACTAAACGAGGCTCCGTGGCTAGTATTGAGAAATTCCTGATGGAAAAACCCAATAACACTTTGCCCAAGCTGGAAATCGGATACAGGACGTCTTGCTCATTATTCTTATGACCACAAGATCAACGAAAATGGCCTTCTTAGGCCTAAAGTAGAGGTAAAAGGTGTCGTTGGTGATTACAATATTAATCAACATAAATAACCTTCTTTTTTGGAGTGTGGAAAATCATCAAATGACTCCTCCCGCTCTGGGCCCCGAGTCTGCTATTCAATAGTGTCAGAATGGTCTATCATTGATCTCATAATTGTTGATTTTGACAAGTAGACGACAAGCCAAAAAGTACCATAAGTCGACAAACTTAAAGTACTTTTTGGCTTGTCATCAATCAACAATTGTGAGATCAATGATAGACCATTCTGACACTATTGAATAGCAGACTCAGGGCCCTGGGCGGAGCGGAAGAGAATGTCAGACTTCTACTGACTAAAAAACACTCATGTTCCTTGTGTCCGGGGCCGCGATATCTCTTTCGAGCAACCCGCAGCATCAACATACAACCTGACACAGACTTGTAAATTGTAAAATACGTAGGTACCTACGGAAAGAAAGAAAGAAATACGGTATAACTTTGGCAATCCAACATACAGTATTTCAAGTGTGACTTCGGCATTCTCGTACAGCGTGTCCCCTGTCGGTGTCAGCACCGCAATCGCAGCGTGAATGTTCACAGTTGTGCACCATTACTCCTCTGTCGACCTCCTAATTAGTTGCATTTGCTGCGATGTGTAACTGTGTATCTCCGACATTGATGTTTTTAAGCTATTGCATAGCTTCTATCGCGGGCCTTGAGCGTGGAGAGCGAATCCAGAAATTCCCTAACGAAAATATTCAGGATTCAGTATTCAGCTATGGTTTCGGAAAATAACAAGGCTGTCCACTGAGGTTGTCAAATTAAATAATTAATTATTTGCTGTTGATAAAAAATGCTATGCAATAGCTTTACCGCGGCAGTCTCCGAGTGCCACATTTTTTTTAATAGGTATATTTTGTTAGTTTAGCAATAGGACAGGAGAATTGGACTTTACAGAAACCGAAAAACACCAGAGAAATGGAATTAGAATTTTATTGTAATGCCCAAAAGGTTTGGTACTGACCTATGGTAGCTGCACTACACCCACCTTTCACCAGAGCTGTGTGTGGCCCAGTGCACGGACTCAGGCCTCCTCTCTAGGAGAAGGATGGGCTAAATTCACCACGCGGGCCCAGTGCCGGTTGGTAGATGTCACATGTCTTCGAAATTTTTGTTTCTAAGAGAGCAGCGGTGATGATATAAATTACACAAAGTAATACCCTGCCTGGGTTCAAACCCACCAATATTAATATAGTAACTTTCAAATTCCAAATACAGTCTTACTCCACTCCACTTTCACTCCCGGGCAGCGCTGTTGATCTAATTAAGCTAAGTTCACACTGACGTGGTCACGGGCCGTTTGCGCTCGTAATCGTTAGCCGTTCACACTAATTGGTGTCAGCCGCCGCTAGTGGCCCCTGAGATTTATGAACGGGGGTATTATGGACCACACAGGTTTTATTTGTTTGTTTATGCTTAATGCGGGGTTTAATTGCTTGCTGTCTGTAATATGGTCAGCAAATTCTCTTAACATCACGTCTGAGATTATTCGAAGGGTTAAGCAGAGGTGTTGGCAAAAACGAAACCCTTTTAGATTCATTGTCTGTCGACATTTCTGTCTGTCTGTCCGTCCGTACTTATGTCACTGTTACTAAATTTTAAAACTTCGTATGTAGATTCTGTGATCTGCTTTATGATTTTAATATCCAAATAAAAAAGATTATGGGGGCTTCCCATAAACTAAGGAACTGAAACTAAAAAATACTTTTTCATCAAGCCTATATTCGTGTGAAGTGTCTAAAGATAGGTCTCTAGAAATGACATTGAGTTTCTTGAAACCATTTTTTTTTCTCGAAGTGTTGCAGTTTCAGGATATATTTTGATTGAAATATGCTTTGATGATTCACGACCGAAACAAACAATGACTAATAAATCAATAACTCTTTGTCCGACCTTGTAATCAAACGAAGCGCTTGCGACCACTAGACCACAAAATCTTCTACAATAATCACCATATGTAACATCATTTTATCAATCTTTATTGTAAATGTGTTTCTTGTAACAGTGGTATAACTTGGATTTTTCTGTTGTAACTTGTATAGGTACCTTTTAAGCAACGACCATACAGCCACTAGACGCCTAATACTCAATCTAACGCACGAAACAAATTCTGTCAACTTGCTGAGGTGCGGGGGAACGGGGTACTGCATTCTGATTGGCCCTTTCAAGGTCATTGCATTTCACTAGGGATGAGACAGGTTTAAATCAAACAAGAAACTATCGATATTTTTAATTGTATTTAATAAAATATGTATTTACATTTAACATACATAGCTTGCATTTAAGTACCCTCTTTATTCTGAATATGATTGAATCATGTAAGTACATTCAAAAATCGCTTGGTTGCAATTGCCCATTTATTTTTTAAATCTGGATCGTGTGGGTATCTAAACTTAATCGTTAAAGTTTCACAATTTATTAGCTGTATCCTGTTGTAATTTTTAATTATTAACAATATATTTTTTACTTAAATAGTTATAGGTTTTTTTGCTTTATCGATAACAGGGGTGGTCATGCGATTTGGAACATCACTAATTATTTTTACTTAAAATCGAGGAAAAGAGATGGCAAAAAAAATACTTTCAAAAGAAAGAGATGCAATCATAAAAGACATCAACGCGCGCTCCAAGAATGTGCACTGCATACAATAATGACCAGTATAAG
The DNA here is from genome assembly GCA_949775195.1 of Diarsia dahlii. NCBI lineage: Eukaryota > Metazoa > Arthropoda > Insecta > Lepidoptera > Noctuidae > Diarsia > Diarsia dahlii. The sequence continues at coordinate 5,037,076 of OX459210.1, read as the reverse complement.
ATGAACTCCGAAAAATAATGTCAGAAAATTAATCTTAATTAGATTATGGAACTATTAACTTACCGATGAAATGTGATACCGTCTTTCAGGAAACTCGAAGTCCGGCTTTCTTTATCACACCAACGTACTGTACACGGGGCCATATCGTCTGGCGAAAGATCAATTAAGGTAAGGGACAAAATGCAATTTTCCAGTAGGAGCCGACAAAGATTTTTTTCCGGGTAATTTAAACATAACTTTTTTATTTCTAAGGCTATTTATGATCGAATTTCACAGAATTATTTAGTTTATAACGGCTCATTGTTATTGATGATGACCATTTTCATAAACACGATACTTTCAAAGATAGCTGTCCCTTACTTTAATGTAATTTTGACAAGTGATCCCTTACTTAAAATTGGCCCAGATATAGTTTAAGTTTTATTGAGACATTTTAATGTAAATGTCAAAAGCAAAACCAACGATATTTTTCTTTTAATGTAAATAGATTGTGTGAAATTAAATTGACTCACATTTAAGTTAAGTATTTAAAAAATGTATGGAAATTTAAAAAATGTATTGATTGTGACCTTACATCATTTAGATATTCTTATAGGTATTTGAGTAAAACACGTAAAAACAAATGAAATATACCTTCTTTCTAATATAAAGAAGGTATATTTCATTTGTTTTTACGTGAAAAAAAAAATTTAATCAATTAAATTAATCAATTAAAAAAAAAAAAAAAAAAATTAAATTTAATCAATTTAATTTAATTTTAATTTTTTTTTTTCTGTAAAGTTCATATTGATTAAATATTTTTTTTTTTTTTAAACTTTGCCCCACACTAGGAATTTCTCCTGTGTCGTGGGTGCGTTCCCAAACATTTAAACTCACATACACAAATACCATTATTATATTATTTTAATCAATATGAACTTTACAGAAAATAATAACATTATTATAGTTACACATCGGTACATAGATATAGGTATGTATGTAGGTATTTTGTATGGACCTACCTCATGTGAAAGTTAAAGTTAAGCAAATTATCAATTTACATACCTAGCTAATTTTCTTTTCAGTAGGTATACGGAATTAGTTATTTCTAATATTATTTTTTTTTAATTTAAAATTTAATTTTATAATTTATACTCGAAAGCATTCGATAGTATCACACACTCTGCAATCTTTAATGCTCTAGTAAACAAACAGTAAAATCAAGATAAATACACCTTTTACAGAATATTTATACCAGTAGTACAGCAGCAATAAAATTAGAACGGATAGGTCCAAAATTTAAAATTCTCAAGGGAGTCAAACAGGGCGACCCGCTATCTCCAAAGTTATTTACTAGTACCCTGGAAGAAGTGTTTAGAAAGTTAGCGACCGCATGGGAAGAGAAAGGTATTTGTCTTGGCGAGTCGAGGTTAACAATTCTGCGGTTCGCTGATGATATTGTTATCTTCTCCTCATCAGCTGCGGAACTGGAAGAGATGCTACAAGAGCCAAGCAACGCAAGCCTTGAGGTTTGACTAAGGATGAACATGTCGAAGACTAAGCTCATGACCAACAACTCACCGATCAACGTGCACATAGACGGGGAGAAAATACACTATGTCCAAGAATACATTTACCTTGGCCAAATAGTCTCATTCCAGGCGAGACAAGACAAAGAAGTTGCAAGACGCACGGAAAACGCCTGGAAGAGCTATTGGTCAATGAAAGAGCTATTTAAGGGCGACCTACCCATCCCCTTAAAACGTAAGCTAATGGACATGTGTATTCTCCCCATACTGACATATGGTGCACAGACTTGGTCTTTGACTAACATCCAGAGGTCCAAACTCAAGGTTTGCCAACGGGCAATGGAGCGCAGCATACTCAACGTTAAACGTACCGATCGTATAAGGAATACCACACTGCGCTCCAGAACTCAAATTGCTGACGTAGCTCATAAAGCTGCCAAACTAAAATGGGACTGGGCAGGCCATGTCTGCCGGTAAAGCTGAGGGCCAGCATATCTCAGAACTGAAGCCCGGAGACAGCTAGACGGCGGCGCGGCAGACCGAGGAGGAGATGGCGGGACGCCTTGGATGGCTTTCTCGTTAACTGGCGGGATGAGGCGCAACAAGTAGCAAAGTGGAAGGAATGGGGGAGGCCTTCGCTCAGGAGTGGGAAAGATTAGGCTAACAAAAAAAATATAGAAATAATGCATCCGCATAGTACTAATTATTTTATTTAAGACTAACAAAGTCGAGAGGCGAGACTCTAGAACAATGATACCTACTTATTGGCTCGCATGATTGTATTGGCTTTAGAAGTATTCTATAGTATGCGATAGTACTATTAGTTCATTACTTCGTAATAATAATTAATGGTTTACTTTCATTTTAAATTAAAATTAATTTTAGCTTTAATACTTTATTTAATAATAATTATAAGTTCTAACCAGAAGCACTAAATAGAGCTTAGTGTAAAATTTTGTAAAATTTATAATAATTACTAATTATCATTTTAATTGTTTGTTTTGAAATCTAATTGGTATAATCACAGATAATATAATACTTCGTACAGATACCCAATCCCATACAAAGAAATGACACCTCCTTAGGTCATCTTATTGCTCCATTTATATTCTTTCCTCCATTATTTCAACAGATGGCAGCACCAGCGTCTCACTAATTACCACAGACTGGAGTTTTACAACACCATCTAGGAGTTCACCTCGATACTAGATTGTTTCGATACTAAGTGGCATTGCATTTACTAGATGGCGCTGTTTTTATATAGATTCTCAATCTGTGGTTGTACACAGCCGCGCGGCTTGTAAAACCGTAGACAGAGAATGGTATAGACCTTCGATCAATAATAGTACTAGATTAATTAAGCATCAGGAACAAAACTAAGTCGCTCAAGTGGCCACGTTTGCACACACGTAAACATCTACATAACATCTTAGAAAAAAGTTCAATATTATTAACAACTTCAGATGATTATAAACCTTAACACTTAAACATAACGTTTAATTATCAATGTAAAGTATATTTATTTAAGCCCTTTCATCGGAGAAAGATTAGAAGCAATACATTTTAAATGTCGCTCCAAAGTAAAAAGTCATCAGTACAAAAATATTCATTCTAAAATGAAACTTAAACTCTAAGCAATACGGTTAAAAGCATTTTGTGTAGAATGTCGTGCTTATTCTATTGCGGAACTAGCGTTCCCTGTTCAAGAACATGATACAATAGTTGGTGCGTTGTAGCAAACATTGGCCAAACAATTATAATATTCGCTGATTTAATTATATTTACAGTTTAATTATGTTTAAATATTATGAAAAAGCACTGATATTAAATTACCGAAAAAAAGATATTCCTTCCAAAACCTTGGTGTTACGGTGGTTATTTACGTAGTTTTTGAACGCATACTGCGGTATTTTTACCCGACTACGGCAAAGCCAAAGGAGGGTTATGATTTTGACTGGCTATGTATGTATGTATGTATGTATGTATGTATGTTTGTATGTATGTATGTGTGTATCTTCATCTGTTCCCTCATAGTTTCTAATCTACTTAACGGAACTCGACATATGAGGTATCGTTAGAACCGTCTTAATTTTCCGCTGAACATAGGCTACGTGACGTGTCACAAAAAGCGATTTGGCGCCCTCTAGCGGACAAAAAGTAAGGCTTAATAAATAAAAATGGAGATAAATACGTCGTGTTTGGTATCATTTGAAAGGGCCTCACTTGTACATTTCCAAAATATTGCTCAAATTTAAAATCACGCCCTCTAGCGGACAAAAAGTCAAGAGTAAAAAAAAAATTAACACCAAAATTGTTTAAATAAAAAAAAGTAAAAAACTAAAACCCGACTACGACAAAAAAAACGACGCTGAAAAAGTATGAAACAAGATTTTCAGGATAGAACAAAAAGAAAAGCCGTAGTCACACGTTATAGGTACCAACCTAAACACTTTAATACCGTGTGACTACGGCTTTTCTTTTTGTTCTATCCTGAAAATCTTGTTTCATACTTTTTCAGCGTCGTTTTTTTTGTCGTAGTCGGGTTTTGACGTCTTAATGTTGGCTATGATTGGACCATACTAATTTGAAATAAGACCACAAATACGTTTGTGGTCTTATATTTCGGGCCGTTTTTGAAGCGCTTATCTGGAATCTAGTACATTATTGATCGAAGGTATAGACACCTGCAGAGCGTGTCGCAGAAAGAGACAAAAAAATATAACGTCATCATATTTAGGGTTACCGTGTGAGGAAAAATTTACCCCGCAATTTGTGTGATTTGTCTAAATAAGGTGGTGTTCCACGAATTGATAGAATTAGAAATTATTATGTAAGAGAGCCTGAAAATAACACTTATAATTATCAGTATAGGCATGTGATGCGGAGGAATAATAAAGGTGTATGGATGTGCTGCCGAAATCAATTAATTAATAAATTGCGATGAGGGCAGGATGACGATGGATGTTATTGTATTGTATTGTTTAGCGGGCTGGTGTCCGCAACTCCACGTCAAAGCGCGTATTTTGTGATAGAAGGTTTTGGCTTTGTGAGTAAATAATACAACATTGTTTATTTTTAATTTTTTTCTCAAAATGTCTGCTGCAAATTTTTGATGACGGTTTTGGTGTCCAATCTGTTCGTCCTGTAGTACAATCCATATTCGACGTAAATTATCATGTTCAGGAAAACTGCAACAAGTCATAAAATCTTTCAGATACTATATAATTAATACACATTTCCCATAATATAGGGTATTAATTTACAGAAAAGTTGGCAACACTAAAATTCTTAGGTTAGAATTAATCATTGATGCATAATGTACTTTTTTGTCGATGAATTTATATCTAGGGTACATTATACACAATATATGAACACCATAAAATGTTATCATCATATATTAATTGATACAGAGTGGTATACTTACGAATGAAAAGACAAATCTGGCATTTTCGTTCCACTATCACTTTTACACCCTTTAACCACAACGCACCATGTTTATTTTTTAAATGGTTTAAATACTCTAAATTGTTCACAACAAAATATAACATACATTAATTAACTTTAGAGCACATAAAACTGTATTTTATAGGAAGATGTTAGCTAGCTGCACGTTAGCTGTCAAACTTTGTTTTGTTTAGCAAAGTAGTATGCTAACCTTGAAAAACATGGCACGCGCAGTGAAACAAAAAATCTCATCGTTCTGTTTCATTTCTTTACACGACATCGGCGTAAGTCGCTCTTTTTCTTGTGTGAATGCGACCAAAGATATCAATTAGTCTATAGCATTCTCTGTCTACGTGTAAAACGCAATATTACTAAGAAATGTTAAAAGATTTGTTATATTTCTATACACAGTAATACATATGTTTTTTAATGTTTAAATTTAATTAAAATGAAACTACTAAACGTAAATTAGTTACGATTGTGATTTTTTGTATGTGACAAATTGAGTAAAACGCCATCTATTGCAAACAGCTCTAAAGAAAATGATTTACAGATGGCTGACTTTTGACAACTTTATCAATCTATGGGTACGAATTGAAGTAAAAGTCCTCCTTTATCTTTTTTGTTGAAATAACGTGATATATGAGTGTAAATAGATAAATAAGCGTTAAACATGGAACTTTTGATTTTTGCAAATCTTATTTCGGCCGAAATCTACCGTTTAACGCATTTAAGCGATTGTTAATTTCATTACTGCTACCTATGCTGCCATCTATTGTGTTTTTTTCAAGACTAATTATAATTTGTTCGAGTTGAGTCCCCATGGTATAATGAAGACATTGAAACGATTAAAAGTGATACTATAAGGTAAAAAACAGTAAACTAGAAAATTTACGCATTGGTTCAAAATTAATCAACGGACAATTCTATTTATAGTTTAAACTATGTCTATTGTTTTATTAACTTTTAAACGAAATAGTAATGTAAGGGACAAGGACCAAAAAATACTTAAAGTTAAAATAAAGTAAAGGACATGGGCTTAATGAAAAACGTAAAGTCAAATTAAAGTAACGATATTTAGTTACGAGTTACGACAGTTACGTTAATCGGATTCCATTGTAACCAGGACTAACTTCAATATGACTTTTTGGAACGAATACATTGACCGTTACACTAATTTTTGAAAAAAAAATTACATTGTAGCATTGAAAAATCCTTACTGTAACGGTCATTTTTTTAAAGCTAGATTTTTTTTAAATATAGCATTGGAAAGAGCGTAAAAAACTTCATAGAACTGCATTTATAACTCATTTTCGCATTTTTGTCCCTTACCTTAATTGATCTTTCGCCAGACGATATTATGTATATTTTCTCGAATTTTCAAAGGTGTAGTGCGGAAGTGTTTACGGCTCACAGGAGTGGTCGAAACTAATACGAACTTTGTGAGTGACGACAGCTATAAGATTTATAGCCCTAATGTGTTGACAGACATTGGTCGCCTGTTATTAGGCGTCTAGTGGCTGTACGGTCGTTGCTTTTAAGTAAAGTCGGTAGCATCAATACATTTAGCAACGTTTAGAAGCACTTTTCGCCATCTACATAAGTTAATTTAATTTTCATGTTACGTAACTAAACTAATAAGTATTTCATGGTACTCATTTTTAACCGACTTCAAAACAGGAGGAGGTTCTTAGTAAATCATTTATCTTAAAAATCAAAGTTGCAATCGTTATTTCACGAGAAATTCGCGTTTAGTACCTACTTTGCCAAGTGTTTAGGTAGGTACATATTTTGTACTTCCAAGTGTTTACATATTTATTGCTCGTGACTTTACATAGGTATTTGTCTCAAATAAATAAATCCTACTTTTTGGCGCTTGTAACATTTTTTTGGGAATTTCAACTTACTTATCTATCCACGTCGTAAATACTATTGCGATTACTTCTTAGAAACGTAGGTACTGTTATTTAATCGTATTCCCATGGAATATTCTTTATCTTTATTATTATTACATTAAGTAGGTATTTTAAATTATTAATTCGATATGATAAAGTACTCAACTAGTGATAAGTACTACTTACCTGTTGCTAAGTAGGTAGTAAATATAGGTTTTGTTACATTTAATCAATTCAATGTATGAATGTTTAAAAGGACTTAGTAACGAAAGGTTCCAAAAGTGCACGCCACGACTCACCCCGATGCGACGCGAATTAACCAGGTGACACACACGCGTTTTGCTTTGTACAAGGCGCGGTGCAACTAGTCGCGCAAGGCATTTTGTCTGATGTCTTGTACCGGGCGCGGCGCGCGGCGGACTGTGTGTGTATCTACTTACGATAAATTTTTAGTACTGTTACCTTTCCGACTGAAAAGTTATTTAGTTGATGAAACACAATTTATTCCAAAGCGTAGAATCTAAATTACTATTAAATTACACGCAAATATGAATATACTGAGATAAAGATTCTTGAAACATTTTTGCAATCATCAATAGCTTCGACGATCCGGTCGAAAAGGTGAAACAGATAATTGGCTTTTGGTCGCGTACGGAAATCAACCTACGAAAACGTTTTAAATTAGCCTGTGACACTCGCGGATAACATAGCTTCCCGTTTTTGACAGAATTTTCGGAATCGAATGTTATTGAGAAGGGAAGAGTCGGATGTGAGTGTGACTAAAAGACTGATTAATACATATAAATGTTAATGGATGGAAAGAAAGACCAAGAAAACGATGGTTGCATTGTCAATGATATATAATAATAATATTCCACAACTATCACACAACGCCATCTAGTCCCAAGCTAAGCAGAGCTTGTGTTATGGGTACTAGACAACTGATAAACATACTTATATATTTCTAAATACATACATATTATAGATAAATTACACCCAGACACAGAACAAATGATCGTGCTCATCACACAAACATTTGTCCTGGGTGGGAATCGAACCCACGACCTCCGGCATAGCAGTTAGGGTCACTAACCACTAGACCAACAGGCCAGTCAAATGAAATCAATAATGAAGTCAATTGAGTCAATATGAAAGAATATGGAGTAAATGATAGCATAACGGTTGACAGAGGAAAATGGAAGAAAAAAATCTTGCGCCGACCGACCCCAAGAAACATGGGACAAGCGCAGGAACATGACGAATTTTAGTTAAGAGAAGATTATCACATACATACAAACTTACAAACAAATTTTCCTCTTTATAATATTAATTATAGATAAAAACGTTATTATTATGATAGTAGTAATAAGTCGGTATTTCACCTGTTATAATTGTAAATCATGACATAATATTGAGTAGGTACGTAGTAAGAGTATATTGAATTAATAGTAAATAAGTGCGCAGGCACGTGAAACGTGTGCAGAATCAGATGTTTATTATCAATCATTTTTTCTATCAGTCGGTCAGCTTAAAAACCTGAACCTGTAATAAAATGAATGCCTGAAATAAGGGACTGATATTACCACGGTTAACTTTAGAGTGAGAAAACTGTAATAAAAAAGAACAATTGAGGTTTTCGAGATATTTGGTAACTTCCAAACGCCACACAACGACATTGTTAGTTTGTTACCAACACTATCAGTCTTGTTGCTAAATTATTACCTGCCTATAAGTACTAACATAGTTTATAAGTTCCAATTGTTACTAACCATTATGGATCATTCTTATCTGACAATAAATTATTATTATTAAATATTTTTGTGTTTAGGTTACTGACAATAAATTTACAAGAAAAATGAAACATAAACTACAACATTCGAACCTTTCCATTAAATCAAGAAATCTACATTGCATAAGATAATCAAAACTAAGGTTGTAAAACAGGAAATAAAACGCCCAATTGAAACAATAACACCATTTTAATTATATTCACATGCATCATAAAAACACCGTTTGCAATCATGTTTTGGACTGCAGCTAAATATCAACGTCAGGTAGTAAGAACCATTAATTGTGTTTCCATCTCACGTTGTGCTATTTTATTCTATTTCATTGCATTTACCATGTTTCCGTGCCTTTTGTTATTTACTGCGAAAAAACAAATGAATTTAGAACTTAGAACATAAATCCTCGAGCCATGCGACGCGATTTGACGCGATTGGCGCAAGCTTATGTCGCATCGCTCAATGCAAGTCGTGTCGCATGTGGTTGTGAACGGGCCGTTATGGGGTTTTTAAACTGTCAATGAACGCTTTTTCTCTATTTCTTCGAATATGACTAACTACTTACTAAAAACAAAAACAATCAAAAACAATCAAAAACAATCAAAAACTACAAAACAACTTTACCATGCATCTTTTACAATCGTGTCAATAAATTTCGTCCAGCGAATTTCGAATTCATGCACCAACTTGTCCTTTTCCGCATATGAACTGTAAAACAGAGAATTTAACGCTAGCTGTTTCAGCAGTCTGATGTCCGCATGACGACTAGCAACTCCCACAAATGTAACATAGAAGTCGTGGGAAATTGGATCAGCTTCCCAAAGGCCGGGGTCATCACACGACAATACCACAGGAATGTTCTGACTCAAGAAAGTTGCTAAAGGATGATTCCTCACGTCATCAACTAATTTCAGAACAGCATTCGACACAACATTAACTTCCAAGGCAATTTTTCGTTTCTTAACCTCCTCCATCAGTAAAGGATGCTTTACGATCGCGAATCCATGACCTATTCTTTTAGTTCCCAAAACTATGGCGTCGAATAAATTCTCGTCAGAACTCATACCCGACCAGTTTGTTTCACCGGCGTGTAAGTACAGGTCCAGGGACTCTTTAGCTTCTGCCAGTTCATACGCAAACTCTTTCAGTGGGACTCCCAAATCTTCTTGACCAACCAAGTCGAAACCAACCAGAAATTCTGGCATTATAGCCTGAATTTGCAAGGCGATTTTGATATATTGCTTTAACGTTGGCTTATCTACAAGTTTAAGTGGAGCATAAATCAGCTTCGCCCCAAAAAAATCTGGATAGTCCTTCATGAATTTTTCAGTAACTTCTTTGTAAATCCCTGCTGTCGCCACTGAGTCGTATGTATTCCCTTCCAAGTCATACAACGTAGGTAACGTACTTCTGATTTCAAGGTACATCACTTGATCTTTCCGGAATTCCAGTAATGTATCGTAATAATATTGTTCCCAAACAGGTTTGTAAGTCATCAAATTCCCGGTACAAACAAAGTAGTTTTGGAATATACTCCACACAGTATTCACATCGGTGTAAACTTCATTGGGATTGTCAATCACTAAAGTGAAGTGTTTTCTCAAGTTAGCATCAAATTGTTTGATACTGCCGGAGGCGTTCCTCGCTTCCTTCATGAGTTCCCATTGAGTGAGACAAGGATTAACACTAGTATCAGGCACAGCTTTTGAAAATTGGAACGCGATAATCGTTTTGTCTTCTGTGAAACAGACCCACAAGTTATCCAAGTAAGTCAATTGCAGCACGTAATCCGGACCTAACAATGATGTATCATGAGCATGGAGTACTGCTCCCTTCGGCATACTCTTTATAATCTGAAACAGCTGCGTATCTTTCACCACGTCCTTATATTCGAAGAAATGCTTCGCTACGTTAAAATTTTTCGGTTCTGCAAATCCCCGCTCCACCTCTTTGTTCTTGAGATTCATGATTATTTCGTTCGCCTTCAGTTCACTGTCACTTAGTACTATTGAGCTTCCGACCATCATAGCAAGTTCTCTTTGAAGGAGATCATTTCTTTCTTGTAGCACTTTTTCTATATTTTCTGAGTGAGATATTATGGCATTGGTTAACAGTATTATTGCTAATGGCCACATTGTCACGGGTCGAGTTCGAACGCCGTACTGCTATCGGCCCAGATTGGTATGGCAAAACTGATACCTCAGTAGATAAGTGTTTTTTGTGGGTGAGATATGACGTAACTATCAATTCAGTCAATGCCGACTCTTTTATTCATACATTTTCGTGAGCATTATTTCGTTCTGCTGCTTTGCTTGGAGTTTGTAAAAGTGCTAGTGCTAAGTGGGTTGAAGTCAGCGGAATCTACAACAAAGGTTAGATGTCTTTTGAAAAATGTTACTTTATTTACAGAACAGACTCAACAGCTTATTTATTTTTTTAAATGGGTTTCACATTGAAACTTGTGAATAATATTTCACCAACAAACAAATCAACAGACGTAAAAATATTGAGACAACATAGAAGTTCAATATTACATTATAGTTTACATGATTGACAATAGGCAATAAGAGTAACAATAACCAATTACATGGTCGGTTAGGTTACGATGGAAAGCAACCACAACATAGGCAGTACAACAGGGCACAGAATCGTTGGGCCGCGGCCGGTAGTGTCTAGAGCTAGAGGCGGCAATAAGAACTAATAATATTCGTGTGACTGTCTGAATTTGAGATTTCTAAATCGACAGCGATGTTTAGGGCCGTGCAATTTCGACTTAAGTCTCTGCATAATGTTCCTAGCATAACAGGCTAAGTATATAAGTTGTTATATTGCCAAAATATTATGTAATAATTCCTTCGAGTTTTGTTTACTCATAGATGTGATTATACTGTGACATAAATATTATGTCACGGATTTGTCACAGTTTCGCCTATTTGTGAATATATAAATGGTAGGTAGGTGATATTGGGAATTGAGTAATGGAACGCAAATGGAGTTGGGTAAGACACCTAGCAAGGCGCGGTGATGGCAAATGGAGTAAAACTGTGACCGAGTGGCGTCCAAAGACTAGAAAGAGAAGTGTTGGACGTCAGGCTGCGAGATGGCTAGATGACATTGTTGCCATCGCGGGAATACCCTGAATGAGACTGGCACAAGAACGAGAAGCTTGGGAAAAGCAAAGAGACAACCCACAGTGGGTGAAGTGGGCTGTGGATGATGATGAGATTGCGGACCATCGTTGATATACTATCTTGTGTCCCAATTATCTTACTGTGCGATGTTTATCGAATTCGGTCTAGTTATTACCCGGGACCCTCGTCTTAAGACACTGCGGAATTTAGACGAAAAGATGTCGCGTAGTTTCCCGACCGCAGCCCATCCGAGTTGGATTCTTCGGGCGACCTCTTTGTCGAAGTTAGATCTACCCAGTTTAACAGTTTGTCCAAGGTAGACATTACTATCTACTTCTTCGAGAGTATCGCTCCCAAAAAATTACCGGTACGGGTGGAACACGGAGGTTCTCGAGTGGCGACCACGAACCGGAAGATAATATGAACAAATGCCATGCCATTTCTATTTCTGCTCTAAAAATGATATTAACATGATCACATACCTTTGTTTCCAGAATATTTTCAATGTGTCCAATCACTTCAATCCGTCATTAGTTATTCACAGTCACAGTGCTAATGGATTCACAAATCACAATACGTGCCATTTGTATAAAAAGTTTTCTCAGAATACCGTCCATTTATATATTACATTATTATATTATGTTTTTAGGGTTCCGTAGCCGAATGGCAAAAAAAAACGGAACCCTTATAGATTCATCATGTCTGTCTGTCCGTCCGTATGTCACAGCCAGTTTATTCAGAAACTATTAAGACTACACAGTTGAAACTTGGTAAGTAGATGTATTCTGTGAACCGCTTTACGTTTTTTAAACAAAAAAAAAGAAAGCCTAATGGGGGTCTCATTCTCATGGAACTGAAACTTTTTTACATCAAACCTATTCGTGTGGGGTGTCTATAGATATTATTATTATTATCAGTCATTTGTGTCCCACTGCAGGGCAAAGGCCTCCATTCCCTCTATAGATAGGTCTATAGAAATGATATTGAGGTTTCTATTTTCTAAAACCATTTTTTTCTCAAAATCAATCGTTTGAAAAATAGACACTTCCAAAGTGATAAAATGTGTGTCTAACTTTTAAACTAAAGGAGTGAAAAATCTAAATAAAGGTATAAGTACCTACTGTAGATCGCAATGAAAACTTTCAACAAAATTTGGTTTGAACGATATTATAGTAAGTAGTTTTTGAGATATAGAACATTATATTAAAAACCGCAAATATAACCTTGTCATTCATACAAACACTATGAAAAATAAACTTATCCCAAAATATGTTTTTTTGTTGTCACTTTAACAAGAAATAATACAAATTACAGGGTACCCTACTACGATGGTACGAAAAACGGAAACCTTCATGTCCGACTTGCACTTGGCCAGTTTTTAGTTTCTCTGTATAGGTAAACTCGTGTAGTTCGTATTGTGCTAATAATATTTACTTTGACCGTATTCATTTTTACCGTATTTGACCGGAAAAGTATCATTTGATCCCAATTACAAATATAATGATGTTATTCTCGTGTATATTTTCCTAAACATAATGTATGGGAGCGCAGCTCTTAAAACTGCAAATGTAAGTTTGTTTTATTTTTACAATACAAATCATCGTTCGGAGGCAGGTAGGCAGGGTGGTTAACTGGTTAATCAGTTTAGTAAGTTCACATAATTATTTTGATGGGCAACTACGGAACCCTACATTGTGCGTGGTCCGACATGCACTTGGCCGGTTTTTTTTTACTATTGTAGGCGTCTTTTCTCTGCAATTATCGCGGTGGCGGCATCTGGAAGGATACGTTTACCTTGTATGATACACAGAATGTAAAATTGGAAAAACCGCCCGGAAAATTTAAAAAAAACTCGATTGTGATTGAGACACTATTCTGAGACTTCTGTCTAATTAAATAAAATAAAGACTTATTCGCGATCAATAGGTACTCATACTAGTAAATAGGTACTATGTATAGTCAGTCAACAATCATATTTTTGTATGAGTAGGATTATCAAAAATATACTGACTGTCGAAATATAGGTACTTATGTTTAAGTAGAACGTGTTAGAACTTAACCGATAAGGTGATGATTGGAGTAAGTAGGTGTTATCTATAGAAAACAGACGGTGATAAATTACTTATGTATTTATATCTCAATGAAATTATGTAGGTGAGTAGTTACTATTATAATGCCCGTTTCAGGTATTTAGTTTAGGAAGACATCTGAATAAATTATCACAGTCGCTCGGGTCGATCTTTAAAACCACGCTTGCCTAGGATGGTCTGTGGATTTGTGAACACCCGTTACAAGCCGAGTTTCCTCCGTGCCTCGGAAGACACGCAATGTGATCTTTAGTCCCGGTCATTTGGCAGATCTTTGACAGTCGACACAAGTACGGTCTACTCAGTGGCACGAAAATCTGACAACCAGTCTTATAGAAGGGGTACCTATCATATTACACAGTACTGACTTGGTTTTGGAGGTCGGATACGCAGTCGTTCCATGTAAAATGTTGGTACCTGTTCAGTATTCAGCCAAATCTGGTAAGACCGAAGTCAACCCCAAGATATTTGGGCGAAAATGACAGAATGTCACTTCAGAACAGATGCTAATTTGTTTTAGAAGGCAATGGAGGAGGTTGATACAGTGCCTTACTTTGCCCAAAGCTTCAAAATTCCTAACTAGATAGCGCTGTGGTCGAAGAAGCCGCTATGGTTTCGTTAGGTACCGCGATTTGGTTGAGTCGGATCGAATTTTTTTGTGAGGCCAACTTTGTGCAGAGCCGCAGAGGCAATACCAATACCCCGCCATGTTTATGTGAAACACCGTCCGCGATTGCAATTTATGAATTACCATAATTGACCTGAGAATAAAGACAACCAATGTTAAATGTTACAAAAGAAGGAGATTAATTAGGTATGTGTCAGGTTTGTATCGCGAAAGAAGCGTTATTCGTCTCGTTTCAGTTCTAATAATGATAGCAGAGCAACACAAGACATATATTGATCATATACATACATACATTGATCACGTCGATAAGTGTCGCTAATATATCTAAAGTAAATTAGTGACATTTAACGTCTGTTTTCACACGACTGACCCAGTAGGAGAGTAATTATCGCGCGTATGTATGTATGTGTGTGTAGTTCCGTTCCATTGTGATCTCTTAACTCCTAAAACGGACACAATGTATAATAATCAAGTGTCATGGTATGGGCATGTGATGCGGAGGAATGAGGTCAATGAAGCAGACGTCGTGATGAAAATTTTGAGCAAAAAATTATTGGATTAGATATTCGTTTACTATTTTGTGCAACCAACCCATAATTTATTCAAGTAAGTCAATTGCAGCAGTAAATCTGGGCTTAACAATCCTCTGTCACACGAGTAGCTTCTTTCCCTTCGGCATATTCTTTATAATCTGGGACAGCTACGTAGCTTGCAACTCGTCCTTATATTCGAAGAAATAAATAGTAAATAACTTCTATTGAGCTGCCGACCATCATAGCAAGTTCTGTTTGAAGGGCAGCATTTCTTTCTTCCAGCACATGGTCTACACTTGCGGAGTGATCTATTATAGCATTGGTTAACAGTATTATAGCTAATGGCCATATTGTCATGGCTTGAGTTTTGAACACCGTCCTGCTATCAGCCAGGTTGGTACCTATAGCAAAACTGATACTTCAGCAATTAGGTGATTCTTGTAGTTATGATATGACGAAACAATCAATTCACACAGTGTCAATTTCTTCTATTCTTAAATGTTCGTAAGCTTTATTTCATTTTGTTGCTTTGCTTGGAAATTGTAAAAATGCTATTGCTATGTGTGTGTAACGCAGGCGGAATCTATAACAAAAAGTAGGTAGATATCATTTGAAATGAGCTGCAAAGTACAGAATAGTTGTGCCGGTAGAGGCGGAATCCACAGTTCTTTGAAGGTCAAACGGACGCCGAGGCGTTTCTTTGATTTGTAAGGGTGCAACTAGACTGAATTCGATCGACGTCACATACGAGCTGAGAGGAAATAATAGGTCAACGATCGACCGCAATCTACAGTTACATCAAGCGAAACAGACTGACGAATCCATGACATCATATATGTCGCGGTATAATCGCATCTCTCATCACCATCATCATCATCAGCCATAGACGTCCACTGCTGGACAATGGCCGGATAGAAAGTCATAACGAAGGACGGGTTCCTCGCGAGCGCGACCCTCACGATGTCGTCGCTCCACCTGGTGGGAGGCCAACGCTGAGAAACTTTTTTCCCCATCGGTTGTCGGTTCTTCGAGAGATGTGGCCTGCCAAATGCCACTTCAACTCGCATTTATTCTGAGAGCTATTTCGATGACCCTGGTCCTTCGGCGAATTTCCTCATATGCTCTCTGCATGGCTTTACGTGACTCTAAGCTTCTCTAAGAGGCCAGCAGTTAAGGACGCATGTATCTGGTGCTCATAAGTCATCACTGGCAACACACTGGTTATACACCCTATCGAATCCTAATCGAATCTCTAGGTAAACAAAACTCGACAGTACCTACTATTACAAAATGTGGTAACAAATGTCGCTCACGATTTCAAAATGTCACATTCAGTAGTATTGGGACTACGATGTGAACCCATCAATGCGCTAGTCTGACTGACCGGCTCAAGCCAATTCTGCATTGATAGCTTTCTTATGGTTACTCCCATTGACTGCTATAACTATATTTATTATAGTTATTGCAGTGTCTGCTCTAAAAATAATATTAATAAGACCACATAAGTACCTTTATTACCAGAATATTTCCAATGATTCGATTCCGTCATTAGTTATTCACGGTCATAACAATAATGGCGCAATACCTGCGATTGCATTAATATATTACATGATTTTCCATTTATTATATTCTATGTTTTTGATTTCTGTAGGAACACTCGAATAGTAAAGTTGATGATGTGATATTTACTTTGTTGTTATTTACACTTTGAAATATTTTGGTTTTGAATTGTATATTTTGACCGTATTAGGCCAGAAAAGTATAATTTGATCCTAATTCCAAATATCATCGTGGTAATTGGGATCAAATTATACTTCTTATCTTTATGCTCATTGTCAGTATGTAGTTCGAAAGTCTGGCAACCAGTATTACCAATGGATTTCGTATTACCCAGTAAATGGGTAATACGAAATCCATAAACAACATAGTTGATACAAAAGCTAGGCAGAGGATGGTATAGGCAGAAACAACAGCTCGCCATCTACCCTTATCTTTAAGTCTGAATGACTACAATAAGAGTGAGAGCAGTGTTGGCCCAGTGGTGGCGGCCCCGACTTACGAACTGTGAGTCGTGGGTTCGAACCCCGTCAGGCGCATTACTTTGTGTAATTTATTTCATCACCCCTGCTCCCAAAACGGTGAAGGAAAACATCGTGAGGAAACCGGAAAATGTCTTAGAACCAAAAATTCGAAGACATGTGACATCTACCAATCCGCACTGGGCCCGCGTGGTAGATTATAGCCCATCCCTCTTGTAGTATAATAGACGTAAAACCAACCAAGAAACGTGGCTTTATTTAACTAAAAGAAATACACTAACTAGACATTGAATAGGTAGTTACAATAATTATGACAAAGATGATAGCGCTGTGACAAACGTCATGTAAAGCATTCAAGGAGGTTGCCCACGTTGCATATCACCTCATTCTTCCCCGGTTGAATTTTCACTCCCTTCTCGATTTACCACAAAGTCGCTCAGGTAGGAGGGCGGCTTTCTGGTCCTGTTTGATCTCCGAGGGAGAGCTTCGGTCTGGAGTATCGGAGAAGGCGACGAGCTACGTAGATCCTGTGAATGTCGCGGCGATGATAGCGATGGGGTGACAGTTACGGGTGGAGCTATAGTGCTACCTTCCATCTCTTCAGAAGCTGATTCAAAGCTATCATCTCCACTGTAGTCAACAGTATTTGGGATCGGTGCCAATTGACGGTTCGATACTGTTGATGTTTCCCCATTGTCACGTCGAATAAGAGAATAGTGAGGATTAGTTTCAAGGAGTTCAGCTTCTTCGACTAGAGGGTCTGTTTTAGATTGACGGACATTCTTCTTTACCAATATCGGGCCTGGTGTCAGCCAGGACGGCAGTGAGTCTCCATTCGGGGATCTTCTAGGGTATGTAAAAAGTTTTTCATGTGGGGTGGCGTTCGTAGCTGTACATAAAAGAGAACGTACACAGTGCAATGCATCCTTCAGTACCACTTCCCAGTTTTCCACAGATAGTCCCTTTGACCGGAGGCTGAGTTGGATAGTTCGCCAGAGAGTCCCGTTTAGACGTTCCACTTGTCCATTACCCTGAGGGTTATAAGGTGTCGTTCTAGATGAGGCTATGTTTGCTTTTCTTAGGAAAGACTTGAATTCTTCGGACATAAACGATGAGCCTCTATCACTATGAATATAGAGAGGCTGGCCAAAAGTAAGGAAGAGATCTTTCAAGCAGTTGATGACAGTGGCAGATGTCATATCTTTACATGGATATGCAAATGGAAATCTGCTGTACTCGTCAATTATCGTCAATATGTACTTGTTGGAGGTATTAGACGGTAGTGGCCCCTTGAAATCTATGTTGATACGTTCGAGAGGGGCCGTAGCTTTGATCAAGTGTCCTTTTACTTTGAGGAACCTTGGTTTTATTTCAGCGCAGGTCGGGCACGAGGCAGTTATCTCCTTAACGTCGTTTGCTGAATAGGGCAAGTTTTTGGATCTCACCCAGTGATACATTCTTGTCACGCCTGGGTGACAGAGTGCGTTATGGAGCTCTTTCAGCTTGCTGATATTCATAAAGGCACATACGCGGGATAGAGCGTCCGCAGCTGCGTTTTCGGAGCCTGGTCTATAAATAATATCATATTTGAAACAAGACAACTCTAATCGCCAACGTAAGATTTTCTCATTCTTGATTTTACTGTTATGATTCTGATTAAACATGAAGGCTACCGATTGTTGATCCGTAATTAAAAGAAAATGTTTGCCAATTAGGTAGTGTCTCCATTTCTTTAAACTTTCCACTATAGCGCAAGCTTCTTTTTCGATTGAGGATTGTTTGCATTCAGAGTTTGACAAAGTTCGCGAAAAGAATGCTACTGGTCGTCCTCGTTGAGTAAGTGTAGCCGCTAGAGCGAATTCTGAAGCGTCAGTTTCAACTGTGAAAATATCGTTGTCATTAATCGCTACTAGAGCCGCCTCCTTGATGTCCTGTTTGAGTTGTTCGAAACATTTGAGAGCCTCGTGTGATAACGGGAAGCTAGTGACGCAGGTGAGGGGTTTTATCTTTTCTGAGAAACGCCATATCCATTTTGCATAGTGCGCGAACATTCCTAGGACTCGTTTCAGTTCTCTTGCTTTAGTAGGTGCGGGGAGGTCTAGCAGAGGCTTTAGCCTTTCAGAATCAGGTCGGATAGTATGATTTTCCACGGTAAAGCCAAGCAGATTGATTTTAGTTTTATTGAAAACGCTTTTTTGTTCATTGAGAGTTAAATTAAACTTCTTAGCGGCGTCCATGAATCGTTTTAGATTGCGCTCGTGATCCTTATCATCCTTGCCGCAAACGGTTACGTCATCTAAGTATGCGTACGTTCCATCAAATTTTTCTTCTGATATTATAAAGTCCAGAGTCCGCTGGAAGGCAGCTACACCGTTAGTCACTCCAAACGGGATGCGTGTGAATTGATAAAGTTTGCCGATTGCTTCAAACGCTGTGTATATCTTCTCATTTTCCAGGATTGGGACCTGATGATATGCAGATTTCAAGTCTATCTGACTAAAGACTTTAAATTTTGATACGTTGTTCACAACCGTTTCGATATTTGGCAAGGGGAAGGCATCTAGGTCAGTAAATTTATTGATAGTCATTGAATAATCGATCACGAGCCGTTTACGATGGGTCCCTCCTCCCGCTACGAGGACTTGGGCCCTCCAAGGGGAAATGCTCTTTTCAATTATCCCATCCTCGAGCAACTTGGATACTTCATCTTGTATGAAGTCAACGTCTGCTTTAGTATAGCGCCTGCTTCTGACAGCAATCGGTTGGATGTTTGGCGAAAGATTGGTGAATACAGAGGCCGGCGGAACTGAGGCTTGCAGAACATTACAGATTTGTAAGGGCTCGCCGGGACCTCCCAGATTGAAGAGGATGCTTGAATGTTGCTTTAGTAAGTCGTGACCCACGATAACGTCTGCGCAGAGATTGTCAACTACTAAAAGCGGCGTTTGCTTGTAGGTATGTTGATTCATTTTAATAGTTGCGAAACATACCCCTTCAACGAACGAGACTTGGTTAAGAGAGGCGAGATTTACAGTTTGTTTGCACGGTTTCTTGGGCAACTTCATGATGCGAGCCACTTTACTGTTTATAAAACTGACTGAACTACCAGTGTCGACGAGAGCGTCAGCTTTGTATTCGTTTATTGTGATAGGGATTGTCGCACTCCTAAGACTTGAAGGAGAAGCAGCAGAAATAGCCCCGCTGTAAAAGTGGTCATTGCTCGAGTTGGCAAGTTCTTCAGTCCACACAGAGTTTATGTTATGCCCGGATCTGCAAACGCTAGCAAAATGGCCTTTCTTCGAACACTTTTTACAAGTAGCTTTGCTAGCTGGGCACCTTATTCTAGGATGGACATTTCCGCCGCAGAAGAAACAGCGCTTGGTTGATTGTTGTGTTGTGGATGATGGTGCGACCGAAGCAGTCAGAGGCATTCGAGATGATGAAGCTACAGCCAGATTGTCCGATTCCTTGTCTCGGGAGATTTCAGGTACAGCATTTAGATGCGGAGAGTTAGTACTGATCGTCTGTGCATCTTTCTCAGCAGTTTCCAAGGTAATGGCTTTATTAAGAGCATCTGTAAGAGCGAGCGTAGAGTTCTCTAGAAGTCGTTCACGGATTTTTTGTGAGAGGAGGCCGGAAATAAGAGCACCACGAATTGCCTGTTCTTCATGTTCTGTCGCGGTGACAGCTTCAAATTTGCAATCTTTAGCAATCAGTCGAAGAGCTCTAGCATATTCGGAAATAGTCTCGTCCGCTCTTTGCTTTCGATTGAATAGAACATGTCGAGCTAGTATCGTGTTTTTTGGTTTGACATAGATATCTTCTAGAACTTTCATAGATGCTTTATAAGTCGCGCAAGACTTGATATGTTTGTAGATCGAAGCGGATAAATGGTTGACTAACAGCTTACACTTGAGAGAATCCGATATATCTTCAGTAATCTCTTCAGCGAGAAAGTTTTCGAAGGTCGATTTCCAATGCAGCCATTTAGCGTCGGCATCCGCGACATCAGGTTCGACGTCAAACTTGTCGGGTCGGAGATACCTTGACAGTGATGATTTGTCTAGTTTTTCGTCAGGCATTTTTAGTTAAATAAATTGTAGTATAATAGACGTAAAACCAACCAAGAAACGTGGCTTTATTTAACTAAAAGAAATACACTAACTAGACATTGAATAGGTAGTTACAATAATTATGACAAAGATGATAGCGCTGTGACAAACGTCATGTAAAGCATTCAAGGAGGTTGCCCACGTTGCATATCACCTCACCTCTCCTAGAGAGGAGGCCTGAGTCCCTGCAGTGGGAACATTATAGGCTGTTGATGTTGACTACAATAAACATAGCTTATAAAACTTTCTGATCTACACTCCACGCCTCTTCAGTCTCTATAACCCATTTTTCCAACTATTTTATGACTTTGAGCTATGTGCAATATCAATCAATGTAATGTAGGTATTAACCGCCCTTATGGCGACCCACTGACCAAAAATGGCATGAAAAAGTCAAAGGCTTTATAATTTTAAATGTTACACTATTTTAACTAAAAATAAATATCACAACACTCACTTGTAAACAGTTTGCTGTAAAATGTCAGAATGTCAGTTCAGAATAGATGATAAAAAATGTTTTAGTAGAATGATGGAGGTCGAAACAATACAGGTTTCACTTTGTGTGATCTAAGGCGTCGCGCAATTTGCCTAAGAATTCCGTTAACACTGTTTAACCGATGGATATTATTTGTTAGAAAAGGAAGAATTTATGTTTCAGGATTTCAAAAAGGTCATGTTGAATGGCCATTTCACCTTTTTGGTGGTTGACAGACAACCCTAATTGACATTTACTCTTTCCGTTTACCCTGGAATACACATTGTGGCGTGAAAAATGGAAACTCGGCACACCACTTTCAATAATATTTTAATTAAGATTTAGTTATCAAAAAAAACAAAGAATTAAAATAGAAATTAATAGTTAAACTAGATAAAAATAGAATTCGTATGACACTGACTGATTTAAAAAAGCAGTTTTTTTAGAAAAATTAAAATTATAGGCAAAATTGAATCTTGCCGGAACGTTCCGCAATTTTCTTTTTTTTTACATTGCATGAATTTAAAATATGACTAGATTTAAACACAGAGTTTTACAGAGTTCAAATATTAAAAAAAATGTCTCAAACACTTCACCACGCACGAACACACGGAATCTCTAGGGAGTCCACATGGGTCTTGATAAGTTAGTCGAGAATGAATTTTATACCTGTATCCGGCGAAATTTAACCAAAATAAAAAAGGTGACGCGTTCAAACCCGGCCCCAAAACAGCCGTCGCTGCCTCCTCTTGCTTATTTCTTCTGCCAGAAATTAAAAGATGTGGCACCCGAAGACGACCAGACCGGTGAAAATAGGGTAATAAAAGAAGGCCTTTAATAGACCTTCTTCAAAACTGGTTCAACACCCTAAAAAGATGAGAAACAACAGGGTTTTAAAAGAAGATCGAAATTTCAACAGGGTTTTAAAAAATGAGAGAAAGGCATAATAACGAAGACATAAGATTAGACCAGAAATATACGTACCAGATAATAATAAGAAAACTATATGTCGCGTTAATTCGCGATATCCTTTAATTAAACACTGCACACTGTACACTGCAGTTTTTTATGATGAAAACATTACGAATGGATCACATTGGACATTGGACGAAGAAAAAAACAATAAAATTTTGGTATAATGACCACATTTCCTCCAATCTGTCATACGAATGAAGCCTGGACTCCAAAGAAATCGACTGTCAAGAATTTTTTATCTCCAATTTTAAAAATATTTAGTTAAAGGTAAATATGGCATCGAGGTTTCAAGTAAAAAGTTTAAAATGCAGCGTAATGCTGCAGTACCCTTAATCTAGGAAAAAAAAAAAATCATTGACCACATCGATAAAATTTGACAACACTAAGTCCAGATATTATCGATAAAAAGTCTTGACACAGTG
This sequence comes from Diarsia dahlii, assembly GCA_949775195.1. Lineage (NCBI taxonomy): Eukaryota > Metazoa > Arthropoda > Insecta > Lepidoptera > Noctuidae > Diarsia > Diarsia dahlii. The sequence goes on along the minus strand of OX459210.1, from coordinate 5,014,043 downwards.
TCAAGACAACATCGATAACAAGATACAACACTATGACAAAACAACATCCCTAAAGAGTGACTAAAAGAAGCAGGTAACCACCCTACAGTGTGACCATCAGAAATATGTGACAACCCTATAGTGTGTCCAATAGGAACAAGTGACAACCCTATGGTAGTAGATGACAACCCTATAAGAATATCTGGTTATATAGAATCAGTTGGAAATAACGGATTAAGTGACAAATAATAAAAATGAAGAATATAAAGAAGTATTAGAAGAAAAAAAAAAATGAATTAATTAAATATTAAACTACTTAGACTAATTAAAAGGAAAAAAAAAATAACTTAGGTGAATTAGGAGTGAAAGTGGAATTAAATATTAACCTACTTATTAAGTAAATAACCTAGTATTTAATATTAGAAAGCCTAAATGACAAAATAATAAAACGACAACATCGAAGTGCAATGAATACTGAATAAGACAGAAAGTCGACCCTCAACTTAAACGTTATCCGTGCCAACTCCAGATGCGTCTACAGAATTACAACTAATATAGAATCAGATTAAAAGTTAGGGATCCCAAAAAATAGTTAAGCGCGCTTAAAATAATGAAGAAGAATTAAATAGACATTAGAAAATCGACTGAAGTCAAAGATCAAACCTTGGTTTAAAAATAGGACCTCGGCTGAGAAAACGGACGACTTCAGTCAAAAAAAATGTCTTCAAGACTACACATGGTCATGAAGACGATAGGGGAACTCAAGACTAAGAGATCATTGAGTCGCAAAGAGGGACTTTGAGTCAATATAGAACTCAGTTACAAGCCAACAGACGTAAGTCAAAAGGTAGACATTATGTCAAAGGCAGAATAAGTCAAAAGGTTGTACACCGAGACCATAGCAAGTCATCGAGACAAAAGAGGGATATCGTGACGATATAAGGTCAACGAATCCTAAGAGGAAGTTCCAATTATGAACTTCGAAGTCAAAGCCTAAGTTCTTGAAGTTAAATATTAGAATTAACTCAAGTTAAGAACATGGGAGGATAGAGAAGGAAGAAAGAAGAAGTGAGGGAACTAGGAGGACTGTATGCATTATAAACTCGAGAATTATAGAAAGCCATACAAATATTATTGGTAAACTTAAGAAAGCCATACAAATATTATCGATGAACCTTGTATTAACCAAAGGAGTAGGAAAAAAGATTAAACACGTGTCAAAACCGACTTTCAGCCAATCATGATACTTAGAGTCTGCCTATTTTCACGAGTAGAATCTATCAAAAAAAATCCCTCCCAAACAACAAGGTGATTGGTTAAAAAACCAGTGGCTAAACAATGTTGTCATTGAATATAGATCGCGACATAACAAGTACCAAAATATGTATTAAAACAATATACACCTTAGATAAACCAGAGGAGGCCTAAAAATAGGGAGCTTCACTAAGAAGAAGTCACAAAGGATAGGAGAAACCTTATTTAAAAAATAGTATTTTGGTCAAAATAAGAGCTTCAGTCGAAAGAAAAGACTGAAAGTCAAAGATATAACTTGAAGTCGAAAGAATAGATAGAAATAAAAGAAAATAGGAACGGAATTATTTCAGAATATCTTTTATATGATATTGTCCGGAGTGAACAGAATCACAATCTTGTAAAACATAAATCGTCCTAGATATAACCCTAGTTACACGGCATTTAACAAAACGTGGAGCAAGTTTTCCGGTAAAATAATCTGTACCAGATGATCTAGTAAAGTTACGTCTCCATACAGTGTCACCAATATTGAGAATGATAGCTGATCGGTTCTTATTATATGCAAGAGAATTACGGAGGAAAGCCATAGAAAGATTATCGGCAACCTTTGCATAAACCTCGGCAAGAGAAGTGAGATTTGACGCATGCTGAGACCGACTTTCAGCTAAATTGGCGCTTCGAGTCTGTCCATAAGCATGTGTCGGATCTATAGTAACTTCCCTACCAAACATAAGGAAATTTGGTGTAAAACTTGTAGCTAAGTTAACGCATGAATTGAGATATAGTTTGACCTTTGGTAGCATTTTTGCCCAATTCCTTTGATTATTTCCAACTAAGATGCTTAAACAGGTAATAATACTTTGATTATAACGTTCAACGGTATTGGCTTGAGGAGTATAATATGGTGTATAAGTAGGAGAATCAATATGAAAAGTTCTAAGAAAGTTTAAAAATTGATTACTACGAAAAACAGTAGCGTTATCACAAAGAATAGAACGCGGAACACCGAAATTAAAAAATATTTCAGACTCTAAAGCTTTAATTACTGAACTGGCATCTACCTTTTTAAGGGGAATAAGCCAGACATATTTTGAAAAAACGTCTACCATGGATAGAATATATTTATACCCATAGTAGGCAGCAGGTAATGGGCCAATAACGTCGATAGAAATAATCTGTAAAGGTAACGAAACGTCTTTTGGATAATACATCTGTCCACGTGGTTGAGTGTTCGCGATTTTATAAGCTTTACATACCTCACATTGCTTTAAGATTTCGGTAACATCCCGAAACATGTTAGGCCAATAATAGAATTCCTTGATCTTAAGGTATGATTTTGTGACACCAGGATGTATGGAAGGAAAATTATTGTGTACCTCCCAAATAGCTAGTGGAACTTTCTCTTTGGGTAAAACTACGCGCAATGGATCAGAGGATAAAGGACTAGAAATGGGCATGCGTCTTAACAGAACACCGTTCTGAATGACGTAAGCAGGAAACATTTGGGGAGTATCGCGAGCGCCAAGATAAACCTTCTTATACCATCTATCGTTGGTATTCTCAGGACCTTGATCAAAAGTTATAGGACTAGCATAAATTCTAGATAAAGCATCAGGTACGATATGTTGTGAACCTTTGCGGTGAACAATATCAAAAGTATATTGCGAAATAATAGTAGCCCATCGAGCTAAACGACCAGAAGGATTATTTAATGTAAGAAGCCATTTCAAAGCCATGTGGTCAGTTATAACTGTAAACTTCATTCCATCTAAATAACAACGAAAATGTTTAATCGATTCTAGAACAGCCAAAAGTTCGCGTTCCGTAGTACTATAATTTCGCTCCGCTTTGGAAAAGAGGCGGGAATAATAAGCAACAGGATGTTCGACATTATTTATTTTTTGTGACAGAACAGAACCGAGACCAATTGCTGAAGCATCACACTGTAAAATAAATGGCTTTGAGAAATCAGGACAAGTCATTACTGGCGTGTTAATTAACGCATCTTTTAACTTGGTAAATGCACGTTCGGCAGCATCATCCCAACTGATTGGATCACGACCTTTTCTTTTGCCTATCAGAGATGTGAGAGGAGCTATTATAGAAGAAAAACCTTTTACAAAACGCCTATAATATGAACACATACCAATAAAACCACGTAAAGACTTAGCAGTAGTAGGTGTTGGAAAATCTCTGATCGCCACCAATTTACTAGGATCAGTCTGAAGACCTTTCTCATTAACAATGTAGCCAAGATATTTTAATTCACTTTTACAGAATTCACATTTCTTTAAATTAATGGATAATCCAGCTTCTTTCAACCGATCTCGAACCTTTTTTAAGAGCGCGAGATGACTATTAAAGTCCTTTGAAATTAAAATTAAATCGTCAACATAACCGAAAACACAATTATCGCTAGTTGAAGTAAATTCAAAATTTACGATCATGTCCGTAAGACGTTGCATTTCAGAAGCTGCATTCGTTAGTCCGAACGGCATCCTAACGAATTCAAATAAACCTCGTTGGGGTACTATGAATGCTGTCTTTTTACAGCTATCGTCATCTGCAAGAGGAATTTGCCAAAATGCACTGCTAAAATCGAGCGAGCTAATATATCTAGCACCACGAAGATTGTCTAGAATATCATGAATCTGAGGAAGAGGATAAGAATCTCTAACTGTAACACTATTTAGTTTTCTGCTATCTACACAGAAACGGACGGAACCGTCCTTCTTTGTAACCATAACAACGGGACTAGCCCAAGGCGAACGGGAAGGCCGAATAACACCCATCTTTAACATTTTATCAATTTCATCATTAAGGATTTTTAACTTAACCGGAGAAAGTGGGTAAAATCTTTGCCTTATTGGTTGTCCTATCGTATTTATTTTATGGGACAACCACGACGTTTTTCCTAGACCTACTTTATCAGATGAAATATCCTCAAATTCTTTAATTGTCTGTTGAAGGCTTAATTCCTGATAATTAGATAATACATTACGAGGATGTATATAGCGGTCTTTATTTTCAACATTAGATTGAAAAGAATCATGGTTAATTGAAGACAAGTACATATTACCATTGATATTTTTATTAAAAGCTTGACTAAAAAGAGATGTCAAGCCAAACTTCTTCCAAAAATCTATCCCTAATATAACTGAGGAAGTGCAGCAACGTGCAACTAAAAATTCGTGTGTAAAAATCGTATTATTAAATTGAACTGGTAAATTAACAGTTCCCATAATATCAATAGGGGAATTATTAGCAGACATTACGTTAACGTTAATATTAGTTTCAACAGCTATTCTCAATTCTTGAATAAAAGCATCACTAATTATAGACATCTGAGCACCTGAATCTAATAATGCTTTAACACAATGGTCTCCCAAATATATCTCAATAAATGGCCTATTATCCGATGTATCTGAAGCTATCACCGGTGACACTGTACGAAATGCGTGCCGCCGGTAGTCTACGCGTTTTTTTGATTACATTTAGGACAATCCTTAGTTATAACACCAGGACTACGGCACTTAAAACACATAAGTCCAGGAAAATTAGGACAGTCACGATATGAATGACCGGTTTGACTACATTTAGGGCATTTTTGAGCCTGATGTGTAATAGTAGCTACCGCCTTTGAATTTTGAGGCAAGTAACTTTCAAAATGAGAAGCTATATCTATCAGATCATTAATATTTTTGAATCTATGAATCGATAGACAAGGGAAATATCTCTGGTGCATATTATGTGTAATTATCTCGAGGAGTTTAGAATCAACTATAGGATCAGTAAGTCTATCGTTCAAGTATGACACTTGGATAACAAAATCTCTAACCGATTGGTCAGATCTTTGTTTCAAGTTACGAACTTGATGTTCCGTTTTAAATTCAAAGTTTGTCTGTGCGAAAGTTTTAAAGAAATGTTCCTTCAATTCAGGATAAGTTAAATCATCATACCTAATCGACCTGAAATATTTTAGAGCTGCTCCAGATAAAACTTCATGGAATCGCCTAAATAAATATTCGTCCGAAATACCGTCGGCATATTTACGCTCTTCTATATCAACGAAAAACTCACGTACACAAGTATTTGTATCTCCTGAAAATTCAACTTTCCATTTGGAAAGTGAATACCTATTATGGAAATGATGAGGGACTTCTTCGGACCTAACAACAGAAGGAATATTAGATGAGACGGAGAGCCTAGGTGGGATCGGTGGAGGTCTAGAAATGATTGGACTCCTACGTGAAGGAGTCTCACCTATAGGGAAACTCTGTTCTTCCATAGTGACTAAATTTATAACAAAAGATCAAATAATCTTAATAAAGAAACTTCTATCTAACCTTCAAGAATAATAAGCGTGAAGTTATCGTTAAGAAACGAAAAAATTTCTAACACAAAATATATGTGTTGGTGGGAAAAATCGGAACTAAGATAAATGTACCAAATTTGACGTATTTTAATGTACGTTTTCTAGACAAGCAGCGCCACTGCGAATTGTACAGAGAGATCCGCGCCGCACTGTATCCGTTACCTAGCAACTACTAAATAACAAATCTGACCAAGTAAATGGTGCCAAAAATTATAATATGATGAATAATTACGTAACTTGAAAATGAGAATTTATGTTTACGTAAATATTCATGTAATTTTGGTGTAATAGTGTAACAACATGTTTAAAACCAACATACAAATATAACTTTCACAAATCGGTTAACGAACGAAGGAGTTATCAGGAAAATAAATTAGTCACAATGTTCGAAGGAAAGATACTCTATAGAAACATGCAGTAGTCTAACAAAGAAATATGCCTAGTGAAAACCACAGCGAGACAAAGGCAAATAAACGAAACAGATGGGCGAGAAACCTGAAAAATCTAAAGGTTCAAGCAAAACCTGTCGTACAAAGCTTACCTTTTAACACGCTGGCTAAACTTTCACGCATCCATAACACTACGGGTTCTAAATACCGCTAGCTAAAGGAGAGAAATGAAATAGGGAATTAACATATATTGTAGGAGAAATAAAAGACTTGAACGTAATATAGTTACAGGTTTAGTTCTTTTAAATTCATGAACATGTCATTAAAATTTAATAAAATAAGTATTCCAGCAATGCAACGTCGAGAACCGTAGTAACAATGTCTTGAAGAAATAACATGTATCGAGAACCGTTGTAACAATTCTTGATAAAATCAAATGTATTTGCTGTATCTGTAAGAAGAAGATGAATAAAATTTGCTCGCTAAGAGCACCACATTTTAAAAATATTTAGTTAAAGGTAAATATGGCATCGAGGTTTCAAGTAAAAAGTTTAAAATGCAGCGTAATGCTGCAGTACCCTTAATCTAGAAAAAAAAAAAAATCATTGACCACATCGATAAAATTTGACAACACTAAGTCCAGATATTATCGATAAAAAGTCTTGACACAGTGTCAAGACAACATCGATAACAAGATACAACACTATGACAAAACAACATCCCTAAAGAGTGACTAAAAGAAGCAGGTAACCACCCTACAGTGTGACCATCAGAAATATGTGACAACCCTATAGTGTGTCCAATAGGAACAAGTGACAAATAATAAAAATGAAGAATATAAAGAAGTATTAGAAGAAAAAAAAAAATGAATTAATTAAATATTAAACTACTTAGACTAATTAAAAGGAAAAAAAAAATAACTTAGGTGAATTAGGAGTGAAAGTGGAATTAAATATTAACCTACTTAATAAGTAAATAACCTAGTATTTAATATTAGAAAGCCTAAATGACAAAATAATAAAACGACAACATCGAAGTGCAATGAATACTGAATAAGACAGAAAGTCGACCCTCAACTTAAACGTTATCCGTGCCAACTCCAGATGCGTCTACAGAATTACAACTAATATAGAATCAGATTAAAAGTTAGGGATCCCAAAAAATAGTTAAGCGCGCTTAAAATAATGAAGAAGAATTAAATAGACATTAGAAAATCGACTGAAGTCAAAGATCAAACCTTGGTTTAAAAATAGGACCTCGGCTGAGAAAACGGACGACTTCAGTCAAAAAAAATGTCTTCAAGACTACACATGGTCATGAAGACGATAGGGGAACTCAAGACTAAGAGATCATTGAGTCGCAAAGAGGGACTTTGAGTCAATATAGAACTCAGTTACAAGCCAACAGACGTAAGTCAAAAGGTAGACATTATGTCAAAGGCAGAATAAGTCAAAAGGTTGTACACCGAGACCATAGCAAGTCATCGAGACAAAAGAGGGATATCGTGACGATATAAGGTCAACGAATCCTAAGAGGAAGTTCCAATTATGAACTTCGAAGTCAAAGCCTAAGTTCTTGAAGTTAAATATTAGAATTAACTCAAGTTAAGAACATGGGAGGATAGAGAAGGAAGAAAGAAGAAGTGAGGGAACTAGGAGGACTGTATGCATTATAAACTCGAGAATTATAGAAAGCCATACAAATATTATTGGTAAACTTAAGAAAGCCATACAAATATTATCGATGAACCTTGTATTAACCAAAGGAGTAGGAAAAAAGATTAAACACGTGTCAAAACCGACTTTCAGCCAATCATGATACTTAGAGTCTGCCTATTTTCACGAGTAGAATCTATCAAAAAAAATCCCTCCCAAACAACAAGGTGATTGGTTAAAAAAACAGTGGCTAAACAATGTTGTCATTGAATATAGATCGCGACATAACAAGTACCAAAATATGTATTAAAACAATATACACCTTAGATAAACCAGAGGAGGCCTAAAAATAGGGAGCTTCACTAAGAAGAAGTCACAAAGGATAGGAGAAAACTTATTTAAAAAATAGTATTTTGGTCAAAATAAGAGCTTCAGTCGAAAGAAAAGACTGAAAGTCAAAGATATAACTTGAAGTCGAAAGAATAGATAGAAATAAAAGAAAATAGGAACGGAATTATTTCAGAATATCTTTTATATGATATTGTCCGGAGTGAACAGAATCACAATCTTGTAAAACATAAATCGTCCTAGATATAACCCTAGTTACACGGCATTTAACAAAACGTGGAGCAAGTTTTCCGGTAAAATAATCTGTACCAGATGATCTAGTAAAGTTACGTCTCCATACAGTGTCACCAATATTGAGAATGATAGCTGATCGGTTCTTATTATATGCAAGAGAATTACGGAGGAAAGCCATAGAAAGATTATCGGCAACCTTTGCATAAACCTCGGCAAGAGAAGTGAGATTTGACGCATGCTGAGACCGACTTTCAGCTAAATTGGCGCTTCGAGTCTGTCCATAAGCATGTGTCGGATCTATAGTAACTTCCCTACCAAACATAAGGAAATTTGGTGTAAAACTTGTAGCTAAGTTAACGCATGAATTGAGATATAGTTTGACCTTTGGTAGCATTTTTGCCCAATTCCTTTGATTATTTCCTACTAAGATGCTTAAACAGGTAATAATACTTTGATTATAACGTTCAACGGTATTGGCTTGAGGAGTATAATATGGTGTATAAGTAGGAGAATCAATATGAAAAGTTCTAAGAAAGTTTAAAAATTGATTACTACGAAAAACAGTAGCGTTATCACAAAGAATAGAACGCGGAACACCGAAATTAAAAAATATTTCAGACTCTAAAGCTTTAATTACTGAACTGGCATCTACCTTTTTAAGGGGAATAAGCCAGACATATTTTGAAAAAACGTCTACCATGGATAGAATATATTTATACCCATAGTAGGCAGCAGGTAATGGGCCAATAACGTCGATAGAAATAATCTTTAAAGGTAACGAAACGTCTTTTGGATAACACATCTGTCCACGTGGTTGAGTGTTCGCGATTTTATAAGCTTTACATACCTCACATTGCTTTAAGATTTCGGTAACATCCCGAAACATGTTAGGCCAATAATAGAATTCCTTGATCTTAAGGTATGATTTTGTGACACCAGGATGTATGGAAGGAAAATTATTGTGTACCTCCCAAATAGCTAGTGGAACTTTCTCTTTGGGTAAAACTACGCGCAATGGATCAGAGGATAAAGGACTAGAAATGGGCATGCGTCTTAACAGAACACCGTTCTGAATGACGTAAGCAGGAAACATTTGGGGAGTATCGCGAGCGCCAAGATAAACCTTCTTATACCATCTATCGTTGGTATTCTCAGGACCTTGATCAAAAGTTATAGGACTAGCATAAATTCTAGATAAAGCATCAGGTACGATATGTTGTGAACCTTTGCGGTGAACAATATCAAAAGTATATTGCGAAATAATAGTAGCCCATCGAGCTAAACGACCAGAAGGATTATTTAATGTAAGAAGCCATTTCAAAGCCATGTGGTCAGTTATAACTGTAAACTTCATTCCATCTAAATAACAACGAAAATGTTTAATCGATTCTAGAACAGCCAAAAGTTCGCGTTCCGTAGTACTATAATTTCGCTCCGCTTTGGAAAAGAGGCGGGAATAATAAGCAACAGGATGTTCGACATTATTTATTTTTTGTGACAGAACAGAACCGAGACCAATTGCTGAAGCATCACACTGTAAAATAAATGGCTTTGAGAAATCAGGACAAGTCATTACTGGCGTGTTAATTAACGCATCTTTTAACTTGGTAAATGCACGTTCGGCAGCATCATCCCAACTGATTGGATCACGACCTTTTCTTTTGCCTATCAGAGATGTGAGAGGAGCTATTATAGAAGAAAAACCTTTTACAAAACGCCTATAATATGAACACATACCAATAAAACCACGTAAAGACTTAGCAGTAGTAGGTGTTGGAAAATCTCTGATCGCCACCAATTTACTAGGATCAGTCTGAAGACCTTTCTCATTAACAATGTAGCCAAGATATTTTAATTCACTTTTACAGAATTCACATTTCTTTAAATTAATGGATAATCCAGCTTCTTTCAACCGATCTCGAACCTTTTTTAAGAGCGCGAGATGACTATTAAAGTCCTTTGAAATTAAAATTAAATCGTCAACATAACCGAAAACACAATTATCGCTAGTTGAAGTAAATTCAAAATTTACGATCATGTCCGTAAGACGTTGCATTTCAGAAGCTGCATTCGTTAGTCCGAACGGCATCCTAACGAATTCAAATAAACCTCGTTGGGGTACTATGAATGCTGTCTTTTTACAGCTATCGTCATCTGCAAGAGGAATTTGCCAAAATGCACTGCTAAAATCGAGCGAGCTAATATATCTAGCACCACGAAGATTGTCTAGAATATCATGAATCTGAGGAAGAGGATAAGAATCTCTAACTGTAACACTATTTAGTTTTCTGCTATCTACACAGAAACGGACGGAACCGTCCTTCTTTGTAACCATAACAACGGGACTAGCCCAAGGCGAACGGGAAGGCCGAATAACACCCATCTTTAACATTTTATCAATTTCATCATTAAGGATTTTTAACTTAACCGGAGAAAGTGGGTAAAATCTTTGCCTTATTGGTTGTCCTATCGTATTTATTTTATGGGACAACCACGACGTTTTTCCTAGACCTACTTTATCAGATGAAATATCCTCAAATTCTTTAATTGTCTGTTGAAGGCTTAATTCCTGATAATTAGATAATACATTACGAGGATGTATATAGCGGTCTTTATTTTCAACATTAGATTGAAAAGAATCATGGTTAATTGAAGACAAGTACATATTACCATTGATATTTTTATTAAAAGCTTGACTAAAAAGAGATGTCAAGCCAAACTTCTTCCAAAAATCTATCCCTAATATAACTGAGGAAGTGCAGCAACGTGCAACTAAAAATTCGTGTGTAAAAATCGTATTATTAAATTGAACTGGTAAATTAACAGTTCCCATAATATCAATAGGGGAATTATTAGCAGACATTACGTTAACGTTAATATTAGTTTCAACAGCTATTCTCAATTCTTGAATAAAAGCATCACTAATTATAGACATCTGAGCACCTGAATCTAATAATGCTTTAACACAATGGTCTCCCAAATATATCTCAATAAATGGCCTATTATCCGATGTATCTGAAGCTATCACCGGTGACACTGTACGAAATGCGTGCCGCCGGTAGTCTACGCGTTTTTTTGATTACATTTAGGACAATCCTTAGTTATAACACCAGGACTACGGCACTTAAAACACATAAGTCCAGGAAAATTAGGACAGTCACGATATGAATGACCGGTTTGACTACATTTAGGGCATTTTTGAGCCTGATGTGTAATAGTAGCTACCGCCTTTGAATTTTGAGGCAAGTAACTTTCAAAATGAGAAGCTATATCTATCAGATCATTAATATTTTTGAATCTATGAATCGATAGACAAGGGAAATATCTCTGGTGCATATTATGTGTAATTATCTCGAGGAGTTTAGAATCAACTATAGGATCAGTAAGTCTATCGTTCAAGTATGACACTTGGATAACAAAATCTCTAACCGATTGGTCAGATCTTTGTTTCAAGTTACGAACTTGATGTTCCGTTTTAAATTCAAAGTTTGTCTGTGCGAAAGTTTTAAAGAAATGTTCCTTCAATTCAGGATAAGTTAAATCATCATACCTAATCGACCTGAAATATTTTAGAGCTGCTCCAGATAAAACTTCATGGATTCGCCTAAATAAATATTCGTCCGAAATACCGTCGGCATATTTACGCTCTTCTATATCAACGAAAAACTCACGTACACAAGTATTTGTATCTCCTGAAAATTCAACTTTCCATTTGGAAAGTGAATACCTATTATGGAAATGATGAGGGACTTCTTCGGACCTAACAACAGAAGGAATATTAGATGAGACGGAGAGCCTAGGTGGGATCGGTGGAGGTCTAGAAATGATTGGACTCCTACGTGAAGGAGTCTCACCTATAGGGAAACTCTGTTCTTCCATAGTGACTAAATTTATAACAAAAGATCAAATAATCTTAATAAAGAAACTTCTATCTAACCTTCAAGAATAATAAGCGTGAAGTTATCGTTAAGAAACGAAAAAGTTTCTAACACAAAATATATGTGTTGGTGGGAAAAATCGGAACTAAGATAAATGTACCAAATTTGACGTATTTTAATGTACGTTTTCTAGACAAGCAGCGCCACTGCGAATTGTACAGAGAGATCCGCGCCGCACTGTATCCGTTACCTAGCAACTACTAAATAACAAATCTGACCAAGTAAATGGTGCCAAAAATTATAATATGATGAATAATTACGTAACTTGAAAATGAGAATTTATGTTTACGTAAATATTCATGTAATTTTGGTGTAATAGTGTAACAACATGTTTAAAACCAACATACAAATATAACTTTCACAAATCGGTTAACGAACGAAGGAGTTATCAGGAAAATAAATTAGTCACAATGTTCGAAGGAAAGATACTCTATAGAAACATGCAGTAGTCTAACAAAGAAATATGCCTAGTGAAAACCACAGCGAGACAAAGGCAAATAAACGAAACAGATGGGCGAGAAACCTGAAAAAATCTAAAGGTTCAAGCAAAACCTGTCGTACAAAGCTTACCTTTTAACACGCTGGCTAAACTTTCACGCATCCATAACACTACGGGTTCTAAATACCGCTAGCTAAAGGAGAGAAATGAAATAGGGAATTAACATATATTGTAGGAGAAATAAAAGACTTGAACGTAATATAGTTACAGGTTTAGTTCTTTTAAATTCATGAACATGTCATTAAAATTTAATAAAATAAGTATTCCAGCAACGCAACGTCGAGAACCGTAGTAACAATGTCTTGAAGAAATCACATGTATCGAGAACCGTTGTAACAATTCTTGATAAAATCAAATGTATTTGCTGTATCTGTAAGAAGAAGATGAATAAAATTTGCTCGCTAAGAGCACCACACACGAAATAACGAAAAAAAATATATTATGTTATTGGTTTTAGTATTGGAAATTACTTACCTTTTGTTCGGGCGCCATACTGTGGCGTGAAAAATGGAAACTCGGCACACCACTTTCAATAATATTTTAATTAAGATTTAGTTATCAAAAAAAAAAGAATTAAAATAGAAATTAATAGTTAAACTAGATAAAAATAGAATTCGTATGACACTGACTGATTTAAAAAAGCAGTTTTTTTAGAAAAATTAAAATTATAGGCAAAATTGAATCTTGCCGGAACGTTCCGCAATTTTCGTTTTTTACATTGCATGAATTTAAAATATGACTAGATTTAAACACAGAGTTTTACAGAGATCAAATATTAAAAAAAATGTCTCAAACACTTCACCATATTTTAATTAAGATTTAGTTATCAAAAAAAACAAAGAATTAAAATAGAAATTAATAGTTAAACTAGATAAAAATAGAATTCGTATGACACTGACTGATTTAAAAAAGCAGTTTTTTTAGAAAAATTAAAATTATAGGCAAAATTGAATCTTGCCGGAACGTTCCGCAATTTTCTTTTTTTTACATTGCATGAATTTAAAATATGACTAGATTTAAACACAGAGTTTTACAGAGTTCAAATATTAAAAAAAATGTCTCAAACACTTCACCACGCACGAACACACGGAATCTCTAGGGAGTCCACATGGGTCTTGATAAGTTAGTCGAGAATGAATTTTATACCTGTATCCGGCGAAATTTAACCAAAATAAAAAAGGTGACGCGTTCAAACCCGGCCCCAAAACAGCCGTCGCTGCCTCCTCTTGCTTATTTCTTCTGCCAGAAATTAAAAGATGTGGCACCCGAAGACGACCAGACCGGTGAAAATAGGGTAATAAAAGAAGGCCTTTAATAGACCTTCTTCAAAACTGGTTCAACACCCTAAAAAGATGAGAAACAACAGGGTTTTAAAAGAAGATCGAAATTTCAACAGGGTTTTAAAAAATGAGAGAAAGGCATAATAACGAAGACATAAGATTAGACCAGAAATATACGTACCAGATAATAATAAGAAAACTATATGTCGCGTTAATTCGCGATATCCTTTAATTAAACACTGCACACTGTACACTGCAGTTTTTTTATGATGAAAACATTACGAATGGATCACATTGGACATTGGACGAAGAAAAAAACAATAAAATTTTGGTATAATGACCACATTTCCTCCAATCTGTCATACGAATGAAGCCTGGACTCCAAAGAAATCGACTGTCAAGAATTTTTTATCTCCAATTTTAAAAATATTTAGTTAAAGGTAAATATGGCATCGAGGTTTCAAGTAAAAAGTTTAAAATGCAGCGTAATGCTGCAGTATATGTCGCGTTAATTCGCGATATCCTTTAATTAAACACTGCACACTGTACACTGCAGTTTTTTATGATGAAAACATTACGAATGGATCACATTGGACATTGGACGAAGAAAAAAAACAATAAAATTTTGGTATAATGACCACATTTCCTCCAATCTGTCATACGAATGAAGCCTGGACTCCAAAGAAATCGACTGTCAAGAATTTTTTATCTCCAATTTTAAAAATATTTAGTTAAAGGTAAATATGGCATCGAGGTTTCAAGTAAAAAGTTTAAAATGCAGCGTAATGCTGCAACATGCTGTAAAGCAGTAAAGCATGCTTGTTTGCTGGTAGTATGCTCATTTGTAATTTGCCTTCCGAGTGTGCACATTTGCTCTAAGCACAGACCTCAAAAGCATATATTTCATTGTCGTACCTACAAGAGCTTCTGCAGATTTTTCGCCTTCATTAAAAACATTACAATGGCATCTAAAAGGGGTACCATCATCAATCTGGCAGAAACTTGATGCTCCGAAATTCATTTGGCAGAACACACTTGGCAAATTTTTCTTTGAACGAATGTGTTTAAGGCAAAACAATTATTGATTATAATTATCGTTTGGCCGAATGTTTAACTGGCCGAATTTTCAATGGCATACTTTTAAGATGGCAGAATTTTATTCGGTAGAATTTTATTAGGCATATTGCCAATTATATTACAATATTTTTGAACTAATTTAAAATTAAACGTCAATACCTTGTGCTACAAAAGTTAGTGACAGAAACGAATCACTGCAAAACCGACTCCACGTAGTCTCTTCTGCCCTACCCGGAGAGTGTAATTTAAGCCCGCGTAGGCACGGAGGGGCAAGGCGGCCCGCAAGTTGAGGAGCAGGTGGCTTCAACGCGCGCCACTTCGGCTGAGGTTGGCCGGCGGAGCCAGCCAGCAAGCCGAAGCTGCGGTGGTGTGTGTTAAAACCATCTGCGCAGATAAACTTGCGTAGGACCGCCGGAGCACCGCAGCGCCGGAGCCGTGACAGAAGCCATGCCTTGTGCATGTTACACGTATGTATGAAATGAAATGTATGCAAAAAGACGATTCTGATTGTAAACTTTCGGCAATACAAAATTATAGGTTTTGAATTTATGGTAAATGAGTGTACGCAAAATGATTTTCTGCGAAATGAAGTTTCTGCCATCCACTGCTATGCAAAATAAAATTCGGATATAAAAAGTTCTACTAAAAAAGGTAGACCCATCTAAAAGTGGGTACAGCGTAGGTACATTACTCCACAAAGTCGTTGTGTTTTTTGGTCGATAAACTACAACCATTAAACAACAACTACTGAACTATTAAATTGGTAACGATGTGTATTATTTTGATAACTGAACAAAATAAAATTTGACAAATAGAAAAAGTCGCTATCGGGGACGATAACCGATTTATGTGGCGATAGAGAAACCAATACTATTCTGAATACGAAGCTATTTTATTTGGCTATTTTTTCTATTATTGCCTGCCTCGTTGGTCTAATCTAAAAACGCAAGCGCCACTGCTGAGCATGAGTACTTTTTTTTTTTTTTTTTGTGGGTGGAAAATCATCGAATAATCCCCCCGCTCTTGGGCAGAGCGAAGGGGAGTGTCAGACTTCTACTGACTAAAAACCAAACCCATGTTCCTTCTTCACCCATGTGTCGGAGCCGCGTTAACCTTTCGACAAACCACAGCCCCGACGGGAACCACAGCCCAGCATGAGTACCTCGGTTCGATTCCCGGGTCGGGCAGTGTTATGGGCTTTTTTCTATCAGGTTCTCAGTATCAGCCACGGAGTCTGGATTTGTGCACGGTTGATAGCAATAGGATCGCCCTCTGTGGCTCTGTTACATGGGACTTATAATAACTGTTCTGGCGAAATGTGGGTGTATGGATAGGTACACCTCTGCCATAACCCTTCGGGTAACAGACATTGTTTTCTGTACATGTTGTCATTAATTTGGTGATCCTTGTTGACACTTTTTTTATTTTGTGACACTTTTTTTATTTGAGAATGAAAATTTTAAGTTGTTAGATCTATTAACTTACCATCATTATTTGCCTGCACTTGAAATTAAATGATGCAAATATAACCTTTTCTTACAAAACATATACATAATTCCCATGAATTGATACAGACTTACACATCGCGGCTTGGGTTCGATATCACGAATTCACGACAAAGTGATTTAAAAAAACTGTTAACTGTTAACTCCTACAATACTTACAACTCTGTAAGTTTTGTAGGAGTTCGGTATCAAGACATAAATATTTAAACAACTCACCGTTTTCATCTGATTCTAGTTCTGCATTCAACCGATGGTATTCGGAGCTCGGTAACATCTTGTTGGCTCTTTCATTATTATTGTACAATATTTATATCTTCACAAACACCTCTGCTATCACTTTAAATACTGCCGCACGCGGAGAGCTTTAATAATATCTCTGAGTACCGATGTTAAACTATAAAAAAGATGTTAAATTTACACGACACGAAGCTAAGACTACTTTTTATACAATAGGTACCTACTCGTTAAATACTTCACTATAAGAGCTCAAAATTCTCATTAAAAGAAACATTATACCCCTCACGGACGAATAAACGCCTTAAAAACTAAAAGAGCAAACTCTTTATTAAGCTAAGTTTCTCACAAAACACACGCGAAACGACATCAAATAAAGAAAGAAAGAAAGAAGGCAAAAAAGAAATCGTAAAACTCGGGTATACATTACAAAAATCGGTATCGTAAAAGGGGGTTCGCTTTCAATGCTTGAGGGAAAAAATGCAAAAAGGACGCCATTGCTCGCCTGCTGATTTCCCTGCAAAAGGGTTGGAGGGATTAAGTGGCACTTTATAGTACCGCCCTGCAGTTGAAAAAAACATGGCTGCCTGTGACGTCACATGTCGAGACGGGGTCCGTGTCACCTATCCCTTTAATCTTCTAATTGCGGTGGTACGTTAAATGTTTAGACGCTTTAGGAATATTTTTAAGTGATTCCTTGTCTTTCGTGGATTGAAAGTGCTTTGAAAATAGTAAGTATCTACCTATGTAAGTACCTAATTTGAATCGTATGTTGTTCTAGGAAGAAAGGAAGAGCTTGAGGCCAAACAGTAACAGCTACTCTGATCAATATCTTCAGGTTAAGCCGTGCTTAAACTGAAGATAGCTTAGGTTGCCGTTCGTAATGGCGTTCTGTGGGGGAGGCCTGTGTCCAGCAGTGGACGTTCTATGATGATGATGATGATTAAGTCGCGCATAAACCTAGGTTGGTTTGCAAAGGTTAACCTCTCTGAATCTCAAGAAAAAGCCCTTTGAATAATTACCTACAGATATAATTATATGTTTATATATGTGCTGCTCTTTTGTGTTGCTGCTGTCCATTAGCGAATAAATACATATTCTATTCTATTCTATTCTAATTTGTTTGTACGCACTTCTACTTGTTGCTAAAACTGTTTTACTAGGCACCTTTGCCGTTTGTGCATCGCGTCGGCCGCACCTTGTATGAAAAGACGTTTTTTGTTGTTTTACTAACGTTTCTCTGTGTCTTTACCCCCTTGGACGTTTTAAAAGATCTTATTGGATCATACTGCGGCGGTAAAAAATATTCATTGTCTTAATCCAGGTATGGTTTCTCCGTACCCAAATTTTCATCCAATTCTTGGCAATAGTTCCACTTAATATAAATTCATAGACGAATTAAGACTCTGTTACTGTTGCCTAATTTAGTAAATGGGCACTTTATTTTTTTCGCTATTAGGTAAATCTATATGGCATAACCATGTCGTGTTCATCATAATTATCTTATTACGAATTGCCTGCATTTACGAAAACTCCTGTTGTTTGGCATAACTAGATATTCAGATTGGTTGCCATTAAAAAACTCGCAAATGCAGGCATAATGTAATTCACTATTATTTTGTATGTCCTCGACAATCGTACTTAAACATAACCGGCGAAATGTCGGTGTACTATTATATAGAACACCTCCGCTTAACACTTCGGGGATTACAAGCGTGATGTTATGTTATGTGTGTGTATTTCATGTCATGACATACCTAATATTTATGATTTATTTGTACTTTAGTGGTAACTCAACCAGTACAAGCTAGCCTCATTTTCTATTGAAACTTCGCTACGCCATCCAGCTCAATATTAACGTGTTACCCCGAGTCATTGATGACAGAAAACAGAGAAATTCCTGATGTATAGGAGCCAAATAACACTTTGCCTGACCTGGTAATCGAACCCAGAACCTCATGCTCACCATTCGCACACTAGAAAAGACATTTATCATGACATTGGTCATGACGTCATGATAAAGTTGTATTTGGCTATCGTTTATTTGGCTATCGTTTTAGTAATGAACAACACGATTATTCCCCATGTTTACATTTACCGATACACAATATGTATTCTGCAGCATTGTAATTAAACATTCCATTCATACGAACATCAGCTACCTTATCAACATAGCTCGCAGAACACTCTGGTTCTCACGTACCAACAACACAGTAAATTGATATCATTTACTTATTACTTATACTCTTGTTAGCGCACGGAGTTTATCGTGTGTCATAGGTCGACGCTCCTCAAGCCTCACTCAGTTACAATTCCACGCCCGACCGAGGCGAACGTGTCAACCATGTGGCATTTAATATTTACATTACTATTTGTTTACGCAAACTGTGACGAGAACTACGACAATTACAGCGAGACACGACGCCAGTTAGTTGAACGTGAACTACGGTTAACCCTCGGAGGAAACACGACACTCAACGACAAAGAAAATGTGGTAAACAACTGTTTGATGCAACACAAATTCAGAGAGCTAGACTATGGATTCGACCACCCTACTCAGTTCAATCTGTCACATCATTTCTTCACTTTCAAGAACCAGATTCAGAACTCCAAGGTCTACAAAATCATAAAGGCTATGCCCAAAGGAGCCGTGCTGCATGTCCACGACATGGCGATCATCGGACCTGATTATCTGATGAACATCACCTACATGGAACATCTCTACGTGTGTCTTGGGAAACCTGTCAGGTTCTGGTTCTCAAACACAGTACCTAATATGACGTGCGGCACCCAGTGGCAGCTCATGTCCGAAGTTAGACGGGCTGCACCTAATGTCACCGAGTTCGATGCAAAAATCCGGACACACTTCACCCTAGTTTGTGATAATCCCGATGTGGTTTACCCTACTATCAACGAGACTTGGCAAAAATTCATGCATTATTTCAATTCAGTATACGCTCTACTGACATATAGACCTAATTGGGAACAGTATTTCTACGACGCCCTCACATTTTTCAAAGAAGACAATGTGATGTACGTTGAAGTCAGGAGTGTATTACCAAATCTGTACGAGTTAGATGGTACAGTGTATGACAAACTGATAACAGCAAGAGCATACAGGAAAACTATAAACAGGTTCGTGAAAGATCACCCAGATTTTATTGGAGCTAAACTTATATTTGCTCCATCGCGGAAAGTGGACAGAGATACGCTCACCGGCTACATACAAACAGCAAGACAGATTAAGAGAGAAATGCCCGAAATCTTTGCTGGTTTTGATTTAGTTGGCCAAGAAGACGCAGGGAATCCATTAATAGAATTCGCACCCCAGTTACTTAAAGCAAAGGATTTGAACTTCTTCTTCCACGCCGGTGAAACAAATTGGTTTGGAACACTTACTGATGAGAACTTAGTAGATGCTATATTATTAGGAGCTAAACGTATCGGACATGGTTATGCGCTTGCGAAGCATCCAGTGCTTATACAAGAAGTGATTAACAGGGACATTGGTGTTGAAGTCAATGTTTTATCTAATACTGTGTTGTCTTTAGTCAGGGATATCCGGAATCATCCTTTGAACATTTACTTGAGTATGAACCTACCCGTTGTTTTGTCAAGCGATGATCCTGGGGCCTGGGAGGCTGATCCCCTGTCTGATGACTTTTACGTGGCTTTTGTAGGGGTAGCCAGTAGGCTCTCGGACTTGAAGATGTTGAAGACTTTAGCTCTTAATTCTCTGAAATACAGTGCTTTGGAGCCAGAGAATAAAACGAGGGCGATCCGTGAGTTTCATAGGCAGTGGAATTTGTTTGTTGATAATTTTAACTGTAACGCATATTAAGTTAAGGATTAAGTACGGTTTAAGATTAATATATGTTATTATGAGAATTTTATGTAAAAAAGGTAATTAAGAACCAATCAGTAATTATAAATACTGAAGTTTTCTACATCGCAGTTTTATTTCATCAATTTCCAAAGAATCATCAACTTCCTTTTTAAAGTTTCCTTTTAGTTAAACTAACATCACGCTAGATATACCAAAAGGGTTACGCAGAGGAGTCTCTAATATAGCAGACCCACATTTTTATCCAGTCATTAGTGCTACTGATATTGCCATCAACCGGGCACAAAGCCAGACTCCGTGGTTGCTACTCGTTAGGTACCTAATTCCTAATTTCCTATACTTACTTAGACAGTAATAGTTTTCTTTGCTTTAGGGTACGCTATACCCCGTCGGGGCTGTGGATTATCGAAAGGTTAACGCGGCTCCGACACAAGGGCGAAGAAGGAACATGGGTTCGGTTTTTAGTCAGTAGAAGTCTGACACTCCCCTTCGCTCTGCCCAAGAGCGGGAGGGGGTCATTTGATGATTTTCCACCCACCAAAAAAAAAAAAAGGTACGCTATACCACAATAATTATAAGTATGGGCTATACGCTAGTGCCCCCCCCCCGGCTTCGATCACTTGTAGATCGGAAATTATATTATAGGAAATTATTTATTTATTTATTTAAATTTACAGTGTGAATTAGTGTAGTGTAGTGTGTAAATTTAGAGTGGTACATAGGCAGACTTAATGCCACAAGGCATTCTCTAATGCCACAAGGCATTCTCTACCAGTCAACCTTAGGGTCAAATAAGACAACACTGTGGTAGAGTACAAAAAAATAATAATAAGGAGAAAACCATTATGTAATATAAATTGACACGGAACAAATATTTGTAAGGCCTGCAGATAGTTGTTTCGGGTCTGGGTATTTGTGTACCTATGTGAGTTTAAATGTTTGTGAACGCACCCACGATACAGGAGAAATTCCTAGAGTGGGGCAACGGTTTTCCAATACATATTATTATAGATAGAATATAATAAACTGATATATATTATAATACATACAAAACGTCAAATAAGACAACACTGTGGTAGAGTACAAAAAAATAATAATAAGGAGAAAACCATTATGTAATATAAATTGACACGGAACAAATATTTGTAAGGCCTGCAGATAGTTGTTCCGGGTCTGGGTATTTGTGTATGTGAGTTTAAATGTTTGTAAACACACCCACGATACAGGAGAAATTCCTAGAGTGGGGCAACGTTTTTTTTTTAAATAAATAAATATACATAAATAAGTACACACCAATACATATTATTATAGATAGAATATAATAAACTGATATATAATATAATACATACAAAACAGTCTAAAACACGAGAAACCTTTTAATAAACACTGTGAAAAGAGATTAAATTACTACCGATACTAGGATTAAAAGAATCCAATCCTGTGTAATCGATCTTGTCGTAACAGAGTTTGTTGAACATAATATAACATCACACCTGTAATCTCCAAAGGGTTAGCTAGAGGTATACCCAATAGTACACCCACATTTCGCCAGTTATGTTTTAAGTCACTTGCAATAGGAGGCGAGCCTATTGCCATTAACTGCGAACAAATCTAGACTCTATGGCTGTTACTGAGAATTTCCTGAAAACCCCAATAACATTGCCCGACCCTCCATGCTCAGCAATCGCGCTTGCGACCATT
Source organism: Diarsia dahlii (assembly GCA_949775195.1). Taxonomy (NCBI): domain Eukaryota; kingdom Metazoa; phylum Arthropoda; class Insecta; order Lepidoptera; family Noctuidae; genus Diarsia; species Diarsia dahlii. The sequence continues at coordinate 4,991,731 of OX459210.1, read as the reverse complement.
CGACCAACGCAATGAGGCATTAGATCCTAAATCTTAAAATGGCCGGTTAAAAACAATGGTAAAAATATATGTATAGTTTGTATCTATATAATTATATAATTAATTATATAAAAATGAATTGCTGTTCGTTAGTCTCGCTAAAACTCGAGAACGGCTGAACCGATTTGGATAATTTTAGTCTTGAAATATTCGTGGAAGTCCAGGGAAGGTTTAAACAGTGAGAAAGTGGTAGGTACGTAGGCAGGGTAGAAGGTAGGGTAGTAGGTAGGGTAGTAGGTAGGGTAGTAGGTAGGGTAGTAGGTAGGGTAGTAGGTAGGGTAGTAGGTAGGGTTGTAGGTAGAGTAGTAGGTAGTGTTGTAGGTAGAGTAGTAGGTAGGTAGTGTAGTAGGTAGGTAGTGTAGTAGGTAGGTAGTGTAGTAGGTAGGTAGGGTAGCAGGTAGGTGGGGTAGGAAAAAGAGCATTGCAACGCATGCCGGGAACAGCTAGTTTCTTATAAATTCTTTCTATACAAATTATTAATCTTACTATGACGTCATCGTAGCTGTTATTTTTCTATAACCAAACATCTGTTAGGTACGGACTTTAGGCCGATAGCGTAGGTGACTAGGTCATAACACGCATGTGTTTTAAAAAAATGAACAACAAAAAAATACTCATAATTATCACCAAACACACAACACCAACTGTTATGAAGCTTACATAAAGAAAATTATTGTTAATTGTGTAGCAAAAGAAATATTTATATAAACACTGAGATAATAATTATACAAAGTGCAACATAATAGACGTAGGTACGGAATCTCGTTTGGTGACTCTGACTACCTATGTCACAGAACAAGAAAGTCATAGAACGAGTTTTATTTCAGCAGAAACTAAACAAAGGTACCTATTACTATTAATTATCAACATGAATTATGTAACCAAGGTTATTGCCTTGTGTCTGAGACTGTAGCTTCTTTTTAACCGACTTCTAAAAAAGAAGGAGGTTCTCAATTCGGATGTTTATATATATATTTTTTTTTATGTTTGTTCGGGCATAACTCCGTCACTTGCTAACCGATTTGAAAAATTATTTTTTTGTTGGAAAGGGTAGGTACTTCCAAAATGGTCCCATAATTTTTTTATCGAAATCGGACGAGCGGTTTTTGAAAAATCAACAAAACTCAAAAAAAACTACATCGTCCACATTGACCCATGAACATGTGAACCACTAAAAAGTGAAAAATAAAAACTTTTTAGCATAAAATAAAACCGACTTCAAAAAAAAAACACAAAAAGTGAAAAATAAACTTTAGAAGAAAAATCAGTTTCTGAAGTCGGTGGCAAAAAAATGAAATCAAACAAACAAAAGTCACCGACTTCAGAAACTGATTTTTCTTCTAAAGTTTATTTTTCACTTTTTTGTTTTTTTTTTTAAGTCGATTTTATTTTTTGTTAAAAAGTTTTTATTCTGTACCTATTTCTTTTGACTATCCAAGAAAAAAAAAGTGCCTGTAACTGGCCTACCTGCTACTTGAAATATTAGATTTTTTACTAAAATCACATCACATAACTACATAAACGAACATCAAAATCTTTTTCGTTTTGTCGTTTGTGTAGAAATCGACACCCAGCAATACTGATGAGTTTTGTTACTACTACTAATTATTACTAATTATCGTGTGATTAGTGCCTAACCCATAGTCTTAGTTTTATGACACCCATGGGGATCTGATTTGGCTTTACAAGCTGTTGAGAAATATATCTTATCTTAGGAATGTTGGTTTCCTCACGTTGTTAGCCCTCACCGAAGCAAATCTAAGTAAGTATTTATAAGTATATTTAAATATGTACCTATGCCTTTACTGTCTCTTAAGATACAGGTTATCCTAGTTTGAGAGGCAGGGCTCACAATATCTGTATACAGACTGCTGCAGCGTAGTAAGCATCTTGTTAATCAGTGTATACTAATGTACTTATGTTTCTTTGTGTCAATAAACTATTTTATTATTATTAATATATATAATATCTATATAAATAAAGAGAGAAGTCCTGTCTGACTGACTGACTGACTGACTCATCAACGCCCAGCCCAAACCCTTGGACCTAGAAAGCTGAAATTTTGCACAGAGGTTCCTTTTATAATGTAGACAAGGAATAAGGAAGGAAAATTCAACCCCTAAGGGAGTTAAATAGGGGATGAAAGTTTGTATGGAAAATCGACATTTTCACGCGGGCGAAGCCGCTGGCAAAAGCTAGTATATCTATATATAAATAAAAAGAGAAGTCCTGACTGACTGACTGACTCATCAACGCCCAGCCCAAACCCTTGGACCTAGAAAGCTGAAATTTTGCACAGAGGTTCCCTTTATAATGTAGACAAGGAATAAGGAAGGATTTTTCGAAATTCAACCACTAAGGGAGTTAAATAGGGGATGAAAGTTTGTATGGAAAGTCGTTTTTTGTTCACGCGGGCGAAGCCGCTGGCAATAGCTAGTGATACATAAAGGGTGTAAAAGCACCCTTAACGAAATCGAAAGGCACTAGTCCTCCTCGTCACTACGATTTTTTTTTTTGTTCTAGCAATAATGTTTGTGTAGGGGTATTTGGTTCGATATACACTGTACACAAGGCTTGGTTGACGGCTTCGTGAAAGGTTCGTTTACACCCTGTATGCTGCACATGAGTCCGAAATATCAGGGGTGCGTCTTGAGTTCGAACTCGGGTTACACCGGTTACACCCATGTTACACCACTAGACCTGTGACTAGACTATCACTGCTATTATGTACCTACCTAATTTAGTGACTTTGTACCTATATTTTTATTAATTTTCCTGTCCTTATCTCTGTACATTTGGGGTCAGCGAAGTTCGTGTTTTTCTGCTATTTAAGTATAGTCCTGTAGGTACCTACGTCAGAGCCAGATAAGTTTTAAGTATATATAAAGTAGGGGAAGACCGAAGAATTGAATACTGATGTAGTCGTTTCTCCGTTTTTCCCCTGCTTTATTAATTCATATAAAAAAAACATTTTCCTTATTCCTCTGCATCAGTTGCCCGATACCATACCTTAGCTACCTAAGTATCATCACCTAGCTCACCTAGCTAGATTATCACCATCTGCCTAGCCTTCTTCCCACTATGTTGGGGAAAGCTTTCAGTATAACTGGATGCTACTGAATACCAGTATTTTACATGGAGTGACTGCCTATCTTACCTCCATAACCCAGTAGTACTGGGTAGGTAATAAGTACGATATCCCTTGGTAAGACTGGGTGTCAGAATGTCGGGCCACTGACTACCTGTTATGACTGTCAGTGTTCTGCAAATAACAGCCAGGCGGGACCAACGGCTTAAAATGCTTTCCGAGGCACGAAGGAAACCAGGTCCCTATGTAATAGGCGGTAACCCATCCACAGATCAACTTAGGCAAACGCAGCTTAACCTAAAGACTGATTCGAGCAGTTGTTATTATATATAGCTCTAGCCGTGAGTCGGTGAGCCGTGCTCATCACCACCCATGTCATAATTAGGTATATGACATTTACTTAGGTACCTTAATATATAAATATAGAAATCCCCGAAACATATTCGGCGAAATGTGGGTCCCGATATATCTACCTACTATTGTTACTTGTAGGTCCTGTACATCTCTGCCTTACCATTCGGGAAATACACGCAAAAACGCATCCATCCCTTTGCCGATTTTGAATCACAACTATCAGAACGGAATGGAATTTTCTATTTACTGGTTGTATCGTTTTCTGTCGCTCAGAACCATCATGTCTTCGTTGAAATTCTAACACCACGTAAGTAAACTTTGACGACACGGTTGGCGCAGTGGCTAAGCGATTGGACTGCTGCGCTACGAGTCGCGGGTTCGATCCCCGCACGGAACAAGTATTTGTATGGCCTACAGATAGTTGTTTCGGGTCTGGGCGTGTTTGTGTATGTAAGTTTCAATGTTTGTAAACGCACCCACGATACAGGAGAAATTCCTAGTGTGGGGCAACGTTTTTAGAAAAAAGAAAGAAAGAAGAAACTTTGGTGGTATCATTGATATATTAAAAGGAGGTTACATCAATGGGTGGTATTGACATTTTGATTAATGATGCCGTTTCCTCGCCGTTTCCTATATAATCGGAAGTCACTTGTTTCTGTCAACCAGAAACAAGCACCGTCTCTAGCTCTATTTGAAGTGAACACAAATAAATTGTAAAATAGTATTGTACTACCTATTATGTACCTATTTAAAGTTGAAGATGAAAATGATCGCAATGACAGGGAGAGTGACCCTGAGAGCTTCGACCGTGCACCTATGAATCATTCATAGTCTTGCACCCTTCTTTACTACACAGACATGTATGAAGGTAGACATATTATTATGTGGGAATACAAATAGGTACCACGGTACCACCTACTTCCTTTTCACTTTCAAGATTTTTATACCAAAGAGATAGATAGATAGATGGCAGGCACTTTCATCTAGAGAAGCCCTTTAGTTTTCCTCCAAGTACAAAACACGTTAAAATCAGTTCAAAAACCCATATCTAGGTCCAAAACAGACTTTATTTCCTCAAAATAAGGTTGCCGATGAATTATAAGGATAGTACAGTGTATTTGTGGTGGTTTTCGCAACAAACTTGGAGTGACACCCTCAAAAGGAGGGCACTCATGTCTAACGAACTCATTGTCTGTTTCAACTAGCTCTTCGTGCATTCTGCCAGCCTGGTACATAGTTATGTAAATGTAATGGGACACTTGTAAATGTAATCTTGTGTTTTTATCCCACTAACTACACTACGGTAAAACTAGAATTTGCTTTAAATTTTATAAAAGCAAAAAGCAAAAAAATCGTCGACAAAAAAGTGCATGGTTCGGGTTGATCGTTTTCTATGGAGAAGAACCGGCAAGAAACTCAATGGTTACTCTTTTAACAAAGGTGGTCAAGCTTGACTTGATACTGCCTGATTACGCTAGTGGCCGTAAGCGCTACTACTGAGCATGAGGGCCCAGTTTCGATTTCCAGGTCGGGAAAAGTGTTATTGGAATTTTCAGAAATTTTTCAATATAGCAGCCTGCGAACCAGCATGGTATGGACTTTTGGAAATTCTTCAACTTCTGTTAAATGATCGCGTCAATTCCTATACAAAGCCATTTTTTCGCGAATTTCAGGTAGGTACTATTAGTAGGTACCTACAACGTTTATTAGAAACGTTGTTTTTCGAAAGTCATTCGTCGAGGCGCACTTCTATTATATAATTGTATAATCTGCATAAATCCTGTAATCATCTGCTTAGCGTTTTTCCAAAAATGATGGTGGTGGGTAATGGAGGTTAGATAGGCAGTCGCTCCATGTAGGTTACACCCTGTTCCTCAGTTGAATACTTCAACTGAGGAACAGGGTGTAAAGCTCCTCATCCCCCATTGAAAAGGGAGGATCCTCCGACCGGACGGGTGTTGTGTCCGGTGGGCTAACTGCCCGTCCGGTCGGAGGATCCTCCCTTTTCAATGGGGGATGAGGAGCTTTACACCCTGTTCCTCATACCCCCCCAAAATGGGATCGGTTTTCAGTCTAACCAAATGCAGTTGAATACTACATGGAGCGACTGCCTATCTAACCTCCACCATCCACAACCCATTATGTAAAATTTGTATTATTATTTATTAAATTTTATTATTTGTATAACGCCTTGGTAAAGCCGGCTTTTCACTATGGGATGTACCTAATATTCCTTCAAATGACCTCTAAATATCGCTCAGTCGGTCGAAAATTATATTTTATAGTTTGGGATGTATTAGAGGTAGGTACATTATAGCACAGTGTGAACGGTCACGTACAAAATGTATGCGAGCGATATTTAAAGGACATCCCATAGTGAAAAGGCGGCATATGACTGGTTAACTTTCGGGTCACTGACTAGTTGTAACGACTGCCAAAGATTTTCAAGTGATCGCCGGGATCAAAGGCTTTACATACTTTCTGAAGCATGGAGGTAAGTAACTCGGCACGTGATAGGTGGTCCCACATCCATACACCAACCCAGACAAGCGCGGTTAAACCTGGAGATCGACAATGGTCGTTATTATGTAGTCACAAGCTTCTCGCATCGAATCCTTAATAATTACTAAAAATATCAGCGGTAGCCCAGTGGTAGTGGTGGGTTAGAATCCAGGCAGACGCATTACTTTGTGTAATTTATTTCATCACCACTGTTTTCAGAACGGTTAAGGAAAACATCGTGAGGAAACCAGCATGTCATAGAAACAAAAAATTCGAAGACAAACCCGCGCTGGGCCCGCGTGGTGGATCATCCCTCTCCTAGAGGGGAGGCCTGAGTCCCTGCAGTGGGAACAATATAGGCTGATGATGATGATTTGGAAATCTGAGGGAGACAATCGGCTAGAGCCTAACTCAAGGCATTTTTAGGAACGTGCTTCCGACGAGTTAAGGAAAAACTAAAATGAGCTTCAAAAGATTGTATTGCAATACTAATTAGGTATAGGTAAGGCTTTTCATCGAAAAGACAATGATTGATGGTCAGTAAAATAAATTAGATCAATAATTATTATGCATTTTTAACTAACTTGTAGCTGTTGTCCGAGACTAAGGTCCCGTTCCCGTATCGTATCGTAGATTCGTAGTCCCCTACTACGATACGTAACCCCCTTAATTTTTTAGTTTAGTTTTATTTTTGTTGTTATGGCAAAGTAATACCTATTATTATCTTCAGGGACGCCGGCAGACACCAGACGGGCGATCAGTCCTTTCGTTGTGGATTATTTCGCCCAGTAATACCTAAGTATACATTCTGATTCTGAAACGAAAATAAACGACGTCATTATTCTCCTGTTACGTCATCAACCAAATTATTTGGTCCTCCTCTATAGACTTACCATTTTTATCATTTCCATTCATAGTATCCATTCTTATCATTTTTTACATTGTCCATTCTTTCATTGCGTTTTGGGTATTCTCCTATTCTTATAGTTTAATTTTATTCACATTCGTACTAAAAACTTTCCTCACGACATTTGCTTCATTAGTAGCATTACAATATTACAAATGAGCTTTGTCTTACAAAATTGAGTTTTTTACGAAACACTTTTTAAAAAATGATTGCACACTTCAATAAATGTTTGGTTCTCGGTCATGTTGATTTCCTTCAGCATTTTGAGAGGAGTGCATGGTTATGAAAAAATCTCTACTTTTCCATGAAACTTACTGATGGGTGCGCCAAAGCTCACCTAAAATTTCAACTCCGATAATTGGAAATCCGAAAATGTTCTTCCTAACATTTTTCATCCTAACAATCGCAATTCCTAACTTCTCTGTCTCTAATGTTTTAATTCCGAAGCATTCAACTTCATAATGTCAGTAGCAATAAACATCTATTACACTATTATTTGTTTTCCTATATTTTCTCAACATAACCATCTTTTACACTAATAATCAAAGTCATATTTTTTTTTTGGTTATATTACTTTTTATTCATAATAATCAGTATTATAAAAGGTCCCATTAAAATAGGTGGACAAAATTTGGATCATTCCCACAAGTTCTACTGCACAGTTCTACGATAGAACTAGTGGGAACTTTTTTTAAATATTTTTCCCACTAGTTCTACGATTCAAGGTGGTACGAAATCGTAGAACTAATGGGAACGAAAAGTCAATGAATTTTTTCGTTCCCACTAGTTCTACGCTATAAGGGTGTTACAAAATCGTAAAACCAGCGGAACTCAAGTTTCTCATTCGTTCTATCACACAGTTTAGGGCACAACTACGGTCCAAACTACCAGGAGTATAGAAGTAGGAAGGAGGTATTGGAATCTTTGAATCAAATCTAAATTATTTCTTTCTAATACCATGCACTTTTTTTTTGTTGGAGATAGTAAGTATACCAGGATAGGAAAGTCCGACAAAGTACCAGGAGAATAGAAGTAGGCAGGAGGTATTTAAAACATATTTTTTGTAGATGAAACAAAAAGGATAGGTAGTAAAGTCCCACAAACTACGGAGGACAGAAGTAGGAAGGAGGTATTGGAATCTTTTAATCAAATCTAAATTATTCCTTAATATAATATTATTTGCTTTAATAGTTTTTTTTATAAAGAAAAAAAAAGAAGAAAAAAAGATTCAATACCTCCTTCCTACTTCTGTTCTCCTGGTAGTTTGTGGGACTTTACCACACTTTACTACCTCCATCTTTTTTTTGCATTTCCAAAAAAACATGTTTTCAAGACCTTCTGCCTACTTCTATTCTCCTGGTAGTTTGTGCCGTAGTTGTACCTATCCTAAACTGTGTGATAGAAGGAATGAGAAACTTGAGTCCCGCTGGTTTTACGATTTTGTAACATCCTTTATCGTAGAACTAGTGGGAACGAAAAAATCCATTGACTTTTCGTTTCCATTAGTTCTACGATTTCGTACCACCGTGAATCGTAGAACTAGTGGGAAAAATATTTAAAAAAAGTTCCCACTAGTTCTATCGTAGAACTTGTGCAGTAGAACTAGTGGGAATGATCCCAAAATTTTAGAAATCATTCAGACCGCTAAAATAAGGACAATAGCAAAAAAATAATATAAGAAAAAGACAATAAAATACCTACTTTTATAGGATGAGTTTGTTCTAGAGTGCCGGCAATTTATTATTTTAAGTCAAAATAAAATCACTTTATATAGTGTTTTTTTTTTGTTTAGATGTCTTTAGTTAGGCTTACTAAACGCTGTGTTAAAATTTGTCCACCTATTTTAATGGGACCTTATATATTATGCAAAGATATCCATAGGTTAGGTTAGGTTAGAACTGTGTGTGACCAACTACGCGCGAGCCGAGCGAGCGAAGCGAGCGGTGCCGCGGCAGCGGCCGGCGAGCGCTACCTCGAAATTGGTCGCGAAATTATTGTTTTCATAGTGCCCCCAAGACGACACTCTGACCTGAATTTCATTCATTTATTTTATTTCAAGACAAAAATCAGTGAAACGACCTTTAATCATTCTAAACAGTTGTATGAGTGAAAATATTATGGTAATTATGTTTAGGAATAAAAGCGTTAGGATAAAAAACAGTAGGAGTTTAAATATATTTACACTAATGATATTATGAATTCCAATTTTCGGAAACATGAGTGTTATGAACATCGTCGGTAGCACTACAAATAGTATGAATGAAAACTTTAGGATGAAAAATTTTAGGAAGAGTGATCATTCGGATTACAAATCGTTAGGAAGAACAATTTCGGATAAAGAACTTTAGGTGAGCCAATATGGACCCCTTACTGATACCTCCATCGAACGACTTTCAATCCTTGTTCGAAGTGATTGCACTTGGCTATTGTTTCCTATCGACAATCGTAATTAACGATACACTATACACATCTGGTAGGACGAGTCTGGAGGTCCGTTACACCGCTCTGTATTGCTGTCTCGATCGATGGAGAAGTGGAGTTTACTTCAGAAGGGCTTGTTATGTTCGCTACCTAGGTACAATTTTTTTTTACAAAAAATTAGGACTATTTTTACTAGTAAAGTTGATGATTTTATTGAATGAACAGATTTTATGTTCGTATAAATATTTGAACGTATCGGGGGTAAAAATCGTTCGTCGACGTCCACTTGTTTTCCGACCTTTAAATTGCAACAGCTAATATTTTTGAGCAAGGAACAATGTATCGAGAAAACAGGAGGGTGATCAAAGTTAAAACATCTATGGCCCCTATTCTATTCTTACATCTTTTTCACGGGGATTGACTGACAGTTACACACACTAACGTTGGTCTAGTTGTCACACGCGTGACTGCTGAGAATTAGGTGCTGGATTTGATTCCCGGGCGGGAAAATTGTTATTTATTGGGTATTTCCCTCAGGAATTTCTCACTAGCAGCCACGGAAACTGGATTTACGCACGGTTGATGACAATAGACTATAGCCCCTTATCAATCATGAGACTTGAACATAAGTACATAACTGGCGAAATGTGGGAGTATTGTTAGGTAGGACGTAACGTAGGTACACCTTTTTTTTTTTTTTTTTTGGTGGGTGGAAAATCATCGAATAACCCCCCCCGCTCTTGGGCAGAGCGAAGGGGAGTGTCAGACTTCTACTGACTAAAAACCAAACCCATGTTCCTTCTTCTTCGCCCTTGTGTCGGAGCCGCGGTAACCTTTCGATATCCACAGCCCCGACGGGAACGTAGGTACACCTCTACCCTAAACCTTGGGGGATATACAGGCGTGATGTTATGTTAATTCGTGGAGATGAAGAGCCCTAAGGCCCGGTGCCCACCTAAGCGGAGAGGAGCGGAGACGAGAGATGTGCGGAAATCGGTCAATCACATTAGTTAAAATTTACATCTGGTCCTTCGCTGTTTCTGTGTTTGTTCGAATTGGGCACATCTCTCCGCTCTACTTGTCTCCGCTTTGGTGGATACCGGGTCTAACCACGTAGTTCGGTGTGACAGACATCCAATCGGTTACAGCGAGAGTATCGTTACGGCAGAGTATCGCTTCGAGAGCAGTCGAAGTATCTCAATTGTCACTGTGCATGTAAAAATAGACAGGAACACATCCCCTCTTCAATTTCTAGTCATGTAGGTAGACTATGTAATGTTACAGTTTACGTGTTTTGTTGAATTTTCAGCTCTATTGCTTTGCTTTTGAATAAATTGGTTAGCTTGTTTGGACTGGTTCTGTGTTGCGTAAATTGGTTAGCTTGTTTGGACTGGTTCTGTGTTGACTACGGATTTGTTGTAATGAAACTAAACTGCAGTTTCTACGTTAACATTATGCTTAGGTAAAAAAATAATTTAAAAAAATAAAACCATTTTTCAACTTAGGTACCTACCTACTTACCTATATTATTTATTTAGGGGTAGGTAAGTAAGGGTGAAAAGCGGCTAACCGTCACTGACCTCTGTATTACCAGATATAAGGTCAGCTAGATCCTGGTTCCGATCGCCTGAAAGAACAGTGGTATTAGGCTATTAGGTTTTTATACCAGAAATTTTTCAATCTTCTTGAGTCTGATTTTCTCCCAGATTAATCGCAAAAGGCGTCAGCACAGGACTCAAATTTTAATATAGTTATTGAGATGTGGATAATAAATCAAAGCCATAAAATAGACAACATTAATTTTATTTAGCTGTTTACGCCGATGACACAAATACGAAACAATAGAACACGTAGACGCAATCAAGACATTTTACACTAAAATATTTAAAAAACCACTATGTGTAGGTACAGTTGTAAACAAAGATACCTAGTACCCGTTTAAAACCAAAGTGAATTGGAGAGTTGGCGTGCAAGAATCGACCAATTCCATTGGTTAAAGTGCATATTGCACCTGTCGTCTCCCTCCTGTGATTGGTCGAACCTTGCACGATTTCTCTGCGCTCCATTTTGGTGGAAAATGGGCCTTACCTATTATATTTTAACATAACAAATCTAATGCAAAGATAATTAAACCTAACAATAATCTGTAATAATGATAACTTATTTACATACATAGACTCACGCCTTTCCCGTGGAGGTAGGCAAGTCATAGAACGTCACCAAGAGTAGGTACTACGATCTGTACGTACTCCCTTCTTACTACGTGTAGGTAGGTAATCCAAGAAGGGCTATGCGGAATGCCATCCCTGGATATGAAGCTGATCAAGCGTCTTCTATACGCCTGCGTGTCTAAAGTGGCCACTTTAGCAGATATAATGTGAATTGCGTTAAAAAGCGTAAAATGGACCTTTCTTAATAGTAAGTTCTGAGTCTGTGACCATTTTGAGGCTAATTGGTGACGATAAGCTGGTTATCAAGCTACATAGCCTGGCCCACCGTCGCAAAGTCGCATGTCTGTCGGTCTTCTACAGACTGTACTTCGGAGTGTGCGCAAGAGCTCCACGAGCTGATCCCACCATTTCCCTTCTTCCATCGGGAGACTAGACGTACCTACTGCAGGGTATCACCGATACCTAGTCGACATTCCACACATTCGAACGAAGCGCTTTGCTGGGTCCTTTTATGCGCACAGCCAAGGAGTGGAATTCCCTGCCTGCGTCGGTTTTTCCGAGTTCATATAAAACAGGCTTCTACTGGGTAAGCTCGTTCCATCGTCGACATCATCTCTGCCCTTTTTTTTTTGGTGGGTGGAAAATCATCGAATAACCCCCCCCCCCCCCCGCTCTTGGGCAGAGCGAAGGGGAGTGTCAGACTTCTACTGACTAAAAACCAAACACATGTTCCTTCTTCTTCACCCGGAACACGTACGCGCCGCCGACACGGTCATCATCTCTGCCCTTAGGGCAAGATTGAAGTCAAGAGCAAGCCCATTAATAATAATAATAATTTTACGAATTTTAACGCAATTCATATTATTTTCCTGAATGGTCACAGACCCAGTTACCTACTATTAGAAAAGGTCTATTTTACGTTATAGATCCCCCTTTTTTGTGGATGTGAAATCATCAAACGACCCCTCCCGCTCTGGGCGGAAGGCGGAAGGGAATGTTGGACTTCTACTGACTAAAAAACCCGGGGCCGTGGCAGTTCTTTCGAACAGTCCCGCTGCGGGACTGTTCGAAGCCCTTATATGGTTTTGCGGGACTCCCGCAACCATCTAAGGGCTCGTCTACGGAGACGCGGGGCGTCGCGCGGCGCGTGCATAAGGCTCGTCTCGTGCTTTTTTATTAATTTACTGAGAGACGGGTCCACCGCAACAAACGCTGCATTTTAAAGTAACGAGCGAAAATCGCTTCTCGTAAAATCGACGTTTGAAATCGTTAACTTTTTCATACATCACCGTGTGTTTGAATTAAAAACGAAGCACGCGACGCCCGACGCCCCGCCTGTACGTAAACATGCACTAACTAAACCATAATCTCGTGCGGATGCCCATGAGAAAACTGGAAGTTCAATCTGCTTCCGGAGGGAGGTGCGCTGGTTGGAGTAACGGCCGCCATGGCTCACATAAAATGGTTCGCGACACGGTTGGCGCAATGGCTAAGCGATTAGACTGCTGTGTGTCGCGGGTTCAATCCCCGCACGAAACAAATATTTGTACATGGCCTACAGATAGTTGTTTCTGTATGTGAGTTTAAATGTTTGTAAACGCATCCACGATACCTACAGGAGTAATATTCCTATTATGGGGTATCGTTTTTTTTATAGGAAAGCAAATCCCTAATAACAACATACCATCATTTCGATACATGCGTAGTTAAACTTGTTTTTTACGATGAAGTTAATGTTATGTATTTACCTAATATTTCAAATTATTACAAAAATATTTATTTTCCTGCCCTTATCCCATACTAATTATAAATTATTGCAAAAACATTACTTAAATATTAAAATACAGTAATTTCAATAATATTATAATATCGCTGTTGTTTTTCTAATAATATTTTCCTCAATGAAGTGGTACACACCGTAGGTACTTAAGTCACAAGCAAATAATACAAGATGTAAGGTATTTTTTTCCTTGTAATTTTAAGTCCTTTATTCGTCTTTTCTCTTTCTATTTTTTTTTAATAAAATTTTAAACACTAAATTATAACAAAACATTTTAAAATATAAAAAAGGACAAGGTGCAAGCAGCAGGTGGTCAGGGCTCCACAGAGAGGAACCTCCTCACTATGCAAGCCGTGTTCAGGAGTACTGCTTTCTGGATCAAGCCATTGACTCAGCCGTGCAATGAGAGCCTCGAAAAGTGTTGGTCGAGGCTCTTTAATAACGACTACCTATCGGTATAAACATTGCAGGGTCCATGTTCTACATATCGACAACCTCGTATGCTACATTTAAATACTTGATTTTTTATTTTATATTGTTACAAACATACAATCTTGAACCTATTATAAAAAATAGGTCTTAAGTTTTTGATCTCAATTATTTTCAAGAGAAAATCCAACGATACTTATTATTAGAACTCTCATTTAAACACATCTCACAAAACAAAATTATAAGAAATTGATGAAAGTATTCAAAATGGAGTTTTATTGATGGATCTACTTTCATATTTTTACGGTTGTCTACTGTAGCTAACTTGCAAATTACCAAAAAGGCGAGAAAAAAATTCGCGGGCTATCTTATCGCATGCATCATAAAAAACTCATCCCTAAAATGATTAAGTAATTTAAGCGAGCTAGCTCTACGCTTTTTTAGCTTAAGAAAGAAGTAATTGTCTTTATATATTAAATAAACTTCATCTTGGAACGTAATACAATAGAATAGAATGTGACTAGTCTTCGCCAGCAGGTACCGCATCTTCCAATCTCTTGATGTATTTCACTCTTAGTTCGGTTACAGCGTCACCTTTCAACTGATCCTATAAATAAAAACAAATATATGTTTCTTTTTCTATCAATAATTATTATCTTAAATCATTATTCAACGCTATAGAAAAAAATTTAATAAAAAAAGCTTTATTAGTTGATAAAAAAAAATTACAACGCCATCTGTATTTTGCCAGTGGTACTAAGTAAACTTAACTTGACGTTAGTTGTTCTTAAAGTAATCGCTAGATGGCGTTGTACTCCAGTTGGATTTTTCATTGAAAAAAAAAGCAGTGCGATAAAAAAGAATAAAAAACAATTTGATTACCTGCACAAACCAGCACTGTACTTCAAGTTGCACCATCTGCAGAGCCCCCCTAATGGCCCCAGGTATGAGGGCGCAGTACTTGAGACCATTGTTGGGCATTTCCACCCATTCGCTGAGGGCACACTGGTCCCAGACGAGGGAGAACTCGTCCCCGGCACTACTCCAGCTTGTCACTGTGGGCTGCATGTTGAGGTATAATCTGGAATTATAGATTTAAAAGGGGTTATGTCGGTGAACGGGATGCCACTGAAAGATTAAAATTGTAGCCAAGTTCTAAGCTAACACAATTTAGTTTGACCTGACTAAGTTGTGGTTGAAGTCTGACTGGATTGGATACAGTACAGCTGAATACTCATTCGTTATTACTTACACAGTGGGACTGCTTCTTGTGAAGTGTGTGTTTTACCTAGTGCAGGTTTATGAACATTATAATGGTTTGGTATGGTTTTAATAAGATTTTGTTGTATACTGATGGATTGAAATTAGAAGCAATAAAATAAACAGTCACAAAGTGTAACAAAAAGATAATACTAAAGAGCTTTATTTTTCTGTTTAATTGTTGGGTAAAGGTTGTTATTAATGAAATGAAACAACTTTGTGATACAAACTGACTTTCTATGTGAGGTAGAGGACTGTAATCCACCGTGTGTGCCCAGAGACTTAGTACAAAATTGTATAGAGAGAGAATGAAATAATAATCTGCTTCTATTGAAATCACATATTAAAGTAACCAACCTGAAAGCCTGCTGAATCTTATCAGCAGTTTCCCTCATCTCCAAACATCTAGTTGACGTGGTCCTCGCAAGGAAGTCTTCGATCAGTCTAACGCCCATGTTGTAGCCTATTCTCTCCAACTGCTTGTTCACATCTTCCGCATTCTCAGTTTCTTTCAACATTTGGGACACCAGAGCGCCATAAGTGAGCGTAAGAAGCTCGGAGTTCTACAAAAAATAAGATATTCAGTAAACAAGAAAATTGTTTGTTGTAGCACATCTCTGGTTGATTTTTCAACTTACAACTTTTTTGGCATCGAGTCTAGAAGTCTGTCGGGACATTTTGGATAGTATTTATTAGCTGATTACGGTAATAAGAGAAAATAATTAACTAGAAACTCCCCTTTGTAATCAACTTACAAAATTTACAAATGTCACTGTCATGTCATCGGTCATGTCAAGTGTCAACTGTCAAACACGTTTTATTCCGTGGCGTGGGTATGTTTTTGGTGCGTTCGAGTAGCTCACTTTTAGCGCTATTTAGCGCTGTCGCCCGTTCGAGAAGCTACTGTTGCGCGCTATCAACACTGCCGTGACGTCACACATTACGTCATTACTTCACGCTACCAACACTATTTCTCTCGAGGTGATGTGCCGACAGCGTTAGCCTTGACACTGTCAACTTGACAGCGCTAATCAAAATTTTAAATTCATCGTCACTTTCTGAAGACGAGGTATCTATTATTTCATGTCTGTGATTATTTCCTGCAGGACACTTGTCACAACTGCTATTATATTAAGTCTTTCAGTTTGCATCATATAAAATAAAATAAAATTAGTCGAAAGCAAGACGAAAACAAACAAAACAACAATAGAGTTGCTGTCAACAAGTGTCACTGCAGTTCACTGTAAAAGTCGTTCGGGGAGCTTCTTTTCACTAACGCTGCTAAGGCTTCTCGAACGGGAGTTGACAGCGTTAGCGTTGATAGCGTTAATAGTGTCTACTCGAACGCACCATGACGTTACGAAAGAAATATTGCACCGCCAAAACTTTTATTTATGTAAAGGTTATGAATGAAGGTTTCTCTAAATTAGTTATTAATAGGGTTGTTGACTAATTTTTGGAATCGCTTTTATTTTAAAGATAGACCCTATTTATATACAAAAAAAATATTATCTGAAAAATTATGACTTATTTTAATAATAAAACACGTAAATAAAAATAGTTACAAAAATTCGCGCTAAAAACGCTCTAAACTGTCAAGTGGCTGTGATGACGTCACGGGCCGTTTTGAACACTTTACGTTCTGTCAAATTTCACGGATCTTGTTTCAGTTCGGTTCAGAATATACTTTTAAAAAAAGCTCTAAAATGAATACGACGATTTACAAATGTTGTGCAGTGCCGATGTGTATAAGTACGTCAATCTGTACGCCACAAAAACTTTTCATAAGCGTCCCAAAAAGGGCACAAATAAGGAGAAAATGGTTAACAATGGCTAGAAGACATCCATTATCATTGTCCTTGTATAATACTTTAAAAGATGTTCCCGTGGAGTTTCATGACCATTCTTCTTCATGAAGACCTAGGGACCTAGTGTTTGGAATAGAGTTTGAGTTTGACAAGACCAAAATAAATAAAATTAATGGTCTTGTCTTTTGTGGTTTTATTTTATAACAACCCTGTTCCTCTACACACTTGTTTAGAGATACTTTCAAACACATGAAATAAGGAAGGAGTAATTATCTTGACACTCAGTTTATTAATTGGTGGATACTAATACATATACATATAGATTTATTTATTTATTTATTTAAACTTCTCGCACACAAAAAAAGGTACAAAGGCGAACTTAACATACACTTGATTTACATACACTTTCAAAACACACACACAAGACTTTCAATTCATGTAACAAAATGTGAAACTGGAAATAAAACACACTGAAATGCATTCAATATTTTTATTTAAAATTAATCACTTTCTGTGGTATCATGTAATACAGGGTAGATACCTATGTGTTTTCTAAAATAATAATAAAGTTTTTACATACTTAATCTTCATTGTAATCCACTAATATGACATTAACTTCATTATTATTTTGGAAGTTATCACATGCAACACAAAAGTATTTTTTTTATATCCAGAAACATACATTTGAATTTGCATCTGGTCATAACATTTGTTTGAGGGTTTCCCATTATTTATATAATTTTTCATGGTTTTCTCACTTGGGGCATTTAATTTCTATGATATACTGGTCTTCTATTCCATCTGGTCAGGCAGCAATCATAGGAAAGTCTTTGCTAATAAAAATACCACATTTTTGGATTTTTTTCTCTGTTTTTAGAACTTTTGATTCAAAAAACCTTGCCACTCTTTATAGCTGGAGTTGTCAGGAATTTTGCCACCCATAATCAAGGCAACTAAGGTACCATCAGATGTTTTGCAGGTTTTAACTTCATAAGCTTTGGAAGCCGTTATTCTGCCAAACCTTAATTCATGCCACAAGTTGCTGTCAGCCTGGTTCCTTGTGTTTTTTTCAACTTTTTTTAGTAATTCAACAGTAAATAAACCACATATTTTCTTTATGAAGTCTTCACTGCATGGTTCTCTATAGTTCTGCACTAACTGGTACATAGAGAGCCCTTGTAGGTCATTGATATTGTTTTGCACATACCTTAATAATTCACAGTTTTGAATACCATGCACTGTAGCCTGTTCCACAAATTTACTAAAAACACTGGCATCTGAAGTAGTTGAATAGTTGTTATTCCCTTTGGATAACTCTGTAGTTGTTACAAATTTCAGTGTTGTTCCCACTTTGGATAGCTGAGACTTTTTCCAGTAGCATTCGACCTGAGTACAAGACGGCTCTTCACTTCTTCGATGCAGCCACATTAAAAAAGCCACAGCATGTTTGCACCCACCCGCTGATGCAGCACAATCGTGGCATTGTGCACTAACAACAACACTGTTTTTTTTCATCTATAATGGTAGTGACTGCATATGGTTTAGCCCGAACTTTGTGTTCAGGGCACACTCGACACTTTACTGTACAAATATTTGTATCTCTCTTCAACTGCACGTAACCTACGGCATCATCGCCATAAGATTCCTTTAAAGATCTGGAATAAACAAAATAAGAACGTAAATAAACCAGTTACATACTAAAAATTTGCATAACCTTACTTTTTATTTTGTTGATGATAAATGACAAGTTTATATAGTTCTTATGTATAATAAATGCGGATTCATACAAAATGAGTAAGTAAGCAAGTCTCTTTCATTCATTTAAATAGGTATATCACTTTAAAAATACTTACAAAGACATTTTTAAATTACGTTTCGAAACTCCGACGCACAAAAATTCGTGTTTGTTGCAAAGAAACTTGCCACCATCAAAGAATCAATTTTCGGTAAGATTAAACCATTTCCTTTCATAAATCCAGTCTCCATTGTGTTATGATTTCGTAGGTACAAGTAGTAATTTTAATGAGTTATTTGAAGAAAATCGTTCACCGCTGATACTTTTTCCTTCGATATGACAGATAGATCAGCTTGTTTCTCGGATCGTGACGTCATCGCGCTCTGATTGGTGTTCGTAGTCACGTGATAATGGGCATGAAATAACCCGATTTAAAATAATTTTATTTAATTAAAGACAAAAAATTAGTTTCTTTAATGATTAATTTAGGATTTTAAAAACTATCATTGATTTTTGAAACATACATTTATATGAATTTGTAATATGTGTCAACAACCCTATTATGTAGGCCATTAAAACAGTTTAGCAAATTAATACGTGTCGTAAATTAAATTCAAAAGCCTAGATTCCAAACCAGCGATCGAGAAATGACATCAGCTTTTGTTTTGCTTTTTGAAAACGTCAAACAATTTTGAAAATGATGTACATTCCGAGCCGTTACACAATGTAAACGAAATAAATCGTGTTGTTTTTCCTATAAAACAAGTAAAAGCTTAATTCCTTGCTTTAATGAATTATGGAAAGCGATGAAGTTGACAAAAAATGTGCTGGAACTTCAAACGATATCGAGTCCCGTGGCGCTGTAAATGCTACAATACTCGATTACTACAAAAAGTTTGGTAGAAAAAGAGATTTGGAGCAATTCTTCTCGTTATCGACTGCTCAAAGTGATATTAAAGACACGAGTGGTTTATTTTGGCGTAAAATGAAAAGTGAAAACGACTCCTCGGATTCTGGCGACAGAAAAAGTGATTCTTCTCATGAGGTTTGCCGAATCTCAATCAGGTGTTCTCTGCCTGATCCTTCTAGTTCACAGGTAAACTTTGTTTTTGTTAAATAAAATAAAAATTGAGTAATGGCGGTCAGTGGGTCATCTTAGGCCCATAGTTAAGTTTTTTTATACAAAAATAATACAACTGGGTCAGTGGGTCGTCTTAGGCTGT
The DNA here is from genome assembly GCA_949775195.1 of Diarsia dahlii. NCBI lineage: Eukaryota > Metazoa > Arthropoda > Insecta > Lepidoptera > Noctuidae > Diarsia > Diarsia dahlii. The sequence goes on along the minus strand of OX459210.1, from coordinate 4,972,014 downwards.
ACTGACTAAATAAATGTACTAGGAGAACTTAGGAGGCAAGACCAAGTTAAGCGAGCTTGGGATTTTGGGCACGATTACCTGCACAGGTTTCAAAAGACGACCCACTGACCCAAAAGAGGAAGGCAAGTCTACATAATGAATGAGGAAAGCAAGTTACAGAAGAACCCCTAAGACGACCCACCGACCGAACCGTCATCCTTAACTTCTACCAAACCAATTTATCTTCTTGACCCTTATTACTCTTACTGAGGACATTGGTTGCCAATAGATTCTCCCAGAATTGTTGATACAGAAAGAGATGGTGCACGACACACTCTATTGGGGGAGCAAGTATTTGGGGGAACTCGGAATGACAATGTATTGAATATAATGATAATCATTTTTGTATTCTATCAGCATCACTTCCTACTTTAAAAAATGCTGATACTTACTGGTTAACATCATGTTTTCCTATCATTTAGGTTAATTAGGTGTAACAATATCAAGCCTTCTTCTACATTTATTTTTACAATTTTCAGGATGATGATGAACAGAAAACAAAAACTGATTCTCCGCAGACTGAATCTCCACCTATCATCACTGAGGATGTTCCTCCTGACTTATCAATAAGACACACAGATGATGAGTCCATTAATTTTGATGATAACAACTCACAGAAATGTAAGTTTATGTATTATTAGCAGTAGATATAATATTATAGAGAGGTAAACTTTGTGAGGTTATAGAGGGTAATTTCTGGATCTACTTAACCGGTTTTAAAAATTCTTTCACTAATGGGAAGCTTTATTATCCCCGAGTGACAATCTACTACTGTTTAGCAACCTATGAACTGTTTGTAAATACAATCATGAACTGCGTCCATAAAGGCTTCGGACTGTCCTCAGCTCTTTGAGTCAACTAAAGTTTTGACATTTTATTCAAAATAATTACATAGTTGCTATGTTAATGCCTTGAACATGACTTGTATTAAGTAAATTCAATACCATTGAAATAATTTTTACTTATATTTTAATTCTTGATATTTCAGCCTTAGATGCACTGTTAGACTTATCAACTCATAAACCACTCTCTCCGACCAGTAGCGTTACTTCTCAAAGAAGACTAGAATGGGACTCTCTCGCAGACGTAGGCTATGCCAACGAAAGTGACCGAAAAAACTCTGCAACTAGCCTTAGTACCTTAGAAAGACTTGCTTTAAAACAACAATACTCAAACAATGATTCACAACAAAATATTGGGGCCCCTACCTCACATTCCACACCTCTTGATGAAAATGATGGAAAAAATAAGCAAAAGAAAGGTTTAGGGAAGAGAACCACAAAGATTTACAAAAAAGATGTCGATTTTGTAGAAGTTAATGTACCACATTCTTCGGACGCGAATCAGGCTCCATCTATCAATGTCAATCTTACAAAGCATATATCTTTTAATGTTGAAAAAGACGGTGGAGTTACTATTGATAATGTAAAGAATGACATCAGTGTATCTCCAGAAAAAAAATCTGTAGAAACTATTCCATACTTGGGAATGGATAAAGAAATACAAACTTCATTGACTAAAGATAAATCACCTAAAGAAAAATCAAACAGTGTAGATGAAATACCCAAGCCTGTCAATCCATACAATCAAAAAATTCCTGTCATGGTCAGCCTAAACACATTACGCAAAAGATTAAGACGAAAGAAAACCAGGAATATCAAAAGGAAATTAAGAATCAATAAAAAGCAGATTGAACCAAACAAAGATGTAACGCCACAAGAAAAGAGTGGAGAGCAGTTATCAGAAGCGGAAAGTTTTGAATACATGCCTGGACATATGTATCACCAGAATCAAATGAAAGATAATGAACCCAGACCTGAGAACAGCACAGCAGGAAACAAGTCTAGTTTAGAGTCTAGTGGACCTATAACCACGGACTCAAGCAAAGGCTCAAATCATTCAATAACCAAAGATTTAGAAAAATGTATTGACTTACTAAAAGTTACTCTAGAAAAGCGTTATGACGACGGTACAAAGAAAAAGTTAATCAAAGATATAGTTCATAAACTAATCAGTTCTAAATACAGAGATGATGAAACTACGACGGAATTTCTGTCCGGACTCACTTTTGACAGAAAAAAGATAGGCAATAAAGAGAACAACACTACAACAAGTACATCTGATGCTAACAATACAGAAGAAAGTGCAAATAGAAAGCCAAAGAAATCTATACTAAGAAATGAAAAATTTAACCCCAATGTAGTTGCTTCCACATCACAAAGTGCACCGAATCTGTTCAGTGCTAGTACCGAGAAATTAAATACTAATTTGATGAAGGCATTGGCATCTAACACAGACTCGGATGTCTCTAGCAGAGAAAAGACTTCTTCAGAAAATGCGTTCCCTAAAACATCCTCTGAAGAGCTGTACTTAAAATATCTAGAAGCTCTCAGGCGCGAAGAGGCATACAAGAGACACTTGAAAGACAAAGAAATGTTCTTGAAACAGAAACTTGTAAGTTCCGAAACAGCATTTAAAGTGCCAATACCCAAACGTCAGGATGCTAAAATTAGCAACAGACTTAAAGACTTGATGAAAGACCTAACCAGAAACAATTACGATGACGGATCTGGCGATGCCAGCAAGTTAGAAGGTGGTTCTTCCTCCAATATAAACGTCGGTAGAGTAAATGCAATGAGAAGCCAAAGAAGCCACTCTGTGTTCACTCTCTCATCGAGTCATTCGGAATGCCAAAAACGACCCAACTTGAAGAAAAAGATGCAAGCCGAACGGGAGTTAGGCGAAGCTGGTCCAAGCAAACATCCTTACTGTTGCTGTCCACACCACTACTTAAATCATAAGGTGGACTGTGTTGAGAGTTCTGAGCAGGTGTGTATAAATCCGTGCGAAGAAGCTGTTACCAATGATAGGCCATGCCAAACTAAACCGCAGGAGCGTCCACAATCACCATGTGAATGTAAAAAGTGTAAAGCACTGTCTCCTAAAGACACTCGCGTTATCCCAGATAAAAGGACGGGTGAAATTAAGTACGTGTGCCTATGTAACGGGAAACAAGTTTCTTCTTCTGATGTAGGTGACAATTTTATGATTTACAAATGCTGTAAATTGACCAACCGAGGCATACAATTTGAAGATCCCGGGAGACTGGGCAATACCGGCATACAATGCGGAAGTGTTCGTAGCTCTGTCAAAGATGATAAAATAGATCTGATACGACCCCCATGCCAGATGTCCACTGGAACAGATAGCGGCAGTTCAGATTACACTTCGAAACGTGCTGGAAGACATTCGAAATCGTCTCAAACCAACATTCTCGTAAATATGTCCCTAGGCATGAGAAATTATAGTTCTTCCGGTTCCGAAGCCAAAAACCTGCGCGGGACCTCAACGAGATGTGTTGTGAGTCCAAGAAATGCGGACAAGGGTGCGACAATATGTGAAGCTACAAGATGCCTTCAGACTGAAATTAGTATAAACCCCCGGATTGCTGATCCCCAATTATCTGATATTAACATTGTAGGTAGTGACGATTGCGCGGCATTGATTTCTGAGAAACGTAGAAAGATCTCTACTCAAAGTTCCGATTCTGAAGGAGGGAAATCTTTTTGCGATGTGTGTACTAATAGCACGTCCGGAAAGCTCCTAATTCAATCGAGGAGCATTTTTGGAGATGATGTGAAACCTAAAAGATCTGATGATCGAAGAGAGGTACCGAAGGACCTAAGCGCACCGTTCGGAAAAGACTATACAATACCTATTAAAGGTACAAATATGACTCTCACAGTAAACCTAGCAGGGGCTCCTAAGGAAGCCGATAAAGGTGTTGTCACAGAAAATATAGGTATTGCTGATGAAGCGACATCAGCTATTGAAGACAATAAATCTACACAATGTTCGTGCATTATAGTTTGCAAGTGCACCAACAGTCAACGAAACCAAAGTTGCAAACTCTGCTCGAAAGAACCTTCAGTTTCTAGACGATCAGGTGTTCCAAAGAATGGTTTGACAGACAGTTGCACTAATTGCAATACATTCCCGAAAATCGATAAAATAAAAGAAAAACCACCCTTAAAACGAGCGAACACTGATACAGGGAAGTTATCAATATGTTCTTGCACACAAACCGATAGTAAAAATAATAAACTTGTCGAAACTAATAACAATCAAACAGTTCCGATTTTTATAGACTTAACAAGACGAACGGATTCTCCTCGAATATTGACTTGCGAGAATTCTTGTCAAATCGATGAACCCAAAGAAAAACCACCCTTTAATCGAGCAAACACTGATACAAGGAAGTTATCAATATGTTCTTGCACACAAACCGATTGTAAAAATAATAAAGGTGTCGAAACTAATAACAATCAATCAGTTCCGATTTTAAAAGACTTAACGGGACGACCCAGCTCACCTCGAATATTGACTTGCGAGAATTCTTTTCAAATAGAAAAATATGAAGAAAATACTGAGAAAACAATAGAAAAAGACAGTGACGAAAAAAATACCAATAGCATAAAGAGTTTCCCAAGCGATAGTTCCAATCAAAGTGGTAAAATAAATAGCGAAAGTAGATTCCAAAAAAGTTGTGAAGAAGACGCTAAAATAGCATGCGAGAATCCAACATTCGAAAATCCAACATGCGATAAATCAACAAGCGAAAAACCAAAAATTGCTTCCCGTTTCAATGATATTGGGGTTGAAACTGATAAATCTGAACCCAAATCTTGCTGCGTAGGTAGCCAAACTGAAGAAAATGCAACTAGGGAACGGGACCAAGAAGCGAGTGGCAAATCATCTAATTCAGACAATGAACGGAAGAAAGAACCAGTACAATCAAATACTTGCTGTAACAATGATAGCGTTCCACAAAAAATGAGCAAAGGCCCCATATTAGACATGATACAAGACATAACTCGACGCTATTCCAAATCGGAAATGACAAAAATGAAAAAAAATAAATGCTTTTCAGAAATAGTTACTGTTTTGAACTATCTTCTTGAGACTGAAGATAGTGCCGACCCGGAACCAAAGACATGTTGTAGCACAAGTACGGATACCAAGACCAGTAGCAACCAATCCAAACGAAATAAAAGATCTGACGGTGACAACAGTTCACACAAACTTGTAGAAGATAAAAGTGTCCAACTTTCGTGCAAGAAATCTTGTCAAGACAAAAAAGCATGCACAGAATCTTCTGATCTTCCCTGCTCCTCAGATTTACCCACAACATCCTCAAATTCTGCAGCTTGTAGGGTACTCAATAAAATAAAGAAAGAATGTGAGAAATACCACCAGAAAGTTAAATGCAGAGGTAGGAAATGCGAAGTGTCTAGTAGCACTTCAGTCAACTGCGAAAAATGTAAGAAAGTGCATTACTGTGGTTGCAGAAGTCACAAATGTAAACGCTCAAAGGCTTTCGAGAAGTTACAGAAGAAGTGTATTGCCTACAATTTAATAATACAGACTTCAGAAAGCATACTAAGCGAAGAGACGGTTTGCGAGAAAAAGTGTCCCCCTTTAAAGAACATCATTTTAAAAGTCCCGAAACGTAAGTGCGATGGAAAGAAAGAGGGTTCATGTAGAGGACAAGACTCGTGTCGTTCGAGCCCGCGTTGTAGCCCCCGATGTAGCAAGAATCGGTCTCGAAGTTGCCCTGATGAGTGCGAGACGTCTGATGAGTATCCCAGAAGAGTGGAGGTGTCCACAGTGAGAGAGTATTTGGAACAGAACCGGCCAGACTTCGTGGAGAAGACCTCGCAGAGACAGAATTGTTTGAGGTTCATCAGTGAGAGAAGGTAAGGAATAATTTCATTCTAACGTCATTACACGGTTGCTTTTCATACCTGTGTGACCAACTCTAAAAGGCGATGTGCGTGTCCTTATTTTAAGCCCGGGGAAATATTAAATACGCAGTTCACGAAATATAGCGGGACTTTTTAGCTCATGACGTTATCAGTACGTGCGAATGCGGGCACATTTAACTTTCCTTTGGCACCAGTTGGAAGCAGTTTCTGTAATTTTATAATGTTTATTCCGAGAGTATTTGGGGAAAGTGTAAACGTGAGATGTCGATTGAAGTCGAACGTAGGCGACTGATTTCGAGCGACATACGCGAAATAGCGTGAGACAGCATATACTCTACTAGTACTACATATTATAATATACAGATAGCAACACTTGTTTCGGGATTGGAACCACGAGCTACTCATTCAAGAAGATGTATAATATAAATGGCTTTGATCATACCATGAGTCATCGTAATGCAACAATGCTCACGTGCTTCAACTAGCAACTGTTACAAGTTGCATCGCCTAAATTCGCGGAAGGCCGTTACCTCTCGATACCAATAATTAAGATCTCACCAAGTTTTCTCGCTTCAGAACTCAAGCCCGATACACTCCGAGCTTGAAAATGGTCGTTTTACACAAACCTAGATGCACAGGACAAGTAAGGTCTGCCCCTGTGTATTGTGGAGGTACCTTGTCTTTGTAAATTGATCCTTAAACTAATACGTTTTAGTGTAGATTTGGCTTAGATTTTTGGGCAAATCCTTTCATATAACCTATTCACAATAATTAGATTTTCAAATAACCTTACTTTTGTAGGTTTATGCTATAAACGTTGCGGTTCGGTCGATCCATACAATCCTAGCGTATACTGCAGGAGTTGCAATCCTTGTGAGCAGAATCCTTGCAAATGCGTTGATCCTTGTAAGCAGTGTGCCGATACTTGCAACCCATACTGTGGTCCTTGCCAGCCAAGTGTCGATCCTTGCAACCCAATGTTCGATAATTGTAATACATGCTGTGATCCCTGTAACCAATGTGTTGAACCTTGTAACGTGCGTACAGTACTTGGTGAGTTCTTAAATATTGACCTATATGCGAGAGTAAACTGACGGGTCGTATGTCAGTTTGTAAAATAATTGATAATTATAATATCTTAGTTGTCATTTATTTTTCGAATAAATTAATTGAAATGATTCCATCACTTGGTGTCTGTTTGTCATTGTTGCCTGTTCATCAATGATAAATACTATTACTCAAATAGATCACTATTTAAAAATGATAATAACACCTGTCAGTTCACTCCAGTGATCTAATTGTAATTTTACACCCCATTCGACTATACCGCCAGACAAATTTTGACGGTCCTTGCCTAACCCAGTCAAAATGATCAGTTACCAATCACCAAAAATGGGCTTAGCCGACCTAAGCCCAATTTTTACCCGACTGCGGCGAAGCCCAAAAGGAGGGTTATGGAGATTGAGATCTGATCCTTTTAAAAAAAATATAAACATTGCGGCTCTTAAAACAAAGTTGATAAAATAATCTTCCCCGCACGTGGTGCTCTCTGACCTGTATCTAGATGAGGCCTTATTCTCATCGTAGTAACGTCGTTATTTGCAGAGCAAACGAGCGTGCTGCCCAACGGGACCTGCTGTCATTGCACGTGGAACAACAGCCAGATCTGACCAACCTTAGCTCTGATGAACTGCGGCAACTGGCTAAACAGATCGGAATGGACTTGCGAAAGAAAAAACGTAAGGATTGTTTCATTTATTGTTTTCTTACTTTTATACTGTCCTTTTTTTGTGTGTTATAGCATCGTATTGGATCTAAACTGTAATGTTGCTAATCTGAGTAGTAAATAAATAAACTTCGTCTATTCAGACTTGATAGTTTTTAAACTGCCTCGTTGAGTCAGGGCGAGGTCTTTGGTTTGACTCCCAGGTCGACGAAAGTCAGCCCAGACATTGGATCCGTGCCCTGTTTATGGCAATAGGTTCGCCCTGTACTACACAACCTACCACCTATTTTTGTCACCCGCACTACGTTTGTAAAACCAAACTCGAGCTCATTCCACCCTCTCCCGTCTTCCATCGGGAGTTCAGACGTACAGCAGGTGTACCTTGATTTTCCCAAGTTCATATAACCCCAATCTATTTATGTCGCGAGCTAATGGGAGCTTTCCATCATTGTCCTGATCTCTGTCCTCAGGACCAGATTGAGGTCAAGACTCTTGGCCTCAATCTTGTCCTGTAGGCCCAATTAACATAAAAAATGCCAAATTGCAAGATCGAGATTACTGACGTGTTGCTACGGAATAGTTGCTAAAATATACTTTTTTATCATTACAGCTGCCCCAAAAGTTATTAGTGAACGTGAGTTTAAGAAGCATTCTGAGAGGATCTATAAAACGTTGCCGGAAGTCGTTCAGAAGAAAGAGGAAAAGAGAAAAGAAAATATAAAGAAGACTAATTTATTGATGGCTAATATGTTTAAAAAGGTAAGCCGATCTGCAGTCATCATCATCATCAGCCTATAATGTTCCCACTGCAGGGACTCAGGCCTCCTCCAGTCTAGGAGAGGGATGGGCTATAATCCACCACGCGGGCCCAGTGCGGGTTGGTAGATGTCACATTTTTTGTTCTAAGACATGCTGCCTCACCGTTTTGAAAGTAGCGGTGATGAAATAAATTACACAAAGTAATGCACCTGCCTGGGTTCGAACCCACGACTTACTGTTCGTAAGTCGGGATCGCCATCACTGCAATGGGCCACCGCTGCTCTGCAGTATTCTTTATTAAAATGTTTGTTTCCAATTTTTGTTGTTTACAACTTTAACAATTTATTAACTTTATAGTCCAGTCACAATAGACATATGAAATAACAATAATTCGCATAGAGCTGAAAATTGGTGAAGGTCGTATGTACACCATTAAGTTATAAATGTAATGTCAAAAGTCCGTAATGTAATTCCAAGTCAAAGGTATCAACTTTTTCGCACTTTTATCGTTAACGCTTAGTGTTAGCGCAAAATCAGCTCAAAGCAAAAGTAGCAACACAAGTTTATAATCACTACATAATATAAAATAAAGTCCTCCGCCGCGTCTATTTGTCGGTTCGCAATAAATTAAAATGATGTATATGGTGTTTTCACCAATGAATAAAGTTGTTCTCGAGGAAGGATTTAGTATATAATTTCCACGCGCATCAGATTTTAGATCATAAAATTGTCTACAAAAATGACGATCGTGCGATTGAGTTGTCCAGCTGTGGCCTGCTGCTGTAGCCTGATTAATGATCAACCTTTTGGTGTTCAACCCCCCCCCCCCACCTCGGCTAAAATGATGACGATTGTTTTTAATGAAACCTCATACTAAAAAATTACTTATCTCTTTTCAGAATCTCCAAAAGCAAACGCTACGAGGGTCAGTGAACCTGTCGAACTACAACTCCGTTATAAAGATTTGACGCGAAGCAGTATTATTTAATGTTAAATTTGTAGAAATGAAGTGTTGTATGTCCAATTGTTGTTGTTATCGATTGTTGTGCTTTGACGTTGTTGCCCAGAATTTATGAGGGTTACATACACCCTATTTTTAATTATTATTAATAAAATTTTCTATTTTGTACTAAATGGTTTTGGTATTATTCCTGTCCTTATTTTGACCAGTGGTAGATTTGAATAGCTGCATCGTTGGTCTAGTGGTCGCAATCGCGGGTTCGATTCCCTTTTCGGGCAAATTGTTAAAGAGTTTTTCCGTCACGAATTTCTCAGTATCAACCACGGAGTCTGGATTTGTGGCCGGTTGATGGCAATAGGCTCGCCCCTAATTACACGGGACTTAAACATAGCTGGTGAAATGTGGGTGGACTATTAGGTACACCTCTGCCTAGCCCTTTGGGGATTACAGGCGTGATGTTATGTGTAGATATGAGTGGAAACGCCAGCAATCGAAGCCCTAGAATTTTAATTTCTGCTCTTTTGTGTTGCTGCTGTCCATTAACGAATAAATACGTATTCTATTCTATTCTAGAAATACCATATAGGTGAAGTTCTTCAGAAAGCTCAGGCGCGACCGGCGTGCGTGTATGACCAGATGTATGAACGTGGACGAAAAAAAAACTTTTTTGCAAAAAAAACAACCGACTTCAAAAACACCAAAAAGAGAAAAATAATCTTCTTCTGAAGTCGGTGACTATTGTTTGTTTGACTTCATGTTTTTGCCACCGGCTTCAGAAGCTGATTTTTCTTCTTAAGTTTATTTTTCTCTTTTTGGTGTTTTTGAAGTCGGTTGTTTTTTTTGCAAAAAAGTTTTTTTATTTTTTCATTTTTAGTTGTAATAAGTACCTATATATTATATATCCTATACAAATATTTACTATGCATTTAACATTCAACCACTTAACCATTAGGTAACTTAACCTTCAAGATTCCCCCTATTTTTGCTTTCAACTCTTAACCAAAACAAAGTTGAAAGAAGAGTTGAAAGCAAAAACCCATTATCAGCTCATCAATATGAAGACAAGTGATGACTGCTATCCCCTCAGAGCATACAGGCGTGATGTTACGTCATGATTATGTATATTCAATAAACATCCAAGCGATTCCAGCAATTACGACAGATTTGCCGTCTATTTTTGAAGAGTTCCATTGTATATCTCCGAAGATAAGCACCAGATCTTCACCAAATTAAAATGGGACCACCTCAGGAGTACCTATACTCTTTCAAATAAAAAAAGAATTTTGAGAATCGGTCGACAAATGGGGGAGAAATCAGATAACATACAAAAAAAAAAAAAAAAATACATACACACGAACATAATAACCTCCTCCTTTTTTGAAGTCGGTTAATAAAAGGAGTACGTAAGGATCGCACGATCAGTGGCGGCGTTTTGGAGTTTTGTTTACCCCCATAGGAAGATGGCGTGAGTTTTGTAGGTCTCCACGATATATAAATTATCTTAAAATAACAATAAATGGGCATAAAACAGCAATAAATACGCTTATAATTTCTTGTCTAGGGCTTATTATTTGGTAGTGGGTATTATTTCGCAGCAGCTGATTTTGTATTTTCTGAGAAAATTTACCATTGCAATGTATATTTTTTATACATCATCAGAAAGTAGAGGTTATAAGGAACACAATGCCCACCGACTTTTTAAAAAAAGCTGATATTTTGACGTCAGAATTTTCGATTGAAAATTAGGGTGCTTTTTTGATATTAAGTTAAAATAAGCCGAACAAATAAATATTTTAAATAAAATAAATTACAGTGTAGGTATTTGGGACATAATAAGGTAAGTTTCCACCAAATTTCGTAGAAAAAAAAAAACAATTTTTGAAAAAGATATAAATAAAAAACCAAAAACTTGGTTTTTTGAATTTTTCACCTTAATTTTGAGGTTATGTGAAAAAAGTGTTGAAATCAAAGTTGTAGATCTTTTTATTCTCTACAACTTTGCCATTACATTTTTTTCCATAGGACTTGTAGTTTTGCCGGAAATCGAGATAAACCGCTTTCCCCCCTTAAAAACCCCCCCACACCCACTTCCCGACCTCAGATCGACCGTAATTTATTTTTTCTTTAATTTTTGTTATATTCTCTACTTTTTCCATTGGGTTTCATCCTACTGTATTTTTTTTTTTCATTTTTTACCATTTTTGAAGGTTTCTATTTCCCTTTGAGACGTCAAAGCGTGACAAACAAACATTTTTACCATGAGTTTGGTTTAGGATAAGGATAATTTATTTGGTCTGTTTTATCAAAACGCACAAAATTATTTATTAGCTCATAGTTTTTATCGTACGTGTTCCTCATGCCCCCAAAACGATCGTTTGTTAGTACGCAGGTGTTGCGAGTGATGTGGCGACTAGCGACATCTATCGCAACACCTGCGTACTAACAAACGATCGACAGAAGTTCCTACATCACGTCGGGGTCACCAGTTTGGGGGTATGAGGAACAGGGTGTAAAGTTCCTCATCCCCCATTGAAAAGGGAGGATCCTCCGACCGGACGGGCAGTTAGCCCGCCGGACACAACACCCGTCCGGTCGGAGGATCCTCCCTTTTCAATGGGGGATGAGGAACTTTACACCCTGTTCCTCATACCCCCAAAGTACGTATAAAATAAAGTAGGTAGATAATAATTTATCTATGAATAGAACTGTAGGTACCGACCGACATTAATCTAATCACAATAGATATACGCACAACGATCAATCATGCTATAAACGCACAAACATAACATCACGCCTGTAATCCCCGAAGGGTTAAGCAGAGGTGTACCAATTATAGTACACCCACATTTCGCCAGTTAAGTTATAAGTCGCGTGTAAAATTGGGCGAGCCTAATAACATCAACCGGGTACAAAACCAGACTCTGTGGGTGCTACTGACAAATTCCTGATAGAAAACCCAATAACACTTTGCCGGACCCGGGAATCGAACCCAGAACGTCATACTCAGCAGTCGCGTTTGAGACTACCTACTAACCAACGAGGCAATTAATCTATGTTAACCAAATAAACACGTTGATTATCTAGCCAAAATGTTGAACTTACATAAATGGCCAAAATTAAACAATTAATCTATGTTAACCAAATAAACACGTTGATTGTCTAGCCAAAATGTTGAACTTACATAAATGGCCAAAATTAAGCAATTACTTAATCTATGTTAACCAAATAAACACGTTGTTTGTCTAGCCAAAATGTTGAACTTACATAAATGGCCAAAATTAAGCAATTAATCTATGTTAACCAAATAAACACGTTGATTGTCTAGCCAAAATGTTGAACTTACATAAATGGCCAAAATTAAGCAATTACTTAATCTATGTTAACCAAATAAACACGTTGTTTGTCTAGCCAAAATGTTGAACTTACATAAATGGCCAAAATTAAGCAATTAATCTATGTTAACCAAATAAACACGTTGATTGTCTAGCCAAAATGTTGAACTTACATAAATGGCCAAAATTAAACAATCTATGTTAACCAAATAAACACGTTGATTGTCTAGCCAAAATGTTGAACTTACATAAATGGCCAAAATTAAAGAAAAAGAGGAAATTTCAGAATCCAATACGCTGCGTTCGCTATTTTAAGGCACGGTGCACGTACACACGGCTACACATCAAGCTATACATTTCCAGTTTACGCTGATCTCGCACTGTACGGAAATCCTATATACCTAATGCGAGACCAGCTTATACTGGAAATGTATAGCTTGATGTGTAGCCGTGTGTACAAACGAAAAAAAACCGGTAAAGTGCGAGTCCGGACTCGCGCAACGAGAGCGTGGGTTCCGTGCAAGCAAAGTGTAAAATTATTAACAATATTTTTATTATCTGTACGATGTAACTAATTTATGCTTTCGCAATTTTTTTACTCACACACAGTCGGTAGGTGATGCCGATGCGACATGCAACGCGACTCCATTGAAGCGTTACGCTCCTCTGTCTATGTCTTGATTTCACCATCGCGGCATCGCTCCGTGTGACGGTTATTCGTGAAATATTCAAGCTAGCCCCTGAGCAATTTATTTTATGGGATTTCTCCGCTGTCTTTTGTCCTTGTGACCAAGCGCAAAAACACATAGTGCAAAGACACATTTTGCCATAATATTGACATGCAAATTATCATCATAGTCCACTGCTGGACCTAGGCCTCCCCCAGGCGTCGCCACAGTGACCACTGACCAGTCCCATGCGTCTCGCATCCAGCGGGTCCCCGCAACCTTAAACATGTCATCGGTCCACCTAGTGGGAGGCCTTCCAACGCAACGTCTTCCGTTCTGCGAGCCATGTGCCCTGAACACTGCCACTTGCATTGCCATTTGGCAATTCTTCGGGTTATGTCGATAACCTTGGTTCTCTTGCGTCTTCATTTCTGATGCGATCCAGCAAGGACACTCCGAGCATAGCCCATTTCACATGCAAATAAATAAATAAAAGTTATTTCTCTCGTTTTCAATGAACAGTTCTCAAGTACCTACATAATATTAAATCAATTCATACATAAAGCATTGGCGCAAAATACTTTTGCTGAATTACGTAACTAAAAAATAAATTCTTCAAAAACCAAAACGTCCGTTCGTAGTGTAGACTCGTCTTTGCGCTCTCAATCAGTAAGCCTACTCGCAAAAAGTGTATCATCATTATCATAATAAACAGCAGGGTTGCCAAAAATTGTTTTGAAAGAAAAACAATATTATTTATTTCCGATTTAAGAATAGGAGTCTTACCGAGCGGTATCATAATAAACAATATTAATTGGATTGTGGAGTAATCGCTCCATGTAAAATACTGGTTTTCAGCTGAATTCGGTTAGACTGGAAGCCGACCCAGCGTAGTTGGGAAAAGGCTATGCAGATGATGATGATTTCCGATTTAAGACAAGTAAATTAAAAGAAAAAACCATTTATTTCGGACTTCAGGCGGTCTAAAATGGCCGCTTATTTATTAACATTCATATAAAATAGTTTTTTTTTTCGGGGTTGGGTGGGTAATCATCAAATAACTCCTCCCGCTCTTGGGCAGAGCGGAAGAGACTTCTACTGACTAAAAACCACCCATGTTCCTCTTTCGCACTTGTGCCGAGGCCGCGGTATCTCTTTCGACATCCCGCAGCCCCGACGGGTCCCGCAATAGGGACTAAAACTGACTTCAACACGTGCCTTCATAGTATTAACTTATGTGTCTACAACTTTTGTAGGTTTCAAAGTCTTCCTGAAATAGAGTACACATTATGCGTACAATATTATGCGTTCCCTGGTGTGCCAGCACCAATTGACTCCTAAGCATGATTGCAAATTGCCTAGACTGCGTTTATGTGGGTCGTTGTTGTGCAATTTGGGGTTGTCAAACACGGCAGTGGTACACCGTTATTTGTTTTTTTCATTCTAGATCATTATTTTATTCTTGTCCGTCTGTCCGTGTGTCACCACCGATTTTCTCAGGAACGGGTGAACCTATCAAGTTGAAATTTATACCAGATACTGAGGTCTATTGCGGTCCTTAGGTGGGGACTACAGTCATTAGGTATTTAAAAATCATCAGCAAGATAAAAGGGAATATGCCGATCTGTCACCCCGCTTAGTCCCCTTAGGGTGACGGATAGGATAAAAAAGTTTGATCTGTCCCCCTGTTTGCAATGAAGGGACAGTTCGAACTTTATTCACTCCTTAACGGTTTCATCTGTCCCCCTATCACCAATAGGGGGACAGATGAAACTTATTTATTCCTGTTTGTCCCCCACAGAATTTAATATATTATATTCTTAAAAGTAATGCCACACATAAGTCTAGTGGTTTAGGTTTATAATCATCTGTTTTTAAATAAGTTACAAATATTTCGTTTGTTTCTGTATCGATCAGTCACAGTCCCATAAATCACGTAGTAGGTATTCCAGGTATAATAAGTATAACAATCAGTCCTCTGATTTGATTTTTTTTGAATTACGAATGTTAATTTTTACTAACAATGGTAACTTTTAGATGAGGAAATGTTCCTAAGAATGAATGAAGTAAATAAATTCAAGTTTTGACGTTTTCATTCCTGTAAGAGTTATCAAACAAAATAAAAGTTCTGTCTGTGATCTGTATGTCAGTACAGAACAACTCCACTTGTATGTAGTCAGTACTATAGTTAATATCAAAACTTACTTTGCGAATAACTTCTTAAAGATTTAAAATAAGTCTTATTAACCGACTTCCCAAAAAGGAGGAGGTTCTCAATTCGCAATCGAATTAAGAACCTCCTCCTTTTAAAAATCAGCTTCTGAAGTCGGTGGCAAAAAAGCCAAATCAAACGTCACCGACTTCAGAAGCTGATTTTTCTTCTGAAGTTTATTTTTCACTTTTAGGTGTTTTTGAAGTCGGTTGTTTTTTTTTGCAAAAAAGTTTTTTTATTTTTTATACAACTTTTTTTTTTGGCAAAAAAGGGCGCTCGGTCGCCTGCACCGCTAGCTCGCTGTCGATTGGGGAGGGACGGGGGGGCCTCTAAAGACGTTTATATAATCATCTGTTTTTTAATTACAATAAAAAAACATACTAATAATAAGAATATTTTGTTTTGATTGATAGAATCAGTCACAGTCCGATAAATCACAGTAGGTATTGTACATATTAGTCGAGTGGTTAACAATGAACCAGCAGTACAGAGTGAACCATGCAAATAATTTAAAAATGTTACGTTACCGTTTGATGCAAACTGCATAAAATAAACGTCTTTAGAGGCCCCCCCGTCCCTCCCCAATCGACAGCGAGCTAGCGGTGCAGGCGACCGAGCGCCCTTTTTTGCCAAAAAAAAAAGTTGTATAAAAAATAAAAAAACTTTTTTGCAAAAAAAACAACCGACTTCAAAAACACCTAAAAGTGAAAAATAAACTTCAGAAGAAAAATCAGCTTCTGAAGTCGGTGACGTTTGATTTGGCTTTTTTGCCACCGACTTCAGAAGCTGATTTTTAAAAGGAGGAGGTTCTTAATTCGATTGCGAATTGAGAACCTCCTCCTTTTTGGGAAGTCGGTTAATAAGACTTATTTTAAATCTTTAAGAAGTTATTCGCAAAGTAAGTTTTGATATTAACTATAGTACTGACTACATACAAGTGGAGTTGTTCTGTACTGACATACAGATCACAGACAGAACTTTTATTTTGTTTGATAACTCTTACAGGAATGAAAACGTCAAAACTTGAATTTATTTACTTCATTCATTCTTAGGAACATTTCCTCATCTAAAAGTTACCATTGTTAGTAAAAATTAACATTCGTAATTCAAAAAAAATCAAATCAGAGGACTGATTGTTATACTTATTATACCTGGAATACCTACTACGTGATTTATGGGACTGTGACTGATCGAAACAGAAACAAACGAAATATTTGTAACTTATTTAAAAACAGATGATTATAAACCTAAACCACTAGACTTATGTGTGGCATTACTATTAAGAATTAATATATTAAATTTTGTGGGGGACAAAAAGGAATAAATAAGTTTCATCTGTCCCCGTATCACCAATAGGGGGACAGATGAAACCGTTAAGGAGTGAATAAAGTTTGAACTGTCCCCTCATTGCAAACAGGGGGACAGATCAAACTTTTTTTTCCTATCCGTCACCCTACGGGGACAAAGCGGGGTGACAGATTGGCATATTCCGATAAAAAGATATCGGCAAATTTAGATTTTCGCAAAAACTTGTAAGAACATAAGGTACTTACCAAAATTGATCTTAATTTTTTTTAATTTTTTATGAGAGCCTAAACATAGTCGTTAGTTTTTACAATCGGTTCTTGAGTCATGGATACTCGAATATAATCAGAAATTCTTTTAGAGTATATGAGTATGACAACCCTAGCCGAAAATCAACAGAGGACAGGGGAGGGGAGGACAGGCCCTCTCTAGCGGTAGGCTAAATATAGTTATAACAACATACTATTCGGTGGCTGCAGTGTGTTATCATTGTTAACATTCATATCACGTAATAGTTTTTTTTTATTATGGCGGAATATTTCTTCAAAAACGAATTGATCGATAACTATGTGAGTGAGTTCCAATCGCGAATAGTTTCAGCGACTGGAATTGAAAGTGATAAGTACCATATCGGGAAAATTCTCTTGCAGAGTTTTAAGGATGATCCAGATTTTGTAACGCAGGTGAGAAACAGTTTTTTTTCATTATAGATTGTCAAAGGTCCTATTTATCGACTTTGTGGTTAGTTTGTAGCATCAATATCCACTATCGCATTAGGGTATACCCTGTAAAGATAGTCGTAAGATGGAGAATAAATAAATAAATAAATTTCATTTTTACTGGTATCATTCAACGATGGCTCTAGAAATCTCTCTTCTACTGTTAAACTCGTACATTAAAAAAAAAAACGATGCTGGTGGAATAATAACCTCCTGTTTTTTTAAAAGCCGGATAAAAGGTGCATGAAGACAGGTTCAGCATCGCCTCGATCTGAGCCCTTCGCCGCGTCTGTCTGTCTGTCCGCGATAAAGTCAAAAACTACTGCAACGATTTGCATGCTGTTTTCATCAATGGATAGAGTAGTTCTCTGGGAAGTTTTTAGTAGGGTCAAGTGGGGGACAGTGTAACAGGGGGCACAGTATAACATCAAGATTAACTCAGTCGTTTTCTAATTTATCAATGGTGTCTCTTTACGTGTTTTGTCAGTCTCATGCGCAGCCATCTTAAACACCTGTCATCGAACGACAAATCGCTGGATGAACGGAAGAATGCTCGATTTATGTTTTTCGTTAAAAAATGGTCGAAAATTTAGAGAGTGAAGTTTTGTTCTTATTAGCAAAGTAATCAATTCTGGTGGGTAAATATATGTTCCTCTTAATCTTGAATTAGTTGGTGTTTAAATAGTACCTAAACAAAGTTTTTTGCAATTTCTAACCTATCAATTTTTAACGAATTTTGTTTGAAATAATATGGTGTGGGGTAGGTACAGTGTAACGGGGTACAGTGTAACATGTTAAAGTGTGAAAAAAAAAAGAAAAAACGTAAACGTCCAAAAAAAGATGATTTTGACGCTGTCGTAGCCTTCGTAGAAATAAACTCAACCGCCAAAACTTGATCGCATTGAGCCACTCTCTTCGGTCTCTTATGCCACTTATAAACCAGTTGCAAAACCAGGTTGAATAATAGTAAACAAGATCTCTAATTACGTTAGGTACACTGCGTGGTGAGGCAGGAGTGGGTTTTTACCCGACTGCGGCGAAGCCCAAAAAGAGGGTTATGTGAGTGACCTGAGAGACTAACTAAAAAGCTAAAAAAAAAATATTACATTTTAATACAAGTGCGGAAAGTTGTTTAAGGCATGCGAGCCGTAATGAACAACCGAGCCGTATTTATTTCCGAAATAAAATAATAAAACCGAGCAAATCTTCGTACCAACATAATAATATATATTTCCCCTGACCGCCAGAGCCCTACGCTACCGTTCAATGTAAGCATGGTCACTCAGGTCGTCTGTTAGAAAATGCCCAAGATACCTAGTAAAACTTTTGCACTGTAGTTTACCGTTTATGACAAGTTCAAAAGTACTTTCCTGGCACTTACCAGTGACCCCAAAGATTCACATTTATTAGCATTATAGACCAGCTCATGTACAGCAGCGAAGGTGTCGCATCCTACATGAAGTAACGCCACGATCGCTCCCGGCGACGGGCCCAGCAGCACTATGCCATCTGCGTAACTGATGTTGTTACAACTAACACCATAATATGTACCCTGCATCCGACACGCATGCTGCTGAGCTCGACAATGAGGTCGTTAACATAAAGATTGAAGAGCCGAGGAGACGATAGACCACCCTGCCTCATCCCGCACTCCAACCCATATGACTCCGAGCGTGCTATAGACCATTTAACACGGTTTGTCTTGCTACGATACCAATATTGCAATACACTGAGCAGTTCCTTCGGTATACCCTTACTCCTCAACCTGCTTCAAAGCACGTCGTAAGAAACGAGATCGAACGCCTTGGACAGGTCAAGGAAGCAGGCGTCTTACGGTCAGTGTAGTATTTGACATCAGACTCACATATTTCTGGCAAAAAGTTTGGTGTAATGTTGGTGTGTAGTTACATTGCTTAACCATTCTGGAATTACAGGCGAACAATCATTTTTCCGTTACGTCCCTGGCCAATTTTTCTTTTTCAACAGATTGATGGTGGAACCGGTGAATCAGAAACGAACAGCTCCATGTTGAGAAGAAGCATACAATGTGCCAACAGTTTAAAAAGCATGGGGCTGAAGACAGGTGATGCAATAGTTCTAATGGCACCCTACCATGTGGATCTGGCTGTGCCGTTCTATGCTGCTCTTTACCTTGGACTCGGAACCGCTCCCATTGATAGATTTCTTGGAATTGGTAAGTACCTATATACCTTACATACTTAGTTAAACATATTGAGGTTTAACGTGTTCCATCAGTGAAAGTAGGTCCTGTCTTGAACTCGTAAAACGTAGACCTACAATACTGCCTCTTCCCTTTCAGATGAATTGAGAGAAACTTTTAACACCATCAAGCCCAAAGCCATATTCTGCCAAAGCGAAAAAGTGAAAGATATCCAAAAAGTTGTAGACCTCTTAAGTCTAGATTCTAAAATAATCAGCTTTGGTAAAAGCCCAGACACTACCAACTTTTCTGAAATGTTGGAGACACATGCGGATGAAGTTGACGTCGAGAATTTCAAGTAAGCCACTAGCCACACATTACATCCAGCCTAAAAGTTTCGCATACTGTTGTGTGACCAAAATTACGTGGAATTAGTTTGAGCTAGTTAGAAATAACATCTTCATCTGCGAATTTTGTTGAATGTGTACTTCATGTGGCAGTACTCTAAATAAATAGAAGAGGCTTTTTGTCCATGCGACCAATGCGAATATAACTATAATATAGTCGTGGAACGTGGTGAATGATGTCCTAATCGCTTTTCCACCGCTTTATCGATTCCACGTGTAAGTGTGGCCATTAAGCGGTAGGCCTATTATGTATGAATTGCAGTCTATAAAACTATAGATAAAGTAATATTTATAAGAATAATATTTGTCTTTTAACTATATCTATGCAGCAATAAAGTTTGAACTGATTGGACCATTCCATTTCATATTTACAGGGCTGCAGACTTTGACCCAGACAAGACGATAGCTTTTCTGATATCAACAAGCGGTACCACAGGACTGCCTAAATCTGCCGTTTTGACCCATAAGAACATGATGACAACTGCTCCTGCCATGTGGTATTTATCGAAGTAACAATTAATAAAAAAAGAACCGTCACGGGACGCCTGGCAGATGTGAAACATCGGCCTGTTGGTCTAGTGGTTAGTGACCCTAACTGCTATGCCGGAGGTCGTGGGTTCGATTCCCACCCAGGACAAATGTTTGTGTGATGAGCACGATCATTTGTTCTGTGTCTGGGTGTAATTTATCTATAATATGTATGTATTTAGAAATATATAAGTATGTTTATCAGTTGTCTAGTACCCATAACACAAGCTCTGCTTAGCTTGGGACTAGATGGCGTTGTGTGATAGTTGTGGAATATTAACTTGTATAGCGTGGCGATGCGTCGCCACGGCCTGTATCGCCAGGCCAACATTCAGGTTTACCCTCGCCTATAGATGTTTCCCATCAATGATAATAGTTCTTTTGCAACCAATCTCGTGTGTATGCAAGTACGCATCCACAAGTGCACTGCCTCTTCCTTCGCACTCATAATCTGATGACACGACCGGAGAGGGATCAGAACCAGAACCAATGGCAGGCAATTACTTTTCGAGGCACGGGATCGCATCCTACCGCCAACTTCCAAACTCCGGGTTGCTAATGAGAATTTGCTCATAGAAAGTCCCAAGAAAGCTACAGTTATCATTAACAGCTAACTGTAGCTTTCATGGAGTTTGGGTTCATGATTTCCAGCTCTTTCGATGCACGACTAGTGTGATTTTGTTCAGCTTCTCCCGCCACTTTATACGTTCGGCATCTTTACCCTCTACTTATTGTTTTGTTCCAGTGGGTTTACAAAAAAATTGCCTCCTATTCAGTCGGCACTTGTCGTGGCTCCCTTGCAATGGCTGACTGCATTACTCAGTTTTCTTATGTCACCATTTTATAAGTATGCGAGGATACAGACCAGTCGTGCGCTCACTGCAGATCATATTCTTGAACTGACTGAAAAATATAAGGTGAGTTTATTTACTGGAAGACGTTGCTTTGGAAGTACTCCCACTAGGTGGATCGATGACCTGGTGAAGGTTGCGGGGAATCGGTCATTGTATAATGACGATATGTGGAGACCTTGCAGCGGTGGACGACTTTCTGCCGAAATAATGATGATGAATGAGAATGCACGTTATGAGTGTGACCCGCATAATTTTGTTTTTTTTACCGGACACACTTTTATCGTAAGCCAATTCAAAACACATCTCACTAAATCACTCATTTTTCAGAATAAAATTCGACCAGCATGATAATGTCGAGTAGGATACGATAGCTGATGGCATAGTAGGTGTAAGTACTGTACCTATACCTACGTACATACGACAGAACATCAAGCTGCTAAAATTTGTCAAATTTCCATACATTTGCAACATTATCGCTAGGATTAAGATTGACTGGGAAAATTGGCAGTTTTGGGTACATTGATGTGTTATCGTCTGTACATTAACTCATACCTCTTACCCAAGAACCCAAAAAAACAAGGGCGTAAAGAGGATGAAAGTATGTATCTGCTGCTACCTATCTTATAGGTACTTACATCCCACACATACAAGTCCACGTTCACACCGTTTGGATTTGAAATTGTACTTGTAATCACTATAAAGTTATTTAAACGATGATTTCTTTCAGCCATCTTTTATGGTAATCAGTCCGACCCTGATGACAACTATAGTTAAAACAGCTAAGCAAGCAAACTGCGATTTATCCTGCTTCGAGCTTTTATACCTTGGAGGAAGTGCAGTTCCTAAGTCCCTTGTGGAAGAATTGAGGGTATGTAACTTTGGATAAAGCCTTTTATCTAAACCTAAACCGAAAGCTCAAACTGCGGCAAAAAATCTGGGCATCCTAAACAAGGTTAAGCGGTACTTCAAGCCTGGACAGCCTTCAGTATTGTATAAAGTTCAAGTCCGGTCCGGCATGGAGTATTGCTGTACCTTTGGGATGGCTCAGCCAAATACCAACTTGCCACACTTGACTCTGTAGAGCGCAGAGCCAGGATTGTAGAATTGGTGACGATAAGCTGGTTGTCAAGCTACATAGCCTGGCCCACCGTCGCAAAGTCGCATGTCTGTCGGTCTTCTATAGACTGTACTTCGGAGAGTGTGCGCAGGAGCTTCACGAGCTGATTCCACCAGACTAGACGTACTGCAGGTTATCACCGATACCTAGTCGACGTTCCACACATTCGAACGAAGCGCTTTGCTAAGTCCTTTATTATGCGCACAGCCAAGGAGTGGAATTCCCTGCCTGCGTCGGTTTTTCCGAGTTCATATAACCCTCTATTTAAGTCGCGAGTAAACAGGCTTCTTCTGGGTAAGCTGGTTCCATCGTTGATATCATCTCTGGCCTTAGGGCAAGATTGAAGTCAAGAGCAAGCCCATTTATAATAAAAAAAACCTCAGATTTTAAAGAGCTGACAGGTGCCAAAAGCCGTTAACCAATCCACCAAAGCGTTTTCACGATTTTCACTATAGCTGAGCGAGCCAATGCAAAGACCCCGTCTGGCTGCGGGTTGTTCGAAAGAGATACCGCGGCCTCGGCACAAAGGGCTAAGAAGGAACATGGGTGGTTTTTAGTCGGTAGAACTTCGCGGTAGAAGTCTGACGTACACGAGCGGTAGGGATACCGCTCTGCCCACAGCGGGAGGAGTTTTGATGATTTCGCCGCCCTCCAAAAACAAAAGGCGATGCAGAGACGTGCATGATTCGACTAACTACATATGAGACTAGACACGCAATGTTGATTTCAAATAATCATCTGTCTTCTCTGTTCAACAAGAGCCGGGTGAAACGGGCCCGCCGGGCGAAAGCCCGTGTGATTAATTAAATCATACACGTGGTCCCTTTCCACCACTCTTTTCCGATTTGGTGAAAACGAAAATGCCCAGAATCTAGGATTCCTGGGCATTGGACCCCCAATGCCCAGGAATCCTAGATTCTGGGCTATTCTCATTATTGTCACGATCATTTGTTCTGTGTCTGGGTGTAATTTATCTATAATATGTTAGAAATATATAAGTATGTTTATCAGTTGTCTAGTACCCATAACACAAGCTCTGCTTAGCTTGGGACTAGATGGCGTTGTGTGATAGTTGTGGAATATTATTATTATATTATTATTATTATTATGATATTTAATTTTTCCAGATTTATACACCGAACACAATAGTGGCTGAAATATACGGAATGAGTGAAGTGGGATCCATTATTTTACATAGCCCGGACTCTCCGGTTGGGTCATGTGGTCAACCATTTGCTCATTTACAGTATAAGGTGGGTATCTTTCTCAAAGGAGTCTACCAACTACACTGAATCATACCATGCTCGTGCTAGAAACGTCATCATCATTCATCGTCTATTTATTTATTTATTTGTTTTATGCACACACAAAATACAAAAAAAAAGGATAAAAACATAACAAATAGAAGAGCACAAAGGTACTGCTTATTTCAAAAGAAATTTCTTCCAGCAGACCTGCGAGAGGAAAGTTTGATTATAAATGTCTATCTGCACTTATCCCAATATATTTGGGGTCGGCGCAGCACGTCACGTTCTTCCATACACGTGAATGCTGACATGACGAGTAATAGAGAACTATTACTCGTCGTTACCTTCTTCCATATAATTCTTCACACAGCCTATCCATTGAAGGAACGAAAAGAATAATGGGCCTACTATACGCACGCACTTCCCCACAGTTTTCGTTCACACTTCACAGTACATCGAAAGAAGAAAGAAAGAAAAAGTATTTATTGATTTCACAACAGGACATCGCGCGTATGGTTGGTAAAACTGTATTACCATTACAAACCACACGCGCGATGTACTGTGTGCACCGTGTAATCCCGCAGGCAAAACTGTGGGGAAGTGCGTGCGTGTAGTAGGCCCATAAGACTATGTCCGCTAGACGGTTCCGTCGTGCGTCACCGACTAACATCTTCACGTGTCGTCAGAAGGATCTTCTTCTTAGCGTGTCGATGAAATTTCAAATTGAGTATGCCCAGAATTTGGCGACAAGTTTGGCACTTTCAGTAGCCTCCAACAGCTCCTGTGATGTGCAAATACCAAGATAGGCAGGACACGATCTGTCATCTATGAATGCCCCTCTAGCTGGAAGTGACTTCTACAGACTGGCAGTCCGCACAATAAAACAATGTGGAAGCATATCGAACTTCAATCACACAGCGCGCGGTAACACTTTAAAAAGGAAATTTGTATTCAGCTGAAGAAGACCAGTACCTAAGACTGGAAGCCAATCTCAACATAGTTGGGAAAAGGCTAGACAGGTGATGACTCTCTGAATTGTTTGCTGAACCGAAAGGCTGGCTACATCAACATCTACAAATCCGAACTGGATTCACGTGGTAGATTACAGTCCACTTCCTAGTGGGTTTGTATGTGCGTTATCTGTTTCATAAAGTAGCTAGATCAAATTAAATCATATGTTTCATTAATCTTTATTGGTTCCAAACTATCACCAGACATATTTTAATCATACCTAAGAATTAGATAAATGTCTCTACTTATACCTACTCACCTGATATTTGTAATAGGAAATAATTTAAAATAGATCTAATCGCCTCCAATAGATTTATTATCTTATCAAAACACACATTTAAACTAAGATACCTCATAGTATTATAATAATATGTCAATAATCTCGAAGCTTTTAACAGTTTTAAAATACAAAATTAAAAATTGATCACCAGCATAACTGTGTGTTTTCAGAAACACGAATAGGTCTCGAATATACCGGATGATCATGCATCCTCGACCCGATGTCTGCCACCATCAACGCGTACAGTTGTCATTAATTAGTGACGAGCCCTCACGAGTCATCTGTCAATGATGTGCTTGTTCACGCTTATTATAAGTCGAGCTCCACGATAACTGACAAATGCTTGCACTGACTGGACGGGTCCACCCAAATCTGTGTGGTGCTTTCTTCAAAAGACCATCTCAAACACTAATCTGCATAGTCTTCATGTGTGTATTATACCAAGATTATGTTTGTACCTTGAACATAATGTAAACCCAAACGATTTTAAAAGAGTGTCCATGAAGTTTCTTGCCATTCTTCTCATGAGACCAACGCTTTGGAATTGGCAACTACAGTACACTCACGAGTTATTATGCCTTGTGACTGGGACTGTAGCTTAGTTTATTTAGCTTCAGTAGTTCAGTAGTTTACTGCCGCACTCGGAGAGCTTCAGTGGTTGCTTGGGCCGTCGCTTGGTAAGGGCTTTTGGCGGTTTTGTCATACAAAACTATGTCAGGCCTTTGCTGGGTGGCGGCTTGAGTAATCGTTGGATATCTCTGAGTGCCGCAGTTAGTTTAATTCGACTATTCAAAAGTGCCTGTTACTGGCCTACTTGAAATAAATATTTTTGACTAATACAATACAAATTCACTCTTCTTCTACCTGCCCTTATCCCATTATATTTGGGCCCGGCGCAACACATTTTCTTCTTCCATTCTTCGCAAAATACAAATATAAAATTTTTCTAATGGGTGTTATTTAACTGGTTAGCATATTATTCGTATTTTGGTCAGCAGAAATTTAACCTGTCAGCAGAAATAGCTAATTGGTCAGCAACAAATGGCCAGCAAACATTTCAAAATAAATCAGCAATTTATGTCATTCTGGATGGCTGTAATTATTTTTGTACAGCATATTAACTATATAAGCTGTAAGGAGCTGCTCCTGTTTAATAAAATGTTGGTAAGCACTCAGAGGGTAAGCAAAAATAATCATTTTGAGCAGCATATAATAATGCGACCAATTTCCATGTAGCACAATCACAGTTCTAACCTAACCAACCCGCCCACTTTTAACGTCCATTGCCGATTTTCGCAATCCAATTAGTTACTAAATCTTGCCGACCATGTAGTTATTTTGCTGACCAAGTAGTTATTTTGCGGACTGAATGTTTATTATGCAAACTCATGTTATTGTAAGCTGCCTATTTATGATTTAATTTTTGACCATTATCAAAGTTATTTGCAGAACAAGGATTGCTGCCTGATTTTTTAAATTGCAAACAAAATCTTTGTATGCTAACCAAATTATTTAAATGCTGGTTTTTTTTGGCTCACTAAATTTTATAATTGCTAAAGCAATTAATTATTTCCCTTTTAAATAATGATTTTAGCTCGTGAATGTGGAAAATGGTGAAGAAATAAAAGAGCCCAACAAGCCCGGAGAGGTGTGGCTCAAAACACCCGGCGGTTTTAAGGTATGATGTGGTTAAGGATGAATAAGTTTAAAAGAAATTGCTGTGTCAAGCGACTCTGATTCAGTGGCTGAGCTTAAGCTAGGATACTATCCAAGAGATGACAGCATAGTACACGGGGCCCGATACCCCGGGACTACCCCTGAATTCTGCAACCTTACAGAATTTGTTCTATAGAGTCACGGTGGCCCTGGAACGCAGAAGGCACACGAATAGGGTTTTAGTCAGTAAGAGTCCAATATCTCTTCTGCTCTGTCCAGAGCAGTAGGAGTTCTGATGATCTCCCATCCTCAAAAAAAGGCACTGCCCAGCAGACTTAACACTCGCCTAGTCGGAGGCTCCACTTTTCTTACCAAAACTCGAGGTCATGTGAACCGCTCGGTACAGGCTGACTCCAACCGCCTTCTTCATCGCGTCTGGCCATGTTGCCGGTGTTCTGCCTTACACGCGTTTACCTTCTGCCTGGCCCAGTATTTTAAGTCTTTCCGGACCTTTTCTAGTGCCAAGGTGGCTATAATAGTATGTCTGAAAAAACGGAAGATACTTTCCAAGCAGATTGTAAAACCCGTTTGGTATTGTGAGCCTCTCCAGTATGGACGCTAGTTCTTACTTCGGTTAATCGGCAATATTAAAACGTCTAACATAAATAAGTATTAAAGAGGGTTAACCCGCATAATTTTTAATCAAACATGTTAAAGGTAGGTTATAATTATTATAAATCTAACCAGCTAACCTTTGACCCGATGAATCGGTCCTTGCATGCACTTAATTAGATAACAGTATCAAACTCAGTTTACCGGGCATTTTATCAAAAGTGGTAACACAATAATTAAGAAGTTAACTTACCTACCCCGTTTTTTCCAGGGTTACTATAATAACCCAGAAGCCACGGCCGAGACTGTATCCAAGAACGGGTGGTTCATGACCGGCGACATGATGTACAGAGATGAAAACTGGAACTTTTACTTCGTTGATCGCATCAAGCTGTTGCTCAAGTATAAGAATCATCAGGTGGGAGAATTTCGATTTTTCTAATCTGAAATCCCGCCCAAGATCGACCTTCATAACGATTGTCGAAGAACTACAAATGACAACCGGAATCAATGGTTCTCGATCTGATATAGAGCAAATACAATACTTAAGTAACCATATATAAATGAGACCATCTTCTGTAATATTCTAGATATCACCAGTGGAATTAGAAGGCGTGATTCGTCAGCACCCGGCCGTCTTAGATGTGGCAGTGACGAGTCTGTACGACCAAGAGTGCGGAGACCTGCCCGTGGCTTGCGTTGTCCGGCGTGCAGGAGCCGATGTTACCGCGGAAGAGATCCAGGACTTGGTTAAAGGTAAATCATCTCCTTGCCCTTGTCCCATTTATTCTTCTGTTATCAGCAGTCTGGTAACGCTGTTGTTTGATCGCTTTTATGCCGACGATAAATATCAATTCATCTTCATTTTCCTACCCTTGTCCCATGTTAGTTGGGGTCGGCGGAACATTTTTTTCTTCCATTTTTATTTAAAGCGTTCTGTCAGTCCTTCTACACGAGCGGCCTATGGGTGTCATATACGAGCCGAGCCTACAACGTCCTGCGCGTGCAATACAACAATGCCTTCAGGATGCTGTTGCGGTTGCCGCGACGTTGCAGTGCGTCGGGAATGTTTGCTGAAGCACGTACGGATGGCTTTCACGCCATCATGCGTAAGAAAGCGGCTTCCCTACTGCAACGTTTGCGTAGCACTCAGAACAGCATCCTGAAAATGATTGTTAGCAGAGTGGACTGCCCCATCCAAAGGCACTGGGTAGAATTAGGTATAGGTTTATGTTAAATAGGATTAAGTACTAACAACACTAACATAGCATGTAAGCACAGTTTGTTACTAACCACTAACTACGTATGGACTGCTTAGGTCTGAAATAAAGATATTTTATTTTATTTATTTTATTTAATATTCTAATTTATTCTCGTATTCTTTTTAGCCAAAAAGTTTTGTGTCCGTTTCGATGGCGCGGCCATGGCGTTTTTTTTTTTAAAAAAACTATACCAAGATTATGTAAAAATTTGTAAAAGTTGTTTCCCAAAACCATAAATTTGTCAAAGTTATGGTTATAAAGTTGTAATGTTTTGAACGTGACCGCGCCATCGAAACACGGAAAACGGCGCGGCCACAAATTTAAGTAAATAACAGATTAAATATGTAAAGTTTCTTGTAAAGCTTATTTTGACTGGCCTGTTGGTCTAGTGGTTAGTGACCCTAACTGCTATGCCGGAGGTCGTGGGTTCGATTCCCACCCAGGACAAATGTTTGTGTGATGAGCACGATCATTTGTTCTGTGTCTGGGTGTAATTTATCTATAATATGTATGTATTTAGAAATATATAAGTATGTTTATCAAATCAAATCAAATCAAATCAAATCAAATAATTTATTTGCATAATATGGGTAAAATAGATGGTACATAATGCATTACATAATACAAAAAAACGATCCTCATATTAACCATTTCTGGTATGCAAAAACTTAAAACTTAAGATAAAAGTTTATGAAAAAAAATGAATTAAGCACCTACATAGGTACACACTTATAGGTATGTGGAATTACATACTAACTTAAATTAAACTAGTTATATTGCACTGATAGGAACATACATATTAAGGCGCTACAGTAATTTTCTATTCTTATAACTAAGGTATTCCTGGGTCGTGTAGAAACATTTATTTACTAACCAGGCGTATAATTTTTTTCGGAATAAAGGTATTGATCTTATGTCTTTTAGTTCAGTGGGTAATTTGTTAAAAAGTTTAATTGACATGGGGTAACAATTTCTTCGATACAGGTCAGTTTTTATATTCGGCAAGGGAAAACTATTAGGATATCGGGTATTAAAATTACAATAATCACCAAAGGATTTGTACAGATACTGATGTGTTTTGACGAAATTACAAGATTCAAATATGTACATGGACGGTGCTGTTAGTAAATTTAGCTTTTGGAACAATGGTTTGCATGAAGTTAAAGAATCAACATTACAAAGTGCGCGAATGCACTGTTTTTGAGCCAAGAATACTCTATTAAATTCCACGGAGCCACCCCATAATAGAATACCATATCGTAGGTTAGAGGCTACATATCCGTGATAGGCTTGTAAAGCTGTTTTTTGGCTGGATATACGTGTAAGGCGCCAAAGAGCGTAAACATACTTGTTTATTTTGTTGCAGATTTTATTTACGTGTATTTTCCATAAGATCTGACTATCTAATGACATTCCAAGGAAAACTATGCTATCAGATTGTGCTATATAATTGTTATCGTATGAAATTTTTAATTTGTAGTTACATTGTTTTCTATTGTAAAATTGAATTATTCTGGTTTTGTCTATATTAACTTTTAAGTTATTACGTTCTAGCCATTTGATAATGCTTCGAACAGCTTCGTTAACTTCTATATTGTAGTTATCAAATGAAGTATTAGATGTATGTGGAATTACTAAAGATATATCATCTGCAAAAAGGGTACAATGATGATTTGTTACGTTAGGCAAATCGTTGATGTAGAGTAGGAATAGAAGGGGACCTAATATACTTCCTTGTGGGACTCCGACTCTGTTAAATTCGAGTTTAGATTTATATGCAGATTCTACATTCTCATTATTAATGTTGTTGATTTCTACATATTGCTGTCTATTTGTGAGGTAACTTTGTAACCATTTATGTGCTACACCGCGAATTCCGTAAGTATAGGCTTTTTGGAGCAAAATATCATGATCAACAAAATCAAACGCTTTGCTCATGTCGAAGAACACAGCGCAGGTGTCAATGCCTTTATCAAGATTTTCAGAGATTTTTTTTATTAATTTAAAGGCAGCTAGTGTAGTAGACTTTCCTTTCTGGAAACCGTGTTGTTCGGGTTTGAGTATATTGAACTTATTTAGAAAATTTGTTAACCGTTTGAACATAACTTTTTCTATAATTTTAGCTAGTGTAGGTATTAGAGCAATAGGTCTATAGTTGTTGGGTTCTGTTGCGTCCCCTTTTTTGTAAATTGGTTTTACAACTGATATTTTTAGTTGATCTGGAAAAGTACCTTGTGATAATGACAAATTTATGAGATGACATAGTATTGGTGCTATTTTATGTGCAGTTTGTTTTAGAAGTTGAGTGGGTAAGTTGTCATAACCTACTGATTTTGTATTTTTTAAAGAAAGTATAATTTGGTAGATTTCGGCTATTGTAACTGGATTTAAGAATATGCTAGCATTATTAGGTTCTATTGTTGTAGATAGTGGTTCTTTATTTTTTTTAGGCGGTTGACTTTTAGTCAATCCAATGAAATAATTGTTGAAAGCATTTGATATAATTTCAGGATCTGTGATGGTTTTATTATTTAAATTTATTTTATTTCCGTGGCTGGCGTGAATATGTTGACAAGTCTAAAACTGCAATTTGTCAGGACGGCCATTTAAAGGGTTTGTCATCTTCTGGTAAATCGGTAAATTAGTTTTACATAAATGTTGCAGTTGTTTTAAAGGTTATTTTATGCCCTCTTTTAAATGATGACAGTAAATAATCGAAATTCCCCATAGATTGCATAATAATAGACTTATCAACTCGTTCGCCAACGACTTATCAACTTATTCACCGACTTGTCAACTTATTCACCGCGTTATTAACGTATTCACCAACAGTTATCAACTTATTCACCTACTGAATGGGGAGTTTTAATAGGTAAACAATGTTATTTTAATAACAAACGCATTATTATTATTGGACTAGCTATTGCCCGCGACTTTGCCCCCGTGAATGTCGGCTAAACTACAAATATAACGATTTTCCATACAAACTTTCATCCCCTATTTAATTCATTTAGGGGTTTAATTTCCAAAAATCCTTCCATATTCCTAGTCTACATTATAAAGGGAACCTCTGTGCAAAAAATCAGCATTCTAGGTCCTAGGGTTTGGGCTGGGCATTGATTAGTCAGTAAGTCAGTCAGAACTTATCTTTTTATTTATATAGATATTAGCAAAAAGATGACAAACAAAAAAAAACTGGGCAAGTGCAAGTCGGACTTGCACCTGAAGGGTTTCGTACCATCAGTAGTAGGGAAGCCCCCTTAAGTTTGTATTATTTCTTGTTTTAACGGCGATAGAAATACTCATTTTGTGATAAGTTTGTTTTTCATAGTGTTTGTATGAAGGACAAAGTTATATTTGCGGTTTTTTAAATGTGCTATATTTCAAAAACTCCTAACTATATCTCGTTCAAACCAATTTTGGTTGAAAGTTTCTATTGCGATCTATAGCATATATTTTTTTAAGATTTTTCACTTATTTAGTTTAGAAGTTAGAGTTCTAGCTTAAAAGATAGACACTTCTCTGGTAAAATTGCTGTCCCATGGGCATGAGGTCCTGGGTTCTATTCCCGGGTTGGTCAAAATATGATTGGGTTTTTCCATCAGGAATTTATCAGTAACAGCCACGGAGTCTGGATTTGTGCCCGGTAGATGGCAATAGGCTCGCCCCCTATTACATGGGATTTAAAACATAACTGGTGAAATGTGGGTGTTCGTGTTCTATTAGGTACACCACTGCCTGACCCTTCGGGGATTACAGGCATAATGTGTAAATTTTAAAAATTAATAAAATTAAGCATACCAAATTAATAAGGACCACAATAGATGTCTTGAGGTTGAGCCAAATCTCCTTTGCCAATCAGTGAAGATAAAAAAAAAAGATTTTAATGGAACTCAAAGTCTTCTTCGTCTGGGTTGTCCTCGTCCAAAAAGAGTTGTGAATCAAGTCAATCATGTTCATCAAATCTTTTTTTCTCTCTGCACTGATTGGCAAAGCCTCCTTAGAGATTGGGTTCAACCTAAAGACATCTATTGTGGTTGTGGACTGACACCTTTTCCGAAAATTTATTGAATTAAAAGCGGTTCGCGTTCCAGGCTTTTCTTGAAATTTATTTTGCATATGTTGTTTTTGTTATGTTGCAGCCATTTAATTGGTTGCCATAGAAATTTTCCCCCAGAATCGTAAAAGTTTTTGTCTTTATATGGTCTTTTCTTTGATTTCAATTAGAGCGAGGGATGTGTAACCATATTTTATAAATTACTAGCTGATGCCCGCGGCTTCACCC
The DNA here is from genome assembly GCA_949775195.1 of Diarsia dahlii. Classification (NCBI taxonomy): domain Eukaryota; kingdom Metazoa; phylum Arthropoda; class Insecta; order Lepidoptera; family Noctuidae; genus Diarsia; species Diarsia dahlii. The sequence continues at coordinate 4,939,108 of OX459210.1, read as the reverse complement.
GCGTGGATGTCGTTCAAATTATATACTAAAACCTTCCTCTTGAATCACTCTATCTATTAAAAAAAACCGCATCAAAATCCGTTGCGTAGTTTGAAAGATTTAAGCGTACAGACAAACAGACAGACAAAAATAGTGACTTTGTTTTATACTATGTAAGGACTAGCTGATGCCCGAGGCTTTGCCCGCGTGGATTTCAGTCAAATTATGTATATACATACTAAAACCTTCCTCGATAACCACTCTATTCAATGGTGAAAACCGCATGAAAATCGGTGAAGTGGTTTTTGAGTTTATCGCGAACAGACAAAAAAACAGACGCGGCGGAGGACTTTTAAAATATGTAGTGATCGTGATTACTTTTTTCAGAAGTTTGTTGTCAAATCGATTATTTTTTAATACAACTTTGGTTAATAAGTTGTCTACTAAACATATTCATTTAACGTTAACTTTTTTTGTAACGGACATTGTAGTGATAGCAATATTTATTACATTTAGGGTTCAGAACTTCGTTGGCCGTAACTGGACATCTCAAATATCACAATTTAAACTGAAATGCTTCGGTTGGCCATAACTTGATATCTCGATTTGTCACAATTTACACAGAAATACTTCGGTTGGCCATAACTTGATAACTCGATTTGTCAAATAACGAATATTAATTTGGGTACTGAGTATAGGTTGATATATCAACATATCAATGTTTGATCAGAAAAACATGAGAATGCTTAATTGGATATGTGGACTTGTGAATTTAGACACGTCAAAATGAGAGTTATCAACTTACGACCAAGGTCGATTTCTCCAAAATTTATGGATATTTTGAGCTGTCAATTTTTTTCATATAAGATCCCAATGCCTAGTATGTAATAAGCCAATAAAAAAAAAAAACATGGAAGTCGACTTATCAATGTGTTCACGCCAGCCACGGATTTATTTGTTGCGTATTATATTGATTGCTTTCTTGACTTTTTATTATTCTCCAGGAATCCCGACAAATATTCTTAGAGTTCAACAATAATCGATCATTGTTTAGTTTCTGTGCTAAGTTTATACTTTTTTTTAATATTTTGTTATAAGTGCGATACTGGGTTTTATATGACTGGCGTGACGATTTACAATTGTATAGATACCTAAGCTTCCTTTTAGTATTGAAAGCCAATCTGAGGCCTTTTGTTATCCAAGGTTGACTCTTTGGTTTCTTATTAATTTTGATTTTTTTTACCGGAAAACATAGATTGAAAAACAGTGTGAAGGTATCGTGAAATATTTGAAAGGCGTTGTTTATGTTAGGTTCATCATATGCCTCTGACCAAGATAGATTACTGATGCATTCAATGAATTTAAGTATGTGGTCCGGCGAATAGTCTCGTTTTAGAACATACCATTGTAATGTAGGGGTTATTTTTTTGTTTACGGTGAGTGTAATGTAGGGGTTATTTTTTTGTTTACGGGTTATCAGTTGTCTAGTACCCATAACACAAGCTCTGCTTAGCTTGGGACTAGATGGCGTTGTGTGATAGTTGTGTAATATTATTATTATTATTATTATGAGCTTTACAACAAAATATAAACCTACATATTCCAATCTAGGTTTTACAAGAAAGTAAGTAGAGTAAGATGTCGGCGATAACGTGGTTTTCACCGTTTCAATGGCGCAGCCATGGGTGTTATAGTTTTACAGCTCCTAAAATATAAACTTATGATGTTTTCACATTTTTTTTTACATTGGTATTCAATCTGTTATTTATCTAAATTTCAGGTCTCTGCAACGCTTACTTTTAAAGATCTCCATGGCCGCGCGGTTCCCCGCGTTTCGATGGCGCAGCCACGTTCAAACCCTTACAACTTTGTAGGTAACCATAACTTTGACAAATTTATGGTTTTGGGAATCAACTTTTACAAACTTTTACTTATTCTTGGCATAGTATTTAAAAAAAACGTCGTGGCCGCGCCATCGAAACGGACACAAAGATTTAAGCTAGTAATATTTGAATGTCTAGCTTTTTAGAGCGCCTATGCTTTGAGCACCAATCAATATTTATTTTTAACGTGAAGCTCAAATGGCAGCAATAAAAAATATTCAAATGTATTACTTTTTGAGCACCTACAGTGAGCCCCATCACTAATCCATAGTGGAACTACACAATATACTACACTACACACAATACACTGGGATTTAATAATATGGCGATTTTTAAAACGTTTTGTATCTATATATATCGCCGCACACGTGCTTATATTAGAAGAATGAATAAAAATAAATATTCTTCAGGAGACGATTGGGCCCCTCAAGAGTTCCCAGGGGACGAGTGGGCACAGGGTGCGAATCTTAGGGAACGAATGGGCTCTGACCCGTAGCGAGTGGCATCCACGCTTTTGGATAAGACTGAAATGATATAGTTCCTATTTTCATACTCAATCTTTCAAAATCATGTCGTATTTTCAGAAAAACTAACAGACACCAAGCAACTGCGAGGCGGTGTAATCTTCCTACAAGAACTACCGCTAACAACATCGACAAAGGTGCACAGACGAAAACTTAAAGAGATCGCCGTTGCAAGAGCAAAAGAACAAACGGGAATATAGATTTGATTTAACATATAATTGAGTTTTATTTGTGTTAACCCTTTACAGCTTACCGGTGTGATGTTATGTTTCTTTCGTTTTATGACAGACTAGCACTTTGCCCACGGCTTCGCCCGCGTGGATGTCGGTTCAACTACAAAAGTGACGATTTTCCATACAAACTTTCATCCCCCTTTTCACCCCCTTAAAGGTTAAATTTCCAAAAACCGCTTCTTAGTGCTCCCCTACATTATAATAGGAAGCCGTGTGCAAAATTTCACATTGCTAGCCCCAGTAGTTTCGGCTGTACGTTGATATGTCACCCAGTCAGTTCTCCTTTTATATATATAGACTAGCCCCCGCTTCGCACGGGTGGAATGTGCTACATACAAACCTTCTTGAATCACTCTATCTATTAAAAAAACCTGCATCAAAATCCGTTGCGTAGTTTTAAAGATCTAAGCATACATAGGGACAGACAGCGGGAAGCGACTTTGTTTTTACCCGACTACGGCAAAGCCAAAGGAGGGTTATGATTTTGACTGGCTATGTATGTATGTATGTGTGTGAGTATCTTCATCTGTTCCCTTATAACTTCTAATCTACTTATTGGAACTCGACATATGAGGTATCGTTAGAACCGTCTTAATTTTCCGCTGAACATAGGCTTCGTGACGTGTCACAAAAAGCGATATGGCGCCCTCTAGCGGACAAAAATTAAGGCTTAAAAAATAAAAATGGAGATAAATACGCGAGTTTGGTATCATTTGAAAGGGCCTCACTTGTACATTTCCAAAATATTTCTCAAATTTAAAATCACGCCCTCTAGCGGACAAAAAGTCAAGAGTAAAAAAAAATATTTAACACCAAAATTGTTTAAACAAAAAAAAGTAAAAAACTAGAACCCGACTACGACAAAAAAAACGACGCTGAAAAAGTATGAAACAAGATTTTCAGGATAGATCCTGGCATGTACTAGGGGCGCAGCGGGTACTTATCAGGAGCAAAACGAAAAACTAATAGTCCTGCCTGGTCTGACCATTGTTGCGCCCCCAGAGTCTACACCCTGTTTGTGCCCTGTGCCTGGGCACCGGTGGCACCGGTGGCGTGGCACCGCCCTATTAGGTACAATATTAAAGTTAAAGGAAGTTACTTTTGGCAACCCTAGCCGAATATCAACGGACCCATCGAATATATTATTTATCACATACTATTCGATGGCTGCAGTGTGTTATCATTGTTAACAAGTGTAACTTCACCACACTTTAAAGTTTTATATCATGGCGGAATATTCCTTCAAAAACGAACTACTCGATAACTATGTTAGTAAGTTCCAATCGCGAATAGTTTCAGAGACTGGAATTGAAAGTGATAAGTACCATTTTGGGAAAATTCTCTTGCAGTGTTTTAAGGATGATCCAGATTTTGTTACGCAGGTGAGTAAGCAGACAATTTTTAGGGTTCCGTACCTCAAAAGGAAAAAACGGAACCCTTATAGGATCACTTTGTTGTCCGTCTGTCCGTCCGTCCGTCTGTCAAGACCCTTTTTCTCAGGAACGCGTGGAGGTATGAAGCTGAAATTTATATCAATTACTCAGGTCTACTGTCCCTTGAAGCTGTGAAAAAATCAAACTTCTAAGCCAACGCAATCAAAAGATACAGCCGTTTATGCCGCAAATTTTCGACACTTGCAAGGGAATCAAAACCTACAGGGTGCTTCCCGTGAACTCAGAATCTTGAAATTTGGTACGAAGCAACGTCTTATAGCATAGATAAAGGAAAAATTACGAAAACCATAAATTTTTAGTTACATCACATAATAAAAATATTCTAAGTAATTTTAAACTTTGTTTGTACGGAACCCTCGGTGCGCGAGTCCGACTCGCACTTGGCCGGTTTTTTTTATAATGTTGTGGCAATAATAAATAGTCCTGCTTACCGATTTCGGTAACGCGGACTCTTTAAAGTTACAGACGTATTATGCCAACTTACCTTTCTCAACAGATTGACGGTGGAACCGATGAATCAGAAACGAACAGCTCCATGTTGAAAAGAAGCATACAATGTGCCAACAGCTTAAAACACATGGGACTAAAGACCGGTGATGCAATAGTTCTAATGGCACCCAACCATGTGGACCTAGCTGTGCCGTTCTATGCTGCTCTGTACCTTGGACTCGCAACCGCTCCCATTGATAGAACTCTTGGAATTGGTGAGCGTATATTTTGAACATAATAGGGGATCGGACAAAAAAAAAACTAATTAGTCCGTCAGATAGATTTCCAAAAATTATTGGACACGTATTTTTTCTTTTTTCACGTAAACTTAAAATGAAGACGATACAGTGCATCGAAAACTCGTGTGACGTCATATGATAGTACATTTTGACGACACAAGTGACGTTTCAAGCCCCACTCCAAGATCTTTGACGCGTTTTTTCTTCGTCATTTTTTATTGATTTGATAAAACAAAAAACACGTATTCAATATTTTTCGATAATCTAACTTACGGACTAAACAGAATCATATTATTTTGACCCAGTCCGATCCCCTATTATTATAATTGTTCTACCGACTATCATAAATAAAGAAGTAAGAGCGAAGATATGAAAGAGAAAAGTACCTAATGCGTTATGCAATACCTATCCGAAATTGGTACACTATCTATCACTATGTCTATATCTCAATACCAGAGTCAACTAAATAAGAAAATGCCCTAAATGCCCACCAGCCTTTTCAAGTTCAGGTCATCGGTTCACATCGGATCGGTAAGCGATCACCACTCAGAACCTTACAGCGTCATCCATCCAAATGTTTTAAATATGTTTAATTGTGGACATTATAAAGTTGGACATTTGGTAGTTGATGGATATGAGCGGTTCAAGGATAGACCTCTTTTTTTTTTATTGGTTGGTGGAAAATCATCAAATGACCCCCCCCCCCCCCCCCGCTCATATCCATCAACCGCGCAGCGAAGGGGAGTGTCAGACTTCTACTGACTAAAAACCGAACCCATGTTCCTTCTTTGCCCTTGTGCCGAGGCCACGTCATCTCGTACTAAAATCCGCGGCCCCAACGGGAGGATAGACCTCTGTGTCGTGGAATAGGAAAGGTACTTACGTTATACGTACGTAGGTACTTACACGTAAAAAGAGGTTACTTACGTTAGAAACCTAGTAATTTATTTGTACATGTACATGTTCCATCAGTGAAAGTAGGTCCTACCCCGAACTCGTAAAACGTAGATCTTTAATATTGCCTCTTCCCTTGCAGATGAATTAAAAGACTATTTTAACACCATCAAGCCCAAAGTAATATTCTGCCAAAACGAAAAAGTCCAAGACGTCCAAAAAGCTGTAGACCTCTTAGGTCTAGATTCTAAAATTATCAGCTTTGGTAAAAGCCCAGACACTACCAGTTTTTCTGAAATGTTAGAGAAACATGGGGATGAAGTTGACGTCGAGAATTTCAAGTAAGAATACATTCAGTTTGTCTATTCGTATGATCTAATAACAAACAGAATTCTGCCTCCTCAATTTTGTTAGATAGTTTACGAGCGATGATAATTTAGAAGTTTTGCATATCTGTTTATGACCTCAGGCGCCGTCTGATGCAAGAAGTGACCGAAATTACCGACAGCTTAAAGCCATTCAGGAAGAACACGTTCTTCCTCTATCAACATTTGTCATTCTCTCTCTCTTAATAAATAGAAAAGACTTTATGTCCATACAATAAATGCGAACAGACCAGTGCCATCGTACCGGTCGCGTCGTCTGAACGCTAACAGATTACACGTTGATAAGTGTGGCCATTAAGCAGTAGGTCTAATATGTTCGTAGTTCAACAAACGTGACTCTGTATTACAGTGTATAGAACTTTAGATAAAATAGGTGATATGGGTTTTAAATTTGGCTTACTTATAACTTATCTGAATAGCAGTAAAGTCTTTAACTGATTGGACCATTATATTTCATATTTACAGGCCTGCAGACTTTGACACAGACGAGACGATAGCTTTTCTGGTATCAACAAGCGGTACCACAGGACTGCCTAAATCTGTTGCTTTGTCCCATAAGAACATGATGACAGCATGTACACCTGCCTTATGGTATTTATCAAAGTTATTATTAATAAAAATTCAACAAGTGCATTGCTTCTTTTTTACTCTCATAATCCGATGACGAGACAATCCGACATGACCGAAAGGAGATTAGATTCAGGACCGACAGTTTAACAAACTTTTTGAGGCACAGGGCCACAACATACTGTCAACTTACAAACTCCGGGCCGCTCACTACTTGAACGCGCCCCAAATGGTGATAGCCGTAAGGCTAATCCGGGGGTACCACACGAACTCCGTCGAGGCGACGAACCTTCTTGCCGGATTGGCGCCATGGGATCTGGAGGTGATAGCCCTCGCGCGCTTGCATAAACGCCGCGGGGGCTTTACGACGGAGGCAAGCTCAGGGAGGAGGAACTCAGGAGGGTCAGACCTCCACTGCGATCTCATGGCGATATGGAGAGAGCAATCCCGTGCAGAGCACATAAAGATAGTGGCAATAAGTCCCCTCGTTGTGGAGCCGCCACGGTGCCCTCACCATCCGCCTGACGCAGGTCCTCACCGGACACGATTGTTTCGGGAGGTAACTGCACCAAATTGGGCGTGAGGAAACGTCCGTCTCGAGGAGCATACCGCGGAGGTCTGCTCCGCTTGGGACGAGCCCCGCCGTATCCTCGTAGTGGCAATAGGGGATCGGACAAAAAAAAACTAATTAGTCCGTCAGATAGATTTCCAAAAAATATTGGACACGTATTTTTTCTTTTTTCACGTAAACTTAAAATGAAGACGATACAGTGCTTCGAAAACTCGTGTGACGTCATATGATAGTACATTTTGACGACACAAGTGACGTTTCAAGCCCCACTCCAAGATCTTTGACGCGTTTTATCTTCGTCATTTTTTATTGATTTGATAAAACAAATAACACGTATTCAATATTTTTCGATAATCTAACTTACGGACTAAACAGAATCATATTATTTTGACCCAGTCCGATCCCCTATTGGTGGCGGCGACCAGTCGCGTCCGACCTGGTTCAAGCAATGGTCCAGAGCGAGAGGGAATGGAATGCCGCCCGTTTCACGGGCGTCTCAAAGAGATGCCATGTAAAGCCGAGGCCGCCGAGGCCCCCGGGGCTGCGGGACTGTTCGAAAGAAATACCGCGGCCTTGGAACACAAAAGGCTAAGGAGGTATTTGGGTGATTTTTAGTCAGTAGAAGTCTGTCTGATTTGATGACTTCTTACCCACCAAAAAAAGGCAAATGCCATGATTCCAGCTCTATCGATGCACGAGTGTGAACTACAGATGGTTGATTTTGTTCAGCTGGTCCCGTCACTTTTTACTTTCGCCACCTTTACCTTATACTACTTACTTTTTTTCCAGTGCGTTTGCAAAAAAATTACCTCCTATGCAGTCGGCTCTTATCGTGGCTCCTCTGCAATGGCTGACTGCACTACTAAGCTATCTTTTGTCGCCATTTTATAAGTATAAGAGAATACAGTCCTCTCATGCGCTCACTGCGGAACATATTGTTGAAATTATTGGAAAATATAAGGTGAGTTCGGAAAAGCTTGCATTGGAAGTCCTCCCACTAGTTGAATCGATGACGTGGAGCATGAATTTGCTGGACACAAGACGCAAGGAACAGGACTATCCTACTAATATTATTTTATATTTATAAATGCGAAAGTTTGTGAGGATGTATGTATGGATGGATGGATAGATGTTTGTTACTCTTTCACGCAAAAACTACTGAACGGATTTGGATGGACACAGATAGTTTATAACCCGGATTAACATATATGATAGATCTCGATTTTATCTTCTCGTGGGATAATTTTCGAGTTGTAGCGGGCAAAGTCGCTGGCAACACCTAGTGTAGTGATAATTTTAGGAGGCCTATATGCAGCAGTGGATGTCTTTCGACTGAAATAATAATGCACATAATTAGCCGCATAACTTTGTTTTGTTACCGGACACGCTTGTATCGCATACGATACAAGTATATTATGTATATAATATAATAATGTAATGTACAGCAGAATATGACAGCCAACAACAAAAGTAGGGGCCCTAAATACATTTCTATAAATCAATATAATCGCTGATTTCAAGGTTGTAGCCAATATCGGACACCTTGGTTTGCACATAAACTCATTCATCCTCTTACCCAAGAACCGCATGAAAAGGGGCGTAAGGAGGCTGAAAGTATCTACTTGCGTATCGTATCCGTCCCACACATAGGTACATGTCCACGTTCACACTTACATCTGATCATTAAAACACAGCAGTTGGATTTAAAATTCTACTTCTAATCACCAAAAAGCTATTTAGTTGTTATCACAATGATTTCTTTCAGCCATCTTTTATGGTAATCAGTCCAACCCTGATGACAACTATACTAAAAGTTGCTAAGCAAGTGGGCTGCGATTTATCCTGCTACGAACTTATATACCTTGGAGGAAGTGGTGTGCCTAAATCCCTTGTGGAAGAAATGAGGGTATGTAACTATGGGTAAAACCTTTTACCTAAACTTCAGATTTAGAAGAGTTGACAGGTGCTAAATTCCATTATCCAATCCGTGGTTTTCATTACTAGTCTAGTCAACAAGTGCTTTTTGGGTCACCTATGGACCTTTGGTGACCTCTTTGCACTACCTACTTGTTTTCGATTTGGTGAAAACAAAAGTGCCTGGAAACTCGGATTTATGCCCGGGCTGGGGGTTCTTAATGCCATTTTCTTCGGTGAAGGAAAACATCATGAGAAAACCAGCATGTTTGAGAGAAATTTCAAACAATGGCATGTAAACTTGTATAGCCAAGTCAGAGGTCCATAGGCGGCATTCAAACTCTGACACCAGTTAGGCAAAAACGACACAAGAAAAAGATGCCATCATTTAAAATAATATTTTTATTTTCCAGAGTTGGACACCGACCACAATAGTGGCTGATGCATACGGAATGAGTGAAGTGGGTTGCTTTATATTCCATAGTCCGGACTCTCCGATTGGGTCATTTGGACAACCATATGCTCATTTACAGTACAAGGTGTGTATCTGCCTTACAGGAGTCTGCCAACTACACTGTATCATACCATGACCGTGCTAGGAACGTATCAGCCAAATAATATTCATTTTTTTTGGCTGTGCGTTATTTGTATCATAAAGTAGATGATGAATCTTTTTCATCATCATCATTCTCTAGCCCTTATCCCAATTCATTTGGGGTCGGCACAACATGTCTTCCTCATTCATAACTCTCTGTTTTCACCTCCTTTCTTATCATACATATCATTCATTTCATTAATCTTTGTGACGGGATCTAAACTATCACATAATCGCCAGACATTTTATCATACCTAAGATTTAGATAAATGTCGCTACCTACACCTATCACCTGATACGTTTGATTGGTAATGATATAGTAGATCTAATCGCTATTCAATAAAAAATATTATCTTATCAGAACACACATCTGTACTTAGATACCACATGCGTAGATAAACGGAACAGAGACAAAGCCTCGTATTTTGGTAGGGTTGTCACTTGTCACAATAGACGAAGACAAATAAATTAAACAAAACATTTGTTAAATTGTTTTTTATTCAGTTTGATAGAATACTTTACAAATTAATTACTAAAATAATTTTTATTATTTAATAATTTATTGTTTCTGTTAATGGTGTGGTAAATTCTGCATCTAACTTAAAGTTTTTTCAAGTAATCTAGCGACTAGTAGTGTATTCAAACTTTCATGATCATGTTTGTCTAGCTGTTAAGGAGTTTCCTCGTGAAGAGACTATCCGGTTTGCAGCAGAAGTTTATGGTGAAGATCATGTTTAGTAAACAAAATTAAATTTAAAGTTTCACGTTCATGCTACTAACCGTTAAAGAGTTCCCTCGTAAGGAGGCAATAGGTACTGGTTGCAGCAGCAGTTCATCATCATAAAAATCGTGTTAAACTATCAAAATTAAACTTACATACCAAATTTCGTGACCGTGCTACTACCCATTGAAAAGTTCCCCAGTGAAGACACAATCTTGGCTGCAGCATCAGGCTATATCTGTCACAAAAGTTACGAAATACAAAATTTCAGCTTAATCAGACATCAGGTTCTGATGTCTGCCACCATAGTGACGAGCCCATAAGAGCCATCTTTCACTGATGTGCCTGTAAATTCACGATTGCAATACAAAGTCTTGATTTTTGTAATTATTGATTTCAGCTGGTGAATGTGGAAACTGGTGAAGAAATAAAAGAGCCCAACAAGCCCGGAGAGCTGTGGCTCAAAACTCCCGGTGGTTTTAAGGTATGATGTGGAGGAAGAAGTTTTAAAGAAATTGCTGGGCTGACTCCGCTCTAATGGCTGAGCTAAAGCTACTGCCCAAGAGATGTCAGAATGGCAGACGGAGCCCGCTAGGCGTAGTGCCTGCCAGGGTTGCAAAATTTGTTCGAAAGAGTCACGGCAGCCCTGGAACGCTGAATGAACACGGATGGGTGCTCCGCCCCGCTCCACCCAAAAAGGAGGAGCCATTTGATGATTTTTCATCCTCAAAAAATAAAGGTGCTGCCCACCAGACTTAACAGTTGCATAGTCGGAGGATCCACTTTTCTTACCCAAACGCGTGGTCATGTGAACCGCTCGGTGCAGGCTCCAATAGCCTTTTTGTCTTTTGGCCATCTTGGCCAGCCCGCTCGGCCTTGCGCGCATTTATCTTCTGCTCGGCCCAGAGTTTTAAGCCTTTCGAGACCTTTTTCAGTGAAGATACGTACCAAGCAAACTGTGAAAGCCGTTTGGAATTGTTAAGCTCCTTAAGTATTGGCTTATTAGTTCTTACGAGTATAACCCGCATTATTGTTAGTCAAACATTGGTAATAAGTCTAACCGATTAAACTTTGACATGATTAATCGGTATGCTTGCTTCCCTAGCATTTTCTCAAAAGTGGTAGCGCAAAGTAAATAACTTCCCTACCAAATACAGATTTTAATATATTTTGTTATAAATTAATACATTTATTTAATACATATTACATTAATTAAAAACTATAAAATAAACTAAACTAACAATAAACTATAAAAAGGCATCGAAATACTGCTCCTCAACGCTGTCAGCCGGTAATGTGCCCAAAAGACTGGCGACATTGCCTCGTTCTATGGCAACACTTAGCCTCTGGCCAAGATAGAAGCCAGCCCTTGGGTCATGAGAAGCGTCAACTAAGCGTTTGGAAATTTCCTTAAACAAGCTATGAGCACTCGGACCCCACGGCCCCGGGGTTTCAACCCCAAACGGCTCGAAAATATAGTTTCCGCAAAGGTTACCATATTTACGCCGCTTGAGGTTCTCTGCAGCCGCAGCGGCTCCACCGGCGCAGCACGATGAACTTGGAAGATGTGATGGCGCAAGAGTATCGACACATGTTGCGTCCCACACTAAAGGCCTACCCATCCTCCAACGAAACAGAGACATGCCGTCCGGTCTTTTGCCATCGTCGCGTGCCAAGCCATGGGGTTCTAAAACAGCTGGCACGCCGACGGCGACAAGAGCACGTCGGATGATGTCGTTTAAGTTCGCGTGTCGCGCAAAACGACCAGCACTACGGCTGCATGACAGGCCGTGGTGACCGAGGCTGTTGACAGCTTCACCACAATGACAGCGATGAGGAGAACAGCAGGCGACACCAAGGCGTAAAGAAGCAGCGAGGCGGAAAGTCGTGTCGTCGAACAAAGTGCCTATGCTCGACGACGGCAGTGTGTGAAGCCAAAGAACCGACTCCCATTCACCCACAGCCAGCAGGCGCGCACGCTCAGCAGTAGTAGCAGAAGTGTTTACTAAATTGTTCTGAACTACCCTGCAAAGCGGCTCATCCCACCGTCTCTGGGAAAATGGATGTTCGGGTACTTCAGTGTTTGGGCAAGCGAGTTTCCAAGCCTCGATAGCCTCCGAGAAGCACGGCACATCAAAATCAATCAGTGTGGAATCCAGGATATTCCTGATTAACTTCTCAGTGCCGTGGACCGAGGATATGAAAGCAGGTAAACTTAAACTGGAAATTTTGTCCTCCCATGCGTATGGGAAGAGTAGCTTGTGCCCAAGCTCGGTCATCCAATGCCACATTTAAAATTGACGTTAAAGTATGTCTGATAATTTGATCCATTCTGTCCAAAAGGTGAGTGAGATATGTTAATTTAGGCCCGAAACAGCAGTAACGAATTATGGTGATGGCCGAATGCATATTAATTTGGAGTAGTCTTTCCGAAACATCATTGAAATTTTGAATATTTTCCTCGATAAAATCGGAAAAGAAATTTCAAAGATTGGAGACCCAAGGAGACTAAGGGAGTTTTTTTCTGTAAATTTGATGCCAGGAGCTGTTGCGTTAAATTTTGAATAAGTAAGTTGTCTGTCGGTACTGTCTGTTACAATTTCGTATTTAGAAATATTGAGGTCTTGGCCGATGTGATGTAGTTCATTTTTTAAGAAATTTAGGTCTTGTAAAACAGAATCTACATCGTCCCCCAAGGTTCCGTCATCAAGATACCAAACGTCAAATTTTGAATTTAGCTTTCGAATAATTGGGTGGATAGATTATACTTATTCTTCCCTACCCTGTTTTTCCAGGGTTACTACAATAACCCAGAAGCCACTGCCGCGACTCTGTCCAAGGATGGGTGGATCATGACCGGCGATATGATGTACAGAGATGAAAACTGGAACTTTTACTTCGTTGATCGCATCAAGCTATTGCTCAAGTATAAGAATCATCAGGTGAGATAATAACTGTTTTTTTATTCTGATATCCCGCCTATGATCGACTTGACGGCTTTACCCATACCCCAAGTGGATTCAAAACTGAAAAAAATCGTATATGAACTACCTACATCAAAAATAAGACGATCTTCTGTAAAATTGTAGATATCGCCAGCGGAGTTAGAAGGCGTGATTCGTCAGCACCCGGCCGTCTTAGATGTGGCAGTGACGAGTCTGTACGACCAAGAGTGCGGAGACCTTCCCGTGGCTTGCGTCATCCGGCGCCCAGGAGCCGATGTTACCGCGGGAGAGATCCAGGACTTGGTTAAAGGTATATCGTCTTCTTGCTTTTGTATTTTTTTTTCTACATTTATCAACAGTCCGGTCACGCTGTCTTAACACTTGGCAGTATTTGCGCATTAGCATTAAAAATCACGTCGTATTTTCAGAAAAACTGACTGACACCAAGCAACTGAGAGGAGGTGTGATATTCCTGCAAGAACTACCACTAACGTCATCGACTAAGGTGCACAGACGAAAACTGAAAGAGATCGCCATAGCAAGAGCAAGAGATCAAGCCGGAATATAGATTTGATTTCAAATGAAATTGATTTTTATTTGTGTTACCACTGTTACCAGTCATCATTTCAGCCAAAAGACGTCCACTGCTGGACATAGGCCTCCCCCAGGCGTCGCCACATTGACCGGTCCCGTGCGTCTCTCATCCAGCGGGTTCCTGCAACCTTGACCAGGTCATCGGTCCACCTAGTGGGAGGCCTTCCAACGCAACGTCTTCCGGTTCGCGGTTGCCATTCCAGAACTTTTCGGCCTCTGTTACCAGTAACCTTACCTATTTAGTACTAGTTGTTGCCAGCGGCTGAAAGAAAGAGTAACAACCATCTATCCATCCATACACACATACATACTTACAAACTTTCGTGTTTATAATATTATATTAGTAGGATACCGTATTACCGTGTTTAGTACACTGCAGTGCTAGTCTACATTTTTAACTGGTGTGACAGTTGGTTAATCGATCTCGCCCGGAGATTCATCTCGCCCCTGACTCCAGTGCCGAGCCGGCGCCCGTCAACACCATCAGAGCAGCTGAAGTCGCCGGGCACTTGGGGACATATTATCGTTGTACTTTCCATGAAAAGGGGGGGTTTGGACCATATCCCGCCGCGCTGGTCCAGTGCGTGTTGGCGAGACGCCAGAGCCTCGTTGGTCGAAAGCAGAGTGTACCACGTGCAGGTGAGGTTGGCTTGAGTTCCTAAGCTGTTATTGGGAGCTCCTTACACTCAGTGACAGTTGGACTGCAAAGGTCATACTTAAGTCTCGAGTTTGAACCTAAGACATCTGAAAAATCGGACCTCTGATTTTTCGGATTCATGTCCATGTGGTATTATAAATACTTGCTTCGGTGAAGGAAAACCTTGTGAGGCAACCAACAAGGGCCAGCATGTAAAGCCAAGTCTTTAAATGCCAAAGAATACAGACAATTAATACAGTATCGCAGTGAGGATCTATCGCGATAACGTGCATCGAAGTCAAGTAGTATCGCAGTGAAGATCTTTCGCAGTAACGTGCATTGCCCAAGTAACACAATCGCGTCTAAAAACGGACTATTAGATATCTAATAGACTTTAATTTTATTGTCTACCTTAAGAGTAAAATATAAGTAATATTCGCATATTCAATATAAGCAATATTATTCCCAAGTAATATTCAAGAACGCTTATAGACACAGTTTAGTATAAGTGGGCACAACCTTATCCCTTCTCATAAGAATGAGTTAAGAAAACATGAATAGATAGAGATAAGAGTTGTAAATTTTCAAATTGTCTATAGAGATTTTTCTAGTGTCTCACTAAACTGTGTATAGATCACAAATTGTACTAGTAGATAGTTTATAGATAAAGTTGAGACCTTTATAGAAGTCTTTATTTGTTGTCTGTAGTTGTCAAGTTTTTAAACCAAATTAACTGAAGACCAACAACTTTAAGTTATATTTGATTTGTAATAGACAACGACACATAATGGCGCAGAACTTACAAGAGTTATTTAAACTTATTATTGTATTGCATCATGGCGTACCAAATTTCTTATTTTTTACATTACTGTTTTAGCTAGTTAATAATGGGTAAACAAGCAAATCTATATGCGATTGAAATTCTATCGGCGAATATTATGTAAAACTCTCATAAAATAAGAGCGCCCGCTGTAAATGTAAGATTTAATATTTTTATTAGCAAAAATGAATATTAATTATAATAAGTATTTTTTTTTAATTTCATTTTAATGTCTAAAATACTCATTTTATCTAAAATAAAGTAATTGAAAACATATTAAATATTTAATTAGATATAATTTAATGATAAAAACATAAAAATAAGCATTAAAATTTGTAACGAAAATCATTTGAAGCGAAAATAGGTAATAAAAATGGCGTCAAGATAAAATTTACTTGAAAAACGAATCTAATAGAACAAACACACTAGAGAATTTTCTGTAGTATAGCTCTAGCTCCATGACAAGAATAATTTCACTTGCTACATACTAAACTATCTAGTGAAAGAATAAACAAATTTATGAGTGGTTTAAGATTACCTAATACCTGTCATCTCTGTATTCCTTTTTATCTTCTCACAGTATTTCTAGACATTCATCAGTAAATAGGTAATTTGATGTGTTGTAAACGAAAGACGATTTTATGCAGTAACAGAGCAATTTAATTAATCAATACGTAGGTACATAGAACCGTAGGTAGTCCATCAATTTTAACATCGATTGTCACTTTTTTGTTCTCTCAAAATTTGAAAATATTTAGTGAGATTATTCTTCAGCCCGTGATGCTAGTTTTTTTTTAAATCGTTCTTGGACTCTGCAGCAATGTTCTCGGATCCTTTGGTAGAGTAACGGGTTGAAAATTATTTATTACTAGCTGTTGCCCGCGGCTTCACCCGCTACCTACAACACGAAAATTATCCCACGGGAAGACAAAATCGGGATAAAAACTAAAACAAAACTAAATCCTATATGTTAATCCAGGTTATAAGCTATCTGTGTACCAAAATGTATCCAAATCCATTCAGTAGTTCTTGCGTAAAAAAGTAACAAACATACACACTCACACACTCACAAACTTTCGCCTTTATAATACTTATTATTAGTGCGAGTGCAATTTGGAATAAGTTCAAGACTATGTGAGTTATAGCATGAGTTGCTGACCACTGGCTCAGATCCCTTTTGAGGCAATTGGATCGACTTTCGTCTTCCTCATTTGTATTGTTTTCATCCGAATAAGTTACTAGAAAGTTTCGATTCTGAATCTGAATTATTTTGCAACTCTTCTTCATCTTGCTTCCTTTTTAAATACCTATTAACCGATTTTTGACGAAAGCCACCAGACATTCTATTTTTTTCACTGTCCCCATTGCATAAAATCATCCAATTCAAATATTTAATACAAATGCACTTAACTTAGCCATTTTTAAGAAAAAAACCACTAAAGCCACGTTTTCACTATCATTTAATTAGACAAACTTAAAAATATCTATTAAAGTATTTTATCTAGACGTAAGTCTCTTTAGAAACAAAGATAAGAGCACCAATAGCTAAAATAGAATGTTTTATCTTAAAATATATCAACTTATCTATAAAATTAGTTCAAGTTAGGTACCTTTAGGCTTTATTCACTATTTGTAGAGCATATTATCTTAAAACATTCAATATACCTATAAACGTACATAAAATAAGTGTGCTGTAGAACAAATGCCCTAAAAATAATCCAGCTTGAGAAAAATAACTCTATATGAATACATTTTCTTTATTGCAACCATCTTTAGAAAGCCCGTATCTGAAGATTAACCAAGAATAGACTGTCAATAGACAGATTTGTTTTAAACCTCCGAGACTGTGTTACTTGGGTGCAGTTTTGTATTGTAGCATCGCGTTAGTATTTTATCGATATTTTGTGCGTCGAGATTCCGTATCCTACTCCCCAGGGCCTGCAGTCTCTACACTAATAACGACGCTACGAATGTCGTTAAGTCGAGAAATCGTAAACTTTCTGTAATAGATTTTCAGCTTTATTTCAACAGCAAGTTGTGCACGACGGGCACGTGAGGAGGTGTGGCATATCCTGTGTTGGGGCACCACACTCACATTCTGTCCGAGATGGGTCGATTATACAGTACTTCATTTGGCAAAATCGGCTCGGCAGCCGCTGCTGATCCGATTTTGCCAGTTGAAGTACTCTATGGCCACTGCGGCCAACTTGAGCACGCAGCCCGTTTAAGGATTTCCATATCAGCCACTGCAGTTTGTGACCAAGGGGTAGCCGGTGCAATGAAGTGTGGAGGAATTGGATGTTTGTTCCTGCACAGTGTGCCTCGTTCGTCTGTCGTGCTATCTTCCGAAGAGGTGGTGTGGTGTGATTGAAAAGGTTTGTCGGCTCTTCAAACGGGTCCGTGGTAGTTGATGTCCATACAAGGGGTGTCCGCTATCTGTTTCGTTTTTGCCTTTCCCAATGTGAGTTGCTATTTCCCGAGGAGCTATGCCCGCCAATGTGTACAGCATCGTAAGAGGGGAGAGTTTTAACACAAATAAAACAAAATTTCATGTGAAATCAAATCTATTTTAAGGTATGTTCTTTTGCCCTTGCTATGACGATCTCTTTCAGTTTTCGTCTGTGCACCTTTGTCGACGCCGTTAGCGGTAGTTCTTGTAAGAAGATTACACCTCCTCTCAGTTGCTTGGTGTCTGTCAGTCTTTCTGAAAATTAAATACGACGTGATTTTAATTAATAAACATGCGCAAATATTGCGTATGAAAATAGCAACTATTACGTTAATTTCAGTCTCATCCAAAAGCGGTCGCCTGCCTACGCCGATTTTATAACTCCCGTTATACCTAATAATTGACGTTGAACGGAAATAATTTGGCTTGGAAGGATATGCCTGCACAAGAAGAGTTCAAACGCATGCCACTAAAAGGGTGATGCTAAAACAATGATGCTTTTTATTTGCTTCACCTGTAACCATGTAAAAATCTTAGAATTAATAATGATAACGCGTGATAAGCTAGGTTACGTCATTTTAAATTAAAAATGGCGGACTCCCGGAGAAGTCCAATATGATAGACTAGCTATTTTTTATGAATTCCCATGATAACGTACTCGTTATCATGGGAATTCATAAAAAATAGCTCAGAAAATAGCTCGTATTTTCTCAGAAAATACGAGAAATAAAATCAGGTCACTCAAAAGCGTGTTTCGTAAGGCCTAGCGTGACCAGACTGTTGATAAAAGTAGTAAAATGTGGCAAGAACAAGAAGATGATATACCTTTAACCAAGTCCTGGATTTCTTCCGCGGTAACATCGGCTCCTGCACGCCGGACAACGCAAGCCACGGGCAGGTCTCCGCACTCTTGGTCGTACAAACTCGTCACTGCCACATCTAAGACTGCAGGATGCTGACGAATCACACCTTCTAACTCTACTGGTGATATCTAGAATTTTACAGAAGATGGTCTTAGTTTTTATGAAGATTTAAGTGTTCCATCCCTTTTTTTTCCTACTCCTCCGCTATACTTTTCTGATTAATTTCGTTGCGGGATCCAAGACAGTTAAATCGTTTCTCTAGGACTTCGTCGAGCTTCATTGTCGAGGCGCTTTTCTTGTGGTCGTCACTGTTGATTGTGGCTAAGTTACAGTGGTTTGGGAATAGTGTGGCGGGCTTGCTCCATCCTTTTAAGATCGAGAACCTTTGCTCCCGGCTGTCATTTGTTGGTCTTTGGCAATCGGTATTCAGAATCTTGAAGGGCAAATTGGTCTTAATTATTGAGCATAGTATTACCCAATAACTGGATTGTGGAAGTCAGATAGGTACTCGCTCTCTGTGGATACTTGCTGCATCCAGTTACGACAGGGTGTTGACCTCAACTATGTTGGGAAGGGGAGAGTAGCTGGTGTAGCTTCTTTTTCCATACCTTACGTGATTGTGTATGTCAAACAATAAACAAATATTATAAGATTAACCCCTTTATCTATAATATAGGATAACCATTGACATACTTTGACTGGCCTGTTGGTCTAGTGGTTAGTGATCCTAACTGCTATGCCGGAGGTCGTGGGTTCGATTCCCACCCAGGACAAATGTTTGTGTGATGAGCACGATCATTTGTTCTGTGTCTGGGTGTAATTTATCTATAATATGTATGTATTTAGAAATATATAAGTATGTTTATCAGTTGTCTAGTACCCATAGCACAAGCTCTGCTTAGCTTGGGACTAGATGGCGTTGTGTGATAGTTGTGGAATATTATTATTATTATTATACTGCTCGGGCGAAGCCGCGGGCAAAAGCTACTTAATAATAAATGTACGTGCATGGTACAGAACAAGTTAGGAGATGTAAAAGATCGATAGAAGATCTACAAATAGCAATTACACACGGAAAAACTTTTCCCACCAAAAATAATATGTAGGCGTCATAAATTGTTGTACATTCAAAATATCATTATATTTTACTAAAATTGTGTAAGGATAGATTTTATTCACTGCACACTACACAAAAGAATACAGACAAAATTAAATACAGTATCGCAGTTAGGATCTATCGCGTTGGATCACAGAATAAAAAAACAACTATTTTCCCACCTGATGATTCTTATACTTGAGCAACAGCTTGATGCGATCAACGAAGTAAAAGTTCCAGTTTTCATCTCTGTGCAACATGTCGCCGGTCATGAACCACCCGTCCTTGGATACAGTCTCGGCCGTGGCTTCTGGGTTATTGTAGTAACCCTGAAAAAAACAGGGTAAGTTAACCAACTTTTTATTAAGCGCTAGCAGGGACCGATTAATCGGGTTAACCCATTGATAATGGGTTAACCGTTTGAACCTATATTACCCATAATGCGGGTCAACCAAAAATAATCTCGGTGCATGAACCGGTTACTTAGGCTGACTAACACTATATTAAGGGGAAAAAATATTAACACTATGCTAGGTGCTTCACTACTTCCACATTACCTTGTACTTTCTTGTAAAATTAGTCCGCGTTGTGCGCGGTTTGGTCAGCTGTTAAGTCTGGTGGGCAGTACCCTAACTAGCTTTAACAAGACGCTATTCAGAGCGGAGATTCTTCACCGCACAATTTTCACATCATACCTTAAAACCACCAGGAGTTTTGAGCCACAGCTCTCCGGGCTTGTTGGGCTCTTTTATTTCTTCACCAGTTTCTACCATCACCAACTGAAATCATAAATTAGAAAAGCTATGAACTTGATTTTAATTGTTTTGTAATTCCCAGTAGTAAATGTAGTCTTGCCTATCGTTGAAAATTTTGAAAGTTTCAATTTGGTTTTTACCCGGTAAAATACAAATTCTCGTTTTCCGTATTTTACGAAAAATTCACAGTACGAATTTTACGGAAAAATACGGGAATCTTTCGAATGTTGCATTTGAATTTTCACTTTTTTCCGTATTTTACGAAAGTTGCAGTGAAAAATTCACAGTACGAATCGTTCGAAATCGAAACGAAAACGTTACTAATAAGAATAACAGTTAATCAATTTTATTATTATAGTTATTGGTACACACGGCTACACATCAAGCTATACAAAACCAGTTAATCTTGGCCTCACTTTACTAGATCTTTTCGCACAATGAACGATCAGATTATACTGGTTTTGTATAGCTTGATGTGTAGCCGTGTGTACTACTAACAAATTGTATTGCACAGTTAATTTTATTTAATTTTTTTAATGTATTTTGAGCCTACTAACACAGTTAAAGTTCTTTGTTACCTACTACCACCCACCCACCTACCTACCACCCACCTCCTACCACCTACCTACCACCCACCTCCTACCACCTACCTACCACCCACCTATCGCCTGCCTCCTACTCCTACCACCTACATTCTCACCGTTCAAATCTTCCCTGGACTGCCACTTATATATATATATATCTTACAACAAACATTACCCAAATCGGTCCAGCCGTTCTCGTGTTTTAGCGAAACTATCAAACAGCGATTCATTTTATATTGTGTTGATTTAAAACATGAAAGATTCCTGTTTTTTTCGAATCTTTCCGTAATTTTCCGTTTTTTACCGTATTATTCGAAAAAAACGTGACACTGTTCCAATGTTCTTGAAACTTACGAAATCTACAAAATACAACGGCAATTGCAAGAAACGGGAATCTTTAATTGCAATTTTCAACGCTAGTCTTGCCCCACAAACTATGGGGCATTTTGTTATCATGTCCTGCCTGTCCTGTTACTTCTCGTCCTGCACGTCACAAGAGCTGAAGGAGGCTACTGAAAGTGCCAAACTCGTAGTAAAATTGGGCGACGAGCTTGGCATTTTTTGGCCGACTCAATTTGAATTGTCACCGATACTCTTAAGAACATTCCCAGTAGTTCTACTGAACAGTCCTACGATTCAAGGTGAAGGTGAAAGTTCCACTAGTTCACTAGGACTTATTGAGACCTTTCGCCACTTGGGCAAATGATGAACTAATGGATGAACCACCAACACAAATTAAAACATAAATGTCTGTCCTGGTATTTGCACATCACAGGAGTTTATTGAGGCTACTAAAAATGCCATACTCGTCGCCAAATTCTGTGCCGTCTCAATTTAAATCGTTATTAACACGGCAAGAAGAAGGCCTGCCGGCTTCTGACGACACGTCGTCACGTGTCGGCCTGCCTGTGTGTCGTCAGCCTAGACTGTTTTGTCACCAACAAACATCGTCATGTTTGTTGGTGACAAAACAGTCTAGGCTCGTTCTGCTCAAGAATATTTTTGCCTGATACGTTCCTAGCACGGTCTTGGTATGATATTGTTTGAGTTGGCAGACTCCGTTATGGAAAATACGCACCTTGTACTGTATATGAGCAAATGGTTGACCAATTGATCCAATCGGAGAGTCAACACTATGGAATGTAATAGACCCCACTTCACTCATTCCGTATACAGCAGTCACCATTGTGTTCGGAGTCCAACTCTGGAAAAATGAAATATCATTTTATAAGTAATGGCATCTTTTTCTTTATCGTGTGATTAGGGCCTAACTGGTGTCAGAGTTTCAATGTCGTCCATGGACCTATGACTTGGCTTCTAATTTCTCTAAAGCATGCTGGTTTCCTCGTTTTCCTTTACCCAACAGCATGGTAATAATGTCATTAGGAAGGCTCCAGACATTTTTGTTCTCAACAAATTGGAACCGAGTAGTGCAAAGAGGACACAAATTGTCACAATCACATGCTTTCGCCCGGAGTCCCTTTTTCACCCCGGCTTACCAAAGCGAAGACGAGCACAGGGGAGAGAACAGGTGCGAGAACTGTTTGGTTGAAATCAACATCGCGTGTCTCGTGTCTCATGTCGTCATCATCGTCTTCGCGCGTCATTCGTGCAGACGCGCGAGGACTATCGCCTCCAGTTCTCATGGTGGCAATCTGGCAAGGAGGCTTGCCACCTCGCCGGAGATCGTGAAGTACCCACCACACGACGAAGGTACCCGGTGATACCAGAGTGCCTCCCTGAAGCAGCTCCAGGCCATGGTGTTGTAGGCGTTAGCGATGTCAAGAGACCCCACCTCGAGACACCGTAGCGTCGTGAGTGCTATCATGCGCATGATGGCGTCCACCATCGCCTCTTGCGCCAACCAAACTGGTGTTCCGCAAGCCGAACCTTTATAACCGACTGCTCTTTTAAATCTGAAGTTTAGATGAGAGGTTTTACCCATAGTTACATACCTTTATTTCTTCCACAAGGGATTTAGGCACAGCACTTCCTCCAATGTATAAAACCTCGAAGCAGGATAAATCGCAGTTTGTTTGCTTAGCTGTTTTTAGTAAAGTTGTCATCATGGTTGGACTGATTATCATAAAAGATGGCTGAAAGAAATCATCGTGATAACAACTAAATAGCGTCTTGGTGATTAAAAATAGAATGATCAGATGTAAGTATGAACCTGAACGTGTATGTGTGGGATGGATCGGATACGCAGCAGTTCCAGCAGGTGCATACTTTCAGCCTACTTAAAACATCTTTCCGTGAGGTTCATGGGTAAGAGGCGTGAGTTTATGTGCCTATGTATTAGGGCACCTACAAGAACTTATGTTACCAGTACATCCACCTAGTGGGAGGACCTCCAACGCAAGGTCTTCCTAACTCACCTTATATTTTTCAATAATTTCAACAATATGTTCCGTAGTGAGCTCATGAGAGGACTGAATTCTCACATACTTATAAAATGGCGACATAAGATAGTTGATTAATGCAGACAGCCATTGCAGGGGAGCCACGATAAGAGCCGACCGAATAGGAGGTATTTTTTTTGTATACGTACTGGAACAAAATAATAAATAGTAGGTAATGTAACAGTAAGTATCGAATGTAAAAAGTAGTGGGACGAGCTGAACAAAATTAAAGATCAGTTATAGTTTACAGCATCGAAAGAACTAGAAATAATGACTGGCCTCTCACATTTGCCCAGCTGTGGGACGACACAGGATAACAGTAACAGTAACCAGCGAAGGTTCAAATTCACAAGTATAATTATATTCCTCCCGATAGTTTTCGGTCACGGCGGCCAATCTTAGCGGAGAATAGCTATCGTCGTCAACTCGCTCAAACATAATGACTTACTGTGTTATGCTGTAAATCGTAACTATAGCTTTCTGGGGACCTTCTATTAGGAATTTCTCAGTCATCCCGGAGTTTGAAAGTTGGCCCGGAGTATGATTCGGCCCCGTACCTCGGAAAACCGAATCCTTGTCAAACCGTTGGTCATGCGTCTGTTCTCCTTCCGGTCGTGCCAGATTGCGTCTCATCGGATTATGAGAGCAAAGAAATAGGTAGTGCTCTTGTGGATGCGTACATACTAGATTGGTTTTAGAAGGACCATAAATTGTTATTAATAATAACTTTAATAAATACCACATGGCAGGTGCAGTTGTCATCATGTTTTTATGGGATAAAACGGCAGATTTAGGCAGTCCTGTGGTACCGCTTGTTGATATTAGAAAAGCTATCGTCAGGTCTGTGTCAAAGTCTGCAGGCCTGTAAATAGGAAATGGAATGCTCATAACAGTTCAAAACTTTAGATAAAGTTAAAAGCCAAGTATAACTTATGAATCCTACTTTACCTATAGTTCTATAGACTACAAAATACTTATCACTTCTAATCAACGTGTAATCGGTCAATCGGCGGGAAAGCGATTAAGACATAATTCACCACATTTCAGTTCGGGTTCAGTTTCGTTTCGGATGCCACGATATTTGTTTTAGCGTTTTCTATTTCCTACGAGTACTAACATAAATAATAGACATATTTAATATGTTTATTGAAGTAAAATCCTAAACAGTATGAGAAACTTCCAACTATGACTAATGATCGCTCATTAACTATCTACCAAAATATACTTGAGCTGAAAGATTAATGTCTATTAGATCATAGACTGACTGAAATGTAATCTTACTTAAAATTCTCGACGTCAACTTCATCCCCATGTTTCTCCATCATTTCAGAAAAGTTGGTAGTGTCTGGACTTTTACCAAAGCTGATAATTTTAGAATCTAGACCTAAGAGGTTTACAGCTTTTTGGACATCTTGCACTTTTTCGCTTTGGCAGAATATGGCTTTGGGCTTGATGGTGTTAAAAGTCTCTCTCAATTCATCTGAAAGGGAAGAGGTAGTTTTAAAGGTCTACGATTTCGAGTTCGGGGTAGGACCTACCTTCACTGATGGAACACGTAACCTCTTTCTTTAAGTATGTAAGTACGTAGGTACTCGATAGAACATTATAATATGTTTAATAAAGCACGTAAGGTATATACTTACCAATTCCCAGAGTTCTATCAATGGGAGCAGTTGCGAGTCCAAGATACAGAGCAGCATAGAACGGCACAGCTAGGTCCACATGGTTGGGTGCCATTAGAACTATTGCATCACCGGTCTTCAGCCCCATGTATTTTAAGCTGTTGGCACATTGAATGCTTCTTCTCAACATGGAGCTGTTCGTTTCTGATTCACCGGTTCCACCGTCAATCTGTTCAGACAGAAAAGTTAGCATTTACGCTTTTTAGGGCTGCCTAACTCTTCGGACGGGTGGCTCTGGGACAGTAAAATTTCTCCAGCTATGTGAGGATGGAGAGGACGACCCTATTCGAGGAGTTTAAATGACAAATCGATAAACAGAACCACCACAACATTATTAAAACATTGTCTGCTTACTCACCTGCGTAACAAAATCTGGATCATCCTTAAAACTCTGCAAGAGAATTTTCCC
The DNA here is from genome assembly GCA_949775195.1 of Diarsia dahlii. Taxonomy (NCBI): domain Eukaryota; kingdom Metazoa; phylum Arthropoda; class Insecta; order Lepidoptera; family Noctuidae; genus Diarsia; species Diarsia dahlii. The sequence continues at coordinate 4,913,423 of OX459210.1, read as the reverse complement.
GATATGGTACTTATCTCTTTCAATTCCACTCGCTGAAACTATTCGTGATTGGAATTCACTAACATAGTTATCGACTAGTTCGTTTTTGAAGGAATATTCCGCCATAATAGGAAACTTTAAGTGTGGTGAAGTTACACTTGTTAACAGTGATAACACACTGCAGCCATGGAATGGTATAATGTGATAAAATAAATATATTCGTTGGCGCCGTTGATATTCGGCTAGGGTTGCCAAAGTACTTCCTTTATCTTTAGTATTGTACTCTATTTGGGAAGGAACTACAGAAATACATCTGATTCCTTTCACCTCAACAATGTTCATATGGTCACGATTCATCAGGTTCAGTCAATATGCAGAAGTCCACATGCCGAGGGTCTTGTCATCTATACATATAATAAAATGGTAGGAAAGTCAAAACTGTACATTGAATATTTTTCTAAAAGAATACTTGGGGTGTGATCTACAATCGATACCGAAGCCAAAAATATAGTTTTTAGAATTTCTGTCTGTTTGTCTGTTTGTCTGTATGTATGTCCGGGATAAACTCAAAAAGTACTGAATGGATTTACTTCAAATTTGGCACGAATATTACTTAGAAGTCGGGTCTACATATAGGCTACTTATTATCACGCTATCACCCACGGGGAACGAGCAGTGAACCTTTATTTCTTCAACGCATTCTGTAACAACGTGTAATCTAACGACGCATATTTGAATGTTGTTATTATGTTAATCATGCTATAAGCTAGCGTCACACTATAAAAAACACGCAATAAAAGTAACCTAGGCCGATAAACATAATAATTAATATAATTGTAGTATCAAGCCAATTTAAAGCAGCGCCATCTATGGGATTTCAAAAACATCAAGTCGAATTACATGTGTAAGTCCTTTTTGGATTTAAATAATTTAAATTTGATGATGTTGGCGAGGTTAATAGTTTATTTTAAAAGTCATAGATGGAGTTGTGCATTGTCTTCTTAAACATTGTATCGTCAATTCGTTTCAAAGATGAGCAAGACAATAAATAAAAATGTGTTTATATTGGTAAGCTTTAAGCTGCTTCATCTATGTCTTATAAAATTCATCGAGATTGTCTGTGATGAACGCGTGCTGAACACCTGTCTCAGTTCACTTCAAGACGTGGTCATTTCTATCGACGGCAATCCACTGGTCGAATATGGGTTACCAGCTCCCCAATCAGCACCGCATCAAGACCATGGAAATCGGGAGTATAACGCTGAGACAAATACGATCCGGGCGAAATGACCACCATACGAAATTACCGCTTTGTTCTCTTAAGAGCAAAAACAAATTTATGACACCGTCCTTGAAAACGTTGGGCGAAACCAGGGTAAAATGTTTTTCTTGGATGCTCCTGGTGGAACAGGAAAAACATATGTTACCACTGGCATAATTGCTGAGGTCAGGAGGCAAGTCAAAATTACCATTGCTGTAGCGTCGTCGGGAATCGCTGCCACACTGCTTCTGCGTGGCAAGACAGCACATGCCATGTTTAAAATTCCCATCGATTTAGAAAGCGCCGAAACGCCTGTTTGTGGTGTTTCACGTAACAGTGATAAGGGACACGTGCTCAAGGATTGCTCTCTGATCGTATGGGATGAGTGTACGATGACCAACAGGAAGGCAGTTGAGGCCGAGGACAGAACTTTGCAGGACATCTACAAGAACGAACATTTGATGGGTGGTGTCACAGTTCTGTTCAGTGGCGATTTCCGACACACGCTTCCCGTGGTGACGCGTTGATCGAAGGCTGACGAAGTGAATGCTTCGTTGAAATGATCTTCGTTGTGGTCACGAATTCGTACACTGCGCTTGACCATTAATATGAGAGCTCGGCACGGCGGCAATGCACGTGCTCAAGAATTCTCCGATGTCCCTCTAAGGCTTGGCGGCGGCGAGGAGAGAGGTGGACAGGTGGCACTTCCAGAGTCTCTCGGTAGAGTTGTATCCAACTTAGAAGAACTCATTCGCTGTGTGTACGGGGACATCAGTCGTATACCGCACCAGCAGAATTCTTGGGTGTGCGAGGCCCCATTTTAACGCCCAAAAATGATCAGACTGCGGCAATTAACGAATGCATTCTCTCGGAAATTGATCGGAATGAAGTGGTCTACACCACTGTCGTCGAGCAAGATGACGCCACACATTATCCCGTGGTATTTCTGAACTCCCTGTCAGCAAGTAGACTTCCAGCGCTTACCATCAAGCTGAAGTGTAGCGGTGTCCCGATTATGCTTCTTCGGAACCTATCTCCTTCGAAGTTGTGTAACGGGACCCACCTTAAAGACACACCATTGAGGCGAAAATTCTCACGGGTTGTGGAGTCAGCGAGGCAGTATTTATACCACGTATTCCACTCATACCTCATAACTTCCCGATCCAGTTCAAGCGCGTACAATTCCCCGTGAGTGTTTGCTTCGCGATGACCATCAATAAGTCGCAGGGGCGAACACTGAGAGCAGCGGGTGTCGACCTCAGGACGAGCTGCTTCTCACACGGGCAGCTGTACGTCGCTTGCTCCCGCGTCACCAGTCCTGACTCTCTTTACATTTTGGCTGCGGATAGCCAACCCACTATTGTTGTTTATCGAAAATTCCTGTAAGTATGTTATTTTTACCCTATTTTGTATTCCTTATTAATTGTTTTCTCCATCTGCTTCAGTCACAACTTATGACTTAATTCAGGAGAATCACCTTAAAGCCATTTATTCAAAGCAGGCTGAAAATCAGCACTTTTTGAAGGTCAATTTTACAAAAGACCTTCTCACTCTGTTACTTCACTCTCTGTAGACATGAAATGTTAAGAAGAAACGGGTAAATGAGTGAACGGGTATTTTTTAAAAAAGTGTCATCGTAGGTATTTTTGGTGCTGCAATGTAGCGTTCACGCAGACGACGTCGCGGGCAGCAGCTAGTTGTTCTATAAAACTATTGTTGTCCGCATCGCTAAGAACAGCTTGTAAGAGGAGACATATCGGCATCAAATTAAGGGAGTAATGAGTCTGATTTTCTTGCCTACGACAATGGCTAAAGTATTATTATACATGACTTGGATCAACGCTTATTATACATGGCCTGGATAAAATGCTATCTTGAGTCTCTAGCTTACTATTCAATACTATACCGATCGTAAGACGTGTACTCCAATTTACTTAACCTTTCCAAGGCTTTCGATGCCTTTTCCTATATATAATATGCTTAGAGACAAGCTGGCGGATAGGGGCACCCTTGCTGAAATACTGAAGAGTTTTCAGTGCCTACTGGTTTGTTAATCAAAAGGATCAGGTAAAGTGGTCTACCACTCTCATATATTGATAGATTGGAATTCGTTTTGTGACAAGGGAGTTTGACATCTCCTAAGCTCTTCAATCAATAATTATGTTGATGGCCCATGGCCTCATTCCCAAATTCAGAAGCATGAATGCTGGATGTCAATCGAATAGACTAGAATTTAAGTAAGTAGGTACTTTGTACTAATACTATAAATAACATGAATTACTGTTGTCTGATTTTTATTTTTTAATAATCCGGGGAGGATAATTAAAAAATTAAAATCAGACAAAAAGACAGACAGAAATCGGAAATAAATAATATTTAATTTCTTTCAAAAAAAGATGGGAACCCTGCCAATTATTATGATAATGATGTAACACATTTTGTGAGTAGGCTTACCAAGAGATAGTAAGTGCATAAGGATGAGACCACACTACACATAGCGTTTAATTTGTCAATAACTTAATTTGTATTTTACGTTTAGCAGTAAATGTTTTTGAAGTGAAAACTTCTTTAGCGGCGCTGAGCACTTTTTTTATTTCAATGCTTTTAATAGGGGATTGGACAGGGTCAAAATAATATGATTCTGTTTAGTCCGTAAGTTAGATTATCGAAAAATATTGAATACGTGTTTTTTGTTTTATCAAATCAATAAAAAATAACGAATATAAAACGTGTCAAAGATCTTGGAGTGGGGCTTGAAACGTCACTTGTGTCGTTAAAATGTACTATCATATGACGTCACACGAGTTTTCGAAGCACTGTATCGTCTTCATTTTAAGTTTACGTGAAAAAAGAAAAAATACGTGTCCAATAATTTTTGGAAATCTATCTGACAGACTAATTAGTTTTTTTTTGTCCGATCCCCTATTGTATGTTATAACGTAAGTATAAAATGACTTTAAATGATGAATTGATTTTGTATTTTAGCGCAGTCGTAGGTATCTCGCATCTCGCATCACCTATGATCGTGAAAGTGGCGTTATCGTAAAAGTTTTACAGTGTAAGGCCCCTAGCACACAGCGTATTTATACGCGCAGACGACGCGCATTTCAGTAACTCGCGGCGGCGTCGGCGCCGTAGATGCCAATTTATACGTTTTCATAGATCCAAATACGCATAAAACACGTTAAAAATGTGCGTGTGAAGCTCGTTCGATGCGTGTACAAAGGGTCGGCTTGGGATCGCTGAAACGCGCGTCTTCTGCGCGGTTGCGTTAAAATCCCGTGTGCTAGGGGCCTTAGATATCTCTAATACAACAAGTTGATATCAGTGTACAGTTTCTTATCAAATACATGTTTGTGTGAAGTTGCGCGGTATCTTCTCGTCCAACTTACCCCAGTGTCTCAAGACGAAAGTCTATGACCAGTGTGTGTTGCCAGTGATTACATACGGGACCGAAACGTGGTCGCTCACAATGGGCCTTATCAGAAAGCTCAAAGTCACCCAAAGGGCAATGGAGAGGGCTATGCTCGGAGTTTCCTTGCGTGATCGAATCAGAAATGAGGACATCCGCATGAGAACCAAGGTTACCGACGTAGCCCGAAGAATCGCCAGACTTAAGTGGCAATGGGCAGGGCACATTGCTCGCAGAACGGATGGCCGATGGGGCCGAAAAGTTCTGGAATGGCGACCGCGAACCGGAAGACGTTGCGTTGGAAGGCCGCCACTAGGTGGACCGATGACCTGGTCAAGGTTACAGGAACCCGCTGGATGAGAGACGCACGGGACCGGTCAATGTGGCGACACCTGGGGGAGGCCTATGTCCAGCAGTGGACGTCTTTTGGCTGAAATGATGATGATGATGATGATGTGTGAAGTTAAGTCTACTGTTATATGAACAGTTACTGTCAGATAAGCACAATGTCTCACTCACCTTTAGATATTTATACTGTGTCTTTAGACCTTCATCATCTGCAAAGCCTTTTGCCAACTATGTATGTTTAGGTCGGCTTTCAGTCTAACCAGGTGACGCTGAATATCAATATTTTACATGGAGCTGCCTATCTGACGTCCTCAGCCCAGTTAGTAGCTGTACTAGTTTGGTAGTCGTTATTTAAGTGGTTAAAATTAAGTGCCTTTTTTTTTTTTTTTTGTTTAATTGTGTGCTTTTATCCGTCATTCTCCTATCCTTATTAGGTAATACATTAGGGGTTAGCGCAGCATATTATTTTCTTCTTTCATTTCTCTTGTGATGGCGTGCAAACGCAGTGTATTGGGTTCTGGTACTTCTGGTATTTATTTTGGCCGCTAGGGAAAGGAATTTTTAGTCATGTAGGTGAATTAGGCATTTTGCCTTGGAAATCAACGTAAACGCGAATGCTAACCATGAGGTACACACGGCTACACATCAAGCTATACATTTCCAGTGTAAGCTGGTCTCGCATTGTATAGGATTTCCGTGCAGTACGAGACCAGCGTAAACTGGAAATGTATAGCTTGATGTGTAGCCGTGTGTACTAGGTTCGATTTCCGGGTCTGCCAAAGTGTTTTTGAGTTTTTCCTTATGTAACTCTACAGTAGCAACCACTGAGTCTGGACGTGTGTCCAGTTGACGGCAATAGGATAGGTCTTTAATTTTGGGTCGTGTACTATTAGTTACCTACACCTCTGCCTTAGCCTTTCCAGAATTAGGTACACACGTGATGTTATGTTTATGCGTTTAAAACTGCATTGGTCGTCGTGTGAAAACCTAATAACCTAACAGCGATGGCGTAGTTCGGTACTGTTATATTTATAGATTTAGTAAACAAGTTTTATTACTCATATATATCTGATATAAAATAAGAAAGCAATATTCAAAAATAGTTTATGTTTTCTTTGTTTAGCTCTCCTGTAAAAAAGTGTTATTTTGATTTGTGGTAGTTTTGAAGCAGCGATATCTGATTGTTCGGATGTCTTCGGAATAAACACGGTAAGTATACTAAATTCGGATTTACTTATAACATAAATAAAACTCGATTTTATGTGAAATCAAATTTATATTCCGGCTTGTTCTCTTGCTCTTGCTACGACGATCTCTTTCAGTTTTCGTTTGTGCACCTTAGTCGACGACGTTAGCGGTAGTTCTTGTAGGAATATCACACCGCCTCTCAATTGCTTGGTGTCTGTCAGTTTTTCTGAAAATACGACGTGATTTTGAACGAAATAGCAAAGTAACAATTTTATTTCAATCTCATTGAAAAGCGGTCGCCCGTGGACGCCACTCGCTACGTGTGCCGCGATTCCATACAAAACGTTTTAAAAATCGCCAAATCCGCCAATTCGCCGCCGCCAATTCCCGCTATGAGATCAAGTTGAGGCTCCGCCCGAGCGGAGCAGACCTCAACGGTAAATATTACTACCCTTAAACTTTGGTTATGAAGAATACGAGCAATAAAATGACGAAAAATAAATATGATGTTGCGCCTACCCCAACAAGGGTAGGAAGATGATTATGAATATAAATATTCTTCGTCGGCTTAAAAGCGAGCAAACAACAGCGTGACCAGACTGCTGATACCAGAAGAATAAATGGGACAAGGGCAATGAGATAATTAATTTACCTTTAACCAAGTCCTGGATCTCTTCCGCGGTAACATCAACTCCTGCACGCCGGACAACGCAAGCGACGGGCAGGTCTCCGCACTCTTGGTCGTACAGACTCGTCACTGCCACATCTAACACGGCCGGGTGCTGACGAATCACGCCTTCTAATTCCACTGGTGATATCTAGAATATTACAGAAGATGGTCATCTTGGCGATCATCACAAACAAGAAACATGTCGTAGTTTATAATCCCACCTAAGACCGACTTGTACTCATAGCTAGGATACTGGCGAGCATTTGAATATATGATTTGCTCGTACTTCGTATTGATAGGCGATAACGTTCGGATCAATACGACAAAACTTTCTTTAAGGAATTAAGTTCGTATGTTGCTGCGTTTTTTAGCTACAGGGCTTTAAATCTGTAAAAAAAAAAACAGTACTGAATCATTTGCTCGTGTCTGCCTCTGGGGTTAGTGGTCAATACCATTATGATAACGAAGAAAATCTATGAGGCAGACATCCAGGGCTCTGTATTATCACTATTTAAATGCAATCACTAACACTTGTTTATAAATACGGGTGTTACACCCCTACTTTAATTACTTGAGTAAATGTCATTGTTTAAGATACGATTTTTTCTCTGTAGTTTAGTAATTCCATGTTAGAACTATCAAACGTTAGAATTCTTAGTTTTGCTTTCATTGACGGTTCTAACTTCGTTTAAATTCTTGCCCATTGCATAAAAATATTTTCATAAGTAATTACTTGAGTCCTAGTAATTACTTTGACTTGACTATAAATATGGAGGTTAGTGTTTTCCTTGTATTAAGAATTCTAATAAATGTATTTCACTCTGTATGGATGGGTGCAGCCGTAAAGTCGATCTTTGGCGGGACATGACAATAAAATAACAGCTATTCTCTCACCTGATGATTCTTATACTTGAGCAACAACTTGATGCGTTCAACGAAGTAAAAGTTCCAGTTTTCATCTCTGTACAACATGTCGCCGGTCATGATCCACCCGTCCTTGGATACAGTCTCGGCCGTGGCTTCTGGGTTATTATAGTAACCCTGGAAAAATGCGTTACCACTTTTGAGAAAATGCCCAGTAGGCAAGCAAGAACCAATGAATCATGTCAAAGCTTAATCGGTTAGACTAATGAGCCCATACTGATGGAGCTCAACAATACCAAACGGTTTTCAGAATCTGCTTGGAACTTTTCTTTAGCTTTGTCGGACATATTATTCGTTTACCTAAGGCTAGACACTGAAAAAGGTCTCGAAAGGCTTAAAATTCTGGGCCGTGCACAAGGTAAATGCGCGTAAGGTAAGGTTGGAGGCAGCCTGTACCCAGCGGTTCACATGACCACGAGTTTTGGTAAGAAAAGAGGAGCCTCCAACCAGGCGAGTGTTAAGTCTGCAGCGCAGTGCCTTTTTTTTGAGGATCGGAGATCATCGACTCATGACTCCTCCTGCTCTGGACGGAGCAGAAGGGAGTATCGTAATCTTACTGACTAAAACATGTTCATTCTGCGTTCTAGGGCCGCCGTGACTCTTTCGATCAAATTTCGAAATCCTGACAGGCATTAAAGCCCTAACAGGCCCCGTCTACTATGCTGACATCTCTTGGGCACTAACCCTAGCTTTAGAACAGACACTACAGAGGAGATGCTTCACTTATCAATTTCTTTAAAACTTCATCCTTCACCACATCATATACCTTAAAACCGCCGGGCGTTTTGAGCCGCACCTCTCCGGGCTTGTTGGGCTCTTTTATTTCTTCACCAGTTTCCACATTCACCAGCTGAAATCATTAATTAGAAAAATAGTGATTTTGTATTTTGGGAAAAAAACGTGTTGCGTCGACATGGAATGGGATAAGGGCAGGAAGAAGAAGAAGAGTGAATTTGTATTGTATTGCAATCGTGAACAAACACATCATTGACAGATGACTCGTGAGGGCTCGTCGCTAAATAATGACAACTGTACGCGTTGATGGTGGCAGACATCGGGTCGAGGATGCATGATCATCCAGTAAACCTAGTTGAGCCTACACGTTGCATTTCGTTTAAAATTACACAATAATTATACTCTCTTTGTGTGTGTTTCGGAAAACATACACACTTGTGCTGGTGGTCTTATAGATCTTTGGACCACAGCTGATATAGTCTTGGACATTTAATCATCATCATTTTTTAAATATTGTATTTTAAAGCCATCTGTACTTCGAGATTCATCATTTCAGCCAAAAGACGTCCACTGCTGGACATAGACTTCGAGATTATTGGCAGTTAATACCTACTCGTACTCGTACTAGGTAGGTCGGGTTAGTAGAATAGAATAGAATAGAATAGAATAGAATAGAATAGATGTTTATTTATTTCTTTAGTTATTAATTGTTACAGTCATGTCACTTACAAATATATATTTAGAGGTAATTTTTTAGCGCAGTTTGTCCGGGGGGGGATCTTTTGCAACCTATTATTTAATTCTTATCACACAAAGTCAAACTATATAAAGCAAGTGTGAGAAGTTACTAATAGACTAGGGAGTGACTGTACGAGTCAAAGCCTGTGCTGACGGGAGGGGGCCGTTCTCTTATGGAGCGGTTTGCCCCTCTCCGATTTGTTAATATATTCTATATCACCTATTCTTTTAGAGAAAAGGAGTGGATTAAATTGTCCGTATCTCGTATAGGCGGGACCGGGGTCTTCTAGGCCGCTGATCGTCAGAGAAGTTAATTTTTCGATCATATCGCCGTGGAGATCGTGTGCTCGGAGATGCCACGGGTCCTGTCCAAGCATTTCCCAGAGGGTTTTGGTTTCGGTGCGGCGTGGGAAGCCACCTGCAGCTTTCAGTGCCATTCTGTACTGTCTTTCCAGTTTGGTCAGGTTGCTTCTGCTGTATCTCGGAAGTAGCTGAATGACTCCATAATCGAGTACCGGCAAAAGGCACGTCTGTATGATTAATAATTTTGTTTCTATGTTCACTTTGGATCGGTACCCTATGATGGAGTTCAGGGCGCCTCTTACTCGTTTTAGCTTTTCCACTCTTTCTTTTGTGTGCTTGTTCATGGACAGTCTCTTGTCAAATATGACACCGAGGTATTTTACTTCATTTTTAAATTCAATCCTCTCATTTTTCAATTGGATGTAGTTCCTGTATCCGCTGTTCATATTCCCTCGCCTAGGTCTTTTGTGAGAGAACATGATGCACTCTGTTTTGTCCACGTTGCATTGGAGGCCCCATCTCTTGTAATAGTCGGTTAGTTCCTCCGCAGCCCATTCTGCACGCCTTGTGGCATAGTCTGGTTTCTCCGCTGCGTTAAGAATACACAGGTCATCCGCATATTGAGAGAGCATCTGACCTGCAATTCGTGGTTTTGGAATGTCGGCGACGTATAAATTGAAGAGTACGGGTCCTAAGATCGAGCCTTGGGGAACACCGTGAGGTACCTCTTTTTCTGTTCCTATAGTTGTTCTAAATTTGCCTTTAGTGGTTCTTTCTGAAAGATAGTTTTCTATTATTTTTATAATGTTATTACGCGCTCCCGCTTCATACAGTTTCTTCAAAAGACCTTTATGATTTATAGAATCAAATGCCTTGCTGAGGTCCGTTGATATCATGGCCACACTGTGTCCTTTCTCTAGGGCGTCCGTGATGTATTTTCCAGTTCTTAGTATTTGTGTGCCAGTGCCTCTTTGATGAACGAATCCGTGTTGGTGCTCGGGAATCAGTTCGGTGATTTCTGTGGTTATTCTCGAAAGGATAATGCGTTCAGCCCATTTGCCCATGATGTTAAGAAGGCTGATCGGTCTGTATGACTTAGGTTGTGTGTAGTCTTTTCCCGGTTTGTGTAAGAAAATGCAAGTGTTTTCTTTCCATCTCTTAGGGAAGTATCCTGTGTTAATAATATAATCCATAATTCGTTTGAACATGGCTATCATCGTGTCGCCTCCCAATTTTAGAATGTCCGCTCTTATACCGTCAGGGCCAGGTGCTTTCTGATTTTTGAACTTACGAAGAGCTGTTTTTAACTCTGCATGTGATGTTGCTTCTAATGGTTGAAATGGTGTGTATTCCTCCGTATTTTGGTCTTCATTAGAGATATCGGACGTGTGAATGATAGCTTTGTCTACCAGATTGTCGATGATCTCTAATTCTGTGTTGCAATTTTCTAAACGGGGGAGCCTTTGGGGTGGTCTTTTCATGGCCCTCTGTATACCCCACATTTTCTTTCTGTTGTCGGTCTTATTCTCTAAAGTTTTATTCCAAGTTTCTTCTCTGTTTTCTGCAATTCTCTTAGCAAGATAGCGTTTTAACCTGTTGTGTTCTCTCTTTAGTTCGTTGTACCTGTTTGTGAATCTTAAATGCCATGCTATGTTTTTTGCCTTGTTTCTTTCTTCAATCAACTTTTGAATGTCTTCGGGTAGGTTTTCTCTGGGCTTGGTTTGTTTGAGCGGTGCAAATTCATCTAGCGTTTGTAGTATCGCTTTTTCCAATTTTATAATCATTTCGTTACAGTCTGCATTTGTTTCAATTTTAGTGTTTGGATCTATTTTGGTTGCCAGCGATTGTTCAAACTCGTCTCGTTTTCCCATATTTGTTTTTAGGTCTTTCAAATTACGACTAAGTGATATATCGTAATCGTTTTCTAGGTTTATTGTAGTTATCCAAGGCATGTGATCAGACGCTATGGATTCCGTCTGTTTACATGATTTTATATCCAAGTCTGAGTGGTCATATGTTGTGATTGCTATGTCTAGTATATGATTGTTGCCCATGCTGGTGGGTCTAGATGGCTGACCAGAATGAATGATTCTGCAGTCTCTGTTGTTGTGTATTTCTCGTAGTAGAATTCCAAGACCTCCATCATTCGAGTGGCCGAGTAATTTCATTCTTAGGTTCATATCTCCTATGATTATGGCACCCTCCTCTCTAAGCAGTTGTTCGAATTCATCAGATAATTCATTTTGATTCGGTATTGGGACGTAGATGCCTTTTATCGTGATGTATTCGCCAGTTGTGTGATTGGTGAAAACTCGAATGCTGCACCCTTCGATGTTTCTCTCGTCATCATTGAAGGAGGTGATAAGTTTTGTTTGAGTCCACCTCATACCATTTTTTATGTATATTACAGTGCCAAGGTGGTTAGCTTTCTGGTCATATATCTTGTTGTAATTGAGGATATTGAATTTTTGGTTTTCTAGGCTATTTTTAACTTCATTTATAATGGCGACGTCTATACGGTATTTGTGAATAAGTTGCTTTATTTCGGTGAACTTGTTTCTTACCCCCTGCGCATTGATGTGCAGGATTTTTATTTGTTTTTTACTGCCTTTAGTCGAGTAGAACATCTCTGAGTTCTTTCATCAGTTTCATAAACTTTTCCATAGTTTTGTCGAATATAGAGATTTTTTCTTCTTTCGTTATTTTTTTGCATTGCTGGTTCTGCTCATTTCCACTTTCGTCGCGTATACCTCTCGTTGCGTTTGCGTACGATGTACTCTTCACATTCGTCGATCTACGTACTGGAGATCTCGATTTTCTATTTGTTGCTTGTGGTGTTGGATTGAGTGCAGATTGAGCAGCACTGAAGTGTTTCTCTTCCGCTTTTTCCACCATTTTCATTTGTCTCTCTATTGCTTTTTTAAATAGTGGGCATTTTCTCTGTGATGCGGTATGTTGCTCTGGTTGCACATCTTTACAGCTTGAACAAACACTCACAGATTCATTTTGATTATTTTTAATCAATATGGTTGGTTCTTTTTTCGGTGCGTGACATGCGCTTGTTGCGTGATTAAATTTAAAACAGTTTTTGCATTGCAACACTCTATCCGACCCTACTTTGTATCTTTCCGGTCTTAGCTTGTGTGCACAGTAAAACGCTTCTGTCGCGTTTTTCATCCGTTCAGCTATCTCGTTGAATGAGAAATCGCCGCTGAATATACATAGTTGTATATCACTTGTTATCTTTTTCATGTTAAGAGGACGTATGCCGATGCACTTTTCCATCTCATCTTTTTGTTCTTCGACTGGGTAGTCGTGTCCCATATTTCTTATGATGATTTTTATTGTTTTTATTTGTTCTGCCTTAGGTTTCGGAGCTATAAACACAAGGTCTGGTTTGAAGCTTTTGATGTCTTCTATTGCCTTTGCTCTTTTGTCTAGGTCTGTGAGTGTGATGAGAACGTTTTTGCTTCTCTCATTCCTGATAATACGACCATGGTACTTGTCTATTATCTTCGTCAGATCCCTCATGAGTTGATCGCTCAAGATCTTCTTCGTATCCTTATTGTCTTTATATTTGTATCTCATGTCTGTGATTAAAATCGGTGGTACATGTGTACTATTCCGCGTTGATTTATTTTGCACGGTTGATACGGATTCTTTGGTTGATCTGCGGTGTGTTTCTATTCGCCTTGTAGTTCTTTTTGCCTGGGATACGCCTTCTCCCTCGTATGGGTGAGGGCGCTTCAGTGACTGACTTCGTGATCTTTGTGGATTGTCGCTTACCGATGAGGTAGACTGCGAGCGGGATAGTAAAATATTCCCTCTCTTTTCTTGTTCTGAACTAATTTGAGGCAGCACAAAAAACCGATTTTGAGTCAGTATTGCATCACTTACCGGCTCGGGAGTTTTAGTAGCCTCTGTGCGTTTTTGTGTAACATATTTCTTAGCTTTTAGGCTAAGTTCACTAGGTTTGATTTGAACAGTATTTATTTTTAAACAATTACATACATATTCCTCTTGAGCTGTGAACTCAGCTTGTGGGATTGCTTTAATATTTCTTTGCTTCTTACATTCCTCACAATTATGGAACACGCTTCTTGCTACTGTGTTTAAACACGAGTAGATTTTATAGTGAAGGTCCGGTATAAACTTGCCGTTCGTGTGACGATGATTCACGAATGTACAAATCTTTATTACGCTGGTTTTGGTGCATTTTTTGCATTTCATTGTTTTTATTTTAGATTGTCCATATTGTGTCCATTCTAGAAAGTTTTTGATAAAGTTTTTATGATTACACTGGTTACACTGCACAGTAAACGTTCCGTCGTCGTTTGTTGACAGTTCTTTTACTATTTCGCAAGTTACTTGATGATCTAATTTAACTATTTCACTATTCACTAATAAGTCCGTCTCCATTGTTGAAGATTCGCTTTTACATTCACTAAAGTTTTAATTGTCAGTTAAATACACTCATTGTACACTAAAAAGTCACATTTTGCAATGTTCTTAACTTGTTAAAAAATAACACAAACAGTGGAATCTTCCGCTCACTGTTGGCGACGCGTAACCTTAGTTCGACCGCGAAGCGACAGCGGAGCGCTCGCTAGACACGTCCGATTCGCGCAACGACTCGCGCGCCACCTCTCGGGTTGGTAGATGCCACAAAATGATGTAGCTCGTCTGTTTTCGGTTACATTTCGGAGAGTCATCACCTGCCTAGCCTTTTCCCAACTATGTTAGGGTTGGCTTCCAGTCTTACCGGTCTTATTCAGCTGAATACCAATATTTAAGACTAGCTTTTGCCAGCGGCTTCGCCCGCGTGAAAATGTCGATTTTCCATATAAACTTTCATCCCCTTTTTAACACTCTTAGGGGTTGAATTTCGAGAAATCCTTCCTTATTCCTTGTCTACATTATAAAAGGAAACTCTGTGCAAAATTTCAGCTTTCTAGGTCCAAGGGTTTGGGCTGGGCGTTGATGAGTCAGTCAGTCAGGACTTCTCTCTTTATTTATATAGATGGAGCGAATGACTAGCTGTAACAACTGTCAAAGAGTGCTTTCTGATGCTTGAAGAAGCACGGACTAAGCATGGCTTAACTTAAAGATCATCCGACGTGTCGTTACTTAGCCACGAGCTACTTTACTTTCGGAGTGTGCTTTGGAATTGCACAATGTAATTTCCCCATCCATAATCTATCATAGGACGAGCAGAGAATATAGGTACGACAAAGTGTAACCGTTATAAATATGATTGAAGTTCGCTAAGCTTCCACATTATTTTATTATGCGGACTACCACTAAATAGAATTCACTGCTGACTAGAGGGACATTTATAGATAACTCTGTCCTGGAGTTTAAATGTGGTATTACCCCACTAACTACGGGACACTAGATATCATGTCCGGTCTGTCCTGGTATTTGCACATCACAGGAGCTGATGGAGACTACAAAAAGTGCTAAACACGTCGCCATATTCTGAGCTGACTCAATTTGAAATGTCATCGCTACGTAAGAAGACCCGCCGCCATCTGATGGCACGTACGTGACGATGTTGTTTGGTGACAAATAGTCTGGTCTCGTTCTATTCAGTGTGAAGAATATTATTTGCGTGATACGTTCCCAGCATCGTCATGGTCACTCCTTTAAGGAAGATACGCACCTTGTACTGTAAATGAGTAAATGGTTGACCACATGACCCAACTGGAGAGTCAATACTATAGAATATAAGTGATCCTACTTCGCTCATTCCGTATCCATCAGTCACTATTGTGTTCGGTGTCCAACTCTGGAAAAATAAAATAATATTATTATAAATAATGGCATCTTTTTCTTTAACGTGTCGTTTGGGCCTAACTGGTGTCAGAGTTTTAATGACACCCAAATTATCAAATCTTGCATGTCTCTGCCCAGACCCGTTCTTGGGATCCGCTCCGGATTGGTTAACTGCATTTGGCATCTGACAGTTCTTTAAAATCTGAAGTTTAGGACGTTTTACCCATAGTTAGGTACATACCTTTATTTCTTCCACAAGGGTTTTATGCACAGCACTTCCTCCAAGGTATAAAACCTCGAAGCAGGATAAATCGCAGTTTGCTTGTTTAGCTGTTTTTAGTAAAGTTGTCATCATGGTTGGACTGATTACCATAAAAGATGGCTGAAAGAAATCATCGTAATAAAAACTAAATAGGTTCTTGGTTAGTAGAATTTCAAATTCAACCAGTGCACTTGAATGATCAGATGTAAGTATGAACGTGGACCTGGACGTGTATGTGTGGAATGGATCGGATTATGCATCAGGTGCATACTTTCAGCCTCCTTAAGCCCTTTTCCATGAGGTTTTTGGGTAAGAAGCGTGAGTTTATGTGCCTATGTAGTTTTAGGGCACCTACTTATGTTACCAGCAGATCCCTGTGGACCTCCAATACAAGGTCTTCCGAACTCACCTTATATTTTCCAATCATTTCAACTATATGTTCCGCAGTTAGCTCATTAGAGGACTGAATTCTCACATACTTAAAAAATGGTGACATAAGATAGTTGATTAATGCAGACACCCATTGCAGAGGAGCCACAACAAGAGCCGACCGAATAGGAGGTATTTTTTTTGTATACGCACTGGAACAAAATAATAAGTAGGTATGAGGTTATGTAGCAGTAAGTGCCGAATGTAAAAAGTAGCGGGACGCGCTGAACAAAATCAACGATCACTAAAGTTTACTTACAGCATCGAAAGAACTAGAATTAATGACTGGCCTCTCACGTTTGCGCAGCTGTGGTATGACACAGGATAACAGTAACCAGTGAAGGTTCAAATTCATAAGTATTATAATTACTCTTGATAATTTTCGGTCACGGCAGCCAATCTTAGCGGAGAATAGCCATGTCAAAAAGTATGACTATAATGCTGTAAATTGTAACCGTAACTTTCTTGGGACCTTCCATTAAGAATTTCTCAGTCAGCCCGGAGTTTGAAAGTTGGCGGTATGATTCGGCCTTGTATTTTGGAAAACCGAATCCTTGTCAAATCGTTGGTCCTGCGTCTGATCTTCCGTTCGTGGCAGATTGCGTCGCATCGGATTATGAGAGCAAAGAAATAAGTAGTGCTGTAGTGACCGTTATTGTTATTAATTGTTACTTTGAAAAATACCACATGGCAGGTGCAGTTGTCATCATGTTCTTATGGGATAAAATGGCAGATTTAGGCAGTCCTGTGGTACCGCTTGTTGGTATTAGAAAAGCTATCGTCTCGTCTGGGTCAAAGTCTGCAGGCCTGTAAATATGAAATGGAATGAAGATAAGTTAGAAGCCAAATATTATTCCTTTAGAACCCACCTTATCTATAGTTTTATAGACTACAATTAATTTAGAATGTACCTACATAATAGGCCTACCACTTAATGGCCACACTTATCAACGTGTAATTTGTCAATCGACGGAAAAGCGATTAAGACATCATTCACCACATTTCACTTCGGGTTCAGACGTTTCGTTTCGGATGCTGCGATATTTGCTTTTATTGTATAGAATGGACATAAATCCTTTTCTATTTTTTTAAGAGTATACTCGTTATAACTATCTAACAAAACTGACTTGAGGTGGAATATTCATATTAGATCACAGACGTAATGTAATCTTACTTGAAATTCTCGACGTCAACTTCATCCCCATGTTTCTCCAACATTTCAGAAAAGTTGGTAGTATCTGGGCTTTTACCAAAGCTGATAATTTTAGAGTCCAGACCTAAGGGGTCTACAGCTTTTTGGACATCTTGCACTTTTTCGCTTTGGCAGAATATGGCTTTGGGCTTGATGGTGTTAAAAGTTTCTCTCAATTCATCTGAAAGGGAAGAGGCAGTTTTAAAGGTTTACGTTTTACAAGTTCGAGGTAGGACCTATGGAACACGTAAATGACTAGGTTTCTCACATAAGTAATCTTATTCTATACAACCTTTCCTAATTCACGACACTGATGCCTATCCTTGGACCGGTCTAATCCATCAATCACCAGCTGCAGTATCGGTCAAGATTGAAGATGTGTCATTGAGTACGGGTGTGTCCAATTTTATAATGTCCACAATTAAACAAAACAATTTCAGTGTCATTACGTATTTCTCGGAGAATAGATGATGGATGAGGCCAGAAGGTTTTGGGTGACGTATAACGGTCCTCCCACAAAGTGGACAGATGACCTGGGCTTGAAAAGTTCTGATAACGAACTCTGATGGTGTGTCTCTGGCTTGAATAGGGTTACACCAATAAACTGACCGATGACTTATTTAGTCTCATTAATTTCGTGCGATTGTTTTATTTTGGTGTATGGTATTTGTAGGTATGCTTCGCATTAAGAGCCAATAAGTTTTTTTTCTTATTTATTTGGCTTAAAGACTAGTATACGAACTTTCTTATAGATAAGCACACAAAGATTAGTAATGGATGATCATTACTAATCTTTGCTCTTACTTCTTTTTCTATGCTAGTCGATAGAACAATTATAGTATTATGTATAGTGTGTAAGTATATACTTACCAATTCCAAGAGTTCTATCAATGGGAGCGGCTGCGAGTCCAAGGTACAGAGCAGCATAGAACGGCACAGCTAGGTCCACATGGTTGGGAGCCATTAGAACTATTGCATCACCGGTCTTTAGTCCCATCTGTTGTAAGCTGTTGGCACATTGAATGCTTCTTCTCAACATGGAGTTGTTCGTTTCTGATTCACCGGTTCCACCGTCAATCTGTTGAGAAATATAATTAAAAAAAAAAGAAGAAAAAACTTTCAAACTCGCGTCAGGGTCACGTGATGCTGATCGAAAAATCTTACGCTTTTTCGATCAGCATCACGTGACCCTGACGCGAGTTTGAAAGTTTTTACCCATACAAAAAAAAGTGCTCAGCGCCGCTAAAGAAGTTTTCACTTAAAAAAAAATGTTAATTCCCAAATGTAGGTAGCAGAGGCAGAGGTGGACCTATGGGACGTCAAAATTTTGCCCAGTATGATTGAATTCCATGTTGTCATAGCGGGCAAACCTATTGACATCAAACACCGCAGTCTCAGACTTAAGAGACTTCGATAACTTTGATTCTATATAGTGTACTAGCTTTCGCCCGCGGCTTCGCCCGCGTGGATGTCAGAAATATCAAAAATGACGATTTTAAATACAAACTTTCATCCTGTTTCACCCCCTTGGGGACTGAATTTTGCCTACGTCATAAGAGAAATACGTGTGCTAAATTTTTAAGTTTCTAGCCCTGTGGGTTTGGCCCGTGCGTTGATTCTCAATTACAGATTACCTATGTTAATTAAACTACAATCTACTCCGGCTGACACCAACGCAAGCCAATCCTGTGTGAGTGCCTGGCGTGACAAGCTGGACTCCTCCTTGCCGGATTGGTCGAAGAAAGCAAAACAGAGAGAGAATCTGAAGAATAGGTACGCGAGAGACCAGGGCCCCGAGTCTGCTATTCAATAGTGTCAGAATGGTCTATCATTGATCTCATAATTGTTGATTGATGACAACCCAAAAAGAACCTTAAGTCTGTCGACTTAAGGTACTTTTTGGCTTGTTGTCTACTTGTCAAAATCAACAATTATGAGATCAATGATAGACCATTCTGACACTATTGAATAGCAGACTCGGGGCCCTGAGAAGTTAGATAAGCTAAAACAAGCATAGACTTTTTGGGACATTATGAGTATTCTACGTGCTTACAAACAGCACAATTTTATCATTATCTAATGTGTTGGTCAATATTTACTAACCAGTTCAGTGTAGACATTACATTACCTAATTTAAAGGCTTTGTTTATATCTTTATAGACATTAAGATTACGAAGTCTACATCTAACGTTATACTTACATTCCTGACTGTTAAAACGAAATGAAATTGAGTCTATTGAATCAAAATTATGGCGTTTTAACTATAGTTTAAAAAGTTCTCAAACAAGAGCGAAGTACGACCATAATAAAAAGTGGTGGCCTCATTTTTAGGGTTCCGTAGTCAACATGGAACCCTTATAGTTTCGCCCGTCTGTCTGTCTGTCCGTCCGTCCGCACTATATCTCAAAGACTCTTAGTACTAGACATATTTAATTTAGCATGAATATACAAATGAGTAACGCCAACTAAGTGGAAAAATAAAATTTTGGAAATTACTATTTTCAGGGTATCTCCAGTGCGGGACTGATATGAAAATGACGTTAAAGTAGGGATGATTTTTTTTTCTCGCAAATTCCATTGTGTGGGATGTCGTTAGATACCTAGGTTTTTAAACAATATTACGAGTTTGCTCAAACACTTTTTCGATTAAGGGATTCGTTTGTTAAATAATAAGCTTGAGGCTGCGGTTCCACTGAGGCGGAGCGGAGACGAGCTGTTCCGCGATTGACCAATCACATGGCTTGAAATCCACATCTCTTCTCCACTCCACTTCTTGTAATAATGTATCGCGGATCAGCCCCTCCTCAGTGGAACCGCAGATTTTTGTTAGACTCAAGTGTGGCTACCTAAACCACCTATACGGGTTGTGTTTGGTAGTAGCATAATAGGTCTTTACCTATGAAATTGCCGTTTTGTTTGAAAAAATTTAAACGAATTTTTGTCATGTATTTTTTATTTGTATTAATCGAAGTAATCACCCATGCAATCAATGCATCTTTGCCAACGCAGTGGCAGTTTATTGATGCCCTTCTTAAAGAAATCAGCTGGTCGGGAGGCAACAAATTCTTCAAAGGCATTTTGTACTGCCTCTCGGGTATTGAATTTTTTTCCCGCCAAGAAGTTATCCAAATTCTGGAAAAAGTAGTAGTCTGTAGGCGCAAGGTCTGGTGAGTAGGGCGGATGACGGAGAGCTTCCAACCCCAGTTCGTGCAACTTGGAGACCGTCTGCTGTGCAGTATGAGGTCACGCGTTGTCGTGCAGGAGCAGCGGAGACGAGCGATTGACCAATGCTGGTTGGAGATGTGCCAGCTTCTCCATCATTGTGTTCAGTTCTTCACAGTACACATCTGCAGTAATGCTCACCCCATTTGGTAAGAAGCTGTGATGAATCACACCGGCGCTAGACCACCAAACAGTGACCATCACTTTTCTAGGGGTAAGTTTTCGTTTAGGGCATTGTTTAGGTGCTGAACCAGGATCCAACCAACTTGCTGAGCGCTTGCGGTTATCAAACAGAATCCATTTTTCATCGCAGGTAACAATGCGGTTCAGAATTCCTTCATTTGTGTGTCTGTTGAGCAGTGCAAGGCACGTCTCGACGCGTACTTCGCGCTGGCGATCATTGAGTTCGTGGGGCACCCATTTGTCAAACTTTTTTAACTTGCCAATTTGACGCAAATGGACCAATATTGTTTTGACGCTAACATCGAAAGCTGCTGCTAATTCAGCCGTAGATTGTGTATCATCAGCTTCCACAATCGCCTTTAATTCGTAATTGTCGACCAAAGTCTTCGGACGACCGCGAGGTTCATTTTTCAGGTCGAAATTTCCAGAACGGAAGCGAGCAAACCAATAACAGGTGGTGCGTTGGTTTGTAGTGTTAGCTCCGTAAACGTCGTTGATGTTGCGTGCCGCTTGTGCCGCGTTGCTGCCACGACGGTACTCATATTCCATAATTACTCGAATTTTTAACGTATCCATGATGACGAAAAATATTGAAATGCGATGAAAATGTAACACTAATCAATAAACAAATGACTACTTTTGGAAAAAAAAATCCATGTTTTTAAAATAAAATTAATTTGAAATTAGAATTCTTAGCCAAACAAAAATTATTTTGATTTGAAATGGCCAGTACTGCAGAACGGCAATTTCATAGGTAAAGACCCAAAAGAAAGTGACGGCATGCGAGATAAACCAAGCTTAAGTTAAACCAGGTTTAACTATTTTTATTAATAAGGCGGCTACAGTGGAAGGTGTGGTAATATAATAACACACACACGCACACACGCACACACACACGCTGTACTCTAAGCAATTTTTTGTATTGTTATTAAATTGTAAATCCGTAATTGGCTGTAAGCTAAGTTTATATTCTTAGGATAAAACCTCAAGGGCTGTGGATTTTGTGAACAATAAATAAATAACGAAAATAAAAGGAAAACTATCACTAAGTAGGCTTTACAAGTTTACGAGTACCTAATAGTCGACCAACTTATAAAATGTACTTATTAAAATTATTTTCCTATACATAATGTATGGGAGCGCATGTCTTGAAATTTCAAGTATAAGTTTGTTTATTTTTTCAATAAAAATCATCATTAGGAGGCAGGTTAAGGCAGGGTGGGTAACCAGTTGAGTAAGTTAACATATTTTGATGGGCAATAGGGGATCGGACTGGGTCAAAATAATATGATTCTGTTTAGTCCGTAAGTTAGATTATCGAAAAATATTGAATACGTGTTTTTTGTTTTATCAAATCAATAAAAAATGACGAAGATAAAACGCGTCAAAGATCTTGGAGTGGGGCTTGAAACGTCACTTGTGTCGTCAAAATGTACTATCATATGACGTCACACGAGTTTTCGAAGCACTGTATCGTCTTCATTTTAAGTTTACGTGAAAAAAGAAAAAATACGTGTCCAATAATTTTTGGAAATCTATCTGACGGACTAATTAGTTTTTTTTTGTCCGATCCCCTATTACGGAACCCTACATTGTGCGTGGCCCGACATGCACTTGGCCGGTTTTTTAAATAATAATACCTACAATTAGCATCACTTTTACTACATTAGTACTTATAGTACATTAGTATAGTAGATAGGTACTCTATGCCTCCGAGTGCAAGAACATCAATGAAAGCTTTGTTTTTTAAAGAACACTTCTTTTTCACATCTGTGTCATCAATGCAGATCGAAAGTCGAAAAGTTAAAATTGCAGGTTTGCGAATTGAATGTCGGTCCGTGTGTCTGTCGCGCAGAAACTGCCGTTATGATGCTTAAAAACCTGCGTAGTGTAACAGTATGAAGTTCCAATGAAAAAACCCAAATGATTTCTAAATCATTTGGGTTTATGTGCATTGACCTTTTTACCCGACTGCGGCGAAGCCCAAACGGAGGGTTATTAACCTTCTAAAAAAGGAGGTTATATTTTCCACCAGCATTTATGTATGTGTGTTTGTGTATGTGTTTTTTTTTGTTTTTGTGTTTGTTTAACATTTGAGAGAGAGCAAGAGTTCTAAGGCCATCATTAAAGATGACCAGTTTGACTCAAAAGTCGGTAAATGGAACCGTGGCTCGGATCTAAAAAAAAATCTTGCTTACCTGATTAATAAAATCTGGATCATCTTTAAATCTCTGCAAGAGAATTTTCCCAAAATGGTACTTATCGCTTTCAATTCCAGTCTCTGAAACTATTCGCGATTGGATCTCACTCACATAGTTATCGATTAGTTCGTTTTTGAAGTAATATTCCGCCATAATAGAAAAACTATGAAGTGATATGAAGTTACACGTCTTGTTAACTATGACAACGCACTGCGGCTATCAAATAGTTTGTGATAAACTATATTTAGCCTAGCGTTAGACAGTGGCGAGTGTGGCGACTCCTCCCCTCGCCTATGTTGATATTCCGCTAGGGTTGTCAAAAGACTGGGATCTAACATTTGTACTCTATCTATAATATACATATAAAAGGAGAACTGACTGACTGACATAAATCAACGTACAGCCGAAACTACTGGGGCTAGGAATGTGAAATTTTTCACACGGCTTCCTATTATAATGTAGGGTAGCACTAAGAAGGGGTTTTTGGAAATTCAACCCCTATAAGGGAGTTAAATAGGAGATGAAAGTTTGAATGGAAAATCGTCATTTTTGTAGTTAAACCGACATCCACGCGGGCGAAGCCGTGGGCAAAAGCTAGTTTAAGCATAATATGCTTTTCGGTATACTATGTTAGAGTATAGTACATAAACCTTAAATTAAAAAATATATATTTTTCGGTTCGGTTAATATATGAAAAACATATTATTATGATCTACCAGTCGAATTGGGAGAACCTTTCCTTTTTTGAAGTCGGATAAAAATCAATAATCATGCTTGTCTGGTGGTCGCCACTGTTGAGTATGGTGTGTGATGAATAACTGTTGTTCGAATAAATGTTTATTTATATTTTCTCTGAAAAAATATTGGCAGCCCTACCAATTATTGTTCTAATGATGATACACATTTTG
Source organism: Diarsia dahlii (assembly GCA_949775195.1). Lineage (NCBI taxonomy): Eukaryota > Metazoa > Arthropoda > Insecta > Lepidoptera > Noctuidae > Diarsia > Diarsia dahlii. The sequence goes on along the minus strand of OX459210.1, from coordinate 4,889,693 downwards.
TGAGTAGGCTTACTAAAATGTTCGTAAAGATGAGTACACACTCCAAATAGTGTTTTATCTGTCAACTATTTTATTTTATGATGGCCGATGGGGCCGAAAAGTTTTGGAATGGCGACCGCGAACCGGGAGACGTTGCGTTGGAAGGCCTCCCATTAGGTGGAGCGATGACCTGGTCAAGGTTGCGGTGACCCGCTGGATGAGAGACGCACGGGACCGGTCAATGTGGCGACACCTGGGGGAGGCCTATGTCCAGCAGTGGACGTCTTTTGGCTGAAATGATGAATGATAATGATTTTATTTTGCGTTAAATCAACATTTTCTTCTGATTGTATTACGGACGTTTAATATAAATCAATTGCTCAGGGACTAGCTAGACGATTCCATGAATCACAGCGATGCAAAGCGATGATGGGATCAAAGACAGACAAACGTAACGCTTAAAAGGAATTGCGTTGCAAGTCGATCCACGACCTATGATCGTGAGCGTGACCATGGCGTGGCCGTAGAAATTTTAACAGTGTTGCATAGTTTGATATCAGTTTGTTTCTTATCAAAGCAAACATAGTCTTGGTGTTAATTTAAGTCTACTGTTATAAGAATAGAAAACAGTCAGTTACGTTTCTCTTTTTTTCGTGATGGCTTCTCTCAGGTCAATCCATGATCTGCGTTCGGTTTCCATCCAGGGCAGAAATATCAACTTGTAAACTAAGTGATAGCGCGCTAAGGGCATCTTCTGCGGTCCTCGGTTTAGGGGCGTCACTGGACAGGGCAACAAGGAGATAGGCTGGATCAGAGTGAATAATATCTCATTTGTCCTATAAAGCTTCATCATAATAATAATTATTATGCCTAGCATTTTCCCAACTACATATATTGTGCTCGCCTTCCAGTCTAACCGAATGCAGATAAATACTCCTGGCTGGGGGCCTTAATTTTTGAGGTCACCACAGGATTGTCCGGTTAAGCAGTATGTACCATACTCTCTGAGAGATGAACTGCGAGTGGCCCTTACAAAAAAAAAAAAAAGCAGCTAAATACCAATACCTACCTATTTTGTACGGAGTCCAACATTTTGGCATTCATCGTGTTAATTTGGTTTACATAGCTTCATTGCCTCGTTGGGCTAAGTATTCGCAAGTGCGACAGCTGAGCATGAGGTTCTGGGTTCGATTTCCGGGTAGGGCAAAGTGTTGTTCGGTTTCTCCATTAAGAATTTCTCAGTAGTAGCCACGGAGTCTGGATTTGTGCCCTGTTGATGGCAATAGGATGGGAATTTTTACATATATGGCTAAATGTAGGTGTGCTATTAGATATCTATACTACCTATACCTCTGCCTAACCCTTCGGAAAGTACAGGCATAGTGTAAAGTTTGTGTTTATTTCTAGCTTTATTGGCTTGAGTCGTATACCTAATTGTGATTAGATTAGTGTAGGTCGGTAATGTTCTATTCATACATCCAATAAACTAGTTCTATTACATTAAAGATATGCCTACATTAAAGAGACCAATACGATTATTATTTTGAGAAGCTCTTTCGGTTTTTAGCGTTGCGTTAGTAGTTGCGCACAAAATAGTAGATTTTGGTATCTGACTCCGGTTTATGGTTCTCCACTTGCAATTTATTTTCATAAAGGTACCTACAAAAAAAAAATACAATATTAACTCGACGAATTCTTTAAAAACAAATTTTGCTTAGGGAATGAAATATGAGAAGGTCAGAGTCGTCACGAAGTGGGAACTTCCAGAAGACAGGCGTCGTCGTTGAGGGAGGTCTAGCAAACGATGTCGTGATAGCTTGGATGGTGAAAGTCGAGTGAGTAATAAGGAGTAAATGTTAGAACAAGTGATGGAGCTCGTGGCTTAATAAGAACTGCCACTCAGGTCGATCTTTAGGTAAAGCTGTGCTTGCCTAGGTCGGTCTGTGGATTGGTGACCGCCCGACATACCGAGTTTCCTCCGTGCCTCGGAAAGCACGTTAAGCTGTTGGTCCCGGCTGCCATATATATAGATCTTTGGCAGTCGTTACAGGTAGTCAGTGACCTGAAATTCTGACATCCAGTCTTACCAAAGGGTATTGTATTACCTAGTATTAACTGGGTTGTGGAGGTCAGATAGGCAGTCGCTCCATGTAAAATACTGGTATTCAGCTGCCTCCGGTTAGAGTGGAAGCCGACCCCAATATAGTTGGGAAAAGGCTAGGCAGATGATGATGATAGAACAAGTGACGGCTGACAGCGAAGAAGAGAAGAAAATAACCTTTCTGGTTGACAGAATGGTATTAATGTGATCGTGGTTTAAATAAAACAATATGCATAAATTAATAATCGTTTTTATTATTTATACACAAGTATTTCAAATCATTCTGGTATTAAAATTTCATTCTCTTGGAAGAGTGAGGACCAATTCTTTAAGTACCTTCCTGTTAATCTTAGATGTGCTGGTTAGGGGAAGCTCTTTCATGAAGATCACACCGCCTCTTAGTTGCTTGCTGTCAGTCAGCGAGTCTGGAAAAATAAATTGAATTTTATTATGACTTGTTATACCACGCGGCATATAACTTGAACCTGCGCAGTAGTGGTTTTTTAGACGTCCCATACAAATCAAGCAGAGAACCTGCGCAGAACGACGCCATTTTGGGTCAAGTTATTTCCCTAGGAGTTTGCTGTTTTTTTGTTCAAGTATATTATTAGCATAGAAGAGCTACAACGTGGACTGCATCGTTGGTCGCAAGAACAACTGCTGAGCCTCAGTTCGATTCCTAGGTCAGGGAAAGTGATAATGGGGTAACCTAGAGGTAGTCGTTTCAGGTCTAGCTGTTAGTATCACACAAATATTATAAAGGCGAAAGTTTGTGAGTGTGTGACTGTGTGAGTGTGTGACTGTGTGAGTTTGTATGTTACTTCTTCATGCAAAAACTACTCAACGGATTTGGATAAAATTTGGTACACAGATAGTTTATAACCTGGATTAACACATAGGATAGTTTTCATCCCGATTTTATTTTCCTGTGGGATAATTTTCGAAATGCAGCGGGTGAAGCCGCTGGCAACAGCTAGTATTATATAAGTTTAAATGTTTGTAAACGCAACTACGCCAGAGGTCAAATTCTTAGAGTGGGGCAAAGTTAAAACAACACTTTTATTCACAGAACTTAGCCCCTAAGCCAACACTACTAATGCATAAGAGGTCTTAGCAACCACTACCTTTAACCAGGTCCGTGATCTCCTGTGCTGTAAGGTTACATCCAGGTTTGGGAACCACGCACGCCACGACCAGGTCTCCGTGCTCTCTGTCAGGTATACCTGTCACTGCCACGTGGAATACTCCAGGGTGTCTCAATATCACCGTCTCGATTTCCAATGGAGACACCTGCAATAATCATGCATAGTTGATATGAAAATGACGAAGGAGTAAAAAGGATTGGTATATATCAATGGAGACATCCTAAACTACTAAGCACATCCTAAACTACTGCTTAAGCCGGATATAGTCCTATTATACATTTTTAGGGTTCCGTAGTCAACTAGGAACCCCTATAGTTTCGCCATGTCTGTCTGTCCGTCTGTCCGTCCTCGCTTAATCTCTGTGACCGTTAGCACTAGAAAGCTGAAATTTGGTACCAATATGTGTATAAATCACGCCGACAAAGTGGTAAAAAAAAATTGAAAAAAATGTTTTATTAAGGTAGTAGGTAAAGTAAAGTGGGAAGTGATTTTTTTTTAAGTTTCAACCCTAACGTGTGATATATTGTTGGAAAGGTATTTAAAAATGAATAGGGGTTTACTAAAATCATTTTTTGATAATGTCAATAATTCGGAAATAATCGCTCCAAAAGTAAAAAACATGTGTCCCCCCCTCTAACTTTTGAACCATAAGTTTAGAAAATATGAAAAAAATCTGAAAAGTAGAATTTTATAAGGACTTTCTAGGAAAATCATTTTGAACTTGAATGGAAACAGTTTTTGTACAAAAGAGACAAAAAGTTGTACAAAATAATTTCTGGACTAAGTTTGTAGTATAATCGTATATGCAAGCATTTTTTTTAACTTCGTTTACATTATTTTATTATCCTGAACGTATCTTTTTTCAAACAAAAAAAGTATTATCACTACGGAACCCTACACTGAGCGTGGCCCGACACGCTCTCGGCCGGTTTTTTTAAATAACTCTTTCACAGGTTTAAATAAACCTAGAACTGGCATGTTGGTATATTACTAACAGAATGTAATTGTTTTGCAATTTTAGGCTTTATTTATTAAACATACGACTGTCATTACATTACGGGTATTTCTGTTGTCATTGTCACAATTCATATGGGTTGGGCGAAGCATTGTCTTCTTCTTCCATACTTCTCAATTACACTTCATCTCATCAGACACCTCCTTTTTACCCGACTACGGCAAAGCCAAAAGGAAGGGTAATGATTTTGGCAGTCTGTGTATGTATGTTTGTAAGTATGTTCCACCGTAGCGCCTAAACCACTGAACGGATTTTAATAAATGAGGTGTCAATAGATTTGTTAGAATAGCCCGGGTGACTTAAGCGATATAATAAATTTTATAAATTCTAATTATGACGGAATTTAATTGTCAAAACTTACCTCAAAAAATTTAAATCAAACCAAAAAACAACATGATTATTTGATGATTTTTAATCATAACATGTTTGATATCAAATGAAAGGTCTTGGCGAGCACATTACAAATATGTATATCATATTATAGTTATAGTCATTATATACGTTTAGATTACGGTCAAACAGTTCTTGCAGTCTAGTCTGTGTTATTTATGCATATATGTATTATGTAAATAACACACCAATATTTTATTCGTAGTCGGGTTTTAGATTTTATTTGCTATTATCATCTTTTACCATTTACATAGCACACTCTTATACCTACCTATCAATATTCAAACTTTCCTCACGACATTTTTTTTTTGATATCTTCCTAATAATACAAAGGTCCTCACCTGGTGGTTCCTGTACTTCAACAATAACTTGTATCGCTCCACAAAGAACAGGTTCCAGGACTCATCCCTGTATAAGATGTCACCAGATTTCAGCCAGCCGTCTTCTGTTAACGTCTCCTTCGTCACCTCTGGGTTGTTGTGGTATCCCTGGAAATATGCATTGTTTATATGATGCCATGATGCCATCTAGCCGAGCCGATAGCATTCGCTGACTTTCTATAGAATGTCAAGAGCTTTGTATATAAAAGATATAATAAGATAGGTACTGTCCAACACAACTGATCAGAACCTTATTATTTTCCGGGGTGGAAAATCTGCACAATTTAATGTCCTCCACCCGGGCGAGAGAGAGTCAGACTCTAACCGACTAAGAACTACCTCGGTGTTCCCTTCCCACACTTGCACCGGGCATCATAGGAACTAGTGGACCTTCTACGATCCCCAGGCAGACCTCAGGCACAGATAATATAATACTAGCGTACCTCAGGCAACAGGCAGGCAGGCGATCCCTGCGTCTGCAGGTCTCCTCAAGTCCGCCAGGAGAGTGACTTGAGTGTATATGATCTGAGTTTTTGCCCTAAATCTAAACCCAAAGTTAAAGTAACAAAAAATGTGTACAGCTACAATAATGAAGGCAGCCCTTGTAATGTTACCTGAAAAGGACAGAATCGATCCTATTCAGTCATCATCTGCCTTGCCTTTTCCCAACTAAGTTGGGTCTTCCAGTCTAACCGGATGTAGCTGAATACCAGTATTTTACATGAAGCGGCTGCCTATCTGACCTTCAAAATCTACTTAGTACCGGTACTGGGTAAAACAATACTCCTTGCTAGGACAGAAGACTGGTTGTCAGAGTTTCGGGCCGCTGACTAACTGTAACGACTGTCAAAGATCTTCACAAATGAAAATCTTTCTATTTTGTTTTACTCGATCAAAGTAATAAAATAAAAATCTTACTTTGAACACGGTTGGCCCTCTTAACCATAGTTCTCCTGTGACGTTAGGCTCGGTGACTTCTTTATTGGTCTCAGGATCTACTAACTAAAACAAAAAATAAACAATGTATTAACGTAAAAATGTGGGTATACTATTACTATTAGGTACACCTGTGCCTTATTCTATCTTGGAAAAATGATTACTTACTTTCAATTCCAAACAGCCAATGGGTCTACCACAGGAACCCGGTGCCGGCGGGAAGTCGTGTTGAACAGCCAGTCCACTGATCTCACTCAAGCCATACATGACATACACATCATTGACCTTTAAAGCTTCCTAGAAAAAAGGAATGTATGAATTTACAGAGGTTTAGAAACCAAAGAGATATAGCACAGGACATAAACTATCCTATAAGGAACATTTTTGTTCCTTTAGCCTATTTTGCCGAATTCTACTCTTCTCTCCGTGCGGAACGGTTATTACCCAAAGTCATCAATCATCATCTGCCTAGCTATTTCCCAAGTATGTTGGGGTCGGCTGCCAGTCTGACGGGATGCAGCAATACCTGAATTTGATGTCGGCTTTACTGAATTTCTTTTCAACATAGAAGACTAGATAACTTACCTTCACTTCACTGATGATCTCTTGCGTAACAGCACTGCCGCCTAAAATGACGGTTTCGAAGCAAGTAAAGTCACATTTAGCACTTGTCATCATTGTCGTCATCATATTAGGACTAGTAGCGATGTAGGTCGGCTGTGGAAATAAAGAATGCTAAGGCGAGAAGAATAAATGGCTGTAGGGGATTGATGATATATGAATCATAACATGGATCATAATATGGGTTATAATATGGATCATGATATGAATCATAACATGAATCATAATATGCATCTGGCATCATAGTAGTGATTATGGATCATCATATGAATCATAACATGGATCATAATATGAATCAGAACATGGATCATAATATGAATCGTAATTCGTAAGATGAATCGTAATATAAATCATAAAATGAATCGTAATCAGGAATCATACTATGAATCGTAATATGAATCATAATAAAGATCATAATATGAATCATGATATGAATCATAATATGAATCGTAATATGAATCATAACATGAATCAGAATATGAATCAGAACATGAATCGTAATATTAATCGTAATATGAATCATAAAATGAATCATAATATGCATCTGGCATCATAGTATGGATCAAGATATAAATCATAATATGAATCATAATATGAATCGTAATATGAATCATATCATGAATCAGAATATAGATCATAATATGAATCAAAATGAATCATAATATGCATCTGGCATCATAGTATGGATCAAGATATGATTCATAAATAAATCATAATATAAATCATAATTAATAATATAATAATAATAATAATATTTATTTCATAACAAAAATTACACAATAACATGTTACATGACTGGATAGGCTTAGTATACATTTTAAATTATGGAATCCTCTGTTGCCGAACTAGGACGGATCCTGTATCTCGGCAAGCAGCGCCATCCCCTAACAGATTACACTACAAATTTAAAGCCAAACTAGACATACAACTTGCTTCCATAAAAGATAATAAAATTTATGATATAAATTAATTAATTATTCCTAAAATTTACATTTAATATAGCTAGCTCATATTGCATTCAATAAAACAAATATTAATATAATTTATACAAATAATAAAATTGGAATTGATCACTATTAAAAGAAGGATAATTATAACGTAAGATTTAAGTACCGCATAATTTTATAGGTGTTTTTGTGTATCTGTGTGTGTGGGTGTGTGTGTGCCTGTGGGTATGTGAATCTTTGTGTAGGTATGTGCTTTTGTGCGTGTTGTACCGAAAACCAACTGTAAAGCGTCTACTAATTTTGAATTCTTAGAAGGTCTTCAGTTTCCTCATAAGAAAGACTAAGGAGATAGGCATGAATTCTCTTCTTACAGTGCATTTTATTTAGTTGATAGATGTTTAAAATTTTGTTTATTTTGTTGTACATGAGGGGGGCTATAAAAGTAAAGAATCTTTTTATGAACGCTGTTTTTGGTTTGTACGACCGGGAGCAAACTTCATGTTTCCTACGCTTATTTATTGTAGTAGGGTCGTATACTATTGAGCAGTGCTGCTTAAGGATAACTGTTTCAATGAAAATTTGTCTTACGGTTGTCACTTGACAGTACTGATATAGGTCAGTTGTTGGAAACAGTATTGGTTTAAAAGTTGAAACTTTTAAAATGGCACGTTGTGCGACTTCCAAACTCTTTAAAGTAGTTTTTGGGGCGCCCCCCCACGAGGAGATACAGTAAGTTATGATAGATTGACACATCGCATAGTATATTTGTTTTAAGAGACTCGCATCTGTTATGTGTCTTAGGTTTTTGAAAACATAAATGAGTTTGCGAACTCTGGATGCTAGAATTTTTATGTGTTGCTTAAAACTGAGATGACTGTCAACTGTAATACCGAGATATTTTATAGTCTTCACGCGTTCCAGCGGTTCACAACTGCAGTTATTTCTACTGCTACACTTATGAGGAAATATTTGAAGTGTCTCGCTAATATCCGGGTTATTTCGAATAGAAAAAGTTAGATATTTAGTTTTCTCCGTATTTAGAGTCAACACATTATCAAACAGCCAATGTTGTACCACATCAAAACCATTTTGGGCAGCATCAAAGACCTCATTCCAGGTATTAGCGGAGAAAAGTAGAGCGGTGTCATCTGCGTAAGAGATTACTTCACAATTTGGTATACTTAAGTTTGTGAGGTCATTGATGTATACGAGAAATAGAGTAGGTCCCAAAATGCTGCCCTGTGGAATTCCAAACGATACAGGGAGTTCATTGCTGCAATGGTTATCGACTCGTACAAGCTGATAACGCTCGGACAGGTAGCTTACAAAAAGCTTAAGCTGTGCACCACGTACACCAAGGTTTTCTAGCTTCTGTATTAGGATCGGAACAGAAATAGTGTCAAAGGCTTTAGCGAGGTCTAAAAAGACCGATAGACACTTCTGTCCTTTATCCAGTTTTGTGGTTAGGTGTGTAGTTAGCCTAAGCACAGCCTGATCAGTCGACCTGCCCGCGCGAAAACCAAACTGATTTTCTGAGAGAAGCTTGTTCGTCTCGAGATAGTTGACAAGTCTAGTATTAATAATCTTTTCTAGTATTTTGGACAAAGATGGCAGGATCGATATTGGTCTATAATTAGTAAAAGTTTTTTTATCACCACCTTTGTCTATCGGACGAACAACAGATTTTTTAAGTGCTTGAGGAAAGGTGCCTGTTTCGAGACATAGGTTGAAAATAAATGTTAGTGGCGGGACAATGAAGTTTTTAAATTGTTTTAATAGTTTGTTAGAGATGTTGTCCCAGCCAACCGAACATTCAGTCCTCAGATTACTAATGTGCCGAGCTACTTCTTCCTCTGTAGTCTCTATTAAGTAGAAAGAGTGTAAGGAGGGTTTATTTTCTGGATTACCAACTATGTGCTTGTCATCATCGAGACTGCGTGAGTTAATAATTTTCTCAGCCAGTGACCGTCCTACGCTTACGAAGTAATCATTCATTGCATTTACAGTCAACTGAGGAGATTGACAGACTTTTAATAACTCGGTTGGAGGATGGTTATCTTTTTTAGTATTAGTGACGCTCTTTATCACATTCCATAATTTTTTAGGGTTGCTTCTAGCCAATTCAACCTGATTTTTATCGTAAGCTCTTTTTAATTTTTTTAGTATTTGGTTACAATAATTTCTGTAGCGAGTATAGGTAACTTTCGAAATCTTGTTACTCGGGGACCTTTTGGATTCCTGATGTAACCTATCCCGATGTTTAATGCATCTCAGTAAGCCCGGCGTGATCCAAGGTTTTATAATTTTTTTACGTCTTGGGTGGGTTATTGAGTTCGTGTTCTTTTGTAACGCCGATTGTATGTTAGTTATAAGATAATTTAGGGCAATTTCTGGATCTTTTGTTTGGAATATTGGATCTATATCAATATTGTGGATGTCTATACTGAGGCTGTCTTCATCTATCTTTTTTATTGTTGATGGGATGCAATGACGTGGTTGCTTTAGATCCATGTGTATTAGAACTGGATGGTGGTCTGTCAGATTCGTTTGCGGTACAAGAGTAATACACGCATTTTTGGTTTTAACTAGAATGTGATCAAGACATGTACCACTTGCATCACGAGTGACCTCAGTGTGTGCTGGCAAGAGACCATGAGAAGCAGCCAAAGTAAGATATTTCTCTCCGAGAAGGTCAATTTTGTTAGTGTTGATTGCAATATTCATGTCACCAATTACAATTACATTATTAAACGATTTTATGTCAGTCAAAATATTATTCAGTGATTCAATAAAAGTGTCTATATTTTTGTAAGATGGAGATCGATATAAAGAAACAATTGCTAAGTCATGATCTTTTTTAAGCACAACGCAGTTACCCTCTTCGAAGTTAGGCTCCTCAACAGCGAACGTTAGTTGTTCTCTGTAGTACACGACGACACCATCGTTTTGTTTGCGGTTTCTCACAGAGGCAAACGATCTGTAACCTGTTAATACAGGTACAAAGCTAACATTTTGAAGCCAGCATTCCGTAAGCACAAGCACGTCACATTGAACCTTAAGCCTTTGTAACATTGCTTCCAAACCCAAAAAATTGCAGCTTATGCTGCGTATGTTCTGTGTTAAAACGTTGAACCCATTCTTTGTTGCTGTTAATAGTTCAGAACAATTGTCCAGATCACAAGATATAGCCTTAGAGACAGTCAAATTATCAATATTTTTTGCTAAGTCAATCAGATTATCGAATTTTAAATAATAGTAAATATATGTCAAAGAAACTAGAGCTAAATTGTTTAAAGCAGTCGGATGGAAGAAGCGACGAAGTATGGTTTTCGGCAAGTACAAGTATGTGTGGTTTGTGTGGAGTATTTGTTATTGTGTGATGAAGTGAGTTTATGTGTATGTATGAAAAAAGTACAAATGGTTTTCTATGCGGTCTTAACATGCAAGCAAGATTATTTTGATACAATAAATTATTACAAACAAGCGAGGTAGTTTTAACAAGATTAAGTTGGTACACAATTATAATATGAATCATAAAATGAATCGTAATATTAATCATAATGTAGATCATAATTCATAGTATGGATCACGATATGAATCATAATATGAATCGTAATATGAATCGTAAAATAAATCATAATATGCATCTGGCATTATAGTATGGAATATGGATCAAGCTATGAATCGTAATATTAATCATAATGTAGATCATAATTCATAGTATGGATCACGATATGAATCAGAATATGAATCGTAATATGAATCGTAATATGAATCATAATATGCATCTGGCATCATAGTATGTATCAAGATATGATTCATAATATGAATCGTAATATGAATTATAATATGAATCATAATATAGATCAAAGTATGGATCATGATATGAATCATAATATGAATCGTAATATGAATCATAATATAGATCATAGTATGTATCATAATATGCATCGTAATAGGAATCATACTATGAATCATAATATGAATCATAATATGCATCTGTTATCATAGTATGGATCAAGATATAAATCATCATATGAATCATAACTTGAATCATATTATGAATCGTAATATGAATCATAATATGCATCTGGCATCATAGTATGGATCAAGATATAAATCATAAAATGAATCGTAATATGACTCGTAATAAGAATCTTAATATGAATCGTAATATGAATTGCATTATGAATCGTAATATGAATTGTAATATTAATTGTTATATGAATTGCAATATGAAACAAGATATAAATCATAATATGAATCATAACATGAATCATAATAGGAATCGTAATATGAATCATAATATGAATCGTAAGATGAATCGCAATATGAATCATAAAATTAATCGTAATTAGGAATCATACTGTGAATTATAATATGAATCATAATATAGATCATAGTATGGATCATGATATGAATCATAATATGAATCGTAATAGGAATCATAAAGTGAATCATAATATAGATCATGATATGAATCTAAGTATGAATCGTAATAGGAATCATACTATGAATCGTAATATGAATCAGAATATGAATCGTAATATGAATCTTAAAATAAATCATAATATGCATCTGGCATCATAGTATGGATCAAGCTATGAATCATAATATGAATCGTAATATGCATCTGGCATCATAGTATGGATCAAGATATGATTCATAATATGAATCGTAATATGAATTATAATATGAATCATATTATAGATCATAGTATGGATCATGATATGAATCATAATATGAATCGTTATATGAATCATAATATGAATCGTAATATGAATTGTAATATGAATCGTTATATGAATTGTAATATGAATCGTAATATGAATTATAATGTGAATCGTAATATGAATCATAATATGCATCTGGCATCATAGTATGGATCAAGATATAAATCATAATATGAATCATAACATGAATCATAATAGGAATCGTAATATGAATCATAATATGAATCGTTAGATGAATCGTAATATGAATCATAAAATTAATCGTAATTAGGAATCATAATATGAATTATAATATGAATCATAATATAGATCATAGTATGGATCCATGATATGAATCATAATATGAATCGTTATCGTATTGTAATCATAAAATGAATCATAATATAGATCATAGTATGGATCATGATATGAATCTAAGTATGAATCGTAATAGGAATCATACTATGAATCGTAATATGAATCAGAATATGCATCTGTTATCATAGTATGGATCAAGATATAAATCATCATATGAATCATAACTTGAATCGTAATATGCATCTGGCATCATAGTATGGATCAAGATATGATTCATAATAGGAATCATACTATGAATCGTAATATGAATCAGAATATGCATCTGTTATCATAGTATGGATCAAGATATAAATCATCATATGAATCATAATATGAATCGTAATATGCATCTGGCATCATAGTATGGATCAAGATATGATTCATAATATGAATCGTAATATAAATTATAATATGAATCATATTATAGATCATAGTATGGATCATGATATGAATCATAATATGAATCGTTATATGAATCATAATATGAATCGTAATATGAATTATAATGTGAATCGTAATATGAATCATAATATGCATCTGGCATCATAGTATGGATCAAGATATAAATCATAATATGAATCATAACATGAATCATAATAGGAATCGTAATATGAATCATAATATGAATCGTTAGATGAATCGTAATATGAATCATAAAATTAATCGTAATTAGGAATCATAATATGAATTATAATATGAATCATAATATAGATCATAGTATGGATCCATGATATGAATCATAATATGAATCGTTATCGTATTGTAATCATAAAATGAATCATAATATAGATCATAGTATGGATCATGATATGAATCTAAGTATGAATCGTAATAGGAATCATACTATGAATCGTAATATGAATCAGAATATGCATCTGTTATCATAGTATGGATCAAGCTATGAATCATAATATGAATCGTAATATGCATCTGGCATCATAGTATGGATCAAGATATGATCATATGAATCGTCATATGAATTATAATATGAATCATATTATAGATCATAGTATGGATCATGATATGAATCATAATATGAATCGTTATATGAATCATAATATGAATCGTAATATGAATTGTAATATGAATCGTTATATGAATTGTAATATGAATCGTAATATGAATTATAATGTGAATCGTAATATGAATCATAATATGCATCTGGCATCATAGTATGGATCAAGATATAAATCATAATATGAATCGTTATATGAATCATAATAGGAATCGTAATATGAATCATACTATGAATCGTAATATGAATCAGAATATGCATCTGTTATCATAGTATGGATCAAGATATAAATCATCATATGAATCATAACTTGAATCATAATATGAATCGTTATATGAATCATAATATGAATCGTAATATGAATTGTAATATGAATCGTAACATGAATTGTAATATGAATCGTAAAATGAATTATAATGTAAATCATAACATGAATCATAATATGAATCATAATATAAATCATAAAATGAATCGTAATATGACTCGTAATAAGAATCTTAATATGAATCGTAATATGAATTGCATTATGAATCGTAATATGAATTGTAATATTAATTGTTATATGAATTGCAATATGAAACAAGATATAAATCATAATATGAATCGTAAGATGAATCGCAATATGAATCATAAAATTAATCGTAATTAGGAATCATACTGTGAATTATAATATGAATCATAATATAGATCATAGTATGGATCATGATATGAATCATAATATGAATCGTAATAGGAATCATAAAATGAATCATAATATAGATCATGATATGAATCTAAGTATGAATCGTAATAGGAATCATACTATGAATCGTAATATGAATCAGAATATGAATCTTAATATGAATCTTAAAATAAATCATAATATGCATCTGGCATCATAGTATGGATCAAGCTATGAATCATAATATGAATCGTAATATGCATCTGGCATCATAGTATTGATCAAGATATAAATCATAATATGAATCATAACATGAATCATAATAGGAATCGTAATATGAATCATAATATGAATCGTTAGATGAATCGTAATATGAATCATAAAATTAATCGTAATTAGGAATCATAATATGAATTATAATATGAATCATAATATAGATCATAGTACGGATCCATGATATGAATCATAATATGAATCGTTATCGTATTGTAATCATAAAATGAATCATAATATAGATCATAGTATGGATCATGATATGAATCTAAGTATGAATCGTTATATGAATCATAATATGAATCGTAATATGAATTGTAATATGAATCGTTATATGAATTGTAATATGAATCGTTATATGAATTGTAATATGAATCGTAATATGAATTATAATGTGAATCATAATATGAATCATAACATGAATCATAATAGGAATCGTAATATGAATCATAATATGAATCGTTAGATGAATCGTAATATGAATCATAAAATTAATCGTAATTAGGAATCATAATATGAATTATAATATGAATCATAATATAGATCATAGTACGGATCCATGATATGAATCATAATATGAATCGTTATCGTATTGTAATCATAAAATGAATCATAATATAGATCATAGTATGGATCATGATATGAATCTAAGTATGAATCGTAATAGGAATCATACTATGAATCGTAATATGAATCAGAATATGCATCTGTTATCATAGTATGGATCAAGATATAAATCATCATATGAATCATAACTTGAATCATAATATGAATCGTTATATGAATCATAATATGAATCGTAATATGAATTGTAATATGAATCGTAACATGAATTGTAATGTGAATCGTCAAATGAATTATTATGTGAATCATAACATGAATCATAATATGAATCATAATAAGAATCTTAATATAAATCATATTATGAATCGTAATATGAATCATAATATGCATCTGGCATCATAGTATGGATCAAGATATAAATCATAAAATGAATCGTAATATGACTACAAAATAAATCGTTATAATCGTTTATGTACAAAATAAATTCAATTCATATTAATAGTAATATGAATTGTAATATTTATCGTAATATGAATTGTTATAATAATTGTTATATGAATTGTAATATGAATCGTAATATGAATTGCATTATGAATCGTAATATGAATTGTAATATTAATTGTTATATGAATTGCAATATGAATCGTAATATGAAACAAGATATAAATCATAATATGAATCATAACATGAATCATAATAGGAATCGTAATATGAATCATAATATGAATCGTAAGATGAATCGTAATAAATAAATAAATAGTAAATATATATATTGAATGATAATAAATAATATGATAATTAATCGTAATTAGGAATCATACTATGAATTATAATATGAATCATAATATAGATCATAGTATGGATCATGATATGAATCATAATATGAATCGTAATAGGAATCATACTATGAATCGTAATATGAATCAGAATATGAATCGTAATATGAATCTTAAAATAAATCATAATATGCATCTGGCATCATAGTATGGATCATGATATGAATCATAATATGAATCGTTATCGTATTGTAATCATAAAATGAATCATAATATACACACATCAAAAGTGTCTAGGGATCAACATATATTTTTGCAATAACTTTTCTCCTGATTGATATTAATTAAAATTTTCTTTAAGGATTCATCAAATAAAGTGTTTTCGTTTGTCACAGTAACGATAAACCAAGTCACCTTTGCATTAATAAAGAAATTTGCCATTTTCCTAATAAAGGGATTTTTGACATTTGAACCACTAACATTAAAGTTCGAAAAAAGACTGAAATAACAGTTTTCTTTAAAATTTTATTGAGTTACCCAATAACTTAAACAATTAATAATCCGTGTTTCTACCGCGAACACTAACAACACAAGAACATTGGTTTGGCATACTCAAAATGAGTTCATCCAAATCACGCTGTGGAATGGCCGCCCATGTTCGTTGCAACAACAAAAAAAGGTCTTCTTGCGACTGGATACCCTCCATATTCGGCAGAGCTCTTCTCTGTAGCATATCCCATGCATGCTCAATCGGGTTCAAGTCTGGCGACAGGACATTGATGTTAGCTGCGGCGAGAGTCTGTCTTACAACTCTTGCGCGTGTGCGGTCGTGCATTATCATGCATTAACAGAAATAAGGGACCGATTTGCACTTGTAGAGGAACGATGACGTCTGATACAATCGTCTCAGCATACATTTGAGCGTTGAGGTTGCCTCTGATCCAAATCAACTCAGTTCTTCCGCCGATCCAAATACCCGCCCATACCATGATGGTTCCACCACTATAAGGATGGACTTCCTGGCAGGATTTTAATCGCTGTTGGCGTCCAGGGGTTCTCCAGTGTCGTATACGTCTTGTATCCGGTCTCATACCAAAACGAGACTCATCAGAAAAGCACACGAAACGCATTGTTCTTCTGCCCAATTTCTGTGTTCAAGAGCCCATTGATATCGAATCCTACGATTGTGCATTGCTATAGGTGGTACCCGTAGCGGTCTTTGGGAATGAAGGTTCACTTCATGCAAGCGGTTTCTGACTGTTTGGTCGCTAATTAAGTTCCCTGAAGAGTGATGAAGCCTCACGGCTAACATCATGGCGGTTATTGTTGGAGCTCTTCGAGTTAAGATTTGAATGTATCGGTTTTGTCTCCGTGTGGTGCAGCGATACCGTCCTCCATGGCGCTCAGCCACGGTACCAGTGCTTCGGTAACGTGTCCAAAGTCGACTGATAACACTCTGACTTGTATTCAGAGCTAAAGCCACAGTACGTTGCCGGGAACCAGCTTCTATCATTCCCACGGCTCTGAGCATTTCTTCCCTGCTTAAATGACGTTGCCGCTCCATAATAACGTTGGTTTTAATCAGAAAAATGTGTTATTTCAGTCTTTTTTTCGAACTTTAATGTTAGTGGTTCAAATGTCAAAAATCCCTTTATTAGGAAAATGGCAAATTTCTTTATTAATGCAAAGGTGACTTGGTTTATCGTTACTGTGACAAACGAAAACACTTTATTTGATGAATCCTTATAGAAAATTTTAATTAATATCAATCAGGAGAAAAGTTATTGCAAAAATATATGTTGATCCCTAGACACTTTTGATGTGTGTAGATCATAGTATGGATCATGATATGAATCTAAGTATGAATCGTAATAGGAATCATACTATGAATCGTAATATGAATCAGAATATGAATCGTAATATGAATCTTAAAATAAATCATAATATGCATCTGGCATCATAGTATGGATCAAGCTATGAATCATAATATGAATCGTAATATGAATCATAATATGCATCTGGCATTATAGTTTGGATCAAGATATGATTCATAATATGAATCGTAATATGAATCATATTATAGATCATAGTATGGATCATGATATGAATCATAATATGAATCGTTTATAGATTTGGCCTGTTTACTGGCCTATTGACTGGCCTGTTGGTCTAGTGGTTAGTGACCCTAACTGCTATGCCGGAGGTCGTGGGTTCGATTCCCACCCAGGACAAATGTTTGTGTGATGAGCACGATCATTTGTTCTGTGTCTGGGTGTAATTTATCTATAATATGTATGTATTTAGAAATATATAAGTATGTTTATCAGTTGTCTAGTACCCATAACACAAGCTCTGCTTAGCTTGGGACTAGATGGCGTTGTGTGATAGTTGTGGAATATTATTATTATTATTATTATTATTATAGATCATAGTATGTATCATGATATGAATCATAATATGAATCATACTATGAATCATAATATGAATCATAATATGCATCTGTTATCATAGTATGGATCAAGATATAAATCATCTTATGAATCATAACTTGAATCATAACATGAATCGTTATATGAATCATAATATGAATCGTAATATGAATTGTAATATGAATCGTAATATGAATTGCAATATGAATCATAATATGGATCATAATATAGATCATTATATGAATCAGAATATGAATTATAACATGGATCATAATATGAATCGTAACATGAATCGTAATATGAATCATAATATGAATCGTACTCAGAATCATAATATGCATCTGGCATTATATGAATCATAATATGAATCGTAATATGAATCGTAAAATGAATCATAAAATGAATCATAAAAAGGTAGCACTCCGGGAGTGCCGGCAGAAGTGAAAACTTCAATATTAACTTTCAAACTCGCGCTTTTTCGATCAGCATCACGTGACCCTGACGCGAGTTTGAAAGTTTTTACCCATACAAAAAAAGTGCTCAGCGCCGCTAAAGAAGTTTTCACTTCAATAATTATGAATCATAAAATGAATCATAACATGAATCTTACTATGAATCATAATGCTTTCAACTTTTAGCCAAAAGACATTCACACCACAAGTGTCTTTCCGTGGGGGGTCCATATTGGCTCACCTAAAGTTCTTTACCCGAAATTGTTCTTCCTAACGATTTGTAATCCGAATGCACTCTTCCTAAAATTTTTCATTCTAAAGTTTTCATTCATACTATTTGTAGTGCTACCGACGATGTTCATAACACTCATGTTTCCGAAAATTGCAATTCAGAATATCATTAGTGTAAAAAATTTTAAACTCCTACTGTCTTTTATCCTAACGCTTTTATTCCTAAACATAATTACCATAATATTTTCACTCATACAACTGTTTAGAATGATTAAAGGTCGTTTCACTGATTTTTGTCTTGAAATGAAATAATTGAATGAAATTCAGGTCAGAGTGTCGTCTTGGAAACTACACTATGAAAAAAATACTAAGAAAAATTTCGCGACCAATTTCGAGGTAGCGCTCGCCGGCCGCTGCCGCGGCACCGCTCGCTTCGCTCGCTCGGCTCGCGCGTAGTTGGTCACAGTTCTAACCTAACCTAACCTATGGATATTTTTGCATAGTATATAAGGTCCCATTAAAATAGGTTGACAAATTTTAACACAGCGTTTAGTAAGCCTAACTAAAGACAACTAAAAAATAACACTATATAGTGAGTTTATTATGACTTAAAATAATAAATTGCCGGCACTCTAGAACAAACTCATCCTATAAAAGTAGGTATTTTAATGTCTTTTTCTTATATATTTTTTTACTATTGTCCTTATTTTAGCGGTCTGAATGATTTCTAAAATTTCGTCCACCTATTTAAATGGGACCTTTTATTATACTGATTATTATGAATAAAAAGTAATTTAAACAAAAAAGATATGACTTTGAATAATAGTGTAAAAGATGGTTATGTTGAGAAAATATAGGAAAACAAATAATAGTGTAATAGATGTTTATTGCTACTGACATTATGAAGTTGAATGCTTCGGAATTAAAACATTAGAGACAGAGTAGTTAGGAATTGCGATTGTTAGGGATGAAAAATGTTAGGAAGAACATTTTCGGATTTCCAATTATCGGAGTTGAAATTTTAGGTGAACTTTGGCGCACCCTTCCGTGGGCCTTTCCTAAATGTTACTATATCAACCATGTTCCCATAGCGTAGAAAGGCCTACCAGCCTTAATACGCTGCGCCTTTCAGTACACGATCACTGCTCCAGAACCTTTCAATTTCATCAGCCTATCTTTGTTGATCATCATTAACCAGCTCCTCAGCTGTGTGTGTGTGTGCTGTGTGTCAGTGGCTTAATGATGACGGCCCTAATTTGCTTATTTTTGGTCATTGGTGGTAATCCAAGCAGATTATATGGCAATTTATTTCAACGCCATTGTTTGGAAAACGGTGAAGGAAAACATCGTGAGGAAACCATCATGCCCTAACCCAATGGGCCAGCTCACTCCCCTTCTCTATAGACTAGGAGACTAGCGTCTAGTTGGAACATTATTGTCTGGTAATAAACCAACGAGCAATTGAAATCATACCCTATATTTATTAACGAGATCCGCGAAATGAGCCGGAGTGAGGGCTGATGATGTCTGCAGGCGCGTATACTTCATGACTGGAGAGAACAGGTAGTGGAAGCCAGCTGACAGCCACTGCGCTGGTGAGACCACTATCACCATCCTTGTTGGCGTCGGGAACTTGGAGAAACTTCCCCTGATGAAAAGAATAAAGCATATTCGAGGTTTTCATCATAGTAAGGGTTCCCTTCCGATTTGTCTCTGGAAAGCGAGGTACATGACATGGTGAGGGTAAAAGAGACTCGAGGTACGTTTATAGGTCTTAGTTTCCACGATACCGTACCATTTACGGGTCGTAGTGGTATCGATCATTGGTTGAGATCCACATCACGTCACTTGTTTCTCCGTTTTACTCGTCGGGGCTTTGATAGAAACGTGACTGTTTTAGAAGTAGAACAGAGACTTTCGAGGGCTAGGCCCAGTTTGCATGCCCACTGTACGAAAAAACTTCATAGTAGTTCAAATATTGGGATTCTTTTAGCGTAAACTTATCGTCACGTCCTAGATCTTGAATGATGAATAGCAGGTTAGAATCACTTACGACATATAAGGCAATGAAATAGTTAAGTTCTTGTGTGTAAGCATGGCCGTTTTAGGCGTTCCTGTGGTTCCACTGGTTGAAGTTAGATACGCTACGGTATCCGCCGGGTCCAAGTCAGTTGGTCTGTAAAAGATTCAAGATTTAATTAATATCCATAGAAGTTAATCAGTCAGCGAACAATGAAGAGAGCTACTCGGAGTTTCTTTATGAGAAAATTTTCCGAAAAACCAGGGTCACTAGTAAACTGGTGGCTCTAAGCATGCTACATCACTCGAAAAACCGACAACCGATGGGGAAGAAAAGTGTTTTGTTAGTTGGTAGCCCTCCCACCAAGTGGACCAACGACATCGCCAGAGTCGCGAGCAACCGGTGGATACAATCGGCAGGTTGCCGTTCGTAATGGCTTTCTATGGGGGACGCATTTGTTCAACAGTGGACGTCTTCTGGCTAATGATGATGTCGCGTTCATGATCTCAGAGTCTCAGACACGCCTCAGTACCGTTGCGTCGCGACACGTAGCACGCTCAAAGCAATGTGTTGTCTCCGCAGTCGCTATCACATGCGTGTCGCTTAAACGTGTAGCTTGTTGCCAAGCAGTGATAGTAACTTACTTGAAATTCTTGATTGTATTCTCGTCATCATTTTCTAGTAAGTCTGCTAGTGTAGTATATTTACTGTCCTTATCAAAGGTCACAATTTTTGCATCAACTTTAGACATTTCTAGCGCCGTCTTAATGTCTGGTGTCTTCTCGCTTTGACAGAATATTATATTCGGCTTGCTGGTCTGGAATAAATCTTTCAACTCATCTGAAATGATGATGAACATTTTATTAATGACTTCAGAAAGTATTCCACCAATTTTAGCAGTGGTTAAATTAGTTGTTGAATACTGCACCGCGCCTTAAGTAATAAGATATGCTATAAGCTTCGATCAATAATAGTACTAGATTAAGCATCAGGAACTTCGATCAATAATAGTACTAGATTAAGCATCAGGAACAAAACTAAGTCGCTCAAGTGGCCACGTTTGCACACACGTAAACATCTACATAACATCTTAGAAAAAAGTTCAATATTATTAACAACTTCAGATGATTATAAACCTTAACACTTAAACATAACGTTTAATTATCATTGTAAAGTATATTTATTTAAGCTCTTTCATCGGAGAAAGATTAGAAGCAAAACATTTTAAATGTCGCTCCAAAGTAAAAAGTCATCAGTACAAAAATATTCATTCTAAAATGAAACTTAATTTCTAAGCAATACGGTTAAAAGCATTTTGTGTACAATGTCGTGCTTATTCTATTGCGGAACTAGCGTTCCCTGTTCAAGAACATGATACAATAGTTGGTGCGTTGTAGCAAACATTGGCCAAACAATTATAATATTCGCTGATTTAATTATATTTACAGTTTAATTATGTTTAAATATTATGAAAAAGCACATAATGATATTAAATTACCGAAAAAAAGATATTCCTTCCAAAACCTTGGTGTTACGGTGGTTATTTACACAGTTTTTGAACGCATACTGCGGTATTTTGACGTCTTAATGTTGGCTATGATTGGACCATACTAATTTGAAATAAGACCACAAATACGTTTGTGGTCTTATATTTCGGGCCGTTTTTGAAGCGCTTATCGGGAATCTAGTACATTATTGATCGAAGATCAGGAACAAAACTAAGTCGCTCAAGTGGCCACGTTTGCACACACGTAAACATCTACATAGCATCTTAGAAAAAAGTTCAATATTATTAACAACTTCAGATGATTATAAACCTTAACACTTAAACATAACGTTTAATTATCATTGTAAAGTGTATTTATTTAAGCCCTTTCATCGGAGAAAGATTAGAAGCAAAACATTTTAAATGTCGCTCCAAAGTAAAAAGTCATCTGTACAAAAATATTCATTCTAAAATGAAACTTAAACTCTAAGCAATACGGTTAAAAGCATTTTGTGTACAATGTCGTGCTTATTCTATTGCGGAACTAGCGTTCCCTGTTCAAGAACATGATACAATAGTTGGTGCGTTGTAGCAAACATTGGCCAAACAATTATAATATTCGCTGATTTAATTATATTTACAGTTTAATTATGTTTAAATATTATGAAAAAGCACATAATGATATTAAATTACCGAAAAAAAGATATTCCTTCCAAAACCTTGGTGTTACGGTGGTTATTTACGCAGTTTTTGAACGCATACTGCGGTATTTTGACGTCTTAGTGTTGGTTATGATTGGACCATACTGATTTGAAATAAGACCACAAATACGTTTGTGGTCTTATATTTCGGGCCGTTTTTGAAGCGCTTATCGGGAATCTAGTACATTATTGATCGAAGGCTATAAGTATCTACATAAAATATGCTGATATAGAATTAAAGCCACAAATTCTGAAAGTGCCATAAAGTTTGTCTTGTTTACTTTTAACTTATATATTTCCACTGCAGGGTAAAGTTCTCCTTAATAAACTACTACTCCTCTGGGCCGAGGGAGGCCCAGAAAATCGAACAGAGGGTGTGCGGTCTTCTGGGCCTCCCTCAGCGATATTATTACTTAGAATTTAAAATGCTGGCTATACAAGAAAACGTGGCCAACCTAATCAAGTTTACACAAACATACTCACTAGCACCCAAAGTAGCATCAACAGACGCTTCCATAATACCAAGATACAGCGCTGCGTAGTGGGGTATGCAGAAATCTAAATGGTTCGGTCCTGTCAATACCATGATATCGCCTTTCTTGAGACCCAAGTTTTTGAGAGAGATAGCGCATCGGACGCTTCTGTCTAGAACTGAACCAAACGTTTCAGATCCACCTGTTCCTCCGTCGATCTGTTGAATATTAAGTCACTCGTGATAATGGAAACTGGAAGCAGCTAAATGATAGTACAGAAATATAATTGAAAGCTAATTGATGATGACAGAGATTTAAGACATCTTGTTCAAAGCACAATATAAAAAGGAAATTACTGAAGACCCCATCAGTCAGAAACTAATAGGGTATTCGAGCCGTAAAAATACTTCCTACCTAGCATCCATTGTTAACTAGAGAAAATGAAAGTTCTCCTAATCTTAAACTCGTTGGTTTTAAAGGAGTTTTACTTCACCGATGTCAGTGATATCCAAGATAACTCAGAAAGTTTATATTGAAAAAGTCACATTGTTGCTTGCCCGGATGGATATCTGATTTTTTTATTGTAACAATTATGAAAGTATTTTAAACGTTTTAATACCTGCATAACAAAATCGGGGTCATCTTGCAAGTTGTGTAGTATGAGCTTGCCGAGGTGGTGTCTGTCTGAAGGTATCCCTGTCTTCGCCACCACACGGGACCCTATCTCCGCCATATACCAGTGTACTGCGTCAAAAGGCCGTCGTGTCATGGTTCTCGAACTACTTCTGAAATCAATGAAATAAATGAAATCAAAAAGTTTAGTCTATAACTCTACATGATGAGATATAATAATATAACCCACGACATCAAATTTTTGACGACCGTCCCCGTCGGTCGTCGTTCGATCCCCGCACGGAACAAATATTTGAATGGCGTATAATTATATAGTTGTTCCGGGTCTGGCTGTTTGTACTTAAGCACTCTTGCACTAGCAGTTATAGTGTAGTGGTGTGACCGTCGGACTGTCAAGTCATAGGTCTCTAGTTTGAACGCAAGACATGACACCCTCTGATTTTTCGGATTAATGTGCATATTGTATTATAATCACCACTTGCTTCGGTAAAAACATCGTGAGAAACCCAAACTAGCATTGATACCTGAAAGATCTTTCTAGAGGACATGTAAAGCAAAGTCAGATGCATGACAAACTCTGACGCCAGGTGGCCGAACCCACATGAAAAAGAAAAAGAAAAAAATGTACTTACTTATATTAGAAACAAGTGCTTTGAGCGATGGTACTTTGCCAAATGTATGTAGTATTCGTTTCAAAAGTCTAGATAATAATATCATATCTTTAGTATACCTAAATGTATAATTATATAAATAAATAAATATGAGATTATCTAGAGATAATAACCGTGATCCCCAATAAAACGTTAAATTTTTTTTGCACAAATTAAATAAAGTTTCCTAAATATGTAATACTTACGTTACTCTGTTAGCGCGCAGTAGTTACGTATGATCATTAAACTTATGCTGTGATCTTCTACGAGCTCAAATTTGGGAGGCATTTGCTCAGCTGTGGGATAGTATGGTGATTATTTACTATATCAATTTCTTTTTTTAGTCTGTGAACTGTGTATGATGATGATAGTGAAGTCATAGATGGCTTCGATTTGACCAGGTTATGTTTGCAACGGCCCACTTGGGTGCGCAATCTATTTAGGGCTTTCCAAATAGGCCACTGCAGTTCACTACCGGGAGCCAGGTGTTCTTGGGGCTTCAAGAAGTCGTGAGGTGGTGGGCATCTCTCTTGCCATAGCTTGCTGCGTACTTTAGGTGGCCTGTCTTGGATTGCCTGAGTGGACCGAAGGAAGCTTTTGTGGCTCTTTGGTCTGCTCGGGGTAGTAGTGTGGCCGTACAGGGGATGTCGGGAATCGGATTCTTGGGTCTTTTTTTCCAGCGCGCATGCGACATCTCTTCGTACAGCAGGTGGTGCGATACCTGCTAGCGGGTAGAGCTTGTTGAGAGGGGTCGGTTTTAAGCAGCCCGATATTATCCGACACGTCTCGTTTAGAGCAGTATCTACTTGCTTTGCGTGAGCGGATCGGTGCCACACTGGGCACGCAAATTCGCCAGCAGAAAAACATAAAGACATGCCGGTTGTTCGAAGAACATCGGGTGCTGCTCCCCAGCTAGTAGAGACTAGACGACGTAGCAAGTTGTTTCGAGTCCCGACCTTCTGTTTTGTACTATGACAGTGTGACTTATACGTCAAGGCCCTGTCCAGCGTGACACCTAGATACTTTGGGTACGGACAGTGTTCTACATTAGTACCTCGCCACGAGATGTTGAGTGCCCGGTTTGAGCATCTATTGCGGAGGTGGAATGCACACGACTGTGTCTTGGACGGATTGGGCCGTAGAGCATTGTTGTCATAGTATTTCCCCAAAACACCAAGTGCCTCTGTCAATTTTTCAACATCTTCAAAGGTCGGTGATTGCGTCGCAAGTGCCAAGTCATCCGCGTACAGAAATCGCTCAGTGTGTTGGGTGTTAGGTTGGTCGTTAGTATAGATGTTAAAAAGCATTGGCGCCAACACACTGCCTTGAGGAAAATCGATTTTTTGCCGTCGCCATCTACTCTTACCAGATTGAAAGTAAACCTGAAAGCGGCGGTTGTGCAGGATTTCACTTAGTATACGCACAAAGACCTGATCGTTGGTGAGAGTCAGAACTTTACCGAGTAGTCTTCTGATGTTTATGGTGTCGTAGGCTGCTGAAAGATCAACAAATACGACACCAGTGACTTTATAAGACTCGTACCCATTCTCCAAGTATTCCGCTAGGCGGAGGACCTGGCTGAAACAAGACTTGCCAGGCCTAAAGCCAGCCTGCTCAGGAATTAATTCTGGATCAATTGCTGCTGTAAGGCAGTTGAGCAGCAGTCTTTCAAACAGCTCATAAGTGTGGCACAGCAGGGAAATAGGCCGGTAGCTTTTGGGATCGTCTGAGGGTTTACCTGGTTTCGGCAGAGCATCGATTTTGGTCTTTCTCCAGAGTTTGGGTATGTGAGCGGTAACTATGCATTCATTAAATAATGCTAAGAGCCATGATACGGATAACGGTCCCAGGTGTTTGATTTGCCATTTTTTAGTGACTGAATGGCCAGAATGATGTCTGTGAGTGTGAAAGGTTTGCTAATTTCGGTGGCATTTGCAGAAGTGTCAGCAGGTAATTTTGAGTGGTGAAGTTTGTGTGGAGGTTTGCCGTTATTTAGCAGTTGTTGAGCTATTTGATTGGCTGTGACAAAGCCTTGGTTGGCATGGCAGGTTCCGGAGGGTCTCCAGTAAGTCTATGTATTGTAGACCAGGCTTTTTTACTATTGTGGGTCATGTTGGTGTTGGTAACAGTGGAGATCCATTTTTGTTTTCTACTTTCACCGACCATGGCCACCAGTTCTTCTTCAGCAGCAAGTGTCTCCTCAGAGAAAGGGTCATTTTCGTATAGTTCTTCGTAGATTTCAAGAAGTTTGGAAGTCTCTGGAGTTAATCCGGGTATGTACGATGTGCGGCAACCTCTGGGAATGCGTTGACGTGACACAGTCCAGATAATTTCAAAGAAATGATCGTAATTGTAGGGTGTAGGATCTATATCACGTAGTTTTGCATCTACGTCTTCAGTGAATTTCTCCCAGTTAGCCTTCGAGAAGTTAAAACGTGCTTTATATGGAACCTGTCGTGGTTTAATTGCCGCTGTTGCCTCACAAGTCACACGTAATGGGTCTATGTTGTGTATTTGTTATTGGTTGGCAGACAAGTTTTGAGCATAGAGAATTGATGTTGTTATTGGCAAAGATTAGATGTGGGTTGTACCCACGTTTCCAACGTCGACTGTTGAAGGATGCTGGCTGTTTGGCATTATGAATGAGGCATAGCTCGGAGGCATCAGCCCATTCCTCGACTTAATTTCCGTCTGCGTTGGTGTTGTAGTACCCCTAGGATGAACTGTGGCTATTAAAATCTCCTACGACTATTTTAGTTGGCTGATCGTCAAAGTTTGGTGTTTTGCGAAATTCAAAAAGCTGGTTTGGGGGCTTATAGACCGAAGTGATCGTGCAGGTGCCTACATCTATCGTGAGGATTTCTATCGAGTTTTCATTAATCTGGGTTGCAGACAAGACAGTTACTATACGGACCTTGTAGAAACTAGAACAAATTTCCGTGCGTTCAAGCATTTTTGTCATACCTATTATTGGAATCAAATATAACAGCTCACAACTTAGGACCCAGTAATATTAATGACAATAATATCCGTGGTGCTAGGCAACTGGGCTTATCCCAGTTGTATACGTCCCTGTGTGCCTATTGGCCTTGTTCTGTTCTGTCTCCTGCTGATATGGAGGGAATGGAAATTATGTTTTTTCCTACTCCTCCGCTATTCTTTTCTGATTAATTTCGTTGCGGGATCCAAGACAGTTAAATCGCTTCTCTAGGACATCGTCGAGCTTCATTGTCTCGGCGCTTTTCTTGTGGTCACCACTGTTGATTCTGGCTAACAACAGGAGTTACAGTGGTTTGGGAATAGTGTGGCGGGCTAGTCCCAAAAAAAAAATAATAAAAAAAGACAGTTACTCCGAGATTTCTGCCGTCCTATCACTAAAAAGCAGTTAAGTGACAAAAGTTGTTTTCGAGATAATGGCAAAAAAGGTGCGAATCGTTGTCTCTAAAAAACTATGATAATTAGGATTATCATTCTTGAACGTATCAATTGGTATTTTTTTCTGCCTTGTTTCAAGAATTCTTCCTGTTCTGAAACTCTTACCAATTATTTTAAAAATTGATTTTTATTCTTTAGTTAAGCATTTAATTAAGATTTTTCATCTAATTACTCTACTAAAAGGCCGTTAACCATACCTTAGCGGCTTTTTAGTTAAGTTATTTATTTAAAATTATGACATTCAGTATGTTGGTTGATAGTTTTGCAGAAATACTTAACAAAAAAGTCGTTAAGTGACGTAACTGCTTTATAGACAAGGTATTCGCTAAGATTAAAGTAACAATACCTTTCCTTAGGAGCGGTTATGGGGTTTTAGATGCTTTTAAGCTAATTATGCCAATAATAATTGGAAACTTTGTAAAATGTTAACTACCTTACTTAACTAAAAGGTGGCTAAAAGTATTTCGCTTGTGGGTTAACTGCTTTTTAGTTAAGCAATAATTAGGCAAATGTGAGATTTAATGGCATGTTCTTGTAAAATCCTATAACATATTTCAATATTTTAAATAAAATATTACGATTTAAAGTTACATTTATACCCACATTGCCTATACACTACCCGAAGCCACTGGGCTAGACGATCCTTAACATTAAACTCTACTTTTTTTTAAATTGGGTAGTGTTTATTGATATACAAGGATGTGAGAATTCATGAAGTCATCAAGAATCACTTTGCGATGAATGAAGAGTGGGTGGATACTTCCAAAGTATGTACTTGAATAAACGCACTATAAATAATAAGAACAAAATGTGACCGATCACACCCTGGGGTGTGAGAATTCATGAAGTCACCAAGAAACTTTTTGTCATGAATGAAGAGTGGGTGGAATCTTCTAAAGTAATGAACGCACTATAAATAATAAGAACAAAATGTGACCGATCAGACTGCAACTCTTATCGTGGCAAGTCGCTGCTCTTGACCCCTAAAAAGTATTTGCAAAAATTGTTACAGAATCAATGGTTCCAGAAACCCAAAATAATTTAGTTGTCGTTCTGAGAGTGGAACTTTTGAAGTGATCTTCTCTGTTGGCCAACTAGCCAAATATCGGTATTGATGAAACGTCTAATGGAAGACGATTTGTTTTAAGATGCACGTAATTTGTTTTTATGTCACTATTGTAAAAAAACGGCCTACTCTTGCTCTGAGGACTGAGACGAGGTTGACGATGGAACGTGCTAACCCAGAACAAGCTTAGGTAGTAACTCGCGACTTAAATAGGTTGGGGTCACTATGAACTAGGGAAACGTTTGACCTTTTATTAGACGTCATGTAAAGGCAATGAACGTAGACAACCAGCTCTTAATATTCTAATCAGCTCCAGTTAAAAGTAACAACAACAGTACAGAAATAGGCAGCAGCATCACATTCGAAGGGAATCTCGACGCAATAAATCAGAGAGTTGAGGTTCAGCAGTAGCATGTGTAAAACTATAACCCAAAGTTTTTCGTTCTCATGATCTCAAGTTATTGTGTGACGTCTCAAATCTCAAATCATGATGAGAGACTAAGCGTATCTTTGACTCTGAATGGGACTGTGTCGGCCAGTTTTTACATTTCAAAGATGCTATTTATGTTGCTGCCTTTACTCAAAGTTAGCCAGGAATATCTCCACTTCTCTATTGCGAGATGGAACAGCTCAGCAACGCTCCTGAATACGGTTCATTCGAAAATGTTTGTCAGCCAAGACGTTTTCCGCCGACCGACGGCGTTTTCCCACTAGGTACTTTGCCATTATAATTTGTTGCATTAAATCTCAACTGCCACTACTATTTATAACGGGTCCGAGACTCCGAGCTAAGCAACCTTTCTTTGTTTGATGGTCTGCATGCACTTGCGGTCTTAGCCTATAACATTCGTCTTACGACTTTGTCATTTGTAACTTTTTGAGTCCAGCTCTCTTTCACCTGTAGATTAAAACGCGATGACCTTAAACCTAGAAAACCTACAACTATAACTAAGAATCTTCAAAGGTGTCCTGACATGACCGCTTTGTAACAAAGTTTTTCGTCCAAAGTTGGAAATGCTACTAATTTGAGAGCATATGAAAAAGTAGTACACCTAAACTGCTACAAAAAACATACAATCATGCAGTCGTTGTGGGTGAAATCAACTGAATAGCTTGTTTGTATTTGTCTTTAAATTCGATATTTTTGATTGAGGGCATTTATTCTTCCGTCACGCCTCTAAATCTGATCCGATTTAATAGAAATGTGACACATTGGTAGACCATGACCTGACATAAGACTTGAAATACCCCGTAGTGAATCAAGTGCGAGAGTCGGCAAACTGCCTTTTAGCTAAGTAATGGGGCTTAACTGCTTTGTAGCTAAGCATAATTTATTTTTTTCCACCGTTTTCATCAAACAACCACGAAATATTTTCAAGTAAAATATTAAATACTTAGCTAAACAGCCGTTAAAGGCGGATAACTGCATTTAAGCTAGCTTTTTTAAAACATATGCATAAGAAAAACTAAACTACAAAGTAGTTATAGTCCTTTTGCTTCTATATAGTCAAGAAAAGTGAGATAACGTGTTTTTAGTTAAGTAAAAGACCAGACAACTGTAGACAAATCCGGCAGTTAAGGTATTTTAACGTCTATTTAGCGAAGAAGTGCGGGTTAGCCGCTTTCAAGTGAAGGAATCATCATAAATTCTGTTACTTAACTGCCTGAAAAGTTTTTGTATCTCTGAAACTATTCATATTATAAAAATGTTTCTTAGACAGAAAGATAGAGAATTTCGAACTCTATCACGTTGTATCAAAAAGTAAAAATTGACCATTTGTCGGTTAACTGCTTTCTAGTGATAGGACGGCAGATTTACAAAAATGGCACTGCCATATTGTGCGTGGGGTATCTCCAGTACAAGTGTCATTCCAGGAATGTGTGGCGTCAGATGTATGGTGCCACGATGTGTTTCTTGGACACACAGGATGTCACACTTTGTTTTGGCGCATAAATCAGACCGCAGTTGGGATTTATTATCTGAAAACGCCTGGTTAGTAAATAAATGTTTCTACACGACCCAGGAATACCTTAGTTATAAGAATAGAAAATTACTGTAGCGCCTTACTATGTATGTTCCTATCAGTGCAATATAACTAGTTTAATTTAAGTTAGTATGTAATTCCACATACCTATAAGTGTGTACCTATGTAGGTGCCTAATTCATTTTTTTTCGTAAACTTTTATCTTAAGTTTTAAGTTTTTGCATACCAGAAATGGTTAATATGAGGATCGTTTTTTTGTATTATGTAATTAATGCATTAGGTACCATCTAATTTACCCATATTATGCAAATAAATTATTTGATTTGATTTGATTTGAAAAACCTTCAATGTTGACTGAGGTTAGAATTAAGGCGGGCTTAGAGAGTGGTGGGTACCCAAAACTAGATGGTTATTATTTGATCCTAGGATGGACCGTTGGTTGTGGCTCTTTGAAGGGCCGTTTGGAAGTATCATCGTGGTGAAAGGATTAGTCAGCTAGACTCTGCGTTACCGAGTGCTAGCTGTCCAGGGTGCGCCGGGCGTTTAGAATCGCTGTACGATTTAGAATAACGCCACTCGAGGAGGCTCCTTTCCTGCACCCCCGGTTGTTGGTAACTTTATATTAAGAAAATTGTATTGAAAATACAAAGATACTTCTGTATCTTCTTCTTCGAGAAGAAGCTTCTGTTTTTAGCTGTTGTGTTAGTAGGTGCACGCAAAATTGTAAGTTTCGGTATCAGACTCCTGCTTGTGTTTCTCCACTGTGTTTGTAACTTGTATCCATCTAAAAAACTCTCTTATGTTACCTCAAGAAATAACAACTTTTACTAATGAGGGCAAATAAGTAAATTGATGTTTTGTAATATTTTACAGATGGGTCAGAGTCACCACGAAGTGGGGCTGCCAGAAGACGGGCGTTGTCGTTGATGGAGGCCTAGAAAACGATGGCGTGATGGCTTGGAAGCGTTTGAAGGTAAAGGTTTGTTTATGAAGAGTAAATGATAGAATGAGTGACGACTGACGACTGACAGGGAAAAAGAGAAAAAAATAACCTTACCGGTTGATAAAATGGAAATGTCCTGGTTGTTTAAATAAAACAATTTTGCTTAATTTTACAATCACATTTATTATTAAGTATTAGTAGTTTTAGAACATTCTAGTATTATAATTTCATTCTCTTGGCAGAGTGAGGACCAATTCTTTAAGTACCTTCCTGTTAATCTTAGATGTGCTGGTTAGGGGTAGCT
The DNA here is from genome assembly GCA_949775195.1 of Diarsia dahlii. Classification (NCBI taxonomy): domain Eukaryota; kingdom Metazoa; phylum Arthropoda; class Insecta; order Lepidoptera; family Noctuidae; genus Diarsia; species Diarsia dahlii. The sequence goes on along the minus strand of OX459210.1, from coordinate 4,857,013 downwards.
CTTTCATGAAGATCACGCCCCCTCTTAGTTGCTTGCTGTCAGTCAGCGAGTCTGGAAAAATAAATTAAATTGCATTAATATTCAAATAAGTCTTTTGTTTGTTTTGTTTTTGAAGAGCTTGTGGCTAAATAATAACAGCCGCTCCGGTTAATCTTCACGTTAGCCGTGCTCGATGTGCATCTGGATCGAGGGCCCACTTTTTGAACCCTTGCGAAACGAAATAAGATTTATGGGGAATATTAGTTAAAAATGAGTAAAACTGAAAGCAACAGGCCTTAAATTTCTTATACGTGAATTAAAACTGATATGATTAAATAACTTGGGCCCTCAACCCAGACGCGTGCATAAAGTGGCATAGCCTAAATCTCAGTAAGTCCTATCTCTGGGATCATAATTGTTATTTAAGAATTTAGCTAAGAATTTCTTAAATATTTTAAGAAATTTCCAAATCTGTAGAATACCTATGACATTACAAATTTATGGCGGTATATCTAGGGCCCTCATTTCATAAGTGTCTGTACTGAGGAATCTGCAAAACATGGATTTATCTGAAGAAATACATAAATGCGACTTTAACATGTTTATTTAACTTAGATACTTAGGTGAATTAGTTGAAAAGAAATAATGACACATACCTACGTTAATTGCTAAGAAGTAAATGAAAGTCGAATTTTACTAAAACGTCTGAACTGAGAGCCCAACATTTTCGGTTTTATTGACTAGGCTCAGTCTCATAGAATAACGCAAATTAAAATAAGATTTTTAACTATTTCATTTAGATTTTAACTCGTCCGTTCTTCTAAATGTAATAATTTAAGAGAAAATTGATTTTGAACATTTTCTTCTAGATAAACATTTGTAGGCTGACCATAATGTTCATAGTAAGTACACACACACATATTTGCAGCTAAAAGTAGTACATAAATGGACCTACTGTTTACAATTTTGTTTTTTTTTTAATATTAAATTCATTTTTAGAGTTCCGTACCTCAAAAAGAAAAAACCGGAACCACATAGTTGGGAAAAGGCTAGGCAGATGATTACTAAGAAATAAGAGAACTTCGCAGCCATTACCTTTAACCAGTTCCTTGATCTCCTGTGCTGTAAGGTTACATCCAGGTTTGGGAACCACGCACGCCACGACCAGGTCTCCGTGCTCTCTGTCAGGTATACCTGTCACTGCCACGTGGAATACTCCAGGGTGTCTCAATATCACCGTCTCGATTTCCAATGGAGACACCTGTAAATCATACATAGTTGAAATGAAAATGATACTAAATGGAGTGAAAGACAGTGGTTTTTTAATATAGAAAACTCCTCAGCTACTGTGCAGTAAACTACAATACAGTCAGTTGAAAGAGTTGTAATCGTCATAATATGTATAAGTACACCACGTATTTAACAACGTACTTACTTAGATTACAACTCTATCAACTTTTTGAATTGCTTTATCTCAAAAACGGTGGCCCATAGAAACGAAAATGTTTGGACATTTCTATAGATTATTATCTGATCCATAATTTTGTCTGAGCTAATGTTATGGTAAACAACGTTTTACTGAAAATCGCGAAAACCTCGTTTTTGTGACCTTTAACATCGTTTTTTTTCCAGATGTCGTATTAATGAGGAGTTTTTACACTTCATTTATAATGGTGTTTTGAACAATCTTTTTTTGGGAATTTAGTGTAAACTTGGATGTCCAAATTGACTGGACTTTATGTCTTCCTCTAATTCTTATATCCATTTTAGGGACGTGTTAATTAATGAGACTGTGTAAGGGAGATGATGCAATAAAGATATACGTGTTGCTGTTAACTGCGTTTTATTGCGACTAAACTTAAAGCTTACATGGCGGGCGCAGCCGCCACTACACACATACATAAGTGCATGACTATGCAGTAATCCAATACCCTACACCATTCCCCCCTTAACAAAAAAAATCCCATAGCTAAAACTTATACTTAACACTTACTAGTTACTTAACACTAAACACAACACAACACTGGTTACATGTATGAGTTGCCTGCAGCTGCTTGCTGCTGAGGCACAGCTTGTACGGTGACTACTCTTGGGTCAGTTGTCATTTGTTTCCGTACCCATCCTTTTGCAGAGCTCCTGCAGCGATGCCACATCGCAAATCCAGCGCCGATGCATATAACTATTGCAAGGGCGATGACAATCCAGGCGATGTTATCCAATTTCTCATTGAAATTGTTATTAACCGTTTGAGCAACCATATGGGTGTCTGTATTCTGCGCTTTGCTATGTCCCCAACCCATTGTTAAAAGTTTTAAACAAATTACGACGTATTTACAACGAAGATATTATTGATATGATCAACTTATAAGAATTAGCTACTATTTTATATTGTAATCATTTTGTAGCAAAAATACTTATTACAATATTTACAATTAGGGTACATGCTTAGGTCTAACTTATTATCTAGAGTAGATTATTGCTGAACTACTTTTTTACAATTTCACTTAATTATTAACACATTCTGGCAAAATTTGAATCTTATTCTAAGGGTACAAGGTTTATATTGCATCATTTCAATAATGTTGCATTTGGATATCGCACTGCAAATAATTATCGTGTCATCATTTATGAGAATCGTATCGGTGTTTTGACTACACGGCCGCTTCGCGTTGTTCTCGGAAGTAAAACATTGCTAGAAGTGGCATTGTTATCACTTAAATCTACGTCGGATTGATCCGTTATAACTACTTTATTACAATCCTTACTGCTATAATTATCATTATTGATTACATATGCGGGTTTAAGTCTGTCAATAGAAATAGACTTTTCCTTATCTCCTATTTTAATGATAAAAGTTTTTTCTGATCTTTTTATTACATCATAAGGTCCATCATATGGGGGTTGCAGTGATTTTCTCATTAATTCGTTTCTTACAAACACACTTTGACACGAACTAAGCTCTTTTGCTACAAACAATGCACGTGAATTTCCATGACATGGCGGTCGTGGTTTTAATTTATTAATGGCATCTCTAAGCGACTGTAAATATTTCGAGTCCGAAGTAAATATTTTAGTTTCGTCATAAAAATCACCTGGTAACCGAATAGTTTTACCGTATGTTAATTCTGCCGCGCTCACTCCACTGTCGCTCCTAATAGCTGCACGCAGCCCTAGTAACACTACTGGAAGTTCCTCAACCCATGAAGTGTTGCAATTTAAACGTGCCATGAGAGCCACTTTCAGTGCTCTATGCCAACGTTCTATCATGCCATTACTCTGTGGATGGTAAGGTGTCGTGCGCAATTTTTGTATGCCCAAATACTTCATGAGGTTTATAAATAGATCGCTCTCAAATTGTCTGCCTTGGTCGCTTGTAAGCTTCGAAGGGCATCCAAAACGAGATATCCAACATTCAAAAACTACTCTAGCTACGGTCTCCGCTGTGATATTTTGGACAGGAACGGCCTCGGGCCATCCCGTGGAACGATCTATCATAGTTACGCAATACCTATACCCATCAGCTGTGGTGGTCAAAGGTCCGACTATGTCGATATGTAGATGTTGAAAACGATCGACCCGTTCGAATTTTCCTACGCCTGAAATAGTATGCCTTGTAATTTTAACTTTTTGGCAATGAGGACATGCTCTGGCCCATGTAGTTATATCTTTATCCATATATGGCCAAAAGAACTTTTGTTTAATCATCTGTTTACTACATTTAATGCCTGGGTGACTAAGGTCATGAACTGAATGAAAAGCTGTTTTCCTAAAATCTTCCGTTAAATAAGGTCTAATATTATTAGTTGTGACTTCGCAATATATTTGCTTCTCACAGTCCGGTACTTGAAACTGCTTAAACTGCAAGTTGTTATTCGATACGCGCAATACTCGCTGTAGGTACTCGTCACTGGCTTGCTTTTCAGCTAACTCGGCATAATTCAGTACCGTGGGACAGTTTATTGTCTCTATGCGAGAAAAAGTATCTGCTACCACGTTCTGCTTACCACTAATATAACATATAGCCGTAGTAAACTCTGAAATAAAGGAAAGTTGGCGAATACGCCTAGGACTTTCGTTATCACTATTTAATTTAGAAAAGGCATATGATAGTGGTTTATGGTCCGTGTATATTGTTAATTTTCGACCTTCCACTAAACTTCTGAAATGCTTAATAGCCATAAATATTGCTAGCAACTCTCTGTCATAAGTAGAATACTTAACTTCTGTTTGCGTTAACTTTTTGGAATAATATCCCAGTGGTTGCCAAATGCCATTACTTTGTTGTTGTAAAACGGCACCAATACTGACGTTCGAAGCATCACACATTAAGGATAAATTAGCGTCAGGCAACGGATAAGATAATGTAGCAGCCTTTTTTAAGCTTAGCTTACATTTCTCAAATGCCTCGTTGGCTTTTTCAGTCCACTCTATTATAGTTTTATCCTTCTTTTTGCTGTTATGCAAGTAACTATTTAATTCTGATTGGTAATCTACTGCTCTAGGGATGTGTGCGCGGTAAAAATTAACCATACCGAGAAAACGACGTAACTGTTCGACCGTTTCGGGTTTCGGGAAATTTACAATCGCTTGCACCTTTTCGTCTAGCGGACGAGCACCGTCCGTTGACACCTCAAAACCTAAAAAGTCTAATTTCGACACACCAAATACACATTTAGAAATATTAATTGTAATACCAAATTCATCAAATCTTTGGAAAACTGCATTCAAATGCTCTTTGTGCTGAGCTTCTGTCTCGCTTGCTATGCATACATCATCAATATAATTATAAACGAAATGTAAACCACGCAGTACTACCGAATCCATGAATCTTTGAAAAGATTGTGCAGCGTTGCGCAATCCAAAAGTCATTCGCGGAAATTCGAATAGCCCAAAAGGCGTTATGATTGCAGTTTTCTCAACATCATCCGGGGCGACCGGTATAAAATGATATGCTCTATTTAAATCAAGTTTACTAAATACAGTTTTCTTTCCTGCCAGTAAATACTTAAAATCATTTATGCGTGGAATAGGATAGCGATCGGGTTTCGTTACCGCGTTAAGCCGTCTATAGTCTCCGCACGGGCGAAGCTCACCATTTTTCTTGGGCACCACATGTAATGGGCTTGCCCAGGGGCTTTTGGATGGTCTGCAGATGCCTAAATCTATCATATTTTGAAATTCTGCCTTAATTTTCTTATATCGGTCCGGAGGAAGTGGTCTAGCCTTAGCATATAACGGTGGCCCGGAAGTTTCTATATAATGGCACACCGAGTGCTTAGGTATTTCTTTAAAAGATACAGGTTTAGTCACTTCCGGATAATTACATAATATCCCATGCCATACATTGTTATTAACTATCGTTTTGATAGCTGATTCACAATCACTGTGGCACACGATTGCAGCTATAACATTTAAACGAGTAACTTGATCTATTAGCCTACGCGTACTTAAATCAATTAACAACCTATTATGGGTTAAAAAATCTGCCCCTATAATAGGCTGCTTTACATCAGCCACGATGAATGTCCATCGAAAAGCTCTTCTTAAATTAAGATCTAAAACTAAAGAACGAACACCATATGTTCTTATCTCTGTACCGTTTGCAGCGTAAAGCTTATATTTTTCACACGCGATACTTTTTGACTTATTAGCTGGAATAACCGATACATTGGCTCCCGTATCTATCAAAAATTTTAGTCTGCTATTTCTGTCTAACACGCAAAGGCGATTATTTGACGTGACGATACATACCTCCGCCTCAGGTTGTATCACACTTAGTTTTCCGTTGAGGTCGCGGTGTTCGATGTTTTCCAATTGCAAGGTTCGACACATTTAGCAGCTTTAGATCCATACCTGTGATGATAGAAACACAACCATTTGGGATTTTTACGAGCCCTGCTTCCATCTCTTGTGCGCGACCTTGACTGGCGATAACCACTCGAACCACGCCCATACCTCTTCTTTGGACGCGAGCGACGTAATTCGGCGACTTCGATGCTCAGCTTCTTCACGGTGGCAGCTAACTCCGACACAGAACTGGAATCCTTGGCAACGTCCTTGGTGGTGGCGTTAATTGCCACTGTCGCTATTTCCACAGGACGAGTTGCCTCCATGACTTTGTCTGCTACGACAGCCAAATTATCCAAGTCCTTCACTTCAGTAACTGCCAAAACAGCTTGCACTGCTGTTGGAAGATGTCCACTCCACATGATTTGCAAAGTCGAGTCGGGTATCTTTGCACGCGCTAGGTCTCTCATCCGCCGTAGAAGTTGAGAAGGCTTCTGGGTACCAAGTTCCATTTCCCCCAGCAACTTTTGAAACTGTCTAGTTTCCGACTCTTCAAAAACTTGGAGCAGTCTGTCTTTCATGGACTGGTATTTCTGCGTTTCCGGTGGAGCTAATAGTAAATCGCTGATTTGTTGAACGGCACTTTTATTTAACTTCGTAACAACCAAGTTTGACTTCGCGACATCACTGAGTCTCTGATTGTCCACCGCTGCCTCAAATTGGACGAACCACAGTCGCGGTTGGTCATCCCAAAACTCTGGTATTCTTGATGATACGGTGATGCTGGCTAACGCAGATTCTCCTTCAACACGCGGCTCGAGCTTCGGGTCTGTAGCTCGCATTGCAGATTGAGCGGGTTGACTCACGCCCTGAGTAGGCATCATCTTGAAACTTTAACAGTCTATTGTCTTTACACAGAATATCACTGAATTTTTAACTTTATTATCACTATCACGTCGGGGTCACCAGTTTAGGGACGTGTTAATTAATGAGACTGTGTAAGGGAGATGATGCAATAAAGATATACGTGTTGCTGTTAACTGCGTTTTATTGCGACTAAACTTAAAGCTTACATGGCGGGCGCAGCCGCCACTACACACATACATAAGTGCATGACTATGCAGTAATCCAATACCCTACATCCATCTACATTCATACTCAAAATTGTTCTCACAGCATCGATAACTTCCTCAAAGTAAGAATATTCTCACCTGGTGGTTCCTGTACTTCAACAATAACTTGTATCGTTCAACAAAGAACAGGTTCCAGGACTCATCCCTGTTGAAGATGTCTCCAGATTTCAGCCAACCATCTTCTGTTAACGTCTCCTTTGTAACCTCTGGGTTGTTGTGGTATCCCTGGAAATATGCATTGATTATAATTAAAAATTCGGCAGCAAACGATGTGATAAGTTACTGACCAACATAGATGATCAGAACCTCATTTATTTTCGGGGTGGAAAATCCGTATGAATCTCCTCCGCCCGGGCGAGCAGACGGGTCTATCAGATAATAACCTTATTTTACTCGTTACAAGTAATAAATAAAAATCTTACTTTGAACACGGTTGGCCCTCGTAACCATAATTCTCCTGTGACGTCAGGCTCGGTAACTTCTTTATTGGTCTCAGGATCCACTAACTAAAACAAAAAAAAAACAACGTATTAACGTAAATGTGGGTATACTATTAGGTACGCCTCTCCCTTTTGCTAACTTGGAAAAATGATTACTTACTTTCAATTCCAAACAGCCAATGGGTCTACCACAGGAACCCGGTGCCGGCGGGAAGTCGTGTTGAACAGCCAGTCCACTGATCTCACTCAACCCATACATAACGTACACATCATCGATCTTTACAGCTTCCTGAAAAAAAGGAACGCATGAACTTACAGAGGTCTAGAAACCAAAGAGATATAGCGCAGGACATAAACTGTCCTATAAGGAACATTTTTGTGCCGTTTTTTTTTGGGCGGGTGGAATATCATCAAATAAGCCTTCTCTTGGGCAGAGCGAAAGGGAGTGTCAGACTTCTACTGACTAAAAACCACCCTTGTTTCTTCTTGGCCCTTTATGTCGAGGCCGCGGTGTCTCTTGTGAACAACCCGCAGCCCTGACGGGACATTTTTGTTCCCTAGCATATTTTGCAGACTTCTACTCTTCTCTCCGTGCGGAACGGTTATTACCCAGAGACGTCATCAACCATTTCCCAACTATGTTGGGGTCGGCTTCCAGTCTGACGGGATGCAGCAATACCTGAATTTGATGTCGGCTTTACTGAATTTCTTTTTAACAGAGAAGACAAAGAACATACCTTCACTTCACTGACGATCTCTTGCGTAACAGCACTGCCACCTAAAAGGACGGTTTCGAAGCAAGTGAAGTCGCATTTAGCACTTGTCAACATTGTCGTCATCATATTAGGGCTAGTAGCGATGTAGGTCGGCTGTGGAAATAAGGAATGAGAATGACTATTAATAAAAAAGAATCAACAATGTTCTTTACCCAAGGACGAAAGGGCTAGACACAAGCCAAAATATACCAACACTACCTTTTGTTTTTCTATGTTGAATTCCTCAATGGATATCCTCTAACCTGGGGAGAGCGGAGAGGTCTGTCAGACTCGTATTGACTAAAACCACACTTGGATGCCCGTGTTCAAACTGATATGATATACACTGATTTCAAGAAAGCCTTTGACAAGGTTAACCATGAACTACTTTTGCAGAAAATTGCTTTTAATGGGATACGTCCGGACCTGCTGAGATGGTTTTATTCATATGTGCAACAGGACACAGAGAGTTGTAATAAATGGTTTTTGCTCTAGCACTCAAGATGTTACTTCTGGAGTACCGCAGGGTTCCATTCTGGGACCTTTCCTGTTCATTTAATTTATCAACGACATTGAGAACTTAATTAATTGGTGACGATAAGCTGGTTATCAAGCTACATAGCTTGGCCCACCGTCGCTAAGTCGCATGTCTGTCGGTCTTCTACAGACTGTACTTCGGAGAGTGTGCGCAAGAGCTCCACGAGCTGATCCCACCATCTCCCTTCTTCCATCGGGAGACTAGACGTACTGCAGGGTACCACCAATACCTAGTCGACATTCCACACATTCGAACGAAGCGCTTTGCTGGGTCCTTTATTATGCGCACAGCCAAGGAGTGGAATTCCCTGCCTGCGTCGGTTTTTCCGAGTTCATATAACCCTAATCTGTTTAAGTCGCGAGTAAACAGGCTTCTACTGGGTAAGCTCGTTCCATCGTCGACATCATCTCTGCCCTTAGGGCAAGATTGAAGTCAAGAGCAAGCCCATTTATAATAAAAAAAAAATTAAAAAAAAAACTGTTTAAAAAAATCAAAATTACTGTTGTACTTCTTAGCCCTTTGTGTCGATCCAAGCGAGTTATGTCTCGCACATTTTATCGCCATTTGTAAAACAATAAAGGAAAACATCGTGAGGAAACTATCATGTCCTTACCCAATGGGCTAGCTCGCTCCTCTAGAGTTGAGTAGCGAGCTAGCCGAGAGAGCATCTTGGTGATAAGACCAATGTCCCAGTAGCATTATCTGATTATGAACCAACCCATGATCATAAGTGAATGAAGAAACAAAAATCTTACCTTATATTTACTAACGAGATCCGCGAAATGAGCCGGAGTGAGAGCTGATGATGTCTGTAGGCGCGTATACTTCATGATTGGCGAGAACAGGTAGTGGAAGCCAGCCGACAGCCACTGCGCTGGCGAGACCACTATCACTATCCTTGTTGGCGTCGGGAACTTTGAGAAACTTCCCCTAATGAGAAAAAACTGTTTAGAATTCTAAATGTTGAGGCTTTCAGCATATTAATTTAGGGGATTTGACTCTTCTGATTTGTCTCTAGAAAACTTGGTACATTACATGGTGAAGGTGACTCGGGGAACGTTTGTGTACGATTCCTGGTTTCCACCATACCGTACCATAGACGTATATGAGTCGTGATGAATATAATGCACATCGCGGGGCTTTTCTCTGCGCTTTACTCGTCGAGCAAACATTTTTGCATGTTGTTTTAGGAAAAGACGTCATAGATTTTTTTTTAAGGATTTGGAAAGTTCTAGCGTATACTTGCGTCTAATTGCGCGTTCGTGTGAATTTCGAACAAAAGTGCACTCAAAGTGCCTGCATCCAGGATTATGAAGAATAAAGAGCAGTTTGGAATTACTTACCACATATAAGGCAATGAAATAGTTAAGTTCTTGTGTGTAAGCATGGCCGTTTTAGGCGTTCCTGTGGTTCCACTGGTTGAAGTCAGATACGCTACGGTATCCTCAGGGTCCAAGTCAGTTGGTCTGCGAATTATTAAAGATTTAGAATCATTAACGTCTCGTTCACGACCTCAGACGCGCATGAGCACCTTCGCGTCGACTTGTGACAAGCTCTAGGCAATTTGTGTTGTCTCCGTAGTTGCTATCACACGCGTATCGCTTAAATGTGTAGCTTGTGGCCAAGCAGTGATATTAACTTACTTGAAATTTTTGATTGTATTCTCGTCATCATTTTCTAGTAAATCTGCTAGTGTGGTATATTTACTGTCCTTATCAAAGGTTACAATTTTTGCATCTACTTTGGACATTTCTAGCGCCTTCTTAATGTCTGGTGTCTTCTCGCTTTGACAGAATATTATATTTGGTTCGTTGGTCTCGAATAAATCTTTCAACTCATCTGAAATGTGATCAATTTTAATTAATAACTCTAGCAAGTACTGCACCAATTTTTCGCAATGTGTTCAAATTAGTTTTTGAGTACTGCACTGCACTAAATGGTCATGTCAACTTAAAAATGTTTAGCATTATTTTATTTCTTTTCCCACTGCTGGGCAACGGTTGCCCTATAACCTTCCACTCTTCCTCTGTGCCGGTTTCACCGGACAAAATCCTACAAACGCGTCGTTACACCAGCGTTTTCTAGGCCTCACTCTGAGACGACGACCGCGACCGTCTTCTGGCACCCACTGCGTGAAGACATTGTTACATTTCTTTGATTTTAAATTGCTGGCTATACGAGAAAGCGAAATGGGATCACCCCCTTCCCTAATGTATATTAGAAATATTATGTACTCACTAGCTCCTAAAGTAGCATCAATAGACGCTTCCATAATACCAAGATACAGCGCTGCGTAGTGGGGTATGCAGAAATTTATATGGTTCGGTCCTATTAGTACCATCACATCGTCTTTCTTCAGTCCCAAGTTTTTCAGAGAAATAGCGCATCGAATGCTTCTGTCTAGGACTGAGCCAAAGGTTTCAGTTTCTCCTGTCCCTCCATCGATCTGTTGGAAATTAAGTTCACTGGTGATACCTAATGGAAACTGATCAAGGTTTTGATATCTAGTAGCATCTGGATGAGGGTATATAGAATCTAGTTGTAAGATGGTGATGGGAGGAGAGGCATCGTCTATCAGTGGACTGGCTGATGATGATGAGGAGAATGAAGATTGGAGACACGTCACCAACAGACAGACAGACGTCTCCAATTTTCATTATTTACTATATTGTGCATCGTATATGTTGGATATGTTCAATGCACAATATAGTAGGTAACCAACACAATATACATGAAAAATAAAAGCTTGTAAAAAGAGAGAAGAACAATGGGAGCAACATAAGACCTCATAATGTCGGAACTAAAACTTGAAACTGATAGTAAGTTCTTAACATTTTGAGGCGCTGAAGCCAAGAAAGTTTTAAAAAGATTTTTTTTTTAACTGGACCAAATCTGTAAACTTTCTGGTTGCGGAGATATTAAAGGAGTAAAGGGTGTTTTACTTTACCGATGTCCAAGATAAACTCAGAAAGTACAGATAAATATTGAAAAGTCACATTGGTGCTTAGTTCGATGGATGGATCTCTAATTTCTGTAATACCTGCATAACATAATCGGGGTCATCTTGCAAACTGTGTAGTATAAGCTTGCCGAGGTGGTGTCTGTCTGACGGGATCCCTGTCTTCGCCACCACACGGGATCCTACCTCCGCCATATACCAGTGTACTGCGTCGAAAGCCCGTCTGGTTGACATGATTGGTGATATTTCTTCTGAAATCTATGAAGGAAGAGAAGCTTAGGTGACGGCACTTTAGAACTTTTTTTTTCTTTTTTTGGAGTGTGGGATAGGTATCATCAAATGACTCCACCCGCTGGGACTTCTACTGACTAAAAACCAACTATGTTCTTTCTTAGCCCTTTGTATCGAGGCCACGGTATCTCTTTCGAACAACCCGGAGCCCCGACGGAGGACTTTAAGCCTTTTCTTTTTGGGCGTTGGGAAATCATCAAATTTTAATGACTCCTCCCGTTCTGGGCAGAGTGGTAGGGAGTGTCAGATTTCTACTGACTAAAAACCACCCATGTTCCTTCCCTTTATGTCGAGGACGCGGTATATTTGTGACCGCCCGCAGCCCCGACGGGCATCCGCAACGACTTTAGGCCTTGAAATATTATCTCGATCGTGCCCTAAAAATACAGTACGGCTGACCGATTTTCGATCACGCCAATGACACAGCTGTGTACTAAACATTGCAGTGCGTCGGGCACTAGCTGCTCGGCAGTTTGTTGAACTGGTCCTATTTGGCGTAGTCGTGAGATGCTCACACTCTTTTTTTTTCTGTTAATTGCTTAGTTTCTTTTTATTTTTTATTGTTTGTTGTGTGCACTTGTGGCATGTGCTAAATTAATATGTTTTCTTTCTTTTATTATTTCTTTCAGTGAACTAATGTGTGCGTAGATACATCTGTTGAAGTCTCTTCTCCCCTATGCTAAGTCCCTCTGATGACACTAGTGGTATGGTAATATTTGTTTTTTTCAGTCGCAGATTAAGTTTCTGTTCCGCATTTCCAAATATCCTAGAATCCAGTTGATAGGATATAATTTTCAAACCCAATATTACCGAGCCACGGCCGCTCAAAGTTATCACAACAACTACACTAATCCTTCTTCTGAAATAAGAGTAGGTACCATACTATTTATTTTATCATTTATACTGGCCTGCCAGTTAAAATCTCTTCAAATTCGGTTTAGTGATTTAGGAGATTAACCGGAACAAACAGACATTTAAAAATAAAAAAAATAAATGTTTTTTTTTTTTGTTATATGTAGAGACCTTATACTTAAACTATTATTTTCACTCAGTAAAACACCTTTATTTTATACTTATAACAGATCAGTAACAGTCAATCATAACAAACACATTTTAAGTAGGTATAGGACGTAAGAAAATTATTTAAATTTTCCATGGTAACCGTCAATGTAAATAGCAATCGACAGAAATTGGCAATTAATCTAGCTATAATATATAATTATAACAAAACACAAAACAATTAAAACACAAAAGAATTAAAACTTGAAAAAATCAGTAGACTTACAATATATTTTACACTTAAAAACACGAACACAAGTGATTCGCGCGATGAGGCTTTGCCAAATGTTTATAATCCGTTCAAATTATGAAGTAGGTAAATAATTATACTCAAACACGTAGGTATTATATTATCTTGTAAGTATTAAGAGATAATTATTAACTCTACAGTAGTTACACAATTAAATGATAAGTAGTTATCGTGTAGATAGGAACACATTTTCGTTAAAACTTTTACTCGTAACTAGGTTCGATTCTCGGGTCTATCAAATTGTTATTAAGCATCGAGATATAGGTACTAACGTACTAGAGAAGACACCGTAAATTCCTACTTTGTCCCGTTCAACTGCGGCGATCGCGCCGCACCGCGCGTCGCCGAAGAAAACGCGTAAGTGCCGTGATTTAACATGCTAATTTACTACTTTTCTTTAACTTGTGGTAAATTTGTTGCGGTTTAGACGAATTGTTATTATTTTAGCGCTGCAGCGAACTAAAGATTCAAATCACGAAATGGGACAATTCAGTTATTTGACGTAGCTTCTCTAGTACGTTAGTACTTATATCTCGATGTTATTAAGATTTTCTAACAGCTCTGTAGCAGCCACGGAGTCTGAATTTGTGCCCGGTACTTACGTAATTCATACCTCGTAACTACATACGCACGGGACAATATTAGGAAAACCAGAGGATTTCATGCAAGCAAAGTATACACTACAGACAATACTCCTACTGCTATGCAAATCTACTTATGTAAATAATATAATTATATCACCATCTTAGTTATGTTTTATGACATAAAAATCTGTCTACATCATAGTAACATAAGCGATCAAAGTTCAATTCGGTAAAAAAAGCGTTTACAAGTAGAGGTAACGCAAATCATCATGACAGCCCAAAAAATTTTAAGTAATATATATCGGATCATTACCTAAGAGTCCTAAGACAATCAGTTTCGTTGACCCATCAAGATGCGGATTTCTTATTAGGTATATCGGTACGTCTAACCACAGTAACCCAAGCAAAAAAATCACTGATTTTATTAGTTATGGTGATTTTATTTTGACATACTAAAATAATTAATTGCCAATATTATTAATGTATTTTTGTTATAAGATTTTTTTCTTGTAAGTGTCTAATTGCGATTTTCTTATTTATTTTTTTCTCCTTGTCCTTATTTTGGTGATCTGAATGATTTCTAAAAGTTTGTCTATTTTAATGGGACCTTATTAGCCACGAGTTCCTATAGCCAATCGACGAATGATCTAACTACGACCTACACACCCATACGACACGCGTGTTGCGACAGCGACTGCAGAGAAAACAAATCGAACAATTTGCTCAGACCACACCACGACCCATCACGATGCGAAGCTACTCACGCATAGTAAACGAAGCACGTGACTTGATGCAAGTTGCGCAGCCAGTCGAATACCTTGAGGTCGGGGTGTAGTGCGTAAATCGCTATGTGCTAATGTTCAATAGAATTCATGCTTACTTGTGTAATTGCATCCTGTAATTATACATTATTAAATAATTGGTATAATGTAATTAAAAGTGCTCTTGATCGACTACTTAGTTTGATTCAATAATGGCCAGTTCAAGATTCAACGTTTACGTGAAGTCAAGTGATCAAGTCAAGGCTAGTAAATTATTTATTTATGGGTCAATGACCGCAGATAGTGTTGTTTCTTAGTTTCCGCATAGGTACGCAATGTATCGTTGCTGTGGCAAAACGCATGTAGTGAACGGCAAACGCGACGACGAGTCAACTAGGTATCTAGGCAGGCAGTGAACAGCTGATTTCACATGTTGTTCGTTAGAGTATTAATTCAACATCCATTGTAATTCATCAAATGTAATCACTACATAATAATCATAAAAAACAAAGTCTGTCTGTCTGTTCGCGATAAACTCAAAAACTAGGTACTGCGCCGATTTCACCAATGGATAGATTGATGTTTTAGAATATGATTTGACCGAAATCCATGCGGAGAAAGCCGCAGGCATCAGCTTATTTTAAATAAAATGAAACGTGGGGTCTAACTGAACTTTAATTTTTGTACGGGCCGGATTTTGCCCAACGATCTTTATTTTAGTGACACTGATATCGGGAGTACTTAGGTAGTAAAGTATCGTCTTATCTTATCATTATCAGTTAATGTGTGTTTTTGTTTTATAATTAGTATCTGGTGCCTTCTATGTACGTATATTTGCAACATGTGTGCAACATTACTTTCTGTCTGTCATCGTTAGTTGCTATTTCTTTTACACGTAATATACATATTATTATTATGTTTAGCGATAAGATCGCCTTATTTAATTAGATATCTTTGTTTTTAACGGCCAACGGCCTCTGATTTTATACATAGGTGACCCTGGCTCTCCGCAAACAGAAAGCGTGCATTCAGCTCTTTATTCTGAATCATAATAAATACCTACCATCTTTTTCATTTTGTTTTCGTTTTCTTAATTACTATTTTTTTTTCAATGTTTAATTATATGTATAAAATACTGCTCAAATAAAAATTAAAAAACCAACAATGCGTGTTGGGATACCTGAACGACGCATCGCGCGAAATCTGCTACTCACTTCTTACCTAGCCTAGTAACGATACATTGCACAATTTGTACAATATTGGGACGAGGGCAGGGTCAAGACCTAATAGCCTGAGCCGACGCCCAATATAACGCTAAATTAACGCAAAAAAATCTTTAAAGCTCGAAAAAATAAAGTGGCTACTTACAGTATGAGGCTTGATTTTTATAATGATTCTTAGATAATTACTTCAGTTTTTGTTGTAAACAGCCAGACCAATCGTCGAGTCGTTTTCTTTACTTTAGAGATCACAAAAACGATGATTAAAGATCTTTACGGTTTTTCAGGCTTTACGGGTTTTCGGTGTCTCGGGTAGGATGGCACATTATCAACTGCTTAACTCCGGGGTATTACAAACCAGTAAAAAACAGGAAAAATATAAATAGAACTACTAAATTTAATACTTAGCAAATACTAATTAAAACAATAAATTATTTTTTATTTACATAAAATGACATCATATATTATCTACATAAATATTATAGCCATTTGTTAGTCAGAGGATATTTTTACCCGGCTGCCCAAAAAAGGAGTGTTATTCGTTCAGGGTTCATGTGTCTAGGTATGTATGTGAGTTTCTTTATCCTACCATAACTTCTGAACGCCCGAATCGATTTGGATTTAGATGGTAACATAGCCACAACAAAGCAATATCAAAAATGAAAGGTACATAATAACTAAGTTTGATACGGTCAACGAAGATCAGATACGACTGTTTCATCATCATCATTTCAGCCTAAAGACGTACACTACACTGCTACCACATTGACCTGTCCCGTGCGGGTACCATCTATCTGGCAGAAACTTGATGCTCCGAAATTTATTTGGCATAACACACTTGGCATATTCTTCTTTGAACGAATGTGTTTATGGCAGAACAATTATTTAATAGAATACTCATTTCGCAGAATGTTTAAATAGCCGAATTTTCAATGGCATACTTTTAAGATGGCAGAATTTTATTTGGTAAATTTTTATAAGGTATAACGACCGTCTCGCGAAAGTATCCTTTATGGGCGGCATGGGCACCGGGCCGTAGGCCGACGAAGGAGGCCGGCGGAGGCCCGGCACTTCGGGGACAGAAGATATTAGTGTTATTTAATATGCGAGCGAAGCGAGCGCGCGTCATGGAGTACATGCGTTGCATGTATGAGTGACGTCATTATTATTATTAATAATAATAATAATTATTATTATTATTTTTGACATACCAACATTTAATAATAATAATAATAAGATTTATTTGCGTAAAACATGGTATACAAAGGTGTTAAGTACAATCTTATATGGAACAAACATGTTTAGCTAGGATAAGACCAAGCATGCAAAAATTTTAAAGTTAGAGAAAAAGGTATAACAAGGTAGGCATCAACAATGAGCTATTAAGAAAATCACATTTTTTTATCTATGAATTCTTTTAAACTATAAAAACAATTTTCAAGTAACCATTTATAAAATTTAGTTTTAAACAATTTTGTATTTAGTGTTTTAAAATGCCTCGGTATTATACTATATAAAAATACTAGTTATACTATTTATAGCTAAATTACCACTCACTCACTGACTGACTTATTGACAGAATTGTTCTCCCAGATGGTGGATGGGGAGGTGGGTATATTTTGACAGATTCGTAAACAACTAACTCTCGTGAGTATGGGAAAAGTCCCAAACCCCCCCTTTCCCCCCCCTTCTCCCCCCACCCTATCGTATCTCGGAAACAAAGAGACTTTTCTTGTTTTTTTTAGGGATTCGTATAGAGGAGGCTCGGGGAAGTAAAAACCATTTTTCGAATTTGACCCCCTTTTCCCCCTTCTCCCCCCTCCCTATCGTATCTCGGAAACAAAGAGACTTTACGTGTTTTTTTTTAGGGATTCGTATAGAGGGGGCTCGGTAAAGTAAAAATCATTTTTCAAAGTGGCCCCCCTTTTCCCCCTTCTCCCCCCTTTAGGCGGATCTCGAAAGTTAAGAGACTTGAAACGAATTTTTTTTCAGATTCATATAGAGGGGCATTGCGTTAGTCGAAATCATTTTTAGAAACTCCCCCCTCTCGTCCCCTTCACCCCCCCCCCTCTCCCCCTCTTTTTTTACTCCTGAAAAAATTTTTGATTCTTACCTAAATCTATTTGAGGGGCGTTGAAATTTGTATACCCTCCCCTCCCCAACCTCCCCTAAAATTAAAAGGGCTGTAACTTCATAACGGTTGGAGATAGCCATTAGGTGTTTGAACAAATATTATAGTAGGCGTCGAAACCTGTCCGGTGGTGGTACAGCGGTAAAGCGAAGGGGGGAGCGAGCAAGCGAAGCGAGCCGGCGACCCCCGTAGCGTAGGGATAATGTCATGATAGCTTTCCGGTGGTAGGTAGGTCCTGAGTGGAGCGAACCTGCGAGATCGAGTGGAGCGAAGGTGGGAGCTGGCGAGCGAAGCGAGCCGGCGACCTCCTTAGCGTAACGAAGGTTGAGTGGGTGAAGCGTTACTCAGGGGCGACGACAAGCAAACTTTAGGGTAATGTTTTTTTAGTGGTAGTAGGAGGTAGTAGGTAGGTAGTAGGTAGGTGGTAGGTAGTAGGTAGGTATGTGTAGGTAGGTGTAGGTAGGTGTAGGTGTAGGTAGGTAGTAGGTAGGTGTAGGTAGGTAGTAGGTAGGTGTAGGTAGGTGTAGGTAGGTGTAGGTAGGTGTAGGTAGGTGTAGGTAGGTGTAGGTAGGTGTAGGTAGGTAGTAGGTAGGTGTAGGTAGGTAGTAGGTAGGTGTAGGTAGGTAGTAGGTAGGTGTAGGTAGGTAGTAGGTAGGTGTAGGTAGGTGTAGGTAGGTGTAGGTAGGTGTAGGTAGGTGTAGGTAGGTGTAGGTAGGTGTAGGTAGGTGTAGGTAGGTGTAGGTAGGTGTAGGTAGGTGTAGGTAGGTGTAGGTAGGTGTAGGTAGGTGTAGGTAGGTGTAGGTAGGTGTAGGTAGGTGTAGGTAGGTGTAGGTAGGTGTAGGTAGGTGTAGGTAGGTGTAGGTAGGTGTAGGTAGGTGTAGGTAGGTGTAGGTAGGTGTAGGTAGGTGTAGGTAGGTGTAGGTAGGTGTAGGTAGGTGTAGGTAGGTGTAGGTAGGTGTAGGTAGGTGTAGGTAGGTGTAGGTAGGTGTAGGTAGGTGTAGGTAGGTGTAGGTAGGTGTAGGTAGGTGTAGGTAGGTGTAGGTAGGTGTAGGTAGGTAGTACCGCGAGCTGCATTGGAACATTTTTTTTTTCAGTTTCATTGAGAGGTGCAATGCGTTAGTCGAAATCATTTTTCAAAGCTACCCCTCACCCCCACTTCACGCCCCGCGAGCTGCGCGCAGCTCGCGCAGCCACGCAAATACTAGTTATACTATATAAAGCTAAATTACCACTCACTGACTGACTCACTGACATAATTGTTCTCCCAGATGGTGGATGGGGAGGTGGGTATATTTTAACAGATTCGTAAACAAGTAACTCTCGTGAGTATGGGAAAAGTCCTAAACCCCCCCTTTTCCCCCCCCTTCTCCCCCCTCCCTATCGTATCTCGGAAACAAAGAGACTTTACGTGTTTTTTTTTAGGGATTCGTATAGAAGAGGCTCGGTAAAGTAAAAATAATTTTTCAGAGTGCCCCCCTTGCCCCCCTTCTCCCCCCTTTTAGGCGGATCTCGGAAAAAAAGAGATTTTACTTGTTTTTTTCTAGGGATTCGTATAGAGGAGGCTCGGGGAAGTAAAAACCATTTTTTAAATTTGACCCCCTTGCCCCCCTTCATCCCCCCTTTAGGCGGATCTCGGAAATAAAGAGATTTTACGTGTTTTTTTTAGGGATTCGTATAGAAGAGGCTCGGGGAAGTAAAAAACATTTTTCAAATTTGACCCCCTTGCCCCCCTTCATCCCCCCTTTCGGATCTCGGAAGTTAAGAGACTTGGAACATTTTTTTTTTCAGATTCATATAGGGGCATTGCGTTAGTCGAAACCATTTTTAGAAACTCCCCCCTCTCCCCCCCTTTACCCTCCCCTCTTTACCTCTTTTTTTACTCCTAATTTTTTTTTTGATTTTTACCTAAATCTATTTGAGGGGCGTTGAAATTTGTATACCCTTCCCTCCCCAACCTCCCCTAAAATTAAAAGGACTGTAACTTCATAACGGTTAGAGATAGCCATTAGGTGTTTGAACCAATATTATAGTAGGCGTCGAAACCTGTCCGGTGGTGGTACAGCGGTAAAGCGAAGGGGGGAGCGGGCGAGCGAAGCGAGCCGGCGACCCCCGTAGCGTAGGGATAATGTCATGATAGCTTTCCGGTGGTAGGTAGGTCCTGAGTGGAGCGAACCTGCGAGACCGAGTGGAGCGAAGGGGGGAGGTGGCGAGCGAAGCAAGCCGGCGACCTCCTTAGCGTAACGAAGGTTGAGTGGGTGAAGCGTAACTCAGGGGCGACGACAAGCAAACTTTAGTGTAATGTTTTTTTAGTGGTAGTAGGTAGGTAGGTGGTAGGTAGTAGGTATGTGTTGGTAGGTGTAGGTAGGTAGTAGGTAGGTGTAGGTAGGTAGGTGTAGGTAGGTAGGTGTAGGTAGGTAGTAGGTAGGTGTAGGTAGGTGTAGGTAGGTGTAGGTAGATGTAGGTAGGTGTAGGTAGGTGTAGGTAGGTAGTACCGCGAGCTGCATTGGAAAATGTTTTTTTTCAGATTCATTAAGGGGTGCAATGCGTTAGTCGAAATCATTTTTCAAAGCTCTCCCTGTCCCCCTCTTCACGCCCCGCGAGCTGCGCGCAGCTCGCGCAGCCACGCAAATATACTAGTTATATTATATTATATAAAGCTAAATTACCACTCACTCACTGACATAATTGTTCTCCTAGATGGTGGATGGGGAGGTGGGTATATTTTGACAGATTCGTAAACAAGTTACTCTCGTGAGTATGGGAAAAGTCCTAAACCCCCCCTTTTCCCCCTCTTCTCCCCCCTCCCTATCGTATCTCGGAAACAAAGAGACTTTACGAGTTTTTTTTTTAGGGATTCGTATAGAGGAGGCTCGGTAAAGTAAAAATCATTTTTCAGAGTGCCCCCCTTGCCCCCCTTCTCCCCCCTTTTAGGCGGATCTCGGAACTTAACAGACTTGGAACGATTTTTTTTTCAGATTCATATAGAGGAGGCTCGGAGAAGTAAAAACCATTTTTTAAATTTGACCCCCTTGCCCCCCTTCACCCCCCCTTTAGGCGGAACTCAAAAGTTAAGAGACTTGGAACGATTTTTTTTTCAGATTCATATAGAGGGGCATTGCGTTAGTCGAAATCATTTTTAGAAACGCCCCCCTCTCCCCCCTTCACCCCCCCCCCCTCTTCATCTCTTTTTTTACTACTGAAAAATTTTTTGATTCTTACCTAAATCTATTTGAGGGGCGTTGAAATTTGTATACCCTCCCCTCCCCAACCTCCCCTAAAATTAAAAGGGCTGTAACTTCATAACGGTTAGAGATAGCCATTAGGTGTTTGAACAAATATTATAGTAGGCGTCGAAACCTGTCCGGTGGTGGCACAGCGGTAAAGCGAAGGGGGGAGCGGGCGAGCGAAGCGAGCCGGCGACCCCCGTAGCGTAGGGATAATGTCATGATAGCTTTCCGGTGGTAGGTAGGTCCTGAGTGGAGCGAACCTGCGAGACCGAGTGGAGCGAAGGGGGGAGGTGGCGAGCGAAGCGAGCCGGCGACCTCCTTAGCGTAACGTAGGTTGAGTGGGTGAAGCGTAAGGGGCGACGACAAGCAAACTTTAGGGTAATGTTGTTTTAGTGGTAGTAGGAGGTAGTAGGTAGGTGGTAGGTAGTAGGTATGTGTAGGTAGGTGTAGGTAGGTGTAGGTAGGTGTAGGTAGGTGTAGGTAGGTGTAGGTAGGTGTAGGTAGGTGTAGGTAGGTGTAGGTAGGTGTAGGTAGGTGTAGGTAGGTGTAGGTAGGTAGTAGGTAGGTGTAGGTAGGTAGTAGGTAGGTGTAGGTAGGTAGTAGGTAGGTGTAGGTAGGTAGTAGGTAGGTAGGTGTAGGTAGGTAGTAGGTAGGTGTAGGTAGGTGTAGGTAGGTGTAGGTAGGTGTAGGTAGGTGTAGGTAGGTGTAGGTAGGTGTAGGTAGGTGTAGGTAGGTGTAGGTAGGTGTAGGTAGGTGTAGGTAGGTGTAGGTAGGTGTAGGTAGGTGTAGGTAGGTGTAGGTAGGTGTAGGTAGGTGTAGGTAGGTGTAGGTAGGTGTAGGTAGCTGTAGGTAGGTGTAGGTAGGTGTAGGTAGGTGTAGGTAGGTGTAGGTAGGTGTAGGTAGGTGTAGGTAGGTGTAGGTAGGTGTAGGTAGGTGTAGGTAGGTGTAGGTAGGTGTAGGTAGGTGTAGGTAGGTGTAGATAGGTGTAGGTAGGTGTAGGTAGGTAGTAGGTAGGTGTAGGTAGGTAGTAGGTAGGTAGTAGGTAGGAGGATTTTTTTTTTCAGATTCATTGAGAGGTGCAATGCGTTAGTCGAAATCAATTTTCAAAGCTCCCCCTTTCCCCCCCTTCACGCCCCGCGAGCTGCGCGCAGCTCGCGCAGCCACGCAAATACTAGTTATACTATATAAAGCTAAATTACCACTCACTCACTCACTGACTCACTGACAGAATTGTTCTCCCAGATGGTGGATGGGGAGGTGGGTATATTTTGACAGATTCGTAAACAACTAACTCTCGTGAGTATGGGAAAAGTCCCAAACCCCCCCCTTTCCCCCCCCCTTCTCCCCCCTCCCTATCGTATCTCGGAAACAAAGAGACTTTACGTGTTTTTTTTTAGGGATTCGTATAGAGGGGGCTTGGTAAAGTAAAAATCATTTTTCAATGTGGCCCCCTTTTTCCCCCTTCTCCCCCCCATTAGGCGGATCTCGGAAATAAAGAAATTTTACGTGTTTTTTTTTAGGGATTCATATAGAGTAGGCTCAGGAAAGTAAAAACCATTTTTCAAATTTGACCCCCTTGCCCCCCTTCACCCCCCCTTTAGGCGGATCTCAAAAATAGAGAGATTTTACGTGTTTTTTTTTAGGGATTCGTATAGAGGAGGCTTTGGGAAGTAAAAACCATTATTCAAATTTGACCCCCTTGCCCCCCTTCACCCCCCCGTTAGGCGGATCTCGAAAATAAAGAGATTTTACGTGTTTTTTTTAGGGATTCGTATAGAGGAGGCTCAAGAAAGTAAAACTATTTTTTGAATTTGACCCCCTTGCCCTCCTTCACCCCCCCTTTAGGCGGATCTCAAAAATAAAGAGATTTTACGTGTTTTTTTTTAGGGATTCGTATAGAGGAGGCTCGGGGAAGTAAAAACCATTTTTCAAAATCGACCCCTTTTCCACTCTTCTCCCCCCTTTAAGCGGATCTCGGAAGTTAAGAGACTTTGAACATTTTTTTTTTCAGATTCATTGAAAGGAGCCTATCCTGTGGTGGTACCGGTAAAGCGAAGGGGGGAGCGGGCGAGCGAAGCGAGCCGGCGACCCCCCTAGCGTAGGGATAATGTCATGATAGCTTTCCGGTGGTAGGTAGGTCCTGAGTGGAGCGAACCTGCGAGACCGAGTGGAGCGAAGGGGGGAGGTGGCGAGCAAAGCGAGCCGGCGACCTCCTTAGCGTAACGAAGGTTGAGTGGGTGAAGCGTTACTCAGGGGCGACGACAAGCAAACTTTAGGGTAATGTATTTTAGTGGTAGTAGGAGGTAGTAGGTAGGTGGTAGGTAGGTGATAGGTAGGTGTAGGTAGGTAGTAGGTAGGTGTAGGTAGGTGTAGGTAGGTAGTAGGTAGGTAGTAGGTAGGTGTAGGCAGGTGTAGGTAGGTGTAGGTAGGTGTAGGTAGGTGTAGGTAGGTGTAGGTAGGTGTAGGTAGGTAGTAGGTAGGTGTATGTAGGTGTAGGTAGGTAGTAGGTAGGTAGTAGGTAGGTGTAGGTAGGTGTAGGTAGGTGTAGGTAGGTGTAGGTAGGTGTAGGTAGGTGTAGGTAGGTGTAGGTAGGTGTAGGTAGGTGTAGGTAGGTGTAGGTAGGTGTAGGTAGGTGTAGGTAGGTGTAGGTAGGTAGTAGGTAAGTGTAGGTAGGTGTAGGTAGGTAGTAGGAAGGTGTAGGTAGGTGTAGGAAGGTGTAGGAAGGTGTAGGTAGGTGTAGGTAGAAGGTAGGTGTAGGTAGGTGTAGGTAGGTGTAGGTAGGTGTAGGTAGGTGTAGGTAGGTGTAGGTAGGTGTAGGTAGGTGTAGGTAGGTGTAGGTAGGTGTAGGTAGGTGTAGGTAGGTGTAGGTAGGTGTAGGTAGGTGTAGGTAGGTGTAGGTAGGTGTGGGTAGGTAGTACCGCGAGCTGCATTGGTACATTTTTTTTTCAGATTCATTGAGAGGTGCGATGCGTTTGTCGAAATCATTTTTCAAAGCACCCCCTCTTCACGCCCCGCGAGCTGCGCGCAGCTCGCGCAGCCACGCAAATACACTATACTATATAAAGCTAAATTACCACTGACTCACTCACTCACTGACAGAATTGTTCTCCCAGATGGTGGATGGGGAGGTAGGTATATTTTGACAGATTCGTAAACAAGTAACTCTCGTGAGTATGGGAAAAGTCCCAAACCCCCCCTTTTCCCCCCCCTTCTCCCCCCTCCCTATCGTATCTCGGAAACAAAGAGATTTTACGTGTTTTTTTTTAGGGATTCGTATAGAAGGGGCTCGGTTAAGTAAAAATCATTTTTCAAAGTGGCCCCCCTTTTCCCCCTTCTCCCCCCCTTTAGGCGGATCTCGGAAATAAAGAGATTTTACGTGTGTTTTTTTAGGGATTCGTATAGAGGAGGCTCGGGGAAAAAAAAAACATTTTTAAAATTTGATCCCCTTGCCCCCCTTAACCCCCCCTTTAGGCGGATCTCGAAAGTTAAGAGACTTGGAACGAATTTTTTTTCAGATTCATATAGAGGGGCATTGCGTTAGTCGAAATCATTTTTAGAAACTCCCCCCTCTCCCCCCCTTCACCCCCCCCCCCCCTCTTCAACTCTTTTTTTACTCCTGAAAAAAATTTTGATTCTTACCTAAATCTATTTGAGGGGCGTTGAAATTTGTATACCCTCCCCTCCCCAACCTCCCCTAAAATTAAAAGGGCTGTAACCTCATAACGGTTAGAGATAGCCATTAGGTGTTTGAACAAATATTATAGTAGGCGTCGAAACCTGTCCGGTGGTGGCACAGCGGTAAAGCGAAGGGGGGAGCGGGCGAGCGAAGCGAGCCGACGACCCCCGTAGCGTAAGGATAATGTCATGATAGCTTTCCGGTGGTAGGTAGGTCCTGAGTGGAGCGAACCTGCGAGACCGAGTGGAGCGAAGGGGGGAGGTGGCGAGCGAAGCGAGCCGGCGACCTCCTTAGCGTAACGAAGGTTGAGTGGGTGAAGCGTAACTCCAAGCAAACTTTAGGGTAATGTTTTTTTAGTGGTAGTAGGAGGTAGTAGGTAGGTAGTAGGTAGGTGATAGGTAGGTAGTAGGTAGGTGTAGGTTGGTGGTAGGTAGGTGTAGGTAGGTGGTGGTATACGTGAGATTCATATAGAGGAGGCTCGGGGAAGTAAAATCCGTTTTTCAAATTTGAACCCCTTGCCCCCCTTCACTCCCCCCTTTAGGTGGATCTCGGAAGTTAAGAGACTTGGAACATTTTTTTTTTCAGATTCATTGAAAGGGGCAATGCGTTAGTCGAAATCATTTTTCAAAGCTACCCCTCTCCCCCCTTCACTGCCCCCCCCCCCCCTCTTCACCCCTTTTTTTTAAACTCGTGTTCTGTTTTGTTTACGGATTCGTATAGAGGAGGCTCGGGAAAGTAAAAACCATTTTTCAAAATTGACCCCCTTGCCCCTTTCTCCCCCCCTTTAGGCGGATCTCGGAAGTTAAGAGACTTGGAACATTTTATTTTCAGATTCATTGAAAGGGGCAATGCGTTAGTCGAAATCATTTTTCAAAGCTCCCCCTCTCCCCCACTTCACGCCCCGCGAGCTGCGCGCAGCTCGCGCAGCCACGCAAATACTAGTTTTATTATAAATGCGCACACACATTGCTAGGCAGTTCTTATTGTATTTAGCTAGCCTAGGCAAATCATTCAACACTAAATTATAGGGATCTCGTCTGTTACGAGGATTTACATCATTAGCAGTCTTAAATAATTGTTTATTTTTCATTACAAACATGCATATTTCGTAAATGTAAAGGGACGGTAACGGTAACAAACCAAGCTTCGCAAATATTGGTCGACATGAGTCGTCAGGTTTAAGTCCACAAATTGATCTCATACACTTTTTTTGAGCGATGAATGCTCTTTGGAAGTCAGTGCTATTACCCCACATAACAAGCCCATACCGTAGTACCGATTCGACATATGCGCGGTATGATATTACAGCAGTTTTTATGTTGGTTACATTTTTGACTTGTTTATGTGCGTATACAAATTTATTGATTTTAGCACTAACATTGTCTATGTGCTCTTTCCAATTAATGTCCTTGTCAACGATTACACCTAGAAATCTTGTATGCGTTACTTTCTTGAGTTTATTAATATTAAGTTTAATGTCATTTTTATGATTATTAGATTGATTAAATTGAATATAAACAGATTTATCTAAATTAATTTTTAAATTGTTAATGTCAAGCCACTGCAGTAATTTGTCAATTGTGTTATTAATGTCAAGCTCATGATCCAGAATGGTATTATGTTTTTTGTTAGATGTCACTATTATAGATATGTCGTCGGCAAATAATATGCATTTATGATTTGTTATTTTTATGATGTCATTTATGTAAATGAGGAATAATATAGGACCCAGTACGCTTCCTTGTGGAACACCAAATTTATTATGTCTACATTCCGACGATATTAGGTCATTTTTTTTATAAATGATGACACGTTGTGTTCTGTTGTTTAAATAGGACGATAGCCACTGGAGTACCGGTCCTCTAATTCCAATAGCTTCTAACTTTTGTAGCAATATATCGTGTGACACCAGATCGAACGCTTTAGATAGATCAAAGAAAAGGCCAGTAGTCATATAATTATTATTAATATTTGAAAGTATAGCCTGCATATGAGAGAAAATAGCCAAGGATGTGGATTTGTTCTTTTGGAATCCGAACTGCTTGTCGCTTATAATTTGAAATTTGTTGCAGAAGTTTATTAATCTTTTGTACATACATTTCTCATAAATTTTCGATAGGATATAGGTATTAAAGTTATGGGTCGGTAATTATTGATGTCACATTTTTCTCCCTTCTTGAATAAAGGCTTTATTAAGGACAGTTTCAATTTCTCAGGAAAGGTTCCCTGGGAAAATGACATGTTTATTAAATGAGTAAGAATACCAGTTAGTTCATTACTACAAGCTTTTATGATTTTTGTATTCATTCCATCATAGCCCTCAGACGAGGTGTTAGACAGAGACATTATTTCCTGTCGTACCTCGTTTACCAGCATTGGTCTGAGGAACATAGTGTTGACACAAGTATTTTTGTAAACGTTTTTATGTGCACTTTTTGCCCCTTGTACATGCGCTAAATTAACAAAATGGTCATTGAATTTATTGGCTATTTGGACAGGGTCTGTAATTATATTATCATTTAGTTTTATAAATTCTATGTTGTCTTTGAGGTTGTTATTATTTATTTCATTTTTAATGACATTCCATGTGGCTTTACATTTATTGTCATGATTGTTAATATATTTTATATTTGCATTCTTATTTGAATTATAAATACATTTCTTTAGCAGACTAGAGTAGTTGTTATATTTAATTTTATTATTTACATTTTTATTTTTGTAATACCGATACCGTAGTTTCCTTTTAGTTATGCAACTTTGTCTCAAACCTTTACTTATCCACTTTTGTGTGTCTTTCTTATTGCTATTGACTTTCACTCTTAATTTGGGGAAACAGAGTTCATAAAATAGACACACCAGTTCATGAAAATCATCGAATGCGGAGTTTGTGTCAGTCTTTAAGTAAAGCTCGGACCAAGAAAGATTTTGCAAGCACTCCTTAAATTTTCGGATGTTGTCTATGTTATAGTCTCTTTTATGAATGTAATAAATTGTTGATTTCTGTGGTTTCTGTTTAGTTGGGAAGCTTAACATTTGTGCTGTGTCATGATCAGAAAGATGCAGGGGTAGTACAGTGGCAGTTGCATTTTCAATATTGCTCAAGATATGGTCAATACACGTCAACTTGCGAGTAGGAACATTGATGTGGATTTTTAAATTATAATTGTTGGCCAGGTCTTGCAATCCATTTGTGATATTACCTTGTTTCAGTGTATTTATGTTAAAATCACCGGCTACGACTAAATTCATTTTAGTTTTGTATTTTTTTAACAAGTCATGTAAAAGATTATGCAATTTTATTAAAAACTGATTCGGATCAGATTGCGGTGTTCTGTAAACACATATAACTACTACTTTATTACTTGTAACTTCTAAGCCGCAAGCTTCAAACGTGTTTTGAGTTGCATAGTTTTTCACGAATGTTAACTCTTTATAAGATAAACCTTTTTTCACTAATATACAAGTGCCCCCTCTTCGGTTTTCTCTACAGAAGTTAGCAGCCATGCCATAGTTGAATATTTTCACATAGTTTTCACAGCCTTTTTTTACAAAAGTTTCAGACAGGCATATTACATCTGGGTCATTCCTTCCTTCTTTTAACTCCTGCATAGTAATTTCTAGAAGTTCTTGTTTAGACAAAAGCTGGCGATATTTTGATGGAATATTCTAAAGTTGTGTGTTTTGTTGGGTTGAGATACGAAAAAATGAGTCACGCTTAGCACAGGAAAGTAATACGGTATAGTCCCTATTTGACCCTTCGGATTGTGTTGCAAAGAGGAACTATTTTCATATGGCGTTGTGTTTTTAATACGACTAAAGTAGTAAGGAATTGTCCCTTTTTTGGGTTCATTTGTAGAAACCTTTAACTTAAAACTTGAATTGTTACTCATTCTTTTACGAATTTCACTAGGATTTAAATAGTTATCATTATAATCACAGCAGTCTATGAGGTAATTTATGGACTTACAAACCTCAGATAGTTCAGTGGATGTTTGATTAACAAAGTGGCACTTTAAATACATATTACATATTTTTTTTATACAATAATTTAACTTACGGACATTGAGGTACACGTTATTGATGACATTTAATACAATAATATTATTATTTGAGAATTTATTAAAGACTAGCTGACCCACGCAACTTCGTCTGCGTCACATAAATATAGCTTATAACCTTTCTCGATAAATCGACTATCCAACATAAATTAAGGTAAATCGTAACTAACAAAATATCTTATCTTTCCTTTATAAAATTAGATTAGCTTAGATTATATTAAAGTGAAAATTACTATAGGTATCTCTTACTATTAAATATACGATAACACCCTGTACTTGTAAACATTACGGTGCAGTAAATATTTTGAATTTGAATTTCCCGGAGGCCAGCCCGAATCCCCCGTACCTACATTGCGACCTGCACGCGTATTTTTTTTGCCGCGCGTATATTTTTACATTGCGATATCTTCTAAGACATTTGTTCAAACTGTATAGAGTAAAGGGCACAAATATTCTATATTAAATTTCCGTTCTAACAAACACATTTATTTAGATATAGATTAATATCATATGGGTTAAATAAGCTTCGCAAAAAATAATTATTTTTAACCTAACAGTTTAATAGTAAAAAAAGGTTACAGTGAGTCAATCTTAAAAGATAGATTTATGCTGTCGCGGACTTTTTTTTAGAAATTTTAAAGAGGAACAATTCCTTCATACATGATATTTGCGTAACTTAAACCGTTTTCGCAGCGCACGCAGCGGAAGCTCTCAAAAAGGAAATACCTTTTCCCGTTTTTGTAACATTTTTCATTTATGCTCCACTCCTATTAGCCGTAGCGTGATGTTATATAGCCTATAGCCTTCCTCGATAAATGGACTATCCAACACAAAAAGAATTTTAAAATTCCAACCAGCAGTTCCTGAGTTTACCGCGTTCAAACAAACAAACAAACAAACTCTTCAGCTTTTTAATATTAGTATAGATAACCTGCAATTGAGACATCACCAGGTTTGGGTTGTGATCGTTTTCGCCTACGCATATTATCACTTTGTCTTCGGGTGTCAATTTAGTATTTATGCAGTTTGCTATTATTTCATTGCAAGGCGCATTAGGTTTTGTTTCTCTCTTGTTAATGTTCTCAGCTAGAAATTTTAGCCGGGGTGAGCTGATAAAAATAATTAATAATAATAATAATAATTATTATTGCATGTTACACGTATGTATGAAATGAAATGCGTGCCAAAAGACGATTCTGATTATGAATTTTCGGCGAAATGATGGTTCTGGAAATGAAGTTTACGCTCAAAGATGATTCTGACTTACAAAATTATGCGTTTTGAATTTATGGTAAATGAGTGTATGCCAAATGATTTTCTGCGAAATGAGGTTTCTGCCATCCACTGGTATGCAAAACAAAATTCGGGTATAAAAAAATCTGCTAAAAAAGGTAGACCCGTCCCGTGCATCTCGCATCCAGCGGGCCTCCCGCAATCTTCACCAAGTCATCGGTCCACCTAGTGGGAGGCCAACCAACGCAACGTCTTCCAACTTCGCCTTTTTACGACTGTTTGCTTTGTCCTTATTCTCGGATGAGCATTTGTAGAATGCTTGGCATTTTACGAATTGGGCATTTATGGACTAAGCCCTCTATCTAGACACCCTGTATAGCTCTGTCACTCTTCCACACTGGAATGGTAATAACTGTACTGGTTGAAGACGTCACTGGTCATGGTAACCACGGAGACACCCGGTCGCGTTATTTTGTGTATCTGTGGGAAAAGGAATCATTCGTTGAAAAACAAGGGTACTAATCTTAGGTACTAATAAACACTAGTAGGTACATTTCAATGACCGACCGATCATAATATGAACTGTGTTAAAAAGCGTAAAATGGACCTTTCATAATAGTAACTGCGTATGTGACCATTCAGGAAAACAGATCACCATACGAAAATAATACGAATTGCGTTAAAATTTGTAAAATGGTTACAGACGCAGACTTTATGATCTGCCAAAGTCGCCATTTTAGAGCCCAGAACAGATGTGACAGTGACAGTTAACCATCACGCTTTCTTTTTATTTGGTGGGTGGGAAATTATCATCAAATGACTCGTCCCGCTCTGGGCAGAGCGATAGGGGGGAGTGTCAGACTTCTACTGAATAAAAACTACCCATGTTCCTTCTTAGCCCTTTGTGTCCAGGCCGCGTTATCTCTTTCAAACAACCCGCAGCATAACAATCACCCTCATTCCTTTGTTTTTAACCCACAGGTGCATAGTTTATCAAAATTGATAACAGAAGTTTACTGGACCATTGGAGAAGTTTAAGGTGCTCCCCCAATTCATGTGCAAAAGGATTCTGAGGGGACGGCGCGTACGCAGTCCCCACTACCAAAAATTACGCATCCGAGTTATCCACATTAGGGATAATCGCAAGGGTCAACCTAACCGCAGTGCAATGGAAAGGCCTCGCCCTGGGGGAACCGCCTATTTGATCACGGTTTCCCCTATGCCAGGTAAGTATGATTTTGTTACAGTATCGCGCGAGGGTCGTTCAACGGCGGAGAATCTTAACACCGCGATTCAGAATCGTGACGTATATGTACAACGCCATCTAGTTAGAAAAGGCGGTACTAACTTGCCACGCGCCAATGTGGGGTACCATCAATCTGGCAGAAACTTGATGCTCCGAAATTTATTTGGCATAACACACTTGGCATATTCTTCTTTGAACGAATGTGTTTATTGTCAGAACAATTATTTAATAGAATACTCATTTCGCAGAATGTTAAAATAGCCGAATTTTCAATGGCATACTTTTAAGATGGCAGAATTTTATTTGGTAGATTTTTATAAGGTATAACGACCGTCTCGCGAAATTATCCTTTATGGGCGGCATGGGCACCGGGCCGTAGGCCGACGAAGGAGGCCGGCGGAGGCCCGGCACTTCGGGGACAGAAGATATTGATATTGATATTGATATTTATATTGATTTTTTGATATTGTGTTATTTAATATGCGAGCGAAGCGAGCGCGCGTCATGGAGTACATGCGTTGCATGTATGAGTGACGTCATTATTATTATTAATAATAATTATTATTATTATTTTTGACATACCAATATTTAATGTTCTCAGCTAGAAATTTTAGTCGGGGTGAACTGATAATAATAATTAATAATAATTATTATTATTATTATTGCATGTTACACGTAAGTATGAAATAAAATGCGTGCCAAAAGACGATTCTGATTATGAATTTTCGGCGAAATGATGGTTCTGGAAATAAAGTTTACGCTCAAAGATAATTCTGACTTACAAAATTATGCGTTTTGAATTTATGGTAAATGAGTGTATGTCAAATGATTTTCTGCGAAATGAAGTTTCTGCCATCCACTGTTATGCAAAACAAAATTCGGGTATAAAAAAATCTGCTAAAAAAAAACCCGACTGAAAAAACTGAAAAGCAATAAAACCAGCACATTTTAAATTAAACAAAACTTGGAAGCAGGCGGGGTCCATTCTATTTTAATTTTTTCTTTTCATAATTTAATATTCAAATGAACCCCGCCTGCTGCAAGCAGTTTTGTTTAATTTAAAATGTGCTGGTTTTATTGCTTTTCAGTTTTTTCAGTCGGGTTTTTTAGTTTTTTAACTACTTTTTTTATTTCCAACTTTTTAGTTCTTTTGTTTGTTCTTTCGTTGGTCGCGTAAAATTCTTCGCAGATGATTTATTTAACTTTTGTGCTTGTTTATAGGATTTCTCACTTTGAATTTCTTTTAAACATATAAGTGTTTTATATTTTTGTAATCTCCTTTTAAAACCCTTTATTTTGATACCCTACTCGATGGTATCGGTTTTTTTTTTTTTTGAACTCCGCGATTTGGCCCCCAAAATCCACAATATTTCTTTGTTTTTTAATTTTAATGCAGCCTATAACACTCGCGCCATCAAGACGAATCTAACGACGTATATTTCATTCAAATCGGTTCATCCGTTTATGAGTTATGAGGGAACAAAGAAACGGACATACATACATACATACATACACGTCAAACACATAACCCTCCTTTTGGGCTTCGCCGCAGTCGGGTAAAAAGGTAGACCCGCCAATGTGCAATGGTACAGTAAAACGGGGTGAAGAGAAACGCAGGGGTGAATTGAAACAACACTTTGAGAGGGATTGCTCTAGTTTGTTATTTAGTTGCCCATCAAAATATGCGAAGTACCACAGTCTATGAAAAACTGGGTGAGCGTGAGACGGACTACTAATTAACCTATTTACCATGACTCGAACGGACATTTTTTTTTCGCATTATTATATTCATGCCAAATTACAGCTTTCTAGTAATAATTCTTACTGACTACGGAACCCTCGAAAGAGAAAAATGACGTGTCCTAAAAAATAACCCCTTACTTACGAGGTTATGTAAAGAAGGACAGAATAGTCTCTAAGTAGTACCTAATATACGAACAAACTATATAACATTCATGGAATCTTTGCAATGCTAGGAACAATCCTAGCTAGGTAAATTATTATAATAATATACTTGTTATTCATTTTTAGGGCTCCGTACCAAAAGGAAAAAACGGAACCCTTATAGGATCACGTGTGTCTGTCTGTCCGACCATTCCCCCCCCCCTTACCTCCGAAACTACTGAGCCTAAATTTTGAAAAAAATACAGAAATTACTTCAACACCTTACAGACCTATAAGACGTATTTATTGCTAAAATAACAATCATGGAAAATCTCTCAAAATCTACTACAATGGTACGGAACCCTTCATGTGTAATTCGACTTGCACTTGGCCAGGCATTAGTTCACATTTTGACATTACAGGCGCATTTTTTTAATAATTTGTGTTTTCGTAATTGTGATTACAAAATAATCACTAAGTAAATAATAGCTATTATTATTCAAACAATAATTTAACTAATGTTCCGATCATAAAGTACCCGTAATGAATTTATAATCACACTCTAATGTACTGAGAGGGGCTTCTCGAAATCTATGCAACGTAGGAATTTGAATATCAGTAAAAACGATATAATATTTTATATGGAAATAACTGCTACTATGGTCGATCAATGGGTGACTGCCTACTATATAGTTTCCTCCGTGCCTCGAAAAGCATTTTAAGCTGTTGGTCCCGGCTACCATAATAGATCTTTAGCAGTTAAAAAATAAAAACACAAAAAAGTGAAAAATAAACTTGAGGAGAAAAATCAGTTTCTGAAGTCGGTGACTTTTGTTTCTTTGATTTCATTGTTTTGTCACCGACTTCAGAAACTGATTTTTCCTCTCAAGTTCATTTTTCACTTTTTAGTGGTTCACATGTGCTTACTCCTTCACAACGTACCGGCGTGATGTTATGTTATGAACTGGTGTAAACAATAGACAGACAATTTGAGATTTCAGCAATCCCAGTCCATTTGCTATCATTTATTGAGGAGTTCCGTTGCCTATCTCCGAAGTTCTTCATCAGATCTTCACAAAATAGTTTTTATAACCTTTACTGTACTCACTACTGAGTACAGGCGTGATATAATGTTGTGTGATGGCGTAAACAATGCTTAGATATGCTATAGCAACAATCGCGGTTAATCTGCTGTTATTTATTGAAGAGTTCCCCCGATTTCTACAAGATCCCATCATCAGATATTGAAATGGTGACAATGGGACCACACGGCAAGCACCAGCTTTCAAATGAAAAAAGAATCATGAAAATCAGTTCACCCAGTCGCAAGTTATGAGCTAACAAACAACAAACATAAAAATAAAAATACAGTCGAATTGATAACATCCTCCTTTTTTTGAAGTCGGTTAAAAACCAGCTGTTCCACACTTTTTACAACGAGCACGCAGAGCTTTTGATAAGATCCAAACTACAAATCCTTTCTTGAGATTGTACTGTGTCCGTCGTTTCTTTTGTAGGTAACCACGTCCAATGATTTGCAAAAACACTGTGCTCATCATTGTTAAAATAGTTATTTACTTACGACGGGTTATGACTGGTATGAGTATTTAGAACCTTTGATGTGTTTTTACTAACCAGTTCAATCTGCCGTCGCTCGTGTAGATGATTATTGTGTTTTTCTTACACTTATCATTAGCAAAATATTATAATCTATTTGACGGCACGGTTGGCGCAGTGGCTGAGCGATTGGACTGCTGCGATGCGTGTCGCGGGTTCGATTCCCGCGCGGAACAAATATTTGTAAGGCCTGCAGATAGTTGTTTCGGGTCTGGGTATTTGTATATGTGAGTTTAAATGTTTGTAAACGCACCCACGATACAGGAGAAATTCCTAGTGTGGGGCAACGTTTTTTTACAAAAAAAAAAAAAAATTAGCAAAATATTGCCAAGTGCCAATACTGGTGTTTAGATCCGAATAAAAATGAATCAGCATGAATAACAAAATAATTAAATTCGTTTGAGACTAGGGTTCGGATTCGGTTGTGTGGATTATTTTGAAAAATAAACATAAAAAAATTGATTTTTAAAGTTTCGAGTCCGTGCTACTAACCGTTGAGGAGTTTTCTTTTCCGAAGATAATTCTGGCTGCAGGATCAAGTCCTGTCTAAAAAATGTATTGTCACCAAAACTAAAATAGTTGGAAAATTTCAGCTCAATCTAGTATAGTGTATATCCAGTGTAAAAAATCTTATATCCACTGAATCAGATATGTATCAACTTCCAATAAGCAGGCTTCAGCCCTATGCTTTCTACTACACTAGCTGATGCCCGCGGCTTCACCCGCGTGGATGTCGTTCAAATTATATACTAAAACCTTCCTCTTGAATCACTCTATCTATTAAAAAAAACCGCATCAAAATCCGTTGCGTAGTTTTAAAGATTTAAGCATACAGACAAACAGACAAAAATAGCGACTTTGTTTTATACTATGTAATATAATAAGGATAAGGAAGGAAGCTACACACTAGTCAACCAAATAACAGAAACCAAGCGTTTGGTCGACTCTTCACGTGACCGGAGGGCTGGAATATTTTTTGGGCAAAGAATCAGCATTGCCATCCAACGTGGCAATGCTGCCAGCCTTCTGGGCACTCTTCCTGTTGACAGCGGTGTGGACGAATTTTTTGACGCCCTGTAATTACTCCCCCTTTTGATACTTGTATATATTTTATTATTATCTTAGTTCTGTAAATAGTAGTTTTTAAATGTTGTAAATAAAATTATTCTCAATAACAGAAAAACACCAAGTATACAAACTCTCACAACACATACTATAATATAGCTTTTCAAGACTACTCCAAAGCCTTCGACAGCATATTATATGAAGCCATTTTTATCGCTTTAAGCAACCAAAACATTGATCCCATTTACATACATCTACTACGTAACTTATACAGAAATAGTACAACCGCCATAAAATTAAAATCTTCACGCCCAGAATTAAAAATATATATAAAAAGGGGTCAAACAGGGTGGCCCACTATCTCCTTAACTGTTCACCAGCACCCTCGAAGAAATCTTTAGGAAGTTTGAAGTCGATTGGAAGGAAAGAGGCATTGTTCTACGCGAGACGAGACTTTCAAATCTACGTTTCGCCGACGTCATTGTCCTCTTTCAAGTTGTAAACTTATGGAGATGTGTGATAAATTGAGAATACACATGAAACAATCATCTGCCCAGCCTTTTCCCAACTGTATAGGGGTCAGCTTCCAGTCTAACCGGATGCAGCTGAATACCAGTATTTTACATGGAGCGACTGCCTATCTGACCTCCACAACCCAGTTAATACTAGGTAATACAATACCCTTTGGTAAGACTGGATGTCAGAATTTCAGGTCACTGACTACCTGACCTGTAACGACTGCCAAAGATCTATATATATGGCAGCCGGGACCAACAGCTTAACGTGCTTTCCGAGGCACGGAGGAAACTCGGTATGTCGGGCGGTCACCCATCCACAGACCGACCTAGGCAAGCACTGCTTTAACTAAAGATCGACCTGAGTGGCAGTTCTTATTAAGCCACGAGCGCCTCACCATACACATGAAACAATGATAAACAAATAAAAAAGTCCTAGCAAATTTCTGTTTTTTTGTTACGACAAAAAGTTCGAAACAGTTACTGTTTTCAGTTCTGAAACGCTAAAACACAAGGTAGTATTTTACAAACAATAGTAATAAAATACCCCATTGTCATGATACTTATTACCATGCAATGACAGCTGTACTCCGCCCTACTAATAATAGACAAAAAAAAACATGCTCAACTAAAGAAAAACTTTGAACGTTTGCCATTAAAAAATCATAAGAGTTTAAATGTTTTTGGGCTGAGAATTCTGTTTCTTTACTTATGCATATGAAAAAACACACGTGGAATACTTTTGTTGTTGTTACCTATATACTCACGATGAAATATAGTTAAAAATATTTTTTATACAAGCTTCTACAAGTTCGATTGATTTGAACTTGAAACGTCATTCGTCGTCTGCCTAGTTGGCACGCGCTTACTGTGACCGGAAGCCATCACGTGCATTAAACCCCTTTTTTCTGGCGGGTGGGAAATCATCACATACCTAACCTCTCCCACTCTTGGGCAGAGCGAAAGGGAGTGTCAGACTTGTACTAACTAAGAACCACCCATGTTCCTTCTTAGCCCTTAAAGTCGAGGCCGCGGTATCTCTTGCGAACAACCCGCAGCCCGGACGGGTGCATTAAACCCCTGACATTGCAAACAAAATTATATTCAAATAGTTAATCATAATAATTTACACAAAAACAGCTAGATAACAAATAAACTAAACGATACCCGCCTCTCTGCACGTCCGCGCATGCAAAACTCTTGTTCCCGTTATTACCCATCATTAGACATTACAAGGTGAAATTTAATACTCGTCCTTGAAAACAATTGTCCAGCAGAACTAGTAATTTTGTGCCACAAAGAGCCTCCATTAACTACGAAATAATTCATGTCGTAGGATACATATTTGAACGACTACGACGACTCGATCGCTTGTAGGGAATAAAGATGGTGACATACTGGAGTTAAACTTGGGATAATATGACTTTAATTATACGATAATACGAAAGTAGAGTCAGTATTTAATCTTAACCTCACATAATTCTCCATACAAACGCTCTCACTTGTTTTCTTTTTGGATAATGACCCTAGAGCAATGATTTTTACAGAATAATAATTATAAACTATTTCTATGCCCCTATGTTTTCCTTTTTGGTGATAAATTATTTTTATAAGCACCAGAACCTTCAAAAAATGCTCAAAATTGCTTGTTTAGATCGCTGCTAACAGAGTCCTAGTGTACAAATTTGACAACTATTAACGATAACTATTAAGATACTTACTACTACTTACTATTAAGATATTTTAGACAATGAATAAGGATATTCATTGTCTAAAATATCTTTTAAATTGGTTCAATATTGGTGGAGGAAATAGGCGAGAGCCAAACCTAGAAATATGACTTTTATTGAACCGCTATTGAGTCGGATCTGCAGTTGTCCTTATCGCACGGATTTGAGGGCAGGGGGGCGGAGAGAGACAGACGGATAGACGGAGAGAGACAGAGCCCACATTCCCTCTTAAATATAACTGGCGAAATGGCTGGGTGGTATAACTATTAGGTACACTTCTACCTAACTCTTCGATTACAGCCGTGCTGTTATGATCCTATTATTTATTTATTTTTCTCAGTGCTTCTCTACCCTGACCTACTCTTGGACTGTATAACCACGTCCTTGTTAGATTCAATTGATGGAGTAGTTTCAAATTGGTGTTCATAAGCAGTTCGCAGTGCAGATTGAGGTCTTGCAAATTGCTACTTGTGTGTCTGCCATAGCTATTCCAGGCTCAGTAAGATAAATTGGCAGTTCTATGCATAAAGATTCATCAGAAATACTTTTGTTTTTAAACCTGTCACGTATTAAAATCACATAATTAACGGTGAAGTACCTAATAGAAGTAAAAGAAGGAAAGTAACATCATATTATTATAGATTTTTTTTTTATAATGTTAGTTGATATTTATTTCATATGTATTTATAGTGATATATATATATTTATATTTATTATTATAGTGATTGTAAAAATACCCTAACGATGCCGAAAGTTCTCCCCGACTTTGCGATATAAGTATGTTTTTTGTTGTCGAGCATACCTGGGTACATTGAATTTTAGTTAATGAAATATTGGGGGACATAGTTCGAAGTTTTTTAAATACAAAAATCATCTCATTTTTCATCTACATCTTTAAAATATACTTCCACGGTCCTCGCACTATTGTAATATAATAATGTTTTGAGTATATTACATTGAGTCCTACCGTAAATTGTGTTTTTCCTCACAACCAAAAAAAAAGTCGGTTCCCAGTGAGTAGTTTTTATGTAGAGTTACATAATTCGATGTACTATACAACCGCCTTTTATTAATCAAATTAATAGGAGACTTCAAAGACTTACCTGAGTTAAATCTGATTAAACGAAACAGGCTTTTTGGCAATACTTAACCCCAAAAACCCCTAAAAAAAATCTCAACTCTGTGATCTTTAATGGATATGGTTTGCACCAGTCTATCACCTTGGTGTGCCAACAACTTTACCGCAGTGTCTAGTCTAACTTATATACCTACTTATATAATGAACTATACATCTACTTGCAGGCCTATTGACGGAACAGAATAGTACTGAACTCATAACCGATAGCACATCTTTATGTTAACTGGTTTTATTAATAATATTATATTATTATAATAGTACAATCACTCAGTTAGTATCATTTGTGTTGAAGTTGAAGGACCAGAATTTCTTGGCTGTTTGGTCCTTATTTTAGTTTTGGAGGTGATTTTTTTGAGTGAATTTCGCCAGGACATTCGGGACGTTTTTTAAGTAAGTAGTTTGTTTTGTTTTATGGTTAAGGCAACCTAGCCTGGATCTAGTTTTAGCGGAATTTAATATAAAATTTCTGCATACAATTTTTCTATGACGGAAAATCGTCACTTTGCGGAAATCCGGGCAGTACGCGTAAACTATATTTTTTTATCGTTTTACACACACAAAAAAAAAGTTTTAAAATTTGACACACACCTGGATTAATACAGGATTTTTTTATACCGGTACTACGATCCCGTGAGACTATAATCAAACTCCACCTGGATGAAGCCGCTGGCATAAACTAGTAGCTTATAGTTCAAAGGTCTCTAGGTCTCTTCTAATACGGAGAAGACGTGAGCTTTTATCACCAAGCTTGCTCAAGGTGGATTGGGAATTTGACCCTTACTAACTATTAACTAGCTACTATTAACTAGTACTACTATTAACTAGCTGTGGCCCATTACTTCATTCGCGTAGATTTTGAGTGAGCTAAAATATAAGATAGCCACAGATTCCCCAGGATATAATTTATCTCTTAGACTAATTCCATTACCATCCGATCTGCCGTTTAGTCGTGACTAGGTAACAAATCGATTCACTTTTGTTTTCTCCTTCTCTTCTTTAATCGTGTGGTTAGGGGGCGTCCATAAATTACGTGAGGTGTTTTCTTAGAGGGGGAGGGGGTCCAGTTTCTTAGAGAGGGGGGGTCTCGGCAAATATCACGCATTTTTTTTTCTGTTTAACAAAAAAAAAAGCTATTTTGGTCCATTTAATCCACATTGTACATGCTTTATTACACTTATACTTAAACTCTCAGCAAAATTGATCTAGTCTTAACTAGTCGTAAATAAAAGCACGAAGCATTTTTTTTTTCTTTTTTACAATAACAATCCAACGCGTTTACGTAAGAAACCCACATTTTGAAAAATCTCACGTGAGATTGGGGGATGGGGGAGGGGGTCGAATAAAATCTCACGACATCTCACCAGGGGGGAAGGGAGGGACAAAAAAAAAAAACCTAACCTTTTTTTTTTTGGTGGGTTGAAAATCGTCGAATAACCCCCCCCCCCCCGCTCTTGGGCAGAGCGAAGGGGAGTGTCAGACTTCTACTGACTAAAAACCAAACCCATGTTCCTTCTTCGCCCATGTGTCGGAGCCGCGTTAACCTTTCGACAAACCACAGCCCCGACCAAAACCTAACCTAACCTGGAGTCAGAGTCATTATGCCGCCCATGGGCTTCTGATTTGGCTTTATATGTCGTCGAGATACCTCTCAGGCAAGCTGGTTTCCATACGATGTTTTCCTTCACCGAAGCAAGTGATCTATATATATAAAAGGAGAACTGACTGGGTGACATATCAACGTACAGCCGAAACTACTGGGGCTAGGAATGTGAAATTTTGCACACGGCTTCCTATTATAATGTAGGGGAGCACTAAGAAGGGGTTTTAGGAAATTTAACCTTTAAGGGGGTGAAAAGGGGGATGAAAGTTTGTATGGAAAATCTTATTACTTGTGTTTAGGAATGTGAAATTTTGCACACGGCTTCCTATTATAATGTAGGGGAGCACTAAGCAGGGGTTTTTGGAAATTTAACCTTTAAGGGGGTGAAAAGGGGGATGAAAGTTTGTATGGAAAATCTTATTACTTGTGTTTAGGAATGTGAAATTTTGCACACGGCTTCCTATTATAATGTAGGGGAGCACTAAGAAGGAGTTTTTGGAAATTTAACCTTTAAGGGGGTGAAAAGGGGGATGAAAGTTTGTATGGAAAATCTTATTACTTGTGTTTAGGAATGTGAAATTTTGCACACGGCTTCCTATTATAATGTAGGGGAGCACTAAGAACGGGTTTTTGGAAATTTAACCTTTAAGGGGGTGAAAAGGGGGATGAAAGTTTGTATGGAAAATCTTATTACTTGTGTTTAGGAATGTGAAATTTTGCACACGGCTTCCTATTATAATGTAGGGGAGCACTAAGAAGGGGTTTTTGGAAATTTAACCTTTAAGGGGGTGAAAAGGGGGATGAAAGTTTGTATGGAAAATCTTATTACTTGTGTTTAGGAATGTGAAATTTTGCACACGGCTTCCTATTATAATGTAGGGGAGCACTAAGAAGGGGTTTTTGGTAATTTAACCTTTAAGGGGGTGAAAAGGGGGATGAAAGTTTGTATGGAAAATCTTATTACTTGTGTTTAGGAATGTGAAATTTTGCACACGGCTTCCTATTATAATGTAGGGGAGCACTAAGAAGGGGTTTTTGGAAATTTAACCTTTAAGGGGGTGAAAAGGGGGATGAAAGTTTGTCTGGAAAATCTTATTATTTGTGTTTAGGAATGTGAAATTTTGCACACGGCTTCCTATTATAATGTAGGAGAGCACTAAGAAGGGGTTTTTGGAAATTTAACCTTTAAGGGGGTGAAAAGGGGGATGAAAGTTGGTATGGAAAATCTTATTACTTGTGTTAATAAACATGAAACTTGGCACGAACATCTATCTAAGTAAATTATGAAGTTAAGCATTTTTTGTTTTTCCAAATCTCCCTTTCGAATTCAAAAGACTTCAGTTCCCTTTAAGAGTTTGCTTTGCGATGACAATAAATAAATCACAGGGTCAAACCCTTAAATTTGCAGGAGTTGACTTGCGACAGCCCTGTTTCTCCCATGGTCAGTTCTACGTAGCATGCTCTCGTGTGAGCTCATCTTGCAGCCTGGTCATATTGGTAACACCCTCCACAACGACCAAGAATGTAGTCTATAAAGAAATATTATAAAAATTTAATTGTTTTGTTATAGCCATGGATACATACTGTTTCCTATTTTTAGATGTTCACGTACCCAATTCTTCCATACAAAAACTGTAAGATGTCAATAAAAATTATCTATCGATTGAAAAATCAACCTTCGACTTTTTTAGAGGAAAGTACGAAACCCTCGCGGACGAAGTCGCGGGCAAACTGCTAGTTTATTATAAAATTCGCATAGGTAATATCATCTGCCTAGCCTTTTCCCAACTATTGAAACTTTATATCATTCTAAAATGAATTTTAGAATGATATAAAGTCCGCATCAAGGATTGTTTTTACAGTATCCACGCGGGCGAAGCCGCGGGCATCAGCTAGTATTATTATAAAACAAACTCTTCCACCGCGTCGGTATGTCTGTCTGTTCGCGATAAACTCATAAACGACTGCACCGATTTCCATGCTGTTTCCACCAATGGATAGAGTGGTTCTCGCGGAAGTTTTAAGAATATATAATTTGACCGACATCCAGGCGCGTATTAATATATTAGTATGGCTAACCATAGTTCAGGTTCCCTGACGATCATAGTGTCATTGCAGGAGATAGAGAGAAAAAATCATTGTCATTAGCCAAACTATTTTACTGTATTAGCTTTTAGCTTTTAACGTACTCGAAGATAAAAAAAAAACCAATCAATGATATTGATAAGCCAACAAAAGTGGCAATACCAATCATAACAGGATTGATAACTCAGATAATGACAACTGTGCTACAGGGCAATCTCGTTAAAACAGACAAAAAGTCTCATTGCGAACACAGTGATTTGTTTGCCTATTAGGTATTGCTAGCCACATAAGAGCACACGAAATAGCAGCACAACAAAGCTCTTGACAATCTATAGAAAGTCAGCGAACGCAGACACTGTAGCCGAAATCGGCAAGATGTCATCATCATCATCATTATCAATGCAAGCAACAGACTGATGTTGTGGTCTAAAGTCTCAAGAATGTTACAAAAGGGATCGTACCTTAAAATGGGCTCTACATCGGTTGTCAATTAAACGTTGG
The DNA here is from genome assembly GCA_949775195.1 of Diarsia dahlii. Lineage (NCBI taxonomy): Eukaryota > Metazoa > Arthropoda > Insecta > Lepidoptera > Noctuidae > Diarsia > Diarsia dahlii. The sequence goes on along the minus strand of OX459210.1, from coordinate 4,813,551 downwards.
AAACGTAGAACAAATAGTAGTAGTAGAACAAGTTCAAAATTATACATATTCCACAAATAAGCCTGGTAAGCTTACATAAAATACTTATGTATGGCCACATAGGAAACGTCTTAGCATAGGTACTTAAGCCGGGTTGTTTGTTACTTGCTCTCGCAAATGACGGGTCGCTAGAACGGAAATGATGGTTCTGAGCATCAGAAAATGACAAGAACATGGAATTATGCGATTGTATGCTGAGGTTTAGGTTGAACCTAACCGCGTTCGAAGCGCGTATACGCGCGTCATCAGCGCGTCGTCGGCGCCGTAGAAAATGTGTGCTAGGGGCCTTAGGTGCGTGGTACTCGCAAAAGGTGAGCATTTTTGACCTATGAATGTGGACGAGGCGAAAGGAATTCGTGAGGATGGTAGCAGGTGGCATTCTCTAGTTTTTTGTCTGAATGAATGTTCTAAGTTTGTTGCACTTTCGCCTTAACCTTTAGATAATCCAAGATAGTGGTTGGCACAAATAAGGACGGGAGACCTTACTCACCGACGCGAGACAGAGCATGATTATAATGTTTTACATATATTATGTATAATTGTGAGGAAAATAGGCAATTTTTTATTTCCTCTTTTGTTACATCAAAAGAGGAAATAAAAAATTGCCTATTTTCCTCTTTCGTAAAAATAGGCAATTTTTTATTGTATGGCCTGTTCACTCCTTAGTAAATATCTTATAAAAAATGTCGGTATTGAAATGACATCTCTACGCGGCAAATACTCCCCGCAGACGTATTAAAATACCAAAAAACTAAAATATATATCGCGACTAGCTTAGCCAGCGTAGCTTAAAAAGAGTCAATTATTAGGGTTGTCTAGTCTTACACTTACTTATATAATAAAATAATTACATTTATTAGACTATAAACGGTCACAAAACCACAATAATACCGACACAAGCAAAATGACATGGAAAATAATAGATCATCATCATCATCGACAGCCTATTAAAGTTCCCACTGCTGGGACACAGGCCTCCTCTCTTTGAGAGGGAATGGGCTAAGTATAATCTACCACGCGGGCCCAGTGCGAATTGCTAGATGTCACGTCTTCGAATTTTTTGGTTCTAAGAGATGCCGGTTTCCTCAAGATGTTTTCCTTCACAGTTTTGAGAGCAGCGGTGATGAAATAGATTACCCAAAGTAATGTGTCTGCCTGGGTTCGAACCCATGACCTACTGTTTGTAAGTCGGGGTCGCCACCACTGGGCCACCGCTGCTCCCCTAATAATAAATACGTACCTCTAAATTAAAACACCCTTTTATGTAAAAATCATCATCTACGTATGACTGTTTTTATTGACTTATTATGACTAGACAGATATTATAATAATCCTTTGACCACCAGGTCTTGAACTTTGGATTACTTATTGCTGTTTACCATCAAATTAATTTAATATTAATAATATTATGTAGGTGCAAAAAGCTTGCGTTATAAAAAATGTGGACGGTATGTGCGGAAAACCAGTGTACTCGTAAATAAGGTCCCATTAAAGTAGATTAACAAAATTTTTACGTAGCGTTCAGTACGTCTAAACATGAAAAAAAAGTGATTATATTTTGACCTAAAATGATAAATTGTGAACATTTTTAGTGTATTTTCGATAGGTAGCTGATTCTTTTTTCGTATAGTATCTGATGCGCTTTTCTCATTTTTTACTTTATGTTTAACTAGTCCAAGGGCCATTTCAAGGCTTTTTAAAACTTTCGAGCAGGTTAGTATAGACAAGAAATATGCTCAGATTCTTCTTTAATTCCGGACATTGTCCTGTGATACAATTATTTATCTTTATGCAATCACATCATTAGCCTCATTAGGTTAACAACCAATCAATTGTCGTATAAATTATATTTATTACGTTTTTCTTTCTCCCCAGAGCTATTTATTACATTTTATTTATATAAATATCATTATGGAGTAGTAATTAATGTGTTAGTTATTATTAAGTAACTGGCATTTCATTGCATACTCTTGTAACTACTATTAATATCATAAACGGGATATTTACCATGTTTGATTGTTGTTTCGAGTTCCCGATATTTCGGCGCTGTTACAAGCACCATGATCACGGATAAACTGAAATCATTGCGGGTGGATGTTTATGAGCAGACAAATCGGTCTACCCTCTTTCTAGTTCGTTTTTTGTAACTCTTGTAACTACTCTAACTTATGTTTTTGGTACCTATGCATAACAAGTAAACTCGTATCGAATAATAATATTTTAATAGGAAAATCCCTCATTATGCGTAAGGTTCTAATCACGTCTGCAGAGTTACGCTAGCTAATTTAACTTAGTAGTATCCGTATCGGAGCCACTCACGCATTTCCTCATAAACGAATGTTGTAACGTCACCCTCTTTAGGAGTATGATTGATTCAGACGAAGGTGATGTCAATCATACTCACACACTTCCTCTTGTCACTTGTTTATGGTGTAGGACCTAGAAACATGCAAACAAGACATTATACAAATTACTGACTAGCTCAAACCAAAGTTTGGTAATCGTCAGGTGTACAGAAACCAACATAGCGAATCTTTTGTCCGGAAAAAATATTCCCGATAAAAATCACAATCAAGTTCTTATGATATCATTTAAATAGAGAAGTAATATTAATTTTACGCTGATGAGGGTCGCGGGCAAAACAACGACACTGTCAGTGCATCTAGAAATATATCATGGGTTTAGCACACATACATAAAATGAAACCACAGGAAGACATCCATGCACTTAGGAATTTAAACTAGGTACTTAATAATATATCTTTAACTAGCGGACGTCCCGCGGTTTCACCCGCGTAGATCCCGTTCCCGTGGGAATACAGGGATGAAAAGCCTATGACACTCAGCAACAATGTGGCTTTCTATTGGTGAAAGAATTTTTAAAATCGGTTCAGTAGATCCCGAGATTACCTCTTACAATTTAACAAATACACAAACTTTACCTAAAAAATAAATTAAAAAAAATATATATTGTGTCAAATAAATGCCTGTAGTAGAAGACTCCGCCCCTCCCTATTTTGTACAGCGTGATAATTAACACAATATTTTTTAAATATTAAAGTTAAATTAAATTAAAAAGTTAAAAATAATAAATTAAAAAGAGAGTAAGTATACTTAGAGATTGTGTGTGTGTGTGTGTATGAGCGTGTCTGACAGTATAAGTGTGTGTGTGTGTCTTTGTGTGTGTGTCTCTGTGTGTGTTTTTCGAGTGTTTATTTGTCATTTTATTTATAATATTAGTATAGATAATACATAAACAGGTGTCGTACCTAGAAACATGATCATGTCATTACCATAGCTATATATACACCATTGACGTCTTTGGATTAAATACAATGACATGTAAAATTATGTATTGTTTTAAACGATGTGTACATTAATGACTATATAATTATATGCATTGTTTACGAAGTTCTTACTTTCTATGACAGTTATCTTAGCTCGTAAACGCATTATTGTTTTCAATTATTGAACCACTGATAAAATGTCTCGGACTCTTCTGATAAAATATCATTCAGCTGCTAGAAATAAATACGAAGATAATGAGCATTACGTGAATCAACATAGTACAGTCGAACAAGCTAATAAGCAAAACTTTTAATCTTTTAATAATCAGTCAAAACTACTTTTGACTGGTATCAGTCAAAACCCTTATTGTGTTAGCGCGTTTATTCTAATAAAATAAATGTACAAGGTTAACCAAAGAGTCAAAAAAAAAACCTAACAACCTAATAAGTTTCCAAACGACATTTAGGTTATTATAATGTATAGAGAAATAAAACAGAAACCACTTAATAATAGTTTTGACGGTCAAAAGTAGTTTTGACTGATTAAGAGTTTTGCCTGCAACATAATACATAAATACATTTAGATAATACATTTAGAGACTGATGTCAAACGATACAGCGTTTGACATCAGTCGTTTAATGCGAAAAGCTTTTTAAAACAAAATCACAATAAATATTTTGACTGGCCTGTTGGTCTAGTGGTTAGTGACCCTAACTGCTATGCCGGAGGTCGTGGGTTCGATTCCCACCCAGGACAAATGTTTGTGTGATGAGCACGATCATTTGTTCTGTGTCTGGGTGTAATTTATCTATAATATGTATGTATTTAGAAATATATAAGTATGTTTATCAGTTGTCTAGTACCCATAACACAAGCTCTGCTTAGCTTGGGACTAGATGGCGTTGTGTGATAGTTGTGGAATATTATTATTATTATTATTATTTTCAGTGTACTAGAATTATAAAGATTTCTGCCTGTGTACTTATTAGCTTGTTCGACTGTACGTCAATTTAATGAAAACAAATACTTTACACACCTCTCTAACCTTAACCAAACATAATATCTGCCTAAGCCTATAATGAAAAAAACAGGTCATGGTATGTTGTCAAATACGTTTACTTGTTTAAGCAGATACAATATATTTATGGGTAGTTCGGTGCCCTGACATGCAATAGTAGATTGTACACCAAGTGCATAAAACGCATCATTTTGCGCGAGACGTTTATCCATCCGATGCGAGCTTGCGAGCGAGGATGGATATAAAGTAGAGAGTAAAATGGGTTTTATGGACGAGTTTTACACTCTACTTTTCACTTCGATTGCGAGGAAATGAAACAGCAACTTGTAAAAATAATTTTGGTTCCCGCCAATTAACTTTTTTTTTTCAGTAGGAAACTTGACAACACCTGACTTATGTCGTTACTCATACTGCTCAGTTATAATAACATTTTGAGCAAGCCTATTGCCATCAACCAATGTAATTAGGAGCAAGCCTATTGCCATCACCCAATGTAATTAGGAGCAAGCCTATTGCCATCAACTGACGTAATTGGGACCAAGCCTATTGCCACCAACCAATGTAATTAGGAGCCATTCTATTGCCATCAACTGATGTAATTAGGGACAAGCCTATTGCCATCAACCGATGTAATTAGGAAAAGCCTATTGCCATCAACCAATCTTATTAGGAGCAAGCCTTTTGCCATCAATCAATGTAATTAAGAGTAAGCCTATTCCCATCAAATGATGTAATTAGGAGCAAGCCTATTGCCATCAACCAACCTAATTAAGAGCAAGCCTATTGCCATCAAGCGATTTAGGTAATTGGGGGAAGCCTATTTCCATCAACTTTCCTTGTATTCGTAATGAAAAGCAGTAATCCCTTGTTCTTAGAATACTAGCGAAACGAATTAAATTAAAGAGGTTATTCTATGAAGTTGAAGTTGTTCCTGTGGCTGTTGCGCCGATTACCTGTGCCGATTACCTTGGTCTTCGACGAAGATTTTACTTTATGCTCTAGAGCATAAAACGCGACTTTATGTCGCCTACGCACGACATAAAGACGCATTTTAGAGCGAGAGAAGTGAAAATATTTGTATAACGCAAGTACCTTTGTGATGAGAAATTACATGATATAAATAAAATAATTAAAAAAAGAGGCGACGCAGCGGTGGCCCAGTGGTGTCGGCCCCGACTTACGAACAGTAGGTCGTGGGTTCGAACCTAGGCAGGCGCATTACTTTGTGTAATTTATTTCATCACCGCTGCTCTCAAAACGGTGAAGGAAAACATCGTGAGGAAACCGGCATGTCTTAGAACCAAAAAATTCGAAGACATGTGACATCTGCCAATCCGCAGTGGGCACGCGTGGTGGATTATAGCCCATCCCTCTCCTAGAGAGGAGGCCTGAGTCCCTGCAGTGGGAACATTATAGGCTGATGATGATGAATTAAAAAAACCTTGGTCTTTAAGCAAAATACAAGGTTTCTAATACAAAGGAACCTTCACGAAACTGTTGTCGTAATGCTCTAACATTATTACTGATGAATGCAATAAATAGTACACGAGTCATGGAGATAGTTTAAAGTAAAGTTAAAAACTAGTATTATTAAACTTGTAAAAAAAGTTTGAATTTTGAGCAACAAATCCTCCGTATTTAAAAGGTTCCCAGTTTATCCCAAATATTGTAATTACGGCATCGTTAAGGGTTTACTTTCACTTTAAGAATTATACTTTTAATGGTCAATTGGTCATCCTTTGAATCAATCGTGCTTTCTTATTACTTTAATTAGCAACGTTAATCGCACCAAAAAATTATGCACATAAGATAATAATAATCAAAGCCCAATTATGTAACCCAACATAACATTTTTGTTTCAGATTGACATTCTTTAAGACCAAAAACAGGACTCGAACGACCAAAAATGACTCTACGTCGGATGGCCAATGACTCTGTCCAGTGGTTCATGGGGGAGCTAACTTCACGAGTAGTGGCCGAGTCGGGGATACCTTCGGACCGACATCATCTTGGGAAGATCCTGCTGCAAAGCTTTAAAGATGCCCCAGATTTTGTAATGCAGGTATGCTGAGTTTCATCGCTGGTCTTACAATAAAGAAATCATCGGAATCGTCCTGCCCTTGTTCCATGTTACTTGGGGTTGACGCAGCATATATCCATTCTTCTCTGTCAACCGATTTGAGACTACATTTACTTTCCTTTACCCACTAACATTAATTATTTCATCACGATTCTTGTTTTATTTTTTTTTCCGTTTTGCGCTATACTTAAAAGTACCTACTGATAGATATTTTGATTTTATCACAGTAATTCATCTCCACAGATTGACGGAGCAACAGGAGAATCAGAAACATATGCTTCAGCCCTGGAAAGGACAGTGCGATGTGCCAACTGCTTGAAGAATCTGGGTCTGCAGCATGGAGACGTGATGATACTGATGGCTCCCAACCATCTAGATGTAGCCATACCATTGTATGCTGCGCTTTATCTAGGAATCATTGTGGCTGCTGTCGATAGGACGTTGACAACAAGTATGTGTTTGTGATTCCTTTCATTTTCGCCAAAAAAAAGGAGTACATATACAAGAGAAAATTATATTTTTCGGTTGATACTTACGGCATAATCAGCTTCTAAGAAATCAGGCGAAATTCTATTTTTTTTTTTGGCTTGATACTGAGAAGCGAATCTCATTCATCATCATTTCAGCCAAAAGACGTCCACTGCTGGACATTGGCCTCCCCCAGGCGTCGCCACATTGACCGGTCCCGTGCGTCTCTCATCCAGCGGGTTCCTGCAACCTTGACCAGGTCATCGGTCCACCTAGTGGGAAGCCTTCCAACGCAACGTCTTCCGGTTCGCGGTCGCCGGTTCCAGAACTTTTCGTCCCCATCGGCCATCCGTTCTGCGAGCAATGTGCCCTGCCCATTGCCACTTAAGTCTGGCGATTCTTCGGGCTACGTCGGTAACCTTGGTTCTCATGCGGATGTCCTCATTTCTGATTCGATCACGCAAGGAAACTCCGAGCATAGCCCTCTCCATTGCCCTTTGGGTGACTTTGAGCTTTCTGAATCGAATCTCAACCCTTTTTAAAAACTTTGTAGAATACGAAGTACGAAAGACCTTGTTTACGATTTTCACTTGTGAAGTCTGGACCCTCTGGTGACGGTTGCTGAGATTCGCTGAATGCGTATAGTGCACGAGCACAGCCTCTTGAAGTGGCGTTGATTAGAGGAGGGTTTGTCTAGTAGAGAAACTCTGGTTGAAGCCTAAAACACAATATAAATATGGACAGTACGGAAACTGCCTACAAACGCTCGAAACCGCGCACTCACACAAACATGCGCATCGACAGGGCCAGCTAGCGATTGTGGCAGTGCTCTCAGTTGTGCGTGCCGCGCCGAGACGAGTGGTTAGTTTACGTAAAAGTTTTTTTTTAATTAATATCCTCCAATCTTTTTTAAATGCCGGGAACGTATACGGGTGTTTGAACTCGGCTTCATCAAAACCGGAGATATTGTATTTTAAACTTCCTACTAATTTTGAAAGGTAAGAATGATCTTTGTTATCGAATTATGGGCGTTCAAAGTTTCTGTAAAAAAAAAATTGAAATTGAAATATCTCGAAAACGGAGCGTCCTAGACAAAAAAGGACCAAAATTTTGACGCCCCTCTGCCGCCCCCGTGATATTTAAGAGAGAATCACATAACACAATTTTTTTTTTTTTTTTTACACTGGTCCAACTTTACTTAATAATAACATTAAATAACATTTTATTAGTCTAAAACTGTGTAGTATGATGAAGGAAAGTTCATTGATAATAATAATTTAAAACAATATATTAGTATATTCGTTCTTAATATTAATAATATGTTAATTATTTATAGCAGAATTGCACATCACTAGTTGTAGTAAGATATTTATTTCAATTCGATTCATTGATCACAACAGAATAAAAATATTTCAGAAAAAAAAAACAATATCATCAACATTAAAAGGGACAACCCTATGGCTTAAATGGAGCGTAGGTAGTTATCGCATCAACTAGGCTTAGTTTCGGTACTGTCCATATTTATACTGTGGCGTCGATCACCATCTTACTAACTAGCAACAGTAGCGATTATAGAGTAATCGTCCGTAGATGCTTCCGAACAGATAATATTTTTTGAATTAATTATTCAATGACCAAGCAGTCATAAGCGCTAGCTCTTCAACTCACTTGTTACAACAAGAATGTTTAGTTAAATAAAATAGGAATGTTCCGAACGATTGAGTACTCGTATCATGTGAACTTTGCACATTCAATTTATCCATGCGCGTTCTTAGGCCTATGAACTGGAGTAATTTCGTCTGTTAAAACATTTTGTCTGTCTGGTTGGTGTTGAGTTACAAACAATTACGATTACTGATCTTGGGGTCGATTTCGGCAATGTGTTACCGCGTTTCAAATCTCGGTAGTGTTGTATCTAGTTCCAATATGTGGTCCAGTTAAGGACAATAGAGTGTCCTCTTAAATAGAGCCTTATAATAATTATTAAGCTTAGCTACGAAATACACCTCTACCTCAATTCACTGAATACAGACATCTAATAATTTTCCAGACGAATTGCAACATACCTTCGCTTTCTCAAAACCCAAGATAATATTCTGCCAAAGCGACCGAGCATCAGATATCCAGCTGACTTTGAACAACTTGACCCTGGACGCTCAGATAGTTAGTTTTGACAAAGGAGAATTCCTCTGCAGCTTCGATGATTTCATGGAGCAATATGGAGATGACTCGCCGTTGGAAGATTTCAAGTAAGGATGCTATTATTATACTCAAAACTCGTAACCGCGGTTAAACGTTGGTTGATTCACCTGATCTGTCTCCGGTAGCATCATATTTATGGTCATCGTATCGGACTATGAGAGTGAGGGTAGGGAGAAAGAGAGAGTGCACTTTTGTATGCGGGTGAATTTCCCAAATGACTTATTTTTTTGTCTTCGGTGAAATTAGTATTTGAAAAAAGGAATATTGTTCTGAATTATTTTTTTTAGTATTCAATAGATAGTTATTGCGTTGTGGCAAAAATATAATTTACCTAGGACTATTACAAAGGTAGAAAATATATACATAAACCTCTATTTTTTTCAAATCGGTGCTGTCCCTCTACTTTTTTTACAAACAAAAAGCTTATATACACTAATAAAAATAAGTAAGTTAAGGATATAACTTATTCTATGTCATAGAATATTAGTTATATTATTAATATATAACATATTTTATTACATAATTAACGATTATTATTACTGAGAGGCACAAACGTACTTGTCCTGCGAAATGTTCTCATATCGCTGGACAAAAGTAATTTAAACCTAACTTTACATCGACGAGTCCGACAGCGTCCCCACCCCAATTTTATTTCTCTCGTTAGTGTGTGCTAGTGCGCAGTCAAGACGGACGTGTGTCAAATCGCTGCATATTCCCGCCAATAACGTAAGTACGCCATTTCAGTTGCTCCCGGACAATTATTTTATATTATCGGTGGTTGCATTTTTCTAGTGTAATGAGTAGTTTCATTATTGTTGTTTGGTTCTAACAGAGGTAGTAAGTGAATTAGCTTCATTGACTGTTATTGAATTTATCCTAGATATTATGCATTTTTTCTAATTTTCTAAAAATTGTGTTATTTCTCACGTCGCTGTTCTCATATCGCTGTAATCGGTGGTCTTTATTACCACCGATGTGATAATTTACACCGAAATGATGAGAAAAAATCAATCGGTGTCTTATATCTAATATCGGTGTTTTGATTCATGATCAACGCACAGTTTTGTCACATCGGTGGATTGCTTTATCATATCGGTAGATATTTTATCATCTCGGTGAGTCGTTTTATCATATCGGTAGATCCCGTGTCATTTCGTTAGGTATGTAAGGTACCTACTAACTATTTCCTGTTTGATGTTCAAAGGTGGATAGATTATCATATCGCTGGATATGTACATCATTTCGGTGGATAAACTTATCATATCGGTGTACAGAAAAATAATCGGTGCCGGTTTATCATATCGGTGGAAACCAAAATTCAAACTGAATTTTCTCTTTAGTCTTAAATGTTACGTTGATGATATTAAATTTGGGGATATTTGATATCCTAAAGATTACATAAAACCTGAAAAATATAAAAAAATAACATAAATGAAAAAGTTCACCGATATGATAAAAAAAATGGCATTTGTTGAAATTCACCCATGCAGTAGATACTATTTCAAGACAGTCAATTTGTTTTTCTGGGACTTCGTCGGGCTTCATTGACTCGGCGCTTTTCTAGTGGTCGTCACTGTTATTTTTAACTTTTAGGAGTTCAGTTTATATACAAAGTATGACCCACAAAGTTGGGCCAATTAAAAAAACTTACAAATCATAAAGAAATTAGAATATTTTTGTATGAAGACTAGATTGCCTAACTTCTGCCACGCTTTGGAAGATTTTATCTCATACAATACTACTGCTTGTAATATGCCACCAGCGATTGAATAATACAGGCTGCTGGAGTGGCTGCTATTTTGAATACGAAATTAAAGTGTATATATCCTTATTGTTATTCAAATGAGTACCTATTTAATAAGTAGTATTCTCGCTCCAATGACCCCTACAATCTTCCCAAGATCTTTCAAAGTAGCTAGTAATATGAGCACTTTCAATTACGAGGAAGACATTGTATGTGCTACTAAGTTATCGTGACAATTATCGCGATCTCGTGTGTAAATAGGCAGTGTATATGTATGCTTGTTGTTCAATGACATATTGTAATAGTAGATTATCCTATTCACTACACGATTGAAGTAGTTACGCACAAAAGATAGAATGAAAAAGTATGAATGTTTATTGGTATGAGTACTGGTAATTTCACAGCACGATTTCTAGAGAGAGCACAAAACATAACCCTCCTTTTGGGCTTCGCCGCTGTCGGGTAATAAACGAGTGAACTGAAACAGTGAGAAGGAATCGAAGGAAGGAAAAATTAAATATTCATAAGCGTTTTAAGCGTGTAATCTAATTTAGAAATAAAGAATATTTACAGATTAATAATAAACTGTACACATCACATTTAGACTTAGCTAACATCACTTTAGTAATAACTATGTATTATTTTGTATATTTTTACTATAAGGTACACCTCTGCTTAACCCTCCGGGGGTTACAGGCGTGATGTTATGTTATAAGTTTGTACCTACTACTATCTAGTGCATTTACAGGTGTACAGACTTCGACCCTGAAGACTCACCAGCGTTCCTCATCGCTACGAGTGGAACTACAGGTCTGCCCAAAGCTGCTGCTGTTACTCATAAAAATTTCGCGATCACGACGCCTTTGGTGTGGTAAGTGTTGTAGATTTCTGTTACCACTGGCTTGAATGCTACCTGATTTTTGACAATCTTATTGTCCCCAAAATAGTATAAAAAGAGTTGTTCAATCAGCAGCACCAAAACGTATACACTTAGTAACGATTAGAAGCAATTTTCGAACCCATCATATTTTGAAACCCTTAATTGTCATAAAGATAGGTCATATTTCAAAGTTGCAATAATTATTTCACGAAAAATAGTACCTACATACGAAAACGTATCCATAATTGCTTGCGCCTATGCCGTTGATTCGAAAGAACTGCCTTTGGTGGACCGAATGGTTCGAGCTTGACACGATTTTCAAGTTCAAACTATTGTGTTAAAGGTGTGAACCGAAAAGATTACAACTGTTTTCAGGTGTGCCACAACTGGTTGTTGACGCACAAGTTAGCAATATGACATGCTGTACTTTTTATAATTTTCTTACTATCGGAATGGAAAATGTTCGAACACACTTCGTTCGCTCATACATCTTTCTTTCTTGTGAGAACTGTGGTTCAGATTGAATTTTCAACAACACGCCTGTTTTTGTATGAAGGTTGTAAACTACTTGCAAGAGACCACTGGTTGCTAGGTCTATAATGTGTCGTGTCAAACACATTTTCTCTAAAATAATTCTTCTGGTATCCTCTCACCAGAGATATAGATAGACCTAGATAACGCAAGAGCAACTACTTCGCATGCCTCTTTTCGTGCCTAGATTAAAAGTTATTAAAAATCGTAAGTGGCCACTTTCGTGCTCAATTTGCATCGATGTGCACTAGTCGGCCGTCGGCGCTGGTGCATGTAATAGGCAGGGGTTGGGGTGTAGGAGGCGCCGTACGCGGTGGCGTCTTTGAATCGATTAGATTTTCCGATTTATAGTGCTGGTGACGTCATAATATGTAGGTAGTCAAAAAATGGCACGCTTGGTTTGCATACAGATCGTGATACTTGAGTATCTAGTTCTATCTATATCTGTGCCTTTGTTTTTTCCAAATAGGTCTAGATACACGACGTTCCCGACACCAACACGGCTGGCCATGATTGGATCACCGCTTCAATGGCTGACTGCCATCTTGAATTTCATCGTGTCTCCGATATTGAGGTTCACCAGACTACAGACATCGCTGAACTTGACGCCAGAGCATGCGTATGATCTGATAAACACGTATAGGGTAAGAAGACCTTGCATTTACTTAAAACCAAGTTTTAATTGATTTTATAACTAAACAATTAGTGCTAACGTAACTTATATGGCTAGAAGTTGGCATAGCAGAAATTCTACTTAGTGCTGGGGTACCGAGCTCCTCTTCAGAAAAGGATTTGGCAGTAATGCTCTCGGTGCAATCGTCTTCTTTGGTTAGAAGATATTCTACACGATATTTTCAATACAACGAGCAGAGGCGTGGAAATAAATAAACATTGAGTAATAATTGATTTTAAAATTTATAGTTAGCCTATAACATTCCTTGTGTACATACGTCCTCTCGATGAGGAAGAATGAGCCATGATCTGCCAGTCAAATTTGCTCAGGCACACTGCGGGTTGGTTTGTGTCTGATCTAGTAGGTTAGAAGTGCCTATTTCTACTGTCCTCATGAATTGTTTTCTTCCAGCCGACCTACACCATCTTCAGCCCAACGATGATGACGACGCTCATCAAACCAGACGAGCGTGATAAGTGTGACTTCACCAGCTTAGAATTCCTCATGTTAGGTGGAAGTGCTGTTCCTCAAGAACTGATGGATGAATTGAAGGTTTGTACTAAACTTTTGCCATTATTTTTTTACCATCGCTCGAAGAACGGACAACCGATGGGGAAGAAAGGTTCTCGAGTGGCGACCACGAACCGGAAGACGCAGCGTTGGCAGGCCTCCCACCAGGTGGACCGACGACATCGTGAGAGTCGCGGGCAACCGGTGGATGCAAACGGCAGGCTGCCGATCTTTATGGCGTTCTATGGGGGAGGCCTTTGTCCAGCAGTGGACGTCTAATGGCTGATGATGATGATGATGATGACTAAACTTTTGAAGCAGAATAGATGGCGGTTCGGTTAAAAGGACCGTGGGTAATTTTCTATGAAATCTATAGTAACATGTTCGACAAATACAGGATATGAGGATATTTTTTCTTGCCTATATTGTCCCACTGCTAGGCAAAAGCCTCCCCCATAGCCTTCCACTCATCCCGCTGTGCGGTTTTCTCCGTCCAATTGGGCAAAAACGCTTTTAGGTCGTCACGTAGCGTTTTCTAGACCTCCCTCGGCGACGACGCCCGTCTTCTGGCATCCACTGCGTGACGACTCTGGCCCATCGGTCTTGATCCATCCTACAGACATGGCCCTCCCAATCCCACTTCAAGAAAGCAGTCTTTTTCCCCACATCATCGATTCCAGTTTTTGATCGTGTCGTGGTATTGAGGATATACCAATATTTATTATTCTACGGGGTCTCTTGGTGTCCTTGGGGGTTCTTGGGGTCTACGTCTGTTCTTACGGTGATTTTGATACTTGTCCCATTATTATGAATTACATTGAAGTAATTATTATGTTGTGATTTGGGAAATATTTCAATTTTTTTGGTCTCACCCCAAGTTACTCAATACCCTTTGACTTACAAATTATATTGGTGACTTATTAGTTATGAGTATGGACGTTACACTCTTTTTATTTAAAGAATAATATATAATACTTAGCTAACAAATTAATATAATACTTAGATTTAAAGGCTCGTGTAAATATTTTTGCTTTGTTTTTAAAAATTGTTTTACAATCGGTAAACTCATTATCTCCGAGTTTCATGGGCTACATCTAAAACGTACCTGTAAACCGTGAGCGAAGCCGCGAGCAACAGTTGGTATTGTATACGTTTTGTCGTTTCATAAGACTCCTACTATCGTTTAGTACATCATACGTGTGATGCACTTTGTTCCCTCACTTTATTGACCACAGGGGACTCAGCAGCTGGCAGATAAATATAATTAAGATAATAAATTATTTTAAAAATGCTATCTCATTCTTACTAGCGAGTTTTACTTCTGTTACACAATTTCTTCAGTTAATATTGTCCTGTCATATACTCACGATGCATAGATATTTTGGTGATTAATTCGATAAGTACGAAATCCTCAATTTAGTGCAGAATTTGAATGTCTCATGACTGTAAAAGACCGTTAAAATCACATTATTTATCTTTAAAGTCTTTACAATAAGGTTACTGTCACTCACGTTAAAAAGGCTTGTGTTTAAACGCCTACCAGAAAAGAACCTATTTTACTACCAAAAAAATTCGAAATGCCGGCCAAAATGGATTAATGCTCACCAAATTGTGTTTCCTAAAGTATTGTAGGAATGAACCTATTTTCCTTTTTATTCTATACCTACCATAAAGATTTATAAACGCCTTTAAAGTTAACTGCAGACCAAATATTTTATATTATCACTAAATAGATGTCACCAATATTGTATTTCATGACTTTCAATTTATCTCCATGACGCGCGCTCGCTTCGCTCGCATATTAAATAACACTAATATCTTCTGTCCCCGAAGTGCCGGGCCTCCGCCGGCCTCCTTCGTCGGCCTACGGCCCGGTACCCATGCCGCCCATAAAGGATACTGTCGCGAGACGATCATATTATAATTTTGGTTAATTGATTTGGTGAGCATTTATCCATTTTGGTAGGCAAAAAGAATATAAATACAACACGTACAATTATTCTGATGAGTGTCTAATTATTTTGAAACTTAAAACGTTGTTCTTTATGCACCTCAGTATAGAGTGGGTTTATTTTATTTTAAGTTAAAATATTTTATTTAGTACTTTACTGTACTTTAGGGTCTAAAAATCTTTTTTGGTGAGCATTTAAATTGTAGCCCGTTAAAAATCAGTAAGTGAACCCTTATTTGTATCCATTCAAATTCTAAGGTAACACGATACAGATTATCGAGAGCAATTTTAGAACACAATCTTTTCACGTACAAGCTATGGTTCAAATTTCATTGAAAACCGATCACTTAGCCCTATGTAATGATGGGCAAGACTGTTGATTTATTTCAAACAAATCTGGCCTTCCGACAGCTACTAAGAAATTCATCTTGGAAAATCCCAATACACTTTGCCCTATTTGGAACTCAAACCCGAAGACGCCTGCAACCACTAGTGACTAGATCAACATTTCCATTTTAAGGCTCCTTCCACGAAATCATCTCATTTTGATCAATTTTGATCGGTTCGTGTGGGAAATCTATGAAGAATTTGAAGCTTCCTTTTGGCTATTATAAGAGACGAGTTCTTTTTCTGGTGAATAGTGAACAAGAATTTTCAAAATAATGTTTATATTAATGGCAATCACCCGTATTCAAAAGCCCTTTTCCGCAAAAATACCGATCGAGTTACGTTTGGCTTAGCCGAACATAACACTACAAACGATTCTAAACATTAAAAAAAATATAAATAACATCACCATATGGTCTACTGGAGTACCAAGAAGTCACATTTTCGACTTCAATACAAAAAATAGCAGAAAAAAAATGTTAAAACATCGCAATTTTTACAAAATGTCTCGACAACTAAGATTTTTTTTCTATACCTTAGAATCACTTTAGAGAAAATTCAAAAACTACGTATTAATTATAAGGTAACCTTCTAATAGAATCGTATTTTTATTTTATCAATAAACTATAATTTCATTTCGTAAATTGAATCCAAAGTTAACTATATTATCGACCGCGCAAACTCTATCTCGCCAGTACGAATCGGCCACTGCCAAAGGACGGACGTATCGCTTTGTGTCACAAACGCTCCCGTGTTTTTCGTAAACATATTTTCGAGATTGTAAGCCGATTACCACAATTTGATACACTTATTAATTTTGATCAAACATGTTTTTTTTGCTAGTTTGTAAAGATTGCTAAAATTTTTTTCATCTTCAAATCGAATTCGAATTTCAAGATCGATTGTTATTGTCGATTGTACTTCAATATATATTTTTAACCGACCTCCAAAAAAGAGGAGGTTCTCTATTCGTGTTTGTATGTCCGCGAATATCTCCGTCAATTGTGGACTGATTTTCAAAATTCTTTTTGTCTTGGAAAGGGTATACTCCCGAGGTGGTCCCATTGTCACCAAGTCAGTTTCTGATGATGGGAGCTCTGAGAAATTGAGGGCAACCCTCGAATGTCATAGGCGCACATAACGTTTTCCATACATTTTCAGAAGCTGTTCAAGTATTTGCGTCTGATAATCATAATTTCATGAGGCTGCGCTGATGACGGAAGGTGCAACTCCTCAACGGTCAGGACTTGAAAGAAAATTCCTTCAAAATTATACGTACTTATGGATCGATAGTTGTATTCTTTCAGGCTATTAGGTTGAACTGATGATAGACGGTACATCTCATTAACCGACTTAAAAAAAAGGAGGTTCTCAATTCGTCGGCAAAATGAGGTCAAAATGAATATCCAAGATGGCAGCCAGGAAATTTTTTGGTTTGTCCGTCATGGGTGTCGTTTTGATGGTTTTTGGGGTCGCTGATTACAAAAATGAGGTCAAAATATAAATTCAAGATGGCGGCCAGGAACATTTTTAGTTTTTCCGTCATGGGTGTCGTTTTCATTGTTTTTGAGGTCGCTGATTACGAAAATGAGGTCAAAATGAAAATCCAAGACGGCAGCCAGGAAATTTTTTGGTTTGTCCGTCATGGGTGTCGTTTTGATGGTTTTTGGGGTCGCTGATTACGAAAATAAGGTCAAAATGAAAATCAAGATGGCGCCGACGAAAATTTTTGGTTTTTCCGTCATGGGTGTCGTTTTCATGGTTTTCGGGGTCACTGATTACGAAAATGAAGCCAAAATGAAAATCCAAGATGGCGGCCAGGAAAATTTTTAGTTTTTCCGTCATGGGTGTCGTTTTCGTGGTTTTTGGGGTCGCCGACTACGAAAATAAGGTCAAAATGAAAATCCAAGATGTCGCCGACGAAATTTTTGGTTTTTCCGTCATGGGTGTCGTTTTCATGGTTTTTTGGGTCGCTGATTACGAAAATGAGGTCAAAATGAAAATCCAAGATGGCGGCCAGGGAAATTTTTGGTTTTTCCGTCATGGGTGTCATTTTAATGGTTTTCGGAGTCCCTGATTACAAAAATGAGCTCAAAATGTAAATCCAAGATGGCGGCCAGGATTTTTTTTGGTTTTTCTGTCATGGGTGTCGTTTTCATTGTTTTTGAGGTCGCTGATTACGAAAATGAGGTCAAAATGAAAATCCAAGATGGCAGCCAGGAAATTTTTTGGTTTGTCCGTCATGGGTGTCGTTTTGATGGTTTTTGGGGTCGCTGATTACGAAAATAAGGTCAAAATGAAAATCAAGATGGCGCCGACGAAAATTTTTGGTTTTTCCGTCATGGGTGTCGTTTTCATGGTTTTCGGGGTCGCTGATTACGAAAATAAGGTCAAAATAAAAATCCAAGATGGCGGCCAGGAAATTTTTTAGTTTTTCCGTCATGGGTGTCGTTTTCATGGTTTTTGGGGTCGCCGACTACGAAAATAAGGTCAAAATGAAAATCCAAGATGGCAGCTAGGAAATTTTTTGGTTTGACCGTCATGGGTGTCGTTTTCATTGTTTTTGAGGTCGCTGATTACGAAAATGAGGTCAAAATGAAAATCCAAGATGGCAGCCAGGAAATTTTTTGGTTTGTCCGTCATGGGTGTCGTTTTGATGGTTTTTGGGGTCGCTGATTACGAAAATAAGGTCAAAATGAAAATCAAGATGGCGCCGACGAAAATTTTTGGTTTTTCCGTCATGGGTGTCGTTTTCATGGTTTTCGGGGTCGCTGATTACGAAAATGAAGCCAAAATGAAAATCCAAGATGGCGGCCAGGAAATTTTTTAGTTTTTCCGTCATGGGTGTCGTTTTCATGGTTTTTGGGGTCGCCGACTACGAAAATAAGGTCAAAATGAAAATCCAAGATGGCGCCGACGAAATTTTTGGTTTTTCCGTCATGGGTGTCGTTTTCATGGTTTTTGGGGTCGCTGATTACGAAAATGAGGTCAAAATGAAAATCCAAGATGGCAGCCAGGAAATTTTTTGGTTTGTCCGTCATGGGTGTCGTTTTGATGGTTTTTGGGGTCGCTGATTACGAAAATAAGGTCAAAATGAAAATCAAGATGGCGCCGACGAAAATTTTTGGTTTTTCCGTCATGGGTGTCGTTTTCATGGTTTTCGGGGTCGCTGATTACGAAAATGAAGCCAAAATGAAAATCCAAGATGGCGGCCAGGAAAATTTTTAGTTTTTTCGTCATGGGTGTCGTTTTCATGGTTTTTGGGGTCGCAGACTACGAAAATAAGGTCAAAATAAAAATCCAAGATGGCGCCGACGAAATTTTTGGTTTTTCCGTCATGGGTGTCGTTTTCATGGTTTTCGGGGTCGCTGATTACGAAAATGAAGCCAAAATGAAAATCCAAGATGGCGGCCAGGAAAATTTTTAGTTTTTCCGTCATGGGTGTTGTTTTCATGGTTTTTGGGGTCGCCGACTACGAAAATAAGGTCAAAATGAAAATCCAAGATGGCGCCGACGAAATTTTTGGTTTTTCCGTCATGGGTGTCGTTTTCATGGTTTTTGGGGTCGCTGATTACGAAAATGAGGTCAAAATGAACATCCAAGATGGCAGCCAGGAAATTTTTTGGTTTGTCCGTCATGGGTGTCGTTTTGATGGTTTTTGGGGTCATAGATTACGAAAATAAGGTCAAAATGAAAATCAAGATGGCGCCGACGAAAATTTTTGGTTTTTCCGTCATGGGTGTCGTTTTCATGGTTTTCGGGGTCGCTGATTACGAAAATGAAGCCAAAATGAAAATCCAAGATGGCGGCTTGGAAAATTTTAGGTTTTTCCGTCATGGGTGTCGTTTTCATGGTTTTTGGGGTCGCCGACTACGAAAATAAGGTCAAAATGAAAATCCAAGATAGCGCCGACGAAATTTTTGGTTTTTCCGTCATGGGTGTCGTTTTCATGGTTTTCGGGGTCGCTTATCACGAAAATGAGCTCAAAATTTAGTAATACATAAAACGAGTTTGTTAAACATGAAATCGAAATTAATATTAATTTAGTGATACTAGACAAAATGTTAAATAACATGAACAGGAAAAAAATGGAATTATAGGCATTGTCATTCAAATAGTTCGTTAGCCTTTATCACGTTTCCACCGGGCACCACGTGGAGGTGGACTGACACCCAGCGTTTTTTTTTTGGTTGTTTTTTTTCATTGATTTTTATACACAATGTTCAAATCAGATTTTAAGTATTATACGTGATGAAGGGAAGAAAATATTTGATTTTTTGTTTATTAAAACTGAGTACACTACACACCCCTGATTACGCATTGCATATTCGCCAATTATGTGCTTTAGCGTATGTTCCATCAGAACAAGTTATCAACGCTTTTGACGAACTGCTCGAATCTCAGTTTTATATTGTGCATTCTGGCCTCCTCCGACAATTCGTTGATTATTTTGAAGATAACTGGATCGGAAGGTTGGAAAGACGGGGCAGGTGAGTTCCTAGATTTCCTATTGATCTGTGGAATACTTTTGATGCATTTCTTCAGGAAATTCCTCGAACGAACAACTCCGTTGAAGGCTTTCACAGGGGATTCTCGTCACTTCTAACGGCTCATCACCCATCTATATGAAAGTTTTTGGATGAACTTCGTCGGCAGCAAAGCCTGACAGAGCTGAAACTGGAGCAAATTTTGTCTCGTGGATCACACACAACTAGTCGGCCAAGATATAGGCAAACATCAGCAAGATTGAAAGATTTAGTTGAATCATTTGAGGAGAGACCACTCCCAGATTACTTACCGGCCATTGCTCATAATTTTGAATTCCAACAAATTTGATTAAAAAAATACATTAAAAAAAACGAAACAAACAAAATGATTAAACGTAAAAAACTAAAAAGTATAAAAATTTAAAAGAAATAATCATATCTATCTGGTGTCAAAGTCTACATGCTGCATACGGCCAATGACCTTTTTTTTTACAAAATAAACCAGCATTCCTTCAGGCGTGATCGAGATTCTTGACCTCGAAAGCACAAAACCTAACAAAAAATCAAATATTTTTTTCCCTTCATCACGTATAATACTTAAAATCTGATTTGAACATGTGTTTTATACAATGAAAAAAAACAACCAAAACAAACACAAAACCTAACAAAAAATCAAATATTTTTTTCCCTTCATCACGTATAATACTTAAAATCTGATTTGAACATTGTGTATAAAAATCAATGAAAAACAACAACCAAAAAAAAACGCTGGGTGTCAGTCCACCTCCACGAGGTGCCCGGTGGAAACGTGATAACGGCTAACGGACTATTTGAATGACAATGCCTATAATTCCATGTTTTTCCTTTTCATGACAGTTATTTTACATTTTGTCTAGTATAACTTATTAATATTTATTTCGATTTCATGTTTAACAAACCCATTTTATGTATTACTAAATTTTGAGCTCATTTTCGTAATCAGCGACCCCGAAAACCATGAAAACGACACCCATGACGGAAAAACCAAAAAATGTTCCTGGCCGCCATCTTGGATTTTCATTTTGGCTTCATTTTCGTAATCAGCGACCCCAAAAACTATGAAAACGACACCATTGACGGAAAAACCAAAAATTTTCGTCAGCGCCATCTTTATTTTCATTTTGACCTTATTTTCGTAGTCGGTGACC
Source organism: Diarsia dahlii (assembly GCA_949775195.1). Lineage (NCBI taxonomy): Eukaryota > Metazoa > Arthropoda > Insecta > Lepidoptera > Noctuidae > Diarsia > Diarsia dahlii. Next base: position 4,792,107 of record OX459210.1, on the reverse strand, counting down.
CCAGAAACCATGAAAACGATACCCATGAGGCCATGACGGAAAAACCAAAAATTTTCTTAGCCGCCATCTTGGATTTTAATTTTGTCCCATTTTCGTAATCAGCGACCTCAAAAACAATGAAAACGACACCCATGACGGAAAAACCAAAAATTTTCCTGGCCGCCATCTTGGATTTTCATTTTGGCTTCATTTTCGTTATCAGCGACCCCGAAAACCATGAAAACGACACCCATGACGGAAAAACCAAAAATTTTCCTGGCCGCCATCTTGGATTTTCATATTGGCTTCATTTTCGTAATCAGCGACCCCGAAAACCATCAAAACGACACCCATGACGGACAAACCAAAAAATTTCCTGGCCACCATCTTGGATTTACATTTTGACCTCATTTTTGTAATCAGCGACCCTAAAAACCATGAATACGACACCCATGACGGAAAAACAAAAAGAAATCCTGGCCGCCATCTTGGATTTTCATTTTGGCTTCATTTTCGTAATCAGCGACCCCGAAAACCATGAAAACGACACCCATGTCGGAAAAACCAAAAATTTTCCTGGCCGCCATCTTGGATTTTCATTTTGGCTTCATTTTCGTAATCAGCGACCCCAAAAACCATGAAAACGACACCCATGACGGAAAACCAAAAAATTTCATGACCGCCATCTTGGATTTTCATTTTGACCTCATTTTCGTAATCAGCGACCCCAAAAACCATGAAAACGTTACCAATGACGGAGAAACCTAAAATTTTCCTAGCCGACGAATTAAGAACCTCCTTTTTTTTAAGTCGGTTAATGAGATTTATCGTCTATCATCAGTTCAACCTAATAGCCTGAAAGAATACAACTATCGATCCATAAGTACGTGTAATTTTGAAGGAATTTTCTTTTAAGTCCTGACCGTTGAGGAGTTGCACCTTCCGTCATCAGCGCAGCCACATGAAATTATGATTATCAGACGCAAATACTTTAACAGCTTCTGTAAATGTATGGAAAACGTTATGTGCGCCTATGATATTCGAGGGTTGCCCTCAATTTCTGAGAGTTCCCATCATCAGAAACTGACTTGGTGACAATGGGACCTTCTTGGGAGTATACCTTTTCAAACAAAAAAATAATTTTGAAAATCGGTCCACACTTGTCGGAGATATGCGCGGACACACATAAAAAAACATACGAATAGAGAACCTACTTCCTTTTTAGAAGTCGGTTAAAAAGAGACGGAAACATTATTTATTTTTGACGTGTTAAAGTGCTTTCACAACCAATTTACAGCAAATATTAAAATCTGTGATTAAAATAGATATCATAATTTTTGATTTTAATTCATCTAACACCTAATTGAACCATTTTTATGTTGATTGATATACTGTACCTATTTATATATTGATATACAACACACATTTCAGACTTTTTTCAAAGCCGTACGCGTGTACTTACTTACTACAAAATTATGTCACTTAAAATAATAATCGTATAAATGATCAAATTTTTCACCCGTAGTTCAACGCTCGAAATGCCCGTGTGTGCGTTCGTCGGTGTTATCGCTGCACACAAACATAGAAATTGCCTAAAGTTCCGCAAGTCTTGTCTGTACAAGGCCTCTTAAGAGCTTATACTACCTCAAACGCGAGTTTTATAATGCGTAAAAGTATATGATTCACTGCAGTACTCAAAATCAGAAAAATGTATGATATTCTTCAGGATATATGCTAGTGACATAGTGTTGTGAAAACATAATACAACTAACTTTGCTCGATAGAAAAAAATCGCGAAGATACCTCTAAAAATTTCTTATAACGAGTAAAAACCATACTAAAATACATGTCATCGTTCTGATTTTTTTGCCAAATAATTCTACAAGCAACATACTAAAATCATAGTGTTTTACTTTTTTAGTCCAATCAATAGTTTTTTTGTAAATCGCAAAATACCACTAATTTCGCACTATTCGGCCGCAGCGAAAGACGTAACAACCGCTTTGTAGTGCAAGCTGATTAGAACTTTATTCTAACAGTATTTCAAGCGAAGTTTGAACCAACACAAATAGGGTTGCTAATCTGAGGTTGCATACGCTTTTTAAGTTGCTGCCACGGAGTGGGGAGTCGTACCCTGGTTGATGGCAATATTCTCACCCTCTATAACATTATGGGACTTAAGGGGCCTTGTACAGACAAGACTTGCGGAACTTTAGGCAATTTCGGTGCGATGCTATGTTTGTGTGCAGCGATAACACCGACGAACGCACACACGGGCATTTCGAGCGTTGTACTACGGTTGAAAAATTTGATCATTTATACGATTATTATTTTAAGTGACATAATTTTATAGTAAGTAAGTACACGCGTACGGCTTTGAAAAAAGTCTGGAATGTGTGTTGTGTATAGGTTCAGTATATCAATCAACATAAAAATGGTTCAATTTGGTGTTAGATGAATTAAAATAAAAAATTATGATATCTATTTTAATCACAGATTTTAATATTTGTTGTAAATTGGTTGTGAAAGCACTTTAACACGTCAAAAATAAATAATGTTTCCGTCTCTTTTTAACCGACTTCTAAAAAGGAAGTAGGTTCTCTATTCGTATGTTTTTTTTATGTGTGTCCGCGCATATCTCCGACAATTCTGGACCGATTTTCAAAATTATTTTTTTGTTTGAAAAAGTATACTCCCAAGGTGGTCCCAATGTCACCAAGTCAGTTTCTGATGATGGGAACTCTGAGAAATTGAGGGCAACCCTCGAATATCATAGGCGCACATAACGTTTTCCATACATTTTCAGAAGCTGTTCAAGTATATCCGTCTGATAATCATAATTTCATGTGGCTGCGTTGATGACGGAAGGTGCAACTCCTCAACGGTCAGGACTTGAAAGAAAATTCCTTCAAAATTATAGGTTCTCAATTCGTCGGCTAGGAAAATTTTAGGTTTTTCCGTCATGGGTGTCGTTTTCATGGTTTTTTGAGGTCGCTGATTACGAAAATGAAGTCAAAATGAAAATCAAGATGGCGGTCAGGATTTTTTTTGGTTTTTCCGTCATGGGTGTCGTTTTCATTGTTTTTGAGGTCGCTGAATTACGAAAATGAGACCAAAATGAAAATCCAAGATGGCGCCGACAAAATTTTTGGTTTTTCCGTCATGGGTGTCGTTTTCGTGGTTTTCGGGGTCGCTGATTACGAAAATGAAGCCTAAATGAAAATCCAAGATGGTGGCCAGGAAAATTTTTGGTTTTTCCGTCATGGGTGTCGTTTTCATGGTTTTTGGGGTCGCTGATTACGAAAATGAAATTTAAATGAAAATCCAAGATGGCAGCCAGGAATTTTTTTGGTTTTTCCGTCTTGGGTGTCGTTTTGAAGGCTATAGGAGTCGCTGATTACGAAAATGAAATCAAAATGAAAATCCAAGATGGCGATCAGGATTTTTTTTGGTTTTTCCGTCATGGGTGTCGTTTTCATGGTTTTTGGGGTCTCTGATTACGAAAATGAGGTCAAAATGAAAATTCAAGATGGCGGCCAGGAAAATTTTAGGTTTTTCCGTCATGGGTGCGGTTTTCATGGTTTTTGGGGTCGCTGATTACGAAAATGAGACCAAAATTAAAATCCAAGATGGCGGCTAGGAAAATTTAAGGTTTTTCCGTCATGGGTGACATCACAGTGGGCCCTATCAGAATACCAGCGCTGCGGTATTTGTTTTCATTTATCGCAGCATCATGCTGAGATAGTAGCCTTTTTGGCCTCGTACAGGTTTTCTATTTTATTATTTAGCTTTCTATTCTTTTTTGTTATTATTATTTTTTGTAGTTCCTGCGCTTGTCACAAATAATTTTTTTTTTCTTTCCTTCTATAGGTGTCATTTTCATGGTTTTGGGGGTCGCCGACTAGGAAAATAAGGTCAAAATGAAAATCCAAGATGGCGCCGACGAAAATTTTAGGTTTTTCCATCATGGGTGTCGTTTTCATGGCTATAGGGGTCGCTGATTACGAAAATGAGGTCAAAATGAAAATCCAAGATGTCGGTCAGGAAATTTTTTGGTTTTTCCGTCATGGGTGTCGTTTTCATGGTTTTCGGGGTCGCTGATTACGAAAAAGAGGTCAAAATTAAAATCCAAGATGGCGGCCAGGCAAATTTTTAGTTTTCCGTCATGGGTGTCGTTTTCATGGTTTTCGGGGCCGCTGATTACGAAAATGAAGCCAAAATGAAAATCCAAGATGGCGGCCAGGAAAATATTTGGTTTTTCCGTCATGGGTGTCGTTTTCATGGTTTTTGGGGTCGCTGATTACGAAAAAGAGGTCAAAATTAAAATCCAAGATGGCGGCCAGGCAAATTTTTGGTTTTCCGTCATGGGTGTCGTTTTCATGGTTTTCGGGGCCGCTGATTACGAAAATGAAGCCAAAATGAAAATCCAAGATGGCGGCCAGGAAAATATTTGGTTTTTCCGTCATGGGTGTCGTTTTCATGGTTTTTGGGGTCGCTGATTACGAAAAAGAGGTCAAAATTAAAATCCAAGATGGCGGCCAGGAAAATATTTGGTTTTTCTGTCATGGGTGTCGTTTTCATGGTTTTTGGGGTCGCTGATTACGAAAAAGAGGTCAAAATTAAAATTCAAGATGGCGGCCAGGCAAATTTTTGGTTTTTCCGTCATGGGTGTCGTTTTCATGGTTTTAGGGGTCGCTGATTACGAAAATGAAGCCAAAATGAAAATCCAAGATGGCGGCCAGGAAAATTTTGGTTTTTCCGTCATGGGTGTCGTTTTCATGGTTTTCTGGGTCGCTGATTACGAAAATGTGCTCAAAATTTAGTAATAATATATAAAACGGGTTTGTTAAACATGAAATCGAAATAAATATTAATAAGTTATACTAGACAAAATGTAAAATAACATGAACAGTAAAAAAATGGAATTGTAGGCATTGTCATTCAAATAGTCCGTAAGCCGTTATCACGTTTCCACCGGGCACCACGTGGAGGTGGACTGACACCCAGCGTTTTTTTTTTGTTGTTTTCAAATCAGATTTTAAGTATGATACGTGATGAAGGGAAAAAATATTTGATTTTTTGATAGGTTTTGTGTTTTTTTTTGGTTGTTTTTATTTTTCATTGATTTCTATAAACAAAATCAGATTTTAAGTATTATACGTGATGAAGGAAAAAAAAAACATTTGATTTTTTGTTAGGTTTTGTGCTTTCGAGGTCAAGAATCTCGATCACGCCTGAAGGAATGCTGGCTTATTTTGTAAAAAAAAACGGTAATTGGCCGTATGCAGTATGTAGACTTTGACCCCAGATAGATATGATTATTTATTTTAAATTTTTATGCTTTTTAGTTTTTTACGTTTAATCATTTTGTTTGTTTCGTTTTTTTTATGTATTTATTTAATCATATTTGTTGGAATTCAAAATTATGAGCAATGGCCTGTAAGTAATCTGGGAGTGGTCTCTCCCCAAATGATTCAACTAAATCTTTTAATCTTGCCGATGTTTGCCTATATTTTGGCCGACTAGTTGTGTGTGATCCACGAGACAAAATTTGCTCCAATTTCAGCTCTGTCAGGCTTTGCTGCCGACGAAGTTCATCCAAAAACTTCCATATAGATGGGTGATGAGCCGATAGAAGTGACGAGAATTCCCTGTGAAAGCCTTCAACGGAGTTGTTCGTTCGGGGAATTTCCTGAAGAACTGCATCAAAAGTATTCCGCAGATCAATAGGAAATCTAGGAGCTCGCCTGCCCCGTCTTTCCAACCTTCCGATCCAAAACATTATCTAGCACTCAAAAGTACTATTAAAAATATTGCCGTCAAAAAATTATTGTTCATTTTAAATGTATATCAATAATTATCTTTATTTCATCGTATCCTTGATTTTTAAAGCTGTAAAGTCATTTGATCCTGTACGGGAACTTTTTTTAACATGATATTGTAAAATACAATTGCTATATAGTATTGCCGTTCAAAAGAAACTGTTCTAAAAAAAGTTATAGAGAAATACAAAAACTGAAATTTTGCAAATTATTGCAAAAGTTTAAATATCATAGATTAATGAAATATAGCAGTTTTCTAAATTTTATCCCTTGTTTTAAATAGTATTAACATAAATAAATTATGAAAAAATGATGCCGTACATTTTAATGCAGACCATATCTTTTAGGCTGATGAAAATGACGCTACCATTTTAAGGGTACTGATACAGGCCTAGGGTACTGATATAGGCCATCTGATACAGTACGGCATTAACATATTTTTGTAGAGAACAATTATTGATAATATGATAAAATCACTGTGACGTCTAACTGAACTGAAACGGTGTTTATATTATATCCAAGAATTGAAACTGTCAATCCCAGTATCAACAGTTTTGTATACTTTTTGGTTTAATATATACTTCAAACATTATTGATACATATATATAATTGATTTGTTTCATTCTAATGATGTGAATGAATAAAACAATCACTTTTTAGAAAAAAAAAATGTTTTTCTTTGGACCAACGAAAACGGCATATGAAAAAATATTATCTATGCATAAAATACTTTTAAAATTATGTTGTAATTATTAATTTTATGTTGTGTCAAATCACCCCCCCTTTTTTTTTTTTTTTGTTTTGGTGGGTGGAAAATCATCGAAAAAATATATCAAATCACCCCCTTGACCACGGAAAGAGAGGGGGTTGCAACCCTCGATTATTTCCCCTTGTCGCATGATTTTTGTACGGCGTTGCGGAATAATGGATTAGAAGCAGTATTGAAAATATTGAAATAGTATGAAACTGATGCCGTACAAAATCAAATGACCAAATTTACTCTGGAAATTGTCGGAAAATAAAAAATAAATTCCGACTTTGTGGCGCACCATTTTTTTACGGCACTACACGTTTTCTTATTATTTTTCATGGATCTATCGATGGTAAGAATGCCGTACAAAAATATATGACCAAAATGTCCTACGAGTGTTTGAATTCTCAACTGCACTCGGTTGGACAGCTTACAAGTGACGGCATAGTGCTGAATCTCATTATTTTATGCTCTTATATCGTTCTAGATAGGTCACCTGGTGGTTCACATAACCCATAATTTTTTCAACACGGGCCAGTAGTCTATAGTATAACTTATTAATATTTATTTCGATTTCATGTTTAACAAACCCGTTTTATCGGATTTTCATTTTGACCTTATTTTCGTAGTCAGCGACCCCAAAAACCATGAAAACGACACCCATGACGGAAAAACCAAAAATTGCGTCGGCGCCATCTTGAATTTTAATTTTGACCTCTTTTTCGTAATCAGCGACCCCAAAAACCATGAAAACGACACCCATGCCGGAAAAACCAAAAGTTTTGTCGGCGCCATCTTGGATTTTCATTTTGACCTCATTTTCGTAGTCGGCGACCCCAAAAACCATGAAAACGACACCCATGACGGAAAAACCAAAAATTTTGTCGGCGCCATCTTGGATTTACATTTTGACCTCATTTTCGTAGTCGGCGACCCCAAAAACCATGAAAACGACACCCATGACGGAAAAACCAAAAATTTTCCTGGCCGCCATATTGAACTTTAATTTTGACCTCATTTTCGTAATCAGCGACCCCAAAAACCATGAAAACGACACCCATGACGGAAAAACCAAAAAATTTCCTGGCTGCCATCTTGGATTTTCATTTTGACCTCATTTTCGTAATCAGCGACCCCAAAAACTATGAAAACGACACCCATGACGGAAAAACCAAAAATTTTCGTCGGTGCCATCTTGATTTTCATTTTGACCTCATTTTCGTAATCAGCGACCCCAAAAACCATCAAAACGACACCCATGACGGAAAAACCAAAAAAATTCTTGACCGCCATCTTGGATTTTCATTTTAACCTCATTTTCGTAATCAGCGACCTCTATAGCCATGAAAACGACACCCATGACGGAAAAACCAAAAATTTTCGTCGGCGCCATCTTGATTTTCATTTTGACCTCATTTTCGTAATCAGCGACCCCAAAAACCATCAAAACGACACCCATGACGGAAAAACCAAAAAAATTCTTGACTGCCATCTTGGATTTTCATTTTAACCTCATTTTCGTAATCAGCGACCCCTATAGCCATGAAAACGACACCCATGACGGAAAAACCAAAAAATTTCGTCGGCGCCATCTTGATTTCCATTTTGACCTCATTTTCGTAATCAGCGACCCCAAAAACCATCAAAACGACACCCATGACGGAAAAACCTAAAATTTTTCTAGCCGACGAATTGAGAACCTCCTTTTTTTTAAGTCGGTTAATGAGATTTACCGTCTATCATCAGTTCAACCTAATAGCCTGAAAGAATAGAACTATCGATCCATAAGTACGTATAATTTTGAAGGAATTTTCTTTCAAGTCCTGACCGTTGAGGAGTTGCACCTTCCGTCATCAGCGCAGCCACATGAAATTATGATTATCAGACGCAAATACTTGAACAGCTTCTGTAAATGTATGGAAAACGTTATGTGCGCCTATGATATTCGAGGGTTGCCCTCAATTTCTCAGAGTTCCCATCATCAGAAACTGACTTGGTGACAATGGGATCACCTCGGGAGTATACCCTTTCCAAGACAAAAAGAATTTTGAAAATCAGTCCACAATTGACGGAGATATTCGCGGACATACAAACACGAATAGAGAACCTCCTCTTTTTTGGAGGTCGGTTAAAAATATATATCGAAGTACAATCGACAACAACAATCGATCGTGAAATTCGACTTCGATCTGAAGATGAAAAAAGTTTTAGCAATCTTTAATAACTAGCAAAAAAAACATGTTTGATCAAAATTAATAAGTGTATCAAATTGTGGTAATCGGCTTACAATCTCGAAAATATGTTTACGAAAAACACGGGAGCGTTTGTGACACAAAGCGATACGTCCATCCTTTGGCAGTGGCCGATTCGTACTGGCGAGATAGAGTTTGCGCGGTCGATAATATAGTTAACTTTGGATTCAATTTACGAAATGAAATTATAGTTTATTGATAAAATAAAAATACGATTCTATTAGAAGGTTACCTTAAAATTAATACGTAGTTTTTAAATTTTCTTTAACGTGATTCCAAGGTATAGAAAAAAAGTCTTATTTGTCGAGACATTTTGTAAAAATTGCGATGTTTTAACATTTTTTTTCTGCTATATTTTGTATTGAAGTTGAAAATGTGACAAATAGGTCCGCCAGTAGACCATACGGTGATGTTATTTATATTTTTTTTAATGTTTAAAATCGTTTGTAGTGTTATGTTCGGCTAAGCCAAACGTAACTCGATCGGTATTTGTGCGGAAAAGGGCTTTTGAATACGGGTGATTGTCATTAATATAAACATTATTTTGAAAATTCTTGAAACCTATCCACCAGAAAAAGAACTCGTCTCTTATAATAGCCAAAAGGAAGCTTCAAATTCTTCATAGATTTCCCACACCAAGCGATCAAAATTGATCAAACTGAGATGATTTTGTGGAAGGAGCCTTAAACATAACTGCCGAAATGTGGGTTTACTATTGAGTACACCTCTGCCTAACCCTTCGGGAGTGGAGGCGTGATGTTATGTTATGTAGAAGGTACATACAGATAAGTTAGTGCTTGGCCAGACTGGCAGCGCGGTGCGGGGAGCGGCGCGTTTGTGAGATAAGTTAAAATTATACGAGTATACGATAGACAAAGATCGGTTATTGTTTCGTCTAAAAGGACCATGGGCAATTTTCTATGAAATCTAACTGACGTTCGACAAAGTACGGGAAATTCCAAGTATACGTAACTCTTCTCTCATGTTGTCTTTTAGATTATATCTCCGGATACGGAAGTTCAGAACGTTTATGGCATGAGTGAGTTGAGTGGTGTTGCATTCCATGGAGACAACCCCGCACCAGGGGCCTGCGGCAAGCCAATGGGATGCTTCCAATATCGGGTAAGAAAGTCCTATTATAATAGGGGATCGGACATAAAAAAAACTAATTAGTCCGTCAGATAGATTTCCAAAAATTATTGGACACGTATTTTTTCTTTTTTCACGTAAACAAAAAATGAAGACGATACAGGGCTTCGAAAACTCGTGTGACGTCATTGATAGTACATTTTGTACCTACAAGTGACGTTTCAAGCCCCACTCCATGATCTTTGACGCGTTTTATCTTCGTCTCTTTTATTGATTTATTATAACAAAAAACACGTAAGTATTCAATATTTTTCGATAATCTAACTTACGGACTAAACAGAATCATATTATTTTGACCCAGTCCGATCCCGCCTACTATGTTTGCCTTAAATAGTTTGTGCACTCGTGGTTCAAAAAACTTAAAACACTTTTTCAATAGAGAATACTTCAGATTTCTTGAAAACTGGCTCTACTGCAGTTCTCATCTCCATAACAAACTCGCCTGCGGCTCAGTTTAGAATTCCGCCTCGAGTGCAATAACTTTACCAACTTATACAAAAATGTTCTGTTGATCAAATATTTATATTAATTAATTGAGATGTACGAATCACTGCATTTTTATTATGTACCTTTCAGAAGTCTCGTAGGTTACACAATATTTTGATTTAATAAAATAGTTTCCTGTTTTAGATAATTGACGTTGAGACTCAAGAAGATATTTATGAACCCAACGTGCCCGGCGAGTTGTGGCTCAAAGGACCAAGTGTTTTTAAGGTAAGAATGTTAAGAAAGAAAGACATGATCCATCATCTTCTGAACCATTTTCCAACTATTGTCGATATATAGTTGGGAAAAGACTAAAATGCTCATTAACCCCATCACTTACACTTCAAACGGGATATTAAAATAGGCTGTTGCTAGTCGTCCGATAAGTCACGTGGCAATTGTCAACGACAGCCAATGACGTTGCCTCTAGCATCGTTCGAACTGACAACACCGCGCGCCATTTTCTCGTTTTCTCTGTCACTCATACATGCAACGCATGTACTCCATGACGTGCGCTCGCTTCGCTCGCATAATATTAAATAACACTAATATCTTCTGTCCCCGAAGTGCCGGGCCTCCACCAGCCTCCTTTGTCGGCCTACGGCCCGGTGCCCATGCCGCCCATAAAGGATACTGTCGCGAGACGGTCGTATTATAATTTTGGTTATTCATCGGGCTAATCGGACGACTAATCAATTTTATTCATCGGATAATCGGACGACTAGACACTTCGATTAAAATAATTAGTTTAGATTTAATAATCATGGAAAATGATGAAGCAAAATAAGTCGGGAACTCAAAACAAATAATTTATCTAAACATACGAATATCACTTTTATACATATATTCCGTGGATAATGTAGCTGATATTTTTTTGAAATAACTGATAGATTCTCGCATGATTATAACGAAACATCTTTAGGGCGAGCCATAAAGATATACGAGCAATACTTGAGTTGACGCAAGTCTGATATTGTTGCTATTACTATTTCGACAGGAGTACTACAATAACGTCGAAGCCACTGAAGAGACTTTCGCCGAAGACCGCTGGTTCAAGACTGGCGACACATTCTACAGGGATGAAAACTGGAACTTCTTCTTTGTGGAAAGGATCAAATTGCTGCTTAAATACAAGAGTTATCAGGTATGAGTTTGTTCTAACCTCTGACAAAATAGTCGAAGGCAAAATTCCGATTTTACTTTACCGAGTAAATTAGGAACACACGGCAACCAGCAACGTCGGCAGCGGCACCACATCAAGCTATCATTCCCAGTGCTTAAAACTAAACTTAGCTTATTTTAAGTCGAAGTTAAAGTCCAGGCTGTGCATTTAATCATGAGACCGGCGGGCAGTGAGGGCCTCACTAAACTCGATACCATATAGGGTGGAAAGGATGCTGACCTGAAAACTCTAACCTCACATTAATATAAAATTTTGAAGGCTACAAAGAAAATTTACGTCGATAATATTTTTTTAAGCAGCTGTTTCCTACAAGAGCGAATTAACTGCACGGTCATAAAGTACGAAGCAGCAGATTTTATACAGGCGTGTTATATTAAACTAAATTCCCAATATTCTCTACCCAGATATCTCCAGTAGAGATAGAAGCGGTAATCCGCCAGCACCCGGGTGTGTTGGACGTGGCAGTGACCGGCGTTCCTGACGAAGAGTGTGGGGACCTGCCCGTCGCTTGCGTGGTACCCCGACCTGGGGCTGAGCCCAGCGCTGACGAGATCAAGGACTGGGTTAAAGGTGCAGCTTACTTTTCCCTACGATCATCCCCACGGTTAGGATAAATTTTCCAAAATAACAACCCTTTTCAAGAGTTGTTAACGTCATCATTCTCTTACCCTTATCCCAATTCATTTGGGTTAGGCGCAGCGTGTTGTTTTCTTCCATACTTTACTCGTCATCCGAGACAACCCCTTCTTATCCGACTGCGGCGAAGCCCAAAAGGAGGGGGTTATGTGTTTGACGTGTATGTATGTATGTATGTCCGTTTCTTTGTTCCCTCATAACTCCTAAATGGATGAAGGGATTTGAATGAAATATACGTCGTTAGATTCGACTTGATGGCGCAAGTGCTATAGGCTACATTAAAATTAAAAAACAAAGAAAAATTGCGGATTTTGGGGGCCAAATCACGGAGTTTAAAAAAAAATCGAGTAGGGTATCAAAATAAAGGGTTTTAAAAGTAGATTACAAAAATGTAACACACTTATATGTTTAAAAGAAATTCAAAGTGACAAATCCTATAAACAAGCACAAAAGTTAAATCATCTGCGAAGAAGTTTACGCGACCAACGAAAGAACAAGCATAAAAGAACTAAAAAGTAGGAAATAAAAAAAAAGTAGTTAAAAAACTAAAAAACCCGACTGAAAAAACTGAAAACCATAAAACAAGCACATTTTAAATTAAACAAAACTTGGAAGCAGGCGGGGTTCATTTGAATATTAAATTATGAAATGAAAAATAGAACTAAAATAGAACCCCGCCTGCTTCCAAGTTTTGTTTAATTTAAAATGTGCTTGTTTTTTGGTTTTCAGTTTTTTCAGTCGGGTTTTTTTAGTTTTTTAACTACTTTTTTTTTATTTTTTTCTTTAAAATGTGCTTGTTTTTTGGTTTTCAGTTTTTTCAGTCGGGTTTTTTAGTTTTTTAACAACTTTTTTGCCATATAGTTCTTAACACAGTACATCCATAGTTTCTAATAAATTTTCTAAAACTACGGTCCCTGTAAGGCTGCCCGCCCACCTCAGACTTTTTGTCGGGCTGATTTAAATTTGTTCGTCCGTTAATATAATCGGTGACCGATTTTTTTTTGGTCAGAAATAACGAACAAATTTAAATCGGCCTGACAAAAAGTCTGACGTGGGCGGGGAGCGCTCAAGGAAAATTGAAAGAAATAAAACATTATTATTTGGAGTCCATTTGTAACACTGGTCAGTTTCTCTCATTCGTTAGTTCATTTAATTCGCTTATAGTTTTGTTGATTAGTCAGTGTCTCCAGTTTTGTTAAATAGACAGTTATAACCAGTTTTTTTTTTTATTATTGCTTTATTGGCCTTCTTGTGACTTCGATCCCGCCTGATGGAAAGCAATGGATGAGGTATCTTTTGATGCAACAAGCCCGTTTTTCAATTCGACAGTTTTAAAAACCCTTTCTTAAAAAGTTGACCATTTCTAGTTCATAAGTATGTGTATAGATTTGTGTCTCCTTATTTCCTAACTCACTTAAACTTTTCTCAAATACATTTTTTTTTACAGAATCTCTCTCAGACGCAAAGCAGCTCAGAGGTGGCGTGTTGTTCGTCGACGCTATACCGATGACCGCGTCCACCAAGGTTCACAGGAGAAAACTAAAAGAAATGGCGTTAGAAATGCCTAGGGAATAAATTATTTGTTCATATAAAGTGCGATCAAATTATCTTGGCAGGTCCGAACTTCGTGCAGGTCATTTTGTTACAACTAATGTATAAAAGTGATTAGATATTTATTTTATTTGTATTTCTCACTGTTTAAATTAGATATTTACTGATCGTTTAAGTATTGGTTTATCTGGCAATAACAGTTTTCTTCACAAGTTTACATGCGTAAAAGTTCGCAGAGCCTATGTTCAGGCCTGCCAAGATAATTTGATCGCACTGTAGGTACTTAGTTTAAGATAATACACAAGTTTAGTTTAATGCACGTTGCAAGTGATTTCTTGATTTACAAGATAACAGCTTTAGTAAATGTATCACAGAGAGGTTTTCGCTACAAATATCAAAAAGTATTTAATGCATTTTGTAATCATTTATTTTGTCAACTGTCAATACACAGAGTACTTAAAATTGTTAATCATTAGAAGTGACAGAAGCATTGTACGTGTAAGTGAGATTGTAAGTTTTAAATTAGAATTATATAAGAGTTATAACCTATTACTTTCTCTCTTGGTCACCAATTCGCTGAACCTCATCATTTGCACAAAAAAAAACTAAATGTAAGTACATAGAAAAATATATAATAATATCTTGTGAAATAACGTGGTTAATAAAACACGGTATAGACCGGTAACCTTTTTGTCGCCGCCTTCCGATGAGGAAATAAATACCTATCGACTATTTTCTCGCTTTCCCTATTTTCGCACCCTCAGACTCGGTAAACCGACGATTTTCGCGGGTAAAAACGGTATGAAAGTTGCCGATAATTGAGTTGAGTGAAGAGGTATACTATGTCTACCAGTGGAGTGCACTACGCTTATGACCATGATTTTCTCGCTCAAAAAATCATTTCTTTAGCAAACGAAACTCAAAACATGTTAGATCTGTTGTATTTTTAGATGTAAGTAGGTACCTATTGTATTTTGTGATTTTAGTTATCAGAGTAGATAAATAAACTTTATTCTATTAGATTTATTTTGTTTACTTTTAGATTATTTTCAAACAATCCAAAAAAATTCTGCCCTTTTACATCATCCTCCTACCATTATTGTCATCCATTAATAAATTCAATCCTATTTATTTTTGAGAAAAATAAGAAGGTAGCGGGTAACTTTTACTTTTTTTCTACTTATTTCGACTGTATAGAAAAGCTGCTGTCAAAGAACCAAATGGATAACCGTTTAACGAATTTTAATCAAGTTATTTATTAGGGTTAGGTGTAAAACTCTAGAAGGATTAACCCGAGTACCTAGCTGGTTTAGGCATAAAAATAAGAATGCAAGAAAGTGACATGGTTTGGTTAACAATATTTAAATGGTTACCCCTTTATAACGGGTTACCAAACGTGTGGGTTAACCTTCTTACCCGATTAATTAGTCTCTGTTCTGACTGCTATATGTCAGTAACCCAGGTACCTACTTGCAAGAGCGCCTAGTAAATAGGTTACGGCAAATAGAAGATAGGCGTTTTAAACGTAACGTAAAGACAGGCAATAAGAAATGAGCGACTTCCAAACAAATAACTTTAACCGAAAGGTATTTTGCTGTTTTAGTGTTATTTTGTTTTTCGAAGGTGTCTATTTCTTTTGTAAAATAGTTTTTGGTTGCTCTCGCACAAATCCTTGTCAAGTACCTACATACTAATGTAGTTAGCGCATCATCCACATAGACGAAGAAGAAAATGCAAACTACAGAGGATAACTCATAAAGTACCGAAGCAAAGTTAATAAAATTAATTACGAGCCCACCATGCATGCCTCTACCAAATAAAAAATAATAATTATAATCAATAAAATCGAACCAGTTATATCAAATACGCACAAAAACAGTGTAAATATATAAAAAATAAAATGCTTGTGGAATACATAACCTTCTCCTATTTTAGAGGTTGGTAAAAAAACAGAGCAGTTGTGACTTTTATTTTTTATTTTGTTACCTACTGGCGTGACTTGCGAATACGGTAGTTAACATCAAGTAAAGGTTGTAGCAGGTGGCGTCCTGTAGTTTCTTCATAACCCCATGTGAAACAAGACTTGAGTTTATTTACGTAAAATACAAAACTTAAAAAAAAAACACTATCCATTTATTTAAACTTCATATACCTACCTACAATAGTGGCACATAGGCGGACTTAATGCCACAAGGCATTCTCTACCAGTCACCTTTGGGTTAAATAGGAAAACAATGTGATTGGTACAAAATAATATCTAAAATAAAAATAGGTAAAAAAACTTTTTAAGTTAAACGGTTTTATGTTAAACATACATTGCAATGTTTAAGATAAATGTACTAAAAACCAAAAAATAATAAAATAGATACAGTCGTGGGAATCATAAGCATATGCATAGACTAGACTAAAATAAAACCGTGGGGCACGTCAATTTCAACGATTGTAGACAATTGACGTGCCCCACGGTTTTATTTTAGTTTAGTTGTTATTTCGCATTCTGTTTAATTCATTTAATTCATTACCTTTCATTTGATACCCATTTTGATGGGATTGATAAAACCTAAGTTATCCGCCATTTTGTAGAGGCCGCCATCTTGGATTTTAATTTTATATAGTACATTGTATTATACTGGTTGAGCACTTTCATTTGATACCCTGATGGGATCGATAAAACCTACGTTATCCGCCATTTTGTAGCGGCCGCCATCTTGTATTTCAATTTTTTATAGTATATTGTATTCTGCTTGTTGAGCCCTTTCATTTGATACCCATATTGATTGGATTGATAAAACCTACGTTATCCGCCATTTTGTAGCGGCCGCCATCTTGGATTTCAATTTTTTATAGTATATTGTATTCTGCTTGTTGAGCCCTTTCATTTGATACCCATATTGATGGGATTAATAAAACATAAATTATCCGCCATTTTGTAGCGGCGGCCATCTTGAATTTATAATGATAATGAATAAACATAATTGTATTGTCACCAAAATCCAAAGTGTATACAAAATTTCAGATTAATCGGTTGACAGGAAGAGGGTGAAATTTGAATTACTAAATTTGATCCAAGAAAAAAAAAACAAACGGGGTGAGCTAAATAAAACCGTTTAATAATAAAAACCGTTTAATAAAAATTACTTAGTGATATCGAAAATGTAGATCAGATATTATTTATTTTGATATTATTACACATTAGGGACATGCTATTATTACACATTATTGTTCCAATGCCCAGGCAACATGGAGGAGGTTTCTTGTTAACTAAGCAAGTAGGTCATCTCACAAGTGCCTCATCATACATTTAACTGCAATAAATTATATTGCAGTAGGTTAGATTTTAGATTCTTGTATAAAGTAGGTAAACGGGCGTGCATGACTGGCTCTTGCAAACTAGTCAGACAACATTCTACGCTAAACTACCCAGCTGTACTTAAACATTTCGATTTTGTACATAACATCACGCCTGTAATCCCCGAAGGCTTTGGCAGAGGTTCTCCCAAAAGTAAACACACATATCGCCAGTTATGTTGAAGTCCTATAGACCCGTCTGTTAAGCAAAACGGCCGCTGGAAAGTGTCTGGGAGTATCACCCGCCGCCACGGCACGTGCCGCCGCACGCCCCCGCACCCACAGCACTCGCCGCCGGTAACATCCGGCGCCGCGCAGCCCGACGCAGCAACTCCCGAAACGACGCATTGCACTCCTAAGCTACAGTCACAATCACAAGGCTTATTTTTAAGGATACTGCCTACAATATACGTAAAAATCAGCTTGGAGAAAATACGTGAAGTAAGTAATGTTTTTATGTACTTTGATTGCCTGATACCTGAAAAATGGCCGTCTAAGCAAGCTAGCTGGTAGTCATACGTTCTTAGTACATACTAACACTACACAATCGTCCACATTTCCTATGTCAGAAAATACGTGACGTCTGGCGGCCCTGGGATCTTACTCTAATATAATTATGTAGCTTCTTCATAATTTATTTACGTACTAGAACGGTGTAATGTAATTTATAAGCACTTCATGGTTTTACAAAATAAATATTGTATCTTTATCTTTATAAAAATGATTTTTGATGCATCGTTCAATTGCGGGATAGTCAACACCCACTCATCTTAGTGTAAGAGGGATGTGGGCACATCTACCGATTTAAACCTTTAGTTAGCTTCAAATGGTAACGGTTTGACGGCACGGATGGCGCAGTGGCTGAGCGATTGGACTGCTGCGCTGCGTGTCGCGGGTTCGATCCCCGCACGGAACAAATATTTGTATGGCCTACTGATAATTGTTTCGGGTCTGGGTGTGTTTGTGAGTTTAAATGTTTGTAAACGCTCCCACGATACAGGAGAAATTCCTAGTGTGGGGCAACGTTTTTTTAAAAAAAAAGCAAAACGGTGCAGTTTCCGCAATTTAGATTGCAACGAGACAATTGTTTTATGTGAAGATTAAAATCGTTATTTACGTAATTGTCTTATGTCTTTGGCTTCTAGCAATCAACAAGAACCGGTTATAATTAGTGGTAATAAATAAACTCTGTGACTACGTGATTAGTGCGAGGAGGTGTCTCATGAGATGATGAGTAACAGAGAAGTATGGAAGAAGAAGACATGCGGTGCTGACCCCAAATGAATTACTTAGTGCAATAAGCAGTATCTCATCATAACACAACTTCGTACTTTAATTCTCCTAAAACTTAGGTAGAGATACCTCTTTTATCTGTTCTGTGATTGCACCCATAGCGTACCCATAGTATACAAGGTCACGAATCCGGCAACTAAGTATTTTGTATATTAAACTAAGTTAGGTCTACGCAAAAAAAAAAATGCAGGTACGTAAACAACATTTTTTTTGTGAAACTCATGTTTTACTGAAAAAAAAAAGATTTAACGTACTCAAAACATTGTACTAATAGATACATTGCGGATCATGGAAGTATTTAAAGTATAAAGCTATGAAAAGAAGTCATCATCATCATTTCAGCTGAAAGATGTCCACTGCTGGACATAGGCCTCCCCTAAGTGTCGCCACATTGACTGGTCCCGTGCGTCTCGCATTCAGTGGATACCCGCAACCTTCACCTGGTCATCCTGTTCATCAATTAAAGAAGTAGGATTTTTAATGAAAAAAAAATGCAATAAATTATACAAAAATAAAATGATAAAAAGCATGGACTTTTTTTCCAAATACCGAAATAGTCCAAGATCCCAGGGCCGCCAGACGTCACGTATTTTCTGACGAACGAAATGTGGGCGATTGAGTAGTGTTAGTATGAACTAAGAACACACTACTACCAGCTAGCTTGCTTGGACGGCCAATTTTCAGGTATCAGGTCATCAAGGTACACAAAAAAATTACTTAATTCACGTATTTTCTACAAGCTGTTTTTTACGTATATTTTAGGCAATATCCTTAAAAATAAATCGCAAATACTCCCAGACACTTTCCGTCGGCCGTATTGCTTAACAGACGCTTTTAAGAATACATAAACTCCTAATGTTTTAATACTTAAAGCTAATTGATCGGGTTATTGCCATGCTATATTGGGCAGTCGCTCCAACATGCACCCGAGTGATCAAAGCAACGTTTTCAACAAAATTCTGAAGACACAGGCAATGGACAGATCCTGTTGAATGCCCACCGAATGAGTCCAGTGGAGGTCTGTATGTCAGCCACACGAGCGATGCCATGCGTTCTCGGGTAAACAGTCACAATACGTTTAAGTCTAAACTTTTTGAGAACTTTAAAGCGTCCGATAGGCAAAACGGCCGCTAGGAAGTGTCTGGGAGTGTTGGCAACTTATTTTTAAGGATATTGCCTACAATATACGTAAAAATCAGCTGTCAGAAAATACGTGAAGTTAGTAATGTTTTTATGTAGGTACCTTGATAGCCTGATACCTGAAAATTGGCCGTCTAAGCAAGCTAGCTGGTAGTCGTGCGTTCTTAGTTCATACTAACACTACTCAATCGTCCACATTTCCTTCGTCAGAAAATACGTGACGTCTGGCGGCCCTGGGATCTTACTCTAAAAGCAGTTCGTCAGAAATTCAGAATTTTCCTTTCGAATTGATTCTAGCGGCTTCTATACTTAAACAGAGGTTTAAACGTCAAAAAGTTTTTGTTACAAAACGACGATAAACTCTCTGATTCACGCATGTTCTCTATAACCCTGACCCTGCGATAAAAATAAAAATAGATCTGACCTTGAATGGTTAACACTTCATAGTTCTTGATAATAATAGTCATCTAGTGACTATAGAATTATTGGCGACATAATCTTTACATTTTATTTTTATTATCAGTCGTTTTGTATAGAATGATGCAACTTTATTTGCAATTTTGTAAAATCTAGTCGTTACAATACTTACAATAGAGTAGGCTGGTACAGTCAAACACATCTTATTTCGTGGCTACTGCTAAAAAAAAATATTTCAATAATATTGTAGTTACAGTACTTACTGTCGTTCTGTTGACATTACCACACTTAGCCGCGAAGTGCTAAGTAGGTACCGTACGCACCTATACTGCGTTCACGATTCAGTTTCCAAACATGGTATACAAGTTCGTTTGGTTTGTTGGAAAACCAACTTTAAACGCCGCCTACAAATTTCAATTGTATAGATTCAATGTCTTAATATTGTTTAATTGCATGGCACATGTGTGAGTACTATGTACTATAAAGCCCCTTTTTACATTTTTACATTTAGTTATATTTTAGTGACGTTGCCCTGGTGGCTGAGAGAATGTCATGCTCACTCAAATGTCTCGCTGATGGTGGCGGGTGTGTCGGATCATTTAGTTCCCTTCAAAATGGTTGAGTTGAATGGTGCTGATCCATGCGTCATGTTCGTGAACGGGCGCTGTCAGTGGAGACTGGTCATTCCTTAGTTGCCATGGTGTAAATATATTTTTCTTTTTGATTTGTTTATTAAGTATATCTTTTTACTCTGGACGCTCTTAACTTGCACGTCTTGCTACATAGTTCTCACATAATATACCATCTCAACATGAATGATATAATGTACCAAGATTTTGTAACAAATTCTAATTTAAAAGAGTGTCCATGGAGTTTCTTGCCCGTTCTTCTTCATGAGATCTACGTTAGGGAACTGGCAACTGCAGTACTTTCACAAGTTATTATGCCTTGTGATTGTGACTGTAGCGTAGGAGTGCAATGCGTCGTTTCGGGAGTTGCTGCGTCGGGCTGCGCGGCGCCGGATGTTACCGGCGGCGAGTGGTGTGGGTGCGGGGGCGCGCGGCGGCGTGTGCCGTGGCGGTGGGTGTGCGGGGCTCCGGGTCGCGGGGCGGCGGTTGCACGTTGCGGCGTGCATTCGTTGTTCCGTGATTCGGGGTCTCGAGCATTCGTTGTTGCGGTTTGCGTCGCTGGGTGCTTTCGTGCTCGCAGTGTTCGTTGTTGCGGGCATTCGGTGGCGTGTGGTTCGGCGTGGTGGCTTTCGGAATGGCGCATTGCACTCGTAGTTTCGTTCTTCTTCCGTCCTTCTGACATTCAAAAGTGCCTGTAATGGCTTAATTGAAATAAACGATTTGAGTTTGAGTTTGAGTTTTTGAGTTCAATAACCCTCGTTTTGACGATTTTTTTTTTGTTCTGGACCATGCCTGTGAACTTTCTAGCTATGGTGTTATTGAAAGTTCTAACATTTCAAAAGAAAAAAATAAGTTTTCTTTAAATGTCTCCATGACTCCTGTACTATTAAAATTGCTTGCATCAAGACAATGTATTGAGTGTACATTGAATCCTAATGGTAACAGTGAATTTTCCCAAAAAAAAATCATTTCTCGGCAATATATTTTCTAATTAGAATTATTACTTACTGTACTTTTATAGAATGCTTGGTTGATGTCTTCGTGATGGGTCTATTTAGACCTTGTATAATTTGACATTATCGAGGAGACATTTTTAGACTCAAATACAATTCATTCTAAAATCAACATATTAATTTTAACACATTCACAAAGTCGTTATTCGTTTAAATAGAAAAAAGAACAATTCATTCGAAAAACAACACTATTTGACACAATCACAAAGTCGTTATTCGTTAAATTAAAATTAAATAAAAAAGCACAGATCATTCCAAAACCAACATTATTTAACACCACCACAAAGTCGTTAATCGTTTAAATAGAAAAAAAAAACAAAGAACTCGAATAGACTATACCTACCACATGACACGGATCACATGCGCGTGGGCAGTGTAGTAACCGCTTTATTATAAAAATACAACTCATTCTAAAATCAACATATTTAACACGAACACAAAGTTGTTATTCGTTTAAATTATATGAAAAAACACAATTCATTCAAAAAACAACATATTTTACACAGTCACAAAGTCGCTAATCGTTTAAATAGAAAAAAAAACAAAGAACTCGAATAGACTGTACCCACCACATGTCACGGATCACATGCGCGTGGGCAGTGTAGTAACCGCTTTATTATAAATCATACCTCCTTTCCGCACGGTTGTGTTGCGTAAACATTACTTCATTGCTTTATATCTGTTGCTATTGAGCAATAGATTTGTACGGTGCGTGTTTGTGAGTTATTCCGGGGGCAACAGCAATATAATTGTAAATATTGGTTTTTTGAATTGGTGAGTTTTGTATTTTTATAGATTAGAATTGTGTTTGTTTTATGATTGTATGAGTGTTCGATATTTTTTTATGTACCTAAGAAGAAAATTTGATATAAATAGCTACTTTACCGGTTTTTTCTTCTTGTTAGTAAATGTTTATCGGCTTATTAGTTAATTATGATAAGTCATTGATAAGTGTTAAAATTGGTGAATCATTGGTGCGTGAATTCTTCAAGTTTTTGTTATGTGTGATTTGTGGTTATTGTGAAAAACAAACCGTAGCACTTTAGTAGGTATTCACGTAGCAACTTTTAAAAGTAGTTTTATCCTATTGTATTGATTGCAATTTTAAGTTGATGCAATCGAAATATTTTTAGACCTACTAGAGTTGGACTCGTTTCTCACTGATTCGTCAGAAAAGGCAAATTAATTAGGAGCGTTAAAAATAAATTGGCAGGCCTTTGCCCAGTAGTGGGACATAATGAGCTAATTAAAACAAAAAAGGTACTAAATTAATGAAAGCAGGTTATACATAAAAGGTCGAATTCAACCAAACTAGAGTACCTAAGTTTTTACTCGAGAGTAAGCTACTGCTTTGTATGACAATTCTTATTCTCGAATAGGTAAACAATAGGGGATAGGACTGGGTCAAAATAATATGATTCTGTTTAGTCCGTAAGTTAGATTTTCGAAAAATATTGAATACGTGTTTTTTGTTTTATCAAATCAATAAAAAATGACGAAGATAAAACGCGTCAAAGATCTTGGAGTGGGGCTTGAAACGTCACTTGTGTCGTCAAAATGTACTATCATAATTATGACGTCACACGAGTTTTCGAAGCACTGTATCGTCTTCATTTTAAGTTTACGTGAAAAAAGAAAAAATACGTGTCCAATAATTTTTGGAAATCTATCTGACGGACTAATTAGTTTTTTTTTGTCCGATCCCCTATTGCATAGTAAGTGGTAGTTTACTCTCGAGTCTCAGACCAAGAAAAAACAATAAGAAAAATAGCACTCCGCGAGTGCCGGCAGAAGTGAAAACTTCAATATTAACTTTCAAACTCGCGTCAGGGTCACGTGATGCTGATTGAAAAATCTTACGATTTTTCGATCAGCATCACGTGACCCTGACGCGAGTTTGAAAGTTTTTACCCATACAAAAAAAAGTGCTCAGCGCCGCTAAAGAAGTTTTCACTTCAAAAAAAACCACACGCATTTCTCCTAGAACGTCACGACTTCACGAGACATTGTCTACACACATAGATAAAAAGTTGACTTCACTTTAGATGTTCGTGGCGCGCCGTCTTCCTTTTTTTGTTGGTCTGAGTCTCGAGTAAAAACTTACTCTAGTTTGGTTGAATTCGACTGTCAAACTTCTAATCGATAGAATTTTGCTAAGTGTTTAGGTACCTACCTGCTTACATATTAGTTTTACTGACTGTACGGCTGATAGGTACCGCTGTACCGCATGATATAAATAAATTATTGTAGGTAATAATTAATTATATGACTGATTTACACACTTACATTTAAATTTGACTCGTATGTATTATACGGCTATTGGTGTACTAGTTCAAGAAACAGCGTTAAAATGTATAGGAGCTCGTCGCTAAATAAAAACAAACGCACAGGTAAATCTTAAAGGTTAAGTAGCGCTTGCCTCGGATGTCTCGTGGATGGGATTAATTTTTCGAGGAGAATAAGGAGAATGCAAAACTCCAGTGCTTAAGTCTACGTAACCATATCCACTGGACCGACACCTGTATTGTAAAGACCAAGCCTTATTAGTAAATCCATTGTTTACATGATTATTAGAAAACTAGCCCTTTTTTTTTTGGTGTGTGGAAAATCATCAAATGTCCCCCCCCGCTCTTGGGCAGAGCGAAGGGGAGTGTCAGACTTCTACTGACTAAGAACCCATGTTCCTTCTTTGCCCTTGCGCCGAGGCCACGTCATCTAAGGTACCGGCGGTAAATAAGAGCCGGCTTTAAAACTTAAATATTGAAAAAAATATATAAATTTTAAATAAAAATCAGGAATATTATTGAACATTATTTATTTGAGATCTAAAAAAAATGCCTACATGGCTAGGTTTTAAACATTTTGTGAACAAAAATAAACTTTAAAAAATCCTTTACTAAGGACCTTAATAAACTCAGGTAGTCTATTAAGGTCCGAGATAAAATTAAAAGAAACTAAGCTGATAAAACATAAAATAAATTGTTTTCCTCTATAACTCAACATAATTAATATTTTCAGACCAAATATTTAGCAGTTTAGCATCAATCATCCAAAAAAAAACATAAATCGGTCCTTATAAAACTCAAGAAATAATATTTTTGGAACAAAAAGATGTTGTTTAAGTAAAATCAACAAATTTTTACTATTTTTAAATAAAAACCTCTTAACTAAAACTGTAGGTTTAACAAAAATAAAAAAAATAAATGATTATTTTTTTTTTTTTTACTCGGGGCTACTGACAAAATGGCGGCGCGCTCGGCAATGAGCGCGCGTGAGATAGCAATACTATTGGTCCTTTTTATGTATGCGAGAGATCCAACCTATAAAACTATTGAATGTATGCTGTTTCTCTGATGGACCTTAATAGCCGCTGGCCCTTATTTACCGCAGGTACCTTAGTACAAAAATCCGCGGCCCCGAAGGGCGTCGGCCCTTGCGGGCCCCTCCTTGCTGACATCTCTTTGAGGCGCGCGTGGAACACGAACGCGCCGCCGACACAGTCTGTTGCCGTCATGACGACGACCGGACGGCGAGCTAGCCCATTACTCACCGTCCATAGGCCCGCGTCTACGGTGGCCGGAAGCCATCACGTGGCCCCCGACGCCCGGAGCGCCTTCCGCGCCTTCAGCGGCGGCTGGGACGTTGAGTGAGAGGTTCTCTCCCTCTCTCGTTCCGCCACCTCCTTCGCTAGCATCACTGCTTCGCAGAAGGAGGCGACGGCGTCCCATTCCTCCTCGCCCCGGACCATGGCTTGCACCAGGGCCGGACGCGAGAGGTCGCCGCCGCCGATCGCCGCTACGAGAACACGGCGGGGCTCCGCCCAAGCAGGGCACACTTCCACAGTATGCTCCACCGTGTCCTCCGGTCGATCCTCGCAATGGAAGCATCCGGGCGTTTCCTCCCGCCTGATTCGGTGCAGGTACCTCCCGAAACATCCGTGTCCGGTGAGGACCTGCGTCAGACGGAAGGTGAGGGCGCCGCCGCCGTGGCTCCTCTCTAGCCACTCCTCAAAAGAAAACTAGCCCTTAATGACGCACAACACGACAGGTGAACACATTACAGTGAGGACTTCTAAGAATGTTTACCTATACATAATTAATTAATTACTAAGTATTTATATAATAATAAATTAACATAACAGGTGCACTGTTTATGTACCTGCCTATAACTAAAAAGGTTGAACGTGTGAGGCAATCATAAAGGCTGGTAGAAAAAAAAAGATGCTGTTTGGGATCAACTCTAGCCAATTTAATTAAGAATTGTGTAGAATATTGTGTATTTTATTTTATTTGTATTTGATGTATTTTATTGACGATGCGATGAAGCAAAAAGGTTTTCTCGAAAAATAAGGAAAAAAGTCTATTTTATATTTTTATTAAAATTCTTTTATTTGCGGGTATCTGTTATGACAGATACCCGCAAATAACCCTTTACACCCGACGAAAATAATTTACTCAGACTTCATTGAAATTCATATGACCTTTTCATGGGTGCCTAAGTATCATGTAAAAAATAAATAAAAAAATCCTGAAGTCTCTGGTTTCCTGAAAACTTACCCTCACGAGCATGGGGCTTAGGAGGTAGCTCGAGATGTGAGTTTTGTCTAGTTTGGAGATATGGTTTGATATTAAATGAAAATTAAATTAATTAAACTGTCTTTATATCATCAGCCATTTATTAACGATATTAATAATGAGTTTTTAAACCTCTTCCTCAAGCCTATCCTCTTCGTCTAGCCTGTCCTCTTCCCGTAACCCGCCATCTACACCTTGCTCTTGACGTTTCCCTGCCTGATCTGCCTCTAGTGGACCTCCAGCTTCTGGATGTTGTTGGGATAGGTTGTGGTGCCTCATCCACTTCGGAGGAATCATCGCCAGAACCAGATCCACTCTCTTCTAGGTGATCTAAGACTCTCGCAACAATATCTTCATTATCATCAGTCAATTTCTCATTTTCCGAGTTGCTAATATTTGTGGAACTTGGTCATTCTTTCTTAAAAATAAAGTAAAAACCCTAAAATAAATCAAATTCATGAAAAATTCAGGAAAATCATGAAAAAATTTGAATATTTATTTGGGACGTATCACCTAACCCTCACAATCGTGCGTCCCTGATTTTGAGTCACAATATATCCATAAGTAAGCATGCTAGGTTCAAATTACATACATAAAGGTATAAAACAATTCTTAAAGTAAGTAAATCACACAAAAAAGTAATAGAAATTGCATTTATTTAATTAATAACCAAACACTCACCCGGGCGAGTTTACGCGCCAAAAAACGCAGCCATCCTTCAAAGTGATAACGGGCGACTGACATATTCAAACTAAATCGCAAGAGGTCCGCGCGTGTTTTTTCCAAGAAAGAGATAGTCTCACGATAGATCGAGGCCGGTTGCGTCTCGAAAAGTCGATTTGTGGAAGCGCCAGAATTTTTGAAAATCAAGTCTCACTATCGTATCAAGTCGGTTGTAAAGGGACCCTTTTTACATTCATAAAATAAACTTGCCGATTCTCTCAAAATATTTACAATGTCACTATACATGTCATTAATGATATCTTTATGAGTCCCGTCACAACAAAATTTATCAGCACATAAAGAAAAATTATTTGGAAAATTATTGTCCCTAAATCTATTGTTACAATAATCATAATAGTCATTACCTGTGGTCATTACGTTGGACGTATAGGTAATAATTACTGTGTCTGTATTAACTATTTTCATTTCGTTACCTACATGATTCCATTGGTTCCTTGATCAGTAGGCGCAATTCATACAATATCACACAGGGTGGAATAAACATGTGAGCGCTGCTCACAGGGAGGCCAGGTGCAAGCTACAGGTCTGGATTTTGTATGGTAGGCCAAGTAGTGGTACTTTTTATAATGACATGCGTGAAAGTAGGAGAAAGTTCAAGGCAAAATTTAAGTGGTGTATGAAAAATCATGATCAAATAAAAATGGATTTAATAGCTAGTCATAGATCCGCCAAAAACTTCTCTCAATTATTTTGGAAAAACACAAATAAACTTAATTTGAAACCTGGTCTCCCTGTGAACATTGCAGGACAGACGGAACCTGGAGACATTGCGAACTTGTTTAAAGACAACTTTCAAGTTGAATCGCCTTTAGTACCTATAAACCGCAGGTGTTCAGTGCCGGGGCAGTGCAGGTTGGCAAGTCGTGTAGTGTCAGATTTACAGCAAAGGAGGTGAGAGACACTATTAAGAACATGAGTAGAGGTAAATCACCAGGCCATGATGGTCTCAGCATTGGGCACCTGCAGTATGCAGGATCACATCTACCGCGAGTTCTCGCCATGTTTTTCTCTCTGTGTTTCTCATTCTTACCTGCCATTAGATCTAATGAAGACTATTGTTGTACCAATAATTACAAACAGAACGGGAGATATTTTGGATAAAGGTAATTACAGACCAATATCGCTGGCCAGAGCAGGCCGGGTTTCGAGGATCTAAATATAACAATGCCTTCAGGATGCTATTGCCTCTTCCACGTTTCTGCAGCGCATCTGGCATGTTCATGGAGGCTCGCACGGATGGATTTGCAGCTATCCTGCGCAAAAAAGTTGCCTCCATGTTGAGCAGAGTCCGTGCTATTAGCAATGGCATTCTGGGGGTTATTGCGGACAAATTTGTCTGTCCTATTCTGTGTCATCACATTGGGGTGTTGACTAAAACTTAAATTAAGTGACATAAAAATGATTTTATTAATTTATTATTAGTATTGTAGAATGATTTTGCAATTGTATCTTAATCATCAAATTTATTACCACTAACATAGTCTGTAAGTATATTGATTACTAACCCATATGGACCTGGTTGTTCGAAATAAAAATTTATTATATTATTATTATTAAAGCTAAGTTAGCTATGTAATACGCTGAAGTACACACGGCTACACATCAAGCTATACAAAACCAGTATAATCTGATCGTTCATTGTGCGAAAAGATCTAGTAAAGCGTGGCCAAGATTAACTGGTTTTGTATAGCTTGATGTGTAGCCGTGTGTACCTATCCACCAGCACATTTTTTTTAAACATACCTACACGCATGTAAAGTAATTTAAACTTTGAATATAATAACGATTTTGTTGCTGACCCTACTTTCCATTGTCCTCGTCAAAGTTAAACCCAATTGTATAATGGGCTGTTTTGTTGCTTACCATTAATCTATTGACCTTTTGACAGTCAAGGCTACACCTAAATAATAATGTTAGTAGTTTTAGATCTTTCGGACTTTAAACCAGCGTGTTTTAGTGTCAAAGTTCGAAGACACGAAATTGTGATATCCTTAAAAAGGAACTAATGCCGCGTGTAGGAGCCAAACAACTGGTATCAAAA
Source organism: Diarsia dahlii (assembly GCA_949775195.1). NCBI lineage: Eukaryota > Metazoa > Arthropoda > Insecta > Lepidoptera > Noctuidae > Diarsia > Diarsia dahlii. The sequence goes on along the minus strand of OX459210.1, from coordinate 4,763,099 downwards.
TTCAAACTAAAAAAAAAACAATTAGGCCATTAGAGGCTCTTTTGAATGTCAGAAAAAAAGAGAATTTGCAGTCACAGTCACACACAAGGGATAATAACATATGCAAGTTAGTTGCCCATTCTAAAGCCTAGATCTCTATGGAGAAGAATGGGCAAGAAAAATTGTATCGGTGGAGTTTCGTTTACCAGCAATATAAGGTCCCATTAAAATAGGTGGACAAATTTTGACACAGTATTCAGTACACCTAAACAAAGATTTATCTAAACAAAAAAAAACACAAAATAAAGTGATTTTATTTTGACTTTAAATAATAAATTGCCGGCACTCTAGAACAAACTCGACCTTTATGAGCAGGTATTTAAATGCGTTTTTCTTATTTTTTTTTTTACCAATATCCTTATTTTGGTGGTCTGAATGATTTCTCAAATTTTGTCCACCTATTTTAATGGGACCATATATTTTTTGCGTAGGGTTACTAGTTTGATATACAGAATGCTTGGTTGACTGCTTCCAGAAGGGTCTGATTTCATCTTGTGTACTTCAAAAATTGCCTCTCAATACTAGACCTAGTTTCTCAAGAGCCCGTACAAGAGTCATATGTAAATTAACTCTAAAGCCTTGGCCACAAAACACGCTCAAACGACACTTACCTTGCGACAGCGACTGCGGAGATAATAAAAAAGAAAAACTGGCCAAGTGCAAGTCGTACTTGCACATGAAGGGTTCCGTACCATGACTTCTTATAGGTTTTATGTAATCTAACGTGTTGAACTAATTCCTGTATTTTTTTTTTCAGAATTTTAGGTTCAGTAGTTTCGGAGATTATGGGATGGGGAGGTCGGACAGACAGACAGACACACGAGTGATCCTATAAGGGTTCCATTTTTTCCTTTTGAGGTACGGAACCCTAAAAAGTAAGCATGTATGTTGGTACAAAATCGTGGAGCTTGACACAAGCAGAGAGAGGCTTTTACCCTGCAATGAGTGAAAGCACCACGATGCGACATCCAAAAAGCCTGAATTCACATAAAAGATACAAGTGAAGGGCCCTCTTGTCGCTTAACGCATGTCTCATCGCCCGAAGCCGTGAACAAAGCCTATAAAATAACTCTCCTTTTGGGCGTCGCCGCAGTCGGGTAAAAATTCCAATAACGCTAACCAATGATTTTATTTACTTACAGAGCTGCAAATTGATTGCCAAGAAGAACTGCCAACAATATCTTGTAACCAGTTGCTCTAAAACCGTTTAGTTCTCAACTGCCAGCAGTTAGTGTGGTCTTCAAGATGACCAGTATAGACAAATACGTTAATATCAAATACAAGTTGAAGTCATCGGAGAATTTCGAGGAGTATCTGAAGTTTATTGGTACGTATCTACGCTAAGATCTTTTAACTACGCAACGGATTTTAATGCAGCTTTCAGAAGTAGATATAGTGATTCAAGAGGAAGGGATATACGTAACACATTGCAACTGTTCGAAGCCGGACGGGTCGCTAGTTTTGTAGTCGCATCTTTAATATAAAGACGTTTTGTGTAGACTATTAGAGAAGTATGGAAATATGAAGGCAAGCTGCACTGAGCCCAAATGAATTGGGTGAATGGCAGAAGCATGACGACGAAGATGTTTTGTGGGGTGCCCCGTTGATCTAGTTGTTATCGCAACTACCAAGCAGCATATTTTATGCTATTCTTGAAAATTTAATTTTATTATTTAGGAATAAAATAGAAGTTAAGCTGCAATGGGTTCCAGCCCACATTGGACTACGTGGTAATGAGGAGGCTGACCGATTGTCTAAATTAGCAGCAGCGGAGGGTACAATAATTGACTACTTACCTGACTATTGGGAATATATTTCTAGATAAAAAGTGATTTGTTATAATTCATGGAAACAACATTTTGATTCTATAAGTCAACGTATAGGGATATGGTATAGGAGTATACAAGGCGAGCCTCCTCGAGTGCCTTGGTTCGATGTCGATAAACTTAGTAGAGGTTATGTTAAATTAATTTTAAGATTTCGCTGTGGACACTATCTATCAGCGAAGTTTGCTTTCCTTAAGAAAAAAACTGATTCGCCGAATTGCAGAGTATGTAAGCAGGTTGAAGACGTGCAACATTTGCTGATGGATTGTGTCCACAACAGGCGCGAGAGGGAGTCACTAATGAGGGAATTAGATTTAAATAGGCTTAACGTAGGATTAATGCAATCAATTTTATCCCAACCAACGTCAGATAGTGCCAAAAAGTTATGTCGTTTAATGACTGTCCTTCATACGTGACTACTGTCTTTACCATAAGATTCCATATTTGTATAACTAAGTAATCAATACTCAATACTTTATTGTATATAAGTAGTAGATTTAAGTAATAGGTAATAGTAAAAGACACGATGGGGTTTGGCATATATCTGTTAAGACAAAAACCTCAAAAGAAAAAAAAAAAAAAACTACCAAGCATTGGGTTTTTGGTTTAATTTTTGGGTAGGTAAGTGTGCCAAAATATTCCGGGGTCTATTCTTGAGTCTAACTGATGGGAATAACCTCGCCGTCCATTAAATTTGGGACCACATATAGCTGGCGAAGACAACGGGGAATTTAGTTTAATTAATAACTTTTTGTTTAATAACTGGCTCATAAACCGACTTCTAAAAAAAGAAGGAGGTTCTCAATTCGGATGTTTATATATATATTTTTTTTATGTTTGTTCGGGCATAACTCCGTCACTAAATAATCGATTTCCCAAATGGTCCCATATTTTTTTTTAATCGAAATCGGACAATCGGTTTTTGAAAAATCAACAAAACTCAAAATAAAACTACATTGTCCACACTATGACCCATGAACATGTGAACCACTAAAAAGTGAAAAATAAAAACTTTTTAACATAAAATAAAACCTACTTCAAAAAAAAACACAAACGTGTGAAAAATAAACTTTAGAAGAAAAATCAGTTTCTGAAGTCGGTGGCAAAAAAATGAAATCAAACAAACAAAAGTCACCGACTTCAAAAACTGATTTTTCTTCTAAAGTTTATTTTCCACTTTTTTGTTTTTTTTTTAAGTCGGTTTTATTTTTTTAATAAAAGAGCCTCGGTGGGGTTGCAGTCGCAAGCACGACGAGGTTCTTGGTTCGATGCCCTGATCGGGAAAAGTGTTATTGGGTGTTTTCCATCACAAATCTCGCAGCAGCAGCCACGGACTCTGGATTTGTACCCAGTTGATGGCATTAGACTCTCTCCCTTTTACATGGGATTTAAACATAACTGGCGAAATGTGGGTGTATTTGTTAGGTTCAATCTTTCGGGGATTACAAGGCGTGATGTTACCTTGTTTACTGACTTGCCAACTAATCTATATAAATAAAAAACTTTTTAACAAAAAATAAAACCAACTTCAAAGAAAAAAACACATAAAAGTCAAAAATAAATCAGTTTCTGAAGTCGGTGACTTTTGTTTGTTTGATTTCATTTTTTTGCCACCGACTTCAGAAACTGATTTATTTTTGACTTTTTTGTGTTTTTTTTTTTTGAAGTTGGTTTTATTTTTTGTTAAAAAGTTTTTATTTTTCAATTTTTAGTGTTTCACATGTTCATGAGTCATAATGTGGAAAATGTAGTTTATTTTTTTGAGTTTTATTGATTTTTCAAAAACCACTTGTCCGATTTCGATAAAAAAATATTATTATTATTAATTATTATTATTAATAATTATTATACCACCACCCTTTCCAACAAAAAAAGAATTTTTCAAATCGGTTAGCAAGTGACGGAGTTATGCCCAAACAAACATTAAAAAAAAATATGTATATATATTTATAAACATCCGAATTGAGAACCTCCTTCTTTTTTTAGAAGTCGGTTAAAAAGAGAATACCTGACTGACTGACTGACTCACCAACGCCCAGCCCAAACCCTTGGACCTAGAAAGCTGAAATTTTGCACAGAGGTTCCCTTTATAACGTAGACAAGGAATAAGGAAGGATTTTTCGAAATTCAAACCCTTAGGGGAGTTAAATAGGGCATGAAAGTTTGTATGGAAAATCGTCATTTTAAAGCGGGCGAATCCGCTGGCAAAAGCTAGTTTAAAAATAATAATGTGATGCATTAATAAGATTGTAAGGTGGATTTGTACCCAGGTACACAAACTCAAGGTTTGCCAACGAGCGATGGAGCGCAGCATTCTGAATGTAAAATTAACTGACCGCATAAAAAACACCACACTGCGCTCCAGAACTCAAATTGCCGACGTAGCTTATAAAGCTCCGAGACTGAAATGGGACTGGGCAGGCCATGTCAGCCGGATGCCACCGCAGCTGTGGGCCCGAATATCGCAGGACTGGAGCCCTGACACAGCTAGACGGGGTCGCGGTAGACCGAGGAGAAGATGGCGGGACGCCTTGGATGTCTTTCTGACCAACTGGCGAGAAGAAGCACACCATCGGAAGAAGTGGAAAGAATGGGGGGAGGCCTTTGCTCAGGAGTGGGACAATAACGGCTAAATAAAAAAAAAATAATTAATAAGATTGAAATAATCTGTTAGTATAATTTTTAGAAACTAGAGTTTGGACTCGTAGTTTAAAGTTCATCCATGACGCAAGTAGCATGTTTTATTTGTATTAAATTAATTCAAATAACTCAATACAATTGTAATAAGTAATTAATTTAACCAAAAACCGGTACGTGTGTAGAGTATACAGGGGGGAAACATCGACTTACAAACAGTTACAACATATTCATAATAGGGGATCGGACTGGGGTCAAAATAATATGATTCTGTTTAGTCCGTAAGTTAGATTATCGAAAAATATTGAATACGTGTTTTTTGTTTTATCAAATCAATAAAAAATGACGAAGATAAAACGCGTCAAAGATCTTGGAGTGGGGCTTGAAACGTCACTTGTGTCGTCAAAATGTACTATCTTAAGACGTCAGACGAGTTTTCGAAAGATCTACTAGCTCTATTCAGAAGTAGTGTGGCCACAGGCTATATACCTGAAAATTGGAGAAAAGTTAGAGTAGTCTTCATCCCCAAGCCTGGGAGGACGACGTACCAGGAAGCAAAATCTTTTAGGTGCATCAGTCTCTCATCTTTTGTGCTGAAAACCCTAGAGAAAATAATAGACAGACACATTAGAAACAAAGTGGAAAAAAGTGACACACCGCTACAGAGAAATCAACATGCATATATGGAGGGCAAGTCCACGGAGACAGCTCTCCATAACATAGCGGTAAGAATCGAAAGAGCGTTAGAAAACAAAGAATTTGCATTGGGCTGCTTTTTCGACGTGGAGGGAGCTTTTGACAAAGCCAACTCCACAGCGATCAAGGCCGCTTTACAAAGGGAAGGCATAGCAAGCTACATGTCAAGATGGATAGAAAACGTACTAAGACACAGAGCAATTCAGGCCGAATTAGGTAACAATACCATCACAGTGAGAGCGATGAGGGGCTTTCCCCAGGAAGGCTGCATCTCGCCGCTCCTATGGTGTTTGCTACTTGACGATTTGCTTAAGAAGCTAAACGAGATGCACATATATTTACAAGCATACTCGGACGATGGAGTGCTATTAATTACTGGAAAAGTACTTAGCACCATAAGTGACGTAATGAAGAAAGGAATTAGGGCTACCCTCGAATGGTGTAGGGAAAGGGGACTGAACCTCAACCCCACTAAAACGAAGCTAGTCCTTTTTACAAAAAGAAAGAAATACAAGGAGTTATCACCAATATACATAGACGGTGAACGGATAGAAGTAACTAAGGAAATAAAATACTTAGGAGTGATCTTAGACAAAACCATGTCATACAAGACGCATATAAAAGAAACATGTGAGAAAGCTAAAATTGCATTACTACAATGCAGAAGAGCTATAGGTAGAACCTGGGGAATGAAACCGGCCATAGTAGCCTGGATATATAATGCCATCATCATACCCAGAGTTATACACGGAGCAATAGTATGGTGGCAGAGAACACAAATCAAGACTAACAGCACAGAGCTAGCAAAAGTTCAAAGAATGGCCGGGTTAATGATCTCTGGGGCAATGAGGACGACTCCCTCAGCGGCCCTGGATGTCATACTAGGAATGATACCGCTTAGTCTACAAGTCAAGAAAAGAGCCTTGGAGCAGTGGTTCAAACTGAAAAGCTTGAACCTCTGGAAAGGCAATTTTATGGACAAAGGTCACTCGGAGATAGCAAACCTGTACGAAGACAATCTATCAATGATTATGGCCAACAATGACTTAATCAAAAAAGAGAAGATCTTCGACAAAAAGTATAGAATACATATAGGCACAAGAGAAGAATGGACAATTGAGAGTGATCCCTCTATGGCGGTCTGCTATACAGACGGATCAAGGAAAGAGTCAACTAAGCTATCCGGCTCTGGGATACACATACCAAGACTGGAGATAAATAGATCATTCTCACTAGGAACAGGCGCTAGTGTGTTCCAGACAGAAATACATGCCATTATGGAATGTACCAGAATAATTGGAAACGCCCTTACAGGTGATCTTTCCAAAATAGTTATATATAGTGATAGTCAAGCAGCACTCAAAGCACTGAACAAAGTGGAAGTCACATCTGCACTGGTTAAAGAGTGTAAGGAAGCACTCAACCAGCTAGCGGAAAAAGCAGAAGTAACAGTCGCATGGGTCCCTGGTCATCAAGGACACGAAGGGAATGAGATAGCAGATGAATTAGCCAGAAAAGGAGCGGATGAAACCTTTGTGGGACCAGAGCCCAGGTTACCGATCCCACATAATATAACAAAAGGAATCATCCATAGAATAACCACAGGAGAGTCAAATAAAAGATGGAATGCAACAGAAGGTTGTCGACAATCGAAAATCTTCTTAAAGTCATATGATGAAAAGAAATCCCACAAGCTACTCAGAATGAGCAGGGGAAACATAAGACTAGTAGTAGGCATCGCAACAGGACACTGTGGACTCAATAGACACCTGACGATTATGAAAGTAAAGGAAGATCCCATATGCCCAGCATGTGGAGAAGCAGAAGAAACAAGTTTCCACCTTGTGGCGGAATGCACAATGTATGAGCCACTCAGATGGGAAATCCTAGGAACAGATGAGATTAATGAAGAGAAGCTCGCAGAAATCTCTACCGAACAACTGGTGAGCTTCTGCAAGGCAACAGGAAGATTCGCGATGCCGACCACCAGTAACCCATGAAGGGGATCCACCAAAATGGGGAACTGGGCGAAATAATCCACAACGAAAGGACTGATCGCCCGTCTGGTGTCTGCCGGCGTCCCCGAAGATAAATAGAATAGAATAGAGTTTTCGAAGCACTGTATCGTCTTCATTTTAAGTTTACGTGAAAAAAGAAAAAATACGTGTCCAATAATTTTTGGAAATCTATCTGACGGACTAATTAGTTTTTTTTTGTCCGATCCCCTATTGTTTGTAACTCAACACCAACTAGACAGACAAAATGTTTTAACAGACGAAATTACTCCAGTTCCGCCTAATCCGTTGAATAATACCTACTTCTTCTTTTCTTATTTTCTGATACGAAATTAATAAGCTCACTTTCGTTTGAGAGCTCGTGGCTATATAATAAAACCTGCAAAGTAAGGGCCTATTCTCAAGGTAAAGCCGCGCTTGCCAAGGGCTTTCTGTGGATTGGTGGCTGGCTATCCATCACATTATACCGAGTTTCCTTCGTGCCTCGGAAAGCACGTTAAGAGCGTATGCTACCTCAGATTAGCAACCCCATTTGTGGTGGTTCAAACTTCGCTTGAAATGCTGTTAGAATAAAGTTCTAATCAGCTTGCACTACAAAGCGGTTGTTACGTCTTTCGCTGCGGCCGAATAGTGCGAAATTAGTGGTATTTTGCGATTTACAAAAAAACTATTGATTGGACTAAAAAAGTAAAACACTATGATTTTAGTATGTTGCTTGTAGAATTATTTGGCAAAAAAATCAGAACGATGACATGTATTTTTTTAGTATGGTTTTTACTCGTTAAAAGAATTTTTTAGAGGTATCTTCGCGATTTTTTTCTATCGAGCAAAGTTAGTTGTATTATGTTTTCACAACACTATGTCACTAGCATATATCCTGAAGAATATCATATATTTTTCTGATTTTGATTACTGCAGTCACAGATATTATAATACTTCGTACAGATACCCAATCCCATACAAAGAAATGACACCTCCCTAAGTCATCTTATTGCTCGTTTTATATTCTTTCCTCCATTATTTCAACAGATGGCAGCACCAGCGTCGCACTAATTGCCACAGACTGGAGTTTTACAACGCCATCTAGGAGTTCACGTTTCGTGTTATGTAGTTCCGGAACTTTCGGGTTCAGTAAAATGAGAAAAATATGTAATTATTTCGCTTAGAAATGTTAAAAGATGTGTTATATTTCTATAAACAGTAATACATATGCTTTATTGGTTAAATTTAATTAAAATTATACAACACTTACGATTATTGTATGTGGCAAATTGAGTAAAACGCCATCTATTGCAAACAGCTCTAGAGAAAATGATTTACAGATGGCTTACTTTTGACAACTTTATCAATTTAAGGGTACGAATTGAAGTAAAAGTCCTCCTTTAACCTTTTTTGTTGAAATAACGTGATAAATGAGTGTAAATAGATAAATAAGCGTTAAACATGGAACTTTTGATTTTTGCAAATCTTATTTCGGCCGAAATCTACCGTATAACGCATTTAAACGATTGTTAATTTCATTACTACTACCTATGCTGCCATCTATTGTGTTTTTTTCAAGATTAATTATAATTTGTTCGAGTTGTGACCCCATGCTGCAGTGAATCATAATTACTTACGCATTATAAAACTCGCGTTTGAGGTAGTATACGCTCTTAAGCAGTTGGTACCGGCTGTCACTTGTAGATCTCTGACAGACGTTTCACGTTGACCATGACCATAAAATTTAACAATCAGTTTTAGCAAGACGTATCGTATTTTGTGGAGGTCAGATAGGCAGGCGCTCCATGTAAAATACTGGTATTCAGCTGCATCTGGCTGATTCTGGCTAGACTGGAAGCTGACCCCAACATAGTAAGGAAAAGGTTAGCTAGATAATGACGACTTATGTGCATAAAAAAACTAAGAGTTACAGTTAGTTGTTTTTTTTTTTATAATCTCTGCTTGTTTTATTTCCTGTTTATTTTACGTTGTTTTTTTTTTCTCATTTTGTCTCCTTGTATGTTCTTGTTTCTGCGACAAATAAATATTTTTTCTTTCTTTCTAGTTGTAGATATCTGCAGCTTCAACTGCGTAGAAAAACATCTGGTCATTTCTAATAAAAGAAAAAAAACTAGTCTATTATACACTAACCTGCTTGGTAGCTAATTAGTGTACTTAGGCAACCTTGAATATATAGTAATAAAATTATACTTAATGATGGTGCTTCATCTGCAATTAATTATTATCGCTGTTTAACGCTACAAATAATATAAATGTCGTACTAGGATTATCATTTATTTGTTTAGATGCATCATCCTACTTGTTTTCTCAAGGGGATTTCCAGAAGTGTAAGAAACCCAGTTTTCGTTAGTTATGTTAAACTCAGTATCATTCTCCTGTCCTTATCTTATTTTTACTAATATTTATAATCTTTCGCATAAAATCCAGACGTCGATAAATGCTATTGAAAATTGCCTGACCAGAGAAACTAATGACACTACCCGACCTGTTAATGGACCCAAGATCTCAGTGGACTCAGTAGGTATGCACTGACCACTAGACTATAATTTCTTCTTAGCGGGTCCATCGCAATCTAAACTATGTTGGGTCAGAGGAAAGCCACGAGTTTGCCATCTTCAGTAGCGTCCAACAGTCGAAGTTATAGTAAAAACTGTGATTTTGTGAATGTAAAATGCGTGTTGGAATTAACCAGTAACAAGCAGTTGTAGTTTTATAAAAACAGCTCATTGATTAAGCATTCCAATTGATTTGCATATATTTTTTTTTATAGAATATCTTCCGCACCTTTGTCGGTGCGGCAACCTACATACTCCATCAGACACTCCGGACTTGACTATCTCTTTCGTTATTAGTTAAAGATACAGAACTGCTCATGCTGCATTAGCCCGAAAAACCAGGTGATAAGGTTCCCGCTGGGAAGCGGCCTTCCTGTCTGTGAGAAGCACTATTCTGGGAAGCAAGCCATTATTGTGAAGATAAATAATATATTATTACTGATTAAACTTCTCCAGTTTCAAAATACACCTTTAACTTGTCAAACAACCATAGTCACGTAGGTAAACCGAGAGACCCTGGGATTCTGGGTTTGATTGCCGGGTCGGACAAAGTTTTATCGGGTTGCTCCATTACGAATTGCCGATTACTTAGCAGCCTAGAATTTGGCCCCATAACATAACATTCATTTATTTTCAGGCCAGTCTGGCTCATACTTTACAGACTAACATATTTTTGACATAATACAGCTTGTGTTAATAAAACCTTAAAACTTTATTAGTATCACAACACGTGTGCACTATGTCACTGTGCGTTCATGTGGCACTTGCCCGCGGAAGCGTGGAAACACCACACCCTGCGGCCAAAAGTCCTCTTCCAAGGCAAGGTACAGATAGCATACAAGCAACTGCACTCTCGCCACGTCCCTACTTTATGGAAAATATACAAATAATTCTCTATCTCAAAATTCCAGGAGTCGGTATGTTTTCCCGCAAGGCCGCGTGCGCAGTGAGTCCTGTCGCTATCCTGACAAAAGATGGAGACACCTACACATTCACCATGGCGACCACCTTCAGAACGATCACCTTTAGCTTCAAGTTCAACGAGGAGTTCGTGGAGGAGAGGCCTGATGGAGTTAAGGTGATTATAATAATATTATTTAGTTCAAGGCAAGAGTGCACAAGCCCTGGGGCTGCGGGTTGTTCGCAAGAGATACTGTGACCTCGATACAAAGGCCTAAGAAGGACTGACAACCAGTCTTACCAAAGAGTTTTGCCTTGAACTCATCATTATCTGCTTAGCAAGGGCTAGGTGATGATGAGTTCAAGGAAAGGGTGCAAAAACTTTTCATTTTTGCCCCCTTACCATGACATGAAATAATGTCTGTAAAAATACCCATAACGAAATCGAAAGACATTTGTTCTGCCTTACCGGGGAACCTTTTAGTTACGGATATAGGTACGGCTTTGGTCTGCCGTTCCTTCCACTGTTCTCGCCAATAAACGAGAAAACCATCCCCCTATCTACTCCTCGGCACGCGGCTCCAGTTTAGTGATATGTAGTCTGGCAGACATGACATCACGCCTGTAATTCCCGGAAGGATAGGCAGAGGTGTACCTTAGTACTCCCACATATCGCCAGTTATATTTTTACGTCCCATTTATTAGAGGGCGAGCCTATTGCCATCAACCGGGCATAAATTCAGACTGACGTGGCTGCTACTGAAATTCCTGATGGAAAAAAAAATTAAGTTCAAAAATCTAAAACCCGACTACTAACAAAATTGCAGTCTTAAAAGTAGAAAACAAGAAAATAATTCTTGTCTGATATTCTTCGTAGTCGCATGCCACTGATACCTGATGCTCCTTCATGGCGTTCTCATTGATACAGAAGTCTGCTGCTAATTGCCATTAGCAAGGTGGCATGCGACTACGAAGATATCAGACAAGAATTCTTTTCTTGTTTTCTACTTTTAAGACTGCAATTTTGTTAGTAGTCGGGTTTTAGATTTTTGAACTTAATTTTTTTATTTGAATTTTATTTTTGTGTGTACTTAAACTATAATATAATACATATTTGTAATGTGCTCGCCAAGACCTTTCATTTGATACCAAACTTGCTATGATTATCTCAATTTAATATTTTTTGAGGTAAGTTTTTGACATTTAAATTCCGTCATAAAAAGAATTTATAAAATTTATATAGTCTATATCACCCGGGCTATTCTGACAAATCTATTGACACCTAATTTATTAAAATCCGTTCAGTAGTTTAGGCGCTACGGTGGAACATACATACATACATACCTAAATAGACTGCCAAAATCATTACCCTTCCTTTTGGCTTCGCCGTAGTCGGGTAAAAATGCAATCACACTTTGCCCGGAATCGAACCCAGGACCTCATGCGGTCCTGTCGGGGCTGTGGGCCTGTCGGGGCTGTGGATTATCGAAAGGTTAACGCGGCTCCGACACAAGGGCGAAGAAGGAACATGGGTTTGGTTTTTAGTCAGTAGAAGTCTGACACTCCCCTTCGCTCTGCCCAAAAGCGGGGGGGGTTATTCGATGATTTTCCACCCAACAAAAAAAAAAAAAAAGGGACCTCATGCTCAGGTCGATATGACTTTACTGTTAACAATGTTAAATTCTCATCATCATCATCATTTCAGACAAAAGACGTCCACTGCTGGACATAGGCCTCGCAAAATCGCTTTCAAGTACCTACCCAAAACTATACAAACTCTAACTGCCACACTCAGAGAGCTTTAATGATTACTTAGGCCATCACTTAGTAAAATCATTAAATATCTCTGAGTACCGCAGTAAGAGACAAAAAGAACTTAAAATTAAGTTACAAGCAAACAATACAGCGGACATATTCTACAAAAAGCCTTGACATTAACCATGACAACTTTCTATGAAGTGGTGGCCATTAAACTGGTGCATATTTTCCCAGCAATTTTCTATTTTCAAAGGGGCAAGCATCTATTACGCGACCCTCGTGGCTTTCGAAGAAATTTCCCCCATTCAAGTAACTGCTGCCTTTTGAATAATAAATTAAGGCTGGATGATACAACGAAATTGGCATTTTTATTGCTGTTACTGGTATATTCGTTTACATATTATATGACTTTGGATGAAATGACAGTTTTTTTTTTTTTTAATTAGCCTATTGTGTCCCACTGCTGGGCAAAGGCCTCCCCCATTTCTTTCCAGCTCTCCCGTTGTTGTGCCTTCTCTGGCCAATCAGTCATGAAAGAGTCCAGATCGTCACGCCAACGTTTCTTGGGTCTGTCTCGGTGACTACGACCGTCTTCAGGCACCCAGTGTGTGACGATTATGGTCCATCTGTCCTGACCTCTCCTGGAAATGTGACCCGCCCAGTCCCACTTTAACCTCGCAGACTTATCGCCATCATCGGCGATGCCTGTCTTGGAGCGTATTAAGGTGTTAATCGTACGAATTCGATCGGTGATTTTGATGTTTAAAATGCTACGCTCCATCGCTCTTTGGCAAACCTTGAGTTTGGACTTCTGAGCTTCCGTCAAAGACCAATACTGAATAATTAATTCGGAAGATTCAGTTGAAATCGACTGAAAAAAGGAGTTGATTGTTGGGTTGATTCGTTGTTCTAGTTTTCCAGTTTGGTCTGTTTTTCGCAAAGTTCGATTCGAACAAAATTTTGGGTTTTTCGATTAGGAATTTCTAAGTAGTAGCCACGGAGTCTAGATTAGTGCCTGGGGGCCAATTCTCGATTTTCGACATTTATCTCGAGTTCGTAAGTCTATCTCTATGTCTATCAAAAATATCTCTATCTCTACCAAAAAAATTCGAATTGATCAGAATTCCGTATTCTCAGTCAAAATAGAAATAAATGTCACGAAAATGTCGAATGGAGTGAAGCTAATGTTACCATTATGAAGAATCGCGCGTTCCGTTTTAGGTAGCTATGAGTGAATGAATGATTTTGTTTTAAAACGCTGACTAAACCTAATTATTTAAGTATAAAAGAAAGAAAGAAAGGAAGAAAAAGTATTTATTGGTTTCACAAACAAACAAGTAAACATAATTATGAGAAACACTTAAAATTAGGACTTAATTTATATATTAAATTTGAATAAGTCCCTTGCAAAGCCAAAGTAAAACGAAACGTTTAGTGTAAAAATAATCAGTTTGACAGCTGACTGTCTGTCATCAGTGACTAATAAAATTATGAAGCAAACAATTATTTACCTTCGTTTTCAGGTCTATTTTAGTGGTATCCTGAATTACAGGAGTCAATGGATCTAAGTATTAGAACCCTTATTAAATCTTTATTTAGTCTGAAGTTTTTAATGACTTCTGTTTTGCTCAAGTCGTAAATATCGACGGCGGGATAGCTGTTGTCGCCGTGTATTGGCCAGTTGCTCGCCACTTTCCAACAACTCCGAGATAAAAATGCTATTATACTCGTCCATCTTTCAGTGGTTTCAAGTCCAATCGTAGGTACACAAATTACAGAGTCTGTCTGCGCGAACCTTCGCGCAGACAGACTCTTGTCGTTGACTCTTGTTTTCTTGAAACGACGACCTCGTCGTTTCAAGAAAACACAATGCACAAATCAAAGAGTATAAATCGAATTTCCAGTATGAGATGCCAAGCCGTATTTTATTTAAAAACTAAAGAAAAGAAAACACAGTGTACAATCCAAAACTCAACAAATTCACTCAGAAATGACGTATCTATATAATCGACATGACATCTCTACTGCTCAGAAGCACTCGACATGAACTCTAACGTTAGCCTTTGACAAATGTCGAATTCGACATCCCCAGAATAGCAACTTTTAAAATTTCTCGAAAAAATGACGTCATTAGAAATTTTTCTCGAGTTCGACACCATCTCTAAAACCGAGAATTGGCCCCCTGCTGGTTCTTGGTAATAGGCTCATCCAACTTAAACATAACTGACGAAATGTGGGTATACCTATTATGAAGAACACCTCTGCCTTACCTTTTGGGAATCACAAGCGTGATGTTATGTTATATTGGAAGACTTTGAATGAAGTCACAGAATAACTAATCAGACGATTTATTTGAAATTATGAATAAAATACTGAGGATTTTTGGACAAGTTTCAAATTATTTTTTATTATTTCCAGTTAAAATCTATCGTGGAGCTCAACGGGGATGTCATGACACAAACACAAACCGAAGACAATGGCCGAAAATCAACACATGTGCGAACTTTCACACCCGACTTATTATCTGTGGTAAGTTAAACCTTATACTTATTGACATAAGGCTATTATTACAGCCTAAATGGTTCTCAGACCATTAAATATTGGTCCTAAGCCTTGGATGGAACTGTGCTAAGTTTAGACCTTATAATTAAAGACTTAAGGCTATCATTATAGAGCACAAAGTAAACGGTTCTAAGGCAGCCTTGGACGGAATAAATAATTGTCAAGTGGCTAGTTATAATTGGGGGTTTAAACGAACGCTAAGTGGAACAGCAGAACGGTCGGAAGGGGACAAAAGAACTTTGATGAATATTTTATTAATGAAGACGACTTAAATGTATTTTCAGTTATTTGTCTGAAAAGCTATTAGGTATTGAATTTGACATGCAAATGATAAGGTAGGGTAAAGAATTAGCAGGAAAAGTTTATCTTTGTATGTTTAGTACCTAAGGAGGTGTTTTTTTCCCATACAAGTTTGGTCAAACAATGTACCTTAAGAACAAAGGTACGAAAATATAAGAAAAAAAATGTATTGGATTTATTTATGCATTTGTACCACCTGAAATTCACTACTAAAGATGCTAAAACTTGCAACCCAAGAATAAATTAATCTGGCAATCTCGTGATTAATTTTTCTGATGATGCGTTTCGTTACTTCATTTGATAAACTTATGAAAACCTAAAAATATATTGTTTACAATTTTTTAATTTGTATTAATGTTACGTATTTTATTCAACACACTTTTTTTGTTAAACATTATGGGAACAAGAACATAAAAATATCATATAATTCACAATTCTGATTATTTTTTGCGTTTGGTTATCAAGTAGCTAAAAGACAGTGCTCCAGGACCGATATTTTAATTATTTTTATTTTGACATATGTATTTATAAATGTCAAAACCAAAACAACAACAAATTCAACAAAAATCATCAAATTATTTATTTCAAAAACAATCATATAATAAAGATAAATACAGAAACTTGGATAAGCCTTTCTTAATGGTAACAACAGACGGTCACGTACTTGATATTTATGGCCCTTAAGCCGCACCTGTGTCAGAATCTGTTCTAATGTTACAAGTATATCTCTAAATTATAATGTTTGTAAACCTGAATCCCTACAACCTGGTGAGACACGGTTGAGCAAATAAGTCGAGACTTGTAATAATGTGTAGTTGGGTAGTGGAGGTACAACCTCCACTACCTGGAGAGATTATAAACTAATAAGAAATGATTTCAGCAACAATGCCACTACCCATCTAATAACTGATTTTCGAATAGCAGGGGCCATGATAAATGCTTTCCATGTACCCATTACAGATATACCAGATGCGTCTTGAGCGTGCCTTGCAAAAATTAAATGAACCAAACACATTAGCAGATTTTATTATTGAAAATGGAAGAAGCATCATCTTTTGGTCAGTTTATTAGCATTCATACTGATATTCTTTTATATGAGTTCCCAGTGATGACAGAATCTGATTTAATTTTATTTGCATTGGGAACTACAGATAAAGCAAGCACGCTCTTATTACGGAGAACATAATATAAGGCTCTTCATTCATATATCAGATTTTAAGGGTGAAATGTTTTTATTTAGGGCTAGAATACAGTGAAGACACCGTAGTGGAAAAGTATTTTACACATATTATATTTTATTAAATATCCAGGAAAACAGTTGGGAGCACAGAATCGACACATGACGACAATCAAGTCATACTTAATGGTGCTGTCGTCTGTTGTAAAGGTGTAGTTATTTTCAGGTCCCCTTGACAGATGAGTTCAGATGACCGATCTCGAAAGGGTTCATCATCTTCCTGCCCTTATCCCATTTTACTTGGGGTCAGCGCAACACGTTTCCTTCTTCCACTCTCCCCTATATCGAAAGGTTTCATCATTATTACTTTCCTTGGGGTTCATTGAATAACGATTTAGTCACTTGAACGTCCCCATCTCCCGGTATCGTGACACTTTGGGTACCGTGTTACTAGACATTTTTTGTTCGTCTATATGTCCTCGATCCATAATACCACTTTCATTGTGGGCCGCGATTTCGAAAAAAAATCAAAATGGCGGTGGGTCGTTATTTTTTTTTTTTTTTTTTTTATAAAGTTCAAGTTCAAACCCCTTTCTCCAATCAACTTGAACTTATAGTTTATTTATACGAAAAAGTTAAAACATTACATAAGAAATATGACAGATTGTTGTAGCTTGATGTGCTGGTGTTTTACAATTTTTTCCTCACATGTCGTACCAGGAAGAATGAATCCGTTACAATATTTTGTCAGTCAGATCTAAATCACAAATATGTAATAGATTTAGAGTCGGGGCTGCGGGTCCCGTCGCGGCTGCGGATCCCGGTGCGGCTGCGGGTTGTTCGAAAGAGATATAGTGGAGCGCCTGGGGGTTTTCACCTCGGATTAGAGATTTTGGTATTTTTGGTATTGGGATGTACATGTTTTTGGAATACTTCCATCCCCAATTTTCAATAACTACGTCATTTCCTAGCCATATCTGAATTTGTAGGTACACTCTTTTAAGGTGCTCAAACGCTGCAAACGGAGCATATAAATAAAAAAAAAATATTGTTTAAAGTGAAAATAATATGTATATGGTCAAACATTATTTTTTCATAATAATTTGTTTAAACAATTAAACAATGGAGTGCACAAAAAAAAATTGGGTAAACATTGCAATTTATAGTTTAAAAAACAATATCCCACATCGATCATATTAATTCATTCACTATAACTCTAATCCAAGGTTTTACGGTTTTGAATGCTCCAGGCCCTCCACTAATACCGCGGCCTCAACACAAAGGGCTAAGAAGGAACATGGGAGCTTTTTAGTCAGTAGAAGTCTGACACTTCCTACCGCTCTGCCCAGAGCGGGAGAAGTCATTTGATAATTTCCACCCTCCAAAAAAAAAGGCAGTCCACCTTATGCTTGTCGATTCGCGGTCTCCATTCTAGTTTTCTGTGAACTTTGGATCTCTCCAAACTAAAAAATATAAAACAAAATTTCTAATCTCATTCCCATTTCATCAGCATCGAGTACCTAGTCATCACAATGATGAATCATTCTTATCACAATCTTTCTCAATCTAATCGATCTTAGGGAGTTACCTACGTGTCTTCGAGTCATGTGTCATTTTGTTATCATAATCTGGTGGATACGTGGCCGGTTTTAAGGTGACGTGTTCATTGTGATAGACTTTTAGACAGCCTTGTGATAAGTAGAGGTCATCATTGTTTTGTACTTTGGATTCTTCTTTCTGACTGCCTCGTTGGCCTAGTGGTCGCAAGCGCGACTGCTTAGTATGAGGTCCTGGTTTCGATTCCTGGGTCGGCCAAAGTCTTATTGGGTTTTCCCATCAGGAATTGATCAGTAACAGCCACGGAGTCTCGATTTGTGCCCGGTTGATGGCAATAGGCTCGCCCCCTTTTACGTGGTACTTAAACATAACTGGCGAAATGTGGTGTACTATTTATTAGTTACACCTCTGCCTAACCCTCCGGGAATTACAGGCGTGATGTTATATTTTGTTATTCTTCTTTCTTTTCAGGAAATTCTATTATACTCGTAGTTGGTAGCTACAGTATTTTTTTCCAAATGCTGTGTTAGGATTTGTTTTGAGAATTGAACTTTCTTATATAATTTATTAGCATAAGTATAATTAGCCTCTAATGTTCCCAATGCTGGGACACAAGCCTTCACTCTATGAAAGGATATGGACTATAAATCAAACCACCACTAGCGACCCGCCCCGGCTTTGGCCGGGAGCAAAGTAGATATTAAAACCTTCCTCTTGAACCGCTCTATCTATTGCTGGAAATGTCCGTAAATTCAAATATTTTTTTTTTAATTAAAATCAGTCGTACTTTAATATCCCGTTTATAGTATTAATAGTAATGTTAGTGGCCATGTCAGTTTAAAAACTTATATGTACTTTAAAAGATCTAAGCCTACAAACAGCGGGGGCGATTTCTTTATGGACTAAGGCCGTATACAGAAAGAAAGCTGGCAGCCTACCACCGCTTATAGGAACCGGTCCATGCAGGTGGCGAAGGCATTTATATGAACAAGCGCCGAACGTTGCCGACAAGTTGAATGAAATCCACCAGCGCCAATAAGCGCTGGTAGATCGGCGCCGGCCACCAGCTTTCTTTCTGTATACGGCCTTATGTAAAAGGTTTGTTTTCTACTCAGTAAAGATAATCTTACTTTTGTTTCAGATAACGAAGGCCGATGGTTGGGATGGCACATGCATAAGAATTTATGAAGTAGTTAAAGATTAATGATAATGCTTATAACTTAGTTAAGTTAATTTAATGAATAATTATATTGTTATACGGGTGGTCGTCAAATACGTTATAATTGTAATAATACAGCTGGTTCTGATAAATATAATGTATTTTATTTCTCATTTTGGTGACTTACCAATGGATAAACAGACTACAAGGTCCATAGAACGAGTCCGATAAATAAATAACTTGCTCGTGAAATTTAAAAATAAAAATTACAAACCTAATGCCATTTACTGACACAAATCTTAAGTCCAGTTCTGGTTATTTTTATCTTTCTTCTGTTATCTTTCTTCTGTTCTGTTATCTACTTTGCCCACCTTAATATAAAAGGTTAAAAGGGCAGGGTAATATTCCTTTAAATGGGGGATTCGAAATTATTTACTCTTTCCATTTCCCGCAACCCGACACGATGTCCTTCCAGTTCTAATGAAACCTATCCAGTTCGTCCCCTCATATCCCTCGTGGCCTGCCGCAAACCCGATTATTAAACAATAATTTTCATTTAAGTATTTATGAGAATATTAAATGTGATACTAGCATTTTTAATCTCAAAATTGGATTCGTTACGTATAGACTTAGGTATAGCATAAAGTTCTGGGGCAACAGCTACCAATATAATATTAATGCTGCTTTCGTTATGCAGAAAAGGGCCTTGAGAACTATGCTTCGCATTGAACAGACTGAGTCTTGTAGAGAACATTTTAAGAAATTGCACTTTCTCACAGTACCTTGCCTCTATATTCTAGTCCTGCTTAGTCATTTTGTTAAAAATATCCATAAGTATGAGACAGAAGAACAGAGACATATCCGTATAAAAACGCGAAGAAAGGATCTACCTAATTTTATACAGCCTAAACTTAATGTCGTTAAACATGCCTCAAGAGTGCAATCAGTACATATGTTCAATAAATTACCTGTTGATTTCAAAGGCGCTATTCATCAAAATGAATTCAAGAGAAAATTAAAGTCACTGTTATTGAGGAAATGTTATTACAGCATAGAAGAGTTTCTCAAAGATAATAGTAGTTCGAACATATGATTGTATACTTAAACTAACTGACTTACCTTGACCTTGACTTTAAGTAATTTAATATTAAAAATTTCTATCAACATTGACTTTACAATCTTAATTAATTTTATTGAAATTTTTATTATTTTCTTTTTATTTTATATTTTGTTGAATTTGTATTAGTTTTGAATTAATGTTGACGTTATTTATTTGATTTTAGTTTTAATTTTTTTGTTGAAACTGTTGTGTAATTTTAATAATAATTAATTTCACTATTATAATCATTCGACATTTCTGTTACATTGACATTCATTGACATTTTTTTTTTTTTTTTGAATTTTTATTGTTATTTTTAATGAATATTTTGTTAAATTATTATAATTCTTATTAACTAATTAATACTAATAATGTTGGGACCAATATGAGTGTGGTATTTGTGTCTTTCTCAGCCTCATGTTGACTAATAAATGTATGCTTTATTGTTAAAACCAATGTTCGACACAAATGTAATTTGTTGATGAATAAATAAATAAAATTACACCTCGCAATCGTGCTAGATAGATAGTCCGGTCAATTTAGACATCCCAGGTTACATTAATTCCTACCTAGCTGAAAATTAGTAGGATTGTTCAAAACAATAAATGATATGTTAAAATTCCTCATCGATCCAACACCTGGAAAAAAGTTACTCGGAGTACAAATATAGTATACGACCCCGTATAATATATTTTTACCCCGAGTAACTTTATAAAGGTTCCAAAAATCGATTTTTTGGAAATACGAGTCCTATGGGTTTCTCGCTATTAATATGTACGATCAATATTGTAGAGAATTAAATTCCCTAAAACTTTTGTTTCAAAAACACTCTTCACGACGATAAAGAAGAGGTCTTAGAAATACTATAGCGGTCGGAAGAGGACGATTCAGCAGAAGAAGACGATAATTAATTGGACGATCCAATTTGGCTATATGGGTTGATTATTAAATCGACCCATCTCAGATACAATGCCAGTGTGGATCCCCAACACAGGATATCCCACACTTCTTCTCTTGCCCGTCGTGCACAACTGCACACACTAGCACTGGACCGAATGGAGCAAACGACAGAGCTGTCCAAATTGCTCATCATCATCATTTCAGCCAAAAGACGTCCACAGCTGGACATAGGCCTCCTCCAGCTGTTGCCACATGCGTCCAGCGAGTTCCCGCAACCTTCACCATGTCACCGGTCCACCTGGTGGGAGGCCTTCCAACGCAACGTCTTCCGGTTCGCGGTCGCCACTCCAGAACTTTCTACGCTATTTAACCATTAAATTAAGGCTATTAATAAATTATCGTTTGCCTGATTAAAGATAAATATCTAAAATCATTAATCACACTGAAAAATCATAAATTAATCATCCATTCTATTAATTTTTAATCCATTCGCATCACTCTTCTTTACGATCATTATTTCAAAATATTCTTTCTAGATATTTCTTTTATTGCCAAATTAAATTGTAGCACTCATATTTTTCTTGTAAGCATTACTTAGTTTATCAATATAGAGTTGTTATCACTTATCAGTTATCAGTTACGTGCTGATAAGAAATATGGCTTCAATAATTCGCAAACTTGTTCACAGACACAAAGTGCATACTGCGGACCCTAAGCAAGAAAGATAACCTTATGTTGTACTTAGATATCGTATCTTTCATTTATATCCTAATCCTAACTAATATTAAAAATGTGACTTGGTTTGTT
This sequence comes from Diarsia dahlii, assembly GCA_949775195.1. Lineage (NCBI taxonomy): Eukaryota > Metazoa > Arthropoda > Insecta > Lepidoptera > Noctuidae > Diarsia > Diarsia dahlii. The sequence continues at coordinate 4,741,109 of OX459210.1, read as the reverse complement.
TGACACACCTTCACGCCTTATCGGCTGAAAAGATTTTGATCAAATTTTGCACAAGTAGAATTATTATTTTAGCAAGTTCATATTGTCCCCCTTTCTGGAAAAAGGCCTCCTTCTATTCCTTCCGTTTCCATTTCCATTCTGTGGCTCCTTCTTTCCAATTCTCAAGGAAGCCATGCAGTTCGTCCAGCCATCTCCTTCATGGTCTGTCGCGACCATGTGTCACTGTTTCATGGCAACAATCCTGAGCTTTACGGACCTACACTTCGTTCGGCATGCGACAGACATAATATTCTACCCAGTGCAGTGCCATTTAAGTTGGTTAGACATAGAATACTTACTTTTATTTTGATAAGTAGTAGGTATGTTCTCAAGGGATAATTCCTAACCGCGCGATCAAAAGCTAGTCATTCAGTCGTTTTCACAACCACAATGCTGATTTTCATGAATTTTGGTATGAAAATAATTTAAAACCTGAGAAAAGACGGAATACATTTTTTTTTCTCAATTTGCCCATAAAGTTTCTACATTCAATTCTGATTCCACGCGGACGAAACTGTGGGCAAAACGCTAGATTATTACTCCTATCAGTCAGGTATATCGTTATCAGTCAGGGAACGGGCGGGGCTGATAACGAATTTGTTCAGTGGATCATTGCACTTCAGCATTATGTAAGCAAACTGTAATATCATTGAACTTTGGTAATACATGAAACATTGATTCAAATGTATGAATGATTTAGTTTTAGATATAGCGTAACGCAAGAACTTTGTGATTTCAGTACGGACTGTGCATAGTATGGTACAATCAACCTATAATGATCCCTCTACTGGTACACAGGCAACTTCAGTACAGGTTGGTAGATGGCACATGTCCTTAAATTGATTCTAGGACATAATCGCTGGTACTAACATTACCAGTACTAACTGGGTTTTAGAGTTCAGATATATAGTCGTTCCATGAAAAATACTGGTATTCTGTTTAATCTGATCAGTCTAACCGACGAGAAGCCACTTGTTCACAGTTGTGAAAAGGCTAAGCCGACGATGAAGAAGTACTTAAAAATAATAAGGACATTATAATGTTCTATAAACGCAAAAGTTAAGAATATTCTCATAATAAATATTGAATCAACTTACCTATACGTAATACTTATCAATAGGATACTAACTCAGGTAGATATAAACATAGATATAATGTTATTATTATATTGTTGACACACCGCACATGATATATAATTAATAACAATCTGATAACAAATAGAAGGTACAATATTATTACGATTGTGGAAAATAATGTAAAACATTAGTATTATATTATTTTCTGTTCAGAAAATGGACTACTTGTTCGTGGGACAGACGCAGTTAATTGCAACAAACAATGAAGATGCCAAGGGGCCCGAATATCGCAATACTGGGGCCCTGACAGCTAGACGGGGTCGCGGCAGTCCGCAGAGAAGATGACGGGACGCCTTGGATGGCTTTCCAACCGATTGGCGAAAGGAAGCACACTATAGCGAGAAGTGGGAAGACTGGGGGAAGGCCTCTGCCCAGGAGTGGGATAATACTGGCAAAGTAAAACAAATGAAGACTTCCGTTACCTACTTGAATAGCAATGGATGAAAGATAAAGCGGCAACCAGTGAAGAGGATTAATTAAATTTATAAATTCCTCCGCATCGCATGTTTATCACGCTAGCCGACTACCACTCAACTTTTTAGTCACCGGAAATTCTTAGGGCCTTTTGGTATTAAATAAGAAGTGTAGTTTGATTAAAACGAGAGAAGTTAAACATTACCACGACGTCCTTTGCTGAATCACTTAGATACCATCATTGTTATTATCATCACTCACAGCCCGACTTCAACCACTGTTGGATATGTGGGTCTCTCTTTCCTTTTGTCAATCTCCACATTTCTGTGCCGACCTTAACCATGTTTTAGCCACTTTGGCAACAATGCGTATCTCACCGCTAGATGACCAACATTTCCCTTCTTAGTGTTTGGACGCCATTCGGTCACAGCTTTCAGTCCTATTATTTATTTCAAATAACGAAAATTAAAACAAAATTTCTAGTGGTCCTCACTAGAAATTCTGTTTTAATTTTCTTAGTTTGCAACGACATCGGGGCAAAAAGGGAAATGGTCCGGCCTTTGGACCATAGTGTCAAATTAAGAAATATAATCGTTTCTGTTGTTAGGTATTTAGGTGCAAATATGAAAACTGCTAAAGGTACAATTCTGACGAAGACCTCAGAAGACTACCGGAACAAACTATCTGGAATGAGAATGACAGACTGCAGTGAAACTACTGGTTTATTAAAATTTGTAACCATTAAAATGTTTACATAGACGGCGATAATAACTCCTGATACCACACCGACACCAGCTTCTCTCACGAACAGTGGGACAATAATTTATCTTGTTCGACGAAAGACTTATGCAACGCTGAAGAAGAGAAGAGCCACTGACATCGGAGCTGTGACGTTACGTTCGGAAAATTTCATGTCTTTATAGTCAACTGCAATGCTGCTATTACCTGCAGTTTGCGGCTTGCACCTTTGTAACATTAGGGCTACCAATGAAATAATCGAAACGACAACACACAGTTTACAAAACACTTTCTCCGTTTTGCAAAAGACTCGACCTTTGATCTCAAATTAAGATATACAAAATGCATGTTCAGTTCATGATTCACTCATACGGCAGCAGATACGGGTTACTTAACCAGCTCAACACGAAACAGCAGTAGGTAAATCTAAAGCCGATGAGGCGATGACATAAAACACTCCTTGCCACGATGTTCAAAAGGCGCCGGCACAAGATTGAGATGCAATAAAACCTTATCATTTATACCGCGAACGTTACTTTATCTAAATCCAGGGATTTACTGATCCACTATATAACAGACTATCATACCCCCCAGGCCCTTTAGTTTGCAAATCTCCCGAGACACCAAACCAGCAAAAATGGCATTCTTAGGAAAGGAATACAAGTTTGAGAAGCAGGAGAACTTTGATGACTTCGTTAAGGCTTTGGGTAAGTCAAATTATAGGAAAGTTATCATCTATTTATCCGCTTGCTTGGTCGTCGGAAATTTTAGTGTCCAAGGTCAAAAGGACATCGCTTGTTTCGCGGGCCGAATCGATAATATTAATATAGATCGTCCAACGGAGATATTGTGAAAATATATCTAAGAGAAAAAGAAGGAACATGTAAACAAGCGAGTAAGATATGCAAAGGTTAGAACGAAATAGACATTTTAAACATGTGTTGAGCAAGTGAGTGGGATAGAAGAAGAATCCCTAATTATTCATCTGCTAATAATTATTCCTGGATCATTAAATTTTGTAAGAGAGAAAGACAAAAACTTTAACCGTGTTACCGTGAATTCAGTACAGGCATGATTCTCGAGTGCGTTTCTAATAGCAAACTTTTTAAAACGCTATGGGAACTAGAATGAATTATTTAAAAAGGATTGTTAGTAAGAAGTTTTGTAAGAAAAATGTCTCTAACATAGGTTTAAAACTGTTCTAGAGTACCTAACTTATTTAATAATTAACAAGTATCCCTCGCGACATGTTTCTCATTGATTTTGATTGTAGGTACTTATATCATAAAAAACATTACTCTTTTATATTTTACTAGCGTTTAATCGTGGCTCCGTTCGCGTGATCTTATAAAATTATTTCACGGGTATGTTCTAAGTAGTGATTTATAAAATATCAGTCAACTACATTTTGGCCGCGGCTTTGCACTTGGATGTTGGAAACAAAAAAGGTAGATTTTCAATACAAACTTTCATCCCGTATTGTTGAATTTTGAAAAATTCTTCCTTAGTGGATGCCTATGTCATGACATAAGAGGCATACGTGTGCGAAATTTTAAGTTTCTAGCCATATTACCTAAGGGTTTGGTCTGTTGTTGATCCTCAGTTAATCAGCTTTGCCTTTTATATAACAAACAAACTCACTTTCATATTTTAAAATATGTATATTTAGGATAGTTAGGATTAAGATTATATGTGCAGCAGTACTTACTAAAATATTATCATCTAAAAGTCTACATTTGCCTACAACAGAGACTGATATGATAGCGAGCAATGTTTATGATACTTACACCAATATTTTATTGGATAGATCAATATCTACATATGACCAACTGCATTTAGTATACAAGGTGAAAGAGACCGAGGCTAAAACGAGTTAATCAAACTGATCCCCACCCCGTCCCATAAAATGTTTTAATCAGTAATTTAAAAAGATGAAACTAAGATGAGCTCGATTCTTTCTCAAAAGATTGGTTGGGGCTGCGGGTGGTTTGAAAGAGATACCGCGGCATCGACGCAGAGGGCTAAGAAGGAACAAGGGTGGTTTTTAGTCAGTAGGCTTATAATAATAAATAATTAAAAAAAAAAACAATAATGACTATTGCAGTTATGTAGGAAACTGATTTTTTTGGACCCCTTGAAATATATATCTATGCGTGAATTCAGAATGTTGTAGATGGTAAATGAGTGGTGACCGTTTTACCGTCGGTATCCTTTCCATCCTGTAGATAATATTATTATCTAGACAGTATTACACCAATTTAATGGAAGGCTTTTCTGATTAAAGCGCTAAATGTGACCGTTAGTAGGTACTATTATCAGTAAAACCCTGGACTTGACCGATTGTCATTGAGGTGTAGTTCAGGTGGTATAAATTATATCATAATTGGCTTATGTATGATATACTCGTAATGATTACGAAAATGCCACGATATTTGGACATGATTTCCACCTATACATACAAATAAATGAAATTAAAGTTTCTGTTTGTAATTTCAAAATAACAGCTTTTTTACTGAAAGTAAACATATATAAACAGAATAACAAAAACAAACTGTCTATCTGTTTGTTCCGACCAGGCGGGTACAACGAAGGGTGACCTTGGCTGAAAATGCCGTTTAAAAATAAACTTTATGTCAAACAAATAAAGTTTGTATTACTTTACTTTCCCTACGATTTTTCGAAGGGGGAGCAAAACGTAAGAGCGAGACAAAATTCAAGGGTTTGTCTGTTCTTGTCTTGCAATTGCCAGTGGAAAAAAACAGGAAAATGTATAGTAATCGAAAATCACCTATATAGCTAAACTAGCCCATAAAATTTGACAGTATTCATTTAATATTCAAATACTTCATTTTCAATAATAAATACTTGCGAATTATAATTTATTAGAGCCAAAATTCATAAAAACTGTATAGCCATATAAAAAAAAACGTAAAAAATATGGCGGAAACATTTTCGTGTTGGAATAATAATTTTCCTTTTTCAAGTGTTTTTAATTGTATTAGCGAAATATTTGTCTTCAAATATGGTGAAATGGTGTTGTCTGAAGGGTTGTGAAAGTGAGGGGTATCCAGGATGTGGGATTTCATTTTTCAGATAAGTTCTTTTAACTTTGTTTACAAATAACGACTAGGGTGACTATGTTCAAGATCTATAAACGGGAATCATGAAATTATTGTAAAGAATACCCCTTTTCTATAATCAATATCGGTATAAAATCTCTTATCTCATCTTAATCTCAAACATAACCAAAACAAACATTTGAATTCTTTCTTTACTTTTTGAAACTTTTCCATTTTGGTCTTAAATCAAATCCAACGTATCCAATCAAATGAGCTGATGATGGATTCCGTAGCGGTTAGGAGTGAGAGGATAACTGTTTAATAAAATATTATGAGGACGTAGGTATATTGGTTGTATTCTTACAGGTTATTTAGGTTAGGTGAGCTGATTATGGAATGTAGTTACTACTCTTCAATGGTCAGGATTTGAAAGCAATAATAAGGGAATCTTGATTGAAGGTTATGGTTAATGCGACAAGGTATCCCGCGAAATTCGAATTTTCTTACATTTTCTGCAATTTGCTTGTCAGTGTCAGGTTGTATGTTAAAGGCACTAAAAGCACCGAAACTAGCGCCACCCACATCTTATTTATTTTACTCTAAAATCACATTAAATTTGAAATATCCAAAACAATATTTTTAAAATCACTTTTCATGATTGTAGACTTGATTAATTAAGAGAATTACTGATTAAAGATAAAAGTGGCCCCTATTGGCGGTAATAAGTAATTCTCTTCTATTCATCAAATAGTCACTCGAGGAACCTTTATGAACTGAGAGGGTTGTATTGGTGATTTTAATCATTATTACTCAGTAAAGTCACAATTTGTTACGGTCGCGAATCTTATTTAGAATTTCGCGGGCTACCTTGTCGCATTCACCATGGGTTAGGTTTCTTCTGTTGAATGTTAAATGCATAGTCAATATTTGTATTTGTAGTGGAAAAATAAAAAGACTTATTTGCAACTTTTTTTTCTAAACTAAATAAAACAGACAAAAGACACCGACTTTCGAATTAGTAAGTTTCCTTAGAGTTCCTGTAATTAAGTGAGGTGTGTATATATTCGTATGCCACCATTTTTTTGGAACAACTTTTTGCAAATATGAATAAATGTTTTTCTTTGTCAGTTTTTTTAATTATTACAAATGCCAAGCCAGGCCATCCACATAATTATATCTGACCCAAATGTAAGTACAAAATGTTTGGTCACCCTATTAGAAAGAGATGACATTCTCTTTCGAGGTAATCTCGCTCGGAACGCTTTTGAGCGGCACGTACACAGTCCAGATAGTATATAACGTCCTTGGTTCCGACTAATATTCATAACGGCTAAACTGATTTTGACGGGACTTTATTACCCAGTACTACCTGGGTTGTTGAGGTCAGAGAGGCAGTCACTCCATGTAAAATACTGATATTCTTTAAGACTGACAGCCAACCCTAACATACTTGTGAAAAGTTTAGGCAGATAATGATGTTTTAGCGTTTGCGACCACTAGACCAACGGACTAAATCTTCCAGTCTAAACTAAATCTTACAAATTAACCACCCTAGGTCTGAACGCGGAGCAAACTCAGGCGTACCTCAACTACGCCCCTTCCATCAAGTTCACCAAGAATGGAGACTCCTACACCGTGACCACCGCCACCCCTCAGAACAAGAACGAGACCATCTTCAAGTCTGGAGTCGCTTTCGACGACAAAGTTGCTGACCGTGCTGTGAGTATCAATATAATTTTGATACAGCAGACAAAATCAAATTAAGGGTTAAAACCGATATCCTATGTCGGTTATTTTTCCCTTTCATTTGGAATATCTATGCATCTGAACACAAAATGATTGGAAAGCAATTAATGAACTGATGTATGAGGTCGTGGGTTCGACTCCAGGGTCGGGAAAAGAAACGAATTCCTCAGTAGCAGCCACAGTGCCCGGATTCGTGCCCGGTTGATCGCAATTACTTACTCACTTAAACATAACTGGGGATATGTGGGTGTACTATTAGCTACCTAATCCTACGGGGATCGTGCCTAAAAGATACTTGTTCACTCTTCCTTTGAAGGCGGGAATACAGATCATTTCAACAAACACAAAACACCCCTCTTCAGTGGTCCCCTCTTCGTGTTTGCTCGTAACAAAATATTACTGATTTTGCTAAGTTTTTCTTCTTTGTCATTGCATTTAACTAAATTCTTCATTTTCGGTTATAACGGTTCCTTAATCTCTTCTTTCAGTGCAAGACCACCATCGTCGTCGACGGCGACAAAGTCACCCGTGTCCAGAAGTACGAGGACGGCAATGACCTCACCATCGTCAGGGAGTTCTCTGGCAACGCAATGACTGTGGTAGGGAAATATTTTCTATTGGATTTATTATCATTTCAGCCGAAAGACGACCACTGCTGGACATAGGCATCCCCTAAGTGTCACCACATTGACCGGTCCTGTGCGTCTTGCATCCATCGGATCCCTGCAACCTTCACGAGGTCATCGGTCCACCCAGTGGGAGGCCTTCAAACGCAACGTCTTCCGGTTCGCGGTCGCCACTCTAGAACTTTTCGGCCCTATCGGCCATCCGTTCTGCGAGCAATGTGCCCTGCCAAGTCTGGCGATTCTTTGGGCTACATTAGTAACCTTGGTTCTCATGCGGATGTCCTCTTTTGTGAAGCCACTTTACTGAACTTGACTCATGCAGTCATGCCGAAAGAAAGAAAGAAAAAAATACAAAGACAGGGCTTTTCAAGAGGATTATGTATTATTATATGTTGACCTCGTTGTACAGTCGGTGCCCAGCGTTACCTGATCCCTCTTTTAAAGAAAAAGAGGGCAAGTGATGCGAGAAGAAGGGTCAGGTGGTGGGTACGGACTGTACCAGTGATCGCAAACATGACTGCTGGACAAGAGGTTCTGGGTCCGATTCCCGGGTCGAGTAAAGTGTTACGAAGTTTAGTAGCAGCCGTGGAGTCCGGACCAGGTGCCAGGGGCTGCAGTCTCTACACTAATAACGACGCTACGAATGTCGCTAAGTCGTAAAATCGTTAACTTTCTTTAATGGATTTTCAAACATAAGCCGTTGAAATAAAGATGAAAATCTATTAACGAAATTTGACATCGATACGACTTTGCGACAGATTTTTAACGATATTTAGTGTAGAGACTGCAGGCCCAGGCTAACCTAACCTAACCAAGAATTCGTAGAATTTAGATCATCATCATTATAATACCCGGCACGGTTCTTGAGCGCTCGGTGGAAGAGTGGGGATCGCTGTGCGAATCGTACACTTTATGACCAATAAAACGCACACCCGTTTATTATTTATTGGTCGTGAGGTAAGTGCAGCAGGAGTAAAGAACAAATCCCGAGTGACGGCTATGACGCGATGCGCTACGGGCAATCACTGCACTTTCCCCGCCCCGCGTCTCACTTCATACCACCAAAGTGACCCAATAAGTCACTTTTGCGTCAGCGCTCAAGAATCGTGCCGATGATAATACCACTTTAATATACTCCTTTTTCTTTCATATCTTCTTTAGTCTTCCTCTCCCCCTTCATCCATCAACGTTTATATATTCATCACTCTTTTAGCCAGATGCGATTCGAAGAATTCGTAGAATTTAGATATGAATTGTAATTTGCTATAGAAAGATGTTATGATATAATGAAGATAATACATATTTATGGCAAAGGACGCACCTTTCAACAATGATAAAGAACTACCTAACTCTTTCTTTTCGTAAGTAATGTTACATAAAACTTATTTAGTTTTTTATAGCACAGTTATCAAACAAAACATAACTGGCGAAATGTGGGTGTGCTATTAGATACACCTCTGCTTAACCCTTCGGAGATTGCAGGCGTGATGTTATGTTATGTTATCAACCAAAGTTATTTCATGATTTACATTTCCATATGTCTTAATTTCATGAATTTCTTTGAGTTCAATTTATTTTACCGTGTCGTTAAACTAAGTGGTCGCAAGCGCGACTTCTGAGCATGAGGTCCAGGGATCAATTCCCAGGTAGGGTAAAGTGTTATTGGGTTTTTGATGATGGCTAATAGTAACCAGTATTAATATAATTTCTCCCTTGTTTCAGACCCTAACCACCAGCAAATGGGACGGCGTCGCCCGCAGATATTACAAAGCTTAATTTATTTACCTCCTGTATTTAATAAGTATAACTATCTACGATTTTCGGAACTAATATAATTTAAATTTTCTCAGACATACTTGAAGTTGTTTTATTTTTTATTTATATTTAAAGGTGGTCATAATCTTCCTAACCATTTCCCGACTATGTTGAGATCGTCTTCCAATCATACTGGAAGCAGCTGACTACCAGTAATTTTAGTGACCGACCCATAGTCACACTAAACTACCACACCAGTGTGACTATGGTTAATTTTATTTATCCGTAGTCACACTGGTGTGATTACGGATAATTTAACCTGATCCGTAGTCACACCCGGATGAATAACCAAAATTATAGGCTGTTGCTAGTTGTCCGCTAAGTGGATGAATCACCGTCTCGCGACAGTATCCTTTATGGGCGGCATGGGCACCGGGCCGTAGGCCGACGAAGGAGGCCGGCGGAGGCCCGGCACTTCGGGGACAGAAGATATTCGTGTTATTTAATATGCGAGCGAAGCGAGCGCGCGTCATGGAGTACATGCGTTGCATGTATGAGTGACGTGACCAAAAGCTACGATACTGGTGTGACTACGGTTCAGCCGTAGTCACACCAGTGTGACTACGGATAAATATAATTAACCATAGTCACACTGGTGTGGTAGTTTAGTGTGACTATGGGTCGGTCATGGTAATTTTATAGGCAGTGACTGCCTATCTGACCTCCATAACCCAGAAACTGGGTAACAGGATACCCTTTGCTATGACTAGTGGCCAGACTTGCGGATTTATGACTACGCATATCGATAAAAAAAATATATGCATGATTGGTTGATCAATGATGAATGAAAAAATTATGTTTTTTTGCAAATAGGTTTTGACAAACACTTCCACACGTGTCTTTTTATCAATACAGTGTCCCAAATTACCTTTTCGCTTAATCGCATCAAAATTGGTCCGATAGCTTAGTAGTTAAAACCATAAAACGCACAAATCCGACACTTTCACATTTACCATAAGGTGTGAATGAACGCATGACATGAACTGGAATAACAAACAACAAACAACTTGATTGAATGAATTGAATAGCAAACGACATGAATCTATAAACTCACGCCTTTTCCTATGGGGATAGACAGAAACTATAAAACGTCGTCGCTTCGGTTTTGACATACTTAGGTACTACTATATGGTACACGAGGACCAATCGACCTATACAATTCCAGTTTATGTGGATATCTCATTATACGGGAAATCTAGACAAAGTGAGGCCAAGGTATACTAGAAATGTATAGCTTTAAGTATGTGTCACCATGGTGTACTTACATACTAGGTGCAAATGACTGGGAGGAGTTGTACCCAAAGACATTCAAATATTACTACTGTTTGTATGTGAATTGTTTCAATGCCCGGTCCTCATCATAATTATGCCTAGCCTTTTCCCAACTAAGTATGTTAGGGTCACAGTCTAATCGGATGCAGATTATCTGACCTCCACAACTCAGTTAATACTGGGTAGACCCTTTGGTAAGACTGGTTGCCAGATCTTCAGGTCACTGCCAAAGATTTATTTAAGGCAATCGGGACCAACAGCTGTTAGCGTACTTTCGGAGGCACCGAAGAAACTCTTTATGTAATGGGTAGTCAGTAGGTCACCCATCTACAGATCAACCTAGACAAGCGCGACTTAACAGTTATTATTAAGAAACTAGCTCCTCAATCCGCAATGCCCGGTCCTATATCGCACCTTCAGAATGATATGGACTTTACTCAAAAATCTAAGAAATTCAGTTACGGTCACAGAGGGTCACTAAAAGGCACAAGAGTAGAAAACACACTTTTAAGTGAATATTAAAGAAGCGACGTTTTCATGGTAGAATAAAGCCATAGATACCATAAAAACGTCGCTTCAAGCATTTTTCAAAATCACGTCCCCGTAAGTTTATGAATTCTAAACATTTAACCACGAATGCACGCCACCTCGAAAAACTGAACTACGAATGCACGCCGCATCGAAGAACTTCACAACGAATGCACGCCACCTCGAAAAACTGAACAACGAATGCACGCCACCTCGAAAAACTTCACAACGAATGCACGCCACCTCGAAGAACTGAACACCGTAGACATGCGATCTCGAATAACTAAATCTCTAATTCAGCTATTCGAAACACTTAACCACGAATGCACGCCACCTCGAAAAACTGAACAACGAAAGCACGCTACCTCGAAAAACGTAACGCCGTAGCCGTACCATCTCGAATAACTAAACCTGAAAAAGACATCGTAAAATACTTTATTCAACAATCAACCAAAATAAACATTTAATAAAAAAAAGTCAAATTATGTAACATTCAACCAATAAATTAAATATGATATTCAGGGGACTATTTCAAGACATTTTGTAAGCAGCTAGACCAATCTGAGAGGCCAATCATCTCCCCAGACACATATATAGTCCCATCGGGGCTGCGGGTTGTTCGAAAGATATACCGCGGCCTCGACACAAAGGGCTAAGAAGGAATATGGGTGGTTTTTAGTCAGGAGTCATTAATTTGATAATTTTCCAGCCCCAAAAAAAGGGCACATATATAGTGTCGCTATTTGTATGAGTACAAGCGCGATAATAAGATCATATCACTGTCATTTATGAACCGATTCACATGAAATTCACATTTTATTTTTAATTTTAATGAGTACACCTCGGAGGTGGCGTATCGTCATGAAAAAACATTTTTTTTTTGGTTCATTGTCACATAATTTGTTTTTTTCTGAAATGTTTACTTTTGTTGATAGTATCGTCATGAAAAAACATTTTTTTTTTTGGTTCATTGTCACATAATTTGTAATAATAAAAATATGTTAAAAAGTAGAATGTCTTTAATTTACATCAAAATTTGGTTTGACTCGCTACGGAAACATTTATACAACCAAATAATTATAAAAATATTTTGAGGCCGAGTTATCTAAAGTGATCATTGGGGCCGCGCCGCGCGCCGGCCACTTATGGTATTTTGCGTTACTACACGCATGGCCGTCAGCGAGCAAAAGGTGTTCAAGTTCACCGTAGCTGTGCCGGTCATTTAAGCCCCCCATGGCCCCAACGATTCTACTAAGCGTCGGTCATTTTAACCCCCCATGGCAGACAACGTGTTAAATGTTTATTTTGGTTGATTGTTGACTAAAGTATTTTACGATGTCTTTTTGAGGTTTAGTTATTCGAGATGGTACGGCTACGGCGTTACGTTTTTCGAGGTAGCGTGCTTTCGTTGTTCAGTTTTTCGAGGTGGCGTGCATTCGTGGTTTAGTGTTTCGAATAGCTGAATTAGAAATTTAGTTATTCGAGATCGCATGTCTACGGTGTTCAGTTCTTCGAGGTGGCGTGCATTCGTTGTGAAGTTTTTCGAGGTGGCGTGCATTCGTTGTGAAGTTCTTCGAGGCTGCGTGCATTCGTAGTTCAGTTTTTCGAGGTGGCGTGCATTCGTGGTTAAATGTTTAGAATTCATAAGCTTACGGGGACGTGATATTAGATGTTACACTTTTCTAAGTCACGTATCACACTCATGAAAGTCAAGTGAAAGTGGGGATGAAAGTCTGTATGAAAAATCCCCATTTTTGTAGGTTAACCGACTTCCACGCGAGAGAAGCCACGGGCAAAAGCTAGTCACCAATAAGGTCTTAATAACGTCACCAATATGCCCTTCTAGAGCGAATGCAGGAGGCGATCACACCAGCTTTTTTCTTTGACGTAGGTTATGTTATATTATATATATAATCGGTACCTAGTTTTATTTCATTGGGGGGCAAATTTGAACCCTGTCTTCTTTATTATCAGCGTGATATCATTGCCTGCATTGATTAAATTGTAATCCGTCTTGATAATAAGTGATTAATTGATTGCAATTGTTGACTTGCCGTATGATTTCTAGAAATTTAGTAATACATTTTGATAACGTAGTAAATACGTTGGTTTTTTCCATTTCCTCTCTTTAACTTCTGAGTAAAAAGATGGTTTAAAAACTTTTTTGCTAAAAAAAAACAACCGACTTCAAAAACACCAAAAAGAGAAAAATAAACTTAAGAAGAAAAATCTGCTTCTGAAGTCGGTGACTTTTGTTTGTTTGACTTCATGTTTTTGCCACCGACTTCAGAAGCTGATTTTTCTTCTTAAGTTTATTTTTCTCTTTTTGGTGTTTTTGAAGTCGGTTGTTTTTTTTAGCAAAAAAGTTTTTTTGTTTTTTCATTTTTAGTTGTAATAAGTACCTATATATATATATATATCCTATACAAATATTTACTATGCATTTAACATTCAACCAAGAAACCTAACCCTTAACCTTCAAGATTCAACTATTTTTGCTTTCAACTCTTAACCGTTGAGAAGTGATACTACTCCTCAACGGTTAACAGCATGAAGACAAGTGATGACTGCTAGATGCGAATACTTGAATAGCGTCAGAAAAAGCACGAAACACGTAATACGTGTCTATGAAATTCATAATTATATAACAACTAAAAAAATGTGTATTGTACACATCTGCATACCCCCTCAGAGCATACAGGTGTGATGTTACGTCATGATAATGTATATTCAATAAACATCCAAGCGATTCCAGCAATTACGACAGATTTGCCGTCTATTTTTGAAGAGTTCCATTGTATATATATCCGAAGATCAGAACCAGATCTTCACCAAATAAAAATGGGACCACCTCAGGAGTATACTTTTTCAAATAAAAAAAGAATTTTGAGAATCGGTCCACAAATGGGGGAGAAATCAGGTAACATACATAAAAAAAAAAAAAAAAAAAAAAACATACACACGAACATATAATAATAATAATGTTTATTGGTTCATAAAAAAAAAAAGTTTTACAATAAAAAAGAATGACACTGAATCCCGCACTAGGATACCCTGTGTCGCAGGATCCAGTCTCTTTCGACAGATTACAACAATTCATTATATGAAGAAACAAATGCAGCGATTACAGTTTTAATTTATTAAACTAAGGACTAAAAGGTAACCAAGTTTATGTGTGTCTGTGATGAGTGTAAGTGTGTATGTGATGAGTGTAAGTGTGTATGTGATGAGTGTAAGTATGTAGGTTATGAGTGTGAGTGTGTATGAGATAAGTGTAAGTATGTAGGTGATGATTGTGTGGTGTTATGTGATGATGAATACGTTAATGGTTGAACGCCAAAAGGTTTTCCGTTTCAGCATAACTAAGATCAAGCAGCCAATCCTGTACCTGTTTTTTGCACCCGAATTTTGTTAAGGGGAATATTTGGAGCTTAGCGTTAGCTTTCTCGTATAAGTATGGCCCAATACGAGAGAAGCCCTTGTTTCCAAATTTGAGTTTGCAGAAAATTCTGTTCCACGTAGGTTTCCTGCGTGTGCGATGGTTCGTTACCATCGTTGCACATGCAGTTTTGTGAAATTTAAGTACTACTGATAAAATGTACAGTTGGCGCACCGTAAGCACTCTTGTCTTTCGATATAACATTTCGGTGGGGTATCGGATTCCTAATCTATGAGAGACCTTAAGGATAGCTCTTTGTGCTCGTTCAGCAGCAATCAAATAACTTTTCCCGGCGGAACCCCAAGTTATTATGCAGTAACTTAACACAGACTGACATAAAGCAAGGTAAGTCATCCTGAGGGTTTCTTTGTCAGCAACAGATCGAAGTTTTTTAAAAATGTGTAAAAGTTTCCTTACACGCGAAGTTACCGATTCGATTTGCTTTGCCCATGTCAGGTGTTGGTCTATGCTAATACCGAGATATTTAATACTGCTGACTTGTTCAAAAATGGGACAGCTGCAGCAACCCCCTAGACTAAAATTGCATTGATGGGATTTGAGTGCAAGCTGTTTAGGGGCAGCCGTTTTTATGCTGACAGAAAAATTTACTACCTTGGTTTTATTAATATTAAGGGTCAGTAGATTATGTTGTAGCCAACTGGTAACCTTCTGCATACCAACCTCTGCGATGTTGTAGGTTTCCTGCCAAGAGTCTCCATGGAAAATAATAGCTGTATCATCAGCGTACGCAGATATTAGTGCGTTGTCCAAATTGAGTGAGCAGAGACCATTAACGTACAGGAGAAACAAGGTGGAGCCAAGGACACTACCCTGGGGCACGCCATATGTCACGTTTGCAAAGGAGCTCTGATGAACACCCAGGCAAACCTTCTGTTTGCGTTCGGAAAGATAGGAGGTACACCATTCCAGAGCAATGCCCCTGACCCCTAAACGTTCCATCTTCCTGATCAGTATGGGCCTTGACACGGTATCAAAAGCCTTGGCAAGATCAAGGAAGACGCCAACACACTTTTTGCCTTTGTCAAGGATATCAATGACATGATCCACCAATTTAGAGACCGCGTCCTCCGTTGATCTACCATTCCGAAAGCCGTACTGATTGGCCGATATCAGTTGCCTCCCCTCCAAGTACGCCAACAATCTCTTGTTCACCAGCTTCTCCAAAATTTTGGATAGAGATGTTAGAAGAGATATCGGTCGGTAGTTAGATGGGACTGATGCGTCACCAGCTTTGTAGATCGGGCAGATATTCGCCGTTTTCATCTGAACTGGAACTATTCCTGACGACATACTCAGATTGCATATATGTGAGATGGGACCGGCTAGACAATGTTGGGCCAATTTAAGTACGCGATTCGGAATACCATCCCAACCAGGAGCGGAGTCGGTTTTAAGGTTGCCTATTATGGAGATAACTTCTGTTTCGTCGGTTGGAGTCATGAAGAAAGATTGTGATACAGAAGGGTCAGTGTTATCCAGCGTTAGTGCCATTTTTGCTAGTTCTATCTCTGTAGTTTTAAGTTGAGTCAAGGATTGCTCGGCAAGTTGTATTCCTACATCAGCAAAGAAAGTATTAGCCGTATTCAGCGAGATTACAGGATCAGGATTTGCGTTAAGTAAGGTTACACTATTAGATTTTTTATTCTTAATATTACAGATTGTTTTTATCGCAGCCCAGGTTTTTTTGCTGTCAGTTTTAGAACTGTCTAAGAGGTTTTTATCATAGGCATTTTTTAGGTTTTTTAAAATATTGTTACAGCGGTTTCTATAGGTTTTGTATTTCTGTTGCAGAGCGTAATTGTCCTTATTTCCTTCTTTTTTCACTTCACAGTGAAGAGCGTCTCTTTTACGTACACATTTCAATAGACCTTCAGTCAGCCAGGGCCTTCTAATGGTTTTAGAATTACGCAAAATTTCCTGTTTGGTGTGTCGATTTATGACTGCTTTTAAGTTATCAGTAAATATATTCACTACTGCATTCAAGTCATCGGAGTTTAAAATAGGTTTCCAATCTATACTTTCGATCTCATTAAGAATGTTGGGGTAGTCATACTTAAGCTTATACTTTATCAGCCCAGGGGTAGATATTTGACTTGAGGGATCTTTACTTATTCCTATCAGCACTGTATCATGATCGGTGAGAGAAGATTGACATACGACAACTTTAGCGGATTTTCTTGTTTTTATTAGGGCATGATCAAGGCAAGAATTTTCGCGTGTCGAATATTGGTGCCCTGGATAAAAACCATAGTAACCGGTAATGTCAAGATATTCGTTGGCTCTTTTGTCTTCCGTGCCGATTCTGATATCGATATTTATGTCCCCTATAATTGCCATCGATGATGTATTGTTGGAGCTGAGAAGGGTTTCTAAAGACTCGCAAAAATTACTAATGTTGTACACTGAAGGCGATCGATAGATAGCAAAAATGGTAAGTTCTGTTCCAACATTTATAACTAAGCAGTTTGCATCTTTAAAAGGCGGCTCGACTATTGTGACATTAAGTTCCGATTTATAAATTACAGCTAAACCATCGTTCTGATTTAAGTAACATTGAGAATAATGGCATTCGTAGCCATTTAATTGAACCTTTGGGGTATATTCGTGTAGTCTACACTCGGTCAGTATGATAATATCAGGTAGAAAATTAAGACGCGACAGGAAAACCGAGAAATTATCAAAGTTTTTCATTATACTCCGAATGTTTTGGTTAACTATGGTGAGCTGGTTGTTAACGTCACCAAAATCATTCACACATTGTTCTGGGATATTATGTTTAGTGCTAATGAAAATTTCGGTACTGTCTATGTCATCAATTAAGTTATTTTGATTAGCCATTTTCAAAATAAGGAAATTTTAAGGTTCTGTAATTGTAAATTCTTGATTTATGGCGGTTTGTGAAATGAATTAGGTGTGTATACTGTGTATTGTATGTATATTTTAAACATGAGTATTTGTTGTAATGGTTTTTTAGTTTTGTGTTTTGTGATTTTGTGTAGTTTTGTAATTGTGAGCGTTTCATGGGGCTGAATAAAAATAATATTATTAGTGTATAGTGGAGCATAAGTGTGATGTGTGTAATTGTTGAATTTGTTACCTTAAAGTATAATATACGACAGAGAATAATAATTATGTATGAAAAGTTACAGTTTATCATAATAAAAAAGTAAAAACAATAATAACTAAACAATAAAAGCGATAATAAAAGATTACAACTAGTTACCACTACCACGCAACTGTACCAGGGTATTCTCACATTTGACCAGTACATGCTTAGCACCCTCTTCCTTTCGTAGAAAAATTCTGCCGTTTGCGATCCAGCAAAAGCGATACTTTTCAGAAGCAGCGAAGTCCCGAGCCAGAAAATGCAGCCGCTTGGATTTATTCGTGAGATGTTCAGAGAAATAGAGGGGTGATGTTGTGCCGGGGAGGCCCAAGTGAGATGAGTTAAGCCGACATGTACGATGTTCAGAGTTGTACAGTTTCGTACTTCTAAGGAATCTTTCCTTGGCGAAAATATTGGAGAACTCCACTACGACTGTCGATGTAGTGGCACTTGCTTTGTAAGGGATACGATATACATCTCTTATTTCGTTGACTGATTCCATGTTAATTGCCTTCATGAGGTTGTTGGCTTGTTTTAAAAGGTCTACCTTGTTTTCCCTTTTTACAATCGGAAACCCTCTAATTTCCACGGAAGTTTTCCTAATGAGCCGCTCCAGGTTTTCTGACTTTTCCTCAATTTCTGCGATACATATCCGTGTTGAGGCAATTTCAGTCTCAAGTTTACAAATTTTAACTTCAGAATCAACAACTTGACTTTTCAAAAAGCTGAGTGTCTTCTCTATCTCAACGTTAGACGAAATAATATCACTATTTTGCTGTGTGATGTTAATTAGACTCTTTTCTACACTATCTAGCCGTGTTATTAGTGGAGCTATCATCACTGTAAACATTTCCGTAATATCCAACTTGAATTGTTCAAATTTGTCGGTTACCACGCTATCTTCCAAGCACGCCCTTTTCAAGTTAGGTCTCACGGTGACATTTAGGCTAGGGCTGGAATGTGCATGCCCTGCTTTATTTAAGTTGGAATCCGAGGCAGACAGACCTTTTGGAGGTGTGCAATCCATTTTCCGTAGTTAGCAATGTGTTTATTTACTAATAAAAACTCACGGTTGTGGTGCGAAGCGATAGTTATGCGTGAGGTGTTTGTTTACTTGGACTTTGTACTTCACTCGTCGTAGCAGGCGCAGGATATAACAAAGAAGCTTAGCTGTGCGTAAGTGCGTTCAGTGCAAGTCCAATCGACGCGACGCCGACGGTGCGGTCTTAGCGGTGCGAGAGCGGGATGCCAATTATTCGCTCTTTCTCGCGGCTCGAGGTACGGGGGGCTTCCGACGCGGTCTTCACGGACGACGCGGCGCACTGTTTTTGCAATTATGTTATCTATTTGAAAGTATTAGGGACAACTTTCCCAGTTAGAGTGTTTTTAGATTTATTAAAAAATTGGTCAAGGCTTCTGCACTGGACAACGGTTCGGACGAAAGAGGCCTCAATATAACCTCCTCCTTTTTCGAAGTCGGTTAAAAATGGGAATGACGGGGTCTATTCGCTCGCTTCACTCACTCGCTCGACCCCGCCATCCCCTTCTAACCTAACCTGTCCGAGTCGGGGTACTCCAAGTGTATTTAAAGTCGATCATTATCATCATCATTTCAGCCGAAAGACGTCCACTGCTGGATAGGCCTCCCCTAAAGTCGATCACTTAGTAACTTTAATGTCTCAAATGGATTAATCACAACCCACTTTTTGTAAGCTTGTTCTGGATTTTATTATTAATCAATATTCGTTGTTAGTTTAGTTAATTTTTCGCTTACCCAAATTCATACCGCTCAAGTTATTAAAATAGTATCTCATCATCAGTCGCTAAGTTTCTTTTTATTCGTTCGTTTCATAACTCCCCCCTATAAAAGCCACTAGGCTTCGATCATGGAAAATCTGGTTCAGCTACTTGCAGTCAATCTTTCTTTACGTTGCACGTTGTAAAGCAAACTTTTTTAATTACAACTTTTACTGGCTGGTGTGTGTCAAAAAAAACAAAGATGGCCATTAAATGTTTTCTTCCTTTTATTTTTTTACTTTTGGAGAAACGGCTTTTGTAAATTTTTTTTTGCAAAAATCAGCCAGTATTTTTGAAGTTTCTTGGATACAAACTTTTTAGTTTAGTCTCACCCTTGGTCTCACCAGGGTTATTTTATTGGCATACAATAAACGTAACCTTTTTAATAAAATAAGACTTTTAGATAGTTTAACACCGACTCCGCGTAGTGTTTTTGGCGAAAATAATTCACTAAGTATTAATTTTCATTTTATCCAAGTGCAATCACAATCAGGAAAATATTAGTTTGCATTGCAAACTTTTTAATATTAACTTCTGTATTTTCTGTCGTAATACTCATGACGAGCAATCATACAAACAAAAACATTAGTTAACTTAGGTGAGATCGCTACTGGTATGGTGCTGTGCGTGTTCACTGAGATAAGTTTAACGTCCTATAGGTTCGAATAAAACCAAAGCACCGTGAATTAGTTCTTCACCATTGCTCTAAAAATCAATAAATACTATCAGAGTTTTGTATGGTCCGATAAAAGGTGAAGGGCCAAGTCTGTTACCCCTTTTTTTTTTGCTGGTTGAAAAATCATCAAATGACTCCCCCCCGCTCTGGGCGGAGCGGAAGGAAGTGTTGGACTTCTACTGACTAAAAACCACCCATGTTCCTTCTTAGCCCTTTGTGTTTCGGGCTCCGGGGTCACGCTCGGGGGTGTCTCTTTCGAACCATCCGCAGCCCGGTAGGTGTCGACCTTTGAAGGGCCCTGGTCAGTGGTGCTGACATCTCTTTAAGGCACGTGTGGAAGGACGTCGGGGCTGCGGGTCGTTCGAAAGAGATACTGTGGCCTCGACACAAGGGGCTAAGAAGGAACGTGGGTGGTTTTTAGTCAGTAGAAGTCTGACACTCCCTACCGCTCTGCCCAGAGCGGTAGGAGTCATTTGATGATTTCAAACGCTCGAAAAAAACACGGCAAGTCTGTTGCCTTGGAGACGCCAAAATTATCTATTTTTCTAAGGACTCTTTTTTATATTAAAATGTGTTTGTTATGTGCACACATTTATGCATTTTATATGTGAGATCGATGTAGAAAGACGTAAGATAAGAGCATCCAGATTAGAAAAATAATAAACAATAATACAAAAATAAAATAAACCGTGCCAGCTAAAAGATGAATGGCATCTCGTGAAACTCTGAAGTATAAATTATTTTAATTGAAGATGTATGGAAAAGGCTTGTTAATTTTTAAGATGTCTGCCAATTATGTCAAAAACGAAGACCTTTAATAAAGAAGAACGGACACGAAACTCCATGGACATAGGACACATTTTTATTTCAGACTATTAGCTAATGCCTGCAACTTCGCCAGCGTGGATGTCAGTTTCGCGACCAAAAGTTATCTTTATTTCATAAAAAGTATACTATGTTACTTCTAATACCTCCAAGAATGTGTGTACGAAGTTTCATGATGATCGGTTTAGTAGTTTTTGCGTCAAAGCGTAAAAAACACACTTACATTCACCATATAATATTACTAATATTAGTAGAGATTAGGTAGGTACGTTATAAATCTACTAATTACGGGCCAGGCATAATAAAGCTCAAGGCATTATCTACGTTTAGCAATGGACTTTGAATGATTGGCTGATAAAAATAGCTCTCAATAATAATTAATGTAAAAAGACGCCTAATGAATCCAAGCAAGAGTCGCTTGTTCTTCTCATCATTGTGATCTATGCTATGTGTTGAAGTTTACTGGAGAATACCTGTTAACCATCAGGGAAATATTGAAAGAAGAATTGGTTTCAAATATCATAAAATTTTCTTAAAACATCCCGGTTCAGCTTGCGTACGGACACAAACAGTGCCTTTTCACGGCAAAACGTGACTTAGAAAAGTTATTTCGTCCCCGTAAGTTTATTAAGTGTTTCGTATTCATAAACTTTCACATTCATAAACGAGCATCACACCACCTCGAAAAACCACTTAAAAGAAAGTCAATTGCTAACAACTATTTTTCATTCAGAGCTATGAAAGGCCTTGGGCATTTTTACAACCTTTGTAAACAAGACCTATATAATTATACTCATGATATAACCGACACATCACCAATATAATATAAAAAAAAATATGATTCACATTTTCCACTACTCACCAGACGGTCATAATTTTTAGTATTGACGTTATCATATCGCCGAGATTAGCGTTCAGTTATAAAGCTAGGTTTGTCAGTCCTTTAGGCTGTTACCAAATCACCTGTACTAACTGACAGACAACATGGCTTTCCTCGGCAAGAACTACACTTTTGTGAAGCAGGAGAATTTCGACGCATTCCTGAAATCAGTCGGTATGTATTGGTTTTTAACCGACTTCTAAACAAAGAAGGAGGTTCTCAATTCGGATGTTTATATTTTTTTTTTATGTTTGTTCGGGCGTAACTCCGTCACTTGCTAACCGATTTGAAAAAAATCTTTTTTTGTTGGAAAGGGGTATACTTCCGAAATGGTCCCATAATTTTTTTATTGAAATCGGACAAGCGGTTTTTGAAAAATCAACAAAACTCAAAAAAACTACACTGTCCACGTTGACCCATGAACATGTGAACCACTAAAAAGTGAAAAATAAAAACTTTTTAACAAAAAATTTTGGTAGTCTGAATGATTTTTGAAATTTTGTCCACCTATTTTAATGGAACCCTAAATATATGTAAATAGTATCCCGCGGTGGTCTTGGTTAAATTCGGTGATTATCTGATGTTGATCGTCGGAGATGTACGATTAAAATTAGTTTCGAGAGTTGGTGGCAAAAAAACTACATAAATCAAACAAGCCAATGTCACCGACTTCAAAAGCTACAGTTATTTTCCGACGTATGTAATAGTGTTTTTGAAATTGCTTTGGTTTTTTTGCAAAATAGTTTTTATTTATCTTTGTGTAGAATTAATCAGTACCGTTTCGGAGGAGGTGAATTAAATGACTCTCTAGTTTTTTAATATGCCATTTTATTGGTACAAACAGAAAATAAAACAACCGCGCTTTAGGTGTCCCTTGTTTTACCTACTACGTAGCCCTGAAAAATGGCTCCTTTTAGTCGATGATTTTGGCCAAATTCAAAATATTTACCTAAAAGTCGATTTTATCATTTAGGTAACTTTCACCAATTTATTTCGTGTAATCAAATTAAAAATACACATGGAAAGCATTGCAAAATAATGATAAATTACATACAATTAATCGGATTATAAAATCGTTTAAAAAAGCTAAAAATCTAGCATCATTTGTGAGCGATTGATGGTTGCCATCGAATCGGATTTAAGTATTCTTGTGAAATTAATGTGGATGTTTAATAATATTTTTTTCTGCTTAACCACTCGGGGAAATATACACCATACACCTGATGTTACGTTACGTTCATAGCAAAATGTTGCCCATCTCATACAAGTCATACAAATACCCGTAGATGTATGACTTGTATGAAATGTCTGAAGAGAGTTCATCAAAGTTATAAGTAAAAAAATTGTCTTTGCCCCAGGTATCCCCGATGACAAGATCGCCAAGGTCTCGGGCTTCGCCCCTGACCAGAAGCTGGTGAAAGATGGAGACACCTACACATACATCACAGCTACTCCCGAGGGTCCTAAAGAACGCAAGTTCCAATCCGGAGTTGAGTTCGATGACGTCATTGGTGTGGAAAAGACCCCCGTAAGTATTAGTCATTTCTTTTTCTTTTTGGGCTTGTGAAATAAGAAAGAAAGAAAGAAAGAAAACATATTTATTTGGCACATGCCACAAATGCACACAACAAAGCAAAAATTTAAAAAAAAAAACTAAGAACTAAACACGAAATTGAGTGTGTATCTCACGGCTGCACCAAATAGGACCAGTTCAGCAAACTGCCGAGCAACTAGTACCCGACGCTGGTCTAACATAAATATCTAACATAACATAAATCAACAAATGACTCCTCCTGCTCTGGGCAGAGCGGTAGGGAGTGTCAGACTTCTACTGATTAAAAACCACCCATGTTCCTTCTTAGCCCTTCGTGTCGAGGCCGTTCGAAAGAGATACCGATCTCTTTCGAACAACCCGCAACCCCGACGGGAAGTATTAGTCATCGGTATTTTTTTTATTTTTAAAAGCTTTTATTTAATATTCATAATTTTACTGCATCGTTGGCCTAGTGGTCGCAAGCGCGACTGCTGAGCTTCAGGCTCTGGGTTCGGTTTCCGGTTCAGGCAGGTTTATCAATCAGGAATTCCTTAGTAGCAGCCACGGAGTCTGAATTTGTGCCCGGTTCATGGCAATAGGCTAAAATTTGTTGATTAGTAATATTTTAATAAATATAATTATTGTAATCTTCCACTTCATGACCATAGCTTATATTTATTTTGATCGATTATCCCCAGCAATAAATGCTTTATTTATTTATTATTTATTTATTTAAACTTCATGTACAAGAGTGGTACATATGCGCACTTAATGCCACAAGGCATTCTCTACCAGTTATCACACTAATATTATAAAGGCGAAAGTTTGTGAGTGTGTATGTTTGTTACTTCTTCACGTCTAAACGGGTGGAGCGATTTTAATTAAATTTGGTATGGAGTTAGCTGACACCCTGGACATAGGATAGTTTTTATCCCGATTTTATCTTTCTGTGGGATAATTTTCGAGTTGCAGCGGGCGAAGCCGCTGGCAACAGCTAGTTATTAATATTTCGCTGGCAAAACGAAGGACTGCTATAGATTACACCTCTGCCCAACCCTAAGGTTGTGAAGTGTGATACTATACCTATGTATGTGTATTGTGTACTCAAGATAATATTTTTCCCAGATCAAGTCCACATACGTGGTTGATGGCAACACGGTGACGCAGACCATCTCCGCCAACAATGATGATGGCAAGGGTTACTTTAAGAGGGAGTACAACGGTGATGACCTCGTTATTGTAAGTTCAGCTTCTTCTCATTCCTTCCTTCTTTTAGGGTTCTGTGCCTCAAAAGGAAAAAACGGAACCCTTATAGGATCACTCTTGTGTCGTCACCCCTTATCTCCCAAACTACTGATCCTAAAGTTTTGAAAAAAATACAGAAATTTGTTCAATACCTAATAGAGATTACAGGAAAACCTATAAGAAGTCTATGGTGCTAAAATAACATGGAAAATGTCTCAATATCAACTAAAATGATACGGAACTCTTCATGTGCAAGTCTGACTTGCATTTAAATGGCTCCATTCGCTCTGGGCGGAGCGCAAGGGAGTATCAAACTTCTACTGACTAAAATCCATCCATGTTCCTTCTTAGCCCTTTGTATTCCGGGCCGCGGTATCTCATTCGAACAACCCTTAAGATTGAACAAGCCAGTCATTCTTCCATACAAACTTATGAAGGTGATTACTCCTCTGTTTGACGGTGTAGGTTCAAAATTAAAAATTGTATCTACTGGTCTTATCATTATCTAGGTCTGTATGGAAGCAGAATTGGAAAAAAAATATTGATTTGGAAGTTATGAAAGTCAAAACTTTCATATTTTAGCACTGATTTTAACTCATCTTTGGGCGTAAATAAGTAACGTATATAGTATGAAAAAGAAAAAAGTGAAACCATACGGACATAGATTAGTTATTAAAAAATTTAAATAAGTTGATTTTGAACAGTTACATTCAATAGATTTTTCATGAAACCAAATATACCAAAGGTCTGCATAGAAAATTTCGCGCGCCCGTTTTAGTTGTGTCTCTTTCGCTCTATGCATTTCGCTCGTGATGTCGAATGAAATAGCATGCATTTTAGCCCCGCCCACCAACTAGTTCGTGCCGTTGGCTTGTTTACCCTTAACGCTGTTGTTGGAACTGCGTCTGAGAATGTCTCTTTGGTCTAGTAGTCGCTGGGTTTCGATTCCCTGGTCAGGCAAAGTTTTGGCATCAGGAATATCTCAGCTATGGTGTCTAAATGTGTGTCCGATTGAAGGCAATAGGCTCGCCTTGTATGGGGCTTAATAACTGACGAAATGTGGGTGAACTAATTATTGGGTACACCCACATTTCACGGTTATATTATGTTATGGTTCTGCGTATGATCTCGTGGCCTAAAAGTCTGACAACCAGTCTTTACCAAGGGGTATCATATTACCCAGTTTAACTGCCTCGTTGGTCTAGTAGTCGCACGCGCGACTGCTGTGCATGAGGTCCTGGGTTCGATTCCCGGGTCGGACAAAAAAGTGCTATTGGGTTTTTCATTAGAAATATCCCAGTAGTAGCCCGGAGTTTGGAAGTTGGCGGTATAATACCCCCGTGCCTCGGAAAGCACGTTAAGCCGTTGGTCCTGCGCCTGATCTCTCTCCGGTCGTGTCGGATTGCCGTCCCATCGGACTATGAGAGAAAAGGAACAGAGAGTGCACCTGTGCCTGCGCACACACTTGTGCACTATAATATCTCCTGCGCATCGGGCTAATAACCACTAAGATTTGACCGCAGAGGACTATTATTATTATTACCCAGTAGGGCCAGGCCAGGGCGTCTAAAATGGCCACTTTAGCTGATCATAACATTAATTGCGTTAATACCCTTAAAATGGTCACAGACGTAGTTACTATTATGAAAGGCCCGCTACGCTTTTTAACGCAATTCATATCATGATCTGCCCCAGCCCAGATAGGCAGTCGCTCCACGTAAAATAAGTACTGATATTCCGCTGAATTTCAGTAAGACTGGAAACCTAGGTACCCCAGTATTGTTGAGAAAACGGGGTGATATTATTATGTTATGTAATACAAACAAACTAATAATTTTCCATGAACGAACAGCTATACTTATTTATTATCTTCTTGGATTAACGGATTCATTTAATCGCACTTGTTTTCTACTTCACTTTTATTTATCTACCTACTTCTTGCGTGAAATTACACATAAGTTCACAAAAATGATAAGTGTGCTATCAAATTGATAACTATATTTTTTGCTATCTTATTTTTCCTCTATGAGACTTGAACACAGGCGAAATGTGAAATGAATGAATTTAATGAATGAATGTGGAATGAAATGAAGGGATTACAGGCATAATGTTATGTGTGTATAATTTTTTTTTGTTTTTTTTTTCAGACCATTACCTCAGACAAATGGGACGGTGTTGCCAAGAGGTTCTACAAGGCTACATAAGTTATTTTTTTTGTACGTTGTTTAAGTAGTAATTTATTTTTTGTAATAAACCCTTTTTTTGTAATTGATAACTTTTATTCCCTGCCTGGGTTGGTGTTTTCAAGCTCATGCGACCGTTATCTATCTAAGTCGCGAGATAATAGGCTTCTTTTGGGTAAGCTCGTTCCATCGTCATTTTTAATATTAGGGTATTTGTGTGTATGTGAGTTTAAATGTTTGTGAACGCCCCCACGACTCAGGAGATATTCCTAGAGTGGGCAACGTTTTAAAAAGAAATATGAATAAAAAGAACCTCGCTTTGTCAGTCTATTGATCACAAGGTGCAAGGGCGAGCGGTCGGTGGGTGTTGGATGATCTCTCCTCACGAGTAACGGAACGCCGAGATTGAACTCTTGCTCCGATCCTATCTTGCTGACAGCTGCAGTGATGGCGGCTTTGCGGGCTTTGTATTTTGCGGTAGGTAGCGATGTTGTTGCCAAGTCGTTCTTCACAGAATGAATAAGAATAATAAGTGAATGGAATTATGTATTTAGTAGGTATTTTTTAATTTATTTTTCATTACTCATACTCTGAAAGTAGGGCATAACATACCTGCGGACTCGGTTGAAAGTACTACTTTTCAGCCCTAGGGAGAATCACTTTCAACTGACGGCTGTCAAATTATTAAAAAAAAACAGGTCTATTTTCACTTTTTTATTGAACCATGTTCCAACTTTTTATAGAGCCACTAAACTACAGCGCGATTTAAAATAACTTACAGTTAACTTTAGAATATAATTATAATATGACTTTAATATAATTTATTTTTAACTATTTCTCTAAAATAACATTGATTTCGGAAAAATCTTTGCCATTTTTTTTAATGATGAACATGAATAATATTGGCTGTACCTACAGCTGGACGACAAGAGGACACAAAAAAAAAAAACAAATAAGCTGGAAAGCGACAATCCGATCAACGCTCATTTTTTCTTTAGCTAATAAATTTATGTTCTTATTTTTACTTTCCTCGTATTCCTACTGAAAAGCACAGTGTTTACCTCGGGTAAATTACTTATTTAGTCCCTCGAACTATTAGCGCCCTCAATACGTTACGGGCGCCAAACTCCGTCTCGGGACTAAATAAGTAACTTTCACCCCTTTTTTTTTCGTGGGTATGAAATCATCATCATCTTCCCCTCCCGCTCTTGGGCAGAGCGAAAGGGAGTGTCAGACTTCTACTGACTAAAAACCACCAGTGTTCCTTCTTAGCCCTTTATGTCGAGGCCGCGGTATCTTTGTGACCAACCCGCAGCCTCGACGGAAACTTTCACCCCTTGGATAACAATGTAGGTACTATTAAAGCTTGCCCCACACTAGAAATTTCTCTTGTATCGTGACCGTGGCGTGGGTGCGTTTATTTATAAACATTTAAAATCACATACAAAAACCCGACTGAAAAAACTGAAAAGCAAAAAAACAAGCACATTTTAAATTAAACAAAACTTGGAAGCAGGCGGGGTCCATTCTATTTTCATTTTTTCTTTTCATAATTTAATATTCAAATGAACCCCGCCTGCTTCCAAGTTTTGTTTAATTTAAAATGTGCTTGTTTTTTTGCTTTTCAGTTTTTTCAGTCGGGTTTTTTAGTTTTTTAACTATGTTTTTTATTTCCAACTTTTTAGTTCTTTTGTTTGTTCTTTTGTTGGTCGCGTAAAATTCTTCGCAAATGATATATTTAACTTGTGCTTGTTTATAGGATTTCTCATATTGAATTTCTTTTAAACATATAAGTGTTTTATATTTTTGTAATCACCTTTTAAAACCCTTCATTTTGATACCCTACTCGATGGTATTGAAATAAATTTTTTTTTTGAACTCCGCGATTGGGCCCCCAAAATCCACAATTTTTCTTTGTTTTTTAATTTTAATGTAGCCTATAACACTCGCGCCATCAAGTCGAATCTAACGACGTATATTTCATTCAAATCGGGTCATCCGTTTATGAGTTAAGAGAGAACAAAGAAACGGACATACATACATACATACTTACATACATACATACATACACGTCAAACACATAACCCTCCTTTTGGGCTTCGCCGCAGTCGGGTAACAAACAGCCAGACTTGGAACAACTATCTGTGTATTATGGGTTTACTGACTCAGAATTAAAATTTGCTTGAGTCACTTCCAAACAAATCTGAAATTCTGAGCAATTTTTTTAAACCTCAATCGATCTTAATTTTCAAAACCAATTCAATTAATCATAATTTCAACCACTTGGCCAAGATTTTTGTTCATAGTTTTATCATTTCCTACTGATTAGCTTCTGTTTATAAACATGTGACATCATGTGATCATGTGTGTGTATAATACTCGTAATATAATATTCCTAGCCTAATGCCTTGTTTATGATACTCCGTAGATGGTAGTATTGTGACCACTCATTTAAGGGTGCTTTTCCACCAGAGATGTGCTATGCAGCTATGCTGTGAAGATGTAATAGCAGATAGATTATATTATTATTATTTTTTTTTTTTTATTTTTTTTTTTTTATTATTATATTATTTTTATTAGCGTGTAGATTTATCTATAATATGTATGTATTTAGAAATATATAAGTATGTTTATCAGTTGTCTAGTACCCATAACACAAGCTCTGCTTAGCTTGGGACTAGATGGCGTTGTGTGATAGTTGTGGAATATTATATTATTATATTATTTATTTTATTTTAAAGCTGTGAAACTACATATGTGACCGTTTCCACTGATTCTATGCTATGTTTCGATAGTAGGGAAGATAGCATAGCAACACATTAGCACGCATCGATAGCTTTCCATATAAAAACGTAGCTTATCTGAGTCCGTTTCCATCAGTGCTAAGCTATGTGCACCAATGAATATGATTGGTGGATATCAAACGCATCCATAGCAACGTAGCATAGCATCTCTGGTGGAAAAGCACCCTTATACACGAGTTTCCTTCGTGCCTAGATCGTCATTATAAACGACAGTCAAAATGTCTTTCCTCGGCAAGAACTATATCTACACCAACAAGCAGGAGAATTTATATGAACTCTTGCCGCCTTATTACAAAACGTAGTTAAACCTGGTTTAACTTAGACTTGGTTTATCTCGCATGACGTCTCACTTCAATAATATTCAAAAGAAAGTGACAGCATGCGAGATAAACCAGGTCTAAGTTAAACCAGGTTTAACTACCTTTTGTAATAAGGCGGCTGAAGTTTATCGGTACGTACTAGATCTGAAAGTATTACTTAGTTTGATTTCTTTTTCTACAAATCGTGACTTACACCCGATGGGATTAGGCTTTCGTTTATCCTACTAATATTATAAATGCGAAAGTTTGTGTGAATGAATAGATCGATGTTTGCCACTCTTTCACGCAAAAACCACTGAATAGAATTGAATTAAAATTAGTAAACAGATAGTTTATAACGTGTTTAAAAAGATGAAATACTTTCTACTCCGGTAGTATGATCCCGTGGGACAATAATAATTACAGAACTCCATGTGGATGAAGCCGCGGGCAAAAGCTAGTTATAACAAAAGCTCAAACTTTTAATCCCTAGGTTAAACACTGAATTCTCATACTCTTCCCAAACATTGCCTTTTTTTTGTCGGGTTGGAAATCATTAAATGAAATCCGCTCTGTTCAGAGCGGTAAGGAGTGTCAGACTTCTACTGACTAAAAACCACCCATGTTCCTTCTTAGCTCTTTGTGTCGAGGCCGCGGTATCTCTTTCGAACAACCCGCAGCCCCGACGGGCGTCGGCTCTTACATGTTGCTGACACCTCTTTGAGGCGCGTGGAACACGAACACGCCGTCGACACGGCCTGTCGTCGTCATAAGCAAAATTGTGCAAAATTTCAAGCACCGAAACCAAGCGGCTTCGTTGTTTGGCAGATTTTGGACTTTTTGTCAATATTTTTATAGTATTTTTACATTCCGTATCGAAATACAAAAAAAAGAAAATTTATGCATACTCCTTAATATGATCAGTGTAAAATCTTATGGATATTTCCTAATTTAAGATTATGACTGTCTTCAAATCAGGTGTCCCTGAAGAAAAGATGGAACAATTCGTCAATTACATTGGTCACCAGAAGATAGTGAAGGATGGAGACACCTACACACGTATCATAGTAACACCTGATGGCGTCAAAGAGAAGAAATACCAGTCGGGCGTGGAGACTAATGAGATGCTTGGTTTCAAAAATAATCACATAATTTCGTGACTTGGAACTTATAAAAGTGTCATTGCAAACCTTCTTCCATCATCAGCCATAAGACGTTCACTGCTGGACAAAGGCCTCCCCCATAGCACGCCATAACGAACGGCAGCCAGCCATTTGCATCCACCGATTGCATATAATTTTAAACTTTTATTTCACTCAAGATCAGGTGTCATAATTCACTTTTAATAGTCACAAATTGCGGCAATTTGAGGTTCTAGAAGGGTTCTAGGTACCAAAGCCTTCTCCGAATTATTGCTGTACCGAAGATCCTGAATCAGGTCTTATACCGGCGATTAGTGATCTATCGATTGTTGAATGGTTGATGGGCACTAGACAATCGTTAATTACCCAAAGCAGAGTTCACATTCTTGATTTTTATAGACTGCGTCGTTGGTCGAGTGCTCAGAAGCGAAGTCTGGATTTGTGTCCGGTTGATGGCAATAAACTCGCCGCCTATTATATCTGACTATAAACATAACTGGCGAAATATGGGTGCCGTGTACCTAATACTAGGTACGCCTCTGCCAAACCTTTCGAGGATTGCAGGCGTGACGTTATTTTATAAAATAGGCAACAGGGTAATTTTAATTATTACAAAAAAAAACTTAGGATGCGTGAGCGAACGAAGCGAGCTGCAGACAAGGCATCCCGACTCACACAGGTCAGGCCCGGACCGCCCGAAGATTCTGGGGATATCGAAGTCCGAGTGAACGAGCGAAGTAACCGGACTAAAACGCCTTCTTAACCCTTTATGTTAAGATAAGATTAAGATTTATTTTCTCACCAAAATACATAAGTATAGTATACAAATTAATTAAGATTTGTGAACAATACAATGACATGTTTTTTGTTACTGTAGGAGACTGGGCACTAAGCTAGATGAAAGAAATGTATTTTTCTTTCCATTTCCCTTCGTGCTGAGAGAAAACGGAGCCCAGTGCAGTGTGGCTAAGTCTAGACGTTTGCTAATACAGGTTTATTGACTAAACAAAGCGGTTGTCTAAGATCTATCTTTTTCTACCTGAGAACCCGATTGGTACAAAGTGTTTACAAGCACTGGCTTTCCAAAACATAATTATTTCACCACTATTAATTAACGGGTTTTGACCAATAATCCTGATTCACCGATCACGGTGACAAAGCATTTATTTCGAGGTCAAAATTTTTGCTTCTGATGATAAAGGGTATCGTAATTATCCGACTGATTAGCTTCTGTTTATAAGCCTGTGTCGACCTATGTGTAATTATTACCTAGATCGTGTATTCAAACGGCAGTCAACATGTCTTTCATCGGCAAGAACTACACTTTTACTAACAAACAGGAGAGATTCGATGAATTCTTGAAGGTTGTCGGTACGTACTAGTTCTGGATTTATACAAATGTTTACTTTTCTATAGATATATTTTACATTTGCTTTGAAATTTAGCAGTACAGGCTATAAATTTTCAGTAGGGCCATGCGGAACCCACGGGTTTTACTATGGAACCAAAACTGGGGTTCTATACAGAATGGTGATGTTTGTATTTTTTAAAGTTATCAGGATCAGAGAATATCATAATAAATTAAAATCAGTAAGTTTTTTATCAGTATTTATTTTTGGATATCTACCGTGCATCATCAGTTTATTAAAAATAACTTCTTCCAATTAGGTGTCCCTGAAGAAAGAATCGAACTGCTTGTGAAGTTCGGTCCTCCCCAGAAACTGGTGAAGGATGGAGACTCCTACACATATATCACAGGAACACCCGAAGGTCCCCAGGAGACCAAATTCAAGTCCGGTGTGGAGTTTGATGATGTAATTGGCACCCAAAAGACTGCTGTAAGTAGAAGATTTTCGTATTTTACGACGATGTCTAAAAGCTTATGTACAAAGGCGAGCTTAACCCAGAATTGGGTTATTATACAATACTAAAGTCAATTTACAGTACCTATACCAAATTTATTTGTATGGACAACAATACATTTATTTATTTTATTAGCATGTCAACATCCTAGCACTAGATTTTTGTCTGTTAAATCAGGAATAACAGAGAATATCAAGAGTTACAAACCAATTTTTCAACTTTAACATGGTGCAACACATTTAAATTTTACACATCATAAATTAACTTCATTTTTCTACTTACAGATCAAGAATACATATACAGTCGATGGTAACACAGTCACACAGAAAATCACGGCGATTGGCAAGCCTGAACTTGGCACAGCCACCTTCAAGAGGGAATACAACGGTGACGACCTTGTTGTGGTGAGTAAAACTATCCTTTTAGCTTTCACACAATAGGAATCGATCTAACTCAAGCGTTTAGCACACTGAAGCAGAACAGAATCAGTATAAAATTATTCCTTCTGATAATTTACTGAATGATAATTTTCTGCCTAACCAATCTGCATCAATGTTTTCTGTGAAAACGAGCAGTCTAAGTAATTTCAACTCGTCTTTACGTAACATAGACCCTTGGATATCGCAGGGTGCTATGTAGGGACCATGTTACTTTATTAAATTTATGATCTTAACTAGTTCGTTTGAGTTCCACTTCTGAGGGGTCTTTCGAAAAAGAAGCATGCATGCATCATAAATGTATTTGTTTCTTTTTTATTTTTCAGACCATTACCACTGACAAATGGGACGGTGTTGCCAAGAGGTACTACAAAGCTGAATAAGTTATTATTTTAGTGTTACGTGTAGTTAATAATTTTAATAATTTATTTCTGTAATAATAAAGTAATTTTATACTTATAATAATTATTGTAAACTTTTTTTTCTTTCCAACCACAATTCCGAGAAAAACTGCCTTCTTTATCCGGACGCTATAAGAAAACGGTTGCCCATTATGTCATTTGCCGTAGTGACAATCGGTAGTATAGTCTAAACCTGCGTGAATCACTTAAAAAACCGTTTGCGTAACAAATTCTTTTCTAAAAATACTTATGAATGAAATAGCATTATCTTGTAGTTTTAATAAGATAAGATGGTCGGATAACCTAGTGAAGGTTGTAAGAAAAGTAGTACTCTTGATCCTACTCAACACACTGGTCGTTCACAATGATCATACTTACCACTAACTTCCAACTTCGAAGAAATTGCTAGTCGAACTTAGATGTGACGATGCTTAGGTAGAACAATAGATCTAATATGGAATTATGGATACCACATCACTCTCGGGAAAGTCTCACCAATTGACCACGAAATACACGATCAAGAGACACTGATTACGGATAAACTCAATTAGACCATTACAGGCACTTTTGAATGTCAGAAAAACAAAGAAAGCGTACCTACAGTTACAGTCACAAGGCATAATAACTCGTGAAAGAACCGTAGTTGCCCATTCCAAAGCACAGGTATCTATGGAGAAGAATGTGCAAAACTCTATGGACACTCTTATAAATCAAAATATTAGAAATACAAGTGGAGAACTGCTCAAGTCATGCCGTGCGACAGTTCTCGCTTTGGATGTAAACTATTGACAGAAGATCACGCCTTTTTCCATGAGGAGTTGGCAGAAACTAAATCACCTGCCATGAGTCTAACGACTATGATTTGTTTGGCAAACATGATAAATGAAGGGTACAAAACACATTTTTTTAATACAGTTCCTTGTATATTAGCATTGGAATATCGGGTTAATTCTGGTTGTGCAACATCTTGACCACGAGCTTTTGTTTCATGAGCCTTTTTGAAGCTCTAGACGCTCCTAAGTCGAAATGTTTGATCACTCTTTATTAAACCTGATTTAATATCACTATTTTAACTGCCCATCTGTCCTTCACAACTCGTTTAGTACTGGGTGGTCAAACTTTCGAACCACTGACTACTTAACGACTATCAAAGATGTTTTCAGAGGGACGGAGAAAACTCGGTTTGTAATGGGTTGTCGCCGTTCCACTGGCTATCCTAGACAAACGTGGCTTACCCCAAAAGGCGAGCCACTATTTTTATTTAACCACGACCTTTCGATTATGAGTCAAAAGATGACTCATAATCAAAATCAATAATTGTATGTTTTCGCAATATCGCATAAGCGTTTATGTATTTTTCTCTATATCTTTCTTTATCATTATTCTGCTGATTAGAGTATATTTATAAGACTGTGTTGGCCGATCTCTGGTAATCAATAAACAGCATAAAAACGACTGTAAAGATGTCTTTCATCGGCAAGAACTACACCTTCACCAACAAACAAGAGAAATTCGATGAATTCTTGAAGATTGTCGGTACGTACATGTTCTGAATATATTATTAATGTTTGATGTAGATATCATCTTTATGTAATAATTACTATAGATTTTGATCAGTGAATATCGTTAACAAATAAAGTCAGTGAACATTTTGATAAGTGGTATATTTTTAAATTGATCTCATGCAATAAGACTATGCGTTTATTCAAAATAATATCTTTGAATCAGGTGTCCCTGATGAAAAGATCGAACAGGTCGTGAAGTTTGGTCCTCCCATAAAACTCGTGAAGGATGGAGACACCTACACGTACATCACATTAACACCTGAGGGTCCGCAGGAGACTACATTTAAATCCGGTGTAGAATTTGATGACGTCATTGGTGGCCAAAAAACACCCGTAAGTAAAATAATTTCGTACCTAACTTAGAACGGAAATCGTTCTATCACAACTCTTCATTCATATTGTAGCCTTAAATAATCTTCCACAACCATTCTTCAATAGCTCATATAAAGTGCAAATAAACAGAAATACATTATTTAGGTACATCATAGTCTATTTCTAACAGCGATTGTGTTCTTCGATTCCATTCCGAAGTCGGGCAAAATGCTATTGGGTTTTCTATCAGGAACATCGCAATTGGAGCCACATATTTTAAATCCAAGCCCGATTGATGCATTAGGCTCGCTCTATATTACACAGGTCTTAAAGATAAGAAATATGACTATACTATTAGATACCCCTCGGCTCGGAGAATATGGGCGTCACGTTTATATCATGTTGTACTAATCACATTTATCTACCTGCAGGTCAAGAATACATACACGGTCGAAGGAAACACAGTAACACAGAAAGTCACGTCTATAAGCAATCCTGAACTAGGCACAGCCACCTTCAAGAGAGAATACAACGGTGACGAACTTGTTGTGGTAAGTAAAACTATTCGTATTGCTTCACTACTATTTAAATAAAGATACGACTTTAATTATGATTTCACCAAGAGTAAGTTTACTCTGACCTCATCTAGCTTTTACTTTCAAAATGATAATTTTGTTAAAGTTTCTGTATAAACTAATTAACAAAATAAACATCATCTTTCACTTATCGATCGAGCACAAGCATTTGATACACTGAAGCAGAAGAAAATCATACAACTCAAGTCTGAAAGTTACTAAGCACCTTTCCTTACTTTCTGTTTAAACAAACTTAGTGTCATTTTGAAAGAAGTTTTTACGAGTGGTGGTCTAAGGGGTGTCCCAGGGTGATATACTGAGACTATGATCTCCAATCAACTGATTTATTTGGATAGTCTTAGATTATGTATTTGACTTCGGGGCAATTAGTATTTTCAGGTCCTTCGTAGGAGTCTTAAGAGACAGTATAATTTTATTGTTTGTGTTTCATTAGAAAAATGTTTTTATTTTTTTCAGACCATTACCTACAGTACGTGGGACGGTGAGGCCAAGAGGTACTACAAAGTTGAATGAGTTAACATTAAAGTGTAACTAGTAGTTAATAATTTATTAATTTAATAAAACACTTTTATTTTTTATTGTTTTAATATTTTTACTTATTAATTTTATACTTTCCTATGGGAATTCCGAATTACCGGCAATACTTAGGAACCTCCGCCCAATTCAAACTGTATCAAGAAGAACTGCTTTCTGAATCTGGTAGTTATCCATTCACCATTCTCTTGGTCAATAGGCCAGTAATCAGTTGAGCTTACGAGAATCAGTAGAATTAAAAAAACTAAATCTTTGTTGACATTACGCTTGCCTGCTGCTAAACTGCGTAACGCATGCTCACAGTCAGCGGCGGACAATACGTTTGGTGTGAACGATGCCTTAGTATTGTGAAATTGTATTCCTATTGCTAAACATTTGTGTAATTTAAATCATCATCTGCCTGCCCTTGTTCTATTATATTTAGGGTCGATGCCAGACGTGTTCTTCTTCCAGTATTCTTACTCCTTTCTCGTTTATATCATTCTCCTTCCTCCTCACACAATCTATCCATCATTTGTTTGGTTTTCCTCTCCTTCTCTATCCCTTAATATTTATATTCATCACTTCGCAAACATGTGCTCTAAAAATAAACAATTATATTAAATTAAATCAATGACAAAACTGCATCATATGATCGACGTAGCAGATATCATTCATAAATGTTAGTACACATAAGATACATCGAAATCATTTTATGTTTGAAATGCCTAAGTATCAGGAGTACTTATCGTGTAGTCGTTTTAGCAAGATAAGAACGACTGACGGCCTTTTGATTGTCCACTCTCTCTTCCTTCACTTGCCCACTGGGTTTGCAATCCGACCCGAGGTACGAGGATATCGCACCGCAAGCTTCGAAAATCTAGGAGATATTACTCAGTTATAATACAATGCTGGTGGCTTCCACCAGATTCACACCATGGCGATGCTTGGGCTAGTCTGCAGATATTATGTGTTTCGTTTTCGGTCACGGTGCGGCGCGGCGGCGGCGGCCAGTCTCAGTGGGATTAGCCATCGGCACGGGAAATATTATAATTCAAAAGTATGTGTGCAGAAACAGACGCATTCTCTGTTCCTTTACTCTTATAGTCCAATGAGATGGGAATCTGACACGACCGAAGAGAGACCAATGGCTTGCTTTTCGGGGCACGTGGTGATCATACCGCCAACTTTCAAGCTCCGGAAAAACCGGTTTTTTTTCCGAACCAGAGATCGAACCCTGGACGCTCAGGCAGGAGTCACGCTTGCAACCAAGAGACACCAGACAGTTGATATAACATGGACAGGGAGGTCTGAGAACGACAGCAGACGTCTAGTTGATGTAGGTTAATGATGATCATAGATGATAAATAATCAGAAAATATTCAAATTGGTAACCTGATAAAACATCTATACATTTATATATAAGGTCCCATTAAAATAGGTGGATAAATTCGCGTTCAGTAGGTCTAACCAAAGATATATAAACAAAAAAAAAACATAAAGAAAGTGTTTTTTTTACTCAAAGTAATAAATTGCGCGCACTCTAGAACAATCTCATCCTTTATAATTATATGAGTAGGTACTTAAATGCGTTTTTCTTATTATTTTTTTTACCATCGTCCTTATTTTGGTGGTCTGAATGATTTCTGAAATTTTGTCCACCTATTTAAATGGGACCTTATATACTTACTAATATTATAAGTAGGTATACTATGGTAAAACTTTAGACCAGGTACTTACATAACTTGACTAGACCAGTTGTAAAACATGTCGTTTCCCTCACAATATTTTATCAAGCCTCGAGCCATGGCGCCAGTACCTACTCAGTTTTCGTACATTAATAAAATTAACTACTTATGATGACTAATATTTTAGCACACCTGATAATCACCAATCACGACATGTAAGCATTTATCTCTCAAAGTTTAATTGGGTACATTTTCTAACACGTTCGAACATGATGCAATACCAAATGTTGCTTTATCATAATCGGGTAGATTAGCTACTGTTTATAAGCCTGTGTTGGCCTATTTCTTTATTAGATTGCCAATAAAACGTCAGTCATCATGTCTTTCCTCGGTAGGACCTACAGTTTCGTGAAGCAGGAGAATTTCGACGGATTCCTGAAATCAGTCGGTATGTATTATTTCTAAATTATTATGATTAGAAAAGTGCAGTGCTTTTGAAAAGCAGTGATAGTCTGGCGATGTGACTGTCGGACTACAATCATCGGCACGATTCTTGAGCTCTGACGCACAAGTGAGTTATTGGGTCCCTTTGGTGGTATGAAGTGAGACGCGGGGGCGAGGAAAGTGCAGTGATTGGCCCGTAGCGCATCGCGTCATTATAGCCGTCACTCGGGATTTGTTCTATAATCCTGCTGGACTTACCTCACGACCAATAAATAATAAACGGGTGTGCGTTTTATTTGTCATAAAGTGTATGATGCGCACAGCGATCCCCACTCTTCCGCCGAGCGCTCAAGAACCGTGCCCATAGATAACAGAAACGTTATCTATGACCGTGCCGGTATCTGTACTAAGTCTTGAGTTCAAACCCATCACACGCACTTCTGATGTTTTGGCTGCATGTGCGTTTTGTATAATTATCACTTGCTTGGGGAAACCAGTATGCTTGAGATTTATTCTCAACAGCACGTAAAGTCAAGTCAGAGTCTCATGGGAAGTATAAAAGCAAGTCAGAGTCTCATGGGAAGTATAAAAGCAAGTCAGAGTCTCATGGGAAGTATAAAAGCAAGTCAGAGTCTCATGGGAAGTATAAAAGCAAGTCAGAGTCTCATGGGAAGTATAAAAGCAAGTCAGAGTCTCATGGGAAGTATAAAAGCAAGTCAGAGTCTCATGGGAAGTATAAAAGCAAGTCAGAGTCTCATGGGAAGTATAAAAGCAAGTCAGAGTCTCATGGGAAGTATAAAGTCAAGTCAGAGTCTCATGGGAAGTATAAAAGCAAGTCAGAGTCTCATGGGAAGTATAAAAGCAAGTCAGAGTCTCATGGGAAGTATAAAAACTCTGATACCAGATTAGGCACTAACCACACTGGAGATAAGAGATACCGCGGCCCCGGAAAACAATGGGCTACGAAGGAAAATCTGTGGCTTTTAGTCAGCAGAAATCTGACACTCCTTTCTGCCCCACCCAGAGCGGGAGGAGTCTTTTGATCATTACCCACCCTCCAAAAAAATACAAAAATGGTACTAACAACACGCTACAGATTAGTAATTTCTTTTGAATTATAATATTATGTTAGAAGTTCCTTTTGTGATTATTTAGCGATACCGTTTAATTGATTTGATTTTGGCGTTTGAAACTGGATTTGTACAGCGCATTATAATTATGTAAGGTACCGACTACCGATTTAAAAATCGACTCCAGTTTGGTTTGCTATCCATATCAGGCGATGTGGCCCAGCCTATGTAGATAGATAGATAATTACGTTGATTGATTGACATACATAACATCACGCCTGGAAATATCGAAGGAAAAGGTAGAGGTGTACCTAATAGTACACCCACAGTTTGCTAGTTAAGTTTAAGGCCGGGACTTCACCAAAGCGGAGACGAGAAAAGCGGAGAGGAAATTTGATGGAGTCCCGCTCTTAGTCCTATGTAATAGGGGGCGAGCCTATTGCTATATGGTTTACAAATTGTGGAGGGAGAACAAATAGTAGATATAGTGTAGTTATAGATTATAAGTAAGTTAGTTTTATGTAAAACTCATATCGATTAATTTTTCGTATTAAAATATTTGTTTTATACTGTCTGTTCCGTTA
Organism: Diarsia dahlii; assembly: GCA_949775195.1. Lineage (NCBI taxonomy): Eukaryota > Metazoa > Arthropoda > Insecta > Lepidoptera > Noctuidae > Diarsia > Diarsia dahlii. The sequence continues at coordinate 4,700,312 of OX459210.1, read as the reverse complement.
ATCCCACTGACAAACTGTGAATACGTTTTTGTGGGGCATTCCACTTTAGAGAATTTTTAGAACATTATTTTATAAATAAATAAATACATCAACTGATTTAATTTGATTGATAGATCGGTTGAAATAGGATTATATTATTTGTGGAAGTTTTAGTGAAAGATTAATCGTTGGTAAAGTTTGGCATTTTTTTAAATTCTTTCTCTCAGTGAAAGATAAAATCGTCGGAAAAGTTCTGTTTTAAAAATGTAACCTTAAAATATTTATTTTTGTGCTAGGTGTCCCTGAAGACAGGATTGAACAGATCTTAAAGTTCACTCCTGACCAAAAGCTGGTCAAGGATGGAGACACATACACGAACCATACAGCAACTCCGGCAGGTCCCAGTGAGACCAAGTTCAAGTCTGGTGTTGAGTTCGAAGACTATGTTGGTCCTGAGAAGTACCCTGTAAGTACTTTAGTATTTTGTTTCCAACGCAAGTTTAAAAGATGGTCTAAACTAGTAGTAGTCGTAGTTCTAATTTTATCAAGACCAGGAACTTTATTAACTAGGATCAATCGTCATTACAAGGTGGTGATTTTGACAATCGTTAAAAAGCGAAATTGATTCGGCAAAAAAAAATATGATCATAACATTACAGTAGACAGCTAAGTACTATATTTTAAATGCATTGTAAGAAAACATGTTTTTAATAATAGCACTACTGCTGAGCATGAGGTTCGATTCCCGTGTCGTGCAAAGTGTTATCGGGTCTGCATTTGTGCCCGGTGATTTCGATAGGCTTAAACATAATTGGTGAAATATAGGTCTACCATTACGCATACCTCTGCCTAACCCTTCGAGAATTACAGACGTGATGTTATGTTTTTTTTAATAGGTAATATTACTTGCATCGAAATATAACTATTGTCAATATGGTAAGGCTTTAAAACAAGGTTTGTACAATTTATAAGCTATTGCAGTAGGTAGCACTATGTGAAATATATTTTTTTTTCAGATGAAGAGCGTATGGACTGTCGACGGTAACACAGTGATTCAGAAGATCATTGGCAAGCCTGAACAGGGCACAGCCACCTTCCTTAAGGAATACAGCGGCGACGACCTCTTTGTGGTAAGTTCGATTTTGAATCATAGTTTTAACCACAAACAAACGATTTTACTAAAGCGAAAGAGAGACTGATTTACACGTATTAGTGTATTTTCACTAACGCCTGAATTTAATTTGTGAACAAATAAATTATTATTTAAATTTTGTAAAATTGCAAGACAGTTACTAGTTCTTAAGAGAATTTCCGTAGCATTCTCTCGCGAAAATCAGTAGGAGTGTCACAGGGTTCCATGTTAGGACCATTCCAGATTACAAACAAATCGGTGGGCTTGTTTCTTTTGTCCTCCTTTGGGTTCATTGCATTGGGTCTTTTACAAATACCCTTTCATTACGCATATTAGATTGTCAAGCTTATTATAAGGTTTAACATTTTTTTCTTGCTCCAAATGGGAATTTTGTATATTCACACTTAAGGTAGCTAAATTATTTATTTATCTTTTACAGACCATCACCTCGGACAAATGGGACGGCGTTTCAAAAAGGTTCTACAAGGCTGCATAATTTTATTTTTACTTCAATTTAGTCCATAGTTTAAAATATTTTAATTTATTGTGTAAGTAATAAAACATTTAATATTTAAAAATATTGAATATAATTTCTTCCTTAATTTATTCTTTTTTCAACGTGCCTCGCATAGCAAGCTAAGCTGTTGGTCCAGCCCCCGTAGCATGGCGATTCTATCTCTATTCTACCAAGAATAGACAAAGATTCTTCTGTACAATTTGACATGAAACCTTGCTACAATCTGTAATTTTGTCGATTCTTCCGTCGACAGCACCCGTTTCTTCGGTGGTCAGTCATTTGTAGATCGTTGGCAGTCGTTGCAGGTAATCAGTGGCCTGAAAGTCTGGCAACCAGTCTTTCCAAGGGGTACCGTATTGATCATCATCGTGATCATCACTGCATCCGAAAGACGTCCACAGCTGGACATAGGCCTCCCCAAGTGTCGCCATATTGACCGGTCCTGTATTACCCAATAGTAACTGAGTTGGGCATAGGCAGTCGCTTTATGTAAAATACTGTTATTCAGCTGCATCCGGTCAGACTACTCGTAGAAGCTAGTAAGAGTAAGAGAAAATAGTAGAAGTATGTAATAACTTAACTTCAGATGCCGACTGGATTATGAAAATAAATTCCGACAAATGCATAAATACTAGTTAACACTTTTTAACAAGTGACAACAGCGAGATTTGTTTTGTTTGAAAACCAGCCTCACCATTCCCAAAACTCCTGAAAGCCATAAAAATAATAATTAGTCGGCGATTACTATTTTTTTTTTGGTGGCTGGGAAATCATCAAATGACCCTCCCTCCCACTCTTGGCATAGTGGATGGAAGCGTCAGACTTATACTGACTAAAACCTTTTCTTGCTGCCTACTTAATATGTTCTAGGGTCTCGTAGCTAAATAATAATAGTCATGCAGGATTAAGCTATACTTACCGTGGTCGTTCCATGGATGGGGACCAGCCTTTACTTACCGAGGCTTCTCTGTGCCTCTGAAAACACGAAGCGCCAAAATAGCCCGCGAAGTTACAATTTTCTTAGTTTTTTTTTTTGCAATTTGCAGTGTCAGGCTGTATGTTTCAATGTCGAAAAATTCTAAATTCAGTTAATACTTAATTAATTTTACGAAAAAGATAAGCATCTTCCGAGCGTAACAATGGTCTCAACTGAATTGAAAATCTTGGTAGTCAGCATGTAGCCTGATGGTCTGTCAATCAGTCTTTCTTAAGGGTACATCGTATTATTCAGTTACTGGCCTGAGGAGGCCACAAATCCAGTTTCTTCTTCTTAGCCCAAAACTCAGACACGTGAAAACCGCTTCCTGATGCAGTAAATAGATCATCAAGTGCGCAGGTGATAGGGCATGCGGTGCAAGATGGAAGGTGGGCCTGCGTCTGAGGGGAGATGCCGCATGGGTACTGGAGGTCTGAGCGCTCGATGAACCCCCATCTGCAGAGATTATCTTTGCTGCGGTCGACTTCGGTTCGAAGTCGGCGGTTAAGCGATTTCCAAGTCAGGCACGGCAACGTTTCCCCAGATAAAAGTTTTTAATTCTATTGGAAGAGACATTAAGATTTATGACACACATCTTAGAGATACCTATGAATGGATAAACAAGAATAATGATCTTCCCAATTCCAAAGTACCAGGTCATAATATTTCGGTATGTCTATCTACAAAATCTGATCTCGGATAGATTACATTTCTTCAAAGTCACTCAAGACGTCCCGCCATCTTCTCGGGCTGTTTCGACCTTGGCACCCGAGTTCAGACATGACAGGCCCAGTACCATTCTAGTTTGGCAGCTGTATGAGCTACGTCAGCAATTTCTTTCACGTTTCTTGGATGAAGCCGGACAGAAGACAACATTCGTACCCGAGGCAGGCCCAAAAACACTGCCGTAACGATTTGGAGAAGGCAAACTTGGAAAGGCATGAAAAGACCTTTGCCCAGCTGAAAAACTGAGTAGACTGAACAAAAAAAAATAGGTTACCTACTTTCTTCAATGGACTCTAAACCTACTGATAAACAAGGCCCCTAAAATAAACATGACCTATAACTGATGATAAAGCAACATGACAAATCACGACACGTCAGCGATTCTTTTTCCATAAAAAATAATCATTTTTCGTCCATACGGTCATATTTTTTCTTATTACCTTTATCATATCGGGTAGATTAGCGGTCAGATATAAGCCTGGGTCGGCCGGTGTCTCGTCATTCGACTCAGTCCGTCAGATCGCCAACACAAACAACAAAAAACAACATGTCTTTCATCGGCAAAAACTACACCTTTGTCAAGCAGGAGAATTTCGATGGATTCCTTCGCGCAGTCGGTATGTGTTTTAAGAAATTTTAATAATACAGTGTAAACGAACCCTTTACGAAGGTACGTAAATCAAGCATTCATCAAACTAAGTAAGTTTACGCAAAAATTGCTGAGAAAGGACTTTTTTTTTGGGGTGAGAAATTATAAGGTTTTACCACAGGACTGAATGTAACGCACTCAAAACATTATGGTGATGGATGCATTGAATAGTAGGTACCTGTACTATTCTATGCATCCATCACCATAATGTTTGTTGTTTAAATGTAAAGTTATAAAATGAAAATCTTGATTCTAAAAAAAAACTGGTAACAAAAGATGAAAATTTGAACTCCAATATCGCCGCAACTAGAAGGTTCCCAGGTATGATCCAGACAAAAATGGTACCTAATCGTAATGATGGAGAGAACAACTGCCTTGCGGCTTCTTTAATGATTCGATATGTTTAGAGTCTTCTTCTTCTTCTTATCGTGTGGTAAGGTGGTAAGGTCTAACGACCATACACACCCTAGTGTCAGAGTTTCTAAACCACCGCAACGGCCTCTGACATGGTTTGACGACCGCATTTGGCGGCCGGGACCACCGGCTTATACGTGCCTTCCGAAGCACGGAACCATCTTTTTATCAGACAATCAGGTGATTCAAGCCTGCAATGTCCTAACCAAACTGGAAACAACTTTACAAAGTATGCTTCCCGTGGGAATCGAACCCACGACCACCGGGTCACAAGGCAAACGCCTAAACCACTCGACCACGGACATATGTAACATAATTATATAACATGTGACTGTTCCTAAATTACCCCAGGCTGATAAAATTTTAATTTTTCCTTGTGATATTAGTATAGGTACGTATACGACTAAACGTATTTAGACCCTTTATATTAAGGATTCTGGGCTGCATCACGTTGCCCGACCCGATATCGAATCCAAGAACTTAATACTCACTAGATGCGCAAAACAACGCAGTTTGTTCTCGATTTTTCTATCCGATTTTCTGAATATGTAGGCGCAGCTAGTCAATCAGTGGTTTAGATTAAAAGCAGTGATTTGGGTTTTAGTGAAGTTAAGAAAGATTAGAAAACTTGTTCGATTATTTATAAACGAACTGATAAGCACAATTCAATTAACCTGCTCACCGAAATACTCAAGAAGATAAAATCGGAATCATGAGCACGTTTTGCAGATTTTCATGACCTCAGTGCATGTGTACGTACAGGCGGGGCGTCGCGCGGCGCGTGCTGCGTTTTTAATTCAAACACATGGTGATGTACGAAAAAGTTAACGATTTCAATCGTCGATTTTACGAGAAGCTAGTTTCGCACGTTAGTTTAAAATGCAGTGTTTGTTGCGGTGGACCCGTCTCTCAGTAAATTAATAAAAAAGCACGAGACAAGCCTTCTGCACGCGCCAACCGCCGAGCGACGCCGCCCGTCTCCGTAAACGAGCTCTTAGGACTTCTTGTTCAATCCCCAGGTTGGACCCTAAGCCAACTATTAATAGGTTTTTCCGTTAGGAATTTGTTACCAGACTTGTGTCTAGACAAGCTCCTGGCGAAATTCGAATTTTCTTACGTTTTTTGCAATTTGCCGGTAGGTTGTTTGTTAAATAATTATAACAGGATTTGCGCAAGTTATAAATGTGACTTTACAGAGTAATAATGACTAAAATCACCAAAACAACCCTTTTAGTTCATATAATTTCCTTGAATGCCTTTTTCATCAAGTAGTCACAATATTCGAATTTCGTGGGTTCTGAAGGATTCACCTTAATTGAACATAACTGACAAAATGGGGTCGTACAACAGGTTTCCGTATAATCCACAGTATCATAACATCCTTTCCATTACTCCAGGCATCCCCGAAGACAAGATCGAACAGATCCTGAAGTTCAGCCCCGACCAGAAGCTGACCAAGGATGGAGACACCTACACCTACCACACTCGTGGGTTCGAGGGTCCCAAAGAGGTGAAGTTCCAATCTGGAGTCGAGTTCGATGATATCATCGGTGCTGAAAAGACCCCCGTAAGTATTTCAGATTATTTTTTGGAATAGACTTTGGCTAGAGAACAATTAGTTTTGCTAAAATTTTACACACAAAATTCAATTATAGGTACTTAAATTATGATTCTTGTTAAACCAATATGCATTGTTTAAAGACGTGTAAGTAATAGTAAAAATACGATTAAAAAAATGCACTTTATGAACACACGCTCAAGCTTCACCACACTTTTGCCTGCGCGATTACACGATGCACACAGTACATCCTGTATTAACATCAACATGATGTACCGTGTGCACCGTGTAATCGCGGTGAAGCTAACTATGGTGAAGCCTGTGCGTGTGGTTGGCCCATATAAGTAAAGACCTATAGAGTGTAATTAATACGAGAGGTCGACAAACCGATGTGCGACAAACTGCACTGCGATACATCACAGTTCGAATGCACGCAAGTGCGGCAAACTAAAAGCGCGATATCACTCTAGTGCAACAAACGCTTCTGCGACAGTAGTTCGACAGCAATCATATCACTAACGCAACACATATTTGTTTCAGATCAAGACCACCTACGTTGTCGACGGCAACACAGTGACGCAGACCATCACCGCAGCCCAGGGTAACGCTACCTTCAAGAGGGAGTACTCTGGTGACGACCTTGTTGTGGTAAGTTCATAATCTGGGTGCCACATGTCTGTAGTGCTAGGCAACTGGACTTATCCCAGTTATATACGTCCCTGTGTGCCTATTGGCCTTGTTCTGTTCTGTCTCCTGGTGATATGGAGGGTTCTGTCTCCTGCTGCAAGTGGAAATTATGTTTTTCTTACTCCTCCACTATTCTTTTCTGATTAATTTCGTTGCGGGATCCAAGACTAGCTCTCAGAATATGCAAGTTAAAGTGGCAATGGGCGGGCCACATCGCTCGAAGAACCGACAACCGATGGGGTAGGAAGGTTCTCGAGTGGCGACCACGAACCGGTAAACGCAGCGTTGGTAGGCCTCCCACCAGGTGGACCGACGACATCGTGAGAGTCGCGGGCAACCAGTGGATCCAAACGGCAGGCTGCCGTCCGTTATGGCGTTCTATGGGGGAGGCCTTTGTCCAGCAGTGGACGTCTTATGGTGACGATGATGATGATGATCCAAGACAGTCTGTTACAAATCGTTTCTCTGCGACTTCGTCGAGCTTCATTGTTGATTCTGGCTAACAGGAGTTACAGTGGTTTGGGAATAGTGTGGCGGGCTTGTCACAAATAATTTAAAAAAAGTTCGTGATCTTTTATGACATAACCTCAGATCAAATAACAGCGACATAACAATAGTAGCTGGGCGACCGAGCTCTGTTTGGCTGAAAATTGATGGCACGGTTGAACGATTGGACTGCTTTTCGATTCCTGCTTGGAACAAATATTTTGTATGGCCTACAGATAGTTGTTCCGGGTCTGGGTATTTGTGTATGTGAGTTTAAATGTTTGTAAACGCATCCATGATACAGGAGAAATTCCTAATGTGGGGCAACGTTAAAAAAAAAATTGAGAAGTCAAATTTATTAATTTATTTACTCGAGTAGAAAATAAAATTGCTATAACTAAAGTGAGGTCATGTCATGCTAGTAGTAATGTATTACTTGAAGTGTCGCCTTGTGTACAAGCAGATGATACATATACTACAGGCACAGAAAGTGATAAACAAACCCCGATACAACGAGTATACCTACATTCGAGTTAGTTTTGAATAGTAGGTTGAAAATTAAATAATAGTTTCATTGCCTACTTACCTAAATGTACAAAGATAAAAATAATAACATAATTGATTGATTATATTATTATTTACAATTTCACTTTATTATCGTCATTAAATAAACGAATTAATTTTATCGATGATTAAACACGTACAATTATTGATTAATATTTTATCTCGTCACCTCATTTCACGCCAATTCTGAATGAGAAACATGAAAATGATCATTGCCAAAAATAAATATTAAGTACGTGGGTAGGTAGGTATATTCACGAGCAACAATATGTATTTTGGCAAAATTCGAACTCGAATTTAGGGGGTCAGGTAATACTTGATTAGGGGTCAGGTAATACTTGGCTTCAACTCCGCGTAACCGACATTGCCGAATACCGCGAATTCAAAGTCTGTGCCCAGTATTATTCGACCTCTATTCTCACACCACTTTCCCTCTTATTCTTTATATTAGGGGATACTGGGCACAGACTGTATATACGCGGTATTTGACAATGTTAGTTACGCGGATTTGGACTATCAACGACGATATGACATTCTTTATGATAATCATCATCATCATAATTCTCTTATCCCAATTAATTTGGGGTCGGCGCAGCATGTCTTCTTCTTCCACACTTCTCTGTTTCTCGTCATCTCGTGAGACACCTCCTTTCTTACCATAATATAATTCTTAACACAGTTCATCCATCGTTTCTTTGGTCTTCCTCTACGCCTAAACCTCCATAATTATGGATCCAAAATATTAGTTTCATTACCTAGCATGAGACTGAATGACTGAAGTCAATACAGTAGGCATAAATTAGTTCTAAACGTTGCTAAGTGTATACATATTGGTGCTACTGACTGTACTTTGAGTAACTTATCAAAATATCAATTTATTATCTATCAGACCATTACTGTTAACAGCGAAATATACTTTGGTAATACTATCAACCGATATCCACTGATATCATTAAATATCTTGTAATCACTTTTTTACCCGACTACGGCAAAGCCAAAAGGAAGGGTAATGATTTTGGCAGTCTATGTATGTATGTATTATAAATTGTACAACTTCTATAAGCATGCGGAGTTTACCTTTAAGTGATTATTGCACTGTTGCATTTAAATTTTTGCATGTTACATTTACCATAAAACCTGTGTAAATAATCGTTGGTGAACCAATAAAATAAATAAATAAATGTATGTTCCACCGTAGCGCTTAAACAACTGAACGGATTTTAATAAATGAGGTGTCAATAGATTTGTAAGAATAGCCCGGGTGAAATAGGCTATATAAATTTTATAAATTCTCATTATGACGGATTTTAAATGTCAAAAACTTACCTCAAAAAATATTAAATTAAGATAATCATAACATGTTTGATATCAAATGAAAGGTCTTGGCGAGCACATTACAAATATGTATATCATATTACAGTTTTAGTCAATATATAATACGTTTAGATTACGGTCAAACAGTTCTTGCGGTCTAGTCTGTGTTATTTACTCGTATTATGTAAATTAATGTTCCGTATGGTGTCGGACGCAAAGAATAGCACCATCCCCTATCTTCCCGTGGGTGTCGTAAGAGGCGACTAAGGGATGTACCAGAGAATGGGCAGCAGCGTTCTCTGTGCTTTTTGTGACCGTACTGCGATCGCCAACCCGCCTGCCAAGCGTGGCGATTATGGCAAACCCCACCCTAAGCAAAAATTACACTTAGGGGAGGCCTATGTCCAGCAGTGGACGTCTTTCGGCTGAAATGATGATGATGATGATGATTATGTAAATAACAAACCAATATTTTATTCATAGTCGGGTTTTAGATTTTTAAACTGAAATTACAGTATATATTTTATCTTTAATTAAAGACTTGTTTTTACTTTTAAGTATCACACAAGATAATTTATAATATGGGTTAGTGCACATTAATTTCACCAGTTATATAAGTACCATGAAGTAGGGGCGAGCCTATTGTCATCAACAGGGCTCAAAACGAAACTCCGGATTACTAATGAACAAATTTCTGATAGAAAAACAGAGAATCGCTTCACTCGGCCTGGGAATTGAACCTAGGACCTCATAGAGAGCAGTAGAGCTTGCGACCAATATATAATAGGCTAGCGACCCGCCTCGGCTTTGCACGGGTGCAATGTAAACTACATTTAAATATTCCGCTTAAATCATCAATCTATCTATTGCTGCCAACTGCATTAAAATCCGTTGCGCAGTTTATTAAAGATCTAAGCGCACATACAGCGGGAGCGACTTGGTTTTAAACTATTTAAAGATGATAAATATAATTGTTTTTCTTTCTTTGTTTCAGACCATCACTGGTAACAAATTCGATGGAGTTTCCAAGAGGTACTACAAAGCTGCATAATTTAATGATTAGTTAATAATATTTTAATTTATATTAATTTGTAATAAATACTATTAATAACTATTTATATTTTTTTTGTTATTTACCTTGAAGAGCTTGAGGCTAAATAGTAACAGCCGCTCGGGTCAATCTTTAGATTAAGCCGCGCTTGCCTCGGTAGGTTCGTGAAAAACATGCTAAGCGGACTATGGTCCCGGCTGGCATTTGTTGACCTTTGACAATCACTACAGATAAACAGTTGCCCGAAAGTGTGACAGCCAGTCTTACCAAGGAGTATCGTATTACCGAGTATTACAAACTGGGTTAAAGAGGTCAGATAGGCTACTCCAGGAAAAATCTGATATTCAGCTGCATCCAGTAAGACTCGAAGCCGACCCCTACATGGTTGATTCGTATAGAAGAACGTTCGTTAAGTCTACTAATAAGAGCCTATGCTACCTCAAATTAGCAACTCTATTTGTGGTGGTTCAAACTTCGTTTGAAATACTGTTAGAATAAAGTTCTAATCAGCTTGCACTACAAAGCGGTTTTTATTCTGCGGCCGAATAATGCGAAATTAGTGGTATTTTGCGATTTACAAAAAAACTATTGATTGGACTTAAAAAGTAAAACACTATGATTTTAATATGTTTCTTGTAGAATTATTTGGTTAGAAAATAACACACGGACAGTGCTGTCTTATTTGACCCTAAGGTTGACTGGTAAAGTGGTAAAGAATGCCTTGTGGCATTAAGTCCGCCTATGTACCACTCTTGTGCATGAAGTTTAAATAAATAAATAAATAAAAATCAGAACGATGACATGTATTTTAGACTTTAGTATGGTTTTTACTCGTTAAAAGAAATTTTTAGAGAAATCTTCGTGATTTTTTTCAATCGAGCAAAGTTAGTTGTATTATGTTTTCACAACACTGTGTTACTAGCAAATATCCTGAAGAATATCATATATTTTTTCTGATTTTGTTTGCTGCAGTGAATCATATACTTTTACGCATTATAAAAGTAGTTAAAAAACCAAAAAACCCGACTGAAAAAACTGAAAAACGAAAAACAAGCACATTTTAAATTAAACAAAACTTGGAAGCGGGCGGGGTTCTATTTTATTTAGTTCTATTTTTTTCATTTCTTAATTTAATATTCAAATGAACCCCGCCCGCTTCCAAGTTTTGTTTAATTTAAAATGTGCTTGTTTTTCGTTTTTCAGTTTTTTCAGTCGGGTTTTTTGGTTTTTTAACTACTTTTTTTATTTCCAACTTTTTAGTTCTTTTGTGTTTGTTCTTTCATTGGTCGCGTAAAATTCTTCGCAGATGATTTAACTTTAGTGCTTGTTTATAGGATTTGTCACTTTGAATTTTATTAAACATATAAGTGTTATATATTTTTGTAATCTCCTTTTAAAACCCTTTATTTTGATACCCTACTCGATGGTATTGGAAAAAAAAAAATTTTTTAACTCCGCGTTTTGGCCCCCAAAATCCACAATTTTTCTTTGTTTTTTAATTTTAATGTAGCCTATAACACTTGCGCCATCAAGACGAATCTAACGACGTATATTTCATTCAAATCCCTTCATCCGTTTAGGAGTTATGAGGGAACAAAGAAACGGACATACATACATACATACATACACGTCAAAGTCATAACCCTCCTTTTGGGCTTCGCCGCAGTCGGGTAAAAACTTGCGTTTGACGTCTGTTAGCCGCTTAAATCCTAGAATTTTTCGCGAATTCCCAGTGTAGTCTCTCAGTTCACACGCACATGAATAAGCTAGGCAGATGATGAAAGCAGTCTTATAAGGACTGCAATCGATCACCATCACCACGCTTTATTTTAGTCGGTGATTGATCCGAACCGAGGCGATGACGTGACCTTGCTTAAAAGTGTGCGTTTCAGCACGGAGCTTAGATTCACAGACAGAATCACGAAACGACTCGAGATGAAACGATACTCTCTGACATACCTACATTTATTGGGTCCATATTGGCTCACCTAAAGTTCTTTACCCGAAATTGTTCTTCCTAACGATTTGTAATCCGAATGATCACTCTTCCTTAACTTTTTCATCCTAAAGTTTTCATTCATACTATTTGTAGTGCTACCAGCGATGTTCATAACACTCATGTTTCCGAAAATTGTAATTCATAATATCATTATTGTAAATATATTTAAACTCCTACTGTTTTTTATCATAACGCTTTTATTCCTAAACATAATTACCATAATATTTTCACTCACACAACTGTTCATAATAGTTCGTTTCACTGATTTTTTTCTTAAATGAATGAAATTCAGGTCAGAGTGTCGTCTTGGGGGCACTATGAAAAAAATACTTAGAAAAATTTCGCGACCAATTTCGAGGTAGCGCTCGCCGGCCGCTGCCGCGGCATCGCTCGCTTCGCTCGCTCGGCTCGCACGTAGTTGGTCACAGTTCTAACCTAACCTAACCTATGGATACCTTTGCATAGTATATAAGGTCCCATTAAAATAGGTGGACTAAAATTAACACAGCGTTCAGTATGTCTAACCAAAGATATCGAAACAATAAAAACACTAAATAAAGTGTTTTTTTTTTACTTAAAATAATAAATTGCCGGCACTCTAGAAAAAACTCATCCTGTATGGGTAGGTACTTAAATGCGTTTTTCTTATTATTATTTTTTACCATCGTCCTTATTTTGGTGGTCTGAATGATTTCTAAAATTTTGTCCACCTATTTAATGGGACATTATGTAATACTGATTATTATGTATAAAAAGAAATCTAAACAAAAAAGAAATGACTTTGAATAATAGTGTAAAAGATGGTTATAGTGTTTAGAAAATATAGGAAAACAAATAAAAGTGTAATAGATGTTTATTGCTACTGACATTATGAAGTTGAATGCTTCGGAATATGAACATTAGAGACAGAGTAGTTAGGAATTGCGATTGTTAGGATAAAAAATGTTAGGAAGAACATTTTCGGATTTCCAATTATCGGAGTTGAAAATTTAGGTGAACTTTGGCGCACCCACATATAATACATAGGTACTTGAATAAACTCACGCCCTTTTTTCATGGGCGTAGGTCCTTACATATCATTTTCATACTTAAATAAACTCACGCCCTCTTCTCATGGGGGTAGGCAGTCTAGGCAGCAACTAAAGAACGCTACGTGCTACCACAGTATAAGTATGGTGCTACGATCCCTACATACTCCTTTTACCTCGTCCACGTTCACACATCGGGTCATACCGGCACACCGTCGGTTGTCATTACTACGCACCTGTCCTTTCTGGAGAACTGCACCAATAAACGGTGGATATTTCGTGCAGTGGTGGATCGATCCCCGCACGGAACAAATATTTGTATGGCCTACAGATAGTTGTTTTGGGTCTGGGTGTTTGGTTTGTTTAAGTGAGTTCAAGTGTTTGTAATCGCACCCACGATACAGGAGTAATTCTAGTGTGGGGCAACGATAAAAAAAAATATATTTTTAAGCTTAAATCCGAATGAGGAGATGAATCTCTTCAATAGGTATAGGTATAGGTACGAAACAGAAAAAAAATAGTATTATTGAAGAAAAAGATGGAGAATAAATCAAGATCATACTCAATACTCTGGCACATCGAGTTGTATGTCCTGCTAGCTCTTATCATTACGAGTTTTTACGATATATGCAATGTAATTCATAAAACATACATAGCTACATAAACTCACACCCTTTTCCCATGGGGGAAGGCAGAATCATAGAACGCCACCTGCTATAATTCTCACATAGGTACTCCATTTGCCTCATTCACGTTCATAACATCTGGTCTACCTGTCCTTTTTGAAGCATCCCACCTTTATGGTCAGTGACTGTGTATATCGTTCTGGGGCGTCCCCTCCTGGCGTTGCAATTTAAATCTCCCAAGTAAATTCCTTTTGATAGTCGCCTTACACTCATCCTCTCCACGTGACCAAAATAATCATCTCAGTATTACATGCATTGCAATTCCATGTTATTAGTTATTGTGGTATTGAATTCGTTTTTATCAATATCAAACAATCCAGAAATGAATTGAGGTTACAGTGACATGCAATCTCGGCGCTAAACGTAAATAGATGGTTACTATGGGGTTATGATAAGTTTACACCTTTATTTGTACTTTCAGCAGCACCAATATGTATGCGCTTAGTAACGTCTCTTATGGCCGTATATACAGAAAGAAAACTGGTAGCCAGCGCCGATCTACCAGCGCGTATAGGAACCGGTCCATGCAGATAACCGGCGCTGGCATTTATATGAACAAGCGCCGATAAGCGCCGAACGTCGCTGAGCTGAGTACCTACGGTCGGCGACGTTTCAGCGCTGCCGCGCTGGTAGATCGGCGCCGGCTACAGATCTTATCTTATCTTTTTTCTTTTAGGTTTCCGCACTTAGTCCTTAAGGTGGACCATTGTGCGTTAGCCGTGGCGGCCGATTATTCCAACCAGCCCACCTCCCTCCAGAAACAGATCAGACTTCCCGGTCTCCTCAGGGCATCCGCAAGGGATCGTGGTGTTCCCAGGGTCTCCTCACGAATCTTGGTAACGCCTGTGCACTCAAGGAGCACATGCGCCACAGTTTCCTCCGCCTCCATGCATGCCCTGCACAGGGGACTGTCAGTGATTCCTAGGGTGTGGAAGTGTTTATTCAGTGAACAATGTCCGGTGATGGTCCCCGCCACCAGGCGCAGGCTATCTCTGTCCAGGCGCAGAAGGCGCCTGGTCAGTTTTATATCCAGGGATGGCATAGCTTCCTTGGATTGCCTACATCCTGGTGTCGAGCTCCACCGGCTACCAGATTTATTTATTTAAACTTCATGCACAAGAGTGGTACATAGGTGGACTTAATGCCACAAGGATTTCTTTCTTTATATGGCCTAAGAGCACTTTTCGCCTACTGTCCCTATTTATTTCATTTTCATGTTTAGTATCGAAACTAATTTTGAAACTTTTTTTGCAATCTATATTCCATCTATAGGTATAATTATTACTTAAACCTATAATAGGAAATAAAAAGATATGTTCTGACTGACTGACAGACTCATCAACGCCCAACCCAAACCGTTGGGCCTAGAAAGCTGAAATTCTGCACAGAGGTTTTCTTTATAATGTAGACTAGGAAAAACTCCTAGTTCCAATCGCTATTTCACGAGATATTTGCGTTATATACTTTGCCATGAGTTTACACTAGGTATACTTACATGCTCGAGACTGTACTACATCGCATCGTATCACTGAACCGATTTCTTATCGGTGATGACCACACCTCGTGATTTCTTTGCCGGTGTATTTACGATTAGATTTATTTTCAAGTGGGTTGGTTACTAACTAGTTTTTAGGGTCCCGTGTCTCGAAAGAAAAACAGAACCCTTGTCAGCTACATAGACATCTATGGATATTCGCAAATAAATTATAAAAGCATGTGTAGGGAAGGCCAGAGCAAAAGGGAAATAAAAGCTTCTATTTGAACAGATTTAAGCATGATTTATTTACTAAGTTTAGAACATCAAAATAAGCACAGAATAAAAGCTACAGCATAACATTTAAGTACCAGTTTATTGTAAAAGTTCACTGTACTTACACAGGTATTTTAGAGCTCCTTACACTTTCAAAGTTCAGAAAAGAATGTCCCGCTGAAATGGCGCCTTGGACCTTTTAAAACCCTCTGTACCACAGACTGCAATAGTCAACTGTCATTCCAGTAACCATTGGCGCCATTTTAGCATTTCAACTCAATCAAAAAACTTATTTATTCAAAACAATTCTCTAATTTATAAAAAATACTGTAAATATCTTAAAACTATTTATAAATGTATTTAAATAGCTAACACATATGTATGTCAATTTATTTGTTTTTCAGTCAAACTTAACATTACGCCTGTAATCCCAGAAGGGTTAGGCAGAGGTGTACGTAATACGATACCCACATTACGCCAATTATGTTTAAGTTCCATGTAGGTAATAGGGGGGCAGCCAATTGCCATCAACCAGGCCAACATCCAGGCTCCGTGGCTGCTACTCTGATGGAAAACACAATAACACTTTGCCCGACTCGGGAACTCCAGGACCTCATGCTTTCGACTCCATGTAGTCACCGAAGCACATAATCTGTGACCGAAGTTCAGATTTGCGCTCAACTTCATGCCAAGAAGTTCGAGACTGTCGGTAACTTGTACAGACGCACTCCGGAAAGTAGGAGCCAGATTGAACGGACTCCTTTTGGCGTTGAACAGGCAGACTTGTGTTTTGGTGGCGTTGAAATCAACCAGATTCTCTTCACCCCACTTGGAGACAACACTTAAGGTTGAAGTTCGCTCTACCATGACCTCTCTTAATGAACGAACTTCATTACTGCTGGCTTTTTCGCTGAATGTATAACTCTCCATGACAGTGCTGCCATCTGGAACTATACCAGGAACAATAGTATTGTTTCGTGGGCCTACTACACGCACACACTTCACCACAGTCCGGGCCTGCGCGTGCTTACCTCACGAAAAAACTGAACGCTCCCGGCGCTACCACACGCTCAGTGAAGTACGCGCAGGCCTCATTTTTGTCAAAATCGTCGTCGTGTAAACAACGTTTCCCAGTGAAGAACTATTTCTTTAATCCTTCGATGCAGGCAGGGATTTATATAGACTTAAAAATTCAGTTAAAAAGTCGCGATCATACGTACGTAGGTCTGCCATTTTTTAAATGACATTTTTGATGTACGACAAAACGTACCTCATCGACCGACGACTAGCCTCGACTGCGGTGTGAGCACTGAACGCCCAACCACACGCACAGAAAAGTACGCGCAGGCCGGGCTCGCATCTAGCAAGTCGAATATCGTTCAAGCCGCGCTCAGGCCGCGCCGTGGGGTTTGCGCGGGGTAATTGTTTTCCCAACCACACGCACAGTGTTCCGCGTTCAAGCCAGTTTGCGCAAGTAAACCCATGGGGAAGTGTGAGCGTGTGGTAGGCGCATAGACGCTCGCTGCGCTCGCGAATACATCCTCTCGCGTTTCTACAAAAATAGCCAGAGTGCCTTCTATTCTCAATCTTATATGAATTAAAAGAATCTAATTTGTCCGAAGACGTTAAAAAGTAGTAACTAATAGTGGTTAACTCATCCCCTTCACCCCTTCTTACCAAATTCCTGGCTACGGCCCTATGTGACCCGCTCCAAAATCGTAGGCTAGAACCACCAACTCCCACTTGGAAAATTTTCGGCTGACTGTGCCCACAACCTTATTTGAGGGCTAGATCCGCGCCTGGGCGCATAGTACCATGTCGCAGGGGCTCGTGTAAGTTAGGACCGCCTTTTCTAACTAGAGGGCGTTGTACATTTACGTCACGATTGTGAATCGCGGTGTTAAGATTCTCCGCCGTTGAATGACCCTCGCGCGATACTGTAATTAAAATTAAATCATACATACCTGGCATAGGGAAAATCGTGATCAAATGGGCGGTTCCCCAGGGCGAGGCCTTTGACCTTTCCATTGCACTGCGGGGTTGACCCTTGCGATAACCCCTAACACTGTTTCAAACAGTTGCATAATGAAACATCTCGAGAAGCGCATTACTACGCGTCAAACTCACGGTAATATCCTCGTGTAATTTTTGGTAGTGGGGACTGCGTACGCGCCGTCCCCTCAGAATTACTAGACAGAAGAAATGGAGGCGTTCTTTGAAACTCCTCCATCCAAAATTGTGTAGCCTGCATAGTCCTTAATTCATAGAGTATACCGTTTCAATGGCGCGGCCATGAGGTTTTAGTCTTACAGCTCCTAAAATATAAACCTAGGATTTGTTTTTGTATTTTTTTGAAATTTGACATATTCAAAGCTAGGTTTTACAAGAAACTCCAGACCTCTACGATGCTTTTTCAGTGAGATATCGGCGATAACGTGGTTTTCACCGTTTCGATGGCGCGGCCATGGGTGTTTTAGTTGTACAGCTCCTAAAATATAAACCTAGGATTTTTTTCTACATTTTTACAAATTTTTTACATATTCGATCTGTTATTTACCTAAGTTTCAGGTCTCTGCAACGCTTAGTTTTAAAGATCTCCGTGGCCGCGCGGTTCTCCGCGTTTCGATGGCGCGGCCACGCTTAAACCCTTCCAACTTTGTAACCATAATTTTGACAAATTTATGGTTTTGGGAATCAACTTTTACAAACTTTTACATAATTTTGGCATAGTTTTATTAAAAAAAAAACGTCATGGCCGCGCGGTCGAAACGCACACTAGCCGTCATCATAGCGGCTAGTACCTACTAGGTGCAGCCGCACATCGGTGGATAAACTTAGGTGTCGCGAGGGCGTGTTGGATTTCTTTTCATAGTAAATTCTGGTTATCTCCAGGTTTACAATGTGATTTGTTTTATAATAATAATATAGGATTGTACTGCTTCGCTTTGATGTGAAGAGAAATCTCCCCGCCTCACGATATAACAGTGACACTCACCGATACGGATCCCCTCCGACCCTCTTATCTTCGGTCCGCAAGGGCACCGAAGTGTTATTAATATACCATCAATCCATCCAACTTCTCAGGTGCAACTAGGATATCTGTAAGTTTAAGTACCCATGAATCTTTGGGTTAAGTATTACCTATCTGTTTTAATTGGTAAAGCTATTTATAGCAGTTTTTCAATTGCAATATCTATGATGAAGTTTACTTTAGATTCTCATCAATAGTGTTTGTGACACCTATGTGCTAATCAGATACTGGATTCTTTCCACGTCTGCAGAAGCACGCATTCCAGATCGACTTCGGCCCATCGCCTCTTCGTCTGAAATGCTCCCCTTGTATATTACCTATATAATATATATGATATAGTGTAATTAAACGTCCGTCGACGTTATGCGCCCGTCGGCACATTTAGTAGGCAGTGGGGTTCAAGAGGATTTATAAGAGAAGGCTTGCCCAAGACCCTTCCTATAAACCCCAAGCGCTTTTACGTCCGGTCAAGCAGCTCGCGTGCGGTCGCTGTTGTGCTCCTCTCAGCCCAACGCTGAAGGCATGACCAACACTTTTAAGTTTAGGTGTCTCAAATTGTTCGAGTAGGTACGAGGTACAAGTACCTCCATACAATATATAATATGCATTAACTATATTACTTAGACTAACAGATAAATAGTACTTAGCTTTCCAGGTGGCGCGTATCACGGGTGACAAGAATCCACATAATTATGATCTTCTTGCACTGAATTTACTTCACTTTAAATTACATTAGCTACTCAGACTGAATATGTTATAGTGACCATTTGAGCGGGAATAGCGGCGTCGTTTTGGTAGCGTCAAGTTGTCAATACTGATTTAGTGTTGCTATTACATTAGTGCTGTGCAATTATTATATTTACATTTTGTAGGTTTGGAACATCGCGATTTCATTTTTCGCGACATTAGGTGTATCCTATTTATCATCGGCTAGAACTAAGTTTTCAATCCAGTTGAGCATTTTTGTATTATATTTTGTTCTGATTATATTCCTGTCCGTTTGACACATAATGTATGTTCTTACGATTTCTATTACTGTAAAATTAAATAAAAAATGTTAACTATAATAAAAGTGGTACGGGACCATTACTATGCGACTCCAACTCGCACTTAGCCGTTTTTTTTTCTTTTTATTGTGGTTACAAACTAACAAAAACGGTAAGGTGTGTACAGATTAAATTCTCGATTATTTATAGTAGTAAGTAGGGCACTATGGATAGATATCGTATTGGTATAGTTAACTAGAATTGTTTGAAATGTGTACGAGAAACTTACCCAAGTGGTACCTAAACCTTGATCCACTCTTCAGAGTTCTATTTATACAAGTCGTGTTAGTTTCCTTACAGCCCCTGTTTAGGAGCCTAAGCTACCTCAAATTAGCAACTCTATTTGTGGTGGTTCAAACTTCGTTTGAAATACTGTTAGAATGAAGTTCTAATCAGCTTGCACTAAAAAGCGGTTGTTGCGTCTTTCGCTGCGGCCGAATAGTGCGAAATTAGTGGTATTTTGCGATTTACAAAAAAACTATTGATTGGACTAAAAAAGTAAAACACTATAGATTTTAGTATGTTGCTTGTAGAATTATTTGGCAAAAAAATCAGAACGATGACATGTATTTTAGTATGGTTTTTCTTTTTACTCGTTGAAAGAAATTTTTAGTGGTATCTTCGTGACTTTTTTCTATCGAGCAAAGTTAGTTGTATTATGTTTTCACAACACTATGTCACTAGCATAATATCCTGAAGAATATCATGTTTTTCTGATTTTGTTTATTGCAGTGAATCATATACTTTTACGCATTATAAAACTTGCGTTTTACGTCTGTTACGCCCAAATACTCAAACGTCACTCAATTTTAAGTTGCACTTAAATGTCGTTCTGTCTTTGTTACTTTAACACAGAGTGACAGAGATAACAGGAGTTTTGAGGGATACTTATAATTGAGTGACGTTTGAGTATTTGGGCGTTATGTGGAAATTATGTGTTTCCTACTTCACCGCTATTCTTTTCTGATTAATTTCGTTGCGGGATCCAAGACAGTTATATTGTTTCTCAGGGACTTCGTCGAGCTTCATTGTCTTGGCGCTTTTCTGGTGGTCGCTACACTGTTGATTCTGGCTTTCAGGCGTTGCAGTGGTTTGGGAATATTGTGGCGGGCTTGTTAAACTTACTACTAGTAAGAACTGGATTATAAAAATCATTCCTTAGCGCTCAATTTCGTTGCAATTCTTTGACTCCTAATAAAAATATAAAATGAAGAAAGAAATAAAACATTTTGATTAATATCAAGTCCTTTTAATTTGAAGTAACGTTTATTTACAATATTTACAGGATTTTCCTTCACTTAATTACTATTTTAAAGGTGGCCAAAACAAGCTGACTTCGTTATGGGCAGATTCGGGAACCCACTTCAAATATTCGTTGAGAAGGACTGAAAGAAAAACAAAATTAATAGTTTAATAAGTTATCCTTAAGTTAGTGTAAGTTATCATCATATTCTGCCGAGCCTTTTTCCAATTATGTCAGGTTCACTAACAGTATTTTAATGGAAATCGTAGCTCTGATATCTGTAAGTTTAAGTACCCATGAATCTTTGGGTTAAGTATTACCTATCTGTTTTAATTGGTAAAGCTATTTATAGCAGTTTTTCAATTGCAATATCTATGATGAAGTTTACTTTAGATTCTCATCAATAGTGTTTGTGACACCTATGTGCTAATCAGATACTGGATTCTTTCCACGTCTGCAGAAGCACGCATTCCAGATCGACTTCGGCCCATCGCCTCTTCGTCTGAAATGCTCCCCTTGTATATTACCTATATAATATATATGATATAGTGTAATTAAACGTCCGTCGACGTTATGCGCCCGTCGGCACATTTACGTAGGCAGTGGGGTTCAAGAGGATTTATAAGAGAAGGCTTGCCCAAGACCCTTCCTATAAACCCCAAGCGCTTTTACGTCCGGACAAGCAGCTCGCGTGCGGTCGCTGTTGTGCTCCTCTCAGCCCAACGCTGAAGGCACGACCAACCCTTTTAAGTTTAGGTGTCTCAAATTGTTCGAGTAGGTACGAGGTACAGTCGAAACACTTAATAAGTATACATTTTGCAATGTGTGAGTGAAGTTATAGTTATACGCACACACACTAAGTAAATCGAGTGAACTATGTTTCTAATAGTGTGCGTTATGTGCGTATAAGTCAAAACTGGCCTACCGCAGGCCGACTTTACATCACGCACTTATCGGTAACTTTTATTAATATTGTGTGGGTATACGTATTAAACATACACGGGTAAAAATTCAAGAAACGGGCTCACAGTGAAGGAATATGACCCAATATTTTAGATACATCTAGTAGAACGTCCGTGGCAGAGTGGTGTAAGCGCTTGACATAGTTATTAGTCTACGCTCGGTGTCGTGAGTTCGATCCCCACTGAGGAGTTCAGTTTTACTGTTTTTTACCTTTTTTTACTTTTTGTTTTATAAAATTAAGTTTGTGACCAATAAAATCACTTAAACAAAAAAGTAGAAAGGTAATTAAATAAAAACAATAAAATAATTTGTTTTATTTTTATTTATTAGTTAGACAATTTATTTGTTGCTTAAGGATGGACGTAAATAATTTATTGAAGTAGGGTGGTATCTAAATTGAATCGAAAGTAAAATTAGCTGGGAAGTGAATCAACATGTTAGAGGTAGTAAGAAATTATGGCAACTTCTATCTGCATAACAATAACATCACTTCACCAGACTTTTAACAATACGAATTGTTGTTTAAAACAGAGGAATACAGCAAGTTGTTTATGTAATTATTATTATTATTATTAATATTTAAAATAAATTCTACTAATTTAGTTATTACATTCATTATAATTATCTTTCACCACCTTTTCTCCATAATATTTCACGCCCATCCTTATTCAACTTAAAAGTTTTTTCGTCGCTACAAATCACCACATTGTTCTTCCAATCAAAATTAAAATAATTATGACCTAGCGAACTGTAGTCGGCGTCGTCGATGCG
Source organism: Diarsia dahlii (assembly GCA_949775195.1). Lineage (NCBI taxonomy): Eukaryota > Metazoa > Arthropoda > Insecta > Lepidoptera > Noctuidae > Diarsia > Diarsia dahlii. The sequence goes on along the minus strand of OX459210.1, from coordinate 4,677,742 downwards.
CAATGGACTGGACAGTAAAATCTTCCGCGCTGGCTTGCTGCAGCAACCAGCAGAACGCAGGTGATTTCTCACCGTTTGTAAGCACACATTGTGTGCTGTAGCTGTGACGCGTGTTGGCAATCTGAATGAACTAGCTTTGTGCTTTGCCACGATGTCATGGTGTCGAGCTGATGAATTCGCTTTTGATTTTGGCCCACGTCGAAGATTTTCCACGTCTCCAGAATCCGCATATCGGTAGACCCATAATTGCTCGGTTCTTCTCTGTGAATATAAAACAAAACAGTATTTAAAATACCTACTTCTACTAAAATACTTATGATAATAGTTATTTTACAGTAAATAGTAATATTTATGTATACTTAAAAAATAAAATTATGCTTTCATATAGGTATATATAATGAATGTTATTTATATACAATAATTATATAAAACACTTTTAAAAATATACGTATTATATACCTTAAACTATTAGCAAACAAAATGGGCTATTATAACAATTAATGGTTAATGCACTTTAGTTAACTTAATGTATACCTATCTATTAAATGATGAAATAATATTAATTTGGTTTATATGTAACTATAATTATATACCATATATAAACTATAATACATACACACTTCTATATACACCAAATTAATATTATTTATTTTCAATAATCATTATGCATAGATACACTACAAGTTAAAATACTTTTAGATATGGTTTAAATATACATTAGCAAACCAAAATGGGCTGATATAACAATGTTAATGCACTAAAGTTACGTTAATTTTATTAATTCCTACGTAAACATAAAAGTTATAGCTGTTACCAATGATATTCTAGTAAGTTACTTACCGATATCATTAAGCGCCTTGCAATTTCACTAATAAATAAGGTTTGCTCATGCAAAAGAACGATTTCTGCCTTTTTAACGTTGTTTAATGATGCATGTTTGGATCCACAGAAATAAATTACAAACGAATATATCTAGAGTAATTCTGTGTTATCAGTAAACTAAGTAATGCAAATAATCGTAGATTGACCACTAAGACTGCAATTTTTATAAATGAAGGTGTTTGAAAACAATTTAATTTTTAAATTGTCGGTAGTTAGTTTATAAGCAGCCGAAATAAAATGGACTGAGAGTGTCGTAGTTCTCAAACGTTGCAAACTTCATAACTCATCCATGAACGGGATTGAATCGATAAAGATTCTACTTTAAATAATGTTTTAACAAAATAATGATTACAAAAAGAAAAGCAGCACCCGTGGTTTGATCTTACGACTCCTCGTTCGTTAACCAAAGGTGTTAACTATTGTGCCAAGATTGCTATAGTTGCATTTGCGAAATATTATATCTGATTCAGTGACAAATGAATGATTACTATATAATGGTAGGTATATGGTATTATTGATTTGCCGCACGCACACTAATAAAGACAGAGCTCGCTTGCTTTACTCAGTGTTTGTGTGGCATAACTATTTCACACATGTAAAGTGTAAACTCATTAGCTAGTGTGCGTGATGTATACTTAGATAGCTGTGCAGACTGTACAAGTACCTCCATACAATATATAATATGCATTAACTATATTACTTAGACTAACAGATAAATAGTACTTAGCTTTCCAGGTGGCGCGTATCACGGGTGACAAGAATCCACATAATTATGATCTTCTTGCACTGAATTTACTTCACTTTAAATTACATTAGCTACTCAGACTGAATATGTTATAGTGACCATTTGAGCGGGAATAGCGGCGTCGTTTTGGTAGCGTCAAGTTGTCAATACTGATTTAGTGTTGCTATTACATTAGTGCTGTGCAATTATTATATTGTTGGCTCAAAGTCACGCCATCAGCCAGTAGCCGTCCGGTCAACGTACGGTCGTCGTGCGGCAACCGACAGAAGTTCATAAAACGAGGCGAGCGGCGTTGCAACGGTCACTTTTTGCTTGGACGGCGCTCGGAAAGGACTTGCTACCCGACTATTATCGTGTGCTTCGCTATTTTTGGTTTATGTTTTTGCTCGTGTACTGATTATTCCATTTTGCTAGTGCTATTTCTATTTGATTATTGTTTAAAATGTTTGTCGTGATATTTTTGTAAAAGTGTAATCTAAACGATATTAAACATTGTTTATTTTGATCACGTATTTCACTTCTGATTCCTAACATCAGAAGTGGGATAAAGATCGTTTTCGCCCACAAGTTAAAAACTAGTTTTCAGGCTTTTAATTTTAGATAAAAGCCGGTAGTAGTTAGCAATGGATAGATCGAGTTGTTCGCGTTCAAAAACTAGTGCCTCTCGTTCTAAGCGATCTTGTAGCCACCATAAGCGGAGTGGAAGGTCACGTACGTAGCAAGTTTCGGGATCCGATCGCCGTTCCAAGCGCGAACGCGATTGTCGTAGGAGCCGCGTGAGGACGCGAAGTCCTGTGTAACCGCTCTCGCGGTTGAGGCGACGCTCCGGACAGGATTGTTGGTTTACTTTCGTTCCTGATACAAGTAAGATCGAACCATTAAATTTTAATATTTCGTTGATTTATTAGTCGCAAGCGCGACTACTGAGCATGAAGGTTCTGGGTTCGATTCCCGGGTCGGGCAAAGTGTTATTTTCTGGATTTGTGCCCTGTTGGTGACAATGGGCTCACCCCTATTACATGGTTAAGCTTATGTCTTAACATAATTGGCGAAATGTGGGTATACTGGGTACCTGTGCCTAACCCTTCGGGGATTGCAGGCGTGATGTTATGTGTGTGTTTATAAGGTCACTGGGGTGATTGGCAATGCCTCGGACGCATTGGTGGTTATTTACATGGTTAAGCTTATGTCTTAACATAGCTGGCGAAATGTGGGTATACTGGGTACCTCTGCCTAACCCTTCGGGGATTACAGGCGTGATGTTATGTGTGTGTTTATAAGGTCACTGGGGTGATTGGCAATGCCTCGGACGCATTGGTGGTTATTTACATGGTGGTGCTAATACGTCGCTTAACGATTGGTTGACCAATAACAGCACGTGGACTCATTTTAAACACGAATTTCGGTCATTGTGTCCGCGTGAAGTCGATATGGTCACTGTGCTATAGGTAATGACGTTATGAGTACAAGTATCTGTATGACCTAGTTAGTTTTTTTTCAAAGTCGGGTACTTGTGTAAGTGAGTTTAAAATATTTGTGAAGGTACCCACGATACAGGAGAAATTCCTGGTGTGGGGCAACGTTGTGATTTGTGGTATATCTGATGCTAATCAAAATACAGTCAAAAGTCTTGTTTTCCGTATATTTGAAACCCAAAAGTGCAGTTGTTGGCAAATCAAACTTAAATAATCATGGTCTGCGTAAATGCAAACCCCTACGCAATATGATCAGTTGACTTGTTTTCGTGTGAAGACGTAGGCCGTATACAGGTGCACTGTAAAGTCTGATAAGTTTTGCTTTATTAAAGAAGTAAGTTGCCTAATACACATGATAGGCTAAGAAGGATGCCAATGAGTTACGTATCAGTTGATGCTTATAAGAATTTTGATGAAGTAAAGTTGTGGTTGCAAGCCAAGAGATTCTATCGGCTGTATTGTGTTAGACAGTACCAGTAATTATTGTGTAGTCGTAGTCCGATTAAAATTGAAGGTTTTTGAGGAAACTCGAGTAGACAGTGGGTGTGTTTGTTGTATTTTGTGCGTTTAGCTCTGGTTGAGGTCAGGGTCCGGAAAGACCGTAGTGTGAAGTCAAATGGTGATACACACGGGAGATCGACTTGTTTACTAGTCAGTTAGAGATCTGTAGTTTTACTCGATGATTTTTGTGAACCTGGCATTTTTTTGACGCAATAATGTTTTTAAGATTGATTTAAACGACAATGGTACATGACCCAGGGTGGTTGATTGTTGTATTTTCGATAATTTCCAGTTTAGCCACGTTTGATTTTATCAACGAGAGTGGGACCTAATTGATGTTTGGTCAGGAGTGACCGAGTGGAACAAAATTCTGTCGTAGATTTGTCTCTTTGCGAAGTAACCATTAGGTACATAAGAACGTGTGGTTTGGTCAAGCGCGTGGCCTCAGCTGCGTGTGTGAAAGTCTGTGTGATACGCTAACAATGTGTCTATGTCAACAGCCACTGAGGGGTATGCAAACTTGGAGCCTATGCCTACAGTGTGTGTGGAAGTCGACATCTGAGGGGTATGCAAACTTGGAGCCTATGCCTACAGTGTGTGTGGAAGTCGACATCTGAGGGGTAGGTATGCAAACTTGGAGCCTATGCCTACAGTGTGTGTGGAAGTCGACATCTGAGGGGTATGCAAACTTGGAGCCTATGCCTACAGTGTGTGTGGAAGTCGACATCTGAGGGGTATGCAAACTTGGAGCCTATGCCTACAGTGTTGTGGAAGAAGTCTGTGTGATATGCTAACAATGTGCTTATACATCCCTATGTGCCTATTGGTATTCTTGTCTGACAAGTTTTGTTTGGTGAATGTTTCTTTGAATTTTATTCTCGACTTGAATGTTCCTAATGAATGAGATTACTCTCTTGTTGTACTACTCGGTTAGAGAGCCTTGGTGTTAAAGGTTTTACTCGATGATTTCAGCAGTTTTTGTTGCAATAGAATTTTTAAGGTTGGTGTGAACGACTATGGTATAATGATGACTCAAGGTAGTTGAGTGTTGTATTTTCGATAATTTCCAGTACATTTGATTTAATTAATGAGAGTCGAATTTGGTGCCACCCAATGGAACTAAAGTTTGGTCAGGAGTGATCGAGCGGAACAAAATTCTGTTGTAATTGTAAATTTGTTTGTTTGCAGAGTACCTAACCATTACACAAGGATGTGTGGCGTGTGTTTGGACGCAACGCTGCTTGGCCTTAGCAGTGGTTACCAGGGCTTTGCCACAGTGACGCCGTGAACGTGCACGGCGCTGCAAGGCGACTGCGCGCCCTACTGGCGTTGCTGAGCGCGTCGCTGCAGGCCGAGCGCCTCGCTGCAGGCCGAGCGCCTCGCTGCTGCAGGCCGAGCGCCTCGCTGCAGGCCGAGCGCCTCGCTGCTGCAGGCCGAGCGCCTCGCTGCAGGCCGAGCGCCTCGCTGCTGCAGGCCGAGCGCCTCGCTGCAGGCCGAGCGCCTCGCTGCTGCAGGCCGAGCGCCTCGCTGCAGGCCGAGCGCCTCGCTGCTGCAGGCCGAGCGCCTCGCTGCAGGCCGAGCGCCTCGCTGCAGGCCGACTGTGCGCCCTACTGGCGTGTACAGCGCGTGGCTCCAGGCTGCCAGCACGCTACTGGCGTGTACAGCGCGCCGCTCTGGGCTGCCAGCGCGCTACTGACGTGTTAAGCGCGTCGCTCCAGGCTGCCAGCGCGCCCAACAGGCGCAGTTGTGTGCGGCACTCCACGGTGCCAGCGCGCCCTACAGGCGCAGTTGTGTGCGGCACTCCACGGTGCCAGCGCGCCCTACAGGCGCAGTTGTGTGCGGCACTCCACGGTGCCAGCGCGCCCTACAGGCGCAGTTGTGTGCGGCACTCCACGGTGCCAGCGCGCCCTACAGGCGCAGTTGTGTGCGGCACTCCACGGTGCCAGCGCGCCCTACAGGCGCAGTTGTGTGCGGCACTCCACGGTGCCAGCGCGCCCTACAGGCGCAGTTGTGTGCGGCACTCCACGGTGCCAGCGCGCCCTACAGGCGCAGTTGTGTGCGGCACTCCACGGTGCCAGCGCGCCCTACAGGCGCAGTTGTGTGCGGCACTCCACGGTGCCAGCACGCCCCACTGGCGTTGTGAGACACGCAATCAAGGAGACAGCGAAGACTCAGCCGCCTTGTTGGAAGCTGACGAGGACGTCAGAGCGTCAGGAGAGGCCGTGTTGGCTCAAAGTCACGCCATCAGCCAGTAGCCGTCCGGTCAACGTACGGTCGTCGTGCGGCAACCGACAGAAGTTCATAAAACGAGGCGAGCGGCGTTGCAACGGTCACTTTTTGCTTGGACGGCGCTCGGAAAGGACTTGCTACCCGACTATTATCGTGTGCTTCGCTATTTTTGGTTTATGTTTTTGCTCGTGTACTGATTATTCCATTTTGCTAGTGCTATTTCTATTTGATTATTGTTTAAAATGTTTGTCGTGATATTTTTGTAAAAGTGTAATCTAAACGATATTAAACATTGTTTATTTTGATCACGTATTTCACTTCTGATTCCTAACAATATTTACATTTTGTAGGTTTGGAACATCGCGATTTCATTTTTCGCGACATTAGGTGTATCCTATTTATCATCGGCTAGAACTAAGTTTTCAATCCAGTTGAGCATTTTTGTATTATATTTTGTTCTGATTATATTCCTGTCCGTTTGACACAGGGCTGTATTTTAGTCAATCAGCATTTTTTTTCAAATAATGTATGTTCTAACGATTTCTATTACTGTAAAATTAAATAAAAAATGTTAACTATAATAAAAGTGGTACGGGACCATTACTATGCGACTCCAACTCGCACTTAGCCGTTTTTTTTTCTTTTTATTGTGGTTACAAACTAACAAAAACGGTAAGGTGTGTACAGATTAAATTCTCGATTATTTATAGTAGTAAGTAGGGCACTATAAAGATAAATGCTTTTTAGGGCACTATGGATAGATATCGTATTGGTATAGTTAACTAGAATTGTTTGAAATGTGTACGAGAAACTTACCCAAGTGGTACCTAAACCTTGATCCACTCTTCAGAGTTCTATTTATACAAGTCGTGTTAGTTTCCTTACAGCCCCTGTTTAGGAGCCTAAGCTACCTCAAATTAGCAACTCTATTTGTGGTGGTTCAAACTTCGTTTGAAATACTGTTAGAATGAAGTTCTAATCAGCTTGCACTAAAAAGCGGTTGTTACGTCTTTCGCTGCGGCCGAATAGTGCGAAATTAGTGGTATTTTGCGATTTACAAAAATAACTATTGATTGGTCTAAAAAAGTAAAACACTATAGATTTTAGTATGTTGCTTGTAGAATTATTTGGCAAAAAAATCAGAACGATGACATGTATTTTAGTATGGTTTTTCTTTTTACTCGTTGAAAGAAATTTTTAGTGGTATCTTCGTGACTTTTTTCTATCGAGCAAAGTTAGTTGTATTATGTTTTCACAACACTATGTCACTAGCATAATATCCTGAAGAATATCATGTTTTTCTGATTTTGTTTATTGCAGTGAATCATATACTTTTACGCATTATAAAACTTGCGTTTTACGTCTGTTACGCCCAAATACTCAAACGTCACTCAATTTTAAGTTGCACTTAAATGTCGTTCTGTCTTTGTTACTTTAACACAGAGTGACAGAGATAACAGGAGTTTTGAGGGATACTTATAATTGAGTGACGTTTGAGTATTTGGGCGTTAGCCGCATAAAAGTGGAAATTATGTGTTTCCTACTCCACCGCTATTCTTTTCTGATTAATTTCGTTGCGGGATCCAAGACAGTTAAATTGTTTCTCAGGGACTTCGTCGAGCTTCATTGTCTTGGCGCTTTTCTGGTGGTCGCTACACTGTTGATTCTGGCTTTCAGGCGTTGCAGTGGTTTGGGAATATTGTGGCGGGCTTGTTAAACTTACTACTAGTAAGAACTGGATTATAAAAATCATTCCTTAGCGCTCAATTTCGTTGCAATTCTTTGACTCCTAATAAAAATATAAAATGAAGAAAGAAATAAAACATTTTGATTAATATCAAGTCCTTTTAATTTGAAGTAACGTTTATTTACAATATTTACAGGATTTTCCTTCACTTAATTACTATTTTAAAGGTGGCCAAAACAAGCTGACTTCGTTATGGGCAGATTCGGGAACCCACTTCAAATATTCGTTGAGAAGGACTGAAAGAAAAACAAAATTAATAGTTTAATAAGTTATCCTTAAGTTAGTGTAAGTTATCATCATATTCTGCCGAGCCTTTTTCCAATTATGTCAGGTTCACTAACAGTATTTTAATGGAAATCGTAGCTCTAACTGATTACATATTTAATGATTACTTATACTTATGCCGTCACTTAGTGACCATTAAAGCTATCTGAGTGTGGCAGTTAGTGTCTAGTTCTCGGATTAGAACTTTAAAATTTTGTAGTGTCAGCGGTTTTTGAGTAATCTTGGAAAAACCAGCAACAAAATTTTTGGTTTACGGGCGTGGAAACAAAACAATGGATAGAGTGGTTTTCGAGGTTTTAGAATATAATATATCAAGTTATTGTATACATTGGCTAAAATATAGTTATACTAGCTTTTGCCAGCGGCTTTGCCCGCGTGAAAATGACGTTTTCCTTACAAACTTTCATCCCCTATTTAACTTACATACGGGTTGATTTTCGAAAAATCCTTCCTTATTCCTTGTCTACATTATAAAGGGAACCTCTGTGCTAAATTTGAGCTTTCTAGGTCCAAGGGTTTGGGCTGGGCATTGATGAGTCAGTCAGTCAGTCAGGACTTCTCTTTTTATTTATATAGATAGATAGATTTGTTGAAGGTGTCGGAAAAAAATAAGCCGTCTAATAAAATGATCAGTCCAAGCCAAAAAATATACTTACAAGAACTATTATCTTCCCAAATACTCTTCAATGCGTCTCTAGTCCCGGCGCGCTTCGCTATTAGCGCTTTCAGAAGCACTTCAGTCCTAGGTTGCAGCTTCGCCCAACTCTTCACCATAGTGGACGGAGGAGACAGTAGGGAACTGGTGTATTTCTTCAATTTAGGGAACACTGCGCCCTCTAGTAGGTAACGGGCGAACCATCTGTGGGAGGCAGGAAATATTAAAACTTATAATATGTGTGGCGACTAGCGACATCTTTCGCAACACCTGCGAACTAATTGGCAAAATTCCTACATCGCGCTATGAACATTATCCGCGACATTAGCCTATATAGAAAATCCCAACTTACAAAATTCGGGCAGTTAGCCCACCAGACACAACACCCGTCTGGTCGGAGGATCCTCCCTTTTCTGTGGGGGATGAGGAACTTTACACCCTGTTCCTCATACCCCCCAAATATGTACTATCAAAAAAGGAAAAAAAAGAGAAGTTACAGTCACAAGGCATAATAACTTGAGAAAGTACTATAATTGCCTATTCCAAAGCGTAGATCTTTATGGAGAAGAATGGGCAAGAAACTCCATGGACGCTCTTTTAGAAGACACAAAGTTTGGTTGCAGCTTCATCAATATTTTATGATATTTTCAATTGGAAAGAAGGATATAGCTACACATACTGGCAAGGACTTCCACACTTTGTGCGTAAAATAAATGTTACGGAGAAGGGGACTTCAATAATATACTTTTGAACAAAAAATAAAACCGACTTAAAAAAAAAAACACAAAAAAGTGGAAAATAAACTTTAGAAGAAAAATCTATTTCTGAAGTCGGTGCCAAAAAAATGAAATCAAAGAAATAAAAGTCACCGACTTCAGAAATAGATTTTTCTTCTAAAGTTTATTTTTCACTTTTTTGTGTTTTTTTTTGAAGTCGGTTTTATTTTTTGTTCAAAAGTTTTTAAGTATATTATTGAAGTCCCCTTCTCCGTAACATTTATTTTACGCACAAAGTGTGGAAGTCCTTGCCAGTATGTGTAGCTATATTTCTTTCCAATTGAAAATATCATAAAATATTGATGAAGCTGCAACCAAACTTTGTGTCTTTTTATTTTTCACTTTTTAGTGGTTCACATGTTCATGGGTCATAATGTGGACAGTGTAGTTTTTTTTTTAGTTTTGTTGATTTTTCAAAAACCGCTCGTCCGATTTCGATAAAAATATAATATGGTACCATTTGGGAAGTATACCCTTTCCAACAAAAAAAGAATTTTTCAATTCGGTTAGCAAGCGACGGAGTTATGCCTGAACAAACATAAAAAAAAACAAACATCCGAATTGAGAACCTCCTTCTTTTTTTAGAAGTCGGTTAAAAATTGAACGCGATCGACACATCTAAACGTCGTTCAAGATCGACGAGTTTTAATATTCCAAAGCAATTATAACACTGAAAGCTCTTACGATCTTTTTCTTGAGTTTTGCCATCAGGAATTTCTCAGTAGCAGAGCAGCCACGCATTCTGGATTTGTGGGTGTACTTAAGGGTACACTTCTGCCTAACCTTTCTGGGCGTGATGTTATGAGCTCATGTACGTGGTTAACTATCTGATAATTTACCTATATCTCTCAATCTTCTCAGGAAAGTCTACTTCAGCCACAGGCAGCTCCCAGCCTGCTTTTCCAAAGGTACCTTTGAAGTGACACTTGACTCTGCCTGACACCTCGTCGTATCGAGGAGGTGGATCGTCCAGGGGATCACCTAGATACAATGGTATAAGAATATAATATGGTGTAAACAAGTTTAAAAATCTAAAACACGACTACGAATAAAATATTGGTTTGTTATTTACATAATACGAGTAAATAACACAGACTAGACCGCGAGAACTGTTTCTGGGAATAGAATTTAGCTTTTTAAGGTGAAAAATCACGTTTTACGGAAGGACTCAATGTAACGCACTCAAAAAATTGTGATTATGAGTGCATTGTAGTATGGCATTCAAGGTGTTATTTAAAGTAAACATAGCTTTAAATACTTCAATTTAAAAGTGCCCTTTAGATAGCTTTTTTAGCATGCTACGTCGGTAACAAATTCTGTAAAGAAAGAAATCTATTCTTGTCACACAGTGTCTACATTTCTTGTCTATCTATACTGTTGCAGGTCCGCTGGCAGAAATGTCTCAATGAAATAAGCGGTACCTTTATGCTCGTCTTTATCCGCCTTATTAATAAAAATAGTTTAACCTGGTTAAACTTACGCTTGGTTTATCTCGCAAGCCGCCGTCTCACTTCAAAAATATTTAAAAGAAAGTGACGGCATGCGAGATAAACCAAGCGTAAGTTAAACCAGGTTTAACTATTTTTATTAATAAGGCGGTATATTTTTAACTGTATGTTTTTTGTGGGTACCTACATAAATAAATAAACAATTATTTTATTATAGTTAGCCCATTATGTCCCACTGCTGAGCAAAGATCTCAACATCTAAAATCTATACTAATATTATAAAGCTGAAGAGTTTGTTTGTTTGTTTGTTTGTTTGAACGCGGTAAACTCAGAAACTGCTGGTTGGAATTTTAAAATTCTTTTTGTGTTGGATAGTCCATTTATCGAGGAAGGCTATAGGCTATATAACATCACGCTACGGCTAATAGGAGCGGAGCATAAATGAAAAATGTTACAAAAACGGGAAAAGGTATTTCCTTTTTGAGAGCTTCCGCTGCGTGCGCTGCGAAAACGGTTTAAGTTACGCTAATATCATGTATGAAGGAATTGTTCCTCTTTAAAAGTTCTAAAAAAAAGTCCGCGACAGCATATATCTATCTTTTAAGATTGACTCACTGTAACCTTTTTTTACAGTTAAACTGTTAGGTTAAAAAGAATTATTTTTTGCGAAGCTTATTTTACCCATATGGTATTATTTATATCCAAATAAATGTGTTTGTTAGAACGAAAATTTAATAAAGAATATTAGTGCCCTTTACTCTATACAGTTTAAACAAATATCTTAGAAGATATCGCAATGTAAAAATATCCGCGCGGCAAAATATTTCGCGCGTCGCAATGTAGGTACGGGGGATTCTGGCTGGCCTCCGGGAAATTCAAATTCAAAATATTTACTGCATCATAATGTTTACAAATATAGAGTGTTATAGTATATTTAACAGTAAAAGATACCTATAGTAATTCACACTTTAATATAATCTAAGCTAATCTAAACCATCTGAACTATTATAATAAAGAGGAAAGATAAGATTTTTTGTTTGTTACGATTTAGCTTAATTTATGTCGGATAGTCGATATCGAGAAAAGTTATAAGCTATATTTATGTGACGCAGACGAAGTTGCGTGGGTCAGCTAGTAAATAATAAAGAACTATTATAATACTCAAGAAAAAAATCCCATACAATCATACCTAAGTTACAAAGCTGCGGCACCAACAGAGGGAGCCACTCCGGCTCTATAGCGGTGACATTCCTCATCACCATCTTTCTCCGTTCTTCTCCACCAGTCTCATACAACTCCTGGAACACCACCCATTCAGGTATCGTCTTCCGGAGAATGGACTCTGAGTGCAGATGTACTGGTTCTTCTAACTCGCCGCAGTGGTAAGCGTATTTGAATTTTCGTTTGTCTTCGCCTGGTGTAAATTAAGATGTTTTAATAGTGAGATTGGCTGGGGAAATTCTCTCTAAAAACGTGTTGAAACCTCTTTTTCTCTCTTCTCGTTGTTGAAATTTTTATCTTGATCAGACAAAATGTTTTATGACCACAAAAAATCTGTACTAAAGTACAGATTTTTTGTGGTCATAAAACATTTTGTAAGCTTGTAATTTATTACAAGCTTACAAAATGTTTTATGACCACAAAATATAATTTTTATGTAGGTACATGACGATATAATCGTTAGGATTATAAATACAAGTATCTGAGATAATGATGGCTACAGTTCATCTCCTAAAACGTGATGATTTCATGAAATTGTCATTTGAACAGCAACTTGAAAACACAAAACAAAAAAAAACAACACTGAAAAAAAAAAAAAACAACACAACACTGAAACGCCAAATTGTCCCATTTGGGACAATCCGTCAAAACGGCCCGAGCGCCACTTTGTGACATTTGTCACAATTGTACATTTTAGTTCCATGGCGTCGGACTATATCTGTTTCCTTCTATCCCATGAAGTTTCAATCCTTTTTCTCTTTTCTACCCGCTACTTTATTAAATTCTTCATGCTAAAAACACGACAACACTATACCACTATGGTCAATTCGATTTAAAAAAAAAAGTTGAATGTCAGTCTTTGAAATCCGATGAATGACGCGCGCGATTGACGGATGCTCTAGTGTATTTTCAAGTAATTTATTGGTTTTGAGTGAGTGTTTTTGAATAAAATAGTGATTTTGTGGATAATTATAATACAGTGTATGTGTGTGCAACCGGATTTTAACCTAAATGTAAGTATATTTTAACTTCTGAGTGATTTTACGGGTGCTTGTAACGGTGTTAGAATTTTGTCAGAATGCTTTCGTAATTTATGAAATTTTAAGACCAATTCCGTATCCAAAGTAATAGTTATCACATTGGATATTTACTAGACAATAGTTTTCAGCAAAAACATATACAAAAGATAGTAAATTAAAGTTAAGATTTTAAGTTTTGTTCAACATAACCTTGCAAAAAAACAAACATGGCGGTCCGCGAAATTCAAAATTATATTTTTTAAAAATTCACTAAAATAAATAAATTTAATTAAAGAGAGTATTTCTTGGTCAGGGGGTCGTCATAGGGGCGGTTCTTGTAGAAAACAATAACATCGTATGTATTGTGTTTACTCAAAATTCACAAAAAAAAAATAAACAAACAATGTCGAGTGCATTTTTTTCATTTAATTAATTAATTAATTAATTCCATATTTTAATTTATTGTATAAACCTATCAGCATAATACTTACAAGTAAGTTACATTATTAAATTATCTTTCAGATAGTAGCAAAATTTTTAATTTACGTGAAACAGTATATTTGTGATAAATTATTTAATTTAAGTGATTAAATTATTCCCCGTCGGCAATAAATACTGGTTAAAAAAAAAAAAAATAATAATATTTTTCTACCAACAACTATGTTTATTTTTATTTTATCGTACGTAAATAGAACCCTTCCACCAATAAAAGCCATACAATATATACGGTATCGATTTACTTTTTGAAATAATAATTTTTAAATTTCACATAAAATCACATAAGTTTTTTGCCAACCCTAGTCAATGTTTACGAAATAATATAATAAATTTGAAACGAAATACTAACAAACACTTGACACCACTTGAAAGGGTCTCTCATAAGCTTGAACAAAAACATTACTTGAAGCGTCTATTGTTTATAACACGTCAACAAAAAATTAAGATAAGAGCCCGGCCGGCCGGCGCGCAGCTGCGACCGTTTTTTTTGCCAAGGCCGGGCGGGGTGACGTAAGCGCGCGCGGCGGCCGCAGACCTCAAGTGGATAAAACTAAGTCACTTCTTGCTATCTGTCCCTATGTATGCTCAGATCTTTAAAACTACGCAACGGATTTTGATGCGGGTTTATTTAATAGATAGAGTGATTCAAGAGGAAGGTTTATATGTAGTAGGTACATTGCACCCGTGCGAAGCGGGGGCGGGTCGCTAGTTACTAATTAGAATTTTGTTAATAAAATTAAAACAGAATTAACACCAACCAACCTTGCTTAACCTCATCCAAGGCTATCTTCTTCCCCACCTGGTCACCCAACCCACTGAGCACCAGCTGCCTCAGCAACCTGGCCTGGTTATCATCTGGAGGCCTCATCTCCGGGTCCACGGCAACATCCACCCCGGCCACGCTGAGGTTTATCTCAGACGTCAACTGCTTCCGGAGTTTACGGATCTCTTTTATACCCTGGAAAGATGATTCTAGATGAGTTTTAGGCGTCGTCCTAATGTGCAACGGAACAATCAAATGATGCGTTCATCGACGAGCGATTAAAATGATCGTACGATGGTCCAAGTGGTGTCCTAACTGGCAACGATCGATCGTACGACCGAACGATGCGTTTTCTCTTATCTCGACTCACCTGTGCCGTCCCCCGCCCCCCGCTTATGCTCGCACGATGACGCGTGACCAATCAGAAGAGATTTGTAGCTTTGATTGGACGATCGTACGGTCGTACGATCGTTTCAAGCATTTCGCTGTGGTCGCACGATCACTCGCAAGCTCTATTAGGACACAGTGACACACACACGACACTAGTTACACTAGTGTGTTTAATCTCGTCGTGCGACGGGAACGCATCGTTTGATCGTACGACCGTTGCCAATTAGGACGTCGCTTTAGTGTCGTAGTTGGTTTAGTTTAGTGGTCATAAGTGACTGTTGAGTGTGAATTCCTGGTTTCGTTTTCAGGGCCGGGCAAAGCAGGTGAATACCAGTATTTTACATGGACCGACTGCCTATCTGACTTCCACAACCCAGCAAATACTGACTAGTAATACGATGCCCTTTGTAATATTGTTAGGCTTTCAGGTCACTGACTACCTGTAACGACTGTCAAAGATCTTTAAAATTATGGTTGTCGGGACCAACGGCTTAGCGTGCTTTCCGACGCACGGAGGAAACTCGGTATGTTATCGGTAGCCACCCATCTACGGATCAACTTATAAAAGCATGATGGCTTAACCTAAAAATTGACATGAGTAGTTATTATGAAGATACGGTCTCAGAGCTTTAGCAATGGGTAGGGCACATTGCTCGCAGAACGGATGGCCGATGGGGCCGGAAGGTTCTGGAGTGGCGACCGCGAACCGGAAGACGTTGCGTTGCGCGGCCTCCCACTAGGTGGAGCCGCACCTGGTGAAGGTTGCGGGGACACGCTGGATGAGAGACGCACGGGACCGCGAGATGTGGCGACACTTAGGCACACCTCGGACACTCCATACAACGCCCGCAAAATAATTACCTATTACTACTACATAAACAAATAACGTTTGTGCACGACGTGCACGTGCAAATGTGTGCGTAAACTCTAGTAGGGTTGTCGTAGCCTAAAAAATGGCGCGGAAAGTGCAACGGTCTGCGTCGCGAAAACCGAACGACGACTAATACGAGCGCGAGCCATTGCTCATAAGTCGACGACGAATACCTCGAAGTGCGGGCTGAGGTGCGGTATTTAATATGAGCGCGGGGAAGGGAGTGTCCCTTCTGTACGTAGTATTATTATGTATTCTGTGACTTAGGGGAGGCCTATGTCCAGCAGTGGACGTCGTTTGGCTGAAATGATGATGGTGATGACGGGCTCCCCAAACGGCTGTTTTACATACCTTCTCTCTAAGGCCATACTTGGCACAGAACAGTTGTTCCTCTCCCTTCACGTAGGCAAACTCCGCCGCTCCTATAGCCCGCAGTAGCACACCCGGGTCTCCCAGTAGTAACACGTTGCCGGATGCCGGCCAGCTGTCCGGCTTACCTGACATTACCTTGTAACAACATGAGACTTAGAGTGAGAATATTATACAACGCACTCAGTAAGCTTTAATGATTACTTAGGCCAACACTTAGTAAAGGTTTTGACAGTTTTGTCATACAAAAGTATGTCAAACCTTTACTAAGTGACGGCTTAAATAATCATTTAATATCTCTGAGTAGCTAGACAGAGTGAGAAAATAATAAAAGGTGTTAAAGTGTAAAAATAGCACACACATCGGGACGACATCAAAATCAAAATATTTACGTCAACAAAATGGTGCACGGTTCGGTTTGGTCGTTTAATTCATAAGGAGAAGAACCGGCAAGAAACTCCATGGTTACTCTTTTAAAATGGGTGCGATAGTATAAGGTTTTAAAATATTAACCTCAATTAACAAACACAAAAGCCTCAAACACTAGGGTAATACTAACATAAACTGTGGTAAAAGTAGCACAAAGTAGGGTATAACCGTATACCGGAGGCATAGTAAATAAATAAACGACCGTGATAGTATAAGGCAGTATGTTGTATTCATGACTCAGTGCTAACATCTTCACCTCAACTAACAGACACTAGGGTAAAGCTAGCACGTACTTAGGTAAAACTAGCATACACTAGGGTAACATCATCATACTTCAGGCACAGTTAACGCGGAGACGAGCGCAATAGTAAAAGGCAGTAGATTCTGTTGATGGCTTTGCGCTAACATCTTCACCTCAACTAACATACATTAAGGTAAATCTAACATACACTAAGGTAAAACTAAAATACACTAGGGTAAAGCTAATATACGCTAGGGTAAAGCTAACATACACTAAATTAAAACCAACACACTGTAGGGTAAAACAAGCACACACTAGGGTAACATCAACTTACCTCAGGCACGGTTAAAGCAGACACGAGCGCAATAGTATAAGGCAGTAGATTCTGTTGATGGCTTTAAACGAGTTGGCGATCAGCGGGAAACGAGTGTGTAGTTTCGATATCGCCGGCAGTGTGAACAGTCAGAGAGCAACTTTTACTATATGCATCTCTTTCGTTTACACGGAATGTACATTTATTGTGCGTTTCTTGAGAGAGAAAATCGCCGATAGTTACTCGTTTTCTCGCCGGCAGTCGGACCACTGCCTTAAACTACCATATACTAAAGTAAAACATACACAATGGTAAAACTAGCACACAGTAGGGTAAAATCAACATACCTCAGGCACAGTTAACGCAGAGACGAGTGCGATAGTATAAGGCAGGAGATTCTGTTGATGGCTCAGCGCTAACATCTTGCCGTAGCGAGGGAGCAGGGGGAATGCAGACACCGCCTTGCCGAGAGGTGTCACTTTTAGTATCTGGGGAAATAAATAAATTAGAATTATAACATTACGCCTGTATAAATTAAATTGAATTCTTCGTTTTTTAATGTGAAAGCTATTTGGGCACACGGTCTTGTAGCTTTACTTATTTCATAACAGCATGCATTACAAATATAATTAAAGTGTCGATATTTGTAATTTCAAAATAACAGCTTTCATTATTTATAAATATTATTATAGCACTTTACTTTTAACAAATAGAAAACGACTTGTGTCCATAACAGCTTGACCGATTGCGACGAGACTTTCACTGGCACATTGCTGATATTATTAGGACTAACTTAGGTTTTTATTTAGGAAAACGATATAACGCTACGTTTCAAAAAAACAAGTGAAATTGTCACCAAAATCAAATAGCCAAGTAACTAGTAACTAATTGCTCTCCACGAATACGGCATAAAATATACGAAATTTTGCTGATAATTTAACATATCATCAGTTCAGACTAACCTCCTCCTCATCTTTTCTGATATTCTTCATGGGAGGCTTCTCAAGTATGCCGAGAGCTTCCAGTCTCTTCTCGGCGAGACGCAGATGCATCCTATCAGGGGCAGTCGGGAACGGGAAGTTTACTACCTGTAAGATACATGACACAAGTTATTAACGTTATTTATGTTAGAGATGGGCTTTGTAAATAATAATAATAATAATCATTTTATTTCAGGCATCTAAGGCCCATACATAAAATACACACAATAATTTAAAACAATAATAACAAACTAATATGTATAACTTATAAAACAGTAAAACATAACTAAAAATTTTAATTAAACACGTAACGTCGGCGTCGTGTTTCGCTGCGAGGTGTCGCGTAGCCGTCCTCGGAAATGACGGAAAACGACACCTTTCGGCCAAAAGTAAAGAATGACATGGCAATAAAGGAGGTGTCTTATGAGATGACGAGGATATAGGTTCCTTATTATCCTGGTACTAAGGGGCCGTTCAAGTATTACGTAAGCAGATTTACTGCAATTATTTACCCCCCCATCCCCCTTGTCAGCAAAAGTAATCAAAGCTCTCACCCCTCCCCCCATGCTTACGTAAACATTGGTCTATGTATTTTTCTTTTAATGTACTTATTGTTTTTTTTTTATTAAATAAGAAAATACTCATAGGTGAGGGAGGACATTAACGTACTTATTCATTAATTTAAAACCAATATTATTGACATAATCCCCGACAATGCATTTGCCGTTTCGTTTTCAAGCATAGACAATGTGTGGGTTGCCATATGTGTAAAAAGTAACCAACTACTACTGACGTAAACATGATCTAGACCCCCCCACCCCCCATGTCATCAAAAATAAGCAAAGCAAAGACCCCCCCCCCCCCGCCCCCCTATAGTGCTTACGTAATACTTGAACGGCCCCTAAGTTCCTGCGGGACGATTTTTTACCTATAAGCGGGTAATGACGCTGTGAAAAGTTCGCCTTATGTTTCGTCAGTGAACTAACAAGAACCGCTGCGGGTCGGCTCCATCGGAGCCTAACGTGCCTATTCGTTCCGTGAAGCCGAACTATCCGGTGTACATCTCCCACCTACACTACACAACTACGGCGGAAGACTTCGTTGAGTACAAGTGTCAGAAGACCAAGTACGTGGCGAGAGTGCAGTTGCTATGTTTTATCTGCACCTCAAGTTGGAAGAGAACTTTTAGTCGATTTGTGTGGTGTTCCGTCGCTTTCAGAAAAAAGTGTTTGTAAAACCTTAAAGTTTTAAAGTTTTACAAACAGAAATTGTAGTATACCATATCTATGATAGTCTGTAAGGTATATCTATGGACTAAAGTTATCTATCTATATAAATAAAAAGAGAAGTCCTGACTGACTGAATGACTCATCAATGCCCAGCCCAAACCCTTGGACCTAGAATGCTGAAATTTTGCACAGAAACCTCTGTGCTCTGTGTTCCCTTCATGATGTAGACAAGGAATAAGGATTTTTTTTGAAATTCAACCCCTAAGGTAGTTAAATAGGGGATGAAAGTTTGTATGGAAAATCGTCATTTTCACGCGGGCTAGTCTGAAAATAAATTAACGTTATGTTTTGTTATGTGTTATTAGTTTATTACCTTATCGATCCCCATACACTTCATAGTCAACACAAGATCATCAACCGGTCTCCTACACAGATCAGGCGGGTACTGCTCAGGACAATCGTGCTGAAACACGGCGCTGCTATACAGCCGGTATGTGTGTCCGGAGCTGACGCGTCCGGCGCGACCCGCGCGTTGTTCTGCACTCGCTTGAGATGTCCACACTATGCGCCATGCGCTTGCGCCGGTTATGTGGTCGTAGATGCTGGAAGGGAGTTTTTGGTGTAAGTTAATAATTGTACGTAACATGTTATAACTTACTAGCTTTTGCCAGCGGCTTCGCCCGCGTGAAAATTACAATTTTTCATACAAACTTTCATCCCCTATTTAACTCCCTTAGGGGTTGAATTTCGAAAAATCCTTCCTTATTCCTTGTCTACATTATAAAGGGAACCTCTGTGCAAAATTTCAGCTTTCTAGGTCCAAGGGTTTGGGCTGGGCGTTGATGAGTCAGTCAGTCAGTCAGTCAGGACTTCTCTCTTTATTTATATAGATAGATAGATAGATAGATTGTAGAACTTCCGAGCGGGTTACCATCATAATATCTCAATTATCAAAGAAACATTACCATGAATCAAAACGATTTTCTGTATAGGGTATAGAAAATCGAATCAAAATCATTTAAAAGTTTTGGAGAAAAATAAAAACATGCGCACCTCTGTTCCGTTGATTTACTCATTATTGTGCTTTCACGGGTTTTATTTTGTGCACAGCACCCTTATCCATTTTTTAAAATACAAGTATTGACTTACTTGTATTTTAAAAAATGGATAAGGGTGTTCTATAGTTACTTCTTAAAACAGGCTATTTGACAGTAAAAACCCATCAAAATTGGCCCAGGCGTTGCAGAGATTATCCTTAACCGGAACTAACTAACAGACAGACAGATAGACAACAAAGAAAAACATTTTTTGTTACAAGTACCGTACACTCTTTCATATACATTCAATAAAGAGATGTTAATTCGAAATTACAACAATTCAATTTAACAAAAAAAACACTTCAATTTTATTCACATATATAATATTACAGATACATCAACTCACCGCATCTTTTTCTTCCCGCTGTCCACAACATACTTCACAGCTGGTATAGTAATAGACGTCTCCGCTACATCAGTACTAATAACACAGAGCCTGGCCCCCGGTGGGGGAGGCTCGAAGACTCGTGACTGCTTGCTCTGACTGAGCATGGAGTATAGAGGAAGTACCCAGAGTGGCTGCCGGCAGGACTTTATGGCTGGGGTTAGGGAGTCTTCTTCCGTATCTGGAGATAATAGAGATTTGACATGTGAAACGTTGGTTGATTTATGATTCTAGATTATCTTTGAGTCTAGAATGTTCCACTATGAAATGTATGTGTTACTGTTAGGATTATTCTCGAAAGTTCTTCACTATTGAGTTTTGAAGAAGGTTTGAGAAAGTTGCAGAACTGTATAGTTTTTTCGCTCATCTCCGCCTTACACAGGTAAGGCGCTAGTTGACGTTAACTTAGTGAGTGCTGGTTTTACCCTAGTGTATGTTAGTTTACCGTGGTTAATGTTAGTTTTACCTTGGTGTATGTTAGTTTACCGTGGTGAATGTTAGTTTTACCTTGGTGTATGTTAGTTTTACGCTATTATTTGTTAGTTATGGTGAAGATGTCAGCACAGAGCCATCTACAGAATATACAACGATAACTGTGCGGTAATTATTTATTTAGTACTAGCTGATGCCCGCGGCTGCTTTTTTTTCATAAAAAGTATCCGATGTTACTTCTAATACCTAACAAACAAAGTTTCATGATGATCGCTTAAGTAGTTTTCGCGTGAACAAACAAACTTACATTCAAATTTATAAACATAGTAGGGATATGGAGGACCACAGAACATAAAAAACACTGGAGGACTCACAGCTAATAAAAAACAAACAAAAAAGAAAAAACAATAGTCACCAGAAAGTCAACAATATTATTTATGGTTCGTTGATCTTACCCTAATTTGTGCTAGTTTTACCCTAGCATATTATGTTACTTTTACTCTTGTGTTCGTCAGTTTAGAAAGTAAGAAAGGATTAGGGACCTTATTTCCTCGAAATAGTTTGCATACCTTTTAAATAATCACACTATCACACTAATATTATAAAGGCGAAAGTTTGTGAGTGTGTATGTTTGTTACTTCTTCACGTCTAAACGGCTGGAGCGATTTTAATAAAATTTTGTATGGAGTCAGTTGACACGCTGGATTTTATCTTTCCGTGGGATAATCTTCGAGTTGTAGCGGGTGAAGCCGCTGGCAACAGCTAGTAAAGCTATATTTCAATTAACGTACCTGAATCACTAAGATGTCCTTCGCTATCATCGTTATCGTCCACTAGTTCCGCCTGACCATCATCTTCCGGCATGTCATAGTCATCCAGATTTATCTTAGGAAGAGTCCTAGACTTCTGCTTAGCCTTCCTACGCGCTTTGCGGGCGCGTTTTATTTCTTTTTCTACCTGAAAAGATCAGTAAAAAGTATTAGTAAAAAGTTTTTTGTTTTTTGTGTACACTTGTAGCATGTGCTTAATAAATATGTTTTCTTTCTTTCATCTTTCTCTACGAGAAAACGACGCAATCTTGCAATCTTTCTTTATCGTGTGGTAAGTGCCTATTCTACTGTCAGAGTGTTAATGCCACGTCCCTTGGGACTCTGACTATACAGTATACATGCCTTTTTTTTTTTTTTTTTTTGGTGGGTGGAAAATCATCGAATAACCCCCCCCGCTCTTGGGCAGAGCGAAGGGGAGTGTCAGACTTCTACTGACTAAAAACCAAACCCATGTTCCTTCTTCTTCGCCCTTGTGTCGGAGCCGCGGTAATTTGTTTTTACCCGACTACGGCAAAGCCAAAGGAGGGTTTTTGTATGACTACCGTCGCGTCACGGTGGTTCGGCACATGCTTCTACTACCAACTTCTTTTTATGGTTTTCTCCTAAGTCGTTGTACGGTCAATGTCGTTGTAATACATTGGTATTAAGTATACAACCAGCTATTACTTGCATTTACTTTTAAAATTACACATAATAATATACATTAAGAGACTGATGTTAAACGATACAGCGTTTGACATCAGTCGCTTAATGCCAAACGCTTTATAAAACAAAATTGTAATCAATATTGTCAGTGTACTAGAATCTTTAACTATATAAATAAAAATGAATTTCCGTTCGATAGTCTCGCTAAAACTCGAGAACGGCTGAACCGATTTGGATAATTTTAGTCTTGAAATATTTGTGGAAGCCCAGGGAAGGTTTAAACGGTGAGAAATTGGTAGTTAGGTAGGGTAGTTAGGTAGGGTAGGTAGGTAGGGTCGTAGGTAGGTAGGGTAGTAGGTAGGTAGAGTAGTAGGTAGGTAGGGTAGTAGGTAGGGTAGTAGGTAGGGTAGTAGGTAGGTAGGGTAGTAGGTAGGTAAGGTAGTAGGTAGGTAAGGTAGTAGGTAGGTAGGGTAGTAGGTAGGTAAGGTAGTAGGTAGGTAAGGTAGTAGGTAGGGTAGTAGGTAGAGTAGTAGGTAGGGTAGTAGGTAGAGTAGTAGGTAGGGTAGTAGGTAGGGTAGTAGGTAGGTAGGGTAGTAGGTAGGTAAGGTAGTAGGTAGGTAAGGTAGTAGGTAGGTAGGGTAGTAGGTAGGTTGTGTAGTAGGTAGGGTAGTAGGTAGAGTAGTAGGTAGGGTAGTAGGTAGGTAGGGTAGTAGGTAGGTAAGGTAGTAGGTAGGTAAGGTAGTAGGTAGGTAAGGTAGTAGGTAGGTAGGGTAGTAGGTAGGTTGTGTAGTAGGTAGGGTAGTAGGTAGAGTAGTAGGTAGGTAGGTAGGGTAGAAGGTAGGTAGGGTAGTTGGTAGGTAGGGTAGTAGGTAGGTAGGGTAGTAGGTAGGTAGGGTGGTAGGTAGGTAGGGTAGTTGGTAGGTAGGTAGGGTAGGAAAAAGAGCATTGCAACGCATGCCGGGAACAGCTAGTTATAAATATTTATAATCGAGCTCGTGGCTTAATAAGAACTGCCACTCAGGTCGATCTTTAGGTAAAGCTGTGCTTGCCTAGGTCAGTCTGTGGATGGGTGACCGCCCGACATACCGAGTTTCCTCCGTGCCTCGGAAAGCACGTTAAGCTGTTGGTCCCGGCTGCCATATATATAGATCTTTGGCAGTCGTTACAGGTAGTCAGTGACCTGAAATTCTGACATCCAGTCTTACCAAAGGGTATTGTATTACCTAGTATTAACTGGGTTGTGGGGGTCAGATAGGCAGTCGCTCCATGTAAAATACTGGTACCTATTCAGCTGCATCCGGTTAAACTGGAAGCCGACCCCAATATAGTTGGGAAAAGGCTAGGCAGATGATGATGACTAGAATTATAAATATTTCTGCGTGTATACCCAATAGTTTGTCGGTTTGGCGTAGCTCCTGACCAAGCGGTATCACGTTAAAACAACTCTCAAAAAAGACTACTGCTTACCTCATCATCATCAGACTCGATATCCTCAGGCTCCGAATCCAGTGCAGCATCAGCGTCAGATATCTTCTTCTTCTTAGTTATCAATTTGCTGTAGTCCACGTCCTTACGGTAAGGGAAGGCTGTCCTCAGTTTTCGGACGAGGTAGTGTACCTAGTGTGTAAAAAGAGATTAACATGAGAAAGAGAGCTTTTAGCACATAGATAGATATTAAAGTGAGAGAGAGCTTTAAGTCTATGTAATACAAGCTAAAAGACGACATTCATTCCAGCTCAATTTGAATAACACAGCGTCAGAAATTCAGAATATTCACTTTTATTGCGTGGCCATTCACGGTACGGTTGGTACACCATGCGTACCTACCGTAAACGCTATGCTTGGAGTGTCTCACTTGAAGAAAAGAAAATTAGGTTTATCTATCAACATTGAACGAGTAGGTACACAAAGGTTTGTGTCGGTGCTATGAACCGTTGAGGAGTTCTCTCCTACAGAGGCGATCCAGGCTGTAGGATTAAGTCAACTTTAATAAAATACAAATAAAATTCATATTTCGGATTACGCAGTAAGCTTTAGCCCCTATTGGCTGCGGAACCATAGAAAACCTTTATCAAATAAAAAGCATGTGTTGTGTGCAAGGCTCGGAAACCGGTTAAAATTTTTAGCCGGTTACGGTCATGGACCCCAAACCGAAATCGATTACTGGTTGTAACCGGTTCATAAGTTTAACCGGTTTTTCACGAATTTAGGTTTTGATTATGGAATTAAACCGGTTAAAACCGTGAACCGCGAGTCGTGTGAGGAATCATATGAAACGAATAAAAGATGCCATGACATCCGGTATGGGGAGAATGGAAGGAGAAAACATGTTACGCCGATCCCAAATGGAATGAGACAAGGAAGATCATCATCACCTGCCTAGCCTTTTCCCAACTATATTGGGGTCGGCTACCAGTCTAACCGGATGCAGCTGAATACCAGTATTTTACATGGAGCGACTGCCTATCAGACCTCCACAACCTAGTTAATACTAGGTAATACGATACCCATTTTTTTTTTTTGGTGGTTGTAAAATCATCAAATGACCCCCCCCCTCGCTCTTGGGCAGAGCGAAGGGGAGTGTCAGACTTCTACTGACTAAAAACCGAACCCATGTTCCTACTTTGCCCTTGTGCCGAGGCCACGTCATCTGGTTCTAAAATCCGTGACCCCGGCGCGCGGCGGGGTAATACGATACCCTTTGGTAAGACTGGATGTCAGAATTTCAGGTCACTGACTACCTGTAACGACTGCCAAAGATCTATATATACGGCAGCCGGGACCAACAGCTTAACGTGCTTTCCGAGGCACGGAGGAAACTCGGTATGTCGGGCGGTCACCCATCCACAGACCGACCTAGGCAACCACAGTTTTACCTAAAGATCGACCCGAGTGGCAGTTCTTATTAAGCCACGAGCTAATGAGACAAGGAAGATGATGAACAAATAATATTCAAACATACCTCTTGTTGTCCCGTAACAAATATGAGTATGCCTCCATCAGGTAACCTCGTGTGAATCTTGACAGCTTTCTTATACGCTTCCTTTAGATAATCACTGTTCGTGTTCTTGTTGAAATGCGTTGTCACTGGAAACTGCCTGGCGTCTATCTATAATAGAAGTAATCACTATCAGTACATATTATAAAACAAAGTCCAAAACCGCATCTGTCTGTCTGTCTGTTCGCAATAAACTCAAAAACTTATGCACCGATTTTCATACCGTTTTCACCAATGGATAGAGTGGTTCTCGAGGAAGGTATATAATTTGACAATAAACCACGCGGGTGGAGCCGCGGGTTTCAGCTAGTATGAAAATAAGAATGAATGGTTGTTTGAAGGTGGACATCGAAGACGAGGTCGACCGCGGCTGAGGTGGTGTGACCATATTCGTGATCATATTCGTGGGGCAAGCGTGTCTGGAAATCGGACAACACAGAGAAGTTTGGAGGGACAAAGGGGAGAAATACAGGCTATGAAAACAAGAATAAGTTAAAGTAAAAACAAATTTTATCCATCAGATCATCATCATTTCAGCCAAAAGACGTCCACTACTGGACATAGGCCTCCCCCAGGTGTCGCCACATTGACCGGTCTCGAGCGTCTCGCATCCAGCGGGTCCACGCAACCTTTATTAGGTCATATTCACAAAACAAATTTATTAGAAAAAATAATATCTTTGATATTTTGCAATTAAATGGCTCTATGACACCAAAACATACACAAAGAAATAAGGATTTCCAATTTGCGATTTGGCTAAACCAACAAAATAATTGCCATTTGCTTAGCCTTTTCACAACTGACTGGTAAAACTGCTGGTTAGACTGGTTGTCTTCAAGGTTAAAATAAAATTAAGTATGACAGGTAAGCTACCTTTATAACCGGCGGTGGTTGCTTAAACAGTCTGGTATTCTCCGTGAAATCCTCGACCCTG
This sequence comes from Diarsia dahlii, assembly GCA_949775195.1. NCBI lineage: Eukaryota > Metazoa > Arthropoda > Insecta > Lepidoptera > Noctuidae > Diarsia > Diarsia dahlii. The sequence goes on along the minus strand of OX459210.1, from coordinate 4,651,355 downwards.
AGGGTGGCAGACATGATGATGAGCCTCAGAGGGAAACCTCGCTTTCTCCTTAAAGGCACTATCCTGGACAGAAGACCAAGGAGTATGTCTGTGTACACGCTCCTTTCGTGAGCTTCGTCTATGATGACCACGGAGTACTTGCTTAGGAGAAAGTCTGACTGGATTTCTTTGAGGAGAACACCTGGAAATTATAGAAGTAATAAATTACAACAGAAATTTTATAGAGATTCTGCGAGATCTATTAATTTTAAACTGCGGAGAAGATTGGTATTGACACCTATAATAGCGGAGAGAAATATAAGAACTACATACAATTTATCTTATCGGCAAAATCTTCGTATTGCTTCTCAAAGCTCAAAATATTAGTTGTTAGTTATTTTTCAGTTATTTGACAAAAGAAACTGGCAATGTGTTTAAGTTAAGACATTTTTCCTATTTAATCCAGTATGGATACCATTTAAGCCCAAAAGAACCTATCTATACTACTATATACTACTTATATATATATAACTATGAAAAGGTTCAAATGCCACCACATGGAACTTTATAGCAAAGTTTTGAGAAGCAGAATTTCGCTGGAAGAATGGACCTCAGTAGTCGATAACTGCATAAAAAACTGATAAAGGTTTTCAACCGATAGCCAGATGGACAAGGAAAAAAAAATCCAGTAAAAATAAAAACTGAATACTTACCATCAGTCATAAACTTGATCTTCGTGTCCTTAGTAACGTTACCCTCGAACCGCATGAGGTACGAAACCTCCTTGCTGGTCAGACCCAACTCGTACCCTACTCGGGCCGACATGGCCACCGTCGCAACCCGCCTCGGCTCGGTCACGGCAATCATTTTGTGTTCGGCGTACCCCGCCTCGTAGAGAAATTGAGGGATCTGGGTGGTTTTTCCACTGCCTGGAATAAATGGAGTTTAGTATTTTTTTTGGTAAGGAAGAAAACTGTGTTTACACTTACAGTACCGTAAAAAGGCACAAAACTCAATTCGACGTGACTATTAAGGCCCTTATCACAGCGCGTATTTTAAACGTTCCGACAACGCGCGTTTCGTGAACGCGCATCGTCAGTGCTGTAGATGCCAATTTTTGCTTTTTCATAGGTAGAAACGCGCATCTGAAGCGCGTTCGAAACTCTTTTGAAGCGCGTACAAAAAGTTGGAAATAGTTGGCAGTTGCAAGCGTGTAGACGCGCGTTTCACGATGGCCTCGTGTGCTCAGGTTACAAGGTTGCGTTCAAATCTCGTTTGAAGAGCGTATACGCGCGTCATATGCGCGTCGCTCGTCGGCGCGTTTAAAATACACCGTATGCAAGGACCTAATCGTTCGGAGGCAGGCAGGGATGTTAATCAGTTTAGTAAGTCCGCATATTTTGATAGGCAACTACGGAACCCTACATTGTACGTGGTCCGGCACGCACTTGGCCGGTTTTTTTTGTATTATTTTTACCTTAGAGTAATGGGGTAACAAAAAAAAAATTACCTGTTTCACCAGCAACAATAAGAAATTCATTCTCATTGATCAATTCCATAATCCTTTGCTCTTCACCTAGAATTGGCAATTTCAACCTTGCCACCTGAATCTTAGGGTCTCTCTTCACGTCTACATGTACCATAGGATGTTCCAGTAGTGGCTTCTTTTCGATTTTAATTTCTTTTTTATTAGAATCTTTGTTTTTATTAATATTTTCTAATTTATTATCATCTTCTATTGATATAACGTTATTTTGCTCTTCTGAAACTTCACTTTTCTTCTCTGTTTCAGCAATTTCAATCTTAGTAACAGTCTCTAGAGTCTCTTTTTCATTGTTTTCATGTCCATTAATAACTTCTGGTTCATCGTCACTTTCTTCCTCATCAGATTCAGAGGAACTTTCTCCAGAAGACTGTTCGAGACCAACTACATTGGGATCAAATTTCTTCTTTTTTATTTTCTCTGCATTATCCATCTTTAGAAGTCGTAGACGTTTTTTAGCACCTGGAAAGAAAAATATACAATATTGATTAATACAATACACACCAAGTGATAGGTACTGGCTCCATTTAAGAGTTCCATAGAATTAATCGCGAATAATAATAATGTAATTAATCGAAAGGGCTCGTCCATTAATAATAATTGCCACTCACATCTTTAGGTTAAGCCGCGCTTATGGGGAACTGGGCGAAATAATCCACAACGAAAGGACTGATCGCCCGTCTGGTGTCTGCCGGCGTCCCCGAAGATAAATAGATAAGCCGCGCTTACCTAAGTTGATCTGTGGATGGTTGACTGCTTATTAGATACCAAGTTTCCTCCATGCCTCGGAAAGCACGTTAAGCTGTTGGTCCCGTCTGCCATACAAAGATCTTTAGCGGTTGTTAGTCAGTGACTTGAAAGTCTGACAACCAGTCTTACCAAAGGGTATTGTGTAACCTAGTATTAACTGGGTTGTGGAGGTCAGATAGGCAGTCGCTCCACGTGAAATATTTGTATTCAGCTGCATCCGGAAGCCGACCCCAATATAATTGGGAAAAGGCTAGGCAGATGATGAGAATTAGTCGCGAATGCTGATTATGTGAGGATGTGAGTGCCCTGTTATTCTTGTGGTCGAAAGCGCGTCTGCTGAGCTCCTGGGTAAAATCCCAGGTCGGAAAAAAAATGCCATTGGGTTTTTTAAGAAAAAAAAAAGAAAAATGACATTTCTCAGTAGTAGCCTGAAGTTTAGAAGTTGGCCGTATGATGCTCCCTGCCTCGAAAAGCATGTCAAGCAGTTGCTCGAATTGCTGTCCCACTGAGAGAAAAGGAACAGAGAGTGCACCTGTGCCTGTACACTTGTGCACTATAATACCTTCTGCGCAGATTCCTAATTTCCAGAATGATTGGCCGCCATGACCAAAAACGGTCAGGTGGAGCATATTACCTATTTGCATTTAAATATCGAAACATACCAGCAATACTGCTGAACTTCTTATTCTCATTCTCCTCAGACACTTCCTGGGTTGCCAGCTCCAAGTTGAGCTCATTGAGTTTCCTCAGCCCAATAGTCTGGACTGCTGATATCCCGGTCAACTGCCTCGCTTCTTCTGCTGTGGCTTGTACTTGCGATAAAGATTCCAGGAGGGAGGCACGCTGGAATAAGGAAAAGATTTAGTTGGTACTAGGGCTGAGAATATAATCTTTAGCAGTTGTTACAGGTAGTCAGTGGCCTGAAAGTCTGAAGGTAGGTAATTCTGAATGTATTACCTAGTACTAACTGGGTTGTGGAGGTCAGATAGGCAGTCGCTCCATGTAAAATACTGGTATTCAGCTGCATCCGGTTAGACTGGAGGCCGACCTCAACAAAGTTGGGAAAAGGCTAGATAATGATGATGATTCCATTTAATTAGCTGCTTTAGAAAATATTGATGATCATACTCACATTTTCCTTTTTCTTTTTCTTCTCAACAATCTTTTCCAATCTTTTCCTCTGTTGTTTTGACAGGAACCTGGTTTTTTCCTTCTTTTCTTTGACCACTTTAGTGTCGCGTTTCTTTGAAGGCAAAGCCAGTAGATTTGTGGCATCACTGGCTCCATACTCATTGTTAGCAAACTCAAGATGAATCTAGGAAATAAAAACATAATATTAAACCTATTTTTTCGAAAAGGTTAACCCCCAACCCAAACCAAAGGTTACCCCTTTTTACCCGACTACGGCGAAGCCAAAAGGAAGGGTAATGATTTTGGCAATCTATGTATGTATGTATGTATGTTCTACTGTAGCACCTAAACTACTGAACGGATTTTAATAAATTAGGTGTCAATAGATTCGTAAGAATAGCCCGGGTGTCATAGGCTATATAAATCATATAAATTCTTTTTATGACGGAATTTAAATGTCAAAAACTTACCTCAAAAAATATTAAATTGAGATAATCATAGCAAGTTTGGTATCAAATGAAAGGTCTTGGCTAGCACATTACAAATATGTATTAAGTATATTATAGTTTAAGTACACACAAAAATAAAATTCAAATAAAAAATTAAGTTCAAAAATCTAAAACCCGACTACTAACAAAATCGCGGTCTTAAAAGTAGAAAACAAAAAAATAATTCTTGTCTGATATTCTTCGTAGTCGCATGCCACCTTGCTAATGGCAATTAGCAGCTGACTTCTGTATCAATGAGAACGCCATGAAGGAGCATGCGACTACGAAGAATATCAGACAAGAATTATTTTCTTGTTTTCTACTTTTAAGACCGCGATTTTGTTAGTAGTCGGGTTTTAGATTTTTGAACTTAATTTTTTTACAGAAGGCAGAAGGCTTTTGGCAGAAATGTACCAATAGTACATTCAAGACCCCATATTACAACCACCCACATTTATGTTATGTTAAGTTTTGTTCTTTTTAATGTTACTACACTCAAAGACACACAACATTTTAACTCACATACACTTACAGCCAGACCACAAATATTTGTCTCGTGCGACGTTCGAGACCACGACACGCAGTGCAGCAGCCAATCGTTAGCGATTGGCTGCTGCACTGTCTGACGGCCTGATGATAAATCACATGAATCCTGAACGGCCTGAACCAAAATCCTGAACCTACATTTTCTGAGACAAACAGCAACATGCACATTGCACATCGGTGCGTGTATGAATGTGGACAAGGTAAAAGGAGTATGTAAGGATTGTAGCAAGTGGAGTTCTGTCGTTTTTGCCTACTAATCCATGGTAAAAGGGCATGAGTTTATGTATGTGCTAAGTAGTATTTAAGTATGAAAATTGGTTACCTCATTTGTTTGCGAATTGTCTATATTCGTCTTCACGACTTGCCGCGCTTTGGCGTTATAGCGTCCTTTCCCCATCTTTGTAGATTAACTCCCAAGTCTTTGAATTTCATTAAATTATAATAGCAACTTTAAAAATATCTTTTTACCACACGGTAGCAACAATCATTAAATACTTTACTCTTTGGCAACAATCCAACGTGTTATTGTTATGACTTTTTTTTTTTTAAAAGGTTAGAGTTTGACTAAAAATTCTTACTATTTCTTTTTAGTAACTGATATTCTAGCATACACGACTGTTACATGGACATTTGCAATGAAAAGATCTTTGGTTGCCTTGTTTAATTTGTATGCTTGCATGTATGTAGTTAGTACCGTATCTACCTCACATTGATTACATCAATGCTTTAGAATATAAATCAGTTACTGAAGTTGGTGACAAAAAAATCTAGGTTTATAGAGTATGTAGGTAAGTAAGTGTTCAGATATTTTTGGTAAGTTGTTTGTATAGAAATTATTGACAAGCATCTGCTCAGATATTAATGAAGTAATGAATGTTCAGATAATAATGGTAACTTGTAGTGTATGGATCATAATGACATTTTAAATTGTTCAGAAGTATTTGGTCACCTTGTCTGCTACAATATATCTGATGGCGACTGTACAACAGCAATTTCCAATTTCTGTTCCAAAAGTGGTTATCATATTTATTTTCAATGTGTAGAGCATAAAATATAACGTTTTGAAATAATGATCTTGAATGGAATACACTAAACCATAGACAGTCAATGTCCGTCAGAAATGACAAATGGAAAAAAACGCGGGAACCTTGAAACGTACAAGGCGCCAAAATTGCAATTATTTAAAGTTAATTTGTTAATTATTGTAATAGTGCCAAAAATTAGTTTTAATTGTAAAATAATAATTGTATATACATATAAATAGTGTAAATAAACAATGGGGGGAAGTGGAAAAAAAAGAAAAAAACCGGAGCCCCCTGATGGAGCAGTTCGGGACATCACGGAGACTTCTTCCGACTCCGATGATACAGCCGACGACAGCAGGAAGTACCAAATATTTAAAGTCCCCGGATACTCAAGAAAGTATCCCGAAAACAGCAACAAAACAGAATTTATAGTATTCTTATCCCATCAAACTGAGCGCCCATTCACGGACAAAGACAGACTGGCTCTTTCACACGCTATACGCAAATATTGCGTCACTGGCATATTACATTTAAAATCTATTAACAAGTACAAAATAGGAATAACATTCGAATTATCCAACAATGCCAATGTATTCTTACAAAATAAAAAACTTCTTGATGAAATGTGCTTAAACGCTACAATACCGGCTATCGACACTGAAGTGACTGGAGTCCTTACTTCAGTCCCTATGGATCTATCAAATAAAAGAATCTTTGCTCTGATCGGAAGTTCAAGAAATGTGATACAGGTGAGGCGCTTCATGCGCCGCGTACAGCATGAGGGTGGTGCGGTCAAGTATGACCCCACTCAAACTGTTGCGGTTACTTTCGCCTCTACTGAGTTACCGCAATATGTATACCTGGACTCCTGGAGGCATGAGGTAAACTGTTACGTTCCTCCTGTCAAGCAGTGTTTGCGTTGTATGAAGTTCGGACATATTGCAAAATACTGTAAAAATGAAGTTGTATGCTCCATATGTACAGACAAGCATAGTTTTAAAATTTGTAAAGAAGACCCAAAAAACGCTAAATGTGTCAACTGTGGTGGCAACCATGTTTCCATCTCAAACACCTGTCCTCAGAAAAAAATAAAAATAGAAGAAAATAAAGTCAAGTCCAGAGCCGCTAAATATTCCGATTTATTTAATGAACATTCTTTTCCAAAATTAACACAGAAGAACATTGAAACACAGATAATTAATTTGTCTAAATCAGATTTTTTTATGAATACTTTAACAAATGCTATAACTAAAATTATATTAAATCAAAAAGATAATCCCATTAATTCTAACTCCATAAAAGAAATTCTGCAACAAACTTTCCGTACCAGTACTTCCACATCTAAAAATGGATCTTAATATAATGCAGTGGAACGCACAAAGTATTATAAGTAACAAACTTTTATTAACTCAATTTCTTTATGAGCATAACATACATGTTGCAATTATATCAGAAACATGGTTAACACCCATCAAACATTTTAACATTAGAAGATACAAAATAGAAAGACATGATATTGGTAATAAACACAATGGTGTAGCTATTTTAATTCGCAATAATATAGATTACAGAAAAATAATTACATATTATGATAATTCTCTACAAAATATTTGTGTAAGAATTACTGTAAATAATACAGAAATAAGTATTGTAAGTTTCTACTGTCCAACAAATTGCAGTCCATCATTTGACAAACATAAATTTGAATCTTTAATAAAATCTGTGCCTGAACCAATGATATTTGCAGGGGATTTCAATGCCCATCACACATCATGGGGATGTAATTCCACAAATCCAAGAGGTAGGGATATTTTAGAAATTGTTGATGATAATAATTTGGTGTTAATGAATAGTGGTGAAGTGACAACAGTCGGTTCTTTAACGTGGCGCCCAAATGCCTTAGATTTGTCTATAGTTTCCTCATCATTGGCTCTTTCTTGTGATTGGTCTGTTCATGGTGATCCCCTTGGCAGCTATCACCTTCCTGTAATTATGAAAGTTTTTATCAATAGTAGTAATTTAAAAAACACTAGTAATAACACAAATTTGCCCACTTATCCTAACTTTAGAATGGTAGATTGGAAGATGTATGAACAAAATGTAGATTTACAACTATCTACTTTTCAGGATCAGCATGTTGCTCCATTGGAAAGATATAGAGAGTTTTGTCAAATTTTGCATTCTGCAATTAATAAGTCCCTTCCTTATCATAATAAGCCCACTTCTTTCTCAGCTGATTATTCTGTTCGTAACTCTAATAGGAATTTGGTAAAAGCCCCTCCTCTTCCTTGGTGGAATAAAAAGTGTTCAGATGCAGTTCAAAAGTCTAAGTCAGCTTATATAAATTTTAAAAACAATCCGTCAGATGATACATATATAGAGTTTAAAAGATTACAAGCCCTTAAAAAACTCACTTTGAAAACAGAAAGATCAAATAGTTGGGTTGAACTTTGCAGCTCCTTTAATCGATGTACTCCCCTATCCAGAATCTGGAAATATATGCGGAAATTTAATCTTCAATTTGCTGATGATTTAGTAGTGTATTTGTCTGGGAAAAATTTAAAAGATATGACACTGAGCCTTAATAAGGCATTGGAAGGATTGTCCACATACTTTTCTTATTTAAATCTAGATATAAATGCACTTAAATCTAAACTAGTAGTATTTGGTAGAACTAGTAATTTCAGTCCTTCTGTATATTACAATCAAGTTTCTATTCCTATTTTTCATGAGGCTAAGTTTTTAGGTGTCACCTTCACTCATAATTTATCTTGGAAAAAGTATGTTGAATTGATTAGTTCTAGAGCTAACAGAGTTTTTAATGTTTTAAAGACATTGTGTAGAACCTCCTGGGGAGCTGACCCAAAAATATTGTTGTTATTATATAAATCTCTGATCCGTAGTCATTTTGAATATGGTTTTCTCTGTTTTGGTGGTGATAAAAGGTTAGTAGATATTCTTGATAAAATACAAAATAAAAGTTTGAGACTTATTACCGGAGCATTTAAAAGCACTCCAATCAATGCTATGCAAGTTGAATGTCAACTTCCTCCATTAAGTATAAGATTCTCTTACTTGAAGGAAAGGTTTCTATTAAAACTTTATAGTAAAAATAATAATCACTTGTTTTCCAATTTGAAACAATTGTGTACATCATCCATTTGTAATTTATTATATTTACTTCAGGGCTTTCCTCAATATGTCAATTTTCTTGAAACTCTGCAAATTCATAAGTCATCTCTCCTCCCATGTTATCAGGGGGATTTTGCCAGCAAATTTCCTGCAATTGACATCGTTATTGATCACAATTTATCCACTAAAGAAGATGTATATGGTAAATTTCATGAGTTTACTGATCATAGATTTGTGTACACTGATGGGTCTAAAACTGAGTCAGCGGTGTCATTTGCTATTTTTGATGAGCTACTGAATTCTGGTACTGGTTATAAAATAAACTCAAACACAAGTATATTCACAGCTGAGGCTGTGGCTATACTTGCTGCCCTAAAGCACATTAGGCATACAAATGACGGATGTTGTCAATGGGTAATAGTAAGTGACAGCATGAGTGTTCTTGAAAATCTCAAAAATAATAGGTTGAATGCTAACACAAACTATTTTATTATAATGATAAAAGAATCTTGGTTGCATTTGTCTCTTCACAATATTAAGGTTTTGTTCATGTGGGTCCCTTCGCATGTTGGTGTGATGGGCAACGAAAGGGTTGATTTTCTAGCTAGAGCTATAACAAATTCTGATGATGTCCCAGATTCAAGTAGTTTCCTTAACATTTCTGTTCCCTGTACAGATTTAGTTTCTCTATTGAAAAAAAGGTCCACTGATATATGGAAAAGGCACTGGAATCATACAGTTCAAATTGAAAATAAAGGTATGTGGTATGCAGTATATAATATTCCCATAGGAACCACACCTTGGTTCTGTAAAACCAATACTTTCATGAACAGGAAGTTTTACTCCACCATTCTTAGGCTTCGTTTTGGTCACTGTCGACTGAATTATCACTTGTCTCGTCTGAAAATTGTTCACAGTCCTCTCTGTGATCATTGTAATTCTCAAGCAGAGCAATCTATTGCTCACATTTTCTTTGAGTGCTCATCTTTTGGCATCCAGCGTGTTCCGTGTTCGTATTAATAAGTATTGCAGGGTTTTCAGGTAGCTAGAATACTATTATTTGGGAGAGTCGATAAAAATGAAACCACTCACTTTTGCTGTAGTGTCATAACACTCCCATACATTTAATTTGTCAAAGACATTTCTATGCGTTGAAATCTTTTGCCATATTGCAGTAGATGTCGCTGGCTTACATTTTATACTCGCGTATATAGATACACCTATAAATAGTATACATAAAAGTCCAAGGAAATACCGTTCCGTGTTACGCAGATTGTTATTATGAATGTAATTACTTGAAAAGTAGATTTAAATATAAAATGGTATTTGTGGTAAAACAACCAAATATATTAGTAACGAAGTCTTTGTTTCACATAACTACGTTGTTATTTTTTTCCTATTTGCTATTTATTAAAATAAAAATAATGAGAATAGAAACGGTAAGCCGCCATATTTTTTTCCAAATTTATGTCATGTGTCAACTCATCAACTGTCAATGTCATTCCGTTTCCGTTTGTGATTCGTGAATGTGCTCCGTTTGTGTTTTTATGATTTTTCAACAACTGCTTCATCCCCGGACCCCGACGACTTCGCCTTTTACGCTGGACTTACGCCTGTTACCCTGGACCCTGATTTGCCTGGCGATTTGTACTCTGTTGACCTGGATTATGGCCGCTTCAGAGAGAGGTTGTTGTGTGCCGCGGTGCGGTAAAACTCGTAAGTAAATATTGATGAAGATCCATGATAATATGTAAAACATACAGGTACAGTGCGATCAAATTATCTTGGCAGCTCTGAACATAGGCTTTGCGAAATTTTACGCATGTAAACTTGGGAATAAAACTGTTATTGCCAGATAAACCAACACATAAACGATCAGAAAATATCTAATTTAAACAGTGAGAAATACAAATAAAATAAATATCATAACACTTTTATACATTCGTTGTAACAAAATGACCTGCACGAAGTTCGGAGCTGCCAAGATAATTTGATCGCACTGTAGATGTTATTGTTCTTAGGTGTGCAAAGTTGAATTATAATAATAACTAAATGACCCCTTGCAAATTTCACTAACCACCGTAGATTTAAGCATTCTCTTCTAATATTTTTTTTTTTTTTAGGCAAAGATGATACAGTTCTCCATTCATTCCCTAATCCTGACAAGGATATAGAGCGATATCTTGAATGGACTCGAGCAGTTGGAATAAATGTATCATCTTTGGATCCCCAGTATGTGTACAGGAACCGTCGAGTGTGCCATGCCCATTTTGAAATAAAATATTTGACATGGAGTAGAAGACTGAGCCCTGATGCAGTTCCCACTTTATTCTTGCCAGGTAAGAATGTAATATGTAATATTATAACATTGAGTTATAATGTACTACATATGTTTGTACATTATAACTAAATGTATTATAATGGAGAGCTCTACTACCACTTCAGTACTCTAAAGCGACCTCACCTGCATGAGCAGGTGCCAGGAGTCACATTCTGCTGATCAGCAAACAATGTTCTGATAAATGACAAATCATGGTTAAGTTATTTTAAATACTTGAATCACCAGACCAGTAGCAAGCAGCAGCATCAGTGTTGCAAGAGGGCATGCTTTGTAATTATCAATGCCCTAATAACAACCCATTACAAGAACTGAAGATCAGTCTCATTATTTAACTTTTGCAGTTGCATTAATTACAACTTTTTTCATTGATTAATATGTTTCAATACATAACAAGCACCTAGCAAGTATTGTTGGAACAACAATAATATCTGTCTGGTTTCTAAAATATTTGACTTTATTTGTTGTCACTGTCCTCAATCTTAAGGTTTATTTGATTGAGTATTCTTAGATTATTTTTAGAGAAATCATGGTTTTGTTTTTTTATTTTCTTACAGGATCTGAATCGGTTAGAGTTCCACTGATGGAAATAACAAATAGGAGTGATACTGCTATATTGAATGCTGCATTACTGCCCACTTCTAGAGAAATGGAAACTGCTGGAGTTCCACTAAGAACAAACCGGAATGAAAATGCTTTATTGGATACTGCATTACCTTCCTCTTCTAAAGGTATTTATAATTTAATTTCGAAAAGTCCTTCCTTATTCCTTGTCTGCATTATAAAGGGAACCTCTGTGCAAAATTTCAGCTATCTAGGTCCAAGGGTTTGGGCTGGGCGTTGATGAGTCAGTCAGTCAGGACTTCTCTTTTTATTTATATAGATTAACTAGCTGATGCCCGCGGCTTCACCCGCGTGGATGTCGTTCAAATTATATACTAAAACCTTCCTCTTGAATCACTCTATCTATTAAAAAAAACCGCATCAAAATCCGTTGCGTAGTTTTAAAGATTTAAGCATACAGACAAACAAACAGACAAAAAAATAGCGACTTTGTTTTATACTATGTAAGGATATGTCTAATTAGTATTATTTAGAATGTTTCTACACTGACAGCCCTAAATATATCTCCTTTTGTTCAGTCCATCCAAAGGTTGTCTGGAATAGATTGCCTTGTGCGATAAGACCGCCCATTGTACACTTGTGTTTTTATATTTATGTTTGTCCTGTTGTTATTATGAGGTGTACAATAAAGTATACATATAATTAATAAAACAAATATGAATCAATTCAAGTCAAATCGGGCAATGTAATGAATAAAGATTAAAAAAAATTATTTGTCACAGTTTTTTACATAACTTTAATGTGTTGTATTATATATATTACAGGTGAACCTTCAGCTCAAATAGAGGAACCAACCATTAAAAAACCAAAATTGCCCAAGAAAACGCAAAAGATTGACCAAAAAGAATTAATTAAGGCTCTTTAGAAGCTGCAAATAAAAAAAGACAAGTATGCAACCAGACTGAAGAAGGCATTAAACTTGTCGGAAAACAAAACTTTTCAAAACACCATAAAAAAATTTACTGCCTTAGCTGCTATGTTCACTATAATGCAGTTTCGTGAAACTGGGAAAAATAAAATGGGACGCAGATTTACTGAGCCTGAAAAAATAATGGCATTGAGCCTGTATAAAAGGAGCCCTAGGACTTACAGGTGGCTACAAAAAATTTTTGTCTTGCCATCGGCTATGACCCTAAGCAGGTTAATAACGCGAGCAAATTTAAAACCAGGGATAAACGAAAAACTCTTTGACCAACTAAAAAAAAGAGTAGATAAGATGAAAGCAGACGACAAACTTTGCATGTTATTATTTGACGAAATGTCCATTGCACCACATTTTAATTACAATCAAAGAAGAGACGAAATTTCAGGCTTCGTAAATAACGGGGAGTCAAGACTTAACAAGCTAGCTGACCATGCTCTGGTGTTCATGATAAGAGGAGTTCAAAGAAATTATAAACAACCTGTTTCCTACACATTTTGTTCAGGTAGCACAAACTCAGCTGAACTAGCAAAACAAATAAAAGTAGTAATACGAAAACTGCATAGTGTAGGACTACATGTCCTAGCTACTGTATGTGACCAAGGTGCGTCTAACGTCAGTGCAATAAACTCTCTCATTCAGGAGACAAGAGCTAATTATTTAAGGAAAAACAAAGAATTGCGAGGAGATATCTTTGAGGTAGACGATAAAGAGGTGATTCCTTTATACGACCCACCTCATTTAATTAAGGGAATAAGAAACAATTTGATGAGCAAACATTTAGTATGTTCCATAAATGGCTCTCCAAAAGTGGCAAAATGGGAACATGTAGTCAAATTATATGAAGAAGACCCAGCATATAAAGGGATACGACTTGTTAACAAACTAACTGATCGACACATTAATCCAGATAAATTTCAAAAAATGAAAGTCAAATATGCAACACAAGTTTTGAGCCAAAAAGTTCAAGTTACTATGGGATTTTTAGCAGGTAATTAATTTTCGAAACATTCTCTACACTAACCGCCTTATTAATAAAAATAGTTAAACCTGGTTTAACTTACGCTTGGTTTATCTCGCATGCCGTCACTTTCTTTTGAATATTTTTGAAGTGAGACGGCATACGAGTTAAACCAAGCGTAAGTTAAACCAGGTTTAACTATTTTTATTAATAAGGCGGTAAGAGCTCAGTTAAGCTCTACTGCTAAATTTAAATCATTTTTTTTTTTTTCAGAAAGGAACATTCTCCCATCTGAGTGTACACAGACTGCTGATGTCATCCTTTTTTTTTGATGAACTGTTCGACTCATTAATTGGGAGTTATGATAACTCCAAGAAAAGGTCTGGAAAAACATTGCTTACACAAGTAACACCAAGATCTGACCATGGCACCGTTTGGTCGAAAGCTAAAATAGTCTTAAGCTCAATGAAATTTATAAATAATGATGGGAAAACACAGGACAAGCAGGTCACAGTTCCAACAATAAATAATTGGTTACGTACTATAAATAATGTGGAATACCTCATAGAAATACTTTTCAAAAAATATAATGTTAAATCTGTGTGGATGAGGCATTTTAATCAGGATCCTCTTGAAAATTTCTTTGGGTCGATTCGAAGCCATGGGTGCAGAAACACTAACCCTACTGTTGCTGGCTTCGAATCGTCCTTCGCGGCATTATTAATTAATAACCTAAGTGGCCAGCACTCACCTGGTTCCAACTGTGAGGAAGATAGTTGCCAAACAATGTTTAAGTCGATGGAATCATTATTTAAAAATGCTGAGAAGCAGTGTATGCCCACGATTACAATCGATTTGGAGGATGAAGTAGAATATGTAGACTTTGAGGTGAAAAAAAATAACCCCAGAATATTAGCCACATTACAGTACGTAACTGGTTATTTATTAAGAAAAGCAAGAATAAACTTTTTTAAAATTGTAAAAAATGTAAAGATTGCTTTTACGATCAAAATAATATAAGTGATTTTTTAAAAAGAAGAGAATACAAAAAGGGAAAGTCATATCTAACATATCCTAGTAATGATTTAGTAATGCTTTTTTCAAAAATACAAGACTTAATAACATATTATTTAAAAAAAAAATCTTTATCTGTAAACATAAAAACATTTTTGAAAACTTTGATATGACGTAGATCTTGATTTTAAATTATTTGATTGCGAAAAACATAAGTCTCAAACAATTGAGTTCATGTTGGAGCTGTCCTGCAAATTTTTCATTTGTAACTGGTGCCGCGATATTAATAAAATAATTAATGGCACCAGGGTAGATGTAGACACAAATGACATAATGAAAATGTATGCTTATAATAATTAAAAGCATTTATTATAATAAAAGAAAACATTATAAAAAGGCAGTCAACCGCTAAACTGTTGTTTGATTTACCTCCCTGAATTTCATTCTCTCTATCAAAGAGAGAATTTACCTTTACCTTTTTTATTCCTCAAAGTAATTTCCAAAAGTCAAAATCATTTTAAAAAGATTTGGCTTTTGGAAATTACTTTGAGAAATAAAATGAACTTTTAGGATTATAACCACCCAAGCAATTTACTACACGGGTGTCGTATACCGATAGATGGCGCTAGTATCATAATTCTAAGTGATGACTCTATACCCGTATATATAATGTACTCTGTGGTTTACAAGAGAGCGAACCATAGACTCTTCCTCTTTAATTTATTAGTCTTTGACATTATGGTTGCGTTCACAAAATTAATATTAAAGTTGCATTCACAACATCCTCCAAACGCGCAAAAGAAAATCTTAACTTAAACATTTTTGCAATAACAGATTTAGTATTAACATAGCATTAACTTAATTAGGTACCTATAATATTTTGAACACTAACATTTTATTGTTAACATATTTTAACATAAACATCTTAGAGTTAAAATTTTTGGACATTAACATTATTATTACCCATCAGTTAAGTTACAAGCAATGGATCTCAAAATAAACACAAAAGACTAGTCACTGGCAGTCTACAAGTTACCATACCTACAAATTACAATTTAGAACAAGTTACAATTATGTAAATCAAACATACAAACTAAATTTGCTGGGCAACTTGACCTTTCTCCCCGATCTTGTACTTTGAACTTTGTCATGATGTGGGGACAATGAATCAGTATTACCGTCTGCTATAGCAGAGTTACTATCAGGGACCCCACTTTTAAAACTATTATCTGGTATCTCCAGCTTAAACAACCTTTGTACTGGGCGAACCCGTACTCCCGACGAGGTCTTAACTCTTGCTGTTCTTTGTACACCATCCTTGCCTGAGATTAACTGTTCTATAATACCCAGAGGCCACTTAATTCTTTTCTCATCTGTTTCTAACAAAACAATATCACCTACCTCTATTTTGTCAGACTTCTCCTTGCCTTTTTGAACAAGAAAGGTAAGATATTCCGACTTAAATCTCTGACGAAATTGCTCTCTCAGTGATTGTAAATATTTAAGACGACTATTCAAACTCGTTGCGTCGATCAGATCCAAATCGGTCACATCTGAATTAGATATGGGCTGAATAAAACACTGAGGAGTTAGTGGCTCCAAATACTCACCCTTATCATCATTGATAAACGTTAAAGGCCGCCTGTTCATAGTAGCCTCGCAGTCACACACTATAGTTTGCAATTCATCATAAGTTACAGATGTCTTACCTATAATACGACGCAGTAGGTCCTTCATTATTCGAATTAGACGCTCCCAGTAGCCTCCCCACCAGGCTGCTAAAGGTGCATTCATTTTCCAAGAGATTCTTTTGACAGTTGATTCTCTCTGGATTTCCTCCCAATTTAAAGAAGAAAATAAGTTTTTTGTGCCCTGAAAATTTGTACCTTGATCCGACATTATTGTACTTACTCGTCCTCTTCTCGCAATAAATCTACGTAGAGTATTCATAAAAGCTTCTGTGGATAAGGATTTGGTTATCTCTAAATGTACTGCTCGATACACTGCACAGGTATAAATGACAATCCAGCATTTCTCACCTTCACGAAGATATAATGGACCTGCTAAGTCCACTCCTGTTGTCTGAAATGGTACAGAACAGGTGACGCGTTCAGGGGGCAGCGGCGCAGTCGGTGCTTGTGTAGGCTTAGCTCTGTATCTAGTACAGACTGTGCAAGAATGAATTACAGACCTTACTAAACGTCGAATTCCTATGATCCAAAATCTCGACCTTATGTCCGTAATCAGCTGATTGGCACCTGCATGCTGTAGCTGTACGTGTCGCTGTCTTACCATCATCATCACTATTCGTTCTTTCGCTGGCAACAGGTAAGGTGTCCTTATACTTTCTGGAAAGTCTGCAAACAAAAGTTTAGTCTTAACTCTAACCAAACCTTCACTGTCTTCATAAGTAGTCAAATTATTTTTATGTTTTAATATATCCGAATTCTTTGTTTGTATTAGTTTTATTACTTGTTTCTCTGCCTTTTCATACTCTTTAAATGTTATTTCTCCCTTCTTTTTATTATTTACATGCCTTGTATTGTATAAAAACCGAAGTAACCAGGCTGTCATTCTAATTAACTTTGAATATTTAGAGAAATAACCTTGTAAAGATTCCAACAGGCTGGTATCTACACTTACCATATTACAAACAGTGTTCTTAGTTTCCAGGTATATCTCCCTCTCATCTACTGTGAGCTCTGAACGTGGCCACTCCTCACGTGGCAGGTATAACCATCTGGGCCCCTCCCACCAACGACAGTCATGAAGAGTTTTGGCGTTGCATCCTCTTGAGGCTAGATCAGCCCAATTCAACTCACCTGGGATATGATACCAATGTGTTAGGTCACTATTTTGTCGAATCTCTTTCACTCTATTGCCTACAAACGTTTTCAGAGTTAACTCACGTTTTATCCAAGACAATGTAACCCCAGAGTCAGTCCAGCAGTACTCGTCGCAATTCTGGAGTTGTAGAGTTTTCCTCACATATGTAAGTAGTCGTGAACCTATCAGTGCTGCTGTTAGCTCGAGTCGCGGTATAGTGGCTTTTTTCAGTGGCGTCACTCTCGACTTTGCTTGTATCATTTGAACTGTCACTTTATCTTTATTTTCAGCTCTTAATAAAACACAAGCGCCACAACCATCTTTGCTTGCATCGCAAAATAAATGAAGACTTAACTTACATTCTTTCAGTGTGTCTGCTGTAAGTCTTCTCGGTACTCTGCAGTCTTGAAGGTAAGTTATATACTTATACCAATCGTGAAACTTAGAAAATAATTGGTCAGGTAGTTCCTCATCCCAGGTCAGATGTCTGTCCCACGCTTCTCGCAGAATTAACCTTGGAATCAACATCACTGGTGATGAGTAACCAACCGGGTCAAATATTTTATGTGCTACTGACAACAATTCTCTTACCGTAAGTTTTTGTACACAGTCAGGCGGAGGTACACTACTCAGGTTGCAGTAAAGCTCATCAGTGCGGGTGTCCCAACTTACTCCAAGTACTGATATAATGTCATTACCTGATTCGTTGATACCGTGAGATGTTACCCACATTCTCAGGTTGAACTTGCCAGCATCCATGATAGATTTTGCTTCTTTTATAAATTTGTCCGCTTCAGCCTCGGTATCTAAACTCACCACACAGTTGTCCACATAATAAGAACGACTTAATAGTTCTGCCGTTTTGGTCATATGGCCACATTTTATTTCATTCAAATGGTGTAGAATGGTTGCTGTTAATAAAAAGGGACTTGATGTCAGACCAAAAACTACACGACAGTGTCTGTAGGTAATTAAATCATCATCTTTGTACCAAAGAAATTTTAAATAATCTCTATGTTCAGGCGCAATACTAATCTGCAAGAAAGCTTTTTCAATGTCTGCTGTCATGCCGATAGCTTTAGTACGGAAGCCTATAATCAAATCTGGTATTAGTTCAATAAGATTACTACCTTTTTCTAAACATGCATTGAGACTAAGCCCATTTCGATCAGTAGCAGATGCATCAAACACTGGTCTGACACTGCATGTTAAACTTTGTTCTTTAAAAACAGGGCGGTGTGGTAAGTAATGACCAGAATTAGGATTACTGTCAGCCCTTTCGATTATACCTAGCTTTAACCAAGTTTCAAAAACTGCATCATATTTTTGGAGATTTTGGGACTGAATTAGTTTTTTATTCATAGATTCTAACCTCTGCTTGGCTTTTATAAAATTTGGTGATAAATCTTCACAGTTAGTTTTGAAGGGTAATTTAACTTCATACCTGTCATCCACCTTCTTTATATTTTCTTCGAATGTCTGCATCATGTCAGCTGTGGTCTCAGCTTTTGTTTTCACCTGCACTGGATCAAGAATGCCGAGGGTTTCCATGGTCCAAAAATCTGACAGATCCCCTTGGCAGGTGCAATGCAGTATGTTAATGAGACTACAGTTAGTGCTTACCAATTTTCCTTGAAGTGTCCATCCCATCTTAGTTTTTATTGCAACTAGTCCATTTTGCAGCTGGATCATTGTACCTGTGAACAAATAACCTAAGAAATCTGCCCCAATTAATAGCCCTATGTCGGTTTCATCATTGCCCACATCTGTCAAAGTTATTTTATATTCATTCAAAAGCTTATTTAACTTTTCATCCTTTGTGCTAATTTTGGGTAAGTTTGTACAGATACAATCTTGCGCCACTGCGCCCAACTCTATTGAACACTGATTGTCCAATGCATTTACTTTTAAATTATATAAAGAGAACTCCTTCGCAGTAGATTTTACTCCTCCAAACAGGCAGTGTGTTAATCTTTCTTTTCCTGATGATGGAATGTTCAATTTTTCAACAATATCCTTCTTTACATATGTTCTCTGAGAACCGGAATCACACAAAGCACGAACTCTCATCTTTCTATCCTGATATTGTATTTCAATTACTAGTGTTTGAAGCAGTGTTTGTGCTTTCGGCTGTACTGCTGACAGTGAAGTAGATTGATCGGATGCTTTCTTCTCTTTTTCATTATAATTTTTCTGTTCTGGACACAGGACAATAGAATGTCTTTTCTGGCAAATCAAGCACTTTACAAAGGCTTTGCACTGTTTTGGGTGATGTCCCCTTCGTAGGCATATTGGACAAATCTTCTTTTCTTTGATAATATTTTTCCTGTCTTCCAGTTTTAGTTTCTGGAGTTTATAGCACTCAACACTGGAATGGCTTTCTTTATCGCACCACACACAAGTAATCTTCTTTATTTCTTTTGAGTTTGTCAATAATACTTCTGTGGTAAGTAGCTTTTCTTTCTTTTCTTCACTTTCTGTGTCTTGTTCAAAGGTTTTCCTTGAGATTTCTATTCTTTGTTCACCATCTACTTCTCTTTTCAGGAAACTCAGGAGGTTGGCAAGCTCTTCTGTAATGTCCTTGCTAGCCATTTTACTTCTTTCCCATGTTCTCAGCAAATCTTGGGTCAATGCCGATTCAACCATTGGGAGTAGGAATGCTGCATATTTGTCTTTGGTTACTCCTAGGCTTTCTAGCGCTCGCAGCTGTGCATTCAATTTATCATACAGTTGAGTTATTGTGATATTTTGCTTTCTCATTAATACTAATGTTAGTAATTCCCTCACATAAACTTGTATGAGTAATTCTTCTCTGGCATAACGAGTTTTTAACTGCTCCATGCACTCCTTGTATGAATTTGGAGGATAGCTTTCAACTAGAGCCCTTACCTCAGAGTCTTCTTTCATAGATTGCACTAAGTACTGGTATTTGTCAACGTTATCTAAACAAGGGTCATCATGGATTTTCTGGAACTGGCCCCAAAAGGGCAGCCATCCCTTTAAATCACCATCGAATATTGTGAATTTAATTTTAGGGAGCAAGATGTTCCTGTTTTTCTCGTTGCTTGAAGATGACACGGTTGTACTCGACTTCATTTTTTCTAGATAAATCGCATCTAGCCTTCGCCATTTTGTTTTGTACTTGGTCGTTTCGCTCATTTCTTTTTCCAAGTCGGATTCAAAATCTTTTTCACATAGAATCAGCGATTTTATTTTCTTGTCAAGGCTCATCAAGTTTTCGCTTATTTCCATTAGATTTGCTCTTGCAACGTGTGTATCAACGTTTACAGCGTTTTCAAGCATGGCTTCGAAATCGTTAGCGGAATTTGTGAAAAAACGCCGCTGCACTGTTCTCTCTTTTTTGAGTATTTCTAGCTCCGACATTTTTCTGTATTGCGGTCGCCAAATGTTCCGTGTTCGTATTAATAAGTATTGCAGGGTTTTCAGGTAGCTAGAATACTATTATTTGGGAGAGTCGATAAAAATGAAACCACTCACTTTTGCTGTAGTTTACAAGAGAGCGAACCATAGACTCTTCCTCTTTAATTTATTAGTCTTTGACATTATGGTTGCGTTCACAAAATTAATATTAAAGTTGCATTCACAACACAGCGCCTTGTGCTGATGGATGAGCTAATTGAAATTTATGGTAGTCCTGATTTGGTACCGCGTTCCATTCAGGCCCTTCTTGTAAATAGCTCGACGTATTTTTCTTTGTTTAATTTTATTAATAATACAGTTGGACAAATTTAACTACATGGTAAAAAGTTAATACTTTATAATAGCTAAAGTTTTAATTGTCTTGTGTATATAATATGTATAATAAAATTATTTTCATTGAGTTACTTAGTTGTAGATATTATTATTTTAAATGAATGCTGGGAATTAAGAATCAGTAAAACAATAAAAAACAACAAAGTTGCTTCCCGTCAGTTGGGGCTAAAAAAAAAAAAAGATAATATTAAGGACTTGACACTTGGCTTTTTACATTGAATGAAAAATAATTGGATTTGACTCAAGATTTTGTGGACTAACAAATCCTTTAAATGGATTTGAAATACGATAATAAGGACTTGACACTGGGCTCTTTACATTGAATGAAAAATAATTGGACTTGACCCAAGATTTTGTGGACTCTCAAATCTTAAACATGGATTTTATTGAAATAAACTGAAGATTTTAAACGGATTAACTTTACATGGAAACGAAGATACTGATGAATTTGCCGGGATTTGATTACCTAAGGATAAATACTGATGATTTAAATTGGAATTACTTATTTATGGATCGATATAATACTAATGAATTTTATTGGTTTTCCAATTTATTATGAATTTACACTGATGAAATGAACTGGATTTACTCTACTCAAGAAAAATGCCAACTGATGACTAGGCAGCATGGTCTCAGACCTTAGCCTGTTCCGACAGGAACAAATTAAAAAAAAAAAAAAAAAAAAAAAGAAATGACAAATGTCAACAATGTCAGACCGACATCAAACAAGCATGTTCTGTTCACAATATTTTGTGAAACAATGTGTATATCTGACTATAATCAAGTAAATAAATTATAAGGCAACAAAATGAGTCAAGAGACGTATTTCGAATTAACTAAGCGAGCTGTACCCATTATCAAGAACGAAACTGCTTACTTGTCATGGCGTAATTCAGTTATAACTGTGCGAACAACAAAGCGTGTGAACTTCATCGAATACTCTTACAATTTGGAGTGTTTGGAAAGAGAAATAGATTTTACAGAAAGTTCAATATTTAGTCCGAAAAACAGTCCCGCTACAGATGTCTGCAAAGCAAATTTTCTGAAGTCTGAAATGCGAAATGTCGACTATACAGAAATGATAGTAAATTCATCATTTTGGCCTCACAATTCAGCTCTGGCACAAGAGATGACCAGTGTGGTCATGTGTAAGTGGTCACCGGGACATTTCAGGAAAAGTGAATGTGTTCTCGCTGTGCTAAATAACATTGGAGGTGTTGAATTCTTTGGTCAAAAACAATTACAATGGAAGAGTATTCTAAACTTGTCTCCATATGTTGCAAAAATTCTACGGTACAACAGGACTCCAGTATTCTTCGAAGAGCTGAAAGAGTCTGTAAGTATCCTTGAATCATCGGCAATATGCTGGGCGCCTGAATTAAATGAAGACAATTCTTGCTACTTTGTCACAGCACAGAAAAATGGTCTGATATTATTTTGGCAGATATTCAGCAATATGGTTGAACCAAAATTGCGAGGACGCTTTTCAGCTGATATGACTGAAATAACTGCTATGAAGTGGATACCGAAGGGTCAAAATAACTTTTACTTAATATGTAGCAATTTTCTGGGACTAATACATATCTTCGATATCGAAATAGATACGGTGCTTATAAAGCTTCTTCGTCCACATGTAATCTGGCCCCATAAAGACAAAATGATGACTGTAAGCTTAAAACACACAGTTATAGACAATCAAATTGTTTTCATATGCAGTAAACATAGACATTTATTAATACAAGTTATTGACGATAATGGAAAAGTAGTTTCGGAATATCTAAAGAATGTGAATGATTACCGAATTACTGACATTGCTTACGCAAAGGATGGCATTTATTTATCAACAGTAAATGTCAAAATATACAAAATTAATATCAGTCTTCTAAATGGCAAGTTGAATGTGGATCTTGATGAGGTAATTCTTAAAGATTCATATCCAACCTACGAGTTGTACAGTCTCCGGTTTTCATCAAACAATTTGATGTGTGCTTTAGCTATGGTGAATCGAAAAGTGCTCTGTAGGAAAGAAGCATATAAAATGGAAGTAGTTTTCGTCAGCACAGATTCTAAGCTAGAATCAATAGTACCAACACTTTTGAGCAATCCCTCAAAAAAATTAACTTACTACTGGGACTGCGTTGAACTTTTGAGATTTCAAATAACTAAGTTAAAGGTAATTCCAAAACTGGATTATGATGAACTTTATGCATCAGAAGATGTTTTTAAGCTAAAAATCTACTTGATCGTCATGACTTATCTTACAGGCTTAAGAAAGGTTCTGCGAGTATGTAGTGTGACTTTACCGGAAACTTCACAGGTAGTTGTAAAAGAAAAAATATTACATTTCTATGCAGTGTCATTGCTGAATTCTTTATTTGAAAAATGTCAAATAGATGGACAATTATGTGATTTAGAAATGGAATGTTTATATGGCTGTAAAAATTACTTAGAATATTATTCAAAAAAATATGAAACTGCAATAGCTTTTGACCGAAATGTGTTGAGTTCCTTAACAAATAATTGTGAATATGTGTGCCAGTGCTGCCCTGATAAAATTGAAGGATTTACTTGTAAAAAGGGGCATTTGAACATGTTTTGTATGGAGAGTTTTACCCCCATAACAACTGATGATTATTTAGTTTGTAGATGTTGCGGTTCAACAGCCCGGACTGATTTAGAATTAGTGAATCCTCTGTGTGTATTTTGTGATTTAAATTTAGTGAAGCCTGATTGAAACATTTTTCTAATTTAGCTTGAAAAATAAAAAGATATTAAAATAATTATTATCGTGTTTATTTTATTCATTAATCAACCATATTAATTATATTTTTAAATACATTGTATGTTAAATCTCGAAAACAAATAACATTTAAAATATAAAAACAGTAGCGGAACAACATTGGGGACAGGGTCATGGTTCTTGAGAGATAAACCTTCTGAAGTGTGTGCTGTGTCCAGAAGAACTGCTTTCTACTGTCTTAGATCCAGCTGCCATGCGAGAACCTCGTCAGATGTTGGTTGATTTTATGTCAATTAATCAGTAGTACAGTACTTATTCTACCCATAACCGACGAAATGTGAATGTTTCTGGTGTAGGTCAACGCTGAATAACATTGAGATTTTAAAAGTACTCTCGTAATGTCACGATTTTATTTATTTTTTTTTTTTTTTGTTTATGGCAATCTGCCGAAGATTACGGCAATTTCTGCCAGTGTCGCGTAGTGACTGTACATGAGAATTTTATTAAATAAATATTTACAGAGCTTTTTGTGGCAATCCTTTTAGCCCTGAAACAAACACAAAACATAAAAGTTAGTAATAGTTAGTAAGATACAATATGTTTAAACATCTAAACAATATATATAATAAATAAATTAGAGTTTAATATTGTTATTAGAAATAAATTTAATAAAAGCACGTATAATTTGGGGATTAGGGAAAAATGAGAGGAGGTGACGGACATTAATGGGTTTTTGGATGTTCAATTTTTTAATAACTTTATCAAACGAGGAAAGATCATTCAAAGGACAATTTAAAAATATGTGATCTAAAGTACCATCATCCAGCCCACACTCACACAAAGAACTGTCGCGGACCCTAATTTTATGGAGAAAAACTGGGGTACAGCAGTGGCCAATACGGATTCTGCATATAACGGATGTGACGGTTTTGGATGTTTCTTTGTATTTATAAAACCAGGGCTTGGGGGGGATGGTTGGTTGAATAGATGCAAACAGGCTAGCCTTTAATTTGGAAGATTGAGACCAGTGAACTTGCCAGGATTTAAAAAGATCTGCTTTGGCCTTGTGAATCAAGTCATAGACCTGGACAGCATAATGTTTTTTATCTGCCAGATTGCTGCTGACCGCATTTTTAGCTGCTATATCTACCAGCTCATTGCCCTTAATATTCATATGACTAGGAATCCATACTAATATTATCTCAATGTTTTTTTTTAAACAAGAATGTAGGACAGTTTTGATTTCGACTATAATTGGGCTACGTAGGTTATCTTTAAATGAATTTTTAACTATTGCCTCCAGAGCACTCCTTGAATCAGAAAAGATGACTGCTTTTGTAATAGCTGAATGGGAGGAAATAAATAAACACGCCTCCAAAATTCCAATGCACTCCCCGGTAAAAACCGAAGACTCAGGAGGGCACTGGAACTGAAGGAATATCTGGGAGTTGGGATTATAAACAGCAATGCCTGTTTTACCGTCAGAGGTCAATTTAGAAGCGTCTGTATAAAATTTGTAGTGATCAGGCCATTTGTTATTAACAGTCGAAAGAAAATGGTCATTAGCATTGGTGGTGTCCTTATTTATTCCAATATGAGTGATCTTTGGAACAAAATTAAGAATTTCATAGGGACATGAGTAAAGTGGGAATTTATTACACTGAGGAATGGGAGAATTATTTTCCATATTCCGGATACTCCTAAATGAATTAAGGATCAAAGGGGGGTCTTTATGTTTCCAATAGTCGCTTTGTCTACATAAATTATCTAGTGAGGAAAGCTTAGAAAGAACTAGGTGATCACTAAGAAGATATGCCTTGTACAAATATTTATCGGCTAGATATTGTCTACGGAGGAGAAGGGGAGGGTCGCCACTCTCAACTTGCAGTGCGTTGGTAGGAGTGGATCTCATACAACCTAGTACAATGCGGAGGGATTTCGACTGAATGGTTTCCAGCTTGGCCAATGCAACCTTACCACAGGGTTCCAGGAGGAAAGACCCATAGTCCAGTAAACTTCTTATTGTAGCATTGTATATGAGTTTGAGAGTAAAGGGATGAGCCCCCCACCAAACACCCGCTAGAGCACGTAGCATATTAAGGTTCTTCTCACATTTACTGATTATATAATTGAGATGAAAGACACCAGATAATTTAGAGTCCAAAATTACCCCAAGGAATTTCACATTATCCTCAACATTGATCGGGGATCCTTCAATTTCAAGGTGGACATTGGGTGTTAGACGTTTACGTGAGAAAACTACAACGGAGCTTTTAGGAGCTGACAAGCTAAGACCATGAGAGATTAACCACTGGTTTAGGGAGTTAAGGGATATTTGCATGGATTCCGTAGCAATTTCCACAGACGAGGTAGGAATATATAAGCATAGGTCATCTGCGTATTGTAAAATCTGGCAGTCGTTATTAAGGGACTTGTGAAGATCCGAGGTGTAAATACTATATAAAAGAGGGCTTAGTACTGAACCCTGGGGTAGCCCACGCCAAACAGTTCTGGGGTCATATGATTCTCCTGGAACATGGAGTTTAACACTACGTCCTGCCAACAAGTTACAGATACAGTTAAGTATCTTTACCGGGATACTCAGCTGGCGTAATTTACTTCTGAGTACGGAAAGAAGGACACTGTCGTAAGCTGCTGAAATGTCAAGAAAGACCGCTAGAACTGACTCATTTTTGCTGAAGGCAATCCGGGCATCTGTCATAAATAGTCCAATGCTATCCATTGTGCTAGCTCCCTTTCGGAACCCAAACTGGGTTTTTGCTAGAAGACCTCGGCTTTCAACTAACCACTCCAACCTGTTTTTTAGAAGGTGTTCAAGGATTTTACATATAACAGGGGATAGAGCAATGGGTCGAAAGTTTTCAGGGCAGTCAGGTGTTTTCCCTGGTTTTAGAATGGGAATTATTAGTTGCGTTTTCCAAGCATCAGGGATATGGGAGAGAGTAAAACATGCGTTGATTATTGATAAAAGGTATCGGCGACTGTGGGACCCCAATTTTTTAAAAAACGAATATGGGTGGCCATCTATGCCTGGGGCGGAATCGTGAACGTGTTTGAGCACTGCATCTAGTTCGCTTAACAAGAAGGGAGCATCTAAGGGGTCATTGGAAATTTCACCCCCCCCAGAAGGTGAAGGGCATTCTCCCAAAAAAGGAGCGAAAGGAGGAGCAAGTTTCCTCAAGAAAGGTTCTGCAATGTCATCAGGCATAGATGAGTAGTTTCGGACGGAGCAGCCACGTTTAAATCGTTTGAAATTTTGCCAAACAAGAGAGGAAGGGGTTGAAGGGGAAAGTGAAGTACAGAATTTCTTCCATCCTTCTTTTTTTTTTTTTTTTAGTAGGCGCCTAGACCTGGCACTAATCCGGTTGTACTCGATCAGGTTTTCAGAGGACATATTTTGAGCATACTTAAGTTCCGCTTCATTTCGAGATTTAACTATGCTGGTACATTCCCGATCCCACCAGGGCGGAGATGATATTTTTCCGGAGGCTGAATTTTTAAGCGGTATGTTGTCATCCGCGGCCGAAGAAATTGCACCAGAAAATTTCAATATGCAGTCCTCTAAGTTGACTGGGGAAACCTGGGGCAAAGTGGAAATTATATCCTCAAGAGTTTGAGTGTACAATTCCCAGTCCGCGCCAGTAAGTCTGTATTTTAAAAGAGGGGGTTTATCCCTTTGAGGTAAGGACCTATTGATCAGTGTAGTGCATATTGGGTAGTGGTCGCTACCATGCGTGAGGTTTAGTCGTTTCCACTCCAACTGGGCGGACAAACTAGCTGAACACAAGGTAAGGTCTACACAGCTTCTACTCTGGCCAGGTCTAGGCAGCCGAGTGACGGAACCATCGTTGACAACACACAAACTCAAGTCTTCCAACAGATCAACTAACTCAAAACCAGGGAGATCAGAATGGTCAGAACCCCACAGGGAATGATGGCAATTAAAGTCACCCAAAATTATAACAGGATTCAGTGAGGAACATATATTATGAATGTATTGAAAGCAGGAGGGATTGGGGGAGGGAATATAGACAGATATAAAATTAATGCCAAGGATATTAACACCTACAGCATTAATCTCATCTCCGTGGGGAGGCAGGGATAGAGAGGAGAAAGAAAGAAGATTGTTCACTAGCATAGCAGCCCCGCCATAACCGTCAGAACGGTCATCCCGGAGAGTGCTATAGCCAGGGAAATTAAAATGGAGTCGTGGAGTTAACCACGATTCTGAGATTGCAAAAATTGCAGGTTTATATAAATTAATTAGGTGGCAGATTTCGTGTTTTTTGGGGAGTGCGCTTCTGGTGTTCCACTGCATGAGATTGAATGTTACGATTTTTAATTTTATTGACTATGTTGTCAGCTACGTGGTCAGGTAATGCGTAATTTGAGAGTAAGGTGGAGAGCAAAGTAATAATAGTGTTCAGGGTCTCTTCATTCTCATTATGAGTGGGAGGGTGGTCCATCAGAGCACAACCATTAGGAGAGGGGGGGAAGGAATAACTGCTAATAATATCCTGATGGGCCCTACGGTCATAACCAGGATGGGGGGGTGTGTAGGCCTTTGGGCGGGAACTAACAAGTTTCTTGCTGGAGGAAGAAGTAGGGGGTTGGGAATGAGAGGTATAATTAGGAATTGGGCGACGGGGAGGACGGGGATCATGGTTAAGAGTCTGGTGGATAGTCAGTGCAGGAGGGGCTGACGCCGTAACGTCTGCAAAAGATCGGTAGGAGGGGGCGTGACGTTTGGCTGCTTCAGAATAAGGTATGTTATCCTTAGCCATGGTGGACTTGATGTTACGCTGACGCAGGTATTCCGGGCATTGACGACTGTTTGCAGGGTGTGCACCTGTACAATAGAAGCACTTAGGCTCTTCAATGGAACACCCATCCCCAAAGTGGTCACCACCACAGCGGTAACACCGTGGCTTTGACCGGCATTGAGTCCTGGTGTGTCCATATTTGCAGCACCCGAAGCACTGGACAGTGGGAAAATTATAAATCTCAACTGGAAGGGAATTGAAGCAGCAAAAAACTCGATCCGGGAGGCTCTGACCATCAAATGTGATTACTACACTCGAAGTAGGAATCCATTCCGATTTCCCATCATTTGAAACTCTGCGGTTCAATCTCCTCACCTTCAACACCTTACCAAGTGGGGACTTCAGGGCATCAAAGACTTCAATGTCAGTCCAATCAGTAGGGACGCCCCTCACAACACCCATCCTGGTGATGTTGAACGTAGGAATCATGACCGTGAAACCTTTTTGTTTCATCGATTCATTGTCAATGAATGCATTGGCATCTTCCGGGGCCTTGAACTCTACTGATACCCTGTTTCTTCCTATTTTCTTTATACCACCATCAACAATATTCACAATATTAAGTTTTTGTACTAATTGACCGAATTTTATAGGATGGAGGGTAGTGCCAGAGCTTGGATCAGATTCGTTAAGCGATGCGTAGACTAAAAATGGATGACTATCTAAATGCGAGTATTTTGTGCGTGAGATCAACGACGGGGCCGTGACCCGGTCGCGTTTAGTCGCTGAAGCGTTTTCGTCCGTGGCATTATTGTGATTGTCAATGAGTTTCCTCTTTTGAGAAGTTATTTCTACTTCCATTGTCTCAAATTGAGACAGTGGAGCCGTCAGAATAGGCGCATGAGTAAATAAGTCTTGCGATTGTTGCAGATCAGGATGAGGGGGGTCTGGCGGGCGACCAGGAGGCCGCTCGTCATCCGCCATTGTCAGACCGCATAGGCCAGTGGCCGGTAGAATAAAATATATATAGAATAAAAACTTACCAAATGTAAGATCACGTACACAAACAAAAACAAACACAGGACAAGAACAAACACGTTACATAAACCCAAAAACCACCAAAAAAAGCAGAGAAAGAGCCAAAAATCAGTGCGAGAACCAAAACAACATGTACTCGCCACAAACGCCTTTTGACACTCCCACGATTTTATTACTCAAAGGGTTACTTAAACGCCTGGCGATGGCGGTTTGGTGATTTTGTTTCACTTAATAAATACTTATTGCTATCTTATTTTATAAAGGCGTCGGTTTTGTAAGTATTCGTCGTTGGAAATCAAATAGGTAGTATTATTTTGTTGTGTAGTTAGCTCAACTATACCTACCTAAATCAAACATTTTAAATGTAATTTAACAATAACAAAGAAACACCTTTTTTCACCAAAACAAATAATACTTAATAATGGTAGGTAGTTAAGAGGGCACACGCTGATTTTCCATACATAGGCATTCCCCTATTTTTTCTTGAACAATGTAATATCTTAGAAGCAATCCTATTTTTACTCGACTGCGGCGAAGCCCAAAAGGAGGGTTATTTAAGTAGGAACATGGTCTATAAAGGTACATACATAGTAAATAATATGTATGGTGTGTGCTTTTGTCAATATGCAACAAGAAAAAATACTTAATTCTTAAAACTTATAGCCTACCTACTTACAAAGTAGCCACTCCTAGGTATAGTTACACTAGGAGTGGCAACTTTGTATATGGCGCGATACATATTTAGGTTTTCATGTAAGGTAGGATTAATATTTAATCTTAATTTCAATTAGTACAGGAGCCAAAAGCTACCCGAACCTGTCAATTTACCTATCCAATTCAACCTGCAACCTAAAGCTTACGTAAGCGAAAAAGTTGAAAGCTAACTTATGTGCTGGCGTTGTACAATACAGTTAGTTACAGACAGACCGTAAGGCCGTTTTCTCACTACGCGAAACCAACACAACATCAACACAACATAATGTTGTGGCATCTCCAACCGCCATACTAATGTATGCGCCGTTTTCTCACACACGAGGACAACACAACAGCAACACAACTTTGAACCAACAATTCGGCTATGTTGTCTTGTCCGCTAGATCGGATCAACGGATGTCGCCCTTTTTGCGTCTACCCGCATTATATAATGACAAATTCTCTTCACTCGACCCCTTTAATACCACACGGAACCGTCTTAAAAAAGAGATTATTGCAATCTTGGAGCAAACGCGTGTTCACAGTTCCATCGCTAGTGCCAGACCCAGTTAGTCATATTCACACATACACAATATCATCACACACATTCACAGACACCAACACCGCACAAACACTCACACGCATACATGCACACACAATACATTTTAAGGCCAATTTTTTTGTCACTCTCGACTACCTTATCTTAGATTTTTTTTGTGTACTTCGTAATTGGCGTATTGTTTTGTTTAATATTTTAAGTTATTTTACTGTAAGCTGTGAAGCTACCTTGCATAAATAAATAAATAACTTTTTTGTTGTTGTTAAATAACTATTACAATAATGCGTGCGTCAGCCCCTTACATCATTCCCCCCGTTTTTTTTTTTTTAAATATATAAAATAATTTGATTACATTAAAAAAAAATATTTAAAAACTAGTACTTATTGACTAAATTCACATGGGTTAATTGTACTACGCGTAGGTTAAGTACATTTATTTTCTGTTCTTAGTTGCACATAATGTTTCTCTATGTTTTCCTGTTTTATTGGTACATGCTTTGTCTTGATTTATCATTATTATCTAGTATTTTACACAAACAATTGTTTTATTTCCTGCGCTCTGAAAGATTTTTCTCTTATTTCGTTTTCTGACACATAATAATAACATTTATTTATTTCTCTTATCATCATCATGAACAGTCCAGAGTCATTTGTCACTACATAGAGACTGGGGTCTGGTTTTGGTAAAACCTGTATTGCAGATCCCCAGGCTAACCCTCCGTCGGACATTTATCATAAGACACGATTAATTGCATTTGATTTACTTACACGATGAATTTTACTTAATTAATTAACTTACTGTTAGCGATTAATTTATCAATTTTAGAAAATCAATTAGAACATTTATAAGGTTAAAAAATTATAAAATAAAGTAAAAGTATACATTTGAGTTGACAAGAATGGGTTATTTTTGTCTTGGTGGAGCATATGTATAACAATTTTATAAATGAGCTTACCTAATTATTTTTAATATTAAGAACGATGGACATTCATTATCTTGTATCTTTTAAGCCTAACTAGCTACCTATGTCTCATGACCTTATCAAAGAACACAAAAACACACACAAAAAAAATAATAACAAATACATAATGATGGTCTTACAATATTGTAGTTCTAAATACTAATACATGTTACTTACAAATGCTTTTGTCTTAGGACGTCATCATAGTATTATGGCTGCTGTAAAATGCTGTTGGAGTAATTCATTATCTATACACTGATCTGTCGGTGTCTGTCGGTGATTGTGTTCTTCTGTTCCTGTTTAATTATTCGATGACCACTTGCGGTGTACCTACCTATTCGCCGTTGCTCCTGCATGTTACGATCAACGTTACGCGATACTTGCTTGTCAAACCAATCCTTCATGCCTGTTTTGCACTTGGTTAATACTATGAGGAGTATGAATATCATTATTACTCCCAAAATTCCCAGCACTATAAGTCCGAATTTATCTAACTTGTCAGTCACTTCTGATTGGTTCGTGATTATCTTTGCCTGTGTCATGACGATTTGCTCATGAGGGCTGCTTGGGTTCTGAGTGTTACCCATTGTGGTTTTATTTCACTTAGAACTTCTTTAACCCTTTTCTTGACAATGTATCTTGTAAGATACATCATGAAAAAAAAAAACATAGCTCTTTTATAATTTATGTAAAACGGAAAGTTCAGTTATTTATTTTTAAAGTATAACTGAAAGCACACATGTGTCACAATGACAGTTTACGTCAACCGCTTTTTCAAAATTTATCAAAATGGTGAACAGTTGAGTGCAACTCCGCGGAAGGAGGTAAGAAATTATTAATAAAAAAAAAAATCTTTTAAAATTTCGTGAGAAATTGGTGTTATACTAGATTTCATATGTTTGTACTTTTGCTGGAAATTAATTAAGCAGGAGAAATAATTACGCTTGGCTTCGAAAACTAACAAATAAAGTGAATGTATCCTACAGGATACGTTGCTAGGTGTACTAAGATTCTTTGTACAAGTTTAGTGTATCTTATAGGATACATTGCCAAGTGAGAGAGATAATTTATATTATTTTTGTAACTGTGTTTTGGGGAAAGGAAATTATATGCTTGGCATGAGTGTGCGAGTGGAATATTTTTTTCAGGCAGAGATGTTACCATTTTTTTCCAGAGCAAAAAGAATTTGTGCTCTAGCACCAAAACTACGTGCAAGACGCTGTTACTCAGTCAGTCTTTGGTGCCTTCGCCTGTGCTGCCTTCACCTCAGCCGCATCCAGCTCGATTACCATTTACATTGACGCAAAATGGCTCTCCTTGACAACTATCTTTGCCACCATCTCCATTAATTGCCTCTAACAGCCGACCAAGAAGACCTACAACATCCGGAAGGACTGCAAGATTAGTCACACCCCGACGTATTTTTCAAAAGCCTCTAAATTTTCAGTGGGCTAAGAATAAATTCAAAACTCCTTACGAGTATTTTACAAACTTTTTACAGAAGATATTTTTGATTACAATATCGAGCAATCAAAACTAACCGACCGTGTATATGCAACACAACACTGCACCCCAAAGCACAATGACTGACGTTGCTCATAAATCCGCTAAGCTTATGTGGGACAAGACTGGGCAAGTCTGCCGCATTCCAAATGAGCTGTGGGTCAAAATAGCCACAGTCTGGAGCCCTGACAGTCAGAAGGATTCGCAGCAGACCTCATAGAAGATGGTGAGACGATCTGGACGACACCAGCGACCACGGGATCCACATTAGCCTTAGATCGATACAACTGGAAGTCCTGGGGAGAGGCCTTTGCCCAGCAGTGGCATACAGGCTACCAGTATCAGTATCAAGTAGCACAGAGCTTCCTGAAAATGGGGCGGGGAGATATGGTAGACAATTGTGCAGTTTCTGGACCAACACTGTCGAAAATAATACAGGCACCTGTAGCACCACGACCTCCACCGGATGTAAGGTACGATCTGCATGGCTATTGCGTATCTTTTAATGACAGTGGATAACTTATAATGTCTATCAAATAACTGTCAAATGGTGAGTTTTTAAGAAAAAAATGTACCAAACCATAACCAATTTACAGTTAATCTATGGACATTTCTGATAGCCACTGACGTTAAAAAGATACGCAATAGGGGGGCAGGTCGGCCATTTTCCAATGTTTGGTGCGAAAGGCAATGTAAAGTTTGTGTCAAGGGCCAAACTACGGTAATATATGCCAAGTGTTCGTTACGATTGTGTTTTAAGCCAGAAATAAATTGTTTTGTGAAATTCCATACTGATAAGTAATTATTTCAGCTTATAGTGCACCTCAAATGTTTTGGCAACTTAATTTTGATTTTGTTTTAGATAGTCTAGTTGATTTTGATTTTTTAACTATATTATTGTTATTAAATGCCAATTTTATACATATATTTATAAAGATAATTTTGTGTATTTTATTTCTTCAAACCTGGCAACGTATCCTCAAAGACACATAAACATAAGGTCAAAGTTCTCTACTAAGCTGGCAATGTATCCTCAAAGATACATGTAGAATCTCATTATCTGGTCATGTGCGATTTTTTTTTACATTTTTCCCTAAATCCTAGGTTCATAATTAACATCATATTTGAAAATTATTTGAAAATATTAATTTTATTTTTTTGCCAAGAATAGGGTTAATGCGTGCTGAATGAATATCGAATAGTACCTTATTGATAATGCCTGTATGCCTACATAAATCGTACGGGTTTTTTGCTGACCCGGCCTGTGCGAGTAATGTGTGGTACTGGTGACACGCTACGAGCGATTTCATTATTTTTACTATTCGCGTTTTCATTTACCTCTTGATTCATTAAATACGCCGGTTTTAGTCTATCTATTGAAATGTTTGTTTGTCTATTTGGCAACTGTACCGTGTATACTTTCTCTTTTTTTTTTATTACTCGAAATGGACCGTCATAATTCGGTTGAAGTGGTTTCCTCACTGTGTCATTTCTGATGAATACGAACTCCGCTGTCGCTAGGTCTGGGTGCACAAACAAACTTTTCGTATTTTTATACCCTATCGGAACTGGCTTTATATTGTTAATCGCCTGACGTATCCTATTGACGCATTCATAATCGGACGCATAACTCCCTTTATTATTCTCTACATAGAAATCCGCTGGCATCCTTATCGTTTGACCATACACCATTTCCGCCGCGCTTATACCGGTGTCCAAACGTATTGCTGACCTAAGACCTAGCATCACTGTTGGTAACTCGGTCACCCATGATGATGCAATCGCATTTAATCTTGCCGTTAATGCTACTTTTAGCGATCTATGCCACCTTTCTACTGCCCCATTGGACTGTGGATGATACGGGGTGGTTCTGTTTTTGTGTATACCTAATATTTTTAATAGTGACATGAACAATGCGCTCTCAAACTGCCTCCCCTGGTCGGTTGTCATTTTTACTGGGCACCCGAATCGTGCAATCCACCCCTCGTAAACTATTTTGGCTACCGTTTCTGCCGTGATATCCTTGATCGGGAACGCCTCTGGCCATCGAGTGCGCCTGTCTACTATGGTTACTAAGTACCTAAACCCTTCTTCTGTAGTAGTCAGTGGTCCTACGATATCTACATGAATATGCTCAAATCGATCGCACTTGGTAAATGTCTCTAATTCTGAATTTGTATGCCGAATGACTTTACTTCGTTGGCAATGTACACACGCTTTTGCCCATTGCCCTATATCCCGGTTCATGTTTGGCCAAAAGAATTTGCCCTGCATTAACTTGCGAGTGGTTCGGATGCCCGGATGACTTATGTTGTGTGTCGCATCGAACGCCTTTCTTCTTAAACTTTCTGGTAGGTACGGTCTCGCGTTCTTGGTTGATATTTCACAGGAAATCGTTTTCCCACCTGTTTGCGGTACCTCGAATTCCCTAATAACGGCGTTACTATTGTTTGGTTGGCTTAATAAGTAACTATCATTTGTTTGGGCTTCAGCTAATTCTGAGTAATCGATTGCCTGCGGGCAATACACTGTTTCTACTCGCGATAAGGCGTCTGCTACTGGGTTCTCGGATCCGGTGACGTGTCTAATTTCTGTTGTATATTCACTCACGTATGCTAGTTGCCGTGTTCGCCTAGGTATTTCTTTACCGGTGTTGTTTTTTGTAAATGCGAATGTGATTGGTTTATGGTCTGTATAAACTATCAGTTGTCTGCCTTCCACTTGGTTCTGGAAATATTGGATCGCTAAGTATATCGCTAATAGTTCCCTATCATAGGTTGAGTATTTTTGTTCCGTCTGACTCATTGCTTTAGAGAAGTAACCTATAGGTGTCCAATTACCGTTGCTACTTTGTTGTAAAACGGCACCCACACATGTGTCCGACGCGTCCGTCATAAGTGCTAGCGTTGTGTTTGCCAATGGGTGCGATAAAGTGACCGCATTCTGTAAGCATGTTTTACATTGCAAGAATGCCTCGTCAGCTTCCGGTGACCATTGTATGAGTGATTTGTCCCTTTTCTTTGCACCTTTTAAATATTGATTTAAAATTATTTGTGATTTAACT
Source organism: Diarsia dahlii (assembly GCA_949775195.1). NCBI lineage: Eukaryota > Metazoa > Arthropoda > Insecta > Lepidoptera > Noctuidae > Diarsia > Diarsia dahlii. Next base: position 4,614,959 of record OX459210.1, on the reverse strand, counting down.
GCCCCTGGAATATGTGTCCTATAAAAATTTACCATCCCTAGAAATCTCCTTAATTGTTCTATCGTTTTTGGCTTGGGATATTTTGAAATTGCCTCTACTTTCTGTTTTAGTGGCCTGATGCCCTGCGTGGATACCTCGAAACCCAGAAATTCTACGCTCTCTTGTCCGAAACTACTTTTAGCTTGGTTAATAGTCACCCCATAGTCATTGAAACGCTTGAATACTTTTTCCAAATCAGCTTCGTGTTCCGCCCTCGTGGCGCTGGCTATTATGACATCATCAATGTACCCAAAAACGTTACCTAAATCTTTTAATACCGTTTGATCCATAAACCTTTGAAATGATTGCGCGGCGTTACACAGGCCAAAGGTCATGCGGGGGAATTCAAATAGTCCGAATGGTGTAATTATCGCGGTTTTTTCTATGTCTTCCGGATTGATTGCTATACAATGATATGCCCTATTTACGTCTATTTTTGAAAATATCTTTTTGTTGGCTAGTAAATATGTAAAATCATGAAGTCTGGGTATTGGGTACCGGTCCGGTTTTGTAACCGCGTTTAACCTCCTATAATCCCCACAAGGACGTAACTCTCCATTTTTCTTTGGAACAACATGAAGTGGACTAGCCCACGGACTTTTGGACGGCCTACATATCCCCATTTCTTGCATAATACGAAATTCTTCTTTAATTTTCCTATATTTATCTGGCGGTAACGGGCGTGCCCTGGCATGCAGTGGTGGGCCCGTTGTTTCTATGTGGTGTAACACAGAGTGGCGGGGCGTTTCTTTAAAGGACAATGGTTTTGTTATTTCTGGATATTTTGCTAACAATTCCGCATATTCGTGACCGCACTCGACGGTTGTAACTGACTGTTCCTTACAATAAACAACAGAGGCTATTACCTTCAAATTAGTTTCTTTGTCTATTAATCTCCTAGCTTTTACATCAACCAAAAGCCCATGATGACTTAAAAAATCTGCCCCTATTATTGGTTGCCTTACATTCGCAACCACAAAAGTCCACATAAATGCCCTTCTTAATCCTAAACTTAAGGTCAAAGTCTTGGTGCCATATGTTTGTATGACGGCACCGTTGGCTGCGTACAGCTTATAATCACTTGATTTTGAATACGAGCGCAATCTACTATTATTTGGGATCACTGACACATTCGCTCCCGTATCTATTAGGTACCTGAATCCACTAGTCTCGTCCTCTATGCACAGGCGGTGAGCGGGTGAAACAGTGCAGGTGTCCGCCGCTGGCTGCACCGCTGCTAGTTTCCCGACGTTTCTTGCATCTTCTTCCACGCGCACGGTTCCTGACAGCTGTTGGCCCGGTGTCCGTATCTAAAATGATAATTACACAACCAATCAGGATCATTACTGGAACGCCTTTTTGGAGTCGCCCCTTGCCTGCTCCGTGAACTCGATCGTGGGCGGAATCGTCCTTGCCCTGTCCTACGCCATGGTTGTCTTCCCCGCAGCTGCACTACCTCCAGTCGAAGTTCCTCCAGTTCTGCAGCTAGATCTCGTTCCTGTGGCTTGGGTTTTTGACAGGCTACTTCCGCTACTTCTATGGGTCGTGTCGTTTCCATAATCTTGTCGGCTAATTCTGCTAGTTTCTCTAGGTCCTGTATCTCCGTAACTGCTAGCGCCGCTCTAACGGATGCTGGTAGATGTTCCGTCCACATCATTTGAAGTGTCTCGTCTGGCAATTTCTTCCGCGCTAAGTCTTTCATCTTCCTGAGTAGTTTCGACGGCTTTTGATCTCCTAGTTCCATTTCTGACAGCAGTCTCTGGAATTGCTTGTTCTCTGATTCTTCATATACTGTCATAAGTCGATTCTTCAATAATTCGTACTTTTTTGTTTCCGGGGGTGCCAGTAACACGTCACTTGCCTGCTCCACGTTGTCTTTGACGAGTTTGGTAACCAGCAGGTTATATTTGTTCTCGTCTGACATCTTTTGGTTCGCGACGACAGCCTCGTACTGAACGAACCACAACCTGGGTTGATCGCTCCAGAAGGTAGGTATCTTCGACGCTAGAGAGACTGCCGCTACCTCCATGTTGTCCTGGTTTCCGCTTTTCACCTGCCCGGATCCCGAGGCTTGAGCCATTTTGTTGAATTTAACTGTACTGTCCGTCACTATTTAATACCTTCACACCACTTATGTTCTTACACAGGGGTCACCAGTGTGAGTTTAGCCTACGCCCCTTTACTGGTGGTGGAGATAAATGACAACTCGGATTAACTTTACAAACACGTTAAGACTTTTATTAGATAATTTGCTACAGCGACCTACTTAGTCCGAGGCGTGAGGCTAACTGTCTCAGTCGCCAAGCCTCGCGTCGAACTATTACAATAATGCGTGCGTCAGCCCCTTACATGATAACACTGTGACAACATAGGGCCCGCCTTGCAGACTATATAGGCCGCTTTCTCACTACGCCAAACCAACACGACATCAACACAACATTCCTTTTCCTTGCGAGTTCGCGCCCGCCTCGGACAGTGTGACAAAATGTGACAGTCGTATTGTGTTGGAGTCGTGCTTGTGAAAAAGGGATGGACAATACGACATCAACACAACTTTTAATGTTGTGTTGATGTCGTGTTGGTTTGGCGTAGTGAGAAAACGGCCTAACAGTCTTATGAAGGTACCTGTGCTGGTAAGTAATGCCTACCTATAAGCGCAGTACCCTGCACATTATTATAACCCGTCACCAAAAGTAAGTACATAGTACTTACCTACCTAATTTGATAACTTGTAGAAACTAAAATATCTACTAAAATAATGTTTTAGTGAAACATCTAAAACTTTAGAAAACAAAAGCTAACTTAATATAGGTAGTTAGGTAGGCTGGTAATTAAATGTACCTAAAAGGTAACGTACGAATGTTTTTGGAGCCCTACCTCACCGGGATAAAACGACTTTGCAAGACCCCATACCTGTCCCAATTTTGTCATGGCAACCCAGTGAGGTAGATACAGGGCAATATTAAAAACTTAACAATAGACCATGAAGTTATCTAGATAAATATGGAGACCGCACTTCGAATACCTCCTTGAAGCAAAACTTATGCATCGCTATCTCGCTCTCTGTGGGCTTACCCTCTCTTTCTAAGTAGGGTAACCTTTATTTTATTTTACCTAGGACATTACATAGTTCCTTTTCATAACTTGTGTTTGATTAAATTAATATATCCACATCTCTGTTCACTTCTAGATATATATCTAGATATAATATAAGATAGCTGTTTGCTTACAGTGTCTTTCACACTGTAAGCAAACAGCTTCTTTCGTAATTTATCATTGGCATCTTTCATCAATCTAGAAGTGAACAGAGATGTGGATATATTAATTTAATCAATTCCTGATTTTTTTTGGCAGTTTGTCATTTTCAATCACGCAAAAAAGTCTTAGGTCGTATACGTACGTAATTTCGCACAGAAATAGAATATAGACCATGGCCAGTATAAAAGTTTAGTTCCTGTAGCAATACGAAATTAATGATCTTCTATCTATCTATATAAATAAAAAGAGAAATCCTGACAGACTGACTCATCAACGCCCAGCCCAAACCCTTGGACCTAGAAAGCTGAAATTTTGCACAGAGGTTCCCTTTATAATCTAGAAAAGGAATAAGGAAGGATTTTTTGAAATTCAACCCCTAAGGGAGTTAAATAGGGGATGAAAGTTTGTATGGAAAATCGCCATTTTCACGCGGGCGAAGCCGCTGGCAAAAGCTAGTAAATCATAATGACAGAAGAGGTGATGACACGACCACGGTGGTTACCTACCGCAAGGGCTGGTGGGGTGGCTCAAGATAATGAATCTGGAAGGATTTGGGAGAGATTTTTGCCAAGTACAACTCTTACTATAAAATCATGAAATCGCAAAAAATAAATTAGATGTTTCTTTTATTTTGTAGACTAATGAAAATGATACATATAAGATGATTTTTTTTTAAAGATTTCTGGGTAAGTCAGTGTTAAGGTTTTTTACCACTGTGGAATTTTTAATAGTATGTATTTTCATCTAAATACGGGGCTATAATAGGAACGGTAATACATATGTATAAAACCGCAAAAAGAAACAAAAACACTTTCTAAATTAAAATCATTTTATTATAATATTTTCTATTATATTACGAAGATATGTCCTGATTTTTTTAGTCTGTCGTAAAACTCTTTGCTTAAGAATCTTAGATTTCTTCTGCAGTATTTTTTCTTCAGTTGATTTTATTTACACCTGTACGCCCCTATCAATCTTCGTAGAGACCTGGGCTTCGCTGTTGACCTAAAACCAGAAGAGTGTGAAATCAGAACATAATTTTATATTATTCATTACATTTACTGTATTATTTAAATAGTAATTGGCTATTTGACTACTGTTAAAAATTCACGACAATGTTATGTTATTTCAAAGAACTAACAGAAATAACACGGTGTGTGAAAAAAGTAATAAAGCGAGTATGATAATGACTATATAATTAATGAAGTTCCCACGAATAAGTCCCAGATATATCCCCAATATGGTCACACTACTTCAGTATGACTCCTTAAAAACAAAAACAAATAAAATTGCAGAAAGTCCATGAAATTCAATGTAAAACTGTTTGGTCTTTACATAGTTATCTAAGTTATCATTGACTAAATCATAGGTCAAGCTTTTATGAAGTAATTAATTGAAAATACAAAGAAATATGCAGAAATATGTTTACAATTATTCATTGTCAAAAATCCCGATTTAAACACTTACGCGTGAAATCTTATATCACCTTCTGGACACCACGTACTACCACAACCACGCACTGCACAAGTTTGCACCATTTTCTCAATTATAACTTTGTTTACAGGCAAATATCTCAAACGAAACTGAACCGCAAAGTAAACAACCGCCATATTGTTACGATTTATGTTGACATGTGGGGCAAATGTTGCCACATCACCACATCCTTAGGAAATGGGAAAATAATTCACTGATTCGCCAACCTTGTCAAGCATTCGTGACATACTATTTTGGAATTTTAATTTCAGTAATCTTAGTTTAGCTTTTTATTTATTAGCACATTATTTGACAGTATTTAACTTCTGATTACATTTGTGTGGTGGCTCTTTTTAAAAATGAATAAGGAGATTTCAATAACGAGATAGCAATACTATCGTCCACCTTAGAAAGAGAGGTCAGCCCACAGAGATTGAGATAGAGAATCGTAGGTATTTGACTCAAACTTTTGTTCTAAGTGTGGCCTCCATATTTATCTATAACTTCATGCAATAGACGCCGTTTATTCTGCCTACATGACTGTTACGCCCTAGGCAGTACTAAGGCCATTTCTTTAAGTTTCCGTCTGTGTACTTTGGTGGTAGAGGTCAAAGGCATGGAGTCGATGAAGATAACTCCGCCTCGGAGTCGCTTTGCGTCTCCTAAAGAATCTGTAACAATAATTACGATGTTCGATAAATTAATTCTTAGGGGATTTCTCATGAGGACTTCCATCGGAGCAGTACGTAGGGTTATGACCTTGTCCAACTCCTGGTACCACGTAGTGGAAATGTGGCATTCGACGATGCTGCTGAAACTTCGCCTAACCATGATACAAAAGTGGAGAGATTTGGAAGAGAAGAAGAAGAGACCATACAGTATTGAATTCTCTATCTATTAAGTAAAGCATGGTCTTTTTGCTCGTGGCCAAAGTTGGAACTAACAGCGCCATCTTGTTTTGTAAAATAATACATTTTTCACGGTTTTCAAAACTGTTCACCAGCAGCGCCTTCCTGACAATGTCATTCAAGCAGTGTTGCCAACTTAGTGGATTCTCCACTAAATCTGGTGGTTTTGACTTACCTTTTAGCGGACTGATATCGGTTTTAGTGGCTAGTGGATTTATCTAGTGGAATTAATTGGTACCAAAGAGTCGTATCAACCGGAGATTAACGATGATACGGACGGGAACGACTCATCTGAAGATAACTTAATAATATAATTTGATTAACATCTTTAAAAAAATAGATGTTTTTAAGTATTTTGTTCTGCCACAAAAGCCATTAATTAGTAGAGAGTTGAAATTTAAGTATTTTGTTCCATAATTTATATAATTTTAATGTTACTGCTAAACTGCTTTAATAAACGTTTTTAAAAATTACTTTTTTCTTTAGCAAAGACCACAAATCTGCCAGAAATAAACAGTTAGTGGAAAATTTAGCGAATTTTAAGATGGTGCGATTTTTATTAGTGGATTTCTGGTGGTTTTAGAGGTCGATTCTGGTGGGGAGCTAGATACTTCGTTGGCAACACTGCTGATTCAAGTGTCAAATGATCCGCTGCGCTACCTTACTTAACCTAGATCTACATTGTTGTCATACCTATAACCAGGTTCTTGATCTCCTCCGCACTGGGCTTTGCCCCGGGTCGTGGTACAACGCATGCAACGGGCAGTTCTCCCACCTCGGAGTGAGGTATGCTGGTCACGGCAACATCTAACACGCCAGGGTGTCTTCGGATGACGGTCTCTATTTCTAGGGGTGACAACTGTGGAGCAATAAACAGCTAGTTTTGTCTTAAATCTGCACCCGTATTCATAAATCCGGGTCAGAGCCCATTCGTCCCCTAAAATTCGTCCCCCAGCATAAAAGTTGTAGATTCGGCCCCTATATAGGTGCCCATTGGTCTCCTGGTAGGGGACCAATTAATATTTTAATAAAAAATATTATTTTTAAGGTACCCATTATATACACAATATAAGTTAAAGATTCGGCACCTATTCAGGTGCCTACTGGTCCCCTGAGATAAAATTAACTATATTTTACATAAGAAACGGTTAACATAGTACACTTGTGAACAGTGTATTAACGGAATTAATTTAATAAATCATAACAGATCATTGAAAAAAAACCCGACTGAAAAAACTAAAAATCAAAAAACAAGCCCATTTTAAATTAAACAAAACTTGGAAGCAGGCGGGGTCCATTCTATTTTCATTTTTTCTTTTCTTTTTAATATTCAAATGAACCCCGCCTGCTTCCAAGTTTTGTTTAATTTAAAATGGGCTTGTTTTTTGATTTTCAGTTTTTTCAGTCGGGTTTTTAGTTTTTTAACTACTTTTTTATTTCCAACTTTTTAGTTCTTTTGTGTTAGTTATTTCGTTGGTCGCGTAAAATTCTTCGCAGATGATTTAACTTTTGTGCTTGTTTATAGGATTTGTCACTTTGAATTTCTTTTAACCATTTATGTGTCATATATTTTTGTAATCTCCTTTTAAAACCCTTTAAATTGATACCCTACTCGATGGTATTAGAAAAAAAAATATTTTTGAACTCCGCGATTTGGCCCCCAAAATCCGCAATTTTTCTTTGTTTTTTAATTTAAATGGAGCCTATAACACTCGCGCCATCAAGACGAATCTAATGACGTATATTTCATTCAAATCGGTTCATCCGTTTATGAGTTATGAGGGAACAAAGAAACGGACATATATAAGTATAAGTATAAGTACGACGGGCTGGTGTCCGCAACTCCACGTTCGATGCGCGTATTTTGCGTGCAGGTGGGAATATCACTCGATCCACCCTAGCTCCCCGAGAAAAGCCAGCAGTCCCTTGGTGTTACTGGCAATCTCGCGGAGAGTACCTGGGTCACCGAAGTACTTGGTCCTATACCGGGCAACGCCCGGACAGTGCAGAAGCACGTGGGCGGCTGTTTCTTCTTCCTCCATGCAGGCTCGACACAGAGGACTATCTGTGACACCTATAACAAAGAGGTGCTTATTAAAAGTACCGTGTCCAGTGATGGCAGCCGTCACTGTGCGTAGTTGCAGCTTAGTCAGCCGGAGCGCTTGTTTGGTGAGGCGGGTGTCGATGGCGGGTAGCGCCTCCTTGGCCTGCCTGCACTCGCCGTGGTCTAGCCACAGCTTGGCGTGAAGTTCTTTGGTACGTTTCCTTACCAGCGTGCGAAGATAGCCGAACGGGAGTGGCACGATGGGTTCTGGTCCCACCACCGCCATGCTCGAGCCCCTTCGAGCGAGCTCGTCCGCTGCATCATTGCCTCGGGAGCCGCTATGTCCTTTAATCCATTGAATGGTTACATTATTGAGGTTACCAACCTGGTTCAGGCGTTGATGGCACTCGTGTATTAGCCCGGAATTGACCGTGGGGCTCCTTAATGCCAGCAGCACTGCCATGCTGTCTGAGAGTATACGGATGGAGTGATCCTTTACCTCCCGAGCCAAGATGGCAGATGCCGCCAGGGAGATACCCAAGCATTCTGCCTGAAAGACAGTGTTGTGGGCCCCCAGAGGTACGGCGATGTGGATATTGAGATCCTCCGAGAAGACCCCTGCTCCAGTACCAGTACCTGTTTTGGATCCGTCCGTGAAGATCCGTACTTCTGCAGGGTTAAGTCCCTCGCAGCGGTGGTCTTCATGGAGTTGGATTTTGTATTTTTTATCGAACACGTACTGTTTGGGTACTCGATCGTTAACAGCTTTCACCAGGGGGAGCTCACTTTGGATTCCCTCTAGTGCCGCAGTATGTTGCGTGCATTTCTTACCCCAGAGTTGTAGCGTATTGAGGCGCAACGCCGTCATCGTTGCTTCCTGCTGAATGAACAGGTGGAGCGGCGGAATTCCCAGTATGGCTTCGAGAGCTGCGGTCGGGGTTGTCCTCATGCAGCCTGTGATTGCCATGCAGGCGAGCCTTTGCATACGCTGCAGCTTGCTTATTGCTGTGATTAATTTGGTACGGGGCCACCAGACCACTGCCCCGTAGGTGATCATGGGTCTGATTACCGCGCAGTAAAGCCAGAGTATAATTTTAGGGGATAGGCCCCACTTCTTACCTATCATTCTCCTGCACTGCCAAAAGGTAAGGCAGGCCCTGCTTAGCTTATTGTCAAGATGACTACTCCAATTTAGCTTGCTGTCCAGGATGACCCCCAGGTATTTGACCTCGTTGGTTAACTGGAGCTCAGTATCAAATAGCTTAGGTAGGCGATGAGGGTCTAGCATACATACATAGAGAAAGAAACAAGAAACGGACATACATACATACATACATATACGTCAAACACATAACCCTCCTTTTGGGCTTCGCCGCAGTCGGGTAAACATACACGTCAAACACATAACCCTCCTTTTGGGCTTCGCCGCAGTCGGGTAAAAAGAGCTATGATGAATGACAATCCGTCATGATAATAATATAACCTGTCGATAGGCTTACGATGTAAAATTGTCCCACTACGAATGGCTTGTTAAAAAAACTGGTATCTCAATGGAGAAATATAGTTCACATTAAATGGGAATCCTTGACTTCCACAGTAAAGTTCTGGAATGAAGTCATGCAATATAAAGATGCTGCTGATAATAACCCCTTTGCAGAGTTATGTGAGTTTGCAATGTCTCTTATAACATTGCCGCATTCAAATGCGGACATTGAACGTGTATTCAGCCAAATGAGTCTGGTAAAAAAACAAAACTCCGAAACCGTTTGGCGGTGAGAACCCTGAATGCCATTTTGTACGTTAGGTTCGGCCTAAAAAGAGCAGGAAATTGCTGTTACTCTTACACTGTTCCAGACAATGTACTACGAAGTATCGGAACCAAAGAGTGTTACGACTCCGGCTCTCAGCCTTCCACATCAGCTGATGTTGATGAAGATGAAGACCTTGATATTCTATTCCAAAATAAATAAAAAAATAAAAAATAAATGAAAAAAATGATTGAAATAAATGATTTAATAAATTTTATATTATAAATCTTACTTATAGGTACTTAATTATGTTGGCATTTTTTTGGCATTTTTTAGAGAAGGTAAGCATATTTTTGGCATATTTTTTACACCAATCTAGCATATTTTGAAGTAGTTGAGTTGGCAACACTGATAGTTTGTTAGATTTAAGTTATTATGATTTTGCATGTATGTAGTTGGTAAATATACAAAAAATACGGTGATTTTAGCCAATTTTTATGTAGGTACTTCTAGTTAAAATTTATTAGATTAAAAAAATCTATGTTGATTATTTTATAGATCTAGTCTTCAATAATTATTGTGATTTTAGTATCTTTTTTGTACTGTTACAATTTTTTTAAATTTAAGTTATTATGATTTTGCATGTATGTAGGTAGTTGGTAAATATACAAAAAAATAAGAAGTGATTATTTACTGTTGTTAAGTGTTCTATTTTTTTTGCATATTTTATATTGAATGTTGATTTATATGACGGTCAATCAAGGCTGATTTTTGTAAAAGAGTTGTATTTTGTTAGTTTCTAGGACATTGTGATTTTGTATGTGTTAATCTTATTTGAAATAAACATGATATCTACCGAATTACTATATTTTTTATTTTAGCCCTTTCTGCGCGACTGTACCAGGACTACCAAGCTGCAGTATACACATATGCATGTACTTATATTAGAAGAATGAATAAAAATAAATATTCTTCAGGGGACGAATGGGCCCCTCAAAAGTTCCAGGGGACGAGTGGGCACAGGGTGCGAATCTTAGGGGACGAATGGGCTTGACATTACGAAAGTGAGCAAGTTATACGACTTTCCGAATCGAAATCAAATCGAAATGAGACCTCTTATTCACAAGAATAAGGGGTCTCATTCAGATCATATGGCCCACCACCGCCTCACGACTTCTTGAAGCCACAAGAACACCTGGCTCCCGGTAGTGAACTTCAGTGGCCTATTTGGAAAGCCCTAAATCGATTGCGAACCCAAGTGGGCCGCTGCGAAACATTTTCTCGCCAAGTGGGGTATTATTGGTTCCTCCAACACCGAGTGCGAGTGCGGCGCTCCGGACCAAACAATGCCCCACCTGCTGGAGTGTCTTATATTATGTCCACATACATGCACACTTGACGACCTGAACAGCGCCTCTGCCGCTGCAATAAGTGTGGCTACCTACTGGGCCCAAACCGTATGAAGTAGAATCGATACTAAAAGAAGAAGAAGATTCAGATCCGATCTTTTAATAAATAAACTATTAAGTATCAGATTTTCAGATTAGTATCAAAATTCCGAAGGTACAAGAAGTATATTTATTTTGGAATTGCAAGTTCTTCCTTTCGTAGATTGCTTTTGAAAGTTTCCGATGGGTTCGTACCTAAATAAACTCTACGCTCTACGTGACTCTACGCTTGCCGAGTTTGATCCGTTGATAGATATTATCACTCCTTACAAGTAGGTAGTCAAAAACCAGAAAGTCTGACATCAAGTTTTCCCATTAGTATTTATTGTATTTCTCCCAGTGCGTGGGTTGAGGAGGCTACATAAGAAGGAAGGAGGCTATAGAGATCGCTCCGTGTAAAATATGGGATTCAGCATCATCCAGGTTACACTGGAAGTTAAGTGGGTAGGTAGGTACATGTTTGTGTTTGAAAGTGTGAAACACGAGTGATGTGGCACCTCTAAGGAGGTACCTAGTTAGCAAATTTTAATTAAGTTTTTAAACTGACATGGTCACTGACACTACTATTAATATCATAAACGGGATATTTACCATGTTTGATTTTTGTTTCGAGTTCCCGATATTTCGACGCTGTTACAAGCACCATGATCACGGATAAACTGAAGTCATTGCGGGTGGATGTTTATGAGCAGACAAAATATCGTCGAAATATCGGGAACTCGAAACAAAAATCAAACATGGTAAATATCCCGTTTATGATATTAATAGTAAATAATTACCCTATAATAGAAGCACTTTATTTGTAACTTGATTCGGTCCGTGCAGAAGTAGTTCCAGTTGTCGTCCCTGTAGAAAATATCTCCGGTTTTTAACCAGCCGTCCTGCGAGTAGGTTTCTTTCGTGGCCTCAACGTCGTTGTAATATCCCTGAAAAACATATTAGATAATATCAATGATAAATTATTTTAGTATTTTGGTGTAGTTATAACATGTGCTCCTTCAAATATCAATATTTTCCCCCAAACATAGTTCTCATTGGTCACTAGGTCACTTGTTTGTTGACTTTAGTAAGTACACAATAAATTGGCCTTTAGACTTAAGGATAAAAAATCATTACCCTTCCTTTTTGCTTCGCCGTAGTCGGGTAAAAATACATATAATTGTATAAGTTTTTATTTATTTTAAATTGTACGACGTGTTCGTGTTGTATTTATTTTCTCCATCTTACGGTTATCTCTACAGGGTTACCTACCTAGTGCAATAGTAGGTAGGTATACACAATAATAATTAAATTAAATAGGGGTTAGTTAATAGTATTTTTGTTATTTTGCTTTGTAGGTAATCTTACCTTGAACGGGGAGGGTCCTTTGATCCACAACTCCCCCTTGACGTTGGGCTCGTAAATATCTTGATGTGTCTCGACATTTATAATCTGAAACCATCATTCAATTTATACCATAGAAAATAATACAAAAGAAGACTAACACTCAGAATTCGTTGCTCTTCTACATTCTACTTGAAATACCTAAGTACAATTGACCTTTTCCAGACATGATTAGAGAAGATTAGAGAAGTTACTTCAATTGGGGTCAAATAGACCCCTATTTGACCCCAATTGAAGTAACTTCTCATCTTACCCGATATTGGAAGCACCCCAATGGCCTGCCACAAGACCCCGTCGGAGGGTTGTCTCCATAGAATCCGAGTCCTGCCAGCTCACTCATACCGTATATATTCAGTACTTCTGTATTTGGTGAAACGGTCTGAAACAAAAAAGTATTTTTTAAACAAAATAATACAATTTATAGCCTCTTTTTACCACCTCCACCAATGCCTAATCTAGGTTACCTACTTTTTGGAAAGGTGTAGTATTAATTTGTAGTTTACACACACTTTATAGGTACCTATATAATACTGATTTCTGACTGTCGCGGATTTATCCAGTCAGGTTATTGAAGATATTAGGTACCCTTAAACTTAGCGTATGAAATAGCAGCTGTTTAATTTTTAATCATAAAATTAATTAAAAATGCTGAAAGTTGTCTTCGTCCCCGTCGTGGGACGAACGGGAATTTACTAAAATAATACTTATTAAAATTAAATGTCTTCGACCGAAGTGTCATGTCTTAAAATGTTGTCGGGCATAGTGCTCAAATTAAATTAGATACATACATGAACATCGTCGATGAGGTTTTGTGGCACATTAAGGCCAGCCAGCATGAGCAGTTCGAAGCAGGTGAAGTCACAATTGTCTCGGGTGTCAGGCTTCAAGAGTGTTGTCATCAGAGTGGGGCTTAGAATTGAGTACGTTGGCTGCAACAAAATTATTCGAGGTAAATTGAAGGTTTTGCAGTGAGCCGAGTATGACATCTTATGTTTGATCTTTTTGAAGGATAAGATTTAGAATGAAATATTGAATACGTTTGTGCGTCGGTGTCCCTATATTTGTTCCGTTATATAAGTCTGTAATTTGAGCAAGCAGAACTAGCAAGACAAGACTTTTAGCTACCCATGTCTGTTGTGTGGTTCCCTCCATACCACTTCTTTATTTTATTTTTCTCTACGGTCGGCATCGCTACAAGCGTCTAGCTTGATTGAGCTTATGGCCAAGCTATTAAAATCACTCACCCTATACGTGTTAATGAGATAATAGGCATGTTCTTGAGTCATAGTCGTTGAGGTTTGAAGCCGAGTATATCGCAGTATCGGTGACCGGATGAAACTGGTCAGGGCTGTAGACCACTGAAGCGGTGAACCGACCAGGGCAAGGCGCGTCGGTGTCGGGAACTTATTGTACTGAAGCCTGGGAATAATAAAGTTTACCCATAAACGAAAGTGTTGATGGATGGAGAGGGAGAGGAAGATCAAATAAAAGATGGATTGTGTGAGGGATTGACAGGGGAGAATGGAAGAAAAAAACGGGTTGGACCGACCCCAGATGACGTGGTACAAAGGCAGATGATGCGGAAGATGATGATATATCAAAGTGTTAATACAACATTACGCATGTAGGTGACCTCCTCCGAAGGGATAGACCGAAGTGAATGTACCTATAACACCTACAATTCGCACGTTGTCTAAATATCATGTAATTGGCGAGCCTAATGCTATCAATATAAGTTTTTAAACTGACATGGTCACTGACACTACTATTATACTATGAACGGGATATTTACCATGTTTTCTTATTGTTTCGAGTTCCCGATATTTCGGCGCTGTTACAAGCACCATGATCACGGATAAACTGAAGTCATTGCGGGTTGAGGGTGGTGGACAATAAGATAACATGGTAAATATCCCGTTCATAGTATTAATACTAATGCTATCAGTTTCGAACATTTTAAAATTTTGGGCTGCTACTGATAAATTCATGTTGAAAAATCTAGATATCGAATGCAAGATCTTATGCGCAGTAGGCGCTTGCGACCACTAGACCATTGAGGTGGAGATACAAAGTCATCTTTTCTTTTAACGTGTAAAAGTTGATGGTGAAGATGACGTAAAAAAAACAATAGAAATATTAATACAAGCAAAAGTAATAAAGACAGTAGGTACTTTTTGAATAAAAGCCAATTTGTTTGGTACGACGAAGACTTTTTATTTTCATAATACAAGGAGAGGTCATCTGCTCGCGGAAAATCTTAACAGCGAGATTCAGAATTACGCGTCATCATCTTAATGCCATCTATCGATAATTAACAAAACTAATATATAACACTGACAATCAAACGTAAGATTTGACATTCCGCCCACTATGGACAGAATGTCCATTGTTACCGCCCACCATGAACTGACCACATTCGACAAAGTGGACTGTATTATATAGTTAAAAAAATCAAACAAAGTTTTAAATCAGTAAAACATGGTGGGTAAAAACAAAATACACTAAACTTTACATAAAAAAAAACAAGAAGATAAACAACTTACTAAACAATCAACAAAATCTGGTTCTATTTCACAATACAAAGTAACATACATAAATCAGCTCAATGAGCGACAGGTAACACACACAGTTTAGTTATCGGTCGTTTAAATGTGATACCTTTACATTTCAGAGTGACTACCCTCGTAATGTTGTCCAAACCAGGTTGCTTTGAAACAATTTTACCTAAAAGCCATTTGGCTGGTGGGAGTCCATCCTCCTTTACTAAAACTAAATCTCCGATCTCAGGTTCAGGAGTTTTGTTTGCCCACTTATAACGATGTAAAAATTGACTCAAGGACTCACTTGACCACCTACGCCAAAAAACTGTTGTAGCATTTTTTGAGTTAATTGCCAACGATTTAATGACGAAATGGACGATGTTTCGTAATTATGTTCAGGTACTAGAATCAATGATTCACCTATTAAAAAGTGCCCAGGAGTGAGAGGTGTTGAGTCTTGAGAATTTGTACTAACTTGTGATAATGGTCGAGAGTTAAGGCAAGCTTCTATTTGGTACAATAGCGTCGAAATCTCTTCGAAAGTAAGAGTCGTAGTACCTATGACGCGTCTTAAATGATGTTTGGTGGACTTTATTCCAGCCTCCCATAGCCCGCCGAAATGTGGGGCGTGAGGAGGAATGAAATGCCACGTAGTGCCGTTGTTTGCCAAACACTCGGCGATTTCCATCGTCAATGTTGACGTTTCTTGGGCGAACAAGCTTCGGAGTTCGCGAGCGGCACCAACAAAATTCGTTCCGTTATCACTGAATAAGTCAGCGCAATGACCACGTCTAGCCACAAATCGTTTAAAAGCAGCAATAAACCCTTGTGATGTGAGATCACTCACTGCTTCCAAATGTACGGCTCTTGTAGCCATACATACGAAAAGACATATGTAACCCTTATAGGCCCGGTGGCCTCTACCTTTAGAGGTTCGAATCTGTATAGGACCTGCGTAGTCCACACCACTTCGATAAAACGCTCGAATTGGTGTAACTCGAGCTGAAGGCAATTGTCCCATCAGTTGGACCCTAGTCTGTGCAGCATGGCGTACACAAACAACACATTTACGAACAACCAGTTTTGCTTGGTTCTTAGCATCAATGAGCCAGTATTTCGTTCTCAGATAATTAATCATGAGCTGTGGTCCTCCGTGTAACGTGTTATGGTGAGTTTCATTTAAAACTAAATCAGTGAAATGACATTTTGACGGTAGGATTATTGGGTGTTTTATTTCAGTTTTTATTTCCGCTTTATCTAAACGACCACCAACTCTCAAGATGCCTGATTCATCTAGGAATGGATTTAATGACGTAAGTTTGCTTTTCTTATGTACTATCCCTTTATCTTTAATATCTTTCATCTCTTGCTGAAAGTTTGCTGTTTGACACTGTTTCACACAAATATGAAGAGCTTCATTTAATTCTGTACTTGTTAACCATACAGGTAAGTTATTATCATGTACGTTTCTCGACTTTATAATGAATCTTTTGCAGTAGGCTACAACTCGAACTAATTTACGAAGAGACGAGAACTTGGTCCACAGCTGCAATTGATCATTGTACGTTACATGACAAACTTTTTTGGTTTTTTCTTCTAAATTTGTGTCTGGTATTTGACTTTTAACATGAGTTTCAGGACTATGTTTCAACCATAATGGTCCTGTTTTCCAAAGTTCAAACATCGGTAAGTCTGACGGGTTAATTCCTCGCGATGCACAATCTGCCGGGTTATCAGGAGATGATACGTGTGACCATTGGTTCCTGTCTAATATGTTTAATATCTCCGACACCCGATTGGCTATAAACGTTTTCCAACGTGTTGGGTGGCTGCTTAACCAAGCCAATACTACAGTTGAGTCGGTCCAAGCACGTAGATTAGTTTTTGGAACATTCAACACTACTGAGACTTCCTGCAACAATTTAGCCAATAAGACAGCTCCACATAACTCAAGCCTTGGTATCGATACTTGCTTAATTGGAGCTACTTTGGTTTTGGAAGTTACCAGATGAACGTAGATATTTCCTGAATCGTCAACAACACGAATATAGATCACGGCAGCATAAGCCTCATTAGATGCGTCACTGAATCCATGAAGTTCTATGATGCTGTTTTCCTTGACATTAATCCGTCGTGGGAATCGACACTTGGTAAGTTCAACAAGTCCTGCACGATATTTGATCCATTCATTTAATAGCGCAGGTGGCAGTTTATCATCCCATTCTATTCCTGCAAGCCAAAGCTTTTGAATCATAATTTTAGCTTTTATGATTGCTGGTGATATCCAACCCATTGGGTCAAACAACTTTCCAATATCAGATATTACTTTTCGTTTTGTTACAGGTTCTGATATTGATGGTAACTGAACGGAGTACTCGAAGTCATCGGTTCGGCGATTCCAGGTAATTCCCAATATTTTAATGGTTTCACTTTCGGGTACCAGCATCAATCGTCTTTCCTTTAATTCTAAATTACTTGATACGCTTTCCTTACTTATTGCCTCATGTAGTCCATCATCATTGCTGGCCCATTTTTGTAGTTCAAAGCCTCCCTTGCTTAATAGTTCGGTCATTTCCTGGTATATTTGTTTTCCTTCTGAAACACTTTTACAGCCAGTAATGAGATCATCCATGTAGAAATCTTGTAGTAGTTTTTCAGATGCTAGTGGAAATTGGGCTCCTTCATCTTATGCAACCTGACAAAGCGCTCTTACCGCTAGGTATGGAGCTGAAGCAGTCCCAAACGTTACTCTTAATAAACGCAAATGTTGTATATCTTTTTCAGGATCAGATCTCCACACTATACGTTGATAATCTGCATCTTGATCAGTCACCTTCACCTGTCGATACATCTTTACTATGTCAGCCACTAAGGAAATAGAGTGAAGCCTCCATCTCATGAGAATGTGCCTAAGATCATCTTGTAATTTCGGTCCTACCATAAGGTTACTGTTCAGTGAAACACCATTTTTGTCGCGGCTAGAAGCATTAAATACGATCCTGAATTTGGTTGTGGTTTTATCGTCTCTAACTACTTCATGATAAGGTAAGTAAACTGCTTCTGGTTTATCAATTTCATTTATAGGTATTGGTTACGCTTCGTAACTTATAGTTTTTCTTATATTTTTCTACATCACCTAATGGCGATTGAAAGGCATTGGTTTACTGTTCAAATTTATTTAATCTGTGCCATATATCGCTGATTCGGTGATTTCCTCGTGCCATGCAGCGCGCGCGCCTTGCCGCGCCGCGCCGTCATAGGCAGTCTCGCTCTAGCCTTGGGATAGTGTAGATGCGCATGCTATGTGCGACACTAATTAGTCCCATCGCGCCCTAAAACCCATGAACTGAACCTATATAAACTGTTATCAGCCTACCCCAAGACCTATGGTAGTGTGTTGTGTACTGCTGGCCAGCATAGTGTATCCAGAAAAGACCTGTGAGCTGTTCATCCCGAAAGCGGAAACGTGGCCGTCGCCTTCGCGCCCTTGGATTGCTGGTCAAGGTATGTGGTACAATTAATGAATTGAACGATCTCCTGTGCCTTTCTTCCCGATTGCGTATTTTTTTGCCTTCAACTTCTTATGACAGAATCAGCAATTATAGCCTAGATTGCTCTAATAATCTAGGCTCACTCCGCGTGTGATTTTAGCAGAAATTTACAACTTCTGCAGGTTATACGCACCATTTTGGTCCTTCGAGCCGGATAAATTAATTTTGGGCCTTTCTACGGCCTATTTTTAAGTCCTAAAAGTCTGATTTTGAGCAAAAAACTTAGGAATTTTCAATGTTAATTGCATATCATCACACAACTCTCAACTCTATTGCTATAGTAATAAGGTTCAAACTGCCTTGCGTTTGCAATAGGTCAACCGTCAAATTAATTCTTAATTTAAATCTTTAAATTCACTATTTAAAGCTCCGAAGAATACATTTAATTGAATATCAACGTTAATTCATATCGCTAAATACGTTTATTTAATAAATTTGGTAGTTTTCGGCGTAATTACATATTTTTGTGTTCGGTTGTAAAAATTGTGGGTAGTGGGTATAAATCGTCGTACGTTGACTGGAATGTTCTAGTTCTGAACTTTGTTCGCGTACCCACGATTAAATTGAGTTACGCATTAGAAACTTTTACATACTTATTATGTTGGTACTAATCGAGATTGCTAAATGAATAACATTGATTGTTATTGTATGAAACACTTGTATAGGTTCGTTAGGTTTACGCCTGTTATATTCGTATTGCACGAGCAGGTATGCTTTATATAGCGAGACTCAACCGCATATGATTAGTTATTGCAATTAACCATATTATCATCGCGTCGCTTGTTATTTTGTTTTGTTAGGTAACTTGATTTCTTGACAGAAACCTTCAGATAAAATAACAGATGTGTATAAACTTTATGCGTTAATTCTCCTCAATGGAAACAGCCGTATATTTATACATATCACGCCCGCACCTCACGTTTGCAAACGTAGTATGTACTTACTAGATAACTTAATTCAAACAGTCATCTACGCGTCTACTCGTGAGGAAATTTACTGTTTCTTACGAAATTATTTCGTTAAGAATACACTCGCATCGCTTACGAAAATAAGTTTATACTTTTTTCTAAGTTCAACACTTAACTTATTGTTAGTTAAGAATCTGTACCTTCATATTACTTGTATTGAGTAAGTTAATCTCATTCAAGTGGAAGTTAGTGCAGACAAGTTTATCGCGTCGCATCCGACATACATGCTTTATCGGGCTGTAGGTATATCTGAGCTAATCATAAATATAGTATATAGATGGGTACGTTCATAAGATATTTGGCGTGCTTACTATTTTAATTTATATTAGGTTTTGTTACGTGCACTCGGTTAAAGCGTTGGTAGTTTATATTTGTTTACCTTTCAATTTAATATTGTTAGGGTTTCGCGTGTACGGAAAGTTCGTTCCGTACTATATACTTATGTTATAAAATCTTTCATTGGGTTATCGGTTTGATTTTCCCCTAACCTCACTCACTGGGGTTCCGTAGAAGAAAAAAGGTTTATTTAATATTATTATTTTTGCTTTATATTTAACTTCTGTTCACAATGAGTGACAAGGTTAAACTTAGATTATTGGAATGTAAACGTGACGCATATTTTGCGCGGGTTCAAAGGATTTTGGATTCAACTAAATCTTTAACTACCGAAAGATTACGCCAGGCTTTCATCGCTCAGGCAAAACAAATTGATGGATTGCGTGGTGAGTTCAATGGACTCATGGACGAGATAAATATGCTCAGTCTGACATTGGATCCCACCTGTGAAGTAAGCTATGGCGCATTGCATTCATTTGATGAGTTGGTCGGCGAAATAAAGTTTAGTTTATCTTCATTAACTGAGTCAAGTGATTTCCAGAAACCTAGCCCGTCAGCGAGCCCTAATGCTCACCATATACAGGTTCCTAAAATCGAACTGCCTACCTTTGACGGTGATATTCAGAGCTTTCCGTTCTTTTATGAGACGTTCAAACGTATTATACATACTAACGCAGATCTATCAGATTCGGATCGCATTCATTATCTGTTGAGTTGTTTGAAGGGAAAGGCTAGGAATGTGGCCGAAGGTATTGTACCTTCTGGCGATAATTACCTTGTTGTTTGGGAGGCGCTTATCGCCAAGTACCTAGACACTCGCGCGCTCGCTACTAATTATCTAAATCAGCTGTTCTCATTGAAATCGTTCGGATCGACTCCCGCTAATATTGAAAAGGGTTTCGATAAATTAACTTCTACGGTTGCGGGACTCAAGCAATTGAAAATACATAACATATATGATTTTATATTTATTCATTGGGGTCTTAAGTTAATAGACTCTGATATCGCAAAACATTTTGAAATGTCGCTTCGTAATCAACAAGAGTTAGATTATGATTATTTCGTAAAGTTTGTTCGTGAACAAGTAAAAATCTTGTATCGCACCTCTCCTGCGGCTAGTAAGTCCGCCCCCGCAGGTAGCCCCCGCGCCTCGTCTAAACAATCGCAGGTGTTTGTGGCTACTGAATCTAAATGTTCACTTTGTCATTCCACACATAAAAACTTGTTTATGTGCAAGGCTTTTCAAAAGTTGAGCGTGGATAATAGGTTTAAGTTTATAAAAGACAATAACAGATGTGGTAATTGCCTAAGTAGCCAACATACTGTCTCTAAGTGCCTATCTAAGTCAACATGTAGGAAATGCAACGGTAAGCATCATTCCTTATTGCATTTTGAGCAATCGACGCAAGCCCCTGCGCCGACGCCCGCTAGCGCCCCCGCCCCCGCTTCTGCGGCCGACCCAGCTACTTCCGATGGTGTGGCGTTGTGTACGCATTCTTCTGCTCAAGTCCAGGCCACACGTAGTACGGAGGTGCTGGCTACTGCCAAGGTGTTGGTGGCGGGTAGGAAGGGTAAGGCCGTGGTGGTCAGATGTCTCTTGGACCCTGGGTCGCAAAAGAATTATATGACATCGCGTTGCTGCCGTATGCTCGGTCTAACTATACATACTGACTCGATAACTACCGTTCGTGGTATTGGTGGCACGTCGCAGCCCGTTCGCGGCTCGGTGAATCTTACTTTCAGCTCACGGTTTTGCTCACAGCCTAGGTATGAAATAGACGCTTTAGTTTTGGATCAAATAACCGGACAGCTTCCACTGGGTGCTATAGATACGTCCGTATTAAATCATATTGATCCTAAACTACTCGCGGATGACAGCTGGGGTGTGCCAGGTAATATTGATATGTTACTTGGGGTCAAGCTGTTCGCTAAGTTATTGCGACCTGGTCACGTGACCAGCGTACCCGGTTGTCCCGACGCATTGGAGACTGTGCTCGGCTACATACTTCTAGGAGAAGCACCTATCATCGAACCTCCAACTGACACTCTGTCTTTCTTTGCGAGTTCGTTCGACAACTTCGATCTTCGTAAGTTTTGGGAGATTGAAGATGTTACTGCTTCATCCATTGGGAGTGTGGATGATAAACAATGTGAAGAGTTTTATTGTAGCACAATTACCCGCGCTCCAAATGGCAAGTATGTTGCAGCTTTACCACTGAAAACAGACGCGTCAGCTTTAGGAAATTCTTTTAATATGGCTCGCAAGAGGTTCTATAGTCTTGAACGTAAACTTAAATCACTTCCTAACGTCAAGCTTCTTTATGATGACGTCATACGGGATTATCTAAAAAACAATTATATTTCTTTGGTGCAGAATATCTTACCTGAATGTATGTTGCCCAAACGAAATTGTAAGGAGCGAGAAATGGAATACTATATTCCTCACCATGCTGTCATTCGAGAGGATAAGGTGACCACCAAATTGCGTGTGGTCCTAGACGCCAGTGCATGTACAGATAACGGTACCTCGCTCAATGATATCCTGTACGCAGGTCCAGTCCTTCAGGCTGACCTTTTCAACATTTTATTAAATTTTAGGCTTTTTAGTGTCGCTATTTCCGCAGATGTCAAATCTATGTACCTACGTATAGGTATACGCTCACAAGATCGTTCACTACAACGTATCTTATATCGGTTTAACGAGGAAGAAGAACTTCAAATTTATCAGTTTTCAGTGCTTCCCTTTGGTTTAAAGTGTAGTCCTTTTATAGCTATTCGCACTATCCAACAGTTATGTCAGGATGAAGGAACACAGTTGCCTCTCGCCAGGGACATTTTGCAGCGAGATATTTATATGGATGACATAGTTAGTTCTATACCTAGCAGTGCGCTAGCTATAGACTCGGCTCGTGAACTAATAAAAATATTCTCTCTCGGTGATTTTCAATTGACGAAGTGGTCTAGCAACAGTGTCGATGTTCTTCGGACTATTCCAGAGTCATTACGACTTTCACAGAGCGTGGACCTCAGTAAAGATCCGACCCAGAAAATACTGGGACTTCGTTGGTTCCCTGACGAGGATTGTTTCGTATTCCAGGTTAACCCTGATGTTCGCACTTGCACTAAACGAAATATTCTTTCTTCCATCGCACGTCTTTTCGACGTTTTAGGCCTCGTTGCACCGATAATTTTATACGCCAAGCTTCTCATCAAAGAGCTTTGGCTTGTCAAACTTGGATGGGATGACGTCCCACCACCTCGCATTGTTCGTCTGTGGGAACAGTTTCAATCTGAACTGCCAATTATCTCTGAATTGAGATTTTTGCGACATGTCGGCGTAGTAGAACGCTGTAGACTCTCACTCGTCGGTTTTGCCGACGCTAGTGAGAAGGCTTACGGTGGTTCGGTTTATGCCCACGTTGTCAGACCTGACGGTAGTGTCGTGGTCTCGCTGGTGTGTGCGAAATCTAAAGTCGCACCACTGAAAGTAGTTTCGCTAGCTCGTCTCGAGTTATGCGCCGCACTCCTCTTATCAACTGTGATAAAGCGAGTATATAATCTTTTCGCAGCTCGACACGCCATTGAGGTAGTCGTAGCTTTTTCGGATTCAACTGTAACTTTGAGTTGGATTCATTCCGCACCGCATCGATGGCACACCTTCGTAGCCAATCGTATTGCTAAGATTCATGAGAATCTTTCGGCAGATCACTTCTTCCATGTGAAAGGGTCTGAAAATCCCAGTGACTGCCTCTCTCGCGGTTTAACGCCTGCCCAATTAGTGCATCATCCGTTGTGGCTAAATGGGCCGCCATGGCTTAAACTTCCCCGCGCTGAATGGCCGATAAAACCATTCGTTTCAGGCGAGTCGCAAGAGCTTCCTGAAATGAAGCCCGTGGCTTTACCTGCTCTCTCGCACGAATGTTCTGACCGAAGTCCTCCTTCTGACAACATTTTGTACGTTCGCTCTACCAGGTTCTCGTCCTGGTTTAAATATTTAAAAACTATTTGCTTAGTTTATAAGTTCATCAGACGGCTTCCTCGAGGGCCCGTTACCGCGTCTGATTTAGAGTTCGCTGAATCTATTGTGTGGCGATCTGTGCAGAGGATTTACTTTGAATCTGATCTCGATCGTTTAGCCCGCAATGAGTTGTGCTCTAAGCCAGTACAACGGTTAAGTCCCTTCCTTCACGAAGGACTTATCCACGTTGGAGGTCGCCTAGCAAACTCTGAGCTAGATTTTGACTCTCGTCATCAGATCCTCCTTCCGCGTCAAGATCACATAGTAGAACTTTTAGTTTCCCACTATCATGTGACAAATTTCCACACAGGTCCAACCTTGCTCGTATCGCTCTTACGACAAAAGTATTGGATCTTGTCCGCGCGACGTATTGCACGTCACATTACCTTTAAATGTAACATTTGCTTTCGAGCAAAGCCACGACCTACCTTTCCTATAATGGCGGATTTACCACGTTGTCGCGTTGAGTCGGCTCCTAAGGCTTTCTCTCATACAGGTTGCGACTACGCGGGACCCTTCTTGGTCACGTCGGTGCGTGCTAGAGGCCAGAGGGCCAGGAAAGCGTACATCTGCCTTTTTACATGTTTGACAACTCGCGCTCTGCACCTTGAGATTGCCTCAGATCTTAGCACTGCGAGCTTTCTGTCTGCGTTGAAACGCTTCCTGGCGCGTAGAGGTCCGGTTCAGTGTCTGTACACGGATAATGCTACCAATTTTATTGGAGCCAAATCCTATCTCCGAGATCTCTACCAATTCTTGGCTAAAGAGTATCACCCCTTGTGGGAAAGAGAACTTGCAGAGCATCGAATCACACTCAAAAACATCCCCTGTAGAGCTCCACATTTTGGTGGTTGTTGGGAAAGTGAAGTGAAGAGTGTCAAAACGCATCTCTACAAAGTCATCGGTCAGCAAATTCTTAGCTTTGACGAGTTTAACACTATGCTAACTCAAGTAGAAGCTTTACTAAACTCGAGGCCTCTGTACGCGATCAGCTCAGATCCGTCAGAGCCCACTTCATTATCACCGGCGCACTTCTTGCATACGAAACCTCTGTTATTTCTTCCCGCTCGCGAAGTCAATGAAACGCGGTTACATCTTATTTCGCGATATGAATTGACTGATCAGATGGTTCAATCTTTTTGGAAGCGGTGGCGCCAAGAGTACTTGCACACCCTACAATCCAAACAAAAATGGAACACTCCTGCCAATCCAATACGGGTCGGTATGGTTGTCGTCTCCATGCAGGACAATGTGATGCCTCTGCATTGGCCGTTAGGAGTAATTCACGAAATATTTCCAGATAAAAACGGAGTTTGTAGAGTCGCATCTGTCAAGACTCAAAGCGGGATCCTTCAGAGTCGCCCGGTAGTAAAGTTGTGCCCTTTGCCAACGCAATAAGTTTAGTTACCTTAATATTAATTCTTACCTTGCACCAATGTGCAGTATTAGATTTAGTTACCGCGTAGAATAGTTAGTTATGTATTCTTATTTGTAATATAGAGTCGCAACTCTAGAGTTCTCATAACTTTGTAGTTTGTAGAGTTGTGATGATATGCAATTTTATTTACTTCTCCTTTGTGTTTCGAAAGTGGGAACTTTCAAGCCGGGGAAAATGGTTACGCTTCGTAACTTATAGTTTTTCTTATATTTTTCTACATCACCTAATGGCGATTGAAAGGCATTGGTTTACTGTTCAAATTTATTTAATCTGTGCCATATATCGCTGATTCGGTGATTTCCTCGTGCCATGCAGCGCGCGCGCCTTGCCGCGCCGCGCCGTCATAGGCAGTCTCGCTCTAACCTTGGGATAGTGTAGATGCGCATGCTATGTGCGACACTAATTAGTCCCATCGCGCCCTAAAACCCATGAACTGAACCTATATAAACTGTTATCAGCCTACCCCAAGACCTATGGTAGTGTGTTGTGTACTGCTGGCCAGCATAGTGTATCCAGAAAAGACCTGTGAGCTGTTCATCCCGAAAGCGGAAACGTGGCCGTCGCCTTCGCGCCCTTGGATTGCTGGTCAAGGTATGTGGTACAATTAATGAATTGAACGATCTCCTGTGCCTTTCTTCCCGATTGCGTATTTTTTTGCCTTCAACTTCTTATGACAGAATCAGCAATTATAGCCTAGATTGCTCTAATAATCTAGGCTCACTCCGCGTGTGATTTTAGCAGAAATTTACAACTTCTGCAGGTTATACGCACCAGGTATTATTTCCATATGACCGAGTTTTAAATACTCTAAAAAAACATCCGAATATTTATTGTTTAAATCCGGTGATTTTAAGAATCGTTTTTCTAAGGATAACAATCTCTTTACGGCAATATTGCGCGAATTACCATATTTACAGCTCGGGTCATTATCTTTAAAGGGTAACTTTACAATGTACCTACCAGAATTATCGCGTTTGGTTGTTTCGTCAAATATTTCTTCACAACGTTTTTCTTCTGGAGTGAATTGATTTTTACGTAAAATAAAATTATCTGATTCAAGCTCCCAGAATTGTTTCAGATTAAAATCTTCATTGCAAATGTTGGTATGCATGGTAGTGATAGTACTATTGCAAGTAATAGTATTGGTTTCACTATCACTCACTTTGCCAGATAAAATCCAACCCAACTTGGTGTTCTGTGCTATTGGTGTTCCTGGTGGACCTCTAATTAATCCCTCAGTCATGATTTGACAATAGACTTCTGCACCAAGCAACAGATCGAAACTCAAACTCAAAACTCAAACTCAAATTTTTTATTGCACATTCATCGATTGTAGATGGTTCGTTAAACTTTGGATCTGCTAACTTCACAACTGGTAACTTTAGCCACGACTGATCGACGATTTGTCTTTCAGGAAGAAATGAAGTTAGTTTCCGAAGAACATATGTTTTGATTTTTACAGAAAATTTAGGATCTTGGAGGGATTGTAATTTGATATAAACGACATTTTTACAATTCAATGAAGCGTTCTCTTCACCCCCCACTCCTGATATAACACTGTTGCATTTAAATTTCTTAAGCCCAAGTAATTGGACTGCAGACTCCGTTATAAAAGAAGCCTGTGATCCCTGGTCTACTAGAGACCTCAGTGTTATATAAGAACCTAATTTATTTTCTGCATTCACTAAGGCTGTTGCTAATAAAACCTGACAATTATTATTTATGTTAGGCATACAATTCGTTATGTTCCTTACCTTGGTCTCGTCTCTTGATGTTGAAGCAGCTTCAACATCATTGATACTGTCAACTGATTGCCTTTTTGGTTCATCAGTTGATTGGCTATAGTTCTCCGAATGCAGCAATGAGTGGTGTTTCTTTCTGCAAATTCTACATCTTGTGGGCAAACGACATGCAGTTACCATGTGATTTGCGCCTAAACAGTTAAAACACAAACCTGAACTTTGGACAAAATTACGACGCGCTGACAACTCTTCTTTAGCGAAATCTTTACAACTTCCTATCTTATGGTCATTTTTGGAACAAAAGGTACATATAGAAGGTTTGTTCTCATTTACATTTTTTACCACGTGATGTGACTTTGTGTTAGTGCTCTTTACTGTTTTGGTACATAAAAATTCAAGTGACCTAAATCTATGTTCAACAAAATCTAAAAAATCTTGTAATGTTGCAAATTCCTTACTTGAACTACAAATTTTAGCTTCCCATTGTTTGCGAGACTCATTATCTAATTTAGAACACAGTACGTAAAGAACCATAGGATCCCAATTTTCAATATTAATTCCCTCATTACATAAAGCATTTAGGCATTCGTTAGTTGTATCAAAAAGTTCTTTTAAAGAATTTGATGATTCAATCGTTATACATTTTTGGTTAAAGAATCTTTTGAAAATGCAATCTGTTATAAACTTCTTATTGTTAAATCTATGCTCTAAAATGTTCCAACACGTCACATAGTTATCACTGGTAATAGGTAGGTGTCGCAGCAGTTGTTCAGCTTCGCCGGTGAGATACGTTTTTAGATAATGTAGTTTTTGCACATTATCTAAAGATTGATTCTTGTGTATCAATGTTTGAAAAAGGTCCCGAAATGTTGTCCACTGAGAATAGTGACCAGAAAATGTAGGTATCGCTATGCTAGGCAATTTTACAGCAGTCTGAGTTATTGGGTTGTTGTTTTCCACACAATCAAAAGTGGTTTTCTTATTTAAACGTTCTTTTAACTCTACTTTATAATCCATGTATAGCTCTTCCGCCTGAGAATAAATATCACCTAAGTAGTATTCTGACTTTTCATATTCTTCTGGTTTAAACTCGGATATTATTTTTGGTGAGTCTCTTCAAACATCGACCACTGTTTTTCTAGAGTTTCCAGCCTTGTTTCCACGTAGCTAATGGTAACTCTTTCTTTGGGAGACTTTTTGAAATTTATTAAGCCTCTTTGCATCTTTTTATTTACTTCTGCTTGCAATCTTAGTAGAGAATCCATTCTAAAGTTTTATAAGTTGTAATTTCAGATGAATTTTTCTAAGTGTTTGTAGACACTTTGACCAAAATCGGGCTTGGATTCCCCGTCTCAACACGTTTTTGCATTAAAATTCTGCAAGTCCATTTGACATTTCAGAATTTTTCAAAGTTCTTTTTTTTTATATTTACTTTAGAACTTGAACAATCACTTTTTTAATGTTTATAAAGTACTCACGGTTTGTCCTGGTTTGCACGCACAACACACACTCACTACTATCCGTAAAAAATCCGGTTCGCTAGGACCATGAATAAAAGCCAATTTGTTTGGTACGACGAAGACTTTTTATTTTCATAATACAAGGAGAGGTCATCTGCTCGCGGAAAATCTTAACAGCGAGATTCAGAATTACGCGTCATCATCTTAATGCCATCTATCGATAATTAACAAAACTAATATATAACACTGACAATCAAACGTAAGATAATAATAATAATAATAACTTACCACATATAAGGCAAAAGCTTGGCGAAATATGAATGAGTATGACCTATAACTTTCGGCGAACCTGTAGTACCACTCGTCGCTACCATGAAAGCTATCGATTCTTCAGGATCGAAGTCTGAACACCTAGAAATATAATACAACATTTTAAACAGGTTAACACTATCCGCCGTATCTACTGTATCAATTATACGGGGCCAACCGACCACGCAGGCCCCCGGTGTGCCTAAGCAAACCTTAATAAAAACTTCCCAATTTCTTTTTGAATTTTAGAAATTAAAAAAGACAAAAAGCACTATTTTTTCCCGTTTGGTTATGTCAGTTTATCGAAAAAAGGCAAGGATTTGATTAGCTGCACGTCCAGCCTCACAAAGAGCACAGCACTATTTCTAGTAAACTTCAGAAGCAAGATAATATGAAACCATGCATCCCTTCGACCATCATGAATATGGACCGGATGACTGTCCTTGCGATCAGCTTCAATTCATGGCCCGGACGGCACTATCCGTTTCACAGACAGGGTCTAGACAAGTGTGTCCCTTCGACCAGGGGCTGCAGTCTCTACACTAATAACGACGCTACGAATGTCGCTAAGTCGAAAAATCGTAAACTTTCTTTAATAGATTTTCAATCTTATGCTGTTGAAATAAAGCTGAAAATCTATTAAAGAAAGTTTACGATTTTTCGACTTAGCGACATTCGTAGCGTCGTTATTAGTGTAAAGACTGCAGGCCCTGGGCCTGGGCCTGCAGTCTCTACACTAATAACAGCGCTACGAATGTCTACGTCGTATCGATGTCAAATTTCTTTAATAGATTTTCAGCTTTATTTCAACAGCATAAGGTTGAAAATCGATTAAAGAAAGTTTTCGATTTTTCGACTTAACGACATTCGTAGCGCTGTTATTAGTGTAGAGACTGCAGGCCCTGGTCGAAGGGACACACTTGTAATTATAATTAAAAAAAAACAATACACGCGGAAACCAGTATTGTTCGTAGAGTTTATCTAGCGTCTTATCACCACCAAGGTGTTGAATATTGTTATGGACGTGGTTGAAAAGTGTCCAAATCACAGAGTGTGAACTTATGCCTGAATTTTGCGGAAATTGGGTCTAATTTCCCCAGAGTGAAAGGAATAACCTAAATAGTCTACTTTTTGTTTCATGAATTTACAATTCTGAAGGTTAAATGAAAAACCTGCTGCCCCTGCGAAATATTGGAGGAGTAACACAGTACATCGTCCATTTATATGAGAGGCCGGTCATAAATAGCACAAAAATAAATAAATATAAAAAAAAACATTGTCCCTTACCTAAAATCTTCAATCGATGTGGCATCACCATACTGTTCCATGAAATCTGTGAAGTTGCTGAACCCTGAATCTTTATTGAAGGTGATGATGTGAGTGTTCATGTTTAAGTTGAATATCGCCGACTGTGCATTGGAAGCGGCGTCACTTTGACAAAATATTATGTTGGGTTTTGTACTACCGAATACTTCTTGCAATTCGTCTGAAAGAAGTGAACAGTGCTGGTCATTGTAGGTAGTAAGTAAATAAGCTTTCAGAGAATAAGCACGTTTAAAATGAACGTCAAAAATTTTTAAATACTGCTCTCGAAAGTTTGGAAGAAGTCTACAACAATACGCATTCTCGCACCTAAGCAATATTTAGTCTTGATGGTCATATTACAGTAAATAGATTCTGTTTTCAGTTATAATACAGACAAAAATCAATCATCACCGTTTATAATTATTATAACTACCCACCACTGCTAGACAGGCCTCCCCAAAGCTTTAGGTACCTTATTCACCGATCTTGTGGTGACATCGGTCCACCTCATACGCCTGCGCTTCTCTTTCCAATTAAAAAAATCCTTCAAAATTACATGCAAACACTTACGTAAAGGCAGAAACCTGTCGAGCGCCAAAACCGCGATTCCAAGATAAAACGCAGCGTACAATGGAACAGTAATATCTAGATGGTTGGGTGCCATCAATATCATCACATCTCCTTGCCTTAGTCCTAGGTTTCGCAGACTTTGAGCACAACGAACTGACCTCTCTAGTACTGAGCCAGACGTTTCTGACTCCCCTGTTGTTCCATCAATCTGAGAAAAAGTTTTATACTTTAGCCTTTTTTTTGTTTTGGAGGTTGGGAAATAATAATAATAATATAATATTTCCACAACTATCACACAACGCCATCTAGTCCCAAGCTAAGCAGAGCTTGTGTTATGGGTACTAGACAACTGATAAACATACTTATATATTTCTAAATACATACATATTATAGATAAATTACACCCAGACACAGAACAAATGATCGTGCTCATCACACAAACATTTGTCCTGGGTGGGAATCGAACCCACGACCTCCAGCATAGCAGTTAGGGTCACTAACCACTAGACCAACAGGCCAGTGTGTGTGTGTGGCCTTAGTGTTTAGCTGGCCAGAATAAGGCCCGTAATCCACCAAAGCGGAGATGTGCCAAGCGGAGAGGAGATGTGCCAAATTCGACCAATCACAGTTACATCTGGTCTTTTGCCCTTCCTGTGATTGGTCGAATTTGGCAATCTCCTCTCCGCTTGGCACATCTCCGCTTTGGTGGATTACGGGCCTAAGCTGCGCAAAACATAGAATAACATTAGTTAGTACTGTAATTGTTTATGTGAGTACGAGAAACTAATTTCAGAAAATACTTGCTGCCCTGGCAATGTACAAACACCAGCGTGTCAAGCTACCTAAAACTATCAAATTTTCTCAATCAACCTTGAACCTAATATTTAGCGATAAAGTAGAAAACTATTAAAGAAAGGTAGCTTAATATACTAACGTCTGTACTAATCATCATCTGCCAAGCCTTTTCCCAACTATGTTAGGGTCGGCTTCCAGTCTAACTGGATGCAGCTGATCAGTATTTTACATAAAGCGATTTCCTATTATGACCTTCAGAACCCAGTTATTGTAAAGCTTTACCTGTAATACAAAGTCTGGGGCATCCTTAAGACCCTGCAGGATGAGTTTGCCAAGGTGATGTCGGTCTGTAGGGATGCCCGACTGGGCCACTACTCGAGAGCTCATGTCCTGCATGTAAAAGTGTACGGCATCGTTGATCGTCCTCATCTTGAGAGTCTTTGTTCAACTAAAATAAAAAAAAATAGGTAAAAGTTTGTCTAGTCAACAAGTTCAAAAACGTGTTTATTCTTGATAAAGCTCTTAAAAATATGTGCAGTGGATCATTCGATGCGGAATGACGTCTAGAAAATGTATATCGAGGATATTATATTAGCACATTAAAAAAATACAATTGTTATCCTTACTTCCTTACTATATATAATTATGTCGCCGTGAGAATGTCTTTCGTCTAAGATCATTATTATATTTTTAATCTAATTGATAACCAGCTTATAATATTGATGAACCTGACATCTCTGAGATGTTGGTACAATTATTACAAAGATCGATAGTGCGACAGTGTCATCTATTGGTTTTTCTGTTAACTACCACATAGATGGTGGTAATTAAATGCTCCACAACTCGAATAGTAATTTATTAAACAGAAGTCTTTCACTAGAACTGTAGTTAAAATTAAGGTAAGCTAATGTTTTATGAAAATTGGGATTTTAATGATTGCCACACTTGATATTAGGCTGTTTATGAGAGTAGTTATTGCACAATGTTGTGAAGATGGCGGCGAATACAATTTTAATGGTCAATAACTCAATTTATAATCTTAAACTACAACTAAATCAGTTTCTTTAAGTAATTATAAATTAAAAAGTCATTAAATAAGATCATTTTGTAGAGCAATTCATTAGTAGAAAACCCATTGTCTGTTTTAAATCCTTAATCAACCGGAAATGGTTTGTAACATTTTGTTGTGAAAAGAAATTAACCTATTAATTAGACATTAACGTTTATTTACGCCTTTACATTAATATTGGTATTGTTTTATTGTTAAATAATTAATAGAATCAATTGTGAAATATTATAGTAATTATTCTCTTTATTCATAAATTAACAAATTTTATACATTTTTAAATATTTCCTATAAAAACAAAAAAAAACATTTAAAATATAAAAACAAAAAAAAACATTTAAAATTATAGTAATTATTGTTAGTTTAAATAATCAAGTCATTTAAAGTCATTAATTACTATACTGCAGAGTTCGTGGTACTTCCGCTACACAGACTAGGAGACGCCGGAGACGCGTGCGACGAAAAGTTGAACGTTCGTTATGGCGCGTTTAACGATTAATTGCAATAATATGTAAACGAAAGTGGTTTTTGATGTGATTAATGTTAATTAGTGCAAATGAGAATTGTAACATGATTCAAAACAGTGTTTATTTTATGGAGTTTCTTTGCCTATTTTTCTCCTAAAAGACCAACCATGCATCTGAATGGGCGGCTCTAACCGGAAAGTTTATAAGTGCCTGTGAATGGACTATCTATCTATCTATATAAATAAAAATAAAACCGTATTAAAAAAAAAAAAACACTCAAAAGTGAAAAATAAACTTGAGAAGAAAAATCAGTTTCTGAAGTCGGTGACTTTTGTTTCTTTGATTTCATTTTTTTGTCACCGACTTCAGAAACAGATTTTTCTTCTCAAGTTTATTTTTCACTTTTGAGTGTTTTTTTTTTTGAAGTCGGTTTTATTTTTTGTTAAAAAGTTTTTATTTTTCACTTTTTAGTGGTTCACATGTGCTTACCCCTTCACAACGTACCGGCGTGATGTTATGTTATGAACTGGTGTAAACAATACCTAGACAGACAATATGAGATTTCAGCAATCCCAGTCCATTTGCTATCATTTATTGAGGAGTTCCGTTGCCTATCTCCGAAGTTCTTCATCAGATCTTCACAAAATAGTTTTTATAACCTTTGTAGTGAGTACAGGCGTGATATTATGTTGTGTGATGGCGTAAACAATGCTTAGATATGCTATATCAACAATCGCGGTTAATCTGCTGTTATTTATTGAAGAGTTCCCCCAATTTCTACAAGATCCCATCATCAGATATTGAAATGGTGACAATGGGACCACACGGGAAGCACCAGCTTTCAAATGAAAAAAGAATCATGAAAATCAGTTCACTCAGTCGCAAGTTATGAGCTAACAAACATAAAAAAATTACTATCGAATTGATAACCTCCTCCTTTTTTTGAAGTCGGTTAAAAAGAGAAGTCCTGACTGACTGACTGACTGACTGACTCATCAACGCCCAGCCCAAACCCTTGGACCTAGAAAGCTAAAATTTTGCACAGAGGTTCCCTTTATAATGTAGACAAGGATTATGTAAGGAAGGATTTTTCGAAATTCAACCCCTAACGGCCTGGCCACGGGGATCGGCGGTGCGTGCGAATGGTGGTGCGGCGGGCGACGCGACTACTCGCGCGGCGGCATTTGCAGGCCACGGGGAGACGCGTTAGCCGCCGCGACCAATAAGGAAGTCCGAGAGCAAAATAATATTTTTTTGGTTCAAGACGTAATATTTGGAAGCGAACAAGATTTACGAGAAATACAGAATGTACCCAGAATTTTTTTTCGAGTATACCAGAATGAGTGTCGAAACCTTCGATTATATTCTTGTTAATATTCAACCAGATTGGAGAAAAAAGTCAGTCAGTCGCGGCGAATACAACTAAAAATTTTTAATCCCTTCCCTAGTCGCCGCGACTGCCGCCCGACTCCGTGGCTTGCGCCGTACTGATTCATGTATTTGTTTCACTCGCCGGTCGTGCCGCCAGTCGTCGGTGCGATTCGCGCGTTAAAATTCGCCGGTCGCGCCGCCGGTCTCCGCTCCCCGTGGCTTGATCAGTACATTTCTATGCGTTTGTTTCAGTCGCTAGACTCCTCGCCGTTCGCACCGCGCGAAATTTCGCTATGGCGAATGTCCCGTGGCCAACGCGTAAGGGAGTTAGATAGGGGATGAAAGTTTGTATGGAAAATCGACATTTTCACAAAGCTAGTTGTAAATAAACGTTTGGTGTTTGAGTCAAGTATTGTGTGTGATTTCAACTACCCATTTACCCATCTGCCACGAAGAGGAATCTATTGCGAAGACAATATGGCGGAGCCCATTGATAGTTAGGAACAGCGTTCCTCCAGTGGTTTTCCCGCCGTTATATAAGGTCCCATTAAAATAGGTGGACAAAATTTCAGAAATCATTCAGACCACCGCGATGGTAAAAAAAATAATAAGAAAAACGCATTGTACCTACTTGTCGGGCAGTCCTATATAGGCTTATGTCGCGGATAATGTTGATAGCGCGATGTAGGAATTTTTGTCGCTAGTTCGCAGGTGTTGCGATAGATGTCGCTAGTCGCCACATCACTCCCCTCCAAGACCGGAGGTCGAAAGCAGGTTAAGTCTTGGCGCTTGTCAGCCAGTGGAAGGTTCCAGTGAGTCGGAACCGGATGCCGCATGGTTCACGGTGAGTCGGAACTGTCTGCGGTGATGCCCCAAGGAGTCGGGGTGATGCTGCATATTAGCTCCAGTAAGTCGGAGTGATGCAGTGCTTGCCGTGATACCCCAGTGAGTCGGGGTGATGCTGCATAAGCTCCAGTGGGTCGGAGTGTGCTGCTGCGTCGACCAGCAGAGAAAGGCGTCTCTGCTTGCTGACCGGCCGAAGTGCAGTGTGCTGTGCCAAGGTCGCTCATGAGGCTGCTGGTGATGTCCAGGAATGCGCTTCCACTGCATGCTAGTGGACAGGATACACCATGAAGCCGTAGATGCTGGCTGACGGTATGACTAGCTGCTCGAAGGCGAAGGGAAAGTGATGACGACGTATGAAGATGTTGCACGAAGGCTGCGCTGACTTTCATGCTCGGGGTCACCAGTTTGGGGGAATGAGGAACAGGGTGTAAAGCTCCTCATCCCCCATAGAAAAGGGAGGATCCTCCGACCGGACGGGTGTTGTGTCCGGTGGGCTAACTGCCCGACATAATTATGTAAGTCGGGAACTCCTATATAGGCTTAATGTCACGGATAATGTTGATAGCGCGATGTAGGAATTTCTGTCGCCAGTTCGCAGATGTTGCTAGTCGCCACATACTCATAAAGGATGAGTTTGTTCTAGAGTGCCGGCAATTTATTATTTTAAGTAAAAAAAACAGTTTATTTAATGTTTTTTTGTTTCTATTTATCTATGATAAATAGATAAATAGTATTAGACGAAGAAAATCGGATCTACACGGACAACACTAATTGTCTCGCGTCATGGGGACATCCCTACGGCGTTTGACAGTTGACGACTGGTGAATCCCCGCGCGAACGGAATCTGGAACGATGTTCGATTGTTTTTGCGAAGAGTTTTTATTATGTGTAAAATAAATCCTTAAAGTTAATAAGTTGTGGTTAATAGTATTCAGAAGTGCGATTTACCTATGCTTACAAAGTAACTATAAAGTTTGGAGTGATTCTTGTCGAAAAAAAAAAACTAAGTATCTACTATCGTTCATAGTGTTACATTTTAGTTAAAAAGTGGAAAAACGTTAATTTTGGATTGCAAAAATGGATGCTCATAATTGTACATGTGTGTAACTACTTTCTTAGTGCTCAATCTAACATATTTTTCAAACATTTTGTGTGGTGTTAAACATTTACAAATTGTATGAAGTAGCGCTCGCCTGGCGCTGTTTTCTGTATTTGGGTCAGATCAAACCAAGGATATGGTTTGGTTGACATTCCCCTAAGCCAGGAATTGTGACTACCTGCTTGAAATCTCCAAATCCTTCAATTCTTTGGTGAGATCCATCCATACTTTTATGTAGTTATTAGACTGATTTTGCCTCCATAATATTATCCTGAGACATTATAAAGGTGTAACAAAGCAAGCCTAAACTAATTACAGTGATTATCAAAGGACAAATTAAAACAAAATAATTGCAAAGAGACTTTTTATATTATATTAAATTTCTATTGTTTTGGTGTGAAGTGTTTAAACTTTTAAAGGGACAAGTGTAACATAAACTGTATTGTTGTGTGTGTATAGTATTGTATTATTCATTGTGTTGTTTTGGCCTTATTTTAATTATAATTATGGGTCGGCATAAGAAGAGGCATAGGTCTCCTAGTTCTACCTCTTCAAGTTCAAGCGCTGAGGAAAAGACTATTAGGAAGAAATCTCATAAGAAGGATTTAAAGAAGAAAAACAGTAGGATAGAAGCCTTAGAGGGGTTGATAAGAGAATTAAGAAAGAAGACTGACTATCATACTGGAAATACATCCCAGCCCTCTGTAGTACGCTACGTGGGTCGCAATGATTTTATACCAGTGTTTGACCCACAGACTTCCCCGGTCTCTGTTGATCATTGGATCCGGAACTTGGAAGGAATTGCCAATATGCATGGTTGGGAC
The DNA here is from genome assembly GCA_949775195.1 of Diarsia dahlii. NCBI lineage: Eukaryota > Metazoa > Arthropoda > Insecta > Lepidoptera > Noctuidae > Diarsia > Diarsia dahlii. The sequence continues at coordinate 4,577,953 of OX459210.1, read as the reverse complement.
GAACGCACACTAATATGTAACTGTACTGCTAAACTTGGTGGCTATGCGAAAAGCTGGTATGAACACCAAGCATCCTATGAAATGAGTTGGACTGAGTGGAAGGTAAAGTTAATTAAAGCGTTCCCTTTCACTAAAAATAAATTAACACAAATTGTCAATAGCTCTATCATCACGCTTGCCTAAGGGGCCTACACAGCGTTTATTGAAGTGTTTGCTTATGGAGCCTTATAACACAAATTGTCAATTGCTCTATCATCACGCTTGCCTAAGGGGCCTACACAGCGTTTATTGAAGTGTTTGCTTACGGAGCCTTATAACACAAATTGTCAATAGCTCTATCATCACGCTTGCCTAAGGGGCCTACACAGCGTTTATTGAAGTGTTTGCTTACGGAGCCTTATAACACAAATTGTCAATAGCTCTATCATCACGCTTGCCTAAGGGGCCTACACAGCGTTTATTGAAGTGTTTGCTTATGGAGCCTTATAACACAATCCTCTGCACGTTAACAAACAAACGCTTGCCTAGCGGGGCCAACACAGCGTTTACTAACGTGCTTGCTTTCAGAGCCAGCAGGCGATTGCCTAGATGCCTACGGGGCCTAAATCATGATACCCAAGACTTGCCTACGGGGCCTCTCCATTAGGTATTCAGTCTTTGCCTTTGGGGCTACATTTTATGTTTTACGCTTGCCTTCGGGGCCTCACAGCGCTAACATCTCTTGCCGAGAATGGTGAAGATCGCCGGTTGAACCCTGCAGCGAGTACGCGGCTGATCTGTCGTGCCAAGCTGAGGACTATCTCCTTCGGGGACCGAAGGACTGCAGGATGGCCGAACTATTAGACGAAGAAAATCGGATCTACACGGACAACACTAATTGTCTCGCGTCATGGGGACATCCCTACGGCGTTTGACAGTTGACGACTGGTGAATCCCCGCGCGAACGGAATCTGGAACGATGTTCGATTGTTTTTGCGAAGAGTTTTTATTATGTGTAAAATAAATCCTTAAAGTTAATAAGTTGTGGTTAATAATAGAAACAAAAAAACGGGGACGCCCGCCGCCGCGCCGGCAGACACAAGACGGGCGATCAGTCCTTTCGTTGTGGATTATTTCGCCCAGTTCCCCATTTTTTTTTTTTGTTTAGATACGAGTATGTTTGGTTAGACCTACTGGACGCTGTGTTATTTGTCCACCTATTTTAAAGGCAGCCTAGGGCTACAAGCTACTCTGATGTGATTCTCGAAAGTGAGATGTTTGTCGTGAATGACTTTGGTGTCTCAAGGCATCGGCTTACCGTACATAGTTTTTGGACTACGACAAAACATTAGACGACAGCGCTTTATAATTATTATTTATTGTTGAATCAGTTGTCGCCACGTAACTTAGTAAAAGTTCTTTGTTCATTAACATTATAGTTTCTCGAGGCGGGGAATATAGTTGGAAGCAGGCGGGGTTCATTCTATTTTCTTTTTCATTTCATAATTTAATATTCAAATGAACCCCGCCTGCTTCCAGCTTTTGTTTAATTTAAAATGTGCTTGTTTTTTTACTTTTCAGTTTTTTCAGTCGGGTTTTTTAGTTTTTTAACTACTTTTTTTATTTCCAACTTTTTAGTTATTTTGTGTTTGTTCTTTCGTTGGTCGCGTAAAATTCTTCGAAGATGATTTATTTTAACTTTTATGTTTGTTTATAGGATTATTCACTTTGAATTTCTTTTAAACATAGAAGTGTTTTATATTTTTGTAATTTCCTTTTAAAACCCTTTATTTTGATACCCTACTCGATGGTATTGGAAAAAAAAAGTTTTTGAACTCCGCGATTTGGCCCCCAAAATCGCCAATTTTTTTTTGTAATATAATTCAAATCGCCAATATTTCATTCAAATCCCTTCATCCGTTTTGGAGTTATGAGGGTACAAAGAAACGGACATACATACATACATACATACACACTTACATACATAAATTTTGGGCTTCGCCGGAGTCGGGTAAAAATAACTTAAGGCGCAGATAAGAGGGACACCGTAAAAACGACCTGTTTTTCGTTGCAGAGTTAGCCGTATTGCTACTTATTACAATTCCAAAAAAAATACAGTGTATAGTCAAAGGTGTAGGTAAAAGACTTATGCAAAAATATTTTCTAAAATTAATCAAGAACCTCGAAAAAAAAAAATCACAAAATCACAAAAAAATCACATGAAAAAACTTTTTCGTCTCGAAATGCTCAATATTTTGAGCGATAACTGTTATTTTTTTTTTTACTATCAGAAAGGAAATTTAACCAACTAAAGACATATGTAAAAATATTTTAACATTACAGCGTATTTTTTTTTTAATAAATTAAATCTGCGAACTATCGTTCATATTGGCAGTCACGAGAATGAAACGCATCCCCATTTTCAACCTTATTTGTTTAGGCGATGAGTTAAACGCGCGCTGAAGGTCGCGGGCAGGTAATGTCGCCTTAAGAACTAGTTTGAAATGATTAAAATTCGTCGAGCTAGTCGAGAATTTTTTTTTAGCAATTTGACATTTAAATCTAGACTATTATTTTTCTGTGTTACCTGTTATTACTTATTTTTACTTAAAATGTTGTAAAACTACAATCACTTTATGTAAAATAAACTATTATTAAAAAAGCAAAATTAAAATCAAATCAAAAGTTATTTATTCAAACTAAGGTGATAATCAGCACTTTTCGAACGTCAAAATTTACTTTACTTATTTACAAGAGACAGTCCCCCAAAACGCCCACCCTTCGACACTTTCTAGTGTTTTAGCTGGAAAGAAGAAGTGCAGGCGGAACAAACACCCCAGCAACACATATTCCGTCTGTTAGGTTAGAAGAACCAGACTCGATACAATAGTAAGGTGTAGATTTACTTCCGACACAAATCAATAATAAAAAAGTATAATATAATAATAAACAATATAAAAAAAATCATAACATATCAGTAAATTAATTTTGGAGAAAGAACATAAATTTAATAACAAACGTTGTCTTGTGTTCAACTCAGCAACCAAGCTATCAACCAAGCTATCAACCAAAACAATTAATTCTTAGTATTATGGTTACCGATACTTCGAAACTAGCTAACTATCGTCCTATTAGTCTTCTTTCTCAAATATACAAACTCTTTGCTAAGATCCTGACAAATCGTCTTACCTGAAAACTTGACGAAGCCCAGCCCACCGAGCAGGCCGGTTTCCGCAGCGGATATTCGACCACCGACCATAACCACACGGTAAAGCAGCTGATGGTCAAGCGCCAAGAATTTATCCAACCTATATGCATGGCTTTCGTCGACAACGAGATAGCTTCGAACAGTGTCGAGCATTGGTCCGTGTTCCACGCTCTTCATCGCTGCCATACCGACTCCCGCTACGTGGATGTTCTGCAGTAACTATCACATGCATACCCTGTCTAAACCCGTACAGATCAACTGAGGAGTGTGACAGGGCGACACCATTTCACCAAAACTTTTCACAGCAGTCCTTAAAGATATCATTAAAAAGGCCTACCTATATTGGGACAGTTGCGGTGTTAACATAAATGGAGCCTACCTGTCGCACTTGAGATTTACAGACGACCTCGATCTATTCGCTGATTTCAAGGATCTTCCGAATAATTATGCTTCAAGACATAAATGATGCATCTTCCAAAGTAGGACTTAGGATGAATATGGCCAAGACGAAGATTATGGCAAATATCAACAGCTATTCAAATTCTTCTATCAAAGTTGAATATGAAGAGTTGGAGAGAGTTGATCAGTATGATTGTCCTTCTTTGGTCATATTCTTTCCTTTGGCAAAGAACATCAACAAAAGGACATATCCCGAAGAATATAGCTTGGGTGGTTTAGCAAATTAGACGACAATTTGAAATCAGCTAAAATTCCGCTATGTCTGAAGTCCCGCCTCTATAACCAGTGTGTTCTGCCCACAATGACGTACGGTGCTGAAACATGGACGCTCACTCAGAAGGCTGTGTACAGATTGAGAGTGGCGCAGAGAGCCATGGAGCGTTCCATGCTCGGCATAAAACTAATAGATCGAATTCCTAACGTCCAAATCTGAAGACGCACAAAGGTTTTCAATATTAGGAATCCCGTTACGTATCTCAAATTTAGTTGAGCAGGACACCTAGCAAGGCGCATTGATGACAGGCGGACTAAGGCCGTCCAAGAACTGGCAAAATAAGTGTGGGCCGTCCGGCTGCGAGGTGGGCAGACGACATAGTTGCCATCGGGGGCAAAACCTGGATTAGGCTGGTACAGGACCGTGGAGATTGGCACAAGAAAAGAAAGGCCTATATCCAGCAGTATGAGTTCGGGCTGTGGATGATGATGATAATGGTTCAACTAGCTGACCCGCGCTAGTTTAGACCAGCTTTAATCCCGCAAATGTGCACGTGTCAACTGATCACGTGTTTTGAATTTCTGTTTTTATGTTACCATAGATGTCACCTAACACACATACGCATACCTTCTTGGATATAAGTTAAATTCGTTTGTATGTACCTACACTCCTACATTATAATTGTTTTTGTTTTAGAAGAGCGGGGTCTCCTAACACAGGTATTTATTATACTTAAAAGGAGGTCTTTATGTATGATTGTATATTGTTTAAGGTTACTGAAATATAATTTATTATTTTATTTTCATTTTATTTTTTATTTTATTATTTTTATTATTTATTTATTTATTATTGGGTTATATTTAAATGCACATCTGTTTAATTTTTCAGCACACTAGGTAACTCCACTAATTAACTGAATGCATAGGTACCAGAAAAATGAATGCTGTGCAAAAAAACGCGACAGTGTCCTTTATGGGCGGCATGGGCACCGGGCCGTAGGCCTACGAAGGAGGCCGGCGGAGGCCCGGCACTTCGGGGACAGAAGATATTAGTGTTATTTAAAATGCGAGCGAAGCGAGCGCGCGTCATGGAGTACATGCGTTGCATGTATGAGTGACAGAGAGAACGATAAAATGCGCGGTGTTGTCAGTTAGAATAAACGATGTTCCTAAAAGTAAATCAGGTGTAGGTTTTCCTTAAAAAAGTTTTAAAATGTTTGTTAGACTAAAGAATTATTAGTTAAACTAAATTTGATTTCTTTAGTGTGCATAATTTGTGTGCAAGTCAGTATTTTTGGTGTAACTTTAAAATATTTTGTTCGAAAAAAGGGAATATACAGATAATGGTTAAAATACATGCCGATATTAATTAGAGGTATTTGAAGTACGCAATCCTTTTATTTTTTTTTTGGGGGTTGGGAAATCATCAAATAACTCCCCGCTCTTGGGCAGAGCGGAAGGGAGTGGCAGACTTCTACTGACTAGAAACCACCCATGTTCCTTCCTTGCCCTTGCGCCGAGGCCGCGGTATCTCTTTCAATAATCCGCAGCCCCGACGGGAAGTACGCAATCCTTACCTACGCATTAATTAAAAAAATATATGTATATTTATAAATATAATATATATTATATATCTTACAGTGTGAACAGCAATCGCGGGATGTAATACATAGCTCAAGATGTATTATATTACATCCCATAGTCAAAAGCCTGCTTAAGAATATAAAAGTCCAACGAGCTATGCTGGGTCATGCAATCTACGTATTTTTTTTTTTTTTAAATACGGCAGGAACCTAAAACAGTGGATTAATTCCACTATTTTAAGTTCCTGAAGTGTTTTTTTTACGTTAGGATTTATTTGATAGTTTAAAAATGTTCCTATGAACGAGAACTACCAGTGGTTTCATTTATTGTCGTATCATCGGCACCACTGGGCACCACCCTGTCTGCCTTTCAGGTTATATTATCTAGGTCAAAAAATCAAAATCAAAAATGTTTATTTTATAATAACACGGTCGTTAATACAGTTGGTGCCAGGAGGCGCCGCTCTTTTATATCTTAACATTTACGTAACATGTTACTGAGACAAAAAAAGGTTTAAAAACTTTATAATTAAAAAATAAAGTTTAAGTTTAAATAAAGTTAACTTTTAAGAAATGTTTAAATTAAGTATTTAACTTAGTAAAATTAGTCTGTTGGTGCGTGTGGGTACTAGGTGAGCTGATTATGGAAGGTACATACTACTCCTCAACAGTTAGGAGTTGAAAGCAATAAATTATTGGCATCTTGAAGGGTATGTTAAATGCGTGGTAAATATTTGTATAGGATATTAATGCAACTAAAAATGGAAAAATAAAAAAAACTTTTTATGCAAAAATAAAACGACTTCAAAAACACAAAAAAGGAAAACAACAAAAAATAAACTTCAGAAGAAAAATCTGCTTCTGAAGTCGGTGGCAAAAAACGTAATCCAACAAACAACAAAATGTCACCGACTTCAGAAGCTGATTTTTTTTTAGCAGTTTATTTTTAAGTTTTTGACGTGTTTACGCCGTGACAGTCATATTTCTTATACCTAAGCATTTTATTAGTACTTTTAAAATAATCTTACGTTTAATTCAAATAATTTGAATTTTAGCCGAAAATATAAAAGTTTTATCACGACGGCCTTTTCAATGATATCTATTATTTTTGTGGCTCATTTATTAAATTGAAATTGAGGGTAGATGCTGGTTTATTCTAATTTGATTGAATATTTTTTATTTAATATTTTTTGATTTGATTTCTGTGGTTTCTGCCTACCCCCATGGGAAAAGGGCGTGAGTTTATGTATGTATGTATTTATTTATTTTTACCGATGTTAAATACTCAGATAGACGGATAAAAAAAATGCAAAAAAAAACTGACTTCCACAGATAATTATGTCAAATAAAATATTTTGATTTTGATAAGATAATAATTCTTAATTAATTCTTAATTACTTTTTAATTTTCTTCAAAATTCTTCGAACTCTCATAGAAAAGAAAGTGCATTATTTAATAAGGATGCTGGTCTTGGCTGCGGCTTGTTCACAAGATACCGTGGCCTCGACAATTATAGGGCTATAAGAAGGAACATGGGTGGTTTGTAGTCAGTAGAAGTCTGACACTCCGTTTCGCTCTGCCCAAGAGCGTGCGGGGTTATTTGATGATTTTCCACCCGCCCAAAAACAAAAGAAAAGGATGCTGGTCTTTAAAAGGAGAAATACCACTTACCGTTATTCGAGTATCACTTTGATGCACAAGCACAGTACAATTGATTACCAAAGAAGTATTATTCCCGATACAATCACATGCGGCACATATTTTTTATTAATATTAGGCCAATAAGCAATTTAAAAGTAGGCGACACCAGTATCTCCTAAGCTCGATTCTTTAAATGATGATAAAATTAAATTACCCGTTTGAGGTAAATTCAAACTTTTTTCTCGTAGACCGGTTTTATAATTTTCTGGTTTCGGCAGACTGCTAAGTCTACGGTTCTATCATATTCATAATATTACATCACGCCTGTAATCCCTGAAGGGTAAGGCAGACGCCACATTTTACCATTTTACAATTATGTTTAAAGCTGTATAGAGGGAAGGGAGATGTCTCCGATTGCAGCTCTTACCGAGGCATTTCACTGCTTTCCACTGCTTGTAAAATTCTTGCAAACATAATAAACACACGCCTGAGCGATCTTGCTGAAAAATACCTGCCTGAAAGCCAATGTGGCTTCAGCCCTGGCAGAGGTACTATCGATGCCATACCTGTCGTAAGGCAACTCCAAGAAAAAAGCTTCGAACATCAAAGGCCCCTATAAATGTATGTGCTTTGTCGATTTAGAAAAAGCATTTGATAGAGTTCCGCGCGAGGCCCTATGGCTTATTCTTCAAAAATATGGTTATTCAAAGAAGTTCGTCAACCTCATACGTCAATTTTATGTTAGCATGAAAGCTCAGGTTCGACACGAAAACGATCTTTCTGAGGAGATCCACATTGCAAGTGGAGTAAAGCAAGGTTGCGTCATGGCACCCACACTCTTTAGCACTAGCTCTTTACTTCGCAGTTGTAATGAGAGACAGTCCTATAGTGATTAAATAAAGCTTAACGTACGGACTGATAAAGGCGTCTTTGATGTCACTAGGTTTAGAGCTAAGTCAAAACTGCAAAAGATCTCCATTCTGGAGATATTTTACGCTGACGATGTGTGTCTCATGTCCGATGGGATGGCAAATCTCCAAAGATATGTTGACACGTTACACCAATCTTTTCAACGATTTGGCCTAGTGATCAGTGCTTCCAAGACGCAGCTTCTCAAACAACCACCACGAGGCTGCCAAGCTGACGATGCCACACTCAATCTAAAACAAACAAAACACACTCAATCTAGGAAAACCACTAGAGGAAGTCACGCAGGGAAATCGGTAAGGAGGACTATATAATAGGGGGCAAGCCTACAACCGGGCACAATTCCAGACTCCGTGGCTGCTACTGAGAAATTTCTGATTCCTATTTCTATCATATTCCATTTCAATCAAACAAGATCATGCAGTTAACTTCGCAAGCGCGTTCAAGTCTTGACACGTGTTGTAAACTTGTAATAATGAATATCGATTAAGCAAGTTTTTCCAAGCAACAGCCCCTTGCTAACGAATTGCTTCAAAATGCTTATTTTTAAAGTCTCCGTACGACCATTTTTTTTTCACCGTAATAACCTGTCAAAATACACCGAAAATTTTGTATAATTGGGATTTTTGTGTAGTTTAATATCTGCCTACATCGATAGATCAAGTATTTTGTTTAGTCTTTATTTATTAATGGTACACCTACAGTAGTACTATAGCAATAATATAGATTATAACAATAATAATAAAGGGGATAGAACCGATGTGGCATATCAACTTGCCTGTCATTTTGTTTTTTTTTTAAATCGCGGCCCACTTTGAAAGTGGTATGTATGAATAGAGTCCTCTATTCATACATACCACTTTACGACCACCATAGACGAACAAAAAATGTCCAGCACACGATACCCCAAAGTGTCATGTTAGCGAGATATTTGACGGTAAAGATCGACAAATGAGTACTACGAAAATCATTAAAAATATACTTAATACGTGTTTAAGCCTTAAATGAATCCAAGTAATAGTTCCCAGGTTGATTATAAATCTATATCTATAAAAGCGAAAGGTCACTGACTCACTCATCACGAAATCTCGAAAACCGCAGGACGTATAAAGATGATTTTTGGGAAAGAGGTACTTTGTAGTTAGTAGACGTCCGTTAAGAACGGATTTAGCGACAGGGCCGCATTAGGGTGGTCTAAGGGCCCTCGCAAGTTTGTATGAAACTCCTTCACTTTTTGTGCTACAATCTAGATTTTTGGCAGAGACGTAGTTTATAGTCAGTAGACATCCGCTATAAATTAGTTTTGCGACAGGGCCGTATTAGGGTGGTCTATGAGCCCTCACAAGTTTGTATGAACGTCCTTCATTTTTTGGGTTACAATCTTGATTTTTGGCAGGGACGTAGTTTGTAGTTAGTAGGCGTCTGCTATGAACGGATATTGCGACAGGGCCGGATTAGGGTGGTCTAAGGGCCCTCGCAAGTTTGTATGAAACTCCTCCATTTTTTGTGCTACAATCTAGATTTTTGGCAGAGACGTAGTTTATAGTCAGTAGACATCCGCTATGAATTAGTTTTGCGACAGGGCCGGATTAGGGTGGTCTATGAGCCCTCACAAGTTTGTATGAACGTCCTTAATTTTTTGGGCTACAATTTTGATTTTTGGCAGGGACGTAGTTTGTAGTTAGTAGACGTCTGCTATGAACGGATTTTGCGACAGGGCCGGATTAGGGTGGTCTAAGGGCCCTCGCAAGTTTGTATGAAAGTCCTTAATTTTTTGTGCTACAATCTTGATTTTTGGCAGAGACGGAGTTTATGGTGAGTAGAGATTTGCTAAGAACAGATTTTGCATTAGGGTCGGATTAGGGAGCTCTAAAGGCTCTCGCGAGTTTGTATGTAAGTTTGATTTTTGTACTACCGGCCTGAAATTTAGCAAGTGTTTTATCTAACAATTTTTTTTGTGACGATCTGGACTAAGGGCTCCCGCAAGTATATAAATGAAATCCTTGGCGTTTTGGAGCCGAAAATTGGTAGAGAGATAGAATATAGTTAAGACATAGGTATGTATTTGTATGTGTGGGAACAGATTTTATGACAGGGCCAGTTTAAGGGAATATAATCGCTTCGATTAGCATTTGTCATTAGCTTTGGCATAGTACATCCAGAGGCAGTCCCACACATACCTACATACACGTCAAAATTTCCTCGCGAACGAAGTCGCGGGCAACGGCTAGTTATTAATATACGCACGAGAAAATCACTTCGCATCGCAATGAAACGCTATGTCATATCAAATAATTGTTTTCTCGTGCTCCTAGTAGTATGTAATGTGTCTTCTTTGATTTTTACATCATTATGGCGAGTTGTAGTTTTAAATAACATGATGTTTGTCTTACTTGTATTTAGCAAAAGGTTATTGGCTGTAAACCACTCGCAGAGGTTTTGTAGGCTTATGTTAACATTTTTGGTCAATTCTTTTAAGTCATTCACCCCAAGTATTATATTTGCACTTCGTCTTCAAGGACCCACCAAGCAGACCCACTGGTGGGTCTCCGAATACTGATGTGTCTCCCAAGACCTACTAGTGGGTCCTCTGAGATTTTATTGTCTTTGAAGACCCACTGATAACAATATCGTTACTTAAATTCGCTTTTAGTACTGGCTGGTTGACATTAATACTCAAATGTCTCGCTGATGGTGGCGCGTGTGTCGTATGATTTAGTTACCTTCAAAGGGTTGAGTTGAATGGTGCTGATCCATGCGTCATGTTCGTGAACGGGCGCTGCCAGTTGTGAGTTTGTGACTGATCATCTATTAGCTGCCACGGCCATACGGCTGATTTTAATTTTTTTTTTTTTTATTATTTTTGATTTGTGTTTTTTGTTTTTACTATGGACACTTTTATAGTGCACATCTTACTACATCGTTCTCACATAGTGTAAGTAGGTACCTCAGATCGCTGTTATTTGATCTGAGGTAGGTACCATCTCGACATTTGTGATGTAGGTAACTAAGGTTTTGTAACAATATGCTGATTTAAAAGAGTGTCCATGGAGTTTCTTACCCATTCTTCTCCTTATAGATTACGTTAGGGAATGGGCAACTACAGTAGGTACTTTCACAGTTTTTTTTGGGCTTGTGACTGGGACTGAAGCTACATTTCATTGTTATCTTTGTTTCGACAATTCAAAAGTGCCTGTAACTGGCCTACTTGAAATTATAGAGCGATGGAACGTAGCGTATTGGGTATCAAGCTCAGCGACCGAAGCCGCTTTTGTACGAGATTGGCCAGAGAAAGCCGCACGGAGAGAAGAGTGGAAGACTATGGGGGAGGCCTTTGCCCAGCAGTGGGACAATATAGGCTAATAAAAAAATAAAAATGTATTTTAACGAGAGTACGGGGACAACGGGAAGTAATTTTAAATATTTAAATAGAGTACCGCTGTCACCGTAGGACGGGGACACGGCGTACGGGGACAACGGGAATAAACGTAAATATTGGCTTCAGATAGATATAATGCTCTATTTAGTGTAGCCTGATTGAAAGTTACCTATTTCTAATTTAGCTTGAAAAATAAAAAGATGATAAAAATATTATCGTGTTTCTTTTATTCATTCATCAACCATATTATTATTCATTACATTTTTCAATACAAATGTTAAAAATGTCGAAAAAAAAATTCATTTAAAAAAACATAAAACAGTAGCGGAACAGCATTTGGGACAGGGTCATGGCTCTTGATAGAGAAAACTTCTGAAGTGTGTGCTGTGTCCAGAAGAACTGCTTTCTATACTGCCTTAGATCCAGCTGCCATGCGAGAACCTCTTGTTGGTTGATTTTAAGCCAATTAATCAGTAGTGCAGTACTTACTTTCTCTACCCATAACCATTGAAATGTGTGAGTTTCTGGCGTAGGTCAACTCTGAATAACATTTTGAGATTTGAAAAGTACCATCATCATGTCCCGATTTTATTTCTCAAAGGGTTAAGAATTGTTTTAGGGTGCGCCAAAGTTCACCTAAAATTTCAACTCCGATAATTGGAAATCCGAAAATGTTCTTCCTAACATTTTTCATCCTAACAATCGCAATTCCTAACTACTCTGTCTCTAATATTTTAATTCCGAAGCATTCAACTTCATAATGTCAGTAGCAATAAACATCTATTACACTATTATTTGTTTTCCTATATTTTCTCAACATAAGTAACCATCTTTTACACTATTAGGGGAGACCGGGGACAATTGAAACAATTTGACTTAAATCGTGTGCAGTGAAGTATCTATAGTACGTACATCCCTCGAATTTATATAGTTGAAAGGGTCGTTATCTAGTTCCTAAATTAAATATAATCTATATCTCTATTTTGAATAGTTAACCTACAATCACACATTAAAGAAGACCGGGCACAGTGGTTCTATTGACCCCACCCCAAGGACGGTTGAAACGGTAAGTAGGGATAATTGAAACACTGAAATATTTCAGGAACTACTGAAGGTTTTTACTCAATCTTAAAAATGTAACTTACTACTAAATTATTTATTGAAATCGTGACAAGTGTGTTACCATAAAGTTAATATTTTGAAAATTATAAAAGCAAAAACATCTTTAATATAAACAACGTAAAATATCTCTTATTTTAATCATTTTCGAGCTTTAATTTGTGTTATTGAATACTATTTTACATGATTGAAAGACTTGTTACCCTATTTTGCTGTAATTGCACTTACATGGGGGATAAAAAAAGATAATCCAGTCTCATACAAAACAGCTTGTTTCAATCGTAACAATGTTTCAATCATAACAATGTTTCAATCATAAAATGTTTCAATCATACCAATGGTTTATTGACGGTCTGCTTCAAGTCCTGCGGTAGACTGTTGGGTGTTGTAACTTGTAGTGTCATTTGGCTGGTAAGGTCATGCTGAACTTCCAACACATGTATGACCATGGAATTTGGCTGTGGAGTCCCTAAGTACTTAGGAGAAGATGGAATAAGATGGGATAGCGGCTTCAAATCCTGCGGCAGACTCATTTTAGAAAACACAACCTTCTTCTGTGCAGTCGGATAAAAATGCGAAATATGCGGGGACGTTTGAAACGTTTCAAACGTCCACAGCCACGTCGTTTCAAACGTACCCATGTCACATCTTCTACTTCAACACTCAATATTTTGTAATATATTGACTTAAATAATAAATAACAGTAATAAAAACTAACTTAAATAGACAAACAATACTCTAAAATAAGAAAAACTGACAAACTACAAGATTTAAATAGGTAAAAACCAAAAAAATAAAAATGGTGAGAACTTACTTTTTGGCGTGAAATTCGTCGAGGCGTCCTGTGTGCGACTACATTGCTCGCTCGCTCGAGCCGTGCTAAACACAAAACCGAACATGGCCAACGATGTAACGAACGACGCGTCACACGCGTAGTTATCATGGTTTCCGAGAAATTGAAGTTGTTGCAATCATGACCTGTTTCAATTGTCCCCGGTCTACCCTACTCAAAGTCATATCTTTTTTGATTATATTACTTTTTATTCATAAATCACTTTATAAAGTGTTTTGTTTAGATGTCTTTAGTTAGACATACTGAACGCTGTGTTAAAATTTGTCCACCTATTTTAATGGGACCTTACATACTATGCAAAGATATTCATAGGTTAGGTTAGAACTGTGACTAACTACGCGCGAGCCGAGCGAGCGAAGCGAGCGGTGCCGCGGGAGCGGCCGGCGAGCGCTACCTCGAAATTGGTCGCGAAATTTCTCTGTTTTTTTTTTTTCATAGTGCCCCCAAAACGACACTCTGACCTGAGTTTAATTCATTTAAGACAAAAATCAGTGAAACGACCTTTAATCATTCTAAACAGTTGTATGAGTGAAAAATGTTTAGGAATAAAAGCGTTAGGATAAAAAACAGTAGGAGTTGAAATATATTTACAATAATGATATTATGAATTACAATTTTCGGAAACATGAGTGTTATGAACATCGTCGGTAGCACTACAAATAGTATGAATGAAAACTTTAGGATGAAAAATTTTAGGAAGAGTGATCATTCGGATTACAAATCGTTAGGAAGAACAATTTCGGGTAAAGAACTTTAGGTGAGCCAATATGGACCCATTGTTTTACTTAAACGCCTGGTGGTTTGGTGATTTTGTAACACTTTATAAAATAAGATTCGTCGTTGGGAATCAATGATGATGTAGGTATAATTTTGTCGTGTAGTTCGCTCAACTATACTTAAATCAAACCTTTTAAATGTAAATAAACAATAACAAAGAAATATCTTTTTTTCTTAGGTATTCCAAACGCAACAAATACTTACTGCGGTACTCAGATATATTTAATGATTACTTAAGCCGTCACTTAGTAAAGATTTGACATACTTTTGTATGACAAAACTATCAGAACCTTTTCTAAGTGATGGCCTAAGTCATCAGCTCTCTGAGTGCGGCAGTTAATAATGGTAGTTAGGTTAAGAGGGAACACAGTGATTTTCCAAACAAAGACATTCCTCTATTTTTTCTTGAATAATGTATCTTAGAAGCAATACTATTTTTTAAGTAGGAACATGGTCTAAGTACATAATAGTATAATAATAGGTTCAAGTACATGTAACCTACGTACCTATGTGCTTTTGTCAATATGAAACAAGAAAAAATACTTTTAGGTAAGTACTAATAATTCTTAAAACTAAATTAAACTTATAAGGAGGTACCTACTTATAGTATAGTTAGGTACACTAGGAGTGGCAATTTTGTTTATCCATGGCACGATAGGTATATATTTAGGTTTTTATAAGGTCCCATTAAATTAGGTGGACGAAATTTCAGAAATCATTCAGACAACCAATAGGACGGTGGTAATTTTTTTTTTAAAGAAAATCGCATTTAAGTACCTACTCATAAAGGATGAGTTTGTTCTAGAGTGCCGGCAATTTATTATTTTAAGTAAAAAAAAAAACATTTTATTTAATGTTTTTTTTTTGTTTAGATGTTTGGTTAGACCTACTGAACGCTGTGTTAAAATTTGTCTACCTATTTTAATGGGACCTTATATAATGTAGGTAGGTAAGTACCTACTTAGTATAATAACCTTATTTATGTGTGATTAATATCTAATCTTAATTTAAATTATGCAGGTAGGTACTTATGTACAGACGCTAGCTGAGCACATGCCGAACCTGTCAATATTTCCAAATCAACCTTGAACCTAAAGCGATAAAGTTGAAAGCTAGCTTGATGTGCTGGCGTTACAATACAGTTAGTTACAGTGCGATCATATTATCTTGGCAGCTCTGAACATAGGCTTTGCGAAATTTTACGCATGTAAACTTGGGAATAAAACTGTCATTGCCAGATAAACCAATACTTAAACGATCAGAAAATATCTAATTTAAACAGTGAGAAATACAAATAAAATAAATATCATAACACTTCTATACATAAGTTCGGAGCTGCCAAGATAATTTGATCGCACTGTACAAACAGACCGTAACCGTAACCGTCTTAAGAAGGTAGGTACCTACCTACCTACCTGTATGGTCGGTAAGTAATGCTTACCTATAAGCGCAGTACCCCGCAAAAATTATAACCCGTCACCAAAAATAAGTAGGAGGTAGGTACCTAATTTGATAAGTAGGAACTAAATATCTACTAAAAGATTTTTTTAATGAAACATCTAAAACTTTATATAACAAAAATTAACTTATAGGCAGGTACTTAAATGTAAAAGGTAACGTACAAACGTTTTTGGAGCCCTACCTCAACGGGATAAAACGAATTGGCAAGACCCCTTAACTGTCCCAATTTTGTCATGGCAACCCAGTGAGGTGGATACAGGGCAATATTAAAAACTTAACAATAGACGCCGTTTTTTCTGCCTAGGTAGGTACATGACTGTTACGCCCTAGGCAGTACTAAGGCCATTTCTTTAAGTTTCCGTCTGTGTACTTTGGTGGTAGCGGTCAAAGGCATGGAGTCGATGAAGATAACTCCGCCTCGGAGTCGCTTTGCGTCTTCTAAAGAATCTGTAACAATAATTACGATGTTCGATAAATTAATTCTTAGGGGAATTCTCATGAGGACTTTCATCGGAGCAGTACGTAGGGTGTCTGGCCTGTTGGTCTAGTGGTTAGTGACCCTAACTGCTATGCCGGAGGTCGTGGGTTCGATTCCCACCCAGGACAAATGTTTGTGTGATGAGCACGATCATTTGTTCTGTGTCTGGGTGTAATTTATCTATATTAAGTATGTATTTAGAAATATATAAGTATGTTTATCAGTTGTCTAGTACCCATAACACAAGCTCTGCTTAGCTTGGGACTAGATGGCGTTGTGTGATAGTTGTGGAATATTATTATTATTATGACCTTGTCCAACTCCTGGTACCACGTAGTGGAAATGTGGCATTCCACGATGCTGCTGAAACTTCACCTAACCATGATACAAAACTGAAAAAAGTGGAGAGATTTGTAAGATTGCAGAGGTAGGTATCCGTATAGATAAAGTAAAGCATGGTCTTTTTGTTCGTGGCCAAAGTTGGAACTAACACCACCATCTTGTTTTGTGAAATACATAATACATTTTCCACAGTTTTCAAAACTGTTCACCAACAGCGCCCTCCTGACAATGTCATTCAAGTGTCAAATGATCCGCTGCGCTACCTTACTTAACCTAGACCTACATTGATGTCATACCTTTAACCAGGTTCTTGATCTCCTCCGCACTGGGCTTTGCCCCAGGTCGTGGTACAACGCATGCAACGGGCAATTCTCCCACCTCGGAGTGAGGTATGCTGGTCACGACAACATCTAACACGCCAGGGTGTCTTCGGATGACGCCCTCTATTTCTAGGGGTGACAACTGTGGAGCAAAATACAGTTAGTTAGTCTGCACCCGTATTCACAAATCCTACGATTCCATTTCGATTCGACAAACCGTATGCCTATCTTTTTTTGGCATTACGAAAGTGAGCGAGATAGAAATACACGACTTTCCGAATGGAAATCAAATCGAAGCATTAGTGAATTTAACTGATCTTTCATGTCAACTGGAAGTCTGATATCAAGTTTTGCTGATTCCCTAGTCATGGGATTCGGCGGCATCAGGTTAGACTAGAAGTCAAACTCAAGTACCTACAAGTTTTTGTTTGAGTGCGTGGAACAAGAGTGATGTGGCACCTCCAAGGCTCTAGCTAGATTAGATTAGCAGCGGGGGAGGTAATTAGCAAATTTTAATTACCCTATAATAGAAGCACTTTATTTGTAACTTGATCCGGTCCGTGCAGAAGTAGTTCCAGTTGTCGTCCCTGTAGAAAATATCTCCGGTTTTTAACCAGCCGTCCTTCGAATAGGTTTCTTTCGTGGCCTCAACGTCGTTGTAATATCCCTGAAAAAAAGATTTAAATGATAAATTATTATGGTGTTCTGGTGTATAAGTGCTCATTCAAATATATTGTATCAATCCTTTTCTGCCAACCTTAGTTCTCATTGGTGGTAATATTACAAAACTACATATAGCTTGGTGATAACAATCACCAATTACCCAATGGGTTACTAGTTTTATTTTTGTAAACAATAAATTGGTCTCTATACTTTTGCTGAGAACTTTACGGATAAAAATACATATTATGTGAAAAATATATGCTGGAAATTATGTGATTTCCTACTCCTCCGCTATTCTTTTCTGATTAATTTCGTTGCGGGATCCAAGACAGTTAAATCGCTTCTCTGGGACTTCGTCGAGCTTCATTGTCTCGGCGCTTTTCTTGTGGTCGCCACTGTTGATTCTGGCTAACAGGAGTTACAGTGGTTTGGGAATAGTGTGGCGGGCTTGTCCCAAATAAAAAAAAAAATATGACTGCATATTTATTTAATTTTTTTTTTAACTTTACCCCACACTAGGAATTTCTACTCTATCGTGGGTGCGTTTACAAGCACTTAAACTCACATACACAAACACACCCAGACCCGAAACAACTATCTGTAGGCCATACAAATATTTGTTCCGTGAGGGGATCGAACCCGCGAGCGCCGCAGTCCAATCGCTCAGCCACTGCGCCAACCGTGCCGTCAAATTGGACTCAATGGTGTATTATTTACTAGCTGATGCCCGCGGCTTCACCCGCGTGGATGTCGTTCAAATTATATACTAAAACCTTCCTCTTGAATCACTCTATCTATTAAAAAAAACCGCATCAAAATCCGTTGCGTAGTTTTAAAGATTTAAGCATACAAACAAACAAACAGACAAAAATAGCGACTTTGTTTTATACTATTTAAGGATTTTCTCCATCTTAAGACTATCTTTACAGGGTTACCTATTTAATGCAACAGTGTACACAATAATAATAAAGTTAAATTAAATAGGGGTAGTTACAAATCTTACCTTAAACGGGGAGGGTCCTTTGATCCACAACTCCCCCTTGACGTTGGGCTCGTAAATATCTTGATGTGTCTCGACATTTATAATCTGAAATCATCATTCAATTTATACCATAGAAAATAATACAAAAGAAGACTAACACTCAGAATTCGTTGCTCTTCTACATTCTACTTGAAATACCTACAATAAAATTGACCTTTTCTACTCAGGAAATCAATCAGGGTTTCAATTGAAGTAACTTCTCATCTCACCCGATATTGGAAGCACCCCAATGGCCTGCCACAAGACCCCGTCGGAGGGTTGTCTCCATAGAATCCGAGTCCTGCCAGCTCACTCATACCGTATATATTCAGTACTTCTGTATTTGGTGAAACGGTCTGAAATAAAAAGTTTTTTTATCAAACAAAATAAAACAATTTATTATAATAATAGCCTTTTTTTACACTACCACCACAAATGCATCTAACTGCGGTACTCAGAGATAGGTATTTAATGATTACTTAAGCCGTCACTTAGTAAAGATTTGACATACTTTTGTATGACAAAACTATCAAACAAAACCTTTACTAAGTGATGGCCTAAGTAATCATTAAAACTCTCTGAGTGCGGCAGTAACTTACCTATTTTTTGGAAAGGTGTAGTATTTGTAGTTTACACACACTTTATAATAGTAGACTGTCGCGGATTTATCCAGTCAGGTTATTGGAGATATTACCTTGACCCCTAGCCTAAGAAATAGCAGCTGTTTAATTTTTAATCATAAAATTAAATTAAAATGGTGAAAGGGGATAGAACCGATGTGGCTGGCATATCAATCTGCCTGCCATTTTGATTTTTTTTCGAAATCGCGGCCCTCTATGAAAGTGGTATTAGATAGAGGACATATAGACGAACAAAAAATGTCCAGTAACACGGTACCCCAAAGTGCCACGTTACCAAGATATTTGAAGGTAAAGATCGAAAAATGAGTACTACGACAATCATTAAAAATATTATACTTATTACGTGTAAGCGTTAAAATGAATCCGAATAATAGTTCCCAGGTTGTTATTATTATACGCACGAGAACATCGCTTCGCATCGCAATGAAACGCTATGTTATGTCAAAGAATAGTTTTCTCGTGCTCCAAGTGGTATGTAATGTACCTACTCTCTTTTAATAACCATAGTAATAATAATAATCAACGCCTATGGACACGTAAAAGTCTATTTTTTAAGTGGTCACTGTACTCATATTATGTCGATCTTTACCTTCAAATATCTCGATAACGTGACACTTTGGGGTACCATGTTACACGACATAATGTTCTTCTAGATGTCCTCTATCCGTAGCCGTATATATCATTTTCATCTCGGTCCGTCCATACAAAAAAGTTCAAACCCCTTTGTCCAACATTTTAGAGTTCCATGACTTAATTCTAATTTGCATCATCCCGTCAATTCGACAGATGTGTCATACTTGTTTAAAATGTTGTCGGGCTTAATGCTTAAATTAAATACATACAAGAACATCGTCGATGAGGTTTTGTGGCACATTTAGCCCACACAGCATGAGCAGTTCGAAGCAGGTGAAGTCACAATTGTGTCGGATGTCAGGCCTCAAGAGAGTTGTCATCAGAGTGGGGCTTAGGATTGAGTACGTTGGCTGCAACAAAATTGTTGAACTTTAATTGAAGGTTTTGCAGTGAACCGAGCAAGATATTATGCTTGGTCTTTCTGAAGGTTAAGATCCAAAATAAATGGAGTATAAATCGGGTTCAGAATGAAATACTGAATACGTGGTAACCGTTTGTGCGTCAGTTTCCCTATATTTGTTTGTTTGTTTGTGTGTATTTAGTGAAAGTTAAGTTCGGTTTTATTCGCACAGTAAAAAATAATTATTTCATTTATTTTTCACGGGAAATGAGGACCCTACCTGTTCCTCGTACCTTCTAAAAATTATTCCGAAAAGAACTGAAGTTACCGTCATAGTTTCATTTGAGCAAGCAGAATTTGCCAGCCAAGGCTTTTAGCTACCGATGTTTGTTGAAGCGAAGTGTATCTTGGTTCCCTCCATAAATTAACTTCATGGTCAAGCTATTAAAATCACTCACCCTATACGTGTTGATAAGATAATAGGCATGTTCTTGAGTCATAGTCGTTGAGGTTTGAAGCCGGGTATATCGCAGTATCGGTGACCTGATAAAGCTCGTCATGGCTGTAGACCATTGCAGCGGTGAACCGAGTAGGGCAAGGCGTGTCGGTGTCGGGAACTTATTGTACTGAAGCCTGAAAATAATAAAATGGACCCATAAACGAAAGTGTTGATGGATGGAGAGGGAGAGGAAGATCAAATAAAAGATGGATTGTGTGAGGGATGATATGAAGGGAAAAGGAGTAAATTATAGCGTAACGACTGACAGGGGAGAATGGAAGAAAAACAACGGGTTGGACCGACCCCAGATGACGTGGTACAAAGGCAGATGATGCGGAAGATGATGCGGAAGATGATGCGGAAGATGATGCGGAAGATGATGCGGAAGATGATGATAAATCAAAGTGTTAATACAACATTACGCATGTAGGTAACATCCGAAGGGATCAGACCGAGGTGAATGTACTTAATCCAAGTAAGAAGCCACTTAAGAGCCATATGGTCAGTTATGACCGAAAACTCTTAAGTGGCTTCTTACTTGGAAACGACTTCAAACTCGTTTATAACCCGCTGAAGGCTCGTCTCTTGCCTGTGATAGAACGTTACGTGTTGATAGTATAAGGAAATTGAATAGTGTTACTGTTTGAGATCTTATAGGCCTTACAAACTTCACATTGCCTTAACGCGTTAGTAACGTCACGGAACATGTTAGGCCTATTTAAAACTCAGTACCTACAATTCGAACGTTATGTCTAAATACCATGTAATTGGCGAGCCTAACGCTATCAGTTTCGAACATTTTAAGACTTCGGGCTGTTACTGAGAAATTCATGTTAAAAATCCCTGTAAGATTTTTGCCGCCCTAGAAATTGAACCCGGCTAGAATTTTGAGCAGTAGGTAGTAGCGCTTGCGACCACTTGATCATTGAGGTGGAGATACAAAGTCATGTTTTCTTTTAACGTGTGAAAGATGATGGTGAAGATAAAGTAAAAAAAAAACAATAGAAATACAAGAAAAAGTGATGAAGACAGTAATTGTACTAACTTACCATGTATAAGGCAAAAGCTTGGCGAAATATGAATGAGTATGAGCTATAGCTTTCGGCGAACCTGTAGTACCACTCGTCGCTACCATGAATGCTATCGATTCTTCAGGATCCAAGTCTGAACACCTGGAAATTTAAAACAACAATTTAAACAGGTTATCACTCAGAGTCGTAGCTACCGCCATATCTACCGTATGAATTATACAGGAACCCCGGGACACGGGGGCCCTCGAAGTGCCCAAGCAAAACTTAAAAAAAACTTTATTTTTTTTTTGTATTTCAGAAATGACAAAAGACACAAAAAGTCACCCGGACCGGACGAGTGTGTCCTTTCGACCAGCTTCAATTCATGGACCGGACGGCACTGTCCGTGCGACCGGTTCACAGACAGGGTCTAGACAAGTGTGTCCCTTCGACTAGACTCTGTCAAACGAAGCCTGTGGTCGAACGTCTCTGTCCCGATCAGTTTTAACACAGCATTTTAAATAAAAAGGAACAGAAATGTGACATACCTATCAGTTACGGTCAATCTTGCTCATTTTGAATTTCGAGTTCATATTGTACGGGATATTGGGATCAGAATACACACAGGAATATTTTCCGATGAATTTTCTCGAATGGACTCTAAATCTAAACTGCTATTTCACTTAGTAACAACGATTTTGTACTATTAAGCGTCATGTCTTAAGCCTGCAAATACGTGCAGAAAAACCGACAACGCTCCGAAGTGAGGCAAGTGATCGCGAGCGACGGCAAATTGTGACCAGCTACGCCAAATGAGGTCTATACACGTTGGCGCTTGTCTTTACTCAACCAACTAGGCGAGTGGTAGGCTTGTAGGAAAGCCCATCAACGATGCACGTGAGGCGTCAGATCAACCTTGCATTTTGATGCTTTCAGCGAATTGCAATCAGTGTAGAATACAAAATGTCGGCCGTACAAATAATGCCGAATATATTCTACCGCTCGTGCCAAGGTCTCTAATTCGTACAACTAATACAGGAATTTTGCAGGAATCGGGTCTAATTTCCCCAGATTATAAGGCTTGGAATAACTTAAATAGTCTACTTTTTGTTTCATGAATTTGTACTTCTGAAGGTTAAATGAAAAAGCTGCTGCATTTAAGGCTTGTAAGGCCTCGTCTAGGCGGTTCAAACCCTGCGAAATATTGGAGGAATAACACAATATTATCACACTTCACACTATATTTTAAAGGCGACAGTTTGCGAGTGTGTATGTTTGTTACTTCTTCACGTCTAAACGGCTGTAGCTATTTTAATAAAAGGTACGCATATAGTTTTAACCTGAACTAACACATAGGATAGTTTTTATACCGATTTGGTGAAGACCAAATCGGTATAGAAACTATCCTATGTGTTAGTACTCAAAAATTATCCCACGGGAAGCCGTGGGATAATTTTTGAGTTGTAGCGGGTGAAGCCGCTGGCAACAGCTCGTCATCCATATAGATGAGAGGCCTGTCATAAATAGCACAAACGTAAATAAATATTAAAAAATACATTGTCCCTTACCTAAAATCTTCAATCGATGTGTCATCACCATACTGTTCCATGAAATCTGTGAAGTTGCTGAACCCTGAATCTTTATTGAAGGTGATGATGTGAGTGTTCATGTTTAAGTTGAATATCGCCGACTGTGCATTGGAAGTGGCGTCACTTTGACAAAATATTATGTTGGGTTTTGTACTACCGAATACTTGTTGCAATTCGTCTGAAAGAAGTGAACAGTGCTGGTCATTGTAGGTAGTAAGTAAATAAGCTTTCAGAGAATAAGCACGTTTAAAATGAACGTCAAAAATGTATAAATACTGCTCTCGTAAGTTTGGAAGAAGTCTACAACAATACGCATCCTCAATGCAGTATTTAGTCTTGGTGGTCATATTACAGTGAATAGATTCTGTTTTCAGTTATGGAACAGACAAAAAAACAATCATCACCGTCATAATTTCAGTCGATAGACTTCCACTGTTAGAGCTAGACATAGGCCTCCTCCTCCGCTTTGCCTTATTCAATGATCTTCTTGTTACATCGGTCCTCTTCAAATCACCCGCAATTCTCCTTCCAATTCAAAGAAATGCTTCAAAATTACATGCAAACACTTACTTAAGGGCAGAAACCTGTCGAGCGCCAAAACCGTGATTCCAAGATAAAACGCAGCGTACAATGGAACAGTAATATCTAGATGGTTGGGTGCCATCAATATCATCACATCTCCTTGCCTTAGTCCTAGGTTTCGCAGACTTTGAGCACAACGAACTGACCTCTCTAGTATTGAGCCAGATGTTTCTGACTCCCCCGTTGTTCCATCAATCTGGGAACATACTTTAGTCTTAATAAAGGTTTAGAATATGAATGTGGATGAGTATAAAAGAAGGGGTATGAAAGGAGTAGAGACAGAATGATTTGGCAAGAAAGGAGGTGTCTCATGAGATGACGAGAAACAGAGAGTTATGGAATTGGAAGACATGCTTCGTCGGCCCCAAATGAATTGGGATAGGGGCAAGAGAATGATGATGACTTTAGTTTTAATAATTTGCCGAATTTGCAATTTGAATCTTAATAACGCCTGCGTCGCTGTTTTCAATCTCAGTTAATAGGCTTCTTCTGGGTTAGTTCGTTCCATCGTCGACCTCATCTTTGTCCTCAAGACAAGGTTGAGGTCATGAGAAGGTTCATTTAATATTAATAAAATATTCAAGTCATATAAGTACCTATTTAATAGTCTGAACATCAGTGATTTTTCAAAGTTACATTAGAGTAAGTCCCTTAGTGTTTTATCTGGCCAGAATAAGCTGCGCAATACACCCTAGTATAACATTAGTACTGTAAGTGTTTGTGTGAGTAAGAAAGGACGAAAAGAAAGGACTGCTCTATAATTAGAAAAATCTCTTATAATATGGTGTGGACTAATTTATGATAAAATTCCAAAGAATTTAAAAGACTTAATCAATGGTTTATTTTTAACAAAATTTAAATTATGTGTTCTGGTAAAACAGTTTTATTCTATTAATGAATTCATGAATAATGTAACAAAATTTATTTTTTCTTTTTTTTTCTTTTTCATAATATGCGATCAGTCATTATGACTATGAGCAATTATTGTGATGAAGTTATATAGCGGGTGAGGGGTACTGCCAGCGCAGTAACATCCCTGTATTTGTTAAAAAGCCAGTCGTCTTGCTGACTCTATTGGTCAAAGATGTCTCGCCTCTTCTTTAGGCGACGAATGCTTTCAGGGATTGTGAGCTGTCCTGCAAGTTTATTGGGATGCGTTTGAAGTCGCTTTTTGTATTTGCCGCCGTAGGTACTTATCTCGTCTTTGACCATCGGCATGTTTAGGTTCTCATGGATCTCTGTTGTTCTGATAAACCATGGGGCATTTGATATTTGTTTTAGAATGTAGTTTTGCACTCTTTGCATTATCATTATGTTGGAGTCACTGGCCGAGCCCCACAGTTGCATTCCATATGTCCAGATTGGCTTGAGAATAATTTTGTAAATTTTATGAGGATCTTGTTATCGATGGCGAGCTTTGAGTTTCGGCCAAGGAGCCAGAGGAGATTTCTATAGTTATAGTTGATCTCGTCCCTTTTCTTTTAGATGTGTTTCCTCCAGGTCAGCCTGCGTTCCAAGTGCATCCCCAGGTACTTAACCGAGTCTTGGTGTGGGAGCTGGGTGCCATTTAGGGAGACTGGTGGACAGTCACCTTTACACAGAGTGAAGGTTACGTTAACGGACTTGGATACACTGGCAGCAATTCTCCATTTAGCTAACCATTTCTCGATTTCAGTCAGGCTCCTTTGCAGGTTATGTGAGGCTTGGAATGTAACTAAATAATCTATTTTAAATTAGTTAATGAATACTGAGTGTTGTATCTGTTTTGTTATGTTGTGTATTATAATAATGAATAATTTATTTATTTATGGCACTTCAACGACTTACTCACTAAGGGGATACATATTATACAAGTTACATCATTAACAGTTTTAAACATAGTGAGTTCGTTACTTACAGAAAGTGCACAGCACTCGCAGAAAAATAAAGGGCAAGTACGGCAACAATAAATAATTTAGGTTAAATTAAAAAATAAATAAAAACTAAAAGTGGGTTTTGTACATTAGGCCCGAGGGAAATACAGAATTATATAACAAAAAGACAAAAAACAAAAAATAATTAAACATAAACATCTGAAAAGTAGAGTATGAAAGTGGGTGCAATAAATAACCCTGGCCATGCGTCATACAACGTGAGACTCCGAGCTGGATAAAAGCTTCATATGGTATTGACGGAAGGGGTTAGAGAAAATGTCGATGCTACTGGTTCGTGCAGCAATTTTATTATAGTTCCTCATTAGACGGTTGATGGGTGCGGTGCTACCAAGATTGGTATGACTTGCAGTGGTAGCAAAAGTTGTAGTGTCGCGACGATCTAATAGCTCTCTGTCGAGGTACAGCTATTCTTAGACCTGCTAAAAGATCGGGCGCGTTTACTAAGCTGTTTACTATACGGTGTTCGAGCGAAACCATATTGGAATGGCTGAGTCTATGGTCATAAGAGGAATCTCGTGGACAGCTAGAGCTTTTAAAACGGAGATATCGAGTGAAGCTTCTTTGAATACGTTCAATTCTATTAACGTGGACACGGTAAGTGGGGTTCCAAACTTGGGACGCATAGTCCAGAATACTTCTCACAAGAGTAGGTACTGAAGAGTACCTTTAAGGTTGAGATGGACAAATTTCAGAAATTACTTGCAGCCTTTTTATTTTTTATTTTTTTTTTGGTGGGTGGAAAATCATCGAAATCGAATAACCCCCCCGCTCTCAGCGAAGGGGAGTGTCAGACTTCTACTGACTAAAAACCAAACCCATGTTCCTTCTTCGCCCTTGTGTCGGAGCCGCGTTAACCTTTCGACAAACCACAGCCCCGACGGGACAAACCACAGCCCCGACGGGACAAACCACAGCCCCAACGGGGTTATTATTATTATTAAAAAAAGGTAGCTTCAAATACGGGCGTCTACTAATTACCATCTGCCTAGTCCTTTCCCAACTATGTATGGGTCCGCTTCCAGTCTAACTGGATGCAGCTGATCAGTATTTTGGAGCGATTGCCTATCATGACCTTCACAACCCAGTTATTGTAAAGTTTTACCTGTAATACAAAGTCTGGGGCATCCTTAAGACCCTGCAGGATGAGTTTGCCGAGGTGATGTCGGTCGGTAGGGATGCCCGACTGGGCCACTACTCGAGAGCTCATGTCCTGCATGTAAAAGTGTACGGCATCGTTGACCATCCTCTGTAGAGACATTTTGAGAGTCTTTATTCAACTAAAATAAAAATAAATAGGTAATAAGTTTGACTAAGAGTAAGATAGTCTAGTCAACAAGTTCAAAAACGTGTTAATTCTTGATAAAGCTCCTAAAAATATGTGCAGTGGATCATTCAATGCGGAATGACGTCTAGAAAATGTATCTCGACTTCTCGAGGATATAATTCGCACTTTAAAAAAAATATATAATTGTCGCGGCATCAGCTAATTAACAAAAAAAGATTCAGTTTAAAATTCAGATTATCAATATCATCAGATAATATTAATTTCTGTAGATATCAAGGTGGGGGGTCAGTTTAAACTTAAATCCAAGTTCGTGGGGTTGCAACCCTTTTCCCACGGCTGCCATCGTGGAAAAAGGGGTGTACCTTTTGGTTCTACGTCTAAAAGTTATTTAACAAAAGTTCCATTCCATTTCCATTTGCATCCAAAAATATTAACTAATTCCAAACAAAAGATTTTTTTTGAAGAGATGGCCTTTATTGTAACGATCTTAAAGTTATTTATTTCTTTTCTTATCTTATCTCAAATATTAATGCGCAATTAAATTGCGGTCGATCGACGTCACATAGTGACAGGCGGTCAGTATCAACTTTTGACCGCTAAATAGAAGATAAAATTAATAAGCGATGAACGAAAACCGCATTTTACTGGAAAAGAAATGGAAGGATGATGGATCGATATCATCGCCGTCTAAATGCACCCTAAAATTTTTATGTCTACTCGTACAGTATACCCAGCAGGACCCTATGTTGAATCGGATTGAAAGCTGAAGTGTTACGTGTTTATTAATAGCACCTTCCGATTCGCATAATTAAAAGAACACAAAAAAAATTAAAAACACAAAAAAGTGAAAAACACAAAAACGAAAAACACAAAAAAAATAAAAATAAACTTCACAAGAAAAATCATTTTTCAGTTTTTTGTGCTTTTCGTTTTTTTGTTTTTCAGTTTTTTTTGTGTTTTTGAAGTCAATTCTTTTTTTGCTAATAAGTATTTTTATTTTTCCATTTTTAGTATTGTAATATTCTATACAAATATTTACTATGCATTTAACATTCAACCAAGAAACCTAATCATTAACCTTCAAGATTCCCTTATTATTTTCTAGCGTATTTGATGATTTTCCACCCCCAAAAATAAAAAAGGTTATCTTGGTTGAATTTTAAATGCGTGGTAATTGTATAGGTCATGATACTTTTGCAAAAATAAAATGACTTCAAAAACACAAAAAAGTTAAAACATAACGTCAGAAGAAAAATTTGCTTCTGAAGTCGGTGGCAAAAAACGAAATCAAGCAAACAAAATGTCACCTACTTCGGAAGCTGATTTTTTGTGCGTTTACAGCCGTGACAGTCATATTTCTTAAAAGCATTTTATTAGTACTTTTAAAATAACCTTACGTTTAACTAAAATTATTTGTATTTTAGCCGACAATGTACCTATTATAAAACTTTTATCGCGACGGCCTTTTCAATGATACTATAATTTTTGTGGCTCATAATAATATTGAAATTGAGGGTATGTGTGTATCTATGTGGATATTTATTTATTTTATATTTTTTCTATGGTTTCTGCCCACCCCCATGGGAAAAGGGCCTGGGTTTACGTATGTATTTATTTGTTTTTACCGATGCTTATAAGATATCATGACAATTAATTAATAAAGACAAGACTTTGTGTGGTATACAACCAACGGATAAAAAATGCAAAAAAAAGAACTGACTTTCACATTTATATGTCAAATAAAATATTTTTTAATTAATTCTTAATTTTTTCAAAATTCTTCGGACTCTCATAGAAAAGAAAGTGCATTATTTATTAAGGATGTTGGTCTTTAAAAGGTGATATCCCACTTACCGTTATTCGAGTATCCCTTTGAAACACAAGCACAGTACTTTTGATTACCAAAGAAGTATGATTCCCAATACGCTCAAATGCAGCACATAATAGGCAATTTAAAAGTCGGCGACACCAGTATCTTCTAAGCTCGATACTATAAGTAATGATAAAATTAAATTATACGTTTGAGGTAAATTCATTATTACGCACCTAATGGCCT
This sequence comes from Diarsia dahlii, assembly GCA_949775195.1. Taxonomy (NCBI): domain Eukaryota; kingdom Metazoa; phylum Arthropoda; class Insecta; order Lepidoptera; family Noctuidae; genus Diarsia; species Diarsia dahlii. The sequence continues at coordinate 4,548,961 of OX459210.1, read as the reverse complement.
AAATCAGAGGTTCCCAAACTTTTTTCTCGTAGACCTGTTTTATAATAGTCGTACTCTGGTTTCGGCGGACTGCTACTACGGTTACGAGTACGGCAAAGGTATACATAATAGTACACTCACATTTCTCCAGTTATGTAATAGGGGGCGAGCCTATTGGCATCAACCGGGCATAATTCCAGACTCCGGGGCTGCTACTGAGAAGTTCTTGATTCTTATTTCGCTTTCAAGTCTTGACACGACGTGTTGTAATGAATATCGATTATCAAGTTTTTTCAAGCAACATCCCCTTGCTAACAAATTGCTTCAAAATGCTTGTTTTTAAAATCTCAGGGTGATCATTTTTCACCGTAATAACCATTTAACCTGTCAAAATTCACTGAAAATTGTATAATTGGGTTTTTGTGTAGTCTAACATCTGCCTACATTGATAGGTCTTGACCTATCCTATTATTATATCCTATTTACCCGACTGTTTGTTCAGTTTTTAATTAATTTGATACACCAACAGTAGTACATACATAGCATTAATGTAGATGTTATTTTTTACTGTACCTATTAGAATAGGTACAGGAAAAAAAAACTTACAACTTAATGAAATTAATATTTCTTATCGTGGACCCTCCCTATATCAATTTTTTTTTCACGCATCTTAGGGCCGCGTCGAGTCTCCCGTAGGTCCACCCTAACTACTTATTGTCCGGAGAATTTGCGCCAAATATAAGGCCAATTTTGCATTAATTATAAAACTAAAAAACCCGACTGAAAAAACTGAAAAGCAAAAACCATGCACATTTTAAATAAAACAAAACTAAAGGCGGGGTCCATGCTATTTTCATTTCATAATTTAGTATTCGAATGAACCCTGCCAGTTTCCAAGTTTTGTTTAATTTAAAATGTGCTTGTTTTTTGCTTTTCAGTCGGGTTTTTTAGTTTTTTAACAACTTTTTCTTTTATTTCCAACTTTTTAGTTCTTTTGTGTTTGTTATTTCGTTGGTCGCGTAAAATTCTTCGCAGATGATTTAACTTTTGTGTTTGTTTAAATACGATTTGTCACTTTGAATCTCAAACTCAAACTCAAAACTCAAACTCAAACTCAAATTCTTTATTTCAATTAAGCCATTACAGGCACTTTTGAATGTCAGAAGAACATTTCACAAAAAAAAACGAAACTACGAGTGCAATACGTCATTCCGAAAGCCACCACGCCGAACCACACGCCACCGAATGCCCGCAACAACGAACACTGCAAGCACGAAAGCACGCAGCGACGCAAACCGCAACAACGAATGCTCGAAACCCCGAATCACGGAACAACAAATGCACGCCGCAACGTGCAACCGCCGCTCCGCGACCCGGAACCCCGCGCACCCGCCGCCACGGCACGCGCCACCGCGCGCCCCCGCACCCACAGCACTCGCCGGCGGTAACATCCGGCGCCGCGCAGCCCGACGCAGCAACTCCCGAAACGACGCATTGCACTCCTACGCTACAGTCACAATCACAAGGCATAATAACTTGTGAAAGTACTGCAGTTGCCAGTTCCCTAACGTAGATCTCATGAAGAAGAACGGGCAAGAAACTCCATGGACACTCTTTTAAATCAGAATTTGTTACAAAATCTTGGTACATTATATCATTCATGTTGAGATGGTATATTATGTGAGAACTATGTAGCAAGACGTGCAAGTTAAGAGCGTCCAGAGTAAAGATATAATAAACAAATCAAAAAAAAAAAATCTACACCATGGCAACTAAGGAATGACCAGTCTCCACTGACAGCGCCCGTTCACGAACATGACGCATGGATCAGCACCATTCAACTCAACCATTTTGAAGGGAACTAAATGATCCGACACACCCGCCACCATCAGCGAGACATTTGAGTGAGCATGACATTCTCTCAGCCACCAGGGCAACGTCACTAAAATATAACTAAATGTAAAAAGTGGCTTTATAGTACATAGTACTCACACATGTGCCATGCAATTATACAATATTAAGACATTGAATCTATACAATGCAAAGATATTTTTACAATCTTCTGCAGCCTCTACAATAACTTCACATGATAGTCGATTTATTTGCCCCTAAGGTTGTGGAGCAGGACCAGCATTGAGCCAAGCATTTTTATCATCAATGTAATCCCCCAACTTATAGTATGCTTGCCTACATAGTGTGCGTTTTACACAAGTTTTAAATTTCGTCTCACTCAGTTGAAGAATGTGAGGGGGTATTTTATTGTAACATTTTAAACAGTACCCCATGAAAGATGAGTCTACTTTAGCTAGCCTGAATTTTTTTAAAACTTAGTATAAGTGTGATATGTTTTAATAATCTTCTTTTAAAACCCTTCATTTTGATACCCTACTCGACAGTATATGCTTTTTTTATCCGCGATCTGGCTCCCCAAAATTCGTATTTTTTATTTATTTATTTAAACTTCATGTACAAGAGTGGTACTTAGGCGGACTTAATGCCACAAGGCATTCTCTACCAGTCAACCTTCAAATAATATACCTAATAATATTTAATTTTTCTTTGTTTTTCAATATTAATGTAACCAGTGACACTTGCATCATCAAGACAAATCTAACGACGTATATTTTATTCAAATCCCTTCATCCGTTTAGGAGTTAAGAGGGAACAAAGAGACAGACATTCATAATTAATACATTATCATCTGCCTAGTCTTTTCCCAACTATATTGGGGTCGGCTTCCAGTCTAACCGAATGCAGCTGAATACCAGTATTTTACATGGAGCGACTGCCTATCTGACCTCCACAACCCAGTTAATACTAGGTAATACAATACGCCTTGGTAAGACTGGATGTAAGAATTTCAGGTCACTGACTACCTGTAACGACTGCCAAAGATCTATATATATGGCAGCCGGGACCAACAGCCGAGGCACGGAGGAAACTCGGTATGTCGGTCGGTCACCCATCCACAGACCGACCTAGGGAGGCACAGCTTTACCTAAAGATCGACCTGAGTGGCTGTTCTTATAGGCCACGAGCTCCTCAGACATTCATACTTACATACATACACGTCAGGAGTCGCGTAGTGAGGAGGTTAATTGTGTCTATAATAAGGTGCGCGAGGAGTTAACTGTCTTGGATCCCGGAACGAAATTAATCAGAAAAAATATATTTTTAAACGCCAGCAAGATTTGAGCAAGATGTTGTAGAAAAAAAAATCTGTTGCCTATTCAAATTACTAGGCGCTTCTTCAAATAATAAAAGCTATATTTTTTTACTTAATTTATGCACGAACCTCAAACTAAAATGTGTAGAAGTAGAAAATAGTAAACGGCATGCGTGGAACACGAACGCGCCGTCGACACGGCCTGTCGTCGTCATAAGACGGATGGAAGGCGAGCTAGCCCATTACTTCCCGTTCACAAACCAGCCTACAGTGGCCGGAAGCCATCACCTGGCCTCCGACGCCCGGAGCTTCTCCCGCGGCGGCTGGGACGAGAGGCTCTCTCCCTGTCACGTTCCGCCACGTCCTTCGCTAGCAACACTGCCTTGCAGAAGGAGGCGTCCCATTCCCTCTCGCCCCGGACCATGGCTTGCACCAGGGCCGGAATCTTTTCATACTCTGTATTTAACTTTAGTAGACAGTACAATATTTTTCTTCACAATTTCGGACTTGTCCGAAAATAATTCCTCTAATAATCTGATAAAAAAACAATTCCAATTTTCAGAAATTTCTAATTTTAATGATGACCATAATTTATAGAGCATTCTATCAATCTGAAGCAATTATTTAGACCAGTGATTCCCAAATAGTCCGGGGCTTTTAGATTTGAACCTTGCATTAAATATAAACAGCGTTTTTTCTTGAATAGTGTACAAGATTTTAGCTCTCCAAATAATTAAAAAAAAACATTTTCCAAGAACTCACTCTCACGGTTTTACCCGACTGCGGCGAAGCCCAAAAGGAGGGTTATGTATCTGACGTGTATGTATGTAAGTATGAATGTCTGAGGAGCTCGTGGCCTATAAGAACAGCCACTCAGGTCGATCTTTAGGTAAAGCTGTGCCTCCCTAGGTCGGTCTGTGGATGGGTGACCGACCGACATACCGAGTTTCCTCCGTGCCTCGGCTGTTGGTCCCGGCTGCCATATATATAGATCTTTGGCAGTCGTTACAGGTAGTCAGTGACCTGAAATTCTTACATCCAGTCTTACCAAGGCGTATTGTATTACCTAGTATTAACTGGGTTGTGGAGGTCAGATAGGCAGTCGCTCCATGTAAAATACTGGTATTCAGCTGCATCCGGTTAGACTGGAAGCCGACCCCAATATAGTTGGGAAAAGGCTAGGCAGATGATAATGTATTAATTATGAATGTCTGTCTCTTTGTTCCCTGGCTTTGTCCTAAAAACCTAACAAATACAACACTGAAAACTAGTTTTTCAGCGTTTTATAAACACAATATTCTTCGAATTATTTAACTACCTATCATTAATAATAAATAAAAACCTGTAACTAGTAGGACATCATAGGTACACTGACCTGATGGTAATGTTCTTGAAAAAGGTCAGATGGCCTACCACGACGTCATGAGTGGGACAGAGATGGATATCTTTTCTTTCTTTTGGATAAAAAACGTTGTCCCACACTAGGAATTTCTCCTGTATCGTGGGTGCATTTACAAACATTTAAGAGGCCAACAGGAGTAACGCGAGTTTTATAATGCGTAAAAGTATATGATTCACTGCAGTAAACAAAATCAGAAAAATATACGATATTCTTCAGGATATATGCTAGTTAGTTGTATTATGTTTGAACACAACACTATGTTAGTGTTGTGTTCAAACATAATACAACAAATCACCGTCCACAGGCCCGCGTCTACGGTGGCCGGAAGCCATCACGTGGCCCCCGACGCCCGGAGCGCCTTCCGCGGCACCTAACAGGAACCTTACTTACATTAATTAAAATAATGGTCACCGAACCCATGTTCCTTCTATGCCCTTGTGCCGAGGCCACGTCATCTCGTTCTATAATCCGCTGCCCCGAGGGGACTATTAGAAGGTACACCTTTGCCTAACCCTTCGGGGATTATAGGTGTGATGAAATGTTTACAATCAATGTCGTTTGATACACGTGGTCACTTGTTACTGCAGTTCTCTGCACCATCGCCTCGGCTAAAATAACAAAGTTTCCCCACTGGTGTCGTAATGTACTATTTCAAGGTTTATAACGTAAAACAGGCCTTGGAACGTAGATTTTTGTGTTAGTTTAACAGGGTAAAAGTAATCGCTAGGTACAGTCGAACAAGCTAATAAGTATACAGGTCTTTATTAATAATTCAAGTAAACTGAAAATATTGATTGCAATTTTGGTTTCTAAAGCGTTTCGCATTAGGCGACTGATGACAAACGCCGTATCATTCATTATACTTATTAGCTTTTTCGACTGTACGATGTAGCTACGTAGGTTCGATCAGGAAGGTTAGGTTTTTCCATCAAGAATTTCTCAGTAGCACCCATGGCGTTTGATGGCAAAAGGCTCGACCCCTATTACATGGGACTTAACATAACTGGCGAAATATGGGTGTTGTAATGGGTACACCTCTTTTTTGTAGGGTGGAAAATCATCAGATGACTCCTCCCGCTCTGGGCAGAGCGGTAGGGACGTCAGACTTCTACTGACTAAAAACCACCCATGTTCCTTCTTAGCCCTTTGTGCCGAGGCCGCGGTATCTCTTTCGAGTAACCCGCAGCCCCAACGGGCTGGGTACAACTCTTACGTTAGATATTATAAATGTTTTGGACAACGCGCGACTGAAAAGTGCAAAGTCAGCATGTTCTCGAGACATCATTCGAGTTGGTTGAACTGTGTTCCATGTAGATTTGACCATCGTCCACCTTTCTTTTTAACCATATTGAGTGAGTCACATTTTTTTTTAGTTGGAAAAGTCCAATTAAAAAAAAAATGTGCCTCTATCCGAAAACAAGGTCAACGTAGGTCAAATGTCCTTCGTCAAAAAGTTTTCAGTGAAATCCAATTATAGACTGCCAAGGCGCCAACCTCCAGTTTATAGGCTGTGACTGTTGTGGGCATCGATCGATAGCTACCAGGGCCCTGTTTAATAAAACTTACAAATTGTAAATTGTAAATATAGGCTACAAGTTACAATTCTACAAGTTTCTGTTTAATAAAAACTACAAGTTACAATTTTACCATGGTGGAAAACTGACAAATTTGTAGACTTGTAGCTACAATTCTACATATTTCTGTTTAATAAACATTTTCTCTCTACAGGTGACAATTTACAAATTTGTAGGGAAAACTGTTTTATTGAACGCATAATTGTAGCTACAAGTTTACATATTTGTAAATTGTAGAAAAATTTCGACAGGTGGACTCACCGTGTGTCAAAAACTTACAATTTTGTACCTCAATTAAATAAGTGAAGAAATTTTATTGTTATTCTTTAAAAATGCTTGAAATAGTGATGATGAATAATATAAGTGAACGGTAAAGGTGATTTTTTGAAGTGAAAACTTCTTTAGCGGCGCTGAGCACTTTTTTTTGTATGGGTAAAAACTTTCAAACTCGCGTCAGGGTCACGTGATGCTGATCGAAAAAGCGTAAGATTTTTCGATCAGCATTGAAGTTTTCACTTCTGCCGGCACTCCCGGAGTGCTACCTTTTTTTTTTATAAAGGGTTAACTTTACTTTTGAATCGTTTAATTTTAGGTTTAATGAAAAAAAAAAATACAGGCGAATATTTTATAACGAAGATAGGACATGATCTTAAATTCGATTTTAAGAGAAATGCAGCTCTTACATCCACTCGGCAAATTTCTTATAAATCAAACAAATATTAAAGAAGTTAAACCAAATTCTAAATGTATAAGATTTATGAAATTACTCTCGATTTAAGAATCTTCAACAAAACTTACATTTTTATGTAAAATTGTAACTTACAATTACATATTTGTAGCTACAAACTTGTCATAAAAATCTACAGGCGTTTTTTACAATTGTAAACGTTTATTAAACAGCATTTACAAGTGTACAATTTGTAAAATTTTTACTTGTAGAATTTTTACAAATTGTAAGGTTTATTAAACAGCACTTGTAAGAAATTTTTACAAATATGTCAGTTATCTACAAAATTGTAGACTTGTAAGTTTTATTAAATAGGGCCCAGGCTTTAACCTAGGAAGCTACCTAAGTACCTACATGGGAAAAGGAAAACCATATCCTCATTTTCATGCCTGTTGCATACATGGAACCCCATCCTTGCGCACTCAGAAAATTACATCAATAAACTGGAGTATTTGCCCCACCTTACCTAACTTCAGTACCCGCTTGGCAGTCGGAGGGGACGCACGCGCGCTCGCTATGTGAAAAAATATATACTGAACTAAATAAACTCGATAGATAATAACTGTAAAATGTTTGTTTTGTGCTGTTTAACGGCCCTGTTTGGGTATACCCATGGATTTGCATTGCCTTTCGAGGGATTGTACAAATTGGATATAATACATTATAATGATTTTCATGCTAGGTAAGTTTAATTTTTGTTATTAATTTATTTTTCAGGTTTTATTGCTAAGGTATATTGAAATCGTGCGTTTGAAGAGTTGGGTCATACACTATATTCACAAGGTATTTGAAACACAAAGGGTTTGTGAAACAATTCCTCACGTTTTCTTTGAATTATCTTTTGAACTGGAAAGCATTGAGGCTGTGTGATGGTTCTTCGGGTATCCTAAATTCCTAACCCTTTCCAAGCTCTCTACAATTCCCATCGGGGCCGCGGATTTTTGTATTAAATGACGTGGCCTCGGCGCAAGGGCAAAGAAGGATCATGGGTTCGGTTTTTAGTCAGTAGAAGTCTGACACTCCCCTTAGCTCTGCCCAAGAGCGGGGGGGGGGGGGGGGTCATTTGATGATTTTCCACTCACCAATTAGCACAGACTATATAAACAAGCCAAAAATGCATATAAGTCGATTGGACTCGGATCAGTTGACTAGTTCTACTTACTTTCATTATCATAATAAGATAAGATAAATTATCATCATCATCTTCATCAGCCCCGCCTTTTCCCAATTGGGTATGTTGTAGTCGGTTTCAGTTCATTTACCATTTTCTGGGTAGAACAATACACATTGGCAAGACTGGTGTTCGGACTTAACTGTTATGAATTGTGATACTAATTAATGTTTGTTTTTCTAGATGTAGGCACGTATTATAAACTGGAAGTTTTTATTGATTTGTAAAGCTAAAAGAACGCATAGTCACGTATACATACTCGTAGAATATCACTTCACGCCGGGCTGCAGTCTCTACACTAATAACGACAAAATCGCTAACTGTCGATTGCTAATTACCAACGAATAAATTCGGTTGCAATAATGATGCTAGCAATCGAAAGTTAGCGATTTTGTCGTTATTAGTGTAGAGAATGCAGCCCCAGGCCCAGGGGCTGCAGTCTCTACACTAACAACGACGCTACGAATGTCGTTAAGTCGAGAAATCGTAAACTTTCTGTAATAGATTTTCAACCTTATTTCAACAGCATAGGGTTGAAAATCTATTACAGAAAGTTTACGATTTCTCGGCTTAACGATATTCGTAGCGTCGTTATTAGTGTAGAGACTGCAGCCCCAGGCCCTGTGAAAATCATGGGAATATCCCGTTTATGATATTAATAGTAGTGTCAGTGACCATGTCAGTTTAAAACCTTATGCTGTTGAAATAAAGCTGAAAATCTATTACAGAAAGTTTACGATTTCTCGACTTAACGACATTCGTAGCGTCGTTGTTAGTGTAGAGACTGCAGCCCCAAGCCCAGAGATCCCCGAAGGGTAGGTAGAGGTGTACGGTGTACATACACATTTTTCCAGTTATTGTTTTATTCAACATTTATTGATTCCAAGGGTTTAATAATTGATTACGGGCCATTTTAATACTAATAGAGTTTTAAGTCAACCAGGTACATAATAACCAGAATTAACTGGGTTGTAGAGGCAAGATTAGCAGTCGGGTCATGAAAAATACTGGTCTTCAACTGCATCCAGATAGACTGGAAGTTAACCTCAACAGAGTTGATTTAGACCGCTACATTCAAGTTGGTCGTATAATCGAGGAAAAGACGATAATAGAACATTATGATCTAGGACCTAGATTCTAGGTTATAGAAAGAAACAAAGATAAAAAAATATTTATTAGGGACAAGGCAAGGGCTCATAAAAGGATAATTTTGTGTGTTTCACGTCTGAGCCAGCCACGTAGGCTCAGTTTAGCAAAATGTCTAGCAGATAGTGTCCGTCACTGGCTTTAAATTCGGATCATAGGATAACTTTTATCCCATATCACGAACATTATTTCCATTTTCTTCACAGGCGCAGTCACGGACAAAAACCAATTAACTACTATGTAATAGGACTCATGCAATTTGTTTGTCTGCTGAAGAATACGTGGAATGAGTAACTAACCTCCTCCTTTTTAGGGTTCCGTAGTCAACTAGGAACCCTTATAGTTTCACCATGTCTGTCTGTCCGTCCGTCCGTCCGTCCGTCTATCCGTCCTCGCTTAATCTCTGTGACCGTTAGCACTAGAAAGCTGAAATTTGGTACCAATATGTGTATCAATCACGCCGACAAAGTGGTAAAATAAAAATTGGAAAAAAATGTTTTATTAGGGTCACAAAAATAAATCACTTCCCACTTTACATATAGTACTCCCTTATATGTAAATTAATTAATAAATTTAATTTCAACCCTAACGTATGATATATTGTTGGAAAGGTATTTAAAAATGAATAGGGGTTTACTGAAATCATTTCGTACACTCCTGTGTACGCTTGTTACCTAGACCTCTCGAAAGCGTTCGATTTAGTAAATTACGACATGCTGTGGCACAAGCTGCGCAGTGAGACTCAGGTACCGAGTGAGATAGTGTCGGTATTTGGTTACTGGTACGGTCACCAACGGAACAGTGTGAGATGGGCGGGAGTGTATTCCGACGTGTACGGGTTGGATTGCGGTGTGAGGCAGGGGGGGTTAACCTCGCCCCGCCTATTCAATCTGTACATGAACAGACTGGTCGGCGAGCTCAGCAGTGCTAATGCGGGTTGCTCAATAGGCGGAGTGCCTATTAATAACATTAGTTACGCGGATGATATGGTGCTGCTGAGCCCGTCGGTCGGGGGGTTGCGGAAACTCTTGAACATTTGTGAGACATATGCTGAGGCTCATGGGCTAAGGTACAACCCTAAGAAGAGTGAGTACATGATTTTTAAGGCCGGTACCAAATGTCCCTCTTTTATACCCCAGATCACTCTTTGCGGTGCTAATCTTGATAGGGTTAACCGTTTTAAGTACCTGGGCCACTGGGTCACAGACAACTTGTCAGACATCGAAGACATCGAGCGGGAACGTAGGGCGCTGTCTGTTCGCTGCAACATGTTGGCACGTAGGTTCGTACGATGTACTGAACAAGTAAAGGTGACCTTATTTAAAGCCTATTGTCAGTCTTTTTATACGTGCAGCCTATGGGCCAACTATACGCAGCGAGCATACGGCGCCCTGCGCGTCCAGTACAACAATGCGTTTAGGGTGCTGCTGGGGCTGCCGCGGTTTTGCAGCGCTTCAGTGATGTTCGCGCACGCGCAAACTGATGATTTTTATGGAATTATTAGAAAGCGAAGCGCCTCACTACTGGGTCGCTTGCGGCGCAGCACCAACGGTATCCTGAGCGTGTTGTCCGAGCGGTGGGACTCACCAGTGTTGGAGAGGTGGATGCATCTGCATGCCAGTTCCTCACCATTTATTAAGTGATTATAATATATTATCTATGAATGTAATGCTTACCAATTTAATTTAATTTTGAATTTGATGTTTGTATTTTTTGAATGATGCATACTAACATAGTTTTAAGACCTTTGTTACTAACATGACATGTGTATTTTGTATTTTGTTGTTGCCCTAGCCCTATATTGAATTTTTATTGATGTTTAATAAGTCTACTAACGTACTTTTAAGAAATTTGTTACTAACAGTTATGGACAAACTTGGTCTGAAATAAATGTGTATTATTATTATTTTTTGATAATGTCAATAATTTCGGAAATAATCGCTCCAAAAGTAAAAAACAATGTATCCCCCCCCCTCTAACTTTTGAACCATAAGTTTAAAAAATATGAAAAAAATCAGAAAAGTAGAACTTTATAAGGACTTTCTAGGAAAATCATTTTGAAAGTGAAAAAAATAAATAAAAATATATATAAAAAAAATAAAAAAAAACATAATGGATACCCACCTTTAAACTCATAAATGGGAACACTTATTGTGACGGACGGGAAACTACGGAACCCTACACTGAGCGTGGCCCGACACGCTCTTGGCCGGTTTTTTAAAATCGGTTAAAATCCAACGCTGATGAGCACTACTACACGCGTAGGTACTTCAGTCTTAACCAGTCCATTAGAAAGCGGTTGTTCCAGCAATTTATAATATTTGCAGACTGAAATTATGAAACATTGCGATATTTTTTAGGTTTACGGTCTAGAAATCACAATGTTGATTCTACAGCGATTACACACTGATAAAACGATAAATGATTGGTTAAAAGGTCGGATTTCATTAAGGCTGTTACTTTTTAGGGTTTCGTACCTGAAGGGTAACAACGGGACCCTATTACTAAACCGTCCGTCTGTCTGTCACTGGGCTGTATCTCATGATCCGTAATAGTATTGGTACAGTTGAAATTTTAACAGAATGTGTATTTTTTTTTATTTTTTCTGTTGCCTTCAAACGCGAGTCTGACTCGCGGTTGTTTTGGAGTATTCCACATTGGGCACCCGCTTTAACGGCACCTGAGGTAATGGCACCTGAGGTATTCCACATACGGCACCTGTCAATATTTTTCGCAGGTGCCATTAGTGGAATAGTTTATTATTTAAAATTTTATTCCACATACGGCACCTACGGATCAGTAGGTACTACTAGTGTTGGGTGGTGGTTTGTCTGAACGGACCGCTGTCAATTCTTTCTGGTCCGTTCAGACGTAGACAAAAAATGTGTACATCCGAACGGACCGGTGTAAAAAAAAAAACAAATGAATAAACAATAATAAGTTTAAAGCGGCAGTCCCATTCATTGGAGTAATTCATCAACTCGTCCCACATGCCCACGGCCCATTTGGGACGACTTGATTGGACTTTTACGCGAACAGATTTCTGCGCGCCAAGACACTTGCTCGAATAGACTTTGGCGCGCCAGGACACTTCTTATCTTGCGCGGATAGATTTTTGCGCGAAAGGACACTCTTGCGCGAATGGACACTTGCGCGACTGAAATAGCATGGATTGCAGCAATGGATTTTTTTTTTGGATTTTCCATCATGGGTGTCGTTTTTGTGGTTTTTGGGGTCCCTGATAACTAATGAGGTCAAAATGAAAATCCAAGATGGTGCAACGAAATTTTATGGTTTTTCCATCATGGGTATCGTTTTCATGGTTTTAATATCACAGTCAGTTTCCTTAATCACAAATGTGTTGTAAAATCAGCCTTGACTTACAATAGAATTTAAAAACAAATACTTTTCAGGTTTCGTTTCTCGTCATGGGTGTCGTTTTTATGGTTAATAATAGCCATAGATTTTTTGTTTGAAAAAAATCTTACGAAACCGTTCGAACTTCTCCGTAACTAAAAGGTCCAGAAAAAATAAAACCGGACAATAGTGCGAGTCGGACTCGCCCACCCAGGGTTCTGTAGGTTGATAGGTTTTGGTAAAAATAACAACAATAATTATAATTTATTGATAAGTGCTTAACGTACAACAATCGAATCTAGGGCTGTATTAAAGTTTGTTGTTTGCTTTCTATGTGACCTATGTTTGATGTGTATATATATCTATCCCAGGCATTTAAAAAACACAGTATATTGGTAAAACAACACTGGGAGATAATTATTTTTCAAACTGAGACAATCTTGATCACCGGCGAAAAAGTAGGTATATAACCTCTTTGCTTTACACAAAGAGATTTAAGTTTTGAAATGTCTGGCACAAAACAAAACATATTCAAATTATAACGACAAACATTTATGTCAATCAAATCTGGGGGCACGGAAGTACCCCCGCCAAGACGAGCCAAGCGAAGTGCAAGGGCATTATCTACCTTTTTTCGACGCGCTTCGTCGTTTTTTTAACAAAATATTCTGTACATCAAACTAAGTAGCTTTACGCAAAAAATATTGCTGGGAAACTACTTTTTTTTTGGGGTGAAAAATCATGTTTTGTGATAAAACTCAATGTAACGTACTCGAAACATTGTGCTGATGGATAGATTGAATATTACGGGGGTCGTGGAGGAGTTTAAAGTAAAAAACTTCCATTAAAAACTTGTATTTTAAACCCTTACAACTTGGGTTTGGATTATACCAGCTAAAGAAAATTCTCAGGATATTATTTATTTATTTATTTATAGAAAGAAAAGAAAGAATTGACAGCGGTCCGTTCAGACAAACCACCCCCCAACACTAGTAGTAGGTACCTACTGATCCGTAGGTGCCGTATGTGGAATAAAATTTTAAATAATAAACTATTCCACTAATGGCACCTGCGAAAAATATTGACAGGTGCCGTATGTGGAATACCTCAGGTGCCATTACCTCAGGTGCCGTTAAAGCGGGTGCCCAATGTGGAATACTCCGTTTTTTTTAATGGCATCCTATTGACATATTATTGAATAGCTGATGTGGGGAATAATGACAGCTGGCTTGAAATTAAATTTTGCGGGCCATGTCTTTTGGATGGATCAGGACCGATGGGCCGGAGTCGTCGCGCAGTGAGTGCCAGAAGACTGTTGTCATCGCCGAGAGAGTCCTAGAAAACGCTGGCGTGACAACATAGAAGCGTTTGTGACAAATTAGACGGAGAAAACCGCACATAGGCAAGAGTGGAAGGCTATGGGGGAGGCTTTTGCTCAGCAGTGGGACAAAATAGCCCAAGAAAACAAAACATATTAACATTCTATCCTATATTTCGTCAACCTAGGTGGTTGTTGTCTGCTTAACCGGACTATCCTTGAGTGTAAGGCCTCCAGAAATGGTGTTAAATCTTACGATTACACACTCGTATACAACATAGTTTGATGATTTGATCTCATCTTCACATAGATAAACGACAAGCGGTTTATCAAATAAAGTCTTATCTAGCGAAACGTGGATCGTGTGGGTGTTTTTAAGTATAGTTGTATGAATGAATGATTATTTCTGTACGTTGATAAGTGCTCACTATTAAAGATATTAATAAGCACGAACTGGCTAGTCATGTACGTAACATCACGCCTGTTATCTCCGAACTAAATGGTTATGTAGAGGTGTACACATTTCGCTAGTTCTATTTAAGAGTTCCATGTTATTAGGGAGGACCCTAGTGCCATCAACCTGGCGCAAATCTAGTCTTCGAGCTATGGAGACACCTGATGGTATCTTAATAATACTTTCCTCAACAACCGGAATCAAACATATATATTTTTTTTTTGGGTTGGGTGTAAAATCATCAAATAAACCCTCTCGCTCTTGGAGAGAGCGAAAGGGAGTGTCAGACTTCTACTGACTAAAAACCACCCATGTTCCTTCTTAGCCCTTTATGTCAAGGCCGCGGTATCTTTGTTACCAACCCGCAGCGACGACGGGATCGGAATCTAACCTTACTCCACACATAATAATCTAATATAGGTACACAAAACACATGTCTGCAGATTGTCTTTTCACGTGACAATCATGAAAGCGTATGATGCAACTTCATTTCACAATCACTTGTCACGATACTCGTACTATTAGAAATCACTCGCTATCTCAATAATTATCTATTCTGTCTCTTTACTTGTTCCTTGCTTCACCTGTATTAAACAAAAATCTGCTCATAAAAACCATATTGTATTGTTTAAGTACACCCGACGACCACTGAAACTATCCAAAACCATTTTATCCGGAGATGTCCTTGTACGGGAAAACTATACAACAACAACACAAGCGAGGTCATGTTATGCTGGAAAAGGTTGATGTACCATCTTGTGTCATCATCATCAACAGCCTATTAATTTTCCATTGCTGTCTGCTGTCTACCACGCGTGCCTAGTGCGGACTGGTAGATGTCACGTGTCTTCGTTCTAAGACATGCCGGTTTCCTCACGATGTTTTTCCTTCACCGTTTTGAGAGCAGCGGTGTTGAAATAAATTACACAAAGTAATGCGCCTGCCTGGGTTCGAACCCACGACCTACTGTTCGTAAGTCGTGGCCGACACCACTGGGCCACCGCTGCTCCCTAACACTTAATATCTATCAACTAGCAATAGGTCTGGCACTGAAGTTATGTCCCACTGCCTCGCACAGAGTGAATGCCCGTGTCCCAGTGGTGGAAACCTTAATAGTTGATTAAATCCTATGTAGATCAACACTTTCATTTTTATTTCTGGCATGTAGATAGTCACAGAATTTAAGCGTTTATTAAAAGTTGGTATTACGTATTCATTCCTTTCTCTTCCTTAAAGAGCTGTTGGAGGCGCACGAGTAAATAAACAACAGATACTAACCAACTTTGAAACGAAAACTGCACTTTTTAACTCGATTTCAATGATTGGCACTGATTTGACTGAACATGTCTGGACTTTCTCACTTAAAAAAGAAAGATGAATGAAAATATACAAGTTATTGATTTGTCGCAGAAACATGACGAGCATTCAAAGAGATACAATAATAAAGCAGTAAACATACAACGCACAACAAATACTAAGAAATAGGTACAAAAAAAGAAAATACAAAAGTTTACAAAAGTTTAAGTGTAGTTTCACTTCTGGGCAATGGCCTCCTCCTGTGCGATCCACTTTTCTCGGTTTGAGAAGATGGGGATCTTCTCCTCGGTTTGCAACGCTTGCTGGCCGCATAGCTGTCTCAGGGCCTCTAGATTTGTGATATGCAAGCCCACAGCTTTACTGGCATCCCACAGACATGGCCTGCCCAGTCCAATTTAAGGTAATCTGTCTCTTAACATTGGACGGACGTTGGTACACAATGTGGACTCTCTATTTTTCTTAGGGCACGCCACGATAGTGGCGGTAAGTCCCCTCTTTGAGGAGTGGCTAGAGAGGAGCCACGGCGCCCTCACCTTCCGTCTGACGCAGGTCCTCACCGGACACGGATGTTTCGGGAGGTACCTGCACCGAATCAGGCGGGAGGAAACGCCCGGATGCTTCCACTGCGAGAATCGACCGGAGGACACGGTGGAGCACACTGTGGAGGTGTGCCCCTGCTTGGGCGGAGCCCCGCCGTGTTCTCTTAGCGGCGATCGGCGGCGGCGACCTCTCGCGTCCGGCCCTGGTGCAAGCCATGGTCCGGGGCGAGGAGGAATGGGACGCCGTCGCCTCCTTCTGCGAAGCAGTGATGCTAGCGAAGGAGGTGGCGGAACGAGAGAGGTAGAACCTCTCGTCCCAGCCGCCACGGAAGGCGCGGAAGCCGCTCCGGGCGTCGGGGGCCACGTGATGGCTTCCGGCCACCGTAGACGCGGGCTTGTGGACGGTGAGTAATGGGCTAGCTCGCCGTCCGGCCGTCGTCATGACGGCAACAGACCGTATCGGCGGCGCGTTCGTGTTCCACGCGCGCCTCAAAGAGATGTCAACAAGAAGGGGCCCGCAAGGGCCGACGCCCGTCGGGGTCGCGGATTTTAGTACTAGATGACGTGGCCTCGGCACAAGGGCAAAGAAGGAACATGGGTTCGGTTTTTAGTCAGTAGAAGTCTGACACTCCCCTTCGCTCTGCCCAAGAGCGGGGGGGGGGGGGGGGGGTCATTCGATGATTTTCCACCCACCAAAATAAAAAAAAAAGGTCACGATTTCTTCTGTCCTCTTTATCGCTCTCGTTGGTGAAAACAGTGACTCCTTATAAACTTTCTAACAGTTTATTTCAATTTGTTACGGTCTTTTACCTGCAATACAAAACCATATAGTTTGGTGAAAAAAAGTAGTTAAAAAACTAAAAAACCCGACTGAAAAAACTGAAAAGCAAAAAAACAAGCACATTTAAAATTAAACAAAACTTGGAAGCAGGCGGGGTCCATTCTATTTTAATTTTTTCTTTTTTTTTCATAATTTAATATTCAAATGAACCCCGCCTGCTTCCAATTTTTGTTTAATTTTAAATGTGCTTGTGTTTTGCTTTTCAGTCGGGTTTTTTAGTTTTATAACTACTTTCTTTATTTCCAACTTTTTAGTTCTTTTGTTTGTTCTTTCGTTGGTCGCGTAAAATTCTTCGCAGATGATTTATTTAACTTTTGTCAAGCACAAAAGTTAAATAAATCATCTGCGAAGAATTTTATAGGATTTTTCACTTTGAATTTCTTTTAAACATATAAGTGTTATATATTTTCGTAATCTCCTTTTAAAACCCTTTATTTTGATACCCTACTCGATGGTATTGAAAAAAAAAAATTTTTTGAACTCCGCGATTTGGCCCCCAAAATCCACAATTTTTCTTTGTTGTTTTAATTTTAATGTAGCCTATAACACTCGCGCCATCAAGACGAATCTAACGACGTATATTTCATTCAAATCGGTTCATCCGTTTATGAGTTATGAGGGAACAAAGAAACGGACATACATACATACATACATACATACTTACATACATACATACACGTCAAACACATAACCCTCCTTTTGGGCTTCGCCGCAGTCGGGTAAAACGGCTTGACAACAAAAATGACATTAAAAATTCCTGATGTGTATTAAAGTCAGTTGTCTGAAAAGATAATAATAGAAAGTGAGTCCTTGTATTTAATTAACGACTTTATTTAACTAATATATTTAACGACACTTTAACCATATACCTGGTCTACCTAAAAAAAATACCCAAAATAAAAACTAAATAGGAAACACAAACGCGAGAAATACTAAAACTGTCAGAGATAAAAATAAATGTTTTAAAACAAAGTTAAAGCTATGTGAACGAAGAACTCGTATGGTATTGATAAGCATAATATCCGGTATCCTGCCTTTTCGCCGAAAATTGTTTGCCAGATTATCACTTGCCAACCAACGTTTCGCCGATGTGTCACTTTGACAACTAACGATTACCAATTTTTTGTATGACAACCTTTTTTTAAACGGTTTTATTTAGCTCACCCCGTTTGTTTTATTTATTATTCTTGGGTCAAAGGTCATTGGGCGACAAAGTATGGAATCTATACCCAGGGCCTACAGAAAAAAAAATAGGTAGGATGTTTAGATAAACGTCTCTAGTTTACGAATATATATGTCGCATTAACGCAGATACCGGGAAAAAATGATTAATCTAAAAAATAAAAAAACAGTGAATATGTTAATTTTAACAAGACTTAGTACATTTTATTGGTTTCTTGATAGTAAACATGATTTGAAAAAAAAAATACAAACAAGAAAACAAGTATAGAAGAGTTTTTAAGTTTTTAACCGACTTCAAAAAAGGAGGAGGTTTTTTTTTATATATGTTACCTGATTTCTCCCCCATTTGTGAACCGATTCTCAAAATTCTTTTTTTATTTGAAAGAGTATACTCCTGAGGTGGTTCCATTTTAATTTGGTGAAGATCTGATGCAGATCTTCGGAGATATTCAATGGAACTCTTCAAAAATAGACGGCAAATCTGTCGTAATTGCTGGAATCGCTTGGATGTTTATTGAATATATGTACATTATCATGACGTAACATCACGCCTGTACGCTCTGAGGGGGTATGCAGATATGTACAACACGCATCTTTTTTATATGTATGTTCACCGATTTCTCCCCCATTTTTGGAAGAGTACTTTCTGAAAGTGGTTCCATTTCAATTTGGTGAATATCTGATGAAGATCTTCGGAGATAGGCAACGGAACTCCTCAATAAATGATAGCAAATGGACTGGGATTGCTGAAATCTCATGTCTGTCTATTGTTTACACCATCTCATAACATAACATCACGCCGGTACGTTGTGAAGGGGTAAGCACAATGTGAACCATTAAAAAGTGAAAAATAAAAACTTTCTTACAAAAAATAAAACCGACTTCAACAAAAAATTAAACACAAAAATGTGAAAAATAAACTTAAGAAGATAAATCAGCTTCTGAAGTCGGTGGCAAAAACATGAAGTCAAATAAACAAAAGTCACCGACTTCAGAAGCTGATTTATCTTCTTAAGTTTATTTTTCACTTTTTTGTGTTTTATTTTTTGTTGAAGTCGGTTTTATTTTTTGTAAAAAAGTTTTATTCGACATGATCAATGTCCACAGAAATAATTGTATCGTTTAAAAACGCCGCAGGCGTATCTATTTGATCTTGATGTCGGGCCCAAGACAAAAACCAGGGCCGGACGCGAGAGGTCGCCGCCGCCGCCGATCGCCGCTACGAGAACACGGCGGGGCTCTGCCCAAGCAGGGCACACCGCCACAGTGTGCTCCACCGTGTCCTCCGGTCGATCCTCGCAGTGGTAGTATCCGGGCGTTTCCCCCCTCCTGATTCGGTGCAGGTACCTCCCAGAACATCCGTGTCCGGTGAGGACCTGCGTCAGACGGAAGGTGAGGGCGCCGTGGCGCCTCTCTAGCCACTACTCAAAGAGGGAACTTACTGCCACTATCATGGCGTGCCCTGCACGGGGTTGCGACAGTCGCTGTCTCCATGCCGCTATGAGATCACATCGGAGGTCCGTCCGCAGAGCGGCAATTTGCCGCGGCAACGGAGTGACCCCCCGGTGTAGCGCCTCCGCGCGCCATTCATGCAGGCGCGCGAGGACTATCACCTCCAGATCCCATGGCGGCAATCCGGCAAGGAGGTTCGCCACCTCGCGGGAGATCGTGCGGTACCCACGGACTAGCCAAACGGCCAGCACCTTTTGGGGCGCGTTCAAGTAGTGGGCGGCCCGCTTCGACAAAGCACGCGCCCACACCGGGGCCCCGTAAAGGGCCATGGACCGCACGATCCCCGCATACAGCCTCTGGCAGGAGGCGTTTGGCCCCCCCAAATTGTGTAAGAGCCACCTGAAGGCAGCCCCGGCCCGCTCCAGTCTGGGAGCCAAACGTTGGCAGTGCTACACGAAGTTTCACCGGCTGTCGAGGACGAGCCCTAGTACCTACTTCAAAGTACACTCGACGCCGATGGGAACCCTTCCCACCGTTAGCTGGGATCCCGACGGCAGCACTTACCCACGTCCATGGAAGCCCATGGCCTCTCCGACTTGTGAAGTGCCACCTCGAGACCCAGCTGCCGGATCCTCTCGACGACTATCGCAACCCCGCGTGTCATCGTTTCGGCCGCCGCCTCGTACGACCCCCCCTGTGCCAGCACCAGCGTATCGTCCGCGTAGCAGACGATGCTGACGCGAGCGCTTCTTTTGTTTATTTAACAGAATGCTTCACTGAAATTCATTTATCTATACATTTATTATCTATTTTTTATTCATCTTTAACATTTTATTCCCATGGTTTAAAAAAAAAAAAACATCTTAAATTTAGTGTAGGTTAATACTTAACAATATAAAACTAATTTGGTTTTTGTAGGAAGACTATCGTTAACTGGGTCAGATTCTGCCCCATGACCTTTAGTAATTCAAATTTCACCCTCTTCCTGTCAACCGATTAATCTGAAATTTTGTATACACTTTGGATTTTGGTGACAATACAATTATGTTTATTCATTATTATTATAAATTCAAGATGGCCGCCGCTACAAAATGGCGGATAATTTATGTTTTATTAATCCCATCAATATGGGTATCAAACGAAAGGGCTCAACAAGCAGAATACAATATACTATAAAAAATTGAAATCCAAGATGGCGGCCGCTACAAAATGGCGGATAACGTAGGTTTTATCAATCCAATCAATATGGGTATCAAATGAAAGGGCTCAACAAGCAGAATACAATATACTATAAAAAATTGAAATACAAGATGGCGGCCGCTACAAAATGGCGGATAACGTAGGTTTTATCGATCCCATCAATATGGGTATCAAATGAAAGTGCTCAACCAGTATAATACAATGTACTATATAAAATTAAAATCCAAGATGGCGGCCTCTACAAAATGGCGGATAACTTAGGTTTTATCAATCCCATCAAAATGGGTATCAAATGAAAGGTAATGAATTAAACAGAATGCGAAATAAAAACTAAAAACTAGAAAATAAAAATAGGTAAAAAAACTTTTTAAGTTAAACGGTTTTATGTTAAACATACATTGCAATGTTTAAGATAAATGTACTAAAAACCAAAAAATAATAAAATAGATACAGTCGTGGGAATTATAAACATATGCATAGACTAGACTAAAATAAAAACGTGGGGCACGTCAATTGTCTACAATCGTTGAAATTGACGTGCCCCACGGTTTTATTTTAGTCTAGTATTTTTTGGTTTTTAGTACATTTATCTTAAACATTGCAATGTATGTTTAACATAAAACCGTTTAACTTAAATAGTTTTTTTTGGTAGAATTATAGTTAAGCTGGTTATTATAATGACACAAAACTTTTGGGACATTTATCATTTGCCAAACATTTCACTAGGCCTCACAATCCATAGGTTAGGTTAGGTTAGAACTGTGACCAAATACGCTACCTCGAAATTGTTCGCGAAATTTTTCTAAGTATTTTTTTCATAGTGCCCCCAAGACGACACTTTTTTTTTGGGTTGGGTTGGGTTCCAATCATTTGATTTGGTAAAGAATAAACAACTAAATGAATACTACGCAAACAAAAACATTCTACTAGTTGAAAGTTGGCATTTTAATAAGTGTCATTATGAAATTAGACTAAACGTACAGTTGGTAACTGTGAGGTTGGGAAATAAAACAAAATTATATGCTAAGTTGGCAAATGATTATTCGGCGAAATTAAATTCTGCGAAACGTTTGTTGACAATTTTCGGCGAAAAGGCAGAGAACCATAATATCCAAGTAGAAATTGATAGGTACCTAAAAAATCACACCATGAAAATTGACTCCAATGATTGCCGGCCCGGCTCTCGTACAAATTAAAAACATTTCGGAAAGGCTATGTGCGATCAGGTGTACAGTTTTTTTTAAAAGATATAAAATGTTTGATGAAAGTCAAGGTCAAGGAAAAATGCATTTAGGTACAGTCAGCATCAGAAGTAGCTGAACATTTCGGAATTTTAATTCTTTTGTGTACAGGACTCTAGCTATTATTTTTAATGTTTCAGAAGATTATTCGTTAAAATAGTCCTTATACTCCAATAACATTTAGTAACGAGTAATATCTAACAAGTTTTTATTAAAATAACAGCTTCGAAACTTTGAGTAACGTTAATATTATTTCTGATGCTGACTGTACAAGGCAACTTGCCAATATTATCCGTGCACTTTTTAAATGCATTTGAAGAGTCTAATGTCTAAAGTGATACGTTTTTGTTTTTGTTTCAATAGAATTCTTGGAATAGATAGTTTTTATGATAACGGGTAAGATGACCTTTTAATTCAATGTTTATTAGTTACTCAAAGGCCATTATCTGCTGCTACATAATTATTTTGCAATTAAAGAAAGAAACATTCACGTATTTAGATTCCTTAATTAACAGTATTTTTCATGATCTTCTGTTGGATGTCAGAATACCCACTAGTCGATTTTGACAAAATATATGGTCTATCTTAACTCCATTATGAAAAAGAAATGAGATATTTAAAAATGCGATTAGGTCAGTCGTAATGCGAAAAATAACTGAAGGCAGTATTTTTCTAATCAGAATTACCAAATCTATCAATTTCGATATATTATTGTTGAAGGTAGCGAGTGCGCTACCTTCAACAATAATATATCGAAACAGGATAAAATAATTTGCGAAATAAAAATTGTCTTCGTGTGGGGGACAGTTCAAAACATTTTGAACAACCTCTAAATCTTACAACCAAAACCGTTTCAAATTTTATTGATAGATTTGGTAATTCTGATTACATAAGATTGTATTACAGCTTACTAATGTTTCTAATAATCGTCGCTTACGTATTTAAAATGAGACAATGTCAATGACCAGCGACCGGTCGTGCTTATTAAATGGCACGAGTGATTTATTTATTTATAAATGTTGCCTGCGACCTTAGTTCGTGTAAAACAGCTTTTTAGTGCATACGAACAAATACACAAAAACAATGAACGCTTATGGCACTTATAACAAAAACACACTTTTGCAGTTTTTGTCTGTTTGTTTCGCCTAATCGCCGAAACAGCCAAACCGATTTTGACGAAACTTTTACTGGCAGCTAGCTGATTTGTTATAAGGTGTAATTATGGCTACTTTTATAAATAATAAGAATTAAAGTTTTATGCAAAAACTTTTTTCTTCAAATTTTTTGATAATTATTTCATGCAAAAGAAGGTCGCTGGCAACAGCTAGTATAAAAATAAACTACATATTTTTACTGCTCATTTGTTCTTGCTTCCTGTTCTGTAAGGACGCCCCAAAAGCCTGCAACCTTGTTCATATTCATAATCATTTATTTGCAATAACTATTGGAACATAGTAAAGTAATTTGAGCTTCTCAATAAGTCATAGTCACATAACCTTACTTCCTTACTAATATTATAAAAAAAGTAAAGATGTGTGCGAAAGTAACTCTGTCTGTTTGTCTGTCTGTCGCGCTTTAACGCCAAAACTACAGAACCGATTTAAATTAAATTTGGTAGGTACACAGAAAGCCTAGTAGGCTACTATTTAGTTTGAAAAAATGGTTGTAAGAGGATAAAAGGGGGGATGAAAAGATTACTTTTGGTCGCGATAACCGACATCCACACGGATGAAGCCGCGGGCATCAGCTAGTAGGTACTCTATAATATTTAGTAGTGGGGTATATTGACATCCTTAAAACATAACAACAGTCTTGTCATGGTCATGACGTGTTTAAGGAAAATCAATAGAAAAAGTAAACATAGATATCACATCAACCACAGTAGGTACGAACTAAATTAAGAACTGCTCATTACACATGAAAATTACATAAATAATACGGGGATTTTTTAAACCATGTTCTTTGTTCGTTTTTTACTGTATACTTGTTTACTTTACAATTAAGTACCTACCTAACTACCCAGGGGCTGCAGACTCTACACTAATAACGACAAAATCGCTAACTTTCGATTGCTAATACCAACGAATAAATTCGGTTGCAATAACTATTATTCAAAATCACGAAGTTTATTTTACCGAAATTCATAAATGCGATTTGCTTCTTTTCCGATGTTCATAATGTCCGAAGAGTCAAGTGCCCGACGAGATGTCTATCCGAAAAACGACGTTCCGATTACCAGTATTCCGAATAAACTGCTAATATTTTGATTATATATTTATTTAAGCATTAAATAAATCATTATCATTTAACATCGGATGATATGGCTAGAAAGGAGGTGACTGCTGAGATGACGAGAAATAGGGAAGTATGGAAGAAGAAGACATGTTGCGCCGACCCCAAATGAATTGGGATAAGGGCAGGAGAATGATGATATTTATTTAAGCATTATGCATTATGCATTTATTATTTATTAGCATTATGTATTTATTTAAGTATATATCTATATTTTATTCATATGTGTATTTTATTATTTTAGGTTAAGTTAGTTAAGGCTCATATATGCATTATTCTTTTTCATTTCTCATACTCGGAAAGTAGTGTTGGTTTGATCCGAGTAGCGGGTGGCAAATGCTACTTCCCACCTTAGGGCGGGAAAGACTCATAGTAATTGCTTCCCTCCCTAGGGAGGGAAGCAATTTTAAAAATAGAACTAAAGGGGATAGAACCGATGTGGCATATCAACCTGTCCGCCATTTTGTTTTTTTTTCGAAATCGCGGCCCACGATGAAAGTGGTATGTATAGATAGAGGACATATAGACGAACAAAAAATGTCAAGTAACACGGTACCTAAAGTGTCACGTTACCGAGATATTTGAAGTTAAAGATCGACAAATAAGTACAACGACAATCATTAAATATTTTTTTAAATAGCCTTTTTACGTGTATATGCGTTAAATTGTATCCAAATAATAGTTCCCAGGTTGATTATTATTATACGCACAATAATATAGCTTCGCATTGCAATGAAACGCTATGTTATGTCAAAAATAGTTTTCTCGTGCTCCTAGTAGTAGGTATGTTATGTACCTACTCTCTTTCAGTAACCAGTAATAATAATAATAAACGCCTATAGACACGTAAAAGGTCTAATTTTTATGTGGACATTGTACTCATATGACCATCTTTACCTTCAAATATCTCGGTATCGTGACACTTTGGGGTACCGTGTTACCAGACATTTTTTGTTCGTCTATATGTCCTCTATCCATACATACCACTTTCATTGTGGGCCGCGATTTCGAAAAAAAATCAAAATGGCGGTGGGTCGATATGCCAGCTCCCATACAAAAAAGTTCAAACCCCTTTGGTGCAGCGGTCGGCCGCAAAAAAATGCTGCGGTGTTGTGAGTGTCAGCCAGTATGAATTAAAAAAAAATAAACTAAGCGGGTCCGCCCGCGGCAGGGACGCGGTGTGTTCCATATTTAAAATTTTAAATAGACTATATAATTTGGCGGGATACTAACTCTTTAAGCGTTATCGAAATCTCGGTAATAGAACAGAGTACGTAGTTATAGCTTATTAAAAATGAGTTCAAGTGATTCTGAAATGTTGACCCCAGATTCTGTTAGAGACGAAGCCAATACAGTATCGAAAATCTTTTGCCAGAAATTTCAAAGGGAATTTCAAACTTGCAAGCATCATTATTGCAACCGAATTTATTCGTTAGTAATTAAGGATTGAAAGTTAGCGATTTTGTCGTTATCTCTGTCGAGACTGCCGCCGGCCCAGGCCCAGGCCCTGGGTAGTTAGGTACCTAATAATTGTAATTGTAAAAACTGACACCAGGTTAGGCTAACTAACCACACGATATAGATAGAAATAAGCTTGAAATCACACATGGTAGAACAGCTTTAATGAAAAAAAGCACTTTCTGTATGGCCACAAAAATATTTAACAAGCTGCCTGAGACATTAAAATCGTTTAACCTGGACAAATTCAAAAGAGTGCTTATGAAAATATTAATTGATAAATGCTACTATTCGCTAAAGGACTATTTGGACGACAGTTCTATAATGCCTCCTATAGATAATAAGTATTAGGTCCTCTATTTTGACATTACTGTATTTATTTCATTACAATTCATGACATTATTCTGATACATTTTATTGACATTTACCATCTTATGCTACTTATCTAAGACTTAATTGTTGACATTGAAGGAATAGCTAATTGATTTGACATTTCCGTATTAATTTTAATTTTTATGACATGATTGACATTACTTTGTAATTTTTTTTTTTTTAATTTAATTGTTATTTATTTATTTTTTGTAACATTTTTATCTTTATTATTTCTTAAATTTTATAATTGACTATTTGAAAATATTTTAGCATTCTAGTTTTTTATAATTTAAATTGATAATAGTATTTGTTGCACGTAGATAATATTAATATTTAAATGTAAAATATATATTTGTACGCCAAATGGCAAAACATAGAGCGCCTATTAAAATGTAACACCTGTTTGTACTACCTATATTAACAAATAAAGAATCTGAATCTGAATCTGAATCTGAAATAACAGCTTTTTATTACAACAAAAACACATTTTTTATATTTTTTTCTGTCCATTTGTTCCGGTTAATTTTAATTTCCGAAAAGGGCGGGACACGATATCAAGTGTCCCATAGTTTTTTTTTTTTATTATTAATGGGCTTGCTCTTGACCTCAATCTTGCCTGGGCAGAGATGATGTCGACGATGGAACGAGCTTACCCAGAAGCTGAAGCAGAAGTTTCTCGCCCTTAAAGCCTTCATCAGCCTCTTCATTCTTCCGTTGATATTTTAATAATAATTATATCTTCCATCCTTTCCAGGTTCGAAGAGACATCAGTAGACACTCCAACCTGCCGGTACAACAACAACTCCTGTATCGGGGGTTTCCCTCGCCTTTACCAAGAGATCCACACACTCCTGGAACAGAAGCCAGACTCCATAGTCCTGAATGCAGGAGACAGCTTCCAGGGAACCTACTGGTATACCCTGCTGAAATGGAACGTCACCCAGGAGTTCATGAATTTGATACCTCACGATGCTCATGTAAGTTGATGAACATTACGCCGGCATTTCCCGTAAGGGTTTGGTAAAGATGTGCCTAATTAGACCAGTGCCGAAGCCTTAAAAAATGGTAAAAAATGAAAAAAAATTACAGTAGGATGAAACCCAATGGAAAAAGTAGAGAATATAACAAAAATTAAAGGAAAAATAAATTACGGTCGATCTGAGGTCGGGACGTGGGGGTGGGGGGGGGTTTTAAGGGGGGAAAGCGGTTTATCTCGATTTCCGGCAAAACTACAAGTCCTATCGAAAAAAATACAAGGGCAAAGTTGTAGAGAATAAAAAGATCTACAACTTTGACTTAACATTTTTTTCACATAACCTCAAAATTTAGGTGAAAAATTCAAAAAACCAAGTTTTTGGTTTTTTATTTATATCTTTTTCAAAAAAAAACTTTTTTTCTACGAAACTTGGTGAAGAGTTACCATACTATGTCCCAAATACACTGTAATTTATTTGATTTAAAATATTTATTTTTTCGGCTTATTTTAACTTAATATCAAAAAAAGCACCCTAATTTTCAATCGAAAATTCTGACGTCAAAATATCAGTTTTTTTTAAAAAGTCGGTGGGCGTTGTGTTCCTTATAATCTCTACTTTCTGATGATGTATTAAAGATATACATTGCAATGGTAAATTTTCTCAGAAAATGCAAAATCAGCTGCTACGAAATAACAGGTAGTAAGGGCCAAACCCTCCTAGCCCCTCCCCACTTCTCTGTGAAATACCTTTTGATGGGCCAAAATTTTCCGTAGGTCTCCACGATATATAAATTATCTTAAAATAACAATAAATAGGCATAAAACAGCAATAAATACGCTTATAATTTCTTGTCTAGGCCTTATTATTTGGTAGTGGGATTATTTCGCAGCAGCTGATTTTGCATTTTCTGAGAAAATTTACCATTGCAATGTATAATTATTTTTAATACATCATCAGCAAGTAGAGATTATAAGGAACACAACGCCCACCGACTTTTTAAAAAAAGCTGATATTTTGACGTCAGAATTTTCGATTGAAAATTAGGGTGCTTTTTTGATATTAAGTTAAAATAAGCCGAAAAAATAAATATTTTAAATCAAATAAATTACAGTGTATTTGGGACATAATAAGGTAACTTTTCACCAAGACTAGTAGAATTTTTTTTTTTTTTTTAAAAAGATATAAATAAAAAACCAAAAACTTGGATTTTTGAATTTTTCACTTAAATTTTGAGGTTATGTAAAAAAGTGTTAAATCAAAGTTGTAGATCTTTTTATTCTCTACAACTTTGCCATTACATTTTTTTCGATAGGACTTGTAGTTTTGCCGGAAATCGAGATAAACCGCTTTCCCCCCTTAAACCCCCCCCCCCACCCCCACTTCCCGACCTCAGATCGACCGTAATTTATTTTTCCTTTCATTTTGATCATATTCCCCTCCTTTTATAATTGGTTTCATCCTACTGTAAATTTTTTTGGTTTCAAAAATTATCGACCCTGGTCTAAATAGAACACAAACATTTTCAGCAGTTATCTTTAAGTTCATTATACAGTATGTAATTTTAAACGAGGGACATATTGAAACCCGCAATATAAATAACAAACAGAACCATATCAAATATTTGGGAAAAGTCTCGCCACCCTTGCGTTTATCACAGAAAATGATGCGCGGATCAATGGCTTTTAGGTATAATCCATTTTCCCTTCATATTTTGAAACTGGCGTAAGACAATAGCGAAAAAAACTAAAACCCGACTACGACAAAAAAAACGACGCTGAAAAAGTATGAAACAAGATTTTCAGGATAGAACAAAAAGAAAAGCCGTAGTCACACGGTATTAAAGTGTTTAGGTTGGTACCTATAACGTGTGACTACGGCTTTTCTTTTTGTTCTATCCTGAAAATCTTGTTTCATACTTTTTCAGCGTCGTTTTTTTTGTCGTAGTCGGGTTTTAGTTTTTTACTTTATTTTATTTAAACAATTTTGGTGTTAAATATTTTTTTTTACCCTTAACTTTTTGTCCGCTAGAGGGCGTGATTTTAAATTTGAGCAATATTTTGGAAATGTACAAGTGAGGCCCTTTCAAATGATACCAAACACGGCGTGTTTATCTCCATTTTTATTTTTTAAGCCTTACTTTTTGACCGCTAGAGGGCGCCAAATCGCTTTTTGTGACACGTCACGTAGCCTATGTTCAGCGGAAAATTAAGACGGTTCTAACGATACCTCTTAAGTCGAGTTCCGACAAGTAGATTAGAAGCTATGAGGGAACAGATGAAGATACACACATACATACATACATACATACATACAAACATACATACATACATACATACATACATACATAGCCAGTCAAAATCATAACCCTCCTTTGGCTTTGCCGTAGTCGGGTAAAAAGAAACGTCTAATAAATTGAGATCTGGAGAGCGTGCGGGGACCGTGGGACAATTACGTCACAAATTAAGGTTATAGTTTTTTTATTTATTTCGGACGAGAATCGAATACTGAAACCCTCCTTCAGTATGTCCCTCGACTAAAATTACACACTGTATTCGCGTGAAATCTCTGGAGCTTTCACAAAATACGTAAATAATCAATAAAAATTATGGTACCAGGTCACTAATTTAACATAAGTAGGTACGCTGTTCTCATCCGACTGCGGCGAAGCCCAAAAGGAGGGTTATATTGTGTTTGTTATTATTTGATCGGGTCGAGAATCATTAGTATATTTACCTCTCAAATAAATTGTATTTGACGCAATTGCAAAACGACACCACAATATAGACACTTTGTGTAAGGAGATAAGTAACAATGATAGGAATGTAAAATTATTTAAGCTTTTTCTTTCATAATCTTCACAATTTATTACTCGTCGTGGTAGTGTACCCAGCGCAATACATTCAACATAATAACTTAGATGAGTCTATTAAATCCGCTATTTATTAAATATTAAGATAATAACTGCTGATAAAAAGTAAATATTGCTCATTGTTTTAAAAATGATAATTAATAACTCAAGGTTGAAAGTGTGGTTATAGTCATACATTCTTAATAACAGTCTGTTTGTTTAAAGTATTCAAATAATAATTTAAATGGAATACCAGAAGAGTTTACTGAACACCACCTGTTCAATGAAGTCAAATGACAGTTTGAAAACTTTTATCATTGTGAAACATAAAATACTAGCTTTTGCCAGCGGCTTCGCCCGCGTGAAAATGACGATTTTCCATGCAAACTTTCATCCCCTATTTAACTCCCTTAGGGGTTGAATTTCGAAAAATCCTTCCTTATTCCTTGTCTACATTATAAAGGGAAAATTTCAGATTTCTAGGTCCAAGGGTTTGGTCTGGGCGTTGATGAGTCAGTCAGTCAGTCAGGACTTCTCTTTTTATTTTTTATATAGATTTTATAGACTGCCTCGTTGGTCGCAAGCGCGATTTCTGTGCATAAGGTCCTAGGTTCGATTCTCAGGTCAGACAAATTGTTATATGTAGTAGCAGCCACGATGGCAAAAGGCTTGTCCCTTAAATATAACTACCGTCATGTGTGTACACCACTGCCTAGCCCTACGCGGATTACAGGCGTGATGTTATGTTATTTAAATACTAGCCCATTTTGAACATGAGGATCCCTTAACGATGACGTAAAAGTCAAAAAAGTATGAATCTGACTTATGCTATCGAAACGTAAACTCTCTATAGAAAGTCGTTCTGGAAAGAGGAAACATTCTGAAATCAATTGAAATTAGTGCAGGCCCCAAGGTCATAGTGAAGTATTATAATATCTGTGTCATAGTGTTGTCCCGTCGGTGCTGCGGGTTGTTTGAAAGAGATACCGCGGCCTCGGCACAAGGGCTGAGAAGGAACATGGGTGGTTTTTAGTCAGTAGAAGTCTCACTCTCTCACTCCCTAGTTATTAGAACAGTATCGCATTCGCAGTACCTACTACTATTACTTGTTATGCCTCCGCTACACGTCGACAGATGCGGATCTGTGGATGCGTCCGCCGACTATTCCCTACGGGAGGAGTCATTTTATGATTTCCCACTCCACAAAAAAAAGCTATCGAATGTAAACTCTCAATCGAAGTCGTTCTGTAAAGAGGAAACGTTCTGAAATCAATTGAAATTAGTGTAGGCCCCAAGGTCATAGTGTTGTCTACTGGATACTGGAACGAGATGACAACATAAGACGAACACGTGACGTTGATAAATGATGGTGATACTGGCGTCTTATTGGTCGATTTTTGTTGTCTACGCTTCGATGGACGGGCGTCTGTCGTTCTAAGTGACTTTGTTCAGTTTTTTCAGAGTACCTAATATCAATACCTACATCGTTAGACTTGTGAACTGAAAACTAAAACTAAAGTTAATTGAGTTAGTTCATATTTTCACAGTTGCTTAGTTGAACACAGTTGCACAGTAGCTTGTTTTGTAAATATGCAGTTTAAATTCGTCTAAGTAGCTATTAAATAAATTAATACTGCCTCGTTGGTCTAGTGGTGGCAAGCGCGACTGCTGTGCATGAGGTCCTGGGTTCGATTCCCGGTTCGGACAAAAAGTGCTATTGGGTTTTTCATTAGAAATATTCCAGTAGTAGCCCGGAGTTTGGAAGTTGGAGGTATAGTACCCCCGTGCCTCGGAAAGCACGTTAAGCCGTTGGTCCTGCGCCTGATCTCTCTCCGGTCGTGTCGGATTGCCGTCCCATCGGACTATGAGAGAAAAGGAACAGAGAGTGCACCTGTGCCTGCGCACACACTTGTGCACTATAATATCTCCTGCGCATCGGGCTAATCTCCACTAAGATTGGCCGCCGTGACCGAAAACGGTCAGGAGGGACTATTAAATAAATTAATATAATATCCTAATTCAAATAAATGTATTAATTGACATGATTAATTGTTGCATTGTTCTTGGCATACTTACCTTGAATTGGCCGCGAGTCGCACCTCTGCCTGATACAAACTGGTCAAAATTTTAGTAACCTTTATTTTAATTAATGTGTACAAAGGTTCCTGTTAGGTTTGCGTTTTATAGTAACTATAGAACCTACTTCGCAACTCCTAAAATAATAATTACTTTTCCCGATTCACAAAAACCAATTACAAATTGATGGACACTTAGGAACTTATATTTTATCAGACCACGCTGTTAATTGGTATGACGTCATTTTCCATTAAATATCAATTACGAGGCCCTCAAAGGCCTGGATGAGTGATTGTGGTTGTAAGTGGATTCGGTTTCACAGCGATTCAAAGGCCCGAATTAATTGACCTGCCTATCTCCAGGCATTTTTTTAATAGGTAGTGACCTCGTATTATACCTACAGGGCGTTAACCAACCCTTCACAAAGCCGTCAACCAAGCATAATGTACATCAAACTAAGTACCTCAACGCAGAAAATGTTGCTGGGAAATTACTTTTTTTGTGCGAACATTTTAGGGTAAAACTCAATGTAGCACTCTTAAAACATTGTGCTAGTGGAAGCTTTGAATAGTAAACGGGTCATGGAAGTAATTTAAGTAAAGTAACCTGAAAAACTAGCATTAAAAAAACAGTTGTGAAAAATTTGAAATTTTAACTTCCAATTATCTTCGTAACTAGGGGGTTTCCAGATACGGTCTAGAACAAAAAAATATTACAGTTACGGGAGGAACAAGTGCCATTCGGCTATGTTAAGGGTACTTTTACACCCTTCTGAAGCGCCACGTTTCCGAGATAATAATATAAGCCATCGAAGTTACAATCCCATCAGTCAGCCATCAGTTTAACACAGAGGTCTTCCTCTCT
Organism: Diarsia dahlii; assembly: GCA_949775195.1. Classification (NCBI taxonomy): domain Eukaryota; kingdom Metazoa; phylum Arthropoda; class Insecta; order Lepidoptera; family Noctuidae; genus Diarsia; species Diarsia dahlii. Next base: position 4,516,008 of record OX459210.1, on the reverse strand, counting down.
ATACTATTCAAAAATTTGATCTGCCCGACATGGTCTAAAAATGTTTCTATATTTTTTTATTTATCACACTAATATTGAAAAAAAAAGTAAACAACTAAAACCCGACTACGCCAATAAAAACGACGCTGTAAAAGTATGAAACAAGATTTTCAGGATAGAACAAAAAGAAAAGCCGTAGTCACACGTTATAGGTACCAACCTAAACACTTTAATACCGTGTGACTACGGCTTTTCTTTTTGTTCTATCCTGAAAATCTTGTTTCATACTTTTACAGCGTCGTTTTTTTTGGCGTAGTCGGGTTTTAGTTTTTTACTTTTTTTTATTTAAACAATTTTGGTGTTAATTTTTTTTTTACTTTTGACTTTTTGTCCGCTAGAGGGCGTGATTTTAAATTTGAACACTATTTTGGAAATGTACAAGTGAGGCCCTTTCAAATGATACCAAACACGGCGTATTTATCTCCATTTTTATTTTTTAAGCCTTACTTTTTGTCCGCTAGAGGGCGCCAAATCGCTTTTTGTGACAGCCTATGTTCAGCGGAAAATTAAGACGGTTCTAACGATACCTCATATGTCGAGTTCCGTTAAGTAGATTAGAAGCTATGAGGGAACAGATGAAGATACACACATACATACATACAAACATACATACATACATAAATACATAGCCAGTCAAAATCATAACCCTCCTTTGGCTTTGCCGTAGTCGGGTAAAAAGGCGAAAGTTTGTGAGTGTGTATGTTTGTTACTTCTTCACGAAAAAACTACTGAACAGATTTGGTACACAGATAGTTTATAACCTGGATTAACACTTAAGATAGTTTTTATCCCAATTTTATCTTCCCGTGGGATACTTTTCGAGTTGTAGTGGGTGAAACCGCTGGCAACAGCTTGTCATTTATAAATGTTCAACATCATAAGGAATTTAATTACATGATATTCTATCAGTGATTGATAAAAAAAAAACTATAAGCCTATAGGGCTTCCGAAGTCGTTAACCTATCTTGCAGCAGTCTTCTTAATTAACCTACGATCGATATGATAGTAATTGTGAATAAAAATGATTTATTAATTTCTTACTAATGAGGTTTCACATAGAAAATAACCAATCAAAAAACCAGATCGATGTGGTTTAAATCAGCGTGTTCCATCGAGCCGGATCAATCAAATGTCAATCATTAGCTGATGATGCTAAAGAAAAAAACTGGCCAAGTGCAAGTCAGACTTGTACATGAAGTTCCGTACTTAGACTTCTTATAGGTTAACTAATTTCTGTATACGACACACTGTCTGTGACACACGAGTGATCTTATAAGGGTTCCGTTTTTTTTCCTTTTGTGGTACGGAACCCTAATATGAAAGAGAAAGAAATAAATTATGCCGTGACGTCTGACAGGGGAGAATGGTCGGATAAGACAAGGGCAAGAAGATGATGCTTGCTAGACGGTGATCATGATTTTAATTGCACCATTTTTTCCCACAGGCAATAGGCAACCATGAATTCGATGACGGCCCAGAAGGCTTAGCACCTTACCTCTCAGCATTGAAGGCACCGGTGCTCGCAGCCAACATGGACACCAGCGAGGAACCTCTCCTGCAAGGGCTGTACCAGCCAAGTCTAATTGTGAAGAGGAAGGGACGGAAGATTGGCCTTATAGGACTGATTACACCTGATACTGCGGTAAGCATTATAACTTTTGTATTCTTCTTCTTGATAAGCTGGACAAAACCAGCGACTAAGGACTCACATAAGCCCAGGATCGAAAGAACTGTGACTTACGGGGAAAGACCTTTACCCTGGCAGTGGATGACCACCCACTATATACCGAATTTCTTCCGTGCCAGGTTAAGCCACTGATCCCGGCTGCCATTTAAGATCTTGGTCAGTCGGTACCTACAGATCATCAGTCACCTGAAAGTCTGACCACCCGTCTTACCAAGGGGTATCGTATTACCAAGTACCAACTGGGTTGTGTTGGTCAGATAGGCAGTCGCTCTATGTACAATATTGGTATTCAGCTGCATCCGTTTAGACAGGAAGCCGGCCCAAACATGGTTTGGATAAGGCGAGGCAGATGATTGTTTTTGTTGCTAATCAATTAATAAGATACATAACAAAACAATTGTCTCAATCGTCAAGAATGTATCTCATATGTCACAATAGTTTCAGGTTTATAATACAAACATTCCTAAGTAAATGTCACGTAATGATATCAGCGGTTTCTTCTGTCTTATCTACTACAATACAAGAGCGCATGATAGGGGCAGGTCCCACCGCCGACGGATAAGCGACTAGCTATCGACTTAGGCAACATTGTGCGTCCATTATAATTGAAAGCGATCTAATCCCGGGACTGGGTGTTTGTATTATGTGAGTTTAATTGTTGTAAATGCACCCACGATACTGCAGGAGAAATTCTGAGTGTGGGGCAATGTTAAAAACATGGAAGTTGATCACTATTTTTTCGTGTCAGTAGACCCGGTGAGTACCTACTCATATTTATCAGCCCGCGATCCAGCAGTTTAAAATCAGCCCCTCATAATGATCTTACTCAGATCCAGCCAGTTCCTTTACTGTCCTTCCCAGTGACGACCAACCCGAGGTTCGTAATCCACAAGAGGTGCCCTTACAGCTCTGTCCTTGTGTTTTTAAGTTTTTTTTTAACACGTTACCGGAAGTCAGCCTCACAACTTGACCTGCGAGATACCATTTAGAAAAGAAAAGCAACGCTCACTTGGCGGGCGCTTGGGTAAATAGATAAGCACTCGAAAATGGCCAAGTGATAAAACCATTCGAATTACACACTCACTGCTCGTCGACTCGCTTATCGCAAATCGTCTTTGGTGAGACACGTACCTTAGATACTGAGGTGTCAAAAATGTCTTTATCTTGCACATTTTATCTTCCTTGTGTCACGAACTGACGATATAGTTTCTTGTCACAGTAGTTATTTCAACATGCTGTTATTCTTTATGTCGATTAGTACGGTTTTCATAGACTTCATCGATGGATGTTTTATATTTTTTTTAAATTCCTATGTCAAAACTTCGAAAAGTCATATTTTGATTGTCTATTTCACAAACTTTCGTTATACAAAAAAAGATCTTATACAACACTTATCGAATCGTAGCGTTTGTATGTATTTACAAATGTACATACGGGGCCAGATCTCAGACTACAGCATACCATAATAATTGTTTCAGAAGTTTGGGCGAATTAATAAAACAACTATATTAACATTAAGTACATTGAAATAGCCTTGAATACTGTTGTAAATTTGTTTTTTTGCTTTTACGAGTCGGCAGTCATTAAATCGCCCTCCTGTATCTATAATACGGAAGTGGGACATCATCTGCCAAGTGTTTGGCCACCGCTACCGCTTCCAGTCTAATCGGATGCAGTCGAATACAGTGCGATCAAATTATCTTGGCAGCTCTGAACATAGGCTTTGCGAAATTTTACGCATGTAAACTTGTGAATAAAACTGTTATTGCCAGATAAACCAATACTTAAACGATCAGAAAATATCTAATTTAAACAGTGAGAAATACAAATAAAATAAATATCATAACACTTTTATACATTCGTTGTAACAAAATGACCTGCACGAAGTTCGGAGCTGCCAAGATAATTTGATCGCACTGTACATGGAGCGAACTAGCAATCTGACCACCACAATCCAGTTACTGGGTAATAAATTATCCCTTGGTAAGACTGGTGGACGGTGGTCGAACTTTGGGATTCTGACTACCCAAAGAGCCTGTTATAGATCTACAAATAACAACCGGGTTCAACGATTTAACGTGTTTTCCGGTATTACGGAAGTGTGTGATAGCTCATGCTCATGATCACGCGTACACGTGCTTCGGTCGCGAATCGTGATAGCCCAGTGCGTAGCGTGACTTCAACGCATTTCGCGTGCTGAAATCAAGAGTCGCATTAAAAACTTAATTGTAAAAGTCTTGTTACATGGTGTATTTTATTTCTACTCTACTAACTGATGCCCGCGGCTTCGCCCGCGTGGATGTCGGTTAAATTATTATATTAAAACCTTCCTCGAGAACCACTCTATCCATTGATGTAAACAACATGAAAATCGGTGCAGTCGTTTTTGAGTTTATCGCGAACAGGCAGACAGACAGACTTTGTTTTATAATATGTATTGATAAAACTCTATAGGTAAAAGTAAAAATAAGTCCTGGAATATGTGGTCCAAAAATACATAGTTTTGAAGATATCACTAAGACTCTCGATGTGTTCGTTTTCTAAGATTCGTTGATAAATGAAAAAACGAGTACCTAATTCATTTTCATTCAATCTAATCATTCATGTCGAAAGCTAAGAAAATGCGACGATGTCATACTTCACGTTTTGCCAAAATAAAATCGTACCTAACTTAACCGTTTTATGTTGTATGAAAAAATTGGAAAATAATTCATGCCAGTTGACTTTAATATGGTCTCTTTCATACCCCAGAGAGTTATGAGATATTTAATTAAAAAACAGCTTGTATAATGGCGTTCGTGTTAGATATTATTTAAATTAACCATGCAGATATCGCTGTGCGTGTGAAATAGTTAGATAATAGGATGTACTTCCTAGAGGACAGCTTGCCAACAGCGTTCGCGTTTCTATGAAAAGTTTAAGTAAATAAAACTCAAAGTAGTTGTTTTAAATAGACAAGACAGTTGTTGGCAAAGATGAAGCTTCGATTCTAAACTATGGTCTCTCTCTTAAACATATTTATTTGCAAGTCATGAATTTCTTATTAACCGACTTCCCAAAAAGGAGGAGGTTCTCAATTCGATTTTTTTTTTTATGTATGTACACCGATTACGCTGCGATTTATAATCCGATTTACGTGATTCTTTTTTAGTTTGATGCAAAATAGTTGCCATTTGGTCCCATAAAAATTTTGCATGGTTTGGCCTAGTACTTTTCATTTTATGATATATTTTTTTTATAATTTGCACATTTTTCGTTCGTTTTTTTGTGTGTTCGCGAATAACTTCGTCGTTTATGAACCAATTTTGATGATTCTTTTTTTATTGGAACGGAGATATTTCAAGGGTGGTACCATGATATGGAAACCAGATCCTGGTGATGGAATCCCACAGAAATCGAGGGCAACCCTCAAACATAGGCACGTATTACGTGTTTCGTGCTGTTTCTGACGCTATACAAGTATAGGTTTCATGGTAAATATTTCTATAAGACACACAACTAAAAAAATAAAAATAAAAATTATTGCAAAAAAAACAACCGACTTCGAAAACACCAGAAAGTAAAAAATAAACTTCAGAAAAAAAATCAGCTTCTGAAGTCGGTGGCAAAAAAAGGCAAATCAAACAAACAAATGTCACCGACTCCAGAAGCTGATTTTTTTCTGAAGTTTATTTTTTACTTTTTGGTGTTTTTGAAGTCGGTTGTTTTTTTTTGTACAATTGTATTTTGCCTCAAGTCCAGTTGAGTAAATAACTAATTAAACTTATTGCCCGACGGAAGAATACCTATACAATAAATTAAGTCTATAGTCACTGAAATAATTAAATGCGCCAGGTACATAGTATAAAACAAAGTCGCTATTTTTGTCTGTTTGTCTGTATGCTTAAATCTTTAAAACTACGCAACGGATTTTGATGCGGTTTTTTTAATAGATAGAGTGATTTAAGAGGAAGGTTTTAGTATATAATTTGAACGACATCCACGCGGGTGAAGCCGCGGGCATCAGCTACTTAAAACTAAAGACTAAATCTGCGGAAAATTTTTCAATGCCATTTTATATTATTATAATGTAACTAGTGACCCGCCCCGGCTTTGCACGGGTGCAAAAAATGTATTAAAACCTTCCTCTTGAATCACTCTATCTATTAGAAAAAACCGCATCAAAATCCGTTGCGTAGTTTTAAAGATTTAAGCATACAAAGGGACATAGGGACAGAGAAAGCGACTTTGTTTTATACTATGTTGTGACTCATCATTCTCTTGATATGATATGAGCCTTATTCCAATCCACGTTTGTCTTTCTAAAAACTCAAAGCAATTTATTTTGGTCAAAAATATATGAGCTAATGTCGTTTCTATACTGTATTCCAGTTTCCCAAAATCAGTTATTTGAAAAAATATGTATCTGTCATCATAACAAACATCACACCTGTAGGTGATCTTTGAAGAGTAAGGCAATGATAACCCCCGTCAGGGCTGCGGGTTGTTCGAAAGAGATACCGCGGCCTCGACACAAAGGGCTAAGAAGGGACATGAGTGGTTTGTAGTCAGTAGAAGTCTGACACCTTTTTACCCAGAACGGGAGGAGTCACTTGATGATTTCTCACTCTGCAAAAAAAAAAAAAACGCAATGACAACAGCTGTTAATGAGCACGATAGTAGGTACTTCTCTTTTCCATAAAAAAATATGCTGAAAATATTTGCTGAACTGCGCAGTAAAATTTTATTCTAAGATATATCTTCAACTGTCGTGGAGACTGCTATAAAATATCATCTTCAAACAAATACATTTTCTTGCAAGTCACGTATTTTGTACAATTGGACATTGTTTCAAGTCCACTTGAATAAATAGCCAATGTAACTTATTGGTAGACGGAAGAATACGTATATAATTTAAGTATATTGAGACTGAAATAACGTACGTATTATTTGAAGACAGATGTCTGCGCAAAATTTTTCAATGCCATATTATTTTATTTTACTGTATCTAGCTCATCCTCTTGTAATTATTGTCTTCTTCATTAATAAACGGCCTCCGTGGTCGAGTGGTTTAGGCGTTTGCCTTGTAACCCGGTGATAGTGGGTTCGATTGCCACGGGAAGCATACTTTGTAAAGTTGTTTCCAGTTTCGTTAAGACATTGCAGGCTTGAATCACCTGATTGTATGATAAAAAGAAAGTTCCGTGCTTCGCAAGGCTTGGATAAGCTCGGCCACCAAATGGCGGTCGTCAAACCATGTCAGAGGCCCTTGAGGCGGTTTAGAAACTCTGACACTAGGGTGAGTGGGGTCGTAAGATCGTACTGCCCACACGATAAGAAGAAGAATGTCTTCTTGTCTTTACTGGCTTCCAGATTTATCGGATGCAACTGTGTAATCAGTTTTTATTTGGGGCGACTGCCTATCTGACCTCCACAACCCAGTTAATACTGGGTTAAACGATACCCTTGGTAAGCCTGATTGTCAGACTTTCTGGCCACTGACTGACTTTCTGTAACGACTGTCAAAGATAATAATATACAAATGACAGCCGGAACCAACAGCTTATCGTGCTTTCCGTAGTAAAACCATCTATGATTCTGAAATTCCAATTAATTCAATATGTTGGACATTTTAAACGCTTCAATTTCAAGTTAAAATAACCGACGACGGCAGTTTGTCTCCATTTGCTAAAATGCTAATGAAAACTGTCTCGTTGGTGGTCGCAAGCGCGAGTACTGAGTATAAGGGTAGCTTCGATTCCCAGTTCCGGTAGTGTTATTGGATTTTTTATCATGAATTTCTGCATAGCCCAAAATAAAAAATTAAAATCAAAATCTTGTTCAAAAATTAAGTTTGAATTTGCAATAGGTAGACTCCCGCCCTATTAGGTACATGGAACTTATAAATAACTGACAAATTGTGGGTGTCCTATGCCCTAGCCTTCAGGAAAATAAAGGCACTAATGTAATAATGGTAACGCAAAAATAAATCTTTACAGAAACTATCATCCCCTGGTAAGGTCAAGTTCACTGACCCCAAAGAAGCAGCGAAGCGCGAAGCAGAAGCGTTGTATGAACTGGGAGTTGATATCATCATACTGCTCTCACATTGCGGACTTGAAGTTGACAAGTAAGTAGAAATTGCGCACGATTGTGTAAGGTTTAGATGCTGAAAGAAAAAACTGGAAAATACTGAGGCCCTAGCACGATTTTTGATATTTATCATTACGTAAAACGTCGAATGAAAAATTTAAAAAATTCACTTCAAAAATAATATTTTGAAAACTTTTAGAATATTTATTATTCTCATATGTATGTATGGGCTGCGGAACTGTTCAAAAGAGATACCGCGGTCCTAGAACACAAACAGATAGGGACCCACCCCTGTTGTTTTTAGTTAGTGCAAGTCTGACACTCCCTTCTGCTCGGCCCAGAGCAGGCCCTCATTAATTTGATGATTTCTCAACCGACAAGAAAAGGTGTGTATTACTCGAAATCAGCGTTCGTATAGTATCAGATGTGTGAACATTTAAAACGAAGCAAAATTACTATCGGAAGTATCGTAGCGGCCATGAATCCATTGATACATAGTTTCCTGAAACACCTACATTTTACTCCATATACAACATTCTTGGCAGTCAGATGATTAATACGACACAAGACATGATAAGAAAATAACTTCCCATTCGACTTCAAACGAACATTATCAACCGTTGGATCTTTGAATCCATTGTTCTGTCAAGGAGTAACAAGACAATTTGAGACGATAAAATTGCTCAATTAGCTCATAAGTATCGGACTGTACTGGCTAGGTATCAGTTTGAACAAAGTAATGGAGTATTGTGTCTTTGTTTCAACAGGAAAACGCGAAAGAAATCTTAACCCACTTGTCAGAAGCAATTTGTGGCTTACTATGACGTCTTAAAGCAGTTTCATTTTAATATTTTTCCTGATTATTCGGATGTACAATGTGCTGTTAGGAATGGTTTATATTGTGAACGTAGTGGACTGTTACATTAGTTTTAGTTTAGTAGTAGGGTTTCTTAGCCCTACTCTATGTAGGGCTATTTTTTTATTTTTTTGGGTTAAGCCCGCCACACTATTCCAAACCACTGTAACTCCTGTTAGCCAGAATCAACAGTGGCGACCACAAGAAAAGCGCCGAGACAATGAAGCTCGACGAAGTCCCAGAGAAACGATTTAACTGTCTTGGATCCCGCAACGAAATTAATCAGAAAAGAATAGCGGAGAAGTAGGAAAAAACATAATTTCCACTTCCCGAGGGGGCGAGTCTGTTGGGATCATCCGGAGCGTTATTTATAAAGATCACTTGCTTCGGTGACGAAAATCATCGTGAGGAAACCAGCATGCCTGAGAGATCTAGATATTTCTCGATGGCATGTAAACACCTGGATGGCATAAAAACTCTGATACCAGGTTAACCACACATTATAGAAGAAAAATATTATTCCAGTGTGGAAAAGAGATAGGTAATGCTAGCTATACTCCATTTACTATAAGATTAGAATTTTAAGTTGACCGTTTTTACAGTCCGTTCAACCGATTTTGACTTCTATGCCGTAGGCATAAGGATGGCATTAAAAGCAAAAAGAATGTTACAATACCGACTATTTACTGCAGCTGCATTTTGTCTTGCTGTCAACGTTATAGAGTTCACAATCGGTTGAACGGACTGTAAAAACGGTTAACTTAAAATTCCATGCTTATAGTAAATGCCTATGTCCAGCAGTGTCTTTTGGCTGAAATGATGATAGTAAATGGAGGTAGCTCTGTCTCTTTCTCACACTAGAATGAAACAATACTGCTTCAGGTCATCATGGTAACCCTACCGGGCTCACCCGATAGACTTTAACGTGTCGAACTTTGCAGAAACATGTCATTAGCTTGAATGTGTCACTGTGTCAATGGTGTCAGTATTGTATGAATACACGGGATTGCATCGCTTGTCATGAAAAAATGCATCGATGTAACGTCAAACATGGCACATTAATTGTTTTTGGTTTTGTGTTATCCTGTCTGCATTAAGAAGTTGGCCGAAGTGTAGTACCTTGATGTGCACAAACTATAGTCAACCTACTCAAGTGTACTTGATTATAGTCATGTGCTTAATAACAGTTATTTCGTTCAACGTTGCTCCACACCAGAAATTTCTCCTGAATCATGGGTGTGCTTACAGAAAATATTTAATCTGTAAGTAAGCTATAGAATATTTGTTTCGTGCGGGAATCGACCCACGACACGTAGTGCAGCAGCCAATCAATCACTCAACCCAGTGGTTGAGTGTAGCGCAGCTTACTTAATGGCACAGTTGCCATCCGTGCCATTAAGTAAGCTGCGTTATACGGTTTCGAATCATACAGTCAAGGACTCAAGACGATGCGTCTTCAGCTGTCCTAATCTTGTTGGTCCTGCGCCTGATCTCTCTCCGGTCGTGTCGGATTGCCGTCAGCCCGTCCCATCGGACTAAGAGAGAAAAGGGAACAGAGAGTGCACTTGTGCCGGCGTACACACTTGCGCACTATAATATCTCCCGCGCAGATGGCTAATCTCCGCTGAGATTGGCCGCCGTGGCCTTAAAACGGTCAGGAGGACTATTAATCTTGTGTTCTAAGCAACTCTACGTTAGATATTCCGAGCGGTAGATCTGCGCAGACCGTCAGTCTCTGCTAACTTCAGAGCCACCATAAAGAACAGAACTATAGAGCTACCTAATTTACGTTAATCCTGTTAAGAATTTTCGGAATCGGAACAGTAGTTCTTATGATTACCCCCTACCAACATACAAACTTGTACCTCTTTTTAATGAATTTCGTTTTATTTTTCAGAGAGATAGCCCGTGACGTGGCGGAATACATCGACATCATTGTGGGAGGTCACACTCACTCTTTACTCTGGAACGGAGACGCACCCAGTGGAGAGCCTGTCGCCGGAACCTATCCTGTGTTCGTTGAGAATTCCGCTGATAAGAAACATCAGGTAAGCCCATTCTTTTCCACTGCTGGGCAAAAGCCTCCCTCATTATTTCCGACTCTCCCGGTGTTTTGCGATCTTTGGTAAATCAGTCAGGAACGAGTCCAAATAGTCATTCCAGCGTTTCTTGAGCCTGCCTCGGTGAGGATGACTGTCTTTAGAAACCCACTGTGTGACGATAAATAATGTCTAAGTAGTAATATCGTGATTTATGCTTGGTCCTTCTCTAACAGAGATATGGCTTGCCAACGAAAATTTCCAGGCAATTCGGTACTTTTTTTCTGAGTTTGCATCAAAAAACCGCCAAGTCAACTTTATGTGATTTAGAAAGATTATGGAGCGTTCGGACTGGACCTCAGTATGTACTAAGTACTGGGTATTGCGATATCCCTTGATAAGAATGGTTGTCGGGCTTTACAGTGCGATCAAATTATCTTGGCAGCTCCGAACTTCGTGCAGGTCATTTTGAAACGAATGTATAAAAGTGTTATGATATTTGTTTTATTTGTATTTCTCACTGTTTAAATTAGATATTTTCTGATCGTTTAAGTATTGGTTTATCTGGCAATAACAGTTTTATTCCCAAGCTTACATGCGTAAAATTTCGCAAAGCCTATGTTCAGAGCTGCCAAGATAATTTGATCGCACTGCACTACTTGTAACGACTGTCAAATCTACAGATGATAGCCGGGACACGGGAATAAAACACGCATCCCATAAAAATGAAACAAATCTTTAAAGTGCAATCATCTTTTCGCATTCCAGGTGCTGATCGTCCAAGCCTCAGCATTCACCAAGTACATGGGTAACCTGACCGTCTACTTCGACTACCGCGGTGACTATGTCAAGTGGGAAGGCAACCCACTGTTCCTGGATCGGTCTATACCTGAAGGTGAGGTCTTATTAAGTAGAGAAACTAACTAGGTATAAGTAACATTATTAATTTAAAACTTTAAAACATTCACAACCTACAATTTAAATTATAATAAAATATATACAAGTATCAAAAAGGGAAGATTTACAAAATAATCATCTACATCGCTGTCAACAGGAAAAGTGCTCAGAAGGCTGGCAGCATTCCCACGTTGGACAATGCTGATCCTTAGCCAAAAAAATACGTTTAGTCCACTTTCGGCCCCTCGACCCTTAAACATAGTCCACACTCGTCCCCCAGAGGTTTGAATTTTTTTCGTACAAAGGGCATACCTCGTCCACTTTCGACCCCTATTTTGATAGGCTAGGCCATGCAGCCCTCTAGTAACGTGAAGTTTAAAAAAAAAATAAAAAAACTATAATAAGGTATCAATCAAACTAGAATCTGAAGGTATTGACACGTTTTATGGTAACACTTAGCCTCTGGCCAAGGTAAAAACGAGCCCTTGGGTCACGGAGAGGTCATGTCGACGACGTTAGATACGATAGATGGCGCTAGTGCCACGCAATACATCAGCTCCACGCATTTTAAATGTTTAAAAATACTTTTAACAAAGATATGGCGATTATGTATAGTGAAATATGAAGAAAATAGACTAATAAATAAGTGCAAGTGTTATCTAAATATTAAACTCTATAAAAGTGCCCAAAAACCTCAACAAAACAGTGCATATATTCAAACTGTCAAACAGTCAAATGAATCGGTGTTAGACTCTGTAGTACCTATAAAACTATTAAAGTGGGAACGAACATGCAATGAAATGTGAAACAATTGTTATAAAGCTGTGTTTAAACGTAATAAGTGCATAAATTGTACTTATAACATATATGTGACGGTTGTGTTATAAACATTAAAATAACAACACCCCCAACCTCCAAAATAATTAAAAACTAGTAAGACCCATATACAAATTTCGACTTGTTGCTCTAACAGCTAAGTGGCCAAGAGGTATCAGCCGAGACTGCGGAGCTAGGAGTTGTGGGTTCTAACCTCAGCAAAACATACGACTTTTTGTATCTAAAAGAATTTGTTAAATTGTTGTTACATACAAGTAAAGTCACCGGCACACCGAATTAGCAGTAGATGAACTTCACGTATTAGAAACAGAATGTCTTCTAAAAATATCCCAACTACTTCAAACAGTAGTTGCAAGATGGCAGCACTAGTTACTTGCTACAAATGCAAAAAAATCGTTAACATAAAGGACACTGTCATGTGTTCAACATGTAATAACAGATATGAGTTGAATTGCGACGGTTATCCAGAACAAACATATCGTTTAATGGATAAAGAAGCAAAAAAAAGATGGAGGTGTAGAATGTGCATTAAAAATAAAAAAATTGTAAGTAACGAAGAATCACACATCACGATGAGGAAAAGGCAGAACATCGCTTTACCCGAACAAACACGTATTACAAAGATTAATGTTGAAGATATACAGCTCACTCCACAACGCACACCTCCGGCCCAGGATTCCCATATACTCACAGATCTTGATACGTCAGGGGAGTCCGTAACACCAAAATTGTCGAAGAGTGTAGATGGTACATTATCTGACCTAATAACAATGTCCGAAATGAAAGAGACAATATCCCAGCTCACAGATGAACTTAATAGTACGCAGAAGGAACTGGAAAATACAATTTTGGAAAACAACGACCTTCACAAAGAAATCAATAAGTTTACGGCTGAAATAAAATTATTAAAGACCCTATGCTATGCATCACCATTACAGAATAGTACTAACAGTAGTGTGCAAAAAAAGAGACATTCTCTATTACCGCACAGCTTGGCCAGTACACCTGCGGCTGCTACGTTGCGTTCTTCGTCAAAAACTAATTGTAATAACGACATTCAAATATTAGTCTTACAACAAGAAATTAAAATGCTGCAACAAAAATTAAAAGAAGCAAATCAAGAAATTATAGGTCTAATGAAACAAATAGAGAGTTTTGAACAGCATCGATACTATAATAACACAGCATCGGAAATATCGGCGGAGATTCAAACGGAGAATAAAACTGTTTTTAAGAATGACAAGGAGAAGAAGCTTGTGATCCTTAGTAGCAACTCAACCAACAAAATTCTACCAATTGCTACCAAATTATTTGGCGATACTTTTCAAATATGCCATTACATAAAAACAAACTGTGGTGTAGAGCAATTAATAAACGGATTGGAGGATAAATTAGGAGAATTAACCTGTCAGGATTATTGTGTCATCCAAATGGGAGATGAAGATTTCAAGACCTCATGTGATTACAGTAAGCTGGTAAAACTAATACGGGATAAAGTAACGCCTATTATGCACACAAATATAATACTGTGCGTACCTACTTTTAAAAATCATTATTATAAAGATATGTATAACTGGCGAATTGAAGCATTTAATAATACAATTTATAATGACAATTTAACTCATAATTACATTTATTTGATTGACTCAAACTTAAATCTGACTTATGACTTCATGTCTTATAATAAACATGGAAATGTAAATAATAGAGGTATATGTAGCATATTTGATCAAATACAGCAACTTATATTAGACATTGACACATATTCTGAATATTCAAATCCGTCCTGTGTGGAAGTTGAACAACACAGTCAGCTTTTTCGAGATTAGTACCCTGACTAGTGGTTTGAGCGGCTTGGCTTTATTTAAGGATAGTCACTCACATGTTACTATTTTTCACCAAAACTTATGCGGAATAACTAATAAGAAGGATGAATTCGAAGTGTATATAACAGAATTACCAAACGAAATAAGCTTTATTTGTATAAGTGAACATTTTTTAAACCAAATCATGGTATCACAATTTGATTTTCGAAATTATATTATAAGCTCTTGTAACACAAGGTTAAAAAAAGCAAGAGGTGGCACTTTAGTATTAACACATAAAAACAGACAAGTTGAGGACTTGGATATTTGTAAAAAGCTTTATAAAACGAATGGTTTTGAGGTATGTGGAGTAAGGGACATGGAGACCAACTCTTATATAATCTGTTGCTATAGAACACCAGTAAATAAAAACTTTGACGATTTTCTAGATAGATTGGAACAATTACTGCAGTACTTTTTCAATAAAATATGCTTTATTTGCGGAGATTTTAATATTGACTTGACAAAAAATGACAAAAGGAGATGTGCGTTTACATCATTGTTGAAATGCTATAATTTTAGATATTTGTTTGATTCAATAACATTTGTGCGAAAAAACTCTGAATCGTGTATCGATAACATATTGACCAACACCTGTGAAAGAAATATTAGTAGTACAGACATTGACCACAATCGATTAGCGGATGGACACGCAGCCCTCTTTTGTACAGCATATCTGGAAAATGTCACTACCACACAATGCGTCTGTTCTAAATATATAGAGAGTAGATTATATAACGAGAAGAATAATAGTGCATTCAGGCAGAAACTACTGGAGCACGACTGGAATTTAGGTACAAACACGTTTATACGAAAATTTAAAGAACTACATTCATGTACTTTTAAAAAACGTAAAGTTAAGATCAATTTAAAAAGAACTGGTCGATCTAAATGGCTAACAAAAGGTATAAGGATATCCAGCAAAATGAAAAGATTACTAAATTCTATAAACAAAGCTGAGTGTGATAAATCATTATTAAATTATCGTGAACGGTATTTTAGAGTCTATAAGATGGTGATTAGGAACGCAAAAAAAAAGGAAGTATCTGAACAAATAAATAAAGCAGTTAATCCTAGCAAAGAAATTTGGAAAATAGTTAATAAAACTCGGAAAAAAATTGATAATAATTTCGAAAATGATAATATAATACTTAAACATAATAATAAAATAATTTGTAATCCAATAGACATTGCTAACATTTTTGCAGATAAGTTTGACAACAGTAAAGGCATAAATACTGGTAACCCAGAACTAGCTAAGAGACATTTAATTGAGAATACTGACCGAGTTGATAAGTCTATGGTTTTTAATCCTGTAATGCCGTTAGAGATTTACAAAATGGTAAAGGGTATGGATGGTAAAAAGTCATTTGGACACGATGAAATACCTCTGAACGTAATCAAAGGTAATATAGATATACTGGCATACCCAATATCTGAAATAATAAATAACTGCGTGAATGAAGGCGTCTTTCCAGACCAATTTAAGTTAGCCAGAATTTTACCACTATTTAAGAAAGGTGCTAAAACGGATCCAGGCAATTATAGGCCCATTTCATTGTTACCAGTTCTATCCAAACTTTTTGAAAAAGTAATTAAATCTAGGCTTGTAAGTCATTTGAGTAGTCAAAAGATAATAAACCAAAATCAGTTTGGATACCAAAAAAGTAAAGGGACGCTAGATGCAATAGACTCTTTAGTTAACAACGTAGTAAATAAGCTGAACAATAAACTGAAAGTTGCCGGTTTATTCCTAGACCTAAGTTCTGCGTTTGATACTGTAGAACATTGCATTCTCTTGGATAAGTTAGAGCACTACGGTATAAGAGAAAACGTGTTAAAACTTTTTGCTTCTTATTTAACTAATAGGAAACAGTACGTCGAAATTAAATCGCTTCAAGAAGGTGTGGAAGAAATTCACAAATCGAAATTATTCACAGTAACTAGAGGTGTTCCTCAGGGTTCGGTGTTGGGCCCCATTTTCTTTATAATATTCCTTAACGATCTAACTGAATACATCAAAAACATTTTACCAGATGCTGACTTAATAATATTTGCTGATGATACGAGTGCTGTTATAGCTGCTGACAATATGGAGACCTTAAAATGTAAAGTAAATGTTTTATTAGCTGCTTGTGAAAGCTGGTTCTCTATGAACAACCTTAAATTAAATGTAAGTAAGACAAAATGTATGATATTTAGATCTACAGTTAGGAACAAAGTTACAATGGACATAGAGTCCTTGGGCAGTAAAATTGATGTAGTAGAAACTTTAAAATTTTTAGGGGTACAAATTGACTCTTTACTGAATTGGAAGTCAGAACTAAATTCAATTACAAATGCAATAAGTAGTGCATGTTATGCTATCAGATCTTTGAGGGATGTTTTGTCTGGTGGGCAACTTCGTGCCGTCTATTTTGCTCTGGTTGAATCGAAACTTAGATATAGCATTAAATTTTGGGGTAACAGCTATAAATATAATAATAAGGCAGCCTTTACTATACAAAAGCGAGCTATAAGAACCATGCTTCGTTTAGACCAGACGGAATCATGTAAGGAGTATTTTATTAAGCTTAGAATTTTAACGGTGCCATGTCTGTATGTTTTGGTTCTCCTTACTCATTTAATCAAAAACTTAAAAGAGTTTGAAACAGACGATGATAGGAAAAATAGATTAGAAACTCGCAGAAAAGATCTTCCTATTATTCTGCAGGCAAAGCTCAATGTTGTCAAACACTCGTCACGTGTGCAATCTGTCAATCTGTTTAACAAATTACCAGCAGAATTAAAGAATATTCAGAATGTGAACGTATTTAAAAATAAACTCAGAGCTTTGTTAATCAAGAAAGCCTATTATTCCATTGACGAATTTTGTAATGACAAAACTTTTAAAAAAAGTAGTTAAATTAAATAAATAACTGTATCGACTATTCTTTGACTTGTTATAGACTTTGCTTCTTTTTTGTGTTTTTTTTTAATATTTTTTTATTTTTTCTTGACATAAAATGTATGTAAGTAGCGTTTTGCTGGGGAATTTGTTGTGTATTAATATGACAGTAAAGTTAGTTTTAATTTAGATAGTCGTTCTAACTTCGGATGGGTGTGGAATGAGGTTACTTGCTTGTTTGTTTTTATTGTTGTTGTTTATGTGCTTGTGTGTTGCTTTTGTTTGTGTATACTATTACTGTGCAAATATTTCGACACAAATGTATTTTTGTTATGAAATAAATAACTTGAACTTGAACTTGAACGTTCATGTTTCGCGCGCGTCTGAAAGAGATATCAGCAACATTGCAGGGGCCGACGCCTGTCGGGGCTGCGGATTGTTCGAAAGAGATACCGCGGCCCCGGACACAAATGGCTAAGAAGGAACATGCGTGGTTTTTAGTGAGTCTGACATTCCCTTCCGCTCCCCAGAGCGGAAGAAGTCATTCGATCATTTTCAATACTCCAAAAAAAAAAAACAGGACCGCGTTAACTATAGTCGTTGCGGCCCCAAAGTTTAAACGACTCGAAAATATAAAAAAAGGCGAAATTGCATTTGTCCTAAGTGTTCTGTTGATCTCAGTCAGTCCTTATGCCAAAATCCTAATTTTTTGAGCTGAAACTGAAATACTTAGACAGACAAACAGAAATACTTCATTCATTATCAAAAGTAAGTAGTAAATATAATAAATAAATAAAGGAAAAGTGAAGTGGAAGTAAATATAATAAATAAGTAGAGGAAAGATCTTTTATAATTGTATAGCTTAATGTATTTTAACTCACGTAGCATATAATTAATCATAACTTAGTGATCAGTGGATAACAGTGTTGGTAGTGCAATAAGTGCCATTATTTTAAGTTTATATTTAGTGTATTACATGTTTTGTACTGCTGTTTTTTATCCCTAAATAAATAAATAACATGCATACATACGTAAACTCACGTCCTTCTCCCATGGGGGTAGGCAGTAACCACAGCACGCAACATGCTACGATCCTTACATACGTTACTCCAGCCTCGTCCACATTCATACAAAAAAAACATCCGACTTCAAAAACACCAAAAAGAGAAAAATAAACTTAAGAAGAAAAATCTGCTTCTGAAGTCGGTGACTTTTGTTTGTTTGACTTCATGTTTTTGCCACCGACTTCAGAAGCTGATTTTTCTTCTTAAGTTTATTTTTCTCTTTTTGGTGTTTTTGAAGTCGGTTGTTTTTTTTGCAAAAAAGTTTTTTTATTTTTTCATTTTTAGTTGTAATAAGTACCTATATATCCTATCCAAATATTTAAATTGTAATACGTGTCTATGAAATTCATATATAACAACTAAAAAAATGTGTATTGTACACATCTGCATTCCCCCTCAGAGCATACAGGCGTGATGTTACGTCATGATAATGTATATTCAATAAACATCCAAGCGATTCCAGCAATTACGACAGATTTGCCGTCTATTTTTGAAGAGTTCCATTGTATATCTCCGAAGATCAGCACCAGATCTTCACCAAATTAAAATGGGACCACCTCAGGAGTATACTATTTCAAATAAAAAAAGAATTTTGAGAATCGGTCCACAAATGGGGGAGAAATCAGGTAACATACATAAAAAAAAAAAAAATACATACACACGAACATATAACCTCCTCCTTTTTCGAAGTCGGTTAAAAATACAACATACATAATAAATAAGTTACGAAATACGATTGAATTTCATACGTGATTGCAATAATTGTTTTAATTTACAAACTACACTATCGAGAAGGTCACATATAAATAGATTAACGTTAAAATAATAGTTTGTGTAACTATTTATAAACATTAATATTGTTGATAACCTTTTGTGATTGGTGAACTTGAGATTAATGTGGCACTGAAATATTGTCTGACGGTCAATTTAAACCATTTAAAAGTTTAGGCAAATTAATAACAGTCGCTCGGGTTAAGCCGCGCTTGCTTAGGTTGGTCCGTAGATGGGTGACCAGTGACTACCCTTTACTCACCGAGTTTCCTCCGTGGCCCGGAGAGCATGTTAATGTGATGGTCCCGGCTGTCATTTGACAGTCGTTACAGGTAGTAATAGGTAGAAAATCTGACAACCAGTTGCATTAAAGGGGTATGACATTTCCCAATAGTAATTGGGTTGTAGAGGTCGAATAAGCAGTCGCTCCATGTAAACTGCTAGTATTCAGCTGCATCAGGTTATACTGGAAACTGGCCAAAAAGGTTAGGCAGATGATGAACCCCTGCTAAACATTATTACACATAGGCCCCCATTGGCACTTATAAAACGTCGAGAAAAAGGTGCACAGTTCGGGTTGGTCGTTTCCTATGTAGAAGAACCGGCAAGAGACTCCATGGGTCATCATCATTTCAGCCAAAAGACGTCCACTGCTGGACATAGGCTTCCCCCAGGTGTCGCCAACTCCATGGGTACTCTGTCAAAATGGTTTGGTTTAACAGTTTTTTTTTATATATTCCAGACCCTACAATCAAAGCAAAGCTGGCGCCCTACGCTAAGCGTGTCCACGAGGCTGAGAACGTCCCCGTGGGTTCCACAGACAACACGATGCGGTTCGATGATTGCGTGTTTGGAGAGTGTACCATCGGAGACTTGCTGGTTGAGTCGCAGCTTGAGTTTGTGAGTATTTACTTTGTTGCCGAGCTGGTTATGAGCAGAGGTGGCCCAGTGGTGGCCGCCCCGACTTACGAGCAGTATAAGTCGTAGGTTTGAGCCGGAGCAGGCGCATTCATCATCATCATCATTATTATAGCCGAAAGACGTCCACTGCTGGACGTGGGCCTTCCCCAAGTGTCGCCACATTGACCAGTCCCGTGCGTCTCACATCCAGTGGAACCCCGCAACTAGTAAATATTTCACCACCACTGCTTTTAAAACGGTGAAGGAAACCTCGTGAGGAAACTGGCATTTCCTCGTACCAAAAACTCAAAGATATGTGACATCTATCAACTCGCACTGGGCCCACGTGGTAAATTACTGCATTTCCTCTATTATAGAGGAGGCCTCTGCGTCCCGGCAGTGGGAACTTTACAGGCAGATTATGCTAAGGTTACTATAACCGTTCACAGGTCTCCCCACCGCTGTATGAGTTAAAACCAAGGAACGATTAATCGGGTTAATAAATTATGTAGTTAGATTCATGTTTGATTAACCATTATACGGGTTAACCCATAAAATATATAGGTTAACCGTTTACATATTACTGATTAACCAGAACAAAAGAGACAAAGTACCGAGCGCGGCCTAACTCCGTAGCATTCTTGCATATTTTTGTGTACAATAAAAATGAACTCGTCTGTACGGTAACCAGTTATTATAGCTGACTTACAACAGGTTATCCCTTTAATCTAGGTTGTTTATCTAACCCGATTAACCTCTAAAGGGGTAACCTTTTAAGTTCTTAGTTAAAACTTAAACTGTGATAAAATCAACTGAAAATTGTGTTTCTTTTTTCAGGCAAAGAAGGCGGTACCATCATCCTCACATCACTATTTGTCATTTATTCAACGTGGCAACATCAAATCTTCAATAATGCAAGGAAGTTAGTACTTAATAATATATCTTTTATATTGTCACGAAATTACTTCGTTGACTCGACTCATCGACGCGCGACGTCATTGTTCTAGTGGTTGCAGGCACGATTGCTGTGCATGAGGTGCTAGGCACGATTCCCGGGTCGTTCTTAGTGTTATTGGGTTTTTCCGTTTGGAATTTCTCAGTAGCAGCCACGGAGTCTGGGTTTGTGCCCAATGGATGGCAATTAGACTTGCCTCCTATTACGTGGGTCTTAAACATAACCGGCATGTCCTAGAACCAACAAAATCGAAGACATGTGACAACTACCAACCTGCACTGGGCCTGCGTGGTGGACTATGACCCATTCCCTCTCTTATATAAGGTCCCATTAAAATAGGTGGACAAATTTTAACACAGCGTTCAGTATGTCTAACCAAAGATACCTAGGTATCTAAACAAAAAAAAAACATTAAATAAAGTGTTTTTTTTTTTACTTAAAATAATAAATTGCCGGCACTCTAGAACAAACTCATCCTTTATGAGTAGGTACTTAAATGCGTTTTTCTTATTATTATTTTTTACCATCGTCCTGGTGGTCTGAATGATTTCTAAAATTTTGTTCACCTATTTTAATGGGACCTTATATAGGAGGCCTAGAGCCCCAGCAGTGGGAACATTATATAACTGGCAAAACGTGGGTGTACTATTATAAAGTACACCTTTGCCAAACCCTTTGAGGATTACAGGCGTGCTGTTATAATACATCTTTTTACAATATGTTCTAACGTTTTCTTTTTTTTTTCAGTAATAACCGAAGGTTCGATATTCGAGCTGTTGCCGTTCAATGATCGCGTGGAGACGTACGAGCTGGAAGGCAAATATGTGCGGCAAGCTCTTGAGAGGAGCGTCAGCGATGCCTGGGCATATACTCCTTTTAAAGGACCCTGGTTGCTGCAGGTTGCTGGTAAGTGGTCTTGAATATAAACAGCCTATAACGTGAGTCGCATGGGTCCCTGGTAATCAAGGACACAAAGGGAATGAGATAGCAGATGAATTAGCCAGAAAAGGAGCAGATGAAACCTTTGTGGGACCAGAGCCCAGGTTACCGATCCCACATAATATAACAAAGGGAATCATCTATACCTATAGAATAACTACAAGAGAGTCAAATCAAAGATGGAATGCAATAGAAGGTTGTCGACAATCGAAAATCTTCTTAAAGTCATATGATGAAAAGAAATCCCACAAACTACTCAAAATAAGCAGGGGAAACATAAGACTAGTAGTAGGGATCGTAACAGGACACTGTGGACTCAATAGACACCTGACGATTATGAAAGTAAAGGAAGACCCCATATGCCCAGCATGTGGAGAAGCAGAAGAAACAAGTTTCCACCTTGTGGCTGAATGTACAATGTATGAGTTACTCAGATGGGAAATCCTAGGAACAGATGAGATTAATGAAGAGAAGCTTGCAGAAATCTCTACCGAACAACTGGTAAGCTTCTGCAAGGCAACAGGAAGATTCGCGATGGCGACCACCAGTAACCCATGAAGGGGATCCACCAAAATGAGGAACTGGGCGAAATAATCCACAACGAAAGGACTGATCGCCCGCCTGGTGTCTGCCGGCGTCCCCGAAGATAAATAGAATTGAATAGAACGTGAGGAGCACGTGGTTAAATAGCACCCAAAATAACAAAAACAGCCACTCGGATTGATCTTTAAACCTGAAGATCGATTTGAAGTCGTGTGAAGTTTGGCACATTTTTACAAAGAAGTGGCGAACCCCTACTCATTCTTTCATCTTTGACACGTTTTATTTTCATAAATTTTTATTAATTTGTTAAATTAAAAAGTACGTACCTATTCTATATTTTTCGATAAATCTAACAGCTGACGGACTACTTATTTTAAACAGAATCATATTTTTTTAAGTCAGGAATCATCCCTTTTTTACATAACGAGTTTCCTCCGTGCTTCGCACAGCACTTTAGACCGTTGCTTCCTGATGTCATTTGTGGGTCTTTGAAAGTCGTTAGAGGTAACCAGTTGCATAGTCTGATAACAAGGTAACGTGTTACCCAGTACTAAAGTGGGTTATAAAGGTCAGATAGACAGTTGCTCCACGTCAAAACTGGTATTCAACAGCGTCCAGTTAGACTACAAGGCGATCCCAATAGAGTTGGGAAAATTCTAGGCAGATGATGAAAATGATGCAAAAAAATTATTAAATAATTCAATAGAGACAGGAGATTTTTTTATTTATTTATTTATTAATAACCAACGTATATTTACAGTAACACCACACATACTAAGTTATAGGTTGAACAAAAAACAAAAAATAATAACAAAACTAAGAAAAAAAAACAATATTACAATAAAAATTAACAAAACATTTTAGCGGCAAAAGTTGAAGTCAAATAAAAATTAACAAAAAAATTGTTTAACCCGATGAGATAGTACTGGGAGTGGCAATGGACTCCAGGTATCGGGAAGTAGTGTTAAGGAGACTTAAGTTCTGTACTTGCAAAAATATCTAATGACTTCGTCATACATTAAAATGTTGTTGATGTGGGTAAGGGCTAGAAATAGTGGGCTGGTGATATAGCCTATGGATGATATGGCCGGATGATATAGCCTATTTTTCTTAATCATCATTATCATCATTCTGCATTGTGGGGTCGTTAGACCTTACTGCCCACACGATAAGAAGAAGAAGAATCATCATTCTTCTGCCCTTGTCCCAATTCATATGGCGTCAGCGCAGCAGGTCTTCTTCTTCCATACCTCGATTACTCGTCATCTCAGCAGTCACCTCCTTTCTAGCCATATCATCCTTCACACAGTCCATCCATCGTTTCTTTGGTCTTTCTCTACTCTTGTAGCCACAGAACAGAAAAAACAAGGTAGAAGCACAGATTACGTAGAAGTGATAAGTGACGAAATCTGTATCGGAACCCCTTGTAGACACACATACTACATTGTACATTCATACTATTTTTACAGGTGTTGAAGTGGTGTACAACATATCCCTCCCCGAAGGCCAGCGCATGACTTCCTGTGCAGTGCAGGTCGGTAAGGAAACTGTTCCGCTGGATGACACTGAAATCTACCTGGTCACAGCACCCGCCTATCTCTCTGATGGAGGAGATGGTTTCGCTGTAAGTATATCCTTGAATATTGAGCTATAAACAAAAACTGTAAAATAACCTAAGCTTACAACAGCCTAAAATATAGCATCAAACAGCTTCTCCTTAAGGCCCGCACTCTACCAAAGTGGAGACGAGCGGAGAGGAGAGGAGATGTCCGTCAGAGGCATCGGCCAATCACATTAGTTAAAATTTACATCTGGTCTTTCGCCCTTCCTGTGATTGGTCGAATTTGGCACCTCTCCGCTTTGGTGGAGTCCAGGCCTAACGCTGCCAAACGATAATATCCTACGGTTATGCTATCGGCCGGGCAAGAACACAATGTCAGACTGGCATGTTGCTGAGGGCTAAACCTAATAGCACGGCCCAACTTGGAGGTTTGAATCTGGATGTGTTCCCGCACCGTGTCCCCACTGCTATGTACACACTGGTGGGGACAAGAGTAAAGTCAAAACTATAAATTAGGGTGGGGCAAAAGGGAAAAAATTTAATTGTTTCAATCAATTCTCGCTGTCCTCACTAGTGAGGATGCTGCCTCCTATTATTTTAAACTCATATCCAAGTTTTAGGAGAACAAGAATAATTAAGAGTTATCACTCTTCATCATTACCCCAATATCTATAAACAAATTCTCATTCCAGATGTTCAAAAACAAGAAGAACTCAATAGACATCGGACGCGACCAGAAGATTCTAGAAGCCTACATCAGAGCTCACTCGCCTCTGAACATCAAACTTGACGGAAGAATAGTAGTTAACAGTTGACTGAATTCAAATTAATTAGAATTGAATACACAGAGGACGAAAATAATGGAAGGCCAAGGTTCACACTCGATCTCTTAATTTATGGCACCTGTCCCAACGCTGACGAGAAATCGTCGAGTTCTTCTATTTTCTTGCACAAGATACGATCGATCACTTTTTGACCTTATTTCTCAGTGCATACGGTTCAAAAGTGGTAAAAGATCAGTGAACTCGTAGTTTAATAGTTGTGGTCCCATGTAGAAGATAATTATTTGTATTATTACAATAGTCAATCGCCGAAGTGGCTCTATTTTCTCTCTCCACTAGTTTGTTGCAGTGACAATAAAGAAAAAAAGTTGCTCTTACTCTCCCTTGGCACTTATGCGCAAACGCGTGGTTCTGAGCAAGTAAGTGACCGTCGTACTCACGTGTTCACTCATACTCCTTGCCATCGCTAGCTCTACTTTATTCTCGTCTAAATCGGTGGTGGGACAGGTATCTTACTAAAAGCTAAAGAGGCTCACTATGCGTTTCAAATGAGAATAGGAATGGCGTCAAATCTGCCAAATCGATCGGTAAGGTCAGCAAAAAAGATCTGATTGGAAGTAAAAAAAATATTAACAAATAATTATAAAAATGGATTAGATTATTAAAACAGTACCTACATAAGCCAGATATTTCTAAGATTTAGTTTGAATCAACACTTCCACGTTCGTGTTTTCTCTATGCAAATAGTCTGATGTTAATCTTTGGTCAATACAACCGGTCATTTCTAAGATGGCGTACCTATGCTTCAACGATGACATTTGAAGTTGACATTCAGTAGATAATAACGATTAAAAATGAATAGTCGGAACCGGCTCAGTTGCCATATAAGGAGAAAAAAAAAACGATTAAAAATATTATTAACAATTTATTTGCGTAAGCAAAATATTATTCTAACCTTAGTATTCAAGTAACAGTCGACAGATAGAGGTCATTGACGTCACGACATGGCGCGAAGTCAGTCCTATTCTCATTTGAAACTCATTGTACAAGTATATTTAATGCGTTTTTATTTTATAGAGTGATGACCATAATTTGGTACTTTTATAGTTTTTCCTCTGTGGTATATTCTGACTTCAGGGCACAGTGTAGGCTTTGATGTTGTACGGTTACCTGGCACATAAGCCTCTTCTGAATGAATGGGCATAAGTGCCCAATGTGGGCAGTATAAAAGGTGTAAACGAATCCTACACGAAGCCATCCACCAATCATTCGGTAGGTACATCAAACTAAGAATCTCTACGTAGATATTTTTGCTGAGAATAGAATAACTTTTACCATTTACTGCCGGGGTTTTTCTTTCGAAATATCTTATTATGCCCAAATAGAAAGAAACCCTAACCATCAGTCATGGCCCACTGTTCACAGGAGGATCTTTAGGCACCTTATTTTAAATCTATCTACATTAAGATAAAGTATGATTTTAAATGTGATATTTTCATCTTTTCGTACAGAGATTTTCATGGAGTCGCTGTCAAACAGTGCCTTTAAACTATTTCTCTTCTTTAGCTACGAGTAAGATTTGCGGTTTCAAAATAACGGCATCTATCACAGATATACAGATAACGCAGGAGCACGTATATACTGTCGCAGCAAGCTAATGTATCGTTCAATAACTTCATTCTAGACGTATAAAGAACAAAAACGTAGTCTATTTAGTGTCAAGTTGCTGCCAATTAAGATGTCAATAGCGGTTATCGCCCTTTCCCTAATATCTCTTCGGTACGAACCAAAACAAAAGAACAATGTTTAAGTTTAAACTTTAATATATGTAGGTGGGTCAATGACTGTTATTGACATTTTAACTGGCAGCAACTATAGTCTATTTTTTTGTGTAGTAAATTGTTTGATACTAACTAAATAATGCTTATGACGTCATAGTAGGTAGTCAACAAGATCGTGATATTTGCGTTATCTAGGTGCATCTATATCTGTGATAAGTGCGTTTTTGAAAAAGATCGCGATCGATTCTCATCTCCTTCGTCTCGTGAAGTACCTACATTTGTCATTCAAAAAAATTATGTCTTGTTGTCTGTTGAGATACAGAGACCGAACCACTAATCTATAGAATCCATTTTCACTAAACACAGCCGTTTGATTGGGTATTACTGTTAACAAAGTAATGTTTGATTGGACGATGCAGCCTGATGCATTGGTGTAATTGGCTAGATCAGCTAAACTACGTTCTCTGATTGGCTATAATTTTTCAAGCTCTATCCGTTGGCGATTTGCTAAATGTTTAATTGTTCTTTCTTCAATGAATAATGTAAGCATTTTAGCTTTTAGGAATAATAAACTTAGTATACTTTGTAAGTGCAATTCTTTGTATAAGTTAAAGTACGTAAATCAAAATAATATGACTGTATCTCTTGTGTTTAAAAATCTTTTTCTTTTTAATTTTGGTGCCATTTTTTAGTCAATGCATGAAATTGTAATACCTAAATAGAATTTAATTTAAATGATTGTTTTTAAATTCATAATACTTGTTAATAAATAAACTTATTTGGAAAAAGACTATTGTTTATTTTGTTTGAGTACGGTACCTATGTTTAGTATTCCTTAGGAATCTCATATACTACGCGGCCTTGATCTCGACTTGTGGCATAACCAGACGCCATCTTCCAGAAAACTATTCGACCCAGTCGTGCGGCCAAACTTTCTTCCTAATTCTGGCCAAATGTCGCTTCTACAGTCAAAAGTCGTCGTCGTGGGCAGAGCTACGAGTTACAAGCTCAAACGAGTTACAAGCTCAAACGAGAAAGGTGAAGTTTGTGGAGGGAAGCAAAAATGAATCGGAATCCAAGGCGGTAATTTTTTATCTGGGCTTCTTCGAGCTTCATTGTCTTTGCGCTTTTCTGGTGGTTTCCACTGTTGATTCTAGCGCAAAAGAGTTGCAGAGGTTTGGGAATAGTGTGGTGGGGAGAATCCAATGAAAAAAAAATTTTTGGCGACACTTTTGTGTGACACTTGGGGAGGCTTTTGTCCAACAGTGATAAATGAGGATGATGATGATGAATAATACCGGCACGTTTCGGGCAGGGTATTTAAATTTTTTTTTTGTAAATATTCTCAAAGTCTAAACCGACACGCCACGCACCCGACCCGTCCTCAGTGTGAATGCGGGTTTGAACCCTAAGGCCGCAAATTCGGAGAGGCGGGGCGTGCAGCATGCACGCTCGAGTTGAATGAAATTTTTAAGAGCGAATGCTACCTCAGATTAGCAACCCTATTTGTGGTGGTTCAAATTTCGTTTGAAATACTGTTAGAATAAAGTTCTAATCAGTTTGCACTACAAAGCGGTTAGTAAGACGTAGGTCTACGTCTTTCGCTGCGGCCGAATAGTGCGAAATTAGTGTTGATTGGACTAAAAATTAAAACACTATGATTTTAGTATGTTGCTTGTAGAATTATTAGGCAAAAAAATCAGAACGATGACATGTATTTTAGTATGGTTTTTACTCGTTAAAAGGAGGTATCTTCGCGATTTTTTTCTATCGAGCAAAGTTAATTGTATTATGTTTTCACAACTATGTCACTAGCATTATATCCTGAAGAATACCATATATTTTTCTGATTTTGATTACTGCAGTGAATCATATACTTTTACGCATTATAAAACTCGCGTTTGAGGTAGTATGCTCTTAAAAATTCCATTTAACTCAAGCGTGCACGCTGCACGCCCCCCTCTCCGAATTTGCGGCCTAAACCATGGATTGACCTAAAATCACACTTCGCGAAAAGTGAAAAGTCAAGAAGGCCATCGCTCTGCAGTGGGACATCATCACCTTTCTGTTCTTATACTATTCTATTCGGTGTCGTCGCAACAAGTTTTCATCTTCCATTCAATAAGCTGGTTATCAAGCTACATAGCCTGGCCCACCGTCGCAAAGTCTGTCTGTCTGTCGGTCTTCTACAGACTGTACTTCGGAGAGTTTGCGCAAGAGCTCCACGAGCTGATCCCACCATCTCCCTTCTTCCATCGGGAGACTAGACGTACTGCAGGGTATCACCGATACCTAGTCGACATTCCACACATTCGAACGAAGCGCTTTGCTGGGTCCTATAATATGCGCACAGCCAAGGAGTGGAATTTCCTGCCTGCGTCGGTTTTTCCGAGTTCATATAACCCTCTGTTTATGTCACGAGTAAACAGGCTTCTACTGGGTAAGCTCGTTCCATCGTCGACATCATCTCTGCCCTTCGGGCAAGATTGAAGTCAAGAGTAAGCCCATTTACAATAAAAAAAAAAAGAAAAATCTTCCCTGTTAGACGTCACTGTGGCATGGACAGGCTTAAGCAAAACGATGTTTTAACCACTGGGCCATCACGACATCTACATGAAACACTGTGGTTTATGAAAGCTTAAACAGAGGACGGTGTACCTAATAGTACCACTCGTATTTCGCCAGTTATGTAATAGCCATCAATCGGGCACAAATACACACTCCGTTGCTGGTACTGACAATCGGGCACAAATACACACTCCGTTGCTGCTACTGACAATCGGGCACAAATACACACTCCGTTGCTGCTACTGACAATCGTGCACAAATACACACTCCGTTGCTGCTACTGACAATCGTGCACAAATACACACTCCGTTGCTGCTACTGACAATCGGGCACAATTAATACACACTCCGTTGCTGCTACTGACAATCAGGCACAAATACACCGTTGCTGCTACTGACAATCGGGCACAAATACACACTCCGTTGCTGCTACTGACAATCGGGCACAAATACACACTCCGTTGCTGCTACTGACAATCGGGCACAAATACATACTCGGTTGCTGCTACTGACAATCGGGCACAAATACACACTCCGTTGCTGCTACTGACAAATTCCTGATGGAAAAACCCAATATCACTTTGCATAACCAGCCTATGCTCAGCTGTGGACGTCTTTTGAAATGTTGATGTTGAACCAGAGAATTGAACCCAGGACCTCAGGCTAGCAGTTGCTCTTGCGACCACTAGCCCAACGAAGCAGTCATCCAGGGTTGTGATGAATATCCTAATTTCACACATTTTTTCAAAAGAGAACACGGAGTGTACCTACCTAAAAAACATTTTTTATGGGACCAAATGGCAACTATTCCGCATCAAATTATGGAAGATCACGTAAATCGAATCATAAATCTCAGCGTAATTCAATACATAAACAAAATTACCAATCAAATTGAGAACCTCCTCCTTTTTGAAAGTCGGTTAATAAATAATAATAATATTCCACAACTATCACACAACGCCATCTAGTCCCAAGCTAAGATGTAATAAAGTATGCCTTTAGTTCCTTAACTACATTTTATTTTATCGCAGTGCTTTGTTTTATTTAATTCCTTTACAAGGATGATAAGGATTTATCCTATATCTCAGTATTTGCTGAAATTAATTCGGTTCGTCCATTGTTTGCCAGGGAAACTGTTTTCATTTTAGATGGTTTAATTTTAGTCTTTTATGAGCTCTAAGCTTAAAGTGTTAAAAAGATTAAAAAAATGAATATAAATCAAGCATCGTTTTACTAGATCGAAAATAGAGCCTTATACTTTAGTCTTATATACACTAGCTGATGCCCACGGCTTCACCCGCGTGGTAATTCGTACCTTTATCGAGAACCACTCTATCCATAGGTGAAAACAGCATGAAAATCGGCGCAGTAGATTTTGAGTTTATTGCGAACAGACAGACAGACGTGGCGGAGGACTTTGTTTTTATAAGATGTAGTGATTGTCGTTAGGTCACAATCAGGCAACTAACGTATTCTCACAGTGACTTAGAGATTGTAGAGGAATCCGAATTTAAGAAGGTTGTAAGAGCACGCCGATAAGTCACCAGGATCCGAATCGACAAGGCGCATCGCATGAGACCGCAATTCAGCATACAAGTAAAAACTAAGAATGGTCATCATTCTCCTGTCCTTAACCCAATACTGCCGTCCTATTACTAGAAAGCAGTTAACCGACAAATGTTTAATTTTTACTTTTTGATACAACGTGATAGAGTTTGAAATTCTGTATCTTTCTGTCTAAGAAACATTTTTATAATATGAATAGTTTCAGAGATACAAAAACTATGATGATTCCTTCACTTGAAAGCGGCTAACCCGCACTTCTTCGCTAAATAGACGTTAAAATACCTTAACTGCCGGATTTGTCTGTAGTTGTCTGGTCTTTTACTTAACTACAAACACGTTATCTCACTTTTCTTGACTATAAAGAAGCAAAAGGACTATAACTACTTTGTAGTTTAGTTTTTTCTTATGCATATGTTTTAAAAAGCTAGCTTAAATGCAGTTATCCGCCTTTAACGGCTGTTTAGCTAAATATTTAATATTTTACTTGAAAATACTTCGTGGTTGTTTGATGAAAACGGTGGAAAAAAAAAATTTATGCTTAGCTACAAAGCAGTTAAGCCCCATTACTTAGCTAAAAGGCAGTTTGCCGACTCTCGCACTTGATTCACTACGGGGTATTTCAAGCCTTATTCCAGGTCATGGTCTACCAATGTGTCACATTTCTATTAAATCGGATAAGATTTAGAGGCGTGACGGAAGAATAAATGCCCTCAATCAAAAATATCAAACTTAAAGACAAATACAAACAAGCTATTCAGTTGATTTCACCCACAACGACTGCATTTTATGTTTTTTGTAGTAGTTTAGGTGTACTACTTTTTCATATGCTCTCAAATTAGTAGCATTTCCAACTTTGGACGAAAAACTTTGTTAAAAAGCGGTCATGTCAGGACACCTTTGAAGATTCTTAGTTATAGTTGTAGGTTTTCTAGGTTTAAGGTCATCGCGTTTTAATCTATCAAAAAGTTACAAATGACAAAGTCGTAAGACGAATGTGAAAGAAGAAATGGCTAAGACCGCAAGTGCATGCAGACCATCAAACAAAGAAAGGTTGCTTAGCTCGGAGTGCTCGGACCCGTTATATATAGTAGTGGCAGTTGAGATTTATTGCAATAAATTATAATGGCAAAGTACCTAGTGGGAAAACGCCGTCGGTCGGAGGAAAACGTCTTGGCTGACAAACATTTTCGAATGAACCGTAATCAGGAACGTTGCTGAGCTGTTCCATCTCGCAAAAGAGAAGTGGAGATATTCCTGGCTAACTTTGAGTAAAGGCAGCAAAATAAGTAGAATTCTGAGCATCTTTGAAATGTAAAAACTGGCCGACACAGTCCCATTCAGAGTTAAAGATACGCTTAGTCTCTCATCGTGATTTGAGATTTGAGACGTCACACAATAACTTGAGATCATGAGAACGAAAAACTTTGGGTTATAGTTTTACACATGCTACTGCTGAACCTCAACTCTCTGATTTATTGCGTCGAGATTCCCTTTGAACGTGATGCTGCTGCCTATTTCTGTACTGTTGTTGTTACTTTTAACTGGAGCTGATTAGAATATTATGAGCTGGTTGTCTACGTTCATTGCCTTTACATGACGTCTAATAAATGGTCAAACGTTTCCCTAGTTCATAGTGACCCCAACCTATTTAAGTTGCGAGTTAATAACTAAGCTTGTTCTGGGTTAGCACGTTCCATCGTCAACCTCGTCTCAGTCCTCAGAGCAAGAATAGGCCCATTTTTTACATTAGTGACATAAATAAACATATGCATATACTAGACTAAAATAAAACCGTGGGGCACGTCAATTTCAACGATTGTAGACAATTGACGTGCCCCGCGGTTTTATTTTAGTCTAGTCTATGCATATGTTTATAATTCCCACGACTGTATCTATTTTATTATTTTTTGGTTTATAGTACATTTATCTTAAACATTGCAATGTATGTTTAACATAAAACCGTTTAACTTAAAAAGTTTTTTTTACCTATTTTTATTTTCTAGTTTTTAGTTTTTATTTCGCATTCTGTTTAATTCATTTAATTCATTACCTTTCATTTGATACCCATTTTGATGGGATTGATAAAACCTAAGTTATCCGCCATTTTGTAGAGGCCGCCATCTTGGATTTTAATTTTATATAGTACATTGTATTATACTGGTTGAGCACTTTCATTTGATACCCATATTGATGGGATCGATAAAACCTACGTTATCCGCCATTTTGTAGCGGCCGCCATCTTGTATTTCAATTTTTTATAGTATATTGTATTCTGCTTGTTGAGCCCTTTCATTTGATACCCATATTGATTGGATTGATAAAACCTACGTTATCCGCCATTTTGTAGCGGCCGCCATCTTGGATTTAAATTTTTATAGTATATTGTATTCTGCTTATTGAGCCCTTTCATTTGATACCTATATTGATGGGATTAATAAAACATAAATTATCCGCCATTTTGTAGCGGCGGCCATCTTGAATTTAAAATGATAATGAATAAACATAATTATAATGAATAAATATACTCACGCACACACATACACACACACACACATTACTCACGCACACACATACACACACAACACAATCACACTTCACGCACTAACAAACACATCCATTTAATTTAATTTTTTATTTTTGTTTAGTTATAACTTGTTTTGTCGTTAAATTTTTTATTTTTTCTTACAATAGTCCTACATGTTCTACAATAATGATAAGTCAGTCTCGGCGAAGGGGGCCAGGAGTCCATAGCACAGGGTATCCTAGTTTGGGTTCCTGACTCCCACAATCCTCTGTACCTCCAATAATATTGTTACACCTCTATACTGTATTTTTGTACTTTGTGGGAGAAATAAATGTTATTATTATATTATTATTATTATTATAATTGTATTGTCACCAAAATCCAAAGTGTATACAAAATTTCAGATTAATCGCTCGACAGGAAGAGGGTGAAATTTGAATTACTAAATTTGACCCAAGAATAATAAATAAAACAAACGGGGTGAGCTAAAATAAAACCGTTTAAAAAAATTACGTGCATCTTAAAACAAATCGTCTTCCGTTAGACGTTTCAGAATAGGGTAGTTGACAAAAAAAATGTAATTAGTCCGTCAGATAGATTTCCAAATTTTTTTTTTTTTTTTTTTTACTTTTCCCCACACTAGGCATTTCTCCTGTATCGTGGGTGCGTTCACAAACATTATTAAACTCACATACACAAATACCCAGACCCGGAACAACTATCTGTAGGTCTTACAAATATTTGTTCCTTGCGGGGATCGAACCCGCGACACGCAGCGCAGCAGTCCATTGCTTGAGCCACTACGCCAAACGTGGCCGTCCAATTATTTTTTTTTCACGTAAACAATAAATGAAGACACATACACTGCTTCAAAAAGTCGCGCGACGTCACAGTTTGGTACATTTTTACCAGAAAGTTACGTCACCAGCCCCCACTCACGATCTTTGACACGTTTTAATGAGTTAATTACGTCAATTTTTATTAATTTGATAAAACAAAAAACTCGTATACAATATTTTTCGATAATCTAACAGACGGACTAAACAACATGTTTTTAGTCAGTCAACTACCCTCAGGTTCCGTTTTTCCATACTTCTATATACTCGTCATCTCAGCAATAACTTCCTTCCTATAGCCATATCATCAAAATTAACGTTAAGTTGATGAAGCAAAAATTCCGCTCAAACTAAAATCTCCGTATTCCGTAAATTATTACAGAATCTGCGTCCACAGTATTTAGCAAGCACACGCTTATAAGTTCAACGCGTAACCCACATCGCCTTTATTATCAGAAAAAACCAGACACGTGCGGAACACAAACACACAGTGAAGGGTTCCGTTGTAGGGATAAATTATTAAATATTTCATCCGAGAATAAAATAGCATTTGCATTTTAAAAAACATGTACTTTATGTGAATGGGAAAACCTGTTCTAAAAGATTTGGTAAACTACATATTACAAGTTAACTTGTAAAGCTTACAATACTGATGCGTATAACCTGCAGAAGTTGTAAATTTCCGCTAAAAATCACACGCGGATTGAGCCTAGATTATTAGAGCAATCTAGGCTGTAATTGCTGATTCTGTCATAAGAAGTTGAAGGCAAAAAAATACGCAATCGGGAAGAAAGGCACAGGAGATCGTTCAATTCATTAATTGTACCCATTGTACCACATACCTTGACCAGCGATCACAAGCGCGCGCAGGCGACGGCCACGTGTCCGCTTTCGGGATGAACAGCTCACAGGTCTTTTCTGGATACACTATGCTGGCCAGCAGTACACAACACACTAACATAGGTCTGGGGTAGGCTGATAACAGTTTATATAGGTTCAGTTAAGGGGTTTTAGGGCGCGATGGGACTAATTAGTGTCACACATAGCATGCGCACCCACACGATCCCAAGGTTAGAGCTTGACTCCCTATGACAGCGCGGCGCGGCATGGCGCGCGCGCTGCAAGGCACGAGGAAATCACCGAATCAACGAAATATGGCACAGATTAAATAAACGAGAACAGTAAACCAATGCCTTTCAATCGCCATTAGGTGATGTAGAAAAAATATAAAAAAAAAAACTATAAGTTACGAAGCGTAACTACATACATAACTGTAATCATTTTGTGTTTGGATAATAACGGTTACTGATACTATAAGGGCATTATTATTATGTACTTATTTCTATCGCCAAACCACCAAAAATACCATTTTGCTGGTAGACAAATATTAACTGTATGTTTACCAATCTGAGCCATGAAAGGAAAATTCTTATAATGTAAACCCATGCCAAATTAAAGCTTTCTGTCATACACAGAAAGACGCACGGCCATGTCAAAACTATAAGGCTTCCTCATTGACTTCGGAACCCCAAAAAGCAAAAAATAAAGCCACGTGCCATCAAAAACGCTGGCCATTACCGTAAAAAAGAATCTTTTTCCCCTTTCTAAAAGGCCTGTTTCAGTTTTTTCACACAAACGGAGGGCACGGGCGTACCCTCGTATATTTATGCAAAAATACAAAAAACTCCATCTGGTAAATGGCGAGTGTCGCAGGTCTAATGAGAGTGAAGACGCATCCATATTTGACACCTTTGCCCATTGTGTGTTTTGAGAAAACTGGCGAGGACTGAAAAATAGGCTTCGGTGAGACGGAATTTTTGGGTCACTGTGATGAGGTGTGTGATAGTGTTAATCGCAGAACGGAAGGTGTGTGATAGTGATTATCCTGTTCTTTCTGTTCTGTGGGGATAATCAATGCTGATGAGAAATGTGAGTTGATGCAAAATTAAGTCCGTCTCTATCGACAGGATAATTATTAATTTATTCTCAAAAAGTGATCTATAGTAGTTTATGCGACTGTGCATAATGAAGGGCATTACGTATAGTTGCATACACTACTTTATCTACCCAAATATCATTAACTCTCTCTAATGCGTTCAAAAATCATAGGCAATGACCAGCATTACCAACCAGCAGAAATAAACAGAACTGTAATGAGCTCATAACCTACTGAAAACAGTAGGTTATGAGTTTAAATTTGGAACAGGTGTCAAATTCAAGTGAGTGTGCTATTCTAGTATCTACATTAAAACAGATACCTATCGATACGAAACCCCAATTCAGTATGATTTTAATTATAAATCGCACGACATTTTGATCTCGAGTGACACAAGAATAGTGACTTTGTTCGTTTGCTTAATATTTAAAAAAAATTACAGATATCCGAAACGCCGCCATCTCGAGCTGTCATTTTGTTCGTTAGCTTTTTATTTCCAGTTACGAGTAGAAAAATTTTCTGATAGATTCTTTATTTCTGTCGAAAATGAGTGATAGTGACTCAGAAATTGACATGAACACTCCGCCAGATATCGTAAATGCAGCGACGAATGCAACTAATAACCTGTTTATTTTTTATTGCATTACACTGATAACAATGCTGGTAATTTCCCTATGGTTCCTGAACCCATCATAGAGCCCTTATGATATTTGGGTAGATAAAGTAGTGTATGCAACTATACATAATTAGGCATTACAACACTCGTGTGATGGTATTAAGAAACTCGCCTTCGGCTCGTTTCTTAAACCCACACTTGTGTTGTAATGCCCTTCATTATGCACAGTCGCATAAACTACTACTAATTACATAAATCGGACCAGTAAACGCGGAGATAAATACCTACACAAGTAACACATATGAAAAATACAGTCGAATTAAGAACCACCTCCTTTTTAGAAATCGGTTAAAAATACGCCATTGTTCCAATAGAGGGTAGGCAGAAACTACAGAACGCCACCGTTTATTGCCCGTGGTCCACCTGCGTAGTCCACCTCACCTGCTACGATCCTGATCCTTTCACCTAGTCCAGATTCACTGCCCTTTGTACTGACATACATCTAGATATAAGTACAAAATCATTATCATTCACAGCCCGATTTCACCCACTGCTGAGCATACCTCTTTACTTGTGCCAAGATCCATGTCCATGTGGCAACGATGTCGTCTGCCCAATAGTGCCCAACTCGCCGCCAGACGCTTCACACACACACACTCCACCACTCTACACACACACACACACACACACAAACACACACACACACACACACTTACACACAACACTTCACACTTACACTTCTCCTTCTAGTCCTTGGATGCGACTCGGTCACAGCTTTACTACACCTGCCTAAGGCCCGTAATCCACCAAAGCGGAGACGAGCAGAGCGGAGAGGAGATGTGCCAAATTCGACCAATCACAAGAAGGGCGAAAGACCAGATGTAAATTTTAACTAATGTGATTGGCCGATTTCCGCACATCTCCTCTCGTCTCCGCTCCTCTCCGCTTTGGTGGATTACGGGCCTTATCATGGTCAAGCCAAATTTCCAGCACAATTCAATAAAAGTTCAATAGAAATGATCGCTTTACCTCTACCTCAACTAATATCTATTCAAAACGCCTTAAGAACAAAGTGCCCCTAATTAACTGCCTATGTGGAATGATAAACACAAGTTTCATGAGGCACCTCTCGCCAGTTAATTTCTTAAGAATTTTCATTTTCAAGCATAGTCCGTAGTGCGGGACTCGTAAAAATCCACACTTCCTTCTAAAATTTAATTATATGTTGCAATAAAGAACAGTTCTGTCCATGAATTGCAGAAACGAGATTGGATACGGCACTGTTGGCGCAGTGACTGAGCGATTGGACTGCTGCGAAAGACGGCACGGTTGTCTCAGTGCCTTTGGCTGCTGCGTTTTATCTCGCGGGTTCTATCTACGCATGGAATAACTATTTGTATGGCCTGCAAATAGTTTTCTGGGTCTGGGCGTTTCCTTTGTGTATGTTATTTAAAAAAAAAACGCCACAATAAATTACTTCTCCTTTCCTGACGGCTTAAACACCCTGAGTGTTTAAGCCGCAGGGAGTGGGCAGAACACTGTCGCTTCCACGGGCAAGTGCCACATAAACGCACCAATAGTGCTTAAGTGGAAACATAGTTTTAAGGTTCCATCATTTACTAACAAAAATGTTAGTCTTTAAGGTGTATATCTATGGGCCAAAGTTGCCTGAAAATAAATATGTGTTGTTGTTGTATGATAAAGCCAATCAATCGCTGTTCAATGAAAACGCTATTGTAGATCAGATGGCATCATTTGCGCCTGATGAGGTTTTCTTATAAGCCAGTCGTCCTGCTGCGACTCGTAGTACCTAGATTAGTCGATAGTTCAAATATCAAATACTTTCGGCCCTAAATTTGGAGACGAGATTGCCACTTTCAGAAGCGTCTATCAGCTACTGTGATGTGCAAGCAACACAATACGCAGGACACTATAGCAAGTGTGCCATCGTTTGTCGGGCAACACCACACTCCAGGACAGAGTCATTGTACGAATATCTTCACCTGAACAGGTTTTCTTTGTTTCGGCCAACCAGAGTCGTAGCATTGATCATATGGACCTATAGGTCCAAGTAGAAATATTGTATCACATCTTCCATCCTTCTATACTCCAAGCTATCTAATGTCACCTTATTATTTTTTATTCGCGCTATGAGGACGTGGCTGGCAACAATTTCTCTTAACGCTCTTCGCTATGAATTTTGTAGAAAGTATGAACATTGCATTCATGTTTTTAAAAGGAGTCTGTTTTGGCTGATGTCTTAGATTTCAACATTACACGAAATTATACACTGTAGGGTTGAGTCTATTTTCTATTTTTGTTTTGGTATTAATTTTGTTGTGATTTGTATTTTTTTCATTAGGTCCTGGTACACACGGCTACACATCAAGCTATACAAAACCAGTTAATCTTGGCCTCACTTTACTAGATTTTTTCGCACAATGAACGATCAGATTATACTGGTTTTGTATGGCTTGATGTGTAGCCGTGTGTACATCATCATATCACATCACGCCTGTAATCCCTGATGAGTGAAGCAGAGGTATACCTATTAGTGGACACACGTTTGAAGATGAAGGTAGCATGTATGAATGTATCCTACGGAAGCAAGATGCTCTCGAACAATAACGACATGCGATGCTCATAATTATGGAGTTTCAAAGAATAATGTTCTGAACAGCTTGACCCAAACTCGTAATTTGTAGTTACAAATTTTACAATAGTACATTGTTACCTTAGGGGTGAAAGGAACTTATTTAGTCCCCGAGACGGGGTTTGGCGCCTGAGCGCAGCGAGGGCGCTAATAGTTCGAGGGACTAAATAAGTCTTTAACCCGAGGTAAACACTGTGCTTTTCATTACGAATACAAGGAAAGTTGATGGGAATAGGCTTGCGCCCAATTACCTAAATCGAAAGAAAGAAGAAAGAAAAAACAAATTGACAAAAAAAAGTAAACATAAGAGAAACACTTAAAATCGGTTAAATCTAATCGGTGCATGGCAATAGGCTTGCTCCCAATTACCTAAATCGGTGGATGGCAATAGGCTTGCTCATCATTAGATTGGTTGATGCCAATTGGCTTGCTCCTAATTACATTTATTGATGGCAATAGGCTTGCACCTAATCACATCAGTTGGTGGCAATAGGCTTGCTCCTAATTACATTGGTTGATGGCAATAGGCTTGCTCCCAATTACATCAAATAATTTGACAGTTGTCAGTAGAAAGCGATTCTCCCTAGGGCTGAAAAGTAGTACTTTCAACCCGCTCCGCAGGCATGTCATGACCTACTTTCAGAGTATGAGTAATGAAAAATATATTTAGCACTATAAACCTATTACAAAAATCAAGTCCTCCGCCGCGTCTGTCTGTCTGTTCGGAATAAACTCAAAAACTACTTTCATGCTGTTTTCACCAATGGATAGAGTCTGTGGTTCTCGAGGAAGGTGTTATAAAATATAATTTGACCGACATCCACACACGAAACCGCGGGCATCAGCTAGTGAAAGATAAAATATTATTTTTGACAAATAAGATAACAATTCTAGTTAACCATTAGAAATGGGTTTTTCATTACTCATACTCTGAAAGTAGGTCAGAACATGCCTGCGGAGCGGGTTGAAAGTAGGTACTACTTTTCAGCCCTAGGGAGAATCGCTTTCTACTGACAGCTGTCAAATTATTTGTTGTAATTGGGAGCAAACCTATTGCCATCAACCAATGTAATTAGGAGCAAGCCTTTAATTGCCACCAACCGATGTGATTAGGAGCAAGCCTATTACCATCAATAAATGTAATTATGAGCAAGCCTATTGCCATCAACTGATGTAATTGGGACCAAGCCTTAATAGGCTTGGTCCCAATTACATCAGTTGATGGCAATCAACTATTGCCACTATACTATCAATTACACTATACTATCAATTACATTCTTTGATGGTAATCCATCAAAGAATGTAATTAGGAGCAAGTCTATTGCCATCAACTGATGTAATTGGGGGCAAGCCTATTGCCATCAACCGATGTAATTAGGAGCAAGCCTATTGCCATCGACCGATATAATTAGGAGCTAGCCTATTGCCATCAACTGACGTAATTGGGGGCAAGCCTATTGCCATCAACCAAATTAATTAGGAGCAAGCCTATTGCCATCAACCAATGTAATTAGGAGCAAGCCTATTGCCATCAACTGATGTAATTAGGATCAAGCCTAATTGCCATCAACTAATCTAATTAGGATCAAGCCTATTGCCATCAACTAATCTAATTAGGAGCAAGCCTATTGCCATCAACCGATGTAATTAGGAGCAAAGTCTATTCACCGATTTAGGTAATTGGGGGCAAGCCTATTCCCATCAAGTTTCCTTGTATTCGTAATGAAAAGCACAGTGTTTACCTCGGGTTACAGACTTATTTAGTCCCTCGAACTATTAACGCCCTCGCTGCGCTCAGGCGCCAAACCCCGACTCGGGACAAAATAAGTTCCTTTCACCCCTATGGTAACAATGTACTATTTATGCAGTTCTTATTTATTATACGTATGCAATGAACTTAATGCAGTGGTTTTTACCCCAAAGCGTCTCTTGTTTCTGAAAGCACTATATCCTTTGTGATATCACCACAGCCCTCTGTGTGTAAAAGAAAATGTTTTGTAAATGTATAAAATTAAGTTACATGGACAGTGCAGACGAGAATGAGCTTTTTATTTTAAGTGTTATTTAATTATGACTTTGCAGTTTTTAAAAATAAATAAATGTGAGCATTTTTCTTCTAGTTCTCTACGCTTTAAAATGAATTGAGTTTTATTTTTATTGCACGTAACCTTTAGTATTTATCCAAAATAAAAGTAGTCTATATTAGACCATAGAAGATCAGTTATCCAGTAAAAGTCCTATCAATATTGGTGCAGTCGTTTTGAAAATTAACCGGAACAAACAGATAGGCACTTAAACATGCTGTCAACAGAAAAGTATTGTATACCTTGTATTATGCACTGGCTGACTCAGTGATTGAATATGGGTTGGGTGGATATGGGTTTACGTTCCCTACACATATAAATAAAATCAAAATGTTGCAGATAAGGCTACTTAAACTACTTGTAGATGAAAAAACAAAAAAAAGTTTGAATAAAAATTATGAGAAACTCTTTAAAATTTGTAAAATACTCCCGGTTAATTTAAAAAGTAACGTAAAAATCTTAACTGAACAATTTAATAATGAACTTCACAAGAAGGAACGTAAACATATGTACCCAACTCGTTTGTCTAAAAAGAAGACGCTTGTTGTTCCTAAAGTCACAAACTACTTTGGTATGCGCACAAGAAAGTATGTAGTACCATCGTTAGTGAATAAGTTACCCCCACAGTTGATATCGAATGTCAAATATAAACACCAACTTAAAAAGGTTCTTAAAAAACACTACCTGTCATTATGTCCATAGCCATTTTTCATAACTTAATACTGTAAACTCACCTTCTTTTGTTTTTTCTTAGTTATTTTGTAATTAAGATCGAAATTTGTCATAATCATATTATTGTGAAACGAGAATAACTGCCGACAAACTGTTTTACAGTTTGGCAGACTTTATAAATTGTATTGGGAAACAGATTTTGAATAAATGAATAAAAAAAAAAAAAAAAAAAAACAAAAGATTAAAATAAAAGTGGTTTTCGGTTTTGGTTTAAAGAAACTTTATTCTCAAAAAACATAAGTCACTTACTTGAGAACAATACTTAAAATATAGATTACAATAAGTTCGTCATCAGTATTACAACTTAATAGTTAAGTACCCATACAATGCATTCATTTCTCCAGAAGTGATCGATCCGCAATTATGTGCTGGCTAAGTTGAATTTTGAATGCATTGAAAGTATACATTTCATAAACAGGACGGTATTTTTTATAAAGCTGTGCTCCTTCAAAAGTTAGCATTTTTTTGCCATAGTTAGTTCTTGTTTTCGGTAAAACTAGCAAGCTTGCTCGCCTTGTACTGCGTTGACTAACAACGACTAACTGGTTTTATTCTAAGTACCTACCGCAGTAGGTAGTCACTTTGATTTTGGTTATTTGAATACATCAATTTTGACTGGTTTAGCATGTTAAAGACAAATCTTAAGCTTCATCAACGCCCAAAGATAAAAAAGAGACACTTTTTCACTCCTCGATGTTGAAACATCTTATTTCATTTGTTAACTCAAGCGTGTGACTTCCTCCTATGAGCTACATTCTTAAGTCACACGCTTGGTCACTTCCATATTCATTGACTATTCAATGACTAAGGAAGTTAGCTCGTCTGTCATGACCTAGATCATAATAATATAGCACGTTTCTCCCGATAACTCACTATCAGTGGGTTATCAGCTTCCATGAGTCAAAAATATAAAGATTTTTTTTTCGCTTTACCTTGGACGTCTCCGTTTCCATTTTGTTTTTTCCTTCAAACAGACGTGCTCTGTAAGTGCAATACTGCACTATTACAGGATAATATGTTAAACTTGGTAAATACATTATTTATTTAAGAATCGAAAAAGTTAAAGGCAGTGGTCTGTCATCGTATGGACATTGTGATAAGGAAGGTTGAAACGTTTGTGACTAAAATAATGATGGATTTGAATGTTGATGGAGAAGGAGTGGAAGGCTACAGAAAACATGGATGGATCGTGTGAGGAACGTTATGAAAGAGAAAGAAGTGAATGAAGAATGTAAGAGGAGAACGTATTTTTTTGACTCCAAGTAGAATGGGACGAAGCCAGGAATATGATGATGACTGATAATTTAATAAGTTTGTTGAAGTGTACATACAAGGACAGCGAGTCGTCGCAGCATAAATTATTATTATCAGTAATTTGTGTCCCCTGCAGGGCAAAAGCCCCCCTTCCCTTTTTCCACCTATCCCTATCTAGTACTCCGGTTTGCCAATCCCTGCGAAAGGAATCCAGTTCGTCCCGGCATCTCCATCTGGGCCTGCTACGTTGTCGTTTACTGCTGTTGGGGACCCATTGCGTGGTTGTTTTGACCCACAGCTCGAAAAAAAATCTTTTATTTGTTTTCTCCACTCCTGAATCGGCAACCCGCATGTACCTTGATAGGGTGCGCCAAAGTTCACCTAAAATTTCAACTCCGATAATTGGAAATCCGAAAATGTTCTTCCTAACATTTTTCATCCTAACAATCGCAATTCCTAACTACTCTGTCTCTAATGTTTTAATTCCGAAGCATTCAACTTCATAATGTCCGTAGCAATAAACATCTATTACACTATTATTTGTTTTCCTATATTTTCTCAACATAACCATCTTTTACACTATTATTCAAAGTCATATCTTTTTTGTTTATATTACTTTTTATTCATAATAATCAGTATTATAAAAGGTCCCATTAAAATAGGTGGGCAAAATTTTAGAAATCATTCAGACCGCTAAAATAAGGACAATAGTAAAAAAAATATAAGAAAAAGACATTAAAATACCTACTTTTATAGGATGAGTTTGTTCTAGAGTGCCGGCAATTTATTATTTTAAGTCAAAATAAAATCACTTTATTTAGTGTTT
The DNA here is from genome assembly GCA_949775195.1 of Diarsia dahlii. Classification (NCBI taxonomy): domain Eukaryota; kingdom Metazoa; phylum Arthropoda; class Insecta; order Lepidoptera; family Noctuidae; genus Diarsia; species Diarsia dahlii. The sequence continues at coordinate 4,471,939 of OX459210.1, read as the reverse complement.
TTTAGTGTTTTTTTTTTTTGTTTTTATGTCTTTAGTTAGGCTTACTAAACGCTGGGTTACAATTTGTCCACCTATTTTAAAGGGACCTTATATACTATGCAAAGATATCCTATAGGTTAGGTTAGGTTAGAACTGTGACCAACTAAGCGCGAGCCGAGCGAGCGAAGCGAGCGGTGCCGCGGCAGCGGCCGGCGAGCGCTACCTCGAAATTGGTCGCGAAATTTTTCTAATTATTTTTTTCTAAGTGCCCCCAAGACGACACTCTGACCTGAATTTCATTCATTTATTTCATTTCAAGACAAAAATCAGTGAAACGACCTTTAATCATTCAAAACAGTTGTACGAGTGAAAATCATATGGTAATTATGTTTAGGAATAAAAGCGTTAGGATAAAAAACAGTAGGAGTTTAAATATATTTACACTAATGATATTATGAATTACAATTTTCGGAAACATGAGTGTTATGAACATCGTCGGTAGCACTACAAATAGTATGAATGAAAACTTTAGGATGAAAAATTTTAGGAAGAGTGATCATTCGGATTACAAATCGTTAGGAAGAACAATTTCGGGTAAAGAACTTTAGGTGAGCCAATATGGACCCACCTTGATAAGCACCTCATGGTTAAGTGACAAAAGACTCTTTGTCACAATTAAATTACTATCAAACTGAATCCGTGATGTTATTACAATTTAGACTCATAACGTTTTTAATTGTCTAGTCTCAAGGTCGAAATGTTGATTTCTTTTCCAAATGATAACGGTGTACGTGACATTGGACTCTAAGTGGTGTGGACTCGACCAAGCGTGAAACGTTCTATCCCTTTTTTTTGGTAGGTGGAAAATCATCGAATAACCCCCCCCCCCGCTCTTGGGCAGAGCGAAGGGGAGTGTGAGACTTATACTGACTAAAAACCAAACCCATGTTCCTTCTTCGCCCTTGTGTCGGAGCCGCGGTAACCTTTCGATATCCACAGCCCCGACGGGAAACGTTCTATACCTTAGGCTTTTTACACGACTGCCCCAAAAAAAGTTTTTTTTTTTTGGTGGGTGATAAATCATCAAATGACTCCTCCGGCTGCAGGGAGTGTCAGACTTCTACTGATTAAAAACCTTTCGTGTTGCTTCTTAGCCCTTGGTGTTCCGGGGCCGCGGTATCTCTATCGAACAACTCGCAGCCTCGGCAGGCGTCGACCCTTGCCCTTGCCCCTTCAACTATACCTTAGCCTGAGTATTGGTATGGGCCCAGTCATTTTCAACAAAATACCCAACATTATTAAAGATACTAACATCATTGTTGGTTGGAAAATGTTACTATTCCATAAAATAATGAGTTTCTGAATGACACTGACATATAATGTAAAGTACATAAATAATCAAAATGAGTCATAATTTAATAATAAATAGGTTTTAAGTAGTTATAAACATTATCAACATAACATGTTGATACTGTTTATAACTACTGACACTGACATTATATGTCAGTGTCAGTAGTTATAAACAGTATCAACAGTATCGACACTGACATTATATGTCAGTGTCAGTAGTTATAAACAGTATCAACATGTTATGTTGATAATGTTTATAACTACTTAAAACCTATTTATTATTAAATTATGACTCATTTTGATTATTTATGTACTTTTAGATTTGATTGGAGATATTTTTCTGTTTATAACTACTGACACTGACATATAATGTCAGTGTCAGTAGTTATAAACAGTATCAACATGTTATGTTGATAATGTTTATAACTACTTAAAACCTATTTATTATTAAATTATGACTCATTTTGATTATTTATGTACTTTTAGATTTGATTGGAGATATTTTTATATTTTGACATTGACTTTTTACATTTGACATTATTATCTATTTATTTTATGATTTTAATCTTATTTTATTGTTAAATTTAATTGTAATAGTAGTGTGTTTGCCGATTATTGTATTGACAAATTATAATTTTAATATAATTATTTACTTATATAATTTTAATGTAGGTAATTGTTTGTTAAATTAAGATACCTTTATTAATTGTTGTTTAACTAATGGTTTGTTTCAATTTTAGTTTTTTTATTTGTATGGCTAATATTATGTAGATTGTACAAGGCTCATCCATATTGTTATTCCAGCTTATTTCATGTACCTACAATTTATGCAAATACCTCTTTACTTACTTACTGAGATTTAAAACAATGTACATTACAGTGGCTTTTAGTAGTGTTAATGTCAGAGACTTCCGTTATTAATATACTTTTTTAGCGCTACAAATCCGACTCCATGTTGTTCAATGGCTACACTTGACTAAAATAATTATACAGTATCGGCTTTTTTTTTCTGTGTATTCGCCTTCTCTTTCTACTACCTGTATGACCTACAATGCCCCAGTGATCACCCCTGCGTTTCTATTCACCCCGTTTTACTGTACCATGGCGTAAGAGCACGTGCAAGTTAGTTCTGCCTTTTCTAACTAGATGGCGTTGTACATTTACGTCACGATTGTGAATCGCGGTGTTAAGATTCTCCGCTGTTGAATGACGCTCGCGCGATACTGTAACAAAATCATACTTACCTGGCATAGGGGAAACCGTGATCAAATAGGCGGTTCCCCCAGGGCGAGGCCTTTCCATTGCACTGCGGTTAGGTTGACCCTTGCGATTATCCCTAATGTGGATAACTCGGATGCGTAATTTTTGGTAGTGGGGACTGCGTACGCGCCGTCCCCTCAGAATCCCTAGACACCAGAATAGCGGGAAAGCCGTCACTTAGTAAAGATTTGACATACAAAACCTTCACTAGAGTGTCAAAATCTTTACAAAGTGATGTTTCAAGTAATCATTAAATGTCTGTGAGTACGGCAGCTAGTTATTAAAACAAAGTAATGATAATATTGCACGCAGATTAACTACCAGCTAAGTAACATAACTAACTGGTTACCTAAGTGAAGGGACAAAGGGTGTTGCCACAAGGTCAGTCGGACAATCATTATTATTTTTATCTGAGAGTATCCGAACCTTGGCTTACCAACAACTTAATAATGATTGCATGTTGCATTATTAAACCAGTTGCAAAATAATGTATTGTATGTACCATAACTCCGTTAAGCACATAGGTAGTAGCAGTACCCTGAGACTAGCGTCCCCGTACAATTAAAAAAATATATATTACTGCTCCTTTGAGTCGGATTTCGTTCATAATATCACGGGATTTATTTTGCATGCAACCGTAATCCATCTACATTTAGAACAACAACGGCCTATATGTCAGTCAAAATCCAGTCATTTCGGAGATTAGCCGGTCTAAACAGTCAGATAAATAAATACTTTATAACGACGATGACCTGCCATCTTTCCTTTATTCCATTTTGTCTATATTTTTTGGATAAGATAATTTCGCAAGAACTGTCTGCTAGTTTGCTACATTTATGTCTATCATCAGTTCACCCTGTTATTACTCGTACACTTCTACCTGCGAACCTACAGCCTCGTTCTTGAGATGATTGTCGCTTAACCTCTAAACTATGACGTCATCATTGTTTCCAATCAACTAATGATCAATGTTCTACAATTTCTTGGGAAGGCAAGACGAATCAATGTCAAGATGATTTTATTTTAATTTTTCCTCTTAGAATCCTCGTATCTACAAAGTATTCATAATTTCTTCGTTTCGAGTCTCGAGCACACAGTAAAATATCAGGTATTTCCTCAACCGGGTGCGGGTTGTTCGAAAGAGATACCGCGGCCTCAGCAACAAGGGGTAAGATGGAACATGGGTGGTATTTAGCCAGTAGAAGTCTGAAACTCCCTACAACTGCCCAAAGGGAGAGGAGTCATTTGATGATATCCCACCACCCAAAAGAAAAGGTATTTCCTTTAAAAGCTACACAGAGATGGACCCTACAGCACATCCTGATAGGGATTTTCTCTAGTTATCCGAGGTATCCGGGGTATCCGAGGCAGCCCTGCAGGCGTGACGATTAGGACTCGTGCCTCACTGATTGGCCGGAGGAAGCAAAACCCAGAGAGAACTGGAAAGTTTGGGGGAGGCTTTTGCCAAATAGTGGGATAGAATAGGCTTAATAAAATACTATTACTTTGTCCGCAACTTCATCCGCATTGTGATATATAATAATTATGTCGACTAATATGAATGATGTAAAAAATATATAAACAGTGTTTTGTTACAATTGAGTCTTAGGTCTGGAGGCATCTCCAGACCTATGACTCAATTAATCATCCATACAAATTATCAAAATTACAAACAAATTTTATAGTATAATTATTCATCTATTCAAGTAGGCACTCTTATAAGCAATTAGTTACTAACGTATCTTCAAAAGTACATTACTAACACTGTATTGTATTTCTAAAAAGTAATTTAAATTCATTTGTATAGGAAACACAATTGATTTTTTGTTACTGAAAAACTTCTCGGTCTAGTCACGGGTGGAATGTTTTAGTCTAAGAAGAGAATTACCAATAACCTTTTAAGAACCAAGGCTAGCCAAAAACAGATAAAAGAGAACGTTTGATTTATAGTTAGAAATAGAACTCCTGTGCAATGAAACTTACCTAGATAGCCTAATTTGTCGAGTGAGTCGTGGACATGACGATGCGAAGGAATGAGAAAAATGTCGTGAGGAAAGTTTTGATTTTCAATGTGGATTGGTATAAGAGTTAAGGAAGACCAGACCAAACAAACGATGTATGGACTGTATAAAGGATGATAATATGACAAGGAAAGAGGTGTCTGATGAGTTGGCGAGGAACAGAGAAGTGTGAAAGAAGATTTTAAAAGAGTGTCCATGAAGTTTCTTGCCATTCTTCTCATGAGACCAACGCTTTGGAATTGGCAACTACAGTACACTCACGAGTTATTATGCCTTGTGACTGGGACTGTAGCTTAGTTTAATTAGCTTCAGTTTACTGCGGCACTCGGAATGCTTCAGTGGTTGCTTGGGCCGTCGCTTGGTAAGGGTTTTTGGCAGTTTTGTCATACAAAACTATGTCAGGCCTTTGCTGGGTGGCGGCTTGAGCAATCGTTGGATATCTCTGAGTGCCGCAGTTAGTTTAATTCGACTATTCAAAAGTGCCTGTTACTGGCCTACTTGAAATAAATATTTTTGACTTTGACTTTGAAGATGTATAAACCCCAAATGAATTGGGATGGTCAAGAGAATGATAACGAAACTCAGCTACAGCCTACACATATAAGAAGTTTCTCTAGCTAATATGACCTTGTATAGAGCTCAATTATATATAAAGTAACCACGACGCATTCTAATGTCTGGTTACTCATACGGTCGTACCTTCTCTCATACATAATTTAAAAGTGAAATCGCATCACTGACTGTGACGTGTTGAAGTTGTATTTTTGTATGAGTACTAAGTGTTACCGGGTAATATGAGACTGTTTGTTAGACTTTTGGAACAATAACTACCTGTTACGGATCTGTAAATGTTAGCACTTAGCAGGGACCAACGGCTATACATGTTACATGCTTTCGGATGTGTTAATTATGTACACTCGAGAGCAATGAATCCGGGTCACTTAAAGAATGTTAAAAATCTCGGAAACTAAAAATGATAGGTTAATGCAATAAATTGTATTTAATAGACAATGTAATACTCCTTAAATAAAGGTATTAAAACTTCTTAGTTATTGTAAAGTTATATCATAAAAAAATCAAATTTGAAAAAGGGCCACTTTCGAAGATGGAACTACGTAATTACAGCATTTGGTTTTGCTTTTGTTTGTAATCTGTCATTTATGTGGGTACATAAACCATGTTGATAGTGCTCTATATTCATTATTCAAGCTGAAATTATGTCGTTTACGCCTGAAGAATGCACCAGAATACTTACAATGCTGGAAACCGGCCGGAGTCAGCGCGATACAGCCAGGACTGTCGGTGTGTCGCTGTCAACAGTACAAAGAGTTCTCCGACGTTACGAAGAAACTGGTTCTAACTTACGCAGACCAGGAACGGGCAGAACCAGGTGTACCACAGCACGAGAAGACCGATACTTGGTGAACACCATGCTTTGAAATCGCTTTCTCACAGGAACTGAACTCACAAATCAGTTTCGACGCCTCGGAGGAAGTAACCCAAGTGCATGGACAGTAAGACGTCGGCTTGTTGAATCTAACTTAAAACCCCTTAGACCTGCAAACGGCCCTAAACTGGAGCGTGGGCATCGTATTTCAAGACTAAGATATGCCCAGAGCCACGTAAATTGGAGTATTGAAGATTGGTCAAAAGTTATGTTCTCCGACGAATCAGAATTTATGCTCTACAAGCACGATGGAAGACACAGAGTGTATCGAAGACCAGGGGAAATATTCAAGCAAGCATGCATCGAAGAAAAAGTAGCCTACGGTGGTGGGTCTGTACTTGTGTGGGCCGGAATTTCTTCTGAAAGTCGCACAGAGCTGGTGATCATAGAAAACGGCTCTTTAACTAGCGAAAGATATGTGGAAGAAATCCTCAATGATCACGTTGGTCCATTTATGGTCAATTTAGGTGAGGATGCTATATTTATGCATGACAATGCCCGACCTCATACAGGTAGGATTGTGAATGACTACCTTCAAGAGATGAACATTACTCGTATGGAGTGGCCAGCGCGCAGCCCGGATATCAACCCGATCGAGCATGCTTGGGACGAGCTAGGCAGATGCGTAAAACAACGAAACCCTCCCCCAATCACGCTTCGTGAGCTCAAAATTGCTCTCACAGAGGAATGGGAGAATATTCCCCAAAATCGTATAAGGAACTTGGTGTACAGCATGCCAAACCGCGTAAACGCAGTAATGGAAGCACGAGGAGGCAATACGAAGTATTAAAATTCAAGAAAATCGTAATAAAGTTCAAAAATTTCATGTTTCCTATTTTTGTTTTAAGGAGAGATCAGCAGTTTTTTTATTTATGTAATTTTGTGTTAATAAAATGTATGGTGACTCATTTTTTTTTTACTTTAATTTAAGGAGTATTACATTGTCTATTAAATACAATTTATTGCATTAACCTATCATTTTTAGTTTCCGAGATTTTTAACATTCTTTAAGTGACCCGGATTCATTGCTCTCGAGTGTATTTAAGTCATCGTCATTTGCCTAGCCTTTTCCCAACTCTGTTGGTGTTAACTTTTTTTTTATTTGAAATGGACTTACTCTTGACCGTATCTTGCCCTAAGGGCAGAGGTGAGGTCAACGATGGAACGAGCTTTCCCAGAAGAAGCCTATTTACTCGCGACTGAAATAAATTGGGGTGCAGTCTAACCGGATGCCACTGCCGCCACTGCCACCAGTATTTGAAATGCAGCGACTACCTATCTAACCTTTTACTATTGACGGCACGGTTGGCGCAGTGGCTCAAGCAATGGACTGCTGCGCTGCGTGTCGCGGGTTCGATCCCCGCACGATAGTTGTTCCGGGTCTGGGTATTTGTGCATGTGAGTTTAAATGTTTGTGAACGCACCCACGATACAGGAGAAATTCCTAGAGTGGGGCAACGTTTTAAAAAAAAAAAAAAACTGGGTAATACGATACCCTTTGGTAAGACCAGTTGTCAGACTTTCGGGCAACTGACTACCTGTTCCGACTGTCAAAGAAATACAAAGACAGCCGGGACCAACGGCTTCACGTGCTTTCCGAGGCTCGAAGGAAACTTGATATGTAATGAGAGACCACCCATCCACATACTAACCTAGACAAGTTCAAGGACGGTTTGTTATTAACTAGTCTCGTGGCTAGATAATCTCCTATGTTAGTTATGAAGTCATTTAGTTAAGTAGGTATTATTTTTTGTACACTTGCCAGATTTTATATTTAGTCTTTTGGCATTGCTCTCGCGTCATTAGGAGACGTTTTCAGAGTGATCTAATTTTTTTTTTAATTTGCTTCCTAGTTTCACTCATCTAATACTATCTAAATTCTTTATTAAAAATAAAGAAAGGAAAGTATTTATTGGTCTCACACAGGATAAGAAATTAATAATAAAAAATTGACATAAAAAAACAAGAGAAACACTTAAAAAATAATACAGAAAACGGGAAAACGGTTACGCAAACGTTGAATATTCACACTTTTTGTTTTTTTTTGCTATAAAATATTGAAATTTAACTGCTCTCGGTTAACTTGTAAGTCGACTCCAGCATACCTACATAATTAAGAAAAAAAGGCTTGGCATAATACTTTTTTATTAAACCTGATCAAATAATTTTTTAACTGTTTTACATCGTATTAAGCCTTGTAACCTTGTATTTTAATATTTTCAATGGCACTCCGAATTCGCCATATAAAAAAATATCTCGATTTTCAACCTTATTATAATAGATTTAAAGTTGAAAATTAGCGCGTATGTAATGATCAGCTGTGTTTACAGATAAAATCAAGTAGTGGCATGAAGTCCATTTGCCGTTCAGTAGTATTTAAAGTTTGAATGGCGAATGTCGTCGCGAAATTGACAGTATTTTAAATTAAGAACAGATTTTTTTATTTGTTCTTTATTTTCTTTTTAGTATTTTTTTTTTGTTTTAATAATTGTTTTTTAAAGTGTTATTAAATGTTTTCGTGGTGTTATTATTTGTTGTGTGTGTGTTTATTAGTTGTGAGTGCAAATGTTTTGCGCGGGAATGACTTATACCAATTGGATATTGTACACTACAATGATTTTCATGACAGGTAAGATTTATTTATTTATTTTAGTAATTACGAACATAATTATGTTAGTTAGGAAGTACTAGCTTGTGACAGTGGCTTCGCTCGCGTGGAGTTCGATAATTGTCCCATAGGACTACCGAGATAAGAATCCTATGTATCCTAGTATCCTATGTGTTAATCCAAGTTCAAAAAAATATCTGTGCTCTAAATTTCATCCACATCCGTTCAGTAGTTTTTGCGTGAATGTGTAACAAACATCCGTCCATCCATACATCCTTGCAAACTTTCGTTATAATATTAGTAGGATATGACGACGGGGACGGACATGTGATGCGGAGGAATGAGGAAAATGCCGTGCGGAAAGTTTTGACCATGTATCCTTAACACTGAGGGCTATGGAAATGAGTCCGATAAGATGACGAGTAAAAGAGAAGTGGGATGAGGAAGAAGGAGAAATAGGAAGAGTAAGAGAATTAAATGATGATGACGATGATGATAATTATATTTATGTCCTATGACTGCGGTGGATATGAATTCTGTTTACCAAATTTTTTCTGCTCTATGACTCAATTCACCAATGAAACTCTCTAAAACTAATATTGTTTATAATATTATTCAAATAACCCTCGTTTTGGGCTTCGCCGCAGTCGGGTAAAAACTCTTGTTCTTCGTTACAAAAGTTTCCACTATTAATTTAAAAACCTACACATCCACTCCTCGTGGTATATTTTGACCTTATTCCCTCTCATATTGAGGAGACCTGCATTCCAGGATTTGGGAGCAATAAATGCTAATTATTAGGTACCTACCTATATTAATTAGAAAGAAACTGAAATATTTTAAAATTTATAACAATAATAATCTCGACAATCACAAAAACTAAATAGCAGCGAATAGTGAAAGGCCAAATAAATGAATGTACTCGCAAACAACTGACAACGACCGCGACATTCTAAAATTAAAATGTGTCTAATTCTATTTCGAATGAACTAGTTTTATCTTTCGTTCATTCATTCGCCGATCGGTGTGTGAACGGGCGTTCGGCACATGCTGTCTGGGGTTGCCCAAATAGATTCGGCCTTCACCGGCACCTATATATTGAGCGATTGGCCCTTGAGTCACACAACATTGGAACCAAGCTAATCTGTTTCGTGCAAATCCATATCATCTTTCTAGCCTTTACCAAACTATGTTAAGGTGGTCTTCCAGTCTTACCAAATGCAGCTGAATACCAATATTTTGTATGTAGCGATTGCTTATTTGACCTTCACAACCCAGTCAATACGGGAAAATATGATACCACTTAGTAAGGATGGTTGTCAGACTTTCGGAATTGTCAAAGATTCACAAATTATAGTCTCTACCCGAGGTACGGGATAAACTCTGTATAATTCGGTGGTCACCCACCTTCACCGAGGCACACGCCTATGCAAGCGAGGTTTAACCTGAAGATAGAGCAGAACAGCTGTTATTATTTTGCCAATTGTTTTATTCATTGAATTAACAGTCATTGAGCTTAGCTTAACTAATCATTTGATTTATAATTAGTGAAGTAATTACCTTAATTATATAAGATAAAATAATTAGTTTATTAATTATAGAAGTTTCGTTAAGCATTAACTTGGCTTGGCTTAGGTACTGTTAAAACAATAGACATCTAATTACTTCTGTTAATTATTACGTATTGTTAATTGTTAACTTAAGCATGTAGTTTACAGGCTTCGAAATAATATTGTAAGTATAATTATTTTTCAACGGTGAAGGAAAACATCGTGAGGAAACCGGCATGTCTTAGAACCAAATCATTCGAAGACATGTGACATCTACCAATACGCACTGGGCCCGCGTGGTAGATAGCCCATCCTTCTCTTAGAGACGAGGCCTGAGTCCCTGCAGTGGGAACATTATAGGCTGATGATGATGATGATTTTTCATCAACGTAACTGGCGAAATGTGGGTGTAACTTTTAAGGTACACCTCTGACTCTGAGTATCCCTTCGAGGATTCCAGAAATGTGAAATTATTTTTCAGATAGTAGTGAGATAATTAATAATTATCAATGCTTGTTAATAACTTATTCTCTATAACTTATTACTTAAATATTACAAAATAAATATTAAAATATACTGAAACACATTTACAAGATTATAATCTGCCGCTTCTTTTGACTAAAAAAAACGTCTCTTGAAAGAGATATTGTAAATATACGAATATATTATATTAAGGCATTGTGAGTGTAACTAATCAAATTGTATTCGCATATTCAAATTCGTGAACAGCTAATTTACACAAAATATTTTTTAGGGTTCCGTACCACAATCGGCCAAAACGGGACACTTATATATAGAATCACTTTGTTGTTCGTTTTTCTGTCTGTTTGTCTCTCTGTCCGTATATCGATACCCTATTTCTCAGAAACGCGTAAAGTTTTCAAGCTGAAATTAATATCTATTAATATTCAAATCTACTAAGCCTTGGAGCAAACTGGAAACTTATACAACACAATAAACCTAAGTCAAATGAATATGATCGTTTATGTCGCATATTTGCGCTTTCACATGGAAATCAAGACCTATAGGGTACTTCCCGTTGACCTTAAATCCTGAAAGGGGTTTGAACTTTTTTATATGGGAGCTGGCATATGGACCCTCCGCCATTTTGATTTTTTTTCAAAATCGCGGCCCACGATGAAAGTGATATGTATGGATAGAGGACATAAAGACGAACAAAAAATGTCCAGTAACACGGTACCCAAAGTGTCACGTTACCGAGATATTTGAAGGTAAAGATGGACATACGAATACAATGAACACCTAAAAATTTGACTTTTTACGTGTCGATTATTATTATTACTGGTTATTGAAAGAGAGTAGGTACATTACATACTACTTTGTAAGAGAAAATTATTCTTTGACATAACATAGCGTTTCATTGCGATGCGAAGCGATTTTCTCGTGCGTATGATAATAATCAACCTGGAAACGATTTGGATACAATTTAACGCCTACACACGTAATATGGCTATTTTTTTTTAATATTTATAGATTGCCGTTGTACTCATTTGTCGATCTTTACCTTCAAATATCTCGGTAACGTGACACTTTAGGTACCGTGTTACTAGACATTTTTTATTCGTCTGTATGTCCTCTATCCATACATACCACTTTCATCGTGGGCCGCGATTTCGAAAAAAAATCAAAATGGCGGACAGGTTGATATGCCACGTCGGTTCTATCCCCTTTGGTAAGAAGCAATGTCTTACAGCACATGTAATGGAAAAAAGTTGAAAACCGTAATAATGTGATTTAAATACAAAATACTCACAAGTTTATACGAACCTCTTGGAGCGCAAGTTCAACTCTTATTTGGCCGGTTTTCTAATATCTTCTTGTCACCGTAGCACGTAGTTATTTTAATCAATATACAAACTATTGTTAGAATTAGAAACGCAGCCGTCATGACTCTCATTTGACGTCCTTGACAAAGACAATTTTTGACACTTTGTTTGGTGAACAATGGCATGGAAAATTGGTTTCGTCATTTAAATTCAAATGACAACCTTGCACTGAAACATGTACTTCAATATTTAAGAGGTATACTTAATTAGGTACTTAGCATACACAACTATGTTGATCATATTTTAGATCATCTGTCTGTGATTTTTAATTTATTTTATGGTAAGGAATTAAAAAACAAAATAAAATATAATTAAATAGGTACACCAAAGAACGCGAATAAAAATATGTGCTTAAAAAAAATAAAAAAGGTATAGGTATGACCGTTAGTCATACCTATAACTTTTAGTTTTTACTGTTTTAATTAATTGATTATCAGCATATTCTTTTTAGCAATATTTGATTTGGTTAATTGAAAATCAATTATTCAATAAAACATTTCTATTAATCGCGTATGTTTCACATTTAATTCGTAAAACGTGTGGTAAATTGTGCTGATATTTATATTGTGTTATTGACTCTTTAAAGTCTTAAGCAAAGGTACATTTTAAATACTTGTACAACAAGTTTTGAATTGTCAATGTCATTCAACTTAGAAATCGACTTAACAAAGTTTTGGAGGTTTTTTTTATAATCAGTGATAACGTAATTTTATTCATACTGGCATTGATAATGAAACCGTGCGTAGAGTAAATGTGTCGCTTTACTTTCTATGTCGAAAAATAATAAAAAGAAAGAAATAAAAAGACAAAGTATTTATTGGTCTCACACAGGACAAAACCAATTGGAAAAAAAAATTGAGTGAAAGTAAATATATTTTCGGGCCATAGACAAGGTGTGTTTTTGAGATTTCACTCTACTCTTACTTCTACTCTATGATTATGGTCTCATTTATGATTTAAATGAAACCATATCGGAGAATCAACTTTCATGAATTATTTTCTTTTTTATGCAAAATAATTCGACAAAGCCACGATTATTTATGTAAAAAACATATACCTAAAATATGACAACGTTGCATATTCTTAGCTTTAAATATGAATGATTATTTTGAATAACAATGAATTACTCGTATTTATCAGTGACATACCTTCAAAACAAAAATAATATAATATTAAAAAAAAAAAAAAAAAAAAATAATAATATTAATATTATATTATTTTTAGAATCACGGTGTCTCGTGGGATGTTCGTAACAAATTGCAGTATCTATCTATCTGCCAGACTGTTATGATTAGGTATGCATGAATATATTGTGTAAGGAGTCAAATAAAAAGAACTATTTATTTTATCTGTTTCACACATTCGCTGGAAAAAAAATGAAGATTTTAGATCATATCGCAAATCTCCGCGAAGTGACTTGTTAGCGTGGCGGTACGCTGACACGTTCGCGTTTTTCTTGACACAAGTCGCAAACGCATTGTCCGTAGCTGTGAACGAGAACTATGTAAAATTCACAACGGATGCGAGTTATATCTGCACACATTTGCGTTGCGACCTTCACCGGTATTGTGTACTTTTCATCAAAAAAAAAAAAATACTCAACGATGATTGTTTGGTAATACCACTTTGTTGTGATTTTTTAGGACATTTTCAGCATTCTTTTACTTTCAATTTGTTGACTTTACCTGTTGGCCATAAAAAAATGTAACACTTTAACCAACTCAAAGAGTGGAATTCCCTGCCTGCGTCGGTTTTTCCGAGTTCATATAACCCTAATCTGTTTAAGTCGCGAGTAAACAGGCTTCTACTGTGTAAGCTCGTTCCATCGTCGACATCATCTCTGCCCTTAGGGCAAGATTGAAGTCAAGAGCAAGCCCATTTATAATAAATAAAAAAAAAAACTCATTTCTGCAACCGGGTAAACACAGAACTGAATTAAATGTGGCAAGTTTGACACACTGATGCATTTTTTCTCGGCAAGTAGCATAGTGGACATACTGTATATTGTTTAATAACGTCACTGTGTCAGACCTGTGCTGTGGCATGGTTACATTATTTATTTATTTATGTAGACACAACATACAAAAAAAGAATAAAACATAAAAAATAGAACAGCACAATGGTAGTTGGTGTTCTTTGTCATTTGTCCTGTTAGTGTCTATAGTACCTTAAGTTGATGTTACTATGACCATAATATACACGGCTAGCGACCCGGCCCGGCTTCGCATGGATCCTGTATGTAGCTATAAACCTTCCTCTTGAATTTACTCTATCTATTAATTTATCTACTCGAATTTGTTATACTATGTAAAGATGACCAAAATAATTTTTTTTCCTCGTTAGTGACGAAATTCAAGGAAAACACAAGATAAATTCAGGGTTTTTATGCAAACAAAAAATATTATTTATTTATCCTTAAAGTCGCCAAACAAGCGGAACGAAATATTTTCCTTCAAAACATTGTCACATTGGTAGACCTTGAGAACGACAATGCATGATTGAATGACCATAGTATGTTTACGGTTGTCATTAAAATTACAAAAAATATGTTTTGACTTTTGTCAGGATTTATATAAAAGATATAAAAGGTCCTTTCACGAAACTACCAACCAAGCATTCTGTTATGTCATCATCATCATCAGCCTATAATGTTCCCACTGCAGGGACTCGGCCTCCTCTCTAAGAGAAGGATGGGCTTATAATCTACCACGCGGGCCCAGTGCGGATTGGTAGATATCACATGTCTTCGATTATTTTGGTTCTAAGACATGCCGGTTTCCTCACGATGTTTTCCTTCACCGTTTTGAGAGCAGTGGTGATGATATAAATTACACAAAGTAATGCGCCTGACGGGGTTCGAACCCACGACTCACTGTTCATAAGTCGGGGCCGCCACCACTGGACCACCACTGCTCACTGGACCACCACTGCTCACTGGACCACCACTGCTCACTGGACCACCACTGCTCACTGGACCACCACTGCTCACTGGACCACCACTGCTCACTGGACCACCACTGCTCACTGGACCACCACTGCTCACTGGATCACCACTGCTCACTGGACCACCACTGCTCACTGGACCACCACTGCTCACTGGACCACCACTGCTCACTGGACCACCACTGCTCACTGGATCACCACTGCTCACTGGACCACCACTGCTCTGTTATGTACTTTATTTTAATTCAAGCGCCAAACCATTCGTGTAACCCTTCAAGCTACCCTTGCTAGATCTTATCTCCCATCTTAAACAGTATTTTTCTCTACCCAGATTTGAAGAAACCTCAGTAATCAATCCAGTCTGCACAAGCAACGACACCTCCTGCCTGGGAGGCTTCGCGCGTCTCTACCAGGAGATCCATGCCTTACTCCAGGAGAAACCAGGGGCTCTGCTCCTGAATGCAGGGGACACGTACCAGGGGACCTACTGGTATACCCTGCTCAAGTGGAATGTGACGCAGAGGTTTATTAATATGCTGCCGAATGATGCTCATGTAAGTGAAGATTCTGGAGTGTTTTTATAGTTATTGAAATTGGAATTTCATCACCAGAGCCCTCAAGATGGTGTAGGAAACCCACGGTTTTTGTATACAAACAGGACTGAGCACTGTACAAGAAAAACTCCGTTTTGGCTATCTCTCTCATCTTAATTATGATATTATCCTGACAAAAGTAAACCTACGATGTGACCATTCATTTTTGTGTGTTGCGAATTGTGAAGTACTTAGTCCTGCTTGTATAAAATTAGTCCAAAACGCAGTACGACCAAAGAGTTATTTTTGGTGAATCTTTTTTTCATAAGCAACCCAGAATTTGGACTAGCACCCGGCAGATAGCAAAAAGCTCGCCCCAAATGATTAAATGGGACTTAACATAACGGGTGAAGTGGAGGCTTACTATGAGTCTAAACACCTCTTTCGGTGATCCTCCTTAGAATATAAGAATAAGCTTTATTTTTTACTTCTAGGCCCTAGGCAACCACGAGTTCGACGATGGCATATGCGGTCTGGTTCCCTACATCAAAGCACTAAGAGCGCCAGTGGTTGCCGCCAATCTAATCAGCAACAAAGGGTCGCCAATGAACGGCATCTACCAACCCCATGTTGTGGTGGAAAAGAATGGGAGGAAGATTGGAATCATTGGACTTATTACTCAGACTACAGAGGTGAGTTTAATTTTTTTTTATAGACGTGACTGTTATGATAGAGAATTATGGAGGAAAAAGACATGCTGCGCCGACTCTAAATGAATTGGGATAAGAGAATGATGATGAAGTTATTTTTAACTGTCTTGGTATTTACTACCTTGATGATCGAGTGATCACAAGCACAACTGCTGAGCATGAGTCCTGGCTTCTATTCTCGGGTCACCTAGTCCATCAATAGTTATGTCTATTTTAAAGTTACAATACTTGGTGATTTTCTCACGCTATCCGCAATGATAGTAGGTATTAAAAGTAGCAATATTGTTGTTTTCATTAATTTTTTCTCATAACAAGTTGACAAATCTCCGGTTTCAGGACTGGTATGAGTAAACATAGTTAAATGTTGATATGTGAACACGTACGTAGATTGATGTTGACAGGGCTATAGGATGTTTTACGATGAAAATGCAATCACTAATGTATCGACTGAACGCAGCAAATAGTAGAATAACTCTGAGCTGGTAGTAGCCTAGAAGAAATTACGCTGAGTAACGAGTTGCAGATCTTGGGTTTGAAGTTTTGATCCCGTGTCCCAGTTTATTTCGTCACCTCTCAAATCAAAGTCATTAATTCAAATTAGGCTGATTGTAATCCGGGCTTTTTTTGAAAGTCAAAGTTTACAAACGTCAGTTCCCCTACACACCTATTTTCGACACCCTCTTGTGTTTTAGCTGGGAAAAAGAAGTGCCGGAATAAACTCGACAGCAACACATCTGCCCGTTAGGCTAGAAGAACCAGATTCAACAAAGAATTCATGACATCATGACTGTGTAAAAATCTACCTATTTGCAAAATAAACTCTATTCAATTTTATCACTTTTGTTTTAGCAATTATCAAATTCAGCAGGAGTGACATTTTTGGACCCAATTCCAGTAGTACAAAAGGAAGCAAAGTTACTGACAGAACAAGGAGTGGATATCATAATAGTTCTGTCTCATTGTGGATTAGAAGTCGATAAGTGAGTACTTAACTATTTTCTTTCTTATTATCGTGTAGTTCGTGTAGCATCACCGCAAGTTCTTCGGAATACTGGGCTATGTCTTTCCTTTTCTGCTGGCGAATTCGCATGCCCAGTGTGGCATCGTTCCGTCCACGCGAAAGAGGTCGACATAGCACTCAATGAAACCTGCCGCATTGTTACGGGATGTTTAAAACCCTCCCCTCTTACAATGCTGTACCGGCTGTACCCATTAGCGGGCTCCTCCAGTCATGCGCCGGGAAATAGCGACTCGTATTGAAAAGGGCAAACAAGAAACAGACAGCCGTTTGTCAAGTGTGTGACAAGTCGATTGAAGAGCCGAAAAAGCTTCCTGAGACACACTACCTCCTCAGAGAACAGTGCAGCGGATGAACGAAGCACACTGTGGAAAAGCAATCATCCCCCCCTCCACACTAGGCAGAAAAACTACCCCCTGGGCCCTGTTTAATAAAACTTACAAGTCTACAATTTTGAAGATAACTGACATAATTGTAAAAATTTCTTACAAGTGCTGTTTAATAAACCTTACAATTTGTAAAAATTCTACAAGTAAAAATTTTACAAATTTGTAGAATTGTAAATGCTGTTTAATAAACGTTTACAATTGTAAAAAACGCCTGTAGATTTTGATGACAATTTTGTAGCTACAAATTTGTAATTGTAAGTTACAATTTTACATGAAATGTAAGTTTAGTTGATGATTCTTATATCGAGAGTAATTTCGTACCTAAATTTTATACCTACCTATATTTAGAAAATTTTGAAAATTTGGTTTAACTTGTTTAATATTTTTTTGATTCATAATAAATTTGCTGAGTGGATGTAAGAGCTGGATTTCTCTTAAAATCGAATTTAAGATCATGTCCTATCTTCGTTATCAAATATTCGTCGGTTTTTTTTTTTTCATTAAACGATTCAAAAGATTAAAGACGTTTCAAAAGTAAATTTAACCCTATATAAAAAAAAACACCTTTACCGTTCACTCATAATATTCATCATCACTATTTCAACCATTTTTTAAAGAATAACAATATAATTTCTTCACTTATTTAATTGAGGTACAAAATTGTAAGTTTCTGACACACGGTGAGTCCACCTGTCGAAATTTTTCTACAATTTACAAATATGTAAACTTGTAGCTACAATTATGCGTTCAATAAAACAGTTTTCCCTACAAATTTGTAAATTGTCACCTGTAGAGAGAAAATGTTTATTAACCAGAAATATGTAGAATTGTAGCTACAAGTCTACAAATTTGTCAGTTTTCCACCATGGTAAAGTTGTAACTTGTAGTTTTTATTAAACAGAAACTTACAAGTTTCTGTTTACAATTCTACAGAATTGTAACTTGCAGGTACATGAAGTTCTTATACACAGAGGTAAGAGTAAATTGAATTAGGTCCTTGACTTGACGGTAGAGGTCAAATACGAAATAGCAATTGGAAGTCGATCACCATTAGGCTACACTGGAACGTCGGGAGTTTGCTCGATTTCCCCATTATAGCTAATCAGAGACTGATTGTGACTGATAAAGGGCAATAGATTTACCCCCTACTTTGCAAGGTGGCGACAACAATAAATAAAAACACTGGTAATACTAGTTCATAGGAATATTTTTCAACTATCAAATAAACTCAAAAACTGACACTAAAAAAAATACTAAATAGCAACAGAATACCATTTATAAATAAGTATTGTTTCACTAACCTTTGGTAGAATTTGCACTAATTCGCACTGACAAAAAATATAACAAACTAATTCGGCAAAGGTTTTTGAAATAACAAGTTAGCAACACGTCCTTGTTTATACCGATACGGGGGTCGTTCACCTGTAAGCTAGCAAGCTAACCTACCAATCAAGAGCATGTAGAAAATGCTGAAAATGAAAAATAATGTCCTGTCGTTAAACTACTGGAACATGTTAGATTGGATGGCGCGCCTCAAACCACGAAGCAATTGAAATCTTTGAAACAAATCGTCTTGAAGGCCTGGACAAGAAGCGACACTTACGCAAAAGTCGCCCAAAACCTTCCTATATGTACACGTACAACGATGATCATCAGCTCTTCTGTTCACGATGTAACCGGGTATTCAAGACCAAGTTTGGTTTTGCTAGTCATCAGAGGGCTCACGGAAGAGAAGACAAGTAGTCTGGGTCGCTGTCGCCGGATACGGTGAAGAGGACTATATAATAGGGGATCGGACTGGGTCAAAATAATATGATTCTGTTTAGTCCGTAAGTTAGATTATCGAAAAATATTGAATACTTACGTGTTTTTTGTTTTATCAAATCAATAAAAAATTACGAAGATAAAACGCGTCAAAGATCTTGGAGTGGGGCTTTAAACGTCACTTGTGTCGTCAAAATGTACTATCATATGACGTCACACGAGTTTTCGAAGCACTGTATCGTCTTCATTTTAAGTTTACGTGAAAAAAGAAAAAATACGTGTCCAATAATTTTTGGAAATCTATCTGACGGACTAATTAGTTTTTTTTGTCCGATCCCCTATTATGTTAGATTGAATTTTTGTATGCAGACTGTTTATTTTATTGTCGTGTTGTCATTACCATCCTGTAAATACGGGAGTAAACACTGATGATCTAAGGCTGGCTTCACAGCTATCCGGGAGACCCGTACGGGCTGTCAGTACGGGCGCCCGGAGCGGGAGCACATGTTAGGCGCTAGAACATTGTTTCACCCACGTTTCAGAGCACTACGGGCGTGACCCGTACGGCTCTTTCGCGCAACGGACAGCCCGTACGGGTCACCCGGATAGCTGTGAAGCCAGCCTTAGCATCATCATCTTCCTGCACTTGCCCCTTTCTACTTGGGGTCGTCGAATCTTTCCATTCTCCCCTGTCAGACGTCACGGCATCACTCATAAGGGCTCGTTTACGGAGACGCGACGCGTCGCGCGGCGCGTGCAGAAGGCTCGTCTCGTGATTTTTTATTAATTTACTGAGATACGGGTCCACTGCAACAAACGCTGCATTTTGAAGTAACTAGCGAAAAATCGCTTCTCGTAAAATCAAAGTTTGAAATCGTTAACTTTTTCATTCATCGCCATGTGTTTGAATTAAAAACGCAGCACGCGCCGCGCGACGGGGCCTGTACGTAAACATGCACTAAGAAGTAGATAAAAAATTAAGGCCCTTAAGTGCTCGTAAGCCAAAACTACATAGAAACAAATTATTTGTGGTTAACTAAGTTTAATTATCACAATTTAATCAAAACCCGCATTTGTCAGTTGAAGTAGTTATATATTAATTAGTAAGTAATTCGTTTTCGTATCCGGTTTAAAATGTTCAATTAAAAATCATTTGCGTCATGTCACTTGAAAACACATTGATAGTTGAGTAAAATATATAAAACATTAATTAAGTTTATTTAAATCTATTGAGTTCTAATAATATGAGGGTTTGTAATTTATTTATCATTAATTAATTCAGTCACTATCACTCAATTTACAACATTGATAGTTGAGTAAAACAGATAAAACATTAATTAAGTTTATGTAAATCTATAGAGTTCTAATAATATGAGGGTTTGTAATTTATTTATCATTAATTAATTCAGTCACTATCACTCAATTTACTTCTCTTTTCTCTACATAGGTACCTTTTTTATATACTACTTTATTCAGAATTATTTTTTCTTTTAATTGTTCAGGTCGATAACTGATGATAAAAGGTCTAACTGTAGCCTGTTAATTAATTTTCAATGAGAATTAGAGAAACGCGTAAAAATAATCCGTTCCAAAAATGGAAACCGGTACTTATTTTTTTTTATTATTTCACGCGAACGAAGGGCGCAGTCTTAAATAATATTAAATATCATCTTAATCCAAGGAAAAGTCTGTGGATATTCTTCTCCATATTGCACTCTACACTGACACCAAATTCCGACCCCGATCATGATAAAATATCCTTAGATATTAAAATCCTCCATAATACGAACGTCATCGGAGCCCATTATTTCCACCATCCACCCGATTCTCTTCTCGGATATATTTTATCTGTAGGTATTGTTGGAACCATAGAGCACGGAAATGCATCGGCGGCCGCTACTGTTGCGATGATTCTCAATGTCCACCGCGTGGTGGACAGCAGGAATTATATTTAGAAAATAATTCGCTGTTCACCACTGCTGGATAACGACACAACTTTAATTAAATATTTTCCACTGGTGTACAACGAGTCAATTTTAAACATGAGTATTCTCTTTATCCACCAACCGGTTGGTGTCCCACTGGTAAACAAGCTGGGGGTAGACACCGGGAATCATCGTGTTGTTGAAGGCAACATTTTTATCAAACTCAAACTAAAAGCATAATTACAAGTAGACCAGTCACACGCACTTTTAAACTCTGGCAGTTTAAAAGTGCGTGTGACCACACTCTAGCTACAAGGCATAATAACCATGAAACAAAATTAAAAATTGAATTATTTTTATTTGTAGAACATAGATGCATAAAAAGCACACTATGTCAAAATTAATAATCGACAACAACAGCAACTGCAGAGAAAACAAATCAAGGAAATTACTTCCATTAATTTATCACAAGTCAACACGTGTTTGAAATAATAGACGCACCCGCGTGTCTGGTTTTCGAGGTCGTGAGAGATATCACAGACCGTGCTACCGAGCGCATCGTTGATGTTACCGACTTGCCGCGTGCGATAGCGCATCCAATCTGTTTCTAGCTCTAGCGAATGATGATTCTGAGCGACAGAAAAAAATTGGAGCGTACGAAAAATGTAATCGGGATTATTAAGTTTTCAAGAAATGTGCCAATAACATTTCCAGGAATAAGTCCTAAATTCTAAAATTAAATACAAATTCAACCAACCATTGAATTACAAGAATATTCAATCCAGTTTCTTAAAATACTTTATCAACACACGTTATAAAACAAAGTCCTCCGTCGCGTCTGTCTGTCTGTCCGTCTGTCAGTTCGCGATAAAATCAAAAACTACTGCACCGATTTTTATACTGTTTTCACCAATGGATAGAATGGTTCTCGAGGAAGATTTTAGTATAATATGATGCGGGAGAAACCTAGCAACGGCTAGTTTTAACAAAAAATGACAATGTACATGATACCGTGCAAACAGATGTGGCACGACCCTACTGTCTCTAAACGCTCCCTGTGCAGTGATTCCTTGCTCTGTGATTGGAAAACCGTCTTATGCAGTACTTCATCTCATGACAACTTTATTAGAAAATATAGTGGATGGTCGCTAGTCGCTACCTATGCATTTAAATTGTCTATAAGTCGATAAAGTTACTTTGTCAGAGTATAATCCTGATGTATAGCTTATTTCTAAGGTTTAATCGTGTTTGTTTATGATATTCAGATTGCGATTTACTGTACCAACAGTTTTTCAGATTACCACGTGCCATTAAAACATGTGTTAATAATTTTAGCTTAATCGCTGGGGTAGTTCTAGAAATTCAACTTTTTTTTTTTTTGCATTTTTCATATTTTCTGCAAGGATTGAATTAAGGTAGTTCAATCAAACAGTTCCTTCGAAATTGAAAAAATCATTAAAACAAAAATGTATTTTAACTGGTTCTTGGTGGTATCTTTGAAAAGACAATAATTTAATTTAAGGAACCGATTAAGCATCCAAAAAAGTAGGATTATTTTTAAACGTATCTACGTTTTCTTGGAAACGTAAAAAAATCTCCGTAGGTAGGAAATAAAAATGTTTTTATTGTTAAACTTAATGTAGCTTAAAGTCGTTTAGGTGCAAAAGTATTGTTGTGAACTGCAACATTCAGTTGGAGAAAATAAAAAGTAACATGGGTGTTGTTTCCAAAAGTAATGCTGGACGGCTTAGCCCGAGTAAGAAAACAATAATCGTACTAGTTTTCATTCTCTAAGTATTCCAAAAGCCAAATAGTTTTCAGAAAACTGCTCCTACTTACTCGTACACTGCAATTTGAGATACAAAGAAAAATCGGAGAAGTGTGGAGTATTTTTGAAGAATAGTCGTAGTTTTTCGATTGAATATTCTACCTACAGCAATAGTTTTAACTGTCTCGTTCTTCTAGTGGTGGCAAACGTGATTGCTGAGTGAAGCTCTGGGATCGATTCTCAGGTCAAACAAAGTTATTCAGTTTTTTGTCAGTAGCAAATAGGGAGTCCGGATTTGCGCCCGGTAGATGGCAATCGATTGCCCCTTATGAAAACTTTAGGTACTACTGGATTACAAAAATCATAAAAAGGGTTTTAACTTTTTTGTATGGGAGCTGGCATATCGACCCACCGCCATTTTGTTTTTTTTTTTTCCAAAATCGCAGCCCACGATGAAAGTGGTATGTATGGATAGAGGACATTTAGAGGAACAAAAATGTCATAAAACATGGTGCCCTAAAGTGTCACGTTATCGAGATACTTGAAGGTAAAGATCGACATATGAGTATTATGACCACTTCAAAAATAGACCTTTTACGTGTCTAAAGGTGTGTATTATTATTATTACAGTTTATTGAAAGAGAGTACACGTATTACATGCTACTAGGAGCACGAGAAAACTATTCTTTGACATAACATAGCGTTTTATTGCGATGCGAAGCGATTTTCTCGTGCTTATAATAATAATCAACCTGGTAACTATTATTTGGATATTTTTTAACGCCTATAAACTTAATAAGTCTATTTTTAATGATTGTCGTTGTACTTTGTCGATCTTTACCTTCAAATATCTCGGTAACGTGACACTTTGGGTATCATGTTACTGGACATTTTTTGTTCGTCTATAAAATATCCTCGGTCCATACTGTATACCACTTTCATTGTAGGCCGCGATTTAAAAAAAAAACAAAATGGCGGCCAGGTTGATATGCCACATCGGTTCTATCCATTTTGACAGCGGGTTCAATTGACCAATTCAAAATTGCATTAGGTCGATTACCCGGCTTAGTGGGATCAGTTGACTAAAGAGCACTTAAACACAACTGGAGAAATGGACGTCCTGTTAGGTAAACCCTAACATGACAGACGCTATGATAATCTTGTGGGATGTTTAAGTTTGTTGCTCAAAATTGTGCTTTATTACTTACCTTTTCCATTTTATATTTCAGACAAATGGCGAAACAAGTAGGAGAGAACATAGACATCATAGTGGGAGGTCATTCACACAGTTTACTTTGGAACGGAGAATCTCCCAGCGAGGAAGAAGTATCAGGACCCTATCCCATTATGGTTGAGAGCAAAGCCAACCCTGGACATAAGGTAAGTACCTACTTCTCCCATCGATCAATTTGGCCTAACTTTCTACTGCTATACAAAGTGTGGACGCATTCAGAACTTAGCGTCAAACTAAGTAAGTCAACGCAAACATTTTTACAAAAAAACTACTTTTTTTAGAGGGGAAACATCACGTTTTACGGTAGGACTCATAAATTGTGCATTCATAGTATGCATTGCAAAGTATGGGGTCGTAGAGGTATTTGACTGGCCTGTTGGTCTAGTGGTTAGTGACCCTAACTGCTATGCCGGAGGTCGTGGGTTCGATTCCCACCCAGGACAAATGTTTGTGTGATGAGCACGATCATTTGTTCTGTGTCTGGGTGTAATTTATCTATAATATGTATGTATTTAGAAATATATAAGTACCTATGTTTATCAGTTGTCTAGTACCCATAACACAAGCTCTGCTTAGCTTGGGACTAGATGGCGTTGTGTGATAGTTGTGGAATATTATTATTATTATTATATTATTATATTATTAAAAGTAAAGTTATAACCAAACATGGTGACCACTCTGCCGTGTTCCGTCAATACGAAAATATGTGAACAGAGATTAAGTCATCAGGGGTGAGAATTCCAGTAAAATAAGTTTTTTTTTTATATTTTTTTAAAACGTTGCCCCACACTAGGAATTTCTCCTGTATCGTGGGTGCGTTCACAAACATATAAGCTCACATACACAAATACCCAGACCCGAAACAATATGTCATACAAATATTTGTTCCGTGCGGGGATCGAACCCGCGACACGCAGCGCAGCAGTCCAATCGCTTAGCCACTGCGCCAACCGTGCCGTCAGTGTCATCCGCCACCAATGGGGATAGTGGTAGGAGCAAACTACTGCTACTAGCTGCGACTGAATCAGAGATAGATGCGATTTTTTATTATTTTTATTATATTCTTTTATCTACCCAAATATCATAAACCCTCTCTAATGCGTTCAAAAACCATAGGCAATGACCAGCATTACCAACCAGCAGAAATAAACGGAACTGTTATGAACTCATAACCTACTGAAAACAGTAGGTTATTAGTTTAAAGGAACAGGTGTCAAAATCAAGTGAGTGTGCTATTCTAGTATCTACATTAAGACCATCAAAAAGACATCTGAACATCTACATTTTTTATTGCATTACACTGGTCATTTCCCTATGGTTCCTGAACCCATCATAGAGCTCTTAAGATATTTGGGTAGATAAAGTAGTGTATGCAACTATACATAATTAGGCATTACAACACTCGTGTGATGCTATTAAGTGTGTTGTAATGCCCTTCATTATGCACAGTCGCATTAACTACTATTATTCAACTTGCCGTGTTAGTTTGTTCGCATAATTTTAGAATCTTGCAAGTCAATCCTCATCATTCTCTTGTCCTTATCCCAATTCATTTGGGGTCGGCGCAACATGTCTTCTTCTTCCATACTTCTCTGTTTCTCGTCATATCTTGAGACACCTTCTCTTTTGCCATATCATTCTTAACACAGTCCATCTTGCAAGTGAATATCATTTTATATTAATACTATGTTAATTAATCATCACCTGCCTAGCCTTTTCCCAACTATATTGGGGTCGGCTTCCAGTCTAACCGGATGCAGCTGAATACCAGTATTTTACATGGAGCGACTGTCTGTCTGACCTCCACAACCCAGTTAATACTAGGTAATACAATACCCTTTAGTAAGACTGGATGTCAGAATTTCAGGTCACTGACTACCTGTAACAACTGCCAAAGATCTATATTTATATGGCAGCCGGGACCAACAGCTTAACGTGCTTTCCGAGGCACGGAGGACACTCGGTATGTCGGGCGGTCACCCATCCACAGACCGACCTAGGGAAGCACACTTTTACCTAAAGATCGACCTGAGTGGCAGTTCTTATTAAGCCACGAGCACGAAATAATTAATGAACAAATAATTTGATCAATTACTTGCTTTTTGCCGTAGCAGATACGATCACTGAACAGAAAGCTTTAAGTGACCGCCAATATGATGAAGGTTACCTAGAGGTGCTAATAATGTTAATGCTATCAGTGTCATTAGGTTTTTTCATTAGAAATTTTCTCAGTAGCAGCCAGAGTCTGGATTTAAGCCCGGTTGATGATAATATCCCTCTATCATAGGACTTAAAATATCTGGAAAAATGTGGGTGAACTAATAAGTATACCTCTGCTTAAACCTTCCGGGAGTAAAGGCGTGATGTATGTTATAAAATAAATTACGAATAGAATTACTTTAAAATAACGTAATACATTAAAATACAATTTAAATTCAACTCAATGGTTCAAAGGTTCTTTTTTTCTCTTCTCAGTTATGTAAGTCGCATTGTAGGTTCTTGAAAACTAGAATAATCACTTGCTCAAAGTAGCGATTGACACGTTTAAATTAATGTTTTTTTAGATTATTTCAAACTAATTCGCCACGTGTCACGCTTTACCTACACGGTCATGCTTACATGTATGTAATAGTAAAGTCAATCAACCATTGTAAAACTAATAATAGTAACGACTCGGTTGGCGCAGTGGCTGAGCGATTAGACTGTTGCGCAGCGTGTTGCGGGATCGATCCCCGCACAGTAAAAATATTTGTGTGGCCTATAGATAGTTGTTCCGGGTCTGGGTGTTTGTGTTTGCGAGTTTAAATGTTTGTAAACGCACCCACGATACAGGAGAAATTCGTAGTGTGGGGCAAAGTTTTTTTAAAAGAAGAAAAAGAAAATAATAGTTATTTAAGAAGCAGATTTAACAACAATGTAACATATGGGTCAGCCTCAAGCCCGAATCTGAATGATATCGCATCAGCAGCTATTCTAGGGACTGGACTGGACTTCATCTAGGGACTGGTCTAAAACTATAAGCTGACTCTAAGCATCACGGACTGGCTGGGGTTAGGGTCGAGGAGGGCCCGGATCGGGGTGTCGCTAGGTTCTTTATTAGTGATCGATGCGTGTAGCTCGTGTCTTAGCGGTAGATAAATAATAAACAAGATTTTATTCGATACGCGATCAGGCAATCAGCTGACATTGTATCCCATGGCTGCAGTTTGTTAACCGTGAAAACCACTTTTTAGTGTAATAAATGAATAATAATAAAAAAATACTCCTTGACTACACAACCGGCTCTTCAACAAAAACTGTACTTAAATGTTTTTGCTTGCACAACAACAACTAAGTAATAAATTGGGAAATAATAATGACCTATAATTGCAGTGTTTCAGATAAAAACCAATGTGAAGTTTATTTTTAAATGACTTTGACGCAAGTTACTTTACTTTACTGTCTCGTTTTATTTTAATTTGTATCTACAGACGATATTTTTTGTTGTTGCGATAACATAATTCGGCTAAAGAATTAAAACTCAATTAAACTGCCCCTATGGCTGTAGGACGGCCAGCATTGAGCCAAGCATTTTTAAATCATCAATGTAATCCCCCCACTTATAGTATGCTTGCCTACATAGTGTGCGTTTTATATAGGATTTAAATTTCATCTCATTCAGTTGAAGAATGTGAGGGGGTATTTTTTAATTAACTGTAGCCACACAGGTTGATCTTCAGGGGTCGGTGAAAAATTATAAAATGACCCCGCTCTTGGGCAGAGCGAAAGGGAGTGTCAGACTTCTACTGACTAAAAACCACCCATGTTCCTGCTTAGCCCTTTCGAGGTCCTGTCCTCCCTATCGAGGCCGCGGTATCTTTGTGACCAACCCCCAACCCCGACGGATCAGGGTTAAGCCTTGAAGATCAACCCGTGTGATGTGTGTGTATTGGCCGCATGGCGAGCACACAACCATGAGTTTAAGAAACCTAAGTCATCATCATCATCTTCCGGCTTTTGTCCCATTCTATTTAGTGTTCCGGTTTTTGACGACGCAGTGGCTAAGCGATTAGACTGCCGCGCTACGTGTCGCGGGTTCGATCCCCGCACGGAACAAGTATTTGTATGGCCTACAGATAGTTGTTTCGGGTCTGGGCGTGTTTGTGTATGTGAGTTTCAATGTTTGTAAACGCACCCACGATACAGGAGAAATTCCTAGTGTGGGGCAACGTTTAAAAAAAAAAAAAAAAAAGTTTCGGCGCAACACGTTTTATTCTTCCATTCTCTTTCAGACATCACGGCATCATTTTTTTTGCATATGAAACCAAAGTGAAATCTAATAATCGTCTACCAAAACAATAGCAAATGAACCGGTTAATTATATTAATAATAAATGTATGTAATGTATTAATAATAAATTAATTAATTCAAACTGATATTACCCCATAATCACATTAACAGGTTTAATATAGAGGCAATATTAATTTGCGATCAGATAAGTGTTATTAAGTGGTTTAATTGGAAAATGATTACCGGAGGTTATTATTGCAGGCAATACCTATACATATTTAGAAGTTGGTAAAAAGTAATGATGTTTGTTTGTCGGAACGCATCTCTAGAACTGCCAGTCGGAATTGAAAACTCTTTTTGTATTTTTTAGCCTAAATCTCGATAATCTTATAAGCTATTTAACATCGTTCTAACACTATGGTCTATAGTGACAGTGGCGGCGACTCTTGTCTTGCCCTTATGGGGTATAACTACTCTTCATGATGTTCTAGTGTTTCTGGGTTTCAGAGAAACTTGGCATATTGTTAGCCCCTTAGACATGCAACGGCGGATTCGGTTCTATCCCTGAACGGAACAAATATTTATCTACAGATAGTTGTTTGGGGTCTGGGTGTTTGGTTAGTGTATGTGAGTTAAATGTTTGTAAACGCAATATGTAGGGTAAATTAAAAAAAAAAACTGCTGATGGCAGCTGAAACAGCGCACACAGCTAGCAATAAAAGATAACTAATTGTTAACGTTTTTTCCAGGTGTTAGTAGTGACCGCATCTGCATATAGCAAGTACCTCGGGAACATGACTGCATACTTCGATACGCACGGAGAGCTGCAGTCCTTTGAGGGGTCCCCCGTCTTTTTAAACAGGTCCATTCCTGAAGGTACGTTTCATTCTCCTGCCCTTATCTTATTTTATTTAGGGTTTATAGTGAAGCAAGGTTTCTGCTTCCATACATCTCTATTACTCGCCATCTCAGTAGTCACCGAGTTTCTAGAGGTATGTTTTCCAGATATTTGTCTTGTAAGTAGTATTTTTTAGTCTTTGCTCGTGTGAAGGTGGAGAATTATGCTAGAAGAACATTCTACAGGGATTAATAATACCTGACGCAGGATCATGGTCTACTTGTGTGCCAAATTACACCAGAATCAGTTTATTTGTTAGGCGTTGCCAATGATGTTTGAGCCTACCGGTTTCATTATAGCAATTTTACTGTTCATAGCAACGGGGGTTATTCACCAAAATGAAAGTAATCGGCGCGTCAAAAAACGCACTCACTGTTTAATTTTGTTATGTAATCGAATTTTGATAATTCATTCCACTAATCATAGCACATAATGTGCGAGTAATAATTCTGCCGTCATAATGAAAAAAGGCACAACTAACATCTTATAAATATGGAGAAAATCGACTTTAAAGTTTTTATTGGTTTTTGGCGAAAAATATTGACTTACACATTATTTTTCGAAAATAGATGAATTAAAATAAATTCATTATCACGATTCTTATACAACTAATGAAATGTGAGTTATTATTTTATTACTATTTATTAAATAAGCAACATTTTCCCTTTCAAAGTAACAAAAAAAATTAACTAAAGTTATTAATATTACGAATAAAGGGCATAACTAACCAATTGCGACTTTTCATTCTGACATTTTGGGAAAAAAATATGAAATATTACAATGAAAAGGCATATTTATTAAAATGTGCCTTTTCATTTAAACAAAAAAAACTTTCTTAATATTCAATAGTTATTTATAAATTACTAGTGACCCGCCCAGGCTTCGCACGGGTGCTAAAAAGGTATTAAAACTTTCCTCTTCAATCACTCTATCTATTAAAAAAAAACCCGCATCAAAATCCTTAGCACAGTTTTAAAGATTTAAGCATGCATAGGGATAGACAGCGGGAAGTGACTTTGTTTTATACTATGTAGTGATTAGGGATAGCAGTAATAGAACTTATTAATTAGAAACAAACAGTGCTAATACTTAAACTCAATTACACTTTTTAGTTAGTTAGATACCTAAGGAAAGTAAAAATTAAATATTTTATTCTTTTTACTAATAGGTTGGACTAAATCTATAAAAAAAACGTTACTCTAAATCAAATTCTTAATAGAGGTAGTAATAGGAGCATACATTTTGGTTTTGAACCTTTATTAAGCTACTCTATATTTATTTATTTATTACTCGCCATCTCAGTAGTCACCGAGTTTCTAGAGGTATGTTTTCCAGATATTTGTCTTGTAAGTAGTATTTTTTAGTCTTTGCTCGTGTGAAGGTGGAGAATTATGCTAGAAGAACATTCTACAGGGATTAATAATACCTGACGCAGGATCATGGTCTACTTGTGTGCCAAATTACACCAGAATCAGTTTATTTGTTAGGCGTTGCCAATGATGTTTGAGCCTACCGGTTTCATTATAGCAATTTTACTGTTCATAGCAACGGGGGTTATTCACCAAAATGAAAGTAAAAATTAAATATTTTATTCTTTTTACTAATAGGTTGGACTAAATCTATAAAAAAAACGTTACTCTAAATCAAATTCTTAATAGAGGTAGTAATAGGAGCATACATTTTGGTTTTGAACCTTTATTAAGCTACTCTATATTTATTTATTTATTGTTCGTTTACAGGAAATAGCTTATACCCGTAATTTATTTTAATTTTATTTTTTTATTTGTAATGGGCTTACTCTTGACCTCAATCTTGCCCTAAGAGCAGAGATTAGGTCGACGATGGAACGAGCTTACCCAGAAGAAGCCTATTTACTCGCGACAATAGATTGGGGTTATATGAACTCGGGAAAACCGACGCAAATTAGCAAAGCGCTTTGTTCGAATGTGCAGCCCGTGGAGCTCCTGCGCACACTCTCTGAAATACAGTCTGTAGAAGACCGCAGTCATGCAACTTTGCGGCGGTGGGCCAGGCTATGTAGCTTGGCAAACAGCTTATCGTCGCCAATATTAGCCTCCTGACTCTGCGCTCTACAGAGTCAAGCAAGTTTGGCAAGTTGGTATTTGGCTGAGCCATCCTAAAGGTGACAGCAATGCTCCATGCCGGACTGGACTTGAGTTTTATATAATACTGAAAGCTGTCCAGGCTTGTAGTACCGCTTAACCCTGTTTAAGATACCCAGCTATTTTGCCGCAGTTTGAGCTTTCGACTCAATGTAGGCACCGAAGTTCAGATTCGCGCTCAACTTCGTGCCAAGAAGCTTGAGACTGTCGGTAACTTGTACAGTCGCACTCCGGAAAGTAGGGGCCAGATTGAACGGACTCCTTTTAGCGGTGAATAGACACACTTGCGTTTTGGTGGCGTTAAAATCAACCAGATTCTCGTTACCCCACTAGGAGACAAGACTTAAGGTTGAATTCGTTCGCTCTACCATGGCCTCTCTCAATGAGCGTACTTCATCACCGCCGGCTTAGAAGTATAAGTATAAGTACGACGTGCTGGTGTCCGCAACTCCACGTTCGATGCTCGTATTTTGCGTGCGGGTGGGTCACCGCCGCCTTTTGCGCTGGATGTATAACTCTCCATGACAGTGCTTTCATCTGCGTACCCAACAATACCAGGAACAAGGAGGTCATTGATATGCAGCAGGAAAAGTGTCGCGGAGAGAACAGACCCCTGAGGAACTCCGGCATCAATAGCCATAAGGATAAGCGTGGAGTCACTTCAACGTCGCAGGCACAACTGGCGCGTTTCAATCCAACCCTGCCCTCCTTTCCTCACCCTTAATCGTAAATAATTTAAAGAAAAGGCACAACTGGTTATTTATGCCTTTTATACGTAAATTAATTGAGACATGCATGGATCATTAATTAAGTAGATAGGGCACATCTGGCATTTGAGCCTTTTCTTTGTGTTATGTTGGTTCTTTATGTTAGGTGTGCCTTTTCAAAGGAATTTTTAGTTAAAATCTGTATGAAGAAATAGTCACATCTACGTATTTGTGCCTTTTCAATTTATTGGTAAATAAATGTGCCTTTGCATTCTACAAAACATGAATATTAGTGTCATTTGTGCCTTTTGAGCCTACTGTATCTCCGAATTCCTTGAAGATAAAATTCTACGAAAAATTGAGCAGATGCGCCTTTTTTTTCTGATTCTAAATATGTCTGTAACTCATTTTTTTTCAAAATGTTAGTTGTGCCCCTTTTTCTTACGACGGCAGAATTATAAACGTGTTGCTAACAATTTTCGTTCCAAATTCTCGAGGTTGGAGCTCCATTGTTCTTAATTTAAGGCGCTAACAGTACCGAAACAAGCGCCACCCGCATCTTAAATATTTCTTTTACTCTATAATCACATCAAAATTGAAAAATGCTAGTAAATAACCTATAGTATTTTTAAAATCACTTTTCAGGATTCTAGACTTGATAAAAGTGGCC
This sequence comes from Diarsia dahlii, assembly GCA_949775195.1. Classification (NCBI taxonomy): domain Eukaryota; kingdom Metazoa; phylum Arthropoda; class Insecta; order Lepidoptera; family Noctuidae; genus Diarsia; species Diarsia dahlii. The sequence continues at coordinate 4,438,926 of OX459210.1, read as the reverse complement.
ACTTTTGGCGGTTAAATGTAATTATCTTAATTTATCAAGTCTGAAATGATTCTAAAAATACTACAGGTTATTTACTAGCATGGTAGTGTTTTAGATTTATCAAATTTGATAATATAATTTTAGAGTAAAAGAAATAAGATGTGAGTGGCGCTAGTTTCGGTGCTGTTAGCGCCTTAACGTGTGATACTGCCTGTGATACCCAAGGGCCTCTGAATTGACTTTACATGCCACCGAGAAATATCTCTCAGGCAAGATGATTTTCTCACGATGTTTTTCTACATCGAAGTAAATGATATTATAAACTATATATGAATTCCAAAAATCAGAGGTGCGATGCCTTGGGTTCGAACACGAGACCCTCGATTTGGTAGTCCGAGGGTGGCTATCACTGCTATAATTATAATATGCAGCTCCATTTTTAATTAACAATGGAGCTGCTGCTGGAGTAGCTCAATTGAGCTACACCTTATTTCAATCTTTCCTTTATCCTCAGATCCAAAAATCAAGGCTTTGCTTCAGCCGTACGCAGACAAACTTCACAAAATCGTCAACGAAGTAGTAGGCTATGCAGAAGGTGATTTTGACATGGATCTCTGTGCATCAAGTGAATGTACTCTGGGTAACTTTGTTACAGAGGCTTACTTCCATACCGTAAGTAGTATTGATCCTTCTGTTTGTCAGAATAGAGTGTAAATTCAATTGATTGGAAGGATATTTTTGCTCTTGGCTTAATAATTACTACTGTCTGGGGATGGACCGCCTATTACATAGGCACCGAGTTTCTTCCGTGCTTCGGAAAGCACGTTAAACTGTTGTTCCTGGCTATCATATTATATATATCAAAAGTGATCTGAAAGACTTTTTCCAACTATGTTAGGGTCGGCTTCCAGTCTAACCAGATGCAGCCTATCTGACCTCTATAACTTAGATATAGTACTGTGTAATACGATATCCCTTGGTAAGATTGGTTGCCAGAATTTCGGGCTGCTGACTACCTGGTACTGACTATTTGGTAAATAAATAACACTGATTTATTATATTTTCAGACGCGCGAGTTAAATCCAACAACACTACCTAATATTGCTTTCATTACTAGAGGAACGATGCGCAGTAACTTGATGAAAGGAGGTGTGTGAGTACGATTTTATTATTCGTGGAACTGATCCATCTAGGGCTCTTTAGTCAACTGATCCCACTAAGGCGGGTCCCGCGGGTCCAAACGACTTAATGAATTTTTGAATTGGTCAACTGGACCCGTTGTCAAATTTTGTTTACATAACAAATAATATGAGGTCTGTAATTCCCGAAAAGTTAAGCAGACGAGTACCTAAAACTACACCCACATTTCACCAGTTAAGTTTAAGTTCCATGTAATAGGGGATGAGCGTATTACCATCAACCGGGCACTAATTAAGACACCGTGGCTGCTATTAAATTCCTGATGGAATGACTCAATAGAACTTTGCTTTAGACCGGTCAATCTGCAAACTTGAGGAAGGCCTTTGTCCAGCAGCGAACGTCTTTCGGCGGAAAAATTGATGTTACTTTTTTTCTACTAAAGCCATGTTTTTACTTGTTTTTCAGATATAACAAAGGGTTCAATAATAAATATGTCTCCGTTCACAAATAAAGTGGTGACGATTGTAATCTCTGGGAAGTACATCATAGAAGCGTTGGAGCACTCAGTCTTAATGCCGTGGCAGGCTAAACCATATGCTGGTCCTTCAGCACCACACTTTACAGGTTTGTAGCAATTTTTTTTATATCAGTCGATACAGTAGTCAAAAGAACGAAAATCTGAAAAGCAGTCTTTCTAAAAAATTTTTTTTTTTTTTTTTGTGAATTTTAAATTTCATTGAGATTATTTTGCTCCGTGCTTGCCTAGGTTGGTCTGTGGATGGGTGACCACCTATTACATAATTACCGAGTTTCTTCTGTGCCTAAGAAAGCACGATAAACCGTTAGTCCCAGCTGCCACGTACATCACATACATTGGCTGCCTTTACAAGTATAAGTCAAAGTCCGACAATCAGTCTTATACCAGTAAAGTAATTGGTATTCAGCTGGATACGGTAGGACTGGAAGCCGATTCAAAAAAAGTTGCTAAAAGGTTTGGCAGATGATGATAATGTGACACCCGCCAACCTGCCCTCTCATAGAGAGGTTTGGCTAATGGCTAATGCTATAAAATGAATTCTTTTTTAAGGTATGAAAGTGACAATTGACAAGGTGGAACCGAAAGTGTTGGAGATATTGCTGAAAGAAGGCGATGAGTACAAGGAGTTCCACTTGGATAGAGACTACCAGGTCACCACCTTGGATTTTCTGGCGAATGGAGGAAACGGATTTACGGTAAGTGATTAGTGATGTACAACTGATGAGATAAACGAAAATTACTTTTCTAATTAAATAAAAAACACACATTTTGTTTCCGATAAAATATGATTGGACACTTAATTGTATTAAACGTTACCGTATTTTTTGAGCCTCAGATCATTTTCTGTTTAGTATCGTGTAATCTATACCCAAACTCTTTAAAAAAAAAAAACATGACCCTTTCTTTTGGCTTCGCCGTAGTCGGGTAATTACCTGGACGAAGGAGTATGAGCACAGTTAAAGTTAAATGGAGAAGGAGTACAAAAAGCTAACATTTTAATAAAAATAATTAGTACGAAATAATCAAGTAATTGCGACTTACTTGCACGTAGCGCTCACTGGCCGCTACACCCGCTTCGGTCGCTCGGCTCGCGCGTTTTTGATCGCAGTTCTAACTTCATCTTAATTATGTTACTATGGCCAACTTTGAAAATAGGCCAGACAGTGTTAAAATTTGAGTTGCTACATTGTGCTCAGTAAGTTTTTATAGGGATATATTATGAAATATTTTTTTTTTTTTTTTTCCAGATGTTCAAAGAACATGGTCGCAACCTGACTACTCTAGGTGTAGATCGTGACGTCATTGAAAACTACATCAGAAAAACGTCACCAATCAAACCTCATCTAGATAAGAGACTTACTTTAATTAGCTGATAAGAACAATATGTAAGTACTTACAAAATAAAGAGTATTTTCTATGAATAGTTGTTTTATTAAAAAAAAACATTTTTGGCAATTGGCTATTTGACTACTGTTAAAAATTCACGAAAATGTTATGTTATTTCAAAGAACTAACAAAAATAACACGATGCGTGAAAAAAGTAGTAATATCGATAAAAAATGGAGTGGCTACATGCTTAGAAGTTTTTGGTGGGTGTGGTTTTTTCCTTGTCGCGTGAAACGGCGACACAATTTATACTGTGACGGCGATTTGTACTACGTAGTTACATGACATAACTATGGCGGTATGAGAGATGACGTCACGTTTCAGTAGCGCTGTCTTTGTCTAACACGTCATTTAAAATCAGTTAAAACTAAGCCATTTGTTGATCGATTTTATTACTTATTTCACACATCGTGTTATTTCTGTTAGTTCTTTGAAATAACATAACATTTTCGTGATTTTTAATAGTAGTCAAATAGCCAATTCTTACGGGTTGTGGGAAGCCTGATAATCAAACAAGAAGAAGATTTGGGGCTGATCTTTCTGTGGTTTTATTTTTATGTGGAGAATACGATCATGTTTTGAGGAAACAGACACGGCGCTGATTCAACATAAATTGGGATAGGGTGGGAGAATGATGATGGTAATGATAAAAAAACATTTTGGCTCAAACGCAAAAATGTCCTTTTCGCAAAATGATTACTAAATACTAATATGATTCTGTTTAGTCTGTCTGTTAGATTATTGAAAAATATTGGATACGTGTTTTTTTGTTTTATCAAATTAATAAAAAAATACGAAAATAAAACGTGTCAAAGATCGTGAGTGAGGGCGGGTAACGTGCCTGTCGGGGCTGTGGAGCCTGTCAGGGCTGTGGATTATCGAAAGGTTAACACGGCTCCGACACAAGGGCGAAGAAGGAACATGGGTTTGGTTTTTAGTCAGTAGAAGTCTGACACTCCCCTTCGCTCTGCCCAAGAGCGGTTATTCGATGATTTTCCAACCACCAAAAAAAAAAAAAAGGGCGGGTAACGTCACTTTCTGGTAAAAATGTACCAAACTGTGACGTCACGTGACTTTTCGAAGCTCTTTATCGTCTTCATTTTATTGTTTGCGTGAAAAAAGAAAAAATACATGTCCAATATTGTTTGGAAATCTATCGGACGAACTAATTAGTTTTTTAGTTTTTTTTTGTCAACTACCCTATTCTACAGAATCAGAAAATATTATAATGTCTTGTTAAGATATGTATGTAGGTATACCGAAAACTACATTAAATTACACACGTTGAGCACGTGCAAAAATGAGGTACGGTTTGTTAAGAAACCTTTGGTGCGTGGTGGTACTTTCACATAGCTACAGGGTATAGCAAAAATATGGATATAGTATGGATTTAGTATGAAGCGTGATTTTACTTATATCCGAAACGTGAAACAACAACAATAACAAACAATACAATAACAACAATACACACACACACACAATATTTTTCACAACATTTTTCATTTGTACATCTGAATCACTCCCGCTTTCTAATTAATGAAGTAATTTTGCTCGTGCGTCGAAAACATACTTTTAATAATACTTAACTTGTTTAGTAATGGATACCCATCAGCTCTATCAAGTTTCGCTAGTTAGTTTAATTAATTTGGGTACTAAACTGAGTAATACAAGGTTTACTCAGTCAAGTTCCCAATCTCCTCTATTTAATCCAAAGACCACTAAACTGCTGACCTGTAAGTCAGACACAGACCTTGTTATCACTTAAGAAGTTTATATAAGGTTTGTATAGGTCAGCGTGTAACGTCGACAGCGAACATTCGGACTTTGAGTTTTTGTCTGCCTTATTGATTTTATTGTCGTCAGCGCTAGTACTGCATGAGCTCCTGGGATCGATTCCCAAAGTGATATTGGGAATTTGTCTGTAACAAGTCAAAGCATCAGGCAGGACATCTGACTAGATGCGGAGATGGCCGATTGAGCAAGACTTTGACGAACTGGTAGTCAAGGTTACGTCAAAGAAACAAGGGCTACCCTAAAGTTCATTAGGTCGACGATATCGTCAAAGTCGCAGTAAACCCCTGGATTGGGGACGCACAGCACCGGGGATATGTCTGACACATGGGGAGGCCTGTACCCAGAAGTGGAAGATTCCGGGTTTTTATGATTATGAAGTTGAAGTCTGAATAAGTGCCCGGTTCATGGCAACGGGCTCGCTCCTTACTACATGGAACTTTTACGTAATTCTGGTGAAATGTGTGCCTTTTGTGAGTACATATCTACAAGTCTACCTATCCTATATTAGATATCAGTAGTGATTTCTGTGTGAATAAAGCAATTCTCTCAAAGTTGGAGAACAACTAGTAACACCAAAGCATAACGATTGGTTGGAGAATGCGAGAAAGCGTCAAACTATCGCGAATGTTACAATCGACGTTTGCTACGAAATAATGATGAAAATGTTCGCCTCGCAAGTGGGAAGAAACCTTTAAATTAAAATTCGCTGAACACAATACCAATCGGATTCCATTGATTATCTAATTTATGATTCATTGAGTTGAAAACTTAAATCTCTTGAATTAATCTCTGTCTCGGGACTTTTGTAAGATTAATTGCGATTCTTTGTCAGAATCAGCTATTCTGTGATGAGTAAAAGTAAACGCAAACGAGATATTTTTTATTTCTACATACATAGATAAACTCACGCCGTTTTCCCATGGGGGTAGGTAGAAACCACAGAATACTACTGCTACGATTTATGGAGGATTGGAAATCATCAAATAACTTCTCCCGCTCTGGGCGGAAGGTCGTGTCAGACTTCTACTGACTAAAAACCACCCTTGTTCCTTCTTACACCTTTGTGTCCGGAGCCGTGGTATCACCTTCGAGCAACCCGCAGCCTCGGATCGTTACGATCCTTTTGCCTTATCCACAGTCATTTATCTGGTCATATACGCACGCCGCCCCGGTTGCGAGTACTACGCAACCGGCGTAGTATTATAAGTATACAGGACAATTTAATCATAGAAACACAAACAAAAACTTGTTTGTGTTTCTATGATTAAATTTAATCATACAATGACAATTTAATCATAGAAACACAAACAAAACCTTGTTTGTGTTTCTATGATTAAATTGTCCTGCTGATCAGTCCTTCCAGGAACTTTTTCTGGCGTGTCGATGGTACATACGACTTGATTAAATTTCTAGGGCCAGGTATATGACCACAGTAGTTGCGGCGTCTGTGGCGTATTTTAGGTCATCTAAAGTGCAGATGTTGGGACACTTCGGACACACCACGGTTTGTTTCTTACTTTTGGTGAGTTGTCCTGAATAGCCTGCGTGGAGCGTTCCAGAAGCTGTTTTCTTTGCCACCTCGAATCAGTCCAGTGGTTAAATTTAACAGAAATTTGCCATCGACACGCCAAGAAGAAGAAGAAGTCCAGTGGTAGCTCTAGAGATAAGATCAAATATTAGTACCGTTGACGCTCTCAGGCAATGCGATTATGTGGAATGCACTAAGCTGTTTCTGTCCTATGTTTTCTCTACAGTCGTTTGTTCGTGGCCATCGTAAATCACTAGATGTTGTTGCGCACGACTTTGTTCGCATGGAAATTTTGATGTGTGTGTGAGAAAAAAAAGTTGCCCTTGTGCTATTTCGGACTATAATCTATCTCTGTGCCATATTTCATCTAGATCCGTTCAGCCGTTATGGCATGTTTGAGTAACAAACGTCCATTCTTCCTAACTTTCACATTTACAGTTGCTATCTGTTGCCTGTGATTTCGTAGGCGTGGAAATTTTATGATGTGTATGAGCAAGAGAAAAAAAGGTAACCTATGTTCTTTCGCAAGATATAAACTTTCTCCTTGCCCAATTTTGTTTAGTCATTAAAACGTAACAAACAAACAAAATTAAAGCATTTTTAATATCAGTATAGGTTAGTAAGGTAACATTAATACTTTCATTAATATAGAACCAACCGCAAATCTAGAAAAACAAATAGAAAATCGAATTAAATAAAACGTATCCAAGACAATGACCGAATGTTTCCATCAATTGTGTCCAACAGGAACAGGGTATATAAATATCTGGCTCTAATAAAAAATGGCGCCGGCATCCGAAGCCGAATGGTCATATAAAGTGCTCGTTTAAACTTTTGGTCCTTTTTCGAAGGTGAACCACCGCTTTGCTCAATGTTTGGCTTGAACGGGAATAAATGACCGGCTATGATTGCATGTTTCTATTGGTCCATTCCAGTTCCTGGTGGGCTGCCTCCTGGTGAAGGTTACGGGGATCCACTGGATGCGAGACACACGGGACTGGTCAATGTGGCGACTTAGGGGAGGCCTCATTTCAGCCGAAAGACTGGACATAGACCTCCCTCAAGTGAGGATCATCATTTCAGCCGAAAGACATCCACTGCTGGACATAGACCTCCCCCAAGTGTCGCCACATTGACCGGTCCCGTGCGTCTTGCATCCAGCGAATCCCCGCAACCTTCACCAGGTCATCAGTTGAGGTCGAGGGTCAGTATGTTACTACCTTAATTTCAGCAGTAAACAGTTTTCAATGAAGTCTCGGAGGCAACAGCTGACATTACAAGGAGATTCACGCATTTTTAATGAACTTGTTGATTTAATGATGAACTGAATCTAATTAATATTAATCAAACGAATACAAGACAGATGGTGACCACTACAGTAACCAAGGTTTACAATAATATTTCGGGATAATTAAAGACCCCAGCACATAAAGCTGCTACAATCGGTCTTTCTTTAGTAGATTTTCAACGTTATCGCTTAAGCGTAAGGTTCAAGGTTGATTGGAAAAATTTGACAGTTTCGGGCAGCTTTCTGCACTCGAGACATTTCCAGAGATGACACCCAGAGTCTGGATAAGTACATTATCTGGCATAATGTGGGTGGCTTCAGTACAGATACACCTCTGCCTAAGGCTTTGGAAAAAAACAGGCGATTTGATTATTAATTATTGGGATATGCCCCCCACTCTTTTCCCAAACCACTGTCAATCATCATGGAGCCTATAATGTTCTCACTGGCCACTCTGGCCTCCTCTCTATGAGAGGGAATTGGCTATAATCCACCACGCGGGCCCAGTGCGTGTTGGATGTCACATGTCTTCAATTTTTTGGTTCTAGGACATGCCAGTTTCCTCAAGATGTTCTCCTTCACCGCTGTTACTCCTGGAATAAAAACAAGCGTGTGATATTTTGTCTTCTTCTAAAAATATAATGATCACTGATCATAAAGCTTTATCCTAAATTCACAATTAATAATAACTGGGCTTACTACCTTCTCATTGTTATTCCTATCCTTAAAATCTGTTGGAAATCTAATTCTCTTTTAGTTTTAACAATTAATTTTAATATATGGTAATGAGTTCTTGGTGTTTCTGATGTAATCAGGAGCCGGTGTCGTACTGTCCACCTGGCTACAATTTTCAAATCCTGTCAACTAAGGATTTTGTTTGGGTCACAGATAGGGTTTGCTGGATGGGTTATGTGGATACGAGATTATCAACTGCCTACCTTGTCCCAGCTATGTTTTATAGTATTTTACTTGGAACATTCTTTGTCAGAAAGAAGGAAAAAAACACATTAGGTATACACATAAACATCTAACAGACCTCATCATCATTTTAGGCCGGAATCTCCAACTGTTGGGTATAAGCCTCCCCTTTCTTCTGCCACTCTTCTCTGTTCTGTGCGTCTCTCATCCATTTGTTTTCCGAGCTACTGACGATGTCATCCACCCAACGCGCTTTAAGGCGGCCCTGGTTTTTCACGCCCAACCTTGGCCACCATTCGGTCAGAATTTGACTCCATCGGCCATTTCCGCGTCTAGCCAGATGTCCTGCCCAACTCTACTTTAGGCGTATTGCCCTGTCCTCGAAGTCGAAAACTTTCGTCCGACTCCGGATCTTATAATAACAAACCTCATAATATTTGCTAATTATGACCACTTCTAATAATAATTGTCAAATCAATAGCCGGTACCTAATAATACCGATGTCAGGCGATTTACTTTGCTAAACGAATCCCTCGGGAGACTGTTGTTTCTTTGTTTTGATTCCAAATCTCATGACACGAGTATAATAACATATAGAATTGAACGCTCATCTGTTACTTGCTGTTTCTTTTTAGATCATTCGGTAAGGCAATGGATCGGATCACTAACAATTTCTATTTTCTGTGTATCTTTTTTTATGTTACACGTGCCAAGTGCCGAATGAAAGTCAAAAATGAATGAAAAAGTGCGTTTTATTCCCGTTTTAGAGAAACACCACATCTAGAAACCCAACATCTTCGATTTCGAATTTTTTATCACGAAACTTGGAACACGGCAACGGGAGAGTGCTTTCAGGAGATTCAATTGAACACGCCAGCTTTGGCAAACGGTCCGCAAACTTGTCGCGACGACCGACTCTGATTATGCTAAGTGGGCCCTTGTTTCTTGTATATTTTGTTTATACTTCATTAAGTAGAATTTATTGTTTAGGTGTTACTTGGAAAATGTTTCGTGTACTTGGAATAACTATTGTGAACTTAGTATTAATTTAACAATATATTACTTCCTACTTTTTTCCAACTATATAACGGTCGACTTCCAGTCTAACCGAATGGGGGAAAGACAGAAAATACACAGTCTGCTATGATACTAACATACAACATTGATCTCGTTTACGAACGTACAATCATACAGTCATGTGTCCTGACAACTTTTTTATTTATATTATGTTTAGTTTACGGGGGGAAACCTTCAAAAGGCAAGAAAACCGGGGAGTGCAGGATTTTTACCAGATCAAAACTACCCTGGTAATCACTATCTGCACAGGATAGAGAGGCATAGTTTCCTCAAAAAAAAAATCGTTGTTCTAATTCGTATAACAATCGATCCAAGACAGTTTGTTTCTCTGTTACTTCGTCGAGCTTTATTGTCTCGGCGCTTTTCTTTTTTCTTGTGGTCACCAGTTGATTGTGGATAACAGGAGTTACAGTGGTTTGGGAATAGTGTGGTGAGCTTGTCCCATTTAAAAAAAATGATCCGTGTAACGTATGTATCTACTATAGCTAAACATTATAACATTTTAAACTAAAATAGAATGTGACATACACATCGTAACACCTCAAAACCTTTCATACAAACACCCAATTTCAAAAATCGCAGTTCGGAAGCCAAATAAACTAGCTATCTTACAGCTCGGTAGTTTGTACGTGATTTCAAGAGATTTCCGACATGTTACATGGAATACAGTCGACTCCCTCGTTATATACTTACGTGCATCCATTTTGATACTTCCTGCCTTAGTACTACTTCCTTCCGTGAGACTATGTGGAATGTGTGTGTAAAATATTCAAAGCGGAGAAAATATGAAAATTCTTTTATGCATCCTGAGACATTTCTATGCAAAGGGTCTACATAGTGTAGTGGTGTTGTCGTGGCTTAAATTTTTATGTTTATTTTTTTGTAGCAGTTTCTAATACTTTTTTTTTTTGGTTATTTGGAAAAAGGCATAATTTTTTTTTTTGGAAACTGATATTGTTGCCCTATCGTTTGAAGTCCAAAAGTCTGTCAGTCTTACCAATGGGCATCGTATTACTTAGTACCTACTCACTGGGTCAGATAGGCAGGCGCTCTATATAAAATACTGGTATTCCGCTGTATCCAGTTAGACTAGAAGCTTAGCCCAACATGATTGGGAAAAGGCTATATAGGCAGGTGATGAATGTTGAAGTAAAAAGTGTTGAGATTGAGTACTACACCCCTCTGAACTTCTTCTTCTTCGTATCGTGTGGCAGTAAGGTCTTTTTTTTTATTGGGATCAGCCCGCCACACTATTCCCAAACCACTGTAACTCCTGTTAGCCAGAATCAACAGTGGCGACCACAAGAAAAGCGCCGAGACAATGAAGCTCGACGAAGTCCCAGAGAAGCGATTTAACTGTCTTGGATCCCGCAACGAAATTAATCAGAAAAGAATAGCGGAGGAGTAGGAAAAACATAAAGCAGTAAGGTCTAACACACCTTAGTGTCAGAGTTTCTAAACTGACTCAAGGGCCTCTGACATCCCGTCGGGGTCGCGGATTTTAGTACTAGATGACGTGGCCTCGGCACAAGGGCAAAGAAGGAACATGGGTTCGGTTTTTAGTCAGTAGAAGTCTGACACTCCCCTTCACTCTGCCCAAGAGCGGGGGGGTCATTTGATGATTTTCCACCCACCAAAAAAAAAAAAAAAAAGGGCCTCTGACATGGTTTGACGACCGCCATTTGGCGGCCGGGACCACCGACTTATACACGCCTTCATTTTTAATAATCAGATAATCAGGTAATTCTAGCCTGCAATGTCCTACTAGCCAAACTGGAAACTACTTTAAACCCAGGACCACCGAGCCACAAGGCAAACGCCTAAACCACTCGACCACGGAGGCAGTTACCCCTGAACTCAAAAATGAATAAATCACCCAGTATGGAATAACTAGAGGGCACTTATAAAAAAAACAAGAGAAATAAAACATTAAGTGCGAAAGTCTTGATGTGGTATCAGGACTTTCGCAGTAGCAGCCCGAGAGTAAGTAAGTAGTTCGGATTTATCCCTGATTGATGCCATTTTTACACCCCACACTACATGGGACGTAAACATCATGGCAAAATGTGGGTACACGTACAGTCAGCATCAGAAGTAGCTAAACATTTCGGAATTTCAATTCTTATAAGTACAGGACTCTAGCTATTATTTTTAATGTTTCAGAAGATTATTCGTTAAAATAGTCCTTATACTACAATAACATTTAGTAACGAGTAATTTCTAACAAGTTTTTATTAAAAAAACGGCTTCGAAACTTTGAGTAATGTTAATATACTTCTGATGCTGACTGTACGTACGACGACCTATCAAACTATGTAAACCAGTATAATCAGATCTCTCATTGTACAAGAAATCTTTGCGACGCGAGGACATGTTATACTGGAATTATAAATCTTGTTATGTTTTTGTATGTAAGTACCTAATTATAATGACACGTGGATACAATCCTACCTAAGGGAAAACGAACAGGATGATAATCCTTTCTTAATATTATAAATGCGAAAGTAACTCTGTCTGTCTGTCGCGCTTTCACGCCAAAACTACTAAACCGATATAAATGAAATTTTGTACACAAGGTAGTCTAGAGTCTGAGAAAGGAGTGCTGGTTCCCGGCATTGGTCCCGATAACTGACTGAACCCGCGGGCATCAGTAAGTATCTTATAAAGCATAGCCGCATTAAAATATTTAACCACAAAATAATTTCACGTGCCGATGTCTCATAGGTATTAATGGTAGATGTCAATATTTCCTGAACAAACGAAACATCCCTAAAATGTTGCTATTTGACTTATAAACAGGAAGCTGCGGGCTGCCAGATAAAGTACGAAGACCATTGGCAGCGATGCAATCAATCATTGTAATAATTTTTATTAAAAGCGACACGTCTTCACTTGACGAGTGCTCAAACTAAACTGCGATGCTCCCAAGTGAACATAAACATAATCTACCGGTAAAAAGTTAATTGCTGTCAACCAGTAAAATTCTATTTAATTATCGAGTTGTTCCGGTCTGATCCCCCAAACCGATCCACTGCCAATATTTTTCTTTTGTTTATTCCTTTCTGATCCCCTGTAATTTATCATTCCGTTCTGATCCCCTTTTTGACACAAGTACAAGTGAAGTACAGTCAACCGAAAAACAGTTGTTAATGAAAAAATAATCAGTTTTTATTTCTTTAACTTACAATTGTACGATCATCCCACAAACTACCATGAGAACAGAAGTAGGAAGGAGGTATTGGAATCTTTAATTCAAATCTATATTATTTCTTTCTAATACCATGCACTCGTTTTTGTTGGAGATAGGAAACCAGGATAGTAAAGTCCCACAAATTACCAGGAGGCCAGAATGGTGAATTATTAGAGTCACCATTGTATGCAATGGTGACAAAAATATATGACACTTATGTGTGTCTTACATATAAGACACACATAAGTGTCATATATTCTCCTTTTAAAACCCTTCATTTTGATACCCTACTCAATGGTAAGGGATTTTTTTTTGAACTCCTCTATATGGCCCCAATTAAAGATTCCAATTTCCAATACCTCCTTCCTACTTCTGTTCTCCTGGTAGTTTGTGGGACTTTACTATAAAGGCCTATTATAGATTTTATTTTTTTATTATTGATAGGTTCGCGTATATATATATATAGATTATAATTATCATAGATTTGATTTGAAGATTCCAATACCTCCTTCCTGCTTCTGTTCTCCTGGTAGTTTGTGGGACTTTACTATACAGGCATAATATAGATTTGATTTGAAGATTCCAATTTCCAATACCTTCTTCCTACTTCTGTTCTCCTGGTAGGTAGTGGGACTTTACTATAAAGGCATAATATAGATTTGATTTGAAGATTCCAATACCTCCTTCTGCTTCTGTTCTCCTGGTAGTTTGTGGGACTTTACTATACAGGCATAATATAGATTTGATTTGAAGATTCCAACTTCCAATACCTCCTTCCTACTTCTGTTCTCCTGGTAAGTAGTTTGTGGGACTTTACTACCTATTCTTTTTTTTTAATCTAATAGAACCTATACTTACAAATATTTTGTTGCTGACTGTCCTAAAAATGTGTCAGGGTATCCGATTCTTTTACGGGGGATCAGACCGGAATAGAAAATAATTTATAATAAAACGGATCCCCTAGGGTATCAGTTTTAGGGGATCAGACCGGAATAACTCTAATTATCAGCTTTTATATTATGTAAGTTCACTAATTGGACACATGACCTTATGAAATAAAACATGAAAACAAATATCAAATACACGATTATTAAAATAAATAATATTGAGTATTACGACTGAAAAAAAAAAGACAATTGCTATACATGAGGAAAATACCCAAAATATCGTATTCCACCGCCTAACATCGCATAGCTTCCCAAAACTTCCTGACCTAACTCTATTTGATCGCATCACGGGCGAACACCCAGGGGTGCAAAAGACACGCTTTGCCGCTGTCAAATAAGATCTCAGTCACATGAGGGACCGCTGAGCTGATACCTATTTATTGATGTTTGACTTAGCAAAGGTTTTGAGAGAAACTGTTTCATGCTGTGGGTAAATAGGGTGTTTGTAAGAGGTTTATATATATGCAGGGCGTGTACGATTATAAAGGTGTATAGTATACAATAAAGGTGATAACAGAGGGCAATGGAGAGGGCTATGCTCGGAGTTTCCTTGCGTGATCGAATCAGAAATGAGGACATCCGCATGAGAACCAAGGTTACCGACGTAGCCCGAAGAGTCGAAAGACTTAAGTGGCAATGGGCAGGGCACATTGCTCGCAGAACGGATGGCCGATGGGGCCGAAAAGTTCTGGAATGGCGACCGCGAACCGGAAGACGTTGCGTTGGAAGGCCTCCCACTAGGTGGACCGATGACCTGGTCAAGGTTGCAGGAACCCGCTGTATGAGAGACGCACGGGACCGGTCAATGTGGTGACGCCTGGGGGAGGCCTATGTCCAGCAGTGGACGTCTTTTGGCTGAAATGATGATGATGCAGACTTCAGAGGTCGTTGTACTCAGTATTTTGAAGAAAATTTTATTGTTATGGAAGAACTACCTTGCCCTTATTCTTAGGGATCGGCGCAGTATGACTTCCTCTTCCATACTTCTTTATTATTCGTCATCTCAGCAGTCAAAACCTTTCAAGTCATTCCATCCTTCACACAGTTCATTCACCGTATTCGTACATAACATTTTCCTCATTCCTCTGCATCACAATGACATGTCCATACTACGAAATCCGACTACCACATAACTTTTCAGTCACCAGTGCCACCTTCAAATCTCCTCTTATGTACTTATTTCTAATAATTTACCCCGAAAATAACACACCAATGTAGTCATAATTATATTTGCAATTTTTCAAATATTCACAATATTAGTCTATTTTTAGTCGGCCCTCTTGGTCACAAATCATACGCTTACATGCGTGGTGCTACTGCGATGAAAAAAATTAAGAAGTTGATTTTAATCAACTAAACTAAAGCGACACGTGCAAAGTTTAGCAAGGCTCGTGTCGCTTCAAGCAGTCTGCATGGTTCGTATCGCTTGACGCAAATGGTGTACCTCGTGTCGCTTGACGCAAGTTGCAAGGCTCGCGTCGCTTCACGCAGTTTGCATGGTTCGTATCGTTTGACGCAAATTGCAAGGCTCGTGTCGCTTGACGCAAATTGTATGGCTCGTGTCATCTGCCGCAAATTGCATGTTACGTGTCGCTTGTCGAAAATCATAGCTCGTGACCGTGAACATCGAGAGACGTCATTCGTTTTCAATACATTACGATCCATTTGTGAAACCTTCACGTATCTAATTTAAAACCCACGCGTATTATCATTTCATACGTCAATTTTTATTCTCCACACATTTTGAGAATAAGGCTAAGCGTATACTGAGACGCAGATGACGCAGGTTCACGCAACGCAGGGCGGAGTAGATTTTGTAAAAGATGAACGTACTAAAAACTGCGTATGCTGCGGCGCAGGCACATGCGTCTGTCCTGCTATGCACCTTGTTGCAGTGTTGGCACAGATTTCTCCACGATGCGTGTAAGTCGACACATATTTTTTACCGCTAATTCTATACTTTGTTGCAATGATAGAACATCTCATTGAATAAGTGCGCTGTGAACATTGTTTATAAAATAATATGATACTAATCAGTCAGGCTTAAAAAAGCAGTAAGTCAGTTTGCTAAATAAAAGAAAGAAATAAATTAGAAAGGAATGTTTTCTTTCTTTCTTTTCTTTCTAAATACATTTTTAGCAACAACTCTAATTTCATTATTGGAATCTGACACTGAACTCATTTTGCTCGTCAACTCAAACACGTCTATTTTTTATGTTGTGTAGGTATGTGTCTTTGCGCTGCGTTGCAGCACACGCTTGTGCCTTATGTCTACCTCACCTGCCCTGTCCTGAAAAATTTGTACTATGCTGTACTGCGTCACTTGCATCTCAGCATACGCTTAGCCTTAAAGTGCTCCAAATAAAAGTCTTGTCGAGCAAATATGGCATATTGAAATGTATTGTAAAGGACACGTTAGAATTGTCATTTATTGTTATAATATTCAATACGTCATAAAAGTAAGTAATGAATTTTGCGAAAGTTTATTAAGCTGACTGCTTTTTGGTCTGGTGAACATCGCAAGCGCGATTAATATGAGGTTCTGGGTTCTATTTACAGGTCGGGCAAAGTGTTAAATATTGGGTTTATTATCAGTTTTCTTAGTAGAGGTCATGGAGTATAAATTTGTACTCGGTTGATGGAAATAAGCTAGCCCTCATTCTAGGGGACTTAACAAAACTGGCAAAATGTGGAAGCACTATTAGGTACGCCTCTGCCTAACCCTTCCATAATTACAAGCGCGATGTTATGTTATTAGGCTTTTCAATAACGATGTTATTGAAACTCTTTTTGTCAGCAAAAATTCGGCTTACTCTAGGGATGATCACATTTTATTCCTAGGCCGAATATTCTGCTGATTTACTATTCAGCCATTTGGAAGTTAATTAGTTTTAATATTCGATGCAATAGGTTTTAACTCATTTAACCTATTGGCATTAACCCATAAATATCTTTTAATGTTAATTGGACTACAGTGCAACGTATTTAATTATAAGTGATTTAATCTGGAAACGGATCATTGCAATATCGCAAATATTTTTGCCCGACTGCGGCAAACTCCCGATGTGTGTGACCCAAGTTCGTTTTTTTTTAAATAAGTATATATTGAACTGGTATTTAAATACATATGAATTCGTACACTAACATAGCTAAGTTGGCTGGCAGAAAAAAGGAAGAAAGCCATACACGGTCCTTAGTGGTGAGGTTCTGCAGAAAAGACAGTACCTACATGATGTTACTCGCCGTCGTGCGTGTAAGGGTCAACTCACACCGAAAGAGCGGCGAAGGGCAGCGAAGCGGAGCGCAGTTTCAGTTTCGTAGGAATTTTAATTTTATTATCATTACCATAATACTTAACGGAGCTCCGTTTATGGAATTCCCCGGAATTCCTGCGGTGCCGCGGGCATCCGCGCGACGCGTTCGAGTTTCTCATGCGATAATAAGTAATATGGTAATGATAATAAAGTTAAAATTCCTACGAAACTGAAACTGCGCTCCGCTTCGCTGCCCTTCGCCGCTCTTTCGGTGTGAGTTGACCCTAAGAATGTGGATATGGTCAAAGGAGGTCGTTCGGTGGTTTCTGCCTACCTCCCTGGGAAAGAGGCGAGACTTTATGTATATTTGTTATCAACAAGTAAATCAATCAAAAAAACCCCCGACTCAATAACTTTTCAAGGTCTCAAAGGGTATGGCAACATTGAGAGAACAATGTTTCCGATTATTTTAAGTTAGGCTGTTACTGTACATAAGTTGCAAGGAACCACAATAGAAAATGCTGTAGTGTATTTGGGCAATAAAACTTTTGTAAAAGGTCTAGCCTACGTGACTTTAAGTCGCGTAAAACGTTTAAATGGTATCGCTATTTGCGAGTTCGACCAAAGGAAGCTGTTTAATACTTAATCCTCAAATCGTCAAATGACGAACTGGCTTTGGCAGAATTGTACTGACTGAGAAGCAATAAAGATTAAACATTGGTTCTTCACTTTTACTCCCTTTAAATCAAAATTTGACCATGTTTAATTTAAAGGGAGTAAAAGTAAAAAAAAACAATTTTCAAGTTTTATTTGTATTAATTTCGTTTGTTTATATTCCTCATTTCCGTATGGTGTCGGACGCAAAGAATAGCACCATCCCATATCTTCCCGTGGGTGTCGTAAGAGGCGACTAAGGGATGTACCAGAGAATGGGCAGCAGCGTTCTCTGTGCTTTTTGTATCGACCGTACTGCGATCGCCAACCCGCCTGCCAAGCGTGGCGATTATGGCAAACCCCCCCTAAGCAAAAATGACACTTGGGGGAGGCCTATGTCCAGCAGTGGACGTCTTTCGGCTGAAATGATGAATGATGATATTCCTCATTACCTTTAAATTTGTTGCTTCCCATATTGAGGGAGTTGTAATCATCATCATCATCATCATTTCAGCCAAAAGACGTCCACTGCTGGACATAGGCCTCCCCCAGGCATTTTTGGGGGGGTTTGCCATAATCGCCACGCTTGGCAGGCGGGTTGGCGATCGCAGTATGGTTGTTACAAAGACACAGAGAACGCTGCTGCCCATTCTCTGGTATATGGTTTCTCTGGAGTTGTAAAAACAAACGTAATTCGCCATTTTGTGGTGGCGGCCATCTTTAATTTGAAATTAGTTATTATAGTATATAATAGTATTCTGCTAATCAAGCCCTTTCATTTAATATCCAAATTGATGGAGTTGTGAAAAAAATGCAATCCGCCATTTTGTGGTGGCGGCCATCTTGGATTTGAAATTTGTTATAGTGTATAGTATTTTGCTAATCAAGTCCTTTCATTTGATACCCATATTGATAGGAGTTGTGAACAAATATGTCATCCGCCAATTTATGGCGGCGGCCATCTTAGACTGATTTTCTTCAAACATAGCTAAGAACATTTTAGACAAATTCACCTTACAAACAAAAAAAACTAAATCAAAATCGCTTCATGCGTTCGGGAGCTACGATGCCACAGACAGACACTCACACAGATAAACAGACACGTCAAACTTATAACACCCCGTCGTTTTTGCGTCGGGGGTTAAACATTTTATTTGACGTAGAATCCAACCACTGTTCTGGTGCGAACTTATCTGAACTCCACAATCCAGTTAGTTTTGAGTTAATACGATACCTCTTGGTAAAACAGCTTTCAGAATTTCAATGTTCGAAAATTTACAAATTACAAATTCTATCTATAACAAGTTGCTAATTTTCACTGAGAGCAAACTTTTTATAATGTTAAATTACCTAATGAACGTGGGTGTATTTCATACTTCATCGACCTCTGGCTTTAAAAAGGACAAAGGAAAACTAAATTTGCGTAGGCGAAATAATAAAATAATAACTATAAGACGCTTTTGCGTGGGGACCTAAGAGGTGGTGAAATACTATAAGGATCATGTTCGGAGTGGAAGGGCCACCGACGCTAAAACGTATATTCATCGTACCTACATCTTTCTGAACCCTGCCATATAGATTTTTAAATTTAATTTATTCAAATTAATAATTGAATGCTAATTGAAAGAAATGGTGTGCGACGTCCACTGCTGGACAAAGGCCTCCCCCATAGAACGCCATAGCAAACGGCAGCCTGCCGTTTGCATCCACCGGTTGCCCGCAACTCTTACGATGTCGTCGGTCCACCTGGTGGGTTTTCCGGTTCGTGGTCGCCACTCAAGAACCTTCCTACTCTTCGAGGATAACATACGATGGTATACCTGCATGCAGGTGTAAAGTCACCAAGTCCTAATGAAATGGATCCTTTACCTACTAAACCATATGACCCGCTATTAATATTTACTCATCTTCAAAACAGGAGGCCCTAACACGAGCGTGCGTTGTAAACGTAACCTTAAAACGTCAATTTTTGAATCGAAAATTGAATCGAAAATTCTATAACAACAATGTTGATCTTTAATTTGTTTCCACGACCACAATGATTTTATCATATAGTTATGGATACAATTAAAATAAAGTAACAAAATATCACGCCTATATTATGTTAGGCCGAGGTGTCCCTAACAGTACATCCATAATTATTTCACTGTATTTACCTAGTCATGTTTGTTTTGTCCCACGTAATAATGTGCGGGGGCAATTACCATCAACTCAGCAAAAAACCAGACTTCGTGGCTGTCACTGAGAAATTCTTAATTGAAAACTCAATGACACTTTGCCCGACCTGCTATTTGAACCCAGGACCTCTTGCATAGAGCCAGTCAATTTTATGAGTGAAATATTCTTCACTGTTAAAATCGTCCATATTTGCGTTACGTCAATACCGCCCGCTCGTGCTAGGGCCTAAGGACGGTAGATTCAAGGTGGCCTCAAAACTGCCTGTTATTATATAAGTAATTGCAGACATTTGCTTTCATTACGCGTGTGAAGGTGGGTTAGAGAAGGATAAACTTTAAACTAAGCCAACCTATGTTTAAAATGACAACCTTAACTTTAGTTTAAAACCCTGGAATTGTACTTAGGTTACGTTACAGGAAATGACGAAACAGTGTCGATGGATGAGCTCAAATTCAAAGCATTTATTACAAGTGGGTACTTGACAAAAAAAAATAGTCCATCAAATTGATTTCCATAAAATATTGGACACATATATTTTCTTTTCTCACATACACTAAAAATGAAGACGTTACAGTGCTTCGAAAAGTTGTGTGACGTCACATTTCAGTACATTTTTTACCAGAAAGTGACGTAACTCATACGTAATCTTTGACGCGTTTTATTTTCGTTTTTTTTTTTAAATTGACGAAACAAAAAACACATGTCCAATATTTTTCGATAATCTAACTGGCGGAATAATCAGAATCATATTTTTTTAGTCAGGAAAGTAGACAACTGTTACAGGCACTTTGTAATGTCAGAAAAACAAAGCAAGCGAAGCTACAGTCACAAGGCACTTGCGAACACTGTTGTTAAACACAGTTCTGTAGATGACTGAGTTTACTACAATCATTTTAATATCAATTAAAGCTTCATCTTTACTAAGAAAAATTACTCTAAAACTTTAACGCAATTCCAGGGGACGCAATGGAAAAATCCTCCTCAGTACATCTATGTATGTATGTGCTAATCAATGAATAAATAAATAAATCTATTTCGTAAATATATAACATATCATCATGTCCGTAACCCCCGAAGGGTTTAGGTAAAGGAATACCTAATATTACAACCACGTTTCACCTGTTATGTTAAAGTCCCATTTATTAGGAGTCTATTCCTATTAACCGGGTCAAAATCTAGGGTACTGAAAAATTCTTGATGGAAAAACCCGATAACAAATTGCCAAGCCCGGGAATCAAACCCAAGACCTCATGCTCAACAGTCACGATAGCGAGGCAGTCTATTTTGTATCATGATTCAAATTTCAAATCACTACGCACTACAGTCGCAGACAAATCGAGCTTCAAAGGACAAAATAGTTTATTTCTCTCATATTACAGACAATAATGTGAAATATTTGTTCCGGTTTTTACCTGTACCCGGAACAAAATATTTGTTTCGTATTGGAATGATCAAACTTACAACAATTAAGCCAACGGTCCCATGTCATGTTATTAGGGAAACTCATTCATGCATGTTTTTATAAACTGTTAACTTTTTCGAAAATTAGCTCGTGCCCGTGACTTTAATTGGTAGAGGTTTGAAATTAGAACTTCTTATTACGGTCAAAAATATCGTTTAGATAGATTCCGGCAGTAACGTTTGTTTTATGGAACGACGATGTAGATTTTAAAAACATTGCACTATAATTACAACGGGTAGATATGAAATAAATCACCTATCACTATGGTAAAACGAGCAACCACAATCACACAATCAGTTTTAAAAGTGAAATATGTACTTAATCATGCATTTGCGGTATAAGCTATACGATATCGATACTAAATGCTCTTCAGAGAATTGATTTATTAATAGAAACTTGCATTTTATTTTTTCTCTCCTTTCAATTGACGGTTTATTAATTAATCAATCACGTCTAAACAACTCTCAAATCTTGAGTAATCAACCCCTACTGCATTTACCGTGACATTAGCTAAGTATATCATCAACCCTTCACCTACCAACTCTTCTGAGCGTATATAATTATTCATGCAGTGGGTATTACGTTTGTTAAACACTCATCAACCCCTCGTTGGGGTCTCAAAGGCCCCGGACAGTTGCGGTTTTACATCTTTGTGACCCTGTTTTTGCAGCGCTCAGAGGGTTATATATGGGATACTTTAAAAATATTAGGAATTTCAGGTTGAAAGTGACCAGTTTAATTTAGTAGGTGTGAGGGTTAAGGGAATAGTTTGATGTGATAAATGTATAGGCGCATTACTTCGTGTAATTTATTTCATCACTACTGCTATCAAAACGGTGAAGGAATACATCGCGAGGAATAGGAAATGTGTTAGAACCAAAAAATTCGAGGACATGTGACATCTACCAACACGCACTGGGCCCGTCGTGGTGGATTACAGCCCATTCCTCCCCTAGAGAGGAGGCCTGAGTTCCTGCAGTGGGAATATATACATAGGCTGTAGGCTGCTGAAGATGAAGAAGAGAAGATAAAATATGTAAAAGTTTAGTGATCGACTGTCTCTACGTACCTACTCCTAAAATGAAATAACTCAAAATGCCAAGGGGACTTTCTGGACATGTTTTACATCTGAGTCCAATTTCCCCCCCTGAGGGGGATGTTCTCAGGGGGGATTTGTGGAATAAGCCTTAATATCCATTTATCTTTACCTTGGTTACATAACATTACGCCTGTAATCCCCGATGGGTTAGGTAGCTGTGTACCTATTACTACACCCTCAATCCTCCAGTTATGTTAAGTCCCACATAAAAGAGGTCGAGTTTTTGCCAACAACCAGACACAAATCCAGACCTCGTGGCTGGTACTAAGAAATTCCTGATGACTGTATAAACCCAATAACACTTTGTCCGGCCCAGGAATCTGACCCTGGACCACATATTAGTCATTGTTATCCTTACATAGTATAAAACAAAGTCGCTATTTTTATCTGTTTGTTTGTCTGTATGCTTAAATCTTTAAAACGACGCAACGGATTTTGATGCGGTTTTTTTTAATAGATAGAGTGATTCAAGAGGAACGTTTTAGTATATAATTTGAACGACATCCACACGGGTGAAGCCGCGGGCATCAGCTAGTTAATAACAAAACATAATTTCTTTCTTTGAATTGTAAAACAAATTGGGCCTCTTAGAAACCCAATCCGTTGATATCTTAATGAAAAATAACCAAATTTTTGTGCGCCGCGCAGTCCATGGATAACGTTAACAAGAGGACGCTTTAATTGTTCATTATTTCTGGAAATTCAGGTAGTCGGTTTTTGTTCCGATATCTGACCACGGGCTAAATGATTCAATCATCATAATATTTCAGCCGAAACACGGCTACTGCTGGACGTAGGCCTCCCCCAAGACTCACCACATTGACTATTCCCGTGAGTTTAGCATCCAGCGGGTCCCCGAAAGCTTCACCAGGTTAGGCGTCCCTCATCAGGTCAAAAGATTTAAGCACAAATGGGTCTAAGCGTCTAGAAAAACTAACAACTTATCAGCATAGCGATTACAGACAATTCCAAAATGAACATTAAAAAAAATATTTTCTAGTTTCTTACAAAAACATTCCGTTTATGATAGAATTTGTCATACGGAATTGGAGAGCTGCAGGCTGACCTTTTAATAAAGGTAGCTTCTACATTGACATATGTATCGATACCAATTTAATATTAACTCACTCCGATGAAAACCGCATTATTAATAGCAAGCACATAACTAAAGATGCAATAGTAAAGGATGCGGCAGAAACATGTTAACATAATTATTTGAGCTCTTTTGTCTAACAAAGAGAAATTCAAGTCCCTCATTACTATTCTCTTTTACGAGAACTTCCGTAAAAGAACTGTCTTATAAATTACAAGCGAGATATGCCTTTAATCTTTCATACACGTGTTTCCAAAAACAATGCCATTTTTAATGTTTCATTTCGTTCTTGCACGCATGCGTTGGTTCTCGATTCGACGCCTGCGTGGTGAGCCAAGCAAAATGGCCGACTCTCCCAGATTTGGGAACACCAACTAGAATGTTTTGCTAATAAAACTTTGAATTGCGTTCTAGAATCCGAATTTTGAAAATAAAAAAACAATTGAAGAATAGTTTGATGACGTGGTTAGGACAGTTAATAAAATGTTAAGTGTTAAATGAATCTGATTGTGGATATTTTTGTGATGACAGTTCTGTAAAAATGATCAGAGATGTGCTTCTACAGATTTTTTTATTGAAATACTGGTGTCTACGGGTATATTGATGTAAAAGTATTGAAATTCGGGTACGGTACATACGATTGGCATAGAACATTGATTTGTTAAAGGACCTAATGGAAATGTAATCAAGAATCGTGTTCTGGCACATGATCAGCCCAGTCTATGAAATTGTAAGGTAAGTTTATCTTCACTAATAATAATAATTTTTAAGATTCCGCAGTATCTAATGACAGAAGATTATTTTAAAAAAATCTTCATTTGTTCGAAGAAAATGAGCATAAATGAATGCAATTTGAGCTATGTCCTTTTATTAATGTTTTTTTTTGTGACTTCATGCTTCATTTTTTTTACGATATTCTTAAGTTTCATAGGTACGCAAACTCTTTCTAAGATTTCTTATTCATTTGTCTCAAAAATAATCGTTTCTTTTGCCCTAACAACAAGGTTTGTTGACACCATTACGACCCTTACAAATATCAATGATCTATTTATGTCCCAACTTACTTATGTGGATACGATTGCTCCAAATCCTTAGTAAATAAAAGTACATAATTATAGGTACTTAGATAAACCGGTAAATAGGTTTAGTATAGACTTGTGTTTGACTTCTAACCAGCAAATAAGCCACCCATTGTGTTATGAATGGTGACAATGGGATTATGTCAAAAAAAGCAGTTTCATGTCTATGAATATTATGTACAATTGTCAATTGGCAGAGTTAATGTTTATACAGAGAAAGTGGGGAATGAAATGACACTTTTTTGCGTTGTTTGTTCTCCTTTACTTTCCATCTTCTTTGAGAAGCGTGTGGCTAAACAATAACGGCCGCTCGGGACTTCAGATACAGCAGCCGCGTTTGAGTAGGTCGGTCCGTGACCCATTATATACCGAGTTTCCTCCGTGATTCGGAAAGCACTAAGCTGTTGGTTCCAGCTGTCATTTAATGATCTTTGACAGTCGTAACAGGTAGTCAGGGAACCGAAAATCTGACAACCAGTCTTACAAAAGGGTATAGTAGTACCCCGTACGAACTGGTATAGGCAGTTGCTGCATATATACTGGGACAAGCCCACCACACTATTCCCAAACCACTGTAACTCCTGTTAGCCAGAATCAACAGTGGCGACCACAAGAAAAGCGCCGAGAAAATGAAGCTCGACGAAGTCCCAGAGAAATGATTTAACTGTCTTGGATCCCGCAACGAAATTAATCAGAAAAGAATAGCGGATGAGTAGGAAAAAGCTGCTGCATGTAAAATATTAGTATTCAGTCAGCTGATCCATTTAGTCTCAAAGCCGACCCCATCGTGGTTGGGAAATGGAGCAGATGATAAACCATACATTTCAACGTGGAATCGGTTCGAGCGGGTTAGAAAGAGCTTTATATTCTTACCTCACCTCTTATTTGATTTTTACGGTACCCATAAGATAAAGAATAGAATGATATATTATCGTATTCTCCTGTGTGATTATAATACTAACCCAATATAAGAGTAAATACCCTAATAAAGATCTAGGTTTTCATGAATAAGGCCGTAAACGGTATCATAAAATATTTCGTTATAAACAATTTTATGAGATTTTTTATTAACTCAGAAACACCTTTAGGCTTTTCCATGAGTTTCGAAGGAGTTTTTTTACTTCTAAATAAGTAACAATAAATTATTGCTTTGGAACCGGCAAATAAGTTTAGGTCTACGTGGGTCTAGTGGTCGCAAGCGCGACTGCTGAGTGTGAGGTCCTGGGTTCGATTCCTGGGTCGGGCAAAGTGTTATTGGGTTTTTCTAACAGGAATTTCTCATTAGCAGCCACGGAGCCTAGATTTGTGCCCAACTGCTAGGAATAGGCTCAAACGTAACTGGAGAAATGTGGGATTACTATGAGGTACACTTTTTGCCTAACCACAAGAACGGCTAGGTTGATAATGATGTGTTCGACCAGATACATGAACGTTGACGTCACAAATGGACATTAAATATAAAACATATGGAACATCTATTTATATAAAAATGTTATGTTGGTTTATGTACGCTTCAAAAACTCAAAAAGTTCTGCACCGATCGAGTTGTAATTTTAGAATGATATATAATCCGCATCAAGGATTGTTTTTACAGTATCCACGCGGGCGAAGCCGCCGGCATCAGCTAGTATCCTATATCCTATATAATATAAATCAGCTCCAGTTAAAAGTACCAACATCAGTACACAAATACGCAGCAGCGTCGCATTCAAAGGGAATCTCGACGCAATAAATCAGAGAGTTGTGGTACCTATATCAGTAGCATTTTAAAACTGTAGCCGAAAGTTTTTCATTCTCATGATCTCAAGTTATTAAGTTCGTGTGGGTACGTCTCAAATCTCAAATCACTTTTAAATATCTTTTAACTAACTATAAAATATATGAAAAGTAATTCCGCCCTTTTCATAAAACTTCCATACATCACAAAAGCTCTGCCACTTGAAAGCATTACAATTACATTACACTCACGCGCTCCCTAGCGGGAAACTGTAATTAACAATAAAGCGTTCTCATCATAATGTTATGAATAAATTAATTAATATACATGTAAATGATCAAGACGAACGCTCTGAGTGACAACTGAGCCACAGTGTGGAACTAGAGTATATCAAACTACTCGTGGCAACGATTACGGGAGTTAATATAATATATTAAGTATATAGATATAGTTTTCCCGAGTTCATGTATCCCCAATCTATTTAAGTCACAAGTAAATAGGCTTCTTCTGCTTCTACAAACTCGTTCCATCGTCGACCTCATCTCTGCCCTTATGGCAAGATTGAGGTCAAGAGTAAGACTATTTCAAATTAAAATAAATTACACCCTGTTGTCCTCTTCGGGTGATGCGACTTGCGTCACGTGTCTCATCGCGTTGTGTCGCAAGTCGGGTGGTGGTAGCTTGTGGCGTGCTTTATGACTTTTTTAGGGTTGTGTAACCGAAGAGTAACTACCAGGAATCTATTACTAAGTCTGGTCCGCTGTCCATTCGTCTTGTTGTCAGCGAGCTGTACCTCATGACCCGTAAATTATGTAGACATAATAGTGAATTGAGTAAACTGTGGTTCATACTGATGGTCCCAATTAGGTAAACGTCAGATTTTGAAGATATTCTTAACGTACAACAATAAATGTATGTTACTAATGTAAATCTATACTAGTAAACTAAATAGTGTCACGAAAATATTATTTAAAGATAATCGATTTTATAATCGAGCAATACATTTTCCACTAACTGCGTTGTTGGTCTAGTGGGCGCAAGCCCGACTGTCCTGGTTTCGATTCCCGGGTCGGAAAAAGTGTTATTTGGTTTTTCAATTAAGAATATTCTCTGTAGCAGCCACGGAGCCTGGATTTTTGTCTAATTGACGGCAATAAGCTTCTTTTTTTTGTTGGGTGGAAAATCATCGAATAACCCCCCCCGCTCTTGGGCAGAGCGGAAGGGAGTGTCAGACTTCTACTGACTAAAAACCAACCCATGTTCCTTCTTCGCCCTTGTGCCGAGGCCGCGTTATGCTCTTTCGATAATTCACAGCCCCGACGGGACGGCAATAAGCTCACCCCTATTATATGACACTTAAAAAATACGTGGCAAAATGTGGGTGTACATCTTGTTAGGTACACCTGTGCGTAACCCTTCGGAGATGTTATGAATGGAAACTGTCGTGATGTTATTTGTGCAAATTATTATGAACCTAAAACATAAAAAAAAACTTCTTTACCAAACAAACTTTTACAAACCCCTGTCATGACTTGTCTTGTATAAGAAATTAACTCAAATGTCACCACAACATTTTTCCAAACAATTCGAAAAGAAAATTCTCACCAAATTAAAATCCACAATTTTCCTGTACCAGTAAAAGCTATTACGGCCATCAATTTATACCATCAACATTAATATAATAAATAGGGGAAATTTGTTCGTTCATAACATTTAAGCGCTAAAACTTTTAGTTCAATACAAAACTCTTGCGTACCTGTATTTTATTTGAATGATGAACATAAAACTTTTGCTACGGCGCGTTTATTGCGCCTTTTGATGTTAATGGGCGTTGCTGTAAACGATTTTAGTTAGGAGCCGGGAATTTTAGAATTCAGTGGGATATAATTTTCACTTAAATACTCCAAAGATCAGAGAGAAGCCATCTCCTCCATGAGTGAAATAGGCGGGTGCTGTGACCAGGTAGACTTCAGTGTCGTCCAGCGTTACAGTCTCCTTACCGACCTGCACTGAGCAGGAGGTCATGCGCTGAACTTCAGGGAGGGATATGTTGTACACCACTTGAACACCTGGCTATAAGACTAGAGGAAGACCAAACAAACGATGGATGAACTGTGTGAAGGATGACATGGCTAGAAAGGAGGTGACTGCTGACATGACGAGAAATAGAGAAGTATGGAAGGAGAAGACATGTTGCGCCGACACCAAATAAATTGAGATAAGGGCAGGAAAATGATGATGACTCCAATATTGGCAAGCTTACGTTTCCAAGGTTGGTCTGTAGATGGGTGGCCACCCAATGTATGCCGAGTTTCCTCTGAGCACGTGGCAAGGCGTTGTCTTGAAGATCAATCCACGTGGCAGTTATTATTTAGCCCTCATCATCAGCCTATAATGTTCCCACTGCAGGGTCTCAGGCCTGGGCGTCGGGGGTCACGCGATGACCTCCGGCCACCGTAGACGCTGGCCTGTGGACGGTGAGTAACGGGCTAGCTCGCCGTCCGGCCGTCGTCATGACGGCAACAGACCGTGTCGGCGGCGCGTACGTGTTCCACGCGCGCCTCAAAGAGATGTCAGCAAGGAGGGGCCCGCAAGGGCCGACGCCCGTCGGGGCTGTGGATATCGAAAGGTTACCGCGGCTCCGACACAAGGGCGAAGAAGAAGGAACATGGGTTTGGTTTTTAGTCAGTAGAAGTCTGACACTCCCCTTCGCTCTGCCCAAGAGCGGGGGGGGTTATTCGATGATTTTCCACCCACCAAAAAAAAAAAAAAAAAGGGTCTCAGGCCTCCTGTCTTCTGAGAGGGAATGGCCTATAATCTACCACGGAACAGTGCTGATATAATCTGTAGATAAGTAATCATGATCATCTGCCTAGCCTTTTCCCATCTATGTTGGGGTCGGCTTCCAGTCTAACTGAATATAGCTGATTATTATCACTATTTTACATGGAGCAACTGCCTATCTATATAATGCATCAAGTAACACTGGTTGTCAGAATTTCAGGCCACTGACTACAATGACATGTCTAGGAGGATGACGAGTTTCCCCTGTGCCTCAGAAAACACGTTAAGCCGGAGGTAACTTGGCATAATATATACTAGGTGGTCATCTAACCACGGCCCAACCTAGGCAAGCTTAACCTAAAGATCAACCCAAACGGTAGTTATTATTAATAATTTGTGGTGGTCTAGACTTAGTGGTGGCGCTGGTAAGTTCGAACCCAGGCAGGCGCATTACTTTGCATAATTTAATTCATCACCGCTGCTCTCCAAACGGTGAAGGAAAACATTGTGAGGAAATCGGCATGTCTTAGAACCAAAAAATTCGAAGACACGTCGTGACATCTACCAACGAGAGGCCTGAGTCCCTGCAGTGGGAACATTATAGGCTGATGATGAAGATCAATAATCTAACCTTTCTTCCTCCCTTTACTTCCTCTATATTAATATACCTGCTAGTATTTCTTCGTATTCTTCAAATCGAATCTTTTGAAAGCTCCTTACTTACCGGTACGAGTCTACTTTCACGTTACTTTGAGCTGTCTGAATCCTATTTGCAGTGGGCTACGCCTTTAAGAGATCTGCAGCTATTTTAAATCTGCTTTGATTTTGTTTACAGGATTTGACTGCCTCGCTGGTCTAGTGATGCAATAGCGACAGCTAAGCATGCGGTCGTGGTCTCGAAATCGGGTAGGGCAAATTTTTATTGGGTAATTTCTCAGTAGCAAACACGGTGTCTAGATTTGTGCCCGATTGATGGCAATAGGCTCGCAGACTTTCGTTAATTGATTTCTGAATACATTAGAGAAATCCTTGGTGGGTACATTTCTTTCGTACCCCTTCCCATGTATTTAGTAGGTGCTGTTCTGAAAAACCACATGGTTAATTTAGGAAGGATGATCTTTTACGGCCTTTCCTATCTGAAAAAGGTTAATTGTGTCCTTAAATCCTTATTCGAGGCGCCAAATGACACCTTAGGCCTAAAACACATACAAGCGACGAAAGGCGAAGGCGCGGCGCAGGCGTGGGACAGATACGGCGCAGACGCGATTTGAATTATATCAGAAGAGGCGTGAAACAGGCAAGAAACGTTCAGATGCGATTACAGATTGGTAAATACTGAGCATACCGTATCACAAGCGACGTGCCCGACTGCAAGCGATGCGGCGCAGGCAACGAAACGGCGTGTCTGCGCCGCGTCGCTTCAGTATAATTCAAAAACGTCGCCTGCATACATTTTGTATGAAATCGTTTTGAAGCGGCGCACGCCTGCGCCGCGTCTGTTCCGCGCCTGCTGCCTTGCGTCGCTTGTGTATGTTTTAGGCCTAATAATAATAACCACTTCAAAATGACAATCCCATATTAATCACCATCCAACCCTTTCAGGATACAGAGAGAACGAATCACCATCAACATTTACGATCCCCATACACTCCCTCACTTATCGCCTCCAAACTCCATTTTAAATTTTCACATCAGTAATTCTATAAAAAGTAACGACCCTCCCAGACTATCAGGACGACTTCGCGTGTCTCGAACCGGTGAGAGATTATCAATTTGACTTTCATAACAGCCCAAAGTAATGTCCTTAAGCTGAGTAAATGGACCGAAATTGATAATAAAATTAATTTACTTGCTCCCTAAAACGAGTTTTCGAGGAACTGGGCGAAATTTATTCGTCTTTATTTCAGCGTTGTCGTCGATACAATAGCTTTTGTTGCGTGCTTGTATTGTTTTTGGTGGCTGTCTGATGCTGCCTTTATAGATTGTGTGCTCTCCTTATAAATCGCGTGTTTTACTTTGGTAAACAATGGCTTTAATATTGTGTTTTCATATTACATTATCATCGCGTCTAAATTGGAACTGGATTTTACTGCAGTAATTTCCCTAGAGATCAAGATATTTTGACTTACAAGCCAAAATAACAGTGTAGTGTGATAAACAATCAACCTCGGGGATGTTTTTTTTTAATTCACTTTTGTATGGACCGATCGTGCAAAGTTTTACGTTTCTAGGATCAGCCAGTCGTTTTTTTCTTCTGTATCGTATGTTTAGTGCCTAGTTGTCAGTGTTTTGCTACCTATGAGCCTCTAACTTGGCTTTACAATAGTGCCTATGTGGGTATGTTGTATGTCCATTGTCACCCACAGAATTAATTTTTGTATTTTGTTTTCCACTATCAATTTGAATGGATCAAAATGTCGAGCCACAAAAGGAATGAATCGAAGGTATTTGCGTGTTGTTGAGATGAGGATGCTAATGGGGATGTGTGGTGTTACGCGAATGGATAAAATAATAAATTAGCACGTAAGACGAAGTTATGAAAATGTCGTGAGGAAAGTTGCTAGTATAAATGTATAATATGAGATTGGAAAGCTAAAGAAACGATGTATGGGCTGTGTAAAGGATAATTTGCCAGGAAAGGAGAAATCTGATGAGATGACGAATAGTATGGAAAAAAAGCCAGGACCAAATGAATTAGTTAAGGCATGGTAGGTGGATAATGATGATAATAAATTCTGTTATCAATTGATGAAATTAATGAAATTATTTCATATCTACTTGTACCAATCTGTTCTGAAAACATTTCCGTATTATACCTACTTTAGTCCACTAGATTCTGACGTGTGTTCAACCTTAGTATTCCTTGGGGATTTAAAGTCGTTACTAAAACACGTGACCATTGCCCAACTCCTACGATTATCTTATGTAAGGCTTTCCTTAGTAGACGAACTAATTTAACATATTCATGTTTGACGTGACTAGACCAATCCGCACTGGGCCCGCGTGGTAGATTATAGCCCATCCCTCTCCTAGAGAGGAGGCCTGTGTCCCAGCAGTGGGAACATTGTAGGCTGATGGTGATGATGATGATTTTTAACATGAAGGAAGTTTAAGTGTGAATGTAGATGGTATAATTGGTAGGGGAAAGACGCAAGAAACGATGGGTGGACGATGTGTCAGATGATATGGCTAGAAAAATATTATTTCAAAAAATAACCAACTTGGTCGACTCTTCACGTGACCAGAGGGCTGGAAATTTTTTTGGGCCAAGAATCTGCATTGCCATCCAACGTGGGAATGCTGCCAGCCTTTTGGGCACTTTTCCTCTTGACAGCGGTGTGGACGAATTTTTTGACGCCCTTAATACTTCCCTTTTTGATACTTGTATGTATTTTTTTATTGTTTTAGTTCTGTAAATTGTTGTTTAAATATTGTAAATAAAGACCAACTTCCGAAAAACAGGTATCTTCTGGGTAAGCTCGTTCAATCTTAGACCTCTTCCATCTTTCCATCAGGCGTGATCGAGGTTAAGAGTTTAATCTTTCACTTTTTATAGAAATATTGTTTTAAATGTACGGGTTTGGTAGTTACAATACAATACAAATGTAAAGTGGATTACTTTCTTTCTGAAGACCATTAATTTTTATTTTAAACTAGCTGTGCCCGCGACTTCGTTCGCGTGTTTATCGAAAACTAAAATGCGTCGCTTAGGCAAAAGTACACACGGCTACACATCAAGCTATACAAAACCAGTTAATCTTGGCCTCTCTTTACTAGATCTTTTCGCACAATGAACGATCAGATTATACTGGTTTTGTATAGCTTGATGTGTAGCCGTGTGTACATTAAATCATTGCCCTGCGTTAACTTACTGACGCTGTAGAAAATAAGAAGAGGGTAATGCAAAGCACTGACTATGTCTAATACTAAAGTTTAGATGGATGGATGTTTGTTAATCAACCACGTCAGAACGGCCGAACGGATCTTGATGAAATTTTAAACAGAGTAGAAGACTGACACTCCTTTTTTTTTTTTTGGTGGGTGGAAAATCATCATATGACCCCCCCGCTCTTGGGCAGAGCGAAGGGGAGTGTCAGACTTCTACTGACTAAAAACCGAACCCATGTTCCTTCTTTGCCCTTGTGCCGAGGCCACGTCATCTAGTACTAACACTCCCTTCCGCTCTGCCCAGAGCGGGAAGGGTTCTACTGGCTAAACACCCATGTTCCTTCTTAGCCCTTGTGCCGAGGACGCGGTATCTCTTTCGAACAACCCGCAGCCCCGGCTGGACCCGCAGCCCTGACAGGTGATTAAGGTAGCCTGACTTGAGTCTAACAAAATTTGCACTTTATAGCTTAATATTTCACCAACGAATCCCTTAATCTAAACACAATCTTTTTCAAAGATCTATCTAACGACACCCCACACTATGGGCTTCGCAAGAAAAAAAACATATACCCTAAAAAAAAAATATTCAGCGAGATTTTATTTTACGGCGTAACTCATCTGTATAGTCATGCTAAATTATAGCTTCCTAGTACTAAGAGTCTTCAGTGATCAACGCCATCTATCGAAGACGAAGATAAACTGCTAAAATTGAATGCATGGAAAGCGATCAATCACACTATAGGCTATGTAGACTGAAAGCAGCGTTATTTAGACTACCTACCTACAGAGTACCGTTGTCTTCTGAAGGCATTTATTAATAAGTTAGATGTCGTTGCATGTCTCATTCTTGATCAAAATGATAAAGTTCTTCTTGAAAACTATAAATTCAAATATCTTTTGATAGAGAGCACCGATTACGATGAAACAAAGACTAAGTAATAGCTAAAGTTACGCACAATATTTATATATAAAAGTTACCTACATTAGTTTCGTAAATTTTACGTGATGCTTAGTCATCGAAACAGACAAACAGATAAACAGACAAACAGACAAAAATTCCAAAAATGCTAGAAATGAGTTCTGTTGGTTATACTATAACACCCTGACAATTCCTGTTTTAAATATTTTCAATGTACAAAAATATTTTTTCTACAGATTTATTATATGTATAGATATAGATTAATGGTGAAAGCATTTAACTGAAAATTATCTTATTAATTACACTAGAACCCCTGCTTCACACGTTTCTTAAGACTAGATAGAAAAAAAATATCACAAGTTAGACTGGGCAGGACTGGACTAGTCACGATTCTAGGGCAAAGATAGTCACATCAGTGTAGTGTGTGACTAAGTGATAGTCAGTGGGTCACACAATTAGGTCCAAGAAACACTGGCGTGGTGATCTGGATTCATTTCTCGGAAAATGTCAATGGTAAACATACTGCGAAAACCATGGTGAGACCCAGCATTGGGACAAAGTAGGCAGACGTTAAAAAAAATAGGTCAATATTAATGTACCTTTCTATTTTTTACACATAGTGTGGGGCAATGCTTTTTCTAAAGAGAAAGAAAGAAAGAGACAATCTAGTACATTGTCTCTTTCTTTCTTTCATCTTTAACATCACATTAATTATCAACAAAAATTATTCTAACAAGTACGAAAATAACCTAACGATAATATAATCTGAGATTAACAACGAAATAATGGCCACTTAAACCTCGGTCAAGAACTCCGATTTGAATGTTCGTTTTATGGCCATCGTTAACCATATTATTTAATTTTATTCCTCTGGCCAATCTAGCTCGTAAAATACTTGATAATAGAGGCACAAAAGAGCACCTTTCGGTTTGGCATATCAAAAGGACATAATAATCCTATTTAACTATGGTTTTTACAATACTTTGAAGACCTTTTATTTTAAGAATATTTGTATCAAAGTTTCTTGGCTATAAAAGATTAAATTTATAAAACTTTACTTCTCTATTTGAATCGGATTTTGTTAAAAATTTCAATACTAATAATAAAATAATAAATGTAGGTACCCTTACTGTCTTAGATACGCATTATAAAATCAGCCCACTTGCTAGTAAAAGTCCCGTCATGATTGGTCTGGCAGTATCGGAGATTAGACGAAATACACAGACCGATAGACAAACATAATTATGAACGTGGACCAGGCAAAAGAAATATAAAAGAATCGTAGCAGGTGGTTTTCTGGGATTTCTGCCTACTCCAATAGGAAAAGACGTGAGTATGTATGTTTAAGTCCAGATTCCAGGCTGCTATTAAGATATTTTAAGTGAAAA
This sequence comes from Diarsia dahlii, assembly GCA_949775195.1. NCBI lineage: Eukaryota > Metazoa > Arthropoda > Insecta > Lepidoptera > Noctuidae > Diarsia > Diarsia dahlii. Next base: position 4,403,626 of record OX459210.1, on the reverse strand, counting down.
AAGCTAAATTCTATATTTTTTACTAAAATTTTAGGGAAATAATATGAGTCTCTAAAGTGTGCAGCTTTGTGATAAACCAACAAAGCTTTTCCACCGAACAAAATGCAAAACCCCTAGTTTAAACAAAAAAAACAAAAATATACTATTAAGCAGAGTACACTTCACAATTCCAACTTCAAAAATTTGCTTCCACCACAAAAAATATATATATATATTTTTTTTGTTAGCCTATATTGTCCCACTGCTGGGCAAAGGCCTCCCCCATAGTCTTCCACTCTTCTCTCCGTGCGGCTTTCTCCGGCCAATCTGGTACAAAAGCATCCAAATCGTCACGCCAGCGTTTTCTAGGCCTCCCTCGGCGACGACGCCCGTCCTCTGGCACCCAAAAAATATATATTCAAAATAAATAAAAAATAACTAGAACCGAACCGAACAGCTCAATACATAAAGGCCCCATCTCCACGAGTCCAATTTCGGAATACTACACAGTTTCGAGTGTCCGTGGCTACTGTTCAATTAAATTGAACCCTGTCTGGCATTCCGACGCCGCTTGTCCTACATGAGACTTCGTGCATCGCCACGCGAGCGAATATTCCGTAAGGTAGTGCGGAATTTCTGAATTTAAACGTATCGTGTTTCCCGGAGACATCGTCGGAAGGGAACTTTACACTGATAATTATTGTGGATTGAAAAAGTGGATATTTTTGAAGTAGACACACATCCTTTCTTGTAGCATTTAATGTTGACAGAGCTTAAAAAACATTTAGGCAAAAAAAAAAATTGCTGAGTTTTGTTTGGTTTATTGACTTCAGAAAGTGGAGGAATTTTTGACTTTTTTCTGTTTTATATAAAATTAAAAAATACGGGACAGCCAGGGTGGGCAGAAGAAACTCGCACAGTTTCTTCTGCCCACTGAAGCAAAATTCATAGATGATTCTTGTTTATAGTCACTAAGTCAAGAATCACCTAATTCGGATCAGAAATCAAGGCAAAATCGGTGAACATACATAAAACAAGAGATGCTGGTTGAATCACTTCATCATATTATAAAACAAAGTCCTCCACCGCGCCTGACTGTCTGTCTGTTCGCAATAAATTCGAAAACTACTGCACCGATTTTCATGCTGTTTTCATCAATAGATCAAGCGGTTCTCGAGGAAGGTTTTAGTTCATAATTTGACGTGTGCACAGCCGCGTGCATCAGCTAATATAATAATAAAATAATAATAATTTATTTTATTTCGGACACTAAGATCCATAGAGTGTTAGGGTATTTATGTATCGCTATTTATTATAAACCTCCTTTTTTAGAAGTTGGTTAATAAATAGCCAAAATGAATTAACCGACCCTAAAAAATGAATCCTAAAATATGCTCGCACATAATAAAAGTAAATACTACGATACTCTAAAATACAAACCTGGATGCGTTGAGAAGTGGTGTGTCAGAAAATACAATAGGCTTTGTATCTTGAATACATCATGTTCACGTTGCGCAGTCTCGCTAGAGAGGCAGTCTAGCGAATACACCCTGTACCTTTATCTAAGTAGTATAATGGTACGCCCTGTATAGTGTTACAGTGATACATAAGCAAGCACTATAATAAACCATCCTAGAGCATAAGCTCTAGGATGGTTTATTATAGTGCTTGTGTAGAATTGTACATTTTGTGTCTGTTTAAAATGTTACAATAAAATACCCCCTCACATTCTTCAACTGAGTGAGACGAAATTTAAAACTTGTGTAAAACGCACACTATGTAGGCAAGCATACTATAAGTTGGGGGATTACATTGATGATAAAAATGCTTGGCTCCATGCTGGTCCTGCTCCACAACCATAGGGGCAATTACATCGATTATCATGTGAAGTTATTGTAGAGGCTGCAGAAGATTGTAAAAATATCTTTGCATTGTATAGATTCAATGTCTTAATATTGTATAATTGCATGGCACATGTGTGAGTACTATGTACTATAAAGCCCCTTTTTACATTTTTACATTTAGTTATATTTTAGTGACGTTGCCCTGGTGGCTGAGAGAATGTCATGCTCACACAAATGTCTCGCTGATGGTGGCGGGTGTGTCGGATCATTTAGTTCCCTTCAAAATGGTTGAGTTGAATGGTGCTGATCCATGCGTCATGTTCGAGAACGGGCGCTGTCAGTGGAGACTGGTCATTCCTTAGTTGCCATGGTGTAAATATATTTTTCTTTTTGATTTGTTTATTAAGTATATCTTTTTACTCTGGACGCTCTTAACTTGCACGTCTTGCTACATAGTTCTCACATAATATACCATCTCAACATGAATGATATAATGTACCAAGATTTTGTAACAAATTCTAATTTAAAAGAGTGTCCATGGAGTTTCTTGCCCGTTCTTCTTCATGAGATCTACGTTAGGGAACTGGCAACTGCAGTACTTTCACAAGTTATTATGCCTTGTGATTGTGACTGTAGCGTAGGAGTGCAATGCGTCGTTTCGGGAGTTGCTGCGTCGGGCTGCGCGGCGCCGGATGTTACCGGCGGCGAGTGGTGTGGGTGCGGGGGCGCGCGGCGGCGTGTGCCGTGGCGGTGGGTGTGCGGGGCTCCGGGTCGCGGGGCGGCGGTTGCACGTTGCGGCGTGCATTCGTTGTTCCGTGATTCGGGGTCTCGAGCATTCGTTGTTGCGGTTTGCGTCGCTGGGTGCTTTCGTGCTCGCAGTGTTCGTTGTTGCGGGCATTCGGTGGCGTGTGGTTCGGCGTGGTGGCTTTCGGAATGGCGCATTGCACTCGTAGTTTCGTTCTTCTTCCGTCCTTCTGACATTCAAAAGTGCCTGTAATGGCTTAATTGAAATAAACGATTTGAGTTTGAGTTTGAGTTTTGTGTGTTAGGTAAATTTTGGGGTAAATTTTTAAATTTTGGGATTACGTAATTTTTTTGTTTCCATCAAGCGAAAAAATTCTCGTCAACTTTCTTCATATCACTGAATAAAAGACTGTATTGGTATTGACTTTTATTTTTTTGGAGGTCCGGAAATCAACCATGACTCCTCCCGTTCTGGGCAGAACGGTAGGAAGTGTCAGAATTTTACAGACTAAAAACCACTCATGTTCCTTCTTAGCCCTTTGTGCCGAGGCTGCGGTATCTCTTTCGAACAACCCGCAGCCCCGACGGGATCTTTATTTACTTTAAGTTAAAATTGGGCACCCGTGCGTCGTAGAGCACATGCGAAGAGTCGCGTTGCCTGCTCCGTATTGTGTACTTAAGGCGGGGTTACCCCGATAAACGTCGTCAACAATAGCGTTTTACTCGTACATGGAACGGATTTAAATTTTGAAAAAAATGTATTACATAGTTGACTCTTCGATCATGATATGTCGGGCATGCGATACACGATTACTTACACTTCACTGCATCCAATTAAATCGCAAAGACATGTCCAAATGATGGCTAAATAATCGTTTTACTTGAGTTATATTAGGCTTTGAAAAATAAAACTTATATCATAATAAAGGTCGTAAAAAATGTGTATTATCTCGGGTCACATAATGTATAATTTCTTTATCATTTTTCTCCAAGAGAGAAAAAACAGTCAAAATTTAGGCATTATATCGCTCGCGCGGCAGGGCGGGGGGTGAGGTCGTGCGTACATAAAACCAAAGTAGGGTAACCTCGCCTTAAAGGTCAAAGGTACAGATCATCATCATCATCATCATTTCAGCCCGGAACCACCTGTTGTTGGCATACTACCCTTCCTTTTGCCATTGTTATCTTTTCTGTGTATATTTATTGATCCGTTTCCCGTAATCTTGAGTAATCTTGACGCTATCGTCAAGTCAACGCAATTTTGAACGGCCCTCGTTTCTAAGGTCCTATTTTGGCCACCATTCGTTTAGAACCTTACTTAATCGGTCTTCTCGTTGTATAGTTGTCTTTTGCACAGTTAATTCATCGTTTTTTTAGTCTTCTGTTACTGTTTTAGCCATCCAACTAATTCACAAGACTTTCCTCACAACACATTCCTCGTCACCTTAAAAAAAGTATATATTCCAGTCAATTGGAATACATACCTTACCTATTTACTTAGAAAGTGTAAGGGTATTGGTAGGTACATCCTTGACATATAAAGTAAGAAACTTTACCTTGCCATATTTTCCTGAAAAATATCATCTTTCAGTATCATCCAACACCGAGACCCTTTGCCTGAAACCTTCAGGGATTCTTAGGATATGAATATGAGATATATCACTTTAGAAATAAGACATTTTTTTCTGAAATGTTCTAGGTTTTTGCTCTTCAAATAAAGCTAAAAGGTTAGGTACAGAAAATAATTCCCTCGATTGTTACATAATATCTGCGAAACAAAATATGTATTGTTCAATTTACTTGAGGAAAAATACATGCACAATTTCACGCCTTTTTCCTATCATTATACCTTCCTTTTACCTCCTCCACGTTAATACATCTGGTCATACACGTACACCAGTTGCGAGTACTTCGCACCCTGTACAGTGTACATTCTGAAAAACCTCACCAAAAAGGACAGTGTATGTCCTTCTAGGGCGTCCTCTTCCAGCGTTGCCACTCACATCTGTCTTGTAATTAACTGCTGTTAGTCGCCTTTTACTGATCCTCTACACATAATATGACCATCCATCTAACTATACTCTTTTTAATGTTTGTCACTGCATGTCATCTTCTTTTAAATCGCGACGGTTTCGTGCCTATAACCTCATTCTTCAATATAATTATCATTCATTAAAAAATAAACTGAATTAAACTACGACCTCAAACACAAAACTTTTTTATTTCTTTAAAGTTGCCGTTACAAAGTCAAAGTAAGTTTCAATCATAAAAAAAAATATTAAGGTAGACTTCCAGTCACAAAACATTATGGCTGTGAACGTAGTAAACGTACTGTACTTACCCATACCAAAACGTACACTACGATATTATAAGGAGAGAATAACGGGCAAGAAACTCCATGAACACAATGTTTAGTAAAATAATAATAAATACCAACTCGTTAAAAAAGGTACCTACAGAACAAACCTAACTTTATTTGACTTCAAGAAACACTCCCAAAGGCGGTACAATTTTAAACTCTAAAGGAGACTTACCATACGCTAAGTCTCCGAATGACTCCCTCTAACTCCCTTTTAAATTCCGTCTGATATTACTAACAATATCTCTAGGATTCTCCCAAACAACGTCGTATGTAGTTGTAATAAGGTGCTGCATTCCTAGATCACAATTACACCAACCCACAGCTAGCGCCAAGCACCCTCAGACATTATTTCTCTAAAGTCTAAAGTACACAACAAAGTATCAGGGCATTCAGAATATCCACTGCAGAACAACCACTTTTGAATAAAATGAAAAAAGAACATGAAAATAGTTAAAAGGAGGTAACACAAATAATAGTGACTTAAATAGACGGAGCACAAATCCAATTTTTTAGTAATAGTAGAAGAAGTATAATTATATCCATCAGAATAAAACAAAAGAAGAGCATTTCGTTAAGCATTCTAAAAAATGTCATTTGCAAAATTATAATCTATCACAAGACCAAACAAAGGAGAATGTGTAACATAAAGATAATTGATATTGACTGTAAAATGGGTCCTGGTCAATGGTGGGTATGGGTATGGATCAGACACAGAATCTTACTAGATTCTGTGTCTGATCATTGCTCGTTCTTCTCTTTTTTAGACAATTTAGTTTAATACAATAACCAAAAACGCCGCTTACTTTTACGTACACTTAGATTACTGGACTTTCTGCAACTCGCCTTTATCGTAACAAAACCAACAGTAACTACAAATACCTTGCGACCATTCCCCACATTCTACGGTAGCTCCCTCTATTGAGAACAGTAACTATTAGACGTCGCAGAAGTCCAAACTACCTCTTCAATGTACTATAAGCAACAACACAGAGTGGGACCTTTAAAAATGCAGCGGCTAAGCTTATTTTTGCTGCAGATAGATACGAGTACTATTTAAGTGGACAGTTTTGTCGCTGTTCGGCGAAATTAAATTTTGAAAATATTATTCTGTAAAATAAGAGAGAATTTTGGATAAAGTACAAGTTTTTCGGAGATACAAACTGAGAAACATATCAACTTATTGCACACTTTTAAGGAGCCAGCATAAAAATATTCTACTCTACTAGAAACCTAAAATGCAAAATTAAAAAAAAAAACGCCATAATGTTTTCCCACTTGTTTTTTTATTTCTTCTGCGATGGATGAGGTCCATGATCGACCGATGAAAGTAGAATAAGGAGAAGATGACTCTCTTGTTTTGCTTTTTAAATTTATGAGTCATTCTTATAAATTTTATGCTTGACATCATTTTTAACCGACTTCCAAAAAAGGAGGAGGTTATCAATTCGACTGTATTTTTTTTTTTTTTTTTTTTTTATGTTTGTTCACTCATAACTTGCGACTGGGTGAACTGATTTTCATGATTCTTTTTTCATTTGAAAGCTGGTGCTTCCCGTGTGGTCCCATTGTCACCATTTCAATATCTGATGATGGGATCTTGTAGAAATCGGGGGAACTCTTCAATTAATAACAGCAGATTAACCGCGATTGTTGCTATAGCATATCTAAGCATTGTTTACGCCATCACACAACATAATATTACGCCTGTACTCACTACAAAGGTTATAAAAACTATTTTGTGAAGATCTGATGAAGAACTTCGGAGATAGGCAACGGAACTCCTCAATAAATGATAGCTAATGGACTGGGATTGCTGAAATCTCATATTGTCTGTCTATTGTTTACACCAGTTCCTAACATAACATCACGCCGGTGCGTTGTGAAGGGGTAAGCACATGTGAAACACTAAAAAATAAACTTGAGAAGAAAAATCAGTTTCTGAAGTCGGTGACAAAAAAATTAAATCAAAGAAACAAAAGTCACCGACTTCAGTAACTGATTTTTCTTCTCAAGTTTATTTTTCACTTTTGAGTGTTTTTTTTTTGTCGAAGTCGGTTTTATTTTTTGTAAAAAAGTTTTTTGAAATACCTACTCCTTGCAACCGAATTCTCGCCAAAATTAATCAACAGAATTACGCCGACCCTTACCGCCAAGAGCAATGCAGCGTGGCAGATAGCAATAGTCGTATAGCGTCTGGCAACGAGACCATTAACTCCTGGCATATCGAGAGCCCTTGGCGTCAATAAGATGCAGGCGCCGTAATGATTGGCTTAGACGTACCTACCTATGTATTAGGGTTGCCCGTAATCGTACTCTCATATAGAGTACTCTGTACTAGCTGATGCCCGCGGCTTGGCTAACGTGAATGTCGGAAATACAAATAATGACGATTTTCTATACAAACTTTGCACCCAGCGGTCAACATAATTATGCCTAGCCTTTTACATAGTTAGGACTATATCGGGGTCGGCATACAGTCTAACTGGATGCAGATGAACACCTATTTTACAAGGAGGGACTGCCTGAATGACCTCCACAACCCAGTCAGGACTTGGTAATACATTAGGTATCTCTTGGCTGGTTGGCAGACGTTACTACCAATAACGACTGACAAAGATCTATAGTTGACAGCGTGCCTTTCGAGGCAAGGGGAAACTCGGTATGTAATGAATGGGCATCTATCCACGGACCCGCCTAGTCAATCGTGGCTTGATCTGACGATCGACTCAAGCGGCTGTTATTATGTTGCTACGATTTTAAATACAAATGTTAAATGTTTCTATGTAAATAGAAGTCCAACCTTATGGATTTTCACAAATGGTAATATTTTTCTATGCCTTTGTCTGTGATCTTATAACTAAACTATTGTTTTCGTAACCTAAACTAGTATTTGTACGACTCCAGGGGTTTTTTTTTGTAAATATTCGCAAACATTACAGAATAATACTACAAGTTACTTACCTACATATTTTATAGAAATGGATTCTTAGAAAACCGTTCAGTTTCAAAAGACGAACTTCTTTAATCTACTTATTTCAGGCGAATTATTTTTTTAAATGAAAGAAACCTCGTATCAAAGCCATTTTAGGCTACTAGCAAATACATAACTGTGGTCCCTATTTCTAACAATAAGGTTTATTTTGAGTAAAAAAAAAAATACTTTGAAAATACTAATCTTTGAAACAAGATGATCGCTAACCTTTTTAACCGACTTCTAAAAAAAGAAGGAGGTTCTCAATTCGGATGTTTATATATTATTTTTTTATGTTTGTTCGGGCATAACTCCGTCACTTGCTAACCGATTTGAAAACTTCTTTTTTTGTTGGAAAGGGTATACTTATATATTTCCCAAATGGTCCCATATTTTTTTTATCGAAATCGGACAAGCGGTTTTTGAAAATTCCACAAAACTCGAAAAAAAACTACATTGTTCACATTATGACCCATGAACATGTGTGAACTTACTGTAACTTACTGTGTGAAAAATAAAAACTTTTTAACAAAAAATAAAACCGACTTCAAAACAAAAAAAGTGAAAAATAAACTTTAGAAGAAAAATCAGTTTCTGAAGTCGGTGGCGCAAAAATGAAATCAAAGAAACAAAAGTCACCGACTTCAGAAATTTCTTCTAAAGTTTATTTTTCACTTTTTTGTTTTTTTTTTGAAGTCGGTTTTATTTTATGTTAAAAAGTTTTTTATAAGTAAACAATCAAAGTCTAGAACAACACTTAACTACAAGAACGCATCAAAACTATCAGTAGACCCTAAAATAAACTCCTCATCCCTGCAATCACAATAGACATTCAATAAGACCCGTTCAATATTAAATCATATTCCACGAGATCCAATTTAATTTACAGTCAAAGAATCTCCAGAAAAATCTATCCTTTCCCCAGAGAGCAATGTTACTTTACCCAAAATCCAATTTCAGGTGACAACGATAAAAGATTTTGCATAAATCAATGCTTTAATCCTATAATACCGCATTTTACCTACAGCCATACCTAATGTTCACCAATTGAATACTCTATTTCAATTTAAATGACTTATTTCATTACGCTGCGGGAGGATTCTCTGGGATCTGTGCGCATAAATTCAGAAATTGATAATAAAATTTTAGTAGGTTCACATTATGCTCAATGTTATATTCAATCGTTAGGATTTGTGGCTGCGAGTAGGGACAGTGTTTGTAAATGCGGATTTTCAGAGGACAAAGGGTTTTGTGGTTTGTGAAAGGAATTTAAGGTATTTTGGCGTTGACGGTGCAAATATGTGCAGTCTCCAATGTTTAAAAAATGCCGATGTACCTTTTTTGGTAACTAAAACACCGGTGAATTAAATATAGATAGACGAATTCTCATAAAGTCGTAAGAAGTCTTTCACCCGAATCCGAAATAATAATATACCATAAATTGAAATAGGATTTTATTGCTAATAGGTACTCGTAGATCTACATAAGCACTTATAAAACTTAAACAACAAACATGTTTTATTTGTTTGTGATGACGGAAACGACCAACCCAAACCGTGCGGTTTGAGTAAAGTTGGTCGTTTCCTATGGAGAAGTACCAGCAAGAAACTCCATGGTTACTCTTTAAAAATGATTGCAAAGGATTTTATCACTTGAGCATATCTTTAAAAAAAATGTTTTCCTAAGAGCTTTCTAACGTAGCTTGCTGGATGCTTCGAGATGAAATTCTGAACGGCTAAGCCCAAGACCTGGATATGTATGTATGAGTAACTAGTTTTGCCACTACATTCTAACATTATACCTATATTAATTTCCCATCTCTGAAACTACAAACAAAAAACAACTTTTTCCGTACACGTATTAAACGGAGGAGCATCCGAAGTTTGGCGGAACTTGCCGATTAGTTCCGAGCTCAAATCCGGAACTGAAGTAAAAACGGTGTTCCGACAAGAAGCGAAGTTCTGCGGAAACTTCGCGCGGTCTCATAACGAGTTTGATGCGGTTGTTCTGACTAACAAGGTACCAAAAATAGCAAATTACGGGCGATTATTAATATATCTAGACTAGCAGTTGCCCACGACTTCGTTCGCGTAGAAATTTTGACTCTCTTGTCTGGACTGCCTGTGGATGGTACTATGTCAAATCGAATGCCAAATGCCAATCGAAGCGATTATATTCCCTTAAACCAGCCCTGTCGCAAAATCTATTCCTACCTGAAATGTCTTAACTATATTCTATCTCTCTGCCAATTTTTGAGGTACAAAAAGCCAAGGATTTCATAAGGACTTACGGGAGCCCTTAGTCCAGGTCTTCCTTACAAATTTCTTAGCTTAGATCTCCTACTCCTAAACTCTAGACCTGTTAAATTTCAGGTTGTTAGTACAAAACAAAAACAGTAAATTTTTACAAACATGTGAAAGCCCTCAGACCTCCTTAATCTGGCCATGTTGCTAAACCCGCTAAATCTGTTCTTAGTCAACGTCTACTAACTATAAAGTACCTTCCTGCCAAAATTGTACCTCAAAGAAGGAAGGACTGTCATACAAACTCGCGTGAGCCCTTAGACCTCCCTAGTCCGCCCCTGTCGCAAAATCGGTTCTTAGCAAACTTCTACTCACCTACTACGTCCCTGCCAAAATTCAAGTTAGTAGCACACAAAATGATGGACTTTTAAACAAACTTGCGAGCGCCCTTAAACCTCTCTAATCCGGCCCTGCCACAAAACCTGTGCTTAGCAGAGTTCTACTAACTATAAATGTGCCTGCCAAAAATCAAGTTTGTAGCACAAAAAATTAAGGATTTTCTTACGAACTTGCAAGAACCCTTAGACCTCTCTAATCCAGCCCTGTCACAAATCTGTTCTTACCAGACGTCTACAAACTATAAACTACGCCCCTCTCAAAAATCAAGTTTGTAGCTCAAAAAATGAAGGACTTTCATACAAACTGGCAAGAACCCTTAGACCTCCCTAATCCGGCCCTGTCTCAAAATTGGTTCTAAGCAGACGTCTACTAACTTTAAACTACGTCCCTGCCAAAAACGAAGATTGTGTTACAAAAAATGAAAGACTTTCATATAAACTGGCGAGAGCCCTTAGACCTCCCTAATCCGGCCCTGTCACAAAATCGGTTCTAAGCAGACGTCTACTGCCTATAAACTACGTCTCTGCCAAAAATCAAGATTATAGCACGAAAAATTAAGGACTTTCATACAAACTTGTGAGGGCCCTTAGACCACCCTAATCCGGCCCTGTCGCAAAATTAATTCATAGCAGACGCTCACTGACTATAAACTACGTCTCTGCCAAAAATCTAGATTGTAGCACAAAAAATGAAGGAGTTTCATACACACTTGCGAGGGCCCTTAGACCACCCTAATCCGGCCCTGTCGCAAAATCCGTTCTTAGCGGACGTCTACTAACCATAAACTACCTCCCTGCCAAAAATCATCTTTGTACGTCCAGCGGTTTTTGAGATTTCGTGATGAGTCAGTGAGTGAGTGAGTGACCTTTCGCTTTTATAGATATAGATGGTGCTTTTATTAGACTCTCTTGGGCTCGAAGTTTCTTTGAAGGATTTCTTTGACATTATAGACCCTAGAGCAGTAGAGAGAGCAGTGGTGGCCCAGTGGTGGCGGCCCCGACTTACGAACTGTTAGTCGTGGGTTCGAACCCCGTCAGGCGCATTACTTTGTGTAATTTATTTCATCACCACTGCTCCCAAAACGGTGAAGGAAAACATCGTGAGGAAACCGGCATGTCTTAGAACCAAAAATTCGAAGACATGTGACATCTACCAATCCGCACTGGGCCCGCGTGGTAGATTATAGCCCATCCCTCTCCTAGAGAGGAGGCCTGAGTCCCTGCAGTGGGAACATTATAGGCTGTTGATGATGATGATGATAGACCCTAGCCCATTTTCCCAAAATTTTATACGGCTTCCAGTCTTACCAGATGCAACTGAATACCAGTATTTTACATGAAACGACTACTTATCTGACCTCCACAACCCAGATTACATTAAATTATCCTGAAAAAAAAACTATACTGATACAAATAGCCCACAGTAAAACAAGATGAACTTGCATTAGGCTAGCCTTTTTTGTCGAAGGTCTTTCGACTGAAAGACCAAAATACTCCTGGAGTGCAAAATCAAAATCAAAACTCATTTATTCAAACTAGGCTGATAATCAGCACTTTTCGAAGGTCAAAATTTACTTTACTTTACTATTTACATTTTTATAAGACAGTCCCCGTTTTAGTTGTGTCTCTTTCGCTCTATGCATTTCGCTTGTGATGTCGGATGAAATAGAATGCATTTTAGCCCCGCCCACCAACTAGTTCGTGCCGTTGGCTTGTTTACCCTTAAGAGGTGGTGGTGGTGGCTGGTATATCGTAGCTGTTAACCTTGAGAAAAGTCTTCCAGTGCAGAGCAGTGGCTTTCAATATTCTGAGCTATCTGAATTATTCCTTACAACTGAGTTCGTAAATGCATCATGCGACCATTTCCTTCCACCCGGAAAGCGTTAAAACCACGACGACGTCGGAAACGAATGACCAATTGATAAAAACGAATGAGCAACTGATAAAATTAATGAGTAAACCAATGAATCATGAAAAACAAAGTATCAACTTTAAAATGTTCATTCCGGTAACCAATTTTAATAAAATGCTTTTAAAGGTGCGGTTTCACCACGACAGAAAGTAGCGAACATTCGTCTGAAAGCATTTGAATAGTGTACCTAAATTGACGTGAGTGTTTTTACTGATGGTGGAATATTAAAAGTAATGTTAACTACTTATTAAGGTAAATGGTTGCTTTACATAATGTAAAACTGTACAGTCACTGGCACTAATATTTTAGGCATACAAGTCGCAACTTTGAACAGTGATTTTAAGCTGTTTTGCTTTGTTTTGTCTTTGCTTCAATCGATGTCACATGAGAAAATGGTTTTGAAATTTTATTATCGTCATCAATTCTCTTCTCTTTATTAACCCAATTCATTTGGGATCGGCGCAGCATGTCTTTCATGGAACTGGAATTTTATTACATGTACCCTAACAATATTTGCTCTTATGACTATTCTGCCTATTTCTTACACATCAATTTTACCTTTCGAATTAGTTGATTAGTGATGGATTGGGTCTTGATGACATTTTAACAACCACATAAACGCTTGCTTTTAATGTTCGTAAACCAAAATCCTGTATGAACATTCGCGAACGAATGCTCGCGCTGTTAGAGACACACCTTTACAGAAAATATCTTTTGAATGTAATGTAGCGGAATCAAAGAGATTTCCAGGACATTGATATAAAGCGTTTAATGGCTGAACTTGGTAAATTAGTTGCCTCTTAATAAATACCGAGGTGATTAAAGAGGTTTTATTTACGCCCGCGTTTCCCTAAGTTATGGTCTCAATTTGTAGGGAAATGTAGGATTTTGAACACTATTTATGGAAGGTTTTGTAGGCAAATGAAAGTTACATTTATTTTGTTTGCGATTTTAGCTGTAACTTTTGGCTAAGTAATAATAACCGTACGATGTTTACGTTCCTTTTTTTTGTTCTGTGTTGTATTTATAATTATTTGTTTTACGTTGTATTGTATTGTTTATTTTCTTTTGTCATTTTGTATGCACGTCATGTATCTCTAAAATATATATTTACTCGTTCTTTTTTTTTCTATAATTTTATGTCAATGATCGATCGTCAAGATTGAACAAGGCTTTCTAAAGTGGATATTGGGATGGGTGACTATCCCCAACATATCCCCATCATACCACGTCGTCCCTCGTACGGAAAGTGGACGCTTCCGGCTGCTTTTGAGTCGGGTAAAGAGAAGCCAGAAAGTTCAGAAATGGGTGCCTTGTCGACAGTAACTGCGTTGTTAAGGTTGAATAGGCAGTAGCTCTAATGAGTTAGACTCATTAAGTACCCTTCAAGACTCGTCAAGTACCCTTGACGAAAGCGGAACGCACTTGTTCTTGCCGTCATTGTGATATTTTCGAGTTCTAATCCATACCTGGACATCTTCTAGTTATGGAGATTATTGGAGGACAAAGTTCCAAGTTTTTCACAGGTATCAGTTTACTTTAAATACCTCCACGGCCGATTTTAAGTGACTGTATTTCGTTACTCTGAAGTTCGAAATACCGAAGTACGGTATACAGAAAGTTCGTGAGTCCGAATTACGTTAGTCAGAATGTACGCTATAATAATAATAATATTCCACAACTATCACACAACGCCATCTAGTCCCAAGCTAAGCAGAGCTTGTGTTATGGGTACTAGACAACTGATAAACATACTTATATATTTCTAAATACATACATATTATAGATAAATTACACCCAGACACAGAACAAATGATCGTGCTCATCACACAAACATTTGTCCTGGGTGGGAATCGAACCCACGACCTCCGGCATAGCAGTTAGGGTCACTAACCACTAGACCAACAGGCCAGTCAAATGACGAAGTACGGTATTCAGAATGTTCGTTACTCCAATGTACGTTACTCCGAAAGTTTGCTACTACGAAGTACTGTACTCAGAATGTTCGTCACTCCGATGTACGTTACTTCGAAAGTTTGCTACTACGAAGTACTGTATGCAGAATGTACATTATCGCGAAGTACGGAACTCCGAAAGTTTGCTATGACCAATTACTCAATAATAATTGAGAATATTCCTCATTAGAGAGTATTTCGAATTAGTCAAGTATAAATGATGATTATTGTGCAAATAGGTTTTGACAAGTCAGTAATTCTCAATTATTATTGAGTAATTGGTCATAGCAAACTTTCGGAGTTCCATACTTCGCAATAGTGTACATTCTGAATACAGTACTTCGTAGTAGCAAACTTTCGAAGTAACGTACCTCGGAGTGACGAACATTCTGAGTACAGTACTTCGAAATAGCAAACTTTCGGAGTAACGTACATCGGAGTAACGAACATTCTGAATACCGTACTTCGTCATAGCGTACATTCTGACTAACGTAATTCGGAGTCACAAACTTTCTGTATACCGTACTTCGGTATTTCGAACTTCGGAGTAACGAAATATACTTAGTCATTTTAAGTGTGTTGCATTGAGTTCTACCGTATTAAATCGTTTCACAGCAAGAATTCTTGTGAAGTTTTATTTAGTTTGATGTACAGAATGCTTAGTAAACGGCCTTCCCGAAGGCCTCATCGTAAAAGGCACCTTGTATGTATGTATTAAATATCATATTCAGCAGCACAATGATTTACCAAAACGTCATGACAACTGTAAAAACCATTCCAACTAAATCATCCTTATTTAATACAATCTTCAAGACATTTCAACATAACAATTTGCACAGTGCACACAGTTCACAGAACACAGAACTGTGCCGGCAATCACACAGCTCTGTAATTTGTGGCACTAATGCAGATATACGCGACGATATCGCGCCGAGTTCTGCACTAGTGTTGAAATACAGCAACTTGTTACTCTGTATTACTATGTAATATTATCGTTTTAACTACATCTTATGAACGGAGAAGCTGTTGGCAGAATGATTGTTATAGTGGGGTAGACGACATTGTCTATGCAGTAATTGTTTATACATGTTGGA
Source organism: Diarsia dahlii (assembly GCA_949775195.1). Taxonomy (NCBI): domain Eukaryota; kingdom Metazoa; phylum Arthropoda; class Insecta; order Lepidoptera; family Noctuidae; genus Diarsia; species Diarsia dahlii. Next base: position 4,388,124 of record OX459210.1, on the reverse strand, counting down.
TTATTTGGCCAGAAATGAAAATTTGTATTGAAGAATAAACGGAAATACACAAGATTTCATAGATGGCGAATCAAAAGGTAAAAAAGTGTCAACATCAAAATGACAGATGCCAATGTATTATAAACTGCGCCAATACCGATTGGTTGTGGATGTCACAAAGGCAGTCGCTCCAAGTAAATACTGGTATTCAGATGTATGCGGTTAGACTGGGAGACGAGCAAAGACTCAGCAGTTGATATTGAAACTTCGTCTTTTTCTCATACCCCAATGAAGGAAGTAGATAGAACCTGCAGACCGCCATTTGCTACGAGCCTTGCTTGTTCCACTTTGCTTCAGCCACGTCCAGATCTATATCTGGTCAAGCTCGCACACCGATAAATTACAGGATCGAATAAATAATAACTAGTACTGTTTACATTACATAACATCATGACGGTTTTCGTCACAAGGTTAGCATTTATGTATAAATTGTTTAGGTTTCATTTAGTCTTTTGCCATCAACTGGACACAATTCCAGGCTGCTACTGATGATACTGATGATGAGCAGCCCCAAATTCACTGATTCATGAATTCTGCTACATTTCAATTTTATTTGGTAGATAGTGTCTATCACATTCAGAAACAAAAGGTTCTGGAAGTACCTAGCTAAAACACCAGCCATGACCTTTTTCAATTCTATTTCTCCTACGCCTATAAAGTCTCGGAATCTTATTTAGACACTGATTTGTACTCTTAAGTCATAAAATAAACCTAAGCCTAGTTCTTAATAAAGTAGACAACAAAAACAAATCCGGTACAATGTCAGCTCAAATCCAGAGACACAGACTAACACAAACATTAACTCAAATAGGAAAAATAAAGCAGTATAATAACGAACGTCTTATTGATATAGCTGTTCTACTTAAATATACAAAACTGTGTTTATACATTTCGGTTTAATCAGAAAAGGCTTAACAAAACATTCAAACCTGTTTCCTACATATTTTTCTCCCACATATGCTAATAAATCTTACTTTATTTTTACCGTTTTTACTTTATCCTTTCTTTTCCGTTTATTACACCCGCCTTTTTCTGGTAAAGCAGTTTTATTCTCTTGAATTTGGGTTTATATAGACCTCCCAGCCCAAAGCTCATTCGAAACTAATAAAAATCCAGGAAAAGTAAATAAACGTGGTCTCTTTTGTTTCAGATGGATTTCTGTCTCTACCTCTCCATAAGGGTCTCGAGGAATTTGTTTCTAATCAAAGTAATATTTATAATCTTTAAAGACATCTATCCCGATACGCACTCATGAAGACGAACATGGACAAGAGTTTGAAGAAAAAGAACCATACGAACGGAAAGTATAAGAAGAATGGGAAATCCGAGAACTACAGAATCGACGAAGATGTCATCACAACGTGTTGTCTTTGCGTCAAGACTAAAAAGAGCAAGAAAAAGAGCTTCATCGCAGGATGTGTGACAAATCTGGGCATTTTTACTTTACTCTTAGCTTACACTCTGGTCGGTGCTTTCATATTCCTGGCCATCGAAGGCGGAGCAGCTAAGATTCACCAGAAAACTCTTGCTACCACATCGTACCAAGCATCTGATAATCAGAAGTCGGTGCCTCTGTCGAAACTAAACGGGACTATAAGTCAAGCGAGTGCAGAATTGAGGTCACAGACCGTGGAAAGTATTTGGGAAATCACGGTGTCTTTAAACATTTTGTATAAAGAGAATTGGACAAGGTTGGCTGCTCAGGAGATCGCCAGGTTTCAGGAGAAGTTGGTGGCAAGGGTTGCAGCTGATGTGTCTGCACAGTACGGAGGGGCGAGGGCGCTGGAGTCGGCACCTGCGTTGGTGGTGGATGACTATGAGTGGAACTTCGCGAAGGCGTTCCTTTATTCTTTGACTGTCCTCACTACTATTGGTAAGATTTAATTTACTTTTTTAACGATCTAGTTGACAGAAGGTAGTATTAAAGGTAGGTATTGAAGGTAGTATTATGTGGCTTTCGGTTATGCTAACAGTTGCCTTAAATAAGTTGTTTTACAAGAAATCACAATTCTTGTTTCTTCAGAGTACACCGATGTGGATCACGCAATTATAGTGACATTACAAAACATCCAGTTTACTACCCTAGCAAACAGCAGTCAATTCTAAGCCATGCTGAACTTATTTTACCCTCAATTTCAGCCGAAAACTACTCTACTTAGATCCCAACCTATACAATACATGCATCCATAAATCTTTTCCAGAAAAACAAGTCTCATGAAATATATTTTTCGCAGGTTACGGCAGCGTAGCGCCAAGGACAGCCTTAGGAAAAGCAGTCACAATAGGCTATGCCGTAATAGGCATACCCTTAACACTCCTCTACCTTTCCGTAGTAGGGGCTCTTCTATCACGACTAGCCAGGAGTGTGTTCAGCAGAGCTCTATGCTGCTGTATATGCACAAAGTGCGGATATTGCTGCCTCGACGAACGGACCATGACCAGTAAAGAAAGAAAGGAAAAGGTCAGGAGACAGGATGACTATAGACATCAGACCTTACATCTACAAGAACCATACTATGTCAGATCACCATCAGGGACAATAATCTCAGCGTCTCAAGCGCACAGTGTTAGCACAAATTCGATCAAGGACAAGACTCAAGGATTGAGCTTTCTAAGAGACTGTGATTCCATGAGTTGTACTGACACAGATTCCAAAGTCTCTCTTCGAGGATTCTCCATCTTAGCTCCTATTTCATTATGTTTGGCGGCGATATTCACGTACATTTTCTTTGGAGCTTTAGTTTTGTACCAGTTGGAAGGTTGGAGCCCCATAGATGGAGTTTATTTCTGCTTCATGAGTCTAAGTACGATTGGTTTTGGACATTTGGCACCAGGTGCAACACAGAAGAATGGAGCTTCATCTGGGACAGTTTGGTTCTGCTCAATATACATTATGACTGGTCTAGCTCTCACTGCCATGTGTTTCAATGTTCTTCACGACGAGATTGTCCATCGATTAAGGCATCACGAGAAGGTCCTCAAAGCGAATAACCAGAGGGTTCTAACTTCAGAGTTCCTTCACAGATCTTGACGAGACGAAAGCGGGAACCTAACTGATGATACAGTGATGCATTCTGACGGGGAATCATTGCCGGAGGTATTACACCATGTCTCGAATCCCCGGTACGAAGGAGGTGCGATTAGACGGTCAGTGTATACCTTAAAGGAGGTGAAAGAACCGGAAAGAGTGACTCCAATGTAGGCTGGCACACCTGATTTCGTTCCCGACAATGTAGAACAGTATGATTTTGCAGACACTGTAGAATTGAAGGATTTGATAAAATTGATAAACAGTCTCAAACAAAACTTAAGTAAAAGAAATGACTGACCTTATGTGTTAATTATTTTAATTAGTTAAGTAAAATAATTATGAAATAGGAATTATATAGGACGGTTTACTTGTGTTTAAAAGTAAGTTATTAATAAGTGAAGTTACGGAAGTGTATAATTAGTCTAAAGGTTTATTAATTATTAAAAATGAAAGGTTTTTTGTACGTAGAAATTATACATTAGTGCGTTTGAATGGTTTATTGTATTGTAATAAATAGATTAATGGAAATATGCCAAATTATATTATTGTACTACGTATAATACTGATAGTTTGTATATCTAATGCGTATCATATAAAACTAAATTATATGAGGCAGTTGTTTAACGACTGTTTAGCTGTTTCTGAAAGCTGCCTCGGTTTGAGCAAAACTATTCGCAAAATGGAGATACTATTTCCTTTGTCGAGGCAGATACGAGGCAGGTACCCTTGAAACTCGTATCGAGGCAGCCTCGAAAAAAGCAACAGCTCTAAAACTTAATTTTGAATTTTATAATAAAGTGGCAATTTTATTAATTCTATATTTTTTATGATTTGTAAATGAGAGTTTGCGTGAAAATTAAATAAATCCCTTGCCGTGAGTTAAAATAGAAAGTAAATGATTAAAGTGTGAGATAACTTTTGTCAATATTTATTTTATTTGTGAAACTAAAAATAAATGTAAAAAATAACACCTTGAAATAGAAAAATAAAGACTTAAAAATTATTTTGTATTGTTTTTAATTCGATCCTTGGGAATTACCTACTTATCTAGGGAAAATGTTGGAGTATTTTTGGCTCAACTAACTGAAATTATTCGTTTGCTGAAATTATTAGTCGAATGCTTCCACTGCTGGGATACAGGCTTCCTCTCTATGAGAAGTAATGTGGTATAATACACTACACGGGCCTACTGCGGTGGAATAGAAGTCACATATTTCCGATTTTTTGGTTTATGGACCTGCTGGTTTCCTCACAAAGTAATGCATCTACCTGAGTTCGAACCCCGAATTGATCAACTGAACATTCACAAATCACGAAAGAATTAGACCCAAATAACAGAGAGAAACCACAAAATATCACACACGATTTGCACAAGAAAGCGAAACAATATGAAACCATTAGAACATACAAAATTGATAGCTGAAATTAGTAAGGTCCTGTGTTATTACATGCCGGGGTATTTTCTACCCCGGGGTGTTTTCGACCCCGGGGTGAAATGACGGCCATAAGCGCCTATTGTCCGGAACCCCAGTATTTTGATTTATCTTTTGAGGGTTGAACACAGTTTATAATTAAAGGCAGTTAATGTAGCTATATGTTTTGCTGCGTTTTGAATAATTTCAAGGCCGTGGGTTTTTGTTAGATACACAAAAAAGCTACGGTCTTACAAAGTTGGGACGTTGACTCCCAATATCTCTGTAACTGACCGACTGGTTCGATTCCCGGTTTGAGTAAATTGTTATTGAGTTTTCCTATCAAGACTTTCTTAGTAGCAGCCACGAAGTCTGAATACGTGCCCGATTAATGCATGATCGAGAGCTAGCGCCTTTCGAGTTTGTTAAGGGGAGTTTTATATCCATTATGTTATGATGATCAAACATACTTCACGTCTGCTTGGGTTATGCGGCATTTGCAACTTATTTAGGTATCAACAACGCCTCTCTTACCTTGCCAAACTTAATTGGCAGTGGTCAGGGCACATTGCTCGCAGAACGGATGGCCGATGGGGCCGGAAAGTTTTGGAATGGCGACTGTGAACCGGAAGACGTTGCGTTGGAAGGCCTCCAACTAGGTGGACCGATGACCCGGTCAAGGTTGCAGGGACCCACTGGATGCGAGATGCACGGGACCGGTCAATGTGGCGAAGCAGAAGACGTCTTTTGGCTGAAATAATGATGATGAACTCCTTAGTTCTAGTTTGCAGTTTTAATTTAGATGAGTTGATCTGGAAAATGGTGCTTATCATTTTGGCTGGTTTACAGTGAGAAGCAACACGAATCGAAGATAAGGTGACTACGGCAAACGATACAGGCTGCAATTAATCAAGTTATTAGGAAGCTGTGTGTGTGTTGAATAAACTTGAGTCGTATATATATATATATACATATATTTAGAACTGCACTTTGTATATAGACAAAGAGCAGTTCTAAAAAAAAATCTGTTATTCTACACATTTGGCCGAGCAACTGCTGTTTTGTAGAAAACAAAAGCTCTATGTCCCCCCGCCTTCCGTTCAGAATGATCATTATGCATCGACGTCCACACACGCTGTCATGTTAGGAGACCTTGATAGCGTGTATCAGAAAGTGTTATCAGTCTCATCATATAGCGGTGTGACAACTACCCATTTTCTTTCTTAGCCCTTTATGGCAAGGCCGCGGTATCTCCCGCAGCCAACTACATGATAATAAAAAAAAACAGCAGTCCCATTATATAAACTTCAATTCAAAATAATATATTTTGTGTACACGTCTCAATTTCTAAGATTATTCACAACGAAACAACCACAAGTCTAATTTTCTCTTTGACAATACACAACAAAATAGACAATTTCAGACAAAACACACAAACTTCTGAAACCTGGCTTTCAAGCCAGCCGCACGGTATCTAATTATTGCACCAGAGGCCGCGGTCAGGGTGCTGAGGCGGCGCGATCTTTCAAACAATCTGTCTCAGGTGCATAGCCACACCAGTTGATATTCCAAGGTGGCCCATACTTAATTTACTAAGGGCTCTTTTACGTACGTTACAGTGCGATCAAATTATCTTGGCAGGTCTGAACATAGGCTCTGCAAACTTTTACGCATGTAAACTTGTGAAGAAAACTGTTATTGCCAGATAAACCAATACTTAAACGATCAGAAAATATCTAATTTAAACAGTGAGAAATACAAATAAAATAAATATCATAACACTTTTTTTTTTTTTTTTTTTTTTTTTTTAAACGTTGCCCCACACTAGGAATTTCTCCTGTATCGTGGGTGCGTTCACAAACATTTAAACTCACATACACAAATACCCAGACCCGGAACAACTATCTGTAGGTGCACACACACACACATTAGTTGTAACAAAATGACCTGCACGAAGTTCGGACCTGCCAAGATAATTTGATCGCACTGTACGTACGTTGCATGTTTATGTTTTCGCGTGTGACAACGCCGGCCGCTGCACGCGGCGCCTTTCAGTTGACGGAAACGCGTTGGGCGATTTTCCCAATTATGGAGACGCTGTGCGTTGGGCACTTAGCTACGTAATTGAGCATCCCCACGCTTTGGTGTCGGCTGGCATTTGTAGATGCTGGACGTAGTAATTTCTAAAAAGCTTGAAAGGCTGAAAATACACACATCAAAAGTGTCTAGGGATCAACATATATTTTTGCAATAACTTTTCTCCTGATTGATATTAATTAAAATTTTCTTTAAGGATTCATCAAATAAAGTGTTTTCGTTTGTCACAGTAACGATAAACCAAGTCACCTTTGCATTAATAAAGAAATTTGCCATTTTCCTATTAAAGGGATTTTTGACATTTGAACCACTAACATTAAAGTTCGAAAAAAAAACTGAAATAACACATTTTTCTGATTAAAACCAACGTTATTATGGAGCGGCGACGTCATTTAAGCAGGGAAGAAATGCTCAGAGCCGTGGGAATGATAGAAGCTGGTTCCCGGCAACGTACTGTGGCTTTAGCTCTGAATACAAGTCAGAGTGTTATCAGTCGACTTTGGACACGTTACCGAAGCACTGGTACCGTGGCTGAGCGCCATGGAGGACGGTATCGCTGCACCACACGGAGACAAGACCGATACATTCAAATCTTAACTCGAAGAGCTCCAACAATAACCGCCATGATGTTAGCCGTGAGGCTTCATCACTCTTCAGGGAACTTAATTGGCGACCAAACAGTCAGAAACCGCTTGCATGAAGTGAACCTTCATTCCCGAAGACCGCTACGGGTACCACCTATAGCAATGCACAATCGTAGGATTCGATATCAATGGGCGCTTGAACACAGAAATTGGGCAGAAGAACAATGGCGTTTCGTGTGCTTTTCTGATGAGTCTCGTTTTGGTATGAGACCGGATACAAGACGTATACGGCACTGGAGAACCCCTGGACGCCAACAGCGATTAAAATCCTGCCAGGAAGTCCATGCTTATAGTGGTGGAACCATCATGGTATGGGCGGGTATTTGGATCGGCGGAAGAACTGAGTTGATTTGGATCAGAGGCAACCTCAACGCTCAAATTTATGCTGAGACGATTGTATCAGACGTCATCGTTCCTCTACAAGTGCAAATCGGTCCCTTATTTCAGTTAATGCATGATAATGCACGACCGCACACGCGCAAGAGTTGTAAGACAGACTCTCGCCGCAGCTAACATCAATGTCCTGCCCTGGCCTGCTCAGTCGCCAGACTTGAACCCGATTGAGCATGCATGGGATATGCTACAGAGAAGAGCTCTGCCGAATATGGAGGGTATCCAGTCGCAAGAAGACCTTTTTTTGTTGTTGCAACGAACATGGGCGGCCATTCCACAGCGTGATTTGGATGAACTCATTTTGAGTATGCCAAACCGATGTTCTTGTGTTGTTAGTGTTCGCGGTAGAAACACGGATTATTAAATGTTCAAGTTACCCAATAAAATTTTAAAGAAAACTGTTATTTCAGTCTTTTTTTCGAACTTTAATGTTAGTGGTTCAAATGTCAAAAATCCCTATAGTAGGAAAATGGCAAATTTCTTTATTAATGCAAAGGTGACTTGGTTTATCGTTACTGTGACAAACGAAAACACTTTATTTGATGAATCCTTAAAGAAAATTTTAATTAATATCAATCAGGAGAAAAGTTATTGCAAAAATATATGTTGATCCCTAGACACTTTTGATGTGTGTATATTACCTACTCGTACTCCTCATATAGGGGTCAAAAAAGCAGTCGCTCCACGTAACATTCTGGTATTTAACGGCATCCAGTTAAACAAGCCGAACCCAACATAATAAATTGGGAAAGTATTATCGAACTGCCATTAAAAATGTTGACAGATGGAGAAGGAAGGTCTTCCTGACCAAGGAAACGATGTATGTATTGTGTGAGGAATAAATTAAGAAAGAATAAAGAGTATGCGTGACGGTTGAACATAAGAGATTGGTAGAATACAACGTGTTTTGAAGATAATGATGACTAGCATACCGAAATTCGAGTCGCAGTGACATATTACTTGTTCTAAGCAATTTCTGTCGTTGCTTTTCTGCCCGGAATCGCTGTCATAACAATGTTCGTGGCAAGCAGTAACCGCGCTCAAAACCGCGCTCTCTTACGCTCTCGACTGTGCTCTCACCCTGACTGAGGCCAGAAAGAGGGTAGCGGAACAAAAGTTGAGTTAAACCAGATGCTATGTTTGTTGAGATATCTTAGCGGGAACATGAAACAGCTTCGTGATTTAATATGGTTATGCATTTATGTTTTGGGTGTGAGTTTTGAGGAATAAGTTATGTTTCGAAGGTCGAAATAATTTATTCGGAAACATAGATGATTGATGCAAAAGGTGCTGTCTACTGAGATGACGAATCATCATCTGCCTAGCCTTGCCAATTATATTAGCGTTGGCTTCCAGTCTAACAGGATGCAGCTGAACAGTATTTTACATAGAGTGACTGCCTATCTGACCTCCATAACCCAGTTAGTACTGGGTCATACATACGATACCGTTTGTAATAAGACTGGTTGTCAGACTTAGGGCCCGTAACCTTGAATTATTGCCAAATATCTAAAAATGACAGCCGAAACCAACGGTTTAACGTGCTTTCCGATGAGAAAAGTCGGTATGTAATGGGTGGTCACCCATCCACTTAATAATCTAGGCAACCGTGGCTTAACCAAAAGATCGACTTTATTTAGTTCCATTGACAATGCTAGAGTGATTTTCATCGGTAAACCATAAATTCGAACCTCATTTTGTCGCAGTGCCGTCCCCAAATCTTTAAACGTCCACCATTTTATGCGCAAAACGCAATAATTGCGCATCCATCAAGCTTAATACCGGAATAACATCCTCGATATTTTTGGCGAAAAACGTAAAAAGCACAACAATTAATGACGGTATACGTATAGAAGATAAAACGAGGACGGATGTCCATCATTAACGGAATTAACGTGGAGTTGAGAAACTTTGGAGATAGGGCACATTGCAGCAGTTTTTTTATCAAGCACATAATATGACGTCACGCCAGCTTAACAAAATATGAGTACATACGGCGACACATCAAGATATATATACATTTCCAGTTTAAAATATCTATTTGAATTTTAAACTGGAAATGTATCTATTTTCCGTATACTGAGAGATTCGTTTAAAGTGGCTTTGTATAGGTTAGCTTGACTTCTCATCGTGTTTACCATGGTACACTCTTCGAGTTCATCATCATCATTCATCATTTCAGCCAAAAGACGTCCACTGCTGGACATAGGCCTCCCCCAGGCATTTTGGGGGGGGGTTTGCCATAATCGCCACGCTTGGCAGGCGGGTTGGCGATCGCAGTATGGTTGTTACAAAGACACAGAGAACGCTGCTGCCCATTCTCTGGTAATTCCCTTAGTCGCCTTACTCTTCGAGTTACTCTACTATAATTCATTTTATTCGCAGACGCAACAGCGAACAAGACAAACACTCAAAAGACACGTGGCAATTCAGCAGCTCGATAAAGTTGACACAATACCAAGTTTAGCTATTTCCAGCAGCTTTTAGTTTTCCCAAAGAAGGCTGGCGAAACTGAACCCAAAAAACTTCGATCATTCCAAAGAACCAAAAAAATAACGAAGCCCCGTTGAAGTGTAAATATAAAATAATTATAGCTACAAATAATAAGTTATTTAAATAAAAATATTTAAATTTTTAGGACAACAACAAATAAATATTCAACAATAATCTATTATACCTTAGTCGTTTTATATATGTCTAAGTTGCCATATTGAATGCTACCTCTAAGAGTGGTTCCCAAAAATACATGCAACCTCGCTAGCCTTCTTTCTATAATCCCAGGCATTCCAGGTAACTCATTGAAAATGTGTAGTGAAAATATTCGAGTACTGCGTTCACAAATTGAAAATACAGAACCGTTATTGTTGCGCGTCACGTTGCAATTTCGAAAATCAGCCGAAGTGTGGCATTGTAGATGCTAACTGTAGGAGACCCCTACTTACGGACAATGGTTTGAACTGAAGGACACAAGTATTGGGAAAAACTGTGATGTATACGTGTACTGTACCTAAACGAGCAATTGTGGTCAAATCAAGCTTGTAAGTCTCATCTGAGACCATGAAAGGGTCGTATAAGGAGGAAATACCGTAGATATAATGTCTCCCACAGCTGGCACAGAGCCCCACTTTTGTGACAAGGCCACTAGTTTCTGGATGAGTACAAAATTATCGTGATACCTTCCCATACTTTTGACTGCATGTTTCAGAAAATGAAATTTGAATACCTTGTTGGTTGGTCATGGGTACAAAACCCGAGTCGGGCAAAATGTTATTTTTTTCATTCATCAGGTATTTTTCCTCAGTAGCAGCCACAGAGACTAGCTTTGTGCACGGTTGATAGCAAAAAACTCGCCCCACTATTACAGGATACTTAAAACATAATTGGCAAAACCTTGGTATACTATTAGGTATGCCTCTGCCTAATCCTTCAGGGACTACCGGCGTCATGTTATAAAAAAGAAATTGAAAACTAGATTACAGCATGACGGTTATTTCTTTCTGAAAATTGCCCTTTCAAAAGACCTCAAAAGTAAAGCGGCAACCACACTAAATGCACCAAAAAGCTCGACTACCCTCATATCAACACACAACACACGTTTTCACTCCGCTCTCCACAAAAGTGTGTTCGAGCACAAATAGTACGTGAAATGTGGATTTATTGTAAACTCGCTGGCGATTCTCACGGTGGAATAGCCCCAAATTGCTCCACCACCGATGTAATAGCTTTCTGAGCTCTTGTTATTGCCCCGTTTTGGATATTGTGGCGTTATTAAAACATACGGTTGTTTTATGCTGATCTCGGGAAGCAGCTGGACGAATTTGAATTTTAAGAAGGGAATAAAATAAAGTAGAGAGTTGTTTAATTTTTTTTGTTTGTCTAAATACATGAGTGGCCTAGGCCCGGTTTCCAACAAAGCGGAGAGGAGCGGAGACGAGAGGAAATGTGCGGAAATCGACCAATCACATTTGTTAAAATTTACATTACTTTTTAATTTACATTTTGGTCTTTCGCCCTTACCCAGATTGATCGGATTTCGCACATCTCTCCGCTTTGGTGGAAACCGGGTCTAAAAGAGAACAGGGCCAGTCCCCCGCAAAACTGATAGAACGTATACGCCTATAAAATTAGAGCGTTGCCCTCGATATCCCTGGGATCCCATCATCAGATCCTGACTTGGTGACACTGGGACCACCCCGGGAGTATAGTAATTCGAATATAAAAAGAGTTTTAAAAATCGGTTCATTAATGACGGATATATCCGGAAACAAACATACATGTAGTGTTGGGATATCCAGAAAAAGACAATCGTACACTTGAAACTATTTTATTTTCACCTTCGACATAAAAATACACTTTTTCCTAACCATCGTTGTACGCCATCTTTTTCGCTCATCCCTTTCACTCCCACTCCCACATTCATTCGTTCTGAAGCAAAGTTCTTTATCGTTTAGAAACGTTTTACAGTTTTAGTAATCTTAATCCTACAACTCGGCCATCCTGTAGCTATTTCTGGCCTCAGAAATTATACAACAATAACAAGAATACAGTCTTACACATTGTTACAGTTTTATCACTAATCCTAATAACACACTAATACTAACACAAATACAGTTTTACACGTTGTTACAGTTTTATCACTAATCCTAATAACACACTAATACTAACACAAATACAGTTTTATCAACTTATCATAATAACATACTAATACTAAGAATACAGTCTTACACACTGTTACAGTTAACAACTAAAATTATGTTGCATACACAAAGCAACAATAGAATAACAATAACTAGAATAGCTAGAATGATAATGATTCAGTCATTGGGCCATTTCTTCATGAAATCTACTACAGTGGATGTCTTACCTGGTCCTTCTGCAGTAGGGTCCAACTTCTGTACATCGTACCGGTCGTTCCCTTTGACCTTAATGATGCTATAAGGTCCAAGATATTTAGGCTTTAGTTTCATCCCAGACCCAAACTGAGTTCGTTTGATTGCTACCAAGTCACCTTCTTTATACTTAGTGCTTTCTTTACGTTTTCTGTTAAAAGCTTGTATATTTTCTTCCTGCACCTGCAAAATGTGCTCTTTCGCCTTTCGTCGGTTATCTTCTCTATCTTGTACAAAGATATCTCTTCCTTCTTGCATTAGTAAGTCGTAGATTTCAATGTCTTCCTTGGTTTTCATAGTTGTTCCTACAAGCAGTTCAAACGGGGTACAGTTGATGCTTCTCTGCCAAGTACTATTCAATGCTCTTTGCACATGACTGACATGCTTGTACCATTGGGTAGGGTCTTCAATGCATAGCTTCGTGAGGATTGATATTATGGTCCTGTGCATTCTTTCTACTTGCCCATTTCCCCTAGGCACTCCTGTAGTAATCTTGGCATGTTTGATTCCTTCTTCTTCACAATATTGTTGAAATTCATGACTAGTGAATGCTGTTCCCCTGTCACTAATTATTCTAGTGGGGTTTCCAAATTGCTGCTGATGGATTCTCAACTTCTCAATGGTTTCCTTGCTCGTAGTACTTCTTGTGGGGAATATCCACACAAACTTTGTAAATGCATCCACCATTGTGAGTAGATGATTGTACATCTTCTTTGTCTCCGTCATTGGCCCAAGGTGGTCAATGTGGATAGTATGCAGGGGTGTATCTTCCTTCTCTAACAGGTGTAAAAATCCTTCTTGCTTGCCCTCTTTTCTGCTGCCAAGTATACATGGGATACAAGTGATGATAAAATCTTCTAATTTCTTTGTTAAATCTTTAATATAATAATCTTTACTTATAAGCTCCATCATCTTCTTTTTACCGAAATGTCCATTTGAGTGCACTCTCTTTATGACCTCCATCTCCATGTTCTTAGGTACCATCAGTTTTCTTTCCAGGCCCTTATACAGCAGACCGCCTTCCAAGTAGTAGTCGAGATAGGGTTTCTCAGAGAGTACCTCCATGATAGCTTTTAATCCTTCATCTTGCTCTTGTGCCTTCTTTATTTGTTCATGTAGGCTATTAGTAGTCACTCCTATGTATGGGTTGCGGCTCAACGCATCAACATGTTTCATCCTTGTACCAGACCGGTGTTCAACCTGAAAATCAAATTCTTGTAATAACAATGCCCACCTAGCAACTCTAGTTGAAAGATCTTTCTTCTGTAGCGTCATCTGAAAAGCTTGGCAATCTGTTACAATCTTAAATGGAATGCCGTATAGATAGTGCCGAAACTTCTTTACACCTTCTATAATAGCAAGAGCTTCCAGCTCGTAACTAGAATATTTTCTTTCCGCGTCGCTGGTCTTTCGGCTCATATAATACACAGGATGTAAGCCACTGTCTTCACACCACTGCATTAGTACTGCTGCATAAGCCAAACTCGAAGCATCTGTGTGTAATTCTGTACGTCTTCTTGGGTTGAAAATCTTCAGTACTGGACTACTTCCTAATTTTTCTTTTAAAATATTAAATGCATACCTGTGTTCATCTTCAAACGTAAAACTTTGATCCTTCTTTAGTAGGTCAGTCAATGGAGTAGCTATATTAGCAAAGTGAGGTATGTACTTCCTGAAATATGACGCTAGCCCCATAAAGCTTTGTAGTTGTTTCACCGTCTTGGGTTCAGGGAACTTGACAACCGCTTCAGTTTTTCCAGTGGAGGGTTTGATTTCACCATCTTGCACAATGTGACCCAAATACTCAACTTTGGTTGTCAGTACTTCACTCTTCTTCCAGTTTATTTCAAGTCCATAATCTGATGCTACTTGTAGTGCTTCTTCTAACCTTTCAACTGCTTCTTTATAATCATTCGCTGGAATTATGGCATCATCAATGAATATAAGAATGTGACCTTTGGCTATAAGATCTCTGAAAATTATTGTTATAAATCTTGTGAAATACTTAGGGCAAATTGACAATCCAAATGGTGCCCTGAGGAATTCAAATTGACCATGATGTGTTACAAAAGAGGTATATCCAACTGAACTTTCCTCTATCTTCAAATGAAAGAATGCATCTTTTAAATCCAATTTACTGAACACCTTAGCCGCTGATAACTTGTCAATATGATCTTCTATGACTGGAAGTGGAAATTCATCCTTGACCATCTTTTTGTTGATCATTCGATAATCAACGCATATTCTTGTAGATCCATCTTTCTTCTTTACAAGCACTAATGGACTTGCATATTCTGAAAAACTTGGCCTAATAATACCATCTTGTAACCATTCACTTACTTGTTTCTCTACTTCTTGCTGCTCAGCGAGTGACAACCTTCGTGGACGCTGTGCAACAGGGATGTCATCTTTCAATATTATCTTCATTTCTATCGGAGACTCCTTTATCCTCTTGGGTTGGTAGTTGTTAATCAAATTCTGAGCCACCTCTCGTATCTGCGGATCAGAAACAAAACATAGTGGTTCTGGAACCTCGGCAAGCATACACTGCAGCAAAACATCATTACAGTGAGGCATAACAGTGACTGAACCTTTATCAATGACAGCTGTAACATTTACTAAGAATGGTTGGCCTAAAATAACTTTATACGGCATAACTTCTTGTGGAACAATGTAAAAACACACATCAAAACAATATCCATCTATCTCTATGTTTACATTGAACTTTCCTAGCGAAAACACGCTAGTAGAACCGAGTCCTGACAATGTGACTCTTACCTTTTCGTAGGATGTTACATTCAACTCGAAAAACAAGTTAGAAGCTATTAAATTTAAGTCACTGCCTGAATCTACAAGGCTATCAACATTTATTCCACTAATCTTAATGTTTTTAACTGATTTGTTACACGCAAAGTCTTTGTTTACATTTAACACCATTTCACTTTGACACTTATGACACTGACGTGATTGACAGAAGTTTGACGTTAACACTGACTCGTTCACACCTGTCACTCGTTCGTTCGTTCCTCGTTCATCTTGATCGTGGCTTCCATGTTTTTCTTCCGGATCCGGAACGCCATCGCCAAGTTCCGGTGAAATTTTCGTACACAGCATGGAAGTACGAGAACTATGACCACCGCCGCCATCTTTATGCTTACCCTGCGAATCTGTATTTGAGATCGGCTCCTTGCACTCTCGTCCAATATGACCGAACGAGTTGCATCGGAAGCATTTTACACCTTTCTTGCATGCGTTGGCGACGTGATCTGTCTCACCACACTTAAAACATCGGCGACCAGACTTCTCCGAATGACCCTTCTTTTCCAGGTCCTGCTTCTGCTGCCTCGTCGTACCATCATCATGCCTTTTCTTAGTTTTACCCTTCATAGTTTCGTAGATGATGATTCTTTCCTTTATTACAGAAATCCGCTCATATGCGCGATCGCAATCCAAAACAAAACCAATCGAGGTCGAGCACGCCCGACCTTGGGTGCGCCGGGCGTGCGCCGTGCGGCCGGGCTCTTATCTTATTTTTTTGTTGACGTGTTATAAACAATAGACGGTTCGAAGTAATGTTTTTGTTCAAGCTTATGAGAGACCCTTTCAAGTGGTGTCAAGTGTTTGTTAGTATTTCGTTTCAAATTTATTATATTATTTCGTAAACATTGACTAGGGTTGGCAAAAAACTTATGTGATTTTATGTGAAATTTAAAAATTATTATTTCAAAAAGTAAATCGATACCGTATATATTGTATGGCTTTTATTGGTGGAAGGGTTCTATTTACGTACGATAAAATAAAAATAAACATAGTTGTTGGTAGAAAAATATTATTATTTTTTTTTTTTTTAACCAGTATTTATTGCTGACGGGGAATAATTTAATCACTTAAATTAAATAATTTATCACAAATATACTGTTTCACGTAAATTAAAAATTTTGCTACTATCTGAAAGATAATTTAATAATGTAACTTACTTGTAAGTATTATGCTGATAGGTTTATACAATAAATTAATATATGGAATTAATTAATTAATGAATTAAATGAAAAAAATGCACTCGACATTGTTTGTTTATTTTTTTTTTTGTGAATTTTGAGTAAACACAATACATACGATGTTATTGTTTTCTACAAGAACCGCCCCTATGACGACCCCCTGACCAAGAAATACTCTCTTTAATTAAATTTATTTATTTTAATGAATTTTTAAAAAATATAATTTTGAATTTCGCGGACCGCCATGTTTGTTTTTTTGCAAGGTTATGTTGAACAAAACTTAAAATCTTAACTTTAATTTACTATCTTTTGTATATGTTTTTGCTGAAAACTATTGTCTAGTAAATATCCAATGTGATAACTATTACTTTGGATACGGAATTGGTCTTAAAATTTCATAAATTACGAAAGCATTCTGACAAAATTCTAACACCGTTACAAGCACCCGTAAAATCACTCAGAAGTTAAAATATACTTACATTTAGGTTAAAATCCGGTTGCACACACATACACTGTATTATAATTATCCACAAAATCACTATTTTATTCAAAAACACTCACTCAAAACCAATAAATTACTTGAAAATACACTAGAGCATCCGTCAATCGCGCGCGTCATTCATCGGATTTCAAAGACTGACATTCAACTTTTTTTTTTAAATCGAATTGACCATAGTGGTATAGTGTTGTCGTGTTTTTAGCATGAAGAATTTAATAAAGTAGCGGGTAGAAAAGAGAAAAAGGATTGAAACTTCATGGGATAGAAGGAAACAGATATAGTCCGACGCCATGGAACTACTACTACTAATTGTGACAAATGTCACAAAGTGGCGCTCGGGCCGTTTTGACGGATTGTCCCAAATGGGCCAATTTGGCGTTTCAGTGGATAAGTAGACGCGCCGTACAGGATCGTTTTATTCGATTCGTAGTCTTGTATTCCGTCTATGATATACTGTATTGCCACATAATCTGGGAATTTAGCACGCTTACCCAACTCCTTCATCGTTAACATATACTCGTAGTAGGTTTCAGTGCTTTTCTTTTTGCGGGACGCCATGAGCTCGTGCATCTCTTTGCTGTTGACGGTTTCTGGGAATTCTTTAAGTAATGCCGTCCGTAATTCTTCGTAACTTTTGAAGGCTTTTTCCGATTTGAGCCATAATTCTGCTGTGCCCGATAGTGACCTTCTCGCTAGAATCAGCTTTTGCTGTGCCGACCACCCGAATATCTCGGCGTTGTCTTCTATGTCTTGCGCCCATTTTGCCGACGAGTACGTCTTGTCGGTGCCGTTGTATTTTGGAATTATATCGGCGTAGTTGAAAGTAGGAACGGGGTTCTTCTCGTCGGACATCGTTGTGTTTTAAAAGTTTTATATCTTTGAAACTTCTTACTTCGTAGTTCGTCGTCGTTAATTTGCCGCCCGGCGCACGTGGTCGCAGCTCACCTTACCGCGATCGCGAAGCACACACAAGGCAATCTTCTTCTATTGTTTTTTCTGGTATCCCGGACGAGCCCCCAATTTGTAGTGTTGGGATATCCAGAAAAAGACAATCGTACACTTGAAACTATTTTATTTTCACCTTCGACATAAAAATACACTTTTTCCTAACCATCGTTGTACGCCATCTTTTTCGCTCATCCCTTTCACTCCCACTCCCACATTCATTCGTTCTGAAGCAAAGTTCTTTATCGTTTAGAAACGTTTTACAGTTTTAGTAATCTTAATCCTACATACATAATTATGTAGGTAAGGACTCGCAGCCCTTGTTACCTCTTTAAACTCTAACACCAGGATTGGCACTCACCACACGATAAAGAAAAAAGAACCAGAAATTGTAAGAAACACGATAGTTCTAGTTTAGGTATAAAGGCACTCCAAGGAACCGCCAACCTCTGTCAAAGGAAACAAGTCGTTTTAACTATAAAGTTACATTAATTAAAGAAAGGTTATCGCTTGAAGCGTTTGCTGTTAT
Source organism: Diarsia dahlii (assembly GCA_949775195.1). Lineage (NCBI taxonomy): Eukaryota > Metazoa > Arthropoda > Insecta > Lepidoptera > Noctuidae > Diarsia > Diarsia dahlii. Next base: position 4,369,648 of record OX459210.1, on the reverse strand, counting down.
CAATTTATCTTTTGTTTCAAAACTTCCTCTTCGTCTGTTGGTACTGTTTTGTTCTTTTGAGTGTAAAGGTACAAGTTGGTAGCCGACTGCACGCAGCAGCAGCAGACAACGTGTCGCAGCGACACTACTGGTTTCTACGTATTTCTATGAAATTCCCTCCGTAGTTAGCGACATGAAGCAAGCGACGCGTCGTCGAGTGGCAGACGTCAGTGTCGTCCGATCGCAGATCAGTAGTGCCACTGACGCCGTAGCTACGACACGTCGAGCGTGTTTAGAGCTATGGTACAAGTTGGTAGCCGACTGCACGCAGCAGCAGCAGACAACGTGTCGCAGCGACACTACTGGTTTCTACGTATTTCTATGAAATTCCCTCCGTAGTTAGCGACATGAAGCTAGCGACGCGTCGTCGAGCGGCAGACGTCAGTGTCGTCCGACCGCAGATCAGTAGTGCCGCTGATGCCGGAGCAACGACACGTCGAGCGTGTTTAGAGCTATGGTACAAGTTGGTAGCCGACTGCACGCAGCAGCAGCAGACAACGTGTCGCAGCGACACTACTGGTTTCTACGTATTTCTATGAAATTCCCTCCGTAATTAGCGACATGAAGCTAGCGACGCGTCGTCGAGCGGCAGACGTCAGTGTCGTCCGACCGCAGATCAGTAGTGCCGCTGACGCCGGAGTCACGACTCGTCGAGCGTGTTTAGAGTTATTGACTAATAGTTATTTGCAGTCGGGTTCAAAATCATGACTGCAGCGACATGACGCGACGACGTGTCGTGACGACATGAAGCGACGACATGCCGTCTGCTGCTGCTGCGTGCAGTCGGCTACCAACTTGTACCTTTAAGTTATTTTTTGTCATATTTAGGGGTTTTCATTTGTTTTAGTGTTTGAAAAACTACAAAAATAATTCAAGAAAAGTCATTCCGAAATGAGCACAAAGAAGACTGAAGCATGAGCCTGTGGACGGTGAGTAATGGGCAAGCTCCCGTCCGTCCGTCTTATGATGACGTCAGTCAGCAACGTTGCAGCACCGGTGGGAATCATCAAATGACTCCTCCCGCTCTGGGCGGAGCGTCAGGAAGTGTCAGACTTCTACTGACTGAAAACCACTCATTTTCTTTCTTAGTCCTTTGTGTTCGGGGTCGCGGTATCTCTTTCCAACAACCCGTAGCCCTGGCAGAGCCCTTGCATGTACTATATTCATTTTATTTTAGACCAACGTTCACGACAGGTCAAAAACAATGTCAGAAGACTGTTATTTTTAATGACCTGCAATGCAATATTCACTTAGCAGCTTCAAAAATAGAGTTGACAATTAATAAGAATTATAAATTACCTAACGTGGGCGTTTATACTGAAATAAAATATAAAGCTCGGAGTTTTTCAAGTGTTAACTTTAAATATTGTTTGAAAGTTACATGCATGAGTTCATTTAATAGGATTTGGTGAAAACTGACCTATAATAAACAACAAAGGCGTTACAAACAACAGATTGTTTGCTTTTGTTGTTGAAATTGTTTGTTGTTGTGTGCTAAAGGTGTTCGTAATCTTTATGATGCCGAGTTTGACGTTGTGGCTTGAATTTGGTTTGAGTTTCTCAGGTTTTTTTTTGTGACTTACGCATTTTTAATTGTCTTAACTATTTACAATGAATTTATCTAAGGTCCCATTAAAATAGGTGGACAAATTTTAACACAGCGTTCAGTACGTCTAGCCAAAGATATCAAGTAAAAAAAACACTGATTAAAGTGTTTTTTTTTTACCTAAAATGTTGGGTCTCTAACACTTTTAGTGTATTTTCGTTAGCTGTTTTATTTTCTTGTAAGTATCTAATGCGTTTTTCATAATTTCTTTTTTGACCATTATCCTTATTTTGGTGGTCTAAATGATTTCTAAAATTTTGTCCACCTATTTTAATGGGACCTTATATTATCCTACTAGTGACCCGCCCCGGCTTCGCACGGGTGGGAAAAAGATATTAAAACCTTCCTCTTGAATCACTCTTTGGGGGCGTGAGGAACAGGGTGTAAAGTTCCTCATCCCCCGTTGAAAAGGGAGGATCCTCCGACCGGACGGGTGTTGTGTCCGGCGGGCTAACTGCCCGACAGTTGTAAGTCGGGATCTCCTATATAGGCTTATGTCGCGGATAATGTTGATAGCGCGATGTAGGAACTTCTGTCGATCGTTTTGTTAGTACGCAGGTGTTGCGATAGATGTCGCTAGTCGCCACATCACTCCCCTCCGAGACCGGAGGTCGAAAGCAGGTTAAGTCTTGGCGCTTGTCAGTCAGTGGAAGGTTCCAGTGAGTCGGAACCGGGTGCCGCATAGTTCACGGTGAGTCGGAACTGTCTGCGGTGATGCCCCAGTGAGTCGGGGTGATGCAGTGCTTGCCGTGATGCCCCAGTGAGTCGGGGTGATGCTGCGTATGCTCCAGTGGGTCGGAGTGTGCAGTGCTGCGTAGTGGCTGGCTGCTGCGTCGACCAGGAGAGAAGTGCGTCTCTGCTTGCTGACCGGCCGAAGTGCAGTGTACTGTGCCAAGGTCGCTGATGAGGCTGGGGGTGATGACCAGGAATGCGCTTCCGCTGCATGCTGGTGGTCAGGATACCCCATGAAGCCGTGGCTGCTGACTGACGGTATGACTCGCTGCTCGAAGGCGAAGGGGAAGTGGTGACGACGTCTGAAGTAGTTGCACGAAGGCTGCGCTGACGTTCATGCTCGGGGTCACCAGTTTGGAAGTATGAGGAACAGGGTGTAAAGTTCCTCATCCCCCGTTGAAAAGGGAGGATCCTCCGACCGGACGGGTGTTGTGTCCGGCGGGCTAACTGCCCGACAGTTGTAAGTCGGGAACTCCTGTATAGGCTTATGTCGCGGATAATGTTGATAGCGCGATGTAGGAACTTCAGTCGATCGTTTTGTTAGTACGCAGGTGTTGCGATAGATGTCGCTAGTCGCCACAACTCTATCTATCTATTAAAAAAAACCGCATCAAAATCCGTTACGTAGTTTTAAAGATTTAATCATACAAAGGGACATAGGGACAGTGAAAGCGACTTTGTTTTATACTATGTAGTGATGATGTCATATTTTTCTCACTATTCGGTATTAGAGCGCTCTTTGTATCATTCTCTTTCTGCCCTTATCCCAATTCATTTGGGGTCGCCGCAGATGACTTCTTTTTCCATACTTCTCAGTTTCTCGTCATCTCATGAGACACCTTCTTTATTTTCATATCATTCTTAACACAGTCCATCCATCGTTTTTTTGGTCTCCCTCTACCCTTATAGGTACCCACTCACATTCACATCTCTCTTCTCTCTGCATGGCATTGACCGTCCGTCGTCGACTTAAAACTATGAATTTGCGCTCTCAGAGATTAAAATCAAAAATGATTATTTAATTTCATCTTTGTGCTTGGTTTACTTTTCGCAAAATCCATCACTCGGAACTTAAATCATTTAGGAATATATTGTTTACACTTAACCCTCCGCCGCACCTACACCGCCGCCATTTTACATAAGCTATATATTTTAATTTTATGTCCAACAAAGAAACAGGATAACCCCGTACCAAATAATATAATAAAAATATCCACAGCCCAAAAACAATCAAATTAATTTCGTAAACCCAAATAAATTATAACGATTCTAAAATGCCAATACTTATTACAGGACCCTATTAGGACTCTAATTAAAGTATCAAAAAGGGTTGGAAATATATATCTCGATTCAATAATGTCGGCCACTGGGCCGTGTGTAGAGAAAGAGAGAATATTCAACAATTTCTCGTTTAAATTATAAAAGGTGTCGATTTATACGATTTGGGAAGTACAGAGAAAATTATGGGATGAAAGAGCCGAAATTGGAGAATTGGCATTTTGTTCTAAATGAGCGATGCATCAGAAACAATTAGCCACGAGGCACACGCTCAAGTGTCACGCGTATCTCAGCGATTGCATCACGGCTATTATCTTCGAAGGGTAAGGCTGAAGTGTAGGTACCTAATTTAACATCCACATTACACTGATTATGTTAAAGTCCTATGACGTTTGTGACGGTATGCGTCGCTGCGTGCTTTCGTACTCACAGTATTCGTTGTCGTAAACATTCGGCGCCGTGTGATTCGACGTTGTAACTTTCGTAATGACGTATTACACTCACGTAATAGCTAGGGGGAGCCTATTGGAATCATCCGGGCACAAATCCAGACTTCGAGGCTGCTACGTAAAAATCCTGATGGAAAAAACTCAGCAACATTGACAGGGAATGCAACCCTGGACCTCATGCTCAGGCGTCGCGTTTGCGATCACGCGTTCAACGATATTGTTAAAAAAAGCAAACAATAATAAACAAAACTTAGCAACATTGTTTCTGAACACAACGATCAGAAATCTAAAAGCACAATTTTAGCGCACGCCACACACCAGTGATACTTTACACGAATATCCAACTCAGAAATAACTTGAAGAGAAACTTGGCAGCATTCATAAGCTTTGCAAATCGCATTCCGCTCATAAGTCCTAAATTTGAACTTAAGCACTAAGCAAGTAGATTGAGATTCACTTAACTGGCCAATTTATGGCTTCATGAATTTTAAGTTATTGGACTTTGGTTTAGTTGTATGGATTAGAGTGTAATGAGATTTTAGAATGCTGGTGAAAGTTTAATGCGTTTTGCAGAATACATTTATTTGAGACTAGCCTTTGTTCGCAGCCTTAGTTCGCGTGAAATTACTTAAAAAATGTTACTTCCCTATTTGTATTGGATTTGGTAAACATTTTTACGAATCGGACATTGGCCGTGTAGGTATCATATTTATTGCTTCGTTGTATTTATGAAAAGATATTGGTAACCTGAAAAAAGTCACAGAAGCTTTTTGTGGAGGTCAAAAATAATGGTAAACCTGTTATGAAGTAACCTTTGCTCGCAATATAAAGAAAGAAAGAAAGCAAACATTATTTATTTGACACATGCTACAAGTGCACACAAAATAGAAAATAATAATAAAAATTGGAAAGAAGTTGAAGACCGTTGGAATGAATGGAGGGGGGCCTTTGCTCAGCTGCAGTGGGACAATATGGGCTAGCTATAATAATAAAAAAACTAAGAACTAAACACGAAAAAGAGTGTATCTCACCAGTTCAGCAAAGTGGCGAGCAACTAGTGCTCGACGCTGAATTATCAAAACTGATAGTAAGCTTGTACTTAGTACTTCCCTCGGTGTAATACGTGCAGCCCATTGTCATCGATCTGGCATAAATAAGACTCTAGGCTGTTATTGAGAAATTAATTATGGAAAATGTGAATTCAATTTACTGGTGAAATTTTCGCACTATCCTTGGTGCACCGAAACATCACCACCATAAAAAAAGTGATATCACTGTCCACCCCTGGGGGACAATCCGGTAGTGGACGGTGGGAATCAAAACTGTTTTACCATTACTACATTTTTGTCAACCAATACAACTTAATCCTACTTTCATGCTCGTTCCATTCCAAAAACAAAACAACTTCACGCAAACGGCAAAAAAATTCAAAACTCGCAGTCATAGTCAACCCTTCTCCAATGCTATTCAAAAACGTTTGTCGATGCCATCTGATTATGTAAAGTTCTGTACACGGAGCTGGAACGCTACGGGAAACAATAGCATTCGTTCTTGAGCTGAGGTTACACGAGAGGAAAGTCAACATGGTTCGGAATGTGTATAGGAAGAATTTTTCGTTTGCGAGCTTTTCTTTAGATTGTATCTGTTCAGTGCTTTGGTTCCAAGGGTGTGTCAGTTAATTTGTGGGTACATAATACTTTTAGGTATAACTTTTAGGTGATAGCGCAAGGGTAGTTCGCGAAAATCAATTTTTTTTACGTGTTTTGCAATTTTCAGGTCAGTGTCCGGTTGTATGCTAGATGGCTATAACTTCATATTAATCCTATATAATGACTTTTTCATTATAGTTAATGAATAAGTTTAAATGAACTTGAAAGGTGTGTTCAATGATTATAATTCTGTAATTTTGCAAAAAACATAACACAATTTGAGTTTCACCGACTACCCGCACGCTTTTAAGATCCGCCACGTATGGTAAGAAGACGCAAGATATACAAAAGTACATTTCAATGCATAAAGTAGCTCGAGAAGTTATTACATAATCATATCCGTAGATTTTTATTAAGCCACGCATAAAGTACTAGCTTACTACTACAATATTTACTATCCTGCATCGCTAACCTCGCTTCCCCAGCGTCTAAAGTACCATATACTATTCTAGCCTAACACAGGCTCGTGTATCCACGACTTTACGGATTTTATGAGCTTCCACCCAAGCTAGTGGTTTGTGGGACGAATATTTTACCGATAAATATCTTTAAGACGTTTCTTTTCTGTTTATCGGTTACATTTTGCTGATTCTCTTTAACAGTTTTTCTTTTAAACCGGTTTTTATGGCGGGAATATTGTCTGCATTGAGCAAGATTGCGGGAACACAATCTTGTCTTCTAGTTTTGTTTTTTTTCTCGTGAATGGCAACATTAGTGGTACCGTTTAGGTAAATTGCTGATTTTTGGTATTTTTTGTTTTCCTGTCGCAGTGGGGGGGTTAAGTCAATTTGCAATACGTTGATGTTAAGTTAAGCGTGTTTGTTTTGGGAAATGGACGCAAAACGTTGAACGATTAGTATTACAATTAACTGTGTCATTGATTTATGAGCAAATCAGTTCCACTACCAGGTTGTGCAAATATGCATAGTTGTCATTCTCCTGCCTTTATGCTAATTTATTTGGGGTCGGCGCAGCATGTCTATCTTGTCTATCACTCGTAATTTAAGTAGTCACCTCCTTTCTAGCCATATCATCCTTCACACAGTCTATCCATTGTTTCTTTTGGTCTTCCTCTACTCCTGTAGTCATCTACATTCATACTCAACATTTTCCTCATTCCTTCTCGTCACATGTTGGGCATGTCTTAGTAGCTTCTAGGAGTTTGGATTCGTGCCCGTTTGCTGATTGCTATCAATTACCTATGAATTTGACTTAATTAGCGAAAGATGTGTGTAGTATACACATCTGCATATAACCGGGGAAATACGGACGTAATAATATTGTGTTATGTACTCGTAAATGAAATTGTAGTGTCTGCTTGTAATTTAAAACATTTATATTGAATGCAAATGAAAGTAAATACGGTACCTATAACAAATAATGTGGTACTCATAAACAAACCATTGTTTTTAGTTTACGTCTCTCTGTCTTTTCTTCCGGATAAATACCGAAATATTTACTCCTGATTTACTGGCAGATAGTTGATGTTATAAGCAGTAAAACTTTTGGAAATGTTTACGAAATTATATTCTTATGGAGAAGTAATATTTTTTAATAATTTCACAAAAGTCACAAATTAACATTTAAAGAAAAAATACCATTGATTTAGTCAAAGAATTTCTAAAACGATCTACATAATAATTAGAGCTTAATAAGTCTAATTATTATTAATCTAATAAAAAGGTAAAAAGCACATCTAATTAAATAAAACACGCTTTACCGCCGCCAATCTAATGAATTCACACTCAATATTTCAGTCCGAAAACCAGACCCAAAAATTAGTCCCAAAATATAATTCTATACTAAAGCCTAACACATCGCGGGATAATCCTTACAAATCCAAGCGCGAATTAATTAATTTTAGATAGGCATCAATAGTTATTAGCATCTACTGGTTTACTGTTATGGCGCGATATAAGCCTGAATTATCTTCGTTGGATAATAACATGTTTAATTACGTAGGCAGTTCTGGTTTGAGGGGAGTGTACACGTCCTCGGCGAGGACGTGTACACTCCCAGAACCGGCTCATTTTTTTAAATATTATGATAATAATTGAACGCGGTCATTAGTTAATTTTGCGTGCGTTAGTTAAATGCCAAATCGCACGCATTTCACTGCATTTCACTGATTTTCTTTGTGTGAGTAACGTAGCTTTGCAAGTCGCCTTGCGTGCTCTACTCTGTGATAAATATTAACTAACGCGTTCGATTATTATCATAATATTTAAAAAAAATGAGCCAAATTAATTATAATTGTGAACTAAAGAGCTTTACAAATCCAGGGAAAGTAATTAATTTTAAATCATCCAACGTGACAATACTGCTAGCCTTCGGGGTACTTTTCCTGTTGACAACGATGTGGACGAATTTTTTTATGCTCTGTAAGTCTTCTGTTTTTGATACTTGTACTTACACTTTTTATTTAATTATAGTTCTGTAAATTCTAGGTTGTAAATATTTTATTAACTATTGGGCATCAATAGTTATTGGCATCTACTGGTTTACTGTTATGGCGCAGTTTAAGCCTGAATTATCTTCGTTGGATAATAACGTGTTTCATTACGTTAATACGGAGGTAGTTCTGATTTAAGGTATTGTTTGAGTCCTCGGGTGATGCAATTCGCTGGCGTTTCTTCGTGTGAGTGCCGCAGCTTCGGTCTTGCTCGTATAACCTACCCTATGCCCGCTATACCCACATTTTGCCAGTTATGTCTATGTTAAATGTAAAGTGATGTGAAATTAAGTGTAAAAAAAAAAACATAGCTGGCAAAATGTAGGTGATCTTTTAGATACGCCTCCACCTAACCTTTCGATTATTTCAGGCATGATGTCATGTGAAAACAAAAATACGTTGGACTTAAAAACAGGATACAAGGAAAAAAATACGCAAAACACTATTATGTACTACTTTCCCCTCATGGCCCAAAATCACGGAAAAGGCAGCTTATCTAACAATGAACATCCCCGTCTTATTGCATCTTTTCAGTTTTTATTATAGCCCATTTACTTTCTTGTTTTCTGGTCAAAAGGGAAAAAAACAGGATTTTATGTCCCATAGACTGTGAACTCAAAGCATTTATTTCACTTTTAAATGTCTGAAAAACAAAGAAAGCGCAGTTTACAACACAATCACAAGGTGTTATAACTTTGAAAGTGCTGAAGTTGCCCCTTTCAAAGCGTAGATCTCTTTAAAGAAGAATGACCAGGGGACACCATGGATACTTTTTTAAATCAAAACATAACTTTATGGAACCCTCAACTGGGGTAATAGACATCATCTACGGGGGGAAGAATTTAAAAGGGCATAAAAAAATATGCATCGTTTGCAATGGGAAAAGTGGCTTTATTACACACACAGATACAGATGGGGCTGTGACAGCAACCACTTCAGGCGGAAGGCATACTTTCTGAGTGCCAGTCATAGTTTTAGCAAAATTTCTTATGAGTATTGTGCACCAATGCTAGCACAGTAAGAGAGTTATTACCAAAGCCAAATTAAAAAACGTTTGCGCACACTAGGAATTTCTCCAGTATCGTGGATGCGTTTAGAAACAAATAAACTCACACAGATAAACAACCATACCCGGAACAACTTTTATGACTGGCCTGTTGGTCTAGTGGTTAGTGACCCTAACTGCTATGCCGGAGGTCGTGGGTTCGATTCCCACCCAGGACAAATGTTTGTGTGATGAGCACGATCATTTGTTCTGTGTCTGGGTGTAATTTATCTATAACTTGCTGACCCACGCAACTTCGTCTGCGTCACATAAATATAGCTTATAACCTTTCTCGATATCGACTATCCGACATAAATTAAGCTAAATCGTAACAAACAAAAAATCTTACCTTTCCTCTTTATTATAATAGTTCAGATGGTTTAGATTAGCTTAGATTATATTAAAGTGTGAATTACTATAGGTATCTCTTACTGTTAAATATACTATAACACTCTATACTTGTAAACATTATGATGCAGTAAATATTTTGAATTTGAATTTCCCGGAGGCCAGCCAGAATCCCCCGTACCTACATTTTGCCGCGCGGATATTTTTACATTGCGATATCTTCTAAGATATTTGTTTAAACTGTATAGAGTAAAGAGCACAAATATTCTATATTAAATTTCCGTTCTAACAAACACATTTATTTAGATATAGATTAATACCATATGGGTTAAATAAGCTTCGCAAAAAATAATTCTTTTTAACCTAACAGTTTAACTGTAAAAAAAGGTTACAGTGAGTCAATCTTAAAAGATAGATATATGCTGTCGCGGACTTTTTTTTAGGACTTTTAAAGAGGAACAATTCCTTCATACATGATATTAGCGTAACTTAAACCGTTTTCGCAGCGCACGCAGCGGAAGCTCTCAAAAAGGAAATACCTTTTCCCGTTTTTGTAACATTTTTCATTTATGCTCCGCTCCTATTAGCCGTAGCGTGATGTTATATAGCCTATAGCCTTCCTCGATAAATGGACTATCCAACACAAAAAGAATTTTTCAATTCCAACCAGCAGTTTCTGAGTTTACCGCGTTCAAACAAACAAACAAACAAACAAACTCTTCAGCTTTATAATATTAGTATAGATATGTATGTATTTAGAAATATATAAGTATGTTTATCAGTTGTCTAGTACCCATAACACAAGCTCTGCTTAGCTTGGGACTAGATGGCGTTGTGTGATTTAAAAAAAAAAAAAAAAAAAGTATTCGTAGGTCAAACAAATATTTTCTCCGTTCGGGGTTCGAACTCGCGACACGAATGGTATAGCCAATTGCTCAGCCACGGTGCTAAACGTGCGGTTCAGTGTCCATGTTTGCTTAGAATTAAATTAAATTAACTACCATTGAGGATGTAAGTAATAATTTTGTATTTATTTGTGGAAGCTTGTAATTAGAAATTCAGCTATTAATTACTGTTATTCTAATGTTGCTAGTTTACAAACTAGCTTTCCTAACATTTAAAAAGTAAAGTTAAATACTGACACGATTGCCACTTTAAATAGCAATGCGGATTCTTTAAGCAAAGTCATAATAAAACCACAACAAAACACATTTGACCTTACCCTTTATCTTAAGCCCCATTGCAACATTCATTACCTGACTTCAGCTCCTGAATCTTGCCCAAATGCCATCAATTCTTGACTTCAATTGACGTCAATGATTGCAAATGACCGTCTTGTTTTATTCAACCTGGCATCTGCCATCTCTTTCCCACTGCCAAGTTTTAGTAGGAGTGAGCAAGATGACAGTATTCCTCACTCCCATATAAGGTGTATACTGGTTACGTCTACGGTACCCTCCAATTATAGCGATTTACGACCATGGCGAATTGTTCCGCGGTTAATGTATTGTGTCAAGAGTTACTAGAAAAGACAGTGCCTTTATATTTGATCAGACTTAATTGAGAACTACTGGAAATACTGAAAAGTTAAAACATAACTAACTAACTACGAACTTGTGAAAGTCTAGGAGAGAATTGCGCTAGTCGCATGGCTTGGTAAAAAACAAGCTGATCTAATTAAAATCTGTGTAAACATCGGCTGCCAAACCATTATAATATATTCAAAGAGACTGGACAAAAAGCTAAATTACAAAACTTGCAGCTTATTTAAATCCGCTAAAAGTGATTTGCCAAGCCACACCTGAAGATAATGAAAAAATAAACAAATAATACCCATGGGCAGACTGTTAAATCGTATGATAAGAACATTTAAATTGTCTGCGAAATCTTTAACGTTACTAAACTAGAAAGCTGCAAAGCTAAAAAATGCATTCCATTATCATGATTTTAATTCAAATGGGTCCCGCCTGCTTTCAAAGCGCTTATATTTTGCTTTTTTAGTTTTTTCAGTCGAGGTTTTTTTTTTTTAATTCTAGCTGAACTTGTAACATATAAATAGTATTCAACAGCATCCGGTTAGACTAAACGCTGACCACAACATAGTTGGGCAAAAGCTAGGCAGATGACACCATCACCTGCCTAGCCTATTCCGAACTAGCAACTTAATAGACTTTTCGAGCGCTTGTTTTGCTATTTTCGTCTTCCTCATCACTTTTATCGCTGTTTACCACTTTATATAGCCCCTCAGCTATAATAATATACTATGGGGCACTTGTCTTGATATCGTGTCCAGCCTGTCCCGTTACTTGGCACATCACAGGAGCTGATGGAGGTTACTGAAAGTGCCAAGCTCGTCGCCAACTTTTGGGCCGACTCAATTTAAATTTTCATCGACACGCTAAGAAGAAGAAGCCCCTCAGCTCGGTCTAGAACCTTCTAGTACTTTTTAGATCTGCGTAGAATGCCAACAGCAGGTACAAATTAAGGGCGTCGCGGTATTACAGCTTTATTTATTTACTTTAATTTAAGGATACGATACCATAATGTGCCCACTTGGATTGTAAAAGGCCTCACTTTGGTTTATAGCTCTTATATAAGAGCTGTGGTGTTTGCTAATAAATCGTCGATAAGTGGAGAGGTTAATCTCCATAGGAGGAGCTTGTGGCTAAATAATTGGAATCGCTCTGGTCGATCTTCAGGTTAAGCCATGTTTGCCTGGGTTGGCCCGTGGATGGGTGGTTTTTAGCTGCATGAGGTAAGACTGGAAGCCAACCTCAACGTAGTTGGGATAAGGGTAGGGAGATGATGAAGAGGTTAGGGGTGAGGTTATGTGGCTGTGGATTATCGAAAGGCATAACGCGGCTCCGACACAAGGGCGAAGAAGGAACATGGGTTTGGTTTAAGTATAAGTATAAGTACGACGGGCTGGTGTCCGCAACTCCACGTTCGATGCGCGTATTTTGCGTGCAGGTGGGAATATCACTCGATCCATGGGTTTGGTTTTTAGTCAGTAGAAGTCTGACACTCCCTTTCGCTCTGCGCAAGAGCGGGGGGGGGGTTATTCGATGATTTTCCACCCACCAAAAAAAACAAAATGGGGTGAGGTTATTCTAGCCTAGCATACGCCGAAGATGCGAAAAGGGCACTGGAATCCCACCATAAATTCGATCATTATTTGTTTTGGCCTGGGAACCTGGGAACCTGGGAACCTTCTAGTCACGGATGTATTGCAGGACAAAGTTCCAACATTTTCACACGATGTTTTTTAATACAAGTCTTTAATGTTACAGTTTTACTTTAATGCATCCATCAGCACTATGAATTGTGAAACCTTTCGGGGATTACCGGCATGATATGTTGAGTTATCATAAAAAGCAATAAATGTAAAAGCAGACATGTTATATTGTGGTGCTTTTAAAATCAGCATCAGTTTTGCATGAATTTCTATTTCCAGAGAGCTCTTGTGCCTGAGGTTAAGTACATTAGATGAAATAGGGTTGGCGCTGAGGGCTAGCTCCTTTATTTACTTGCTAGCAATTCTTTGAAAAGCCTGAAATGTCTGTTAATTATTAAAAAGCTGTTTTTTTGAAACGACAAACAGTCACTTCAATTTAATTTATTTGTGCAGATGAAGTTGACAAACAACCTGTGTGCAGTTTCCATACGCGCCACCATCCATACATTCTTCTATTTATCAATCCGTCCATCCATCCACCATGCCTATCCTGCACAACAACTTGCACCTTTTTAGATGTACTTGATGGTCTAACTAACACAAATTGCGTAAATCGACGCGTACTAAGAATAATGAAGCTAGTAATATACTAGTAATAAAGAAGAAACAAAAAAGTTCTACTCTGTATAAAATATGATCTATCAAGAAGTAGCATATATGACTCACGACTATATAAAAACAAATATTTCTCAGAGCAGCTTAGAAAAAGTGACCCACATATACAGCCGGCATTTTCCATAAGCAAATATCGTCGACAGGCATCCCTGCACTCCGAGATATTGAAACTCGCGTACTTGGATGACGTACGAGAGGTTTTATTCTTATATTGTTTGTAATATAAGGCAGGCCCGAGGCAGACCCAAGAAACGTTGGCGTGACGATCTGGACTCGTTCGTGACTGATTGGCCAGAGAAGGCACAACACCGGGAGAGCTGGAAAGAAATGGGGAGGCCTTTGCCCAGCAGTGGGACACAATAGGCTAATTAAAAAAATATATATATATAAGGCAGATGCTACACTGTTCGCTTTCTGCGATTGACGAGTAGCTTAGACATGAAAGTAATTATAAAAACTTTAAAAAATCTTTCACTCTATACCTCTCTCGAGTTTTCATATTATCATTTCAGTCTAAAGACATCCACCGCTGGACATAGGCCATCCCCAAGTGACGCCACGGACGCCACATTGACCGGTCCCATGCGTCTCACAACTCACATTCACCGGATCGCTGCAACTTTTACTATAGGTCATCGGTTCACCTAGTGAGAGGCCTTCACTCCAGAACTTTTCAGCCCCGTCGGTTATTCGTTCTGTGAGCAATTTTTCCTGCTACAGTCACTTTGGCAATTGTAAATTACTAGTTGATGCCCTTGGCTTTGCCCGCGTTAAATTATATACTAAAACGTTCCTCGAGAACCACTCTACTATTGGTGAAAACAGCATGAAAATCGGTGCAGTAGTTTTTGAGTTTTATAATATGACGTAGTGAAGTGATAAAAATTAAACATGTTTTCACAATATTTTAGTGACACCCGCAAGAATAAGACAAATCGACTGACGTAGGAATCATCAAAATCGGCACACGCGTTTGGTTTGTAGAGTGACACAAATGGACAAACATGTTTGTCGCGAGGGAATCCTCGTCAGTAGTGTAAAATACATAACCCTCCGCAGTCGGGTAAGATGTCACGGCTTGCGTCAGCGGGGTTACTGCATTAGTAATGACGCCAGCCCCAAGGAAGCCTATAGTTACGTGTTGTGAGTGTGGCTTAGCTTTGAATAAAGAAGTACAAGGTAGGCGCTCAAGCAGTAAGCAAATATAAAAGAAGATGTATTTATACGAAAGCAAAGAATGACTCACAACTACGTGACTTCAGCTTGCATGTCGTTACTGTCATAAGAAGGTTATAAAGCACTCAGCATGATAATGTGCTATGGGTGGCCCACAATACATAATAAGAAAATTAAGTAAAAACCAGTAGGTACTTTTACTTGCGGGGCGATAGTACAAACGCAAAGTAAATTATTGAATCATCCTCGTGTTGCTTGACACGATCCGTTTTCGCATACGCATCACAAAATTACCGTAAACGAAGCCTAAGCGAAGCAACTAACTCCGACTTCAACCCTAACAGAGGCAACTATAATATTTCAGTATTATGTTATTCCATAAAAAGTATTGTGGACACAATACTTTCATTGCATTTGGACATGGAGAATTTTACTAACATGAAGTGCTCAAAACTGATTCTATGAGACCGTACGACGAGTGTAGTGAGCCACGTAGGAGATGGCACGACGATCTTGATTAGTTTAATCAGAACTGGAAGAAGGACGTACGGGTTCATGAAGTCAAGAGGAAAAAGTGGAGGAAGGATTTTTTCCCAGGAGTCAAACACAGCCAACTAGGAAAAAAATATTATAGAAAACATGCATCGTTTTTGCTTGCAAACTGACGAGTTTATTCATACTTCGTTATTTTGCTAGCGCTGCTACTGACTATGCGATTCTAGGTTTGATTCCCGGGCTCTACCCAGAGCAGAAAGAGTCATTTGATGATTTCCCACCCTCCAAAAAACAAGGGTAAAAATGTGGGGGTGCGCTACGGTTTGGTACACCTCTACATAGCTGTTAGAGGAAAGACGCTTGATGCTATCCTTATTAATGGATTCATTCACAAAACATCAACAGCTTCAAAGCACAATTTCAGCAACTTTAAAGCCTCCATCATTTATGCCAAACGCATGGTAGCGTGATATCAAAACGATTTGCACTACAGCAACTGACAAAATTGCTCTGATGTGATTTACTGTTTAACCATAGATTAAGTTCGGAACAGCGGACGTTATGGTATCATTTATAACCGACTTTAAAAAAGGAGGAGGCTCTCAAATCGACGGTATGTTTTTTTTTCCTATTTCCATTAAAACGTCGAAATCAGTTCAGTACTTTAGTTTTTTTTTCTTCCTGGCCTTTGTTGACATGATTTATTAAATTGATTCATGATGACAAGATTTTGTGTGGTCTACTACTTCAATACTCAATACTCAATTCTTTATTGCATTCCACAATGTAAGGCATAGGTGGTAAACATTTTTTAAAAGAAACAATCGTGGACCCTGTCGGGCACCGCAAAAGAAATATTATGTTAAGCTTAGGGTTTAACATTTACTAACGTATGAAAATTAAAATTTATAATAAAATTCAAAAAATAAATACAAATATGAAATCACATATTTACCTTTACAGACCTAAGTAGGTGCCAAAATAACAATATTCAATACAAAAATAAAAATCAAAAGTTATGGAGAAAATGGAAAAACGAAATTATAAATAGTTAACAATTTGATACAACACATTTTGATTATTTTATATGTTTCAAAGATTTATCATTTAAGTATTCGTTGACACTGTAATAAAATTTGCTTAATAATAGGTTTTTTTTTATTTTTTCGTGAATAGGTGGAGCTTAAAAGGCTAATGTAATGCAAATAGTTGTTTTTTCTGATTTTTTTATTATTACAAATGTATAACCTACTAATATTATAAACTAGCTGAACCCGCGCATGCGTTGCAATGCGTTTTTTCCTACCTACCTATCTACTACCCTACCGACTACCCTACTTACTACCCTACCTACTACCCTACCTACTACCCTACCTACTACCCTACCTACTACCCTACCTACTACCCTACCTACTACCCTATCTACTACCCTACCTACTACCCTACCTACTACCCTACCTACTACCCTACCTACTACCCTACCTACTACCCTACCTACTACCCTACCTACTACCCTACCTACTACCCTACCTACTACCTTACCTACCTACTACCTTACCTTACCTACCAGCCTGACGTAAGTGTCATAACATTGAAAAATATGGAAATTATTTATTTTATTTTAGATATTTTATAAGAAAACGAATCGTTTTAGACCGATTCGCAGAATAGTAATGCAAAAACCAATAAAACTTATGATAGATGCGTACTAATAATAAAATGAATGTATGTAGAGTACTCACTCCTCACTCATTTTCTTTCACTATTTTTTCATGATTTTTTCGTGACTTTCTTCATTAATAAATGCACTTTGTTTATTCATATTTAAAACACTTTGTACACAAATTATACGAGTAAGAATATTTTAGAAGGAGAAAGCAAAGAGACAAACAATTATTTACTTTGACAACCTCAGTTGACAACCTTGTTATTTTCCGTAACCATAGCAACCTGGTTGAGTACTGAAACTGAATCTTAATATTTTTGTTAGGGAAATTCTGGATTCGCTCTCCACGCTCAAGGCCCGCGATAGAATCTATGCAATAGATTAAAAATAAAAAACTGTCAATAATAAATGTTGGTCGATTTCAAACCATTTAATGAACATTGACTGCACAAATCGTCACCTCTCCTAAATAAATGACGCCATTTTCAGCCAGCAAAGTGCAAACGGCAATTCCCGTTTATTTTTGGCTCGAGCTGCTCATTAATTACTAAACAGGTCCAAGCTATTTGCTCAGCAAGTGCATTAACGGTCCTAAAATGTCGTTACCACCGTGCCTCGTAAGTTTCAGTATCAATTAGTGATGTAGTATGCTCGGACACTTAGGCTACATTTTAGTGGCTCCGCTGGCAAATTGCGAGTATGTTCGAGAGATTGCGAGTATGTTATAGATTTAAAGTGTAACGCGTGGCTGGATACGGTTAAATTTTGGTTGCTAGAGAATGATTTTAATACAAATGGATTGGAGTGCGTGTGTACTTTTTGTTTTGTGGCTGCGAAGAATTGACAAGACTTGATCTGGATAATTTAAAGTTGCAATTTGAAGATATAAATTAGTGAGGTATCTTACAGACAACCGGTTGCAACGGAGCTGCACACTATCGCATAATTTATCACGCAACAATGATTAATTATACAAAAAATAAGCGTAAAATGACGGCAAGCTAAATCGATTGAGAAAAAAAAAGATCTTAAAGATAGATGTTTTCTTTATGTAAAATACACACATAATAATATGGTTACTCTTCTTTCCTAGGTAAGCTTGAAACACCGCAACTAGTAGGTGGCCCATAATGACGACTTAACGTATTTTTCTGGAATCTCTTAAGTAAACCATTCTGCCCAATCCTTTTAAGAACTCTGTTTGGGTCGACTTTTAGTCAAAGCTGTACTCCAGTATGTTCTAAAAAACAACTGCCTATCTGATCTTCACAACGTGTTATAAAGAGGTTGTAGGCAAAAACCCAGTAACCAAAATCAAATGCCCGATCTGTAAGCTCATAACTACTCTTTGCCCGAACACAGTTCATTGGCAATTTGAGCATATAAATCAAATTTAGCCGAACTGACTACCGTGATGCGGTTTAATGCGTCCGATAGAATTATCAGCGATAATGCTGTATCATGGGCTGTTATATATTATGTGAGCTGTTTAAGCTGTATTTAGATGTGATAATGAGGGCTTTATTGGTCCAGTGGTCGCATGCGTGACTGCTGAAATAGTCCTGAGTTCGATTTCAGGGTCGGGTAAAGTGTTATTGGGTTTTTCGATAAGGTAACAGTAGCAGCCACGGAGTTTGAATTTGTACCCGTTTTATGGGAATAGGCTTGCCCATTTTGGTGATTACAAACGTGATGTTATGTTATTTTAAAAGATAGTGAATGAGTGTATCGGTGTAATACCTATAAGCTTAACTACGATTATTACGTTTTTAAAGTCGCCACTTCTGGGAGATACCGTTCACTCTGTGGGTGCCCGTGACCCATAGGGGCTCGTTTACGGAGACGCGGGGCGTTGCACGGCGCGTGCAGAATGCTCTTTTCGTGCTTTTTTATTAATTTACTGAGAAACGAGTACACCGCAAAAAACGCTGCATTTTAAACAAACGAGCGAACGCTTCTCGTAAAATCAAGTATTGAAATCGTTAACTTTTTCATACATTGCCATGTGTTTGAAATAAAAACGCTGCACGCGCCGCGCGACGCCCCGCCTGTACGTAAACATGCACTAATTCATGTACACACATAGTTAGACTGAAGTAAAGTTACGTAGACAATGATAGCAGAAGGTGGAAGAGCATCACCATTTGCTGAACCCTTTCCCATCTAAGTTAAAGACGGCTTCCAGTCCAACCAGATGCAGCTGAATACCAATATTTTACGTGGAGCGTCTGCCTATCTAGCCTGCACAACAGAAAAAAGACTGGATGCCAGACTTTCGGGGCTACTGACTACCAGTTACGACGGTCAAAGATCTGGCGGACATGACAGCCGAGACCAACGGCTTAACCTGTTTTTCTCGAGGTACGGAAGAAACTCGGTATGTGGTGGTTCTAACCTAAGCAAGAGCTCCTCTGGAAGGAATCTTTTTCCAAACCTCATCAGAACCCATTTTCACCTCCTAAACGATACACGTAAAATTAAATGTCCCAATACATCAACAAATTAACATACACGGTTGTACCATCAGTATGCAAAAAGTACCACAAAAAACCGTTGCAAAAGCACAATTATTTGCGAAACAAATGCAGTACAACCTGTACGACGAATGATTTATTGTTTGGAACAACTTTAATATTGTTTGTAACAATAAAAATTATACAGCGGGCTATTTGATGGTTGGCGTTTTAAAATATGGGTTTTAAACGAGAATGTGTTTTATTTTGTTAGTTTTGAGTATAAAATGGAATGGGCTTTGAGAAACTATGCTACTGTTACTTACTGTTTTAAAACGTTTAGTAGCATTCTTTCGTTCATTCTAATAAGTATGAGTCTTTTCGCATTAGCGATGAGCTAAGAAAATACAACACTTGGTTAAAGAACATAGGTACTACAATACACATATACAGCTTCATTTAGCCACGTACTTGTAATTTAATACTTACTCTCCCATAAACACAGTGTACATCTACATATTTCAGTTTATTATTACCTGTTACCCCCGCAATACCACGACGTTACATACATACACAATTACACATTATATAACATCAGGCCTGTAATCTCCGATGGGCTAGGCAGACGAGTACCCATAAGTATATCAACATTTCGCCAGGTATGTTTAAGTTCCATGTAATCGGCGGCGAGCCCTATGTCATTACCCTGGCACAAATCTAGGCTCTGTGGCTTCTACGGAGCATTTCTTTATAAAAAAATCAAATAACAATTTCCTCAACCTGGAATCAAACCTAGGACCTCAAGCTCAGCGGTCGACTACGGTGAACTTTAGGTTCCCTAAGGCTTTTCTTTTGTGGAGGGTAGGAAATCGTCAAATGACTCCACCCGCTCTGGGCGGAGCGGAAGGGAGTGTCAAACTTTTACTGACTAAAACTACCTATATGTTCCTTTTTAGCCCTTTGTGTCGGGGGCCGCGGTATCTCTTTCGAACCACCCGAAGCCCCGAAGATTAGCCCTTGCATTCAAACTTACAAACAAATTTTTATAATATTAGTACCTATAGAGAAAGACCAATGCGTCAAAAATGAAACCAATAAGAAAGTTACCACCCCAGATCAATCCAATTCGTTATAACAGTAATGCTTATTACAAGCCAACAGAAAAAGGTTTTTAAGACAATAACAGAGATTGATAAATGGAATGACTGATCAAAATGAAAACAGCGCGTCTGGCTCGAAATTCTGCTTACACATGTTCCGATGGAATAGGAGATGGCATGGAGTCAAGAGATGGCCGATGAAGCAAGGTTGTGACCGAGTGGACAAGGTTAGGCCAAATAAAGAGTTAAACCAGGGTCGTCCTAAAGCTCGTTGAATAGACGATGTCGTATGATTTTTTTTATATTATGAAATGAGCTTACTCTTGACCTGAAGAAAAATATAAGATCTTCTGTAAAACGTATTAAGCGTGTCTCTAAACGCGACTCAGATAAGAACCCAATTTACTGGGGTCAAAATTGTTACAAATTAGGTCTAGTAAAATGCGAGTATTTCGGCATCCATGCTGGTTTTTTTTATTTTAGCCGTATTATTTACATAAATGGAGCGCTGTGTACAGAGGATGTAATTTTACATTAAAATAGTAACTGAAAAACGATATAAACATGAAAAAGTTGAAGGGACACTGTCAGTTTGGAAAGGACTGTCCCTTACACCCGTTTTTTTGTAGGGTCAGAAATCATCAAATAACCCCTCCCGCTCTTGGGCAGAGCGAAAGGGCGTGTCAGACTTCTACTGACTAAAACCCACCCATGTTCCTTCTTAGCCCTTTATGTCGAGGCCGTGGTATCTTTGTGACCAACCCGCAGCCCCAACGGGGTCCATTACTACACTCTTACGTTATTCTGTGCCATATTTTCAAGAAAACTTTTAGATTTGAAAAACACGTTACTCAATTCTTACGAACGCAAGTCTACTCCACACCTTTCTCCATCACATCAGCGCAATATGCGTTGGACCTCCCGAATGTGCGGTCATTAGTCAAAAGAGGCTGAACTTACATACTTTTTTCTCATATTATAGCGAATATTCCCCGTTTCGGATTCTTGTAGTAATGGCAACTATAAATCGAGGTATGGGAGCTTTTTTGGTAACAAATGGTGGCTCGATTGGTTAAGCGATTGGCTGCTACGGCGCGTGTCGTGGGTTCGATCCTCGTACGGAACAAATATTTGTACGACCTACAGGCAGTTGTTCTAATTATTCTTACTCTTTCTGTAAGCAACCCAATACATAATGACTTGAAAGACTGGGGGCACTGCTGAGTATAGTCTCCACAATTCCCCGTGTGAAAACTAATTCTACGCTGCATGGGTCTGTGCCAGCCTCGTGCAGGCTTAGTACACCTTAAACTTGAGTCAAATTAGAAAATAATAAACCAAAAGAAAGTGATGTGTAGTCACAAAATATTTCGAAAATAAATATACTGAAAAAAAAATTTGCATAAAACTATCGTGAACTCTCTAATATTATTTTGGTCTACACTTAGTTAATTGAAACAAACTTTGAAAAATCCCATACCACAACCATTTCACCAAAACACAAAGGATAGTTACCTAAAAGAATGGTATAAAAATTCCCACCTCATTATAACAAAGAAATAGGAAAACTTAATAGATTTTCTACCTATCTCTTATAGCGTGGGGATGAAAAATTTACGACTTTCTAGCGGCCGTCAGCGGACCCCAAGGGGCTACTAAATTTAAATAATTGAACCACCCGACAACATTAGATAGCGTATTTGAATATTTTTAGTTTGTTCTTATTATAAGATATTAAAGAAAAGATTAAAGTAGTGCTTTAAAAGATTTATTACAACTGATTTCGGGGCCAACATTATACTATTATGATTATGCTGTAGCGGCCTTTAAAGCCCCCTGAAAGCTTGATTTCAGCCCGTCGGGGCTGTGGGTTTTTCGAAAGAGATACCGCGGCCTCGACACAAAGGGCTAAGAAGAAACAAGGGTGGTTTTTAGTCAGTAGAAGTCTGACACTCCCTCCCTCCTCCCTAGGAGTTCTTTGATGATTTCCCATACACCAAAATAAAGGCTTTATTTCAGCTCTTGAATTTCTTTATGATATAAATTCATCTAAAGTTATACTTACTGTTTGATCAATACAATACAACATACACGCTGCTATTCACATGTACAGTTCAATTGTACAGGCAACCCTGTCCGGTACATCCTAGCGTGTAATGGCTACCTTTATGTGGCAAAATCTATATTTCATAATAGTAGCATCAATCTTGCAGAATCATGCCGTACATGCCTCTTAAGCATGTCGTTATTTTGGATACGTCAATCTGTCATATTTCTTTAAATGGCATTTTTTTTATAATTTCTGTTTTTATAAATACCACACTGTAGATTCCTATGCATACTGCACTCAGCTCTAAAATACTCCAAAAAAGCAATCACCATTACCGATAGGAAAGTCCTGTGAATATATGAGCCAAAACCTAAAATGGCGATTGTCACAAATTACTGGCCACAAAGTTATGATCGAAAATATTCGGAGTCTAACTTCAGGCTAGTTTAGTACTGTACCTTTTTCATAAGGTATTGTCTGTTCAATTATTACGATTTAGGAGCCTGGAGGGACAAGTTTGTAGTAAGTCCTGCTAGCGGCTAACTTTGAAAGTTTTTGTTTCTTTTCGATATAAACAAAATTAAAGTGGACACTGTTTATTTGTCAATGTTTTAATTAAGCACAAACGCCAGTACATCAAGCTACCTAAAACTATAAATCTGAATCAACCTTGAACCAATTGCTTTAATGATAAAGTAGAAAAGAAAAGAAAAAAACTTATTTGCAAAAAAAACAACCGACTTCAAAAACACCAAAAAGAGAAAAATAAACTTAAGAAGAAAAATCTGCTTCTGAAGTCGGTGACTTTTGTTTGTTTGACTTCATGTTTTTGCCACCGACATCAGAAGCAGATTTTTCTTCTTAAGTTTATTTTTCTCTTTTTGAAGTCGGTTGTTTTTTTTGCAAAAAAGTTTTTTATTTTTTAATTTTTAGTTGTAATAAGTACCTATATATATAGATATATCCTATACAAATATTTACTATGCATTTAACATTCAACCAAGAAACCTAACCCCTTCAAGATTCAACTATTTTTGCTTTGAGCATGAAGACAAGTGATGACTGCTAGATGCGAATACTTGAATAGCGTCAGAAAAAGCACGAAACACGTAATACGTGTCTATGAAATTCATATATAACAACTAAAAAAATGTGTATTGTACACATCTGCATACCCCCTCAGAGCATACAGGCGTGATGTTACGTCATGATAATGTATATTCAATAAACATCCAAGCGATTCCAGCAATTACGACAGATTTGCCGTCTATTTTTGAAGAGTTCCATTGTATATCTCCGAAGATCAGCACCAGATCTTCACCAAATTAAAATGGGACCACTTCAGGAGTATACTCTTTCAAATAAAAAAAGAATTTTGAGAATCGGTCCACAAATGGGGGAGAAATCAGGTATCATACATAAAAAAAAAAAATACATACACACGAACATAAAACCTCCTCCTTTTTCGAAGTCGGTTAAAAAGAAAAGTGATTGAAAAGTCTTTGACCAACTTATACACCTTTACATTTATATGACATTTTTTTTTTGGCGGGTGGGATGTCATCAAATAACCCCTCCCGCCCTGGGTAGAGCAGAAGGGAGTGTCAGACTTCTACTGACTAAAAACCACCCATGTTCCTTCTTAGCTCTTTCGAACAACCCGCAGCCGGGAGACTCTGCGACCTTTACATTGCGAGTTAGTAAAATAGTTAATCACGTATATCCAATTAGTGTCACATTCGCTGAGAGACAAAGTTTGTGCGGGCTCTGAGGTAACCGCGGGAACAGATCATGAATAATCTCAGAGGTGAGACCAAGCTCCGAGGTACCTCTAAAACTTTGCACTATTCTGTTCATTTTCATAGAAATTAAAATGAAATTATGTGCTTATTTTCAAACTGTGTTTTTTGATCATAAGATTTACTGTTAAGCAATAAAAATAAAATAAAATTAGACTTCATTTATGAATTGGAGTACTTATTATCTACTATGATTTTAGTTACAATAAACTATATTAGACTTACCACCCACCTATTTTGACTAAGACCCTTTAATTTCCACAAAAGATTTCACAAATATTACTTCTGACAACACAATTCTAGCGCAAAAAAAAACCCAACCACTGTATCGCCTCCGAAATTTTTCGATGACTACGATATTCGATCTCAACCGCATAAATATTCAGAGACAATATATTCTCACATCCCTACGCAAGTACAATCACAGTCCATTCCCGGTACATCACTAGCCTTATCTGGCCAATAAACAATAGTCGTTATGAGTCGGGACCGTCTATAAATATTTATACCGCTGAAACTTTCACAGATATATTTCCGCTATTCTTTTAAAAGAATTGCGGTTGCTGTATTGCTTTTCTTTGAAAGAAGGTGGTTTGTTTTTGTTTTGTTAGTTATGGAGATCGTTAATTAGAATGGAATTAAGTTGTTTATGTTTTGTTACTATTGGAAGAGTGCTTAAGAGGAAGTCGGTAATTGGCGCCGGTGACTGAAAAGTTGTGTGGTTATCGTGATAAGGCAGGTGTCGTGAATTTTTTTTTTAGTAATATGGATGGATGGCTTTAAGAGTAAAATTAGACCAAAGAAACGATGAATGGACTTTGTAAAGAATGATAATAATATGATTTGGCAAGAAAGGAGATGACCAGCAAATAGAGGAGTATGGAATAATAAGACGCAAAATAAATTGTGATCAGAGATAGGAGAATGATGATGATTTATGCCGTTTTTACCAAAAGTGTTTATTTTTTAGTGTTTTTTTTTTAAATTAAGTGTTTTTTTGTTTTTAGTGTTTTTTTTTAAGATAAAAACAAAATATAACCCATCGACGGACCAACCTAGGCAAGTGCGGCTTAGCCTAGACATCAATACAAACAGCTGTTATTATATTATTATTATAGTCACGAGCTCCTCCTAAAGAATGATCTCTTAATCCTCCTTTAATTTCTCCACATTTTCCCTTCAAGGAATAAAAATTGAACTTTCTACAAAGAAAACGTTAGGAATCGGTTTTAAATTCGCTCCCCGATAGGGGAAAATGTGGGGCCCCTATATCACTCCAGCGGGCTGTTCCCGATACGGTACGTGGAATTTTATAGCGGTTCCACTAAGAAAAACTTACCATTTTATATCTTGAATACTGCTAAATTCACTTTGAAATAGAGATTTTGAACGATCAATTGATTATTTTAAGACATTGGTGTATTGAGCAGTGTTTTAAACAGAGGTGATGGGTATTATAGGAGGAGTACACAGGGTGAAAAGGACACCGACGAGAGACTTAGAGAAAAATGTGAATTGGAGATTATGGGAAAGACCTTTGTACAGCAGTGAGACAACAGAATTAAAAAAAAAGTGTATGATCTGTTATACGTATAATTTATTTAAATTTTAAAGTAAAATTGAATAAGTAGGTACCTTTATGGACTCTAAATCAGGGGTATCCATAGATATAATTATGAACGTGGACGAGGCAAAAGAAGTAGGTATTTAAAGATCGTAGCAGGTGGCGTTCTGTAGTTTCTGCCTTTCCCAGATATAAAAATCGTGATGTTTTAACTAGGTTGTGGATGTGGAGGTCAAATAGGCAGTCGTTTCATGTAAAATACTGGTATTAAGCTGCATCCTTTTAGACTGGAAGCCGACCCCAACATAGTTGGGACAAGGCTTGGCAGATGATGACTGCCTTACACAAACTCAAATCAATTTCCTGCTACTTATTAGATTGTTTGCCTCTGCATCACCAAATTTTACTGGCAGAAAATGCCTGTGGCATTAAATTAAGTCCGCCCGTACTTTGTGCTTGAAGTGTTAAATATGTAAATGAACACTGCAACAGCTCATCGCCGACCATACCTCCATCACATTAAAGAATCTCGGTATTCAGTCAGTCCTTTAGCCAAAAAACGTCAGTACGCGTAGTATGCCAACAGGACTGCTCCATAAAACATGAAGTTGGCGCGCGTCCGATAAGCGACCGCCAACTGTGCGTGCTGCGTTTACACGCACCTTCTAGTAGGGTTGACGAGTAGTGATTTTGGTACTTTTTCTTAAACTGTAGATGAAAATCTAATTGGAGATAATTTGGTAGAGACACGATATTTAGTACCCGTTGAGAGGAATTATCTAGAAATCTCTCCATGAGCAGTTTTGGTAAACTATTTAAGCTTGTAACCAGATTTAGATCGTAATGTATAGCATAACAATTTCGTGAATTTATTATATTTTAACTATGTACCAAACTTAAAATATGATTTGTATATTCCACAATCTCTGGACATAGCAGACTTACGTTTTATATGCTTGGGTACGATAGCTCTGCAATTAGCATCACAGTCACTCGTAGTCTGCAAAAAACGGTTTCTTGCTTGTACAATGTACAACTCTTAATATTGTAAATCTTACATAGGGACCTCTGTAAAAGATATACCTGTGCTAGGACATCCCACTCTTCAATGATAAAAACAACAACAACAGCTACAGACAACTCAATTAAATAGTTTTTTGTGTTGCTGCAAAAGTGCACAAACACAACATTTCGTAAATTTATTTGGTACGTCGATACAAACTTCTGAGGTAGCCCTAAGCTGAACTCGCGTAGGGCATCTGTCACTAGTGTCGAAGAGGCACAAAGATCACAGACTCGCCTAGTCAGGTATAAATCAATTGACTCCGACGACAGCCGCTGTCCAACCTATGTTTATTAAACTTTGTTTCGGCCACCTGAATTATTTAGTGGAGTTTTTTCAGTGTTCGAAATGTAGAAGGTTTTTTAGTGTCTTGATTTTAGTGATAATGTTGCATTGACTGCGGCTTTATTTTATATCTACCTAATTGCTGCACTATCTTATAAAATGAACTATTTAAACCATTAGAACAATGTAAGTCTGGCCATTGTCTACATTAGAGTCATACATACTTTATGTTACAAAACAAAATAAGGGCCTCACCGGATTACTCATCAGCAATAACAACGAACTTTTGAACAGAATTTCGTCCTGTTTTCAGAACTCTTGTTGCTGTGTTTTTAGCTGTGTGTCTGTCAGTAAGTAAGTTTGAGATTTTAGTAGATGAATTCGCTGCTCGAAAAAAAAACATTATCAAAATGCCCTTTGCTGCATCAATCATAAAACACAAAATCTTAACCAAAACACATACACAGATTTGTTCAAGAGATATAAAGATAAATATTACCGACATAGCCAGTGGTCAGTGACAAATGCCAGGCACGACTGGCAACGAATGGCTTGCTAGCTTGGCGGCTTGGCGGCAAATGGCAAGGTGGGGCGCGTACAGCGTACGGACGTTGAGAGTAATCGCGTGCAACGCTGACTTACATATGGATGGAATATGTCTCAGGAATTGTACGTGTAAGAAGGGCGGGTTTTTTGAAACGTAAGTGAAGATGGAAAGTTTTTTTGAACTTATTACTTACGCAAATGTTTATTAAAAACTGTAGAATTCTGCTCAAAGAGTAACCTCAGAGTTTCTTGCAGGTGTTTCTCCATCTTCTTCCTAGAGTGTTGATGATGGGATGATGGAGTTGGCACTATCATTAGCGTAGCGTAGTTTTCAGTTTCAACATAGAAAACGTTAAGTCCAAACCGTGCACCTAACTTTTGACGTTTCATAAGTACCCACGAAGGTTTTCGCTAAATAAAATATTTTGTATTTGCACATGAGTAAAAGTTATGCGAGCTAGTTTTGGGTTAATCATTGCTGTTCTGGTTGATTTGTTTATAAGTGAAGATCTTGTAGAACAAGGTTAGATAAAATTGAATAAAATTGAAAAATAGATTTTTTAGGTCCTTGTGGCCTTGTAAAGACTTCAAAACTCAGTCGGTCCCTAGTATCTTCCAATATCTACGAAAAACAATGTTGCTTTAGAACACTAGTATCAATACATATAAAGCACCCACAGCTATAATGGCCACAGGCGTCACTCAAGAAGAAGCAGTGAAAAAAGTTCAAACAGCCGTCAATATCATCTTTGACTGGACAAAAAAATGGCGTGTGAAACTTAATGAAACAAAATCTGTTCACATAGACTTCACAAACAAAATGCAAAATTATCATCCGATAAACATAAACGGTCATGTCATACCATACGAAAATACAGCCAAATACTTAGGCATGACATTAGACGCAAAGCTTCGCTGGAAAGCTCATGTTAAAAAGAAACGCGACGAGCTAGAGCTTCGCTACAAGTCGATGTACTGGCTGATAGGAAAACATTCTTCGCTGTCAGTATACAACAAAGTACTGTTGTACAAACAAGTCCTCATGCCTGTATGGACTTATGGTATTCAGCTTTGGGGCTGTACCAAACAAAGTAACATCAAAATTATACAGCGTTTTCAAAACAAAGTACTCAGAGGTATCGTTAATGCGCCCTGGTACATTCGAAATGACGACCTTCATCGGGACCTCAAAGTAAACCTCGTCATAGACATAATTAAAAAGAACGCCGAAGCTCATGAACGAAGGCTTCACCATCATGTGAACATCGAGGCTATCCAGCTCCTCGACAACACGGACATAGTGAGAAGGCTAAAAAGGACAAAACCTTTCGAGCTAATTTAGTGAAGTGTTAGTTTAATGTAGTGAAGTGAGTGCTACCCATAAAGAACACAAGAAAAAAGTGTCTTCCCCTTAATAGAGACAATAAGAAAAGTGTTAATGGACACATTCTTAGTCATAGTCTCCCTAGCAAATTAAGTCAAAATAGAATTACTCATTAGCTTTAGTATTAAGCTAGATTGTATTTTTAATGATGTAACCGTATTAGGACACATTATACAAAAAAAAAAAAAAAAAAAAAAAAAAAAAATATAAAGCACCTTACTATCATCCATGCATACTCGTATACCAAGGCGGTTTAACCACGCGTGTGTTCAACCCATTTGTCTTCCAAGCCCGCAATGGACCTTGACGAGAAGCAATGCATCAATCTGTCTATATCTATAACGATATAGATGTAGGTGAGTTCCTGCGATATACGCTCGACTACCAAAGGATATCCTGGAGCAAGTGCTTTTAGTATTGCTGCTTGCTCTCTGAACGGAAGGAGTTTAATAGATATCGTTTTGAAAATGTATTGGAAAGTTTAGTTTTTAGTATTTTTAATTTGGATTTTTCTTGTCTGGGACTGAGGAGCTCGTGGCTTAATAATAACTGCCACTAAGGTCGATCTTTAGGTAAAGGTGTGCTTGCCTAGGTCGGTCTGTGGATGGGTGACCGCCCGACATACCGAGTTTCCTCCGTGCCTCGGAAAGCACGTTAAGCTGTTGGTCCCGGCTGCCATATATATAGATCTTTGGCAATCGTTACAGGTAGTCAGTGACCTGAAATTCTGACATTCAGTCTTACCAAAGGGTATTGTATTACCTAGTTAGTATTAACTGGGTTGTGGAGGTCAGATAGGCAGTCGCTCCAGGTAAAATACTGGTATTCAGCTGCATCCGGTTAGATTGAAAGCCGACCCCAATATAGTTGGGAAAAGGCTAGGCAGATGACGATTTTTCTTGACTGGGTCGTTGGTCTGGTGGTCGCTTGTGCAATTACTGGGCATTCTGAAGTCCCGGGCTCGATTTCCGGGTCGCGCACAGTGTTATTGAGAGAAATTCCTGATAGAAATCCTATCAGGAATTTGCCTAGTTGACTGCAGTAGGATTTTCAACCCCTTATTAATATGGGTCTTAAACCATAGCTGGCGAATTGTAGGTAAGCACCTATACTTCTACCTAACCCTGCTATGTCCACTACTATATTATTTTTCTTAAAAGCCTCCCAGAATACCGGTCATAGAAACAAAAATCAAAGACGTGACATCTACCACAACATTGGCCAAAAATTCGGGTTCTAACTCCGCGTACGTAAATACTGTCATGAATGAATGTCTTTTAGTGTTCAAATAACTAAGTATTATTATAATTAATCCGATATCTTTACATCACTTTCATTCAATATCACCCTTATAATATAGGATTATCATACAAGGCACGTCTCCCCCACTTCCTTGTACAAATTATTATACTTAACAGATATAGTATAAGGGCCCCATATTTGCTGTTAACACATTCCATTTGTGTATAGTGTACCGAAGAGGTTGAAAGGCGGAAGAATAATTATGAAACACTAGCTGATACCCACGGCTTCGTCCGCGTGAATGTCGGCTATCGCGACCGGTGTCGGTTATCGCGACCGGTGTCGGTTATCGCGACCGGTGTCGGTTATCGCGACCAAAAGTACCTAATCTTTTCATACCCCCCTTTCAACCCTATATAACCCTTATTTCGCATTAAAAAGACTAGGCTATCTGAGTATCAAAGTTCGTTTAAATCGGTTCAGTAGTCTTGACATGAAAGTGCGACAGTCAGTCAGAGTTACTTTTACACTAGTCTTATAAATATTAGTAAGGATTTGATATTGAGCGTAGGTACTTCTCAAATTTAAAAAAATAAAAAATAAAAGTAATTTTGTTGCTTTATTGGTTTTTGTTGGTCTAGTGGTCCCTAGCACAGCTGCCGAGTATGAGTTCCTGGATTCGATTACCAGGTCGGGTAGAGTATTATTGGGTTTTTTCATCTGGAATTTCTCCGTAGCAGTCTGGATGTGTGCCCGGTTGATGTAGGCAATAGGCTCGCCCCCTATTACATGAGACATTTATGTAATTATGTTTAAGTTCAGACATTCTCTATGTTCATATATCACTGATTAAGTACATCTTCTTTTTAAGTCCTGACTGACTGACTGATCAACGCCCAGCCCAAACCCTTGGACCTAGAAAGCTGCAATTTTGCACAGAGGTTCCCTATAAAATGTAGACAAGGAGTAAGGAAGGATTTTCCAAAATTCAACCCCGAAGGGAGTCTAATAGGGGATGAAAGTTTGTATGGAAAATCGTCATTTTCACGCGGGCAAAGCCGCTGGCAAAAGCTTGTTTTTCATAATAAACTAAAACAGAACGATATTCAATCCCACTGACTGAAACTTCCACCTCTAAACAGTCAGTCAGACAGCCAGCTACTCAAGTGACGCGTCTTGAATTCACGATGTAATCACCGCACATTATTTCACTAAGTTCGGATTGCGTTAGACGGGGAGACAATTTACTAGAACCAGACTGTCGCACTCCCGTCTAATCTAGTTTAATTTATTTTTAAATTAATTACTGCGTTGCTAAGGTGGGTACTCTGTAAGCCCTTCGCGTGTGCCGTAAGATTTACTGGAAGAGCCAGAATACACATTGGCATTTTCACTGCTAAGTTCAAACTATAAATTTTTAACCTCCGACGCATAAGACCAAAAAAAACGATGGATGAACTGTTTTAACAATGATATGGCAAAAAAGGAGGTGTCTCATGAGATGACGAGAAACAGAGAAGTATGGAAGAAGATGACATGCTGCGTCGACCCCAGAGAATGATGAAATGATGATGATGACGCAAAAACGACGGGGTGCTGTAAATTTGACGTGTCGGTAAATGTGCGTCTATTTGTGGCATTGTAGCTCTCGAACGGATGAACCGATTTTGATTTTGTTTACTTGTGTTCCATGTGAGCACAAGACTTCTATAGCTACGTATAGCGACGACTCGGAAGCGGTGGAAGCGGGTTGGGGGACACAAGATTTTTTGTTCGACCCATATGCTGAGTGTTTGGCACCAAAAGTGTTAACATGGGGGTATGGTACAGACGCTAGCACATCAAACTACTCATCATCATCAGCCATAAGACGTCCACAACTGGACAAAGGCCTCCTCCATAGAACGCCATAACGAACGGCAACCTGTCGTTTGCATCCAACGGTTGCCCGCGATTCTCACAATGTCGTCGGTCCACCTGGTGGGTGGCCTACCAACGCTGCGTGTTCCGGTTCGTGGTGGCCACTCGAGAACCTTTCTTCTTCTTCTTCCATCGCTTGTCGGTTCTTCGACCGATGTGGCCTGCCCATTGCCACTTCAACTTGCATATTCTGAGAGCTATGTCGGTGACCCTGGTTCTTCGGCGAATTTCCTCATTTCGATTTTATCGCACAAAGAAACTCCGAGCATGGCTCTCTACATGGCTTGATGCGTGACTCTGAGCTTCTCTAAGAGGCCAGTCAAATTAATCAAACTATTACAATCTATCAAATGCCTTTAATATATTTTCAACTTTATCCCGATAGGTTCAAGGTTGATAGGGAAAATTTTACAGTTTCGGGTAACTGGATGTCTATACGAAAAATCGCAAACGGAAAAGTCGCTTTGATGTTTGATTGAATTTCCTGTAAGCCATTAATTTGTATAATTTAATG
The DNA here is from genome assembly GCA_949775195.1 of Diarsia dahlii. Lineage (NCBI taxonomy): Eukaryota > Metazoa > Arthropoda > Insecta > Lepidoptera > Noctuidae > Diarsia > Diarsia dahlii. Next base: position 4,336,883 of record OX459210.1, on the reverse strand, counting down.
GGGAGGTCGTGGCTAAAATTAACAGACACAGGCATCGACCTCAAAAGTTAATTACTGTAGTACTTTTTTTCTAGTACCTACCGCCACAACAAACAACCTGTCTGGGCCTCTACGCACTACATCGGAGCCACGTACACGTACCTAAAATAAATAACTTAACCCACAGCATGTCCCTTCCATAAGACTTAAACCCACGTGCACGTAACTAAGTCAGTGGGATTGCTCAAGATCTTTTCTTTCATTGTTTTGGGACTAGTTGAGATAAAACTACAGGGGTAAAAAGAACGGCTACAAAGTCCCCCATAGAAAAGGAAGGATCCGAGGAACTTCCGACTAGGCGGGTGACAGAGTGACAGAAGGAGGTGTCTGTTTGGCTACTGCCCGTCAGTTGTAGTCGTGTTCTTCTATTATTAAATCGCGAGTAACCTTTTTTGCGCAATTCAGAATTTTGATAATAGTTATTCCTTTTCATCACAGTTGGCGCTGTAGTAATTTTTGTTCCAATTTACTATAGCACTTTTTTGCTAGTCTCACCACAAAACAAATTACACAAAATAAAGCGCATGTCTCTCTACACACTACGCCGCGCACTGAGACCACGTACACGTACCTAAAACAAATGACTTAATCCACAGCATGTCCCTTCCATAAGACTTAAACCCACGTGCACGTAACTGAGTCAGTGGGAAATTTAATTAATTCTCCCTGCGTAGTGAAGATTGATGATACGGCGAAGGGAAGACTTTCACGTGCTTGCGATATATTCTATTTTTATTTTACAAGTCATCTTCAGCTCTAATGCTCATGGAAATATTTGTGAAATTATTTATTGTTCGGAGTAATTAAATAATTTTGTTGAGCTTCTCCATGTGTTTTATGTTTACTCCTGTGGCGTTGCATTTAAATATAGCTAGCGAATTGTAAGAGTATGTAGATACTACCTTGCTCTTCGGGGATTTCAGGTGTTATGTAACAAATCAAAACACTGAGTTCCTTCTGAGAAATTCGTGATGAAAACTTCCTTGCACATTGCTAACTTGAAAATCAAATCCCAGACCTTATGCTCAGCAGTTTCCCTTGCAACCAGTACCTACACCAACGCACTCAGCAACCTTCGAGTACAGTACATGTAATAATGAGCAAATCCTGTCAGGTTGACATAAAATATTAAATTATCTTTGAATAAAATTCCCTTCGCAAAGAGTAAATTACAAGTTCTAATAATAAGTTTCTCATTAAAATAAAAACTCTATTTTCTTTATCTAGAAGCCATTCTTATAAAGAAATCACCATCTTTTGCAATTATTATATTATTACATTTCCCTTTTCTTTGAGCACAAAGAAAATAATGCATTTCTTTGTTGGATTATATAATATAAAAGAGTCCTGTTACAGAATTTCCATGTTGAGCAAGCATACGCTTTTATACATTACCTACAATCACTATCACTACATAATTATTATAAAACAATCTACCCCACCGCGTCTGTCTGTCTGTCCGCCATAAACTCAAAAACTACTGCAACGATTTTCAAGCTGTTTTCACCAGTGGATAGAGTGGTTCTCGAGGAAGGTTTTAGTATATAATTTTACCGACATCCACGTGAGCGAAACCGCGGGCATCAGCTAGTTTTTTATAAAAACATTTTTGAAAAAGTCAATAATTTAGAAAGTTTGCCTTTCATTATCTACCTTTTGCCAAATATGTTGGGGTCAGCTTAATCTATAGAGCTTTCCTCTATAGAGGGACTGCCTATCTGATCTCCACCACCCAGTTAGTACTGGGTAAAATGATACCCATTCGTAAGGCTAGTTGTCAATTTTTCGGGCCATTGACTACTTGTTACGACTGTCAAAAATCCACAAATGACAGCCGGATCCAACAATTCAAATTGATTCAAGCGGCTGTTATTATCTAGCCAAGAGCTTCTCATTTCTTGGATGTTTTTTAAAATAAAAATAAATAAACTATCTTTTCCCCGCGACGAGCATTTGGTAGACCTAATTAATAGCTGAACGGGCAGAACGAACTAGAAATCGTCTTCTTCTTCTTCATTCTTCATCGTTTTGGCCTGGTACGGTACTTATTTTAATTCTATGTACCTATTATTTTTTAAGTGTTTCTCTTATGTTTTTTATCGATTTCGTTTGTCCTGTGTAAGTCCAATAAATATTTTTTCTTTCTTTCTTTGTTCACAAGTGGAATGATAACACAGGTGAACGGCGATATTAACCACTTGGTATATAACATAACATCATGCCTGTAATCTCGAAGCATCAAGCAGAGGTGTACCTAATACTACACACACATTTCGCCAGTTATGTTCATGCCTGTAGCACACCTCCGCTGCGAAACAACAATTGCAAAACCGCTGCGCGAGTCGCTGTACAACAGTTCTACGGTCAACGGGCGGACATGTAGACGGCTCCTGAGCAAATGGGCGAAATCGTGTTAGAAAGAGACAACATCATAGTCAGTTTTGTATGTTAGAGCAGGGAATTTCGCTCCTGTTTCGCCGCCAAAGAACTTACAACTCACAGCGAAACTATTGCGGTTTCGCCCTTTGAGTTTCGCAGCGGAGGTGTGCTACAGGCATTAAGTCCCATGTAATAAATACCACTTGGCAACAGACTAAAAGCCGCTATATCTCATAGAACAAATAAAAATGTCATCGAAACCCTGTTAATTAGCAAAACAAAGGATATATAGTATGATAAGTGACGCGGCACAAAAGTTGCGACCATTGGCCCTTCAACACAAACACGGGTGGTATACACGACACTTAGAAAATGGAGCTCAAATAACTGAACCCTCATTTACACTGGGACTCACTGCTGGAAAGGCTGTCTGACTTTTTTCAGACCTGAAGAATTTTTTACTTAATTAAAGGACTTTTTTCCAGATTTTTTATTCAACAAGGACCCCATAAAGTTTCGCCATGTCCGCCTGTCTGTCTCTCTCCGCACTATAGCTCATAGACTCTTACTGCAGTACTCAGAGATATTTTATTGATTACTTAAATCGTCACTTAGTAAAGATTTGAGATACTTTTGTATGACAAAACTGTCAAAACCTCTACTAAGTGATGGCCTAAGTAATCATTAAACCGCTCTGAGTGCGGCAGTATGTACTAGAAAGCTGTGCACATGTTTTGATGAGCAACTACTGAACCCTACATTGTGCGTGGTACGACATGTATTTGGTCGGTTTTTCAGTTACTATTTCTTAATTTAAACTAGCTGATGCCCGCGGCTTCACCCGCGTGGATGTCGTCCAAATTATATACTAAAACCTTCCTCTTGAATCACTCTATCTATTAAAAAAAACCGCATCAAAATCCGTTGCGTAGTTTTAAAGATTTAAGCATACAGACAAACAAACAGACAAAAATAGCGACTTTGTTTTATACTATGTGAGGATGTATGGTATCATTCTCTGCTCTGCACGCAGCACTCTATTTATGTAAATCATCATCATTATTCTCTCGCCCTTATCCCAATTCATTTGGGGTCGGCACAGCGCGTCTTCTTCTTCCATACTTTTCTGTTTCTCATCACTCTATTTATGTAAATAATACGGCTAAACTAAATCCAATCGTGGTTGTTAAAATATTTAAAAAATTTGTAGCTACACAGTTACTCGAACTTGACGTCGTACTTGCCGTTCGCCACGTGCGTTTTGCGATGGTTATTAAACATTGCGTATGATGAAATAAAACAAATCTTTAATGGATTCCCATAAAAATAATTTCTTGTACCGGTCATCTTAAAATGCGGAAGGTAGGCCCTTAAACCTACAAACATACACTCAATTGTACTTATTTGCATAAAATGTTTTAGTAAAATATGAATACTCATTTAAGTACAGTTAATATGTAATTCTATAAAAATTATTTTTACTGAAAATATCCACGAAAAAGATACAAGATCCCGTTCACCATCCTTTCAACCCGTATTCCCATACCCAGTCACACGATATTTGCTCGACGTATCCCCATAGAGCAAATTAACAATTGAAACTAGAAATTAATTACTTCTAGTGGGCTTATAACTGGCCAACCCTTTCGGACAAACCTTTAGCCCTTTACCCTGGACCTTGTTTGTTTTACCCTTTCACAGTCCGATACTAGAAACTTTAGTTGTTTATTAAAAGGTGAAATGTTTTATTGATTTACTAGCTTTTTGAGGGTAGCTATTTAATTTAGGGGTAAATAGTTTTGTTTTGGAAGTTGTAATGGAGACTGTTTTGACTTTCATTTTGAATTTGGTTTATTGAATAGGGTTGTATTTGTCTCTATCGGTTATTTTGTAGTTATTTTTTTTATTTTTATCAGTCAGGAGCTCGTGGCTTATTAAGAACTGCCAGTCGGGTCGATCTTTAGGTAAAGCTGTGCTTGCCTAGGGCGGTCTGTGGATGGGTGACCGCCTGATATACCAAGTTTCCTCCGTGCCTCGGAAAGCACGTTAAGCTGTTGATCCCGGGCACCCATATATAGATCTTTAGCAGTCGTTACAGATAGTCAGTGACCTGAAATTCTGACATCCAGCATAACCAAAGAGTATCGTATTACCTAGTATTAACTGGGTTGTGGAGGTCAGATAGGCAGTCGCTCCATGTAAAATACTGGTATTCAGCTGCATCCGGTTAGACTGGAAGCCGACCCCAACATAGTTGAGAAAAGGCTCGGCAGATGATGAGTCGCAAACGCGACTGCTATGCATGACGTCCGGAATTTGATTCTTAGTTCAGACACAGTGCTATCGGGTTTTTATAGCTGAAATTTCTCATTGGCGGCTTCAAAGTCTGGATTTGCGCACTGTTGATGGCAATATGCACACCCACTATCACATGGGTCTTAAACAATATATTAACGGTGATACATTTCCAGTATAAGATGGCCTCACTTTGCATAGATTTCCCGTACAATGAGAGATTCTTATAAACTAGTTAAAATGTACAGCTTGATTGGTCATTGTGCGTACAGCGCTTTTATTTCAACAAACATCAAATAATTCGCAAAACAAATTGCACATCATCTAAATTCAGCTTAATCTTCAAAACAAATATCGCTTTCCATTGCCACTCTCACATTCAATATCAAACTGTAACGTGCTATAAAACAGGCAATGTATATCAGGATTCAGCTCCGTTGTATGCAAACAGCAATCCTCTTGCCTTATTTATATTCAAACTGTTTTGCGCGATTCAAATTGTAGTATATTGAAAAATAAATGGTCAAGTGAATGTTAGGATTTGCTTTGGGTTCTGTAGTGTTATGAATTCGTTTTGTGCGAAATTGTATTTCAATAAAAGGGGTTGGTATCTTCTCTGCGTTCTCTTGCATCTTGTTTTTCAGCATCAGTCAATAATAGAAGAATAAATAATAATTTTAAATTGAAACTTAGCACAGAAAAAAGTTAATGATATTGGTGAAGCGTCAATGCCTTTTTTACTTCGATCAATAATGTACTAGATTCCCGATAAGCGCTTCAAAAACGGCCCGAAATATAAGACCACAAACGTATTTGTGGTCTTATTTCAAATTAGTATGGTCCAATCATAGCTAACATTAAGACGTCAAAATACCGCAATAGGCGTTCAAAAACTGCGTAAATAACCACCGTAACACCAAGGTTTTGGAAAGAATATCTATTTTTCGGTAATTTAATATCATTATGTGCTTTTTCATAATATTTAAACATAATTAAACTGTAAATGTAATTAAATCAGCGAATATTAGGTATAATTGTTTGGCCAATGTTTGCTACAACGCACCAACTATTGTATCATGTTCTTGAACAGGGAACGCTAGTTCCGCAATAGAATAAGCACGACATTGTACACAAAATGCTTTTAACCGTATTGCTTAGAGTTTAAGTTTCATTTTAGAATGAATATTTTTGTACTGATGACTTTTTACTTTGGAGCGACATTTAAAATGTTTTGCTTCTAATCTTTCTCCGATGAAAGGGCTTAAATTTATATATACTTTACAATGATAATTAAACGTTATGTTTAAGTGTAAACGTTATCGTTAAGTGTTAAGGTTTATAATCATCTGAAGTTGTAAATAATATTGAACTTTTTTCTAAGATGTTATGTAGATGTTTACGTGTGTGCAAACGTGGCCACTTGAGCGACTTAGTTTTGTTGCTGATGCTTAATCTAGTACTATTATTGATCGAAGCTTTTTTAATATAAAAAATAAAATAATAATAATTTAGGATTTCTCCATATCATAGAATATGTTAGTAAGTATTTCAAATTAAATATTTTAACTTCTCAATTGATGAACCCTCGCGTCATCTGTTAACGCAGCGCCCATGTATCGAGACTTTCTTGAGTCTTCTCGTAAAGGCCCATAGATGGCATTAGCGAGCTGACAACTTCCCTTGACCGTTCGAACAAGACGGTGTGTGCGTCTCCGCGCTCCGCTTTAAAAAATCCTTTTTTGTTGAAATCTGGACGATACTCGTAAAATAAATGGACCTGCATCTGTGCTTCATTGAGAACTTATAGTGCAGTGTTGATTTTTGGAGTTTTCACCATTCCACCGGTGGATTCACGAAGATTTAGCTCGCCGGCCGGCAGCCCATACCTGCAAGTGCGCATGAACGAGGTATCTTCCCATCTCCCTGGGTCTGAGTGGGATCTCTGGATTGCCAAGGTACGTGGGCATGTTTGCTGCTAATAATTCTCTGGTATTGGTTTGTCGCCAAGAAAAGAAAAGCCGTAGTCACACGGTATTAAAGTGTTTAGGTTGGTACCTATAACGTGTGAATACGGCTTTTCTTTTTGTTCTATCCTGAAAATCTTGTTTCATACTTTTTCAGCGTCGTTTTTTTTGTCGTAGTCGGGTTTTAGTTTTTTACTTTTTTTTATTTAAGTAAACAATTTTGGTGTTACCTAATTTATTTTTTCACTCTTGACTTTTTGTCCGCTAGAGGGCGTGATTTTAAATTTGAGCAATATTTTGGAAATGTACAAGTGAGGACCTTTCATATGATACCAAACACGGCGTATTTATCTCCATTTTAATTTTTTAAGCCTTACTTTTTGTTCGCTAGAGGGCGCCAAATCGCTTCTTGTGACACGTCACGTAGCCTATGTGCAGCGGAAAATTAAGACGGTTCTAACGATACCTCATATGTCGAGTTCCGATAAGTGGATTAGAAGCTATGAGGGAACAGATGAAGATACTCACATACATACATACAAACATACATACATACATCATACATAGCCAGTCAAAATCATAACCCTCCTTTGGCTTTGCCGTAGTCGGGTAAAAAGAAGCCCTCCTTTGGCACTCAAGTGAAAATCTTGGACATTCTTCCCATTTTGACCTATGGATCCCAGACAGTAAAGCTACGCTACTGCTCCCGAACTAACGCTACCCTCTGGAACTGAAAGGTTCCTGTCTTTAAACTAGAGAACCCTAAAGTACGTCCAGAATTAAATACGACAAGGCAAAGCGCTGACCAAATCAATTCGGTTGCAAATGGTTAGGTTTTTTATCTTTTATTGTATCTCTATTGCTTAGTGCTTGTGTTTGTTCAGGAATATTGCGTTAGCTTAGCTGATTTTCGTTCAGAGTTTGAGAATTGCTTGTGCTGTTGCTGCTAGAAATGGTACTGTCACAGCAGAATATCTATTTATATTTTAATAATAACAAAAAAAAGAGTATTTATTGATTTCACGCAGGACAAAACAAACTGATAAAAAAAAATTTTGATTGTCCCACTGCTGGGCTAAAGCCTCCCCTCATATCCTTTCAGATACCCTATTTTTTTTTTGGTGGGTGTAAAATCATTAAATGCTCTTGGGCAGAGCGAAGGGGAGTGTCAGACTTCTACTGACTAAAAACCGAACCCATGTTCCTTCTTTGCCCTTGCGCCGAGGCCACGTCATCTAGTACAAAAATCCGCGGCCCCGACGGGCTTCAGATACCCTTCACCTGTGCTACCTCGAACCAGGCTTCACTCGTATCTCTTTCCAGATCGGCCTCGGCGGTGCCGTCCATCCTCAGGCACCTATTGTGTTGAGACCTTTGCCCATACTGGGGTTAACCTAAAGTATTTCAAGAATAAAATTAAGAACACTTACAATACTAAAATACTTTAAGGAGGTCATTTAACACTCTCCTGTTTTTATCCTAATTTATTTTGAGCATGACGTTTTTTTTCCAAACTTCTCTATTACTGTCTATAGGTATTAGTATAGTGGTATTATTTGTTAAAAGTTGCTCTAACTTACTGGATCTCCAGTTACTATCCGAAACGTATCTTAGCCAATTAACATTACATAGGCATTACCACAGTATTTTCGGTACCTATTAAAAATCAAAGCAAACCCTGTTAATGCCTGCTGCATAGCTACCGTGAAATATTTTGTAATAGACTGCATACTTTAACGTCCCAATAAAGACGGGAACAACAGTTATTTTCATGGAACAGGTATTTATCTATAGCAAAACAATCAGTGGAAAATGTAGATAAACTTGGGATTTTCAAATGAAAGACAGCTCATGTTTAGTTAGTAATTATTTACATAATAAACCATCAGTATCAGAACCGGCGTGATAACCAGATGTATGAACTTGAACAACGCTAAAACAGTATGAAAACATCGTAGCAAGTAGCTTTCTGTAATTGCTACCTATCCACATGTGAAAAAGGAGTTGATGTAAATATGTATGTCACTTGCTTCGGTGAAGGAAAACATCGTGAGAAAACGGCATTCCTGAGCGATATTTCTCGACGGCATGTAAAACCAAGTCAGAGACCCATGAGCAGCATAAAAACTCTGAGACCGGGTAAGGCACTAACCACACGACAAAGACGAAATAATTATACCTCCTTTGCAAAAAAAACGCGCACCTTACAGTTATTGGCTTTTCTATGGAAAATATTAATATTTTTAGTATAACACTAGCTAAGATGACTAGAAATTTCTTGTTATCAAAGAGAATCAAGTTTTTAACACTTATATCCTTGAATCCGTGTTTTAGTCAATGTTAACGGAGAGCTATGTCAAAATGGCCATTCTTATAAATTAAGACTACGAGTATTTTTATGGTATTTTAATTAAAAGAAAGACATTCAAAAATAAAAATTAATAACGAGTATGACCTCCTCTTGCAGCGATTACGGCATGTAATCGTCTAGGCATGCTTTCCACCAGGCTTTCGATGGTGACCTGTGGAATGTGTTCCCATTGCACTCAGCCGAAATCACACGTTTAAGCTCCTTGATGTTTTGTGGAGGTGGTTGGACAGATCGCACTCGCCTTTTTAGAAGGTCCCAGACGTGCTCAATAGGGTTGAGGTCGGGGCTCCGCGCTGGCCAATCCAAACGACGAATCCCGGCCTCTTGCTTATAAACATCTACGTCGCTAGAACGGTGGGCCCGAGCATTGTCGTCCATGTAAATGGCATCTTCACCAATTACAGTCAGCGCAGGTTGTGCCATTTAGTGAGCCATTTTCAATGAATACTATCTCGGTACGATAGTTAGAAGTTACGCCCGCCCAAAACATAACGGACCCTCTACCATAAGAGGTGATTTCTTCAAAGCACACTTCGGCATAGCGTTCGCCTGGTCTTCGTAACACTCGCCGACGTCGATCCTCACCATGTCTGACAAATGCGAGCCTCATCGGAGAAGAGTACGCTACTCCAGTTACCTAGCGTCCAAGATAGGCAATTTCTAGCGAACCTCAATCGGGCAATCCGGTGCTCACGAAGTAACTTAGGGGCCCGCGCTAGTCGTCGACTGCGTATATCAGCATCTAAAAGCCTCCTCCTCACAGTCCATAGGCTAACTTGTGCTCCGCGTACCTCTTCAAGGTTTCTTTTGAGGTCTATGTAACTGCATTTGCGGTTTCTCAGCGCTTGAGTCATTAAAAAGCGGTCGTCTCGTGGTTGTGTACACCGTTTTCTCCCTGAACCTTGCCTTCTCCAGGTTCTTTGGACGGTTGAACGATTGGCTATACCCCTCTTCCAGCAGCGTTATAATCTTACTAGCTCTTATTTCTTTTTCTGCCATAACAATAGACACAAAAATATCCTGTTTTAAGTCACAATAAGGCAGGATTATGTGACAAACAAATTATTCATGGCAACTAAACATAACAAGAAGTTAGTTTTAGTTGCTTGATAACCTTTTAACTGCTAACCCACGAAAAGAAAGTTAAAAAGTCACAAACTGAAAAGGGATTATTATTTAAAAAAACAAAAGATTTGAATTTTGAATAAACTTTTTTTTTTCTTATCCAGACTCTTTATTAAATGCCAGTAATGGGCGAAATAATCCACAACGAAAGGACTGATCGCCCGCCTGGTGTCTGCCGGCGTCCCCGAAGATAAATAGATAAATAATAAATGCCAGTAACATAGTTTGGTTAAAACCTCTTAAGAATTAAATTAGAACCAATAATGTTGAAAAATCAAAACCGCCCGTTTTTTTTGCAAAGGAGTGTATATATTTTCTCAATAGGCCTTTGCTATCCTGCTATTATAAGAAAACTGTAGTTTTTACAAGAATTTATTAGCGAAAATTATGCAAGGATCTCTTTATTAATTACGGGAATAACGAAAAATACTAGTTCCTTAAAAGTAACAGTTAAAATAATCGAAGAACTGTTAACCATAACAGGTAAACTGTTACAAGTACGAAGGGATATTTTCAGCTGACGTTCATCTTATTAAATTTTCAGTGCAAGCAATCTGATATAGTGGATGCCTCTGCGATGTTTCTGAAAGTATTTGTGTCAGTATTGGTTTATGCTGAAGTTTATTTTTGAATGAGTTACTATGTTATTAAGATTATTCTGAAAACACATAACACTCCTTTTGGACTTCGCTACAGTCAGGTAAAAGGGTAACGGAGTTAATAATAGCTGTTTTCTAAAAAAAAAAATCCCTAAAATGTCTTCCATGCCCTTTTCTTAACGCGTATGTCGTAAATGTCATTTTTGCGCGTCAACGCCATAAATGTTGTACCGTTTCTGATGCCAATTCTTAGTTTCAAACTTGCATCCGGGCGTTTCCTCCCGCCTGATTGGAAACAGGTACCTACCTCCCGAAACATCCGTGTTCGGTGAGGACAAAGACAAAGAGATGTCAGCAAGGAGGGGCCCGCAAGGGCCGACGCCCGTCGGGGCTGCGGATTATCGAAAGAGATGACGTGGCTTCGGCACAAGGGCGAAGAAGGAACATTGGTTGGTTTTTAGTCAGTAGAAGTCTGACACTCCTTCGAATTAATAATAGTGTTCTACAACAAAGGTACCAAATGGGAGTTGCGATGCCAAAGACACATACACTGACGTTTTTGGTGTGGTACTTCTGAAAGTCAGGTGTGTACCGTGTGTAGTACTCGCAACTGACGGGCGAGTATATGTATGATGTACATACGGATGTGGACGAGGCGAAATTTGGGGTAGGCGCAGCATCTTCTTCTTCCCTACTTCTCCATTACTCGGTATTATCTCTATTCATCAGACACTTCCTTTCTTGCCATATCATCTGTCCGTCAGTTCTTTGGTCTTCCTCTACAGGAAGACCAAAGAACTGACGGAAAGATGATACACACTACACTTATTTATACTTAAAACTTTCCTCGTGACATTTCCCTCGTTCATTTTCCATTTTACAAAAGTATAACCCAATTATGAATAACTACTTGAAATTGTGAGTTGCGACCCCGAGACACTCTAGAAGGAATTATACTGCCCTCTTTGGTAAGCTTCTTCAGAGAGGTCAGGTGCGTCCTAATCTATGACGTGCGTCTAATATGACGAGATGTATGAACATTGACAAGGCGCAAGAAGTATGTAAGGGTCGTAGTAGGTGGCCGTCTGCGATTTCTGTTTTTTTTTCCTGTCCATAAAAAAAAGATGTGAGTTTACGTATGCATGTAATAATGCATACATATTGTGATATGGTCCATTATGGCAAAGTTCAATTATACACATGCGAATATTCCACATTGTATTTGCATCACAAACCATTTTAACAAACAGCTCGACCTAATTATGAAAATGTCTCGTAACAAAAGCTGGTTTTACCGTTCTGCAGTAATACTTTAATACCTGCATCTTAATTACTGCACAATATTATCATAACAAAGGAAAACTTAATTAATACTACAGTAATAACTTGTTCTTTAGCCTTTGCATGTAGTACAGAATATGGGATAAAGCGGGGTGTATTAATTTCTATTGTATTTTTTTTTTGTACATCCATCGTTTTTTATAGCTCGTGACTCGATAATAATAACAGCTCGGATCAATCTTCAGGGCTGTAATTTGTAGTTCTTCGACAAGATAAGGTAATGTAATTTAAAGATCTTTGATAGTCTTAAAAGGTAAAAGGTAAACTGTCTTACCAGGGGTGAGTCAGATAGGCAGTCGGTCCATGTAAAATACTGGTTCAGCTGCATCTGCTTTATTATTCAACATAGTTTGGAAAAGGCCGATAATGATGCAATATAAAGTAGTAAAAACTGTTTGAGTGCGTTGGTCCAGATGTCCAGCTAATAGCAATGCGTCTACAGCAAAAAATAGTCTCTGCCGGGAGCTGCTCCCCTTTTTTTTGAGGGGGTGGGAAATCGTCAAATGACTCCTCCCGCAGAGCGGTAGGGAGGGTCATACTTCTACTGGGTAAAAACCTCCCATGTTCCTTCTTAGCCTTTGTGCCGAGGCCGCGGTATATTTTTCGAACAACCCGCAGCCCCGAGGGACGGGGGAGCTGCCCCCCTGACGGTTTAATCGAGCTGTCTCAAAGCCTTCCACCGGGACATGCGTTACCGTGGTTGACTGAAGTGGAAATCAACTGGTTTATCAACTAGCGAGTGTACAACTCGAACTCGCGCGGGTGAATAACAGTGAATTGGCTTATCTATACTAAATTCTCTTCTATATTTTTTTATGTTTTTATCCCTTTTTTGTATTTTGTGTGTACATAAATAAATAAAATAAATTAATGATCAAATTCTACCGTAATAATTCCGTCGGCGCTGCGGGTTGTTCGAAATAAAGCGGGAGGAGTCATTTAATAATTTATCCCAAAGAGTTGAAAGGGGGTGTGAAGAGATTACTTTTGGTCGCAATAACCGACATCGGTCGCTATAACTGACATCCACGTGGGCGAAACCGCGGGCATCAGCCAGTATTGAATATATCTTTATTTACCATACGCATAATTATCACGTGAATTGTGATGAACGATTTATTGTTTGCAAAACTGTGGTACAAAAACACAATTATTATTTCACATGTAATTTTATTAATTTAACGATTTTTATGAAATAATTACTAACACTGATGAATTAAATAAGATTAAAAAAATAATATTTCTATACGACAGATGACATTATATTGCAAATTTTTATTTTCTTGGCAGTGGGCTTCCCCAGTGCAAAAAGCATGATTATCTGTTAAAATTATATTAGGAACAAGGAATTTATGTCGAATTCCAAATTATAACGAAAGTAAGATGTCGGACGTACGGACGACCCTAACTGAGATAAATGAGTTACAAAAGCAATCACTTCTTGTAAAATACTAGTACTCAGCTGCATCCGGTTAGACTGGCAGCCGACGCAAACATGGTGAGAAAAAAGCTAGGCAGATGGTTCCTTGGTTGATGGGAGAGAGATGGCGCTAGCTGTCATGTAAACATTGTGCTCCCGTTATAAAATTCTCTAAAATAGTTATTTGAACAGTATCTACCTAAATACACCAAAACAATCAAGAAAATAGTGCAATACATGTGTGAAAGTGTTATCTTCACAAACTATTCACTGTGAACTGTGTAAACAAAACTTAGAAAAGTGGACAAAATTTTGTGACTAAAACAGCTTTGTGTGTGGTATTTATGACTATTTATGAAATATATACTACCAAATACTAAGCTAACAAACGTGTGACATACAAAAACAAACAATAACAACAAAAAAGTGATTTGCCTAAAAGTGACACTTGAAGAAAAAATATTCAAATCGATAAAATCACAACCGACTTCTTTAACGAACTTTTTTACTTAGAAGAACCTACGGATCAACAATTTCAACATTAAACGTAACAGTCACAGTGGCGAGTACGGCGGACGGCCTACATACTTTACGAATCGCCTGTGACTCGAGTTCGATTCCCGCACACGGTTTCTCTTTTTGGAATCTCTTTTTCACACAAAATATTCTTGAGCTATTTTGAACTTTTTGAATCTTTATATAGGTATCTAAATAATAACATTCAACGACTTTCGTTACTTTTTGTCGACATTATGAACAAGTCTGAATTAGAGAATATTACTTTTCGCAAACCACCGAGGTCGAGCTCAATGGACAGCATCTTTAATGTCAACTTGAGCACAAACTCGACACTATTGGACACAACGATGATGAGTTTGCCAAATACATCACTAAATGAAAACGACGCTATTCTAAATCTTAAAGACACAATTGATAAGCTAAACATGGAGTTAAAAAGTGCACATACAGAAATCGAAAATTTAAATAGCGAAAACTTTCGCCTTAAAATGGATATTGGACAATATCAGAAAGTTATTGAAACCTACAAGAAGGTAAATATATTAAACACGAAGAGTTTTTCACCACGATCGGCAACTAAAAAGAATAAACGACAGACTAGCGGCTGCTCCACACCGGCTGGCTTGTATCTGTCTCCCATGACGGTGACTCACCTACCGGACTCAGTCGTACAAACGCAAACAACAGACGATATCGCAGACGATTCTTTCAACTCGGCTTTAACAATCGGCAGCCCAGAGGTAATAGCACTCAACAAGTTACCGCCGAAAAACGTACAAAATATCTCATGCAAAAATATGAACGAAGTAGAAGTTAAGAAAACAAGAAGACTCTGCATTATTAGCAATTGTAATTACAATGGCACTTTGGAGGTAATAGAGAAAACTTTTGGAGAATATTTCAAGTACTGCCGATTTTCGAATCCAGGTAGTTGTTTACAAGAACAACTGTCAAATATAAAAAACAAGATTTGTGACTTTGGCGAACAAGATTATTGTATACTTATGATCGGTGAAAGTGATCTTAAGAAAAATGTACCCCCAATTGAATTGGTTAACTCAATCAGAGAAACATTAATTCAAATAAAAAATACAAATATAATTTTATGTACTCCCACATATATTAGAGAAGCCCTTATTTATAATTACCGTGTAGAAATATTTAATAATTTGCTTTTTATGGATATTCAACACTATAATTATGCATATTTCTATGATTCAAATTATAACTTAACTTTTGACATGTTTTCATATAATACTGGTAAAATTATGACATCTGGTATAAAATGTAACTATGAATGTATATTGAAGCGTATTCTTATTGACATACAAGCTGAATCAACACTGCCGACATTGATAACGACGCAGAATGAGTGTACCGAACGAAGCTTTTTTCGTTCCATCTCGTAGCATACACCAACGAAACAAAATATATTTGACTAAGTTTACACTAATTTTCCAAAATATCCAAAGCATCGGAAACAAAGTAGAACTATTAGAAGAATTACTTTTAGATTCTGAAGTTGACTTTATCTCACTATCTGAATTGTGGAAAAATAAAAATTGTTGTGAATCAATCGTGCCCCAGGGATATAAAATGGCGTCTATTTTTTGTCGCAAAACCCGCGAAGGCGGAGGAGTTTGTATCATTGTAAAAGACTCTTTAGATTTTATTGAACGAACTGACATTGTAAATCATTCAAAGGAATATGTGTTAGAATTTAGTGCTATTGACATTCCCAAATTAAACTGTACTTTTATAGGACTTTATAGAGCAGATCGCCATATAGATATATTTTTTCAACAGTTGGGGAAAGTTTTACATAAATTAAATGTAAAAAAAACACATAAACACTTAATAATTGGAGGAGACTTTAACATAAACGTGTACAATAAAAATAAACAGACACTGGACTTCTTGAACTTTATGAAAACATTTAACCTACAACAAATAATCCGCGATCCAACACGAGTAACCAAAACAACATCCACTTGCATTGACCTACTTTTCACAAACTACCCACCGCTTATAAACAAAGCAACTGTCAAAGATTATGGACTATCGGACCATAAGGCATTACATGTCCAGTTAAATGTAGACTATCTATCAATTAACAATAGTAAAACTTGGTTTACCAAAAAAAGGCTATTTTCTAAAAATAACATCGAATGTTTTAAAAAATCCCTAAAATCAGAAAATTGGGAAACTATACTGAACAGTAGCAATAGTGTACATAAAAATTATGAATCCTTCGTAACAATAATAAAACACAAACTTAATCAATATATTCCACTGCAAAGAATAAGAATAAAATGCTTACCGAAAAAAGGATGGCTTACTAAAGGCCTCAAAAAATCATGTGAACATAAAAGAGTGTTAAGAACTATTTTTAATGAAACCAAAAGTTGTGTTATAAAAAAGCACTATAAATTATTTAGTAAAATATTAAAATTGACTATTAGAAAATCAAAAAAACTGACATATATTAAACAAATGCAAAAATCTGACAATAAAGTAAAGACAATGTGGAATATAATTAACACAAAAACAGGGAAGACAAAAATAAATAGACGCGAAAATATATCACTCAAGATAGAAAAGGAAGAAGTAAAATGCCCGCTAAATGTATCAAATATATTTAACGAATTCTTTGCGACGGTAGGGCAAAACCAAACGTCTAACTTGACCAATAACATTGGGAAATCCGTGGTCAACCCCTCTACTTGTTCAATGTATGTACGCCCGGTAGATCAGAAAGAAATAGTAAATATAATTAGGTCAACTAAAAATAAACACAGCTGCGGTATTGATGACATTCCACCAATTTTATTAAAGCAATGTGCAATAGAACTTTCCATTCCTCTCATGTTCTTAATTAATCAAAGCTTCCAAGACGGCCAATTTCCAGACGCACTTAAAGTAGCTCTAGTAAAACCAGTACATAAAAAAGGTGACAAGCATATACCAAGCAACTATAGACCCATAGCACTGCTACCAACATTTTCTAAAATATTTGAAAAAGCTATGTGCAATCAGCTATATACATTCTTAGAAAAGTTTAATATTCTAGACGACGCACAAAATGGATTCAGAAAATGCAGATCCACAACATTGGCAGTATATAAATATGTTCAACAAGCGCTACAACATATAAACGACAAACAACATGTAATTGGGCTACTACTAGACATGACAAAAGCATATGACAAGGTACTTTATGACATCTTACTCACTAAACTAAATGGTTGCGGCGTACGTGGACCAGCTTATTCGTGGTTTAAATCATATTTACATAATAGGACACAAATAGTACAAATTGAAAATTACGACCATAATAAAAATGAAATCAAAACTATTAGATCACAAGAAAGACAAATTACTTGCTCAATCCCACAGGGAAGTGTGTTAGGATGCCCACTATTTCTAATTTACATTAATGACCTTCCCAAAATATTAGATAAAGAAAACGCTTTACCAGTACTGTTTGCAGACGATATTTCTATATTAATTAAATGTGTAAACGTAAATAACCCTAGTCTTCAAATACAAGATGTGCTCCAAACTGTTGATACTTGGCTTCAGATTCACAACTTGGAAATAAATAGTGACAAAACAAAGCTGATACAATTTAGATCGTACAAAAAACCACCTCTTAACCTAAAAACGACCTTCAGGAACAAGCAAATAGAAGAAGTCAATACATTTAGCCTACTTGGCATAAACATTGATACTCATATTAACTGGAAGTCACATATAGAACTTGTTAAAACAAAACTATCGAGATTCACGTATGCTATGTTTCAAATTAAACAAAGTACAAACACACAAACAGCTATGGCTGCTTACTACGCATACGCATACTCATGGCTACGATATGGCGTAATGTTATGGGGAAATAGTGTAAACGCAGTGGAACTATTCATTATGCAAAAGAAGTGTATAAGAATTTTAGCTCAAATAGATAATACGGAATCCTGCAAACCACACTTCATAAAGTATCAGATTCTAACTCTGCCGTCTATATACATACTTGACATTTGCGTATTTGTTTTCAAAAATATCAACAATTTCACTAAAGTTGAAGATACACACAACGTCAACACTCGCCATAAAAAGAGGCTATGCGCTCCACCCTCAAGAATCAAAATGTTAAGCGATAGCCCACATTATATGGCAATAAAAATATATAATAAGCTACCCCACACGTTTAAAACTGAAAAATCAGTAGCAATATTCCAAAGAAGACTAAAACTATATCTCATCCAAAAATGCTTCTACTCAGTTAAAGAATATTTAGAATCTAGTCTAAAATAACGACTGTACAAAAGTGGCGATCTGTCCTATAATACAAACAATAACATTTACCCTGTCCTATTAAACTCTGTATAAAATAAAAAATGGTGCTAGATACCTGAGAAAAATGATATTGACATTGCTGACTAATTGTATTATATCCACTATCATTGACATTTAATTTTGACATAACTAAAATTTCTTTATTTAATTGTACTACATAATATTATAAAATAAATAGGTAACTCAGTGTAATGTTTAATGCATGCTAAAATGGATGATAAGGACAGACGAATAATAGATTGCAATGCTTGTAAAAGGCTGCTAAGTTATAAGTACTAACCAAAATATACCTAACACCACATTGTACACTTGGTTCGCAATAAATACTTTGACTTTGACTTTGACTTTGACTTCCTCTATGGATCCTTAAATAAAAAAGAAAATATGTTAGTAATTATGTATTACATACGAAAGTAGACACGTGACTATCCAGTTCCTACTCTAATCCAGTTATTCGTGTACTTCTATAAGACAGAAGGAGTGGACGGAAATCTTTGTCCAGGAGTGGGACAGAAGACTGGAACAAAAAAGTTACCTACATTAGAATTAATGAAAGAAAACCTTTAAGTATTTGGCACATGTTTGTTTGCATGTGTTTGTACTGTAATAATAATTATTATATATTGTGATGATTCTATGATTTTATAGTTTAGTGTGAAACGATAGGTACGATGGAAAAATTGGTACTGAAATAAATTAAATGAAATGAAATGTAACGAAAACATAAGTTTGAAATAATAAAAAAAAGATAATAATAATTATTGTGTCTCTCACGGTGGCATAAAACAGCAAAGTGTTGGATATCTTAACATTAATAATTTAACACTTTATAGTTTCCAAATACTGCATTAGTAAACAGTTTATTATAAATTATTAAAATATTTTCAGAACATATAAATAAATATTAAATAGTTAAACGGAGGTCAAACGTATCTCACCAGTTTTCCGTAATTTGCGGTAAAATTAAATATTAATATATTTCTCTGTTCTGTGGGATTGGATTTCGAATTCTCTATTGCAATTACAAATGTAAAAGGTTCATCAATATGTTGTGGAACTCCGAATGTTCCCAAGACACAAAGCAGAAATAATATTTTTGTAAAACAACACATTTTGTACTACTACCACTGACTAATAATTTAAAAACAATGGATTAAAACGTTTTAAAGAAATATAATAAAATAAATATGTAATATAATTACAATCGTTTTTGGTGTGAAAGTGAATACAATAATTATAATAATACATTTCAAATCGTATTTATTACTTATTATATTAAAAAGAACATATGGGTGTGTTGTTGTTATGTTCTTTTTGTGTTTCAACTGGTTGTATAAAATCATTGCTTTGCCACTTTTGTTTTGGTCAAGCGCTACTGCTGAGCACAAATTTTGAGTTCGAATCCTAAGACAGGTAGTGCAGTTATTGGGTTTATTTCCAAGAATTTCTCCGCAGCAGTCCGGAGTCAGTATTAGAGAAAATATAGGCCTATTGGCCCTTTTTCTCCATAGGGATGGGCCCTAGCTTAATAATTATATACCTGATCATAAGCAAATGCAAAATATTGATGTTTTTTGCTAGTATGCTATGGGTATTATATGGATATTTTAGCCATGGTATACATAACATGAACACCATAAACAATAAAACAAAAAAAAAAACTGGCTAAAATATGTACTACCACCAAAAACAAAACTCTATCCCAGAAGTGGGAACATAGTGGTATGACTAAGGTTTTTGGATACACATTTGCAGTAGTCAAAATAATAAAGGTATTTAATAAAATTAATAAAAATCTTACCATATCTTCTGGACCTGAACCATGATTCGGATTGCCACTCTCAATTATATAGGTCCGTCCTAGACCAGGAGGCTTGCCTGAATTTCCTCCATTAGGTGAAGGTGTTTTTTTTGGAGCAGCACCCAGACCTATACCGTGTCCCAGACCAGGAGGTTTGCCCGAATTTCCCTCAGCAGCTGAAGGTGGTTTTTCAAGGGTAGTGTCTAGATCCACAGGATGTACTGTGGTTTGAGTTTTCACTAGTATTGCAAAAACGCAAAGAATAAATGTAATTTGAATAATGCAGTTCATTTTGTAACTGCAGCGGTCTTTCGTGTTATAACCAATGTGCCTTTCTTTACTTTGAATCTGAATAATCAGGTATCCACATTTTATATACTTCTAGAGCAAACACAGCTGCTGACAATTATTGTTGTTGAATCAATAACATCTGCATACAAAATACATACATAAAATAATTCGCTAGTAGTGTAATTTGAAGATTTTTTTTTGTTTAGGGTGGGAAATCAACAATTAAATGACTCCTCCCGCTCTGGGCAGAGCGGTAGAGAGCGTAAGACTTCTACTGACTAAAAACCACCCAAGTTCCTTCTTAGCCCTTGTGCCGAAGGCCGCGGTGTCTCTTTCGAACAAACCGCAGCCCCGACGGGAATAACCCCGACCCCGACAAGAAACACAGCCCCGACGGGAAACGCAGCCCCGACGGGAATTTGATGATCTTTTACAGTCTTACTAAACAGTCGAAATAACTAGCCTGCAATGAAAAAGTGGATCGCATTTCCTAGTAAATGATTTTTGAAGATCAAATAATCAGACAATCCATATGAAACACTGGTACTCAGCTGCATCCAGTTAGACTGGAAACTGTCCTTAATGTAGAAGGTAAAAAGTTTGGCAAATGTTGTGGGCTTTGTGGCCAAACGGGGTTTTCTTTTTTGGAGAGTGGCAAATCATCAAATAATCCGTCCCGCTCTGGGCAGAGCGGAAGGGATTGTCAGATTCTACTGATTAAAAACCACCCATGTTCTTTCTTAGCCCGTTGTGTCGAGCCCGCGGTATACCTTTCGAACAACCCGCAGCCCAAGGGCCTGAATTGTTCATCACGACCGATAGTTATTCGATCGACTAATCGTATTATTTTGGCACAAAACTTTCCAAATAGTATTATTTAAATAACCAAATAACTACTTTAAACTGCCTCGTAGGTTCCAAGTGTGGTTGCTAAGCATGAAATCCTGGGTCCGGTTCCCGAAGTCAGACGCTAAAAGTTGTGGGTGTGGGTGGATCTAAGTATTAGCTGTTTTTCGCACGGTCAGTTTTATAAACTCTGTCGTTTTAGCAATCCTAGCAGCCTGTTTTGATCACCTTTTTTTTTCTTTTGTTTTTTAATTGGGACAAACCTGCCACACTATTCCCAAACCACTGTAACTCCTGTTAGCCAGAATCAACAGTGACGACCACAAGAAAAGCGCCGAGACAATGAAGCTCGACGAAGTCCCAGACAAATGATTTAACTGTCTTGGATCCCGCAACGAAATTATTTCCACTTGCTTTGATCCCCTGTTGGCTATATATAATTATCTACTATGGTGTATAATAATAGAGAAGCATTACTGTAAAATATTTATTTTAAATAACCAAACGACGGTATTTATATCCCAAAAGATATATCCAAAAATGCTGCCCAAAGTTACTATTCCACGCGGACAAAGTCGCGGGCACAGTTAGTAGCAAATAATTTAAAATGCGAAATCCGACTTTGAGCTCACGCCAGAAGACGTACAATGAATTGAAATGTAAGACACGAAAGGTCGTTCTAACATAATTTGGTTTTTAATTAGGTATTATTCGGTCTCTTTTTACCTAATTACGGGGTGAGGAATCCCCAGAGGTTGCATCTATTTGCATAATTATCTTTTTTAATTAAAGTGCATGTAAGATATAAAGTGAATTTGACTTCTATGCCGACGACCCCAACATAGTTTGGCAAAGGCTAGGCAGATGATGATGACTCTAACACATTTATTTTGCAATTGGCTATTTGACTATTGTCAAAAATTTACGAAAATGTTATGTTATATATAAAGTTATAAATATAAAGCAAAGCGTTTCCTCACACAAAACATCTCCTAAAAAAAAAAATGTGTATCTACCTACTATCTATAAAATTTCACCTTCATTTAAAAGTAAGTTGTTGAATGTATAAATGTATATTGTTGATATTTATAGATTATGTATTTAGTATAGTGAGTAAAATTTTGTTAAAGTTTAAACGAACGGCTCGCCAGCACTCAGATAAGCCCTGAGAGGCTTTCGATGTGTGGCTTAAACATAATTGGAATAGAAAAAGTTTTTTAGACAATAAAAAAAAAAAAAAAAATATTAAAAAGAACTAACTGAAACAACACGATGTGTGAAAAAAGTAAAGGCCTACTGCCAGTCACCAGACACTCGAGTTTATCAGTAGCCCGAAAAAAAAAACATAAAAAAACCCAACAACATTAGGAATCGAACCTAGGATTTCATGCTCAGTAGCCGCGCTTGCGACACAATTACAGTTAACAACGGCACGTATGGCGCAGTGGCTGAGTGATTGGACTGCTGCGCTGCGAGTCGAGGGTTCGATCCCCGTACGGAACAAATATTTGTATGATCTACAGATAGTTGTTGTTGCCCACGTTTAAAAAAAAAGAAAGGTGACTCCCTGTAATAATTTATGTATCTCATTCAATGACAAATTGTTTATCATTTGAACAGGTGCTTTAGATTAAAAAAAAACAATAAAGGCAGTTTAAAGAAAGCATAATACAATAAAAAGATTAATTAACAATAAATGAATAACAGTATTAATTTAATAGTTTTTGCTGTGCCTTACAGGGTCCATAATTGTACCATAGTTTCAAGACCATTGTAATTTCTTCAGACATTATGGAATGCAAAACAAAGAATACGAATATGTATAAAACTACATACAAAATAAAAACATATTGTTTATTTTAAAACAATGTTACTTATGTTGTTTAGATGTGTTGTTAAGTTGTTAAAGTCCGTTGTACTGTTTAGAAGAACTAAAGGGTCACACACACAGATAAAGAAATCAACTCTCGACTCTCGACTCTCGCGCAAAGGGTTCCGTAGCATCAAACAATAATTATAAAATAGATTAATATTTGAACGTTCATTCATACCTTCATCATCATTTCAGCCAAAAGACGTCCACTGCTGGACATAGGCCTCCCCCAGGCGTCGCCACATTGACCGGTCCCGTGCGTCTCTCATCCAGCGGGTTCCTGCAACCTTGACCAGGTCATCGGTATACCTTATGTATGCAAATAAATTCGGAATATTTTATCAGTCATCGACTTTGAAAAAAAGTATTTTAGAAACCTTTAAATCATTTTTAAAATAGCTGCCGATATACATAATCCTACACACTAGTTCTTTATATTTTTTAATTCATAATAAAATTTTACTTCACTTTTGTGTAGCGGGTCTATAATAGAATAGAATAGAATATGTATTTATTCGCTAATGGACAGCAGCAACACAAAAAAAAATAATCGAAACGCCTGCTCTCTAAATGTTATCAATCTAGGAGTAAAATGACTGTCACATACCGACGTATAGACAAACAAACTGACAGAAATCTATAAGGGTTCAATTTTTTACACG
Source organism: Diarsia dahlii (assembly GCA_949775195.1). Lineage (NCBI taxonomy): Eukaryota > Metazoa > Arthropoda > Insecta > Lepidoptera > Noctuidae > Diarsia > Diarsia dahlii. The sequence continues at coordinate 4,313,002 of OX459210.1, read as the reverse complement.
ACTGCCCCAAAAAAAGAGTGTTAGGTATGTATTAGTCGGGGGACAGTTCGGTGGAACAATTATTTACAGGTCCCCCGACTGCAAGAAAAGTTTTAGTTTTCAGTTTTCCATTTACGGGACCTTGCTCTCATTCATCACTGAAATTGTTTGACTTGTTTTTTCGTTTTTAGTTTTCTTTTAATCACGGCAGGCGTGTTTTTTAATTTTTTTTATTATTTGATTTTTTAGCCATTTGCGAACGGAACTCTGAAAAGAAGACTTTGTTAAATGCATGTATTGTTGTATACAGATGTTTTTGATTCAAAACAAAGTTTGCCAGCAGCTGTATTTACTGTAGAAGTATATAAAATGTGGATAGGTACCTGATTATTTAGATTCAAAGTAAAGTAAGGCATTTTGGTTACGACACTAAAGTCCGCTGCAGTTACAAAATGAATTTCATTATTCAAATAACACTTATTCTTTGCTTTTTTGCAATACTATTGGAAACTCAAGCCCTAGTACATATTGGTCTAGGCTCTGCTCCTAAAAAACCACCTTCGGTAGTTGGAGGAAATTCGGGCAAGCCTCATGGAGGACCGACAATTATTGGGAGTAGCATTCCAAATCATGGTGCATCTTCAGGGAAATATAGGGTAAGATTTTTCAATTTTAAGAAATACCTAAATTGTTTAGACTACTGCAAATGTGTATCCGAATATTTTGTATAATGTCTTTAAATAGTTACAACTGAGCAAATTTAGAAAATTTTACCAAAAAGGAACAAATCCTGACTCCGGGCTACAGATAAATTCTGGGAAAAACCCATTAACACTGCTCATTCTGGGAATCGAACCCAGAACGTTGTGCTCAACACTTGACCATAGCGACCGTATTTGCATTTTTTTTTCAGTTGAAACAATATTTTTTAATTTGTAAATAATACGATTTGAAATATTCAAACTATGCATATTAAATTTTCCGTTTCGGTTTTCCGATACTCGACCTTACGTCGGTTTTGGAATAGATATAATAACAATAATAATAATAAATCCATTTATTTCAGAACATTGTCGTACATGTGAAATCAAATTATCAAATCATATTAGGTACATTAAAAATTAATTACGCGAAAACAATCCATCTTATCCCGCAGGAAAAAGATAAATATTTCTATCTATCTCCTTCTTTTATGAGGTTTATGTGAGGGGGTACTGATGGATGATTCCAGAGAATCTGCTGTGTGTGATGATTGTTGTGTGTCTGGTGTGGTTTCTTGTGTGTGAGGTGTAGGTACTACTAACAAACACAGTGTGTCCCAATACCTTACTGAGAGTCTGCGCCATTCACATTATTCATCTGCATTTTATATTGATATCTATGTATTTATCTAATTACTAGCTTTTGCCAGCGGCTTCGCCCGCGTGAAAATGACGATTTTCCATACAAACTTTCATCCCCTATTTAAATCCCTTAGGGGTTGAATTTCGAAAAATCCTTCCTTATTCCTTGTCTACACTATAAAGGGAACCTCTGTGCAAAATTTCAGCTTTCTAGGTCCAAGAGTTTGGGCTGGGCGTTGATGAGTCAGTCAGTCAGTCAGTCAGTCAGTCAGTCAGGACTTCTCTCTTTATTTATATAGATAGATATATGGAAATAATATGACTAAACGCATACTTGCAACACCACACGCTAGTACTATACTCCTCTCTCATTGGTCAATTTAAAACGAAAGATCAGACGTCCAATCAAATACCATTTCCTTTGAAACCTATCGTCCCGGACTTCCCCCACCCCTAATTAGTCTTACGCATGCATCATTAGCAAATAAATACACGTGCGCGCGCGCTTTCGCGACCGCCATTAAAAGACTCAAAATCAAGCTCATCTGTGAATAAAAATGTGTGTGTGATCTTCATAATTATGAAGATCACAACACATTTTTATCTTTTTATCATTATTTATATTATTTTATCATTATTATCATCTCGTGACGCTTGGTGGAAGTTCGCTGAATCAACCTGTGCTCCTAACTCTTTGCTATCGAATCTTATACCTACAACCGTGAGTACCTATTTTTCCATTCACTGAGTATGGTGCTTGTGTATAAGGATACTTGTTTTTGTAGGATTGAGTCTATTGATATATTCAGCTGGTCTTTGTATCTTTGTAAACTTTTACTTATAAGGTCTGTAGCAATAAAAAAAAGAGAAAAGAGTATTATTTTAATTATTGTATTCACACTACTAACGATTGTATAATTATTACATTTTTATTTTATTATATGTTTTTTTTAACATTACTATAAAATATATTGCTTTCCAAAAATATGATTTCCACTTTGTATCTTGAGAACATTCGGAATTGCAGAACATAATTATTAATGGGTGCTAATTAAACCGGCTTCTTTTTAATAGCATTATTTGCATCAAAAAATCTTCATTGCCTTCTAAATTACTAAGTCAGCCACAATTTAACGAGCATCTAAATAAAACAATCTTAGCCACAAGATATTATTATTATTATTAAAAAACAGTAAACTTCTAAAATATTAACATATGGCATTAAAAAAAATATTCTATTAGCTTCTAATTAATTAACAGTACGTTTAAATTATAAGTCATTCCACATTAACTGAGTATCAAAATTTAACTAAAATTGTCATCAAATGTTATATTATAGCCACTATAGTACGTAGAAACTACTGTCGTGTCATCGATAGGCTTCAGTATAGAAGTCCAGAGTATCGAATGTCTTAATGATCGATATTTATTTACATGTTGTGCTACAAAATTTGTCGACAGAATCGCTGCAAACTTTATTTTTATCGGATTACTAGACAATTGTGAAAACATTTCTGCAAGCAACTCGGAAGTAGCGCTCACCGGCCGCTGCCGCGGCACCACTCGCTTCGCTTGCTCGGCTCGCGCGCGTTTTGTCACTGTTTTAACCTAACCTAACCTATTTCCCTCACTTTACAGTGGACGAATCATACAATCTGCCTGTGACTAGTCAATTAGACAATGGTAAAAACATTTCTGTAACTAGTAGGTATTTTTAACGTAAATAAAAGTAAAAAAAAAAAAAAGAAGTAAATTAAAAGTTGACATTTTAAATATACGTGACTAAATCGTCAGTACGAGAATCGAATGGCGCTCTCTGATTGGTGCAAATGGCCAGTCGCTGTCGTCACGAGCGCTCGTGCCATATCTTGCTGTTGCTATTTTCACGATAAAAGAATGTGACGTAATATTTTACATGCTAAGTTAATAAATGATGTTGTCTATGGTCGCTTCAATTACATTTTTTTGAGGGCCTTGTGGTGAGATTTAAATTCCGTGGCTGAGTTAGTAAATTAGGTGCCTATGTATAAATAACAAGGACAAGGTAATATAATTGTTGATCTTCACTTGACGCTTTCTATAGGATATTTAGTGGGTGTTGTAAAAAAGGCGAATTAGTATAATATAGGCTATATCATTTTCCCGTGGCTTAGTTATAAAATTTGAAGTTTGATCACGTGGCCAAATAAAAAATCTGTGACTCGATTTATTATTTCCCATTATTAATGAACCTTTAACATTTCTAATTGCAATAGAGAGTTAGACATCGGAACCCGCGGAACAGAGAAAATTCAAAAAAACATTAATTTTTGCCGAAAATTACGAAAAACTGGTGAGGTACGTTTCAACTGTTTAATATTATTATGTTCTTAAAATATATTTAATTATTTATAATCTGTTAATTTATACAGTATTTGAAAACTATGTATAAAGGGTCAAATTATTAATTATAAGATATTTTGCCAACACAACAATATTTTTTTGTTGCTTTTTTTATTTCATATTAAACTTTTTAGTAGGATGTGCCAAATAAACGTTTTCTTTCTACTTTCTTTCTAATGTAGGTAGGTAATTTTTAACTGGAATAGAGTTGGAACTGGATATTCACTAGCCTACTTTCGTATGTAACATATACCTAATTACTCTTTTTTTTATTCAAGGATCCCAAACCCGGCTCACCGAAACCACCTGCCTAACTTTTCCGCTTTCCGATGCAGCTGAATACGAGTATTTTACAAGGAGCGGAAAGCAAATAACTAAAATAGAAAAAGTATGCCCTAAAACCAAAACTGAAGAAACCTACTTAGGCGAGGTTGCAGTACTTTGTTTTTATGTACGCACGACCTCACCCCCCGCCCTGCCGCGCGAGCGATATAATGCCTAAATTTTGACTGTTTTTTGCTTCTTGGAGAAAAACTATAAAGAAATTATGCAATATGTTTTCAACATTTACTTCAGAATAAAAAGTTCTATCTATTGATATAACTTTTATATAAATTCATGATGAAATGTCTTAGCAGTACACGGTGATTTAGAGTCATGTTTGATAAAAAAAAAGTATCGAGCCGATCATTCTAAATCGCGTTTCTATCTTTACGATTTACTAGAGAGTATGTTCAATTTTTATGTAATGATTTTTATTTATTAAAAAACTCGTATTTAGTTCGATTTTTATAGGTTCTAAAATCTTTAAAAGTACTGCAACCCCGCCTTAACAAATCAAAGATTTATAAACTACGGCGTGCCCCAGGGTAGTGTACTAGGTCCGTTGTTATTCCTTCGTTATATAAATGATATAGGTACCCTTAACTATAAAACATCCCATGACTCTATTTGCTGATAACTGTACCACAATATATAAAGGAAGAATAATTTTGAAAGATATTAAAATCAAATAAATAATAGTTTGTTTAAATAATAAATCCATAATTATATTATATGTACAAAACAACATTGATAAATTTGACTATTTTTTGTTTTTGTATTATTTTTTTGTATATTTATTTGTTTTTTTTACTTAATTTTTACATTGGTTTTTTTTATTGTGTACACACACATACACAGGCAGACAGACAGGCACATTAAACTTACAACACCCCGTCGTTTTTGCGTCGGGGGTTAATAAATGAATACTTGGAAGATAAATAAAAACTGATTTGATTTTATTAATATTTATATTACTTTTATTAACTGTAAGTAGTTCATTACGATTGTTTACTTATTTTGTATTGCTTAAAATTTGTTTTGTGTCATGTATATTTTATTAAAGATTTAGTACCTACTAAGTAATTAATTGTAATAACAATAGTTTTATATTTACACGAACTTTTTAATAACACCGTGTACTCTTTTACCTATGTGTCACAAGTAAAGATTTTTGAATTTTAATTTGAAGTTCCTTTCATTTATTTAGATAAAAAATAATTATCTTTATTTGGTACATGGGGTACATGTCACATGAATTGTGCTGGACGATTGAACAGTTTGTAAAACTGTGGAACAGATACACAAATGTTTTTTTTTTTCTATAGTTTTATAAATTATATTATTTTCTATATCGATGAAATAATCATTTGCAATGAAATTAATTAAATAAGGGTAAATACAATTAATTGAAACAACACTGCTTTATAATATATATAATACATTTTCTTTAAGATCATCATCACCAACCAAAATACGTCTACTGCTGCACAAAGGACCTACGTCCATGATTGTCCAAACGCAATCAAAGCTGCATTCACACAAAGATTTGCGTCTTCCAGACCTTCACCTTCGGAATCGATCTAAAAGATAGATAACATTAATTATCATTAATGTGACAAGAGCAAAAGATTGATGAGATAACGTTAAATTGCATATTTTTGTCTGCTACAGTGCATTATGCATGTAAGATCATGGACATGGAATTTGCGAAGAATTCCAAATGATATTTTCTCCATGAGTTTCGCTTCTTATCTATAGACGTATTCTAGTCCAGTCAAATTAATAGTTTCACCTCGGAATTTGAGATACCCAGCCACAAATTCGTATAAAGTTGTATTTTGACATCCTAAAAGTTGCCTCAGACATCCTAAAAGTTGCCTCAAAATTCACTTATGGTAGGGTGTCCGCATCTATTAAAAATCTAAGGACAAAGGTCACAAAAATCGTTTTTTGCAAATATCTCGTTTCCTATGGGTTTTTCGCTATTTGTATTTATGATCAATATTGTAGAGAATTAAATTAATTCCCTACAACTTTTGTTTCAAAATGACGATTTCATGTCTAAGTAGTTCAAATTGGTTTGTTTTGTAGTGATCTAGATTCCTTCTAGGCACACCTTATATTGTTTTCCTTTGTCATCACCATCATCAGCCTATAATGTTTTCCTTCACCGTTTTGAGAGCAGTGGTGATGAAATAAATTACACAAACGAACCCACGACTTACTGTTCGTAAGTCGGGGCCGCCAACACTGCGTCACCACTGCTCCCGTTTTCCTTTGTATCTAATGTTTATGTATCAATGTCACGCATACCTGTTATGTGCATGGTTACTAAAATGTCAATTTCGTTGATATGTAATTATTTTGAATTGTAAGTGATTGTGCTGTTAGTGAGCGTATTATATTAATAAATAAATATATAATTGTGAATTTTCTAATGGTTCACTAAGCAGCCTGCACCGGGCCTGCATGATTGATTATGGGCCTTCTCCTCATGGATCCCAGCAGTGGGAACATAATGGGATGACTAAATGTTGCGATACACATTAATTGCAGTAGTTGAAACAATTTTAGGTATTTCTTAAGATTGAAAAATCTCACCTTTAAACCGATTTTTTTTTATAAACGGAGCATCACGCACGATCAACAAGGCATCAGATGCCAGAGGAGCAGTTTTCACTAATATTGCAAAAAAGCAAATAATAAGTGTTATTTGAATAATGAAGTTCATTTTGCAACTAACAACCATTGTGACTTTCTTCAATTTGAATCTAAATACTGAGGTATTCACATTTTATTATACCTAAAAGCTCGGTAAACACAGCTGCTGGCAATTGTTGTTGAATCAATAACACCTGCATACAAAATACATGAATAAAACAAAGTCTTATTTTCAGAGTTCCGATGGTAAAAGACAAAAAAAAAATGGAATTCCTATAGATTTGTTCAGTCAATTTGTTTGTGTATCCGTCGGTCCGTGACAGCCGTTTTACACCGAGATTGACATTTAAGACCCTTACACATTGACATTTGATTGACATTTGAGACCTAGACCATTTGAGATTTAGACTCGCTCCACAAGTGAAGTTAAATTACGAATATTAAGAAATAGCCCTATTTCTCACACATGTACCTGAATAGACTAGTGTGGGATTGTGTTTATCAGCAGCTCTTAAATATTATATCGAGGATCCTTAATTTCATTTTTTTTAAAGTCTCTCTCTCTCTAACACCGGTATCTATAAACTAGTCATAGTGATAACTCAAGCTACAGTACATCTAGAGAGTCCAGGCACTGCTCAAAAAAAACCTTCGCTTGTTGGAGGAAATTTCAGCAAGCCTTATGGTCTAGTCTAGAACTCTAGAACATAGATATAATATTATATTTGGTATATGGTCTAGAACCAAGACGAATCGGTACCTATACATAGTTATTGGGAGTAGCAATCCGTATCACGGTGCATCTCCTTACAAGACCTCACCTTGAATGATCATTATTATTCTCCTGCCCTTATCCCAATTCATTTGGAGTCAGCGCAGCATTGTCTTCTTCATCCATACTTCTCTATTCCTCATCATCTCAGCAGTCACCATCTTGCTGGCCATATCATCCACTAGCTTCTGCCCGCAGCTTCGCCCGCGTGGATGACGGAATCAAAACCGTACAAACTTTCATCCCACATCTATGAGTCGAATCTCGAAAAGTTTTTCTTCATTCTTTGTCTACAAAATAAAGGTAACCTCTGTCCAATATTTTAGATTTATAGCTTCAAGGGTTTGGGCTGGGCGTTGATGAGTCAGTCAGTCAGTTAGGACTTTTCTCTTTTTATTTATAGATTACACAGCCCATTCATCGTTTCTTTGGTCTTCCACTACACCCTCCTCCTCGTTCTAACTCTTATGAAGGATGCAGGTGGTCAGATGGTCTCCCGTATGTAAATGACTTTCGAATTCAATCGCTACATATTGGAAGGCAGGCCGCGTGTGGCTGACAATGCGGGGCAATTAGAATCAACTGGCATTGTGCAGTACCTCTATTGTGGTTGGAAAGAAAATGGCTTTCTTTTCATGTTGAATGTGAATTATTAACTTTCTCATAAAATATACAGAGTGGGAGGAACACCGACGCTAGGTGACTTAAAAAAATAATCTGCAATTGTCCATACAATTTATCCCGTGTAGGTAGTTACTTCTCTTTGGTCATTTCTCACTGCACTTCCTACACTTGCATCGGAGATCATATTTAAGCCTACCCCAACATTGTTAGGAAAAGCTTGGTCTAAAAATATTGTACCAACTTACCTATACGTTTTGTCTGTCGCACTTTTTACGAAAAATAATTAAATTTTTATTTTTATCATGTGGTGTGGTAACGCCATAAAAAGAACCACAATCTTGTTTTTAACCGACTACAATAAAGGAAGGAGGTTCTCAATTCAGTTATGATTTTATGTTTAGGTATTATTACCTTATTGCTCCGTCAATTATGAACCGATTTGAAAAACCGATTGGTCTCAATCATCAAAATCGGTTCAGTGATTTGTTTTTTTTTTTATTCTTGGCATACGTTGACATGGTGGTACCTAATAGTTACAGTGTAGAATGAATACCATAACTCAAACGAGTAAAACAAAAACTTTTTGCGAAAAAAATGTACCTACTTATTCTGTTTTTGTGAAAAATCATTTTTTTTTTAAATTTTGAACAATATCACCACTTGCACCCGCCTGACAACATCATTTGAACTCGAACACCAAAAAGCAATATGCCCATACTAAAGGCGCCGCGCTGTTTAAAAAAAAAAGCAAAGAAAAAAAAACAACTGCAGTATTTGTCCTCGCATCCTTTCCTGGCGATTGTTTGTGATCAGACAAATGGATTGCTTGCTTGATTACTTGCTGCAAAACGTGGCAAGAATGGAAAATGCATGCAACTAGGACAACAACGGTGACTGCTGAATATTTGTTGCTAGGCAGAGAGGATTGCCGCTTTTTAAAAAGCATAGTAAACTTTCATAATTATGGGTTGACGTCGAAGTTTTACTGTAATCTACTGCTAGAGCCAACTTCTGTCTATAAAAGAAGTTATAACTCGGCATTATGCGTGATGTTTTGGAATAAATACAGGCTACTCTTTTGACTACCCGACTGCGGCGTAGCCCAAAAGAAGTGTTATGTGTTTGACCTGTATTAATCCTTTTTAGGGTTCCGTAGTCAACTAGGAACCCTTATAGTTTCGCCATGTCTGTCTGTCCGTCCGTCCGTCCGTCCGACCGTCCTCGCTTAATCTCTGTGACCGTTAGCACTAGAAAGTTGAAATTTGGTACCAATATGTGTATCAATCACGTCGACAAAGTGGTAAAATAAAAATTGGAAAAAAATGTTTTATTAGGGTAACGTACCCTATACCTATGTAATGTGGGAAGCGATTTTTTTTTAAATTTCAACCCTAACGTGTGATATATTGTTGGAAAGGTATTTAAAAATGAATAGGGGTTTACTAAAATCATTTTTTGATAATGTCAATAATTTCGGAAATAATCGCACCAAAAGTAAAAAACAATGTGTCCCCCCCCCTCTAACTTTTGAACCATAAGTTTAGAAAATATGAAAAAAATCAGAAAAGTAGAACTTTATAAGGACTTTCTAGGAAAATCATTTTGAACTTGGATGGAAACAACAGATGGATACAGCAAATAACCAATATAATTTGGTCCCTGAATCGTATGAGCGCCTATATAATCCAGAGGTCAAGTTTCATTGGCCCGTAGAAGAAATTGTATAAATTATAGCATACCGTTTTGGTACGGAACCCTTCATGTGCGAGTCCGACTCGCACTTGGCCAGTTTTTTAATTAATACGCAAGATGATCGCAAGTGAAGCGACCTCATGCAGCTGACTGCTGAACATGAGGTAGGTATTGGCTTTGATTCGCGGGTCGGACGAAGTGTTTGCGTTTTTCCATCAGGATTTTTTTAGTAGCAGCCACGGTGTCCGGATTTGTGTCCGGAGGAAGGCAGATGGCTCGCTCCCTATTACATGTGACTTAAAAATAACTGGTAATTTGTGGGTGTACTATGAGACACTCCTCTGCGTGACTCTTCAGAGATTACAGGCGTGATGTTATGTTATGAAACAAATAAAGAAGATTTTTCTTTAGATATTTTTTTCTTTGATTTAAAAGGTAGATTTTATCAAATCTCTGTTCAGATACCCGTCTGTTCATAGTCCCCATGAGTATAATTAATATAATATCTCAAACAGACAAACTGCCTGACTAGCACCAAAACCTTAGGAAATACATCTGAATAGCTTCGAATCTGGTCTGTCGTCTGAAAAGCGACGAATATTCTGCAGACACGTGCGTTAGCTCAACCGGGCGCATGCATGTCCCAGATGCATCTATTTATTGCCCAGCTTCAAATAGTCCTTTAGAAATCATATTAGTACACTGCTTGTCATGGTAATAGTACATCGATAGCGGTCGATTCAGGAGGGAATCAAATGAGAGAATGGAAATTTTCAGAGCTCATTGAGATTTCGCCGGCAAATTATTATAAGTAGGTAGGTATTAGTTTTGAGGGGATCGAAAAAAAAATGATAAAATAATATTGGCATGCGTGGACAATTGACAGAAAATTGTAATTTATCAGATAGATAAATTGACTAAAGTCATTCGTGACGTTCACCCAACCGCCCCCTGACTGCCCCGTTGGTTTCATCGCAAGTGCGGGTCCTTTGGTTCGATTTTCGGGTCAAGCAAAAAGTTTTATTGGATTTTTTTTTAATAACTTATAGTTTGTAAGGTGACGGTATAATACCCTCGTGAAAGCATACTAAGTCGTTAGTTTCATGCCTTGATACTTTCACGATCTTATAGGATTGCCGTCGTAGACTCGGGTCTCTCATGTGAGTCTAGTGCGGGTTTCATCATCAGGTTCCAGCAATGCACTGCTGGAAATAGACCTCTTCAATGTCACATCAATCAGCTTAATTCTTAGTGACTCTCATCCAGTTGCTACCAGCCACCCCGCAAAGATTCTAGAAGGTTCTAGAAAACATGCAGAGAATACTTAGCGGAAGAAATGGACCATGCAAATTGCCTAGCTTTTAACACGACGCTCACAAAACATGAGATTCATGGAAAATTCATCGTCATCTGTTTTGCATGCATCTATTTGCGACGATTCGTGCATACTAGGATGGCGCCAATAATGTGCCTTAGATATCCGAGATTGACGATAATGTTGAAACTACAATTGGAACTGTGAGTAAAATGTGGCTGTTGTACTTAACTTAATCGCAAAAGTGAGTGAGATAACAAAGGGGTGTTATTTAACTGATTAGCATAGTATTCATATTATAGTGAGCAGAAAAATATAATCTGCCAGCAGAAACAGCTAATTGGTCAGCAACTCATGGCCAGCAAACATTTCAATATCAATCAGCAATTTATGTCATTCTGGATGGCTGGCATTATTTTTGTTCAGCATATTAATTATATAAGCTGCAATAAGTTGCTCCTGTTTAATAAAATTTTGGTAAGCACTCAGAGGGTAAGCAAAAAAACATTTTGAGCAGCATATAACTACCGGCATGCTGTAATATTGCGACCAATTTCGATGTAGCACTCGCCGGCCGCTGCCGCGGCACCGCTCGCTCCGCTCGCTCGGCTCGCGCGTAGCTGGTCACAGTTCTAACCTAACCGACCACTTTTAACGTACATTGCCGATTTTCGCAATCCAATTAGTTATTTTGCTCACCATGTTTTAAATATGCATACCAATCAAACAAACTGCATGGAATGTTTTCTCTGCTGATCGATCATGAAATCTTGCTGATCAAGTAGTAATTTTGCCGACCAAGTGGGTAGTTATTTTGCAGACTGAATGTTTATTATGCAAACTCATGTTATTTTAAGCTGCCTAATTAAGATTTAATTTTTGACCATTGTCAAAATTATTTGCGGAACAAGGATTGTTGCCTGATTGTTTTAATTGCAAACAAAATCTTTGTATGCCGACCAAATTATTTAAATGCTGTTTTTTTTTGGCTTACCAAATTTTATAATTGCTAAAGCAATTAATTACTTCCCATAACAAAGAAACGGACAAACATGCTCATATACTCTTAAATACACATACCTACAGGTCAAATACATAACCCTACTTTTGGGTTGGGGCGAAGGCGGGTAAAGATGTTACTTAATATCGTATAATCACCTTTTTTTTTGGAGGCTAAGATAATATTATCAAAGGACTCAAATATAAATATAAAAATACAGAAATTTATTTCCGTAAAACAATATTTCTTACATTAGTTGATGATTGGAGCCTCCTTTTAAGCAAATAATGCCTGTAGTAGGAGACTTCAGACTCCAGAGGACTCGTCCCACTCTGGGCAGAGCGGTAGAGAGTGTCTGACTTCTACTGACTAAAAACCACCCACGTTCCTTCTAAGCCATTTGTGTCAGGCTTCTCTTTCGAACAACCCGAAGCCCCGACGGGCGTCGCCCCTTGCGGGCCCCTGCCTGCAGTGTTGCCTTAGGTGACTGATGGGGTCTGGTCGTGGGTTAAGCAGTACGAACCATCCGCTGTTCACGACAATCTGATGTTCTAAATGAAAATAAAAATAAAAACTAAATATATATATGAATGCGAAATGCGCGCGCCTTATGGTTTGGTCTTGCAATCAGCTTCAACGCACCGTTTGTGTCAGCTTTTGTACAGGCTCATTTTAAATCAACGGTCATTCTTCTAAAATCAGTACGGATTTTAGAAGATTTTTGTTACTTCTAAGACGTGCCGTTTTCCTTCACCGTTTTGAGAGCAGTGGTGATGAAATAAACTACACAAAAAAATGCACCTGTCTGGCTTCGAACCCATGACTAACTGTTCGTAAAGAAAGGACGACTCGTGCAGCTATCATTATTAAGCCACGAGCAAGAATACCAATAAATTCAAATTCACCTAGCTATTCTCTCCCTAGCTATCACCAATTATTCACCACCAGTGGTGATTACTCACTACACATCAAACTGCATCTTGCATGTTTAAAAACTTCATTACGAAATGGCCCCAAACGGGTTTCATATAGATTGCACGTGGGTCGTCGGAATTGGAATTTAATATTAATAAGAAAATGCATCGCTGTCATAGTTTTCGACTTTGTTTTTCTGTGACAAACTGTGGTGAATATTTAATGGGACGCTGGGACTGAATCACCGAAATTAGTTTGGTTTTACTTCTCTTGTCTTATCCTGTTTTTAGGGTTCCGTGACCGTACCTCAAAAGGAAAAAAAGGAACCCTTATAGGATCACTCGTGTGTCTGTCTGTCAGACTATTCTCCCCCATTATCTCTAAAACTACTGAGCCTAAAATTCTGAAAAAAAAAATACAGAAAATAGTTTAACACTAAAAGAAAAAAACCTATAAGAAGTCTAAGTACGGAACCCTATATAAGTGCAAGACCGACTTGCACTTGGCCAGTTTTTTTTCTTGGTGGAGACTGACTTCTGCTTAACCGGGCAAATCTGTAATATACTTTGATAAATGAATGGTACTCAACTACATCCGGCTAGACTTGAAGTCGATCCCAAAAAGGTTTGGGAAAAAGCTAGGCAGCTAATATTATTTTCTCGCGCCTATTCCAGTACGTTCATCAGAAAGTTTTTCTTAAATACTTCTAAATCATTTGTATATTATTATATTGTAATTACGAATGTATGTAACGTCAAGCATTTTCAAACATTGTCGCACAACGTTCTTTGTACCCAGAATAAATTAACTTTGAATATATTGACTTTTGTAAATGTTTAACAAGAATTAACTGGCTTAAGTATTAAAACAAATAGTATTTACAACGTGTTACATTGCACATCGAAATAGGTAAAATAACAAGTTTAAAAATCTAAAACCCGACTACGAATAAAATATTGGTTTGTTATTTACCTAATACGAGTAAATAAAACAGACTAGACCGCGAGAATGATTGACCGCAATCTTAACTTATATATTGACTAAAACTATAATATGATATACATATTGTAATGTGCTCGCCAAGACCTTTCATTTGATACCAAACATGTTATGATTATCTCAATTTAATATTTTTTGAGTTAAGTTTTTGACATTTAAATTCCGTCATAAAAAGAATTTATAAAAATTATAGCCTATGTCAGCCGGGCTATTCTTACGAATCTATTGCCATCTCATTTATTATAATCCGTTAAGTAGTTTAGGCGCTACGGTGGAACATACATACATACTTGCGAACGTACATACATACATAGACTGCCAAAATCATTACCCTTCCTTTTGGCTTCCCCGTAGTCGGGTAAAAATATCTGTTGTACCATAATTACATGGGTTGAGTAGGTATTGAAATTTTGTACCAAACAGCTTTTTTAGGCTACCACGCTGCGTGCCAGACCACCTAGTGGTCACAAACGCGACTGCTGACCTTGATGTCCTCGGTTCGATTCCCGGCCCGAGCAAAGTGTTGTTTTGGACTTTTCCATCGGGAATTTCTCATAAGCAGCCACCATGTTTGGATTTGTGCCCAGTTTATGTCAATACGCTCGCCCTAATGCATGGGGTTTAAATATAACTGGCGAAATCATCATCTGCCTAGCCTTTTCCCAACTATATTGGGGTCGGCTTCCAGTCTAACCGGATGCAGCTGAATACCAGTATTTTACATGGAGCGACTGCCTATCTGACCTCCACAACCCAGTTAAAACTAGGTAATACAATACCCTTTGGTAAGACTGGAGGTCAGAATTTCAGGTCACTGACTACCTGTAACGACTGCCAAAGATCTATATATATGGCAGCCGGGACCAACAGCTTAAGGTGCTTTCCGAGGCACGGAGGAAACTCGGTATGTCGGGCGGTCACCCATCCACAGACCGACCTAGGCAAGCACAGCTTTACCTAAAGATCGACGAAATGTGGGTGTACTATTATGTACAACTCTGTCTAACCCTTCGAGGATTACAAGCGTGAAGTTGTCTACTGATGTTGTTGTTGTTTGTTTTGCGATTTCAATGATAGTCTATGGATAAAGTTGTTCAGTTTAATAGTCTGAATCACACCCTGAAATATGACCAAACTTTTAATTCTGGTACACGCTTTATAGGTACTTAATCACACCACAGCTAATCGGCGCGATGCTCCACTGAATCCTCGTCTAGACTGACCTTCCGCCCCAAAAAGATGGTTGGTGGAACAGATTCAATGCGTAAGGATTGAGGACAGGGTTTGATGGCAGCTCGAGAACTCAAACTCACAGCATTTATTTCAATTAAACCATTACAATGTGCATCTGGATCGAGGGCCCATTTTTTGAACCCTTGCGAAACGAAATAAGACTTATAAGGGAATTCCTAACCCACAAAACAAAACGAAGACATTAATGGTACACATTTTTTTATTGCGAATTAAATAAATAGTGACCTAAATGCTTATAGTTTACGAATTATGGAGTCACACTTTTTTCCATGTAGGAGTTTTTTCTTAATTTTCATTATGTATCACTCTAAAATCTGTAGTGAGAGGTTATTTGAACAATTGTGCAATCAATTGTTTTCACTGAAGCGTAAAATTATGGCGTTTTAAGGTTCATGATAGCCTGAAGTAGTTATATTCTGATATGGTTTTTTTTGAATCGGAACATATTTCCAAGTTTGGGGACATCACTTACAGTATTCATACATTGCTGTTAGTAACTGAAGTTATGTTTTCAGAAAACTTGTAAAGTTCTCTGTGATCTTTGATTCTTCTCAGGTTCAATATTATATCTCAATAAAATATCTTTCATTTTCTCTTTATGTTCTTTCTAAAATACATCAAAATCTTTGAAGATAGGCCACTATTTAGAAAACATATCCGTTTGTTCTCACTGGAAGCTTCACAATTCCATTTCTGTTAACAGCAATGTCGACTTCCCCCACAAACCTACGCTGGTAAGCTAGATATGTATTTGCACATCCACCCCAAGACTATCAACCAGACGACAAACGAGAAAACGGTGGCTATCGCTGGTCCAGGGTCTAAGTGAATGGCTTTAGTTCCCAGAGTCATGGTCCTAACAGCCACATGCCTTCGAAACAACGTTGCAGACGAAGTAGAAACAAATGATCAGGACCACCGCTGATCCGACCACCGTCAGGAACTGATGCAAGTTGAAATTTAACCCGCAGCCAGCGGTTTCTATTTTCGTAACCATGATTAGGAGCTCTTTATTTTCCTTATTTTTTTACTCAAATTCAAGTTTGGCAATTTCTATGTGCTTTGAAAATACTTGCACATCCAGCTCATAACAATCAGTAAAGAGACGAAAGCGAAGGCAATCAGGAGCACTTGTAGAACATCAACGTTATAGCATGAAACTAACTGGGCCTCTTTGGCCATATCTTCATTTACCAGCGGTTATATGGCAGACCACGAGGAACAAGAGTACCAATATCACAACGGAACCTACAACCATGAGAAGCTGGTTCAAGTTGAAAGTTAGTCCACAATCAGTAGCTGCTCTGGCCATTTTTCAACCACTAACGCCAACCATTGTTCTGAATCATGGTACTTCTTACCTTTTACTCCAACATTTTACAAAGGTATTTTTTGTTATTTATTAAATTTTAATCAATTTTTTTCACTATTTTTTGAACGACAGATTGGTTTTTGACGTTTTTGATAGAAAAGAAAAAAGTTTGACAGTTCTTCCTCTTTGATTGACATTCAAAGAGTTTTTGCTTAAAAACTAACACCCGTATTTAAAAACAAGTCAAAGTAATTACTTGGACTTAAGCACAGGACTTGTGCAATTTTTTTTATGCATTGGGCAAGAATTTAAACGAAGTTAGAACCGTCAATGAAAGCAAACCTAAGACCTAACCTTTGATAGTTTTAACATCAAGGAATTACTAAACTACAGAGAAAAAATCGTATCAACAATAGGGGATCGGACTGGGTCAAAATAATATGATTCTGTTTAGTCCGTCAGTTAGATTATCGAAAAATATTGAATACGTGTTTTTTGTTTTATCAAATCAATAAAAATTGACGAAGCTATAGCGCGTCAAAGATCATGGAGTGGGGCTTGAAACGTCACTTGAGCGTACAAAATGTACTATCATATGACGTCACACGAGTTTTCAAAGCACTGTATCGTCTTCATTTTTTGTTTACGTGAAAAAAGAAAAAATATGTAGTCAATATTTTTTGGAAATCTATCTGACGGACTAATTAGTTTTTTTTTTGTCCGATCCCATACTACATTTACTCAAGTAATTACTATGACTTGTAAATACGGGTGTTAGTGTGTATATCCAGAAATAATTGAAGTAGATTTGAGCGGTCGGAACGCTGGAGTCATGGGGTCCAAATGCGCGTTTCCTTTTAACGAAATTTCTCGCCAACTGGTTGTCACTTCGTGGGACCAGATTTTGCTGGTTCTTTGATTGCCCGAAGAATTGGCATGGCCATTCAACGTGTCAATGCTGCCAGTCTACTGGGCACGTTTCCAGATGACATCGTGTTGTTTGTTTAGTTTGTTTATTTTACGTAAATTAGTCCAATCCAATCAAGTCCAATTTTTAGTTTAAATTACCTATACTAAAAGTTAAATTGCATTACAACTCGAAATAATTAATAAATAAATACTGATATTTTGGTAACACAAACATTTATTCAGTTTAATTAAAAATAAATAAGTTGCTGAAACAAAATACAAAATCTAACTTTGTACACAACAAAATTGAAGATCTTTCCCTAATACTAAATCTACGTCAGGCTTCCAGTTTTGTTTTCCTGTAAAAGAAACAAATAAAATGAGATAAATAAAAATATTTCATCATCATCATCAACAGCCTATTAATGTTCCGACTGCTGGGACTCAGGCCTCTTCTCTTTGAGAGGGAATGGACAATAATAATCTACCACGCGGCCCAGTGCGGATTGATAGATGTCACCAGTCTTCGAATTTTTGGTTCTAGGACATGCCGGTTTCCTCACGATGTTTTTTTTCACCGTTTTTGAGAATTACACAATGTAATGTGCCTGCCTGGGTTTGAACTCACGACTTCCTGTTCGTAAGTCGGGGCCGCCACCACTGTGCCATCACTGCTCTCAAAATTATTTCTTACACGATGTATTTATGAGGTTTAGGTATTATCACAAGCCCAAGCTCTGCTTAGCTTGGGACTAGATGGCGTTGTGTGATAGTTGTGGAATATTATTATTATTATTTTTATCATCGGCACGATTCTTGAGCGCTGGCGCAAAAGTGAGTTATTGGGTCCCTTTGGTGCTATGAAGTGAGACGCGGGGCGTGGAAAGAGCAGTGATTGGCCCGTAGCGCATCGCGTCATAGCCGTCACTCGGGATTTGTTTTTTACTCCTGCTGCACTTCCCTCACGACCAATAAATAATAAACGGGTGTGCGTTTCATTTGTCATAAAGTGTACGATGCGCACAGCGATCCCTACTCTTCCGCCGAACGCTCAAAAACCGTGCCGGGTATTATATCTAAGCGCACTTTTACTTTTGCATGTATGAGCAATTCGAGCAATCACAAAAGATTGCAAGCTGCGGAGAATGAAGTCCTGTGTTTGATTCCCATCTTTCGGTTCCGAACTTCTCTGAAGCAGCCACGGAGTTCGGTTTGTACCAGGTTGCTGACAATAAGCTCGCCCCATACTACAGTACGATCAAATTATCTTGACAGGTCTGAACATAGGCTTTGCGAACTATTACGCATGTAAACTTGTGAAGAAAACTGTTATTGCCTGATAAACCAATACCTATACGATTAGAAAATATCTAATATATACAGCGAGAAATACAAATAAAATAAATATCAAAACACTTTTAGACATTAGTTGTAACAAAATAACCTGCACGAAGTTCGGACCTGCCAAGATAATTTGATTGCACTGTACATGGGACTCATAATAATAAAACTATAACTTATAACTAGCGAAATATACACCTCAGGCAGGTTAGGCAATAGTTATTATATTACATTTGCGTCACAATCACACCTGTCATCCCTCCCCGAAGAACCTTTTAGGGGTGGGTAATCATCAAATGACTTCTCTCCCGCTCTGGGCTAAGGGGTAGGGAGTGTCAGACTTCTACTAACTAAAAACCACCCATGTTCCTTCTTAGCCCTTTGTGTCGAGGCCGCGGTATCTCTTTAAAACAACTCGCAGCCCCCCGAAGAACCCTTCGGGGATGACAGGCAGGCATATTTGTGGTGTTATGATAACTAGTAAAATGCGTGTACGTATTTTTCTTTATTCCCTTTGCGACCTTCTGTAGGCGTGTTCTTATTTTGGGCTACTTATGTACAAAACTAAAGAAAATCCCAACACCACTTACTTTACTGTTACCATTAGCATGAGTCAACCCACTGCTGGTCATTCCATATTTTTCGATCCAGAACAACTTACTTTATTTATTATTTACACCATCGCTACCAGACTGGCCTGTTGGACTAGTGGTTAGTGACCCTAACTGCTATGCCGGAGGTCGTGGGTTCGATTCCCACCCAGGACAAATGTTTGTGTGATCAGCACGATCATTTGTTCTGTGTCTGGGTGTAATTTATCTATAATATGTATGTATTTAGAAATATATAAGTATGTTTATCAGTTGTCTAGTACCCATAACACAAGCTCTGCTTAGCTTGGGACTAGATGGCGTTGTGTGATAGTTGTGGAATATTATTATTATTATTAATAATAATATTTTAGTAAGGTCATTATAATATATACAAGTCCGTCGGTTATTCCGCCTTTATTGTGTTAGTTTCGGTTTCCACTAAACAGGAGAATAGTGGACCAGAGCGAAGTGGTCTGGTAATGGAGCAACTTAGTTTAAATATATATTGCTCAGCTGTGACTGGTCGAATCTGACCGCTCCACTCATCCCGCTTTGGACACCTGGAGTGCGATTCACTAAGGCACAACATCTTTACAACCAAGAAATCATCGTTGAAACACAGCCGAAAACAGCGTGTTTCAACGATGATTTCTTGGTTGTAAAGATGTTGTGCCTTAGTGAATCACACAGCTGGTCAACCATGGAGACGCTTCAGCGGCTGCAGATAACGGTGGTATGTAGGTACTCTTTTTTTTTTATTTTTTATTATAAATGGGCTTGCTCTTGACTTCAATCTTGCCTTAGGGGCAGAGATGATGTCGACGATGGAACGAGCTTACCCAGTAGAAGCCTGTTTACTCGCGACTTAAACAGATTAGGGTTATATGAACTCGGAAAAACCGACGAAGACAGGGAATTCCACTCCTTGGCTGTGCGCATAATAAAGGACCCAGCAAAGCGCTTCGTTCGAATGTGTGCAATGTCGACAGGTACCTCTTCATACAAATCAAGAGTGACACTGGTTACTCCCAGTCACGTAGTTGAAGAAACTGATGGGTTCAAAGATACTGCCGCTGTAAATGGCGATTCAGTGCTTTCTGGCATAAGCTGTATTTTTGAAAAAATATGCTCACCTTTATTTTTGTTCATATTTACACTAAACTAAATTCCCACCACCCACCATTTTAAAGGTTAATCAAACGAAAATGACATTTATTACCAAGTTTAATAAGATCCAAATATATACATTCCCAGTCTATTCAATCATATTATTATAATTAAATGTATCAGTTAGCGAAATACAGCCAACGTCTTCTTGAAATTTAGTTTTTAGCAATTTCGCAATCACAATAATTTTCAGTACAATACGGTTACATGGCTAAATATTAGTGTCACGCATAAATCTAAGATTAGCAGTGACACAAGAATCAGAGTTGAGAATATTAAATACTCAACTCTCGGTGTGCTCAAAATTGAGCTAATTGAAAATGACTACTTTCGATTAAATACGAAATCTTTGGTTATATAGTGCAGTGTATTAAAACTACCAGAGAAAAGGGGAAAAGATTGAGACGCAGCGCAAGAATAAATAAAAGATGTGAGCTTAATGAATTTTTGTGGTATGAGATCGTGATACGAGGATTACAAAAGAACTATAAAAGGTAGAAAAAGGCAGGAACCAATAACAGCTCAATCTCACACCACTAACGTAAAAATTGGTTCTGATCAAACTGAGGGCGAATCTCTAACGGGATGCGGAAAGAAAATCGTTTGCGTCAGTTGTGTCAACAAACTCTTGTGGCCCTTCCATACGACCTCAAATTTAATTTACCGGTCGCATGCCTTCCTAATTCGTAAACCTTACAACAATCGATGGACCCAGTCGCGTATCGCATTTGCCCGCGATATTCGCTTCATTAAGACCAGAAAGAGTAAGTGTAAAAGTAAACATAGATTGTATTCTTGCGCTGCAAATGAAATGCAAAGAAATAGGAAAGCATACATTAATAGACCCCCAGAACACCAAAAACTGTGCGTATTTACTGAGCCTTGTTCTTCTTGAGATGTCTTAGACGGCTGTTCTCCATGGACCGGGTTACCAGCCAGTTTGTGAAGGAGAAAGAAAGGCCTTGCAGGAATCGGATGAAGTGGATGAAGAAACCATGGGGAAGGTAGCCAGTTGTCCTGTCAACAACGCCAACGAGGCCGATAGCAGACTTGACGTACTCTTCAGCGGTAGGAGCAAAGAAAGAGCTCCGGCGAATGCCAGACATGTTCGAGCAGACGAAACCAGGCATTACGCTTTGGATAATAATGCCTTGTTTAGTGTATTCGATCTGCAAGCCTTCGGTGAACTTGTCGACGTAAGCCTGTAGGAGAAAAGGTTATTGAATATTTACAATTTTGTAATAATAAAATATTTGTAATTTTCTGCAGACACAAATGACACACCATAATCATTATCTTTAGTGTTTCTAAGCATTGTTAATGCATTAAAATATTTGAACTCCTCAAAGAAGTATTTAAAGTCCTTAAGATTCATTATGTAAAAGATTTTCCGTAAAAATTCAATTTTACTTTATCACTGTATCCACATATGCACATAAAATCATAATAATACTAGTAGAAAATGGCAGAGAACTTTTACATCTAGACAAGCAATAGTAGTTAGGTCTCTGGAGATACAAGATGAAATATTGGTCGTGTTTGTTGCTTGTTCATTCTTTACTGATCTCTTTGTATGGGTTATTGCAAAGTCTGTATGTTGAAACCATTTCTTGGTATTCTATAGTTAAAGGCAAGTTGACAAGTTGGATTGCATGACCAGCAAATGAATTTGAAAAATTACAATTAGAAGCATATTTTTTAATTATTCGTTGTTGATTGATTTGTCGCTATGTAACTTCGTAGAGGTCGTTATTCGAAAAAAAAAAAAGTTAACTAATAACCTTTGATTTTGATAAAGATATTTGACCTAAAATAGTCCTCATCTTCATCTTCATATAAAATCTTACCTTAGTAGCAGCATACACAGTCAGCATGGGGCTAGGGATCATGGATGAAGCGGATCCTATATTGATGACGACTCCCTTGTTCCTGGCTATCATGCCAGGCATAACCAGCTTGCTGACCCGAGTCACGGAGACGATGTTAGCCTTGATCAACGAAGTGATGAGGGTGTCCCTGTTGGACAATAGAAGATTTTGTAGTATTTGAAACAAAGGGGGTTGAACTTTTTTGTATTTCCATAATACAAAAAAGTTGAACTTTTTTGTATGGAAGCTGGCATATCGACCCCTATCGAAATCACGGCCCACGATGGAATTGTTATGTGCTCAAGGACACATAGACGAACAAAAAATGTGACATGGAACCCCAAAGTGTCACGGTTATCGAGATATTTGAAGGTAAAGATCGACATATTATAATGAGTAAATCACCTTTGATAGGAAAATGTTTTTGTTTGTTTTAGGAATTTTTCAATAGGGCTGCTATTGATAAAATCCTAAAACTGGAGCAGTGGACGTCCTTCGACTGAAATGATCATGATGAGCTGATTGGATTTGTGTCCTGACTGCAATAGGCTAGCCTATACCTATCGCTATTACCTGATGCCAGAATGCCTGGACCACGTCGAGTTCACCTAGTTGTAGGGGTTATGTCTAGTTCATATTTTTATTTTCGTTTCAGAATTAGGCAGAACGTTTTGTTCTGTGGGTGACAAGAACACCAAGATGTAGAACGTTTCGAAAAACTGATTAAAAATCTAATGAAAAAGTTACCCGATGTAACAAGAAGCTTCTGACAAACACAAACAGTTTCTGAAAAAGCGCCAGATTTTTAAGCGTTCACATAGAAATTATTTAATGATTTTTACAATAAACTTCTGTTAACCGATAACCGACTTCGCCTAGTTTAAAACGTAATTCCCCTTTGTAATAACGCCAGATTTTTAAGCATTCACATAGAAATTATTTAATGATTTTTACAATAAACTTCTGTTAACCGATAACCGACTTCGCCTAGTTTAAAACGTAATTCCCCTTTGTAATAAAAACGAGGTCTTTCTAAAACCTTTTTACCGAAATAAATACCATATAAACAATTTCTGGAATAATTTCTTTCACGCGAGAGCTCTTGAATATTCGCGGTTCTGAAGTATTTATAATTTTAAACTCAATGTCAAATGTTTTGTATGTATTTTTGGGTCAATAAGGTCGTTTTGCTTTAAAGGTTAATTTTAATTTACTTGCTTTTAAGCCAGTTTCTTTTTGTGTTTAATAATAAACATGGCTATAAAAGGTTTCATTTTTTTAAGTTCGTAAATTGGAGGTGAATTTTATAATGAGCGAAGTTATATTTTTTCCCCTTGACTTGCATTAAAATAGCGATAAAAGCATTGGTTTGTAGCATGGTACCTATGAGGATTTGTGTCGATTTTATTTTTATGCTTAACCTGTAGCTGATAACCTAACACAGATTAGTTACAGAAATATCGATGTACACACGGCTACACATCAAGCTATACAAAACCAGTTAATCTTGGCCTCACTTTACTAGATCTTTTCGCACATTGAACGATCAGATTATACTGGTTTTGTATAGCTTGATGTGTAGCCGTGTGTACAGTAACAGAGATTGGCTCTGCCTTGACTGGCCTAGTGGAGGCAAGTGCTATTGCAAAATATAAGATTCGTCTGTTCAATACCCAGATAGGGCAATGATTTCGGATGTTTCCATCAAGTATTTTTAGCAGCCTTAAAACACAACTGGCGAAATATAGGTGAACTATTAGGTACGCCACGCCTCTGCATAACCCTTTAGATATAACTGCGTGCTGACTGATGTTATGTCACAAAATAAGTAGCCCATCTCAATATGCACCTACCAGCTAAATACATTATCAGGTTATCACCGTACTTTAGCGTAGGTATATAGCGTAGAAGCCATCTGATGCGCCGATTAAGCTCAAGCCATTAACTCTAACATCATGGCTTGGTGCTATACTAACTCTGTAGAGAAACTATGTAGGGGAAGGTGTAATAGTCTCCTGGGATAGTTGTAGTAGTGAGAATATTACTGTACTATTTAGTATCCAGGTGACTATATTTCCCGTCCGCTGCGGGTTGTTCACAAGAGAAACCGCGGCCTCGACATAAAGGGCTAAGAAGGAATACGGGTGGTTTTTAGTCAGTAGAAATCTGACACTCCCTTTTGCTCTGCCCAAGAGCGGGAGGGGTTATTTGATGATTTTCGACCCACCAAAGAAAAAAGGAGACTATATTTGGCGTGGAAACGCCAGAGTAAAGAGTGCGTGTGTGTTTGATTCCCACACAGAACCTACGGCTTGGCAGAATGAGGGTCACACCACGAGAATCATCCTCTCATCTTCATTATCAGACTTTCAGGCCACTGACCACCTGTAACGACTGTCGAAGATCTATATATGGCAGCCGGGATCACCGGGTCAACGTGTTTTTCGAGGCACGAGGAAACTTGGTACGTAATGCGTGGTCATCCATCCATGGACCAACCTCTAAGCAAGCACATCTTAAATATCGACCCAAGCGGTAGTTACCTATTATGAAGCTACGAGCCGAGGTCGTGCCACTAGACTATCTCTGCAAAAAATATGAATATATCGCAATCGTCTTGAGTTTTCTGTTATTTTTTTGCTTATTATGAGCTAATTATGCCATTGTCACCGATAGCTTGTAACTTTAAAATAAAAAAAAATTACACTCAATCACCAATTGTTTTTTTTTTTGTCGGGTTCGGGAAATCATCTAATGACTCCTCCCGCTCTGGGTAGAGCGGTAGGGAGTGTCAGACTTCTACTGACTAAAATCCACCCAAGTTCGTTCCCCTTTGTGTCGAGGCCGCGGTATCTCTTTCGAACAACTTGCAGTCTCGACGGGACGCCTGCCTAGCCTATTTCCGTAACTATGGTGGGGTTGGCTTCCAGTCTAACCGGATGCAGGTAGGTATCAGTATTTTACAAAAAGCGACTGTCTATATCTGACTGAAATTTCCACCTGCATTTCCTTTCAATATAGTGAAACGCCACACGTCAGATCCAAACCAAATTCTACGCCAAATCAAATCTACCGCGCTGTCAAAAATAATCTTATACGAGTACCAATATCGTAGAATATTTCAATCTTGCACCTATAAAGCACCTGCCGTCGAGAAATCGAGCGGGTGCATTCACTTCACAAATGTTCGGGTTTTCCGTGATATTAACCGAACCAAATTCCCGAGTCCCGACTATTGAAGTCGTGTCGGCTTTCAAGGTTTCTACCGATATTATTTTCTTGGTTGAAGGTTTTGATAGTTTTTGAAAAGATATTTCAAGAGTTGAAAGTTGTAGTTATTGAAAGTAGGTCGTGGTAAACTGGGGTGGTTTTGGTGAATTAGCTTGAGGTTGTCTTTTGTAATTGGAGACTAAAATGTAAGTTGCAAATTTGATCGAGTCAATTACTGATGAATTGTGGGTTGTCTTTTGTAATTGGAGACTAAAATGTAAGTTGCAAATTTGATCGAGTCAATTACTGATGAATTGTGTACTCTTAGTGTGTCGATGCCAAATTTTGGCGACGAATCTGGCACTTTCAGTAGCGTCCAACAGCTCCTATGATGTGCAAGTAACAGCAAAATTCAAGCTAATCCCTTAATTTTCTCAACACTAAGAATAGATATTTTTATGAAATTAATGATGATTTTAATGAGTTACATATCTCTGTAAAGCTATATTTGTTTCGGTCACGATAATAAATTACGCAAAGTAAAGAACTCGTCACCAGACTTTGGGCTGACACAGTTTAGACTGCCATCAACACGCTAAGAAGATAAAGTGCTTGTTTGAGTTTGAACCAACGACCTATATACTTTTAAAGACTTTGTCAGTCGGTGAAGACACCACCTGGGCTACCCTTACCACTATGATGGTGACAATGCTCAAGTATGACAACTTTCACTCTGGGTCTAATTACTCTAAACCTACAATAGGGGATCGGACTGGGTCAAATTAATATGATTCTGTTTAGTCCGTAAGTTAGATTATCGAAAAATATTGAATACGTGTTTTTTGTTTTATCAAATCAATAAAAAATGTCGAAGATAAAACGCGTCAAAGATCTTGGAGTGGGGCTTGAAACGTCACTTGTGTCGTCAAAATGTACTATCATATGACGTCACACGAGTTTTCGAAGCACTGTATTCATTTTAAGTTTACGTGAAAAAAGAAAAAATACGTGTCCAATATTTTTTGGAAATCTATCTGACGGACTAATTAGTTTTTTTTTGTCCGATCCCCTAGTATGAGAGCAGATTCTCTTATTACCCGATTTCAATTACTTCAGTGAAAGAAAATATCGTAAGGAAAACACCATGCCTGAGTTATTTATCGACAGCAGACTGTTCAAAAGATAATTATACCGCGGCCCCGCAACACAAAGGGCTAAGAAGGAACATGGGAGGTTTTCAGTCAGTTGAAGTCTGACACTCCTTTCCGCTCCACCCAGAGCAGGGGGAGTCATTTTTTATGGGACAAGCCCGCCACACTATTCCCAAACCACTGTAACTCCTGTTAGCCAGAATCAACAGTGGCGACCACAAGAAAAGCGCCGAGACAATGAAGCTCGACGAAGTCCCAGAGAAGCGATTTAAACCACCAAAAAAGCGAAAAGCGATTTTTTTTTTTTTTTTTAGGGGGAGTCATTTGATGATTTCACAAACAAAAACAAGGTTAGGAACTAAGCACACGAGAAAGAAACAGAAAATTTATACATCACAGTTTCCTGCACATTTTAAAGACCAATTGTGAACCCTGTCACATACATAATAAAACTGTCATTCCTTAAGCCATGTTCAACGCTAATCGGAATCAAAGCTCAGGTATTTGCAGCATTTAACTTGTCAAGGGGGATATAACGGGTGCCGGCGCCTCCATATTGGATTCTGTGACGTCAGGAATTTTATGATATGTCAGTTAGAGTGGATCGGAAACCGTTCGAGTTTTAATTAATTAGTGAACTGAATAGGGGATCGGACAAAAAAAAACTAATAAGTCCGTCAGATAGATTTCCAAAAATTATTGGACACGTATTTTTTCTTTTTTCACGTAAACTTAAAATGAAGACGATACAGTGCTTCGAAAACTCGTGTGACGTCATATGATAGTACATTTTGACGACACAAGTGACGTTTCAAGCCCCACTCCAAGATCTTTGACGCGTTTAATCTTCGTAATTTTTTATTGATTTGATAAAACAAAAAACACGTATTCAATATTTTTCGATAATCTAACTTACGGACTAAACAGAATCATATTATTTTGACCCAGTCCGATCCCCTATTGGGGTAAATAGACTACAGATGAGCCGCACGTTTGGAGTGAAGGCTTGTAAGGTGGGGGCCATACTGTTACCATTCTGGACTAGTCCGTGGATGGGTTATCCTACTAATATTTTAAACGCGAAAGTTTGTAAGTATATAAATGTATGGATGAATGGATGTTTATTACTCTTTCACGCAAAACTGCAGAACGGATTTGGATAAAATTTGGTACACAGATAGTTTATAACCTGGATTAACACATAGGATAGTTTTTATCTTCCCGTGGGATTATTTTCGAGTTGTAGCGGGTGAAGCCGCTGGCAACAGCTAGTTATGTTAATTGGCTACTTACGCATCAGGTATATCCAGGAAGTATTCCGGGTACTTGTAGGAGACTCCGACATTGTTGACCAGGGTTCCAATCTCCAGGCCAGCGATCTCCT
This sequence comes from Diarsia dahlii, assembly GCA_949775195.1. Classification (NCBI taxonomy): domain Eukaryota; kingdom Metazoa; phylum Arthropoda; class Insecta; order Lepidoptera; family Noctuidae; genus Diarsia; species Diarsia dahlii. The sequence goes on along the minus strand of OX459210.1, from coordinate 4,284,807 downwards.
TCTCAATGGTCTCGTAGATCTCGTCTCCGCCGGTGAAGTCCACCTGGATGGTCTTTGTGGCGACCTTGTATTTCTTCTCTGTTGCAGGAGAAAAATATGTAGTTGGTAAGGAAAGAAAGAAAAAGAAGAATGAAAATATATTAATTTGGCACATGCCACAAGTGGCAATAAGGCTTAATATTTCCCCGTCGGGGCTGTGGATTATCGAAAGGATAACGTGGCTCCGACACAAGGGCGAAGAAGGAACATGGGTTTGGTTTTTAGTCAGTAGAAGTCTGACACTCCCCTTCGCTCTGCCCAAGAGCGGGGGGGGTTTTTTCGATGATTTTCCACCCACCAAAAAAAAAAAAAGGCTTAATATTTCGCTTGCAACCACTAGATCAATGAATGTGGGTGTAAGAATAGGTACACCTCTATCTAAGCCTTTGGGGATTACAGGCGTGATGTTATGATGATGATGACATACATGACATAACATTACAAGAGAAAATCTGAAAGTGACGCCGGTGACTGAAAAGTTGTGTGGAAATTGGTTGTCGTGGTATGTGACGGGGAGAAACGAGGAGGTATTCCACATTGGGCACCCGCTTTAACGGCACCTGAGGTAATGGCACCTAAGGTATTCCACGTACGGCACCTGTCAATATTTTTCGCAGGTGCCATTAGTGGAATAGTTTATTATTTAAAATTTTATTCCACATACGGCACCTACGGATCAGTAGGTACTACTAGTGTTGGGGGGTGGTTTATCTGAACGGACCGCTGTCAATTCTTTCTGGTCCGTTCAGACGTAGACAAAAAATGTGTACACCCGAACGGACCGGTGTAAAAAAAAAATTAATAAACAATAATAAGTTTAAAGCGGCAGTCCCATTCATTGGAGTAATTCATCAACTCGTCCCACATGCCCACGGCCCATTTGGGACGAGTTGATTGGACTTTTACGCGAACAGATTTTTTTTTTATAATTTTTTTTTTCTTTTTTTTTTGTTGTTATAGCGGCAACAAAAATACATCATCTGTGAAAATTTCAACTATGTACCTATTACGGTTCATGAGATATAGCCTGATGACAGACAGACGGACAGACGGACGGACAGACAGCGAAGTCTCAGTAATAAGGTCCCGTTTTTACCATTTGGGTACGGAACCCCAAAAACATTAAGATTACAAAGTTAACCAAGAAGAGAAATAATCGTAAATAAACCTGAAAAGTATTTGTTTTTAAATTCTATTGTAAGTCAAGGCTGATTTTACAACACATTTGTGATTAAGGAAACTGACTGTGATATTAAAACCATGAAAACGATACCCATTATGGAAAAACCATAAAAAAAATCTATCGCTGCAATCCATGCAATTTCAGTCGCGCAAGTGTCCATTCGCGCAAGAGTGTCCTTTCGCGCAAAAATCTATCCGCGCAAGATAAGAAGTGTCCTGGCGCGCAAAAGTCCATTCGAGCAAGTGTCTTGCTTGGCGCGCAGAAATCTGTTCGCGTATAAGTCCAATCAACTCGTCCCAAATGGGCCGTGGGCATGTGGGACGAGTTGATGAATTACTCCAATGAATGGGACTGCCGCTTTAAACTTATTATTGTTTATTAATTTGTTTTTTTTTACACCGGTCCGTTCGGATGTACACATTTTTTGTTTACGTCTGAACGGACCAGAAAGAATTGACAGCGGTCCGTTCAGACAAACCACCCCCCAACTAGTAGTACCTACTGATCCGTAGGTGCCGTATGTGGAATAAAATTTTAAATAATAAACTATTCCACTAATGGCACCTGCGAAAAATATTGACAGGTGCCGTATGTGGAATACCTCAGGTGCCATTACCTCAGGTGCCGTTAAAGCGGGTGCCCAATGTGGAATACCTCGAAACAAGGAAAATGTTATGAGTCAATGTCAAATGTCAATCCACATTCATACTCAAAAGGAGTAGAGGAAGACCAAATAAACGATGGATACACTGTGCTAAGAATAATATGGTAAGAAAAGAGAAAGAAAGAAAGAAAGAAAAATGATTTATTGGTTTCCCACAGGACAAAAAAAATTGACAAAAAATTACAGGTAAACAAAGTAAACATATAGGTAAGTAACACTTAAAATTAGGACATACATACATTAAAAAATTGTAGCCAATTTAAAAGAGGTGTCTCATGAGATGACGAGAAAGAGAGAAGTATTGAAGAAGAAGACATGCTGCGAAGAAGAAGACATGCTGCGCCGACCCCAAATGAATTGGGATAAGGGCAAGAGAACAATGATATACCTGTGTTATGCATGTATGTATATTATTTACCTATTTCCTGAGCCGTTTCCTGCAGCTTTTCCGCTGATCGACTGACTAGAACAATATCAAGGCCGCGGGAAGCCAGCTGTAACAAAAAACATAACTTATTAATCTGAATAATACTTGTATTATTATATGTTCTTGTTCATATTTTGAAATAGTAGTCAGTTGAGAGATATTCAAACGACTCCCGAGTAAGGTCAGTTTAAATCCTAGCCGATACTTTGGTTCTCTTAGAACAAATAAAAAGTATTAATTATTGGTCTCACACAGGGCATAAAAAAATAACAATAAACCGGTCATTAGACCAAAAATACAAAAAAAAAAAATACTAAATACTTTTTTTTACCTATATCCTCGAATAACTTTTTTTCCAAGTGTCGGATCGATGGGGACTTTTTACATTTTATTTATAATGGTGTTTTGAACAATCCTATCAATTTTCAGCTAGGTGGGAATTAACGTAACCTCGGATGTCTAAATTAACCGGACTAAAAGAATATAATTATCAAAAGTAAACATAAGAAAAGTTTAAAAATTTGATAAACATTGAACTAAACTTTGTACCGTACGCAACCAAAAGCCTTCCCAATCTCAGCATTAGTGCTTTATTTATGACAAATATCATAGCGCTGGTATTCTTCTTTCGTATCGTGGGAATGACATTTTTAAATTTCTTGGGCTCATTATGTGGCCTCGTCAATAGCGGCCTCTAAGGCACTTTTTGGGCTATCGTGGGATCAGGACCATCTTATTTGCACTGTCTGTCGGAAGAATCTTTGGTAACCCATATTGCAAAATAATTGTGTTAACAGCGTCCTACTTGGGAGCGCAATCGGTTCAGTGCTTTCCATTACAGGCCACTGCAGGTCATTTCCGGGACAGAAAGGCCTCTTAGTTGTTTCGATTCAAAGCCAATGTGCCATCTCCTACAAAGCCTGCAGAGACGCCTTCTCTCTGTGCCAAGGTTCCAGAAAATGGTTATTTAGCCCCACAACTGGGATCCCGACGCCAGCACATTCCCACGCCCATGGAAGCACAATATGGCCTCGGACTTGTGAAGTGCCACGTCGAGACCCAGCTGCCGGATCCTCTCCACGATTATCGCAACCCCGCGTGCCCTATTGTCGTTCGCCGCCTCGTGCAACATACCCCTTTGCGGCACGCAGTAGACGTGGCCAGTCCAGTTCCACTTCAGCTCAGCGGTTTTTTGAGCAACGTTAATTTTTGTGAAGTTCAATAACATTACCAAGATGCACTGATCCTTTGTGGTTTGCTAAAGCCTATTCTTTCACACAGACGGGACACCTATGTCCGAGCAATAAGAACGTTCTAGGCTAAAGCTAAAATGTTAAGATCCACAAAGTACCTTATTATTCTGATGTACCCTTTTGAGGTTAAGTTAACAAATCGATATCAATTACTAGGTAGGTACTTTTCCACATCAATATTCTATTCTTAAATTAGAAACTTCACGTTCAACATGTACAATCAATTGGTCCATGAGATCGCAAATTGTAGCTCAACCACAAACTCTAATCATCAATAAATTGTTTGGAATCGACGAGAATATTGTGCCTACAAATTAATACAACCTCAATGTAATTAATTCCGATGAATTCTTGAACAACGAGTGACAGCTTTAACCGAAACAGTACAAATATTTAATATTTGGAAAATAAAATTCGTGTTGTCAATAATAGGAGGTGACGAGTAATAAAGACAAGAGAAGTATTAGAGGAGCTTGGGGCTAAGTGATAACAGCCGCTTGGGTCAATCTTCATGTTACTGACGTGATGCTACGATATGTTTTTTTTTAAATACTTTGTACAATTCTGGCGTAAGTATTTTCTTTTATTATTTATTCTTGCTCTTTTTCACGATGTCTTCAAAGTTTTGGTGGAAACCAAATATCCTTACATAGTATAAAACAGAGTCGCTATTTTTGTCTGTTTGTTTGTCTGTATGCTTAAATCTTTAAAACTACGCAACGGATTTTGATGCGTTTTTTTTTAATAGATAGAGTGATTCAAGAGGAAGGTTCCACGCGGGTGAAGCCGCGGGCATCAGCTAGTTTGATATAAAACGAATATCACCGTTTGTCAGTTCCCTCGAATGGTGTGTTTTTCACCATCTTGGAGAGCAGTGATTATTAAATATTAAACACGAACTTAGTGCTTGTCTGGGTTCGAACCCAAGGCCAATGAGCTTATGTTTTGGTCGCAACTATTGGGCCATCAGTGCTCTCTAAAGGTGCATCATTGTATACATTATCGCCATTTCCTACATGTTACTAACAAACCTTTCAATTGTATATATTTTTATGTGGACAAATAAATAAAATTGAAGTGTATTTGTAATTTCAAAATAACCGTTCTGTGTAATTGAAACCCATGAAATTTTTAAAACAATCCGATTCAAACACGGAAGTAAAATAATAATAAGTTTACACAATGAAGGTCGAAGGCAACCGCTAGTACAACATAAACCTTTACTGGGTAAGTATTAGGGATGTTTGCTTAGAGAACAATATATGGAATTTAACCTCATCATAATTTAATATCAATCACCAGTCGGACGTAGGTACGACTAATATTAGTTCTAAGCTAATAGTACCTTATGTTCCTTATTATTGCGTGAGTAAATATCATATATTTGCAGTTTAAAATGTTATGTAATCGCTAAAGTACCTAAATACCCTTCAATTAACATAATAAATAAAACAGACAAGTTATGATTTGGTCTTAGATTCGTTTTAAATTAACATCGTTGTCGTGACCAAGATTGAGGAGCTCGAAAAGTATCATCATCATCATCATCATTTCAGCCAAAAGACGTCCACTGCTGGACATAGGCCTCCCCCAGGCGTCGCCACATTGACCGGTCCCGTGCGTCTCTCATCCAGCGGGTTCCTGCAACCTTGACCAGGTCATCGGTCCACCTAGTGGGAAAAAAAAGTAGTAGTCCACCTAGTGCGAAAAGTCTATCTTTTGGTTATGGCATACTTGCTTAGGTGACCACCAATTACATACGGACTTTCCTGCGTGCCTCAGAAAGCACGTTAAGCCGTTGGTCCTGGCTGCAATTATACACGTTAATATTTGGCAGTCATTACCGGTAGTCAGTGGCCTGAAAGACTGACAACCAGTTTACCAAGGAGTATCGTATTAGCCCATACATCGACAACAATCTTCTTGGCGCACTGATCTGGTGGCACTGACTAAGGCATTGACTAAATTACGAACAATGAATTATAGGATTTCCTAAATTTTTTAGTACAGAACTTATCGTTCCTCACAAATGACGTCAAGCCCTAAAAACACAAAAACGGTAAAATACTCAAACATTTTTACTACCAAATGAACCTAAAAATTTAAATATTTACAAGTTAACACCTAAGTTTTATTTATTATAATTGAGTTCAAAAAGTCTGGCACTTAAATGTTTATCAAAATTTATTCATAGTAACAAGAAAACTTCAAGAAATGCTGTGTAAAAATTATTAAAATAAACTTGCTGAATTACATTTTTCGCTGAGTTTTTTTCTCATTTAGTAGAAAGTAGCATGCCATTTGCAAATACAATTATTCTTGAAGATAGACGTTTAATTTAAATTTTTAGTTCTAGAGCATGCCGATTTCCTCACAATAAAATTTTCTTCACCGTTTTAAGAGTGGGGGCTAATGACTTACTCAAAGTAGGGTCTATCAAAAACCCAGGATCAAAACCATAAGTCGGAGCTATAGCTGTTGGGCCACCACCCCACTGCATTTATTATCTACCTAGCTTTTTTCCAACGAAATTGGATGCCGAATTCCAGTCCATTCGGATGCAGTTGAATACCAGTGTTTTACGTGGAAAGACTGCCTATCTGATCTCCACAAGTACAACCCACTTAGTGGCTGACCGAGGTCTTGGGCCACTGACTAGCTGCAAATCTGTGACTGTCAAAAAATTACCAATGACAGCCAGGACCGACGAGTTAGCGTGATTTCCGAGGAACCAAAGAAACTCGTCGATAAGTAGTGAATGGTCACAATGGGACGCCGTCGCCTCCTTCTGCGAAGCAGTGATGCTAGCAAAGGAGGTGGCGGAACGAGAGAGGGAGAGAACCTCTCAACGTCCCAGCCGCCGCGGAAGGCGCGGAAGGCGCTCCGGGCGTCGGGGGCCACGTGATGGCTTCCGGCCACCGTAGACGCGGGCCTGTGGACGGTGAGTAATGGGCTAGCTCGCCGTCCGGCCGTCGTCTTGACGGCAACAGACCGTGTCGGCGGCGCGTTCGTGTTCCACGCGCGCCTCAAAGAGAGTCAGCAAGGAGGGGCCCGCAAGGGCCGACGCCCGTCGGGGCCGCGGATTTTTGTACTAGATGACGTGGCCTCGGCGCAAGGGCAAAGAAGGAACATGGGTTCGGTTTTTAGTCAGTAGAAGTCTGACACTCCCCTTCGCTCTGCCCAAGAGCGGGGGAGGGGGGGGGGGGAAATTTGATGATTTTAAACAGACCAAAAAAAAAATTGTCACCTTTCCACAGGCTGACCTAGGCAAGGTCAGTTAACCTTGAAAATCGGCTCATGCGGCGATTAATATTCTACCACAAGCTCGAAACATTACTGCTATTTTTCTCAGAGGATATGATACTGTTAGCCTGCTCCCACTGCTGGGCAAAGGCCTCTCCCTATGACTTCCAGTTGTTTCGATCTAAGGCCCATGTAGACCACTGGTGGTTAGTCTTGTCAAGAATCGTCCCGTCTACGAGAATATGAAAAACGACTAAAACAATATTGAAAGTTGGAACAAAGTAAGAATGATACATCACCTGTTTGGCGTACTCCTTGCCGATGCCATCAGTAGCTCCGGTAACCACTACAACAAAAGAAAATAAATTGATTAAAAATGTTTCAGAGAAAAGGATGATGTGTTGCGTTCAAAACATCGGCATAATAGGTTATCGGACAGTCTCGAAAAAATATGATTCTGTTTAGTCCGTCAGTTAGATTATCGAAAAATATTGGATACGTGTTTTTTGTTTTATCAAATCAATAAAAATTGACGAAGCTATAGCGCGTCGCGTCTTGAAGGTACAAAATGTACTATCATATGACGTCACACGAGTTTTCAAAGTACTGTATCGTCTTATCTTTTTGTTTACGTGAAAAAAGAAAAAATATGTGGTCAATATTTGACTGGCCTGTTGGTCTAGTGGTTAGTGACCCTAACTGCTATGCCGGAGGTCGTGGGTTCGATTCCCACCCAGGACAAATGTTTGTGTGATGAGCACGATCATTTGTTCTGTGTCTGGGTGTAATTTATCTATAATATGTATGTATTTAGAAATATATAAGTATGTTTATCAGTTGTCTAGTACCCATAACACAAGCTCTGCTTAGCTTGGGACTAGATGGCGTTGTGTGATAGTTGTGGAAAAAAAAAAAAAAAAAAAAAAAAAAATATTCTTTGGAAATCTATCTGACGGATTAATTAGTTTTTTTTTGTCCGATCCCCTATTATGCTACACGTTATTTGGGATCGGCGGATTACCATTTTCCTTCCATTCTCCCTTGTCAATTGTCACGCTATCAGTTGCTTCTTTTTCCTTTACGTCATTCTTCAGACAATCCATCTATCTTTACTTCGATCTTCTTCTCCCACTCCATGCATTTTTTTTTAATAAAAAGTATATGCATCAACATTCATATTTGTCACTTTTTAAATCTCTCTGCGATTCATCCCTCCTCATCACATGTCCATCGTGATAGTGATTCCCTTTCAACTTTTCTGTAGTCTCACCAACTAATATTAAACAAAAACCCTTAACCCCAGATGTTCCTAACCCTATCAGTATCTAACATCCCAGCGTACCGTAATCATATATTCGAGAATAGTGCTGAATCAACTTTGGGATGCTGCGGTATTAGCATAATTTGTAATCGATACTAGGCTGAGGTAGCGTCAGCCTGCATTATTATGCTTAAGTTGCTTCTGTAGTTGCGGGGTTAAATTTTAATGTAGATGTAAGTGTATGAATGAATGAATCTATTTTGTTAATTTAACTGCTGCTGCTGCTGCTGCTGCTGCTGCTTTCTGTGTTGGCAGTGATACAGTGTGTCCATGGATTTTCTTGCCCATTCATCTCAACAGGGATCTACGTTTTGGAATGGACAACTTTTCGGCCATTTGTTCTGTGAGTAATGTGCACAGCCCACTGCCACTTAAGTTTGGCAATTCTTATGGCTACGTCGGTAACTTTGGTTATCTTACTATGCCAACCAGAGCTCTCTTCATTGCCTTTTGCGGAACTGTAAGCCTTCTGACCTATCCTCAAAACAATGTACAACTATACCTAACCTCCAAGCTGAAATCAATCATACATATTCACAAAATTTCATTGAAATCGGTTGGGTAGTTTAGGAGATCAGCGTATATAGTCTAGGCAACAAGTGCCTTTTTGATGAACTTTTTTCAGCAGTCTCCGAAAATTATGATTGAGGTGTCATTTGATTCGGAATGGCATCCAGATGATTTTCGAAAAAAAAATAAAGTTCCGCTTGCAAAAATTGCAAAAGTTATTAACAATTAACTAAAAATTAAAAACGTGTTTAGTTTTTTGCAAATATCTCAAAATCGGATAAAAAATTTTCAAATTTGAAAACAGATTCAAAAAGAGGAGAAAATTTCCTAAAAAATGTTTTTTACCTCACTCATAATTTTCGGAGACTGCTGAAAAAAGTTCATAAAAAAGCACTTGTTGACTAGACTAATACGAACATTGTGTCATTTAAAGTGTTAGTTCTTCACTATTATTGTCTTATAGATGGCACTGTAGTAATCTTTGTAGTACCGCTATGTTATTATTCAAATAATTCTAATATTACTTTTATGTGTACTTAGTTACTATTCTAACCTCAGATCACAGAAACAAAAGGAGATATGGCAAGGAGGCGTGGTACATGCGAACTCATGTGGCCACGACGGGGCCTTATGCCACTTTCAATAATAAGTCGAATGTCAACTTGCGACGTCTTCACTGCTCGTGATTTTTTACAAAATGCCGCGTTGTTCAGTGAATGTTTGTAAAAATAATAGCTGTATTGTGAATTACACGAAAGATGGTATCTCATTTCACACGTAAGTACTACAAAAATAATGTTTTTCATATTAAATTCATTAAAACATTACTTCGTGGTACGAGAAACATGATGAAAAACCAAATCAATTGTTTTCATTAGGAACAAAAACCATTGCTTGTTTAGTACAAATCGACCAGTGAATCGGCTAATCTAATAGCGCAATGGATAGGTGTTTTACTGATGCTCTCACTCACACAATATTTTCGAAAAGCTGCTGCTGTCAGTCTTTGTGAGCTAGAGATGTCTAATTGTGATGTTTGTAGTTGTCGATATTTTATACGATGATTCTGCGTATACGTACGAATGGTTATACATATTATGCATTATACAATTAATTACTCTACACAATTGTTACTGCAGTATAAGGCGTATTTTATGGCGTTACTGAGCGTTGCCGTAAATGGAGATAAGAAAAACCAATATTCTGTACTATGTATTTACTAATAAAATATAAATTTATTTTTAGTTTAAACAACAAATTATAAATATAGGTAGGTAAAAAAAAAACAAACAAACACTTTCGAACGTAATACAATATTAAAATAAAAATTAATTGCAGTATCATACAGTATTGCAAAATTATTTGCATTTAACATTAATAAAATATAATTAATATAACTGAAACTAACAAATCCCGAGTGATCAAGTGCATACAAGTTTTCAGTATTCAGTTTTTTTTTTTTCAGTTTTTAGATTTATTTTACAGAAGGTAGGTAGGTAAACCTTAAAAAAAGGGGTTGTAGGTTTGATTCCCATCCCAGACAAATATATGTGATGAATATAACCTATGTGATGATGTCAAATATTAATTATTGTTTCCCTCAAATTAAAAACATTTTTCGTTGTGATTGTTCTTTGTGTAATATTTTGAGAATATAATAATTCGAGAATATAATATTTTGCGAATGTAATAATAATAATAATAATAATAATATTCCACAACTATCACACAACGCCATCTAGTCCCAAGCTAAGCAGAGCTTGTGTTATGGGTACTAGACAACTGATAAACATACTTATATATTTCTAAATACATACATATTATAGATAAATTACACCCAATAATGTAATAATATGAGAACAAAGGCTAATAACAACGTTTATATTATCACGCTTTCTTATTTTTGCAAGCAATACTGAAAATAGAAAGTGCTTTTTATTGCTTAATATTGACTGAATAAATAGTATTCATTGGTTGCTCGAGTTATCTATCTATCTATCTATTTAGATACTTAAATAAAAAGAGAAGTCCTGACTGACTCTCTGACTGACTGACTCATCAACGCCCAGCCCAAACCCTTGGACCTAGAAAGCTGAAATTTTGCACAGAGGTTCCCTTTATAATGTAGACAAGAAATAAAGGAGGATTTATTTTTTGAAATTCAACCCCTAGGGGACTTAAATAGGGAATGAAAGTTTGTATGGAAAATCGTCATTTTTGTAGTTAAACCGACATCCACGCGGGCGAAGCCGTGGGCAAAAGCTAGTCTTTTATTAAATCAATAGCTAATGGGAATGCATGTAACTGGGAACTTTAGAATTCGGGCATTAAATAGCCGATGAAATGTAAAACAGTATTGTGTAAAAAAAATTAAGCGAATACTTAAAGACATTGGATTGTCTTTATTGGCGACTCACACACGGTTACACATCAAGCTACACATTTCTAGTATATGCTGATCTCGCATTGTATAGGATTTTCGTCGTACAGTGCGTGGTCACTGTAAACTGAAAATGTTCCCATAGCTTGATGTGTAGCCGTGTGTACTCGTGCATGATTCTTCTTTCATTGCATCTTGCTTTTATTATTAACTAGCTGATGCCCGCGGCTTCACCCGCGTGGATGTCGTTCAAATTATATACTAAAACCTTCCTCTTGAATCACTCTATCTATTAAAAAAAACCGCATCAAAATCTGTTGCAACACGTCATCTGTGGTGTAAGTTAATATTACGATTTACTACAGACACAAATCAATATATATATTTTTTTTAATCAACCTGTTTTGAATAAATGACTTTTTTTTATTTTGAATGATTTCTGGACATATTGTTTTTTATTTTTAATATATTATTTTCAGGACCCCAAAAGAACTTTATTACAATATATTAATAAATAGAACGAATCGATAACTTTTCGATTTAGTCAATCACTAGCGTCGAAGTAAAACAAAATGTATTAAGTAAATTGTGCGGTGCATGGTAAATACACGCTGTGACTGAAGTGATAAGGTTTATAATTGATTGTGTAGTACGTAATGTTTTAAGAAATGCGGATGTGTTTGCGAATGCGTATATCTATTGTTTTTACTGCTCTGCGTGTGTGAACTGACGACACAGGTCCCCATACATTTACGGCTAAAGGGCATATCTCCTGTTGTTTCTGTGATCTGAGATTCTAACCTACTAAAGTCATTGTAGTCTCGTCAAGGGACATGTAGTTTTTTTTTTTTTTTTTGTCATACCATTTGTCAAGGCAAAGTTCGTTGTCCGATTAAGCTATTCTTTTTTTTTCCTATTTTCCTGTTGGGGCTGCGTGTTGTTCGAAAGAGATACCGTGGCCCCGACACAAAGGACTATGAAGGAACATGGGTGGTTTTTAGTCAGTAGAAGTCTGACATTCCCCACCGCTCTGCCCAGAGCGGGTCAAGTTATTTTGATGATATCCAACACTCCAAAAAAAGGCATAATATGATAATGACTTACTTCACGACTTTGAACCAGTGAACGATAAATACCACTAGGCCACTACTGCACTTTCTCTTCGTACATTAAATTTAATTTTATAAATTTTTCGTCCAAAATAAAATAAAATAATTTATAAATAACCTATAGAATTAGAACCTGCTGCCCACAATGACTCGGGAAGTAAACAAATTCGCTGCCATAACACACTTTCTCACTAAACCTGTTCCCATAATACTTGACAGTCTGCAACGCAAATTGAACTTTAACGTAATACGTTAAGTCATAAAGCGCTAAGATTTAATTTCGCAGTGAAAGTATTCGGTTTGTTATAGTCGGCATAAAGCGAATATATAATAATAATGATTCACCGAGTCTGACGTGTGGATAAATAGTCAAGATTTTTTATAGATTAAACTAGCCGATATTCGCAACTACCTCGATGGTCTAGTGGTCTCTTTGGATTTTTTTTTAAATTTTATTTTATCCTATTTGGGAAACCTACAGCTAATACAGAACAATATAATTAAACAATAAATATTTGAAGGCCAATTACATGTTTCCACAGATAAAAAACCAATCCTATAATAATAATAATATTTTTTTATTTCACAAAAACATGGCACGTTGCACTGTTTACATTGTTTGAATAGTAGTATTTACATAATGATGCAATAGAAGACTCTATCTTTTAAACTAGGGCTAGCCTGTATCTTAAGATAGGATTCAGCCAAAAGGATTCAATTCAATTTCACAATCAAAAACAAGTCAAGACATATAATATATAGAAGAGATATGCTGAGCATGAGGTCTTGGGTCCGATTCTCGGGTCAGCTGCAGGTTGTTCGAAAGAGATATCGCGGCTCTGGACACAAAGGGCTAAGAAGGAACATGGGTGGTTTTTAGTCAGTAGAAGTTTGACACTCGCTTCCGCTTCTCCCAGCGCGGGAGGAGTCAAAAAACCGGCCAAGAGCGAGTCGGGTCACGTTCAGTGTAGGGTTCCGTAGTTTCCCGTCCGTCACAATAAGTGTTCCCACTTATGAGTTGAGGTTCCATTATGTTTTTTTTATTTTTTTTTATAATAATATATATTTTTAATTAATTTTTTTTCACTTTCAAAATGATTTTTCTAGTCAAAGTCCTTATAAAGTTCTATTTTTCAGATTTTTTTCATATTTTCTTAACTTATGGTTCAAAAGTTAGAGGGGGGGCACATTGTTTTTTACTTTTGGAGCGATTATTTTCGAAATTATTGACAATCAAAAAATGATTTCAGTAGACCCCTATTCATTTTTAAATACCTTTCCAACAATATATCACACGTTAGGGTTGAAATTAAAAAAAAAATCACTTTTCACTTTACAGGGGGCAACCCTAATGAAACATTTTTTTTCCAATTTTTATTTTACCACTTTGTCGGCGTGATTGATACACATATAGGTACTAAATTTCAGCTTTCTAGTGCTAACGGTCACAGAGATTAAGCGAGGACGGACGGACGGACGGACAGACAGACATGGCGAAACTATAAGGGTTCCTAGTTGACTACGGAACCCTAAAAAGAGAGTAGTGTTACTGGGTTTTTTCAACAGGAATTTCGCAGTAGCAGCTACGGAGACTGGTTTTCTGTACCCGGTTGATGGCAATAGGTTCGCCCCCTATTACATGGGACTAACATAATAGGCGAATGTGGGTTATACAATAAGGTACACTTTTGCGTAGCCCTTCGGGGATTACAGGTGTAATGTTATGTTATGATGTTTAATTGGGTAATGTTCCGAACTTGGAACTTTTACGATGAAGGATGAGACTTTCACTGCCAATTAGCTGATGTTATAAGGAGCAACTAAAGCTACGGTTATTTTAGAAAAAAGATCAGGGATTCGTTTAAAAAAAAACTATGAAAATTGTTAACGAAATTCAATTCTAACAGGGAATTTAATAGTTATACGATAGGTAATTTCATGTGTTCAAAGGTACTAGCTACATTAAAGCGATTTAAATAATAAATACATAGACGCAAATACAATGATTGTTTGACAGTCACTCTATATTATTATAATTAGGTCAGACACCTCACACAAAATCATTATGTTTACCACATAAAGTGACAAATGACATGCGTCAATGTCAAGTTGACATAAACCCTTATCAGCTGATCTAAAGTTTAGTGTTAAACTGACCGATAAAAACCCTCGTCAACTAATCTGTTAACGAGGGTTTAATTTGATAGTTACGTGTTACGGTTGAACCTTGTGGTTTTAGTTTTGATGAAAATGGTTGTTACTTGTTGTTGATATTAGTAATAATCCTTTATTTATTATTTTATACATATTTTTATCGTGTTACATACAAAACATCGCGCATGTCATTGTAATCCCCGAAGGGTTTAGGCAAGGGAAGGGCTGAGTTGTACCTAATAGTACGTACACCTCCATTATGCCAGTTATGTTAAATTCCTATGTAGTAAGAACCATTTTACCAGTAATGTTCAAGTCCTATGTAATAGGGAGTGAGCCTATTGCCATCAACCAAATCCACACACAGAGTCTGGATTTTTACCCGGCTGCTACTGGAAAATTCCTGATTGAAAAACCCAATAACATTTCGCTCGACTCAACAAACGACACCAGAACCTCAAGCTCAGCAGTGGTGCTTATGACCACTAGACTAACGAGGAACTATTCAGTAAAATTGACAGATGACAGGCGACAATCCGATTTTACAAAGTTCTTACGCATTTCCTTCTTTACCATTTTTTTTTCTAAAATTTGTTTTAACAAAAACATCGCATAGTCAGTTTTTCTCACTGTTCTTGACTTTAATCATCATCATCATCAGCCTATAATGTTCCCACTGCCGGGACTCAGGCCTCCTCTCTAGGAGAAGGATGGGCTATAATCTACCACGCGGGCCCAGTGCGGATTGGTAGATGTCACATATCTTTGAATGTTTTGGTTCTTCTAAGACATGCCGGTTTCCTCACGATGTTTTCCTTCACCGTTTTGAAAGCAGCGGTAATGAAATAAATTACACAAAGTAATGCGCCTGACTGGGTTCGAACCCACGACTCACTGTTCGTAAGTCGGGGCCGCCACCACTGGGCCAACACTGCTCTCCAAGCAATTCAGCAATTTCTTGACTTAAATACTCTCAAGCAAAACAAACGCACAACAGTGTACTGTCAAAACGCAACACTGGCAAAAAGCCGCAATATTTTAATTAACTAAAAAGCCTAAGCAGAAAATGTCAGCCATCTTTAATGCAAATAATAATTTAATAAAATATTAACGTTGAACAAAACTTCGGGACTCTCAGTGAAACAAGTTTCAGTGAAAAGCAAGGAGGGTAGTTTGACATCTGCAATAAGAAAAGCTCAAGTCTACCTCCCATAGGTAGTGTTGAAAAGTTTTAAATACTCTCAATGAGTAAATAAACTAAGTAATGTGAGGGCCACGAAAATAACGAGTAGTGTGGATTTTTGGCAGCAACCGTTAATTGACGAAATGTTAAGTGTTGATCATCCATATTTCGGTACCGTATTACCCAGAAGGTACTGACTGGGTTGTGCAGGGCAGATAGACAGTTGCTCAATGTCAGATTTTTTTTTATTACATTCAACTGCATCAGGTAAGACTGGAAGCCGACCTCACTAAAGTTGGGAAAAAACGAGGCAGATAATGATGGATGGACATAATATAGGTACACCTCTGTTAAACCGATTTATAAGCATTTTCTTCTTTGCAATATTTTTCATTAACGTCGTAACAACTGACAATATGCAACATAATATTCAGACTAATGTAAGTAGGCCAAATAAGTGGGACTCGACAAAATAGATTGAAAGTTCAGCGATTTCTCAATAATGATGAGTAGCAACGAGCATTTAAAACAATCGGAAGTAAATAACCTAGTTTTAGCAGCTGTATATTCGTAGTCATTGTTTCAAAGTTTTGAGTTCTTTAGGTTAGTATGACCTACACGATCGCTGACAAATGCTTGTATTGAATGGATATGTCCACTCAAATCTGTGTGGTTCCTTCTTCAAGAGACTGACACTAATCTACATGGTCCTCATATGACTTGAATAATGTCTGAATTTTAAAAGAGTTTGTTTCTGGACCTCAGAGTTGTCGGGTACAAAACACAGGGAAAAGTATTTTGAAAAACCAATTCACAGTAATAAATATAATTTATTGTTTATTTATTGAAACGCCATCTGCCTAGCCCTTTTCCAACTATGTTAGGGTCGGCTTGCAGTCTAACTCGCAGGTTGGTAGCAATATTTCACATGAAACGACTGCCTGTCTGACCTCCAGCTCCCAGTTAGTACTGGGTACCTAATAAGACTTATTGTCAGACTCTCGGGTCACTGATTTACATGTATAAATGTCAAAGATTTACAAATGACAGTCGGAACCAGCGGCTTAACTAGTGGTACAAATATTTTGTTGCTGACTGTCCTAAAAATGTGTCAGGGTATCCGATTCTGTTACGGGGGATCAGACCGGAATAGTAAATAATTTATAATAAAACGGATCCCCTAGGGTATCAGTTTTAGGGGATCAGACCGGAATAACTCGTGTCATACGCTATCGCTTCAGCTCTTTAACCCGCTTATTTCCTAGCCCCCTAATATTCTGACTCGCGCAGAAGTTTAACTGTAAAGGTAACTTACATAGTTATAAAACAAGAAACATGGTATACCTACTTAACTCTAGTAAAAGTCTTTACAATATCTTAGTAGTTCTTGAGTTCAGTGCCTTACTAAACTTATTTATAATTCTATAATATGTTATTTGTCGTTGGTCTAGTAACTGCTAGCCCGACTGATGAGCATGAGGTCCAGGGTTCGATTCCCTGATCGAGCAAAGTGTTATTGGATTTTTTCATCAAGAATTTGTTAGTAGCAGTCACGGAATTTGAGTCCGGTAGATGGCCTAGCTAGACATAACTGGCGAAATTTGGGCGTACTAGTGGGTACACCTCTGCCAAATCATTGGGGGATTGCAGGCGCGATGTTGTGTTATGTCACACCTCGGACACTCCATACAACGCCCGCAAAATAATTACCTATTACTACTACATAAACAAATAACGTTTGTGCACGACGTGCACGTGCAAATGTGTGCGTAAACTCTAGTAGGGTTGTCGTAGCCTAAAAAATGGCGCGGAAAGTGCAACGGTCTGCGTCGCGAAAACCGAACGACGACTAATACGAGCGCGAGCCATTGCTCAAGTGTCGACGACGAATACCTCGAAGTGCGGGGTGAGGTGCGGTATTTAATATGAGCGCGGGGAAGGGAGTGTCCCTTCTGTACGTAGTACTATTATGTATTCTGTGGTTATGTTCTAGATTCGGTTTACCCATGTTTGGTATAACAACGTTTTGTCGAAAATCACCTCGACTAATTTTAGTTACAATAAAGTCATTTCGTATAATTATTCATTTGACCGAATAAGTAAATTGGTAGATTTTTATTTAGCATATTTATTTATTTGAAATAATATCATTTGACCGAATTTTCAAATGCACTCATTTTATTTAAACCAATGTTTCACTAGACTATTAATGATTTAATCGAAAGATCGTATCGAATATTCAGTTTATTAATAATTCGTTTCCTTTCATTGTCTATAAATTAACATTGTTCCTTCAAAATAAACCCTGCAGACAGAAATAGGAGCCCCGCAGCGGAGCTCCGTCGACCTGCTGACGGAATCGCTAACCCATAACGGTCGACGTCAGGGGCACCCCGAGGTTTGGTTAGTTAGGTCCCTTTATACCCTGCAGACAGAAATAGGAGCTCCGTGCAGCACGGCCCCGTCGACCTGCTGACGGAGACTCCAATTGAATATTCGATAAAATACATGTTACACCACCTGAACATTACATCAAATGAGCATTATACCTTTTGATCAATAGCGCAAATGTTGTTATCGCAAGTAAATATAAATACAAAATGATTATTTTCTTAAACGTTGTTCGAATAAGTAACATTACATCAAAAGTTGTTCGGCGAAACAAGGGTGAACCTCTAGATTCATTAATTATTAAAAATCTTTGAAAACAGTGGGACGTTAGAACTGCCAAACCGCACTGAGCCCGTGCGATTGATAACAACCGAAGAGAATAAAATAAAATAAAACCTAGTCCATCTTGAAGGCTAGGCTGAGAAACAGCTTTATCAACACCAGGACCTAGGTTGTGCTGTGGAAACATTACAAGTTGATTATCTGAAGACAATACTGCTAAAATCCTAGCAGAAACTCTTAGAACACTGTTTAAAGAAATGTTTCTGCTTTTTTTCCCACAATATTCCAGAGTAAACTGCTACTTAGGCGTTTATTTAAATATGCAAATGCCTGTTCTTTGGTCTCAAAGGTATGCTTATTTGGTCTTAAACTGTACCGAGTTTTTTACTTCGGTCTTGGGACCAACTTTTTATTGCTCAATTTTCTTCGTGTTTTTAAAATTGTTGACACAGCCCAATGCTGTTTTGAACTATTACTTAAAAGTTTTAAATACTTGCAATGCAATGTCCTAACCAAACTGGAAACAACTTCACAAAGTATGCTTCCCGTGGGAATCGAACCCACGACCACCGGGTCACAAGGCAAACGCCTAAACCAATGATAAAAACCAGTTTGTGCGGACCTTTAGACTGTAGGTCTGTAATTCTGCGTATTCCAGGGTCTGTATCCCATTTTTAAAAGATTTATATCTAGATGACACATATTATTATCTTCGAATTGTTTATCCAACTCATCCTGGTTTTTCGACGTCTTTTCCTTAACAAGTTTGTTAGTTACTCGTGAACTGTTTGCTTAGCAAGCACAGACGGTAACACATGACCTACCCGAAACTGTAAAATTTTAACAAATAATCTTGGACCTAACGCTTTAGGAATAAAATTGAAAATCCATAAAAAATGACAGATAGTACGTAGCTTGATGTGCTGGGGCTGCAGTCTCTACACTAAATAACGATAAAAATCTGTTACAGTCGTATCGATGTCAAATTTCTTTAATTGATTTTCAGCTTTATTTCAACAGCATAAGGATGAAAATCTATTAAATAAATTTTACGATTTTACGACTTAGCGACATACGAAGCGTCGTTATTAGTGTAGAGACTGCAGGGCCCTGGCCCTGCAGTCTCTACACTAACGCTAAGCAGCCGTTACGTATTACATATGCCAAGGCCTGCCTTGGCATATGTAATACGTAACGGCTGCTTGGAATGCTATCTAACGCGGCAACGTGAGTAATATGATATAACAAACTCACACATGATAACAGCGATAAGACGTATAGGCAGTGCTTATCAGTTAGGCACTCTGTTACGATACTGATAACGGTCTTACGACTTAGATTTGAAATAATCTTGCAACTAGATTTAGAATAAATCGATTTCATAAAAAAAAATATATGAAGGTGGTCTCTGATGGCTGCGGGTTGTTCGTTATAGATACGGTGGCCTCGGCACAAGAGCTAAGAACATGGGTGGTTTTTAGTCAGTAGAAGTCTGATACTCCCTTTCGCTCTGCCCAGATCGGGAGGGGTTATTTGATGATTTCTCACCTCCCAAAACCAGGTGGTCTGTGATGAGATGTAATGTAGAAGTACGGAAGATGTAAACCATATTATTATACTGCGATGACCCCAAATGAATTGGGATAAAGGGCAAAAGAATGACGATGATGAAAAAAAAAATGTCACGTGTATGAAGGACCGGTTAATCAGGAGAAAAGGATAATCGGATACACCTATTTGTTTGTTTTACCAATAAACGGGTTAATCCGTAAACTGGTTCACCACCACGCACGGCCGTCCACCTATACCACGTCTTAACCTAGGTCATGGTCTAACTGCCGCGCTCAGAGAGCTTTAATGATTACTTAGGCCATCACTTAGTAAAGGTTTTGACATGGTTTTGACAGTTGAAACGTGTTATAGTCTTAGATTAACAAGGTGACTTTTTGTTTCAGTCCAGTACTAACCCCACAAGTTCTACTTTAAGTTCAATGTATCGTCGAAGTCTTTTATAATTTCCTCTTTTTAAATACACACTTGCCGTTCCAATTCACTTTTGACATTGGCAGAATGGTCGACATCGGCTTTGCTTGCCATTAACGAAAAATAGAATAGAACAAGGTGACAGACAGACAGACATACTTTCTTCCGCATTCTTAATATTACTAGAATTTGCAGAAATTACAACCAAAGTTAACGCTAACTTTCACGTTATCTTATTACTAAATCTTTTACTAAATAGACTTAGGAACTGGTTACCTCGTTTGTCTAAAGGTCATAAGCGCGACTACTGAGAATGAGATCTTGGGTTGGATTCCTGGGTCGGGCAAAGTGACATTGGAATTTTCCTTCAGGAACTTCTCGGTAGCAGCCACGGAGTTTAGAGCGTGGTTAATGGCAATAGGCTCGCCCCCTATTACATGGAACTTAAAAAAATGATCTAGCAAAATGTGTGTGTCCTATTAAGTCTCTGCCTAACTCTCGGGGGTTACAGGTATGAAGTTATGTAAAAAAAAATATATATTAAGCAATTGGCGATAATACAATAACAATAATTGCCTTGACCGACGCCGTTATAAAGAAATGCCTCATTAGAAAGATAGGCGTAAACCAGTATTGTAATGATTTTTGTTCTTATTAATTTGTTCAGTTAACAGCTCGTAGACTATTAGACAAAAGTACACAGTTCATATTATTATTGTCCTCATTTGCATGCTACGGTCATTTATTTCCTCTTTATGAGAGCCACCACGTGAGCCCAGTGCGGATTGCAAACGACAAACAAACTACACTAAACCAGTTTACGCGGATCTCTTATTGAAAGCGAAACCTATACAAAACGAGGCCAAGTTATACTGGAAATGTATATCGATGTGTCGCTTGAGGGTCGACTACTTTTTCACCCTTATGCCCTAAGTAATAAGATTGAAAGGTGGTAGACCTTCAGGGAACTCGGTAGAACCCAGACATCACAGTTCTTCAATTTTTTGGTTCTAGGACAAGCCAGTTTCCTCATTTTACTCGAATAACCTGAATTTACGGTCTTCATAAAAATCAAAAGTAGTTTTTATTGAAACATCGAAAACAAAGGTTACAAGGTTTTGTAAAATTGCCTCGCCAAATTCGAAAATACAATCTGATTTTTAGTACTAAAATACAAAAGACATTAGCGTATCCAAATAATGAAAAACATGACAGATTCGACTCCCAGATATTCAGGATTTCAGACTACCTGTCGGGATAAGAGATACCGCGGCCCCGAACACACAAAGGGCTAAGAAGGATCATGGGTGGTTTTTAGGCAGTAGAAGTCTGACACTCTCTTCCGCTCCGCCCAGAGTGGAAGGAGTCATTTGACACCAAAAAAAGGTGTAGGCCGCAGGCAACTGCAGAACCCCACCTGCTATGATCTTTATATACTCCCTTTGCTTCATACATGTTCATACATTTAGTCATACACACACACCGGTTGGCGAGTACTACGTAGGTACCTGTCCTTTTACTCGCATGTGCCTTGTAAATACTTTTTGTAAGCCGCCTTTCATCTTCCTATATCCACATTTATTTACCTAAGAAAGTAATACCTATTTAAGTTATTAAACCAACCTATGACTGAAAATCAGCAAGTCACGTGAAATACCAAAACCGTATTGTTCGTAAATAACCCGAGAGGTTTCGAATTACTAATTAAATGCTAATTACCACGAAACAATTATACAATACACTTCTTTTTCAACCGATAAAATATAATTGTACTTATTTATTTTATCCACCGTTCATTATCATCATCCACCCCACGGCTGGTTATTATGCCTCTCTTTTCTTGTACCAATCTCTGCAGTCCTGTGCCAGCCTCATCCAGGTTTTCTACCCCGATGGCAACTATGTCCTCTGCCCATACCTTTTACGATTAATAAAATGTTATGTTCTATCAATCAGCTAAGATATACGCACATAATAATATCGCCGGCGATGATACGCATTGCAATAATTAAGATTGTCCCACTGTTTAGTGGACAACAAAAAAGATTGCCATAGAAACTTACCATACCATAACAAAGATACCATAAGACTAAACTTCTTTTAAATAGTAAAAGAAGAAAGGAACAGAAATGTGCTTCCTGTATTGATGCAGGGCTTGGCTCTTTGTGCACGTGCCATCATCAAATCAGTCAATATTTTCCAAAAGTAATGTAAAAGAAAGTAACAACATTCATCATCGTATTCAAAAGATTCGTGAGAAGTTTCAGCAGGATTTTATTAATTCGAAATCTAGACCAAAGCCTAGAAATTTCAGCCCACCTGTCCTCCATTTTGCGTAGCCTACCGTGCATTATCGATCGATCGGAAATGCATTCGCATTGAACTTCCACGCCCAAAGGTCAGCGACCGACCTTTGGGAAATTAGGAAGTAAGATAGCAATCTGCTCTAGTTTTGACCCGTCAATTAACAAAACTAGCTACTTTAGTGGTTGCAGAAGGTGTATAGAGCTATAAAAAGGTAATAAATCACTTACATGCCCATTTTCCATGCAACTTAAAATCCACTTTGTTGATCACAGGACCCACTCCATAAACATAGAACGTATCAAAGATAACTTTAATTACATATAAGAAACAGAACACCACACATCCTAATCCGGTAATTTGAAGCATATTCGTCATTTTTACTGAGTTTATTTGATTTTTTTCGCCAATAAATTATACGAGAAATGTTAGGCTACGAGAGAGCGTCACCGGTTGACACAGTTACCGCATGCGTACTAGCGGTCGAAGAAAGTTGCCATGCGCAATGAATGAACGACGTGACGTGACGGAAAGTGAGTGAGTGAATCCAGTAATCGAGTAGCCGGCCGAAAATAGCCGAGCGCCGATCGAATTATGTGAAAGAGATGGGTGTAAAAAAATAGTGCTGTCTCGCTTTGAGCTGATAAGCGCGACATTGTACGGGAGTTGGAGGTCATCCTGATTAATTTAATGGATGGAAGAATTGTGAACTATTAAATTAAGAATTTTAAATAGAAATTGAAGGCAAATTGATTTTTACTGTAATCTGTTGACCCAAATCCCTGTGATTGTTCGGGAATGTTAAAATTTTTCGGAGTGCAGTTTAAATGAAAAATGACTCAAAGTTAAGTCAAAACGGTATAGTATAATAGGACTTTCGGACACGGTTTCAGATGACAAACTTGGACAGAATGGTACTGAGATGTCTATCAGTATCCGGTGTGAGCAGCCGGATAATAATAATTATCTGACCGTACCAGTTTAACCGATACCATAACATCACGCCTGAAATCCCTGAAGGATTATACGGAGGCTCAGTTTTCCATAACACACGTCCTCTAATTCCCGAAGGGTTAGGCACTGGTGTACCTTTGGTGCAGCTGTGAGACGCATTATAACCCTTTTTTATGATTTAGCTATTTCTTTCCCACATTTCAACAGTTAAAATTAAGTCCAATGTTATAGTGGGCGAACTCACTGCCATCAGACGTACACAAATCTAAACTCCGAACTAAGAACTTAAAAACAATACACACACAAAAAACTAAGAAATTACTGATGAAAAAACCTAATAACACTTCGCCCGCTCCGGGAAATAATAATAATAATAATAATATTCCAAAACTATCACACAACGCCATCTAGTCCCAAGCTAAGCAGAGCTTGTGTTATGGGTACTAGACAACTGATAAACATACTTATATATTTCTAAATACATACATATTATAGATAAATTACACCCAGACACAGAACAAATGATCGTGCTCATCACACAAACATTTGTCCTGGGTGGGAATCGAACCCACGACCTCCGGCATAGCAGTTAGGGTCACTAACCACTAGACCAACAGGCCAGTCAATGCTCACAAGTCGCGCTTACAACCACATTATACCAACAGCATTCTGAGAGGCATAGTCGGGAGGCATATATAGTAGCCCGTTAGTGAGGTCATTAGTCACTTACACACTGTCTTTATTTTTATAGTTAAGTACGAGTACTCTTAGGAGTGGTGGCCCAATGGTGCTGGCCCCGACTTACGAACAGTAGGTCGTGGGTTCGAACCCAGGCAGGCACATTACTTTGTGTAATTTATTTCATTACCGCTGCTCTCAAAACGGTGAAGGAAAACATCGTGAGGAAACCGGCATGTCCTAGAACCGAAAAATTCGAAGACATGTGACATCTACCAATCCGCATTGGGCCCGCGTGATTATAGCCCATTCCCTCTCAAAGAGAGGAGGCCTGTGTCCCAGCAGTGGGAACATTAATAGGCTATTGATGATGATGATTATATTATAACTAGTATTATAAATCAAAAATGCTCAGAGTAATAGGTCTAATTAGTTAGCGATGTCCAACGAAGCCATTTATGTAATCAGTATTGGGTAGACGTTAATTGATTAATGGTTAATGTCTGAATCATGGCTGGCACAGCTTGAGGATGTGCTCGGTCAAGCGGTGAGATTTGATTTGGATGGGTGGGCGCTAGTAGCAAACTAATGTTATTTTATTGGTAAACTAGCTTTTGCTCGCGGCTTTTGTCCGCGTGGATATTGAAAAATATCTCAATATACTTTCATCCCTTTAACTTCCACAGGGTTGGAATTTAAAAAAAAAAACATACTAAAACTTTACTCGTGAACCACCCATTGGTCGAAACAACATGAACATTGCATCGCTGCAGTAGTTTTTGAGTTTTTCGCGAACGGACAGACAGACGCGGTGGAGGACTTTGTTTAGTAGTGATATCGCGGTTGTTTTAGCCCGTAGGATGAAGCAGAGGTGTACCTAATAGTACACCTACAATTCCCAAGTTCCATGTGATAGGGGGCGAACCTTTAGTGACCGACCCATAGTCACACTAAACTACCACACCAGTGTGACTATGGTTAATTTTATTTATCCGTAGTCACACCAGTGTGACTACGGATAATTTAACCTGATCCGTAGTCACACTGGTGTGACTACGGCTGATCCGTGGTCACACTGGTGTTACTACGGATAATTTAACCTGATCCGTAGTCACACTCGGATGAATAACCAAAAATATAGGCTGTTGCTAGTCGTCCGCTAAGTGGATGAATCACCGTCTCGCGACAGTATCCTTTATGGGCGGCATGGGCACCGGGCCGTAGGCCGACGAAGGAGGCCGGCGGAGGCCCGGCACTTCGGGGACAGAAGATATTAGTGTTATTTAATATGCGAGCGAAGCGAGCGCGCGTCATGGAGTACATGCGTTGCATGTATGAGTGACGTGACCAAAAGCTACGATACTGGTGTGACTACGGTTCAGCCGTAGTCACACTGGTGTGACTACGGATCAGGTTAAATTATCCATAGTCATACTAGTGTGACTACAGATCAGCCGTAGTCACACCAGTGTGACTACGGATAAATATAATTAACCATAGTCACACTGGTGTGGTAGTTTAGTGTGACTATGGGTCGGTCATGGAACCTTTTGCCATCAATCAGGCAGGCAGGGTGCGTGGTAGCGTTGTTAGACGTGCCAGCGGCTATGACTATAAGTTTGCTCCTATGTCACGAGTTAATATTATCAAATCAAATCAAATCAAATCAAATCAAATAATTTATTTGCATAATATGGGTAAAATAGATGGTACATAATGCATTACATAATACAAAAAAACGATCCTCATATTAACCATTTCTGGTATGCAAAAACTTAAAACTTAAGATAAAAGTTTATGAAAAAAAATGAATTAAGCACCTACATAGGTACACACTTATAGGTATGTGGAATTACATACTAACTTAAATTAAACTAGTTATATTGCACTGATAGGAACATACATATTATGGCGCTACAGTAATTTTCTATTCTTATAACTAAGGTATTCCTGGGTCGTGTAGAAACATTTATTTACTAACCAGGCGTATAATTTTTTTCGGAATAAAGGTATTGATCTTATGTCTTTTAGTTCAGTGGGTAATTTGTTAAAAAGTTTAATTGACATGGGGTAACAATTTCTTCGATACAGGTCAGTTTTTATATTCGGCAAGGGAAAACTATTAGGATATCGGGTATTAAAATTACAATAATCACCAAAGGATTTGTACAGATACTGATGTGTTTTGACGAAATTACAAGATTCAAATATGTACATGGACGGTGCTGTTAGTAAATTTAGCTTTTGGAACAATGGTTTGCATGAAGTTATAGAATCAACATTACAAAGTGCGCGAATGCACTGTTTTTGAGCCAAGAATACTCTATTAAATTCCACGGAGCCACCCCATAATAGAATACCATATCGTAGGTTAGAGGCTACATATCCGTGATAGGCTTGTAAAGCTGTTTTTTGGCTGGATATACGTGTAAGGCGCCAAAGAGCGTAAACATACTTGTTTATTTTGTTGCAGATTTTATTTACGTGTATTTTCCATGAGATCTGACTATCTAATGACATTCCAAGGAAAACTATGCTATCAGATTGTGCTATATAATTGTTATCGTATGAAATTTTTAATTTGTAGTTACATTGTTTTCTATTGTAAAATTGAATTATTCTGGTTTTGTCTATATTAACTTTTAAGTTATTACGTTCTAGCCATTTGATAATGCTTCGAACAGCTTCGTTAACTTCTATATTGTAGTTATCAAATGAAGTATTAGATGTATGTGGAATTACTAAAGATATATCATCTGCAAAAAGGGTACAATGATGATTTGTTACGTTAGGCAAATCGTTGATGTAGAGTAGGAATAGAAGGGGACCTAATATACTTCCTTGTGGGACTCCGACTCTGTTAAATTCGAGTTTAGATTTATATGCAGATTCTACATTCTCATTATTAATGTTGTTGATTTCTACATATTGCTGTCTATTTGTGAGGTAACTTTGTAACCATTTATGTGCTACACCGCGAATTCCGTAAGTATAGGCTTTTTGGAGCAAAATATCATGATCAACAAAATCAAACGCTTTGCTCATGTCGAAGAACACAGCGCAGGTGTCAATGCCTTTATCAAGATTTTCAGAGATTTTTTTTATTAATTTAAAGGCAGCTAGTGTAGTAGACTTTCCTTTCTGGAAACCGTGTTGTTCGGGTTTGAGTATATTGAACTTATTTAGAAAATTTGTTAACCGTTTGAACATAACTTTTTCTATAATTTTAGCTAGTGTAGGTATTAGAGCAATAGGCCTATAGTTGTTGGGTTCTGTTGCGTCCCCTTTTTTGTAAATTGGTTTTACAACTGATATTTTTAGTTGATCTGGAAAAGTACCTTGTGATAATGACAAATTTATGAGATGACATAGTATTGGTGCTATTTTATGTGCAGTTTGTTTTAGAAGTTGAGTGGGTAAGTTGTCATAACCTACTGATTTTGTATTTTTTAAAGAAAGTATAATTTGGTAGATTTCGGCTATTGTAACTGGATTTAAGAATATGCTAGCATTATTAGGTTCTATTGTTGTAGATAGTGGTTCTTTATTTTTTTTAGGCGGTTGACTTTTAGTCAATCCAATGAAATAATTGTTGAAAGCATTTGATATAATTTCAGGATCTGTGATGGTTTTATTATTTAAATTTATTTTATTTATTTGTTGCGTATTATATTGATTGCTTTCTTGACTTTTTATTATTCTCCAGGAATCCCGACAAATATTCTTAGAGTTCAACAATAATCGATCATTGTTTAGTTTCTGAGCTAAGTTTATACTTTTTTTTAATATTTTGTTATAAGTGCGATACTGGGTTTTATATGACTGGCGTGACGATTTACAATTGTATAGATACCTAAGCTTCCTTTTAGTATTGAAAGCCAATCTGAGGCCTTTTGTTATCCAAGGTTGACTCTTTGGTTTCTTATTAATTTTGATTTTTTTTACCGGAAAACATAGATTGAAAAACAGTGTGAAGGTATCGTGAAATATTTGAAAGGCGTTGTTTATGTTAGGTTCATCATATGCCTCTGACCAAGATAGATTACTGATGCATTCAATGAATTTAAGTATGTGGTCCGGCGAATAGTCTCGTTTTAGAACATACCATTGTAATGTAGGGGTTATTTTTTTGTTTACGGTGAGGGATAACGTTTGACAGGTGTCATGGTCTGATAAGCCTGATGGTATAACTTTACCTACAGCAGTGGGATCGTTGCTAATTATATGGTCTAAGCATGATTCTGCTCTTGTCGGTTCATTTATGTGCATTTTAAAGTTGTAATTTTGCAGTAATCTCAGATATTCTTCACGTACTGTAGACTGTTTAAGGATGTTAATGTTAAAATCGCCCACAATAACAACTTTTTTTTTTGTTTTAGAACGGGTTTTGTTTAATAATATCTCTAACTTTTCTAAAAATATACGAGGGTTAGAATTTGGTATTCTATAAATACATATTATAATTAATTTATATTGAGGAAATTCAATACCACAACACTCAAAGGTGAGTTCAGATGCAATGTCTTTAAGCCAAGTTATTTTATTACAAGTTATGTAATCCTTACACATTATACAAACTCCGCCTCTTCTCTGCTTGACTCTAGAGTAATAACACGCCAGTTTATAACCATTAATATGTACGTTAGGTTCTTCTCCACATTTTAGAAATGTTTCGCAAGTACAGATTATGTCTATGTCGTTTTGTTTCGTTTTAAATTCTGATAAAGCTATTTTTAATAAATCTAATTTAGAAAGCAGTCCTGCTATATTTTGGTGTAATATAGTGACACGATTGTTATTACTGCTTGTTGCTGTATTCTCGAAAAAACTTTAGATCAGATTTATTGACAGACGAATTTGTGGGTTGTGTTTGAGATGGAGTAGTATGTTTTACTATTGAAAAGAAGTCTAATATTGTTTTTTGTTTTTTAACAGGCGTCTGTGCTTCATATGGTATTATTTTATGGTTCCCACTTGAATTATTGCGAGTTATTCTTTGGATTTTAGTGTATTCCTTGCTCATTATTGGTAAGTACTTAGCGTTATAATCTAATGAGTCTATGAAAAGGTTGAGCTTTTTACATGTATAGACCATTCGGTTGTTATATGTGTTACATGATATCGGAAGATTTATTTGGGCAAAGCCTGCCGAAATTTATTCAAAGAGCACAAATAGTTATTGAAAATGGGGTGCAACTATAAACTTTGTCATGTTTTACGGATTTGGCTATAGTTTAATTTAATTTTACATTTTTGTTTTGTATTGTATCTTATAGCATCGTATTGGATGTATTCGTTTATTGCCAGTGGTCCACGGTGGCTGGTTGGACGTACAATGGTCCACTTTAAGGTTTAAGTGCCGAATACAAATCTCTAGATTTCTCCAAAGAACATAGAACTCCGCTAATATGGTACAACACATCCAAATTGAATTTAAATACATTCTGTTTATATTTGTGCCCATAATGTTAATTTTTTTTTACTAGATTTAAAGACAACAATTTATTATCACTATTATTCTTTCGTTATACTACGATAAAAACATATGGACATTCAGGTGGACCACGGGCAAAAATAATTGCCCGTAGTACACTCAAAATGTATTGTCTGTGATGTTGCTGTAACCAGTGGTGGTAAATAAATAAATAAATAATAAATAAATAAATCCAGACTCCATGCGTGCTACTGAAGAATTCTGATGCATGAACAGGCAGATGTACTTTCGAATGTTTTCCAAGGATTAATTCATTCATGAGCCATCAGAAAAGTATCAGTTTATTAAATGCATATATTTCTCACAATCAGTAGTTCAATCAGCAGCTGTAGTAGTCGTGTCAAAATATTTGCAAATTGTTACCAGTTTGGCTAAAACATTGATTGTCTGATAAAAAGATGATTCCATGCTTCGGACGGCACGTATAAGCCGGTGGTATACCGTCCTCCAAATGGCGGTTGTCAAAAAATGTCAGAGGCCCTTTAGGCGATTTAGAAACTCTGACACTAGGGTGTGTGGAGTCATTAGACCTTACTACCCACACGACAAGAAGAAGTTGCAAATTAGGTCTAGTATCACTCCTTTCAAGAAATGCACTCAATTACTAATCAACCTGTATTCTTTAAACAAAAGCTAAAAAGGATAAACAATGAAGTAGTTCCGTGGAACAACAGAACAAGCCCCAACTATAGAATGAGGGGACTAAATAGAAATGTCAATACAATTCACTTGAACACTGGCGGGAGTTTCTTCCCTAGTATTTCAGACTTCGCCACAAACTACTTGTTTAGGTAAACCCTAGGTTCTATTGGAAGCGATTTGCTGTGAAATAATAATGTTAGTGAACAATATCTAAACTTATGTATCCTTTAGATTCTAAAGGATACATAAGTATACACAAATATGCCTGTCGGGACTGCGGGTTGTTCGAAAGAGATACTGTGGCCTCGGACACAAAGGGCTAAGAAGGTACATGGCTGGTTTTTAGTCAGTAGAAGTTTGACACTCCCCACTATTCGACCAGAGCGGAAGGATTCCTTTGATGATTTCCCACATCAATCAAACACATAAGTAAACTCACGCTTTTTCTCCATTGGAACAGGCAGAAACTACATAGCGGAGTATGGATCCTGGCAAGGTGCAACTCAGAATCATTAATGGCTACCACCAGAAAAGCGCCGTGTAACTGAAGCTCGACGAAGTCCCGGACAATTGGATCGCGCAAGGGAGAGTAGGAAAATATTAAAACGAGCTCTAAACAGTCGGAATGCACGGTGTGAGCCATCTATTATGCCTTGTTGATCCGGTGGTCGCAATCGCAACTGTAGACCATGAGGTTCGATACCATGGACGGGCAAATTATTTTTGTATTTTTTTGGTATAAGCCTGCCGCACTATTCCCAAACCACTGTAACTCCTAAAAGCCAGACCCAATAGTGGTGACCACCAAAAAGGTGCCGAGACAATGAAGCTCGACGAAGTCCCAGAGAAACGATTTAAGTGTCTTGGATCCCGCAACGAAATTAATCAGAAAGGAATAGCAGAGGTACAGTAGGAAAAACATAATTTCCACTTGATTATTTTTGGATCTGGATTATTGGTGGGAAATCATCAAATGACTCTTCCCGCTCTGGTCAGAGCGGAAGGTAGCATCACACTTCTACTGACTAAAAACCACCCATTTTCCTTCTTAGCCCTTTGTGTCCAACCGCGGTATCTCTTTCGAACAACCCGCAGCCTCGGCAGACATGAAACCACACCCTTACCTTCAATAGAAACTTAAATGCTATCGAAGTTATTAAGTTCTCAAGTTGCCGCCAACGATACTGAGCTGCTTATACGGAAATTTTAATTAGTTTTTAAAGTTTTGCCTAGTTTAGTTTTCAATGAGTCAATCAGACTGTTTATTGAGTATTTGACTTCTCTTTAATTAGGAACATGTGTCTGGACAAATTGATAGAATTTATGTCTTGTAAGTTTACGTATGTTTAATGTCTTGACGACACGATTGGCGCAGTGGCTGATCGGTTGGACTGCTATGCTGCGTGTTGCAAGTTCGATCCCAAGGACACAAGAATCCAATGGTTTTATTCAGTTACAATTCTTCTTCTTATCGTGTGGGCAGTAAGATCTAACACCCTAGTGTCAGAGTTTCTAAGCCGCCTCAAGGGCCTCTGACATGGTTTGACGACCGCCATTTAGCAGCCAGGAGCACCGGTTTATACGTGCCTTCCGAAGCACGGAATCATCTTTTTATCAGACAATGAGGTGATTCAAGCCTGCAATGTCCTAGCCAAACTGGAAATAACTTTTTGTACAACAGTATTAACTACAGATTTATTCATTAGGATCCTCATTTATTTATAAATATTAATGAGGTGCTATGTTTTAATTAGTTTGCAAGTCAAATATATTTCCTGCTATCTATCATAACTAACTGGTGCCTGCGGTTTCGTCCGCATGGATGCTGGTTATTGTGACCGATATCAGTTATCGCGATCAAATAATCCTTTCATTCCCCCCTCTCAACCCTTTACAAAGATTTTTTCCCAATAAAAAGAAGGATATCAGAGGAAGTTTAAAAGTTGCGCCAATTACAGAAAAGTTAAAAAGGAATCGACTGTCGTGGTATGGGCATGTGATGAGGAGGGATGAATCGCATGTGACTAAAAAAGTTATGAATATAAATGTGGATGGATGGAGAGGGAGAGGAAGACCAAAGAAAAGATGGATGGAGTGTGTGAGGAGTGATATGAAGGAAAAAGGAATAAATGATAACGTGACGACTAACAGGGCAGAATGGAAGGAAAAAACGTGTTGCGCCGACCCCAAATGACATGGGATAAGGGCAGGAAGATGATGAAAAAGAAGCTTTATATATAATATTCGTAAGGATAAATTAATAAGAATATCACGTATGTAAGGCCCCGTCTGCTAAACGTTGACTGGTTGCACGTATGTTTGTGTTTACCAAATGTAGACTACGTGATCAGTTTTTGTGTATACCTGCATCATTTTTACCTGCGTCATTTTCATCTTCCTGCCCTTGTAGGTCAAAATCAAATCAAATCAAATCAAATCAATTTATTTGCTAAAAGTATTGGTACAGTTTCGGTCGTAACATAAATAATTTAGATCCTTAATACTTAGTCATAATAATGTGACATGCAAACATTTGGGTTTCATAATTGTATTAAAGTCATAGTAATACATTAAAATTAAATTGAGTACTATTGTCATTAGATACATTTCCATAATATTAGTGGGTAAATGATAATCGTCTTGATACATTCTTATTAAGCGTGCAAATTATTTACAAGCTTACATTTCCAATCATAATTTATGTCGTTATTACCGTGCAATTACCATTATTAAATTATCATAGAAAATATATAATTATTCAATACTATTATACATAACAAAACATTCATTAACTAATTTAAAAAAAGATTATTTATTAACATTATTCAAAAATTCATTTACAGAATAAAATTGTTTCTCCAGAAGCCATAATTTTAACTTAACAAAAAATAAATGATTAGTTAAGTCTTTAAGATTCTTTGGAATTTTGTTATAAATTAACCCACACATACTATAGGAGTTCTTTCTATATAGAGCAGTCTTTGGCGCTCTAGGCAGAACTATTCTATCTGGATCTCTTATTTTACGAGGGTAACGGTCTTCAGCCTTTTTAAATAAATCAAAATGCTGCCGAACAAATTTAACGCATTCTAGAATGTACATACAGGGTAATGTAAGAAGCTTTAATTTTTGGAACAACGGTTTACAGGATTCCCATGGTGGAATGCCACAAATAGCCCGGATGCATTTCTTTTGTGCCCTGAATGCTTTATCCACATCTGTTGAGTTACCCCATAGTATGAGGCCGTATTGTAGAGTGGAAGCAACACAGCCGTGATACGCAGTTAACATAGTACTCTGCGACGAGGTCTTTCGCAGTGTGTAGAGTACGTAAACGAATTTGTTTAATTTGTTGCAAACTTTCTCGACGTGCGGTTTCCAAGAGAAGTACCCATCCAGTGCTACTCCCAGAAAAATGGTTTCATCTGTCTCCATTAGAGGTTGTCCGTCATCATCATCATCATCATTTCAGCCAAAAGACGTCCACTGCTGGACATAGGCCTCCCCCAGGTGTCGCCACATTGACCGGTCCCGTGCGTCTCTCATCCAGCGGGTTCCTGCAACCTTGACCAGGTCATCGGTCCACCTAGTGGGAGGTCTTCCAACGCAACGTCTTCCGGTTTGCGGTCGCCATTCCAGAACTTTTCGGCCCCATCGGCCATCCGTTCTGCGAGCAATGTGCCCTGCCCATTGCCACTTAAGTCTGGCGATTCTTCGGGCTACGTCGGTAACCTTTGTTCTCATGCGGATGTCCTCATTTCTGATTCGATCACGCAAGGAAACTCCGAGCATAGCCTTCTCCATTGCCCTTGTAGGTACTAACTTAATATTCTGTTTGGGGTCAGCGCAACACGTTTTCTTATTCTCTTCTGTCAGACGTCACGGCGCGGCGTCATTTACTCCTTTCTTTTGATTTAGCTACATGCAGGTATACTATTTTTTTTTCGTTATATACGAATAAAAATAGTGTGTGCTAAGTTTATTTTATTATCAATCAATCACGTAAGCTTTGATGCGTGTTCATTTCATTTTGTAGTTGTTTTTATGCTAATTAAAAAAGAGAAACAAAAAATATATTACAGATTTATCACCTAGCACATCAAGACATTCACAAGGCCTAATGCAATAATGACCAAACCCACTATGTCCACAACCATCTCACTCCATTATCTAATGTCTACCAAAAACAGTCATGCACCGTTAATTCTTACAGCTTACCCAGTCCAGTCGCGGTTGGTTGTCCAACCGTGACCTTATGTTGGACAGAACAGGTCGTATCCTTGAGGAGCAAGGTCAGGAGTTTATTTTGGTGGATAAAGTTGTTTTTGTTTTGTTTGTGACCTGATTCGGCAGTGGTTTAGATCTTCCGGGGTGGTTTCTTAAAAGGAATCGGAATTTGATCCCGTTGGCGGTTTTCTGGGGTGTCGTTAAAATCGACTTTGAAAAATTTATCATCATATTTATTATTATATTATCATATTTCATCGGCTTGTCTTTTAGTTTTTTAGTTTTATGCAGTTTACTTTGTTTATAAAAGTGTTTATTTATAAACTGTTTAACATAACTGCATTCTTGTAACAGTAACAGCTAAATATTTAATTTATTTTAATTATCATTCAGAAAATCAAGCGATGCATCCACTATAATATTATTTTTAATAAAGATAAGCCAGTAATCTATTTTATGAAAATGTAAAATTCATTTATTACAACAAACAACACGGTAACAAAAGATACAGATTCATAGAAGTTTGCATTCGACTTTCTCTATAATAAAAAAGAAAACTCAGGCTGGATTTAAAAAAAAAAAATATTATTACGATTATCTTAATAATTGTAATCTATTAAGGTATAAGTAGACATCAAAATCAAAATTCATTTATTCAAACTAGGCTGATAATTAGCACTTTTCGAAGGTCAAAATTTACTTTACCTACTTTACTACAGGGAAACTTGGTTAACTGGGACTTGGATAAGTGAGAAACCTCTATAACTGGAACTCATACTGGGGTCCCACGAGACAGATTTGAATATCTGAGACACATTTAACCAGGTTTCACTGTATTTACATTTTTATAAGACAGTCCCCCAAAACGCCCACCCATCGACACTTCCTAGTGTTTAGCTTATATTTTGAAGTTGATCATTTTCATCAGACAGCCGACTTGTGAACAATAAAAACGTATAATTCAGGGATATAATCACTCGCCACATACATCCTTAACATAACCAATAACTATACCAAAGACCACACACATACAGTGACCCAGATAGCATTCTAGTAATTAAATGGGGTCCAACACTACCTAGAGCCAGAATAGGGGAGTTATAACGTAGAAGCGCTGTGCGTAATGGAGCCACCGATGCGAACCGTCTGTAACTGATTTCATGAACCATAAACTTCAAACTGCTGTTTGTGGGTAGCTAGGGGTTGTTTTAAGATGTTTTTATTTATCACTGGCTGTTTTCTGCGTGAAATTGTGCTAAAAATATTAGTTTCTTATTTGAATAGGATTTCGTTGAAGAAAATCGACA
Organism: Diarsia dahlii; assembly: GCA_949775195.1. NCBI lineage: Eukaryota > Metazoa > Arthropoda > Insecta > Lepidoptera > Noctuidae > Diarsia > Diarsia dahlii. Next base: position 4,249,079 of record OX459210.1, on the reverse strand, counting down.
GGGGTGAAAATAAAAGCCCTTGCGCGGAACCATAATTTTATTTAAATAAATTTAGCTTAAGTTAATCCATAAATTAACGTTAGATATCCGTCAATAAAAGTCCCGCCAAAATAGGTCCAGCCGTTGCAGAGATTAGCCGAAAAAAACTGACAGAAAATAAAAGTTGTTTTTACCCACGACGGAACGGAGACGGTATATGCGTTTGGGGTGAGAGGTTGTTTGTTTGTTTGTTTGTGCAAATACATGTTGCCATTTTTCTCCAAAACTACTAGTCCGATTTTGATGCAGTTTTCAGTTATGGTTTTGGGTTTGATTGGTGCATGTTCTTAGATAGGTGTGACGGTGACAACTCACCAGGGGGCGCTGCAGCAAACATTTTTTGTGCAAATCAAAGTTGCCATTTTTCTCCAAAACTACAAGTCCGATTTTGATTCAGTTTTCAGTTATGGGTTCGGGTTTGATTGGTGCATGTTCTTAGATAGGTGTTACGGTGACAACTCACCAGGGGGCGCTGCAGCAAACATTTTTTGTGCAAATCAAAGTTGCCATTTTTCTCCAAAACTACAAGTCCGATTTTTTAGAGTAGTGGTAATGAAATAAATTACACAAAGTTTGACTGGGTTCGAACCTACGACTCACTGTTTGTATGTCGGGGCCGCCTCCACTGGGCCACCACTGCTCCTAAAGCTTTTAAAGTCCTGCTTTTAATGATTGTCTTACAAACAAATCTTAGTCCCCAACAATAAATGAACCCGCAACTAACAACACAAAACCTAACCCATCTAATCACGGTGCCAACTAAACCTAAAATCGCAAAATAAATCGCTTACACTTCAACTAAAGAAGATTATTCACCAAAAACATAAGTCCTACGTAATCATGTAAAATTATGATAAAATAACACTGCAGGAGCAACTTTGCTGCCCGTCGGGGCTGTGGATATCGAAAGGTTACCGCGGCTCCGACACAAGGGCGAAGAAGAAGGAACATGGGTTTGGTTTTTAGTCAGTAGAAGTCTGACACTCCCCTTCGCTCTGCCCAAGAGCGGGGGGGGTTATTCGATGATTTTCCACCCACCAAAAAAAAAAAAGGAGCAACTTTGCTCAAAACTAATAATAGGTGTTTCCGTTAGACATAAGCCCGCTGAGTAGAGATCCTAGACCTAGAGTATTAATGATACAAGGACTATGTATAGGGTGGGGTTCAAAACATCAACAACCAAAATATCAACACCATAATTTATCATCAACAGTTTAATTTGATAATGAATCACAAACAAGCTTAAAGGTACAAGTTGGTAGCGGGCGACACGAAGCCGCAGCAGACAATGTGTCGCGGCGGCACGATTAGTTTCTACGTATTTCTATGAAATTCCCTCCGTAGTTAGCGACATGAAGCTAGCGACGCGTCGTCGAGCGGTAGACGCACGTGTCGTCTGACCGCAGATCAGTAGTGCCCATAGATAACAGAAACAACAGGAGATATGTCCTTTAGCCGAAAATGTATCGGAACCTGTGTCTTCAGTTTACACCAACTGGATGCCATCTGCAGTTGCCGTCTGCAGTCGGGTTCGAAATCATGACTGCAGCGACATGACGCGACGACACATGTCGTCTGCTGCTGCTACGTGCAGTCGTCTACCAACTTGTACCTTAAAACATAAGTAGCAGAGGAGTTCGTGGCTAAATAAGAATAGCCTTTTGGATCGATCTTTAGGTTAAGCCGTGCTTGCCTAGGCTGGTCCATGGATGTGTCACCATCTATTATATAACGAGTTTCCTTCCTGTGTCGGAAAGCATGCTAAGCCCATCCCAGCTGTCATTCTTAGATCTTTCATAGTCATTACAAGTAGTCAGTTGTCTGAAAATCTGATAACCAGTCTTACAAAGGTGTATGGTATTACCCAGTAATAAATGGGCTGTGGATGTCAGATAGGCAGTCGCTTCTTGTAAAATACTGGTATTCAGCTGCATATGTTTAGACTGAAAGCCGACCCCGACATTGTTGGGAAAAGGTTAGTTAGACGATGATTATGAATAATTTATGAAGGAAAACATCTTGAGGAAGCTTGTTTTTTTGTTCGTGAATACTAAATAGGCTTACGTTTGGCTGCAACTCGCCTGATATGAGTGACTTACGCCCGAATACTCGAACGTCACTCAATTTTAAGTTGCACTTAAATCTAGTGCTGTCTTTGTTACTTTAACGCAGAGTGACAGAGATAGCACGAGTTTTGAGGGCTACTTATAATTGAGTGACGTTCGAGTATTCGGGCGTTAACCTGGAACACGCCTGCCTGGAAGAAACCGATACACTCGAACTGTGAATAGATCTAGATTATAATGATCAGTGTAGTTCTAGCTAGAGTTGCTTACGGATGACCTATAGGGCCGAAAAGTTCTGGAGTGACGACTGCAAACCGGAAGACGTTGCGTTGGAAGGCCTTCCACTAGGTAGACCGATGCGGGACGGACGGGACCGGTCAGAGTTATGACACCTGGGGGAGGCCGAAAAACGTCCACTGCTGGACGTATCCAGCAGTGGACGTTTTTTGGCTGAAATGATGATGATGATGATGATGATGGACTTCTTAACAATGCCTAGCAAATTGCCTCATAGCTTGTTAAATTCATACCCCCAGAGATGTAAGTTGAACAGCTCCAGTTTGATTCACAGAGGATTCCAACGATTTAGGTCATAAGTTCATAACTAGTGTTAATATAGCTTTGTTATTTTCTATAGTAATTGGATTTGTTTGGTTGTTTGTAGTGTTGTTATTATGATATACAACATCGACGCACACACGGTGCATGGGTTTAGCTGGGTTTAGCACACCATTCCAACTCACCACCGCCCTGTTAAAAAAAATGGTGTGTGGAAAAGACACAAAATTCTGAATAAAGAGAATACAACATAAAAACACGCCTGTAAGCCCCGAAGGGCTAAGCAGATGTATGCCTAATTGTTCTTACACCCACATTAATTTCACCTGCTATGTTGAAATTTTATGTAACAGCAGGCAAGCCCATTGTTATCGACCGAGCAGAAACACAGATTTGTGACGGCTACCGAGAAATTCCATTATTGATATTGATTTATTGACTTTGGCTGTATTGTGTTAATAAAGAAAACACTTTTTCACAAAGCCTCTTCGTAAACATAATAAACTCCAATAAATACTCCATTTATAAAACCACCTCTATTCCCCTCTAAAAGCCAAGCAAACCAGTGAGTCGACACGATATCTAACTATGATATATTTCCAAGCTGATAGCGACCTCCTCGTTCGAATCTTCACAGTCCGACTACGGAAAATGGATGGACTTTAAAAACAATTTTCATTAACTTCGTGACAGATATAGAATTGAATCTAGCGGATTTTACAGACATTTACTTATTGTTTTAAAGCGTTTTAGTAAGGGGTTGGTAGGATTGTTAGTTGTTTAAATTTTGTGGGTAATGTTCTATATTGTAAGTTACGATTTCATAATAATAAGGACTTAATACATATGAAATCATACATTACATCCCGCCAATAATCCAAGAAGGGTGGGGAGAAGAGAGTAAGTTCCAAAGGTGTACGAAATTACTCCTATTAATTTTTTTTCGGTTTAATTTCGTTGCGGGATCCAAACCAATTTAATAGGGATGCTAAAAAAATCTAATTAGTCCGTCAGATAGATTTCCAAAAAATATTGGACACATATTTTTTCTTTTTTTCTCATACAAACAATGAAGACGATACAGTGCTTTGAAAACTCGTGTGACGTCATATTCTAAGACATTAGTATGATATTTCTTAGCGAGCAGTGACGTCACCACCTCCGTCTCAAATCTTTGACGCGTTTTATCTTCGTAAATTTTTATTGATTTGATAAAACAAAAAATACGTATTCAATATTTTTCGATAATCTAACAGACGGACTAATTAGAATCATATTTTTTTTAGTCAGTAAACATCCCTATTGTTTCTCTACGACTTCGTCGAGCTTTTTTGTCGCGGCACTTTTCGCAATTCTGGCTTTTAAGAGTTGCAGTGGTTTGGGAATAGTGTGACAGGCTTGTCTCAATAAAAAAAGGTTAACAGTCCCGCATATTTCGCATGTTTTATTTAATTTTAACTCCCATGTAATAGGGGGTGAACCTTTTACCATCGACCGGGCACAAATTCGGACTCCGTTGCTGTTACTGAGAAATTCAACAATTGCAATAAATCATAAAATACTCGTTTTTTTTAGTTTATCATGTTTCAAACGTATTATTTTTGTAGCAAAAATGGAAATCCCATGTCACATACATTATGTTTCAATTAAGTTTTTTTTTTAATTATTCGTTTCGACATGCACGAGTTCGTGCTAAGGGTGTCTGTTTAGAAACTTTTGTATTTTTCCTGGGAATCACGTTTGAATACTGTTTCTTGTGCAGGGAGATTAAACGATAGAAGATAGAAAAAACCAAGCACGGACATTTTTACCCCTTTTTCCTGGATTTCCTAAAATTTCAACTTCTTTTCATTGTTGGTCCTGCAATCTCATTTCAAAAACTCATTCTTAACAAACGAACCTGCGGGCAAAACTAGTATGTGCTTCTAGGGCGTCTCTCCCGGCATTTCCACTTACGCCGGCGTTTCAAACCCCTCACATAGTTGGCATATTTCAAAGAGAATATTCTACTGTAAAATCAGAAGAACTTCTGAAAAATTCCAGTCAAATTAAATTCTTCCAAATCTTCTATCTGATCTTTAGAATAGAATAATGCTACTGGTAAGGTAAGGGTTTATTTTTTAACCGACTTCCCAAAAAGTAGGAGATTCTCAATTCGATTGGTATTTTTTTAATTTTTTTATTAGTTTCCTTGATTTGTTGTATCAAATAATCGATTTTCGCCATCAAATTAAAAAAGTTTGAAGAGTTTATATAAGTTATATAAACACCTTTGTGTTTATATAAGTTATATAAACACAAAGGAAGCTCGCTATGTAACCGAGCCGGGGCTGTGGTGTCCTGCAGTGGCTGCGGGTTGTTCGAAAGCGATACCGCGGCCCCGGACACAAAGGGCTAAGAAGGAACATGGGTGGTTTTTAGTCAGTAGAAGTCTGACAGTCCCTTCCGCTCCGCCCAGAGCGTGAGGAGTCATTTGATGATTTCCCGCCCTACTATAAAAAAAGGTTTTGTTTTTTGTCTGCTTGAAATGTTGTAGGTATCGAATAATTGCATCTCGCTATTACACTAAAATGTTTGGAGTGTAACTTTTCGAGGCACGAAGGAAGCTCGGTATGTATCGGGTGGTCACCTATCTACGGATCAACCCTGGCAAGCACAGCTTAACCTGAAGATTGACTCAAGCGTCTGCTATCATTTAGCCACGAACTTTAAACATACCTACATGCCATTCGTATACAATAGTCCTCCCGACCGTTTTCGGTCACGGCGGCCAATCTTAGCAGAGATTAGCCAACTGCGCGGGAGATATTATAGTGCACAAGTGTGTGCGCAGGCACAGGTGCGCTCTCTGTTCCTATCCTCTCATAGTCCGATGGGACGGCAATCCGACACGACCGGAGAGAGATCAGGCGCAGGACTTTCCGAGGCACGGGGGTACTATACCGCCAACTTCCAAACTCCGGGCTACTACTGGGAAATTTCTAATGAAAAACCCAATAGCACTTTTTGTCCGACCCGGGAACCGAACCCAGGACCTCATGCACAGCAGTCGCGCTTACGACCACTAGACCAACGAGGCAGTTCATACATGACTCCTGAAAACATAACACTCCTTTTATTAGGCCGTCGTGTAAAAAGTTCCGCGATATAATGCGGAAGAAAGTGGTGTCATTATTGCAAATACTGCGCGGTAGCACCAACAGAATTTTGCAAAGATTGCATCCCGCTACGACTGTCCCCTAAAGGCTCACTGGGTGGGAATAGTCACGGGAAAATTGTGATATTGTGTGCTCCTACTAACATAGAGCTTAAGAAAGTTGTTACTAACACTTCTTATGGTTTCTGTCCAAAATAAATGGTTAAATAATAAAAGTTGCTCAAAAACTAAATGCGTCTAAAATAATCAGAAAAATAACATTTCATCAATTACATTTTTCATAATTGGTCGCTGAAGATCGCTGGGGCAGCGTTTTAAGTCTCGACAATTGAAATTCATGAATAACAATGACTTCACCCCTTAGGGCGGGTAGCGTGAATATTCTTGAGAAAACTCGTAAGCGGTTTGCGACTTTAATTCGCGATTTTTTTTAAAAGAGCAATTTCTTTTTAGAAAATGGGGGAAAAAATTAGAGGGGTTTTTGTTTTTGAAGGAAAGTGTGAGATGTAAACTCAAAGAATGCATAATTATAACATAACGCCAGTAATTTCCGAAGGGTTAGGCAGAGGTCTACCAGTAGTCCCACATTTCGCCAGATAAGTTGAAGTCTCTTGTAGTAGGGAGCCTGTCATCTACTTAGTACAAATCCAGACTCTTAGAAATCCCAGATGTAAAAATCCACTGCAAAGATTGACCAATCCAGAAATCTAATCCAGGGCCTCTAGCTCAGCAATAGCGCTTGCCACCACTAAAGCAACGAGGCACGAATATATTTACATAATCTTAGGTATGATAATTATGACATACAAATATAATTTCAAATATTAATAATAATTATATGACTACTGGCCTTTTCTTTGATCTATCTAAAGCGTTCGATCTGGTGTCACACGATATATTGTTGCAAAAGTTAGAAGCTATTGGAATTAGGGGACCGGTACTCCAGTGGCTATCGTCCTATTTAAGTAACAGAACACAACGTGTCATCATTTATAAAAACAATGAAAAAAATGACCTAATATCCTACTCGTCGGAATGTAAACATAATAAATTTGGTGTTCCACAAGGAAGCGTACTGGGTCCTATATTATTCCTCATTTACATAAATGACATCATAAAAATAACAAATCATAAATGCATATTATTTGCCGACGACATATCTATAATAGTGACATCTAACAAAAAACATAATACCATTCTGGATCATGAGCTTGACATTAATAACACAATTGACAAATTACTGCAGTGGCTTGACATTAACAATTTAAAAATTAATTTAGATAAATCTGTTTATATTCAATTTAATCAATCTAATAATCATAAAAATGACATTAAACTTAATATTAATAAACTCAAGAAAGTAACGCATACAAGATTTCTAGGTGTATTTGTTGACAAAGACATTAAATGGAAAGAGCACATAGACAATGTTAGTGCTAAAATCAATAAATTTGTATACGCACTTAAACAAGTCAAAAATGTAACCAACATAAAAACTGCTGTAATATCATACCGCGCATATGTCGAATCGGTACTACGGTATGGGCTTGTTATGTGGGGTAATAGCACTGACTTCCAAAGAGCGTTCATCGCTCAAAAAAAGTGTATGAGATCAATTTGTGGACTTAAACCTGACGACTCATGTCGACCAATATTTGCGAAGCTTGGTTTGTTACCGTTACCGTCCCTTTACATTTACGAAATATGCATGTTTGTAATGAAAAATAAACAATTATTTAAGACTGCTAATGATGCAAATCCTCGTAACAGACGAGATCCTTATAATTTAGTGTTGAATGATTTGCCTAGGCTAGCTAAATACAATAAGAACTGCCTAGCAATGTGTGTGCGCATTTATAATAAAATACCGAGGCATTTTAAATCATTAAATACAAAATTGTTTAAAACTAAATTTTATAAATGGTTACTTGAAAATTGTTTTTATAGTTTAAAAGAATTTATAGATAAAAAAATGTGATTTTCTTAATAGCTCATTGTTGATGCCTACCTTGTTATACCTTTTTCACTAACTTTAAAATTTTTGCATGCTTGGTCTTATCCTAGCTGAACATGTTTGTTCCATATAAGATTGTACTTAACACCTTTGTATACCATGTTTTACGCAAATAAATATTATTATTATTACACAGAATCACAACTGTCAAAGATCTTCTAATCTAATACCAGGCTTTTTTTTTATTGGGACAAACCCGCCGCACTATTCCCATACCACTGTAAGTCCTGTTAGCCAGAATCAACAGTGGCGACCACAAGAAAAGCACCGAGACAATGAAGCTCGACGAAGTCCCAGAGAAGTGATTGAACTGTCTTGGATCCCGCAACGAAATTAATCAGAAAAGAATAGCGGAGGAGTAGGTAGTAAAGGTAGTAAACATAATTTCCACTTCCCTCCATATCAGCAGGAGACAGACCAAAGGCTTAACCCGATTTCCAAGGCACGGAGGAAACTCGGTAGGTATGTAATTTGTGGTCCATGGATGGGTATCCACGGAGCAACCAGGGCCCCGAGTCTGCTATTCAATAGTGTCAGAATGGTCTATCATTGATCTCATAATTGTTGATTTTGACAACACCAAACTTGTCAGACTCGGGGCCCTGGACAAGCACGGTTTGACCTGAAGTTCGATTGGAGCGGCTTTTATAAGTTAGCTACGAGCTCGTTATAGGTATAGGACAGCTTTTTGATATAATTATGCATTTCTCAAATCCTTACTTTAGATCAAACCCCAGTACGACATAAAGACAATTATATTACCAACCTCCAGAAACGTGTTCGACAAATCGTTTCCTCTGTAAAAGAGTTCCGTAGAACACGTACGATCAGCGTGTAACGTGTCCGCACGTGTCGACGTCTACTTTGACAACGTTGCACGCTTCTGAGTGGCTGAGGTTATTTTATTTCGTGATTCTGGAATCGGGGAAGAACGTGAATTTTGTGGTATTCTATCATCATTATAATGGGGGTAAAAGTAGCCTTAACGAATAAGAAAAGAGCACAGCACTATGCTGAGTGGTTACCTGCTTGTCGCAGTCACGACGGTATACTGTTAACTTTTGTTTTTTCTTTGTTATCCCTGGTTGTTGTATCTATTTCTTCATATTTGGTATGCGTTGTATGTGTATTGCTTTTAAGGTTCCGTAGCCGAATGACAAAAAACGAAACCCTTATAGATTCGTCATGTTTGTCTGTCTGTCCGTATGTCACAGTCACTTTATTCGAAACTATTAAGACTACACAGTTAAAACTAGGCAGATAATGTATTCTGTAAACCGCTTTACAAATAAAACAATCAAATCGGTCCAGCCATCTTCGAGTAATCGGGAAACATACATTAAAAAAAAGGTTCCCACGAATTGCAGACCTCCTCCTTTTTCAAGTCGGTTAAAGATGAAACATTTTGAGTGTATTTTAAAGTAGTCTTTGATCCGTAACATATAAAAAGAGATCTACATTACAAAGGTTTTAGATTATTTTCATGAGGCCTACCTAAAATTGCCAATTTAGGTTGTAAGTATACGAGAAGCATTTTCCCCTATCTCTACCTAATTTCCATTTTTTTCTCATTTTTATACACACATAACATAACGCTTGTTAGCCGCGATGAGTCGGGTAGTGGTGCTGTACCTTTGTGAATATGAAGCGCGACAATGTGTGCGACAGTCACATGATTACAATGTATACGTATTTACAGAGTTACAATATTTAAAATCCTATTGAAAGACTTTATCATAGTTATAGGCTAGGCACGCCCGTCCGTCGGGGTTGCGGATTGTCGAAAGACATGGGTGGTTTTTAGTCAGTAGAAGTCTGACACTCCCTTTCGCTCTGCCCAAGAGCGGGGGGGGGGGGTCATTTGATGATTAAAAAGGCTAGGTGGGTGATGATGATGATATGCGTAGAGCACCTATTATCTAAACTGTAAGCTATCATATACTTACAAAAAGCACTATTCTATAGTCAGAACATTTTACAGTTGACGTCACGTATCTACAGTTCTCCATATAAGTGAAGCCTTCACCGCGACATCGCCTGAGGAATTCGCAGGAAGCGCCTGATTTGTCAAAGTGGCACGAGTCGCGTTTGTGGGGTGAGTAGCGGTGTTAGTCGTTGGGGGATTTCTGGGGAAATGCTAGGATGCAGAGGGTAAGTAGCTCGTTTATATTTTTATGTAAATTATAACATAATATAACTGCCTCCGTGGTCGAGTGGTTTAGGTGTTTGCCTTGTGACCCGGTCGTGGGTTCGATTTCCACGGGAAGCATACTTTGTGAAGTTGTTTCCAGTTTGGTTAGGACATTGCAGGCTTGAATCACCTGATTGTCTGATAAAAAGATGGTTCCGTGCTTTGGAAGCCACGTATAAGCCGGTGGTCCCGGCCGCCAACTGACGGTCGTCAAACCATGTCAGAGGCCCTTGCGGCGGTTTAGAAACTCTGACACTAGGGTGTGTGGGCAGTAAGATCTAACGACCCCGTTAGACCTTACTGCCCACACGATAAGAAGAAGAAGAGTTATATTATTATAATGTCTGATAGTTGAGTAATGCTTGTCTTTGTAGGTGAAGAAAGCAAGAAAACATCTTTACATAAAAACACACAATCTATAGTAATCTTCCAAACTACTGAACTGATTCCGAAATTAATTCTTTCACTAACGGGATACTACCGGTACTACCAGTCAATATGGCGACACTTAGGGCTGGCCTGTGTCCAGCGGTGGACGTCTTTCGGCTGAAATGATGATGATGAACGGGATGCTAGATTATTCGTCTCCAATGCCAAACTCTCCGACTGCCAAAGATCTATATTGTGGCAGTCGGGACCAACAGCTTACCATGCTTTCCGGGGCCCGGAGGAAACTCGGTATGTAACGGGTGGTCACTTATCCAGCGATCGTCCGAGTGACAATTATTATTAGGCCACGAGCTGGTCCTCTCGTAATATATGAAGCTGACTATGCTAGACTTTTAAAACTTGAATTAAAAAGTTATACCTACCTCAAAATTCAGGTCTATCCTAGTTCTAAAATCCTAGCTCACCTAGCGACACGGAAGCGGGGCTCTTACTATTAATTTTCTATGTTTTTCCTTAGTAAAAGCATAGAATGGAATGACTTTGATCCTGTTTTGATAAGGTAAAGCATTCCTTTCTTACTTACATGGGGTACTCCATAAGTAATAGGGTGGAGAGTCCGAATACTTTCGGAAAAATACATTTGGTCTTACGGAACATGAAAAAACATAAATAATTGAACGAGCGATGAGCATTTGTGATGTCGTAGACTCGTAGGAAAGTTTTGAGGGGATGGCTATATGGCTATATTAGAGGAGAACCAAAAAACTGGCCAAGTGCAAGTCGGACTTCCGTAGGTAAGGGTTCCGTACCATGTCTTCTCATAGGTTTTTCTGTGATCTATACGTGTTGAACTAATTTCTGTGTTTTTTTCAGAATTTTAGGCTCAGTAGTTTCGGAGATAAGGGGGGGGGAATGGTAATGGAACGGACAGACAGACAGACACGAGTGATCCTATAAGGGTTCCGTTTTTTTCTTTTGAGGTACGGAACCCTAAAAACGATGGATGGACTTTGTGAAGGAAGAAATGATAATTAAGGAAGAGTCTGAAGAGAGGACGAGTAACAGAGAGAGTATGGGAGAAGAAGACATGCTGCGGCAAAGCCAAAAAAATTACACTGTAAGTCGATCTCAACACTGCTGCACAGCAGTTGGGAATGGCTAGGCAGTTATGTTCATTCATCCTACTAATATTATAATGGGGGATCGGACTGGGTCAAAATAATATGATTCTTTTTAGTCCGTAAGTTAGATTATCGAAAAATATTGAATACGTGTTTTTTGTTTTATCAAATCAATAAAAAATGACGAAGATAAAGCGCGTCAAAGATCATGGAGTGGGGCTTGAAACGTCACTTGTAGGTATAAAATGTAATATCATAATGACGTCACAAGAGTTTTCGAAGCACTGTATCGTCTTCATTTTTTGTTTACGTGAAAAAAGAAAATATACGTGTCCAATAATTTTTGGAAATCTATCTGACGGACTAATTAGTTTTTTTTATGTCCGATCCCCTAGTTTTTAAGGATGTATGAATGGATGGAGGTTTGTTACTCTTTCACGCAAAAAGGATTTGGAGAAAATTTGGTACACAGATAGCTTATAACCTGGATTAACACATTGGATAGTTTTTATCCCGATTTTATCTTCCCGTGGAAGATAAAAAATTTCGAGTTGTAGCGGGCGAAGCCGCTGGCAACAGCTAGTAGGTATGTAAATAAATTTGCGGACGCAGCAGGCAAAACCTCTGATAAAACCAAGTCTACCATAAATAACCAAGTTACGGCTAAAATACCTAAACTTTCCTTCAACACCGTAATAACATTTCAAAACTCATAACATTTAAGAAAACACCTCGCTGCTCTTAATTAAAATTGAACGCGAACATTTTGCCGAAGTTTGGAAGTGTATTACTGTCTGTATGGATCCTGTAACGGCTTGAGAAATGAATGATGATCATGATATCAGCCAGTTGTTGAAATAATTGACAGTGTGTTCTAAGGAATTGTAGGATTTTTGAGATACATTTGATATTTGGGTAGATTGACTAAACATGGTTAAATGCAGAATGATATTTTTAGTTAAGGTAGAATGCCACGTCTCAAAGAAATGTCGGCTCAACGAGATTTCAGCAACATGGAAGGGGCCCGCCAGGGCCAACTCCCGTCGGGGCTGTGGGTTGTACGAAAGCCTCAACACAAAGTCAAGTCCTCGACACAAAGGGCTAAGAAGGCACATGGGTTGGTTTTAGTCAGTAGAAGTCTAACACTCCTTCCCACTCTGCACAGAGCGGGAGGAGTCATTTGATGATTTTCCACTCCCAAAAAAAAAGGTAGAAGTGCCAGTGTAGTTCACGAAATTACTTTGGTTGCAGTTGGAGTAGGTGATAATTATAAAATAGATATAATCAGAAGTTGAGAATAGCGCCTGACCAAATATTAACAGCAAATCGCATAATGAAAACATGAGAATAATTTTAAATCTTCTACATTGTTATTAAAATGCCTCTACTACACGCTCAAGCTTCACCACACTTTTCGTTCACACTTCACAGTACATCGCGCGTATGGTTGGTAAAACTGTATTACCATTACAAACCACACGCGCGATGTACTGTGTGCACCGTGTAATCGCTCAGGCAAGACTGGGGAAGTGTGAGCGTGTGGTAGGCGCATTAGTATAGTGGTCGCCAGCGCAACTGCTGAGCATGACGTCGCGCGGGTAAAGTGTTATTTGGGTTTTTCTATTCCCAGTAAGTACTCGTAGCAGCCACGGAGGACATCACACCTGTAATCCCCGAAGGGTTAGGTTAGGTTAGGTTAGAGGTGTTCTGGACAGTACAACCGCATTTTACCAGTTATGTTTAAGTCCCATGTAATGCAAGCCTATTACCAGCAATCGGGCACAAATCCAGATTCCGTCCTGCCTCCTTGCGTCGTATTCCTCAGTGATGAGGGTCGTGACCTCCCTTCGATATCACTTTCTCCCGTATGATTTTCCTCCATTTATTTCTGTCTCGGGCGGTGTGGAGGGCATTATGAAACGTAGAGTTGAGCGCGGTGCGGATCTGGTCGGACCAACGTATTGGGCTGCGTCCACGAGGCCTTTTCCCGTCTACTTTGCCGGTCATGATGAGTTTCTCGAGGTTGCCACAGATTCCGTAGTTTCTACTGAAAATTTGTGATGGAAAAAACCTAATAGGACTTTGCCGTCGCTTTTCTTCGTGATTAGGTACCCGTGCTATGCCTTTCTAAAAGCACCCCAACATGTCTGCACCTCTGAAATAGTTAACGAAAGTAAATTCAGTTTTCAGTCACTAAGTCAACATTATTTTATACCTCAGTCAAATAGGTTTATCTAAGAAGCCAAATGTTTAGTTTGCTAAATTAACCAATTCCAAATAGAGCGCTTCGACACTTATAAATGCCGTTTATGCTGAAAACACAAAGTTTCTAGACTAATCCAAGTACGTACTAGTTGGTTAAATAAGTAATTAATACCTTGTACATTTATATATTAGGTCTTTACCTATGAAATTGGAGATTTGTATGAGAATTTTAAAATATAAAAATTTTGGTATTTTTTTTATTTCAGCTAATCAAAGTACTGGCCCGAATGATCTATTCAATTTTGCCATTTTGATGGCAGTTTGTTTATATCCCTTTACTGTAGAAGTCTGCCGGACGGGAGGCGATGAAGCCAGCGAAAGCGTTTTGTACTGCCTCTCGGGAGTCGAATTTTTTACCACTTAAGAAAATTTCTAAATTTTGAAATAAGTAGAAATCTGTTGGGGCAACGTCCGGTGAGTACGTACGGTGACGGAGAGCTTCCAGCTGTAACTCTTGTAGCTTTGTTGCTTTGTTTGCTCTTGTGTCTTTCGTGAAGTGTGAGCTCGCGCGTTGTCGTGGAGAAGCAATGGGGAAGAACGATTGACTAGTCTTGGTTGTTGAATTGCGAGCTTCTCCATCATTGTTTGCAATTCTTGGCAATAGACATCTGCCGTCACTGTTGTGCCATTCGGTAAGAAGCTGTAGTGTACAAGTCAGCATTGGTCCAGCAGACAGTCACCATCATCTTCCTATGAGTAATCTTTTTTGTAGCGCACTGATTAGGTGATGTACCCGGCTCCACCCACTGAGACGAACGCTTACGGTTGTCGTACAGGATCCACTTTTCATCGCAGGTAACAATTTGAATAAGAATTTCATCGTTTCTATGCCGAATCAGTAGTGCTATGCATGCTTCGACGCGTAAATCTCGCTGTTAGTCGCTTAGTTCGCGTGGCACGCACTTATCTAGATTTTTTATCTTTCCAATTTGACGCAAGTGCCTCAATGGTGTTTTGACACTAACTCCAAGGCCTGCAGTAAGCTCAGCCTTAGATTGAGTTGGATCTGCTTCCACTAGTACAGCCAGGTTTCAGGCTAGCTAAAGTAGACTCATCTTTCATGGGGTACTGTTTAAAATGTTACAATAAAATACCCCCTCACATTCTTCAACTGAGTGAGACGAAATTTAAAACTTGTGTAAAACGCACACTATGTAGGCAGGCATACTATAAGTTGGTTACATTGATGATAAACATGCTTGGCTCAATGCTGGTCCTGCTCCACAACCTTAGGGGCAAATAAATCGACTACCATGTGAAGTTAGTGTAGAGGCTGCAGAAGATTGTAAAAATATCTTTGCATTGTATAAATTCAATGTCTTAATATTGTATAATTGCATGGCACATGTGTGAGTACCTACTATGTACTATAAAGCCACTTTTTACATTTAGTTATATTTTAGTGACGTTGCCCTGGTGGCTGGGAGTATGTCATGCTCACTCAAATGTCTCGCTGATGGTGGCGGGTGTGTCGGATCATTTGGTTCCCTTCAAAATGGTTGAGTTAGATGGTGCTGATCCATGCGTCATGTTCGTGAACGGGCGCTGTCAGTGGAGACTGGTCATCTCTTAGCTGCCATGGTTTATATATTTTTCTTTGATTTGTTTTTTATATCTTTTTACTCTGGACGCTCTTAACTTGCACGTCTTGCTACATAGTTCTCACATAATATACCATCTCAACATGAATGATGTAATGTACCAAGATTTTGTAACAAATTCTGATTTAAAAGAGTGTCCATGGAGTTTCTTGCCCGTTCTTCTTCATGAGATCTACGTTAGGGAACTGGCAACTACAGTACTTTCACAAGTTATTATGCCTTGTGATTGTGACTGTAGCGTAGGAGTGCAATGCGTCGTTTCGGGAGTTGCTGCGTCGGGCTGCGCGGCGCCGTATGTTACCGGCGGCGATTGCTGTGGGTGCGGGGGCGCGCGGCGGCGTGTGCCGTGGCGGCGGGTGTGCGGGGCTCCGGGTCGCGGGGCGGCGGTTGCACGTTGCGGTGTGCATTCGTTGTTCCGTGTTTCGGGGTCTCGAGCATTCGTTGTTGCGGTTTGCGTCGCTGCGTGCTTTCGTGCTCGCAGTGTTCGTTGTTGCGGGCATTCGGTGGCGTGTGGTTCGGCGTGGTGGCTTTCGGAATGACGTATTGCACTCGTAGTTTCGTTCTTCCTCCGTCCTTCTGACATTCAAAAGTGCCTGTAATGGCTTAATTGAAATAAAATATTTGAGTTTGAGTTTGAAACTATCGCCTTCAATTCGTCGTTGTCGACAATGTTTACCGGCCAACCGCGAGGCTCGTTCTTCGACTCAAAATTTCCAGATTGAAAACGATTGAACCAGTAATGGACCGTGTTTATGCAAGCAGTGTTAAGCCCGTACACGTCGTTAATGTTTCGTGTTGTTTGCGCAGCGGTATTTCTACGTATGAACTCATATTCGAAAATTGTACGAATTAGCAGTTTATCCATGGCGCCAAAAACTACCACAATGTCACAAAAACAAAAAACTATCAAAAAACAAATGACTGAATTTGAAATTAAAATAACACGACTTTCGAATAAATTTAACTTGAATTTCGAATTACGATGTTTTCCTTCACCGTTTTGAGAGCAGCGGTGATTGTTTAAATTACACAAAGTAATGCGCCTGCCTGGGTTTGAATCCACGATTTACTATTCTTAAATCGAGGCACCCACAACTGGGCCACCGCCGCTCTCAGTTAGCTTTTTTGCTATCAGTCAGAAATAAACCGTTTTTCCAAGTTTTTACACACGAGCATCTTCTCAAACCCCATTCTAAGTTAGAACAAATACGTTCAAGGCAGGTTTTGAACCGCTCTGCACTCTTTGAGTTAACTTACCCACCTGTTGTTTTATGTATTATGTAAAATACTTACTAACGACTCAACTTTACGGTTGTCTTGTGCATTAGAAGGTTTCCAAGTTACCAACTTTACTTTGTGAGGGGGATTGTGGAAATGCACTTAAGTTTACGCTTAAGTTATTACTTCAGTAATATGTTGTGTGTTTTAGTTACGGACTTACTTAGGAGGTAGATTTTCATCGCCATCTACACTTACATTTTTAAATATGTCCACAATTACTCCAAACAGCATTACAACTAAACTTAGGTAAAATATAAATTTTCTAACTGATATGGTGACTTACACTATCATAAACTCAGAAATCGGGATATTTACCATGTTTACTTGTTGTTTCAAGGTCCTGATATCACATCATCAACAACACCTGCATTAACTTCAGTTTATATAATATTTATCTGTGATCATGGTGCTTGTAACAGTGCTGAAATATCGGGGGCTCAAACAAAAAGTATTCATCATCATCAGCCTATAATGTTCCTACTGCAGGAACTCAGGCCTCTTCTTTAAGAGAGAGATGGGCTATAATCCACCACGCGGGCCCAGTGCGGGTTGGTAGATGTCACAGTCATGTCTTAGATTTTTTTCTTATAAGATATGCCGGTTTCCTCGCCATGTTTTCTTGCATCACTTTTAAAGCACCAGTGATGAATTCAATTACACAAAGTAATGCACAGCCTACCTCTTCGTCAGTCGGGGCCGCCATTACTGTTTCCCGTTTTCAGTGTTTCATCTGCCTAGCCTTTTCCCAACTATGTTGGGGTCGGCTTCCAGTCTAACCGGATGCAGCTGAATACCAGTATTTTACATGGAGCGACTGCCTATCTGACCTCCACAACCCAGTTAATACTGGGTAATACGATACCCTTTGGTAAGACTGGTTTCCAGGTCACTGACTACCTGTAACGACTACCAAAGATCTATATATGACAGCCGGGACCAACAGCTTAACGTGCTTTCCGATGCACGGAGAAAACTTGGTATGAAATGGGCGGTCACCCATCCACAGACCAACTTAGGCAAGCGCCGCTTAACCTAAAGATTGACCCGAGTGGCAGTTATTATTACGCCACGAGCTCCTCCAGTGTTTATGGTAAACGTATTCTGTTACTTAAATGCGGGTGACAAAAACAATATAATAATTAAAGAAAACAAAACCATAACTGCTTACCAGCAGTCGCCATTATTTCAAAGCACACCGCCTAAAACTCCCACTACTACAACAAAGGAAAAGCCGCCTGAAAACCCTGAAACAGCATTAAGCATCATTTGCTTCCGTGAAAGTAAAGTGAGAAGGTATAACAGAGCAGGGCTTGAGAAAAACGTCGACACAAGAGCCCTACAGTCCTGCTGTAAATGAGACAGGCTTTAGTGATGTTCGTAACGGGGCATAGAACCGGAATTTAAAATTTATTGAACCGGGATTCTAGATTTTTTTTCTCGTGTATAGTTTGACGTTCGTAAGTGTATTCGTAATTTAAATAATTGGTTTTAATTCTACAAGAGAAGAGATAGACCAAATAACGATGGATGGGTACAGAAGTATGAAGGAAGAAGTCACACTGCGTCGACCCCAAATGAATTGGGATAGGGCAGAAGAATGATTTTAATCTTTGGATCATTTTTACTCAGTACACGTGACATTAGGATATACATTACCATGGAGTATCTTCTATAATTCTAAGCCGACATTATAATAGGTAAAAGTATGTACCACGTTATTTTTATATCGTGATTAAAATTTGCGACACTATCGATGTGGAACTGTAGCAATTACAAGATTTTTTTTGTCTTTGACATAAGGAAATTAAATTATCAGTCTTATAAGACCCTTAAATTCCTACTCAGTCAAATCTAATGGCTTTCTGAATGGAATGAGCAAAACAAAAAAATAAATTAAAACTTGCTCTTTTAAACAGTCAACAAAGACCTCGCTATAAACAAAAGAGAATAAACCCGTGTGTCTAATTAAAACCAGATAAGCACAAAGTTTCAACTTAAATCCCGGTATATCCCCATTTTCCGGGATCCCGGAACTTTCCCAACACTACGAAGTTCACGGCAGAAGGGCGTTGTGACGCAAAGTGGTGCACTCTTCCAGCTTTGAGGATACACGTACAAAAAGTAGTACATTTTAATTTTTTTCCCTCTCCTCCGTTTATTTTATCTTTTTCACAGTAAATACTATTATATGAAGCTACTTTCTTTTCAAAGGAAGTTGGTAGATTTAGTTAGGGAAGCACTTTATCTGTTCGTAACACCAATTCGGATGGAGGTAGGTATAACTCGATTTTTTCTTGTAAAGGACTCAAGTGGCGATATTGTTATAGGAGGTTAAGTTCCGTTTGGTGCGGTGGGTCTGTAGATTGGTGTGCGTTATTTATGTTAAATGATTAAGCAAATTGTTAAGGTACAAGTTGGTAGCCGACTGCACGCAGCAGCAGCAGACGACATGTCGACGCTTCATGTCGTCACGACACGTCATTGCGTCATGTCGTTTTACTAAAGGGAATTTCTCCTGTTGTTTCTGTTATCTATGGGCACTACTGATCTGCGGTCGGACGACACTACCGTCTGCCGCTCGACGACGCGTCGCTAGCTTCATGTCGCTAACTACGGAGGGAATTTCATGGAAATACGTAGAAACCAGTAGTGTCGCTGCGACATGTCGTCTGCTGCTGCTGCGTGCAGTCGGCTACCAACTTGTACCTTTATAATCCTGAAAATTAGATGACAATGACCCGAGAATGGAATGACCGGTAGTAAGGTTGAAAAGTGGTCAACCTATATAAACCTGTTTTGTGGTGTAATATTTTAGGAATAATAATCACGCATAAAATTCATTATATTTTCAGAAATTTGACAAGGAAATTGGTCAGTCAGTCTGTCACTCTATCTTGCTGAAGGGTGAGAACACTTTGCTCTACGCGAGAATCGAACGCAGGTGCATTACTCTTCTATAGTGCTTGTAATCACCAAAACGTCAGTCTTAGCATTATAGAGCTTCGAAGTTCTATCCTAAACTAGAACTCGACCGATTCTTTAAACTTTCAATTGCGAAAACGAAAGATTCAACACACTCAACACCTATCTGAATCAGGGATGTTGCGAGTATTCGAATCCGCATCCGCAAATGCGGAGCTTCCGCATAGATTTGAACATCCGCATCCGCATCCGCATCCGCAATAATCAATGCGGATATTCATGAGGATGCGAATGTCATACAAGTTGCGGCAAGAAAGAAATTGGGCGAGGTCGGCCGGCGAATGGCGCGTGCCGTTTCCCTTGTGACAAATGACAATGACCAATGGGATGGGAGCGAAGAAATTGGTGACAAGATCCGACGCGTTTGTTGTGGTGCATCTTTTGTTTCTTGTAAATAAATCATTACGTGTTTGTTTGTGCTGTTGATTACTTATCGTATAGATTGATATTTCGAGTGTTGTCGTGAGTTGTGATTGTGATCATTGTGTGTAAATATTTTTTTATGGGAAGACTTTATATTAGTTACACTAATCTAAGACTACTTTAGTCCTAGCTCAGCTTATTTCAATCGTCAGGTCAATTTCATTATGTTACACCGGTAATACGTTTTATTGTAGGTAAAGTTTATTAATATTACTTATAACAAAATTCTTTATTTTTCAGCGTCTATTTAATTAACAATGTCACCACCGATACAAAGTACCTAATCTAAAGAATGTTTTAATAATTCTTCATTCTTAAACCTAGGTACTTCATTTTTATTTTACTTAATTATTATTATTTTTTACTTCATTTATATAATAACTTAAACATTCGCATCCGCATCCGCATCCGCGGATGTGAGACTTCAAAACTCCGCATCCGCATCCGCATCCGCGGATGTCAAAAAATCGACATCCGCAACATCCCTGATCTGAATAATCCATTCGCACAGAAGTACGTACTGTAGATAAAATTCAATAGTGTAGTACAGGTAACGTTGAACACAAAAAGAATCACAATAGCTGCAGCCTGAGCTCTCTTGACCTACCGAGCTGATGTTACTGAGCAGTGGAATGCCAGAAGTTTTACTGAGAAACGGTGCTAGATGAATTTAGGTAATAAATCTATGACAGGAATGAGGTTATAAGAGAACGTTGCGGCTTAACCTACGGCATGCCTGGTGGTTGTAAATTCTAAAATATTTATTGATTAATAAGTTATTTAAATGCACTTTTATTATGTTTACTAGAGGTGTATGTTAGAAAATAAAATAAAAAAATATTGCAAATCACCAACTTTTAATAATTATAATGCCAATTAAACTTAAGTAGTGCTTTTAAATCGTTTTAAACTTAGTTACTCTTATACACACTTTACTTATTAAAAACTAAAGAGATCTCAATCAGACTATTAAACATATAAGGCACTTCTATGTACTTATAAATAACTAAAGAATATTCAGTCTATTATACATTTTCCAGAGTTCTGGTCCGAAAGGAAATTGCACATTGGAAAACTTTACGCACATCCTACTACAACGAGAGTACGTTCTGGTCTCAGGTAGTGGGCTGCGGGTGCCTAGCAATTCATAACGGCCAGCTAAATAACTAAGTGCGGTTAGGCGAGAAATTCGAATTTAAAGGAAATACAATGGTTTACGTACACAGGTGGGTCTGACGGACCCTACCAGGCATGCCGAAGGTTAAAAGAAGATCTAGTGGAAATTGAAAACATTACGGTTTGGTAAGCTGAGACGAGCAGAGGATGTAAGTGAGATTCGATCAATCACTGAAGGGACGAGACGAACTGTAGAATCAAAATCAAAATCAAAACATTTATTTCAAGTAGGCCATTTACAGGCACTTTTGAATAGTCGAACTAAACTAACTGCGGCACTCAGAGATATCTAACGATTACTCAAGCCGCCACCCAGCAGGCTTGACAGTATGTCAAGCCTTTGCTGGTAAAAGTTTTGGTTTTTGTGTGACAAAACTGCCAAAACCTTTACCAAGCGACGGCCCAAGCAACCATTAAAGCTCTCCGAGTGCGGCAGTAAATCTACTAAGGAAGCTAAATAAACTAAGCTACAGTCCCAGTCACGCAAGGCATAATAACTGTGAGTGTACTGTAGTTGTCCATTCCATAGGCTTCAACCAAGTTTGAATCTTGCTCATCTCCACTCCGCTTCGCCCTTGCTTCGCTTTGGTGGCAATCGAGCATCAGCCCGGTAAATTCGTCACTACTATACGTCAGCAGGCTACTTCTTTTACGTACAGAATCAGATAATGTAACTGGTTGAATCTTGTTCATCTCCTCACAACTCCGTTCGCCTCCACTTTGGTCGCAATCGAGCCTCAGTCGGACAAATTCGTCACCACTATCCACCATCGGCAGCTACTTTCAAGATTGCATGTGATTCCTCTGAAGTTTCCGTCAAACGAGGTTAACGAAATTTTACCCCGTACATCTCAACTTCTGAAGTTTGCCTGCCAGGCAACAGGTGAGCCGAAGGGAAATTTCCTTTTTAAAATTCATGAGACGAAATTGTCGACGTTGCTATCGATGATATTACGAGATGATCACCTACCTGCTTATTTATTGAAAGATATTTGGGAAACATAAATAAAAAAAATGTGGAAAGTCTAGAAGAATTTCGGTTTAGAAGTAGTTGAGCTGGCTTCAGGGGTGGGAAAAGATTTATTTATAGTTAGACTTACAGCTGTACTTAGGTCGTTCAAAAAAGTTTCCATAAAAGAAAAGATAAAAAGAAAAGATATTTATTTGGCACACGCCACAAAGTGCACACAACAAAAAATTAAAAATAAACTAAACTAAGATCTGAACAGAAAAATAATAATATTGTGTGTCTCACGGCCTGCGCCAAATAGGCCCAGTTCATACTGGGAAGAATAAGCTCACAAATTACGCATTAAATAACTGGTTATTGTTAACGCTAAGTTTTACTTTGTTTATTGCACAAAAATGATGTGTTCATTTTTATGCATTAAACAAAGTAAAACTACGCAAAACATATTGCTCGGAAGCGACTTTGACAATGATAATGATGATGATTTATTATTTATCATGAAAAGCAAAAGCAATACTTAGTGCTAAAAAAATAGTGAATTTATGACAAACAGTTCCTTTGTCATCACATTGTAGGAAGGCCATGAATGAAATTTATTTCCAAATACATTCAAAGTAGAATTTATAAGTATGCCAGATAGGCAAGCCATTCGTAATCAAACTCAAGACCTCACACATGAAAACCACACTTGCAGCCACTACACTAATGTAGCAGTTTAAGTTTTAAGCAAAGCTTTGCATGAAAACTTTAGTTTAAAGTAACTTAACTAAGATATTTCGTTGAAGTTTCAGACTGAAGTGGGAACTCAGAATATTACTGAATTTGCGATGCAAATACTTCTGTGCGAAAATACGAGTGTGAGGATCAAATGAGAGCTCTGTTATAACGAAGTCAATTTATGTGCAACGTGCACAGTGTAAAGTATTTTTAAATACCAGATGGATAAAGTTACAGAAGTGAACAAAATGACAACTATTGCCTTGGCTTTATTGACCTCTTGACTCGTACGGGACCAATTATTTTAGTTTAATTTATTTCTTCTCTATTATTTTTATAAGCTTTTCAAAAGAAAATTATAAGATATAAAAATATTTTTTGGGTTATTATAATTTTTTTATCATTTTTATTGTCTTCATCATCATCATCATCAGCCTATAATGTTCCCACTGCTCTAGGAGAGGGATGGGCTATGATCTACCACGCGGGCCCAGTGCGGATTGGTAGATGTCACATGTCTTCGAATTTTTGGTTCTAAGACATGCCGATTTCCTCACGATATTTGTCTAGTGTGAGACCAATACTTTTTCTTTTCTTTATTGAAATAGTCGACCTTTCGATAAATTCTTGAAAACTATATGAGGTTCTTGGTTGAATTCTCGGGTAGGGCTAACTGTGCAAAGTGTTTTTGGGTTTTATCATCAGGATTTTTTCAGTAGCAGCCAACAGAGTCTGAATTAGTACCACGGCAATAGATTATTTTATATATGTGGATGTATAATATACCCTCAAAACCCTATAATAATCGAAAGAATCATTTCCCATTGCTCAGAATGGGAAAAAGAAAATTCAAACCCAGCAAGAACTCACAATAAACAGGACAGTACGAAGTGAAGCTCATTTAAAAACTGTAATAAATAATGCGCGCTGCACATCCAAAGACTAAATACTACTATTAACTATAGGGTTTACTGCAGAGCGGAGTCAAGAGGCATTTAAAATATTTGCCTTGCAAAACAGTGGGGCGAGGAAGAGCTGTGCTTATTTCTACGGAAGGGTGTTTGTTGCAATTTTCAGCTATTTAGGTTTTTAGTTAGATGAATCTTATCTATACAAATGAAATCTTATCTTATCTATACAAGGAATTTTTCCTACTCCTCCGCTATTCTTTTCTGATTAATTTCGTTGCGGGAACCAAGACAGTTAAATCATTTCTCTGGGACTTCGTCGAGCTTCGTTCTCTCGGCGCTTTTCTTGTGGTCGCCACTGTTGATTCTGGATATCAGGAGTTACAGTGGTTTGGGAATAGTGTGGCGGGCTTGTATACAAATGAAATAATATTGAAGTGTGTGTATACGTAATTTCAAAATACTTAATAACTTTTTACCCGACTGCGGCCAAGCCCAAAAGGAGGGTTAAGTGCTTTTACGGAAACTATAGGTACGTATTATGAAACCATAGTATTTTTTTACCATTCTGTCAGTCTGTTTGTTACGGTTTATCTCCGAAACGGTTGCAACGATTTTGATAGGACTTTTACTAGCAAATAGTTGATGTCATTTGTGTGTGTCTGTACTATTAAATACACCTCTGTCTAACCATTGGGGGATTATAGGTGTGGTATTATGTCATGATGTATTCTATCGCTATAAGTATTCCTTACATTCGAATTTTCCCATATTTATGCATTATGAATACAGATTACAAGTCGTACACGTCATCCATTGAGCGCACAGATTTAACGGGAAATGTCTTGCTGCAGTAATTAAATAAGCGCCGCTTAACTCTAATATCGGGAGAATAGGGGATCGGACAAAAAAAAAACTAATTAGTCCGTCAGATAGATTTCCAAAAATTATTGGACACGTATTTTTTCTTTTTTCACGTAAACTTAAAATGAAGACGATACAGTGCTTCGAAAATTCGTGTGACATCATATTATGATAGTACATTTTGACGACACAAGTGACGTTTCAAGCCCCACTCCAAGATCTTTGACGCGTTTTATCTTCGTAATTTTTTATTGATTTGATAAAACAAAAAACACGTATTCAATATTTTTGAAAATCTAACTTACGGACTAAACAGAATCATATTATTTTGACCCAGTCCGATCCCCTATTGTTGGTACAGTGCGATCAAATTTTCTTGGCAGGTCCGAACTTCGTGCAGGTCATTTTGTTACAACTAATGTATAAAAGTGTTATGATATTTATTTTATTTGTATTTCTCACTGTTTAAATTAGATATTTTCTGATCGTCTAAGTATTGGTTTATCTGGTAATAACATGGTTTTCTTCACAAGTTTACATGCGTAAAAGTTCGCAGAGCCTGTGTTCAGACCTGCCAAGATAATTTGATCGCACTGTACTGTGGTATGCCTCAATTAGTTAGAAGTGCATAGAGTTGCAAATATTCCACTTCCTACTAAATATTATAAACGCGAAAGTTTGTAAGTATGGATGTTTGTTACTCTCATCATCAACAGCCTATTAATGTTCCCACTGCTGGGACACAGGCCTCCTCTCTTTGAGAGAATGGGCTATAATCCACCACGCGGGCCCAGTGCGGATTGGTAGATGTCACATGTCTTCGAATTTTTTGGTTATAAGACATGCCGGTTTCCTCACGATGGCGGTTTCTTTCACCGTTTTGAGAGCAGCGATGATGAAATAAATTACACAAAGTAATGTGTTGTGTGTTACTCTATTTCACGCAAAAACTACTGAACGGATTTGGATATTTGGTACACCTAAACAGATAGTTTATAACCTGGATTTACGATGGTTTTATCCCGATATTATTTTCCTGTGGGATAATTTTCGTTGTAGCGGGTGAAGCCGCTGGCAACAGCTACTTAGTAGATTATAAATGTTGTGCGTGTGTTTGTTTGTGTTTCTACATAACATAACATGACATCACGCCTGTAATCCCCGAAGGGTTAGGCAAAGATGGGCCTAAAAATACACCCACATTTTGCCAGTTACCTCTAATGACTCTTAATGACTCTTTTTTTTGGAGGGTGGGAAGTCATTAAATGACTCCTCCCGCTCTGGGCTGACCGGTAAGAAGTGTCAGACTTCTACTGACTAAAAACCACCCATGTTCCTTCTTAGCTGTGTCCAAGGCCGCGGTATCTCTTTCGAAAAACTCGCAGCACCTACAATGACTCTAAATCTCAATTTTCATTTTATTTCATCTTTTTTTCCTCAGAATAATTACTGTAAAGGTTAAACGTCTAGCAAACAAAATTTCGACCTTTATTTCATCTAAAAACATATACAAAAAACAAATTATACCTCAAAGTCTCATCTTCCAACTTCTAATTGAAGTTTGTCAAATAAAATATTTATTTTTATAACCCAAACAACTTGAAAGATGTCCTTAAGTAATTTGGCCGAAGAAAATGAGAGAAACTTGCATCACTTTTATTTTTATGGGTGCTTAACTTTATGACTTTTATTTATGGTATGACAAACCATAAAGTATTGATGTCAACAGTTTTAGTGATTAGCTGTGATATTTTCCATTAATAGTGTCTCTGATTTGCGATTTCTTTCGTCTGTAAAGTTTTTCATGGCCGTCTTATGTTTATTTGGAAACAAGTTAGCTTTTTGATGAACATGCTCTATGATATAAGTTTTTGAACTGACATGGTCAGCTAACGCCGCGACCGCCCTAGAAAGAAAGATATACACTAATCTTATTGGTGACATTCTTCAGAAAGGACAGGTGCGTAGTGCGTAGGAGTATGTAAGGATTGTAGCAGGAGGCGTTCTGTGGTTGCTGCTCACACCCCTGGGAAAAGGGCGTGAGTTTGTGTATGTATGTATGGTCACTAGCATTATGATTAACGTTTTGTCATTCGTTATATCCCACCTTAAGTATCTTGCTTGTTTAGTATCTACATAACATAGGTGTAACAGACAGCCCACTGTGCAGAGGATGCATGGAAGCGGAAGAAACGCCACGGCACGTACTCCTAGAGTGCAGGAGCGTAGCAGATCACCGGGCACAAACTCTACGATCCCCATTAACTCTCCCGGAAGCCTGCAGCAGTCTGGGAAGGCTGCTCCAATTCTGGGACGACCTATGTTGGTTGGAGTAGGTATTTTTAAAACATCACGCACAATGGCCCAATCAAGAGGCTAAGTGCGGATAAAAGCCCCGTTAAACTAAACTAAACTAAACTAAACTAGTATCTTGCTCTGTATCGTTCATGAAAAGCAAACAAACTTGGGTCATTCCTATAGTCAAGAAAACATTTGCCCCCGCCCACGACTTCAGGTGATACGAATTGCGGTTTCACATGCGTTACACGCTCAAGATTCAAGCGTTTTATCAAAGTGATCCTGTGAAAAAAAAAACATTTTTATGAAAGAAAAAGTTTCAAGCATGAGATAAGTCACCGTGTGATTGTCACGACGACAAGTCACCGTGACAATACTACTAATATTATAAACGCGAAAGTTTGTAAGTATGTATGTATGGATGGATGTTTGTTACTCTTTCACGCAAAAACTACTGAACGAATTTGGATATAATTACGTACACAGATAGTTTATAACCTGGATTAACTCATAGAATAGTTTTTGTCCCCATTTTATCATCCTGTGGGATATTTTTTGAGTTTTAGTGGGCAAAGCCGCTGGCAACAGCTAGTATATATATCCACGTAGTGGAAACAAGTGATGCCCGTGTCTTTTGTAACACGTCTGTATCGGAGAACGTGAACGTGATAAAGTAGAATGCCATGTTTAATAAATAACAAACTGAAGAGGGAACAGGCTGTGATTCTCCACAGTCCACACAAATCTATTTCCCTTTCTTCTTCCTGAATAATGGCTCCAGAGCAATCATTATTTTTTGCCTAAAATCTAGGTCTCCTGTTTTTAGAAGTATTGGCATTTTCTTTTTTTCAGCAGTAAAAAGTAATGGAAATAAGGTCCCTTCAAAAATGACAAAAAACTACCCATTCCACCACCTAGACCATACTTTTTCTAAACATTTTGAATTCAAACAACAAATTGTTATCAAGGGGAGAAAGGGGAATACGAAACATCTTTGTAGGCTTAACAAAGCACGAACGTCAATAATAGTTTCTTCAAGTACCTACCTCACGTTGTCCCCTTTTAAAACTTGCTGCCTCAAATCAATAAAATTAATTAAAAGACCGAAGAGACACAACACACTCAAAAATACAACACTCCAATCCACTCTTATTTCCATCACTCGCAATCCAATAAAAAAAAAAACCATTAATATAAAATATAGTACGAACACTTTGCACGATAGTCGATAGTCCGACAGGCACTCTTGACGTATAAAATTGAATATTATTCGCAAATTGAATACCTGTCAACTGGATTCATATTTAGTTTACTCCTACTATTTGTTGTCGATCGTAACTCACTTTGATGTGCTATAAGCCTTTTATATTTTTTGGTTGGTGGAAAATCATAAAATAAGGGGTTATTTTATGGTTTTATGTTGCCCGCTCTTGGGCAGAGCGAAAGGGAGTGTCAGACTTCTACTGACTGAAAACTACCCATGTTCCTTCTTAGCTGCGTTCGAAGTCGCGGAATCTTTTGCGAGCAACCCACAGCCCCGACGGGATGTGCTATAAGCCTTTGAGCCTATTGTCATCAATGGGCACAAATTCAGATTTTGTGGGTGCTAGTGAGAAATTACTGATAAAAATACTCATTAACGCTTTGCCCGAGGCAGTTTCAGTACATTTCATTCATTTTAATACAAATGGCGAAACTTCGTCATTGCAGCCAAGGCGAAATTCACTTCCTTCTTTCAAATACACTTTTTACGAGGAAACAAAAAATAATTATTATTGTCAGTAATCATTACAAAACTATGATTTATTATGCTTTTTTTCCTCGCGTTTAGCCTTCGCAAGTTGCGGAGAATCAAAGGTAGGTGTGAAGCCGCAAAACGGACTTACATCATCATCATAATATGTCTAGCTTTTCCTCAACTATTTTGGAGTCGACTCCAGTCTAGCCATATGCAGCCAGCTGCTGCATGTAAATAGTACTAGTATTCAGATATTAGTACTATTTACATAAAGCGACTGCCTCCAAAACTTATGGTTATCAGAGTTATCGGCCCTTGACTATCTGTTACGACAATCAAGGACCTACAAATGATATGACAGCCCAGACCAACGGCTGGTTCATGACATGAAGTTAACTCGGTATGTAATAAGTGGTCACCAAACCATGGCACAACCTAGGCAAGTGACTTAACAACCGACCATTAATAATAATAATAATAATATTCCACAACTAACACACAACGCCATCTAGTCCCAAGCTAAGCAGAGCTTGTGTTATGGGTACTAGACAACTGATAAACATACTTATATATTTCTAAATACATACATATTATAGATAAATTACACCCAGACACAGAACAAATGATCGTGCTCATCACACAAACATTTGTACTGGGTGGGAATCGAACCCACGACCTCCTTATCATCAGCCATAAGACGTCCACTGCTGGACAAAGGCCTCCCCCATAGAACGCCATAACGAACGGCAACCTGCCGTTTGCATCCACCGATTGCCTGCGACTCTCACGATGTCGTCGGTGGGAGGCCTATCAACGCGGCGTCTTCCGATTCGTGGTCGCCACTCCAGAACCTTTCTTCCCCATCGGTTGTATGTTCCTCGAGCGATGTGGCCTGCCCATTGCCACTTCAACTTGCAACATCCGACCAGAGCGTCTGTTATTATTTAGCCACGACCTCCCCACGATTTTTTTTACTTCAAATATAAATATCTCATACAAAATCATGGTAAGGCCAAGCCCTACTCCCACTTTACACGGGCAGGGGACAGTAAAATGTCCTCTACGTCAGCAAGATTTTACGTCCACTAGGCCGACCAAGTCTTTGCATTGCATGAGGTTTTATTTATGGCCCGTTCTTCGTGACCGCATGATGGGTGACCTTGATGTGTACGAAATTCTGTGGACATTTTGATTTAGTATACAGTACGCTGCATCGACGAAGTGTGGTTTTTGTGGTAGTTTCTTCGTGAATACAAATTCTGAATGTATTGTCAGCCATTTTTATTTATTTGGTGAATATTTTAAATTAGTAGTAGAAAAATACCTATAGATATGTATTTAGGTTAATATCAAAATCAGGGTCGTCTTCCTCATAGCGTTAGATAGAAGTATTATAATTATTACCAGTAGACAATATTTTTTAAATAAATAGCAAAGAGCCAAAAATTCAAGGATACTGATGCAATCAATAGGTAATGGTTATTCCTATTCAAATCTATACCAATAAATAAAATCGAAGTAGGTAAATTGTTTTTAATTTCAAAATTACATCATTTTAACGAATGCATATAATGTTATTTTATACGGCACTTATAACAAAAACACATTTTATCTGACTGTCTGTTTGTTCCGACTAATCTCCGAAACGGATACTCCAATTTTAACGGCATCCAAAATCAAACCACCGGGTTTGATTTTGGATGCCGTTAAAATTGGAGTATCCGTTTCCGTATCCGTATCCACGTGAGGTACCGACCTCACGCTCAGCAATCGCGCTTGCAACCACCCAACCAACCAGGCCGTCAGTTATCGTACAGAATCTACATTCTATGTAAATTCACAATAGGGTTGTTGACTCATATTACAAATTCATATAAATTTATGTTTTAAAAATCAATGATAGTTTTTAGAATCCTAAATTATTAATTTAAGAAACTAATTTTTTGTCTTTATTTAATTACAATTATTTTAAATTGCGTTATTTCATACTCACTATCACGTGACTCCAAACACCAATCAGAGCGCGATGACGTCACGAGCCGCGAGACTAGCTGATATAACTGTCATATCGAAGGCAAAAGTATCAGCTGTGAACGATTTTTTTCTTTTCTTATTATAATTACTTTATTTATCACAATGGAGACTGGATTTATGAAACGAAATGGTTCTAACTTACCGGAAATTAATTCTTTGATGGTTCTTTGCTACAAACACGATTTTTTGTGCGTCGGAGTTTTGAAGTACAGTATGACCAACTTAATTGTGAAGTTCAAAGTGGCGCTGCTTGTCAAGCAAAATTACATCTTACGTCAAACTTGGTACATTTATTTTAGTTCCGTTTTTTGCCACCTACATAGATAAGTTGGTATAAGTGTATGTAGTACCCAGTCTCTGTAAGTTTTATTAAAGTGATATATTTTATGAATGAAAGAGACTTACTAACTTACTCGTTATATACTTAATTAGAACTTTAAACTTGTCATCTATCATCAACAAAATAAAAAGTTACGTTATGTGCAAATTTTTAGTAGGTACCTATGTTGTGATACAAACCACGGCAAAAACAAAAAAAAAAGCTTTGTAGGTAAACAACCAGGTCTCATCATTATTCGAGATACCTACTACACCCATTGTAGTATATTGTATATAATTTTCCATATCATTTTAAAGCTGAAATTAGATTTAAATTAAACAATAGTAAGTAGGTACCTAAAAGTGGACCAGTAAACAAACAATAACATTAACAAACAAGTAATAAACGAAAATTTTGGAACATACTCAAATACATTGATTCAATTTTGATATTTATAGTATATTTAGAACTTACATCGAAGTGATCTTCACAAAAATAACTGGTACCTACTTGTTGTTGACAATGATGATGGATGTCTTCTAGCCATTGTTTAACCATTTTCTCCTTATTTCTGCCCTTTTTGGAACGCTTATGAAAAGGTTTTGTGGCATACTGATTGACGTACTTTTGCACATCGGCACTGTACAACATTTGTAAATCGTCGTGTTAATTTTAGTTTTTTAAAGTATATTCATAAGAACTGAATCAAGATCAGTGCAATTTGACAGATCGTAAAGTTTTCAAAACGGCCCGTGACGTCATCACAGCCATTTGACAGTTTAGAGCGTTTTAGCCGGAATTTTTAAAACTATTTTTATTTACGTTTTTTCTTATTAAAATATGTCGTAATTTTTCAGATAATATTTTTTTTTGTGTTCATATAGGGTCTATCTATAAAATAAAAGCGATTCCAAAAATTAGTCAACAACCCTATTATATTTCAGACTACGACCTCTCCTAACCTCCGACACAATACATAGTCATGTCAACCAATTCTAGATAAGACCAACATTAGACCGGCGAACGATTCCTTCGGGAGCTCTCGTACGAAATGCATGCTCCCTCTGCGAATGTAACTTTGTTAAGAGGTGCTATTTTAAACTTCATTATGGTATATTGTGCCTAGGCCACGAGCTATAAGGCTAGGCGACTTAAAAAGAGACCTTGTTGGTCTCAAGCGCGACTTCTGAGGTCTTAGTTTGATTCACAGGTCAGCCAAAGTGTTTTGGGTTATTTTGATTTGTGCACGGTACATGGGAGCAGTGATACCCCCGTGGTCGCGGCCCCGACTTACGAACAGTAAGTCGTTGGTTCGAACCCAAGCAGGTGCATTATTTTGTGTAATTTATTTCATCACCGCCGCTTTCAAAAAGGTCATGGAAAACATCGTGAGGAAACTGGCATGTCTTAGAACCAAAAATTCGAAGACATGGGATATCTACCGACCCGCACTGAGCCCACGTGGTGGATCTCTCATCCCTCTCCTAGAGAGGAGGCCTGAGTCCCTGCAATGAGAATATTATATGTATAGGCTGATGAAGATGATGATCACACGACGACGTCGCATGATGTGGCCTATAGCAAAGTTACGAATAAAAAAAGTTTTCGAGAGCAATCCACGACTGACCGTGACGTGACATAAAACAGTGACGGGCGCGGGCGTGCAAAACGCTTGACGGTTGCGTTGTATCGCACGAGGCTGTGTACAAGACCTAAAGAGATATTATTTTAAACATGATAATGGTGTCTAGGTAAGATCATAATAAGTCTGTATCGTTTTATTTTAGAGGTTTTAAAGAACAAAGAGTTGCTTAACAAGTTCTAAGTGGTTATTTAGTATATATATATTTAGCTTGGAATGGGTAACTGTTTATACTGGATGAAAGTAACCGGGCATTGTCCTTGTCTGACTTTAACAACTGAATTAAGATCTATAAGGTGCTTTATATTTGACTAGCTTTTGCCCGTGACTTCGCCCGCGTGAATGTCGGAAATAATTATCAAAAACTAGCTTTTGCCCACGGCTTCGCCCGCTTCGCTTTTTCCATAGAAACTTTCATCCCCTATTTAGCTCCCTTAGGGGTTGAATTTCCCCGTCGGGGCTGTGGATTGTCCCGTCGGGGCTGTGGATTGTCCCGTCGGGGCTGTGGATTGTCGAAAGGTTAACGCGGCTCCGACACAAGGGCGAAGAAGGAACATGGGTATGGTTTTTAGTCAGTAGAAGTCTGACACTCCCCTTCGCTCTGCTCAAGAGCGGGGGGGGGTTATTCGATGATTTACCACCCACCAAAAAAAAAAAAGGTGTTGAATTTCGAAAAATCCTTCCTTATTCCTTGTTTACGTTATAAAGGGAACCTCTGTGCATAATTTCAGCTTTCTAGGTCCAAGGGTTTGGGCTGGGCGTTGATGAGTCAGTCAGTCAGGACTTCTCTTTTTATTTATATATACAGATGATAGATAGATGACGATTTTCCATACAAAGATTCATCCCCTGTTTCAACAGGTTGAATTTTGAAAAATCTTTCCTTAGTGAATGCCTATGTCATAAGAGGAAAACGTGTGAGTTTTAACTTTCTAGCCTGAAGAATTCGCGTTGATAAGCTTATTAGGATACTAGTAAATATTGAACAAACGGATAGCTGTAAGCCCCACTTCCAGGAACAAAATATTTTAACCCTACCGTGTCTTTACATCTTTGAGATCTGTAAATTTGTACGTAAATACCCGAATTTCTACACAAAAAGAGAAGACATCCAAAATGAAATTACTCTTAGACATAAAAATAGATTAAATATCCCTACATCCCGATTAAAAATGCATTCCTCAAGTACATATGTCATGTCGATAAAAATATATAATAAGTTACCTGAGGAAATAAGAAGTCTAAATAAATATAACATCTTTATTAATAAACTAAAAATTTTCTTGTTAAACAAAAGCTATTATAATATTAACGAATACTTCAATGATAGATTTTAATTAAATATAATAAATAACATTGTATGTTATTGTTTTGTGAGTTTAAAATAATTATTTTGGTTTTTCATGTATAATTTAATTTTAATTTTTGGCTGTGTTACTGTGTACGACTGACATTTTAACTTGTAACTTTAGGTATTTTGACATTTATATTTCTTTATTCTTTATTTTTTCTTTGACATAATTTGATTTGATTTGACAATAATACTTTCATAATTATAATAATATGTAATAATAATTTTATAAATTTGTGACATGCTAATTTTTAGTATGATTTGAAATGTTATTAATTTGATTTTATTTTTATTTTTATGTTTTGCAGTGCCCTTACAGGGTGCATGTTTGACACTTTTACAAAAATTCTATCTCATGTACAACATGTATGCAATAAATTGATTGATTGATTGATTGATTGAATTGATCCTCAGTTAATCAGCTTTTCCTTTGCCCTTTTTTTTGCTTTAATTTTTCACGAAATAATTCGATAATGTCACTATTATAATGTAAGTGCAATTTCTTGACTTTATATTATAAATGATTGGTTTGAATGAAATTTGTAAAAATCCTAGAGTATGTGGTCCAAAAGTGCATAGTTTCGCAGATATCGTAATAATCATAGGGGCACCCCCTTACGATTATTATATAGCCTATTGCCATCAATCGGTTACAAATCCACACTCCCGACTGGTACTGAAAAACTCCTAATGAAAAAAGCTCAAAAACAATTTGCCCGATCCGGTAAATAATCGAACCTTTTGCTCAGCAGTCGCGATTGCGACCATTAAACCAACGAGACAATTAAAATATTTCATAAAAAAATAAAAAAATATTAAATTAAAAACTATTGAATAGTCTAATTCAATCAGATTTTTTCTAATTCAATCAAGCACATTTACCAGTTATCATTCGACAGAAATTAATTAAGTTTTCAAAACTTTTCCATTCTTTAAAACTTGAGACTAATTTATTAAAGTCTACCTTTCAATTTTTTTTTATAATGTTTAATTAATACTTATGAATACTCACCTAGCCTACATTCCCCGTTGGGGCTGCGGATTATCGTAAGGCATAACGCGGCCCCAGCACAAGGGCGAAGAAGGAACATGGGTTTGGTTTTTAGTCAGTAGTAGTCTGACACTCCCCTTCGAAAAAAAGACAGCCTACATCATTTAGGATAGTGATTGTTATCTGAATTAACTAGTTTTTCATCATCTATTACGACTTTGACATGCAGTCGGTACAAATAAACTATGGAGAGGCTTGGTATACGAAGAAATGTTATAGAAAAATTGTGACGTTCAAAACGTGCTGATTTCCAGTCTTTAAAATAAAAAAAACATCTATCAGTCAGTAAAAGTCCCATCAAAATCAGTCCAGCCGTTTCGGAGATTAACCGGAACTAAGAGACAGACAGACATAAAGTATTTTTATGTGTGTATGTTTAGAATATTTTTTGGCCTAAATAAGTTTGTATGGACAAAATAGCAAAGATTAATTTATTCAATATTCTGGCTACGCAACCCTATGCAGGACCCTTGTGGGCCACGTTTATAAGGTTTTAAATAGGTAAAGTCATAAAAAGAGGACTAAAAACTTTAGGTATAAAATCCAGTGATTTTAAGTTTTAAACTTATGTCCCTTGAGTATATAACATAGTTTCCCCTGAACAAGTTATGAATTCAATTTTGAAAAGCCTCCTTTTTTATATTCATATGAAATCCGCTTGGAACTCCACTGTGGTTTGAAATGTTCCTTGGAGGATAAAAATCAATATAAGTTTTGTATTATGTTGTACGCATTTTTCGGGTAAGTTTTTCCGTTAGGTGTAACAAGGAACGTGGCTTTGTTTTTTATATTATGATAGTTTATAAATCAGGTTAGGAAGGTATTTTTAGATAGTTGAAAACGTCGCAAGTCTTAAAGATTCAACTATTTTTAAACTTGTTTGGTCACTAAATTGATGCCGTTTTGATAAATATTATTTAACTGACAATTTTAGTATGGACTGAAGTCCTTAGTTAATTTCTGGGTTAGCAAATTGCTGTTAGAAATTTTCATGTAGCTGCCGCAGAGTCTAGATTTATGTCGGGCCACTGACTGATCCGTAATGTCAGTCAAATATCTAAAAGTACATAGACAAACAACGACTTACAACGGCACACAACAACAACAACGGCACACATCAACAACGGCACACATCAACAACGGCACACATCAACAACGGCGAGGACCAACGGCTTAATGTACTTTTACTTTTTGTAATGGATGGACCAGACACAGACCGACCTCGACAAGCATTGCTTGACCTTGAAAGTCGACTCCTAAAGTTACTGTTCAACTACGAGCCCCTGTAGTTTCAGCAAAAGTGGACCAATTCTGCCTGTAGGTTGATAATGCCAACTAAAATCCCGAATGAAGTGGAAGCCTACCAGGTAACAAGGCTAAACTGTAAGGCTCTTCGCTCATGACGACTTTTGGTAACGGTGCTGTTGCACATATTTTCTTTGTTTATAATTCGTCTGTGAAAGAAAGATAGAGATTAAGAAAATTGTGTTTATTTGGCAAAAGTACCTTAAAAATTATACAAAACAGTAAAATTTAATTATGCTGAAAGGGCCTCAGCTCAGCATAATGCCACATGGCAACACAGTGTGTATTCGACTGAACTCCTCCTAAACTGCTGTACCGATTTTGTTGAAATTTTTGTGTGTTCCAGAGGATGCGAGAATGGTTTAGATTCACATTTGAATCCGGTTGGTAGCACTGCGGTTGATATGTCACTGATGTTCTCCTAAACGGCAGGGACGATAATATTATTATTCGGACGATACTATATTTGTGTCCGGACGGCCTCGGGGCCCTGGTATCTCTTTCTAACAACCCGTAGCCCCGACAAGTTTTGCGTTTATATCGCTGTAAAAAGTCGCGGTAGGCGCGGGCCCTCACCCCGGGTAGCTCAAGGCCTGAATCTAATATCACTCAACACTGGAGCTACTCGACAATCGCTTCTCATGAATTTTAAAAAGGCATTTTCTTTGAGGAGAACTGCGCTTAATCTTTCGAGAGGAATTGAGGGTAAACATGAGTAGTTATAGAACTCAGGGGTCTAAAATACCCGTCGGGACTGCGGGTTGTTCGCAAGAGATACCGCGGCCTCG
This sequence comes from Diarsia dahlii, assembly GCA_949775195.1. Classification (NCBI taxonomy): domain Eukaryota; kingdom Metazoa; phylum Arthropoda; class Insecta; order Lepidoptera; family Noctuidae; genus Diarsia; species Diarsia dahlii. The sequence continues at coordinate 4,211,830 of OX459210.1, read as the reverse complement.
ACATAAATGGCTAAGAAGGAACATGGGTGGGTTTTAGTCAGTAGAAGTCTGACACTCCCTCTCGCTCTGCCCAAGAGCGGGAGGGGTTATTTGATGATTTAATAAATTTGATAAAAAATTAAAATTACCGCCATTTCAGGCTCACTGGTATTTTTAGTTGCGTTCTTCGTGTGTTTTAGAGACATCCACGGCCACACATCTCAGCTGGAATCTTATCAAAGTTTCTTTGACGGACTTTGACTCGCCTTAAGACGTTTGTGTTTTAATACGATTCGATTTCAATCAGACCATCTGATTTAAATGATCTTTCAGTGGTATTTAAGATGGAATTTGTCGAGGGTCCGTATATGACCACGATAGAAGTTTATTATACATTCAGTTTTTATTGCCTCGCTAATAGATCGGCCACAAACACGACTTCTAAGAATGGGGTCCTGGTCCTGATTCCCGGGTCGTATAAAGAGTTATTGGATTTTTCTTTCGGGATTTTCTCAGTAGCAGCCACTGAGTCTTTATTTGTGCCCGGTTGATGGGTTTAAGCTCGCCCTTATCATATGAAACTTAAAACATAACTGGGGGTGAACTATAAGGTAAATCTCTGCTTTAGCCTTTTATATAATTATGCTTGATGTTAACAGAAACTAGGTACTACTATTAAAAAATAAATAATACCAGTGGCTTCGCCCGCTGCAACTCGAAAATTATTCCACGGGAAGATAAAATCGGGATAAAACTATCCTACGTGTTAATCCAGGTTATAAACTATCTATGTACCAAATTGTATCCAAATCCGGTAGGTAGTTTTTGCGTGAAAGAGTAACAAACATCCATCCATACATACATACTTACAAACTTTCGCGTTTATAATATTAGTAGGATTAAAAACGCTTATTAACAGTGAGGGGAATAAAGAAAAAAATACCAAAAAAAAATTTTTTTTTTTTTAAAGTTTAAAATCACCCAAATCAAAATTGTCACCTACACAACTACCTACCCCACAATCAAACCACCCCATTCACAACAGGGCAAACAAACTGTGTACACAATACGACTTGATACTGGTTTATTTAAAAAGGAATGACCCAGTGCATTAGTGAAACGGATGCCTCGCCGTCTGTGTAGCAGATGAGAACTCGCTTGTGTTGGGACGGAGTTGACATTATCGATAATTTTGAAATTAATATAAAACAACACAAATGAAAGCACGAACAGTCAGTCGTGGGTTCGAACCCAGTCCGGCTCATTACTTTGTGTAATTTATTTCATCACCACTGCTCTCAAAACGGATAAGGAAAACATCGTGAGCAAACCAGGATGTCTTAGAACCAAAAAAATCCAAGACATGTGACATCTACCAATCCGCACTGGGCCCGCGTGGTGGATTATAGCCCATCCCTCTCGTAGAGAGGAGGCCTGAGTCCCTGCAGTGGGAACATTATAGGCTGATGATGAATGAAAATTCTCAATTCAGTACTTCGTCATTCAGATTCACGTAATTCGTATCTACTTAAATAGTGCATCGGTATTTCAAACTTCGAAGTTCAGTAATACAGTCTTTTAAGCACACCCACATTTCACCATGTTATTTTTACGTCCTTTGTAACAAGAGACGACTCTATGGCATCAAACGAGCACAAATTCAGACTCTGTGGCTGCTACTGAGAAATTCCAGATTGAAAAACCCAATAACAAGTTGCCCAACGCGGGAATCGATCCCAAGACCTCAGCAGTCGCGCTTGCGACAACTCCGAGTTAGTCTAATGCTTTTTTAAGATAACGCCTGTATCCTTCATAATTTTTGGTAATACATTAACAAAACATCGACAATTGCCTATCGATAGTAACCCCAGCACTATCAAATGTCGTGCCAGAAGATTATTATACCAGAGATTACCATTCCACGAGACACAGCCAAAATACTAAAAAGAGTTGCAAATCTGCATCGCTGACTTCAGAATTAGGTGACTGTTTTATCTTCAGCCCGTTTTGTTTAATGGGACTATTATTATAAGTGAAACTTTGTACGCATTGTTGCAAAATAAGCCATCTGAAATACATATCTTTTTAATAATTACTGTTCTTGAGATAATTATATGAAAAGCTCGAGGCTTAATTATTATAGCTACCGCTTGGGTCGATCTTTAGAGTTAGCCGTGCCCGCTTTGGTTCGTGGATTACTTTTTTTTTTTTTGAAAAACGTTGCCCCACACTAGGAATTTCTCCTGTATCGTGATTCCTCACAAGAGAAATCTTCAAGGATTTAAAGCACGAACACTGAATCTTGTATATGAGTCCAACGTTGATAGATAAACTGAATTTGTTTCTTTTCATTTTAATGAAAGCTTGTTTATTTTTTTATTTAATTTTTTTTTTCGCGACCTCTCACCAACTTTTTTTGGAAGTCTCTGTTTCGAGTAGTTTCGACACATTTGTGACTTGAGTGTGAAGCTCTTGGTGAAGTCAGCCGTATGAGACGTAAATGTATGTCACACATTTAATTAAAAACCACTGCGCTTTCTCCTTTAAAACAACATTGCGGTAACAAAAGTTAATCGACACAAACATATTATTCGAATGAAATGCAAATAAAAGCTTAAACATTCACTCAATCAGTCAGCGACGAATGAAAGAGTGGTTCATTATTTATATTCATTCAATTTTAATGAGATATTATGTAGGTTACCCCAGTTTACTGTAAAGGAAATAAATGTATCTGATACCTTCAATATTCAGGCGTTTTTAAGCTATTGCACAGCTTCTATCGCGGGCCTTGAGCGTGGAGAGCGAATCCAGAGATTCCCTAACGAAAATATTCCAGATTCAGTATTCAACCAGGTTGCTATGGTTACGGAAAATAACAAGGTTGTCAACTGAGGTTGTCAAATTAAATAATTAATTATTTGCTGTTGATAAAAATGCTATGCAATAGCTTTACCGCGGCAGTCTCCGAGTGCCACATTTGTTTTTTTTTTTGTCTTTGATTCTGTAACATCAGTATACAGAAAAGTTAAAAGGGAATTGATTGTCGTGGTATGGACATGTCATGTGATGAGGAGGGATGAATCGCATGTGACTAAAAAGTGATGAATATAAATGTGGATTGATGGAGAGGGAGAGGGAGAGGAAGAGCAAAGGAAAGATGGATGGAGTGTGTGAGGAGTGATATGAAAGAAAAAGGAATAAATGATAACGTGATGACTGACAGGGCAGAATGGAAGGAAAAAAGTGTTGCGCCGACCCCAAATGACATTGGATAAGGGCAGGAAGATTATGATACTGAAACGTCAGTTGCTTTACCATAACATTCTAGATTACGTGCGAAATCTAAGTGATTAGTGATAATTAATGCGACTGAGAAAGTGTTTTCTGTGAAATAAAGATATGATATGTTTATTTTGTATTGTTTCAATTTTAGTAGAGAATGAAGAACATTTCACCCTGTTCTTCATGTTTTAAGTTTTAAATAGTGTAAGTTTTAATAATATTTAGTTTTAAGTACCTATGTCTAGGGACTCATCGATCACGGTCAAACGGGTTTGTGGGGCTTAGCATAGAAGTTACTTACCTTTTTTTAATAAAGATAAATAAATAATAAACCCTTAAACCTAACCGAACACGGAAATGTAAGCATGCTGCATGATAGTTAATCAATGCTCTACGAAAATTACTCTTACTGCTACAATATAATATCAAATTGCTACCATTGTATGTCCTTACTACAACCGCATAGTGCCTAGCTTCCAAATACAGGTAAAATCTTTTGAAAAACAGCGAGTCGAAAAACTGAACGAAAAGCGCCAAATACGTAAAGAGAGACCTAAGCCCTCCTACACCTACACCTACAACTCTGCCGGTCAACTCTACTGCTTTAACTGTGACCGGGTGTTTAAAACTAAATTCGGTCTGGCCAGCCACATGCTAGGAAATAGCTTGTAAGGGTCGCCGTGACCGAAATCGGTAAGGAGGACTATAATATATATGTTAGGTTAAACGAGGGAAATTTTGAAGGAGGGTTTTCAGTATTGGATCTCGTCCCAAATATATTATGTAAAGAAACTATAACCTTAATCTGTGACGTAATTGTGCCATGGCCCCCACGCTCTCCAGATATCTCACTTTATTACACGTTTCTTTTTTACCATTGTCCTACGCCAGTTTTAAAATATGAAGGGAAAATGGATTATACCTAAAAGTCATAGAGCCATGCACATTTTCTGTGAAACACGCAAGAGTTGCGAGACTTTTCGGACATAATTTGGTATGGTTCTGTCTGTTATTTATCAGTTTTTTTTTATTCATATTTTTATTAGTAGGTAAATCATGTAAGCATGCCTTGCGGGTTTCAATATGTCTCTCGTTTAAACTAACATACTGTATAATGTCAAATTGCTACCATTAATGTATGTCCTTACTGCAACAGCATAGTATCTAGCTTCCATATATTTATGTAGCAGTTCCGGATCTTCGTTCCTGTGCTGCCTTTGACAATGAGATTAGACCTTTGGTTTCAGTGAGTTCTTTGTGAGTATAAAGCTGGTTTTGAAGACGTTCCTCTGAAGAATAAGAGCACAAAGAGGTATTTTAGTCTAAAAGTTTCCAACTGAAAGCCGAATATGTACTGTGTAATATTTTTAACCGACTTCTAAAAAAAGAAGGAGTTTCTCAATTCGGATGTATATATATTTTTTATTTTTTTTTATGTTGTTTCGGGCATAACTCCGTCACTTGCTAACCGATTTGAAAAATTCTTTTTTTGTTGGAAAGGGTATACTTCCTGAATGGTCCGAAATTTTTATTTTTATCGAAATCGGACAAGCGGTTTTTGAAAAATCAACAAAACTCAAAAAAAAAAACTACATTGTCCACATTATGACCCATGAACATGTGAACTTACATAATATGAACCACTAAAAAGTGAAAAATAAAAACTTTTTAACAAAAAATGAAACCGACTTCAAAAAAAAACCACAAAAAAGTGAAAAATAAACTTTAGAAGAAAAATCAGTTTCTGAAGTCGGTGGCAAAAAAATTAAATCAAACAAACAAAAGTCACCGACTTCAGAAACTGATTTTTCTTCTAAAGTTTATTTTTGAAGTCGGTTTCATTTTTTGTTAAAAAGTTTTTTTGTAGTGAAAACTTCTTTTGGAAACACAAATTTTTCCGTAGGTAGTGTAAGTTGGGCTGATCCATCACGCTCTGAGGTGAAAGGCTCGATCGCGTGAACTCGGGACCGCTGAGTGTACCCGATGCAGCTGCATCCAGTTAGACTGAAAGCCGACCGGTGATAGTACACCTATCCCCGACTCTCGATTCTGTATTCTACTTTCAAGTTCGAGGGTTAGGCCATCAAACCACATAATATGGTAAAGGACCCCACGCACACCACGCCACGACCACGACTTTTGGCCGCAGAAGCTTTGACTACAAAAAATGCGAGCAAATATTTTTGTTTTTTTTTTTTTTTTTTTTTTTTTTTTTTATTTCTGTTGGTCTAGTGGTTAGTGACCCTAACTGCTATGCCGGAGGTCGTGGGTTCGATTCCCACCCAGGACAAATGTTTGTGTGATGAGCACGTTCATTTGTTCTGTGTCTGGGTGTAATTTATCTTTAATATGTATGTATTTAGAAATATATAAGTATGTTTATCAGTTGTCTAGTACCCATAACACAAGCTCTGCTTAGCTTGGGACTAGATGGCGTTGTGTGATAGTTGTGGAATATTATTATTATTATTATTATTTTTGTAGTCAAAGAAGTCAAAAGGTTTCCGATCAATTTTGTTCCAGATAGCAAGCGGTCATACGACAAGACGTGGACATGGTGGGCTTAGGTTCAAAATTATTCTGTCGTCATTTAATAAGTATAAAACGTCGAAAACTGTCTCGTACGAGTACATTAAGCGACAACGAAACTCTCATGACGGCAAAGTATCGAGTCGGCAGTACTAATCAAATTGGTGGCACCGAAAGTGCTTTGCAATCACAGACCACTGCATTAACACACTACAATGACAAAAGCTGTCAGTTTTCAAACGTCATTAGTGTCGTAGTTCGAACGTTTGTAGAGTTAGTACCGCCTCTAGTACAGTCTGCAACAGACTCTGAAAAGTCGCGCTGCGCCCCCGCAAGGGGGCGCGGCGAGCGGTCTCGGGGCTTCGCCCCTTTGCCGCGGAGGCTTTACCTCGGCCCGTAAATACGGGACCTGTCATCTTGTTGCCTTTTAGGCTAGGGCCTGGTGGGCACGCGGCAACATTGCGTGCTCATGTGAATGGATGCGGTGAGAGTGACTATAGGCGCGCCACGGCGCCGGTTGCGTGACGCCGCTGTCTTCACAGCATCCCGGCGGTCCGTCCCCACCAGGTGAGACCCCCGGTTTCCCGGAGGAGGCCCAGCGGAGGATGACCAGCGACAGAGATGCCGACTTACGACGCACCTACAGTGGATGTGTGGCTCCCGTCCGTCCCGTTTCCAGAGCTAGCCGGTTACGGTCCGGACTAAGGGGCCGTCGTGTATGTGTGGGCGGTATTGTACTGTGTAACACCGCCCAGTGTGGCGTGCCGCCACGAGTGATCGCGGCCCACGCGTGAGTCTATGTGTGTATAGTGGCGTCTGTCTGTGTTAGTTGTGTGTCATGCCTATATTAACTTAGAACACAGCACACAACTGGGTGCGAGTAGTATGTAGAGTCGTATTGTGCAGGCAAGCTGTGTGTAGCCGGGAACAGTTTGCCTGGAGTCACAGCCGGGGGGGGGCTCACGGTCTACCACCAAGTCGAGAGGGGCCCCGCGCCGGAGGGGAGAGGGGCGCGCATGCCAGGGCACGGTGGGCTCGCCGTACGGCTAAGCTGAGTGCCGGCACGCGCGACCGTTTCCGGTGCTAGGCAACGACTGGGGGACACGTGAGCCCGTGCTATTCTGGAGAGGAGACGGCGGAGGGGGGCGACCTTACCTCTAAGCTCTAAGCCCGCGGAAGACCCTCAGAGCCACCATCGTCGGCGGGGCCGGGTCCTAGGGTGGTGAGCTCGGCCATGCCTGCGACTATGGTTGTCGTTGGGTTTCCGCCCTCATATATGATTTTCATCACGTCCATCAATATGTTGAGGGCGCGGACTGTGGCATCTCTATCGGTGCGGCCGGCGCCGGCTGGTGTGGCAGCGCTAGGCGTCGCCCCCTGAGTAGGGGTCGGGGCCCGCGGCTGCGCTATGCCAGCGCCGGCTTCTGGAATCGGTTGGTGTACGGGAGCGGGCTCAATTGCCGCCTCGTTAGAGGTCGGGTCGGTAGCCTGCGCCACAGAGGCAAGGTCGGCCCGTTGGTCGTCTTCAGGAGCGGGAGGGGGCGCGGGCTTGTTTCCCTTGCGCCTCCTCTTCTTCTTCCGCTTCCTCCGCCTAGAGGGGGGGGGAGGAGGAACTTCTTCTTTGTTTGTGGGCCCGTTAGCCGGCGCCATCAGTGACACGCCTTGGGCCTCAGTGGAGGTCTTTTCTTTTGGCCTCTCGGTGACCGCTTCCGGTCGGCGTGAGGCGGTCGTGGCGGCGGTTGTCCCCGCTCGCCTGTTCCGTGTTTCCGCAACGAACACGGGGCATTTTATGTTGTTTGCGGGGTGACTGCCCCCGCAGTTGGCGCACGTCGCTGGCTCTTCGCGTGGGCGGGGGCAATCACGCGCTGCGTGCCCTTCCCCACAGCGAACGCAGGCGAGCGGCCGGTGGCAATTGTGTGATGAATGCCGGAACTTTTGGCACCGGTGACATTGGGCGGGCCCACGCTTTCCCCGCCAGGCCTCAATCTTGACACCACGCATGAGCATAAACTCGGTGGTGTCAAAGAGAGTGCGTGAAACCTGTGTCCTTTTTAGGACAGCGTGGAACACGCAGCCAGGTCTTCCCTGGCGCGCCCTTATATGGCGCACGTACTCCGGCTCGTGTCCTAGCGCGCGGAGTTCCTCCTCTATTTCCTCTGGGGTGGTGTCGGCAGGCAGCCCCGTTCAGTCTGCAACACATCAGGTTAGACACCCTATATACCCATAACTACGCTACCAACAATACAGAGAATTGTAGGAAAGGGACTGCGCATTGTGCCATCGGCCAATCATAGTATTTGCTCCTGTGCGCCTACGCACACAGATGCACTTTTTTGGCACACACATTCGCTATTTTCCCTCGTATTGAATTCTATGTTCTATGCCGCCAGTCCGTTCCATAACATTGCTCGGGATTCGTGCGACACTGTCTATGTGAATTTGTGTTTTTTTTTATTATGGCACCACAATTAACCCCACAACAGCGGCAGCTGATTGTGGTATTACGAGATGGTGGTTACACCATTAAAGAAATAGAAAGGAGGACGGGGATAACGGTAAGTGAAGCTTTAATATTATTATATTATGTATTTGCAACGAAATTACCTATTTAGTCATAATAACCCAAGAAACTCAATACTTCCAAGTATCTAATACTATTTTCAACATATTTCAAAAGGCTGCGCCGACCGGCGTGTAACAATAGATAAATATGTAATTAGTTAATTGTTTCTCATTAGCTAATTAACGCTTGAAAAGTATTTATTTACATTTAGCGGGTTTGCTCATGACGTGATGCGATGCAATTCGACCAACAAATGAAAATGATCTTTACCACCACGACATAGAGGTGCTGCCAATTTAAAACGTGCGGCGGCGCAAGATAACAATAATAACAATTATATCCATAAAACCATAAATACATTTTGTCAAACGACTTGTGTTGTGTCGGATCAGAACGGTATCGGTCTCTGAATACACATAGCATGGTGAGATTAATAATTATTTGTGAGTTGCGATATGTTGTCGATCACTTCAGAGCGGTGGAGGTGCGGAAGTATCAGACAACCTTTAACTTTACTGATTCAAAATATCATCAGAACATGATTTATAGATGCAAATACTAATTACTATCACCACAGTATTTACATAGGTGTAATATTATAATGATGATAATGATGCTTGCGAAAAACGCATCTTGGATGTAGAGACTTGCTTTACTTGCAAGCATCATTATTGCAACCGAATTTATTCGTTAGTAATTAGGGATTGAAAGTTAGCGATTTTGATTTTAGCAAGTCTCTACATCCAAGATGCGGTTTTCGCAAGCATCATTATTGCAACCGAATTTATTCGCAGGCCCTGGGGCTGCAGTCTCTACACTAATAACGACGCTACGAATGTCGTTATGTCGAAAAATCGTAAACTTTCTGTAATAGATTTTCAGCCTTATGCTGTTGACTTAGAGCTGAAAATGTATTAAATAAATTTTACGACTTAGCGACATTCGTAGCGTCGTTATTAGTGTAGAGACTGCAGCCCCGGCCGTCATGACGTCAACACGTCAGACACAAGGTGATAGCGTAAGGGTAGCTCGCGAAATTCAATTTTTATTTACGTTTTTTTGCAATTTTTTTATCAAAATATGATTCGCGAAAATAATAAGTATGTATTCACACAATTATAATTATAAGAATATCTATTTTCTATATATTCTATATAAATAAAAAGAGAAGTCCTGACTGACTCATCAACGCCCACCCCAAACCCTTGGACCTAGAAAGCTGAAATTTTGCACAGAGGTTCCCTTTATAATGTAGACAAGGAATAAGGAAGTATTTTTTAAATTCAACCCTTATGGGAGTTAAATAGGGGATGAAAGTTTGTATGGAAAGTCGTTTTTTTTTACGGGGCGAAGCCGCTGGCAAAAGTTCAGTCAGTCAGTCAGTCAGGACTTCTCTCTTTATTTATATAGATTTAGAGAAAATTGTGTGTCACCATTTAGACGAGTAGCTACAGCTAGTCGTAACAATATTTAGGTATCTATTGATGTAATTCAAGTTAAGCATCGTTGTTTTAGAGGACTACAATCAACTTTTGGCTGCGACGAAATGAGCAGACTGGGGGTGACCTATCGGCTCACCACCGGCAGCTCTACCAGCGTGCCACCACCGCTGAGCAAGATGCTGCCATTGTTTCGGGGCACACTAGCAACCCGTTTTTAAATACGCAAACCATAGCTACAGAATATAGCGTAAGTTGAACATTTTTTTTATACTTATACTAGCTGACCCACGCAACTTCGTCTGCGTCACAATAGCTATAAACTTCCTCGATAAATCGACTATCCAACATAAAAATATTTTATTAATTCCAACTAGTAGGTAGTTTCTGAGATTAGCGCGTTCAACCAAACAAACAAACTCTTCAGCATTCAATTTCTTAATTGTTTTTTTTTTGTTAATTATTTTGAAACAAATATAATATACTAGCTTATGCCCGCGGCTTCGCCCCCGTGGTGTTTGATAATGGTCCTACGGTATGATATTCCCAGGGCCTGCAGTCTCTACACTAATAACAGCGCTACGAATGTCTCTACGTCGTATCGATGTCAAATTTCTTTAATAGATTTCCAACCTTATTTCAACAGCATAAGATTGAAAACCTATTAAAGAAATTTTACGATTTTACGACTTAGCGACATTCGTAGCGCTGTTATTAGTGTAGAGACTGCAGGCCCTGGATAAAAAGTAGCCTATGTGTTAATCCAGGTTATAAACTATTGGTGTGCAAAATTTCATACAAATCCGTTCAGTAATTTTTCGTAAGCGCACGCAGCGGAAGCTCTCAAAAAGGAATATCTTTTACCGTTTTTGCAACATTTTTCATTTATGCTCCGCTCTTATTGGTCGTAGCGTGATGTTATATAGCCTTCCTCGATACTAAAATATTTTTTCAATTCCAACCGCAGTTGTTCCTGAGTTTAGCGCGTTCAAACAAACAAACTCTTCGACTTTATAATATTAGTTTAAATAAGATCTGAAAAATAAGAACACGTCCTCCAACGGTAAACGTTTGACAACACGGTTGGCGCAGTGACTGTTAAGTCGACTGCCGCTGCGCTGGGGGTTCGAGTTACGCACGGAACAAATGTTATGATCTACAAAATAAAGTAGTTATTCCGGGTCTGGGTGTTTGTGTAGGTATGTGAGTTTTAATTGATGTAAACGCACCATCGATACAGGAGTGTTGGTTTTTTTATTTAAACAACTACCTATATACAGTGGCTGATCTTAGGGTGAAATGATTATAATGATGATATAACACTGCTAACAAATCAATGTTAGCGCATCCAGATTGGCGATAAAAATAACTAAAACTCATTCGAAAGAGTACTCCAACAATGAATATAATAAAGGGTATTTATTTGCCGTTTAGCGATAAAAGGTTGTTTAAAAATTAAATTCAATTCGAACAATCGTGTAGCAGACTCTACATTACAGACCGATAATTTTATTATCATTTTTATAGTTTTTTTTTGCATTGGCTGAGTGATCCACTGCTGCGCAGTGTGTCGCGGGTTCCATTTCCGAACGGAACAAATATTTGTATGCCTGTTCCGGGTCTGGGTTTTTGTGTATGTGAGTTTAAATGTTTGTAAACGCACTCACGACACAGGAAAAATTCCTAGGGTGGGGCATGGTTTGAAAAAAAAAAAAAAAAAAAAAAACAAAGGTTATTTTTAGATTTACGTAAATCATAGTTTTAAAAATTGTTTTCATGTTTCTTTTTACTATTGTTTCAGGTATCAACTCAAACTATCCGACGCAGATTGCAGGCTGTTGGCATGAAAACGAGATGACCTATATTTATGCCACGTGTATAAACTACGTGCTTAGATTACAACTCTTTCAACTATTTGAATTGTTATATCTCAAAAACGGTGGCTTTTAGAAGTAAAAGGGTTTAAAGACATTTTTATAGATTATTATCTGATCTATAATTTTGTCTTTGCAAATTTTATGATAAAACTTACCGTTTTGCTGAAAATTGCAAAAAACCCTTTTTTGTGACTTTTGACCTCGAATAACTTTTTTTCCAAGTGTCGGATCGATGGGGACTTTTTACATTTCATTTATAATGGTGTTTTGAACAATCTTACCAATTTTCAGCCGGGTGGGAATTAATGTAACCTTACTCCTATTTTTTGGTCTAATTTGACCGGACTATTGTGATTACTTGTGATTTTATTAAAATAAAGATTCGATTTTTATAACGTTGTTTTAGTATAACCTTTGAAAAGTTCTACCACAGATTTACTTTCTAATGACAAAAAAAATCCGGTTGGTTCAAGCTAAGCGATTCTATAGCTTTGCTGTGAAAGTGCATCATACACTAAACTAAGCCCACGTTCGCACGGACGATTTTCGCGCAATGGATTTTCAACGCTCTGCCTAGCTCCGAGAGTCGAAAATTAAACGGTATGTTTTTGACGCACTGGAATGCACTCTGTTAAACTCACTCTCTTCTTACGTCGTCCGTGCTACTATAGGTTTACAGGCAAAGATACATATTTTAATATTTTCCAGGCTACCGACCTCTGTGCAGAATCACGTTGATCATGTATTGATTGCTTTACTAAACATATCTTATTGACAGAGCAAAAGGTTGATAAATGTAATGATTATATTTTTACTAGTGAAACAATATATTAAAACCTTATTGAATCACTCTATCTATTAAAAAAAACCCGCATTTGCGTAGTTTTAAAATGATCAAAGCAGGGATAGGGATAGACAGCGGGAAGCGATTTTGTTTTATTCTATGTAGTAAGTAGTGATAGTGATGATAGGAGTTTTCGTGCCCGCGCCCGCGAAATTTATTTTTTTAAAGTTTTTTTACAATTTGCTGGTCATGTTTAGGTTGTATATTGAACAAAATATGATCCACGACTTTAAAAAAATATGTATTAATATAGATATAGCCATTAATAATATCATTGATACACCTCGGTAAGTAAGAACTATTCCAATTAATCAAAATTTGAATTACGCGGGTCTCAATCTACACAATCACCTCAAAAATAAAGAAATTAATGTTTCATTGATTTTATAAAAGCAGTGCAGTAGTAGCGGTAAAAATACATCGTCTTAAAGTTAAATCTATGAAACATTTTGTTATAAAAATTAATTGAAATGGTATGGGTGGATGGTGGTGTCGGTAAAAAATTTGATGAAGACCCGACATACTGTAGATTTCCGAATTGCCTACCAATCCGCATGCGAACCGCAAGCGCAAAGTAGGTATAATAATTATACCTATATTTTAGAATCAGCCTTGAATGTTCTCACTGCTGGGATACAGGCCTCTTCTCTGTGAGACGGAGTGGGCTGTAATCCATCGCTGGCCCAGTGCGGGTTGACAGATTTTATTTTTACACAAAATAATGCGCCTGCTTTCATTCGATCCCACGTCCTACAACTCTTTAGTCGGGGCCGCCGCGCGCCGTTACCGCTGGGCCACCACTGCTCCCACTGACTCATCATCATCTGCGTAGCCTTTTCCCAACCACGATGGGGTCGGCTTTCAGACTAAATGGATCAGATGACTGAAAACTAGTATTTTACATGCAGCAACTGCCTACCAGTTCGCACGGGGTAATACTATACCCTTTTGTAAGACTGGTTGTCAGATTTTCGGTTCCCTGACTACCTGTTACGGCTGCCAAAGATCTAGATATGACAGCCGGGACCAACAGCTTAACGTGCTTTCCGAAGCACGGAGAAAACTCGGTATGTAATGGGCGGTCACACATCCACAGACCAACCTAGGCAAGCGCGACTTAACCTAAAGATTGATCCGAGTAGCAGTTACTATTAAGCCACTGCTCTCACTGACTTAACTACCTATGTCAATAATAATTATTTGAAGATCACCACGAAATAAAAATGATAATATTAAGAGCCTAATGAATGTATTAGTGGACACAGAAGCGCAGCGTAAATCGAAAAAAATAACTCGCAATAATACGAGCTCAACTTGCTAACAAAATAACTTTTAACGTTTACTTATACATGTTACGCATCTATAGGCATAGTAAAGTATGAAGCGGCACGCGCTCCCGCATTCCTGACTTGCGTAAGTGAGACGAAATTACAAAAATATATCGCACCCTCTCGCACGATTCGCAGCGTTCAACTTCTAGTAGTCCAAAGTCCAATCAGTCTAGGTTGATGTGTAGCCGTGTGTACAACGGCCGCTGAGGCATCTCAATGCTTCACGCTAGACTCAGAGTAATGGGCTAGCTCACCGTCCGTCCGTCTTATGACGACAGGCCGTGTAGAAGGCGCGTTCGTGTTCCACGCGTGCCTCAAAGAGATGTCAGCAACATTGCAGGGGATTGCAAGAGCCGACGCCTGCCGGGGCTGCGGGTAGTTTGAAAAATAAAACCGACTTCGACAAAAATAAAACACAAAAAAGTGAAAAATAAAAATCAGCTTCTGAAGTCGGTGACTTTTGTTTGTTTGATTTCATGTTTTTGCCACCGACTTCTGAAGCTGATTTTTATTTTTCACTTTTTTGTGTTTTATTTTTGTCGAAGTCGGTTTTATTTTTTGTAAAAAAGTTTTTATTTTTCATTTTTTAGTGGTTCACATGTGCTTACCCCTTCACAACGTACCGGCGTGATGTTATGTTATGAACTGGTGTAAACAATAGACAGACATGAGATTTCAGCAATTCCAGTCCATTTGCTATCATTTATTGAGGAGTTACGTTGTCTATCTCTGAAGTACTTCATCAGAATATGTTCACCAACCTTTGTAGTGAGTACAGGCGTGATATTATGTTGTGTGATGGCGTAAACAATGCTTAGATATGCTATAGCAACAATCGCGGTTAATCTGCTGTTATTTATTTATTGAAGAGTTCCCCCGATTTCTACAAGATCCCATCATCAGATATTGAAATGGTGACAATGGGACCACACGGGAAGCACCAGCTTTCAAATGAAAAAAGAATCATGAAAATCAGTTCACCCAGTCGCAAGTTATGAGCGAACAAACATAAAAAAAAAAAAAAAAAAAACAGTCGAATTGATAACCTCCTCCTTTTTTTGAAGTCGGTTAAAAAGAGATACCGCGGCCACGAAACACAAAGGACTAAGAAGGAACACGGGTGGTGTTTCGTCAATAGAAGTCTTCCGCTCATAATTATGATGCTTTTGCCACACACCAAAAAAAAGTCTCAGTGGTCTGTCGTACCCACCCAATCTTAGGCCCTCAGTAACAGCATGTTTTTCAAACTTCAAACATGAAAAAACAAACCGTCCCCAATTTCGACGGACATTAAAATATTCCGTGGCAGTAAACAAAATGGGAGCAAAAGTTAACTCATATCCAAGCTGAGATTACTTTTTTGATTAACTACGCAACAGCTATTTGACAACTCGTTAAATTTGGACCTCTTCATTTGAACTTGGTTTAAGGTGTCTCACAATTTGTGACTGTTTTAAGTAATTCGGAGAAAATCATGTTTAACTCGTATTTTACTTGTTATGAATCTCGCTTGGAAGTTTGGGCGTTCTAAATAAGATTGTTAAACATGTTTTAGATAGAAAGTTAAGATATACAGCTGTTTTTATTATGATGATAAAAGATGGGTCTTCAAGATTTGTTTAAGTTATAACATTATGCCTGTTACCGTCAATGGTTAGATAGACGTGTTGACTCCCGCTCTGGGCGGAGCAGTAGGGATTATCAGACTTCTACCGAGTAAGATCCTCCCATGATCCTTTTTAGCCCTTTGTGTCCAAGGCCGCGGTATCTTTTTCGAACAACCCGCAGCCTGTTCAAAACCCCTGTGAACAAATAACAATCTGTAAAGATTGTCTTTGCTGCGACCGACTTGGGTTCGGTACAATTAGAGATTTCCAAGTTTAAAAATTTGCAGAGCTATGAGTCGTTGCTCATACATTTCGGAGAGGCGTTTGCTTTTTCACATACTTCTGTTTGGAAACAAGATTGTCTTGACAAGTCCGAATAGCTTTACGTAATCCTGACCATGGCCACTTTGGCCCGAGACAAACTTTACACGTACATGTATAGTGTTTGACTGCGGCTTTTTTCCAAAATATGTTGGGGTCGGCTGCCTGTCTAACTGGATGCAAGTAAATACCAGTATTGAGTTGCATCCGTCGAAACGTTGAGGCGTCGATTATGACGTTTTGCTATAATAAGTACCCAAGTGATCTAGAATAGCCCCTGTGTAGTACCGACCTCTTAGCTTGTATAATTTTATTGCAATGAATAAATTATCTTAGGTGGAAATTAGTTTAATTATAAACATTGATTGGCAGTTACAGCTGTAGGTACTTGTTAATATTACTGTTAGTACAAGTTAACATATCATAACATCACGCCTGTAATCCCCGAAGGGTTAGGCAGAGGTTTAACTAATAGTACCTACACCCACATTTCGACAGTTATGTTTTAAGTCCCATGTAATAAGGTGCGAGCCTATTGCCATCAACCGGGCACAAGTTCAGACTCCGTGGCTACCTGTTGGAAAAACCCAATAGCACTTTGCCCAACCCGGGAATCGAACCCACGACCTCATGCTTAGCAGTCGCGCTTACGACCACCAGACCAATGAGGCAGTCAACATTAACAGCTGATAACATTTCAGTGATTTATAGAAACAGTTGTAAAGTTTTTGCAAAGTTTTCATTCATTGATAAATGCTTTTAGGACTAACTCGTTGGTCTAGATAGCGGCCGCAAGCGCTACAGCTGAGCGAAAACTGCTATTGAGGATTTCCATCAGGAATATCTTGGTAACAGCCAAGGAGTCTGTCCTTTCCTGTGTGTCCTGTCTCAGTCCGATTGATGGCAATAGGCTCGCCCCTTATTACATCCAACGTATGTTTTTGTACTATTAGGTACAACTCTGCCTAACCCTTTGGGGACTAAACTAGTTATAAGTAAGTACCTTCATCGTTTCTTCATCTATTTTTCTACGTCCAAGATATTGACATCTGTAATAGGACTTAATAATATAGTAGGTAATTATAATGTAGGAACCTTTGGCCTCCTTAATGAATAGGTATATAGCTTCCCCCAGTATTTATCTCATTGTCTTTCTAAGGTCTCATTAGAGCCGTGTTATAAAAAAATCTATGAATACCAATAATAACGACTAATGGGTTTTTACCTTCGTAAATCTGTTTTGTCCTAGAAGAACTCCTGAACGTAAGTCATTTACTTCAACAGCTTCCCCTAGATCTAATACTGCCATCAGAATTATCGAAAACCTTATCAAGCCGATGCTGTATAATTAAGTGTGATCGCTTTTAAGCATTTCTAAACTAAATATTATAAAGAGGTTAGATTAGTTTGTTGATCTCTGGATTTACGTCCGTTTGATGGAAAAAGTCTTCCCCCCCCCTGTTATATTGGTACACCAATGGGATTACAGACTGGAACAGAGAGCTGATTATAAGCAATCATAGTAGGCAATATTCCACAGTTTCTCCGCTCCGCAGCCTCGCTCCACTTCAGTGGGCAGGCAGCCTATTAAAAGGCGTACTTTTGATTATGCAGGTAAATCTTTTTTCTGTATATAACCTTCTCAAGCCATATTTCTAGAAAAACTTAAGAGTCCTTATCACACCAATTAAATTTATTTCAACAATTTTTTTTTAACATAGATAAATAAAATAATTAAAACTTTTCCTTAACCATGCATCATCATCATCATCATTTCAGTCAAAAGACGTCCACTGCTGGACATAGGCCTCCCCCAGGCGTCGCCACATTGACCGGTCCCGTGCGTCTCTCATCCAGCGGGTTCTCATCCTGCAACCTTGACCAGGTCATCGGTCCACCTAGTGGGAGGCCTTCCAACGCAACGTCTTCCGGTTCGCGGTCGCCATTCCAGAACTTTTCGGCCCCATCGGCCATCCGTTCTTCGAGCAATGTGCCCTGCCCATTGCCACTTAAGTCTGGCGATTCTTCGGGCTACGTCGGTAACCTTGGTTCTCATGCGGATGTCCTCATTTCTGATTCGATCACGCAAGGAAACTCCGAGCATAGCCCTCTCCATTGCCCTTTGGGTGACTTTGAGCTTTCTTTTCTTTTTCTTTTCTAACCATGCATACAATTTTTTTATTAACATCCGTTAAAGTAATACTCAGGTTAATCTCTAATATACATACAGAAGTATCCACTTAATAGTGTATGTCATAGTCGTTGAAGGCGGAAAAACAGAACAAATATTTACCACTCGCTCTGTACTTGTAAGATGGTTCGCAGTTATATGTTAGGCCACAGATCATGTAGAAGAGGTGACAGGACAATCCATTTCTAGTGATTTTAAACGACTTCAAAAATGAAGGAGGCGCTGTTCAGCAATTTTTAGGGTTCCATTTAAAAAAAAAAAACGGAACCCTTAGTGGATCACTCATGTGTCTGTCTGCCTGTCGGACCATTCCCCCCCCCCCCCCTTATCTCCGAAACTACTGAGCATAACATTTTGAAAAAAAAAAAAACAGAATATAGTTCAATACTTATACAGATTACAGGAAAATCTATAAGAAGTCTATGGTGCTAAAATAACATTGAAAATCTCTCAATATTTACTACAATGGTACGGAACCCGAGTGCAAAGACCATGTGCAAGTACACATACACTTAGAGTGTGCAAAATAAACACAAATGACAAGAATTTGTGTGGAATGCTTTCAACTTATAAGGATAATTATAATTAAAAGCCTTTTCTGCGAAAAATTAAACAGAAATCATAGGTTAACAAAACAGTTTTGTTTATCTTTAATTTTGCTTTCTGTTAAAGGACTATGGGTAATTTTCTATTGACCAGCAGATCTGAAATACACACACCAACAGTCTAGACTGTTAATTTGTAGTTTTGTTAAATACATGACTACATCTTAAGTAGGCATGATCGTATTTGAACAAAACTAGAAACTTAAATTAAAATATATCTTATCATGCATATTATTTCAAATCTGCAGGTCTTTTTTTTTGTGGGTGGAAAATCATCAAATGACTCCGCCCGCTCTGGGCAGAGCGGTAGGAAGTGTCAGACTTCTACTGACTAAAAACCACCTCTGTTCCTTCTTAGCCCTTTGTATCCAGGCCGCGATTTCTCCTTCGTACAACCCGACTGGCGTCGGCCCTTACCCTTCGGACCCTAAACTTGAACAATAAGTGAATCGTCTAATTTATGCATTTAACTGGTTATCAGATACCTACTACGACGTGCGACGTGATCATTTTGTTTTCCTGAATGTGGCAAAAACGTGTTTTAAAACCACATGGTATCGAATTTGAATAATAATAATTATTGTAGTATTAAAAAACAAAATTATTCACGTTATGTAAACAGCTAGGACAATGCAGGCTTGAATCACTTGATTGTCTGATAAAAAGATGATTCCATGCTTCGGAAGGCACGTATAAGCCGGTGGTCCCGGCTACATTCCCGAATAAAACAATATTAGTTAGTAGTTTCCGAGTACTACTCTGAATCGTTGTTTTAGTGGTTGCAAGAGCGTCTGCTAAGTATAAGGTTCTAGGTTCAATTCCCAGGCCGGCAAACTGTACTTCCAGCAGGGATTTCTTTCATCAGAATTTGTGCTCTGTTGATGAAAATTATAGATTCAGCTCCTACTACATGGGACTAAACAACCCAGTTGATACTATAGGTAATACGATACCCTTTGGTAAGACTCACACACCTCTGCCTAACGAATCAGGGATGGCAGGCATGACGTGATAATATACAGTGTGTGCGTATACGCTGCCTAAACAGGTCCATTCAAACCTGTGTGTTGTTATTCTTAAGGCAACTAGCTCAGAAAATAAAAGCCGTTATGGTCCTCTTTTGATCTAATACAACGTAAACTTATGGTAATAAGAAGATACCTCTGTTTTTTGATATTTCGTCGCAGAGTTGTCGTCAAGGAAACACCTATCTCGGCAAGTTCAAAGACCAAAAAATACGCCTAGACGAAAAACTGGTATTTTTATCTAAGCCAGTTTACGATAAAGTTCCCGTTAACTTACTTGATAGATAATATTTTCATACTAATTCTTCAACAGGTAGTGGCTATTCAGACATCATGAAATAGTGCCTAATTTAATTTATAAACATAAGTATCATTTAAATTAAATATTTTGTTTGTTTATGTTTGTCCAGGTGAGTTCTTATGTCCTGTAACAAAACCCAAGTACATACAATGACATGGGTTAAGTATTTATACCCTAAAACAAAATTCATAGAAAAAAGTTAAGGCATGGACCATGACAAACAAGCTCACTTTCATTTCTACAATAAGCTCGGATATACTTGCACTTGCTTGGGCAGTAACCTTTGTACGATCTGGCGTCCTCTCAGAGGCATAAAATAAGCGTAAAACATTGCGTCGTATCTGCCTATCTCTAATGTTTAAATCTTTCAATGTAGTGACAACTCGTATGGTCAACATAACATTAGCGATCTTAGTGGACTTCACTCGTTCAGGACTATACGTATAACAGGTAAGTGATATTTTTTTTTATAAAAAGTTTTTTTTTTGTGAAACGTTTGTGCAAATCGATTCCTGCTGGGTGGTGTATTTTTTATTTTTTAGGTAAATGGGTTTTCTTGTGATTTATTGAAAAATTTAATTGATTGTTTTCGTTTATTGGTAATTGTTTGTCTTTACAAATTCCGATTCAATCATTGTTTGTTCGTCACAGTCAGTTCTAATAATTGTTTTATTACTCTAATAATTGTTTTATTACTCTAATAATTGTTTTATTACTCTAATAATTGTTTTATTACGCTAATAATTGTTTTATTACTCTAATATGTAATTGTTTTATTACTCTCTGAACTAGACAGTTCACGCCCCTCGGGGCTGCGGATTATCGAAAGGCATAACGCGGCCTCGGTACAAGGGCGAAGAAGGGTTGGTTTTTAGTCAGTAGAAGTCTGACACTCCCCTTCGCTCTGCCCAAGAGCGAGGGGGGGGGGGGGGTTCGATGACTATCCGCCCACCAAAAAAAAAGGGTCTAGTTCACAATGCCTAAGTAGCCAATAATTATTGAATTAAAAAAAGATTAGAATTTGTATGAATTTGTCCGTCAAGTAAGTAAACAGGCCCTTAGTATTTAAGTACGTAAAATGGGCGTGACAAAGACAGGGCCTTTAAAAAAAAAGTATTTTATCAAAGAGTTTAATTATATTTTATTGCTAATAACACGAAATTAGAAGTGACAAGGTGACAGGGCACGACAGTGGTGTTTTTCTTTGTTTATAAAGTTATTAATGCAGTTCTATGACAGGTAAATAGCAATTATTGCTATTTACCTGCCACAGATCGCTTAATTAAATGTGATAATACGTTTTAATCACTAAAAGAAAAAACGTAGGTATTCAATTGAGAATAAAATTTCATACTTATAAGAAAATTTATAGTTTTTTTACGTTTCAACAAAAACAAATTGCGTTATTTACATAGTTAGGCACAAAAATATTATCAATATTATAAAAAGGCAATAAACATAAATTGTGAGTTAAATAAATCAGACACACACTTAATGTTATTTATGGAAGCAATCGAATTTGAATTTCCAAAATCTTGTGAATATTATTTTCTGTTACGTCATAACTTACCTCAAGTTATTTATAATACACATTTTATTTACAAACAAACTTACCATGTCCAGAGAAACTTGTGGCTTAATAATAACAACTGATCGGGTTGATCTTCAAGTTAAGCCGTACTTGCCTAAGTTGGTCCGGGGTTGAGCGACCTCGACACCCCCGACATCCGAGTTTCCGCCGTGCCTTGGAAAGTGCTTTATGTCCTTGTTCCCCGCTGTTTTTTGTGGATCCTTGACAGTCGTTACAGGAAGACAGAGCCCTAAAATCTGGTCAATCTTACTATGGAGTATCATATCGCCTAGCCTAACGATTTTAAAAGAGTGTCCATGAAGTTTCATGCCATTCTTCCCATGAGACCAACGCTTTGGAATGGGCAACTACAGTACACTCACGAGTTATTATGCCTTGTGACTGGGACTGTAGCTTAGTTTATTTAGCTTCATTAGTTCAGTAGTTTACTGCCGCACTCGGAGAGCTTCAGTGGTTGCGTGGGCCGTCGCTTGGTAAAGGTTTTTGGCAGTTTTGTCATACAAAAGTATGTCAGGCCTTTGCTGGGTGGCGGCTTGAGTAATCGTTGGATATCTCTGAGTGCCGCAGTTTGTTTAATTCGACTATTCAAAAGTGCCTGTAATTGGCCTAATTGAAATAAATGCTTTGATTTTGATTTTGATTAGTACTACTAACTGGATTGTGGTGGTCAGATAAGCAGTCACTCCATGTAGAATACTGTTATTCCGAATCCGTATAATATATCTATTCTTAACTTCTGTGTATAAATACTCGTAAAATGTTGTACAATCGATTTTTCAAAACTCATATTATTCTAAAGCGCCATCCATCTTCTAAGATTCAATGGGGAATACCTCCTCCTCCTTTGTCTTCTTAAAAAACTAAAAGAACGCAAAAACAGCTGCATTTCCATAAAAAAATATCGAGCCAGAGTAACCGGTATGGCTGCCTTGTATGTAGTAACCGGTGTGTTCAAAAACCGGATAAACCATCGTTGATTATGACAACCTTATCGGCTTTGTATAATATGGATTTTTATTAAGAGGCTCGTTGTAGGATTTATTTGTGGAATTTATTAATTTACACTTGGATTTTGTATCTTGTTACGACTAGTTACGAATGAATTTACGTTGGATAAAGGTAGAATGCGCTGCTGTGCCGTTCGCGGTTTCCGCTAGACTGTAATAGGGTGCGACCATAATAATATTATTATTGTCATGAACCTAACAGAAACAGAGATTCTGTGGCTCAAAAACACAACAACACTGCCCGACCTTGGAATCGACCCAGAGCAGGTCTCACCAGAAGACTCAGTTGAAGAATTAAATAGAATACTATAATTATATCAATACGTCTTTTCTTAAAAAAGAAAAATTGAAATATTCAGTAGCGTCCATCATCCATGTGTAAATAGTATTTATTTACTTGAATATGTGTTCGTTATAGTTCGATCAATTTCGGTATTTGCTAGAAACCTTCTAAACATTGTTTAACTTTGGCCGAAGCTTCGATTAGACACTGCCTTGAACTTTATTAACAATCTGCACTCATTTCCAGTGTTCTTGAATTAATAAAATCAGCATTAATTAATGGTCATTATTAGGCATTCATAATCATAGGCTGTTAAAACGGCCATCATTGATTTGTTAGTCATAAAAATGACTTGTCCATTTCAACTTTTACAGCGATGCGAGCGTTAGGCAGTGGTCCGACCGCCGACGATGAACAGGAAACGAGTTGAACTAGAAACTATAAACGAGTTGGCGATCAGCGGGAAACGAGTGTGTTTCGAGAGTTTTGTCGCTGGGCTGTAAGCGAGTGAGCAAGTGCGACGAGCGATTACTCGCGCCACTCGCCCGCGGTAGCTCAGTCCTGTGCAAACCTGTAATAAATCATCGTTACTCGATCAGCGAGCATCGCTGAACGAGTATCGCTGAGCGGGTTTAATAAGAAAGCTCGTCGCTCAGCAACAAAACGAGTAAAGCGAGTCGTCGCCCGCAGTGTGAACAGTCAGAGAGCAACTTTTAATATACGCATCTCTTTCGTTTACACGGAATGTACATTTATTGTACGTTTCTTGAGAGAGAAAATCGCCGATAGTTAGTCGTTTTGCCGCCGGCGGTCGGACCACTGCCTAAAACTGCGGTGATACAGTCTGGGTACAATCACTGGCAATGTACTGTGTGTCTTCGCCCACGTAGATTGCCGGGTTTTGACAAGACTTTAATTGACAGATAGCTGCTATTTTATTTTAGAAAAAGAATCAAAAACAAAACAAAATCCGATTCAAAATGACAATTGTATTTATTTTTATAATTTGATGCTTTCGAAGGTCACGGGCAACAGCTAGTTTATAAAATAAATATGGTAATGCGTTGTATGTTTATTGTTTAGCACTATGCCTGCGGCTTCGCCTGCAAGAATTGTGATATCTCGGCTAATGCTAACATGCATAAATTTTATTATGTATGCTCGCCATGTCTCTGCGTCAAATAAATACTAACATTTTCTTTCTTTCTTAATTTTTCACGAAACCACGATTATGTATCGCGATTCTAAATCAGTTGCGTTTGTGTATACTTAGAGATAATTCTCGACGGCATGTAGAATTGAAGAGTCGAGAACTCGAGACTTCGCCCGTGTAGAGGTCGGAAATATCAAAGTGACGATTTTCCATAGAAACTTTCATCCCCCGTTTCACCGGTTGAGTTTTGAAAAGTCCTTTCTTAGTGGATGCCCACGTCATAAGAGGAATACCTGTGCGAAATTTTAAGTTTCTAGTCCTAAGGTTTGGACTGTGCGTTGATCCTTAGTCAGTCAGCTTTGCCTTTTATACAAACAGATATTCACACGATAAAGAAAGAAAGTCAAGCAACGATACAAAAATGTTTCTGAATGCAACAGTAAGTTGGGAGACTTGTTTCTATGTCACGATATCTTCGGTACAAAAACTAGCCGTGGGCGAACGCCTATAAACGGCGATACTCGTGCGATATATTATTATCTTTGATCGTTTACCATGATAATCAAATATTGTTAAGGAAACTAGAATCTGAGGCCAAGGTTTGGCACGCACCTTTCGATAAAACTATTTACTTGGAACAACTACAACTATGTTATAGATTTTCTGATGTTAACAACTAATATTAAACAATGATTTTATTAAACTAAAGTCAGTGATTTAAAAGAGTGTCCATGTAGTTTCTTGCCGGTTTTCTCCATAGAGACTATACGCTAAGGAATGGGCAACTACAGTACTTTCACAAGTTATAATACCTATGACTATGACTGTAGCTTCGTTTTATTTGTTTTTCTGTCATTCAAAAGTGCCTGTAATGGTTTTATTGAAAAACATGCTTTGAGTTAGAGTGGATAGGTGACCATCATTGCATAATTACCAAGTTCTACCGTTACTCGTAAATCCTATAGTCCTGACTGTCATTTGTAGATGATCTTTGACAGTAATTACGAGTAGTCAGAAGTGGAAAATCTGACATCCAGTGTTACCAAGGAGTATTACCCAGGGTTGTGGAGGTCAGATAGGCAGTCGCTCCATGTAAAATACTGGTATTCACCTGCGTCTGGTTAGATTGGAAGCCGACCCGATCTTATCTTACAAATACGTGAGGATGGAGGGTTGGATGGATGTTTATTACTCTCTCACGTAAAAACTACCAAACGTCATTTTGATAAATCTTTACAGCTGTTATAGCTTATACATCAGAATGACAGTTAGGGTCATAATTATTTATAATGATATTAATATTGTGTAAACTATGCATTTACACAGGTCTAAGTCGCTAATGATAGCTAGTTCTATTATTATTTTAGACACAAAAGTTTGTGAGGATGTATGGATGAATGTTTGTTACTCTTTCACGCAAAAACTACTGACTAGATTTGAATGAATTTTGGCAAACAGTTAGTTTATATCCTGGGTTAACATATAGGATACTTTTTGGCCCGATAATTCGAGCCCGTGGGACAATACCGAAGTATATATGCGGGTGATCCCGCGAGCATAAGTGCTAGTCCTTTATATTGACGTCATAACACTTTTCACACAATACCACGAGTAACATTGTGTTAATTTGATCAGAAACATCCGCTTAGAGTACTTTACGATAAGTTCCATAAATGGAATGTTACGTACGAATCGATTATTCTTCTAAGGAAGTCATAGTTACGTAGTTAAACATTTTTGAACTTGTTCGTCATTTGTTTTGTTGTGCTTAAATTATTTTTAGTGGCAAATGGAATTACATTATTTTTACACTAAAATTATCGGAAAATAACGACTTCCAGAGGTATTTACTTACATTAATTATCTAGCGATCCACCTCGGCTTCGCACGGGTGCAATCCACTACATATTACACACCTTCTCTTGGATCACTATATCTATTGCTGAAAACTGCATTAAAGTCCGTTTCGACGTATATAAGATCTAAGCATACAAACAGCGGGAGCGTCTTTGTTTTTACCCGACTACGGCAAAGCCAAAGGGTTATGATTTTGACTGGCTATGTATGTTTGTGTGTATGTGAGTATCTTCATCTGTTCCCTCATAGCTTCGAATCTACTTATCGGAACTCGACATATGACGTATCGTTAGAACCGTCTTAATTTTCCGCTGAACATAGGCTACGTGATTTGTCACAAAAAGCGATTTGGCGCCCTCTAGCGGACAAAAAGTCATCATCATCATCATCATTTCAGCCAAAAGACGTCCACTGCTGGACATAGGCCTCCCCCAGGCGTCGCCACATTGACCGGTCCCGTGCGTCTCTCATCCAGCGGGTTCCTGCAACCTTGACCAGGTCATTGGTCCACCTAGTGGGAGGCCTTCCAACGCAACGTCTTCCGGTTCGCGGTCGCCATTCCAGAACTTTCGGCCCCATCGGCCATCCGTTCTGCGAGCAATGTGCCCTGCCCATTGCCACTTAAGTCTGGCGATTCTTCGGGCTACGTCGGTAACCTTGGTTCTCATGCGGATGTCCTCATTTCTGATTCGATCACGCAAGGAAACTCCGAGCATAGCCCTCTCCATTGCCCTTTGGGTGACTTTGAGCTTTCTGATGAGGCCCATTGTGAGCGACCACGTTTCGGTCCCGTATGTAATCACTGGCAACACACACTGGTCATAGACTTTCGTCTTGAGACACTGGGGTAAGTTGGACGAGAAGATACCGCGCAACTTCCCGAACGCTACCCAGCCGAGTCGGATTCGACGATTCGGACAAAAAGTAAGGCTTAAAAAATAAAAATGGAGATAATTACGCCGTGTTTGGTATCATTTGAAAGGGCCTCACTTGTACATTTCCAAAATATTGCTCAAATTTAAAATCACGTCCTCTAGCGGACAAAAAGTCAAGAGTAAAAAAAAAATGAACACCAAAATTGTTTAAATTAAAAAAAGTAAAAAACTAAAACCCGACTACGACAAAAAAAAACACGTTATGGGTACCAACCTTAACACTTTAATACCGTGTGGGTACGGATTTTCTTTTTGTTCTATCCTGAAAATCTTGTTTCATCATTTTTCAGCGTCGTTTTTTTTTTGTCGTAGTCGGGTTTTAGTTTTTTACTTTTATACTATGTAAAGAAAGATAGAGAAATAATTTTATTGTTGTTAATAAAATTATATCAAGAAATAAGTAATTAATAAGTACATTATTTATTTACTTTTTATACCCAAATGTCGAAGTCAGATGATGGATGAAATTGCTTGTGCTTGCTGCAAACAATTTAAATAAAAGTTGTAGGATAATTTATTAATGAAGATAATATTTAAGAGTAGACAAAGACCAAAGAAACTATGGATAGACTGTGTGAATGATGACTAGAATGGAGGTGAACAATGATATGACGTAATAGAGAAGTAGGTAAGGAAGAGGAAGGCATGCTACACCGACCCAAAATAAATTTGGTTAAGGGCAGGAAAATGATAACGATGATGATAATAATGCTTTAGGATTATTGTATTTTCTATTCAAAAATCGACCTAATTATATTTACGTTACGTTACTCCCCGTGCTCGTGCTTGTAAAAATTAGTAAATATCTCTATTGATTGTAAAATGTGCTTTTGGCTATTATGAACTTTGCTCGTCAATTCCAATGTCGTAACACAATTTCGAAGTGTCAAGCCACCATAACACATAGACAACAAACGATCATACTGTTGACAGACCCATTAGACACACACGCCACGGTCAAGCGTAAACGCTTTGTTTGCATTCTAACTAACATGAGCAAGCAAATGTTTGCGATACATGTCAAACAATTGATGTACTGCAAAGCTTGTTTTATGTTGGATAGTATAATTGTTTTGAGTCTTGAGGTCATCTGCCTATCTAAGCAGCTCTGTGTAAAATACTGGTATTGAGCTGAATCCGGTAAGACTGGACACCGATCCAACAAAGTTGGGAAAAAGCTAGGCTGATGATTAGTATAATTTGTTTTGAAGTGAGTCTACGATCTATTTCATGTTTTATGTAATCATCATTGTCTTCGTAGCATTTTCACAACTACGTTAGAATTGGCTTCCAACTTAACTGGATGCAGCTGAATACAAGTATTTTATATTGAGCGATTGCCTATCTGACCTCCACAACCCAGTTAGTACTGCAGTTTGCAGAGTCCAGATATATTTAAATGACTAGCATCCGTCCCGCGGTTTCACCCGCGTAGATCCCGTTCTCGTGGGAATACAGGGATAAAAAGTAGCCTATGACACTCAGCAATAATGTGGCTTTCTATTGGTGAAAGAATTTTTAAAATCGGTTCAGTAGATCCCGAGATTACCCCTTACAATTTAACAAATATACAAACACACAAACTTTACTTCTTTATAATATTATTATTATTAATTATTATTATTATTATTATTCCCTTTATTTAGTTTTGAACAAATTTGATACATTTTTAAATATTCCTTACAAAATCAATAAAAAAAAACATTTAAAAATATAAAAAATTGTAGCCCACCGGTATCGGGAACAGGGTCCAAGCTACCGGCGGTCAGGGCTCCAGAGAAAGGAACCTCCTATCAATACGAGCCGTGTCCAGGAGTACCGCTCTCTGCATCAAGCCCTTGATCCAGCTGCCTAACGAGAGCCTCCTCAGGTGTTGGTCGAGGCTCTTGGCAATTAAGCCATTGGCTGTAACGAATATCGGCACAATGATCGCTGAGTCCACACTCCACATGTCGACAACCTCGCGAGCCAAGTCAAGATACTTGATTTGCTTGTCTTTCTCGGCTTTCACGAGGTTCTCGTCATGCGGGACGGTTATGTCAACAATCATTGCGCGCCGCTCTGATCGATCCACCACCACTATATCAGGTTTATTAGCTATAATAGTCCTGTCAGTGATGATGGATTGTTCCCAGTACAGTGTGATATGGCCATTTTCGAGAACTGGGTAGGGCACATACTTGTAGTACGGCACTTCTGATTCCACAAGGTTGTATTTCAGAGCAAGTTGCTGATGGATAATCCTGGCTACAAGGTTGTGTCTATGCAAGTATTCTCCGTTAGCCAGACGAGAACATCCGGAGATAATGTGACGGATTGATTCGCCCGGACGGTGGCATGCTCGACATATGTCAACCGTACCGTCCTTCACAATAAATCTCCGGTAGTTATTCGTCATCATAACTTCGTCCATAATTTCACAGACAAAACCTTCGGTTTCTCCGAAGAGTTCCCCGGAACGTAGCCAGGCTACGGACGCTAAGAAGTCTACATCGGGCCCATGTAGGGCCCGGAAAAAGCGTCCGTGAAGCTCCTTACTGTGCCATACCTCCAAGCGGTCGTTAGTGTCAAGCACTACAGGTTTGCGCCAGTTCTCTTTAGCCAAGGAGAGCGGGGTAAGGCCCTTGTCCACCGCGACAACATCTCGATGCATCCCCACGTCGACTTCCAAGAAATATTCCCTGAGACTGCATATCTCACGATTGTGGAGAGTCTTAGCATTCAAAAAGCCTCGACCTCCACACTTCCGTGGGATATACAGTCTCATAACCGAAGAACGTGGGTGATGCATTCGATAAGTCGTCAACAATGTACGGACCCGCCTATCCAGGGCGTCTAGCTCTGTTTGAGTCCATTTGAGTATGCCGAAAGAGTACATCAAAACCGGCATGACCCAACCGTTGAAGGCACGCACCCTATTTCCGCCCGACAAAAGACTATTAAATACTTTCCTCAGGCGGCCAAAGAAGCGCTCCCTCACCGATTGCTTCATGTCGGCAACGTTGATGCCCAGCGCTTCCGACATACCCAAATACATAGGTTTCGGTTGCTGAGAGGGATCTAAGATTTAAGGAATCCGTGAGCTGGGTTCCCACAGACTCCACAATCCCCCCTCGCTTTACATGCATGACCGCACATTTGTCCACTCCGAATTCCATCCTGATGGCGCCACTGAAAGCTTCAGTGACTTTCAGTAGCTCCATCAGGTGCAAATCATTGGTGGCAAAAAGTTTAAGGTCATCCATGTGAAGGAGGTGAGATATAATCTGACCACCTCTCTTCAACCGATAGCCTAGACCTGAACCCTCCAGCAGCGTGCTAAGAGGATTCAAGGCTAAGCAGAACCAAAGTGGACTCAAACTGTCGCCCTGAAATATACCTCGCTCTATCCTTATCGCCTCGCTATTCCTCTGGATCTGCCGACACCCTGGATAGCGAAGGACTGTCCTCCATTGCCCCATACACGACATCAGGAAGGTGCGTAGGGTTGCATCAATTTTATACAACTCTAGCACCCTCATGAGCCATGTATGTGGCACCGAGTCATAGGCCTTCTTATAGTCTATCCAGCATGTCGACATATCCTTTCGGAAACGGCGAACCTGTTGGCTAATGGTCATATCAATGAGGAGTAGCTCCTTAGTACCACGGGACCCGTTCCTACATCTATTTTGAGAAGCAGATATAACAGAATTTTCGTTAATATGTTTATTAATTTTAGCACTCAAAATGGAGGTAAGAAATTTATAGACCGTTGGAAGACACGTAATCGGTCTATAATTTTTGGGTTCCGCAGTACTACCCGATTTATGGAGCAGGTGGGTTATTCCAGTTGTCAGGAACTCTGATAGCGACCCTGACTCTAAGGCTGACTGGAATAGGGCTGCCAAGCTAGCATGCGATCTTGTAAACCATTTAATCCAGAAGTTGTGCAGTCCGTCCGGCCCTGGTGATTTCCAATTAGGCAACGGACGAACTGCACAACTTACATCTTGGGGGCTGATCGTTATTGCCCCCATTTCTGTTATTGGATCGCACGCTCGCTCGACCTCCCGAGTCCATTCACCCTCGGAATGACTGACAGGTACCGACCAGATGTTGCGCCAAAATGAACACATGGCGTTGTCATTCGGCAGGCACCCGTCAGTCACACCTTGGTCCGGTCGCTCCCATGCTCTGTATACCCACCTTTCATTACTTTGGAAGGTGCGATTTAGTGTGTACCGTTCCACCCGACGCTTATACCTACGAATACGGTTTGCCCATGCATACACTTTCTGCTTCCAGAAGTCGATGCGCTCTGAGATACGGGACATGTAGTCTCGAGGACTGATATCGGTCCCCGCAAATGCCCGCCTCACAAAGCGCATCACTCGAGGGCGATTGTTGCCCTCCCGGAAGTAGGATAGTTTGCCGATGAACGCTCTGGCCCCAGCAATGCGTCGTCCAATCCTGCACTGCCAAGCCGGAACGGCTGGTTTCGGTCGAGTAGCTCTGTCATCCGGAAATTTGACATGAGCTACACGACATGCCGCTACAGCCGCGCAATACAGGATCGAATGAGCATCGGTGAGGTTTTCGCAGTTATCTAAATAGCTTGACAACTGCGAATCCAGAACAGACACCAGCGCCCTATTTCTGTTATGCATGGGCAAACGAGGTAATCGTGGTCTAAGTTCGGGCGACATGAAACGATACTCTCGGATCGCACCCTCCAAAGTACTCCTCATCTCCTCACTGCACTGTGTACTTACGTTAGCAACCATGTCATTACTCATGTCGTTTTCACTGATTAGTATTTTGGTAGACTGTGGTGGTACCACAGTCTGTGACGACGCAGCAATGACATGGCTACTCTGCGTTTCAGTCCGCAAGCGATCAAGTACGGTGTCATCCAACTTAAGATTACGTTGGATGACTCGCACCTGATCCGACAGTCGTTGTGCCGATACGTTGACAGCCGGCTCAAGTACCTGAAACAGAGAGAGCATCCGAACACGGTACGCAGTCAGGTTGTTTCCTCCCTCTGTAGCCCCATAGTATGAGCGCATGACGTTTTCGTTGATGGATTGTGTCCATCGCATGCGCTGCACACTTCCGCCGGGAGCTGGGACCCTATCAGAAGCCGGTGGGCCTCGAGGTCCTAAGCCGTCCGGCGGCCGGCGTCCTCTTCGTCGGCGAACTGGTGTTGGCGTCGGGGACGGAGAGAAGTACTCGTCGCTCGAGCTCGACGCAACTGCCGCGGCCGGTGTCACAGCACTCACGATGGGGCTGGGTTCCGGCGGCAGCGAGGCGGAGCTGAGCGACGAGTCCGGGGCTGGTGGGCGTGCACGTCGAGCTGCTGCTCTTGTAATCATATTAGACCGTCGTCGTGATTTTTCATTTCAATGTTTCATATTTAATTTTGCTTTTTCGGAAAATCTCCATGACATCTGTCATGGAGTGGTTTGTCATTTTTCGGAGCTTTTATTTTACACATTTTATGTTTGTATTTTATTATGATAATAGGTACTTTTCGTTATTTATTAATAGGGTATTTCACGAAAAAAAATCTAATTAGTCCGTCAGATAGATTTTCAATAAATAATGGACACGTATTTTTTCTTTTTTCACGTAAACAAAATATGAAGACGATACAGTGCTTCGAAAAGTCGTGTCAAGTCGTGTGACGTCATAAGGATAGTACTTTTTTACCCACTAAGTGACGCCAAAAACCCCCACTCTTGATCTTTGACACATTTTATTTTCGTCAATTTTTATTATATTGATAAAACAAAAAACACGTATCCAATATTTTTCGATAATCTAACAGACGGACTAATTAGATTTTTTTGGTGAAATACCCTATTCCAGCAATCAAATTATTGTAATTTTGGGTATAAAATGGGACAAAAACGGTTTTTCAGATTTTTTTCTTACGGAGTTGTTTGACGACGTTACTGACAGCGACAAGACTTATTATTATTATTATTATAGTATATTATAGTATAATAGAGAGTATAGATTAATAGAGTAAGCCCCAAGATGCTGCCTTGCGGAACGCCGTGTGTGATTGGAACTGGCAACCAAGTTAATGGGTGATACGAGTATACTGCCTTTAGGTAAGACTGATTCTGTCTTTGTCCGTAAGTCATTAAGTTCTATTCAATGGCATTAGTATCTAATCACATTGAAACAGTCTGATGGGTAGGTATATTCCATAGTTAATCATTTGTCAAACAGTCATGACAAAAAAAAACCATGGAAATAATATCTTGTAATGTATTTCCTCGAGGTATTTAGGTAGAATGGCTCTTTTAAAACTGTATAAGGTAAACAAAGCCAAGAGCTAGCTGTCGGTCGGTCAAGTGACATACGTGTTTTGACAGCACGCAGCGACCGCGATGAAAACAATCTATGAAATGTGGATTTTCCTGTTTTCATAAACTGTGCTAATTGCAAAACCCTGTCGAGAAATACGGTCTCTAATCATTTAGATCTCGTTAAAATGAAAAAAAATACTATTAATTTATGAAATATGGTTGATCTTTATTTGACCTTCAAAGACGTTTTCTCTCTCAAGAAAGAACATCGGCGAAAAGATATGGATATGGCAATCGCGCGATTCTTGTGTCTGAACGAGCCCTTAGATGTGGATTTGCAGCCATTAAAACGCTTACATCACCGAAACTAGCGCCACCAAAATCTTATTTCTTTTACTGTATAATCACATCGAAAAATCCAAAACAGTACCATGCCAGTAAATAGCCTGTAGTATTTTTAAAATCACTTTTCATGATTCTAGACTTGATAAATAAGAGAATTACTGATCACTATCACTACATATTATAAAACAAAGTCGCTTCCCGCTTTCTATCTGTCCCTATGTATGCTTAGATCTTTAAAACTACGCAATGGATTTTGATGCGGGTTTTTTTAGTAGATAGAGTAATTCAAGAGGAAAGTCAAGAGGAAGGTTTTGGTATCATTTTTGCACCCGTGCGAAGCTCGGGCGGGTCACTACTTCCTAGTTAAAGATAAAAGTGGCCACTTTTGGCGGTAATAAGTAATTCTCGTAATTTATCAAGTTTGATCTGATGATGATGACGTACACATGTGCCCTTGTCAATAAAGGTGTAGTAGGTGCACTGGTGCATAGTTATGTCGCGTCATTTACGTCAACATATTGGATCACTAGCTTTTGCCAGCGGCTTCGCCCGCGTGAAAATGTCGATTTTCCATACAAACTTTCATCCCCTATTTAAATCCCTTAGGGGTTGAATTTCGAAAAATCCTTTCTTATTCCTTATCTACATTATAAAGGGAACCTCTGTGCAAAATTTCAGCTTTCTAGGTCCAAGGGTTAGGGCTGGGCGTTGATGAGTCAGTCAGTCAATCAGTCAGTCAGTCAGTCAGGACTTCTCTTTTTATTTATTGGATCATAATCACGGATTGGTTGTCTCACAGGTCAAGTTTATGTCTAGTGCACACAATGGCCCTTGTTGTTTGTATTTTGATGGCCATTGATGGATTTCTGGTGCAATGTTTGTCTGGGATTCTAATAACATGGAACTTAACTAAACAAAAAAAAAATAATTAAAGTAATTTAAAAAAATAAAATAATAATTATTATAATTTAGTATTTATTATTATAATAAGTGGTGAGTAAATAATTTTATTGGTCTCATTCAAACAAAAAAAAAAACAATTAAAAATAAAACACCTAAAAATAACACAGGTTATAAATAGCATAAGTAGCAGCTTGAGGAAATAGTCACTAACAAGAAAAACATGTTTTATTATGTCCTTGGTATTATGCGTATGTGATTTTACACTAGAAGTCTATATAAATAGGTGTTATAGATATATTTTATGTTTTGTGTATTTTGGTGTCAGTTTTTTTTTCCATTTTGCCGTTACGTTGTTTCTAGGATATAAATAATCCCACATTTACAGACAACGATGTGCTTGTGCTTTTAAGTACCGCATCATCATTTTCCTGCCCTCATTCTATATCGTCTATGTTATTTCGGGTCGGAGCAACAGGTTTTTTTTTTTTAAAACTTTGCTCCACACTAGGAATTTCTCCTGCATCGTGGGTGCGTTCACAAACATTTAAACTAACATTCACAAATACCCAGACCCGGAACATCTATCTGTAGGTCTTACAAATATTTGATCCGTGCGGGGAGCGAACCCGCGACACGCAGTGCGGCAGTCCATTGCTTGAGCTACTGCGCCAACCGTTCCGTCAAATTCCGTGCCGTTTTCCTTCCATTCTCCCCTGTCACTCGTCACGCTATCCTAACACACCCCATCTATATTTTCTTTGGTCTTCCTCTCCCTCTCCAGCCATCTTAATTTTTATTAATCAATCTTTTAGTCCCATGCGGTTCAGCCCTCCCCATCACAGGCCCATACCACGACAGAATTGCCTTTTAACTTTTCTGTAACAGGTGCAACTTTGAAACTTCCTCTAATGTACTCGTTCCTTACTTTATCCATTCTTATCACACCACACCTCAACATTCTCATCTCCGCTACATGCAATTTTTTCTCATTCATCTTCTTCACAGCCCAACATTCCGATCCATATAGTACGACAGGCCTAATCACGGACTTGTGACCAGATCGACAGATTATAAACCCAAGACTGGAGAGACCGCAGAAATCGCAAAACAAGTATTCCGTTTTGGTTCTACTTAGTATCAGGCCAATATTCTCCAGTCGTTGCCATCTCACTTCCAATCTGTTCTGGTGCTCTGGGCCACTTTCGTCAACTAGCACAATGTCGTCGTCGAATAGCAGTCATAAAAAAAAACCATTAAAGAAAATTGTCAATGCTTTTATTGCACAACAAACGTTCAGCGTCATAGAAAATGACGTGATTTGCCAAAATGTTTTGCAACCAATGTTTGTTTTACATATAAATGTTATAGGTACTTACTTATTCATTACATCAACCTGAGACAATATTATAAAATGTTGTGAAAGGGAGTTTGTTTGTCACGCCTTCACACCGTATAGCCAGTATTAAGTATAGTATACACCCAGTCTATAGTCGTGAAATTTGGCACACAAGGACACAATATGTCCCGTCGGGGCTTATGGTTGTTCGCAAGAGATACTGTGGCCTCAACATAAAGGGCTAAGAAGGAACATGGGTGGTTAAAAACCACCCATGTTGTAAGTAGAAGTCTAACACTCCCTTTAGCTCTGCCCAAGAGAAGAAGGGGTTAGAAGAACAAAAAAATACGATTTTAGAAATAGAAAGATTAACGGCAATTATATTGCAAAATTTAAAAGAAATAGTTCAGTGCTCACAAACAAGAACAAAGAGCATTTTTATGGTCAAAAAAGACATCATGCATTTGATAATTTCCAAACCCCCAACAAAAAAAAAGGACACAATAATAAATATCCATGGGGCAATTTCTGATTGCCCCATGACCTAAATCGCTTGCGAACATCATCCATAGCCTGAATTCACTCACTACTGGGTAAAGGCCTCTCTTTTCCTTTGCCTGCCTTATCCAGGTTTTTCCTGTGCCTACCTTATCCAGGTTTCTCCTGCGATGGCAACTATTCCATTTATCTATTCTATTTATCTTCGGGGACGCCGGCAGACACCAGACGGGCGATCAGTCCTTTCGTTGTGGATTATTTCGCCCAGTTCCCCAACGATGGCAACTATGTCGTCTGATCTATATTTTGATCAGGGCTCGGAACCGGTTTAAAAAGAGCGGTTAATTTCAGTTAAATAACGGTAAATATATCGTTCCTCCATTTACCGGTTAAACAAGTGAACTGTTTTTGTAACCACACAAACGATTTTAAAACCGTAATTAACCGGTTAATTCAGTAATTCGTTATTTTTTTCGTCTAAATTTTTAACACTTCTAACAAGTTACAGTGACATTATCGGTAAAATATAACCGGAGAGCATGAATAGTGTGGGCAGATTCGTGTTTCGACTTGGCGGGGCCCGGGAACCCTATTACACTTGGTTTTAACCGGTTTATTTCCATAATCAAAACCTTAATTCGTGAAAACCCGGTTAAAACCGGTAAAGTGCAACCTTTAACCTAAATCGATTTCGGTTTCGTATCAATTCCGTAACTGGTTAAGAATTTTAACCGGTTTTCGAGCTTTGCTTTTGACAGCCTGTCATATTACTCCGCTTTAGTAGGATCTATTTTAATTCTTATCCTCTTAAAAGGCTTGACTCTTTTCTGTGTACTTTTAAAGTCATTAGATGATTCTTAGAAGCTGGTCGAGGTAGGTATAGCGGACATACCGTATCCATGTCGGTCGAAGTCGTAGACAAAGAACTAATATAATAGTATCTGATGCAAGGTAAACCAGTGCAAATTATGTGTTCTATTGAGGTTGATGAAACAGCAAGTTAATGTATGAACTTACCAGCAATATTAAATAGCGGTTGACAAATTTTCAACCGTATTACTTTGTGTATAAGGGGTAAAAGTGGTCAACAGTCGCCATTGTCCGAGGTCAGTAACTAAGTACCTATGATTTTTATCTTCTATACTTATAATAAATCTGTAGAGAGGTCAATTCTGTACATGATATATATTTTCAAAATAACTATCAGGGGGTAATTAGTGATCGATACTGATGCCAAAAATGCAATCAGTAAAATTTTTGTCTGTCTGTCTGTCTGTCTGTCTGTCTGTCTGTCTGTCTGTCCTCCTGTCTGTATGTTCCTTATAGAAACAAAAACTACTCGACGGATTTTAACGAAACTTGGTACAATTATTCTTCATACTCCTGGGGAGGTTATAGTATACTTTTCATCACGCTACAATCAATAGGAGCAGAGCAGTGAAGGGAAATGTTGGGAAAACGGGAGAAGTTGCTCCATTTTTTAAGCTTCCGTCGCGTGTGTAGCCTTAATGGTTAAAGCTACATAGAAATCATTTATGACGGAAATGTTCTACATAAAATTATCTAAAAAATATCCCACAACAGCATATGTCTATCTTTTATGGTTGACTCACAATAACACGTGTAACTCCCGATAGCTTAGCAGTTCGGAGCTTTCTGATTATATTTGTTTACTCTTACGTATATAATACTCTCACTCATCCCTAATTAAAAGAAGTTAATATTATTACCTATTCAATAAAAAAAAGAATCATAGTAATCGGTATAGAAACATCAAACTGAACCAAATATGAAATACGCTAATAAACTGCGCGTGAATACTGAATCATGCCATAAGGATTATTTTTGTGTAACGGGAGCGAGCTTCATTCAATATTTGGCTGTTGATGCGTTCAGCGTTCGACCTTATTGACAGACAATAATTGATATTAACAAACCGTGCTTATCAGCGCGACTTTTAGTCTTTAAATAGTTTATTTGAATTTCTTTTGTTGTTATTTTATAAAATAGGTATTAAGTAGTTATTTTGGTAGTGTTTAAATATTCGTTCAAATTACAAATTATTAATAGTTCGTATTTTATTTCTTTTTAGGGGAAGTAGTACGCATAGATTTTTAGATACCGATAGGTAAGTTTTGGCTAATTTATAATCAATTTTATTTTTGTATTAAGTAGGTAAAAGCGTAGATACTTTTATTAATTATAGTAGTTGGGTATTTATTTTAAGTGACTACTAAATTAATAAGGCTCAAGGGCAGACTTTTCGTGTTGCTGGAGTAGATCTCGGTGTCAGTTGTTTCTCGCATGGTCAGTTATATGTCGCTCTTTCCCGGGTTAGCAGTTCTAGAAATCTTTATGTTCACGTGCCGGACGGGTCAACTTTCAACATAGTTTACCCGGAAGCTTTGGGCTGAAGTTTTACCTATAGAACGCTATAGGTACCTCATCATCAACAGCCTATTAATGTTCCCACTGCTGGGACACAGGCCTCCTCTCTTAGAGAGGGAATGGGCTATAATCTACCACGCGGGCCCAGTGCGGATTGGTAGATGTCACATATCTTCGAATGTTTTGGTTCTAAGACATGCCGGTTTCCTCACGATGTTTTCCTTCACCGTTTTGAGAGCAGCGGTGATGAAATAAATTACACAAAGTAATGTGCCTGCCTGGGTTCGAACCCACGACCTACTGTTCGTAAGTCGGGGCCGCCACCACTGGGCCACCGCTGCTCCTATATAGGTACCTACTTAAGCCTCATGTGAAAGTGATCTAAACAATATTACCAATACATTAACTTAATAACATACAAGGAGTTACACGCTGACGGAGTCGCGGGCACAGCTATTAATAATAATATTCTGCGGTTCCTTTTTGCGATATTTTTCAACAGTATTGTGGATTGACATTATTGTATTTCCCTACTAAAATACGAAAATTAATCTGTCTGTTACATCAAAACCACTGAACCGTGAGGAAGGACATAATGGTATTTTTTTACGAAAAACGACGGAAACGCGGACGAAGTCGCGGGCAAAAGCTAGTTAGAACTAAAACCTTACCTTGGTTTTTTTATTGATATCGTCAAGGACTTTCTCTAATGAATCGTTACTAAAATACTTACCATTTTATTTTTTAGAACTCAATTATTAATACCCAAACGTCAAACGCCAAACAAACCAAACGCCAAACGCCAAACGCCAAACGCCAAACGCCAAACGCCAAACGCCAAACGCCAAACGCCAAACGCCAAGGGCCAAACGTTTAATTTTTACTGCTGTTAAAATTAATGTCAGTTGCAAAAAACATCACAGACTCATTATAGTCATAACGTTTGGCATTGTGCATGTGTTACCGTGATATTTATAGACATAAACATTCAGAAAATAAATTTCCTTACATAACTGATTATTTATTATAATTTATTCAGCTTATATGGTGCTAGAAACATAATTATTTAGAGTACAACGATGAGGCCGGCAGCGGCTATAATAATCTCGTGCCAATCCAGCCTATACTTGGTGTCCTCTCTCTGTGATAGCCAAGGCTCGTACCTAGCAGGGGTGGCCTTAGCACTTAGTTTCTAAGTTTAGTTTTAAGCCCCTGACTGGAGGACTTAAACTCCACTTAAACTATTCTTAATAAGTCCCTTTCTCAAAATAGTTCTGAGCGGACGTCAACTCAATTTCCATTCAAAAGTAGTCGTGATTTCTGGCCTTGAATGTCCTAAAACATCGTCTTAATGTTCGTTTATTATCATAAACAGCTGTTTTAGCATAAAGATATAAAAGATTAAAATATTGATGCCATTAAAAGCCTAATCAAAGAAAATCACCAAAACATTACTTCCCCGTTATCTGTAGTCAAGCAAAAACTTGAAACCAAAAGACAAATTGAGCAACACTTTGATAAGAAATCGTTGTGGTTGAGATGTCCCATTGATAAGGGTAGATAAGGGGTAAAGGGATGTTTCGCAACTTCAATCAAGCGGAACGGAAGGATTTATAGCACAAATGTTGCAGGAAGTAAGACCCTTAAATGGTTATTTACGCGGTAATGCTGGTGGCCTTAAATGGAGACCTGTTTGCGGTAGCTTGTAGAAAAAGTAAATGTGTTAAGAGGGCTCGGGCAAATTGGTTTTAGAATTTCTAGAACAGAATTTTCTAGTATATCATCATATTCTGCCTAGCCTTTTCCCAAATATGTTAAGGTTGGCTTGCAGTCTCATCGGATACCAGTATTTTAGAGCGACGAACGAGTCAGTATTTTCATACCTTTTGTCAGACTTTCGAGTCACTGACTACCTGTTACCTATTTTCATCGCCAAGCCTTTTAAACCAGTCATCTCTATTAAAATGACTTAATGCTCATTTATCAGGAAATTGCCAAGCGGTTGGTCGACTCTTCACGTGACCAGAGGGCTGGAATATTTTTTGGGCAAAGAATCAGCATTGCCATCCAACGTGGCAATGCTGCCAGCCTTCTGGGCACTTTTCCTGTTGACAGCGGTGTGGACAAATTTTTTGACGCCCTGTAATTACTCCCCTTTTTGATACTTGTATATATTTTATTATTATGCTCATGTTTGCCAAACAACATATTGTTGATACTAAAACTCCTGAACTAGTTCGGAACGTAATTAAAATCAGAATGCAATTTAACTAGGTCCAACGTCAACCAAATGAAAACAGATAATAATGCAATTACAAGTTTAAGATAAACATATTGTTGAAATTAAGATACAATTTATTATGTTATGACCCTAGGAAGACCAGATTACGAGGACAATTCCCAGGAAATAAAAAAATGTCAACAACAATTTTTCATCACAATTTTGGATGTCGTAATACTTCACTGAATACATGTGTCCTTCTGTGCGCTTGAAAGATAATTATGTAAACTTTGTTACGATAAACAAGTCAAGCTAGCAATATTGTCATAGACTGAGTAACTGGTAGCTGTTGATAAGAGTGTCTTAAAAATATTTAATCGTGGAAGTCACAATTGTAACTTTTTAAAACAATTTCCTCAGGTTAGAGGATTCGGCGAGCACGGTTTACAACTCAGGATAAATAAAATAGTAAACCAACGAATTCCCTCATTAGGTCTTATCTACAGCTTAAATTCGCCCAATGTTGGCTATAGGCCTCTCTTTTCTTGTGCCAATCTCTACGACCCTTTTTTTGTGCCGGCTTGTTACATCCTCATGGATGTCTTCCGCCCTGGGGTGAGTGGCGGGGTCTACTAGACTCTAACTGACTCAGAACCACCCCGGTGTTTCCTTCCCACACTTACACCGGTGATCATGGGAACTGGTGCACCTTCCACGATCCACGGCTAAATCTCTACGTCCCTTTGCCAGCCTCAACCGGATTTTCCTCCCAATAGCAACTATGTCGTCTGAAGTCGTCTGCCCATCTTGCCGTCTAAATAACGGATTTTTTTTTCTACTTTTCCAGGTCAAGATGGAAGAGATACCTCACCACCCGCTAATCACGGTGACCCAAGAAGACATGAAGAAGGTCCGTCAAGAATATGATATAGATGACGTGAAGAGAATTAACGATGCTATTGACATTGTGGAGGAATGGATCAAGAAGCAAGACCATTTGGCAGAGGCGAGCAACTATTTAAGTAAGTATTACCGTTAAATATCATCAGACTGCTTCGTAGGTCTGGTGGGCGCAAGAGTGATAGCTGAGCATGAGGACCTTCCTGGGTTCGATTCTCAGGGCAGGAAAAGAGTTATTGGGTTTTTCTATCAGGGATTTTTTAATAGCAGCCACGGAATCTGGATTTGTGTCCAGTAGACGGTCATAGGCGAAATGTTTTAATCTTCCACATAAATCTCTATAACCACAAAAATAACTTAAAACTTTTCAATTATACCATGAATGAATAGACGCCTTTGAATTCTTATCGAGCCAGCTAGTTGTAACGTTAAGCTGAAATGACAAACGGGCAAGAACCCAATAAATTACCATAAATATTTTATGTTACTTTTTCAGACAGAGGACTCCTAGAACGTGTGTTCCTAATAGCAAAGGGGTCGGTAGAAGAAACCAAGAGAAGAGTAGAAAGACTGCTGACGTCAAGAGGAATGATGCCGGAGTTTTGTGCCAACAGGACCGTGGAAGAATTTGAATCTCAGTGGGATGTTGTGTAAGTCTTCCGAAATTCCTTAATTTGTAACCTCATAGGGATATTTATACTGTGTCATAGGCCCCTAGCACACGGCGTATTTTCCAAATCGCCGACGACGCGTTGAAGACGCGCGCATACGCGCTTTAAACGAGATTTGAACGCAACCTTGTAACCTAAGCACAGGGGGCGATCATGAAAGGCGCGTCCTATATGCGTATACGCACAGATACAGCGATTGCAAGCTGACCCTTTGTACGCGCTTCAAACGAGTTTCAGACGCGCTTCACACGCGCGTTTGAATCTATAAAAACGCAAAAACTGCCATTTAGGGTGCCGACGCCGACGTCACGCGTTCCTGAAGCGCCCGTCGTTGCGGCGTTTAAAATACACCGTGTACTAGGGGGATTAGACTCTTAGATCCATCTAAGAGTCTCCTAATAGACTACCTCGTTAGTCTAGTGAGGTCGCTGAGTGTGAGGTCCAGGGTTCGCTTTTTAGGTCGGGTAAAGTGTAATTGGGTTTTGCCATCAGAAATTTCTGAGGAGCTTCCGCGTAGTTTGAATATTTGCCCGGTCGATGACAATAGGCAGTCGCACCATGGAAAATATTGGTAT
The DNA here is from genome assembly GCA_949775195.1 of Diarsia dahlii. NCBI lineage: Eukaryota > Metazoa > Arthropoda > Insecta > Lepidoptera > Noctuidae > Diarsia > Diarsia dahlii. The sequence continues at coordinate 4,168,968 of OX459210.1, read as the reverse complement.
TCTGCTGCATCCGTTGGTGGATGGAGACCATAAAGGATGGATGGAGTGTGTGAGGAGTGATATGAAGGAAAAAGGATTAAATGATAACGTGACGACTAACAGGGCAGAGTGGATGAAAAAAACGTGTAGCGCCGACCCCAAATGACATGGGATAAGGGCAGGAAGATGATGATTCTGCTGCATCCGATAAAACTAGAAGCCATTGATACCAACATAAGGAAAAGGCGAAAATGATGAATGACTCACCAAAGGTGTATGACCGAATCAACAAGTATTTGAATAAGATAAGTTAAAAAATTAAGGCAGTTAATCCTTACCGGTTTTAAACTAATAATAACAACAAAATCGAAAAAAAGACATCCAAAGAGATTAATAAAATAAAAATACCTAATGAGCAAAAAATCTACTTCAAGTGGATTTGGAGTCGAGTGTGTAAATAATTGATTTGTAGCTTCAAGTGTTGGTTTCTCTATTATAAATAAGCCTGCAAAAAATGTATTTTTGATTACTTTTAGAACAACAAATCAGAAATCTCTTCAGTATTTTTTAGTATTCTGCTCGAAAGGCTTGAAAAGCTTTTTTGTTGACTATCCAAACAAAACTTAAGTTTTTTTATAAAATCTTGACGTATGACATGAGTGTCATATGTCAAGATGACCACCAGCATCACAAATGGAGATTTGTGATGCTGGTGGTCTCGATTAAATATTTTTTTTGTTCAAAATGCAGACAATAAAATTATTGACATGGTGACTAAAAGTAAATTGCCGATGTATTCGCACGGTAAATGACGACAAGCAAGTGTCCCTCGGTATGGTGGAGGGCCTACCGTTAGGGAGAACACGGTGGTGTAATTCCTCTTTCTTCTTCCTGAATAAAGAATTTATAATTTATATTGTCTACCTGAAGACACGTCCCTGTAATTTCCTTTTATTCTATATATTATTATTATTAAAAAAATATTATTTATTAAAATTATATTAGAAAATTTGACTCTCCAAAAATTACAAAAATTGCCCCATTGTTACATGTCCAGGGTCTAAAATGACCACTTCAACTGATCATAATAGGATCATAATTAATAATTTATATGCATAATAGTAAAATTGAGTCTGTGACCATTTTACGAATTTTAACGCAATTCGTATTATGATCCTATTATGATCTGCTATGTTTAAAATCCATGTTTTTTTTTAATTACAGAAACTACGTACCTCTCCCAAAACTGCATCCTAAAGACCAAACCAGGGTAATGGTGACACAATTCGTGACGGACAAACTGGAACCATTCAGCATTCTGTCTTACTTGAGATATTGCTTTTTGGTAAGTGACCGTCACAGTATACCATCGGTAATTTAATATACCATCGGTAATTTAAGAAAACTGCTGTGTGAGAGTGATAAGGGGTGGTGACTTAATAATGACAAAAATTTATATTAAATGCCCACATGATTGCCTGATGTTAGCTCAAGTGGCAGGGTCGCCATATGAGGACGGGACTTTAAGGAGAATGAAACATTTTAGATGACGAGCAAATACTGAGTATATTTGGTGTATTGATAGAGCTTATATGTACTCACAGACACACACACAAGTAGAATATAATATAATTATCTACTACATGGCACACTTACCATGTTACAGATCGGAGAATACCGGATAAACTTCGACTACACTCCTTCGGAGCGGTTCGTAGTAGACCTCACGAATATACACATAGGTCTACTCGGTAAACTGAATCCTATTGTCATCAAGAAAGCTGAAGTTCTATGCACTGTAAGTATACAAATAATTATCGGAAGTCATAATAATCAATCGCCACTTGAGCAAGTTTTCTATGGTTCGGGTCCGGAGTCTATTTAAAAACTTCCAGGTCATTCTTGGCAACTCATGTCCACTTCAGCAGCAAGAACAAATGGGTAAGGTTAGGTTAGTAGCAGTAGAGGCTTTTGAACGTAAACGCCTGGTTAATTAGTAAATGCAATAATCTGTCTGTTACTTTAAATGTTTTATCCTTTGTGAAAATGGACGCCTGGCCAAGTAGCAATCGCAATAAAACATTTAATTTCATTTAGCTATTCATTTTCGAAGTTCATGATTCAGCTTATTAGTTAAATTCATTGCAAGTATCGTTTTGTTGCCCTCAAATTAGGATTTGTAGGCAGTGTTTCGATGATGGGAGCGTTATTTTGTGTAATTAATTTCATCATCCGTGCTCTCAAAACGATGAAGGAAAACATTACAAGGAGACGTCCTGAGACCCGGAGACGGATGTCCAAGAATTAAAAAGTTCAATTACAAATCAAATTTTGTCAAAAGTTGTTAAAATACAACCCACTGCTATAGAAAGGAGACCAGTTTCCCAGCAGTGGAAGCATTATAAATTGAACAGGCTTTATGTATTGTCGCTTTTCCTAACGCTCTTAGTATAAAGAAAACTTGCATTTACAGGAAGGCATCGGCACAAAAATCAAGGGTATCCACATTCTGAACGCACCACCTTTCATTGACAAGCTGGTATTCCTCCTCAAGCAAGCTCTAAGAGAGAAGGTGGCTAGCAGAGTACATGTTCACAACAGTTACGAAGATCTTCACAAGTATATACCTAGGGAAATACTGCCTAAAGACTACGGTGGTGATGAGACGTCGTTGAATAAAATGAGTGGTAAGATTGAATAATTTATTTAATTATTTGAGAATGTAATAATGTCATTATCATATTCATATCCTTGTTTCTTGTTATTTGGAGCCGGTGTAATACGTTTTTTTCTTGCATTCTATCTATCTGTCAACCATCACTGTATCATTTACTGCCTTCCTCAGAAATATTTAATGATTACTTAAGCCAACACCACTTAGTAAAGATTTTGACACTAAACTTTAGTGACGGTTTTGAATAACACGGTCACAATAACTTGACGCAGCTCTGGAATGCGAGGTCCCACCCGCTTCCCCCCGCATTCTCTTAGGTCACCCGGCAAGTGTCAGTACGGTCAGCATCTTTGTTACCGATAGGTACGCGGGTCGGTAATTTGGCTAATTTTCTGTTGTTGTTGTTTTTGGACATTAATGTTACAACGCCAAGCGTCAAGTTCATGTGACCAAATCAATTTGTGGAAACATGTACTGTACATGTTTGTGTGTAGCAGCGTCATCATTCTCATGCTCTTATTCTAATATATTTGGTATTAATCGTCATCTCAGTAGTTACTTCAGTCTTTAAGTTTATTTACTTAATAAAAAAAAATCGTTTTTTTTTTATTTCTTTAGATCTATGGAAAGAAAATCTAAGAACGGAAGAGGCGAAGAAAATGGTCAGAGATGCAGAAAAGTTAATCAGTGATGAATCTAAGAGACAATGTTCCAAGTTCAATGAAGAGTACATGGGAATGCCTGGATCCTTTAGAAAATTAACTGTAGATTAAATTGATTGAAAGTAGTTCCGCGCAAGTGGCCCAACCCACTTAAAAAATAAGGAATAAAGAGGTGTTTTGTAAATACCCGGTTAGAATGGAATTGCTTTTTATTTATATTAATAATAAAAGGGTATATAAACGTTAATAAAAGGGTATATAAACGTTAAAATTATAAAATATTTTGCATATTCTCAAAACTAACGGCAAGCTGAATCGATTGAAAATAGAAGAAAAGTTTCTTAGGTGATCGGGAAGTGCCTCAAGAAACATTACTGCAAAATATATGTCGTTTTTTTGCGGTTTTTTTGGTGTCATTTTTAATTGTTACACATTTTTCGGTCTTTGGTCAATATTTTTTTCGTCTATCTTTCTTTTTACTTGTCCCTCAGTCTGCAAACAAATCAACGTGTGATGAATAAATCCGTTCCAAAATTTATTTATTTTACCGCAGTAATTAACGATGGTAATACAATTTGTTGATCAATTTTAAATCTGAGAGTAGGTAGTATACGTTTTGGATGTATGTTTAAGGGATTGATTTGAACTGAATCCGTACACGAATTAATTGTCTTTTTGTAATTAAAGCTTTATATTTTTATTTAATCTTTATTTAATTTCATATGCGTTCAGCATATGAAATTAAATAATAATTAATTACCTAATTAATTATTTTTTTATTTTAGTTCCATGTTTTCCCGCCTGCGCAGATAAGTTGGTTGAAGTGTAAAGCGATTTGAATATCCATAATGAATAATTTTTAACTTTCTCACGATCTTTAATTTTCTATTATTCTTTATTGAGGGTAGAATAGGTATATGTAATTTTGTTTATTAAGTAAAATCGTGTGAAGCTGGCAAAGTAAATAGTTGCTAATTTGTACCGTAAAACTTGTAGGTAATTTACAATATTATTATCATTAACATTGAAACGGAATTGTTAAAAAACGTTTTTTGTTTGTTTTTATCAAATATTATATTTCACGCGTAACATAATATGCTTTAGCACGAGCGTGCAATGTAAACTTAACCTAAATACGATGATTTTAAAATTAAATATTATACCTGCTTCACAATTTTGATAATTTTAACTTTACTTTTTTATTAAAAAACATACGTATTTTCGTTACATTTACACTGCACACTTGTGCTGGGGCTCCAGAACCTGTGTAAAATATGTATGATAAAATACAAGTCAAGTATATATGATATTTAACTTAGCGACACGGCCACGGATAGCTATAAATACCCATACTCATTTATACAGAGGTTTTTTTGGAATATTATTGTTAGTTTGTATGTAGAGGTTAATCACCAACAAAATAATGATGCAAATCTGTTTTTTTTTTTTTTTAAACTGTCAGAAATCTTCACTTTTTGTGGGTGCAATAGATTATACTTGTAAATTATATTTATATTACGCATATTAGCACCCCAGTGTCTCAAGACGAAAGTCTATGACCAGTGTGTGTTGCCAGTGATTACATACGGGACCGAAACGTGGTCGCTCACAATGGGCCTCATCAGAAAGCTCAAAGTCACCCAAAGGGCAATGGAGAGGGCTATGCTCGGAGTTTCCTTGCGTGATCGAATGAGAAATGAGGACATCCGCATGAGAACCAAGGTTACCGACGTAGCCCGAAGAATCGCCAGACTTAAGTGGCAATGGGCAGGGCACATTGCTCGCAGAACGGATGGCCGATGGGACCGAAAAGTTCTGGAATGGCGACCGCGAACCGGAAGACGTTGCGTTGGAAGGCCTCCCACTAGGTAGACCGATGACCTGGTCAAGGTTGCAGGAACCCGCTGGATGAGAGACGCACGGGACCGGTCAATGTGGCGACGCCTGGGGGAGGCCTATGTCCAGCAGTGGACGTCTTTTGGCTGAAATGATGATGATGATGATGACGCATATTAGCAGACCATACACAATTTTTGTAGACGAAGTCACGGGCCAAGTGCATGTAGTCATAAATATTGCGAGTTATTGCAGATTAGTACAACTTAAAATTCAATTGTTTAGCCAGATTAAAACGATTCGCCTATAAATAATAATCTAGGTTCTCTGAGATATTAATATAGTTACTTAAACTTGGGTATTTGAGTGAACGGTCATCAAATGAGGGAAATCTGGTAGATTTTCTAAACGGGTAGTTTTAAGCTAAAATCTAACTATTTTAAGTGTAAATACAATGGGGTCGCTGACGAAATGTGGGTGAACTTTTAGATACATCTCTGTCTAACCTTTCGGGATCATAGGATGATTTTTTGTTATGTTTGTAAATGGATAATAATTATAAAATATCTAAGAGAGTCAGTCAAAAACAAAAAAAGATGAAAATATTTATTTCCTATCGGAAAAGCAATATAATTATTTAATGTGTATCTAAATTGATAATAATTCACATGCTGCTGCAGTTGTTACCATAAAATATTTCACAAAATAAATGCAATTTTTACAAAGGTAAACCTTGTTTTATTTTCATCGAATGTATTGCGAAATCTGACAGAATCGGGGTACCTATTTCAAAAGACTTCTGCCGAGCCTCTAGGATCACTGATAGTTTTGCTGTCAGAATTCTATACTACCATAAGAAACCAATTTGCAAAGCCTATGCCATCGGTAACGGCAATGGTCAATTATCACAGAGTGTGCAAATAGATGTCGATTACTTGGTGAAGGTTGTGTGGAAAATCTCCACACAACCTTCACCAGATCTGTTTCAGATGTGAGACGCATGGGACCGGTCATTGTAGCTATACATGGGGAAGGCATTTTTTTTTGGAGGATGAGAAATCATTAATTGGCTCATCCCGCTCTGGGCAGAGCGGTAGGGAGTGTCAGACTTCTACTGACAAAAAACCAACCATGTTCCTTCTTAACCCTTTGTGTCGAGGCCGCGGTATCTCTTTCGAACAACCCGCAGCCTCGACCGGATCAGTAAAAGATACTAGGTAGAGATTATGATTACGGTTGTGATTATGGGTAGGGATTAGGTAGATATTCGGACGGATTTCGGCTGTAATGATGATGATAATAATTATATAAATTTTTCAGGCAGGCGCAAACTGTATCCATGCGCTTTAATTAGTGAATTAACGCTACTTAGCAATTTAGTTTTGACGTAAGCAAAATTAACTGGTTCAGTTAAAGGCCCTTTAAGGTACAAGTTGGTAGCCGACTGCACGCAGCAGCAACAGACGACATGTCGTCGCTACATGTCGTCACGACACATCGTCGCGTCATGTCGCTGCAGTCATGATTTCGAACCCGACTGCGGACGACAACTGCAGATGTCATCCAGTTGGTTCTGAGTGCGTATATCAATTGTTTTTACTGCTCTGCGTGTGTAAACTATGGGCACTACTGATCTGCGGTCGGACGACACGTGCGTCTGCCGCTCGACGACGCGTCGCTAGCTTCATGTCGCTAACTACGGAGGGAATTTCATAGAAATACGTAGAAACCAGTCGTGTCGCCGCGACACGTCGTCTGCTGCGGCTTCGTGTCGCCCGCTACTAACTTGTACCTTTAAACGCAAGTTTGACGCACATTCGTCCGGTTTTTTTCCACACAGAGTAATTAATTCTAGCGAAACAATAAATTGTAGTAGTTGGGAAATAAGATCACTATCAACTTGAATCTCGTACGTCTTATTAATAAGAACAAGTACAGTCATGAGCAGTGATACCTACGTATATGCGCAGTATTATAACTTTTAAAAATTATTTTCTTCTCTTTGTATTGGTTAACGTTTTCTTTACCCAGCAGTGACACAGGCTAAAAGTAACAGTAACGTTTTCATTACAATCTGGATCAATTCAGAGTTCGATTGAATCCGTTTCTATAAGGTAAATGTGATCAACCCCAGGCCGCATCATCGCTTCACATCAGGGAGTCTACTCGCTAAGCACGAAACCCGTATATATATGGCCGTATAAACGGATTTTTTTACTCTAAGGTGTAAACCCTACTCTCTAGTGATCACGGACTAATGAGTTTCGAACGGAGGCATAGACAAGACTAGTTTGGATTAGCGAACGAATGGTAAAAGTCGTTAGTGTTGCTTTATTCTTTCGGTTGATTACCGGTTTTCTTACTTTGTGGTTTTCAAGCATACAAATTAAAAATATCATTGGTATTGTTAGAAAAAGATACAAAATATTTATTATTATGTCTTTTACAGAATTTAAATATATTTATCCGCGGGTTGAAGCTGTAACCTCTGCCTTCTTTGTATTTGATTGAAGGATACCGATTTGTCAATGGAAATGTCAAAATGACAGTTTTTTATTTACAATAAATAATAAACGATTTGAAAATGAAAAAGTTTTAGCGCGAAAACAACTGGCGAATCTTCTTTTAGAGCTCCTTCGAGCATTAAAAAAGCAGCTATATTATTGATTTTCTAAAAAACTCAAACTTTCGAGGCCTGCACGATAACTAAATATTTTGTTATCGTATCAAATGGCATAAAAATACGCGTAAACAAGTGTCAAATTCACGGGCTAAAACTCATCGGGAGTAGGGCAAGCTGTCAAATCGAGTAGTCATTCTATCTTAGTTCGGGCCGACTTTAGTACGGCCCGTATGTTAGTCGACGGAGTTAGCGAGTAGACCTCCTGACCCGCACAACAACTCGTCTGTATCACTAAATATAGCTTATGACCTTCCTCAATAAATGGACTATTCAACAATTTTTTTTAAGCTATTGCATAGCTTCTATCGCGGGCCTTGAGCGTTGAGAGCGAATCCAGAAATTCCGTAACGAAAATATAATGATCAACCAGGTTGCTATAGTTACGGAAAATAACAAGGTTGTCAACTGAGGTTGTAAAATTAAATAATTGATAAAAAATGTTAGGCAATATCTTTACCGCGGCAGTCTCCGAGTGCCACACGTTTTTTTTTTTAATTACAACCAGTCTGTTGTTCTTGAGATTATGCGTTCAACCAAGCAAACTCTTTAGTTTTATAATTACGTAGGTTAGTTATTATTATTAGTAGTATTAGTATTAAAATACAGTTTTTCTGGAAGCGATACTATTACAACAAAATATATTGGTAGCCTAGTGTCGTGGTTTTAAATTCAAACTCATAACACGATTTTGAGCTCATGAGCGTAATGGATATTATAAGTTTTTAATCTGACATGGTCACTGACATTACTAAGAATACTATAAACGGGATATATACTATATCCCGTTTATAGTATTCATAGTAATGGATAATTTTTATTATCAAACTCAAACTCAAACTCAAACTCAAATTCTTTATTTCAATTAAGCCATTACAGGCACTTTTGAATGTCAGAAGAACATTTCCCAAAAAAAAACGAAACTACGAGTGCAATACGTCATTCCGAAAGCCACCACGCCGAACCACACGCCACCGAATGCCCGCAACAACGAACACTGCAAGCACGAAATTATATAATATATATAATTATCACTTCCTTCGGTGGAGGGAACACCGTAAGGGAACCAAACCAGCTTGCCTTTTTTTGGTGCGTGGGAAACCAACAAGTGACTTCAAATCAAATCAAATCAATTTATTCGCAATAAAGCATTGGTACAATTTCGGTCTTAACATATATCATAATCTAGATCCATAACACTTTGTCATAATAATGTGACATGCAAACATTTGGGTTTATAATTATTTCTAAAGTCCTAATTCATAATAATTCTTCTTCGGCTCTGGGCGGAGCGGAAGGGAGTATCAGACTTCTACTGACTGAAACCATCAATGTCATCATTGATCATCATCATCATTTCACCCAACAGACGTCCACTGCTGGACATAGGCCTACCCCAGGTGTCGCCACATTGACCGGTCCCGTGCGTCTCGCATCCAGCGGGTTCCCGCAACCCTCACCAGGTCATCGGTTCACCTATTGGGAGGCCTTCCATCGCAACGTCTTCCGGTTCCCGGTCGACACTCCAGAATTTTTCGGCCCCATCGGCCCTTGTTTCACACACCTCTTACTTAAAAGAATTTCCTTACGGTCTCGACAGTAGACTGTACAACTTAACGTCGACAAATGGAAGTTCAATTCATCACAAATATTGTTTAATTGTATAATAATACATTATTATGCTTGCCTGTGTTTGAACTTCAAACCCACGTCTTCATCAGTCGTGGCCATCACGTACGTCATAATAAGTAGCTAACCCCCATACACGACTTTAGGTGAAGCGCATTTGCTGGGCTGCGGGTTGCTCACAAAAATACCGCGGCCTTGAGATAAAGGGCTAAGAAGGAACATGGGTGGTTTTTAGTCAATAGAAGTCTGACACTCCCTTTTGCTCTGCCCAAGAGAAGAAGGGGTTAAAAGAACATAAAAATACGATTTTAGAAATAGAAAGATTAACGGCAATTATATTGCAAAAGAATAAGAAATAGTTCAGTGCTCACAAACAAGAACAAAGAGCATTTTTATGGTCAAGAAAGACACCATGCCTTTAGAAGAATATTTAAGCGGTCTGGCATACATCATTTATTTTAAAATGGTTTTTTAATTTAATATTATTACAAAAATATATTATGTTCACTTTTACTGTAAAGAAAAGTTAATTTAGTTTTTTATCACCCTATGTTTTTGGCTTATTTTGAATTGATTAAACTGTTTTTACTCATTTTAATTACGATTTTTGATTCCATTAAGTAGCTATAGTCATTGTGATATTTTTTTTTCTCGACTTATTCAAAATACTCTCTCAGAATCTCGATGACGAATATTCACCATTATTATTGAGTAATTGGTCATAGCAAACTTACGGAGTTCCGTACTTCTCGATAATGTAGGTACCTACATTCTGCATACAGTACTTCGTAGTAACAAACTTTCGGGGTAACGTACATCGGAGTGACGAACATTCTGAGTACACTACTTCGTAGTAGCAATCTTTCGGAGTCACATTTTATTGCTCTTTATAAAACTAAAAAAATACATGTACCTACCTACATGCGACGTAGTTATTTTGTCACTTTTAACAATGTTTTAGCAAGTTGAAAGTAAACTGTCACCCAGAAAAGACCTTGTCGTTTCACATCGTTCAAGCGATATTCAACCTTAGTGTGTTAAAGCATTTATGAAGCCAATTATGTACCTATGACATTAAAGATATTTTTTTGCAATCGATAAACCACTACCACCTGAAGAGACTGTGGACCTTCGAGTTCATTTCGGTGTTTTTATCAAAGTAGTCGGTACACGACCGTATTATGTTTTAGAACATAATTAATTTATACGTAGTTTATAGTGTCGCGAAGAGCCACTTTTTAAACCAATTAAGTAATAATTGAGGTATAATTAAATTTAACCTTCAAGCGGGCGCGCGTAGTCGAATCGACCGCGCTAAGTACAATTTCGTTCATATTACTATTATTACCCATTACATTTATTTGTCACTTCTAGTAGCCTGTCGCTATGTAATTGGGAGTAAAACAAATATAGCAAATTTACTTTTAAAAGGAAAGTACGTAGCCACTATTTAAGTCAGACCAAATAGCACTCAAATTATTATAAGTCGAGTCATGGTATTGCCTATTGTTAAGATTTTCGTTTTTTATGTTGGTATTTGTAAAATATTTATTAGTTTATTCTATATTTTTATATTTATGTATTAGTATAATTTTAAAACTATATAGTTTAGTTTTTTAGAGTTGATGTTGTTTTTTAGATATTTTGTACACAATACAATGTTGTCTTATTTAACCCTAAGGTTGACTGGTAGAGAATGCCTTGTGGCATTAAGTCCGCCTATGTATCACTATTGTGCATGAAGTTTAAATAAATAAATAAATAAAACAAAGAATAAACCGTCGCTCGGGGCGCTTCCCCTACTCCACAGATTGCAATTGTTTTAGTCCCGGTGCAGTCGTCGAAAAGACTACACGCGCCTGTCGTCGAAAAGGTTACGCGCGACTTTCAACGCGATCTATTTCTTCGTCGGTGGTCAATCAATTTTATTGAATTTATCTCGTAACAGTTTTTTTTTTATAAAATGAGTCGTCGATCGCTATCACAAAGTGTAATAATTGAGGTAATATAAAGAAAAGATCAATAAATAATATATATGACGAAGGTAGCTCAACTGTTTCGGGTACATCGTTGTCAGAGTCCAAGTTCGGCATGGCGGAGGTACGAAATAATAGTCTCAACACTGATTACAATCGCCTATTTATTAGCTTCCGATAACAAATTAACAAAATCTCGACTGATCAAGCCGATGGAAATGGATTAAAGTACGAAAACGCGGTAAGTTCGATACAGGCGGGCAGAACAACCGTTCGCGCTCGTGTCTCACCAAAAAGTAACATCCGTTAAGTCAAATGCCTCTAATGTCAACGACAACCGACCACTGTCAACTGACAGCTGTCATCTGTCAACCGAAAACTGTCAAACCAGACCTACCACGCTCTGTATCGACCTCACCCAAGCTCACTTACTTGACGTTTCCGACAAACGATGATAGATGGCGTTATTCTAAATTGTCAACTCCAAATATTGTGCCTCGGTGTTGAATCTGCGACATTCACATATAGAATAATACAAAGAAAATCCATAGAATGTCTTAGCTAAGTTATTTCCTTTTATATTTTTTTTGTCAGTTGTGGAGTAAAATGTTTTGTATAATTTTAGTTTAAACATAAGGATAATGCTTTCAAGTACAATAAAAAAATGGTTATTAATTTATTATTGTTTTATAACTCTAATAATTATATCCCATAGGTCTTTTCGATTACGCGCGACCGCTACCGTTACAAATAGCCGCGCGCCCGCTTGAAGGTTAATTCATGTCGAAACGGTTCATAACAAACTTAATAGAACTCTAAAAAAATAAATTAAAACCAAACATACACGCGTAGTTTTCGAAACCGGTTCTAGGTACTATAAACAACCGGTTTTATCATAAATATTAAAATATTGTGAAGGGATCAGTTGGATAGAAACCGTCAAGATTTATAGTCATTTTTTTATACCTACAGTGAAACAAAAATGGAAGTTTTAAAAAATACACCGGTGCTAGAGTTCAACCCTTCGACCCTTCAAGAAGTCAGGGAAGAACTGAATTTGACTCACGAAGGGATTATTCAAATGCTGGACAATTTTGAAGAATGGATTTTAAAGCAGCAACATTTTACTAAAAAGGATTTTAGTAAGTTTTTATTTTATTTTATTATTCGGTTTTCCTGACTGATTGGCCATTTTTTTATTTAATGGGAAATCATCAAATGACTCCTACCGCTACGGGCAGAGCGGTAGGGAGTGTCAGACTTCTACTGACTAAAAACAACCCATGTTCCTTCTTAGCCCTTTGTGCCGAGGCCGCGGTATATCTTTCGAACAACCCACAACCCCGACGGGGGACTGATTGGCCTTGAAAGGCATAACCTCGAGAGTTAGAAAGGAATGGGGCTTTGCCCAACAGTGGGACAGAAAATTAAAAAATATTGTGGTTAACTAAGCTGTGTTCGCAATCGCCATTTAGTTTTCAAAACTGTGCTTCTGTATTAGGTTTTAGAAAAAAATACTTTTAATACCTAAACATATACCTATATTTTTATTTTTTTAAACGTTGCCCCACACTAGGAATTTCTCCTGTATCGTGGGTGCGTTCACAAACATTTAAACTCACATACACAAACACACCCAGACCCGAAACAACTATCTGTAGGTCATACAAATATTTGTTCCGTGCGGGGATCGAACCCGCGACACCCAGCGCAGCAGTCCAATCTCTCAGCCACTGCGCCAACCGTGCCGTTTAGACTTGTGATAAGTGGATATTTGAAACAAGGATTTTGAAGCCCACCTGATGATTACTATTCACCGCTGTGTTTGCTGTGTATGGTCATCCATCTGGGCACAGAATAGGAAGAAGGAAGGGTTCCTTTTCACATAACACGAACAACCGTAATAATACTTGAAATAATAATATAACTATTATTTATACTGTATGTTAGTTTTTTGTTTAATATCCCGTTTTCAGTGGGTATAAATAAAAGTGTTAGTGACCATGTCAATTTAAATTATAATAATTATAAAGCTGCAAATTATCGTATTTTAACAAAACATCCCACCTGTACCTAATCCTCGAAGGGTTCAGCAGAGCTGTTTCCATACTACACCTCCTAGTTCTTTTTCGGTTCTTATAACCAACCTAACAGACAGACTGATGTGTGCTGTGAAGTTTGTTCCGCCACTTCTTCTTTCCAGCTAAACGCTAGGAAGTGTCGATGGGTGGGCGTTTTGGGATTATAAAAATGTAAATATGTAGTAGAGTAAAGTAAATTTTTGACGTTCGAAAAGTGCTAATTATCAGCCTAGTTTGAATAAATGACTTTTGATTTTGATTTTTTTTGACACCTAGGTACAGTAGACTCATAAATTCGGACTCCGTGACTGCTAGTGAGAAATAACCCTAACCCTAACGGAAAACCCAATAACACTTTACCCGACTTGGAAACCGATCCTGGGACTTTATGTTCAGAAATCGCGCTTGCGACCTCTAGACAAACAAAGGATCATAATTATTTTATTGACTCGTAAAGAATATAAATTGCTCTCAAAATGTTCAATTCTTTACGTACGTACTCATAGGTACTTTATTTTTATTTGATAAGAACAATAAAAAAATAATTTGATTATTGACTTTGTTTATTTATAGATCCCTTTCATTTGACCACTAGCACGAGAGCGCGATATAATAAATAAATAAAATAAAAAATAAAATAAAATAAAATTAGCCTTTATTACTGTTTAAACTTACATATCATTGACTTCAATTAAGTAACTACCTTTTTCTTACTTTACTACGCAATTAACTTATATCGGCGTTCGGTAGAAAAACAGCTTGTCTTTTGACATAGGCCTCCTACAAAGATTTCCATTTCTCCCTATCTTTTGCTATTCAGGTCCATTCTGGACCAACCACCTTTTTTATATCGTCCTCCCATCTTTTAGCTTTTCGCCCTTTGCTTCTTTTACCATCCCTTGGGTACCACTCCGTTATAATTTTCGTCCATTTTTCTTGTTTATCCCTTAACATGTGTCCTGTCCATTGCCATTTCAGTGTTCGATATAGGGAGTTTGCCTGTTTGAATTTTGTTTTGTTTTTAATTTCTGTTAGTCTAACTTTATCTTTTCTCTTGACTCCAATAGCACTCCTCTCTATACTATTTTGGCAGACGTTTATTTTATTTGCTAAGATTTCTGTTAATGCCCAAGTTTGACAGCCATATGTTAAACATGGGAGAATGCACGTATTGTAGACTTTTCTTTTCGCTTTAATTGGCATGTCTCTATCCTTCATACAACTTCACTTAATGACCAGTATCTTTTCCATGTATTGGCTATCCTCCTATCAACTTCCTTATGCATGGTTTTCGTAGGTGATATTAGCTGTCCTAAGTATATATACTCATCTACATATTCTATTTCCTGCATGTTTACTGTGATCTTTTGTGTCTTTGAGGAGTTAGTCGCGAGCGAGCGAGCGCGATATAACGGAACGTAAATACGTCAATATTAAAATTTGGACTACTGGTTTCTTAAAATAATATATTTTTAATCAACAAAATTCATTAATTTTAATCGATAATACTGATTGTGCTTGATAAAAATAATTTAACTAAACGTTAAAAAATTTTCGAATGTTGACTCGTTTTTATATTTTCTATTCAATTTTCAGGCCGTGTTTACTTGGAAAAATGCCTAATACATGCAAAGGGATCAACAGAGAGAGCTAAAAAGAATTTGGACAAATTGTGCAGTTTAAAGACGTTGCTGCCTTCTTTCTTCGAGAAACATGATGTCAAGAAAGAAATTACGGATATATCAGGAGTTGTGTAAGTTTCGAGCAGCAGTGGCCCAGTATCTAATCATATTTCATCACCGCTTCTCTCAAAACGGTGAAGGAAAACATAGTGAGGAAACCAGCATGTCTTAAAACCAAAAAAAATCGAAGACATGCGACATCTACCAATCCGCACTGGGCGCGCGTGGTTGACTATGGCCCATTCCTTTCCTAGAGAGGAGGCCTGGAGGCCTAATGTTCCAACTGCAGGGACTCATGCCTCCGCCCAGTGTGGGTTGGTAGGTGTCACATGTCTTCGAATGTTTTCGTTCTAAGACATGCCGGTTTCCTCACGATGTTTTCCTTCACCGTTTTGAGAGCAGTGGTGATGAAATAAATTATACAAAGTAATGCGCCTGCCTGGGTTCTACTTATTGTTCGTAAGTCTCATTAGCTTTATGAAAAAAAAATATTTTTCTATTTCCAGACTTCACGGAACAATGCCGCAACTTCTGAAGAACAACTACCGCGTGTATTTTGTCAAACTTGTATCTTCTGACATTGATGCTGTCTCGCTAATGGAGTACAGTAAATGTATGATACTGGTATGTTACATATTTTAATTAATTGGTTAAACATAACATAACACCTGTTGTCCCCGAAGGATTAAGCAGATGGTTATTACCTATTAGTACACTCACATTCCGTTAGTTATTTTTTTTTTAAAAACGTTGCCCCTCACTAGGAATTTCTCCTGTATCGTGGGTGCGTTCACAAACATTAAACTCACATGCACAAACACACCCAGACCCGAAACAACTATCTGTAGGCCATACAAATATTTGTTCCGTGCGGGGATCGAACCCGCGACACGCAGCGCAGCAGTCCAATCGCTCAGCCACTGCGCCAACCGTGCCGTCAACTGCCGTCAACTGCCGTTTAAGTTTCATATAAAAGGGGGTGAGCCTATTACCATCTACCGGGCCTTAATCCAGACTCCGTGGCTGCTACTATTAAATTCCTGATGGAAAAACCCAAAATGACTTTGTCCGACCTGGGAATCGAACCCAGGACCTCATGCACAGCAATCGCGCTTGCGACCACTGGACCAACGAGGAACTCATACCGCCTTATTACAAAAGGTAGTTAAACCTGGTTTAACTTAGACCTGGTTTATCTCGCATGCTGTCACTTTCTTTTGAATATTATTGAAGTGAGACGTCATGCGAGATAAACCAAGTCTAAGTTAAACCAGGTTTAACTACGTTTTGTAATAAGGCGGATACGGTTTAAAAGACGATATATTGATGAAACTTTCAAAGAGTAGATGTATAATAAGCCTCAGATGGTTTGGTCGTGTTGAGGAGCCTGTGGCTTGATAATAGCAGCCGGTCGAGTCTATATTCAGTGTAACCCACACTTTCCTAGGCTGGTCCGTTAATGTGTGACCATGTATTACATTTCAAGTTTTTCCCGTGCCTCGGATAGCACGTTAAGACGTTGGTCCTAACAGTCATTTGTAGACCTTTGACAGTCGTTACAGGTAGTCAGTCACCCTAAAATCTGATAACCTATCAAGCCAGCCTATCGAGGGGGAATTTCCTGGTATAAACGGGGGTGTAGGGGTTAGATAAAGAACTAACAGCCTTCATTAATATCAATGTAATACCACAATAATAACACTTTGGTATAATTTATTTCATCACCACTGCTCTCAAAACGGTGAAGAAAAACATCGTGAGGAAACTAGTATGTCTTAGAACTAAAAAAGTCGTAGACACCTGTCATAAGTTATGGAATCAGGCGTTACTTTGCGGAAATCCATGACATTAAATGCTATGAAATATATGTAGCTTGTTTTGTTTGTTTGTTTTGTATGTGTGCATATGCATGAGGGCGGGAGGGTGGGCCCATGTGTGCATGTGCATATGCATGACGGTGGGAATTGAGTCCTGCTTTCAGACCTGGATATATGTCTCGCGGTATTAAAGCTACATATATTTCATAGCATTTATTGACACCTGTCATGTCTACGACTTTTTTGATTTTGGTGAATATCACATGATATCCACCAATCCATGCACTGGGCCCGCGTGGTGGATTATAGCCCATCCCTCTCCTAGAGAGGAGGCCTGAGTGCCTGCAGTGGGAACATTATAGGCTGATGATGTATTATGTAACACTTTGGCCTCCTTCCTCTCCTTGGAACTAAAAATGTATGTTTTGATTTCTTTCAGATGAGTGAATATGTTAAGATACACGACTATTGTTTCGGATTCGTCTGTGTTATAGATTGTAGGTTCGTCAATATATTGAGCCTTGCTTCTAAAATTAATATTATTGATCTTCGCAATTCTATGACTGTTCTGATGGTACGTACCTTTTTTTTTAAAACGTTGCCCCATTCTAGGAATTTGTCCTGTATCGTGGGTGCGTTCACAAACATTAAACTCACATGCACAAACCTCAGATCAAATAGCAGCCAGATAGAGCGCATAGAACACGAGATTGATGTCACCAAGGCAAATGCAAATTCAAAAGTGAATACAACCTCGCGTCAGTACCAAGCTACGCGTCGTACTGATTAGACGTCACAAGTGACTTATTATTTTATGTCAAATCATGCCGTCTTGTGTCTTTTGCTTTAAACATTGTAAAAGTTGTTTCCAAAAACAAAGAAAAGAAGATGGAATATCTTTCCATAGGTTACTATTGTTTATTTTATTGTTTTGTTATTTATTTTCCCTATAATATTTTCAACACACTCAGAACGAAAAATATTGACAGTTATTCGTCTGTGTTGCCAGTTTACATCGAAATAGGTCTCCTTGAATTAGGGGAATTTGCATTGTGTAAGAAGATCGATGACTTTATACATGTTTATGCAGAAATAATTTTGTATAACCTATACTAATAATAGTATACAGCTGAAAAGTTTGTTTGTTTGTTTGGTTGAATGTGCTAATCTCAGGAACTCACTTTATCATTTACTCCTATATCTTTCATATCATTCCTCCCTTTTCATCCATCAACATTGATAGAGAGAGAGAAAGCAAATAAAAATAAAAACAATCTAATTGAACTCTACTACATAAAAAATATGTTCTATTTTCCAGGAAGGCTATGGTTTAAGAATCAACGCAATATATATGATATCAGAATCAAAAACGATAGATGTTTTCGTAACGCTACTTAAACAGGTGCTCAGTAGTAAATTAGGTGGAAGAATCCACGTAGTCAAATCAGTGGAAGAGTTATATGAACGTGTGCCTAAAGAACAACTGCCTAAAGACTATGGTGGTGACAACAAAACGCTGAAGGAAATTAATGGTACGTTGTTTTTACTCATTATTGTAAGCCCATAATGTTCCCACTGCTGGGTCACAGGCCTCCATCCAATGAGGAGGAATGGGCTAAAATCCACCACGCGGGCACAGTGCGGGTTGGTAGATGACACATGACTTCGAATTTTTGGTTCTAGGATATTTCTCACTATGTTTACTGTCTATAAGAGCAGTATGGCGATGAATTAAATTACACAAAGCAATGCGCCTGCATGAGTTCCAACCCACGTCTTACAGTAGTAACAGTACTTACTAGTAAGTAAGTCGGGCTCACCACCACTGGGTCACCGCTGCTCACGTGTTGTTTTTTTTTTTTTTTTTTTTTTTTATAGCCTACATTGTGTCCCACTGCTGAGCAAAGGCCTCCCCTTTCTCTTTCCACACCTCTCTATCATGTGCGATCTCTGGCCATTTTAATCCTGCAAACATGATCAGATCGTCACGCCACCTTCGCCGCGGTCGACCCTGACGGCGCCGTCCTTCCTCAGGCGTCCATTGAGTGAGGATCCTTGCCCATCTCTCCGGGTGCATCCGTGCTACGTGGCCTGCCCACTCCCACTTCAGCCTGGCTATTACATAGATTTAAATTATATTACAATTTGTTAAAACAGAGCCAATGTCGCTGCTACTTCTGTTGGGTAGCAAGCTGAGTAGGTGGAAGGTGACGAGAGCACATTAAACTTTCTTGTAAAGCCTCAGACAGGAGCCCCTAGGGAAGGGACCCACTTCTAGTTTACAAATAGAGACAAAAACTAACAACTTGCTGATGATTTATCTCATTGCATGAGAACTGAACCAATATGACTTAAACACCAAGCTTCTCCAAGATTTTGTCACTTTTCACTAAAACTATTCCAAAATATTAATATATGCGATATCTTAAACTGCTTCCAGAAAGCTGGGCGAACGAGATAAGTCGTCCGGAACACGTGGAATTCTTCAAGGAGATGTCTCAAGCTAAAACGGATGAGAAGTACCGACACGCTGATCAATACAACGAGCAGGTTTTGGGCATGCCAGGGTCTTTTAGATCCCTGACCGTCGATTAGTTAATACAGGATCTCAGTTTAATCATCTACACTCTCGTCTTGGGTGCGATTATGCGTTTCATACAAAAACTTATACTAAGGAAGGGCCAGTTCACAAATATAAATATATCAAGATAATGCAAGTATCACGAGTTGCATGAAAACCCAGCGTGCCATTATTTGACTACACACTATGACGTCATCTTCTTCATTGTCATTTCGCTAGCACGACCATATCTATAGTTTGTTAGTCCAGAACTTTGCCACTTCCACCGCGTCATCGTCAGCGACAGCGCACAGCGACTCTTCAGCTGCATGTTTTTCGGCTAAGAGGGCAGGATAGGATAGGAGGTGGGGTATAGTTTGTGCCACTCAAGAATCATATCCCATTGCTGTTTATTGCGGTTATAAGCGAGTTGTAATTGTTCTTCTTTATTGAATTTAGTTCTGGAGTAAGGACGTATTTACAAATCTGACGAAAATAAGCAGTTTTTCGGTGCTTTATGTGGACAAATGAAACTAAACCAAATGAAACCAATAATTAACACATATTATAGTGTGTCACTTCATACAAGATAATTCGTAAACTTATTTCCTGTTAAAACGAAGATTCACGTGTGACATCTGTAAGGCCGCATGGCATCGCACTTGACGTCAAGCAAATGCTGCATCTCACACATCTTCAACTCTTAACACAACAGCCGGATGATACGACGCAATATCCTGAATCCGATCCTGCCTGTCCTTTAAATTACTATGAGGGCAGCAACCAGGAGTCACTAAGGGAGGCAGCTACGAACTAAGCAGATGCTCCTAGGAACTTGTAATCGATTAACTTTAAAGTTTTATATATCTTCGACCGTATGCTGAAGAAGATGATTATCTTCGCAGACCTGCGGGAATCTAAGTTATTACTGTGGGGCCCCGCTTTGGAATACCTGATCTCCATCTCTGAAAAACGTAAGGTGGCCCGATTTAGAAGTTACTGGGTCGTGCCCCTGTTTTCTGACTTTTTACACCAAGCCTGTGCCATCTTAAGTGGAACATACCCTCACTTATTACTCTTTATTACATGAACATACATATAACATAACATCACGCCTGTAATCCTAGAAGAATTAGGCAGAGGTGTACCCATTAGTACACCCAAATAATAGTTAGCTTTATTAGCGACCCTGTTTCCATCAATCGGGCTGAAATTCAGACTCTGTGGAACTGAGAAATTCTCTTTGGGAAAACCAAGTTACCGAAGTAAATCCAGGACCTTAGGATAACATGAACATTGTAATAAAATTGTAGTTAGGTTTTGTTTTTAAATGTTAGCAAAATGTTTTTCAAGTACCTAAATCTCTTTTACATAAATATTGTATTATCCTTAGCGAACTAAAAGGGTTTAGGTACAAAGAACCCTTTCACAAATGCATTAAATTCTCATGCTATTAAAACTTTTCAAACAAAATGTTTTTGGTTAAACATTTTTTCATTAACAATGTACGTAATGAAACTATAGAGTTAGAAACATAGGGAAACAGATTCTGTTTGTATACCATGGAGCTCTCTCTAAATGGGACAAGCTACACTATTTCCAAACTACTGTAAGTCCTAAGCCAGACTCAACAGTGGCGACCACAAAAAAAGCACCGAGACAATGAAGCCCGACGAAGTCCCAGAGAAACGATTTAACTGTCTTGGATCCCGCAACGAAATTATTCAGAAAAGAATACAGGAAAAGCATAATTTCCACTCACACATGTTATTTCCATTTACACACCATGGAGCTGCTGGATATTTCTTGGCAACAGTTGATTTTTGATCAACCTCATTTTAGATAGCCATAAGGACCCTCTCTTCTCCAGTCTGCCCGCTTCCAATAAAGCTAAACGGAGACGAGAAGTGTAAAGAACAAAATTCTATTAGTGGTTTACAACACATTTTATCTTCTCTTTTCTCGTTTTCAGTTCGGTGGAGATCAGGCCTTATCGTCTGAGGTGACGGCCTCAGACAATAAGGCCTGATCTTTACCTGCAGTGACCTTGTGACCACCTCGTAACTGCCTCATTGGTCTACTGCCCACAATCGCGACTACTGAGCATGAGGGTTCGATTCTCACGTAAGGCAAATTTATTATTGCGTTTTTCCATCAGGAATTTCTTAGTATCATCCACGGAGTTAGCATTTGTACCCGTTTGATTGCAGTAAGCTCGCCTACTTTTGCATGGGACTTAAACATAACTAAGCTACACTAAGCGGTTCC
This sequence comes from Diarsia dahlii, assembly GCA_949775195.1. Classification (NCBI taxonomy): domain Eukaryota; kingdom Metazoa; phylum Arthropoda; class Insecta; order Lepidoptera; family Noctuidae; genus Diarsia; species Diarsia dahlii. The sequence goes on along the minus strand of OX459210.1, from coordinate 4,147,124 downwards.
TCACAAAACACTGCCCCGTATGCTGTCACCATTTCAGGATAATCCTTTCCATATTTCGAGCCAAGTCCGTGCCCTAGCCAGAACGCAGAGGATTACGTGGCTCCTGACTCCTCGTATTAGTGTGGACCGTACACCTTCATACTTTAGGATCGTTGTTTTGTTTCAACCGCAGAGTACCGTATAGTGGAGTTAGATTATTTTGTTGCACTTCTAACTGAGCTGGTTGTTGATTCGTTTTGGTACATCATCAACATCAGCCTGTAATGTTCCCATTGCAGGGACTCAGGCCTTTTCTCTAGGAAAGGTGGCCAACACGTGTGCCCAGTGTGGATTGGTAGTTGTTTTCCTTCAACATTTTGAGAGCAGCGGTGATGTAATAAATTACATAAAGTAAGGCACCTTGCAGTGGGAACATGATAGGGTGATGATGACTTCGTGTTCTAGCCAAAAAGCGGAGGATTATTGTATTAACTGGGAGATATTGATTACTTACTGGTAGCCTAACAAAACGTCTTAACTTACAAAAGGCAAGAAACTTAATGACTTATATAAAAATACATGAATACATTATACTAAAGAATGCAAACCCGTAAAGTCATACATTGTCTCAAACTGCGAACTCCCACACAAACCGCTATGAAGAGCAGGCTATGTAATAAATTAGTTAAATGCCTACAGCCTACGTGCTTTCAAGAATTTAGGCACAGGTATAACCACAACACAAAAGAGACCTCTGTTTTTTTATTACAAAACCTACCCTATACAAGATTTTTTATGAAAGAGATTGCTCGTTATTCGTAAAGTAATTTTAGGAAGATGAATTGTTATTGCTTATTAACTTTCAACCAACAACCGATGAGGAAGGAAGGTTCTCGAGTGGCGACCATGAACCGGAGGACGCAGCGTTGGTAGGCCTCCCACCAGGTGGACCGACGACATAGTGAGAGTCGCGGGCATCCGGTGAATGCATACGGCAGGCTGCCGTTCTTTATGGCATTCTATGGGGGAGGCCTTTGTCCAGCTGTGGACGTCTTATGGCTGATGATGATGATAATTAACTTTCTTACTCATCTAAATTAAAGTTAGTATCAAAGCATCTGCTCGGCAGACGACATTGTTACCATCGCGGGAATATCCTGGATGAAGCAATAACAAGATGGTACAAAAACGTGGAGCTTGGCACAACCAAAAAGAGGCCTTTGTCCAGCAGTAGGCGACGTCGGGCAGTGGATGATGATGATGATCACAGCATAAGTTATTTTCATGAAAAGCCTTTATTGACGAAAACTGGTACCTCAACCACGTCGTTTCAGCATTAAGATTTTGGGAATAGTCGTGGACATCCAGTAGCACCATCACATTGAGCTTTCCTGTAATTTTCAAGTCAAACTATTGAGAAATTCCTAAAGGAAAACCTCTGCCCGACCCGAAAATTAAACCTAATTTATGTAAACTATCAACAAAAACAAACTTTTCAGCAACTGTAACATACACAAAAAAGCGTTGCGATTAACTCCTGAGAGAGATCGCCAGATGTAGGCACAAAGTGAGGCACTTCACTCATGAATAAACCATTTTGTCGCGTCTGTTTTGAGGTCACGTCGTATCTCATCTATATTTTTTTTGCACCCGAATTGTTGGGGCTTGAATAGTTTTATTTAAGTTAGTTTGATATGCAAAGGGTTACTTTCTATGTGTACTTTTTGAAGATCCTTACAAAAAACATTCAGCAGTGACATAATTCAGCTACAAGTTATCTACGGCTGACATAAGCCAGGTTTTCATTTTATCTTAGTACTCCTGTGAATTTCACTCCTGATTCCTTATAAATATTCTGGTAGCTATAGAACCAGACGGAGCATAGAGAGCAGTGGTGGCCCAGTGAATGCGGCTATACGGATTATTCCGATCTGTCACCCCGCTTTACGACTTACGAACAGTAAGTCGTGGTTTCGAACCCAAGCAGGCGCATTACTTTGTGTAATTTATTTCATCACCACTGATCTCAAAACGGTGAAGGAAAATTGTGAGGAAACTGGCATGTCTTAGAACCGAAAAATTCGAAGACATGTGACATCTACCAACCCGCACTGGGCACTCGTGGTGGATTATAGCCCCTCCTCTTTCCTAGAGAGGAGGCCCGAGTCCATGCTGTGGCAACATTATAGGCTGATGATGATGATGCTGAGAAGCAGACGGATAACGTGGAGAAAGCTGAGAAAAGCTTCATCATATCTGCTAAAAAACATCCAGTCGTACAGCCCTCCTTCAGGACGCGTCTACTGGTACTTTTTTTTTGTAGGGGGTAAACCTTCAAAAGGTGGCCGATTTTTTTGGGGAGAAGACCGGGGAGTGTTGAATTTTTACCTCACTAAAACCACCTCGGTAGTCACAATCCGCACATAAGAGAAGGCACTGTTTCCTCATAAAAAGACCTGTCCGGAGGCTCCTCTAACGCCTGTTAAGACACATCGCAGGGGTGACTACAGGTCTCCCCTGAGTAATACTACGCAATTGTGCATGGCAGCACGTGACCACTGATGTGCTGCCGTTCATCTCTGAGGTGCGTCTACTGCCTGGTCCAGTATTGCCTGCAGTCAGCAGATTCCACTACTTTTACTAGGTCATTGACTATAACTTCACTGCAACCTACTCAAATGTACAGACGCCAACTTAAGATGCAATCCGAAATTGTTAAATTTTCCTAAATAACCTTGAACCTAATACTTAAGCGTTATGGGTTAACACCGCTGTCATCAGACACTGAATACATCCTCGCTTATAGCTCGAAACCACCACGACTCTGTAGAAGCTCGCTGTGGTGTGGGTAGACCAGCTGTAGGTCGTGTGATGTAATCACTGGTGCACTTGCGACGCATTCGAAAACCGGATCCGATATTTTATTTCTCCGCAGACGTTGCCGCAATACGATTGTCGTGTAACGTGTACGGTGTAACTCGTGGCCAGGCGGTAAGTTTTCAGATTATTGTAATTTTTAGCATTGATTATTTAATTCCTAAGATTATGATTAAAAGTATTATTGTAGTTGGGGCTTGAATTTTTAATTACTGAAGTTGAATATATTTTATCTAAGAAGGTTTTGCTCTCACGCGGCTTTGACATAATTATTAGGTAGGTATGTCGCATCTGTTACAAAAAAAGAAATTGTTGATTTCCTCGGGAACTACCTAGTAATTTTTTGAATGAATAGGTAGCATGTCCGATCCTGTCTACCTTTTGGGGGGGGGGGGAATCATCAAATAACCCCTCCCGCTCTGCTGCGGGTGGTTCACAAGATAGCGCGGCCTTGACATAAAGGGCTAAGAAGGATCACAGGTGGTTTTTAGTCAGTAGAAGTCTGACATTCCCTTTCGCTCTGCCCAAGAGCGGGACAAGTTATTTGATGCATCCGCCAAAAAAAAAAGGAAAACTAGCTTATACCCGCGAGTACTTCAATAATAAAAGTGTCCCACGGATCATAACTACCGAGATAAAAAGTATCCTACGTGTTAATCCAGATTATAAACTATCTGTGTTCTAAATTTCATCCACATCCTTTCAGTAGTTTTTGCTTGAAAGAGTAACAAACGTCTTCACAGACTTTCGCCTTTATAATATTATAGTAGATTGATTATTACAACTTTCGTTTATTTCTTCACCTAGAGTACAAGTCGTCCAGTATGTCAACTTTAAGTTTACAGTTTGAAGTGACGCTGCATTTTGAAAAAAAAAAATATGTATATAAAGTAGAGGTTGTTACGTGGATCCACTGGTCGCAAGGGTTGAATAAAAGAACAACTTAGATGAGTGAATTAATAAAAACTGTATTGATTTAGACACTGATAATAACAAATTTACACACGATACTTTTAAATTAACTTGAGAAACACGATAGATTTAGACACAACAATTATACTGAATTAACACTGAATTTAAATACTAGTACAACTGAATAGAGTAAGGACATAAGTATGCTTGAGGACTTCTTGCTGAAAACTTTGTATGAAGACTGTGATAGACTACGACTAAAAATGCAAAAATATGCCTCTTATATCCTTTTACATCTAGAAACAAGTAGTGGCTGCCCTCAGACTCACTATTACTCAATAAACCTATGTGAGGAGTGAAAGCGGGCATTTCCTCGCCTCCCAACTCCCCGTTCCTCACCCCTGTGACCTAAATCCGTTTGGACTCGCCCAACGAACCCGGATCTAGCAAACAAAGGCGGCTCTCGACCAATCACAGGGTTTGTTGTGGTAAGAGTTGGAACCATTGACATACCAAATCAGGCAACTTATTTAATAGGTTTCTAATGGTAAATGGCTGTTATTTACGTTGTTTACATTATATCATGTAATTATTATTATGAAATATGATGCCCTACGTTACAATGTACCTATTTATATAGGTTTCAGCTACATATTTACCTTTTCCACTGAGATACAGCACATTTTAGGTTTTTCCCCTTATATATTTCCTATATGGAGACGATTTTACACAATCTTAGGTTGCCTGTACATTGTTATGGTCTTAACATGACGACCGGTGAACAAATCTACTTATATTTCCTTATGTACTAGGCTTAAAATTATGATTTTCTTTATTATACATTCTAGGACGCTGTGCTTCTCAACAGAGGTACCTACATTTATTATTTTAGTACTGTGTATATCCGCGTATACCGGTAAGTTGGATGATGTATAGGTTGTTTAAGGTGAAACCTCCAGGGTAGGTACCCCGCGGTCATTGTAATGCGTATTTATAGAGATATCTTTATTATAATAATATTATTATAATCATTTGTAAACTCCATAAACTTAAAATGCATGATACGCGTCAACTGGGGACGAGAAAGAGGGGGGGGGGGGGGTGAAGACACGAGATAACGTCCAATTATAATAATTAAAATGATTAATCACGTTAACTGAGATGAACGCAATTAATCACTTAGTACCTACACGTGTTGTATAGCGTGAACAGCCTTCAGTCTAGGCAAGGTAAGGTAAGTCTAGACTTAGGTGTTAATAAATTTCCTAACAGATTTATTATTAACATTCATTAGACCGTCATGTTTTGGTTATTTTAACATTTCGTAACATATCCTCGTGACGCATTTCTATTTGTAACTATCAAAATGCGGTCGTATATTTTAGTTAAGATTATTTTAGGTTCTGCATATTTTTATTTTATTTTAAAAAGGTGATAAATAGGTACATTTATAAAAAAAATACACAACAAAATATTTATACAAAGTCATTCTGTTCTTGGGCTTTAGTAACGCTACAATTTTATTCCTCTATAAAACAATAAAAAAATACATGTACATAATTATGACGTAGTTTTTTTTATCACTTTTAACAATGTTACCAAGCAAGTTGAAAGTAAAATTTACTGTCACCCAGAAATTAAGACCTTGTCGTTTCACATCGTACAAGCGATATTCAACCTTAGTGTGTTAAAGCATTTAAGAAGCCGATTATATTGTATGATATTAAAGATAATTTTTTTCGATAATTTTTGCAGTCGATAAACCACTATCACCTGAGGAGACCTTTGAGTTCATATCGCTGTTTTTATCAAAGTAATCGGAGTAGACATCGACCGTATTGAGTTTTAAAACATAATTAATTTATACGTAATTTATAGTGACGTGAAGAGCCACTTTTTAAACCAATTAAAAGAATTAAATAGGTATAATTAATTTAATTCATGTCGAAACGGTTCATGACAAACTTAATAGAATTAATTACTCTAATAATAAATTAAAACATACAGGCGTAGTTTTAGAAACTGTTTCTAGGTATTATAAACAACCATAAGTATTAAAATATCGTCAAGAGATCAGTTGGATGGAAGCAGTCAAGATTTACAGTATTTTTTTTATCATTATTTACAGTGAAACTACAATGGAAGTTTTAAAAAATACGCCGGTGCTAGAGTTCAACCCTTCAACCCTTGATGAAGTCAGAAAAGAACTGAATTTGACTCTCGAAGGGATTATTCAAATGGTGGACAATTTTGAAGAATGGATTTTAAAGCAGCAACATTTTACTAAAAAGGATTTTAGTAAGTTATTTTTTATTATTATTCTGTTTCTGACTGATTGGCCTATTTTTTTTTGTTGGGTTTGAAATCATCAAATGACTCCTCCTGCTCTGGCACAGCGGTATAATAGGGAGTGTCTGACTTCTACTGACTAAAAACCACCCATGTTCCTTCTTAGCCCTTTGTGCCGAGGTTTTCAAGTCATTCTAAAATACGTATACCTTATTTAGACCTGTGTTAAGTGGAAATTTGAAACAAGGATTTTGAAGCCCACACGGGGCCCAATTCTGTAACTTATAGATAAGCAACATGCCATTGTCACTCTATCGACACACTACAGACATTATTATGCAATAGGGAAAAGAGGTGTCGTTGTTCGATGGCTTCACAATGGCAGTTCGATAGCCAAACACGATAGACACAACTGTCAGATTTCACTTGAAATATATTTACAGACTACCAATAAAGTCCTACTATGGCGTTTCAATGTCACTACAGTGGCAAGTCAATGACCATAAATATTTGTAGAATACCAAATGTCAATGAGTAGTCTATTGAGACACAACCGACACACTATCGACGCACTATTGATAAGTTAGCTATTTTACAGAATTGGGCCCCTGATGATTTGTGCTCACCGCTATGTCCGCTGTCAATGGTTATCTGGGCACATAATCATAGTAACGGTTTCTTTTGACCCGTCGGGGCTGCGGTTTGTTCGAAAGAGATACCGCGGCCTCGACACAAAGTGTTAAGAAGGAACATGGGTGGTTTCAGTCAGTAGAAGGCACTCCCTAACGCTCTGCCAAGAGCGGGAGGAGTAATTTTGATGATTTTCCACCCCCAAACCACCGGGTTCCTTTGATATAAGACAAACGACCGTAGTGATAATACTTGTCATAATAATATACCTAACTATTATATAATCTGAAAACGAGATATTTACCATGTTTACTTTTTAAAAGCTTTTATTTAACTTGCAATGTATGTTTGTATGTTCGCCCCAAATCTTGCACCTCAATTTTTTGTTTCTTTTTACCCCGTTTTCAGTGGGTATAAATAAAAGTGTTAGTGACCATGTCAGTTTAAAATCTTATAATTATTATAAAGCTGCAAATTATCGTATTTTGACATAACATCCCACCTGTACCTAATCCTCGAAGGGTTCAGCAGGGCTGATTCCATAATTCACCCATAGTAATTATAAGTCTCATGTAATAGGATGCCATCTACCATCTACTGGGCATAAATTCGGTCTCCGTAACTGCTACTGAGAAATCCCTAACGGAAAACCCAATAACACTTTACCCAACTTGGAAACCGATCCTGGAACCTTTTGTTCAGAAATCGCACTTGCGACCTCTAGACAAACGAGGCATCATATTTTTAACCGACTTCTAAAAAAAGAAGGAGGTTCTTAAGGTTCTTAAGGTTAAGGAGGTGATAACTCCGTCACTTGCTAACCCATTTGAAAAATTCTTGTTTGTTGGAAAGGGTATACTTCCCAAATGGTCCCATAATTTTTATCGAAATCGGACAAGTGGTTTTTGAAAAATCAACAAAACTCAAAAAAAAAAACTACATTGTCCACATTCTGACCCAAATTGAAAAATAAAAACATTTTAACAAAAAATAAAACCGACTTCAAAAAAAAACACAAAAAAGTAAAAAATAAATCAGTTTCTGAAGTCGGTGGCACAAAAATTAAATCAAACAAACAAAAGTCACCGACTTCAGAAACTGATTTATTTTTTACTTTTGTGTTTTTTTTTGAAGTCGGTTTTATTTTTCGTTAAAAAGTTTTTATTGACTTCTAAAAATATAAATTGGCGCCAAAGGTTCAATTCTGTATGTACAACTTACTCATACCCGACCCGTTTAGCGCAGTGGTTTAGAGCGCCGGTTGAGACGCAAGGGTCGCGGGTTCGATTCCCGCACCAACACAAATGTTTGTTGATGAAATAGATATTTGTGTTAGGTCTGGGTGTTTGTAGTACCTTCGTTGTTCCTGGTTACCATAGTACAAGGGAAAACCTTAGTTTGGGACCAGGACAATGTATGTGATGTTGTCTCAATTTATTTATTATTTTATTATAATTTGTTTTTATTTGATGAACAATAAAAACAATATTATGATGTGATAACTTTGTTTATAGAATGTCTCTTTGTTTATGCCCTTTCATTTCACCATTTAGCCCGTGAGCGCGATATAACATAACGTAAATACGGTGGTTTCACATTATAATATTTTTATAATTAACAGCTACCCGGGTACGTCCTTAAACTGCCACCGGCCATCGAGGGCCGTGCCTCGTAGCAGCGTCCTTTAAACTTTTGGTGACCTCACTGCGATCCCCAAGCCGCCTGTCAAGCGTGGGGATTATGGTAACCCAGGGGGAGGCCTTTGTTCAGCATGCAGTGGACGTGTTCCGGCTGATGATGATGATGATGAATTAACGGAATTCAATAATGTTCATGGATAATACTGATTGTGCTTGTTGAAATAATTAAATTAAAAAGCTTTTTCGATTCAAAATCGACGTTGACTCGTTATTATATTTTCGATTCAATTTTCAGGCCGCATTTACTTGGAGAAATGCCTAATACATGCAAAGGGATCAACAGAGAGAGCTAAAAAGAATTTGGACAAACTGTGCAGTTTGAAGACGTTGCTGCCTTCTTTCTTCGAGAAACATGATGTCAAGAAAGAGTTTACGGATATATCAGGTGTTATGTAAGTTTAAAGTAAAACAAACATTTATATTTTTATATAAATACCTTGCCACACTCAACTCAGTAGAACGCAGAGCCAGGAGGCTGATTGTTGGAAGAGTAACGCTGGCCATCTAGAGAATATACTTTAGATTCAAATGTGAAAGCGTGTGTTCGTTCTGATTGTCACTCGGCAACAATTTTTCCTATGTAAAGATGTCATGTGTAATTTTATAATAATATATATATTAAATATTTCACTTCTTTCCAACTGTGTTTATCACTCCACTCCGCAATAACAACAACAGGTTATGGGCTACATGTGTGAAGTGTAAATATTTTGTGAAAATATTATTATTTTACTCGAAATATGGATGAGTATACTAATTCGAAAGTTACGATGGAAAAGCTGAAAGGTACCATCAACTATCGCGATTGGGCATTTCAAGTGCAAAATATACTAGTATTCGAGGATTTGTGGCAATGTATTACTGGAAAATACGAAACCTCAGGTGAGAACGCTAACAAATTAGCTCGTAGAGAGGAGAAAGCTCGAGCGAGGCTATGTTTGAGTGTTGAAAAATCGTGCTATTCTCACATTGTGCAGGCGAAAACTGCGAAGGATGTATGGGATGCCTTGCAGAAGGCTTACGATGATACCGGGTTGCAAAGGAGATTGTCGTGTCTGCGAACTTTATGCTCGATTAAGCTAGAAAAGTTCGATAGCATGGAGATTTATGTCAACGAGATCTTGTCACTTGCTGAACAACTCAGTAGCATGAAGAAACCACTTGATGATGAATTTCTGGCTGCTATTATGCTCCAAGGGTTGCCTCAAGATTATGACCCAATGATAATGGCTCTGGAACATTCTAGTATAAACATAACTACAGATATGGTAAAAACAAAACTACTTCAAGATAAGAGATGGAAAGGGAGCGCCGCTGATAATGGCGATGGCTGCTTATTTACACGGAATCGTAGTAATGAAAAGGCTAGCTCTCGAGGCGAGAAGAAAAATGCCTCAAGTACATCAAAACACGCTAGTACCTCGTCAAGTACGAACAAGTTGTGGTGTTGGAAGTGTCGTTCTAAAGGACATGTCAAGAAGGATTGTCCTCAATTGAACCGTAATGGAGCGATGTCGACTTCCATGGTGTTGTCTGCACTTAACACTGATAGTTCGTGGATTATTGATTCTGGAGCGACAGATAATATGTCAGGACGCCAAGAATGGTTTCAAACTCTTGATGAGTCGTCGACTAAGGAGGTTTGTGTTGCTAACGGCAAGAAGTTAGATGTGAATGGGAAAGGTGACGTACATTTTACGGTTAACTCTCGTGGTCATACGATAGATACTACTTTAAAAGATGTAATGCTTGTACCTGACCTTAATGTTAATTTAATATCTGTGTCTACCCTTGCTGAAAAGGGATTTAAATTTATTTTTGATAAAAATGGATGTAACATACTTAAAAATGGTAAAGTAGTTTTATATGCTAGGAAAGTTGGGAGAGTTTACAGGCTCCATTCTGTGGGTAAAGTCAATCTGACAACGTCATCTACTTCTAAGGATATGATGTTATGGCATCAACGTTTAGCTCATATTAATTTTGACAGCTTGGCATCACTTAGGAAGGTAGCTAATGATATTGACTTTCAGGTTACTACTCAGAAGAAAGTTTGTGATGTGTGTCTTAAGGGTAAGCAATCCCGCGCTCCCTTTGTGACCAATCATAACAAACAGGTGGCCGAGGCGCGGCTAGCGCTCATTCACAGTGACGTCATGGGGCCGATGCCGACTACTTCTCTCGGAGGCAAGCGCTACGTCCTCACGTTTCTAGACGACTACTCCAGGAAGGTGTTCGTCTATCCCATTGCAAAGAAGAGTGAAGTGTGTAAGTGCACTAAAGATTTTATTAGACTGGTAGAGAATCAGTGTAGTGCTAAAGTCAAGGTAATGAGAACAGATAATGGCTCTGAGTACGTTAATGCTGAGTTGACGGACTTTCTTAAAAAGAAAGGCATTGTACATCAGCTGACGGTACCCTATTCTAGTCAGCAGAATGGATCCGCGGAGCGCCTGAATCGTTCTTTACTTGACAAGGTCAGATGTCTACTGTATAATGCAAATCTCGATGACAAGATGTGGGCAGAGGCTGTAAACACTGCGGCGTTTCTGATCAACAGATCGCCAAGCTCGAGACTTTCTGGTAGATTACCAGAGGAAGTGTGGAGTGGTAAGAAAGTGAGCCTTAAAAATCTGCGTGTCTTTGGTTGCGAGGCATTTACTCATGTAGATGACTGTAAACGTAAAAAGTTAGACCCCAAAAGTAGAAGGCTAATCTTTTTAGGTTACTGTGATAACGTCAAAGGATATCGTTTGTTCAACCCTGATGACAATAAGATCGTTGTATCACGTGATGTGGTGTTCAACGAATCTGTGTTTCCAGGGAGACATACTAAAATAGGGCCAAAACGTGAGTTTGAACCTATTTATCTTACAGGAGGTGATGATGAGAGGGAGATGCTGGAGACTACGTCGGTTGAGGCGGAGCCAGATACAGTTCCTGCAGAATCACCAAATCATCCTGTTGAGTTGGAGTGTGAACGCGAGGCTAGTAAAGATTCAGTAACGTCGCCTGAATTGGCACCAGAGTCTACTAGTACACGATATAACCTACGTCCACGTATGCCTAAGACAACCTGTAACATAACTAACGTGTGTAATGTGACAGAGCCCATAGAGCCACGTACTGTCAAAGAAGCTTTGAAATGTGAAGACAAAGAGTTATGGCAGAAGGCCATGAAAGAGGAAATCGATTCTTTTGTCTTACACGGAGCTTGGGAGCTTACTGATAAACCGGTTGACAAGAACGTCGTTAAAAATAAGTGGATTTTTACACTTAAACGAGACTCGGATGGGCACATTACACGTTATAAGGCAAGGTTGGTAGCTAAAGGCTTTACTCAAAGATATGGTGAAGATTTTCAAGAGACTTTTTCACCGGTCGTTCGTCATTGTTCTATACGATTGTTGCTATCTCTGGCAGTAGAAATGAAACTTAAGATTGATCATTTAGACGTGCAGACAGCATTCCTGAATGGAGACTTGCAGGAGGAGATCTTTATGCAACAACCGGAAGGTTTCATATGCCCTGGGAGTGAGAACAAAGTCTATAGATTACGAAAGGCGGTTTATGGGTTGAAGCAAGCATCGCGATCCTGGTACCAAAAGGTAAAAGATGTTTTACTTTCTTTGGGATACAGACAGTGTAAACAAGAGGACTGCATCTTCACTAAGAGATCAGGTGAGTCGATTGTTTTTATCGCTCTGTATGTTGACGATTTTTTCGTGTTCTATAATGACAAACGTCTGGCTGAGACGTTAAAAAGTTCTTTGTTAAATGTTTTTAAACTCAAAGACTTAGGCCCGGTACGAAACATGTTAGGTATAAAGGTAGAACGTGATGCAACTTCCATCAAACTAAGTCAGGAAAAGCGGATTGACAATATGTTAGATCGTTTTGGCATGACAGACTGTAAGCCTGTAAAGTCTCCCATGATAACTAATGTTAGTTCGGTCATTGAGAGTTCTAATAATGCTACAAATAACATTGTAACGAAGTTTCCGTATCAAGAGTTGATTGGTAGTCTTATGTATTTATGTGTAACTACGCGACCTGACATTTCTTTTGCTGTGTCATATTTAAGTAAATTTAACAGTTGTTATACGGAATTCCATTGGAATCAAGCTAAGCGTGTACTGCGATACCTTAAAGGTACTAAGCAAAAGGCTTTGGTATTTAAGAAGTCGAATGTAGATCCCGTTCTTGAGGGTTATTCTGATGCGGATTGGGCGGCAGATCCTGATCGTAAGTCGTACACGGGGTATGTGTTTAAATACGGCGGTAATTCGGTATCTTGGGGTAGCTACAAACAGTCCTGCATATCGCTTTCGTCCACCGAGGCGGAGTATTGCAGCTTGAGCGAAGCGAGTAGAGAAGCGGTGTTCCTACAAGCTTTAATTAAGGAATTGCTAATGACGACTTGTTGTAAAATAGTAATGTATTGTGACAATCAATCTGCTATACAGCTTGCTATCAATCACACTCATCACAGGAGGAGCAAGCATATAGAAATAAGATTTCATTACGTTAGAGATATTATAGATAGGTTTAACGTAGAAATTGTATACATCCCTACGGATGAGATGTTGGCAGATGTGTTCACTAAGCCCCTGGGCTGTGTCAAGCACGAGGTGTTCACCCGTCAGCTTGGTGTGGCATGAAGCCATCATGATGCCCACGTTATGGGGGGGTGTTGGAAGAGTAACGCTGGCCATCTAGAGAATATACTTTAGATTCAAATGTGAAAGCGTGTGTTCGTTCTGATTGTCACTCGGCAACAATTTTTCCTATGTAAAGATGTCATGTGTAATTTTATAATAATATATATATTAAATATTTCACTTCTTTCCAACTGTGTTTATCACTCCACTCCGCAATAACAACAACACTGATTGGTGACGCCAAGCTGGTTGCCAAGCTACATAGCCTGGCCCACCGCCGTAAAGTTAGTGAAATGCTAAAGTAACTTTGTCTGCATGTCACACTTTCACGCCAAAACTACTGAACCAATTTAAAAAAGAGGTTGGGAAATCATCATATTATTATGGCTTCTTCCGCTCTGGGCAGAACGATAGAGAGTCTCAGACTTATGCTGACTAAAACTTTTTAACAAAAAATAAAACCGTCTTCATAAAAAAAGTGAAAAATAAACTTTAGAAGAAAAATCTGTTTCTGAAGTCGGTGACTTTTGTTTGTTCCAATGGTTTTATTTCATTTTTTTGCCACCGACTTCAGAAACTGATTTTTCTTCTAAAGTTAATTTTTCACTTTTTTTTTTGAAGTCGGTTTTATTTTTTGTTAAAAAGTTTTTATTTTTCACTATTTAGTGGTTCACATGTTCATGGGTCAATGTGGACAATGTAGTTTTTTTTGAGTTTTGTTGATTTTTCAAAAACCGCTTGTCCGATTTCGATAAAAAAAATGATGGGACCATTTAGGAAGTATACCCTTTCCAACAAAAAAATATTTTTTCCCTTTCCAACAAAAAAATATTTTTTCAAATCGGTTAGCAAGTGACGGAGTTATGCCCGAACAAACATAAAAAAAAAACATCCGAATTGAGAACCTCCTTCTTTTTTTAGAAGTCGGCTAAAAAACCACCCATGTTCCTTCTAAGCCCTTTGTGTCGAGGTCGCGATCTCTTTCTGTAGAAAGTAGTGCCTGCTTGGTTTAGCACTATTTCTATTGTTGGTTGATAGATTGGTTGATTCGGTTGAGGTTATACCGGAATGGTAATGGTTTGGTTGTTGGTTTACGAACACTGGTTTAATGATACGCAATAATATGGTTCAAAGTTATATTGTGCACTAGTTAACTATTAAATGGTAAAATGGTAATAATTATTAGCTAAATTAGCACTAAGATGGTTTGATTCGAGTTACGCGATTGGTATCTGAACACGCACTAACTGGCGATAGTTGCGATACATGCATTTATGGAAATGCATGCAGGCAAAAGTGCTGAGCTGTTCGGTTGTCAATATTGTACCGAACACTTTCGAACAACCCACAGCCCCAACGGAGTAGTCCACTCCCTTTCACTGAGGCTGTGTTTGCCAGCACTGGGAAAATTTAAGGCTGACGATACGTAATATATTATTATATTTATTCTTTCTACTTCCAGACTTCACGGAACAATGCCGCAATTCCTAAAGAACAACTACCGCGTGTATTTTGTCAAACTTGTATCTTCTGACATTGATGCTGTCTTGCTAATGGAGTACAATAGATATATGATACTGGTATGTTACATATTTTAACTAATTGGTTAAACACAACGTATTAATAATAATAATATTCCACAACTATCACACAACGCCATCTAGTCCCAAGCTAAGCAGAGCTTGTATTATGGGTACTAGACAACTGATAAACATACTTATATATTTCTAAATACATACATAATTATTATAGATAAATTACACCCAGACACAGAACAAATGATCGTGCTCATCACACAAACATTTGTCCTGGGTGGGAATCGAACCCACGACCTCCGGCATAGCAGTTAGGGTCACTAACCACTAGACCAACAGGCCAGTCCATAACACCTGTTATCCCCGAAGGATTAGGCAGATGGTAATAAATAAATAAATAAAAAATAAAATATGTTTATTAAGTATCATTTTAGCTCAAATTGCTTATCGGGGAGTCTTCATTTAGGCATAAAAAATGCCTGTTGTTGAAGGCTCCGCTTTTCCCTTACAAAATGTTGATACAAATCAAATCAATCAAATCAAATGGTTATTACCTATTTAGTACACTTACATTCCGTTAGTTATGTTCAAGTTTCATATAAAAGGGGGTGAGCCTATTGCCATCTACCGGGCCTTAATCCAGACTCCGTGGCTGCTACTATGAAATTCCTGATGGAAAAACCCAAAATGACTTTGTCCGACCTGGGAATCGAACCTAGGACCTCATGCACAGCAATCGCGCTTGCGACCACTGGACCAACCGAGGAACTCATGGTTTAAGCGAAAATGTATTGATGTTCATTATAAAGAGTACTATATCTTATAATACTCAGATGGTTTGGTCATGTTCACGAACCCTTGCTCTCACCTTTCATACAGTGCGATCAAATTATCTTGGCAGGTCCGAACTTCGTGCAGGTCATTTTGTTACAACTAATGTATAAAAGTGTTATGATATTTATTTTATTTGTATTTCTCACTGTTTTTATTAGATATTTTCTGATCGTTTATGTATTGGTTTATCTGGCAATAACAGTTTTCTTCACAAGTTTACATGCGTAAAAGTTCGCAGAACCTATGTTCAGACCTGCCAAGATAATTTGATCGCACTGTAATAGGGGATCGGACAAAAAAAAAACTAATTAGTCCGTCAGATAGATTTCCAAAAAATATTGACTACATATTTTTTCTTTTTTCACGTAAACAAAAAATGAAGACGATACAGTGCTTCGAAAACTCGTGTGACGTCATATTATGATAGTATCTACATTTTGTACCTTCAAGTGACGTTTCAATCCCCACTCCATGATCTTTGACGCGCTATAGCTTCGTCAATTTTTATTGATTTGATAAAACAAAAAAACACGTATCCAATATTTTTCGATAATCTAAATGACGGACTAAACAGAATCATATTTTTTTGAGGCAGTCCGATCCCCTATTGTCACTATCAAAAAAAAACTAAAAAACCCGACTGAAAAAACTGAAAAGCAAAAAACAAGCACATTTTAAATTAAACAAAACTTGGAAGCAGGCGGGGTTCTATTTAGTTCTATGTTTTTCATTTCATAATTTAATATTCAAATTTATTTCCAACTTTTTAGTTCTTTTGTGTTTGTTTTTTCGTTGGTCGCGTAAAATTCTTCGCAAATGATTTAACTTTTGTGCTTGTTTATAGGATTTGTCACTTTGGATTTCTTTTAAACATATAAGTGTCATACATTTTTGTAATCTCCTTTTATAACCCTTTATTTTGATATCCTACTCGATGGTATTGAAAATAAAAATGTTTTTGAACTCCGCGATTTGGCCCCCAAAAACCGCATTTTTTTTTGTTTTTTTTTCTTTTAATTTTAATGTAGCTTTTATCACTCGCGCCATCAAGACGAATCTAACGATGTATATTTCATTCAAATCCCTTCATCCGTTTAGGAGTTATGAGGGAACAAAGAAACGGACATACATACATACATACACGTCAAACACATAACCCTCCTTTTGGGCTTCGCCGCAGTCGGGTAAAAATAGCACAAGACTCCGAACCCAAGTCGGCCGTAGCAAAGACAACCTCTTCAGATGAGGGTTTAGGACAGATCAGATCTCAAGTGTGTATGCGGCGTATCTCCATAGACAATGGCCCACCTTCCATCTTGCGCTGCATGCCCTGACACCTGCACACTTAACGATCTTAATACGACTGTATCAGCAAGCGGAGTTCGCACAGCTGAATATTGGGCAAATGAGATTGACAGTTTTGGACCAAATGCTGCCCAGACATGGGAATACTTTTATTAATACTTAATTTATTTAGTGAATATTTGCCACCGACACGCTAAGAAGAAGCACTTTGGTCTCCTTCCTCTCCGAAACTAAACATGTATGTTTTGATCTATTTCAGATGAGTGAATACGTTAAGATACACGACTATTGTTTCGGATTCGTCTGTGTTATAGACTGCAGAGACGTCAACATTTTGAGCTTTGCTTCCAAAATTAACATTATTGATCTTCGCAATTCTATGACTGTTTTGATGGTATGTACCTTAATAACATCTAAATTCTACATAACATCTCGCTTATAATTCTGAATGGTAAAGTAAATGTGTACCTACTTATTAGTACACTGACATTACACATTACCATGCCCCCTCCTTTTTATTTGAGGGTTTGAAATCATCAAGTGGCTCTGAAGGGAGTGTCAGACTTCTACTGACTACAAACCACCCATTTTTCTTCTTAGCCCTTTGTGTCCGAGTCCGTGGCACCATGTCCCTCCTAATAGGGTGTTAGCTTATTGTCATCACCCGGACACAAATCCAGGGTCCGCGGCTGCTACTGAGACATCACTAATGGAAGAACGCAGTTTTCCTGTTCTGAACATCCAACTCTGGACCTCAAATGCATAGCAGTCGCGCTTGTGAACTATAGGCTGACGAGGTAATATGATTCTTGGACGACCAGTTGAAAACTTCCTATTTATACCTGAGTTGTCTTGGATAACCTGGAACCTGGAACAAGGAAAACCTGTTCAGTTGAGGATTTTATGTATGACTTTGCCGTAGAGAGTAAATCAGCATCATGTTCCTGTCTTTGTCCCA
The DNA here is from genome assembly GCA_949775195.1 of Diarsia dahlii. Lineage (NCBI taxonomy): Eukaryota > Metazoa > Arthropoda > Insecta > Lepidoptera > Noctuidae > Diarsia > Diarsia dahlii. The sequence continues at coordinate 4,129,444 of OX459210.1, read as the reverse complement.
TGTAACTTCGGTCGGCGCAACGTCTTTTTTCCTTACATTCTCTTCTTTGAACTGCCACCCTATCATTTACTCCTTTTTCTTTCATTTCATTTCTCACACAATTCATCCATCGTTTCCTTGGTCTTCCTCTCCCATTCCATTTATTAACATTTCTAGAGAGAGCAAATGCAAAATTAAAATACAAAACTTTTTAACAAAAAAGAAAACCGACTTCAACTACTTCGATCAATAATGTACTAGATTCCCGATAAGCGCTTCAAAAACGGCCCGAAACTTAAGACCACAAAAATGTTCTTACATTAAGAAAAATCTTCATAAATTAAAAGTACCTACTGGGCCAAACTATACATAATTTTTATGGGACCAAATGGCAACTATTCCGCATCAAACAAAAAAAGAATCACGTAAATCGGATCATAAATCGCAGCGTAATCGGTGTACATACATAGAAAAAAAAAAACATACCAATCGAATTGAGAACCTCCTCCTTTTGGGAAGTCGGTTAAAAATTATGTTCTCTTTTCCAGGAAGGCTATGGTTTAAGAATCAACGCAATATACGTGATATCAGAATCAAAAACGATAGATGTTTTTGTAACGCTACTGAAACAGGTGATAAGTAGTAAATTAGGTGGAAGAATCAATGTTGTCAGAACTGTTGAAGAGTTATATGAACGTGTACCTAAAGAACAACTGCCTAAAGACTATGGTGGTGACAACAAAATGCTGAAGGAAATTAATGGTACGTTGATTTTTCAAATACAGATATAAATTTTAATAAAATTTGTTAAATCAAAGTCAATGCTGCAATGGGACAAGTTATGGTAGGTAGCACGTGACGAGAGAATGTTAAAATTATGTGTAAAAAATAAATAAATCGGTCTACAATTTATTGAATGATATCGGTAACATGACAAAATATATGTAACATAATTATAGTTGAACATCGAACCTTTTTGGAAGTCGGTTAAAAACTCTCAGACGCTCATCGTGCAGTGTGCACTTCCAGTTTTCAGAACGAGACGAAAACTGACAATGTGCTGTTGATTTAAATCTCATCGCCTCAGCCTGACCCCAAACGATGATACCAAGCTTCTCCAAGATCCTTTCAAGCCTTTCACTAAAACAAAAACTAATCCAAAATATTAATATATGCGATATCTTAAACTACTTCCAGAAAGCTGGGCGAACGAGATAAGTCGTCCGGAAAACGTGGAATTCTTCAAGGAGATGTCTCAAGCTAAAACGAATGAGAAGTACCGACACGTTGATCAATACAACGAGCAAGTCTTGGGGATGCCAGGGTCTTTTAGATCCCTGACCGTCGATTAGTTAATACTGGATATTAGTTTAATAATCTACACCCCTGCCTTGGGCGTGATTATGCCTTTCATACAGAAACCTGTACTTATGAAGAGCCAGTTCACAGATGTAGATAAACTACGATAACGCAAGCATAATGATTGAGCGTGCCATTTGTTGACCCTATGACATCTTCATCTTCTTCTTGTTCTACGTCTTGGGTGGCAGCACAAAGGTCACTTTGGCTGCACGTATTTGGGCTAAGAGGGCAAGAAAGGAGGTGGATGAAAGTTTGTGACACAGCTCCACCCCGCTGCTGTTTCATTGCAAGTAAGCACTCTTTAGTTGGAAACAAGTTACCATACAAATTAGACTACCTTTTTGTTCTTTAAATATTTAAAATGAAGTTATTGAATTTAAACACTGTTGATTTAAACAAATAAGCTGTCTGCGACAGTATCTAGCCACGTTAGGCATAAAATGTTTATATCCTTGCGTTATCTAGGTAAATTTGTTATGTGTTAAGGAATAGCGCTGTCTATTGTGAAAGATTCAGTTTAAATTATTCATGACATTATAACCAATCACCTGTAAAATGTAGGTATTAATTTAAGTATATCTGGTGTTTTGTTTTTTAATAACCAACGAAAATTCACGCTAGCGAAAAAAATTTGATTCATGTAGTAACTGAATTGAATTTATAGATTTGTCTTTTCCGCTGTACATAAAATGGTGAATACATTAACTACCATCAAAACTGGTCTATCCATAAAAGCTGCGTGGAGATGGGTAGATACGGGCTAGAAAGAAGCAGACTTGTGCGGACATTCTACTCACATTCAACACCGCTAACCGCTTGCTTTTCTAGTCTCAGCTGTGAGAGTCTGGCCTAAACAAAAATATGAGATATATCACCTTTTCTCTAAAATTAAACTGGTGGTTTACAACACAGACAGTCTGTAAACGACTGTATTTCGTTACTCCGAAGTTCGAAATACCGAAGTACGGTATCCAGAAAGTTCGTGAGTCCGAATTACGTTAGTCAGAATGTACGCTATGACGAAGTACGGTATTCAGAATGTTCGTTACTCCGATGTACGTTACTCCGAAAGTTTGCTAATACGAAGTACTGTACTCAGTTTGCTAATACGAAGTACTGTATCGCGAAGTACGGAACTCCGAAAGTTTGCTATGACCAATTACTCAATAATAATTGAGAATATTCCTCATTGTGTATTTTGTTGTTGCCCCAGAGATTGAATTATTATTGAATTTTAATTGATATTTATTAAGTATACCTACTACCGTAGTTTTAAGAAATTTGTTACTAACAATAATTATGGATGGACAAAATTGGTCTGAAAATAAAAGTATATTATTAGAGAGTATTTCGAATTAGTCAAGTATTATAAATGATGATCGTCTCGATCGAATCGAAGGCTTTCTCGTAGTCCACAAATGCTAAACAAAGAGGCAGGAGATACTCTTTAACCACCAATTACTCAATAATAATTGAGAATATTCCTCATCGAGATTCTGAGAGAGTATTTCGAATTAATCGAGTATTAGAAATGTACATGATGTGAGGATAATGATCTAAAACAGTGACTATAGCTACTGAAATAGAAAATCGTAATTTAAATTAGTAAAAGCAGTTTAATGTATTCAAAATAAGGATCACAAACAATTTTTAACAGACTGGCTAAGTTAGTGCTCGGAGTCCAATTCTAAGGATATTGATCCGATTTCATTGCATAAGAAAGGTATCTATAAGACGGCATCTAACGGGAAGGATCAGAAACTAGGGAAATGATATAAGGATACAATTTTTTTTTATTCAGTAGAAATTGACACTGTTACAGAATTATATTTTATCCTCACATCATGCATATACATTTATTATTCAGGCAGGCCATCCAGCTCCATCTACATTTTAATTAGTGACTTGTAAAACCTATTTGCACAATAACCATCATTTATAATACTTGACTAATTCGAAATACTCTCTAATGAGGAATATTCTCAATTATTATTGAGTAATTGGTCATAGCAAACTTTCGGAGTTCCGTACTTCGCGATAATGTACATTCTGCATACAGTACTTCGTAGTAGCAAACTTTCGGAGTAACGTACATCGGAGTGACGAACATTCAGAGTACAGTACTTCGTAGTAGCAAACTTTCGGAGTAACGTACATCGGAGTAACGAACAATCTGAATACCGTACTTCGTCATAGCGTACATTCTGACTAACGTAATTCGGACTCACAAACTTTCTGAATACCGTACTTCGGTATTACGAACTTCGGAGTAACGAAATACAGTCGTTGTAAACCACCAGTTCAATTTTACCTCTCCTCTCGTCTTGTTTCCAATTTGTTAGAGTCAGGACTTTATCTTCAGTAGGTCCCTAGTCTTAGGTTCGCTTCCCAGGTCGAGTAAATTTATTATTGCGTTTTCCATCTGGAATTTTTCAGTAGTATCCACAGAGTTTGCATTTGTGCCCGGTTGATCGCAATAGGTTCGCCCCCTTTTACATGGGACTTAAACATAACTAACTGTTCCGTATGGTGTCGGACGCAAAGAATAGCACCATCCCATATCTTCCCGTGGGTGTCGTAAGAGGCGACTAAGGGATGTACCAGAGAATGGGCAGCAGCGTTCTCTGTGCTTTTTGTATCGACCGTACTGCGATCGCCAACCCGCCTGCCAAGCGTGGCGATTATGGCAAAACCCCCCTAAGCAAAAATTACACTTAGGGGAGGCCTATGTCCAGCAGTGGACGTCTTTCGGCTGAAATGATGAAACATAACTAAGCTACACTAAGCGGTTCCTCACAAAACACTGCCCCGTATGCTGTCACCATTTCAGGATAATCCTTTCCATATTTCGAGCCAAGTCCGTGCCCTAGCCAGATTGCAGAGGATTACTGTGGTCCCTGACTCCTCGTATTAATATGAACCGTACACCTTCACACTTTAGGATCGTTGTTTTGTTTCAACCGCAGAGTACCGTATAGTGGAGTTAGATTATTTTGTTGCACTTCTAACCGAGCTGGTTGTTGATTTGTTTTGGTACAACATCAACATCAGCCTGTAATGTTCTCATTGCAGGGACTCAGGCCTTTTCTCTAGGAAAGGTGGCCAACACGTGTGCCCAGTGCGGATTGGTAGATGTTCCTTCAACATTTTGAGAGCAGCGGTGATGTAATCAATTATATAAAGTAAGGCACCTGTCTGGGTCCTTGCAGTGGGAACATGATAGGGTGATGATGACTTCGTGTTCTAGCCAAAAAGCGGAGGATTACTGTATTAACTGGGAGATATTGATTACTTACTGGTAGCCTAACAAAACGTCTTAACTTACAAAAGGCAAGAAACTTGATGACTTATATAAAAAAATACATGAATACATTATACTAAAGAATGCAAACCCGTAAAGTCATACATTGTCTCAAATTGCGAACTCCCACACAAACCGCTATGAAGAGCAGGCTATGTAATAAATTAGTTAAATGCCTACAGCCTACGTGCTTTCAAGAATTTAGGCACAGGTATAACCACAACACAAAAGAGACCTCTGTTTTTTTATTACAAAACCTACCCTTTAAAAGATTTTTTTATGAAAGAGATTGCTCGTTATTCGTAAAGTAATTTTAGGAAGATGAATTGTTATTGCTTATTAACTTTCAACCAACAACCGATGGGGACGGAAGGTTCTCGAGTGGCGACCACGAACCGGAGGACGCAGCGTTGGTAGGAGAGTCGCGGGCAACCGGTGGATACGGCAGGCTGCCGTTCTTTATGGCATTCTATGGGGGAGGCCTTTGTCCAGCTGTGGACGTCTTATGGCTGATGATGATGATAATTAACTTTCTTACTCATCTAAATTAAAGTTAGTATCAAAGCATCTGCTCGGCAGATGACATTGTTACCATCGCGGGAATATCCTGGATGAAGCAAAAACAAGATGGTACAAAAACGTGGAGCTTGGCACAACCAAAAAGAGGCCTTTGCCCAGCAGTAGGCGACGTCGGGCAGTGGATGATGATGATGATCAAAGCATAAGTTATTTTCATGAAAAGCCTTTATCGACGAAAACTGGTACCTCAACCACGTCGATTCAGCATTAAGACTTTTGGGAATAGTCGTGGACATCCAGTAGCACCATCACATTAAGCTTTCCTGTAATTTTCAAGTCAAACTAATTTCTGTGATCCTTCCTTCGTGGCTACTATTGAGAAATTCCTAAAGGAAAACCTCTGCCCGACCCGAAAATTAAACCTAATTTATGTAAATCAGAACGTTCGGCCAGTCGAGATGTGGAGCTGGCTGCTACTCCAGTATTTAGTGACGATAAAGTGACGCGTATAGATGCCAGCCAAAGAATTGGTGACAGAACAGTTCGAAAGTTAGAAGCATTTATTTATGGCCGAACGACCTGATATCAGGCCGTTCGGCCAACCTGAATCTCCGTAACTGAGGACCTTAGAGAAACTGTTACTGAATAAAGACTTAGCGACGATTTGGTGACAAACAACCACTGCTTTACTTTTACTCGTAATGCCACCGGTTAAAAGCAAAATTAATTTTAGTTCCTGGAACATCAGGACGTTCGGCCAACGTAATCTCCATAACTGAGGACCTGGGAGAAACCGTTAATCAATAAAGATGTTGTGACGACACTGAAACGAACTTTTATTGTTTTATTTTATTTTATGACGGCCCCTATATAAAGTAAATTGAGAATTTAACATCTAACCTCAAAACATTGGGATTATCAATTCCTCCACAACGAAGAAGCCCAGAGAAACCGTTAATGAATAAAGATTTAGTGACGACACTGAAACGAACTATTATTGTTTTATTTTATTTTATGACGGCCCCTTTATATAGTAAATTGAAAATTTAACATATAACCTCAAAACATTGAGATTATCGATTCCTCCACAACGAAGAAGCCTAGAAGACTTCTAAAACCCTGATGTGTTATAGGTTTTCAGTGCGATGGTGTCAGTATTTTTGTTGATTCGAGATTAATCTATAAAAATGTACTATGGTGGATGGCGACTGAAATAGGGTGACCATGTATTCCAACGAAACAAGTACCTATTTGTCGAGTGCCTACTCAGTTAACTAAACAATGACGTAAAACACGTCGTCGTAATATTTAATTATATAGGTACAAGCAACGTTGAGCAGATGCCTGCGTACCAGTGTCCACTTGTGAAGTCTTTGTTATATTCATCATCAACAGCCTGTTAATGTTCCCACTGCTGGGACACAGGCCTCCTCTCTTTGAGAGGGAATGGGCTATCTACCACGCGGGCCGAGTGCGGATTGGTAGATGTCACATGTCTTCGAATTTTTTGGTTCTAAAGACATGCCGGTTTTCGCACGATGTTTTCTTTCACCGTTTTGAGAGCAACGGTGATGAAAATAAATTACACAAAGTAATGTGCCTGCCTGGGTTCGAACCCACGACCTACTGTTCGTAAGTCGGGGCCGCCACCCCTGGGCCAACGCTGCTTTGTTGAGTCGAGTATATTTTGGCTAAAAGCAAACGAAAGTAGAAAGGTGACTGACAGTGGAGTTTGGGAAATTTGACTAAGTACAAGAATACTTAAATAAATTGGTACACAAATTAAAAAATGCTTTATTTGTAATCAATCATCCACATCCACCACCACAGGTACCATCCACACCAGGTAATACATAATAATTTGTACTTGTGAAACTTCGTTATTCGGATTAACTGTATTAAGAATAGGTACGAAGCGCCCGGCCATTTCATTAAATGGTGACAGTTCTAAAAATACTAAAGAATTGACACGTGGAATGTGAGTTCGGCTGTCATTGAGCCGATCAAGTTGGATCAAGGGCCTGATTCAGAAGGCAGTAAATATACTCCTCGATACGGCTCCCTTGTGAGGAGGCCTGTCTCTGCAGCCCGAACCACACCGGTAGCTTGCGACCCGCTCCCGGCTCCCGATACACGAAACTCTTTTTTTTTATTCCTACTTTGTAATGTTTTAATGTCTTTTTTTAAGAAATATTCGAAATACATTTTTAAATATTTCTTAAAAACTAAATGAGAAAGAAAATAAATAAACTAATAAAATTAATAATTCCGAGCATTTCAATGCAATTTTTCAATTTACCTCTAATGCATATTATATAAAATATTAGTTATCTGCACTCCTTCTCCTATTCCTCCGTCCGCGTATCTATTTATTTTGTTGCAATACCTACATCGTCACCTTCAACATTTTCGACGTGTTTTGCTTCATTGTTTAGGTGATTGAGTCCTACTCGACAAATAGGTACTTGTTTCGTTGGAATACATGGTCACCCTATTTCAGTCGCCATCCACCATAGTACATTTTTATAGATTAATCTCGAATCAACAAAAATACTGACACCATCGCACTGAAAACCTATAACACATCAGGGTTTTAGAAGTCTTCTAGGCTTCTTCGTTGTGGAGGAATCGATAATCTCAATGTTTTGAGGTTATATGTTAAATTTTCAATTTACTATATAAAGGGGCCGTCATAAAATAAAATAAAACAATAATAGTTCGTTTCAGTGTCGTCACTAAATCTTTATTCATTAACGGTTTCTCTGGGCTTCTTCGTTGTGGAGGAATTGATAATCCCAATGTTTTGAGGTTAGATGTTAAATTCTCAATTTACTTTATATAGGGGCCGTCATAAAATAAAATAAAACAATAAAAGTTCGTTTCAGTGTCGTCACAACATCTTTATTGATTAACGGTTTCTCCCAGGTCCTCAGTTATGGAGATTACGTTGGCCGAACGTCCTGATGTTCCAGGAACTAAAATTAATTTTGCTTTTAACCGGTGGCATTACGAGTAAAAGTAAAGCAGTGGTTGTTTGTCACCAAATCGTCGCTAAGTCTTTATTCAGTAACAGTTTCTCTAAGGTCCTCAGTTACGGAGATTCAGGTTGGCCGAACGGCCTGATATCAGGTCGTTCGGCCATAAATAAATGCTTCTAACTTTCGAACTGTTCTGTCACCAATTCTTTGGCTGGCATCTATACGCGTCACTTTATCGTCACTAAATACTGGAGTAGCAGCCAGCTCCACATCTCGACTGGCCGAACGTTCTGATTTACATCCTAATTTATGTAAACTATCAACAAAAACAAACTTTTCAGCAACTTACTGTAACATACACAAAAAAGCGTTGCGATTAACTCCTGAGAGAGATCGCCAGATGTAGGCACAAAGTGAGGCACTTCACTCATGAATAAACCATTTTGTCGCGTCTGTTTTGAGGTCACGTCGTATCTCATCTATGTTTTTTTTTGCACCCGAATTGTTGGGGCTTGAATAGTTTTGTTTAAGTCGGTTTGATAATGTAAAGGGTTACTTTCTATGTGTACTTTTTGAAGATCCTTGCGTATAAAACATTCAGCAGCGACATCAGCTACAAGATAACTACGGCTGACATAAGCCAGGTTTTCATTTAATCTTAGTACTCCTGTGAATCTCACTCCTGATTCCTTATAAATATTCTGGTAGCTATAGAACCAGACGGAGCATAGAGAGCAGTGGTGGCCCAGTGAATGCGGCTACGGATTATTCCGATCTGTCACCCCGCTTTACGACTTACGAACAGTAAGTCGTGGTTTCGAACCCAAGCAGGCGCATTACTTTGTGTAATTTATTTCATCACCACTGATCTCAAAACGGTGAAGGAAAACGTTGTGAGGAAACTGGCATGTCTTAGAACCGAAAAATTCGAAGACATGTGACATCTACCAACCCGCACTGGGCACTCGTGGTGGATTATAGCCCCTCCTCTTTCCTAGAGAGGAGGCCCGAGTCCATGCTGTGGCAACATTATAGGCTGATGATGATGATGCTGAGAAGCAGACGGATAACGTGGAGAAAACTGAGAAAAGCTTCATCATATCTGCTAAAAAACATCCAGTCGTACAGCCCTCCTTCTGGACGCGTCTACTGGTACTTTTTTTTTTGTAGGGGGTAAACCTCCAAAAGGTGGCCGGTTTTGTTGGGGAGAAGACCGGGGAGTGTGGAATATTTACCTCACTAAAACCACCTCGGTAGTCACAATCCGCACATAAGAGAAGGCACTGTTTCCTCTTAAAAGACCTGTCCGGAGGCTCCTCTAACGCCTGTTTAGACACATCGCAGGGGTGACTACAGGTCTCCCCTGCATAATACTACGCAATTGTGCATGGCAGCACGTGACCACTGATGTGCTGCCGTTCATCTCTGAGGTGCGTCGACTGCCTGGTCCAGTATTGCCTGCAGTCAGCAGATTCCACTACTTTTACTAGGTCATTGACTATAACTTCACTGCAACCTATTCAAATGTACAGACGCTAACGTATGAAGCAATCCGAAACTGTAAAAATTTCCTAAATAACCTTGAACCTAATACTTAAGCGATAAAGTTGAATATTATAAAATAAAGATAGCTTCATGTGCTGGCTGTCTGTCATACATATTGTATTTTGTGTTAAAAAACATCCAGTGCTGCTAAATCAAACAATAGCTTTTTTGTAAACCTAAATATAAATTCCTTGTGGTTTTAACACAATCTTTATAACAAAACAATTAGGCATCAATGTCTGTAAATCTTTAACCCAATAAAGATTCATCCCTTAATCTCATTAAATCCTCTTTTCTATCAGCACAAAAAATCATGACATACAACATGGGGGCAACAATGCTAATAAGCACCCCAAAAATATTCAGTATTAAATATTTTTACACACATGCAACCTCCCTTGGAACTCCTGAATACATTATGGGGTTGAAAGGGGCAAAAGACACGTAAATATTTTACAAAGTTGGCGTTCCCGTGTCTTTGCAATTTTACGAATAAATTGAATCATGATAAAATGTTTTTTTCCGGCATCAACTTTGATAAAGATCTCTGTGTAAAGTGGGACTGGATTCGCTTGTTAGTTTTGTATGGAATAAGTCATGCCTTTTAGAATGTTTCATATTTTTTTTAAAACATCTGCTTTTGTAGCAGGTGGCGTTTTATTGTGTCTGCCTACCTCCATGGGAAAATGGCGTGATTGTATATGTAGTTATGTTTAAAACATGTGTAGGTATGAGGCACGTTAAGCCGTTGGTCCTGTGCCTGATCTCTCCCCGGTCGTGTCGGATTGCCGTCCCATCGGAATATGAGAGAAAAGGAACAGAGAGTGCACCTGTGCCTGCGCGCACACTTGTGCACTTTAATCTCCACTAAGATTGGCCGCCGTGACCGAAAACGGTCAGGAGGGACTATTAAGTATGAGGTCCTGGGTTCGATTATCAGGTTGGGAAAAAAACGTGCTATTGGGTTTTGCCATCAGGAATTTCACAGTAGCAGCCACAACAAGTTTGCATTTGTGCCCGTTTGATGGCAAAAGCGTCACCCTCTTCAAGGGACTTAAACATAACTGGCAAAATGTGAGTATAGTACACTCACGTTTCTCATTGCAACCCCCCCCCCCCACTCTTGAGCAGAGTGAAGGGGAGTGTCAGACTTCTACTGACTAAAAACCAAACCCATGTTCCTTCTTCGCACTTGTGCCGAGGCCGAGTTATGCCTTACGATAATCCGCAGCCCTAACGGACGTCGGCCCTTGCGGGCCCCTTCTATGTTGCTGACATCTCTTTGAGGATTCACCCTTCAGGGATTATGATATAACTATAAGTAAACACCAGGTAAAGAGCCTATACTACCTCAAAGCAACTCTATTTGTGGTGGTTCAAACTTCGTTTGAAATACTGTTAGAATAAAGTTCTAATCAGCTTGCACCACAAAGCGGTTGTTACGTCTTTCGCTGCGGCCGAATAGTGCGAAATTAGTGGTATTTTGCGATTTACAAAAAAACTATTGATTGGACTAAAAAAGTAAAACACTATGATTATGTAGCTTGTAGAATTATTTGGCAAAAATAACAGAACGATGACATGTATTTTAGTAGGTATGGTTTTTACTGGTTGAAAGAAAGTTTTAGTGGTATCTTCGTGATTTTTTTTTATCGAGCAAAGTTAGTTGTATTATGTTTTCACAACACTATGTTACTAGCATATATCCTGAAGAGTATCATATATTTTTCTAATTTTGTTAACTACAGTGAATCATATACTTTTACGCATTATAAAACTTGCGTTTTACGTCTGTTAGCCGCTTAAGCTAATAATTGCATCCTTATTTCACATTTACATTACAGAATGCGAACTACACAGGTCCACACAGATAAAAAATTACAACCATTACGAAGTAGACAGTACAAAGCGTCAGAAAATAACTCGATTTGCATAGAAAGCGTTGCTTTTCAAAATGCATATTCTTGTATGAATTACGGACCACATATTCTCCATATTATCCATTTTATGTGAACGTTTCACTTCATAATTTATATCGGAAATGTTGGAATCTCTTTGAGAGAGCAAATACGTAATACATTATTTAGAATGTAAATATTTTGTACTTTTGGTGCATTCAAATATTGAAGTTTAAAATTAAATGGGAAATTTGCTTCGGAAATTTGAGAACGAATTTGCTGCCTGTTTATAAATATGAATGCAGAATGCATTCATATTTATAAACAGGCAGCAATGAACTTAACTTTTAACATTTAATTGGTAAAGTTTTACCAACTTCAAATAAGTCACCGACAAAATTGGTCCTGGGGGCCAATTCTCGATTTTCGACATTTATCTCGAGTTCGAGTTCGTAAGTCTATCTCTATGTCTATCAAAAATATCTCTTTCTCTACCAAAAAAATTCGAATTGAGCAGAATTCCGTATTCTCAATCAAAATAGATATAAATGTCACGAAAATGTCGAATCGAGTGAAGCTATTGTTACCATTACGAAGAATCGCGCGTTCCGTTTTAGGTAGCTATGAGTGAATGAATGATTTTGTTTTAAAACGCTGACTAAACCTAATTATTTAAGTATAAAAGAAAGAAAGAAAGGAAGAAAAAGTATTTATTGGTTTCACAAACAAACAAGTAAACATAATTAGGAGAAACACTTAAAATTAGGACATAATAAAATTTATATATTAAATTTGAAAAAGTCCCGTGCAAAGCCAAAGTAAAACGAAACGTTTAGTGTAAAAATAATCAGTTTGACAGCTGACTGTCTGTCAGTGATTAATAAAATTATGAAGCAAACAATTATTTACCTTCGTTTTCAGGTCTATTTTAGTGGTATCCTGAATTCCTGAAACAGGAGCCAATAGATCTAAGTATTAGAACCCTTATTAAATATTTATTTAGTCTGAAGTTTTTAATGACTTCTGTTTCGCTCAAGTCGTAAATATCGACGGCAGGATAGCTGTTGTCGCCGTGTATTGGCCAGTTGCTCGCCACTTTCCAACAACTCCGAGATGAAAATGCTAATAAACTCGTCCATCTTTCAGTGGTTTCAAGTCCAATCGTAGGTACACAAATTACAGTCTGTCTGCGCGAACCTTCGCGCAGACAGACTCTTGTCGTTGACTCTTGTTTTCTTGAAACGACGACCTCGTCGTTTCAAGAAAACACAATGCACAAATCAAAGAGTATAAATCGAATTTCCAGTATGAGATGCCAAGCCGTATTTTATTTAAAAACTAAAGAAAAGAAAACACAGTGTACAATCCAAAACTCAACAAATTCACTCAGAAATGACGTATCTATATAATCGACATGACATCTCTACTGCTCAGAAGCACTCGACATGAACTCTAACGTTAGCCTTCGACAAATGTCGAATTCGACATCCCCAGAATAGCAACTTTTAAAATTTCTCGAAAAAATGACGTCATTAGAAATTTTTCTCGAGTTCGACACCATCTCTAAAACCGAGAATTGGCCCCCTGGTCTCGATTCCCGGGTAGGGAAAAATGTTATTTTATTATTTCTTCAGGAACTTTAGTAGCAGTCACGATGTCTGGGTTTGAGTCCCATTTGATGCAAAAGTCTCCCCCTAATTTATGGGACTTAAACCTATCTGGCGAAATGTAGCGTATTATCAGGTACACCAACCCTTCAGGATTATCAGGCATGATGTTGATGTTTTGCGCGTCAATGTCCTTTAACCTTTTGACCGCCACAGTCAAGTGAGACGACAAGCCAAAAAGTACCTTAAGTCGACAGACTTAAGGCACTTTTTTGCTTGTTCGGTTTGTCGTCTATGCGTGACTGTGGCGCTCAAATGTTAATCCGTTACAAAAACTGGCTCATATTTTTCAAAATGTAGGTACTATTTCTTACCTTCCAAAATATGAAAATCTGCAGTTCTACATCAAAATTGTTATAGCGTAGGCGTAAGAAAATGTATTCGTTTCGATGATCTAGCTAGGAGGATCAACGAATAATTTGTACGCCCTTTGCTTTGAATGTCTTCCCTCTGAATGATAGATTTGGTCACGTGCGACACTGAATCGAATGGACCCAAGTAGAAGGGTGTCCAAAACTGGACCTTAATTTGAAGATAGTGCCTGATGCTAATGTAATAGCAAAGTTAAGGAAGGTATTGATGCTATGTGAAATTTAACACCACAGGAGCTTAGACATTACTACATGTTATAAAACACAGTCCTCCACCGCGTCTGTCTGTTCGTGATAAACTAAATAATTACTGCACCGATTTTCATGCTGTTTTCACTAATGGGTAGAGTGGTTCTCGAGGAAGGTTTTAGTATATAATTTGACCGACATCCACGCGGGCGAAGCCGCGGGCATCAGCAAATAATAAATAAATGTATCACATGGAAGAAGAAGACAAGTCGTGCCGACCCCAGATAGATTGAGATAAGGGTAGGAAAATGATGATGATGAACGTCATAGATGAACGAAAAGAAAGGGAAGTCTAAAGATGGCTACAACAAGAGGTCTCTAGATGCCTTGTGCGTCAATCATTAGATACTTAGGCTGAGTTGTACCAAATAAGTAGTTAAAGTTAAGGTTTGTGTCAAAGAAGAAGGGGCAAAACGTCCCTACACTTGTAACACTTTCTACTATATATCAAATGAAAGAGCGTTAAAAGTACATCATTTTATTGTATGACAGTAAATGTGTAAATAATGGGAGAAAAAAGTTATTCACCGATAAAGATAGAAAAAAATTTTTTTTTTTTTTCATCGAACTTACTTGAGTGGGGTGTCTATTGATAGGTATTTTAAAATGAAACTGAGGTTTCTAAAACCATTTTTTCTCAAAGTCAATTGTTTGAAAGATAGACACTTCCAAAGTGCTAAAAGGTGTCCCCCAACCCCTCTAACTTTTAAAATAAGGGAGTGAAAAATCTAATAAAAATATATGCTCTAGATCGCAATAAAAACTTACAAATAAAATTAGTTTGACGAGATATAGTTAGCAGTTTTTGAGATAGAGAACATTCAAAAAACCGAAAATATAACTTTGTCATTCATACAAACACTATGAGAAACAAACTTATCACAAAGTGTGTATATCTGTTGCCGCTTTAACAACAAATAATACAAATTAAAGGGCAGACCCTACGACGATTACCATCGTCGTAGGGTCTGCCCGGATGTTTTTTTTTTAAACCCAGATTTTAGTCAGACTTGTACTGACTAAAAACCACCCATGTTCCTTCTTAGCCCTTTATGTCGAGGCCGCTCTATCTCTTTCGAACAACCCGCAGCCCCGACGGGCGTCGACCCTAGCGGGCCCCTTCCAAATTGCTGACATCTCTTTGAGGCGCGCGTGGAACACGAACTCGACGTCGACACGCCTGTCGTCCTCCTAAGACGGACGGCGCGGCGGCGAGCTAGCCCATTACTCACCGTCCTCAGGTCCGCGTCTATGGTTGTTGGAAGCCATCACGTGGCCCCCGACGCCCGGAGCGTCTCCCGCGGCGGCTGCGACGAGAGGTTCTCTTCCTCTCACGTTCTACCACCTCCTTCGCTAGTATCACTGCTTCGCAGAAGTAGGCGACGGTTTCCCATTCCCTCTCGCCCCGGACCATGGCTTGCACCAGAGCTTGGACGCGAGAGGTCACCGCCGCCAATCGCCGATCACGGCGGGGCTCCGCCCAAGCGGGGCAGACCTCCACGTTGTGCTCCACCGTATCCTCCGGCTGATCCTCGCAATAGTAGCATTCAGGTGTTTCCACCCGCCTGATTCGGTGCAGGTACCTCCCGAAACAACCGTGTCCGCTGAAGAGGGCGCCCGTGGTGCCTCTTTAGCCACTCCTCAATGAGCGGACTTACCGCCGCTATCGTGGCGTGCCCTATGGTACGGAACCTTACATGTACGAGTCCGACTAGGCAAAGTTTTAATCCAATTCATTTTTTTCCAATTATTCACAAGGTTACTGTGTGAATAATTGGGGAAAAAAGTTATTCACCGGTAAAGAATTGAATTTATTCTTTATTTTTTTACTAGTTAACGACCCGCTCCGGCTACGCACGGGTGCAATGTGCTACATATAAACCTTCCTCTTGAATCACTGTCTATTGCTGAAAACTGCCCCAAGCTAACTACACTCTGTGTTAGGATTGAACAAAATATAAGTTTTTTTTTTATATGTGCCACGATAAAATGCGGCCTCTCAGCAACACGGATCCGTCGATTCTGATTTCTTAGTCAGTCATTCTTGGACTTTAATTTAGACATACTTCTATGGTGTATACATCATAGAAGTATTCCATTTCCTCAATTCAAAAAAAATGAATTGGGTAAAAAAAACTTGCTAAGTGTGATTCGGACTCGCACATGAAAGGTTCTGCATCATCGTAGTAGGGAAGTCCCCTTTAATTTGTATTATTTGTTGTAAAAGCGGCAACATAAATACATATTTTGTGATAAGTTTGTTTTTCATGGTGTTTGTATGAATGACAAAGTTATATTTGCTATTTTTTAAATGAGCTATATCTCAAAAACTGCTGACTATATCTCGTTCAAACTAATTTCGGTTGTGAGTTTTCATTGCGATCTACAGCATATATTTTTATTAGATTTTTCACCTAGTTAGTTTAAAAGTTAGAGGGGGTCCCCGGGCACATTTTTGCACTTTGGAAGTGTCTATCTTTCAAACGATTGACTTTGAGAAGAAATGGTTTTAGTAACCTCAGTGTCATTTTAAAAGACCTATCAATAGACACCACACTCAAGCAGGTTCTACGAAAAAAAAAAATAAAAAAATTTCTTTCTTTATCGGTGAATAACTTTTTTCCCCCATTATTCACACATTTACTGTCATACAATAAAATGATGTATTTTTAACGCTCTTTCATTTGATATATAGGAGAAAGTGTTACAAGGAAAGGGACGGGGTCTATACAAAAATACCCATTCTTCTTTAACAGTACTTTAAGGGGTATAGCAAAATGTGTTGCACCAGCGAATTCATTATCTTTGTAAAAATGGGGTTGTAAGTCAAATGAGGCGTGATTTACCCCAATTCGATGCGGGTTACATGTTCAAATATGGCAATAATAAACAAAACCGTAAAAACTCGTTTCTATTGGTGTCAATAGTGACACTTCATTTAATTTATGTCAGTTCCGGCGTCTGTTAAATAAAATGAAATTTTTCGGATTCCGGTGAGCTATATATATATGAGAAAATAAAAACATGGACAAAATTTTTTTTGCAAACATTCAAACAAAGTAAGTACCTATTATATTTATTGCTTTGTAGCACGTATTATTTTTTGGTTGAACAATTAATTACCTACGATGAATATCCTTGTTACGACTTAAGCAATGCAATCGTATAGTCAGCCACCAAGCTACGTTTTTAGAGACTCGAAATCTTGGCAAGAAACATTCGTCGTTCCATGTGGAAAAACGATCGGCTCTAGGCAATCACACTTTTCTTTTCATCGCTTTCCTCATCAGAACTGGTTTCTGAGAGTATTTCTTGGAGCAGGGACATGATGTCTAAAGGTTATATTCAACGCGTTTGACAATTGACAGACAATTTAACACAAACTATAACACTAACCAGCGGAAAGTGAGCGGTTGCAGTTACGGTTAAAGTTATGACGTCATTTAACTATTTGTCAAATGGCGCAACTCATTGTTGGCCTAACCGATACTATAACTGAAGTTTCGATGTTTGTTTGATGTGTCATTTGACACAAACATTAACTTTAACTACTTCTTTGGTACAATTCAGCCTTAATCTTTTCTCAAAAGTCGGAATCGACTCCCAGTCTAAACGGTAGCGGAATACCAGTATTTTAGATGGAGCGACTGTCTATCTGACCTACACAACCCAGTTAGTACTGGATAATTCGATACCCCTTCTTAAAATTAAGCCCTAACAATTTACTTGTAAAATATTAGCTTTTGTCCGTAACTTCGCTCCCGTTTAGTATAGAAATAAACCCACGAGAACGTTTTAAATACTTACAATAACGTAGCTTTCCCATTCATCATCATTTATTTCAGCCGAAAGACGTCCACTGCTGGACAGGCCTGCCCCAGGTGTCGCCACATTGACCGGTCCCGTGCGTCTCGCAACCAGCTATACCATTAGCGAAGAATTTTCGGAATCGTATCAGTAGTTCCGAAGATGACCCACTTCATAGAAACTCATAAACAAATACCTCTTTATTATTATTATTAGTTTTTAAAAATATCAATTCATAAAAAAAACACTAAAAATTATCACTAAATATTTTTTTTCTAAAAATATCAACAATTTATGTATGAAATCCTTAAGGTCAGCAGACCTAAATAACTTAATAATACAATTTAATCTCATTTGTTGGCATGTAAAACGTGTATGTGTAGTATATAAAACAAATATTGGTGGCGTGGCTCAAAAGGCTGCTCAACGCAAGTAGGACTGAGCGGGACGTGTCTGCCGCATGTCAAACTGTGGGCCAAAATTGCAGAAAACTGGTGCCTTATCACAGTGAGGCGGGGTCGTGGCAGGCCACGCAGGAAATGGTGGGTCGAAATAGACAGGTTCCATCAGAACTGGAAAGAGGACGCACAATTTCGAGAGAAATGGAAGGAGTGGAGAGAGGCCTTTGCCCAGGAGTACGATAGAGCAGGCTAGAACAAAAAAAGTAATCTCATACCAAATCACAAACTTACAATTCCATATTATTATCATCTTAATCAAATCAGCTATTGCAAAACAACTTTGCAACATGTCTTCTTCTTTCTTCGTTCACCATTACTCGTCTCCTCATCAGACGACCATTAAACAGGAAAATTGACTGTTGAAAATGAATTAATTTTTTTTAACAATTTTTAATTTTTGTATTTTCTTTGCTGCTCATAGTGCCTCTAAGCGTATACCCCAACTCCTAAAAATCCGAAGAAGGAACATGGGTGGTTTTTAGTCAGTAGAAGTCTGACACTCCCTTTCGCTCTGCCCAAAAGCGGGGGCGGGGGGGGGGGGGGGATGATTTTTCACCAACAGGGAAAAAAAAAAGGTTTACACTTACACCACAAAAAAAACTTTTCTGACGTTTTGCATATCTGTCATATTGCGAACCTGACATTTTGCGAATCTGTCTTTTTGGGAACCTGTCATTTTGCGTTTCTGTCTTTTCGCGAACCTGTCATTTTGCGTTTCTGACCATTTGAGAAAAAAATCTCACACCAGACGATTTGCTAATCTGGCATTTTGCGTTTCTGACATTCTGCGCCTAAACCATCTCTTTTCTTGCCATATCTTTCTTCACGCAGTGTTTTGGTCTTCCACCCCCTCCAGACTCTTATGATTCATACTCAAAACTTTCCTCACGACATTTTCCCGATTCCTCCGCATCACATGCAACAACTTTATAAATTCTTAAATTCCCACGACCTACAACACTATTAAAACTTCTTACAAAAGCAAAGAATACAAAATCAATATTAAAACTCATTTATTCAAACTTGGCTGATAAACAGCACTTTTCGAACGTCAAAATTTACTTTACGTTACTTATTTACAAGAGACAGTCCCCCAAAACGCCCACCCTTCGACACTTCCTAGTGTTTTAGCTGGAAAGAAGAAGTGGCGGAACCAACTCCCCAGCAACACATCTGTCTGTTAGGTTAGGTTGGAAGAACCAGACTCGATACAATAGTAAGGTGCAAGTTAATGACTACAGACACAAATCAATAATTAAAAAGTATATTTAAATATAAAAATGAGACATAACATATCAGTAAACTAATCTTGGAGAAAGAACATAAATTAACAAACATTGTCTTGTGTTCAACTACAAAATGGCTTCCGTGTTAAAGGACCAACAGACTAATCTACTGCTGATAAGTGTTACAAATATAATACCCCACACGAGAGCTGACGTGGAAAATTTTTCACGTCGCACGACACTTGGGTATGAAATTGGATAGCAAACACAATTTGTACCGCGGTGAGATGAAAACGACAACACTTCACGTTTCGCAAATAAAAATGTATTGCAAAAATGGGAATTTAAAACGATGGATTTTCGGTTTAAGTAGGTGCTTATTATGGATCATTTGGTTTTGGGAGTTATGGTTTGTACTTTAATGTACATCAAAATTACACAGTGTTTTATATTACATCACGCCTGCAGGTTTAGGTTAGTTAATAGCTGTACCTAATATAAGGTAACACCCCATCACCAGCACAGGCACAAATCCAGACTCCGTGTCTGCCACTGAGAAATTCCTGATGGAAAAAACCCAATTGGGGTATAGCACTTTGCCCGACCCAAGAATCGAACCCAGGAACTCATGTTCAGCAGTGGTGGTTACAACTACTAGACCAACGAAGCAGTAACAAGTTCTTTTACAATATTCCTAAATCCTCCTTTGCTTATAGCGATTAATTCCACACAAGCTTAGATTGAAAGATCCCCACTACATAAAAATTACACTGGGTTTTCCAGAAATAAATTCTGTTATTTTCGGTTTGGTTATTTTCCAGCCGCTTAAATGGATAAAAAACCACTATGATCGGAGTTCAAAAAAAATAAAACGATGATGTGTCTCAATAAAGTTTCCATCATGACTATTAATTTTAAACCTACAAAAAATATATCTTTTAACTTCTTGCCTTCAAAGATAGGTCAATACCTGGCACTATTTATTTATTTTATCGTCATCAGATGATGCTGGCTAGGCAGATTGCCTAGCCTAGATCGGCTTCCAGCCTAACTAGATGCAGCTGAATACCGAACTGCTCACCACAACCAAGTTATGACTAGGTAATACCCTTGTTTGAGCTGGCTATCAGACTTTCGGGCCCCAGACTACATGTAGTGACAGTCAAAATGACAGTCAGTATCAAAGACTTGTGCTTTTCAAAGCACGGCGGAAACTCGGTATAAATGGATAGTCACCTATCATCGCACCGACAAAGACCGATAGGCAAGCGCGCTGTTAATATTTAGTCACGCGAGCTTCTAAAACTATTTATAATTTTATTATAATTATCTATAATTCAGACAGATTACCCTTTTATTATTTTGGTAGTATTTCTCAATATTCATGTTAGTATAATAAGTGTGTCTAAGAACTAATTATAGTGATTCTAAGTCAAAAACAAGACCAACAGGAACCCTGCGGGGCTGCGGGTTGTTCGAAAAACATACCGCTGCCTCGACACAAAGGGCTAAGAAGGAACATGGCTGGTTTTTAGTCAGTAGAAGTCTGACGCTCCCTACCACTCTGCCCAGAGCGGAGTCTTATTTTGATGATTTACCACACCAAAAACATAGAAGAAAGTCCAGCAGAAAATATACCTATCTGAATTCAATCTTATCATTCTCCCAATTCAGTTCATCGCAAAATCAAAACAGCACTCACAATACTAGACAATTTCGACCCATTCCGAATTTACATCCAGTCACTACTGCCAGAATATTTTGATAATGGCCGTTGAGGCAACTTCATTACAGAAGCTGTGAGCCACCACTAAATATCCCAATGTCTAGATAATTTGGGTCCTGAATTAGAAATTCTCTTGGTCAGTAACCGCTAGGGTCTGTTAAATACGTATTAGAATAGTGTTTATGGACGGTTCAGACCGTAGTAAATAATTTATTTTATTGAAAATATGAATTTTGGGTGTGAGCTATTTGTTTCTTGGTGTTAACCGCAATATTTTAAGTGGAATTTCGTGGATTCTGAACTGTATTTTGTGGGAAAACAAGGACGAGATATGTATTGTTACTTTGACTTTAATCTATCGATACAGAAAAGTGTACCGCCGTTTATAAGGTTACTGACGTAGCCCAAAGAATTGCCAGACTTAAGTGGCAATGGTCAGAGCACATTGCTTGCAGAACGGATGGCTGATGGGGCCGAATCGGAAGACGCTGCGTTGGATCGATGACCTGGTGAAGGTTGTGGAGATCCGTTGTTGGATACGAGACGCACGGGACCGGTCAACGTGACGACACTTGGAGGAGGCCTATGTCCAGCAGTGGACCTCTTTCGGCTAAAATGATGATGACGGCGGATTAGCAAAAGTGAATTTGTTCCAAGAAAGAACGAAGAGTGTCATTGTTGAAGATGGATCCTGTTTATCATTTAGCAATGAGCCCAGTAATTGCCCAGTAATTGGAAGTCATAATTGTAATCCAATAATACCTACATATAAGTCACATTCTACGTCACATTCATAAATGTCAAGTTTTAGGACTTATATAATACAGGTTGAAAACAATATATTATTACTTAACTGTTTATCAAGCATAAACAATATTTTGAAAGAGATGACTGTTACAAACATCTCTTTCATAATATTGTTAATTCTTTGGTTAGACAGGTGGTCTTATCGATATATTAAATTATTCTTGAAGAAGAAGAAGACCGATATTAACGATGTCTTTCAGATGAAAATAATTAGATAGGTACGTAAAATCACGCCCTTTTCCCATGGGGGTAGGTAGAAACCACGGAGCGCCATCTGCTACGATCCTTACATACAGTACTCCCTTTGCCTCGTCCACATTCATTGAATACATCTGGTCATTCACGCACGCCGGTTACTAGTACTACGCACCAGTCCTTTCTAACGAACGTCACCAATAAGATCAGAGAATGTCCTCTCTATAATATCTTTCACCGTAGGTATTTACACCGACAAATACTAACAGAAGAAAATGAACCAACAAAACTAAAGCTCAACGAAGCCTTAGACAGAGGCAATTGTACAAAAACAAATGCGGAAAATCCCCCATTACTACCCATGTAAAAACAAACAGGCTTATAATACCATGCAAGCACGGAAGCATAAAGACCAAATGTTCCTGTTTAGTCTCTCACTGAATCCCACTAGTAGCAATCAGATTAGTGTTCCCATTCTCAATGCGTATCCAAATGTCCATTACACTATGGGTATCCAATTGCAAAATGTTTTGCGAAGTCACTGAGAACTTCACCTATTTAAAGTACACCTCCACCAAGCAAGAATTGACCCTATCTTCAGAACTTTAAGGGTTGTGATAACCGCAATATAGGTATTCTATTTTTGTAGGTTGAATTGAGGTGAAAGTGGACTTTAAAAGTGGTGGTAATAAAGCTGATATCAGCATGTTTTGTCCGGCAGATAAGGAAAAGCTTTGATGTGCATTATAGTCGATCTTAAAGCTAACACGGTTGCAGTCAGTTACAATGAGAATTAGCTGGAACATCGCTTTAGAAGAGTGTTGTGTTGTGTATTACCGGTCAGTTTTAGTAGTTTAGCATAGCTGGATGAGATAAAGGCTTATTTATGTCTTTACCTTATAAGGCAGTCTAGCCTGACTCGTTCTGCCCAAAATGTTTGCCCTTTGTAATTTGTGGGTTAGAACCCAGACAGGTGCATTACTTTGTGTTATTTGTTTCATCACCACTGCTCTCAAAAAAGTGAAAGAAACTATCGTGAGGAAATCCGCATATCTTAGAACCAAAAAAATCGAAGAGATGTGACGTTTACTAACCCGCACTAGGCCCGCGTGGTGGATTATTATAATCCACCACGCGGGCCTAGTGCGGCCTCTCGTAGAGAGGAGGCCTGAGTCCCTGTAGTGGGAACATTATAGGCTGACGATGATGAAAATTTCCGAAAACCCAAAAGCCTGACCTCTGTCTTGCCTAACGGATATCCTACCCAGAATCTGAGTGATAGAGTTCTGTAAAGCAGTTGATTTATGTTAAATACTAGTATTTAGCTGAGTTTAATTAATACGACTCCTAATAAACCAGCAGTAGTTGCAGTAAATGCGAGGCAGATGAAGATAACTTCGTCATCATGACTCATTTAGCTGTATTTCATTGGTTTCCTATAATTTGACGGATATTAAACCGCTTTTTACAAACTAGTAATAGGTACATAAGAATAATAACTAGAGTAGATAAATTAATTAATGCGAAGTAATTACTTTAATTTATACTATAATATTTATACTTTTTATACTTTTAATTTTTGGTATTAATTAATCTAAAACAAATTGACGTAACCTGTTTAAAGATTTAGTTACTGGTTCGGAAGTAACTTACGGAAATAACAGCTAAAAATAAAAACCGGTGGTAATTCAAGTATTTATTTCCTGAACAAGTCCTGGAGGAGATCACATTTAAATGATAAGTCATGTTTATTTTGCAAATCTACAACAAAAGATGTTCTCTTTACTCAATTTTCTTATACACAATTTACCTACAGATATTTGAATAGCAAAAATAAAAATGGAACATTTCTTAAAAATATGACTGGATCGTTAGTCTAGTGGTCTTAAGTGCGACTGCTTAGCATAAGGTACTGTTTTCGATTCCCGGGTCGGGCCAACTGTTCTGCCGTCATAATGAAAAACGGCACAACTAACATTTTATAAATATGGAGAAAATCGACTTTAAAGTTTTTATTGGTTTTTGGCGAAAAATATTGACTTACACATTATTTTTCGAAAATAGATGAATTAAAATAAATTCAATAGCACGATTCTTATACAACTAATGAAATGTAAGTTATTATTTTATTACTATTTATTAAATAATCAACATTTTCCCTTTCAAAGTAACAAAAAAAATTAACTAAAGTTATTAATATTACGAATAAAGGGCATAACTAACCAATTGCGACTTTTCATTCTGACATTTTGGGAAAAAAATATGAAATATTACAATGAAAAGGCATATTAATAAAATGTGCCTTTTCATTTAAACAAAAAAAACTTTCTTAATATTCAATAGTTATTTATAAATTACTAGTGACCCGCCCCGGCTTCGCACGGGTGCTAAAAAGGTATTAAAACTTTCCTCTTCAATCACTCTATCTATTAAAAAAAAACCCGCATCAAAATCCTTAGCACAGTTTTAAAGATTTAAGCATGCATAGGGATAGACAGCGGGAAGTGACTTTGTTTTATACTATGTAGTGATTAGGGATAGCAGTAATAGAACTTATTAATTAGAAACAAACAGTGCTAATACTTAAACTCAATTACACTTTTTAGTTAGTTAGATACCTAAGGAAAGTAAAAATTAAATATTTTATTCTTTTTACTAATAGGTTGGACTAAATCTATAAAAAAAACGTTACTCTAAATCACAATATGAAAAATAAATCAAAATATTCTTAATTCTTAATAGAGGTAGTAATAGGAGCATACATTTTGGTTTTGAACCTTTATTAAGCTACTCTATATTTATTTATTTATTGTTCGTTTACAGGAAATAGCTTATACCCGTAATTTATTTTAATTTTATTTTTTTATTTGTAATGGGCTTACTCTTGACCTCAATCTTGCCCTAAGAGCAGAGATTAGGTCGACGATGGAACGAGCTTACCCAGAAGAAGCCTATTTACTCGCGACAATAGATTGGGGTTATATGAACTCGGGAAAACCGACGCAAATTAGCAAAGCGCTTTGTTCGAATGTGCAGCCCGTGGAGCTCCTGCGCACACTCTGAAATACAGTCTGTAGAAGACCGCAGACATGCAACTTTGCGGCGGTGGGCCAGGCTATGTAGCTTGGCAAACAGCTTATCGTCGCCAATATTAGCCTCCTGACTCTGCGCTCTACAGAGTCAAGCAAGTTTGGCAAGTTGGTATTTGGCTGAGCCATCCTAAAGGTGACAGCAATGCTCCATGCCGGACTGGACTTGAGTTTTATATAATACTGAAAGCTGTCCAGGCTTGTAGTACCGCTTAACCCTGTTTAAGATACCCAGCTATTTTGCCGCAGTTTGAGCTTTCGACTCAATGTAGGCACCGAAGTTCAGATTCGCGCTCAACTTCGTGCCAAGAAGCTTGAGACTGTCGGTAACTTGTACAGTCGCACTCCGGAAAGTAGGGGCCAGATTAAACGGACTCCTTTTAGCGGTGAATAGACACACTTGCGTTTTGGTGGCGTTAAAATCAACCAGATTCTCGTTACCCCACTAGGAGACAAGACTTAAGGTTGAATTCGTTCGCTCTACCATGGCCTCTCTCAATGAGCGTACTTCATCACCGCCGGCTTAGAAGTATAAGTATAAGTACGACGTGCTGGTGTCCGCAACTCCACGTTCGATGCTCGTATTTTGCGTGCGGGTGGGTCACCGCCGCCTTTTGCGCTGGATGTATAACTCTCCATGACAGTGCTGTCATCTGCGTACCCAACAATACCAGGAACAAGGAAGTCATTGATATGCAGCAGGAAAAGTGTCGCGGAGAGAACAGACCCCTGAGGAACTCCGGCATCAATAGCCATAAGAATAAGCGTGGAGTCGCTTCAACGTCGCAGGCACAACTGGCGCTTTTCAATCCAACCCTGCCCTCCTTTCCTCACCCTTAATCGTAAATAATTTAAAGAAAAGGCACAACTGGTTATTTATGCCTTTTATACGTAAATTAATTGAGACATGCATGGATCATTAATTAAGTAGATAGGGCACATCTGGCATTTGAGCCTTTTCTTTGTGTTATGTTGGTTCTTTATGTTAGGTGTGCCTTTTCAAAGGAATTTTTAGTTAAAATCTGTATGAAGAAATAGTCACATCTACGTATATGTGCCTTTTCAATATATTGGTAAATAAATGTGCCTTTGCATTCTACAAAACATGAATATTAGTGTCATTTGTGCCTTTTGAGCCTACTGTATCTCCGAATTCCTTGAAGATAAAATTCTACGAAAAATTGAGCAGATGCGCCTTTTTTTTCTGATTCTAAATATGTCTATAACTCATTTTTTTTCAAAATTTTTCTTACGACGGCAGTGTTATTGGGGTTTTCCATCAGGAATTTCTCAGTAGCAACTACGGAGTCTACATTTGTGCCCCGGTGATGTCAATAGGTTCGCCCCCTATTACATGGTTAGAAAGCCCCACGACCCTTAGGCACACCTCTACCTAACCCTTCAAATAGTAGCCTATCAGAATCCAGGGTTCAAGGATCCGGGTCAAGGCACTTGATAGAGGAACCTCCACACAATATACGCTGTGACGTCACTATTCTATGAGATAAACATAAGAATAACTAACCTAGTAGCCTCTAATGTTTCCACTGCTGGGATTCCGGCCTCTTCTCCCTCATGAAATGGGTTGTTATTCACTACCAGGGCCCAGTGCGTGTTGGTAGATGTCACTTTGAATTTCTAGTTCTAATGCATGCCAGTTTCCTCACGCTGTTTTAATTCACCGTTTCGAGAGCAGTGATGATGAAATAATTACACATAGTAATGCAGGCCTGCTTGGGTTCAAACTCACGACTTACTGTTAGTAAGTCGGGGGCGCCACCGCTGGGCCACCGCTGCTCTTTATGATAAACGGCATCTATTAGCCAATCTATCATACTCAAGATAATTAGCGACGCTTCGGCAACTGCAGTTTGTCAATTAATTAGTAGGTACATAATAGGTAATAAGTCTCCATATTAATTAGGTGACGGTAAGGTAATAAATATACATTCCTGCTTTAAGATGATACTGAAATTTCTTAAAGAGTAAAATTTTATTTGTTAATATTATAAGTCAAATTAAGTACGGAAACTATGTAATACATTTATAATTAGCATTTATAGGCCCTAATCTACATTGACCGACAACTTTGGCAATATTGCCAATGCTGCTGGCAATTTTGGTATTTTACTGGCAATATGCCCACCAGGCATCACTAGTCTAGAGCGGTCCATTTTTCGGAATGAACTAAAACACCACCCCTCTGTATCGACGGCATCGTGCCGTGTATCGTGCGTGACACATTACGTTACGATGTCGTGTTTTTTTTACGATGCTCATCGTAGATTTCCACGACGCGACGTCGTATCGTGAAACGACGCCGCATCGTTGTACGACGCGACGTCGTATCGTGTTTATGTGAGCCCTTACCCCTATAACTTATATAAATATATTTTTAACTTACATTATAATAACAAACTCATAAAAATTACTTCTTGTTTTCCACAGTAATTAAGTGAATATTTTAATTATTGTTTTTGTTTTTTAGAACTTTTCTTAGATCAAGATCTTTTAAATTATACCTACTTCTGTCATCCATATTCAAGTTTGCTTTAAGAACAACAGATAAGTAAATAGGTGTTAATAACACGTAACTCAACATTTCATCATGTCTGTAATCCCAGAGGGGGCACTATTATTTTATGCTGTACCTCTGCCTCAGAGGTACAGCATAAAATAATTAAATAGTGCACCTACATGTCGCCGTTATTGGCCCTTTTATGCTTCAGTCCCATGTGATAGGGGCCGATGAAGACGAAACGAGATGAATTATTTATTTATTTTAAGAGATGATTTAAAAATATTAATAAATTGATACAAGTCTGTATCTGTCCTACTACTTGACCAAGGCTTCTTCTCATACAGTAATAAGTAAAATATAGTCAGTCAGTCAGTCGGTAATTAAAAATAGACTCGCGGAACTAGTATAACAACTAAGTAGGTACTTAAAATAGTTTAACCTTTTCAAACTCGAAGAATGCTGGTTCCAAATGGAAAATATCAGTGGATATGTATAAAAATAAAACAAGTGATCTATGATGTTTGCGGGGATTGTTCCCAAAGTATTCCTTACTAATATGAAGATAATAATCTCTTACATTCATTCCCAAGTTACTCCAAGGAATTATTATTAATTAAAAATACTTCTACCATACCTATTCATAGATACTTGGTAAAATCAGGTACCTACATATTTAAATTAGTTTGTTGATTAAAGTGTGTTAGAGTACTTTGGAAACATTTTAATATTTTCATAGAGTAGGCCTATGTCCAGCAGTGGACGTCTTTCGGCTGAAATGATGATGATGATGATAGAGTAGAAAGAATAATTAACCTAATTAAAAATATAATATTTTTCAGTAGTAGTTTGGGAACTCATAATGGAGTACTTTGGGAATAAACCGTTTGTGGGGACAAACGATGGGACACTTGATATCTTTCCTGCCTGTACTACTCGGTCACATTAACTTAACGCTTGGCGTTGTCACAATAATGTCAAAAACAATATACAACAACAGAAAACTAGCCAAATTATCGACGCGCGCATTCCAGAGATGCGTCAAGTTAATGTGACCGTGAGTAGGTACTATTGCATAAACATTACAGGAACTATTGCCTCGTTGGAGTCGTGGTCGCTAGCGCGAATGCTGAGCATGGCATCATGAGTTTGATATCAGAGATGGGCAAAAAAGTACTACCAGTATTGGTTTTTCCATAAGATTTTTTTCAATAGATGCCCGAAGTTTGAAAGATGGCGGTATGATAAGCCGAAATTAAGCCTTTAGTCCTGCACCTGATCCTTCCTGTCGTGTCTGATTACCGTCTGTAAAGAAACAGAGAGTGTGCCTGTGTCTGTGTCTGCGCACACACTTGTGCACCATAATAATAATTATTTCCACCATGATTAGCCGCTGTGATAATTACAAACAGTCAGGAGGACTATATACCTATTCCTCACAGGAAGTGCTATTTGTGCCAAACTCGTCACCAATGGTCTCACTTAATTTTATTTGTCATCGACACACTAAGAAGAAGTAAAGTGAAGATTATCATGAGTAGGTACAGTGGTACACAGCAAAAACCAATATGCACGTGATTATCACAATGTGATGGAAAAACCCTCCGCAATGAGGAAGACCGTTAAAATGTAATCATAGATAGTGCGACATTACCTAGGTCTAGGTTAAGTACAAACTCACATTACCTGAACGTATACATACCATATGATACAGGTAAACACACTATACATGACATATCTTTTTTTTTGAGGGTAGGAAACCATCAAATGACTCGTACCGCTCTGGGCGGAGCGGAAGGGAGTATCAGACTTCTACTGGCTAAAAACCACCCATGTTCCTTCTTAGACCTTTGTGTCCGAGGCCGCGGTATCTCTTTTGAACAACCCGCAGCCCGGGAGGCTTTGGCTTTTGCGGGCCCCAATAATATTGCTGACATCTCTTTAAGAACGCGCCGTCGACACGGCCTGTCGTCGTCATAAGACCCGCGCCTACGGTGGCCGGAAGTCCGGAGCGTCTCCCGCGGCCGCTGGGACGAGTGGTTCTCTCCCTCTCACACACATGACATAACTGCACACTCACACACAGATTGAGGTACGCCGCGGTGAAGGTGATGTGATGCTCTGATCTTGTTTTCGGGGCGAACATGGTAGAGAAGGATAGAAAAGTTTAGAAGGGAAGGTCATAACCCAGCAGTGACAAAGAATGTGGGCTAGCAAATTTAAAAAAAGGCTGAATTTTCAGCCAGTAAAGATGCTAGGAACCTGCTGTGCTAGCGCCATTACTTTCCCAGTTCCTATCCCCATTATACTTTACCTGAATCATTTCGTTCCCACTGCTAAGACACAAGCATCCTCTGTGTGAAAACTGAATGGACTACCAGTCTACAATCCATCACGCAGGTTCTGTATTTTTTGGTTCTAGGGCAAATTGGTATTGAATTTTCCAACAGGAGTTTCACATAAGCAGCCATGGAGTCCGGATTGGTGTCTGGTAGATAGCAATAGGTTTCGTATTTGTATTTGTACTACATATCTGCCTAACCCATCAGGCATTTACAGGCGTGACGTTCAATTCCTCTGAATTACAAAAATTTGCATTATTATTGTTAATTTACAAATAACTTCACTCAATATTTACAAAACTCGAATCAAAACCTCTCATTATCGACACCCCTAAATGAATAGTTCCGATACATAATTCGCTAAGTCCACCCGTACTCATCGAGTACAATGGCTGCTGAGATGTGAGATCAATTGCTAATCGCCGGACAATAGGGCCGTTTCTGACCTCAGCTCTGGCCATAACCGTAGAGTAAGGGTATTGCTACAGAAGAGACAGTAGAGTCTTGTTTTACAGCTTTTTTTTAAAAACATAGATTTGAAAAATTGTTCAACACAATGTGGAAGGGACATTATCATAATCACTAATCAATCATTCACATCAGATCATCATCATTCATATTTTTTTGTAATTTTGTAAGCACGTCATACAATGTATCTGCGAAACATAAATATTTTTTCTCTCTTTCTGAACCCACCCACAAAAAAAAATCCCACTGTTACTTTTTTTTTTATTTTATGATTCTAATACGTTTTTTTTTAATAAAAAAGCTATTGTATATTGTATAATACAATGTGCAAATCAACACCCGTGAAGAGAACGTGCGTCACTGTCATATCAGTGTGTCGCTCAATGTCATCAACGTATGTTAAAATCGGTGTATTTGATAATTGCATAGCACATAATTATGTGAGAACTATCTACCCAGTAAAAAGCTGCATTCTGTTATCTTTTTTCTGACTCGAATTTGTCCTGCACGCGTGGTATGGCGATTCTATCTCTATTCTTCCCAGAATCGACAAAACTCTTTCTACTTTTTATTCTACTTGACTTTGTCTTCTGCCTGAGACGCAACCCGTAGACTCAAGTTTCTTCGCAGACATAGGAATTCTTTCCATTGTAACAGGGAAGTAGCTAGTGATCTAAATATTCTATGAATCCTACGATTACATTGCATTCAACAGACGTACAAAGAAGATCAGCGCTGTTCTGTGGGTCCCCATAAGTGGCAACCTTCTTGTTGCAGTCACGACGTGCAACTTTATTTTTATCATCCCTGCTTGTTATATTTTTAATATTTGTAATGCGTTGTATGTGTAGTGCTTTTTGTGCTCGTTATGTTTCTGCGACAAATAGGTAAATATTTTTTCTTTCTTTCTTTTCTTTATGTCCTTTCTGCAATTTTCTTACTCTACGCTTCTGGTCCGGTCATAACTCACAAACGGCACGCCCTACCGGCAAGGGTCATTCTTGGTAGTGAATCGTGTCCGCTATATCTATGTTTATGTATCTCCTATTGTTTTGGTGTTACGTCTATAGTTTCTGCAATTGATGGGGTTTGCTTTGATATCGTAAAACGTGGTTGGAGCTGTGGAATGGCGATTGTTTATAATAGGGGATCCGACTGACTCAAAAAAAAATGATTTTGTTTAGTCTGTCAGTAGGATTATCGAAAATTATTGGATACGTGTTTTAGTTTTGTCAAATTAATAAAATTAAATGACGAAAATGAAACGTGTCAAAGATCATCAGTGGACGCTTGTGACGTCACTTTCTTGTAAAAAATGTCATGCAATGCAGTATAACGTGACTCATTTTTTGATTACGTGCAAAAAGAAATACCTACATGTCCCTTATTTTTTGGAAATCTATCAGACGGACTATTTTTTTTTGTTAAATAACCTTACTGTACACGCCACGGTTTGTTTTTACCCGTCAACGATAGGGTTATGTATGATTTTAGCTGTATTTGTATGTTTGATTCTATTTTAATATGTCACCGTAGCGTCCTCAATACTGAGTTGATTTTGACGAATGACTATTGTAATGGTCAATTGTTTCGATATTATGGTCCAGGTGACATAGCCTAAATATCTAACCGACTTCCAAATTGAGTATGTCCGTAAAAAACTATTAAATAAAATAAAGGGATAAGCCTATTACCGTGGCATCTGAGGTTAACAATGTAAAATAAATGCATGAAGAGGACAACTAATCAATAACACCAAAAAGAGAAAAATAAACTTAAGAAGAAAAATCTGCTTCTGAAGTCGGTGACTTTTGTTTGTTTGACTTCATGTTTTTGCCACCGACTTTAGAAGCTGATTTTTTTTCTTAAGTTTATTTTTCTCTTTTTGGTGTTTTTGAAGTCGGTTGTTTTTTTTGCAAAAAAGTTTTTTTATTTTTTCATTTTTAGTTGTAATAAGCACCTCTACAAATATTTACTATGCATTTAACATTCAACCAAGAAACCTAAAACTTAACCTTCAAGATTCAACTATTTTTGCTTTCAACTCTTAACCGTTGAGGAGTGGTACTATACTCCTCAACGGTTAATGCGAATACTTGAATAGCGTCAGAAAAAGCACGAAACACGTAATACGTGTCTATGAAATTCATATATAACAACTAAAAAAAATGTGTATTCTACACATCTGCATACCCCCTCAGAGCATACAGGCGTGATGTTACGTCATGATAATGTATATTCAATAAACATTCAAGCGATTCCAGCAATTACGACAGATTTGCCGTCTATTTTTCACCATATAAAATGGGACCACCTCAGGAGTATACTCTTTCAAATAAAAAAAGAATCTTGAGAATCGGTCCACAAATGGGGGAGAAATCAGGTAACATACATAAAAAAAAAAAAAATACATACACACGAACATAATAATAACCTCCTCCTTTCGGTTCGGTCGGAAGTCGGTTAAAAATGGTCGGTGTCCAAAATAAACTAAATCAAATAAACAAAAGTCACAAACGTCAGAAGCCGAAGTTGATTTTCACTTTTTGTGATTTTAATCGGTTTTGTTTTTTTTTATACGAATAAAATGAATATGAAAGATACTGCATCCTAAAAAAAATAGAAGTTGTTGTCTTGTTTTGATGTAGTCTCGTTTGGTATACCAAATGAAAACGGAGCCTTTTTCTGAACAAGCTTTTTCCTGAAAATCTAGTTCGAGTTTTAGGAGTATCTCACGATAAAAAATATGTACACAGAATTCAAAAATTTCAATATTCTTGCGAGATCCATCGAGATACAGTGAAACCTGGTTAAGTGAGACCTCCAAGGGACCTGAAAATTTGTCTCACATATAGAGGTATTCCACTTACCCAGTGTCTCAGATATTCAAATCTGTCGCATGGGACCTAAGCATGAGTTCCAGTTATAGAGGTTTCTCACTTATCCGGGTCCCAGTTAACCAAGTTTCATCACTGTGTATACAGTGGGAAAGCGACACTGTCTGAGTGTCAAAGTCTAGTTGTTATGCCAGGGCCTGGGGCCTGCAGTCTCTACACTAAATATCGTTAAAAATCTGTCGCAAAGTCGTATCGATGTCAAATTTCGTTATTAGATTTTCAGCTTTATTTCAACAGCATAAGATTGAAAATCTATTAAAGAAATTTAACATCGATACGACTTTGCGACAGATTTTTAACGATATTTAGTGTAGAGACGGCAGCCCTTACGATTTTAAGACTTAGCGACATTCGTACCCTGCAGTCTCTAAGTCAATAAATCGTAAACTTTCTTTAATAGATTTTCAACCTTATGCTGTTGAAATAAAGCTGAAAATCTATTATAGAAAGTTTGCAAATCTATTAAAGAAAGTTTACGATTTAACGACTTAGCGACATTCGTAGCGTCGTTATTAGTGTACGGCAATCTCTACAGAGATAACGACAAAATCGCTAACTTTCAATCCTTAATTACTAACGCTACCGAAAGCGCCAAACTAGTAGCCTAATTCTGGGCCGACACAATTTAGATTGCCATCGACACGCTAAGAAGAAGAACGAATAAATTCGGTTGCAATAATGATGCTTGCAAGTAAAGCAAGTCTCTACATCCAAGATGCGTTTCTCTCAAGCATCATTATTGCAACCGAATTTATTCGTTGGTAATTAGCAATCGAAAGTTAGCGATTTTGTCGTTATCTCTGTAGAGATTGCCGTACACTAATAACGACGCTACGAATGTCGCTAAGTCGTTAAATCGTAAACTTTCTTTAATAGATTTGCAATCTTACGCTGTTGAAATAAAGCTGAAAATCTATTATAGAAATTTGACATCGATACGACTTTGCGTTAGATTTTTAACGATATTTAGTGTAGAGACTGCAGGGGCTGCAGTCTCTACACTAACAACGACGCTACGAATGTCGTTAAGTCGAAAAATCGTAAACTTTCTTTAATAGATTTTCAGCTTTATTTCAACAGCATAAGGTTCAAAATCTGTTAAAGAAAGTTTACGATTTTACGAGTTAGCGACATTCGTAGCGTCGTTATTAGTGTAGAGACTGCAGGCCCTGGCCCAGCTACACTAATAACGACGCTACGAATGTCGTTAAGTCGAAAAATCGTAAACTTTCTTTAATAGATTTTCGTCTTTATTTCAACAGCATAAGGTTGAAATTCTATTAAAGAAAGTTTACGATTTTTCGACTTAACGACATTCGTAGCGTCGTTATTAGTGTAGAGACTGCCTGCCCTGTGGTCTCGACTAAAATATAGTAAGGTAGAGCGTTACGATGATGTAGGATCGTGTGACGAGATCCAACTGGCCGGCGGGCGCGAAGGACCACTGTTTGAGTGTCAAGCACCAGTATCACAATAAAATAAATGGTTATCACGTATTTAGTCCATCATCGTCATCGAGAAACTTTTTTTTTTTTTTTTTTTGACGATTGGCAATGACTCCTCCCGCTCTGGGCGGAGCGATAAAGAAAGGTCAGACTTCTTCTGACTAAAAACCACCCAAGTTCCTTCTTAGCTCTATGTGTCAGGGGCCATGGTATCTCTTTCGAATTACCCGCAGCCCCGGTGGGTCCTTGGTGTTCCTTTTCTTAAGGATAAACAAGCCAACGGCACGAACTAGTTGGTGGGCGGGGCTAAAATGCATGCTATTTCATCCGACATCACGAGCGAAATGCATAGAGCGAAAGAGACACAACTAAAACGAGCGCGCGAAATTTTCTATGCAGACCTTTGGTATATTTTGGTTTCATGAAAAATCTATTGAATGTATCTGTTCAAAATCAAATTATTTAATTTTTTTAATAACTAATCTATGTCCGTATGGTTTCACTTTTTTCTTTTTCATACTATATACGTTACTTATTTACGCCCAAAGATGAGTTAAAATCAGTGCTAAAATATGAAAGTTTTGACGTTCATAACTTCCAAATCAATATTTTTTTTCCAATTCTGCTTCCATACAGACCTAGATAATGATAAGACCAGTAGATACAATTTTTAATTTTGAACCTACACCGTCAAACAGAGGAGTAATCACCTTCATAAGTTTGTATGGAAGAATGACTGGCTTGTTCAACCTTAAAGTAAAGTGAGAAGATTTTATTTATTTATTCAATAACACATACATTTGTTTTAACAGGTAAGAACCAAGCTAACAAAAGTAGTCATAAATTGCTAAAATTCCAGTCCCAAATATCGGGTCTGGGTAGAAACACAGTTATACAGTGGACAAAATACTAAGTGTTTCCAAAGAACAAGAAAATAAGAAATAATAATTCATATCCTGGACATACAGACCTCCGTAGGAACTATTTTTTAAAAATAAAACCGTTTATTAACAATCTCTCCTTTACTGACGACTAAAAAAAAACGCTGAAGCGAAGAAAAACAATACGACTTACGAGTATTAGGTAGTACCTACTACACTGTGTTGTTTTTCTTCACAAAGCGCCTTTTAATAGTACGCGAGTATGCGAGACGTTTATCCATCCGATGCGAGCTTGCGAGCGAGGATGGATATAAAGTAGAGAGTAAATGGGTTTTATGGACGAGTTTTACACTCTACTTTTCACTTCGATTGCGAGGAAATGCAACAGCAACTTGTAAATATTGTAAAAATAATTATGGTTTCCACCAATTAACTTTTTTTTCAGTAGGAAACGTGACATAACACCTGACTTATGTCGTTACTCATACTGCTCAGTTATAAAAACATTTTGAGCAAGCCTATTGCTATCAACCAATGTAATTAGGAGTAAGCCCATTCCCATCAAATGATGTAATTAGGAGCAAGCCTATTACCATCAACCAACCTAATTAAGAGCAAGCCTATTGCCATCAAGCGATTCGGGTAATTGGGGGAAGCCTATTCCCATCAACTTTCCTTGTATTCGTAATGAAAAGCAGTAATCCCTTGTTCTTAGAATACTAGCGAAACGAATTAAATTAAAGAGGTTATTCTATGAAGTTGAAGTTGTTCCTGTGGTTGTTGGGCCGATTACCTGTGCCCGATTACCTTGGTCTTCGACGAAGATTTTACTTTATGCTCTGGAGCATAAAACGCGACTTTATGTCGCCTACGCACGACATAAATACGAATTTTAGAGCGAGAGAAGTGAAATAGTAGATTGTACACCAAGTGCATAAAACGCACCATTTTGCGCGAGACGTTTATCCATCCGATGCGAGCTTGCGAGCGAGGATGGTTAGAAAGTAGAGAGCAAAATGGGTTTTATGGACGAGTTTTACACTCTACTTTTCACTTCGATTGCGAGGAAATGAAACAGCAACTTATAAATATTGTAAAAATAATTAAGGTTCCCGCCAATTAACTTTATTTTTTTTCAGTAGGAAACTTGACATAACACCTGACTTATGTCGTTACTCATACTGCTCAGTTAATAAAACATTTTGAGCAAGCCTATTGCCATCAACCAATGTAATTAGAAGCAAGCCTATTGCCATCAACTGATGTAATTGGGACAAAGTCTATTGTCATCAACCAATGTAATTAGGAGCAAGCCTATTGCCATCAACTGATGTAATTAGGGACAAGCCTATTGCCATCAACCGATGTAATTAGGAAAAGCCTATTGCCATCAACCAATCTTATTAGGAGCAAGCGTACTGCCATCAACCGATGTAATTAGGAGCAAGCCTATTGCCATCCACTGATTTAGGTAATTGAGAGCAAGCCTATTGCCATCAATCAATGTAATTAAGAGTAAGCCTATTGCCATCAAGCGATTTAGGTAATTGGGGGAAGCCTATTCCCATTGCATCAACTTTCCTTGTATTCGTAATGAAAAGCAGTAATCCCTTGTTCTTAGAATACTAACGGAACGAATTAAGAGGTTATTCTATGAAGTTGAAGTTGTTCGTGTGGCTGTTGGGCCGATTACCTGTGCCGATTACCTTGGTCTTCGACGAAGATTTTACTTTATGCTCTAGAGCATAAAACGCGACTTTATGTCGCCTACGCACGACATAAAGACGAATTTTAGAGCGAAAGAAGTGAAAATATATTGTTCTACTCTTATGTTGATGTTATCATTTCAGCCGAAAGACGTCAACTGCTAGCCTCCTAGTCCAGTGAAATTAGAGTTTCACCTCGGAATTTGAGATACCCAGCTACAAACTTGTATAAAGTTGTATTTTGACATCCTAAACGTTGCCTCAAAATTTACATATGGTAGGATGTCCGCATCTATTAAAAATCTAAGGTCACAAAAATCGTTTTTTTGCAAATTTTATAACTTTAAGACTAATATACAACAACACGTTGTATATTAGTCCTCGTGGCTGTTCCGATGTACAGTAATAATGAGCAAAAACCAGCACAATTCATAACTTGTTATGAAATACCCACAAGTTGCTACGTACCTAATACATTCAGATCCCAGCGTTACCTGGCCCCTGGTATAATGAAGAAGATGGCAATTTGGTGTGAGAATAGGGGTCAAGTAAAGCTGGTCACTGACGGTACTTGTAACACAAAGCCAGCAGATTATCGTATTAATAGAGAATCGTTACAAAAACATAATGATAACTTAATGAGATTAAAAATAGACTATCGACAAAAACGAGTTGTGAACTTAAAAAATTCTTTACACAGGTGTTTTGATGTTATTTTGGTTGAAACTGATAGAGTGACTTATTCCGAACCCACTTTTATAAATACACGAAATCTTATTTTTCTATACTAACCGATATAATAGGGATTATTCCTGACTAAAAAAAAATATGATTCTGTTTAGTCCATCAGTCGAAATATATTGGATACGTGTATTTTGATTTATTAAATTAAAATACATCATGAGTGAAATTACGTTTTAATTACGTGAAAAAATAAAAAATACCTAGGTATCCAATATTCTTTGGAAATCTATCTGACAGACTAATTAGTTTTATTTTGTCAACTACCCTATTTAGTAACTATCCTGGGCAAAACCATCGCTCTTCTTCTTCTTCAACCTATGACCACCCAAATCAAATACTGATATCCGTCTGCATCTGGTTGGGCTGGAAGTCGACGACCCCAACATATTTAGGAAAAGGTTACGCAGATAGCAGATAGTATGGTGTTAAAAGCTTTTTTGCAAAAAAAAAAAACAACCGACTTCAAAAACACCAAAAAGTGAAAAATAAACTTCAGAAGAAAATTCTGCTTCTGAAGTCGGTGACATTTGTTTGTTTCATTTCGTTTTTTTGGCACCGACTTCAGAAGCAGAATTTTCTTCTGAAGTTTATTTTTCACTTTTTGGTGTTTCTGAAGTCGGTTGTTTTTTTTTTCAAAAAAGTTTTTTATTTTTTCATTTTTAGTTTTAATATCTTATAGAAATATTTACTTAATACATTCGAAATTCGACTAAGAAACCTAACATTCGACAAAAACACGAAACACGTAATACGTGCCTATGAAATTTGAGGGTTGCCCTCGAGTTCTCTGGGATTCCATCACCAGGTCCTGGTTTCCATATCATAGCACCACCCATAAAATATCTCCTTCACTATACAAAAAGAATCATCAAAATTGGTTCATAAACGACGAAGTTGTTCGCGAACACATATAAACGAAAAATGTTCATAAATTAAGAAAAATGTTCATAAAATGAATAGTACTGGGCGAAACTTTAGGTACTACATTTTTATGGGACCAAATGGCAACTATTCCGCATCGAACTAAAAAAAAAATCATGTAAATCGGATCATAAATCGCAGCGTCATCGGTGTACATACATAGAAAAAAAAAAAACATACCAATTGAATTGAGAACCTCCTCCTTTTGGGAAGTCGGTTAAAAATCGGATTTGTTTTCACAGTAAACAACAAACGCATACACCTTCTCCATTTCGTCGTGGGTAAAAATAAAGGTACTGTTGCTATTTTACAAAAAAAAAAAAACGTCTTATAACTCAAAAGGTAAATATCAAATCTAATTCGAACCAAGTCCCATTGAAAGTTTTTTTGAAAATTACAAAAGCATGTTGCCAATATATAGTCTCGGACTAAAATTAGTATAGAATAGTTATAATAAAATAGAATTTATTTATTTTCAGGTAACAAAGACCTATAGATAAATACCTTAACCTAAATATACATACTAATAATACAGTTCGTGTTAGTAAATAATAACCTGAAAACTGAATTAGCATCACTCAACTGCATTACTTGTGCACTTCTTCTTAGCGTGTCGATGACAATTTAAATTGAGTCTGCCCAAAATTTAGCGACGAGTTTGGCATTTCCAATTCCAATTTTTTTTTTTTTTTTTTAAAACGTTGCCCCACACTAGGAATTTCTCCTGTATCGTGGGTGCGTTTACAAACATTTAAACTCACTTACACAAACAAACAACTAAAACAAATTCCAATCATTAGCTCCTGTGATGTGCAAGTAGCTGGACAGGCAGGACACGAAGTCAAGTGTATCATCGTCTGTGGGGCAACACCACATTTGCAGTCCAGGGCAGAGTCATCTATATGACTTTCCACTTGAACAGGTTTTCCTTGCTTCGACCGACCTGTTTTCGGAGTCTATTTAAGGACTTGTGCACTACTCGTATGTCACTGAGCGTTCATGTGACACTTGCCCGCGGAAGCGACAGAACACCCCCTGCGGCCAAAAGAAGACTATCGACATAATTATGAATAAACGGAACGAATCTATAAGGGATCAGTTTTTATCATTCGGCTACGAAACCCTTAAAGTTAGAGACACACGCGATCTCGTATTGCAAGCTGTTTTTTTGTTGCGTCCTTTTGTACTTATTTAGGTATATTTTTTTTATCCATGTAAATGTGTTTTATGTCATTTTGTATGCACCATATCCTTGCGACACATTTGAGGTCGTAAAAGAGGCGTATTGCAAGGTTTTCATTGACAGGCAAACCCGTTGATCCGCACAAACGTAACTATAAAAAAGTGTTAAAAACAATAAGATACTCACCACAATACCACATCACTACCACCATACCACCATTATCACTATCTCAAATCCAGTTGAAAACCAGCGTCGTCACTAGCTGCTCGACAGTATGCTGAACTGGGCCTATTTGGCGCAGCCGTGAGTCACACAATATTATTATTTTTCAGTTTACATTTTTTTATTTTATGTTGTGTGCACCATGACTGTGACAAATAAATATCTTTTCTTTCTTTCAAATACCTAGCGCAATTTCACATGCTCTAATAAACATAATAAGTGGTCATCTCTAGCGCCTGTTTGTCCATCGCTCGCGGATCTATTTTTTGTTTAAATGTAGATTAAAAACTCTTTGCGTCGTGATTTTTATTACTTTTTGTCTACCATAAAAAAACATGGGGCTCCCATAATACCGGTATATCAATGGGAAACCTTCCGCAATTACCGTGCTTCGATCAATGATCTCATTTTGTTGTTATTATCAATAGATACGTACGTATAAACGTTTAAGGTTTTTACGCCATTCGAACTGAATGTCTCATCAACAACTGACTTTAGGAAAGAAACCATTTCAGGAACCTCGAAGCTGGACAGCTTAGGGTGCCTATGGACA
Organism: Diarsia dahlii; assembly: GCA_949775195.1. NCBI lineage: Eukaryota > Metazoa > Arthropoda > Insecta > Lepidoptera > Noctuidae > Diarsia > Diarsia dahlii. The sequence goes on along the minus strand of OX459210.1, from coordinate 4,088,384 downwards.
TAGGACACAGTTATTGTGGTAATTTTTTTTTACTACTTTACATTGAGTGCCACCTCTATTTTTCATAACTTCACGTCACTTTTGAGTCACACTTTATAAAATACTCTTTCAATAGTCAGGGAGATGGTGCGATAGTCACAGAGTAAAATGACTGTGACATACGGACGGACAGACAGACGGACAGGATGAATCTATAACGGTTCCGTTTTTTGCCATTTACAACGGAACCCTAACTAAATACACTCGAGAGCAATGAATAAAAAATGAATAAAAAATACAATTTATTGCATTAACCTATCATTTTTAGTTTCCGAGATTTTTAACATTCTTTAAGTGACCCGGGTCACTTAAAAAATGTTAAAAATCTCGGAAACTAAAAATGATAGGTTAATGCAATAAATTGTATTTAATAGACAATGTAATACTCCTTATATGAAGGTATTAAAACTTCTTAGTTATTGTAAAGTTATATCATAAAAAAATCAAATTTGAAAAAGGGCCACTTTCGAAGATGGAACTACGTAATTACAGCATTTGGTTTTGCATTTGTTTGTAATCTGTCATTTATGTGGGTACATAACCATGTTGATAGTGCTCTATATTCATTACTCAAGCTGAAATTATGTCGCTTACGCCTGAAGAATGCACCAGAATACTTACAATGCTGGAAACCGGCCGAAGTCAGCGCGATACAGCCAGGACTGTCGGTGTGTCGCTGTCAACAGTACAAAGAGTTCTCCGACGTTACGAAGAAACTGGTTCTAACCTACGCAGACCAGGAACGGGCAGAACCAGGTGTACCACAGCACGAGAAGACCGATACTTGGTGAACACCATGCTTCGAAATCGCTTTCTCACAGGAACTGAACTCACAAATCAGTTTCGACGCCTCGGAGGAAGTAACCCAAGTGCATGGACAGTAAGACGTCGGCTTGCTGAATCTAACTTAAAACCCCTTAGACCTGCAAACGGCCCTAAACTGGAGCGTGGGCATCGTATTTCAAGACTAAGATATGCCCAGAGCCACGTAAATTGGAGTATTGAAGATTGGTCAAAAGTTATGTTCTCCGACGAATCAAAATTTATGCTCTACAAGCACGATGGAAGACACAGAGTGTATCGAAGACCAGGGGAAAGATTCAAGCAAGCATGCATCGAAGAAAAAGTAGCCTACGGTGGTGGGTCTGTACTTGTGTGGGCCGGAATTTCTTCTGAAAGTCGCACAGAGCTGGTGATCATAGAAAACGGCTCTTTAACTAGCGAAAGATATGTGGAAGAAATCCTCAATGATCACGTTGGTCCATTTATGGTCAATTTAGGTGAGGATGCTATATTTATGCATGACAATGCCCGACCTCATACAGGTAGGATTGTGAATGACTACCTTCAAGAGATGAACATTACTCGTATGGAGTGGCCAGCGCGCAGCCCGGATATCAACCCGATCGAGCATGCTTGGGACGAGCTAGGCAGATGCGTAAAACAACGAAACCCTCCCCCAATCACGCTTCGTGAGCTCAAAATTGCTCTCACAGAAGAATGGGAGAATATTCCCCAAAATCGTATAAGAAACTTGGTGTACAGCATGCCAAACCGCGTAAACGCAGTAATGGAAGCATGAGGAGGCTATACGAAGTATTAAAATTCAAGAAAATCGTAATAAAGTTCAAAAATTTCATGTTTCCTATTTTTGTTTTAAGGAGAGATCAGCAGTTTTTTTCTTTATGTAATTTTGTGTTAATAAAATGTATGGTGACTCATATTTTTTTTACTTTCATTTAAGGAGTATTACATTGTCTATTAAATACAATTTATTGCATTAACCTATCATTTTTAGTTTCCGAGATTTTTAACATTCTTTAAGTGACCCGGATTCATTGCTCTCGAGTGTATATTATATGCCTTCCGCGTGTGTTTCAGACTTAAACATGTTATTTTTAAAGTCACAAAGCTATTTATAATTATAAGGTTCAAGGCTATACAACCTTTTCTACCGGTTCACCAAAACGTTGAACTCGTATTCTAAAATTAGAACGGCGAAACTCTTATTTTGGGTGGTCAGTTTAAAAGTACACGCAGTAACAGTGTTTTTGATTTGGACCTTCTTTTGGATACCGTATAAAATGCTACCGATGATGGTAGTTTGGATTTTAGGATTACTTGCAGTTGCCTGAGACTTTGATTGCGTGGAACTGTTGATGTGGGTGTGTTTTATAAAAAAAACATTATATTGTGCTATACAAGATAATAATCTAAATCTGTGTCAAGTTTTATCCTGATCCGTTTAGCTGTTCTATCGGGATTGAGTATTAAACATCAATCCATTCTTTAAAGGAAGTAAAAGTACCTATAACGAAGTCGAAAAGCACTGGTTCTCTCCAACACTGCAATGTTTTTTTTGTTCTAAACCATATCTGGAAACCCCCCCTAGTTACGGAGATATTAGGGGTCAAGGTTCCATAATTTTCACAGCAATTTTTTTTTAATACTAGTTTTAAATTAATATTTTATTTTGCGGTTAGAAAAATGTGTCATTAATACTTAGAAGAAACGGTATTACCTACATTTACGGAACAAAAACTGCAGAGGACTATTCCAGTTCGCGTTGAGCCGGTTTTATGTATGGAATATTTTGTGTTTTTGCATTCATTTGGGTAATTACCATATCAGGTTTTTTGTTATTAATATTTTTTGTGGCTTCCGGAAAAATTGGAGCCGTTTCTGAAGTCGGGTTTGTAAAAACTAATAAGTTGTTATTGTGATGTAGAAAAACTTCCTGAACTGCCATGACTTTTTTGAATGATGTTTTCAGAGCCTCTTCTTCTTCTTAGCGTGTCGATGGCAAAACTTCACTAAATAAATAAAATACCTAAATTTGGCAGCCTCATAGTAGAGACATTTTGTGAAATAGTAATTTTATCTATAAACATCATGTCTCTAATGTCCGAAAGTTAAGGCAGAAGTATACCTAATAGTACACCAACACTCACATTAGACCAGTTATGTTTTAAGAGCTTATACTACCTCAAACGCAAGTTTTATAATGCTTAGAAGTATATGATTCACTACAGTAATCAAAAGCAGAAAAATATATGATATTCTTCAGGATATATGCCAGTGACATAGTGTTGTGAAAACATAATACTAATTTTGCTTGACAGAAAAAAATCGCGAAAATACCTCTAAAAATTTCCTTTAACGAGTAAAAACCATACTAAAATACATGTCATCGTTCTGATTTTTTTTGCCAAATAATTTAACAAGCAACATACTAAAATCATAGTGTTTTACTTTTTAGTCCAATCAATAGTTTTTTTGTAAATCGCAAAATACCACTAATTTCGCACTATTCGGCCGCAGCGAAAGACGTAACAACCGCTTTGTAGTGCGAGCTGATTAGAACTTTATTCTAACAGTATTTCAAGAGAAGTTTGAACCACCACAAATAGGGTTGCTAATCTGAGGTAGCATACCTCTTAAGGTTGATGTTCCAGGGTAGCCCGTGAAATTCAAATTTTCTTACGTTTTTAGCGATTTGCAGGCCAGTGCTAGGTTGTATGTTAGTGAAAATATACACTGAAAAAAATAATGAGTTGAATCAACATTTATTCAACCTATTTTTTGTGTTAATATAGAACCTACATAGAAGATTTGTTGAATCAAACAAACTGAAATTGTTACTTATAATAATAATAATAATAATAATAATAATAATATTCCACAACTATCACACAACGCCATCTAGTCCCAAGCTAAGCAGAGCTTGTGTTATGGGTACTAGACAACTGATAAACATACTTATATATTTCTAAATACATACATATTATAGATAAATTAAAGATTATAAAAGGTAAATTTGCAAATAGTTGAATCAATTTTGTAAAGACTAAGTTCATTTGCTGATTCCACTAAACATTATGTTGACATTACCGAATTATTAGTTAAATTGACCGCTATGCGATTAGACATGAAAAAATATGTTAGCTTAACCCATTTTTTTGGTTGTAACAACAATTAGATTTTAACTTTTTTTAATTTGTTACATTGAATGTAGTACTACGGTTGTCACAACGTAATTTATTGTTGACTCAACTGTTAAGGAATCAACATTCAGAAATTCAACTATTAGTTTTTTCAGTGTAGTTCGCGGGTGTAAGACGTATGCAGTTACAGAATTATAATAAACCCTCCAAGTTCATGTAACTTTCAAGAATGACTTTTAGATGAAATACTCATTCTTGAAAGTTACATGAACTTGGAGGGTTGTAATAATGATTTTGATGATTAACATACAACCTAGCACTGGCCTGCAAATCGCTAAAAACGTAAGAAAATTTGAATTTCGCGGGCTACCCTGGAACATCCACCTTAAGTCCCATGTAATAGTGCGCGAGTCTACTGCCGTCAATCGGGCGCAAATCCGGATAACAGATAGGTATTTTATTATAATACTAGCTGACCCACGCAACTTCGTCTGCGTCATATAAATATAGCTATAACCTTTCTCGATATACCTATCGACTATCCGACATTATTTAAGCTAAATCGTAACAAACAAAAATCCATTCAAAAATCTTATCTTTCCTCTTTATTAAAATAGTTTAGATGGTTTAGATTTTAGATTAGCTTGGATTATATTAAAGTGTGAATTACTATAGGTATCTTTTACTGTTTTATATACTATAACAATCTGTACTTGTAAACATTATGATGCAGTAAGTATTTTGACTTAGAATTTCCCGGAGGCCAGCCAGAATCCCCCGTAGGCCGTACCTACATTGCGACGCGCGAATTATTTTGCCGCACGGATGTTTTTACATTGCGATATCTTCTAAGATATTTGTTTAAACTGTATAGAGTAAAGGGCACAAATATTTTATATTAAATTTCCGTTCTAACAAACACATTTATTTAGATATAGATTAATACCATATGGGTTAAATAAGCTTCGCAAAAAATAATTCTTTTTAACCTAACAGTTTAACAGTAAAAAAAGATTACAGTGAGTCAATCTTAAAAGATAGATATATGCTGTCGCGGACTTTTTTTTAGAACTTTTAAAGAGGAACAATTCCTTCATAGATGATATTTGCGTAACTTGAACCGTTTTCGCAGCGCACGCAGCGGAAGCTCTCAAAAAGGAAATACCCTTTCCCGTTTTTGTAACATTTTTCATTTATGCTCCGCTCCTATTAGCCGTAGCGTGATGTTATATAGCCTATAGCCTTCCTCGATAAATGGACTATCCAACACAAAAAGAATTTTTCAATTCCAACCAGCAGTTCCTGAGTTTACCGCGTTCAAACAAACAAACAAACAAACAAACAAACTCTTCAGCTTTATAATATTAGTATAGATTAAGAGCAATTTCGCAGTAGTAGCCGTCTACTGAGAAATATCCCTTATCTTAATTCATTAACCGCAAACAACAAAGGTTTAACAAAAATTGCTGATAATATTAATAGCCTCGTTGGTCAAGTGGTCAAAACCGCAACTGATGAGCTCAAGGTCCTGGGTTAGATTCCGGGTGTTAAATATAGTGAATTTGGTATTAACTATTGGGAAAATTGATCAGGGATCATGCAGGTATTTCAAGTACACTTATTATCTACATTTAAAACTTAAATTATTTGGAACTACGACACGAGTAGAAGGAAAATGATGCCTGGGAAGGTATCATTTTGGTTTGGCTAGACTCTAGAACAAAAAACAATTATTTGCTTCGTTAATGGTATTTTAACACCCTTTATGTGATATCAAAAACTTTTACAAAACTTTTGGATTTAGATGTTGATGTTGTGACGCAAACCAATAAAAATTTCTTACCTAAAAATAACTTCCAGGACGATCGCACCAAAAAGAAACAAACAACAAAATGCATGACGTCAACAGACCCTCTACACTGCAAAACGCATTTTTTTACCGTTAGTTACCTTATTACGAGGATGGATCATTTTGCAAACTCAGTTTAATAACTGAATATTTGACTTCAAACTTCTTCTTTTTTCCGGTGGTTAGTGTCTAAGCCGGTTTACAGTTTTTTTTATGCCGCCCATGGACCTCTGACTTGACTTTACATGACGTTGAGAAATCTTTTTCTTTTCTTTATTTATATTTTTTTTTTTTTAAATATAACTCAGGCTTACTAATTTGGTTTCCTCGGGATGTTTTCTTTTATCAAAGAAAGTGATAATTACACATTACGGATATGAATCCGAAAAATTAGAGTTTTGGGTCCGAATTCGAGACCTATGACTTCGCAAGTTATCACTGCTACGAGATAGACATAAGATTGTGTGAATCAAAATGGAATCGGAGTGGTTGGCCTTCCCGGGGGTCTCTTGTGAACAAGTTGTTCAAACCGGAACAACCCGAATGTGCCGGTTTGAACAACTTGTTCACAAGAGAAACCGCGGACTCAACATAAAGGGCTAAGATGGAACATGGGTGGGTTTTAGTTCTGTCTGACACTCTCTTTCGCTCTTCCCAAGAGCGGCAGCGGGAGCGGAGCGGGGTTATTTAATTATTTTCCAACCGCCAAAAAAAAACAAGTGGTTGGTCTTCCCCGTCGGGGCTGCGGATTGTTCTAAAAAGATACCGCGGCCTCAGCACAAGGGCTAAGAAGAAGCATGGGTGATTTTTAGTCAGTAGAAGTATGACACTCCCTTCCGCTCTGCCCAGAGTAGGAGGGGTTATTTGATGATTTCCTTCCTCCCAAAACAAAGGCTTGTATGGCATCTTATTTGTGAGGAAGTGTAACCAGACAGCAAAAAAACACGACTGCTTGGTATCAGTTTTTTTTTGCTAAAAAAAAACTGACCTTCAACTCAAGATAATTTTGACTTTTTAGTTTACTATTTAGTAGTTTTGGCTAGTTATATTTTATGATGATTTTAACAATTTTACTATTTAGCTACACCTAACTTTAGTTTAATAAGTATGACCCGAAGTTGACTGAGATCAATAATAATAAAATATATCAATCGTTCACTTGACATTTTAAAACGCAAGGGAAATTTTTTATTGTTGATTACTTTTTTAGATTTAAGTATAAATATCTTCATTTTAAAAATATAATAATAATATGTACTCATTCTAAAGATTAAGTTGTAATTTTTTTTTTTTTTGGGAAGTTATTAGAATATTAGAATAATTTGTTATTAGAACAATTTATTGTTTAAAAATTACAGTCATTTCGTTGATTCCTGAAACTCACACTAGGATTCCCTGTGTCGATGTCGTGAGTTTCAGGCTCCTTCGTTCCGATTACATAATTGTGACACACATAGTACATACCTTACATTAAGTTATCGGTTAAAATAAGTTAGGACTATCTTATCCATAAATAAAATATAATCTAATGTAACAAAATGTATTATCTAATAATCCAAAAGAAAGCCCTTATTTCACTAAAACCTATTTTTTTAAGTCGAGAATCTATTCTCAGCCCCATAACTAAACTCCTTATCTATTCTACATTACTCAGACCTTGCTTAACATACGCTGCACCTGTATGGTCTAGTGTCATGTAGTCGAAACTGAATATAATAAGCTAATGGGACAAACCTGCGAAACCATTCCCAACTCTGGAAGCCGATTCCAATATGGGCGGATGATGACTTAGTCCGTAGAGGCGACCATTGTACATTGTAGAGAATTACTTTTACACCTTTTCGTGATAAAAGTGTTATTTACCTTAATGAAAAAAACTTGTAATCCTTCTATATTTTCCCTGTTATCTCACTCACTTTCAATGAACAGTAAGGAAATAAAATTATAACTCTAGATTAGGTACACTATGGGCAGGAAATGCCATTATATTATTTTGAATGTCTTTCCTCGTAGTTTGGCATTTTGAAAAACAAAATAATATTTTGAGTTTTGGGATTTTTTTGGTCAAGGATGTTAAAAACTTGAAAAACGAGGGAAGTTTTGATTCGATGCATTCCTTGATGATTCCTAGTGTGGTCTATACACCAATTAGATACATTATTAAAATACTAGTATTGTGAAACATAGAACAAGAAACAACAAAAACAAGATATTTTTCGTTTTACTTTTTTAACAAGGATAAAAACTCAAAAATGTAAATATGATTTTGAATTCGCGATACGGATATGGCCAGATATTTGATTCGAAAATAATATAATAATTATGTTCATACATTTATAACATGTTCGTCTTTTATTTATTTTTGTTAAATTAATTTTATGATTTCTAGACATATTATGCAGGCATTTGCATAATCAAGAGTTCAAGACATTTTGCACTTTGGTATTCTTTTAGCCAAACGAAAATATGGTCACCGACATAGCTCGCAGAATATGCAAGTTGAAGTGGCAATGGGCAGGCCACATCGCTCGAAGAACAGACAACCGATGGGGAAGAAAGGTTCTCGAGAGGCGACCACGAACCGGAAGATGCAGTGTTGGCAGGACTCTCACCAGGTGGACCGACGACATCGTGAGAGTCGCGGGCAACCGGTGGATGCAAACGGCAGGCTGCCGATCTTTGCGGCGTTCTATGGGGGAGGCCTTTGTCCAGCAGTGGACGTCTAATGGCTGATGATGATGATGATGATGCAAGATTTTCAGATTTATCAGAGTGTGTTAATTTTAAACTACAGACTTCTTTTGATTTCAACATCAATAACAAGAATAGATAATTATGCCTAATAATCTTGAATAACATTATAAAACAGTAGTCATTTCAAAAATGTAGGTACCTATGAGGGCTCATAGCGTGACGAAAAATCTGCAATTTTGAATAATTAAAACGTTTTAATTATATCATAAGCCACGTCAAGTGTGAAACGCATAATTTTATGTTTTTTGTCGTAGTTTGTATGAATTTAAATACCTATTAATAAGCATTGTGGTGGATCATTATAGCTCAGTGTATAAGGCGTCACTTTTCGAGTAGGTATTACAATATGAGTTCATTTCCGGGGTTGTAGCAATATGATTTTCCTCAATTCATATTATTATGTTAGTTACCAAACTTAAGTGGCAGTGGGCAGGGCACATTGCCTGCAGAACGCGTGGCCGATGGAGCCGAAATATTCTGAAGTGGCGACCGTGTGCTGGAAGACATTGTGGGGCCGATGACCTCGTGAAGATTGCGGGGATCCGCTGGATGGTGCCAAAACTTGGGGGAGGCCTTTATCCAGCAGTGGACGTCTCCGGCTGAAATTATGATGATGCTGACAGGTTATCTACCTACCTTTAAGTGGTATAAAGTAACATAATTTAGAAAAACTCAAATTAGCATCAAAAACATGATGTCATTTTATCCAAAAAAACACCAAAAAGTGAAAAATAAACTTCAGAAGAAAAATCTGCTTCTGAAGTCGGTGACATTTGTTTATTCCATTTCGTTTTTTTGCCACCGACTTCAGAAGCAGATTTTTCTTCTGAAGTTTATTTTTCACTTTTTGGTGTTTTTGAAGTCAGTTGTTTTTTTTTTTGCAAAAAAGTTTTTAATTTTTTAATTTTTAGTTTTAATATCCTATAGAAATATTTACTATACATTTAACATTCGACTAAGAAACCTAACATTCGACAAAAAAACACGAAACACGTAATACGTGCCTATGAAATTTGAGGGTTGCCCTCGAGTTCTCTGGGATTCAATCACCAGGTCCTGGTTTCCATATCTTAATACCACTCTTAAAATATCTCCTTCACAATAAAAAAAGAATCATCGAAATTGGTTCATAAACGACGAAGTTATTCGCGAACACAAATTAACGAAAAATGTTCATAATTTTTTTTTTTTTTTATATAGTATATTATTTATTGTAATAAAAGACTATAATAAATATATAAACTAAACTAACCTAAAAAAAAATAACTACAAAAGGGCATCGAAAAACTCCTCCTCAACGCTGTCAGCAGGTAAAGTACCCAAGAGACTGGCAGCGTTGCCGCGTTGTATGGCAACACTTATCCTCTGGCCAAAGAAAAAGCCAGCCCTTGGGTCGGAGGAAGCGTCAACAAGGCGTTTTGAAATCTCCTTAAAAAGGCTGTGTGCACTAGGACCCCACGGCCCTAAAGTTTCAACCCCAAACGGCTCGAAAATATAGTTTCCACAAAGGTTACTATATTTACGCCGCTTGAGGTTCTCCGCAGCCGCAGCGGCAGCGCCAGCACAACACGAAGAGCTTGGAAGATGCGATGGCGCAAGAGTATCGACGCAAGTTGCGTCCCATACTAAAGGCCTTCCCATCTTCCAAGGAAACAACGACATGCCGTCCGGTCTTTTGCCATCGTCGCGTGCCAAGCCATTTGGCTCTAAGACAGCAGGGACGCCGATGGTAACAAGAGCTCGTCGGATGATGTCGTTTATGTTTGCGTGTCGCGCAAAACGACCCGCACTTCGACTGCAGGACAGGCCATGGTGTCCGAGGTTGCTGACAGCTTCACCACATTGACAGCGATGAGGAGTGCAGCATACGGCACCAAGACGTAAAGCAGCAAAAATTAAGAAAAATCTTCATAAAATGAAAAGTACTGGGCCAAACTATACTAAATTTTTATGGGACCAAATGGAAACTATTCCGCATCAAACTAAAAAAGAATCACGTAAATCGGATCATAAATCGCGAAAAAAAAAAAAAAACATACCAATCGAATTGAGAACCTCCTCCTTTTGGGAAGTCGGTTAAAAAGATGAGTAAAAATTGCATTTGCGTGTTTTAATTTTTTTCATTGACCGCTAAAGCTTTTTTATTTCCTTAATTCAAGACTTTTTAAATAATTTACCTAGTCTATTTATTGTAGTAAGTATAATGGTTGTTTTTACTTCTCATTCATCATCATCATCATCATTTCAGCCAAAAGACGTCCACTGCTGGACATAGGCCTCCCCCAGGCATTTTTGGGGGGGTTTGCCATAATCGCCACGCTTGGCAGGCGGGTTGGCGATCGCAGTATGGTTGTTACAAAGACACAGAGAACGCTGCTGCCCATTCTCTGGTACTTCTCATTAAAACTTTTTAAATAATTATAAATATTTTTTCTCGTAGAAAAAACAGACTTCATCTTTTTTTTTTAGATCAACTGTGTGAAGTAAAGTTGAGCCTAGGTTTTTCAGTTTTTATTGGAATCATCGTTTTTTATGTTCTGTGGAATCATCAGTAAAGATAATTTTCGGAACATAAATAGGTACCAAAATACAACATCCCATATACATACCCGAAGGGTAAGGCAGATGTTTCCTATAGTAATCCACTACAATAGAAGGTGTCGTATCACCCCAAGAGATTTTCTCACCAGGTATTCTGCCAGCTAATGTGCTGGGCATTGAATACTTTTTAGAGCCACATAGAAGAATTAAATAAAAATAATTTTCTCGAAGGTAACACGCGCTCCTAAAGTCAAACTTATGATTATTTTCAGAGCATGATTTCATAAACTAAACATGAGTACTAAGTTCAACGATTGAGCTTATGGGGGAGTAGTGCTAACTACTCCCCCATAAGCAAAACTTATGGGGGAGGACTGAAAATCTCTTTAGACGCAGCGTCTCGTATAATAGGGTATTTCACCAAAAAAATCTAATTAGTCCGTCAGATAGATTTCCAAAAAATAATGGACACGTATTTTTTCTTTTTTCACGTAAACAAAAAATAAAGACGATACAGTGCTTCGAAAAGTCGTGTCAAGTCGTGTGACGTCACAAGGATAGTACTTTTTTACCCACAAAGTGACGTGAAAAACCCCCACTCGTGATCTTTGACAGGTTTCATCTTCGTCAATTTTTATTAATTTGAGAAAACAAAAAACACGTATCCGATATTTTTCGATAATCTAACAGACGGACTAATTAGATTTTTTTGGTAAAATACCCTATTACGGTCAAACTGCACTTCAGGTAAGTCTGTTTAACCTTCAATTTATTCACAAAAAGTTTCAATTTATTTTATGTTTTTTGTATTTATGTAGGTACCGCAAATTAGGGATGTTTACTGACTTTAAAAAAATATGATTCTAATTAGTCCGTCTGTTAGATTATCGAAAAATATTGGATACGTATTTTTTGTGTTATCAAATCAATAAGAAATGACGAAGATAAAACGCGGCAAAGATTTGGGTGGGAGGTTGTGACGTCACTGCTCGCTAAGAAATGTCATACTAATGTCTTAGAATATGACGTCACACGAGTTTTCAAAGCACTGTATCGTCTTCATTGTTTGTTTACGTGAAAAAAGAAAAAATATGTGCTCAATATTTTTTGTAAATCTATCTGACGGACTAATTAGATTTTTTTTGTTAACATCCCTATTCATGAAAACCAGTTAAGTCAAAAATAATATTAGTTCTAGTACTTACTCGTACCAACACACAGATAAGTAAAATAATTATGAAAATTGCTTTGTTTTTCAACTGTTTTACCAACATCAGGTGCGCCGCGAAACATGGAACCCTTAATTTGACGGCACGGTTGGTGCAGTGGCTGAGAGATTGGACTGCTGCGCTGCGTGTCGCGGGTTCGATCCCCGCACGGAACAAATATTTGTATGGCCTACAAATAGTTGTTTCGGGTCTGGGTATTTGTGTATGTGAGTTTAAATGTTTGTGAACGCACCCACGATACAGGAGAAATTCCTAGTGTGGGGCAACGTTTTTTTTAAAAAGAAAAAAAAAATCTTAATTTACGTAACTTTTTGATATAGTTGACTATCGACAGTTTTCATTTTCCATTTACCTCCTTTTTTAAATCCGTGAACAAACAAGCTAGAAGCTTTGCTAATCTCGAAGTTTTGAAAAGAAACATGGAACTAGGCGTCTTAACGGATTGCTTACCCGTGGATTGTGTTAAAAGATTTAAAAAAAATGGTAAACTGAGACTTGCAGTTTTTTTTTTTTTAATTTTTCGGACAGACAGACGGACAGGACGAATCTGTTAGAGTTCCATTTGGGTACGGAACCCTAAAACGTGGGCCTGCAAATGATCACGAGGAAGACCTTGGTGAGACTCAAACATATTATACACCAAGGGAAGGTGGGCTTTTACTTGAGCACCTGAGCCGTATTTCATCCAGGGCAGACAATATTATGAAACTAGACCAGACCAGACCTTAATTACTTCGCACTAACAAGCTCCTGTCACATAATATCATCACACTAAACCTACATTTCACCAGTTATGTTTAAGTCCCATGTAATACGGGCCAATTCTATTGCTACCTACCATCCGGACAATTCGAGGATACTACTGAGAAATTCCTGATGGAAAAATCAATAACAATTTTCCCGACCCAGGAATCGAAACCAAGACAGCAGTCGCGATCCACGACCACTACAATAACGAAGCACAACATCTTCTGTCACAATTTAAAAGATCCGGCTCGAAGGACCAAATCGTAACTTATACTTTCTAAAACGTAATTATCTACTAGCAAATATGTATAATTGACAAATGAGTCTTTGTGTAAAAAAAGGAGTAAAAATAACTGCGGAGAAAAACTGGGTTTCCTCCAAGTTTTTCTTGATTTTCCACACTTCTTTTAAAAGGTTTTTTGTACACGTCAACATAAAGCTGATTAATTAGTGTTTCTTTATAAAGTAACTGGTATAAAATCATAACAGGTACATGTACAAACAACATCGTTACGGAAACATGTGCTAATTAGCCTTTGTTTTTTTTAATTCTTTGTTTGAATTTAAGTTCAGTAAAACAAGAACCGTATTAGTGTTCTTTTTGATCAAATGTTAAATGCATTTTTTTTATTTTGGCGTAAAGTCTTTAAAATGTCACCGAACAACTTTGAAACCAGTAAGAAAAATTAACTATTAGAATTGGCTTGCAGTCTAACCTGATGGATGCAACTGAATACCAGTATTTTATACTAGCTTTTGCCAGCGGCTTCGCCCGCGTGAAAATGACGATTTTCCATACAAACTTTCATCCCCTATTTAAATCCCTTAGGGGTTGAATTTCGAAAAATCCTTCCTTATTGCACAGAGGTTCCCTTTATAGTGTAGACAAGGGTCTACACTATAAAGGGAACCTCTGTGCAAAATTTCAGCTTTCTAGGTCCAAGAGTTTGGGCTGGGCGTTGATGAGTCAGTCAGTCAGTCAGGACTTCTCTTTTTATTTATATAGATAGATAGATAGATAGATGGAGCGACTGACGTTACGAATGTTATTTTGTGATGTTAAACTATGGACTTTAAACATAACCAGGGTAAACGGTATAGCTCAGCCTAATCCTTAGGAAAAATAGGCGTGACGTTATGTCTTGTATTATAATTATTGTCTTGTTTTAATCGGTCAGGAAAAATATACTTATCTTACATCAAAACTAAATAAGTATTCAAATGTAATGTCAAAAACATGTTTTGCTAAAATTAGATGTGCTTAACTTAGATGTTGTCGCAAAAAATGGGCGCCAGACTGGGTCACTCTTGTTGTGATTCATTAAGTAACGCTTAAAAACAAAATGTATGTTTATTTGGAAATAATTATAGTACACTAGCTGATGCCCGCGGCTTCGCCCGCGTGGATACTGTAAAAACAATCCTTGATGCGGATTATATACCATCCTAAAATTTCAGCTCGATCGGTGCAGAACTTTTAGAGTTTTTGAAGCGTACACAAACCAACATAACATTTTTATATAGATAGAAGATTTTGATACAAATGCGAAAAGTTTGTAATTGCACTCGAGGCGGATTGATAAGGTCGAGAAGCGCAATGACAAATTCCCACGTGTATCAAACGACGTTTTTCAATACACTTTCGAAGAAATTAACTATTATAACGATAAGTATTTTTGGCATCAATTTTTAAGTGAATATGATTTAATTTGCTTATTTCCGCGGTTTGATTTCGCCAGGTTGAAGAAAAAGCAAAGGTATCCCGTCGGGGCTGCGGGTTGTTCGAAAGAGATACCGCGGCCTCGACACAAAGGGCTAAGAAGGAACATGAGTGGTTTTTAGTCAGTAGAATTCTGACATTCCCTTCCGCTCTGCCCAGAGTGGGGGGGTTGTTTGATGATTTCCCTCATCCCAAAAAAAAAAAGTTATGAAGCCGCTAAACATTTAGATAAAAATTTAATTATGTTTAAATTAGGAACACAAATAAATAGTAACTTGTTCACAAAAGTAAATATTTGTTTAAAATAATCATGTTTTAAATACAATTATAAATTATTTATAAATACAATTTAATTATTCAAAAATTATTTATGCTGTAAAGACGCAAATCAAAAAGACGTTTTTTTTTTAATTTCCTTAGTTATAATCGATTTGGACTTAGTATGAGGTATATTTCTGTATCTGTGATAATTTTGTATACCGCACTAATTGGTTGTGGAAAAAAAAATGCACGCCGAACGCGTGCATTTTTTTGCGGTATTGCATGTCAAAAATACTTTACTAGTATGCACAGCAATAGTCTTCTTTAGAGCGTCCATATTTTTATTTTTCAAAACGTTTCCTCGAAAACTGGCTTTTATTGCGCTTTTAACATATTATTGCGGTTTAATATGCATTGTATTATTATTGCATATTAGTGGTTTGTATTTAATTTCCACAGATAACTATAAACTAACTTCAACGTCGACGTCTTTTAATTCCTATAGATAATCGGCAGTGATTGCTTTTTTTTTATCTCAATAAAGTAGCACGCATATTAATATAATAATAGCCTTTACGATGTAAATATTTTTGAATATTTTAATTGTGTTTATAAATAGAATACCATAAATAAACTAAACTATGAATAAATTATAATAATTATATATTTGTGATCTAAATAAAAAAATATTAGAATTTTCAATTTTCGATATTACTCGAATTTGCAACTTCGTACATTACTTCTCCTGCGAAAACAAAGTGCGGAAGAAAAGGAAATTAAGTCATACTTTCTTAATAATTTATGACATAAACCCTTTTTAGGGTTCCATACTTCAAAAGGAAAAAAACGGAACCCTTATGGGATCACTCGTGTGTCTGTCTGTCTGTCCGACCATTCCCCCCCACTTATCTCCGAAACTACGGAAAATAAAATTCTGAAAAAAGTACAGAAATTAGTTCAACACGTGAAGATTACAGGAAAATGTTTATAAAGTCATGGTAGGGGGAACCCTTTTTTTTTAAGCTATTGCATAGCTTCTATCGCGGGCCTTGAGCGTGGAGAGCGAATCCACAAATTTCCTAACGAAAATATTCAGGATTCAGTACCTATTCAACCAGGTTGCTATGGTTACGGAAAATAACAAGGTTGTCAACTGAGGTTGTCAAATTAAATAATTAATTATTTGCTGTTGATAAAAATGCTATGCAATAGCTTTACCGCGGCAGTCTCCGAGTGCCACATTTAGTTTTTTTTTTTTTTTGTGGGTGGAAAATCATCAAATGACCCCCCCCCGCTCTTGGGTAGAGCGAAGGGGAGTGTCAGACTTCTACTGACTAAAAACCGAACCCATGTTCCTTCTTTGCCCTTGTGCCGAGGCCACGTCATCTAGTACTAAATCCGCGGCCCCGACGGGATACGGGGAACCCTTCATGTGCAAGTCCAACTTGCACTTGACCAGTTTTTGTTCTATTATTTTATTTGTTACCACAGTTCTTGACTTCATAACAGCGTTGCCTGTGATTCAGTTGCGAATCTCGTTCATAGTTTTGCTTCGTATTAACCTATCTATTTTACTTTGTGTAATAAAATATACCAGTTTATTATAAAAAAAAAACTAGATCTGCCTAAAAAACAGTCTAAAAATAAGTAACAACATACCACCAAGTTGGCTCCCCATTAACGAGATAAACTGAGCTAGTATATGACGCATACAGTAAATATTTGCACTAACATAATATAATTTATTTTATTTTATGCGCGTAGTTGGTCGACGGCCCAAGTGGAGCAGCGACTGATTAACCATCCCTTTTCAGTGCCACCTGCGCCCGCGCATGTAGGTATCTTCATTTTTTATGACAAAAGTAAATCATCATCATCAGCCACTCCCACTGCAGGGACTCAGGCCTTCTCTCTAGGAGAGGGATGGGTTATAATTTACCTCGCATGCCCAGTGCGGGTTGGTAGATGTCACATGTTTACGAATTTCCTGGTTCTAAGACATGCCGGTTTCCTCATAATGTTTCATTTACCGTTTTGAGAGCAGTGGTGATGAAATAAATTACACAAATTAATGCGCCTGCCTGCTGGGTATCTTTACTACAAAAACCAGGCACAAAAACATTGGCTTCATTACTAAGAATTTAGCACAGAACTGGAAATTGATAAGCAGTATATCGTGTCAAACCTAATTACTACTCATTAACAAAACTAATAATATATTATTTTATTGAAATACTAGCGACACACCCAGGCTTCACACCTTCACACCAAATATAAACCTTTCTCTTGAATCACTCTATCTATTGCTGAAAACTGCATTAAAATTCGCTGTGTAGTTTAAAACATCTAAGCGTACAAACTTTGTTTTATACTATGTAAATAAGATGCATTTATTTTTGTTTTTTAGCTTGTTCTATCCCACTCTGCTGGGCTAAGGTCTCCCCAATTTCCTTCCATGTGTTGATGATGATCTGATCTTTTCCTTTGCCTCCTCGAACCAGCCGAAACTCAAACCAGAAAAATGCATGTACTCATCATGTGTGCCTAACTATTTTGGGGTCGGCTTCCAGTCTAACCGGATGCAACTGAATACCAGTATTTTACATGGAGCGACTAACTTTATTTGACAACAATCAAGTTTAAATAATAGATTATTGCATCGAGCACAATAGTAGATTGTACACCAAGTGCATAAAACGTACCATTTTGCGCGAGACGTTTATCCATCCGACGCGAGCTTGCGAGCGAGGATGGATATAAAGTAGAGAATAAAATGGGTTTTATGGACGAGTTTTACACTCTACTTTTCACTTACTAGCGAAACGAATTAAATTAAAGAGGTTATTCTATGAAGTTGTTGCTGTGGCTGTTGGGCCGATTACCTGTGCCGATTACCTTGATCTTCGACGAAGATTTTACTTTATGCTCTAGAGCATAAAACGCGACTTTATGTCGCCTACGCACGACATAAAGACGAATTTTAGAGCGAGAGAAGTGAAAAGTAATTTATCATTGCACCGAGTGCCTGATTTAGAGCCCGAGCGTCAGCGAGGGCTCTAATCAAACAGGCACGAGGGCAATATAAATTACTTATGGCGAGGTGCATAATCTGCTTTTCTTTCAACTATTACCTATAGGAATAGTAGATAAAATAAACTCATATCAAACAGTTAAAAGATTTTCTATAACACTGTCGGCTTCATTTAGAATGTTTTCCGGAGTTAATGTGTCGCTAGATGATTCCATTTTAATTCGAAGCCGAAGCACTCAAAATCAGATAGTATCACACTTTATCGTTTCCAAAAATATTGTCAAGCAAAATTAACAAAGTTCCTGCCAAATCACATAATTTAAATTTCTTTCATTTTTAAATCAGAGTTAGCAGCAATCATTTTTTAAATTTGGAACAAGTAAGATAGACGAATAATACGTACGTAAAAAAATAGTATTGATATCGGCTGGCTGAATAGAGATGCCATTGAGATTGGCACCTTTTGGTGCGATTAAAAAAAATAAACTGTGCAATAATGAAATTTCATACATTTTTATTGCTCTAGAGCATTAAAGACTCGCTTTGTACTGAGTTTTTAGTGTGATTGTAATGAAATTAAAGCATAGTTGGAAGAAAAAATAATTATGAAAAAATATTGAGTGACAAAAGTCAGAATAAATCGACAAAGGATGTCAAAGTTATAAGAAATACAAGAAGTTTGGCAAAATAACGATTATTGGATAAACATTTTGTTAAGTTAATCAGTTGAATTAGTCCAAAAATAAACCACCTGACCACAAATTTTCAAAAGTACTGGTTCTAAATATAGAAGTCGAAGTCAATTTTTTTTTTTTTTGCAGCGCACCGGAGCGGTAATATAATAAATTGGACGGAGGCTCCGTGGTACAGACTTTGCCAAGTAGTGTAGCGAGAACCAAGTGCTTAGTGGTCGTAAACGTGAACGTGAAAAAATAATCAGTGCAAAATGACTATCGGAGACGGTTGTGTTGTAAGTTTTGATTTTTAAATATTTTTTATTGGTTGCATTCATAAATGCATTTTTTTTTTCATTGAACACTGAAAACGGGACTATTTCTTTTTAAATCTTTGCCCCACACTTGGAATATCTCCTGTATCGTGGGTGCGTTTACAAACAGTGAAACTCATTTGCAATGTGTTTGAAAAAATACATAATCCCGTTTTCAGTGGTGAGGTCATTTTTTATGATTTTCATTATTTTCTAACATAAAGAATATCTTAAAAACATTTTTTTTTATTGTAAAAATAATAGTCCTATAATTTTTAGGGAACACAGGGGTCTAATTTAGTACATTGTACAATGAAAGGTTACACTACAGTGTTTGCAATATAAAGTGCATTTTCGAATAAAATATTTTTTAAATGAAATTCAGTCTGGATTTATTCCCGGTTGTTGGCAATAGGCTCGCCCTATTACGTTGCAACGTTGGATAGAAACATAGGTAACCGGCGTAATGTATGTAGATAATATTGTACTTTTTTTTTTTTTTTTGGTGGGTGGAAAATCATCGAATGACCCCCCCCGCTCTTGGGCAGAGCGAAGGGGAGTGTCAGACTTCTACTGACTAAAAACCGAACCTATGTTCCTTCTTTGCCCTTGTGCCGAGGCCACGTCATCTAGTACTAAAATCGTACTTCAAATACACTTCTGAATAACTCTCTATGAATCATAGGTGTGATATTTATGTTAAATATTGCACTGCGTGTCACATAATTAACTTAAATTAATTATAAGTAAATGCAAAACCACAATTTATTCAAAGTACATAAGAATAAATTATTGCTTTTGCATGTTTTTAACTTTGTCTACCAATAATGATTTTTGATTTCCTTATTTATGAGACAATGTCAATGTTTATGTATAAAACACGGTGTTTTAGTTGTTTTCTAATTCGTATTTAAATATTTTCCTTTAGTCAAAAGTAGAATTATGTTTATTACTAAAAAACAAACCTAACCAAGCACAATGAAGCCATGTTTTTCGATTTTCATTGAAGACATCGTACAATACAAAGACAAAAAAAATCTACGAATTAAAATGATGAGTTACGGTTTTGATTAAAACATAAACTGTTATTTATTACACATAGTATCACGCATGTAATTCGCGAAGAATTTAACAAAAGAGTACACTAAAAATATACCCACATTTCGCCATTTATAAAATATTTGTTTCCCATGTGTGGGAGCCTGCTTATTGCCATCAACTGGGTACAAGTCCAGACTCCGAAAAATCCAAATTTTCGATGGAAAAACCCAACATCAATTTGCGCGAATCAGTAATTGAACCGAGGACCTCTTGCTCAACAGTTGCAAATGCGACCACTAGACCACACAAATTAATCTTAACCAATAATCATCATCATCATCTGCCTATTTTTTTTCTAACTCAACAAGCACAATCAGTAGGTATCGTCCATATGAAAACATGAAAATATTGTTTGTGAAATAAGTACGAGTATGTACAGTTATTTTTATAAGTTAAAATTTAATCGAGTTGTTGGTCAACTAGACCCACATGCTATTGAACCCGCCGCGGCCCGTCAACCAAGTTAAAATGCGATTTGGTTGTCTGATTCCGCGGACCCAGTTCGTGTGGGTCCAGTAGACTAAAGACTCACTTGCCGTATTAGTCAGTTTACTGGAAAAAGGCTAGGCAGATGGTGAAGATGGTTATTAGGTGTATATTGGGTTCGGCTCCCAGTCTAACCAGATATCTAAATTAATCTATGCTTTTCATTCCCACAGTACCAGAAAACCTTCGACTACTCTATAAATGCGAGTAGAATGCTCGACATCAAAGATGGGGACATTGACGTGTTACTGAAGCTATACAGCATCAACCATAAGACCTTGGATGAGATGATCAAGAATGTACGGGAGTGGTATGACAAGCAGCCGCATTTGCCTCAAGGACAGTTACGTGAGTACTCCATTAATTTTTTAGGTGTTTGAGAAATTATCAAATGACTCTTGAATGACCTTCCGCTCTGGGTGGAACGGAAGAGAGTGTAAGTCTTCTCCGGACTACAAACCACCCATGTACCTTCTTAGCCCTTTGTGTCAGGGGCCGCGGTATCTCTTTCAAACAACCCGCAGTCCCAGCTGGCGTCGGCCCCTGCTATGTTGTTGACATGATTTTACACCTTAGATAGGTGTAACATAATAAACACACAGTATTTCATCTTTGGTGTGTCGGACCATGAAACTTTTATTGTGTAAGTAGTTCAGCAGTAGCATTCTTCAAATTCGCAGTTTTTTTTTTACTTTCTATAAAAATTCGTCGCGATCAAATGATCAACATGTATGGTAAAACACAAAAAAAGCTATAACCAAAAAATTCAAAGACATGTGACATCTACCAATCCGCACTGGGCCCGCGTGGTGGATTATAATAGCCCATCCTTGTTGTCTCAAGACAGGATAAGCGTTGATTATGTTGCATCTTGCTTATGGGAAAAGTCCGCCCACATTACTTCCAAACCAATGCAACTCCTGAAAGCCAGAATCAACAGTGGTGACTACCAGAAATCGCCGAGACAATGAAGCTAGCGAGCTAGCTAGCTAGCTATTAGCGTAGTGGCTGAGCGATTGGCTATTCGATCCCCGCACGGAACAAAAATATTTGTATGGCCTATAGGTAGTTGTTCCGGCTGTGTATGTGAGTGTAAATATTGATAAACGTACCCACTATACAGGAGCAACTCGTAGTATAGGCACAGGTATAGGGGAAAGATATAATACCAAACTCTTTTTCTTGTTTATCTATAAAACTGCATAATTATTTAATTTTATTGTACGAGTATAATAATAATGGCTTCATAAATAGTGATTGATGTTATTTACACTTCTCTACTCAGCACACTCCTTAATTTGTTAACAAATATGTACCTACATAGTTGCAAGTAACATCTAGTATGACGTTGACATGGCATGACGTTTATATGGGTAAATCTTTTTTCCACTCCAAAGATTTTCTCATAATTATTTTTTTTTGGGTTTCTCCCGTTCAATGACAGACCACAATCATCAAAATACCGAACAATGATTAAGAACAATGACTGACTAAGGAACAAAGTACACTACCCAATAATATCTGTACTTTGCACCACGAGAAACTATAAGTTTTGTAAACAAAGAGCTTCTACTAAGTTCATCATCATCAGCCTATAACGTTATCACTGTAAGGACTCAGGCCTCCTCTCTAGGAGAGGGATGGGCTATAATCCACCACACGGCCCCAGTGCGGGTTGGTAGATGTCACGTGTAATCGATTATTTTTATTCTATGACGTGCCGGTTTCCTCACAACAATGTTTTCCTTCACCGTTTTAAGAGCACTACTGTCTACTAAGTTACGTAGTGACAAATCAAACTTTAGACGACAGGGCTATAATACATACATCGCTAAATTATAACCCCTGACCCAGTGAAATCGCTCGTTTTTCTTATCACACCACACGTCTATGTTATTTTGAGTCGATTGAATGTGAAATTATTTGTGGCTACGTAACTTATAGTAGAAGTTCTTTGTTTACAAACATTATAGCTTCATGTAATGCACACCAACGGACGCAAAAAAAAAAACATGGACGCCAACTATAGCAAATGATAAAACGTCAAGAAAGGGACACTGGGATTTTTTAAATCGGTCAAAACTGTATTTAGGTATTTGATGATGGGAGAAATTTATCAAAATTAAAAACTATTAGCTGCAATTTTGGCACACGGAATGCAGCAGAACACCGAATCGAACTGGTTAGAAGACCAGTTGCTCATATGTCCTCCAAAACTCAGTTAGTTCGAAAAATATTAATAAGTCTAGTTGGTGCGCCTTGGTGATTCTGAACAAAGAATCAAGCTGGAACTTAGCTGGCGTTTATTGAACTACATAACCCTTCCTTTTGGGTTTTTTTACAGTCGGGTAAAAATAGTAAAGTAAAGGGCTGGTTTGAAAAGGGCACGTTTGACGCAATTTAATGCAGGTTTTCTTGAAATAGACCCAGTTTGTAAAGGAAGTAATAGTGGTTGGGCAACTGTACTTTTTTTTCTTGGTTGTAATTACAGTACAAAATATATGTTACAGTTTTTTTATAGGAATTTGTACGGGCAGTTTTTGAGACTACAGCTTACAGTTATTAAAACTTGTCTTGAGACTGGCCTGTAGGTACCCTCATTTTTTTTTGGATACTTCATAATTGGTTGTAACTGGTCTATGTATTAATATTATTAAGAGTTTTTGAAGTGTACATGATCGTAAGTTTAAGAAAAGCGTGAATTTAGTGGAACTACTTATTTTGCTCTCTATTACATGGGACTTGTTGGCGAATTGTGGGTGTATATATACCTGTAGTGTACACAGGAGTACCTACAGCTGTGCCTAACCCCTCCGAGATCACAGGCGTGATGTTATGTATGTTTTTTTTTTTTTTTTTTTTTTGTTTTTTTTCCTACTCCTCCGCTATTCTTTTCTGATTAATTTCGTTGCGGGATCCAAGACAGTTAAATCGCTTCTCTGGGACTTCGTCGAGCTTCATTGTCTCGGCGCTTTACTTGTGGTCGCCACTGTTGATTCTGGCTAACAGGAGTTACAGTGGTTTGGGAATAGTGTGGCGGGCTTGTCCCCAAAAAAAAAAAAAAGGCCTGATGTTACCTGTACTCGTTAGATTTTCGAAAATCATTCACTGGAATCTTTCCACTGATATCGCTGTACCTAAATAAAAGGTTTCCAGGGATGGTGTAGAACAACAAAATCGCAATGATGGAAAAATTTGTGCTTTTCGCCTTTGTTAGGGGTATGTTTACGCCTATTATGTCAGTGTCATTAAGATTCTTCCCTTATCTACTAGCTATTTAGTTGCTTTTAATTGGTCTTAAATAAAAAGTTACGTAATTAATGTAGAACAATAATTTAAAAAAATACAAAAACTGTCGGTCAAGTTTAGTAATAATATAAACATTCTCGAAAATCCACATTTGCAATGCTAATGAAAAGTAATAGAATACTTTTTATCGCAGTAGATAACTTAGTATGCTTTATCCTTTGGTTTAATACATAATGTATTCAAAAATAAATAACTTGAGATAGGTATATTTTATGATGGCTCTTATGTTATGCTTCTATAAGTATGCCTTTTTTAAATTCAAGAAAATGCTTTTATTACCGACAAGGTGCTCTACCGTGACATCCTATTGCAGTACCTATTGTTTTAATTTTATTACAATGTCGGAAAGAGATGGCGCTAGACGTTCTCTATAGCTCCGTCTTTTTCCCGAGTAACATTAAAGCTATACTGCTTCAGGACGTCATGATAACCACCCTGTGCAGTGGTCAAGGACAAAAGCATTATAATTCTAATAAATCTAGAAACCATGACAATATTATACATTAAATTAATTTATAAGAGAGAAATAAAAAAAAATATTCCATAAAACCGGTTCTCATGAACCGGTTTACTGGATCTGAAACTGATAAGTATAAAACAAATCGTTCGATCTTGTTTTGCTTTTCGAGAATATTCTAATATTGAATTGATTGACCCAAAACTAGAAAACTGTATTTAAAACCGGTTTGTCTATTTTAGATCACTTTTCATCTGGGAAAATTCCAGAATATCAAACCAGTTTACGAATGTTAAATTAAGTCAAACGAAAACGACGTAGATAGGCAA
Organism: Diarsia dahlii; assembly: GCA_949775195.1. Taxonomy (NCBI): domain Eukaryota; kingdom Metazoa; phylum Arthropoda; class Insecta; order Lepidoptera; family Noctuidae; genus Diarsia; species Diarsia dahlii. The sequence continues at coordinate 4,063,599 of OX459210.1, read as the reverse complement.
TCTTTATAATTTTCGCACACAATGACACTTAAAAATGATCAATTTTTTATTTTCGTATTAAGGTAGTTTTCTTTAAGGCGAGGTTACCCTACTTTGTTTTTATGTACGCACGACCTCACCCCCCGCCCTGCCGCGCGAGCGATATAATGCCTAAATTTTGACTGTTTTTTCTCTCTTCGAGAAAAATGATAAAGAAATTATACATTATGTGACCCGAGATAATACACATTTTTTACGACCTTTATTATGATATAAGTTTTATTTATCAAAGCCTAATATAACTCAAGTAAAACGATTATTTAGCCATCATTTGGACATGTCTTTGCGATTTAATTGGATGCAGTGAAGTGTAAGTAATCGTGTATCGCATGCCCGACATATCATGATCGAAGAGTCAACTATGTAATACATTTTTTTCAAAATTTAAATCCGTTACACTTACGAGTAAAACGCTATTGTTGACGACGTTTATTGGGGTAACCCCGCCTTAAGCTAGTTTCTAGATAATAATAACCGCTCGGATCAATCATCAGGATAAGCTGCGCTTACCTAGGCTGATGTGTGGATGGGTGATAATCCATTACATACCGCGTTTCCTCCATGCCTTGGAAAGCACGTTTACCCCAATGCTCACGGCTGTCATTTGTAGATATTTGACAGTCGTTACTGGTATTTAGTGGCCCTAAAGTCTGACACGTAGTCTTACTTCTTCTTCTTCTTCCTGCCCTTATCCCATGTCATTTGGGGTCGGCGCAACACGTTTTTTCCTTCCACTCTGCCCTGTTAGTCGTCACGTTATCATTTATTCCTTTTTCCTTCATATCACCCCTCACACACTCCATCCATTTTTAGTATCTACTAGCTGACGCCCACGGCTTCACCCGCGTGGATGTCGTTCAAATTATATACTAAAACCCATTGATATAATAAAACCCAAGATACACACTCCGCGTCTCAAAACCGTCCGCTTAAAATGAGTTCACAATGAACTCATTTCAAATAGTCTCGCGTCGCTCGCGTCTCTGCACGGTCGTACAAAATACTTTTTATATTGCTTTTTATTGTAAAAGGAATCTGCGTAAGGTTGAATTTGCCAAAAAAAAAATGTTTATAGTGACGATAACTACCTGTAGTATTGCGTGTATTGGTGAGTGTTTGGCGACAGCTTCGACTGTTTGTTTTGTTCGAGACTGTGCATCTAGGGTTTTATTATATCAATGCTAAAACCTTCCTCTTGAATCACTCTATCTATTAAAAAAAACCGCATCAAAATCCGTTGCGTAGTTTTAAAGATTTAAGCATACAGACAAACAGACAGACAAAAATAGCGACTTTGTTTTAGACTATGTAAGGATATCTCCATCACACGTAGTCTTACTAAATAAATAAATAAATAAAATTCATTTATTTCAGGTTTCCCCTTAGTACAAGTTACGAGACACGATATAAATTCAAATCCATAGAACACTTAATATTTTGAAAATAAAAATAAAATAAAATAAACAATAGTGAAAATGAAATACTAATAAATACAATGTCCACAAATCAGAAATACAATGTCAATTTATAAAATTAAATTAAAGTCAATGTCACAGAAAAATAATCAAAAATTACATTGAATTAACACAAATAATAATTATATTAATTAAACGCCACAATAATGACAACTGGGTCGTTATCATGCTCGGGGCTTAACAACTAAGGAGTATCATGCCCGTCGGGGCCGCGGATTTTAGTACTAGACTAGCTTATGCCAGCGGCTTCGCCCGCGTGAAAATGACGATTTTCCATACAAACTTTCATCCCCTATTTAACTCCCTTAAGGGTTGAATTTCGAAAAATCCTTCCTTATTCCTTGTCTACACTATAAAGGGAACCTCTGTGCAAAATTTCAGCTTTCTAGGTCCAAGGGTTTGGACTGGGCGTTGATGAGTCAGTCAGTCAGTCTGTCAGTCAGTCAGTCAGGACTTCTCTTTTTATTTATATAGAAGATAGATGACGTGGCCTCGGCACAAGGGCAGAGAAGGAACATGGGTTCGGATTTTAGTCAGTAGAAGTCTGACACTCCCCTTCGCTCTGCCCAAGAGCGGGGGGGGGGTCATTTGATGATTTTCCACCCACCAAAAAAAAAAAAGGGGGTATCATCATATTAGCCGGGTTGTGGAAGTCAGATAGGCAGTTGCCCGATGTAAAATAGTGGTATTCAGCTGCATTCAGTATGACCAGAAGCCAACCCTAACATTGGTTGGGAAAAGGCTAGGCAGTTGATGAGGTACACACGGCTACACATCAAGCTATACAAAACCAGTTAATCTTGGCCTCACTTTACTAGATCTTTTCGCACAATGAACGATCAGATTATACTGGTTTTGTATAGCTTGATGTGTAGCCGTGTGTACTTTTCCATCGCGACTGCGAAGGTCCACTACCTAATCACATTTGACCCTGAAAAGTAATGAATCGGCATAAATTCACCGTGACGACGATCAGCAATATTGGTGTCGGTACCTACGTTAATCTAATAAATGTGGTAGTTGATCAGTTATGCGAACCAATAAGGACTACAAATACTTAGCATAATTAGCTAATATTGGCATAATGGGTATTCAGTAAGTACTTAGGTACAAGTTCAAGTAGGCATGTCGCATTACAGTGGAACTTGCCTGTAAGTAACTTGCCTTGCGTTCATATCACGGAAAAAAAATATTGAATGCGGTCTTTTATTTTATCACAAATAGGTTCGAAAAAAAAAAAATATTAGGAGGACTAATAAAAACGGTTCAACAAAAAAAAATTATACATGACAGGGACATCATGCTGTTTTCGCAAAGCGGTAGAAATCTAAGTAAGTAGGTACACCCATATATTATTTGGTCAGAAGTTTATTTATTGTGGAGGAACCAGTCTTATTGCTAACAAAAGACAATAGACTAGTCTACAAGCACCATGCTGTTACCAAACATTCAAGAGTAAAAAAAAAATTGCAACTCTGCAAAAGACTTCAAAAACACAAAAAAAGTGAAAAAAAAACACACAAAATAGTGAAAAAAACAAAAACAAATCGTGGAAAATAAACTTCAATAGAAAAATCAGCTTCTGAAGTCGTTGAAACACCATTTTGTTATGCATCTTTTAATTTTATTCTGCCCACTTGTACCACAATACTAAAAAAAATATTGTGGGAAGAAACAAATTAGTTCACTTATTAAATCTCTCTTCACAGTTCAAAACTTTCCGTCCATAGTTTAAAAGGCCGTTGACACGACACGGTCCAGTCGACGTACCTCCCAAAAAACCCGGTTCGGACATTTTGTTTTATACCATTTAGGAATTATTTTTAGATATTCATTTATAAATTAATAGTTATAAATCACTTTTCGTTTGTTAATTTCTATGTTAGTGGGGCAAATCGTTTTTAAAACCACCAAAAAAAACTAGATAGCTTTTTTTAGTAGTAGTTTAAAATTAATCTTCTAGTTCTTTCTTCGTTGCCTAGTGTAAATCATCCATCGTAGTGACACGAAAATAGATTAGAAATTAATGTATTTGGTTTCTTCTTTTCTTATGATAAACTATTCGATCACGACCTATCATAATATTTATAACTAGCTGACCCACGCAACTTCGTCTGCGCACATAAATATAGCTATAACCTTTCTCGATATATCGACTATCCGACATAAATTAAGCTAAATCGTAACAAACAAAAAATCTTATCTTTCCTCTTTACTAAAATAGTTTAGATGGTTTAGATTAGCTTAGATTATATTAAAGTGTGAATTACTATAGGTATCTCTTACTGTTAAATAAACTATAACACTCTGTACTTGTAAACATTATGATGCAGTAAATATTTTGAATTTGAATTTCCCGGAGGCCAGCCAGAATCCCCCGTACCTACATTGCGACGCGCGAATTATTTTGCCGCGCGGATATTTTTACATTGCGATATCTTCTAAGATATTTATTTAAACTGTATAGAGGAATATTCTATATTAAATTTCCGTTCTAACAAACACATTTATTTAGATATAGATTAATAGCATATGGATTAATAAGCTTCGCAAAAAATTATTCTTTTTAACCTAACAGTTAAACAGTAAAAAAAGGTTACAGTGAGTCAATCTTATAAGATAGATAGACGTTGTCGCGGACTTTTTTTTAGAACTTTTCAAGAGGAACAATTCCTATCTTTTTCTTTTCGTTTCGATTATATACTTCCATGTTACACGGTTTGGGCCCAGTAGGTAGCCACGTTTATTGCAGCGGCAGAGGTGCTGTTCAGGTCACCAAGGGTGCATGTATACGGACATCTGGGACACTCCAGCAGGTGAGTCATTGTTTGGTCCGGAGCGCCGCACTCGCACTCGGTGTTGGAGGAACCAATGATGCCCCACTTTGCCAGATTATGTTTGCAGCGGCCCACTTGGGTGCGCAATCTATTTAGGGCTTTCCAGATGGGCCACTGCAGTTCACTGCCGGGACCCAGGTGTTCTTGGGGCTTCAAGAAGTCGTGAGGTGGTGGGCATCTCTCTTGCCATAGCTTGCTGCGTACTTTAGGTGGCCTATCTTGAATTGCCTGGGTGGTCCGAAGAAAGCTTTTGCGGCTCTTTAGTCTGCTCGGGGTAGTAGTGTGGCCGTAGAGGGGATGTCGGGAATCGGATTCTTGGTACTTTTTTTCCAGCGAGATCTCTTCGTACAGCAGGTGGTGCGATACCTGATAGGGGGTAGAGCTTGTTGAGAGGGGTCGGTTTTAAGCAGCCCGATATTATCCGACACTTCTCGTTTAGAGCAGTATCTACTTGCATTGCGTGAGCGGATCGGTGCCACACTGGGCACGCAAATTCGCCAGCTGAAAAACATAGAGACATGCCGGGTTGTTCGAAGAACGTCGGGTGCTGCTCCCCAGCTAGTAGAAACTAGACGACGTAGCAAATTGTTTCGAGTCCCGACCTTCCGTTTTGTGCTATGACAGTGTGACTTATACGTCAAGGCCCTGTCCAGCGTGACACCGAGATACTTTGGGTTTGGGCAGTGTTCTACATTAGTACCTCGCCACGAGATGTTGAGTGTCCGGTTTGAATTTCTATTGCGGAGGTGAAATGCACACAACTGTGTCTTGGACGGATTTGGCCGTAGAGCATTATTGTCATAGTATTTCCCTAGTACATCAAGTGCCTCTGACAACTTTTGTTCGACATCTTCAAAGGTCGGTGATTGCGTTGCAAGTGCCAAGTCATCCGCGTACAGAAATCGCTCAGTGTGTTGGGTGTTGGGTTGGTCGTTGGTATAGATGTTAAAAAGCATTGGCGCCAACACACTACCTTGAGGAAGACCGTTTTTTTGCCGTCGCCATCTACTCTTACCAGATTGAAAGTAAACCTGAAAGCGGCGGTTGTGCAGGAGTTCACTTAGTATCCGCACAAAGGCCTGGTCGTTGGTGAGAGTCAGAACTTTGCCGAGTAGTCTTCTGATGTTTATGGTATCGTAGGCTGCTGAAAGATCAACAAATACGACACCAGTGACTTGGTTAGACTCGTTTCAATTCCTGTAAACATGATATTTGCGTAACTTAAACCGTTTTCGCAGCGCACGCAGCGGAAGGTCTCAAAAAGGAAATACTTTTTCCCGTTTTTGAAACATTTTTCATTTATGCTCCGCTCCTATTAGCCGCAGCGTGATGTTATATATTATTATGTTATATGCCTTCCACGATAAATGGACTAGCCAACACAAAAAGAATTTTTCAATTCCAACCAGCAGTTCCTGAGTTTACCGCGTTCAAACAAACAAACAAACTCTTCAGCTTTATAATATTAGTATAGATAAAACCCTTTTTGTTTCATTTGTAAATTACCGCATTATCATACTTGGAAGACTCGTTAATTCCGCCATTTTCCTATATCTTACCATACATTTAGTCAGACCTCTGTTTTATCACAAAAATATTCTGGGGTTCAAGATACGCAACCAGTCGTATAGGAAGGGTATCGTATCATTCTGTTACGGGTTTGTAGTAGTTAAATTAGGTAGCACTCTCACCATGTAAAGTACTGGTACTGTATCCGGCTAGACTAGTAGTTTGCTACCAAGGAAGCATTTGACAGGGATCCATTATGAGAACTGCTCTTTAAAAATACATTATCCACGTCGCAGTAATATTCATATATCAGATCATAGTCAGTGAGTCATCATCCAAAAGTACAAAAAAACCCGCAATTTTTCATTAAATTGACGGTAAATATAAGCATACCGCAGGGTTCTGTCTTCGGTTCACTGCTACTCAAACTGAACTCAAGTTTGACTTTTCTTTAAATTATAAAAGACAAGCGAAGGATTTACGGTAAATAAATATCAAAGTACGATTTGATTTGTATAATTAGCAAATAATTATGCTTGGATGACATAAACCAAAAAATCACACACCGACGCCAAAAAGAAAAAAGTTAAAATAAACATAATTATACCAGAGTATTATGTTTATTTTAACAGAGATCGATATTCCTAAATTATTAGGAACGTTGTAATTTTAGCTAAGCACACAGCAGTAAAAAATACAGTGAGTGCAAGACAGATGTGGATCCAAGTCTAAGGCCCAGATTCAGAGACCACACTTTGACTTTACTGTGATGGAAAGGTCTACTTCAAGCTGTTCTTTACTTAGTAAAGGCGAAGTAGTCGATAATCATGACTTTGGCCTCAAAGTAAACTTTGCATTATTATGCGTTTCAATAATGTAGTCCTTCGTGTTAAACTAATTTCCTACAAAAGAAAAGTGTAGTAAAGTCAAAGTGTGGTCTCTGAATCTGGGCCTAAGTCAAACCGTGTGGGTACTGCAATTATAAGGTGGTGACTTTACAAGCCATGTTACAGTAAGATTTAAAAAGCCATAATCTGCGTTGCCTATTACCGACTTGTTGTTGTTGTGTTGTTACCAACTAGATTACCATTTACCGGTCTTAGTTGAATAGTACCAGTATTTTACTTGGAGCGACTGCTAATATGACGTCCACAATTTAGTTGGCACTGGTTAATACCATACCCCTTGGTAAAATTGATTGTCCATTGACCCAGTGACTACCTGTAACAACTGTCAAAGTTCTACAAATAACAGGCAAAACAAACGGCATAACGTGCTTTCCGAGGGACGGAGGTAACTTGATAAGTAATGGGTTGTGACATTGCTATAGACCATTGAGAGTAATTGGTGTTTACGGGCTTAACCTTAAGATCAAACCGAGCAGCTGTTATTAAATCAAGAGGTCTCACATTATAAGATGACAACTGTTGAACTCGTAATCTCCTCATTTTAAAAATAACTTCAGCAATGATTTAATCTATTTGCAAAACCCCGGTTACTCCGGAAATTCGCAATTATATCTTAATGAATTCCTAGTTACAGCATTAAGTAAGTATCGTCTAGTTATACCAAGGTTAGAATCATTTATGATTAGCGTTTGTCGCTTGGATAATGTTAGCAGATATTAGAATTGATCTTGGTTTTTTATTTTTTTATTATCCAATACAAAGTTTTACATAAATTACTTAAATATATAACCAGCCTACTAAAATCCCGTACATTGGGTTTATGTGTAGACGGCTTGAGTCGCTTATCGCACTTTATTTTTGTACGTGAAAAATTAATCTTACATACTAGGCGTTTCACATAAGAAGGAAGGTTTGTTGTGACTTTGTTCAAGCTTTTTAACATATACTCGCTTTTATATACTATACAAAGTATAATTTTAAAATAACTCCAAATGATAAAAAAGATAAAATACCTATGCTATTAAAAGTTATTTTGCACAAGTATTTCAATGCTAAACGTTATTTTCATGTGACTGTTGACCGGTAAAAAGTCACTGACGCCTACCTTCTTCATTGAAACGTGTACTATAATAATAATTGTTTCTTGAACACATATCTCCTTAATTAACGATTATTTCTTTATCTTTAGGAAAAACAATTTTATTTTCAGTCTCTTCATTGTATCAGTTTACTGGGTATTTCCATTGAGGTATAACGTATAGAGAAGCTATTTCAAACAAAAAATATGCGCGCACTTGATGACAGCGGGGCAGGCGGGGGGTGTCATGTTCTCATAGATTACTATCAATACGTGCAGATGCGACATAATGTTATTATTCTGCCTACTTGATATTGTACGTATGTACTTAGAAAATAAATAAAAATTTACTTAAACTGGAACAATAATTTTTATTTTATCTGTGATTGAATGTTGATGGCTGATTCAGTAAATGTTGATTCAAATTTGCAAATACTTCTTTCCTAATTAAATGCTTTACGGTGTTTACGGGCATATAACTAAAATCACATTTCAGGACAAGACCACTTTGCCGTATTAAATTACGTACCTATGATAGATGTGTGAAGTGGAAGTTTAGTATAGTCAAACTATCAATGCAATCTTCACATTTTAACTTTTTTATTAATTGTCTTGATACATAAGCAAATATTATATAACGTACTATCAATTTTGACTCGCATGTAGAGGATTCGTGGCCAAGCATTGAATACGTCGATAGTGTCTGGTCTGAGCATTTTATTCTTTGACATTCACGTAAAAATGGCCGCCGCGATGACATATTGCAATGGAAAAAATATAATTAAATTATGTGTGTTTTAAAGATAATAGTTATATTTACTGGTGAAAAGTCACTCCTTGACTTTTACTTATATTTATTGAATTATTTCTACAGTATCTAAATGCACACGAAGGCATAATTTAGACAAGAAAACTTTACTCAAATATGTCATGTCGCAGCAACCGCTCGGCATAGACTAAATGAGGTTCAGTGCACGAACCGAAACGTGTGTTACAAAAAATCTAGTTGAGGCGTCTCCTCTAGTGCGTAGTACATTATACCTCAATGGGTATTTCTTCAATTATTTTTTTATTGTTCATAATGATTCATACTAATGTGTTGTCAAAGAATTACCACACTTTTGTTACGTTTGTGATATTGTCAAGTCCCCCTCTTGTACACTTACAAAACTAATCGTATAGAATCTATAGTATGCACTTGCCACATGTCATGGACAGTAAAATGCTTATTTCTTATTTTTCTGTGCACACTGTCTTGTTCGCACGATTTAGGTATGATGAGATTATCAAAATGTTTTGAAAGTCTTATAATCTAGCTTTTTTATAACTACATATAAGTAAGTTATTGATTGTTACAGACAAGTAGCTAATTAACCAGTTATGTGTGTTTCCGTATTATTATCATAACCGATATGCCAAGAAATCTTTGCTAGAATAATATTCAAACGACAGAGCATAATTATCATGAAAGAAAAGAAACTACCTAATAATATTATTTGTATATTAGATTCCCAAGATACAGAAAATAGCATTAGCGTCATCTAGGTAATGATTAAAATTACTTAACATAATTTATATACATTTTTCCCACTACGTACTTATTTAAATGAAATTTTTTCTGCCAAATAAGTTCAAATACGCCATTTTGAATTTGTTTTTTTTTTTACTGAGTTTTAATAAAAAGCGCTTATTAAAAAAAACATGAATTATTTAAATTACTTTAAATAATAACATAATTAATATAAATTGCACAAACACTACGCACTTATTTTAATGTAATTTTTTCTGTTAAAAACGTTCAAATGTTTAAGTTGAAATATTTTCAGTTTAGAATTTTTTGACCGAGTAAAAAATATAAGTATTATAAAAATCACATAAATAAGTACAAAAAAAAAACGAATAGAACTCAATTAGGTTCTACTTTTAAATAAGTAGTCTTCTTTGTCTTGGCAACTATTAAAAAAAAGCCTGTCACAAATAACCTTCATTTATGATCAGTATATTTAGCACGCAATATCCACAATGCGGACATTGCTTTAATTGTGTTGAAATTGGTTTGATTTCGTCATACCTTTGTTATCATTGCTACCTGTATATCGATTGAAATACATTACCAGATAATTAATGATTATTTGGATTCCAAAAGCGAGCGGAATCACGTGATATCAATCTATTTGATTTACTGTTGGTTTTGCGATGTCAGATAACCTTTATTTCTGTTGAGTAAAATATGTACGATTGATAGTTTTTGTATGGTCAATCATTTTAGTTTATCATTATCCACAGTTAGTCATAGGCCTCTTCCAAGTTGCACCATAACACCTTGTCTTACACATTTTGCATTTAGTTTGACTTAGTCACCAATTTAGGATCTTAGGTCCATCTATAGGAGGTGTTCCACACTATGTCCACTCCTGGACTCATTTGCTTCATGGTTAAATTCCTCTTCAGCGTGCTTGCACTGCAAACTATGTCAGTAACGTTGTTTGCCGGATAAATTCACTTCGAATTTTATCCTACAAATTCCGAGTACAATTTGCTTTAGAGCAGCCCTGAACTTGTGGACTAACAAGACTGTGTCAGTGTTTTATCGCACATAGGTAGCATTTTTACTAAGATTACTCATTTTAGTTATCACTTAGCTGCTAATCCTATCACCTATTTAGCTCATATCAGGAGGCCTTAAATCACCACTTTTGGAGATCATAATAGGAAAATAATATGAATTGCGTTAAAATTTGTAAATTAGTCACAGAAGCAGTTACTATTATTGGTCAATTTTACGAATTTTAACGCAATTCATATTGGCCATTTTAGGCTTCAAATGTGTACTATTAGAAGTGGTCACTTTGAAGACAAAACAAGCTATACATTTCCAACACCTATATCATGGTCTAGATTTGTATAGATTTTCCGTATAATGAGAGATCCGCAAAAAGTGGTTCTTTATAGCTTGACAATTCATCGTGCGTATAAACACGAGCAAATTAATGAATGTATGTCCTTTGTAAAATCCAAAAGCGTTTTTCATGAAATAACCGTTTCTACTTAGAGACATTTGAAGTTTAAATTGATTTTGGAACCCATATTAACATCATCATCCAAAATACTTATTTTTTCCGTCAAAACGTAAATCGTCAATTAAATCAATACTTGAGAGAAAATCAATTTTAAAAGTTGCTGCATGCATGCATATTTTACTGCTCGTGTCTGGTATAAATAGTAGTAGTATAAATAAAAGGATTATTGCAGAAACTTGTATATTATGATAATAGTAGATAGGTAACTTTGATTCCGGGTCTGGGTCTAGTTCATATATATGGCCAGTTTTGTATTTAATCATGTGGTCAGTTAACCTACAAGGGAAAACCCGCTGTGGGGTTTTTCGAAATTAAAATAGAACTTCTTTATCTTGAGTCAACTATAATGATCATGCGATTATGGATATGATGCTTACAGAAAAAGCAAATGGAATAATAATTATAGTAAAACAATAATATTATTGTTTGTAATGGTTGAAAAGCAATTATTCTAAGTATTACCTTGTTGTTCAACATTAAGGCTTGTATAATATTTGTATGGGTTAACATTCAATTTTGTAGTATTTCTTCGAAAAGCAAATTGAATACATTAGATTTTACCAACGAATGTGCTGCCAAAATGTTCGTTATGGTGCCTTCTTCACCGGATTGGCGCGTTTTCGTTTCTGTACAGGTTCTTTACCTATCTTTATTACTATGCATTCTTCTCACAAAAATGTAAACATTATAACAGTTTATCATCCATTCATTCGCAAACATAATTATATTATTATCAAGATCTGTGTTTGAGTTCAGTAGAGCGTTAACAGCGTCTACTATGACGTCATAAGCACTAATAAAATTAGTTCTTATACAAACAAGTTACTCTACAAAATAGACTACATTTTTGTTCTATTTAATGTCTAGAATTAAGTTCTTGAGTTGTCATGTTGTCGTTTTAAACAAATTAGCTTACTGTGACAGTAGCCACGTTAAGCATAAAATGCTTAAACCAGGCACGCAAAGTAGGTGTTCTGTGTTCTTGTGTTCTGTCGGGGCTACGGGTTGTTCGAAAAAGATACCGCGGCTCCGGACACAAAGGGCTAAGGAACATGGGTGGTTTTTAGCCAGTAGAAGTCTGACACTCCCTTTCGCTCCGCCCACAGCGGGAGGAGTCATTTTATGATTTCCTAGCCTACAAAAATAAAAATGTGCTCTTGTGTTATGTAGATATTTTTATATTTTGTGGTCTGAGCACTAGCATTTCAACAGTGATGCTTCGCGACACGTCACGATCTCGCACCTCGCATCTTTCTCGGGCACTACCAAGCGTTAGGCCAATCTCAATTCTATTTCCTAACCCATACCTTTCTATTTTCCAGATGATCGCATGATCCTCGGCCATCTAATGACAAGAGGTTTCAGCGTAGAACAATGTAAAGAAAAAATCGACAACTACTTCTCCTCAAGGGACAGAATGATTGATCTCTTGGGAGGGAGGTCACCTATCAGTGCTAACATGGATAGGTATCTTAAAGAAGGATACTGGGTCGTACCTCCGATGAAGACTAAGGAGAATCATCGAATTATTATGTTTAGGTGAGAAAATCAAAAACATTGGCTTATAACTATCACTATCATCACTACATTGTTGTTGTTTTTTGTTGTAATTTAAAACAAAGTCGCTTCTCGCTGTCTGTCCCTATGTATGCTTAGATCTTTAAAACTACGCAACGGATTTTGATGCGGTTTTTTAATAGGTAAAGTGATTCAAGAGGAAGGTTTTAGTATACTTATTTTTTGCACCCTTGCAAAGCCAGGGCGGGTCACTAGTATTTTATAAAATACTAGTGACCCGCAGTTCGCACAATAGTTAAATATAAATATTTAACTATTGTGCGAACTGCCAGTCTTTGGAATTCACTGCTGACTTTTCTGTTTACTGATTATAATATGAATCTCTTCAAAGTTTGAGTCAATCAGTTTTATTCTTAGCAGTGTTGATGTGTTCCACCCTAGCCCACATTATCGCCTTCACATTAGGCTAGTTTTGACCAAACGCAAGCCTATAATTATTATAGAGTAAAAATAAAATCCGTGTTACAATTTGTACGAATTCAATGAATTTTTCTAAATGCAACCTTGAAAGATAATATTTAGAAATTGTAGCTTACCACCCAACAGGAGGAGACTTGCAAAGTAGAGAAAGGTTGCTTGTTATATTATAACTCGGAATTGTGAACATGGACTTAATAAAAGTACATTTCGACAACATTGTGCAAAGTGTGTTGTTGCACTCTAGGTGAAATGCACATTACTTAATAGAACAAATGTGTAGTGTTATGAGAATAAGTCACGCGAATCAAACGACAGATTTCGACACAAAAAGATTGTAATCTGTATAAGTGTCTCATTAAGATAAATTTGTATAGGTAACTTCCAGTGCTCATTGACCAAGTCTTGATCATATGAAATCTAACAGTAAGTCTGCTTAATGGATAACGTGAAGTTTTACTCATGACACGCCGTTATTGGTAGTTGCCTGTCGAAAAGATGATGACCTCTCGCATACATTTATTAATAGTTGCAGACATTTGACTAGCAGGCGCTTAGATGTGCTACAAAATTGTGTTAACGTTCCCATACGCGCTCGTTAGTTCATGAGACCGATATAAATCTATGTGGCGTATTTTTATTTTATCGCAATTTGCACTTGTGCGCATTATTTGTAGCTACGATCATTTCACTACGAAAAATGTGTGTGCGAGTAGCAAAAATCGCCGTATTTAGCTACAATTGGTCGGTGAGATCGACACGAGTACGTGTTAGAAAGCTTTGGATTATACAACCACGCATTAAACGTATATAAATCAATAACAGCCATCAAAAAAACAGTTTTAAATATGAGATTAAATCTTTTAAACGTCACTTTTCAGTTACCTTTACATACTGAAATCCCAGTGAAACAGCCACCTCACTATCTTCTTCTAAAAATAAAAAAACACATTAAATAAAACCATTTCCATAAATATAAACTCAAAAGCAACCAGCCAGCATCACAATGCACTTTCAATTTGTAACGGAACCCTTGCACCGTGGAACAGTGTTCAAATATTCAGAAGTGGCCGACGTACCCCGTTTACAACCTGCCAGTGATGTCAGAGGTCGGATCGTGAAAATTTTTTGCAGACTTACGAGTAGAGAAAATGTCGGGGCTATTTTATATTATAATAATCCTGGGTTTGTGGAGAGTTGGGTAACAGTTTGAGTAAAGCTAGGTTGGACATTGCTGTTTGTAGGAGTTAAAGTATTGATTGTTTTTCTGGATAGTAATTTTGTTTTAGAATAGGTTATTTGACAAGAAAAATCGAATTAGTCCGTCAGATAGATTTCCAAAAATTTTTGGTCATATATAAATATTCTTTCTTTTTTCACGCTCTCCTGGGCCACATCTGTCTTTATCGTGTGGTTGTTAGATAAGGTACACACCGAGAGTGCATTTACTGGAGTCGCGCCGTAATGTTAACTTCAAGGCGTTCGTGGTGCGAGTACCGAATTGTTATCTGCCCCAGGTGATGAAGGAAGACTTTTGGCCTCAGGACGTGGTGTTCCGTCGCTTCCGCGGACAAATTCCACTGGACAGCCTGCACAAGTGATGTGGTTACAAGTGAAGTGCTACTAACATAGTCTTAAGTCTTATTTATTAACAAGAGTTTTGTATTTAATTTATATGTGTTAGTTTATAAGGTATATATCTATGGGCCATTGTAGCCTGCAATAAAATGATTATTATTATTATTATTATTATTGCTGGAGAGTTTTCATCCTACCCATGGGCTTCTGACTTAAACTAGCTGACCCACGCAACTTCGTCTGCGTCACAACATGTAGCTTATAACCTTCCTCGATAAATCAACTATCCTACCTAGAAATATTTTTTCAATTCTAAAAAGTAGCTCCTGAGTTTATCGCGTTCAAACAAACAAACAAACTCTTTATTAGCTTTATAATATTATAGTAAAGATTGTATTTATTTGGAGTGGAAGCCAGCACCAGTATGATAATGTAGTCAGAAAAATGCTGAAAGGTTACCTGTACTTCCCGTTTCCGTTTTTTTCTAATTATCAATACTTATATTAAGGTATTTAATGAGAAATATGGAATAAAAAGACATGCTGCGCCGACCCCAAATGAATTGGGATAAGGGCAAGAGAATTATGATATAGTATTCAATGTTCTCATCTTGTCTTCCAGGATAGTCAACCCAGAAATGGTGGTGCTTGATGTAGCCAAGCTTGGCTTCTTGATGGGAGACTACCGGTTGTTCAACGAGACCACACAAGGAGACCACTGGATCTTTGACTTCAGTAACGCCACCCTCAACCATGCTATGCAGTTCACACCTATCTTGATGTCCAAGATTTATTACCATATTACGGTAAGTTGGCGTTTATTTTTCAAAAGTATCTGTGAGACTATTAGTCTTACTATTTTAACTCGTTTTCTATATTTCTCTTTTAATTTTACTGATTATTTATTATTTATTTATTTATTTATTACATTTAGTACAGCAAAAGCCATTAACACTAAATTAACTAATCCTTTTATTCGGTCTTCTCGCAAAACCACAAGCATTCTAACATTATCGTCTTCCATTCATCAGCAAACAAATCCAATTCAGGGTTGGTCTCCACTATCCACTCTCTTCTCTCTCTCCGTGGCCAATTTCGGAATTTGTCACGTTAGCTAAAGATTCATCCTCATTTCGTAAGAACCTTGATTAGGTGTCAGAAACCTGTGAAAAATGTTGTACACCTAATATAAAGTTTTGGACTGCCAAATTACCGTATTGAAATCAACAGCAACTCGAAAACTTTGGAAATATAACTCCGATAGTATAAATGGTAAAAAGTTGAAAATGGTACACTTGATAACCATGAAAGAGGGAGTTGCCTGCGATTAAATGCATGGATTTGTGACTGCACCACACGGGCAAAGGATTAGGGTAAATCCAGGATAGTCGCCCCGAGGGTATAGTTGCCTTGATTGCAATTACTCTAGTTTTGAGAATGAAACACACGTTATTTTATTTATCTATCGAGAGGCTCTGCAACTACAACTGAGTTGACCGTGTTGCATGTCTTTGTGCAATTGCATGCGACGGCTAGGTGCGATCAAAGTTTTTGCGGGATAGATGTCCTCTTTCTCGACGGGGCATCTATCCTAAACGTAATTTACATGGGTTAAGCAACTATCCCCTACATGGGATAGTTGTCCCAAAATTTATAGGTCCGCAATAATTGCCAAAACTCTGGAAATATCAAAGATACCTATTGTCCATTCCTTTCATGAAGTTGAAGATACTAAACCAAAGTACCTACGCGTCTTACAAATAGAAAATCTTGCTTTTTGGACAAAGAGATATAAAGTCATTTCAAAAAGTGGGGCAACTATCCTGGAATTACCCTACGCTACCCGCAATTGTGTTCTTTTGTTTTCCGTCAACTAGTAAAAAAGTCTCCTTACCAAAACAATTTCAACTTAAACTACTCCTAAAAACTAACGCTATGTCACCTTCTTTCTCAGTCATGCTACGCCATCAAGATCAAAGGTCTACATCTAGTCAACGTGCCCAGCTTCGGTCACTCGATCTTGGCCCTGTTCAAGAAAATCATGAAGCAAAAACACGTAGAAAGGTTGCATCTATACAACGGTTTCGAGCAGATTTTCAAAGTTTTGCCAAGAGACCTTTTCCCTTCAGACCTCGGTGGTACTTCTAAATTGACTATTCAAGATATCTCGGGTAAGTTTCGTTGTTTTATCATCATTATTTTGATCATCAGATCAACAGGTTCAGCATCATGGGGTGACTCAAACATAGGTCCAGGTGGGGGGAGAGGCGTCTCTCAGATCACAATCCATTTCGTTTTGTTTTCCTATTTTTGAACTGCGACAGGCACAATCACTTTGGGATCGATTCCTAAGCCTATCTTAACATTGTGAGAATTTTTGGTAAGGAAAATATCTTCAGTAGCATTTGAACTCGGTTGTCGCCGTCATTATCACCATCATCAGCCTTCAGCAGTCCACTCCTGGACCTCTTCAATCGCACGTCACTCGACTTGATTTCAGCAACTCTCATCTAATTGCTACCAGCCACCCTGAAAGGATCGTCGCTCTACCGAGCCTGAGGGCATCTCACCTTAGCCACTTTGTCTCCCTAAAATGAAATGGAAAATTGAATGTCTTCTGATCGTTTTGCCTTATCCTTCGACACAGGCAGTCATTAAAATGTTAACATAATTGACAATATAGCTGTCAAATTATGAGTTCCCTAAGGGAGGAGTCACAAGGATAGCCTTTGTCTGCCTTTACAAAAAAAAAATTCTTATACGGAAAGACAATACTGTATTCAGTCATCATCCACATCTTTCTGCCTTTGTCCCATGTCACTTGGGATCGGCATCACACTATCATTTAGTCCTTTTTGTTGCATTACAGAATATAGTCTTTAATGTTTATAATTTCATTACAGACACATGTTATGAAACATTACAATCAGACACCTGGAAAGAATTCTACGCACATCAAGATAAAAACTTCCATGTCGACGAAAACAAGAGAATAACAGCTTCCAAAATCACCGACACCTTTGGAGTAGAAGGTTCCTTCAGAAAATTAGAATTAGATTAGGTATTAAGGCTTTTTGTTTTAGCTTGACTTGTAATGTGTATTGTTGTAATGTTTATTAGGGTGTGCACACATTTGTTAGGTTTAGGGCGAATGTAATCAATGTAATTGAATTCAGAACTTCTAAAGCGGTCAGTAAGTCTATAATAATTCTGGAATTTTAGCACTAACTGTGTATAGTATAGCTCAGTAATACTGAAAATCGTGTTTATTTTTTCACTACTTTTACTGTATAAGCTTTTCAAAATCTTTGACTACAATATTTTATAATAATGAGTACAGTTGGCAATGGTTGTTAATCCATTAATCAAGAAAATAACACTCTAAATTTTATACTCGAGTTAACGTACATATTTTTTTGTCTTTTGTTTATTTTGAAGTTTCGAGATAGTGTGATAGACATTTTTTATGTTAAAATACACCGGAGAAGCGGTCACATATTTTAATATGAAAAACTCATACATACATATTTTACTTCAGCCAAATGACATAAGTAACTTAATATTACGACTGTGTGCATACCTTTACAAAAGACTTCACTATAGCTTTAGTTTTTAGCAGTATTTTTGATATTTCCAACAAGGATATTATTATTGTAGAAAATCATTGTGAAAATATTAGTTTTAAGTCCTATTTTAAATGACTGTTTTTAAGGCGTGTGTAATCATACTAAGTAATGTATAATTGGACAACAAAATACCTTGTGATATTTCTAAACTAAATTAAAGAAAATTTTAACCTTTTGAGCGCCACAGTCACGTATAGACGACAAGCCGAACAAGCAACTTAAGGTACTTAAGGTACTTTTTGGCTTGTCGTCTTACTTGACTGTGGCGGTCAAAAGGTTAAGTACCTAGTATTTTACAAATGAGATAATAATTCTTCGAAGCATCGCAGTTCTGCTCAATAATAACATCTAGAGCGAAAACAAAATCAAAACTGGTTGTAAAACTGATTAAAATTCTTTCTTTGCATAATACCTTTACGGATTTCCGGGTCGAGCAAAATGTTATTGGATCTGTCCATTATGCGTTTCTGAGAGGCAGCCATGGAGTCTAGATTTGTGCCCTGTTGATGACAATAGGCTCACCCCTTGTAGCATGGGACTTAAAAAACATGACTGATGAATTGTAAGTGTACTATTAGATACACTTTGGCCTAACCTTTTCACGTTTACAGACGTGATGTTATGATGATGACTTTTAGCATAAAACTAGTTTGGTCTTATTGTTAGTAGAATAAAATAGTTTAACACGAGACTCGGTAATCATTTCTTGAAGTGTTTGTATAAATCTATACTAATATTATAAAGAAGTAAAGTTTGTGTGTTTGTTTAATTGTTAAATTGTAAGGGGTAATCTCGGGATCTACTGAACCGATTTTAAAAATTCTTTCACCAATAGAAAGCCACATTATTGCTGAGTGTCATAGATTATATAAAAAAACCGAAAAATAAAAAAGGCCTTTACGTGGTAGTCCGTTTTGCAAAGTGAATCGGAGAAAAAACAGTCGAATGAAAGCGTTTCTTACGAACGCTGCCATCATGACTATGAAAAAAAGGATTATTAACATTATGCCCAACGAAGTGAGCACGGGTCAGCTAGTAGTGTATATATTTGTGATGCAATATTATTGAGTATGTTATGACTGTATATTTAATATGTTATACTATATACTGTATATATAATATTATTAAAAATGTATTAACATAACTATAATTTAATTCTATTTCCGTGTTTAGCATTCAAAAGACAAGTTGTATTTGCAACTTTGACTTCGTGATTAATTAATTCCAGTTTTGAATGTTAAATCGTCATAAATTTCAAGCCTGCAATATGCAAAAGGTTAAGCACAGGTAGGTACACTGATTAGCTGTACACACACTTTTCACCAGATATAATTATGTGAAGTCCTATTGCCATCAACAATTATGATTCTAATAAGTTAAAATAATTTAGCACACCCTTAATACTTGTGAGAGATGATCGTGCTTATCTAAAACTTCTCTATTTTAATAGTAGCTAGTTTTAAACAATTATTTAAATAAGTTTATGTAAGTACGAGTGATATTTCCAGTAAATAAATTAAGTTATAAAGAAGTTAGTCTTTCATTTGTTCTGTGTCTGGGTGTAATTTATCTATAATATGTATGTATTTAGAAATATATAAGTATGTTTATCAGTTGTCTAGTACCCATAACACAAGCTCTGCTTAGCTTGGGACTAGATGGCGTTGTGTGATAGTTGTGGAATGTTATTATTATTATTTCATTTATTTAACTTTATACATATAAATTATATTTTTAAATATTCCTATACAAAGTAATATAAAAAAACATTTAAAAATATAAAAAATAGTAGCCCACCGGTATCGGGAACAGGGTCCAAGCTACCGGTAGTCAGGGCTCCAGAGAAAGGAACCTCCTAACAATACGAGCCGTGTCCAGGAGTACCGCTCTCTGTATCAAGCCCTTGATCCAGCCGTCCAATGAGAGCCTCCTCAGATGTTGGTCGAGGCTCTTGGCAATTATGCCATTGGCTGAAACGACTATCGGCACAATGATTGCTGAGTTCACACCCCACATGTCGACAACCTCGCGAGCCAAGTCAAGATATTTAATTTGCTTATCTTTCTCAGCTTTCACGAGGTTCTCGTCATGCGGGACCGTTATGTCAACAATCATTGCGCGCCTCTCTGATCGATCCACCACCACTATATCAGGTTTATTGGCTACAATAGTCCTGTCAGTGATGATGGATTGATCCCAGTACAATGTGATACTGCCATTTTCGAGAACTGGGTCGGGCACATATCTGTAGTACGGCACTTCCGATTCCACAAGGCTGTATTTCAGAGCAAGTTGCTGATGGATAATCCTGGCTACAAGGTTGTGTCTATGCAAGTACTCTCCGTTAGCCAGACGAGAACACCCAGAGATAATGTGACGGATTGATTCGCCCGGACGGTGGCATGCCCGACATATGTCAACCGTGCCGTCCTTCACAATAAATCTCCGGTAGTTATTTGTCATTATAACTTCATCCATAATTGCATAGACAAAACCTTCGGTTTCTCCGAAGAGTTCCCCGGATCGTAGCCAGGCTACGGACGCTAGGAAGTCTATGTCGGGCCCGTGTAGGGCCCGAAAAAAGCGTCCGTGAAGCTCCTTACTCTGCCATACCTCCATGCGGTCGTTAGTGTCAAGCACTACAGGTTTGCTCCAGTTCTCTTTAGCCAAGGAGAGCGGGGTAAGGCCCCTGTCCACCGCGACAACATCTCGATGCATCCCCACGTCGGCTTCCAGAAAGTATTCCCTGAGACTGCATATCTCACGATTGTGGAGAGTCTTAGCATTTAAAAAGCCTCGACCTCCACACTTCCGTGGGATATACAGTCTCATAACCGAAGAACGTGGGTGATGCATTCGATATGCCGTCAACAATGTACGGACCCGCCTATCCAGGGCGTCTAACTCTGTCTGAGTCCATTTGAGTACGCCGAAAGAGTACATCAAAACCGGCATGACCCAACCGTTGAAGGCACGCACCTTATTTCCGCCCGACAAAAGACTATTAAAAACTTTTCTCAGGCGGCCAAAGAAGCGCTTCCTCAACGATTGCTTCATGTCGGCAACGTTGATGCCCAGTGCTTCCGACATACCCAAATACTTGTAGGTTTCGGTTGCTGAGAGGGATCTAAGATTTATGGTATCCGTGAGCTGGGTTCCCACAGATTCCACAATCCCCCCTCGCTTTACATGCATGACCGCACACTTGTCCACCCCGAATTCCATCCTGATGGCGCTACTGAAAGTTTCAGTGACCTTCAGTAGCTCCATCAGTTGCAAATCGTTGGGGGCAAAGAGTTTGAGGTCATCCATGTAAAGGAGGTGAGATATAACCTGACCGCCTCTCTTCAACCGATAGCCCAGACTTGAATCCTCCAGCAGCGTGCTAAGAGGATTCAAGGCTAAGCAGAACCAAAGTGGACTCAAACTGTCGCCCTGAAATATACCCCGCTCTATCCTTATCGGCTCGCTATTCCTCTGGATCTGTCGACATCCTGGATAGCGAAGGACTGTCCTCCATTGCCCCATACACGACATCAGGAAGGTGCGTAGGGTTGCATCAATTTTATACAACTCTAGCACCCTCATGAGCCATGTATGTGGCACCGAGTCATAGGCCTTCTTATAGTCTATCCAACATGTCGACAGATCCTTTCGGGAACGGCGAACCTGTTGGCTAATGGCCATATCGATAAGGAGTAGCTCTTTAGTACCACGGGACCCGTTCCCACATCCATTTTGAGAAGCGGACATGATAGAATTGTCATCAATGTGTTTGTTAATTTTGGTTCTCAAAATGGATGTAAGAACTTTATAGACTGTCGGAAGACAAGTAATCGGTCTATAATTTTTGGGCTCCGCGGTACTACCTGATTTATAGAGCAGGTGGGTTATACCTGTTGTCAGGAATTCGGGCAGCGACCCTGACTGTAAGGCTGTCTGGAAAAGAGTCGCCAGGCGAGCGTGCGACCTTGTGATCCATTTGATCCAGAAATTGTGCAGCCCGTCCGGCCCTGGAGATTTCCAGTTAGGCAACGGGCGGACTGCACGAGCAACGTCTTGGGGGCTGATAGTTACCGCCCCCATTTCTGATACTGGATCGCACGCTCGCTCGACTCCTCGAATCCATTCACCCTCAGTATGGCTGACAGGCACCGACCAGATGCTGCGCCAGAACGAGCTCATGGCATCATCATCCGGTAGGAGCCCGTCAGCCACACCTTGGTCCGGTCGCTCCCAAGCCCTGTATACCCACCTTTCATCCCTTTGGAATGTGCGATTCTGAGTGTACCGCTCCACCCGTCGCTTATACCTACGGATACGGTTCGCCCATGCATACACTTTCTGCTTCCAGAAGTCGATGCGTTCTGTGATACGGGACATGTAGTCTCGAGGACTGATATCAGTCCCCGTGAACGCCCGCCTCACAAAACGCATCACTCGAGGGCGAATGTTGCCCTCCCGGAAGCAAGTTAGTTTGCCGATGAATGCCCTGGCCCTAGTAATGCGTCGTTCAATCCTGCACTGCCATGCTGGTACAGCAACTTTCGGTCGTGTAGCTATGTCATCTGGAAACTTGACATGAGCTACACGACACGCCGTTACAGCCGCACAATACAGGATTGAATGAGCATCAGTAAGGTTTTCGCAATTGTCAAAATAGCTTGACAACTGCGAATCCAGAACAGCCACCAGCGCCCTATTTTTGTTGTGCATGGGCAAACGAGGTAAACATTATTATATTATTATTATTATTGTATCCTCCTCAATCATCGGCCTCCTTTTTCTAATTGTATGGAGTCGGCTTCCGATATAACCGGATTCAGCTAGACACCAATATTTTACATAGAGTGACAGCCTATCTGACCTACTGCTGCTACTATCCCGGACACAAAGGTCTAAGCAGGAACGTGGGTGGTTTTTAGTCTGTAGAAATCTGCCACTCCCTTCCGTTCGGCCCAGAGCAAGAGGAGTCATTTGATTATTTCCCACACTACAAAAAAACCTATCGTCCTGCACAACCCAGTTGGTACTGGTCAATACAATACCCATTAGAAAGACTGGTTGTCAGAAAACCTAAGCCAGTAGTGTAGTCAGTAATGTCAGAAATTATCGAATCAACTTCCTTTGGGTTAATTCAAGAGGGGCCATTGAGCTACAGCTAACCAGTTCTGTAATGGGCACCATTGAGCGTGACTTAAGTTGCAACACCACTACCTACACTGCCCTAAAAAAACACGCATTGATACGACGTATTGACGCCAAACATTTTACACTCAAGAAATGTAAGTGACCGACCCATAGTCACACTAAACTACCACACCAGTGTGACTATGGTTAATTTTATTTATCCGTGGTCACACTGGTGTGACTACGGATAATTTAACCTGATCCGTAGTCACACTGGTGTGACTACGGCTGATCCGTGGTCACACTGGTGTGACTAACGGATAATTTAACCTGATCCGTAGTCACACTGGTGTGACTACGGCTGATCCGTGGTCACACTGGTGTGACTACGGATAATTTAACCTGATCCGTAGTCACACCCGGATGAATAACCAAAATTATAGGCTGTTGCTAGTCGTCCGCTAAGTGGATGAATCACCGTCTCGCGACAGTATCCTTTATGGGCGGCATGGGCACAAGGCCGTAGGCCGACGAAGGAGGCCGGCGGAGGCCCGGCACTTCGGGGACAGAAGATATTAGTGTTATTTAATATGCGAGCGAAGCGAGCGCGCGTCATGGAGTACATGCGTTGCATGTATGAGTGACGTGACCAAAAGCTACGATACTGGTGTGACAACGGTTCAGCCGTAGTCACACCAGTGTGACTACGGATCAGGTTAAATTATCCATAGTCATACTAGTGTGACTACGGATCAGCCGTAGACCAGTGTGACTACGGATAAATATAATTAACCATAGTCACACTGGTGTGGTAGTTAAGTGTGACTATGGGTCGGTCATGGAAATGTAGCGTATTCAAAGAATAAATAACAAACATATTATAGTCGTGATTAACAAAGGATTTTGGGTTTTCTAATAACTGGTCAAGACGGCTGAATGAAGCAAAGAGTCTATTTACACCTTGTGCCGTCTCCAGCCAATGAAGGTCCAGTGATTCCCTGCATTATAGCCTAAGAACTTTATTAATTCTCTCTTAGTTTATTTTGCAACTGACTGTTATAAAAATAATGGGTGCTAATTAAACCGGCTTCTTTTTAATAGCATTATTTGCATCTAAAAATCTAACTTGCCTTCTAAATTACTAAGTCAGCCACAATTAACGAGCATCTAAATAATACTATCTTAGCCACAAGTTATCTTTTTTAAAGCCACTCTAAATACAACTCAGCATCGTGATTATTTTTTAGCATCTAAATTTGTAACATGAATTCAAACAGTAAACTTCTAAAATATTAATATATGGCATCAAAAAAATATTCAATTGGCTTCTAATTTATTGACTCAGTACGTTTAAATTATAACTCATGCCACATTAACTGAGCATCAAAATTTAATTAAAATTGTCATCAAATATTATATTATAGCCACTAATAGTATGTATAAATTCCTGTCGTGTCATCGAAAGGCTTAAATATTGAAGTTCAGAGTATCGAATGTCCTAAAGATCGATTTTATTTACATGTTGTGCTACAAAAGTTATCGACAGAATCGCTTCAGAACTTCATTTTTATCGGAAAACTAGACAATAATTAATTGTTAAAACATTTCTGCAAGCAACTCGGTAGTAGCGCTCGCCGGCCGCTCCCGCGGCACCGCTCGCTTCGCTCGCTCGGCTCGCGCGTGTTTGGTCACAGTTTTAACCTAACCTAACCTATTTCCCTCAGTTTACAATAACGAATCATACAATCTGCTTGTGACTAGTCAATTAGACAATGGTAAAAACATTTCTGTAACTAATAGGTATTTTTAACGTAAATATAATAATCTAAAGTGTATCAAAAGTTCACATTTCATGGCGCTCTCTGATTGGTGCAAATGGCCAGTCGCTGTCGTCTCGCACGCTCGCGCCAAATCTTTCTGTTGCTATTTTCACGATAAAAGAATGTGATGTATTATTTTACATGCGAAGTTATAATAAATGATGTTGACTACGGTCGCTTCATTTATATTTTTTTGAGGGCCTTGTGTTGAAGCTGTAAAATGTAAAATGGTGGTGAGATATAAATTCCGTGGCTGAGTTAGTAAATTAGGTGCCTATGTATAAATAACAAGGACAAGTTAATATAAATGTTGATCGTCACTTGATGCTTTCTATAGAATATTTAGTGGGCGTTGTAAAGAAGGCGAATTAGTATATTAGAGGCTATATAATTTTCCCGTGGCGTAGTTATAAAATTAGAAGTTTGATCCTGTGGCCAATTAAAAAAACTGTGGCTCGTTTAATTATTTCTCAAAAATAATTAGTTGGTATTTAAAATAAAAGAAACCAATACTTACAAATTCAATATAATTAACAACTTAAAAACTACTAACAGTTAAATAATTAAAAACCAGAAAACCCATAATTAATCGAAATCCAATTTCCTAAAGGATCCAGCTAGGAACTCTTCATTGATGTCAGAGTTTGGTCGCTTCTTCTCATTGGAAACCATTTTCATCGAATTTAAAAGGAACTGCTTCGTCAACGTGCTTCTCATTTCTTTTTCGTATTTATCTGAAATTAGAAACAGCAAAAATAAGCACAACAATCTTGAAGGCAAAATATAACAACCAGTGAAGGTATATAAAGGAATAGAGAATAGAATAGAATAGAATAGAATCATTTATTTGCCAATAATGTAGGTATACAGATATGATGGTATTTATTAGAGTAGTGCATCCTCTGTAGCTCTAACTCTGTCTCACGATCCTTACTTCTTTACTTTAATACTTACTATAAATGCGATAGTATCTTTGTCTGCGTGTCGCGCTTTCACGCCAAAATACTAAACCGATTTAAATGAAATTTGGCGAACAAGTAGTCTAGAGGCAGAGACGACATAAGCTACTTTTTAATGCGAAAAAAGGGTTGTAAAGGATTGAAATGAAAGGGGGTGAAAAAATATTACTTTTGATTGCGATAACCGAAATCCACTCCGACAAAGCCACGGGCATCATCTAGTGATTTTATAAATTAAATAAATATTGATATATGAGCCAATTGTAGCAGTAGTGGTAATGAGGTGGTATTAGTTATGGTCTCCAGAGTTCAACTTTGCCGATTCTTCTTCTCCCTACGCTTTGTTATGGGCAACTACAGTACTTTCTCTAGCTATTATGCCTTGTGACTGTGACGGTAGCTTTAGTTTCTTTCTTCTCCTGACATTCAAAAGGGCCTGTAAAATCTCTAGTCCAATTGAAATTAAAGCTTTGAGTTTATAATAGCTAAAAAAACTTCTCCTGTCGAAATGACCAAGGCAAGGCAAGGCGAGTGCCATCCACCCATAGTGGCGTCTTTGGTAACTTATTCCTCTCACTGTCATTCAATTATTCATCTACTATGACGTCACTACTCATAATTGTTGATTACTCTAGGTGAATTTATTTTCAGCAGTATCACGATCAGCGCAATTAACCCGGGTTCAGAAGCTGGTAGTAACAATGTCCTATAGCAATGGTGGTAGAACCTGCTGAAACCGTTCAGTTTTTTTTGAAAATTCAACCTAATGTTAAGTGACCATATGATACTTTTTCGCTAAGAAGTGAAACTCACCTTTAAACTCAGACATAGCTGGTTCCTCTCCTCCATAATCCTTCGGCAGATATCTCTTAGGCACGTTCATGTGGAGATCATCTAGGTTCTCATGTAACACCACACGGTCTATTATCTTTGGACTAAAGAACTGCCTCATGAAGCTGATGACGTGCTGGAGTAGATTGGTGGCGTTCAGGACGTGGATGGAGTGGATCCGAAGACCAAGACCTTCCTGGAATTAAGGTGTTGGAAATTAGGAGTTTAAAAGTCAAAGCGGTGATGAAGAACATCGAGAGGATAACGGCGATGTTTAACACACCATATTGTCTATATGCTTGCATCATGTTGTTTGTATTATTAGGATAAACAGTGTCCAACAAATACATAAACTATTTAAATAAAAAATCCTAGAATCAAACAAATTTTGAAGACAAGTCACATCGGGTCAGAGCCCATTCGTCCCCTAAAATTCGTCCCCCAGCATAAAAGTTGTAGATTCGGCCCCTATATAGGTGCCCATTGGTCTCCTGGTAGGGGACCAATTAATATTTTAATAAAAACTATTATTTTAAGGTACCCATTCGTCCCCTCTAATATATATACAATATAAGTTAAAGATTCGGCACCTATTCAGGTGCCTATTGGTCACCTGAGATAAAATTAGCTATATTTTACATAAGAAACGGTTAACATAGTACACTTGTGAACAGTTTATTAACGGAATTAATTTAATAAATCATAACAGATCATTGAAAAAAGAGCTATGATGAGTGATAATCCGTCATGATAATAATATAACCTGTCGATAGGCTTACGATGTAAAATTGTCTCACTACGAATGGCTTGTTAAAAAAACGAGTTACAAATAATAGATAAGGTGTTTAAAATTGGTAAGTACTCTCCAGATGTGCGCGGGGTGTGGAATGCCGAAGCGGGAGGGGTAATCTTAGCCAGAGTATCTGCGCGCGAGCAAATAAAAAAGGCGTAGCCCAAAACAATAGACGTTCGATGAAAGGACTTTTAAGGTAAAAGTAAAACATAGATTTTTAGTATGCTACTGTGTATGCACTCACATAACTTTGTATGATAAAATATTACTTTTTCTACTTTTCAGTGATTTTCATATCTATATAGAGTAGATAAATAGTTTATTAATCGATTCAATCACACCATCATCTAAAAAAACAGCATGTTTTGATAATATGCTGCTTTGATTTATTTTGCATTAATTCGTTTGAATGTTTGGAAAGCAAGGGACATACGATTTGACATAGATGTGCTGTGAATACAACATCTTAAAACTCTTGTTTGAATATAGTATCTGTTAAAAACTATAATAGTATTTTTTTTGTACTGTTATAATGTTTTAGATTTAAGTTATTATGATTTTGCATGTATGTAGTTGGTAAATATACAAAAAAAAAATATTTATTTTTGATTATGTGTTCTATTTTTTTTTTTGATTTATATGATGGTCAATCAAGGCTGATTTTTGTAAAAGAGTTGTATTTTGTTAGTTTCTAGGACATAGTGATTTTGTATGTGTTAATCTTATTTGAAATAAACATGATATCTACCGAATTACTATATTTTTTATTTTAGCCTTTTCTGCGCGACTGTACCAGGACTACCAAGCTGCAGTATACACATATACATGTACTTATATTAGAAGAATGAATAAAAATAAATATTCTTCAGGGGACGAATGGGCCCCTCAAAAGTTCCAGGGGACGAGTGGGCACAGGGTGCGAATCTTAGGGGACGAATGGGCTCTGACCCGTCACATCGACCAACCCGTGCTGGGTTGGTCGATGCGTGTGTGTGAAAGTGTTAAGTGTTAGAAGTGTTACTTGATCCTACTGATCGAAAATTCTTTAAAGATGGTGTGGTTTGATTCTCAAATATAACAAATATTTGTACGGCCTAAAGGTAATTGATACTTACATGAAACAAATGGGCTGACTTCTGCATTAGAGAAGGGTTCAGTCGAAGCAGGTGCGCGAAGGTAGCCTGCTTCATGTCCAGCACCCAGATGTCGCCTAGGAAGTAGTCGTGTTTCATTCTGATGTCTCCGAGCTGGAAGAAGACAACACAAAATTAGGTTTTTAACTAGCTTTTGCCTCGTGAAGGTATAATAATAATAATATTCCACAACTATCACACAACGCCATCTAGTCCCAAGCTAAGCAGAGCTTGTGTTATGGGTACTAGACAACTAATAAACATACTTATATATTTCTAAATACATACATATTATAGATAAATTACACCCAGACACAGAACAAATGATCGTGCTCATCACACAAACATTTGTCCTGGGTGGGAATCGAACCCACGACCTCCGGCATAGCAGTTAGGGTCACTAACCACTAGACCAACAGGCCAGTCAAATATTATGGTATGGTATGAAATTAAGCCTCGAGAAAATACTTCTAGGGCAATAATTATGTAAAGTCGAACAAGCTTATTATGTAGTAATACAGGTAGAGTTTTTTAAAATTGTAGTACACTGAAAATATTGATTGCAATTTTGTTTTATAAAGCGTTTCACATTAAGCGACTGATTTCAAACGCTCTGTATCGTTTGGCATCAGTCTCTAAATGTATCTGTATAGTCTTAAAAGTGGGTGCGCCAAAGTTCACCTAAAATTTCAACTCCGATAATTGGAAATCCGAAAATGTTCTTCCTAACATTTTTCATCCTAACAATCGCAATTCCTAACTTCTCTGTCTCTAATGTTTTAATTCCGAAGCATTCAACTTCATAATGTCTGTAGCAATAAACATCTATTACACTATTATTTGTTTTCCTATATTTTCTCAAAATAACCATCTTTTACACTATTATTCAAAGTCATATCTATTTTTTTGTTTATATTACTTTTTATTCATAATAATCAGTATTATAAAAGGTCCCATTAAAATAGGTGGACAAAATTTTAGAAATCATTCAGACCGCTAAAATAAGGACAATAGCAAAAAAAAAAATAAGAATAAGAAATAAAATACCTACTTTTATAAGATGAGTTTGTTCTAGAGTGCCGGCAATTTATTATTTTAAGTCAAAATAAAATCACTTTTTATATAGTGTTTTTTTTTTGTTTAGATGTCTTTAGTTAGGCTTACTAAACGCTGTGTTAAAATTTGTCCACCTATTTTAATGGGACCTTATATACTATGCAAAGATATCCATAGGTTAGGTTAGGTTAGAACTGTGACCAACTACGCGCGAGCCGAGCGAGCGAAGCGAGCGGTGCCGCGGCAGCGGCCGGCGAGCGCTACCTCGAAATTGGTCGCGAAATTTTTCTAAGTATTTTTTTCATAGTGCCCCCAAGACGACACTCTGACCTGAATTTCATTCATTTATTTAATTTCAAGACAAAAATCAGTGAAACGACCTTTAATCATTCTAAACAGTTGTATGAGTGAAAATATTATGGTAATTATGTTTAGGAATAAAAGCGTTAGGATAAAAAACAGTAGGAGTTTAAATATATTTACACTAATGATATTATGAATTCCAATTTTCGGAAACATGAGTGTTATGAACATCGTCGGTAGGACTA
The DNA here is from genome assembly GCA_949775195.1 of Diarsia dahlii. Lineage (NCBI taxonomy): Eukaryota > Metazoa > Arthropoda > Insecta > Lepidoptera > Noctuidae > Diarsia > Diarsia dahlii. The sequence goes on along the minus strand of OX459210.1, from coordinate 4,033,205 downwards.
CAAATAGTATGAATGAAAACTTTAGGATGAAAAATTTTAGGAAGAGTGATCATTCGGATTACAAATCGTTAGGAAGAACAATTTCGGATAAAGAACTTTAGGTGAGCCAATATGGACCCCTTAAAAGTAAATGCAAGTTAGCTGGCTGTATACTTATTAACTTGTTTGACTGTGCTACGTCACATCGAATTCCATTGAAATTCGTAAGTTATGACAAAACCAACTTTCGCATTTATGATTCATACTATAATTAATGTGAAACTTTGTTTCGATTATAAAACAAAAAATATGTAAAAATGGAAAAAAAATGTAAGACAAATAAATTGGAAAGTTCCTATGACTGCTTTTGGTCATGACAGCCAATCCCTGTGGATAATAGACATCAACGCAAGAATCCAAGGTGGAAGGGACAACATCACACAAACAGTTCCATCTGTACAGTGCGATCAAATTATCTTGGCAGCTCTGAACATAGGCTTTGCGAAATTTTACGCATGTAAACTTGGGAATAAAACTGTTATTGCCAGATAAACCAATACTTAAACGATCAGAAAATATATAATTTAAACAGTGAGAAATACAAATAAAACAAATATCATAACACTTTTATACATTCGTTGTAACAAAATGACCTGCACGAAGTTCGGAGCTGCCAAGATAATTTGATCGCACTGTACTATTCAGTAAAATCCCTCTAAGACATATTTTTTTGTTGTTTTAAATTACCGCTGAAAAGTTTAAGGTTTTACAATATTTGATGTGTATGAATTTGTATGTAACACAGCTATAGTCTGTGTACCTTCGGTCTCATATTCCATTGGGACGCCAATCTGACATGACGGGAGAGGAATCAGAATAAGAGTCAACGGGTTAATAATATTGTTTTTTTGAGGCATATTGGTGATACGTCAGGGCTGCGGGTCCCGTCAGGGCTGCGGGTCCCGTCAGGGCTGTGCGTTGTTCGAAAGATATACCGCGGCCTCGACACAAAGGGCTAAGAAGGAACGTAGGCGGTTTTTATTCAGTAGAAGTCTGACACTCCTTACCGCTCTGCCCAGAGCGGGAGGAGTAATTTTCTGATTTCAATTAATTCCAAGAATTACAATATGCTCATCAGTTACGATTCTTACAAACACACCAACACGATGACGAGTTAAGAAACTAAAACAATAATTGATTGATTTAGTAAATAAGAAAGAAATAAATAAATACATACCATAAAAGTATTTCTGAGGAAAGCTTCGCAGGAGAAAGAGCTCGGATCTGGGTTCACGAATTTGACAACAGTTACTCTATGGCCTTTAAACAATTTAGGCATTGAAATCTGGAGGCTGGAAAAGAGAAAAAAGAAAATTAGACATTGTAAGCTAAAAGTCCCGTCGGGGCTACGGGTTGTTCGAAAAAGATACCGCGGTCTCTACACGTATAGGTCGCAGCATCTTTTTCGCGGTATCTAAACCACCCATGTTCTTTCTTGGGTTGTTTTTAGTCAGTGGAACACTCCATTTGATGATTTCCAAACCTAAAAAAAAAAAAGCTTCAAGTATTATTATTATTATTTCCTTTATTTATCTTTACACAAATTTAGTACATTTTTAAATATTTCTTACAAAAAACAATACAAAAAACATTTAAAAATATAAAAAATTGTAGCCCACCGGTATCGGGAACAGGGTCCAAGCTACCGGCGGTCAGGGCTCCAGAGAAAGGAACCTCCTAACAATCCGAGCCGTGTCCAGCAGCTTTCTTCATCAAGCCCTTGATCCAGCCGCCTAACGAGAGCCTCCTCTGGTGTTGGTCGAGGCTCTTGGCAATAGGGGATCGGACAAAAACTAAACTAATTAGTCCGTCAGATAGATTTCCAAAAATTATTGGACACGTATTTTTTCTTTTTTCACGTAAACTTAAAATGGAGACGATACAGTGCTTCGAAAACTCGTGTGACGTCATATGATAGTACATTTTGACGACACAAGTGACGTTTCAAGCCCCACTCCAAGATCTTTGACGCGTTTTATCTTCGTCATTTTTCATTGATTTGATAAAACAAAAAACACGTATTCAATATTTTTCGATAATCTAACTTACGGACTAAACAGAATCATATTATTTTGACCCAGTCCGATCCCCTATTAAGCCATTGGCTGTAACGACTATCGGCACAATGATCGCTGAGTCCACATCCCACATGTCGACAACCTTTTATTATCTATTTTCTGTTTTTATTTCGATCTCTATCTTTCGATTGTAATATTTTTAAAAGTAATAAGACTCACATTTTTTCTTTACCCGAACGTAGGTAACGGAAAATTATGACTATTATTTATTTTTTACTTTTTTACAAAATCACGTTAGTTCGTCATAATCTATTGTCTAAAATGTTAACAATGCAAAGTTTTTCTCAGCTTTAATGATATACAAGAGAGTATTGACGTATTATAAAATGTTTTCAAGATCAAAAGAAAGATTATAACTATATGTTAAAATGCTACATAACAAATCGCCTGCAGTTGCTGAAAGATTAGGCACCTTAATGTACACCAACATTCAGCCAGTTATGTATAAGGGCTCGTTTCCGGAGACGCGGGGCGTTGCGCGGCGCGTGCAGAATGCTCTCTTTGTGCTTTTATAATAATTTACTGAGAGACGAGTCCACCGCAACAAACGCTGCATTTTAAACAAACGAGCGAAAAATCGCTTCTCGTAAAATCAAGTTTTGAAATCGTTAACTTTTCATGTATTGCCATGTGTTTGAAATAAAAACGCTGCACGCGCCGCGCGACGCCCCGCCTGCACGTAAACATGCACTAAGTCCCATGCAATAGGGGATGAACCTATTGCCTCAAACCGGTCACCAATCCGGACTCCGTGGTAGATACCGAGAAATTCCTGGTGGAAAAAACCCAATTACCCGACCCAGGAATGGTACTCAGGAACTCATCCTCAGCAGTTTCAATTGCAACCACTAGACCAACGAGTTAGTTCCAAATGTTTAACTTTTTAACACACCCACGTTTAAACGGTATTTGATTTGATTGATATTTCTTTTTTGTATGAATTAGCAGTATTTTTTGTATAGTTTAGACTTGGTCAAGGAGTAAAAGTTGTTTATAGTTATGCGTACTTTCACTCCATAATAGATGCTAATAATTTTAATTGCACCGTCTTAAGAAAAAAAACATTCCACTACAATATAAAGGTCAATCGTCGAATCCGACTCGGCTGGGCAGCGTTCGGAAAGTTGCGCGGTATCTTCTCGTCCAACTTACGTCAAGACGAAATTCTATGACCAGTGTGTGTTGCCAGTGATTACATACGGGACCGAAACGTGTTCACCCACAATGGGCCTCATCAGAAAGCTCAAAGTCACCCAAAAGGCAATGGAGAGGGCCATGCTCGGAGTCTCCTTGCGGGATTGCATCAGAAATGAAGACATCCCCAAGAGAACCAAGGTTACCGACATAACCCGAAGAATTACCCAACTTAAGTGACCTGGTGAAGGTAGCGGGGACCCGCTGGATTCGAGACGCACGGGACCGGTCAATGTAGCGACACCTGGGGGAGGCCTATGTCATGAGTCAGGACCCCGGGAGATATACGTACACGCCATTACATCAAGATACCGAAAACTGTTTAATTATTCCAATCAACCATGAACCTAATGCTGTAGCTATAAACTTGAAAATCTATTCAAGTTTGATGGATTACCTATAGTAACTTAGCCTTAGGCACCTATCCTGCAGACAAAGATGGACAAATAAAATCGACAAGTAACTAAATATAAAAGGACTTTTCGTAATAGTAATTGTGTATGTGACCATTTTACTAATCCTAGTATTAACTGGGCTGTGGAGGTCAGATAGGCAGTCGCTCCATGTAAAATACTGGTATTCAGCTGCATCCGGTTAGACTGGAAGCCGACCCCAATATAGTTGGGAAAAGGCTAGGCAGATGATGACCATTTTACTAATTTAAGTGGCCATTTTAGACAGCTAGCCATTTTTTTTTTTTTTTATGTAAAACGTTGCCCCACACTAGGAATTTCTCCTGTATCGTGGGTGCGTTTACAAACATTTAAACTCACATATACAAATACCCAGACCCGAAACAACTATCTGCAGGCCTTACAAATATTTGTTCCGCGCGGGAATCGAACTTGCGACACGCATCGCAGCAGTCCAATCGCTCAGCCACTGCGCCAACCGTGCCGTCGAAATTTGAAAACGCAGTGTTAGCACCGTCATGTCAGTAAAACACATTGCCTACTTGACACGGTCTACCAACCATAACGCAGCTCCGATTGCAGCTTGTTTCATTATAGCATACGAAGAACTGCAATTACTGATACGTTGGGAAAGAGACCAACTGGCTAATCTAATTAACATCTGCTGTAGCATCGATATTGTTCATGTTTTATTATTGAGTGGAAACAACGCAAAACAGGGCAACCAGTATACGAGGTATAAGTTTTTAAACTGACATGGTCACTGACACTATCAAACATGGTAAATATCCCGTTTATGATATTAATAGTAGTATACGAGGTAATATGGTTTGTACCCTTGTGCCTAACCTGGGCCCCGAGTCTGCTATTCAATAGTGTCAGAATGGTCTATCATTGATATCATAATAGGGTATTTCACTCAAAAAATCTAATTAGTCCGTCTGTTAGATTATCGAAAAATATTACATACGTGTTTTTTGGTTTTTAAAATAAATAAAAATTGACGGAAATGAAACGTGTCAAAGATCATGAGTGGGGGCTTTTGACATCACTTTGTGAGTAAAAAAGTACTAACCTTGTGACGTCACACGACTTGACACGACTTTTCGAAGCACTGTATCGTCTTCATGTTTTGTTTACGTGAAAAAAGAAAAAATACGTGTCCTTTATTTTTTGAAAATCCATCTGACGGACTAATTAGATTTTTTTGGTGAAATACCCTATTGTTGATTGATGACAAGCCAAAAAGTACTTTAAGTCTGTCGACTTAAGGTACTTTTTGGCTTGTCGTCTACTTGTCAAAATCAACAATTATCAGATCAAAGCAGACTCGGGGCCCTGATGTCAGAGATTTTTCCGTTTTTTTTTGGACTCTGACAAGTCAGAGTCAGGCAGGTAAATGTCTGGTACGCTGCTTTGGTTGTCTCACGATGTTTTCCTTTACCGAAGCAAGTGTTAATAATTATAAATAATAATCTATACTAATATTATAAAGCTGAAGAGTTTGTTTGTTTGTTTGAACGCGGTAAACTCAGAAACTGCTGGTTGGAATTGAAAAATTCTTTTTGTGTTGGATAGTCCATTTATCGAGGAAGGCTATAGGCTATATAACATCACGCTACGGCCAATAGGAGCGGAGCATAAATGAAAAATGTTACAAAAACGGGAAAAGGTATTTCCTTTTTGAGAGCTTCCGCTGCGTGCGCTGCGAAAACGGTTTAAGTTACGCTAATATCGTGTATGAAGAAATTGTTCCTCTTTAAAAGTTCTAAAAAAAAGTCCGCTACAGCATAAATCTATCTTTTAAGATTGACTCACTGTAACCTTTTTTAGGGTTCCGTAGTCAACCAGGAACCCTTATAGTTTCGCCATGTCTGTCTGTCCGTCCGTCCGTCCTCGCTTAATCTCTGTGACCGTTAGCACTAGAAAGCTGAAATTTGGTACCAATATGTGTATCAATCACGCCGACAAAGTGGTAAAATAAAAATTGGAAAAAAAATGTTTTATTAGGGTAGCCCCCCTATATGTAAAGTGGGAAGTGATATTTTTTTTTATTTCAATCCAAACGTGTGATATATTGTTGGAAAGGTATTTAAAAATGAATAGGGGTTTACTAAAATCATTTTTTGATAATGTCAATAATTTCGGAAATAATCGCTCCAAAAGTAAAAACAATGCGTCCCCCCCCTCTAACTTTTGAACCATAAGTTTAGAAAATATGAAAAAAATCTGAAAAGTAGATCTTTATAAGGACTTTCTAGGAAAATTATTTTGAACTTGGATGGAAACAACAGATGGAAACAGCAGTTAACCAATATAATTTGGTCCCTGAATCGTATGAGCGCCTATAGAATCCAGAGGTCAAGTTTCATTGGTCCTTTGAAGAAATTGTATAAATTATAGCATACCGTTTTGGTACGGAACCCTTCATAGTGCGAGTCCGACTTGCACTTGGCCAGTTTTTACAGTTAAACTGTTATCATGTGGTATTAATCTATATCTAAATAAATATGTTTGTTAGAACGGAAATTTAATATAGAATATTTGTGCTCTTTACTCTATACAGTTTAAACAAATATCTTAGAATATATCGCAATGTAAAAATATCCGCGCGGCAAAATATTTCGCGCGTCGCAATGTAGGTACGGGGGATTCTGGCTGGCCTCCGGGAAATTCAAATTCAAAATATTTACTGCATCATAATGTTTACAAGTATAGAGTGTTATAGTATATTTAACAGTAAGAGATACCTATAGTAATTCACACTTTAATATAATCTAAGCTAATCTAAACCATCTGAACTAATAGAATAAAGAGGAAAGATAAGATTTTTTGTTTGTTACGATTTAGCTTAATTTATGTCGGATAGTCGATATCGAGAAAGGTTATAAGCTATATTTATGTGACGCAGACGAAGTTGCGTGGGTCAGCTAGTACATACATAAAACCGAAAAATCAGAGGTGTCTTGGGTTCAAACTGGAGACATAACGTACTTGACTCTAGGCTATCACTGGTTTGACAAGTCAGTAGAGACTGTCATAATTTGAGAGTATCAAATACGCGGAATTCATGTTCAGTTTGACCTTTTTTCTTTAAAATCACCATAACCATCAATTTTACCGCTGACAATAGGTAGAGAACCCAGGTTTGAGATCCAGTGGTTCAACTGAGTAAACCGAATAAGTGCCGAAAAAAGATCGCACACATTCCGCCTTTATTACAAAAGGTAGTTAAACCTGGTTTAACTTAGACTAGGTTTATCTCGCATGCCGTCACTTTCTTTTGAATATTTTTGAAGTGAGACGTCATGCGAGATAAACCAAGTCTAAGTTAAACCAGGTTTAACTACTTTTTGTAATAAGGCGGAGTGAGTGTGTCGGGACCGAACGCAAAAAACCAACAAGAATGAGGGTAGACCGATTTGTCTGCTCATAAACATCCACCTGCAATGACTTCAGTTTATCCGTGATCATGGAGCTTGTAACAGCGCCGAAATATCGGGAACTCGAAATAAAAAGTAAACAAAGTAATATGCCGTTTTCAGTATAAATTAATAATAGTGGAAGATCCTTATTTCCAAACTCATTTTTAAGATTACTCACTATGAATTCCACAGATCTTCAGGGTCCGACAGCACCGTCTCCCTGTTCTGTATGATCTCTGGCGACAGCAGTCTGTACTTGTAGAAATTGTCTATTCTCCGCTTTGCCTTCTCCATAGATCCTTTTGTTACGATCAGCATTCTTTCCACAAAGTCTCTATCTGGAATTACAATAATATTATATTAATTAGAATATCTCAAACGGTGAACGAAAACATCGCGAGGAAATTGGCGTGCCATCTACCAACCCGCTTTTTTTTTTTTGACTTCTATACCCTATGCATAAGGATGGCATTAAAAGCAAAAAGAATGTTACAATACCGACTGTTTACTGCAGCTGCATTTTGTCTTGCTGTCAACGTAATAGAGTTCACAATCGGTTGAACGGACTGTAAAAACGGTTAACTTAAAATTCTAATCTTATAGTAAATGGAGTATAGTTAGTTAACTGCTGGACATAGGCCTCTTCAATTGCACGTCACTTAACTCGATCCTGGGTGACTGATAGCCTCTCTGCGAAGATCGTCAATCCACCGAGCCAGAAAGCGACACACTTTACGCTTGCCGATTATATATTATTATGATCCACAAGTGCGTAAACTAAAGCGTATGTAAAACACTGTTAAAAAAGTTAACAAGCAGTACTTAAACTTTACTATAAGGTGCTGAGAAAAAATTAACATACTAATAATAGGTAGGTAGGTACATTTTTACAATCGTAAAAAGGAAAAACTATAATAAAGTCCGTATTAATTAATCTATTTTTAAGCTATTGCATAGCTTCTATCGCGGGCCTTGAGCGTGGAGAGCGAATCCAGAAATTCCGTAACGAAAATATTCATGATTCAGTATTCAACCAGGTTGCTATGGTTACGGAAAATAACAAGGTTGTCAACCGAGGTTGTCAAATTAAATAATTTATAACCTCACGTGTAAAGGTGTAATGTTTTTCTGTTTTGTCTCTCTGCTTTCTCCTTCTAAAATATTCTTACTCGTATAATTTGTGTACAAAGTGTTTTAAATATGAATAAACAAAGTGCATTTATTAATCTCAGATCATATTAATGAAGAAAGTCACGAAAAAATAGTGAAAGATAATGAGTGAGTACTCTATATACATTCATTTTATTATTATTACGCATCTTTCATACGTTTTATTGGTTTTTGCATTACTATTCTGCGAATCGGTCTTAGAAAACGATTCGTTTTCTTATAAAATATCTAAAACTAGCTGAACCCGCGCATGCGTTGCAATGCGTTTTTCCTACCTACCTATCTACTACCCTACCTACTACCCTACGTGCTACCCTACCTACTACCCTACGTACTACCCTACCTACTACTCTACCTACTACCCTACCTACTACCCTACCTACTACCCTACCTACTACCCTACCTACTACTCTACCTACTACCCTACCTACTACCCTACCTACTACCCTACCTACTACCCTACCTACTACCCTACCTACTACCCTACCTACTACCCTACCTACTACCCTACCTACCTACCTACCTACAAAAAAAAAAAGTATCAAAGAACCTTCTCCTGGTTCTTAGCTACCTCCCTATCAATTTTCAGCTAAATCCGTGCAGCCGTTTTCATGCTATGTCGTGACAACGGAAAACGGGTTTCATTTTTTTATAAATATAGATAAAATAAATAATTTTCATATTTTTCAATGTTATGACACTTACGTCAGGCTTGTCAGCCAGCTGTCAATACTTGTTCTTTTAAATTTTCTGTCATAGAGTTTCTTACTAGCTTAGTCTATGAAGGTTACTTTTGATTTACTTATATAATTTAAATTCTTTTTAAAAAATACTGCATAAATAAAATAAATAAATAATTATTTGCATAAGTTGATAAAAAATGCTATGCAATAGCTTTACCGCGGCAGTCTCCGAGTGCCACAACAACTTTTTTTTTACTCTTGCATGAGTGAGCCTATTATATTATATATCACGCTTTAGTAAATGTGTTGTTTTGAATAATTAGTATTAATAATTATGGAAAATCTTTACGTTTTTTTTAATATTTACGTACCGTTTGTGCCTACGCGTTATTTTTTTATTTATTACAACCATTAGATATGCTTTTAAATTTAGGGCCATCGACCATGAAGGTCTCACAAGAGAAGAGAGGCTAATAATACCCAGTAGTGACTGAATTGGACTGTGGATAATAATGATAATGGATGCTATATAATCACTAGCTAACCCGCGCAACTTCGTCTGCGTCACATAATGTAGCTTACAACATACCTCAATGAATGGGCTATCTAACAAAAAAAGGTTTTATCTACCCAAATATCATAAACCCTCTCTAATGCGTTCAAAAACCATAGGCAATGACCAGCATTACCAACCAGCAGAAATAAACAGAACTGTAATGAACTCATATTAATAACCTACTGAAAACAGAAGGTTATGAGTTTAAATTTGGAACAGGTGTCAAATTCAAGTGAGTGTGCTATTCTACTATCTACATAATTAAAACAGATACCTATCGATACGAAACCCCAATTCAGTATGATTTTAATTATAAATCGCACGACATTTTGATCTCGAGTGACACAAGAATAGTGACTTTGTTCGTTTGCCTATGATTTAAAAAAAATTACAGATACTTACAGGTATTTTTTATTGCATTACACTGGTAACAATGCTGGCCATTTCCCTATGGTTCCTGAACCCATCATAGAGCCCTTATGATATTTGGGTAGATAAAGTAGTGTATGCAACTATACATAATTAGGCATTACAACACTCGTGTGATGCTATAACTTGTGTTGTAATGCCCTTCATTATGCACAGTCGCATTAACTACTATTTTCAAATCGAACCAGTATTTCCCGAGATTAGTGCGTTCAACCTAATAATCAAACTCTTCAGCTTCATAATATTAGGTATTTACGTAATCGGGAGCTCGTGGCTTAATAATAATTGCCATTTGGGTCGATCTTTAGGTAAAGCCGCTGTTGCCGAGGTTGATCTGTGGATGGATAACCACCCATTACATACCGAGTTTCCTCCGTGTCTCGGAAAGCACGTTAAGCTGGTTGGTCTCGGCTGTCATATATTGATCTTTGGCAGTCGTAACAGGTAGTCAGTGACCTGAAAGTCTGACAACCAGTCTTACCAAAGTGCATCGTGTAGGGTGCTTCCCTAACATAAGTAATGTCAATGCAGATGTAAAATGTCAAATCTAAACTTAAATGCAGAAAATGTCAGTGAATGCTCAACGGGATGAATCTAAATAAAAATGCAAGTAGTCCGACTCAAACCACGTCTAATTGAACACTAAAATGTAATATACATGAAATGCATAGAATAATGCAATATGTCAGTGTCAGTGCACTGCCAAATGTAGGTCGCGTCCAAAGTGCAAATACGCGAGCCTACTGGCTAACTTATCGTAACAAATATATTTGAAAACCCATGTACGTACACCGTACACATCGTATTACCCAATATTAACTGGATTGTTGAGGTCGGATAAGCTTCATGTAAAATACTGGTATTCAGTTGCATCCGGTTAGACTGGAAGCCGACCCCAACATACTTGGGAAAAGGCTAGGCAGATGATGATGATGATGAGATAATTTATGGAATAGTATGTTTGGTTACCTATCCCAGCTTCAACCAAATGTGGTTGCTTGTGGAACCACTCCACGATGACGTCCACATCTTCTTCTATAGTGCTTTCCTTCAGTCCAAGCTCTCTTCTGATCTCTTGTACTTCTTCCTTGGTGTAGGGGAACATCGGATGCATTTCGCCTATCGACATCTGTAATGGAAAGAAGATTATTATAAGATGTTAGGTTCCTGTGTTGTTGAAAAGTTATTGCAATAATTTCTCTGGGTTTACTTAGTTGTTGTTACGTAAACATCATTACCACAACAGATCTCAAAATGGTGAGGGAAAACATCATCAGGAAACCTGTCTTAGAACCAAAAAATTTGAAGACATGACGTGTGACATCTCATTTTTGTTTTTGTTTTAGCTTTACGATCTCAGTTTCGATCTCATTTTTGTTTTTGTTTTAGCATTGATAACTTTTATATTTTATGTCTTTTTTTTTTAAATGTTCGTCGTAATCAGTTGATAAAATAGCGATCTTTTTGAATTTTATTATCTGTAAGTCATTTTTCATTTCAAGACCTATTTTCGTTTAAATTTTTGATGTATGTTTTATGTTATGTTATCACTTATTTTTGTGAATGCTGGTTATCCAGTTATGGGCGACTGTGTAAGTCTGAGACTTTAAAACCTATGTACCTACTAATGATGAGCATTACCTCTCCTCTATACCGTGATATTCTGTATATATGTATGTTTATATAGTATAGGTAGGTATATATTCATATTTATATTATTAGTGTTTATTTTTATTTGTGTATGACGGCGTCGCCGTTGTAAACAGCACGTGCAGCGGGCCAGGTGCGCAGCGCAGGCGTCACTAAGGCCGCACCACTCTCCCCACTGCTCGAGCCAGTCTTTATAAACGACCACTCGGCGTGGAGGGGATCATTCTTGTCGCAGGCTTGGCCCGGTGCACATGCTGTAGCGCTTAGAGTTTTAATATTATATCTGAATTATATAGTTGTGTGTGTATAGTGATTTATTTTAAATATCGTGCTATTGGAGTAAAAGTTGATTACCGCTATATTTCGTAGTTTCATTTAAGATGACAGACCCTCTGCCTTCATCAGAAGTGTGACCGGATCCACCTTCCACTAATGATAGTAATGCAAAGCTATGCTTGTGGCTTTTGATCCTGATCTATCGGAATCCGATATTGTGAATTGGTGTAAACTCAGTGAAACGATAATTGTGAAAAGAAATTAGATGGTGTAGTCCGTGTGCGGTGTAGTACTTTGCGAAATAATGGGTCATCGTGGCCATGAGTGCCGAAAAAAAACAGAAGCCTCTTCAAAAAAAAAAACCTGCTTGCTGCAAAAACTGAAATACCAAAGACAGCCGTTACGGCCATTACGGCCGTTACGTGCTATGTATGCAGTGAACAGGGGCACACAGCCAATTCCTGCCCAAAGCGATGGAAGAAGGAAGACTCCACACGGAGCACCAGCACTAAGCAAGTGTACCTGTGTTTCAGAGCAGCCCGTGGAGTATTCCAGATAAGTGGTGTAGATTTTCTTTTTGTATTTGACTTTGGTTCGGAATGTAGCCTTATGAAGCAAAAGCAACGGTCGATCCGAGTGGTCATAGATGGCTACTTCTCTGACCTTATTGCTATCGATGCCGGAGCCTCAGGGGTCTGTTCTCTCCGCGACACTTCTCCTGCTGCTTATCAATGACCTCCTTGTGCCTGGCATTAATGGGTACGCAGATGACAGCACTGTCATGGAGAGTTATACAACCAGCGCAAAAGCGGTGATGAAGTACGATTATTGAGAGAGGCCATGGTAAAGCGAACGAGTTTAGCTCTAAGTTTTGTCTCCAAGTGGGGTGACGAGAATCTCATTGATTTCAACGCCACCAAAACACAAGTGTGTGTGTTCTCCGCCAAAAGGAGTCCATTCAATCTAATCAAATCTAGCTCCTACTTTTCAGAGTGCATCTGTACAAGTTACTGACAGTCTCGAGCTTCATGGCACGAAGCACAAATCTGAACATCAGCACCTACATTGAGTCGAAAGCTCAAAAAGCGGCAAAAAAAAAAAAATGCTGGGTATACTAAAGAGGGTTAAGTGGTACTACAAGCCTGGATAGTTTTCAATATTATATAAAACTCAAGTCCGGTCCGGCATGTAGTATTGCTTTCACCTTTGGGATGGCTCAGCCGAATACCAACATGACACACTTTTTTTTTCTGTATCTAGTGCAGAGCCAGGAGGCTAATTGGTGACGATGAGAGGCTAATTGGTGGCCAAGCTACGTATCCTGGCCCACGGCCGCAAAGTTGCATGTCTGTCGGTCTTCTGCAGACTGTACTTTGGAGATTATGCAAAGGAGCTCCACGAGCTGATTACACCATCTCCCTTCTTCCATCGGGAAACTAGACATACTGCAGGTTATACCTTGTCGATGGTTTTACACATTCGTACGAAGCGCTTTGCTAAATCTTTTTTTTATGCGCACAGCCAAGGAGTAGAACTCCCTGCCTGCGTCGGTTTTCCCGAGTTCATATCACTTCAATCTATTTAAGTCGCGAGTAAATGGGGTTTCTTCTGGGTGAGCCAGTTCCATCGTCGACCTCATCTCTGCCCTTAGGGCATGATTGTGGTAAAGAGTATGCCCATTTCATATAAAAATAGTTATCTCTTTAACGGCGAATAATTTCATGAACAAGTAATCCATAACGGCATAGGTATGAGCAAAGTAACGTGCCTCATCGTCAGCCATAAGACGTCCCCTGCTGGACAAAGGCCTCCCCCATAGAACGCCATAACGAACACCGGTTACCCGCGACTGTCACGATGTCGTCGGTCCACCTGGTGGGAGGCCTACCAACGCTGTGTCTTCCGGTTCGTGGTCGCCACTCGAGAACCTTTCTTCCCCATCGGTTGTCGGGCGACGTGGCCCACCCATTGCCACTTCAACTTGCATATTTTGAGAGCTATGTCGGTGACCCTGGGTTGTAACGTAACTATTACAGATTAAAATTAATGTCCAACGACTATACAAAACCGCTTTCTTGAAATAACTGTCATGTACTAGTTGTTGCCAGTGGCTTCTTCCGCTACGGCTTGAGAATTGTCCCACGGGTGGATAAACTCGGGATGAAGGCTGTCCCATGTGTTGATCCAGGTTATAAGGTATCTGTGTACTGAATTTTGTCCAGATCCGTTCAGTCGTTTTTGCGTGAAAGAGTGGCAAACGTCCATCCAAACTTATAAACTGTCGCGTTTGCAATATTAGTAGGAAGTAGGATTACCGGATGAATGCTTTAGTGAGGAAATACTACCTATTAGGTCGTGATATTTTAGAACATGGGATTTCAGTTAACGTTAGCGATAATGATTTGACCCTTACCAAAACCAAATTTATCAGTTCTTGTTCAGAAGTCCAAACAATTATTACCTTTTAGAGTTGTTAGAGGATAGGTTTCATTATTTTTAAAAGTCGAGAGTATGTTGCTAAACCGATGAAGTGCCTATCTTGAGTAACAGTTCCAGGTGCAAGAACGGAAATATAAGGGACCTTTTTAAAAAAAAAAAAAAAAACCCCGTATTAGAAAATGACCGGTACGAGTTAAGATATATTAACGGAACCAATAGGGTCTATAAATATTCTCACGAATATTTTCGTGTAATGCCTTGTGGTCAAAATTGTCTGGCAGACATCGCGAAAAATCATGATGACGTGACGGCGGATAGTGATGATGACGATATCCTTGTTCATGAAAGTAACCACGAGAACAATATCATGCCTAACAGTAATATAACTTCGGCTAATAGTGATACCGTGTCTGTGAATAGCCGACCCGATACTATATCGATTAACAGTAGTACAATGACTCCTGACTTGTGGAGGAGAGAGATCTTCTGGTTAAGCCGCGTTTACCTCGGTGGGTCTGTGGATGGGTGACCACCCATTTCATGCCGAGTTTCCTCAGTGCCTGTGAAGGCACGTTAATCTGTTGGTCCCAGTTGTCATGTGTGGATTTTTGGCAGTCGTCAGTGTCCTGAAGTTCTGACAACCGGTCCTACCAAAGGGTATCGTATTATCCAGTATTGGCTGGGTTGTGGGGGTCGGATGGGCAGTCGCTCCGTGTGGAGTACTGATATTCGGCTGCATCCGGTTGGACTGGAGGCCGATCCCAACATAGTTGGGAGGGGGCTGGGCAGATGATGATGACAATATCTGCTGACTCCCATTATTTGAGAGCTACCAGCGATAGTTAAAAAAAAAATTATGGTTTTGAATCAAAAGAGTTTTCTAGCCCATATTCAATTACTTTGATAACTAAAAGAGTCGTACATCGAAAAAATTAATAAGACGATACAAAAAATAAAATTAAAATTAATAATTTGCAGGAACCTGAAGGATCAGCAATGACTGGTCCAGGGACTTTTGCAGGATCGTTGAGTGAATAATGACTGGGCCAAAAATTTGAAGGTTCACTAATGAGCGGTCCAGAATTAGTAGCAAACTGAAGGGTTAAACTGGACCAGGTTGCTAGTATTATGTCCTGAAGGCTCAGTATCGAGCGGTCCAGGTTACTAGTAAATGCCCTGAAGGCTCAAAATCGAGCGGACCAGGTTACTAGTATATGCCCTGAAGGCTCAAGATCGAGCGGACCAGGCCCTGAAGGCTCAATATCGAGCGGACCAGGCCCTGAAGGCTCAATATCGAGCGGACCAGGCCCTGAAGGCTCAATATCAAGCGGCCCAGGTTGCTCGTGTATTTCCTGAAGGCTCAATATCGAGCGGTCCAGAAGTACAAGCAAAGTCTGAAGGGATGCACCGGACCAGATTGTAGTCAGGATGAACGAACATCACTCATAATTATGTTTGATGAGACTCCGCGTACGAGGACGTTCGCACGTCAGTATGGCCGTGACGGCGTCGCCGTTGTAAACAGCACGTGCAGCGGGCCAGGTGCGCAGCGCAGGCGTCACTAAGGCCGCACCACTCTCCCCACTGCTCGAGCCAGTCTTTATAAACGACCACTCGGCGTGGAGGGGATCATTCTTGTCGCAGGCTTGGCCCGGTGCACATGCTGTAGCGCTTAGAGTTTTAATATTATATCTGAATTATATAGTTGTGTGTGTATAGTGATTTATTTTAAATATCGTGCTATTGGAGTAAAAGTTGATTACCGCTATATTTCGTAGTTTCATTTAAGATGACAGACCCTCTGCCTTCATGTATATATTTGTATGTATGTTTATTATTATATGCTTTGTTTGTAATTCTGATTAAAATGTTCCTGTTTGTCTTTTCTACACACTGTGTCTACGTGTCTAATCCAACTTTCCTCTCGCAGGTCTGCTGGAAGAAATTTCACATGAAATAAGCAGTACCTTTGTGCTCTTCTATTTTTTTATGTTTTTTATCCTTTTTTGTATTTTGTGTGTACCTACATAAATAAATAAATAAATAAATGATATGTTGTACACAGGAGCTGTTGGTGGACCTATATTAATAAATAAATATATAAATAGACATCTACCAAACCGCACTGTGCCCGCGTGTTGGGTTATAGCCCATCCCTCTTTTAGAGAGAGGAACATAGGCTCATGATGATGATGAGGACTTTAGAAAACACATTACGCCAGTTATGTTTATGGCCTATTGCCTGTCTGACCTGGAAATCGAACTCAAGACTGTTGGGCTGTCGGGGCTGTGGACCCATCGGGGCTGTGGATTGTCGAAAGGTTAACGCGGCTCCGACACAAGGGCGAAGAAGGAACATGGGTTTGGTTTTTATTCAGTAGAAGTCTGACTCTCTCTGTGCAGACTGGGCACACTTGTGCACTGGGTTGGTGGGGAATAAGACCACTGGTTGCTTGTAGTTTCTTCTTTTTATTAGGAGAGTTTCTTACTGAAGTAGTAGCTGGATTCGGAATGATTTACAACCAAAATGTTCCCATTTTTATATACAAATTTCTAAGGCGCTGGCCAATCATAATTAAGTGTTTGCGCATGCGTAAATGGCCTCTATATACAATTTGGCGCCGAAAAATTACTATTTCTGCGCGGGAAATTTTAGTATGCTATTTTTAGTGGTAAAACATCCCTTACAATATATAACATATTTTCCTAATCTTAGGACTAACTTATATTACATAATAAACACAAAAACTATACAAAAAACCTTGATTTACACCTTAAAATTACAAAATTACTGAAACGGTTCTCGTTAAAGTAACGCAACGCAGTAGCTAAGCTTCGTGAACTGTGAACCTAAACACTAGCGCCGCTAGGCGGCAGGAATGCACAACTTAAGATTATGCCTTTACTATAAAAACTGGAGTACACTAGCGCCGCTAGGCGGCAGGAATGTAAATCACTTATAACATCAAGCCTGATGGGCGTAAGTAGAGCTAATGCTATCTTAAAAACACTTATAAACATCGTAATAAACTAATTCTAACGCTATTCAAATAATATCACAACATTTACGTATCGTCACTAACGTCTATGTAACACTGCACTATTTATCACTGTCCCGCACATCACTCCCGCCGTGCGACCGCGTCGCATCAGCTGCCGGTGCGGGCTCGACGTCCGTAGACAGGGGCAGGATCACCAGCTTCCTCACTGGCCGGCGCAGGATACCTCCTCTGGTCAGCACGTCCACCTTTCGCACGACGTCGTCGGGGCCTGGATACGTAGCGACGACTCTTCCTCGGATCCACACGTTGCGGGGCAGGTTCGGGTCGACGATCTGTACGAGGTCATTGACCTGTACTGCTCGACCTCGTCCGTGGGGCTCCCGCCGGTGTTGGAGCTCAGGGAGATACTCCTTGACCCAGCGTAGCCAGAAGACGTCGGCTAGCCTTTGCGCGGCTCGCCAGCTGGATCGTGAGATGGTGTCTTGCTCGGTGAAGGTGCCTAGCTGCGGCACTCGCCCTGGTCCCCCCAACAAGAAGTGGTTAGGAGTGAGGGCTTCCGGATCTTCTGGGCTGACTGAGACGTGAGTCAGCGGACGACTGTTGACGGTGTACTCTACTTCGGCGAGTAGAGTCGTGAGGACTTCTTCTGCTGGATGACGTTCGTGTAACGTCGCGGTGAGCGCCGTCTTTACTGAGCGAACCATTCGCTCCCAAGCTCCGCCCATGAATGGAGCCCCAGGCGGAATGTAGCGCCAGGATATGGTCCTCTTCGCCGCTTCCTCTGCAGTCGCTGTGTCGATCGCTTGTCTTAGTTCCTTGTCGGCAGCCTTTAGGTTGGTGCCGTTATCCGACCAGATTTCGGTCGGGCAGCCTCGTCGTGCGATCAGCCTTCTGACTGCCATTACCGCAGAGTCGGCGCTGAGCGAACCGGCGACTTCCAGGTGTATTGCTCGCGTCGTGAGACATGTGAAGATGGCCACATATCTCTTCTGTTGAGTTCGTCCGACGGTCACGGAGAGGGGTCCGAAGTAGTCGACTCCGGTGAAGGTGAAGGGTCGCTTGTGATGAGCTAAGCGACATGCTGGCAGGTCCCCAGTTCTTGGATGCGGTGGTACTTGTGTCTTCATTCTGCAGAACAGGCATCGTCGTAGTAGTGTGCGTGTGATAGGGCGTAGTCTTAATACCCAATACTGTTGTCTGCACTCGTTGACTGTGGCTTCTACGCCGGAGTGATGTAGTTGCCGATGAATACCCAGTATCCAGAGCTTGACTGTAGGATGATCACCGTCGATTACCAGCGGGTTTTTGAATTCTTCCTTCATATCTTTGATCGCTTGAATACGACTCCTTAATCTGATGGCGCCGTTTACCGACACAACGCTGAGTTGGTGAAGGCGGCTTTCTTTGTCGATGGGCTTCCCGTTGTTTAGACTGTTTATTTCTTCTATGAATGACTCATCTTGAGAAGATCGCATCAGGAGCTCTTCAGCTGTTTTGAGTAGCTCTGCTGTGACCGGTAGTAGCTTCCTATTGTCTTGTAACGACTTCTTTGTCGTCGTGGGCGCCTGCCTTTTTACTGTAGTCTTGTTCTTCTTCCAAGCTGGGTCAGCTTCTTTATTTTTCCTTGTTCTTCTGTAGTTGACACTCTGTTTATTAGTTCTACAGAGTTGTATAAACTGTAGAACACGCGCTGTTGAGTATCGTAGTCGGTCCCAGCTGGAGAACTTGGATGGGTCAGGCAGACCCTCTGCTAGCTTCGGTCTTCTTTTGTCGCTCACGTGATGAGTCTTCTCTTCTTCAGAAGATTCTTCATTTGTTGTTTTAGTGGTTTCTGTCGGCCATGACTCTTCTGTCAGGTATAAGAAGTCAGGACCTTTGAACCACCGATGATCTCTGTTGAATGTTGCCGGTACGTCTCGTGTGGCGTCGTCTGCCACGTTTAACTTCGTTGGAACCCAGCGCCAGTCGTTGACCTTAGAACTGTCTTCTATTGCTGCTAGACGATGAGCCACGTATGGTTTGTAGGAACGTGACCCTGTCCTTATCCAGGTTAGGACGGTCTTGCTGTCTGTCCAGAACACTTTACGGTCGGGCTTTCTTTCGTGCTCTTCGATCACTGTCTCTGCGAGTCTGGTGCCCATGACTGCTGCTTGCAGCTCCAACCTGGGTATCGATGTCAGCTTCAGTGGTGCCACTTTTGCTTTGGCTATAATGAGGGATAGGGCCACCTCGCCATTCGCTGCCACTGTTCTCCAGAAGAGGACCGTAGAGTAGGCAGACTCGCTGGCGTCGCTGAAGACATGAAGTTCTAATGAGGCGGCGTCACTGTAGTGTAGGTATTGCCGCGGGATAGCTACGTCATGGAGGCTTTTTAGGTGTGCCATCCAGGTTTCCCACTGCTCCGCCAGGTCTTCATCGATCTTGTCGTCCCATGCTGTTCCCCGGCGCCAGACTTCTTGAAGGAGTTGTTTCGCCCTAATTGTGATAGGTGAGGCGAATCCAAGCGGGTCGAAGAGCGACATAACTATACGTAGAGCTTCTCTCTTCGTTGGCTGTTTACCCTCTATAAGTGTTGAAGGTATTCTTGTTAAGTTAAGGTTGAAGGTGAGCTCGTCGGAGTTGATCTTCCATATGACGCCCAAGACTCGTTCTGTTTTCTCTTCTGTTCTGTACAGCTCTATGTCTTCTGTCTGACTGTCTTCTCCGAGTGTTTGTAGGAGTGACGATGAGTTTGACTTCCACTGTTTCAACTCGAAGCTGGCTTTCATGTGTACTTCTCGTACACTCTTCGTGATGCGCATGGCGTCTTCAATGTTTCTGAAGCTGTCTA
This sequence comes from Diarsia dahlii, assembly GCA_949775195.1. Classification (NCBI taxonomy): domain Eukaryota; kingdom Metazoa; phylum Arthropoda; class Insecta; order Lepidoptera; family Noctuidae; genus Diarsia; species Diarsia dahlii. The sequence goes on along the minus strand of OX459210.1, from coordinate 4,013,021 downwards.
AGTAGTCGTCGACATAATGCTTCTGTATGATGGCGGCGGCGGCTTCAGGATGTGACTTTTCATGTTGCTTCGCGTTCAAGTTCTTAACGTATATTGCTGTTGATGGCGAACTTGAGGCCCCGAAGATTAATGACGTCATTCTGTATTCTTCTGGAGGTTGATCGTCACGTCGATCGCCGCGCCATAGGTATCGCAGCGCATCTCTATCTTCTGTTCGCAGCTTGACTTGCATGAACATCTCCTTGATGTCCGCTGTGACTGCGACCATATGTTGTCGGAACCGCATGACGACGCCTGGCAGCGACTGTAGTAGATCAGGACCTTTGAGCAGCGTGTCATTGAGTGCCACTCCTTTTGTCTTGGCTGCCGCGTCGTGTACTACCCGTAGTTTGTCCGGCTTCATTGGGTTGATTACGGCGAAGTGAGGCAGGTACCAGGTCTTGTCAGCTGTCTTCTGTTCTGGGGCAGGTTCAGCGTACCCCTTTGTGATGAGAGCGTCCATTTGTTCGACGTATTTTTTCTTTAGTGCGGGGTCACGATCTATTTTCTTTTCGATGCTGAAGAGCCTCTTCAGTGAGCTTTCATAATTGTCTGGAAACTTGACATCTTCTTTGCGCCAGAGAAGACCGGTCTGGAATCTTGTTTCTTCTATTTTTGTTGTGGTCTTCTCCAGAATACGAAGTGCTTGATCTTCCGGATCAGTCTTCGGTCTCTTGGGGTTGATGCAGAGCGCGTTCATCTCGAAATATTGCTTCACGAGATCTTCTAGGTTGTCTTCTGGATCCTCTGCGATGTGTGACACGAAGTCGATCTTCTGGCCGAAGGTTCGTGTCTGACTGCCGTGTAGTACCCAACCTAGTGGCGTGAGAGATGCCACTGGGTGGTTCTTATCCCCTCTTCTTGTTTCTGAGGTCAGCAGAAGATGCCAGTTGTCTTGCCCGATGAGTACTCGTGGTTTCGCATTCGTATAAGTGAGGTGCCTTCGGATGTCGCATAAGTGTTGACACCCTTCCACTAATTCTTGTGGAACCCGTTGAGACGAAACTTGTAGGTTCTTCACTGTGCGTGCTTGTATTTGCTCTTCATGATCGTTGAGCCCCTTCAGATTGATGGTGACTCTTCTTGACGTTGATTCTGACGCCTTCATGTCGTTGATGGTTTCTATTTTTAATGGATCTATGGGTCCTGTTGCTCCGATGCTCGTTACTACGCTGTCGTCGACGAGCGTGACTGTTGACCCGTCGTCCATCAACGCGAAGGTGTCGATGGCCCCTTTTGGTCCCTTCACCTGGACCGGTATTATCTTCAAATAGGACTGCTTCTTGACTGTCCATGTTGAATTGACGACTTCTGTTTTATCTTGTACTGCTTCTGTTTTTTCAGTCTTCTTTTCGTAGTGCAGCATCTTGTTATGAGAGTACTTGCAGCTGTCGACACCACACGGCTTAGGTTTGCATTGGTGTGTCTTGCTTCTGTAGCGAAGACATCTGAAGCAGAGGCGTTTGTACTTGGCCATGTCCCATCTTGCATTGGCGTCCAATTTCTCGAACTGTTCACATTCTGTTGCGTTGCTGTGCCCCGTGTTGTCACATACGGCGCACTTCGATGTTTGTGTCTTCTCAGTCACATTGTTGACCCGTTGCGTCTTCTTTTGTTGTGCGGTCGAAGAAGGTGCTGCCATCTGTTCAGGCAGCGCGTAAGGTCCGCATAACTCTGCTTCCCGTTTGAAGAACTTTTCTATTTTGATGAGGCAAGGATCTTCACGTGGCTGCGTGGCTGAGAAGTCGTAGTATCTATATCGTAGAGTCGGCGTCAGCTTGTCCACCAGTGTCTTCGCGAGTTCCGGGTTGTACATATAGTTGAAACAACCCAGAGTCTTCAGTGTGGCCACAACGTTGGATACTTTTGTGGCAAATATGCAGATGTCCCTCGGCGACTCGGTGAGGCGGGGCAGGCTACGAAGTGTCTCCATCTCCAGCATGGCTATTGACTCTGGTCTTCCAAATCTTGATTCCAAAGTCTTCATCACTTCAGCTGGATGCGCGTTGGTTATAAGTAGACCGTCGACCGCTTCTTTGGCCTTTCCCTTCAAGTTTCTTCTAAGTCGATTCGTATTTTCAACTGAGGTGAACATTGCTTCTGTCTCGTAGTAAGCGGCGCGAAAGGGTAGCCACTCTTGATGAGACCCACTGAAGAAAGGTAACTCGACGAACTTGGGTCGCTGGGTGGCACCGATAGCCCGTGTGATGGCTTCGGCTAGGAGGGCTAAGTCGGTTTGACCTCCCGCCGGTAACTGACGTGTTTCTTCATGCTTCGCTGGCCTTGTTTCTTCTATATGGACGACGGTTGGTTCTTCTGGGGGGTTGTGAGGTTCGTCGGCGATTGCTAACACCGGCGGACGAGTCACTTGATGCTCCAACCAATTGTCCACTCTTGCATTGGCTTCTGACTTCGAGTAGAGACTGACGTCATCTTCTTCATCCTCGGAGTCTTCTTTCTCTAGGACAGCTATGCGTGCTGCGGCTAATTCCACTTGAAGGCGAAGTAAATCTTCTTTCGCCTTTGCAAGCTTGAGTTGCTTCGTTCTGCTATGTGTTGATCCGCCCCCTACCCCTTTCTTGCTAGGGGGGGGCAGGTCTTGATGACCGGTCGTCTTCGGTGGACCGGCTTTGCTTCTCAAAACTTGCTTTACTGTAGTGGTTTCTGTTTGACGAGTGTTGGTAGTCGGCGGCTTCATCAGCTGCTTGGCTTTCGTCCCTGCAGTCAGCGTCGTCGTAACGGATGGGGTTACGGACGGGGCGACGGCGCCAGCGGGATGCGACGGGGGAGGGGCGCTTGCGGCGGAGGCGGCGGTTGCAGCAGTCGAAGTAGTTGCTTCGGTTGCGGAAGTCTCATAGGATGGATCAGTCGCCGCGGAGGTGTCTGTTCGTTCCGATGTCTCCGTGGCAGTCGTCCCTGTTGCTGTAGATTCTTCCGTGCTGGCTTCTGCACTGGTACCAGTCGCCGAGTTTGTGGTCTCGGACGACGTAGGATTCTGTTCCGTCGGCGGCTTGCGTCCCCTTCCCTCGGAGCGTGTGACGGGCATGTTGGCAGCTGACGAATGTCTTCAGAACACTCTTCCCTAATAAATCTTCCCTATAAACTGTAGCACGAAGTCTTCACGTAGAGATGTCTTCCCTAGTAACTGTAGCACGAAGTTTTCACGTAGAGATGTCTTCCCTAGTAACTGTAGTACGGCGTCTCCCTGTAGCACGACGTCCTCAGTTGGTGAAATCTTCTAGCTTGGTGAAGTCTTCAGGTCTGTTCCCCACGATATTCGGCTCTCGAAGGACCATTAAATGTGCAGACTGGGCACACTTGTGCACTGGGTTGGTGGGGAATAAGACCACTGGTTGCTTGTAGTTTCTTCTTTTTATTAGGAGAGTTTCTTACTGAAGTAGTAGCTGGATTCGGAATGATTTACAACCAAAATGTTCCCATTTTTATTTACAAATTTCTAAGGCGCTGGCCAATCATAATTAAGTGTTTGCGCATGCGTAAATGGCCTCTATATACAATTTGGCGCCGAAAAATTACTATTTCTGCGCGGGAAATTTTAGTATGCTATTTTTAGTGGTAGAACATCCCTTACAATATATAACATATTTTCCTAATCTTAGGACTAACTTATATTACATAATAAACACAAAAACTATACAAAAAACCTTGATTTACACCTTAAAATTACAAAATTACTGAAACGGTTCTCGTTAAAGTAACGCAACGCAGTAGCTAAGCTTCGTGAACTGTGAACCTAAACACTAGCGCCGCTAGGCGGCAGGAATGCACAACTTAAGATTATGCCTTTACTATAAAAACTGGAGTACACTAGCGCCGCTAGGCGGCAGGAATGTAAATCACTTATAACATCAAGCCTGATGGGCGTAAGTAGAGCTAATGCTATCTTAAAAACACTTATAAACATCGTAATAAACTAATTCTAACGCTATTCAAATAATATCACAACATTTACGTATCGTCACTAACGTCTATGTAACACTGCACTATTTATCATTGTCCCGCACACTCTCCCTGAAGAGAAAACTCATGGGCATGTGCATTCTTCCTACTCTCACCTATGGAGCGCAGACATGGTCACTAACCAAGCATCAAAAGTCCGCACTCGGGGTCTGTCAGCGAGCAATGGAGCGTAGTATCCTTGGAGTTAAGCTCACTGATCACGTAAGAAACTCGATACTGCGTTCCAAAACTCAAATTGCCGATGTATGTCACACGGCTGCCAAGCTCAAATGGAACTGGGCTGGCCACATCTGCCGCATGCCGGAGGAGCTGTGGGCCAAAACAACCACGCAATGGGTCCCAATCAGCAGCAAACGACAACGCGGCAGGCCCAGAAGGCGATGGCGGGACGAACTGGATTCTTTTTGCAGAGATTGGAAAACCGGAGCACTGGATAGGGATAAGTGGAAAGAGGGAAGGGAGGCCTTTGCCCTGCAGTGGGACACAAATGGCTGATAATAAATAATGAGAAATAATTAATCGAGCCACAGTTTTTTTAATTGGCCACAGGATCAAACTTCTAATTTTATAACTAAGCCACGGGAAAATTATATAGCCTCTAATATACTAATTCGTCTTCTTTACAACGCCCACTAAATATTCTATAGAAAGCATCAAGTGACGATCAACATTTATATTAACTTGTCCTTGTTATTTATACATAGGCACCTAATTTACTAACTCAGCCACGGAATTTATATCTCACCACCATTTTACATTTAACAGCTTCAACACAAGGCCCTCAAAAAAATATAAATGAAGCGACCGTAGTCAACATCATTTATTATAACTTCGCATGTAAAATAATACATCACATTCTTTTATCGTGAAAATAGCAACAGAAAGATTTGGCGCGAGCGCGCGAAACGACAGCGACCGGCCATTTGCACCAACAGAGAGCGCCAACGTATATTATATATGAAATGTCAACTTTTGATACACTTTAGATTATTATATTTACGTTAAAAATACCTATTAGTTACAGAAATGTTTTTAACATTGTCTAATTGACTAGTCACAGGCAGATTGTATGATTCGTTATTGTAAACTGAGGGAAATAGGTTAGGTTAGGTTAAAACTGTGACCAAACGCGCGCGAGCCGAGCGAGCGAAGCGAGCGGTGCCGCGGCAGCGGCCGGCGAGCGCTACTTCCGAGTTGCTTGCAGAAATGTTTTCACAATTTATTGTCTAGTTTTCCGATAAAAATGAAGTTCTGAAGCGATTCTGTCGATAACTTTTGTAGAACAACATGTAAATAAAATCGATCTTTAGGACATTCGATACTCTGAACTTCAATATTTAGGTCATTAAGTACTCTGAACTTCTATATTTAAGCCTTTCGATGACACGACAGGAGTTTATACATACTATTAGTGGCTATAATATAATATTTGATGACAATTTTAATTAAATTTTGATGCTCAGTTAATGTGGCATGAGTTATAATTTAAACGTACTGAGTTAATAAATTAGAAGCTAATTGAATATTTTTTTGATGCCATATATTAATATTTTAGAAGTTTACTGTTTGAATTCATGTTACAAATTTAGATGCTAAAAAATAATCACGATGCTGAGTTGTATTTAGAGTGGCTTTAAAAAAGATAACTTGCGGCTAAGATAGTATTATTTAGATGCTCGTTAATTGTGGCTCACTTAGTAATTTAGAAGGCAAGTTAGATTTTTAGATGCAAATATTGCTATTAAAAAGAAGCCGGTTTAATTAGCACCCATAAATAATAATAAAGAAGTCCGACACTCCCCTTCGCTCTGCCCAAGAGCGGGGGGGGGTTAATCGATGATTTTCCACCCACCAAAAAAAAAAAGACCTTATGCTCAGCTTTCACGCTTGTTAACAATAGACAAACGAGGCAGTCGAGGCACATAGTTATATATTTCACTTTATAAATATTTTTTATTCTAAGTTAAAGTAATCTATACTTCTATACTAATATTATAAAGAGGTAAAGTTTGTGTGTTTGTATATTTGTTAAATTGTAAGGGGTAATCTCGGGATCTACTGAACCGATTTTAAAAATTCTTTCACCAATAGAAAGCCACATTATTACTGAGTGTCATAGGCTACTTTTTATCCCTGTATTCCCACGGGAACGGGATCTACGCGGGTGAAACCGCGGGACGTCTGCTAGTTATTTATAATCTGAGATCTGCTAAGCAGTTGCTCCATGTAAATATCGGTATTCAACTACATGCGGTTAGACTGCAAGCTGAGCCTAACTTTGGTATAGGCTAACCTTTATCAGCTACCAAGGTAGATGATAACTAGTATTTTCTGGCTTCCTTTCCAAATTGTGCAATCGCAGGTTTGATTACTGCATCAATAAAATGTAAAAATCAAAGCCATTTTAATTCACATTCAAAAGGTTTTGTAATTCACACCTAGAAGATATAAAATGTCTGATTTCTTAACAATGAATGCACATTCGCTTGTTTGCGAGAATAATTATGTAACTCAAAAAATAACAAATACCTTACAACACAAAATTTAATTTTAAGATAGACTAAATACATTTTCATTATAATTACTTTTCTGTCTGGATCAGTAGCACCCACGGAGACGGTACTTGTGCCCTGTCGATGGCAATAGACTCATCATCATCATCATTTCAGCCGAAAGACGTCCACTGCTGGACATAGGCCTCCCCTAAGTGTCATTTTTGCTTAGGGGGGGGGGTTTGCCATAATCGCCACGCTTGGCAGGCGGGTTGGCGATCGCAGTACGGTCGATACAAAAAGCACAGAGAACGCTGCTGCCCATTCTCTGGTACATCCCTTAGTTGCCTCTTACGACACCCACGGGAAGATATGGGCAATAGACTCGCCCCCTATTATATTATGGGACTTAAAAATATAACTGGTGAAAAATGGGTGTAGAGTACTGTAAGGTAAACCTCGGCCTATCCCTTCGAAGATTGCAGGCATAATGCTGGTTTAGTGATCACCTGGGTGATATTACGCAGGTGATTATTATATTAGGTACTAAAGTACTGTCCTTAATTCACCTAGTTACTTTTAGTGGGCAAAAGTCTAGAGCGTTTATCAACGCTAAATCTCGTCCATCCATTTAAGCCAATACTCGGTTAAATGAAAAATAATTTTTACGTACCATTAATAAGTTGTAAGTACCGCAAATTATAAATAATTATAGAAAAACAACTTTATCAATGTTGTGGAACAATTAAATTTAACAAAATGAGGAAAAATTAGGGTTCAGAAAAATAACACTTTGCCCAACCTAGGAAGGGCAAAGTGTTAAGAGTTTTTCCATTACGAATTTCTTAGTAGTCTGGTTCCTTGACCGGTTGATGGCAATATGCTAAATCCCAAATAATGTTTCTTAAATATAACTGGCGAAATATGGGTGTACTATTATAGACACAAATCTGCCTTACTCAAACTCAAACTCAAAGCATTTATTTCAATTAAGCCATTACAGGCACTTTTGAAAGTCAAAAAAAAAACCGAACGAAACTACGAGTGCAATACGTCATTCCGAAAGCCACCACGCCGAACCACACGCCACCGAATGCCCGCAACAACGAACACTGCGAGCACAAAAGCACGCAGCGACACAAACCGCAACAACGAACACTGCGAGCACGAAAGCACGCAGCGACGCACACCGCAACAACGAATGCAGGAGATCCCTTCAGGGATTCTGGCCATGAAGCTCTTTTTTAGGGTTCCGTAGTCAACTAGGAACCCTTATAGTTTCGCCATGTCTGTCTGTCCGTCCGTCCGTCCTCGCTTAATCTCTGTGACCGTTAGCACTAGAAAGCTGAAATTTAATACCAATATGTGTATCAATCACGCCGACAAAGTGGTAAAATAAAAATTGGAAAAAAATGTTTTATTAGGGTAGCCCCCCTATATGTAAAGTGGGAAGTGATTTTTTTTTTATTTCAACCCTAACGTGTGATATTTTGTTGGAATGGTATTTAAAAATGAATAGGGGTTTACTAAAATCATTTTTTGATAATGTCAATACTTTCGGAAATAATCGCTCCAAAAGTAAAAAACAACCCCCTCTAACTTTTGAACCATAAGTTTAGAAAATATGAAAAAAATCTGAAAAGTAGAACTTTATAAGGACTTTCTAGGAACATCATTTTGAACTTGGATGGAAACAACAGATGGAAACAGCAGTTAACCAATATAATTTGGTCCCTGAATCGTATGAGCGCCTATACAATCCAGAGGTCAAGTTTCATTGGCCCGTAGAAGAAATTGTATAAATTATAGCATACCGTTTAGGTACGGAACCCTGCATGTGCGAGTCCGACTCGCACTTGGCCAGTTTTTTTTAGTTAGCTTGATCTTTGCCACTCTTGGGCAAAGGCCGCCCCCATTCCTGATGGCTTATAATAATAGGCATGATGTTATAATAAGTTAAAAAATATTTTCCGTTGCTACTGACCTGAATGATATAATATACGTTCTTGAAACTGTGTTGCTCTGGAAGGATTTGATTAAAACACTCACACTTTAATGTTACTTTTCGTTTCTGTCACAAACACTTAAAACTTTATTAACAATCTATAATATTCCAGTATAAACCATTAATCTATCTAAATCATTTTTTTCGCAATTTACTCTACGATTTTTAAATAAATAATTGCCATAGACTATGGCAAGACACACATTCTCACTCTCAAAATTCGGACCGAACTGATACAGAGTCTTTCCTTTCATCAAACGCGTCACCAAGCAATATTGAGTAACAATTCGTTCGCGAAGAAACAGACTTGAATAAAGATGAGGTATCCATTTTGTCATTGAGAAATCAGAACTCGGCAAGAATTGATTGGACTCCTAAATACCGGCCGGTTATATAATATCGTGCTAAAAATTATGTTTGATTTATTTTTAAATTATGTAACGGTTTTCTAAACAACAAAAAACGGTACTTAAGTATCGACCGCGGTCAGTCAGCACTCTTTCTATACCAGTTTGACTGAACCACAGATGTAGATGTAGGTACCTACCTAGGTAACGCAAAAGGACCTACTTCGTGTGCCCGACTTTTTTAAGCACTTTATGCTTCGAGTCTAATTTGCTTAGAACAACAACGTTACTACTCAAGAACTTAATAATAGACATAGAACAAAAACTATTCTATTTTGTATAGACACCAATGTTTATAGGAACTAAGGACTGGAAAAAGAAATAATAGGTGAAGTCGGGTTGTGTATGATGATGATAAATAACTAAACAGTACATATGACGCCATAGTAGGTAGTCAAGATTTGACACGCTTGAAATACATACGGATCAAGCTGACTGACTGAGGAACAACGGACAGGCCAAACTCTTAAGTGCTAGAAACATATAATTTCGCACACGTATTAACCTACTAAGACGTTGGCATCCACTAAGAAAGGATTTTCACGCGGGCGAAGCCACAGGCAAAAGCTAGTATTAGTATAACTATATCTGTAAACTGAACCATTAGAATATAACCATTATTTCGCTAATTACTCATCTCAAGAGCAACGTCAAGTCACAGTAATTTATTCAAAAGTTAACGATACCATTCATTGCCAAAAACTATCAATTTGTCAAGGCTTGCAGCAAGGTGTTTCCTGTTTGCTCTTAGATTATAATAGGTGCTATAGTTTTATTATGGAGGTGTATACATTAATAATAGTATCACGTCTGTTAAACAGAAGTTAGACTGAAGTACCTTAGTACACCCACCCACATTACGGCCCTTATATTTTGTCCTTAAACACTCTCCGTAACTGTTTCGGATCTTTCTCGGTTTTACTTTACTTTTATTTAAAAAAAACGATGCCCACACTTAGAATTTCGCCTGTATCGTAGGTGCGTTTACAAACATTTATACCTACATACACAGAAACTCAGACCCGAAACAACTATCTGGCCTACAGATAGTCGTCTACAGATAATCACTCAGCCACTGCGCCAACCGTGTCGTCGTAGTTTGTTTTACTTACGAATAAAAGTCTATGAGTTAAGGATTTAAATGTTACTGGCCACTTTGTATTATCCATCAACAAAGAATAAGGTCCAATGTAATAGAGGGCCAACCTCTTGCCATTAACTGAGCACAATTCCAGCCTCCGTAGCTGCAACTAAGAAATTAATAATGGAAAACCTACTAACGTTTTGCCCGACCTGGGAAACTGAACCCATCAGAAACAGGATCTCGTCCAGCATTACCTTCTTTCATTAAATATTTTAACTTCGTAACCTATCTCGTAGGTTGCGTATGTCTATTTCACTTCAATATCTAAGACTGGTTGTCAGACTTCAAGTTACTGATTAGCTGTTATTACGACTGTCAAAGGTCTATACCATGGCAGCCAGGACCAACGGCTTAACGTGCATACATTACCTACCAAAACATCATCATCATCATCAGCCATATTGTTCCCACTGCAGGGACTCAGGCCTCCTCTCTAAGAGAAGGATGGACTATAATCCACCACGGGCCCAGTGCGGATTGGTATTTAAGACATGCCGGTTTCCTCACGATGTTTTCCTTCACCGTTTTGAGAGCAGTGGTGATGAAATAAATTACACAAAGTAATGCGCCTGACGGGGTTTGAACCCACCAAAACATGATAATCATTAATAACTTTGTCAAGCACAATATAAAATATAATTATAATGTATAATAAGGCATATTATTATTACTTAAGTATGTAGTACCTACTTCAATAATCGGACAGCTCGACAATTTAAGCAGACAATATTTTCTGATGAAGATTATTCAAATATTATTATTGTTATCATTGAATCATCAATTCATCATTTATTTAATCTCTTGGTGGGAAGGTCATTAACAATTGCAGGTTACTACTACAAGTATTAGCCTGCTGACTGCGGGTTGTTTGAAAGAGATACCGCGACCTCGATACAAAGAGCTAAAACGGACCACCCAGAGCCCAGAGCCTAGAGCGGGAGGAATCATTTGATGATTACCCGTAGTTCACAAAAAAAAACAAAAAAGTATTAGCCCGTTGCTGGTTTTCATTGGGGGTTCTTAATAAAAACCAGACCACCAACTTTCTTTTTAGTTGCTAATTAAACTGCGGAAAAAAACCTACTGTAGTTTTTTTTTATTTTCGACGCAAAAACTTTGGCAACTTTTTTTTTTTTTTTGATAATTACTTACTGCGTGAGACGCAGTAAGTTGACTGTATAACTAGATGAGATTTAAAGTATGTAAGTACTTGGCATCCATTTTTGTACCTCACAATAATGGAACTTTGAGAATCTAGCTGGTAGACAGGTGAAAACAAGTACATTTGCCATCCCAGTAGTCAACAAAGCAGTACATCAAAACCTTTTTTATGGAGCGTGTGATATCTCCAAATGACTCCTCCCACTCTGGGCGGTGAGTGTCAGACTTCTACTGAATAAAATCCACCAATGTTCCTTCTTATCCCTTTGTATCTGAGGCCGCGGTATGTCTTTCGAACAACCCAGCGTCCCGACAGGGTACATCAAACCCTAAAATCTAAATCAGTATGATATATTTGAATATTTTTTTTTTATCATTGTTCCTCTCAAAAAGAGCACCTGCCATCTAATCTCTACACCACCCTGGGTTGACTGGTAGAGAATGCCTAAGGCATTAAGTCCGCCTTTTTGTTGTGTGCGAGAAGTTTAAATAAATAATAAAATAACTCTACTCAAACAATATTTTTGATCAATTACTGAAAGACTCAATGTATCGCACTCAAAACGTTGTGTTGATGGACGCATTGAATAGTACGGTGGTCCAGGAGGTGTTTAAAGTAAAAATATCAAAAACTTGCATTTAAAAAAATGTTCTGAAAAGGTTTGGAATTTAACCACCAACATCTCTGAAACTAGAAGGTCCCAGGTATGTTCCATAACAAAAAAAATGATAGTAGTGACGGGCAAAACTGTAAACGGCAGATGATAATTTGAACCTTGAACGACTTTCCATCTTTATCCGCAATTCAAGTGCGGATCTTTAGGTTTTCCTGTTATTGCGGATACCGGTATCCTGAATTAATTAAACAAACAATCGGCCCTTGGATTTTAATTCGATCAGACATAATATAACGCCATTATTACCCAAAGGGTTGGGCAGAGGTGTACGATATTTTACACCCACAATTCGCCAGGATGTTTAATTTCCAAGATCTGTCAGTAACATAATATAATTTAATATAAAGGAACCCTGTATTGTCCCATAGCTGGGCAAAGGGCTCCTTCAATATTTCTCAATTAATTTAAGAACATAAAATGCCAATCATTGCGACGTCTTTAATCCCGAAGGTCTAGGCAGAAGTGTATCTGATTGCTCCTTATTACATGTAATTAAAAATAATGTGCAATAATTAAATGGGTGTAATGCCATCAGACCTAATTTCCTGACCTGATTATAGTATATAATTTACACGATTTTTTTAACACTCCTTAATAGTGCATTGCTATTTATAATTATTTCATAAACCTAATGAAAAATAAAAAAAGACTCAACTTACTTTTACTAATCACTGAAAACTCAAGATCACACTGAATTATTTTAATGTTTATATTATTTTAATTGTTCAAAACCACTGACTCGCCGAACTATAGAAAATAATAATTATTATTAGTTCAAAAATCGGAACCGAGTATTTTTTTATTAATTTGCAACACGTCTAATGCAAAGGACATACGATCGAGTTTTGGCATGCCTCCGTTAAAGTTTATAAATATGAGGCGTGCGAAATATTAACCTTCAAGGTTTTTTTGCTAATAATAATAACTTTGAAATGGTTTTACTGTTTTTATCAAGAAAAAAGCCTAAACAATCTATCTATCTATATATCTATATCTATCTATCTATATAAATAAAGAGAGAAGTCCTGACTGACTGACTGACTGATTGACTCATCAACGCCCAGCCCAAACCCTTGGACCTAGAAAGCTGAAATTTTGCACAGAGGTTCCCTTTATAATGTAGACAAGGAATAAGGAAGGATTTTTCGAAATTCAACCCCTAAGGGAGTTAAATAGGGGATGAAAATTTGTATGGAAAATCGTAATTTTCACGCGGGCGAAGCCGCTGGCAAAAGCTAGTAATAAATACGACATTCATCATCATCATCCACAGTCTAACTTCACCCTTTTTTTTTGTTTTTTTGGTTGGTGGGAAATCATTAAATGACTCTTCCCGCTCTCGGAAGAGCGGTAGGGAGTATCAGACTGCTACTGGCTAAAAACCACCCATGTTCCTTCTTAGCCATTTGTGTCGCGGCCGCAGTATCTCCTCTCTACCCGCAGCCACGACGGGATCCAACTCCACTTCAACTTGCTTGCTTTGCTTCTCAACTTGCTTGTGCTAATTTCCACGCTCTTATGCCAACCTCATCCAGGATATTTCTGCAAAGGCAACAATGTCATCTGTCCTTCATCACCTTCGCGACCACCTTCTCTTTCCATTCCTTAGACGCCATTCGGTGCCATCACCGCGCTTTGCTAAATTATACATAGTATAAAACAAAGTCACTCCCGCTCTTTGTATGCTTAGATCTTTAAACTATGCAACAGATTTGAATGCAGTTTAGTTCAGCAATAGGTAGAGTGATTTAAGAGGAAAGTTTATATTATGTACATAGTATACACGCATACTCTTGCGAAGCCGGGGCGGGTGGCTAGTAATAAATAAGACATAACTATTTTAATCTCGCAAATCGGTTCACTATTCAGTTTCAAAATATAAAATAGGTATTACTAATTGTATTAATATACATTATTTATAATAAATAGTAGGCAGTATTAATGTGAATCATTAATTTACCTGCAACATAACTATGTTCTTCTTAGTTGGCACTATTTTAAATTCGGTTTTAATTAATTAAGTATATTTCTATAAAATAATAATGTGAAAAAAGTCATTAATATTTATGGACTAGTTATAATTATTTTTATAATAATAATTGCAGTGCTATTGTTTTTTCTTGTTATTTTAAAATAACTAGCAAAATTTAAAAAAAAACTTTTCACACAATTTCAATGCTACACGTTTCAGTAGATATTTTGAGTACATAGATATTATCTCATCATCCGCGTAGCCGTTTCCCAACTGGGTCGGCTTCCAGTCTAACCGGATGCAGCTGATTACCAGTATTTTACATGGAGCGACTGCCTATCTGACCTCCACAACCCAGTTAGTGCCGAAAAATAATAATTATATTATTATGATATTATTTTTTGGAGGGTGTGAAATCATCAAATTACTCCTCCCGCTCTGGGCAGATCGGTAAGTAGTTTCAGACTTCTACTGACTAAAAACCCATTCATGTTTGATTATGAATTATGATACCCTTTTTTTTTTTTTTGTTGGGTGGAAAATCATCGAGTAACCCGCCCCGCTCTTGAGCAGAGCGAAGGGGAGTGTCAGACTTCTACTGACTAAAAACCAAACCCATCTTCCTTCTTCGCCCTTGTGTCGGAGCCGTGTTAACCTTTCGATAATCCACAGCCCCGACAGGCGTCGGCCCTTCCATTTTGCTGACATCTCTTTGAGGCGCGCGTGGAACACGTACGCGCCGCCGACACGGTCTGTTGCCGTCATGACGACGGCCGGACGGCGAGCTAGCCCGTTACTCACCGTCCACAGGCCCGCGTCTACTGTGGCCGGAGGTCATCGCGTGACCCCCGACGCCCGGAGCGCCTTCCGCGGCGGCTGGGACGTTGAGAGGTTCTTTCCCTCTCTCGTTCCGCCACCTCCTTCGCTAGCATCACTGCTTCGCAGAAGGAGGCGACGGCGTCCCATTCCTCTTCACCCCGGACCATGGCTTGCACCAGGGCCGGGCGCGAGAGGTCGCCGCCGCCGATCGCCGCTACGAGAACACGGCGGGGCTCTGCCCAAGCAGGGCACGCCTCCACAGTGTGCTCCACCGTGTCCTCCGGTCGATCCTCGCAGTGGAAGCATCCGGGCGTTTCCTCCCGCCTGATTCGGTACAGGTTCCTCCCGAAACACCCGTGTCCGGTGAGGACCTGCGTCAGACGGTAAATTATGATACCCTTTGGTACGTAAATACCTACGTCTTTATCTTCAATTAAAAACCTCTTTTAATTATACACTCTTGATGTAAATGAAAGATTCATACAAGAGATTGGAGTGTAAACAATGCATGTTTTCCAAATACACTTTTTTTAACAAAAAATATCGATGTTTATCAACAGTCCAAACAATGTGTTTTCATTTGGGATGATTACAAAATGATTTATTTCGAATAGAATTAAATTAAGGTAGGTACTAGTAAATAAAATAAGCTAACTAGTAGATACACATTTATTTACAGAATTAATGAAAGAAAAAACTCATGGGGCAAATTTATTACAAATTAAATAAATGAGTTTATTTTATAAAAATGAATGAAATGTAAAAAACTCATTGGGCTTTATTACAAATTAAACAGATAAGTTTTTTTTTTCAGTTTATATATTTCTTCTTAAAATTATAAATGGTGTTGAATCAAGTACAAAGAATAGATAATTATAACTGTGACTGAGCTAGGCTGAGCCCATGTTTCAGGTCACTGATCTCTACCCAGAGTTCTGAGCGGTATTAACAATGGTTGGACATTTCAGTTAATTGTTTTGTATACACGAGGGCAGAAGAGAGAGAGAATACAACATGCGTATAAGAATCAATAACCAAAAGTTACATGTGACCCATGGATACATTCTGGAAATTTATGTAGGTGTTCTATAGGTAAGTGACTTCACAGTAGGCGCAGTGGCTGAGCGATTGGACTGCTGTGCTTCGTGTCTCGGGATCGATCCCCGCACGGAACAAATATTTGTATCGCCTACAGATAGATGTTTCGGGTTTGGGTATTTGTGCACAAACACTATACAAGAGAAATTCCTAGTGAGGGTCAAGTTAAAAAAAAAAGAAGTACCTAGGTACATCTCCGTCTAACCCTTAAAAGTACCAGGCATGATGTTAAGATGTTAGCAAGGAAAGAAGGTTAATTACTGACCTTACTTCCTAGGCGACGGCCCATGTTTTTAAATATTGTCAGTCGTAGAGGATTCTTTATATTTGTTTGTCACAATATAAGTTGCAGTGTCGTTCACACTAAGGTGTTAATTTGAACTAAACTGTAAAAACCTGTAGCCAGCATACATCATAAACATTTTGCATTCAAAAATCCTAACGCTTACTTATACTCCATTCAAAATAACGTTAGACATTTAAGAAAACCTTTTTTACTGTCTGCTCAACCGATTTTGAGTTTTATTACGTTGGTGCAATAACAAATGGCGGCTGTTGGTATTTTAACGACTTTTTTGCTTTTAATGCCATCCATATGCCTACGGAATAGAAGTTAAAATTGGTTGAACAGACAGTAAAAAAGGTTTCTTTAAATGTCTAATCTTAACGCGAATAGAGTATAGTATAGTATTACTATTTAATATGAAGGTGATTCTGTTTGTTTGTTTGAACGGATGGATGCATTTCGATGGGATTTGGCGCAGCCACGAGCATAAATGTCCTCCACTTAGCGAAATCTAAAGCCTATTTTCATGTAAAACATCAGTTTCATCTTTGAGTTAAGACCTATTTCGTAGTATTGATCATCAGCCTTTAATGTTCCCACTGCAGGGACTCAGGCCTCCTCTCTAGGAGAGAGATGGGCTATAATCTGCCACGTGGCCCAGTGCGGATTGGGAGATTTCGTAGTAGTATGGCTTCCAAAATGTTCGTAAAAACGTAAAACGTTAATCTACACAGTGGGAACAAAATTACTCTTAAAAGTTTCTTCGTGTAAAATGCTCGTGACTGTACACAACCATGAATTGAGTTGCGGGATAGGATACGTTTTATTCCTTTTTTATGGATGAGACATCATCAAATGACCCCTCCCGCTTCGGCGGAGCGGAAAGAAGTGTCAGACTTCCACCGACTAAAACCCACCCATGTTCCTTCTTAGTTCTTTGCATTCCGGGGCCGCGGTATCTCTTTCGAACAGCCCCGATGGATTTTATCCCTGCTGTTTGGTTGGATACGAAGCCGCGGTTAAAAGCCAGTCCATCAAAATTGTAATAGCTCAATACTTTATGCCTTCGAACATGACCAACCTTGATGGTTTAGCAAGTGTGAGATCTTCAACTTCAATGTAACCTTGCGGAATCTTAAAATACCAATCACATGCCCTAAGGTAATTTTAACGGTTTTACTATTTTATTAATAGATAGCCATTAAAATTATGATCCTATTAATAAATTTACTGTTTTGATCTTACACGAAACTTCAAATTACGTCTGGAGCTGGCGAGGTCAGATTGCTAAATAATATTTGATTATATGTATAGTAAAATCGATCACTAAGTGACGTGAACGATCCCTTCATCATCATCATCATCATATCAGCCCGGAATCACCCACTGCTGAGTATAGGCCTCCCCTTTTTTTCATAAAGCTGTCAAACAAGCATTCTTTACATAGAATTACATCATCATCATCATTTCAAAATTCAAAAGATGTCAACTGTTGGATATAGGCCTCCCCCAGGGGTCGCCACAGAGACCGGTCCCGTGCGTCTCGTATCCAGCGGATCCCCGCAACCTTCACCAGGTCATCGATCTACGTAGTGGCCTTCTAACACAACGTCTTCCAGTTCGCGCTCGCCACACCAGAACTTTTCAGCCCCATCGGCCATCCGTTCTGCGAGCTACGTCACAGAACTACATCTAATCAAATATAATAATAGGGAGACAGCCCATTAGCATGAACCGGGTACAAATAAAAAAAAAACCGGCCAAGAGCGTGTCGGGCCACGCTCAGTGTAGAATTCCGTAGTTTCCCGTCCGTCACAATAAGTGTTCCCACTTAAGAGTTTTTTTTTTTTTTCAAAATGATTATCCTAGAAAGTCCTTGAAATTCTACTTTTCAGATTTTTTTCATATTTTCTAAACTTATGGTTCAAAAGTTAGAGGGGGGCAAAAAAAAGGACACATTGTTTTTTACTTTTGGAGCGATTATTTCCGAAATTATTGACATTTTCAATAAATTATTGAGTAAACCCCTATTCATTTTTAAATACCTTTCCAACAATATATCACACGTTAGGGTTGAAATTTAAAAAAAAATCACTTCTCGCTTTACATACAGGGTAGCTGCCCCCTTTATGTAAAGCGGGAAGTGTTTTTTTTTTTAACGGTCACAGAGATTAAGCGAGGACGGACAGAAGGACGGACAGACAGACATGGCGAAACTATAAGGGTTCCTAGTTGACTACGGAACCCTAAAAAACCCAATAGGTTGCACTTGGCTCGACCTGGGACCTGCATGCTCATGCCGTCGTGATTACAACCATTCGAAACTCGCTCCCTACTATATGGGACTTAAACCTAACTGATGCAATGCGGGTTTACTTTACTTTACTTTTATCATCATCATCCACAGTCTGACTTCACCCACTACTGATTATAGGCCTTGTTTTTTTTTTGGGCAGAGCGAAGGGGAGTGTCAAACTTCTACTGACTAAAAACCGAACCCATGTTCCTTCTTTGCCCTTGCGCCGAGGGCACGTCATCTAGTACAAAAATCCGCGGCCCCGACGGACGTCGGCCCTTGCGGGCCCCTCCTTGCTGACATCTCTTTGAGGCGCGCGTGGAACACGAACGCGCCGCCGACACGGTCTGTTGCCGTCATGACGACGGCCGGACGGCGAGCTAGCCCATTACTCACCGTCCACAGGCCCGCGTCTTGCTTTGCCAAGTTTCAAGCTTTCATACCAGCCTCATCCAGAATATTCCTGTAATGACCATAATATGTACCTCATTACCTCTGCCTAAATCCTTTGGGATTACAGGCGTGTTGTTATGTGTTCTCTCATTCAACCAGTGTCAGTTTTCACACATTCCATCTACTGTTTATGAGATTAGAAAATTGCTCTCATAATAGTACAATTTGTTTTGAATACTAATGTATTTAAAATGTTCTATCTTGTATTATTTGAGCTGGCAAAGAATGACACTGCCCATACATTCATTAAATTCAAATAGTGTTCGAACTTCAAACCACCGTTGATTATATAACACATGAAAGAAACACACTAAGACTTGGATAAACACTTTATTAAAATACTTTGATGAACACTTTTATAAACACTTTATTATTAAATACTTCTATGAACACTTTATATTTGAACTGTACAGCTCGGCGGTTACATAAAGAGTGCCTCTACGCACCGTATTCGGTTTACTTGAAAGCTCCGAGTCTATATTACCATAGCGGGGGAAAGCGCGCCATTTTTTAGCCAATGGCGGTGGACGAATTTAATTCTTTTCCGGAACTATTTCTTAAATATAATTTTAATGGTATTAAATCGAATTTAAGTTAATTTATACGTATTTTATCATAATACAATATTTAATCAATTTATTTAGAGTTATTGAACTCAAATTGCTTAACGACTAGTCAAATGACGCACTTTTACTACTGTAATTCACATTAAAATTATTATTTATATTGTAATTGCTTACATTCGTCCATCCTGACTAACATGTCGCGCCCTCGCGAAATTAAAACTATAAAGAAACAAACAATGCTATACTTATAGGAGAAAAATAGAGAGACAAAGGCAAAATATAAAACGTGGACAATTCAATAGCGTACAATTATTTTCTTAAGCGAGTAACAAAACACAAAATTGTATACATTTTCCATAGATGTATGATTTATAAAACTAAACATATCATAATAAACAATATGTCAATAACAATCTACCGAGTACATTAAGAATTTAGGCTAATAAGACTTTTTGACAATAAAAATTCACAATTTACACTTTTCTGATGATTCCACTTGAATCATAAATCTTACCACAAAACAAATTCACAATTTACCTACACTTGTCTGATGATTTCACACTTGAGTCATAAATTCTTACCACTATACAAATTCACAATATACACTTGTCTGATTCCACTTGAATCATACACACTTTCCACAATACAAATTCATGATTTAATTTTTCTGATTCCCCTTGAATCATACAACTATATCACAATTCAAATTCTCAATTTCACTTGTTTGATTCCACTTGAATCATACACACTTTCCACAATACAAATTCATGATTTAGTTTTTCTGATTCCCCTTGAATCATACAACTATATCACAATTCAAATTCTCAATTTTCACTTGTTTGATTCCACTTGAATCATATCAAATCTCACCAACTAGTGGTGCCTCACCTTACTAACCATACTGACCATACTAACCATACTAACCATACTAACCATACTAACCATACTAACCATACTAACCATACTAACCATACTAACCATACTAACCATACTAACCATACTAACCATACTAACCATACTAACCATACTAACCATACTAACCATACTAACCATACTAACCATACTAACCATACTAACCATACTAACCATACTAACCATACTAACCATACTAACCATACTAACCATACTAACCATACTAACCATACTAACCATACTAACCATACTAACCATAGTAACCATACTAACCATACTAACCATACTGTCTATTAACTAAGCTATACTTTTCAGAGCTACAACGACAACTAAGAATACTTCTGTGCGAATCTTTAACTAAACCACTTGAAGTCCCAAAGTATACAACATAACTGCGTTGTTATACATCAGTTCAATACATTTATAATTTATTGATCTGCATCCATGTCGGAATCATTAATAACACCATCGTTACTGTCGTCTGACACTGACTGATACGCAAGCCAGGGGTAAATTTTATCGACCGGAAAGATTCCTACATACTTTTGTTTACCTTTCTTTTTAGTGATAGGCGTGTCCTCTACTTCGTACCTGTCATTCTGTAGGACTTTGGTAACGCGATAAGGACCTAAGCATTTTGGAACTAATTTCTTACTTTTTCCTTTCTGACCTACTTCTCTTTCCACCCTAACTAGCTGTCCAACTTCAAACTCACGGGGGGGAATTCGTGCCTTATCAAATATTGTCTTTTGTTTTTCATGAGTCCGTACTATTTTCTCTAATGCTTCGTTTCTTATATCTTGGATGTTACTTATATTAGTTTCGTCATGTTCCTGAACTGGTAAAGCCAGCCCACTCTCAGACAACCCAGTTAATCGCAACCCAAATAACAATTGAGCTGGGGTTTTACCCACCGCTTTATTGATCGTATTATTTAAACCCCATTGTATTTGTAATAAGTACTCATCCCATAGTCTCTCATCTTTCCCAAAAGTCATAGCTGTTAATGAATCTAATACGGTCCTATTATAACGCTCTACCTGCCCGTTTGCGCGAGGAGTGGCGACAGCGTTTAAAATGTGTTTAACACTTTTATCGGACAAAAAATTCTTAAATTTTGAGCTAGTAAAAGTAGTACCTCTATCTGTTATTATCCGAGAAGGTACACCGAACAAACTGAAATATTCTTTAAAAACTGATATAGTTGTGTGAGTTTTCGTATTTTTAACAGGTTTTAGAATAATAAATTTCGTAAACGCGTCAATAATAGCTAATATATATTTATTCTTTCTTTTACTCTCATTAAAAGGACCGAGATGGTCTGCATGTAAGGTATGGAAAGGTTCAGATACCTTTGGGATTGGATGCAAGAATCCGGATCTCTTGCCAGCTGGTATTTTTCCGTGAACGCATTGAAGGCACGCCTGGCAATATTTTTTGACAGTTTTGTTTAATTTTGGGAACCAATAAGTTGTTCTAATTTTGTCTAATGTCTTTTCATAAGAAAAATGACCTATGTCATCATGACAAGCGCGTAAAATTTGCCATCTTACACCTTTTGGCACATACCATCTAAGTCCTTCCTCCGTTATTTTATAAACTATCCCACGTTTTAAAGTAAAATTTTGTTGAATGTAATTAATTGTTTTTGAATCCTTGTCATCTAAAATCCGTTTAATCCTTTGCATCTCATCATCATTAGTTTGAACCGTGGCTAACCAATCAGCAGTGATATGAAAAACTTGGAAGTCAACAGGGTTTATACCACTAGTAGGTTCTTCCAAAGGATTTCTGCTTAATGCGTCTACGTGCGTCATGAATGTCCCTGGTTTATAAACTATGTTAAAATCAAATTCTTGGATCATACTCCACCAGCGAGCAACACGTGGAATCATATCCCTTTTAGTAAAGGTGGCCCGCAGAGAGTTACAATCGGTGACAATAGTAAACTTTAACCCTATTAAATAACATCGAAATTTAGTCAAGCTATTTACAACCGCTAGAGTTTCTAATTCGTATGATGAAAAGTATTGCTCTTCAGGAGAAGTACGCCTACTAAAGTACGCGACTGGTTTCATAGATTGGTCATCTTGTTTCTGTAAAAGCATACCACCTACACCGTGTTTACTGGCATCCGTATGCAACTCGGTAGTAGCTTTAGGATTGAACAATGTTAAAATTGGTCGGGATACTAATTTCTCTTTTAGCTGAGCGAATGCACTCTCTTCTTCTTTCCCCCAAGTCCAAATTACATTTTTTTTAAGCAATTGTGTCAACGGACGAGCTATTATCGCGAAGTTTTTAATAAAGCGCCTAAATAAACTAGCAAGACCTAAGAACTGTCTAATATTGTGCACGTCTTTAGGTGTAGGAAACTTGTCAACAGCATCTATTTTGCACTTTCCAGGTTTTATACCGTTCCCCGAGACTTCGAAACCAAGAAATTCTATTTTAGAATAAAAGAAATTGCATTTTGACAGTTTTAACGTAAGCCCCGCATTTTTTATTTTTTCGAATACAAGTTCTAATTTTTTAAGACCGTCATCGAACGAAATCTAGGGTACAAGGACATCATCCATATACACGACAACCGTATCAAATCTTAAATTATCAAGGACTTTATTGATAGTTCTTTGAAATACCGCTGGGGCATTTGTCAGACTGAAAGGCATCCTATTAAATTCGAATTGCCCCTCTGGGGTTACAAAAGAAGTTTTTTGTTTATCGCGTTCGGCCAATTCTATTTGGTAATACCCCGACGCAAGGTCTAAAGTAGTATAGAGATTATACCCGGATAACCTATCCAGCTGATCCTCAATCCTAGGCAAAGGGTAGTGTTGCTTTACAGTCTTTCGATTTAAAGCCCTGTAATCTATGCAAAGACGTTTCTCGCCGTTCTTTTTTTGAACTAGAATTATCGGACTTGCAAACGGAGAGCAAGATTCTCTTATAATACCACATTGTAATAATTCATCAGTCATACCCCTAACCTCTTGTTTTTCTTTGTGAGACAATCTATAAGGCCTATAAACTACTGGCTGAGGGTCCACTAAATCAATATTCATTGTCTCTACATTAGTACAACCTAACTCGGTCAATTTAGTAGCAAAACAAGCTCGGTAACGATTTATAACTTCCAATAGTTGCATTTTCTGAAGTTGGTTTAAGCTATCGTCAAAAGATAAGTTATTTAAACTAAAAGGTTCTAAAGGGCTGACAGCAAATA
The DNA here is from genome assembly GCA_949775195.1 of Diarsia dahlii. Taxonomy (NCBI): domain Eukaryota; kingdom Metazoa; phylum Arthropoda; class Insecta; order Lepidoptera; family Noctuidae; genus Diarsia; species Diarsia dahlii. The sequence goes on along the minus strand of OX459210.1, from coordinate 3,989,487 downwards.
TTGCCCTCTTGCTATCAGCTGGTCCTTTTTTAAAGTTACCGCGTTTAGCGAAATATTATCAACCAATAATACACCTTTGCCATTTTCGATTGAGTAGACCCCCTCTTCTATATTATGTTCTAAATTAGGTATGGATCTATAACTACCGTATACTAATATGGAACCTGTAACGTTTTGAGCAGAGTAAACTTCGACATAGGAACATCCGGGGAGAATTGAACAACATTCTTTTAAAAATAATTTAACCACGTTAATAGTCTCTGGAAATTCACGCGAGATTATCAATTCATGATTAGTGTTTAAGATTTTTACCCCCGATGCATCGGTAAATGACTGACCAACCAATAATGGGTACTTCAAAAAATTATCAGGTACTACAATGACATCTAGTTGAACAATAACGCCTTGAATTTCCAAAACTACTAAACGTCGACCTATCGCATGGACTACTGCTCCACCAAATCCAGTCATCGCCACTGAATAAGTTGTATCCCATGTTCCGAATACTTCAACAGCATCCGTCTTTGTAATGAGCGTACATTCGCTACCTGTATCTAAATAACCAACTTTTTCATAGCCGTTTATCAAAACCGTTTGTACATATTTATCATTAGGTTTAGGCTCGGCAATTGAAATTTCTAAGACAGCTTTTGCGTCTTCCTTCTTTCGATAACATTCATTAGAATCGTGACCAACAATTGAACAGATTGTACATTTTTTTATAGGTTTAGTACATTTACTTATAATATGACCCTCTTCCTTGCAGTTATAACACCTTACTGTTTTATTATTACTAGGTGGTTTATCTTTGATTGCAAATTTCTTATTTGAAGTTCTTTGGACATTATCATTTCTTTTGTTACCTATGCTCTTTGCATTGCGTAGGTATGCCAAAAGTTTGTCGGGGTTATCAAATTGAGCTGCCTCCGCTCCTATCCTAATGGCCCTATCGTCTATGCCAAAGATGACGCATTCTACTGCCCTTTTGCCCTTAATTTCGCACCTGTTGAGTAATGCGATTTTATCATAATAGTAATCCTCTAATGGTTCCCCAAATTTAGCTCTTTTTTCCAACATATCAAAAAGCATTTGCCCATAATTTTCATCTGATGGAAATGCCGCTTTAAGTTTCTCTTGCCACTTAACCCAACTATAATTAACGGTTGCAAGACCCTCGTACCATCGCTTTGCATTGCCAGCAAGCTTAGGTATCGCATTATGGATAATTTGTCGGTCTGTCCAACTGTAAATGTTACCTATTTCGGTAACTTTGTGTAACCAATTATTTATGTTTTGATTTTTAGAGGATGGATCGAACTCAGGAACGACATTAAAATTACTAATTCTCTCACTGCCCCTACTTGAAATTTTATCAAGAACATCGGTAAGCTTAGAGAACATTTCAGGAAACGACTCACGTGCACTGGTAACTTTGCTTGGCGAACGGGTGTCTCGGTGAAAACGCGGATCCCCGCTTCGTCGGTGATTTCGGGTCTTACTCCTGCTGCGTCTTGACCCTGATTTGTCATTTGCGCTGAACTGCTCCTCTTCTTGGGCTCTGGTTGGGCTGCGGCTCCGATGTGTAGCTATCCGTCCAAGCGGTGGCGTCTCAAGCCGTCGCATTCGATGACCAGAACTCCGAAGACGACTGCGACTGCGCTCGCTGCTGCGCCGGTAGCTGCGCCGGCAGCTGTGCCGGTAGCTCTGCCAGCGGCTCTGCCCGCGGCTCTGCCCGCGGCTAGGCCCACGGCTAGGCCCGCGGCTAGGCCCGCGGCTAGGCCCGCGGCTAGGCCCGCGGCGAGGCCCACGGCTAGGCCCGCGGCTAGGCCCGCGGCTAGGCCCACGGCTCTGCCTGCGGCTGTGGCTGCTGCTCTGGGTGTGCCCCGGCTTCCAGATCCGCTTGCGGCTCTGCCTGCCCAACACTGGTGACGGAGATCGCGGCGGTTGGGACGAACTTCTATCACCATTGTTATCCATTTGTAGACCTGGACAATAGAAAAAGTATACGGACACAGCTATTCTTTAATGCGATTTACATACACACATTTTTTTTTTTTTTAACTAATTATAAAAACAAAGATAGGCGAAAAACATAACCCTTTCCTTGTAGTCGGGTGACACGAAAGGTTACATTGACGCATGGATTGCCATTTAACCCACTACTAATCTTGAAAGTATTATTTTATTCGTCAAAATAAACCAAAAATCCGTTAAATGACGATACAGTGCAACTGTCTTTCTTTTTTTTTTTCTTTTTTAATAACAACGACGGTTGACACTAAAATTGCAACAAAAACTATACCCTGTTCGAGACGTATGCTCGTAATTATCTTGTATTTTTATAATCCCCAGGTTGGTAAACAGCTTATATTATGTTAACACAGCTGCCCCAACAAGAATACATCGTGTATTCGTGATAAACATTAATAATTAAATCTAACCGTCAATATGCACAAGTATCTATTTTTTTTTTTAAATTCTAGCATGGTCACACTTGTTATTAGCAATTAGCAATAGAATATAAGACAAATAACACTTACGTGAAGCTATCCCACTTCTGAACTGAAAGAAACACACTAAGACTTGGATAAACACTTTATTAAAATACTTTGATGAACACTTTTATAAACACTTTATTATTAAATACTTCTATGAACACTTTATATTTGAACTGTACAGCTCGGCGGTTACATAAAGAGTGCCTCTACGCACCGTATTCGGTTAACTTGAAAGCTCCGAGTCTATATTACCATAGCGGGGGAAAGCGCGCCATTTTTTAGCCAATGGCGGTGGACGAATTTAATTCTTTTCCGGAACTATTTCTTAAATATAATTTTAATGGTATTAAATCGAATTTAAGTTAATTTATACGTATTTTATCATAATACAATATTTAATCAATTTATTTAGAGTTATTGAACTCAAATTGCTTAACGACTAGTCAAATGACGCACTTTTACTACTGTAATTCACATTAAAATTATTATTTATATTGTAATTGCTTACACACAGGAGATAACTTATCATCACACCTGAACCCGAGGGGTTAAGCAGAAGTGTACTTAATAATGCACCCACATTTCGCTAGATAAGTTCAAGCTCCATGTGAGGTGGTGCGTCTATTGCCATCAACCGGGCACAAAGATTAAATCAGACCTTTTGAGACAATAGGGGATCGGGCTGACTCAAAAAAATAGAATTCTGTTTAGTCCGTCAGTCAGATGATCGAAAAATATTGGATACGTGTTTTTTGTTTTATCAAATCAATGAAAATTTAAGAAGATAAAGCGCGTCAAAGATCATGGAGTGGGGCTTGAAACGTCACTTGAAGGTACAAAATGTACTATCATATGACGTCACACGAGTTTTCGAAGCACTGTATCGTCTTCATTTTTTGTTTACCTACGTGAAAAAATAAAAAAATATGTTGTCAATATTTTTTGAAAATCTATCTGACGGACTAATTAGTTTTTTTTTTGTCCGATCCCCTATTCTATGTAAATGAATAATATCGTGCCCTTACTTCAAAACCCAACTAACTGCACAAAATGTAGTTTCGAGAAAATCGTGTTTAAAGGTTCGAATCGTAAAAATACGATTAAAATACTTGATGAAGAGGCGAGTACGTGTATTTTGATTTCTTATTGTATTCATTATTCGGGTGGTGAAGGAAAAATAGCTTAATTCTCAAAACAAGTAGTAAAAATGAAGGATTGGCTTGATAAATGCTACAGATTAGTGGTTTTTCCTGTAGTCGCAATGTTTTCTTATGTTTTGATGAATAGAGTTTAGACAGCAGTTTTTTTATGAATTTAATTAAACGAAATATTTATGTTCACCTAATGGGTAATTGCTAATACTACCTAAGTAGAAATATTTAGTCTCATTACTCAGTTATTAAATTTTAATTGTTATTGTTAATTTAATGTGAATCATGACAAAACCACTTAAACGCAGATAGAATGTTTTTCCTGGCGAGAAAAATTGCTTACAGTGCAAAAACATTGCTTTAACCGACACTTACTGGGTTTTGTCTGTTCTTTATTTAAAAAATCTCCTGATAAGTTACCTTAGCTAAAAGCTAAATCCAGAACGCAGCGTCATCTCGGAAAGCGGGTTTTACCAGTATGTAGATCTTGAAAAGGAGATTCTAACGGTATTTGTAACTCATTTTTGCCCATAAGTGACTTTAGTTGGTTTTCGCTTTAAGGGCACGATATGCCACATCTGTCCTCTTTCTCATCGTGCACAACTAATTGCATCCTTCAGAACATGAATGAAGCAAATTACAGAGCTGTCCAAGTTTCCAGGTTGCTACGTACTGGTTGGACAAAATCTGAATCATCGATTCGAGCAAAAGAAGAAAAAAGCACTTTTGAACGTTAAAAAATAATCAAAAATTAAAAATGATTTTGATTTCCCATTCGCAAGACAGTATAGTTTCTCTTCTTCTATCTTTTAGACGACTGAATAAATACAGCTCAAAATATAGGGAAAGGTTATGTATATTTCGATCGCGTATAAAACCACGTTCGCAATAAGCGACTGCTTGTGTAACACCGCGTGGTTTTTCTTTCTAAAGACTTCGCAACTCATTTGTAATACGTAATTACTAGCAGGATGCGAAATTCTATCGCTCCACATTTTTTTTGTATCCGTTTGTATAGTCAAGAAGGCGTTACGTAGAAATGTGGCGTGGTGAAGTTACAAAATGTATCGCGATTAGGACTCATCCTGGACCTCATTCTCCACATTAGGCACAGTAACGTTTACATTAGGGATACTGAAAGGGTGGGCTGCGGGTTGTTCGAAAGAGATACTGCGGCCTCGATACAAAGGGCTAAGAAGGAACATGGGTGGTTTTTAGTCAGTAGAAGTATGACATTCTGTTCCGCTCCACCCAAAGCGAGAAACGTTCACAAAAAAGGGGGTAAATCAACGAAGCCGAATGGTATTTTTTTTCCCCGTCCATCAATGCGATATTTTTTTTATGTCCGGACCATACACCATACCTGGGAAACTTTTAGTTACACTGATATTGGAGGTCAAAGTTCTAACTTCTTAATTTTTTGTTTCATGACCCGTTTACTATTCAATGAATCCACTTCTATCTCTATTTCGCCAATTGCCATGGATGTTGCACCTGGAAATCACTTAGCTGCTCTCGACTACGACGTCAGCTAAGTGGGTTGCTGTGGGCTGCGGGTTGTTCGAAAGAGATACCGTGGCCTCGACATGGGTGGTTTTTAATCAGATAGTAAGTCTGACACTCCCTTCCGCTCTGCCCAGAGCAGGAAGGGGTTATTCTGTGATTTCCGATACCCCACCAAAAAAAAAATTGTGGGTTGCTGTAGCTGCAACTTGGTCTGATGTGGGTATTCTGAGAATCAAAGTGAGACTACGGGTACCACAAAATTATGTCCTTTCTAATGAGCATGGAGTTTTTTGCCCATTCTTCTCCGAGAGATCTACGCTTTGAATGGGCAACTACAAGATTGCCCTAACAGATTCAGAATTAACAGGCGTGTCATTTTTATAAATATTTTACTTAACTTTTAAGTTTTAGTTATTACGTTTTAAGTTTATGGCACATCACAGAACCGGTATTGTTTACCTTGCCAATTTATTGACTAGAGGTATAATAATAATAATAATAATAATAATATTCCACAACTCACACAACGCCATCTAGTCCCAAGCTAAGCAGAGCTTGTGTTATGGGTACTAGACAACTGATAAACATACTTATATATTTCTAAATACATACATATTATAGATAAATTACACCCAGACACAGAACAAATGATCGTGCTCATCACAAAGTCAAAGTAATTCGCCTAAAACATGGTATTTTATTAATATTATTGCTTCCTGATTGTTATGCTTAATTTCTTTATTTATTCCTTCGGTACATCCGTTGCACTTTTAAATATTTCTTTAAAAAAAAAGAAACCTCAAAAAGTGAGTTTTTTTTTATAATAAGCTATAGGTTCCTGGCAAAAGAATATTGTTTTTTTCCAAAATCTAACGATGCCGTTTTAATTTTCATCAAAATTAATTTCTAAATTCCTTTGAGTACTTTTCGCTGTTCCTCATAGATTCGATTTTGGTCATCCACGCCCACTTAAAAACATCACAGTATAGGCTAGTACCTAACATTGGCACGTCTCAAATAACTGTTATAACCAGTACCTGATGTAATATCTTTGTAATAACACAGTTACAGGTTACTGACCTCCACTTAAAAAACAAACTGGTCAAGTGCAAGTCGCACTTGCACTTAAATGGTTCCGTACCATGTAGATATAGTAGATTTTCCAAGTAACTTTAGCAACATAGACATAAAGGTTCTCCTGTAATCTATATTGTCGAACTAATTTCTGTTTTTTTTTTTAATTTTAGGCTCAGTAGTTTTGGAGATAAAAGGGGGGGGGGGGGGTTGGACAGACAGACAGATACATAAGTGATCCTATAAGGGATCCGTTTTTTCCTTTTGAGGTACGGAACCCTAAAAATAAGCCGAAAGTAATATCAGTTTTGCTACTGACCTTAATTTTAAATTCAAGTTCTAGTGTAAGGCTAAGTGCATTAATCCTAATTTATAGACATCTTAAACCTTGAGTTGTTGGCCTTAAGGTTTAAAATATATATAATTGGTAATTTATTTTGCAACGATAGACAGAATTAATCAATTTCCGTAATTTTAGCAGTTTACCTTAGTTACTTCCTAAATATTTGCATAAAAATAAAATAAATATAGTGCTTAAATTTTAGATAGTCATGAGCACTAATATACACTTAGAAAGATTTGAGAGCAATTTTATCGCTCAACAAAATAATATTGTAACTTTGATGAAAGATCTATAATTTTCGTCATTTTATGGACCCCAAACTAGTATGTTTGAAACTCAAGAGTCAATCAGTTTTAAAAGTCGCTTAGTGTAGGTACCGTGACTGTACAAAATCAACCGTGGTGGAAATCAATTGAGGAAAGCCTCATGTTTTCGAAATATTGGTTCTAAAAGTCACACAGTAATTTGTGACGCAGGGGACCTTAGACGCGGGCCTGTGGACGGTGAGTAACGGGCTAGCTCGCCGTCCGGCCGTCGTCATGACGGCAAACAGATCGTGTCGGCGGCGCGTACGTGTTCCACGCGCACCTCAAAGAGATGTCAGCAATATGGAAGGGGCCCGCAAGGGCCGACGCCTGTCGCGGCTGTGGATTATCGAAAGGTTAACGCGGCTCCGACACAAGGGCGAAGAAGGAACATGGGTTCGGTTTTTAGTCAGTAGAAGTCTGACACTCCCCTTCGCTCTGCCCAAGAGCGGGGGGGAATATTCGATGATTTTTGATTTTTTTGTTGGCGACTGGCTGTGGGATACCACCTTCTTTAAGAACTATATTTTGAATGATTGTTCCATTTTTTTATGAGTCTTTCATGTTGTCAAGTGTCAGTGATCCATTGCTTTGTACATAGTTTGATCTTGTATTAAATAACAATTATAACATACTTACAGTGTTTCTACTATCTCCAACCCATCCTAAATAACTACAGTCCACATTGCTCACCAACAGTGGGAAATCATCAAATGACTCCTCCCGCTCTGGTCTGAGCGGTAGGGAACTTCTAGGTACTGACTAAAAACCATTCACGTTCATTCTTAGCCCAACATGTTGTTGGTGATGTTTTTCTCTCGCCGTTTTAAGATCAATGGTGATGGGTCGATCTAGATTAGAATCCACGGATCCGTTAAATTTAGTTATTACCACGAGAACACGGAAGCTCTGTCAAACTCCAACGCTTCCAAATAATAATAATAAAAAATAAAAAAACTAATAATCATCTGCTCTAATTGTCTCATCATTTTTGTCCTATCTGCCTAGCCTTTTTCCAACTATGATCAGAACTGACCTCAAGTCGGTTCCGACCATTCCGTCTTTCCATTTTGGTTCGGTCCTTTTCGGTTAATTAGTAGGTGACGCACGCAGTGCAGAGACCTCTTTAAAGTTAGGTAAAAAAAAAAACATAAATATTGTCATTTACAAAAAAAAAAAACTGAGAAAAATAAGAAAACTCATTTAAAATAATAATTACGTTCTAAAAATGATTTAGCGTTGTGACGGAAATATGGTTTTTGCTCCAAAGAGCATGAAACGGTTGTTTTGTTGATTTTTTTTTCACATTAAATAAACTAATCCCATATCTTCCCGTGGGTGTCGTAAGAGGCGACTAAGGGATGTACCAGAGAATGGGCAGCAGCGTTCTCTGTGCTTTTTGTATCGACCGTACTGCGATCGCCAACCCGCCTGCCAAGCGTGGCGATTATGGCAAACCCCCCCTAAGCAAAAATGACACTTAGGGGAGGCCTATGTCCAGCAGTGGACGTCTTTCGGCTGAAATGATGAATGATGAAATAAACTAAGCGTCGTATACTACAAGAGTTTCAGCGTCAAAAGCTTTAATGATAATCTCACAATGACGTCTGTGAAAAAATTATGATTGTATGTGCGCTTGTTGGTTTTTTTTAAAGGAAAAACTTCGCTTTGTTTTTATGCATGTTTAGAGTAAATTGATTATAATTACTAATGAGACAGTGACTGTGGCTCTCTGTAGACTCGTCGGTCGTTATACAGTGTCGTCGTAGAACAGTAACATAGGTAACTGAACTGATATAAAATAAAACGTAGTTATACTTTTCATTCATCATAAAATAAAACATTTTAATTAGATATACTGACGTCAGATTCTAAGTCTAGTTTTTAAACTGGCATTAAAAAAAATAATGAGAAATGTTTATAAAACGTAAATTAAAACACCCAACTCAAAAAAAAAACAAAATATTAGACGTCTGAAAAGGGGAACAAAAAATCTTAAAATAAAAACTTTAAAAAGTGATAAATCATAAGTATGATAACATCATCATCTGTTCGGCTTCCAGTCTAACTGAATGCAGATGATTACCAGTATTTTACATGGAGCGGGAATACGAGAAACCCTTTGGTAAGACTGGTTGTCAGACTTTCAGGTCACTGACTACCTGCAACGACTGCCAAAGATCTGTATAATTATGGTAGCCGGGACCAACAGCTTTCCGTGCTTTCCGAGGTACGGAAGGACACTCGGTATGTAACGCGTTTTCACCCATCCAAAGGCCACCCTAGGCAAGCGTGACTTAACCTAAAGATCAACCCGAGTGGCAGTTATTATTAAGTCACGCCGATTTATTTAAATTCAAACTTTGACGTGTTGGGGGGAAAAAATAACCCATTACATTTGATTTATTGAGGGAGTTGTGTAAAAATATAATCCGCCATTTTGTGGCAGCGGCCATCTTGAACCGATTTTCATTAAACTTAGCCAAGAACACTCTCAGCTAATAATTCACCTCGCAAACAAACAAAATCAAAATCAGCTTCGCCTTTTTTAATTCGGGAGCTACGATGACACACACACGCAGACAGACACATCAAACTTATAACATCCAGTCGTTTTTGCGTCGGGGGTTAACAATGGTCAACATTGTGAGCAACCCAGTATTTCTGAGAGATATTCCGTATGCAAGCAAATTCAAAATCCCACGGGCGTTATAAAAACTGACACCAGGTTAGCCTCTGACAACACGATAAAAAAGATGGCTGACATGTAAAGTTTTTTTTTTATAATAAAAATCAGATCCGTCACAGTTCAAGAAATTAATGTTCTGTATCTGTTTTTATTGAACGAATCGAAAAATCATTGACAGCTAATGTACAGACTTTTCCCAATAAACCTTAAACTTGAGCTCAAAAGATAAAGTTGTTTTTTCTTTTTGTTTTAGTTGCACCTCGCAGTTCAGTCTAGGAGACTGGTTTCTGCTTAACCAGACAAATCCCTGTGGATGCCTTGAGTTTAATGTCTCCAGCCAGAAGCAATATAACTTATAGATTAAGTGACAAATTGCTAAGGGCATCCCCTGTTTGGTACTGACCTCGGCTTAAGATTAAAGTTGTAGTAGGTATTCATAGCTTTATATAATTATATGCAGGCTAGTCTCTCTACTTAAATATATTTTCTGCCCAGAGTCTCCTGTCCGCAGCCAATTTACAGTCGTATTAACGTACCTACACGTAAATAATCTTTTAAAAAGGCTACTAAAATATACACAAGACTTGAAAAAGTAACAGACAAACAGAGTAGGTAGTTATTTTCGTATTTAAAATCTAGAAATAGATAAATCAAATAATAATCTAGGAATTCTTAGCTTAGGCATCGCAGAGGAGAAGTCTAGAATATTTTAAGTTTCTGTTTTGAAGAATTGGTTTTCGCGTTCTGAAATCTTTTACAATGCAACGTTAAGTTGTGTAGTCTAAACTTGGTTTTATTATTATTTTTGCGTTACGTCACTATACAGATTATACAGACGTCAGAGATTTAATAATACAAATTGTCATTATTCATTCTTATTCATTTGAATAAACTTCTAATATTTTTCATTATATTAATTGTGTGCTTTTTATATATTTAACTAGTGCTTTATAATGGCTAAGTCTTTTGGCCATCTGGAAACACAGTCCGCCGACCGAGTTAAAATGTGATTTTGTTGAAATATACCGCGGCTGCAGTTGATAAAAGAGTCCTCGTGGCCAAATTATAATAACAGCCACTCTAGTCAATCTCTAGGTTAAACCATGCTTGCTTAAGTTAGTCTCCGGATGAGTGGACACCTATTACGTATCAGGAGTCCTACATACTACGAAGAGCACGCTAAGCCGTTGGCCCTGACTGTGAGATGCCATCAAGAATAATTTTCTCTCCGACATATTGGTTTCCTCGCGATGTTTTTCTTTACCGAAACAAGTGACTTGTTCATTATATTTCGGGTAACCCCACTAGGCTATCATTGTCTGCTTTTTTAAATTTTGTTTGTAATGTGTAATGACTTTACTGGAATTCGGGCACCGGATGGTATCACACTGGTTTAGGCATGGAATACGAACTAACAATATTAAAAAAAACAAACAATGAAGGCGGACGTGGTTGTCTGAAGAAGATGAAGTAAGTGTTGTTGTTACGGTCGTTCAATTATTATACATCTTCATCGTGCAATTACTTGGGCACGACGAGCAAGAGAGGAGATGTGGCTTGTCCTGTGTTGGGGCTCCACACTTACAGTCCATCAGAGATGGGTCGATTATACCCCATCTGGCTAGATTTTATCGGCAACGGCCAGCTTGGGCTCGTAGTCTATTTAAAGACCTGAACAGCTAGCTCGGTAACGCTGAGTCTAGCTGACTAATCCTTTCACCACGATGACTCAAACTCAACTCAATAGTACTTATTAGCGCCATACTCAACGGCAACTCCATCGGCCACCTCTGGTTTGACGATAAATTATATTATTATAAGTCATTTCTGAAGGTCATATTTGACTGACTAAACACCTTCGTTAAGTAATTTATAAAAAATCAGAAAGATCGTTTTTAACCATCTGTTTAAAAGCTGTATATTCATACTTAACTGCAGCAAAAACAACAACAATAGTATGATTAATGACAGTAGTTATTATTATCTAAAATTGTTATTTGGTTACGTAGTAATGCTTTTTTTATTTTTTATTATTAATTTATTTAACGTTTACACAAAAGAATACAGAATTACACATTCAAATAGCAACCAAAAACCACTAAGGTTTAAACTTGTGCTATCATGCTTAAATCCCGCTTCTAATATCTTTGTGCTAGCAACCCGATGTTAGCGTCATATTATTTTGTGTGGCTTACACCGGTTAAACGATTCGCTGCGAATGCATTATGCAATATAATTCAGCTTAAAAAGTTCGATTTGAAAATTCGCATTGCAGGAACGAAATGTAACCATGTTTTAGTGCCCTGACTCAGCTGGAAGGCGATGCGGTGAGGTGATGTAGGAGATGGTGGACCAATTATCTACACATAGCTTGGTTTCCGGCCCAGGACCAACTACTATTTGGTAAGTTAGGGCCAATGCCTGTCATCCTCTGCCTATCTTTTCTCCAACTATGTTGGGATTGGATCGACCTTTGTCTAACTGAATGCAGCTACTTACCAATATTTTATATGGAGCAACCGCCTATCTTACCGCCAAAACCCAAGGCCAATGTACCTATACGGAAACCTTTGTTTTACACAGGGCTTGAATTCTTAAAATAGTGTATCTTTCTTTTACACTAGGATTGGAACACATAACATGATGGCTATCATCCTCGAAGGGTAAGGCAGAGATGTACCCAGTGTAGCACACCAACAACAGCCTTTTGCTATCAACCGGTCACAAATCCAGACTTCGGGGAATCGAACCCATCATGCTCAACAGTCATGGTTGCGACCAAGGCAGTCAGTTTGTTATACATTGCTTTTAACTGTCTACTTTCAGTATTTGGGCTCTGTTTATGTAATACTAAAGGCATAAGTTGGCAGAAAATACAGGTAAATAAAATACAATTAACAAAAACAATTTAATTGCGTTCATCCCTCTTGCACGGTTCCATTTCTTTATTTAATCACACAAAACAATAGTTAAAATGCTGTTTAATAAATTAATGTGACTGTGTAATAAAACTACGAAACCGCAATTTCCACCATTCCAGAAAATTCCAGGAAATTCCATTATTGACTCCTATTCACCCACTACCAAAATAAAATAATTTCTAATACCAGATAATTTTCTAATCTACGCATAAAGTCTTGAATGACCCAGGCATGCCTGAATACTCCTCATTGAATTTACACGATTGTCTACAAGATTCGTCCGTTGAAGCGTTTTCCATGTTCTTGACTTTTGCTATGTGATCGTCTGAGCTTACTTCTTTGAAGTCCATTTCTGAGGAAAAAAGAATGTTTGAATGGTAAAATAGTAATAAAAGTAATACAGACAACGCGCTTAGTTTACAGCTTGCTGCTTCATAAACTGCAGGCAGTTTAAAAGGTCCTCTTAAATATCTATCTTTACACACAAAATAAAATAACAGCGTGCTATCATCACCTGGTTTATAACAAAATCATAACCATTTTTGTGTTCTGGTCAAAAGTTCCAACTTTATTATGATTTGCATTCATTAGCACAATGTTTTGAGTGGTTACCATGATTCCTACCAACCATGATTTTTAACGAAAAAAATCTTTTTATTTTTAAATGGGCTTGCTCTTGACTACAATCTTGCCCTAAGGCAAGCCGCCGCCTTAAAAATATTTCCATGCAATATTTTTGTAAAAAAATGTTTACATGTAATATTTTTATAAGTCACGTTATATCTTGTTTAAGTCTAACATTAAGAAATTTTCAGATTTATTGACTTTGAAAACATGTAAAGAGTCAGTTATATTAATAGGGTTACTTATTCTTCTTCTTATCGTTTGAGCAGTAAGGTCTATCGACACTACAGTATACCCTAGTGTCAGAGTTTGTAGACCACCTCAAGAGCCTCTGACATGGTTTAACGACCGCCATTTGGAAGCCGGGACCACCAGCTTTTACGTCAATTCTGAAGCACGGAATCATATTTTTGTCAGATAATCAGGTGATTCAAGCTTGCAATATCCTATCTAAACTGGAATCAACTTTTTATCTATTAATATGTTTCCCGTGGGAATCAAACCCACGACCACCGGGTCACAAGGCAAACGCCTAAACCACTCGACCATGGAGGCAGTTTAGGGGGTTACCTATATCACAGTATCTTTGTTAATTTTATCTGAGTACCTCGAATCATACAACCTAAGCAAGTAAGGAACTAGAAATACACAATCTTACCAGCCAATTCCTTCATAGACCTCTCGTTCCCCCCAAGGTCTTTTGGCAGATGTTCTTTAGGAATATGATCATACAACGACTCAACACTGTTGTGGACCACTAATCTTTGAGCCAGCTTCGCACTAAGAGCCTGTTTGAAAACCAGCAGTATAGTATCGAAGAATTTGGAGCCGCTTATCAGATGAATCTTCTTCATTCTTTGGCCTAGAGCTTCCTGGAAAGTAAATGAAGTGATTTTAAATGGTTTTACATTTTTGTTAGGCAATCTTGCTATCAGCACAAGCATAATCAGTCTATAATGTTCCTACTGCTTGTACACTGGCCTCCTAATTGAATGGCCATTACAAAAAAAAAATCCTCTATCCCTCGGAAAGCATGTCAAAATGCTGGTTTGGCAGCAGCTTTGAGTTCTGAAAACCAGTCTTATGAGAGTGGGGCCGCTTTCAGTCTTTGGTCAAGTTGACTATTTGCTACTGGACCCGCGAATCCACAAAACCAATGACTGATAGAGAAACATGACTTGGTCGACTAATCCCGTGGGTCCACTTCGAGGGGCCCAGTTGACAAAATACTGTTTAGTCAGTAAAAACATGGTCTATGAAAAATTTAAAATAATACTTAAACTAAGAGGTATTAAACCCTGCTTGTCTGCTTATAGCAATGAATTGTGACTACGAATATGTTTGGTTGCCTTGTGGTAATATTATGGCAATTATTCATATTGTGGTAAGTTTTTGTTTAGTGTGTGTACATTACACGTTATCTGATAAAGGTATTTATCGATATCAGAAGGTATAAAGAGAGAGTAGGAGAGCAGTGTGGTGGCTCAGTGGTAGCAGCCCGACTTACGAACAGTGTCGTGGGTTCCTACCTAATCAGGCGTATTACTTTGTGTAGGTAATTTATTACATCACCACTGTTCTCAAAGCGGTGAAGGAAAAAAACGTGAGGAAACTGGCATGTCTTGGAACCAAAAATTCGAAGACATGTGACATCTACCAATCCGCACCCATCCCTCTCCTAGAGAGGAGGTTTGAGTCCCTGCGGGAACAGTATAGGCTAGATAATGATGATGATGTGGGTATAAACAACACGCGCGAATACTTACGGATATCAGTGTCAAAGCCTTGTGGATGATAATAGGGTTAAGTTTCTTGACTGTTCCCATTGTAATATTACTAGTGTCGCCGACCAACTCGTACCCGTTGCAGTAGTCATTTTGCAGCATGTACTGGCCCAACTGAAAAACGAATGAAAATCCTTACTTTCCTTACTTAATATTAAATGCTAAAGTAACTCTGTCTGTCGGTCTGTCTGTCTGTCGCGCTTTCACGCCAAAAATCCCTATCCGATTTACATGAAATTTGGTACACAGATAGTTTAGAACCTGCGAAAGGACATGAGCTACTTTTTAATGCGAAAAAGGGTTGTAAGGTTGAAAGGAGGGATGAAAAGTTTACTTTTGGTTGCGAGAACTGATCCACGCGGATGAAGCCGTGGGCATCAGCTAGTCTTTAATAATATAAGAATTTATTTATTTTCAGACGACTTTGGACCAAAGATTTTTAACTTTAAAGACTTACATAATAAAGCTTAACTTACAGTGAAGATACAATTTGTGCTTGTAAAAGACAGGACATAATTCCTGCTAAAAGACTCGCAAGCGATTGATGCGAAATAATAACTGCCGCTCGGGCTGATCTCCAAGTTATTCTTATGAGTTTCCTTTTTTGTGGGTTGAAAATCATCAAATAACCCCCCCCCCCCCCCCCGCTCTTGGGCAGAGCGACGGGGAGTGTCAGACTTCTACTGACTAAAAACCAACCCATGTTCCTTCTTAGCCCTTTATGTCGAGGCCGCGGTATCCTGTGAATATCCTGCAGCCCCGACGAGATAGGCAGTAGCTTCATTTAGAATTTGGTATCCAGCCGCATCGGATTAGACTGGAAGTCGACCCCGACGAAGTTGACAAAAGGCAGGGCAGTTAATGATTTCATGCTAGTAAAATGTCGTTCGTGTTCCACACGCGCCTCAAAGAGATGTCAGCCACATGGGAGGGGCCCGCAAGGGCCGAATCCTGTCGGGACTGCGGGTTGTTCGAAAGACCGCTGCCTCGGACACATAGGGCTAAGAAGGAACATGGCTTGCGCCTCAAAGATAATAAAATTATGTCGGCAACATTGCAGGGGCCCAAGGCCCGCCTGTCGGGACTGCGGGTTGTTCGAAAGAGATACCGCCGCCTCGGACACATAGGGCTAAGAAGTAACATGGGTGGTTTTTAGTCAGTAGAAATCTGACAATTCCTATCAATCCGCCCATCAGGGAGGAGTCATTTGATGAAATCCCATACACCTTCTAAAAATAAACAAGGCTGGTAATATATCGATACTCACCACAATTAAATATCTGTAATATGAGATCAGTTCAAATTTGTTGTCATCTTGTCCCGTCAATGTTGATATTAGTACTCGGTAGTTATCAGAAGAAGGCTTTGGCAGAAGGCATGTGTGGCTAAAATAATTAAAAAAATACAATTTAATTTATCATCAGCTTATAATGTTCCCATTTCAGGGACTCAGGCTTCCTCTCTAGAAGAGGGAATGGGCTACCTATAATCTAAAACGCGAGCCCCTGCGAGCTGGTGTGTCTTCATATTTTTTGGTTCTAAGACTTACGAAGTTTTCATTCACCGTAATTTGTAGATTAACCCATTCTTGACCAAGCAGTTTTGCAAATAGTTAACATTGTGTCACTTTGTTGTGTAGTCGAGAGAGATTTCAATAAGTAATAACAACAGGTTATACTATTTTGTTCAAAAATCTTTCTTTTTGGCGTCACTGAAGTTCAAGGAAAAAAAAAAATTGTTATTTTTTGTTATACCTACTATTTAATCTTGTAGCTATTAAATTTCAATTAATAAAAGAATTTTGAAAATCCGCTCAGTAGTTTTGATTTGGCCACTAATGGGTTAATTAGAGCTTTTTTTTCTGTTGTATTTTGTAATGTGTTCTTCCTATTTACTAATGAACTTAGATTCATAATTTTGTACATTGCAATGCTTAATAACCACAAATTGTAATAGTGCATGTGGATTTAGCCCATTGTTTTTTTTTGTACTTAAAAAAAATTATCTATTACCAATGTTTTGTAAAAACGAATTTTATAAAAATATTGTGCAAGCATTTCATTGTTGGTAAAACAAACAAATAAAATGAGTAAAATAAAGAATAGGATACGGATCGTAGTAGATGGCGTTCTGTTCTAACCCTATGGGAGAAAAACGTGCCATCGACCGGGCACAAAAAATTCGTGCAAAACTCCCTGGGTGCTACTGAGTATTCTTGACCCAATAACACTTTGCAAATTAAAGAAATTGAATTAATTGAATTGGAATTAAATTGAATCGAATTAATAACCAAAATCGTTTGCCAAAAAAGAATATAATTATGTATTGATGAATAAGATAATTATTTTTATATTATTATAGGAAATTTTAATCAAAAACCAATTAATTTATGATAAAAATAAAAGGTCAATGTATTGCAAAAGTTAAGAACTTTTGAAAGTCACAGACGATAATTAACTTTATACTCATTATTATTTTTTAAGGTAAACGACCATACCTACACGTAATTATGGTCATAATTTTTTTAGGGTTGCAGATTGTTTATTGTTTGTTTGTATATTTTTTTAAACTGTTAAAACAGTTTATTTACATAATGCAACGTCTAGAACTGGCTCGCAAGTCTAGTGGTCGCAAGCGCGACTAATGAGCGAGCGAGATCCTGTGTTCGATTCTCAAGTCGGGCAAGGTCGATTCACAAAACATCGATAAATGCTAATACGATGCTACAATATTTCGATGAACGTTACTGCAAAAGACCGACTCTGCGAAGCCACTAAACTTCGAAGCACATTACTGCGATAGATCTTCACTGCGATAGTACTTGACTTCGATAAATCTTTTGAAACTATTGGACTACTGACTTCTTATACTCCATTTACTATAAGATTAGAATTTTAAGTTGACCGATTTTACAGTCCGTTCAACCGATTTTGACTTCTATACCGTAGGCATAAGGATGGCATTAAAAGCAAAAAGAATGTTACAATACCGACTGTTTACTGCACCTGCATTTTGTCTTGCTCTCAACGTAATAGAGTTCACAATTGGTTGAACGGGCTGTAAAAACGGTTAACTTAAAATTCTAATCTTATAGTAAACGGAGTATAGCGTGCGGTTATATTCCAACTGTAAGGGTTCCCAACGGGGCTGCGGGTTGTTCGAAAGAGATACCGCGGCCTCGGCACAAGGGCTCAAGGGAAGGAACATGGGTGGCTTTTAGTCAGTAGAAGTCTGACACTCCCTACTGTTCTGCCCAGAGCGGGAGCTGGAGTCATTTGATAATTTCCCGCCCACCCAAAAAAAAGAGTGAGGATATATGTTCCAACTATAAGGGTTTCGTTTTTTCCTTTTGAGGTACGGAACCCTAAAACAAAGCAAGCCTTACCAAATATTGAACAAGGGTGTAAACTCGTTCTTTATATCATAGTTTTGCAGGAACTCTGGCATCAAACTGGTGAAAGTGCACAGCTTATCGAAGCGTTGCTTCGCTCTTTCAATGGATCCTTTGCTATAGATCAGGTAACACTCTAGAAAGTCACGCTCTGAAATTAAAAATATTTGGTTGTCAGTGGATAATTCACGAAACTGTTGTATCAATGTCATTGTAAGCAGTGATAGTATTGTGGGGTGACCGTTGCACTGCCCAGTCAAAGACCGCAAGTTCAAACCCAAGACACGACTTAAGTTTTTCGGATTCATGATTCATTCATTCATTTCAAAATATCTCTTGCCTTGGTGAAGCAAAACGTCGTGACGAAACCAGGAGTCTTTCGTCAATTAGACCCACTCGAAATGGACCCACGGGATAAGTCGAACAAATCAGATTTTAAATTGTTTTTTTTTTTCATAGTTTTAATGAGGGTCCAGTAGCAAGTGGGTCCATTTGACAAAAGACTCATAATGCTATGAGTCTTTTGTCAAATGGACCCACTTCATCATTTCAGCCAAAAGACGTTAACGGCTGGACATAGGCCTCTCCCAGGTGTCGCCACATTGACCGGTCCAGTGCGTCTCTCATCCAACGAGTCCCCGCAACCTTGACCAGGTCGTCGGTCCACCTAGTGGGAGGCCTTCCAACGCAACGTCTTCCGGTTCGCGGTCGCCATTCCAGAACTTTTCGGCCCCATCGGCCATCCGTTCTGCGAGCAATGTGCCCTGCTCATTGCCACAGAAGTCTGGCGATTCTTCGGGCTACGTCGGTAACCTTGGTTCTCAAGCGGATGTCCTTGTTTCTGATTCGATCACGCAAGGAAACTCCGAGCATAGCCCTCTCCATTGCCCTTTGGGTGACTTTGAGCTTTCTGATGTGGCCCATTGTGAGCGACCACGTTTCGGTCCCGTATGTAATCACTGGCAACACACACTACTCATAGCATGCCTAAGAAATATTTCTCGACGGCATGTTAGCCAAGTCAGAGGCCCATGGGTGGCACAAAAGCTCTGACACCAGGTTAAAACCACATGATAAAGCTACTGGCAACTACAGTACTTTCACAAGTTATTATGCCTTGTGACTGTGTCTGTAGCTTAGGAGTGCAATGCGTCGTTTCGGGAGTTGCTGCGTCGGGCTGCGCGGCGCCGGATGTTACTGGCGGCGAATGCCGTGGGTGTGGGGGCGCGCGGTGGTGCGTGCCGTGGCGGCGGTTGCGCGGGGCTCCAGGTCGCGGGGCGGCAGTTGCACGTTGCGGCGTGCATTCGTTGTTCCGAGATTCGGGGTCTCGTGCATTCGTTGTTGCGGTGTGCGTCTCTGCGTGCTTTCGTGCTCGCAGTGTTCGTTGTTGTGGGCATTCGGCGGCATGTGGTTTGGCGCGGTGGCTTTCGGAATGACGTATTGCACTCGTAGTTTCATTTTATGTTTTGTGAAATTGTTCGTCTGACATTCAAAAGTGCCTGTAATGGCTTAATTGAAATAAATGCTTTGAGTTCGAGTTTGAAAGAAGAAGACCGCTTAAATATAAGTGTTCAAATGTACCATCTCTTTCTACCAAATGACAGTTGTGATTATAATGATGAATGGATGAGATCCACATGTTGCTATTAATATAATTATACTATTAATCAAAACTAACAAAGAAGACATTTATACCATTATTAATGATAATAAGATGCGTCTAGAGACAATTATTGCGTCATACTTATTTGTTATCAGATTTAGGTACCATTGTAAAGTAAGTGTGTGACGAAACAAGGAACTGAAATAATTAAAAGCAATCGTCTAACATGTTAATCACAAGATATACCTACACTGCCTGTGGCGAAAGGCGTCTTATTTTTTACACGACTGCCTCAACAAAAAGAGTGTTATGCTTAATTGTAACTGCAGTTAAATGCTGTTCAAAATGTTATTTTTAAAGGAAGACATGAAAATAAACTTATTAAATTACCTAATTTTTTTTTTTTTTTAAACCATGTCAGAGGCCCTTGCGGCGGTTTAGAAACTCTGATGACTCTGGTGTGTGGGGTCGTTAGACCTTACTGTCCACACGATAAGAAGAAGAAGAAGAAGAACTAACTTTTTAAGGTTTACAAAAATAAAAGCATAATAAACCACACATACTCGTTGTGCAATGCACCCCTACTTAAAGTGGATTCTATTCGAGACCTCGGTGTTATCCTTGATTCGAAGCTTTGCTTAGAGTCTAAGCAAAGCTTCGAAGTCTAAGCCTTAGACTTACACATAGGAAAAATTGTTAATAAAGCGTATCAACTATACGGATTTGTAATGCATGCAACAGTTGATTTTAAAAAGCCATCTTCCTATATATGCTTGTATAAGTCGCTCGTACGCTCTCAATTGGAGTATGCCGTGTCCGTCTGGAGTCCTTACTACAAAAAGTACGTTAAAATGATTGAGTGTGTTCAATATAAATTCTTGCGTGCTATGCATTATAGATGCTGTGGATATTATTTACCATACCAAGATTTACTTGTGAAGTATAAGATCGCAACGCTTGAAAGTAGACGTAAGTATTAAGAAGCTATCAACCTATATAATATTGTAAGAAATAAATTTGACTGCATGGAACTGTCCAATATGATATGATGCGGTTCCTAGGACGATCCACAAGCGAAAGGTGCGCGCTGGCAAATTATTCTCAGTTGGTATATCCAAATCTAACTCTGGTTTGCGTTCGCCTGTTCGCAGAATGGTCGATTCCTACAACAGCACCTTTGAACACATCGATATATTTACATGTACTCCCCATAAGTTTAAAAGTCTAATTCTAAATGAACTTTCGTGAATATTACATTTATAATAATAATAATAATTTATTCAATATCAGACATCAATGATCCATTATGGTTAGTTACAATAAGAACTTATAAACTATGTTAGTAGGCACAAAAAACAATCATAAAATATTAATGGTTAGTAACAATTGCAACTTATGAACTATGTTAGTAGGCACAATAAAACAATCATAAATTATCTTACAAAATTGAAAATTAAATTCTACAATACCTATTTGTACTAAGTTTTTGTTACCTTAGCGATGATTATTATTTTTACTATTATGTATGCTTTTAATAACCTGTGAACAGCGTTGTGGGCTGCAATATTGTTAATAAGTCTTGTGTATTTAGTTGTCTATGTTTTATATTGTAGCTGTTTGTTGTTCCATTTGAATAAAAATAAAACAATAAAAATCCCAAATCAAAACAAAACACATTGTTTTGACTTTTGATAAACATCGAAAATTAATGTTAAAAAAAACTACTTGGAAAACATGCATTGTTTCCATTGCAATCTCTTGTATGAATCTTTCGACTGGCCTGTTGGTCTAGTGGTTAGTGACCCTAACTGCTATGCCGGAGGTCGTGGGTTCGATTCCCACCCAGGACAAATGTTTGTGTGATGAGCACGATCATTTGTTCTGTGTCTGGGTGTAATTTATCTATAATATGTATGTATTTAGAAATATATAAGTATGTTTATCAGTTGTCTAGTACCCATAACACGAGCTCTGCTTAGCTTGGGACTAGATGGCGTTGTGTGATAGTTGTGGAATATTATTATTATTATTATTTCATTTACATCAAGGGTCTGTAATTACAAGAGGTTTTGAATTGAAGATTAAGTAGGTATTTTTGTGCAAAGGGGTATCATAATCTTTCAGGGCTGCAGGTTGTTCGAAAGAGATACCGCGGTCTCGACACAAAGGACTCAGAAGGAACATAGGTGGTTTTTATTCAGTAGAAGTCTGAAATTCCCTATCCCTATCGCTCTGCCCAAAGCGGAAGGAGTCATTAAAATTTCATGATCTCCCAACCTCCAAAATAAGGTCAATAATAAAACACAATGATATGGTTTCTTAGTTGGTTTATTACAGTCATGTTCTTTACTGTTCATGCATGCCTGCAAATTTTGACTGTAGAGGCAAAACTATGATAGGTTTTATAACAGCGACCTGCAGAAAATCATCCCATGAATGAACAGTCCATGTAAGTTGCGGTGTGTACTCGTGCGATGGAAACACGTAAGATACGCGGGTGTCGCTTGACTTAAGTTGCATCGACGGATGCCGTGAACGGTGCTTGACAACAAGATTGGCACGTCATAGCAAGATTGGTACCCGATAGCAAGTTCAGTGCCTGACTGCAAGATCGGTGCCTGACAGTAATTTACACACATACTCAATGCTTTATTGCATTACACATGACGTAGTCTAATGTATACTTAGGTGGTAAAATTTATAATTAGATCGCAGTATGGACCTTGTCGGGCACAGCAAAATAAGTGAGTTAGGAGACAGGAAGTACTTGTAAATTATACGAGTAATTATTATAACATATAGTATCACACAGATAAAAAGTTTGTTTTTTTTGTCAAATTAATCAAATGAATGGGTCCTCTCGCTTTGTAAGGAGCTGAAGGGAGTGTCGGACTTCTACTGACTAAAAACCACCCATTTTCCTTCATATCTCTTTCGAACAACCCGCAGCACTGCTCTCGTCTTACAATAAGTCAGTCAGTCATGGTCAGTAAAACTGATCAATGACATACTCGGCGACATTATCAGATTGCCGCTTTATATTATTATTAACCGTATTATTAACCTTTATTTTTAACCTTTATCACCATTATTACCTATACCTGTTTCTGATTTGCACTTACGGGTAGTATGTCAGGGTTTAATCGGTTCATAGCAACTGGTTTGACTAGTTAGTTGCACATGACTTGATAATCTAGTTATATTGATATTGCAATTAACTTTTAGTAGCGTTTTAATTATATCTATTTTATAACTTCAGCTCTTCAAAACCGGTTTTGTTTTACGGATGCATTCTTGACCAAAATAGTTCTTGTATATTTTGTATTAAACATAAAACAGTATTCAAAATATTAGTATTTTACATGGAGCAGCAGCCTATCTGACCTCCACAACCCACTTAGTACTGGCTAATACGATACCCCTAGGTAAGGACTCGTTGTCAGACTTTTGGGCCTGTCAAGATCTACAAAGGACAGCTAAGGCATGGTAAGGCATAACGCCTTAACATGCAATAACCTTTTTTTCCTGGAGGGTAGGAACTCAAAGACCACCCATGTTCCTTCTTAGCCCTTTGTGTCCGGGGCTGCGGTATCTCTTTCAAACAACCTGCAGACCCGCCAAGGGTCGGCCCTTGCGGGCCTCTGCAATGTTGCTGCCATCTCTTTGAGGCGCGAGTGGTTCGGAATAACCCTAAACAACGGAGGAATCTGGACACGTAATGCGTTTTCACCTATCTACCCACCAACCTAGGCCAGTGCAGCTTAACCCAATGAACGACTCGAACGTCTGTTATTATTTAGCTCCTCTAGTCAAACAAGGTACACAAGTGATGCTAATTTATTTTGATTAAAGTAATTATATTGATTAAGCTTTTCCGCCGTAGGTAAGTCTATCAATATCAAATTAATATAATTATGTATTAATCACCACGTCTGCTCATTGCGTGTTCATGACGTAACTAACTCAAGTTTACCTGAAAAAACTTCATCATGGTTTCTTTGAAAATAAGAAGGAAAACCACAACAACAAAGGAAAAGCAGAAACATGTTTGTAGAATGTATTTTCTCTGATAATTGTTATCATAGCTGCTGTTGTCATCATAATTATCGTCATCACAGATATAAAATTATTTTATTACTTGCCAAAGATCAAACCTTAAGGCGAGGTTGCACTACTTTGTTTTTATGTACGCACGACCTCACCCCCGCCCTGCCGCGCGAGCGATATAATGCCTAAATTTTGACTGTTTTTTCTCTCTTGGAGAAAAATGATAAAGAAATTATACATTATGTGACCCGAGATAATACACATTTTTTACTACCTTTATTATGATATTAGTTTTATTTTTCAAAGCCTAATATAACTTAAGTAAAACGATTATTTAGCCATCATCTGGACATGTCTTTGCGATTTAATTGGATGCAGTGAAGTGTAAGTAATCGTGTATCGCATGCCCGACATATCATGATCGAAAAGTCAAATATGTAATACATTTTTTTCAAAATTTAAATCCGTTCCATGTACGAGTAAAACGCTATTGTTGACGACGTTTATCGGGGTAACCTCGCCTTAACTAAGAAAGAAACGAGCATTTTAATAACTTTTTTAAAGGACTTGACCTTAAACCTTTGTAGTAGCCAATGATAGTAGGCTTTGTACATAAGCCAGAACATAAAGTGACTACAAGCTATCAAAATTATTTAATAGATTTTTAATTTTATTGCTTTTGCATTAAGTTCAAGGTTGATTGGAATAAATATACAGTTTCGGGTAACTAGTATTAAAAAAAACAGCTGTGAAAAATTTGGAACGTTGACCCCCAATAACTAGGCGGTGCCAGGTATGTTATAAAAAAAAAAAAAAACTGCTGTGGTGGCAGACGGGTTAAATGTGGGATGGGAAAAAACAGATGTACAGCCAAAGTGTGAAACAGAACCACACCTTTGGCTGTGCGCATAGTAAACGTAGAGAAGAAGCACTGTGTACAACTCTCAAGTGTTTTTTCAATCTTTCTACACAAGTGGTCTGTGGGTGTCACACAAAAGACTAGCATTTAATGACCTGCGTGTCCAATTTAATAATGCCTTCAGGATGTTGCTGGGACTGCCATGGCGCTGTAGCGGCGTTAGGAATGTTCGCGGAGGCTTGCACAGATAGTTTCATTTCACTTGTTTCGATGGATGACAACATCTTGAGGTAACCAGCATACCAGAGATATATTTCTCGACGGTATGTTAGTTAAAAGAAGTGTATATTTCACATTTTTCACGCATACATCTGCTCTGCACCAAGCTCTACCACCCGTATCTATAAACAAGTCATTACTATTACTTGAGTAAATGTCATTGTTTAAGATACGATTTTTTCGGGTCCATATTGGTTCACCTAAAGTTCTTTACCCGAAATTGTTCTTCCTAACGATTTGTAATCCGAATGATCACTCTTCCTAAAATTTTTCATCCTAAAGTTTTCATTCATACTATTTGTAGTGCTACCGACGATGTTCATAACACTCATGTTTCCGAAAATTGTAATTCATAATATCATTAGTGTAAATATATTTAAACTCCTACTGTTTTTTTATCCTAACGCTTTTATTCCTAAACATAATTACCATAATATTTTCACTCATAAAACTGTTTAGAATGATTAAAGGTCGTTTCACTGATTTTTGTCTTGAAATGAAATAAATGAATGAAATTCAGGTCAGAGTGTCGTCTTGAAAAACACTACGAAAAAAATACTTAGAAAAATTTCGCGACCAATTTCGAGGTAGCGCTCGCCGGCCGCTACCGCGGCACCGCTCGCTTCGCTCGCTCGGCTCGCGCGTAGTTGGTCACATTTCTAACCTAACCTAACCTATGGATATCTTTGCATAGTATATAAGGTCCCATTAAAATAGGTGGACAAATTTTAACACAGCGTTTAGTAAGCCTAACTAAAGACATCTAAACAAAAAAAAAACACTATAATATATAAAGTGATTTTATTTTGACTTAAAATAATAAATTGCCGGCACTCTAGAACAAACTCATCCTATAAAAGTAGGTATTTTATTTCTTATTCTTATATTTTTTTTTTTGCTATTGTCCTTATTTTAGCGGTCTGAATGATTTCTAAAATTTTGTCCACCTATTTTAATGGGACCTAATACTGATTATTATGAATAAAAAGTAATATAAACAAGAAAAAAGATATGATTTTGAATAATAGTGTAAAAGATGGTTATGTTGAGAAAATATAGGAAAACAAATAATAGTGTAATAGATGTTTATTGCTACAGACATTATGAAGTCGAATGCTTCGGAATTAAAACATTAGAGACAGAGAAGTTAGGAATTGCGATTGTTAGGATGAAAAATGTTAGGAAGAACATTTTCGGATTTCCAATTATCGGAGTTGAAATTTTAGGTGAACTTTGGCGCACCCGATTTTTTCTCTGTAGTTTAGTAATTCCTTGATGTTAGAACTATCAAACGTTAGAATTCTTAGTTTTACTTTCATTGACGCGACGGTCCTCAAATTTCACTAATAATTAAACAAGGAAAGAAATTAATAGTTACGAGGGAACAAAGATAGACATACATACACACAGGTCAAACACAATCATAACCCTTCTTTTGGGCTTCCACAGTCGGGTAAAAATATTTATTTATCGAAGATTCGCGTTACTGTCACGACGTGCATACAAAATGACCAAATAAAAACAATATAAAAAGTGAACAAAGCGGGCTCCTGAGAAACTCCCTTTGAAAAACCCAAATACCACTTTGCCTGACCTAAGAATCTAACCCAGAACACACATTACATGCTCGCAATCTCTAGATCATCATCTGTCTAGCCTTTTTCTTTTTGGGGGTCGGTTTGCAATCTAACCGGATGCAGCTGAATACCAGTATTTTACATGGAGCGACTGCCTATCTGACCTCCACAACCCAGTTAATTCTGGGTAATATAATAAGACTAAGATCCTTCCTAAGACTGGTTGTCAGACTTACAGGAAACTGACTACTTATAACAACTGTCAAGATCTAGGAATGACCTCAAATACCGACTGCTTAACGTGCTTTCCGAGGAACGAATGAAATTCGATATGTAATGGTTGGTTACCCATCTACAGACCAACCTAGGCAAGCTTGACTTAACTTGGGCATTGATCCGAATGTTATTATCTAGCGACGAAGTCCTCCACGACCTAAAATCACTATAACTACTTACGTATTGTAAAACAAAGTCCTCCGCCGCGTCTGTCTGTCTATCTTTTCGCGATAAACTCAAAAGCGACTGCATTGATTTTCATGCTTGTTTCACCAATAGATAGAGTGATTCTTTAGAAAGTTTTGGGTATATAATTTGAAAAACATTCATGCGGATGAAGCCGCGGCCATCAGCTAGTAAAATATAAAAAAAAATTAAGAAACATACCAAACTCCTTACGCCGAAAATGAGGCTGTTTACTAATCCAATCTTGAAAATTATCAATGTCTTGCTTCAACTTATTTAGGTCATCATACCCAAAATTTTTTCTCACTGTCATCAACTGATTATCATTAAACTCAAGAATAGGACACGGTTTTATTTTTTCCATTTTTATTTTTTAACCGACTTCTTCAAAAAAGAAGGAGGTTTCTCAATTCGACCGTATATATTTTTTATTCGATATTACCGCGCAGAAGTTTGATCACTCAATGAAATGCAGGAAAATGACCATCGAGTTTTATACGAAGTTTATATATTAATATAGTAGGTAGGTATATTATAAAGTATGTACGTGTAGAACTAGTGGGTTCTCTTGACTTCGCTTGGCGATTTATTGGTTGCGATTTCTGAGTGGAGATTACGATTGTTAAATAAATCAGAGGCTTCTTGTGTGCGCACGTGGTGAACGTGTCGGGTTTTTTTTATCAACAGCCTATTAATGTTCCCACTGCTGGGACACTAGCCTCCTCTCTTTGAGAGGGAATGGGCTATAAATTCAGTATCATTCATAGTTTTGTGAATGAATTCTTAAAATTATGAAAATATTATAATAATATGAAACGAGCATAAATAAAGTAAAATAAAAAACCCTGTTAATTATTCCTTGCTTGTTTTACAATTTTATTATTAACTTAATTTTCTTAGGACTGAATGTGTTAGTGGGTTAGTTTCTTGTATTCAATAAATCGGGTATATTTAAATAAACGTGTGTACACCGCGCGGTCTTGAGAGGGTAGTTTTCCTGCTGACAAGTTTTTAGCATGTTTTTGATAGCCAAAAAGTTTCCTTCTAGGGCTCCGTACCCGAAGGGTACCCACCGGGGCCGCATGTTGTCCGTCCGTCCGTCTGTCTGTCTGTCAGCGAGGTGTTTATCATGATTATAGTACCTATAGTTAGCCAGTTTACATTTTTACAGAATGTGGTAGTCTGTTGCCGGTTTTTTTAATAATTTTCAGCAGACAACATCAGTCCACTGCTAGACATAGGTCCCTATGTCTAGAGATACCTGCAACCCTCTCAGTTCGATTATCAGTCACTATCATCCAGCTGCCACCAGCCTCCCTGCAGAGCTCGCTCCATCTGCGCCATATTGCCCTTTTTATGGTTCGTCAATCGGAGGAAACGGAACCTTTTTTTTGGACGGCGAGAAATCATCAAATGACTCCTCCCTCCTGGGTGGAGCGGTAAGGAGTGTCAGACTCCTACTGACTAAAAACCACACATGTTCTATCTTAGCCTTTTGTGTCGAGGTCGCGGTAACTCTTTCAAACAATCTGCAGCCCCGACTTTTGTAATGTTGCTGACATCTCTTTGAGAAAAACGGAACCCTTATAGGTTCACTTTGTTGGCTGTCAGTCCCTCTGTCAAGACCATTGCTTTGAAACCTGTGGATCTTATTTAGACTTGTATATTAATCATACAGACAGACAGACAAACTTAAATGTAATAAATGTTATTATTGTAGAAATAAAAAACAAATTACAATAATTCTTACAGCAAATATTTCATTATTAATATATTTTATGTATGAAGTTTTTTTTTAAAAGTCCCCACTGGTATCTTAAACGCCCACAATTTTGTTAAGATAGGTAAGTTTGCCGATATATTGACGTAAATTGCCTGTTTTGCGAAACACCGGAAACTAAATTGTCACATGAAAAATCATTATTTATTTATTTATATAGACTTCATGCACAATAGTGATATATAGGCGGACTTAATGCCACAAGGCATTCTCTACCAGTCAACCTTAGGGTTAAATAAGACAACATTGTGGTAGGGTACAAAATATCTAAAAAACAACATCAACTCTAAAAAACGAAACTATATAATTAAAAATCATCAAAGTATTCGTAAAAACTAAGAAGCCTGTTAGCGTCAAAAGAGGCGTTTATAAAGGATTTACACTAGTCTTATTAGTGATGTTCCTAGGAACGGGTTAACAATCAGTTCAGTGCACTCGCAACTTGCGGTGTATTAATTTTATTTGACACTGACTTCTGAAGCTATTTTGTGTTTTTTTAAATCGGTTTAATATTTGCAATAACGTTTTTTCTTACAAACATACAAATTACTTTGTTTGTAATTTTAATTGATTTTTTTTTACACGTGCTATAATATTAGTTACCAATTGCAGTTTTGTGTTTTGAAGTGGCGAATCTAAATAAACAATTAAAATTCGTCAAGGTAATTTACTGTTATTACTACAGCAAATTTTTATGAAAAGAATTCGAGGGCGATTAAAATGTCATTCGCGCATTGTGTAACGGTCCCATTATAAAACATTTAATCAATCGGATTTACATCATTATTTTATTTACATTCATCATGTTCCTAGGAATTCTGAGAATGATAAACCGAATATTTGTGTTGTGACGCGAATGGATAAAATAAGAAATCACTACATAATATTATACCACTATCACTACATATTAATATTACAAAACAAGTCCTCCACCGCGTCTGTCTGTCTGTTCGCGGTAAACTCAAAAATTCCTGACTGGCCTGTTGGTCTAGTGGTTAGTGACCCTAACTGCTATGCCGGAGGTCGTGGGTTCGATTCCCACCCAGGACAAATGTTTGTGTGATGAGCACGATCATTTTTCTGTGTCTGGGTGTAATTTATCTATAGTATGTATGTATTTAGAAATATATAAGTATGTTTATCAGTTGTCTAGTACCCATAACACAAGCTCTGCTTAGCTTGGGACTAGATGGCGTTGTGTGATAGTTGTGGAATATTATTATTATTATTCCTGCACCAATTTTCATGCTGTTTACACCAGTAGATGGAGTGGTTCTCAAGGAATGTTCTAGTATAATTTGACCAACATCTACGCAGGTGAAGCCACGGGCATCTGCTTGTGAGTATATAAGAGGAAGTTTGAAACTGGCGTCTGTGACTGAAAAGTTGTGTGGTAATTATCATGGTATGGACATGTGGTGTGGAAGAATGAGGAAAATGTCGTGACGAAAATAGGAAAATACCTAAATATAATTCACAAACAGTTTTAACCATGGTGAATTCGTCACTTACAGAAGTGCACAGCACTCGCAGAAAATTAAAGGGCAAGAAATATTTCTAACTTTCTTATAATGTAACCTAAATTATTCATTGTTATTGTACACACGGCTACACATCAAGCTATACAAAACCAGTATAATCTGATCGTTCATTGTGCGAAAAGATCTAGTAAAGTGAGGCCAAGATTAACTGGTTTTGTATAGCTTGATGTGTAGCCGTGTGTACTTGCCCTTTAATTTTCTGCGAGTATGTGGGTGATATAATTATAATGGATGGTCATCCATCCACGGACTTTGACAAAGATCCACCCGTGGGGATTATGTAGCCACGAAGTAGCTCAAACTGCAATACAAAATCTTCAAGGTCAGCAGGACAGGATGGCGTGGCAAACTTTTAAGGGTCTGTCTCCACCGATCCCGGGATCCGATTTGACGTAACACGGATCCCGGCGATTTGTCTCCACGGATCCCAGGATCCGTTTCTACAAAAAAATTAATTAAATTTTTTGTCCACGGATCCCGGGATCCGTGGCTGCAAGAAAAAAAATAATGTAGAAACGGATCCCGTGTACAGAGTTAAGAAGTTATGCATAATATTTTTCGAAACTGGTTTTCTTTTTTCTACTTTCAAACGAAAAGAAGTTATAATTTAAAATTATAAGGATGTGTAGTAAAGTCTCACAAACTATCAGGAGGCCAGAAACATGAAGGAGGTCTATATTCTTAATAGGAATCTCATAATCAAATCTATAAATCTATATACCTACCTTTCTAATACCATGCAGCTTTTTTTTTTACCTGGATAGTAAAGTCTTCGAAACTACCAGGAAAACAGAATGGTGAAGTATTAAAGTCATGAAAAAAAAAGTATAAGATAAAATAAAAGGACCTTTTATAAAAAAAAAAAGGTAGCACTCCGGGAGTGCCGGCAGAAGTGAAAACTTCAATATTAACTTTCAAACTCGCGTCAGGGTCACGTGATGCTGATCGAAAAATCGTAAGATTTTTCGATCAGCATCACGTGACCCTGACGCGAGTTTGAAAGTTTTTACCCATACAAAAAAGTGCTCAGCGCCGCTAAAGAAGTTTTCACTTCAAAAACTACCAGAGGCCAGAATATGAAGGAGGTATTGTATATTGTTAATAGGAATCTCTTATTCAAATCTATATACCTTTCTAGTACAATGTTTTTTTTTCCATTAGTCTTCGAAACTACCAGCAGGTACACCAGAATGCTGAAATACTATGGCCATGAGGCCCGAGTGTCCACCTAGTATTTCGGGAAATTGCCTTGTCGTTGGTCGACTCTTCTCGTGATCAGAGTGTTGTACGTGGCAATGCTGCTAGCCTTCTGGGCAGTTTCTTGTTGACAACGATGTGGACGAGAGTTTTGACGCCCTGTAATTCTTCACTTTGTACTTACTTGTAGAGATATTTTAATTAAAGTTCTGTAAATTGTTGATTGTAAATATTGTAAAAAAAGCATTAACTTTTCACTTCTGTCTGAATAAAATTAAAAAGTAATTTTTAAGTTATTGCATAGACATTTTATTTTTGGTTATTATTAATATAAGGTGTTGTTCTGATTTGTTAAATATAACGTAACAATTGTTGATTACTAAGAGCATGCTCGTTTTATATTCTTTCCTCCATTATTTCAACAGATGGCAGCACCAGCGTCGCACTAATTGCCACAGACTGGAGTTTTACAACGCCATCTAGGAGTTCACGTTTCGTGTCATGTAGTTCCGGAACTTTCGGGTTCAGTAAAATGAGAAAAATATGTAATTATTTCGCTTAGAAATGTTAAAAGATGTGTTATATTTCTATAAACAGTAATAGATATGCTTTTTAATGGTTAAATTTAATTAAAATTATACAACAGTTACGATTATTGTAAGTGGCAAATTGAATAAAACGCCATCTATTGCAAACAGCTTTGGAGAAAATGATTTACAGATGGCTTACTTTTGACAACTTTATCAATCTATGGGTACGAATTGAAGTAAAAGTCCTCCTTTAACCTTTTTTGTTGAAATAACGTGATAAATGAGTGTAAATAGATAAATAAGCGTTAAACATGGAACTTTTGATTTTTGCAAATCTTATTTCGGCCGAAATCGACCGTATAACGCAGTTAAGCGATTGTTAATTTCATTACTGCTACCTATGCTGCCATCTATTGTGTTTTTTTCAAGATTAATTATAATTTGTTCGAGTTGTGTCCCCATGCTAAGAGTATCTTCATTCTGTTTGATATAACTTTGAAATAATTTATTGATGATAAATTTATTAATGATGTTTTGATATACCTACATTCCTAATGTTTTTTTTAAATTTAAACCTAACCTAACTGATTTAAATCAGATTTTCCAACGAAAAGAAGTGATCTTTTT
Source organism: Diarsia dahlii (assembly GCA_949775195.1). Taxonomy (NCBI): domain Eukaryota; kingdom Metazoa; phylum Arthropoda; class Insecta; order Lepidoptera; family Noctuidae; genus Diarsia; species Diarsia dahlii. The sequence goes on along the minus strand of OX459210.1, from coordinate 3,956,699 downwards.
TTCGTTTGACGATGCGCGAACTTTAAATTCGAATTTCGAAACCTTGCCAAGTTACGTGTCGGGAGCTATACTTCCGCATTCTGGTGTACCTGCTGGTAGTTTCGAAGATTAATGAAAAAAAAAACATTGTATTAGAAAGGTATATAGATTTGAATAAGAGATTCCTATTAACAATATACAATACCTCCTTCATATGCTGGCCTCTTGGTAGTTTTTTTTTTATTAAAGGTCCTTTTATTTTATCTTATACTTTTTTTTTTCATGACTCTAATACTTAACCATTCTGTTGTCCTGGTAGTTTCGAAGACTTTACTATTCAGGTAAAAAAAAAGCTGCATGGTATTAGAAAGGTATATAGATATATAGATTTGATTATGAGATTCCTATTATGAATATAGACAATACCTCCTTCATGTTTCTGGATTCCTGGTAGTTTGTGAGACTTTACTACACCAATCCTTATAATTTTAAATTATAACTTCTTTTCGTTTGAAAGTAGAAAAAAGAAAACCAGTTTCGAAAAATATTATTCTTAACTTCTTAACTCTGTACGCGTGATCCGTTTCTACATTTTTATTTCTTGTAGCCACGGATCCCGGGATCCGCGGACACAATTTTTTTTTTTTTTGTATAAACGGATCCCGGGATCCGTGTTACGTCAAATCGGATCCCGGGATCGGTGGAGACAGACCCACTTTTAACACAGGCAATGAAAATTAAAAAATAAAATCCTGCACAATATAATTATAATTTTGATTAAAGAAAAAATAAATCTTAACAACCTAAAACTTCGCACACACACACACATCGCACAGGACACTTTAGGTTAGTCCGACCAACCTGTACCTGACATATATTTTTTTTTGTTTAAATATAATTCAATTATTTTATTTGTTATAATTAATATTTCTTTTTTTATTTATAATTATGAAATTAATTTGGTTGAATGATTTTTTTTTAATTGAGTGATCGTGTATAATTTATATTTAATTTGAAAGTTTGGGTCTGATGATGATATTACCGTGCTCATTCAACGCTTTAGGGAGTGACACTCTAATGACAGTTTATTTTTAATCGTATCCACATGAATCCACATGAACCGAGCAATAGCCATACCCATAGTTTTTCACGATATTCCTTCTTGAGATGAATTCATTGAAGGTTAAATAAAGGTTGACCTCATTTCTTCAAAAATAATAGGATAAGTAAATATAGAGTAGTATCTTCATGTTAACGAGAAATTTAATAATTTGGTACCTTATTCTTCGAAATGATTTTGCAATTAGGCTCACAGTTTTTGTAAATTGATCAATCCGTAATTTTGGGGTGATCACTTTTTGTGAGTCGTACAATATCATTACGTTAATTATTTAGACACTTGGTTTATTTGCATCAGAATTCACATTTTTGCAACTAACACATCGGACATCGTGACGTGACAAGGAGCTAACAGCTAAATAATTAATGGATAATAGGTCGCAAGATCTTAAGGACAAGTAGCATTTATCTAGGTACCCATTGCATAGGTACCGAGTTTTCTCCGTACCTCGGAAAGAGTGTTAATCCGCTTATCCTGACTTTTATTTTTTTGACAGTTGTTGCAGGCAGACCTCTATGGTCAGTGGCCCAAAACCTTGACAACCAGTCTTGCCAAAGTTTCGTATTACCCAGTAATAACTGGGTTGTGGAGATCAATTAGGCAGTCGCTCAATGTAAAATACTGGTCATTATGCTTAACTTCTTAACTCTGTACGCGGGATCCGTTTCTACATTTTTATTTTTTATTTCTTGTAGCCACGGATCCCGGGATCCGTGGAGGCAATTTTGTTTTTTTTATTGTAGAAACGGATCCCGGGATCCGTGGAGACAAATCGCCGGGATCCGTGTTACGTCAAATTGGATCCCGGGATCGGTGGAGACAGACCCGTATTCAGCTGCATCCGGTTAGACTGGAATCCGACCCCATCCTAGTTGGGACAAGGCTAGGCAGATGAAAATGAGTCTGAAATCTTACAATCCTATTCTGAAACACAATTTGCATTTTGATGTCAATCATCCTTTTAAGCGTGTTGATGGCAATCTAAATTGATTCGGTCCAAAACTAAACGCTAAGAGGTTTGCGCCTTCAGAAACGTCCATGAGTTCCCATAATAAACAGACAACTTAGCAGGCAAGACTCAAGTTGGAAGGAGGGAACTCTTTGATCATACCATACATTTTGTAGGACAAATATTTTTTCGAATAATTTAGATAATGATCATCAGATTTAACAAAAATATCCCATTTATTATCATACATTTTTGAAAATCATCAAATATACATATTTTATCCCTGCTACCTACCGCAATCGAGAATTTTCGTATAGAAAAATGTTGGGCGACTCATCAAAATGCAGCTGCTCACGGAAAATTTGCTTGATAGTAATCAAGTGCAAAAATGTACCGTGGATCCTGGACTAACAGTATGACGCAGTCAATAATAATTAACAATGAACCAATAGATGAACGGATAGCTGCCAGCGGGGCACAAAGTGACATACCGTGTCCGTCTAGCACCGCGCCTAAGCGATCACTGTCGGATTGCATACGTAAGAAAGAGAGCACGATGACGCAACGCTCGAACTTCTTACAAACCATAATATACCTAATGATTAATTACTTAAAATAATTTATTAAATAATCAAAAATTAAAAACAACCAAATTTTATATTAAAAATATGATACGATACTGTTAAAAATTAATATTAATAATAATAATAATAATTTACCATTTTATTTATCGAGAAAACTTTTCAAAAACGTGTTTTGAATACAACGAAATTGTCAGAAATATGTTCAAGATTAACATATATTTTTTCCGCCGTGTCAAGCTGTGTAGATTTGGCTAAAAAATTGTTCAATACAAGCCTATTTGGCTCTTATCAGCGTCTTAAGTCGCGCTTGCCTAGGTATGTAACGGGTTGTCACCCATCCACAGTGGCCTGGATGGGACCACCCAGACCACCGACAAAAGTTTTCGCTGTGGCCCGGAAAGCACGTTGAGCTGTTGGTCATTGTCATAAGTTCAGGTTGTCAGTGGTCCGAAAGTCTGACAACCAGTCTCGCCACCAAGGGGTATCGTATTACCCGGTATTAACTGGGTTGTGGAAGTCAAATATGCAGTCGCTATGTACAAATTAAACAGCATAATTTTTACATAGCGACTGCATCATCATCCATCATCCACAGCCCGAATTCACCCACTGCTGGGTATAGGCCTCTCTCTTTTGGTGTCAAACGCCACGTTCTTGTGCCAGTCTCATCCAGGTTTTTCCCTCGATTGCAACTATATCGTCTGCCCATCTCGCCGCCGGGCGACCTACATTTCTTTTACCCGTTCTTGGACGCCATTCGCCATTCGCGACTGCATATTATTATATTCGATTAGAATGGACGACCTCAAAATTGTTGGGAAAAAGTTCTTCATTTGTATGATTTCATCATAATTGTTTTCGTACGTTCACCTTTTATAATTGTTTTAGTACCTGATACTGCACAAGGCCTTCCATTTTTTGAGTCCGTATGGACAACAAATTATTGCAAACGTATAAGTTACATAATTATGTTTGACAGACATTTGTAATTATTGATTCGCTTCGCACTAAACGTTTTAATTAGCAGAAATCATGTAGTGTGATCGTACTTTAAAATCTACAAATAAAAGACCGCACGAGGTTTCTGGTAAACAACTTTAAAAGGTGATCATAAATTGGAATCATGCTAATGAAGTTCAAAATAGCAATTAAAGTTACATTTAAGTTCATCGTGCCTCAGTAGGAGGACAGTTTAATGTCAAATCTTATTCAAATCAAGTTTCGTTGGAAGTTCGTTTTAGGTTCTGTATTTTTTTTTTCTATGACTAGAAATTAATGTGGGGCAGAGGACATACATTTAACGGCTTAAAGCTTTCACGCCAATATGTCGATATACACCTGCACAGGTATTTACTTAAGTAATTTTTTTTGTCAACCATCTGTTAGTTGTATGGTTTTTGTGTTTATTCGTAATCTTACATCACTTCTGATAAGCAATTTATACAACACACCATCTCTTCAAATTTCAACAGACTGGTGCCAAAAAACTCGTAGTAAAATTTCTGTGATGTGCAGACAGACGGACAAAATCAATGTTTAAGGTTAAGGACACCTAAAACTCCCGTCAGGGCTGCGGGTTGTTTGAAAGAGATTTGACTGGCCTGTTGGTCTAGTGGTTAGTGACCCTAACTGCTATGCCGGAGGTCGTGGGTTCGATTCCCACCCAGGACAAATGTTTGTGTGATGAGCACGATCATTTGTTCTGTGTCTGGGTGTAATTTATCTATAATATGTATATATTTAGAAATATATAAGTATGTTTATCAGTTGTCTAGTACCCATAACACAAGCTCTGCTTAGCTTGGGACTAGATGGCGTTGTGTGATAGTTGTGGAATATTATAAAAAAAAAAAAAAAAAAAGATACCGCGGCCTCGGCACAAGGGCTAAGAAGGAACATGGGTGGTTTTTATTTTAAGTAGAAGTCTGACACTCTCTACTGCTCTGCCCAGACCCGGAGGAGTCATTTGATGATTTCACAACCCCTCCCCCCCCCAAAATCGGAGGCTCTTATAGCTGGATCAAGGGCTTGATACAGAAAGCGGTACTCCTGGACAAGGCTCGTATTGTTAGGAGGCTCTCCTCTCTGGAGCCCTGACAACCGGTACCTTGGGACCTGTTCCCAAAACCGGTGGGCTACTATTTTTTTAATATTTGTAATGTTTTCTAAGATTTGTTTTAAGAAATATATAAAAATAATATGTATAAAAATTAATAAGTAAACTGAAAAATATTATTTTCATCATAAATATAATTCTACTGTACGTGTCACTGCATGAACTCCTCCTAAACGGCTGGACCGATTTTTTTTCTGATTTTGTGTGTGTTGTGTATTCTAGAATGGATTAATTATTTATTCTTTCGCAACACTGCTTAGGAACAGACAACCGTTAGTCTGATTAGTATAATTATATTTAATTGCAGGTGAGCACGTCACCTGCAATTAAATCTGAACCCATTGTTTATTATTGTAAAACAATCAAAGTGTTTTAATTGTTTTCTGATTAATAATAGGAAGATCAACAAAGTAGTTTTGGCTGAAACATTTTCTATAACGAGTCGATCAATGACGTGGGGTAATAATATATTAATTTTAAAATAATATCACGTCAGTAAGGCTGCAGTTCCACTGAGGCGGAGTGGAGCGGGACCGAGCCGCGATTCATCACATGGCTTGAAATCCACGTAGCTGTTAAGAGATGTGGATTTCAAGCCATGTGATATGTGAATCACGGCACAGATCGTCTCTGCTCAGTCTGCCTCAGTGGAACCGCAGCCTGCCGGGTTAGGCTAAGGTGATTATTTAATAGTACATCCACACTATGTCATCATCATCCACAGCCTGAGTTCACCCACTGCTGGGCATAGGCCTCTCTTTGTTTATGCCAAGCTCCACGTTCTTGTGCCAACCTCATCCGGGATATTCCCTCGATAGCAATAATGTCGTCTGTTCATCTCACCGCCGGACGACCACCACTTCTTTATCCAGTCCTTGAATGCCACTTGTTCACAGCTTTTCTCCATCTGCCATCACCGCGTTTTGCTAGGTTTCCTGCCCATTTGAGTTCCATAACTTGATTACCAATATCGAAGACCCGGATTTCAACATATTTATTTTCATACTTAGTCAATTATGTTTTATTTTTCCATGCCATATTATGAACCCATCAACTCCCTGACTGCTACGGATAAATTGCTAATGGGAAAACCCAATCTATACTAATATTATAAAGCTGAAGAGTTTGTCTGTTTGATTGTTTGAACGCGGTAAACTCAGGAACTACTGATTGGAATTGAAAAAAATCTTTTTGTGTGGTATAGTCCATTTATCGAGGAAGGCTATAAGCTATATAACATCACGCTACGGCTAATAGGAGCTGAGCATAAATGAAAATGTTACAAAAACGGGAAAAGGTATTTCCTTTTTGAGAGCTTCCGCTGCGTGCGCTGCGAAAACGGTTTAAGTTACGCAAATATCATGTATGAAGGAATTGTTCCTCTTTAAAAGTTCTAAAAAAAGTCCGCGACAGCTTAATAATATGTCTATCTTTTAAGATTGATTCACTGTTTTTTACTATTAAAATGTTAGGTTAAAAAGAATTATTTTTTGCGAAGCTTATTTAACCCTTATGGTATTAATTTATATCTAAATAAATGTGTTTGTTAGAACGTAAATTTAATATTAGAATATTTTATGCCCTTTACTCTATACAGTTTGAACAAATATCTTAGAAGATATCGCAATGTAAAAATATACGCGCGGCAAAATAATTCACGCGGTACGGGGGATTCTGGCTGGCCTCCAGGAAATTCAAATTCAAAATATTTACTGCATCATAATGTTTACAAGTACAGGGTGATATTGTATATTTAACAGTAACAGATATATAGTAATTCTCACTTAATATAATCTAAGCTAATCTAAACCATCTAAACTAATATTATAAAGAGGAAAGATAAGATTTTTTGTTTGTTACGATTTAGCTTAATTTATGTTGGATAGTCGATTTATCGAAAAAGGTTATAAGCTATATTTATTTGACGCAGTCGCAGTTGCGTAGGTCAGCTAGTATTTCATAATAATAAAATTTATTTAGTTTTTTTTTAAACTGACATCAAAATTAATTTTATAATAGTTTTGACGTGAATGAGTAACAAACACCCGTCTACATCATCTGCCTAGCCTTTTCCCAACTATGTTGGGGTCGGCTTCCAGTCTAACCGGATGCAGCTGAATACCAGTATTTCACAGGAGTGACTGCCTATCTGATCTCCACAACCTAATTAATATTGGGTAATACGATACCTTTTGGTAAGACTGGTTGTCAGTCTTTCAGGTCACTGACTTATTGTAACGACTGCCACAGATCCTTACATTATTATGGCAGCCGGGACCAACAGCTTAACGTGCTTTCCGAGGTATGGAGGAAACTCGGTATATAATAGGTGGTCACCCATCCACAGACTAGCCTAGGCAAGCGTGGCTTAACCTATAGAAGTTCTTCAACAAACATTCGTTTACACATTCTTCTTTCTCGTGTTTGTTTTATATTTACGCGGTTATTAATTATCGTAGTACTTAAGAAATATTGCCACCGTTATAACGATTCATATACAAACCTGTCTTTATAAATACTTTAATTGCATATATTTTTAATTGGCACGCAATGCAAACACGTGCAAGGTATCTATAGCAGGAATGGTGAACCAAGTGCATGCGATACAATATTTTGTTCACGCCACATATAGAAACGGTGTGCATTTTTAACCAACTTCTCAAAGAAGAAGGTAATCAATTCGTTGTTCGCTCGTTAACCGCTTGGGTGGATTGTTAGATTAAGCCGCTCTTGTCTAGATTGGTCCATAGATTGGTAACCACGAATACCGAGTGTCCTTTTTTATCAAATAACCTCTCCCGCTCTGGACAGAGCGTAAGGATCGAAGTTCTATCCCTCTCACGTTTCGCCACCTCCTACGCCAGAATCACTGCTTTGCAGAAGAAGGCGACGGTGTCTCATTCCCTCTTGCCCGGACCATTTCTTGAACCAGGGCCGGACGCAAGAGGTCGCCGCCGCCAATCGCCGCTACAAGAACACGGTGTGGCTCCGCCCAAGCGGAGCAGACCTCCCCGGGGTGCTCCATGGTGTCTTCCGGCTACATTCCATGCCTTACACACTGATATAATAAAACCCAAGATACACACTCCGCGTCTCAAAACCGTCCGCTTAAAATGAGTTCACAATGAACTCATTTCAAATAGTCTTGCGTCGCTCGCGTCTCTGCACGGTCGTACAAAATACTTTTTATATTGCTTTCTATAACTGCATTGTAAAAGGAATCTGCGTAAGGTTGAATTTGCCAAAAAAAATATGTTTATAGTGACGATAACTACATGTAGTAGTGCGTGTATTGGTGAGTGTTTGGCGACAGCTTCGACTGTTTGTTTTGTTCGAGACTGTGCATCTAGGGTTTTATTATATCAATGGCCTTACATCTAGATCTCTCTAGAACCCAGTGGGGGTTGAACGTAGGTATGTACTCAAATTACATAATTCTATAACTACGTAATTTTCATAATTTACATAAAGAAATAAATATGAAGTTTTTGGACTAGAGACCTCTCTATTTGCAAAACAAAATGAAAAATTAAATCACACTAGCTGTGCCCGCGACTACGTTCGCGTGGTTGTCGAAAATAAAAATGTGTCGCTTAGACAAAAGTATATTAAATCACTGCGGGCTGCTTTAACTTACCCTGTAGAAAATAAGAAGAGGGTAATGGAAAGCACTGACTATGTTTAAAACAAAAGTCTAGATGGATAGATGTTTGTTAATCAACCACGTCAGTACGGCCGAACGGATCTTGATTTTTGAAACAGAGGTCGAAGGGGACAGGAGCAAAACAAGAAATGTCACGAAAATAAAAAGTTATGTAAGTTAATTGCATAACTTTCTGTTTTTGTGACATTTCTTGTTTTGCCCCTGTACCTTTAATGATAAGAAAGTTGCCATAAGTATTTTGACAGCTTGGACATTCCTTCTTACGTTCCGTAACACTATGGACCTTCCCTCTTTTGTTCCTGTATACAGTTTTGAGACTTATGTAATACATCCGACTGTACTTGTTTATACAGTTTTTGTGTAATGCCAAATTAAAATACGCGGGAAAATGAAAATATTGCCATCAAAAATAAACTTTTTGAACTTTAGTGACATTCCTGGTTTTGCCCCTGTACCCTTCGATTATAGTCGACAGGCTCTGTCGTTGGCGTGTTAGTGTTCCACGCGTGCCTCAAAGCGATGTCAGCAACAATGAAGGGGCCCCAAAGGAACAACCTCTGCCGGGGCTGAGGGTTGTCCGCAAAAGATACCACGGTCCCGAAACACAAAGGGCTGAGAAGGAACATGGGTGGTTTTTTGTGAGTAAATGTCTGACACTTCCTTCCGCTCCGCCCAGAGCGGGGGGGAGTCATTCGATAATTTTCAACCCTCCAAGCTACCTCTGTGCAGTAACAAACATCCATTCACCTAAACCACCACACCACATCTACCTTTCTAACCGGTCAAGTGCATGTCGGACCACGCACAGTGCAGGGTTCCGGTTGCCCATCAAAATATTATGTGAATTTACTAAACTGATTAGCCACTCTGCCTACCTGCCTCCGAATTATTATAAAAAATTATTATAAAAATCAAACAAACTAACATTTGCAGTTTTAAGACCAGAGCTCTCATACATTATGTAGGTATATAGGAAAATATTATAAACAGGTACATTTTATAAGTCATCAAATGACTCCTCCCGCTCTGGGCAGAGCGGAAGAAAGTGTCAGACTTCTATATACAGAACCACCAAACCACCCATGTTCCTTCTTAGCCCTTGTACCGAGCGAGGCGAGGCCGCAGTATCTCTTTCGAACAACTTGCATCCCCGACGGGAGTACTAAGAATCCTTGAGCAATGGTGCGGACGGACGGACAGACTGACTGTAATTGGTAAATTTTTATTTGATGACTTTTCATGGAACATAATTTTAATTAACACCGCGTTTCAGAAAAGGCATCAAATGAACAACGCCATCTATCGAAGACGAAGATAAACTGCTAAAATTTAATGCATGAAAAGCGATCAAACACACTATAGGGCTTAGGCTATGTAGATTCTGAAAGCTAACTACAAAGCCGACTAATACCTACCTACAGAGTAGGTACCTTTTGCTATCATAACTTTTTTAAAGTTATCTTGTAAAGACAATTATAATTATGTACCATATTCGTTTAATAGACGTCGTTGCATGTCTCATTCTTGATATGGATAAAAAAGTAGTTAAAAAACTAAAAAACCCGACTGAAAAAACTGAAAATCAAAAAACAAGCACATTTTAAATTAAACAAAACTTGGAAGCAGGCGGCGTTCTATAATATTTCTTTATTTTTCATTTCATGATTTAATATTCAAATCAACCCCGCCTGCTTCCAAGTTTTGTTAATTTAAAATGTGCTTGTTTTTTGATTTTCAGTTTTTTCAGTCGGGTTTTTTAGTTTTTTAACTACTTTTTTTTATTTCCAACTTTTTAGTTCTTTTGTGTTTATTCTTTCGTTGTTGCGTAAAATTCTTCGCAGATGATTTGTCATTTTGAATTTCTTTTAAAAATTTAAGTGTTATTTATTTTTGTAATCTCCTTTTAAAACCCTTTATTTTGATATCCTACTCGATGGTATTGGAATTTTTTTTTTGTGCTCCGCCATTTGGCCCCCGAAATCCGCAATTTTTCTGTTTTTTTTTTATTTTAATGTAGCTTATAACACTCGCGCCATCAAGACAAATCTAACGACGTATATTTTATTCAAATCCCTTCATCCGTTTAGGAGTTATGAGGGAACAAAGAAACGGACATACATACATACTTACATACATACATACACGTCAAACACATAACCCTCCTTTTGGGCTTCGCCGCAGTCGGGTAAAAATAAAAGAGCACAAAGGTACTGCTTATTTCATAAGAAATCTCTTCCAGCAGACCTGCGAGAGGAAATTTCCAAGTGTCCCTTTCATCTTTTTTCGGTATTCTTCTTACTCTTTTATCTAGCAATAATAGTGGGAATTAAGGATCGGAAATAATAAAATACCAGAAGAAAAATTTCCTAAATCCCCTTTAATCCAAACTTAAAGTTCTAAAAGTTCCCGGCATTCCCATGTATTGGTCGTTAAACTTGTCCAGTTGTCTCTTCGATTCATCAGTGCAGGCTCGGTTCATCTCTTTCATGAGTTCTATGTGGCTATCTGAAGTTAATGACTTGACTAGATTACCTGAAAATTAAAATTTTATAATTATCACATTTTCTGGAGAGATCAGGACAATTGGGCCAGAATCGTCACATACACAAATTCAAATTCAAAACATTCAATTCAGACTTTTCGGTCCATTAAGTGTTAGTAGTACAACAAGGTGACTTATAGCTATGATTCACAAAATACAACAAAGAGGATAAAAGATAAAACACGCCAGTCAGCTTACACTATATATGCAGAACAATCCAATGCCTCCAAATAGGACTATGGATGTAGTCTGCAATCCTGGGTGCCTAGAGACGACGGTCCTCGTTAGACAGACCGGCCAAACCAAAATGTTGGCGTGACGATTTGGACTCATTCGTGACTGATTGGCACAGCACCAGAAGTGTTGGAAAGGAATGGGGAAGGCCTTTGCCCAGCAGTCAGACACAATAGACTAATAAAAAACTAAATGTGGCACTCGGAGACTGCCGCGGTACAGCTATTGCATAGCATTTTTATCAACTGCAAATAATTAATTATTTAATTTGACAACCTCAGTTGACAACCTTGTTATTTTCCGTAACCATAGCAACCTGGTTGAATACTGAATCTTGAATATTTTTGTTAGTGAATCTGTGGATTCGCTCTCCACGCTCAAGGCCCGCGATAGAAGCTATGCAATAGCTTAAAAAAAACAAGTGACGGGAAAAAAACATTATCAGAATTTATGGCGAATACAAAGTTTCGTGTAACGCTATTAATCATTTAGGAGTTTTCTCGTGAGGAGACGATCCTGTTTGTGCTATACGTCTATCAGTCAAATTGGCGTATAAATGAGCGTATAATATTGTTATTATATGGTGTGGTGTACCTACCTTATCTTATTGTCCTGTACCTCTCCCAGTTAAATTGACATAATTATGACTGAACGGTAAAATATTATTATATTGATTGGTGCTAGAACATTTTGTCCGCTAGGTTAATAATAATTTTTCATTCTTTGATCCGGTCGAGGGCAAAATGGAGCCCCGGAGGTGTACTGACGACTGGATTACAATTGCGAGGAGGGAAGCTCGCAATTGCAGTCCAGTCGTCAGTACACCTCGGTATTACCCTTCGGGGATTTTTTAGCCTGCTTGTGTTTCCCAATGCTGGGCAAAAGTCTCCCCTTTCTTCTTCCCTTTCCATCTTTCCAAACCTCTCGATCCTGTGGGATGTCTGGCCGATACTCTCTCAAATCACCCAGGAATTCTTAGCACACGATACTCTGAGAACCCGTTGACTATTGGCTTGATATTGTTACTATCACTGACGTATTAACAAAAAACAACAGAAAAAAAAATACAGTAAATTTTCAACTTACTGTGCAAAACCTCAATTGATTGTTCTTTCCCACCATACTCTTCAGGTAAAATATCGACAGGCAGAAACTCTTTCAAACCCTCAATGGAAGTTGCCACATGTATTCTGCTAGCAATCTTCTCTGAGAAGAACGGTTTGACAATCTTGACGAAGCCGTCAATGAATTTTGAACCGGTTAGAAAGATGATTCCTTTTATTTTCGTGCCGTAGCCTTCCTGTAATTTTAAAAAAATATGAAAAGCCAGCCAGCCTGACTGTCTTGTTGATCTAGTGAACGCAAGTGCGACTGCTGTGCATGAGGACCTGGCTTCGATTCCCAGGTCAGACAAAGTGCTATAATAAATTCATTTATTCAGGTAATTTTACACCCGTTGCCATGTCAATCATAATACACAAACATGAATAAAATATTAAAATTCAGATAAAAATAATTATAAATTATTAAATTATGAATATTATTAAATTAAAAATAATAAAAACAACAATACACATTAACATACAATTAAAAGTCAAATTACTCTAAAAATTCAGATAAAATTAATACACACACAAAACAATAAAATTAAAGTTATTCATTAATTAATAATTACTCATATAAATAAACACAATAACTAAAATTTAATAATAATAACTAATCGGCTAATCGGCACTGGAACCGTAACATGCCTGCCACAACAATGGCGGATATAATGGGCCTACTACACGCACGCACTTCCCCACAGTTTTGCCTGCGGGATTACACGGTGCACACAGTACATCGCGCGTGTGGTTTGTAATGGTAATACAGTTTTACCAACCATACGCGCGATGTACTGTGAAGTGTGAACGAAAATTGTGGGGAAGTGCGTGCGTGTAGTATCATCAAAAATTTGTCAGTAGCAACCAAGTAGTCTAGATTTTTGCACGGTTGCCGGCAATAAGCTGGCTCTAGAGTACATGTGACTTAAAAATAATTGGCGAAATATGTGTGTAACATTAGATACGCCCCTGGTAACCCTTTGGGGATTACAGGTATGATGTTATGTTATGTATATTGAGGCACAGGTATTTATCTGGGTCGTGGGGCTTTCGGGACCGGGACCGCAGTCCAGAATTCATCATCATCATCATCAGCCATTAGACGTCCACTGCTGGACAAATGCCCCATAGAACGCCTTATAGAACGGCAGCCTGCCGTTTGCATCCACCGGTTGCCCGCGACTCTCACGATGTCGTCGGTCCACCTGGTGGGAGGCCTACCAACGCTGCGTCTTCCGGTTCGTGGTCGCCACTCGAGAACCTTTCTTCCCCATCGGTTGTCTGTTCTTCGAGCGATGAACCAGATGATGATCCAAAACTCAAACATAATTATTGTATTTACATGTGGAATCTCGCGGTCCCAGTCCCAGAGGCCCCACGACCCATTTATCGGGTCGTATGACTCTATGTTACCTAAAAATAAATGGATTCTATTCCATTCTATTATCTTATAACATTTTTCTATCAGTTCACTTACCGTAATAACAGGTATAAATTGCTGCAATTCAACTAGGTTTAGCTTCGACAGGACATCTGCCGCACTGGTGTCGTATATATCACTGATTAGTGTGAAGCCTCTGCAGTAGTCGGTGTTCTTTAAATATTCGGCCACCTGAAACGGATATGTGAAGACGTTGATTATTTTCTTCTGGGTAAGCTCGTTCCATCGTCGACATCATCTCTGCCCTTAGGGCAAGATTGAAGTCAAGAGCAAGCCCATTTATAATAAAAAAAAAAAAAAACATAAAACTGGTGACAATGAGGAGGGATCGCTGTAGTGAACTGGACAGGTGCTGTTAGAAATGGAAAGAGTGGAAGAAGGCCTTTGCTCAGGAGTGAGACAGAGCAGGCTAGATTAACAAAGTTTTTTTTTAAACTTGTAATGGGCTTACTCTTGACCTCAATCTTACCCTAAGAGCAGAGATGAGGTCGACGATGGAACGAGCTTACCCAGAATAAGCCTATTTACTCGCGCTTTTATTAGTAACTGGTCGTCTACTCTAAGTCCATCAACGAAGTACAAGTACGTATGAAACTAAACGCTCGAAACTTTCAAATGAACCTTACTCCGTATTAATTTTGGTTTTGGAGAGGGACAACAAGTGTTCAATGGATTCGGGCCCTTAACATATCGGTCGAAACGACGGGTTTCTTGCCTACAAAGCAATTTTTCAGGATCAGCTGGTAAAAATGTGACGAGGCTGCTCCATTATAGGCTCTCCAGTGCGGGGCAGTATGAAGTGATCTTTAAGGCGGGGTTGCAGTACTTTTTAAGATTTTTGAACCTATAAAAATCGAACTAAATACGAGTTTTTTAATAAATAAAAATCATTACATAAAAATTGAACATACTCTCTAGTAAATCGTAAAGATAGAAACGCGATTTAGAATGATCGGCTCGATACTTTTTTTTATCAAATATGACTCTAAATCACAATTTCAAACGTGTACTGCTAAGACATTTCATCATGAATTTATATAAAAGTTATATCAATAGATAGAACTTTTTATTCTGAAGTAAATGTTGAAAACATATTGTATAATTTCTTTATAGTTTTTCTCCAAGAAGCAAAAAACAGTCAAAATTGAGGATTATATCGCTCGCGCGGCAGGGCGGGGGGTGAGGTCGTGCGTACATAAAAACAAAGTACTGCAACCTCGCCTTAAACTCTGCCCAGCAGGCAACATTCCAGCTGATATTATTAACCATTTCATACTTACAACTACAAACATTTTGAAGAGCAACGTGTAGTCGTTTTGTCCGATGTCCGAACTTGATTTGGCCTTGATGATGACGACCCGGTGGTATTCGTCGGTAAGAGTTGGCACCAATACGAAGAGCCTGGAAAAGTTAAACAAATTCGTTAAGTACATTATTTATTAACAATTCATCATTGCGTGTATATTCATCATTTGCCTAGCCCTTTCCAAACTATGTTAGGGTCGGCTTCAAGCAACTTAGAAAATAATAGTATGCAACTGAATAGTAGTATTTTACAAGTATGGATACTAATTTGGGTAATATTAGGTATAATACCCCTTGTAAGACTAGATGTCAGATTTTCGGGCCACTGACAGGTCAACAACTGTCAAAGGTCTTCAAATGAGAGCCGGCATGGAGAAAACACGTAAGACCAATAATTTAAGATAAATAGTCTATTACTGAGATTACAAATATCCCAAATTATATTGAGAAAAAAAAGAGACAGTACCGTTATTATATTAACTATCAGTTTTTTTAGGCGTAGTCGCATTCGGTCTAATTTCCAAGGGTCATTATTATAATTATTGTAGTCGTAACAGCCATAAAATAAACAATTGCTTGATTTTGAAACCGCAACTCGAGAGCATTGACAAAGGCAGTGTCGTGATAGAATAGTCAATTGTTGTAAATAAATAAAGTACTTTTGCACACAACCACGATCTTTTCCATCACAATAGTAACTTCATTAAATTACATTATATTATCACTATCATCACTACATAGTATAAAACAAAGTCGCTTCCTGCTGTCTGTCCCTATGTATGCTTAGATCTTTAAAACGAAGCTACGGATTTTGATGCGGGTTTCTTTATTAGATAGATTGATTCAAGAGGAAGATTTTAATGTCTTTAATGCACACGTGCGAAGCCGGGGCGGGTCACTAGTCCTTATCTTTTTTTTTTTTTTTTTGTGGGTGGAAAATCATCGAATGACCCCCCCCGCTCTTGGGCAAAGCGAAGGGGAGTGTCAGACTTCTACTGACTAAAAACCAAAAAAAAAAAAAAAAAACTAGTCCTTATCCTTACATCCTTTCATAGTATAAAACAAAGTCGCTATTTTTGTCTGTTTGTTTGTCTGTATGCTTAAATCTTTAAAACTACGCAACGTATTTTGATTCGTTTTTTTTTAATAGATAGAGTGATTCAAGAGGAAGGTTTTAGTATATAATTTGAACGACATCCACGCGGGTGAAGCCGCGGGCATCAGCTAGTATGTTATAAGACGAAGTCTTCCGCCGCGTCTGTCTGTCTGTTTGCAATAAACTCAAAAACTACTGCACCGATTTTCATGCTGTTTTCACCAATGGATAGAATAGTTCTCAAGGAAGGTTTTAGTATATAATTTAATCAATGTCCACGCAGGCGAAGCTGCGGGCATCAGATAGTTAAAAAAAAAGAAGATTAAGTACTTACCCTCTGTCTAAAATAGGCGCTATCTCACTTTCAAGAATATTTGTACATTGAAAGTATTTCGGCATCAATGTCCTCAATGTACATAATTTGTCTATCTGTTTCTTCGCTCTTTCTAGGGAACCCTTGCAAGTGATTAAAGATCTTTCTAAGTAGGCTTTACCTGTAATTCACATAAGGAAAAACGTTAGTACAAATCTTGGAAGTTAATTGTTTTATTAATTAGTTGTTCTTAGAAAACCAAAGAGGTTAAAAGTTAGAAGTCAGGAAATTAATTGTCACAATTAAAATATATTGCGTTAATAATTATTTTTAATTTGTAATATTAGTTCACCGTATTTTAAATAATGAAACTTTTAGAATGCAAAAATAGCTTGGTCTGTCCGATATTCAGCCGGGTCGCTATTAGATACAAAAGGTAAATTATAAATAATCAGTTTTTAGAACGGAGTTCCTTATTGCACGATTCCTCTCTGCTTTGTTTGAGACCGACCGAGAGGCTGGTCTACCCCCCTCCTACCCCCCACCGCGGAACCCAAAGGGCTAAGAAGCTCATGGAGTAGTTACTTTATTTGATCATTTCTCTACCACCAAAAAAATGGGCTTGTACCGAAAATGTTATAATAATTATTTTTAATTTAAATTATAAAGAAAAAACAAGACAAAAACCGACACCTTTTTACAATGATTTCTAAGGAAGTTTTTTCCGTCAATTTTGAGAATTAGCCAGAAATAGTTTCAATTTTATTGTAGAAATAAAAAAAATTGCGAAATAAAATGTGCGAGCAATAGCGTGCAGCCCCGCTTCAATCGGATGTCCATAAGACACCTCTCAATATTTTTTTTAAACTTTTTGACAAGTTTTACTTTATGTCTACCATGTTTTTAGAGAACTGACCTAACCTAACCTTCAAAATCAATGTTTTTTGGATAAGTTTAACCAATTAAACTGACTGTAACTTTTTGTTAATTTGTTTTTTTATTATTTCTGGTAAAACTAATTAATGGTCTGACTTTTAACTATTTTATAGGTTGCTGACCCTCGTTCTGTCTGACTTTTATTAGCTGTCAAATATAAGATCCGTCAAGTAATTTAACCACCTGTAGTTTTTATCGGCAATATGCAACACTTAATATGAGATTTGACACCAGATATGTCAAAATTGTGATAAGCCTTTCAAAATAAATAAGTAAATCAATTTATTGACACTCAAATTAGAGTTCGTATTGCAAAGAAGAAAAAAATAACAAAGAACATAAGAAGGAGAAACCGTGGGCCCTAAACTACGCACAGCCTGTATCTTGGTGGCCCTGTATAAACAGTAAAGGCAGATTGAATAAACAACTGTTTTGCTTTACACTGCACAATATGACAAATTTTAATAACGATTAAACTATTATCAAATAGTAACTGTAATTATATATTTTTACTTGGCTTACTCTTGACCTTAATCTTGCCCTAAGGGCAGAGATGAGGTCAACGATGGAACAAGCTTACCCAGAAGGAGCCTATTTACTCGCGAGCGACTACGAGAGAGAGTAAGTTATGTCACTGTCCTTTGCTGATGGACAAAGAGAATATGTTCTGTGATTCGTGCAATGAGAATACTGAATAGTGTGTCTCGGCGTTTGGACATATTTTCTTGTTCCTTGGCGGAATTCCAGAGGGAGACACTAAGTATGTTGTCCACTGTATAACTGTGATAATTGGGATTGTAATTAATGACTACTTTTGTTAACTTGGGTCTTACCTGTCACAACAAATGTATGTGTAAATCAATAAATAAATAATAAATGTTTCAAATTGTGTCACTGTTGTCCAGTGTTCAATGCCCAACAGTTGTGAAATATTGTGAGTAATTATATTGAAATAAAACCCAAAACTAAATAGAATGATTGTATACTATGATGGAATTAAGATTGATTGACAATATAATGATAAATAATATTAATTTATGACCATAGTTTCCTGCAGTTATAAAAATAAAAAATATCTTGATCATCTAGTTTTTCTAATGATAAATCCAGAAAGAAATAAATTGCTGTGTGGATATTTTATTATAATTATACCATAAATTACTTGTAAGTTAATCAATCTCGCAGGACCTTTTTATATTATAGCGTGAGGAAGCCCATGGCCAGTCGCTCCATTGCGCAACCCATTTTCACATTCTGAATCGAAAATCTATCATTTTTCTGTTTTTTTTTTTAGTTTAAATAATAACCAGTAACACTGGCGCTACTAACACAAATCTAGCGACGACGTTTAACTTATTCAAATCTGTGGATCCGTTTAGTAGTTACGTGGCAACAAAAAACATACATGACATAATTACAGTCACGAGGACGCATATAAGTGGTTTAATTCTGATATAGTTAATTTATGTTTTTGTTGATACAAACATAGTATTTTCTGTCCCCTTCTATGATGAAATAGGCCTAATCTCGAAGCTGCAATCCACTTTTGCGAGGTGTTAACATAAAAGTGCTTATGATCGACCTGTCAAACACATAACCCTCCTTTTGGGTTTCGCCGCAGTCTTTTTTTTTAAAAGATAATACGGGTGTACTCTTGACCTCAATCTTGCCCCAGGGCAGAGATCAGTTTGATGATGTAACGAGTTATCCCAGAAGAAGCCTATTAACTCGCGACTTAAATAGGTTGGGGTTATATGAACTCGGGAAAACCGATGCAGGCAGGGAGTTCCACTCTTAGATTGAGCACATAATAAAAGATTTAGCAAAGCGTTTCGTACGAATGTGCGGAACATTGACAAGGTATGGGTGATAACCTGCGGTACGTCTAGTCTCTCGATGGAAGAAAGGTGAAGGCAGAATCAGCTCGTGGAGCTCGAGTACTGAATACTTACTATAATCTCTTTTCACTAGATGCTCCTGCGTTTTCACCCACTTGTCTATGATAGCGATTGCTTGTTCTCTATTTATTTTGTTATCCATATTATGTTCTTTTCTTATTTCTTCAACTACTTCAGGGCCATATTTAATAAGTTTATTCTCTGGTTCTGAGATGTAATCCATTTTCAGGCCTTTATCAAAATAATCTTTTTTATTAAAAATTATAAGCCCCTCCACCACTTCTGAAATAAACAAAATAAACATTTTATAAATTCACCAAAGTGCTTGTTGGTAACTAGAGATACACTGAAAAAAAATTTTTTTCAAAATTAACCTGTTTTAAATTTTATCTATTACACATCAAAACACTGGAAAGGCCTTGGGCCCTGATGAAATATCAATTTTTAAGAATATAGGGGATGTGCAGGACTGCAACAACTATCGAGGAATAAAGCTCATGTCACATAATAAGAAAGTATGGGAGAAAGTAATAGAGAAAAGATTGCGAGAGGAGAGTGAGACAACTCAAAATCAGTTTGGGTTTATGCCAGGTCGAGGGACAATGGATGCCACTTTTGCACTCCGCCAATTGTGCGAGAAGTATATACGTGCACACAAGAACTTGCACATGGTGTTCATTGATCTGGAGAAAGCAAATGATAGGGTACCTCGGGTTGTGTTGTGGTGGGCCTTGAAAGGGAAAGGTATGCCTGGGAAATATGTAGAGTTAATTCGTGCGATGTACAGACAATCTTGTACCTACGTCCGGTCAGCTGCTGGCAACACCGACGAGTTTAATGTGGCTGTAGGCTTGCACCAAGGGTCGGCTTTGAGTCCGTACCGCTTTCTGTTGATTATGGATGCTTTGACATCGGACATACAGGAAGAGGCACCCTGGTGCATGCTTTTTGCCGACGACATTGTTCTTGTCGGTGAAGATGGACCTGAGATCCAGAGTAGATTGGAGAAGTGGCAACAGAAGCTGGAGAATGTTGGCTTGAGAATCAGCAGAACTAAAACCGTATAATTCGCATAATCGCAGAACATGTAATATGTTCTGCGATTTCGGCGGTCTCTCCAGCCCTGGAGTCATAGCGCTAGGTGGCGCGTTTCTTCCGGTTTGCTCCGACTTTCGATATCTCGGTTCACTTGTGCAAAGCGATGGCGAAATAGACCGTAGCGTTAAGCACAGAATTAACACGGGATGGATGAAATGGCGGCAGGTCATGGGAACAATCTGCGACTCCCGCTTTCCCCTTAAACTAAAAGGGAAGATTTATAAAACAATGGTAAGACCTTCTGTCCTGTATGGATCAGAATGTTGGGCCACAAAAAGGATAAATGAAAGGCATTTACATGTGGCTGAGATTAGAATGCTTAGGGGGATGTGCGGTGTTACGCGAATGGATAAAATAAGAAATGAGTACTGATATGGTTTACATAAGCATCCTATAAATATTTTATCACGTAAACCTGAATATTTTTCTTGCACTTACCTTACAAGTAGGATTACTATTAAACCGATAACGTAAACTTAAACTCTAATTTAATAACAATCACTTTCGTATCAAACACGGCAAAAATAAATAAATTATCCTCACAAAATGTTGACAGTAATACTATGTAGGTACCAACCTGGCTACGTGTATATTCCTACTGACAGACTGACTTAGCAAACGCTAAACGATACATTACTACTTGTTTGTACTTACTTTAAAACACAAATAGGCTCTCTACACACTCCGCAACTTTAAGTTGCAAACAGTTGCACGCAGGTTTTTTTTCTGCAATTGACGGATGCAACTTCGTGCCAAAGTAATTTTGGTTTAAGAATGTTATTTACAGGAATAATTATGCTGTTTCCTAATATTTAAATAAAAAATAAAGTTCGCGGAGGAGGCTCTGACTTTGGTCACCTGTCAAAAACAATCATGTCCGACAATAGTTTCGGGTTACATGTCAAAAGTTATATACTGTGTTTAAGTTAGTGAGGTATTGTTGTCATTATGCTTCGGATTGTTTTCAAATAAACAATATAATTATTATGTAGTAAAATCAACATGAATAGATAACTTCCCGTTAAATAAATAAGTTGCTTAACCCAAAAAGTACTCAGACGAAAGAAATAAAAGGCGTGCGCGCGAGTTGGTGGACCATTAGTGGACGTCGATCATTAGTGTGTCAGTTTTTATGAATGTTATATGCCATTTATTTACCTACAAGATCACAGGTAAACCTAGGTAGGTAATCAAACTGTCTTGTGGGTACCTTTGAGTATAAAGCTTCCAGTGAGGGGCGGTTAGCATAAAAATATTAGTCAAAAATGCAACCAATACAACGTGGTGTGAATAGAATCATCACGGTCTTAAATAAACACAACACAGTTTTTAACGATTTTATTCAAGACACGAATTTGAACGAAGTAAGAGCCGTCAATGAAAGTACAGAAGAAGAATTGTAATCTAACATCAGTCAATTGCTACGGAATAAAAATTGTATCATAAATAATTACTTCATAATTATACCAGTTTATAGAAACGGGAGTTAGAATACTTGAAATAATATTTCATGGAAATAAAATAAATTTAATAATATAATGCTGGTTATGATAATGATAATCGTGACTATTCGTGACTGAAAGCGGATCATTTTGCGTAGTATTGATGGAACTTCTAAGCTTTTTATGCAATAGATAAGACATAAATATTTTATGACCAATTAACATTAGTTGAGTCCCCACTTATATATTCAATACAATAAAACTGATGTTAACACCACAAACAAAAAAATAAGTAGGAATCTTTCGCAATTGTTCAGAATGCCCTTGGAAGCTAGAGAAGTAGTAAAATCTTTGATGGTGTCATTTACTACACTTCGTATTCTAGTAGTAAATGCAGTAAAAGAACGGAGGCTTGAACGGTTCACAAAACAACAACGAATATTTTGTATAATACTTAGAGGATCTCGTGGCTAAATATTTTTTTTAAATTATTATTATAATAAAAACGGCCACTTACTTTGATCAATATTCCGGCTAAGCCACTTTGATCTTGATCTTGACTTTGAAGTTAGCCGGATCAAGTGACACCGTGTTGATAATTCTGATTCATGTAGCAAAGTAAATCAGACACGCTTGTGCCTTGGTGTCACCTTAGAGTAAAACGATCCGCCTTCTATGGCAGTCCTCGATCCAAAATAATTGATCACGATCAATTGACACCTTATTAGACGTTAATCGATAACTAACACATTGCTGAATATATTTGTCAAGCGGTGTGATAAATAACTAAATCAAGAATTTTCATTGTAGCGGTCAATTTGGAGAGTAATGTTCAGTGGTAGAAAATTAAAAGTAAAAATTAAAAGAAAATTAAACATAACATCATTCATCAACCTATTCTTCGCAAAGGGTTAGGCAGAAGTGTACCTAATAGTATGCCCACATTTTTTCATTTATGTTAAACTCCAATGTAGGCACAAATTCAGACTCCTTGCCTGCTACTGAAAAATTTCTTATGAAAAACACTTTGATTGACATGGATAACGCATCTAGGACAAAAGAGGGAAGTTACATGACACAGGTACCTAAAACGCCCAATCGTCACGGTTCTCCAATACCTTAGATAAGATGAAGAATTAATTGTTGGAATCAATTCTCCAGAAAATATTATTAGTTGAGCCAGAAGCTTCATCCGAGGTTGTAGTTACTGTTTTAATAATGAATCATTTTAATTGAAATTAATTTATTTTTCATAGTTACAACAATTTTTTTCCATACTTAGGTATAACAGATTTTTTTTTATAGTTAGTGACTCAAAAAAAGAGCACTTGGAAGGAATTGTGGGAGGCTTTAGCCCAGCAGCAGTGGGACAGTAAAGGCTAACAAAAAAAAAGTTACAACAAAAAGTTGCGTTCAGTTGTCCGATCTACGATTTGCAATCATTGTCAACATCACAGTTGGCCGGTCGCTTGGTTGTGACGTATTTCCTTTTGCAAAATAATTGACTTTAATTATTATTTACGTACTGTTCTCATAATGGCGTAAGTGCATGAGTTTACATAGTATATGATACTTGGTATCCGGTGACATCGGGGTCTATTAGGTAGATTACAAACGATTCTGATTTTGTTTTTGTGGTAATAGTCAAACTCAAAACGGTGAAGGAAAACATTGTGAGGAAACCGGAATGTTGTAGAACTAAGAAATCGAAGATATGTTATGACATCCACCAACCCGCACTGGGCCCGCGTGGTGGATTATGGCCCGTTCCCTTTCATAGAGAGAGGTCTGAGTCCCTGCAGTGGGAACATTATAGGCTGATGATGACGATGGTAGTAGTCAGTAATTTGGTATAGTGGTCACAATCGCTACTGCTGCAACATGCGTAGTGTATAAACGGACCCTTCACGAAGCTGTCAAGCCGACAAGTGCCTTTTGGCTTTGTTAAGAGTTTTTTTTACCTCCATTATGAGGTGTTGGTTCTTTTAACCACCAGAACAATCTAACCAGAAAGGAAAGAAAAAAAGGCTAAATGTTTTTGGTGTTTTCCAGAAACGGTTAGACTGACCTACCTACCTAATTCTAATTAGCTGTGTAACGAACCCCTTCAATAATTGTAACATTTTATTCCAAGAATTTAAATAGTTTTATGTATAGTTTGGCAAATTAGCAATAGACTATTATTTTATTATAAACTAGCTTTTGCCCGCGACTTCGTCCGCGTTTCCGTCGTTTTTCGTAAAAAAGTACCATATGTCCTTCCTTACGGTTCAGTGGCGTTTTTTGGGTGGCATTGTGTATTTTATTTTTAATCGACGGTAACGGAAAGGCTGTCAGTTACCTAGGTAACAAAATAACCTACGATAGAGGTCCTAACTATGGCTACCTTACACTTAAAATCTAAGTTCCTATTTAAACTAAAATATTCTAATAGAATTAAACCCAGAAATATGTACAACTTACAACAAAAAAAGAAATGAAAATAAAGTTGAAACGCCTGTGCAATACCATCTACCTATACCTACTTCACTTACAAATAAATACCTATACCTAACTACTATAACTAGTATAAGTATCTACGCTTTTACCTACTACAAAAATTAATTGAACATAAATTAGCCAAAACTTACCTATCGGTATCTAAAAAACTATGCGTACTACTTCTACTTCTATTACTACTTCACCAAGGAAATAAAATGCAAACTATTAATAATTTGTAATTTGAACGAATATTTAAACACTACCAAAACAACTAATACCTATTTTATAAAATAACAACAAAAGAAATTCAAATAAACTAAGTACCTATTTAAAGACTAAAAGTCGCGCTGATAAGCATTGTTTGTTAAAATCAATTATTGTCTGTCAATAAGGTCGGACGCTCTGAACGCATCAACAGCCACGACCCGCGTCGAGCGCGGCAACCGTTACACAAAAATAATCCTTAAGGTATGATTCAGTATTCACGCGCAACGGCGCGACACGTGTTATTGTGAGTCAACCATAAAAGATAGACATAATTATGCTGTTGTGGGATATTTTTTAGATAATTTTATGTAGAACATTTCCGTCATAAATGATTTCTATGTAGCTTTAACCATTAAGGCTGCACACGCGACGGAAGCTTTAAAAATGGAGCAACTTCTCCCGTTTTCTCAATATTTCCCTTCACTGCTCTGCTCCTATTGATTGTAGCGTGATGAAAAGTATACTATAACCTCCCCAGGAGTATGAAGAATAATCGTACCAAGTTTCGTTAAAATCCGTCGAGTAGTTTTTGTTTCTATAAGGAACATACAGACAGACAGACAGACAAAAATTTTACTGATTGCATTTTTGGCATCAGTATCGATCACTAATTACCCCCTGATAGTTATTTTGAAAATATATATCATGTACAGAATTGACCTCTCTACAGATTTATTATAAGTATAGAAGAAGAAGAAGATAGATAGAAGAAGATATAAAGGGTAAACCTACCGGATACACCGATATTAAAGAAATATTTTGTTACATTTTTTATTCGTCTGCACCCAGCCTTAGATGTCGAAATAGGCACTAGTAGGTTATTACAGGTCCCTGCTTATTATGACTGTATTACTCGTAGTGTCAAGTTTAAAAGTACTTTAGACTATGCACTTACAATACGGAAACTCTGTACTTAACTTTAACAATAATAATTAAATTATATTTTTATAATAATGGACGTGAAAAGACCCTTTTTTTTGTTTTTGGGGGCTGAGAAATCATCAAATAACCGCTCCAGAGCAAAAGGGAGTGTCAGACTTCTACTGACTAAAAACCACTCATGTCCCTTCTCAGCCCTTGTGCCGAGGCCGCGGTATCTCTTTCGAACAACCCACAGCTGCGACGGGGTGTGTAAAGACCCTTAGTTTAACCGAAAGGCACTTTTTCTCTCGTGACTATTTTTTGTTTTGGACCATACCTGGGAACCATCTAATCTTGTATTAGTGGTTTAAATACCAAGACCTAGTTAGTGCATGCATCAGCGCAATGTTTTGAAATGCGTAACATTGAGTCAATAGAATGTCAATCCTAGCACACAAATTTTTGCTAGCTCAGTTACTTAATTTGATGTACTAAATCAAGGTTGACGGTTTTGTATAGATTTCGTTTACACCTTGTCTAACATTAACATAACATAACATCACGCCTGGATTTCTGCAAAGAGCTAAGCAGAGGTGCTCTTACATTAAAATTATATCACATTGTGACAGAGTTAGCACATTGCTAACCGGGCAAAATCTATCCTCCGGGCTACTACTATCAAGTTACTTACGAAAAAACTTTAATAACTCTGTGTCAGACCCGTGAATTGAATCCAGTAGCGCTTGTTACCACTTTATCAGTGAGGTACTTAGTTACGATGTAGTCAGAAGTTTTATTTGTGTGTTTAAGATTGAAATAGGCAACTAACAGATAATTCCATGGCTCATCATCATCATCATCATTTCAGCCAAAAGACGTCCACTGCTGGACATAGGCCTCCCCCAGGCGTCGCCACATTGACCGGTCCCGTGCGTCCATGGCTCATGGTGATTAGAATTTAGTTTTTCTTTTTAACAAAAACTTTGCCCCACATTGCAAATATCTCCTGTATCACGGGTGCGTTTATAAACATTTAAACTCACATACACACACTTCCAGACCTACCTACCTATATGCTATCCAAACATTTATTCAGTGCGGAGATCGAAACCGTGACACGCAGTGCAGCTGTCAAACATTCAGCCATTGCGGTAACCGTACCGTCAAATCATTCAACATCATTTCAGCCAAAAGACGTCCACTGCTGGACATAGGCCTCCCCCAGGTGTCGCCACATTGACAGGTCCCGTGCGTCTCTCATCCAGCGGGTCCCCGCAACCTTGACCAGGTCGTCGGTCCACCTAGTGGGAGGCCTTCCAACGCAACGTCTTCCGGTTCGCGGTCGCCATTCCAGAACTTTTCGGCCCCATCGGCCATCCGTCGTCAAATAACCACCGTTTATTATTCCGCTAATGGCTTGTAGTTTTAAGTTTATATAATTATATTATTATGTACTTTTGACTACTTACAAGTTACAACAAGGTAAAACAATAAAATTATACTAGCCTACTGATGTCGAAGTAATTATGAAATTGCTCTCAAGTCAAAGTCAAAACCATTCATTTTAATTAGGCCATTCAAATATACTTTATAATTTACTAGGAAATAGAATGTAAACTCATTTGTTTTTTTTTCTATATAAAAATTGGTTTCTTTACGATGTTTTTCTTTACCGATGTCCAAGATAAACAGATAGGTAAATAACAATAAAAAAAACCGGCCATGTGCGAGTTGGACTCGCGCACGAAGGGTTCCGCGTTAGTTGTATGGGAGCCCCCCTCAATTTTTTTTTTTTTTAGTGTTTGTTGTTATAGCGGCAACATAAATACATAATTTGTGAAAAATTCAAGTGTCTAGCTATCGCCGTTCTTGAGATACAGCCTGGTGATAGACAGACGGATGGACAGACAGCGAAGTCTTAGTATTAGGGTCCCGTTTTGACCATTTGGAAACGGAACCCTAAAAAAGAGATTCCTAATTATTTTCACCAAAAACAAAACAGTCTGCAAATAAAATTTTCTCTCAATTTATAAATAAAAGACAGACTTATTAAGGAAATTAACAGGATATCAGATTTGTCAACCTTTTCATTTGTGAATCAACTTATTTGATTAATTAATCGCTTGAGCGGTCATGATTAATCCTTAGAGGGCTGAACGACACTTCCTGCGAAATTATTTTAATTAAATCATATTTTGGAGGACATTATTTTGAAGAAAATTTGTTGGGAATACTAATAAACACTGGTTTTTAAAGGTGCTTTATGAGTGTTCAAATCTGGGATAAATTGCAGTTAATTAGTTTTATAACAATTAAGTACTCATTATACAAGGTCCCATTAAAATAGGTGAAATTAATTAATAAATTAATCCACCACGCGGGCCCAGTGCGGGTTAGCCAATGACAATACAGCCGTAACTATAAACAAATGTATAACAAAAACTGTAAACATACCTAATTTTGTTAATCACAAAGAAAGTTTTATACATAGAACTCCACGCAAAGTATCACAAATATTCCACTATTCACTGAAAACATTAGAATACTCACAAACAACAGCTGTGACTAAGCAATGCCACTAGAAATGTTGTTATCTTCCACGTTATCAGATAAGAATGGTAGTGATAGGAAATATGACCAAGGTATCTCGTGAACAGATGAGTTTGCATCTTTATAAACTGTTTGTAATAATCTGGTTCCATTTCAGTAAGTTCCGTTACTTCAAAGTGAATCAAAATACTTTTTCAGAAAATGCCAAAATCAATAATTTTGTACCATATAAATAACAATCATTATCATGTAATTCAACCAACTCAAAGTAGCATATCAACATCATCATTGTTAGCCTATTAATGTTCCCACTGCGGGACACAGGCCTCCTCTCTTTGAGAGGGAATGAGCTATAATCCACTACGCGTGCCCAATGCAGATTGGTAGATGTCACAAAGTCACAAGTCTTCGAATTTTTGGTTCTAGGACATGCTGGTTTCCTCACGACACCACCGAACCACCGACACCAGTGAAGGAAAACCCCTTCATCGGTTTTAGAGCAGTGGTGATGAAATTACACAAAGTGACGCTCCTGCCTGGGTACAAACCCACGACTTACTGTTAGTAAGTCGGGGCCGTCACCATTGAGCAGTATAGCAAAGTAGCTTATTAAATAATAAAATTCTGTAAAACGAAACTAACGAGCAATTTTACTTGGTCGAGTTATGTTTAGCGACATTTAAAGCGCTGTCGCCTAATGTTTCGTAGACTGGATTGTTTAATGTGTCAGATGCTTTCCAGCACCACAAAACAATACAAGGCAGCGATTTCTATCGAAATTGAATCGAGTTTTGAATTATTAATTTGTTGTCTACTAAACATAGTAGAAGTCATTGTATACAAAAAATAGGGGATCGGACTGGGTCAAAATAATATGATTCTGTTTAGTCCGTAAGTTAGATTATCGAAAAATATTGGATACGTGTTTTTTGTTTTATCAAATCAATAAAAAATTACGAAGATAAAGCGCGTCAAAGATCATGGAGTGGGGCTTGAAACGTCACTTGTAGGTACAAAATGTACTATCATATGACGTCACACGAGTTTTCGAAGCACTGTATCGTCTTCATTTTTTGATTTCGTGAAAAAAGAAAAAATACGTGTCCAATAATTTTTGGAAATCTATCTGACGGACTAATTAGTTTTTTTTTGTCCGATCCCCTATTGTAGCTTCTCGTGGTGCGGAGTATAGATCAGCAGTTTTTGAATATCCTTTTATCCTTTACACAGAGCAGTTCCCCAAAACGCACGACATTTTTCAGCGTTTTCACTGCGAAAAAAAGGAGTAGAATACGGAATCTCGCGACGCACAAAATATCGATGAATGCTAACACGTTGCTACAAAACTGCGATGCACTAACTGCGAAAGATCTTCAATGCGATACTACTTGACTTCGATGCACGTTATTGCGATAGATTCTCAGTTTTGTAGCACCGTGTTAGCATTCATCGATATTTCGTGCGTCGTGATTCCGTATTCTCCTCGAAAAAAAGTGGCAGAACAAACTGTCCAGCAAAATAAAAATTGTCTGATTGGTTAGAAAAATCAGAAAAAGTAAAAACATTAATAGTAAAACAAAATATAAAATTAATTGTCTCATGTCAGATAAATAAATAATTATTTATTAAAAACTTTATGCACAACTAAAAACCTTATAAAGCACCCTAAGGTAGACTGGCATTTTCTGCCAGTCTACCTTAGGGTGGTGCAAAGACAATACACAGTAGGTGCAAAACAGAACACAAATTAGAAACAAAATATGTATAGGAATTTATTAATATAATTCTGTTGAAAAAATATATAATTCTGTTTTCTCTGTCGCGTCAGTTAGATAATGGGAAAAATATTGGATACGTGTTTTTTGTTTTATCAAATCAATAAAAAATTACGACAATAAAACGTGTCAAAGATCATGAGTCCCCCCCGGCTTGCGATGTCACTTTCTGGTAAAAAATGAACCAAACTGTCACGTCACACGACTTTTAGAAGCACTGTACTGTCTTATTTTTTTGTTAAGGTGAAAAAAGAAAAAAATAATTGTGTCCAATATTTTTGGAAATCTATTTGACGGAATAATTAGTTTTTTTTTATGAGAATTTTTATAAGAAATATAGAAGAAAATCAAAATAATAAATTCCTCTTTAAACTAATAATAAATACCTCTAAGCGTTAAACTGCAACCCGCAATAAGCAATCCTGGAATAGACGTTCACATAAAATATAAGTAGATGCAGTAAACGCTCGTCAATAAACTAAGACCATTGCTTTGGAAAAAAAAAAACAAAAAACGTTGAATAATGTTAATAACAAGGTCAGCTAGGCGACCACCAGACGCATCACATATAAATAGGTAGGTTTCAATAATCTACTAATCTTTAATAGGTATTATAAACGCGAAAGTTTGTAAGAATGTATGGATGTTTGTTACTCTTTCACGCAAAAACTTCTGCACGGATTTGGATAAAATTTGGTACACAGATAGTTTATAACCTTTATTAACACATGGGACAGTTTTTATCCCGATTTTATCTTCCCGTGGGATAATTTTCGAGTTGTAGCGGGTGAAACCGCTGACAACAGCTAGTTCTTTGATAAAATAAGAAAAACTGGATAGGTACTAGTACAAGTGTAGTGCACATTTCAAAAAGTTCCACAACAAGCTACACATTTCCAGTTCCTGACTTCACTTTGTATGATTTTCCCGTTCAATGATAGATGAGCGTAATTTGGTTTTGTATAGCTTGATTTGTCTTCATGCATGCGCCATTTATGAAACAAAGGAAAAACTATGTTAAAATTCGGAAGTGCACTGTTAGGGTTATCTGGTTATCCGCTTATTAGAAATCTCGACAAAAACTGTCGGAGAGTATTTATGGGAGGTGAAGAGCTATAGGTACACCCTGTTTTTACCGAGTTTCCTCCGTGCCTCGGGAAGCACGTTAAGCTGTTGGCCCGGCAGCTTGTGGCTGGATAAAACGACCTCACGGAACAATCTTCCGGCTAAGCCACGTTTGCCAGGTATGTGGTATAATGGGTGACCAGAGTGTGACCACCCACCACCTGATTCCTGTATGAAAGCATGCTAAGCCCTTGGGTCCCTGCTGCCATAATAATATAATATACTCTTAGGCAGTCGTTACAGGTAGTCAGTGACTTGATAGTCTGACAACCAGTCTTATCAAAGGGCATCGTATTACCCAGTGTTAACTGGGTTATGGAGGTCAGGGAGTCTAAAATGGCCACTTTTGCAGATCATAATGTGAATTGCGTTTAAAAGCGTAAAATGGACCTTTCACAATAAAAACTGCGTCTGTGACTATTTTAAGAATGTTAACGCAATTCATATTATTTTCCTACTAAGATGTATTTTACTAAATTGTTACAGACGCAGTTATTATAATGAAAGGTCCATTTTACGCTTTTTAACGCAATTCATATTATGATCTGCCAAAGTGGCCGTTTTAGACCCCCTGATGGGCAGTCGTTCCATGTAAAATACTGGTATTCAGCTGCACCCGGTTGCAACTGGTCGGCACTGAAAGCCTACCCCAACATAATTGGAAAAGGCAAGGCAGATGATGAAAGAAAAGTATATCTTTTTAACTTTAAAAAATACACAACTTTGTTGTTAGACCCATGAAGAAACTCGGTAATAAGATAACGCTTCTGAGGTAATTTGAACTCGACAACCATTAATTAGAATAATTGTCGCTATTACAATGTTTCTTTGCACTACAGTACGGAAATTGCAAGTGGGGAAGAGCACGTCGGCTATGTTTAGTGAATTCCGTAGGTAGGGCTAAATTATTATCAAGTCAGAGCTGCGGGTTGTTCGAAAGAAATACCGCGGCCTCGACACAAAGGGCTAAAAAGGAACGTGGGTGGTTTTTAGTAGAAGTCTGACACTCTCTACCGCTCTGCCCGGAGCGGGAGGACTCATTTGATGATTTCGCAGCCGCCAAAAAAAATGGGCAAAATTATTTTCAATTCTTTTAGATTGTCTGCTTGCTTTGCCTCCGTCAAATTAAATTGATAACTGCCTCCGTGGTCGAGTGGTTTAGGCGTTTGCCTTGTGACCCGGTGGTCGTGGGTTCGATTCCCACGGGAAGCATACTTTGTAAAGTTGTTTCCAGTTTGGTTAGGACATTGCAGGCTTGAATCACCTGATTGTCTGATAAAAAGATGGTTTCGTGCTTCAGAAGGCACGTTAAGCCGGTGGTCCCGGCCGGCAAAATGGCGGTCGTCAAACCATGTCAGAGGCCCTTGCGGTGGTTTAGAAACTCTGACAATAGGGTGTGTAGGGTCGTTAGACCTTACTGCCCACACGATAAGAAGAAGATTAAATTTATTTCCGAAGCTGCACAGACAACCATAGAAATAATCGCTGCAATCGATGATACCCATAATATTATGCATCATATTTTATATTGATGACACAAATTGATAAGGTTAGATTTAATTAAGCAAATTCATCATCATCTACCTGTAATATTCTCACTGCAGGCCTCCTCTCTAGGAGAGGGGTGGGCTATAATCTACCACGCGGGCCCAGTGCGGGTTAGAAGATTTCACATGTCTTCGATTTTTTTGAATCTAAGACATGTCCATCACGAAGTTTTCCTTCACCATTTTGAGAGCAGTGGTGATGAAATAAATAGCACAAAGTAAAGCAAATTAATTCATAGAATATGTAATCAGACAACATAACTCATTAGAAAACAACTGATTGCAACTATGTATCACGGAACCCTAAACTTAATTAATGAAGGTTCCATTATTTACAAAATAATTGCATTATAGCCTCGTAATATAGTATTAATTGACAGCTGAAGCAAATGAGTTTTCATCATCAGTTGTCGCTAGGTAATATCGTCCAGGTTAATTATACAATACTAGCGGACGTCCCGCGGTTTCACCCGCGTAGATCCCGTTCCCGTGGGAATACAGGGATAAAAAGTAGCCTATGTTACTCAGGGTGAATGTAGCTTTCCAAGGGTGAAAGAATTTTTGAAATCGGCCCAGTACTTTTTGAGCCTATTCATTACAAACATACAAAAATAGGTACAAATCTTTCCTCTTTATAATATTAGTGTAGAAGTGTAGATGTAGAAGTGTAGATAATACAATGACATGACAATGTAAAGGATCTTTCCCACAGTCTCACTTATAAAATAATGAGCCTCATCACTAGAGATTGAATATTCATCGAAAAATGCATGCAAATATGCATCATTATTGCTCAAAAAAATGCTATGACGAGCAAACTGTCACTTTTTTGTTCCGTCCTGTTGTGTTTATGATGATCTGTATGACATGTTATATGTTTAATATTTTTTTTGTATTTTTGTATGCTCGCCATTTCATTTCGACAAATACTTATATATTTTTTCCTTCTTTTTTCAAAATATACAACACACTTTGTTGACAGTTTGTTGTTTATTTACACTTGGTTGTATGTTTATGTTTATTTATGTTGATGTCTAAGTTGTTTATGTTTATTCAAATCATATAATTAATTATTATAATTATGATTTTATCAATTTAGACATCCTCTCACGGCACATTAGGGCCACAACCTATATAGTCTTTGGCCACAACAGTCTTCCTCCCGAGCACGGTAGGCTGTTCTTTTTACAAGATCACTACTTTATAGGAACATGGTACTTCCAAGACTCCCAACTACTATCGATGCCGACCAATTGAAGTTTTATTAACTTCAAATGAGGCGATAGTTACAAATGTGATAATGTTGCATTTTTAAACTGTTAATTGTAGAGGTCATGCAGTATACATTATTACCGCCAGTAGGGAATGGAAATGGACAGAACATAGCCTGGTAATCATTTGTCTTGTTGCACTTTAGACTATCCTTCGAACCATATTAATTAGAACAAACTATTTGATCGTGTCAATGATAAAATAGCAATTATAGGTTTTTTGAAAAATTACTTCAAAAACTAGACATGGCTAATGAACTTTTTGTTCAAAAGCAAAATCAAAACAAGTCCCATAAAATACATATTTCTTAGTCACAGTTTTTGTCTGTCACAAGAAAATGAACTAGAATCTCAAGGTGGTCTGCCAAATTAAATGCTATGTGCAACTAGGACAACTATTTTATGGTACTTACGTACCAGGTTTCGTCATAATATTTACCTTAAAAGATCTTAAGTTGCAATCAATTAAGTTTACCAATAGGTACATTGGGATAAGGGCAGGAAATAAGATGATTTGGTATCAATTCAATTCACAACATAATTTTTTTGAACACCAGAGCCTGAAAGCAGCGGCCCTTCCCACGCCAAGAATTATTCTAACATATTATCGATAACCAATTAAGTCTCAATTTTTTTAAATAAATGCGACATGGTCTACAATTATAGACGACGGAATGAGACGGAATTTCCGCGTCCGTAGTGTGCACTGTGCATAATATTTATGAATGATAATATTTATCATCATCTGCTAGAACACGAGCCTTCCTAGGGAGTGGATTATGATAATTCATTACACACAGCAACGTGCCTGACTGAGTTCGAACCCACTTCCTACAATATGTAAGTCGGAGCTTTTACCACTGGATCACTACAGTTACTGCTCTCTCCATTCCATCGGAGTCATGACTCCTGCCTTCTTCGTGTTACTGGGTCTCTATAAATAGAAATTACCTTGTTCACAGTCAAAACTAACGGTAAAAAAACTAATCTTCATGACTAGAAAGTTCCTTGCCAACCGTCAAAAATGACTTTGACAAATCGCAATTTGTCAAGTGAATTTTGTCTCAAAGATCGTCACCTATGATACCACACAATATAAATCGCTGTTCATTAAAATGTTTGTATATAATAATAAGATTGTATTAAAATGTTTGTATAGCATGTGATTGCATCAAATTGCTTTAATTACCACAAACATGCAGTCAACATGTAATGCAGAAAAAATATAATATTTTCCTTTAAACTCGTATTTATCTTGAGACACGTGAGTCCACATTACTTTGTCACGTGTATTGTGACCTCGACATGGGGTCAAACGACACCACGCAGGTAATTGTAAACGTGCAACATTTAATTTTAATGATATAAAAATGTACAGAAGTTTAAAATTGCACACATAATAATATACTGCTTCGCTGGTCTAGTAGTCACAAGCTCGGGTGCTGAGCATGAGGTTCTAGATTCGATTCCCGGGGCGGGCAAAATATTATTAGATTTTTGAATTAGGTATTAAATTTCTCAGTAACAACCATAGAGTCTGGATTTGTGCCCGGTTGATGGCAAAGGGATCAATTCTTGTTTCATGGTACATATACATAGTTTTGGTAAAACATGGGTGTACCAACATCCTTACTCTTTGGGAATGATAGACGTAATGTTAATAATAAAACAACCTAAAGTCTGGATCTTAATATATTACCTATTATCAAATTTTTTTTAATTATTGACCTCATGCTAGGAGTTTCTCCTGTCTTAGTAGCGTTTACAAACTCGTGACACGCAGTACAGCAGTCAATGATTCAGCCACTGCGCCAATCTTGTCGTTGGATGTAATAATACTCTTCGGGAATAACAGCCGTCATATTAAGTATTTAATGATATTGATACATTTGGGTAGCTTTTTTTTTTAACTTTACCTCATAATAGGATTTTTTCCTGCATCGTGGGTGCATTTAAAAATATTTAAACTCACATACACAAACCACACACTTAATGCTGAACATTGCAAAACTAGTTTATTTAATGGCAGCTCCCGACGGACATTCTTGGGTTTTTTTAAGGCGGGTGTTTTATCTTATTTTATCCTTTTTAGGGTTCCGTAGTCAACTAGGAACCCTTATAGTTTCGCCATGTCTGTCTGTCCGTCCG
The DNA here is from genome assembly GCA_949775195.1 of Diarsia dahlii. Taxonomy (NCBI): domain Eukaryota; kingdom Metazoa; phylum Arthropoda; class Insecta; order Lepidoptera; family Noctuidae; genus Diarsia; species Diarsia dahlii. Next base: position 3,920,854 of record OX459210.1, on the reverse strand, counting down.
TCCGTCCGTCCTCGCTTAATCTCTGTGACCGTTAGCACTAGAAAGCTGAAATTTGGTACCAATATGTGTATCAATCACGCCGACAAAGCGATAAAATAAAAATTGGAAAAAAATGTTTTATTAGGGTAGCCCCCCTATATGTAAAGTGGGAAGTGATTTTTTTTTTAATTTCAAACCTAACGTGTGATATATTGTTGGAAGGGTATTGAAAAATGAATAGGGGTTTACTAAAATCATTTTTTGATAATGTCAATAATTTCGGAAATAATCGCTCCAAAAGTAAAAAACAATGTGTCCCCCCCCCTCTAACTTTTGAACCATAAGTTTAGAAAATATGAAAAAAATCTGAAAAGTAGAACTTTATAAGGACTTTCTAGGAAAATCATTTTGAACTTGGATGGAAACAACAGATGGAAACAGCAGTTAACCAATATAATTTGGTCCCTGAATCGTATGAGCGCCTATACAATCCAGAGGTCAAGTTTCATTGGCCCGTAGAAGAAATTGTGTAAATCATAGCACACCGTTTTGGTACGGAACCCTTCATGTGCGAGTCCGACTCGCACTTGGCCAGTTTTTTTTCAATTAATTTTTAACCGTCGTGGGTTTTTTTCAAAATTTTTAATTTTACTTTAATTTAAAACTTTTTACTTTTATTTTTTTAATCTAAGAACATGCACTAATCAATCTTAAACCCATAACTGAAAACTGCATCAAAATCGGACTTGTAGTTTTGGAGAAAAATGGCAACTTTGATTTGCACAAAAAATGTTTGCTGCAGCGCCCCCTGGTGAGTTGTCACCATAACACCTATCTAAGAACATGCACCAATTAAACCCGAACCCATAACTGAAAACTGCATCAAAATCGGACTATTAGTTTTGGAGAAAAATGGCAACATGATATTTGCACAAACACACAAACAAACAACCTCTCACCCCAAACGCATATAGTGTCTCCGTTCCGTCGTGGGTAAATAAATAACTTGAGCGATTCCTTCTTATATTTACTAATTATACTTACTTGGGTCAAGAAAAGAACTAATACGACACCCTGTGGGACTCTAATGATTATGCTGAGAAACGCGTTAAAATCTTACTAGTTAATAACACCAGCAGTTAATTCAACCGTCTATTGGTCTAATAATCTTCTTTGTGGGGTCAATATGGTACTACTTTTTTTAAATGTGTGAATGACCCATGTGAAGGCCTTAGACGAAATTAAAATTATTGGTTCTTTTTTAACTAATATTATACAAGCACACAGAATAGATACACACGTACGAACAAGCTTATAAGTATAAAGACAGAAATATTTATAATTTTAATACATTGAAAATATTGATTGTATTTTTGTTTTATAAAGCGTTTCGCATTAAGCGACTGATGTCAAACGCTGTATCGCTTGGCATCAGTCTCTAAATGTATTTGTATAATATTAAAAGTAAATGCAAGTTAGCTGCCTTTAAACTTATTACCTTGTTCGACACACACACAAATATCTACCAATATTGTTAGGTACATACAAACATGGTGTAAAACGCCTAAAGTTTTTTGAAAGGCAGTATCCAAGCTATGGGTAACACTATATAGGTGCTTGGATAGCACACACTTGTAATAATGTTGTGGGTATATTATTTATTTTAATAAAATATATTTCATAACCTTCAGAAATTACTCCATCATTGTACTCAAGTTATTAGAAGAGCTTCAGTCTTACAAACTTGTCACTTTTATTGAACTGCATTAATTATAAAGCGCCTATTAAAATACTGATACTGTACAACGTCCCAAAAATATATATCGCCAAGAAATAAAACTGAGGTGTCCAGAGTAAAAACAATTTATTATATAAAATACCGTGGATAGTCATTCAACACAGGAGAATCTTAACACCGTGATTTACAAAAGTGACGTCATTGCACAACGCCATCTATTATCGAAAAGTCGTACTAAACTAAGTATACATGTTGGTTTTCTCATAAGAATTAGCAATTGTTTTACACAGATTAGACATTCCGCCCACCATGGACGGCTCTGTCCATCAAAATAAACATAACAAATACTTTAAATGAATGAATTAATGTTTGGCTATCCACTATAAAACTATGGCCTTAAAACTAGAGTCTTAAAACTAGGGCCTTAAAACTAGGACCTTAATTCTTCATCATTAAGATGTTAACAATAACTAAGTGCTAACAATAACTAAGTGCTTACAGGTAAAATAATTAATTTCGATACAGGTCTTTTTATCTCATTATTTTTGCACCGTATGGTTACAACGCGGGTAATGTTGTCCAAACCTGGATGTTTATTTGTAATAACCCCGTAAAGCCATTTAGCGGGTGGAAGACCATCCTCCTTCACCGGGACCACGTCTCCAATATCAGGTTCAGGCTTACAATCAGACCATTTATATCGATGTTGCAATTGAGTTAAGTACTCTAATGACCACCTACGCCAGAAATTTTGTAGCATTTTTTGCGTAAGATGCCACCGCTTGAGATTACTAGTAGATGAATTTTCATAATTAACATCCGGTACTGTTACAAGAGGTTCACCCACGAGAAAATGACCAGGCGTCAAAGGACACGAGTCTTCTGGATTGTTAGACAGCTGAGAGATCGGTCTCGAGTTAAGGCAGGCCTCAATTTGAGCCAGCACAGTTGTCATTTCTTCAAATGTCAAAGTGCTGGTGCCTATAATTCTCTTCAAATGGTGCTTCGTGGACTTGACACCCGCCTCCCACAATCCTCCAAAGTTTGGAGCATGGGGAGGTATGAAATGCCAAGTCGTACCATTCATAGATAGGAAATCAGCTATTTCCGAAGCTACCATAGACCTTTCAGCGTTGAATAGCTGTCGTAATTCTTTTGCACCACCAACAAATGTAGTCCCATTATCACTCCACAAATCTAATACTCTGCCACGTCTGGCTACGAAACGCTTAAAAGACGCAAGAAAACTCTGAGAAGTCATGTCACTAACAACTTCCAGATGAATAGCCCGAGTAGACATGCAAACGAACAAACATATATACCCCTTAGTGGAGCGATGACCACGACCTTTAGAGGTTAGGATGCTGATTGGACCTGCGTAATCTACGCCACTGCATTGGAAGGGCTTCTGAGAAGACACCCTGGCTTTTGGTAACTGGCCCATCATTTGTTGGTGTGTTATTGTCGAATGTCTGATACAAGTTACACACTTGTGAACATATTGCCTAACGAGAGTCCTTGCATTGAGTATCCAGTATTTGGATCTTAAGTAATTGAGCATCAATTGCGGTCCGCCATGCAAGGTTTTCTCGTGAGCCTCCGCAATTAAAAGATTGGTGAAGTGTGATTTATGAGGGATTAAGATGGGGTGCTTCATATTCTCATCAATAGAAGCTCGGTGCAAGCGACCGCCAACTCTAAAGATCCCGTCATCGTCAAGGAAAGGACTCAGCGAGGTAAGTCTACTACCTTTTTTTAATTTACACAGATTCAAAGAAGAATTTTTTCACAGATTCTATTTCCTCACTAAAGGACTGGAGTTGGCAGAGTTTGATACAGGTAAGTACAGCTTCGTTTAATTCTTTTGTAGTTAGCCAAGTAGTTATTTTATTTTTTCTAGATTCAAGTTCCTTCATTCGTAAAAATCGTCTACAGTAAGCTATTACACGTATCAACCTCCCGAACTTAGAGAATCTAGTAAATAGACTATCATCGATTTCTACAGTTGCATGACATTTTATTTTTATTTTCCTTTCTTCTAGCGTAGTTTCTTGTATATGTCCTTTATTATAGTCTATTCTTTCATTCTGTAACCATAATGGACCCTTTTTCCAGAGTTGCAAATCGCAACACTCAGAAGGGCTTATTCCCCGAGATGCGCAATCCGCTGGGTTTTCCGACGTCGACACATGTGACCATTGACATCTATCCATAATAGTGAGTATTTCGGAAACACGATTCGCGATAAACGTTTTCCACCGGCTAGGATGGCCGCTTAACCACGCCAAAACAACGGATGAGTCTGTCCATGCATATAAGTGCTGTTTGGGAACTTCTAGAGTTGAGGCGACTTCTTTGAGCAGCTTTGCTAGTAAGACAGCTCCACAAAGCTCTAATCGCGGGATTGATACCTGCTTAACAGGAGCAACCTTGGTTTTTGAAGTCACCAAAGTTGTGTGAATATGCCCATCTTTATCAATGATGCGGACGTATACTACCGCGGCGTATGCTACATTGGACGCATCTGAAAAGCCATGTAATTCAAGAACCTTGTTCTCCTTGCTAGAATTGATCCAACGAGGCAGACGAAACTTAATAAGGTTACAAAGGTTTTTTCGGAAGTCCAACCACTCTTTCAGCAACGGTGCAGGTAGTTCCGCGTCCCATTCGATCCCAGTCATCCATATTCGCTGAATAAACACCTTCGCAGTGATGATTGTCGGTGCTAACCATCCGAGGGGATCGAATAGTCGTGCTATATCCGAAATAACCTTACGCTTTGTCACGGGTAAATCTACAGCACTAAGCTGTATAGTGTAAACGAACTCATCATTGTCTTTGTCCCACGTTAAGCCTAATATTTTTGAAATTGCATCCGTTTTTAGTTCCATGTTTCCGTGTGTTTGTGACATTTGTTCACCGTCTTCAAACAATTTGATTAACTCTCTGTTGTTACTAGCCCACTTTTGGAGCTGGAAACCTCCACGCTTAAGCAACTCCGACATCTGCTTGTATATTTCTACTCCTTCCTCTACGGTTTCACATCCCGTCATCAGGTCATCCATATAGAAGTCTGTAACAACACGGTTCTTCGCTAAAGGAAATTGAGCGCCTTCGTCCTGAGCTAACTGCTGCAATGCTCTTACTGCTAGGTAAGGCGCCGATGATGTTCCAAACGTTACTCGTAAATGACGCAACACCTGAATTTCGTCCTCTGGATTCTCACGCCATAATATACGCTGGAAATCTGTGTGATCATCGCATACCTTAATCTGTCTGTACATCTTGACGATGTCCGCTACCAGGCAGACAGGTTCACGACGCCAGCGCATGATGATATGACGAAGATCAGGTTGTAGACGAGGACCCACCATCAAATCGTGATTAAGAGAAACTCCGTTGCTACCTACACATGATGCATCGAATACGATGCGCACCTTAGTTGTACTTTTGTCGTTACGGATGACGGCATGATGCGGTAAGTACACAGAACCTTCCTTGTCCCTATCTTGTACTATATCCATATGATTAAGAGCTATATACTCGTTTATAACAGTTGAATACTGAGCCTTGAAATCGGGACTCCTTAAGAATCGCTTTTCTAAGGTTAAAAGGCGTTTAAGAGCAATGTCTTTCGATCCCCCATCTTTACAAGCAGGATCGCTTGACCTGAAAGGCATATGCACAATATAGCGACCTAATTCGTCTCGTTTAGTCGTGGCCTTAAATATATCTTCGCACTTCTGTTCTTCCGGGGTTAAGTAAACCTTATCGTAATCGCTCTTGGGCTCAGATTCTAACTCCCAGAATTTTTTAAGGAGTGTATTCTCATCTGTATGAGTAGAATGTAAAGTGACTATGGTATTGTGGCATGTCTCGCTTTGGTTGAATTCACCTACTTGACCAGATAAGATCCATCCTAGTCTAGTATTTTGTGCAATAAGCTGACCAGGTGGACCTCTGACTAAACCTTCTAACAAAATCTGGCCATAAACTTCGGCACCTAAGAGCAAATCAATCTTGTTCGGAGTATCGAACGAGGGATCAGCTAAATCCAAAGACGAGATTGTAGCCAAAACGTTTGCCACAACCTTCCTTTCCGGTAATATAGTAGTCAATTTCCTTAAAACATAAGCTTTAACAGAGATACCAAAACTAGGGTCAACGCGTGATTTGACTTTAATGAGAACCATCGAATTTAATGAAATCATCGATTGTCCTTGATCACAACCTATACCTGAAATTGAACCCTTAGTTGGTATTCTTTTGAGACCCAAGAGCTGGACTGCAGACTCCGTCACAAAGGAAGCCTGAGATCCCTGGTCTAACAGAGATCTTAATACTATAGCAGTACCACTCTTGGATTCCGCTGCAATTAATGCAGTGGCCAATAATATTTGACTATGACTACTAGCAAAACAACTCACAACATTAGTGGTATTACTCTGGGTTGAAGTGGTACCAGCAGAAACGCTGCTTTCTGCTTGGTCTTGATCAGTTTTATTACTATCGGCAACTGATTTGGAGACGCTTTTAAGGTGAAGAAGACTATGATGCTTCTTTTTACATATATGACATCTGGTGGACTGGCGGCATGCATATACTGAGTGGTTTGCCCCTAGACAGTTATAACATAAACCATTGGTTTGGACAAAATTACGACGCTTTTCTATTTCAAGACCTGCGAATTTCTTACAGTTAGCAAGCTTATGGTTGTCCTGACAAGAAATACACGATGTAGTTGAGACATGAAGTGACTTGACTGGCACATTACGATTGGACTGATGACGTTGACCTTTGTTGTCTAAAAATTCCAAAGACCGAAATCTCTGTTCAAGGAAATTTCTGAACTGATTAATTGTAGGGAAGTCATCTGAACAATCACTGATTATTAATTCCCATTGTTTACGTGACTCAATGTCTAGTTTTAAGCTCAATACATGAATAGTTATAATATCCCAATGCTCAACCATTACGCCTAAATTCTCCAAAGCATGTAAACATTCGTTAGAGGTATCTAATAATTCCTTAACTGCGCCTGAGGATTCGGTTACAATATTCTTTTGACTCATAAAACGTTTAATTATACAATTCGCTAAATATTTTTTATTATTAAAGCGTTTTTCTAATTTAGTCCAACAGGTTGCATAATTACTACTAGTTATAGGAATGTGCCGTAAAAGACCTTCAGCCTCTCCAGACAAATGTGATTTTAAGTAATGCAGTTTCTGAACATCGTCTAATAGATTATTATTGTGTATTAAGGATTTAAATAAGTCTCTAAAACTAATCCACTCAGAATAACTTCCAGTAAACATAGGCAACTCAATCTTTGGCAATTTTACAGAACATACTTTAGAACCGTTTGCAGAAGATTCAGACACTTTACCTAAACTATCCGAACATACAATTTTCTTCAATGCTTCCCTCAGCTCTGCTTTATAATCAGTAAACAATTCTTCCGTAGTCTCATATACATTTTTTAAGTTGTAATCCGATTTTTCGAATTCAATAGACTTAACCGATGAAACAAATTTCATATGAGTTTCAGAAAACGCTGACCAGTTGGCTTCTAAATTTTCTAATCTAGTTTCTATGTATGAACTGGTTACTCGTTCCTTAGGTGATTTCTTAAAATTAGACCTTGCTTTGCTAATAGTAGAATGTAAGTTGAACTGTAGATTACTCAAACCTTCCATGTTGAAAGTGTCTTTTAAACAAACTGTTCTGGGACGCTATGGCTAAGTTCGTAACAACACGTAAAAAATCACAAGTCTTTGAACTTAGTACTCTTCGCTGCAAAATCGGGCATAGGTTCCCCGTTGGTCACTTTTTATTGAAATTATTCTAAGTCCAAATTGTTCATTAAAATTTTCTAAGTTTAAATTTGAAAGTACTCACAGTTTAATCTTCGTTTTACAAGTTCACAACACTTCACTGTTTACACACTATGTAGCTCGTCGCAATGATATGCGGGGACTGTCCCCCCGCACTGCAGCTGCTGCTCACGCCAACTGTTAGTTAGCACCAGCAGCGCGGCAGACCGTTGTGTACCGCTCGTACATATACGCCTTAAGCGCCAACCTTGTACGATCCGGAAATAGAAAAGAAAAAAATTTATTAAATTATTTAAATCCAGAGTAAAAACAATTTATTATATAAAATACCGTGGATAGTCATTCAACACAGGAGAATCTTAACACCGTGATTTACAAAAGTGACGTCACTGCACAACGCCATCTATTATCGAAAAGTCGTACTAAACTAAGTATACATGTTGGTTTTCTCATAAGAATTAGCAATTGTTTTACACAGATTAGACAGATACAATATAACGTACTTAAGCTGCCGCGCAATAATATGAACATTTAGTACAGGCACTTTAAAAAAACGAATTTTGTGTCCTAAACCTAGATGGAACATGCCATTCAATATGAAAATCTTCACAGTTCATGCAAATATCAATCGAACGTGGTATAACATAAGCTTGTGGCAATATCGTCAATGCCTTGGGCATGCACGCTCTGCAAATATAGCAGTCCGTTGGATATACTTCATCTCCATATGGAATAGACCACGGCCTGAATCCTCCGGGTTTTATGCATCAATTTTTGGAACGGAGTTCCTGATGGCACGGTCATCGTTCTGATTTCAAAAAATAAAAAATCATCATTACACATTTTTTGCAGTGATTTTTGAGGCACTTTCCGATCACCTAGGAAACTGAAACTTCTTTCACACGCTTAACACTTTCATCAATTTTAAGAATTTACCATTTTAACGTTTAAATACCCTTTTTGATATGTATTTAATAAATAATTATTTTTGCCTAATAAATTGTACGAGCAATAAAGTGCAGCTCCGTTAAAACCGAGTGTCCATAAGGAACCTCTCTATTTTTACCGACCTATCTTCCCCGACTGCCTAGTCCAGTGGTCGCAATAACAAAAGTCCCAAGCTTGCAGATTGCGAAATGACACTGTGCTTTTCTTCTGCAATTTCTCAGTATTTAGGTTGGTAGCAATAGGCTCTACCCCTATTACATGGGCCTCAAACGGACGTGAAACGTTTTACAATTCAATTCAATTCATTTATTTATTTCAGACATACAATATCCATAAAATTGTTAGTAATCACATTTAAAATTATGTTAGTAAACAGGTAAAATCATACAGGACACATAAACAGATAAAATCATACAGGACACATACAGACAAATACACACCTTTACCTACAGTCGATTGGTCCATGAACCATTGGTCAACATTATCTTTAAACCATTTACTTTTGATCCAAAGAACTTTTCACCAACGAACGTTTCGCCAACAGAACCCTACTTCATTGAATGCTTAACCAACAGAATGTTTTGACCAATAACACCAAAAGAACAATTTGTCTAGTCGTCCGATTAGCCAAAATTATAATACGACCGTCTAGCGGCAGTATGACTTTATGGGCGGCATGGGAACCGGGCCGTAGGCCGACGAAGGAGGCCGGCGGAGGCCCGGCACTTCGGGGACAGAAGATATTAGTGTTACATATATATGCGAGCGAAGCGAGCGCGCGTTATGGAGTACATGCATGTACGAGTGAGTGACAGTTGGCCAATTGTTCTTTGGGTGAATAGTTATTGGTCAAAACATTCTGTTGGTTAAGCATTCACTGACGTAGGGTTCTGTTGGCGAAACGTTCGTGGGTGAAAAGTTCTTTGGATCAAAAGTTAATGGTTTAAAGATAATGTTGACGAATGGTTCATGGACCATTGGACTGTTGGTAATACGTTACAGACTCGCCTCAAACATAACTAATGAAAATAATGAACGAGGGAACACCTCTGCTTTACCTTAGGGATTACAGGTATCTTGTAGACTGCATGTACCTATGTGCCTAAATAATACTTTTGATTTATTTGTTTGCAACCTATTACATAATCCCACTCTTAATTTATGAATATCATCAATATCGGATAACCTAGATCCAGTGGCCTTTCTCACTAGCAAATTACTAAACCAGTGTCATCATCATCTGCCTAGCATTTTCCCAACTATGTTGCGGTTGGCTAACAGTCTAACAGACAAGAAAAATGGACAAAACTTATCACAGAATGGTACCCTTTAGACGGAAAGAGACATAGAGGAAGACAGGCTAAGAGATGGGAGGATTACGTTAAGAAAATAGCGGGTTCAGCATGAACTCGCACTGCAAAAATGAGAAAAGACTGGAGAGCTTTAGAGGAGGCCTTTGTCGGAAGACAAGTTGTAACCGAACTACCGTTTGCCGATAATCAATAGATATTAAAAATTGGTAATATATTAGTTAAACTCTAGTTAATATTCAAAATGTGTTTTTTAGATAGTCATCATAATCAGCCTATAATGTTCCCACTGCAGGGACTCAGGCCTCCTCTCTAGGAGAGGGATGGGCTATAATCTACCACGCGGGCCTAGTGCGGATTGGTAAATGTCACAAAATGACAATTGTTTCTAATGTTTAGATAGTAGTCACAAGTAAATTAATTTTAGGCACACGAAACTACTCTGTGTAAAACTTGTTAACAACATTAAAGGCTTTTTATTTTTATTTATTTTTATCATCATCATCCACAGCCTGACTACACCCACTTCTTCTTAGCGTGTCGATGGCAAATCTTCACTAAATAAATTTTATCCAATATTCAGCTATGCGAACTCCGCTTGCTGATGCAGTCATAAGATCGTCAAGTGTGCAGGTGTTAGGGCATGCAGCTCTAGATGGAAGGTGGACCATTGTCTATGGAGATAGATAATGAGAGATACGCCACATACAGACTTGAGATCTGAACCGTCCATGAACCATCTGAAGAGATTTTCTTAGCTAGGGCCGACTTGGCTCTCTTTGCTTGTACCAAACTCCGCGTGCACGCATGCAACCGAACGTGAACATGTTTATGTATAGTGGCTGTGTATCTGATCTCCACGACCCAGTAGATGCCATAATACCCCTTGACAAGACGAATGAAAGGAAAAGATAAATTTTTAAAAACCATTGTATTTAATAAAAAATATTTTTATTTCTATGAGAATTTTAGTATTACCACCACAGGAACTTATATAAAAAAATAACATTAACCTAAGAAAAGGCGAAACTAACCTAAAATATCACAATCGAATTAATTCTATGTAGCCGTGATTAATGTCAGTGACTTTACTATAGTAGCAAATATATAAAGAATAAATAATAACAATGTATGGAGAATTGGGAAAATACAAATACAAAGTCATAAATACAATACAGGGTTGGTTAAAGGGTGAGGTTTCTTTGAGGTTTTTGTCCGGAGCCGCGTCTCCAATTTGGAAATAGTGAAAACTAGCGCATCTACCTATGGAAACGCCAGAGTAGCCCGCGAAATTCATACTTACATACACTAACCTGCAAATTAACGTACGACATTTTGAATTTCGCGGGTTAAAAAACAACGGGGTAAAACTTATCATACTAGAAACAGGTTAATCCACAGTCAAACATCTGAAGGATCCAGGCATGCCCATGTATTCCTCATTGAATTTTTGAACATTTCTTTTGGTTTCATCCGAGCAAGCTTTGAACATAGTTTTCACATACTCCATGTGTTCCACTGAACTTAATTCTTGCACCAAATCCGCTGTAAAAAAAAAAGGAAATTATTCCTGTTAATTATAACTGAGTTGAAATATATTTTTATGGTTGAGAATGAAATAGGTTGAAAGAAAGAAAGAAGAAGAAAGAAATAAAATTGTGTTTATTTGGCAAAAATACCTTAAAAGATAACAAAAACGAATTCAAAATTATTAAAACTATTATAATAATGCCAAAAGGGCCTCAGCTCAGCATAATGCCAGATGGCAACACAAAGTGCACCACCTGACGCTGATTTTCAGCTGCTGCCCACGAAAGCCATACGCTCGAAAATATAAAGAAACATATAAAAAAGTCTTAATATTTTGAAAAAAAATAAAAACCTACAGGTTGGACATGAGAGTAGAGGAACACCAAAGAAACGATGGATGGACTGTTGGATGATTTATGGTTAGAAAGGAGGTGACTGCTGAGATGACGATTAATAGAGAAGTATGGAAGTAGGATATGCTGCGCTGACCCCAATAAATTGGGATAAGGACTGGGGGAGAAAAAGGACAGGGATTAAAAGAGAGAGCGCATAAAAAAAAAACAAAAAATCTTGCTCTTATGTCTGGAGACGCCTTTGTACTCGAATAAGATGATATTTTTCAAGCAGATACACTATTTCTATTTTATTTCTCTTATTATTATATATTATTTTATTTCTTTTTTCTATTTTTCAAGTAGATATACTAGAACATGGTATTTGCTATTTTGACGTTTCTTCAGTAAATCGCTGTTGGGAAGCATTTGAATGTAAAATTGACAGTGAAAAATGGAATTGAAAGTAAAAAAAAACAGTGATAGCCTAGAAGTGTGACCATCTCACCAGACTGCCAAGGCATAGGTCTTGAAATTAAACCCAAGAAACCTTTGATTTTTCGAATTCATGTCCGTATTTTATGACTATCACTTCGGTGAAGAAAAATATCTTGAGGAAACCAAACCAGCATGCCTGAGAGATATTTTTGACGTCATGTAAAGCCAACTCAGACACCCACGTGCGGCTAAAAACTGACCATTATAGGCACTAACTACACGAAAAAGATGACTCTAGCACTAGAAAGACCGGTATTCGTGCCTTCCCTAGAAAGATCACGATCGTCATATTGACGTTAGGATATCCTTGTGGGATATCCATTGACCTTGATGTCAAATTATTGAGGATATTTTATAATATCTAAAATATTATAAAAATATGTGCATGGGCCATCTACGAGTACCAGCTCTCACGGAATATATTCGTGCTATTTGGTCCAAAATATCGACACAGTTCCGGAACTAATTAAGATAACAACGAAAGATTATATAGAGGACAAAAAAGCTTGGGATTGAACTGCTCCAATCTGAATTGACATAATACCTATTTTATTTTTACTTTTACAATTTGACATTTTATTTTTATGTATACAAATTGACATTATTTACTTTTTCAAGTATGATATTATTATTTTTTTGATGAATATTTACCTTGTTAAATATTTTTATTTTGTTTTTTATTAATTTTGCGTATTTTTGACATGTTTAAATAGTTTGACATTATTATTTGATATGCTTAATATTTAATTATTTTATATTGTGAATGTGAGGATCATGTGGGTCTTTCTTTAATTTTAACGATTGTCTGGCAGTTTGAGTACTATAAGCGACCCACCCAAATGTCCTTTCTTTGGTACTGTTCGTCGTGACGTTGAGCTCCTTGCGTTATAAGTTGAGCTCCACGATAACTGACAAATGCTTGCACTGACTGGACGGGTCCACTCAAATCTGTGTGGTGCTTTCTTCAAAAGACCATCCCAGACACTAATCTGCATAATCTTCATGTATTTTATTATTTTTATATTGTGAATGTGAGGACCGTGTGGGTTTTTATGTTATTTTAACGATTGTCTGGCAGTTTGAGTACTATAAGCGACCCACCCAAATGTCCTTTCTTTGGTATTGTTCGTCGTGACGTTGAGCTCCTTGAGTTATAAGTCGAGCTCCACGATAACTGACAAATGCTTGCACTGACTGGACGGGTCCACTCAAATCTGTGTGGTGCTTTCTTCAAAAGACCATCTCAGACACTAATTTGCATAGTCTTCATGTGTGTATTATACCAAGATTATGTCTGTACCTTGAACATATTGTAAACCCAAACGATTTTAAAAGAGTGTCCATGAAGTTTCTTGCCATTCTTCTCATGAGACCAACGCTTTGGAATGGGCAACTACAGTACAATCACGAGTTATAATGCCTTGTGACTGGGACTGTAGCTTAGTTTATTTAGCTTCAGTAGTTTACTGCCGCACTCGGAGAGCTTCAGTGGTTGCTTGGGACGTCGCTTGGTAAAGGTTTTTGGCAGTTTTGTCATACAAAAGTATGTCAGGCCTTTGCTGGGTGGCGGCTTGAGTAATCGTTGGATATCTCTGAGTGCTGCAGTTAGTTTAATTCGACTATTCAAAAGTGCTTGTAACGGCCTACTTGAAATAAATGCTTTGACTTTGACTTTGAACGTTATTATATCAATAGGGTGTTTAAAACCACAAAATATTAAAAGTCACAGAGTGTCATGCTGTAACAAGCCGTAACTTTGAAAATATTATCCTTTTTTTAAATGTAAACTCATAAGTAATTATTACTTTTTTATTTTTTATTATCTATAAATATTTTTTTTGTTTGTCAAAAGTTTTTAAAGCATGCATATAACCTTTTTTTTTTTTTTTTTTGGGACAAGCCCGCCACACTATTCCCAAACCACTGTAACTCCTGTTAGCCAGAATCAACAGTGGCGACCACAAGAAAAGCGCCGAGACAATGAAGCTCGACGATTGCATAAAACCTATCACGTTTCATCTTTTTTTGTCTATCGCTTATTTAAATGTTCTCTGTAAATTGAGAGGTCTGGCTCTTGTGATACAGGAACTCCTAGTACAAGAGCCAGGGCTACACTGATGTTTGTGAGTAACAACTTGTCAATAAATATTATTATTATTTTACTTCACAAAATCGTCAATTTGACGACTGTGGTCTTTCTAGTGCTAGAAGTGGGATCAGTGGCCAGTTCTTGCAAGCACATCACAATTTTGGTCGCTTTGTCCCATCTACCGCATGTTATCCATATTAAAACGCCTTGGTTGGTGATCAATAAAAGTTTATGTTGTGACTTACCATGCAATGCTTCCATAGATTTCTGTTTTCCACCGTACTCCAACGGTAGCAGTTCCCTTGGCACTACCTGATATAAGTCTTCCAAATTTCGTTGTACACGTATTCTATTGCCGATCTTCTCGCTAACAAGTTGCTTTACAGTATTTATGATTAATTCTATGGCTTTTGATTCCGTTATCATATGAATGCTCTTCAATCTGGCTCCGTAGCCTTCCTGTAAAAAAGAGGTTTTAAATAGGTCAAGACGTAAACACAGCAAGCTACTCCAGTAGGGTTGGTTAACAATATCCTTTAACAGTCAGTGCCTGGCTTTACCTGATCCCTCGACCCTCATAATTATAACGAAAAAGAGGGCAAGTGTAAGAAGAAGGGTCAGGTAATACTGGGCATAGATATTACTTATTATATTATTTGGTGCCACGGGTTGGGTAATCCTTGTACTAAGTACACCAGATTTTGCTAGGTATACTTAAGTCCCATGTGAATTGGGGTAAGCTTATTATCATAAATTGAACCAATGTGCAAATTCGAGAAAACATACAATAATAAAGGTTGGTCATCCACCCGTGAACTAATTTTGACTATTCGATAATCCTCAAAGCTTTTAGGCAGAGGTGTACCCACAATTTGCACGGTATGTTTAAGTCCCATGTAATAGGGGGCGAGCCTATTGCCGTCAACCGGGCACAAACCCAGACTCCGTGGCTTATGCAGAGAAATTATTTAGGGGAAAACCTAATAACACTTTGACCTAGGAACCGAATTCAGGATCTCAAGCGCTGCAGTCGCGATTGGGACCACTAGATCAGCGAGGCAGTTAGTTCAATAAAATCATCATCATCATTTTAGCCAAAAGACGTCCACTGTTGGACATAGACCTCCCCCAAGTGTCACCACATTAACCGATCCCGTGTGTCTAGCATCCAAAAGACCCCCGCAACCTTCACCAGGTCATCGGTCCACCAAGTGGGAGGCCTTCCAACGCAACGTCTTCCGGTTCGCCACTCCAAAACTTTTCGGCCCCATCGGCCATTCTTTCTGCGAGCAATGTGCCCTGCCTATAAACTAGTTCAATAAAATACTTACGACCAGTATGGTAATAAATTGTTGTAGCTCCACTGTATTTATTTTTGATATAAGATCGAACAAATTCATCTTCCTGCAGTCGTATATGCAAACGAAACCATTGCAATAGTCATTGTTCTTTAAGTATTCAGCGACCTGAAAATAATAATGCTTTTTTTAGATACTCCTAAACGGTAAAGACTTAAATAACATAACATTAGCTTTATGCTAAGAAGAAAATATCAAACAGCTGAATCGATTTTGATTAAACTTCTATGGGTCCGATCTTAAAGCGTACTTTATTATCCTTTCAGAAAAATAAGTTTTTTTTTAATTGGTTCTTATATGACGGATATTATTAGGTAATACACATTTCTAAAGTCGGTTAAAAAACAGGATATGCGCACCTCTCATTGTACGGGATATCTATGTAAAGCGAGGCCATGTTTCACTGAAAATGTATAGTTTTATATGTCACCGTGTGTACCAATAAAACAAATCCTTACTTCTTAAGTAAACTAAAAATAAAATGCGAAAGTAACTCTGTCTGTCTGTCGCGCTTTCACTCCAAAACTAATGATCCGATTTTGAATGAAACTTGATACACAGATAGTCTAGAAAAAGGACATAGGCTACTTTTTAATACGAACAAGTCTAAAAACTAAAACCCGACTACAAACCGCGGTCTTAAAAGTAGAAAACTTTTTGACCGCATTCCTATTCTTATTCTTTATTGCACACATAAAATAACAAATATAAACATAAATTACAAAGCTTATGTACAAAGGCGAGCTTAACCCAGCGAGCTTAAACTATAATATAATATACATATTTGCAATGTCCTCGCCAAGACCTTTCATTTGATACCAAACATGTTATGATTATCTCAATTAAATTTTTTTCGAGGCTAGAATCTGACATTACTTTATATTCCGTCATAACAAAAATGTATTTTATTACCCGGGCTATTCTTACAAATCTATTGACACTTTTTTTTTTTTTTTTTTTTTTTTTTTTTTTTTTTTTTTTTTTTTTTTTTTTTGGTGTGTGGAAAATCATCGAATAACCCCCCCCGCTCTTGGGCAGAGCGAAGGGGAGTGTCAGACTTCTACTGACTAAAAACCAAACCCATGTCCCTTCTTCTTCGCCCTTGTGTCGGAGCCGCGGTAACCTTTCGATATCCACAGCCCCGACGGGCGTCGGCCCTTGCGGGCCCCTCCTTGCTGACATCTCTTTGAGGCGCGCGTGGAACACGTACGCGCCGCCGACACGGTCTGTTGCCGTCATGACGACGGCCGGACGGCGAGCTAGCCCGTTACTCACCGTCCACAGGCCCGCGTCTACGGTGGCCGGAGGTCATCGCGTGACCCCCGACGCCCGGAGCGCCTTCCGCGGCGGCTGGGACGTTGAGAGGTTCTCTCCCTCTCTCGTTCCGCCACCTCCTTCGCTAGCATCACTGCTTCGCAGAAGGAGGCGACGGCGTCCCATTCCTCCTCGCCCCGGACCATGGCTTGCACCAGGGCCGGGCGCGAGAGGTCGCTGCCGCCGATCGCCGCTACGAGAACACGGCGGGGCTCCGCCCAAGCAGGGCACGCCTCCACAGTGTGCTCCACCGTGTCCTCCGGTCGATCCTCGCAGTGGAAGCATCCGGGCGTTTCCTCCCGCCTGATTCGGTACAGGTACCTCCCGAAACACCCGTGTCCGGTGAGGACCTGCGTCAGACGGGGACTTACCGCCACTATCGTGGCGTGCCCTAATCTATTGACACCTCATTTATTAAAATCCGTTCGGTATTTTAGGCGCTACGGTAGAAAATACATATATACTTACATAGACTGCCAAAATCATTACCCTTCCTTTTGGATTTGCCGTAGTCGGGTTAAAAGGGAAGTAATAGGTTGAAAAGGGGGGATGAAAAAAATACTTTTGGTGATAACCGACATCGGTCGCGATAATCAACATCCACGCGGGCGAAGTCGCGGACGAAGCATCAGCTAGTCAAGTTATAGATCATCAACTTACGTTCATACAGTACTGGAAATACTCCATAAAAGTCCCTTGGGTTAATTCTTTTTCGCTGATTTGAACGATTAATATTCTGTGGAAATCCTCAGTTAGTACCGGCAACGGGACCAGTTTCCTGTAAAACATAGTTTAGACGTTTAGACATTGAAGTATCAGAAAAACTCGCATTTTGTTATGACCAGACTGTGGTGATTATAATTAATTAAAATTTATTTATGTAATTTAAGCCTCGTTGGTTTAGTAGTCGCAAGCGCGACTGCTAAGCTTGAGATCCTGGTTTGATTCCCGGGTTGGGCAAAGTGTTATTGGGTTTTTCCATCAAGAATTTATCAGTAACAGCCACGCCTATAATCCCCAAAGGGTAAGGCGGAGGTGTACACACGGCTACACATCAAGCTATACAAAACCAGTTAATCTTGGCCTCACTTTACTAGACCTTTTCGCACAATGAACGATCAGATTATACTGGTTTTGTATAGCTTGATGTGTAGCCGTGTGTACCTAATTATAGTATACCCATATTTAGAAGTGAAAATTATGTTTTTTCCTACTCCTCCGCTATTCTATTCTGATTAATTTCGTTGCGGGATCCAAGACAGTTAAATCGCTTCTCTGGGACTTCGTCGAGCTTCATTGTCTCGGCGCTTTTCTTGTGGTCGCCACTGTTGATTCTGGCTAACAGGAGTTACAGTGGTTTGGGAATAGTGTGGCGGGATTGTACCAAATAAAAAAAAAATACCCAAATTTTGCCAGCTAAACTCCCATGTCGTAGGGGGCGAGCCTATTGCCATTAACCGGACACAAATCCAGACTACGTGCTGCTACTAAGAAATTCCTAACAAAAAAACAAATTTCACTTTGGCTGACCTGGGGATTGAACCCAGGACCTGGACCAGGACAACCTCATACTCAACAGATCACTAATAACACATTAATTCATCATCAACGATTAATGTTCCCACTGCTGGGACACAGACCTCCTCTTTGTGATAGCGAATGGGCTAAAATCTACCACGCCATGCCATTTTTTAGTTTTAGGATATGCCAGTTTCCTCACAATGTTTTCCTTCACCGCATTTGAGAGCCACTGCTCTCAAATGCGGTGCAGTGCGGTGCAGTGCGGTGCGGTGCGGTGCGGCGCATTACTTTGTGTAATTTATTTCATGACCACTGTCATGAAATAAATTACACAAAGTAATGCGCCTGCAAGAGATGGCGTGCTGATCTAGACGCGTACCACGGGGGCTGGTTCGAGGTGGGACAGTAAATTAGTTCTTGGAAGGAGTTGAGGGAGGCCTTTGCCCGCGGCAGTAAGACAGTGCAGGCAAATAAAAAAAAATACGCCTGCCTTGGTTCGAACCCACGAATAACGAGCAGTAAGTCGGGGCCACCGTTGCTCTAAATAATAACACATGACTTACGCTATATTCATCATGTCTTGCATTTCCATTTTGACATCGGTCTTCGAAAAGAACTTCGGTAGCAGTGTCTTCATCGTGCATAAACGGTCTATTTGCTTCTTTGACTTCTCTACGGAACCTTTGCACGATACAAGTGTTCTCTCCAGGTATTCCTTACCTGAAAAAATTGATCAAATCACGATGAGTTTTGACTCTAATTATTATTATTTTGGTATTTTCCCAGTATTTTTCTATAAGAAAGAAAATAGGGCTCAAACAAAGGTCTCCTCTCCTCTAACTCTTTGTAAGGTGGTCTATAACTCACAAAGGTCTAGTGTGCATTTGCAGTTTTGAAAGAAGTAACGACGAAATAATTCATCTTAAGAAAGAAAGAAAAAATATTTATTTGTCGCAGAATTATGAGATACTATCAAAAGCAGTAAACATACAACTAATATTAAAAAATAGGTACAAAAAAAAAAAATTAAGTTCAAAAATCTAAAACCCGACTACTAACAAAATCGCGGTCTTAAAAGTAGAAAACAGGAAAAGAATTCGTGTCTGATATTCTTCATAGTCGCATGCCACTGATACCTGATGCTCCTTTCATTCATGGCGTTCTCATTGATACAGAAGTCTGCTGCTAATTGCCATTAGCAAGGTGGCATGCGACTACGAAGAATATCAGACACGAATTATTTTCTTGTTTTCTACTTAACAATGCTGGTCATTTCCATAAGGTTCCTGAACCCATCATAGAGCCCTTATGATATTCGGGTAGATAAATTAGTGTATGCAACTATACATAAGACCGCGATTTTGTTAGTAGTCGGGTTTTAGATTTTTGAACTTAATTTTTTTATTTGAATTTTATTTTTGTGTGTACTTAAATTATAATATAATACATATTTGTAATGTGCTCGCCAAGACGTTTCATTTGATACCAAATTTGCTATGATTATCTCAATTTAATATTTTTTGAGGTAAGTTTTTGACATTTAAATTCCGTCATTAAAAGAATTTATAAAATTTATATAGCCTATGTCACCCGGGCTATTCTTACGAATCTATTGACACCTAATTTATTAAAATCCATTCAGTAGTTTAGGCGCTACGGTGGAACATACATACATACATAGACTGCCAAAATCATTACCCTTCCTTTTGGCTTCGCCATAGTCGGGTAAAAAGAAAAACAACAGTATAAATGTTTACATAAAAAATGGAACACAAAAAAGAAAAAAATGTTTACAGATTACACGTCATGACTGCGACAAAGAGGTTACCCACTCAGCATGAGCCTTTTCCCAACTATGTTGGGGTCGGCTTCCAGTCTGCTGATTGTAGCTGAATTTTACCAGTAATTTACATCTAGAGCGATTGCGTAACTGGCTTGCTTCCACAAGTATACTGGGTATCACAATACTCCTTGGTGAGACTGGTTGTCAGACTTCTGGGCATTTGACTCCTTAAAGACGAAATAATAGGGATGACGACTGACTAAAAAAATTTGAGGAGGTATGGCATATTTGTTTTTCCATAGTAGTTATTTAGTCGTGTATTTTTCCCTTGACGTACTATAGGGAGGTTGTATGTCACTAACTTTGTAGTACTTGTCAAAGAAAATGTTTTTTGTATTTCAATGACAACCGGGACCAATCGACGGCTTAACGTGTTTTCTGAGGCTTACTCGGTAAGTAATGGATGGTCCGACCTCGGCAAGTAAACCTTCAACTGATTTCCCATTACATACTGCATAGGACAAGTGAAAACGACATACGTCGGACAGAATAAAGTGTCACCATGGTTTTAAACGGAGTTTAAGTCCGTTAATTGTCGGTAATTAGTTAATTACAAACAGTTATGGGTCTTTGCGTAAGCAGAGGTGTACAGTTACGTGTCACAACAACTTCCACCTCCGTTCCCGACCATAAGTTAATAAAATAATCTACTTGTAAGGAACCCTCGGTGTGTGAATCTCACTCGCACTTGGCCGGTATTTATTTTATACAGTTATGCTTGAGTAGAATACGGAATCTCGACGCACAAAGCTTATCATTTAATTTTTCGGTTGTGCATACAAAAACTTAAATATAATGTGTGAAATAGATCCGAGGAGTACCTTTTTTTGTTTCTTTTATTTACTTAATAGACCAGGGTCGATAATTTTTGAAACCAAAAAAAATTACAGTAGGATGAAACCCATTAGAAAAGGAGGGGAATATGATCAAAATGAAAGGAAAAATAAATTACGGTCGATCTGAGGTCGGGAAGTGGGGGTGGGGGGAGTTTTAAGGGGGGGAAAGCGGTTTATCTCGATTTCCGGCAAAACTACAAGTCCTATGGAAAAAAATGAAACGGCAAAGTTGTAGAGAATAAAAAGATCTACAACTTTGATTTTAACACTTTTTTCACATAACCTCAAAATTTAGGTGAAAAATTCAAAAAACAAAGTTTTTGGTTTTTTATTTATATCTTTTTCAAAAAAAAATGTTTTTCTACGAAATTTGGTGAAAACTTACCTTATTATGTCCCAAATACACTGTAATTTATTTGATTTAAAATATTTATTTTTTCGGCTTATTTTAACTTAATATCAAAAAAGCACCCTAATTTTCAATCGAAAATTCTGACGTCAAAATATCAGCTTTTTTTTTAAAGTCGGTAGGCGTTGTGTTCCTTATAATCTCTACTTTCTGATGATGTATAAAAAATATACATTGCAATGGTAAATTTTCTCAGAAAATGCAAAATCAGCTGCTGCGAAATAATACCCACACCAAATAATAAGGCCTAGACAAGAAATTATAAGCGTATTTATTGCTGTTTTATGCCTATTTAT
The DNA here is from genome assembly GCA_949775195.1 of Diarsia dahlii. Classification (NCBI taxonomy): domain Eukaryota; kingdom Metazoa; phylum Arthropoda; class Insecta; order Lepidoptera; family Noctuidae; genus Diarsia; species Diarsia dahlii. Next base: position 3,899,016 of record OX459210.1, on the reverse strand, counting down.
TGTTATTTTAACCCTTAAATTGGCAAATGAAATTATTTCTAAAATTTAATGTTTTTTTGTTATTTCCTGGTTTATTATGATACCAGAAGACTGAAAAAAATTGTGAAAAAAATCTGAATATTACAGTTTTCGCGAAATTCGACGTACTACCGGGAGTACATTGCCAACTATAGTGTGAAATATGTTTTCTTTCTTGTATTTGTACTACATGGAGCAAAAAGTGAAGATTGAAAGCTACTTGCGTTTAGATCTATAGATCGGCACAGGTGAAGATTCCAATGTGCTATGGAACTGGTGACAGTAGAAGTTCTACAGATGGAGTAGATAATGGTTGAATTTAATTCCATGTTGGCATGGCATTATAATATTGATGGATGAATACGGAAAAACCTCTTGAAGCATTGGTGTAAGGAGTACGTTACAACGTTGTATGTGTATTTGACTTTGAAAGACTGAACATTCATAGTGGGTGAGAATTAAGCTTGGTAGAGGAAGTGTGATTCATCATCAAAACAAGAACTGTCATCGGATCATGCATTTTCTTTCGGGATCAAAGCTTGAATTTATATGATTGTGTCAGGTTCAAGTGCTGCAGGAAAAGAGAAAATAACATGCTATACGACATAAAATCGATATCATTATATATCAAAAACAAACAAAAAGACCCCTTTTGTATTTCTTTGTATACTTGGCAATGTACTTTGTGTATACCGAAGTCTATTTTGCGCGTACTTGGCAACGGTATTCAGGGAGTACACACAAAGTTTCAAATTCATAAAATTGCAATTACGTAATTTACTCATAAAATAATGGACGATTGATGTTGTTTATAATGTCCCTGTGCAATGTAAAGCCTAATAACCACAAGTCCTAACCAAAAAAGCGCAGAAAATCTTAAAAAGGTTTCATGTGACACTGAGACGTCAGACCGCTTCGAAGATATTTTGAATTTGACGGATAATTATTGATTTTATCACATCCTAATATTTTATCTACTAAAATACACAATTATTGCAAGCTAAAAATGATAATAACAGGTATTTTTTTTTAGATTACTACCTCAATTGATGTTTTCAAAGTGTATGTCTTTGGTGGAGTACTCTGCCAATTTAAGGGTTAAGATAATTTATATATCGTGGAGACCTACGGAAAATTTTGGCCCACCAAAAGGTATTTCACAGAGAAGTGGGGAAGGGGCTAGGAGGGTTTGGCCCTTACTACCTGTTATTTCGTGGCAGCTGATTTTGCATTTTCTGAGAAAATTTACCTTTGCAATGTATATTTTTTATACATCATCAAAAAGTATAGATTATGATGAACACAACGCCCACCGACTTTTAAAAAAAAGCTGATATTTTGACGTCAGAATTTTCGATTGAAAATTAGGGTGCTTTTTTGATATTAAGTTAAAATAAGCCGAAAAAATAAATATTTTAAATCAAATAAATTACAGTGTATTTGGGACATAATAAGGTAAGTCTTTATCAAATTTCGTAGAAAAAAATTTTTTTTTTGAAAAAGATATAAATAAAAAACCAAAAACTTGGTTTTTTGAATTTTTCACCTAAATTTTGAGGTTATGTGAAAAAAGTGTTAAAATCAAAGTTGTAGATCTTTTTATGTTCTACAACTTTGCCATTACATTTTTTTCCATAGGACTTGTAGTTTTGCCGGAAATCGAGATAAACCGCTTTCCCCCCTCAAAAACCCCCCCACCCCCACTTCCCGACCTCAGATCGACCGTAATTTATTTGTCCTTAAATTTTTGTTATATTCTCTACTTTTTCCATTGGGTTTCATCCTACTGTAATTTTTTTTAATTTTTTACCATTTTTGAAGGCTTCGGCACTGGTCTATAACACTATCAGCGAATTAAAAATTATGCAATACCTATTTTTAAGTTGCATAGCTTCTATCGCGGGCCTTGAGCGTGGAGAGCGAATCCAGAAATTCCCTAACGAAAATATTCAAGATTCAGTATTCAACCAGGTTGCTATGGTTACGGAAAATAACAAGGTCGTCAACTGAGGTTGTAAAATTAAATAATTTATAACTATATCCTCACGTGTAAAGGTATAAAGTTTTCCTTTCTGTTTTGTCTCTCTGCTTTCTCCTTCTAAAATATTCTTACTCGTATAATTTGTGTACAAAGTGTTATTTGTGTACAAAGTGTTATTTGTGTACAAAGTGTTATTTGTGTACAAAGTGGTGTTTGTGTACAAAGTGTTATTTGTGTACAAAGTGTTTTAAATATGAATAAACAAAATGCATTTATTAATGAAGAAAGTCACGAAAAAATAGTGAAAGAAAATGAGTGAGTACTCTATAAACATTCATTTTATTATTAGTACGCATATCATAAGTTTTATTAGTTTTTGCATTACTATTCTGCGAATCGGTCTAAAACGATTCGTTTTCTTCTAAAATATCTAAAATAAAATAAATAATTTTCCTTTGATAATTTTCATATTTTTCAATGTTATGACACTTACGTCAGGCTGTCAATACTTTTTCTTTTAAATTTTCTGTCATAGAGTTTCTTACTAGCTTAGTCTATGAAAGTTAGTTTTGATTTATATAATGTACATCGCGCGAAATTCGAAGATCAAACTTAATATCGTTATTTTTGTTCAAATTTTTTGAATTAATACTTATTTTGGTGTGTAATTACACTTTTAATACCTAATTATTTATACCTATTATTTATACCTAGATATTTTCTTTTTATAGAGAAGAAAAGCATAAATAGCTAAAAAAAGAGCAAAAAAAAAAAGAAATGAATATAACAGGGCATATTATATCAGCGTCAGATTTTTTTTTTTTATTTTGATTTTGTATTGTAAGATAATAAAAATATTTTGAACATAACTTCTCATTTATTTAATAAAAGAAAAAAAATGTTTTCTTATCGGTCACCACGCTCAAAAAGTGTAACTTGAATTAATATCAAAGACAAAAAAAAAACAAAGGAAAAAAATACTGCAATAAAATGAATAAATAATTATAATTGCATAAGTTGATAAAAAATGCTATGCAATAGCTTTACCGCGGCAGTCTCCGAGTGCCACATCAACTTTTTTTTAATGGTTGAGCGTCGGTACGTTTTTGACAATTGTAGAGGACAGTGACCTCACATCAAACCTTTTGACGCAACTTTATTAATAGTGTAAAATATGTTTATCTCCTAAAGTGTTCTCGCTGCTAAAGTGAAAAGTTATGTGAATTTGAATCCCTCGCCACACTCAGGATTCAAAATCAGCACTCGCAGCAAAAAACGACTTTGCTCTCTTGTTGCACAAATAACTATTTTGTTTTGTTGTATGCTTGGTCAAATCTAGCAAACCGTTTGAGTATAATTGGGTTTAAACTATATTTGAGTTATTTGATCATCCCGCGTAAATACCGCATTTACCGGGATTAAAATTATCATATTCATCCAGAATATAAACTATCTGCATACCGTATTTCATTAAAATCCGTTAAGCCCTTTCAGTGTGAAGAAGTTACAAAAATACGAGTACACACATATAAACTTTCGCCTTTATGATATTACTAGAGATCAACCCGGCTTCACACGGATGCAGTATAGCTACTGCATGTAAACCTTCTTCTTGAATCACTATATCCATTGTTGAAAACTGCATTAAAATCCGTTGCGTAGTTTAAAAGATCTAAGCGTACAAACAGCGGAAGCAACTTTGTCTTATACTATACTAGATGATGCCCGCGGCTTCGCCCGCGTGGATGTCGGTTATAACGACTAAATTATATACCTTCCTCGAGAACCACTCCATCCATTAGTGAAAACAATACGAAAATCGGTGCAGTAATTTTTGAGTTTATCGCGAATAGACAGATAGACGCGGCGGAGGACTTTGTTTTATAATAATGTAGTGACAAGGATAATGTGTGGTAAATCGGACCATGACACAATAATTATTAAATTACATACGAACATTACCTACTACACGTCTTTAAAATGGAGTCTCGAGAAAAATTCTCAAGTCCTCCACCAACAAGTTTTATTGCACAACTTTAGGTAGACTATTATTGTGTCGCAATTAACATCTAGATTTCAAGTATGTTGGCTATATTATATTCAAGTTGTTTCAATATTCATGTGATATTTCTAATAGCATAATTGATTTGAAATAGATTCAATTGCGTAAGAAAGGTAAGGTTTTTAATTTTTTAAATCTTGTGACTTACCTAGTGTCACGTTTCATGATGCTAGTAGGCTAGCCACTAACTAACTAACGCCCAAATACTCAAACGTCACTCAATTATAAGTTGCACTTAAATCTCGTGCTGTCTTTGTTACTTTAACGCAGAGTGACAGAGATAGCAGGAGTTTTGAGGGATACTTATAATTGAGTGACGTTTGAGTATTTGGGCGCTAGTGTCACTGATTATTATGCTGTATATATAGGTACTCATAAAGTTTTTCATTGTTTTTATAATTATTTTATATCATAAGTTAGTTTTAAAACCGAGCTATAGCATTAGGTGAACACCAATCAACGATCATCTAACTTAGTATTACATGCCGTCGAGCAATAGCTCTCAGATATGCTAATTTACTCACGATATTTACCTTTACCGAAGCAAGTGCTAGTTTTACAATACACAGGTGAATCCGAAAACTCAGAGGCTCAAACTCAAACATAGGTATTCAAATCTATGACTTAAAAGTCCGACGGTCGCACAATAGGGTAGTTGACAAAAAAAAAACTAATTAGTCCGTCAGATAGATTTCCAAAAAATATTGAACACGTATTTTTTCTTTTTTCACGTAAACAAAAAATTAAGATGATACAGTGCTTCGAAAAGTCGTGAAACGTCACAGGTTGGTCTGGATTGGTCCATTTTTATCAGACTATGACGTCAAAATACCCCTCTCCATGGTCTTTGACAAGCTTTATTTTCGTCAATTTTTATTAATTTTATAAAACAAAAAACACGTATCCAATATTTTTCGATAATCTAACTGACGAACTAAAACAGAATCGTGTTTTTTTAGTCAGTCAACTACCCTATTAAGCTATCACTGTAACATTTTTGTGTATTTTATTGAAAAAGAATTTAATGTTTTAAATTTCGTAAACACAAAACTCAAAATGCAAATATTATATAATAACCATCTTTTCATCCCCACAATAATTGTGAACCCATTCAGCTATAATGCACTCCTTCGGCAAACCTAGGTTTCAATTAATGCATTATTTTATTAATTGTTCGTTTATGCTCAGTTTTTCTGGTTATCGAACCTTTTCGAGAATACCTAGTTACGGAATCCAAGAAATGCATAATAATATTATAGTATAGCTGAATATTAATGAACACACAAAGGTCATATGATTGCCAAAATTAGAGAAAAACAGTACTAAAAAAAATAACATCTATTCAAATATTGATCTAATAATAGAAAAACATTTGGATTATCTAGATGACCAAGCTTTGCTCAATTTTTGTTAATATTTTCTAAAAAACCCCGAATTTCATGAAAATCGTTGTAGCCGATTCAGATAATCTATACTTCTATACTAATATTATAAAGAGGTAAAGTTTGTGTATTTGTATATTTGTTAAATTGTAAGGGGTAATCTCGGGATCTACTGAACCGGTTTTAAAAATTCTTTCACCAATAGAAAGCCACATTATTGCTGAGTGTCATAGGTTATATAAAAAACCGAAAAATAAAAAGGCTTTTACGTGGTAGTCCGTTTTTCAAAGTGAATCGGAGAAAAAACGGTCGAATGAAAGCGTTTCTTACGAACGCTGGCCCAACGAAGTGGGCACGGGTCAGCTAGTATTATTTAAACAAGAATTGCTTGTTCAAAGGTGTTAGATGAGATAGAAGAAAATAAGGCTTATCTTACAATATTAAACGTGAATGCAAAGTTTCGTATGTAGTGTAAATTAATGTAGTTTCAATCGTTTAGGGAGAACTGATTTGAAATTCCGTAGTATTATTAGACCAGGCTAATTGAATAAAAGCTCGTAAAGTAATCCTTTTTTATTTTTTTCTTTTTTGGTTTCGTCGCTAAAATGAAATAAAAATATACTTACAAAACAAGAATATAAAACGAGCAGGTTTGAATTAATCAGAAATAACAGGTTCCGTTGCATATACGTCAAATAAATTAAGTTAACATTTTTTTTTTATGATAAGTTGGACATATTTAAACTTTTTGTTGTAAAAAATACCGGCCAATAATAAAATTGTGAATCAGACCTAGACATACCAAATAATATTAGGTCACCCTAATAATAATTATTACAAACCACCACGTCACTTTTGGTCCATAGAAGCCACAATATTGCAACTGTACCGAGTGCCAACAGTCTTGAGATTAAATTATACCGTTAGGCAAATTATTACCAAAGTGTTTTTTTTATGTTTTCCATCACCAGAATAACATTTCGAAGATATTTGTTGAACCCTATTATAATAAAAAAAGCGAACAGACTGCTCTTTTTTTTGCAAAAAACTTTTAAATATCATGATTCAATTTAACCGAGGACATGTCAACAAAGACCAAGATGAAAAATAACTAAAATATTGAACCGGTTCATGAATGACGTACTTATGGCCTATCATATTACAATACACCTCCTCCTTTTTGAAGTCGGTTATTATTATTATAGCCAGCCTATGTTGTCCCACTGCTGAGCAAAGGCCTCTCTCCATTTCTTCCAACGGTCACGATTCTGTGCAACGTCTCTCCAATTCTCAAGGAAGACACCCAATTCGTGCCGCCATCTCCTTCGTGGTCTGCCAAGACCTCGTGTAACTATTTCAGGGCACTAATCCTGAGCTTTACGGGCCCACAGCTCCTTCAGCATGCGACAGACATGTCCTGCCTAGTCCCATTTAAGTATGGCAGCCTCTTGAGCCACGTCAACAATTTGCGGTTAATAAATAAAGTCGGTTAATAAATAAATAAAGATTAACCAAAAGAAGACACTCAAATTCATCAAGTTACTAAAATACGAATCGTCTATCTTTACAGTTTACTTAGTGTCTAACCTAGTGTTAGAGTTACTATACCGTCGCAGACCTTTGACTTGGCTTTACATACCGTCGAGAAATACCTCATAGGCATGCTAGTTTCCTCACGATATTTTCCTTCCTCAAAGCAAAGTGTTATTAATGCAATCCGTAAAATCAGAGTTGCGTGTCTTGGTTTCAAAATCAAAATAACATAGGCCTACATAGGCACTTCTTTGTCTTTGCGTGTCAATAAAAATTTAAATTGAATCGGCCCAAAATTTGGCAAAGAGTATAGCATTTTCAGTAGCCTCCATCAGCTTCTGTGATGTGCAAGTAACAGGACAGGCTGGACAGTTGGACACGATATCAAGTGCCATATAGTTTGTGGGGCACGACCACATTTACACTCCAGAGCAGAGTAAAACGCACTTGTAAAACGTCGACAAATAAATGCACGGTTCGGGTTTTCTTATAGGGAGATGAATCAGCAAGAAACTCTTTTAAAATGGTCACTCTTTTAAAATGTTCGAACTTATCGAACACGAGACCTATCACTTGGCAATTCGAGTGTTACACAAATGGACCATCTCTGCTAAAAATACGAATATATAATTATCGCAATCGTCTTGAGTTTTCTGTTACAAAGATTTTTTTATTGCGTATGCCTGTCAGACCACTATCTCTTCTGTTGCAATGTCATGGAATAAGGTTGTTTATGAGTTGCGATAAATTGCAAAACATTGTTTGATTGGTTAGAACTAAAATGCTCTTGGTATAAACATGGGGTATAGAAAATTGGGTAAACATTTAACATCTTTTTGCCGGCTTCCAATAAAAAAAACTACTATACACTATACTACCGTGGGTACCATGGGTACTTTAATAGTGGGTGTTCTATTAGAAACACCTCTGCCTAACCCTTTAGGTATTACAGGCGTGATGTTATGTTATGATATTATTATGTTCCAAAAAATATACCTGCTAATAACTTTATTTCCAAAAGCCGATTTTATCTGTCAGAATTATCGGTTTTCTGAAGATGAGGGGTTAGCATTTATTATACAATGTATATATTTTTTCTTTAAAAACGATTTTGCCCAGCAGTGGGAAAGGAAAGGCTTTATAAAAATAAAATGAAAATTATTTAATTTAATTAATCTGATTTTTTATAAGTAAAATTTATGAGTAGGTACTTACTAAAATCCTTCTTTACGAGATGATCCTGTTTCTTAATCCATGCCCGCAAAATGGCTACAGCTTGTTCAATCATCCTTGGTTCCAAATTATTGATCTTCCTTATATCGTGCAAGGCATTAGGGGGTATTTGTAAAACAGCGTTACTTTTTATAATTTCCATGATTTTACAATTTATTATTTTGTATTATTGATTTTACAATTTATTATTTTTTATTATTGATTTTACAATTCAATTTTTATTTTCAATTATCTTCGAAAAAAAATAAATTTTATTATCTAATTGATTTGAATGATCGATCAATTTATTTGTTAGTAGCACTTTTATAATATTGGCTTATAATATAAAAAGGTGTTAACTATCATAGAGGCAGAATTATCACTGGACATGCCGGATAAACAAGCTATACTTATAACCTATCAAGTTCTATTACAACACATTTTGCGATATGTAAAGTCGACGATGATATTACGAAACGGTGCCGTGGGTTCTTTGGATTAGATGTAGGTACTGCTTACCGATGAAGAGCAGCGGTGCCTCCCACAATTGTACGATTTTTAACAAAAAAAAAAAATATAATCACAAAAATAACTACACAGGGGAAAGTTCGGTTTTGTCCTTACAAAACCGAACTTTCCCCTGTGTAGTTATTGAATATGATATAGTTGTTTTGACTGAGTGCTGGTTATCGTGCTGCCTTATGGTACCAAGGTTAAACGGTTATTGCTCTTAGACATCGAAGAAATTGTCTAATCAAAATGACGGAGTATCAGTGTATGTTAGGACTGGTCTGAGTGTTGTAGTTGACGAACCACACTGCCTAGATTGCAATAAGGGATCGGACTGGGTCAAAATAATATAATTCTGTTTAGTCCGTAAGTTAGATTATCGAAAAATATTGAATACGTGTTTTTTATTTTATCAAATCAATAAAAAATGACGAAGATAAAACGCGTCAAAGATCTTGGAGTGGGGCTTGAAACGTCACTTGTGTCGTCAAAATGTACTAGCATATGACGTCACACGAGTTTTCGAAGCACTGTATCGTCTTCATTTTAAGTTTACGTGAAAAAAGACTATATACGTGTCCAATAATTTTTGGAAATCTATAATACCTGACGGACTAATTAGTTTTTTTTTGTCCGATCCCCTATTGTCTCATCATTAAGATTGGTACTGAAACGGCAATTCTGGCTATTTATAGATCTCCATCACACAAAAACTTAAATAATTTCCTCCAAACACTCGACGATATTTTATCTAAACTATCTTCTTTTAAAAATGTCACCATTATAGGAGATATTAACATTAACATTTGCCCCGGTCAAGATTGTGGAGCACAAATGGAGTACCTTAATTTGTGCTCATATCATGGCCTTTTACCAGCACATACGCTACCTACTAGACACGGCAAGGCATGCCTTGATCACGTGATTTTAAAAACAAAAATTCCAGCTCTCACCCTTTAAAGGAAGAATAAAAAGAGAAAAAAAATATTATTATTATTTTAATACTATTCAACGGCACACATGATTCGGTTGCTTTTCTTTTGTTTAGCTTCTTCTGTCCAACTACTGGGGAAGCTACTATAGATTTACCCCTTCTTTCCAACTCACCGGGTGTTTTGAACGATCAAATCGTCATGTTAACTTTTCTTAGGCATGCCTCGGTGACGACGACTGTCATTTTGCAATAAAAAAAATCCTGAAGACTGCTAATAAATTCTACTTCGTGTATACAATAATTATGTTATAAAATCCTATTCGATCCGAAAGAGGCATATACCTACCAATGGCATTACCAAATAAAATAAAAAAGCATAAAATATGCATGCAAATAAAATAGGTACTAATGTATTTTATTTAAAATACATGGACACCAATTGTTATTTATAGAACAAGCAACATTTACGTGGCTTGTTCGAAATAGAAGTTTTTTATGTTTTTTTACTACCCGTGAAGAGACCGGAGTCAATTTCCAATTTTTTTTGTATGTGTTGGGACTGCTCTTGACCGCAATCTTGTCCTAAAGGCAGAGATAAGGTCGACTTTGAAACGAGATAACCCAGAAGAAGCCTATTTACTCGCGACTTAAATAGATTAGGGTTATATGAACTCGGGAAAACTGACGCAGGCAGGGAGTTCCACTCTTTAGCTGTGCGCATAATAAAAGATGCAGCAAAGCGGTTTGTACGCACGTGTGGATCCTTGGCAAGGTATGGGTGATACAGATGCAGTTTGAGCTTTCGACTCAATGTAAGCGCCGAAGCTCAGATTCGCACTCAACTTGAAGACAAGACTATTTTTTTTAATTTTCCTTTGGGTTTTTAATTGTTTTATTTTGAATTTGAGTAAATAATGACATGACGTCTGACGAGGGAAACTGGAAGAAGAAAACGTGTTGCGCCGACCCCAAAATCCAATGAATAGAACAAAGGCAGCTGAAAATGATCATCATCATTTCAGCCGAAAGACGTCCACTGCTGGACATAGGCCTCCCCTAAGTGTAATTTTTGCTTAGGGGGGGTTTGCCATAATCGCCACGCTTAGCAGGCGGGTTGGCGATCGCAGTACGGTCGATACAAAAAGCACAGAGAACGCTGCTGCCCATTCTCTGGTACATCCCTTAGTCGCCTCTTACGACACCCACGGGAAGATATGGGATGGCGCTATTCTTTGCGTCCGACACCATACGGAACCGAACTGAAAATGATGGTAATTTTTTATACTTATTATTATCCAAAAAGGAAATATAATAAATAAACTGTACCTAGTCTCGATACCTAATAAAACCTTTGATAGTAGATACTGTCATATTGGGATTCGCACGTTGGTAAAACTGAAACATCATTAAATATGTTATTATATTCAATTTTAAGATTAATAATATTAACAAACCATAATATCACTATGAAGGTTATTGTCTGAGTGACAACATCGCCGTGATAGCGAATGCCAGTCTGTACTCGTAATGGTCACAATGCTGTCATCAGCAAACAGTGACATAGGGTGACTTGTTACTTTCGAGGGATCATTGATGTATAGTATAAACAGTGGTGACTCTAAGACGCTGACCTGGGGTACACCATAGGAAACTGTGCGATGACTACTAGACTTATAGCTTTTTTTTTTTTGGTTGGTGGTAAATCATCAAATGACCCCCTGCTCTTGGGCAGAGCGAAGGGGAGTGTCAGACTTCTACTGACTAAAAACCGAATCCATGTTCCTTCTTTGCCCTTGTGCCGAGGCCACGTCATCTCGTTCTAAAATCCGCGGCCCCGGCGGACTAGACTTATAGCTTCGTTGACATTTAGTTTTGGTATCTACCTCAGTTAATTCAACGTACTGTTTCCTGTTTCGGTCAAATTAGTTGCATTTGGAACTCTGTAGATTCAGATTACAATGGTACCAGTTTATGTTAATTTATTTTATTTATTTTATTACATCATTCGAATGTGCCACTTATTGCTGCACTATATTTCGAACTACAGGAATTTCTTTCCAGTTGTGTTAATTTTTTATCAAGATACATCTCCTCTTTTTGTATCTTTCTTGCTAAAACAAATAGCTAGACTATAGTTCAGGATTGAGAGATACTGCCCAATGCTCATAACTACGTATTAAAAAAAGTTCCGTTGTGCAAACAACATCAGTATAATAATATTATAAACATACCATTTTTGGCCATTTTAGAAGTCCTGCAATGTTTTGGTGAAGTATGTTTATATAGGTATCATAGAAAAAACTGTGTGTCCAACGTTTGACGATCGGGTATTATGTCATCGTCTGACATGAATAAGTTTGATTTCTCAATACCGTCAATTCGTTAACATCTTTGAAAATAAAATTCGTCTGCATTCCATGATTATTTACTAGAAAACATAGATTTTTATTCGAGTATAATGTCAATATTCAGTAAGTTATTTAAATGCTCTACTCTCCAATAATACATTTATTTCTTTGGTAACTACAGCTATATTCGGTGTGCAAACAATGATGTTTGTAAAGTAGCTCGTAAGTCAATAGTCAGTTGGAGGTAGTCACATGTAGTCTTAACATCTTCCTCTGTAATAGAATTATTCGGAAGTCTTTCATTGTAAGCGTTTCTAATTTAGTATCGTTGCGTGAACCAGTTGTTGTGTATTGCAGAGTATCTTTATGTAATTACATTATAATAGACTTTTTATGTTTTTTAACTGGGCTGTGGTTTTGTGAATAATCTATTCACAAAATAAGTTTTGTGAATAGATTATTTTTCTAAGCAAGTCTAAGTTTGTTTGATTAAGGTTGCTATTTTCTCAAGAAAGAGACTCAATTTCCTGATGCGCTCTATTTAAATACAAGCTTGTCAATTTGTTCCTTTAGCTTTGTAATTTGTTTTTGTTTTGCATCTCATCTCATCATTCATGTCATCATTGGATAAGTCAAGGCTGGAAACAGTATCTTCGATTGTACTATTATCGCTGTTTCTTGCTAGTGAACAACTTGAATACTCATGTTTGAAATGGAGTCGTTTACCACTGCTGACAGAAAATAAATTTGTAAAATCGGAAGGTATCAACTCGAGCCCTCGCCCGAGTTTCACACTCGCCAGTTGATGAACAAGCCTTTTACTAATTACCAGGTGGAGACAGAGGTAAGTTTCCGTTCTTACCGGTAAGTATGTCATAACCAGTAGGGTACTGGTTATGACATACTTATTTCAAAGGAAAGGTTACGATTAATAGGTGTATGAGTCATCACATAACATCACGCCTACAAAGACCCACATTGCCAATGAAGCTGGCAGACTTACCACTTATTCAAAACAGATTTATTGTTAGTTGCAGTTTTACCCGACTAAGCATGGTCGGTAATATTTATTTCATTTAGTTAATGTATCTGAGTGGCACAGTTATATAACACACCAACACAAGTAACATTGTGGCAATCTTTAACAAGCCATTTACAAGCCTCCACAGTTAGCAATTAAGTAATGCTTTACCAAGCGATTATGCTTAGTTGATTGATCTATTTTAATCATCAATTTTAATAGTAGTTCTCACGCTTGCAATTACTGCATATGTAGGTACATAATTTAATAATAACCTTATAATATATAATATAATATGGGATTACCCACCAGCAAGTTGCTTTCAGGGTCAGCAACTTCCTTACCTTGTGGTATCAGAAGTGTCATACTGTACAATAGAGTACAGTAAACACCCGACCCAGTTCTCGATGATGGTATTATCACGTTGCATAGGGATCGATCTATCGTCACTGACAGAACTATTGTTGCCAATAAGCCTGACATTGTGATGATAGATCGATTGGAGCGTCGTGAGCCAGATCTAGCTTATTGACAACAATGGTCCTGTCAGTGACTGTCGGGAGCATACTTGTGGTGTGCCACTTTTCATTCCACGAGGTTGTACTTCAAAGCAAGTTGCTGGTAGTGCGAGTTAGAAGTACCTTGAACATATTGTAAACCCAAACGATTTTAAAAGAGTGTCCATGAAGTTTCTTGCCATTTTTCTCATGAGACCAACGCTTTGGAATGGGCAACTACAGTACACTCACGAGTTATTATGCCTTGTGACTGGGACTGTAGCTTAGTTTACTTAGCTTCATTAATTTAGTAGTTTACTGCCGCACTCGGAGAGCTTCAGTGGTTGCTTGGGCCGTCGCTTGGTAAAGGTTTTTGACAGTTTTGTCATACAAAAGTATGTCAGGCCTTTGCTGGGTGGCGGCTTGAGTAATCGATGGATATCTCTGAGTGTCGCAGTTAGTTTAATTCGACTATTCAAAAGTGCCTGTAACTGGCCTACTTGAAATAAATGTTTCTGATTTTGTTTTTTTTTTTTATTTTGAAGTGGAATCAAGCGCATTGTTCGTACATTCATACGAGATTTTAAATGTGTAAACTGTCTCGTGAATTTATTTTGTATTCCGTCTAATCTGAAAGTAGAGACCCTACCTCTAACTCGGATCCAAAACCAGGAGGAATCAAAGATCTTACAAAAACACCCATTAAAAAAATATAAATAATAATTATATGATCTAAAACAGATTCGAAGTGTGCAAGTGATGTGACAGATAAAGTGTGATAAATCTGAGTATCATTTATCTCGATAATACGCATACTTTCTACCTAAGACACGGTTATCAAGAAATATACATTATCTAGCTTTGATTTAAAGTATCTAGTAAGATTTAAATTAATAACCATTACCTCTGCTCTCAAAAACAGTAAAGGAAAACATCGTGAGGAAACCGACATGTCCTAGAGCCAAAAAATGCGATGACTTGTGACCTCTACCCATCCGTACTGGGAGCCCACTCCCTCTAAAAAAGAGGAGGCTTTGGAGACCATTAGTGGGAACATGAATAAGCTGATGATGATGATGATGATGAATAAATAATAATAATTTTGCTTTGACTTGTTGTTCATGGTGCTGAACATATCGCCATGGGCTCGATTCCCAGGTCGGGCAAAGTTGAATTATAAAGAAGTAAAAAGATGCATAATTTTCAACATTCGAATTGCTTTTATTAATATTTTTTTTTTTGCAGAATAGACTTCTGAACTTTGTACTTACTTTTATACAGGGTGTTAGGTTAAACGAGGGACATATTGAAGGAACCTTCAGTATTCGATTCTCGTCCGAAATATGTAAAAAAACCATTACCTTAATTTGTGACGTAATTGTCCCGCGGCCCCCACACATTCTCCAGATCTCAATTTATTAGACGTTTCTTTTTCGCCATTGTCTTACGTTATTTTCAAAATATGAAGTGAAAAAGCATAATTAAGAATTTTGAAAAAACCCACGACTGTTAAAAATTAATTGAAAAAAGGATAAAATAACATAAAACACCCACCTTAAAAAATCCCAAGAATGTCCGTCGGGGGCTGCCATTAAATTAACTAGTTTTGCAATGTTCAGATCCCGACGGACATTCTTGGGTTTTTTTAAGGTGGGTGTTTTATGTTATTTTATACTTTTTTCAATTAATTTTTAACAGTCGTGGGCTTTTTTAAATTTTGCTTTTTATTTTAAACTTTTTTTAAACTTTTTACTTTCATTTTTATTTTTTTATCTAAGAATATGCACCAATCAAACTTAAACCCATAACTGAAAACTGAATCAAAATAGGACTTGTAGTTTTGGAGAAAAATGGCAACTTTGATTTGCACAAATATTGTTTGCTGCAGCGCCCCCTGGTGAGTTGTCACCGTAACACCTATCTAAGAACTTGCACTAATCAAACCCAAACACATAACTGAAAACTGAATCAAAATCGGACTTGTAGTTTTGGAGAAAAATGGCAACTTTGATTTACACAAAAAATGTTTGCTGCAGCGCCCCCTGGTGAGTTGTCACCGTAACACCTATCTAAAAACATGCACCAATCAAACCCGAATCCATAACTGAAAACTGCATCAAAATCGGACTAGTGGTTTTGGCGAAAAATGGCAACATGTATTTGCACAAACACAAACAAACAAACAAACAACCCTCTCACCCCAAACGCATATACCGTCTCCGTTCCGTCATGGGTAAAAATTGATTATACCTAAATCATTGACCCGCGCGCACATTTTCGGTGATAAACGCAAGGGTGGCGAGACTTTTCCGAAATATTTGGTATGGTTCTGTCAGTTATTTATCAGTGTTTCTTTTTTGTTTATATTTTTATTAGTATCATGTAAGCATGCCCTATTGCGGGTTTCAATATGTCCCTCGTTTAAAATTAGGTACATACTGTATTACTGTACTACTGGGTTGTGCAAGTCAGATAGGCAGTCGCTCCATGTAAAATACTGGTATTCAGCTGCATCCAGTTAGACTGGAAGCCGACCCCAATATAGTTGGGAAAAGGCTAGGCTGATGATGAACTTCTGGGGGCTGATGGACAAAAATAAAACAGCAGCACTCAGATTTTGTTTACATAAATTTAATTATGAAAAATCCCATTTCACACAAAAAAAAAACAAAATATTACACCTATTTTTATGGCCTACCTTCGTGTATACTAGATTGATAATATACTAGCTGACCCACGCAACTTCGTCTGCGTCACATAAATATAGCTTATAACCTTTCTCGATATCGACTATCCGACATAAAAAGCTAAATCGTAACAAACAAAAAATCTTATCTTTCCTCTTTATTAAAATAGTTCAGATGGTTTAGATTAGCTTAGATTATATTAAAGTGTGAATTACTATAGGTATCTCTTACTGTTAATATACTATAACACTCTATACTTGTAAACATTAGGATGCAGTAAATATTTTGAATTTGAATTTCCCGGAGGCCAGCCAGAATCCCCCGTACCTACATTGCGACGCGCGAAATATTTTGCCGCGCGGATATTTTTACATTGCGATATCTTCTAAGATATTTGTTTAAACTGTATAGAGTAAAGGGCACAAATATTCTATATTAAATTTCCGTTCTAACAAACACATTTATTTAGATATAGATTAATACCATATGGGTTAAATAAGCTTCGCAAAAAATAATTCTTTTTAACCTAACAGTTTAACTGTAAAAAAAGGTTACAGTGAGTCAATCTTAACAGATAGATATATGCTGTCGCGGACTTTTTTTTAGAACTTTTAAAGAGGAACAATTCCTTCATACATGATATTAGCGTAACTTAAACCGTTTTCGCAGCGCACGCAGCGGGAGCTCTCAAAAAGGAAATACCTTTTCCCGTTTTTGTAACATTTTTCATTTATGCTCCGCTCCTATTAGCCGTAGCGTGATGTTATATAGCCTATAGCCTTCCTCGATAAATGGACTATCCAACACAAAAAGAATTTTTCAATTCCAACCAGCAGCTTCTGAGTTTACCGCGTTCAAACAAACAAACAAACAAACAAACAAACAAACAAACTCTTCAGCTTTATATTAGTATAGATAGTATAGATAAGAAATAAAATATCACATTAAAATAATTTGAATATTTTAAAATTGGGAAAAATTATCATGCAAGTATCACATCCATGTAATTTTTTTAAACAATGGCCTAACTCAGTTTATATGAAAAAAAAAACTGGCCAAGTGCGAGTCGGACTCGCACATGACGGATCGTACCAAAACGGCAAAAAAGGTAGCCCCCTTAAATATAAATTTTATTTGTTTTTAGTATTTGTTGTTATAGCGGGAACAGAAATAAATAATTTGTGAAAACAACTTTACTGTCTAGCTATCGTGGTTTTTAAGATACAGTCTGGTGACAGACAGAAGGACGGACAGCGATGTGATAGTAATAGGGTCCCGTTTTCCCGTCCATTTCCGTCCCGGGTACGGAACCCCTTAAATACACTTTTTCAATGAGAAAAATCTTATTAAGTACAGTTTTATTGGAAATCGTTGTCTAAGGATTAAATTTTTCTACAACGGTTTTAAAAATCAAGTCCACTACTAAGTGCTTGTCTTCTCTATCATCTTTGTGGTAGAAAATTACTTTGAATAGGTAAGAGCTAGTGACCTACCATGACGTTTAAAAGCAGGTTTGTTGTTATCTTAATTCAGTGTGGAAAAGAAATGGCGATAGACACACTGTATAGACCCGTCGCTCTCCCAAACTAGAATAAAATTTAAAAAAATCCTGTTTTAAGAAGTCATGGTAAGTCTAATAGGGACGTTTCTTGACTAAAATTAATGATTCTGTTTAGTCCGTCAGTTAGATTACCGAAAAATATTGGATAAGTACGTGTTATTTGTAACTTTTGACGTCACTGGCCGGTAGAAATGTACTGCAATGTAACGTCACACGCGTTTTCGAAGCACTTTATCGTCTTTATTTTTTGTTAATAACCTTACGTAAAAAAAGAAAAAATATGTGTCCAATATTTTTTGGAAATCTATTTCACAAAAACAAACATCTAATTAGTCCCATTAGATGTTTTTTTGTCAATAACCCTATTATGTATGAACAAAAATGAATAGAGTCGACAAAAAACATATATATTCTTTGTTGCTCTACCGATGAAAACCATGTCTTGTTTGTTTATTTCATCTCTAACATCACTAGCATAGACTATTTAGTAAATTAGTCGACACTCAAGTTTCTGAAGGCTCCAGCCATGCCCATGTATTCTTCGTTGAATTTTGCTGAATTTCTTCTACTTTCGTCCGTTCCGGCACTAAACATCATTTTTATATACTCCACATTCTTTTCAGAACTCAATTCTTCGACCAATGCCTCTGTGAATGAAAATATTTTCTGTTAAATACAATTTACACGTACACGTACAGGATATTTTGGAACAAAAAGACGCGTATTGCCAGAGCCTTTTTTTGTGCATCGAGGAAATCATCATAATTACTACTCCTACTCCTCCCGCTCTGTGCAGAGCGGTAGGGAGTGTCAGACTTCTATTGACTAAAGACCACCAATGTACCTTCTTAGCCCTTTGTGTCGAGGCGGCGGTATCTCTATCGAACAATCCGCAGCCCCGACGGGATTTTCAGGGCCTCATTTTCGTCCTCATCACCCTAACTTAGCTCTAGTGGAGACGGTTAAATTGAAAGAAAAGGAGATGATCTCGTAATTGTTTAGACCACCAGAGTCTTGACCTTTTCATAAATTTCCTATCCTGTTCGCTTTGTACAACACAGCACTGCATCGGTGGAATACACCCTAACTTTTACGCATCTTCTCTCCCTTCCACTTCACACAACTCCGCTTGTCTCGCTTTGGTGGTGTCTGGGCCTTAAGTTTACGAGCGGGTTGTTCCACGTCTATTTATGAGCCGCGCGGTTTTGTGATCCCCGCGCGGCTCGTCCTCGAGATGTTTTTTTTTTGCTCAAGCCTCGCTCACATCCACACTGACGAGGTTTGGCCGCGCGGCTCAGCCTCACGGAGCCCCGTGGCCCTAATGGGGACGCGCCTTAAAAAGAGTGGTTCCACGTCTATTTAAATAGACGTGCAACAACCCGCTCGGGCGGAGCCGCGTGGGGTTTACAAAGCCGCGCGGCTCATAATAGGGCGCGCCTTTAGATTTTACGTAGACTTGCGTCATCATTTTGTTATAATAAATAATCCGAAGTAAAAGCGCGCTGACTTAAAGAAGCATGATACTGTTTTGTCAGAGCATCGGTGGCCCAATAACGGCGGCTCCGATCTAGCAGTAAGTTATGGATTCGAACCACCACTGCTCTTAAAGCGGTGAAGGCAAACATTGTGAGGAAACATATTATATTGTGGTGGCTTTCGGAATGACGTATTGCACTGGTAGTTTCGTTTTTTTTTGTGAAATGTTCTTCTGACATTCAAAAGTGCCTGTAATGGCTTAATTGAAATAAAGAATTTGAGTTTGAGTTTATTCACATAATGTTTCCCTTCACTGTTTCTCCAAAGACATAGATGTGTCTTTGAATTATTAGTCCTAGGTAAAGAGGGATACCAATCCACACTGGGCCCGCGTGATGGCCTATAGCTCTCTCATAGAGAGGAGGCCTGTGACCCAGCAGTCCGAAAATTATAAGAAGATTATGCTAAGCATGCTACTTACCCTGTAATTCTGCAATGGATGCCTCATTCCCTCCAAACTCTGCTGGCAACAGTTCTTTGGGGACCGCTGCATGCAGCTCTTCTATTGATCTTATCACGTTAATTCTGCTGCTAATCTTTTCAGTAACTAACTGTTTTACTAACTTAATAATGTATTCTATAGCTTTTGATTCAGTTAAACAATAATATCCTTTCAATCTTGCACCGTAGCCTTCCTGGAAAAAAAAGGTGAAATGGTTAAACATTTGAACGTAAAAACCATAGTAAAACTTTTTAATAAAAAATAAAACCGACTTCAAAAAAAAACCACAAAAAAGTGCTTAATAAACTTTAGAAGAAAAATCAGTTTCTGAAGTCGGTGACTTTTGTTTGTTTGATTTCATTTTTTTGCCACCGACTTCAGAAACTGATTTTTCTTCTAAAGTTTATTTTGCACTTTTTTGTGTTTTTTTTGAAGTCGGTTTTATTTTTTGTTAAAAGTTTTTATTTTTCACTTTTTAGTGGTTCACATGTTCATGGGTCAATGTGGACAATGTAGTATGTTTTTGAGTTTTGTTGATTTTTCAAAAACCGCTTGTCCGATTTCGCTAAAAATATGGGACCATTTCGGAAGTATACCCTTTCCAACAAAAAAATAATTTTTCAAATCGGTTAGCAAGTGACGGAGTTATACCCGAACAAACATAAAAAAAAAAAAATAATACAAACATCCGAATTGAGAACCTCCTTCTTTTTTAGAAGTCGGTTAAAAATTATGTAGTATGTTTTATACTACTTATGTTATAAACAAGAAAATAATATATGATCGATGGTCTTTATAAATAGGGTGACTGGTAATAATAAAATTCATCAGTTATTATCTCCTCGCCTTTTCTCAACTATTTTGGGGTTGGCTTTCAGTCTAACTAGATGCAGCAGAATACTAGTATTTTACATGGAACGACTGATAGGCAGTGTGGAGTATCTCACTACCCAGTACTAACTATTTATAGGATAGTCCGATACTCTTTCGTAAGATATGTTGTCAGACTTTTAGGCCACGGATAAAGATCTATGCCAGCGGACTTGACGAGCTTTCCGAAGCACGTATTTTAACGATGTTTAGTTTTTTGGAACTCTCATCGCAAACTGACAGATAACACAAAACATATGAATACTTACAATCAGAATCGTCACAAACTGCTGAAACTCCACCGAATTCATTTTAGTCACCAGTTCTAATAAGTTGCATTGTCTGAAGTCGTCAATTATAATAAAACCAGTGGGATAATCAATTGATTTCAAGTATTCTCCGATCTGGAAATAACGAATGATTTTATCTTTATTTATTTCATTTATTTAACAATTTATGTACACACACGCATTTTTGTAGAAAATAATTATGATTTACTTACGATTATAGCTGTCTGGAAATACTGCAAGAACATATCACCAGTGACAGCCCGGAGCTCCTTAAATTCAACCAGCACTATTCTGTAATGATCTTGTGTAAATTGAGGCAATGGGACAATCCTCCTGGAAAAATAAATAAATAGGTCATTTTTGCTTTTTAACACTTGGCTTTTTCGTTAACTGGCGAGAAGAGGCGCAACAACGAGGAAAGTGGAAGGAATGGGGGGAGGTCTTTGCTCAGGAGTGGGAAAGATAAGGCTAACAAAAAAAAACACTGTTTCACCCGTGGGAAGACGGACATATTCTACAAGCACAGATTTGCTGCTTTTTTACTTAAATCAGCCTAAATCTGAACATCTATGCTTCTTTCTGTCGGTAGCACGAAATTTGGCACACAAGCCGGTCATGGTTCTACATAATTATGTAAATATCAATATTTTTGGGGTTAAAAAGAAAAAGGTGTAAAGTTCTTCATTTCCCATAGAAAAACGAAGATCCTCTAACCAGGCGGGTGTTATGTCTGGAGGTCTACTGCCTAACAGGTTATTGTCGGGTTCTATACAAGGTACAGTTTTGCATCAAATGTTAGGAGATTGTCATGAAACACACAAATAAATCATAATTTAAATAATTTTTGTTATTAATTTGGTTCGAGAATCATTATTATAGTTACCACCTTGAATTTGAAGAGAATGCAAATCGACAGCCTGTATAACAATATTTACCAAACTACTCGTATAAGAACGAATTTTGGCGTAAAGTCACCAAAATTAAAGTACATTATTATATAATCTACTAGTCACCCGCCCGGCTTAAAACGGATATTAAAACCTTCCTCTTGAATCACTCTATCTATTAAAGAAACCCGCATTAAAATCCGTTGCGTAGTTTTAAAGATTTAAGCATACATAGGGACAGACAGCGGAAAGTGACTTTGTTTTATACTATGTAGTGATAGTGATACTAAAAATGTACTTGTAATGCGAAGGAATGAGGAAAATGTAGTAATGAAAATCTATATAAATAAAGAGAGAAGTCCTGACTGACTGACTGACTGACTCATCAACGCCCAGCCCAAACCCTTGGACCAAGAAAGCTGAAATTTTGCACAGAAGTTCCTTTTATAATGTAGACAAGGAATAAGGAAGGATTTTTCGAAATTCAACCCCTAAAGGAGTTAAATAGGGGATGAAAGTTTGTATGGAAAATCGTCATTTTCACGCGGGCGAAGCCGCTGGCAAATGCTAGTATTGTAATAAATTAGTTAAAGGACAAAAAATAAATCAGAAGAATGTAGGTACACACGGCTACACATCAAGCTATACAAAACCAGTATAATCTGAGCGTTCATTGTGCGAAAAGATCTAGTAAAGGGAGGCCAAGATTAACTGGTTTTGTATAGCTTGATGTGTAGCCGTGTGTACTAACGCTAGATCCAGAATGGAACTCAATTGCAACTTCACATTGGTATTCGTAAAGAATTTCGGCATCAGCGTCTTCATCGTGCAGCATCGGTCTATTTGCTTCTTTGACTTCTCTACGGAACCTTTGCATGTTAACAATGTTCTCTCCAAGTAGCCCTTACCTGAAAGGTTAATAAATTAATAAATTATAATCTGACAATACATTAAAATCAATTCATGTATAAAACTGGGTCAAGGAACCAAATCAGGTTTGCAAATATAAATGATCGAATTATTTAACTACTTTTAAGATTTAAATATTAAAAAAGATAAAACTAAAATAAATAAACCATTAGTTTAACATAACTGGCAAAATTTGGGCGTTAGAAAGAAATAAAGAATAATTATTATTTGTTGGTCTCAATGATGAAACCAGGGACTGAATTACCCAAAAATAACGTAACGGCACCTTTAAATTTCGGTATGACGTCATACCGTTAAATAAGGGTTACCGAAATATTTCGATAAAAAATAACGATTTTTTCGGTAGCGAAATTTTGAGGTTGGTAATGCATACCGGTATATTAAGGTAGAAGTACCATAACCGTTATAAATGTACCAGTAGCGGTACCTAAACCTTAATAAATAGGGGTTTTCTTTGACGCACCGCCTCGCCACTCGGTCTGTCTTCACTTGCCGATTGTATTTTATACTACAAAATACACAAGTACTAACGTTTTTCACCGCGCGCACGCGCGCCGCGCCCCGTCTCGCATGCATTTCGGTGCCGAAATCTTGTAAGGGCTAAATAACGGTTCAGCGTAACCTTTATTTATAAAGGTACCGGTATAGCTCAACCTTTATTTTAAACCGGTACCGGTATGTTTTTGAGGTATCTTAACCTTTAACCGTAACCGCTTTCGGTCCCTGGATGAAACATTAAGAATTAACTAAAAATACAAAAGTAAACATAAAAAACTGAAAATAAGACGTCCTCGTAGATTAAGCTACATCGGCCCTTGAGTGATGAGTGGCCAAACGGATGCTATCTTAGCATGGTGTTGTAATATTAAAACAAATATTACAGCGCTGGTATTTCGAAAGAGCCCAAGAGATTATTTCGGGGATCGAACCCGCGACACACGGCGTAGCAGCCCAATCACTCAGCCACTGCGCCAACCGTGCCGTCAAACGACGTCGTGTCGTCAGATATAACGTGGTTAGCTGTTATAGGTGTACCTAAACACCTTTACCTAACCCTTCAGGTATCACAGACGAAATACTATGTACCTACATTATCCCCAAAGTGGATCAACAAATAATTTCTAAAACAATAAGATTGAAATCATAATGTTTTGAAATTAATATTATTTGTGTTTGTAAACTTAAAATGTATTATTCACTTTTAGCCAAATTTGAACTGAATTTCTAAGAGTTAAAAAAATGGCTGCGGTCAAAGTCGGCCTAAGGTCGGACACTTATAAAATAAGTAGATTAATCTTAAATGTCAGTATAAGGACAAGAAGCCAGTTAATTCACTCGCAACAGTTTAGTACGAAGTTTACGACCCTATGTACAGTTAGTACCCAGCGTTAGCTGACCCCTCTTCTCAGACTACTTACCCTCAGAATTCTTCTTTCTTTTTCATAAATAATAGATTGTATTTGAAATTACATGTTAATAAAATGAAAATTTAATTATCTATAGAGAAAACAAGAAAAAAAAAATAAGCAACAAAACAAAATACAAGCAAGCCAGAACATTTCAACATTGCACAATACACTACCACAATACAACATTATAATATAAATAAATCGCTAAAGTTCTTCAACAGCATAAAGACACATATTCAACAGAAAACTCTGAAGCTGCTTTTTAAAAAAACTTGAGTAAATAGCGCTTTCTACATGGAAAGGCAACTTATCTATACTAATATTATAAAGCTGAAGAGTTTGTTTGTTTGTTTGTTTGTTTGAACGCGGTAAACTCAGGAACTGCTGTTTGGAATTTTAAAATTCTTTTTGTGTTGGATAGTCCATTTATCGAGAAAGGATATAGGCTATATAACATTACGCTACGGCTAATAGGAGCGGAGCATAAATGAAAAATGTTACAAAAACGGGAAAAGGTATTTCCTTTTTGAGAGCTTCCGCTGCGTGCGCTGCGAAAACGGTTTAAGTTACGCAAATATCATGTATGAAGGAATTGTTCCTCAATAAAATTTCTAAAAAAAAGTCCGCGACAGCATTTACCTATCTTTTAAGATTGACTCACTGTAACCTTTTTTTACTATTAAACTGTTAGGTTAAAAATATTTTTTTTTTGCGAAGCTTATTTAACCCATATGGTATTAATCTATATCTAAATAAATGTGTTTGTTAGAAGGAAAATTTAATATTGAATATTTGTGCCCTTCACTCTAACCAGTTTAAACAAATATCTTAGAAGATATCGCAATGTAAAAATATCCGCGCGGCAAAATAATTATTTTGCCGCGCGGATATTTTTAAGTTGTAGGGAGATTCTTTCCGGGAAATTCAAATTCAAAATATTTACTGCATCATAATGTTTACAAGTACAGAGTGTTATCGTATAATAATATGTATTTAACAGTAAGAGATACCTATAGTAATTCACACTTTAATATAATCTAAGCTAATCTAAACCATCTAAACTATTATAATAAAGAAGAAAGATAAGATTTTTTGTTTGTTACGATTTAGCTTAATTTATGTCGGATAGTCGCTAAATCGAGAAAGGTTATAAAGCTATATTTATGTGACGCAGACGAAGTTGCGTGAGTCAGCTAGTTAAATAATATAACCAATTGGTAACTAGGACTGTGTCTCACAATAATCAGGTTCGGCTGTCTTAGTTCGTGGGGTCAGGTAATGCTGGGTACAGACTGTACTATAATCCAATGATATAATATCTCACACGATGCAAGTCCAAGGCCAGTAGCTGGACTGGCAACTAATCTAACCTCGAATCCGGAAGGTAAAGTTGCGCCAAGTTTATCAAGAATTAAGCAATATTATAATAATTTCCATAAGGTCCTCGAATTGACGTAAACAAAATTGTTAAACCAAACTCTGAATGATAAATTAGGGATTAACGTTGCGGTTTAAAAGAAGATAAATATATACTGCCTAAAAAAGGAAAAGAGTATTTTTTTTTATATATATTAGATGGGCGTACTCTTGACCTCATTATTGCCCTAGGAGTAGAGGTGAGGTCGATGGTGGAACGAACTAACCCAGAAGAAGCCTTTTTTTACTCGCGACTTAAATAGATTGGGATTATATGAAACAAATCAAAAGTCATTTATTCAAACTAGGCTGATAAATCAGCACTTTTCGAACGTCAAAATTTACTAATTTACACCACCCACTCGCCACTGTTGATTCTGGCTTACTCCTGTATGCCAGAAGTCTGCCAAACTATTCCCTAACCACTGTAACTCCTGTTACAGTGGTTTGGGAATAGTGTGGCAGGCTTGTCCCATTTACTTATTTACAAGATAA
Organism: Diarsia dahlii; assembly: GCA_949775195.1. Lineage (NCBI taxonomy): Eukaryota > Metazoa > Arthropoda > Insecta > Lepidoptera > Noctuidae > Diarsia > Diarsia dahlii. Next base: position 3,872,995 of record OX459210.1, on the reverse strand, counting down.
TGTCCCTCAAAACTCAGATTGAACTTATGAACTTACAAAATTCGGATTTATAAATAAATAATCTCTATTTTTCTTCTATTTATTATTATTTTTAGATGCATAATTTTGCAATAACGCTATATAAAAAAAAAACATTTATATGTTAATTATATATTACCTACAGATTTTTTTTCGCAGACGTGTTTTATCAACACAAAAGTAAACAAACTTGTTTCCAATAAGTTGTTACAGATCAAAAGACCTTGATAACGTAACATAATATCAATACCAATATTATAAAGATACTAGTTCTGCCTTACGACCTTCGTTAGGGTGAAATTATTATAAAAGCATATAAGTTTTAAACAATCGGATGTTGTTACCAATTTCAAAGGTTTTAATTTTTTATGCATGGAACCTTAATTATTTTTTCTGAAATAAAAGTTGCCTTTGTTAGACTTTATAACATCAGCTATTTGTCAACAACAGCTCTGTCAAAATCGGACCAGCCGTTAAATACGGTTCGGAGATCAGTTTGAAAACAGACAGACAGGCGAAAAATGTAACAGCTGTGGTTTTGTTATAATAGCGCCGTTCTTACTTTCAAATGCATTCAGTAAAAAGCTGTTATTTTAATATTACAAACAGACTCTTTTTTTGGAGGGTGAGAAATCATCACCTCACTCTCAAGGCGGAGTGGAAGGCAGCGTCAGACTTCTGACTGGTCGCCGATAAAAAAAAATTAAGCTCAGAAACAATAACTTTTTCCGCAACGAATTTTAAATTGATCCTACCCGGATAAATTTATCTTCGAAAGTACAGAACAGATTTAAAAAAATATTTCATTAAAGGAAGGAAGTAACATAAACATCATCCCGTTCCCGTAAGAATTCAGGGATAAAAAGTAACGTATGTCATCCGGGGATAGTGTAGCTTCCCAACGGTTAAATAATTGTTCAAATCGATCTAGAAGTTTTTAAATTAATTCGTTACTTGCATACAAAAATACAAGTCTTTCTTAAAATATTAGTATAGATAGATGATCCCGTGGGATAATTTCGACCGAAGCCGTGGGCAAAAGCGAGTGGGCAATAACAGTAATCCTTGACATAAAAATCTCGTCATATCACTACTAGGCAAATTAGACCGTAACTATTGGTAATTAACATATCTCATGCCTGGATAGGACACGTGTATTATTGCGTACTATTAATATTATGCGTGCTATTAATATTATTCATTATGTGGATAGAATGTGCATTGATACCTACTTATCGTTTACAAATGGAAGTTTTAGGTACAAGTTCACATTCAATAATAATACAATAGTGTACGATTCGAATATCTAAAAAGGTTGTGACAGTTGTAACATCTCTTTTTTCGCGCCAGTAATCTTCGAAGGGCTAGGCAGAGGTGTACCTGTTTTAAGCTTTCACGGTTCATAACTATATTTAAAATGTCACTTACGAGATTTTTTCCATCCACACGCATTTTCCAGTTAACCCGCGATCATGGCGCTTGCAACAGCGTCGAAATATCGGGAACTCAAAACAAATGATAATCACGGAAGATATCCCGTAAGTGACATTTTAAATAGAGGTGTACCTATAGTACAGTCGAACAATCTAATAAGTATACAGGTAGAGTTTTTTATAATTCTAGTACACTGAAAATATTGATTGCAATTTTGTTTTATATAGCGTTTCGGACCGCATGAGAAACACTATACTTCGCTCGAAAACCCAAATAGCCGATGCTGGCAATACAGCTGCTGGGTTGAAATGGAACTGGGCTGGTCACATCTGCCGCATGTCGGAGGAGCAATGGGCAAAAATTACCACTCAGTGGACACCAACCAGCAGGAAACGACAACGCGGCAGGCCCAGAAGGAGATGGCGGGATAAGCTGGATTCCTTCTCAAAGGATTGGCCTATCATCACACTAGATCGCGAAAAGTGGAAGGAGGAAAGGGAGGCCTTTGCCCTGCAATGGGACAGTACAGGCTAATAATAATAAATAATAGCGTTTCGCAATAAGCGACTGATATCAAACGCTGTATTGTTTGGCATCAGTGTCTAAATGTATCTATATTATCTTAAAAGTGAATGCAAATTAGCTGGCTGTATACTAAATAGGTTGTTCGACTGTACATACACACTTCATCAGCTATGTTTAGGTCCCATGTAATAGACGAGCCTGTTGCCATAAACTGGGCACAAATCCGGCTGAGAAATTTCTGATGGAAAAAACCCAATAACACTCTGTACGACCTGGGAATTTAATCCAAGACCTCATGCTCAACAGTCGCGCTTGCAACCACTAGACCGACGAGGTAATCACAAACAAACAAAGATTCCGACAAAAAAATCAGATCAATGTCGTTTTAAAAATCCGAAAGCTTTTTGAAGGTTATGTTGATCATGTCGTAACTACAAAATTATGTTGATTTTAATCTACAAATCCATACTAATATTATAAATGCGAAAGTAACTCTGTCTGTCTGTTACTCAATCACGCCTAAACTACTGAACCAATTTGCATGAAATTTCGTATGGAGATATTTTGATACCCGAGAAAGGACATAGGCTACTTTTTAATAAAAAAAATAAAAAAAACTTTATTCAAGGGGTTGAAAGGGGGTACAAAAATATTACCTACTTTTGGTCGCGGTAACCGGCATCGGTAGCGATAACCGACATCCGCGCGGTTGAAACCGCGGGCATCATCATCATCATCATCATCATCATCATTTCAGCCAAAAGACGTCCACTGCTGGACATAGGCCTCCCCCAGGCATTTTTGGGGGGGTTTGCCATAATCGCCACGCTTGGCAGGCGGGTTGGCGATCGCAGTATGGTTGTTACAAAGACACAGAGAACGCTGCTGCCCATTCTCTGGTAAGTCCCTTAGTCGCCTCTTACGACACCCACGGGAAGATATGGGATCGGGATACGGGCATCAGCTAGTAAAAAATAAATAGGTACTTACTGAAATCCTTCTTAGTAAAATGATCCTGTTTTTGAATCCAGTCATCCAAAATATTGACAGCTTCTTCGAGTCTTCCTGGTTTGTCCAAACTGTAGACCTTTCTAATCTCCTGAATGGCCTCTGGAGGTATTTTAAAATAACTATTTTCCATTTTTAATTAAGTGTTATTTTTCACAGCACAATTTATTGTCCAAGTTGCAAAATTTTTGGCAATTTTGCCTTTTTTTTGTCACAATTTTTTTAACACTGAGATCTTGTTGTTTTATTCTGTTTGCAATGAAGCGTGGCCTCTGACTGTCTCAGTTCATAAACCGGGTTATATTTATAAGCTCTGCTCATTAATATTCATATTTTTTTAGAGGTTTTATATTCGATACTAAAACATTAATAACACTATTGAAAGATAATATGGCTAGAAAGAACTGTTTAGATGACGACTAAATAGAGAAGTATGGAAGCAGAAGACAAGTTGCGGCTACCTCAAATAAATTAGGTTAAAGGCAGGAGAATGTTACTTTAATACTCATAACAATATTATTTTTTGCCAATAGGGGATCGGACTGGGTCAAAATAATATGATTCTGTTTAGTCCGTAAGTTAGATTATCGAAAAATATTGAATACGTGTTTTTTGTTTTATCAAATCAATAAAAAATGACGAAGATAAAACGCGTCAAAGATCGTGGAGTGGAGTGGGGCTTGAAACGTCACTTGTAGGTACAAAATGTACTATCATATGACGTCACACGAGTTTTCGAAGCACTGTATCGTCTTCATTTTTTGTTTACGTGAAAAAAGATAAAATATGTGTCCAATAATTTCTGGAAATCTATCTGACGGACTAATTAGTTTTTTTATGTCCGATCCCCTATTGTGCGATGTGACACAATTTTGAGGTCAGCTTCCAGTATCGGGATGCAGCTGAATATAAGTGTTTTACTATCTCACCTCCTAAACCTAGTTAGTACTCGGTGATACGAAATCCAATGGTTAGACTGGTTATCAGATTTTCGGGTCACTGACTACGAGTATTTGATCAACTGGACCCACTCGAAGTGGACCCACGAGATCAGTCGAACAAATTACATTTGAAATTGTTTTCCAGTCCAGTTGCAAGCGGGTCCAGTTGACAAACTCCCACTGTTAATCTGTGACGACTGTCAAAGATCAACAAATGACAGCCAGGACCAAATAGCTCCCGCCGGGGCCGCGGATTCCCGCCGGGGCCGCGGATACCCTCCGGGGCCGCGGATTCCCGCCGGGGCTGCGGATTTTAGAACGAGATGACGTGGCCTCGGTACAAGGGCAAAGAAGGAACATGGGTTTGGTTTTTAGTCAGTCTGTAGAAGTCTGACACTCCCCTTCGCTCTGCCCAAGAGCGGAGGGGGGGGGGGGAAATTTCATGATTTTCCACACACCAAAAAAAAAAAAGACCAAATAGCTTGACGTGTTCTCCTTGGTCACCCGGTATGACAGGTCATCCAATTTGAACTTGGTGGCTTGACCTTGAATATCGACCCGTGTGGCTGTTATTATTTAGACACGTGTTCCGATAGTTCAAAATAACAAACGTCATAGCATAAAAAACTCTCGTGCGTACAAGAATCAACTGGTATAATTATCAAGTTTAGTTTAGGAAGCCCTGTTCCGTAACATCTCGAGTGGTCGTGGCTCTTTTTCATTTTATTACACGACTGCCCAAAAAAAGAGTGTTATGTTTTCTCGTAAGGTAGTTAACAGGCAATTATAGATCTACCTCCTAAAACACACTTTGATTACACTCATCGTTATCATAATTATCAGCCTAGTACCTAATGCTTGGTATAGACCCTTTTTAGGGTTCCGTACCTCAAAAGGAAAAACGGAACCCATAAAAGATCACTCGTGTATCTGTCTGTCTGTCCGACCATCCCCCTCCCCCTTATCTCCGAAACTACTAGGCCTAAAATTCTGAAAAAAATACAGAAATTAGTTCAACACGTATAAATTACAGGAAAACCTATAAGAAGTCATGGTATGGAACCCTTCATGGAGGTACAAGTCTGACTTAAACTTGATCAGCTTTTTTTTCTCTGCCGCACTTTTCGGTCTAAGCGTCACTTATCCAAGTATTTCCTGCGGCTTTGACGATATCGTCGACCTAAAAAGCTCTAGAACGGCCCTGGTTGCTGTGGCCTTCATCAGCCTCCATCAGCCATCTCTACGTTGCGTTGATTACACTAATTACCACCCAAAAGTGTGTTTTATTTGGGTCTAACTTTTATAGTAGAACTTTTTATTTCCGAATTTTGTTTTGCATAGCAGTGGATGGCAGAAACATCATTTCGCCGAAAATCATTTGGCGTACTAATACTCATTTACCATAAATTCAAATCGCATAATTTTGTAAGTCAGAATCATCTTTGAGCATAAACTTCATAACTTCAGAACCATCATTTCGCCAAAAATTCATAATCAGAATTGTCTTTTGTCACGCATTTCATTTCATACATACGTGTAACATGCAGCAGGCATAACTTTTCTGTCTTGGCTCCAGCGCTGCGGTGCTCCGGCGGTCCCACTCAAGCTTATCGTCGCAGATGGTTTTAACACACACCACCGCAGCTTCGGCTCGGGCCGCCTCGCCCCTCCGCGCCTACGCGGGCTTAGATTACACTGTCGGGGTAGGGCAGAAGAGACTACGTGGAGTCGGTTTTGCAGCGATTCGTTCCTGTCACTAACTTTTGTAGCAAAAGGTATTGACTTTTAATTTTAAATTAGTTCAAAAATATTGTAATAGAATTGGCATTATACTCTTATAAAAATCTACCAAATAAAATTCTGCCATCTAAAAAGTATGCCATTGAAAATTCGGCCATTTAAATATTCGGCGAAACTAATTTTATTCTATTAGATGATTGTTTTGCCTTAAATACACATTCGTTCAAAGAAGAATGTGCCAAGTGTGTTATGCCAAATAAATTTCGGAGCATCAAGTTTCTGCCAGATAGATGGTACCCGTTTTATTTATTTTATTATATTGACATCCATGTTTTATCTAAGCAAGCGTGGTACACCCCGGGCCTAGTTTTCGGTTTACATCAGGTAAATTGCGGCTAAACGCAAGCATTTTTATTTATTACTAGCTTTTGCCCGCGACTTTGTCCGCCTTTCCGTCGTTTTTCGTAAAAAAAGTACCATAAGTCCTTTCTCACGGTTCAGTGGCGTTTTTTAGGTGGCATTGGGTATTTTATTTTTAATCGACGCTAACGCAAAGGCTGTCAGTTACCTAGGTAACAAAATAACCTACGATAGAGGTCCTAACTATAGCTACCTTACACTTAAAATCTAAGTGCCAATTTAAACTAAAATATTCTAATAGAATTATACCCAGAAATATGTACAACTTACAACAAAAAAAGAAATGAAAATAAAGCTGAAACGCCTGTGCAATACCATCTACCTATACCTACTTTACTTACAAATAAATACCTATAACTACTATAATTAATAAAAGTATCTACGCTTTTACCTACATAATACAAAACTAAAATTGAACATAAATTAGCCAAAACTTACCCATCGGTATCTAAAAAACTATGCGTACTACTTCTACTACCTTCACCTAAAAGGAAATAAAATGCAAACTATTAATAATTTGTAATTTGAACGAATATTTAAACACTACCAAAACAACTAATACCTATTTTAGAAAATAACAACAAAAGAAATTCAAATAAACTATTTAAAGACTAAAAGTCGCGCTGATAAGCATTGTTTGTTAAAATCAATTATTGTCCGTCAATAAGGTCGAACGCTCTGAACGCATCAACAGCCACGACCCGTGTCGAGCGCGGCAACCGTTACACAAAAATAATCCCTAAGGCATGATTCAGTATTCACGCGCGACGGCTTATTAGCGTATTTCATGTATAAGTTTGGTGTTTCTATACGGATTAGTATGATTATTTTTTTATTGAATAGGTAATAATATTAACTTCTTTTAATTAGGGATGAGTGAGAGTATTATAAACGTAAGAGTTGTAGTAACAAATATAATCAGAAAGCTCTGAACTGCTAAGCTATCGGGAGTTACACGTGTTATTGTGAGTCAACCATATAAGGTAGACATATGCTGTTGTAGGATATTTTTCAGATAATTTTATGTAGAACTTTTCCGTCATAAATAATTTCTATGTAGCTTTAACCATTAAGGCTGCACACGCGACAGAAGCTTAAAAAATGGAGCAACTTCTCCCGTTTTCCCAATATTTCCCTTCACTGCTCTGCTCCTATTGATTTTAGCGTGATGAAAAGTATACTATAATCTCCCCAGGAGTATGAAGAATAATTGTACCAAGTTTCGTTAAAATCCGTCGAGTAGTTTTTGTTTCTATAAGGAACATACAGACAGACAGACAGAGAGACAAAAATTTTACTGATTGTATTTTTGGCATCAGTATCGATCACTAATTACCCCCTGATAGTTATTTTGAAAATATATATCATGTACAGAATTGACCTCTCTACAGATTTATTATAAGTATATAGATAGATATATAGAAGATAGATATAGAAGAAGATATAGATATAGATAGAAGATAGAAGTATAGATAGATAGATAGAAGAAGATTAACATTAATAAAAAATGTTTTGTTATGGGGATGGTTAATAATTAATTTCTGGAATAATTTAATAGTGATATCACCTGAGGGTAATAAAAATTATAATATAATAATAATAATATAATATTATAAATATTATATAAGTCGATAGTCTGATATCCAGTCTTACCAAGGGGTTTCGTATTATCCAGTTACCGGGTTTTCGCAACCCAGATAAGCGCTTTACGTAAAATACTAGATACTTATACTACTACCTGAGTAGAAGTATTAAAATACATTCCGTCTGAAAGTCCAGTGTACACTGAGCAGGCTGTTGTGTAGACAATAATTATTTTAATTACTTGTAACAAGGATCAAAATGGCATACACCTTTAACCCAGTTCAGTTGTCATGGACTTAATACCTTTTAATGGCTGGACCTTGTACCACCTTAAGTGTCGCTTATTACACCATAATTGCATAAGAGAAAATGCTAAGAACTGTATCGTTGGTCTAGTTGGTCTAGTGGTGGCACGATTGGTGTGCATGAAGGTTCAACTCCCAGATCGGGCAGTGTTATTTTCTTTGGTGGTCGAGTGGTTTAGTCGTTTGCCTTGTGACCCACCCGGTGTTCGTTAGTTCGATACCCATTAAAGTTGTTTCCAGTTTGGTTAGGACATTGCAGGCTTGAATTACTTGATTGTTTTATAAAAAGGTGATTCCGTGCTTCAGAAGGCACGTATAAGCCGGTGGTCCCGGCCACCAAATGGCGATCGTCAAACCATGTCAAAGGCCCTTTTATTTTATTGTTTTGGTGGTTGGAAAATCATCGAATAACCCCCCCCGCTCTTGGGCAGAGCGAAGGGGAGTGTCAGACTTCTATTGACTAAAAACCAAACCTATGTTCCTTCTTCGCCCTTGTGTCGGAGCCGCGTTATCCTTTCGATAAACCACAGCCCCGACGGGATGTCAGAGGCCCTTGAAGTGGTTTAGACACTCTGGCACTAGTGTGTGTGGTCTCGTTAGACCTTACTGCCAACACGACAAGAAAAAGATCAGGAATTTCTTAGTAGCAAGCTCGGAGTCTGGATTTGTCGCCCCCTATAAATTGGGACTTAACCATAACGGTCGAAATGTGGGTGAAATAATGGGTAAACCTCTGCCTAACCCTTCAAAGATTACGAAGCTGCAGTCTCTACACTAAATATCGTTAAAAATCTGTCGCAAAGTCGTATCGATGTCAAATTTCTATAGATTTTCAACCTTATGTTGTTGAAATAAAGCTGAAAATCTGTAAAAGACATTTGACATCGATACGACTTTGCGACAGATTTTTAACGATATTTAGTTTAGAGACTGCAGGCCCTGGCGTGATGTTATGTTATACTAAGAACTGTCACGCGGACGGTCGCTTACTATTGTACATTGGAATTTTACGTTTATTGTCTTTTTGGACTAAAGTTCGCAGGCACGAGTACGCCTGCTTAGCACGAAATCTTGGGTAAATCAGAAAACCCGACACTTAATCCCAGGTTGAGCAATTGTTATCAGGTTTTTCAATTAGGAATTTATCAGTAGCAGCCACGAAGTCTGGATTTCTGCCCGGTTGAGGGTAAATCGCCCCCCTACAAGGGACTTTAACATAAATGGTTAAATGTGGGTGTATTAAGTGCCCAAACGTGGGAAAATGTCAAATTAGAGCACGTATTTAGCTGTAGGTACACACGGCTACACATAAAGCTATACATTTCCAGTATAAGCTGGTCTCGTATTGTATAGGATTTCCGTATAGTGCGAGATATTTAGCGTAAACTGGAAATGTATAGCTTGATGTGTAGCCGTACGTACTCGTATTAATAAGACATTCAGCGTTGGGGCATTATAGCAAAACTTTGGCAATTATTATTCTGCCGGTTATGCAATGTATTTTTTTTTATTATTATAACCTAGGTATAGATATTGCTCCACTGCAGAGCAAAGGCCTCCTTTCCCTTATTTCACTTTCGTTATTAAGTGTGTTTGTGGGACAATACTTGTACCGTAATTTTTGTGACTCAAAGTGACGCCACTAAAATCCTTTTCCATTTATCCTAGATCCGCAAAGAAGCACACGTGTAGATATTATATAGTAAGTTTTATATATATATTCAACTTATACACATTTGTTTAAACCTTAATAAGGTCAATCAACCTGAATTATTTGAAGAAAATGATTCCAGCTCCATGTCGTTGGCTGCTACTTAGTATCCACTTAGTGGTTTTTTTGCTCATTGTCCCTCCGAAATGCGGCAAATGTGACAAGCCAAGTTCCGTTTCAACCTAGCTGCTTAGGTACATCAGTTCTTTTTTTTTTGTTGTTATTTTGGAGCGAAGTATGGAGTTTCTGATGTGGTCCGTAAGTTTGACACCCTGTATGCTTTATCTCCATAGCTGGTTGGTAAACCCCAAGTACTGACTTCTGGCGCTTTGTATGGGACCATGACATGGTCCTTTGTTTGTGTTTCATAGGTGAGGGCGGTGAGAATTTGATGAAAACCAACTGCTTAACATTATTTATTTATTTATTTATTTATTAAAACTTTATGCACAACAAAATCGTACAAAGGCGGACTTAATGCCTTGGGCATTTTCTACCAGTCTACCTTATTATCTTACCCGGAAAGTTACTACTCGTATCTGACTGAGGTGCATACACCTCCTCCTTTATGTCATTGTAAAAGTACCCGTAACGATGGCGAAAGATACTTGTTCTCCCGTCACTCCGATATTTTTTTTTCTGGACCATACCTACCAGTTACCTACGGAGATATTGGAGGTCAAAGTTTTCTTTTTTAAATATCAGTTTATTTATAAGATAATTATTTTACTTTTACTGCCTCCATGGCCTGTTTTCTGTTGAAAGCATCCATTAGCACAATATTTTGAATGTGCAACATTGAGTTTTACCGTAAAATATATTATGTTGATTGTTTGTTTTTATGTATGTTATGTAATTGTATTCTAAATCTTTATAAAATTTTTGTTATTTGCAATGTATTGCTTAATTACATTGACTAGCATCATTTTGTTTTAAAGGTTTCCAATCTAGTCTAGTGCATATCATATTATTATACGTAACCTCAAAATTACGAAAGACTCCTTATAAATAATTAAAATTATGAAGTTGAACTTTAAATTTTTATCGTTTTTATGTTAGTTTTTAGAAAGTTAGGAATAATAAAACTACAAAAAATGTCCTCATTCAAAAAAAAAACACATAAAACTTTATTCTTTCATAAAAAAATAAACTTATTTATATTTATCACCATTACAGCAAATGCCTTTAGTACAAAAACTAGTCCAATATTATAACCTTTTAATTCAGTAATGACCCGATCACATCCTAATGACGTCAATATTGTTTTTATTTGGGAATGGCATCTCGCTGTTCAATCTTAGATAATGTCGACTGCTCCGGACTTTGGGACTGACGTCAAGAGGTCCGGGTGAACTTTATACCTTTTTTTCAATAATACACATTTTGAACAATAATATTTGATACCTACTATTAGCGCACACAATATACCTACCTAACGGAAAGAAAGAAGGATACCTACCACAATATATTTTTTTTGGTTGAAGCGGAAGAGAGTGTCACTTCTACTGACTAAAACCACCCATGTTCCTTCTGAGCCCTTTGCATTCTGGGGCCGCGGTTTCTCTTTCGAACAGCACGCAACCCGGTAAGAGGGCACTCCTTGTCTTTATTCAGGACTTGTCGTAGCAGAATTTTGATACAACATTTCTTTTTAACTTTTTGCCATTTTTGAACAGACGCCAGCACATCAGCTACTCGAAACTGTCATCATCATCATCATCATCATCAAAATATCAGCCCGGAATAACCCACTGCTGGGTAATAGGCCTTCCCTTTTTCCGAAACATGTCCCGAAACTGCCAAATTTCCAAATTACCTTTATGCTCAAGCGATACAGTTAACAATTAACGTTATAGAATTTGACAGATTTTGTTGTGCTGGCGTCAAAGAATAATATTGTAGGTAATCACAGAGTATTTTCACAATTTAGTCTACACTTAAGTTTCTAAAGGCTCCTGGCATGCCCAAGTATTCCTCGTTGAATTTTCCATCAATTCGTTTTGTTTCATCCGTGCAAGCTTTGCTCATCATTTTCAAATACTCCACATGTTTTTCTGAGCTAAGTTCTTCAATCCATTCCTCTGTAAAAAAGGTTAATCATCATAAGTTATTCTGCATTTTTAAGCTATTGCATAGCTTCTATCGCGGGCCTTGAGCGTGGAGAGCGAATCCAGAAATTCCCTAACAAAAATATTCAAGATTCAGTATTCAACCAGGTTGCTATGGTTACGGAAAATAACAAGGTTGTCAACTGCTTTAGAATACCTAAAATAAAATAAATAATTTTCATATTTTTCAATGTTATGACATTTACGTCAGGCTGACAAGCTGTCAATACTTTTTCTTTTAAATTTTCTGTCATAGAGTTTCTTACTAGCTTAGTCTATGAAGGTTACTTTTGATTTACTTATATAATTTAAATTCTTTTTAAAAAATACTGCATAAATAAAATAAATAAATAATTATTTGCCTATGTTGATAAAAAATGCTATGCAATAGCTTTACCGCGGCAGTCTCCGAGTGCCACATCAACTTTTTTTTTTTTCGACTGGTTATCTGACTTCCACAACCTTGTTAGTACTGGGTAATAATATATCCCCTTGGTAAGACTGATTATTACACTTTTGGGGCACTGACTACTTGTAATGATTGTCAAAGCTCTACAAAAGGAAGCTGGGACAAACGGCTTCGGGATCCGTGTTACATCAAATCGGATCCCGGGATCGGTGGAGACAACCCCATTTTTTTCTGAGACATGGAGGAAAGTTGGTAGGTGGTAATCCATCCACTGACTAGGCAAGTGCGACTTAACCTGACGATTAATTTAAGCAGCTATAAAAAAAAGTACTTACTATGTAGTATATCAAGGGATCTCTCATTTCCACCATATTCAACCGGCAAAATTTCCTTAGGCACAAATTTATGTAAGTCTTCGTAGTTTGACACAGCTTGTATTCTATTGCCTAACTTTTCACTCATTAATTGTTTAGCAGTTTTAGTTATGAATTGCATTGCTTTCGAATCTGTTAGTAAGAGTATACCTTTCATTCTTGTGCCATAGCCTTCCTGAAAGAGAGACAGATATATTAATTTCAGTACACATTATTGTTTTTTAAAACAGATCTTTTCTAGAACTCAAACTTAAACTCAAAACATTTATTTCAATTAAGCCATTACTATTATTATTATTATTATTTTGAATGTCAGAAGAACATTTCACAAAAAAAAAAACGAAACCACGAGTGCAATACGTCATTCCGAAAGCCACCACGCCGAACCACAAGCCACCGAATGCCCGCAACAACGAACACTGCGAGCACGAAAGCACGCAGCGACGCACACCGCAACAACGAATTTTAAGTACTGACTGCCTCGGTAATCTATTGATCACAAGCGTGACTTCCGTACTTCATGGAAGGGCTTCATGGAGGGGCCCGTCGGGGCCGCGGATGCCCGTCGGGGCCGCGGATTTTTGTACTAGATGACGTGGCCTCGGCGCAAGGGCAAAGAAGGAACATGGGTTCGGTTTTTAGTCAGTAGAAGTCTGACACTTCCCTTCGCTCTGCCCAAGAGCGGGGGGGGGGGTCATTTGATGAATTTCCACCCACCAAAAAAAAAAAAAAAGGGCTGATGCCTGCTGGGGCCGCGGGACTGTTCGAAAGAGATACCGTGGCCCCGCAACACAAAGGGCTAAGAAATAACATGGGTGAGTTTTATTCAGTACTAGCTGATGCCCGCGGCTTCACCCGCGTGGATGTCGTTCAAATTATATACTAAAACCTTCCTCTATTCTCTATTAAAAAAAACCGCATCAAAATCCGTTGCGTAGTTTTAAAGATTTAAGCATACAAACAAACAAACAGACAAAAAAGCGACTTTGTTTTATACTATGTAAGGACAAGTCTGACACTCCCTTCCGCTCCGCCCAAAGAGAGAAGTCGTTGGAAGATTTCCCATTCACAAAAATGCAATAACATCGGACAAAGTGTTTGTAAGTTTTTTCATCAGGTTTTCTCAGTAGCATTTATAGAAATTAAAGTTGTGTCCAGTTGATGGCAATAAGCTTGCTTCAAGCAACATGGGACTTTAACAGAGTTTCCTAAATGTGGGTACTATTACGTACACTTTTGTTTGAACCTTTGGGTATTACTATCGCGATTTTACAATGATCCTTATTATTATTAGTTTTGAAACTGACATGGTCACTGACACTACTACACACATCAAAAGTGTCTAGGGATCAAGCATTTTTATGCGGATTTCTTGAGATTGAGATGTGGCTTTGTAATAAATTTATGATTTTATAAATTTATATGGATCATTTTTGGTGCATTTCATAATTTGAATCAGGAACTGTCAATCAAATTCGAGTAAAAGATGAAAATCAGCTGTCAATATTTTCCCTATAAAAACATACAACGCATTGAAGACATTATTAGTGCTACTGTTTCCCTACTACTGATTAAAACCAACGTTATTATGGAGCGGCGACGTCATTTAAGCAGGGAAGAAATGCTCAGAGCCGTGGGAATGATAGAAGCTGGTTCCCGGCAACGTACTGTGGCTTTAGCTCTGAATACAAGTCAGAGTGTTATCAGTCGACTTTGGACACGTTACCGAAGCACTGGTACCGTGGCTGAGCGCCATGGAGGACGGTATCGCTGCACCACACGGAGACAAGACCGATACATTCAAATCTTAACTCGAAGAGCTCCAACAATAACCGCCATGATGTTAGCCGTGAGGCTTCATCACTCTTCAGGGAACTTAATTAGCGACCAAACAGTCAGAAACCGCTTGCATGAAGTGAACCTTCATTCCCGAAGACCGCTACGGGTACCACCTATAGCAATGCACAATCGTAGGATTCGATATCAATGGGCTCTTGAACACAGAAATTGGGCAGAAGAACAATGGCGTTTCGTATGCTTTTCTGATGAGTCTCGTTTTGGTATGAGACCGGATACAAGACGTATACGACACTGGAGAACCCCTGGACGCCAACAGCGATTAAAATCCTGCCAGGAAGTCCATCCTTATAGTGGTGGAACCATCATGGTATCGGCGGGTATTATGGATCGGCGGAAGAACTGAGTTGATTTGGATCAGAGGCAACCTCAACGCTCAATTTTATGCTGAGACGATTGTATCAGACGTCATCGTTCCTCTACAAGTGCAAATCGGTCCCTTATTTCAGTTAATGCATGATAATGCACGACCGCACACCGCAAGAGTTGTAAGACAGACTCTCGCCGCAGCTAACATCAATGTCCTGCCCTGGCCTGCTCAGTCGCCAGACTTGAACCCGATTGAGCATGCATGGGATATGCTATAGAGAAGAGCTCTGCCGAATATGGAGGGTATCCAGTCGCAAGAAGACCTTTTTTTGTTGTTGCAACGAACATGGGCGGCCATTCCACAGCGTGATTTGGATGAACTCATTTTGAGTATGCCAAACCGATGTTCTTGTGTTGTTAGTGTTCGCGGTAGAAACACGGATTATTAATTGTTTAAGTTACCCAATAAAATTTTAAAGAAAACTGTTATTTCAGTCTTTTTTTCGAACTTAAATGTTAGTGGTTCAAATGTCAAAAATCCCTTTATTAGGAAAATGGCAAATTTCTTTATTAATGCAAAGGTGACTTGGTTTATCGTTACTGTGACAAACGAAAACACTTTATTTGATGAATCCTTAAAGAAAATTTTAATTAATATCAATCAGGAGAAAAGTTATTGCAAAAATATATGTTGATCCCTAGACACTTTTGATGTGTGTATTAATATCATAAACGGGATATTTACCATGTTTGATTTTTGTTTCGAGTTCCCGATATTTCGGCGCTGTTACAAGCACCATGATCACGGATAAACTGAAGACGACTGACCGACTGACTTTTTGATAACAAAAAAATCAAACATGGTAAATATCCCGTTTATGATATTAAATAGTAGTATCCTTATTATTATTTATTATCCTTGATAATTGTGATTAGGTATATCATTTAATTTTTCCCAGAAATCATTTGTTGCACTAGTCATGTTCTCTCCCTAGTTCCGGAGCTCGGCTGGTAGAAAATGCCCTAAACTTGTAAATTGACGTGTTGAAACGACTGAAACTTTAAAACGTCTCGTTATAAAGTCAAGGATTTTACGGGTATCGTTAAAAAAAAGTAAATAAAAAAAAAACATCACAAGGTTGAAAAGTGTGGCCATGTCGCCTTGGGAAAGCGTCATGTGAATGTCCCCTCAAATAGGAAAAACCAGGCCTAACAAGCCGGAACCCGCTGGAGGTAGGAAATTACCTCCACAACTCGCTACTCTGTGCATATACTTACACACAGAATCGAGGGCCTTGGCTTAACCGCCCGGACCAAGAGGTAGAATACCTCTTTAAAAAGTCACCCTAATCCCAAGGTGGGAATACGTGCCGACGGGATGCATGGCTTGCAGGAGGCAAGTTCCAAGCGCCAACCTCGACGGACCCGGCAAACGTCGTTGTATATTGCCTTCTTGAGGGAATGGGCGTCACCCCTCTTGTGACGATTTAAATCGGCCCTACTCGTGGGAACAAAATGAGCAATTCTAAAACCTTTGAAAATATATTAAAATTAGATAAGAGCAACCCTAAAACTATGACCCAGCAACTTTTCCATAAAGGAATGTTTATAAACCGGCCAAGATCAAGTTCTTTTAGCGGAACAACCAACCAAGACCCAGTGATCATTGAGCTAGAAGATAAAACAGATAAAGAGTCCGAAGAACAGCAGTTCATAGAAGTACATTATGGCAAGCGGCAAAGATCTAGTCCAGACGCAGTAATGCGTAGCCAAAAGCAAACAAAATTAAATTACTGGCTTGCAGCATCAGCAGTACCAACATGCAACAGCTTCTCAGGGCTCGACGACACAGAGGAAACGGATAAACCTGAAATAAAAACACAGAAACCAACAAGACCCCCTCCACTGTTTATTGACGGCGTCAAAAATATCCAACCTTTACTGAATTTATTAGAAGAAGTAGCAAAAGGAGAGTATGAAATTAAGGTATTACGAGGCGACAGAGTTAAAGTACAATCGAAATCAGCCGAATCATACTCCACTATTTACAAAGAACTGAAGGCAAAAGACACAGAATTCTTCAGCTACCTTCCTAAACAAGATAGAAGCTTTAGAGTGGTGCTTAAAAACCTACACCCTTCTACAGATAGAGAGGAAATTAAAATAGCTATTGAGGAGCTTGACCATAAAGTAACAAATGTCTGGAACATTCAAAACTCAAGAACAAAACAGGCGTTACCAATGTGGAACATCGAACTAGAAGCTCGTGAAAATAATAAAGACATATATAGCGTAAAATCTCTTTTACACTGCCGCATATCGTTTGAAGCACCCAGACCAAAGCGAGTTATCCCGCAATGTACTAATTGTCAAGACTATAATCACACACAAAAGTATTGCAATAGGAAACCCAGATGCGTCAAATGTACAGGTTCTCATCACACCTCAGCTTGCCCACGGAAAGAAAGATCAAACCAGGTTAAATGCGTCCTTTGCGAGGGAAATCACCCAGCTAACTATAAAGGCTGCATAGTCTACAAAGAGCTGCTGAAAGTCCGATATCCTCCTCCAATCACCAAACAAAGAACAAAACCTGGATACGCGAGAAAAGAACAAGAACCTACAAATAAAACAAAAAATGACGGAAAATCGTATGCCTCAGTCACAAAAGAACTCCCTAAACAACCTACGATGCAAACACCCAACGTTGAGGATGAACACCAAAAAACTAACGAACTCAAAGCCATTAGGGAAACACTTGCTGCCCTGATGAACCAAATGTTAATTATGACCCAAACGTTAACCGATCTAATTTCAAAAATGTCATCACATTCACAGAACTAAAACTGTGCGTATGGAATGCCAATGGCTTGTCAAATCACTCGGAAGAGTTAAAAATATTCGTTAAAATCCACCAAATAGATGTTTTACTGATCTCAGAAACCCATTTCACCTCTAAAAGCTACTTCAGGATACCAGGCTACAATATGTACCACACTAACCACCCAGACAACAAAGCACATGGAGGATCGGCCGTTCTCATCAGGTCAAACATCAAGCACCATGTACTACAAAATTACTGTAAAAACTACATCCAAGCAACAAACATCGTAATAACAGACTGGATCAGTGACATTACAATATCGGCCCTCTACTGTCCACCGAGATTTGCTATTAAGGAAACAGAGTTCAATGACTATTTTCAATCCCTTGGAAACAGATTTATTGCAGGAGGTGACTATAATGCCAAGCATACGTTTTGGGGTTCGAGACTTATCCTACCCAGAGGGCGAGAACTTCTTAAATGCATCCAAGCAAAAAACATGAACGTGATATCGTCTGGTGGACCGACTTATTGGCCAACAGACAATAGAAAAATCCCAGATGTTATCGATTTTTGTGTCATCAAAGGAATCGCAAATAACAATGTTTCGTGCCGGAGTTGCTGGGATCTGTCCTCAGACCACTCTCCAATCATTGTAGAACTACACACTACCGCCCAAGAAAGCGTCAAAAAATGCGTTCTACATACCAAAAGAACTAATTGGGCTCTATTTCGAGAGCTCATAGATAAAGCATTCCAGGAACCTGTTAGTCTAAAATCAAACGACGAAATAACAGAAGCGGTCCTATACTTCAATAAAAAGGTGCAAGATGCAGCCTGGTGTTCAACCCCACCTGTACCACATAAAAGTATAGACAACTATGTAGCGAAACACATAGTAGACAAAGTAACCCAAAAAAGGAATATTCGGAAACACTGGCAACAAACCAGAGACCCTATGGCGAAGAAACGGCTCAATCACGCCACCAGACAGCTGAAGCACATTCTAGACAAAGATCGTAATGACGGATTTCACAGTTATATCAATGGCCTGGATGCTACTGCTTCCTCAGATTATTCTTTATGGAAAGCCACCAGAAAACTAAAACGGCCTATTAGTGTATCTCCCCCCTTAAGAAAATCTGACGGTACATGGGCACGGACAGACCAAGAGAAAGCCGAAACGTTCTCAGAACATCTTTCAAACGTCTTTATTCCTCACCCATATGAAGGCTCTCCAGAAGATGCAGCAGAAATTACTGCACAGTTACATACTCCTATAAACATGGAGGAAATGCCCTTTAAATTTACAAAGGCTGAAGTTGCCCGAATTATAAAAAAATCGGATCCAAAAAAGTCACCAGGATACGACCTTATAACAAATCGTATACTACAAGAACTACCAGAATCTGGCATAACTTTCCTTACGTCACTTTTCAACGCCATGACCAGACTGCAGTTCTTTCCCCCGGAGTGGAAAGTCGCACAAATTGTAATGCTGCTGAAACCAGATAAACAACCTGAAGAAGCAAAATCATATAGGCCCATAAGCCTGCTACCTATTCCATCCAAAATATACGAATCCTTACTGCTGCAACGAATCCTACCTATACTCAAAGAAAAAGAGTTAATTCCTGAACACCAGTTTGGGTTTCGCAGTAAACATGCCACTATCGACCAAGTGCACAGACTAACTAAAAAGATCATGGAATCACTGGAGGCAAAATATTACTGTGCTAGTGCATTCCTGGACATATCTCAAGCGTTTGACCGCGTGTGGCATGAAGGATTGCTTTTTAAATTAAGAATTGCTTTGCCAGACCACCTATACGGAATACTGAAATCATTTCTACAGCAGCGCCATTTCATAGTACAAAATGGGGAAGCACTGTCTGAACTGCGTCCAATAAAAGCAGGAGTTCCACAGGGTAGCGTACTGGGCCCCGTGCTCTACTTACTGTTCACTGCAGATTTGCCGACATCTGAATCCTTAACTACTGGAACTTTTGCTGACGATACTGCCATATTAGCTGCGCATAGTGACCCGGAAAGTGCCTCACATATTCTCCAAAAAGGGCTAAATAGCATATCCCACTGGCTCAAAAAATGGCGGATAAAAGCGAACGAAACAAAATCAGTCAATGTAACGTTTACTTTAAGAAGAGGATCTTGTCCTCCAGTCAAATTAAATAACATTGAAGTTCCACAGGCAGATCATGTGAGATATCTTGGATTGCACTTAGACAAAAGACTTACCTGGCAAAAACATATTTTTACTAAGAGGAAGCAACTTGGTATCCAAACACGAAAACTCTACTGGCTTATCGGGCGAAAATCTCAACTATCACTTGAGAACAAAATACTCCTGTACAAGGCAATACTGAAACCCGTCTGGACGTATGGGATCCAATTATGGGGCACCGCATCTAACTCAAACATTGAAATCCTACAAAGGTTTCAAAATAAATCCCTGCGTATGATAACTAACGCTCCCTGGTTTGTTCCCAACGAACTATTACATCGTGATCTAAGAATACCCACTGTAAAGCAAGAAATTGTCCGCCACACTAAATCCTATAAAGAACGCATCAAAAAACATCCAAATGCCCTAGCTCGGCCATTAATGGAGAACCACATCAAAGCGCGACGATTAAAGCGAAAAATACCACAAGATAATCTAGCCCAATCACAGTAAAACATACTGTCTAAACAATGAGGTTGTGACACAGGTCACATACTGAGCGCGCCAGCAATAGCACCAACCATCATACTGCTGAATGTCCCACGAAGGAGACAGATTGTGGTAAAAAGAGAAACAAAAAAAAAAAAAAAAAAAAACAAGGTTGAAGAATTCATCGTTTCTTTGAGTTCTCGACAACCCTATTCTGAAAAAAAAACTCTTTCGCATAGATGATAATACTACTTACTATTAGAGTGGACAAAAACTTTTGAAACTCCACGTGGTTCATTCTTGTCATTAAATCGATTACACTCTTATTGTTATAGTCGTTTATTATAATGACACCATTGACGTAATCATGCGCTTTTAGGTATTCAGTCATCTGAAAGGTAAAAACAAATAATTAGTTTAGATCTGGCTCACGAGTCTGTCTGTTGCCGATATGTATGACGTGAGGATAGGTCTAATTGTTGCGATAGCTATGTCAGTCAATCATTGACTGACGTAGCTATTGCTACAGTTAGACATAATATAAGGCTTAATAGCCAACAGCCTCGAACAATATCTGAGGAGGCTCGGGATTCTGCCGGGGTTGCGGGTTGTACGAAAGAGATACCGCGGCCGGGAGACAAAGGGCTAAGATGGAACATGCATGGTTTTTAGTCAGTCCGAAGTCTGGCCCTTGCGCTCCGCCCGGGAAGAGTCCTTTGATGATATCGCACCCTACAATAAAAAGTAGGCTCTAGTTCAAGGCCTGTATTCAGAAAGCAGTACCTCTGGAAACGGTGCATATTATTCGTGGGCTCCTTTCGAGCTTGGACCCTGTGCCCGATACTGGCAGGCTAGTATATTGTTAAATGTTTTTTTTCTAAAGTTATTTAAAAATTAATGTAAAATATAATAACGAATAAACGGAATCATAATAAATGAAAGTTTAAAGACGAAAAACATTAATATATGAGATCGTTACAACAAGCATAGCAGAACAAGCAAATATTTCTTAGGTTACGTTCACAAAACTTTTGCTAATGGTTAATGAATATTAATGAAGAACTATACAAATAAAATGTTGACCTATACGGAACCCCAGAAAGAAAACACTTACGATTATATTATACTGATAATACTGCGAGTACACGTCAGCAGTAAAGTTATCATCGCAAATTTTAAACATTACAACTCTGTAGAAATCTTTTGTAACTTTTGGTAGAGGGACTAGCCGCCTGCAAGAAAAAACACATCGATATTATCGTGTGTACAGAACATATAACATAACATGTTATATAACATGTTTCAGTAATGTGGAGCCTGAATATAATGAAACGTGTTGAAATAACATGTTATGAATGGCTTATAACTTATGTGTAGGTACACATAATATGCACTCGCGAGAAACGACAATGTCATATAACACTGTTATTTGCATTTCATTCTAATGTGTAGGTACAGTATTGTTAAATGTTGCAATGTTGAAAAATAACGCAACATAATGTGAACGTGTTACACAAGTTACACAACATCACTACATATTATTATAAAACAAAGTCCTCCGCCGCATCTGTCTTTCTGTTCGCCATAAACTCAAAATCTACTGCACCGATTTTCATGCTATTTTCACCAATGAATAGAGTGGTGGTCGACGAAGGTTTTAGTATATAGGTACATACTGACATCCACTGCAGGTGAAGCCGAGGTCATCAGCTAGTGTTATATAATTTGTACGCACCTTTAGGGCATACATATATTTTATCGTGAGAACGGTAATTGAGGTGTAAATTTACCTACTAGATTGACATGAGAGACTGAAGATTTTATACAGGCTGGCGATGACATCATCATCTGCCTAGCCTTTTCCTAAATATGTTGGGGTCGGCTTCCAGTTATACCAAATACAGCTGAATAGCTTCCGACACGTAACTTGGCAGGGTTTCGAAATTCGAATTCAAAGTTCCCGCATCGTACACTTTGTGCCACAAAAAGTGGTCACTTTTATTGCTTGTCATTATTCTATGGTTATTGACATAATTTATTTTTAATAATGAAGTTAAAGAAAGGTGAAGACTTTGTGACATTTATTAGGTGTTATAAATAAAAAAACTTCAATATTAACTTTCAAACTCGCGTCGCGTGACGCGAGTTTGAAAGTTTTTACCCATACAAAAAAAAGTGCTCAGCGCCGCTAAAGAAGTTTTCACTTCAAAACATGCATTTAAAAGTAAAACAAAATTTAAAACAACAAAAACTAAAAAAACGAAAACACTCGTAACAAAAACTAAATTTAAAACAACAAAACTCGTAATAAAAACTAAAATTTAAAACAACTAACAAAAACTAAATTTAAAACACAACGACTACTGAAATTCGTAACAAAAAGAAATAACAAAAACAACACAACTTTCGTGCACCGCAAGTGTAATCGGGAGTGAACGGAACGTATGTATTTGAATGCACCAATCGCACGCGCGGATGACGCTACCTCATACCCCGCGCCCCGCTTAACCGCCAAAGAGACCTAAAAAATTACTTCTGTGCAACTAACGACTCTTGCCAAGTTACGTGTCGGGGACTATACTAGTATTTTACATGGAGCGACTGCCTATCATATCTCCACAACCCACTTAGTACTGGGAAACATGATACCCCTTGGTTAGACTGGTTGTCAGGTTTTCGGGTCACTGGTCCCAACACATGACAGTCGGGACTTAGGCATCGTTCACACCAAACGTATTGTCCGCCGCCGACTGTGAGTATGCTCACTGTCTCTATGGATCGACGTAATAGCGTATAGTTGGTTCGGTGTGAACAAGAAGTTAATTATATATATTGAAAAGCGATAAACTACGTAACGCGTGCTCAAAGTCAGCGGCGGACAATACGTTTGGTGTGAACGATGCCTTAACGTGCTTTCCGAGGCACGGAGGATACGTGAAGACAAAATTTAATTATTTTTTTGGTAGAAACGGATCCCGGGATCCGTGTAGACAACTCGCCGGGATCCGTGGTTAATCCAATCGGATCCTGAGATCGGTGGAGACAATCGCAAACTCAGCATACCTCATTTATATGTTCCTAGGAAGTAATTATTTTGTCACATTATTCTTGTAAACACCGATAAGTCAACGACCCCGGCTTCGGTATATACCGATGATTTATGAAGATAGTTTTTGTAGTAACGAGTTGACAACATGACTGTATTTAGTGTATACTAAACATTTTTACACCAATCCGCACTGGGCCCGCGTAGTAGATTATAGCCCATCCCTCTCCTAGAGAGGAGGCCTGAGTCCCTGCAGTGGGAACATTATAGGCTGATGATGATGATGATGATGAAACATTTTTGTAAAAAATATTTTTAAAAGGTTTTTTTAACTGTATGTGTTACATAAATAGGTTGTAAGTATGTATTGGTTCCCTCAACCGGTTTAACCCCAACTGCCTACCCCCATGGAGAAAAGGGTGTGAGTTTAGTCCCCAATGGGTAACAACGGGACCCTATGACTAAGACTTTGTTATCCGTCCGTCTGTCTGTCACCAGGCTGTGTCGCTGTCATGGGCGGCTAGCTCGTCAACTAGTATAACGTCTGTTTAATTTCTAGTATTTCAACTATTTAATTTACTTACATCTTGTCCACCATAAGTGGAAGTTCCTCTTTGGCATTGAACTTCGAAAACAGTTTTGGTATTAACGTCTTATATGTGCAGCATCGGTCTATTTGTTTCTTTGCCTTCTCTACGGAACCCTTGCATGAAATCAAAGTTTTCTCCAAGTAGTCCTTGCCTGGAAAAACAAAATAAAGAAGTAAATTAAATTAAATATGTATGAATTACTTAAATATATATTATGACAATACTAAACATAACAACGAGATATATAAAATTGGATTATTTTTTACAATTCGATTTTAATATTTTTTAATATTTTCAATTTTGTATCGAGTCTGGTTCTGGTAACCTAACAGACATACCTATATGAGTTGCTGGGGAGTTTGTTCCGCCACTTCTTCTTCCCAGCTAAAGGAAGTGTCGAAGGGAGGACTTTTTGAACGACTGTCTCTTGTGAACTTTCAAAACGTGCTGATATCAATAAAATTCGAACAAATGACTTGATTTTAATTTTGACAACACAACTAAAGTTTCCAAAGTCCCGAATTACCTATTAGTAAACCTACATTTTGCCTGTTATGTTTCAGTCAAAAAACACAATTTTCTTTTCTCCCTTTGAGTCCTATTCCTCAGTAGCGACCTCGAACTCAGCTGTGCAGCAGCCCTATTTTAAGTAACCGGACTCAAATCTAAATTCCATAGCTATAACCGAGAACTTGATGATGAAAATCCCAGTAATTATAATTTCTTAAACTGGAAGTCGAAAACAGGATCGTGAGCGTCATGCTCAGCTGTTGCTTATGACGAAATGACGCGCTAGACCAACGTAAGGTAATAATAGCTATTTATTCACCAAGGGGAATAAGGCACAGATTACTAATCGAGCGTGCATTTGAGGCCCGACGCGAAGCGGAGGGCCGTGAACCACACGAGTTTAGTAATCTGTACTTACCCTCGAGTGAAATATACTGCTTTATACTACACTTAGCTTGTTTTTAACCGACTTCCCAAAAAGGAGGAGGTTCTCAATTCGATTGGTATGTTTTTTTTATTATTTCTATGTATGTACACCGATTACGCTGCGATTTATGATCCGATTAACGTGATTCTTTTTTAGTTTGATGCGGAATAGTTGCCATTTGGTCCCATAAAAATTTAGTATAGTTTGGCTTAGTACTTTTCATTTTATGAACATTTTTCTTAATTTATGAACATTTTTCGTTTATGTGTGTTCGAGAATAACTTCGTCGTTTATGAACCAATTTTGATGATTCTTTTTTTATTATGAAGGAGATATTTTAAGGGTGGTACTATGATATGGAAACCAGGACCTGGTGATGAAATCCCAGAGAACTCGAGGGCAACCCTCAAATTTCATAGGCACGTTATACGTGTTTCGTGTTTTTTTGTCTAATGTTAGGTTCCTTAGTCGAATGTTAATCGATATTAAAACTAAAAATGAAAAAATATAAAAACTTTTTTGCAAAACAAAACAACCGACTTCAAAAACACCAAAAAGTGAAAAATAAACTTCAGAAGAAAAATCAGCTTCTGAAGAAATCTCTCGCTCTATCGCATAGAGGTTTGAAGTTTTCCGGCCTTATCGGAATGTAGAATGTATGCTACCTGCTTTAAAAGTTCTAGTGGCCAGTACTTTTTATGTTAAAATTAAATCGTTTGATTATCAACGTCATCAAGACTTTAAAAAAAAAAAACAAAACGCGTTAGTAATGAACCCATTACTACCCTGATTTTCAGGGCAGTAATGAAATTCCATACAATATAACTGCCTAGATTTTTGAGAAGGTTTAATGAACAGCTTTCAAGCCGTATAGTGGGGTAGTATTGGTACACTTACCAAGCAAGTGTAGTATAAAATAATTTATCGCAAACTGGTTGGTAAATGTAAATCAAACTATGTTTGGCCCGCGACTTCATCCGCGTGGAATAGTTATTTTGAGAAGCATTTTTAATGTATGCTCCGCTCCTATTGGTCGTAGTGTATTATTACGGCTTCGGCCGTCTACGAAACCGTAGTTTCGTAACCGGTTTCGATGAAGGAATGATTTGTCCTTGTACGTAACTGGTTTCGATGGAGGACATATTTGTCTTTATACGAAACCACGGTTTTGTATCATGGTTACGTACGAAGAATAGGTTTCGATGAAGGAATGATATGTCCTTGTACGTAACTAGTTAGTTTCGATTGAGGTATTATTTTGGTGTTTGAAGTAGTTCAGTAGACGCGTTTGCTCTCTACTGAACTGACCTTCATCTTGTAATTAATTAATTTATTATGTTTTATGGCTTAATGTCAATTGTGTTTTCTGTGTTATTGTTTTTTATTTTCAAATTGTGTTGTCCTGTGTGAGACTAATAAATACATTTTCTTTTCTTTCTTTCTTAATTATTGGAACAAAATAAATAAAAAATCGAATTTACTTTTTTTTTTAAACATAATTATTTTATATATTTAATAACGAAAACAAAAAATTAAACTGAACAAAAATAAGTAACTCGGTATTAAAATAAGTAAAAAATCATATTCTTATTTTATTTTGTACATAATAATATGTCTTATATTCAAAAACTAAAACAGAAATTCTTTTTTTAGTACACTATCTCACTGCAAAAAAATAATAAAATTCTACCTCAACAAAAATAAATGTAAGTCGTGATTCTAGCTTAAAATAAACAAAATATTGTTGCAAAATAATAGCCTAACGATCGCACAAACCGGTCTAATAAATTAAGTACTTTAATGAATTGGAATAAGGGCATGAGAATAATGATGAGTAAAAAAAAAAATCAAAAATATATAGCATACGGGCATACAATTTCTAGGCAGTGGCCTACAGTAATTTTATTTTCTTTCAATTCATATATAGACTGCTGAATCTCTTTGTCTATTTCAATGTATTTTTTTGACTTTTTAGTTTCATTTTTATTCATGTCTATCATCCGCGTCTCTTTTATTAAAATATCTAGCAAATGAGCAAGAGTTGGATTTTTTTTTCCAATATACCGATTAATTTTACTGTGCCAGCCTTCCAGATTATTTGTGGTTCTTGATTTCTCTTGGTCGCAATTACAAATTTTATGAAAATCTGTATTTGATAACCATTGATTTTTGAAATAATTGTTAAACTTGATAATGCTATCACCAGTCGGACTCTTACTCATGATGTACTCGTAGCCACTTTGAATAAATTCTACAGGCAAACGAGCCAGACCAGCACATCTAGCTACGTGTCTTTTTTGAACCCTTGATGTAATTTTCAGATTTTTTGCTTTCCGGAATAAACTATGGCTGTAATGAAAGTAACAACCCTTGGTAATGATTGCAGGAAACACACCTCTTACAGCTTTCATTACCGCCACTTCGTAGTCTAATGTTATTTTCTCAGGTTGCCAAGATATAAATACTGACTTTAGTAACCTAAAAAGTATATTATAAGTTTTCAAATTTTTGTCAGGCAGCAGACAAAAAATTAAAGGAATAATGGAGCCTGTTTCTTCGTTATATCCATGGAGAGTGTATAACTGCGTGAAGGGTATGGGACATGATTTAAAAGTTCCATCGCCAAATATGTGTTTAAAATTATAAATATTTTTCCTGGCATTTTTTCCGCAAAATAAGATGATCCTTTTGTTATCTTCTTCACAGTTATAATCCGCTAGTAAAAAATCTTGAAACTGAGTTGGTACTTTTACTTCATTTAACAAAGAGAAACGCTGCTTTGTTGCGCCAATTATTTTATTGCGCTCATTATATAGTCCTGTTTTAATACTGATAAATTTTGGTATTTTGTGTACCAAATTTATACCTTCATTTTCAAGAGAAAATACCATGGCGTCATATTGTTTCTGAACAGATTCAAAATTGCAGCTAGTTTTTTCTTTTAATTTGTTTAATTCCTTTAAAACTCTATTTTTGCCCATATCCTTTTCGCAATCCTCTTTATGTGGTTTTTCTTTTACCAGCTCGTTCCTTTCATTAAGGGTAACACTCCCTGTACAGCCGCTGTTGTTAAAGAAACACAGCCAGAACGTGTTTCCATTACTGTAAAATTTCTTTCGGTGGTACCTGTGACCATTGCACAGCAAGGCAATTCCACCTCTACGCGTAGTAATGAAATCCATTTCAATAATAAGAAATAATAATTATGATCACTTGACGGTTCACTTTCAAATGAGTATAAAATTGCTTTTGCTATTTGGCACATGCTTAATTTAAAAATCGAATTATAAAAGCCGCGTCCCCACTTCAAGCCGTACGGTTTTTTGGGCCACGGTATGTGTGACTGGGGAGATGATTGGCCTCTCTGATTAGTCTGGCTGCTTCCAATTTTTTTTTGACCTATAGTTGTGTTTTTTCGCCCCAAAAAATTTCGTTTCCCAGCAATAATTTTTGCGTAGGAATACTTAAGTTGATGTTCCTAATGCTTGCTTGACGGTTTCGTAAAGGGTTGGTTTACACCATGTATAATTTTTAGGTTTGCAGATTGATATTTGCGGCTATGGGATCCTGGACCAATTATCACATAAATCGCTAGTTTCGATAAAAGAATTATTATTCCTTGTTCGTAACTAGTAAAATTTCATATTTTTTGCAAAAATTCCCTGTACGTAACCGTGGTTTCGTATAAAGACAAATATGTCCTCCATCGAAACCAGTTACGTACAAGGACAAATCATTCCTTCATCGAAACCGGTTACGAAACTACGGTTTCGTAGACGGCCGAAGCCGTTTAAACCTTTCTCGATAAATGGCCTATCCAATACAAAAACAGTGCTTCAATTCTAACCAGTAGTTCCTGAGATTAGTGCGTTCAATGAAACAAACAGAATCTTTAGTATAGATGTTTAAAAAAAAAAAAAAATTTGTATCTGTTAATCATTAGCTACTGGCCAATAGGTAACTTTGAATCGAGACCTTCAAATTAACTATGGTTTACAAAGATTAACTTGATGTATATTAGCATAATAAATAATAACGTTTTTTTAGACATTGCGTAGAGACGCGTTTTAACGTTGTTTTTTTTTCTTCCGATTATATCATACATTTGACATTGATAAATATTTTTTTTATCTGTTTCAAAGAAGCATGTAATAGTACATTACTGCAGAATCCAGTAAGTAAGCCTTCCTGGCCAAGTATGAGTTAACCGGACGGACCGAACCGCAGGTGAGGTCTGGTTATATACGAGGCCAGGATGGCTTTCTTACTGGTTGAGGTTTGTACTGTTGCTTTTCTCAAAAAATAAAGAAAGTTTAACAACAAATTCGTTTAATTAATATTGAAGGTTACATTCATATGTGAAAAACACAATAGCACTTTTTGGCCGACCCGGGAATCGAACCCAGGACCTCACGCTCTGCAGTCGAGCTTGCGACCACTAGACCAACGAGGCAGTTTAGGAAACAACTTTAGAAAAAACTTTTTAATAAACTGAAATTACTAAATACAATCATAAAATCCCACACTATACTTCTACAACATTACTAAGTACAAAACGCAACGTATAAAATGGCTGTTTAAGGTTCCAAAAATATATGTATCTCATACCAAAACGAGAGATAGATATATATTTGGAACCTCCCTTCTATAACCATGTTATAATGGCTAAACTCTAATCTGTGTCTGGTACTATGTTTTTTTTTCTAAACATATCTAAAAAGGATGACCTAGTGTCCAGTAAGTAAATTACATACTTACTTACTGGACAGTAGGAGATTCCAAGTTTAAAATCTCGCTTCTTACTGGACAGTTGTGAATAAGTCTCCGGTAAAGTTCACTTTCTGGATACTTTTTAGAGATGTTATGGCAACATTACATACCATTTTTGAGAAAAATGTGTTTTCAAAACTATGTATTTTTATCATCTCGTATCTAGGACTTTTTGAGAATATAACCTTGTAGTTACGGGATGTAAAAAGAAATACGTTGTAGGTAAACTATATGAAATATGTTTTAATTTTTTTAATAGCTGTGAACACAAGTCCTATCTGGCACTAATTCACTTGCCACAGTCGGGAATCGAATCGGATAAAATCCGGAAAAATAACTCCTTGTAGGTAGGTACTTTTATTTGCCATCAATCGATAGGGTCAATCATAAGGATCAAATCTCTCTAACCAACATGATAAATGAAATTATAGGAAAACCATGAAAACTAAACTTATCATTTCAATGAGACAAGATAAAATACTTTAAGTCAAAAGTCCATCAGGTTACTAAAAGTAGAGTACTTTTCTTCATCGAAGTCAGAAATATTCAACATAAACTTAGAATAGTGATTGTTAGAAAAAGAGCACCTGATAAAGGGCACATAGTGTGAAACATTATAAGCTGTTGTCAGCGGCTTCACCCGCTACAACTCGAAAATTATCCCACGGGTAGATAAAATCGGGATATCCTATGTGGTAATCCAGGTTATAGACTATCTGTGCACCAAATTTTGTCCAAATCCGTTCCGTACTTTTTGCGTGAAAGAGTAACAAACATCCATCCATCCGTTCATACAAACTTTCGCGTTTATAATATTAGTAGGATAGGATAGTTGTAGAATGTCGAATGTGTAGCGGAACAACTTAATCGAAGGGGGAACCGAAAGGCTGCGGGATGTTTGAAAGAGATACCGCGGGCCCGTACTCAAAGGGCAAAGAAAGAACATGAGTGGTTTTTAGTTAGTAGTAGTCCAAAACTTCCTTCCACTCCGCCCAGAGCAGGAGAAGTCTTTTGATGATTCCCAGTACTCGGAAAAAAAAGGGGAAACCGAAAAAAAATGATATTATTTGAACTTTTAAAATTTGAATGTACTTACTAAAATCCTTCTTGATAATATGGTCCTGCTTCTGAAGCCACTCTTCCAAAATGTTAATAGCTTCTTCAAGTCTTCCTGGCTTATCCAAATCATGTATTTTCCTTATTTCCTCAATAGCACCCGGGGGTAGTTGTACAAGCCTATGTTCTGGTTTGGACTCCATTTTACTTTTTTCACAAAACGTTCTATTATTTTATAAAAACTATGCCTATATTGTTTTTTTTTAATGTCGTCTGGATGCCATATTTTTTTAACTTCATGCAAAAGGAGAACTATAAGATGAGGAGGTATTTTTTACCAGTCTTATTTTATAATAACTAATTATTATGAACTTTATGATACCTACTTATTAAATAATATGTTTACCGTAAACAAGTATACTCTGTATCTAACTAGCTAAAAATAGTGAAGTCACTCATACTTATAATTAACCTTTGTAATTATAATATTTAATTTATTATAAGTATTTTTTAATGGTGTTACAGTTGGCGAGTACAGTCGGCACCAATTGTTTTAGGGGCTACTGATTATGTCAATACTTTTTTCAGTCTATTAAGTTGAGGTGCCAACAAATTTTTTATGAATTTCTAAATGAAATATATTTTTGAAATAATATATTTTATTTAAAAAAAATATGTACAAATAATCGTAGTCGTAGAATAGTGACGGATCTGACAAATATTAAACTTTCCAGGGCAGCCATTTCCAATAATTATGTTCGTTTTTTTGAGATAACTTTTTTAATTTTAAATCTATAACTTTGAAAATTGGCATACTAGTGAAAAATAGGGTTTGTTTTAAAATGAATTTAAAATAATAACTTAAAATTGAACAGTTTTCCCGAAAAATCACATGCTTCATTTTACGTTGGAGTCAACACAGTCACATAGTATTATCCGACATTGTTCTTCGGAAAGTTCGTGTTCAAAGAGTGACGAATGTGACTTTCCGATCATGTTCTATTGACTTACAGGGTAATATTTTGGCGGATGTGTGTTCCGTCTATTCTACTTTAACCATGAGTAAGTAGGTAGGCAGGTGGTCTGTATGTAAATAGGTAGGTTGCGGTTGGTAGGGTTTCACAAATAAAACACATTATATTTGATTTAGTTTTTGGACCCTTTTTTAATCAATGTAATAAACATTAAGCTCCAATTAAGTAATTATCAACAGCATTATTTACTAAGAAGACCAAACCCAAAGGATCCAAACCTTTTTGAACCTACCTAATTAATTCATCATTTCAACCAAAAGACGTCCACTGCAGGACATAGGCCTCACCCAGGTCACACCTCGGACACTCCATACAACGCCCGCAAAATAATTACCTATTACTACTACATAAACAAATAACGTTTGTGCACGACGTGCACGTGCAAATGTGTGCGTAAACTCTAGTAGGGTTGTCTAGCCTTAAAAATGGCACGGAAAGTGCAACGGTCTGCGTCGCGAAAACCGAACGACGACTAATACGAGCGCGAGCCATTGCTCAAGAGTCGGCGACGACTACCTCGAAGTGCGGGGTGAGGTGCGGTATTTAATATGAGCGCGGGGAAGGGAGTGTCCCTTCTGTACGTAGTACTATTATGTATTCTGTGCCCAGGTGTCGCCGCATTGACGGGTCCCGTGCGTCTCGCATCCAGTGGGTTCATCAGGTCATCGGTCCCCCTAGTGGAAGGTGTTCCAACGCAAAGTCTTCCAGTTCGCGGTCGCCACTCCAGAACTTTTCGGCCCCATCGGCCATCCGTTCTGTGAGCAATGTGCCCTGCCCATTGACACTTAATTTTGGCCTTGGTTCTCATGCCGAATGTCCTCATTTCTGACTCCGAGCGAGAGGGCTACCCCTCTCCATTACCCTTTGGGTGACTTTGAGCTTCCTGATGAGGCCCATTGTTAGCGACCACGTTTCGGTCCCGTATGTAATCACTGGCAACACACACTGGTCATAGACTTTCGTCTTGAGACACTGGGGTAAGTTAGACGAGAAGATACCACGCAACTTCCCGAACGCTGCCCAGCCGAGTCGGATTCGACGATTTACCTCTTTCTTGAAATTAGACCTACCCAACTAGACCGTTTGTCCCAGGTAGACAAATTGTCCACAACTTTTAGTGTAGAGTCTCCGATCTTTATAGGAGTGGGGTGTTACATGAACATTCAACATAACCTTGGTTTTATACATGTTCATTTTAAGACCCACTCTTTTTATTTTAAGGAACACCTTCATTCCACATATAGCAATAACATTGATTATTAGCCATAGACACAGCTGTATTGATTGATGGACAGTTGCTATAGTCTGCACTATCGTGAGTGGGACAGCAAAAATCGTAACATACTTCATAACGGGTTTCATGGCACAGGTGTTTGTTCATTGTTTTCAACAACCGGGGTAATCGGTTAAGGTGTCAGATCTGATATCAAGGTAGAGGTATTTAGAGGGATTAAGAAGGCTACATTGATATTTAAGAGGGAGACTACACCATGCTGATTTTCTGACGGGAGTAAAGACGGTGAGGATGTATTTTGATACACAGCCATAAAAGGATCTTCTCAAAGAACACAAGTAGGTGATGGTGC
Organism: Diarsia dahlii; assembly: GCA_949775195.1. Classification (NCBI taxonomy): domain Eukaryota; kingdom Metazoa; phylum Arthropoda; class Insecta; order Lepidoptera; family Noctuidae; genus Diarsia; species Diarsia dahlii. The sequence continues at coordinate 3,839,738 of OX459210.1, read as the reverse complement.
GTTCTTGTTCATATTTTCATCATTCATTTTATGATTTCTCTTGTTCCTTGTAGGTCTTCGTCATCTGAAAAGACATCCTTATAGAAAGAAAGAAAGAAAAATTATGATGATGATGTGATGGTGAATGGCATTCCGAAAAGATATGATTATGATAATAGATAATTATACTAGTATTATAATTAATTAATTAAGGTAATAAATAATTATATAACTTGACTGGTAATTAGTGAACGACACTTAGTGTCGCACTCAGAGAGGTTTAATGATTACTTAGGCCATCATCAAGTAAAGGTTTTGACAGTTTTTGTATGACAAAACTGTCAAAACCTTTACTAAGTAATGGCCTAAGTAATCATTAACGTTCTCTGAGTACGGCAGTTAGACACGTGATTGAACTTATGATAACAAACAACTTTCCCAATGATTTTTTATTCTTTCACTTTTATCATATTAACAACATCGGAATACATGCGCGCGCACGCCTGTGTCTTCTCAGCTGTTTGACTCCTGAGAGGTCACAAGCGGGCGCATTAAAAATATTCTAAAGATTACAAATTATAAAATTTACTTCTTTTTATTTATGCAGGTAAATTATTAATCAGATTAGATTATATTCTTATAGAAAAATACATCAAATATACACAAATAATGATTGTTTTTCAGTAGAAAAAAGGTGGTAGTGAATTTGGTTCTAAGAACAATGTCGGATCGTCAAATAAGACCGTTAGTTAAAAAGGTGTGTCCGCAGAATATCGTCGGATAAGATCGCGCGACACTATCATGTCCATAGAAAAATGAAGTATAGTTATATACAACTTGAAACTTAAAATTGTCAAATTTAACACCAACACAACATAATGTTATAGTACTATCACATAACAAATGATTATTTTTATGTAAACTAAGTTTTAAATTGATTCTTAACGTTCCGTAGAAAACCGACGGATAGGCAGAACCGACGCTTTAACTTTGTAAAAAACTAATCAATACATGAATTAAAAAATGTAAGTACGTATCACTAACTTACATGGAGTCCCTGGTACGTAGTCTTCCTCATCAATGCACTCTTGGTGAGATCAATTCGTAATTTGTTCTGTTTTACTTATTGTTCAACAAATTTTAACATAAGTTTTGATCGTCCAGTTTTCATTGTGGCATAGCTTTTAATAAAATACGTAAAAAAATAAACTAAGTAGGCATGAAATAATCAATAAAAAGGCTAACAAAGATAAACTAATGTAATTGTTTATGAATAGTCTAATTCAGTGCATCGCGATGAGCGAGTTCGACGAATAATGACGATTGAGCAGATTCGTCGGGCGCGGGAGGGGGTGGTGCGAGATCCCTGCGCGTCGTACATGGACGAGTATACACAAGCGTCACTTTACTATGAGCGCCTATCAAATCCGTCAGTTTACCGACTGATTAATTTGAAAACTAAAATTCATACAATTTTTTCTTTAATGCAGTGATAATAATTAAACAGTGTTGTATTCAAATATGGTAAAAAGTGATTTCCGTATTTTTTTCAAAACCGACATTATTCTACGATCATGACGTATTTTTTTTAACAATTTCACGCACTTAAACAAATAATTATTATTTGTTTAAGTGCGTGAAATTGTTAAAAAAATATATAATAAATCATCAAGATAATGATGATGATTTAGTAAATGCAAATATAAATAAAATAAGTAATAATTACCAGCTATAACGTTCCTCTGCTGGGAACCCAGTAAGGGTTGGTAATAATAATTATAGGTCACATAACTTCGTTTTTTTTAGAACACGTCATGCTGGGCCCTGTTTAATAAAACTTACAAATTGTAATTGTAGGCTACAAGTTACAATTCTACAAGTTTCTGTGTAATAAAGAATACAATTTACAATTTTACCATGGTGGAAAACTGACAAATTTGTAGACTTGTAGCTACAAAGCTACATATTTCTGTTTAATAAACATTTTCTCTCTACAGGTAAAAATTTACAAATTTGTAGGGAAAACTGTTTTATTGAACGCATAATTGTAACTACAAGTTTACATAATTTGTAAATTGTAGGAAAATTTCGACAGGTGGACTCACCGTGTGTCAGAAACTTACAATTTTGGACCTCAATTAACTAAGTGAAGAAATTTTATTGTTATTCTTTAAAAAATGGTTCGCACAATAGTGATGATGAATATTATGAGTGAACGGTAACGGCGAATTTTCTTTATAAAGGGTTAACTTTACTTTTAAATCGTCAAATACCTACGTAAAATTTAAAACTTTTCGCCGGTATATATTTTTTTTTTTGATAATGAAGATAGGAGATGATCTTAAATTCGATTTTAAGAGAAATGCAGCTCTTACATCCACACGGCAAATTTATTATGAATCAAACAAATTCTAAATATTCTAAATGTGTAAGATTTATGAAATTACCCTCGATTTAAGAATCTTCAACAAAACTTACATTTTTATGTAAAATTGTAACTTACAATTACAAAGTAGCTACAAAATTGTCATCCAAATCTACAGGCGTAAATTTGTAAATTTATAAATTTTTAATTTGTAAATTTGTTAATTTGTAAATTTTTTACTTGTAGAATTTTTACAAATTATAAGGTTTTTAAACAGCACTTGTAAGAAATTTTTACTAATATGTCAGTTATCTACAAAATTGTAGACTTGTAATGTTTATTAAACAGGGCCCTGGTTTCTTCATGATGATTTCTTTCGCCGTTTTGAGAGCAGTGGTGATGAAATAAATTTTATATAGTAATGCGCCTGCCTGAGTTCGAACCCACATCGTACTGTTCGTAAGTCGGGGTCGCCACCACTGGCCCAGTGAATAAAGGACATCATCCATTTTGGTCCAAATGTCAAAGCCGGCCAATAAAAAAAAGTGCTTTATTCTGAAAGAACTCGTTCGTTCGCCTTCGCATTTTTTTATATGACACCAAAGCTGTAGCACCAATATACTTGGTGCTATTCATGTTAAAAAAACCTGATTTTTCATACATTTTTCCTTTCAATGAATCTGAAAAAAAATATGTTCCAAGTCTCTTAACTTCCGAGATCCGCCAAAAGGGGGGGAGAAGGGGGGCAAGGGGGTCAATTTTGAAAAATGGTTTTTACTTTCCCGAGCCTCCTCTATACGAATCCTTAAACAAAACAGAACACGAGTTTAAAAAAAGGGGGGTGAAGAGGGGGGAGGGGGTGGTGAAGGGGGGAGAGGGGGATCTTTGTAAAATGATTTTGACTGACGCTTTGCCCCTTTTCATGAATTTGAAACAAAATAGTTTCAAGTCTTAACTTCCGAGATCCGCCTAAAGGGGGGGTGAAGGGGGGCAAGGGGGTCAACATTGATAAATGATTTTTACTTCCCCGAGCTTTCTCTATACGAATCCCTAAAAAAAAACACGTAAAGTCTCTTTGTTTCCGAGATACGATAGGGAGGGGGGAGAAAGGGGGGGAAAAGGGGGGGTTTGGCACTTTTCCCTTAATTACGAGTTACTTTGTTTACGAATCTGTCAAAATATACCCACCTCCCCATCCACCATCTGGGAGAACAATTCTGTCAATCAGTGAGTCAGTTCAGTGGTAATTGAGCTATAAATAGTATTTTTAGAACTCAAATAATACCAAGTATAGTGATGCTACAGCTTTGGTGTCATATAAAGAAATTCTAAGGCGGACGAGTTCTATCAGAATAAAACACTTTTTTTATTTGGCCGGCACTTTTACTTTTGGACCAAAACTGTATGAAATGTGGATGATGTCCTTTATAAATCTGAGCCAAAGTGCGGAAGTGTGCAATAATATTATATTATTTTGGTTAAGCTTTTGCATATATTTGTATGTATTATATAATGTTATGGTTCTTCTTTGCATTGAAATACCTAATTGTTAAAAAATTCACACGCACACGCGGCACACGACGTGTTCACTTAAATTTTTGAGCCAAGTCAATTGGTATGGGGGTTTTTCCATTAGCAGCAGCCACGGAGTCTGGATTTACACCCAGTAGGGGTTAATATCGTCCCCTATTACATTGAACTTAAACATAAAACGAACATAACTTATTTTTACGTGTCAAAGTCTTAGGGTCCGTTCACATTTGGTGGCATAATATGCATTTTAAGCCCTACTATAAAAAAAACACTTAAATTATAAAATAAAATTAACATTGAAGTGAAGTCAGTGTTAAAAATAAATTAACATTACAAAAAAAACAATATTAGATTAAAATTCGAATTTAATTAAAATTAAAACATTCAAACTAAAATAAGATAAAGTAAAAAATTAAAACATTCAAATTACTCTGACGTCTTGCAAGGAATACGACGAGTTACCAGTACTCCTGTATACAAAGACCTTTTAATTAATATCGGTGGTTATAAAACAGCTGAAGAAATTCCACGGATACTCGTATTATAGTTAGAAGTAGGTTGAGGAGGAAAACGGTTAATTTTAATTGATCTAGTCATGATTAAGTCTAATCGCAGAAATAAATGAATTTCTCGGAAAAATCTGCCACTTAAGTTTGGTTTGGGGTGAGGAAGTCACTATGTCACCGTTGGGACTGCGGGTTTTTCGAAAGAGATACCGCGTCCTCAACAAAAAGAGCTAAGAAGGAACATGGATGGTTTCTAGTCAGTAGAAGTCTGACACTCCCTTCCGCTCTGCCCAAAGCCGGAGGGGTTATTGATGAATTCCCGACCCCTCAAAACAAAAAAAAGGGTGAGGAAGTCACTATGTCAATTACCTTACAAGCCGTCGTTTTGCAATAGGGTATTACAACCACATCTTTTGGAAAGTGTCTCAAAATTGTGTTGTGCTAATGACCCCTAAAAATTTTAAAACTTTTTTAAATGCAAACGTTAAGTGCCATAAAATGCATTTAAATTTTGCATTTTCAATTTTCGTGACGTCACTCTTGTTTGTGTAAACAAATGCAATGGTATACGTGTACGCTAATAGTTGACAGTTGACACTTCTTGTTCTAAGTTTACATAGCCGTATGACGAAATAACATGGCGACTCCTATTATTTTAATCATCATCATCAACACCATCAACCTATAATGTTCCCACTGCAGGGACTCAGGCCTCGTCTCTAGGAGAGGGATGGGCTATAAACCGCCACGCGGGCCCAGTGCGGGTTGGTAGATGTCACATGTCTTCGATTTTTTTGTTTCTAAGACATCACCTTCACGATGTTTTCCTTCACCGTTTTGAGAGCAGTGGTGATGAAATAAATTACACAAAGTAATGTGCCTGCCTGGGTTCGAATCCACGACCTACTGTTCGTAACTTGGGGCCGCCACCACTGGGCCACCGCTGCTCCAAACTGTAAATCGGTCAAAATTAGTTTGGACTGGTGTCAGTCAAAACCCTTATTAAGTTCAAACGCGTTTTCTCTATTAAAATGTTTTACGTTAGCTGTAGGTTATCCAAAGGGTCACAAAAAAACCTCACAAACCTATTTTGATCCCTAATGACCTATAGGTTGTTTTGTTAATAAAACAGAAACCACTTAGTAAGGTTAGTAATGTTTAATAGTTAATTGTAACTTATTCAATAATTAATTATTTTTATTAAATCCTTGTCACGCAATTTCATCAATAGGCAATGAATACTTCAGTACCAGTCTTACTTATTTATTTTTCTCACAATGTTGCGTAAAAAGTTGGAAAAATTCTCATTACAAGATCATCTATCTATCAATCTATATATGTATTTAAAAATTAATTTCTGTTCGTTAGTCTCGTTAAAACTCGAGCCATTCTCGAATTTTAGCGAAACATCATCCCCTTGCGGGCTTAGTCCTTTGTGTCGAGGCCACGGTATCTCTTTCAAACAACCCGCAGCCCCAATCGGCGGCGACCCTTCCACTTTTTTTTTTTTTTTGGTGGGTGGAAAATCACCGAATAACCCCCCCCCCCCCCCCCGCTCTTGGGCAGAGTGATGGGGAGTGTCAGACTTCTACTGACTAAAAACCAAACCCATGTTCCTTCTTCGCCCTTGTGTCGGAGCCGCGTTAACCTTTCGACAATCCACAGCCCCGACGAGCGTCGGCCTTGCGGGCCCCTTCCATATAGCTGACATCTCTTTGAGGCGCGCGTGGAACACGTACGCGCCGCCGACACGGTCTGTTGCCGTCATGACGACGGCCGGACGGTGAGCTAGCCCGTTACTCACCGTCCACAGGCCCGCGTCTACGGTGGCCGGAGGTCATCGCGTGACTCCCGACGCCCGGAGCGCCTTCCGCGGTGGCTGGGACGTTGAGAGGTTCTCTCCCTCTCTCGTTACGCCACCTCCTTCGCTAGCATCACTGCTTCGCAGAAGGAGGCGACGGCGTCCCATTCCTCTTCGCCCCGGACCATGGCTTGCACCAGGGCCGGACGCGAGAGGTCGCCGCCGCCGATCGCCGCAACGAGAACACGGCGGGGCTCTGCCCAAGCAGGGCACACCTCCACAGTGTGCTCCACCGTGTCCTCCGGTCGATCCTCGCAGTGGAAGCATCCGGGCGTTTCCTCCCGCCTGATTCGGTACAGGTACCTCCCGAAACACCCGTGTCCGAGGACCTGCGTCAGACGGTAGGTGAGGGCGCCGTGGCGCCTCTCCAGCCACTCCTCAAAGAGGAGTGGCTGGCTATACTTACCGCCACTATCGTGGCGTGCTCTGCGGCCCTTGCTCTTGCAGCAACATTGAAGGGAACCCTTCTGTTGCTTACATCTCTATGAGGCGCGCGTGGAACACGAACGCGCGCCGTTGACACGGCCTGCTGTCAAGAGGCTCGCGCCTAAGGTGACCGGAAGCCATATTCTCTTGCCCGTATCCCTATTTATTCTACTCTGCTACTCGTCATTTCAGCAGTCACCTCTTTTCTAGATAATATAATTATTATTCTCCACAATGTCAATCGATTCTTTGATCTTTCGCCATTTCTATTTTTATAGTCAGGTCAAATATTCTGAAAGTTTTGTTGTTTTATTGACCGCAGTTCTCATTTTCTTGAATAGACATTACACTCGTGCTAAGTCGGGGCAGACCGCTAGTTAGTACAGTCAAACAAGCTAATTAATATACAGCCAGCAAACTTGCATTTACTTTTTAGATTATACAGATACATTTTGAGACTGATGTGAAATGATACAGCCTTTGAAATCAGTCGCTTAAATGCGAAACGCTTGATAAAACAAAATTGCAATCAATAATTTTTATACTTATTAGCTTGTTCGACTGTACATGATATATAAATACGAACAAGACAATAGTCGCTAATTCACCACCTTTCACATAATTATACCTTGTGACGTCGTCATGGTTCAAAGTTATTTCTAATAAACAGGTTTTATAAACATTTTTTAATCCACCATTAATGTCTGTTATCCAATATTATAATAAAATACTGACGTAAATGAATAAAAACTTGTTGTTGCTAGTCATATTATTATTTTGCAGACTAATTATAAACATAATGCTAGCCAGCCGCTTTAGTGATGAATTTATAGTTAATAATTAAGTAGTTTTTAGGGTTCTATACCCAAAAGGTAATAACGAGACCTTATAGTCTTCCATAAGGTCTTAAGACTTCATTGACCGTCTGTCTGTCTGTCTGTCACCATGGTGTATCTTATTTATTTATTTATGAACCGTGACAGCTAAACAGTTGAAATTTTCACAGGCGATGTATTTCTGTTGCCGATATACAAAATAATAATAAAATAAATATTTAAGTGAGGCATACACAATAAACATGACTTTTTTTTGCTCGATATTAATAGCGGTGCCAAGTAACACTTGAAATATTCACTTCAAAAATAAATAATTAAAATAAATTTTTGACGGCACGGTTGGCGCAGTGGCTGAGCGATTGGACTGCTGCGCTGCGAGTCGCGGGTACGTTCCCCGCACGGAACAAATATTTGTATGGCCTACAGATAGTTGTTTCGAGTCTGGGTATTTGTGAATGTGAGTTTAAATGTTTGTGAACGCACCCACACGATACAGGAAAAACTCCAAGTGAAAGGCAATGTTTTATTTAAAAAAAAAAAATTAAAGGGGCTCTTTCAAACGTGATTTTTCGACTTTTTAAGCTGCGGGGTCTTCAAAAGATATACCGCGGCCCCGAACACACAGGGCTAAGAAGGAACATGGGTGGTTTTTAGTCAATAGAAGTCTGACACTCCATTCCACTTCGCCAAGAGCGGGACGAGTTATTTGATGATTTCCTACCCCCCAAAAAATGGGGGCACCGTATTCACTGGGAGTTCAAATGGCAGTAGCTTCGTGAAAATACTGGCAACTGGATCTGGGTAGACTACAAGCTGATCCTACCATTGTTAGGAAAAGGCTAATCAAATGATGATGGTCGTTGTGCGTAGGTACCATATTTGTTTATGTATGTGCTGCTCTTATAAATAAGTATTCTATTCTATTCCACCAAGAGTTCCCTTTTTAACGAAGATAAAGCTCAAGAAATAAAAAATGTGAGGAAATTCATCATTTTGAAGTTATCATCATCATTATTTTAACCAAAAGACGTCCACTGCTGGAAATAGGCCTCCCCCAGGTGTCGCCACATTGACCGTTCCCGTGTGTCTCCGCAACCGTCACCTGGTCCTGAGAAGTACCTAGTCAATGAGAAACACGGAGTGGAGATAACCACGTATTAATACGAAGAAGAAGCAGCTGAAATTCAGAAATGCAAAATGCCGCCTATTCCGTACATTTTGATGTGTAGATATTATTGAATATTATAATTATTACAGATAGGAAAATAACCAGCTGTCTAAATCGGGTACCAAAATTAGCACCTAAATAATTGGTACCTAATTAGCATTAATAAATAAAACACTGTAATGGTATGGTGACCAGACTAAAGCACAAAATGAAAACCCTAGTACGATAAATTGCGTTGAGAGCTTTGACAACCCTGTTTTCTCTTCTTCACAAGCCCACTTCCCCTTCTTATCTCACTTCTCTTTGTCAATATTTATGCACTGCGCACAGCAAGACTCTTCGTTCCGCCAATAATCGCCTTCTACGTTGTCCTTCTCATCGCTCTGGCTTTATAAAGTCTTCCTTCTTTGTCCAGGCGGTATTCCTTTGGAATGACCTCCCTCAGAATATTAGGACGGTAAACAGTCGGTTCATTTTCAAAATAAAAGCTCGTGAACACATTCACAAGAAGTTGGCAGATTCGTCTCAAAATTAAGTTGTTATAGTTTTCCTTGCCTTTCTTTCAAAACTTTATATATTTTATGTATGTATGTATAATATGTATGTATTTATTCTTATAATTTAGGTATATATCTTTTCTATTATGTTTTTTTTTCTGTTTTGCACCTACTATGTATTGTCTCTGCATCACCCTAAGGTAGACTGGTAGAAAATGCCCAAGGCATTAAATCCGCCTTTGTACGATTTTGTTGTGCATAAAGTTTTAATAAATACATAAATAAATTTGACTTATTCCCAAAGTATTCCATGAAAAATATAATATTTTCTTTCATTTTATTACCCACTAGCGAACGTCCCGCGGTTCCACCCGCGTAGATTCCGTTCCCGTGGGAATACAGGGATAAAAAGTAGCCTATGACACTCAGCAATAATGTGGCTTTCTATTGGTGAAACTTTTAAAATCGGTTCAGTAGATCCCGAGATTACCCCTTACAATTTAACAAATATACAAACACACAAACTTTACTTCTTTATAATATTAGTATAGATGTAATTATTACACAATCATGTAATAATTTCAATTCAAGTTTTTATGATTTTTTTTAATTTTTCCCACTGACGTAGTTTTTGCTCTACACAATCAGGTTTTTAGTGAGGTCAATAGCGTCTATTTTATGCCCTTGGTTAAGAGATCGTTCGAAACGGATACCTATGAGATGAATGGCTTTTTTACCCATTTCATATAATTACCCAAAGATACAAGTATTGCAAGATCGGGGATTCTGAGACGAAAAGAACTGAAAAACGTGGGACGCCTATGTCCAGATGTGGACGTCTTTCGGCTGAAATAATGATGATAAATATTGCGCCAGACCCATGATATTGGATGTACGTGGGTAGGAATATAACAATCAGGTTTTTTTTTGTAATTAATAATAATCCTTCCAAGCCGGTTTCGGCTACGGCGACCGCATCATCGTCATCCTACTGGCGTCTATCATGGGCTCTCATGTGGCTAGAAAAACCACCTTTGTTAACAAATATTCTCGCACAGAGTGGACACGTGAGAGCACCATTAACATAGTTGTAATTGATTGCCGCTGGTGGTTTTTGGTAATTACCTACCCCGTGTCAGAGTTTTCTTTTAGACGACTCTGATTTGGCTTTATATGTCGTATCGTGGAGAAATATCTCTCGAGGCTGCGGGTTCCCGTCGAGGCGTCGGGGCTGCGAGTTGTTCGAAAGAGATACCGTGGCTTCGGCACAAAAGGCTAAGACGAAACATGGGTGGTTTTTCGTCAGTAGAAGTCTGACAGTTCCTACCGCTCTGCCGATGACGTTTCCTTTCTTTACCGAAGGAAGTCATAATTATACATTTATACAATACCTACGCACTTGAATGGTGGCCGTGATCTTCGTCTTTCATAAGTTTTTGTATTTCCACGGGACCCTAAAACTTAAAAAAAAGAAATGAAAACCTAACCTAACCTCTTTAAATCATCAGCTATTTTCCAGATAGAGCATCGAAGATTTACCGGAATAAACACACAGATAGACAAAATTAAATGAACCAACAGGCAATTTTTTTATTTAATATCATGTTCTACTTTGTTATAATACAAATAGAAAGAATATGTTATTTTAAATTAACTAAAAGGCATTTTTTTATTTTTTTGTAAATAAATTTTAACATTTTATAAAAATAGCTACTAAATTATTTCCTTCAAGGCTGTGATGTTAGATCGAAGTAGATAACATCTCGGTTTATCTCAGATCGCAAGTACTTTACATAATTACCGACATAATAACTAGATAGTTGTGAGGTTCAAAGTTCAAGTTTACACGCAGTCGAGAGCAAAAATTACACAACTATCATGAATTTTATCACACCAAACAGGACAGTTTAGCTGGCCATAATTTTTGTTCCCTACTGAAGAAAAGAAAGACAGAAAGAAGAAAAAATATTTATTTTATGCAGAAACAAGAACATACAAGGAGACACAAAGACAAAAAAAAGCAATACTGCGTGTAAACTAGATTATAATAAGATCTCAGTAAAACTGTTATTCAGTCAAAACTATTTTTGACTGGTGTCAGTCAAAACGTGTTTTGGGAGCATATTTTACATCTATAAAGGTCTTTTCACCGAAGTCACCCACAGGATAATCCGTCTATACAGACGATTTACATTTGCATTTACTTACGTTAATGAGTACGACATACACCTGACCTGTTTTATGAACATCATCTATAATATTGGTGTTTGTCCTTCTAGTACGTCCTTTGCTAGTGTTTCTATTCAAGTCTTTCTTATAAAAAATACTTGTTTTAGTCGTATTTCACTCATTCACTTAGCATCAGACTAATCAAGTATCAATTATATATGAGATTTATATAATATATCAGGAACTAATGAATAAATTAAAATTTAATTTGTTAGTGGATAGTGTCTTTGGTCAACCGGACCCACTCGAAGTGGACCCGCGGGTACAGTCGACCAATTCAAATTTTGAACCGGTCGACTGGACCTACTACCTAATTTCATAATAAAGTACAGTCACGGAGTAAAGCCGAATCTTTTAGTTTTATTTGTACAGCATGCGAATGTGAGAATTCGCATAGGTACAGTAAGTGGATTCACTGACTGTGTATAAAACGAATGCTTTGTTGGTCGAATGGTAGCAAGCGTGACCTACTAAGTAAATCCAGGGTTTTGATTACCGAGTCTGGCAAAGTGTTTTGGGTTTTTTCCATCAGGTATTTCTTGGTAGCACCAGGGCTCTGACTGAATCTATGCCCGGTTGTAATTTAATGTAATTAATTTTGTAATCCATATTTTTTTCTTTTCTTTTTAATTATTTTAATTTTAATGTAGGTAATTTTATAAATGTTTTGTGTTTGTTCTTTGTACCTACTAAATATAGTTTACTAGTTCCAATTGTTACTAACCCTAATGGATCATTGTTATCTGAGAATAAATCAAATTATTATTCTTACTCGTATTATAGGTAATAACTTGTGAAAGTATTGTACTTGCCCATTTCAAAGCGTAGATCTTTGTGAAGAAGTATGGGTAAGAAACTTCGTATTGTACCTGGCCACCTCCTTGTTACAGAGATATTAAAGTCCAAAGTCCCAACACTTTTTAAAAATCTAATCCTAAAATGTTCTATTATTACTTTAAATACCTCCATGATCCTTGTACTATGTAGGTAAACCATAAAACCTGATTTGGCACACCAAAAAAAAAAGTTGTTTCTTAGTTTGACGCACAAAATGCTTGGTTACGTGGAGGTTCGTTAACACTTTATTATGACTATTCATCATCATTTCAGCCAAAAGACGTCCACTGCTGGACATAGGCCTCCCCCAGGCGTCGCCACATTGACCGGTCCCGTGCGTCTCTCATCCAGCGGGTTCCTGCAACCTTGACCAGGTCATCGGTCCACCTAGTGGGAGGCCTTCCAACGCAACGTCTTCCGGTTCGCGGTCGCCATTCCAGAACTTTTCGGCCCCATCGGCCATCCGTTCTGCGAGCAATGTGCCCTGCCCATTGCCACTTAAGTCTGGCGATTCTTCGGGCATAAATAATTCATAAATAATACAAAATATAAAAAATTGTAGCAAACCTTTTCCCAACTATGAACAGGGTCAGTTGTCTGTCTAACCGGATGTAGCTGAATATCAGTATGTCACATGCCTAACTGACCTCCACAACCCAGTTAATACTAGTTAATATGATACCCCGTGGTAAGTCTGGCTGTCAGACTTTCGGGCCGCTGACTACCTGTAACAACTGTGAAAGATCTTCAGATAACAAACTAGGTATGTAATCGGTGGTCACCCATCCACAGACCAACCTAGACAAGTACGTCTTTATCTAGAGATCAACCAGAGTGGCAGTTTTTATTAAACCATGAACCTCTCAAAGGATTTACACATATCATCATAATCATCATCATTTCAGCCGAAAGACGTCCACTGCTAGACATAGACCTCCCCTAAGTGTCGCCACATTGGCTGGTACCCTGCATCTCGAATCCGAAGCCCGCAAATTTCACGAGGTCATCAGTCCACCTAGTGGCCCGGGAATCCTTCCAACGCAACGTTTCCTATTCGCGGTCGCCACACCAGAACTTTTTGGCCTCATCGCCCATCCATTCTGCAAGCAATGTGTCCTGCCCATTGCCACTTAAGTCTGGCAATTCTTACACATTTCAAGAAAAATAAATTAAGTATAGACGACAAAATTATTACATAAGTGTCTCCTTTACTAATAGGAAACCAAACGCATTAAACAATTTACATATAAGCCAACAAAGAGTTAATTGTATCTGAGGAAAACCACAAGAAATCATAAAGAAACGATTATAATAGATTTGTACCAGCAATTATGTTAGAGTACTGCAGGTTAAAAGAAATCCATAGGAGGTATTAGTATTAGGTAAACACTTCAACTGTATGCCATGTTTATGTACCTAGATTACCTTGTAAATGTACTAGAGTATTCGTTGGTAATGACTATTTCTTTATGTTAATATGTAATGCTAAAATAACGTAAGTCTACCAGTTTTATGTTATAGGTATGAGACTGGTGGATCGAGTTCCTAACTTTGAACTCCGAAAACGTACCTATAAAGGTTACCGATTTTGAAAATCGCGTTACGGAACTCAAATGGAGTTTGGCAGAACACCTCGCAAGGCAAAATGATGACAGGTGGTCAAAAGTTGTCACCGAATGGAGTCCAAGAACGGGGTATAGAAATGTTGGTCGTCCGGCGGCGAGATAGACAGAGATAAAGTTGCCATAGAATGAAAAATCTAGATGAGGTTGGCCTATACCCAGCAGTGGGTGAATTCGGGTGGACGAACGCAGAATAAGTAACAACAGTAATGCCGATCAGTGGTGGCCAAAAGAGCAGTGGTGGCCTAGTGGTGGCGGTCCCGACTTACGAACAGTGAGTCGTGGGTTCGAACCCCGCCAGGCGCATTACTTTGTGTTATTTATTTCATCACCACTGCTCTCAAAACGGTTAAGGAAAACATCGTGAGGAAACTGGCATATCTTAGAACCAAAAAATTCGAAGACATGTGACATCTACCAATCCGTACTGGGCCCGCGTGGTAGATTATAGCCCATCCCTCTCCTAGAGAGGAGGCCTGAGTCCCTGCAGTGGGAACATTATAGGCTGATGATGAGTAATGCCGATCTATGTTTGGTTTCGATCGGTGCCTAATAAGTCAAGACAATGAAGAGCAGTGCCTGCCTGTTTACTAATAACAACGAATTGCGATCAGTAATCTGTTCGGTTCTATTTTTTCTACGTAGGCGGTTTTCACACAGACAATGAACCAGAAGGCCTACCATGACGTCTTAAAACTTATTAAACCCAGTGTGAAAAAGAGATGACGCTAGACACAGCTATCATATCATTGATCAGCTATCATTTCATTGACCTGCGAGATGCCATGCGGAAAAAATAATAAGAAAAAACTGTGACGCAAAGAATTATGATTTAATTGAAAACTTAGGAACGTTGTTTTTTTTTTGTAATACACGCATTACAAAGTAATTAGGAATCAAAATGTAGGTCCAAAGTCGAGGTTCTTATCGTTTATCGAATTAACTTTTTGAAACAATGTAATGTAACGCTCATAATATACAAAATGCGAAGCTTATAATGTGCCTAAAAGTTATTTGACAATTATTACTTTTGAACCTTCGATCAATTATTGATCGAAGTTTTGAACACATTCATTACTCGTCAATATCACCAGATTAGGGTTGATAGAGCTACAAAAAACTAAATTAAAGCGGAGACAAATCTTTTTGTGTTCTTTTCTAGATACTAAATTAAATCATTAAAATTAAAAATAGAAATATTTAACATCTTAAATTAAAATCACCGCAAAATAAATAACGATACCAAAATTTATCAATCTCTTTTCCTATTGTTTGGACATTTGTTCTTATTGTGATTCACAGTCATGCCATTGTGCATTTAATGGCTTTTTTTACACATTTTAAAATGTATTATATTAATTTTAAATTATTTATTTTTAAAACAGAACATTTCCTTTGAAATTGGCTTTATGTTATTAACAATATGCTAGTCATAATATGTTTATATGCTAATCATAATATTCAAACATAATTTGCAAATAAATTGGCAGTCAAATAAAGTCAATTTCAAAGAAATTACTAACATTATTCTGTGTTTTAATTCAATTTCAACTACTCCACCTCTAAAAAAATACCCATTAGTGTTATCCTGGTCCGAGTCTCATATTGACATCTCAAACTTGCCACCCAGGCGATCCCGTAATCCTTAAACTACACTGTCTTGTGGATAGGAACAGTAATCTTAATCTTTAGTTTTTCACCAAGTAACTTAGTCTACACTTAAAGCTCTAAAAGAACCAGGCATTCCAGCGTATTGTTCATTAAAATTGTTAGCTTGTCTGCATGATTCATTAGTCTTCGCTTGGTACATTTCGTTGAAGTAAGCAAGGAACTCTTTAGAAGTTAGTCTTTCTCGCATTAAGTCTGGAAACAGAAAAATATAGGTTTTGAGATCATCGTCATAATTTTTCAACCCTTGTCTTATGTACACTCGAAACCTTGCAACACGTTTTGTTTTTTAATCTATTGCATAGATTCTATCGCGGGCCTTGAGTTGAGCGTGGAGAGCGAATCCAGAGATTTCCTAACGATAATATTCAGGATTCAGTATTCAACCAGGTTGCTATGGTAACAGAAAATAACAAGGTTGTCAACTGCTTTCTCCTTCTAAAATATTCTTACTCGTATAATTTGTGTACAAAGTGTTTTAAATATGAATAAACAAAGTGCATTTATTAATGAAGAAAGTCACGAAAAAATAGTGAAAGAAA
The DNA here is from genome assembly GCA_949775195.1 of Diarsia dahlii. Taxonomy (NCBI): domain Eukaryota; kingdom Metazoa; phylum Arthropoda; class Insecta; order Lepidoptera; family Noctuidae; genus Diarsia; species Diarsia dahlii. The sequence goes on along the minus strand of OX459210.1, from coordinate 3,823,669 downwards.
ATGAGTGAGGAGTGAGTACTCCATAAACATTCATTTTATTATTAGTACGCATCTATCATAAGTTTTATTGGTTTTTGCATTACTATTCTGCGAATCGGTCTAAAACGATTCGTTTTCATAAAAAATATCTAAAATAAAATAAATAATTTTCATATTTTTCATTGTTATGACACTTAGGTACGTCAGGCTGTCAATACATTTTCTTTTAAATTTTCTGTCATAGAGTTTCTTACTAGCTTAGTTAGTCTATGAAGGTTAGTTTTGATTTATATAATGTACATCGCGCGAAATTCGAAGATCAAACTCTTAATATCGTTATTTTTGTTCAAATTTTTTGAATGAATAATTATTTTGGTGTGTAATTACACTATTAATACCTAATTATTTATACCTATTATTGCATAAGTTGATAAAAAATGCTATGCAATAGATTTACCGCGGCAGTCTCCGAGTGCAACACGTTTTTTTTTTATTCTTCTCTGACAACCGTCACGCTTTCGCTTATACTTCTATTTCTTCCATATCATTTCTTACACAATCCATTCTATTTCCTATACATAGTTTCTTTAGTCTTTCTCTCCCTCTCCATTCAACAACACTAAATAATCATCACTATTTTTTACTCACATGCGATTCGTCGCTCCTCGTCACAAGTCTACATCAAAACAATCGTTTCTGCATCTATCGCAATTTTTAACTTCCTTCTCTAATCTTAATTCTGAAGGTACAAGTTGGTAGCCGACTGCACGCAGCAGCAGCAGCAGACGACATGTCGTTGCTTCATGTCGTCACGACAAGTCGTCGCGTCATGATTTCGAACCCGACTGCAGACGACAACTGCAGATGTCATCCAGTTGGTTCCGAGTGCGTATATCAATTATTTTTACTGCTCTGCGTGTGTAAACTATGGGCACTATTGATCGATCTGCGGTCGGACGACACGTGCGTCTGCCGCTCGACGACGCGTCGCTAGCTTCATGTCGCTAACTACGGAGGGAATTTCATAGAAATACGTAGAAACCAGTCGTGTCGCCGCGACACGTCGTCTGCTGCGGCTTCGTGTCGCCCGCTACCAACTTGTACCTTTAGATTAATTTTCGATGTTTAAAGTCGACGACCCACCAGTCGTGCAGTACCAGTACCTACATAGTTGCTCAGTGGTAAGTGTAGTAACTCGACATTTTAGTCTCAAGGTTGTGTGTTCAACCTCCACCAGGTACTTTCATAACTATCATCATCATCCACAGCCTAATTTCACCCACTTCTTGATATAGACCCCTGCTTATGCCATTCTCCACGGTAGTAATTGTGCATTTTAATGAATATATACGCCTGCGTGTAATGTGGAGACGTACAGTGTATGATTTGCGATTTGCTATTCTAAAGTTCTAGGAACGTCGTACTGATTTAGCTACGCTCTGCGCCAGCAAAAAATAGGGTAGTTATAATAACAAAAAAAATCTAAATAGTCCATCTGATAGATCTCTTCTTTTATTGATTTGATAAAACAAAAATACGTGTACAATATTTTTCGATAATCTAACAGACGGACTAATTAGAATCATATTTTTTTAAGTTAGTAAACATCCCTATTATATTTTTTTTTGTTTCAGATCGGAAATAGAAAATATCTTGAAGAAACCGGCAGAACCGAAAAAATCGAAGGCATAACGACATTTACCAACCCGCGCCCGCTGGGCACTCGTGGTGGTCTACAAACCACTCCCTCTTACAGAGAGGAGACCTGAGTCCCAGAAGTGATAACATTCTGTGTTTCTCTTGTATATAAAAACTTACCACTTAATGTCTGCAAGGACCTTTCCTTACCACCATACTCTTCAGGCAGTATATCTTTCGGCACAAAATCGTAACAGGTATCCAAAGCTTTGTGCACATGTATTCTATCTGCTAGTTTTGAACTTAGTACTTGTTTGAGTAATCCTACAAGTGCGTCCACCATTTTTGATGACGTTATTAAATGTATCTGTTTTATTCTCATGCCGTAGCCTTCCTGAAATTTAGATGGGTGAAATATAATATGACATAGGGCAAGCAGAAAGCGGGCAGTATTCTGTCTTGTAAAAGGTTACACCGGTTCAATGTACAAAGTGCACATGGCTCTGGAAACTTTACTCTTAGATAAAATTTTCAAAAGTATGTGTAAGTTTGTATTCTATCTGCTAGTTTTGAACTTAGTACTTGTTTGAGTAATCCTACAAGTGCGTCCACCATTTTTGATGACGTTATTAAATGTATCTGTTTTATTCTCATGCCGTAGCCTTCCTGAAATTTAGATGGGTGAAATATAATATGACATAGGGCAAGCAGAAAGCGGGCAGTATTCTGTCTTGTAAAAGGTTACACCGGTTCAATGTACAAAGTGCACATGGCTCTGGAAACTTTACTCTTAGATAAAATTTTCAAAAGTATGTGTAAGTTTCTGCTTCTCTTCTTTGCCTTCCAAGATCAAACTCTCTCGGCAGCCTTTTCTGGTCAATCGAAGTAAGTAATACTTATTAGAGGTGGCTTTGGTTCGAACTAGACACCTATGACTTCTCATACCACTGTAGTATCACTGTTTTTACATTATACTTCTTATTACTACCACTGACAGCTGTATAAATTACAAGAAAATCAAATACTCACAGTCATCAATGTGACAATTTGCCTTAGTTCCATAGGAGTACATTTAGTGACAAAAGTTAGTATATTTGCATTTCTGAAGTCCATAACTATGACGAGGCCACTGTTGTAGTCATTTATCCTGACATATTCGCTTACCTGAAACAAAATAACTATTTACCACTGTGTTAAACTCTCAAAATTTTTTGTGAAAAGTTTTACAAAATTATGATCTGTATTCATCTTGTGTACAAAAATTTAAGTATAACATTACAATATGTTAATGTTTTCGGAGCCCTCATTTAGGCAAACAATGCCTGTATTAGAAGGCTCCGCTCTTTCAACATCATTGTCGTACACGTCTACTAACTCTTTTATAGAGTTAATGATTGTACATTATCTCTATAAAATAGTTAATATAAGACGAGGTTCTGAAGGCATAACGACCGAGTTGTCAAAATTAGTTCTTCTTACATACGGTAGGGGTACCGTACGTAAGAGGAACTAATTTTGACAACTCGGTCGTCCAGTACTAAAAAAACTTACATCGAAGTCAGATGCAATACGGTAAGAATCATAATTATTTTGTTACATTATTAAATGAGTAGAGAAAAATCAAAGAAGCGATGGGTTTATTCTGTTTATAGAATGACATGGCATAGAAATAGATGTCTAATCAGATGACAAGTAGGGAAGTATGGAAGAAGCTATGCTATGACTACCCCTTAAGAATTAGAATTAGGTGAAGAGAATAGTGATGATGATGAGATTAATTATGATTTTATATAGGAACTGATGAGGAGATGGACACTATTTTTATTAAAGAAAAGAAAATGTAACCAGCTACGTGAGCTGGCAACGTCTGTCGCTACTTAAAACAAAAGACTTCCTAGAAAATATATACAATATTATGTTTTAATACCTCTATCAAATTTGTATGTCTATCAATGTTTCTATCCTCAAAGAGCTTCATATTAAGGACCGGCTTTCGTCTACTGTGCAGCTACGAATTTTAAAGTTTTTCGGTCACATTACTCGTAATGAAGACTCGATGGAGAGACTGGTAGTTCAGGGCCAAGTGGAGGGCAAAAGATCTCGCGGCCGATCACCGACTCGCTGGACAGACTTGATCAAAAAGGCTACTAAGTCTACCATGGTCCAGTGTACTCGCAACGTCTCCAACCGGCAGAAATGGAAGCACATCGCTGAAAGAGCAGTCCTCGGGGAAGTCAACGACCCAACAAACATCTCGCCGTGTACCTCGTCTGCGCAACCACGACCACTCTGACAAGAGTGTATCGACTAAGAAGATCAAATTAGCCTCTCATTCTATAGTAGCTATATATTAAGTACTTAATTCAAAGTACCTACAATAATAATTGTAAATGAAGAGTCAAATTCATTAGTAGACTGCAGTAAGAAAACGATAAATGTTTTGTTTTCAGCAAAACAATCATTAATAAAAACGTCACCATTGTTTTATGTCGTAGGTACTTAAGAGCGTATGCTACCTCAGATTATAGCAACCCTATTTGTGATGGTTCAAACTTCGCTTGAAATGCTGTTAGAATAAAGTTCTAATCAGCTTGCACTACAAAGCGGTTGTTACGTCTTTCGCTGCGGCCGAATAGTGCGAAATTAGTGGTATTTTGCGATTTACAAAAAAACTATTGATTGGACTGAAAAAGTAAAACACTGTGATTTTAGTATGTTGCTTGTAGAATAAAATTATTTGGCAAAAAATTCAGAACGATGACATGTATTTTAGTATTGTTTTTACTCGTTAAAAGAAATTTTAGAAGTATTTTCGCGATTTATTTCTATCAAGCAAAGTTAGTTGTATTATGTTTTCACAACACTATGTCACTAGCATATATCCTGAAGAATATCATATATTTTTCTGATTTTGATTACTGCAGTAAATCATATCCCAACAAAAACATTCTGTAAAAAACTAGCCAAGTCTCGATGGAGCTGCTTGTTTATCTCTAAAAAGTAATTAAATCTAGACAAAATCGTGCCAAGTCTAAGGTTCCTTATTGCGTTTTTTTTATTATTATAGTTAATGTTGTGTGTCTTGGCCGTTGAACATTCTTTATACGTTAGTCATTAGTCATTTATTCATAAAACAATAAATTGTATTTGAAATTACATGTTAATAAAATGATAAACAAATTAAATAAAGAGAAAACAAAAAAATAAATGTACGCAACAATATAAAATACAAACAAGCCAGTTCATTTCAACATTGCAAAAAAATAAACCACCACAATACAACATTACCATATAAAAAATTCTCTAAAGTTCTTCAACAGCATAAAGACACTTATTCAACAGGAAACTCTTAAGCTCCTTTTCAAAGGAACTTGAGTAAATAGCGCTTTTTAGATGTAAAGGCAACTTATTAAATAATATAACCGATTGGTATCTAGGACTGTGTCTCACAATATTAAGGTTTGGCTTTACCCTATAACGTACAATGTCTTGTCTGCGTGTGCCTTCTCTAATTTGTCGTTCTTCTGCTGTCTCATATTCATGTATATATTTGGCCATGTTACTTAGCAGTACAAATACATAAATGCTCGGCACCGTAAGAATATTTAAATTTCTAAAATGTTCACGGCAACTCTCTGTTTGCGGAATACGGATTATTGTGCGAATTGCGCGTTTCTGTAGTACAAAAGCTCTTTTTATGTTATAGTCATAACTATTTCCCCAAAACATTATGCTATATCTGATCTTGGATTCTACCAACGCGAAATATACCATTTTTAATTGCTCTATGCTAATTTCTGTTCTAAGTGACCTTAAAGCATAACATGCAGAACATACTGATGCATTTATAGCATTTAATTCTGCCTTCCAATTTAAATGTTCGTCAATACGTATACCTAAAAATTTTACTTCTTTGACGAGAGCAATTTTCTCATCCTTCAAAACTATCTCTAAATCATCCTTATTACGGGCTGTCGTTTTAAATAATATTATATTGGTCTTTGCAGTGTTGATTAGCAATTTGTTTATTGTAAACCACGCGTGAAATGCTTGTAAGGCTGCATTTACAGAGTCAGTTAATTTGTCTATGTCATTTGCTGCTACTATGGCATTTGTGTCATCTGCAAAAATAATTATGTCAATGTCAGGTAGAATTGTATTCATGTAATTGATTAAGTCATTAATAAATAAGATAAATAAAATAGGTCCCAATGTAGATCCTTGCGGGACGCCCGTAGTCATCATTACGGTTGCTGATTTGTAAATATTTTTGGAGCCATCTTTCGTTTTGTCAATTTCTACAAACATTTTTCTATTTTTCAGGTATGAAGAGAATAATTTTAAAGCTTTACCTCTAATACCATAATGCATCATTTTTGTAAGAAGTAATTCGTGGTCTATAGTGTCAAATGCGGAACTTAAGTCCAGAAAAATTCCGGCTACTCTCATTTTATTGTTTATTTTTCCTATCACATCATCAAGTAAAGTATATATATGGCGTCGGAAGTGCCAACACCTTTTTGATAGCCAAACTGTCTTTCGTTTAACACTCTATTTACACGCAAGTGAAATAATAGTCGTTTTTCTATAATTTTTTCAAATATCTTTGACAATACTGGTAGCAAGGAGATGGGCCTGTAATTTTTGGGATCACTTCTACTACCTTTCTTGTAAACAGGTATTACTTTGGCTACTTTAAGCTGGTCTGGGAAGACACATTCCTCAATACACTTATTATAAAATATACATAGAGGCTCAGCTAGTATGGAAATATGTTCCTTAATTACGGATATTGGGATCTCATCATAACCACAAGAATGCTTGTTCTCCATACCTTTGACTATGTTTAAAACCTCATTTGGCGTGACAGAAGCAATTGACATTTCATTATTATTTTCGATAGTATACTTTTTTTAAAATTCTATATTTTGATCTCCTTCTGTTACCCTAGAGATAGATTTGTAGTCAAACTGTTTTGCTAAAACATCAGCTATTGCCTCTGGATCCACTACTAGTTGGTCATTGACTTTAAGGCGAATTTCAGGTTTTATCGTATTTTCCTTATTTGTACATTTTCTCACTACTTTCCACACCTCTTTACTTAGGTTTTTGGAATTATTTATTTGCTCCATTATAGCATGTTTTTTAGCCATCACCAGAACTTGTCTGTAAAGTCTAACATAGTTATTTTTATATATTAAGACACTTGAATCCAGGTTGTTACCATTACGTGCACATAAGAATCGTTTCATTTTACTTGATGCACGTATTCCTTTAGTAATCCATTTTAACTGCCTATTTTTTTTTAGGCTTATCTTGTAATCTTTTTTTCTGTAGCAGTTTTGGAATACTTTTTGAAATGTTTTGAGAAATGTATTTATACCCATGCAACTCCAATCTTTATCAAGGATACCCTGTACAAATTGGGCACTATTTTCACTATTAAAAACTCTTTTATTTATGACAATGATTGGATACTTATTTCGCGTGATATTGCCTACATTATCCAGACGAACATCTGCAAAAATACCTCCATGGCCATCAGCCAAACCATTGTGATCAACTGCACATCCAAGAATACACGAATCGGGCAAGTTGGTAATTATGTTGTCAATACACGAGTTACAACTATTACGAATGAAAGTAGCAGAATCGATTTGGGGCTTGGAATTATAACACCTTAGCAGACTGAGAAATTCCATGCGCTTTTTACTATCTATTAATAGGTCAACATTAAAATCTCCACATATTATAGATTTCCTATTGAATAAGTAATCTAGTAAACTCTCCAATTTTTCTAAAAATACATTAAAATTTTTATCTACAGGATTTCGATAACAACAGCAAATATACAATCCTGTGCACACATCTTTAACACCACATATTTCAAAACATTCTACTCTATATAATTTATTTATTGCGCCGACAATTTCTGTTTGCCTATCCATATGTCCCAAGATCAAACTACCTCCTCTTTTTTTATTTTTTCTGGTATTGTATGAGACTAGTTTGTAGTTATCTATATTAAATAATATAAGTGGGTACAAGTCAATTTAGTTTATACCTAATGTTATATCTGTTGTAACTACATAATTATGATTGTTAAGCGAGATAATAACCCATACTGGTATTGGTAATTGGACGCCAAGAAGAAGCGAGATAATAACCCATACTGGTATTGGTAATTGAACGCCTAAAAGTAGCAGAACTAAACGAAACGAACAACGGCCAAGTCACACAACATTAACTATAATAATAAAGAAATCCCAATAAGGAACCTTAGACTTGGCACGACTTTGTCTAGATTTCATTACTTTTTAGAGATAAACAAGCAGCTCCATCGAGACTTGGCTAGTTTTTTACAGAATGTTTTTGTTGGGATTTCACTTCTTTTTGTAGAAACGTATATTGATTTATTTTGTTAGATTTTCTTAAGTAGTTTTTTTTCGATTATCCTAGTTTTTATAGTTTTCCTTTTATGTGGCCATTATACCCTAACTCTGTACCAAATTTCAGCTCTCTGAGTTTATGGGAAGTACTAGTTCTATTTTGATGATCATGAGTGAGTGAGTTTCATAAATGCGAAACTTTGCTTTCGTTTAACTTCGGAACTAAATGACCTACAGACTTGAAACTTTTTATTTTAAGTGTGATTATATAGCTTACTGGATGACGAAAATTTCAGCGTTCTGGTCTTATCCAGAGGTTCTCAAATAGGGGCCTGAAAATGCGGCGAAATGGTTCCAGTAAAGGATGGTACGGCAGTGTTTGCTTCGCGCTCGACTCGGCGGGCCCCCCGATACTTTTACGCATTATAAAACTCGCGTTTGAGGTAGTATAAGCTCTTAATTGAATAAATCTAGGAATTAATCCATCATCATTTTCTTAGTTTTTTCCAACTATGTTGCAGGCGGCATCCCGTCTAAACGGATTCATCTGAATACTAGTGCCTATTATTCTTAGAGAAACTGCCTATCTGACGTCCTCTACTACTCAATAACTTTATAATCTATACTATCTATCTATACTATCTATACTTAATATTAGAAAGAAGTTAAGTTTGTGTTTGTATATTTGTTAAATTGTAAGGGGTAATCTCGGCATCTACTGAACCGATTTAAAAAATTCTTTTACCATTAGAAAGCTACATTCATCCCGGGTGACATAGGCTAGGCTTTTTATCTCTGTATTCCCACGGGAACGGGAACTACGCGGGTGAAACCGCGTGACGTCCGCTAGTATAATATATCTTAGAAAAACTGACTTTTGTGCCACTGACTATTAGAACTTTGTAGTAAGTTATTCATCATCATCATCTTCATAACTTAATGAAAATGATGATGATGAGGCAGATAATGGATGCAATCCCAACTATGTTGTGGGCGCGGCATCCAGTAGTCTAACCGTATGAGGTGGGATACTAGTTTTGGGACATGGAGTGACGGCCTATCATGATGATTGTGTCACATTTCAATAGGGGATCGGACAAAAAAAAAACTATTTAGTCCGTCAGATAGATTTCCAAAAATTATTGGACACGTATTTTTTCTTTTTTCACGTAAACTTAAAATTAAGAAGATACAGTGCTTCGAAAACTCGTGTGACGTCATATGATAGTAATTTTGACGACACAAGTGACGTTTCAAGCCCCACTCCAAGATCTTTGACGCGTTTTATCTTCGTCATTTTTTATTGATTTGATAAAACAAAAAACACGTATTCAATATTTTTCGATAATCTAACTTACGGACTAAACAGAATCATATTATTTTGACCCAGTCCGATCCCCTATTGTGATCAGGATCAAACTTACCACAGTAGCATATCTGTAGAAATCATGGATGTCTGAAGACTGATAGTCGTCTGATTTCACGTTAAAAAGAGAGACTCTATAGTGTTCCTTTGTCATTTTGGGTAGCAGAGCATAGCGGCTGAAAAATAAAAATTATTTCCGTCAAAAAACGCTGATCTTTTTCAATAAATTTTAATAGTCAAGTCACCAAGTTTATAGCTTTTGGAAAAGTAAACAATTTATTGGACCCCGGCACAAAGGGCTAAAAAGGAACATGGGCGGTTTTTAGAGAACAGATAGTTTTTAATCTGGATTGACTCATGAAAAACTATTTATGCCAGTAGTATGATCCCGTGGGACAATTATAAAATTCTATGCGAGCAAAGACTCGGGCAACAACGAGTAGGTAATAATATTCTTCATAATCAGCCTATAATGTTCCCACTGCAGGGACTCAGGCCTCCTCTCTAGGAGAGGGATGGGCTATGATCTACCACGCGGACCCAGTGCGGATTGGTAGATCAGATGTCACATGTCTCCAAATTTTTGGTTCTATGACATGCCGGTTTCCTCACGATGTTTTCCTTCGCCGTTTTGAGAGCAGTGTTGAAATAAATTACACAAGGTAATGCTCCTGATTGGGTCCGAACCCACGACTCACTATTCGTAAGTCGGGGCCGCTACCACTGAGTCACTGCTCTCATTATATTCTTACTTACACATATTTATCTAAGGTATCAAACTCCGTGCTGGACACTGGACCAGGATATAACTCAGGCATCAAAGTCTTAAAGGTGCATAATTTGTCTATTCTTTGTTTTGCTCGCTCTACCATCCCTTTTGCGTTGATTAAAGTTCTTTCAAGATAGTCTCGTGCTGAAAAACATTTTAATTGAATAATCAAACATATATAATATAATAATATATTTATGTCTTCTATATATATAAAATTCTCGTGCCACAGTGTTAGTTGCCGTTCTCGTCGGAAACGGCACGACCGATTTTTAAGAAATTTTGTGTGTATATTCAGTAGGTTGGAAAGTACTTTTCACCCTCCTTACCCCACCCGAAGGTACCCAGAACGAAAAAGGTGCAATGCAACGCATGCAGGGCACAGCTAGTATCATGTAAAATCCTGACTAGTAAAACATTACGTCTTTTTGTCCGATTGTGATGTACCATTGAGAACTCAGAGGCCCTAACGCGAGGTGTAAATATTACGTGGCTCACTACTGGGAAATTCCTGATGGGAAAACCCAATAACACTTTGCCCGTCTTGGGAATATAACGCAGGACCTCGTGCTAAGCAGTCGCGATTACGACCACTCGACCAAAAAAGCGGTTAGGTAAAGTGCGTTTTTAACCCCCGACGCAAAAACGACGAGGTGTTATAAGTTTGACGTGTCTGTGTATCTGTGTGTCTGTGTGTGTATCTATCTAGTGTGGCATCGTAGCTCCCGAACGTATGATCCGATTTTGATTTCGTTTTTTTTTGTTTGAAAGGTGAATTAGTCGAGAGTGTTCTTAGCTATGTTTGAAAAACATCGATCCAAGATGGCCGCCGCCACAAAATGGCGGAGTACATATTTGTTCACAACTCCTATCAATCTATATCTATAAAAGCGAAAGGTCACTCACTGATTCATCACGAAATCTCGAAAACCGCTGGACGTACAAAAATGATTTTTGGCAAGGAGGTAGTTTATGGTTAGTAGACGTCCGCTAAGAACGGATTTTGCGACAGGGCCGGATTAGGGTGGTCTAAGGGCCCTCGCAAGTTTGTATGAAACTCCTTCATTTTTTGTGCTACAATCTAGATTTTTGGCAGATACGTAGTTTATAGTCAATGGGCGTCTGCTATGAATTAATTTAGCGACAGGGCCGGATTAGGGAGGTCTAAGGGCTCTCGCCAGTTTGTATGAAAGTCCTTCATTTTTTGAGCTACAAAGTTGATTTTTCAGACGGACTTAGTTTATAGTTAGTAGACGTCTGGTAAGAACAGATTTTGTGACAGGGCCGGATTAGGGAGGTCTAAGGGTTATTGCAAGTTCGTAAGAAAATCCTTAATTTTTTGTGCTACAAACTTGATTTTTGGCAGGCACGTAGTTTATAGTTAGAAGAACTCTGCTAAGTACAGGTTTTGTGGCAGGGCCGTATTAGAGAGGTTTAAGGGCGCTCGCAAGTTTGTTTAAAAGTCCATCATTTTGTGTGCTACTAACTTGAATTTTGGTAGGGACGTAGTAGGTGAGTAGAAGTTTGCTAAGAACCGATTTTGCGACAGGGCCGGACTAGGGAGGTCTAAGGGCTCACGCGAGTTTGTATGACAGTCCTTCCTTTTTTGTGCTTCAATTTTGGCAGGAAGGTACTTTATAGTTAGTAGACGTTGACTAAGAACGGAGTTAGCGAGTTTAGCAACATGGCCAGAATAAGGAGGTCTGAGGGCTTTCACATGTTTGTAAAAATGTACCTACTGTTTTTTTTTTTGTAGTAACAACCTGAAATTTCCTGAAAGTCTAGAGTTTAGGAGTAGGAGATCTAAGCTAAGTTTGTAAGGAAGACCTGGACTAGGGGCTCCCGTAAGTCCATATGAAATCCTTGGCTTTTTGTACCTGAAAATTGGCAGAGAGATAGAATATAGTTAAGACATTTCAGGTAGGAATAGATTTTACGACAGGGCTGGTTTAAGGGAATATAATCGCTTCGATTGGCATTTAGCATTCGATTTGACATAGTACCATCCACAGGCAGTCCAGACAAGAGAGTCAAAATTTCTACGCGAACGAAGTCGCGGGCAACTGCTAGTATGGGTATAAAAATGAAAGGGCTTGATTAGTAAAATACTATACACTATAACAAATTTCAAATCCAAGATGGCCGCCACCACAAAATGGCGATTTACATATTATTTTTTCACAACTCCATCATATGGGTATCAAATGAAAGGGCTTGATTGGGAGAATACTATACAGATACTATAACAAAATTCAAATCCAAGATGGCCGCCATCACAAAATGGCAGATTACTTATTTTTTACAATTCCGTCAATATGGGTATCAAATGGAAGGGCTTGATTAGTAGAATACACTTTAATAAATTTCAAATCCAAGATGGCCGCCATCACAAAATGGCGTATTAGGTACATATTTTTCACAATACATCAATATGGGTATCAAATGAAAGGGCTTGATTAGTAGAAGACTATACACTAAAACGAATTTCAAATCCAAGATGGCCGCCATCACAAAATGACGAATTACGTTTGTTAACGCCTAGCATGTGTGCGCACAGGCGTCTCACGCACACACGCACACGACGTACAGACGCAACACACGCGCGCGAGCTGCATGACCGCGCCGCGCGCCCGCACTCGCCCAAAGACAGCGTCGAGTCAACACGCGCTCGATTAATTTAGAATTTTAGATTTTTTATTGTTGTAAAACCGTTTAATAAACGTGTTGTTAAAGTCACCGTCGCATCATTTCTTCCACCTGACCAAAATCCACAAGCAAAGTACCGGCGTTCACAATTTTGGTCCTACGAGCCTGGATAATCTCAACAGCAAAAAGAACAAAGGAATTACTGCGCTACGTGGATGGCGGCGACACAGAATACATATGGCGGCGACGACTTATGAGGCGACGTTACCTAATTCTACAAGGAAGGTCATACGTGAGGAAAGGTTTACTGTGCTGTGAGTTCGTTCCGATTTATTTATTTTCCCGTAAATCTACCTGTTATTCCCGCCACAATTTCTTCATTTTTTGAGCCGTGAATCATAATCACAAATCCATCATTTTGTGAGCCCATCATAGTCACAAATCCATCATTTTGTGATTATTGCATCAATTCTCATTATATAAAACAATCACTAATCCTTCATTTAGTGATAAATTGATCAGTGATTAATCACATTTCACAAATCCTTCATTTTGTGAACCACCTCGTAGGTACGTTAGAGATCCGTCATTCTTCTAACAAGCCACTCATTTAATAATACTCATTATTGCATTGCGCAGTAAATATCCCGTTGCTCATAACTATTCTAACTCATTAATCATTTACGCTCAGTAAAATCTCACTTAAATTATACCCACATGTATAAAACTTATTACTTATTAAACTAAAACTCAAGTGTTTATTCGTAACCTAATGTCAGTATCTTTTCAGAGGTTCTAGGCATTTCAGATTCCATTGGTGTGTACGGGAACTGTATGATATCTCATAATTAACCATTGCTATTTCGCATGTTCTAGTGCATTCGATCGACCGCTGCCTGTCGCCTGCGCTGCGAACGGGTTCGGGCGGGCCGGACCAGCGGGCTGCGCTGTTGCTAGCTTGCTACTTGCGCACCACCCGCTTCTTGATTTTTGCACATTTTACGCGTACCCTCACTCCGCTTCACATTTAATAATTTAAGTAACAGTTCCATTTCTTTCTATAAATTAACTGCATTGCAATTTCGTTTGTGATTCTTTCTAGCAACTCATTTCATCGCATTGTTTGGTGTAATATACATACAATCCTTTCTCATTTTGGCTTAGACTCGGCTTCCATTGTCATAAATAGTCGCCTTTGAACATAATTTCAATTCTTACTTAAAAATATTCTTATACCTACTTCACCATGGAAGATAAAACTTTAATTAAAAGGCGTGCATCATGCAAAGCTAAGCTTACAATATTTGAAAATTATTTGCTAACTGTTGAGAGTTGTGACAACTTAAGTAAATTACAAATAAATGAATTGAACATCCGTTTATCAAAAATTGAAGAAGTCTATACCGAGTTTGATTCATTTCAGTGTGATATAGAAAATTGCATGGATTTTCCAGATGAGCAGTACAAGGAACGCGAGGCTTTCGAGGCCAAGTACTTCGGGGCGATCGCACGCGCTCGTGGTCTGCTGGTTCCAGCCGGCCGGTCCGTGACAGGTTCTTGTTGTACTGCGCATGAAGGTGGGCCAAAACTTGCACTTCCTACTATACATTTGCCTAGTTTTTCGGGTCAGTATCATGACTGGTTGGAATTCCGTGACACATTTAGCAGTCTCATTCACTCAGACAAGTCAATACCCAATATTAATAAATTTCATTATTTACGGGCTGCATTAAAAGACAGTGCCGCTGTAATTATTCAGTCTTTAGATTTCTCAAGTAGTAATTATGAAGTAGCTTGGGAACTACTTTGTGACCGCTATAATAATGAAAGGTCATTGGTCAATAATCACTCTCAAGCCATTGTTAATTTGGAACCGTTGGCAAAGGAATCACCTAAAGCATTGCGTAACTTAATCGATACAGTCAATAGGAACCTCAGAGCACTCAAAACACTCAACCTCCCTACTGAACACTGGGATGTACTCTTAATTCAAATCCTATCAAACAAGCTTGACATAGTCACAAGCAGTAAGTGGGAATCTTATCGCAATAAGGTGAAAGAGTTCCCTACACTTAAAATGTTTCATAACTTTCTAAAAGATCGTGCTGATTTTTTGGAAACTATGGAAAATACTCATAAAAAACGTAGGTCAAGTGACCCTACACATGTTCGTCATAAAACATTTGTGGCCAACTCAGAAACTCAGCCTGCTCGCAGGTACCCATGTCCACTTTGCAAAGGTAATCATGCACTTTATGTTTGTCAAAAATTCAAATCATTACCCTTAGCAACCAGGGTTGAAAAGGCTAAGGCACTTAAATTATGTTTAAATTGTTTACGTCAAAGTCATGCTGACAATGTATGCAAGTTAGGGCCATGTCGCTTGTGCGGCCTGCGGTGCAACAGCTTATTACACGAGCATGAAGCTCCTGCGCCGTCTGCGCCTGTACCTTCAACAAATAATGTAATGTTACACTCTTTGCCACAGCCTGAAGGTCAAGGACAACCTCCTAGTCCTCCGCAAGACATTGCTTTGTCAGCCACTCAAAACAACTGCGTTTTATTATCCACGGCCATAGTCCATGTGACAGACAATAATGGTATATGCCATAAAGTGCGTGCTATACTTGACAGTGGAAGCACCTCCAGTTTTATAACTGAAAGCCTATGTGCTAAACTCAACTTACCTACATTTTCCACTTCGACCATAGTTGAAGGGTTCAATTCTCAAATATCTTGCTTGTCAAAGCGTTGTGACGTACTCATATCGTCATTATTTAATAATTATAGCGAGAGCATCTACTGTTATGTTGTTCCGCGCATCACTCAGTTATTGCCAACTACAAAAGTTGACCGTACAACACTAAATATACCGCCTAACATCACGTTGGCGGACCCCAACTTCCACATACCTGCTCCAGTCGATATGCTACTTGGCGCTGATATTTTCTGGACCATACTAGGTTCCCAAAATATCTCATTGGGTAAAAATAAACCAATCCTTAATAAATCTAAACTGGGTTACTTAATCTCAGGCCCAGTCCCAACACAACATACAAAATTCATCAATACAGTCCACTGCAATCATATTTCCTTACAAAACAACGACAATCAATTACATAACAAATTATCTCAATTCTTTGAACTAGAAACAGTAGCTACACGTAAACAAATATCTAAGGAAGAGCTGGAATGTGAACAAAGTTTTATAAATAATACCACTCGGTTGCCTGATGGGCGATTCGAAGTGACGATTCCATTAAAGGATTCGCCTGATAAGCTGGGCGACTCTTATGAACAAGCTTTGTCCAGATTCTTATCCCTAGAACGCAGATTCAAACGCGAACCACATTTTAAAGAGCAATATTGTAACTTCATCAAAGAGTACATTTCATTAAATCATATGTCATTAAATAAAAATCCAGAAAACGATACTCTCACTTATATTTTACCCCACCACGGTGTATTACGTGACTCAAGCTTATCGACAAAATTACGGGTAGTATTTGACGCATCTGCAGTGACGACCTCTGGTGTCTCATTCAACCAAATTCAAATGGTAGGTCCAACAGTCCAAGATGACCTAATTAGTATCTTAACTAGAATGCGCCAGCATAGGTTTCTCGTGACTGCAGACGTCGAGAAAATGTACAGAATGGTGAATGTCAAACCATCACAACAAATGCTTCAACAAATCTTATGGCGATTCGAACCTCACGAACAACTCAGGCAGTATAAACTACACACAGTTACATACGGAACCGCGTCTGCTCCTTATCTCGCGACAAGGTGTTTGACGCAGCTTGGTAACGAATGCTTAGACCAAACCGTCTCGGAAGTCATCTTACATGACTTCTATGTCGACGATTTAATCACAGGGGCCGCTACTGAATCGCAACTCATAGACACATGTAAGGGTGTAATCAGACAATTAGAAAAAGGAAAATTTCATTTACGTAAATTCCATTCAAATAGTGCTCATGTTGTCACTGAAATCGTTGGTGAAAGTACTAGCGACGAATTACTCAACCTATCTAATAATGACCATTCAAAAACATTAGGTTTGCTTTGGTCGTCCAAGGAGGACAATTTATTATTCTCAGTCAATATTAACCAAGATAAAACTCTAACTAAACGTACAATATTATCTCTTATGTCACAAATATTTGACCCACTAGGTTTAATAAACCCATGTATACTGCTAGCTAAGAATATTCTACAAAAACTATGGTCCTCACAGATAACGTGGGATGAATCTGTGCCTTCGGACATAGTAAACATGTGGTCTAAATTTATAATGTCACTTGCTCACATAAACAATATTCGAATCCCTAGATATATTTTAGTTGATAGTCCTTTAACAATCGAACTTCATGTGTTTAGTGACGCAAGTACACAGGCTTATGCCGCGTGCGTATTTATAAAAAGTGTCAATAATAATAATCGTGTGTCTGTTCATTTAGTGACTGCAAAGAGCAGAGTGGCTCCCCTGAAGCCCATGACAGTGCCCCGGCTAGAGTTGTGCGGTGCTCTCCTTGCCGTCCGCTTGGCAGATAAAGTGAAATCATCACTTAGATTAAATATTGAAAAGTGTGTCTATTGGTGTGACTCCACTATCGTCCTCGGTTGGATACATTCACCTAAAGCACACCTGCTTAAACCTTTTGTATTTAACAGAATCAGTGAAATATCTGAGAAAACTGAATCATGCAGATGGCGTTATGTGCCCACTAAAAATAACCCAGCTGATATTGGGTCACGTGGGGCAGATGCCAAACAGTTACAAAACTGTAGTTTATGGTGGTCAGGGCCGCCATTCCTTCTACATGACGAACAGTCATGGCCTAAACAACCGTCACACCTTCAAGAGCCTGACTTACCAGAGTTCAAGGTTACGTGTAATTTGACAGCTGACTGTACCGATTATGTTACCCATTACTCTGCCTTCATAAAGAGTTTCTCCAATTTTAGTAAATTACAACGTGTGATTGTATACGTGCATCGGTTCATTCACAATTGTTTACACCCACAACACAAACGTACTGGGTTCATAAAAATCAATGAATTAAATTCATCATTAACTTCACTGTGCAGATTTGTACAACTTGAAATTTTCAACTCAGAATACAACTTATTAAAAAACAATAAACAATTATCAGTCAAAAATAAACTACTTCAATTAAATCCATTTTATAACGAAAATGACACATTATTACGAGTAGGTGGTAGACTTAAAAATTCATTTTATGATTTTGACACAAAACACCCCATCCTACTTGACTCACGGCATCATTTAGCCACATTAATATTTAGACACTATCATATAATTTTATTGCATGCGCCTCCGCAATTATTACTTTTTACACTTCGTCATAAATTCTGGTTTATTAATGGTCGAAACCTTGCCAGACAGATAGTTCGAAAATGCATCAAATGTTGTCGTTTTGCAGGAAAAGGCATTCAACCTATCATGGGCAACCTTCCTTCCAGTCGCCTGCATACAGAGTATGTGTTTTCAAACACAGCGGTCGACTATGCCGGTCCCGTCATGATACTGAACCGGAAGGGCAGAGGAAGCACACTCATAAAGTCCTATCTATGCATATTTGTTTGTCTGGCCATTAAAGCAGTACATATAGAGCTTGTCACTGACTTGAGCAGCACCACATTTTTAGCTGCATTAGACCGGTTCGTTGCCCGTAGAGGACGACCGCGAACCATTTACTCTGATAATGGTACTTGTTTTGTCGGCGCATGTAATGAGTTGTCTAGATTTTTAAGGTCAAATTCTAACGAAATTAGCTCTCAAGCGTCTAATTCGCATATCAATTTCAAATTCTCACCAGCGTATAGCCCACATTTTAACGGATTAGCGGAGGGTTCCGTAAAGTCTGTAAAATATCATTTAAAGAGGGTTTTAGGTTTAGCTAACTTAACTTATGAAGAGATGAATACAGTTCTTGTACAGATCGAGGGTGTTCTGAATTCTAGGCCTCTCACTCCATTATCATCAGACCCTTCTGATCTCACGGCGCTCACCCCATCACATTTCTTAATCGGACGACCACTCACAGCTTTGCCTTCTCCTCAGGTCACTGACCCTGCGGCGATACCTTCTCTCTCACGATACATGAGAATCCAGCAACTGAAAGCCCATTTCTGGAAACGTTATTATATAGAATACATTACAGAACTCCAGAAACGACAGAAATGGCGCAAGCAAGGAGATCAACTCCGGCTTGGAGAAATGGTGCTGGTGAAAGATGACCGGCTGCCTCCCACCAGATGGCTGCTAGGCCGCATAGTGCGCCTGTACCCCGGCTCCGACGGCGTGACTCGCGTGGCCGACGTGCTCACCACTTCGGGGACTCTTCGAAGAGCCTTCAACCGACTGTGCCCGCTACCAGTCATGGACCAGAACTGCGTTCCTGGGGCGGCAACATGTTAACGCCTAGCATGTGTGCGCACAGGCGTCTCACGCACACACGCACACGACGTACAGACGCAACACGCGCGCGAGCTGCATGACCGCGCCGCGCGCCCTCACTCGCCCAAAGACAGCGTCGAGTCAACACGCGCTCGATTAATATAGAATTTCAGATTTTTTATTCTTGTAAAACCGTTTATTAAACGTGTTGTTAAAGTCACCGTCGCATCATTTCTTCCACCTGACCAAAATCCACAAGCAAAGTACCGGCGTTCACACAGTGGTTTGGGAATAGTGTGGCAGGCTTGTCCCATTTACTTATTTACAAGATAATGTCCCTCAAAACTCAGATTGAACTTATGAACTTACAAAATTCGGATTTATAAATAAATAATCTCTATTTTTCTTCTATTTATTCTTATTTTTAGATGCATAATTTTGCAATAACGCTATATAAAAAAAAAACATTTATATGTTAATTATATAGTACCTACAGATTTTTTTTCGCAGACGTGTTTTATCAACACAAAAGTAAACAAACTTGTTTCCAATAAGTTGTTACAGATCAAAAGACCTTGATAACGTAACATAATATCAATACCAATATTATAAAGATACTAGTTCTGCCTTACGACCTTCGTTAGGGTGAAATTATTATAAAAGCATATAAGTTTTAAACAATCGGATGTTGTTACCAATTTCAAAGGTTTTAATTTTTTATGCATGGAACCTTAATTATTTTTTCTGAAATAAAAGTTGCCTTTGTTAGACTTTATAACATCAGCTATTTGTCAACAACAGCTCTGTCAAAATCGGACCATCCGTTAAATACGGTTCGGAGATCAGTTTGAAAACAGACAGACAGGCGAAAAATGTAACAGCTGTGGTTTTGTTATAATAGCGCCGTTCTTACTTTCAAATGCATTCAGTAAAAAGCTGTTATTTTAATATTACAAACAGACTCTTTTTTTGGAGGGTGAGAAATCATCACCTCACTCTCAAGGCGGAGTGGAAGGCAGCGTCAGACTTCTGACTGGTCGCCGATAAAAAAAAATTAAGCTCAGAAACAATAACTTTTTCCGCAACGAATTTTAAATTGATCCTACCCGGATAAATTTATCTTCGAAAGTACAGAACAGATTTAAAAAAATATTTCATTAAAGGAAGGAAGTAACATAAACATCATCCCGTTCCCGTAAGAATTCAGGGATAAAAAGTAACGTATGTCATCCGGGGATAGTGTAGCTTCCCAACGGTTAAATAATTGTTCAAATCGATCTAGAAGTTTTTAAATTAATTCGTTACTTGCATACAAAAATACAAGTCTTTCTTAAAATATTAGTATAGATAGATGATCCCGTGGGATAATTTCGACCGAAGCCGTGGGCAAAAGCGAGTGGGCAATAACAATAATCCTTGACATAAAAATCTCGTCATATCACTACTAGGCAAATTAGACCGTAACTATTGGTAATTAACATATCTCATGCCTGGATAGGACACATGTATTATTGCGTACTATTAATATTATGCGTGCTATTAATATTATTCATTATGTGGATAGAATGTGCATTGATACCTACTTATCGTTTACAAATGGAAGTTTTAGGTACAAGTTCACATTCAATAATAATACAATAGTGTACGATTCGAATATCTAAAAAGGTTGTGACAGTTGTAACATCTCTTTTTTCGCGCCAGTAATCTTCGAAGGGCTAGGCAGAGGTGTACCTGTTTTAAGCTTTCACGGTTCATAACTATATTTAAAATGTCACTTACGAGATTTTTTCCATCCACACGCATTTTCCAGTTAACCCGCGATCATGGCGCTTGCAACAGCGTCGAAATATTGGGAACTCAAAACAAATGATAATCACGGAAGATATCCCGTAAGTGACATTTTAAATAGAGGTGTACCTATAGTACAGTCGAACAATCTAATAAGTATACAGGTAGAGTTTTTTATAATTCTAGTACACTGAAAATATTGATTGCAATTTTGTTTTATATAGCGTTTCGGACCGCATGAGAAACACTATACTTCGCTCGAAAACCCAAATAGCCGATGCTGGCAATACAGCTGCTGGGTTGAAATGGAACTGGGCTGGTCACATCTGCCGCATGTCGGAGGAGCAATGGGCAAAAATTACCACTCAGTGGACACCAACCAGCAGGAAACGACAACGCGGCAGGCCCAGAAGGAGATGGCGGGATAAGCTGGATTCCTTCTCAAAGGATTGGCCTATCATCACACTAGATCGCGAAAAGTGGAAGGAGGGAAGGGAGGCCTTTGCCCTGCAATGGGACAGTACAGGCTAATAATAATAAATAATAGCGTTTCGCAATAAGCGACTGATATCAAACGCTGTATTGTTTGGCATCAGTGTCTAAATGTATCTATATTATCTTAAAAGTGAATGCAAATTAGCTGGCTGTATACTAAATAAGTTGTTCGACTGTACATACACACTTCATCAGCTATGTTTAGGTCCCATGTAATAGACGAGCCTGTTGCCATAAACTGGGCACAAATCCGGCTGAGAAATTTCTGATGGAAAAAACCCAATAACACTCTGTACGACCTGGGAATTTAATCCAAGACCCCATGCTCAACAGTCGCGCTTGCAACCACTAGACCGACGAGGTAATCACAAACAAACAAAGATTCCGACAAAAAAATCAGATCAATGTCGTTTTAAAAATCCGAAAGCTTTTTGAAGGTTATGTTGATCATGTCGTAACTACAAAATTATGTTGATTTTAATCTACAAATCCATACTAATATTATAAATGCGAAAGTAACTCTGTCTGTCTGTTACTCAATCACGCCTAAACTACTGAACCAATTTGCATGAAATTTCGTATGGAGATATTTTGATACCCGAGAAAGGACATAGGCTACTTTTTAATAAAAAAAATTAAAAATACTTTATTCAAGGGGTTGGTAATATTTTTGTACCCCCTACAAAAATATTACCTACTTTTGGTCGCGATAACCGGCATCGGTAGCGATAACCGACATCCGCGCGGTTGAAACCGCGGGCATCAGCTAGTAAAAAATAAAATAGGTACTTACTGAAATCCTTCTTAGTAAAATGATCCTGTTTTTGAATCCAGTCTTCCAAAATATTGACGGCTTCTTCGAGTCTTCCTGGTTTGTCCAAACTGTAGACCTTTCTAATCTCCTGAATGGCCTCTGGAGGTATTTTAAAATAACTATTTTCCATTTTTAATTAAGTGTTATTTTTCACAGCACAATTGATTGTCCAAGTTGCAAAATTTTTGGCAATTTTGCCTTTTTTTTGTCACAATTTTTTTAACACTGAGATCTTGTTGTTTTATTCTGTTTGCAATGAAGCGTGGCCTCTGACTGTCTCAGTTCATAAACCGGGTTATATTTATAAGCTCTGCTCATTAATATTCATATTTTTTTAGAGGTTTTATATTCGATACTAAAACATTAATAACACTATTGAAAGATAATATGGCTAGAAAGAACTGTTTAGATGACGAATATATAGAGAAGTATGGAAGCAGAAGACCTAGTTGCGGCTACCTCAAATAAATTAGGTTAAAGGCAGGAGAATGTTACTTTAATACTCGTAACAATATTATTTTTTGCCAATTGTGCGATGTGACACAATTTTGAGGTCAGCTTCCAGTATCGGGATGCAGCTGAATATAAGTGTTTTACTATCTCACCTCCTAAACCTAGTTAGTACTCGGTGATACGAAATCCAATGGTTAGACTGGTGATCAGATTTTCGGGTCACTGACTACGAGTCTTTGATCAACTGGACCCACTCGAAGTGGACCCACGAGATCAGTCGAACAAATTACATTTGAAATTATTTTTTTCAGTCCAGTCCAGTTGCAAGCGGGTCCAGTTGACAAACTCCCACTGTTAATCTGTGACGACTGTCAAAGATCAACAAATGACAGCCAGGACCAAATAGCTCCCGCCGGGGCCGCGGATACCCTCCGGGGCCGCGGATTCCCGCCGGGGCTGCGGATTTTAGAACGAGATGACGTGGCCTCGGCACAAGGGCAAAGAAGGAACATGGGTTTGGTTTTTAGTCAGTCTGTAGAAGTCTGACACTCCCCTTCGCTCTGCCCAAGAGCGGGGGGGGGGGGGGGTCATTTGATGATTTTACACACCAAAAAATAAAAAAGGACCAAATAGCTTGACGTGTTCTCCTTGGTCACCCGGTATGACAGGTCATCCAATTTGAACTTTGTAGCTTGACCTTGAATATCGACCCGTGTGGCTGTTATTATTTAGACACGTGTTCCGATAGTTCAAAATAACAAACGTCATAGCATAAAAAACGCTCGTGCGTACAAGAATCAACTGGTATATTATCAAGTGTAGTTTAGGAAGCCCTGTTCCGTAACATCTCGAGTGGTCGTGGCTCTTTTTCATTTTATTACACGGCTGCGCAAAAAAAAGAGTGTTATGTTTCCTCGTAGATAGTTTACAGGCTATTATAGATCTTCCTCCTTAACACTCCCTGATTATACTTATCATTATCATATCAGCCTAGCAACAAATGCTAGGTATAGACCATTTTTAGGGTTCCGTACCTCAAAAGGAAAAAATGGAACCCTTATAAGATCACTCGTGTATCTGTCTGTCTGTCCGACCATCCCCCCCCTTATCTCCGAAACTACTAAGCCTAAAATTCTGAATAAAATACAGAAATTAGTTCAACACGTATAGATTACAGGAAAACCTATAAGAAGTCATGGTATGGAACCCTTCATGGAGGTACAAGTCTGACTTAAACTTGGCCAGCTTTTTTTTCTCTGCCGCACTTTTCGGTCTAAGCGTCACTTGTCAAAGTCAAAAAAAATATTTATTTCAAGTAGGCCAGTAACAGGCACTTTTGAATAGTCGAATTAAACTAACTGCAGCACTCAGAGATATCCAACGATTACCCAAGCCGCCACCCAGCAAAGGCCTGACATAGTTTTGTATGACAAAACCGCCAAAAGCCCTCACCAAGCGACGGCCCAAGCAACCACTGAAGCACTCCGAGTGCGGCAGTAAACTACTGAACTACTGAAGCTAAATAAACTAAGCTACAGTCCCAGTCACAAGGCATAATAACTCGTGAGTGTACTGTAGTTGCCAATTCCAAAGCGTTGGTCTCATGAGAAGAATGGCAAGAAACTTCATGGACACTCTTTTAAAATCGTTTGGGTTTACAATATGTTCAAGGTACAAACATAATCTTGGTATAATACACACATGAAGACTATGTAGATTAGTGTTTGAGATGGTCTTTTGAAGAAAGCACCACACAGATTTGAGTGGACCCGTTCAGTCAGTGCAAGCATTTGTCAGTTATCGTGGAGCTCGACTTATAACTCAAGGAGCTCAACGTCACGACGATCAATACCAAAGAAAGGACATTTGGGTGGGTCGCTTTAAGTACTCAAACTGCCAAACAATCGTTAAAATTAAATAAAAACCCACACGGTCCTCACATTCACAATATGAAAATAATAAAATACATGAAGATCATGCAGATTAGTGTCTGAGATGGTCTTTTGAATAAAGCACCACACAGATTTGAGTGGACCCGTCCAGTCAGTGCAAGCATTTGTCAGTTATCGTGGAGCTCGACTTATAACTCAAGGAGCTCAACGTCACGACGAACAATACCAAAGAAAGGACATTTGGGTGGGTCGCTTATAGTACTCAAACTGCCAGACAATAGTTAAAATTAGAGAAAGACCCACATGGTCCTCACATTCACAATATAGAAATAATAAAATATTTGTCATATTAAATAATCATGTCAAGTTAATAAATGTCAATATACACAAAACTAAATGAAAAATAAAATATTGAACAAGTAAATATTGATCAAAAAAGCAAAAAATAATATCATACTTAAAAAAGTAAATAATGTCAGTGTGTATAAAGAAAAAAAGAAAAAATGTCCAAGTATTTCCTGCGGCTTTGACGATATCGTCGGCCCAAAAAGCTTTAGAACGGCCCTGGTTGCTGTGGCCTTCATCAGCCTCCATCAGCCATCTCAACGTTGCGTTGATTACACTGATTACCACCCAAAAGTGTGTTTTAGTTATTTTATTTTATTGGCATCCATGTTTTATTTAAGCAAGCGTGGTACACACCGGGCCTAGTTTTCGGTTTACATCAGGCAAATTGCGGCTAAACGCAAGCCTATTACTAACATTAATAAAAAATGTTTTAATACGGGGATGATTAATAATTAATTTTTGGAATAATTTAATAGTGATATCACCTGAGGGTATTATAAATTATGAGTAGTCATAAGTCGATAGTCTAATATCCAGTCTTACCAAGGGGTTTCGTATTATCCAGTTACCGGGTTTTCGCAACCCAGATAAGCGCTTCACGTAAAATACTAGATACTTATACTACTACCTGAGTAGAAGTATTAAAAGGCTACAATTTAAATGCTCACCAAAAAAGATTTTTAGACCCTAGACTAAAGTACAGTAAATTACCAAATATAATATTTTAACTTCAAATAAAATAAACCCACTCTATACCGAGGTGCCTAAAAAACAACGTTTTAAGTTCCAAAATAATTAGACACTCATCAGAATAATTGTACGTCATCATCATCATCTTCCTGCCCTTATCCCATGTCATTTGTGGTCGGCGCAACACGTTTTTTTTCCTTCCATTCTGCCGTGTTCGTCGTCACGTTATCATTTATTCCTTTTTCCTTCATATCACTCCTCACACACTCCATCCATCTTTTCTTTGGTCTTCCTCTCCCTCTCCATTCATCCACATTTATATTCATAACTTTTTTAGTCACATGCGATTCATCTCTCCTCATCACATGCCCATACCACGACAGTCGATTCCCTTTTAACTTTTCTGTAATTGGCGCTACTTTTAAACTTCCTCTGATATACTCGTTCCTCACTTTATCCATTCAGGTCACACCACACATCCACCTCAACATTCTCATCTCCGCAACATGCAACCTTTTTTCATCCATCTTCTTCACAGCCCAACATTCCGATCCATACAGTACGACAGGCCTAATCACGGACTTGTATATTTTCCCCTTTAACTTGAGGGGCATCCGCGGGTCGCAAGTTGTTCCAGTGACCTGTCGCCATTTCATCCATCCTGAATTGATCCGGTGCGTCAGAATAATTGTACGTGTTGTATTTATATTCTTTTTGCCTACCAAAATGGATAAATGCTCACCAAATCGTGTTTCTCTGAAGTAGTAAAATTAATACCCAAAATGACAGTTCTAAATAGCT
Source organism: Diarsia dahlii (assembly GCA_949775195.1). Taxonomy (NCBI): domain Eukaryota; kingdom Metazoa; phylum Arthropoda; class Insecta; order Lepidoptera; family Noctuidae; genus Diarsia; species Diarsia dahlii. The sequence continues at coordinate 3,797,174 of OX459210.1, read as the reverse complement.
TTAGTGTAATCGTATTATCGTAGGGTATGCGAACTCGCTACTACGAAAACTTGGATGCAAGAGCGAGCGAAGTTAGCTCGGGACTTGGGGCACCCCGACTCGGACAGGTTAGGTTATAAGGGGATGGCGGGGTCAAGTGAGAGAGCGAAGCGAGCGAATATGCCCCAACATCCCCTTCGTGGTTATTTTTTTTAAACCACCCAGACGGAGGCGTCGACTATATTGAATAAAAAAATTACGACCGACCCGTTAGCTTTTTTTCCTCAGTAAAACTGACTAAATTGAAAGTCGTGAAATACAATATTGGTGACATCTATTTAGCGATAATATAAAATATTTGGTCTGCAGTAACTTTAAAGGCGTTTATAAATCTTTATGGTATAGAATAAAAAGGAAAACAGGTTCATTCCTACAATACTTTAGGAAACACAATTTGGTGAGCATTAATCCATTTTGGCCGGTATTTAGAATTTTTTTGCTAGATAAATACCTAGGTTCTTTTCTGGTAGGCGTTTAAACACAAGCCGAACTAAAATACATTATTCCGTCTAAAAGTCCAGTGTACACTGAGCAGGCTGTTGTGTAGACAATAATTATTTTAATTACTTGTAACAAGGATCAAAATGGCATACACCTTTAACCCAGTTCAGTTGTCATGGACTTAATACCTTTTAATGGCTGGACCTTGTACCTCTTAAGTGTCGCATAATACACCATAATTTCATAAGAGAAAATGCTAAGAACTGTATCGTTGGTCTAGTTGGTCTAGTGGTGGCACGATTGGTGTGCATGAAGGTTCAACTCCCAGATCGGGCAGTGTTATTTTCTTTGGTGGTCGAGTAGTTTAGTCGTTTGCCTTGTGACCCGGTGTTCGTGGGTTCGATAGGTACCCATTAAAGTTGTTTCCAGTTCGGTTAGGACTAAGGCATGAATATCGTTTGGGGGGTAGGAGGAACAGGGTGTAAAGTTCCTCATCCCCCATTAAAAAGGGAGGATCCTCCGACCGGACGGGTGTTGTGTCCGGCGGGCTAACTGCCCGACAGTTGTAAGTCGGGAACTCCTATATAGGCTTATGTCGCGGATAATGTTGATAGCGCGATGTAGGAACTTCTGTCGATCGTTTGTTAGTACGCAGGTGTTGCGATAGATGTCGCTAGTCGCCACATCACTCCCCTCCGAGACCGGAGGTCGAAAGCAGGTTAAGTCTTGGCGCTTGTCAGTCAGTGGAAGGTTCCAGTGAGTCGGAACCGGGTGCCGCATAGTTCACGGTGAGTCGGAACTGTCTGCGGTGATGCCCCAGTGAGTCGGGGTGATGCTGCATATTAGCTCCAGTGAGTCGGAGTGATGCAGTGCTTGCCGTGATGCTGCATATTAGCTCCAGTGAGTCGGAGTGATGCAGTGCTGCGTTGTGGCTGGCTGCTGCGTCGACCAGAAGAGAAGTGCGTCTCTTGCTGACCGGCCGAAGTGCAGTGTGCTGTGCCAAAGTCGCTGATGAGGCTGGGGGTGATGTCCAGGAATGCGCTTCCGCTGCATGCTGGTGGACAGGATACCCCATGAAGCCGTGGCTGCTGGCTGACGGTATGACTCGCTGCTCGAAGGCGAAGGGGAAGTGATGACGACGTATGAAGTGAAGCACGAAGGCTGCGCTGACGTTCATGCTCGGGGTCACCAGTTTGGGGGTATGAGGAACAGGGTGTAAAGCTTCTCATCCCCCATTGAAAAGGGAGGATCCTCCGACCGGACGGGTGTTGTGTCCGGCGGGCTAACTGCCCGACAGTTGTAAGTCGTGTGCTCCTATAAAGGCTTATGTCGCGGATAATGTTGATAGCGCGATGTAGGTACTTCTGTCGATCGTTTGTTAGTACGCAGGTGTTGCGATAGATGTCGCTAGTCGCCACAATCGGAATCTCGGAATCTCGTAATATCAGAATCTCGGAGCGAAAGTTCCGATATTACAATTCCGATATTGGATCACTCAATATCGGAATTGCAATATCGGACATATTTTGAGTTTTAAACTGAAGCTGTATTTTAGATCCGTGTGTAGCGCCGAGCGCGACAGCGCGCTACCGTATCCCTGTTGTCAGTTCACTAATGATGCGATATAAGTCACGAGTGACTTTGCAATATCAAAAAACAATTTAATCACTAGAGTCAAGGGTGTAAGTGCCACAATTTTCATCAAAACATCTAGGGAGAAAAAGGTACGAAATTATGATAGTCATAGAATCTCGTTGTTTCTAAATGTCATGGTCGGTTTCAATTTAATTTAAAGCATTGATTTTATAATGAATTTGGTGATTCTTCACTAATCAATATAGGGAGAGAACTTGTTATATAAATTAAAGAATAACACTGCATTTAGTGGTACAGTAGGTACTTAGGCATCTACAATTATGTGTTTGAAGAATCATGAAAGTATGTTTAAGCAGTTTGGACAGAGAATAATATAAATACATAAAACACTATTACAGTCGGCAAAAATACCATAAAATCAACTATTTTTAAGTTATACATAGATACATCAAAAACGCTAGAAGTATTTTTTTTTAATTTTAAACCTATTTCGCTTGCTTTGCCTTTTCGCTGCTTCAAATTGAAATACCAATTGCTGTAGCTAGTATAAAACGCATGTTAGACTAACTTGAGAATGCTATCATTATTGCCATCTGATAAATTTCATTATAAGAAATAAGTGTTCCAAAAATGATCACTCTGATTCAGCTAGTTTACGAGTTATGAATTTTTGAAATAGTTTTTTGGCTCTTGTGTAAAGTTCAACTTTTCGAGATACTACAAGATTGCTTTCTTGCGTCGACATTGTCTTGCCCGGAAAGATACTATCTGACTGAGGTGCAAATACTCCTCCTCATTAATTATGTCCATGAACACGCATATTCATAGATAATTATAAAGGGTGTAAAACCCATAACGAAGCCGAAAGCACCATTTTGTCGACATTTAACAAGTGCCCATGCAAATAAAATATTTTGATTTTGATTTTGAAAGGTACACACGGCTACACATCAAGCTATACAAAACCAGTATAATCTGATCGTTCATTGTGCGAAAAGATCTAGTAAAGTGAGGCCAAGATTAACTGGTTTTGTATAGCTTGATGTGTAGCCGTGTGTACGTTTTGTTCTCTGATCGACATTTTTTTTGTTATTTACCATACCTTCCAGTTACGGAGATATTGGAGGTCAAAGTTCCGACTTATGCACAAGTTTTTTTTTTAAATATCAGTTTATTTATAAGATAATCATTTTACTTTTATTGCCTCCATGGCCTGTTTTCTGTTGAAAGCATCCATTAGCACAATGTTTTGAGACTGCAATATTGAGTTTTACCGTAAGATATGTTGATTGTTTGTTTTTATGTATGTTAAGTAATGGGGAATAATAAACCGAGCCACAGTTTTTTTAATTGGCCACGTGATTAAACTTCTAATTTCATAACTTAGCCACGGGAAAATGATATAGCCTCTAATATACTAATTCGCCTTTTTTACAACGCCCACTAAATATTCTATAGAAAGCGTCAAGTGAAGATCAACAATTATATTAACATGTCCTTGTTATTTATACATAGGCACCTAATATACTAACTCAGCCACGGAATTTATATCTCAGCACCATTTTACATTTTACAGCTTCAACACATGGCCCTCAAAAAAATATAATTGAAGCGACCATACACAACATCATTTATTATAACTTAGCATGTAAAATAATACATCACATTCTTTTATCGTAAAAATAGCAACAGCAAGAACTGGCGCAAGCGCGCGAGACGGCAGCAACCGGCCATTTCCACCAATCAGAGAGTGCCATTCGATTCATGTACTGACGAGTTAGTCACGTGTGTATAAAAAGTCAACTTTTAATACACTTTAGATTATTATATTTAGGTACATAAAATACCTACTAGTTACAGAAATACTTTTAACATTGTATAATGAGAAATAATTAATCGAGCCACAGTTTTTTTAATTGGCCACAGGATCAAAGTTCTAATTTTATAACTAAGCCACGGGAAAATTATATAGCCTCTAATATACTAATTCGTCTTCTTTACAACGCCCACTAAATATTCTATAGAAAGCATCAAGTGACGATCAACATTTATATTAACTTGTCCTTGTTATTTATACATAGGCACCTAATTTACTAACTCAGCCACGGAATTTATATCTCACCACCATTTTACATTTAACAGCTTCAACACAAGGCCCTCAAAAAAATATAAATGAAGCGACCGTAGTCAACATCATTTATTATAACTTCGCATGTAAAATAATACATCACATTCTTTTATCGTGAAAATAGCAACAGAAAGATTTGGCGCGAGTGCGCAAGGCGACAGCGACCGGCCATTTGCACTAATCAGAGAGCGCCAACGTATATTATATATGAAATGTCAACTTTTGATACACTTTAGATTATTATATTTACGTTAAAAATACCTATTAGTTACAGAAATGTTTTTACCATTGTCTAGTCACAGGCAGATTGTATGATTCGTTATTGTAAACTGAGGGAAATAGGTTAGGTTGGTTAGGTTAAAACTGTGACCAAACGCGCGCGAGTGCCGCGGTAGCGGCCGGCGGGCGAGCGCTACTTCCGAGTTGCTTGCAGAAATGTTTTCACAATTTATTGTCTAGTTTTCCGATAAAAATGAAGTTCTGAAGCGATTCTGTCGATAACTTTTGTAGCACAACATGTAAATAAAATCGATCTTTAGGACATTCGATACTCTGAACTTCAATATTTAGGTCATTAAGTACTCTGAACTTCGATGACACGACAGGAGTTTATACATACTATTAGTGGCTATAATATAATATTTGATGACAATTTTAATTAAGTTTTGATGCTCAGTTAATGTGGCATGAGTTATAATTTAAACGTACTGAGTTAATAAATTAGAAGCTAATTGAATATTTTTTTGATGCCATATATTAATATTTTAGAAGTTTACTGTTTGAATTCATGTTACAAATTTAGATGCTAAAAAATAATCACGATGCTGAGTTGTATTTAGAGTGGCTTTAAAAAAGATAACTTGCGGCTAAGATAGTATTATTTAGATGCTCGTTAATTGTGGCTCACTTAGTAATTTAGAAGGCAAGTTAGATTTTTAGATGCAATTATTGCTATTAAAAAGAAGCCGGTTTAATTAGCACCCTTGTATAATTGACTAGTCACAGGCAGATTTTTTTATTTATTTTTTTTGTATAGATTGTATGATTCGTCATTGTAAACTGAGGGCAATAGGTTAGGTTAGGTTAAAACAGTGACCAAAAGCGCGCGAGCCGAGCGAGCGAAGCGAGTGGTGCCGCGGCAGCGGCCGGCGAGCGCTACTTCCGAGTTGCTTGCAGAAATGTTTTCACAATTGTCTAGTAATCCGATAAAAATAAAGTTCTTCAGCGATTCTGTCGATAACTTTTGAAGCACAACGTGTAAATAAATATCGATCTTTAGGACATTCGATACTCTGAACTTCGATATTTAGGTCACTAAATACTCTGAACTTCTATATTTTCTTCTATATTTATAGCCTTTCGATGACACGACAGTGGTTTCTACGTTGTACTATTAGTGGCTATAATATAATATTTGATTTCAATTTTAGTTAAATTTTGATGCCCAATTAATGTGGCATGAGTTATAATTTAAACATACTGAGTTAATAAATTAGAAGCTAATTGAATATTTTTTTGATGCCATATATTAATATTTTAGAAGTTTACTGTTTGAATCCATGTTACAAATTTAGGTGCTAACAAATAACCACGATGCTGAGTTGTATTTAGAGTGGCTTCAGAAAAGATAACTTGTGGCCAAGATAGTATTATTTAGATGCTCGTTAATTGTGGCTGACTTAGTAATTTAGAAGGCAATGTAGATTTTTAGATGCAAATAATGCTATTAAAAAGAAGCCGGTTTAATTAGCACCCCTAAGTAATTTATTCTAAATGTATAAAATTTGGTTGTTTGCAATGTATTGCTTAATTACATTGACTAGCACCATTTTGTTTTAAAGGTTTCCAATCTGGGCTAGTGCATGTCATATTATTATACTTAACCTCAAAATTACGACAGACTCCATAAAAATAATTAAAATGATGAAGTTGAACTTTAAATTTTTATCGTTTTTTTGTTAGTTTTTAGAAAGTTAGGAATAATAAAACTACAAAAAATGTCCTCGTTCAAAAAAAAACACATAAAACTTTATTTTTTCATAAAAAAATAAACTTATTTATTTATCACCATTACAGCAAATGCCTTTAGTACAAAAACTAGTCTAATATTATAACCTTATAATTCAGTAATGACCCGATCACATCATAATGACGTCAATATTGTTGTTGTTTGGGAATGGCATCTCGCTGTTCAATCTTAGATAATGTCGACTGCTTAACCGGACTTTGGGACTGACGTCAAGAGGTCCGGGTGAACTTTATACCTTTTTTTCAATAATACACATTTTGAACAATAATATTTGATACCTACTATTAGCGCACACAATATACCTAACGGAAAGAAAGAAGGATACCTACCACAATTTTTTTTTTTTGGTTGAAGCGGAGGAGAGTGTCACTTCTACTTCACTTGTGTTCAGAGAGTGGGACTTTAAACATAAATTGTATGTACACTATGTCCTAATTTTAAGTGTTTGTCATATTGTTTACGCTTTATTTTTTGTCAATTTGTTTTGTCCTGTTGGGAAGCCAATAAACACTTTTTCTATTTCTATTTCTACTGACTAACAATCACCCATGTTCCTTTTGAGCCATTTGCATTCTGGGGCCGCGGTTTCTCTTTCGAACAGCACTCAACCCGGTAAGAGGGCCGTCCTTGTCTTTATTCAGGAGTTGTCGTAACAGAATTTTGATACAACATTTCTTTTTAGCTTTTTGCCATTGTTGAACAGACGCCAGCACATCAGCTACTCGAAACTGTCATCATCATCATCATCATAATATCAGCCCGGAATAACCCCCTGCTGGGTAATAGGCCTTCCCTTTTTCCGAAACATGTCCCGAAACTGCCAAATTTCCAAATGACCTTTAAGCTCAAGCGATACAGTTAACAATTAACATTATAGAATTTGACAGATTTTGTTGTGCTGGCCGCAAAGAATAATATTGTAGGTAATCACAGAGTATTTTCACAATTTAGTCTACACTTAAGTTTCTAAAGGCTCCTGGCATGCCCAAGTATTCCTCGTTGAATTTTCCATCAATTCGTTTTGTTTCATCCGTGCAAGCTTTGCTCATCATTTTCAAATACTCCACATGTTTTTCTGAGCTTAGTTCTTCAATCCATTCCTCTGTAAAAAACGGTTAAATTATCATCATAAGTTATTCTGCTTTTTTTTATTTTTTTGACTGGTTATCTGACTTCCACAACCTTGTTAGTAGGTACTGGGTAATAATATATCCCCTTGGTAAGTCAAAGTCAAAGTCAAAAATATTTATTTCAATTAGGCCAGTAACAAGCACTTTTGAATAGTCGAATTAAACTAACTGCAGCACTCAGAGATATCCAACGATTACTCAAGCCGCCACCCAGCAAATGCCTGACATAGTTTTGTATGACAAAACCGCCAAAAGCCCTTACCAAGCGACAAAGACAAGGTAAGACTGATTGTTACACTTTTGGGGCACTGACTACTTGTAATGATTGTCAAAGCTCTACAAAAGGAAGCTGGGACAAGCGGCTTCGGGATCCGTGTTACATCAAATCGGATCCCGGGATCGGTGGAGGCAACCCCATTTTTTTCTGAGACATGGAGGAAAGTTGGTAGGTGGTCATCCTTCCACTGACGAGGCAAGTGCGACTTAACATGACGATTAATTTAAGCAGCTATAAAAAAAAGTACTTACTATGTAGTATATCAAGGGATCTCTCATTTCCACCATATTCAACCGGCAAAATTTCCTTAGGCACAAATTTATGTAAGTGTTCGTAGTTTGGGAAAGCTTGTATTCTATTGCCTAACTTTTCACTTATTAATTGTTTAGCAGTTTTAGTTATGAATTGCATTGCTTTCGAATCTGTTAGTAAGAGTATACCTTTCATTCTTGTGCCATAGCCTTCCTGAAAGAGAGACAGATATATTAATTTCAGTACACATTATTGTTTTTAAAACAGATCTTTTCAAGACTCAAACTCAAACTTAAACTCAAAACATTTATTTCAATTAAGCCATTACTTATTTTGAATGTCAGAAGAACATTTCACAAAAAAAAAAAAAACGAAACCACGACTGCAAGTCATTCCGAAAGCCACCACGCAGAACCACACGCCACCGAATGCCCGCAACAACGAACACTGCGAGCAGAAAAGCACGCAGCGACGCACACCGCAACAACGAATGTTAAGTACTGACTGCCTCGGTGATCTATTGATCACAAGCGTGACTTCCGTACTTCATGGAAGGGCTCCATGGAGGGGCCCGTCGGGGCCGCGGATGCCCGTCGGGGCCGCGGATTTTTGTACTAGATGACGTGGCCTCGGCGCAAGGGCAAAGAAGGAACATGGGTTCGGTTTTTAGTCAGTAGAAGTCTGACACTCCCCTTCGCTCTGTCCAAGAGCGGGTCATTTGATGAATTTCCACACAACAAAAAAAAAAAAAAAATGGCTGATGCCTGCTGGAGCTGCGGGACTGTTCGAAAGAGATACCGTGGCCCCGCAACACAAAGGGCTAAGAAAGAACATGGGTGAGTTTTATTCAGTACAAGTCTGACACTCCCTTCCGCTCCGCCCAAAGAGAGAAGTCGTTGGAAGATTTCCCATTAACAAAAATGCAAAAACATCGGACAAAGTGTTTGTAAGTTTTTTCATCAGGAATTTCTCAGTAGCATTTATAGAAATTAAAGTTGTGTCCAGTTGATGGCAATAAGCTTGCTTCAAGCAGCTTGGGACTTTAACAGAGTTTCCTAAATGTGGGTACTATTACGTACACTTTTGTTTGAACCTTTGGGTATTACTATCGCGATTTTACAATGATCCTTATTATTATTAGTTTTGAAACTGACTTGGTCACTGACACTACTATTAATATCATAAACGGGATATTTACCATGTTTGATTTTTGTTTCGAGTTCCCGATATTTCGGCGCTGTTACAAGCACCATGATCACGGATAAACTGAAGACGACTGACCGACTGACTTTTTGATAACAAAAATCAAACATGGTAAATATCCCGTTTATGATATTAAATAGTAGTATCCTTATCCTTATTATTATTTATTATCCTTGATAATTGTGATTAGGTATATAGTATAATTTTTCCCAGAAATCATTTGTTGCACTAGTCATGTTCTCTCCCTACTTCCGGAGCTCGGCTGGTAGAAAATGCCCTAAACTTGTAAATTGACGTGTTGAAACGACTGAAACGTTAAAACGTCTCATTATAAAGTCAAGGATTTTACGGGTATCGTTAAAAAAAAAGTAAACAAAAAAACCATCACAAGGTTGAAGAATTCATCGTTTCTTTGAGTTCTCGATGGGTCTATTCTGAAAAAAAAAAGACTATTTCACATAGATACTACTTACTATTAGAGTGGACAAAAACTTTTGAAACTCCACGTGGTTCATTCTTGTCATTAAATCGATTACACTCTTATTGTTATAGTCGTTTATTATAATGACACCATTGACGTAATCATGCGCTTTTAGGTATTCAGTCATCTGAAAGGTAAAAACAAATAATTAGTTTAGATCTGGCTCACGAGTCTGTCTGTTGCCGATATGTATGACGTGAGGATAGGTCTAATTGTTGCGATAGCTATGTCAGTCAATCATTGACTGAGTTAGACATAATATTATAAGGCTTAATAGCCAACAGCCTCGAACAATATCTGAGGAGGCTCGGGATTCTGCCGGGGTTGCGGGTTGTACGAAAGAGATACCGCGGCCGGGAGACAAAGGGCTAAGATGGAACATGCATGGTTTTTAGTCAGTCCCAAGTCTGGCCCTTGCGCTCCGCCCGGGAAGAGTCCTTTGATGATATCGCACCCTACAATAAAAAGTAGGCTCTAGTTCAAGGCCTGTATTCAGAAAGCAGTACCTCTGGAAACGGTGCATATTATTCGTGGGTTCCTTTCGAGCTTGGACCCTGTGCCCGATACTGGCAGGCTACTATATTGTTAAATGTTTTTTTCCTAAAGTTATTTAAAAATTAATGTAAAATATAATAACGAATAAACGGAATCATAATAAATGAAAGTTTAAAGACGAAAAACATTAATATATGAGATCGTTACAACAAGCATAGCAGAACAAGCAAATATTTCTTAGGTTACGTTCACAAAACTTTTGCTAATGAATATTAATGAATAACTATACAAATAAAATGTTGACCTATACGGAACCCCAGAAACAAAGAAAACACTTACGATTATATTATACTGATAATACTGCGAGTACACGTCAGCAGTAAAGTTATCATCGCAAATTTTAAACATTACAACTCTGTAGAAATCTTCTGTAACTTTTGGTAGAGGGACTAGCCGCCTGCAAGAAAAAACACATGGATATTATCGTGTGTACAGAACATATAACATAACATGTTATATAACATGTTTCAGTAATGTGGAGCCTGAATATAATGAAACGTGTTGAAATAACATGACTGTTATGAATGGATTATAACTTATGTGTAGGTACACATAATATGCACTCGCGAGAAACGACAAATTCATTTATAACACTGTTATTTGCATTTCATTCTAATGTGTAGGCACACCTCGGACACTCCATACAACGCCCGCAAAATAATTACCTATTAGAGTATTTCTCAAAAAAAGTGTACGTAACGAAAAAGTTGTTACGAAATATTGTTATGAAATAGTTCTAGATGTTACTAAATAGTAAACATAAGGCTATAAAAAAACCTATTAAATAAAGCATATGAGACTTTAAAGTTCGTAAAGAACTATTTGCCAGTGAATGTTCACTAAGGTTTTAATATTGGCAAAGTTTTAAGAGCTTTAAACACTCAGCTTTACACTATACTTTTTCATAACGTAACGAAATTCATAAAAAACGTTACGAAAAAGCAACGAAAATTGTACAAATTAAGATCATAATAAGTCGATGGTTTGATAAAACCTGAAACTGCAAATAATATAATACGCTTAAATGTTCGTACGACACGTATTACAATAACATACATAAATCAAGACTTATCTTAATGTGAAAAAGTGAAAAAGTATTTCTTATTACGAAAAAGTAATCTCCCTTGGACAACACGTTCAAAACTGATTTTCACATTAAAAGTTATGGCGGAGACGTCAGACCTACAGCCAATCAGAATGATGCTAGTGTTGCCCGTGTTAAAAGGTAACGGATGCGTTCAGAAATTACGTGGAAGTAGAAATAAAACGTAACTAAAGAGTAAGTTACTAAAAAGTAAATGGGCACGACTCATTTTGTTTTTCGCATTTTTTTTTATATTTTACTATGAAACCCCATAGAAAATCACTTTGATAAAGAAACTACATTTAATCAAGGTCTGTAATACAAAAAATGCACAATATTAACGCGACATATCGAATTTTATGAAGTGTTACATGTATGAAGTCGTAGGGTGGCAATTTGATTTTTGTATGAAACGCAAAAAACATCTTTTTAAAAAAGCTTTCTAAAATTGATTGAATACTATGGTTTTACCATTTATTCTTCACAACTTTAAAGTTTAATAGTTTTTCTTCACAAATATGTTATTTTTTGTATGTATGGTTAAATAAAAACATTGAAACTTTGTTACTATTTCGAGGCACACTTTTTTTTCAACAGATGTACACTTATTTTGAGAAATACTCATTACTACTACATAAACAAATAACGTTTGTGCACGACGTGCACGTGCAAATGTGTGCGTAAACTCTAGTAGGGTTATCGTAGCCTAAAAAATGGCACGGAAAGTGCAACGGTCTGCGTCGCGAAAACCGAACGACGACTAATACGAGCGCGAGCCATTGCTCAAGTGTCGACGACGAATACCTCGAAGTGCAGGGTGAGGTGCGGTATTTAATATGAGCGCGGGGAAGGGAGTGTCCCTTCTGTACGTAGTACTATTATGTATTCTGTGGTGTAGGTACAGTATTGTTTAATGTTGCAATGTTGAAAAATAACGCAACATAATGTGAACGTGTTACACAAGTTACACAAAATCACTACATATTATTATAAAACAAAGTCCTCCGCCGCATCTGTCTTTCTGTTCGCCATAAACTCAAAATCTACTGCACCGATTTTCATGCTATTTTCACCAATGAATAGAGTGGTGGTCGACGAAGGTTTTAGTATATATATACTGACATCCACTGCAGGTGAAGCCGCGGTCATCAGCTAGTGTTATATAATTTGTACGCACCTTTAGGGCATACATATATTTTATCGTGAGAACGGTGATTGAGGTGTAAATTTACCTACTAGATTGACATGAGAGACTGAAGATTTTATACAGGCTGGCGATGACATCATCATCTGCTTATCCTTTTCCTAAATATGTTGGGGTCGGCTTCCAGTTCAACTAAATACAGCTGAATATAGCTCCCGACACGTAACTTGGCAAGGTTTCGAAATTCGAATTCAAAGTTCCCGCATCGTACACTTTGTGCCACAAAAAGTGGTCACTTTTATTGCTTGTCATTATTCTATGGTTATTGACATAATTTATTTTTAATAATGAAGTTAAAGAAAGGTGAAGACTTTGTGACATTTATTAGGTGTTATAAATAAAAAAACTTCAATATTAACTTTCAAACTCGCGTCAGGGTCACGTGATGCTGATCAAAAAATCTTACGATTTTTCGATCAGCATCACGTGACCCTGACGCAAGTTTGAAAGTTTTTACCCATTAAAAAAAAAGTGCTCAGCGCCGCTAAAGAAGTTTTCACTTCAAAACATGCATTTAAAAGTAAAACAAAATTTAAAACAACAAAAACTAAAAAAACGAAAACACTCGTAACAAAAACTAAATTTAAAACAACAAAACTCGTAATAAAAACTAAAATTTAAAACAACTATCAAAAACTAAATTTAAAACACAACGACTACTGAAATTCGTAACAAAAAGAAATAACAAAAACAACACAACTTTCGTGCACCGCAAGTGTAATCGGGAGCGAACGGAACGTATGCATTTGAATGCACCAATCGCACGCGCGGATGACGCTACTTCATACCCCGCGCCCCGCTTAACCGCCAAAGAGACCTAAAAAATTACTTCTGCGCAACTAACGACTCTTGCCAAGTTACGTGTCGGGGACTATACTAGTATTTTACATGGAGCGACTGCCTATCATATCTCCACAACCCACTTAGTACTGGGAAACATGATACCCCTTGGTTAGACTGGTTGTCAGGTTTTCGGGTCACTGGTCCCAACACATGACAGTCGGGACTTAGGCATCGTTCACACCAAACGTATTGTCCGCCGCCGACTGTGAGTATGCTCACTGTCTCTATGGATCGACGTAATAGCGTATAGTTGGTTCGGTGTGAACAAGAAGTTAAATATATATTGAAAAGCGATAAACTACGTAACGCGTGCTCAAAGTCAGCGGCGGACAATACGTTTGGTGTGAACGATGCCTTAACGTGCTTTCCGAGGCACGGAGGATCCGTGAAGACAAAATTTAATTATTTTTTTGGTAGAAACGGATCCCGGGATCTGTGTAGACAACTCGCCGGGATCCGTGGTTAATCCAATCGGATCCTGAGATCGGTGGAGACAATCGCAAACTCAGCATACCTCATTTATATGTTCCTAGGAAGTAAATATTTTGTCACATTATTCTTGTAAACACCGATAAGTCAACGACCCCGGCTTCGGTATATACCGATGACTAGCAGTTGCCCGCGACTTCGTTCGCGTAGAAATTTTGACTCTCTTGTCTGGACTGCCTGTGGATGGTACTATGTCAAATCGAATGCCAAATGCCAATCGAAGCGATTACATTCCCTTAAACCAGCCCTGTCGTAAAGTCTATTCCTACCTGAAATGTCTTAACTATATTCTATCTCTCTGCCAATTTTCAGGTACAAAAAGCCAAGTATTTCATATGGACTTACGCGAGCCCTTAGTCCAGGTCTTCCTTAGAAATTTCTTAGCTTAGATCTCCTACTCCTAAACTCTAGACTTCTTAAATTTCAGGTTGTTAGTACACAAAAAAAAACAGTACATTTTTACAAACATGTGAAAGCCCTCAGACCTCCTTATTCTGGCCATGTTGCTAAACTCGCTAAATCAGTTCGTAGTCAACGTCTACTAACTATAAAGTACCTTCCTGCCAAAATTGTAGCACAAAAAAAGGAAGGACTGTCATACAAACTCGCGTGAGCCCTTAGACCTCCCTAGTCCGGCCCTGTCGCAAAATCGGTTCTTAGCAAACTTCTACTCCCTTAGACCTCCCTAATCCGGCCCTGTCTCAAAATCGGTTCTAAGCAGACGTCTACTAACTTTAAAGTACGTCCCTGCCAAAAATGAAGATTGTGGCACAAAAAATGAAAGACTTTCATACAAACTGGCGTGATCCCTTAGACCTCCCTAATCCGGCCCTGTCACAAAATCGGTTCTAAGCAGACGACTACTGCCTATAAACTACGTCTCTGTCAAAAATCAAGATTGTAGCACGAAAAATTAAGGACTTTCATACAAACTTGTGAGGGCCCTTAGACCACCCTAATCCGGCCCTGTCGCAAAATTAATTCATAGCAGACGCCCACTGACTATAAACTACGTCTCTGTCAAAAATCGAGATTGTAGCACAAAAAAAGGAAGGACTGTCATACAAACTCGCGTGAGCCCTTAGACCTCCCTAATCCGGCCCTGTCTCAAAATCGGTTCTAAGCAGACGTCTACTAACTTTAAAGTACGTGCCTGCCAAAAATCAAGTCTGTAGCACAAAAAATTAAGGATTTTCTTACGAACTTGCAAGAACCCTTAGACCTCCCTAATCCGGCCCTGTCACAAAATCTGTTCTTACCAGATGTCTACTAACTATAAACTACGCCCGTCTCAAAAATCAAGTTTGTAGCTCAAAAAATGAAGGACTTTCATACAAACTGGCGAGAGCCCTTAGACCTCCCTAATCCGGCCCTGTCTCAAAATCGGTTCTAAGCAGACGTCTACTAACTTTAAACTACGTCCCTGCCAAAAATGAAGATTGTGGCACAAAAAATGAAAGACTTTCATACAAACTGGCCAGAGCCCTTAGACCTCCCTAATCCGGCCCTGTCACAAAATCGGTTCTAAGCAGACTTCTACTACCTATAAACAACGTCTCTGCCAAAAATCAAGATTGTAGCACAAAAAATGAAGGACTTTCATACAAACTTGCGAGGGCCCTTATACCACCCTAATCCGGCCCTGTCGCAAAACTAATTTATAGCGGATGCCTACTGACTATAAACTACGTCTCTGCCAAAAATCTAGATTATAGTACGATAAATTAAGGACTTTCATACAAACTTGTGAGGGCCCTTAGACCACCCTAATCCGGCTCTGTCGCAAAATTAATTCATAGCAGACGCCCACTGTCTATAAACTATGTCTCTGCCAAAAATCTAGATTGTATCAAAAAAAATGAAGGAGTTTCATACAAACATGCGAGTGCCCTTAGACCACCCTAATCCGGCCCTGTCGCAAAATCCGTTCTTAGCGGACGTCTACTAACCATAAACTACCTCCCTGCCAAAAATCATCTTTGTACGTCCAGCGGTTTTCGAGATTTCGTGATGAATCAGTGAGTGAGTGAGTGAGTGACCTTTCGCATTTATAGATATAGATTTATGAAGATAGTTTTTGTAGTAACGAGTTGACAACATGACTGTATTTAGTGTATACTAAACATTTTTACACCAATCCGCACTGGGCCCGCGTAGTAGATTATAGCCCATCCCTCTCCTAGAGAGGAGGCCTGAGTCCCTGCAGTGGGAACATTATAGGCTGATGATGATGATGATGATGAAACATTTTTGTAAAAAATATTTTTAAAAGGTTTTTTTAACTGTATGTGTTACATACATAGGTTGTAAGTATGTATTGGTTCCCTCAACCGGTTTAACCCCAACTGCCTACCCCCATGGAGAAAAGGGTGTGAGTTTAGTCCCCAATGGGTAACAACGGGACCCTATGACTAAGACTTTGTTATTCGTCCGTCTGTCTGTCACCAGGCTGTGTCGCTGTCATGGGCGGCTAGCTCGTCAACTAGCATAACGTCTGTTTAATTTCTAGTATTTCAACTATTTAATTTTCTTACATCTTGTCCACCATAAGTGGAAGTTCCTCTTTGGCATTGAACTTCGAAAACAGTTTTGGTATTAACGTCTTATATGTGCAGCATCGGTCTATTTGTTTCTTTGCCTTCTCTACGGAACCCTTGCATGAAATCAAAGTTTTCTCCAAGTAGTCCTTGCCTGGAAAAACAAAATAAAGAAGTAAATTAAATTAAATATGTATGAATTACTTAAATATATATTATGACAATACTAAACATAACAACGAGATATATAAAATTGGATTATTTTTTACAATTCGATTTTAATATTTTTTAATATTTTCAATTTTGTATCGAGTCTGGTTCTGGTAACCTAACAGACATACCTATATGAGTTGCTGGGGAGTTTGTTCCGCCACTTCTTCTTCCCAGCTAAAGGAAGTGTCGAAGGGAGGACTTTTTGAACGACTGTCTCTTGTGAACTTTCAAAACGTGCTGATATCAATAAAATTCGAACAATTGACTTGATTTTAATTTTGACAACACAACTAAAGTTTCCAAAGTCCCGAATTACCTATTAGTAAACCTACATTTTGCCTGTTATGTTTCAGTCAATAAACACAATTTTCTTTTCTCCCTTTGAGTCCTATTCCTCAGTAGCGACCTCGAACTCAGCTGTGCAGCAGCCCTATTTTAAGTAACCGGACTCAAATCTAAATTCCATAGCTATAACCGAGAACTTGATGATGAAAATCCCAGTAATTATAATTTCTTAAACTGGAAGTCGAAAACAGGATCGTGAGCGTCATGCTCAGCTGTTGCTTATGATGAAATGACGCGCTAGACCAACGTAAAGTAATAATAGCTATTTATTCACCAAGGGGAATAAGGCACAGATTACTAATCGAGCGTGCATTTGAGGCCCGACGCGAAGCGGAGGGCCGTGAACCACACGAGTTTAGTAATCTGTACTTACCCTCGAGTGAAATATACTGCTTTATACTACACTTAGCTTGTTTTTAACCGACTTCCCAAAAAGGAGGAGGTTCTCAATTCGATTGGTATGTTTTTTTTTTATTTCTATGTATGTACACCGATTACGCTGCGATTTATGATCCGATTAACGTGATTCTTTTTTAGTTTGATGCGGAATAGTTGCCATTTGGTCCCATAAAAATTTAGTATAGTTTGGCTTAGTACTTTTCATTTTATGAACATTTTTCTTAATTTATGAACATTTTTCGTTTATGTGTGTTCGAGAATAACTTCGTCGTTTATGAACCAATTTTGATGATTCTTTTTTTATTATGAAGGAGATATTTTAAGGGTGGTACTATGATATGGAAACCAGGACCTGGTGATGAAATCCCAGAGAACTCGAGGGCAACCCTCAAATTTCATAGGCACGTTATACGTGTTTCGTGTTTTTTTGTCTAATGTTAGGTTCCTTAGTCGAATGTTAATCGATATTAAAACTAAAAATGAAAAAATATAAAAACTTTTTTGCAAAACAAAACAACCAACTTCAAAAACACCAAAAAGTGAAAAATAAACTTCAGAAGAAAAATCAGCTTCTGAAGAAATCTCTCGCTCTATCGCATAGAGGTTTGAAGTTTTCCGGCCTTATCGGAATGTAGAATGTATGCTACCTGCTTTAAAAGTTCTAGTGGCCAGTACTTTTTATGGTAAAATTAAATCGTTTGATTATCAACGTCATCAAGACTTTAAAAAAAAAAACAAAACGCGTTAGTAATAATGAAATTCCATACAATATAACTGCCTAGATTTTTGAGAAGGTTTAATGAACAGCTTTCAAGCCGTATAGTGGGGTAGTATTGGTACACTTACCAAGCAAGTGTAGTATAAAATGATTTATCGCAAACTGGTTGGTAAATGTAAATCAAACTATGTTTGGCCCGCGACTTCATCCGCATGGAATAGTTATTTTGAGAAGCATTTTTAATGTATGCTCCGCTCCTATTGGTCGTAGTGTATTGTTATATTAAACCTTTCTCGATAAATGGCCTATCCAATATAAAAACAGTGCTTCAATTCTAACCAGTAGTTCCTGAGATAAGTGCGTTCAATGAAACAAACAGACTCTTTAGTATAGATTTAAAAAAAAAAAAATTTTTGTATCTGTTAATCATTAGCTACTGGCCATTATGTAACTTTGAATCGAGACCTTCAAATTAACTATGGTTTACAAAGATTAACTTGATGTACATTAGCATAATAAATAATAACGTTTTTTTAGACATTGCGTAGAGACGCGTTTTAACGTTGTTTTTTTTTCTTCCGATTATATCATACATTTGACATTGATAAATATTTTTTTTATCTGTTTCAAAGAAGCATGTAATAGTACATTACTGCAGAATCCAGTAAGTAAGCCTTCCTGGCCAAGTATGAGTTAACAGGACCGAACCGCAGGTGAGGTCTGGTTATATACGAGGCCAGGATGGCTTTCTTACTGGTTGAGGTTTGTATAATGCTTTTCTCAAAAATTAAAGAAAGTTTAACAACAAATTCGTTTAATTAATATTGAAGGTTACATTCATATGTGAAAAACACAATAGCACTTTTTGGCCGACCCGGGAATCGAACCCAGGACCTCACGCTCTGCAGTCGAGCTTGCGACAACTAGACCAACGAGGCAGTTTAGGAAACAACTTTAGAAAAAACTTTTTAATGAACTGAAATTACTAAATACAATCATAAAATCCCACACTATACTTCTACAACATTACTAAGTACAAAACGCAACGTATAAAATGGCTGTTTAAGGTTCCAAAAATATATGTATCTCATAAAATGTCATACCAAAGAGAGAGATAGATATATACACACATCAAAAGTGTCTAGGGATCAACATATATTTTTGCAATAACTTTTCTCCTGATTGATATTAATTAAAATTTTCTTTAAGGATTCATCAAATAAAGTGTTTTCGTTTGTCACAGTAACGATAAACCAAGTCACCTTTGCATTAATAAAGAAATTTGCCATTTTCCTAATAAAGGGATTTTTGACATTTGAACCACTAACATTAAAGTTCGAAAAAAATACTGAAATAACAGTTTTCTTTAAAATTTTATTGGGTAACTTAAACAATTAATAATCCGTGTTTCTACCGCGAACACTAACAACACAAGAACATCGGTTTGGCATACTCAAAATGAGTTCATCCAAATCACGCTGTGGAATGGCCGCCCATGTTCGTTGCAACAACAAAAAAAGGTCTTCTTGCGACTGGATACCCTCCATATTCGGCAGAGCTCTTCTCTGTAGCATATCCCATGCATGCTCAATCGGGTTCAAGTCTGGCGACTGAGCAGGCCAGGACAGGACATTGATGTTAGCTGCGGCGAGAGTCTGTCTTACAACTCTTGCGGTGTGCGGTCGTGCATTATCATGCATTAACTGAAATAAGGGACCGATTTGCACTTGTAGAGGAACGATGACGTCTGATACAATCGTCTCAGAATAAATTTGAGCGTTGAGGTTGCCTCTGATCCAAATCAACTCAGTTCTTCCGCCGATCCAAATACCCGCCCATACCATGATGGTTCCACAACTATAAGGATGGACTTCCTGGCAGGATTTTAATCGCTGTTGGCGTCCAGGGGTTCTCCAGTGTCGTATACGTCTTGTATCCGGTCTCATACCAAAACGAGACTCATCAGAAAAGCACACGAAACGCCATTGTTCTTCTGCCCAATTTCTGTGTTCAAGAGCCCATTGATATCGAATCCTACGATTGTGCATTGCTATAGGTGGTACCCGTAGCGGTCTTCGGGAATGAAGGTTCACTTCATGCAAGCGGTTTCTGACTGTTTGGTCGTTAATTAAGTTCCCTGAAGAGTGATGAAGCCTCACGGCTAACATCATGGCGGTTATTGTTGGAGCTCTTCGAGTTAAGATTTGAATGTATCGGTCTTGTCTCCGTGTGGTGCAGCGATACCGTCCTCCATGGCGCTCAGCCACGGTACCAGTGCTTCGGTAACGTGTCCAAAGTCGACTGATAACACTCTGACTTGTATTCAGAGCTAAAGCCACAGTACGTTGCCGGGAACCAGCTTCTATCATTTCCACGGCTCTGAGCATTTCTTCCCTGCTTAAATGACGTCGCCGCTCCATAATAACGTTGGTTTTAATCAGAAAAATGTGATAATTCAGTCTTTTTTCGAACTTTAATGTTAGTGGTTCAAATGTCAAAAATCCCTTTATTAGGAAAATGCCAAATTTCTTTATTAATGCAAAGGTGACTTGGTTTATCGTTACTGTGACAAACGAAAACACTTTATTTGATGAATCCTTAAAGAAAATTTTAATTAATATCAATCAGGAGAAAAGTTATTGCAAAAATATATGTTGATCCCTAGACACTTTTGATGTGTGTATTTGGAACCTCCCTTCTATAACCATGTTATAATGGCTAAACTCTAATCTGTGTCTGGTACTATGTTTTTTTTTCTAAACATATCTAAAAAGGATGACCTAGTGTCCAGTAAGTAAATTACATACTTACTTACTGGACAGTAGGAGATTCCAAGTTTAAAATCTCGCTTCTTACTGGACAGTTGTGAATAAGTCTCCGGTAAAGTTCACTTTCTGGATACTTTTTAGAGATGTTATGGCAACATTACATACCATTTTTGAGAAAAATGTGTTTTCAAAACTATGTATTTTTATCATCTCGTATCTAGGACTTTTTGAGAATATAACCTTGTAGTTACGGGATGTAAAAAGAAATACGTTGTAGGTAAACTATATGAAATATGTTTTAATTTTTTTAATAGCTGTGAACACAAGTCCTATCTGGCACTAATTCACTTGCCACAGTCGGGAATCGAATCGGATAAAATCCAGAAAAATAACTCCTTGTAGGTAGGTACTTTTATTTGCCATCAATCGATAGGGTCAATCATAAGGATCAAATCTCTCTAACCAACATGATAAATGAAATTATAGGAAAACCATGAAAACTAAACTTATCATTTCAATGAGACAAGATAAAATACTTTAAGTCAAAAGTCCATCAGGTTACTAAAAGTAGAGTACTTTTCTTCATCGAAGTCAGAAATATTCAACATAAACTTAGAATAGTGATTGTTAGAAAAAGAGCACCTGATAAAGGGCACATAGTGTGAAACATTATAAGCTGTTGTCAGCGGCTTCACCCGCTACAACTCGAAAATTATCCCACGGGTAGATAAAATCGGGATATCCTATGTGGTAATCCAGGTTATAGACTATCTGTGCACCAAATTTTGTCCAAATCCGTTCCGTACTTTTTGCGTGAAAGAGTAACAAACATCCATCCATCCGTTCATACAAACTTTCGCGTTTATAATATTAGTAGGATAGGATAGTTGTAGAATGTCGAATGTGTAGCGGAACAACTTAATCGAAAGGGGAACCGAAAGGCTGCGGGATGTTTGAAAGAGATACCGCGGGCCCGTACTCAAAGGGCAAAGAAAGAACATGAGTGGTTTTTAGTTAGTAGTAGTCCAAAACTTCCTTCCACTCCGCCCAGAGCAGAAGGAGTCTTTTGATGATTCCCAGTACTCGGAAAAAAAAGGGGAAACCGAAAAAAAATGATATTATTTGAACTTTTAAAATTTGAATGTACTTACTAAAATCCTTCTTGATAATATGGTCCTGCTTCTGAAGCCACTCTTCCAAAATGTTAATAGCTTCTTGAAGTCTTCCTGGTTTATCCAAATCATGTATTTTCCTTATTTCCTCAATAGCACCCGGGGGTAGTTGTACAAGCCTATGTTCTGGTTTGGACTCCATTTTACTTTTTTCACAAAACGTTCTATTATTTCATAAAAACTATGCCTATATTGTTTTTTTTTAATGTCGACTGGATGCCATATTTTTTTAACTTCATGCAAAAGGAGAACTATAAGATGAGGAGGTATTTTTTACCAGTCTTATTTTATAATAACTAATTATTATGAACTTTATGATACCTACTTATTAAATAATATGTTTACCGTAAACAAGTATACTCTGTATCTAACTAGCTAAAAATAGTGAAGTCACTCATACTTATAATTAACCTTTGTAATTATAATATTTAATTTATTATAAGTATTTTATAATGGTGTTACAGTTGGCGAGTACAGTCGGCACCAATTGTTTTAGGGGCTACTGATTATGTCAATACTTTTTTCAGTCTATTAAGTTGAGGTGCCAACCAATTTTTTATAAAATTTCTAAATGAAATATATTTTTGAAATAATATATTTTATTTAAAAAAAATATGTACAATTATTTGTTTAAGTGCGTAAAATTGTTAAAAAAATATATAATAAATCATCAAGATAATGATGATGATATATTAAATGCAAATATAAATAAAATAAGTAATAATTACCAGCTATAACGTTCCTCTGCTGGGAACCCAGTAAGGGTTGGTAATAATTGTAGGTCACCTATCTTCGTTTTTTTTAGAACACGTCATGCTGGGCCCTGTTTAATAAAACTTACAAATTGTAATTGTTGGCTACAAGTTACAATTCTACAAGTTTCTGTGTAATAAAGAATACAATTTACAATTTTACCATGGTGGAAAACTGTCAAATTTGTAGACTTGTAGCTACAAAGCTACATATTTCTGTTTAATAAACATTTTCTCTCTACTGGTGAAAATTTACAAATTTGTAGGGAAAACTGTTTTATTGAACGCATAATTGTAACTACAAGTTTACATAATTTGTAAATTGTAGAAAAATTTCGACAGGTGGACTCACCGTGTGTCAGAAACTTACAATTTTGGACCTCAATTAACTAAGTGAAGAAATTTTATTGTTATTCTTTAAAAAATGGTTCGCACAATAGTGATGATGAATATTATGAGTGAACGGTAACGGCGAATTTTCTTTATAAAGGGTTAACTTTACTTTTAAATCGTCAAATACCTACGTAAAATTTGAAACTTTTCGCCGGTATAAATTTTTTTTTTGATAATGAAGATAGGACATGATCTTAAATTCGATTTTAAGAGAAATGCAGCTCTTACATTCACACGGCAAATTTATTATGAATCAAACAAATTCTAAATATTCTAAATGTGTAAGATTTATGAAATTACCCTCGATTTAAGAATCTTCAACAAAACTTACATTTTTATGTAAAATTGTAACTAACAATTACACGTAAATTTGTAAATTTATAAATTTTTAATTTGTAAAGGAGATGGCTAAATGACTGCCTCCAGCAAGTATAGGATTCCCACACTGACTCGTAGTATTTAAACAATCAAACATTAATTATTTAGTGTTTAATAATTTCCTAGAAGTTGCATGAACTAAAGAAAAAGCAAAAATTAAATCTCTCTTTTCATTGACATAAAATGGTGAAATACTCGTAATACAGCTGCTAGTTGCTATAGCAACTGCAAGCTAAGGATGGTCCAACGAAGTAGTACTTATATCGATTCTTGATAACAGTTATCAAAACGATTTATTTACTTGAAACTAAGAAGTGGTAATCAGAGTTTTTGGTAAGAATCTATGGCGTGCAATTCAGTGTCTTGTTTAGTTCCTTGTGTTTTGAAAATGGGGTTGTTTGAAAGTGACTGTCGATTCTACCCAATTCAGTTAATTAAATCCTAATCAAATAAAACAAGGGATAGCTTCGAATTATGGTTTTTCATTTAATCGTGCTACATATTTTGCAAAAAATATGAACTGATGATTATTAAAAAGTAGTTCTATTTTTTTCTTTTAATCGTTTCGATTATTTTATTTCATCTCTAAAAAAAGCACACGTCATATGTCAGACGTCGTTTTAACGCTTTGCCGTTTATTTGTTCGTTGTGCTTTTATATTTTGAATTTCCACCCTCGCTTTGACCCTTTTGCTTCTCAACGCGGACTTGACTTGCAGTATATTCATCATGCTATACATGTACTGCGGTAGGTATAACCACGCAAAGACTGCGGCGGCATATCATCACTTCGTTGCCTGCTGCTCTACTTACTATCCTAACTGTAGATGACTCACCTTTTTTTTTGCGTCTGGGAAATCATCAAATAACTCCTCCCGCTCTTGGGCAGAGCGGAAGCGAGTGTCAGACTTCTACTGACTAAAAACCACCCATGTTCCTTCTTCGCCCTTGTGCCGAGGCCGCGTTATCTCTTTCGATAATCCGCAGCCCCGACGGGCGTCGGCCCTTGCGGGCCCCTCCTTGCTGACATCTCTTTGAGGCGCGCGTGGAACACGAACGCGCCGTCGACACGGTCTATTACCGTCATAAGACGGCCGGACGGCGAGCTAGCCGATTACTCACCGTCCACAGGCCCGCTTCTACGGTGGCCGGTAGCCATCACGTGGCCAACGACGCCCGGAGCTTCTCCCGCGGCGGCTGGGACGAGAGGTTCTCTCCCTCTCACGTTCCGCCACCTCCTTCGTTAGCATAACTGCTTCGCAGAAGAAGGCGATGGCGTCCCATTCCTTCTCGCCCCGGACCATGGCTTGCACCAGGACCGGACGTGAGAGGTTGCCGCCGCCGATTGCCACTACGAGAACACGGCGGGGCTCCGCCCAAGCAGGGCACACCTCCACAGTGTGCTCCACCGTGTCCTCCGGTCGATCCTCGCAGTGGAAGCATCCGGGCGCGTTCCTCCCACCTGATTCGGTACAAGTACCTCGCGAAACATTCGTGTACGGTGAGGACCTGCGTAAGACGGAAGGGGCGCCGTGGCTACTCTCTAGCCACTCCCCAAAGAGCCCTAGATGACTTACCTCAATTGTTAACCATCGTGGGTTAACTATTATGTGGGTTATTGAGGTGAGTCATCTACAGTTAGAATTATTCTAGAACTAATAAAATATAAGAAACGTCGAACAAATGTGACTTCCATTTATGGGGATGAAGACCTCAACTTTTAATTCAAAAAATATACTACGTGTATATTTTATATAAAAGCCAAACTACAAATAATCCTCTGGATGACATCATACTGTCATATTACTGCAGCTGTAATGTGGGGAACAGAACTCTGGGCTGTTGCTGTCATGTAATGACAGTGATCTGTTATCTAGGATGGGCGAGAGACCAGAACACGTTATCCGCTCCGGCTTCATTTTTAGGTAAGAATAACAGAAAAGAATAATGTCATTCACATTTTTGCTGTTTTATTTTCAATATTTTTTATGTTAAAAACTTTAGATTATTATTTTATCGATTCTGTTACACTTGAAGTTCAATCCCATCTCTATAAAAATCAAACGTCAAACGTCATAATGTCAGATGTCGTTTGAACGCTTTGCCGTTTGCATGTTCGTTTGGATTTTTTATTTTGGATTTTCAATGACCCTCGCTCGCCTACTTACGGACCTCTCGCTACTCGACACAGACAGAACACCACCTATGAACATTGTCTGTGAAAACCGTCTTTATTTTACTCATTTGGATGAGTCCGTTAGGTTTTACAAGAGTAAACACGCGGGTAGGAGTAATTTTTGCGCGGATTGCAGAAAGGCCGTTGTATTACATTTTTAGGTGCAATTACCCCTTTGTGTATATTTACTAAAGTACCACGATGCGAAATCGGGGTGGCTCGTTTAGTCTATAATACAATTATATCAATTTCAATGCAGATACATCCAAATGCCTAAGTAAAAGTTCATAGCAATGACATTTGTTTGCAGTTTTATACGTATTGACGTAGGAGCTAAACGATTTTATTTTCAGGATTTTCAACTTACGATCAACTTCCGAAAGTGTTTTTTAAATGAAATACTAATATTCAGCTATTAAGCGTTGCATTTTGCTAGGTGCCATGTTTATACATGCTTGGTTCAGTCGTCCTAACTGAATTTAGCCATCTCCTTTGTTAATTTGTAAATTTTTACTTGTAGAATTTTTACAAATTATAATGTTTTTAAACAGCACTTGTAAGATTTTTTTACAAATATGTCAGTTATCTACAAAATTGTAGACTTGTAATGTTTATTAAACAGGGCCCTGGTTTCCTCATGATGATTTCTTTCGCCGCTTTGAGAGCTGTGGTGATGAAATAAATTTTATATAGTAATGCGCCAGCCTGAGTTCGAACCCACATCGTACTGTTCGTAAGTCGGGGTCGCCACCACTGGCCCAGTGAATAAATTTATAAATCTGAGCCAAAGTGCGGAAGTGTGCAATAATATTATATTATTTTGGGTAGGCTTTTGCATAAAATATATTTGTATGTATTATATTATAATGTTATGGTTCTTCTTTCTTAACATTTGCATTGAAATACCTAATTGTTAAAAAATTCACACGCACACGCGGCACACGACGTGTTCACTTAAATTTTTGAGCCAAGTCAATTGGTATGGGGGTTTTTCCATTAGCAGCAGCCACGGAGTCTGAATTTACGCCCAGTAGGGGTTAATATCGTCCCCTATTACATTGAACTTAAACATAAAACGAACATAACTTATTTTTACGTGTCAAAGTCTTAGGGTCCGTTCACATTTGGTGGCATAATATGCATTTTAAGCCCTACTATAAAAAAAAAACACTTAAATTATAAAATAAAATTAACATTGAAGTGAAGTCAGTGTTAAAAATAAATTAACATTACAAAAAAAAACAATATTAGATTAAAATTCGAATTTAATTAAAATTAAAACATTCAAACTAAAATATAAGATAAAGTTAAAATTAAAACATTCAAACTAAAATATAAGATAAAGTTAAAATTAAAACATTCAAACTAAAATATAAGATAAAGTTAAAATTAAAACATTCAAATTACTATGACGTCTTGCAAGGAATACGACGAGTTACCAGTACTCCTGTATACAAAGACCTTTTAATTAATATCGGTGGTTATAAAACAGCTGAAGAAATTCCACGGATACTCGTATTATAGTTAGAAGTAGGTTGAGGAGGAAATAATTTTAATTGATCTAGTCATGATTATGTCTAATCGCAGAAATAATTGAATTTCTCTGAAAAATCTGCCACTTAAGTTTGGTTTGGGGTAAGGAAGTCACTATGTCACCGTCGAGACTGCGGGTTTTTCGAAAGAGATACCGCGTCCTCAACAAAAAGAGCTAAGAAGGAACATGGATGGTTTCTAGTCAGTAGAAGTCTGACACTCCCTTCCGCTCTACCCAAAGCCGGAGGGGTTATTGATGAATTCCCGAACCCCTAAAAAAAAGGGTGAGGAATTTAAGTCACTATGTCAATTACCTCACAAGCCGTCGTTTTGCAATAGGGTATTACAACCACATCTTTTGGAAAGTGTCTCAAAATTGTGTTGTGCTAATGACCACTAAAAATTTTACAACTTTTTCATATATGCAATCGATAGGTGCCAAAAAATGCATTTAAATTTTCAATTTTCAATTTTCGTGACGTCATGCGTCAGTGCTCTTGTTTGTGTAAACAAATGCAATGGTTATACGTGTACGCTAATAGTTGACAGCTGACACTTCTAGTTCTAAGTTTACATAGCCGTATGACGAAATAACATGGCGACTACTATTATTTTAATCATCATCATCATCACCATCAACCTGTAATGTTCCCACTGCAGGTAATCTGTGCTCAGGCCTCGTCTCTAGGAGAGGGATGGGCTATAAACCGCCACGCGGGCCCAGTGCGGGTTGGTAGATGTCACATGTCTTCGATTTTTTTGTTTCTAAGACATCACCTTCACGATGTTTTCCTTCACCGTTTTGAGAGCAGTGGTGATGAAATAAATTATACAAAGTAATGTGCCTGCCTGGGTTCGGGGTCCATATTGGCTCACCTAAAGTTCTTTATCCGAAATTGTTCTTCTTAACGATTTGTAATCCGAATGATCACTCTTCCTAAAATTTTTCATCCTAAAGTTTTCATTCATACTATTTGTAGTCCTACCGACGATGTTCATAACACTCATGTTTCCGAAAATTGGAATTCATAATATCATTAGTGTAAATATATTTAAACTCCTACTGTTTTTTATCCTAACGCTTTTATTCCTAAACATAATTACCATAATATTTTCACTCATACAACTGTTTAGAATGATTAAAGGTCGTTTCACTGATTTTTGTCTAGAAATAAAATAAATGAATGAAATTCAGGTCAGAGTGTCGTCTTGGGGGCACTATGAAAAAAATACTTAGAAAAATTTCGCGACCAATTTCGAGGTAGCGCTCGCCGGCCGCTGCCGCGGCACCGCTCGCTACGCTCGCTCGGCTCGCGCGTAGTTGGTCACAGTTCTAACCTAACCTAACCTATGGATATCTTTACATAGTATATAAGGTCCCATTAAAATAGGTGGACAAATTTTAACACAGCGTTTAGTAAGCCTAACTAAAGACATCTAAACAAAAAAAAAACACTATATTTAAAGTGATTTTATTTTGACTTAAAATAATAAATTGCTGGCACTCTAGAACAAACTCATCCTATAAAAAAACTAAAACCCGACTACGACAAAAAAAACGACTCTGAAAAAGTATGAAACAAGATTTTCAGGATAGAACAAAAAGAAAAGCCGTAGTCACACGGTATTAAAGTGTTTAGGTTGGTACCTATAACGTGTGACTACGGCTTTTCTTTTTGTTCTATCCTGAAAATCTTGTTTCATACTTTTTCAGAGTCGTTTTTTTTTGTCGTAGTCGGGTTTTAGTTTTTTACTTTTTTTTATTTTAACTATTTTGGTGCTAAATATTTTTTTTTACTCTTGACTTTTTGTCCGCTAGAGGGCGTGATTTTAAATTTGAGCAATATTTTGGAAATGTACAAGTGAGGCACTTTCAAATGATACCAAACACGGCGTATTTATCTCCATTTTTGTTTTTTAAGCCTCACTTTTTGTCCGCTAGAGGGCGCCAAATAGCTTTTTGTGACACGTCACGTAGCCTATATTCAGCGGAAAATTAAGACGGTTCTAACGATACCTCATATGTTGAGTACCGATAAGTAGATTAGAAGCTATGAGGGAACAGATGAAGATACACACATACATACATACATACATACATACAAACATACATACATACATACATACATACATACATACATACATACATACATACATACATAGCCAGTCAAAATCATAACCCTCCTTTGGCTTTGCCGTAGTCGGGTAAAAAGTAGGTATTTTATTTCTTATTCTTATATTTTTTTTTGCTATCGTCCTTATTTTAGCGGTCTGAATGATTTCTAAAATTTTGTCCACCTATTTTAATGGGACCTTTTATAATACTGATTATTATGAATAAAAAGTAATATAAACAAAAAAAAAGATATGACTTTGAATAATAGTGTAAAAGATGGTTATGTTGAGAAAATATAGGAAAACAAATAATAGTGTAATAGATGTTTATTGCTACTGACATTATGAAGTTGAATGCTTCGGAATTAAAACATTAGAGACAGAGAAGTTAGGAATTGCGATTGTTAGGATGAAAAATGTTAGGAAGAACATTTTCGGATTTCCAATTATCGGAGTTGAAATTTTAGGTGAACTTTGGCGCACCCCTGGGTTCGAACCCACGACCTACTGTTCGTAACTTGGGGCCGCCACCACTGGGCCACCGCTGCTCCAAACTGTTAATCGGTCAAAAGTAGTTTGGACTGGTGTCAGTCAAAACCCTTATTAAGTTCAAACGCGTTTTCTCTATTAAAATGTTTTACGTTAGCTGTAGGTTATCCAAAGGGTCACAAAAAAACCTCACAAACCTATTTTGATCCCTAATGACCCATGGGTTGTTTTGTTAATAAAACAGAAACCACTTAGTAAGGTTAGTAATGTTTAATAGTTAATTGTAACTTATTCAATAATTAATTATTTTTATTAAATCCTTGTCACGCAATTTCATCAATAGGCAATGAATACTTCAGCAGGGCGAGCACGGCCTACAGTGACATGGCATGAGTCACACATTTTATCACAGTTTGGGCGATAAAACCGTTTTGTCTTAAATGCTAGCACGGCGGCGTAAGATAATTTCTTGATATGTGATACAACTTCTTGACGTCTAGTTGGGACTCCTATGTCTTATTTGCTAATATGGGCGCACCCATTTTGTAACAAATGTCACATTTTGACAGATGAATATGCTCGTTTATATCACGTTCGTTCGGAGGTGGTGATAAAAGTAAATTAAAAATATAAGTATATTTTTCTGCTTACTACTGCATCAAATGGCATTAAATTATTATAATTATGTTCTTGCCCGAAGGCAAGAGGTCCAAAGTAGGAAAATATTCCGAAGAAACATTCGGGACTCATCTAATCCGTTCGAGTTGCCAGACAGGGAGTTCCAACGGATTTTCCGCCTGACAAAGCCTATGGTCACATGGTGGTTTATTTATGTGAAGAACTGCGCGTGGACTTGCAGCCTCTAAATCAGGTGGATGGTTTACCCGTTCACATCAAAGTAAGTACATTTCAAAACTTTCACAATATATTTCAAAACAAATCACATCAAACTTTTAAAAGAAAAACAGAACTTAGTTAGTAGCAAGTTATCAAATAATAAATAAAAAAAGAAAATGAAAGACGTGACGTGCCGCGTACGTGTTATGTCAAAAATGAATTAGTACCCAAGAAAATTAAAAAGTTGTTTATCTGTATGAACTGTGCTCTTTTATACGTATTATTTTATTTGGTCGCCTATTCAGATGGTCATAGACATTTTTATTTTTTTAATATACTAGGTCACACTATGAAGCCAGCAACAAGAAAGACAAGTCGCGTCTTAAATTATATCACATGTGGTACCCGTGCTAGCATTTAAGACAAATTCTAAGACATGACATAATTTATAACGTCTTGTCACCAACGTCTTGGGTACGCCCGTGCTCGCCCCGCAGTACCAGTCTTACTTATTTTTCTCACAATGTTGCGTAAAAAGTTGGAAAAATTCTCATTACAAGATCATCTATCTATCAATCTATATATGTATTTAAAAATGAATTACTGTTCGTTAGTCTCGTTAAAACTCGAGCCATTCTCGAGTTTTAGCGAGACATCATCCCCTTGCGGGCTTAGTCCTTTGTGTCGAGGCCACGATATCTCTTTCAAACAACCCGCAGCCCCAATCGGCGGCGACCCTTGCACTTTTTTTTTTTTTTTTGGTGGTTGGAAAATCATCGAATAACCCCCCCCCCGCTCTTGGGCAGAGTGAAGGGGAGTATCAGACTTCTACTGACTAAAAACCAAACCCATGTTCCTTCTTCGCCCTTGTGTCGGAGCCGCGTTAACCTTTCGACAAACCACAGCCTTGCGGGCCCCTTCCATATAGCTGACATCTCTTTGAGGCGCGCGTGGAACACGTAGGTACGCGCCGCCAACACGGTCTGTTGCCGTCATGACGACGGCCGGACGGCGAGCTAGCCCGTTACTCACAGTCCACAGGCCCGCGTCTACGGTGGCCGGAGGTCATCGCGTGACCCCCGACGCCCGGAGCGCCTTCCGCGGTGGCTGGGACGTTGAGAGGTTCTCTCCCTCTCTCGTTCCGCCACCTCCTTCGCTAGCATCACTGCTTCGCAGAAGGAGGCGACGGCGTCCCATTCCTCTTCGCCCCGGACCATGGCTTGCACCAGGGCCGGACGCGAGAGGTCGCCGCCGCCGATCGCCGCAACGAGAACACGGCGGGGCTCTGCCCAAGCAGGGCACACCTCCACAGTGTGCTCCACCGTGTCCTCCGGTCGATCCTCGCAGTGGAAGCATCCGGGCATTTCCTCCCGCCTGATTCGGTACAGGTACCTCCCGAAACACCCGTGTCCGAGGACCTGCGTCAGACGGTAGGTGAGGGCGCCGTGGCGCCTCTCCAGCCACTCCTCAAAGAGGAGACTTACCGCCACTATCGTGGCGTGCCCTGCGGCCCTTGCCCTTGCAGAAACATTGAAAGGAACCCTTCTGTTGCTTACATCTCTATGAGGCGCGCGTGGAACACGAACGCGCGCCGTTGACACGGCCTGCTGTCAAGAGGCTCGCGCCTACGGTGACCGGAAGCCATATTCTCTTGCCCGTATCCCTATTTATTCCACTCTACTACTCGTCATTTCAGCAGTCACCTCCTTTCTAGATAATATAATTATTATCCCCCACAATGTCAATCGATTCTTTAATCTTCCTCCATTTCTATTTTTATAGTCAGGTCAAATATTCTGAAAGTTTTGTTGTTTTATTGACCGCAGTTCTCATATTCTTGAATAGAAATTACACTCGTGCTAAGTCGGGGCAGACCGCTAGTTAGTACAGTCAAACAAGCTAATTAATATACAGCCAGCAAACTTGCATTTACTTTTTAGATTTTACAGATACATTTTGAGACTGATGTGAAATGTACAGCCTTTGAAATCAGTCGCTTAAATGCGAAACGCTTGATAAAACAAAATTGCAATCAATAATTTTTATACTTATTAGCTTGTTCGACTGTACATGATTTATATAAATACGAACAAGACAATAGTCGCTAATTCACCACCTTTCTTATAATTATACATGTGGTGACATCGTCATGGTTCAAAGTTATTTCTATTATAAAGGTTTTATAAACATTTTTTAATCCACCATTAATGTCTGTTATCCAATATTATAATAAAACTAGTATTTGCGTGGCTGCGCGAGCTGCGCGCAGCTCGCGGGGCGTGAAGAGGGGGTGAGGGGGAGCTTTGAAAAATGATTTCGACTAACGCATTGCACCTCTCAATAAATCTGAAAAAAAAAAATGTTCCAGTGCAGCTCGTGGTACTACCTACCTACACCTACCTACACCTACCTACACCTACCTACACCTACCTACACCTACCTACTACCTACCTACACCTACCTACTACCTACCTACACCTACTTACACCTACCTACACCTACCTACACCTACCTACACCTACCTACTACCTACCTACACCTACCTACTACCTACCTACACCTACCTACACCTACCTACACCTACCTACACCTACCTACACCTACCTACACCTACCTACACCTACCTACACCTACCTACTACCTACCTACACCTACCTACCTACCTACTACCTACCTACACCTATCTACTACCTACCTACACCTACCTACTACCTCCTACTACCACTAAAAAAACATTACCCTAAAGTTTGCTTGTCGTCGCCCCTGAGTTACGCTTCACCCACTCAACCTTCGTTACGCTAAGGAGGTCGCCGGCTCGCTTCGCTCGCCACCTCCCCCCTTCGCTCCACTCGGTCTCGCAGGTTCGCTCCACTCAAGAACTACCTACCACCGGAGAGCTATCATGACATTATTCCTACGCTACGGGGGTCGCCGGCTCGCTTCGCTCGCCCACTCCCCCCTTCGCTTTGCCGCTGTACCACCACCGGGACAGGTTTCGACGCCTACTATAATATTTGTTCAAACACCTTATGGCTATCTCTAACCGTTATGAAGTTACGGCCCTTTTAATTTTAGGGGAGGTTGGGGAGGGGAGGATATACAAATTTCAACGCCCCTCAAATAGATTTAGGTAAGAATCAAAAAATTTTTCAGGAGTAAAAAAAGAGGGGAAGAGGGGGGGGAGAGGGGGGAGTTTCTAAAAATGATTTCGACTAACGCAATGCCCCTCTATATGAATCTGAAAAAAAATTCGTTCCAAGTCTCTTAACTTTCGAGATCCGCCTAAATAGGGGGTGAAGGGGGGCAAGGGGGTCAAATTTAAAAAATGGGTTTTACTTCCCCGAGCCTCTTCTATATGAATCTGAAAAAAAAATCGTTCCAAGTCTCTTAACTTTCGAGATCCGCCTAAAAGGGGGGAGAAGGGGGGCAAGGGGGGCCACTTTGAAAAATGATTTTTATTATACCGAGCCTCCTCTATACGAATCTGTAAAAAAAAAAAAATACGGGTCTCTTAGTTTCCGAGACACGATGGGGAGGGGGGAGAAGGGGGGCAAAAAGGGGGGGTTTGGCACTTTTCCCATACTCACGAGAGTTATTTGTTTACGAATCTGTCAAAATATACCAACCTCCCCATCCACCATCTGGGAGAACAATTATGTCAATCAGTCAGTGAGTCAGTCAGTGGTAATTAAGCTTTATATAGTATAACTAGTATTTGCGTGGCTGCGCGAGCTGCGCGCAGCTCGCGGGGCGTGAAGAGGGGGAGAGGGGGCGCTTTGAAAAATGATTTCGACTAACGCATTGCCCCTTTCAATGACTCTTAAAAAAAAAATGTTCCAAGTCTCTTAACTTCCGAGATCCGCCTAAAGGGGGGGGGGGGTGAAGGGGGGCAAGGGGGTCAAATTTAAAAAATGGATTATACTTCCCCGAGCCTCCTCTATACGAATCCGTAAACAAAACAGAACACGAGTTTAAAAAAAAGGGGTGAAGAGGGAGGGGGGGGCAGTGAAGGGGGGGAGAGGGGTAGCTTTGAAAAATGATTTCGACTAACGCATTGCCCTTTTCAATGAATCTGAAAAAAAAATGTTCCAAGTCTCTTAACTTCCGAGATCCGCCTAAAGGGGGGGGGTGAAGGGAGGCAAGGGGTTCAAATTTGAAAAACGGATTTTACTTCCCCGAGCCTCCTCTATATGAATCTCACGTATGCCACCACCAACCTACACCTACCTACCACCTACCTACCACCTACCTACTACCTACCTACTACCTACCTATCACCTACCTACTACCTACCTACTACCTCCTACTACCACTAAAAAAACATTACCCTAAAGTTTGCTTGGAGTTAAAAAAAATGTTCCAAGTCTCTTAACTTCCGAGATCCAAAAGGGGGGGGGGTGAAGGGGGGCAAGGGGGTCAAATTTGATAAATTGTTTACACTTCCCCAAGCCTCCTCTATACGAATCCCTAAAAAAAACACGTAAATTCTCTTTATTTCCGAGATCCGCCTAAAGGGGGGGTGAAGGGGGGCAAGGGGGTCAAATTTGAAAAATGGTTTTTACTTCCCCGAGCCTAATCTATACGAATCCCTAAAAAAAAACACGTAAAATTTCTTTATTTCCGAGATCCGCCTAAAGGGGGTGAGAAGGGGGAAAAGGGGGGCCACTTTGAAAAATGATTTCTACTTTACCGAGCCCCTCTATACGAATCCTAAAAAAAAAACACGTAAAGTCTCTTTGTTTCCGAGATACGATAGGGAGGGGGGAGAAGGGGGGGGGAAAGGGGGGGTTTGGGACTTTTCCCATACTCACAAGAGTTAGTTGTTTACGAATCTGTCAAAATATACCCACCTCCCCATCCACCATCTGGGAGAACAATTCTGTCAATAAGTCAGTCAGTCAGTGGTAATTTAGCTTTATATAGTATAACTAGTATTTGCGTGGCTGCGCGAGCTGCGCGCAGCTCGCGGGGCGTGAAGGGGGGAGAGGGGGCGCTTTGAAAAATGATTTCGACTAACGCATTGCCCCTTTCAATGAATCTGATATACCTACCTATATACACCTACCTACTACCAACCTACTACCTACCTACATCTACCTACTACCTACCTACACCTACCTACTACCAACCTACTACCTACCTACTACCTACCTACACTACCTACCTACACCTACCTACTACCTACCTACACCTACCTACTACCTACCTACACTACCTACCTACACTACCTACCTACTACCTACCTACCAACTACCGCCTACTACCACTAAAAAAACATTAACATAAAGTTTGCTTGTCGTCGCCCCTGAGTTACGCTTCACCCACTCCACCTTCGTTACGCTAAGGAGGTCGCCGGCTCGCTTCGCTCGCCACCTCCCCCCTTCGCTCCACTCGGTCTCGCAGGTTCGCTCCACTCAGTACCTACCTACCACCGGAAAGCTATCATGACATTATCCCTACGCTACGGGGGTCGCCGGCTCGCTTCGTTCTACCGCTCCCCCCTTCGCTTTGCCGCTGTACCACCCCCGGACAAGTTTCGACGTTGACGTGAAGTTACAGCCCTTTTAATTTTAGGGGAGGTTGGGGAGGGGAGGGTATACAAATTTCAACGCCCCTCAAATAGATTTAGGTAAGAATCAAAAAATTTTTCAGGTGTAAAAAAGAAGTGAAAAGTGGGGGGGTGAAGGGGAGGGAGAGGGGGGAGTTTCTAAAAATGATTTCGACTAACGCAATGCCCCTCTACATGAATCTGAAAAAAAATTCGTTCCAAGTCTCGTTACTTTCGAGATCCGCCTAAAAGGGGGGAGAAGGGGGGCAAGGGGGTCAAATTTGAAAAATGGTTTTTACTTCCCCGAGCCTCCTCTATACAAATCCCTAAAAAAACACACGTAATGTCTCTTTATTTCCGAGATCCGCCTAAAGGGGGGGTGAAGGGGGGCAAGGGGGTCAAATTTGAAAAATGTTTTTTACTTCCCCGAGCATCCTCTATACGAATCCCTAAAAAAAAACACGTAATGTCTCTTTATTTCCGAGATCCGTCTAATGGGGGGGTGAAGGGGGGCAAGGGGGTCAAATTTGAAAAATGGTTTTTACTTCCCCGAGCATCTTCTATACGAATCCCTAAAAAAAAACACGTAATGTCTCTTTATTTCCGAGATCCGTCTAATGGGGGGGTGAAGGGGGGCAAGGGGGTCAAATTTGAAAAATGGTTTTTACTTCCCCGAGCCTCCTCTATATGAATCTGAAAAAAAATTCGTTCCAAGTTTCTTAACTTTTGAGATCCGCCTAAAAGGGGGGAGAAGGGGGGCAAGGGGGGTCACTTTGAAAAATGATTTTTACTTTACCGAGCCCCCTCTATACGAATCCCTAAAAAAAAACACGTAAAGTCTCTTTGTTTCCGAGATACAATAGGAAGGGGGGAGAAGGGGGAGGAAAAGGGGGGGTTTGGGACTTTTCCCATACTCACAAGAGTTACCTGTTTACGAATCTGTCAAAATATACCCACCTCCCCATCCACCATCTGGGAGAACAATCTGTCAATAAGTCAGTCAGTCAGTCAGTCAGTGGTAATTTAGCTTTATATAGTATAACTAGTATTTGCGTGGCTGCGCGAGCTGCGCGCAGCTCGCGGTTCTGTCGTGCTTTTGAGGAGTTTTAGTTACCCTTGTAAAATTTTGAGAATCCCTAGGAATCCTTAAATAAATTGGAAAATCCATTAGAGTCCAAGATTTTGTAAATTGTATAAAATCTTTTAAATATTTTGAGAACCCTAAGTACATAAATTAATGGTCTTATAAGTAAATCAACTGAACGATTTTTTATTCCTTCAGTCGATGTACTTAAAAGTCGGTACAAATAAACTATAATTATAATGTTATTCCATAAAAGTGATTATGTAATAATGAAATAACTTCCAATTTTATGCTCTAATCGTATGCAACGTATAGTATAAATAAACCTTAAACGTGATGTCAAAAAGAACCCTAGTCTTCCACTTTTCAAACTCTAGTGAAATGCCTAATAGATCCTAGAAGAGACCCGAAAGGTTTCTACTTCATTGAACTCTTAAACGTAGTAAGTCTAGAGAAAGCCATAAGAAAACCTATTATTGTTTGAATGAACTCGTACAATTTTTTTAGCGCCATCTATCGTGGTCTTGGGATCAAAAATTTTTCAGGAGTAAAAAAAGAGGTGAAGAGGGGGGGGTGAAGGGGGGGAGAGGAAGGAGTTTCTTAAAATGATTTCGACTAACGCATTGCACCTTTCAATGAATCTGAAAAAAAAAATGTTCCGAGTCTCTTAACTTCCGAGATCCGCCTAAAGGGGGGAGAAAGGGGGCAAATGGGGCAACTTTAAAAAAGGTAGGAGGGGAAAAGGGGGCAAAAAAGGGAGGTTTTGCACTTTTTAGCTACTCATGAGAGTTACTTATACGCTTCACCCACTCAACCTTCGTTACGCTATGGAGGTCGCCGGCTCGCTTCGCTCGCCACCTCCCCTCTTCGCTCCACTCAAGACCTGCCGAGGAAAACCTATCGTGTCCTTATCCCTACGCTACGGGGGTCGCCGGCTCGCTTCGCTCGCCCGCTCCCCCCTTCGCTTTACCGGTAGCACCATTTTACTTCCCCGAGCCTCCTCTATACGAATCCGTAAACAAAACAGAAAAAAGGGGTGAAGAGGGGGGGGGGTGAAAGGGGGGAGAGGGGGAGATATGAAAAATGATTTCGACTAACTCTATGCCCCTTTCAATGAATCTGAAAAAAAAAATGTTCCAAGTCTCTTAACTTCCGAGATCCGCCTAAAGGGGGGGAAAAGGGGGCCAAGGAGGTCAATTTTGAAAAATGGTTTTTACTTTCCCGAGCCTCCTCTATACGAATCCGTAAACAAAACAGAATATGAATTTAAAAAAAAAGGGGTGAAGACGGGGGTGGATGAAGGGGGGGAGAGGGGTAGCATTGAAAAATGATTTCGACTAACGCATTGCCCCTTTCAATGAATCTGAAAAAAAAATGTTACAAGTCTCTTAACTTTCGAGATCCGCCTAAAGGGGGGAGAAAGGGGGCAAATGGGGCAACTATAAAAAATGTAGGAGAGGAAAAGGGGGCAAAAAGAGGAGGTTTTGCACTATTTAGCTACTCATGAGAGTCACTTATACGCTTCACCCAATCAACCTTCGTTACGCTACGAAGGTCGCCGGCTCGCTTCGCTCGCCACCTCCCCTCTTCGCTCCACTCAAGACCTGCCTACCACCGAGGAAAACCTATCGTGACCTTATCCCTACGCTACGGGGGTCGCCGGCTCGCTTTGCTCGCCACCTCCCCTATGTCGCCAGCTAGTCAGTCTTCATTCTAAAAGTCTTTACTTCTACTTTCATGTTTTTGGGCAAAATCTGGGAAAATACTCAAAAAATGAGGAAAATTTTTGAGTGGGTAACACTGCTCAACGAAGTTCACAACCGGTTCATACAACACAATCCGGTCGGGGGATGCCAGCTGTCCCAATTAGCGTGTCGAAAATTGGGATTTTTCGGCCTTTTTACAAGATGGCCGCCATAGCATCCGCCATCTTGTTTTTCTGAAAAGTCATAATTTTCCTGAAATCTCAGGGATATAGGCCACAAACTGGTGTACTTGGTGTTGCCAACTTTTGACTTTAGTAGAACAAACTAATTCGCCAAAGTCGGGTCTGACCCAAAAATTCTAGCGCCAATGGCTCTCGGGGTTGCCAGCTGAAAATGATGAAAATGGTCAAATGTCATTTGAGGGACCCCGTTCTTGGTGTTTATGTAAAATTTCAATTCAAAATGTCGTTATTTCTACTTTTCATGTTTTCGGGGAAAATCTGGGAAATTTACTTAAAAATGGGGAAAAAATTTGCACCAGCCAACACTCCTTGACAAATCACATAACCGGTCAATACAACACAATCTAGTCGGGAGATGCCAGCTGTCCCAATTATCGTGTCGAAAATTGGGATTTTTCGGCCTTTTTACAAGATGGCCGCCATGGAATCCGCCATCTTGTTTTTCTGAAAAGTCATAATTTTCCTGAAATCTCAGGGATATAAGCCACCAACTGGTGTACTTGGTGTTGCCAACTTTTGAGTTTGGTAGAACAAACTAATTCGCCAAAGTCAGGTCTGACCAAAAAATTCAAACGCCAATGGCTCTCGGGGTTGCCAGCTGAAAGTGATGAAAATGGTCAAATGTCATTTGGGGGACCCCAATGTTGCCGGCTAGACAAAGTATCTATTTAAAATGTCATTATTTCTACTTTTCATGTTTTCGGGGAAAATCTGGGAAACTTCCCTAAAAATGGGGAATTTTTTTGCACCAGGCCACACTCCTTGACAAATTACATAACCGGTCCATACAACACAATCCGGTCGGGGGATGCCAGCTGTCCCAATTATCGTGTCGAAAATTGAGATTTTTCGGCCTTTTTACAAGATGGCCGCCATGGAATCCGCCATCTTGTTTTTCTGAAAAGTCATAATTTTCCTGAAATGTAAAGAATATAGGCCACCGATTGGTGTACTTGGTGTTGCCAACTTTCGAGTTTGGTAGAACAAACTAATTCGCCAAAGTCAAAAAGTCCCAAAAATTAAAAAGTTCAATATTTTTTGGGGTTGCCAATTAAAACGAACGAAAATGGTCAAATGTCATTTGTGGGACCCCAATGTTGCCGGCTAGTCAAAGTCTCTATTTAAAATGTCATTATTTCTACTTTTCATGTTTTCGGGGAAAATCTGGGAAAATACCCTAAAAATGGGGAAAATTTTTGCACAAGGCAACACTCGTCAACAAAACACACAACCGCTCCCTACAACTCGAACCCGTCCGATGTTGCCAACTACCCGAAAAATGGATTTGAAAAAAATTGAAATTTCCAACTTTTTACAAAATGGCCGCCGCAGCGTCCTCCATCTTGGATTTTCACAATGTCATAATTTTTCCCAATTGCCATTGAAATTACCAACAAATTAACAGACATTTCGTTGGCGGTTTTAGAATTTGGTAGAAGAAAACAATTTGTCAAAGTCGAGTGAAAAAAGTCGACAATTTCAAAACGTCATAGCGCGGCCGCCATCTTGTTTTTTTTTTTTTTTTTACTTTTTTTTTAAATGCTTTTAGATTTCGTATAGGACCTCTGAGTCGAATTTCATCCAAGTCTTTCCCCCACCGAAATCGGAAATGGACTCGCCCACCATCTTGGATTTGAACTTTCCCTATAATTTTCCTCTACTCGATTGGTCAGATTACACATTTTTGCAAAACATACCCCTAACCCAACTCTCACCCATTCCGAGAAACGACATGTCAATGAGTGAGTGAGTGGCTTTGTAGTTTTATATAACTATAATACTGACGTAAATGAATAAAAACTTATTGTTGCTAGTCATATTATTATTTTGCAGACTAATTATAAACATAATGCTAGCCAGCCGCTTTAGTGATGAATTTATAGTTAATAATTAAGTAGTTTTTAGGGTTCTATACCCAAAGGGTAATAACGAGACCTTATAGTCTTCTATAAGGTCTTAAGATTTCATTGACAGTCTGTCTGTCTGTCTGTCACCATGCTGTATCTTATTTATTTATTTATTTATGAACCGTGACAGCTAAACAGTTGAAATTTTCACAGGCGATGTATTTCTGTTGCCGATATACAAAATACTAATAAAATAAATATTTAAGTGAGGCATACACAATAAACATGACTTTTTTTTGCTCGATATTAATAGCGGTGCCAAGTAACACTTGAAATATTCACTTAAAAAATAAATAATTAAAATAAAATTTTGACGGCACGGTTGGCGCAGTGGCTGAGCGATTGGACTGCTGCGCTGCGAGTCGCGGGTTCGTTCCCCGCACGGACCAAATATTTGTATGGCCTACAGATAGTTGTTTCGAGTCTGGGTATTTGTGAATGTGAGTTTAAATGTTTGTGAACGCACCCACACGATACAGGAAAAACTCCAAGTGAAAGGCAATGTTTTATTTAAAAAAAAAAATTAAAGAGGCTCTTTCAAACGTGATTTTTCGACTTTTTAGGCTGCGGGGTCTTCAAAAGATATACCGCGGCCCCGAACACACAGGGCTAAGAAGGAACATGGGTGGTTTTTAGTCAATAGAAGTCTGACACTCCATTCCACTTCGCCAAGAGCGGGACGAGTTATTTGATGATTTCCTACCCCCCAAAAATGGGGGCACCGTATTCACTGGGAGTTCAAATGGCAGTAGCTTCGTGAAAATACTGGCAACTGGATCTGATTAGACTACAAGCTGATCCTACCATTGTTAGGAAAAGGCTAATCAAATGATGATGGTCGTTGTGCGTAGGTACCATATTTGTTTATGTATGTGCTGCTCTTATAAATAAGTATTCTATTCTATTCCACCAAGAGTTCCCTTTTTAACGAAGATAAAGCTCAACAAATAAAAAATGTGAGGAAATTCATCATTTTGAAGTTATCGTCATCATTATTTTAACCAAAAGACGTCCACTGCTGGAAATAGGCCTCCCCCAGGTGTCGCCACATTGACCGTTCCCGTGTGTCTCCGCAACCGTCACCTGGTCCTGAGAAGTACCTAGCCAATGAGAAAAACGGAGTGGAGATAACCACGTATTAATACGAAGAAGAAGCAGCTGAAATTCAGAAATGCAAAATGCCGCCTATTCCGTACATTTTGATGTGTAGATATTATTGAATATATTATAATTATTACAGGTAGGAAAATAACCAGCTGTCTAAATTGGGTACCAAAATTAGCACCTAAATAATTGGTACCTAATTAGCATTAAATAAAACACTGTAAAGGTATGGTGACCAGACTAAAACACAAAATGAAAACCCCAGTACGATAAATTGCGTTGAGAGCTTTGACAACCCTGTTTTCTCTTCTTCACAAGCCCACTTCCCCTTCTTATCTCACTTCTCTTTGTCAATATTTATGCACTGCGCACAGCAAGACTCTTCGTTCCGCCAATAATCGCCTTCCACGTTGTCCTTCTCATCGCTCTGGCTTTATAAAGTCTTTCTTCTTTGTCCAGGCGGAATTCCTTTGGAATGACCTCCCTCAGAATATTAGGACGGTAAACAGTCGGTTCATTTTCAAAATAAAAGCTCGTGAACACATTCACAAGAAGTTGGCAGATTCGTCTCAAAATTAAGTTGTTATAGTTTTCCTTGCCTTTCTTTCAAAACTTTATATATTTTATGTATGTATGTATATATGTATGTATTTATTCTTATAATTTAGGTATATATCTTTTCTATTATGTTTTTTTTTCTGTTTTGCA
Source organism: Diarsia dahlii (assembly GCA_949775195.1). Taxonomy (NCBI): domain Eukaryota; kingdom Metazoa; phylum Arthropoda; class Insecta; order Lepidoptera; family Noctuidae; genus Diarsia; species Diarsia dahlii. Next base: position 3,754,300 of record OX459210.1, on the reverse strand, counting down.
CCTACTATGTATTGTCTCTACATTACCCTAAGGTAGACTGGTAGAAAATGCCCAAGGCATTAAATCCGCCTTTGTACGATTTTGTTGTGCATAAAGTTTTAATAAATAAATAAATAAATTTGACTTATTCCCAAAGTATTCCATGAAAAATATAATATTTTCTTTCATTTTATTACCCACTAGCGGACGTCCCGCGGTTCCACCCGCGTAGATCCCGTTCCCGTGGGAATACAGGGATAAAAAGTAGCCTATGACACTCAGCAATAATGTGGCTTTCTATTGGTGAAACTTTTAAAATCGGTTCAGTAGATCCCGAGATTACCCCTTACAATTTAACAAATATACAAACACACAAACTTTACTTCTTTATAATATTAGTATAGATGTAATTATTACACAATCATGTAATAATATCAATTCAAGTTTTTATGATTTTATTTAATTTTTCCCACTGACGTAGTTTTTGCTCTACACAATCAGGTTTTTAGTGCGGTCAATAGCGTCTATTTTATGCCCTTGGTTAAGAGATCGTTCGAAACCATTTCATATAATTACCCAATGATACAAGTATTGCAAGATCGGGGATTCTGAGACGAAAAGAACTGAAAAACGTGGGACGCCTATGTCCAGATGTGGACGTCTTTCGGCTGAAATAATGATGATAAATATTGCGCCAGACCCATGATATTGGATGTACGTGGGTAGGAATATAACAATCAGGTTTTTTTTTTGGTAATTAATAATAATCCTTCCAAGCCGGTTTCGGCTACGGCGACCGCATCATCGTCATCCTACTGGCGTCTATCATGGGCTCTCATGTGGCTAGAAAAACCACCTTTGTTAACAAATATTCTCGCACAGAGTGGACACGTGAGAGCACCATTAACATAGTTGTAATTGATTGCCGCTGGTGGTTTTTGGTAATTACCTACCCCGTGTCAGAGTTTTCTTTTAGACGACTCTGATTTGGCTTTATATGTCGTATCGTGGAGAAATATCTCTCGAGGCTGCGGGTTCCCGTCGAGGCGTCGGGGCTGCGAGTTGTTCGAAAGAGATACCGTGGCTTCGGCACAAAAGGCTAAGACGAAACATGGGTGGTTTTTCGTCAGTAGAAGTCTGACAGTTCCTACCGCTCTGCCGATGACGTTTCCTTTCTTTACCGAAGGAAGTCATAATTATACATTTATACAATACCTACGCACTTGAATGGTGGCCGTGATCTTCGTCTTTCATAAGTTTTTGTATTTCCACGGGACCCTAAAACTTAACCTCTTTAAATCATCAGCTATTTACCAGATAGAGCATCGAAGATTTACCGGAATAAACACACAGATAGACAAAATTAAATGAACCAACAGGCATTTTTTTTTTATTTTTTTTTAAGTTTGAAAATAAATTTATTTATTATTTTAAATACAAATAAAAAATAATTATGCTAAAAATTTAAACTAAAATAAAACCGACTTCAAAAAAAAACACTCAAAAGTGAAAAATAAACTTGAGAAGAAAAATCAGTTTCTGAAGTCGGTGACAAAAAAATGAAATCAAAGAAACAAAAGTCACCGACTTCAGAAACTGATTTTTCTTCTCAAGTTTATTTTTCACTTTTGAGTGTTTTTTTTTTGAAGTCGGTTTTATTTTTTGTAAAAACGTTTTTATTTTTCACTTTTTAGTGGTTCACATGTGCTTACCCCTTTACAACGTACCGGCGTGATGTTATGTTATGAACTGGTGTAAACAATAGACAGTCATGAGATTTCAGCAATCCCAGTCCATTTGCTATCATTAATTGAGGAGTTCCGTTGCCTATCTCCGAAGTTCTTCATCACCTATGTAGTGATTACAGGCGTGATATTATGTTGTGTGATGGCGTAAACAATGCTTAGATATGCTATAGCAACAATCGCGGTTAATCTGCTGTTATTTATTGAAGAGTTCCCCCGATTTCTACAAGATCCCATCATCAGATATTGAAATGGTGACAATGGGACCACACGGGAAGCACCAGCTTTCAAATGAAAAAAGAATCAAGAAAATCAGTTCACCCAGTCGCAAGTTATGAGCGAACAAACATAAAAAAAAAAAAAAAAAAAAATACAGTCGAATTGATAACCTCCTCCTTTTTTTGAAGTCGGTTAAAAAGTTAATACTTACATATACAAAGACCAAATAAGACACTTAGGCGTCCTAGTACTCCTCCGCATCGCCGACAACCGGGAACGTGCCCAGAAGACTGGCAGCATTGCCACGTTAAATGGCAATGCTAATCCTTTGACCTAAGAATGAGCCAGCCCTCTGGTCGCGCGAAGTGTCGACTAGACGGCGCGAGATTTCCTTGAAAAGGACACGTGCACTCGGTCCCCATGGCCCGAGCGTCTCGACCCCAAACGGCTCAAAACTATAATTACCAATGAGGTTACAGTATTTGAGCCGCTTAAGGGACTCAGCAGTTGCAGCAGCAGCGCCCGCACAGCCCGCCGTGCTTGCAACGTGAGATGGCGCAAGGGTGTCGACACAAGTTGCATCCCACACCAAAGGCCTACCCACCTTCCAAGGCACCAACGTCATGCCATCTGGTCTCTTCCCATCGTCACGTACCAAGCCGTTAGGTTCTAAAACCGCTGGTACGCTGGCGCTGGAAAGAGCTCGACGAATAATGTCGTTAATACTGGCGTGTCGAGCAATGCGACCAGCGCTCCTGCAGCAGGACAGGCCATGGTGTCCGAGGCTGTCGACAGCATCACCGCAGTGACAACGATGCGGAGCAACACAAGGTGTGCCTAAGCGTAGACTTGTAGCGACCCGGAAGGATGAGTCATCCATCATAGTGCCAATGGTGGATGACGGGAGTGCCTGAGGCCACAAGCCGGACTCCCACTCTCCCACAGCCAGCAGACGAGCTCGCTCCACAGCATTGATTGACGTGTTTAAAAGGGTATTACGTACAATACTGCAGAGCGGCTCGTCCCACCGCCTCTGGGAGGACAGGTTGTCGGGTAAATCCGTATTGGAACAAGCCATTTTCCAAGCGTTCAACGCATCGGTCAAAAACGGTACTTCAAAATCAACCAGTGAGGAAGAAAGAATATTCCTGGTTAATTTTTCTGTACCGTAGATCGAGGAAAGGAAGGCTGGTAAACTAATACTTGAAATTTTGCGGACACCGAGACCACCCAAGCGAATGGGAAGTGAGGCTTGCTGCCAAGCTCGGTCGTCCAGGGCCACATTAAGTAACGAAGTTAGAGTGTTCCTGATAATTTGGTCTACTTTTTCTAAAAGCTGTGGATGCCTCCAAAGGTGAGAGGAGCGGAGGCTATACGTAAATTTTGGGCCAAAACAACAGTATCGTATAATAGTGAAAGCCGAATGGATGGTAATTTTGAAAAGCCTATCCGAAACCTCATTAAAATTTTGAATTTTTTCTTCAATGAATGACGGAAAAGATTCTTCAAAAATTGGAGATCCTAGGAGGTGAAGAGATTTTTTTCTGTAATTTTGATATTTGGAGCTATATAGTTAAATTTAGAGATGGTAGACTGTCTGTTAGTGGTTTCAGGAATGTAAATCTCGCATTTTGAAAGGTTCAGTTCTAAGCCGATAGAACTGAGATTATCTTTTAAAAAAATTAAATCTTTCAAGACTGTATCAACATCACCTCCCAAGGTTCCGTCATCCAAATACCATTACGTTGAATTTAGAATTTAGCTGTCGAATAATTGGATCAATTGCTAAACTAAAAATGACTGGCCCAAAAGGGTCACCCTGTTGGCAACCAACAGCTGATTCCAAAAGGTTGTCCTTATAAAGTAATTTTGAGGGGTTCCTGTAGCATTGATAAAGAAAACTGTAAATTTTGGGTATTTCTTTTTGAACTTCTGCCAACAGGGTATCCCTGTTTACGGAATTAAAGGCGTTTTTAATGTCAACTTTAAGAATGACCTCACCTTTATCACTATGGAGGAAAGTGGACAGTGCGTGTACCGCAGCCTCGCAGCCCCCTTTTGAACCGAAGCCCAGTTGTTCTTTTTATTTAATATCATGTTCTACTTTGTTATAATACAAATAGAAAAAAGATGTTATTTTAAATTAACTAAAAGGCATTTTTTTTTTGTAAATAAATTTTAACATTTTATAAAAATAGCTACTAAATTATTTCCTTCAAGGCTGTGATGTTAGATCAAAGTGGATAACATCTCGGTTTATCTCAGATCGCAAGTACTTTACATAATTACCGACATAATAACTAGATAGTTGTGAGGTTCAAAGTTCAAGTTTACACGCAGTCGAGAGCAAAAATTACACAACTATCATGAATTTTATCACACCAAACAGGACAGTTTAGCTGGCCATAATTTTTGTTCCCTACTGAAGAAAAGAAAGACAGAAAGAAAAAATATTTATTTTACGCAGAAACAAGAACATACAAGGAGACACAAAGACAAAAAAAAAGCAATACTGCGTGTAAACTAGATTTTAATAAGATCTCAGTAAAAACTGTTATTCAGTCAAAACTATTTTTGACTGGTGTCAGTCAAAACGTGTTTTGGGAGCATATTTTACATCTATAAAGGTCTTTTCACCGAAGTCACCCACAGGATAGTCCGTCTATACAGACGATTTACATTTGCATTTACTTACGTTAATGAGTACGACATACACCTGACCTGTTTTATGAACATCATCTATAATATTGGTGTTTGTCCTTCTAGTACGTCCTTTGCTAGTGTTTCTATTCAAGTCTTTCTTATAAAAAATACTTGTTTTAGTCGTATTTCACTCATTCACTTAGCATCAGACTAATCAAGTATCAATTATATATGAGATTTATATAATATAACAGGAACTAATGAATAAATTAAAATTTAATTTGTTAGTGGATAGTGTCTTTGGTCAACCGGACCCACTCGAAGTGGACCCGCGGGTCCAGTCGACCAATTCAAATTTTGAACCGGTCGACTGGACCTACTACCTAATTTCATAATAAAGTACAGTCACGGAGTAAAGCCGAATATTTTAGTTTTATTTGTACAGCATGCGAATGTGAGAATTCGCATAGGTACAGCAAGTGGATTCACTGACTGTGTATAAAACGAATGCTTTGTTGGTCGAATGGTAGCAAGCGTGACCTATAGTAAATCCAGGGTTTTGATTACCGAGTCTGGCAAAGTGTTTTGGGATTTTTCCATCAGGTATTTCTTGGTAGCACCAGGGCTCTGAATCTATGCCCGGTTGTAATTTAATGTAATTAATTTTGTAATCCATAATTTTTTCTTTTCTTTTTAATTATTGAAGTGAAAACTTCTTTAGCGGCGCTGAGCACTTTTTTGTATGGGTAAAAACTTTCAAACTCGCGTCAGGGTCACGTGATGCTGATCGAAAAAGCGTAAGATTTTTCGATCAGCATCACGTGACCCTGACGCGAGTTTGAAAGTTAATATTGAAGTTTTCACTTCTGCCGGCACTCCCGGAGTGCTACCTTTTTTTTTAATTTTAATGTAGGTAATTTTAGAATAATGTTTTGTGTTTGTTCTTTGTACCTAATAAATATAGTTGACTAGTTCCAATTGTTACTAACCCTAATGGATCATTGTTATCTGAGAATAAATCAAATTATTATTCTTACTCGTATTATAGGTAATAACTTGTGAAAGTATTGTACTTGCCCATTTCAAAGCGTAGATCTTTGTGAAGAAGTATGGGTAAGAAACTTCGTATTGTACCTGGCCACCTCCTTGTTACAGAGATATTAAAGTCCAAAGTCCCAACACTTTTTAAAAATCTAATCCTAAAATGTTCTATTATTACTTTAAATACCTCCATGATCCTTGTACTATGTAGGTAAACCATAAAACCTGATTTGGCACACCAAAAAAAAAAGTTGTTTCTTAGTTTGACGCACAAAATGCTTGGTTACGTGGAGGTTCGTTAACACTTTATTATGACTTGAATAGTAAATAATACAAAATATAAAAAATTGTAGCAAACCTTTTCCCAACTATGAACAGGGTCAGTTGTCTGTCTAACCGGATGTAGCTGAATATCAGTATGTCACATGCCTAACTGACCTCCAAAACCCAGTTAATACTAGTTAATATGATACCCCGTGGTAAGTCTGGCTGTCAGACTTTCGGGCCGCTGACTACCTGTAACAACTGTGAAAGATCTTCAGATAACAAACTAGGTATGTAATCGGTGGTCACCCATCCACAGACCAACCTAGACAAGTACGTCTTTATCTAGAGATCAACCAGAGTGGCAGTTTTTATTAAACCATGAACCTCTCAAAGGATTTACACATATCATCATAATCATCATCATTTCAGCCGAAAGACGTCCACTGCTAGACATAGACCTCCCCTAAGTGTCGCCACATTGGCTGGTACCCTGCGTCTCGAATCCGAAGCCCGCAACTTTCACGAGGTCATCGGTCCACCTAGTGGCCCGGGAATCCTTCCAACGCAACGTTTCCTATTCGCGGTCGCCACACCAGAACTTTTTGGCCTCATCGCCCATCCATTCTGCAAGCAATGTGTCCTGCCCATTGCCACTTAAGTCTGGCAATTCTTACACATTTCAAGAAAAATAAATTAAGTATAGACGACAAAATTATTACATAAGTGTCTCCTTTACTAATAGGAAACCAAACGCATTAAACTATTTACATATAAGCCAACAAAGAGTTAATTGTATCTGAGGAAAACCACAAGAAATCATAAAGAAACGATTATAATAGATTTGTACCAGCAATTATGTTAGAGTACTGCAGGTTAAAAGAAATCCATAGGAGGTATTAGTATTAGGTAAACACTTCAACTGTATGCCATGTTTATGTACCTAGATTACCTTGTAAATGTACTAGAGTATTCGTTGGTAATGACTATTTCTTTATGTTAATATGTAATGCTAAAATAACGTAAGTCTACCAGTTTTATGTTATAGGTATGAGACTGGTGGATCGAGTTCCTAACTTTGAACTCCGAAAACGTACCTATAAAGGTTACCGATTTTGAAAATCGCGTTACGGAACTCAAATGGAGTTTGGCAGAACACCTCGCAAGGCAAAATGATGACAGGTGGTCAAAAGTTGTCACCGAATGGAGTCCAAGAACGGGGTATAGAAATGTTGGTCGTCCGGCGGCGAGATAGACAGAGATAAAGTTGCCATAGAATGAAAAATCTAGATGAGGTTGGCCTATACCCAGCAGTGGGTGAATTCGGGTGGACGAACGCAGAATAAGTAACAACAGTAATGCCGATCAGTGGTGGCCAAAAGAGCAGTGGTGGCCTAGTGGTGGCGGTCCCGACTTACGAACAGTGAGTCGTGGGTTCGAACCCCGCTAGGCGCATTACTTTGTGTTATTTATTTCATCACCACTGCTCTCAAAACGGTTAAGGAAAACATCGTGAGGAAACTGGCATGTCTTAGAACCAAAAAATTCGAAGACATGTGACATCTACCAATCCGCACTGGGCCCGCGTGGTAGATTATAGTCCATCCCTCTCCTAGAGAGGAGGCCTGAGTCGGACTCAGGCCTCCTCTGCAGGGACTCAGTGAGTCCCTGCAGGGGGAACATTATAAGCTGATGATGAGTAATGCCGATCTATGTTTGGTTTCGATCGGTGCCTAATAAGTCAAGACAATGAAGAGCAGTGCCTGCCTGTTTCCTAATAACAACGAATTGCGATCAGTAATCTGTTCGGTTCTATTTTTTCTACGTAGGCGGTTTTCACACAGACAATGAACCAGAAGGCCTACCATGAAGTCTTAAAACTTATTAAACCCAGTGTGAAAAAGAGATGACGCTAGACACAGCTATCATATCATTGATCAGCTATCATTTCATTGACCTGCGAGATGCCATGCGGAAAAAATAATAATAAAAAACTGTGACGCAAAGAATTATGATTTAATTGAAAACTTAGGAACGTTGTTTTTTTTTTTGTAATACACGCATTACAAAGTAATTAGGAATCAAAATGTAGGTCCAAAGTCGAGGTTCTTATCGTTTATCGAATTAACTTTTTGAAACAATGTAATGTAACGCTCATAATATACAAAATGCGAAGCTTATAATGTGCCTAAAAGTTATTTGACAATTATTACTTTTGAACACATTCATTACTCGTCAATATCACCAGATTAGGGTTGATAGAGCTACAAAAAAAAAACTAAATTAAAGCGGAGACAAATCTTTTTGTGTTCTTTTCTAGATACTAAATTAAATCATTAAAATTAAAAATAGAAATATTTAACATCTTAAATTAAAATTACCGCAAAATAAATAACGATACCAAAATTTATCAATCTCTTTTCCTATTGTTTGGACATTTGTTCTTATTGTGATTCACAGTAATGCCATTGTGCATTTAATGGCTTTTTTTACACATTTTAAAATGTATTATATTAATTTTAAATTATTTATTTTTAAAACAGAACATTTCCTTTGAAATTGGCTTTATGTTATTAACAATATGCTAGTCATAATATGTTTATATGCTAATCATAATATTCAAACATAATTTGCAAATAAATTGGCAGTCAAATAAAGTCAATTTCAAAGAAATTACTAACATTATTCTGTGTTTTAATTCAATTTCAACTACTCCACCTCTAAAAAAATACCCATTAGTGTTATCCTGGTCCGAGTCTCATATTGACATCTCAAACTTGCCACCCAGGCGATCCCGTAATCCTTAAACTACACTTGTGGATAGGAACAGTAATCTTAATCTTTAGTTTTTCACCAAGTAACTTAGTCTACACTTAAAGCTCTAAAAGAACCAGGCATTCCAGCGTATTGTTCATTAAAATTGTTAGCTTGTCTGCATGATTCATTAGTCTTCGCTTGGTACATTTCGTTGAAGTAAGCAAGGAACTCTTTAGAAGTTAGTCTTTCTCGCATTAAGTCTGGAAACAGAAAAATATAGGTTTTGAGATCATCGTCATAATTTTTCAACCCTTGTCTTATGTACACTCGAAACCTTGCAACACGTTTTGTTTTTTAATCTATTGCATAGATTCTATCGCGGGCCTTGAGTTGAGCGTGGAGAGCGAATCCAGAGATTTCCTAACGATAATATTCAGGATTCAGTATTCAACCAGGTTGCTATGGTAACGGAAAATAACAAGGTTGTCAACTGCTTTCTCCTTCTAAAATATTCTTACTCGTATAATTTGTGTACAAAGTGTTTTAAATATGAATAAACAAAGTGCATTTATTAATGAAGAAAGTCACGAAAAAATAGTGAAAGAAAATGAGTGAGGAGTGAGTACTCCATAAACATTCATTTTATTATTAGTACGCATCTATCATAAGTTTTATTGGTTTTTGCATTACTATTCTGCGAATCGGTCTAAAACGATTCGTTTTCTTATAAAATATCTAAAATAAAATAAATAATTTTCATATTTTTCATTGTTATGACACTTAGGTACGTCAGGCTGTCAATACATTTTCTTTTAAATTTTCTGTCATAGAGTTTCTTACTAGCTTAGTTAGTCTATGAAGGTTAGTTTTGATTTATATAATGTACATCGCGCGAAATTCGAAGATCAAACTCTTAATATCGTTATTTTTGTTCAAATTTTTTGAATGAATAATTATTTTGGTGTGTAATTACACTATTAATACCTAATTATTTATACCTATTATTGCATAAGTTGATAAAAAATGCTATGCAATAGATTTACCGCGGCAGTCTCCGAGTGCCACACGTTTTTTTTTTATTCTTCTCTGACAACCGTCACGCTTTCGCTTATACTTCTATTTCTTCCATATCATTTCTTACACAATCCATTCTATTTCCTATACATAGTTTCTTTAGTCTTCCTCTCCCTCTCCATTCAACAACACTAAATAATCATCACTATTTTTTACTCACATGCGATTCGTCGCTCCTCGTCACAAGTCTACATCAAAACAATCGTTTCTGCATCTATCGCAATTTTTAACTTCCTTCTCTAATCTTAATTCTGAAGGTACAAGTTGGTAGCCGACTGCACGCAGCAGCAGTAGCAGACGACATGTCGTTGCTTCATGTCGTCACGACACGTCGTCGCGTCATGATTTCGAACCCGACTGCAGACGACAACTGCAGATGTCATCCAGTTGGTTCCGAGTGCGTATATCAATTATTTTTACTGCTCTGCGTGTGTAAACTATGGGCACTACTGATCGATCTGCGGTCGGACGACACGTGCGTCTGCCGCTCGACGACGCGTCGCTAGCTTCATGTCGCTAACTACGGAGGGAATTTCATAGAAATACGTAGAAACCAGTCGTGTCGCCGCGACACGTCGTCTGCTGCGGCTTCGTGTCGCCCGCTACCAACTTGTACCTTTAGATTAATTTTCGATGTTTAAAGTCGACGACCCACCAGTCGTGCAGTACCAGTACATAGTTGCTCAGTGGTAAGTGTAGTAACTCGACATTTTAGTCTCAAGGTTGTGTGTTCAACCTCCACCAGGTACTTTCATAACTATCCCCCATTACATATTGAGTTCCCCCCGCTCCGTGCGTGTGTCAACAAGTATTCTTATATGCTCGCCTAATTTAAATCGCTCAAAGTGTCCAAAGTGAATAACTATATCTAAAACGTACATCAATTTGTAGCTTAGTGTACAAGCTTTCTAGTGTTTAAATCAGTTTTAAAATCCGCCAAGCGGTTGAAGAGTAATCACAGTGTTAACTAATAGTTAACCGTCGCAAACTACAAATTAGTCAGCTGTTCATCGCGAGCGACGTGCCGGGGTCAACGACCGCCCTTCGTGCGTCCTCCGCTCCGTGGCTCGGCTTACCTCGGACGACTTCGGTGACTCAAGGACAAGTGATCGACTCAATCGGCTACACTCGGGCGCATTCGGACAGCGCGTGGGCTACGAATACGGATAGTGACACCAACAACGTCTTTGTTTACTCCTGCGCAGCGCAACCAAGTTAGTAACAAACCCACTGACAGTTAACTGCAGTAACCATGCCACTGAACCAGAAACCGTCCGCTACACCGTGTTCCTTGGAGTTGATGGAAGCAAGCAACGAAATCAATCAACAAGCTGTTTCAACCGCGACTGATGTAGTTAATAAATCCCCACTACACCACTGTGAATCTGCACCTAATCTTAAGTCACTTACGGCTAACATCACAGAGCGTAAGAAAAGAAAGCTCAGCAGCGATGTTGACATTTCAGCTACTATAAAGGATTTTTTCTCTCAATTCTCTAAGGACCAAGATAAGCGTTTCCAAGAATTACAAACCACTATTAACCACTTGAGGTCTGCGGCCGCCGCGCGCGCTTACGTCACCCCGCCCGGCCTTGGCAAAAAAAACGGTCGCAGCTGCGCGCCGGCCGGCCGGGCTCTTATCTTAATTTTTTGTTGACGTGTTATAAACAATAGACGCTTCAAGTAATGTTTTTGTTCAAGCTTATGAGAGACCCTTTCAAGTGGTGTCAAGTGTTTGTTAGTATTTCGTTTCAAATTTATTATATTATTTCGTAAACATTGACTAGGGTTGGCAAAAAACTTATGTGATTTTATGTGAAATTTAAAAATTATTATTTCAAAAAGTAAATCGATACCGTATATATTGTATGGCTTTTATTGGTGGAAGGGTTCTATTTACGTACGATAAAATAAAAATAAACATAGTTGTTGGTAGAAAAATATTATTATTTTTTTTTTTTTTAACCAGTATTTATTGCCGACGGGGAATAATTTAATCACTTAAATTAAATAATTTATCACAAATATACTGTTTCACGTAAATTAAAAATTTTGCTACTATCTGAAAGATAATTTAATAATGTAACTTACTTGTAAGTATTATGCTGATAGGTTTATACAATAAATTAAAATATGGAATTAATTAATTAATGAATTAAATGAAAAAAATGCACTCGACATTGTTTGTTTATTTTTTTTTTGTGAATTTTGAGTAAACACAATACATACGATGTTATTGTTTTCTACAAGAACCGCCCCTATGACGACCCCCTGACCAAGAAATACTCTCTTTAATTAAATTTATTTATTTTAGTGAATTTTTAAAAAATATAATTTTGAATTTCGCGGACCGCCATGTTTGTTTTTTTGCAAGGTTATGTTGAACAAAACTTAAAATCTTAACTTTAATTTACTATCTTTTGTATATGTTTTTGCTGAAAACTATTGTCTAGTAAATATCCAATGTGATAACTATTACTTTGGATACGGAATTGGTCTTAAAATTTCATAAATTACGAAAGCATTCTGACAAAATTCTAACACCGTTACAAGCACCCGTAAAATCACTCAGAAGTTAAAATATACTTACATTTAGGTTAAAATCCGGTTGCACACACATACACTGTATTATAATTATCCACAAAATCACTATTTTATTCACTATCACTCACTTAAAACAACTAAATTACTTGAAAATACACTAGAGCATCCGTCAATCGCGCGCGTCATTCATCGGATTTCAAAGACTGACATTCAACTTTTTTTTTTAAATCGAATTGACCATAGTGGTATAGTGTTGTCGTGTTTTTAGCATGAAGAATTTAATAAAGTAGCGGGTAGAAAAGAGAAAAAGGATTGAAACTTCATGGGATAGAAGGAAACAGATATAGTCCGACGCCATGGAACTACTACTACTAATTGTGACAAATGTCACAAAGTGGCGCTCGGGCCGTTTTGACGGATTGTCCCAAATGGGACAATTTGGCGTTAAAGCGTAACAATTTGGCGTAAAATAAGCGTTTCCAAGAAATCTAACAGAAAATATTGATAAGGTAACAGTATCTGAATCAAAGCATACACACATACACATTGAAGACTGTCACAAACTAATCTTGCCCTCTTCTGAAAGTTTAGTGGTTTTCACCCAGAATATACGCAGTATAAACTGCAATATGAATGGTTTGGAATTACTATTAACTAGATTAAATTTGCATTGTGATGTACTAGTCCTCACAGAAAGTTGGTTGTCGTGCAGTACTTTAATACCTAATTTACTAGGTTATCGATCGTCTGCGACAAAAAATAATGTAAAACAAAATGATGGTGTTGTAATATTATATAAGGAACACCTTCGTTTTAAAATTGTGGAACCAGAATTCAGTGAAGGAAACTGTCTTATTGCTACGATTAAAAATCAAATTGCAATTGTTGCAATATATCGATCGCCATCTTATTGAAATCTAGACTCATTCCTTAAATCCTTAAATGACGTTCTAATGAATTACTCTTCCTTTAACAATATTATAGTTATAGGCGATATAAATATTGCAATAAATATAGACAAAATTGACCATCAAGGTGAACGCTACTTAAATCTGGCTGCTAGTCATGGACTGTTACCATCACATACATTAATTACACGGCCAGATAGTAAAACATGTATCGACCATATTCTCCTTAAGACAAAAAGTGCCTGCAACACCATTGTACCACTAGCAACACTGACTGACCATTATCCGGTCCTACTACACATGAACTTTAAGAAAGCTCAACAATTCGCGATAACAACTATTAAAAAAGTTGACGAGGATGGCTTAGAAGACGAAATATCAAAAATTGACTTCACTAGAGTTTATGAATCGGATGATCCCAGGATTGCTCTTACGTATATTACTCACTGTCTTCAGGCTGCAATTAAAAACAACACTAAAGTCATTTCGTTGTCGCGTCGAAAGATGATAATAAAACCCTGGATCACACAAGGTTTGCTGCGCTGTATGAGGAATAGGGATAGATTACATAAAACATTAAAACTCTCACCAGATAATGCAACATTAAAAGTAACTTACACCCGCTATAGAAACTTCTGCAACAATATCTTGAAAAAAGTAAAAAGAGCTTATGAAAAAAGTCTTGTTGAATCAGTCCAAAATGATAATAAAAAACTGTGGAAAGTAATAAAAGACGTCACAAACACAAACAAAAACACTAGCTGCTCAAATGAACTACTATCTCTAGCTGATGACCCTAAACAGTCTTTGAACAAAGTAAATAGCAGCTATGTTGATGTGGGTAGATCTCTGGCAGACAAGATCAGGCAAAATAAATCAAACATATTAGACACTAATGTAGGGACAAACTCGCAGGCGCCGGGGCCACAACTAAACTCTTTCGTATTAGATGATACGGATGAATGTGAAGTGGACCGTCTCATCATTAATTTAAAAGCGAATAGCTCAACTGGTTTTGATGGGATTGGCAGTAATTTTTTAAAGAAATACAAAAACTTTCTAGTTGCTCCACTCACCTTTATCTTTAACACCTGCCTCCAAAATGGGATATTCCCTGAATCTTTAAAAAAGTCAGAGGTTTGCCCAATATACAAGGGTGGAGACAGAGATTGCATCACCAACTATAGGCCCATATCTATCCTTCCAGCCATGTCAAAAATCCTTGAGAGAATAATTAACGTTAGATTAATAAGGTATCTAGAAAGTAAAAACTTGCTCTCTCCGAACCAATACGGTTTCAGAAATGGCAAATCTACTGAACAAGCTGTAAACAGGCTCACAAGTTACATCAGTGATAAACTGGATGAGAAAAAGAAATGCCTGACCATCTTCTTAGATTTGGCAAAGGCCTTTGATACAATCTCTGTTTCGATACTCTTGGCTAATCTGGAAAGACTGGGCATCAGAGGTACTCAGTTGAAACTCTTCGAAGGTTACCTGAGTAGTCGCCGCCAGTGTGTTCGTGTGGGAAACTTTACTAGTACTGACCTCCCGGTTACACATGGTGTTCCTCAGGGCAGCATCCTAGGACCAACCTTATTTCTTGTTTATATCAACGACCTCACTGATCTAAAACTTACCCAGGGCGAAATCGTTTCCTTTGCTGATGATACTGCTCTCCTTTTCTCAGCCGATAACTGGAATGAAGTCTTTGATGCTGCCCAGTCTGGTTTTGATACTGTCAGGAAGTGGTTAAATGAAAATGTTTTAACGCTAAATACTGATAAAACCAAATACATTTGTTTCAGTATTCGACCAGACTTGGACATTGATCGTACCTATGATATTATTCCACACAAATGTACAGTGCATGGTGATTGCTCTTGTGCCGGGATAGAAAGGGTTAAATCAATTAAATATTTGGGCGTTACGATAGATAGAAACCTTAACTTTAAAGAGCATATATACGAATTCTAACGGGACGGATTCGGAAACTGATATACATCTTCAAAAATATACGACATATCGCCGATCCTCCTATCTTGAAACGAATTTACTTTGCCCTCTGCCAATCACTCATAACATACTGTATATCTGTTTGGGGAGGTGCTCCAAAGACGACGCTAAAATCCGTTGAGGTTGCCCAACGTGCAATACTGAAGGTTAGCACCTTCAAGCCGATTCTTTTCCCTACTTCTGCACTCTATCAATTGTGTGGAGTACTAACCGTGAGACAATTATTCATTTTAAAAATAATTTTAATGCAACACTCACAAATAATTTACAACCCAAAGATTTTGAATAAACGCAGACACTACACGATTTTCAATAAAAAAAGATCAACTTACACTAAATTTGTAACAAAATTCTTTAACTCTCTCTCTTTAACTATCTATAACAAAATTAATAAAGTCCTTAACATATACCCACTTAATACGGATTGTTGCAGGGGAAAGGTATTGGAATACCTACAAAGTCTCACTTATGAGGAGACCGAGAAGCTTCTAACCGTATTAAGATAGTAAACTATTATATTTTACATACATTATTATTTATACTCACAAAACCGTATCTCAGTCATTAACATGTCCACGCATATATTGCCATAATATATCACAGTCACACTCAACCACAGACACACCCTCTCTCATTCACTCATTCACCTAGCATAATACACAAAGAGAGGATCACACCACACACCACATCTCTATTAAAATAAAGTTTTAGACAAGAGTATGTAATCGTCAAAGATATTGTAAATTGCAAGCATACAAGAATCACAATATTTATGTTCTGTAACTCGAGGGGGTTGGCGCTGTAAGCCGAAATACAGGTTCTTCCTAGTTCGGCTATAGAGGCTAAAACTTTTGTGTACAACTACTGCTATATAAAGCATTTTATTTGTAATTTATAATAAGTACTTTTTTTTGTGAAACAATAAATTTATTATTATTATTATTATTCCCTTTATTTAGTTTTGAACAAATTTGATACATTTTTAAATATTCCTTACAAAATCAATAAAAAAAAACATTTAAAAATATAAAAAATTGTAGCCCACCGGTATCGGGAACAGGGTCCAAGCTACCGGCGGTCAGGGCTCCAGAGAAAGGAACCTCCTAACAATACGAGCCGTGTCCAGGAGTACCGCTCTCTGCATCAAGCCCTTGATCCAGCTGCCTAACGAGAGCCTCCTCAGGTGTTGGTCGAGGCTCTTGGCAATTAAGCCATTGGCTGTAACGACTATCGGCACAATGATCGCTGAGTCCACACTCCACATGTCGACAACCTCGCGAGCCAAGTCAAGATACTTGATTTGCTTGTCTTTCTCGGCTTTCACGAGGTTCTCGTCATGCGGGACGGTTATGTCAACAATCATTGCGCGCCGCTCTGATCGATCCACCACCACTATATCAGGTTTATTAGCTATAATAGTCCTGTCAGTGATGATGGATTGATCCCAGTACAGTGTGATATGGCCATTTTCGAGAACTGGGTCGGGCACATACTTGTAGTACGGCACTTCTGATTCCACAAGGTTGTATTTCAGAGCAAGTTGCTGATGGATAATCCTGGCTACAAGGTTGTGTCTATGCAAGTATTCTCCGTTAGCCAGACGAGAACATCCGGAGATAATGTGACGGATTGATTCGCCCGGACGGTGGCATGCCCGACATATGTCAACCGTACCGTCCTTCACAATAAATCTCCGGTAGTTATTCGTCATCATAACTTCGTCCATAATTGCACAGACAAAACCTTCGGTTTCTCCGAAGAGTTCCCCGGAACGTAGCCAGGCTACGGACGCTAAGAAGTCTACATCGGGCCCATGTAGGGCCCGGAAAAAGCGTCCGTGAAGCTCCTTACTCTGCCATACCTCCAAGCGGTCGTTAGTGTCAAGCACTACAGGTTTGCGCCAGTTCTCTTTAGCCAAGGAGAGCGGGGTAAGGCCCTTGTCCACCGCGACAACATCTCGATGCATCCCCACGTCGGCTTCCAGGAAATATTCCCTGAGACTGCATATCTCACGATTGTGGAGAGTCTTAGCATTCAAAAAGCCTCGACCTCCACATTTCCGTGGGATATACAGTCTCATAACCGAAGAACGTGGGTGATGCATTCGATAAGTCGTCAACAATGTACGGACCCGCCTATCCAGTGCGTCTAGCTCTGTTTGAGTCCATTTGAGTATGCCGAAAGAGTACATCAAAACCGGCATGACCCAACCGTTGAAGGCACGCACCCTATTTCCGCCCGACAAAAGACTATTAAATACTTTCCTCAGGCGGCCAAAGAAGCGCTCCCTCACCGATTGCTTCATGTCGGCAACGTTGATGCCCAGCGCTTCCGACATACCCAAATACTTATAGGTTTCGGTTGCTGAGAGGGATCTAAGATTTAAGGAATCCGTGAGCTGGGTTCCCACAGACTCCACAATCCCCCCTCGCTTTACATGCATGACCGCACATTTGTCCACTCCGAATTCCATCCTGATGGCGCCACTGAAAGCTTCAGTGACTTTCAGTAACTCCATCAGGTGCAAATCATTGGTGGCAAAAAGTTTAAGGTCATCCATGTAAAGGAGGTGAGATATAATCTGACCACCTCTCTTCAACCGATAGCCTAGACCTGAACCCTCCAGCAGCGTGCTAAGAGGATTCAAGGTTAAGCAGAACCAAAGTGGACTCAAACTGTCGCCCTGAAATATACCCCGCTCTATCCTTATCGCCTCGCTATTCCTCTGGATCTGCCGACTATATTATTATTATTATTATCATCATCATCCACAGCCTAATTTCACCCACTTCTTGATATAGACCCCTGCTTATGCCATTCTCCACGGTAGTAATTGTGCATTTTAATGAATATACGCCTGCGTGTAATGTGGAGACGTACAGTGTATGGTTTGCGATTTGCTATTCTAAAGTTCTAGGAACGTCGTACTGATTTAGCTACGCTCTGCGCCAGCAAAAAATAGGGTAGTTATAATAACAAAAAAAAACTAAATAGTCCATCTGATAGATCTCTTCTTTTATTGATTTGATAAAACAAAAATATGTGTACAATATTTTTCGATAATCTAACAGACGGACTAATTAGAATCATATTTTTTTAAGTTAGTAAACATCCCTATTATATTTTTTTTTGTTTCAGATCGGAGATAGAAAATATCTTGAAGAAACCGGCAGAACCGAAAAAATCGAAGGCATAACGACATTTACCAACCCGCGCCCGCTGGGCACTCGTGGTGGTCTACAAACCACTCCCTCTTACAGAGAGGAGACCTGAGTCCCAGAAGTGATAACATTCTGTGTTTCTCTTGTATATAAAAACTTACCACTTAATGTCTGCAAGGACCTTTCCTTACCACCATACTCTTCAGGCAGTATATCTTTCGGCACAAAATCGTAACAGGTATCCAAAGCTTTGTGCACATGTATTCTATCTGCTAGTTTTGAACTTAGTACTTGTTTGAGTAATCCTACAAGTGCGTCCACCATTTTTGATGACGTTATTAAATGTATCTGTTTTATTCTCATGCCGTAGCCTTCCTGAAATTTAGATGGGTGAAATATAATATGACATAGGGCAAGCAGAAAGCGGGCAGTATTCTGTCTTGTAAAAGGTTACACCGGTTCAATGTACAAAGTGCACATGGCTCTGGAAACTTTACTCTTAGATAAAATTTTCAAAAGTATGTGTAAGTTTCTGCTTCTCTTCTTTGCCTTCCAAGATCAAACTCTCTCGGCAGCCTTTTCTGGTCAATCGAAGCAAGTAATACTTATTAGAGGTGGCTTTGGTTCGAACTAGACACCTATGACTTCTCATACCACTGTAGTATCACTGTTTTTACATTATACTTCTTATTACTACCACTGACAGCTGTATAAATTACAAGAAAATCAAATACTCACAGTCATCAATGTGACAATTTGCCTTAGTTCCATAGGAGTACATTTAGTGACAAAAGTTAGTATATTTGCATTTCTGAAGTCCATAACTATGACGAGGCCACTGTTGTAGTCATTTATCCTGACATATTCGCTTACCTGAAACAAAATAACTATTTACCACTGTGTTAAACTCTCAAAATTTTTTGTGAAAAGTTTTACAAAATTATTTATTTATTTAACAATTTATGTACACACAGAAGACATCACAGGAAATTAACTTAAAATAATAATTGAGTACAAAGGTACTGCTTATTTCTTTAGAAATTTCTGCCAGCAGACCTGCTAAAGGAGAAATGATGAAGAAATGTAGACGATAGTGTGTGAGAATAGGAAAAGAATAATGTGTAAATGTGCCTTATCTAACTTAACCTAAAATAATAAAATACACATATAAATAAATAAAATATAGATATATACTTAAATAAATACATAATGCTAAAATTATGATCTGTATTCATCTTGTGTACAAAAATTTAAGTATAACATTACAATATGTTAATGTTTTCGGAGCCCCCATTTAGGCAAACAATGCCTGTATTAGAAGGCTCCGCTCTTTCAACATCATTGTCGTACACGTCTACTAACTCTTTTATAGAGTTAATGATTGTACATTATCTCTATAAAATAGTTAATATAAGACGAGGTTCTGAAGGCATAACGACCGAGTTGTCAAAATTAGTTCCTCTTACGTACGGTACCCCTACCGTATGTAAGAAGAACTAATTTTGACAACTCGGTCGTCCAGTACTAAAAAAACTTACATCGAAGTCAGATGCAATACGGTAATCTAAGAATCATAATTATTTTGTTACATTATTATATGAGTAGAGGAAAATCAAAGAAGCGATGGGTTTATTCTGTTTATAGAATGACATGGCATAGAAATAGATGTCTAATCAGATGACAAGTAGGGAAGTATGGAAGAAGCTATGCTATGACTACCCCTTAAGAATTAGAATTAGGTGAAGAGAATAGTGATGATGATGAGATTAATTATGATTTTATATAGGAACTGATGAGGAGATGGACACTATTTTTATTAAAGAAAAGAAAATGTAACCAGCTACGTGAGCTGGCAACGTCTGTCGCTACTTAAAACAAAAGACTTCCTAGAAAATATATACAATATTATGTTTTAATACCTCTATCAAATTTGCCTCTCATTCTATAGTAGCTATATATTAAGTACTTAATTCAAAGTACCTACAATAACTGTAAATGAAGAGTCAAATTCATTAGTAGACTGCAGTAAGAAAACGATAAATGTTTTGTTTTCAGCAAAACAATCATTAATAAAAACGTCACCATTGTTTTATTTCGTAGGTACTTATGAGCGTATGCTACCTCAGATTATAGCAACCCTATTTGTGATGGTTCAAACTTCGCTTGAAATGCTGTTAGAATAAAGTTCTAATCAGCTTGCACTACAAAGCGGTTGTTACGTCTTTCGCTGCGGCCGAATAGTGCGAAATTAGTGGTATTTTGCGATTTACAAAAAAACTATTGATTGGACTGAAAAAGTAAAACACTGTGATTTTAGTATGTTGCTTGTAGAATAAAATTATTTGGCAAAAAATTCAGAACGATGACATGTATTTTAGTATTGTTTTTACTCGTTAAAAGAAATTTTAGAAGTATTTTCGCGATTTTTTCCTATCAAGCAAAGTGTTTTCACAACACTATGTCACTAGCATATATCCTGAAGAATATCATATATTTTTCTGATTTTGATTACTGCAGTAAATCATATCCCAACAAAAACATTCTGTAAAAAACTAGCCAAGTCTCGATGGAGCTGCTTGTTTATCTCTAAAAAGTAATGAAATCTAGACAAAATCGTGCCAAGTCTAAGGTTCCTTATTGCGTTTTTTTATTATTATAGTTAATGTTGTGTGTCTTGGCCGTTGAACATTCTTTATACGTTAGTCATTAGTCATTTATTCATAAAACAATAAATTGTATTTGAAATTACATGTTAATAAAATGATAAACAAATTAAATAAAGAGAAAACAAAAAAATAAATGTACGCAACAATACAAAATACAAACAAGCCAGTACATTTCAACATTGCAAAAAAATAAACCACCACAATACAACATTACCATATAAAAAATTCTCTAAAGTTCTTCAACAGCATAAAGACACTTATTCAACAGGAAACTCTTAAGCTCCTTTTTAAAGGAACTTGAGTAAATAGCGCTTTTTAGATGTAAAGGCAACTTATTAAATAATATAACCGATTGGTATCTAGGACTGTGTCTCACAATATTAAGGTTTGGCTGTACCCTATAACGTACAATGTCTTGTCTGCGTGTGCCTTCTCTAATTTGTCGTTCTTCTGCTGTCTCATATTCATGTATATATTTGGCCATGTTACTTAGCAGTACAAATACATAAATGCTCGGCACCGTAAGAATATTTAAATTTCTAAAATGTTCACGGCAACTCTCTGTTTGCGGAATACGGATTATTGTGCGAATTGCGCGTTTCTGTAGTACAAAAGCTCTTTTTATGTTATAGTCATAACTATTTCCCCAAAACATTATGCTATATCTGATCTTGGATTCTACCAACGCGAAGTATACCATTTTTAATTGCTTAATGCTAATTTCTGTTTTAAGTGACCTTAAAGCATAACATGCAGAACATACTGATGCATTTATAGCATTTAATTCTGCCTTCCAATTTAAATGTTCGTCAATACGTATACCTAAAAATTTGACTTCTTTGACGAGAGCAATTTTCTCATCCTTCAAAACTATCTCTAAATCATCCTTATTACGGGCTGTCGTTTTAAATAATATTATATTGGTCTTTGCAGTGTTGATTAGCAATTTGTTTATTGTAAACCACGCGTGAAATGCTTGTAAGGCTGCATTTACAGAGTCAGTTAATTTGTCTATGTCATTTGCTGCTACTATGGCATTTGTGTCATCTGCAAAAATAATTATGTCAATGTCAGGTAGAATTGTATTCATGTAATTGATTAAGTCATTAATAAATAAGATAAATAAAATAGGTCCCAATGTAGATCCTTGCGGGACGCCCGTAGTCATCATTACGGTTGCTGATTTGTAAATATTTTTGGAGCCATCTTTCGTTTTGTCAATTTCTACAAAATTTTTTCTATTTTTCAGGTATGAAGAGAATAATTTTAAAGCTTTACCTCTAATACCATAATGCATCATTTTTGTAAGAAGTAATTCGTGGTCTATAGTGTCAAATGCGGAACTTAAGTCCAGAAAAATTCCGGCTACTCTCATTTTATTGTTTATTTTTCCTATCACATCATCAAGTAAAGTATATATATGGCGTCGGAAGTGCCAACACCTTTTTGATAGCCAAACTGTCTTTCGTTTAACACTCTATTTACACGCAAGTGAAATAATAGTCGTTTTTTTTTTTTCAAATATCTTTGACAATACTGGTAGCAAGGAGATGGGCCTGTAATTTTTGGGATCACTTCTACTACCTTTCTTGTAAACAGGTATTACTTTGGCTACTTTAAGCTGGTCTGGGAAGACACATTCCTCAATACACTTATTATAAAATATACATAGAGGCTCAGCTAGTATGGAAATATGTTCCTTAATTACGGATATTGGGATCTCATCATAACCACAAGAATGCTTGTTCTCCATACCTTTGACTATGTTTAAAACCTCATTTGGCGTGACAGAAGCAATTGACATTTCATTATTATTTTCGATAGTATACTTTTTTTTAAATTCTATATTTTGATCTCCTTCTAATACCCTAGAGATAGATTTGTAGTCAAACTGTTTTGCTAAAATATCAGCTATTGCCTCTGGATCCACTACTAGTTGGTCATTGACTTTAAGGCGAATTTCAGGTTTTATCGTATTTTCCTTATTTGTACATTTTCTCACTACTTTCCACACCTCTGTAATTAGGTTTTTGGAATTATTTATTTGCTCCATTATAGCATGTTTTTTAGCCATCACCAGAACTTGTCTGTAAAGTCTAACATAGTTATTTTTATATATTAAGACACTTGAATCCAGGTTGTTACCATTACGTGCACATAAGAATCGTTTCATTTTACTTGATGCACGTATTCCTTTAGTAATCCATTTTAACTGCCTATTTTTTTTTAGGCTTATCTTGTAATCTTTTTTTCTGTAGCAGTTTTGGAATACTTTTTGAAATGTTTTGAGAAATGTATTTATACCCCTGCAACTCCAATCTTTATCAAGGATACCCTGTACAAATTGGGCACTATTTTCACTATTAAAAACTCTTTTATTTATGACAATGATTGGATACTTATTTCGCGTGATATTGCCTACATTATCCAGACGAACATCTGCAAAAATACCTCCATGGCCATCAGCCAAACCATTGTGATCAACTGCACATCCAAGAATACACGAATCGGGCAAGTTGGTAATTATGTTGTCAATACACGAGTTACAACTATTACGAATGAAAGTAGCAGAATCGATTTGGGGCTTGGAATTATAACACCTTAGCAGACTGAGAAATTCCATGCGCTTTTTACTATCTATTAATAGGTCAACATTAAAATCTCCACATATTATAGATTTCCTATTGAATAAGTAATCTAGTAAACTCTCCAATTTTTCTAAAAATACATTAAAATTTTTATCTACAGGATTTCGATAACAACAGCAAATTACAATCCTGTGCACACATCTTTAACACCACATATTTCAAAACATTCTACTCTATATAATTTATTTATTGCGTCGACAATTTCTGTTTGCCTATCCATATGTCCCAAGATCAAACTACCTCCTCTTTTTTTATTTTTTCTGGTATTGTATGAGACTAGTTTGTAGTTATCTATATTAAATAATATAAGTGGGTACAAGTCAATTTAGTTTATACCTAATGTTATATCTGTTGTAACTACATAATTATGATTGTTAAGCGAGACCCATACCCATACTGGTATTGGTAATTGGACGCCAAGAAGAAAAAGTAGCAGAACTAAACGAAACGAACAACGGCCAAGTCACACAACATTAACTATAATAATAAAGAAATCCCAATAAGGAACCTTAGACTTGGCACGACTTTGTCTAGATTTCATTACTTTTTAGAGATAAACAAGCAGCTCCATCGAGACTTGGCTAGTTTTTTACAGAATGTTTTTGTTGGGATTTCACTTCTTTTTGTAGAAACGTGGGCATATTGATTTATTTTGTTAGATTTTCTTAAGTAGTTTTTTTTCGATTATCCTAGTTTTTATAGTTTTCCTTTTATGTGGCCATTATACCCTAACTCTGTACCAAATTTCAGCTCTCTGAGTTTATGGGAAGTACTAGTTCTATTTTGATGATCATGAGTGAGTAAGTGAGTGAGTGAGTGAGTTTCATAAATGCGAAACTTTGCTTTCGTTTAACTTCGGAACTAAATGACCTACAGACTTGAAACTTTTTATTTTAAGTGTGATTATATAGCTTACTGGATGTCGAAAATTTCAGCGTTCTGGTCTTATCCATAGGTTCTCAAATAGGGGCCTGAAAATGCGGCGAAATGGTTCCAGTAAAGGATGGTACGGCAGTGTTTGCTTCGCGCTCGACTCGGCGGGCCCCCCAATACTTTTACGCATTATAAAACTCGCGTTTGAGGTAGTATAAGCTCTTAATTGAATAAATGTAGGAATTAATCCATCATCATTTTCTTAGTTTTTTCCAACTATGTTGCAGGCGGCATCCCGTCTAAACGGATTCATCTGAATACTAGTGCCTATTATTCTTAGAGAAACTGCCTATCTGACGTCCTCTACTACTCAATAACTTTATAATCTATACTATCTATCTATACTATCTATACTTAATATTAGAAAGAAGTTAAGTTTGTGTTTGTATATTTGTTAAATTGTAAGGGGTAATCTCGGCATCTACTGAACCGATTTAAAAAATTCTTTTACCATTAGAAAGCTACATTCATCCCGGGTGACATAGGCTAGGCTTTTTATCTCTGTATTCCCACGGGAACGGGAACTACGCGGGTGAAACCGCGTGACGTCCGCTAGTATATTATTTAGAAAAACTGACTTTTGTGCCACTGACTATTAGAACTTTGTAGTAAGTTATTCATCATCATCATCTTCATAACTTAATGAAAATGATGATGATGAGGCAGATAATGGATGCAATCCCAACTATGTTGTGGGCGCGGCATCCAGTAGTCTAACCGTATGAGGTGTGATACTAGTTTTGGGACATGGAGTGACGGCCTACCATGATGATTGTGTCACATTTCAATTGTGATCAGGATCAAACTTACCACAGTAGCATATCTGTAGAAATCATGGATGTCTGAAGACTGATAGTCGTCTGATTTCACGTTAAAAAGAGAGACTCTATAGTGTTCCTTTGTCATTTTGGGTAGCAGAGCATAGCGGCTGAAAAATAAAAATTATTTCCGTCAAAAAACGCTGATCTTTTTCAATAAATAATAGTCAAGTCACCAAGTTTACAGCTTTTGGAAAAGTAAACAATTTATTGGACCCCGGCACAAAGGGCTAAGAAGGAACATGGGCGGTTTTTAGAGAACAGATAGTTTTTAATCTGGATTGACTCATGAAAAACTATTTATGCCAGTAGTATGATCCCGTGGGACAATTATAAAATTCTATGCAAGCAAAGACTCGGGCAACAACGAGTAGGTAATAATATTCTTCATAATCAGCCTATAATGTTCCCACTGCAGGGACTCAGGCCTCCTCTCTAGGAGAGGGATGGGCTATGATCTACCACGCGGGCCCAGTGCGGATTGGTAGATCAGATGTCACATGTCTCCAAATTTTTGGTTCTATGACATGCCGGTTTCCTCACGATGTTTTCCTTCGCCGTTTTGAGAGCAGTGGTGATGAAATAAATTACACAAGGTAATGCTCCTGATTGGGTCCGAACCCACGACTCACTATTCGTAAGTCGGGGCCGCTACCACTGAGTCACTGCTCTCATTATATTCTTACTTACACATATTTATCTAAGGTATCAAACTCCGTGCTGGACACTGGACCAGGATATAACTCAGGCATCAAAGTCTTAAAGGTGCATAATTTGTCTATTCTTTGTTTTGCTCGCTCTACCATCCCTTTTGCGTTGATTAAAGTTCTTTCAAGATAGTCTCGTGCTGAAAAACATTTTAATTGAATAATCAAACATATTTAATATAATAATATATTTATGTCTTCTATATATATAAAATTCTCGTGCCACAGTGTTAGTTGCCGTTCTCGTCGGAAACGGCACGACCGATTTTTAAGAAATTTTGTGTGTATATTCAGTAGGTTGGAAAGTACTTTTCACCCTCCTTACCCCACCCGAAGGTACCCAGAACGAAAAAGGTGCAATGCAACGCATGCAGGGCACAGCTAGTATCATGTAAAATCCTGACTAGTAAAACATTACGTCTTTTTGTCCGATTGTGATGTACCATTGAGAACTCAGAGGCCCTAACGCGAGGTGTAAATAGTACGTGGCTCACTACTGGGAAATTCCTGATGGGAAAACCCAATAACACTTTGCCCGTCTTGGGAATATAACGCAGGACCTCGTGCTAAGCAGTCGCGATTACGACCACTCGACCAAAAAAGCGGTTAGTAAAGTGCGTTTTTAACCCCCGACGCAAAAACGACAGGGTGTTATAAGTTTGACGTGTCTGTGTATCTGTGTGTCTGTGTGTGTATCTATCTAGTGTGGCATCGTAGCTCCCGAACGTATGATCCGATTTTGATTTCGTTTTTTTTTTGTTTGAAAGGTGAATTAGTCGAGAGTGTTCTTAGCTATGTTTGAAAAACATCGATCCAAGATGGCCGCCGCCACAAAATGGCGGAGTACATATTTGTTCACAACTCCTATCAATATGGGTATAAAAATGAAAGGGCTTGATTAGTAAAATACTATACACTATAACTTTCAAATTCAAGATGGCCGCCACCACAAAATGGCGATTTACATATTATTTTTTCACAACTCCATCATATGGGTATCAAATGAAAGGGCTTGATTGGGAGAATACTATACAGATACTATAACAAAATTCAAATCCAAGATGGCCGCCATCACAAAATGGCGGATTACTTATTTTTTACAATTCCGTCAATATGGGTATCAAATGAAAGGGCTTGATTAGTAGAATACACTTTAATAAATTTCAAATCGAAGATGGCCGCCATCACAAAATGGCGTATTAGGTACATATTTTTCACAATACATCAATATGGGTATCAAATGAAAGGGCTTGATTAGTAGAAGACTATACACTAAAACGAATTTCAAATCCAAGATGGCCGCCATCACAAAATGACGAATTACGTTTGTTTTTACAACTCCCTCAATATGGGTAGCAAAAAAATTAAAGGGATTGATTTGTAGAATAATGGTCACTATATTGAAAGGGAATGAGGAATATAAACTAATTAAATTAAAACAAAAAAGCTTGAAAATAGTTTTTTTATTTTTACGCCCTTTAAACTTGACCAAGTGGTCAAACTTTGATTTAAAGGGAGTAAAAGTGGAGAACCAATGTTTTATCTTTATTGAGTTGGGAGTTTTTTAAGTTTAATAATAAAAAAAAAAAAATAATAATAATATTCCACAACTATCACACAACGCCATCTAGTCCCAAGCTAAGCAGAGCTTGCTTGATTTTTAATTTAATTACTTGTTAATTTGGGAGACTAAAATGACATTACGTGAGTTGTCAGTTTTTTGCAATTGTTAAATAGTGATGTGCCACTACCGTAAATTGCCGTTAGTAAAATCAAGTAATATCGTTTTTTTTACTATCCTGAGTAAAGAGATTCGTTTCTATAAAAGAATTGATGAACTTTTCGACGTATAGCCAAAAGAGTGAAATTTTCCAATTTGTCTTTAAAATTTAATTTAGGGCCAGGTATTTTCGGAGAGCTAAAATGTTCATTCTATTTGTGCTTCTTCAGCACCCTGTAGATTGAAGGTCTGGATATGTTCAGGATTTCGGCAGTTTTTAAAACACAATCGTGTTTATAGTTTCCAACCTTAACACTGTATAAAACATTATGTTAGGTGAATTCGTAAACCCAATGACATCTGCTAGTTCCACAGACGTCCGAAGTGCAGTTTTATGAATAAAATAATAATTAATGTTACTACGCAATTAATAATAAATGTCTCAGCAGCTAATCTACCTTCAAGACGTGCTTGGTTAAAGATCAAGATCGTAAAAAGCAATGCCGTATGAGTAACAATGGGATTTTATAGCAATAGATCTCGAGATGACCGTGGCTAAATAATAACTGCAGCAATATTAAAAGCTAAGTGCATGTTTACGTACAGGCGCGTAGGCGGGGCGTCGCGCGGCGCGTGCTGGGTTTTTAATTCAAACACATGGCGATGTATGAAAAAGTTCACGATTTCAATCGTCGATTTTACGAGAAGCTATTTTCGCACGTGCAGCGTTTGTTGCGGTGGAATCGTCTCTCAGTAAATTAATAAAAAAACACGAGACGAGCCTTCTGCACGCGCCGCGCGACGTCCCGCATCTCCATAAACGAGCCCTGTGGAGAGCTTGCCGTGGTCAGCCCGAGGATGTGTGAAAATCCTTTACTTACTAAAACACTAAAAACGGCTAAACAGCTTTATTTCGGAAGTCGGTGTCAAAATGTCAATCATCATCATAATTTCGGCCAAAAGTCATCGGCCTCCCTCCGGTGTTGCCACATTGACCGGTCCCGTGCGTCTCGTATCCAAAAAAATGTCAATGAAACTAACAAAGTCACTGACTTCTGAAAGTAACGTTATTTTAAGCGTTTTTCACTTTTGTTTCGTCAAAAAGTTTTTATTCTTTTTAACTTCTATTATCTACACTGAAAGAGATAAAAAGGGGTTCACAGCATTCATTGGTTTTGTATTCTTTTTTCTTATCACAATATTTTTAAGATAAGTCTTGCTTTGTTTTGTCTGCTTTTCAAAACATAGATTAATTTTCTCCACGCTGGAATAGGCTCTTGTCCCATGAATAGCTATGGGCGATGTTTTTGCTCAAGATTTGACACATTTAATAAAGCAGGACCTGTGTACTATCATGATCCACGTGCGATATGGTATATTGCGACAGTTAATATGGGTAGCGATAGCTATCGTTTCCAATTGCTACTTTTTGGTACAAGTTCACATTCAATTGTTTTGTCACAATAAAGCGATTTGACTAACATAGTTACTTTATGCTATAGCCCATCCCTCTCCTAGAGAGGAGGCCCGAGTCCCTGCAGTCCCTGCAGTGTCAACATTATAGGCTGATGATGATGAATATAATATATAGTCAACCCGCACCAGCTTCGCCCGATTACGGTTTTTTTATACAAAGTTTCAACCTTTATTCGAACTGCACTTGGGTTTGCTTATTCAAAAATGCTTTCTTTGCTTATACTTAGGACATCATAGCTATTTATATTGAGCTAGGCAATCACTAGGTCTCTGACTTATCGCCAGCGATGAAACAAGTACCTACCTTAGATATTAATTTTATTTAAAATTCACACGTTTCAACATTTATATTTTAGGTGCAGTCAGCCATGTATATCTATCATCTATTTAGACTATTTATAACTAACTGCAACTATGTTCTTATTTCGGAGCAAAAAGGACAAATTTTCCTATTCAAACCAGTACGGTTTTTTTTATTTTTAACCTATTCAAACCCGTCTGGTTTTTTGTTCCTACAACTTCTTTAAATCCTGCTGCATACCTAGTGTTTTTACTTAAGTACAGTACATCGAACATCGCAGTAACAAGACCTCGAATAAACAAGGCTTTGTATATTTACGAAGTATATCGTTCGCAGTATTGTTAATCGATGTATTAGTCTAGTCAACAAGTGCTTTTTTAACCGACTTCAAAAAAAGGAGGAGGTTATCAATTCGACTGTATTTTTTTTTTTTTTTTTTTTTTATGTTTGTTCACTCATAACTTGCGACTGGGTGAACTGATTTTCATGATTATTTTTTCATTTGAAAGCTGGTGCTTCCCATGTGGTCCCATTGTCACCATTTCAATATCTGATGATGGGATCTTGTAGAAATCGGGGGAACTCTTCAATAAATATGCAGATTAACCGCGATTGTTGCTATAGCAACAATCGCGGTTAATCTACACACTACAATGCTTAGATATGCTATAGCATATCTAAGCATTGTTTACGCCATCACACAACATAATATCACGCCTGTACTCACTACAAAGGTTATAAAAACTATTTGGTGAACATCTGATGAAGAACTTCGGAGATAAACAACGGAACTCCTCATTATATGATAGCAAATGGACTGGGATTGCTGAAATCTCATGTCTGTCTATTGTTTACACCAGTTCATAACATAACATCACGCCGGTACGTTGTGAAGGGGTAGGCACATGTGAACCACTAAAAAGTGAAAAATAAAAACTTTTTTACAAAAAATAAAACCGACTTCGACAAAAATAAAACACAAAAAAGTGAAAAATATAAATCAGCTTCTGAAGTCGGTGGCAAAAACATGAAATCAAATAAACAAAAGTCACCGACTTCAGAAGCTGATTTTTATTTTTCACTTTTTTGTGTTTTATTTTTGTCGAAGTCGGTTTTATTTTTTTTGATCAACTTTTTTCAGCAGTCTCCGAAAATTATGATTACTCTTAAAAAACTCGTAAACCTTTCATCGATATCACTTGCGAGTGATATCGATGAAAGGTTTACGAAGAAATGAAATTTGATGATAGTACGGCTTTCGCACTGGAGTAGGTATTCCATTTAGTTGACTTGCAAATGATAATAATTTACATTTTTATATCCTAAAAATATGAAATCACACAAAAACTTTATATTAAGCCTCAATTTATCGTCTTTTTCATATAGATCATCTTTTTCTGCAGACTAGATCTGATCTAGTGGAATTTCATAATACAGTCACAAGCAAAAATACTTTTAACTTTTAAAAGGTTTAAGAGCGTAGACGGGCTGCATTTTTCAATACAAATGTATTCCCCTATTCTCTTCCTGGATAATGCCTCTAGAGTAATCGTTTTTATTTATAAAAATCCAGATCTATTGAAGGCATGCCACTGTCATTTTTTTTTTCAAAAAATTTATTACAAAAATAAATATGACTTACCAAAAACCTAAAAAATACCCCGTTTTTACCTACGTAATCAGATGACTACCAAAGAAAATTGAAAAGTTTTTAAAATAAAAACAAGTAATAGGGGCATAGATCTATTCTTCCTTTAAATTTTGATACCAAATATAATTTAATTGGCTTAGGTTTCGAGGAGAAAACAGGAGAATACGAAACGTCGATCGGTCAAGGTTTTTTATAGGTAAAATCGTTCTGAGCTGCAGTTGTCTCTATCGCACTCACATATTGATACCGCCCGGTTGCTAGAGCGCAGCGCGACGGCAATAGTTTCTTCAAATACCTATTTTTCAATTCCCGCGCAGCCCGTCTACGCTCTTAATTGTTATCTTTTAAAATAACAGTTTGAACTTTGAGTGAGATAAAATGTATTTCGTAAAACAATGGCTTCCAAAATACTTTATGTGCATAAAAACGTAAAATATGATTTAATGCAGTAGGAGAGAATCACTTTTAAAAGTTGTTTTGTGTATACATAATATTATTTGTATTCCTAACTATTATGTTGGTTGACTGCAGTTTTAACTTACCCCGCACCCATTTAATTTAAACTGATTACTCTAACTTAGTTGCAATTAAAAAAAAACTGGCCAAGTGCAAGTCGGACTTGCACACGAAGGGTTCCGTACCATGACTTCTTATAGGTTTTGCTGTAATCTATACGTGTTGAACTAATTTCTGTATTTTTTTTTTCAGAATTTTAGGCCAAGTAGTTTCGGAGATAAGGCCCCCCCCCCCCCTTATCTCCTCTTTAATTGTCGGACAGACATGGACATACGAGTGGTCCAATAAGGGTTTCGTTTTATCCTTTTAAGGTACGGAACCTTAAAAACACGTCCTAAAAATAAACAAAAGGTTTTGATCCGAAAAAACTTGATTATTAGGGCCAGAGGAAAAAGGACGCAATACAATCTCACTTCTATTATACTAATTATATACAGTGACGTGCCTAGTCACTGCCTAGGGGCCAACAATAGGGCAAGACTAAACAAGTTTGATTAGGCTTGCCCTGTTGTTGGCCAGTTGTTCAGATACCCTAACATCATGAAGAGTAAGCAGGTTATAATGATAAGCCATGGCTTTTGGGCTTGTATAAAGGTACCGTCATAAATGCAAAAGTTTGGAAGGATGGATTTTTGTGACGAATCATATGTGACGGATCTGGATGATATTTTCCACAGGGATATATTACCAGTCTGGAATAGCATACAAGGTGTCAACAAACAGTGCCGGGCTGCGGCTTGTTTGAATGAGATACCGGGGCCCCGGACACAAAGGGCTAAGAAGGAAAATGGGTTGTTTTTAGTCAGTAGAAATCTTACACTCCTATTTTGTGTACGCTGCCTAAACTATAAAAGTTAGAACCATAAAATGTTCTAATTAATTGAAGATCTTATAAATATCTACAAAAAAAATCGCAAAACAATATACCTATCTACGTCGAGAGAGGCACAACAACCATTTTTTTATCTAAAAAACTTGATTTTTTTTTTGGACTACATTTAAACGCATTTATTTTACTCATGCCATTAATCCTTATTAAAATAAATTATTTCATCACTAATTTCAGTTTATGTAGATCATATTTGGTCTTTGAATTATTTAAATTGGACGTTTGGTCACTTTGAAGTTATGGCGAAATTAAAATATTACGATTTCTGCCGCACGGCCCGTTGCGAAGTGAGCGTCACCAAGGTACATGCCAGGATATAAATCTGCCGCAGAAATTGTCTGACCTAGCTTTTTTAGCTAAATCTGTAGGTATTGTACTAATAACAAAGAGAGACAATTTGATTTTTTAAATGTTTGTTTACACACGTAATCGATAGACCATGGAAAAGGCGATAACTAAGCGAAAAACCCAAATTCTGCCGGAAGTCATTATTCCACGCGGACGAAGTCGCGGGCAAAAGCTAGTGTTAAATAAAATGGGATTCGCGGCAATAACAAATGTTTATTTACTGAGTAATATCATTAAAATCACCAATACAACCGTCTTAGTTCATAAAGGTATCAAGAATGCCGTTTACATCAAATAGTCACTCAAAATTCGAAGAATGTGACAGATCTTCCAACCCGCACTGGACCCGCGTGGTTGATTATAGCCCATCCCTCTCCTAGAGAGGAGGCCAAAGGACTTGCAGTGGGAACATTAGAGGCTGATGATGATGATGAATATCTCTGTTAATATCTAAGTACCTAGGACAAGGGACAAGGAGGACATGGGTTGTAAAACTATAAAATAAATCAATGACAGAAAGAACTAGTGCTTTTCAGCTTCGTTAAAGGTACCTCGTAGAAGAAGCGATAAAGCGGATAGAACCGATGTGGCATATCAACATGCCCGTCAATTTGTTTTTTTTTTTTTCGAAATCGCGGCCCACTATGAATGTGGTATGTATGGTTATAGGACATAAATAAAATAGATAAACAAAAAATGACCAGTAACACGGTACCCCAAAGTGTCACGTTACTGAGATATTTAAAGGTAAAGATCAACAAATGAGTACAACAACAATCCTTAAAAATAGACTTATTATGCGTATAGGCAGAGTACTATGACGTCCTGGCATCTAAAAATAACATCGGCCTGGTTTATTTCCACTGCATGATAAACAAGCTTTGTGTTATTAAAAAAAATAAACATAATATTTTTATCTCTACGCTTGCTGGGCACAATAATTATTGTGGCCTACATATCGTCGACCGTAGGTTCAATTGAGGGAAGGGACAAAATACAATTTTTCAGGAGAGGCCGACAAAGTTTTTTTTCGGACTAAATCGCCTATAACTTTTTTTCTTATTAACCTTTTTCGGGTCTGATTTCACACATAATCTTGTATTTTAGTCCGAGCTAATTTATTTAAATAAATGTGACACGTGTAGCTCTATCTACACGTGTAACATTTATTTAAATAAATTAGCTATCTAAGAAAATAGATGTCCCTTACAACAACGTATTTTGTTAGTAATGTCCCTTACTGACCAAGTATCTTGTAGTCTCGTCACTTACATTAAATTGACCTCTGCGTTGGATTCAATTTATAATGGTAATTCGTTGGTTGGGAAGACCCTTACCTTATTTCAAGTGGATTGGCGGCAATAATTACATCATTTCAAGTTCCTATATTGCATAGTTTTTCAGATACATTGTTATTATGGGGCTGATTCGAAATTTGGATCCAAAAATCATTAGGGTAAAGGACATTTTTCTTAAGCTAGATTTTTTTCATATACACCATTCGATAGAGCAAAAAATTCTGAACAAAACTGTATACTTAACTCATTTTGGGTATTTTGTCTCTTACCTCAACGGTCCCCTACGGTCCCTACGGTCGACGATATTAATAAACGTTGATAAAAGACCCGATTGGTATAGTAGGTGACATTGATACAATTACACTGACCGGTTGTTTCTGAACTTGCCCTATAAAAAGTGCCCTTGACATATCCGCACTTTTTTGTTTTGTTTTGTAGGAAATCATCAAATGACTCCTCCCGCTCTGGGCAGAGCGGTAGGGAGTGTCAGACTTCTACTGACTAAAACCACCCATGTTCCTTCTTAGCCCTTGTAACGAGGCCGCGGTATCTCTTTCGAACAACTCGCAGCCCCGACGTGAGACTGCTTATTTAACCTCCGGAACATTCAATCATCATAATTTTTTTGACCTTATCCCAACTCTCCATCTGCTATACTTTTACTCCCTGAACATTCTATGTACTAAGTCTATTATAATGCGGAGGCTGGATTTCTGCCCGCGTGATGGCAATAGGCTCGCCCCCTATAACGAGGGACTTAAACATAACTGACGAAATGTGGGTGTAGTAATAAATAAGCCTCTGCCAAACTCTTCGGGAATTACAGGTGTGATATTATATTATACTATAGCTTTTGCCAGCGGCTTCGCCCGCGTGAAAATCACGATTTTCCATACAAACTTTCATCCCCTATTTAACTCCCTTAGGGGTTGAATTTCAAAAAATCCTTCCTTATTCCTTGTCTACATTATAAGAGGAACCTCTGTCCGAAATTTCAGCTTTTTAGGTCCAAGGGTTTGGGCTGGGCGTTGATGAGTCAGTCAGTCAGTCAGGACTTCTCTTTTTATTTATGTATATAATATAGATATATATATAGATAGATTATAAATGCGAAAGTTTGGATATTTATATGAATGTCTGTTACTCAAGCACGCCCGAATGGCAAAATGGCTCACCCGTAGATCCCGTTTGTCATTATTTTGTAGATCTTAAACAGTCGTAACAGGTAGGCTGTGGCTCGAATGTCCGAAAACCAGTCTAACCAAAGCGTATCATTTACTTAGCCTTCATCTTATCGTGTGACCCCATACACCCAGTGTCTGAGCTTCTAAACCGCCTCAAGGGCTTCTAACACGGTTTGACGACCGCCATTTAGCGGCCAGGACCACCGGCTTATACGTGCTTTTACGACAATCAGGTGATTCAAGCCCGCAAAGTCCTAGCCAAACTGGAAACAACTTTCACAAAGTATGCTTCCCGTGGGAGTCCGACCCACGATCACCGGGTCACAAGGCAAATGCCTTACCCACTCGACCACCTACCTAGTACTTACTGGGTTAAAGGTAAACAAGCCAACGGCACGAACTAGTTAGTGGGCGGGGCTAAATGCATGCTATTTCATCCTACATCACGAGCGAAATGCATGGAGCGAAAGAGACACAACTAAAACGGGCGCGCGATTGTTTCTATGCAGACCTTTGGTAGTATGGATACCATGAAAAATCCATTGAATGTATCTGTTCAAAATAAAATTATTTTAATTCTTTAATAACTAATCTATGTCTGTATGGTTTCACTTTTTTCATTTTCGTACTATATACGTAACTTATTTACGCCCAAAGATGGTTAAAATTAGTGCTAAAATATGAAAGTTTCGACGCTCATAACTTCCAAACCAATATTTTTTTTCCAATTCTGCTTCCATACAGACCTAGATAATGATAAGACCAGTTGATACAATTTTTTATATTTTTTTTTTAATTTTGAACCTACACCGTCAAACAGAGGAGTAATCACCATACTACGTTTGTATGGAAGAATGACTGGCTTGTGCAACCTTAAGGAGGTCAGATAAGTAGTCGCTTTATGTAAAATACTGGTATTCAACTGCATCCCGTTATACTGAAGGCGACCCCAACAAAGTTGGGAAAACGTTAGGCATATGATGAATATCAATGTGAATGTAAGACTATCTAACTCAGTCTGCGTGTCAATGACTTTCAATGAAAGGTGAACATAGGCCATGTTTTGTCTTAAACATTGTAAACAAGCGGGCGGAGCATCAGTCAAGCGCGATTAAAAAAATCAGATACTTACAAAAATCTTTCTTGATAAAATGCTGCTGCATTTTCACCCAATTATCCAAAATATCAATGGCTTCTTCAATTCTTCCTTCCTTCTCCAAATTCACGTCCTTCCTGACATATTCCAGGGTGTCTGGGTGGAATGCCAGGAAATTATCTGTTAGCACTGAAACCATTTTAGACACGCACTTGGTAGGCAATCGGCAAACTGAATGAGATAACAAATCTTAAATGGTTTTATTTAAATGATGAAATCTTGTATTGTGGCACTTACAGACTAGTTTATTCTGTCAATCCGTTTTATAGATAAATCGTTTTTTTTATTGTTTTTTCAGACTTTGCCCCACACTATGAATCTATAAACACATTAACTCACATACACAAACAGCTAGACCCGAAAAAAATACATGTAGGCCATACAAAATATTTTATTTATTATGGTCTGTGTTGTGATCGAATACGCGGTACCAAGCGCAGCCGCCAATAGCTAAGTTACTGTGCCGTCAAATGCGCCATTTCTTATTTTTCTAAATTTATTTATTGTATGGTGCGTTATCACATCATTCATTAAAACATCAGCATAAATAATGTTCCCAATGCTGATGGCATTCTCTGTCAGAAGAAATAGACGTTATTAAGAAGATTTTGATATCGTATATTTACGCCATTAAAGTCTGACAACCAGTCTTACCAAAGGGGTATCGTATTACCAGTACCTACCAACTGGGTCGTGGAGTTCAGATAGGCAGTTCGTTTATGCAAAACCGTAGATAAGCTGCATCCAGTTAGACTGGATGCAAACCCTAACATAGTTGTGGAAAAGCATTCAAGCACTAGGGAAAAATATGCCTGTGATAAGTTTCACGAAATAGACACAAATAAAAGTATGGTTAATAGAATAAAATTAAATCTTTCCTTATAAAGAATATACCTCTATATAGAAATACGTAAGCAGCTAATTTTTTATTTTTATTAAAGCCTAGTGGTCATCTTTAAAACAATGCATCGTTTTTTTTTTCTACCCAAGCGTCAATTTAGGTACAACGATCCTACACCAAGTGCGTAGGGCACTTTACATATTAAAAACATTATACATACCACTGACGTATATTTATATTTTTTAATGAACTTGATTTACGACTCAGATAAATTAGCATTTTACTTCTTATATTATTTTATTATAACATTATTGACTAAGTGGAAATAACAGCAATTCTTGAATTTTGTTTTGCATAAATAACAGTTAAAATTATATCTATTAAAGGAGAAGCACGGGCTGCGGGTTGTTTGAAAGAGATACTGCGGCCTCGGACACAAAGGGCTAAGAAGGAACATGGGCGGTTTTTAGTCAGTAGAAGTCTGTCACTCCCTACCACTCCAATTAGAACGGGGGGAGTCATTTATTTTAATGATTTCCCACCTTAAAAAAAAGGCAGGTCTGCCCGCGAAATTCAAATGATTGTTTATTTAGTAACAGAATTATAATCGTTAAAATCATCAATCCGTTACATAATTTTAATCAATAGTTAATCCAAATTCATCCTGCAAAAACATAGACGTACAAAAGAAGTCGGAAACGATTGCATACATTCTTGGGCCCTGATGTAACGCGATGAAAATGGTAGGAGTTAATAGTTTCAGATTTATCAGTCCCTCACTGAAGATTCTGTCAGTTTTGACAATCTGAGAGCCGAGTTATTAGAGGTTTAGTAAAATGAGGTTATGTTACAATCATTATAAAAGAGCTGATTACTAAGTTCTCTAAGCACTAATGTATATTATGTTTAGTGGAGAATGTTTGAAAAGGCATAATAATAATATGATGAATGAATATCAAAGACTAGTTACTGTTACTGTTAGCCTGTGTCATCCCACTGCAGGGCAAAGGATTTCCAAATTTTGCGATCCAGGGCCAATGTGGACCACTGGTCGTTGGTTCTGTCAAGCTCGTCCAAAGCTCGTCCCACCATATCCTACGAGGTCTACCACGTCGCCTTCTGGCTGCGTCAGGGTTCCACAACGTGGTTGTTTTGGCCCACGCATCAAAGACTTGAATCCATAAAAAGATAACAGGAATGGATTTATCGAAAAGGAGCCCATAATAAATAAAAATCAGTTTTTAATGTAGTACATTGGTTTATTCGTTTTCTAATATTATTATAATGTCGTCTAGAAATTAAGCAGGTTGAAAAAGTTGATTGTGGTACCTGCCCCAGCTACGTTATATATTAACTTTAGAGTATGGTGCAAGCCACTGCCGAATCACTAACGGAATATTTTTTTTTTACGTCCAAGGGTCGTTGGCCTAGGGTATTACAAAGATTAGTTGATCCCACAATTCACACAGCGATCCGTAGTTTCTACAGCATCCAATTCAAGCCGTTGGCAAAATTCAAAAAACAATTCCAGATCAAACGTGTGAGGGATCTTCGGTGTCCAGTATGGAAGCAAGTGTCATACAAGGTAGGTAGGGTAGTTCCATACGACATATTGTGGTCAACATGTCGTATGGAACAGCTGTTGCGATTTAGCGCTTCTGAACTTTAGTCGGAAACAGTAAAGGGGTTTGAACTATTTTGTATGGTAGAAGGCAAATCGACCCACCGCCATTTTGTTTTTTTTTTAGAAATCATGGCCCACAGTGAAAATGGTATGTATGGGTCGAGGACACCTAGACGAATAAAAAATTACATGTCACATGGTACCCCAAAGTGTCACGTTAACGAGATATTAGCAGGTAAAGATCGTCATATTATTATGAGTACAATGACCACATCCCCAAAGGGGATTCATAGAACCGATGTGGCCTTGGGATTGGGATTCGAATGATGTGTTAAAATTTTTGTACATATTTTGTTTGTGCGTCAATCGTTCAAGTACTAAATTAATATACATAATATGGAAAAACTCAACTTACCTGACTGACGCAATGACTAATATGTTTATCACTCCTAATGTCAACGACTTTTGTTGAAACCCGCATTCTAATAAAAATAAGAAAAAAAAAAACACTGATAAAAAACAGACAGAACCATACCAAATATTTCGGAAAAGTCTCACCAACTGTGCGTTTATCACAGAAAATGTGCATGGATCAGTGATTTTTGGGTATAATATTTATATAATCCATTTTCCCTTCTTTTTTAAGACTTGCGTAGTACAGTGACGAAAAAGAAACGTCAATAAAGTGTGATATGGAGAGCGTGCGTTGGCCATAAGACAATAGGGGATCGGACATAAAAAAACTAATTAGTCCGTCAGATAGATTCCCAAAAATTATTGGACACGTATTTTTTCTTTTTTCACGTAAACAAAAAATGAAGACGATACAGTGCTTCGAAAACTCGTGTGACGTCATAATTATGATAGTACATTTTGTACCTACAAGTGACGTTTCAAGCCCCACTCCATGATCTTTGACGCGTTTTATCTTCGTCATTTTTTATTCATTTGATAAAATAAAAAACACGTATTCAATATTTTTCGATAATCTAACTTACGGACTAAACAGAATCATATTATTTTGACCCAGTCCGATCCCCTATTACGTCACAATTACATATTTGGGACGAGATTCGAATACTGAATACCCTCCTACAATAATATGTCCCTCGTTTAACCTAACACCCTATACACAGATTTATTTCTTTGGATTCTATGCAGACACTATTATTAAAGTCAAATTAGATGCAAAAGATTAGTCAGAGGTCAAAGAGATCGAAGTCATTAACGATATTATTAAGTTAAATGATGAATGAAAGAATTATTAAAATGACATTTATTGTTACAAGTGTCATGCACAATAAATGTTTGTTTAATCTTTTCAAGGTTACAAATAGGCATGTGTGGACCATTGACCACATCATCAAAATCAAAACATTTATTTGAAGTAGGCCAGTTACAGTCACTTTTGAGGAGCTCGTGGCGTAATAATAACTGCCACTCGGGTCAATCTTTAGGTTAAGCGGCGCTTGCCTAGGTTGGTCTGTGGATGGGTTACCGCCCATTTCATACCGAGTTTTCTCCGTGCCTTGGAAAGCACGTTAAGCTGTTGGTCCCGGCTGTCATATATAGATCTTTGGCAGTCGTTACAGGTAGTCAGTGACCTGGAAATCTGACAACCAGTCTTACCAAAGGGTATCGTATTACCCAGTATAAACTGGGTTGTGGAGGTCAGATAGGCAGTCGCTCCATGTAAAATACTGGTATTCAGCTGCATCCGGTTAGACTGGAAGCCGATCCCAACATAGTTGGGAAAAGGCTAGGCAGATGATGAGTTACAGGCACTTTTGAATAGTCAAACAAACACAAAATAAAAGAAGCTACAGTCTTGATCACAGGGTATAATAACTGTGAGTGTAATGTAGTTGCCCATTCCGTAGTGTAGATCTCTATGGAGAAGAACAGGTAAGAAACTCCATCCATCACCAAGTGAGGCCAAATAATCGACCAATAATAATAATAACCGTCGGGGCTGTGGTTTGTCGAAAGTTTAACGCGGCTCCGACACAAGGGCGAAGAAGGAACATGGGTTTGGTTTTTAGTCAGTAGAAGTCTGACACTCCCCTTCGCTCTGCCCAAGAGCGAGGGGGGTTATTCGATGATTTTCCACCCACCAAAAAAAAAAAAGGCCAAATAATGTAAGCCTCTCCATTACATGGCGAGGAGCAGTGGTAGCACAGTGCCGGTGGCCCCGACTTACGAACAGTAAGTCGTTGGTTCGAACCCAGGCAGGCACATTACTTTGTGTAATTATTTCATCATCGCTGCTCTCAAAACGGTGTAGGAAAACATCGTGAGGAAACAAGCATGTCTTAGAACCAAAATATTCGAAGACATGTGACATCTAACAACCCGCACTGGGCCCACTTGGTGGATGGCACATCCCTCTCCTAGGGGAGGGTTGAGGCCCTGCAGTGGGACCATTATAGGCTGATGATGATTACATGGAGATGCATGCTCAGGATAACCTGAATCACTTATTATCTGACTAACTTGACAATAGTCAAACAATTCAATAATAAACAAAGACTGTGTCGCTTGTGCAATCACAATTGTTCTGGCTTTCATTTCTTGTTAATTCTTAAAATGTTTTATAAATTGCATCACTACTAGTGAGCTAAGTTAATTTAACTTGAACTGGTATAGCAAAAAGTTAACTATCATCACATAATTAAAACAGATAATTATCTAATATTATATGTTTTGTTATGATAATAAATTGCAGCATGATTATAATTTATTACTTTAAGTGAGTAATAAAAGGTATTGAATTGA
Organism: Diarsia dahlii; assembly: GCA_949775195.1. Classification (NCBI taxonomy): domain Eukaryota; kingdom Metazoa; phylum Arthropoda; class Insecta; order Lepidoptera; family Noctuidae; genus Diarsia; species Diarsia dahlii. Next base: position 3,712,398 of record OX459210.1, on the reverse strand, counting down.
ATTGTTTGACTATAAATTATATGACATGCTGGCCTTGAGTACGACATCGACACGATTCGAATGTCTTAAGGCGCAGATAAGAGGGACACCGTAAAAACGACCTGTTTTTCGTTGCAGTGTTAGCCGTATTGCTACTTATTTCAATTCCAAAAAAAATACAGTGTATAGTCAAATGTATAGGTAAAAGACCTATGCAAAAATATTTTCTAAAATTAATCAAGAACCTCGAAAAAAAAAATCACAAAATCACAAAAAAATCACACGAAAAAACTTTTTCGTTTCGAAATGCTCAATATTTTGAGCGATAACTGTTATTTTTTTTTTACTATCAGAAAGGAAATTTAACCAACTAAAGACATATGTAAAAATATTTTAACATTACAGCGTATTTTTTTTTTTTATAAATTAAATCTGAGAACTATAGTTCATATTGGCAGTCACGAGAATCAAACGCGGGATGCATTTGATTCTCGTTTTCAACCTTATTTGTTTAGACGATGAGTTAAACGCGCGCTCAAGGACGCGGGCAGTTAATGTCGCCTTAAGTGCATGTTTACGTACGCGCGACGCGACGCGCGGCGCGACCTGCGACGCGACGAGCGGCGCGTCGTGCGATTCTTGTGTTTACGGACACGCGATGCGTGCAGCGGCAGATATCATCGCACGCGCAAACACAAACGTATGGCAATGTACTACGCTGTTCATACAGACGCGGGGCGGTGCCCGCGGCGGCGCCCGCGGCGACGGCCGCCGCGATTATCGCGGCGACTTTTCAAGCGGGTAGCAAAGCACGCGGCGTTCTCAATCAAACCGACTAGTTTTAGGTATTGCTGATAAAGTAGTGTTTTTGGGGTCGCTGATTACAAAAATGAGAATGAAAATCCAAGATGGCGCCGACGAAAATTTTTGGTTTTTCCGTCATGGGTGTGGTTTTCATTGTTTTTGGGGTCGCTGATTACGAAAATGAGCTCAAAATTAAAATCCAAGATGGCGGCCAAAGAAATTTTTGGTTTTTCCGTCATGGGTGTCGTTTTCATGGTTTTTGGGGTCGCTGATTGCGAAAATGAGCTCAAAATTAAAATCTAAGATAGCGGCTAGGAAAATTTTAGGTTTTTCCGTCATGGGTGTCGTTTTCATGGTTTTTGGGGTCGCTGATTACGAAAATGAGGTCAAATAGAAAATCCAAGATGGCAGCCAGGAAAATTTTTGGTTTTTCCGTCATGGGTGTCGTTTTCATGGTCTCAAAATGAAAATCCAAGATGGCGGCTAGGAAAATTTTAGGTTTTTCCGTCATGGGTGTCGGTTTCATGTTTTTTGGAGTCGCTGATTACGAAAATGAGGTCAAATAAAAAATCCAAGATGGCAGCCAGGAATTTTTTTGGTTTTTACGTCATAGGTGTGGTTTTCAAGGGTTTTCGGGGTCGCTGATTATGAAAATGAATTCAAAATGAAAATCCAAGATGGCGCCAAGGAAATTTTTGGTTTTTCCGTCATGGGTGTCGTTTTCATGGTTTTTGGGGTCGCTGATTGCGAAAATGAGCTCAAAATTAAAATCCAAGATGGCGGCCAGGAAAATTTTAGGTTTTTCCGTCATGGGTGTCGTTTTCGTGGTTTTTGGGGTCGCTGATTACGAAAATGAGGTCAAAATGAAAATCCAAGATGGCAACCATGAAAATTTTTGGTTTTTCCGTCATGGGTGTGGTTTTCATGGTTTTTGGGGTCGCTGATTGCGAAAATGAGCTCAAAATTAAAATCCAAGATGGCGGCCAGGAAAATTTTAGTTTTTACGTCATGGGTGTCGTTTTCATGGTTTTTGGGGTCGCTGATTACGAAAATGAGGTCAAAATGAAAATCCAAGATGGCGGCCATGGAAATTTTTGGTTTTTCCGTCATGGGTGTGGTTTTCATGGTTTTTGGGGTCGCTGATTACGAAAATAAGCTCAAAATTAAAATCCAAGATGGCGGCCAGGAAAACTTTAGTTTTTCCGTCATGGGTGTCGTTTTCATGGTTTTTGGGGTCGCTGATTACGAAAATAAGCTCAAAATTAAAATCCAAGATGGCGGCCAGGAAAATTTTAGTTTTTACGTCATGGGTGTCGTTTTCATGGTTTTGGGGTCGCTGATTACGAAAATGAGGTCAAATTGAAAATCAAAGATGGCAGCCAGGAAAATTTTTGGTTTTTCCGTCATGGGTGTCGTTTTCATGGTCTCAAAATGAAAATCCAAGATGGCGGCCAAAAAAATTTTTGGTTTTTCCGTCATGGGTGTGGTTTTCATGGTTTTTGGGGTCGCAGATTACGAAAAAAATGAGCTCAAAATTAAAATCTAAGATGGCGGCTAGGAAAATTTTAGGTTTTTCCGTCATTCTTGTAATCAGCTCATTTTTTCAATCAGCGACTCCGAAAACCATGAAAACGACACCCATGACAGAAAAACCTAAAATTTTCCTAGCCGCCATCTTGGATTTTAATTTTGAGCTCATTTTTGTAATCAGCGCCCCCAAAAACCCTTGAAAACCACACCCATGACGGAAAAACCAAAAAAATTCCTGGCTGCCATCTTGGATTTTCTATTTGACCTCATTTTCGTAATCAGCGACTCCAAAAAACATGAAACCGACACCCATGACGGAAAAACCTAAAATTTTCCTAGCCGCCATCTTGGATTTTAATTTTGAGCTCATTTTCGCAATCAGCGACCCCAAAAACCATGAAAACGACACCCATGACGGAAAAACCAAAAATTTCTTTGGCCGCCATCTTGGATTTTAATTTTGAGCTCATTTTCGTAATCAGCGACCCCAAAAACAATGAAAACCACAAACATGACGGAAAAACCAAAAATTTCCATGGCCGCCATCATGGATGTTCATTTTGACCTCATTTTCGTATTCAGCGACCCCAAAAACCATGAAAACCACACCCATGACGGAAAAACCAAAAAAATTCCTGGCCGCCATCTTGGTCTTCATTTTGACCTCATTTTTGTAATCAGCGACCCCGAAAACCATATTTTTTATTTTTATTTTACTTTATTGGGACATAAAACAGTTACACATTACATTTAAGTATTACACATATCTTATGAACTAGGTAAACATGTAACCCACAAAAATGCCCGCGAAATAATGGTACAGGTAAAATTTAGTTTAATGCGTGCGGAGTAGGATGTACACGTACTCATAACTCTTAAACTCATTACTTATTAGTTACATAACAAAAAATAATAACTATAATGTTCACTGTAAAAATTCAATAGCCATCTTTTTGAACCTAAAGTGCGTAAGTGCGAAAATATCTAAATCTATGAATTGTGTGTTCTAAATATCTACAATGCGTCGGAGAGGCGCCCGTGCACCGGCGTGAGTTCTGCACCTTGCGGTGTGGAATAGCCGGGGCACGCGCGCCTCTCGACGCATCACTGTTCTAGGTACAATATAACATAGGTTATTCGTAATTTCTGGACAGTCGAACCGGTTATTACATAGACCATGAAGCATCATGACCATCAGTAGGCTGCGCCTTGACTCCAAGCTTTGAAGTTTGTACCGTATTAATAATTGAGTGTATGGCAGTTTAGACTTAGTACATCTGTAGTGCATAGCACGTAAATATTTTTTTTGAACCATTTCCATTCTTTTTATATAAATATCAAAAATAGGACTCCAAACGGGTACTGCGAATTCCAATTGAGAACGGACCAAAGCTTTATATAAAATTAAAAACGTAGACGGTTTTTTAAAGTCTTTTGAAGAACGCATGACGAAACCAAACATACGATACGCCCTATTTATAATGTTATCAATGTGAAGATTGAAGTGCAATTTAGAGTCCATTGCAACACCGAGATCTCGGATATTGTCAACTTTCTGCAGAGAAATGCCGTGTAGACTATAATCAAACTTTATAATGTTTTTGTTTTTTGTGAAAGTGATTGCATTGCATTTAGGTAAACTTAGCTGGAGTTTGTTATCTGAACAGTATTGAGTGAGTCTATCAAGGTCCTCCTGCAGCAGCAGACAATCTTGTCTGCCTTTGCACGACTTGTAAATTTTGATGTCATCGGCATATATACATTAGAAATCGAGAATGAATGAAGCATTTATTGATGTCGTTTATGAACAAAATAAAGAGTAAGGGCCCCAAAATTGAGCCCTGGGGTACCCCAGAGGTGACAATGATTGAACTTGATTGAAAACCATTAATGACTATCCTTTGCGATCTATTGTATATGTATGCCATGAACCATCGTAATAAATTGCCACGGATGCCGTTGTAAGCAATTTTATCTAGGAGCAGTTTATGGTCCACCTTGTCAAAAGCCTTCCGAAAGTCCGTGTACACGGCGTCAACCTGAACTTGTTCATCCATGCTTTTGAATAAAAAGTCTGTGAACAACATGAGATTGGTGTTCGTCGAACGTCGTTTAACAAACCCATGCTGCTCACAGACAATGAGGCTGTGAATGTGTGAGTATACTTCGCCGTGTACAAGACTCTCGAAAAGCTTCGACAAGGCGGACAGTATGGAGATAGGACGATAATTTTGTATGTTCTTTTTGTCGCCACTCTTGAACACCGGTGTGATATGCGCCCGCTTCCAAATATCGGGAAAGGTGCCTTCTCGTAAACATTTATTAAATATAATATGAAGTGGTATTACAATCGTGTCAGCGGTCTTCTTTATGAATATTGGTGGCAGACTATCGGGACCAGGACCTTTATTTATGTCTAATTGTGTTATCGCTTTATGCACAACATCTACTGGCAAATAGATATCAGAGATGCAGGGTGAATTATCCGCATAAGTATTAGGTGGCTGCCACATCGCGGGGTTAAGATTCGTGGGTTCATAAACAGAGGTGAAAAAAGTGGAGAACATGTTACATATATCAGTTGGATTATTTGAGCTAAGATTCTCTAGGAACATATTTGCAGGAATCTCCGCCCTGCCCTTCCTGTTTGAAATGTAAGTCCAAAAATGTTTAATGCTAAGCGGAATACTATCTTCAACCGATTTCATGTATCTATCAAAACATTTATCACATTCAGCTTTAAAACGTTTACGATGAGTAGAAAAACTTTCATAGTCAAAGGTATTTCCGTACGTTTTCCATTTTAGCCAAGCTTTTTCTTTATTTTTGAAAATACGTATGAGCGAAGGAGAAAACCACAGAGGAAATCGTGAATTTCTGAGACGCGTTAGCGGAATATGCTTTTTAATTATACTATAGATTTGATCGTTAAATGCATTAACGGATTGTTCAGCAGAAAGGTCATAAAACAGTTGATTCCAGTTCAATGTACTTAACTCTTTATTGATTATGTCATAGTTAGTTTTGAAAAAATTGTGTCTTGTAGTTAAGTGACGTTTCATTGGCATAATTTTCATATCAAGTGATGTTAATATCGAGAAAGGCGGGTGGTGAACATCAAGCGGCAACAATAGTGTACATGTTTTAGACTCACAGTCAACGTTAGACATAAACAAGTCCAGTATACGCCCCAAGTTATTCCTGAGTGTGTTATATTGGAAAATATTAGTTAACGAAATAAAGTCGCATAAGTGACAGCACAAATTGTCAGTAGGTTGTGGAACAACATAATGACATCCACTCCGATCCAGCCAGTTAACGCCTGGTAAATTGTAATCGCCTGTTATAAGAATGTGTCAGTATTAGTGTCATTAATTATATCCAGTAATGTATTTAAGTGTGATGTATACAAGCCCTCCGGTGAACGCGGCGGTATGTAGGATGCACTTATGATGTGGCGCTTTGCAGGGTGTGACCCCGGCAACTGCACCAAGACGTGTTCGATATCAGCGTGTGTGGGGCGCGTCAAAATACTAGTTGGTCGTAATGTACGTAAGACGGCTATCAACACCCCGCCACCATCACGCTTTCCCGTGGTGCAGCGGTCGCGGTCGCATCGGAATACTAAATATCGGTCATCTATAAACTCACCGTCAGATATGTTAGGTATAAGCCAAGTCTCTGTAAGAATGATTACGTCATAGGAAAAAGACAAAATATTCATAAATAAAGTATGTAGCTTGGTCCGCAACCCTCGACAGTTTTGATAATAAACTGTTAAATTATATTTATCCATTGGAATCGAACAAGATGTAAAAAACGCTACCTAAACAAAGCCTGGAGTCAAGTTCAGCCACAGTTGTTGACCTAAGCAATATAAGATTTTTAACACGAAAACAGTAAGGACATAATATAATAAATGTTAACAAAAATTGCAAACAAATCATGTGATAATGTAGGTAAGTACCTAGATAATTTTATGGTTCTACCTATTTTATAGTAAAAGTGAATATAAAAGCCATACGAAAACATGAATGTTGAGTTAACACGTACTAAACGAAATAAATGTTACAATTATTTAGATACGTGAGGGTAAACGTAAAATAAATCGCGCGCGCACTGGCAGTAACTGCGTAAACAACTCGAAGTAATGTATGCGCCAGAGAGCACAAACTATGTGGTAAACAGAGTGACAAGTTATAACTACAAGTTATGAAAAATGAAGGAGACTGTACTTTAACGTAAATGTTATTGCACTTATTTGGAACTTTGAACAGATGCTTTATTATAGGGTTTAATTTTGGATAAATCGTTTTCAGAACGGATTGTGAAAGCCGCTTCGGGGACGTCAGCGCGAACAAGTATAACACCATGTTTAATCCAAACAAATCGATGTCCATTTTGTTTTGCAATCTCCTTGGTTTGGCGAAATAATTTCTTGTTCTGCAGTGTGAGATGCTCGTTTATATATATTTTTTGTGGATTGCCACTCAATTGTAGATCTTCAGATGTAATTCCCTTTTTGAGGCGGGCTGCCGCAATGAAGTTATCACGTAGTATTTGGTTTGACAATTTAACCACTATATTTCTTGGCCGTACGGATTTTGGATTCATTAGAGGAACACGGTGAATAGCAATGACGTCACGAGACGATAACGGTTGTGTGATTAAAATGGATACACTTTCAAGTATCGACAATAGATTTTCACCGCGCTTCTCAGGTAGATTACTTATCTCAATATTGCAGTTACGGGATTTTTGTTCTGCGGTTTCTAACTTTGCTTCTAGAGTAGCAATTCGTTGTTGAACTGCCAGGGGACAGGAAACTTTTTCCTCGAGCTTCAATAATCGGGAGGCAAATTCCTTCGACTTCTCTTCCAGAACATCATATTTGTCACTGATAAACTTGATGGATGACTTCACACCCTCAAATTCAGATAAAAGTATTGAGAATTTTTCTTCCTGTTTTATTAGACAAGTCTCGAACATGGATTTAATATTGGCTTGAAAAACTTTTAGTTCGTCACGCCAGTCTGGGTCCGTTTTACAAGACATCCCTTGGCGAAATGTGACGTAAGGAGGAGGCGACTCCTTCTCTATTAGGGAACCATCAACACTCATCACACCAGATGGATCGTCGACGTCACTGATGTGTTTGTATGTGCTGTTAATAGCGTTCATGTTTCAGTCCACGACACTACTTTGTGACAATAGGTACAGGTGAATAGCACGAGCACAAAACTGTCTTATTGATAACACCGATGAGTTCTAGTTAATCACACACGCACTGTTTCGCGCACTAAGTTATTATCGCTTTGAGTTGAGACGAGACGACCGGTTTACTCCGGCGCGCACGACGGAATGATATATACGACTTACGACACCCATGATGGAAAAACTAAAATTTTTTTCGGCGCCGTGTTAGATTTTCATTTTGAACTCATTTTCATAATCAGCGACCCCGAAAACCATGAATCAGAAACAAAGTTCCGTCGCGGGTATCGCTTCATCGAGAATTGCCGCTGCGTGCGTCGCCGCGATAATCGCCGCGGGCGCCGCCGCGATAATCGTCGCGGGCGCCGCCGCGGGCACCGCCTCAAATTCAAACAATCGCGTATAAAATCGCTTCTCCGTGAACGCACTCATACACCGCCATATGTTTGAATTTAATCGCCAATCGCGTCGCGCGTCGCGTCGCGCGTACGTAAACACGCACTAAGGTCTCAAATAAAATTGAAAATCATACTTTCCCATTTATGACACACACAGCTTTACAGGTTCTTGTAGATTTTGATATTTGTATATTTTATGAAAGGTAGCTTTACAGCTGACATTAGCTTAAAGATGTTCATAAGGTACTGTTTCCATAAATGTACATGTGTATGTGTATAGAAAAAAAATAACTTCCGAAAAATCACTAAAAGTCTCAAATAATTTGACTTTTGGACGTCGTCAGTTGCAAAAAAGTCACAAACTTCCGAATTTTATTTGTCACTTATATCCCTTGACTTGTTGTTATGTAGGCATCGATAGTAAAAGAAACACAGTCAGTGATACATTTATAATATTACAATTATTTGGTTTCACATAATGATTACATACTTAAAAATACCTCTTCCATTTACTCTATCTACACTAAGTGAATTTCACCAACACGATAAGCATTGTATTGTTTTCCTAATGAGACATTTCAATTTAGCAATAAAACAGAATCCCGATCAACACTAATATAATAAAATTGTATTTCAAACGACAATCAATTCTTAGTGGATAGTATGAGTAACAATATGTAGGTACTATTAAAAAGGAGCTTTTGCCCGCGACTTCGCCCGCGTGAAAATGGCGATTTTCCATACAAGCATTCATCATTCCCCCATATTTTTTAAAGTTTGACACATTGTAATGACTTAATGTGATGGCGCAGGTACATACACGAGCACCAATAACTTTACAATAATTATGTTAAACGCAATTGAACCCTTAATTTTGTTCCAATATCAGTTTTAATAACAATTTATTATTAGCTAGCATAACAGCAACGATTTAACAAAAAAAAAACTAATTAGCACCAAGTCCACATAATTTACAATTGTTATTTAATAACCGCATGCCGGCGCAAAGACCTTCGACACTCAAAACCGCTTGCCGGCCCACGCGATGACGTAACGCCACGCGCCAGATGGCACGCACTTATGTAAACATTTTTTTGCTTACGCGTCGTTGGCGTTCGTAATCTCAAGTTATGTTTTTGTTAGAGCATATTAATGGTCCTTTCGGTTCGTGTTAAGTGTTTGTTGAAATTTCGTATCAAATTTATTATATGCATTGGTAAACATTGAATAGGGTTGACAAAAACCATTTTGTGAACTTTAAAAAATATTATTTCGAAAAGTAAATCGATACCATATATATTTTATGGCTTTTATTGGTGGAAGGGTTCTATCTTCATACGAAAAAAAAAATACAAACACACCTCATAGTAAAATAATATTTATTTAATATTATTTTACTATGAGGGGAGCTTGTATTTTTTTTACGGTTCATTTAAAAAAAAAATTAAAAAATATTACGACTATATAAAGTTTCACGAAACTTAAAAATATAGTTACTATCTGAAAGTTACATTCATAGAGGAATTTATGCGTAAATATTACGAAACATAAAACAAACACAACAAACACACAATATAAAACAAAACACTCCGACAAAAGTCACGTGACACAAGTACACGGCACCGAAAATCACACAGAATTTGAAATATACTTACCTCTGGGTAAAACCCCGTTGCACACACGTTACCTATATTATAATTAACCAAATAAATCCGTAATTTACTCAAAAATACTCACAAAAATAGCAAAATTTTGCAAAAATACAATGATGTTGTTGTTGTTGTTACGTCAATCGTCAAAATGTCGTCGGACTGACTTTGACAATTAATTTCTTAACCACAGACACATATAAGATGGCCAGTGTTGCATTTTTTTAAGGCGGATATTCTCGATAGTTCAAGTAGAAAAGAGAAACCGATCCTACACACAGAGGAATAGAGGCTACAAGCAATATTGTGACGACGCGGTTTTAGGGACCAAATATGGTCCCTGTGCCGGCAACGGAAAAAATTTAGGGACCAATTTTGGGTGCTGCGCCGGCAAGAGGAACTCTTAAATTAATCAACACTCAACGCCCTAAAAGACCCAGGCATGCCAACATAATGTTCGTTGAACTTATCCGATTTCCTGCAAGATTCGTTTGTATTCGCATTGCACATCTCGTGCATGTAGTCCAAAAACTCGGTGGAGCTGAGGGTCTTTAGCCAAGCTTCTGTAAAGAGAGTTTAAGATAATTAATTAAACATAATATGTAATAAATATACGTACAATTTATTAGTAGTATATAAGTACGAGCTATGAACGCCTCATGAACTACCAACTTCTGTCATCCGGATACGAACTTCTGTTTCTAAGAAAAACCGTACTCATTTTATGATTGATTGGGGTCGAGAATCATTATACCTTCTTGAATTTAAGAAAAATGCAATTGCAAAACAACTACAGTCTGTCTATAAAGTCATGAAAATAAATGAGGGCGCTGCGGTCGTGCTGAGTCGTGCACATAGCAACCCTGTATAGTGTGACTAAAATGGTTTTGATACTAGCACATTATTTTGTACTAGAAGCAAACCTGGTTTTAATTAAAATCTGTTATCTTATTTAAAAAAAATACAGAAACCATAAACAAAGATGCGACCTTCATTTTAAATGATAATACCAGCCTATTACTGTCCCACTGCTGGGCAAAGGCCTCTTCTCAACAGAGACGGCACGAGCACTGATCACCACGCATGCTCAAGACGGGTTGGCGATTTCAGACTTATAATAATTATAAGTCCAGGTTTCCTCACGATGTTTTCCTTCCGACCTTCATTGAAATAAAAATGAGTAAATAAAAGAAAAATGTTCGTACATATTTTTTATTAATGTTATATTTTAACTTTTGTACCACTGTATGCCCATTTTCTTTTGCCCGTTTTGCTGCAATATGTTGTTCGATTAGAGCCTTTCTGTTATTTTGATCTTCTTGTAAGAAAATCCAATCGATTTCAAAATTTTACGCAGGACTTCTAAGCTACATTTAAAATCCAGATCTGTTTTAGCGAAATTGTATGTTGAAGTCATCCATTTCTTTCTTAGGACGGCCTGATCTGTGTTTGCCTTCATCTGCAATACGCCTCACTGTACTCTCAGATTTTCCTGAAAGAAAGATTTAAAAAAAGATGTAATATCTAACAGAAAATACATAGCACTGTTTTTATTTCAAACATGTTAAAACTTATTCATATTTAAAATCACCGGTAAATTTGATTACCCAAAAGTATCAAAAGTTAACGTCGCACTACAATATGAGCTACTTACATTTGCAATCTAACCTATAAATGCGCAATGTAAACAATGCTTATTTTAGTCTTAAAATCGTATATTTAGTAAATTTGTGACTTCTGGTAGATAAAAAACAAACAATAACACGATTACATACCTGTTATAGCTGCTGTTCGAGTATAAATATCATCCAAATTTGATAAAATTTGGTCAGCTTGGTGTTCTAACAAACATCGCTGATATACTTTGAAATAATTTCCCGAGCTCCACTCCTATTTGTTTTCCTCATATTTAACACGTTTTTTCGAAGTTTTGTCGACGTAGATTTGAAAAACATTAAAAAATGCAAAAGATATCAAGATAAATAGCAAGTTGATGACAGCCGATGACATTTGATGTACCATGATTTAGTGTTGCCTTACTTTTGAATAATGTTAGTTCCTCAAACATTAATTTCATGACTTTATAGACAAGCTGTACTTGTATTATAGTTATGTCATAAGTTAGCCGTAAGCTTGCGAAGGACTCTACACCGGTATCTATAAACAAGTCATAGTGATTACTTGAGTAAATATCATTATTTAAGATACGAGTTTTTCTGAGTAGTTTAGTAATTCTTTGATGTTAGAACTATCACAGGTTATGTTAACTCAAATTAACATGTTTGTCTATTTTAATTGGTGATAGATGTAATATTTTATCTGTGGTATGTATCGAGCCTGCTGATTGCTTGCAACATTGGTATAATCTATTTTCATTGTATAATCTGTGGTCCGGAAGAATCATTCACTGTCAAGGGTTCCGTTTCCGGAGTCAGTCGTAAAAATGTCGTCATCTTGAGACCGGGGGATTCGGTCGCTCATGGAGTAACAAAGTCAAATAAAATCAGTGTAATTGGTTGTGAGAAAATTCATCATGTTATAGTATAAGTGCCAAGTAAAGGAGTTGTTCAAAATCATCATCACTTTCATTTACCGCCACCAATGTGTGAGAATCACCTCCAGTTACGATTCGAACCCGCCGGCTGGAGTGAACGTTCAAATCCCGCACATTATTTTGGTGGCCCATGAGGGGAAACAACACGCAAGCCACGTGTAGGAGACGCGTGGACAAGCGTCAAGTCATCAATTCATCAGTTATTCATCATCACATCGCGGGGAGCATCCCGGGTATACCTACTCAACAAGTCGGGACTCGTCAACGGACCAGATAGGGCGTCGCCGTGCGTGCCGTGGCAGTCTGCATTCAAGTCAAGATTACGGAAGTGTCAGTGCCGTGTAAAAAGTCAATTTCGGGGTGAAAGTGTTCGGCTGAAAACAAAGTTCATCAAACAATATCATATTTCTAAGAAAATCATAAGGCGCCATCTTGTGGACATTCTTGGTGTCGAAGTTTGGTTGGTCAACTTGGATTGTTAGCCAACCTACCGGATATTGGTGCGGTTGGCAGTTTTGCTGCGTGAGCAGAGCTCAATTATCTCAATCAATCAGCGTTCCGGACGAACTTCAGTGTGCCGTGCTATTGGACAATAGTTAATCGTTCAAATAGGTTAATTTATGGTTAATAATTCACTCATTCAAATAGGTCTCTCATTCATTTTAGGAATTGTCAAACTCAAAGTTGTCAATGTCAAGTTATTCAATCTGTCATTTCAGTGATCTATCATTGTAATCAATAATTATTTGTTTACTAGTTCAATCAAGGTTGGTAAAGCGTCATAATGGCTAGTAAACCGGTTAAAATTCAATTCAAATCAAAGCATCGTATGCTTCTCGATTTTGGTAACACAATAATGGACAGTGAATCCACTATTGCAGCCTCAGTTGCCAAACGGCACTTTGATAAATATTATACATTGTTCATAGACGCCTACGAGGCGTTGGTGGGAATGGAGGAATGCTCAAGTGAGGAACTTAGTGAATACAATGCTCAGTTCTCAGAGGTCAACAAGCTTCTCATTAAATTGGAGCAGAAGCTGTGTGTCGAGGTAAGTTCTCTGGGGAAAGAGACTGCCCCAGGTGTATCAAAGGAAAGTCAGGTAAGGGCTAGATTACCATTTATTGAGATTCCCAAATTCAGTGGCAAGATGGTCGATTGGGTCCCATTTTTCGATCTCTTCCAATCATTGGTTCACGAACGTCAAAACATGTCAGATGCAGAAAAGCATTATTATCTCAGAGCGTCACTCGAGGGCGAAGCACTCTCTATCATCAGACAGCTGCCAATGGATGAGAGTAATTATGAGGTGGCTCTCACTTTGCTCAAAGCTAGATATCAGAATCACCGTTTGCTTCTAGACACATATCTAGACAGAATCATCAATTTACCGGTCATTCAACCAAATCATTCACTCCGTTCAGACTTCTTTGATCCGCTCAGGGAATCTATTCAGGCCTTAGAGGGACTAAAGGTGCCAATCAAGGAATGGTCATATTTCATATTGTATCTCATGTTACAGAAATTACCGGTGAGGATCCGATCCTTGTTCGAGGAGCGGTATGGTAAATCTAGGGATGATTTACCTACCCTTGAGCAGCTCATTGAACTGCTGGATGAGCAGTGTCGCTTGTTTCAAGCTGTCAGCGAGCCGTCCTGGGTCAGGGCACCCAGGCCATCAACTTCACATCGTGGACGACCATTGCCTGGAAGGGGTGCTCCAGTCACGTTACACTCAAAAAGGATGTCTTCATCAGCGCCGCGGAAGATGGAATCACCACGTCAATCATATCAGGTGACTTCAATTACATGTTCATATTGCGATCAATCGGATCATACGCTGTACAAATGTGACTCATTCAGACACCTGGCTCCCAGTCAGCGGAAGTCATGGGCAAGGAAATCCGGTCATTGTTTTAAGTGCTTGCGGAAGCACTATGCTAAAGAATGTCAACATCCAAACTGGTGTTACCATTGTGGTTCAAAGGAACATAATTCACTCATCTGTCTAGAACCCAAGGGGTCAGGGAAGGAACGAGCAGACACTCAGGCTGTAGCAGCATCTGAGCCATCTCAAGTAAATCAAGGTGGCAGGTCATCACCACCTCGGGCAGTCAACACGAGTAGCAATGAATATCAGCCCATTGCCCATCAACAGTTCCGGCCACGAGTTGGTGAGAGAGCTGCTCAGGCACAGACACAATTCAATGAACTACGATATGGGTTAAGGACGAGCCCAGACTTGGAATGAGACAAGTCAACTGTTGGTGCTATTGAGCGTCCATTACCTAAAACCATCTGTCCAACTGCAGTGGTAGGTATCAAAGGGAGGGATGGACGTTATTATAAGGCTAGAGCTTTATTAGACACAGGGGCAAGTGTCTCAGCTGTCACACAATCATTGGTAAATAAATTGGAATTGCACCAACAGTCTAATAGCATTGAGATATATGGAGTAGGACATCAGAAGGTTGATTTACCTGGTACATTATCAAAATTAGTTATCAAACCGATAGGTAAGGTAGTACCTATCATCAGTACAGAAGCTATAGTCATGTATACTATCTCTGCAGCGATTCCTTCATATCATATCTGCTGTAGGCATTTAATTGACAATAATAATATCATCTTGGCAGATCAGAACTTCGACCAATCACAGGAAGTTGATCTCATACTTGGTACGGATGTATTAAATTATGTATTCGATGGTTCTAAGATTTCATTAAATATTCCAGGACTATTCGCATATGGGACTTGCTTTGGTCATGTGATCATGGGATCATTTATCGACTCAATGAGTGACATCTCACCGAGAGGATGTACATCAGTTCAAAACTACGGGCTTCTAGCATCCAGACTCGAGGAGGTTCTCGAGAAGTTTTGGAAGATAGAGGAGCCGCCGTCAAAACCCGCTCTACATCCAGATCACGTAGAATGCGAAAGGTTGTATCAATCTACTACTAAACGTATGCCAGATGGTAAATACATGGTCCGTTTACCATTGTTATCAACAAGGCCAAGCCTCGGGGAGTCAAAAGCTTTGGCTATTCAACGTCTCAAAGCATTAGAGAAGAAAATGGATAGGAATCCAGATTTCGCGAAGAAATATAAGGAATTCATGAAAGAGTATGAAACTCTAGGTCATATGTCTGAGTCAGACTTTCAATTCAACTCAGAGCACTATGTCATACCTCATCATGGAATATTCAAGAAAGGCTCCGATAAACTAAGGGTAGTTTTCGATGGTAGTGGTAAAAGTTCATCAGGGAAATCACTCAATCAATGTCTTCATACGGGACCGCCACTTCAGAACGATATTACAAAGATATTATTGAATTTCAGACGTCACCAAATAGTCTTCACTACAGACATCCGGATGATGTTCAGAATGACGTGGATACATCCTGAGGACAGGCAATATCAGCTCATACTGTGGAGAGCTGACCCGTCAGAAGAGATCAAGGTATATGAACTCAATACCAATACTTATGGACTAAGGTCAAGTCCCTTCATTTCAATCAGAACATTACTTCAATTAGCAGATGACTGGGAGGTCAATCACCCCGCTTCAAGGGCTTCAGATATAATTAGGAAAAACATATTTGTTGATGATATCTTAACAGGAACAGATTCAATATCAGAAGCTCAAGAATTAAAATCAGAACTCATTCAACTCATGGATAGCGCAGGCTATGAACTCAGGAAATGGTCTTCTAACTGTAAGGAGCTATTAGAAGATCTGCCATAAGATCATTGTGAGCAACCTCGTCAATTCGATAATGAAGATAAGAGCTTCATCAAGGTCCTGGGGATTCAATGGGACCCGGTTTCAGATTCATTTTCATATCAAATCAATATACCTACAGGTCAAGCTACAACTAAGAGGAGTATACTCAGTACAATAGCAAGATTGTATGATCCATGTGGCTACTGTGCACCAGTAATATTCAAATTCAAGGTGTTTCTTCAATCACTATTCACGGATGGGATATCATGGGATGAGCCTATCAATCATCAGCTCAGTAGTCAGTGGAATGAACTAATTCAGGATCTTAATCATTTATCCGAATTACAGATACCCAGATGTGTATCATTGGCGCATGCTGTGTCATACTCAATTCATGGTTTTGGAGACGCTTCAGAGCTGGGATATGGAGCCTGCGTGTATCTCAGAACAGTGGATGCATCCGGACACATCATGGTACAATTGGTCATGGCAAAGTCAAAGGTAGCCCCTAAGAAAACCACTCAGACTATACCAAAACTAGAACTCAGTGCAGCTCATCTAGTTTTCAAGCTACTGAATCATGTGGCAGAAGCCTATGAAGACTCAATTCATATTGAGAGCATCAATGCATGGTCGGACAGTACCATAGTCTTGTCATGGTTAAATTCAAAGCCACATATGCTTCAAACATTTGAATGCAACAGAGTGCAAGAGATTCAAAATTCATCACGTCATATGGTATGGAGGCATATTCGTTCCGAACTCAATCCAGGGGACCTGGTATCAAGAGGCATGTCAGCCAGGGATATTCTCAACTCAGAAAAATGGTGGTCACCCTACTGGTTATCTATGAAAGAGTCAGATTGGCCTCGTTCAACGGTCACTGTTCCAGATAACCTACCTGGTTTTAAGAAACTTATTCATACTACAACTCAAGTCGAATCCTGGGAAGATTCATTATTATCGCGGGTCAGTTCATACACTAAGATTATCAATATCACAGCATTCATACTCAGGTTTTGTAAAAATCTCAGATTACCTAGGGATCAGAGGAATCTAAGCTCAACGCTTTCACTCGTGGAGATACGAGAAGCTAATCAACATTGGATAAGGAAAATTCAGTCAGATTCGTTTTCAGAAGATATCATATCACTCAAGAAAGGAAGATCAGCATCCAAGCCTTTACAGAAACTCAGCGTATTCATTGACCAGACAGGTCTCATCAGAGTTGGGGGACGACTCAGGAAATCATCACTTCCATATGGAGTGAAACATCCATATCTTATACCTAAGGATCATAGGTGGGGTCAGTTGCTGATAGAGCATTATCATCGTTCATATTGTCATGCAGCTACAAATGCACTCATAGCTATTCTAAGAAGAGAATACTGGATCACATCAATCCGACGTCAGGTGTCACGCGTAATCAGAAAATGTTTAATATGTTTCAGGTTCAATTCGTCAATTCAGCCACCATTCATGGCTGATCTACCAGCTGATAGGGTCACAGCTGCTCGACCGTTTTCAGGTGTCGCGACGGATTTCGCGGGGCCATTCTTAGTCAAAGGTAGTTTGTTAAGAAACGCTCAGTCAGTTAAAGCTTATCTATGTGTATTTGTATGTTTAGGAACAAAGGCAGTACACTTAGAGGTCGTGTCATCATTGAACGTGGAAGCATTCATCGCGGCGTTCACCAGGTTTGTCAGTCGAAAGGGACTGCCATCACTCATCAGGTCCGACCGAGGTACAAATTTTATTGGAGCCAATAATTATCTCAAGGAAGTTAATCAATTCTTATTAGATCACGAAATCATTCTCAAGGAAGAATTCAGGAAGCAGAATATCAGATGGGAATTCAATCCTCCTGCTTCACCTCACATGGGAGGTCTTTTCGAGGCAGCAGTCAAAAGCGCTAAGAATCTTCTGAAACGAGAGGTAAGGGATACTATTTTAACGTTCGAAGAGTTGTCAACTGTATTCACTAAAATCGAAGCGATTCTCAATTCACGCCCTCTTGTACCAATGTCCGACGATCCGTGTGATTTGGAGGTACTCACACCTGGTCATTTTATCATAGGTCAACCATTAGTAGCTTTACCTGAAAGTCATTGGGAAAATACAAAAATGTCACGATTATCACGGTTTCAAGTCATTCAAAAGATGTACCAAACAATATGGTCACGTTGGCACATTGAATATCTTCATACATTACAAACACGTAATAAATGGTTCAAACATGTAAATAATATCAAGCTGGGTGACTTGGTACTCATTGTAGATGAGAATTCACCACCACTTCACTGGAGAAGAGGTAGGGTCATAGAATTGTATAAAGGTTCAGATAATGTTATTAGATCAGTTAAGTTAAAGACTCAATATGGAGATCTTGTTCGACCGGTGGTCAAATTATGTATATTGCCTATCTTTGATCAGGAAGATAGTGAGTTCGAAAATGTAACGTAATATTAATCATACTTTTAAGTGAGATCAGTCAAGGTCTAGAGTCACTATGGCGAATTGGTAAGGTAGGAAAACTGTAAACTAATTTAATGTAGTACTATTTAAGTTTTAGGATAATTCATTATAATCATAATAGTTCAATGTTTAAATTGGTCATTATAATATTATTGCTTTTCAATGTTTACAGTAGTAACATTGTTCCTTCTCCTCCCGAGGGCCCAAGAATGTTAACTCAAATTAACATGTTTGTCTATTTTAATTGGTGATAGATGTAATATTTTATCTGTGGTATGTATCGAGCCTGCTGATTGCTTGCAACATTGGTATAATCTATTTTCATTGTATAATCTGTGGTCCGGAAGAATCATTCACTGTCAAGGGTTCCGTTTCCGGAGTCAGTCGTAAAAATGTCGTCATCTTGAGACCGGGGGATTCGGTCGCTCATGGAGTAACAAAGTCAAATAAAATCAGTGTAATTGGTTGTGAGAAAATTCATCATGTTATAGTATAAGTGCCAAGTAAAGGAGTTGTTCAAAATCATCATCACTTTCATTTACCGCCACCAATGTGTGAGAATCACCTCCAGTTACGATTCGAACCCGCCGGCTGGAGTGAACGTTCAAATCCCGCACAGGTTAGAATTCTTAGGTTTGCTTTCATTGACGGTTCTAACTTCGTTTAAATTCTTGCCCATTGCATAAAAATATTTGCATAAGTAATTACTTAAGTCCAAGTAATTACTTTCACTTGACTATAGATACGGCTATAGATAGTACCCAATGCAGATAGAAATCGTGAGTATTCTTAAAACCATACGATATGAAAATATAATTCTAAGAAATAAATACGAAGTGTGTTTTGTTTACTACCACGCTGCATGCTACATTTTGAACATAGCAAGAAGTATTGAATGGCTGAGAAACGTTTGATGCTCAGTTTCTTACAGAAGGATCGAGTTCAACCGGTTCACCCTTGTTTAGTATTTAACAACGTTTTGTCGAAAATCACTCCGACTAATCTTTGTTACAATAATTAAGTAATTTTCGTATATATATATTCATTTGACCGAATAATTAATTGGTAGATTTTTATTTAGCCTATTTATTTATTTGAAATAATGTCATTTGTCCGAATTTTCAAATGCACAAATTTTATTTAAACTAATGTTTCACTAGACTAATAATGATTTAGTCGAAAGATCGTATCGAATATTCAGTTAATTAATCATTCGTTTCCTTTCATTCGTTTCCGTCAGCAGGTCGACGGAGCCCGAGGGGCTCCTATTTCTGTCTGCAGAGTTTAAAGGGACCTAACTAACTGAACCTCGGGGTGCCCCTGACGTCGACCGTCTAGGGTTAGGATTTCTGTCAGCATTTGTGTTTGTTTGGGGGACCAATTGAATATTCGATAAAACACAGATTATACCACCTGAACATTAGTTCAAATGAATATTATTTGATCAAATGCGCAAATGTTGTTATCGCAAATTAATATTCGATGAAATGAAAATTATGTTAATCGGTTATACAAAATGATTATTTTCTTAAACGTTGTTCGAATTAGTAACATTACATTAAAAGTTGTTATACCAAACAAGGGTGAACCAGTTCAACCACTACTAAATTCCGCCACACTATACGGTGAGGTTTTGTGGTGGCGCCTGAGAGACCAAGGAATGCGTAGGAAGTATGTGCAGTTGATCCGAGCGATTTACATTGTACAGGTAATGCAGGTCAAGTCCTGTCTACCACGAAATACACCACTCCTATTGAATCTAGCTATATTGTATAACCGGAAGACGCTGCGTTGGAACTAGGTGGACCGATGACCTAGTGAAGGTTGCGGGGACCCGCTGGATGCGAGACGCATGGGACCGGTCAATGTGGTGACACCTGGGGGAGGCCTATGTCCAGCAGTGGACGTTTTTTGGCTGAAATAATGATGGTGATGGTTTGTATAATTACCACTTACGTCTTTAAACGAAAATTGTGAGTAAATCAAATATGCCTGAGAGATATTTTTGACGGCATGTAAAGCTAAGTCAGAAGATAGGTTTCTGTTTTCTGGGTGGTATAAAAACTGGACATAGACCTCGTGCTTTGGCAAGACATCGGTCTTGCTATAAGGAAACCCTCCAACAATTTGTTTCCACATTTTATTCTAATCTAGAGACTAAAGGCGAACAAGTCATCTAACATGCACAGAAATGGTATCCTCAACCGCAAGACAGAGAAGAAGCACACTAGAGTACCTGTATACTGCGCAGACCCTTCAATAAATGATGATGATCAAATCATGGACAGAGTTGCGGCAGATCAAGAAGGAGATGGTTGGATATCTTCCTTAGAAATTGCAAGGGCGTAGAACCAGGTTATACTTTGGAAAAAGTGTGGGGAAACCTTTCGCCACCAACAAAATTGTTTAGACAATCATAACATCACGCCTAAAATGCCCAAAGCCGTAGAATACCCAGATTTCGTCAATTATATATTACTATCGGACGTCACGCGGTTTCACCCGCGCAGTTCCCGTTCCCGTAGGAATACAGAGATAATAAAAAGTAGCTTATGTCACCCGGGATGAATGTAGCTTTCTAATGGTAAAAGAATTTTTAAAATCGGTTCAGTAGATCCCGAGATTACCCCTTACAATTTAACAAATATACAAACACAGAAACTTTACTTCTTTATATTATTAGTATAGATGTTTCGCCTTATGTAATAAAGGCTGAGCCAATTGCCATGAACCGAGCACAAATCTGGACTCCATGGCTGCTACTGAGAGGAGACCTTGCCTAACCCGAGAATCAAACCCAGTGGCTCAGCAGTTTTTGTAAAGGCTAGCAATAATAATATCACAACTTACTATTCATTTCCAATAGAGGTTTCTCCTGACCACCGTAGTCCGATGGCATTATTTCCTTGGGAATATGTTCTGATAACGTCTCAACAGATTTGTGTAGATGTATTCTGTCAGCTAGTTTAGCACTGAACACTTGTTTTAGCAAAGTTATCAGTGTGTCCACCATTTTGGAGGACGAGATCACGTGAATACCCTTTATTCTGCAGCCGTAGCCTTCCTGAAAAAGACATGAGTGGAAACATTATTTCACATGTTTGTGGCTAAAATCAGTAGAGAACATCGACTTGACGAAGAGGTAATAAATATATCATCATTTGCCCAGCTTTTTCCCAACTATGTTTCGATTGGCTTTCAGTCTAACTGGATGCAGCTGAATTTAGTATTTACTTGGAGCAACTGACCTCCACAACTCAGTACTGAATTGAAGATTTTCAGGTCACTGAAACCTTGAACAACTGTCAAAGATCTTTAAATGTCTTTGTTTGATGTATACTCGTAAAATATTTGGTTGGTGGTTTCAACAAGGGTCTCATTTACACCTTGTAATTTGTTCTATGATAAGCAGTGCCTTTAGTTATTGTAATAGCAATACCTTGTAAGTCAAAATCACTTGAAACAGTAACTTATCATAAAGTCAAGGGACAGATACCAACTAATTTTATATTTTTAACCATAATAATATTGGAATGGTATTTAGTACTTTCTTTAAAAATGTAAATGTTTTCCAATACTTTAGTAGTTTGCTTCTCCAGTATCTGTTATAAAACTGAGAAGCGCCTATTCAAGAAATGTGAGTTGCAATTTCTGAGTTTTTGTTTTCTTTTTTTGTGCATTTAGGTACCTACGAGAATTACGTTGTCCCTTCATCAACGACCTAGACTTTTCCCAACTATGCTGGAATTAGCTTCCAGTCTAACCGGATGCAGCTGAATAGTAGATTTACATGGAGAAACAGCCCATCTGACCTCCACAACCCAGTTAGTACTGTTTACTCGATACCCCTTGGTAAGACTGGTTGTCAGAGCTTCAGGTCAGTGACTACCTATAAAGACAGAGGTCACTAGTTCGAAATTCGACTCTTTGCCTAAAAAAACCAATATATTGGATCCGTGCCATGTAATATTTCGTGGTTTCATTTTCGATACAAATAAACAGGTAGTCCTTTGACCTACAAGGCAACACTCGCACGCTTTAAGAATTTTATATTTTTACTTAGTATCGATTTTTAACTCGATTAAAAACTATATTCTACCTCCCCACTGTAGGTACGTAGCCATGACAGCTCTTTCTTTTTCCGTGCGAGGCAACGAGCGCACGCGCTCCTACCTTCGAGTTGTTAAGAAAAATCACGATGCCTAAAAGATCGTTTGACGAGAAGATGGAGTATTATTTGCATAAAATGGAAAAATTAAAAGAAAAACATCAACGTAAACGTCGGCGTTTTGATTCGTTCTCATCTTCAGATGAAGAAAAAATAGATAATGTTCATGGTAAGTGGTGTATCTAAAATCATATTTTCGCTAAAGAATCGTACAAATACTGTTCAATTTGAAAGTACCTTTTGTTACGATGATTTGCCATAGATTCTAATTAGAACCCGGCAAAGTTATGTAACCCGCCATAGATTCTAAAATGAACAAGGCGTAACTATTCATGTTCTTTATGCAGGTTATAGATTCAAGTTATGAACTATTCCTGTTTATCGTCATTTTATTTATGACTTACGTAACTTATTGGTCGTTGTTGTTGTCCTCTAGAAGGCGAAACTTCGACGGTGCACCTTACCGAACCTGACCTGGTTGAAGTGGTGCCATTACCTGATTTGGACGAACATGATATCGCCACTGCGTCACCAACAATGGATGAACGCAATACACAAAATGATTTGCCACTGCCACCGCCACCGGCACCGGCACCGGCTGTGGCGCCATTAGAGACCGAGACTTGTCCACCTCTTGACCCAGAAATTCTATTCGCCCTGGGTGAGGCCACAGATTCGGGACCAACGTGGGGTCAAGAAATACATAATAATTTAACCCAGCTCTGGCTCCCATTGTTAAAAACAGGTATGGACAAGGAAGTTAGAGAAAAGGTATTAAAACGGTACCTTATTCCTAGCAATTGCACTTTATTGCAAGCCCCAAAACTCAACATTGAGATATCGGCGGCAGTTATAGAAATGGTCAGATTACGTGACAAAAAAGTCGAAGCTATGCAACAACAACTTGGCGCAGGGATCACCGCCATCAGTCGGGCTATGTCGACATTGTTGACAAGTGATAATAAAATTGATGCGATAAAAATGCTCAGTGACGGTTGTCGCATTTTATGTGATTTGCATCATCATGAAACCCAGGCTAGGATCAAAATGATCACACCAGGACTAGCAAAACCCTTTTTGAACCTCATTCAAGAAAGCGAACGTGACGAAACGTTGTTCGGTGTCAGTCTGCCAGAAAAAATTAAAGCTTCTAAGACCATTGAGAAGCAGGGACTGCAGATCAAAAAGACAGGGCCTCCGCCGAGGTCTAATCCTGTTGCTCCCAGCACAAGTGCGGCCCGTCAACCATTTCAGGGAAACTGGACCGGGCCTCCTCGATACTCGACAAACAGGGGGGGGCGAGGAGGTCACAGGAAGTTCCCCACGTCGAGACGACCAGCAACAACCCCGTTGGCACAACCCAAGGCGTACCAGAACAAGTCACGTGCCCCACCACATCCTTAATACAGGTACATGCGGGTCGCGTTCAATTTTTCTATAATTGTTGGCTTAAAATTACAGATAATGTTAATATTCTTAGCTGGGTTGGGAATGGAGTATCTATTCCGTTTATAACCAAGCCATTTCAATCAAATGTACCGCGACTATCGTGGTCAGCAAAAGAACAGCATGAAATGTACATAGCTATCGATAATTTACTTAAACTAGGTGCTATTTCACAAGTCGATCAATGTGAAGATCAGTTTATTTCAAGTACGTTTTTAGCCCCTAAGCCTAACGGTACTAAAAGGTTTATTTTGAATCTAAAATTATTAAATCGTTTTATACCAAAGACCCATTTTAAAATGGAGGATTACCGGACTGCCTGCAAGTTATTACAAAACAACTGGTTTATGGCAACTATTGACTTAAAGGAATCATACTTACTTATACCTATCAATACAGAGTCTCGAAAATACCTTCGATTCCAGTACATCGCACCAAATTCAAATGAAACTATAACGTACGAATTTAGTGCTTTATGTTATGGCCTAGGGATAGCACCTAGGTGTTTTACCAAGATAGTCAGAGAAGTCGTAGCTCACTTACGTAGTCGTGGTCACAAATCGGTCTGCTATCTTGACGACATTTGTTGCTTAGCTAAGAACTATGATGAATGCCTTCGTAATGTTCAAGAGACGATAGCATTGTTTGAGTGCTTAGGTTTCGTAATAAATTACGATAAAAGCCAATTACAGCCACAACAAGTGTGTAAATTTTTAGGATTTATATATGATACCACTCAAATGACCCTTTCGTTACCTTTAGAAAAACGTAATAAGATAGCCTCTATGGTTCAAAGATTTTCAAAATTACCCATTGTCACCATCCGTGAGTTTTCGCAATTAATAGGCGTCCTTGTATCAGCTTGCCCAGCAGCACGCTATGGTTGGCTGTATACAAAAATATTAGAACGACAAAAATACATATTGTTAAGACAACATGGGACATTTGAAGCTAAAGTAAAACTACCAAAAATTATTTTAAACGACCTTAATTGGTGGATGAATAATATTTACATAGTAGACAGGCCTATAAAAAACGAAACTTATGTCATGGAAATTTACACTGATGCGTCACGTACTGGCTGGGGTGCCTGTTGTAATGGTTCCAGGGTAAACGGTTCTTGGAAAGAGAGTGAACTTCAGTTCCATATTAATTATTTAGAACTGTTGTCTATATTCTTGGCCCTTAAATGCTTTGTAAAAGATATGTCTAATTGTGCTATCTTACTCCGCGTCGACAACACTACTGCCATTAGTTATATAAACCGCATGGGCAGTATACAATTCCAGCATTTGAACACTCTGTCTCGTGATATTTGGCAATGGTGCGAGTCGAGACAGCTGTGGCTATTTGCCTCGTATATAAATACGAAGGACAATATCGAGGCTGATGAAGAGTCACGCCGAGTGAATCCTGAGGCCGAGTGGGAATTGTCAGAAGCAGCTTTTAATTGCATCACTAAAAAGCTCGGTAACCCAGAGATTGACTTGTTTGCTTCTCGCATTAACGCCAAGTGTCTCGAATATGTAGCTTGGAAACAGGATCCAGACGCTATATCTGTGGACGCATTCACAATAAGCTGGAGTGAGAAATTCTTTTACGCTTTTCCCCCTTTTGCATTGTTATTAAACTGCATACAAAAGATTATTCAAGATAAAGCTACAGGTATATTAGTATTTCCGATGTGGCCTGCACAGGCTTGGTACCCTCAATTAATGGACTTATTAGTTACTGATATAGTTATTTTAGACCCTCGACCAAACTTGGTACTCTCATATTTCAGACAGCAACACCCACTCCACCGGACGCTTACCCTGGGTGCAGCGGTGCTCTCCGGTGCGCGTTCTCCCGCCGCGGTGTGCCGCCTACCGCCTTAAATTTAATGATTGGGTCGCTGTCGAATAAAACCTCGCAGCAATACGGGGTTTGCTACAAGCTGTGGTGGAAATTCTGCCACGATAACAATTATAACGTATTTGATACCTCGGTTGCCCATGTTGTATCCTTTTTAACGGAATTGTTTCAAAATGGTGCGTCCTACGGCACGCTTAATAGTCACCGTTCAGCCCTATCATTATTCCTTGGCAATAATATAGGTTCGGATGACTGTATAAAAAGGCTAATGAAAGGAATATTTAGATTAAGACCGGCCTTACCGAAGTACTCAAGTACTTGGGACCCACAACTAGTGTTAGGTCATAATATTTCAGACTGGGTTCCTAATAGTCAATTAAGTTTAGAAAAACTAACCAAAAAATTAGTTATTTTACTGGCCTTATGTACGGCACACAGAGTCCAAACGTTTTCTTTGATTAAAACAGATAACATTAATATAAAAACTGATGGAGTTGAGATTGTAATATCAGATATGATTAAAACTTCAGGGATAGGACGAGACCAGCCAGTTTTGTTTTTGCCCTTTTTCCGCGAAAATATTTCGATTTGCCCGGCCACAACGATTGTTGACTACTTGTCTATGACTCGAGACTTAAGACATTCGAGTACTGATCATCTCTTAATTTCTATGAAGCGTCCCCACAAGGGTGCAACAGCACAGAGTATAAGCAGATGGATCAAACAAACGTTGTGCGCGAGCGGTATCGACGTGGCGGTGTTCGGCGCTCACAGCGTCCGACACGCCGCCACGTCGGCTGCGCGCGCGACCGGTCTCAGCGTCGACGTGATCCGCAAAACTGCTGGCTGGACTGCGTCGTCCCAAACTTTTGCCAAATTTTATCATAGACCCCTCATACAGGCGTCAAATTTTGCAAAATCTGTTTGTTTGCCGTCCAATAATAATGATTCAGAATAAACTTATTCTTCGTTTGAGGATCGATTGTTTGAAAATAACTTAAATTATTAAGTTTTTTGTAATGGTTAAATATAAGTAGGTACCATAAATGATTAAATAAATAATTTGATTTTTCACTCTTACTTCGTATTTCATTTATCGTGTAAGTACAGATAAACCCACGAAAAACACTGACAAAACTCAATCTTTAAACATCTACCTGTTTATTTGTATCGAAAATGAAACCACGAAATATTATATATGATCAAACGAACTTCTCAAGTGAAGTTCGATCAATATAATATGAGTGGTTTCATTTGAAGATACAAATCTCCCACCCGCCCGTATCCCAGTTTTGTAAAATACGGGAAGAGTGAAATTAAATCCTTACTTTAAAAGAATGAGCTGTCATGGCTACGTACCTACAGTAGGGAGGTAGAATATAGTTTTTAATCGAGTTAAAAATCGATACTAAGTAAAAATATAAAATTCTTAAAGCGTGCGAGTGTTGCCTTGTAGGTCAAAGGACTACCTGTTTATTTGTATCTTCAAATGAAACCACTCATATTATATTGATCGAACTTCACTTGAGAAGTTCGTTTGATCATATATTATAAAACAAAGTCCTCCGCCACGTCTGTCTGTCTTTTTTTTTGCGATAAACTCAAAAACTACTGGACCAATTTCCATGCTGTTTTCACCAACTGATAGAGTGGTTCTCGAGAAAGGTTTTAGTATATAATTTGACGCGGGTAAAGCCGCTGCGTCAGCTAGTTATATCTAAAATACTGTATTAAATACTCACAGTCATCAAGGTGATAATTTGTCTAAGCTCCAAAGGGTTGATCTTAGTGACGAAGGATAAGATATTAATTTCACTGTAGTCCAAAACAATTTGAAAGCCGGCGCAGTATTCAATTCGCATGAAGTATTCGCTTAGCTGAAATGTAACAAAAACAAGATTTTATTACAATCGTAGTAGCAGGTATACAGAGTGAATGGCCAAATCCGAAACAATGAGGAATAGTGAGAAGTTGAGAACTACACATAGGACCCCGATTTTGATGAAAACTGCATTATTGTTTTTTTTTTTGAAATAGGAACACCAGCCTTCCCAAAAAACACAAAAACCGTAAAATAACATTTGAAAATCGTTGTTACATTGCCACCACAAAAACAGCTGCTGTACAGTTCATATTTGTTTGTACACTTAAACCGTGCAGGCAAACCTACACATGCATCACATATCGGCTATGGTAGGCAAGCAAGATAACGCTGAGATTCCCTTCCGACATGGACGCGTCTCGTTATTATTTGTTTATTTTTTTCCAACCATGTTGCGGTCGGCTTCCAGTCTAACTGGATGCAGCTCATAATCATCATCATCAGGCTATAATGTTCCCACTGCAGGGACTCAGGCCTCCTCTCTAGGAGAGGGATGGGCTTATAATCTACCACGCGGGCCCAGTGCGGATTGGTAGATGTCACATATCTTCGAATTTTTTGGTTCTAAGACATGCCGGTTTCCTCACGATGTTTTCCTTCACCGTTTTGAGAACAATGGTAAAGAAATAAATTACTAAGTAATGTGCCTGACGGGGTTCGAACCCACGACTCACTGTTCGTAAGTCGGGGCCACCACCACTGGGCCACCACTGCTCTAAATGGCTCTGGATGCAGCTGAATAACAGTATTTAAAACAGCGACTAGGTACCTATTTGACATCCACAACCCAATTAATACTGGGTAATATGAAACCCCTTGGTAAGCTTCGTTGCCAGACTTTCAGGCCACTGACTATCTGCAACTACTGTCAGTGATTCGAATGACAGCCGGAATCAACGGCTTAATGTGCTTTCTGAGGGACGGAGAAAACCCGATATTTGATTCAACCGGTTCCAATTTTATTAAGCCACGAACTCTTCGGAATAGGGGATCGGACTGACGCAAAAAAATATGATTCTGTATAGTCCGTCAGTTAGATTATCGAAAAATGTTAGATACGTGTTTTTTGTTTCATCAAATCAATAAAAATTGACGAAGCTATAGCGCGTCAATGATCATGGAGTGGGGCTTGCAACGTCACTTGAACGTACAAAATGTACTATCATAATTATCACGTCACACGAGTTTTCGAAGCACTGTATCGTCTTCATTTTTTGTTTACGTAAAAAAAGAAAAATTAGGTGGTCAATATTTTATGGAAATCTTTTTGACGGACTAATTAGTTTTTTTTTTGTCCGATCCCATAAAAGTTTGTTGTTTCGATAACGCAACAAAATTCAAATGTAAACCTACCATAATAAGATATTTGTAGAAATTGAAGAGAACTGATTCGATATTTTCTTCTTTCGACACCAGTTTGATCATGAGTACCCTGTAATGTTCTGGTGTCATCTGGGGCATATGTGCTGCGTGTCTGAAAGTTTAAAAAGACAAATATTAAGGGGAATTCGATGATCATGTGATCGTAGATATGTATCTAGGTGAAGGTAAGGTAGGAATAGTTTTTTGTCCTAGGCTACTGGGCAGATGCCCAGTGAAGCTTTAGGGTCAGTTGTCAGTATATCAGGATGCAACTGAAACCTGTATTTTATATGGAGCGACTGCCTATCTGACCTCCACAACCTAGTTTGTACCAGACTAAATAACTAAGTATGTGACTTGATAAAGGTACAAATTTTTAGCCGACTGCACGCAGCAGCAGCAGACGACAACTACAGGTTTCTACGTATTTCTATGAAATTGAATATTAATAATTTATTATTTTGTACCCTAGAGGCCTATGTCCAGCAGTGGACGTCTTTTGGCTGAAATGATGATAATGATGATTATTTTGTATGAAGCGACGACATGTCGTCTGCTGCTGCTGCGTGCAGTCGGCTACCAACTTGTACCTTAAGACTGATTGTCAGACAGATCTGACGCACTTTCCGATGACCGGAGAAAACTCTGTACTTTTTATTTATGGGCATGGCCTTCCACTCTTCTCTCCTAATTATATGTACATCACTACATATTATAAAACAAAGTCCTCCGCCGCGACTGTCTGTCTGTCGGTCTGTCAATTCGCGATAAACTCAAAAACTATTTCACTGATTTTCATGCTGTTTTCACCGTTGATCTCGAGGAAGGTTTTAGTATATAATTAATCGACATCCACGCGGGCAAAGCCGCGGGCATCAGCAAAATAGATCAAGGAAATAATCACATGTTCAGGGATCGGTCTTTGATCACATGTCACCATACAACAGTGCACTTACATGATATCCTGAAGTGGTTCCAACTCTTTCTCGAAATCGGCGACTTTGAAAAATTCTGGCATTAGCGTCTTGAATGTGCATAATTTGTCTAGTTTCTCTTTCGCTCTTTCCACCAAGCCTTTGGCAGTTACCAGGGTCCTTTCCAGGTAATCTCGGGCTATAATAATTATAAATAACATAAAATAATATCACCCTTCGTAATCGCTGGGTCAACTAAGTGTTTGAACGATCCCCTACGTCTCCTCTTGGTTCCGCTTAGCCGTGTACCGGTTTTAGCCTCCGCGCAAACGGGCCATCAACCACTTAATGTTACGGACATTATAATCTGCAGTTTTGCATTTAAACTCGTTTACTAAGTAAATCATTATCTAAAGGGAAATCTAGTTTTCCTTGAAAATAATATACAGGTAAGTAAAATGTATTGCCATGTAATTTGTAAGTTTAAAGGCTAACAGAGTCATACTTCGACGAATGCAATGTAACCAAAGTCAAAGTCAAGTCAAAGTCAAAATATTTTATTTCTCATTGGCCTACATGGGCACTTGTAAAACGTCGACAAAAAAAAAGGGAAAAGATGTAGAATGTATTTATACATAAATTCACGCCTGTAATCCCCAAAGGGTTAGGCATGGGTGTGCCTATAGTACATTCAAATTTCGCTAGTTACGTCTAAGTTCAGACACAAAAAAACACAGGAGAAACACAGGGAGAAAGTCACAAAAAAAACTCAAAGCTACAGTCACTGTCACAAGGAAATATAACTTATGAAAGTACTTTTTTTTTATATGGGATAAGCCCGCCACACTATTCCCAAACCACTGTAACTCCTGTTAGCCAGAATCAACAGTGTCGACCACAAGAAAAGCGCCTAGACAATGAAGCTCGACGAAGTCCCAGAGAAATGATTTAACTGTCTTGGATCCCGCAACGAAATTAATCAGAAAAGAATAGCGGAGGAGTAGGAAAAAACATAGTTTCCACTTCCCTCCATATCAGCAGGAGACAGAACAGAACAAAGCCAATAGGCACACAGGGACGTATACAACTGAGATAAGCCCAGTTGCCTAGCACCACGGATATTATTGTCATTAATATTACTGGGTCCTAAGTTGTGAGCTGTTATATTTGATTCCAATAATAGGTATGACAAAATTGCTTGAACGCACGGAAATTCGTTCTAGTTTCTACAAGGTATGAAAGTACTGTAGTTGCCCATTCCAAAGTGTAGATCTCTGTGGAGAGAAATTAGCAAGAAAATAAATGAACATTATTTTAAACCAATATAAGGTCCCATTAAAATAGGTGGACAAATTTTAACACAGCGTTCAGTAGGTCTAACGAAAGATATCTAAACAAAAAAAAACATTAAATAAAGTGTTTTTTTTTTACATACAATAATAAATTGCCGGCACTCTAGAACAAACTCATCCTTTATGAGTAGGTACTTAAATGCGTTTTTCTTATTATTTTTTTATATCATCCTTATTTTGGTGGTCTGAATGATTTCTGAAAGTCCACCTATTTTTATTGGACCATATTTAGTGTTGTTTAGTTTTTTAAATAACATGGTCATTAACACTATCATAAACTCTTAGAACAGGAAGTTTACCATAAAACACAAATGAATCCTAATCCTTTCAATGTATTGTGACAAAATCTTGGTTACATCATTCATGTTGAGATCATACATATATGTGAGAACAATGTAGAAAGACATACAAGTTATGAGCGGTCTACGAGTATTATTATCAACTGGACACACAACTAGAGTCCATGGCTGCTGTTGAAGAATTACTGTTGAAAACCCTAAAAATACTTTTTCGGATACAATCACGGTACAGTGTTCTCATAATTTTATCACTAAAATCATTCGACTTGTCTTTTTTAGAATTTTTAGTTTCCTGTTTTACATGGTAGGCATAATGTTTTTTTAAAGAGATATTTTTCAACAGCTTTTGAGTCCTATTATACATTAGACAAGGTGTAAAAGGCACGAAGCATTCAACAAAGAATTCTGTACACGAAACTTACTAAATCGACGCAAAAAATATTGCCGGGAAACGACTTGTTTTGGAGTGAAAAATAACGTTAAATGGTAGGATTCAATGTAACGCATTAGAAACATTGTGCTGTTTTACGATAGGACAAAATACTTTGTTGATGGTAGCATTCAACAGTACGAGGGTCGTTAAGATTATTTAAATCAAAATTATAGATAACTAGCTTGTGCCAGCTCTTCGCCCGCGTGAACTTCGATAATTGTCCCACGGGATCATACAACCGGGATAAAAAGTTAATCCTATGTTTTAATCCAGATTATAAACTGTGTTCTAAATTTTATCCACATTCGTTCAGTAGTTTTTGCGTGAAAGAGTAACAAACATCCATCCATCTATCCGTTCATACATCCTCACAAACTTTCGCATTTATAAAATTAGTAGGAAGTAGAATTTTTAAAAATCTTTGAAAACCGTTGAAATTTTGACCCTCGATATCTCTGAAACTAGAATGTTCCCAGGTATGGTTTAGCTAGAACAAACTAATGATCTCTATGACACGAACAAGTGCCCTGCGGCTTCGTTATGGATGTTTTTACACCCAATAAACTGAAATAATTAAAATAAGAAAGAAGGATGCTCCATTAAGTCATTATAACCATGCAAAGATGGGACTTGTTGCTAAATTCAGTAGTGTAAGGCGTTTTTTAAACTTTATTTCAGAGTTTTTGTTATAACATTATATTGCGCGTTAATTTTCTAACATACATTATTTTTAAAATACTCGGTGAGTGTTCTATTAGGTCCACCTCTGCCTATCTCTTAGGGGAATACAAGCGTGACGTTATGTTATATTATTTTAAATAAAATACTCACAAAAATCCTTCTTAACAAAATGCGCCTGCATTTGCACCCAATTCTCCAAAATATCGACAGCTTCCCCAATTCTTCCAGGTTTCTCCAAATTAAGTTCCTTTCTGACTACTTCCAAAGTATCTGGACGGAACTTCAGCATATTATCCTCTTGTAAACACTCCATGTTTGGTCCAACCGCACTGTTTAGCAACTAATCAAAAACTGAGCGCAGTGTAAATGTTTGTTTACTTTTATTGACAGAATTATTATTTGAAGGCCTTCTTAAACTATGAAGCACTTTTAGGACCATACCTACTAGGCTCGATACTCAATACTCGGACTGCTTCATTGGTCTAGTGTTTGCAAGCATCGCGCTTAGTGCATGTTTACGTACAGGCGGGGCGTCGCGCGGCGCGTGCTGCGTTTTTAATTCAAACACATGGCGATGTATGAAAAAGTTAACGATTTCAAACGTCAATTTTACGAGAAGCGATTTTTCGCTCGTTAGTTTAAAAAGCAGCGTTTGTTGCGGTGGACCCGCCTCACAGTAAATTAATAAAAAAACACGAGACGAGTCTTCTGCACGCGCCGCGCGACGCCCCGCGTCTCCGTAAACGAGCCCTTAGTTAAATTAATAAAATGAAGAAGCACTTCTAGTCAGCTTATTAGCAAGCAACAAAGTTATTCAGTAACACGCACTTCACTAGCATTATTCTTAATGACTGCCTTGTTGTTCTAGCGACTGCTTTTTTATATAATAATATGAAATGGGCTTAATCTTGACCTCAATCTTGCCCCACGGGCAGAGATGAGGTTGACGATGGAACGAGCTAACCCAGATGAAGTCTATTTACTCGCGAATTAAAAAGATTGGGTTTATATGAACTGCTAGGCGTTCATCAGGTCTTCGGTTCAACTCCCGGTCGATCAGTGTTATTGAGTTTTTATTCCATCAGGAATTTATCAGTTGCAGCCACGAAGTCTGAATATAGGGTTCTTGTCGGCTGGCGAAATGAGGGTGCACAAACGGGGATATCCCTGCCTAACCCTTCGGGGATTACATGCGTTATGTTATGTTATGTGTAGACTTGATAATTCTAGAACTGCCGGTGTTGAGAACAGGATAGATTGGAACCAAGGAAACCAAAAGTTCAGCCTTTCGTTTTATTGTCACAGCTCCATTGAAGCACATATTTTTCTCATACTGACATTTTAGTAAAACAAAACAAATTGAGAAGTAAAAAAGAAATATAAAGAGTTTGGTAGCTGGTCGGTAAGTAGCGCAACGGTCAGAACTAACAAAAGACCATCGCCAAATTTAAACTAAGAATCGAAAGCAGTGCGTAGTAAAAACCACTGCGCATTGGTCAAACCGTCGATCTACTAATAGTTGTATAATAATAAAAAAAAGCGCAAATGTACATACATTTAGACTGTCCGGCACTAAAAAGCGATCGCGTGGATGTACTACAATTCTGTTCAACAACCTACAAAGGCAGCAGTTAGCATAATGAATTTGGCGATGCACGCATGCACACAAGTAGAAGTTCCTTTTGTCAAAGCAATATTTTGCAAGCCGACATAGGACTCTTGTTTTCACTTTTTGTCATCCACTTACACTAGAAAACATGTCTGACAAGTCTGCTTTGTGCTCGTAGATTTTTGGCCTAAGTTGGATATGCAAGAGCAGCACATCCACTGATTCCCACTAGTCAAAGGAATATGACTGTTTTGAGATATTTTCAATTTTTTTATTTGACGATAATAATAATATTATTTAAAATTCATCTTCGGTTTGATATTTAGGTCTTAATTTTAAATTTTGTGGCCATTGAAAACTCACCCGATTTACAGGGTGGAAAAGACATCAACGCACAATCGGTTACTACGAGTTTAGTTCATTAAAAAATAATCGTTTTCTTATGAATTTTTGTGAATAGAAATGGTTGGTTCGAGATAAAAAAAATAGGATTTGTAGTTTTGAACCTTAAGGGTAAACAAGCCAACGGCACGAACTAGTTGGTGGGCGGGGCTAAAATGCATGCTATTTCATCCGACATCACGAGCGAAATGCATAGAGCGAAAGAGACACAACTAAAACGGGCGCGCGAAATTTTCTATGCAGACCTTTGGTATATTTGGTTTCATGAAAAATCTATTGAATGTATCTGTTCAAAATCAAATTATTTAAATTTTTTAATAACTAATCTATGTCCGTATGGTTTCACTTTTTTATTTTTCATACTATATACGTTACTTATTTACGCCCAAAGATGAGTTAAAATCAGTGCTAAAATATGAAAGTTTTGACGTTCATAACTTCCAAATCAATATTTTTTTTCCAATTCTGCTTCCAAACAGACCTAGATAATGATAAGACCAGTAGATACAATTTTTAATTTTGAACCTACACCGTCAAACAGAGGAGTAATCACCTTCATAAGTTTGTATGGAAGAATGACTGGCTTGTTCAACCTTAAAGGCCGCGTGTCGAGAATCAGCGGGAGATCATTAGTATTAGAATAGATTACCCATTTTTTTTCTGAGGCCTATCCACGGATTTTGGCGTTTTTTGTAACGTTTTATACGACTATTTTTAAATCAATACAATATTATCCTAAGCATTTTAGGTTTGCAACAAGCACAATCACCCGTCATTGTAATTAATTAAATCTATTGTAATTTTAATCAATGTTAAATAATAGTTACACATAATGACGTGCCTAATAGTAAATTAATTAAAATCTAAGTTTTTAGACGGACATGGTCACTGACATTATTAAGAATACTTTATACGGGATATTTACCATGTTTTCTTATTGTTTCGAGTTCATAATTAAAATCATTCAAAAATAAGAATTAATTCATAAAATTATAAAACTATTGTTTGTGAAACGACTAATTTACGGATAAACGTCAAGAATTATTCATACTAGGACCACTTTTCTATCTACGGTAGAATGACCTTTATGTCTCGTTATCCCACTTATTTAATCAGTTTTATTTTTTAATGCCAATATCTGTCTATTGACGTCAATACGGATTAATTTAATTGCATTGACTACAATAACATAGGAACACTTTTGAAAACAACACACCCGTTCATCAAACCAGTTTTTTTTTTACAAAATTCAAGTGAAAAAAAATTGTTATCGTAATCATAAAGAAATTAATATCGAAAGATTAACTGATTGATTTAATTCGATTTATTTTGACGATTGTGTTTTTTGCACAGAAAGAGCGGTTGGAAGGGGCTTCTGCCACAAGTGTGGTTTTGAACCGCATAAGGTTTTTGCCGCATTCGGTCGCAATCGAAGACATTTAAATATATTATAGCCAATTTATAGCAAGGTGTGATTATAACACATAAAGACAAAAATATCTAAGGATTGTGTTTCGAACAACAGGAATCTAGGACGTGGCAGGCTCAGAGGGACATGGCGTCATGAGCTGGATTCCTACTTAAAGGTCTAGGCTGTAATCGCTCTAACAAGAGAAGAATGGATAAAGTGAAAACGGAGGAAGACCAAACAGGCTTATAATAATTATTTTTTATTTTATTTGTTAGGGACAAAAAACAGTTACATGCCAGCTTAACTAAAGATTCTTAAAATAACACAACTTAGAAATACATTTATACACAAATACACAATCTCACATATTTATGTTATTACACATGTAACCAACAACATTGTCCACGAATTCACAAAAAAAAAATAGTTACAGAAAACAGACAAATCGTGTCCGTCATAAAATATTAGTAAGAAAGAAAAGAAAAGAAGAAGAAGAAAATGAAACTTATGAATTTAGCAATTCTATTGCTCTTGCCTTGAAGCGATCTTTGGAAAGAGTAAATAAGTCAAGCTCCATAAAGTGTGCGTTGTACGCATCAACAAGGCGCCGAAGAGGTACGCGCTCCCCAGCAATTATAAGTGACAAAGAGGTGTGGTCATATTTAAAGGTGTTTGCAGACCACTAGTTTGAACAAATTTCGCCATGGGACCAAGATCATAATAGGAACAGTGGCAAAAATAGTATTTGAAAAAACTATTGCCGTCGAAACTTGGCCCCGTAGTGTGCAATAGGGACATATCACATAATTCTGACGAGATCAAGGTTTCATATTCCCCTTTGTTATTCTCGAATACCCAAGCAATACAATTAATTTTGACATTCAAATTATAAAAAAGAGTATGTTTCTTTTGTGTCAAAAACTTTTCGAATTTGTCTAGTAGTCCTCTAATCACAGTCTAAAAATGGGGCATTTTATCATTTTTAAAGGGTCATAATATTTTCTTTATATATTAGTTGCTCATTTTCGTAATCAGCGACCCCAAAAACCATGAAAACCACACCCATGATGATAAAACTAAAAATTTTCTTCGGCGCCATCTTGGATTTTCTTGGACATCCTAGCTGAGTTGCACACTAAAAAAGACTTTCGGAACTTCTGGAAGTCTACAAAAAAGCACAACCTTAGGCCTGGTTTGCCGGTGAGCGTCGATGGTGTGTCGGCTGAAAAGGATATTGCTAATGTTTTTAAATCCCAGTTTTGTGTCGAGTCTAGCAATATTCCACCCTCTGGGGTGGTCGATTCTGAGTCACAGAGTGTCCTGGAACCAAGCGTTAAGTTCTCAGCTGTGGAGATAGCCAAGACCATAGGGTGTATGACCAGGGGTAAGTCTCCAGGACACGATGGACTCAGCATCGAGCACCTACAGCATGCAGGTCCTCACCTGCCACGTGTTTTGGCCATGTTGTTCACGTTCTGTATTCGCCATTCGTACTTGCCGGACGAGCTGATGAGAACGGTCGTAGTACCAATTGTTAAAAATAATTCAATTCTGTCGGATTCGTACAGGTTGGAGTGCGGGGTGAGGCAGGGGGGGTTGAGCTCACCAACGCTCTTCAACCTGTATATCGATGGACTTGTTGCCGAGCTCAGCAGTCGCCATATTGGATGCCATGTTGATGATGTTTGTTTTAACAACATCAGCTACGCTGATGATATGGTGCTGCTGAGCGCGTCAATAGGGGGACTTAGACAGCTTATAGACATTTGTGAAACGTACGCTCAAACACATGGTCTAAAATATAATGTGAAAAAGAGCAAAGTCATGGTTTTTAATGCGGGTGCCAAGTGTCCGGCAGAGGTCCCACCAGTAAGGCTATGTGGGGTACCCTTGGAGCGGGTACATACGTCTAAGTATCTGGGCCATATTGTAACGTCTGACCTGAAGGATGACGCAGATATTGAGCGGGAAAGGAGTAAGTAAGTTGTCGGTGAGGGCGAATATGATTGCCCGCAGGTTTTCTCGTAGCTCCAAGGATGTAAAGATCACCTTGTTTCGAGCCTACTGCACATCTTTTTACACGAGTAGTCTGTGGGTGTCATATTTGCAGAAATCCTACAGCGCTCTCCGCGTACAATATAATAACGCGTTGAGGGCACTGCTGCGGCTGCCTCGCTTCTGCAGCGCATCAGGAATGTTTGCGAGTGTCGGCATTGACTGTTTTTATACCAGTATGCGTAAGAGGGCGACCTCGATAGCGAGCAGAGTGCGGGACAGTGGCAGCAGTCTTCTTACCGTTGTTTCCAACAGGTTAGACGGACCTATTATGCAGCATTGGCAGGCCTTACATGCACCTGTATACCGGGCATGGGGCAGGTAAATTTTATTTATTATTTTTATTTATAAAAATTTAATCATTTTCATCATTTTTATATTTGATTGTGGACATGTCGTATTTCACAGTTTGAAATTTTACATTTTGACATTTTACGTTTTGACATTATAAATCCTGACATTTTACATTTTGACATGAACATTACATTATTTTGATTTTTTGACACAAGTACCTTTTCTATTTTTATTTCAATTGTAATTTTAAAATGAATTTTGTTTTATGAATTTAGATATATACAATATGAATAATTTATTTTATGATTATGCATTTTTGGTAGTATGTGTTGTGTATTGGCCTCCAATTAATATGATTATTTTTACTAACACTATTCTTTAAGTATACCTACTAACAAAAATATGGATCACTGTTATCTAATTTGAAAAAATAAATTATTATTATTATTATTATTATTAAATCAGCATAGATTCCAGGATTTTCCAGGTGTTTCTTCGATTTTAACAATATCGACAACCCAACGAGCCTTAGAACGGTCCTGCTTTCTATGGCCTAACTTTAGCCATCATTCGGTCAAATCCTAGTGAAGTCTGCTATTTCCGCAACTAGCCAGATGTCCTGCGCCCAGCATAGCTAATATTCACAGGCAATCGAATCGAATATGTCGTACTTTATGTCTATTTCGCTCGCTCTCTTAGTGCCAAAAAAAAAATAGATATACGACATAATTATTCGATTCGGTTTCGATTCGATTGTATGTGAATAGCTATGATGGTCCAGTCCCGACGCGTCGGACGAAAGTCTACGACGTCGGCGTTCGGGTGGTGTGCCTAAACGGCAGATTTCGGTATTACGTACTCAATCTAGAAAGGGTTATACTGAGAATGACTCGCTCCATGTCACTTTGTGCCACTCGTCCTTCGACAGTGTCCTTTGTGAACGTCCGTCTTTTTTTTTTTGGTGTTTGGGAAATCATCAAATAACCACTGGCCACTCTGGGCAGAGCGAAAGGGAGTGTCAGACCTTACTGACTAAAAACCACCCATGTTCCTCCTTAGCCCTATATGTCGATGCTGCGGTATCCTGTGAACATCCTGCAGCCCCGGACCATTTTGAACCAATTTTTCATTCATGTCCCACAGTGAAACATGGCACTCACGTGAGAAAACCTAATAACACCCGAATATCGTGAACTAGGCGTTAATTTATTCAAAGCAATAATTAAACTATTATCTTTTATACGTGCCATCGTTTCCGAAGGTCGATTTATAAATGCATTTTTTTTTGTAATCGTGCCGGTTTTAGTCTAAGATTTAGATTTTTTTGAACTAAAAAATTGGTTTTGATACGATGTTTAGTGCTACGTCAAGGTGAAGTCGTGACGCTAGGCTTTGTTCGTTTATCTATGCTGTGACTCATGAATGACCCATAATATATTAACTGCTGCCATTTATTCCTAAAGTTGTTCATCTTGCCAGTGGGCGACGCGCCTGTTTGAGAGTTTTAGGTACTCTTTTTGATACACGGTAATTAGTAAGATTATTTAAATACCTACCACTATTGGTCGAGTGGTTTAGGCGTTTGCCTTGTAACCCGGTAGTCGTGGGCTCGATTAAAACTGGAAGCATACTTTGTAAAGTTGTTTCCAGTTTGGCTAAGACATTACAGGCTTGAATTACCTGATTGTCTGATAAAATTATGATTCCGTGTTTCGGAAGGAACTTATAAGCTGGTGATCCCAGTCGCCAAATCACGTCAGAAGCCCTTGAAGCGGTTTAGAAACTCTGACACTAGGGTGTGTGGGGTTGTTGACCTTACTGCCCACATGATAAGAAGAAGAATACAACTACACGATGGGGCCGAAAAGTTCTGGAATGGCGACCGCGAACCGGAAGACGTTGCGTTGGAAGGCCTCCCACTAGGTGGACCGATGACCTGGTCAAGGTTGCAGGAACCCGCTGGATGCGAGACGCACGGGACCGGTCAATGTGGCGACGCCTGGGGGAGGCCTATGTCCAGCAGTTGTATTTCACCGTCTGATACAATTATAACCCGCTCGCCACCGCTTAGGTATGTTTGAATGACGCGATAGTCAGACAGAAAATTTTATTGGGAGGGTATCCTAGTAGGAAACTATTATTTTATTCTATGATTTTACCCATTTGTTATCGTTTTTACGAAGGCCAATTATTATTTATCAATAACGAAGATGATTTAATTTTGTCAATAAAATGTTTGTGATTATATAATATCTTAAGGCGTATTTATTTCTAAAGCTAGAGCGACTTACAAATTGAAACACTAAAACAAAATAAATATTATCACTTTCCGCAGTCGGTGTTAAAAAGTCAATGAAAAATAATTATAATGACTTTGTTATTTTTAAAAATTTTGAATTTTGTCTTGGAAATCGGTAGGAGGCCACCTTGGGTAGGCAAACTTGGAGAGTAAACTTATGTAGTAACCTTAGGCAGCTACAAAATCTGTAACTGTCGTCATCATTATTATCACTTCCCAATTTATTTAGGAACGGTCCTGCATGTTTTCAAAAAGTCAAAAAGTAATTTTATTCAAACTAGGCTGATAATCAGCACTTTTCGAATTACCTACAAAATTTATTTACAGGAGACACTCCCCTAAAACACCCACCCTTCGACACTTCCTAGTGTTTTAGCTGGAAAAAAGAAGTAGTGGAACAAACTCCCCAGCAACACATCTGTCTGTTAGGTTAGAAGAACCAGACTCAATTTTTACTTGAATAAATCTATATTACTCGCTATCTCGGCAGTCACTTACTTTCTTGCTATATCATTCCGTATGCAGTCCCTCCATTGTTTTATTGGTCTTCTCTACTCTTACACGCATCCACATTTCTACTTAACATTTTCCTTACCACGATTACTATAAAATGTTTAAAGGCCCATTAAAATAGATGGACTTTTAGAAATCATTCAGACCACCAAAATAAGGAAAATGGTAAAAAATAAATAAGGAAAACGCATAAGATAGTTAGGTACAAGGAAAAAATCTGCTAACGAAAATACACAAAAAAATTTGATTACCCATTTTCATCAAAATAAAATCACTTTAATGAGTGCTTGTTTTTTGCTTATATATCTTTGGTTAGACGTACTAAATTCTATGTTATTTTTTTTTATTAGCCTGCCCACTGCTGGACAAAGGCCTCCCCCAATTCTTTCCAAATGCTCTTTTCCTGAGCCACCTCGAACCAGCCCTCGTGGTGTGCATCCAGATCATCTCGCCACCTCTTTCTGGGCCGGTCTCGGCGGCGCCGTCCACCTTCCGGCAACCATCGTGTTGAGGCTTTTTGAAATTATGTTATTTGACCATCTTTATTTTAATGGGACCTTATAATTTATAAAACATTACTTAATCCAAACGTTCTTTAATTTGACCTCTTATAACCACTGTATTACCTTCTGTTACATAATTATTAAAAAAACGACTAACTCAAACCTCTAAATTGTACCTGAACATCTGGCTCGAGATCTAAATAAATATAATTGAAATATTGTGAGCAAATAGTTTGTGTTGATTTTAAAGTTGCATGTAACGTGTGTGTTTTAGGCAGTTCAAGGCTAAAAATCTTGGTTGCTCAAGGTCAAAACATACGTCTCAGAGCTGCCCGGGACCAGCATCTCCTCAACTCCAGACCTTCAGGATTATTTTAAGAAACTCCACCATTTTTTTTTTGGGTGGTGGGAAATCATCGAATGACTCCTCCCGGTCTGGGCA
The DNA here is from genome assembly GCA_949775195.1 of Diarsia dahlii. Lineage (NCBI taxonomy): Eukaryota > Metazoa > Arthropoda > Insecta > Lepidoptera > Noctuidae > Diarsia > Diarsia dahlii. The sequence continues at coordinate 3,670,149 of OX459210.1, read as the reverse complement.
GAGCGGTAGGGAATGTCAGACTTCTACTGACTAAACACCACCCATGTTCCTTCGTAGCCCTTTGTACCGAGGCCGCGGTATCTCTTTCGAACAACTCGCAGCCCTGACGGGATGAAACTATACAGTTATGCCAGCAAAACAATTGAATGTGTAAAATTTGTGTTTGCTTTTCAATTGATTGTTCCTGGCATGCACTTTCCAATAATAATGGACCGTGTTCCCGTTATCGATGGGCAATACATTTTTTTTATACTTTCAAATGTTTTTTTTTAATTGTTTTCTCAGAGAGCTTTAATGATTACTTAGTTTTGACAGTTTTTGCCATACATAAACTGTCAAAACGCTTTACTAAGTGCCTTTTTCGTGGATGGGAAATCATCAAATAACCTACACCCGCTCTTGCGCAGAGCGGAAGGGAGTGTCAGACTTCTACTGACTAAAAACCACCCATGTTCTTTCTTCGCCCTTGTGCCGAGGCCACGGTATCTCTTTCAACATCCCGCAGCCACGACGGGCATCGGCCCCTTCCATGTTGCTGACATATCTTTTAGGCGCGCGTGGAACACGAACGCGCCGTCGACACGGTCTGTTGTCGTCATAAAGCCGCCTTTTCACTATGGGATGTAATATTCCTTCAAATGACCTATAAATATCGCTCGCATACATTTTGTACGTGACCGTTCACACTGTGCTATAATGTATATTACATCCCAAACTATAAAAATATGTTGTTTTCGTTCGACCGACTGAGCGATATTTAGAGGTCATTTGAAGGAATATTACATCCCATAGTGAAATATTGGCTTAAGACGGATGGACGAGCTAGCCCATTACTCATCGTCCACAGGCCCGCGTCTACGGTGGCCGGAAGCCATCACGTGGCCCCTGACGCCCGGACCGCCTCCCGCGGCGGCTGGGACGAGAGGTTCTCTCCCTCTCACGTTCCGCAACCTCCTTCGCTAGCATCACTGCTTCGCAGAAGGAGGCGACGGCGGCGTCCCATTCCTCCTTGCCCCGGACCATGGCTTGCACCAGGGCCGGACGCGAGAGGTCGCCACCACCGATCGCCGCTACGAAAACACGATGGGGCTCCGCCCAAGCAGGGCACACCTCCACAGTGTGCTCCACCGTGTCCTCCGGTCGATCCTCGCAGTGGAAGCATCCGGGCGTTACTAAGTGACGGCTTAAGTTATCATTAAATATTTCGGAGTACCGCAGTAAGTAGTCGCAAATGCAAAGATACTCTATCCTTAGCATTATAGCATAAAAATCATCAACCTTATTCTCAGCAAACAAGCCATATTATTATTTATGAAATAATTTTAATAAACACCTAAAACTTATTTAAGTAAACCAAAACATACACTAGACGCAGAGATCCAAGTTCAAACTCAAAGCATTTAATTTGAATTAGCTATTACATCCACTTTTGAATGTCAGAAAAACATATTATAATCCTACTAATGTTATAAATGCGAAAGTTTGTGAGTATGGATGTTTGTTACTCTTTTACGCATAAACTACTGAACGGATTTGAATGAAATTTGGTACACAGATAGTTTATAACCTGGATTAACACGTAGGATACTTTTATCCCGGTAGTACGAACCTGTGGGACAATGCCGAACACCATGCGGGTGAAGCTGCGGCCATAAACTAGTAGTCACATAAAAACTTGTTAAAGTACTTTAGTCACCCATCCCAAAGTGTATATCTCTATGTAGCAGAATGGACACAAAGAAGGCTATGGACACTCTTTAAATCAAAATGTTGTTACAAAGTCTTGGTGACATCATTCATGTTGAGATCATACATGTATGTGAGAAAGATGTAAATGGACAAAAAGAGAGCAAAAAGATTTAATAGACAAAATCTGTAAATACATCTCAAAAACATGTATTTCGAACGGTAAATTAAAGGAGCCTTAAGACCCAACCAAGTTTCCGTTTCACAAGACGGTGTGTAGTTAAGTACGTATATACATATACCATTTACACATCCTTCTCCAAGTCTTAGAAGCAATTTCGTGCTCGTAGCGATCGAGGAATAGACACGAAACAGCATGAAACTCCTTGCCAGGTGGGTTGTTGACATCGGAAAGCGATTTCAAACTTGCTTGAGGTCCGTACGAGACTGGAGTTGCAATGCATGAAGTATCTAAGATTTGCTATCATTTATACACGAGGAACCGAGCACACTTTGTAAATGCAACGTAAATGCGAGCGATATTCAAATTGAAAATATGATTTACAAAATGTTTACTTTAAGTTTAATAATTACCCATATTTACCTTAGACTTTCACTTACAGAATAATCTTCCGTGATTTTTCAATTATTATTGAAGTAATACAAAATCACGCTCAGAAATAAGCCCAGAATAATTGAAAGCCACGGAAGATATCTTTTATGTGAGAGCGTTATGTAGTTTAAAAACCGCGAAAGAGTAAAATTATGACCTAATTTACGATATTCAATAGAACTTGTATTGTGCTTGTCGTAAAAAATAGCTAAATTGCTAAGAAAATGTGTATTTTTTTCGATTCAAAAGTCGTTTGTTACTTTTACTCCTCGCGCTCGTGTTAGTAATCTAGGCTGAGTGGGTACATAGGATAGATTCGGCGTGTTAGTTCCTTTAGCTTCTTAGTAACTTCCTGCAATTTGGAAGATGGCGATTACATACACCTATGCATCAGAAAACAGGGTAAGCCAGTGATGCTTTTGATAATTATCTCTGGGTTTCTTGACGGATTGCCATCACATCGAGAGTGAGACAAGTGAAAGGGGGACATTTTGGACCTATGAGACAGGGGGCGATTCTATTGTCACCACACGGGCAAAATGTTCGACTCCTGTCACTAAGCATTTCTAAAACTCGAATTTAGAATTTAAAACCCGGAACTTTTCGTTTTTAAAGTTTTAACATTCATTTACATAAAGTTTTGTTGATCGGATTTTGTCATATTGCAGGCTTGTTGACGTCATTGAGGCTCAAGAGCCGTCCACTTATAGTCAAGCGCTAGTAAATAATAAGCGTAGAATATTGACTTTAAAAAAAAAACAGCATTTTTAGGTACCTGCGCCACTGTTGACGATTAGCGGAACGCAAGCTATGCTCGAAGAATCACCAAACTTAAGTGACAATGGGCAGGGCATATTGCTCGCAGAACAGATGGCCGATGGGGCCGAACCAGTAGACGTTGCGTTGGAAGGCTTTCTACTAGGGGGACCGATGACCTGGTGAAGGTTACGGGGACCCGCTGGATGCGAGCGAGACACACGGGACCGGTCAATGTGGGTACACCTGGGAGAGGCCTATGTCCAACAGTGGATGTCTTTTGGCTGAAATGATGATGGTAAGCTATGCTAGTAACTAAAAACTATTCTAGAGCAACTAATACTACTCATGTCACTTAAGAAAACAGTAACTTCCATGTAACTGACAACCGCGTGGGGCGCAACCGTGACTGCGTAGCAAGAGGATTTTTTCAAGGTGATTCGATTACCAGGTCAGGCAAAGTGTTACTGCTAGAGAAACTCACCAACAACCTCGAAAAAATGGTGGATAGCTCGTCACTTCCTCATCGACTGTGGGACAGGTGCCTAAAACGAAGAAACACTTTAATTACTGACTGCTTTGACGTCAGCAAGGCTGCTGCCTCAATAGTTATAGATCATCGATTATATTTTGATTTAAAAATCAAAGGTCTAACTGCCGTACTCAGAGATGTTTAACGATTACTTAAGCCATCACTTAGTAAAGATTTTAATACTTTAGTGAAGGTTTTGTATGTCAAATCTTTTACTATGTGTAAGTAATCATTAAATATCTCTGAGTACCGCGGTAAGGTTGTAATTTAATCTGTATTTCAAGGCCTCCTATCAGGTGGACCGACGACATCGTGAGAGTCGCGGGCAACCGGTGCATGCAAACGGCAGGCTGCGCGCAGCTGTATGGCGTTCTATGGGGGAGGTCTTTGTCCAGCAGTGGATGTCTTATGGCGGATGATGATGTATTTCATGGCAACTGAACTGTGTAGTATGTACCGAACTTATAACATGTAGGCGTCAATGACGTGTTAAAACAGACTTACCTGTGACTAACAAACATCTTAATGAATCTATGATCCACATTAAATAATTTGAATTTAACGGTGTACCAAAAATGGTATAACAATATATAGGATGAAAGTTAAAAGGACACCACAATCAGTTTGTTGCTTCCCATGTCATAATTAACACACGGTTTACTTAGGACCATCTGTTATAATGTTTGTTTAATATTTATGGCTGTGGGTTAAAGAGAGAAGCATTAATAAATAGGTATATTTAATACTTTTTTGGTAGGTGGGAAATCGTCAAAATAAATAATGTTTCCATACAAATGAAGCAGAACCTAGGACATGATAGACGAGAGGAGCCACGGCGCGCTCACCTTCCGTCTGACGCAGGTCCTCACCGGACACGGATGTTTCGGGAGTATACCTGTACCGAATCAGGAGGAAACGCCCGGATGTCACCACTGCGAGGATCGTTACCACTGTGGAGGTGTGGCCCTGCTTGGGCGGAGCCCCGCCGTGTTCTCGTAGCAGCGATCGGTGGTGGCGACCTCTTGCGTCCGGCCCTGGTGCAAGCCATGGTCCGGGGCGAGGAGGAATGGGACGCCATCGCCTCCTCCTGCGAAGCAGTGATGCTAGCGAAGGAAGTGGCGGAACGAGAGAGGGAGAGAACCTCTCGTCCCAGACGCCGCGGGAGGCGCTCCGGGCGTCGGGGGCCACGTGATGGCTTCCGGCCACCGTAGATGCGGGCCTGTGGATGGTGAGAAATGGGCTAGCTCGCCGTCCAGCCGAGCTTATGACGGCAACAGACCGTGTCGACGGCGCGTTCGTTTTCCACGCGCGCCTCAAAGAGATGTCAGCAAGGAGAGGCCCGCAAGGGCCGAAGCCCGTCGGGGCTGCGGATTATCGAAAGAAATGACGTGGCCTCGGCACTAGGGCGAAGAAGGAACATGGGCTGGTTTTTAGTCAGTAGAAGTCTGACACTCCCTTTCGCTCTGCCCAAGAGCGGGGGGGGGGGGGGGGGGGGTTATTTCATGATTCTCCACCCACAGACAGGCAAAGGCTGGTGTACCTAATGCTCACGCCCTTTTCCCATGGGGGTATGCAAAAACCACAGAACCGGCGTTCTGTGTACCGAGTAGTACACCCAATTTCGCCTGTGAGTCATGTTTAAGTCCTTTGCCTACTAAGAAATTCTTTCAATTCTGATGGAGAAACACAATAACATTTTCTTGCCAATTTTTCTTAAGTACGTCATCAATTAATTTTGTCTCAGACAAAAGTGTGTCGTGCACAAAATTAAATGCCATTTTTCAGTTTGCGGAAAAATCACAAAAGATACTAAAAGAAAAAGGAAATAAAGGAAACACAAAGCTAGTGTCTGTATTGAGGATATTTTCATTCAAGTGTTACGAAAAGGAATGGTAGAATTTTTGAATTGGAAATTCAGTCGCTATGATCCGAGCAAAAATGTATCTAGTGATTTCATTGGATTTTTTTCGAGAGCCGGAAAAAGATGGATCCCTAAAATATGGGTATTTTCGAAGGATATAAAAGCTTGTGAGGGGCTTGAAGCTTAATATTAACAGCACGGGTTGAGCCATAAGATTAATAAGAGTCCTCCTGACCGTTTTTCGGCTACGGCGGCCAATCTCAGCGGAGATTAGCCATCTGCCCGGGAGATATTATGCACAATGCATTTGATTCATTTCTTCGATACAATGCAAACTTTCAACATGTCACAGTATAATGGTGAGCGGAACATTAACTGTAGATTACTTGATCTTGTATTCTGTAACGATACTGTGACTGTCTCGGGATGTACGGACCCGCTTGCTCTGCCTATTGATTTTCATCACAAACCTTTAATTATTGAGACAAAATTTATTGAAATTGAAAAACTTGTCGACAAACCTAAGCAATGTTATATCTTCTCGAAGGGCAATTATGATGCTATTAAATCTGAACTGGATCTAATTAACTGGCCCCAGTTGTTACAGTCAATGAGCTTGGAAGATGCCGTCACAATTTTTTATGGTAAACTATATGAGCTTAGGGATAAACATATACCATTAAAATCGGTAAAACAGTCCTCTTATCCTTCCTGGTATACCCCAGCACTAATTAAAATTATTAGAGAAAAACATAAGTACCATAAAAAATATAAACGATATAGTAACTTATCTGATTATCACTCATATTCATTACTGCGTACCAGAGTTTTTGAGCTGGAAAAAACTTGTTATGACAATTATATGAGAAACATTGAGGCTTCTATTGTAAAAAATCCTAATTTTTTCTGGACATTCGTAAAAAGTAAGCGAAGAGCTGGCTCCATTCCTAATGAGATGTGCTACCGAGAGACCTCTGTGAACACAGGACAAGATATTAGCAACCTCTTTGCTACCTATTTCCAGTCCTCCTTTTTAGAACCTGATTCAACGGCGGATGATGAACCTACTTCTAGTGATCAATGTCTGTCAGCACAGTTGACATAAACCACTCACGTATATTGAAGCTGCTGAAATCTTTGGACCTCAGTAAATCAGGTGGACCTGACCTAATACCTCCTATATTCATAGTCTCTTGTGCTGATAGTCTTGTTGAACCCATTTGTATCCTATTCAAGCGCTCTCTTTCCGAGGGTAATGTTCCGAAGATTTGGAAGTCAGCTTTTGTTACTCCTGTCTTAAAAAAGGGCGATAAAGCTAATATTGAAAACTATCGCCCCATATCAAAAATTTGCCTTTTTTCTAAAATTCTTGAACGCATAGTTTATACTGATGTCTACGCGGCTCTCAAGTCAATTCTTGGTGAGGAGCAGCACGGTTTTGTTAGGAACCGCTCGACCACTTTGAACTTACTTCTGTCACAAGAGTTTATTACAAACGGCATGGCACAGCGTATTGATCATTGCATGCTGCTTAAGAAGCTGTTTCTCGCCGGAATACACGGTGACGTGTACCGGTGGTTCTCCTCATATATAGAGAACAGAACACAAGCTGTCGTGCTTCAGGGCTACACCTCTGGTTGGAATTCTGTCCCTTCAGGTGTACCTCAAGGCTCCATTTTGGGTCCTCTGTTGTTTATATTGTTTATTGCTGATATCAAACAATGTTTTCGTCATTCGTATATTTTACTTTATGCTGATGACATGAAGATTCATAAAGTTGTGCGAGACATGTCTGATGCATGTCAGTTACAAGAAGACCTGCATAGGTTTGAAATATATTGCATCCGTAATAAACTCCAATTAAATGTCTCCAAATGCTTCCTCCTAACATTCTCATGTTGTACTTCTTTAATAAATTTTAGTTACACCATGAACGGTCAGCTCATTAGCAGGCAAAATAGCATAAGAGATTTAGGGGTAATCATAGACAGCAAGCTTCTGTTCGATCAGCATGTGAATAGTATAGTTGACTGGCCTGTTGGTCTAGTGGTTAGTGACCCTAACTGCTATGCCGGAGGTCGTGGGTTCGATTCCCACCCAGGACAAATGTTTGTGTGATGAGCACGATCATTTGTTCTGTGTCTGGATGTAATTTATCTATAATATGTATGTATTTAGAAATATATAAGTATGTTTATCAGTTGTCTAGTACCCATAACACAAGCTCTGCTTAGCTTGGGACTAGATGGCGTTGTGTGATAGTTGTGGAATATTATTATATTATTATTATTATTATTATTATGTGGAATATTATATTATTATTATTATTATTATTATTATTATAATATTATTATTATAGTTGCAAAGGCATCAAAAGCTCTGGGATTTATACTACGCACCACGGCTTGTTTCCGGTCTCTTAAACCAGTTAAGATCTTGTATTGTTCGTTCGTGCGCAGCCATTTAGAATACGCGTCTCAGGTTTGGAACCCGCAGTATGAGACTTATAAGTCCCGTATTGAAGGCGTCCAAAGAAAATTTTTACGTTATCTAGATTATAGGGCTCAGCAATACTCAGATGACTACGAGCACCGCTGCAGACGGTACCACTTCCTGCCTCTGGAGATGAGACGTTATATTGGGGACATGAGTCTACTTTTGGGTATCGCAAATGGCCACATCGACTGTCCTGAACTCGTTGCTAATCTGTCATTACGCACGAATCTGATGGGATTACGTCAACGGCCAATATTAAATGTACCTTTTGCAATGACTAATTATAGGCGGAATGTATTCTCAATAAGAAGTGCACTCAGTTTCAATAGGCTTCCTAGGGACCGTAATGTCGACTTGTCTGCACTAGTGTGGCGACCTTAAGACGGCTATTGGCACAGTCTTTTTTCAAGGACAGTTAACTTAACTTTTCATTATCTTGTATGTATTTTTTTCTTCTTTTTATCGACTTTTTTGTTAACCATATGTGGAGGCTTGTTATTAGCAATTTTTTAATTTTATATTCTTTATTTTATTGGTTTGTTAGTCTGTAAGCCTTCTTTAAAATAAAATAAATAAATAAAATAAATAAACAAGTGTGTGCGCAGGAACAAGTGCATTCTTTGTGCCCTTTTCTCTCATAGTCCGATGGGACGGCAATCCGACACGACCGGAGAGAAATCAGGCGCAGGACCAACGGCTTAACGTGCTTTCCGAGGCACGGGGGTATTATACCACCAACTTCCAAACTCCGGGCTACTACTGGGAAATTTCTAATGAAAACCCAATAGCACTTTTTGGCCGACCCGGGAATCGAACCCAGGACCTCACGCTCTGCAGTCGCGCTTGCGACCACTAGACCAACGAGGCAGTTAAGCAGTGACTGTCGATGTCGGTCCGTAGATGGGTGACCATCATTACACACTAAAGCCGTTTCTTCCGGTTGTTATTGACAATCGTTTCAAGTAGCAAAAAATCTGAAAGCCTTACTACCAGTCTTACCAATATTACCCAGTATCTAACTGGGTAGTGGAGGTCAGATATGCAGTCGCTCCGTGTAAATACTGGTCTTCAGATGCATGCGGTTGGACTAGATGCTGTCCCCAATTGATAGGTATATAGTTGGGAATATTATAGGCTAGACAGATTTGATTTGGGTTTTAGTTTTAAAACCTACATGAATTATGGGCTCCAAAAATACGAATCGCATCTAATAATAATAAAAATAATAATAATAATATTCCACAACTATCACACAACGCCATCTAGTCCCAAGCTAAGCAGAGCTTGTGTTATGGGTACTAGACAACTGATAAACATACTTATATATTTCTAAATACATACATATTATAGATAAATTACACCCAGACACAGAACAAATGATCGTGCTCATCACACAAACATTTGTCCTGGGTGGGAATCGAACCCACGACCTCCGGCATAGCAGTTAGGGTCACTAACCACTAGACCAACAGGCCATCTGCGGCCATAAATGAGATTTTGAGTGGTAGCCCTTACATCTGACATGGGTGAAGAAGTGACCTCCATATCCGCACTATTCCTTACCGATTTGAACATTTATATTTCCTAGTTACTATGTTATGCCCGTGGTTTCAATCGGGTGGAGTTCGTTTATTCCACCACGGAAATGGTCCTTTTCATGGAGGGTGGGAAATCATCAAATGACCGGGCTCTGGGCGGAACGGAAAGGAGTGTCATACTTCTACTGACTAAAAACCACCCATGTTCCTTCTTAGCCCTTTGTGTCCGGGGCAGCAGTATCTCTTTAGAACAACCCACAGCCCCGGCAGGCCGACGCCCTTGCAATGTTGCTGATATCTCTACAGGAATGGTCCTGTGGAACAATTCGGATACCATCTAATTATTGAAACAGTTTAGTACCGTCACATAGATAAGATAATGTGAAAAAAGTGCATTATCAAAACTGTTTTAGGGTAACTTAAATAATATGTTTTTATTAGAAACGGCTGCTTTCTTTAAAATCCGGTTAAAATGGTTTTTTTTTTGCAGCTGTGGGCTTGACGGAGATTTCTACAATAAAGGAACAAAACATGTTTATTTTAATTTGGCGTCCGAATAATCAAGAAAAAAAAATGTAAGTATGCTAAGGTGGTTTGTGGAATGTAGAGAGGGTGAGCTTATGTCGATTAACAAAAGGTATTTGCAAAGCAGATGTGAGTGACAACGCCGGGTAGGACGCCATAAAGAGACATAAACTGATCTTGTTGGTGACGTTCTTCAGAAAGGACAGGGAAAACGACAAAATCGCTAACTTTCAATCCTTAATTACTAACGAATAAATTCGGTTGCAATTAAATGATGCTTGCAAGTAATGCAAGTCTCTACATCGAAGATGCGTTTTTCGCAAGCATCATTATTGCAACCGAATTTATTCGTTGGTAATTAGCAATCGAAAGTTAGCGATTTTTTCGTTATCTCTGTAGAGACTGCCGGCCCAGGCCCTGCAGTCTCTACACTAATAACGACGCTACGAATGTCGTTAAGTCGAAAAATCGTAAACTTTCTGTAATAGATTTTCAGCTTTATTTCAACAGCATAAGGTTCAAAATCTATTAAAGAAAGTTCACGATTTTACGACTTAACGACAGATTTTTATCGTTATTTAGTGTAGAGACTGCAGGCCCTGGTGCGTAGTGCTCGTACGATTACGAGTCCTACCGTAGTGAGTGTATGACCAGATTTATAAATGTGGACGAGGCAATAGGAGTATGTAAGGATCGTAGCAGGTGGCGTTCTGCAGTTTTTGCCTACCCCCATGGGAAAAGGGCGTGAGTTTATGTATGTCATGACTGAAGATAATATATTTATAATTTTCTACACTGTGTCCGAGTTATCAGTCAGTATCCTGGTCTGTTTGTCCGTACTTCTTTTTAGTACCTACAGCAGTCTATAGTACGTAGGTAGGTATGATCTAAAACGAGTACTTCATTTCTTAAACAAACATAATACACAAAAACTTACTTTAAAAATAAAACTCAAGCATTGTTCGAAACGAAACTTCGCTAATTCAATTCTAATGTAACTTTTGTATTAAAAGAAAAAAGTTTCATCGCGCCCCGCGTTGATAAAAAAAAACAAAGGATTGCCGGCAAAAATTATTATTGTTACGAGTTTTTTTTTTGTACAGACAACAATAAGCGACTATAGGCAGGCATGTTAGGGCGCTTGTGTAATGGTTTATTTTTATTTTTATTTAGAGATTGTTCTGCAAAATATTATAAAATCTTGATTTTTAATATGTAGGTTATTACATTAAGCTACTACGATCTCTCTTTCTTCAATAGATTTTCATCTTTATCGCTAAAGCATTAGGTTAAAGTAAAATTGGGAAAATTTGTCATTTTCGGGTAACTTTACGTGATGGCGACTGTAACTTACATTGACCCTACCCAACATTGGTCTGTTATCGGGCACATTATTCAGACATACATAAATACCTAAACTCACGTCTGTTTCCATCATCGGGGTAGGTAAAACCACAGAACGCCACCTGCTGCGATGGTTACTGATCCTTTAGCATGGTCCACGTTTATACTCAAGCCAGTTGCGAGTAGGCAGCTGACCTTTCTGACGAACCTCACTTTCAACAACAAAGTCAGTCTATCTCCTTCTAGTGTACCAGAGTTGTCACTCACTACTGCCTTGTAAATTAATTGTTAGTCATCTTTCACTCATCCGAGATTCTCATTTCAGCTATGTGCTGGAAAAATTGAAAAACCCGTCGTGAAAATTGAAACAAGGACCGCATATCACAGCTTTACAGACGGTAATACTAGGTTGGAAGGTTATACTAAAACTACAAATAAACTAGCTCGTGCCCGGCTTCACCTGCAAGGAGTTCCTTAATCCGACGGGATCTACCTACTACCTATATGTATTAATACAGGATACAATCTATCTGTGCGAAAATTTTCGTCCTAATTTGTTGTTTTGGAAGAGTAGTAAACATCCATCAATTTATCCTTACAAAATTTCAAAAGGTGGGTAGGTACATCAGGTTGTTTACTGTCACTAACGTGACATGTTTTCCAATGCCTCTGTTTGATCTGTCTAACATTTACTCAATAACACCAATCTACGCACGACTATTTACTAATCAAGCTATGAATAATCAGGATACGCTGATCTTTCATTCGGGAAGCTCATACGAAACGAGGGCAGGTCATACTGAAAATTAATGTGTAATTTGATGTGTCACCGTAAACAGTCCTTGCCAGGATTCAGAGGCCATCCGCGGCTTCACCCGCGTGGATGTCGTTCAAATTATATACTAAAACCTTTCTCTTGAATCACTCTATCTATTAAAAACCGCATCAAAATCCGTTGCGTAGTTCTAAAGATTTAAGCATACAGACAAACAAACAGACAAAAATAGCGACTTTGTTTTATACTATGTAAGGACAAATGGTGTCATTGTATTTAAAACAACCAAATGTCAGCGTCAGTTCTGACTTTGGGCGCGTTCCAAGATAAATCTGAGTGAAATTATATGTAGTTTAAGCTGTCTGAGCTTAAGAGGAAATGTGGGTGGTCTGTTCTCCATACAAACGCTCACGCCTGTTTTCTTTTTGGTTAACGACTTTTTTTCTTTTGTTTTTGTTAATGACCCTAGAGCTATGATTTTTTACAGAATAATAAATATTAACTATTTATATGCCCCTATGTTTTCCATTTTGGTGATAAATTATTTTTGTAAGCACAAGAACCCTCAAAAAATGCTCAAAATTGCTTGTTTAGATCGCTGTTAACAGAGTCCAAATTGTACAAATTTGACAACTATTAAAGAAAAAATAAAAACATAGCGGCGCGCGGCGTAGTATATATCCTCCTTATTTATTGTCTAAAATATCTTTTAAATTGGTTCAATATTGGAGGAGGAAATATGCGAGAGCCAAACCTCGAATTATAACTTTTTACTTAAGCTTTTGAGTCGGATCTGCAGTTGTCCTTATCGCACGGATTTGAGGGCAGGGGGGCGGAGAGAGACAGCGATAGTGGAGAGAGACAGACGGATAGACGGAGAGAGACAGAGCCCACATTTCCTCTTAACAACCAACGTAATCATCTAGCCTTCTCCAAACTACGTTGGTGCCAGCTTCCAGTCTAACTAGATGTAGCTAAATACCAGTATTTTACATTGAGCGACTGCCTATCTGATCTCCACTACCCAGTTAGTACTAAGTAACACTAGATAATATGCCTTGGGCGTTTGCCTTGTGACCCGGTGGTCGTGGGTTGGATTCCCACGGGAAGCATACTTTGTGAAGTTGTTTCCAGTTTGGTTAGGACATTGCAGGCTTGAATCACCTGATTGTCTGATAAAAAGATGGTTCCGTGCTTCGGAAGGCACGTATAAGCCGGTGATCCCTGCCGCCAAATGGCGGTCGTCAAACCATGTCAGAGGCCCTTGCGGCGGTTTAGAAACTCTGGCACTAGGGTGTGTGGGGTCGTTAGACCTTACTGCCCACACGATAAGAATCATAATCATAATCTTTATTTGCCAAAGTAGAAGAACAAGATAGAAGGTCACTCTTTTATAGGCCATTGTCTACCTGTTTTGACTGTCAAAGATCTACAATTGACGAAATAAAAAATAAAACTTTAAAATATCTCCTTCAAAATGCGCAGTTTTAATACCCAAAAATCATAAACTCTCCCCTTAAATCCTGACGACATTTTCCACCATCTAAATTATTATATTACTGAGCGCAAAACATAATCAAAATCAATTTAATTTCCTTTGAAAACTTGATCATTGTAAAACAGCCCTAAGGCAAAATTTACACCTCTTTACTAATTAAGATAATGTTCAGTAATAAAGATTCTCGTGAAAACATTTCTGCAGGTACCCGAATAAAAAGGGTTTTGAATTTGTGAAGAACGAAATTTATTATTGTTTGAATTTTTTTAGGAGTTTTGCCGATTGCTATCTTTATAGAAGATGGGGTGTTATTGTCTTTATTTTTTATCGTTTGCTTGTTTTTATACGGTTTAATTTAACTTGCAATTTCGTACATTTTTAAATCAAATTTTGCAGCAGATTTTCTAAACAGCTGTCCCCAACCGATTGAGTTGAATTTTTGCATAGGCCGTGCACGTTTAGTTTGTATGACAATGCATGGTTAGCTAAGCTAAGTGACCTTTTTTAAATTCAATATGGCGGTCTCCCAAAGACGGCGGTCTAGTTATTTTTAATGCACCCCTACAGCACTTCTTCTGAAAAGGGTATCGAATAAAGGAAAATAAAATGAAATGAGAGCAGATATTTTGTAATTACAAGCAGACTTTTTTTTTTATTATTTTAAATGGGCTTGCTCTTGACTTCAATCTTGCCCTAAAGGCAGAGATGATGTCGACGATGGAACGAGCTTACCCAGTAGAAGCCTGTTTACTCGCGACATAAACAGATTAGGGTTATATGAACTTGGAAAAACCGACGCGCGACGCAGGCAGGGAATTCCACTCCTTGGCTGTGCGCATAATAAAGGACCCAGCAAAGCGCTTCGTTCGAATGTGTGGAATATCGACTAGGTATCGGTGCAGACATATCAACTTTGCTGCTCTTATAACGGTCAAGCAAAACATCGTGAGGAATAAAATGCCTGAGAACTAAAATTAAAATCTAAGACATGTGATACCCGCAGCGAGTAGTGAGCGGATTATAGCCCATCCTCTCTTCTAGAGAAGAGGCCTGAGATCCTGCAGTGGGAACATTATAGGATGATGATGACATCAATTTTATATATTCATTTGTCTTGATAAAATAATATAATAAACTTTTATTGAAATAAATAGTTAACAGTTTTTTTTATATGAGGGCAAGGTTCAAACCAAAACTTAACCAGACAACGAACCCTCCTAACTATAATATGATTACAAAACTAAGTTCAAGTTAAGTTTACTAAGCTAGTTAGTTAAAGTGCTTGCTTAATTTATGGAAGGATAATATCATGTGGTGTGTGGTATAATCTTGAGAGCAGAATGATACTCTATCTACTTCAGAAAGTTTTATTAAATCAATGGTAGAAGGAATTGAGTGAGACCTTTGCCAGTAGGTAATACGCTAGATGAAAAGCGATGAAAGAAACATAGTCATCTTAAGAAAAAATAAATTAATCAATGGAGTAAGCATTTACCTTTTTTTTAATTGTATGAAGAAGAATCGTCAAATGACTGCTACCGCTCTGGGTGCAGAAGAACAGTGTCAAACTCTTACTGACTAAAATCCATCCGTGTTCCTTCTAATGCCCTTTTTTTACGTTCCAGGGTCGCGGTGACTCTTTAAAATAAATTCTGCAACTCCGGCTACAAGTAAGCATTTACTTTATTAGATAAAATATAACTGGAAGGGTGATAAAATTAACGCCCCATCTCTTTTCCTAATCAGGCAATAAAGTGTATATTTTATTGTTCTCGTAATTATGTAAGAACATTTTGTACATTTAATATTAGTCACTAAAAGATAATGTTTATTACAGTTGTTTAAACATTATGCTTTTAATGTATAAACCAGAGTCATCACGTAGTTGAGGCCAAGAGAAGGATTTCTAGAAAACGCTGACGTGACGAAAAGAAAGAAGATAAGATAAGTCTTTATTTGCTTTAAACATGGTATAATGGTGTTACAGTCTTATACAATGTCCACATGTTTAGCTATACAGAATATCAATTGCATGCAAAATAATAATCATGTCAAAACAACAGTAAATATCAATTAAATCATTCAAATTATTAGATGGATATAATGTTATAAAATGTCGAAGAAATCTGAAGAAAAAGAAAGAAAATGTATATAATGGTCTCAAACAGGGCAACACAAATTGATAATAAGAACAATAACCCATAAAAGATAATATACAGTAAACGTTAGAAAACCTTTAAAAGAAAGTAAGAGACCAAAAGGCCACTATGTCAGCATAACGGCTTAGAAGCGAACAGCAAGCTACATTTTTCTAGTAATGGCCCAGAAAACATAACATAACATCACGCCTGTAATCCCCCAAAGGTAAGGCAGAGGTGCACCCATCTAATACACTTATTTTTGTTTAACATGTTTAAGTTTTAGTCATAAATTGGGCACAAATCCAGACTCTTTGCCTGGTTCTGAAAAATTCTGAAGAAAAAACCTAAGCAAAATTATAAAGGATAAACGTTTTATGCTAATTGCCGCTGGGATCGCCGTGAAGGGATAAAAAATTGTAATAAATTCCTGTCTCAAGTGTTAAACGGTAGAAAAAAAAAGTTTATGACCGTATCACCTTTTAAATGGAGGGGTGAGACCTATTAATTATTTTGTTTAGAGTATTTTAAGGTTTAATCGCCCGGTGGCCATAAAACAAGGTTTTATAATGTAATTCTGTGTTAAAAGTTTAGGTAAAACAGAATGTATTTCTTATATTTGCAAAATTTTAGGAATTACATTATTTGGCTACAAAATAATGTTGTGCTTAATTCTTTTGGGGCTTCTTTTTTTTTTTGGTGGATGGAAAATCATCAAATGACCCCTCCCGCTCTTGGGCAGAGCGAAGGGGAGTGTCAGACTTCTACTGACTAAAAACCGAACCCATGTTCCTTCTTTGCCCTTGTGCCGAGGCCCCGACGATCCGCGGCCCCGACGGGATCCGCCGCCCCGACGGGATCCGCCGCCCCGACGGAATCCGCGGCCCCGACGGGATCCGCCGCCCCGACGGGATCCGCGGCCCCGACGGGATTCTTATGGGGCTTGTGAATAATCAGCATAATCTTCCTTTCCATGTCCCATTTTACTTAGTGTCGGTGCAACACGTTTTCTTCTATTCTCCCTTGTCTGGCGTCACGGCGTCATTATTTAACTTCTTCTCTTTTATATCTTACCACAGAATACATAATAGTACTACGTACAGAAGGGACACTCCCTGCCACGCGCTCATATTAAATACTGCACCTCACCCCGCACTTCGAGGTAGTCGTCGCCGACTCTTGAGCAATGGCTGGCGCTCGTATTAGTCGTCGTTCGGTTTTCGCGACGCAGACCGTAGCACTTTCCGCGCGATTTTTTAGGCTACGACAACCCTACTAGAGTTTACGCACACATTTGCATTTTTGTCCGAGCTGTGATCTTACCTCAAACAATACTTTTAAGTTTTCTTTGACTTTCTTCTCCCTTTCCATCCATCAAACATTCATTATATCATTACACCTATCAGTATTTAAGTCACAATGACATGTTTTTGAATACTATTGAAGAAAAAAGGAAAAAGTTGCTTCTCGTGTCTGTGACCGCATTAATCTTTTAAACTACCTATACTTACGACGAATTTGATGCTAAGTATAATACAATGACATGTTCTTTTTACCCGACTACGGCGAAGCCAAAAGGAAGGGTAATGATTTTGGCAGTCTATGTATGTATGTATGTATGTTCCACCGTAGCGCCTAAACTACTTAACGGATTTTAAAAAATTAGGTGTCAATAGATTCGTAAGAGTAGCCCGGGTGACCTATGCTATACAAATTTTATAAATTCTTTTTATGACGGAATTTAAATGTCAAAAACTTACCTCAAAAAATATTAAATTGAGATAATCTTTTTTTTTTTTTGAGTGCTGTCTATTTGGTCCCACTTTACGGCAAAAGGTTCTCATCCTTCTTTTCGCGATCAAAAACAATTGTTGACTTTTTGTTGACCTTTAAAAAAAATTTAGTTCAAAAATCTAAAACCCGTCCTACTAACAAAATCGCGGTCTTAAAAGTAGAAAACAAGAAAATAATTCTTGTCTGATTTTCTTCGTAGTCGCATGCCACTGATACCTGATGCTCCTTCATGGCGTTCTCATTGATACAGAAGTCAGCTGTTAATTGCCATTAGCAAGGTGGCATGCGACTACGAAGAATATCAGACAAGAATTATTTTCTTGTTTTCTACTTTTAAGACCGCGATTTTGTTAGTAGTCGGGTTTTAGATTTTTGAACTTAATTTTTTTATTTGAATTTTATTTTTGTGTGTACTAAAACTATAATATAATACATATTTGTAATGTGCTCGCCAAGACCTTTCATTTGAAACCAAACTTGCTATGATTATCTCAATTTAATATTTTTTGAGGTAAGTTTTTGACATTTAAATATCCATTAAATATCCATAAAAAGAATTTATAAAATTTATATAGCCTATGACACCCGGGCTATTCTTACAAATCTATTGACACCTCATTTATTAAAATCCGTTCAGTAGTTTAGGCGCTACGGTGGAACATACGTACATACATACATAAATACATAGACTGCCAAAAATCATTACCCTTCCTTTTGGCTTCGCCGTAGTCGGGTAAAAATGGTTCAGTTTACCACACTCAACATCGAAATCTCAATGTTTGTCCGGACACAAACCGTGCGAAGCATGGGTTTTAAACACTGGTTCTCACTATCATCATCTTCCGCTTTGTCCCATTTTATTCGTCAGCTCAACACGTTTTTTTTTCTCCCATACTACGCTATCTTTTTACCTTCATTCCCCACACTCCATCCATCTTTTCTAGTTTAACCAATACTTGAACTGAAATAAAATTCCATATACATCAGCAAATACATCAAAAATTAGAACTAACAGCTTCCCAAACTTGCATACCTAACCTTTGATCACAACTCCCTACAAAGAGCTGCCCACCTATTATTACAGCACTCAATATGCTGATAAAGTTGCCTCCAAGTTTCTGCTCCTAAATTAATTTCACACTCGGTAACTTGTCTGCCTCTACTTGAAATTTAGTGCTGCCTCTGTCGTCTTGTTTCGGTCGGTTTGGAATTATTGCAGCGGCGGCCATTGTTTTTTTGGTGACGTCATGATACGGTGTTGGTGTTTTGTTTTTAAGTGATATTTGATTGGGGGTGTTTTCAATCAATAATTTAATAATTTAATTTGTAAACCATACATACAATGATAGGTGGTTAACTAAAATATGTGCACAATGTTTTTCCAACACAAATAAGGTGGCATGTATCTAAATTAAAATAAAATGATCCAATTTAAAATAATTATGTCAGTTAGGTAAGCAGGTCAGGTTGTTTAAATATGGAAGGGATTGAGTATCCTCGTTGCTAGTGTTGCTACCTCGTTGGTTCGGGGTTAGATTCCCAGGTCCAACAGGGTGTTATTGGGTTTTAATTCAGGATTTTCTCAGTAGCACCTACTTATCCAAGTCCCAGTTAACCAAGTTTCACTGTAATAAAGTAAAGTAAATTTTGACCTTCGAAAAGTGCTGATTATCAGCCTAGTTTGAATAAATGAATTTTGATTTTGATAACTGGATTTTCTGCTCATAGGCTCGTTCCTATGATATAGAAATTAAACATGACAGGGAAGTAGTATATCTCTACCCTTAGATTCTAGAAACTCTACCTAACTCTTTGGAGGTGACAGGACTCAGCGAAGAGTGGCGTTGTACTATGGGATTGAGTACCATAGCTTTTAAAGAGTTTCATGAATTCATCCAAATAAAGAAAATATGAGTGTTGACAATCTTTATCATATTGTTTTAATTGGAAAGAGTTTAAATCACTTACAATTATGACCCAAAATTCTATTATACGAGCCCTAGTCTCTGACGCATTCATAAGGTCATCGTGCTCAGGTGGCAGGGTAGGTATGCGGCGCAGGATGAATGGTGGGCAATGAGGTGACTAAGAAGAAATACTATTGCTCCTAGTAATAGTTAGACAAGTTAAAATGTCTGTTTTAGTTAAGAGCGCCCCCAGATATTGTTATTTTTTACATGATTCTACATACAACAATTAAAAGGACGTTTGATGATGATAAATTGGCACTGTGTTTAGAAGTCATTATCTTTAATTTCCTGCCATAATCCCTATTTAATAACCCCAAACAAAAAGGCACCGTGGCGCAGCATTAAGCTACTAGCAAGAGCCAACAGCTTGTCCATTCTCCCATCAACACTTTTTATTAAACTACGAACAAGCACTTTTAAAAATGTCTTCAAGAACTTATAAACAAAACCAATCATCTTTGGCACCATACCCTATCAGAAACGAACAAAACTGGAGATATTGAATTCCTTTCAAAATAACTCTTTAGAGTTTAAACTTCGTCATTGGAACAAGTTTGAAGCGAAACTATATGAATCAATAGTTTCCAAGTGTTTCTCACACAGATATAGATTTACCTAGATAATGCAAATATCGTCTATGAAAACCAAGCGTGCCATTTTTTGACTACTTATTAAGAAATAATTCACTATTCAGTTACTATACCAAATAGGCCACGTCTTTATGTACAATATTTATAGGTAAGCAACAATTTACATAATTGTTCAAATCGCTGTCAACAAGATAAGTGCCCAGAAGGCTGGCATAATTTTGGATGGTAATTAAGCATTGTATTTGCGCCGTTTGACGTTTTCAGCATATTCTGCAGAAGCCACACAAGTGCAATGGTGTCGACGCAAGTTTCATAAGAAAAAAACTACGTATTTGTTCTTACAATATCTAGAATTAAGTCCTTAAGTTGTAGCGGTGTAACGTTGTTGATTTTACAAATTCACTGGCTGCGACAGTAACCTCGTTAGTTATAAAATACTTAAGCCGGGCACGCAAAGTTGCACTCGTAGTAGAGTAAGTGCTCAAGCAAGCGTAATCTAGGTATACCTAAATCTGTGGTTTCTGATCGCAGCCCGTTTTTGTTTTGTTTCAAATATTAAACTGCAATGTTATTTTCTTCGTCTTTTACATGTTCTTTAGAATGCTAAGTGGGGTCAAAAATCTATGATTTTAACTAAACATTTTGGTTTTGGGGTTCCGTAACCAAATATCAAAAATCAAAACAAGGCTTCTGATTGTATAAATCCAGAGCAATAAGAAGGACAACATAGAAGACGATTATTGGCGGAACGAAAATTTTTGCTTGCACAAAGCAAAAATCTTCGTTCCGTCAATAATTTTATGATCGTCAGACGAAGACTTTTAACTGTGTGCAGTGCATGAATATTGACAATAAGAAGTGAGATAAGAAAGAGAAGTGGGCTTGTGAAAAACCTTAATCTATTATCCTCTCCGCGTATATCAGCCATTTCACTCCGAAGCTGTTGGAACCACACAGCAATTTGGAGAGTATAGCGTCGTTGATAGTCCAATTCCACGTAACTAACATTGTCAAATACCGGGTATGTACAGTCTGTGCCCAGTATTACCTGACCCCTAATATAATATAAAGAATAAGAGGCAAGGTGGTGTGAGAACAGAGGTCGACTAATCCTGGGCAGAGACTGTGAATTCGCGGTATTCGACAATGTCAGTTACGCGGAGTTGAAGCCAAGTATTACCTGGTCCCTAATATAAAGAATAAGAGTGGAAGTGGTGTGCGAAGATGGGTCAGGTTATACTGGCCACAGAATGTACATACGCGGTATTTGACAATGTTAGTTACGCGGAATTGGACTATCAACGACGATACGATAGGTGTTTTCTAATAACCGCTACAAAAAATTACGAAATAAAGACAAAAATAGGCCTTCCATACACGAAAGAGAGTGTTGAAATAAACATTGATAAATGTCGTTATACCGGTATCATCTCTTGTTAAAGATCCAAAAAAAAACTTATCGGACAAATCAATAAATTATAACTTTCAAAACAACGCTAAGTTTCTACGTGCTTTGTCCTAAAAACCAGCAGACTGTACCTAAGGACACAAACAGACGCCCTTAACAAAGTCACCTCGACACTTGACTGTGAACGAAAACTGTACAGTCAGCCGCAAAAATGCATGGAAAATTCAGAAATAAAATCGTGTGTAGCGACAGCGAGAAATAACGCCAGCTAATGTAAACCAGTTATGGACTATAAGCGTTCACGAAAAATAGACACTAAAGTATCCATGCAATTTTGCAGGTGACTGTACAAGAAAAGTGAGCAAAACTCGTTGTATCCAGTTACACAAAATTCTTAATTTACTTCCCTCTTGTCTTGTACCCATAATTAACGTTGATGTTTATTAGAAAATATAATTTCCTAGCATCCTCGTGTATTCGAGACACGTAATACAATTATATGACAATAGACTTAAAATTACTTGGAGCTCCGAGGCCCAAGATTTGTGTCTCGCTGTATGAATATTAAAAATTGCTTTGTTTGTTAACGATATAATACACCCTATGGTTTAGAAGATAGAGTTGGGTTTTACAAGATTGTTGTTTATAGGCGAAGATGTTAAAGTAGGTTACGTAAACTAAGCTTATTCAAGTGTTTAAATGTGATATTTTTGCGTACTTAACTTGGGATGGAAGAAATAGTGAATTTTGTTGTAATTTAGATTATAGATAGGGTCCGATCAAAGCTTTAGCTTAGGCCACCTTCGGCTACTTTCGGCAATATAAACCACTTTCCACCGAAGCCAAAATCCAGTCATGAGTGCGTTCACAAACATTTGAATTCACATACACAAACAGCCAGACCAGACAGACAGTAAAATATTAGTACAAATATTTGTTGCGTGTACTGACCAAACTCGCTACAAGCAGTACAGAATTCACAAAAAATTCAGGTACGTAGACTCAGCGGTTTTAGGTAAACCTCTTGTGTTACTGTTATCTACCTTTCCACTGCTGGGCAAGAGCCTGCCCATTTGTTCTCCAAATCTTTCGATCCAGGGCCAATGTAGAGCACTGGTCGTTGGTTTGACCCCGCTTGCACACCATCACCTACGAGGTATACCGTGTCGACTTCTGGTTGTGTCAAAAGACACCTGCCAGTGACCCAATAAAAAATAGATTGTACTCGAAATCTGAAATCTTTACCTATATTCCAACGTTCAAGTCCAAGCGAATATTCCTAAGTCAAACACTTGTTTTAACCATACTTCAAGTCCCTAAACGCACTCTTAACACAATCATTTCCTTAAGGTACAGTCATGCAGAAAACACCTAGACGTACAACGATTTCAAATGTTTTTTCGACCCTTGACCTCCTTGCAAGCGAGACTCTCATTATTCCGTAGAGAAGAACTCTTATCTTCGTACAACGCCAGTGCTTGGAAGTAATTATTATTTTTCAAGTGCTCAAAGTACGGAACAAAACCTTTTTCTTCGTCATTATACTTCAGGTGATTGAGTACGTAGAACACTTTGTCATGTCGGAGACTTACGCCCTTTTGGTTCGTGGCGGCTTTAATGAAGCTACAGGTTTTTAAATGATTGTGTAGGCGTTTAAATGTTTCTGAAATACAAGCGACATTTTTAAATGTTACAACACTTTGCTGAGATACGGGCTTTTGGCCTGGTAATAGACCAATCTGGTTTATAGTATGTCTTAATATATTTTTTTCGTTGTTCAAATTGTTTTGTCCTGTCCGATTCTAATAAATACTTTTTAGATGAACTCTTATCTTCGTACAACGCCAGTACTTGGCAGGAATTATTATTTTTCAAGTGCTCAAGGTACGGAACAAAACCTTTTTGTTCGTCATTATACTTCAGGTGATTGAGTACGTAGAACACTTTGTCATGTCGGAGACTTACGCCCTTTTGGTTCGTGGCTGCTTTAATGAAGCTACAGGTTTTTAAATGATTGTGTAGGCGTTTAAATGTTTTTGAAATACAAGCGACATTTTTAAATGTTACAGTGCTTTGCTGAGTTAGAGGCTTTTGACTTGGTAAAATACCAATTTGGTTTTGTTTTGTCCTGTACAATTCTAATATTAATACCTTTTAGAAGAATTCTTGTCTTCGTACAACGCCAGTGCTTGGTAGTAATTATTACGTCAAGGCGTTTAAATTTTTCTGAAATACAAGGGACATTTTTACATATTACAACACTTTGCTGAGATAGAAATAGTTTACTGTATGCCTTAATTTTTCGTTGTTAATTTTGTTTTGTTTTATTGTTTTGTCCTGTTTGTGTTTAATTTTTTTCTTATTTATTTTATTTGCAAACATAATTTACAAAACGTTGTACAAAATTATGTACCAGTATCAAAAAGGGAAGAACATCAGCCCGTCACAAAATTTGTCCACGTCACTGTCAACAGGAAAAGTGAAGAGTCGACCAACCGCTTGGCAATTTTCCTTAAATATTAGGTGGGCACTTACTCACACATTTTTTTTTATTAAAATGTCGAACCTCCTCTCCCTCCAATATTAATCGTTAATTTTGTCCAGCTCGTCACGTCATCTCCTTCTGAACCTTTCACATCGTGTTGAGACTATGGCCTAATTTTTAAGCGACAAGCGGCAGATGTAACTTGCATTGTAAACGTCTGAGATTTGGGTCTTGGATCAAGGTAAATTGTTATTTATACGATTAGAAATTTTGACTTAGCATACGTCTCTTCATGGCTCGCTAGCAGACCCAGAGACCGGACTTCTGATGCTTCGTTAATACCCACCCAAGTTATTATATTACCACATAAAATATAACAGCCTTACTTCATCAACAGAAATAAATTAAACATTATAGATTCCCGAAATTATTTCGTAAATAATAAATTTCGCAATTCAGTTGAAAATATTGTTGAACTCAAGTCCGTTGCGACAGTCCCAATAAAACTTTCATCGTAGTTTCAGAACTTATATTTAAAGAAGTTTATTACAAATATTTCGAGTACAGAAATAAGTGGTATTGTAACTAGGGTTGTCCGTCCTTAAAAAAAAGTTGTGGTAAAAATCAGAAGATGTCCTAGAAAAATATACACTGACCTTATTGGAGGATCTTCAGAAAAGACAAGTTTGTAGTTCTGGCAAACTGCGTACGTCTATGACCAGATGTATGAACGTAGACGAGGCAAAATGGGTATTTAAGGATCGAAGTAGGCGGCGCGGCGTTCTGTGGTTATATTCACCATTTTCAGGTAAACCCCACGTTTAAAAAAAGTCGCCATAATAAAAAAAACTTACTGACCAGAGGTTTCGAATGACAGCTGCTTCAAATCTGTTGGAGGGTGGAGCGCTCCTTCCTATTGTTTGTAAATTTGTAAATGTAAGTTGTATGTATGTTGCAACAATGATACAATTTCAAATTTTCTTTCACTTATAAAAAGATACATTATTCGGCAATGCTATAAACAATATTAATTCAATGCATATTAGCCGAACTATAACAATTTTTTGCGGACTTCAGTCGCAGGCGAAGTACTAGTAATTTCACAAAAATACCCTACAAACTGTGACAACCCTAGTTCTAACTTCTCAGATCCCATGTCAAACTGTCAGCGAAGAAGCGGCGTTTTATTAAACAAGGAAGTTTTCACATACCTTATTTATAACACTTCACATCTGTCGTTACGCTGCAGAAATATTTTGAAAAGAATGTTAATAAATAAAATCCTTATGTGCTTGGACTCTTAGATGGTTTACAGAGCATTTGGTTTACGGTTACCGATACTTTATGATTTTATAAATATTTCTAACCCCACTCCCCGCGGATGGCAGCCATATTGTTTTTTAATCGGTTGATCATGAGTATAATAATTATTCAGTGAAATGATGTTTATTTGTCGTTATTATCGTGTTATGTTGTATTTATAATTCATTTTTTATCCATCTTTGGCACCCTTTACATGGATCAGAGTTACTCATTGATAAAGTGCCAAATTAAATAAATAAATTTAAGTGACAATAATAATATCTTTAATAAAAAATAGAGACCTAAGTGACGTGCAAACTACTATGGATGTGCTGAATACGTAGCTTAGTAACCGTTTTTGCGTCGGTTGTCCCTTTCATGTTGTGTACTAAGGCTTTTCTATACCACCACTGACCAAATAGTTTTACTAAGCCTCAAGAAAACTCTGTTACTGCAATTAATTTATTATCTGAACAAATACGTAGCAAAGAAGAAAATATCCATCTTAATTTGAATCTCAATTTAAAACCACGGTGGCTATATTAGCTGCCCAGTATAATACTCTAGTACCTACTTAAATGTCTTTTTGCCCGTCTTTCCCATCTGGGAAAGTTATCTCGTTAAATGCACCAAGAGTTTGCAAGACAAGAGGCTAACTTCGACCAGTGTAAGTAGAACGCTTCAAACTCTAAGATTTGTATTAAAAAAGTTCGGAATGTAAAGAGTGAAAAGGTCTCTTTAATTTGGCCGTTTAACCCGTCGCGGAATTTGAGGGCTTCTTCATATTTGTCTTGTGTTGGAGAAAAATGTAATGTTTGTGCATTTCGTACTTATAGCGTAAGTCGTTTGTTAATAGTTGACTGTATTCCTGAATATTAACAGTCGTACGTTGATGATGATTACGATGAGTCGCGATGTAGTCGCTACTTGTTTGCCGTCGTCCACAAAGTACCTCACGCTTTTGATACGATATGGCACAAACAACAGAATAATCATACAAATACCCCGGTTGATTACTCTAAAGAACATCACCAATATGGTTGGTGTATATCCTTCTAGGGCATCCCCTTCCGTTGTCACTCACATGCCACATGTGTATTGCGCCCTTAAAATTGACCCGTGTGACTTTATTATCTAGCCTCGAGACCCTCAACACATACAGAGCCACTCTAAATTCTGTATAATACGTCAATAGATTACCAGAACAACTTGTCGCTCCTAGTGAAAGTTTATTGTTGTACCGCTTGTTTCTGACATTTCTGATGGCTAAGATTTGTTTAGCCTTGAAGTTTCAGTAGGAGAGGAAATTATTGTAGTTAATAATTATTACTAACAGCTTATTTGAGCTAGATGACCAAGTTACATACACATAAACTCACGCCTTTTCCCATGAGGGTAGGCAGAAACCATAGAACGCCGAAGATGATGAGATGGTCAAGTTAAACGGGAAATATATACAAGTCCGTGATAAGAACTGTCGTACTGTATGGATCAGGATGCTGGGCTGTTAAAAATGATGAGAATGTTGAGATGATGATGAAATGTTCAGATGGATGTATGGAGTGAAAAGATTAGATAGGGAAAGTAAGATATTATATTAGAGCAAGCCAGTAAGTCTCATTCCAAATTTTCTGTTACAGGCGCCTGATACAACCCTGGTGCAAGCCATGGTCCGGGGCGAAGAGGAATGGGACGCCGTCACCTCCTTCTGCGAAGCAGTGATGCTAGCGAAGGAGGTGGCGGAACGTGAGAGGGAAAGAACCTCTCGTCCCAGCGGCCGCAGGAGACGCTCCGGGCGTTGGGGGCCACGTGATGGCTTCCGGCCACCGTAGACGCGGGCCTGTGGACGGTGAGTAACGGGCTAGCTCGCCGTCCGGCCGTCGCGGCGTCGTCGTGACGGCAACATACCGTGTCGACGGCGCGTTCGTGTTCCACGCGCGCCTCAAAGAGATGTCAGCAACATGGAAGGGCCGACGCCCGTCGGTACTGCGGATTATCGTAAGGCATATCGCGGCCTTGGCACAAGGGCGAAGAAGGAACATGGGTTTGGTTTTTAGTCAGTAGAAGTCTGACACTCCCCTTCGCTCTGCCCAAGAGCGGGGTTATTCGATGATTTTCCAACCACCAAAAAAAAAAAAGGTGCCTGTTACAGAAAACTTGAAAAGAGAGGCATTTTGTCTCTATTATGAACAGTGACGAGCAAAAATGTGTACATAAACACTTTACAGGATTCAAAAGCTTTTATCTTGGGAAATAATCAGTTTTCAGATGAGACCTAGTTCTCAATAGAATGACTTCCAAAATGCTATGTTCTTAAAAACGTTAAAGAACACAATAGGAGAAACTCACAATTAAAAGTTGCTTCGGGTAGACATAGTGGTGCTTGTGATTGTACATTCAGCCTATCTTATGTCGCTACGGACATAGCATTTTTGAACTCTAAGAAGAAACTGTTGTTTCACAGTATCTACATGAAATGGGAATAAATTATTGATTTTATTTCCAACTCTTAAAAACAATTTAAAATTAACTTTCCTTTATATTCAAATCCCCTCTTTGATGGTAATTCTTTTAACGAGAGCCTAATCTTTAAGTTCAAAAGTTTGTTAAAAGAAATCTCCTGTAATAAGAACGGCTAAGCAAAAGATTTCAAAGAAATAATCTATTAAAAAATAATCTGTACGTATACTTACTTTAGCGAACTTCGAATGAAGTGCTATAAAACAGCTAAGGGATTTAGTTCATTGATGTAATTTTTAAATTTTTGCTGAGATCGTTCTTGTTTTTACCAAAAGTTACAGATACCTGGTGGCAATGGGCAGGGCACATTGCTCGCAGAACGGATGGCCGATGGGGCCGAAAAGTTCTGGAATGGCGACCGCGAACCGGAAGACGTTGCGTTGGAAGGCCACGTCTAGGTGGACCGATGACCTGGTCAAGGTTGCGGGAACCCGCTGGATGAGAGACGCACGGGACCGGTCAATGTGGCGACACCTGGGGGAGGCCTATGTCCAGCAGTGGACGTCTTTTGGCTGAAATGATGAATGATGATGATGACAGATACCTACTAAGTTGAGTGTTTTATCAATCATCATCATCATCAGTCCAAATTGACCCACGGCTGGATAGAGGCCTCTCTTTTCTTGTGCCAAACTACACGTTCCTGTGCCAGCCTCATTCAGGTATTTTTACAATGGCAACTATTTTATTTATATATCAGTTGGGCCTAATAGAACTCCTCCAGCTATGGCAAACAGTTTGTGTTATACTGGCAAGAAAAGCTAGTCTGCAAAAAGTATTCTTTGCTCCTAGACTAGACTCCTGGCTCTTAGGGTTTTACCATGCAAACTTCCACCTGAGTACACTTTCCCGTGGCTGCTTTCGAAATCTTCAAACCGACTTTGAACACAAGTCAGCCAGAGCAAAGACATTCTTTGCAGATGGGGTTCATGGACGGCTCAGATTTAAAATGCGTATGGAGGGTCTGCCCACAGACCCACCCATTTTTCTTTAAAAATATAAGTAATTCTAAAGTTATGGAATTTTGGTAGAATATTTTGAAGTCTTCAATTGTTGCATTTTAACCCTAATATGACGTCCTGGCAGGAATACGACAAGTTGACTGCAGGTTGTTTTAAAGAGATACCGCGGCCCCGGACACAAAGAGCTAAGAAGAAACATGGTTGGTTTTTAGTCAGTAGAAGTCTGACACTCCCTTCCGCTCCGCTCAGAGTGGGAGGAGTCATTTTATGATTATGAAAAAAGCAATAAGTCGAGTTGACAAGAATCCTGTATTTCCATTTGTGTATCAGCTCAAAACATAATTTGTTGACACTACAGAAACCATTATGTGTGTAAGTAAATAACAGACTACTTATATGAAATAGCTAGACAAAGTTTCAGTGATATTTCTCACGGAATGTGTTTTTACCCGTGTATGCATTGTCAACAGTTTACATATCGCAGCGGTGGTAGGTAGGGTGACCAAAATAGTAGAGTGAAGGAGGAGTTTTTTTCTTGTCAAATCTGACGTTACATTTGACAAGAAAAAGCTTTAGGACAGTTCTTTTGGCAAAAATTGCATGTAAGTATTATTTAATTTGCTTGTAATACTTTTTTGTAAAGCGATTAAAAAGAGGAAGTCTGAAGTGTGTGTGTTTATGTGTGTCTTAGCGTAGTATCTATTGGACATTGTGATGTGAAGGAATGAGGAAAATGTTGATTATGAATGTTGTTGTTATGGTTATAAGAGTAGAGGTCGATCAAAGACACAATGGATATGGCTATAAAGGAGGTTGACTGCTGAAATGAAGAGCAATATAGAAGTATGGGAGAAGGTGATATCCTGCGCCAAACATAAATAAATTAGATTAAGGGCATTAGAATGATGATGTAAAGTGATAGAAATAAGTAAGTTAAGTCGACTGCCGAACAAAGATTTTTAAAGATCCTTTAAGATACAAATATTATTATCATTACGAGAACACAATTATTTTGTAACCATTTGCAGTAATTTAAAAGAGCTGTGTTACAAATGGTGTACAATAAAGTATCCAAGACTATAAATCTATTACTAAACGAATTATTGTTTTTCTTTGTAGTTCATTTCCTATTTAGCCGAAATAGGGAATATTTTATCCGACGTTTCGCTTCTAAATGGTCCCCCTCCTATTGAGGGTGAAATCCGGATGTTTTTACACCTCCACCCCTTATTGGATTTCTTTCATTGCGATCTCTAAGTGGTAATAAACCCCAGACAAAGAATTGCTTGAACGCCTTCCTGTGTCCTTGAAATGTGTTTTTTTAGGGAGCAACAATATTAAGCTTGTAACATTTTAATATAACACTTAGGAAATATAGTAATAATATTTATTTAACTAATATAGCATCATAAGATAACATCACGCCTGTAATTAGGTTTTATTTACTATCACAAACTGAAAATGTATAATTTTCTATAACTTTTATAATAGGGATGTGTCCTAGGTAAAAAAAATATGATTCCGTTTAGTTCGTCAGTTATTAAAGTGTTTAGGTTGGTACCTATAACGTGTGACTACGGCTTTTCTTTTTGTTCTATTCTGAAAATCTTGTTTCATACTTTTTCAGCGTCGTTTTTTTTGTCGTAGTCGGGTTTTAGTTTTTTACTTTTTTTTATTTAAACAATTTTGGTGTAAAATATTTTTTTTGACTCTTGACTTTTTGTCCGCTAGAGGGCGTGATTTTTTTGAGCAATATTTTGGAAATGTACAAGTGAGGCCCTTTTAAATGATACCAAACACGGCGTGTTTATCTCCATTTTTATTTTTTAAGCCTTACTTTTTGACCGCTAGAGGGCGCCAAATCGCTTTTTGTGACACGTCACGTAGCCTATGTTCAGCGGAAAATTAAGACGGTTCTAACGATACCTCATATGTCGAGTTCCGATAAGTAGATTAGAAGCTATGAGGGAACAGATGAAGATACACACATACATACATACATACATACAAACATACATACATAGCCAGTCAAAATCATAACGCTCCTTTGGCTTTGCCGTAGTCGGGTAAAAATATTGGATACGTGTTTTTTGTTTCATCAAATTATTAAAAATTGACGAAGTTATAACGCGTCAAAGATCAGGAGTGGAGGCTTTTGACGGCACTACGTGGTGTAGTGCGATGTGACGTCACACGAGTTTTCTAAGCACTGTATCATCTTCATTTTTTGTTTACGTGAAAAAGAAAAAATACGTGTTCAATATTTTTTGGAAATCTATCTGACGGACCAATTGTTTTTTTTGTCCGATCCCCTATTATGGTAAAAATAGTCTTACCAAAGTGTATCGTATTACTCAGTATAAACTAGGTGGTCGAGATTAGATAGGCAATTGTTTCTTAAAATGTAAAATACTAGTATTCAGCTGCATCCGCTTAGACTGGAAGCCTAACTTAGTTGGGATAAAGCAGGTAGAAGATGATGATAATTATGGTAATACGTGTGATATATTAAGCACGTAATTACACTCCCCTTTTCATACAAGACATTTTCTCTCTTCATAATTTTATCTACATCTTCAAAAATATTTTAACACAGCACTTAAGAGTAAGCAGATAGTTTTCATACCAGCGTCAACGCCCTCTTAATACTATAATATAAATTCAACTAACTTTTATTACAATACTAAAACTCAACTGAATAGGCGACGCTAACACTAAAAGTGTACTAAATATTATGCTGCACACTGTACACTGACACTTAAATTGCACTAAACATGGCTAAGTTTAGTTACTGTATTTAGTGCTAAGAGGTGATTGTGTTCATAGAAGAGAACGGTTTGTTCAACTTTTAGTGTAATAGTGTCTCTCTCGACTTCGTAGTTACTTGCACACTATTGTATTACTAGCAAATGGTAAATTCAAAAAGATTAAATACATCTCAATGATGATGATGATAATACCATTTACCCAATTTCCACTACAGCGATTGCATTTGATGGTCTTCTAGGATGGTTTTTTTTTCAAAGTATTTCTCTTCTAAACGACGTTTTTGAACAAGTACAGGACACAGGTGATTTATTTCTTAGTAATAGTGTATTCAGAAAGCTCAAAGTCACCCAAAGGGCAATGGAGAGGACTATGCGCGGAGTTTCCTTGCGTGATCGAATCAGAAATGAGGACATCCGCATGAGAACCAAGGTTACCGACGTAGCCCAAAGAATCAAATCTTAAGTGGGGAGCAGCGGTGGCCCAGTGGTGGCGGCCTCGACTTACGAACAGTAAGTAGGTCGTTGGTTCAAACCCAGGCAAGCTCATTACTTTGTGTAATTTATTTCATCACCGTTGCTCTCAAAACGGTGAAGGAAAACATTGTGAGGAAACCCGGTATGTCTTAGATCCAAAACATTCGAAGACATGTGACATCTACCAATCCGCACTGGGCCCGCGTGGTAGATTATAGCCCATTCCCTCTCTAAGAGAGGAGGCCTATGTCCCAGCAGTGGGAACATTAATAGGCTGTTGATGATGATGATGGGCAGGGCACATTGCTCGCAGAATGGATGGCCGATGGGGCCGAAAAGTTCTGGAAGGCCTCCCGTTAGGTGGACCGATGACCTGGTCAAGGTTACGAGAACCCGCTGGAAGAGAGATGCACGGGACTGGTCTATGTCCAGCAGTGGGCGTCTTTTGGCTGAAATGATGATGATAATGATGAATAGTGTATTCATAAGTGGGGGAAATATAACTGTAAATGTAATAGAGCAATTCATCATCTGGCTAGCCTTGAAGCAACTATGTTGGGTCATACTTTCAGCCTAACCGGATTCAGCCAGTATTTCACATAGAGTGACTGACTATCTGACCTCCACAACCCAGTTTGTACTGGTTAATATGATACTGTTAGAGAATTCCTCAGCCGAAGGGTAGAAATATCGCATGTTCGTGACGACGCAGCGAATGGAACGGGCGACAGAGCATATCAACCGGCGCACGCTCAGAGCGCACTCACTTTTGCTCGGGCGCTCGACTGCGACAGACGTCTATTGGGACCTGTGGTTATAGTCATGACGGTTTCTTAATGTTTTCCTAACTGTGTTGGTTTTGTGGTGTGCTACTTAAAAATAAATAGTTCAAGGTTACTTTGTCGTTTCTTTAAAAAAAAAAAAACCCTTCTGATCTTCTGATCCATAAGAATACCTATTGGTAAGACTGGTCGTCAGACTTTCTACTGCTACCTGTTACGACTGTCAGAGATCTACAGATTCTGATGACAGCTAGGACCAACGGCTTTATGTGCTTTCCGAGGCACAGTGGAAGCGCTGTATGTAATGGTTAGTCACCCATCCACAGCACAGGCGGTGTAACCTACCGGAGGATACGGTGGAGCACACTGTGGAGGTGTGGTGCTTGGGCAGAGCCCCGCCGTGTTCTCGTAGCGGCGATCGGCGGCGGTGACCTCTCGCGTCCGGCCCTGGTGCAAGTCATGGTCCGGGGCGAAGAGGAATGGGACGCCGTCGCCTCCTTCTGCGAAGCAGTCATGCTAGCGAAGGAGGTGGCGGAACGAGAGAGGGAGAGAACCTCTCAACGTCCCAGCCGCTGCGGAAGGCGCTCCGGGTGTCGGGGGCCACGTGATGCGGGCCTGTGGACGGCGAGTAACGGGCTAGCTCGCCGTCCAGCCATCGTCATGACGGCCACAGACCGTGTCGGCGACGCGTTCGTGTTCCACGCGCGCCTCAAAGAGATGTCAGCAAGGAGGGGCCCGCAAGGGCCGACGCCCGTCGGGGCAGTGGATTATCGAAAGGATAACGCGGCTCCGACACAAGGGCGAAGAAGGAACATGGGTTTGGTTTTCAGTCAGTAGAAGTCTGACACTCCTCTTCGCTCTGCCCAAAAGCGGGTTATTCGATGATTTTCCACCCACCAAAAAAAAAAAGGCGGTGTAACCTGAAGATTGATTTGAGCGGTTATAATATTGTCTTATCACGAGTTTTTTTTACTGAAAATGGATTACTATCTTGTCATATTTAATTAAAAAAGAAACTACAGTTTGACAAAGCTTTAAAGCAGCTTGTCTATATCCAATATACTTTCACAACGTTTTCGTTGATAGAACGTCAGCTAAATACGTCAAATAAAATAACTGCAAGGCCGAATAACTACGTATTAGTTTTAATAAAATGATAAATTTATCTTTCTTTGTTCAAGAGAATGACTGTTTTAATGATCTGAATAACCAACAAAAGCTCGTATTTTATTAAAATATCATAATAAATGTCATCGTGAACGTAATGAATTTAAAACTGGATTTAAAACTAAACTGAATAATTAAGATAAGCTATGAAAACTGTCAAGTTTATGAAGATAGAAGAATTAGTAGAACTAAGCAATCATTTAGAACACCTAGATAAGGAATTTTATAAATTAATTTATAAAATTCAACCAATGTAAATCAGAGATATCAATTTCAATTTATTTATCTTAATAATGGCTCTGCTATGTACGTTACCTTTATTTGATGAATAATATTTGTAAACCTGATGTAGTGTTTTTTTTTTGGAGCGATAGCCTTTGCTATCGCTCGTTTAAAAGTAAACAATCACTTCCCAGTCAGTATTGGGTACTGCGATAAACCTTTATAAGACTGGTTATCACATTTTCAGGTCACTGACTACCTGTAACGGCTGTCATAGGTCTACTACAAATGGAAGCCGGAACCTGCGCCTTAACGTGTTTTATGAAGCACATAGGAAACTCATAATTTAATATGGTAACCCATCCACCGACCAACCTAGGCAAATTTTATGCGGCTTGACCTGAAGATTGATCCAAGTCACTGTTATTATTTAGCATCGAGCTCATTTCTCCCATCCATACAACCGACGTCAAAAAACGTTAAACAGAAACTCGAAACTATTAGTAGGACACACATCTTTAGTTGGTAACGCTTCAGGCCGTTGTAATTTCCCCAGGGATGGTCTAAGTCACAGGAAAGACAATTCAGAAGGTTAAATCATCATGATTCCCATATCCTTGACTCATATAATAATATGCTATAGTTCTTACGAAGATCAATCAAGCTATGTAAAACAAAATAAAGTTGGTCTCATTGTACGGTAGCTCACCTAAAGTCAGATCAGGCTATACTGGATATATAGCTCCATGTGCTCCTGATTACCTGAAAAAATATTTCAAAGTGTTGGGCAGTTCACACAGTCGTAACCTTCGAGCTTCTAACAACCTACTCCTTGAAATTCCTTCACACCGTACTGGTTTCATGTCATCTTCTTACGCTGTCTCAGCCATAAAACTCTGGAACGCGCTACCCCTTGGCATTAAAAAAGCGGAAAGCAAAATGACTTTCAAAAGAACTGTGCGGAATTACTTTCTAAAATCGGACTGAATACTCATAATGTGTGATAGTAATGGTAATTACTGTTTGGTTTCTATTTTTTTGTGCTATTTGTATGTAGGTATTATAATATATATCAGTTTATTTAATTCCATCTTTATTTATATGTATTAGTATGTACCATTTATGTAGGTATATTAATTTATGTTAACAAAATTATATTCTCTTAGTTTATTTATTTCTGTACTCTACCACAATGCTGTCCTATTTGACCCTGAGGTTGACTGGTAGAGAATGCCTTGTGACATTAAGTCCGCCTATGTACCACGTTTGTGCATGAAGTTTAAATAAATAAATAAATAATAAAATAGCTTTATGTGTCCTCATGTCTACCTACAACCGCATTAGTTATTTTTTGTTGGCTTTGGTTGACACTAGGCTTAAACTCAGACCCCATACAGCCACTGACCGCTAAAAACACCTAGTAACTTTGTGACCGCATGACAGAAGAGACAGTCGGGCTCCTCCTCCCCCCCCCTCCCTTCCTCTTCCCCTCTCTTCCTCCTTCTCAGTCCTGGTCTTTATTAAGGCTTCATCTCAGTGGTCCAAATCCATAATAATTATATTTTCATCCTTCACACAGTTCTCCTAACCTTTACCTACCTATTTACTCTTCGTCTACTTTTAAAACCACGCCCGACTCAGAGCTGGAGTGATATTTTACACTGACCTGGGTCCTAGCATATTACCATTGGCGTCGTCTTATTTTATCATGTGGTTAGTGCCTATCCTGGTGTCAGACCCATGGGTCTCCGACTTACTTACTTCTCAGGTATGCTGGTTTCATCGTTGACCATGTACTATTCAGTTGAAAAGCAGCTTCGGGCACTAGCTGTTCGGCAGTTACTGAACTGTGCCTATTTGGCGCAGCCGTGAGACACACAATATCATCTTTTTAGGGTTCCGTACCTCAAAAGGAAAAAACGGAACCCTTATAGGATCACTTTGTTGTCCGTCTGTCCGTCCGTCCGTCCGTCTGTCAAGACCCTTTTTCTCAGGAACGCGTGGAGGTATGAAGCTGAAATTTATATCAATTACTCAGGTCTACTGTCCCTTGAAGCTGTGAAAAAATCAAACTTCTAAGCCAACGCAATCAAAAGATACAGCCGTTTATGCCGCAAATTTTCGACACTTGCAAGGGAATCAAAACCTACAGGGTGCTTCCCGTGAACTCAGAATCTTGAAATTTGGTACGAAGCAACGTCTTATAGCATAGATAAAGGAAAAATTACGAAAACCATAAATTTTTAGTTACATCACATAATAAAAATATTCTAAGTAATTTTAAACTTTGTTTGTACGGAACCCTCGGTGCGCGAGTCCGACTCGCACTTGGCCGGTTTTTTTTTTCTGAAAAGTTTTAATTTTTTGTTGACTGTGCACTTGTGGCATGTGCCAAAATTAATAATATATTTGCCTTACTATAGGTTCGTGCCTATCAGTATCCAAATTTTTCCCCGTTGCAAAGAGTTGTCCTTTTCAACCTGCCTGTTCGAGTGTCTAAGTTCTTCGATCCAGTAGGGCTGTTTAATCAACGCTCTGCTTATGTTCCGGTTCGAGATTACTCTATAACTTGATACCTGATGGCGGCGAAGGCTTTTATTATTATACATTTATGTTTAAGTGCGTAGTTTGAAATTGGTTTTGGAAGGCCTTAAGGAAAATTTTGTTTACTATAGTTAGGCTTTCTAAGTGTTTAAAAGTGTGTTTGGATTTACTTTGCTTAGCACTTGAGGTGTTTGTGGCCTAGGTTGGTCTGTAGATGGGTGGCCACCTATTACATACCGCGTCCTCTATGCCTCGAAAAGCACATTAAGCCATTGGTCCCGGCTGTCATTTGTAAGTGACTGGGGTCTTACCAAGGGGCATCGTATTAATACCCAGTTCTTACTGGGTTTTGGAGGTCAGACAGTTATACTACAACAACTATTAACTGGTAGTCAGCTGCATCCGATTAGACTGAAAGCAGAACCAAATATAGAAGGGAAAAGGCTTGGCAGATTATGAGGATGGACTGACTAAACTTGGCAGTAAAAGACGTCAGGAATTACACATTTTTTGTTTGAGACCCCAATTTGCTCATCCTATAGGAGTTGACTATAAAGACATTAGACATCTTTCTTTCGATACTACACTATCCTGGAGCTTCGCTATCTTATTTATCTTAAGATGAATTGACGATAAAAACAAGTCTCTTAAGGTTCTCATATTCATATTTTCAGTTTTAGTATTCAACACAGCAAATTGTGAATGAATCAATCGATTCAATTTTCTTGTATAGCAGGCAGTATGCTTTTGATACAGAATTGAGTGAAATATTGTGCTTATCAGGTGGAATTTTTCACTTAATAATGCCTTTTTAAACTTTATGCCATCTGAACGTATCGACTAGGGTAGTTGACAAAAAAAGTCCACTAACCTTACATATCCTTACATAGTATAAAACAAAGTCGCTAGTTTTGTCTGTTTGTTTGTCTGTATGCTTAAATCTTTAAAACTACGCAACGGATTTTGATGCGGTTTTTTTTAATAGACAGAGTGATTCAAGAGGTAGGTTTTAGTATATAATTTGAACGACATCCACGCGGGTGAAGCCGCGGGCATCAGCTAGTGACCTATAAATGGATTTCCAAAAAACAAACATATTTTTTTCTTTTTTCACGTAAATTAAAAACGAAGACGATACAGTACTTCGAAGACTCGTGACGTCACATTACAGTACATTTTTTATCGGAAAGTGACGTCACAAGCCCCCACTCATGATCTTTGACGCGTTTTATCTTCGTCAATTTTATTAGGTAAATTGATAGGTAAACCAAAAAAAAAACACGTATTCAACAATCTTTGATAATCTAACTAACGGACTAAAAATAATCGTAAATAAATAAATTAATATGTTATAGTCAGGAAACATCCCTTTTTGCAGTCCCATCTGGCAATGAGACTCACTCTACTTGCATAGTATCATTTGTGCACTACAATTAAATATACCTCGTAACTATGACTAGTGTGTGCTGAACTGGTTGTCCACGGGTCTGCCAAAATTCTGTCTGGAGAATAAGGTATTAAATAAAAAAGATTGTAATTGAAATAAAAAATAAGACATTTATTAATCTGTAATTTGAATATTTTACAAAGTCGTGATGGCTGTAGTGCAGAAGATTTTGGAATAGGTGACTTTTTCAAAACAGACCTAGGTATTTAATTCTATAAGTTTATCTCGACCATCACTGACAACAATAAAGTAAAACATCGTTTGAAAATCTGAACTTACCTATGTTTAATACATAATAAAACGTAAATAAGGTCTGTAATCGCACATCCATTTAAATTCTTTACTGTCGGTATTGATTAGATTCCATTCCTAATGCCTTGGTCGAGTTGAATTTGTCCATTCGGACCTTGACCTTGACAAACACTTGGAGACGTTTCAGGAGTTGCGCGATCTCATCATCATTATCCTCTGGTGGTGCAGTAACATTTTCTTCGGGAGAATCGGTAATGGTTGTGGAGATGAGCTCAGTAGTGGTAATGGGTTCGGGGGTTATTTCTATAGGAATTGTTATTTCTGTAGGAGTTGTTGTTTCTATGGGAGTTGCTGTGGTAGTTGTGGGGGCAGCGGTTGGTTCAGGGGTTGTAGTGGTTGGTTCAGGGGTGGTGTCAGTATATGGTTCAACGGTGGTGGTAGTAGTTGGTTCAGGGGTTGTAGTGGGTGGTTCAGTGATTGGTTCAGGGGTTGTAGTGGGTGGTTCAGTGGTTGGTTCAGGGGTCTTAGTGGGTGGTTCAGTGGTTGGTTCAGGGGTTTTAGTGGGTGGTTCAGTGGTTGGTTCAGGGGTTGTAGTGGATGGTTCAGTGGTTGGTTCAGGGGTTGTAGTGGGTGGTTCAGGGGTTGTAGTGGGTGGTTCAGTGGTTGGTTCAGGGGTTGTACTGGTTGGTTCAGGGGAAGTAGTGGTTTCTTGTAAATTTTCGAAGTCAATACCCGTTACTGTTTCGAACCATGATAAGTAAGGGCCCGGACGAATGTAGGCTAAAAGAAATATAAATATTTAACTATAGATTGTCTTAATTTATCAAATAATTATTTGATTCAAATGAAATAATGTTATGTAAGTTAAAATAGTAGAATGTAAATTTCGATAAAATTCTGATTGAAAATTAGTTAAAAAAAATTACCAAAAGGCAGACCGGAGTGGCAAGCGTCATTGCCTGACATCCTGAAGGAGAAGACGCCGATGAGAGTTGGAATGCTGTCGGAACCAACATGGACTAGTGGAGCACCGAAGTCACCCTGCCATCAATAAAATAAAGCTTAAACAGGGTATCTGAATTAAGATTATGAAGTGGACGGTAGCTGAATTCTATTTAAAACTTATAGTATCACTAATGGAATATTTTCCGTGATTATCAATTATTCTTAACTCCCGATATTTAATTACTACGCTGTTAAAGTTGATCCATGATTGCGGGATGACTGAGGAACGTAGAATAAATTGTCATCCCGCGATCATGGTGCTTGCAACAGCATCAAAAGCGTACACCAGCATAGCTTAAAAATAAAACTAAAACCTTAAGCAGGCCCTGTGACATAGGTATTTGAAGAAACTATTGCCGTCACGCTGCGTTCAGCCTGCTCTCGTAGAGTGCGATAAGGACAATTGCAGCTTAGATCGATTATATCACAATGTGTATGGAGAATCGCCGCCCTCTCAGGTTTTCATTTATTATTGCAATTACACTTTGTATAATTTAATACTTTAAATTACGAATTTAGGTGGTAATAATGTAAGGCTTACGTTGCAAGGAGACTGCGAGGTAACGTTGTAATAACGTGCGCAGATTGTGGTCGCGGTGAAAACGCTGGTTGTGAATGTTCTGGAACATTCGCTGTTGGATATTGCCCGGAGATATACCCATTTCAGCGTATCCGACAAGTCACCTATAACATTGCAAAAAGACATATAAACAAAATTGAAAACAAATTAGCCAAATACCGCTGTGGTTTCGTATTTAGGACAAATAAATGAGATATTTAAAAAAAAATGGCCCTAATTCATTTTGCTGAGCCAAAAGTGCTGAAATTCTAAGAACCATATTGTTCCGGATCGTCACATCGCGCCGGCCAGTAGGATCGCGACACATGATCCTACGTCACCGCAGCGCCCCACCTACCGCTAGGTCGTTGACCATATGTGGGCACACACGATACTCGCTCGCCGTCTCTTACCGTGCGCATACATCGGCCATTTACTTTCTTGTAACCCATTCAAAATCCAGTCAAAATTATAGTCTTCATATCGCAAAACAGAAGTTTTATTTAGTCGAGACCACCAGCATCACAACTGGAGCTTGACACTCAAACACCTACACAGCAGTTACCTACACAGCAGATTATTTTATACAGGAGAACAAGTGAAAGTGAGGCAATCTCTTCAGTCTTTCATACTGATTTATGAAAGAAATGTTTCATCAGGCATAAGCCTAATAAGCATAGAACTTACCACTGGTCCATATTCTGCCATGTCCACTAATGTGAACCTTCTCGCCATCATAGTTACGGAACGCATCACCCCTCGGCTGTATGCGGATCGGTTGCACCAAATCTGAGTGAGGACATTACAATTTAAGCAAACTGCAATAAAAGTTATTTTTAAATTTTTGAGCTGGATGACTTATTTATAAAAAACTTGGGCCTTTTTGCGTTCCTATAATTGCTTGCCTTTTTTGACTCATTAACCAGAGACATAAATATCCTCCAATGGATGAAAGCCAAGGTAGCTTAACAAATAGTTCAAACCAAAAAAGTTCTCAACGTTTCAAACTCTCCTATGATGCACATTCAAACTATTTGAACGGCTCATAACACCCAATAAATACATAGAAAGTACCTTAATATGATGCTAATAAAATAACTAGCGTTGACTTCATCGATTTATCAGCAGCTTACGACATGGTCAACATGACAAGGTTACTAAATAAACTAACAGCTATAACTGACGCTCACGCTTGTATAGGCATTCTGGGTGAAATGCTATAAAACATGTATTCATAGTCGATTATTTTTAACTCAAGAAAAGTAGACGGTGGACCTATAAGTATGGCGTACCCCAAGGCAGTGTCTTAGCTCCCACTTTATATTTTATTAAACTAGCTCTTGCCCGCGACTGCGATCGGGTTAATAAACGATGTGACATATTATAATTCTTTTTTTACCTACTTTTTAATTTTTTGATTAAAAAAATTGTTATTTTTATTCAATTTGTACGAAGCCTATTTACTCGCGACTTAAATAGATTGGGGTTATTATGAACTCGGATTGATTTGCTTATCTTTTTCAGCTTTCACGAAGCTCTCATCATGAATTACCGCTACATCAACTATCATTGCGCGCCACTCCGTTTGACCCTTCATCACTATATCAGTTTTAGTGACAAGTTTGATTATACTTAAAACAACACAACTTGAAAAAGTAAAAAGTGTACTCACTGGTATACTCAATAGGCTGTCGCACCTTTAGAAGTGCGATGTCGTTGGGTTGCGCAACCAATGAGTTGTTGTTGTATGTGGGATGGATGAACCATTCCGTGCTTTCGTAAATTCTATCTGGGTTATCAAAAGACAAGCCAACGCGGACTGTCACAGATGCGAGACTGAGGAAGAAATGGTGATCACATTAAAACTTAGAAATAGTACCTAAATTGTTTCTATAATAAATATTTCTTTTTGATTTTTTTTTTTAACTTTGCCCCTCTCTAGGAGTTTCTCCTGTATCGTGGGTGCGTTTACAAACATTGAAACTCACATACACAAACACACCCAGACCCGAAACAACTATCTGTAGGCCATACAAATATTTGTTCCGTGCGGGGATCGAACCCGCGACACGCAGCGCAGCAGTCCAATCGCTCAGCCACTGCGCCAACCGTGCCGTCGATATAGAGACTAACATAACATCACGCCTGTTACCCCAAAAGGGTTAACTAACAGTGTATCAAATAGGGTTTAGGCGCAAAATGCCAAATTCTCAAAATGGCAACAGAGTCGCAAAAGGACAAGTTCTCAAAATGGTCAATTTTCAAAAAGCCTAATTCTCAGAATGGCAAAGTCTCAAAATGCTTTCGAAAGTTATAAGTTCCATGTCGAGTCTATAACCATCACAGTAGGCACAAATTTTGACTCCGTGGCTGTTACTGAGAAATTTCTAAGGGAAGAACTAAATAACACTGTACCGAACCCAGTAATCAAACCTAGGACCTCATGCTCATCAGTCCCGAAGACAATAGTCCTCTAATTAACATTAAACATATACTTATTTCATCATCATCATCAACAGCTTAATAATGTTCCCACTGCTGGGACACAGGCCTCCTCTCATTGAGAGGGAATGGGCTATAATCTACCACGCGGGCCCAGTGCGGATTGGTAGATGTCACATGTCTTCGAATTTTTTGGTTCTAAGACATGCCGGTTTCCTCACGATGTTTTCCGTCACCGTTTTGAGAGCAGTGGTGATGAAATAAATTACACAAAGTAATGCGCCTGACGGGGTTCGAACCCACGACTCACTGTTCGTAAGTCGGGGCCGCTACCACTGAGCCACCACTGCTCTATAGCCACCACTGCTCTATAGCCACCACTGCTCTATAGCCACCACTGCTCTATAGCCACCACTGCTCTATAGCCACCACTGCTCTATAGCCACCATTGCTCTATAGCCACCACTGCTCTATAGCCACCACTGCTCTATAGCCACCACTGCTCTATAGCCACCACTGCTCTATACCTCTCTGCTCTATACCTACTTACCTAACAGTAATTTGTGCAACAGTGATGACCCAATCCTTCGACACGATAGCACCTCCGAAACGCCACAAACCACCAGCAGTGGTAACTGTACGTAGGGCTGCATGGTAGGGGAACTGTCCCGGTTCTGCTTCCCACCCGGATACTATACGCGACGATGCGGATGCTACTGCCATACGTTCTAGATAGAGAAGGTAGTTTATTAGTACATTCTGACATCTTTTGCAGGTACACACGGCTACACATTAAGCTATACAAAACCAGTTAATCTTGGCCTCACGTTACTAGATCTTTTCGCACAATGAACGATCAGATTATACTGGTTTTGTATAGCTTGATGTGTAGCCGTGTGTACTATCGCGTTCTCGGTCAACCAATTTTCAACCTTACCGCTCAGATTATGAGGGAGGAAAGTGGTCGACCGCCCGTGGACTCTGTAGTACAAACATCAATGTTTATACAAAACGGAACAGCCATTGACGCAAAAACAGTTACGACGTATTTAGTACATCATGCTGAACAGGGCCACATAGACATATTTCATCGGTTATTAAAAAAAAAAACAACTACAAAAGTACAATACCTACTTAGAAAGAATAAACTTAATTAGCCTAAAATGTGGGATACAGGCTTTCTCTCTATGAGATAGAATTGGGCCACCAGCTTTTGCATTGATATCCCTTCCACCTTGTGTATTTTGGTCTTGAGTGTTTTAATGATAAAATGTGATATTTCTCTTACCGGGGTCACTATCAATCTCAAGGTCTGATGGTTCTACATCTTTGTACCGCGCAGATACCTGTAAAATAAAGGTAAGTAGCATAAAGTGTCCTGTGTCGAGGCTCTTCAACTAAGGCATCTTGATAGGTAAACACCTTCAACTCTTAGTCATGTTTTGCATGTAGCAAATTTCAGCCTTTTTTTTAGTGAGAGAAATACGAGGACATACCATAAAAATTAAAAACTTTTGAACTTTGGCAAGACTAACATTATACGAATATTGTGCAATTTAAAACACTTTTTTTGGTGGGTGGGAACTCATCAAATCTCTTCTCCCGTTCTGGGCGCAGCGTAAGAGAGTGTCAGACTAAAAACCACCCATGCTCCTTCTTAGCTCTTTTGAGTTACGGGGCCGCAGTATGTCTTTCGAATAACCTATAGCCCCGAATTATAACCACCTGAATTAATATCTTTTATGAAAAGCCCGACTGTGGGGCAGCATAGGCCTTTATTTTGAGTAAATAATAGCTGGTTGGCGCAGTGGCTGAGCGACTGGCTATGGCTGCCGCGTATCGCTGGTTCGATCCCCACACGGAACCAATTTTAATATTCTTATGGTCTATAGATAGTCGCTCTAGCAGGGCTATTAACTGTAAATTCGTTATTGTTTAGTAATTTTTTTTTTAAACTATCCATTTGACAGTTATTTGATGGACAGTTATATGATAGCCATTACAAGGCATTATTATTTGACATTAAAAGGTAGGCAATAGCCCTGCTGGTCTGGCTGTTTGTGTATGTGAAACGCACCCACGACACATGAAAAATCGTAATGACTGTGTTAAAAGAATTAAAAAAGAAAAAAAAAATACCTGATATGCGGTCAGCAGAAATAATAAAAATAACCCTGATTTGTTAAACATCTTGTATGTGAACAACTGTTACTGTTATTTTTAAAAAGAAGCTTTCTTATTTATACTAAAATTTCAGTAACTATTCAGATTA
Organism: Diarsia dahlii; assembly: GCA_949775195.1. Classification (NCBI taxonomy): domain Eukaryota; kingdom Metazoa; phylum Arthropoda; class Insecta; order Lepidoptera; family Noctuidae; genus Diarsia; species Diarsia dahlii. The sequence goes on along the minus strand of OX459210.1, from coordinate 3,625,422 downwards.
ATATCAGAAACAGTACTTTTACAAGATAAAATACATTAGTTACCCAGTTCCTAAACACGTGCTAAATACTTTTAGCACGTTACCGATAACGTGGGTATAAATTACCGATATTTTGTTTTAAAAAAAAGGGTACGGTCTATGCCTATCTTTGTATTAATGTCTTTTAGGTCAGTACCAATTTATTTAATGAACTAGGCCTCTAATCTAATCGAGAGCAGTGGTGGCCCAGTGCAGGTGGCGGCCCCGACTTACGAACTGTAAGTCGTGGGTTCGAACCCCGTCAGGCGCATTACTTTGTGTAATTTATTTCATCACCACTGCTCCCAAAACGGTGAAGGAAAACATCGTGAGGAAACCGGCATGTCTTGGAACCAAAAATTCGAAGACATGTGACATCTACCAATCCGCACTGGGCCCGCGTGGTAGATTATAGCCCATCCCTCTCCTAGAGAGGAGGCCTGAGTCCCTGCAGTGGGAACATTATAGGCTGTTGATGATGATAGGCCTCTAATCACGTGGGCCTGTGGACGGTGAGAAATAGACTAGCTCACCGTCTGTCCGTCCTACGACGATGACAGGCCGTGTCGACGGTACGTTCGTGTTCCACACGCGCCTCAAAGAGATGTCAGTAACATTACAGGGGCAAGGGCCGACGCCTGTCGGGGCTGCGGGTTGTTCGTAAGAGATACCGCGGTCTCGGACACGGGGCTAAGAAGGAACATAGGTGGTTTTAGTTAGTAAAAGTCTGACACTCCCTACCGCTCCGCCCAGAGCGGGAGGACTCATTTGATGATCCCCAAACACCAAAAAAAGGCCGTTCAAATGGTACATTTTTGTTTTCTTTACTTATTATTCTCTCTTAAATTATTGATCTTAAGACATTGTTCAGGAAGAAAAGGGGCGCTACAAAACGTCGAATTTGTATAGAGAATCACAGTTCAGAGTACTTTCCCCCTTTTATGAATGGAATCTTATGGGTCATACACAAAAACTGAACATTTCAAAACATAAATAATAAAACTGCACGAATTGGTAGGAAACATTATATTTTTTTAAAGTTAGATGATAATAATCTTACAATAATATCACTAGAGATCAGTCTTGGATATTTTAGGCACAAATCACGTTTTTAGTTTTTATACGTCTACAGAAGAGATCGTGTTGTCTACAGAACAGAACAAAAAGGGCATTATATAATCACACCAGTATCTTAAAGAATAGAAAAAATAAAAAAAAAAACTTAAAATGAAGTTCTCTTTCACCCGTAAAAAAAACATGGTCAAAAATGTTTACCAATTCAGTATAAAAAATAATAAAAAAATGTCCACAGAACAGACATTATACTTCTGTGGACATATAAATGAAAAGAATATTAAAAAATATTATCCTCGTCAGAATCGTCCCACATGAAATTCTTCGGCCGTTTTTTCTGTGGTGAATCTTCAGAAGCTTCAGAGTCGTCTGAATACATTTTTAAGACACCTAAGTCTACAGTTAAGATTTCTTCACGAGAGACATAGGTATTTTGATAAATCAAAGATGGCATCCTGCATTATGAGGTTAGAATTTAAGCAATATGATATTTGCATACCGCGCCCAAACGCATACACTGTCTGGATCTTTTTATTTATTTGTAGAGGCTACTTACACAGGTATCCTTGACACAGGAAAGAACCACTAATATGAACCAAAAACTTGTGTAACTGAATAAAATTGGTATTTTTCACGTCACACGCACTTTACGTAAAATTCACAACCGAGCAAATGACAGAGAATACAGTGCTACGAACACAAAAAACAAAATAATAACGATGCGCTCATGTTTGGCAAATTTTGACTTATTTTATGTGTCTACAGGAGTAGACCTAAAATCTGCGAACATAATGTTTATTCGTTTTATTTCAAAATTTAAAATCATATATTTTTTAAAGCATTGTGTTTTGCTTTTTTGATAATATAACGAATGTAATGAAACGAAAAAAAAATAATCTATAGTATGTCATGTAATATATTTTTAACCATCACTTAAACTCAAATACTTGTCATGCGAACAGTCTACAGAAGGAGATTTTTTCACATTCAAAAGGATAAAATATTATGTAAATGTTAGTAAAGCGCTAGTTTTTAATGAACGACGTTAAGTTTTCAAGACAAAATAACTATAAAATGTATTTAATGTTGATAAAATATTAAAATAACGATTTTATGTTGCACTAGCTTTTGCCCGCGACTTCGTCCGCGTTTCCGTCGTTTTTCGTAAAAAAGTACCATATTATGTCCTTCCTCACGGTTCAGTGGCGTTTTTTAGGTGGCATTGTGTATTTTATTTTTAATCGACGGTAACGAAAAGGCTGTCAGTTACCTAGGTAACAAAAAAACCTATACGATAGAGGTCCTAACTATAGCTACCTTACACTTAAAATCTAAGTGCCTATATAAACTAAAATATTCTAATAGAATTATACCCAGATATATGTACAACTTACAACAAAAAAAGAAATGAAAATAAAGCTGAAACGCCTGTGCAATACCATCTGCCTATACCTACTTCACTTACAAATGAATACCTATAACTACTATAATTAATAAAAGTATAGATACGCTTTTACCTACATAATACAAAAATAAAATTGAACCTAAATTAGCCAAAACTTACCTATCGGTATCTAAAAAACTATGCGCAGGTACTACTTCTACTTCTACTACTACTTCACCAAGGAAATAAAATGCAAACTATTAATAATTTGTAATTTGAACGAATATTTAAACACTACCAAAACAACTAATACCTATTTTATAAAATAAAAACAAAAGAAATTCAAATAAACTATTTAAAAAGACTAAAAGTCGCGCTGATAAGCATTGTTTGTTAAAATCAATTATTGTCTGTCAATAAGGTCGAACGCTCTGAACGCATCAACAGCCACGACCCGTGTCGAGCGCGGCAACCGTTACACAAAAATAATCCCTATGGCATGATTCAGTATTCACGCGCGACGGCGATTAGCGTATTTCATGTATAAGTTTGGTGTTTCTATACCGATTACTATGATTATTTTTTTATTGAGTAGGTAATAATATTAACTTATTTTAATTAAGGATGAGTGAGAGTATTATAAACGTAAGAGTAAACAAATATAATCAGAAAGCTCCGAACTGCTAAGCTATCGGGAGTTACACGTGTTATTGTGAGTCAACCATAAAAGATAGACATATACTATCGTGGGATATTTTTTAGATAATTTTATGTAGAACATTTCCGTCATAAATGATTTCTATGTAGCTTTAACCATTAAGGCTGCACACGCGATGGAAGCCTAAAAAATGGAGCAACTTCTCCCGTTTTCCCAACATTTCCCTTCACTGCTCTGCTCCTATTGATTGTAGCGTGATGAAAAGTATACTATAACCTCCCCAGGAGTATGAAGAATAATTGTACCAAGTTTCGTTAAAATCCGTCGAGTAGTTTTTGTTTCTATAAGGAACATACAGACAGACAGACAGACAGACAGACAGACAGACAGACAGACAGACAGACAGACAAAAATTTTACTGATTGCATTTGTGGCATCAGTATCGATCACTAATTACCCCCTGATAGTTATTTTGAAAATATATATCATGTACAGAATTGACCTCTCTACAGATTTATTATAAGTATAGAATAGATGAACATATTTTTTTCGTTTTTTGTGTATGACCCTTATATAAAATGTCGTGGATCATTATGACCCAGTGTCGTGTTCGATGGGTTTAATATCTGATTTTAAGTAAATTTTTAGAAACATGATAATTCAACAACTAGGAAAAGTATCATACTTAATTAACCACTATCAAATTATTGTTAATCAGTAATCAATTATAACGTTCAAGGTCATGTTTGACATTGACGCATTATTTCTTCAAACTTTTCATAAACAATAAAAAAAAATATATGAAACTTCTCCACAACTGATAATGTTACTATGGAGCCAAAACCGGGTTTCGTATATCGGAGTCCCGATTTTCTGAGATCGACCCGCCTAAGACCGGCCATCAACCATCTCAGGTATGTCGTACGAAGAATAGTCTTTTGAAATCGGAATACCTACTAGACTAAGCCTGTGAATGGCTTACCTTATGAAATTAACCCTAGACCAAACTACAAACACAGTTGGGTTAAACTACAATATCTTAATTTAGTCCCAAAAACCTCAACAAAGCCATGCTTCCACATGAATTGTCGACATGTGGGGTGTGAACTCAGGAATCATTGTAGGGATAGTCGTTTCAACTAATGGGTTAGTTACCAAGGGCTTCGATCAACACCTGATAAGGCTCTCGTAAGGTAGCTGGACCAAGGGCTGCAGGCTCTTACTTCTGGACACGTCTGGTATTGTTAGGAGGTTCCTCTCTCTAGAGCCCTGACCGCTGGTTGCTATGACCCTGTTCCGGATACCAGTGCACAGTGGGCTATTACTATTTTTATTCTGTGAAAGTTAGTGCTGGCTCTGTTTCCCGATCACTATTTCTAGATTTTATTATAGTCTATATCTCTTCAAAGTTCGAGTGAATTAGTTGCTTCTAGGCAAACGTGCTTCAGCTAGGCCGCATCATCATTTCACGTCCAGTGAGAGTGAGAATTTTAATTTCAACACGGGTGGCCGATAACTTCAAATTAATCTAAGATTTTCTAAAATTTTAGGCTCGTAGTTTCGGAGATAAGGGGGGGGGGGGTGGTCGAACAGACAGACAGACACACGAGTGATCCTATAAGCCTATAAGGGTTCCGATTTTTCCTTTTGAGGTACGGAACTCTAAAAACCAAGTGTGAAATAACCTTGAAGCAAAACACTTTAGGAACTAAAACGTAATTTATGCAAATAATAGGGCAGTAGACACATTGGTTCCTACCCATCTTATCTGTAGCTCTTTTTTCAACATTGGAAAATCATCAAGTTACGAGTAAGAGGGAGTGTCAGACTCTTACTGACTAAAAGACATCGTTGATGCTTATGCCTTTGCGTTGCAGGACCGCAGAAATTCCGCAATCCTGGCAGGCACGGTCACGTCTTAACTGTGCTGACAACTCTTTGAGGCGCGCATGGAACACAACAATTTGCCAACCAGGGCCTTGTTCTGATCGGACGGCTTAAGACCTCACAACCATAATTCGTAGTGTCATCGAAGCGTTTTAATAAAATAATGGTATTTGTTTATTTTTAATACTAATTTCATTAACATCATCATCATAATTTTTCTTCTGCTCTTACCTATCCTAATTTATTTTGAGCCAGCATAACATGTCATTTTCTCCTTCTTTATATTTCTGTATCACTTGTCATCTCTTATTCTTCATCTATCGTATCGTATGTTTGGTCTTTCTCTACTTTTACAGTCATTTACCTACATTTATACTTCCCATTTTTCTCGCTACATTTTCCTCATTCCTCCGTATCACATGTCCATTCCACGATATCCGATTCATTACATCGACTTTTCATTAACATCAATATCTGTTTATCGAAAATTTGGATTAAGATCACCTGATCATCATGTAAGAAATCACGTAGGAAATTCTTTGTTTTTGGACCACAAGAGTATTATAATCAAAATCAAAACATTTATTTCAAGAAGACCAGTTATAGGCACTTTTAAATAGTCTAAAAAATATAAAATAAAATAAAAGAAGCTACAGTCAACTGTAAGGCTGGTTTTAGAGTCACGCTGACCGCACGCTGACCGTCAGCGCTGACAGCCACAATGCATGAACTTCTAGGAAGCGTTTTAAAATAACGCGTAGCTATCAGCGCGTACGTTGGTCAGCGCTGACCTGTCAGCGGGCGTACACGTCGCTCGTCGAGTGGACGCCGTCAGCGTGCATTTTTGTGCGTCTGTACTCCAAAGCGATCAGCACGATACTGAAACGTCTCGCGCTGAACCTCAGCGCTGGTGATGGTCAGCGTGACTCTAAAACCAGCCTAAGTGTGCTGTAGTTGCCCATTCCCTAGCGTAGATCTCTATGGAGAGGACCGGGCAAGAAACTCCATGGCATGGTCGCTCTTTGAAATCAGAATATTGTTAAAAACCCTTGGTTACATCATTCATGTTGAGATGGTACCTATATTATATCACTGTAACGTTACATGTTAGCCGACTGAGCTGTGATTTCTCTCGGTGATATTAGTCACGAAAGCGAACTAAAGAATGAAAACGAAACGTAGAAGCAACAAGGCTTTTTTTTTGGGACAAGCCCGCCACACTATTCCCAAACCACTGTAACTCCTGTTAGCCAGAATCAACAGTGGCGACCACAAGAAAATCGCCGAGACAATGAAGCTCGACGAAGTCCCAGAGAAATGATTTAAGTAACTGGCTTGTATCCCGCAACGAAATTAATCAGAAAAGAATAGCGGAGAGTAGGAAAAACATAATTTCCACTTCCCTCCATATCAGCAGGAGACAGAACAGAACAAAGCCAATAGGCACAAAGGGACGTATACAACTGGGATAAGCCCAGTTGCCTAGCACCACGGATATTATTATCATTACCTAATATTACTGGGTCCTAAGTTGTGAGCTGTTATATTTGATTCTAAATAGGTATGAAAAAAAAGCAACAATGATTAATGAAAGTCAGTTAGTTTGTAGGATAACTGTTGCCAATCAAGTTTCCGAAACAAGGTGACATAAATGGCCTGGAGGCGAAGGTGACCCGCAGTCGTGTAATACATAGTTTGTCGAACCCGCGATTATATCTACTAGTTTTCCAAGAGAGGTATTATTTTAAACACTGAAACTCTGAGCATGTCGAAATTATTGCAATTTTATGCATTTACTTTGTGGCTAAAGTTGATTTCTTCGTGTAGATAATTATGTCTAGGTAAAAAAAATGTCAAGTGAAGTCAAGGTGGCCTTCGGTTCCCTGTGACAATACCGAAGTATTATAATATCTGTGACAATACTAAGAAGTTGTTTTTCTTACTGTTATTAGACGAATACACTATTTCATTTTCGGACAGATTTTCGTTTATGTAAGGGACATATACATTAGGGTTCCGTACCTCAAAAGGAAAAAAACGGAACCCTTATGGGATCACTCGTGTGTCTGTCTGTTTGTCCGACCATTCCCCCCCCCCTTATCTCCGAAACTACTGAACCTAAAATTCTGAATAAAATACAGAAATTAGTTCAACACGTATTGATTACAGGAAAACCTATAAGAAGTCATGGTACGGAACCCTTCATGTGCAAGTCCGATTTGCACTTGGCCATTTTTTGTAATAATAAACTGACCAATATGCTGATTCATCCAGCGGGTTTTTCAGCAAACCTTAGCTTAAAAAGTTGATGAAAATTTAAAAAAATAAAATTAATGAAAAGGTGTTTATTTCTGTTGACAAGCTTTACAAAACATGTTATTTCTGTCAAACTGTAAAGCAGTTTGATGGCAGATGTAGCTCCGCTTTTTTTTCTTATTTTTTTTCGGGGGTGGGAAATTCATCAAATAACTCCTCCCGCTCTTGGGCAGAGCGGAAGGGAGTGTCAGACTTCTACTGACTAAAAACCACCCATGTTCCTTCTTCGCCCTTGTGCCAAGGCCGCGGTATCTCTTTCGACATCCCGCAGCCCCGACGGGAGATATAGCTCCAATAATTATTACACTATCATTTTGATAGCCGAGTAGGTAGGCCGTGATAAAAGAGAGAATGTAAATGATAACTTTAAAAAATCAAAAACCAAAGTAATGGAAAACCTGCAAATATTTTCCAAATTGTTGCGTTCTCTAATCACGCCTCAATTTCAATTTCAAATTTTCAAATTCAGTTATCCAATTTTCATGTCAAATATACTGATACTGATACTGACACTGTTAGCCTGCATTATACATACCACTACTGTGCAAAAGCCTCTCCCCGTGACATCCAGTTGTTTCAATCTAAGGCCAATGTGGACCACAGCTGGTCGCTAGTCATCACTGGACTGTCTCGGCCTAAAACCGAACGGGTTGTCATTGATGTTCAGATATTTATGGAGTTGACTGTTGAACAACTTTCGTTACTGTAGTAAATGAAATTGGCCTGTAGTTCGTTTATGGTGTTGATGTGTAGAAATGCCATATCCGTTTTGTAACAACGCAAAATCGCATACGCGCGCCGCCTCACGGCTAACTTACTTCGTCCGTGCATCGCCAGCTCGAGGGGGTAAGCCCCCCCCGCTCCCCGGCTCCCCGCAGCCGCGCGCCGCTCGAGTCGCCAGTCGGGCTACCTCGTTACGAGAGTGCATCACGCGCAACTGTGTTGCGCCACTTTACCGCGTTGTGTCCTTACGATAGTCTGTATTGTAAACTGTGTGTTGTGTAACGAGATTATACACAATTATTACCATCCCGTTGCTTCATTTCTGTGCCCGCAACGCTACCCCCGTTATAAATTGCGCCCAACTCGTGGCACGTGCTCGAACGACGCGAGCGCGGACTGAAACCACGCAACTGAGTTCTACATACTGGACTACCTACTGTTACTTACTTTCTTGGATCGCTGCCGAGCGTCATCGACGAGAAGATGCCGCCGAAAACCCGCCGACACGCGTCCAAAGACAACGACGATGTGTCCAGTAGTGACGAAGAAAACCACGCGGTAGCAAACCCCGCGAACATGAGCACTACAGTGACGCCAACACCTACAACGGGTGGCAACACGATCTCCATGTCCGAAGAACAACTCACGCGGTTACTATCAAACGTGATGCGAAGCGTCATGACGCCGACGCCGACGCCGAGCTCGCCAACCGGCGAATCAACAGGACCGACTCATCCCACCGCTACACACACTGGAGCGCCGACGCTGACCCTGCATAACAACTTCACCCGGTGCACGGCCCGCTACGACGGAGCCGCACGTGGCGCGGAAACCTTGGAAGCTTTCGTCGAGAGCGTGCTCATCTATAAAGAGTGCGCAAACGTGTCCGACGAACATGCGCTTCGAGGTTTGCCTATGTTACTGACAGGAGAAGCCGCCGTGTGGTGGCAAGGCATCAAATCTACCGTGGAGACCTGGGACGACGCGATACGCCGACTTCGATTCATGTACGGCGCCCCGCGCCCCGCCCACCGGATTCTTCGAGAAATCTTCGCTCAGGAACAATCTGACAGTGATAGTGTCGATTTATTTATATCGCGAGTGCGCGCCAATATGTCGCGAATACCATATGAAGTGCCTCAATTAATGCAATTAGATATTGTCTACGGTTAGAGGGAGAGCCGGCTGCAAAAATACCTACCTCATCAGGTACCCCAATAGGCTATCTTTAGATCGTTAACCGACACTTAAACACGTAAAAAAAATCAGGTCTGCCAGTGCCGATCCTGCCGGGTCATGGAAAAAATTCATATTTTTTGTCGTATTTTTTTGGTGAAAATTACGTCACAAGGTACCCGAATTAAAGTGCTGGCAACAGTTAACCATTGATTAATTACCTAAAAAAAAGTAGGTCTGCCATTGCGCACTCTGCCGGAAGTACTTGGCAGACCTCTAAAATATGGCCCCTCCAGCACCATGAACCTACCTCATCGAGTACCCTGATGGAACCTACGCCAAATAATAGCCAAGATGCCCTCGATAGAGGATCAAAAGGTCTGCCAGGTCTAATCTTGCCGGAACTTAGTGTTCAAAGCATTTGAAGTTGGTATGGTAGGTAGGCAGCATTATTTCATACAAAGAAGAAGGGGCGAAATGTCCCTTGTAACACTTTCTCCTATATATCAAATGAAAGAGCGTAAAAAATAGATCATTTTATTCCATAACAGTAAATGTGTGAATACTGGGGGAAAAAAGTTATTCACCGATAAAGAGAGAAAATATTTTTTTTATTTTTTTTCATCGGACATACTTGGGTGAGGTGTCTATTGATAGGTCTTTTAAAATGACCGTGATGTTTCTAAGATCATTTTTTCTCAAAGTCAATCGTTTGAAAGATAGACAGTTTCAAAGTGCTAAAATGTGTCCCCACCCCCTCTAACTTTAAAACTAAGAGAGTGAAAACTCTAAAAAAAATATATGCTGTAGATCGCAATGAAAAATTACAACAAAGATTAGTTTGAACGAGATGAAGTTAGCCGTTTTTGAGATATAGCACATTTAAAAAACCGCAAATATAACTTTGTCATTCATACAGTTACTATGAAAAACAAACTTATCACAAAATGTGTATTTCTGTTGCCGCTTTAACAAAAAATAATACAAATTAAAGGTGGCTCCTACGATGGTACGGAACCCTTCATGTGCGAGTCCGACTCATACTTGGCCAGTTTTTTTTTATCCAATTTATTTTTTTCCAATTATTCACACCGTCCATCACACGTTTACTGTGTGAGTGAATAATTGATTTATTTTTTCCAATTTTTCACACGTTTACTGTGTGAATAATTGGAGAGAAAAGTTATTCACCTTTAGAGAAATGATTTTTTAATTTTTTAGACTCAAATAGTATTCGCACTTTTTACGATGACATCGTCCGAATTTCTCATCATCATTATTTCAGCCGAAAGACGACGACCCGCCCCGCCCTTTGCACGGGTGAAATTGCTGAATATAAACCTTCATCTTGAATTACTCTGTCTATTTCTAAAAACTGCAATAAAATCCATTGCGTAGTTTACAAGATCTAAACGTAGAAACGCGTTCCATATGGTGTCGGGCGTAAAGAATAGCACCATCCCATATCTACCCGTGAGTGTCGCAAGAGGCGACTAAGGGACGTACTGTCTACTGTGCTTTGTTATGACCTTACTGCGCTTGCCAACCCGTCTGCCAAGCGTGGCGATTATGGCAAACCTTCCCAAATGGAAATGAGCGCACAAAAATGGCCCCTAGTACCCCTCGACTACGGTAGCGGTCGAGGCAGCGGCGTGGCAAGGGAAAAGGTCCGGCTACCTAAAAGTAACGGAACTCGAAGAGGAATTGAGCAGGTTGCGATGGAGTATTGTGGAATTATTTGAGGTCCGAAGAGAGGGGGAGGACACGATAATCCTGAAATCCGACTCTACTTCCGAGAGGGTTACCGGCAGTCCCAGGGTGGTGTTGGGATTATCGTCCACAAGTCCCTCATGAATAACAAGGTGAAGATCGAGAGTGTGTCGACCAGGGTGTACCTTATACTCAGAATATCCTCAAGATGTGTGCTGAAGGTCATACAGGTCTACGAGCCGACCTCGGGACACCACGCCGACGATGAAGGGGAGACCATGCATGAGGATATTTATAAAACCACACACTGCTCGCAGAACGAATGACGGATGGGGCCGAAAGTTCTGGAGTGGCGACCGCGAACTGGAAGACGTTGCGTTGGAAGGCCTCCCACTAGGTGGACCGATGACCTGGTGAAGGTTGGGTGGGGGGATCCGTTGGATGCGAGATGCACGAGACCGGTCAATGTGGCGACACTTGGGGGAGACCTATGTCCAGCAGTGGACGTCTTTCGGCTAAAATAATCATCATCCTCAGCCTATTATGTTCCCACTGCAGGGACTCAGGCCTCCTCTCTGGGAGAGGGATGGGCTATAATCCACCACGCGTGCCCAGTGCGGGATGGTAGATGTCACAGATCTTAGAATTTTTTGGTTCTAAGATATGCCGGTTTCCTCGCGATATTTTCCTTCACCGTTTTGAGAGCAGTGGTGTTGAAATAAATTACACAAAGTAATGTGCCTGCCTGGATTCGAGCCCCACGACTTACTGTTCGTAAGTCGGGGCAGACACTGGGCCACCACAGCTCTGATGAAATAATGATGATTAGAAATCACACAGAAACACATCGCCGCCATTTTCAAAACTTCGTTGGCCCTGCTCGTGCTTGGGATGATGTCATCGTAGAAAGTACGAATACTTTTTGAGTGTATTGCTCATAAACACACAAACATCGTAACGGATTTGGGTCTACCTTTTTTAGCAGAATTTTTTATACCCGAATTTTGTTTTGCATAACAGTGGATGGCAGAAACTTCATTTCGCAGAAAATCATTTGGCATACACTCATACCATAAATTCAAAACGCATAATTTTGTAAGTCAGAATCATCTTTGAGCATAAACTTCATTTCCAGAACCATCATTTCGCCGAAAATTCATAATCAGAATAATAATAAATAATAATAATAAATTTTATTCAAAGTTAAGTTTGGTAAAATACAACATAAATCTTAAAAATAATCTTAGGTATAACAAAGTTCGATGCCTGTACTAGGATAAACCTGTATCACAGGCGATATGGCTACTAATACTATTTAAACTATTTGGACAACAGATTTCTAAGCACTAAGGAACATTTTTAATACTAAAATAATTTATAATGATAATATTATATCTAATTTACTTAAACTCTATTATTTATTAGATTAGAACTAAAACAAGAATGTCTTAAACACGTAGGTAAATTTTATGTCAATTACGCAAAACAAAATTAAATCGGTCAATAACAAATTGTAAAATAACTTAGTCACAACATTTTTGCAGCGGACACAAATATGCTTAGCTAAACACAACGATGGATAGTAGGGCCGCACAGTGGACACGTTGAGTCAGCAAAATAGATAAATGTAAAAAGTGTGGTATTGAATGACGCACTAGGCGCCCTCATAATCAATTGAGTTAATATTTCTGTGTTCTGCTATTTTCCTAGCAGGACATTCAGCATCTCCAGTTTTATGGGCATTAGGTTTTTTGAACCGTGAACACGTCGCACATTTCGGAGTCTCAGTTTTCTTCGGACATTCGGACATTGTATGACCTTCTTGACCACAGTGACCACACGTAGAATTAATTTCTCTGCAAGATTTTGCAGCATGGCCGTACTGTTGGCATTTATAACACCTTGTTACCAATGTGAAATCCCTGACAGGACAGGACGACCAATTTATAAAAATCCTTGATAGAGGGATTAGCGTTTTACGTAAATGGGCCGAAACTTCAATCACGTAATTGCAGGTCGCAGCATCTCTCTTCCCAGATTTGTGGCTCAATTTTACGGCGGTCAAGAAGGATTCCAAGGTCATCTCTGGTAACTTCTCGGCTACATTTTGTTCAAAGATGCACTTGAAAACCTCGTTTTCAGCCAAGGAAGTCGGCACACCTATAATCACGATTCGGGGTTTCCGCTTGTTGGGCTCGTTGGCGGTAAGTCCAGATGAAGAGAGCTGGACTGCGTTCTTCAGTTTGTCTCGGTACTTATTATGACGCCACCATTTTTTGTTTTTCGTACACCCCGTACTTGCAGCTTCATCTGTTCGGGCCGTATGATTTTCTGCACTAGTTCCTTGGTTTCGTCACTCGTTTGCAATTTATCACTGGGATAAATGGCGACTGAGCTTAAGTTATTAGGACGAACGAAACGGTCAGATCCCCTTTTCACCATGTCGGCAAATGAAGTGCTTCCCGCAGAACTAGAGTCTCGTATTGTCTCCTTGAGTTCCAAAATATGCTCTGTCACGTCGCGCTGTTGCTTCAGGGTGTCGATCACATGATTCGCCTGAATAGTTTTTTGTTTCAGCGACTGATATAAGACTGCCATTTGCGACGTACAGGATTCTACTTTACGACAAAGATTAGTAATCTTCATCTTCTGCTCGGTGTTGAGTTTTCCATCAGCGGCAGTAGAACAAACTTCGTTCAGGTACTGCTGGATGGTGGTCATCCATCCTTGGATTTCTGGCGTTGAAGCGATAACAGCCGTGGCAGACTTCGATGGTGAGGCGGAGGGTTGCGCTGGGCCCCTTGGATTGCAGGGGCTGCTCTCCATTTTGTTACTTGTAATAAAACTTCACTGATTCGTGTCCATTATTCACAAAAACTATAGACTAAGCAAGATTACTAATACATAGCATTACGACTGTAACACACTAAAGTAGGTCACTATTATTAAAGTATTAATTAATTAAATATTGCTAATGAGCACGTCTTTACGCTACGAGTGCACGATACTCGATTCCCAATCGTCCGAAATGAATTCCAATCGTCTTTTGGCACGCATTTCATTTCATACATACGTGTAACATGCAATAATAATAATAACTTTTATTATTAATTATTATTATCAGCTCACCCCGGCTATAATTTCTAGCTGAGAACATTAAATGTATGTCAAAAATAATAATAATAATTATTATTAATAATAATAATGACTTCACTCATACATGCAACGCATGTACTCCATGACGCGCGCTCGCTTCGCTCGCATATTAAATAACACTAATATCTTCTGTCCCCGAAGTGCCGGGCCTCCGCCGGCCTCCTTCGTCGGCCTAAGGCCCGGTGCCCATGCCGCCCATAAAGGATACTTTCGCGAGACGGTCGTTAAACCGTATAAAAATCTACCAAATAAAATTCTGCCATCTTAAAAGTATGCCTTTGAAAATTCGGCTATTTAAACATTCTGCGAAATGAGTATTCTACTAAATAATTGATCTGCCATAAACACATTCGTTCAAAGAAGAATGTGCCAAGTGTGGTATGCCAAATAAATTTCGGAGCATCAAGTTTCTGCCAGATAGATTTTAATGCAGTTTTCAGCAATATCATTTCTTTATAGGTCTTCTTCTTATCGTGTGGGCAGTAAGGTCTAACGACCCCACACACCCTAGTGTCAGAGTTTCTAAGCCGCCGCAAGGGCCTCTGACATGGTTTGACGACCGCCGTTTGGCGGCCGGGACCACCGACTTATACTTCTTTATACGTGAATAATTTTTATCTCCAATTATTCACACAGTAAACGTGAATAATTGGAGATAAAAACAAATTGGATTTAAAAAAAAAACTGGCCAAGTGTGAGTCGGACTCGCACATGAAGGGTTCCGTACCATCGTAGGAGCCACCTTTAATTTGTATTATTTTTTGTTGAAGCGGCAACAAAAATACACATTATGTGATAAGTTTGTTTTTCATAGTAACTGTATGAATGACAAAGTTATATTTGCGGTTTTTTAAATGTGCTATATCTCAAAAACGGCTAACTTCATCTCGTTCAAACTAATCTCGGTTGTAATTTTTCATTGCGATCTACAGCATATATTTTTTTAGAGTTTTCACTCTCTTAGTTTAAAAGTTTGAGGGGGTGGGGACACATTTTAGCACTTTGAAACTGTCTATCTTTCAAACGATTGACATTGAGAAAAAATGATCTTAGAAACATCACGGTCATTTTAAAAGACCTATCAATAGACACCTCACCCAAGTATGTCCGATGAAAAAAAATAAAAAAATATTTTCTCTCTTTATCGGTGAATAACTTTTTTCCCCCAGTATTCACACATTTACTGTTGTGGAATAAAATGATCTATTTTTTACGCTCTTTCATTTGATATATAGGAGAAAGTGTTACAAGGGACATTTCGCCCCTTCTTCTTTGTATGAAATAATGCTGCCTACCTACCATACCAACTTCAAATGCTTTGAACACTAAGTTCCGGCAAGATTAGACCTGGCAGACCTTTTGATCCTCTATCGAGGGCATCTTGGCTATTATTTGGCGTAGGTTCCATCAGGGTACTCGATGAGGTAGGTTCATGGTGCTGGAGGGGCCATATTTTAGAGGTCTGCCAAGTACTTCCGGCAGAGTGCGCAATGGCAGACCTACTTTTTTTTAGGTAATTAATCAATGGTTAACTGTTGCCAGCACTTTAATTCGGGTACCTTGTGACGCAATTTTCATCAAAAAAATACGACAAAAAATATGAATTTTTTCCATGACCCGGCAGGATCGGCACTGGCAGACCTGATTTTTTTTACGTGTTTAAGTGTCGGTTAACGATCTAAAGATAGCCTATTGGGGTACCTGATGAGGTAGGTATTTTTGCAGCCGGCTCTCCCACTAGGTCTTTTAAATCGTAAAATCCGAAAAAGAGTGTCACGCGACAGTGTAAGTAGTGTCGACTGTCTACTCGAGCGAGCAAGGTACGTAGAGGAGACGCTGGCCGAAGTAAGTCTACCTAATTCATTAATTCCACCCCGCGGTAATAACTCGAATCACGATCACGCGAATATTATTGAAAGTTCCACGAATTCTCGAAATGTAAACATTAACCCTCCGACTGCGAACATTGTTCAAAATAACCCTTCGCATGCCACACCCAACTCTAGTTCGAATAATAGTAGTGATGCGAATTCGAAACGTGTCAGACCACGCTGCGCTTTTTGTAAAAAGTTTGGCCATTCGGTAGATGAGTGTAGAAATAAAACAAAATCGAGTGATACAAATGTTGATAACGCGCCATTGTCTTGTTACGGCTGCGGTCAAAAAGGGGTAATACGCTCTAAGTGTCCGACGTGTAAAGGTACACCGTCCGCTGATAAGGCGAGTTTCCAAAGTGCCGTCACCCATGCATCGGACCGGTCGCATCCAACAGTAAAGATAGTAGTTGCATCTTTATTAGGTGTCGCAGTGTTAGATACAGGTGCCACCGAGAGTCTCGCTAGTCCTGGATTATACAAAATCCTTCTCGACAGCGGTACCACTTTCACGGAAACGCGCCGAAATCTCAGTCTCGCCGACGTGGCAGGTACGAGAATTGTTGGTATGTAACACGAACGTCACAATTCAGAAACGCGTTATTCCCGCCAATTTCCTAGTGATACCAGAAGCGAATAATAGGACGCTTCTAGGACAGGACTTCATCGCTAGAGCAGGTATATTGTTAGACCTCCAACATAACTGTTGGTATTTTCGTGATTCGCCTAGGCAAAAATTTACTTTTGTACAGTCATACAGCCTCGAATCTACCAGTGGCGAAGAGCTAATGCAAATCGATTCCACCAGTGGCGAAGGGCTGTTGAAGGCCGATTCTTCCAGTCTGTCGCTGAGAAAGGATGAAGGAACGAAGCTGTCACCTGCCCAGAGAACGCAGCTCAACCAGCTCATAGTAAGCAGAGCTGAGCGCTTCGCCACCGATGGACCCCCTACAACTTATGCCACTCATCGCATTCGGGTTGACGAGAAGCAGGAGCCGACCGCTTCACCACCCTACAGAATGTCGCAAGGTAAGAAACAGTTGTTAGACGGTGAGCTTGAGAAACTGCTACGCGCAGATGTTATAGAGGAGTGTGAGTCGCCTTGGGCTGCCAACGTAGTTTTAGTAGCGAAGAAGGACGGCGGAGTTCGCCTGTGTGTGGACTACCGGAAGTTGAACGCGGTGACAGAACCGGATCGTTACCCGCTCCCGCGCATGGAAGACGTACTTCATGCGGCGAAGACGACCAGCTACATGACCACGCTTGATCTCCACTCCGGTTATTTCCAGGTTTGTGTCGCAGAAGGCGATCGCGACAAAACTGCTTTTGTGACACCCTCCGGCACTTACAGGTTTAAGAGGATGCCGATGGGCCTACGCAACTCGGGTGCCACATTTCAACGGTTGATAGACCGATTCAAATCGAACTTGAATGTTCCCATTCGAGGTCAGAAGGTAAGTGACAGCTCCGATGTATGCTCGGACCTTCAAGGAAGCAGGCCTGTGACCATTTTAGGTTATCTTGACGATCTGATAATCCTCTCACAGACCTACGAGGGTCACATCGAAGATCTTGTATCGGTTTTTGACCGACTTGAACAGTTTAACCTGCGTGTCAATCGGAAGAAAAGCTGTTTCGCCCGAGACTCGGTCAAGTTTCTCGGTCACATCATCGTCCCTGGCGGCCTGCAAGTTGATCCAGGTAAGACCTCAGCCATTGCTGACATGCCCCCTCCAAAGACCGTAAGGCAGTTAAAAGGGTTCTTAGCGACGTCTAGTTGGTTTCGGCGCTTTGTACCGAACTACGCCGCAATCGCCAAACCTTTAACTGACCTTCTCAAGAAAAACAGCACTTGGAGATGGCATGATGAGCAGCAGGCTGCTTTCAAGCGTATCAAAGAACTCCTGGTCACAGCTCCCATTCTACGCCAAGCCGATGAATGCAAGCCCTTCTCCCTCCGGACAGACAGCAGTGGCTACTGTCTTGGCGCAGTTTTGATGCAGGGGGAGGGCCCCGATGAAAGACCCATAGAGTACGCCAGCCGCCTTTTAGAGCCAGCTGAGCGCAACTACACAACCACCGAACGGGAGGCCCTTGCCGTCGTATGGGCGGTTACAAAATTCAGGGGTTACGTGGAAGGATCAAAAGTAGTGGTTAAGTCCGACCATCAGCCGTTACGTTGGCTGATGAGCCTGAAGTCACCCACCGGTCGTCTGGCCAGATGGGCGCTGACCCTCCAGGCTTACGACCTGCAGATCGAGTACACTCCCGGAAAGGTGAACGTGATTGCTGACGCACTAAGCCGCCCAGCCTGTTGCGAAGAAAACCCAGGCGGTTGCGAGGTATGCTTAGTGACAGTAGATGTGCCACACAGGACACCTGACGACGTGCGCACTAATCAGCTCAAAGATCCTGAGTTGAAGAATATAGTAGAGGATTTGGAGGCGACCGACGACCCCTTTAGGGGGAGAGGCTGGTCAGAGAGAGGATACCTGATGTCGGATGGTGTGTTGTACAGGTGCGCGCCTGACTCTGAAGACGTTGATTCCGCCTGTCTCGTGGTACCTATACACGAGAGGGAGAGTGTCCTCGCAGATTTTCATGACGCTCCCACAGCAGGTCACTTCGGTGCGGAACGGACCCTGCAACGCATCAGAGCCCGATACTACTGGCCAGGTATGAGATCCTTCATCACTGACTACATCAAACGCTGCACTGCTTGCCAGCGATACAAAATCGACAACCGGAAACCGGCAGGGTTGCTGCAAACCCCGGCTCCGACCCGACGGTTCGAAGTCGTATCAGTCGATTTATTCGGTCCCCTCCCAAGAACTCCGAAACGTAATCGTTGGATTCTAATTCTTGAAGATACTTGCTCCCATTGGGTTGAGCTATTTGCGTTAGAGAACGCCACCAGCGTGGAGTGCGATGAGCTTCTAATTTGCGAGGTCTTCTTGAGGTTCGGAGTCCCGCGCAGGATGATAAGCGACAACGGAGTCCAATTCGTTGCCGAAGTGATGCAGCAGACGTGTCATGTGATGGGTATCAAACAGTCTTTGACGCCGCTGTACCATCCCGAAGCGAACCCTGTAGAGCGGAAGAACCGGGACCTGAAACCTCAACTAGCAATACTAGTAGGAAAAGACCACGCTTCTTGGGATATTCACCTCGCAGCCATAAGGTTTGCGATGAACTCCGCTGTTACAGCGAGTACTGGATTTACACCAGCCTTCCTTACCTTCGGGAGAGAGCTGCGCGCACCTTCGGACGTCGTGGCAGACATGAAGACAATCGTGGAAAGCGATAATTTCGTGCATAACATCACTCCTTACCTTCGTAAGTTGTCGACGGTGTTGCTCGACGCTAGGGATGTCCACGAACGTGCTCAGTCCGTGCAGAAAAGGTATGCGGACGAAGGTAGACGACCGCCTCCTGACTATAAGGTAGGTGACCTTGTTTTGCTGAAGACGCAAGGGCTGAACGATGTTGGCCCCGGACAGACTGCAAAATTTATACCTCGTAGGGATGGCCCGTACCGAATACGAGAATTTGTAACCCCCACTACTTACCTGGTAGAGGGAACCGTCAAAGGTGAGCACATTGGACGTTACCATGTCTCTGATCTGACACCGTTCATCGGTGATGTTGAGGTTCCGGTTAGGGAAAAACGCAGACGTGGTCGGCCCCGTAGATATGATTGCTAGCCCGAACGCGAGGGCGCTATGTTCGAACTAGAGGGGGAGTGTGTAACAACGCAAAATCGCATACGCGCGCCGCCTCACGGCTAACTTACTTCGTCCGTGCATCGCCAACTCGAGGGGGTAAGCCCCCCCCGCTCCCCGGCTCCCCGCAGCCGCGCGCCGCTCGAGTCGCCAGTCGGGCTACCTCGTTACGAGAGTGCATCACGCGCAACTGTGTTGCGCCACTTTACCGCGTTGTGTCCTTACGATAGTCTGTATTGTAAACTGTGTGTTGTGTAACGAGATTATACACAATTATTACCATCCCGTTGCTTCATTTCTGTGCCCGCAACGCTACCCCCGTTATAGTTTCTTTTTTTTTAATACCTAAATCCAAAAAAAGTCGTCACGAGATTGAATAACTGGGTGCTTCAAAGGGTCATAATGGAGAACTATTGCCAGTCCTTCCATCTCATCAAAGATTTGCTCCTCCAAATGAAATATTTATATCGCAGCAAAATACCAATAAACAGTAACATAAGGGCTTCGTTAAATAGTAATCAACCACCATACACCTTTTGTCTGTCTCTAGTTTTCTGTTTCATAACCACAAAAATGACATGCCAGTAGACGCAGTGTAAACAGATTTATGCAAGGCCTTTGACAAGGTAGACCATGAAAAGTTGCCTAATAAAATTATCTTCAACAGAACTTGAAGTATTACCTACTTACTATGGTGGTTTGGATGTTATGTTATCCTGGTACTGGAATCGTATTTAAACATTTATACTCATTTATACATTTTTAATTTTATTATGAGGATGTACTCAGTGCATCAATTTAGTATTAAAGGATTTTCAATTAAAATACAAATAAACATTATCATGTTTTTATTTATTGTCATTTAAATAGTAGTAATAATTCCTGCACCTATCATACATGAGGAAGAGTGTTCAAATCTGGGCTAGATACAATGCAACTTTTTTATTTCCGAACATAATATTAAAGTTTATCTTGGCTGTCATTGACATCGGTAAAACAAAAGGATCAACAAACAAAGACTTCAATAAGTTACTGGTATTGATTAGATTCCATTCCTATTGCCTTTGTTGAATTGAATTTGTCCATTCGGACCTTGACCTTGACTAATATTTGGAGACGTTTCAGGAGTTGTGCGATATCATGATCTTCTTTTTCGTCTTCAGGAGTTGTACCGGTGGGTAGCTCAGTAGTCGGTTGGGCAGTGGTAGGCTCTACAGTAGTGGATACAGGAAGCCAGGGAGTGGTGGCTAAATCTCCTTCTTCATCGTCATCATCATCATCATTTTCAAAGTCAATATCCGTTATTTGTCTGAACCAAGATAGGTAAGGTCCTGGACGAGTGTAACCTGTGATAGAAAAAATGTATTTGAATAAAGGTTTGTTAGAGGAGTTATAAAAATTATTATTATACCTAAGAGGAATACTTTTTACATAATTCTAATAATGATAATAGAAATTATTGAAAGCACTAGTATAGTAGATTATTTTATAACGATATTGTTTGGGTCGTTTTCAGTAATCAAATCGATATATATATCCATGCAATCTTTTGAGCACAATAATTCTAGTGATAGAATATTGACTTTCACTAAAAAAGTGAACTACAGCATGATCAACGACATCAAAATTATTATGCGTTTTTACATTTTCATCGTATTTTGATTCTTAGGTATATAGGCTAGTCATGACATTTTCTATGTAGGTGAACACATAACAGATTTAAAGAAAATGTTCCTAGCGACTGATGAAAATCGCAAAAAAAAGTCCTCATTTAAAATAAAAAAATAATTAATTAAGTTGTTTACCAGTAGGCATGCCCCTGGGGCAGGAGTTGTCTGCGGCTGTAGTAAATACGAAGAGGCCAATGAGGGTTGGAGCACCGTCAGCACCAGCGTGGACGAGTGGACCACCGAAATCACCCTGGTAACAAGAAAAAAACTTCGAAATCAAAATGAACTGACTTTTAGAATTAAGAGCAAAAAATAACTATCCCACAGATGGCACCAGGGATTTTGCCCGGTGAGAAAGGGTGTCTCGTACACCACGTAGGCTTTTTTTTCAGGGGTGGAAAGTCATCAAATAACTCCTCCCGGGGAGTGTCAGACTTTTACTGACTAAAAACCACCCATGTTCCTTCTTAGCCCTTTATGTCGAGGCCGCGGTATCCTGTTAACATCCCGCAGCCACACCACGTAGGCTCAGAGCGGTTTAGAAGATGTCACATGTCTTTAAAATTTTGGTTCGGGTACATACTGGTTATCGCATGGTATTTTCTGTCAGTTTGAAACCAGTGGATGAGATAAATAACACTAAAATACCTGCTTGGGTTTGAATCCATGACCTAATCAATCAATTGGCCGCCACTGCCTATTAAGCCACTGCCCAAAATTGTCCTAAATGCATGCGGGAATTTACGCCGTGGTTGCAGTAAAACTACCGTGTCTACGTTCATTTGTTTTCTCGGCAGTTGCTGTCAGGACGAATTGTTACTTGGTTAGAAACTTACTCGGCAAGCCGTCTGTGACGTCTCGTTGTAGTATTCGGCGCAGACAATGGTGTTCGAGATGGTTCCATCAGGGTATGACTTGGCGCAGTCTGTACTGGAGATCGCGCGAAGATGTACCCATCTCAGCGCATCACCGATAGCACCTATGAAATTAGGAGAAATTGTAACGTAGATAATCTAATAGAACGAAATAAAATTAAATTGTTGTTTGACATTTCAAAATAACAGTTTTTTTCACTGAATGCATGTGCAATGCATCAACGTTTTTGCTATAATAACAAAAAATCTTTGTTTTTACGTTTTGTCTATATTGTTTGTTCTAGCTAATCTTCAAAATGGCTGCACCGGTTTTGTAGAGGCTTTTGGCAGATAGCTTAAGTTATTAAGGAGTAACATAAGTTTCTTGAATTTTAGAAAAAGTATTACGGTTTCATGCAAACAAAGTGGTTCAGACCCACTTTGTTTGCATGAAACCGTAATCCTTTTTGCGACTTCCATTGCTCCGGACTAGTGCAGCCAGATTCAAATGACTCCTCCCGCTCTGGGCAGAGCTGTAGTGAGTGTCAGACTTCTACTGACTGAAAACCACCCATGTTACTTCTTAGCCCTTTGTGCCGACGCCGCAGTATCTCTTTCGATCAACCGCAGACCTTAATCTGAGAGTCTTAAGTCCTTACATCGAATGTGATATGGATACTGACCAGAGTTGGATGTCCAGCCATGACCGCTTATGATGACCCCTTCACCGGAGTAGTCACGGTACGCATCATTGCCTGATTGTACGCGGATCGCTTTAGCCAAATCTAAGGAAAAAAAATTGTAGACATGCCAGAGTTATTGTAACGTCAAGTCTAGTAGTAATGTTTATTTTAAAGATTTATGTTTTTACTAGCACAGGCCGTGTGTTTAATCAGCCCATAATTCGATTTTTTCCTTTAAGTAATCCATTTAGAGGGTAGTACCTTCAAAAAGCTCTCTTCCCTTTAACTCTTTTGTAGATTACTTCTAGACCATTGGACAGAAACCAGGTGCTCCCCAAAAACTATAATATATATGATTTTTGATAGGTTATGAATTACAAGCTTTTACATTAACTTAAGACTTATGTACTGAAAATACAAAAATCAAATTGATTATAAAAAAACTTTTTAACAAAAAATAAAACCGACTTAAAAAAAAAACACGAAAAAAAGTGAAAAATAAACTTTAGAAGAAAAATCAGTTTCTGAAGTCGGTGACTTTTATTAGTTTGATTTAATTTTTTTGCCACCGACTTCAGAAACTGATTTTTCTTCTAAAGTTTATTTTTCACTTTTTATCGTGTTTTTTTTTTGAAGTCGGTTTTATTTTTTGTTAAAAAGTTTTTATTTTTCACTTTTTAGTGGTTCACGTGTAAGTTCACATGTTCATGAGTCATAATGTGGACAATGTAGTTTTTTTTTTTGAGTTTTGTTGATTTTTCAAAAACCGCTTGTCCGATTTCGATAAAAAAAAATATGGGACCATTTGGGAAGTACACCCTTTCCAACAAAAAAAGATTTTTTCAAATCGGTTAGCAAGTGACGGAGTTATGCCCGAACAAACATAAAAAAAAAATACAAAGATTCGAATTGAGAACCTCCTTCTTTTTTTAGAAGTCGGTTAAAAATCATAAAGGTACTAAAATACTTACTGGAATACTCAATAGGGCGTTGCAGCCTCACAAGTGCGATGTCGTTTGGTTGAATGCGAGTCGGCCTTGAGTCTTCAAACGTGGGGTAGTTGTACCATTCGTTGGTTTCGAAGATATTCTCCGGGTTATTGTCGTTGAGGGCCAACACACCAATGCGAACTATCAGGTTTACACGGCTATAGAGAAAAAAGGGAGACAAATGAGTTTTTTTTCTGTGAATTCGTTGAGAGAAACACTTTTACTGTATTAAAAGTTGATAGGGTCGGTACTTCTTAAACGATTACTCTGAGATAAATTACCAAAAGAAACTCAGAGGTTATAGTCTTTTTTAATGTTCATACATTTATCTGGATCAAGTCATGCTCTGATCCAGATTTGAGTGGGACTGTCCAGTCAGTGCACACAATTGACAGTAATAATATAGCTTTACAAAAAACTATATGAAACTGAATATTATCTTTTTGAGTTATACGTAGAATTGATTTTATGGTACAATTCAAAAACATTGCTCGCGAACATTTTGTACGTGCTCATTTTAAGCACCACAAAATGTTTCACTGGTAAAGCTGTGTTAAGTTTTTATTCGCGAAAATAGTGCAGCACATATTTTGTAAACTAACATATTTTGCTGTACGAGAACCATAAGAAATTAATAAATTTCGAAATTTTATTTTACCACTTTGTCAGCGTAACTCATCTGTAAATTTATTAAATGCCAAATTACAGTCTTTTATTACTTAGTGGCTTTTAGCTATAGTGTGGACAGATAGACGGACATGCCAAAACTATAAGGGTTCTATGTTGACTACGGAACCCTAAAAAAGAAAATTATAGCGCATCAAGATGATGGGTTCTGAGGTAGACTACTAAATTTACCCGGCAGTACACTGTGCAGCAGTGAGGATCCATCTTCTGGCTACTATAGCACCTCCACAGCGGCCCACAGTACCGGTCGGGCTGACCATACGAAGGGACGCATGGTAGGGCAGCTGGCCTGGTCGAGCTTCCCATCCTGATACTATACGTCCATCGGTTTCTGGTGACCAAGGTATACAGTGGTATTAGTTTGACGGTTTTCGAGTTTCATATTCAGAAAGAGAGAAAAAAAAACAGAAAGAAATAAAAAAAGATACTTTTCTGATATCTTGTGAATGAATAATACTTAAAAAAAAGCAATTTGATTACACCTGCATTTGGAAAGTAAGCGCCGAACATTTTTCTTTTATCAATTTTAGTGAAAAAATAAAAGAAACTTACCATTTTCTATGGCATCTGGCACTACGTTAGCTGATACCTGCAAGATATGAAATATTGATATTTTAGCTAGCTTCTGATTACATACGTATAGGCCTATAATTCCCGAAGGGACAGAGTTACCATTGGGTAATAAGTACACCCTCATTTGGCCAGTCATGTTTAAGTACCATTGTAATAGGAGTGAGCCTTTTGCCATCAAACGGATACAAACCCAGACTCTGTGGAATTCTCATCATAATAAAAGTTATTCATAAGGATGCGTAGACTGACTTTCCGTTTGAACTAAGACTAATTAATTTCTAATTTTGTAGAAGAATTTAATCGAGGTGATGAGCAGAGAATCAGAGTTATCGATATAGCTCACAAAATAAGTAAGCTAAAGTGGCACTGGGCCGGCCGTATTAGCCTTGGAACTGATGACAATTCACTAAAATTTACTCAAGAACACGTCTGGGGTAGACCTGTACTTGAGTAAACTGGGAGTGGAACCGCGAATTGGCAAGTATAAGGTGGGACGTCTTCAGGCTAGGTGTGACGATCTTCGCAGGGTGGCTAGTAGCAATTGAGTGTGGCGTGCGATTGATGAACCAGCGCTTAGCAGTGGTTTATATGAATGTAGATGGCTATAAAAGTAAAGGAAGACGTACGAAACAATTGATGGTCTGTGTGAAGGACGATAATTATGGCTGGAAAGGGGGTGACTGCTCAGATGACGAGTTACAGAGAAGTATGGACGAAGAAGACTTGTTGCGCCGAGACCCCAAATAAATAGGGATAAGAGCAGAAGAATGATGAAACAGTGGATTGATGTAGGCTGATGATGATGAAGTAGACGAACATAAACTAATTAATCAAGATCTTAAGAATACGGTTATTATTAAACCTTACCTTCAGTGCAGCCAGGAGCAACAGACACAATCCCGATTTCAATAACATCTTATTAGCAAATGACAACTTTTGTGAAAAACAGAGGCCTAAACTGCAGTTATATTGAGATTCATATCAATTAAATGATAAGATTAATTAGTATACATGAATGTTAACATTTACGGACAATTTGATTTTTTGATTAGCATTGTTATCAAATTTAGATTTTGTTAGCGATATGGGAATGTACCTACTTACTCATTGACAAAGAAATCAATTCTTAAACAAAATGATACACAAGGTCAATTTGCAGTGTTTATACCCATTCAATGTTATCATGATCATCAGCAGCCTACAATGTTCCCACTGGTCTCTAGGAAAGGGATGGGCAATAATCCACCACGCGGGCCCAGTGCTCGTTGGTAGAATGTCACATGACTTTGATTTTTTTGGTTCTAAGACATCCCGGTTTCATGATGTTATCCTTCACCGTTTTGAGAGCAGTAGTGATGAAAAACGGTTCGATCCCACCCATCGTCACTGTGTATTTCTGTTCGCGTTATAACCACAAATAATAAAATCATTCTTCATGCAGGAGCCCGATACCACTTGGCCAATTTTTCATTGACAGGGATAGAGATCAATTTATAGTAATTCGTACCAAAGTTATCATGGATGACGCTCCGGATGTCAGGGGCCACGTGATGGCTTCCGACCACCGAAGGCGTGGGCCTGTGGACGGTGAGTAATGGGATAGCTCACCATCCGTTCGTCTTAATACGACGACAGGCTGTGTCGACGGAGCGTTCGTGGTCCACGCGCGCCTCAAAGAGATGTCAGCAACATTAAAGGGGCTCGCAAGGGCCGAACCCCTGTCGGGGCTGAGGGATGTTTGAAAGAGATGGGTGATTTTTAGTCAGTATAAGGCTGACACACCCTACCGCTCCACCCAGAGCGGGATCATTAATTTGATGATTTCCCACTCACTAAAAAACCTGCTTTAAATTTTGGTTCAAATTATTATCTTTGTCTAATCAACTTAATTATGATTAAGTAATAATCAAAAAACAAATCAAATCAAACAATACAACAATTTTTGACTCGTTCATCATCATCATTTCAGCCAAAAGACGTCCACTGCTGGACATAGGCCTCCCCCAGGCGTCATTTTTGGGGGGGTTTGCCATAATCGCCACGCTTGGCAGGCGGGTTGGCGATCGCAGTATGGTTGTTACAAAGGCACAGAGAACGCTGCTGCCCATTCTCTGGTAAGTCCCTTAGTCGCCTCTTACGACACCCACGGGAAGATATGGGATGGTGCTATTCTTTACGTCCGACACCATACGGAATACTCGTTAATAATGGTTAAACTCTTTAGTTTATTTCATTGTTTAACATCACGCCTGCAATCCCTAACGGGTTTGGCTGAGGTGCCTAATAAAACATCCACATTTCGCCAGTTGCGTTTTACGTCCATGTAATAGGGACGAGACAATTGCCATCAATCAGCCACAAAAACAGACTTCGGGGCGAATACTTTGTTTGACCTAAGAGTCTAGCCCAAAAGCTCTATGTTCAGCAGTCAGCCTTGCGACCACTCGACCAATGTTGGTTGGTCAGTTGGTTGGTTGATATGGGACTTTGCATAATATTGCGTAGGTAAAGAAAACAAAAATGAGGTGACTATTTTATGTAATAAAGAAGTACCTATGGAAGTAGAAGACATGATACGCCGACCCCAAATTAATTGGCCTTTTTCTTGCTGCTGGCTGCGGGTTGTTCGAAAGAGTTACCGCAGCCTCGACACAAAGGCCTAATAAGGAACATGGGTGGTTGTTAGTCAGTAGAAGTCTGACACTCCCTACCGCTCCGCCCAGAGCGGGAGGAGTCATTTGATGATTTCCCACCATCCAAGCCGACCCCAATTAAATTGTATTAAGGGGTGGAGAATCTTGTTGATGATAACACTAGTTTACAAATTATTATTTTTTTCAATACCCATAGAAAATTTATAGTAAATTTGATTTGTGTGACCCTAATATCATTATAACTTAAGCCAAATATTTTTATCACGTCACGTTTTTTAAATATACCCTGAAGTTGTTTTATACGGATTTATAGTTCGTGTCTAGTTTGTTCTATAATGTTGTGAGATTAAAATAATTGATGAAAGTGATTTCCTTTTAAATATGTCTTTAAGGCAGTGTAAATTAAGCCCGAATAGTTTTTGCAAAAAAGATGAGAAATATTTCAGAAGCGGTAAAACGAGTCTACTTCCATTACTTTTAAATTCCTGTACCAAATCTTGAAAAAGTGGGTACCTGCAGGGCGAGCACGGCCTACAGTGACATGGCATGAGTCACACATTTTATCACAGTTTGGGCGATAAAACCGTTTTGTCTTAAATGCTAGCACGGCGGCGTAAGATAATTTCTTGATATGTGATACAACTTCTTGACGTTTAGTTGGGACTCCTAAGTCTTATTTGCTAATATGGGCGCACCCATTTTGTAACAAATGTCACATTTTGACAGATGAATATGCTCGTTTATATCACGTTCGTTCGGAGGTGGTGATAAAAGTAAATTAAAAATATAAGTATATTTTTCTGCTTACTACTGCATCAAATGGCAGTAAATTATTATAATTATGTTCTTGCCCGAAGGCAAGAGGTCCAAAGTAGGAAAATATTCCAATGAAACATTCGGGACTCCTCTAATCCGTTCTAGTTGCCAGACAGGGAGTTCCAACGGATTTTCCGCCTGACAAAGCCTATGGTGGTTTATTTATGTGAAGAATACGATCACGATCGTCCGTAGCCTAGTATATTCTTTGATAGCATCGTCGTACCGGCAACGATTTCTCGAAAGGAATACAAAGTCGTGATTACTGCTTTTTTCCTTCCATTACTCTTATTTCACTTCAAAACTTTCACAATATATTTCAAAACAAATCACATCAAACTTTTAAAAGAAAAACAGAACTTTTAGTTAGTAAGTAGCAAGTTATCAAATAATAAATAAAAAAAGAAAATGAAAGACGTGCCGCGTACGTGTTATGTCAAAAATGAATTAGTACCCAAGAAAATTAAAAAGTTGTTTAACTGTATGAACTGTGCTCTTTTATACGTATTATTTTATTTGGTCGCCTATTCAGATTGTCATAGACATTTTTATTTTTTTAATATACTAGGTCACACTATGAAGTCAGCAACAAGAAAGACAAGTCGCGTCTTAAATTATATCACATGTGGTACCCGTGCTAGCATTTAAGACAAATTCTAAGACATGACATAATTTATAACGTCTTGTCACCAACGTCTTGGGTACGCCCGTGCTCGCCCCGCTGGAGTAGTGTGCGATAATTGCAGAAGTGTGCTTACGCACTGGGCTGCAGGAAAAAATAAATACTTAACATTTGGCATACCAATGCAATGGAGAGAACCAACAAATTACGCAACTGACTGCTACTTTTAGAAACATTTGATAAAAAAAATCCTGGTCTCTTTGATGCCAAGATTAAGGAAGGGACAGTCGTGGGACCTCAAATCAGAAAAATCCTAAAGGATTTTTGAGGAAGGACATTTTTGAGAGTCACTTAACCGCTGTTGAAAAAGATGTTTGGTTTTCTTTTAAAGCGGTTGTGAAAATTTTCTTAGGTAAC
Organism: Diarsia dahlii; assembly: GCA_949775195.1. Lineage (NCBI taxonomy): Eukaryota > Metazoa > Arthropoda > Insecta > Lepidoptera > Noctuidae > Diarsia > Diarsia dahlii. The sequence continues at coordinate 3,595,759 of OX459210.1, read as the reverse complement.
CACAAAGCAGAAAATTATAAAGATATTGCTTCCAATTTATTACAAAATTAAAGAGTGTCCCTTAAAATCCACTTTTTGCACTCACACTTGGATTTTTTTCCCGAAAACCTATGAAGCGTAAGTGACGAGCATGACGAACGTTTCCATCAAGATTAAAAGTCATTTGAAGACAGGTACCAAGGTTTTTGGGTTAAAAATATGTTAGCTGATTACTGCTGGTCTATCTTGAGAGAAACTTACCCAGACCAGTATAAAAGAGGAAGTACTTTGAGTCAATTCTAATGTTTTTACTGTACTTAGCACAAAATTAGCAATTTCTTTTTACTAAATATTTTCAAAATGTGACGTGCTAATTTTTTTCTTACTTCAGTATTGAACTAAGGATGGTTTATTCTAAAGATACACATAACTTTCATACGTGGGTATTTTTTGTTGTAAGCTAGTGTAATTAGCGGAAGAACTCTGGGGACAATGTGAAAATTCAAAGGGAGCACATCGACCTCAATAAAATCATCAGTTTTAATCTTTCCAGATAAAACTACCAAATGACTATACATGTGCATCTGGATTGAGGGCCCATTTTTGGAACCCTTGCGAAATGAAATAACTGGACTAACCACAGATAGTCAAGTCGATAGTCGTTTTTGGTTCGTCCTTTATATCATGCAGTAACGAATTAGGTAAGCTCAATGTTTGTCTGCGTAGATACACTTTTGACGTTGTAAGTGTTCAGATATTTTTGGTTAGATGTTTGTATGGAAATTATTGACAAGCATCTGCTCAGATATTAATGAAGTACTGAATGTTCAGATATTAATGGTAACTTGTAGTTTATGGAACTTATTGACATTTTAAATTGTTCAGAAGTATTTGGTAACCTTGTTTGCTACAATATATCTGACGGCGACTGTACCTACAAGTGCATATTCTTCTTCTTCTCAATCTGTACAGTCGCCGAATTTAAAATGTCAATAAGTTCCATACACTACAAGTTACCATTAATATCTGAAAATTCATTACTTCATTAATATCTGAATAGGTGCTTGACACCAAACAACAGATATTTTAGTTATCTGATAGAAATTATTGAAAGCATCTGCTCAGATATTAATGAAGTAATGAATGTTCAGATATTAATGGTAACTTGTAGTGTATGGAACTTATTGACATTTTAAATTGATCAGAAGTATTTGGTCACCTTGTCTGCTACAATATATCTGACGGCGACTGTACATATATTTAAGAGAGAATGCTTTCATCAAGATGCAGGTTCTTAGCATGGACAAGTTGGAACTTAAATAGTCTCACACTAGATGATTGTAGATCAGAAAAGCAGTCGCTTCATGTATAAGTAACTGGTAAATAAAAGTTGCATCTGGCTATTCTGGAAGCCGATCACAGCATAGTTGGGAAAAGATACACAGATGATGGTATAATTATGATGGTAGGTATGCGCAGATTATGTACTAGAAATAGGTGCATATAAACAGTTTAGGTCCTTACAAATCGTCAAGGAAAATTTGTATAAAACCAATCTTTTCCGGTAACTTTTGACCGTGAAATTCTCAAAACTTAGAAACACAAAGACAGCTATCTACATGATCTTACTAATTAAATACATATCAATAATTAATTATCAAACTGTTCTGATTGATATCTAATTATTTAATTATGTTTATTGCTTCTTAACGCTCTTCCTTGTTGTCAGATTACATTATCAGTAGAATTTTCTAGTAAACGTATAATACTCAAATCTTTCATTAATTGTAATAAGATAACGATCTTTAACCAGTGGATTAATGCTGGGCCATAATGTAGCAGGGTGCGAAGAGCGGTAGGGAATGTCATACTTCTACTGACTAAAAACCACCCATGTTCCTTCTTAGCCCTTGTGCCGTGGCCGCTGTCTCTCATTCGAACAACCCGCAGCCCCGACAGGCGTCGGCCCTTCCATGTTACTGACATCTCTTTGAGCATATGCTTTGGAACACAAACACGCCGTCGACATGGCAGGCAAAACAACCTATGGTCTTTATTATCATCGTTCTCTTGCCATTAACCCAATTCATCAACGCAGCATGTGTTCCTTATCCTTACTTCTCTAAAATTCGTCATCTCTTCAGATATTTCCTTTCTTGCCATATAATTATTTATGCAGTTCATTCGACGATTCGCGTGTTATTTTTTATAAAACCAAGGTCTAATCTAAATCTCAAACTTTTCGTGAAGACAAAGATGAAGTCGACGGTAGAACGAGCTAACCCAAAGGAAGCCTATATATTATTATCTCACGAGTTTTAACTCAGTTAAACTATTAATCATCGTGATTTCCGAATATATTTATATAAATTACTCACACTAAACAAAGGCAAGTATTATTTACATCTGGGGAATGTACAGATGGTAGTATGGGCGAGGCGAAAGAAGTAGGAAATGATCGTAACAGGTGGCACTCTGTAGTTTCTGTCTAACCCCATGGGACAAAAGTATGAGTTTATGTATAACGCCTGTAATCTCTGAAGAGTTAGGAAAGGTTAGGAGGACACCCATATTTCAACTGGCTAGGCAACTTGGCTTGTCAGTTGTATACGTCCCTGTGTGCCAATTGGACTTGTTCTGTTCTGTCTCCTGCTGATATGGAGGGCAGCGGAAATTATGTTTTTCCTACTCCTCCGCTATTCTTTTTTGATTAATTTCGTTGCGAGATCCAAGTTAGTTTAATCGTTTCTCTGGGACTTCGTCGGGCTTCATTGTCTCGGCGCTTTTCTTGTGGTCGCCACTGTTGATTCTGGCTTAGAGGAGTTACAGTGGTTTGGGAATAGTGTGTCGGGCTTGTCCCACATTAAAAAACACCCACATTATATCGGGTATAAATCCAGACTCCGTGGCTGAAACTGAGAAATTTTTGATCGAAAAACCCAATAACAATCTGCCAAGGCAAGCTCAGCAGACAGTCGTTACAGGTATTTAGAGGCCTGAAAGTCCGTCAACCAGTTTAACTAAAGGATATCGTAATTCCCAGTACTAACTGGGCTGTGGAGGTCAGAGAGGCAGTGGCACCATGTAAAATACTGGTATTCAGCTGTACCCGGTTAGACTGGACACTTTTTTTTGGGGTGGGTGAGAAATCATCAAATGACTCCTCCCGCTCTGAGTAGAACGGTAGGGAGTGTCAGACTTCTACTGACTAAAAACCACCCATGTTCCTTCTTAGCCCTTTGTGTTGAGGCCGCGGTATCTCTTTTGAACAACCCGCAGTCCCGACTGGCGTCGGCCCTTGCCGGCCTTTGAGGCGTGGAACACGAACGCGCCGTCGACACGGCTTGTCGTCGTCATAAGACGGACGGACACCGACGCTATGATGATGATGACAGTTCAGCAAACATTAATTGAAAAAAAAATGGGTCAATGTAACCCACTTCATCGGGTTAATTTAAGCACGTTTCAGCGCCTGTTTATTCACGTTTATTCAGCTTATCTTAATATCTTCGTTGATATTGATCTGAATATAATCGCTATGACAGTTCCTAATCAATTGTTGTGACATTTGCACTCTAATTATATTTAAAAGGAAGAGTTTTTTACTGAAGTGTTTAGTCACAAACACAATGTTAGTTAAACCGGGGTGGTGTTTGTTCTTAGCGATAATTCTGCAGGTAAGATTAATGCCTTTATTTATTTATTTTATTATTTATGGACACACAGTAGACAACACAGGAAAATAACATAATATGACATTTGCGTACAAAGGTACTGCTTATTTCTCAAGAAATTTCTGCCAGCAGATCTGCAAAAGGAGAAATGCAAAACGAAATGTAGACTATAGTAGGTAAAAAGCGAAAAAGAATTTTGTTTATGTTTCTTAAATAACTTAACCGAATATTAAATACACATATAAGACAATAATAATATGTGTACTTATATAAATACACAATACTAATCTATATAAACAAAATAATATAATTATGTACATAATAGGTAAATCATAATGGAGAGGAAAGGTAATATTCTTTCACTCCGGTTTATTCGTTTAAAAATACTAAGTTACTCTTAGCTACCAGTACTAGCTCTTTGTGCAACTCCACCTGCACTTAAAGGGACCTTTACGAAGCCATTACCAACGTCGTCAATGTGGTTGAGTTCTGGTCAAAATAAATATAATTTAATAATTAAAAAAGGTTGTAAATCATCGAGACGAAGAAGAAGACCAATAGACTCCATGAGGTTCTGAGTTCGATTCCAAGGTCGGGTAGTGTTTTTGAGTTTTTCATCAGGAATTTCCCAATAGAAGCAACGTAGTCTAGCATTGTGTCTGGTCTCTGATTCCTGGTGCCTGTTTCCGCTAGGCTTGCTAATGGGACTTAAACTAAACTTAATCTCTTTTTGCCAAATTGTCTCAAGAAAAAAACAATTGAATGTCATTTACGTCAGAGGCCACTTTCCAAAACTCACTACCGCATTAATTATTTTTAAGCGACTTTTTTGGAAGTTGATAATTTTTTTTGCAAAAAATATTTTTTAGGTGTTTGTAACTAAATATTATCTCATATTACCTCCCAGGTATCTGCGCGATACACAAACTTAAAACGAGCCACCGATGATGAAGAGGAAGCAAAGGCAGGTCAGTATAAAGAACATTGTAGTCGATAAGCCTGTGGCGACAGCGACAACTATCGCAACACATGCGAACTAATGACAATTCCTACATCGCGCTATCAATTTTATCCACGACATTAGCCTGTATAGGAGATCCCGACTTACATATCGCCTGTCCCAATTAACAATGTCGGATATAGCATTTTTCCGATTTTGGGTTTATTTAACTTTTAACCTAAGAAAAGCATTGTCTTTCAGTAGCTTTCACAAAAAAACATTTTTTCTCATAGTTTTTGAAATAGCCAAGTTAACAAAGTCGGATATGGCACGACCATAGTATAAAGAAGGGAAGTAGAGCATCTCCGGCCCAATCCGCGACATAATTACCTACCGTACTTGCCTGTCTCAGGGTTGTCACTTTCAGCTAAATTGGCAAGGGCCGGGAAGTTGTATTTTTTTATTTGTGTTGTCTGAGTTTCATTGAGATGTACAGCATATAACATTATTTATTTTTTTTTTTTGTGAAAAAATCGTAAGGCGGTTCACAGCATACATCTACTTACCAAATTTCAACTATGTAGTCCTAATAGTTTCGGAATAAAAAGGCTTTTGCAAAGAGGAATGGGCATAATGTAGTATTTTTGCACATAAAGGACAATATATATGTTTTTATTTTTGACTAAACCAACATAAAATAATACAGGTAGTAGGTACATACTTAGTTACTATACCTACCTACAATACTGAGATATCGGCATGACTAAACGTAAACAAAGCAATAGCGGCATATCATCAAAAGTAGGTACCTAATACATTCTAGTGGGAAAGTAGGCCTGCCTACTTCGTCTGTCTGATAGAAAACTAATACCAACAACAAAAAAATAAGTAGGTATCTCTTCATCAAGTATAAATTACTTGCTAGAATAAAGACTTGCTTACCTTTCCTGTTCAGTAGGTAATCTGAACATACTCAACTCTGGAATCGATGAATTGTTTAGACACCCAAACACACAGCAATAACTTCTGCGATTATCAGACATTTTTCATTCGAAAAGCCGTGCGTGACGCGCAAACCTTGTGCGGTGTTAACCTTGTTGTGTTAACCTTGACTGGCTCATTGCGAAATCAACCGAGATTTTGTTTGAGTGTGCGTGCGGCGACCGTAAAGATACTAGGCGCACACATACAAGCCGCGCGCGGTGCGTTTGTATGAAGATACCTTACTTCCCTTCTTTATACTATGGCACGACTGTCCGTAAAACAATGGAGGATGGCGGGGTGTGACTGGAGAATCCTCTGGCGGTTATGCCAGTACGAACCATGTTGAAGGGGCGTGCGCAAGTCGCGTTAGTTTAGTGCTTTTTCATATACTTTTAAGTTTATTCTATAATAATAGTTTGTATTAGTTATTTATGGAAATAATTGTATTGTCCAACTAAAATTGTAAGATGTACCATATTCTGCTTTTTCATATTTAGCTGTACACGTCAACTAGTCAACCCGTCGAAAATCTAGCGAAAGACCCCAGAGCTAGATTGACCCGACACTATACCGAAGACATCCCGGATGTCAGCCTGTACGAGATTAGGATGGCTCTGAAACAGCTTAAAAACAACAAGGCGCCGGGTGATGACGGAATTACGGCTGAACTTCTGAAGGCGGGTGGCAAACCGGTCCTTAAGGCCCTACAGAAGCTGTTTGATTCCGTCATACTCGAGGGGAAAACGCCACAGGCTTGGTGCAGGGGTGTGGTGGTGCTCTTCTTCAAAAAGGGTGACAATGCCCGGTTGAAGAACTATAGGCCCATCTCACTTCTAAGCCATGTCTACAAGTTGTTTTCAAGAGTCATCACGAATCGTCTCGCACGCAGGTTTGACGATTTCCAGCCTCCCGAACAAGCCGGATTCCGAAAAGGCTTCAGTACCGTAGACCACATACATACGCTGCGGCAGGTTATACAGAAGACCGAAGAGTATAACCTGCCTCTCTGTTTAGCGTTTGTGGACTACGAGAAAGCCTTCGATTCGATCGAGACTTGGGCTGTGCTGCAGTCTCTCCAACGGTGCCAAATCGACTACCGGTACATCGAGGTGTTGAAGTGTTTGTACAAAAACGCCACCATGTCAGTCCGACTTCAGGACCAGACCTCGGAACCTATCCTTCTGCAGCGCGGTGTGAGACAGGGAGACGTCATATCTCCGAAACTGTTTACCGCTGCATTGGAGGATATCTTCAAGGTTCTGGATTGGAGAGGACTTGGCATCAACGTCAACGGCGAGTACATCACTCACCTTCGGTTTGCCGACGATATAGTGGTCATGGCTGAGACCATGGAAGACCTCAGTGCAATGCTCGATGACCTCAGTAGAGCTTCCGAAAGAGTGGGTCTTAAAATGAACATGGACAAAACCAAGGTTATGTTGAATGTTCATGTAACACCCACTCCTATCAAGATCGGAGACTTTACGCTCGAAGTTGTGGACGATTATGTCTACCTGGGACAAACGGTCCAGTTGGGTAGATCTAACTTCGAGAAAGAGGTCAATCGTCGAATCCGACTCGGCTGGGCAGCGTTCGGGAAGTTGCGCGGTATCTTCTCGTCCAACTTACCCCAGTGTCTCAAGACGAAAGTCTATGACCAGTGTGTGTTGCCAGTGATTAAATACGGGACCGAAACGTGGACGCTCACAATGGGCCTCATCAGAAAGCTCAAAGTCACCCAAAGGGCAATGGAGAGGGCTATGCTCGGAGTTTCCTTGCGTGATCGAATCAGAAATGAGGACATCCGCATGAGAACCAAGGTTACCGACGTAGCCCGAAGAATCGCCAGACTTAAGTGGCAATGGGCAGGGCACATTGCTCGCAGAACGGATGGCCGATGGGGCCGAAAAGTTCTGGAATGGCGACCGCGAACCGGAAGACGTTGCGTTGGAAGGCCTCCCACTAGGTGGACCGATGACCTGGTCAAGGTTGCAGGAACCCGCTGGATGAGAGACGCACGGGACCGGTCAATGTGGCGACGCCTGGGGGAGGCCTATGTCCAGCAGTGGACGTCTTTTGGCTGAAATGATGATGAATGATGTACCATATTCGACTTTGTTGTTCCTTTGATACATATCCAGTTTGTTGTATGTGGAACTTGAGACAGTTGATCGATAAGTTTTTCCGCATAACTTTGTAGGTTTTGACAGATCCGACTAAATACAGCGAATCTAATACATACTTACCGCTAAAAAAGTCATTACTCACTTTTAACATATTTAGAAAAGGAAAAATAATATTTAATTACTATGTACATGAGCTTTTAAACTTACCTATATAATTTTTTGGTATTTGTTTTGTAAACCTAATTTCAGTACATAATTAAAAAAATACCTAATCAATTTAAACTTTGACGCGCTCTCCTGTAAAATTACGAATTTGAAGATCCCTCATTGTTAATTGGGACAGGCGATATGTCGGGCCGTTAGCCCACCAGACACAACACCAGTCTGGTCGGAGGATCGTCCCTTTTCTATGGGGGATGAGGAGCTTTACACCCTGTTCCATATACCCCCAAAACCCATGATTGAATCAATAGCCTCGTTTATCTAGAGGTCACTAGCCCTGACAAAAACTACTAAGCATCAGGTCCTTTTTTTTTTTTTTTGGTGGGTGGAAAATCATCAAATGACCCCCCCGCTCTTGGGCAGAGCGAAGGGGAGTGTCAGACTTCTACTGACTAAAAACCGAACCCATGTTCTTTCTTTGCCCTTGCGCCAAGGCCACGTCATCTAGTACAAAATTCCGCGGCCCGCGGGCCCCTCCTTGCTGAAATCTCTTTGAGGCGCGCGTGGAACACGAACGCGCCGCCGACACGGTCTGTTGCCGTCATGACGACGGCCGGACGGCGAGCTAGCCCATTACTCACCGTCCACAGGCCCGCGTCTACGGTGGCCGGATGCCATCACGTGGCCCGGAAGCCATCACGTGGCCAAGCATCAGGTCCTTGGTTCGATTCTCAAGTCGAGTAAAGTACTGTTGTAATTGTAATTTATCAGTATAGTTACGTCGTCTTGGGACTTAAACATATTTGGAAAACCTACTAGAAAAAAACAAACTGTTGTCTATTTCTGATAAGCTAATTTATGATATCGCTCGAAGAACAGACAACCGATGGGGAAGAAAGGTTCTCGAGTGGCGACCACGAACCGGAAGACGCAGCGTTGGCAGGCCTCCCACCAGGTGGACCGACGACATCGTGAGAGTCGCGGGCAACCGGTGGATGCAAACGGCAGGCTGCCGATCTTTATGGCGTTCTATGGGGGAGGCCTTTGTCCAGCAGATATTATTAACCCACGAGCTCCAGCTTCAGCGAGTATTCTATAATATGCCTTTTTTTACCCAGAACCCACATCGCTGCGGTCATTGAACTCGCGTATAGTATCCGGATGGGATGCCCAGCCGGGACAACTTCCCCACCATGCATCCCTGCGTATGATCAGCCCTTTTGGAGATATCCGCCAATGTGGTGGCTCTATTGTGGCCAAGGAATGGGTGATCACTTCAGCATTTTGTACTGTCAGGTATGTAACCAATCAGAGGGCCGGGATTATCACGCTTCACATTAGTGATGTAGTTAGACTCGTAGATTTGATCAATATGATTGTGTCGATAAATGAAAGAACTTTAATTAAATTAAACTAAGAGCGGTACATAAAATTACTACAAGTAACTAATTATACTTTTTTTTGGGGGCGTGAGGAATCATCCAATGACTCCTCCGGCAGAGCTCTCCAGGGCAGAGCGGTAGGGAGTGTCAGACTTCTATTGACTAAAAACCACTCATGTTCCTTCTTAGCCCTTTGAGGCCGCGGTATCTCTTTCGAACAACCCGTAGCCCCAACTAACTGTACCATATACTAAGTCCAAATCAAATAAAACAGAAAATTAAAAAAATATCACCACCGACTCTGGAGACAGCGGTGTTTTTTTTTAAATCTCGTCGTAGTGATTTGCGTTTTTACAGGGTAAATATTAGGTATTTTGTTGAATATCTAAATTGTGTTTATAAAAAGAATACAATAAATTAATAAACGTCATGATTATTTTAAACAAATATTTACTTTTATGAACAAATTAACATCTATTTAGGATCTCAATTTTTTTAATATTTGAAATTTATATTTTTCATGTGGTAAATTGATAATTCAATAATTTGTCACTTATTAGCCCCATAAAAGCCATGCCATACGGCACGGGTCTTTAGTCCGCCTCGAATGCAATAACAAACTTTTCGCACTTTTATCAAAATGACCTATTGTTTTGCCTTTACTTGACCTACAACAGTAAATATTCTATTCTTTTCCAGCCGCGTTCTCGTAGTGGTTCGAGCTGGCGTGGTGTCCCTCATAAACCCGGAGTACATCTTCGAGACTACAGAATGGTACGCCCACCCTAACTACAACACATCGAGGCCGGAGGTACTGCAGGGGTATGACATCGCACTAGTAAAGTTGCATCGACCTGTTGTTTATTCAAGTAAGTATTATTATTATTCACTTAACTCAGCAGGGGGGCTACTCTCTAGGTCCGACAACGAAAATAAGAGCCAATAAAGAACTAAGTAACTTTGAAATAAACTCCCCCCCCCCCCCCAACCCCCTATAACATTCGGATCCATGAGTTTTGAACACCCGATAAACAACTGTCCATTCGTGTTGAAGTTCCTTTTTTTTAGTTCGGCTACCTAACTTAATCCATGTTCGTAAGTGATACCTACAGATTGAGAAACGCCCGTGTATTTAGCCAAAACTACAGGTGTCGTGCTTAGAGAATCAAAATCAAAATATTTTATTTCACATAGGCCTACACTTAGCGTTGCCAGGTCCTCATACCGAAAAGCCGGACAGAGCTGTGAGTTTGGCCTAACATTTGGGTCAAAAAGCCGGACATCCTGCATTTTCAACAATTTTAAATATTCGTGTAAAAAATAATTTTTTTTTTTGGCCTAACATTTTGGTAAAAAAGCCGGACACTGCATTTTAGGAGATTTTTTGGTATTAATGTAGAAAATTAATGAAAACCAAGCTTTTTTGATAATTTACAATAAAACTAATGCCAAATTAGTCTAAAAGTACTTTATTATTAATCAGTCTCAATAATTCTTTCCTTAATTCAAATTAAATGCAACATCAGTCTAAATTATGTGTCTTAAATTCTCAATATATAAAACAAAACAGAACTTATTCTGTAAATAATCAAAACAAAACACGCGCGAATTTTGAAATCTAAAAAGCCTAACAAAAGCCGGACAGGCCGGACGACGCTTATTTTGGCCGGACAGGCAATCAAAAAGCCTGACTATGTCCGGCTAAAGCCGGACGCCTGGCAACGCTACCTACACTAGTAAAACGTCTAACTAAACGAGACCGTTATGTTATGTTATATATCTTCTTTTTTTTATTATAAATGGGCTTGCTCTTGACTTCAATCTTGCCCTAAGGGCAGAGATGATGTCGACGATGAAACGAGCTTACCCAGTAGAAGCCTGTTTACTCGCGACTTAAACAGATTAGGGTTATATGAACTCGGAAAAACCGACGCAGGCAGGGAATTCCACTCCTTCTATTACTTATTATTTTTTTTTATTATCTTCACCCAGAGTTGCTGCAACCGATCCGAATACAGCCACGTATTGATGCGTATCGCGACTACTCCGGCAACCAGGTCTATGCTAGTGGGCATGGCAACACACAAACCAATGGTAAGAAATCCTTTTACAACCAATATTTTTTGACTGGTGAAATGTCGCGCAATAGCAGCGGTGGCCCAGTGGTGGCTGCCCCGACTTACGAACAGTAGGTCGTGGGTCGAACCCAGGCAGGCACATTACTTTGTGTAAGTAATTTCATCACCGCTGCTTTCAAAACGGTGAAGGAAAACATCCTAAGGAACCAAAAAATTTGACTTCTACCAATCCGCATTGGGCCCGCGTGGTAGATTATAGCCCATTCCCTCTCAAAGAGAGGTGGCCTGTGTCCCAGCAGTGGGAACATTAATAGGCTGTTGATGATGATGATGAAATGTGGGTGCACTAATTACACACACCTCTGCATAACCCGTCGATTAAGGCGTGATGTTATGTTATTTTTGACTGCCTAGGTTGTTGCAAACGTGAATACTGACTGGTACTTGGTTGGACTCCCGGGTCGTGACAAGTGTTATCGGGTTGTTTCATCAGGAATTTCTCAGTAGCAACCATACCAAGTAGATTTATAATTTTACTAGTGACCCGCCCCGGCTTCGCACGGGTGCAAAAAAGGTATTAAAACCTTCCTCTTGAATCACTCTATCTATTAAAAAAAATCGCATCAAAATCCATTGCGTAGTTTTAAAGATTTAAGCATATAAAGGGACATAGGGACAGAGAAAGCAACTTTGTTTTATACTATGTAGTGATAGTGATGAAGAATTCATTTAATATGATACAGTCAGAACTGTTAGTCAAAACAGCTTTTGACTGGTGTTAGTCAAAACCCTTGTTAAGTTAAGAGCGTGTCCTCTAAGCAAAGAGTCACAGAAAAACCTAATCATGTCCGCCGTATGCCCGATGAGCTTTTTTTTTTGGGTTTGATGGAAAATCATCAAATTTTAATAACCCCTCGCGCTCTTGGGCAGAGCGAAAGGGAGTGTCAGACTTCTACTGACTAAAAACCACCCATGTTCCTTCTTAGACCTTTATGTCGATGTCGTGGTATCTTTGTGACCAACCTGCAGCCCATGCCCGATGAGCTGTGTACCAAAACTGTGATAGATGTCTAATTGATTTCCTTTCAACATTATAGGTCCCATGACTGACGTGCTGCAATGGGTATACCTACGGGCGATCTCAAACCAGGTGTGTGAAGACACATACAACGTCGGCGTCTTCGTAACCACCATCTGCGCAGAATACTATAATGTCACGTCACAGTCTACTTGCTTCGTAAGTTTTAAGACCATTATCAAAATATGTCGTTCATTGTTCGTTCGTTTGTGTTCGTTCGTTCGTTCTTGTTCATTCGTTCGTTTTCGTTCGTTCGTGTTCGTTCGTTTGTGTTCGTTCGTTTCGGTTATATTTTTACACCCATTACCTACGTAAGTGTATTGATTTTTTTAACGATTATGTCATGTCCAACACTTACCTTGTACAAGTTTTTACTTTTTCTGATGGAATATCACCAAACGAACCATCTCGCTCTGTGCACAAGGAGTGTCAGACTTGTACTGACTAAAGCCCTTTCTATTCGGGGCCGCGGTATCTACCTTGTATTGCTAAGTGCGGTACTCAGAGATATTTACTTAAGCCGTCACTTAGTAAAGATTTGACATACTTATGTATGACAAAACTGTCAAAACCTTTAAGGCGACATTAACTGCCCGCGCCCTTGAGCGAGTGGGAGGAGACAGCGATATAGGCCGATAGAGGAGCTGAGGGAGTCAGCGATACATTGCCGCCCGTCACCCGCCAGAGCCCCGCTTCAACGCGCACCAAGATTATTCTAAAAAACAACCCACCTTGATTTATCAAACACAATACAAAAAAAGCCGTATACTAAAATATGGGTCATTAAATTGTCTTTTATATGATTAAAGTTTCATGTAAATACGCCCCATAGTTTTTGCGTGATTATCGTTTTTTTGTTCACGTTAGACAATACTTTACAAATTAATTACACTATGTTATTCAAATATAATTTCACATTTTCACATATCAAATTATGAATAAAATTGACAAGTGTATCATATATTTTTTTCAAAGAAATAAGACTAGAAGTTTAGACGTGATGTTCAATATAAAATCATTAAAAGTCGTTTATCTGCGCCTTATTAAGTGATGGCCTAAGTAATCAATAAAGCTCTCTGAGTACGGTACTTACTGCATTTATCTTTTTACAACGAATCTCTGTTATGTTGCGAACATTTACCAAAGCTTCCTTTCAGGGTGACAATGGCGGTCCATTGGTGCATGTTGGCTCCGACGATATTCCAACCCTCATAGGAGTCTCCTATTTCTACCCTGCATCCGTTATTGGCTGCGACAAGGGCTGGCCTACAGGTAATAATATATATTTTATTAAACATTAACTTACAAATGCGTGCACTGACTGTATAACGTTACACCGAAGTCCGAAATACCGATGTACGGTATACAAGTTTGAGAGTCCGAATACGTAATTATGCTATGACGAAGTACTAAATTCAGAATGTTCGTTACTGCGATGTACGTTACTCCGAAAGTTTGCTTTTGATGATCAAGTACTCAATTCAGAATGTTCATTATCGCGAAATACGGAACTCCGAAAGTTTGTTTGCTTGTTTGTTTATTTAAGTCTTTTGAGGCAAAGACTGAATACTACAATTTATTTAAAATTTGAAAAAACACTTTCCTAATTTATTCAGGGTGTAAACGTACCCTTCACGACACTGTCACCCAAACGTAATATATAATACATCAAACTAAGTCACCCGACGCAAAACTATTGCTAGGAAACACGTGTTTTTGGTGAAAAACCCAGTTTTACGGTAAAAGTTTGAAATTAAACAGCAATCATGTAGACCTTCCAGCATCAATTCAAGAACAATAATGAAAATGTTGAGAACAATGATGAAATGATGAGAAAACGTTTGAAATAGCAATCAATTTCCAAAATTATAAAGATTCAAGTTCAACCCTGCCACCATTTAAAGATCGTACAGCGTTACATGCAGTGATAACCAAGTGGTGTGACTGACGGACTGGTAAGTGATAGGTCTCGAGCTCGAACCAAGACATGCAACTTAATCTTTTAGGACTCATGTGCGTATTTTTAAAATATAACTTGCCCCGGTGAAGGAAGACATCGTGACAAACCAGCATGCCTGAAAGATATATCTCCAAAGACATATAGAGGCCCTTCGGACGTCATAATACTCAGACACCAGATTAAGCAATACCCACATAATAAAAAAGAAAGACAAATTAAAAAAAGTACTTTTTATTTAATTTTGTCATAACTACCCGATAGTATTTCATGCAAAGGAAAAAACCTCTGTAGGAAAAGACTGATCAAAATAGAATGCTGAGTAATAATCATTTAAACCAATTTTTTTTATAAAAAAACCTTTCTCTCTATCAGGATACACTCGGCCTGGACCTTTCTTAGACTGGATCGAAGACGTAACGGAAATTGACTTCGATGTAGATGAAGATATAGTATCTACTACATCCCCAAATGACCCCAGCACGACTACTGACCTTAATGATGTCGGAACCAGCACAACTGCTGACCCAAACGGCAGCACAACTGCTGACCCAAACGGCAGCACAACTGCTGACCCAAACGGCAGCACAACTACTGACCCTAACGCCAGCACAACCACTGATGAAGATAAAGTATCTCCTACATCCCCAAGTGACCCCAGCACAACAACTGATTCTAGTGATGACGTAACCACCACAACTGCTGACCCCAACACCAGCACAACCACTGATGAAAATATAGTATCTCCTACAACGCCCAGTGACCCCAGCACAACAACTGATTCTAGTAATGACGGAACCACCACAACTGCTGACCCCAACACTAGCACAACCACTGATTCTAGTGATGATGGAACCACCACAACTTCTGACCCCAACACCAGCACAACCACTGATGAAGATATAGTATCCCCTACAACGCCAAGTGACCCCATCACAACAACTGATTCTAGTGATGACGGAACCACCACAACTGCTGACCCCAACACCAGCACAACAACTGATTCTAGTGATGACGGAACCACCACAACTGCTGACCCCAACACCAGCACAACCACTGATTCTAGTAATGACGGAACCACCACAACTGCTGACCCCAACACTAGCACAACCACTGATTTTAGTAATGATGGAACCACCACAACTTCTGACCCCAACACCAGCACAACCACTGATAAAGATATAGTATCCCCTACAACGCCAAGTGACCCCATCACAACAACTGATTCTATTGATGACGGAACCACCACAACTGCTGACCCCAACACCAGCACAACAACTGATTCTAGTGATAACGGAACCACCACAACTGTTGACCCCAACACCAGCACAACCACTGATAAAGATATAGTATCTCCTACAACGCCAAGTGACCCCAGCACAACAACTGATTCAAGTAATGACGGAACCACCACAACTGCTGACCCCAACACTAGCACAACCACTGATTCTAGTGATGATGGAACCACCACAACTGCTGACCCCAACACCAGCACAACAACTGATTCAAGTGATGACGGAACCACCACAACTGCTGACCCCAACACTAGCACAACAACTGATTCGAGTGATGACGGAACCACTACAACTGCTGATCCCAACACCAGCACAACAACTGATTCTAGTGATGACGGAACCACAACAACTGTTGACCCCAACACCAGCACAACCACTGATGAAGATATAGTATCCCCTACAACGCCAAGTGACCCCAGCACAACAACTGATTCTAGTGATGACGGAACCACCACAACTGCTGACCCCAACACCAGCACAACCACTGATAAAGATATAGTATCTCCTACAACGCCCAGTGACCCCAGCACAACAACTGATTCAAGTAATGACGGAACCACCACAACTGCTGACCCCAACACTAGCACAACCACTGATTCTAGTGATGATGGAACCACCACAACTGCTGACCCCAACACCAGCACAACCACTGATGAAGATATAGTATCTCCTACAACGCCAAGTGACCCCAACACAACAACTGATTCTAGTGATAACGGAACTACCACAACGGCTGACCCCAACACCAGCACAACAACAGATTCTAGTGATGACGGAACTACCACAACGGCTGACCCCAACACCAGCACAACAACAGATTCTAGTGATGACGGAACCACCACAACTGCTGACCCCAACACCAGCACAACCACTGATGAAGATATAGTATCCCCTATAACGCCAAGTGACCCCAGCACAACAACTGATTCTAGTGATGACGGAACCACCACAACTGCTGACCCCAACACCAGCACAACAACTGATTCTAGTAATGACGGAACCACCACAACTGCTGACCCCCACACCAGCACAACAACTGATTCAAGTGATGACGGAACCACCACAACTGCTGACTCCAACACCAGCACAACCACTGATGAAGATATAGTATCTCCTACAACGCCCAGTGACCCCAGCACAACAACTGATTCAAGTAATGACGAAACCACCACAACTGCTGACCCCAACACTAGCACAACCACTGATTCTAGTGATGATGGAACCACCACAACTGCTGACTCCAACACCAGCACAACAACTGATTCAAGTGATGACGGAACCACCACAACTGCTGACCCCAACACTAGCACAACAACTGATTCGAGTGATGACGAAACCACTACAACTGCTGACCCCAACACCAGCACAACAACTGATTCTAGTGATGACGGAACCACCACAACTGTTGACCCCAACACCAGCACAACCACTGATGAAGATATAGTATCCCCTACAACGCCAAGTGACCCCATCACCACAACTGATTCTATTGATGATGGAACCACCACAACTGCTGACCCCAACACCAGCACAACAACTGATTCTAGTGATGACGGAACCACCACAACTGCTGACCCCAACACCAGCACAACAACTGATTCAAGTGATGACGGAACCACCACAACTGCTGACCCCAACACCAGCACAACCACTGATGAAGATATAGTATCTCCTACAACGCCCAGTGACCCTAGCACAACAACTGATTCAAGTAATGACGGAACCACCACAACTGCTGACCCCAACACTAGCACAACCACTGATTCTAGTGATGATGGAACCACCACAACTGCTGACCCCAACACCAGCACAACAACTGATTCAAGTGATGACGGAACCACCACAACTGCTGACCCCAACACCGGCACAACCACTGATGAAGATATAGTATCCCCTACAACGCCAAGTGACCCCAGCACAACAACTGATTCTAGTGATGACGGAACCACCACAAATGCTGACCCCAACACCAGCACAACAACTGATTCTAGTGATGACGGAACCACCACAACTGTTGACCCCAACACCAGCACAACCACTGATAAAGATATAGTATCTCCTACAACGCCCAGTGACCCCAGCACAACAACTGATTCAAGTAATGACGGAACCACCACAACTGCTGACCCCAACACTAGCACAACCACTGATTCTAGTGATGATGGAACCACCACAACTGCTGACCCCAACACCAGCACAACAACTGATTCAAGTGATGACGGAACCACCACAACTGCTGACCCCTACACTAGCACAACAACTGATTCAAGTGATGACGGAACCACCACAACTGCTGACCCCAACACCAGCACAACCACTGATGAAGATATAGTATCTCCTACAACGCCCAGTGACCCTAGCACAACAACTGATTCAAGTAATGACGGAACCACCACAACTGCTGACCCCAACACTAGCACAACCACTGATTCTAGTGATGATGGAACCACCACAACTGCTGACCCCAACACCAGCACAACAACTGATTCAAGTGATGACGGAACCACTACAACTGCTGACCCCAACACCGGCACAACCACTGATGAAGATATAGTATCCTCTACAACGCCAAGTGACCCCAGCACAACAACTGATTCTAGTGATGACGGAACCACCACAACTGCTGACCCCAACACCAGCACAACAACTGATTCTAGTGATGACGGAACCACTACAACTGCTGACCCCAACACCAGCACAACCACTGATGAAGATATAGTATCCCCTACAACGCCAAGTGACCCCAGCACAACAACTGATTCTAGTGATGACGGAACCACCACAACTGCTGACCCCAACACCAGCACAACAACTGATTCTAGTGATGACGGAACCACCACAACTGTTGACCCCAACACCAGCACAACCACTGATAAAGATATAGTATCTCCTACAACGCCCAGTGATTCCAGCACAACAACTGATTCAAGTAATGACGGAACCACCACAACTGCTGACCCCAACACTAGCACAACCACTGATTCTAGTGATGATGGAACCACCACAACTGCTGACCCCAACACCAGCACAACAACTGATTCAAGTGATGACGGAACCACCACAACTGCTGACCCCAACACTAGCACAACAACTGATTCGAGTGATGACGGAACCACTACAACTGCTAACCCCAACACCAGCACAACAACTGATTCTAGTGATGACGGAACCACCACAACTGCTGACCCCAACACCAGCACAACAACTGATTCTAGTGATGACGGAACCACTACAACTGCTGACCCCAACACCAGCACAACCACTGATGAAGATATAGTATCCCCTACAACGCCAAGTGACCCCAGCACAACAACTGATTCTAGTGATGACGGAACCACCACAACTGCTGACCCCAACAGTAGCACAACAACTGATTCAAGTAATGACGGAACCACCACAACTGCTGACCCCAACACCAGCACAACAACTGATTCTAGTGATGACGGAACCACCACAACTGTTGACCCCAACACCAGCACAACCACTGATAAAGATATAGTATCTCCTACAACGCCCAGTGACCCCAGCACAACAACTGATTCAAGTAATGACGGAACCTCCACAACTGCTGACTCCAACACTAGCACAACCACTGATTCTAGTGATGATGGAACCACCACAACTGCTGACCCCAACACCAGCACAACCACTGATGAAGATATAGTATCTCCTACAACGCCGAGTGACCCCAGCACAACAACTGATTCAAGTAATGACGGAACCACCACAACTGCTGACCCCAACACCAGCACAACAACTGATTCTAGTGATGACGGAACCACCACAACTGTTGACCCCAACACCAGCACAACCACTGATAAAGATATAGTATCTCCTACAACGCCCAGTGACCCCAGCACAACAACTGATTCAAGTAATGACGGAACCTCCACAACTGCTGACCCCAACACTAGCACAACCACTGATTCTAGTGATGATGGAACCACTACAACTGCTGACCTCAACACTAGCACAACCACTGAATCTAGTGATGATGGAACTACCACAACTGCTGACCCCAACACCAGCACAACCACTGATAAAAATATAGTATCCCCTACAACGCCAAGTGACCCCAGCACAACAACTGATTCTAGTGATGACGGAACCACCACAACTGCTGACCCCAACACCAGCACAACCACTGATGAAGATATAGTATCTCCTACAACGCCCAGTGACCCCAGCACAACAACTGATTCAAGTAATGACGGAACCACCACAACTGCTGACCCCAACACTAGCACAACCACTGATTCTAGTGATGATGGAACCACCATAACTGCTGACCCCAACACCAGCACAACCACTGATGAAGATATAGTATCTCCTACAACGCCAAGTGACCCCAGCACAACAACTGATTCTAGTGATGACGCAACTACCACAACGGCTGACCCCAACACCAGCACAACAACAGATTCTAGTGATGACGGAACCACCACAACTGCTGACCCCAACACCAGCACAACCACTGATGAAGATATAGTATCTCCTACAACGCCCAGTGACCCCAGCACAACAACTGATTCAAGTAATGACGGAACCACCACAACTGCTGACCCCAACACTAGCACAACCACTGATTCTAGTGATGATGGAACCACCACAACTGCTGACCCCAACACCAGCACAACAACTGATTCAAGTGATGACGGAACCACCACAACTGCTGACCCCAACACTAGCACAACAACTGATTCGAGTGATGACGAAACCACTACAACTGCTGACCCCAACACCAGCACAACAACTGATTCTAGTGATGACGGAACCACAACTGTTGACCCCAACACCAGCACAACCACTGATGAAGATATAGTATCCCCTACAACGCCAAGTGACCCCATCACCACAACTGATTCTATTGATGATGGAACCACCACAACTGCTGACACCAACACCAGCACAACAACTGATTCTAGTGATGACGGAACCACCACAACTGCTGACCCCAACACCAGCACAACAACTGATTCAAGTGATGACGGAACCACCACAACTGCTGACCCCAACACCAGCACAACCACTGATGAAGATATAGTATCTCCTACAACGCCCAGTGACCCTAGCACAACAACTGATTCAAGTAATGACGGAACCACCACAACTGCTGACCCCAACACTAGCACAACCACTGATTCTAGTGATGATGGAACCACCACAACTGCTAACCCCAACACCAGCATAACAACTGATTCAAGTGATGACGGAACGACCACAACTGCTGACCCCAACACTAGCACAACCACTGATTCTAGTGATGACGGAACCACCACAACTGCTGACCCCAACACCAGCACAACAACTGATTCAAGTGATGACGGAACCACCACAACTGCTGACCCCAACACCAGCACAACCACTGATGAAGATATAGTATCTCCGACAACGCCCAGTGACCCCAGCACAACAACTGATTCAAGTAATGACGGAACCTCCACAACTGCTGACCCCAACACTAGCACAACCACTGATTCTAGTGATGATGGAACCACCACAACTTCTGACCCCAACACCAGCACAACCACTGATGAAGATATAGTATCCCCTACAACGCCAAGTGACCCCAGCACAACAACTGATTCAAGTAATGACGGAACCACCACAACTGCTGACCCCAACACTAGCACAACCACTGATTCTAGTGATGATGGAACCACAACAACTGCTGACCCCAACACCAGCACAACCACTGATGAAGATATAGTATCTCCTACAACGCCAAGTGACCCCAGCACAACAACTGATTCTAGTGATGACGCAACTACCACAACGGCTGACCCCAACACCAGCACAACAACAGATTTTAGTGATGACGGAACCACCACAACTGCTGACCCCAACACCAGCACAACCACTGATGAAGATATAGTATCTCCTACAACGCCCAGTGACCCTAGCACAACAACTGATTCAAGTAATGACGGAACCACCACAACTGCTGACCCCAACACTAGCACAACCACTGATTCTAGTGATGATGGAACCACCACAACTGCTAACCCCAACACCAGCACAACAACTGATTCAAGTGATGACGGAACGACCACAACTGCTGACCCCAACACCAGCACAACCACTGATGAAGATATAGTATCTCCTACAACGCCCAGTGACCCCAGCACAACAACTGATTCAAGTAATGACGGAACCTCCACAACTGCTGACCCCAACACTAGCACAACCACTGATTCTAGTGATGATGGAACCACCACAACTGCTGACCCCAACACTAGCACAACCACTGAATCTAGTGATGATGGAACTACCACAACTGCTGACCCCAACACCAGCACAACCACTGATAAAAATATAGTATCCCCTACAACGCCAAGTGACCCCAGCACAACAACTGATTCTAGTGATGACGGAACCACCACAACTGCTGACCCCAACACTAGCACAACCACTGATTCTAGTGATGATGGAACAACCACAACTGCTGACCCCAACACTAGCACAACCACTGATTCTAGTGATGATGGAACTACCACAACTGCTGACCCCAACACCAGCACAACCACTGATGAAGATATAGTAACTCCTACAACGCCGAGTGACCCTAGCACAACAACTGATTCTATTGATGACGGAACCACCACAACTGCCGACCCCAACACCAGCACAACAACTGATTCTAGTGATGACGGAACCACCACAACTGCTGACCCCAACAGTAGCACAACCACTGATTCTAGTGATGATGGAACCACTACAACTGCTGACCTCAACACTAGCACAACCACTGAATCTAGTGATGATGGAACTACCACAACTGCTGACCCCAACACCAGCACAACCACTGATAAAAATATAGTATCCCCTACAACGCCAAGTGACCCCAGCACAACAACTGATTCTAGTGATGACGGAACCACCACAACTGCTGACCCCAACACCAGCACAACCACTGATGAAGATATAGTATCTCCTACAACGCCCAGTGACCCCAGCACAACAACTGATTCAAGTAATGACGGAACCACCACAACTGCTGACCCCAACACTAGCACAACCACTGATTCTAGTGATGATGGAACCACCATAACTGCTGACCCCAACACCAGCACAACCACTGATGAAGATATAGTATCTCCTACAACGCCAAGTGACCCCAGCACAACAACTGATTCTAGTGATGACGCAACTACCACAACGGCTGACCCCAACACCAGCACAACAACAGATTCTAGTGATGACGGAACCACCACAACTGCTGACCCCAACACCAGCACAACCACTGATGAAGATATAGTATCTCCTACAACGCCCAGTGACCCCAGCACAACAACTGATTCAAGTAATGACGGAACCACCACAACTGCTGACCCCAACACTAGCACAACCACTGATTCTAGTGATGATGGAACCACCACAACTGCTGACCCCAACACCAGCACAACAACTGATTCAAGTGATGACGGAACCACCACAACTGCTGACCCCAACACTAGCACAACAACTGATTCGAGTGATGACGAAACCACTACAACTGCTGACCCCAACACCAGCACAACAACTGATTCTAGTGATGACGGAACCACAACTGTTGACCCCAACACCAGCACAACCACTGATGAAGATATAGTATCCCCTACAACGCCAAGTGACCCCATCACCACAACTGATTCTATTGATGATGGAACCACCACAACTGCTGACACCAACACCAGCACAACAACTGATTCTAGTGATGACGGAACCACCACAACTGCTGACCCCAACACCAGCACAACAACTGATTCAAGTGATGACGGAACCACCACAACTGCTGACCCCAACACCAGCACAACCACTGATGAAGATATAGTATCTCCTACAACGCCCAGTGACCCTAGCACAACAACTGATTCAAGTAATGACGGAACCACCACAACTGCTGACCCCAACACTAGCACAACCACTGATTCTAGTGATGATGGAACCACCACAACTGCTAACCCCAACACCAGCATAACAACTGATTCAAGTGATGACGGAACGACCACAACTGCTGACCCCAACACTAGCACAACCACTGATTCTAGTGATGACGGAACCACCACAACTGCTGACCCCAACACCAGCACAACAACTGATTCAAGTGATGACGGAACCACCACAACTGCTGACCCCAACACCAGCACAACCACTGATGAAGATATAGTATCTCCGACAACGCCCAGTGACCCCAGCACAACAACTGATTCAAGTAATGACGGAACCTCCACAACTGCTGACCCCAACACTAGCACAACCACTGATTCTAGTGATGATGGAACCACCACAACTTCTGACCCCAACACCAGCACAACCACTGATGAAGATATAGTATCCCCTACAACGCCAAGTGACCCCAGCACAACAACTGATTCAAGTAATGACGGAACCACCACAACTGCTGACCCCAACACTAGCACAACCACTGATTCTAGTGATGATGGAACCACAACAACTGCTGACCCCAACACCAGCACAACCACTGATGAAGATATAGTATCTCCTACAACGCCAAGTGACCCCAGCACAACAACTGATTCTAGTGATGACGCAACTACCACAACGGCTGACCCCAACACCAGCACAACAACAGATTTTAGTGATGACGGAACCACCACAACTGCTGACCCCAACACCAGCACAACCACTGATGAAGATATAGTATCTCCTACAACGCCCAGTGACCCTAGCACAACAACTGATTCAAGTAATGACGGAACCACCACAACTGCTGACCCCAACACTAGCACAACCACTGATTCTAGTGATGATGGAACCACCACAACTGCTAACCCCAACACCAGCACAACAACTGATTCAAGTGATGACGGAACGACCACAACTGCTGACCCCAACACCAGCACAACCACTGATGAAGATATAGTATCTCCTACAACGCCCAGTGACCCCAGCACAACAACTGATTCAAGTAATGACGGAACCTCCACAACTGCTGACCCCAACACTAGCACAACCACTGATTCTAGTGATGATGGAACCACCACAACTGCTGACCCCAACACTAGCACAACCACTGAATCTAGTGATGATGGAACTACCACAACTGCTGACCCCAACACCAGCACAACCACTGATAAAAATATAGTATCCCCTACAACGCCAAGTGACCCCAGCACAACAACTGATTCTAGTGATGACGGAACCACCACAACTGCTGACCCCAACACTAGCACAACCACTGATTCTAGTGATGATGGAACAACCACAACTGCTGACCCCAACACTAGCACAACCACTGATTCTAGTGATGATGGAACTACCACAACTGCTGACCCCAACACCAGCACAACCACTGATGAAGATATAGTAACTCCTACAACGCCGAGTGACCCTAGCACAACAACTGATTCTATTGATGACGGAACCACCACAACTGCCGACCCCAACACCAGCACAACAACTGATTCTAGTGATGACGGAACCACCACAACTGCTGACCCCAACAGTAGCACAACCACTGATTCTAGTGATGACGGAACCACTACAACTGCTGACCCCAACACCAGCACAACCACTGATGAAGATATAGTATCCCCTACAACGCCAAGTGACCCCAGCACAACAACTGATTCTAGTGATGACGGAACCACCACAACTGCTGACCCCAACACCAGCACAACAACTGATTCTAGTGATGACGGAACCACCACAACTGTTGACCCCAACACCAGCACAACCACTGATGAAGATATAGTATCCCCTACAACGCCAAGTGACCCCATCACCACAACTGATTCTATTGATGATGGAACCACCACAACTGCTGACCCCAACACCAGCACAACAACTGATTCTAGTGATGACGGAACCACCACAACTGCTGACCCCAACACCAGCACAACAACTGATTCAAGTGATGACGCAACCACTACAACTGCTGACCCCAACACCAGCACAACCACTGATGAAGATATAGTATCCCCTACAACGCCAAGTGACCCCAGCACAACAACTGATTCTAGTGATGACGGAACCACCACAACTGCTGACCCCAACACCAGCACAACAACTGAATCTAGTGATGACGGAACCACCACAACTGCTGACCCCAACACTAGCACAACAACTGATTCGAGTGATGACGGAACCACTACAACTGCTGACCCCAACACCAGCACAACAACTGATTCTAGTGATGACGGAACCACCACAACTGTTGACCCCAACACCAGCACAACAACTGATTCAAGTGATGACGGAACCACCACAACTGCTGACCCCAACACCAGCACAACCACTGATGAAGATATAGTATCTCCTACAACGCCCAGTGACCCCAGCACAACAACTGATTCAAGTAATGACGGAACCTCCACAACTGCTGACCCCAACACTAGCACAACCACTGATTCTAGTGATGATGGAACCACCACAACTTCTGACCCCAACACCAGCACAACCACTGATGAAGATATAGTATCCCCTACAACGCCAAGTGACCCCAGCACAACAACTGATTCTAGTGATGACGGAACCACCACAACTGCTGACCCCAACACTAGCACAACAACTGATTCAAGTGATGACGGAACCACCACAACTGCTGACCCCAACACTAGCGCAACCACTGATTCTAGTGATGATGGAACTACCACAACTGCTGACCCCAACACCAGCACAACCACTGATGAAGATATAGTAACTCCTACAACGCCGAGTGACCCTAGCACAACAACTGATTCTATTGATGACGGAACCACCACAACTGCTGACCCCAACACTAGCACAACCACTGATTCTAGTGATGATGGAACTAC
The DNA here is from genome assembly GCA_949775195.1 of Diarsia dahlii. NCBI lineage: Eukaryota > Metazoa > Arthropoda > Insecta > Lepidoptera > Noctuidae > Diarsia > Diarsia dahlii. The sequence goes on along the minus strand of OX459210.1, from coordinate 3,569,344 downwards.
CACAACTGCTGACCCCAACACCAGCACAACCACTGATGAAGATATAGTAACTCCTACAACGCCGAGTGACCCTAGCACAACAACTGATTCTATTGATGACGGAACCACCACAACTGCCGACCCCAACACCAGCACAACAACTGATTCTAGTGATGACGGAACCACCACAACTGCTGACCCCAACAGTAGCACAACCACTGATTCTAGTGATGACGGAACCACTACAACTGCTGACCCCAACACCAGCACAACCACTGATGAAGATATAGTATCCCCTACAACGCCAAGTGACCCCAGCACAACAACTGATTCTAGTGATGACGGAACCACCACAAATGCTGACCCCAACACAAGCACAACAACTGATTCTAGTGATGACGGAACCACCACAACTGTTGACCCCAACACCAGCACAACCACTGATGAAGATATAGTATCCCCTACAACGCCAAGTGACCCCATCACCACAACTGATTCTATTGATGATGGAACCACCACAACTGCTGACCCCAACACCAGCACAACAACTGATTCTAGTGATGACGGAACCACCACAACTGCTGACCCCAACACCAGCACAACAACTGATTCAAGTGATGACGCAACCACTACAACTGCTGACCCCAACACCAGCACAACCACTGATGAAGATATAGTATCCCCTACAACGCCAAGTGACCCCAGCACAACAACTGATTCTAGTGATGACGGAACCACCACAACTGCTGACCCCAACACCAGCACAACAACTGATTCTAGTGATGACGGAACCACCACAACTGTTGACCCCAACACCAGCACAACCACTGATGAAGATATAGTATCCCCTACAACGCCAAGTGACCCCATCACAACAACTGATTCTATTGATGACGGAAGCACCACAACTGCTGACCCCAACACCAGCACAACAACTGATTCTAGTAATGACGGAACCACCACAACTGCTGACCCCAACACCAGCACAACAACTGATTCAAGTGATGACGGAACCCCCACAACTGCTGACCCCAACACCAGCACAACAACTGATTCTAGTGATGACGGAACCACCACAACTGCTGACCCCAACACCAGCACAACAACTGATTCTAGTGATGACGGAACCACCACAACTGCTGACCCCAACACCAGCACAACAACTGATTCAAGTGATGACGGAACCACCACAACTGCTGACCCCAACACCAGCACAACCACTGATGAAGATATAGTATCTCCTACAACGCCCAGTGACCCCAGCACAACAACTGATTCAAGTAATAACGGAACTACCACAACTGCTGACCCCAACACTAGCACAACCACTGATTCTAGTGATGATGGAACCACCACAACTGCTGACCCCAACACCAGCACAACAACTGATTCAAGTGATGACGGAACCACCACAACTGCTGACCCCAACACCAGCACAACCACTGATGAAGATATAGTATCTCCTACAACGCCCAGTGACCCCAGCACAACAACTGATTCAAGTAATGACGGAACCTCCACAACTGCTGACCCCAACACTAGCACAACCACTGATTCTAGTGATGATGGAACCACCACAACTTCTGACCCCAACACCAGCACAACCACTGATGAAGATATAGTATCCCCTACAACGCCAAGTGACCCCAGCACAACAACTGATTCTAGTGATGACGGAACCACCACAACTGCTGACCCCAACACTAGCACAACAACTGATTCAAGTGATGACGGAACCACCACAACTGCTGACCCCAACACTAGCACAACCACTGATTCTAGTGATGATGGAACTACCACAACTGCTGACCCCAACACCAGCACAACCACTGATGAAGATATAGTAACTCCTACAACGCCGAGTGACCCTAGCACAACAACTGATTCTATTGATGACGGAACCACCACAACTGCTGACCCCAACACCAGCACAACAACTGATTCTAGTGATGACGGAACCACCACAACTGCTGACCCCAACAGTAGCACAACCACTGATTCTAGTGATGACGGAACCACTACAACTGCTGACCCCAACACCGGCACAACCACTGATGAAGATATAGTATCCTCTACAACGCCAAGTGACCCCAGCACAACAACTGATTCTAGTGATGACGGAACCACCACAACTGCTGACCCCAACACCAGCACAACAACTGATTCTAGTGATGACGGAACCACTACAACTGCTGACCCCAACACCAGCACAACCACTGATGAAGATATAGTATCCCCTACAACGCCAAGTGACCCCAGCACAACAACTGATTCTAGTGATGACGGAACCACCACAACTGCTGACCCTAACGCCAGCACTACCACTGATGAAGATATAGTATTTCCTACAACGACAAGTGACCCCAGCACAACCACTGATTCAAGTGATGATGGAACCACCACAATTGCTGACTCCAACACCAGCACAACCACTGATTCTAGTGATGACGGAACCACCACAACTGTTGACCCCAGCGCCAGCACAACCACTGATGAAGATATAGTATCTCCTACAACGCCAAGTGACCCCAGCACAACCACTGATTCTAGTGATGACGGAACCACCACAACTGCTGACCCCAACACCAGCACAACCACTGATGAAGATATAGTATCTCCTACAACGCCAAGTGACCCCAGCACAACAACTGATTCGAGTGATGACGGAACCACCACAACTGCTGACCCCAACGCCAGCACAACCACTGATGAAGATATAGTATCTCCTTCATCCCCAAATGACCCCAGCACAACAACTGATTCGAGTGATGTCGGAACGAGCACAACTGCTGACCCCAACGCCAGCACAACCACTGATGAAGATATAGTATCTCCTTCATCCCCAAATGACCCCAGCACAACAACTGATTCGAGTGATGTCGGAACGAGCACAACTGCTGACCCTAACGCCAGCACAACCACTGATGAAGATATAGTATCTCCTACATCCCCAAGTGACCCCAGCACAACAACTGATTCTAGTGATGTCGGAACCAGCACAACTGCTGACCCCAATGCCAGCACAACCACTGATGAAGATATAGTATCTCCTACATCCCCAAATGACCCCAGCACAACAACTGATTCGAGTGATGTCGGAACGAGCACAACTGCTGACCCCAACGCCAGTACAACCACTGATGAAGATATAGTATCTCCTACATCCCCAAGTGACCCCAGTACAACCACTGATTCTAGTGATGACGGAGTCACCACAACTGCTGACCCCAACACCAGCACAACCACTGATGAAGATATAGTATCTCCTACATCCCCAAGTGACCCCAGCACAACAACTGATTCTAGTGATGACGTAACCAGCACAACTGCTGACCCCAACTCCAGCACAACAACTGATGAAGATATAGTATCTCCTACATCCCCAAGTGACCCCAGCACTTCAACTGATTCTAGTGATGACGGAACCACCACAACTGCTGACCCCAACACCAGCACAACCACTGATGAAGATATAGTATCTCCTACATCCCCAAGTGACCCCAGCACAACAACTGATTCTAGTGATGTCGGAACAACCACAACTGCTGACCCCAACGCTTCCACAACCACTGATTCAAGTGATGAAGGAACCAGCACAACCACTGATCCAGACGGGGATGGAGATGGAGACGGTGATGATGATGGAGATGGAGACGATGATGGTGATGGAGACGATGATGGTGATGGAGACGATGATGACGACGATGATGATGATGATGACGATGATGATGAAGATGAAGACAAACAAGGACTCATAAAACGTCTCCAAATGCTTGTCGGAGTCAAGGTTGGAATGGGCAAATTCTTGACCAACAATACAGGAAGTGAAGTAGATGATGCTGAAGAATAGAACAAAGAATTATTTTAATTGAATTATGGAACTAATTTTAACTTTTTTTTTATTTATGTGATAAAAAAATGTTACATAAATAAATGGATTATTAAATTTTAAAAAAATATTAAGTATTGTTTGGTTCGCACCATCCTTTTCTTTCACATTAGACTCGACTGCTTATGTAGTAATAATACCAATATAATACTAATAGTAGCAAATATGCTTACATGTCTTAGTGTTTTGGAAAGCATAAGATTGTTTGTAGTTTTTTAGCTCTATTTGAGCTATTTGTACAGGTACTTGTAAAAACTTCAAAGTTGCAACCTTGCAACTAAAAAAGGACTTTGTTCAATCATATCAGAGTTTTTACATCATGCCTGCAATCCTCGAAAGTAAGGCAAAGGTTTTTACCTTATGGTTCATCCTTATGGTCTTACCAAAAAATTAGATGACATGTGATAATTATCTACCAACCCGCACTGGGCCCGCATGGTGGAATAGTCCATCCCTTAACTAGAAAGGAGGCCTGAGTACCTGCAGTGGGAACATTATAGGCGGATGATGAAGGGTCTCCCTATACATGGAACTAATAAACTAAAATAACTTTTATTTTTGATTTAAAAAAGTAAATCCCAAGAGTTAGTATTTAAATGGTAGTTACAGATTCTACATTCTGGAGGTATATAATAATTGTACTCGCAAAAAAGACACACATCTGTTTAGGTACAGTGAGTTGATTGGAATCGTTGCAACCAGGAAAAAAACATTGATTCTGCGTAATTGGTGCTCTTATATAATTTGGCAACAGAATACTGTTTGATGTATCTGACCTTTGTTCTGGAAGCATAACATTTACTTCAGATTACTGCGAGGACAGCCTAGGTGGTGCAGATGGTTCCCGTTGTGCATTTGAACGTGCTGCTGCTCTATCAGCCATCGCCATCCTTCGCCAGCAATTATGACACACACTAGATGATGATGGCAACTGAAACAGTAATAAAAACAAAAATGAAGGCCCAGTAATCAAAATAAAATAATTTGTTTAGTTTAAACTCAAATTTAAATCAAATGTTAATGTGCACAGGTTAAAAAATACTGCACATTATTAATACATGAAATAATAATTGTATCATTAACCGATATCAGCACCACACTTACACAAATTAAAAACATTTACCTGATGTGGTGCAATCAGATTACTTACGAGTTGTGACCATTAATCGGTGCATTTTGCTGTTCACTAGTTGGATGTCGTATTTGGTTCCAATCTACACTGTCACTTGAAACTTGTACCTAATAAATAAAACAAAATTATTAGATAATGATATTATGTTAAGTATGTCAACTCAGTCAACAAGTTTAAAAACTAAAACCCGACTACAAACCGCGGAGTTTTTGACCGCATTCTAAACATGTATGTTGACTTAAACTATAATATAATAAACTAGCTGACGTCCCGCGGTTTCACCTGCGTAGATCCCGTTCCCGTGGGAATACAGGGATAAAAAGTAGCCTATGACACTCAGCAATAATGTGGCTTTCTATTGGTGAAAAAATTTTTTAAATCGGTTCAGTAGATCCGAGATTACCCCTTACAATTTAACAAATAAACAAACACACAAACTTTACCTCTTTTTAATATTAGTATAGACCTATTTTTAATGTGCTTACCAAGACCTTTCATTTAATACCAAACATGTTATGATTATCTCAATTTAATTTTTTTTTGAGGCTACAATCTGACATTTAAATTCCGTCATAACAAAAATTTATAATTATAGCCTATGTTACCCGGGCTATTCTTACGAATCTATTGACACCTCATGTATTAAAATCCGTTCAGTAGTTTAGGCGCTACGGTGGAACATACAGACATACATACATACATAGACTGCCAAAATCATTACCCTTCCTTTTGGCTTCGCCGTAGTCGGGCAAAAAGCATTTCTCAGAGAGAGAGATAATTATGGCACATGGTGAAATGGATTTTACCTGCTTTAGTCGAACCCATTGTTGTATAGTATAAGATTTCGTACCTACTTCTGCAATTTCAAACTCTCGTGACATATTAAACCACAATTGACACAGTCCCTTCCCCTAAAACGACCCACTGACCCTTAAATGTCCTTTTGAATGAGTTATCGAGGGCTGCGAAGACCTCTGGCTGGTGTGAAAGCTGGAGTCATCATCATCAGAGTCCAAGTTCGTGCCGGAGTTTTCGTGAGAAGCGGGAGCGGGATCCATGTTCAGGCCGTGGTCAATAGGGTAAGAAGAACCGTCGGAGTCCATTTAGCAAGCTTATTCGTTGCTAAGATATCAAATTCACAAGTAAACAAACAAACTAAACTAATACAAGTAAAACCGAAACCGACTTGTGAAGTTGTGATTAATTACCTCTAATAATAGGTAGTTTTAGGCACAGAGTACATTATTTATACGGGTAGTTCTATAAAAGATTACACATGACATGACAGACAGACGAGGTCGCCGTCGCCCGCCGCCGCCGTCGTCTATGTCACAGGTCCGATGTTGCCACGTAAAATCAAAAAAGCGATATCGATTTTTGTTCGATTTTTGTTTCTATTATTATTCACTATAAATAATAATCTTTGAATCGCATTAACTTCGTTTAAGTTTATTCTTTTAGTGTTTAATTCTATTTTTAATTTTAAGAACAGACAATAATATTGAATTGTGTGATGGCACTGATACCGTTTTTGTAATGATCTAAAGAACTCTTAATAGATGAACTAGCAATTCACTTGTTTTATTTAATATCCTAACATCGTAATCATTCACTGTTTTATGCCTTCACGGTTCATAACTATATTTATCTACCCAAATATCATAAACCCTCTCTAATGCGTTCAAAAACCATAGGCAATGACCAGCATTACCAACCAGCAGAAATTAACAGAACTGTAAATGAACTCTTAGCCTACTGAAAACAGTAGGTTATGAGTTTAAATTTGGAACATGTGTCAAATTCAAGTGAGTGTGCTATTCTAGTATCTACATTAAAACAGATACCTATCGATACGAAACCCCAATTCAGTATGATTTTAATTATAAATCGCACGACATTTTGATCTCGAGTGACACAAGAATAGTGACTTTGTTCGTTTGCCTATGATTTAAAAAAAATGACAGATATCCGAAACGCCGCCATTTCGAGCTGTCATTTGTTCGGTATTTTTTATTGCAATAGACTGGACACAATGCTGGTCATTTCCATAAGGTTCCTGAACCCATCATAGAGCCATATGATATTTGGCTAGATAAAGTAGTGTATGCATTGTACATAATTAGGCATTACAACACTCGTGTGATGCTATTAAGAAACTCGCCTTTGGCTCGTTTCTTAAACCCACACTTGTGTTGTAATGCCCTTCATTATGCACAGTCGCATAAACTACTATTAAAATGTCACTTACGGGATCTTCCGTGATTATTATTTGTTTTGAGTTCCCGATATTTCGACGCTGTTGCAAGCGCCATGATCGCGGGTTAACTGGAAAAATGCGGGTGGATGGAAAAAAAAGTTCATCATCTTGAACGTTTGCGGAAAATTTGTGAGTGTTTACGGGAATCGTTAGTATTTTTAGTTAAATGTCGCGCTAATGACTTGTTACCCGTATGTGTGCGTCTAAAATCTCGGCCAGACATTCCCGGTTCCGCGTATGTTCTACGGAAAGCGAGTGAAAAGTTGTTACACTGACCCACACAAACCGGTATCATTTGGACAAAATAGATCAGTGTGAGTTAAATCAATTACATCTGTGGTGCAGTTCGGTGCTAGAAAAAGATGATTTCGATCACTTGCAGGCACAACGATCTCGTGAATTGAGTGCCTCAAAACAACAAAGTAAGCTTGAGGCCCTACTATGGAATAAAAATTCGAAGAGTTTTGATGGTAATCATTCCGAAGTACAAACGGTGATCAACAGATCGAGCAAAGAACTTAGTGAGACTGCACTAAACGCACTAGAGAAAGGGTTAAACTTTGCACCCACTCCGTTGCGTGTGCCTTTCGAAGATGTCATTGGCAGAATCGAGGAAACCATAAGCAAAAATAAATTGCCACCCTTTGACGCCGACGCCCTAAGACGGGATGTTGCCGTAGTGTTACGGCATGCCAGACCTCCTAGTAGCAACATCACACCTAACGAACACTCTGCATTACGTGAACTCCATGGTGATTTGAATATACTCGTTTTGAAGGTCGACAAAGATAATGCGACGGTAGTGTTGAATGTGTCTGAGTATGACGAGAAGATGGGATCTCTACTCAGTGACAAAAAAACTTACAAGCCCGAAAATTATAACCCAACGGCGAGGGTCCCACGACGCACGTTCCAGGTTAATAAAGAGTGCCACGATGTCTTCTCTGACGAAGCTCTAAACAAGCTCCTCAGGCCCAAGGTTTCGCAGCCACCAAAGATTTACGGATTACCGAAAATTCATAAGAAGGATGTACCTTTACGCCCAATAGTTAGTCAGATTGACTCTCCAACTAGTGACTTAGCGAGACACGTCTCAGACACGCTACAGAAACTGGTGGGTCACACTACATCGTTCGTCAAGGACTCCCGCCATTTTGTGAGTTTGTTGAAGCAAACCAGGGTCGAGGATGAGGAGATTATGGTCAGTTTTGACGTCGAATACCTCTTCACCAATGTTCCCGTACTGGAATGTATAGAAGTAATAAGAAGAAAACTACCAGAAAATGATATCCCGATGGATTAGGTATGCCAAATTGCTGGAGCACTGTTTGTCCAACAATTTCTTCTTATACAAAGGCCAGTTTTACCTACAAATTGATGGTGTAGCCATGGGTAGTCCAGTGGCACCTGTGGTTGCTAATTTGTGGATGGAACACATCGAAGACCTGGCTATTTCAACATGTCCGGTGCCTATCAAGGTTTGGAAGCGGTATGTGGACGACGTATTCTGCATCTTCAGAGGTGGAATACCAGAAGTTGAGAGATGTTTGGACCAACTAAACAATATCCACTCCGCCATGCGTTTCACAGCGGAAGTGGAGAAAGATCGGGCGTTAGCATTTCTTGACGTGGAAGTCGTTGCAAAGAGTGGGTGATGGGACCCTTAGCCATTCAGTGTACAGAAAGCCAACTTATACGGACCGCTACTTGCACGCCACCTCACATCATCACCCCTGTCACCTTGAGTCCGTAATCACCTCACTCACAAATCGTGCACATGATCTATGTGACGCTGAACATCTCGCTGGTGAATTATCCCACGTTCAAAAGGTTCTGCATAAGAATGGCTATTACAAAACCAACGTTGGAGTAGTGAGACTAAAAAAGATGAGAACCGTCAGATCTACAGTGGAGCGTCAACCAACGTTCTTGCCATACCTAAGAGGAGTAACGGACAAGGTCGTTTACTTAGTAAATACTCGATTAAGACCGTGTTTACTCCTCATAGGAAAATTGCACAAAGTCTGCGTTCCCCGAAGGATAAAATCCCGTACGAACATCCTGGGGTGTATAAAATCGACTGCAGTTGCGGCAGCTCATACATCGGCCAAACGAAGCGAACTATCTCATGCCGCATCAAAGAACACATAAAGGCTGTGAAAAACAATGATGAACAGAAATCGGCCATAGCTGAACATTTACTGCAGTCAGGGCCCAATCACTGGATCGAATTCCACAAGCCACGTATTTGGTCAACGGACAAACATTACTTACCAAGGCTGACAAGAGAAGCAATTGAAATAAAGAAACACAAAAATTTCAATCGAGAAGATGGCTTTAAATTTTATTGTCAAATACGTGGAATTCAGTTTTGAGTATGCTCAAAAGCAGCCAGAAACATTTATTAAAGACTTCAAAAAACCTGGTGATACTGTGAGTGTGTTTTGCCGTGACTTAGTGTCGAATTCCAGTAGTGCGCGTAATAAAAGACAAAGAAAGAGGGTAGACAGATTCGTCTGCTCCTAACAATCTTTTCCATCCACCCGCATTTTTCCAGTTAACCCGCGATCATGGCGCTTGTAAAATCGTCGAAATATCGGGAACTCAAAACAAATAATAATCACGGAAGATATCCCGTAAGTGACATTTGAAATCGTAATCATTATCGAAAAAAACGAATACTCGTAATTAGATAATTAATTAGCATTTTATTAACCTTCAAGCGCGGGCGCTTACTATTATTACCCATTACATTTATTTGTCACTTCTAGTAGCCTGTCGCTATGTAATTGGGAGTAAAACAAAGAATAACCGTCGCGTCGCTCGGGGCGCTCCCCCTACTCCACAGATTGCAATTGTTTTAGACTTTTAGTCCCGGTGCAGTCGTCGAAAAGACTACACGCGCCTGTCGTCGAAAAGGTTACGCGCGACTTTCAACGCGATCTATTTCTTCTTCGGCGGTCAATCAATTTAATTATTAATTGGCAACAATAGCCGTAAACTAGGGAGTTTTTTTTTGTGCAAAAACTTTGTGCATCTTTTTTTGATAAATTTATTAATACCGCGATTAATAAACATAAATTAGGATAAATATATTTTTATAACAAAATCCATATATTATACAGTCGCAAATCATATTTTAATCAACATAAAACCTGCCACTGGTCACCCGACAATAGGGTGGTTGACAAAAAAAATCTAATCAGATAGATTACCAAAAAATATTGGACACATTTTTTTTCTTTTTTCACGTAAACAAACAATGAAGACGATACAGTGCTTTGAAAACTCGTGTGACGTCATATTGTATTTTTTACCGGCAAGTGACGTCACTAGCCCCAACTCAAATCTTTGACGCGTTTTATTTCGTAAACTTTGATTGATTTGAAAAAACTAAAATTACGTATGCCATATTTTGCGATAATCTAAATGACGGACTAAACAGAATCATACTTTTTTTTTTTGTCACGAAACGTTCTCGAAAAACATAGGAAAGTTTGAATATCAAGACCAACCGGCGCTTTCTCCTTATGATAACTCCCTCATACCCGATAACTCTCCGTGCTCAGTCAGTATTATCAATTCTGCCTATCTGCATATCAAAAACAAAATAACTCCTATACAATATTCTTTACAACAAAAAACAGCCACCTTTAATATAACGGTTAAGTAGTCAAAAGGATCGTATCTTGGCTGATATTATTATCTATTATGATTACAATATGCACGGTTCAACACACATTGGGTCTAACGAAATGCCTTTTCAATATACCTCTGTAATCTTCTATTTATTTTGTTAGAGGTCGGTTTCGGAATATATTATTATTATGTTAATATTATTTATTAGAAGGCTCTCGTCTAAATAATAATAGCCGCATGGGTAAATAATGGATTCTTTTTGAAACTGGCAAGCGGTCATCATATTGGTCTTCTTCTACTCGAATAGGGGATCGGACTGACTCAAAAAAATATGATTCTAATTAGTCCGTCAGTTAGATTATCGAAAAATATTGGATACGTGTTTTTTGTTTTATCAAATCAATAAAATTTGACGAAGATAAAGCGCGCCAAAGATCATGGAGTGGGGCTTCAAACGTCACTTGAAGGTACAAAATGTACTAGCATATAACGTCACACGAGTTTTTGAAGCACTGTATCGTCTTATTTTTTTGTTTACGACGTGTAAAAAGAAAAAAAATATGTGGTCAATATTTTGTGGAAATCTATCTGACGGACTAATTAGTTTTTTTTTGTCCGATTCCCTATTGATGACTCAGATTGGTCCGACCAGTGCGCAGCAACCTGGACAGTTCTGCTGTTTGCTTCATTGAAGTGCTATAGTGCAATTAGTTGTGCATGACGGGCAGGAAAGGAAATGTGGCATTTATCCTGTGCTATGACTCCACAGCAGCGGTGAGCAGCGGTGGCCCAGTGGTGTCGGCCCCGACTTACGAACAGTAGGTCGTGGATTCGAACCCAGGCAGGCGCATTACTTTGTGAAATTTATTTCATCACCGCTGCTCTCAAAACGGTGAAGTAAAACATCGTGAGGAAACCGGCATGTCTTAGAACCAAAAAATTCGAAGACATGTGACATCTGCCAATCCGCACTGGGCCCGCGTGGTGGATTATAGCCCATCCCTCTCCTGGAGAGGAGGCCTGAGTCCCTGCAGTGGGAACATTATAGGCTGATGATGATGATGATGATGATGAAGACTCCACAATATGTTAGTTAAACCCTGGTTCAGCTCCTAGGCAATGCCCCCCAACGACACCTAGAAAAGTATAAGTCACTATTTGGTGGTCCTAATAAAATGTATCACAGCTTCTTACGAAATGACACGAGTGGTACTGTGGATGAGTATTGCGAGGAGCTGGACACGCTCAGCCCCCCCGTTGCTGCGGCACGACATTCAAGAAAGAAAGATATAAAGAAAGAATGAAAAAGTATTACGTTTGATCTCACAACGTACAAGTCCACCGTGGTCTTCAAGTCTCACCTATGGTTAGAAGTTTTGCGTCATCCAGACTTACCAGACCTTGAGATGATAGTTTTTTTCTTGGCATTTTTTGAGCTTGGGAAAGTAAGGTTCAAATCAAAATATGAAAGAACTCGCTGAGAATAACTCGAAAAATACGAAAAAAAAAAACTTCTACTCTAGTACGAGTAGATATATACACGTTTAGTATAGATAACAGAGTACACTACACCGGGATACCTTGTGTTACAGCCAGGGTTTAAAAAATGCGTGTGCGTTATTCGGGGCAATAAAATCTGAAAATGAGAATAGTGAAGACTAAAAAATAATATTTCTTAAACCAAGTTCTTAATGTGTAAACCCAAGACCAAGAATTGCGCCGAACAGGCAGACCAAACTTAAATCCGTGTAGAACTCCTTTTTTTTGTAACGATGAGAGGCCTTCTTAAGAGTCCTCCCGCTCTGGGTAAAGCAGAAGGGAGTGACAGACATTTATACTGCTTTCACATTTAGGATGTTAGCAGCGCGACAGTCGGGCGACCTTAAACAAATACTTATTTTTTTTATTAAATAATCGCACATCTATGTAACAGAAATAACCAGTATTCTGACCTTTATTAATGGAACCCTCTGTAAATTAGACAGATATTCATTTATTTATACCTGGATATCTGAGACACTGGATAAGTGGAATAAGTACCTTTACAAGTGAGACAAACTTGCAGTTCCCTTGATGTCTCACTTAACCAGGATTCACTGTAGGTCATCATTCATCATTTCAGCCGAAAGACGTCCACTGCTGGACATAGGCCTCCCCTAAGTGTAATTTTTGCTTAGGGGGGGGGTTTGCCATAATCGCCACGCTTGGCAGGCGGGTTGGCGATCGCAGTACGGTCGATACAAAAAGCACAGAGAACGCTACTGCCCATTCTCTGGTACATCCCTTAGTCGCCTCTTACGACGCCCACGGGAAGATATGGGACTGTAGGTATTAACGGATTATTACGGCTGTTTTAAAAATGTGAAAGAATATGCTTCTGCCGCACAACTGACGCGCTACTAATGTGAAAGCGGCCTTACTGTCTGAAACCTATCGTGTTCCTTTTTATGCTCTATCCAGGGCAGCGGTAACTCTTTCGAAAAATTTCCGGAACCCTGGCAGGACGTACTTAGAACTCCTACAATCACTGTTATTTTATACCAAGTAGTTACAACGTTTTATAAATGGCAACAATTATAAAGATAACGATACGATAATTGCCACTTGGCACTATATTGGCACTTGGCAATAGATAATGTATGTTGCTATTTACTTGGTATTATTTGTTGTTTTCTTATTTATAGGGTAGGTAGTAAAAAACCTATTGCAAAATAAACATCATTTATTATTTATGTGGACTTCACAGAAAATTCATAATTGGGCAATCAAACTTCCACGTAGCGATATTCAAGAGACTGCCAAGGCCCGACCCTCTGCAGCAGCGACGCGGCACGCTATGGCCGTATACAAAAAGAAAGCTGGTAGCCGGCACCGATCTACCAGCGCTTATAGGAACCGGTCCATGCAGGTAACCGGCGCTGACATTTATTATGAACAAGCGCTTTCCTTAGATCGGTGCCGGGTACCAGCTTTCTTTCTGTATACCTACGTCCGATCGCATCCGATCCTTTCGTCTGATCGCACCAAAGCCATAAGGGCTCGTTTACGCAGGGCGTCGCGCGGCGCGTGCAAGTGGCTCGTCTTGTGCTTTTTTACTAATTTACTGAGAGACGGGTCCACCGCAACAAACGCTGCATTTTAAACTAACGAACGAAAAATCACTTCTCGTAAAATCGACGTTTGAAATCGTTAACTTTTTCATACATCGCCATGTGTTTGAAATAAAAACGCAGCACGCGCCGCGCGACGTCCCGCCTGTACGTCACGTGGTCAACATGCACTATGTGTGCGCATCATACAAGGTTGCATTGTTAATGTTTTGCATCATATCGAATGATTCATGTAATTCAAGTACCTACGTAGAATTGTATACATAATACCAGATAACATAATATCTATAAATAAATTATTATCAGTAAGTAAACAACCGTCATAGAACGTGGACGTGCGTTTGTGGAAATTATTTGGACTGAATATTATTTCGGGAGTAAGCTGTGAAAGGTGAGACTTGCTTTTATTTATAGACAAACATACATACAGTCATGGACCTATAAAAAAAATTATGGGTCCATGCATACAGTTTAAATCATAGTACAATCATACAAACATACATGCAGGTCAAACAAAAAAAAAATAGGTGGGTGTGTTGTCAATAGGGTTGCCAACCGTACTATAATATATAGTATTGTACTATATTTCGGGTCAGCGTACTATATACTGTTGAAGAAATATATAGTACGCAAAAATACTATATTTTCAACACCGAACGAAATCTAACAAACAAATAATTTATCTTTAAAAATAAATCGCCTATATAATTTTGTGTGAGGCGAGTTCATGTAACCGAATTCCGGACTCCGAACAAATCAACAATCTTTTTATCTTTGGGTTCCTCCCACTGATCTCTATATTAACTGAAACAATTTCAAATTGACAACATCTAAAGAATTTTGTGGTCGCTTTTATTTTTGTTCGGGATTTGGTATTTTCAATAAGATATTATTCTTTCTTTGATTTGAGAACTTAAGGTCCTCAATATAAAATAACAAAAAATAGTTATGGAAAGTGGAAGCGATGACGAACGTGCGTCAAGTTCAAATGCACCCCAACACCAATAAAGTAGCAAAAAATGCAAAGATTATCTTTGCATTTTATCTAACTATATATCTTTCAGTGAAAGATCCGATTCCGGTTTTATAAAAATAAATAAAAAACAAATATATCTTTGTCTATTTTTATTTTTTTTCATAAAATACTATAATTTTTAGTAGTGTACTATATATTTTTATAACTTATTTTGAAAAATACTGTATTTCGCTGAAAAAATGTTGGCAACCCTAGTTGTCAATAAAATATGGGGCTTGCGAGCCGCGTGTTTTTTCTGCCTTGCCACTGTTGCATGGTACGATAATAGAAATGAGACAGAGTGGTGTCAGCTGATAAGTCCAAGGCGTTGTGTTATTGTAATAAAAATTAACCTCTTGAGTATTACCTCGCATCCCGCGCAACGGCGCGTTTGTAAACAAACGATGTTTATGTATATAAACAAAAAGTATCCAAAAAAAGTTTCTTTGGGAAAGTTTTTTGTTATCATGAGTACAAAGCATGCTCAAGTATCGTTCACTAAGTACCAGTCAACTTATTTATAGTTATTTGTTGTAGTTTCCTTGTGATTGGTGCCCATAAAGTGACTATAAATTGGAGATAAGGAAAAATGCTAACTATTTATAATTTATTTGATTTATTATGCACATAATTAACAGTTTCAATTTAAAATGTTACCATGTATGTGATATCCAGTACTTAGTTTGAACGAGGGACATAATTGAAACCCGCAATAGGGCCATGTTTACATAATACTGAACTTACTATTATAGCCTGTATCATCCCATTGCTGAGAAAGTTTTCCCACAATAAGTCTCTTGTTTAACCTAACTTAAAGAGTACCTATTTCATCAGGTTCGGTTAGGTTCATCAACAGTATTACTAATATTGCAACGCGTGTGCATGGAAAATGGAAATGATTTATAACGCTGCATTGATCATTAAAATAAAATCATTGATCATCATCATCAGCCTATAATGTTCCCACTGTGGGGACTCAGGCCTTCTCTCAATGAGAAGGATGGGCTATAATAAACCACCACGCGGGCCCAGTGCGGATTTGTAGATGTCACTGTCTTCGAATTTTTGGTTCTAAGACATGCCGATTTCCTCAAAAAAAAAAAATCTCAAAAATAAAATACAGTTAATTAATAATATAGATAGGTAAATGTTTTCTACAAGGTTACCGATGACGTAGGCTGAAGTATTGGCCAACTTGAGTGGCAGTGGGCAGGGCTCGCAGAACGGATACCCGATTAGATAAGATAAAAGTCCTGGAGTGGCGACCGCGAACCGAAAGACGTTGTGTTGAAAGGCCTCCCACTATGTGGACCAATGATCTGGTGAAGGTTGCGGGGACCCGCTGGATACGAGACGCACGGGACCGGTCAATCTGCGACACCTAAGCTCGTTCCATCGTTGACCTCATCTCTGCCCTTAGGGCAAGATTGAGGTCAAGAGTAAGCAAATTAAAAAAAAAACTGGCCTAGTGCAAGTCGGACTTGCTCATGAAGGGTTCCGTACCATGACTTCTTATAGATTTTCCAGTAATCTATACGTGTTGAACTAATTTCTGTATTTTTTTCAGAATTTTAGGTTTAATAGTTACGGAGATATGGGGGGGGGGGAATGGTCGGACAGACAGACAGACAAACACAAGAGTGATCCTAAAGAGTTCCGTGTTTGCCTTTTGAGGTACGGAACCCTAAAAAACCTGAGGGAGGCCTATGTTCAGCAGTGGACGTCTTTTGGCTGAAATTAATGAACTATGAAATAAGAACAACTGATTAAGCACTGACGTAGTAAAGTATCAGTAAGACTTCAGTTAGAATTCATAATGAGCGATAAGATAGTAATTATGTAGGTACTCGAGTCTGTTGATAAGTCATAGTAGACAATCTATATAGATATTATTATATTTTGAGAAATAATTAATCGATCCAAAGTTTTTTTAATTGGCCACAGGATCAAACTTCTAATTTTATAACTAAGCCACGGGAAAATTATATAGCCTCTAATATACTAATTCGTCTTCTTTACAACGCCCACTAAATATTCTATAGAAAGCATCAAGTGACGATCAACATTTATATTAACTTGTCCTTGTTATTTATACATAGGCACCTAATTTACTAACTCAGCCACGGAATTTATATCTCACCACCATTTTACATTTAACAGCTTCAACACAAGGCCCTCAAAAAAATATAAATGAAGCGACCGTAGTCAACATCATTTATTATAACTTCGCATGTAAAATAATACATCACATTCTTTTATCGTGAAAATAGCAACAGAAAGATTTGGCGCGAGCGCGCGAGACGACAGCGACCGGCCATTTGCACCAATCAGAGAGCGCCAACGTATATTATATATGAAATGTCAACTTTTGATACACTTTAGATTATTATATTTACGTTAAAAATACTTATTAGTTACAGAAATGTTTTTACCATTGTCTAATTGACTAGTCACAGGCAGATTGTATGATTCGTTATTGTAAATTGAGGGAAATAGGTTAGGTTAGCTTAAAACTGTGACCAAACGCGCGCGAGCCGAGCGAGCGCAGCGAGCGGTGCCGCGGCAGCGGCCGGCGAGCGCTACTTCCGAGTTGCTTGCAGAAATGTTTTCACAATTTATTGTCTAGTTTTCCGATAAAATTAAGTTCTGAAGCGATTCTGTCGATAACTTTTGTAGCACAACATGTAAATAAAATCGATCTTTAGGACATTCGATACTCTGAACTTCTATATTTAAGCCTTTCGATGACACGACAGGAGTTTATACATACTATTAGTGGCTATAATATAATATTTGATGACAATTTTAATTAAATTTTGATGCTCAGTTAATGTGGCATGAGTTATAATTTAAACGTACTGAGTTAATAAATTAGAAGCTAATAGAAGATTTTTTTGATGCCATATATTAATATTTTAGAAGTTTACTGTTTGAATTCATGTTATAAATTTAGATGCTAAAAAATAATCACGATGCTGAGTTGTATTTAGAGTGGCTTTAAAAAAGATAACTTGCGGCTAAGATAGTATTATTTAGATGCTCGTTAATTGTGGCTCACTTAGTAATTTAGAAGGCAAGTTAGATTTTTAGATGCAAATATTGCTATTAAAAAGAAGCCGGTTTAATTAGCACCCTTATATTTTTAACCGACTTCCAAAAAAAGGAGGAGGTTATCAATTCGACTGTATTTTTTTTTATGTTTGTTCGCTCATAACTTGCGACTGGGTGAACTGATTTTCATGATTCTTTTTTCATTTGAAAGCTGGTGCTTCCCGTGTGGTCCCATTGTCACCATTTCAATATCTGATGATGGGATCTTGTAGAAATCGGGGGAACTCTTCAATAAATAACAGCAGATTAACCGCCATTGTTGCTATAGCATATCTAAGCATTGTTTACGCCATCACACAACATAATATCACGCCTGTACTCACTACAAAGGTTATAAAAACAATTTTGTGAAGATCTGATGAAAAACTTCGGAGATAGGCAACGGAACTCCTCAATATATGATAGCAAATGGACTGGGATTGCTGAAATCTCATATTGTCTGTCTATTGTTTACACCAGTTCCTAACATAACATCACGCCGGTACGTTGTGAAGGGGTAAGCACATGTGAAACACTAAAAAGTGAAAAATAAAAACTTTTTTACAAAAAATAAAACCGACTTCGACAAAAAAAACACTCAAAAGTGAAAAATAAACTTGAGAAGAAAAATCAGTTTCTGAAGTCGGTGACAAAAAAATGAAATCAAAGAAACAAAAGTCACCGACTTCAGAAACTGATTTTTCTTCTCAAGTTTATTTTTCACTTTTGAGTGTTTTTTTTGTCGAAGTCGGTTTTATTTTTTGTAAAAAAGTTTTACAGAGATAATATTAGTTTGCAAGTTTCAAAATAATAAATTATGTACCAAACTGTGACGTCACACGACTTTTCGAAGCCATTTGTCATCTTATTTTTTTGTTTACATGATAAAAGAAAAAAAATGTGATCAATATTTTCTGGAAATCTTAGATTTTTTTAGTCAACTACCCAATTTTTTTTCTTGTGAAGATAATCTAATCCAAAGATATTATGTGGTTGTAATCAGTGTCAACGACTAAACAAAGTCCTGCACGCTGTTTGTTTCGGTGTCCTGCGTGAGCGACGAACGCGATCAACTCAACAGTTGATCGCGTTCGTCGCTCGAAGTCGACGGCGAGACGCGACGTAACGCGTACTTGATTTGAAGGCGACTAGACGCGTCGTAACGCGTACAAGTTGTTTTGAAGGCGACCAGACGTGACACCACAAACTATTAACTTTCAAGCAAAATTGTACTGTATTTCTCCATGATTCGAAAAGTATTGGCCAAAATCACGTAGGACATTAATTTGTTGCGTGTAGCATCGCGTCGCATTGCATCATGTCGTGTCACATCGTGTCGCGTCGTATTCGTCGCTTACGCACGACACCGCGTTGCCCGGCAGTAGACGAATGATGATGACGACGACGACAGATAATATTATATGAACTTAAATCACAAGGGCACTTACGCAAACTCATGAAAAACGCACTATCCACATTCAATGGTTATTCTATTTTTTATTTATTTACAGAATAATTAATCACTCCGGGGAAGCACCTACGATAAGATGGAAGCTCCTCTATCTTCATCAAATGAAACCACAGCAGTAGTTCTCAAATTAAATGAAGAACAGACCGATGACGATATAGTTCAGAAGACGGAGAAGAAGAATTTCGATTTATCTCCTGAATACGATAATATTGTCTCGCAATGGAACCTAAAGTATCGTGGACCTGCTCCGGGACTTGTTGAACTAATGGAAAATTCCAGGGTGTATGTTCATGCTGGCCAACTCGCTGAATGCAAAACACTTTCAAACGATTGGCACAAATTTACTGAATTGTTACTATTTGAAGTTTTTACTATAAATGCATTGAGTACATGTACGTTACCTGTTGCATTATGCGATGCTTTTGGTACCAGAGACTATCGAATCGATGAAGATTACGTACCTGAATTGAACTTACATGCAACAGAAACATTTCTGAAGTTTATTACAGAGTATGCACTAGAAAGGGATTGGAATATAAAAAATTACGGCTGTATTCTAATAAAAATTCATGAAATAACTAAAGACACTAGAAAACGGTGGTCGTTGCCTGAAAACGAGAGATACGACAGTAAACGCAAGTTGGTTCTACCTCCGGAATACAATGCGAAAGACACACGATGGACACTAAAGTATCGTAAATCTGCTAAAGGACTTGTTAAACTAATGAATAGTTTCCCTTTGTATGTTAATGCTGAAAAACTTGCTGAATGCAAGACACTTTCGAACAATTGGCACAAATTAACTGAAATGTTACTATTTGAAGTTTTTACTAAAAATGCATTGAGTGCTTGTACGTTACCTGCAGTATTATGTAAAGCTTTCGATACCATCAAGAAATATAATAAACCTAAAGATAAACCTGAATTGGATTTACAAGGAACAAAAATATTTCTGATGTTTATTGCAGAATATGCACTAGAAAAGGGTTGGAAAGTTGAAAATGACGGCTGTATTCTAAACAAAGTTCATGATATAATGATGGACACTAAAGAACGGTGGTCCGAGGCGAATAAGAAACTGGATCGTAGACGCAAGTTTGTTCTACCTCCGGAATACAATGCAGACAACTCACGATGGACACTAAAGTATAACAAATCCGCTAAGGGATGTGTTAAACTAATAAAACGTTTCCCTTTGTATGTTAATGCTGTAAAACTCGCTGAATGTAAGACATTGTCTAAAGATTGTGTTACATTAGCTCGAAGGTTAGTAAATGAAATATTCACTACTAGTGCATTGAGCGCATGTTCCGTGACTAATATTGCCAGTGACGTTGACAACGACATAACAAATCTTAGACCTAGATTAGATACAAAAGCAATGAAAGCATTGCTGAAATTTGTTGCAGAGTATGCACTTGAGAAGGAGTGGCAGATAATGGATTACCGATTTATTCTAAACTGTATCCAACAGAAAATTGAAGTAATGAGATATGTGAAATGGAATGAAAAAAAGGCTGAACATAATCGTTATGCTGAGTTTAATCTAAAATGGCCCATGAGAGTCTCCATATGTACACTATTGCATCGTACTCCTTCCTCGAAGGAAGATGAACTAATTAAAAATTGTGGCGTGTATGTTAATCGTGACAATCTCACTGAATGTAAGAAATTGTCGAATGATTGTGCAACATTAGCTGTAAGGTTACTAACCGAAGTGTATAAAATGAGTGCATTGCAACAATTTTCTCTGTCCGAGAATAATCGCAGTATTTATGAACCGTTGTCCGCTCCTAAAACACATTCGCATAATCAACAGGAGTCATGTGAATTAGATGCTCATGCAGAAATTATATTCCTTCACTTTGTAGATGAGTATGCGCTAAAAATGGGATGGCCATCGTTGGATTTTCGGATTATCAGAAAGAGTATGCTCCAAAAAATTCAAGAGATACAAAGAGCCCACTTTTATTTTCTGAAAAATCAAACAGACAGCTGGACACTACTCTATCGTGAACCTACTTCAGGACTTGTCGAACTAATAGAACATTCCGGTGTGTATGTTGATGCTGACAAACTCGCTAGATACCAGAATTCTGATAATATTGAAGCAATGGTTTATACTAGGTTACTTTACGAAGTTTTTACTGTTTATGCATTAGGCACATGTACAATACCGGCTGCTTTGTGTAATGATGACTGTCTTCGTGTAGAACATCATAGACCTGAATTAGATCTGCATGCAACAACAACAATACTGGACTTTGTTGAAGAGTGTAGAAAGAAGCAGGGTCGGAAAGTACTGGACAAGCGCTACGTTATTGCACTTATTTACTGTAGATTAGAAAAAGAGAGAAGGAAAAATGTTTGAGACTGCTGTTTCAAACATTTTTCCTTCAGTACATTGCACAGTGCTGATTAACATAGTCGTAAGTATTACGTAGTCGTGTGTTTTGAGTTACGAATACATAAACAAATCTGACATTCTATTCTATTCTAAATAAATAATTTACTAGTATGTTCAATTTTTTTCTTGTATATTCAGTTCCTTTTGTAAAATAAATTACATGAGTGTTTTATAGAATTATGTCACATATGCTAAATTCTATAAGAGGTTTTCACAAAGCAGAGGAGTATTGCCACAGGTTCCATAATCACTATGTAATGTACTGCTGAGTTATGGCTTACTGTTCTGAGGAGTTTTGTTACTAGTATTTATTTATTAACAGTAGGTACATTTACGCCAGCGACTATGGCATTAAATTTAAATAATAAAGCACATTTTTGCAACTCGAACAAGTATATTAACAGACAGTACACACATTTTGAAGCACTGCATGGAATCAGAATCGTACCAGCTTATCAACGCGTCGTAAAGCAAGAACTGTGCTAGGCGCCCACCCAACGTAAAGTTGGTAGCCGACTGCACGCAGCAGCAGCAGATGACGTGTCGCAGCGACACTACTGGTTTCTACGTATTTCTATGAAATTCCCTCCGTAGTTAGCGACATGAAGCTAGCGACGCGTCGTCGAGCGGCAGACGGCAGTGTCGTCCGACCGCAGATCAGTAGTGCTGCTGACGCCGGAGCAACGACACGTCGAGCGTGTTTAGAGTTATTGACTAATAGTTATTTGCAGTCGGGTTCGAAATCATGACTGCAGCGACATGACGCAATGACGTGTCGTGACGACATGAAGCGACGACAGTCATGTCGTCTGCTGCTGCTGCGTGCAGTCGGCTGCCAACTTGTACCTTAAACCGGCTGCTAAAGGCGCGCGGTTTAGAACAAAATTTGAGCAAATGTTTTGCTTGTTGACCTAGCTCACAGAATAAGTAAGCTGAACTCTGAAGTATGCATGTAAGACATCGTCTAAAGACTGTGTTACATTTGCTAGCTCGAAGGTTGGTAAATGAAATATTGACTACTACTGCATTGAGCGCATGTTCTATAATATTACCACCGATCCTGACAGCGACATAACAAATCTTAGACCTGTATTAGATACAAAAGCCATGAAAATTTTGCTGAAGTTTCTTGCGCAGTATGCATTAGAGAATAATTGGCAGTTATTGGATTACCGATTTATTCAAAACTGTATCCAACAGAAAATGGAAGTAATGAAATATTTTATGTGAAATGGAATAAAGAAAAGTTTGAACGTATGTACTAGTAATCTACACTTTTACACTAATATTATAAAGAGGAAAGATTTGTATGTTTGTAATGAATAAACTCTAAAACTACTGCGTCGATTTCTAAAATTCTTTCACCATTAGAAAGCTACATTCACCCTAAGTAACATAGGCTACTTTTTATCTCTGTATTTTTACGGGAACGGGAACTACGCGGGCGAAACCGCGGGACGTCCGCTAGTGAATTATATGATGAACTTGATCTAAAATGGTGGTCCATGAGAGACTCCATATGGACACTAATTGTTCATCGCACGCCTTTCCCAAAGGTAGTTGAATTAGTGGAAAATCCTGGCGTGCGTGTTGATGCTGACAATCTCACTGAATGCAAGAAATTGTCGAATGATTGTGCAACATTAGCTGTAAGGTTACTAACCGAAGTGTATAAATTAAGCGCACTGTATGAATGTTCTCTGTCTCACAAAAATTGCTATATTTATTATCCGTTGTACACTCCTCACACACATTCACATAATCAACAGGAGTCATGTAAATTAGATGCTCATGCAGAAATCATATTACTTCACTTTGTTGATGAGTGGGCTAAAGATGGGACGGCCATTGATGAATTTTCGGATTATCAGGACCAGTATACTCCTAAAAAAACAAGATTTACAGAGAGAAGCAAGAGCAAATAATAATAATAATAATAATAAACATTTTATTTCAGGCTTCTAAGTCCCATAGGTAAAATACACAAATAACATAAAACAATAACAACAAACTAATACATATGAAAAAAAATCTTATAAACTATAACTACACACGTAACGTTGACGGCGTCGTGTTTCGCTGCGAGGTGTCACGTAATCGTCCCCGGAAACGTCGATATAAGACACCTTTCGGCCAAAAGTCCTCTTTCATACAGGTCTGTAGATGCTGGGTTGGAACTCGTACCATGAACGACTTAAAATTGATGTTGTGGCGCGATTCCAACCTTTCAACCCTCAGAGTCCAGTTGGTCTTCACCTTCAAGTACTGCACGACTTCTTCAACCGTCGTGGAGTGATGCAGACGAGAAAGGTACAGCTGCGTCGTAGGCACAGCTGAACGCCTCTTCTTCCTTTCCACCTTCGTAAAACCCTCCTCATCAACTTGGCTCGGCAAGGAGCAACAGACCACAGGCACGCAAACCTTTATTTCCTGAAAAATCAAACAGACAGGTGGACATTACAGTATCGTGAACCGGCTTCGGGACTTGTCGAACTAATGGAACATTCCGGTGTGTATGTGGACGCCAACAAACTAGATGGATACAAGAATGCGAATCGTATTGAGGCAAACTTACTTTTCGAAGTTTTCAGTATGCACGCATTGAGCACATTTCATGTACCATCACCTGCAATAATGCATGGGGAGTTTAGAAAAAATACCGTGTGAAGCAAGAAATGACGCCACCTGGCGTAAATAAGTACTCGATTAGCAACATTGATTATATTGTTGATGCTACACTAACTAGAGGGCGCTCACGCTGTATAAAATGTTTATGTAGTATCTTTTTTCTGTTTAAACATTCAAATAATTTATAATGAATTATTTCTATTATATAAATTTATTCCTAACTACCTACTATGTTTGTTTAAATTGAATATTATTATCATTTTATAACAATCTGATTTTAATTATTGTTTGACCGCGAGCTTCCACGTGAGCGCGATAGATGGCGTTGTACGATTTGTGTCGAATCCTGAATCGCGGTGTTAAGATTCTCCGCCGAGACTATATAAGATTTTGAGAATAAAATTTTTTTGGTACTTGCTTTGAACAGATTTGTTTTATTTAAACAATATCCCTCGGCAGTTGACGAGTGCCGAACATTTTGGTCCTACCGAGTCGGATCGCGAAAGTGAATCGCGAGTCGAAAAGTGAAGTGACCGTGTGTGGTGACGTATGGTGTGGCACAGAAACCTGGTGGATCGCCTTGAAGTGCCTGTAAAATCCCCGGAGTGTGGTGATCAGCGGCAGCGGTGTACAGCAGCGCAACGAGGTTTGCGGCCGTCTCCACCAGAGGGCGCCACCAGCATCGAGTCAACGGGTGACAGCAGGCCGTTGAGGCCTAGTGCGACGTGCAGCGACGACATCGAGAGTGACGTCACAAACAGTGACGACACACTCGCAGCGGTATCAGCAGTGACATCAGCGTGACGACGCACTCGCAGCAGCGACGTGTTTGGAGAGGTTTGGCAGACAAAACTGTGAGTTAACCAGTGCTATTATTTTGTAGACTTAAATATTTCCAAGTGAATTTTGAAGATCAACGTAGTGCAATTTCAAGTGTTAGAGACTTTAAGATTTAGTAGTAATTTTTGACTTAGAATAATATAGATAATTATAAGGTGTTGCGACGGGAAGTCTATGCCCGATTTGTAAACTTCTTCTAAACACTTGTAATTTTTTTGTGGTTTTGTGCAGTAACTTGTAATTTTTCGTCGGTTGCATTGAATTGAGTTTAGTAATAACTTAACTTTATAGTTTTGTTGTACACAATGGAATCTTTAAGTAAATTGCAATTAAACAACCAAGTAATAATTGAAAAAGGTAGAATTAACTTCAAAAAATCACCTAAAGATCGTCTCACACAAACTTACATTGAGACACGATTAGAAGCATTAGAAACACAATGGAAACAATTTGTTGAAACTCATAGACGAATAATAGAAAAAGCAACCGACGAGGATTTCAAAAGAAATGTCTATTTTACGACCGATATTTATGATTCAGCTGAAGAGTTGTACATGACATATAAGTCGGAATTGAAGGAGCACTTGCGTCAGCAGACTAGTTCGTGCAATTCTAATACCAGTAGTGTAAAACTGTCCAATCAAAATAGCTCTAATGTAAAACTGCCACAAATTAGTTTGCCTACATTCTCGGGAAATTACTCCGAATGGGTTACGTTCCGTGATTTATTTAAGTCGCTTATTCATAAAAATGAGGCACTGGATGACGTTCAAAAACTTCATTACTTGAAAAGTCATCTCTCGGGCGAAGCAGAACAGTTGCTTCGACATATTCCCGTAACCGCGTCTAATTACGATGAGTGTTGGTCGATTCTAAACAAACGATTTGATAACAAAAGGTTTTTAGTGAACTGTATGCTCAAGCGGCTTATACATCAATCGCCGATTACGAAGGAATCGTCGACCAACGTTAAGGCGCTGTTAGACACGACTGTAGATTGTTTGCATGGGTTACGCAGTTTAGGAATCGATGTCAGTACTTGGGATCCATTTGTTGTATATTTAGGCTCGGAAAAGTTGGATACCGAGTCTCGTAAATTGTGGGAACTAAGAATTAGTCCTAATGATGACTTAGCTACGCTTGATGAGTTCAAAAGTTTTATGGAGTCTAGGTTTAGAGCCTTGGAGTATTTAGATCCTAAAGCCAATAAACAGAGTAATACTCGTGACAATAATGCCAAATCTTTTCATGTCGCTTCTCAAACTTGTATAGTATGTTCTGGAGATCATAAATTGTGTCACTGTAAAACATTTGCTAAGAAAACTTGTGACGAACGTCGTGAGTTTGCACGAGTCAGTAAGCTTTGTTACAATTGTCTGGGAACAAACCATTCCGTCTATTCTTGTCGTCAGAACACCAAATGTCACCTTTGTAAGAAAAAGCACCATACTCTACTTCACCCAAAGTCAACTGCCAATGCTGCTGAAACTGTTGATAGTTCAGCAGAAACGAAGGTGGTGGCTGCTAATGCAGCAACCTCTTCCAGTCAAAGTGAGACTAAACCCATTTGTTGTTTTGCGGATGTTCACAACCATGGTCTGTTAGCCACAGCCTTGGTCAACGTTGAGTCAAGAACTGGGACTGCTTTTGTTTTAAGAGCTCTGATGGATCAGGGCTCTCAAGTCTCTTTCATAACAGAGGCTGCAGTACAGTTGCTTGGATTGAGGAAAACACCGGCAAACACCGACATATTTCGATTAGGCGATGACGAGGGAAAGTCAATGCCCTCTAAGTGGATAGTTCATTTAAAACTACAGTCACGTCTAGATCCTACTTTTGTTTTGTATGTCGATGCTTATGTATTGAACAAACTTACATCTCATCTTCCTGAAAAGAAGATCGTACAGTTATCGGCTTCATTTTCGTCCTTACAATTAGCTGATCCGACCTTTGACACACCCGGTAAGATTGATTTACTGTTGAGTACGCGGGTAGTCGGCGCAGTTCTAATGGATGGTTTAGTCAAGGGTCCGCAGGGATCACCAGTCGCACAGAAAACTAAATTAGGCTGGATCTTGTCCGGTGAGATCCCATCGTCGGCAATCTCTAGACCAGTATGTTATCATACTGTAGTACAGTCAGCGGATGTCAATGACCTTTTGCGTAAGTTTTGGGAGTTAGAGTCAGAACCCTCAGTTCGTAGTGTAATCTTGACTGAAGAAGAACAAGAATGTGAGGAGTTCTACGCTAAGACCACCAAACGCGACGCGACCGGGAGGTATGTTGTAAAACTACCATTCAAAACCGATTCGCCCAGTTGCACGTTTGGGGGGTCAGAGGTCATTGCCCGTAGGCGCTTTATCAATCTAGAGAACAGATTACTGAAGGACCCGGAACTTAGAACACAGTATAGTGCGGTCGTTAATGAATACATTCAACTGGGACATGCTGAAGTTGTTTCTCAAATAGAATTAGGTAAGGATGCGTGCTACCTACCACACCACGCTGTAGTGCGTGAGGATAAAAGCACCACTAAGGTTAGGGTCGTCTTCGACGCATCATGTTCAGGCCATAATGGAGTGTCATTAAATAAAGAATTAATGGTTGGCCCAACCCTACAACCTGATTTGCGTCAAACCATTATGCGTTGGCGCTGTCACCCCATAAGTTTAGTTGCAGATATTATTAAAATGTACCGTCAGGTCAAGGTTGCAGATGAAGATGCTGATTATCAGCGCATTTTGTGGCGTGACAACCCAGATGCTGAATGGAAACACATTCGGTTATTGCGTGTTACTTTTGGAACATCCTCTGCTCCTTACTTGGCCGTCCGATCTTTGCAGCAACTAGCTCGGGACGAGGGAAAAGATTTTCCTCTCGTAGCAGAACGAGTCCTCACGTCCTTTTATGTAGACGACCTGTTGACGGGTTGTCAATCGGTCGATGAAGGTGAACAAATTTATCACCAATCGAAAGAATTACTAGGTCGGGGAGGGTTCGAACTTCAGAAGTGGTCCAGCAGCAATTCGGAATTATTATCCAAAATGACCGAGGAGGCTGTTAGGCAGGACAATTTAGAACTCAAAGTAGATACACTTACGAAGATTTTAGGGTTAAGTTATGATAGACAGTTAGATGAATTCAGATATACTGTCCAACTTCCTCCGCCCGAAACCCCCATAACCAAGCGTAAGGTGATATCTGACATTGCTCGTTTGTTTGATCCTCTCGGCTGGCTTGCGCCAGTAATAATAACAGCCAAGGTGTTCATTCAACGTCTGTGGTTAGCAGGATCCGACTGGGACGATGAACTTCCAGATCACCTGGTAAAGGAATGGCTTAGTTATAGAAACAACCTTCATTCTCTTGGAGAGTTCCGTCTGCCACGATGGATTCACACGAGTCAACTTGACGTCTTACTAGAGTTACACGGATTCTCTGATGCCTCTAATGTCGCTTACGCAGCCGTTGTTTATGTTCGGTGTATTGATGCCAACGGTCACGTTCATGTCAGTCTAGTTGCAGCTAAGACCAAGGTGTCCCCTGTCAAACAGGTATCCATACCTCGTTTGGAGTTATGTGGCGCTGTGCTGCTTTCAAAACTTCTGCGTGAAGTTTCCGACACCTTGAGTATCTGTAAGGAAAACATACATGCGTGGACTGACTCGACAGTGGTGCTCGCCTGGTTGAGCAGCCACCCGAGCCGCTGGAAGACCTTCGTCGCGAACAGAGTGTCTGAAATACTTACCGTAACGGAGAATAGTCAGTGGTCGCACGTCCAGTCCGGCGATAATCCCGCAGACAGTGCGTCGCGCGGCGTTAATCCCTCTGAGTGCGCTGACCTAGAGTTGTGGACACAGGGACCTAGTTGGCTGAAAAATAAAGAAATTAATTTTAATAGAAGGGAAATTATGGAAACTAATCTAGAGGAAAAGAAATCGTTAGTAGCATGCAACACAGTAGTAAAAGAAATAAGTGAGGATTCTATAATTTCAAAATATTCATCTCTTAGAAAATTAACCAGAGTAATCGCCTATTGTAAAAGATTCTTAAAATTTAAAAACAAAAATTATACCACAAAGTTCGATAATCTTCTTACACATTCTGAAATTCATGGGGCATTACTTACCTGCATTAAATTATGTCAAAGGGAGCATTTCGGATCGGAGATTGATAGCTTAATATTGAAGGAAGAAATGAGTAAAAAGGGGGTACTTACCTCGCTTAACCCTTACCTGGATCAGGAACAAATTTTGAGAGTCGGCGGTAGGTTACACAAGGCCAACCTTCACGAAGACTCAAAGCATCCTATCATTCTTCCTCGTAAGTCACATTTAACCAACCTCCTGATAGCTGACGCTCATGAGAGGACGTTGCATGGCGGGCCTCAGTTAGTTCTTAATTATTTGCGATCAAAATATTGGATAATACACGCCAAGGGCGTCGTTAGGCACTTTGTACGTAAATGTGTCATTTGCATCCGTCATTCAGGTCGGTCGACACATCCTTTAATGGGGTCATTACCCTCTGCTAGGGTCAATGCTAGCCGACCTTTCTTTAGAAGTGGCGTGGACTATGCAGGTCCTATTAGTGTCCGGCCTAGCAAGGGTCGCGGGTATCACTCCACCAAAGGCTATATATGTTTATTTATATGTATGTCCACTCGGGCCATACATTTAGAAGTGGTCAGCGATATGACATCGCAAGCCTTTTTAGCTGCCTTCAAGCGCTTTACAGCGAGAAGAGGCCATTGTGGTGAGATGTGGAGTGATAACGGCACTACCTTTGTCGGAGCTAACAAGGAGTTGAAGGCATTGTTCAACCACGAAAAGTCAGGCATAGCACCTGATATTGCCGATTGGTTGGCAACCAATGGTACAACTTGGAGCTTTATTCCACCCCACTCCCCGAACTTTGGGGGGCTTTGGGAAGCTGGAGTGAAGTCGACCAAACACCATCTTAAAAGAGTGGTTGGTACGAGCACACTCACCTTTGAGGAATTGACGACAGTGCTTGCTCAAATAGAAGCCTGTCTGAACTCCAGGCCAATTTCTACCATCACCACTAACCCAGAAGATCCAGACCCATTGACTCCGGGTCATTTTTTGGTAGGCGAGCCGTTGCTTCTCGTGCCCGAAATTAATTTTGAAAATTCAAATATTAGCACCTTGAGAAGATGGCAGTTGACTCAACGCATGGTTCAGGACTTCTGGCGCAGGTGGTCGCGTGAATATCTGGTTCAGTTCCACCAAAGGAACAAATGGGCGCATCAAACCGTAGAACCAAACTTGGGTGACGTTGTGTTGGTTATGGAAGATGATCTTCCACCTGCAAGATGGCTCTACGGACTTATTACTGAAAAGCATACTGGCTCGGACAAAATCACAAGAGTGGTTTCTTTGCGTTGTAAAGGTTCTACGATTAAAAGACCTGTATCAAAGTTGATTGTACTTCCTGTTAATCCATAAGTGTTAGTTTAAGATTTTAATTTTAAGTTTCGGTTAAGATGTTTTCATGGTTTTGTTGTTATTGTTGTTATTTACATACAGTCCACTAGTTTTTTCACGTCCCACTGAATATTGTGTATTGCTTCATGGTGGGCGGTATTTTATTTTTGTTATGTTTTAACACTATGTTCTGGACATTCTGTCCATGGTGGGCGGGATGTTTGACCGCGAGCTTCCACGTGAGCGCGATAGATGGCGTTGTACGATTTGTGTCGAATCCTGAATCGCGGTGTTAAGATTCTCCGCCGAGACTATATAAGATTTTGAGAATAAAATTTTTTTGGTACTTGCTTTGAACAGATTTGTTTTATTTAAACAATATCCCTCGGCAGTTGACGAGTGCCGAACAATTATCTATGTTTTAGTTTTCAAACTTGAGGGTAGGTCGAATATGAATTCATAAATAAATTAGTAGGTAGTAGAAATAATTAGATTGAAGATTTATGAGTTGTGACTAAGCTCAATTGATTGTTCGCTAAGTTTGTTTCGATTACCTCATTCGAGTGTGTTTAGCTCAGTTTTATTTTAATTTAGGTGAATTAACTTATTGCATCAAAATGAGTACGCGTTGTAATATAGTTTTCGTTACAAGTGCTCAAATAACTGATTTGCAAAATCAAGGCAAAAACTTATCGACACTCGAAACTTGTCGACTTATCTTATTGTTAACGTAAGTAGTTTTGATTTCAAATTTTTATAAGAAAAAAAAATGTTTTAGTAACGACTATACTACTTAATAAATAATCATTATTGCGTATTATATATTTCTGTTATATTGTTGCAGAGAAAACAGTTGTTCTATTGGTACGACGATTTGAAAACGAGGGTTCTTTGCAACACCATCAAAGAACTAGTAGACCACGGCGCATAAACACATTACAGCGTCAAATCGTGTTATGAGAGTATGAAGAAAATGGATTCCTGCCGATGACCGACTATGCTGCTATAAATGACTCAAGTGTTGACAATGCCCGTCGTGCTCTTAAAAGTGAAGAGCTGCATTATAGGAGGCATGTTGTGAAACCCTGGCCCACAGAAAACCTTAAAAGGGCAAGATTACAGTTCGCTTTGGATCATGTTAACTTTGATTTGAGTAATGTTTTTTCATCTTTACAGATGAAAAAACTTTTAAGTCCAGTGAACACGGACGCTTATGTTTGTGGTGCCGAACTAATACGTTGTTAGAGCTTAGGTTGGTTCGGTGAATGGAAGAAGACTATTGTATTGAATACTATTTTATTTATAATAATTCATGCCTTACATCTACATATAGGGGGTTGCAAGTGACTGCCAAGCCCTGTAGTTAAAAATTAGATCAACCAATAGGAAGACAGTACAGTTACCTTACTCACTAAACATGGATTTATAATATTACATATTTTGGAACGAGCACCCATCTCACTCTGGCACGTATGCGGCGCATAGCGCAGTCTGCTCGCACACTATAAATACGTTCGGCGCCGGCACAGCTCTTCAGTATGAATTTGCACTCCGAGCCGGAATGTCGACTGTGGCCGCGGCGACTGTTTACATGAGCCGCTTGCGCCCGAAGTATGCTGGTCCCATATCACTCCCCTCTAAGTAAAACGTACGACAGGTTTCACAACTCTGCCGGACTTGGTGATGTAGGGCTGAGTGGCTGTAGTTGCGCTAGCACGGTGAATATGGTGATCATCTTCTTCACTCGGTTCATCGTAGATGTAGGCTGGTTTGAGTCTGTCTAGTGATATCACAGATGTGCGTAGCGGTAACTTGATCTTGTAAAACTTGTCGTAACTTCGTAAGGTCCCTCGTACGGCGGTGTCAGCGGCGAGCGCACGGTGTCGTTCCGCACAAAAACATGTGTGCACGTTGCGAGGTCTTTATGTATAAATGACTCACTACGACTGTTGTTCGAGCGTGGCGTAGTTCTAATCGATGCCATTGTTTCCATCAGGCGGCGTACATAGTCGCTGTCGTTGATATTTGTTTTTGATGGCACGATGAAATCTGACGGAAGGCGGAGTGTTGTTCCGTATGTCAACATTGCCGCGCTCAGATGATTGTTGTTGCGTAATGCTGTGCGCAGTCCTAATAGCACAGTAGGCAGCTCTTCTGTCCATTGACTGGTACTGCCGCGAGCCATCAATGCTGCCTTCATTGTTCGATGCCATCTTTCGATCTGACCATTGGACTGTGGATGATATGCCGTTGTGCGGATTCGTTGTATACCAAATTTCTGCATCAGCGAACGGAAGAGCAAGGATTCAAATTGACGGCCTTGATCAGTTGATATCCTTAGTGGGCAGCCAAATCTTGCAATCCAAGTCTCATATAGGGCCTTCGCGACTTTCTCAGCGGTTATCTCGAGCAATGGTACGGCTTCCGGCCACTTCGTGCAACGATCGATGATGGTCACGCAGTAACGACAATCATTTGATATCTGTAGTGGTCCGACTATGTCTACATGTATTATGTTCGAAGCGTTCGGACGATAGGAACTCGCTCAGTGGTGTTACTATGTGGCGGTGAACCTTCGCTCGCTGGCAATTGATGCACGCTCTCGTCCAGTTGTTGACATCTTTATTCATGCTAGGCCAGAAGAACTTTGAACTCGTTTGCTTTCGAGTTGTTCTGACACCGGGATGACATAAATCATGTTGTGCTTTGTATGCATCAAAACGATATGTACTTGGTAAGTAAGGCCGAGGCGTTCCTGTTGATATCTCGCACGTGATTGGTCGACGTAGCCCTGGCATCGTGACGTCAGTGAACTTCAAGTTGGATTGGCTCTTCAGTTGTTTTAATTCGGGATCGCTTGCTTGTTCAATCGCTAATTTATCGTAGTTGATCATTGTCGGACATTGGATATCTTCCACACGGGACAGGGCGTCGGCTACTGTATTTTCTTCACCTTGCACGTACTTAATATTTGTGCAGAACTGGCTGATGAAGTGCAACTGCCGCTCACGACGTGGAGTATCGCTGCAACTCGCTGTTCGTGTTAATGCGTTGACAAGTGGTTTGTGGTCTGTATAAACCGTGACGTCACTCCCTTCAATAAGTCGCCGAAAATGCTTCACTGCTGTATAGATCGCTAATAGCTCGCGATCGTAAACACTATAGCGGCGTTGCGTCATACTCATCGCCTTTGAAAAATACGCGAGAGGTCTCCACTCGTTGTTGATTTTCTGTTGCAGTACTGCTCCAAGGCTATGATCTGAGGCGTCAGTCATTAGGGCAAGAGCGTTGCCGGGTAATGGGTGGATCAGCTCAGTTGCTTCTAAAATGCTTTGTCGGCACTTTTCAAAAGCTGTTTCTGCAGCTGGGTACCAATCAATGGGTGTTTTATCGTTCCGCTTCCGATTGTGTAGAAACTTGTTCAACTCTGTTTGTAACTCAGCTTGGCGGGGTAGGCAGCTGCGGTAAAAGTTGAGCATGCCCAAAAAGCGTCGTAACTCCGCGACTGTTTTTGGTCGCGGGTATTTGGAAATTGCTTCTGTTCGCTCTTCAGTTGGTTTGATGCCGTTTGGTGACACTTCGTAACCGAGAAAGTTTAATTTTCCTTTGCCAAACTCGCACTTTTCGATCTTTATCATAACGCCATATTTCTTGAGACGTTCCAGTACTTGGCGTAATAGTTTTTTATGACTACCCTCATCCTTTGAGTAGAGCAAAATATCGTCGATGTAGCAAAAGCAATTATCGATGCCCCGCAAGACTTGATGCATAAATCTTTGAAAGGTTTGGCTAGCGTTGCGTAATCCAAACGTCATGCATTTGAATTCAAATAGCCCAAATGGTGTGGTGATGGCTGTTTTCTGTGCATCTTCTTCGTTTATTGGAATCCAGTAGTATGCCATTTTCAGGTCAAGTTTTGAAAATATCTTCATATCACGTAGCTGGTAGGTAAAATCTTGAATGCGGGGTATCGGGTATCGGTCAGGTTGAGTGACTGCGTTAAGTCTACGATAGTCACCGCAAACCCTCAGTCCCCCGTCCTTCTTTTTGACGACATGTAGTGGGCTCGCCCATGGACTCAAGGAAGGTCTGCAAATTCGCAGCTCCAACATGTGTTCGAATTCTTCTTTTGCAGCCTTGTACTTATCGGGTGGCAGAGGGCGTGGGCGAGTGAAGAGCGGAGAGCTTGTCGTTTCGATGTGGTGAACGACATCGTGTTTTGCTGGTTCCTTCAGAGACATCGGTCGAAGCACCTCCGGATATGCCTTCAAGATGTCGTGGTAGACTTGATCGGTGCTTATAACGTGTACTGTTTCTTCCCCGTGTCTTGTTTCGAATGCATCAACATATAATTCTGTAACATTGTCGATGAGCTTCTTTTTGTGGAGATCAACCAATAATTTGTAGTGACGTAGAAAGTCGGCTCCCAGGATTGAGGTTTTGACGTCAGCCACGACGAACTTCCATAGATAACTGCGTCGAAGACCAAGATTTAGTCTGAGTGTTTTCTCGCCGTAGGTATTTATAGGCGTGTTGTTTGCTGCAAACAGCCTATATGTGCTTGGTGCCTTCATTTTACTCTTGCTTGTGGCGGCTAATACCGAAATATCGGCGCCTGTGTCCACAAGGAATCGTTCTCTGGTATCCCGGTCGAAAATACAAAGGCGGTTGGTAGTACACGGGACACCGACGTTCGCCTCCGTCGATGTCGGAGCTAGTTTAAAGACGACTGGTTTTTCTTTTTCCTGCTACAGGGTGACTCACAGCGCTTAGCCTTGTCACCGAAGCGATAGTGAAATCTACACTCCCATGTAGGATCTCCGGGTTTTACTGATTCCTTATTCCCCTGTCGTGACCGTGATTGAGTACGTGAACGAGACCGGAACCGACGTTTGTAACGATGAGTTGTTCGTCCACGGAGTTCAGCTACTTCCAAGCGAATGTTTTCCATTTGTTTTGACAGATTTTCCAGTTGTTTGGACATCAAGGACTCAGCTGTTGTTGTGGAAACTGCGGCGATGGTTGTTGTTGCGGGCTCTGAATACTCGACCATCTTGTCGGCCATCGCGGCTAGAGTGTCCAGCGACGATTCCGTATTGACAGATAGGACGACGCGCATTTGCGTAGGTAGGTGGTTGAGCCATTCAATTCTCAAGCCTTCGTCCGTGATCATGCCGTTTCCCAGCTCCCGCATCTTCCTTAATAACTGTGTAGGCTTCTGATCACCCAGTTCGAGGCCACTGATGAGCTTCTGAAAGTTCTTCACGTCGGATTTGTCATAAACCGTTAACAGACGATTCTTCACAGTAGTGTATTTGTCTGTGACTGGAGGATTATACAGGATATCCGTAATTTGCTGAAGATCGGTGGGTTGTAACTGCTGTAACACGTATCGGTACTTTTGATCATCCGAAGTCTTCAGCGGATCCACGACGGCTTCAAATTGTATGAACCAGGCTCGTGGAATCTCTCGCCAGAATGGTAGTAGTCTTGACTGGATAGAAACTGCGGCCAGATCGAATTCGGGCTTTATGCTTCCTTCACCGAGATTCTGTTGCGACTCCATGATTCAGCGTCGGGGTCACCAGTTGTTAGAGCTTAGGTTGGTTCGGTGAATGGAAGAAGACTATTGTATTGAATACTATTTTATTTATAATAATTCATGCCTTACATCTACATATAGGGGGTTGCAAGTGACTGCCAAGCCCTGTAGTTAAAAATTAGATCAACCAATAGGAAGACAGTACAGTTACCTTACTCACTAAACATGGATTTATAATATTACATATTTTGGAACGAGCACCCATCTCACTCTGGCACGTATGCGGCGCATAGCGCAGTCTGCTCGCACACTATAAATACGTTCGGCGCCGGCACAGCTCTTCAGTATGAACTTGCACTCCGAGCCGGAATGTCGACTGTGGCCGCGGCGACTGTTTACATGAGCCGCTTGCGCCCGAAGTATGCTGGTCCCATAACGTGATAAACAAGTGGTTATGTAGTGTCCAATATGCTGGTCATATTACAGTGAACGTGTGGGGATAGATAAGTGTTGCCGATCCAGGATTTATATTTCATAATACTTAAAAATAATATTACTTAACTTTAGTACTTATTATTTATATTAACTGGAGACCGGGTTATTATAACCTATTACAAGACTGTTTTTGTGCAATTGTATACCTGTTATCCTACCTATTTAATTCATTTAACTTTTCACTTTTGTGATAAAATAATCCGGTCTCCTGTTTGTCTTTGTTGAGGTTACAAAAGCTTCAATCCTCTTTCCGATTTTGGAAACGAATACTTAAGCTATGGCCTCAATAAGAAGTTTTATATAATATAATAATGTTGAACGATAATAAATGTCTGTTTTTGAATAATAAACTGTAAGAAATAAACCTCTTAAATTTGTGTGATAGTGTCTTTTTGTTTGTCTCCGTTCATCCCTGTTGCTAACTGACTACTAACTCGAATATTATATTTTTGAATGCTATGCGCACTTATTAGCTTAATGAAAACATTCCTTATGGTTTCCTTTGTTTTT
This sequence comes from Diarsia dahlii, assembly GCA_949775195.1. Classification (NCBI taxonomy): domain Eukaryota; kingdom Metazoa; phylum Arthropoda; class Insecta; order Lepidoptera; family Noctuidae; genus Diarsia; species Diarsia dahlii. The sequence goes on along the minus strand of OX459210.1, from coordinate 3,531,893 downwards.
TTTTATCATTTAACTTCTCACTTAATCCAACCTAATACGACGTGTTTCCTAACTTCTTACTTACCTAACCTATTCCCAAGTCAAAGTCCATTTTTTTCTATATCTCAGCAGAATATATTACATTTAGTTAGGACTAAGTTATAAAAATCTACCTCCTTTTTATTTCACCTACAGGTGACACCGGGTAATCCGGATATTGTCATTGCGGAAAGTAAAAACTTTAAAGGTTTAATTTCTTATTATTATTTAAGTAGGAATTACAAATTAAATTGCTGTGAGGTAGAAACAGAAATAAAACTTATGCCACCTACAACTGACACTGGGGATTGAAGAGTTTAATATCACAGTTGTGCAGAAACCAAACGCCATCTAAATTAATTGTTTTCGAAAATTTGATTTCTACCTTCACAGAAAAATAGGCCTTAAGGTATCCATGCACTTATGTGGGCGACTGTACAATACCTGCCGCTTTATGTGATGATGCGGGTATTCGTTTGGAACGTGACAGACCTGAATTAGATTTACATGCAACAATAGCTATACTGGAGTTTTTTGAAATGTGTAGAAAGAAGGAGGGCCGGAAAGTACTGGACAAGCGTCGTTATTGCACTTATTTTCTGTAGATTAGAAAAATAACGAAGACGGAGGTAAATACGATGAAATTTAAAAAAAACGAAATAAATAATTTAGGTCATTTATAATATTACAAATATTTGTACGCCGTAAAGGTTAAACATACTGTGATCCTTTTTAATGTACTTAACATCTTGCATGCTTTGTGTGTATTGTTTCTGACAAATAAATGAACTTTGACTTTGACTTTTTTGATATTTTTCATTATTCAATTGTTTGATGCTACGGAAAATTTTGAGCGCGAGTCCGGCCTCTTGACAAAATCAAAACAGTCACGTCTGTTTTATATTATTTATTAGATAATAAATTATATCTTAAGTGTCATTATTTTCTATTAAGGCGATGCTTATAGCTATATTATGTAGCATTTGTATTAAAAACGTGTCATCAATGCCCTAGCCTTTTTAGAGTTTCGTAGTCAACAGGGAACCCTTTCTCCATGTCCGTCCGTCCGTCTGCCCGTCAGTCCGTCCGCACTATAGCTCAGAGACTCTTTATTAATAGAAAGATGTAATTTGGCATGAATGAATTTATAGATGTTACGCCGAAAAAGTGGTAAAGTAAAATCTTTTTTTTTCATGGTGTCTCCTTAAAAAAAAGGTCTTTTCTCTTGAAGCGATTTAGTTTATTGCGAGTTTAGTTTAATATTTTTCGATTAAGGGACTTTTTGTAAATTATTAAGCTTTAAAGTTAAACGTTTTGTTAGACCAGCTAAACGGTTGGTTGGGTGTGTAAAAAATTCACCGTGTTAGTCTCTTCTTCTTATCGTGTGGGCAGTACAGTACCGTGCTGTGTTAGTTTAATACAGGGTGACTGGATTTGTACTCGACATAGAAAATTCGCATATGGAGGAGGTCATTTAATAATTACAGAATTGTATTAAAATAACTAGTCGCCCGCTACCTTAGGTGTTCGGCAATGTTCGATTTAAAAAGACTTCACGCAGTTCACCTTGCATACTGTCATTCAAACTAAAAGGGTATACAAAATTTCAGCTCAATCGGTTGAAGACATCTGCTTCAAAATTGAGTTGCAAGATTCCACCCGAAGAAACATAATCATTCTCTTGCCCTTATCCCGATTCATTTGGGATCGGCGCAACATGTCTTCTTTTTCCACACATCTCTGTTTCTCGTCATCTCATGAGACACCTCCTTTCTTTCCATATCATTCTTAACACAGTCCACCATCGTTTATTTGGTCTTCCTCTACTCTTATACCCATCCACATTCATATTCAAAACCCCCGAACAAACATAGTTACTTAATATCTATACATATAAAAGGCTTGTGGCGGAGCAGTGGTGGCCCAGTGGTTGCGGCCCCGACTTACGAACAGTTGGTCGTGGGTTCGAACCCAGGCAGGCGCATTACTTTGTGTAATTTATTTCATCACCACTGCTCTCAAAACGGTGAAGGAAAACATCGTGAGGAAACCGGCATATCTTAGAACCAAAAAAAAAATTCTAAGATATGTGACATCTACCAATCCGCACTGGGCCCGCGTGGTAGATCATAGCCCATCCCTCTCCTAGAGAGGAGGCCTGAGTCCCTGCAGTGGGAACAATATAGGCTGATGATGATAAAAGGCTTTGTCCTGAATGACTGACGGATCAACGCACAGCCTAAACCGCTGATCGTAGAGACCTGAAACTTGGAGGGTGTGTTCTTTGTATGACGTAGGCATCCGTTAACAATGGATTTTTCGAAATTCTACCCCTAAGGGGGTGAAAACGGGGGGCAAAGTTTGTATGGGACAAAGTAATTCCTTGGTCCAATCTACTTCAAATTTTGCATAAACCTTTTTAACAGAATTGATGGAAGACGTGTTTCGTATTTTATTGAAATTCATCCCCTAACGGGGTTAAAAAGGGGTAGAAACTTATTTTGGCGGTGATTTGCTTCGAAGTTGATATAAATACTCCTTTGTGATTTTGATTTAAATTACTTCTTTTTATTTTGACACATGTCTAAAACTCAAATTCGAATTTATTCAAAAAAGGTTGAACTCACCTAGAAACTTTTAATTGTAAAACTATCTGTGTTTGATTTGTTGTGTATATTAATACCTATAGTTTTCTTTTAGTTTGTCTTAGAAGTGTCTGTCTATTTTTAAAAATGGGAGCAGAGTTGGTTAACATCAATGGGAAATTAATAATTATAACAAAATTAATAACGTAAAAAAACAATTAAAAATCCGATTATAACCATTTTCGACTTCTACGCGGACGAAGTCGCGGGCAAAAGCTAGTTATCTATATAAATAAAAAGAGAAGTCCTGACTGACTGACTGACTGACTCATCAAGGCCCAGCCCAAACCCTTGGACCTAGAAAGCTGAAACTTTGCACAGAGGTTCCACAGGGAACCTCTGTGCAAAGTCCAAAAATCCTTCCTTATTCCTTGTCTACATTATACAGATAATGTAGACAAGGAATAAGGAAGGATTTTTCGAAATTCAACCCCTAAGGGAGTTAAATAGGGGATGAAAGTTTGTACAGAAAATCGTCATTTTCACGCGGGCGAAGCCGCTGGCAAAAGCTAGTTGTTAAATAAAAGCTTGTAATAAATAATAAATAAATAACAAATTCCTGATGAAATAACTCAATGACACTTTGCCAGACCTGAGAATCGAACCCCTGCATAGCAAGCGCGACCACTAGACCAACGAATTATCTAAAAAATAGAGAATTAAATGGAGAAGCCACAGGAAACATTATATTTTTATAACATGGTCAAAAATATCTACGGAACCCTAAAATTATTCCCATAAGCCGTTTGACGACAGTTTTGATCCCGTAAACTGTTCATAAATACCCATAAAATACCTTCATTGTGTGCTATTAATCGTTAATTTATACCCTAACTTGAAAACAATGGTAATTTGATTTTCATTATTCGCTGTTCTGGCTTGACTGTATTGTTTCATAGTAATAAATAGGGCTATTGTTGTAAATACCTTCTCTTTAATGGACAGATAGTATTGTGACTGGAATGTGGATGAATCTTTTGTTTGCTATTGTGAAGTGTTCTATAGATTTCATGTTAATATAATATTTAAAAAAATTGGCCATCACGGGACGCTCGGCAGATGTGAAACGTCTATGTCAAAATCGCCTATCCAAATCGTCTATTCATAATTGATAAACAGTTTATAAAGCATTATGGAGTAAAATGAAGATTAAAATATTATTACGTCAGTATTTTCTTTTAACGATGTTTTTCGATTCAATCTGCATACGACCTTATACTACATCACTAATTGAGTAGCATGGAACTTTCGAAAACGGAAAATGTAGATCAATAATCGATCCAAAACAAAATTTATTCTAAGATGAAAAGGTTGATTTTAAGTGACATAGAGAAGGCATCACGCCATGATAGGGTCCATATTGGCTCACCTAAAGTTCTTTACCCGAAATTGTTCTTCCTAACGATTTGTAATCCGAATGATCACTCTTCCTAAAATTTTTCATCCTAAAGTTTTCATTCATACTATTTGTAGTGCTACCGACGATGTTCATAACACTCATGTTTCCGAAAATTGTAATTCATAATATCATTAGTGTAAATATATTTAAACTCCTACTGTTTTTTATCCTAACGCTTTTATTCCTAAACATAATTACCATAATATTTTCACTCATACAACTGTTTAGAATGATTAAAGGTCGTTTCACTGTTTTTTGTCTTGAAATGAAATAAATGAATGAAATTCAGGTCAGAGTGTCGTGTTGGGGGCACTATGAAAAAAATACTTAGAAAAATTTCGCGACCAATTTCGAGGTAGCGCTCGACGGCCGATGCCGCGGCACCGCTCGCTTCGCTCGCTCGACTCGCGCGTAGTTGGTCACAGTTCTAACCTAACCTAACCTATGGATATCTTTGCATAGTATATAATATATGGTCCCATTAAAATAGGTGGACAAATTTTAACACAGCGTTTAGTAAGCCTAACTAAAGACATCTAAACAAAAACAAAACACTAAATAAAGTGATTTTATTTTGACTATCCGGCACCCTAGAACAAACTCATCCTATAAAAGTAGGTATTTTAATGTCTTTTTCTTATATTTTTTTTACTATTGTCCTTATTTTAGCGGTCTGAATGATTTCTAAAATTTTGTCCACCTATTTTAATGGGACCTTTTATAATACTGATTATTATGAATAAAAAGTAATATAAACAAAAAAAATATGACTTTGAATAATAGTGTAAAAGATAGTTATGTTGAGAAAATATAGGAAAACAAATAATAGTGTAATGGATGTTTATTGCTACTCACATTATGAAGTTGAATGCTTCGGAATTAAAACATTAGAGACAGAGTAGTTAGGAATTGCGATTGTTAGGATGAAAAATGTTAGGAAGAACATTTTCGGATTTCCAATTATCGGAGTTGAAATTTTAGGTGAACTTTGGCGCACCCCGCCATGATAGGGTATGTCACCTTCCGTCGCGGCATATAATGTTTCTGTTATATAATTTGTTAAGACTTTTTCAATGACTGAGAATGAAATGAGTCGAACAGCCGCATCAAATACCCCCCCCCCCCGCTCTTGGACAGACAGGGAGTGTCGGACTTCTACTGACTAAAAACCAACCCTTGTTCCTTCTTTGCCCTTGTGCCGAGGCCACGTCATCTTCGATTATCCACAGGGAGGTGTTATTTGATGATTTCTCACCAACCAAAAAAAAAGGCATTCTGCCACACGTTCTAAACGAAGCCTGTGGTCATCAAATTTACACAATAGATCTACAATGCCTTCCACGTCCACTATATTAATGTGTTCAGGACTTTGTTTCTGCTCCCTCGATATTGCAGTGTATCCAGCATGTTTGCTAAGCTCCAGCGTTGATCACAGCTACGAAATTTTGTGTCTAAAACACAAAATTGTTACATCGGTCCACGGTAGTGCGACGACTAGGGAGTCTGAATAGCACCCTAAGGATGAAAGATGACCCGTCGGGGCTGCGGGTTGTTCGAAAGAGATACCGCGGCCTCAACACAAAGGGCTAAGAAGGGACATGGGTGGTTTTTAGTCATGCAGTAGAACTCTGACACTCTTTACCGCTCTGCCCAAAGCGAGAGGGGTTATTTGATGATTTCCCAACCTCCAAACAGAAGATAAAAGGATCTCCACAGTCACACACAGTGTTTCTAGTTATTTTTTTAACTAACATTAGGTACAAGCAGATGTTGGATTAAATGCAGTTGTGTTTGAGTAGGCAGAAACAACAGGACGCCACCTACTACGATCCTTACTGACAGAATGTATGAACGTGGCCTAGGGAAAAGGAGTATGCCTTTTGCCTCGTCATACGTTCATACAGTAGGTCATACACGTACGTTCGGTTCTGAGTACTACGAACCTGACCTTTCTGGAGAACTCCACCAATAAGATCAGTGTATGTCTTTCACGGGTGCCCCAACCGGAATTATTACGGCTTGCAAAAATATATTTTGTTAGTCTAGTTAGCCTTTCAATCATTCGCTCCACATCATCATCATGATCATTTCAGCCCAGAATCACCCACTTTTGGGTATAAGCCTTCCCTTTTTTCTGCCACGCCTTTCTGATCTGTGCATCCCTCATCCATCCGTTTCCCGCGCTCCTGAAAATATCGTCGACTCAACGCGCTTTTCGCTACTTACTTACTAGCATACTTTTTCCAATTAAAAAATAAAATTAACTACAGCAAACCAAAAACAATAAAAAAGACACCTTATCTTTCCGTTGAAACTCGCATAAATAAATCCCATTGTTTAATTCAAGCAATTACATTTAATTATCACTTGAAAACTAATTAAAAAGACAATGGGAAAGTTTTCAAAAAACTCTATCACCTGTATTATTTAAGCTACAGCAATATTGTGCTTCTAACAGGGCGACTTTTTCGGACTCTGAAAAATCTACTTGCGTTTGTCTTTAATTATGAATATTACATTCAGAGTTAAAATTTGTTTGTAAGTAGGGGATTATCTCCGGAACTAATAACCCAATCCAAAATAACCTTTCACTGACAGAAAGTTACACTATCTGTGGGTAAATATTATAATCATGTCGACTATCGTGCAAATTAGCTAAGCTATCACAATTTTTGTGGACGACGTAACGAGCCTGCACAAATGCTTATAGCAATCTGTTACATATTCGTGTAACTTGTCAAGGGTGTCAGGTGCGCTCTCTCTTTTCTGTGTCATTTTTCGTGCTAACAAACATAATCCATATACTTGTTACTTTAAAGATAAATCACTACAAATTATAAAACAAAGTCCTCCACCGCGCCTGTCTGTCTGTCTATTCTCGATAAACTTTAAAACAACTGCACCGACATTCATGCTTATAGCTAGTAAGTTAAATAAAGTGAATTACCCTTATATCAGGCTCTGCCAAATTTCATTAAAATCGCGTGAAAAGCTTACTGACAAATCAACTTACAGGCATACCGATTACCGAACTTACGCGCCCGTCGGGGCTGAAGGTTGCTCGCAAGAGATACCGCGGCCTCGACATAAAGGGCTTAGAAAGAAGGAACATGGGTGGTTTTTAGTTAGTAGAAGTCTGACACTCCCTTTCGCTCTGCCCAAGAGCGGGAGGAGTTATTTGATGATTTCCTACCCGCCAAAAAAAAGGCATCACGATTTATATTGAGTTTATATTTTAGGGATACTCACTCATAAACATACTCATTAAATTATTGAAATCTAATAAAATCTGCTTTTCAAAATTTCTCTATCCACAATCTCAGTACGAAAATATCCTTAGAATATGAAAACAAATATATCACCGGGCTGTTGTCGACATATGGGGTGACAGGGGCGAAAATAAACTGCCTGATGATATCAAGAGTCAGGTGGACGCGAAAAATATCCACGTTTATCCTTATTAGAAAGGTGTTGTCGAAGGCAAGGTGTGTTACTGTTGTTTGCTGAAAACTCATAGCATTTATTTCAATAGACCATAACAGGATAATCGAAAAAAAAAAACACAAAAAAGTGAAAAATAAACTTTACAAGAAAAATCAGTTTCCGAAGTCCGCCGACTTCAGAAACTGATTTTTCTTCTAAAGTTAATTTTTCACTTTTTTGTGTTTTTTTTTTTGAAGTCGGTTTTATTTTTTACCCGACTACGGCGAAGCCAAAAGGAAGGGTAATGGTTTTGGTAGTCTATGTATGTATGTATGTATGTTCCACCGTAGCGCCTAAACTACTAAACGGATTTTAATAAATTAGGTGTCAATAGATTCGTAAGAATAGCCCGGGTGACATAGGCTATATAAATTTTATAAATTCTTTTTATATGACGGAATTTAAATGTCAAAAACTTACCTAAAAAATATTAATTTGAGATAATCATAGCAAGTTTGGTATCAAATGAAAGGTCATGGCGAGCACATCACAAATATGTATTATATTATAGTTTAAGTAACACACAAAAATAAAATTCAAATAAAAAAAAATAAGTTCAAAAATCTAAAACCCGACTAATAACAAAGAAAATAATTCTTGTCTGATATTCTTCGTAGTCGCATGCCACCTTGCTAATAACAATTAGCAGCTGACTTCTGTATCAATGAATGAGAACACCATGAAGGAGCATCAGGTATCAGTGGCATGCGACTACGAAGAATAGCAGACAAGAATTTTATTATTTTCTTGTTTTCTACTTTTTTGTTAAAAAGTTTTAATTTTTTCACTTTTTAGAATGTATTTTCATATTTTTTTAGTGGTTCACATGTAAGTTCACATCTTCATGAGTGGTAAAGCGGTAGGGAGTGTCAGACTTCTACTGACTACTAACCACCCATGTTCCTTCTTAGCCCTTTGTGTCGAGGCCGCGGTACCTATCTCTTTCGAACAACCCGCAGCCCCGCCGGGACCCGCAGCCCCGCCGGGACCCGCAGCCCCGCCGGGACCCGCAGCCCCGCCGGGACCCGCAGCCCCGACAGGAAACCAGCATGCCTGACAGATATTTCTCGTCAGCATGTCAGGTCAAGTCTACGGGTGGCCTAAAACTCTGACACTGGGTTAGGCATTAACCACACGATAAAGAAGAAAGAATACCTTTTTTTTGGAGTGTGGAAAATCATCAAATGGCTCCTCCCGCTCTGGGCAGAGTGGTAGGGAGTGTCAAACTTCTTCTGACTAAAAACCACCCATGTTTCTTCTTAGCCCTTTGTGTCGAGGCCGCGGTATCTTTTTCGAACAACCCGCAGCCCAAACGGGAAGAAAGAATTACCCTTCTTCAGCAATCATTTAAGCAGAGTGTCAGTTGCCGGCTAACGCAAACACATGAGAGTTAAAATTATATCGAAGGGGTTTACTTTGAGGCTAATGGCTAGACGATCGATTGGACAGCTACAGGGCGCTGTCGGGTAGACACTGTTGTTTGTAGCTAAACTAGGGGTTGGGTTAATCGATTGCTAATGTGGTTTACGCTTAGCGATACCTGGAAACAAAATTATAGAAGGCCTAGGCAAAGTGACATTCAAACAGCGATAGGTAATAGAAACAAAGAAAGTATTTATTGGATGAGTCTAATAAATACTTTTTTTTCTTTCTTTCCTGTGTGAGCACAGGACAAAAGAAGTCGATAAAAAATTAGACATAAAAAAAGAGAACATAAAAGAAACACGTAAAGACTAATACATGCTCCATCATCTGCCTAGCCTTTTCCCAACTATGTTGGGGTCGGCTTCCAGTCTTACCGGGCTGAATAGGTACCAGTATTTTATATGGAGGGACTGCCTATCAGACCTCCACAACCCAGTTAATATTGGGTAATACGATACCCTTTGGTAAGACTGGTTGCCAGACTTTCAGGACACTGAGTACCTGTAACGACTGCCAAAGATCTATATATGACAGCCGGGACCAACAGCTTAACGTGCTTTCCGAGGCACGGAGAAAACTCGGTATGAAATGGGTGGTCACCCTTCCACAGACCAACCTAGGCAAGCGCGACTTAACCTAAGATTGACCCAAGTGGCAGTTATTATTAAGCCACGAGCTCCTCCACGAGTAAAAAATAATATAATACATCTAGAACTAAAATAAGTCCCGTATGATGCCAAAAGGCCTTTATCTCAGCATAGTGCTGTAACATTTTTGACAAATGTCACAGCGCTGGTATTCTGATAGAAGCAGTAAGTCTAGTGGTGTGACCATGGGAGTGCCAAGTCAATAGGTCTCCAGTTCGATTCTAAAACACTTTATCCAACTCAAATAACACTTGCTTTGGTGAGGGAAACCCACAGGTTCTGAAAGATAGAATGAAATAGAATGTTATAGGGATGTTTCCTGACTAAAAAAAATATGATTCTGTTTAGTCTAGCAGTTAGGTTATCGAAAACACACATAATTATTCAATACGTGTTTTGTTTTAACTTGGTGACAGTTTTTAGCCATGCATGGGCCTCGGATTGGTTTTAAATACCGTTAAGAAATATCTCTCAAGAATGTGTCTTAGAGGGTCTTTCGTCGTTTCGCACCACGAGCGGTTCGTACCGCGGTGTGAAACGCAGAAGAGCTCTTAAGAATGAGCTGTTTCGGACCGCGGTGTGAATCGACCATAGAAGAATTTGAATGGGTTCATTCGAAGCGCGAATGAAACAAAAAAGTTTTCTCAGTAATAATGCTTAAAGTACAGCCAGGCACAAAATAAAACAGCGATATAAGTTCTACGATATAAGGGTGTTACAAATTCGTAAAACCAGCGGGACTCAATAGGATGAAATAGAATGATACAGGGATGTTTCCTGACTAAAAAAAAATGATTCTGTTTAGTCTAGCAGTTAGGTTATCGAAAACACACGTATCCAATACGTGTTTTGTTTTACTTGGTGACAGTTTTAAGCCGTGCATGGGCCGTTAACCCTTAATTACTCGCGTGGGGTATATTTAACCCCATGGTGTATTTGAAGCGTCGTATCTCCGCCATTTTTAAAGCTACCTCCATGCCGTTCTTAGTAGCTGCCTAAATACCTCCCCCCGCCGCGAATCAGTCGCGAGCGCCGCTCTGTGTCGTGTGGTTGAGTCAGATCACGTTTGGGGTATATATTGCCCCACGCGAGTATTCATGCAACTTTTTTGGACGAGTTTCTCAGGTTCAGGATCCTAGCCCCACTTCCAGAGGTGGTCCATCGACAACTTATAGAAGGTGCCATATCTGTCCAAGGTCGAAGGATAAAAAAATAAGATTTATGTGTGCCAAATGCTACCAGCAAGTTTGTCACGACCATTCCACTATGATATGTGATTAATGTATTGATTAAAAAGTTCCTAAATTTAAAGTTTCGTATCTTTAAAAGTTTATAACAATGTTCATTAAGGATACTATTACAATCTAGAAGAATGTTGTCTTTTTCTAATTTTAATAATAAAAATAAAAGTATGTCAATGTTTTATTGTACCTTTAAAATTGGGGTTATATATTCCCCACGCGAGCGTAAGTGTAACTATATGGACGCGAGTAATTAAGGGTTAAGAAATATCTCTAAAGAATGTGTCTTAGATTCGAACTCAAGACCTATAACTTGTCCGTCCGTGCCACTAGACTATCACTGTTTTAAATTACATTGTAATCTCATAGGAAATCCCGCGACAACCACTCAATTACAAACTACCAAGGTGACATAATTACAGAAACTTCATGAACTATCTTAAATATTTCTCTTAACTCCTCCCCAGAGATAAAAAGACAGTCTACATTCATCTTTCCATTAGGTAAAGTTACACTTCGCTGTCAAATAAATATATTCTTAATTTATCAAAACCAACTCCAGATCTTTTGTCATTTTTTTTCTGCGACAAGAAGAGAACTTTCTGACTCATGACGTCATATACAAAAAATGGCGATGCTCGCAAATTTTTTGATAAATTAATTCGGAGGGAACGAAGGTGGAAATGAGATATTTATACGAAATGTGAAATAAAGATTTTCGTGGGAGTGTAAAAGTGGATTTTATTATGAGAATCCAATGTCATATTACTTACTTACTTATTAATCAACTCATGTCAGAAGGACGGAAGAAGAACGAAACTACGAGTGCAATACGTCATTCCGAAAGCCACCACGCCGAACCACACGCCACCAACAACGAACACTGCGAGCACGAAAGCACGCAGCGACGCAAACCGCACCAACGAATGCTCGAGACCCCGAATCACGGAACAACGAATGCACGCCGCAACGTGCAACCGCCGCCCCGCGACCCAATCCTAAAAACCCAATCATCATCGTCATCCTTGGATATTCCCACCTCTGTTGGCATTAGCGCCTGGAAGAGCTCGTGGCCAGTCGCGGCTAACTAGTAACACCAGCTTCAGGTTATGCTGAGCTTGCCTAGGCCGGTATGTGGATGGGTGACCACCCACTACATAACAAGTTTCCTCCATACATCGAAAAGAACGTTAGACCGTGGTCCCGGCTGTTATTTGTAGATCTTTGGCAGTCGTTACAAGTAGTCAGTAGCTTGAAAGTCTGACAACTAGTCGTACCAATTGGGTATCGTATTATCCAGTACTTGTACAGTATTTGTCGCAGTTGTTTTTATTATCTTTTATTTTATGTAAACTCAAACTTTTGTTTTTTCTTTTTGTACCTATTTTCATTTATTTTTTTAGTTGTAAGTTGTGTGTTTACTGTTTTTTTTTACCATATTTCTGCGACAATAAATATTTTTTCTTTTCTTTTCTTTCTTTCTTTCAGTCAGTCGCTCCATATAAAATTTAATTTTATTTCTATTTTTTGTTTTTACTAAATAAATACTGGTATTTAAGTCGGGTACACTGAAAGCCAATTCCATCATAATTGTTAAAAGGCTAGCAGATGATGATGACATGAGGCGACCGCGTGCGTATCATCATCATTTTCCTTATCCCAATTCATTTGAAAATGAAATTGACTGTTGATTGATTGACACATTGAGAATGATGCGATTGACATTTGATCACTTGACTGTTCATTCATTTCAGTGCAACATGTCTTCTTCTATACTTCCATGAAGCAACTGCATATGGGATCACCAAATTTCAATTACTGAATACAACGATACTCTTTGGTAAGTCTGTTTGTTAGACTTTTGGATCTGACTCCTCGGCGAGGTAAAAATGGACGGTCACGAAAACCTTACCAAGCTAAGGAACGCTGACCGAGGAAACTCAGCATGGCTAGTCAGCCAAAGACGCACCAACCAAGTCAAGTGCAGCTTAACCTAAAGACCGACCCTTGCGGTAACTATTTTGTTGCTCGAAGCCCCTTGTTTTACTTGTACCCATCAAACAATTTTGATTAGACCTAACATTATCTTTAGTTTAGCCTAGTTTGCGAAACTTTTTTATTTGTAAAAGCATCTGATTACATAGTTAACGTTGCCTGTAGCGGTTTGGAAGAACTAGTTTTGCAAACTCCAATTATTTTCTCTTACAATAATGAAATTTAAAATCAAGCTTTCAATCCCTGAAGGGCTAGGCAGAGGTACCTAATAGTACATATAAAACTATATGTATATGGTCCATCGGTATTTCAAGTTGTTTAAGTTCCATGTGTCACCTGATGGCATCATTCGGGCACAAATCCAGACTGACACAGCAGTGAGATTCAACTTATGAAATTTTGGAATTGGATAAACGTAAAACAAATTCCCTTCGTCTTCGCCAATATGTATGTTCCCCGACAATGGCCCAGAAAACAAAAAACGCTAACAAAAGCACAAAAAGAAAATCTAGCCAGAACAAAAAAAGGGTTAACGAGAAAAAATCTACACTTATTTAAAATAAAACAGAATGTACCAACAAGCCGATGTAACAAGGCTCTGCGGGCTAGATTCAATCTTTACGAAACATGTCGAATCTGTTCGGTTAGCAAACTGGGGCAAAATGACGGTGCCAAGTGTATACTAGAAAATGTAAGCAAAATTCTAGTGCCGAGTAAAAGTTTTCCGAAGAGAAAATCTACGTATATTACTAGAAAAGACTCTCTTATTTTATCAAGACTTTCAATATCGTCTGCTAATTTTGAAGAGCTCCTGGCTAAATAATGAAAGCCCCTTTGGTTGATCTTCAGGTTCAGCCGCGCTTATCTAGTTTGATCCGTGGATAGGTAACCGCCCATTATATTCCGAGTTTTCTCCGTGCCCCGGAAAGCTTGTTTAGTCGTTGGTCCCATGACATTCGTTAAAGGTAGTCAGAGAGTCGAAAGTCTTACAAGCAGTCTTAACAAGAGGTATCATAATATCATAAAGTCGACCCCGACTTAGTTGGTAAAAGGCTAAGCAGATGATGATGATACAAATTTTGGGGTACATAGGTAAGAATCACGTGCTGTTTCTAGAAAAATGTAGAACACTGTAGTGTTCAGATTAGTGAAGTAGTAGAGCGCTAATCGAAACACTACGTTGCTGATTTTTAAATAGGTACTTACTAAAGTGTCCCTCCGTTTGGACATTTTTTATTTTTTTTTTATTTTAGAAAACGTTGCCCCACACTAGGAATTTCTCCTGTATCGTGGGTGCGTTCACAAACATTTAAACTCACATACACAAATACCCAGACCCGAAACAACTATCTGTAGATCATACAAATATTTGTTCCGTGCGGGGATCGAACCCGCGACACGCAGCGCAGCAGTCCATTGCTTGAGCCACTGCGCCAACCGTGTCGTCTAAAATAAAGCTTGCCGCAGTCGACATTGCCGCAGTCGTTTAAAATAAAGCTTGATGCTTGATTTCGCGCGGCCTAGGACGCTCGGAGTCAGCATTGCTCAGGATACTTTGAATCAGCAACAGGATACAGCAGTTTGGATGAAGACAGTGTTGGACCTATTTAGAATAGGGTAGGTATTTCACACACTTTTTTTTCTTTTTTCACGTAAAAGATGAAGACGAAACAGTGCTTCGAAAAGTCGTGTCAAGTCGTGTGACGTCACAGATAAGTACGTTTTCTACCCGGAAAGTGACGTCACAAGCCCCCACTCATGATCTTTGACATGTTTTACTTTCGTCATTTTTTATTAATTTGATAAAACAAAAAACACGTATCCAATATATTTCGATAATCTAACAGACGGACTAATTCGATTTTTTTGGTGAAATACCCTATTGGTCAGATATGATGCCATGTAGACTGGCATAATAAAGAGGAAAGATTGATTATAACAACAATTTTTCTAACATTGTAAGTAAGTACCCTGTACATAAGTAGACTAACTACTAAATAACTTGAAACAAAATGGCGTCGTTCTGCGCAGGTTCTCTGTTTGATTTGTATGGGACGTCTAAAATTCGACTACTGCGCATGTTCAACTTATATGCCGCGTGGTTATACCCTGTTTTAAAATTAGCTCCTCAGTTTTGACAAACATGTGGTTGAATTGAAAATAAAAAAATCTCTAGTGGACGAACTTTTAGACGAAAATTTTACCAAAAAATACTCAGAAGCAGCTACAGTCTGAATTTGTGCCTGATTGTTGGCTTTAGGCTTACCACTATCACATAAAAATTAAACATACTGGCGATATACCCATATCGCCAGTACATATACAGATATTTGGCAGTCGTTACAGGTAGTCAGTGACCTGAAAGTCTGACAACCAGTCTTACCAAAGGGTGTCGTATTAATATTACCCAGTATTAACTGGATTGTGGAGGCCAGATATGCAGTCGCTCCATGTAAAATTCTGGTATTCAGCTGCATCCGGCTAGACTGGAAGCTGACCCCAACATAGTTGGGCATTGCTAGGCAGAATATGATGTGGGTCCACTATTAAGTATACCTCTGTCTAACCTTTCAGTGATTACAAGCGTGACATAATGTTATTTAAATCGAATGAACTAGTCGCAAAAAACGAACAATCTATTTCAACATTATCTCTGCTAACTATCTTCTTCACTTCCAACCCTTTGGCGACCATCTTTTATAATGTGCACGTTTATTTTTATTACGGTCGACTATCGGTTTGGTTAGTAAGGTTCCGTGCCAAGAAAATCCGTGGCTTTATGATCCACCTGTGTAGGCACAGTGCTGCCATTAATTCCGTTGCCAAATATGGTGGCAATCCTAGAGAAGCTCAGGTTTACTCAGAAATGCATTTAAAGAGATAGTGACTTTGATTTTCAAATAGATTTAATAAATGCAGGCAAAGATTTAGGATGACATCACATCTCGCTTGAAATTCCTAAAGGGCTATGTGACAGATGTACCTAATAGTGTGAGTGTACTATTAGGTACGGTCAGCATCAGAAGTATATTAACATTACTCAAAGTTTCGAAGCTGTTTTTTTTTAATAAAAACTTGTTTATAATTACTCGTTACTACATGTTATTGGAGTGTAAGGACTATTTTAACGAATTATCTTCTGAAACATTAAAAATAATATCTAGAGTCCTGTACATAAAAGAATTAAAATTCCGAAATGTTCAGCTACTTCTGATGCTGACCGTACAAACCCTTCTGAAATTGCAGTGTATGGGTATACACTCATGGAAAAAGGCTCGTCCCCCTTTTTTTTTTTTTGGTGGTTGGAAAATCATCGAATAACCCCCCCGCTCTTGGGCAGAGCGAAGGGGAGTGTCAGACTTCTACTAACTAAAAACCAAACACATGTTCCTTCTTCGCCCTTGTGTCGGAGCCGTGTTAACCTTTCGATAATCCACAGCCGTTTCCGTATGGTGTCGGACGCAAAGAATAGCACCATCCCATATCTTCCCGTGGTGTCGTAAGAGGCGACTAAGGGATGTACCAGAGAATGGGCAGTAGCGTTCTCTGTGCTTTTTGTATCGACCCTACTGCGATCGCCAACCCGCCTGCCAAGCGTGGCGATTATGGCAAACCCCCCCTAAGCAAAAATTACACTTAGGGGAGGCCTATGTCCAGCAATGGACGTCTTTCGGCTGAAATGATGATGATGATGATGAATCCACAGCCACGACAGGCCCACAGCCCCGACAGGCAAGGCTCGTCCCCTTACATGGGACTTATAACAGGCAAAATATGGGTGTACTTTAGGAGTGTGATACGTGACTTAAAAAAGTTTAACACCAAATATCACGTCCCCATAAGTTTATGAATACGAAATACTTAACAACAAATGCACGCTACCTCGAAAAACTGAACAAAGCATGCACGCCACCTCAAAAAATCTATTGGGCACAAATCTATTGGGCACAAATCTATTGGGCACAAATCTATTGGGCACAAAGCTATTGGGCACAAATCTATTGGGCACAAATCCAGACTCCGTGGCTGCTACTGAAAAATTTCAGATGGAAAAACTTAGTAACACGACGGCACGGTTGGCGCAGTGGCTGAGCGATTAGTCTGCTGCGCTGTGTGTCGCGGGTTCGATCCCCGCACGGAACAAATATTTGTATGCCCTACAGATAGTTGTTTCGGGTCTGGGTATTTGTGTATGTGAGTTTGAATGTTTGTGAATGCACCCACGATACAGGAGAAATTCCTAGTGTGGGGCAACGTTTTTTTAACAAAAAAAACATTTAGTCCGACCAGGGAATCGAACCCAAGAGCTTGTGCTTAGCAGTTGCGTTCGCAACTACTAGACGAACGAGGCCACTCTTTTCACTTCAATCTTTAAGGTTGCACAAGCCAGTCATTCTTCCATACAAATGTAGTATGGTGATTACTCCTCTGGTTGACGGTGTAGGTTCAAAATTAAAAATTGTATCAACTGGTCTTGTCATTATCTAGGTCTCTATAGAAAGCAGAATTGGAAAAAAAATATGGGTTTGGAAGTTATGAGCGTCGAAACTTTCATATTTTAGCACTAATTTTAACCATCTTTGGGCGTAAATAAGTTACGTATATGTACGAAAATGAAAAAAGCGAAACCATACAGACACAGATTAGTTATTAAAGAATTCAAATTATTTTATTTTGAACAGATACATTCAATGGATTTTTCATGGTATCCATACTACCAAATGTCTGCATAGAAACAATCGCGCGCCCGCTTTAGTTGTGTCTCTTTCGCTCTATGCATTTCGCTCGTGATGTCGGATGAAATAGCATGCATTTTAGCCCCGCCCACCAACTAGTTCGTGCCGTTGGCTTGTTTACCCTTAACGAGTCTTTTAACGAGTCAAATCCTAGGATTTGACTCGTTAAGTTTATCATATTGTCAAAAAAATATCGTATATCTGACATTAATATTGTTATCTCGTTTTTTTTTTCTTTTCTAGCCCGCTCTTTCCCACTCCTGAGCAAAGGCCTCCCTCCACTCCTTCCAATTTCTCGAACCCGTGCGTCCTCCTTTCAGTTCTGGTGGAACCTGTTGTCTCGTTTACTCATTCTTAAATCGTATCCATCATTGCGTGCGAAATGTACCACGGTCAGCTCACTGTCTCCATTTTCATTAGTTGTCCTTGATTTCTTATTGACTTTATCACATAAAAGCTCCTACATGTTTATAGCAGTCTGGTTCTTCACAGGCATAATTTACTTTGTACACAGAAATTTGTGATGGAAAAACCCAAAAATAATTTGTCCAATTTAGGAATCGAATCCAGGACCTCATGTTCATCTATCGCTCTTGCGACCACTAGACCAACGAGCCAGTCTAGACATAGGAATTTAAAATTTTAATCTGATTTCAATAGTGGTTGGTATAAAGTCCACTTATGAGCTTAGATCTCTTCTTGATCTGTATTTTATTTGTTTTTAAATCGTAACTATTAATCAATGCAATCTAAGGCCAGGTAAAAATAAAAATCAGCATACCAATTTTCAATTTTTTTATTAAACTCATATTTTTTTTACAAAGAAACTATTCACATGAAAATCATTACAATTACCTTGATATTAACAGTTGACAAATAGATCCGATAAAAGATGTCAGACATCAGTTTCTATCACTAATTAATTGCAATATTTACAAAATTATTTACATATTTACACTTGAAAAAAGTAAATTCGACAAAGACGATTATGATATTTCATAAAATTGTATAAACTAAGAATTAATACTAGCCAGAAAAGAAATAGAAAATAAAATCAATCAAAAACCTCAAGTCTTTTAGATTATGTGTTTACATGTTCCAACATTTCTGGTAACGCATTGTATGCTACCATGTTACCAAAACCCTTAGGTTCTTTTTTGGTTATTATTGCAACAATTTCTTCTTCTGGTGGCGGTGGTGGGAACTCTGCATTAGGATCCACGGCCGCCGATATATCATCTACACTAAGAACTACTTCTCTATTGTCAATTTCGATTCTGTTACGCTCTAAAGAACTATCTTCCATAATGCTGTACAGATTTTCTGACTTA
Organism: Diarsia dahlii; assembly: GCA_949775195.1. Lineage (NCBI taxonomy): Eukaryota > Metazoa > Arthropoda > Insecta > Lepidoptera > Noctuidae > Diarsia > Diarsia dahlii. The sequence goes on along the minus strand of OX459210.1, from coordinate 3,512,973 downwards.
CTTTTACTATACATTTGTCAAGAATTCATGTAAAATGGATCGTTTATATTAACGCCATCATTGACTGTGTTTCCCTTTTGGGACCACTGTTTTTGTTGATGTTTTATCCTATAAATAATTTCGTCGTGTATTACGCCGAAGCACATGGCTGTCAATGCTAAACCCATTAGCGTGTATGCAGAACAAAACCATAGGGTAGTAGATTTGATTGTGTAGTACCTAACACCATTTATTGTTGTATAAGTCATACCAGGAACAATATTACCGAAGCCAATAGTGCTTAACGCCATGAAACAGAAATAGAAACCATCTATGATACCCAAATTGTCTAATTTGAACAGAACTACTGCTCCGATAACTATATAAATAAATATTGCTGCTAGACATAGCAGTACGGGAGCTAGTATGCTTAAACCATGCATAGATAGTTTAGAGTCTGTATCTGGCCAACTAATTATATCATCTTTGGCGGTACTCGTTGTTGGCCTTTCTGATAGGGACAGATCTTTCTGACTGTCAGGTTTTAACACGTAACATTCTTCTGTAGGCGTTTTGCTAGTGTTTTGGCTGTTCAACATTTCTTCTTGTTGTCTTTTCAGCTTCATTCTTCGTTCTTTTTCTGCCATTCTTCGTTCATCGTAACAACAGTAGCCACAGTTTGAACAGAGGCAGCAACAAAGAGCTCGACTGAAGACACTTCGTGCCATCTTTGAGAGCAGGGAACCGATGCTCGATAGGTAGACTAGTGTTAGTGGTATACCAATCAAAGCGTAGATGATGGTAACACCTTTACCGAGAATTGTTCTTGGTGCGATGTTGCCGTAACCTGTGGAAAAAAAAGGAACTATTAATACTTGAATTCAAAGGCAACGAAAAATAGTGTTAAGTTTTTTTCAACACACTTGCTCATAAAGTGGCTATAATTTCACCGCAATTGGGCACATAATGACACCTATAATCAAACTGTGACTTTTTCACTACTATTATTCACTAGTGAGGTATAGGGTTTTTTTTTTAATTTTATTGGTTGAGTTGCTACATTCATAAAAAAGTTTCGATACAAAAAAGATCGTGTTCAATAGTAAAAATAAATTAATGTACTTAGTGCTTGCTCATTTCATGCAAATTCGAATTTAAATAGATAATTTCAACTTGTACGTTTTTATTAAATGAAATTTTCACTCAAATAATAATTATAACTTTTATTTTCTCTGTAATAAAGAAAACTTTTTCCTCATTTTATACATGGCTAAAACTTTATCGCGCTCATTCATTTAGTCTATGGCCGAACGCCATTGTTACACTGACAGTATGACCATTTTAATTTAAGTGTGAATTTCATGGTGGCGCCACTGGTCAAGAAAAAATGCATCGCTACGTCAAACTTAGTTAATTTATTTTAGTTCCGTTTTATCCCGCATGCACAGATAAGTTGGTCGAACTGTAGATGCGCGCGCATAGGAAAACCGATTAATTTTTCCCGCTATTGTGAAAAAAAATCAGCACTCGTTTTAACTGTTGAAGATGACTTTTTAGTATTATTTTCTTCGCAAGTGTGTTGAAAAACGTCGTATGAAACACGTGTGTATTGATGATTATTACCGTCCTCGGCTTTCTTAAGACCCTCACCTGACGGCTCGGTTCTCAATGGCGCCTCAGCGGTAATCACCAACGTTACACACTTGTACCATAATGTACTATTATTCAGGGTGTTGATTTTCATTGTTGTGGTCATATTATATTAGGAATACTTATAATGAGTGTCTTTACTTCAACTAATATTTAAACGGATGTAACTCAATGGCCTCTGTATTATTCAATGCATCCGTCAGCATAATCTTTTGAATCCTTCACTTAGTTTCATTTACAGAAAGCTTGTCTGACGGCTTAGTGAATGTTCCGTAGATACCCAGAATGCGAAAAGGAAATCGCAACTGTATATTTATTTACTAAAAGGTTGCTGATTCCGACACAACGTCAGTAGTTTTAAATTATTTCAAACAATGACAGTAATACAATGTAATGGTACAAAATAACAGTAGTGTTGCTAACACATTGTTCTGGCGATTCTCATTCTGCAGTAGGTAACCTAAAATTACTCCAACAATTTAAAAAAAACAGTGCGCAAAGGACTCACCTATCGTTGTTAAAACGGTGAGTGAGTAGAAAAACGCAAGCGCCAAATTCCATTCGTGCTCCTCATAATGGTTTGTGAGGTCGCTCCCAAATTCACCAAGCGCCATCTCTCTGTAACTGACGCCATATTGCGACGCCATTTCTGTAGTAACCCTTTGTACAAGCTCGTTTTGAAACTTCAGAATCTCTTGTGCAGCCAACCGTGTCCAATTTTCTCTATACAAAATATTTAGGGACACTGTTATCTCCCAAATATTTTCAACTGCCCTGCTTCTGGCGTCCCAAAAGTAATTTGCTGATAGAGTAAGGTTCCCATAATCATATTCCTCATCTGTCTTTTTGTGCGTACTATTTGTATCTTTATGGCTAAGTTTTTGTCTGTCTGGAAGAATTCTGGGTCTAGCAGGGACTTCTGCCCCGCCTTCTATTGCGAGAAAAATAAAGGATCCCAAAAATGTATAGGCTAAAAGTACGACGAATATAACAACGTTGGTGAGAGAACCGATAATGAATTGTTTTCTTCTATACTTAGTAGTTTTGAGGCAAAAACAGCAAACAACTTTTTGTCTTGATGTTTGTGCTCTTTTTCTGCTATTAGATACCATGGAGTCGGCATCTTGGCATCTGTCCAAAGGGATCCCCCCGTTTAGCGAGGGTTTTGCCAATGTGTACTGTTCGAATCGGCTGATTGCTTCTTTGTCCAACACTACTTGATCTATATCCATGTTGGTGTGTTCTAAATCCACGTTCTACCTTCGTGTGACGTCATTATACCGGTTCATCTGTAACAAGAAAGAAAATGCGTTTAGTATCAAGTATAAGGCAAAAGTACCTATTATCGAGGGTAAGATTAGGGGAGGAACAAAAAAATAAATTGTATATTCAAAAGTATCTTTTTCGTCCTTATTCGAGTACCTTTCTATCTCATCAAAATCGGCTTAGTTGGTTTAGCCTTGGAAAACTTCTAAACAGACAGAGAGATACAGTTTCGATTTTATGGCAGCTTCCATGAGAGAATATTGTTTCCATGTTGTTGGATTAGTGGTCGCAAGCGTGACTCTTATTCATGAGATCATGCAGGTTCGATTCCCAGTTCGAGTAAAGTATTATTGGATTTTTCCATCAGGGATTTCTCAGTAAATATAAATTAGTGCCTAGTTAATGGCAATAGGCATACCCTCTATGACATAGGACTAAAACATAACTGACAAAATATTGGTTCTATTAGGTACACCTCTGCCTATGCCTTCGGGTGACTGCTATGATGTTATGATATGATTCCATGTTTGTTGATCGTAAACAAAATTAATTGAACGTCAATCAATGTCGGCTGATGATTGGCGTGAACAGGTACTATCTACTGCCATCAAGGACTGCTTGTGTCAGCAAACATGGTTCGTTAGTTAGTTTAAATATACCGAAAATCATAATATTGATAATGTAAACACTTTGTATTTTATTGAACAACATTCATATTAGTCTAGGTAAAATACCTATAAAACGTATTTCCAACAAGCATCTCCAATAGTAGGTGACATATTTGTCTCAAACGAGACTTGCTTTAAAATTGGTAATTCTAAAACAACTAATATTCAGGGCAGGCAACGTAGGTACTTATCAAAAAATAATTTCTACCAAAATATCTTCAAAGATATCATCTGAAGAAAGGTATAGCATTTCTCTAGTATTCATTTGTTGGGAACTGTTTCTAAACTGTTTGTTTCCATTGGCAATCAAGACATTCACGATTCAAACGGAGAGCGTGGCCATACCATAAGATTGATCCGTTTGGGTTCTTATTACTAAGCCACGAGCTCCAATCTAAAATCTCGAGATTCAAAAACAACTCTAAACTACATAAATATAAATTTATTTACACGAATCTATTGCCACAACCCATAACTTTCCTATTTAATACTTCGAACCGCAATACGGGGCCATTTAAGCCAATAACTCCCTTACTTCTTAAGTGGGTAGTCATTTTTCAAAGTCTCTCAAAGGAGAGGGGGAATAGGTGACAAATGAAGAAGTATAGACTTAAGAGCATGATTAATGACCGCTCAATATCCCTCTATGTGGGTATCTCGAAACAACTTATCGGATGTATTACGATGGATTTTTGCAGGAAATTGGATTTATTGAATACGGTTTGTGTTTTATGTGTGTGTTTTTTTTTTTTATGTTGTGTACTAATGAATAATCTTACTAGAAATTGTAAACAGTTATGTCTTAGTTTGAGGTGACAACGTCTAATAAATGGATGAACGCCGGCTGCAGCACGAAAAAGGATGACTCATGACTCACGCGCAATGGTCCACCTTAAGGACTAAGTGCGGAAACCTGAAACCCCATACAGAAGAAGGATGACTCATTGTCCCGTTACGCTCATTGTACGCTTGTACCTCATCTGTCATCAATGTTTTCTTATGAACTTGAGACGTTAAACTCGGTTAAACTATCGTCCGTAAACCGACTTTACAGACAACCAAGTTTCTTACGTTATCCACATAGCATAGCATCTATAATGAGCCTTTAGCGTTACCACTGCTGGAATACTGGGCTCATCTCTATGAAGGGAATAGGTTGCTACGCAGGCAAAGTGTAGATTGGTAGATAACTTATCAAATTTTCAAATTAATGTTTTAAAATCCACATGACATGCGCTACAAAAGTTTTATCCATTACTACATCCATTATCCTATCAAAATGTTTTCTCAATACAAATCAATGAAAGGTGAATGGGCTTATTGGTACACCCCTTCAATAGCAATGAGATATACGTCGTTGGATAGCTCTTTTTAACTGTAACAATATTTATTATTACAGTTTTGTTGAAATGTTTGTCCGTTTTGAGTTATAGCTCAAAAACAAAGGTAAAAATGGATACCTATTAACGTTATAATATCTTAGTGTGTAAGCTAAAATAACATCAATGTCGTCGAATATTACGTAATTCGTAATTATCATAACAAAACATAACATCACGCCTGTAATTCCCGAAGGGTTAAGCAGAGGTGTAGGTGCCTAATAGTACACCCACTTTTCGTCAGTTATGTTTAAGTCCCATATCATAGGGTGCGAGCCTTTTGCCATCAACCAGGCACAAATCCAGGCTACTGAAATAAAACTACCAAGAAATTCTTGAGGAAAACCCCCGGAAAAATGTATGGAAGATGGTACACCTCTCCAATAGCAATGTCATATACATCGTTGGATATATATAGGTCTTTTTGAATGGAACAATACTGACTATGACAGCTTTGCCTAAATGTTTGTCCATTCTGAGTTATAGCTCAAAAACCAAAGTAGAAGTGATACCTTTTAATATTATAATATCTCAGTGTGTAATGGAAAATAACATAATTATGTAATTCGCAATTATCATAACATAACATACCATCTCGCCGGTAACCCCCGAAGGGTTAGGCAGAGGTGTACCTGATAGTATACCAGTTATGTTTAAGTTACAAGTAATAGGTGGCAAGCCTATTGCCATCAACTGTGTACAAATCCAGATTTCGTGGCTGCTAGATACTGAGAAATTCTTGAGGGAAAACCCAATAACACTGTCCGACCAGGGAACATGTATGGATTTATAGAAGCTGGTACACCCCTCCAATAGCTACGATATATACGTCGTTGGATAGGTATTTTTCAAGACGAGACGTCTCTCGTCACTGTCTGTCATAACGGTGTGACAAAGTAAGAGAGAGAAAGCGTCGGCTATATGTTCTCTCTCTATCTCTCACTCTTTCTTTCTTTCACTTTCTCTTAATTATCTTGTATACAAGGTGACATTATTATGGGGGGGGGGGGGGGCGTTTTTGGAACTTAAACATAACTTGGGTATACTATCAGGTACACCTCTGCCTAACCCTTCGGGGGTTACCGGCGAGATGGTATGTTATGTTATGATAATTGCGAATTACATAATTATGTTATTTTCCATTACACACTGAGATATTATAATATTAAAAGGTATCACTTCTACTTTGGTTTTTGAGCTATAACTCAGAATGGACAAACATTTAGGCAAAGCTGTCATAGTCAGTATTGTTCCATTCAAAAAGACCTATCCAACGATGTATATGACATTGCTATTGGAGAGGTGTACCATCTTCCATACATTTTTCCGGGGGTTTTCCTCAAGAATTTCTTGGTAGTTTTATTTCAGTAGCCTGGATTTGTGCCTGGTTGATGGCAAAAGGCTCGCACCCTATGATATGGGACTTAAACATAACTGACGAAAAGTGGGTGTACTATTAGGCACCTACACCTCTGCTTAACCCTTCGGGAATTACAGGCGTGATGTTATGTTTCGTTATGATAATTACGAATTACGTAATATTCAACGACATTGATGTTATTTTAGTTTACACACCAAGATATATTATAACGTTAATAGGTATCCATTTTTACCTTGGTTTTTGAGCTATAACTCAAAACGGACAAACATTTCAACAAAACTGTAATATTAAATATTGTTACAGTTAAAAAGAGCTATCCAACGATGTATATCTCATTGTTATTGGACGGGTGTACCAGCTTTCATACATTTTCGCCCATTCTCTTTTAAGTGTTTGTAATTTCAACATTACAGTTTCTACTTATAGTTTTACCTAGCCTATTTTTTTGTCTTTCAGATTGTTTGTCCGGTTAATCTTCGAAAGGCTGGACCAAATTTTACAAATAGTTGAAATTATAAGAAGTAACTTAGATAACTTTTATTAAAAAAAGTTAAAACTCTTGTTATTGTTAACAAAGCAATATTTTCATAATAATTTCACACTCGTACGTGTGAAATTCGGTCGTGGGCAACAGCTAGTCTTATAATAATAAAGAAACTCTCCCTTACAAGGCTCAACAACAAAGATGTGGACATCCCCATAATAGACCTATCGCCTTCAAAATAACGACGGATTTTGCTGACATCGTAAGAATGCGCGTCAAGAGAGACCTCAGAATTGAACCGTCAGTCGCCGTCGTAAACAATTTTTATGTTAATACTATTAATGTTGACATTTTTATTAAGTTAGTTAGTAGAGAGCAGTGGTGGCCCAGTGGGTGGCGGCCCCGACTTACGAACAGTAAGTCGTGGGTCGATTCCAGGCAGGCGTATTACTTTGTGTAATTTATTTTCAAATGGGAACAGTATAGGCTGATGATGATGTGTTAGTAATTTTTTGTTTAATTTTGTATGTTTGTTTGTTCTTTTGGAGTCTTATAAATATTCTTAGAATAAAATTTGAATTTAGAAATCGTGGATTATAAAGACAAACAAAAAGCTTTTAATAGTCCAATATTAATATTGGAAAACATTTTAAAAGGCAAAATCTGTTTAGAAAATAATATAAAAATCATAGTCTTTCTTTCAAATCTGAAAGGTAGAGTAACTTTTTCACTTACAGATCGGTCGGGGTACGAAAATCTTTTGAAAACTTTCGGCTTCCATTTTTAGAGAATGGTAAACTTTTTGGCGGAGCAATTGTTTTTTGTTATTACATTTTTTATTTTAGGCTTTAGAGGTTAAGATTCAAGTTAATCTTCTTTTTTTATTTACTTTGTTTTTTTTTTTACTTTATTATTTGTAATTCGGTAGTGATTTAACATGGTGAAACTATAAGGGTTCCATGTTAACTACGGAACCCTAAAAAGTTAGATCCAGGTTTGTAATTGAAATCATCATCATCATCATCATCATCATCATCATCATCATCCACAACCCGAATTCACCCACTGCTGGGTATAGGCCTCTCTTCTCTGGTGCCAATCGTCACGTTCTTGTGCCAGTCTCATCCAGGTTTTTCCCTCGATGGCAACTATATCGTCTGCCCATCTCTACATTTCTTTTCCCCGTTCTTGGACGCCATTTTGGTGACAGCCTTACTCCACCTGCCATCTCTACGCCTTGCCAGGTGTCCTGCCCAACCCCATTTGAGTTCCATAACGCGCTTTCCAATATCGGTGACCATTGTACGTCTTCGGATGTCGATGTTTGAAACTCGATCTATCAGTTTTATGCCTAGCATAAAACGCTCCATGGCTCTCTGTGCAACTCTTAGTCTGTACACAGCTTCCTGTGTGAGCGTCCATGTTTCAGCACCGTAAGTCATTGTGGGCAGAACACACTGGTTATAGAGGCGGGACTTTAGACACAGCGGAATTTTGGCTGAGTTCAGAATGTCGTCCAATTTACTGAACGCGGCCCACCCAAGCTGTATTCTACGAGATATCTCCCTTTGTTGATGCTCTTTGCCAAATGAAAGAACATGACCAAGATAGATATACTGGTCAACCATCTCCAACTCTTCATTTCCAACTTTGACAGAAGGATTTGCAAAGGTGTTGATGTTTGTCAAAATCTTCGTCTTGGCCATGTTCATCCTAAGAACTACTTTAAAAGAAGCATCGTACAGAAGCATCGTACAGGTAATTAAAATAGGTAAGTATAATTAATTAAGTTTTATCAAAACCAGTCCGAAAATACTTGTGCAAGTAATAAATCGTAAAGTTTTAGTTCACAAACAGACGTTTATCATTGTGTAACTTGGTTATTATAACGTTAAGGTTTCGTTTGTCTAGCGAGCGCAAGCAACATAAGTACGATTCCCGGGTCGGGCAAAGTGTTATTAGTATTTCCATCAGGATAACTCAGAAGCCACCATAGTGTCTCTATTTGTGCTCAGTTGATGGTTATACTCTTGCATTTCATGGAATTTAAACATAACTGACGAAATGTGGGCGTACTATTAGGTAAACTTCTAGGTGAAATATCTAAAATTTGATATTCTAGTAGCAAAAGTTTTTATTTTTGAAGATTTTTGTATTTGTCTACAAAAAAAGTGTATGACAACATTTCCACGTCTTCTTTTATATAAAAAGACTGATACAGTCCCTCTTCATGTATTGTATATGCATCCATCTACCGAAATGGTAAGGACCAGACCAGTGGAATGGTAACCTAGAATATAAATCGTTTATAAATGTCAAATTCTTTAAACAAAGAAGCCTGCCCATGTAACCGTGGAGAAAAACCAAAAAATATAAATAATAAAACATTCGATATTTTCTATCTCCATATATTTGATCCGAAGGTAAACGTATGCACATAATTCACATAAGTTTCAAACGTTTCTCTACAGATAGATGAAACCTACAAGTTTTTGTTTATAATAAATTCGCTTTCAGGCCACGTACGTTACATTGGACGAGGGATGTAAGGCGGTGGTCATAGTGTCTTAAGCGGTGACTAGCGGACTGGTAGCAAGCGCGACAAAATGACCATAGTACGATCAGCAACAGAAGTCATCATTATCATCAGCCATAAGACGTCCACTGCTGCACAAAGATCTCCCCTATAGAACGCCATAATTAGCGGTAACCTGCCAATTGCATCCACCGAGGATTAATAGTCCTGTAAATTAAATTATTAAAATTCCGAAATGTTACACTACTTCTGTTGCTGACCGCACATCGCGAGCTGTTGTTGCAGGCAGTACTCTCATGGTAAATTAATAGATGCTCACACGCTGGCAAGGTCATTCATGCATAATTATTATCGAAAATACGTCAAATGTTACATCCTAGCACTGGAAACATTTCGCCTTACACTACATGAAATGATATTCAGAAGGAGTTTCTGCGTAATTATCAGCCACTCAGATCAATCTTCGGGTTAAGCCGTGCTTGACTAGGCTAGTCTGTGGATGATTGACCACTCATGACATTCCGGATTTCCTCTGTGTCTGCTGTTGCTTCCAGCTATCATTTAAATTATTATATATCTTTGACAGTCATTACAGGTAGTCAGCCAGAAAGTCTGACAACCAGTTCTACCAAGGGATATCATAATTATTACCCAATACGATGTGGGATTTGGAGGTCAAATATTTAACTGCATCCAAGCAGACCATGCCATGACATGCTATGATTCCATGCATGACTTATCCGCCTTGGTGACCGCTAAGTTTCTCACCCTGTGCAAGGCCTATTTGTTGCGTGAATTGGAACGGTTTGGCAAATAAAACGTGGATGTGTGAGTAAGATGGATTGTACTTCAAAGTTCTGTGGGCGGTAGTGTTTGTTTGTGACGTCACAAATTCATGACCACGACGGAGATATTAAACTTTTACCAAGTATCAAAAGCATTAAATTTCTTCTTCTTAGCGTGTTGATGACAATTTAAATTAGTCGGCCCAAAATTGTCGACAAGTTTGGCACTTTCAGTAGCCTATAGCAGCTTCTGTGATGTGCAAATAACAAGACAAGCAGGACACGTAATCAAGTGACCCATAGTTTGTGGAGTAACACCACATTTATACTCCAGGGCAGAGTCATCTATCAAAAGCACACTGACCCTAGCACGAGCACGCGGTGTAAATGTAATTTAAATACAACAGCAGAAGTGCTTGCAACAACTAGACCAAAGAGACATCGTGTAAATTTATATTAAGATCAAAAAGATTGTTTTTCCTGTTTCACCCAACGATAGTCATAATATACCTACAAACATAAATATTTAAATAATATGTGCACCCTCAAGGTGTTTCGCAAATTCACACCTTATAACAAAAGCTAAAATATTTACATATCGACGGGCTCTTTCCACACCGCGCACCGTATGGAAAAATATCACACCGTATGAAAATATCGCATCGATGGAGAATACGGAAAATATAGGTATTTTCATGTAGTGGTATGATTAGGGGAGGATTTATTTATGGTGTTGCAGGGGTAGGTAAGTTTAGGAGATAGGAGAAAATAGGATGAGTAAAGTAGCATTAAGTTAAGAACATTAATGGTTAATTGAAACAACAACACACAACAATAACCTACGATGCCGATACATGGACGCTCACAAAGGAGACTGTCCAAGTGTCCACCGAGTACGAGAGCCTAATCTATTTAAGTCGCGAGTAAACAGGCTTCTTCTGGGTAAGCTCGTCCCATCGTCGACCTTATCTCTGTCCTTAGGGCAAGATTGAAGTCAAGAGCAAGCCCATTTATAATAATAAAAAAAGGGCCATGAAGCGAGCCATGCTGGGCATACGGTATGCCCAGCATGGCTCGCTTCATGGCCCTTTTTTTCATGGATCTAAGAGGGGTATGCCGCATACCCCTCTTAGATCGAGTGCGTAACACTAAAAACCGCCATCGCAAAGTCTTTAACTTCGGGGACTGGGCGGTGCACCTTAAGTGAACCTAGCCAGGGTATTTGGCTAAACGCAGAGATGGCTGATGGAGTAAGACTTTGACTGAGTAGTGGCCAAGGCAAGGCCAAAGAAACCGGGTCTGGCACTGCCTCTACGGCTGCGGAGAAGCTCAAGAGGCGTTCATCATCATCATCATCATTTCAGCCGAAAGACGTCCACTGCTGGACATAGGCCTCCCCTAAGTATCATTTTTGCTTAGGGGGGGTTTGCCATAATCGCCACGCTTGGCAGGCGGGTTGGCGATCGCAGTACGGTCGATACAAAAAGCACAGAGAACGCTGCTGCCCATTCTCTGGTACATCCCTTAGTCGCCTCTTACGACACCCACGGGAAGATATGGGATGGTGCTATTCTTTGCGTCCGACACCATACGGAACATCCGACACCATACGGAACAAGAGGCGTTAATATAATAATATTACCTTTGTAGAAACTGTTTTTTGAAGTCATTTGGGGTTGAAACTCTGAAGTTAACGCTACCACTCCGATAAAGAAATCGTTACCTTTAACACTATCTGTATATTGTTGTGAATGTTTATTAAAATATTAATGACGTCTTTAACGTTCAGTCTGTAAAAAAATCTGAAAGTTTCACCCTATGATATGTACGAGCAACATGAACATAATAAAACTTTTTTTCATTTAGGTACATGTAAAAACAAAAAAGAAATACAATGTGAAACTTCCAAAACTATAACTATTAAAACAACCGTTCAAACCGAACGGAAACTTCGAATCTCCAAATTGACAATAAAGATTTAACAGTGCGCAGGTGTAAAACTAGTTAAAACTGGTTTAAACTGGTGAAAACCTGTGAAATCCAGCGCGAACTGGTGTTTTAATGGCTGGCCGCGAGTGTGCAGTCAATTGTAGGCTGGGGACAATAAATGTGTGGCTCATTAAAGGCCAATATAGGCTAACGACATGTTGGCACGGAAGCTTGTAAGCAGCCTATGGACTTGGTTGCTGAAGTTGGTGATTTTATAGTTTTAAAATAATCTATAGATCTTTGACAGTCGTTAAGGATAGACAGAAACGGAAAATTTTGAGAACCAGTCAAACCAGAAATGAAATGATTTTTTGAATTGCTAGAAACCGTTGTACCTATATACAAACAAGCTGAACAGAAATTCTATACAAGGCGATGGATGCCGTGACATAATTATAGAAAATAAAAAAAATAAATAAAAAATCTATAAAACACACAAGAATAAATCACCGACTATAACAGAAGACCGTTGTATTTTGCTTTTGCTTTGCTTATTTAATAATAATCTTAATAAAAAAAGAAAGAGATCGCAAACATTTTCAACACCAAAAAGGTCGCTTGCAACTTAGATATTTTTGTCACAAAAAAATCCTTGATATGTTGATATTGCGTCTCGTGTTGTTTCCTTTCTACTCCTGTCGAAATCTTGAGAAGGGTCCCGCTTATTAGGTTATTTACTATAGAAGCTTTTGCTAGTAATAAGTGGTAAATGGTATCAGCGCAGCTGGTAAATAAAATATTTCTATTTGTTTAGGAATATGTGGATTTACTGGGTTTTTGGTTTGTTTTCGATTTGTGGTCGTATTTTAGTTAAAAAGTTGATGTTATGTAAAGATCTCTTATAATTTCATAAACCTTTTTTATTTAGACTGTATTTATTTATTTAGAATACAAGTTTTTCACGCGAATAGGATAGAAAGTTCCCCCACCAAAAACTTTTAAAGCATGTAGTAGTTAGTAGGTAGTCTGTAGGTTCTTTGAAATAACATAACATTTTCGTGAATTTTTAACAGTAGTCAAATAGCCACTTGCGCCTCCTAGGTATCCTGATCATTGAATCTTGTTTGCTTAAAATTAGAAGGCATTATTTGAGTTAAGTTTGCACGGCAATCAATCAAGCAGTACACAAACATGAGCTTGATGTATCCCTGTGGGGTCCATATTGGCTCACCTAAAGTTCTTTACCCGAAATTGTTCTTCCTAACGATTTGTAATCCGAATGATCACTCTTCCTAAAAGTTTTTATCCTAAAGTTTTCATTCATACTATTTGTAGTGCTACCGACGATGTTCTTATCACTCATCTTTCCGAAAAGTGTAATTCATAATATCATTAGTGTAAATATATTTAAACTCCTACTGTTTTTTATCCTAACGCTTTTATTCCTAATCATAATTACCATAATATTTTCACTCATACAACTGTTTAGAATGATTATAGGTCGTTTCACTGATTTTTGTCTTGAAATGAAATAAATGAATGAAATTCAGGTCAGAGTGTCGTCATGGAGGCACTATGAAAAAAATACTTAGAAAAATTTCGCGACCAATTTCGAGGTAGCGTAGTTGGTCACAGTTCTAACCTAACCTAACCTATGGATATCTTTGCATAGTATATAAGGTCCCTTTAAAATAGGTGGACAAATTTTAACCCAGCGTTTAGTAAGCCTAACTAAAGACATATAAACAAAAAAAAAACACTATAAAAAGAGATTTTATTTTGACTTAAAATAATAAATTGCCGGCACTCTAGAACAAACTCATCCTATAAAAGTAGGTATTTTAATGTCTTTTTCTTATATTTTTTTTTACTATTGTCCTTATTTTAGCGGTCTGAATGATTTCTAAAATTTTGTCCACCTATTTTAATGGGACCTTTTATAATACTGATTATTATGAATAAAAAGTAATATAAACAAAAAAGATATGACTTTGAATAATAGTGTAATAGATGTTTATTGCTACTGACATTATAAAGTTGAATGCTTCGGAATTAAAACATTAGAGACAGAGTAGTTAGGAATTGCGATTGTTAGGATGAAAAATGTTAGGAAGAACATTTTCGGATTTCCAATTATCGGAGTTGAAATTTTAGGTGAACTTTGGCGCACCCATCCATGTGTGTACATACTATGGGACGGCCAAGCGTGAAGATTGCGTTATCTCATTTTTTTTTACGACGACTACAGCTACAGAGAGCTGTAGCTTCTTAAAGGTCAAATCTTGCAAGGGATTTTTTAAACAGTTATCAATAAATATTTAATTCAGTCTTTCTATTTGAAATAAGTTGAAAACACAATCATTGTGTTTGACAGCTCATCGATTAACTAACTTTACTGACAGCGACACGTTAATGTTATTATTTATAGAATTTTAGAAATAAAGTTCATTTTAAAAGTTATTTCCAGTCATGAGCTCCTCATGTAAGGATGTAAACTAAGTCACAGGTATAAATAATGTCTCATACTGCGGTACTCGGACGTCTTTAATAATGGGTGCTAATTAAACCGGCTTCATTTTAATAGCAGTGGTGGCCCAGTGGTGGCGGCCCCGACTTACGAACAGTGAGTCGTGGGTTCGAACCCCGTCAGGCATATTACTTTGTGTAATTTATTTCATCACCACTGTTCTCAAAACGGTGAAGGAAAACATCGTGAGGAAACCGGCATATCTTAGAACCAAAAAATTCGAAGATATGTGACATCTACCAATCCGCACTGGGCCCGCGTGGTAGATTATAGCCCATCCCTCTCCTAGAGAGGAGGCCTGAGTCCCTGCAGTGGGAATATTATAGGCTGATGATGACTGCGGTACTCGGACGTCTTTAATAATGGGTGCTAATTAAACCGGCTTCTTTTTAATAGCATTATTTGCATCTAAAAATCTACATTGCCTTCTAAATTACTAAGTCAGCCACAATTACCGAGCATCTAAATAATACTATCTTGGCCACAAGTTATCTTTTCTGAAGCCACTCTAAATACCTACATCTCAGCATCGTGGTTATTTTGTAGCACCTAAATTTGTAACATGGATTCAAACAGTAAACTTCTAAAATATTAAAATACGGCATCAAAAAAGTATTTTAATAGCTTCTAATTTATTAACTCAGTACGTTTAAATTGTAACTCATGCCACATTAACTGAGCATCAAAATTTAACTAAAATTGTCATCAAATATTATATTATAGCCAGTAATAGTACGTAGAAACTACTGTCGTGTCATCGAAAAGCTTATATATAGAAGTTCAGAGTATTTAGTGACCTAAATATCGAAGTTTAGAGTATCGAATGTCCTAAAGATCGATATTTTACATTTCTGCAAGCAACTCAGAAGTAGCGCTCGCCGGCCGCTGCCGCGGCACCGCTCGCTTCGCTCGCTCGGCTCGCGCGCGTTTGGTCACAATTTTAACCTAACCTAACTTATTTCCCTCAGTTTACAATGACGAATCATACAATCTGCCTGTGACTAGTCAATTATACAATGGTAAAAGCATTTCTGAAAGTGTATAACTCGTCAGTACATGAATCGAATGGCACTCTCTGATTGGTGCAAATGGCCGGTCGCTGTCGTCTCGCGCGCTCGCGCCTAATCTTGCTGTTGCTATTTTCATGATATAAGAATGTGATGTATTATTTTACATGCTAAGTTATAATAAATTATGTTGCGTATGGTCGCTTTAATTATATTTTTTTGAGGGCCTTGTATTGAAGCTGTAAAATGTAAAATGGTGCTGAGATATAAATTCCGTGGCTGAGTTAGTAAATTAGGTGCCTATGTATAAATAACAAGGACAAGTTAATAATAATTGTTGATCTTCACTTGATGCTTTCTATAGAATATTTAGTGGGCGTTGTAAAAAAGGCAAATTAGAATATTAGAGGCTATATCATTTTCCCGTGGCTTAGTTACAAAATTAGAAGTTTGATCACGTGGTCAATTAAAAAAACTGTGGCTCGGTTTATTATTTCTCTTTAATAGTTACTTAAGCTTTTACTTAGTAAAGGTTTAACATACTTTTGTATGACAAAACTGTCAAAACCTTTACTAAGTAATGGCCTAAGTAATCATTAAATATATCTGAGTACCACAGTTAGATCTCCTACCACCTAGATACTATATTCGTACTAACAAAACCCAACGTAAATTAATTTCAACACAACACATGGGTATATTCCTGTTGTATAACTGACAAATATCTTACATTAGCCGTTCTACTGAGTGATCATCTTTTTGCCAACAAAAGGGATCCACTTAGGGACACATTTGGGTCTCCTTTGTGAACCGATGTTAGGTTTAAAGCTCTTGTAGCAAACGTTCGTCAACTTTGGTCGTAGAAACAACGCCCAGCATTATTTGACCCCTCTACTTACGCCACTAGTCCTGTTCTTGTTTAAATGAGGGATCAGATAATGCTAGTCACGGACCGTACTGTGTTTGTTGTATCATTTGGTACTAGATGACGTGGCCTCGGCACAAGGGCAAAGAAGGAACATGGGTTCGGTTTTTAGTCAGTAGAAGTCTGACACTCCCCTTCGCTCTGCCCAAGAGCGGTCATTCGATGATTTTCCACCCACCAAAAAAAAAAAAAAAAAAAAAGGGTGTGGTTTTCCCGTCGGGACTGTGGGTTGTTCGAAAGAGAAACCGCGGCCTTGACACAGAGGGCTAAGAAGGAACATGGTGGTTTTTAGTCAGTAGAAGTCCAGAGCGGGAGGTGTCATTTTGATGATTTCTTACCCTCAAAAAAAAAAAAAGGCCTTGAACGGTGCAAACAAGACGTGCGTCTGTCAACTGTTTCCATTGCGCAGTAGCGATTAAAATTCCGATGAAAAAAATTTTAGAAGGATGTTTTGAATAGTTTCGATCCAGTAGGTACTTCAAAATCAGACCCACAAAAAAACTCTACTAAATTACATAAAAGGCAGGCAACCCAGGTTTCTCACTAAATTAATATCAGTTAGCTCCCAAGCGTCGCGTCGCCCGCCATTTATCATACGCGTGCAGTATTACATTTCATCTAATTTTATGCTAATTATACGAATTCGCATAAACCTGTAAGCTTCATTTAGCAAGTCGGAGATTTTTCGAAGTCGTGATATGCGAGTTCGTATAAATTTTGGGTAATTTTGACAAGGGTCTTTGTCGTATGGTTTTTTGAAGAGTAGCTTTCGAAATCGTAAGAATTTAGAAGATTCTTGTTTTTAGAAGCCGGCTAAAAATCTGTTTATGATGTTTTTTTTTAAGTTTTTTCTACGGGTGCTGGTCCAGCCTCACCGTCTCTTGTTTGGAATGTATGGGAAGACATGTTTTTCGTCTGTATCTACGATTTTTCTAGGAATTTATTTAATTAGTTCCTCCTGACTACGGAACCATTCATTGTGCATGTCCCAGCATTGATATGATTCATCATCATCATTTCAGCTGAAAGATAAACATAACTAGATATAAGCCACTAACAAGTCGTGTTACCACATTGACCGATCCCTTGCGTCGCAAATTTTTACTGCTATTAAAAGAAAATACCAATTTATTTTTCTACCAATTTCCCCAACATCTACTATCATTATTTTCCGTCTCAGCAAGCTAAAGGAACTCGATTCTAATCACCTAAACATGAACATTTTGAGACCAAAAAGCAAACAAAGCGAGAGCCCCAATCTCCGATCTCCCATTTTGCAAATGGCGGACAAAATGGCGGTAACAGGAATCCGGAAACGCGGCCATTGTATTGAAACGAAAATATATCGAGAATGATTGATGGATCAACAAATGGACTGTGGTTAATTATACGTAATTCGTTCAAATGGAGTCTTTGTGCGAAAATGGTGGTCGTATATCATAGTCGGACAATACGGCATATGGATGGAGGTAGCCTTTCATATGAAATATTGTGTTTACTTACTTTAATCATTATGAAGGGCAATCAAGGGTAATGCCTACGTAAATATTTAACAAGCCTAAGGTATGTTCGGATGGAAAAGAAACTTGCACTGGAGATTACATACACAGGATTTATATAATAAGTGAAACGACATACAAATGGCGAACCAAATAGCAGGAAGTGTCAAAATCAAAATAACAGATGTCACTGCATTGACAGTGACGTTACTGGTTGCGTTTCGAAACTTGATACTTATAACTTTAAAATAAGTAAGTAAGTAGTAGTAACACAATATCAACGAGGTAGTCTCAAATGGTAATAAAATAACAATGAAACACAGTCTATCAATCTTCAAAACAATACCTTTCTCAGACTATATAATTGTGGAAATGAAGCTGCAACCATGATTAAGTAACACCAAAGCTAAGCTTACTTAGCTTGCTCAGAGTAACTCGTAAACCGCTTGGGGACCATCGTAAAAGCAAGTCCTTATAGCTATTAAGTAAACTGTTATACCTTGGTGTACCTAAATTATATTGTTACACCCGTACTAGGACAACATCGTTAAATCGCCAGAGTGTAAGTTGTTCTAAAATGTTTGCTTTCTTAGGGGTTTTTTAAGAAAAAATATAATACGCAGTGGCCAATTTGTGAGTGTACAACTTTTCTTTTGCCACTAGGGTCATATTTTATAGACGGATTTTGATGTTGTTTGCTATTCATTATTTTTTGCTATGTGCGGCGTAATCGAAGAACCATCATTGGCCATTTTTAGGGTTCCGTACCTCAAAAGGAAAAAACGGAACCCATAAAGGATCACTCGTGAGTATGTCTGTCTGTCTGTCACAGCAAATTGCTTTTGCGTTGACAAAACATCTATTAGAACTTTGTTTATTTGTTCACCATATTTTGATCGCCAGAAAACATACTTCCACCTAAACCTTGTACGATTTCTCTCTTGTATTAAATTTCTCTCTTGTATTCATGATTTGTGGCTCCGTTAAATAATACACAGGAAGATATTCTGTACGGATATCTAGACCAAGAACCACAGTAACTGTCAAGCCATTTGTTTTATTGATATTTATTGAATCTCACTGATTAATACGTAGTACAGTCTGTGCCCATTATTGCCCTGACCCCTTACTATTAACTAACAAACCACCATTCAAAGTCTTGTTTCAACTTATTTTAGAAATACGAAACATTTCAAAAGAGACAGCCACAAATGTCGAAGTCTTACTTGAAAACCACAAAAACTTGAGAACCACACGTTTATCATATTTATCTGTCTTAATTCCTCGTAAAATAATTCCTTTTTGGACTTCATAACCATCTCATACATAGCTCACACATGTACTAAACTCGAACTCAAAAGGTCTATCAAAAGGCAAATTTTCTTAGAAACTTTGTCAAACGTAGAAAATTTGCGGTATCCTAGTCTAACGGTCAAAGTACCTAAACTTGAAAACTGTTGGAGTTGATGCGACGTTACGATTTTACTAACTTTTAGGATATCTACGGTTTGTGTTAGTTTTAGGGCTAGGAAATGTGGGTTTGAACATCCTGGTAGATTGATACTTATTCAGTATCTAAATGAGATTAGCTGAGCTACGGTTACCTTTTTTTTGGGGTGGGTGGAAAATCATCAAATAACCCGTCCCGCTCTTGGGCAGAGCGAAAGGGAGTGTCAGACTTCTACTGACTAAAAACCAAACCCATATTCCTTCTTCGCCCTTGTGTCGGAGCCGCGTTATCCTTTCGATACTCCACAGCCCCGTACCTTCGGTGAGCTTCAAATGTTCTTGGTAGCAACTAAGGAGGCTTGTGTTCCGCAGGTCTGCTCTAGGCTGATGATCATGATTTTGATGAGGTTTGCTATGACTACATTAATCATCATCATCAGAATATAATTTTCACAGGTGATATTTCTCTATGAGAGGGAATGGGCTATAATCCCCATGCGGGTCGGTTGATGTCACATGTCTAAAAATTTTTGGTTCCAGGACATGCCGGTTTCCTCATGATGTTTCTTTCACCGTTTTTTGAAGCAGTGGTGATGAAATATTTCATTAATTAGTGCCTGGATGACGGCAATAGACCAGCCCTCTACTACACAGGACTTAAACTTAACTGGCGAAATGTGTGTGTACTTGTGAGGTACACCTATACCTAATATTCGGGAATTACACGGCGTGAGATAAGGCTATTTTACATAAAACCATTACACATCAACTAATGGTACACCCGACAAAAGACCATCATGAAAGAAATCCAATAAAAGCTTAATCTAACCACGGCACTTTTCCACCCCCATTTTCTCCAAGTATAATTTTTAATCGCCCCTTTTTATTCGCCTGCATGCTAGGAACAAAGTAAAACAAGCAAATTCATTTTTCTCCCAGGTATCGCTGCAAGTTTACTGGTAATAAAACTTCACGACGTAACAGGGTGAGCAGAATTTATGGTGCATCGTTTGTGTAGGTGCTTATAAATCATCGTATCGAAGGAAACAGTGTTGTAGTGATAAACGGGTTGGCTTGGAGATGTTTCGCGGTTTTCTACGCAAGAAACGTGCGGTTGGCAAACTGTTTTTGGTAATAATTTTGAACCCAGCATAGCAAATCAGTCGATATAGGCCCAACGCACACGGCGGAGGCGCGGCGAAGATACTGAGAATAAATCAATTTAAAATAAACCTTAACTCCTATGGCATGCGGTTGAAAACGGCATGCAAAGCGAGACGCGCATTCTCAGTATCTTCACCGCGCCTCCGCCAGTGTGCATTGGGCCATAATCTCCAAAAATAATTTAATGTAGGTAATGTTCTACTGGGTATATTATACGCTTTTTGGAACAACTTCTTTTTTAGTTAATCATCTTAATTTTTTTGCGCTTATCCCGGTGATAACTAAGCTAATGATGATGAAGATAAAATGATAATGACATTTGGGATCCGCACAGCATCTTTATTGACTACTACTTCCATATTTCTTTATTACGTCCTCTATACAATAATGATGTTTTTTATAAAGCTAGTTGGACTTTGATCCTAAACAATTATTAGTAAGAAAAGAAGTCTCTTGCCGACTTACAAATAACTGTATCATTAAAAACGACCAGAAAATAACTAAGTAAATTCTAGATTTAAATTCAACTTTCCTTCTTCATTATTTATCTCTTTCGCCAACTAAAATAAAACCACACTGGACTGCATAAAATGTAACAAATAACTAAGGATTTAATTAACTAATGTGATTCCGCTGTGGTGGAGTTAGGGTGGGGCCGCAGTGGCAGAGGGAATGTTAATTTGTGGCTTTTTGTGCTGTGGCTGTTTTATTGGAATAGCGGTTGAAAACGTTTTATAGAGTTGAGAATGTACAGTCACGTCACGAGCAACAATATGTATGTAGGTACACACGTAGAAAAAAAAACCCAAAGCAATTTTCCCGTAAAATAATGGTTGCTTCTTTGGGATAAGACCTATTTCGTAATAGTATGGCTTAAAAATACCATGTTAGTGAAAACGTAAAACGCTTTTTAATACTGTAGGTGAAAATCACTTTTTATACATGCTGCGTGTATACAAATTGATGCACTTGACTGTACAGTCGAACAAACTTGCGTTTGACTTCCACAATAGTCCTTCTTGCTTGCAGTCCCTTGCTGCACTAGCAAGCTACAACATAAAAATAACCCAATATTTCATTATTTAAAAACTTGACTAGAATAAAAAAAATGAACGTTCATATACATGTTGTTCGTTCATGTTTTTGTATCTGCGGTCTGACTACTCTCTTTTGTTACTCTTTTCTCTTATGGATTGCATTATCTGAAATAAACGTATTATTATTATTATTATTATATACTGACACTGGAGCTACACCTCATAGCCGGGTAATATTTTAACTGTATTCCACAATATATCACTTTAGCAAATAGCAAGTATGCTCTGAACTCAGTTCAGTTACATGAAAGTTTGAGTTACTGCTCATTTGATGATAATACCGAGTTGGTGAGAGTAGCATAGTTATACTTAAATATTGAGTAACTATTAAGCGGCGGTGGCCCAGTGGTGGCGGCTCCGACTTACGAGCAGTAGGTCGTGAGTTCGCACCCAGGCAGGCGCAATTTCAAAATATTTCATTACCATAGCTCTCAAAAACGGTGAAAGAAAATATCGTGAGGAAACCGGCATGTCTTGGAACCAAAAATTCGAAGACATGTGACATCTACCAACCCGCACTGGGCCCGTGTGGTGGATTGTAGCCCATTCCTTCTCATAGGTTGAGTAATAATTTATTGTATTTGGCTTTTCCGTGTGCACAGGATGTAAAGGACTACCCTCTGTAAACTGACAGGGTGCATTCAACTCATCATTTCAGCCAAAAGACGTCCACTGCTGGACATAGACCTCCCCCAGGCGTCGCCACATTGACCGGTCCCGTGCGTCTCTCATTCAGCGGGTTCCTGCAACCTTGACCAGGTCATCGGTCCACCTAGTGGGAGGCCTTCCAACGCAACGTCTTCCGGTTCGCGGTCGCCATTCCAGAACTTTTCGGCCCCATCGGCCATCCGTTCTGCGAGCAATGTGCCCTGCCCATTGCCACTTAAGTCTGTCGATTCTTCGGGCTACGTCGGTAACCTTGGTTCTCATGCGGATGTCCTCATTTCTGATTCGATCACGCAAGGAAACTCCGAGCATAGCCCTCTCCATTGCCCTTTGGGTGACTTTGAGCATTCAACTCATTATTTTGAATTATATGGGAAAAGGCGTACCTAATGCAGCTGCATACCAGTATTTTATATTCAATCAAAAGCAGAAGAGAGAAAAAGAGTGCTATAAAAAAAACTATCATTATTTCATCGATTCGTTTTAATTCTATGGCAACACGAAATATGATCAGCCATCTCACTCAAATTTCACAATTTTACAAATACCAACAATATTTTTCAATGTCAATACGAAAAATGTCCATAACAAATACAAACAAATCACGAAAATTCAGTCTATTGAACCATTTTCATTCCCAGATCTCTTCAACAAATCATCCAGAGAGGCCTCATTCAAATCTAGTAAAGAAAGAAAAAAAGAAAGAAGCTTCTAAACACATTATCCCAGTCATTTATAAAAGAAATAAACTACAATAGAAAAGATATAAGTTATACTGTTACTAGCTACAGAAAGATACGTCTTTTTGTGAAAGATACTATTGTATTCACGACAGTTACTAATTTGGAATTGTCGGAGGTTGAAAGTTGGGACCTATCTTTAATATTTTTTTTATGTAACCTGAAGTTTAATCTTTTTATATACAAGCTCAGACCAACAAAAAAAGGAAGACGGCGCGCCACGAACATCAAAAGTGAGTCAACTTTTTATCTATGTGTGTAGACAATGTCTCGTGAAGTCGTGACGTACTGAGAAATGCGTGTGGTTTTAGTGTAGGTGTGTGCGTGAGCTTGTATGTTTACTTGCTATAGGCGCGTGGTTTTGTGACTTCACTGTTGGTGTTCGCGGCGCGCCGTCTTCCTTTTTTTCTTGGTCTGAGTATACAAGGCTTTGGATCAGAGTAGGTTGTATTTAATCAAGCGTTACTTAGGGCCGAAATTCATGACAAAAAGGAAACCTATTATAATTAGTATTGGTTTGGTGAAAATAAAAATTAAACCTAATTAACACAAACTTTTAATAGGACTAATTCGTTTAAACTTTAAACAAAATAGTCCTGTACAATTTTAGCATTGTCCTGTACCATTAAAAAAAAGTCACAGCGCTGGTACTTTGATAGGGTCCAAAGTGATGCCTCGGTCAGGTATAAATCTAAATATAGTAAGTTATTATGTAACGTGTAACGTTCCTTCAAACTAAATTTTCTGAATTATAAATAAAGAAACAAAGATAAAAGCAGAAACAAAA
This sequence comes from Diarsia dahlii, assembly GCA_949775195.1. Taxonomy (NCBI): domain Eukaryota; kingdom Metazoa; phylum Arthropoda; class Insecta; order Lepidoptera; family Noctuidae; genus Diarsia; species Diarsia dahlii. The sequence goes on along the minus strand of OX459210.1, from coordinate 3,489,055 downwards.
CCAACTACGTACGACGACACATGAAGCTATATTATTTTCCAGAATAAAATGGCCTTGCTTTGCTTGCTTTCCCGTACATTATGAGATCCACTTCTACTGGTTTTATATACCTTGATTACTGGTTGTGCGTACAAATATTTTCTAGACGTTTCTTATACATTTATAATTCAATGCCAGTCAAGTATGATTTACGACTGGCAGACAGTTACTGGAACGGCAGATGTTTTTAGAAAGATGAACTACTCGAACGTAGGTACTAGGAGTGCATAATGTGATAAGAAACGAATGATTCGGATTCTGTAATAAGTGTAAAAGCTTTGGTGGGAATTTATTCCTCCTAGTGATTATAGTTGCCTAGTACTTGAGCTGGTTAATGCTTTCAAATATAATTATTTGTTTGTAATTTCAAAATAACAGTTATTTACTGAATGCATCATGAAAGTGTATACGGCACATTTTTTGTATCTGCCAGTTTGTTTGTTCCGGCTAACCTCCGATACAGCTAGACCAATTTCGAATGGACTTTTTTTGGTAGATAGCTGATTTGAACCATTTATTTTAGAATAGCATATTCTTATGGTTCAGTGCAAAAACCAGCCATGGCCACGTGGTCCGAACGCATAGTTCGGTCAATGAACGATCGAAATAAAAAGTTCACGTAGTCCGATTGATCGGACTTTGCGGTCGGACCACGCGAGGCTATGACCCAAAAATAAACTCAAACTCACATTTTTTATTGCATTCATGTGTTTAAAAGTTAAAATCCCAGAAAAAATAACAGAACTCCAACCAAACAAATAACTCTACATCACCGACGTACATTTTCTGTATTTTAACCAAAAATAAACATTTCTAATCAAAACAAAACGGAGTGAAATCGTAAAAAGCGGTTCGCGGGAACATTATTAAATTAAGTCGAGAATAACGCGTTCCCTTTTCTACAAAAGATAAATAATGGATACGGAAAAATATGTTTTTATTCTGGAATTTAAAAAAAGTTGTTTCTGTGTGTTTTATACAGAGTGTAAACGAACCCTCCACAAAATCGTCAACCAAGCAATATGTAGGTATATTAAACTAAGTATCCCGTAAAATAAAACGACTTTTTTTCGGAAAACTCAATGTAGCACTCTTAAAACATTGTGCTAATGGATGCTTTGAATAGTAAACGGGTCATGGAGGTAATTTAAGTAAAGTTTTATCCTGAAAAAACTATAACCCCCAATATCTCCGTAACTAAGGGGTTCCCAGCTAAGGTCTAGAACAAAAAAAAAATTGCAGTAATGGAGCAAACAAGTAAAGAAGTCAAAGAAATAAACAGAATTCTCTGACTTCGGAAATATTTGTAACAAAAAAATATAAGCACATCATTCACATAGATGAAGAAGAAAATAATACTTAGTGATAGAAGTAACACAGCCACTTAAGGGTAAGCAAGTCAACGGCACGAACTAGTTGGTGGGCGGGGCTAAAATGCATGCTATTTCATCCGACATCACGAGCGCAATGCATAGAGCGAAAGAGACACAACAAAAACGGGCGCGCGATTGGTAGTATGGATACCATAAAAAATCCATTGAATGTATCTGTTCAAAATAAAATAATTTGAATTCTTTAATAACTAATCAGTGTCTGTATGGTTTCGCTTGTTTCATTTTCGTACTATATACGTAACTTATTTACGCCCAAAGATGGTTAAAATTAGTGCTAAAATATGAAAGTTTCGACGCTCATAACTTCCAAACCCATTTTTTTTTCCAATTCAGACCTAGATAATGACAAGACCAGTTGATACAATTTTTAATTTTGAACCTACACCGTCAACCAGAGGAGTAATCACCATACTACGTTTGTATGGAAGAATGACTGGCTTGTGCAACCTTAAGCAAAGTTAATAAAATGTATATGGAACCACCGCAAAGTTTCTTCTAACTTATAACCAAACGAATACAGAACTAAAAACTCAATTAAATCGGACTAATAATTACGGATAAATCGGTTAACACACATGAAATCAAAGATGCTGGTAGAATACACAACCTCCTCCAGTTAAGAAGTCGGTTAAAAAGTAAAAAATGTTCTATTGAAAATTCCACACGAGACAACCAAAATGCTGCTGCACCGTCCACAAAAAACACAGACTATCCACACCAAAGAATTAGAAAACAAAGAACTAAAACAGCATAGATTCACAATAAAAGAGTACACAACAGAATAAACAAATTAATTACATTGGTCGCTTGTGTAAAGGACAATGAAAAAATGTATGTCTTGGTCGCGACATTTTGGTTGGTACAAATTTATCGCGGTTACCGAACAATGGTTCGTTGGTATGAGCTACACCTGCTTTTGTCGGCCAAATATTTTTGGCCTGACTTGTTTTGCTTTGTCATACTCTTTTTGGTGCGTGAAAATATGGCGTTCTTTTTTCGGAGCAGCCATTTTTTAGAGTGCGTAAAATGGTTGTGTTGTATTGAATTTATGAACTATGGTTTTGTGGTTAGTTTTTTTGTGTTTGCAAACCATTTGTAATGGGCCTACTACACGCACGCACTTCCCCACAGTTTTGCCTGCGGGATTACACGGTGCACACAGTACATCGCGCGTGTGGTTTGTAATGGTAATACAGTTTTACCAACCATACGCGCGATGTTCTGTGAAGTGTGAACGAAAACTGTGGGGAAGTGCGTGCGTGTAGTAGGCCCATAAGTTCATCTGGTGGAATAGTGTTACTGGTGCATGTAGACATCTGACGGTGTAGAGTAATAATTAGGTTTATGGTGCTAGAATTGAACGAATTGTTACGAATGTGCATGGAAGTGGTGACGCATGAAGGAAACACTTTAAAATGTGTGAGTTTCACACATTTTGAAGTATTATTAATTTTGAACAGTTAGAAGGTAATTGCAATAGTATAGTTTTTTTTTTAAATACAGAGAAACAAATTAGAAAGATCATTTTATTATTAATTGTTAGTTCTTCATCTCCCTTAGAAAAGAGAGGATACACCGACCAAATAGGTGTTATATCCAACAATTGTGATCGGGTTCTTCTCAAACCTCCTAAGTCACGGCGATTCAGGTTTTTGAAGCCAGTTCTTCATTTTTGTCATAGTTGGCGCTGCAATATTTTTTGTACCACGTTGCTGTAATACTTTTTTATAGTGCCGCTACAGTGTACCTACAGTGTACCTAGTGTACAGTGTACCTGCAGCTTCTAATTCAGTCAGTCACTACTTCTCAATCTATCCCCACAGTATAGTCAGACAGTGATGGAACCATTTCAAATTTAACACACACAACATTAACACGTTCAATCCAAATAAAAAGATGTAGGATTCTAGATGAATAAGTATCACATAAAACTGTTACAGTTGAATGGACATCTCTACAGCCTTGGGTAAAGGCCAATCGTTAAATACAAATGTTGCAGTAACGATCTTCCCTTGTAAACTGTTTATCTGCGATAAAAACTTCTGAATGCCGTTTCTAGTATTTATATTGAGCTTTGTGATAGTTTGCTGTTTATTTTGTTCGTTGGTTTATTTTGCCGTGTGTTAGTGTTAGATTATTTATGGTTTTTGATGTGAAGCTGGTCTCTTCTCCTTTCTTAACCGACCGATTACGCTATAATCGCCAATTTATTGCTTATGTAAGAGATTACACAAGAAGAGGTACACAATACATGTATACATGTCACATGTGCACAATACATCGCATCGCATCGTATACATGTATTGTGCATGTATACATCGTATACATGTATTGTGCATGATTGTATACAATACATGTATACATGTATTGTGTACCTCCACATTTAGCTAGTTATGTTTAAGTCCCATATGTCATCAACCAAGAAATTAAGACACCGTGGATGCTACTAAAAAAATTCTGATTGAAAAACCCAATAACACTTTACCCGAAGCTCATGCACAGCTGTCACGCTTGCGACCAGATTCTATAAATTAGCGTCTGATAATGCCATCTTGATACCATTTGCTTTATGAAATAAAGTTTTGTATAATTATTAGTTTAGTTCTTAATCTTTCTCTTTGTCTCTCTGTTTTCTATGCAATAGGTGGACCATTTTTCGCTCTACTTTTCCCATTCAGATAATGCAAGAGCTCGTATTTTTGGTTAATTCTGCATAAATGCAGCTGTTAGTATGTCACTTTTCTAGCCCCTCTGCTGCTCAGGCTCAGTCTCCAAAAGGCAATCTATTATTCAATTAATTTGTATAATATTATAAAGTAAAACTCAAGGCACACTATATTTCAACATGGCACATGACGAATGGACTACAAAATTTTCTTCCTTATTGCAGTAAAGTTACTCTGGCAATATTCCAAAAACTAGACATTTGGAATAAGACACGTTATTAACGATCGTTTACTATAAAACTTAGTGTATGTAGCTTACAGTAATAATATAATAATTTAAAAAAAGAATAAGAGCTTCAATTTTGCCAGATTCAGTTGTTTACCAGTATTTTACATGGAGCGACTAACGTTCTGCCTTCCACAGCGTACCATGATCGATACCTGCCCCCGTAGCATGGCGATTCTATCTCTATTCTACCAAGAATAGATTTTTCTATACAATTTGACATGAAACCTTGCTACAATCTGTCATTTTGTCGATTCTTCCGTCAACAAAACCCATTTCTTCGGTAATCATTTGGTAAGACTGGTTGTCAGATTGTTGAACCACTGGCTGCTTGTACCAAACGTCAAATATCTACATTAATGATAACCTGCAGGACCAATGCTAATTTTCTGAATTCTAATTTAAACCGCTTTGATCTGTTTACGTACTCAATTCATGTCCCTAATCTCTCTTTACAAATTCATACAACCGATTAGTATGAATACAGGTTGAATTACCTTGCAACCTAATTTCGATTTTAATACACGTTTTGAACGGATGAACCAAATCATAATAATTAAGGCTTCTTTGCCAGTTATTTTCGTCTATTTCACAAACTCTATGGTCTTTATTTTGACTATCTCGTTGGTCTAGACTCTAGTGTTTGCAGACAAATTAAACTCGGTCCTGGGTTAGATATAATCCGTGTCAGGCAAAGTGTTGGTGGTTTTTTCCATGAGATCTCTCTTCGCTTGCCGGTATAAAATCGGTATCTTATGAGACTCCCATCTGCTTGCTTCTAGCATGTTAACTTGTAAATAATATAAAAAAATACTCTAGACTCTAGAGGTCAATTTAAGATCACAACCAATGATTAAAAAGTACAACAAAACAGTCTGGAACATAAATTCAACCCGTATTACGTAAAAACGAAACATTTATTACATTTTTGATACCGAAACGATAAAAAATTTAAAGCGTTTGCTGTGAGGCCGCCATAACCGGCGAACATTAAAAATATTATGTTGGTAACATTGTAAGGTAGCGCAGAAGAATGATTTGCATCACGATGTTAGGATAAACTTTAATACTGGGGATACATAGTAAAGATGTGACTTTGTATTGAGGTTACAAGTAAAGTTCTACAATGCTGACTCCCTCAGTCGGCTGAGTGTTTGACTGCTTCAGTGGTCTAGTGGCCACAACCCCGACTACTTGGGTTAAATTTTTTGGTGTCCTATAACACAGGCCTAGCTTAGGTAGGGGCCGCGGATTTTAGTACTAGATGACGTGGCCTCGGCACAAGGGCAAAGAAGGAACATGGGTTCGGTTTTTAGTCAGTAGAAGTCTGACACTCCCCTTAACAGCTCACAACTTAGGACCCAGTAATATTAATGACAATAATATCCGTGGTGCTAGGCAACTGGGCTTATCTCAGTTGTATACGTTCCTGTGTGCCTATTGGCCTTGTTCTGTTCTGTCTCCTGCTGATATGGAGGGAAGTGGAAACTATGTTGTTTCCTACTCCTCCGCTATTCTTTTCTGATTAATTTCGTTGCGGGATCCAAGACAGTTAAATCATTTCTCTGGGACTTCGTCGAGCTTCATTGTCTCGGCGCTTTTCTTGTGGTCGCCACTGTTGATTCTGGCTAACAGGAGTTACATTGGTTTGGGAATAGTGTGGCGGGCTTGACACTCCCCTTCGCTCTGCCCAAGAGCAGGGGTTTGATGGGGTCATTTGATGATTTTCCACCCACCAAAAAAAAAAAAAAGGTATCAGTCTCCCACAATATTGGAGTTTAATATAATTACTAAATAATATGGGGTCTTTAAATATTGTAGTGAGAAATAAATGAATTTATTATTATTAACTTCCGATTGACCATCCATTACATACTGAGTGTCCTCCGTGCCACGGAAAGCACGTTAAGCCGTTGGTCCCGGATAACATACATAGATCTTTGACAGTAGTTATAGGTAGTCAGTGGCCGGAAAGTCTGACAACCAGTCTAACAAAGAGATATTCTTACAACCCAGAACTAACTGGGTTGTGGAGGTTGACATCCTCAAGCAGTCGTTCCATATGAAACACTGGTGTTCAGGTCTGCTTCCAGTTCAACAGCAGACAAGCAGACTTCAACATTAAGGATGTTTCCTGACTAAAATAAATATTATGATTCTGTTTAGTCCGTCTGATTAATTATTGTATACGTGTTTTTTGTTTAATCAATTAAACAAAAAACACGTATTCGATAAATAATAATTTACGAAAATAAAACGTGTCAAAGATCATGAGTAGGGGGCTTGTGACGTCACTTCGTGGTAAAAAATGTACCAAGCTGTGACGTCACACGACTTTTCGAACCGCCTGCCAGTATAATAATAGTCTTCATTTTTTTGTACGTGAAAAAAGAAAAAATGTGTGTTCAATATTTTTTGGTTTTTTGGAAATCTATCTGACGGACTAATTAGATTTTTATTGTCGACTAAAGGGTAAAGGCTAGGTAGATGATGACTTGTGGGACCTGTTCCACTGTTAAGTATAAAATACAAATGGCTGATCTGGATATTACAGCAAAGCGTTATTGTAAAGCCATTTATTCCCAAGTTAGTGACAAGGCAACAACAATTGACGCGCAACACGTGACGTCAACATGTCAAGCAACGTTGCATAATTCGGCGCGACGTTGACAGATGGACCGCGACGTGACATGCTGACGTCAGAGGTCACGCTGAAACACAACATGTTTATAGCAGAATAAACATTGATAAGAAAGAGTGAAATTACTAGAAGGTTTGTTTCCATACCATTGATAAAGATAAATAATTTTTAAGAAGTGATTATTGAACGCTAGTAAAGCGAAGTAGTAGTTTAATTATTTTACTGATAGATTTGCAAGTATGTAAGTTAATCAAAACAAACAATAGTAAAATAATGATTCCACTGTTGACACATAAAAGTCATCGTAATCCTCAGATACAAAAACCAACAAAATTCACTTTAACTGAATACATTATCCGAAATATCCGAATCGGATTTGACAACCGTTCGACACATTCAAACGCTTTGTTGACAAAAATATCGACAAAAAAACGTTGACAAACACAAATGATTACAATGAAAATGGATTTTTTTAAATGGATTTTCTCGCTTTGGTGCGGAATGTTATATTTATTTTATATTTGTTTATTTATGTAAACATTTAGTTTTGTTTGTATGTAACATCACGTTTATGGAAATGTTTTAATTTGAATAACTAACACGCATATTTTGTGCTTTTAATAAACATGGAGATTTTTGAATAGGAATTTTCACGACTTTATATTGACTTTACTTATGGCACCTAACTACCGTTTTGTTATATTTGCCAACAATATGATTATTATAGCTCATCCCTCTCCTAGAGAGGAGGCATGAGTCCCAGCAGTGGGAACATTATTAGCTGATGATGATGATCACAGAATCAGGAATCTTTGGGCTCTGCAAATTCGACACCTTCCTCTTCTTTCAATGTAGTTTGAAAAGTCAACACCCCTCCTCATGCCAAAGTGCTTGTTGACATAGATGTAGCAAGAAAGCATATTATTTCGAAACTAGTGCTATAAAACGCAGGTCAAAGTTTTATGCAAACAAAGTCGCAGGAAACTGCAATGTCTTTGTTACTTGAGACATAACATAAGGTTTGCTCTTTATTATTTCTGCAAAAGCTTGCAAAAGCAATTTGAGAGATAAAATGTCACAGTCAGTCACATTATAAGAACATTTTATATCTTTTACTTTCTGAACGAAACTTAAAATAAACTTTCATTTAATGTAACTTGCTCGTATTACTCCATCTCTCATCACACATTTGTCACACTTTTCATCCCTTAGAATTAAATAAACTATAAACGTCATTTTTGTCTACTGTACAGGCTGTACTGTCTATTCTCTTACCCTTGAAAATATGCTTCGCCAACCCCAAACGAATTGCTTATAAACCCAATTCATTTGGGGTCGGTGAAGCATGTCGTCTTCTTTATAATTTCTATTCATTTTATATTTCTAAAAGCTTTTGCCAGCGACTTCGCCCGCGTGAAAAAATCCGACTTTCCATACAAACTTTCATCCCCTATTTAACTCCCTTAGGGGTTGAATTTCGAAAAATCCTTCCTTGTCTACATTATAAAGGGAACCTCTGTGCAAAATTTCAGCTTTCTAGGTCTAAGGGTTTGGGCTGGGCGTTGATGAGTCAGTCAGTCTGTCAGGACTTCTCTTTTTATTTATATTGATTACTCGTCACCTCATCAGACAAAGGATGTGTCTTCTTTTTGCCATGTCATCCTTAACACAGTCCATGCACCGTTCTATTGATATTTCTCTACTCTTACACATTCATACCTACTCAAAACTATCCTCACGACATATTCCTCATTCCTCCGCACATACTCATACCTCGAAAACCGATTATCACACAACTGCTCAGTCACCAGCGTCACTTTCAGACTTCCTCCTATGTACTCATTTCTTATTTTTCACTTCTCTCGCTCTAAAATGCGTCTTTATGTCGTGCGTAGGCGACATAAAGTCGCGTTTTATGCTCTAGAGCATAAAGTAAAATCTTCGTCGAAGACCAAGGTAATCGGCACAGGTAACCGGCCCAACAGCCACACGAACAACTTCAACTTCATAGAATAACCTCTTTAATTTAATTCGTTTCGTTAGTATTCTAAGAACAAGGGATTACTGCTTTTCATTACGAATACAAGGAAAGCTGATGGGAATAGGCTTCCCTCAATTACCTAAATCGCTTGATGGCAATAGGCTTGCTCTTAATTAGGTTGGTTGATGGCAATAGGCTTGCTCCTAATTACATCGGTTGATGGCAATAGGCTTGCTCCTAATTACATCGGTTGATGGCAATAGGCTTGTCCCTAATTACATCATTTGATGGCAATAGGCTTGCTCCTAATTACATCGGTTGATGGCAATAGGCTTGCTCCTAATAAGATTGGTTGATGGCAATAGGCTTTTCCTAATTACATCGGTGGATGGCAATAGGCTTGTCCCTAATTACATCATTTGATGGCAATAGGCTTGCTCCTAATTACATTGGTTGAGGTAATAGGCTTTTCCTAATTACATCGGTGGATGGCAATAGGCTTGTCCCTAATTACATCATTTGATGGCAATAGGCTTGCTCCTAATTACATCGGTTGATGGCAATAGGCTTGCTCCTAATAATTTTTTTTTTTTTTTTTTTTTTTTTTTTTTTTTTTTGACAGCTGACAAGTAAACATTAAAAGTGATTGTGCGCGTATTTCAATAATTATTTAAAATAGGAAAACCACTATTCAAACAACGTATTAGACATAAAAGTGAAAATAGACACATAAACAAGCAGTACCAGTGTCGTCATATTCTAAAAATACGAGGTTATCATATAAACAGTGAGTTCATAATATGTAAACATTGACAATAAAAACTCAGTTAGACCAGTCTAAACAGCTAAACAAAACAATATCCTGCAAAACAATCATTACTATGTACAATTTGTGGAGTGTGGTGATAAAACACGTCTAGGAAAAGTGATTTACATTTCCCACAACAGCTGTTCGTTATTTTTATTTAAAAATCAAGCAAGTCGATAATTGCAGTACATCAAAATAGCGACATCTATTATCGAGTAGCAGAACACTGTTGACATATCACATAAATACGTTCATCATTCATTCAATCAACTGACCTGGAACATAGCTTTTTGGCACATCGAAAGAAATTCATCTATAAATGTGTTGCCATAATATTAAAATGCATTTACCCCGTCATTAGTTGTTACCACTAAAAAAAAAACAATCTAAATCTGGGAAAATAAGCACAAAATTATAATGTCAGCTAAAAATAGTACGAGAAATGACCGCAAGATGCCAGAGAAAGTGACTTGCTTCAAATGCAAGAAATCTGTTGATATAAAAAAAACAGCATTATGTTCAACATGTAACAACCGCTATGAATTAGATTGCATTGGATATCCGGAACAAACCTACCGACTTATGGACCATGAGTCTAGGAAAAAATGGAGGTGCACGACATGCATTAAAAATAAAAAAGTCTCTAATACAAGCTACGTATCTAACATCTCATCAAGGAAAAAGCTACCAGCAAGCCGCTCATCCCCGGAACAGATGGTATGCAAAACGGCTGAAAAAAACCAACAGTCTGAAGCTGTACAACCAACAACTCTCAATGTATCCGAAGAACTAGACTCCCATATACTGTCCGAATATGAAACATCGACTGAATCCTACGACACTCCTAATAAACTGTCCAAAAGCGTAGACGGGACAATATCTGAAACTTTAACAATTTTAGAAATGAAAGACACCATAAATGAACTTACAAATAAGCTCGATAGCACCGAAAACGAGCTGGAAAATACAATATTGGAAAATAACAATCTTCGTCAACAATTAAATAAGCTAACTACGGAAATAAAAATGTTAAAAACTTTTTGCCATTCTCCCGCCATTGAAAACAACGCAGTCACCATTAGAGGAAGAAAACAGTCCCTACCACATCAGACATTCTCTACACCTTCCACTCCACTTACTAGCAAAACTAATGTAAGTGATAACAAAAGCATCAAAATCGCGTTGTTACAAAAGAAAATCACAGGCCTACTACAAGAATTGGAAAACACACAAGAACAGCTTGCAAATTTCAAGAAACAAATAGAGGCCCTCAAGCAATATAACAATAATAACAACCATCAACAACCCCGGGTGTCGAAAATCTGCCCACAAATATCTGCTTGGACTCGAGAACAACAAAGTGAATTGCCAAGTAGAATACTTATCTTCGGCTCTCAACAATGTGTCGGCCTAGCAGCAGCAATTATTCAGTCGAGAAAAAATACTCAGTATGAAAGGTATCAAATTGTCTCTGAAACAAAACCTAATGCTTTGAGTAACCAAATAATTATGAACTGTCGTCACACTAAGTTAAACCCTAATGACAAACTTGTAATCTGTGTGGGAGAAAACGATCATAATGTAAATTTTATTTTGTCGCAACTACGAATTGTGTTAGATACATTTTATAACAACATGATTATTGTCTTGAATGTGTTCGAAAATGAGAATTTAGATATTAATAACCTTAACTATCGCATCAAAAACTTGTGTAAAAGCTACAAAAAGTGTAAATTTTTAGATTGTGAAACCACTAACGTATATGGCATATGTAACAAGGTTAATTACCTTATAGATTATAATGACTACAGCGAGAACTATTTGAACCCAAGAGAACTAATTAAGAAGATAGCGAGTAACAAGCTAAGCCTTAAATTAAAAGCTGATATATATGAACCCAAGAAAGGAACAATCCCGTTCTATTTTCAACGCAAGAGTTCAGCACCACAAACACTTAACTTAATAAATCCCGTAGAAAAAACTCAAAGAGGGACTATTCCGTACTATTTTCCAAAGATAAAACGGAATAGCACGTTTTTTCTTGCCCAAAACAATACCTCCAGTAACGCAAAGCCTTAAAATACTCCACCAAAATATTGCCAGTATCGTTTCAAAAAAAGAAATTCTAGAATTAACCTTACAAGAACTACAAGAAGAGCATAACGACCCAGACATAATATGCCTCTCCGAAACCTTTATCAAAAGAGACTACGAAAGCTACATTAAAATCCACGGTTATGAGATGGCTTCGAATTACTGCAGAGAAAAACAAAGAGGTGGTACCTGTATTTTTGCCAAAAAAAACCTGTTATTTAAAGACTTGCCACTTATAAAAAACTACGCCACACAAAACACTTTTGAAGTTTGTGGAATTGAATTAACACATCAAAAATTAATAATAATTTGTGTATACAGAACACCTCATTCAGACCCGAACCAATTCTTAATCAAATTAAATAGTCTCATGCATAATTTACTTCAACAGTATAAATCTGGAATTAAGGTGGTTTTAGCGGGTGATTTGAATATTAATACCCTTAAAAAAGGTTATATTACTACTCAATTGCAGGATCTAGCATATAACTATAATCTGAAATTTCATATTGATGTACCAACACGTAAGTCATCATGCATAGATCACATTTTGAGTAACATTCATGACGCTACTGCTGCAGTTTTGCCACTTCACTTGTCTGACCACGATACAGCACAAATGTTAACTATTCCTTTGAAACATAAAATCCACAATCAAGCAATATATTACACATACAAAAGAGACTACAGTTCAGATAATATCCTTAAGTTCAAGGAATGCTTAAGTAATCTTTCTTGGTCTGAAATACACACGGCTAACAACGCAAACTCAGCATTCAGTCATTTTCATGAAACGTTTTGCCTACTGTACAATCTTTGTTTCCCAAAATTAAAAGTAAAAGTAAATTTAAATAACAAAAAGAAACAAAGTTGGATAAGTAAGGGCTTGAAAAAAAGCTGTAAAACAAAAAGGTTACTGCGCCATCAATTTTATAAAAACAAAACTGCAAATAATAAGACTAAATACCTTAACTATACTACTCTCCTTAAAAAATGTATCTTTAATTCTAAGAAAAACGCGAATATCAAATACATAACTAAAAACGACAACAAATGCAAAGCCACGTGGAATGTTATAAAAGACGAGCTGAATAATTCTAACTCCAGACATAATATAGACAGTATCAAATATAACAACACACTTATTACCAATCCAGTGGAGATAGCGTCTGCCTTCAATAAAACCATTACATCGACTCAACAAACAGATCAATGCCCCCGAACGTCTCAGCTTACTCTTTGAATAATGTAACTGTTGGCTCAATGTTCCTCAAACCAATGTCGATAACTGAAGTTAAGAAGGAAATACTGCTTTTAAATAACACTAACTCGGAAGGGTACGACGAAATTACCACAAAAATTATAAAAAATTGTGTCGACGAGATTGTTGAAGTACTAACACAATTGATCAATTTGTCATTCTATGAGGGAATTTATCCAGAAGCTTTAAAGCTCTCCGTTGTTAGACCACTTTACAAAAAAGGAGATAGACTTGACCTGAACAATTACCGCCCTATCACCCTAATACCCATCCTATCTAAAATATATGAAAAATGCATGTACAAAAGAATTGAAAATTACTGTACCAAGTTTAATATTATAAACAAAGAACAGCATGGTTTTCAAAAAGGGAAGTCTACAACATTAGCAATATACGACCTCATGAATGTTATATTAACTAATATCAATGACAAAAATTTAACCACAGGACTATTCTTTGACTTGTCGAAAGCGTTCGACCTAGTTTCACACGATTTGCTACTGCAAAAGTTGGAAGCAATCGGGATTAGAGGGCCAACCTTACAGTGGATAAAATCATACCTTGACAATAGGCAACAATGCGTTACCATAACAAAAATTAACGAAGACAAAGAAGTAACGCTACACTCATCGAAATATAGATGTAATAAGTTTGGTGTCCCACAGGGAAGCATACTAGGGCCGATCTTATTCTTGATATACATAAATGACATCATTAAAATAACTAAACATAAGTGCATATTGTTTGCTGATGACATCTCTATTATTGTGACATCTGATAAAAAATATAATACAATTTATGACCACGAAACTGACATTAACAATACAATTGACATCTTAATTAACTGGCTTTATGTACATAACTTAAAATTAAACCTTGACAAATCCGTTTATATACAATTTAATAAATCAAATAATCATAAATTTGACCTCAAATTAAATATACCCAAAATTAAACCAGTAACACATACCAAATTCCTAGGAGTTACGATAGATGAAGATCTACATTGGAAATTGCATGTAGACAATGTTTCAAGCAAGATAAATAAATTTGTGTATGCTCTTAGACAATTAAAAAAAAGTACTAATCTAAAAACAGCTATATTAGCCTACCATGCGTATGTGGAATCCTTATTACGCTATGGACTTATAATATGGGGTAACAGTACCGACCAAAATAGAACATTTGTTGCTCAAAAAAAGTGTATTAGGGCTCTATACGGACTTCATCCTGAGGAATCATGTCAGCCTGTATTTAAAAAACTTGGCTTGTTACCGCTACCTTGTCTGTACATTAATGAAATATGTATGTTTGTATGGAAAAACAAGGAGTTATTTAAAATAGCAAACGATAGGAATCCTCGAAGCCGACGAGATCCTTACAGACTCGTACTTAACAGTGCTCCCCGGCTTGCTAAGTACAATAAAAGCTGCTTGACTATGTGTGTACGACTTTATAACAAATTACCTATTGATCTGAAAATGTTAAACTCCAGATATACTTTTAAGAATAAATTGTTTAAATGGTTAACTAACAACAACTTCTATAGTATAAAACAATTTCTAGAACAAAAATAGCGTTGTTGTAGTCTAATAATATTTTGTTAAGGAAATTGTTATTACAAATATTTGCATGCTGTGTTTAATCTAGGCAAAACATGTATGTTCCATTCATTTTACTGTAAGATCTTTTTATACCATGTTTTACGCAAATAAATATATTATTATTATTATTAAGATTGGTTGATGGCAATAGGCTTTTCCTAATTACATCGGTGGATGGCAATAGGCTTGTCCCTAATTACATCATTTGATGGCAATAGGCTTGCTCCTAATTACATTGGTTGATGGCAATAGGCTTGCTCCTAATTACATTGGTTGATGGCAATAGGCTTGCTCCTAATTACATTGGTTGATGGCAATAGGCTTGCTCGAAATGTTTTTATAACTGAGCAGTATGAGAAAGTCAGGTGTTATGTCAAGTATCCTACTGAAAAAAAAAAGTTAATTGGCGGGAACCATGATTATTTTTACAATATTTACAAGTTGCTGTTTCATTTCCTCGCAATCGAAGTGAAAAGTAGAGTGTAAAACTCGTCCATAAAACCCATTTTACTCTCTACTTTATATCCATCCTCGCTCGCAAGCTCGCATCGGATGGATAAACGTCTCGCGCAAAATGGTGCGTTTTATGCACTTGGTGTACAATCTACTATTGTCCATTCGCTTAACACCACATAACCCCATAATATGCTTACATTATTTGTTTTAAAGTCTAGCTATTTTCCCAACTATGTTGAGGTCAATGGAATACGGCTAAATCTACTTCACAAGTGGAAAAAATCGTAAATACCAAAAGTTCTTCGCTTTTAACTTTTTCATTGCGTTTTAAAAAAATGCTTGTTGAAATAAAATAGGACAAAAAGTAGAAGTTTTGAAGCGCCTGCGTACAACTTTGTCTGCATTTGTGACATACTGCTGTTTTGTTTGTGGTTATATTTGTTATGTTGACAATTTTTACTTTGTTTGTTAGTTGTTACTTTAATCACTTTTCTGTAGTTGCTCGGAAATCTAGTCGTTATTATTATTTTATGTGGAAATTGTTGAGATTTTCATAAGACATGCAAACTTGTCCTTTATTAGTATTTTTTTACTATTATGTAGACCTGTGTCTAACCTTTGAAGGATTACAGGTGTTATGTTATTTTTAGAGGCCCTTGCGGCGGTTTAGAAACTCTGACACAAGGGTGTGTGGGGTCGTAAGACCTTACTGCCCACACGATAAGAAGAATGTTATTTTTAGTAGTGCCAAATTCTTCCTGAATTTAACACTCAGCGCCCAAACATAGTGGTTGGTGACTTCAACAGCCATAGCACCAGTTGGGGCTATCGCTCCACGAGCACAGACGGTCAATCTGTCGAAGAATGGGCAGAAGCTAACGACCTTACTTTAATCCATGATCCGAAACAACCAGCATCATTTAATAGCGGACGTTGGAAACGTGGGTATAATCCCGACCTGATATTTGTCAGCTCAAACATCTGTAATCAGAGCAAAAAGACGATCTGCCCTCCGATTCCCAGGACCCAACATAGACCGATCATGTGTAAAATCCTATCCGTTGTTCATCCAGTGACTATGCCACTAAAACGCCGCTTCAACTACCTAAAAGCCGACTGGGAACAGTTTTCAAAACTTGTGGACGCCGAATTATTTAACATTCCACCTGTTTCACAAAATTACGATAAATTCGTACGCATAATCTCAGTAACATCCCGAAAATGTATTCCCCGAGGATGTCGCACATCTTACATCCCCGGCATATCTCAGGAATCTGGTGAACTACTTAAGAAGTACGAACAACTCTATGATACAGACCCTTTCTCGGAGGAAACTGTTGAGTCTGGGGAAAAGCTAATGTCACTTATAAGCGAAAGACGCCAGGAAAAATGGATGGACACGGTTACAAATATTGACATGACTCACAACAGCAAAAAGGCATGGACCACAATTCGCAAACTCACCAGCGAACCTCCCCCACCTCAAACGCCTAGCCCAGTGACTGCTAATCAAGTTGCTCACCAACTCATCTTAAATGGTAAACCTCCAAAACGACTTGGCAGAATTCCTAAAATAAACAACGCCTCCTCTCCCAGTGAATCTGTTTGTGTCCCATTTCAACTAACGGACCTCGTCCTGGCTATTCAACGACTGAGTTCCGGTAAGGCTTCCGGAGTGGACGACATATCAGTCGAACAAATCAAACACCTCGGTCCCGTATCTGTGTCGTGGTTGCTGCAATTTTTCAACCACTGTTTGGAGTCAGCAAATATCCCTCGTCTTTGGAGGAAATCAAAAATAATTGCTATTCCAAAACCTGGAAAACCACATGACGACCCTAAAAACTTTCGTCCAATATCCCTTCTCTGCCACACCTATAAACTGTTCGAAAGACTATTGTTATCTCGTCTTACACACCTCGTTGATCCGAAACTAATCCCAGAACAAGCTGGATTCAGGCCTGGAAAATCCTGCTGCAGCCAGGTACTTAACCTCACTCAACACATCGAGGACGGGTTTGAAACCAAAAAGGTGACGGGAGCAGTATTTGTGGACTTGTCAGCAGCATACGACACTGTAAATATAAAACGGCTTATATGGAAAGTGACCAACCTGACAGAGGACTTCAAGTTTGTACGAATTCTCCGAGAACTACTCAGTAACCGACGATTTCGGGTGCACCTCCTTGATGATAAAAGTAGATGGCGCGATCAAAAAAATGGACTACCTCAGGGTAGTGTATTGGCCCCACTGTTATTTAACATTTACACTAATGACCAACCAATTAACTTAAACACAACCCGCTTTCTGTACGCTGACGATCTTGCACTAACCTGTCAAGACACCAACTTTGAGGATATTGAAGCCGTTCTCTCTAAAGCTCTAAGTGACCTAAGCCACTACTATGGTGAAAACGCGCTGAAACCAAACCCCTCAAAAACGGAGACTTGCGTCTTTCATCTCCGAAACAGACAAGCGGGTCGTAAACTCAACATCTCCTGGCAGGGAGTCCCAATCGCCCACAACAATCACCCGAAATACCTCGGTATAACCCTAGATCGGTCGCTAACCTACAAAAATAATTGCCAGGCCGTAAAAATGAAAGTACATGCCAGAAATAACTTACTGCGCCGCCTTACATCTACCAAATGGGGGGCGTCTCCTCAAGTTCTGCGAACCACTGGATTGGCGCTTTGCTTCTCCGCTGGCGAATACGCTTGCCCAGTATGGGATCGTTCTGCCCACGCCGATCTAGTGGATACAGCTCTAAATGAGACGTGCCGGATTATTACTGGTTGCCTTAAACCAACTCCGGTACGAATATTGTATCCACTAACTGGGATTGCGCCTCCACAAATTCGTAGAACCATAGCGAGCTGCACCGAGAGGACGAAGCTACAAACTGACTCACGACACCCAATGCACAGTTATGCTCCAGTGCCTCAGAGGCTGAAAAGCCGCAAAAGTTTTTTTGGGTACGTTGAGCCAGCTAGTCCATCTAATAGAAATGCCTCCTCTGCAAGACGTGAGCTCTGGCAGGAGCTGCTTAAGCCCCCTGACGGCTTCATCGAGCCGTCCGAAAGCCTTCCACCTGGACATGCTTTGCCGTGGCCGACGTGGAAATCTCTAAATAGACTCCGAACCCAGGTCGGCCGCAGCAAAGACAATCTCTTCAGATGGGGGTTCATAGACGGCTCAGACCTCAAGTGTGTATGCGGCGTTTCTCCACAGATAATGTCCCACCTTCCATCTTGCGCTGCATGCCCTGACACCTGTACCCTTGACGACCTTATGACTGCATCAGCGAGTGGAGTTCGCATAGCTGAATTTTGGGCCAAAACGATTTAACAGAAATTTGCCATCGACACGCTAAGAAGAAGTAGTGCCAAACATTCGAACTATGTACAGGAACGTGGAACAAAACAAGAAATATTTAATCATCATTTGTTTGCCCTTGTTTCATTCCTCCGTTTTCTTGTCAAAAAGAGAAATATGTATTACTAGCTTTTGCCCGCGACTTCGTTCGCGTGGAATAGTGACTTCCGGCAGATTTTTGGTTTATCTCGAGAAAAAAAAAAAAAAAAAAACTATCCTGTCCTTTCTCAAGTTCCAAACTATGTCTGTACCAAATTTCATCAAAATCCGTTCAGCCGTTTAGGCGTGAAAGAGTAACAGACAGACAGACAGACAGAGTTACTTTCGCATTTATAATATTATAGTTATAAGTATAAGTATATAGTATATATAGTATAAGTATAAGTATATAGTATAAGTATAAGTATATAGTATTGTTAGGAATCAGAAGTGAAATACGTGATCAAAATAAACAATGTTTAATATCGTTTAGATTACACTTTTACAAAAATATCACGACAAACATTTTAAACAATAATCAAATAGAAATAGCACTAGCAAAATGGAATAATCAGTACACGAGCAAAAACATAAACCAAAAATAGCGAAGCACACGATAATAGTCGGGTAGCAAGTCCTTTCCGAGCGCCGTCCAAGCAAAAAGTGACCGTTGCAACGCCGCTCGCCTCGTTTTATGAACTTCTGTCGGTTGCCGCACGTCGACCGTACGCTAACCGGACGGCTACTGGCTGATGGCGTGACTTTGAGCCAACACGGCCTCTCCTGACGCTCTGACGTCCTCGTCAGCTTCCAACAAGGCGGCTGAGTCTTCACTGTCTCCTTGATAGCGTGTCTCACAACGCCAGTGGGGCGTGCTGGCACCGTGGAGTGCCACGCACAACTGCACCTGTAGGGCGCGCTGGCACAGTGGAGTGCCACGCACAACTGCGCCTGTAGGGCGCGCTGGCACCGTGGAGTGCCGCACACAACTGCGCCTGTAGGGCGCGCTGGCACCGTGGAGTGCCGCACACAACTGCGCCTGTAGGGCGCGCTGGCACCGTGGAGTGCCGCACACAACTGCGCCTGTAGGGCGCGCTGGCACCGTGAAGTGCCACGCACAACTGCGCCTGTTGGGCGCGCTGGCAGCCTGGAGCGACGCGCTTAACACGTCAGTAGCGCGCTGGCAGCCCAGAGCGGCGCGCTGTACACGCCAGTAGCGTGCTGGCAGCCTGGAGCCACGCGCTGTACACGCCAGTAGGGCGCACAGTCGGCCTGCAGCGACGCGCTCGGCCTACAGCGAGGCGCTCGGCCTGCAGCAGCGAGGCGCTCGGTCTGCAGCGAGGCGCTCGGCCTGCAGCGAGGCGCTCGGCCTGCAGCAGCGAGGCGCTCGGCCTGCAGCGAGGCGCTCGGCCTGCAGCGAGGCGCTCGGCCTGCAGCGAGGCGCTCGGCCTGCAGCGAGGCGCTCGGCCTGCAGAGACGCGCTCAGCAACGCCAGTAGGGCGCGCAGTCGCCTTGCAGCGCCGTGCACGTTCATGGCATCACTGTGGCAAAGCCCTGGTAACCACTGCTAAGGCCAAGCAGCGTTGCGTTGCGTCCAAACACACGCCACACATCCTTGTGTAATGGTTAGGTACTCTGCAAACAAACAAATTTACAATTACAACAGAATTTTGTTCCGCTCGATCACTCCTGACCAAACTTTAGTTCCATTGGGTGGCACCAAATTCGACTCTCATTAATTAAATCAAATGTACTGGAAATTATCGAAAATACAACACTCAACTACCTTGAGTCATCATTATACCATAGTCGTTCACACCAATCTTAAAAATTCTATTGCAACAAAAACTGCTGAAATCATCGAGTAAAACCTTTAACACCAAGGCTCTCTAACCGAGTAGTACAACAAGAGAGTAATCTCATTCATTAGGGACATTCAAGTCGAGAATAAAATTCAAAGAAACATTCACCAAACAAAACTTGTCAGACAAGAATACCAATAGGCACATAGGGATGTATAAGCACATTGTTAGCATATCACACAGACTTCTTCCACAACACTGTAGGCATGGGCTCCAAGTTTGCACACCCCTCAGATGTCGACTTCCACACACACTGTAGGCATAGGCTCCAAGTTTGCATACCCCTCAGACGTCGACTTCCACACACACTGTAGGCATAGGCTCCAAGTTTGCATACCCCTCAGATGTCGACTTCCACACACACACACTGTAGGCATAGGCTCCAAGTTTGCATACCCCTCAGATGTCGACTTCCACACACACACTGTAGGCATAGGCTCCAAGTTTGCATACCCCTCAGATGTCGACTTCCACACACACACACACACTGTAGGCATAGGCTCCAAGTTTGCATACCCCTCAGATGTCGACTTCCACACACACTGTAGGCATTGGCTCCAAGTTTGCATACCCCTCAGTGGCTGTTGACATAGACACATTGTTAGCGTATCACACAGACTTTCACACACGCAGCTGAGGCCACGCGCTTGACCAAACCACACGTTCTTATGTAATGGTTACTCCGCAAAGAGACAAATCTACGACAGAATTTTGTTCCACTCGGTCACTCCTGACCAAACATCAATTAGGTCCCACTCTCGTTGATAAAATCAAACGTGGTTAAACTGGAAATTATCGAAAATACAACAATCAACCACCCTGGGTCATGTACCATTGTCGTTTAAATCAATCTTAAAAACATTATTGCGTCAAAAAAATGCCAGGTTCACAAAAATCATCGAGTAAAACTACAGATCTCTAACTGACTAGTAAACAAGTCGATCTCCCGTGTGTATCACCATTTGACTTCACACTACGGTCTTTCCGGACCCTGACCTCAACCAGAGCTAAACGCACAAAATACAACAAACACACCCACTGTCTACTCGAGTTTCCTCAAAAACCTTCAATTTTAATCGGACTACGACTACACAATAATTACTGGTACTGTCTAACACAATACAGCCGATAGAATCTCTTGGCTTGCAACCACAACTTTACTTCATCAAAATTCTTATAAGCATCAACTGATACGTAACTCATTGGCATCCTTCTTAGCCTATCATGTGTATTAGGCAACTTACTTCTTTAATAAAGCAAAACTTATCAGACTTTACAGTGCACCTGTATACGGCCTACGTCTTCACACGAAAACAAGTCAACTGATCATATTGCGTAGGGGTTTGCATTTACGCAGACCATGATTATTTAAGTTTGATTTGCCAACAACTGCACTTTTGGGTTTCAAATATACGGAAAACAAGACTTTTGACTGTATTTTGTTTAGCATCAGATATACCACAAATCACAACGTTGCCCCACACCAGGAATTTCTCCTGTATCGTGGGTACCTTCACAAATATTTTAAACTCACTTACACAAGTACCCGACTTTGAAAAAAAACTAACTAGGTCATACAGATACTTGTACTCATAACGTCATTATAGCACAGTGACCATATCGACTTCACGCGGACACAATGACCGAAATTCGTGTTTAAAATGAGTCCACGTGCTGTTATTGGTCAACCAATCGTTAAGCGACGTATTAGCACCACCATGTAAATAACCACCAATGCGTCCGAGGCATTGCCAATCACCCCAGTGACCTTATAAACACACACATAACATCACGCCTGTAATCCCCGAAGGGTTAGGCAGAGGTACCCAGTATACCCACATTTCGCCAGCTATGTTAAGACATAAGCTTAACCATGTAAATAACCACCAATGCGTCCGAGGCATTGCCAATCACCCCAGTGACCTTATAAACACACACATAACATCACGCCTGCAATCCCCGAAGGGTTAGGCACAGGTACCCAGTATACCTACCCACATTTCGCCAATTATGTTAAGACATAAGCTTAACCATGTAATAGGGGTGAGCCCATTGTCACCAACAGGGCACAAATCCAGAAAATAACACTTTGCCCGACCCGGGAATCGAACCAAGAACCTTCATGCTCAGTAGTCGCGCTTGCGACTAATAAATCAACGAAATATTAAAATTTAATGGTTCGATCTTACTTGTATCAGGAACGAAAGTAAACCAACAATCCTGTCCGGAGCGTCGCCTCAACCGCGAGAGCGGTTACACAGGACTTCGCGTCCTCACGCGGCTCCTACGTAAATCTCGTTCGCGCTTGGAACGGCGATCGGATCCCGAAACTTGCTACGTACGTGACCTTCCACTCCGCTTATGGTGGCTACAAGATCGCTTAGAACGAGAGGCAATAGTTTTTGAACGCGAACAACTCGATCTATCCATTGCTAACTACTACCGGCTTTTATCTAAAATTAAAAGCCTGAAAACTAGTTTTTAACTTGTGGGCGCAAACGATCTTTATCCCACTTCTGATGTTAGGAATCAGAAGTGAAATACGTGATCAAAATAAACAATGTTTAATATCGTTTAGATTACACTTTTACAAAAATATCACGACAAACATTTTAAACAATAATCAAATAGAAATAGCACTAGCAAAATGGAATAATCAGTACACGAGCAAAAACATAAACCAAAAATAGCGAAGCACACGATAATAGTCGGGTAGCAAGTCCTTTCCGAGCGCCGTCCAAGCAAAAAGTGACCGTTGCAACGCCGCTCGCCTCGTTTTATGAACTTCTGTCGGTTGCCGCACGTCGACCGTACGCTAACCGGACGGCTACTGGCTGATGGCGTGACTTTGAGCCAACAGTATATAGTATGGATATGGATAGTAATGTATATCCAGTGATTTCAGTTTATATTGACGTTATATAATGAACCAAATCCCCTTATTACCTTTAAAATCTATCTATATAAATAAAAAGAGAAGTCCTGACTGACTGACTGACTGACTCATCAACGCCCAGCTCAAACCCTTGGACCTAGAAAGTTGAAATTTTGCACAAAGGTTCCCTTTATAATGTAGACAAGAAATAAGGAAGGATTTTTCGAAATTCAACCCCTAAGGGAGTTAAATAGGGGATGAAAGTTTGTACGGAAAATCGTCATTTTCACGCGGGCGAAGCCGCTGGCAAAAGTTAGTATAATCACAAATACGTCCACACCAAAACCATCACAGCTCCACACTAAAAACGACACAACGACATCTAAAAAGCTCGTTTCGTCACGTCCCAAATCAAATGAAAGGACATCTACTGAAGTCACGTTACGTCCAACGTCCTGTGAGCGGACTAGCTAAACCGATTTGTTGCAGTGACTGCCTCAAAGCTAAAGCAGCCTTCGGAAGTCGGACGTGTTAAGATCTATTTACGTTTGAAGCCGGGATTTGATGTACATGTGTGTGTGCTTTAGAGACCGAGGCACGTGCAATGCAATTATTTGTGTGTTAGTTAGCGTTTATAGCGGATTTTGTTTGATCTTTGAGATTAGTTTGGGATTCAGTGTGTGTTCAGTGGTGTCCAGTAGGACATAAGCTTCTGGGTACTCAATGGTAAAAATATAGGTATGTTCAAATGATTGTGGCTACTTATTTAATAATTTAAACTTCTTATTTTCCAGCCAGCACATCCGACTACAATCTGACTTTAAATGAATTTGTCTTTAAGATTTTCAACTATGTCGTTAAACATTAGGTCCGAAGTTTATTGAGAAAGACAGTTTCGTGTAGCTTGACGTGCTGGCGTCTGAACTTGCACGAAATCCTGAATTATTGTGGTGGTTTGAAATATGCACCTAATGTGAATTTTCCTAGACAAAAACTATGATAAGATATTCTGGTTGAGAGTTGCCGAGTATAGAGTTTAACGTCGCTAATAAACGGCTAAGTCCAGCAGTGGTTATTCCACTCAAGTTCATAATGATAAACTGCATGAGTTTCACTTTGAATAAGAACTTGCCTTCGCTGATCTCTTCGATGATCTGTCTAGATATCAGCACATTTAAAAAACTAGAAGGCCTTAAATAGGCCCCAAAAACGACACAATATCATCATCATCATCAGCCTATAATGTTCCCATTGCAGGGACTCAGGCCTCCTCTCTAGGAGAGGGATGGGCTATAATCTACCACGCGGGCCCAGTGCGGATTGGTAAATGTCACATGTCTTCGAATTTTTTGGTTCTAAGACATGCCGGTTTCCTCACGATGTTTTCCTTCACCGTTTTTAGAGCAGTCGTGATGAAATAAATTACACAAAGTAATGCGCCTGACGGGGTTCGAACCCACGACTCACTGTTCGTAAGTCGGGGCCGCCACCACTGGGCCACCACAGCTCAAAAAAAAAAAAAAACGATTTCTTTTTAATAATAATTTCACGCGAACGATGGCCGCTGTCTGTTTATTTGTTAGAATCATCCGGCACATAAAATCGACCCTCAAAATCACAGACAAACAATCCAACAGTATGTCCCAAGCCATAAATGTATCGTCACAAAGAACTGCTGGACCGAAGTCCGTCTGATTGGTGGCTAAGTGGAAAACTTGTCCAATAGCACAGAGCAGTCGTTTCAAACGAGTTCAGGACTGCCGTGTATTGTGCAGCTGTTGTCTGTGACATTTTCTGTTGTTTGATTCAAAATTAATTTACTCCGTGTATTTTTGTTGGCTAGTACAACCTAAGCGTTTCTTTTTTTATGTGATTTATCAAAGCATGAATAATTGTGTATTCAGTTTTACTAACTTGATTTTATTCAATTAGTAACGGCATAAATTAACATTTTTTTATTACATTTTGTCCCACTGCTGGAAAAGCCTCCTCCATAGCTTTAACTGAATAAAAACAATAAAAAATTGCATAGAATCGATGATATTTTCAAATGAACTGAAATACCTACACAAAATATAAAAATTAAAGAGTGAGTTATGTAATATTTTCAGCATAAACCTGTTTACTTACCTACCTACATTACGTTACGTGTTTTTATTGTATAATTATCACTTTTTTTCGGAGCAGAAAACATTTTATTATTATGGAAACCAGCATGTCTGGAAAATATTTCGCGAAGACATGTAAAGTCAAGTCAAAACATAAAAACGCTATAGAAGAAAGCACAAATCTATACGTCATTATTCGCAGCAATGTAACATTCAAGCATTTATGACTACCGCAATTCCATTGTAATAATAATACATTTCAGTAAATACTGTCCAAATAATTTCGTCCACCATTAAAGAAGACAAAACAAAATGCCTTTTTAAAAATGAAATCCCACCAAATACATTCAACAAGATAAAATAATGGTACATTAATTTGACGTGAAATACTGCCGAGCTCCGTAGTTTCAGAAAGCACTACAAATAAGACGGCTGAAGTTTATTTCAGTGATATTTCTTATACCTTAATAGAATACTTTATTTGCAATTTTTGTTACTTTCTACTATCATTGTCTGGATAAATGGATGTTTATGGAATACTCAACGTAGGTATGTGATTAATGACAATTATTTTTATTGGTACTTGTTACTATAATATAATATGTCTGTGTATACGTATACATTTTTCAAACTGACTTTTGTTAATTAACCTGAATTCACACTACTTACGCAATCTACACGCTTAAGTAGTAGTAGGTAGTATTTTTTAAGTAGAATTAACCGGCTTCTAAAGAAGAACGTAATGTAGTCGGCCAGCATCTTTTTTTCTCATGTTTTCACACTTAAAAACTACTGAACCGATTTTCATGCTATTTTCACCAATGTAGGTATAGAGTGGTTTTCGAGGAAGGTTTTAGTATATATGTAATTTGACAAGTTTTTGTGGGCAAAGCCGCGGGCATCGACTAGTACATGATACAACGATATCCTTTGCTAAGACTGACTGACTTTCAGGCCACTACCTACCTGTAACGACTGCCAAATATCTACAAATGTCAGCCAAGACCAAAGGCTTAAGGAAATTCAGCACGTATAAAATGGGTGGTGACCCATCCATGGACCAAACGAGGCAAGAGTGGTTAAACCTGAAGATTGGCCCGAGTGGCTATTATTATTCAAAAAAGAGCTACTCCAAGCTTCAGCCCCAAAGAAAGCAAAATAAATGAAGCAGCTGACCCAAGCCAGGTAAAAACCAACTGTTACAACATTACACCTAAACATAAGGCTGATTTCCATCCCAAAAACCACTACTAAATTGTAATGGAAAAAATACGAGCACTAAACAACATTCTACTCCATCCACGACCATTTCTTTCCGCCCATAGCAATGTATCACATGACATATTAAATGTTGCGACTAACGAAACATCTCGAATGCTTCGTAGCCATCGCTCAGAGTGCCTTTGTACTTGTAATACAACGTTGAAAAAGAATAATGACCGGGGAAATGGAGTTGTGAAACTGTTACACCAATTTCCAACCTATGATCAGAACCCTAGGGGATAGTTTACCATGAAAGGAGAAGGCGTTAAATAAACTTATAGCGGGAAGGGTGTATATTTTGTTGGCGATCTTTTAGATATATCGTGGGGGCTTATTGCAATTTTTATTCATGTTCTAATATACGATTTTGAAGGCTTTTTTGTTATTAAACTGTGGCGTTTTATGTGAATTTATTGAGGTTTTAAGTTACTGCAGCGGCTGGTACCAAATTGCAATATGCTGTAAAATATATCGTTGGCATTCTGAGCGACTTGAGTATGTTCAGCTTTTACGATACTTACTTTATTTTGCCCTTGTGTAGGCACAAGGTCGTTTAACGTTGATATTATTATACGTTAGAACATCGATACTTTGTCTTTAATTTCAGTTGTCAAAACCATTAAAGAAGAAGGTACTTCTTTCCGAACTGCCTCATTGTTCTAGTGGTCTCAAGTGCGACTGTTGAGAATGAGGTGCGATTGGTCGGGCAAATTGATATTAGTTTTTCCATCACGATTTTCTCAGTAGCAGCTTGTGCAATTGCCTGGTTGATGACAATAGGCTCGCCTTCAATTTTATGGGACATCAGAACTGGAAAAATATGAAAGTACGCTTACGCCTAACTTTTCAGGGATTACAGGCGTGATACCTATTATGTTATACTTCTTTCTTTGTAAAACAGAAGACAAAGCTAGCTGTGATATAAAACCAAAGAAAATATTAACCCAATACCTACTCAAACTTAAATAATTTAAGCTACAAATAAGCAAACAAAAACATCTTACAGATACACAAGATAAAACAGACAACAAGACATAACACTTGTTGCAGCAACACAGTTTGCGCTATATATCTCGCCGTCACGAGATCCAGCAATAACTTACTGTCGACACACTCATGTAGGTACAATGTACACACAACTGGGGCCAGGCTATCCATTGTGTTACTGGTATTTGGTGATATCCCTTACCTATGTCCATTCGTCGTGGATATGGGACTTAGCACTAGAATTATCGGTCTTGGAAATAGAATGAATAGAATGATAACGATACGTCTTCGCAAGATACTTCATGCATACTTTTGAAGGTTTCTTTTTCTAAGTACTAACTGCCACTCGGGGCGATCTTTAGGTTAAGCTACGCTTGCTTAGGTTGGTCTGTGGATCCATCCTATTCTGAGTTTCCTCCATGCTTCGGAAAGTATTCCCGGCTGCCATATATACATCTTTGGCAGTCGTTACAGGTAGTCAGTGACCTGAAAGTCTGGCAACCAGTCTTACCAAAGAATATCGTATTACACAGTATTAACTGGGTTGTGGAGGTCGAATAAGCAGTCGCTCCATGTAAAATACTGCTATTCCGCTGCATCCGGTTAGACTGGAAGCTGACCCCAACATAGTTGGGAAAAGGCTAGGCAGATGATGACACTCATGTAGGTACAATGTACACACAACTGGAGCCAGGCTATCTATTCTGCTACTGGTATTTGGTGATATCCCTTACCTATGTCCATTCATCGTGGATATGGGACTTAGCACTAGAATTAGCGCTCTTGAAAATAGCATTGAAGATGATGATACGTCTCAGAGGTGCATGATAGTTGCTGCGTACTTAGACTTACTTTTTTTATGGCACCCTTGGGCAGCAGGTAAAAATCAGCGTCAGGTGTGTTGCCATCTGGCTTTATGCTGAACTGAAGCTGTTTTGGCATTGTTAGTTTTGCTTGTTTATTTGTTTTGCATAATTTTAAGGGTTTTTTTTGTTAGTTCTTTCTTTATTTTTTTACTTTTGTTTGTGACCTAATTCAAAAATAAAACAAAATTTTCATTTATAATTCAATACTTTAACACATCGTCATAGTATCACCACTGTGACCACTATAATTAAATCTTCAAAGCTATTAATACCTTTCTCTCTATACAGATGTCTCAGGTCATCTAAAACTTGCGAAGAATACGTCAGCCAATCCAATAAATCTCTATTTCAATCTAGATCAAATACGTCGATAGCTAACACATACTACAGCACAATCGAAGGGCTAAAATTTTTCCATGAATATTTTACTTTTCCATTTTCGGGCCGACATATTCAATATTTAGATTTATATCGCGGGAAGCATTGAGATTACCCATTTGATTTATGGTAATAAATCCTGGCTAAGCCCTTTATTTTTGAGGTCATGGTCAATCGTTGGGTAGGAATGGAATGGTATTAAAATCGGCAGTTACCTACGTGCTGGATTTAGAAATTATAATAAATTATTGCTTCTGTGTGGTTTAATAAATTTTTGGGTCTGCTTTAAGCATTGACACGTGCGTTACCTGTGTTGGTGTTTCTAATTAATGTTTAATTATGGTATAATCAGTATCTTTATCAACTTCTTCTCATTACCCTAATTCATTTAGATAATATATCACAGCTCTCTTTCATACATCTTCTTCGTCTTTATCAGCCATTAAATATTTTTTTATAATTCACCCATTATTGTACCACTAGCTTTTGCCCGCGACTTCGTACGCGGAGCAAAAAAAAAATAAAAAAAAATATAATAATAAAAAAAAAAATAGCACTCCGGGAGTGCCGGCAGAAGTGAAAACTTCAATATTAACTTTCAAACTCGCGTCAGGGTCACGTGATGCTGATCGAAAAATCTTACGATTTCTTACGATTTTTCGATCAGCATCACGTGACCCTGACGCGAGTTTGAAAGTTTTTACCCATACAAAAAAAAGTGCTCAGCGCCGCTAAAGAAGTTTTCACTTCAAAAATATATAAATTTGAAATGCTCATCACGTGGAACAATTTTTGATATAGTACCATTTTTGTATCTCTTATAGTTTAGCTGGTCTGTTGCGGTTCTGCATCAGGTGTTCAAGTTTCCAAGATAAATTATAGCCTAAATGTTGCCCAGACTTAATACCTATACAAAAAAAAAAAATTGCACTCCGGGACTGCCGGCAGAAGTGAAAGTTTTTACCCATACAAAAAAGTGCTCAGCGCCGCTAAAGAAGTTTTCACTTAAAAAAAAACATTCAAATCCGTCAAGTAGTTCCGAAGATTAGCGTGTACAAACAAACAGACACACAGACAAACAGACAGAATATTTTTTTTTGGATTCGTGCTCTATTACTGTTCCTAAACCCCCCTCAATTATTATTTTTTCAATATATTCAATGTACAGACACAGTTTTTTTACTGTTTTATTATATGTAGTACCATCAATGTAAGTTCATTTTGTTATTGTGGTTAGTGCCTAACTTCGCACGACAAAGTCGTGCCAAGTCTAAGGTTCCTTATTGCGATTTCTATAGTATTATAGTTAATGTTGTGTGTCTTGGCCGTTGAACATTCTTTATACGTTAGTGGGTACAAGTCAATTTAGTATATACGTAATGTTATATCTGTTGATACCAGCTATGATTGTTAAGCGAGATAATAACCCATACTGGTATTGGTAATTGGACGCCAAGAAGAAAAAGTAGCAAAACTAAACGAAACGAACAACGGCCAAGTCACACAACATTAACTATAATAATAAAGAAATCGCAATAAGGAACCTTAGACTTAGCACGACTTTGTCTAGATTTCATTACTTTTTAGAGATAAACAAGCAGCTCCATCGAGACTTGGCTAGTTTTTTACAGAATGTTTTTGTTGGGATTTCACTTCTTTTTGTAGAAACGTGGGCCATATTGATAAAATTTATTTTGTTAGATTTTCTTATTAAAAACAATTTTTTTAAGTAGTTTTTTTTTCATTTTTTTTCGATTATCCTAGTTTTTATAGTTTTCCCTTTATGTGGCCATTAAACCCTAACTCTGTACCAAATTTCAGCTCTCTGAGTTTATGGGAAGTACTAGTTCTATTTTGATGATCATGAGTGAGTGAGTGAGTTTCATAAATGCGAAACTTTGCTTTCATTCAATTTCAGCGTTCTGGTCTTATCCAGAGGTTCTCAAATAGGGGCCTGAAAATGCGGCGAAATGGTTCCAGTAAAGGATGGTACGGCAGTATTTGCTTCGCGCTCGACTCGGCGGGGGCACTGCCGTGCCCCCCGATATGGGGAAACCTGAAATAAATGGATTTTATTTTTATTTATTTATTTATTCAAATCAGAACAACAATAGTATTTTTTTATTAGGCTACAAAGCCCTAGTACCGTGACTGGCTCTACCTTAGTTTTAGACAATGAAAACCCCAAGAAGGTAAAACTTTCGTTCCCAAACTGAACTCAAAGTTTACACAGACGACAGTCGGGGAAAAGTAGACTCCAAAAAGAAACCTCATGCAATGCAAATACAGAAACTAAATTCACAATGTTCACAACTTATTCAGTACGGTCAGCAACAGAAGTAGCTGGGCATTTCGGAATTTAATTATTTGAGGGAATCCAGCTATTATTTTTATTATTTCAGAAGATTATTCTTTATAACATTCCTTGCTCTTCAATAACTGGTTAGAAACGAGTAATATTTTACTGAGTTTTTATTAAAAAAACCTGCATTGAAACTTTGAGTAGTTACTTCTGATGCTGAGTGTATATTGGGAACCCAGAAACATTGAACAAAGGAGCTGAAACATTCCGAGTGAACCAAACTACGTCTTTCTTCCACATAATTGGTTTTCAAACTCAGTACAAAATTGATGGATTGGCACCAAAGTTGGTCGTACAAATTGTTAATTATGAAAATTCTCCGTCCTCAATTTATTGGCAGCTGAACAAAGTTACCTGTTCAGGACAAATTTGTTTTGTGGCGTTTTTTTAAGTTGTTTAACAAGGTTTAAGGAATGGCCTTTTCAAATTTGGTTTTGCGAATAATGTTTTTTGATTATTTGCTGTTGACTGGTGGGGAGTTTTATAATGAATTCGCAGCGGGTTTATTAATGGCTGAGGTTTTGGATTTGTTTGGACCGAGTTTTGTTTGTAGAACATTTTAGGAACTTTTGTTTTGAAAGCGTGTGAAGTTATTAATTAATTTATTTATTTATTTACCACTACTTATATTTAAATACATCCTGTATACCTACTATGTGTAGTCTCACGTCAATAGATGAGTAGTTATTATTTCTGACTGCCTAACCACTACACTAACGAAACGAAATCCAACAATATTTACTTAACGAAATTTTAATGTATTATTCATCATACTCTTTTTACCCGACTGCGGCGAAGCCCAAAAGGAGGGTTATGTGTTTGACGTGTATGTATGGTATGTATGTATGTCCGTTTTTCTTCTGGCCTTATCCCATGTTTATTTGGGGTCGGTTCTTCTAATTATTTTCTCCAAATATGTCTGTTCTGGGTCGTCATTATGTCAATATTGCTATACTCATTATTTACTAATTATTTTCTGCACAATCCTTCGGGGATTATAGACTGAGTGATCTTAATGTTAAGTTTGTCTTTAATCTATATTTATCATTTACTGAAGTGTATTTACTGTTTCTTTATTATTACTATGATTATCCTTGTAATCATTATAACTCCTATAATTTTCCTTTTTCCTTTCCATTCCAACGAACAGGTAAGAGCTCCATGATTACTTTATGATATCAAAATGTTCAACTTTTTTTACATCGTTTAAGGCTACTTCTTCATTCTGAACAATTTCTTTCATGAACGATTACAATATAAATAAAATATTACACAGTTTATGAATATAAAGGGGCTGGA
The DNA here is from genome assembly GCA_949775195.1 of Diarsia dahlii. Classification (NCBI taxonomy): domain Eukaryota; kingdom Metazoa; phylum Arthropoda; class Insecta; order Lepidoptera; family Noctuidae; genus Diarsia; species Diarsia dahlii. Next base: position 3,456,470 of record OX459210.1, on the reverse strand, counting down.
AGAGATATTGTAATGTTTTTTCTAACATTATTTATTTATTTCCTTTGGGAAAACAAACAGTCTGTAGTATATTAAGTATCCATACTTGATATTATACATGCGAAAGTAACGTTATCTATTTGTTTGTTTGGTATTTTTTTATGACTAAACAACTGGTTGTAATGAAATTTGATAAAGAGAGATTATATTCTGGAGAAGGACATAAGCTATCATTGTTTTTCTTATGCTTAAAAATTTCTACGGAGCCGAAATTGGGGGCAAAAGCTAGTGAAACATAATAATGCAGTATTGGTGGACAATTGGACATATCCTCATCTAGCGAACTATACATTTATGTACTGTTTCATCTAAGAGGTGTGGTGTAATGTGACGGCACGGTTGTCGCAGCGGCTAAGCGATTGTATGCTGTATTCTCATAGAGCCGATTCACGAACGGGACAAATATATAATGTTTTATGGCCTACAGGTAGTTGTTCCGGGTGTAGTTGTTGTGTATGTGAGTTTAAATGTTTGTAAATGCAACCACTAACGGGTTTGAGAGAAATGGAAGGAGTGGACGGAGGCCTTTGCCCAGGAGAGGGAAAAAGCAGGCTAGAGAAAAAAAGAAGCAACCACGATTTAGAAGAAATGCCTAGTGTAGAGCAACGTTCTAAAAACTATCTCTCTCTGATGTCTTCAAACAAAATGACAACGATACGTAAAACAAGATTAACTAATAAACTCTTGCAAGTAGACACCGTTTTTCATTCACATCCTTCCGTTCATCGTAAATGCTTCAAGCGTCTCAAATTATACTCACAATAAAATCAACTCGACGTCGCTTCTAGCATCCTTACTTCTTCAGCTGGCAGTAAATAAGAGTACCCCATCCCGATAACACGGGAGACGGCGGATATTAATCATCCCCTTAGCTTTGGATTTATTATTATTTTTTCCTTTACCCTTTGCACGAAATATCATTGAATTTAATCGCGAAGATATTCTTTTTTCTCTTTTGCTGTTTATTCTTATTGCTTATTGATTGATCCCTTTTTGTGTCTTAGTAATGTTTTGGTCTTAAGATCATGTTTAATATTTTTCTACTGGATAAATTGGTGTAAAGTATATATTTTTTTGTTGATTTCGTATTTACCGATAATTATTATCATTATTATCTTAACCAGTTTCTTAAACTAAGTCTGTTTAAAAGAATCTTTGCAAATAAATTAAACTGAAAATATATCTGTTTGTGGTTTCAAAAGAACATATTTTTACTATAATTTACAGTAGGTACGTATTACTAAAAATCATATTTAAAATATTTTTGTTTTTATGTCTGACCGTATGTCTGAGAAACTACTAGACCGGTTTTTGCTGGCAAATCGCTGATAATCTATAAAAGCGAAAGGTAACTCACTCACTCACTGATTCATCACGAAATCTCGAAAACCGCTGGACGTACAAAGATGATTTTTGGCAGGGAGGTAGTTTATGGTTAGTAGACGTCCGCTAAGAACGGATTTTGCGAAAGGGCCGGATTAGGGTGGTCTAAGGGCCCTCGCAAGTTTGTATGAAACTCCTTCATTTTTTGTGCTACAATCTAGATTTTTGGAAGAGACGTAGTTTATAGTCAGTGGGCGTCTGCTATGAATTAATTTTGCAACAGGGCCGGATTAGGGTGGTCTAAGGGCCCTCACAAGTTTGTATGAACGTCCTTCATTTTTTGTGCCACAATCTTGATTTTTGGCAGGGACGTAGTTTATAGTTAGTAGACGCTTGGTAAGAACAGATTTTGTGGCAGGGCCGGATTAGGGAGGTCTAAGGGCTCTCGCCAGTTTGTATGAAAGTTCTGATTTTTTTGTGCTACAATCTAGATTTTTGGCAGAGACGTAGCTAATAGTCAGTAGACATCCGCTATAAATTAGTTTTGCGACAGGGCCGGATAAGGGTGGTCTATGAGCCCTCACAAGTTTGGATGAACGTCCTTCATTTTTTGGGCTACAATCTTCATTTTTGGCAGGGACGTAGTATGTAGTTAGTAGACGTCTGCTATGAACGGATTTTGCGACAGGGCCGGATTAGGGTGGTCTAAGGGCCCCCGCAAGTTTGTATGAAAGTCCTTCATTTTTCGTGCTACAATCTTGATTTTTGGCAGGGACGTAGTATGTAGTTAGTAGACGTCTGCTATGAATTAATTTTGCGAGAGGGCCTGATTAGGGTGGTTTATGAGCCTTCGCAAGTTTGTATGAAAGTCCTTCATTTTATGTGCTACAATCTTGATTTTTGTCAGGTATGTAGTTTATAGTTAGTAGACGTCTGCTATGAACGGATTTTGCGAAAGGGTCGGATAAGGGACGTCTAAAGGATATCACAAGTTTGTCTGAAAGTCTTTCATTTTTTGTGCAACAATCTTGATTTTTTTCAGGGACGAAGTTCATGGTGAGTAGAGGTTTGCTAAGAACAGATTTTGCTTTAGGGTCGGATTAGGGAGCTCTAAAGGCTCTCGCGAGTTTGTATGTAAGTTTGATTTTTGTACTACCGGCCTGAAATTTAGCAAGTGTATTATCTAAGAATTTTTTTTGTGACGATCTGGACTAAGGGCTCCCGCAAGTATATATAAATGAAATCCTTGGCGTTTTGGAGCTGAAAATTGGTAGAGAGATAGAATACAGTTAAGACATATGTATTTGTATGTGTGGGAACAAATTTTATGACCACACTAGGAATTTCTCCTGTATCGTGGGTGCGTTCACAAACATTTAAACTCACATACACAAATACCCAGACTCGGTACTCCAGAACTATCTGTAGGTCATACAAATATTTGTTCCGTGCGGGGATCGAACCCGCGACACGCGGCGCAGCAGTCCATTGCTTGAGCCACTGCGCCAACCGTGCCGTCAAAGTTTAAGGGAACATAATCCCTTCGTGCAGAACTTTTTGAGTTTTTGAAGCGTACACAAACCAACATAACATTTTTATATAGATGTATAGATATAGATGTATAGATGTATAAATGTATAGATGTATGGATGTATAGATGTATAGATAGATAGATGGAGGAGGAAGGTTACTATTTTGACAAAAGGTTTAGGGTTCTGTGCAAAGAAAAACCTTAAAGTTTTGACAAAATCCGGTTCAATGGGAAACTTTTGTGCTAGTCAAAACATAATGTTGTTCAAATGACCAAATTAAAAATACATCTTCAAAGCGATTTTTCCGCTCCATATTTCAACAAAGAAAAATTTTAAAGCTAAAATCAGTCCAGGTAAAAATATCCGGAGTCTCTAAATCTCGACCGTTAGCAGTTCTCAATAGGAAGGTATAATTTACTGTCGCGGAGAGCAGTTTGTTATATGAAAAATAAAGTTTTCTCCATCAATAATAAGTTTGCAGTTTGTTGAAACTGTTTTCGTTGTTGAAACCTATTAAGGTAGGGATGATATTGTTGGATTCTCTTTTCACGCCGTTTCGTGTTTGTTTTTGTTGGAAGGTTCTAAGTTTTTTTATGGTTATTATAAGTTTATTGGTTTTAATTGTAGTAAATGGTTTTGTCAATCAATCAATTTCAATCAATTTTTGCTGGAGTGAAACCAAATAACACGTTGTCTGACCTCATGGTTAGCTGCAGTGGCCCTTGCTGGCACTAAGCCCGAGTCTTTCTACTTTTTTGCGTAATATGTATAGTATACTACATATTTGACTGCGTAGTAAGTATCAAATAACTAAACAATAAATAAAATTCAGGAAAAAAGAATTACCATGTCAAAACTGTACATACTTTTTACCCTAACAAAAGAAAAAAAACTTAGTTTCCCAACAAAACCAGTTAATAGAAAACTTTTAGTTATAACAGATATTAGAGGAGCCCATATTTTTTCTGGAAAATTGCCAGCCTCTATACAATATTGACTTTAATTTTGGTAGAAAAATGAAGGTATAATTAGGTACATGATATATTATTGCCGTTTTCAGACAGTTAATAATTATTAATTGCGCAATGATCATCATCATTATCAGCCTTAAACGTTCCCACAGCAGAGACTCGGGTCTTCTCTCTAGGAGAGAGATGGGCTATAATCAAACCACGCGGGTCCAGTGTGGGTTGTTAGATCTCACATGTCTTCGAATGTTTTGGTTATAAGACATGTCGGTTTCCTCACGATGTTTTCCTACACAAAGTAATGCGCCTGCCTGGGTTTGAACCCACGACTCAATGTTGGTAAGTCGGGGCCGCTACCACTGGGCCACTGCTACCCTTATTGATCAGTGGTAAGATTATGTACCAAGACTTTTCCCAACTACGATTGGGTGCAAGTCAGCGTTTTTCTAAGCATGTTGGGGTTGCGTGCAGTAGCTGTTTTATTGTGGACTAGCTGACCCGTGCCCACTTCGTTGGGCATAATTAGTCGAAAGTGTGCTAATTACGTTTCGAAAAATTCAATTTCGGGGACGTCCGCTGCGTAAGGAGCCGAACACCTACCTCTCAGATGTAAAAGGCCACGCCCCCTTCTCACGAAGCGAGCACGAACGCGAACCGAATTAAACCCGAAACAATCGCGCGCCGTCCGCTGCTTTGGTTTTTTCTCCGATTCACTTTGCAAAACGGACTACCACCACACCTCGGACACTCCATACAACGCCCGCAAAATAATTACCTATTACTACTACATAAACAAATAACGTTTGTGCACGACGTGCACGTGCAAATGTGTGCGTAAACTCTAGTAGGGTTATCGTAGCCTAAAAAATGGCGCGAAAAGTGCAACGGTCTGCGTCGCGAAAGCCGAGCGGCGACTGATGCGAGCGCGAGCCATTGCTCAAGTGGCGACGACGAATACCTCGAAGTGCGGGGTGAGGTGCGGTATTTAATATGAGCGCGGGGAGGTGAGTGTCCCTTCTGTACGTAGTACTATTATGTATTTTGTGCTACCACGTAAAAGCCTTTTTATTTTTCGGTTTTTTATATAACCTATGACACTCAGCAATAATGTGGCTTTTTATTGGTGAGAGAATTTTTAAAATCGGTTCAGTAGATCCCGAGATTACCCCTTACAATTTAACAAACACACAAACTTTACTTCTTTATAATATTAGTAAGTTTAGAAGTAAAGATGAAGAACTCTAACTAGAACGCACGGGTGAGTTTATCCACCTGTTTCTTAAAACCAGGCTGCTGGTGAGAAACTTCTCCTGGAAAAACCCTGTAACCCATTTTTAGACTAGTAGTACTATTTTCATTGCCCGCCTGCCTATTTTGAACCTCCTCAACACAGGTATCATCGATATTACAAAAGGTAATGACATCAAAAATAACACGGAAATTATTATCTTGTAGACGAAAATAACTTACTGAAAATAAAAATAAATAAAATTATTTCAAGCTTCATTCAGTAACAAGAACTCAAGTCCATTGAGTCAAGGATGAGACATTTTTCTTTGTCATTTATTTTTAGAAGTTACAAATGTTTACATAATTTTTAATAATATCGAGTCCCTAGGTACGGTGATTGTAAAAATTAAAATTTCTTGACCAAAATTAAGTACTTATCTTAAACTGTGTGGCTATCATAAGTGTCCATAGATTAATTGGAAATTGGTTATGGTTTGATACATTTTTTTCTTGAAAACTCAGACATTATAAGTTATCCACTGTCATTAAAAGATACGCAATAGCCCTGCTGGACAGAGTAAATTAAAATGATGTTTCTTACACATCTTAAAATTATTATTTATTTGTAGTGATATTAAATGCGTCAACTCTTGACCTCAATCTTATCCTGAGGACAGATGTGAGGTCGACAATCAAATGGAACAGGCTAACCCAGACGATGCCTATGAACTCGCGAATTAATGTTTTATTGAACTTGAAGTGATTCATTGTGTGATGCCCACTGATTGGAAAGGTTCACTCATTGCAGATATTTGGTAGTTATCATGTAGCTTGGCTTACAACTCAAGGACCTCAACGACACAAATGAACTACTAAAAAAAGGACATTTCGGTAGTTCTCTTAAAGTACTCAAAGTCCCAGAGGCCAAAAGAGAATAATATGCAGTCTGTTAAGAGCTTTTAAGTTGACTATTAAGGTAATCATGAGGTACTCATCTATTACTTTGTTGGTTTTTTGAAGTACGTCGAGTACCTCATCTAACAAAATTACTTAACCTTGTAACTGAACCTTACAAAGTATAAAAAATATTTTATTATGAATACCGTGTCACTGACACGTACCGTATCATTTTCAGGAAATTAAGTTAACATCCTCTAGAAATTGAGATGATTTTTTTTTGATTTTCATAAGCATATGACGGAGGGTATTTTTGTATTTTTCGAAGTGTGAGTGTGTATTTTTCAAAGCGGGAAGTATTGCGACTTTTATTGAGTACGATGATAACGCACTGTGCGTACGTGGTGGATCACAGAGGGGTCCCAGCAGTGGCAACGGTATTAGGCTGCCAATCAAGCAAGAGCATTCGATTTCGAGAGATATCGCGGGCTCGACACAAAGGGCTAAGAAAGAACATGGGTGGTTTTTAGTCAGTAAAAGTCTGAAACTACCGCTCTGCCCCAAGTCATTTGATGTTATACCAGCATCAAAAAAAAAAGAGATGCCATGCAATAATAATATAGTCAACTGTAATTTAGTTGCTGTTGATTTTATAGGGGTGGTTTTAGGTTGGCATAGTAATACCACTGTTGCTTTTGTGGCGAAGCTATGCCTCAGTTTGATATTAAGGTACATTCGAATTGTTTCATATTTTACCTGAGAATACAGTCAATAAGCTAAGACATTTACTTGACCATAACTGCCTATAGAATTTTATCCATTCAACTATAAAAAACCCATCAAATTTTCAACCCCTCAAAAAGTACGTCATCTTAAACCCATTTAAATATGGGAGACACCACTTGGAAATTGACGACGGAAAACATCTCGACAACTGTCAATATGGTGTATATATAGGAAGGGATTCGATTAAGTTGTCAGTAACATAAGTGGGCATATATTTGAACATTCACAGCCGCCATCTTGGATTTTCGTTTTTATTATGACAGCAGTTTTGGCCTGATTTCTGAAAAAATTAAAGTGAAATGAAAATGGAGCTTACATAAGTTTGTTTTTATTCAATTTGAAAAACAAAATTAAGCAAGGATGGAGATGGTTTCGTGTGTTTTTATTTTATAATATGAAGACTAGAAGTCTGCTATGGTAGGCTAGAATTTGATTGGTTCACATATATTATGTAGAACAAAACCAATATTTTCAAAAGTTAAAACTGATCATCAAGTAATCGAATTGGTTCTAATTGTTTCTGATTAAAATTACGAACTAATGACTTGACACAATGACGATAATTATTTTAGTGAAAAAGTCATACCATGAAATTAAATCAACTTAGAGCCACGAATTTGTGCCCGTTTGATAACTATAGGTTCATTCCCAATAAAATAGGACTTAAAAATCAAAACTGGTGGAATATCGAAGTAATATTAGGCATACCTATCTCTATAAGTTTTTAAACTGACATGGTCACTGACACTACTATTAATATCATAAACGGGATATTTACCATGTTTGATTATACAGCGCCGAAATATCGGGAACTCGAAAAAATAATCAAACATGGTAAATATCCCGTTTATGATAGACCTATCTCTGCCGAACACTTAGGGGTTTCCAAGCATGATGCGTTTACGTATGTAAAATAACAAAACACGACCAAAAACTCGCTATCTCACGCAACTGACAAAGACAAGACAGGGGCTAAAACGTCATTTGACTTACAGAACACACCGGCATTGAACACATAAATTTACGACATTCTTCTATGGAAATTAAATCCCTTAAATTAAATCTTTAATCTCCCCTGTAAGCATACCTTTCTCAACCCTTGTCAAGAGGGGTTAAATGTCCGGAGAAACGCGGCCACTGCATTCTTGCAGTGGTTTAATAATTTATTATTCAGAGTTATGTATTATTGGAACGACATTAGGACCCAGCTGTGGGCGGTTAAGCTGTGAACATGGGTAATTAGATCGGTATTCATTTTTTCTTTGGTAATAGAATTTTATTTTATTTTTTTAGCTTTTGAAGTATAATATGTGTGTGTGTATTTGAGTTATAGTTGCGGAGTGATTTATTGTGATAAGACAATGTTGCGGTTTACAGATGATGTAGACACAAATAAGATGTTGCTTCTTGCTACATTTTATGGCTCTTTGCTGACAGGAAGTACCCTACAGGTTTTGATTCCTTTGTGCAATCGCAAAAAATGCAACATTAACGGTCATATCAGTCTATTGTTCGCAATATAACTTACAAGTTCTCACAGCTCTCCGACTTACGAACAGTTAGTCGTGGGTTCGAAACCATGTAGGCGCATTACTTTGTGTAATTTATTTCATCACCACTGCTCCCAAAACGGTGAAAGGAAACATCGTGAGGAAATCGGCATGTCTTAGAACCAAGAAATGTGATATAATTATCTACCAACCCGCACTGGGCACGCGTGGTGGATTTTAGCCCATCCCTCTCCTAGAGAAAAGGCCTGAGTCTCTGCAGTGGGAACATTATAGGCTGATGATGATGATTATATAAATAGAAGACACTTTGACGGACTTTTTGAAGCAATAAACAACAATCTTACTTTTGTCAATATTAGACATTCTTTCGCTAATAGAATCTAAATTTGGATTGTAATATAAACAAGGAATTTTCCCTTCAAAAATAGGTCGTGGGTTGAAAGTCAATTATAATAACATCATGCCTGTTAGGTGTAGAAGGGGTATTAAGCTATTGCATAGCTTCTATCGCGGGCCTTGAGTGTGGAGAGCGAATCCAGAAATTCCGTAACGAAAATATTCAACCAGCTAGCTATGGTTACGGAAAATAACAAGGTTGTCAACTGAGGTTGTCAAATTAAATAATTAATTATTTGCATAAGTTGATAAAAAATGCTATGCAATAGCTTTACCGCGGCAGTCTCCGAGTGACACATTTAGATTTTAATTATACTGTTATCAAAGGTGTACCCAATTTTAGAACACCCACATTTCACACCAGTTATTTTTAAGTCCCATTTAAAAGGGGGCGAGACTTTACAAGGCTGCTACTGAGGCTTCGGGTTGTTCACAAGAGAAACCACGGCCTCCACTTAAAGGGCTAAGGCATAAAATGGGTGGTTTGTAGTCAGTAGAAGTCAGACACTCCCTTTCGCTCTGCCCAAGAGCGGGAGGGGTTATATTTGATGATTATCCAACAGCCCGAAAAAAAAACTGCTTCTGAGAATTTCTGATGAAATAAACCCAATAAAGTTTTTTCAGATCATCCAGTGATTCGAACCTAGGCGTTCAATAGTTGCTCGATTAACAAAAAGCTTCCTAAATAACCAATAACCTAAAATCACTTAACCTACACCACCATCATCAGCCTTTTTCTATCTATGTTAGAGTCGGCTTCCAGTCTGACCGTCTGCAGCTGAATACCAGTATTTTATATAGAGCGGCTGCCTATTTGACCTCCACAACCCAGTTAATACTAGGTCATACGATACCCTTTAGTACAGTCGAACAAGCTAATAAGTATACAGGTAAGAGCTTTTTAAAATTCTTTAACACTGAAAATATTGATTTGAATTTTGTTTTATAAAGTGTTTCGTATTAAGCGGCTGATGTCAAAGGCTGTATGCTTTGACAGAAGTCTCTTAATGTATCTGTATAATCTTAAAAGTAAATAGAAGTTAGCTGGCTGTATACTTATTAGCTTGTTCGACTGTACTACTGATTGTCAGACTTTCAGGTCACTGACTATCTGTAACGACTGCCAAAGATCTATTTATATGGCAACCGGGACCAACAGCTTAAAGTGTTTTCCGAGACACGGAGGAAACTCGGTATGTATTGAGCGGTCACACATCCACAGTCCAACCTAGGCAAACGCGACTTTACTTAACGATCGACCCCAGTGGTCGTCATTATTCGTGGCTCTTGTGATACAGGAAATCCTAGTACAAGAGCCAAAGCTACACTGATGTTGGTGAGCAATAATTTGTCAATAAAGATTTATTATTAAGCTACGAGCTCCTCACTTACATAGATAGGTTAGACATAAGCTCGTTTTTACTGACACAAAGCATTGTTGTAATAACATATTTAACACAACATCACACCTGCCATCACGGAAGGGGTAGGAAGAGGTGTATTTAATAGTACACCAACATTTCGCCTGATATTTTAAGTCCCACGTAATAGGAGGCGAGCCTATTGCCATCAACCGGCTGTTACTGATAAAGTCCTGATGAAAAATCTTTTCCCTACATAGGAATCGAACTCAGGACCCCGTGCTCACCACTAGATCAACGATGCAGCCAAATCACCTAATAACCTTAATATATCGGGGCCTACCTATTAGGTTAGACATAAGCTCGCTTTTACTGACTGAGTATGCTTAAATTATTACTACAATATGACTGAATTATCTGAATTTCAATCCTCTGTACATGAGTGAGAGTTGAAAATTTCGTGTATTTTTTCGGTATTCATTTAGATGATGCCTAATTGTTAAGGAAAGGTCATTAACATTGATTAAGATAGAAGTTGGAGCGACGTGTCATTAGTTAATGTCTAGGCCTTGTCTAGGACGTCTACGTATTGTCTCGAGGATACTAAATGATTAGGAAATAAATGGTTTAGTTCTTATGTGAGTTAGAGTTTAATGACTCTGCCTCATCACCAATTAAGTAAGTAAGTAAGTATAAGTAAGTATATTTATTCAGAAATTAGAGTTGGCACAGTAAAAACAATTTAAATCTTAAAAATAATGTAGGTATAACAGAATTCGACGCCTGTACTAGGTTAAACCTGTATCACAGTATCCTGTATTTATTTATTTTATTATTATATGGTTAGAGGTCAAACTAGGTCGAAAGAAAGTTGAGCTATTTTAATTAATAGTGGGTGTAAGCAATCCTTAACTTAGCCGATATTTTTGTTGTAGAGTCTTGAACCCCCGAATATAACAGATATAATATTATATCATCCAGAACCAACGGATTAACGTGTTTTCTGTGAGGCACGGAGGCAACTCTTAGATACTGCAATATCAAATGGGTGCAGTCACCCATCTACAGGCCAATGCAAGTGCGGCTTAACCTGAAGACTGTTTTTATTAAGTCACGAGCGATCACGAGAAGAAATCATCAAAAAATGGAGCACGGATGGGTTTTGTCAGTAAGAGTCTGACAATCACTTCTGCTCCGACCAGAGCGGGACGAGTTTATTGATGATTCTCAAAAATTTAAAAGCGGGGGGGGTGTACCATGACATCTTAAAGGAGTATTGATTTAATCTTATTCCAGAGTGGACGGAGCTCTTGTAGCCAAACATTCGAAGACGTAATTATTCGTGTTGTCCATTTTGGCCCGCATCGGGCATGATGGAAAATTGCATTAAAAAGCCAGCGAAAAGGCAGCACTTGGGTCACAGGAAGTGTCAACTAAAGCTAAAGCCGAAGTTTTGAAAATGTAACGCAGTGGTGATTGGCTGCAGAAATAAAAATGGCGTAATACTTTTCCTCGGACGAGCTCTTAAAGTACCCACAACTGAAGGAGCTCTAAAATATAGACATTCTAATAATCAATAAATGAAATCTTTTGTTCAGAAATCGTTGAAATTGCTAACAAGCTCACTGGGGAACAAATTCAATACGAACCAATGTCGAAATATGAACGATCCAATGAATGAATGGTTCTCTTACTGCAGGTACATTTAATATTGATGAATGAAATGTATCGGTTATTCTGGGAATTCGTTAGCCAATTGCGGCAATTGGATTCCAAAATTCAATATTTTAATATAGTTTCGTTTTAACGAAAATTGGGGTGAATATAGAAAGTAAAGGTGACTTGTAAATTGGATTTGTTGAAAGAATTAAAGTTGGCTGGTCAAAAGGTGAGACAAAGTCAATAAGTAAGGCAAATATTGATGGAAAGTTTGGAAAATTCTGAATATTTAGAAGAAAGCTTGTTTAAAAGAATTATGTTTCTCTGAAATTTCTTCATAGTAAACTTCATTATTTTACATTACAAAAAACTGTTATCACCCACTGAGAGATTGCCAGTAGTAATTCAAAGGAAAATCTACATATAACTCAAGTTTCTTACCTTATCATATTTGGCAATCAAGATGATACGCCCACGCTGCCTTGTCGTTAATTGCCTGAAGCTGTAATACCTATCAATGTAATCAGTCACCTATAATCACTTGTACGTAGGTACCTTATACATTACATAATCAGCCCACATCGATTCCACTGTTAGGATACAGGCATCCATTCTGCGAGAGTTCATCATCATCATCATCAGCCTATAATATTCCCACTGCAGCCCAGGGACTCAGACCTCTCTTGGAGAGGGATGGGCTATAATCCACCTCGCGTGCCCAGTGCGGGTTGGTACATGTGACATGTCTTCGAATGGTTTAGTTCTAAGACATGCCGGGTTCCCTTACGATGTTTTCCTTCACCGTTTTGAGAGCAGTGGTGATAGAATAAATAATACAATGTAATGCGCCTGCTTGCGTTCGAACCGAACGACTTACTGTTCGTAAGTTGGGGCCGCAACCACTGGGTCGCCGCTGCTCTTGCTCAACAACCTCTATTTTTCTAAATTCTCTAAGCTAAAAGCGTAGAAATGTGTCTGTACTCACGATATACCAATACGACCTTATGATTACATATGTAAATCCGGTATTTTTATTGGTACAGCAAATGCAAATCCCGATTTTTTATTGGTGGTCGACCGGGTAAAGCCAAACGGTTAAAATCACAGAGTTCATGTTGAAATAAATTTAGAGGACATTTTAAATTTTGTTCGCATTATTCCATTTTTGTTTTGTTTACAAAATGTTCTTTGATTTTTTATTTTTTTATTTAGTGATATAAAATGGGACTCCTCCTCTTTATGAGAGGGAATGGGCTATAATTCACCACGCGAGCCCAGTGCGGGTTGGTAGATGTCACATGTCTTCGAAAATTTTTTGGCTCTAGGACATCCCGGTTCCTTCACTTTTTTTAAGAGCAGTGGTTTTGAAATAAATTGCACAAAGTAATGCGTCTGCCTGGGTTTGAACTCACGATATACTGCTCGTAAGTCGGGGCCACCGCCATCACTGGGCCACCGCTGCTCACATTGTATAGTGATACAGGGTTACTGGTAAGTTCTCGACGTATTCCTTGCAGGACACCTTAATTGTGGACTACATTACGAAATGTCCACAATTAAGGTGTCCTGCAAGGAATACGTCGAGTTAACAGTAATCCTGTGTATACACAGTTAAAGAATGCATCATTAAACCCGTAAACATTATCTCAAAGTAAAATAAATACCAAAATCTATTTACAACTTCATCCAGGCGGAAGTATAAATCTTTTCAACCCATATTTCATACCCAAATCATCGTTTACAGAGAAAAACGTTTTGAAAATTCAGTAAAACACATATATCTTGTTGGGGTAGCATTTTCCGGATTAAAGAAGTGTATTTTTACGACTTTCTACGTAGTTAAAACGGACCGAAATGAAAGATCTATTATGGAACGATAAAAATTCGATTGGGAAACGGAAAATGCAATCGGGGTTTTATACGAGATGTTCGTAAAATGGGTTTTTATATGAAATGAACGGTTTTTTCGGGATTAAGATTGGGCTGTATTTGCTGTTTGTAATATTTCGGTGGAGTTACTGGATTGAAAGAGATATTATTTATATTTTGGTTTAGTTTCGTGTTTGTGGTTCTTTGATTATTTTTTATTGTTCGTTTAAGGATGATTGATTCGACTGGAATAAAATCAGTATTTCACGCTTTGTTTATTTTGCAAATACATAGAATTTTAGAAAAACGTTTACACATATTTTTTTTAAAACTTGATGGGATTGGTGTTACGTACCTGACTACTCTGAGAAGAAACACCCGAAACCAGCTCAGAGGTTATACCTAGTGTCTTTTAATCATCATCATCATCATTTCAGCCGAAAGACGTCCACTGCTGGACATAGGCCTCCCCTAAGTGTAATTTTTGCTTAGGGGGGGTTTGCCATAATCGCCACGCTTGGCAGGCGGGTTGGCGATCGCAGTACGGTCGATACAAAAAGCACAGAGAACGCTGCTGCCCATTCTCTGGTACATCCCTTAGTCGCCTCTTACGACACCCACGGGAAGATAGGGGATGGTGCTATTCTTTTTCGTCCGACACCATACGGATAATAGTGTCCACCATAGTGTCTTTTAATCCAGACATAATCTTGGTTTGAAGATTCGTGTCTGAGATGGTATTCAGAAGAAAGTATCACACAGGTTTGAGTGGACCTGTCCAGTAAATGCAAGAATTTTCAGTGATCGTGCAGCAGTTAAAAAAGAGCTACACAAAAATGAATGCTTTCAAAAGGTTTTTAATTTCGGGTTTGTGATATAAAATTACGTTTATACCTGTAGTTTATGCTCGGATAGGTCTGTAAAATAAACGTGCTATTCGAGTTATTTAACATAGTATAGGCATAACGATAACAACATACAATCAACACCTTACCAATCACATCAAACTAAACATTACACCAACCACAATCCAATCAGAATCAATCCGCGGGTTTCCGGGCTACACACACACAAACACACACACACACTACATAACATAGGAGGCATGTTAAAATCTGTTATCTCCTCAGAACAATGTTTGTTCGTGAGGTTTGCGCAATTCCGCGGTTTCATTTTGGGAGCCTTTTGATCTCAATCTTGAAGGTTTAATAAGGGGATCCAACTTGAAATTGTACTTTGAGTGTGGAACGAAATACGTTTAATTTGTATGGCTTTGTGTGTTAATCATTTCTTGTAACTTGATCGTTGTTTGAATTGCATGGGTCGACGCGCAACGGTTGAGTTTTTTGGTCGATACTTGCATTGTTAGTTTTTCATAACATAACATTAGCAGGCCTAATATAATAATTCCCCCGTCGGGGCTGCTCCGTTGGGGTTGCGGGTCCCGTCAGGGTTGCGGGTCCCGTCGGGGCTGCGGGTTGTTCGAAAGAGATACCGCGGCCTGGGCATAAACGGCTAAGAAGGAACATGTATGGATTTAGTCAGTAGAAGTCTGACACTCCCGCTCTGCCCAGAGCGGGAGGAGTCCTTTGATAATTTCCCACCACCCCAAACAAAAATAGAACTGTAATTCCCGTAGTCAGCATAGGTTATATTACGTTTAAGTCCCATGTAATAGGACCCCCTATCATAAACCCCCTCATAAACTGAGTACAAATCTGGATTCCGTGACAGCTACTATTTCCGTGACAGCTACTATTTCCGTGACAGCTACTATTTCCGTGACAACCGCTATGTCCGTGACAGCTGCTATTTATTTTCAATTGAATCTCAATTTATTTATTATTATTTCATTGACATAATATTATTATTACGATAATTGTTTTACTTTTTTTTATTTTATTATTACAATAATATTTGGTTTGTTATGACATAATATGAATAGTTCAATTTTAATTTAATTTTATACTTAGTTTTGTTTCCTTTTTTTTTAAATAGATTTTATAATTTACTATTAATTATGTAGCTAGTTTTCAAATTAATGTCTTGTAGAATAATCTCACGCTATATTGAGAATGTTGTGCATGCCAGTAAGTGACTTATTATATAACACAGCACAGAAGACTTATGATTATTTGTAACAATCTTTGTAAATATTTCGTTGGTGTGCCTCAATAAATAAATAAAATAAATACTGAGAAATTACAATAGTCTCACTTTAATACCGAAATAAACCGACGGCTTACCATAGTTTCCGAGGCACGTATAAAACTCGTATATCCCTGATGAGTCCCATCTACGGACAAGCTAGGCAAGCTTGTCCTGACGATAGTAAAAGTATTTATAGAAAAAAAAAACCTAAACCCGTTTCTAAAGATTGAACATTATTAAGCCACGTGCTCCCATATTTCCCACAAAGACATTATCATACAAAATACTGGTGTTGACTCAACATAATACATTCATAAAGTGTAAATATTTATGGATATTAATGGTGTAGTTAATTCATTTAACACATCCGTGTACGAGAATTTAGTCTCGCGCGCCAGGGAGGGCAGGCTATTTCCACAATGCAGAGTTAGGAACTGGTAGAGTTGACCTGTTTATATTTATTTACCCGGAACTCTAAAAAACAATTGGATTGAGTGCACATAATAAATATAAACTATCGTAGGCAATTATGCAGTTACTAAAAACCCTTCCAAACGTAACACCACCCAAGAGTTATTCTATATTTGAATCGAACTTTGTTAACAATTCCTTGTTTTAATTTTTTGCACGGAACCCTAGTCGTATTTCTAAATAAAAACTATTTTACAGTTTATAAAATGCGCTGTCTGCCAATAAAACCCCGTACAAAATCCAGCTGTTTCGGGAGATTAGCCGTAAAAAACAGGCAGGCAGATGGACAGACCAAATTAAAATATACCTAGTAAGTTTTAATGTGAAATATTGTCTTATTTATGTTACATTCAACTAAATTGGTCTGTAAGGTCAAAAGGCACTGATAAATTAGACTGATCAATCTAATTTATCGGCTAAAAGTGCTCAAAAATGATTAGAAACGCTGTTTATTATCGTTCTCTTTCTTTATAAACCAAAAATACACGTGAACAAAAAACGGCCAACACAAACCTCATTTTAAAATATCAAAATTCCCCTGTCCATATCACCCTAGCTCTATGTCCGGCTATCAGGGTAGCAATTTGCCAGGGGCGGCCGCGGTCCGTCCTTTGACAAGTAAATTGCGACTTAGACTTGCAGATTAAACGCAGATTACATTTGTTGCCTAGATATGAACTGGACGTTTTGAGTTTTTTGAGGAAATAACTTTTTTTAGAGGTGTGAATTTTCGGCTGGATGGAATTTTTTATTCGTTGCGGTTTTTTAGCCTGCTAAAAAGTTAATAGCTTGCTCATGTGGTACAGGCTCAAACGAGACACGTATTGCGAGGGCAACACTGCATAGTACATGAAGAAGAATTTGGGGTAATTATGGGCTGTTTCGGCTTCTCTGTTTCCCTGTCTTTATAATCTGATTTTAAACTGACACGTTGGTCTAGTGGCTGCAATCACTACTGCTGAGCTGAGTTCCTGGGTTCGATTCCCAGGTCGGGCAAACTGTTATTATGTACTTCTAAAAGGAATATTTCAGTATGAGCCACAGCGCGGCGTCTCGATTTGTGCCCGGTTGATGGCAATAGGGTTCATTGGAACATAACAGGCGAAATAATAATTAAATAATTAAATAATTCTTCGGGGATTACAGGCGTGATGATTTGTGATTTTATGTTAAAAGTGATTAGCTTGTTCATAAGGTACAGGCTAAAACAACGCTCATGTTGCGAGAGCGACCGAGAAATAAACAAATGAAGAAGTCGTTAGTCTATGGAATTCACTGCCAGCTTTCTCTGTTTCTCGAGCAATTTAACCTGAATGTCTTTAAATTTTGAGTGAATCAGTTTCATCTAGGCAAGCGTGTGCCCTAGGGCGCATCATCGCTACACATCAGGTGACTTGCAAGGCTAGTTAGTCTGCCGTGTCGACGGACGGCGCGTTCGTGTTCCACGCGTGCCTCAAAGATATGTTAGCAACATTGAAGGGGCCCCGCAAGGGCCGACGCCCGTCTGGACTGCGAGTTGTTCGAAAGAGATACCGCGGCCTCGACACAAAGGGCTAAGAAGGAACATGGGTGGTTTTTAGTCAGTAGTAGTCTGACACTACCTGCCGCTCTGCCCAGAGCGGGAGAAGTCATTTGATGATTTCACACCCTCAAAAAAAAGGCTACTTAGTCTTAGTGATAAATAAAAGTAAAGTAAGTAAATTGCCAAGAGACTGGCAACGCAACGGTACTTACTCACAATAGATACTATACCCATACTTGCCGGCTGTAGAACATGTTTTAAAGATATTCTAATAAGATTTCTTCTGGTGTTTTCTTAAATTTTCCCGATACTATTATGGAGGGTTTTAAGACACATTTTTTATATCTGGGGCATAGGATGTGCGAGTGAAATCGTATACAAGGTGCCTTCGTATAACTGCCCAAAGCCGTCAACTAAGTATTTTGTATCTCAAACTAAGTAACTATACGCAAATTTTAAAATAAAATAATTACAAAAGAGCTTAAAATCAGAAAACTTTTCAAAGCACAAAATTAAAATATCAGCGACCTTTCCAGAAGAGTTGCTAAGGGAAGAAATGCAAAGAAAATCCGGTTAATTCCGGGTATTGATTGTAGAAACACAAGGTCATTATGAGTCGACGTTTTTGGCGGCCCTTTAATATCCTGGTCTTAACATCCCGGTTTTGGATACCCGGTTTTTATGAAAGACTTTGCTAATCGAGTATTTCATATAACGTTATACTGTTTTTCTTTGTGTTAGAGGACTCTTTTAGATAGTATCTTCTGTTGTTTGGGCTTACATTAAATCGGACTTTAAACATCGTGATGTTTAATAGACATCCAAAGTTACACACATACATAAACTCACGCCGTTTTCCCATGGGGTTAAGCAGAAACCACAGAACGCCACCTGTTACGATCCTTTCATACTCATTTTGCCTCGTCCACATTCATACATCTGGTCATACACGCACGCCGGTTACTAGTACTACCTACGCACCTGTCCTTTCTGATAGCGGCACCAATAAGATCAGTGTATACCTTTCTATGACGTCTCTTCCCTGCGTTGCCACTCACATCTGCCTTGTAAATACCATTCGTTAATCCAAAGATGTTTGATGTCAGTGACCTGCCTATCTTCCGCCATTTTTTGCTCAACGTAGCGGTTATGCATGAAACTTTATATTGATCGATAGCTAGTATCAACATACACCAACAAGTTTTGCATGACACAAAATGTTCTAAGTTGTCACGTTTTCGAGATATAAGCCATCAAAGTTAAAAGCCATTCACTGATGGCACTTTCAGCACAACTTTGATTGCATTTACGCCAGCTATTAAACCTGTATTCCTTCGGGGCTGCGGGTTGTTCGAAAGAGATACCTCAGCCTCGACACAAAGGGCTAAGAAGGAACATGGGTAGTTTTTAGTCAATAGAAGTCTGACACTCCCTACCACTCTGCCCAAAGCGGGAGGCGTCATTTGATGATTTCCCACACACCAAAAAAAAACCTGTTTTTTTTGTGTGTCAACTATCGATGGAAACAGGTTTAATACCTATTAAACCTGTATCCATCGATAGTTGACATAAATACAAACACTAAAGATTGGCATTTTCAGTGTTTGTGAACTGAAAGTCTGACAAACAGTCTAGTTTCATTGTCTTGGCACTCTTGTGGTGATCGCTACTATTTATTTTGGCTTGCAGGAGATACAGAATTTTGGGAATTAGTGTGGCGGGCTTGTACAAACCAGTCTTAGCATATTATTACTAAGTACTAAATGGGTCGTGGACGTCAGATTAGCAGTCATCATCATCATCATCAACATCATCAGCCTATAATGTTCCCACTGCAGGGACTCAGGCCTCCTCTCTAGGAGAGGGATGAGCTATAATCTACCACGCGGGCCCAGTGCGGATTGGTAAATGTCACATGTCTTCGAAGTTTTTGGTTCTAAGACCTTCGCCGTTTTGAGAGCAGTGGTGATGAAATAAATTACACAAAGTAATGCGCATGACGGGGTTCGAACCCACGACTCGGTAAGTCGGGGCCGCCACCACTGGGCCACCACTGCTCTCTGATTAGCAGTCGCTTCATGTAAAATAGTGGTATTCAGCTGCATCCTGTTAGAGTCTAAGCCGACCCTAAAATAGTAGGGAAAAGGCTATCCAGATGATTATTAGCCTGTATTGACCCACTGCTGTGCAAAGGCCTCCCCCAGTTGGCATTGGCATTCGAATTGACATTAATCGAGTACTCTCGAAAGCACAAAAATCATCCATTACAACAACAGATAGAAATATGATTAATTTACATACAATTCATTCCAATAAAATCCAATTCATTAATATTATAACAGTTAAAGTCAGTCCAAGCTGCGGGCAACAACAGGTTGTAAAATAACATCCATTTGTGGTGTCAGAAGGTTTAACTGACCACAGAGTTAACAGGAATGAGATTTAAATCAAAATATTCAACACTTTTGTATGTGTAGTTTTCGAGAACATGCATCATCACTCTCATCATCGTTACTCCACCGCGTCTGTCTGTTCGCGATGAACTTAATAACTGCTGCACAGATTTTTTCATGCTGGCTTCACGAATGGGTGAGGTGGTTCTCGAGGTAGGTTTTAGTATATAATATATAATTTGACCAACAACCACGTGGGCGAAGCCGTGGACGTAGATTTATACACAAATGCCTTTTTCTCCTGGGGGTGGGCAGAAACCACAGAACACCACCTACCTATTACGATCCTTACATGACATACTCATTTTGCCTTGTCCACGTTCATACACGCACGCCGTTTGCGAGTATTAAGCACCTGTCCATTTCTTCTGAATAGGTATTCCCATCTGAGCACCGATTTTTAGAGCACCTACGCCTAGAGCACCAAAGCTATTCCCATCTGAACACCTACGATTTGTAGTTCCTAGTGATGGGGTGTATAATAAAAGTAATCGATAATAATTTTAGTAAAGTTCCACAAACTGCCAGGAGAACAGAAACCCCGTCGGGGCCGCGGATTTTAGTACTAGATGACGTGGCCTCGGCACAAGGGCAAAGAAGGAACATGGGTTCGGTTTTTAGTCAGTAGAAGTCTGACACTCCCCTTCGCTCTGCCCAAGAGCGGGGGGGGGGGGGGTCATTCGATGATTTTCCACCCACCAAAAAAAAAAAGGAGAACAGAAACATTAGGAGGTGTTGTTCCCTCAGTCGGAAATTATTCCACGGGAACGTTTTAAATATAGCCTATGAAACTCGAGGATAATAAAGATTCCAAATACTGAAAGAATTTTCAAAATTTTATTCAATAGATCCAGAAATTACCCCCTACATTCTCACAAACTCACAAACTTTACCTCTTTATAATATTAGTATAGATAACGTAGCATACATAATGCTTGTAATCTATGACGTACACCCACATTCCGTCAGTTGCTTCGCATTATTGCCCTTACCAGGGCACAAATAGCCCTCAGAAATTTCAATATAACTTACCAGCTATCCAAAAGTTCAATAAGCCTGAAGGCTAACTAGTAATCGAACCGTGGACTCTCTTCTCAAAACTTTTGACCACGTAACCATCAAATCATGAGAAATTTTGAACCCAGCATCACTGAAATGAAGTGACCTATAACTTACAAAACTCAGTAGATATAATATCCATTTTAAGCCACAAAACTTTCCTCATTCTGACAAAGACATACCTATATCAGAAGAACAAAACTAAGAGAATAAGATAAAGTAAATAACTCCCCACACATACATACAATACACAACGTAAGCGAAACGAAGTTTTAAGAAAACGACCATCGAAGGGCAAGCTCCTTCATATCACAACACAGTAGGTACTCGTATTATTGTGTGTCCCAGATGTTCGCCGCATTATCGTGGTTATGAGTTAAATGTGCCGACTCAAGACACGGTGCCACCTAATTGGAAAACTTGAAAAGGTGCGAGCGCCGCAAACAATTGAATTTTCCCTTTCGTCGGGTTTGTTGTTTGTAAATGTTTTGGGTACTTTTGAGTTTGTTGCGTGATATTTTGTTAAAACGGGGAAACATTACATGGGGGTTTTGACTCAATGCACATTCTTCCTTACATAGTATAAAACAAAGTCGCTATTTTTGTCTGTTTGTTTGTCTGTATGCTTAAATCTTTAAAACTACGTAACGGATTTTGATGCGGTTTTTTTAATAGATAGAGTGATTCAAGAGGAAGGTTTTAGTATATAATTTGAACGACATCCACGCGGGTGAAGCCGCGGGCATCAGCTAGTTATAAATAAATAGATTGTCATAAATCGACACTGAATTTGTAACATCATGTAAGTCAAAACTAGCATCTTTACGGGAGAGTAATCTTCGTAACATAACGACTGTAATCCCCGAAGGATTAGGCAGAAGTGTACTTAAAAGTACACCCTCATTTTGCCAACAAACTGTCGGGCAGTAGCGCAATAGATATAATTCCCGTCTGGTCGGAGGCTGTTCTATCTTTTATAGTCGATGAAGAATTTTATGTACTCTGACCTTAGTACCCATTGAGTCCAATGAACGACGACTGACGGGAGTGCGATGATAAGTTTACAATCCTTATTTCCTTATTTTAAATGCGAAAGTAACTCTGTCTGTCTGTGTGCCAAAACTACTGAACCGATTTAAATGAAATGTGCTGAAATGTGTTAAAAAATGGTTGAAAGAGAGGAATGAAAAGATTACTTTTGGTCGCGCCAACCGACATCCATGCAGTTGCGGGCGAAGCCTCGGGCATCAGTTAGTAAACAACATTAACAATAATGATAAAGAAATCGCAGTAAGGAACCTTAGACTTGGCACGACTTTGTTTAGATTTCATTACTTTTTAGAGATGAACAAGCAGCTCCATCGAGACTTGGCTAGTTTTTTTTACAGAATGTTTTTGGTGGGATATCTCTTTCTTACCCCTCTTGCATACCTCGTTAATTTCAACAGAAAAAAAACTCATTCCCTCAACTTCCCGTTGCCGTGGCATAGATTACCATACAAACAAAACTTCAACGTTCATACAAAATCCGCGACTGCAATCATACTTTATAAAAAACTTGAACCCAGGCTGCATTTCATACTCTTTGAGATGTTCGCGGAGTTTTCGAATAATTTATTTTTATACTAAAGGCTGGTCTGAACTTGGTGAGTTTATTCGGGTCGTCCATTCAGTATAAAGTTTTGGTCAAACGGGGTATGATAATTAAACAGAAAAAGTAGGTACGATTTCTTGAACTACCCGCTTGTTCCTTGACTAGGTTTTCAAAGAAATAAAATATGCAGAAGTAGAAGATTTAATGGCAAACTTGTAGCCTGGCTCATTGACTATTTGGTTTGTTTTGTTTGTAGTTTATTTCTTGTTATTTTATTTCTTGTTTTTGTTAATTTGGAGAAGTAATCAAGGCTCTGGCCTGTACCCTGAAGCTTGACACACTATTGAAACTTAACTGATATTTTCTTTCTCTTTTGCCCGTCATGCTCAACTAATTGCAACTTCTAAGACTTGAATGAGGCAAACGACAGGGCTGTCCAGGTCACTAGGTACTGATCGATCAAAATCTGAGTAATAGAAGAAGAAGAACACTGATATTTCATGAAAATACTGTCATGGAGGAAATTCATTGTAACTTGAGAGCGAACCAAATAGACCAGTGAATATTGAAAAGTGACCCATGAAAACTGTAATTAAAAAGAATATTACTACCGACTGGGTAATAAAAATTATTTCGGTTATGATTCGGCCAGATTGCAGCTACCAGACAAAAAAGATACGTTAACTCACGATGATGATTAAAACCAGTGTGAGCGAATCTCTCGTTGTACGGGAAATTTATGAAAAGCGAGAGCAAAATAATATTATACCCGATTTTTTTAAATATAGCTTGATAATGTCGTCGCCGAAAAGTTCTGGAATGGCGACCGCGAACCGGAAGACGTTGCGTTGGAAGGCCTCCCACTAGGTGGACCGATGACCTGGTCAAGGTTGCAGGAACCCGCTGGATGAGAGACGCACGGGACCGGTCAATGTGGCGACGCCTGGGGGAGGCCTATGTCCAGCAGTGGACGTCTTTTGGCTGAAATGATGATGATGATGATGATGTCGTCGTCTGCTCTTAATATGTCAGAATCTTTTATCCATACTCTTTCGATCGAAAAAGTCATTCATAAAACATTTAATACACACTTTCATTAATCAACACCACACCTAACTGAAAAAACCCGCTTCCCAACATTATTGATTTCAAAAAAGCATCGATAAATAAATCAACTCGATTAAAAACAGGAATCGAATAGAATGAAGTAATCCGAGATAAGATTGATGTTCAGATTCCGAATGGTTCATTATCCTGATCGGGCGCCGACTGACGTAACTGATGGTGCCTTCGGAATCTTCCGAGCATCTTGATTGTGAACTTCAATATTAGTAAAGGCAAGGACCCAATGAGAGGTATTGGCTATAGTATCTATCTATCTATCTATATAAATAAAAAGAGAAGTCCTGACTGACTGACTGACTGACTGACTGACTGACTCATCAACGCCCAGCCCAAACTCTTGGACCTAGAAAGCTGAAATTTTGCACAGAGGTTCCCTTTATAGTGTAGACAAGGAATAAGGAAGGATTTTTTGAAATTCAACCCCTAAGTGATTTAAATAGGGGATGAAAGTTTGTATGGAAAATCGTCATTTTCACGCGGGTGAAGCCGCTGGCAAAAGCTAGTTAGATATAAATAATAATAATAATCTTTATTTATCAAAAAACATACAGAGTTTGAAATACAGTTTGCTATTTCGATTAGAAATACATTAACAGTTTATGTTGCAAAAATTCTGTACAATAATAAAACTCTACCTCTCTAAGCTAGGGTATACCTGTATTTTAAGAGGTAGTTTACGGTCTTTATCAACAAAAACTTATTCTCAAGTGGACTGTGTCATTCTACTGTATGCTATTATATACAAGAGTAGAATTGTATGTTGTGTGTGAGTGGTGTGTGTAGGTGTGGGTTTAGATGTGTGTGTGAGTGTAGGTGTGGGTGTAGGTGTGTGTGAGAATGTATTAAACAAGATAGGTGAGCAAAGACTCCGTGTAAGAGTAATCCTTAAGAAGCAGCCACTCTGTTACTTTAGATTTTAGTGCATGTGAGTTTAAATTTATAATATTGAGATGCTTGTTAATTTTTTTGTAGATATGAGTACTTAGTATATAATACTAGCAGTTGCCCGCGACTTCGTTCGCGTAGAAATTTTTCTCTCTTGTCTGGACTGCCTGTGGATGTTACTATGTCAAATCGAATGCCAAATGCCAATCGAAGCGATTATATTCCCTTAAACCAGCCCTGTCGTAAAATCTATTCCTACCTGAAATGTCTTAACTATATTCTCTCTGCCAATTTTCAGGTACAAAAAGCCAAGGATTTCATTATGGACTTACGGGAGCCTTTAGTCCAGGTCTTCCTTACAAATTTCTTAGCTTAGATTTCCTACTCCTAAACTCTAGACTTGTTAAATTTCAGGTTGTTAGTACAAAAAAAACAGTACATTTTTACAAAGATGTGGAAGCCCTCAGACCTCCTTATTCTGGCATGTTGCTAAACTCGCTAAATCTGTTATTAGTCAACGTTTACTAACTATAAAGTACCTTCCTGCCAAAATTGTACCACAAAAAAGGAAGGACTGTCATACAAACTCGCGTGAGCCCTTAGACCTCCCTAGTCCGGCCCTGCCACAAAACCTGTACTTAGCAGAGTTCTACTAACTATAAACTACGTGCCTGCCAAAAATCAAGTTTGTAGCACAAAAAATTAAGGATTTTCTTACGAACTTGCATGAACCCTTAGAGTAGACCTCCCTAATCCGGCCCTGTCACAAAATCTGTTCTTACCAGACGTCTACTAACTATAAACTACGTCCGTCTCAAAAATCAAGTTTGTAGCTCAAAAAATGAAGGACTTTCATACAAACTGGCGAGAACCCTTAGACCTCCCTAATCCGGCCCTGTCTCAAAATCGGTTCTAAGCAGACGTCTACTAACTTTAAACTACGTCCCTGCCAAAAATGAAGATTGTGGCACAAAAAATGAAAGACTTTCATACAAACTGGCGAGAGCCCTTAGACCTCCCTAATCCGGCCCTGTCACAAAATCGGTTCTAAGCAGACGTCTACTGCCTATAAACTACGTCTTTGCCAAAAATCAAGATTGTAGCACAAAAAATGAAGGACTTTCACACAAACTTGCGAGGGCCCTTAGACCACCCTAATCCGGCCCTGTCGCAAAACTAATTTAAAGCGGATGCCTACTGACTATGAACTACGTCTCTGCCAAAAATCAAGATTATAGCACGAAAAATTAAGGACTTTCATACAAACTTGTGAGGGCCCTTAGACCACCCTAATCCGGCCCTGTCGCAAAATTAATTCATAGCAGACGCCCACTGACTGTAAACTACGTCTCTGCCAAAAATCTAGATTGTAACACAAAAAATGAAGGAGATTCATACAAACTTGCGAGGGCCCTTAGACCACCCTAATCCGGCCCTGTCGCAAAATCCGTTCTTAGCGGACGTCTACTAACCATAAACTACCTCCCTGCCAAAAATCATCTTTGTACGTCCAGCGGTTTTCGAGATTTCGTGATGAATCAGTGAGTGAGTGAGTGAGTGACCTTTCGCTTTTATAGATATAGATTGATGTTTGGCGAAGGAGGTCTTGTGTTGGATATTTGGTGGAAGGAACGTGCGTTTGTTTGTGATAGGAGGAGGAAGGCCTGCGTGTTTTCTAAGGGTGGATTTAAGCACATAAAGCTGACGAACCGTAAGTACTTTACAGTCAGAAAACAGTTCAGTTGTTGGATATCGATATGGCTTTTTCGTCATGACTTTAAGTATAGCTCGCTGTGCTCTTTCCACCCTCAGAAATCTAGTCTTAGCAGCACCGCCCCATGCAACTATGCAATAACCGATGACTGATTGGCATAGTGCAAGGTACACCATATTCAGAGTTTTCAGGTCGGCGGATACTCTAAGAGACTTAAATATATGTATCAGACGTAAAGTTCTGGTTGTGACGGCGTCAATTTGTTAAAACAAAACATTTGTTTATAAATTACTAACCAATACATATTATACAGTCTGTTTAAATTTTTTAGTGCTTATTTGGAAGTCCTTTGATTTTTTACAAAATGTTTTTATACTTTTTAATAGGTCGAAGTTATTAAAGACCGTCACGAACCAAACTACAGGACCAGGACCGTTCGGAGTACAATTAAAAAAAAAAAAAACAAATCGGTTAACCAATGACAAAGGTAACAAACAAAAATACAACGGAATTGAGAATTCCCTTATTTTTGTGAGATCGGTTAAAAAGACGCGAAAACAGTTTTAATTTCCCATGGCAGTATTTTCAACATGAATCAACGGTTGAACCACAGTTTTCCGTTGTTTTACCGTCAACCAGATCCGATTTATGAACACAACAACTTGATTGTAAAACGTGCGAACAGTGTTATATTTTTTTAAGTCAAACTTTTTAAGCTTTTTAAGCATAGCTTCTATCGCGGGCCTTGAGCGTGGAGAGCGAATCCAGAAATTCCCTAACGAAAATATTCAGGATTCAGTACTTTTTGCTATGGTTACGGAAAATAACAAGGTTGTCAACTGAGGTTGTCAAATTAAATAATTAATTATTTGCTGTTGATAAAAAATGCTATGCAATAGCTTTACCGCGGCAGTCTCCGAGTGCCACATTTAGTTTTTTTTTCTTTTTTTGTTCGGGTCTGTCATTTGTGCGTTTTTAAGGTTCGGTATTAACTTACCTGGGTTAGGAAGAGGTGTACTTAATAGTACAACTACATTTCAACAGCTATGTTTAAGTTCAATGTAATATGGGGCGAGCCTATTGCCAACAAAAGACTACGAGGTTACTACAGAGAAGTTCCTGGTGGCAAAACCCAATAACACTTTCTCTGACTTGGGAATCAAACCGTCGATCTCATGTTCAGCAGTCGCTATTACGATCAGGCAGTTACAAAAATCTAACTAAAAACTTTTTGCATAATTCTTTTTTCAGAATGTGTCAATAGTAGGCAGGTTTGTTATCCCTTGTTGACATACGGCCATAGAGTTCATTGATTTTAAATATTCATAGTTTACTAGCGATAAAACGATTGGTAGCTTTTTAATTGATTTCTGATGGATTGGCCAAAAATTGAATTTTTGTTTCGGAGGGGATTGAAATTCGGGGTTTTGTAACAGTTTTCAAGCAAAAATGTCATATTTAAATATTTTTATGATTATGTTTTTCTAGTAAATCGTATAAAATTAATTAAATAAGAAAAAAAAGAGGAGTTTCTTAAATCGACGCGTATGATGGGGCTAGTTTTCAATAGTGTCTGAGTTAAGTTTCGACGAAGTTTCGGCAACAGCCGTTGGTCCTTCGATTGGACACTATTTCAATGACAAGCTGAATTTTAAAACTTAGATTTAGATATTACTAGCTTTTGCCAGCGGCTTCGCCCGCGTGAAAATGACGATTTTCCATACAAACTTTCATCCCCTATTTAAATCCCTTAGGGGTTGTATTTCGAAAAATCCTTCCTTATTCCTTGTCTACACTATAAAGGGAACCTCTGTGCAAAATTTCAGCTTACTATGTCCAAGAGTTTGGGCTGGGCGTTGATGAGTCAGTCAGTTAGTCAGTCAGTCAGTCAGTCAGTCAGGACTTCTCTTTTTATTTATATAGATGAACCCACATCTATAATCCTCGAAGGGTCAGGCAAAGGTTTATCTAATAGTAATAATAGTACACCCACATTTCACCATTTATGTCATAAACATCCTGTCTTCTTCTTGGCGTGTTGATGCTAATTATAATTGTGTCAGCCTAGAACTGAGCTACTAGTATGGTGTTTTTGGGTAGCGTCTCATCAGGGGGTCTAAAACGGCCACTTTGGCAGATCATAATATGAATTGCGTAAAATGGACCTTTCATTAAAATAACTGCGTCTGTAACAATTTAGTAAATAAAATACATCTTAGTAGGAAAATAATATGAATTGCGTTAACATTCTTAAAATAGTCAC
The DNA here is from genome assembly GCA_949775195.1 of Diarsia dahlii. Classification (NCBI taxonomy): domain Eukaryota; kingdom Metazoa; phylum Arthropoda; class Insecta; order Lepidoptera; family Noctuidae; genus Diarsia; species Diarsia dahlii. The sequence goes on along the minus strand of OX459210.1, from coordinate 3,427,662 downwards.
AGACGCAGTTTTTATTGTGAAAGGTCCATTTTACGCTTTTAAACGCAATTCACATTATGATCTGCAAAAGTGGCCATTTTAGACCCCCAGATCCTGTAGTGTTTTAGTGTTAATCATAGTTTTAGTGACCATGTAAGTGACGACATGATTAGCGCAGTCGCTGAGTGATTAGACTGTTGCGCTGATGCGGGTTCGATCCCCGCACGGAACAAATATTTGTATGGCCTACAGATATTAGTTTCGGGTCTGGGTATTTGTGTGTGAGTTTAAATGTTTGTAAACGCACAATACGAAACAGAAGAAATTCGTAGTATGGAGCAATGTTCTTAAAAAAATGTTAATTTAAAAAATACAGACGTGCTGACGTTAAACATTTTAAAACACTTACTCCACTAAAAAAAATGCCATCGCTACAAAATCAAGGCCTTAGCAAACTGATATGCACTTCATAATACTACCCTAAGCAGGGTAGGAAAGAGGTCGAAAGAAAAAGGTTTCCCTTGTTATTCAAATCAGCGACAAACTCTTCGACGAAGTGAGCAAAGATCTCAGATTTTGCACTCGCAACTTCGTAACTTTTTTTCGCAACGGTATTTTTCAATATTTCGTCATTACGGAGGGCAATACGTCTTAACTTTGCTGTCGGTAAAGTTGTGGAATTTCATATATTATATTATTATAATTTTGTGGTACGAGTGAGTTGTTTGGGGCTTATTGTAGAGACCCTGTGTCATAATAACATAACATATTCACATGAATATGTTATGTTATTATGACCAATAAATTATACAGCTTGTGTCGAAAATAATGTGTCCTATTCTTATTTTATGGTATGGAGCACCATCGACCTCGCAAAAAAGACAGCTTGGCTGTTATTTAGAAAAAAATATCAACAAATACGAATTTAATTTCCGAAAATTTTTAAATTGTTTTTCATAAAACATTTTCAATTGAATATTTTCTTTGTATTTGGTTAGAATATTAAACATTTAAGTACATTTCATCATTCATACGGTTCAATGGCTTTGTTGGTCTTCGATCGCAATCACGACTGCTGAGCAAAAGGTTCTTGCTTTGATTCCAGGGTCAAGCAAATTGTTATAAAGCTTTTTCCATAAGGATTTTGTGAGTAGCAGTCACATGGTCTGGATTTGTGCCCTTGGCAATTGCCCCCTATTAGAATTTGTACACCTCTGCTTAACCCTTTAGGAATTGCTGGCGTGATGTTATAGCACAAAATCCATGTCATAAACGATAAACTCAAAACCATTTTATTGGTTTCAAAAGTACTGTAAACAATAAAATTTACGTCCATTGTAAACGAAATCTGTTTGTGCGAAGAAATTGTAGAAGTAATTTATTTAATAGATTTCTTGGGGATTATTAATGAGCTGTTTATTCTTAACGATGTCAAATAAATTGGGTTTCTAGGCGCGTTTTGTATCGTCGAGTTTTCTTGAACGTTTAAGAGGGCAGGAGAAATTAAATATAATTATGTTGGGATACGATTTTGCTAGGTATATTCTTCCTAGCGTGTCGATGACAATTAAGATGACTCAGCCCAAAATTTGATGTCGAGTTTGGCATTTTCCGTAGTGTCCATCAGGTTCTGTGATGAATTTGCGATACTTATTTAAAAATGTGTATACGAAACTTTTTAGATAAAGTAAAATATAGAAAAATACATCGAGATTTATGTACTAACGGACGTGAGTACTTATATCTCGATGGAAAAATACATTCAATTATTAAGAACTAGTCTTTTTAGTTTTTTTTTTGGGCATAATATCCCCAAATAGCGGATTAATCCAAATGTCCGCTCTATAAGTTTTTCAAATCTTTTTTTTAAATGTACGGCTTATTTCATTAGTAACTTATAACATCAGATCTGCGTTGAGACTTTTGGATGACGTGTGTAAAAAGACGAAAGACGATACAGAGAATTGAATTATATTTTCGTAAAAGGGTGATAAAACAATATGGCTGTGCGGCGTTGGTTCAAAATTCGACCACCAAAAGATTTCCGTGGAATCACGGAATAAAGTATAAGTTTTTTTTAATTGTAATCGAATACTGTATCAGTCTATACCAAATATAAACCTAAAGTGTTTTTCATATAACATGCTAATCATGCTACTTTTACAAAAACAATACAACGATATTTTTTGACCTCCATAAGAGGAAATGCGGGTGGTCTTCTCTTGCTATCGGATGTTTTCTTTCTAACTTATGACTTTAATGCAATCGTTATAGTTAGATTTGCAGTTTTCATTACCGCACATAAATGTTGTAAATCCAAATCGGGCTCACATAACCTAACCTAATTTTTGAAAGTTTCTCCGCGTTTCCTCTTAAACTCGAACAAAAATCATTCACCAACCAGAACTAAAAATCATTAATTTCACTCCAGTCAAACCGAATTCCAAATCCAAATTAAACAAAAAAGGGGTCCTTTTTATCAACAAGGGACCTCAGAGTTGATCAACCTTTTTATAAGTTGGTCGAAAAAAAATGGCCGCCGATCGCCCTTGACTGGTGACGGCAAGGGGACGTCAGATAAGGATACTGCAATCGATACTGTTATTTTTGGGACCCAGACAAAAGGGATGAAAGTTTTCCTTACCCCTTTAAAGGTTCGTCCTCGACCTGAAACAAATATAAATGGAATATTAGTTTAATGTGGTAGGCGGGTGAAGTGTGAAGCTTTTTTTGGGATTGGTCAATAGGTATCATAATATTGTTTAGTCTGCAAAAATGTATTCGACACGACTTATAAGACAGTTTTCTCTAACAGGAGAAGACACGTAAGTAAATTGTTTTTAATTCAATTCAAATGACAGCTGTCAAATTTAGTCTAATTTAATTAGCCCTAATTCATACATAGCGTAAAATACTGACTACACAAAAAAGCAATATGTATTTTTTTAAAGTCCCAAAAGTACGGTTAATTAATTTAGATTTTATGGACTACTTTAAATATTATAACTTCTGATGCAGTCGAACATTAAAAACTAATCGCGTACTCTTATTTAATCAGATGGTTATCAATTAGATATTGTTAAAGTAACAGAATCTCAGTTAAGTACCTAGCTGTCAAAATAAACGGTGTTATGTACAAACTTTATTAATCAAATGAACATGGCAATTTAATCAAAATTACACTTCAAAGAAAACATACAAATGAGAGTTATAAATTAGATTTTGTTATGAGAGATATTTTCTGAAGTGGAACCTTCAAACCTTAGAAGGAGGTATAATTAAATTAACACAATACAGTTACCTAAATATATACAAATAAGGAGTATTTACAAATGTGAGAGTCACTCTGGCTGTCTGTATATTAGCGTCTTAACGGTAAATAAACTTAGATAAAGAGGTTGGGTTTTTTTTAAGAAGCGTGGCCTCACCATCTTCCATCATTTTCAAGAAACCACAGCAGTTGTTCCATAAGTGGTATGTGGTATGTGTGTAAACGACACTGAAGAAATTCGTACTGAAAGGCAACGTTAAAAAACTTTTGTATGGATACAAATCTTTTAAATCTAAATAAGAGTTAGAATTTATCCCAGGAGTCCGTTCCCGTAGGACTTTCAACCTTAACGCGGTTGAATCCGCGGCCAACATTTAGCCTTTGATAAATAATAAAGAGCCCTAACCTCAGCAAATTAACATACAGAATAACTCGCAGCTAGAAATTCTCCACATAACAATATCGTCAGTCCAAAAAAACATTAGACACATACTTGCCGACAAAGGGCAGACACAAAAAAGGGTCAAAACATAGTCCTCACTGCTCACTCAATTTTACCAGATTGTCTAAAGGGTGAACACACTCGTACTCGGTCGGATAATAGAAATATATGTGCAGATATACATATTTTATATTCGGGAAAAATTCGGTCAGCTTAGCTTGAATTGTGCCTAAAGTCAGCCCTTGGTAAGACTAGTTATTATATTTATAATTTTCTGACTACTTGTAACGATTGTCAACGATCTGCAAATAAATGACAGCTCATCATCACCTGACACCTTTTATAATTAGTTTTTCCTTTTTAACAATTTTTTTATCACTAACTAACAAAAAAAAACTTACAATTACTGTGTTGCCAGCTGAAAATCAAAGCATTCCCTCTAATGCCTACCCAAACCGAGCTTGAAAATAAAATGTTCAAACTCAACCGACCGCAAAATAATTCCCTATTCGATTATTTTTATTCCCTCGTTTCCATATCGCGTCTGTGAATACAATAACAATTTGCTACGATCCATCTGTTTCTCTGTATTCCACAGATTTTCTAAGAAAATTTCGAAATAAGGAATGCTACAGACTTTTTCGCGTCTACCAGGGAGTATTTTAAGGGGCTAAATAATAACAGCTGTACTGGGCAAACTTCAAGGTTAAGCAGTGGTTAGCGAGGTCGGTTCGATGATGAGTGACATTAGATATCGTGTTCCATACTTATATACATCAGAAAGCACGTTAAGCTTTTGGTACAGTCAGTACCCAGCATTATTTGACCCCTTTTCTCACACAACTTGCCCCTTTCTTCGTTATACAAGATCACAGATTACAGTACGACATACTTCTTTAAGTTTTTTTGTGTTAGTTAGTTTAGTAAGTACTAAAGAAAATTGTTAAACAAACCGAACTTTCCCAAGAAATAACCTCCTCTTTTTAAAAGTCGGTTAAATAACTTTTGGATTTGGTTAACCATTACATTTTTTTTAACCATTAGAACTTATACCTACGTATTTAACTCGTGCCTGTACAAAGTCATGACCTCACTTGCCAATCAAAAGGTCGATTTTAATCTACTTTCACTTGAAATCTACCAATTCAGGGAATTCCCAAGGTTTTCAGAGAATTTTTATATTATAATCTGATAAAAAATATCTAGGCTATGAAAGAGGCTGTGACCTTTAACAGATTGATTCGTTTATATTATGAAATTCTTATGAAAAATAGTCAGTAAACTTCGTTCACTTGACGAGTAGATCTTTCTGAGAAAACGTGTATGGATGGAAAAGAACTTTGTGACTTCGATTACGTACTGTCAAAGAAACCCTCCAGAAACATCTATAGTTACTTGTGCTTCGTTTACACGATCTACATCACGTAATACTCATTTAGCAATACATCTAAAATACTAATATAAAATGTATAAGTATCCATCCACGTCGCTGTCAATAGGAAAAGTGCCCAAAAGGGATCATCGTTGGATGGCAATGCCGATTTATTGGACAAAAGAAAAACCAGTTTTCTGACCACGTCTTAACAACTTTTTCGTCCTGGGAATCGCAGCCAGGACCTCATGCTCAACGGTTGCACTTGCAGCTACTAGACCAACGGCGCAGTCACCTAAAAAACCACAAAACATTTTGAGACACAAAGAATTTCCTATCAATAATTATATGCATTTTATGAGAGAAAACTCATTTTATACATTAATTTAAAACTATTAAAAAAAAAAAAACAAACAACAAATTACAAAATGGCACCAAAAAACTGCTCCTCAACGCTGTCAGCCGGTAATGTGGCTATCAATTCATTTAGTTACACTTTCGCTTGAATGTCAAAGGAAGTATTAACAGCCGCAAGAATTTTTTAATAAAAAACGGGGAAAAAGTAAATGAACACAATTTTAAAGTTGCCTCCTCTAAGATGAACTCTAAAGAAGGAAGTTTGATCACCCGCATATCTTGTTACATTGCAACGTTTTTTTGTGAATAAATTACAACGCGGGAAGATGAGAAAATGTAGCTGGGAATAATTTTGCATTGGAGCTCGTGGCTCAGGTCGATAATATTTAGGTTTAGTCGTGCTTGCCTGGGTTGGTTCGTAGATATGTAACCATCCATTTCATCCCGAGTTTCCTCTGTGCCTCGAAACGCACGCTAAGCCGTTGGTGTCGGCTGTAATTTCTAGATCTTCGACAATATTGTTACAGGTAAGTGGCCCTGAAAGTCTGGCAACCAGTCTTATCCAGTGTTAACTGGGTTTGTTGAGGTCAGATCGGCAGTCGCTCCATGTAAAATACTGGTATTCAGCATGCATCCGGCTAAACTGCGGAAAGACTCGGCAGATGATGGTCTTGGTAAAGTAGTCGAGTTTCACTATACCTTCTAATGGTTTTTTTACATAGGTTATTTTGTCCCACTGCTGATTAAAGGTCTGCTTCATAGTCATTGAATGCTCCTTTTATGCTGTCACTTATTCAGGCATAGTCAATTTTGTAGCTGACTTTTCAGCAATTGTGTCACAGCTTATGCCAGTGCTAATTAATAAATAATTGTTGTTCTACTTTTTTTTATTGTGAAGCGTGGGAAATCATCAAATTACTCCTTCCGTTCTGGGCAGAGCGGTAGGGATTGTCAGACTTCTACTGAATAAAAACCACCCATGTTCCTTCTTAGCCCTTTGTATCGAGGCCGCGGTATCTCTTTCGAACAACCCGCAGCCCCGACAGGTCACAGCTTATGCCTATGCTAACTAATAAATAATTACTGTTCTACCTGCCAAGGAATCCCTAAATTTAAAATGGTCTTTTCAATAAGTTCAGTCCTAAACAAGTAAAAAATAAGATGGGCGCCTTTCGAACAGTATAATACAGCATCTTGTAAGAGGGAACTATAAGAGAAATGAAAAACAATTTACGAAAATTAATCTGAGGAAAAATACTTTTGTAAAAATATACAGCCGTTCCTTTGGAGTCCAAGTTATGAGTATTTGGCGATTATAATTATTTTTGTTACCGATTTTTTTTTTTGTACCGAAGTACAAGTGTAGTTTAGGTTTCATTGCTATAAAGCAGTTAATTACTACTGCCTGCAGATTGCGTAAATTACTTGAACGGCCAACTTATAAAAAAAATCCAATGTCATCAATCATTTAATTAGTTTTTTTTTTAATCATGTTCTATCGGTATGCCAAATTTCATCGAAAGCCGTGAAGCCGTATAAGCCATACACACCAACAAACTTATTTTCACACTATTTATAATATTTCGTAGGATTACGATAAACCAGGCTGCGTCTCGTTATTTTCCTTCAACGATCTTATGCGCCTACCACACGCTCACACTTCCCCACAGTCTTGCCTGCGTGATTACACGGTGCACACAGTACATCGCGCGTGTGGTTTGTAATGGTAATACAGTTTTACCAACCATACGCGCGATGTACTGTGAAGTGTGAACGAAAAGTGTGGTGAAGCTTGAGCGTGTAGTAGGCCCATTAGTGACTACACGGGTAAGGTATATTCAAATTTAAATGATAGACTGATATAAATGGTAGAAAAAGTGAACACCCTATAAATTGATAAATGATCGACTCGAAGTGAATGAGTCTTTTTGATATCAACCCAACGGTGCTAAGCGACTACTGATCGTTAACTTAAAATGTTTTTTTTTTATTTCGCTGCGCGTCGATGTCAGCATAAAATTAATACAAGTGATATTACACGGGTTTGCTCGAACAGTGACTAAGCAAATACTTTTTATAATTTAAATCTTCGCCTTTGACTTACGCACCCAACCCACCCCAGATTTTCCGGAACACGAAATCCGGCCCAAGACGGCTTGTCAACACGCTCGTCCGTCCAAACGTCGGAACTAAGATTTTTTAAATTATACCAAAAATAAATGTTACGTCTAAAATTGTTCCATTCCGCTGTTTTATTTGATGGCCTTACAGAAGGTCTTATTATTATTTTTAGTTCGAAATTAAAACAGGTTTTCTGAGAAAATGGTTTTACAGGTCATTGGCTTTCTGAAACTAAGCCTGCGTCTGGGTCTAAAAAGAATAATTAATTATTTTCTGAAAATATTGTGAGCACCTGTGTAATCCACGTTATATTCTTTGGTACAGTCAAACGACTCTAGTGGTAGAACTATCACTTTGAGCTGGCCTAGCGTATTACAGAATACGAGACTAGCTTACACTGGTCTTGACACCTACACCTATGTCGCGTGTTCGTCTGCACCGAACCTTCTTCATAAATAAATAAAATAGCCAAAGTACTTACGAAACTAAGTACCTACTTGGTTTGAAACGAGGATTAGAAGAACTAGAAAACTAGATGTTTCAGACTTTACCTACTTTAGCACTTAAACTTTTGAACTGAAACAGTTTGGAGTGATTTTTTTAAATAGCGTGTACTAAAGACTGTATGTGTACTATAATTACCCTTTTAACGATGTAAAACCTATTTTTACACTTACTTTTAAAATTCAAGGAATTTATATACAATTGTGGCAAGGTTCATTGTGAGGAGATAAATGTACTAAGTACTTTGAACTAAGTAACAATGTTTAATTTATCGATACATTTTGTTCAAGCTTATGAACGCACCCTTCACTACGTCATCATCATCAACCAATGATGACCGCCTATCACGTCATGAAGAGCCTATTCGTTGCTTTTGTAACCAATACCAACGCTCCATGTACACGTTTAGTTTTTAAGTTTTAACTACCATATACTACTTCACTTTACGCTTTGTTCAAGAATAGATCACTTTTGATATTTCCGCATTTTATTGAATTAAAGAAGAAGTCACCCTGAATCCTATTATAGCTAGAAATAGCCAACATAATTTGGTCCTTCGAGCCCGACATCAGCGATCAAGAATTTGGATATACGCTACGACGACGGTTGGGCATTGATCGACGCAAGATCCTCGTCAATCATCATCAGCAGCATCGCAGCGCATTTGGTGAGACGAGCCAACCAGAATATATCCAAGACCTGTCCATATCCCTGTGTGATCTCGGTTTTTTTGTGCTAATTCCAGTGTTGAGCCACCTCTGCGTGACCCCTGCGGGACCGCTACGTGTCGGTTGCCTACTTCACGTTCAAATCCTTTCTAGCAGAAACAGAAGCTTCAACCATCGCTTCAGCTGCTGTGAATATTTAATCGTGAGTACTTCCACACCATTCCAGAATGACTGACGCTAGGGAGAAGATTAGAGAGCTTAATAATAGAAGAGGTCACATCAAAAGAACTCTCACTAATTTTAAAAAACATATAGAAGGTCTAGACGGTAACGTTTTAACTGTTAGGCAGCGTACAGAGTTGCAATTGCGTGTTACAGGCATTCGAGAACTATACTCGTTATTCGATGACGTTCAATATAAAATTGAAACATTAACGACGTCCGAAACAGACATTCCAAAAGCATTAGAAGAGCGAGATAGTTTTGATTCTGAATACTATTCAATATTAGCTAAAGCGCAATGTTTAATTAACAATGAAGATGAGGAAGCTGACAATTCAAATGCAATTGCTGTTAGCCACTCAGTTCAAACTTCTTCTGTTAAATTACCTACTATATCTCTGCCCGAATATGACGGTTCATACGAGCACTGGCTGGAATATCGCGATATATTTCTATCCTTGGTTCACAATTGCCGATCTATTCCTAAAATACAGAAATTTCACTACCTTAAATCATCATTAAAAGGTTCTGCTCGTTTAGTGATCGATTCAGTAGAGTTTTCTGCAGATAACTACATTGTTGCATGGGAATTACTCCTCAATCGTTACGATAATTCTACACTTCTTGCTCAGAAGCACGTCAAATCTTTATTTTCCATGCCGTCAGTCACAAAAGAATCATCGCCGCAGATAAGGAAACTTATTGACATAACCTTAAAAAATTTACGCGCTTTAAAGTTACTCGGCGAAAGCATCGAGCATTGGGACATATTAATTATACATATGGTTGTTTCCAAACTCGACCAAACTACTGAACGCGAGTGGGAACAATATAAGAATTCCCTATCAATGACGGATGATTCCAAACGCATTACACTGGATAATTTAATGAAATTCCTTAGGCAAAAAGCAGATATGTTAGAAACACTTTCACACTCCGTCTCACACAGTTCACCCAAAGCCAATTCAACACAAAATAAACCTTCCAATTATTCTCCCACACAGAAAGCTAATTGTAACATAGTTACACAAAAACCGGACACCAACACTAACACCAAAACCAAACAATCTCGCAAACGACCGTGTTGTATGTGTAATGCATCACATCCTTTATATTCATGCCAAAAGTTCCTCGATCTTGGTCTGCAAGAGAGAAAAAAGCTTGTACGCAAGCACGAACTTTGCGAGAACTGTTTCCGTATCGGCCACACAGCTGACGAGTGTAGGTACGGACCGTGCAGAAGGTGTGAGAAAAAACATAATTCGTTAATATGTGATATTGTGGTTGGGAGCCAAGAACACAACCGTCCGGTCGCCCTGCACTCGATAGCTGAGGTGCCGACCACTGTGGACCTCCCCGCCTCTAGTTCCAACACGTCACATACACACGCACAGTCACAAAGCTATTCAATCCAGGTAAATGATGCTCACACAGACATAAACGCGCAATCGTCATCCGAGCATTATGAATCTGTGTTGTTATCTACTGCTCTAGTCGAAATACCTGATAAATTAGGTAAGTTACACCAAGTACGCGCAATTTTAGACAACGGCAGCGATAGATGTTTTATTACACAATCGTTATGTGACAAATTAAATGCGCAATTGATACAATCCACCCAAAATGTTCAAGGAGTAGCTTATTCCGTGACGCAGTGCACAAAATATTGCAACATAGAACTGCGTTCTTTGGATAAAACATTTGCCACATCTGTACAATGTTTAGTTTTACCCGGTATTACTTCTAATTTGCCAAACTTCACTTTGTCGCGGAAAAAGTTCAGCATACCCGACAATATTGTGTTAGCCGATCCCACATTCTATGAAAGCCAAAAAATTGATATTCTAATAGGCGCGAATCTGTTTTGGGACCTGCTGACTGAAGGAAAAATAAAACTAAATAATGGCCCTTACATTATTAACACAAAGTTAGGGTGGATTATTTCAGGTTCTGTTCTAGACTACCCGCGAAAATCCAATCGTGTAAATTGTAATTTCACGCAATCTATAGATCTTCAATCTTTAGAAAAACAAGTCCGCAGCTTCTGGGAGCTCGAGGAGTTACCCATTGGCACCAAATCAGCTGACTCACGCAGCGACGATGAGCGTGCGTGCGAGGATCATTACCAGAATACTATGAAGCGCACAGCTGATGGTAGGTTCATCGTACGCATACCATTCAAATATGAACCTGACACGTTAGGTGATACATTCGCACAAGCTGAACGACGTTTTTATGCTTTGGAAAAACGGTTGGAACGTTATCCAGAATATAAAAAGATGTACACGGAATTTATAAACGAGTACGTAACTTTAGGTCATATGAGTCGTATCACCACATACGGAACCCCGCATTACTTCATGCCCCATCACGGTGTATTTCGTCCTCATGCCACATCAACAAAACTGCGTGTTGTATTTAACGCAAGCGCAGCTTCAAGGTCAGGAAGGTCGTTAAATGACTTACAGTTCGTCGGACCACCTATACAAGGTGACTTAATTTCTATTTTACTGCGATTCCGAGAGAACAAGTATGTAGCTTGCGCAGACATAGAAAAAATGTATAGGCAGGTGTTGATTGATAAGGAACAACGTGACCTTCAATTGATTTTATGGCGCGAAAACAAGTCGGGTCCCTTAGGTATTTACCAGTTAAACACGGTGACATATGGTACCGCGTCTGCACCGTTTCTTAGTTGCAGGTGTTTGAAACAACTAGCACAAGAATGTGACGATACTGATGTGGCACGAACGATTCGCGAAGACTTTTACGTTGATGACTTAATTTGTGGAAACAACGATAAAAGTAAATTAATTCAGATCTGTAATGATACCGCAAAAATTTTATATACCGGGTGTTTTCCGCTCCGCAAGTGGGTATACAATTTCAATGCAGATTCCAGTAGTGTAGACATGCCTAACGACGCGAAAGATTTCTCAATAGGTGAGCATGTACACAGCAAAACGTTAGGGTTGGGATGGTACCCACACTGTGACGAATTATATTTTCACACACAATTCGATTTTAACACCAAACCGATCACTAAACGCACAATATTATCAGGTGCATCACAAATTTACGACCCGCTCGGTTTATTGAGTCCAGTCATTACACAAGCAAAGATATTGTTGCAAAACTGTTGGTTGCTAAAACTCGATTGGGATCAACCATTACCTGATGATGTCACGCAAGTATGGAAACGGTTTGTTATTAATTTGTGTATGCTCAATAAAATTCGAGTACCTCGTTTTGTGATGTGCGAACACCCTGTAAACACTGAACTGCACATATTTACCGACGCGTCACAAGCAGCCTATGGCACCTGCGCCTACGTACGTACGATTGATAACGCATCAACCGTCACAGTTCGGTTACTATGCTCAAAGGGTAGGGTCGCATCTATAAAGCCTGTTATGACTATACCTAGGCTCGAGCTGTGTGGGGCGCTGGTGGGCGCAAGATTATATGAAAAAATAAGAGATTCGCTGCGATCTAGTTTTGATAAAGTCGTATTCTGGACGGATTCGACTATTGTATTAAGTTGGCTACATACTCCACCTAACATGCTAAAAACCTACGTCCAGAATAGGGCCGGGGAGATACAAGAATTGACAAAAGGCCATTCGTGGCGACATGTCAGTGGTATAGATAACCCCGCCGACTTAGTGTCGCGAGGTCAAAGTGTAGATGCACTGAACGTCAACAATTTATGGTGGTCAGGGCCACAATTTTTACAGGACCCTAAGTTTGATAGTTTGGATGAAGATACACACATACAAATATCGCCAGAACACTTACCTGAACTCAAAGGTCACGACACACACACACTTCTCACTCGTCAAACAACTGAAGAAAACTTATTTCCATTTTCCAGGTTTTCTCAGTATAACCGCATGCAGCGTGCCGCCGCTTATGTACTCCGCTTTATACATAACACGCGTTGTAAAGATGATCGATGGAAGGGACCGTTGAGTACATCTGAACTAAACAAGTCTACGATAACGCTCGCTAAGCTGTCGCAGCGTGAGTCATTCCCCGATGCGCGCGATTCACTTCTTAGAAAGGGACAAGTAAACAAAACACTCACTTATCAAAGTTAGACTTATTTATAGATGAAAATAAATTGATTCGAGTTGGAGGTCGTATACGAAACAGTCCCAATTTCGATTTTGATAAAAAACACCCCATATTGATCTCAGGTAAACATCAACTTTCATTGTTGTTATTCCGATATGAGCATAACCGGTTGATGCACGCAGGTCCGCAGATGTTATTGTTTACTATCAGGGAAGCGTGGTGGCCATTAGGTGGTAGAAATCTCGCACGTCAGACCTGTCATATGTGCGTAAAGTGTGTACGTATGCGAGGCAAAATAGTTATACCAAAAATGGCCGATTTACCAAAGGAAAGATTAGATTACGGGTTCCCGTTTATACATTGCGGCGTAGATTACGCTGGGCCGTTGCTTGTATTGAACCGAAAGGGCAGGGGTGCTAGAACCGTAAAAGCATTCGCAAATTCATTCGCTAACGCTCTGCCGTACGTAACGGACCGGTGTCAACGTATAAGCTCTATCTGTGCGCTAACTACCGCCTACTCCTACGAAAATGACGAAGTGTGATAATTGCAACAAAGGAATAACCAACAAATCGCCAGGACTGGAATGCAGGTCATGTGCTAAGACCGTTCATGCTAATAAAGCCTGCTCTGGTCTTACTGCGAAACAACTGTCTGCACTTCGTAATGCGGACAGCCTGGACTGGATATGTGAAGAATGCAATCATAACTCGCCTAACAGGAAATCATCTTTCTTTATTCCGGACGAGGAAGACGAAGAAGAAGAAGAAGTCGCGACCTCCAGTAGAAACCTCGGTAACTGCAACATAGACAGCGACAAATTTCTGAAGGATATTACTGCCGAACTAAAAAAAGTCTTAAAGAAGGAACTACAATCAATCGAAGTATCAGTAAGCCTCTGCAGCAAAAAGGTAGACGAACTGACAAAAACTGTTGAAAACCAAAATAAACACATACAGGACTTGGAGAAGAAGTTTACCCACCTTAACAACGAAAAAACTCATCTTGAATTAGAAGTCAGCTCACTAAAACAATATGTACGTAACGTGGAACAGCAGCGCCTAGATAACATGCTAGAAGTGATAGGAATCCCTAAAGCTCAAAACGAAGACTTGGAATCAATATCTGTCAAGCTGGCTGAAACACTCAATGTAGATAAATCAAAGATACTAAATGTTAAACGTCTGGAAGATCGAAATGAACGTGAAGGAAACATCCAGGTCGAGTTGAAACAAGTGGAACAGGCCCAGGCATGGGTGCGTGCATCCAAAAAGGAAGAACTTCTGCTGGAACAAGTTGTGCCGGGAGCCCCTATAGGAAAGTCCAAGTCAAAAGTGATCCTGCGTCGAGCCCTTACGAAATCTAATAAATCCCTACTGTGGCTGGCCCAACAAAAATTGCGTCCAGCATATAAGTATGTATGGTTCCAGGATGGAAAGGTGCTGCTACGTAAAGAAGAGAAGGATAAGCCTACAGTCGTACGGAGCGAAATGGACATTGATCGGCTTTCGACCACAACGCAGGCTGCACGTCAACAAACGTATCGGTAACAGTTTTAAAATAAGTTATCCCTAATTTCTCTCCCGATCACCAAGAACTTTTTGACTGTGCAAATATTAATGTTTTTAGTAAGCTTATACCCTCCATTAGTAAAAGTAATCTGAATATTGTTCACATAAATATTAGATCCCTAATTAAAAATTTTGGTTGTATAACACAATTAATTAGTTCATCCAATGAAACTATTCATGTTCTAATTCTAACAGAAGTTAATGTAAGTGAAAACACTGTTCATATGTACAATATCGATGGCTACGAAATGCACAGAAAATTGCGTAAAAACAGAAAAGGCGGTGGAATAATAATTTATGCCAGAGATGGCTACGAATTTACGCCAACAAATCATTCGTTAATACACTGTGAATGTATAATTGGCCAAATCACTACACCTCACAATTATCACGCATATATCTGTGCAATTTATAGACCACCACGCGAAAGTAAACATCTATTCGTAAAAGAAATAAGCAGTGCTTTGTCAAGTTCTACTATTAAATCAGCTGACACCTATTTGCTAGGAGACGTTAACATAGACCTAAAGACATACGACAACATTCGAGAATACTACGTCAATAGCCTGTCCGAGTGCGGCCTAACTAGCGCGATATCCGATTACACGAGAATTGAAACCCGCGGAAATAACACTACACGTAGCTGTATAGATCACATCTTTATAAGAACGCGTTCGTTAGATCTGTACTCGGCCGCACTCGGAACTGTATTGGCTGATCACCGCATGTTAATACTGTCGTGCGTAGGACTTGACCCAAGACGAATACAGGTTGATACAAAAAAAACAATACAACTTGATAACGTTAAAATGAAATCTTCACTTAACAACTTACAATGGGGTGAAATAGATGATACAGAGTGTCCAAATAAAATCTACGATTACATAAAAAATCAATTTCATAAATGTTACGAGGACTCAAAGTATATCAAAAAAATTAATAAAAATAGTAAAAGAAATAAACAACCTTGGATAAATAATAAAATAAATAACATGTGTAAAAAAAAGGACCTCTTATTTTTAAAATGGAAAAATGATTCTACTAATAAAATACTGCGATTGGAATATAATAAAATAAGAAACAAAACTCATAAAATCATCGAAAAATTTAGAAATAAACATTATTTGGAAGAAATAAATAATAATAAAACGAACCCTAGAAAGCTATGGCAAATACTAAATAATCTGTCCGGGCGCAACAAAAAATCAGTTGACGAAACCATCTTAAGAGCCTTCAAAAACAATAGCCTAGAAATAAAAACAATAGCTGACAATTTTGCCTCAGAGTTTATAAAAAGTGTTAAAAAAATCTTGCCCAAATGTGACAGACGTCTGCTGAACGAATCAGAATATACGTTTCCCCATAACACATCTATGTACTTCAAGAAAGCCACAAATAATGATGTTAGTAAAATTATTAAAAACCTTGATACAAATAAAGCTCCTGGAGTGGATAACATTAGGTGTGTTGACATAAAATCCATCTGTGATCAGATGACAGGCGTTATTGTCAAACTGATCAATACTAGTGTCAGACAGGGAAAATACCCGGAAGTACTCAAAACTGGTTTAGTGCGCCCAATACATAAAAAAGGTAGTTTTGCCGATTATGGAAATTATAGACCGATCACCATTCTACCCGTTATCGACAAAATTGTAGAAAAATATGTTTGTAACCAAATACAAGACTTTTATGTCAAAAATGACGTGTTATCCAGCACACAATACGGTTTTCAACGCAATAAGTCTACCTCACAGTTATTGTCAAAATTCACGGATGAGGTCAACGAATCTCTTAATGATAAGAATAATGTATTACTACTGTTTATCGACTTCAGCAAGGCGTTCGATACACTTAGACACGACACGTTGCTAAACAAATTAGATAATTCTGGAGTTCGAGGACCAATACTCAAATGGTGTGCGGACTACCTTAATAACCGCAAATACAAGGTTAAGATCTGTAGTGAAACCAGTGACGCCATTAAAGTTACTGAAGGAACAGCCCAAGGTTCAGTACTAGGACCCTTACACTATCTGACATATGTTAACGACATGGAACATGTGGTCAATCACTGTTCCGTATATCAATATGCAGATGACACATGCCTTGTTGCTACCCACAGAGACGTAAAAGTAGCAGCCCAATGGTTACAGGAAGATTTTACTCGAGTTTCAAAGTGGGCACATGATGCTGGACTGGTTCTCAACGCAAGCAAGACTAAAATCATCCATGTCCACTCAAGCCATCTGAAGCACATTTCGCCTTTTAAAATAATCGCACACAATCACAGTTGTCTTCACTCCACTACGACTCCGTTGGGTACGTCATGTCGATGTGAGGCAATTGACCAAGTTACGCACCACACCTACCTTGGATTAGTCGTGGACAATCGGTTTAGCTGGAGTTTCCACGTGGAATCAGTCTGCGATAAGTTGCGGGCTGTACTGGCAAAGTTTTACATCTTAAAGTCTAAAGTTCCCTTCAAAATATTGCTCAATATGTATAATGCATTAGCAGAATCAATTATAGCCTATGGAATTACTAGCTATGGGCGAACATTTAAATCATACACTGACAGAATATCCAAACTTCAAGTTAGACTACTAAAACTCATTGTACCCAGAAAAATTAAGCTCCAATGTAAAGATAATGTCATCGAATTATTTCAATACTGTAAAATTTTGCCAGTACAGACTAGAATCGACATGGCCCTCTTAATTGAGCAATTTAATAACCAAAGCATTCAAATACCTATATCACATAAAATAATAACAAGAAGTATCATCAATAATAAACTTATAGTTCCTCAGACTAGAAATTATTATGGCAGGCGAACAGTAAAATATCTAATACCCACAATAATTAACGAAATACCAAAAACCATAAAAGACGAAATAAATCAGAAAAACTTTAAGCAAAAATACAAAAAATACTACCATAACTGCATAAACAACTTAGTACCTACAAAAAAGAAGCAACCTATATAAGATATGTTGACAAAAAACGTCTTTCTAATGAGCGGCCCAACCGGCCAATAACAAGCACTCACTAACTTACGAATAGATGTTTACGGGTAGTTGCGTGCAAAATATTATAAATATACCTACATTTTTACTTATATTTGTTTTTAGTGATGTCAAAGCGAATGTACCAATACAAACCATATATGGTTTAATGGTACGAAATTAATGTGAAACCATGTTAAGACTGTATGTTTTAAATAAAAAAAAAAAAAAAAAAAAAAAAAAAAGCATACGTTTGTTTATTTATATGTTTTGCGACGCGCGCGGTACATTTGGAATTAGTCAGCGATCTCACTTCGGAAGCGTATTTATTAGCATTAAAACGTTTCATTTCACGCCGAGGTAAACCGGCTGAAATATTTTCTGACAATGGAAGGAACTTTGTTGGCTTAATGAATGATTTCAGCAAATTTCTTTCCAGTTGTTCTGATGATATAAAAGAGTACGCCACAGCTCAAAATATTAAATTTAAAATGATTCCTCCTTACGCCAGTCATTTTGGAGGCCTGTGGGAGGCCGGGGTTAAGAGTTGTAAACATCATTTGCGACGTGTGTAGGCAATGCGCACTTAACGTTCGAGGAGCTCAGCACGGTGTTGACACAAGTCGAGGCCATCCTGAACTCCCGACCATTGACTCCTATGTCCACAGATCCGCATGACTATCTCCCTCTTAGCCCTGCTCATTTTCTGGTTGGCCGTCCGATGACTGCACCTGTCTGCGCCGACGTCACCGCCGTGCCTACACACCGCCTGACGCGCTACCAGAGGGTCGAACAAATCCGCCAGCACTTCTGGAGCCGCTGGTCTAAGGAGTACGTTTCAGAACTGCAGACCAGAGGCAAATGGAGAGAAAACCAAGATAGTCTGCAGAAGAACACGCTTGTTCTTATGAAGGATGACAATCAGCCTCCACTAAAATGGAGCTTAGGACGTATTGTCGACGTTTTTCCAGGCAAGGATGGAGTGGCCAGGGTTGCCGATATTCAAACTGCTTCTGGCATCGTACGACGAGCTTTCTCCAAGATCTGCCCTCTTCCAATTCAAGATGAGTAGCTGCAGCAGGATCGCCTTGTTGGAGTCACTTGAAAGTTACCACTTCCAAGGCCGGGGAGGATGTTCAAGCTTATGAACGCACCCTTCACTACGTCATCATCATCAACCAATGATGACCGCCTATCACGTCATGAAGAGCCTATTCGTTGCTTTTGTAACCAATACCAACGCTCCATGTACACGTTTAGTTTTTAAGTTTTAACTACCATATACTACTTCACTTTACGCTTTGTTCAAGAATAGATCACTTTTGATATTTCCGCATTTTATTGAATTAAAGAAGAAGTCACCCTGAATCCTATTATAGCTAGAAATAGCCAACACATTTTATTACATTAAATGGTAATTACAACAACCATCTACCACACCAGAGCACAACATACACTATACGACGATAATGTGTGTGTATGTGTGTGATTTGAGTGCTACACTAATGACACCAACACTATGTTTACACAATGCAGGAGCTAATCCGAACTCAACAAGAAGCGTGACAAACGGGACCGACCTAAGTCTTATACCCTTTTAATATACTAAGCTCCTGGTACTTCTAACTACGTAATATCAGTAACCTATTGATAATCCGGACACATGTTACAGAGCGGATATTACTTGTATATTAATTTCCCTATACGAAGCGACCTTTTCCCTCTTATACGATTAAAAATCGGAAATTCATTTCTTTGAGGGTTTTTTTACGCATGAGTAAAAACATCCACTCTATGCTTTTCTTTGCCATAAAACAAATTAAATAGAAGAAAAATTGGTTAAAAGAAATGTATTTTGTATTTTTTGGAAGAATCGTTTTGTTTAAAAATCTTTGGTTAAAAAAAACTGAAGAAATTTCACAAAAACGAAACGGTTTGCTACGAACGACGGTACGATTAAATCGTGTTACATTTATTATTTAAATAATTTTAGAACTCACTCTGTATGTAAATACTAGCTATTCTTTTATTACAAACTATGCGTTCATAAACTTGAACAATGCAATTATCTAAAACAATCCACTTCCACTCAACCGGATGCAGCAAATACCAGTGGTTTTCTCGAAACGACTGCCTATCTAACCTTCACAATGCAGTTAGAACTGGGTAATACGACTACCCTTGGAAGACTGGTTGTTCGACTTTGCGGCCACCGACTAGGTACTTATCTACTGTCTAAGTGCATGTTTACGTACAGGCGGGGAGTCGCGCGGCGCGTGCTGCGTTTTTAATTCAAACACATGGCGATGTATGAAAAAGTTAACGACTTCAATCGTCGATTTCACAAGAAGCCATTTTCGCACGTTAGTTTAAAATGCAGCGTTTGTTGCGGTGGAATCGGCTCTCAGTAAATTAATAAAAAAACACGAGACGAGCCTTCTGCACGCGCCGTGCGACGCCCCGCGTTTCCGTAAACGAACCCTAAGATCTACGGCTAAACGAATGGCTTACCGTGCTGTCCAAAGCACGCAGGAAACATGGTAGAACAAACACCAAACATTCGGACCTGCCAAACATTTTCGGACCTATGCGACGTAAGCAAGCATGGGCAACCTGTATATCAACCCGAGTGACTATCCAGACGTTGTGGGTTATTTTGCCACCACTTCTGGACACAAAATACCAAAACTTTTATATTAAAGATAGGAGGTGGAGCATGTTTTGCGACGCAGCTCCACAACCACACCTCGCTGCTGCTTCATTGAAGAAGCCCTTCTTAGCGAGATTGGTGTTACTTCTTCCCACTTGAATCCTCAGAAGGTTCAAAAACTTCCAGCTAGACCACGGAAGATTACACTAGATAGAAGGTTAGAGCTCTATCTATCCTATCCTTTTAGTCCAGAAACATCACCTGTGGTGACTTTTGCGGTGCCACGGTCGATGCGGTACCTACAAGTGGCGATGTTTCGGCTTAACAAAATTTCAAAAATGTTATGCCAGCGACGTGATGATGGACAAGATAACAATTTGATGTCATAAAACTAGACACTCAAGTCTATAAGAACATTACTGTTTTAAACTACGTTACGAAAACCATAGAATTCAATCAGACGATAATAATCCACCTGTCAATACCAGTTAATAATGTTTTAAATTAAAATATTTCAGAAAGGGCACGCCTGAAATCTAATTTCCTTTCCGAAGATGAGGTACTTTATAATCTGTCTCTGTAATTTTATCGAATTTCTGAGATAGGGAGTTGGTTGTTCCCGTAGTCACTCGTATAGGTACATGGAAAGTATGTACAGTTTGTTTGTTAAAGATTTTAAAAGATCTCAAGGGTTTAATGAGTGTCGTGAATTGTGATAACGATTCCAATAGTTATACTTCTCCGAATATATTTGGGATCGGAGCAGCCTTTTTTTTTTGGCTATTCGACAATCATTAAATAACTCCTCCTGCTCTTGGGCAGAGCGAAAGGGAGTTTCAGACATCTCACTTTCATACTTCTCTATTACTTGTTTTAACTCATGACACACCTCATTTCTTACCATATCATTTACACAGGTCATTCATCGATTCCTTACTCTTCCTATACTCTTATTCCCATTCACATTCATACTCGAAACTTTTCTCACGTCATTTTTCTCATTCCTTCGTATCACGTCTCCATACCCCGACAACCGATTACCACACAACTTTTCAGTCGTTGGCTCCACTTTCAGACTTTCTCTTATTTCATTTATTCATTTCTTATTTTATTTATTCGCATAAAAACCCGTGATCCATGATTAAGGCAACCTGATGATGGACGGAAGGTCATCATCATCATCATAATTTCAGTCAAAAGACGTCCACTGCTGGACATAGGCCTCCCCCAGGTGTCGCATTGACCGGTCCCGTGCGTCTCTCATCCAGCGGGTCCCCGCAACCTTGACCAGGTCGTCGGTTCACCTAGTGGCAGGCCTTCCAACGCAACGTCTTCCGGTTCGCGGTCGCCATTCCAGAACTTTTCGGCCCCATCGGCCATCCGTTCTGCGAGTAATGTGCCTTGTCCATTGCCACTTAAGTCTGACGATTCTTCGGGCTACGTCGGTAACCTTGGTTCTCAAGTGGATGTCCTCGTTTCTGATTCGATCACGCAAGGAAACTCCGAGCATAGCCCTCACGAAGAAAAACTGCGATTATCTCTGTCTTTGTTCACAGCACTTTTTGCCTTCGCATATAAAGCTGGTTCAGGCTCACATAAGTAGGTACTTAAAAGTATCCAGTGGACTTGATTTTTAAACTTTTCTTAAATGTCTTAAAATTTTACTCAATAGGCGTTTAAACGGTTTATGTTCGCTTCGCGATTTTATATAAGGAGGTAAGTAGGGAAGGGAAGGGGAACTACGTAATTTCATTTATTTCAGAGAGGTTTTAAAGATTTCTTTTTACATTTTTTTTTCCAATTCATATGAACGGCCGAGGGCCAAGAAAGACTGAATGCAATGAAAACGTTTCATAATTATAATCTTTATGAGGAGTATGATTCATTTTTGACGATTGTGTGCTGTCATAAAAATCATGATTATGGTCGAACCAAAATTATAAGAGAGCTAGGGCATCTCAACGAGAACTTTATGTAGAATAGGATTAGAAATTTAGGTGGAAACATTTTGCTAAGGATTTCGGACATGAGTTCCGGAGATTAACCCTTACATACAAACTAACAAACGAATGTTATCTCTTTATAATATTAGTATAGATATTACTTTTTACACGACTGCCCCAAAAAAAAAAGTGTTATTGCAGTAATAACTAAATATTATAAAAAAACTGCACTAAACTAAAACTACAATAAATTCATATTGAAATGAAAAGAAAAAGCTCTGCATTTGAACAGCCACAATTTTTTTTCACATCATTATTTTTTCAACAACTGCCATGAAAAGAATTGTCCTGCACCGAACAAATAAATTCAGCTTTTCCACTGTTAAAGTTCTCTCGTAATTAATCATTTTATTAAAATATCATAAACAGACGATTTTATCCGACAGACAAATAGCCTGAAAGACTTTTATATAATGCTCGTTTTGTTTCCAACCGATTTATTGCGAAGCTTCGAATAGCCTTTTGTAAATTTCGTAGTAAATATTCTGAGGTACTTACTGATTAATTATTTTTGTATTACGTTGAGATGTTAGTTTTAAATTGTGAAATAAATAAAATATAACATTACGCCTGTAGACTTGCAACTGTTAGGACGGGGTGTATTTGGTTTAGTTCATCATCATCAGTCTATAATATTCCCAATGCAGGGACTTAGGCCTCCTCTATGGTAGATGGATGAGCTATAATCCATCACGCGGGCCCAGTGTGGGTTGGTAGATGTCACATGTATTCGTTATTTTTCTTTTGATCCAAGACGTTTCCTCGCGATGTTTTTCTTCACCGTTTTAAGAGCAGTGGTGAGGAAATAAATTACACAAAGTAAGGCGCCAGACAGCAGTGGCCTAGTGTAGTGGTGGCAGCCCCGAATTACGAACAGTAAGTCGTGGGTTCGAACCCAGACAGGCGCATTACTTTGTGTAATTTATTTCATCACCGCTGCTCGTAAACAGGTGAAGGAAAACATTGTGAGGAAACCGACATGTCCTAGAACCAAAAAAAAAAACGAACTCATGTGACATCTACCAACCCGCACTGGGCACGCGTGGTGGATTATAGTCCATCCCTCTCCTAGAGAGGAGGCCTGAGGCGATGATGAATGCACCTGGCTGGATTTGAACCCACTACTTACTGTTCATAAGTCGGGGCCGCCAGCCACCACTGGGCCACCACTGCTCTGCACCACTGGGCCACCACTGCTCGTACTGGTTTAGTTCATATACACCTTTTAAATTACACATCTTATACTTTTTCCCTACTTAAAAAAACATATACCGTCTTTTCCCACCGTCGCATTTTTAACCTCGAGCTCTTAAACTAGGTCGCAGCTAAACCGCGTAATCCTGTGGCTTTGGATCGGAGTGACTGGCTCTTAAACTAATACTCTCTTAACGTGTCACGTTGGAGTATTTAAAGATAATTAGATTATCTTATTTGGTTTTGGCACGTTGATGTATGTTACTTTGATATTCCAAAGTGACTTTTCAAATTCATAGGGCTGTCTGATTTATAATTATGAAATTATCTGTTACCTCTGAACTTCGTACGCGTGAAATAGATATAATATACTTCCCCATTTGAATCTCATTTTGTTACCATTAACAGATGTTTGAATGGTTTTAGTTGGTTGCTCCATATAATATAAGCTTTATACCGATAAAAGTTCCATTGAAATCGGAGATAAGCCGGAATAAACAGACGGACTGGTCCAGTGCACAGTGGTTTGATGCGTGACTGCTGAGGTTCTATGTTCGATTTTCGTGTTGGGTATTAGTCATTATAGTGTTTTTGTGTTTTTCAATCAGGAAGTTCAGGTCCGGAGTTTGGATGTGTTGTTGTTAGGATGTCTTTGATCCAAAAATTCGAATTGTGACATTTACCAACTCACACTGGGGCCATGCAGTGAATTATAATAGCCTATTCCCTCTCATAATGAGGAGGCCTGTGTCCCAGCAGTTAGAACATTATTGGCTGATAATGTGGAATTATTACCTAACTCTAGTTCTACATCTTTATCTCGGATACATACCTACCTACCCCTTCTACCTACCCCCTTTATTCTACACCAACTTGTAACACATCCCTCATTATAAAGCGTCATTCCCCGCGCAAGCACCGAACACATAAAATCAAATCACCAATCCAATTTCTATCTTATATCCGCGTAATAAGATTTATTATTATACGCTCAAGAACATTGTTGCAAGTGGCAACTAAGCTTGTGGAAAATGTACGTAAGAGACGTTGTTTCATCCAATAAATATTGTGTCTTGAGACTTAGATTTAAGTTACTTTTTGGATTGATGAAGTTTTAATGCAAGCGGAAGGGAAGATTTTCAGAGTAAACTGTAAGGATTTAGGAAGTTTAGAGTTTAAATGTTGTTGTTTATTATTTTAGAAGCTCGGTGAGATCAAAGATGATACTTTATCTTAAAGTTGTTATTTTTGATGAGACAGGTTCAGTTAAAATGTTAAAATGTTTGGATCATATTAAATTCCTTCCGAAGTTATTGAATGACAGATTGTGAATGAAGAATGAACTTTTAACAACTCTGTATTGTTACAGTTTTGTTTGGATCAAACATGATCTGTCTTTAATACTCAGAAGTGTTTCGGATGGTCATATTTCTGGTAGAGGCAATCATCATCTGCCTAGCTTTTTCCCAACAAGGTTGAAGTCGGCTTCCAGTCTTACCGGATGCAGCTGAATACCAGTGTTTTACATAGAGCGACTGCCTATTTGACCTCCACATCCCAGTTAATACTAGGTAATACGATACCCTTTGGTTAGACTGTTTGTCAGACTTTCAGGTCACTCTCTGTAACGACAGCCAAAGATTTATAATTATTATGGAAGCCAGGGCCAACAGCTTCACGTGCTTTCCGAGGCTCGGAGTAAACTCGATATAATTATAATGCGTGGTCACCTATCTACTAATCGATCACAGTGGCAGTTATTATAAAGCTACGAGATCATCAATGTATAATTATAATATTTTGTTGTATGTATATTCTTTAATGAAATGGAAACTTTGTTGCTTGAGCAACAGTTTATAAGCTAGTCGCTTACTAGTTGCTCACGGAACAATATTGTCCTCAAGAGACATAGTAATAAAGGACTAAACAAGTATCAATAAATGCACAACGGAACTAGTAAACTTCGTATCCCAGCAATTAAAATCTGCTTTTCATTTAAATTCGACGACATTTAAATCCCCACTGATTTCCAGCGGATTACATTTATTTAAATTCATATCCTATTTTGCAGAGAGACAAGGTAAAATTTAAGTTTTATTCATTCTGGTTTAGTAATTGTGTGTGATAATTAATACCCAAAATTAAAATACCTGTCTTCGGACTGAAATAGCTCATCGTTTACCTAGCTTTTCCCAAACTGTGTTGGGATCGGCTTCTAGTTTTAAGTAGTTTTACAACGTTAAGCCTTTGACCAAGGTAAACGCCAGCCCTTTTTTTTGAGTGTGGGAATTCTGTAAATGGCTCTCCCCACTCTTGGCGAAGCTATTGATTAAAAACCACCTATGTTCCTTCTTAGCCCTTTGTGTCTTTTGAACAACCCGCAGTCCCGACAGGCGTCGGCCCTTGGGGCCCTGCAATGTTGTTGACATCCCTTTGAGGTGCGCGTGGAACACGAACGCGCCGTCCACATGGCCCGTCATCGTCATAGGACGGATGGACGGTGAGCAAGCCCATTACTCACCGTCTACAGGCCCGTGCCTACGGTAGCCGGAAGCCATAAAAACCAGCACTTAGTTGGGAAGGTGTCGACTAAGCGTTCCTTGAAAAGGCTGTGAACAGTAGATGAGCTTTACGGTTTGTTTTACCCAATTATCCTTTTTAAAAGCCGGGTAAAGGTAACCTTCAACTCAGCAAAAAAGCACAATTTCTAACGTCTTCCAAGATATAAGTAGCCACAAGTAGCCCTAAAATTAGCTAGTCGTGGCACGATCAGGATCTAATCGTTAGGTACGTACCCACCCTCATCGTTTGCGGAGTTTAATTGCTAATCGACTGAAAACGATAGAATACCTGATTAAGCTATGCCTTCGTTCATATTATGAGGCTTTGTGACTAGAATTCAGAGAAGACGCTGTTCATAAAAGTCTGAGAAATTCACTGTTCTAGAAATTAAAATAGCAACTTAAAATGTGTGCAACTTCAAATCCTTAATGTCTCAACCATTGGACAGATCAGGCTAAAATATGGTATAACATAGCAAAGATGTAGAAAATGTGGTTTAAATAGAGAGTTGAAACTGTCTATGAAAACCTATCACGGCACGAAGTTATTGCGGGTCGGCTGGTGTAGTTTAAAGACGAATAGTCCAATGCGATGACAAGAGATACAGCCTTTCTTAGTTTTCGATTCCGCATGTACAAGTTGGTCACTATCTTTTCAGTGAACACTGGAGAAGAGAAATTAATTTACCCAACACATAACATCACACCTATAATACCCGTAGGGTTAGGCAAAGGTGTACCTAATAGCACACCCACATTTCGCCAGTTATGGTTAAGAGCCTATACTACCTCAAATTAACAACTATATTTGTGGTGGTTCAAACTTCGTTTCAAATACTGTTAGAATAAAGTTCTAATCAGCTTGAACTACAAAGCGGTTGTTACGTCTTTCGCTGCGGCCGAATAGTGCGAAATTAGTGGTACATATTTTGCGATTTACAAAAAAACTATTGATTGAACTAAAAAAGTAAAACACTATGATTTTAAAGTTGCTTGTAGAATTATTTGGCAAAAAATCAGAACGATGACATGTATTTTAGTATGGTTTTTACTCGTTGGAAGAAGTTTTTAGACGTATCTTCGTGTTTTTCTCTATCGAGCAAAGTTAGTTGTATTATGTTTTCACAACACTATTTTACTACCATAATTATATCCTGAAGAATATCCTATATTTTTCTGATTTTGTTTACTGCAGTGTATCATATACTTTTACGCATTATAAAACTCGCGTTTTACCTCTGTTGGCCTCTTAAGAGCATAGACGGGCTGCGCGGGAATTGAAAAATAGGTATTTGAAGAAACTATTGCCGTCGCGCTGCGCTCTAGCAACCGGGCGGTATCAATATGTGAGTGCGATAGAGACAACTGCAGCTCAGAACGATTTTACCTATAAAAAACCTTGACCGATCGACGTTTCGTATTCTCCTGTTTTCTCCTCGAAACCTAAGCCAATTAAATTATATTTGGTATCAAAATTTAAAGGAAGAATAGATCTATGCCCCTATTACTTGTTTTTATTTTAAAAACTTTTCAATTTTCTTTGGTAGTCATCTGATTACGTAGGTAAAAACGGGGTATTTTTTAGGTTTTTGGTAAGTCATATTTATTTTTGTAATAAATTTTTTGAAAAAAAAAAATGACAGGGGCATGCCTTCAATAGACCTGGATTTTTATAAATAAAAACGATTACTCTAGAGGCATTATCCAGGAAGAGAATAGGGGAATACATTTGTATGGAAAAATGCAGCCCGTCTACGCTCTTAAGTCCCACGTTATAGGGGATGATTGCCACCAACCGGGCACAAGTCCGGTCCGTGGTTGATATTGAGAAATTCCTGATGAAAAAACCAATAGCACATTGCCTTCTTACGCGGGAATCATACCCAGCACCACATGCTTTGCAGTCGCACTTGCTTCCACTAGACCAACAAAGTAGTTCTTAATCATCATCATCATCATTCTCTTACCCTTATCCCAATTCATTTGGGGTCGGCGCAGCATGTCTTCTTCTTCCATACTTCTCTGTTTCTCGTCATCTCATGAGACACCTCTTTTTTCCATCCATCGTTTCGTTGGAAGCGAAGCGAAGCAGTTCTTAATATACCAAGAAATACATCCTACTAATATTATAAACGTGAAAGTTTGTAAGTATGTATGGATGGATGGATGTTTGTTACTCTTTCACGCGAAAAATACTGAACGGATTTGGATAAAATTTGGTACACAGATAGTTTATAACCTGAATTAACACATAGGATAGTTTTTATCCCGATTTTATCTTCCCGTGGGATACTTTTTGAGTTGTAGCGGGCGAAGCCGCTCGCTGGCAACAGCTAGTTCTTAATATACCAAAAAATACATTCACAGATAAATTCTACATTACTTTTTCTTTTGAGCAAGTACGGAGGAAGTTTTCTACATTTATGATTTTAAACTATGCATGGTGTCACGAACATTGCACTGCATGGCTTGTACTTTTCATGCCGCTGCATTTAAAGAGATTTATTTTATAGAACCGTTTCTCGTTATATTTTAGTAGGAGGGAAATGGGCACAGAAATTATATTGTGGACATAATATAATAGTGTCTTTGTTGAAGACAGTCGTGTTTACATGAAATTTTGACAATTAACACACATTCATCATTCTCTTACCCTTATACCAATTTATTAGAGGTCGTAGCAGTCCATAGTTCTCTTTTATTCTTCACTTCAGAAGTCACCTTCTTTCTAACTATAGGTATCATTCTTCACACAGTACATCCTTCATTTCTTTTGTGTTTCTCTACTCATAATTATCGCCATATCATTCATACTCAACATTTTTCTCATTGCTCCACATCACAATGTCCTTATCACGATGACGGATTACCACACACCATTTCAGTTCATCATCATCATTATCATCATTTCAGCCAAAAGACGTCCACTGCTGGACATAGGCCTCCCCCAGGTGTCGCCACATTGACCGGTCCCGTGCGTCTCTCATCCAGCGGGTCCCCGCAACCTTGACCAGGTCGTCGGTCCACCTAGTGGGAGGCCTTCCAACGCAACGTCTTCCGGTTCGCGGTCGCCATTCCAGAACTTTTCGGCCCCATCGGCCATCCGTTCTGCGAGCAATGTGCCCTGCCCATTGCCACTTAAGTCTGGCTCAAGCGGATGTCCTCATTTCAGTTACCGGCTCCATTTTCAGTCTGCCTCTTATGTCATCATCTGCCTAGTCTTTTCCCTGCTTTGTTGGGGTCGGCGTCCAGTCTAACCGGATGCAGCTAAATACCAGTATTGTACATGGAGCGACTGTCTATCTGACCTCCACAACCCAGTTAATCTGGGTAATACGAGTACGATACTGCCTCTTATGTACTGATCTTATTTTATTCATTTGCCTTACACCACACATCCCCCTTAGCATTCTCATCTAAGCCACATGCAGAATTATCTCCACAATTATAGGGGATCGGACATAAAAAAACTAATTAGTCCGTCAGATAGATTTCCAAAAATTATTGGACACGTATTTTTTGTTTTTTCACGTAAACAAAAAATGAAGACGATACAGTGCTTCGAAAACTCGTGTGACGTCATATGATAGTACATTTTGACGACACAAGTGACGTTTCAAGCCCCACTCCAAGATCTTTGACGCGTTTTATCTTCGTCATTTTTTATTGATTAGATAAAACAAAAAACACATATTCAATATTTTTCGATAATCTAACTTACGGACTAAACAGAATTATATTATTTTGACCCTGTCCGATCCCCTATTTACACCCATTCGCAGTTTTGGTACAGTGTTAGCAGGTTTTTCAATCAGGAATTTCTCAGTAGACAGGCATAGAGACTAGATCTGTGCCCGGTTGATGGCAATAGCCTCGCCCCTATTACATGTGACTTAAACATAATTGGCAAAAAGTGAGTGTCCTATTGAGTTAACTTCTGCCTAACCCTTAGGGAATTCCAGGGGTGATGTCACTTAAAACTTCCCAAAATAATATAATGAACAAACAGACTAAATCGGTCCATTTATAGATTGACGATGAAAATGTTATAGCAAACATAACTTCCTTTATCGACTAATAAAAATGATACGAAGAAATTCCCCAAAAATACATTACTACGAAATATACCTATATCAACCAAAACGTGGTAAAAATGCACGATTGCTGTATAACTTTTTATTGTAAACCATCTAAAAATAAACTAGAACTGGCAGCATAGATGAGCAAGTAATAAACAATACTTTTTTGGAACCGAACTCTGTGACGTCACTACGTACAATGACGTAGCTCTTACAAGTTTTTAATGAAAAAATCTTTGCTAACGTCATGTTTTCATATCTTTGTCTTTTGAGGGATAGGTTCAAGGTCTTTTTATTATTAAACCGTTACTAAGCAACTATGGGTATAACTGTGGTACTCAGAGATATTTTAATGATTACCTATAAGCCGTCACTTAGTAAAGATTTAACATACTTTTGTATGACAAAACTGTCAAAACCTTTTTATTGGCCTAAGTAATCATTAAAGTTCTCTGAGTTTGGAAGACATGCTGCGCTGGCCCAAGTAATTTGGAGAAGGGCAGGAGTGTTATAACTATGCAATTAATTAATTAAAAAATTTTTTTTTTATTTTTTGGCATCAAATGACTCCTCCCGCTCTGGGCCGAGCGGTAAGGAGTGTCAGTCAAGGTGTGTCTTCTACTGACTAAAAACCACCCATGTTCCTTCTTAGCCCTTTGTGCCGAGGCCGCGGTATCTCTTTCGAACAACCCGCAGCCCCAACGGGAAACTTCCCGCCTTGTTTGTTAAAGTATTTCAACATTAATTGCTGTAAGCATCGTGCAGAAAAACAATGATTGTTTAACCAGAGTTCCTGAAAACCTTCTCAGTAAAACAGCTTGAATTTTATTCAGCCATAAGTAATAAAGTTTAAAGATAACAATATTCCTGCCGAACATAAAATGGTGGATCGAAGCTAAACTGGCAAAAAAGGAACAAAAGATATGCGAGTTCACCCTTGCCATTCGATTTGGCGTACACCCAATATACATTAGTGGCACTATATTCAGTTAAATTTAAAATTTTCGAAGGAAGATAGTATGAAAAGTAGCTTAGCATACGTCTTTTCCCGTTTCTATCAAATTCAATCGTTTTTCATTTTAATGGCATATCGTGGTTGTGTAGATTTTTCTAAGAAGTTATAGCTTAGTGGTGTTACCGTTGGGCTGCCAAGACAAAGGTCCTAAGTTCGAACTCTCTTGTTTTTTTGGATTCATGTGCGTATTGTGTAATTATTACTTACTTTGGTGAAGAAAACAATAGTAAAGATACCCGCATGCCTTTTTTTTTTTTGGTGGGTGTAAAATCATCAAATAACCCGCTCTTGGGCAGAGCGAAGGGGAGTGTTTTTTTTTTTTATTATAAATGGGCTTGCTCTTGACTTCAGTCTTGCCCTAAGGGCAGAGATGATGTCGACGATGGAACGAGCTTACCCAGTAGAAGCCTGTTTACTCGCGACTTAAACAGATTAGGGTTATATGAACTCGGAAAAACCGACGCTGGCAGGGAATTCCACTCCTTGGCTGTGCGCATAATAAAGGACCCAGCAAAGCGCTTCGTTCGAATGTGTGGAATGTCGACTAGGTATCGGTGATACCCTGCAGTACGTCTAGTCTCCCGATGGATGAAAGGAGACAACAGGGAGGGGTGTCAGACTTCTACTGACTAAAAACCAACCCATGTTCCTTCTTCGTCCTTGTGCCGAGGCCGCGTTATGCCTTTCGATAATCCGCAGCCCCGACGGGCGTCGGCCCTTGCGTGCCCCGTCCATGTAATTGCTGACATCTCTTTGAGGATACCAGCATGCCTCAGAGTTATTTCTTGACAGTATGTAAAGCCAAGTCAGAGGCACATGAGCGGCCGCGGATTTTTGTACTAGATGACGTGGCCTCGGCGCAAGAGCAAAGAAGGAACATGGGTTCGGTTTTTAGTCAGTAGAAGTTTGACACTCCCCTTCGCTCTGCCCAAGAGGGGGAGGGGTTCATTTGATGATTTTCCACTCACAAAAAAAAAAAAAGAGGCCCATGAGCGGCATAAAAATACTGACAACAGGTTATTTTTATTTTATTTTTATTTGATTTATTTAGATAACCAACAGCGATACATTAAAATATATTACAAAATATGCTTGTTACAGTTTCTATGGCCAATTATAGGTTACCCTGTATAACTGGATATAATGTAAGACATGCGAACGGACTAATAAAAAACAAAATAAAAACGCAATAGAATCCAAAATTACACAAAATGAATAGGTACAGTTTACAATTTTGGTTAATTTATCACAAAAAAGATAAAAGAAGAAGACGAAGAATGGTTGTCTGTCATTTACCTCCGTTTATAGCCTTCATGATTCGTTTTTTGAAGGTAAGTTTATTACAACTAAATTTAATCAATCAAAACTAATCAATTTCAGAAAATTCCATGTTATAAATTCGAGCAATGCGAGTCAGTACACAGTTCTGGGCATAGTTAGTGGAGTGCCGAGGAACACGCAACATCGGCGTGTGACGAGTGCGCCGCTAGGGGAGTGTTAAACGTTATCAGGTACTAATGAAAAAGTTATTTCATTTTTTGTACGAACTTGGAAGATGTTGCTTGTAAATCGGTACATGTCAGCAAACATGAGCATGCAGCATGTAAACAGAACATGAATTTATATAA
This sequence comes from Diarsia dahlii, assembly GCA_949775195.1. Lineage (NCBI taxonomy): Eukaryota > Metazoa > Arthropoda > Insecta > Lepidoptera > Noctuidae > Diarsia > Diarsia dahlii. The sequence goes on along the minus strand of OX459210.1, from coordinate 3,394,940 downwards.
TTTTGTAGAAAGTAAACGGCGCGCGGCGCTCGAAAAAGTTACAAGTGTTAACAACCAAAACTAAATTTCGGAGCAAAAGCTTTTATGCAATGGCTCAAAAACTATATAATAAATTACCAGGACAGGTTATCTCAAGCACAAACATAAACGAATTTAAAAGAAAACTGTTCTGTCTGCTAAATAACAAGGTTTATTATTCTGTTGACGAATATTTAAATGACAAATTTTAATTCCTTAATTTTATTTTATCGAATCCTTTTTATATTATGCGATAATTGTTTTATGAATTTGTGACTTTATTATTTTTATTTTTGTATTTTTTGTGACATTTTATGAATTATTTAAATTTTGACATGTTTTATATTATAATTATTATGATTGTACCTACCTATTTACTTTGAAATTTTCTAATAATGTTTAAAAAATCTTTGATATTTTGTATGCCTTTTGGTGGGACACAGCACGGCTCTAATTTATTGCAACAACTTATTTATATGTACACACGGCTACACATCAAGCTATACAAAACCAGTATAATCTGATCGTTCATTGTGCGAAAAGATCTAGTAAAGTGAGGCCAAGATTAACTGGTTTTGTATAGCTTGATGTGTAGCCGTGTGTACCCTGTGTTCACGAAATAAATGAATTTGAATTTGAATTTGTCTTTGCTTCTTTTTGTTATGGCTCAGCTTTAAATAAAACCCGACTACGAAAAAAAAAACGACGCTGAAAAAGTATGAAACAAGATTTTGAGGATAGAACAAAAAGAAAAGCCGTAGTCACACGGTATTAAAGTGTTTAGGTTGGTACCTATAACGTGTGACTACGGCTTTTCTTTTTTTCTTTTAGTTTTTTACTTTTTTTTATTTAAACAATTTTATTGGTGTTAAATATTTTTTTTTACTCTTGACTTTTTGTCCGCTAGAGGGCGTTATTTTAAATTTGAGCAATATTTTGAATGTACAAGTGAGGCCCTTTTAAATGATACCAAACACGGCGTGTTTATCTGCATTTTTATTTTTTAAACCTTACTTTTTGACCGCTAGAGGACGCCAAATCACTTTTTGTGACACGTCACGTAGCCTATGTTCAGCGGAAAATGAAGACGGTTCTAACGATACCTCATAATTATGTCGAGTTCCGATTAGTAGATTAGAAGCTATGAGGGAACAGATGAAGATACACACATACATACATACAAACATACATACATAGCCAGTCAAAATCATAACCCTCCTTTGGCTTTGCCGTAGTCGGGTAAAAACAATTAAACATTTTCATAACATATCATCACGCTTGTAATCTTTGATGGGTTGGCAGTGTTGAATATACTATTACAGCACATTCGACATCTTAATAATTTATTTTCAACACACATGCTCGTAAAGTGAGCCTTATTACATCGTTCTTAGGGCCATAAACCGAACTATAACTCACACGTGCATAATAATATTATACACTAGTGCATAATAAAAATATCACTACAAAGTTAAGTTAGTACCTTACTGCAAATTATATGCGAGTAAACAGAGCATTTTCAATTTAACCGGGTAATACCGTTTTTTTTTAAAATTTTATTGGTTGAGTTGCTATGTTCTTAAAGTTTCGATACAAAAAAGATCGTGTTCAATAGTAAAAATAAATTAATGTAGGTACCTAGTGCTTGCTCATTTCATGCAACTTTGAATTTAAATAGATAACTTTAACTTGTACGTTTTTAATAAATGAAACTTTAACTCAAATAATATAACTTTTGTAATATTATAAATATAACTTTTTTTTAAATAAATAAACCTCATTCTTTTGTCTATGGTCGATCGCCATTGTTACAATTTAAGTTTGAATTTCATGGTGGCGCCACTGGTCAAGAAAAATGCATCGCGCTACGTCAAACTTAGTACATTTATTTTAGTTCCGTGTTTTCCCGCATGCACAGATAAGTTGGTAGAACTGTAGATTCGCGCGCATAGGAAAACCGATTAATTTTTCCCGCTATTGTGAAAAAAAAATCAGAACTCGTTTTAACTGTTGAAGATGACTTTTTAGTATTATTTTCTTCACAAGTGTGTTGAAAAACGTCGTATGATACACGTGTGTATTGATGATTACACACTTATACCATAATGTACTATTTATACACACATTTCACCAACTATGGGGGGCCAGCCTATTGTCGTTCAAATCGGGCACGAACCCAGACTCCGTAGCTGCTACTGAGAATTTCCTGATGGAAAAAACCCAAAAGCATTATGCCCGAACCAGGAATCGAAACCAGGACTTCATGCTCCTCATGCTCAGCAGTCCCGCTTGCGAACACTCAACCAATGAGATAAATAAATGATTAAAATAATGAATAAAGAAATTGCTTTGCCTCTTTACCCATCTGCATGAATCATCCAAAATAATGTTAATGTAATTTGTAACTTTTTCATTAAGGCGAGACCCAACGCACCCGTTCGACTATACTATAGGCGTAGTGCTACACTCCACCTTAGTCGGATTCAATAAGGTTGCTTTTTGGGCGTACAGTGTTAGGCTGGCTAGTCTTTGTTAGGCGCTTGGGTTTATTGATATTCAAGGGTTTTCCTTTAATTATGATAAATAACTTAACATAATTTGAAAAAATAACCGGTATTAAATTAATTGTATTCTTTATTTATTTCTAGAAAAAAATACTTATGTTATCGCTTAAATTACGGAGATTTTCGACGATAAAGTTAAAAAAAAGAGGCAATTGTATTTTTTTTTTTTAAAGAGTTAGTAACTTTATTCGGAGATTTGATTCGGTATAATGCAAGTTTAGTTCTTTCTCTTTACAGGATATTTTTCCCACCTCGGTACTTCAAACCTATAGTTCACACTTGACGTTCAAAGACAGTACGTTTTTGGTAAATCCTGGTTGGGTGTCGCCTTAAATTATTTCGACATCAGTAATAAAATTACGACTTTCTTAATATTTCAGAAAATACAAATTTTGTTAATTCTGCTGGATAACACGATACCAGTTTGCATTAAATTACACCCCATTTCAGTTTAATCCCATTTATTAATATTGGTAATATAACGTGAGTTTAAATCAGGGTGTATGTTTACGAATCTATACTATCTATACTAATATTATAAAGCTGAAGAGTTTGTTTGTTTGTTTGTTTGTTTGTTTGAACGCGGTAAACTCAGGAACTGCTGGTTGGAATTTTAAAATTATTTTTGTGTTGAATAGTCCATTTATCGAGGAAGGCTATATAACATCACGCTCCAGCTAATAGGAGCTGAGCATAAATGGAAAATGTTACAAAAACGGGAAAAGGTATTTCCTTTTTGAGAGCTTCCGCTGCGTGCGCTGCGAAAACGGTTTAAGTTACGCAAATATCATGTATGAAGGAATTGTTCCTCTTTAAAAGTTCTAATAAAAAGTCCGCGACAGCATATATCTATCTTTTAAGATTGACTCACTGAAACCTTTTTTTACTATTAAACTGTTAGGTTAAAAATAATTATTTTTTGCGAAGCTTATTTAACCCATATGGTATTAATCTATATCTAAATAAATGTGTTTGTTGGAAGTAAAATTTAATATAGAATATCTGTGCCCTTTACTCTAAACAGTTTAAACAAATATCTTAGAAGATATCGCAATGTAAAAATATCCGCGCGGCAAAATAATTCGCGCGTCGCAATGTAGGGAGATTCTTTCCGGGAAATTCAAATTCAAAATATTTACTGCATCATAATGTTTACAAGTACAGAGTGTTATCGTATATGAATTTAACAGTAAGAGATACCTATAGTAATTCACACTTTAATATAATCTAAGCTAATCTAAACCATCTAAACTATTATAATAAAGAAGAAAGATAAGATTTTTTGTTTGTTACGATTTAGATTAATTTATGTCGGATAGTCGATATATCGAGAAAGGTTATAAGCTATATTTATGTGACGCAGACGAAGTTGCGTGGGTCAGCTAGTTATTTATATAAATACAAGTTTAAATCAAGTTTTATGGAATGATTAAAAATAGAAAGACTGCCTTTCTGACAATACAAAGGTCTGTGTTGAAGCAACAAATCGCTTTGAGTTTGAGTTTGATAATGCTTGAAAAATTTAAATCGAACCAGAATACAAGGTGTTAACTTCACGAAGCTGTTAAGCAAACATGTACACACGGCTACACATCAAGCTTTATAAAACCAGTTAATCTTGGCCTCACTTTACTAGATCTTTTCGCACAATGAACGATCAGATTATACTGGTTTTGTATAGCTTGATGTGTAGCCGTGTGTACATCAAACTAAGTAACTCTTCGCAAAAAGTATTGCAGAGAAACAACTTTGTTTATGAAAAATTCACGTTTTACGGTAAGACTCAGTGTCTGACCGATAAATTGAATAGTTCGGCGGTCATGGAAATATTTAACGTAAAGTGGGAACTATAAAAAGTTAGAATTTGACCACCAATATCTCTGTAACTTTAAAAGATTTTTTTTTTAAATTTCAGGTATGTTCTAAAACAAAAATATTGATTATGTACTCGTGGGGGTATATTTACACCCATTATACGTTACCTTTTTTATTTTTTTGGGGGGTTGGAGATCATCAAATAACCCTTTCTGCTCTTGGGCAGAGTGAAAGGGAGTGTCAGACTTCTACTGACTAAAAACCACCCATGTTCCTTCTTAGCCCTTTATGTCGAGGCCGCGGTTTCTCTTGTGAACAACCCTCAGCCCCGACGGGATTACACGTCACCATTCGAATACATTCTGATCTCAGGATTAAAATTTTTAAACCAAGATTTAAAAACATAAGCTTACACAAAGTAATACTTCTAAAACAAATCTTCGAGGCGTTAGATTAAGAGACGTTTCTCTTTAACAGCCAGAACGAAAGAGATTACATTTGGTTTTATTTCTCGTTCGCTTGTAACGTCCATTTTGTTAATGGTTTTTGTATTAACTAAGCATTTGAGAGGGAATTGCGTGTTACAGATTTTGTTGTTCCTGTTAAAAGAATAAAGAGGATTATGGGGGGTGCAGCTGTAACAAACATTGAAAGAAAAAAGAGTCATTTATTTGCATTAATCATGACAAATTATACAGAAAATAACAATTATGTAGTTGGAAATGTTTTGCACCCGTTCAGCCTTTCTGTCATTATACTTTCCATTATTCATATAGGTATATTATACTAGCTGGTGCCCCCGGTTGGTCAAATTATATTTATACTACAACCTTCCTCGAGAACCACTCTATCCATTAGTGAAAACAGCATGAAAATCAGTGCAGTAGTTTTTGAGTTTATCACGACCAGACAGACAGCCAGACGTGGCGGGAGGACTTTGTTTGATAATATTTTATGTCTATTGTCAATTTGAAAAATATCGTCTTTTGGCTAAAATAATGATGATGAGATACAAACATTGATAGGCGAGTAATTTGAGACTCTTCTCCGAGTAGTAAAATAAGGTATTATTTGCACCCAAAAAATGTAGCTCCGATATTTAACTTGAACTCCCCCAAAAAATAGCCTCCCCAAAAAAAGCAACAAAAGACCTAACTGACAAAAAACTCCCATTAACCGGCACGCGATTCTCGCCTTTAACGACAACACAATGGTGCACATATTCGTAACAAACGGTACATCTGTAAGTTGTATGAATAGATTTGTACAAAAGAAAGGCGTATTCTGTTCCAGGTGTGTAAGGCATTCTGTTATATAAACCAGGGCAAGGCATTGTTGGGAAACAATGGTAGTTTAACAGAATGTTGGGTTGTTTCTTTATCTAATTTTTGTTGTGTAGGGCTGTAGATTTACGGGGTAGGCAGTGGTTGCTGCTTCGCGACCGTTTGGATTTGAAAATTTACTTTTGTCATTAAAAAAGTCATCTTATCATCATCATCATCATTTCAGCCGAAAGACGTCCACTGCTGGACATAGGCCTCCCCTAAGTGTCACCACATTGACTGGTCCCATGCGTCACGCATCCAGCGGATCCCCGCAACCTTCACCAGGTCATCTACCTAGACTTTTTCAACTATAGTGGTCGACTTCCAATATAAGCGAATGCAGCTGAATACCAGTATCTATATCTATAAAAGCGAAAGGTCACTCACTGACTCATCACGAAATCTCAAAAACCGCTGGACGTACAAAGATGATTTTTGGCAGGGAGGTAGTTTATGGTTAGTAGACGTCCGCTAAGAACGGATTTTGCGACAGGGCCGGATTAGGGTGGTCTAAGGGCCCTCGCAAGTTTGTATGAAACTCCTTCATTTTTTATGCTAGAATCTAGATTTTTGGCAGAGACGTAGTTTATAGTCAGTGGGCGTCGGCTATGAATTAATTTTGCGACAGGGCCGGATTAGGGAGGTCTAAGGGCCCTCACAAGTTTGTATGAAAGTCCTTAATTTTTCGTGCTACAATCTTGATGTTCGGCAGAGAGGTAGTTTATAGTTAGTATAAGAATAAGAATAAGAAATTTTATTTGCTTAAACATGTGTTTACATACAGAATTAAAACTAATACATGCATGCAAGATCACAAATAAAAATGGGTCACGACATGTCTGCCATTTCTCATGGCGTGCAAATATCTTGAGTACATATTACAATTATTATTATTACATTAATGATTTTTAAACTTTACGCATACATTAAATATCAGTCAGTCAAAGTCATTAAAAAAATGTCTTATATTCAATTATTCAAATTATCAATTGATTTATTATTTAAAGTCATGTCCAGTATTACACATTACAAATGAGGATTTACACTTCAAAGACAATATAAATTACAATATATATATATATATATATATTTATAATATACAATAAATCTTTCATAATTACTAAATGTTTTTAATCAATTAAATTATATTTATTTGTGTATATAATAATCAAAATGTATCATTCAAAAAATCGCTAATACTATAATACGCTTTTTGTGCCAAAAACAATTTCATTGTTTGCTTAAATTTAGATAAATTTAGGTCTTTCCAACTTTTGGGTAATTTGTTGTAGATGATTGATGCCATGCAAAAAACACTCTTGCGCATAAGTGCAGTTTTTGATGTATGCACACATAGTATGCTATCATCACGTCTATTTCTTGGAAACTTGTCTGACATTCGAGGAAACAAATGCGGATTTGTTTTTACAAACACTGCTATTTCCAAAATATAAAGTGAAGGTAATGTTAAAATGTGATATTTAATGAAATAGTTTTTACAGCTATCAGTAGTTTTGAGATTAAACATAGATCTCAAGCAATACTTTTGCCTTTTAAAGATGATCTCCCTATCAGGTGAGTTACCCCAGAAGATAACACCATATCTAATGACGGATTCAATTAAACCATAGTAGGCCGTTAAACGTGCTTCTATATTTAGCGTTCGTGATAATTTATATAACGCATATGCACCACTACTTAGTAGACGTCCGCTAAGAACAGATTTTGCGACAGGGCCGGATTAGGGTGGTCTAAGGGCCCTCGCAAGTTTGCATGAAACTCCTTCATGTGTTGTGCTATAACCCAGATTTTTGGCAGAGACGTAGTTTATAGTCAGTGGGTGTCTGCTATGAATTAATTTTGCGACAGGGCCGGATTAGGGTGGTCTTAGGGCCCTCACAAGTTGGTATGAAAGTCCTTAATTTTTCGTGCTACAATCTTGATGTTTGGCAGCGACGTAGTTTATAGTCAGTAGGCGTCTGCTATGAATTAATTTTGCGACAGGGCCGGATTAGGGTGGTCTATGAGCCCTCGCAAGTTTGTATGAATGTCCTTCATTTTTTGTGCTATAATCTTGATTTTTGGCAGAGACGTAGTTTATAGTCAGTAGACATCCGTTATAAAATAGTTTTGCGACAGGGCCGGATTAGGGTGGTCTATGAGCCCTCGCAAGTTTGTATGAACGTCCTTCATTTTTTGCGCAACAGTCATGAATTTTGGCGGGGACGTAGTTTATGGTGAGTAGAAGTTTGCTAAGAACAGATTTTGGTCCAGGGTCGGATTAGGGAGTTCTAAAGGCTCTCGCGAGTTTCTATGTAAGTTGATTTTTGTACTTCCGGCCTGAAATTTAGCAAGATATAACTATTAGCGAACAATTTTTTTTGTGACGACCTGCAGTAAGGGCTCTTGCAAGTATGTCAATGAAATCCTTGGCTTTTTGGAGCCAAAGATTGGTAGAGAGGTAAAATATAGTTAAGACATATTTATTATTATGTACACACATATGTATGTGTGGGAACATATTTTATGACAGGGCCAGTTTAAGGGAATATATTCGCTTCGATTGGCATTTGTCATTCGATTTGGCATAGTACATCCCAGAGGCAGTCCCACACATACATACACGTCAAAATTTCCTCGCGAACGAAGTCGCGGGCAACAGCTAGTAATAATAATAATAATATTCCACAACTATCACACAACGCCATCTAGTCCCAAGCTAAGCAGAGCTTGTGTTATGGGTACTAGACAACTGATAAACATACTTATATATTTCTAAATACATACATATTATAGATAAATTACACCCAGACACAGAACAAATGATCGTGCTCATCACACAAACATTTGTCCTGGGTGGGAATCGAACCCACGACCTCCGGCATAGCAGTTAGGGTCACTAACCACTAGACCAACAGGCCAGTATTTTACTTGGAGCTGCTTTCCTGAGTCCTACAGCCCAATTGTACTGGGTTTTATGGTAAGACAAGTTGTCGGACTTTGGGGCCACTGAATACCTATTACGGCTGTCAAAGATCTACACATCTGACAGCCGGGACAAACGGATAGCCCTTAAAAGGTTTCAGGCCTGTTATATGATTTATTCCTTAGGTATTTGTATACCCAGTACTTAAGTTAGAATTACTTAAGTCTATGTCACCCCTCCGTAACCCATTAAGCGAAGTACTAAAGGCGGGCTTTCTGAAGTACGGAAGAAACTCAGTATGTAACGTGTGGTCCATCCATAGACTACCCTAGGCAGTCCATGGATGGCTTTGACCTGAAAGTTAATCATAGTTAAAAAGGTAAGTTTGACGAAGAAAACGCGTTGACTAGATGCGTTTATGTTTAAAAGTGCCGTATATATTTTCATAATCATAATTGCATTTTGATATAACAAATTAAGAAATTACTTATTATTGTTTTCATTTTGTCCATGTGGTGTTTACTTAAAGGTAATTGTAACACTGTGTAAAGTATAAACGCATGTTTTGTTTTCCGTTGTTAATCAAGCAATTTTTGGTAGACCTAATAAATAACAAACAGATACTTCAATTTCATTTATTTGAGTAAATATATCTATCGTACACAATAGCGAATTTTTGGTACAAGTTTACAATCAATCATTTTGCCTGATTCTAGCGTAGCGCCTCAGTTAAGTACTTTATTTTCGAGTAAAACATTAAAAATAATAATTTCTACCTTAAACCTTTTTATATTAATTCCATGAATCAATCAGTATAAAGTATCCTGAAAATATCGCTCTCCTGAAAATTGTTTACAACTGATACGAGCTCACATTCACGATCAGCGATTTAATTAATTGCGTTTCAATCATTGCGAGTGTTTGACATTCCATTTATCTCTGATACGATGGTAAAGACTTTGGGCATACGAATTAATTATTAATTTACGCATGTTTGTTGTCATTTAAAGCATTAATATCCAGTGTATCTATACTAATCAATACTAATATTATAAAGCTGAAGAGTTTGTTTGTTTGAACGCGGTAAACTCAGGAACTGCTGGTTGGAATTTTAAAATTCTTTTTGTGTTAGATAGTCCATTTATTGAGGAAGGCTATAGGCTATATAATATCACGCTATGACAAATAGGAGCGGAGCATAAATGAAAAATGTTACAAAAACGGGAAAAGGTATTTTCTTTTTGAGAGCTTCCGCTGCGTGCGCTGCGAAAACGGTTTAAGTTACGCAAATATCACGTATGAAGGAATTGTTCCTCTTTAAAAGTTCTAAAAAAAAGTCCGCGACAACATAATTATATCTATCTTTTAAGATTGACTCACTGTAACCTTTTTTTACTATTAAACTGTTAGGTTAAAAATAATTATTTTTTGCGAAGCTTATTTAACCCATATGGTATTAATCTATATCTAAATAAATGTATTTGTTAGAAGGAAAATTTAATATAGAATATTTGTGCCCTTTGCTCTAAACAGTTTAAACAAATATCTTAGAAGATATCGCAATGTAAAAATATCCGCGCGGCAAAATAATTCGCGCGTCGCAATGTAGGGAGATTCTTTCCGGGAAATTCAAATTCAAAATATTTACTGCATCATAATGTTTACAAGTACAGAGTGTTATTGTATATGTATTTAACAGTAAGAGAAGCCTATAGTAATTCACACTTTAATATAATCTAAGCTAATCTAAACCATCTAAACTATTATAATAAAGAAGAAAGATAAGATTTTTTGTTTGTTACGATTTAGCTTAATTTATGTCGGAAAGTCGATATATCGAGAAAGGTTATAAGCTATATTTATGTGACGCAGACGAAGTTGCGTGGGTCAGCTAGTTTTAAATAAGATGGTATGTAATAAGCAATGATCGTAAATGGTGACGACATTATAACTAACGTTTAGCAAATCTTTTATTATACGCACAGCCAAGGAGTGGAACTCCCTGCCTGCGTTGTTTTCCCGAGTTTATAATAACCCCAATCTATTTAGGTCGCGAGTAAATAGGTTTCTTCTGGGTAATCTCGTTCCATCGTCAACCTCATCTCTGCCCTTAGGGCAAGATTGGAGTTAAGAATAAGCCCATTTCAAATTTTGAGTATACATGGAGTTCCATGCCCATTATTCTGCTTCTCCATAGAGATCTACGATTTGAAATGGGCAACTACATTACTTTGAAAAGTTAATATTCCTAGTGACTGAGTTCAATAGTGCTTGTTGATGAATGATTTAAACTCAAAAAACTCAAAGCATTTATTTCAAACTAGCTTTTGCCAGCGGCTTCGCCCGCGTGAAAATGACGATTTTTCATACAAACTTTCATCCCCTTTTTAAATCCCTTAGGGGTTGAATTTCGAAAAATCCTTCCTTATTCCTTGTCTACGTTATAAAGGGAACCTCTGTGCAAAATTTCAGCTTTCTAGGGCCAAGGGTTTGGGCTGGGCGTTGATGAGTCAGTCAGTCAATCAGTCAGTCAGTCAGGACTTCTCTCTTTATTTATATAGATAGATAGAAGATAGATAGATAGATAGATAGACCATTTATTTGAAATAAATGCTTTGAGTTTAAATCATTAAAGTACAAACAAAATAATGGTATGCCCGTAGCAATTATATTATGATCGAGAAGCATTATGAAGTTTCCTGATTCCATTAATTAATCAATTTAAAATTAAATTATAACCCTTAAAAACAAAAACCAAGCTTACGCATTAGGTTGATCGCTTTTTAATCTACTTTGAACAGTTAAAGTAATTCGATTTACTTGAAGCAAGCTCCACGTGTATCATCAGAGTTAAAAAACACCTGTTTTATTCTCACCAAAAGTTTTATAACTTTCAAAACTCAAAACTAATGTTCGCATGACTCAACACTAAATCTAGAAGCTTTTATCGGCTTCGGTTGACATGTAAAACTAAAGCAAACACTTCAGGGACTTGAACTTAAAGGAGTTTTTATTCGAATAGTTCCCCATGTTCTTCATAACACTTATGTAAGTCGTTAAAAGTGACGTTAAGATGGTACTAAGGTGGTACTTTAGTGTTTTAGTGGGACTAAAGATTGCCATGTTGACGGTACTGATAGTGGCAATATATGTAAAGTTAGTTTGGAAGTTTGGATGAAGATTTTAGGTCGTAACTTCTTTAATAACCGTTTTCAGTTACCACACGCAAAGCAGCGAGTGTAAGCAGAAAACTTACACACTTTTTAACCGACTTCTAAAAAAAGAAGGAGGTTCTCAATTCGGTTTTTTTTTTATGTTTGTTCGGGCATAACTCCATCGTTTGCTAACCGATTTGAAAAAATATTTTTTGTTGGAAAGGATATAATTATACTTCCCAAATGGTCCCATATTTTTTTTTTCGAAATCAGTTTCTGAAGTCGGTGGCAAAAAAAGAAATCCAACAAACAAAAGTCACCGACTTCAGTAACAGATTTTTCTTCTAAAGTTTGTATTTCACTTTTTCGTGTTTTATTTTTTGTTGAAGTCGGTTTTCTTTTTTGTTGAAAAGTAGGTAATTTTGACTGCCTCGTTGGTCTAGTGATCACAAATGCGACTACATGAGGTCCTGGGTGTGATACCTCGGTTGGCCAACATGTTATTGCACTTTTCATCAGGAATTTCTCCAAAACTGTCACGGAGTCTGAATTTGTGCTCCGTACATGGCAATAGGATCGTCCCCTATTACATACGACGTAAACGTAACAAGCGCTATATGTATGTACTATTATAGAGACTACTACGAGACCTATTCCTGACGCTTCATCATTTATCATCATAAATTCAGACGAAAAACGTCCACTGCTGGACATAAGCCTCTAAGTGTCGCCACATAGACAGGTCCCGTGCGTCTCGCATCCAGCGGATTCCCGCAACCTTCATCAGGTCATCGGTAATCGCCAAACTCTTCAGCGATTGTGTTTTTCCCAAAAACCGCACTCATAAACCGCCAAAAACACATCGTTAAAAACTAACGAATGTTTTATAAATCCCTGAATACTCCAGTAAACAAATCGGGCAGTTAATCTCTGGTTAAATGTATCGTTGCGATCAGTGAATAGGTCCGAACAAATGGCACGGAAAAGGGTTCGGCCGATGGCAACAAATAACAGACAAATGGTGTCGCCTAAGCGGTTGACGGTAGACGGGCAACTTTTTTTGTGGTGTGGATGTTGAAAGCGATGGTTGGAAAACTATTTAACCGGAAACTGGTTAGTAACTGGTTTTGATGTTTAAATAGATAAAGTAAGTCTGAATAGTTAAACAAGATGAATTTTATTGGAGTTAAGAATTTTCTTAATCAGTAGGTATATTAAAGTTCTGATTTCTGGGACACAGGCATTCTTTGTATGGAACAATCCACTACACGGGTTCAGTGCGGGCTGGTGGTTATCACAGAAATCATGTCTTAGACATTAGGTTTTCTCACGATGTATTCACCTAAAATAAATTGTTTCATTGTAGTTTTCCTTTTCATAAATACCTACAATTTTAACGTTTTTTTTCAATTACTTATTTTTGCGACGTTTCTCGGTGACCAATTTTTAACCTCACATTATCGAATAACCAATTCGTTTGTCATTGTAATCAGCGGTTTACCCAACAGATTCTAAAATATATTTAAAAAAAATGCTTTTTCTTGAATACAACTTTTTGCAGCCCGTCCGCACAAAACCTTTTTGTGAAAATTCTAATTACGAACGCAGAACGGCATCTAGGCACCTAAAATGTAATAAATAAGACCATCTAAATAGGCCCCAGATCCTATGTTTCTATTTGTTCCGGGATATTTATAGCTGCTATTTCCAGAATTAGGTCCTTTTCTTAATCCTTCCCCTTTTTCCTCGTAAAAGACGGTTTTACTTTAGGTAACTCTTGAGGCGACGATTTGTGATATTATTTACTAGCTTTTGCCAGCGGCTTCGCCCGCGTGAAAATTACGATTTTCCATACAAACTTTCATCCTCTATTTAAATCCCTTAGGGGTTTAATTTCGAAAAATCCTTCCTTATTCCTTGTCTACATTATGAAGGGAACCTCTGAGCAAAATTTCAGCTTTCTAGGTCCAAGGGTTTGGGCTGGGCGTTGATGAGTCAGTCAGTCAGTCAGTCAGGAATTCTCTTTTTATTTATATAGATGTTTTGAATTTTCGCTGGTTACTGTTTAACGAGTATTAAAAAAACAGTAATTATCTAGTGATGTGACCGTGGAACTGCTATGTCGTAGTCACGAGTTTGCATCTTTTTTTCGGATTCATGGGCGTTTCGTATTGCTTGCCTCGATGAAGGAAAACATCGTGGGGAAACCAGATACCTGAGAAATATTTCTCGACAGTTTGAAAAACCAAGTCAGAGGTATATGGGCGATATAAAAACTTTGACATCATGTTTGCCACTAACCAGACGATATAGAAATACGAGCATTACAGCCGATCTTAAAAACGAACCATATAGGTCACTATAACATGACCGAGAAAAGGTGTTTCTATCATTCGCGGAACATGATCATCATCATCATTTCAGCCGAAAGACGTCCACTGCTAGACATAGGCCTCCCATAAGTGTCGCCACATTGACCGGACCCGTGCGTCTCGCATCCAGCGGATCCCCGCAACCTTCACCAGGTCATCGGTCCACCTAGTGGGAGGCCTTCCAACGCAAAGTCTTCACTCCAGAACTTTTCGGCAACATCAAATCGGAATATGCCGATCTGTCACCCCGCTTTGTCCTCGTAGGGTGACGGATAGGAAAAAAAAGTTTGATCTGTCCCCCTGTTTGCAATGAGGGGACAGTTCGAACTTTATTTACTCCTTAACGGTTTCATCTGTCCCCCTATCACCAATAGGGGGACAGATGAAACTTATTTATTCCTGTTTGTCCCCCACAGAATTTAATATATTATATTCTTAAAAGTAATGCCACACATAGGACTAGTGGTTTAGGTTTATATAATCATCTGTTTTTTAATAACAATAAAAAACATACTAATAATAAGAATATTTTGTTTTGTTATTGATTGATAGAATCAGTCACAGTCCGATAAATCACAGTAGGTATTGTACATATTAGTCGAGTGGTTAACAATGAACCAGCAGTACAGAGTGAACCATGCAAATAATTTAAAAATGTGACGTTACCGTTTGACGCAAACTGCTTAAAATAAACGTCTTTGAGGCCCCCCCGTCCCTCCCCAATCGACAGCGAGCTAGCGGCGCAGGTGACCGAGTGCCCTTTTTTGCCTCATTACCGTCTCCTCAAAGAGGGGACTTAAAAAATAAAAAAACTTATTTGCAAAAAAAAAAAACAATCGACTTCAAAAACACCTAAAAGTGAAAAATAATCTTCAGAAGAAAAATCAGCTTCTGAAGTCGGTGACATTTGTTTGTTTGATTTGGCTTTTTTGCCACCGACTTCAGAAGCTGATTTTTTTTTAAGTCGGTTAATAAGACTTACTTTAAATCTTTAAGAAGTTATTCGCAAAATAAGTTTTGATATTAACTATAGTACTGACTACAAACAAGTGGAGTTGTTCTGTACTGACATACAGATCACAAACAGAACATTTATTTTGTTTGATAACTCTTACAGGAATGAAAACGTCAAAACTTGAATTTATTTACTTCATTCATTCATATTAGGAACATTGCCTCATCTAAAAGTTAACATTGTTAGTAAAAATTAACATTTGTAATATGAAGTCAAATCAGAGGACTGATTGTTATACTTATTTACCTGGAATACCTACTACGTGATTTATGGGACTGTGACTGATCGATACAGAAACAAAAGAAATATTTGTAACTTATTTAAAAACTGATGATTATAAACCTAAACCACTAGTCTTATGTGTGGCATTACTAATAAGATTTAATATATTAAATTTTGTGGAGGACAAAAAGGATATAAATAAGTTTCATCTGTCCCCGTATCACCAATAGGGGGACAGATGAAACCGTTAAGGAGTGAATAAAGTTCGAACTGTCCCCTCATTGCAAACAGGGGGACAGATCAAACTTTTTTTTCCTATCCGTCACCCTACGGGTACAAAGCGGGGTGACAGATCGGCATATTCCATCAAATCCCCCTCTCCCCTAATCAAAAATGAGCGAAAAATGATACTGAACAATTAAAATGTATTGGCGCTGTAGGTTTGTAATTTTAACAAAATAATAATGCCTGTTATTATTTACACGAGTTCCTCTCAAAATTGTCACAGTAATAATTGTGAAACAGAAGACAATTGGTCGAACCATTACGAATCCCAAGGCATTATCCCGAACCCAGTTTTACGATGGCCGTGGTAAATAATTGGGTAGTTTCTATTGGTTCCTATTGGGTAGCGACCGCAGAGTGAAACGAGTCGTTAATTCTAACTGTGGTTTGTGTTACTGAATTTGACTTGGTACGTTTTAAAGGGGTTTGTATTATTGGAGGCAAGGTTTTTGGTGAGAATTTTGCTATTTTCTTGTAATGTAAAATACAAATTAACTTAGTATAAGTACACACTTTTTATATTAGTCATGTTTCTGCGACAATTTATTTGTCGCAGATTTTTTCTCTGTTCTTTTCATATTCGTTTTTAATCTGTTACATGGTCACCACACTTATTGTGGAAATAAGTTCGCTTTAGTACCATGTATGTACACTATAGACACTTAGCAAAGCATAAAGCCAGTCTTACTGGATGCAGCTGAATTCCAGTATTAGACATGGAGTGATCAGGCAGTCAGACCCACTACTAACTGTGTTGTGGAAGTCAGATGGACATTTGACCTCCACAACCCAGTTAGAGCTGGATAATACGACAGGTACCCCTTTACTCACCAATGCGCTGGACCGACCAAATCAAGAATGCACTAAATGGTCCGCTCCACGAATGCACGAGGCAAGCAACAGTGCGAGAGGAATGGCGTCGAATTGTTAAGCTTGCCACCACCCCTGTCATGACGACCACGACCACTCTGCCAAGAGTGTGACGACAGAGAAGAAGAAGACCCCTTTACTTCCCATCACATAGGTACACCTAGTCTATATATCTAATTACTTTGTATTTAGATCGTGATGGAACCGAATAAACACTCAGCAAGAGTTTTATTACAACATTTACTAAATCTAAGCACAAAATCTCCTGCAAATTGCGGTTAAAAAGTTAGCCAAGAAATAAACTAATACCTCACGAGATAAAACTCATTTTGACATCACACAATTGAAAACTTGTTACTTTAGTCGCAGCAAACCAAGTAGGGTTCACTGTTGCCAATGTTTCTAGATTGGGGATTTTTCCCCTTTTTAGAGGAAAATAAAACGTTCTAGGGGAATTTAAATCCTTAGAGATAATTTACGTAATAGATAGAGCAACACAAAAAGTAAGGTAAAACTTATTAAATCAAGAGATATTAATCAATGGCCAAATTAGTTCTTCATTTGCGTGAAATTGTTGTAATAATTAATCCATAATTAATTTACCTCCGACCGCTTGGTGGCATGATGTTGGTTTATTGAACTTTGCTTACCTGCAAACAAAATAGAAAATTGTTGTTAGTATGCTTGCTATTTATGTTGTTATTTCCAAATGGAAACAACGCCGCTACTTCTTTTAAAAAGGTTAAAATACATGTCACAGACACAACATTCGATACCAAATGGTACCTTTTGTGAGTTTTACTTCTCATATTAGGTACTAATATTTTAAACGCAGGAGATACTCTTTCACAAAAAAATACTGAACGGATCTTGGTTAAATTTCAATACCAGTTTTTATATAACAAAGAAATTGTGGAAATATAATTTTACGATCGCAAAATAGAGGTCGGAAACAACGAGTTTTATTCTATCCATCCTGATTAAAAACTACAATAGCAAAAAAAAGTTGCAAAAAGATTGATTATAGAGAAAATTCCGAAGCTCAATCTAGCAACCCTGCTGCAGAACAAAATGACACAGAATGTAATCCCAGTAACTGAAGAGGAATTTGCATAGCTGTCTCGCGGAGGAGACAGTTGAATTGGATGGAAAACAATGTGTTTCTGTATTAAATAAATGAGTTTCTATTCGTTTATAGAGCGTGTGTATTTAAACTATGTTGCTTGAGTGCCCTTACTATAATAATATTAAAATGTATTAAGGGTACGAGCAGCGGTGGCCCAGTGGTGGTGGCCCCGACTTACGAACAGTAGGTCGTGGGTTTGAATCCAGGCAGGCACATTACTTTGTGTAATTTATTTCATCACCGCTGCTCTCAAAACGGTGAAGGAAAACATCGTCAGGAAACCGGCACGTCTTAGAACCAAAAAAATTCGAAAACATGTGACATCTATCAATCCTCACTGGGCCCGCGTGATAGATTATGGCCCATTCCCTCTCAAAGAGAGGAGGCCTGTGTCCCAGCAGTGGGAACATTAATAGGATGATTATGATGTATTATGGGTTCCATACTTCTGTCGGTAAAAGTGGAACCCTTACAGGATTACTGTGTTATCCGTCTGTATGGCCGTCTGTCAAGACCCATTTTCTCAGATACTTAATCTGAAGATTGACCCGAGCGGCTGTTATTATTTTAACACGAACTCCTGTCGAAACAGGCTCATGTGAATTTGCCAGTACTTCAGTCCCATTTGGTTAGACTGGAAACCGACGCCAATATATTAGAAAAAGGCCAGGCAGACGATGATTGCATCGACAGCCGAGTTACTAAAAAAAATTTCCGTAAATACATAACATAATGGTATGGCAGAAGTATACTTAAAAGTACACCCACATTTCCCAAGTTATGTTTTAAGTTCTGTACTGCGTCAGCAGATCCAGTTCTTCCTTCTGCTTATCGAACTCCTTCTTCATAGTAAAGCTGAGTTTATCAGCCGGCGCGTCCTTGTTCCACGCCATCTTGCCGGGCAGCTTGGGCGCGGCACCTTTCACAAACGACACACTCGTCGTCAGCAACTTAGCGCTGTCCCCGTTCACTTGTCGCGGTATACTCGACTTCCCCAAACTGTTATACCCTATAGTATTCGTTGGTGATTTAGAAGGTGATGTCGGTATGGGGCGACCCTATTGCCATCAACTAGGCACAGATTCAAACTCCATGGCTGCTACTGAGAATTTCCTGATGGAAAATCCCTATAAAACGTTGCCCGACCTGAGAATCGAACCCTCCCGGGACCTCATGCTCAGTAGGCCGTCTAAACTAACGCTTTAAATAAGCGACACAACCTTGAAAATAATCCAATCTATATCTCATACACTACAAACGGTTTAAACAGATTGAAACTGCAAAAAAAACCGGATAAAACTACGTCATCTTTTTGTTCCGACCCGTTCTGGATTTAATCGTGTTTGTCCCGCAAATATAGGTTTTTCTGTCTGGACCTTATTTGTTTTGGTATACTGTACCTTTTTCATTACGGCGCAAATGGATATTTGGACGGGATGGTCGAGGCGGTGAAGCAAGGTTCAGGCGACAGCAGCTGCTTATTGATTGTGTTTATCATAATGAAACACCATGGTTGTTAGCCGTGAAGGGTAAAGCAGTGGTCTATTTTATCTTTTATTTTAGTAGATAGATTAGTAATAATATATAATATTAGTATTAATAATTTCGTTCCGTATGGTGTCGGACGCAAAGAATAGCACCATCCCCTATCTTCCCGTGGGTGTCGTAAGAGGCGACTAAGGGATGTACCAGAGAATGGGCAGCAGCGTTCTCTGTGCTCTTTGTATCGACCGTACTGCGATCGCCAACTCGCCTGCCAAGCGTGGCGATTATGGCAAACCCCCCCTAAGCAAAAATTACACTTAGGGGAGGCCTATGTCCAGCAGTGGACGTCTTTCGGCTGAAATGATGATTAATAATTTATAGATGATTGCGCCAATTGTGCTTTACTGTTGTTGTTTTTTGAAGTTGCAGTCCACAACTAAGTAATAAATAAAATTGTGAAATAATTTCGACGTAAGTATAAGTTTTGAAACTACGATATAAATGTCAAATATATTGGTAAAATATATCGGTGCTTTTATTACAAATGGGCACTTTATTATCAACTTAGAATGGATATCGCTAAAAAAATATTTATTAGTAGTAATGGAACATAATTTGTCGGAAAATAGAAATTCAAGTGTAAGAATTTTCCTTTTAGATAAACGAAAACGAATGTTTATTTACAAGCAAAAATCCTAAGCATACGCCAAAAACACTTCAACAGAAGGATAAATGGGTCTATATAAAAATAAATGAACGATCACTCAAAGTAGAATAGACCAATATCCACACTGAAAAGGTCGCCTAGACCTTCATAAACATTCCGATTACAACCAACCCTTTGGTAAGTTCATATATATGAATGATTTATCAAACATATGCCATTATTGTACTGGATAAGTTTCGCGAAGTTTGACAAATAAATTATCGAACTTGAATTTGATATAACTCCCTTTCTGAATTGTGGATCGGATCTCGCGTATGGAGACAGGGTTTTGCATAAGACGGCTGGATAAAGATACAATCTTTTGGAAAGTTTTTGATACTGAATTTAGATCGTCTTAGCGTGTCGATGACAATATTAAACTGAGTCAGCCCAAAATTTAGCGACGTGTTTGGCATTTTTTGTTCCGTCCATCAGCTCCTGTGATGAGCAAGTAACGGGACAGGCAGAACACGATATTATCGTTTGTGGGGTACCACATTTACAGTCCAGGGCAGAGTCATGTATGAATCTCCACTTGATCAGGTTTTCCTTGCTCTTAGGCCAACCTGTGTCCAACGTCTATTTAGGACTTCCAACTATGCGATGGCAACTCGTTTCTAGGTGGGAGAATGTAGATGTCTTTTAGATTAGTAATGAATGTTGATGTTAAGAGTAGGGGAATATCGACGAAAGGTGAGTCAACTGGAAAAATTACTACTCACAATCTGCTTGACTTTTTCCAAATATCTTGGGGTCGGCTAGCAGTCTAACCGGATCCCTCTTAATACCAGTATTTTACATGTAGTGGCTGCCGATCTGACCTACACAATCCGGTCAGAACTGGTTAATACGACGTGCGACGGCTGTGATTACGTGTAACGACTGTCAAACGAAGACTAATAGAGAAATATGGCAAAAGAAAACATGCTGTGGCTAAATTAGGATAGGGCCAGGACTGAGATGTCGCCCGACCAGCCAGGCCCAAAGAAGGGGCGCGCAGTGGACTCTGTGCGCTTTCATAGAGAACGTGCGGTTGCTGGCCGCACTTGGCGATGAGGCCCGCCCGAAAGGTGGGCTGATACCAGTCGGGGGTGTGCGCGAATGTACTTGTATATCCCGGGCCCCCGACACATGGTATTAGTAGGAACAGTGGGTTTTTAGTCAGTTAGAGTCCAACATAACCCCCGCTCGCCCCAGGCGGAAGGTATCCATGAGGATTTTCCCACTCAAAAAAAAAATAAAAAAAAGATAGGGCCAGGAGAATGAGTGAGTAGTGGTGGTAGTGGTGATATGTAGTAGGTTCATATTGAGGATGATGATGTTGATTCTTGATCCAGACTCAAAATAGTCGGTAAAAGGCTACCCAGATGACGATTCTATATTTTATTTATTTATTTAAACTTCATGTACAATAGTGGTACATAGGCGGACTTAATGCGAAGACAGCACTGTGGTAGAGTACAAAAATAATAATAATAATAAGGAGACAACTATTTTGTTATATAAATTGATATACATAAATAGGTACATACTAATACATATTATTATAGCTGTCTGTATCTATAATAATATGTATTAAGAATAATAATAATAAGGAGACAACTATTTTGTTATTTATATTGATATACCTATAAACCACTAGCGGACCGCTGGAGCAGGCCCCTTTCTACAATTACAGGCTGGTTACGTGCGAGAATACAAACAGCCATCATCAGAGCAAGTAGTATGTGCATTCGCGGCACACGTCATAAATGGCAACGGATAAACATCTATGAAGATGGTGCTGCTCTTCCCCACGTCTTGTCATAAACCTTTCCATTAACCTGTCACTTCACCTATTATTAGTTTGTTTTTATTTTATGTATGTTATTTTTAAGTTAGTTGCTTGATAATAAAGTTATATATATTTTTGAATTATACCTATATAGGTACATACAAATACATATTATTAAAGCTGTCTGTATCTATAATAATATGTATTAGTATGTACCTATTTATGTACGTAAACAAAAAATGAAGACGATACAGTGCTTCGAAAACTCGTGTGACGATGACGTCACTTGAACGTACAAAATGTACTATCATTATGAAATGATAGTTTTGTACGTTCAAGTGACGTTGCAAACCCCACTCCATGATCTTTGACGCGCTATAGCTTCGTCAATTTTTATTGATTTGATGAAACAAAAAACACATACCTAATATTTTTCGATAATCTAACTGACGGACTATACAGAATCATATTTTTTTGAGTCAGTCCGATCCCCTCGAGTAGGTAGAGAGCAACGTTATTTTCGTGTGGCTATAAAAATATGTTGCAGACGTGTGAAACTGCGATCAAAAGCTAGTGCAATATACCTATAAGAGACGCAAGAACGCGTAACAAATATTTAGAAATACAATAGGACGGAAAAAAAAAGTTGACATTTTTACGCCGTGAGACACAGCATAACGCTGTGGTTTTCAGTTCAGTGGTCACCTGAGCAAAAATCTTACGGAAGCAAGACATCATAAAAATTTGGAATGTATACATTGAATAAAAGAACGAGAAAAAATAGAACATTTCACAGATTTCATATCCATATTTTCCAATTAGAAATAAAAACCAAATAACGCGACCTACACAAATCAGAGCTCCATTGTGTAATAAAAAACAAAATATTGTCCGATAAAAATGACAATGTCAGGACACGTGAGTGATTCCGAAGCGAACTGAAAGACAATAAAAATTAATTCTGAAAAAAATCCGGTACGAAAATTTTTTTGGGCTATTGTGTTTTGATGATTGAAATTCCTGGGTTATGGATGACAATAGGCAAATAAAATAGGCCGCAATAGGGTAGGAAAGTTCTGAAGGGACTACAAACTGGATCACGCATACATAATAATCGTCACTTTTATCCCAGGTAGGCAGAAACCACAGAACGACACTTGCTACGATCCTTACATACTCCTTTTGCCTCGTCCACGTTCATATATTTGGTCATACACGCACGCCGGTTTCGAGTAATACACACCTGTCCATTCTGTAGAACCTCACCAATGTCAATATATATCTGTCAAGGGCGTCTCCTCCCGGCGTGCAAGCTGGAATTGTTTTCTGGCGTTTCTTTGCTTGACGAAAAGGCCTGTCAAAACAGCTGTGAAAGTTACTGCGAAAGCTGCGGACTTGTGACCTCTGAATATAATCCATAACATATACGATAATAAATTTGTAGAATATCCAATCTCTCGCAAAACATGAGAAATGTCTCGAAAAATTACAATAAACTGTTATGTTAGGTTTTGAATTGGTTTATTGTATGTTCCAATATTATACTAAATATATATTATACTGTGGCCGAAATCTGTCTGGATCATATATATATATATACTAAATCAGTTGTGTTTTTTTTAACTGTCAAAATTTATTTTCTTATTGGTTCAGTGGTTAGTTTAGTTATATATTTGACTAGCTGTTGCCCGCGACTTCGTTCGCGAAGAAATTTTGACGTGTATGTATGTGTGGGACTGCATCTGGATGTACTATGCCAAATCAAATGACAAATGCCAATCGAAGCGGTTATATTCCCTTAAACTGGCTGTCGTAAAAATATGTTCCCACACATACATATGTCTTAACTATATTCTATCTCTATAACAATATTTTCGGCTCCAAAAAGCCAAGAATTTCATGTATGTATATACTTGTGGGACCCTTAGTACCCTTTGTTCAGGTCCGTTAGCTAATAGACTTGCTAAGTTTCAGGCCGGTATTACAAAAATCAAACTTACATACAGAGTCGTGAGAGCCTTTAGAGCTCCCTAATCTGACCCTATACCAAAATCTGTTCTTAGCAAACTTCTTCTCACCATAAACTACGTCCTTGCCAAAAATCGAGATTGTAGCACAAAAAACGAAGGACTTTCATACAAACATGTGAGCGCCCTTAGACCACCCTAATCAGGCCCTGTCGCAAAACTAATACATAGCAGATGTATACTTACTATAAACTACGTCTTTGCCAAAAATCAAAATTGTAGCACGAAAAATAAAGGATTTTCATACAAACTTGAGAGGGCCCTTAGACCACCCTAATCCGGCCCTGTCGCAATATTAATTCATATCAGACGTCTACTGACTATAAACTACGTCTTTGCCAAAAATCTAGATGGTAGCACAAAAAATGAAGGACTTTCATACATAATTGCGAGGGCCCTTAGACCACCCTAATCCGGCCCTGTCACAAAATCAGTTCATAGCAGACGTTTACTAACTATAAACTACGTCCCTGCTAAAAATCAAGATTGTAGCACAAAAAACGAAGGACTTTCATACAAACTTGTGAGGGCCCTTAGACCACCCTAATCCGGCCCTGTCGCAAAACTAATACATAGCAGATGTATACTAACTATAAACTACGTCTCTGCCAAAAATCAAGATTGTAGCACGAAAAATAAAGGATTTTCATACAAACTTGTGAGGGCCCTTAGACCACCCTAATCCAGCCCTGTCGCAAAATCAGTTCATAGCAGACGTCTACTAACTATAAACTACGTCCAAACCAAAAATCAAGATTGTAGCACAAAAAAACGAAGGACTTTCATACAAACTTGTGAGGCCCTTAGACCACCCTAATCCGGCCCTGTCGCAATATTAATTCATATCAGACGTCTACTGACTATAAACTACATCTTTGCCAAAAATCTAGATTGTAGCACAAAAAATGAAGGACTTTCATACAAACTTGCGAGGGCCCTTAGACCACCCTAATCCAGCCCTGTCGCAAAATCCGTTCTTAGCGGACGTCTACTTACTATAAACTACCTCCCTGCCAAAAATCATCTTTATACGTTTAGGGGTTTTCGAGATTTCGTGATGAATCAGTGAGTGACCTTTCGCTTTTATAGATATAGATAGATTGCACATTTGTTTATTTATTTACATAAAACTTTATGCTGTCCATTATCTGTATTTAACGTTTTGATTATAATATCTTCTGTTGGAGATCGTAAAATAAATAAATAAAAGAAATCGGCCGGGAATAATGATGATCGATAAGCTCAAAAATAAATAAAATAAAAATGTGGCCAGCTTCAAAATGACAGACAGTAAAACGTTAAAATCCTTTGTTTACTTGACTACTCAAAATGCACGCACACATTTTATGAACAACGAGCCTTTCGCATTATCCATTGAGCAAACATAACCAAATGGTGGACGCTGGGAAACGTTTAAAAAAATGACGTAAGCATAATAAAATCAGGTTTACACGTTGCGGGAATTTGAGCCATAAAGTCTGTTGGCTACATGCAGTAAACTATAATAAAAAATGAAAATGAAAAATATTGTCCTGGCTGTCAAAAGTATGAAGTATTTTGTGTTTCCAGAATTTGAGATTCTTTTGGCAAAAAAATACAAAAATTTACACTTGTACCTAATCCAAATGATTTTGACTTTCAAATAAACTCAACTGTTTGTTAAGAAACATTAAGTAGAATCTAAGTTTTTAAACTGACATGGTCACTGACACTACTATTAAATAGATAAACAATCTAAACGAAAAACTTATCATAAGCACCGGAAGTGCGAGGTTGAGAGGCAGCCAGCATTTTTGCCATATGTGAGGGGAGTGACAGATAAGGTTGCGAATATTCTTCGGAAATACGCCGTAAAGACCATCTTCACTCCTTTCAGGAAAGTATCCCAGATGCTGCGTTCGCCGAAGGACAACTTTCCGCTGGAAAAACCCGGTGTTTATAAAGTAGACTGTAGTTGCGGCAAGTCGTACATCGGTAAGACAAAACGTACGGTGGCTTGTCGTATATCCGAGCATATTAGGGCGGTGAAGAATAATGACACTCACAAATCGGCCATAGCTGAGCATCTTCTGGAATCGGGATCGAACCACTGGATTGAGTTGCATAACCCTCAGGTCATCTCGACAGAACGCCACTATATACCTCGTCTGGTTAGAGAGGCCATTGAAATCACCAAATACAAAAACTTTAACCGGGAGGACGGGTTTCAACTGTCGAGAGCCTGGAATCCAGTGGTTGAACTGTGTAAAAACCGAAAAAGTGTCGAAAAAAGTTCGCGAGTGGACACAGTGAGTTTCATGTGTCGGGAACAGAATCGTGTAGTGAGTGACAATGGTAGTGGTGCCGAACGCAAAAAACGAACTAGAAAGAGGGTAGACCGATTTGTCTGCTCATAAACATCCACCCGCAATGACTTCAGTTTATCCGTGATCATGGTGCAGCGCCGAAATATCGGGAACTCGAAACAACAATCAAACATGGTAAATATCCCGTTTATGATATTAATAGTAGTATTAAGTAGAATCAATTTTTATAGCTTGGTATAATTTTAGATGCGCAGGATACCTACTTGTTTAGGCTAGACTGCCAACATTGATGATGACAGTCGCATCATAACCTGCCTACCCTTTTCCCAAGTATGTCGTTACTTTGTGGGTCAGATGCAGCTGAATACTAGTATTTTACAAGGAGCGACTGCCTATCAGTTTGACCTCCACAACCCAGTAAGAACTGGGTGATACGAAACCCTTGGGAAAACTGTCGAGCCATTGACTTTCTATAAAGACTGGCAAAAATTTGCCAATGACAGCCGGGCCCAACGGCTTACCGTGCTTTCCGAGGCACGAAGGAAACTCAGTATGTAATGGATGGGATCCACGAAACAACCTAGAGCAGCGCGGCTTAACCTGAAAATCGACTCGCGGCTGCAACTGTTTGTTTTAAAAGACGAAATTTTTTTTTCCGGATTTAGAAAATCATGAAATGAGTCATGGGATTGTCAGAATTCTACTGACTAAAAAACCACCCATGTTCCTTCTTAGCCCGTGTGCTGAGGCCGCGGTATTTCTTTCGAAAAACCCAAAGCCCCGACGGGGAATGACGAAATCTCATTGCAGTTACCACTAGCAAACAAAACAATTCATCATCGGTCATACCATAACCTATACGAACGAATTTACCTGTCCAAAATTACTCTCGTACATTTTGTCGCACCGTGAGAACACAGCCATACCGCTACATATACCGTTAAAAGGTCCATTTGTCACGGGTGTAAAAAGCTCTACGTCGTTACAGCACTTTGTGGTTATCGATAAATATGTTTGTCTCTTGCTTACCTATGTATTATGGCTGAAGGGGGAGGGGGAAAACCGCTTTTTATCGTGTTTTTTTTCAAGTGTTTTAGCTGTGCGTGGGATTTTTGGAATTTATGACGGGTGAAAAGCAGTGATTATTAACAAACGAAGAAAATATAGTTAGAAAACAATGCTGTACCAAAATGTCCTCAACTGATTTTCATTTGTAAAGTGATTTCGTATTGTAGTTTTACCAGTATGCCCTAGACTGGAACTAAAAAAATTGCCAGGCTTGCCTGCAACGGAAACATTATAGGCCTGCGGTGTCACACCTGTTCCTGAATAAATAGGCAGAGGTGTATCTAACACCCGTCGGGACTGCGGATTGTTCACAAAAGAAACCGCGGCCTCGACATAAATGGCCAAGAAGGAACACGGGTGGTTTTTAGTCAGTCTGTAGAAGTCTGACACTCCCTTTCGCTCTGCCCAAGAGCGGGAGGGGTTATTTGATGATTTTCCACCCACCAAAAAAAAAGGTGTATCAAACAATACACCAAAATCTTTCCAGTTACATTTTAGGCTTGTGTAAAATGGGGCGAGTCTGAAAGGGTCATCAACCCTGTAAAAATCCAGATTCCGTGACTGATACTTAGAAATTTCTGATGGGAAAACAAAATAATTATGCTATCCTACTGCCATCGGTTCTACGGCTAAATGATCGGCTCAGTGCCACTTTTATGTAAGCTAAAAAGCCAAAAAAGTCACTATTCCTCCCCACACTTAACCATTCCAATATTTTTATGTGAAAAACAATAGCCCCTTTAGCACATGTAACATTATTTTCCATCCCCATATATAAAAGAGAATTAATAGTTCCAACCCCATAGATATCGTTATCTTAAACCGTCAGTGTTTTTGCCAGAAAAGTGTTCCGTAGACAGCGGCAAATGTTTTACTGAAGATAAATGAGTTTAGGAAGTATATAACGTACATATTACTAAAATACTCTTGGAGTATGAATTACATGCATAACTTTTCATCGCGCCTTTAATTTCGAAGGGTTAAGCAGAGGTGTGTTTGAGGTAAGAGAGGTTTCCCGTCAGAGCTGCGGGTTGTTCGAAAGAGATAACGCGGCCTCGACACAAAGGGCTAAGAAGGAACATGGGTGGTTTTTAGTCAATAGAAGTCTGACACTCCCTACCACTCTGCCCAGAGCGGGAGGAGTCATTTGATGAATTCCCGAGCCCCTTAAAAAAATGTTAGACAGGTTTACTTATTAGTACACCCACATTTCGCCAGTTATGTTTTTAAGGCCCATGTAATAGGGGGCGAATGAAGAACATAAATCCATCCATAAAAACTTTGGTATTTATAATAGTAGGTATACTATACAGGTTATAGGGTAAAAGGGCTAGTTAATACGTCGTAACCGTTTGAGTGTCCCTTCCACCTTGTCGCACTAATATCTTAGAGGCGAAAGTTTGTGAGTGTGTATGTTTGTTACTTCTTCACGCAAAAACTACTGAACGGTTTTGAATAAAATTTGGTACACAGATAGTTTATAGCCTGGATTAACACATAGGATAGTTTTTAGCCCGATTTTATGTTCCCGTGGGATAATTTTCGAGTTGTAGCTGATGAAGCCGCTGGCAACAGATAGTGTAATATAAGATTGGAACTAATTGGAGTCAAGTTGAGACAATAAAACTCGTGTTGCAAGCCGTTGTTAACTATTTTATCTAAATATGATAACATATACTAACATATACTACAGTTCAGATTACCTACCACGGTTTAGACATATAAGATTACTCTTACGACGGTACTTAAGACACACGTTGCCTCGTTAAATTTTGCATTAAAGCTGTTTAATGTCGTGACCGCAGCACGCTATCACTTGCGAGTAAGAATGGAGAAGTTCAACATTGTCAACTTGAGCGAGCAATAACTATGTTGGATTAAGCTCTAGGGTGCGAGCGGGTAACACCACACACCGAATGCTAGATATACCGCGGCAAATGGCATGCGCACAGCAGTACGTTTCAAAACTACGCAGAAATGCGACGCTCTGAGTCACTGCGGTAATTAATTTTCGAGCATAAATCTACGATCCAGCGGCATCATCATCGTTTCAGGCGAAAGACGTCCACTGTTGGACATAGACCTCTCCCATGTGTCGCCACTTTGGCCGGTCCCGTATCCAGCGGCACACGAGATGTTCAAGGACTTTATCATATAGTATGGTATGCGCTACCTCACTATGCGCTCGTAGTGTACTGTAGTCCACTCACTCTTACAGAGTGATTATGCATAAACTACTGGCAAAACACTGCAAGCGTAGTAGGTTTACATAAAACTGTAAAGGGAAGTCAAGCAAAAACGAACAACAAAAGACATTAGAAATAGAATAAGAAAATTATTAAGTACAACCTAAAATGTAACTTAAATAAAAAGAACAGTCCCAAAAATTACCGCTGAATAGAAAACTTTGTGACGCAATTTAATTTTGGACAGCAGGCAGACAAACTAAAAAAGCCA
This sequence comes from Diarsia dahlii, assembly GCA_949775195.1. Classification (NCBI taxonomy): domain Eukaryota; kingdom Metazoa; phylum Arthropoda; class Insecta; order Lepidoptera; family Noctuidae; genus Diarsia; species Diarsia dahlii. The sequence continues at coordinate 3,365,424 of OX459210.1, read as the reverse complement.
TAAAACAGAAACCATAAAACCGTCCGTCTGTCCCAAGACTTAATTATATCATTCAAAATTTCTAATGCGTAATTGATGCAAATTTTGAAGGGGTATATAGCGTTATAAAGGTTGGAGCAGGTAAAATATTTAGCCTAAACCCTGTTACCCAAAGTTGTGCTGATATTATAAATTCTGTAACTTCATACGAGTTGAGATTATTTCGTTAGGCAAGGCGTAATGAAGTGTGAGGTTTAGGGTCTTCCTGTGTTAAGTACTTTTGGTTAATGTACTTACTTTGCTGGTTTTGTACTTGTGTGGCGAGTGTACACAGAATGATGGAGCTTTCGGGCTGAGTGTTATGTTGCATATAGAGGGAAGTTGTTGTACACTATGGTGGATTTCTTATGAGTGCACAAGCATGTGAGCAGAACCATGCATGAACATAAGCACGCAAGAACGTATCATGCGAGAAAAACAAAGAAATAGAGATGTTACTCTTTTTTTGGTTAAATTTGAATCATATAAATAACTAGCGGACCCAGCAGACGTCGTTCTGCCCGGAAAGCAGCGCCACCTACCGGGTCCAATTGTGTTTTCAAACCATCCAAGAATCCATTGAAATATCTCTGGAAAGTTTCATCCAAATCGGTCCAGTCGTTTGGGAGGAGTTCAGTGACATACACACGTACAGTAGAATTATATATAATAAATATATTATTATAAATAATAGTGACCTATCACAGGGCGCTAAAGCATGTAGCTCATTGCTAAATAGGTCAAATGACATGCGTTTTATGATCGCGACGAAAATATGTACCGCTTACAACCGCACTCGTGTGTAACATCGCCCGATTCCATGAACGACGTCGCATTAATACAAATTTTGAACAAATAAAAACTACCTTATCTCATCATATTGCGAGATTCAGCCTACTCAACATCTAAAACCATAATTTCTCAACAAGACCAATCAAAAACTATCCTTATCTAACACTACAGTACTTTTAACTCAAGATATAACGAACTTTTGTTCGCACAGAGCAACAGAACATTTTGTAATATTAACAATATTTAAGTCAACAGAGTGCCGGCTATCTCTTCTAAGTTCTAAGTTAAGGCGGTGTTACAGTGGCTTTTAAAACTTTGGAGTAACTTGTATGGGAGTTGGAGTTTTGTAATGCTTATGGTTAAGGCTTTTGATGATAAGCCTGCACAGATATGGATGTACTTAGATAACGTAAGAGCACATACTTTGCGTGTCCATCTTAAGCATTATAAGTTATATACACAATATAGCAGGATATTGAATGAATAATTAATGAATAGATTTTTGGTGCAACACTAAACAATCAAATATTATTTGTTTTGATTTAATTAGAAATATAATTATGTTGTACACACGGCTACCTTGGCCTCACTTTACTAGATCTTTTCGCACAATGAACGATCAGATTATACTGGTTTTGTATAGCTTGATGTGTAGCCGTGTGTACATAGTTTGATAATTATTCAAGATTATTCTACGGTTCACAAGACGTAAAACATTAAGATCGTGATCGGTTTTCAGGTCGTACTTTGAAGTAGACCAAACTTTTACATTCAAAAAACATGTAACAAATAGGTATTGAACAACGTTCTATGATTAGTTTTTCACAATAAAAAATGTACTGTGCACATCTGCGGAAATATCCAATCGATTGCTTTTTCCCGTAAGATTTACTGTATTTTATTGAAGAGTTCCATTATATTTATATACAAAGATCACCGAGTATCAGCATTACATCTTTACCAAACTTTAATGAAAGCGCCATGAAATTATATTCTTCCAAACGAAAAAGAATCATTGAAATTAGTTCACAATTGGCGAAGAATGCACATCGCATTTGGGGGGGGGGGGGGAATCATCAAATAATCCCTCCCTTTAGTGTCAGACTTCTACTGACTAAAAACCACCCATGTTTCTTCTTAACCCTTTATATCGAGGCTGCGGTATCTCTTGCGAACAATCGGCAGCCCCGACGTGAAGAATTGGTCGCTTACTCGTCATTTAAAAAAATAAAACACAATCGCCTACGTTTTTAAACGTTAACCAAACTAAACCAACTAGCCAGCTTGCTAAGAAGCCAAAACGAGCTTGAGGAAAACCGCTTAGAAGCTGCACATCCCAAAATTGACTACGTGGCTCGTGGCTACGTGGCTAGCTGAAAATTTTGCCACCACATAATCTTTTATTTACCGCCCGAGTACCTGAATGCGATGCAGGCCATATTAGAGGCGTACAGTCACGGTCACTTAAATGGCAGGTGGCTTGGGTGATTTGTTTGGTAGAAAGTTTTTAGAGTAATTTTCTTGTACTGCATTAATCGTAATTTTAAATATTTTGTTTCAAGTTTTATTTGTATTTTGTAATGCATATGAATGGATCGAGGGGAAAAGGAACTGCAAAGAAATGATTGTGTGGGATATGATTTGAAAGAAAAAGGAATAAATGATAACTTGTCAGGGGAGAATGAACACTGAAAAAAAAAGTAGTTGCCACAATCTAGATTTGGTTTAGATTGACTAAGTAACTTGTTTGCATCTGAGCCTATCAAGCACAATGATCACAGCAACTACTTTTATTTGATTGAGATATCTTGGTTAGAGTTATCACAAAACCTATTTGCAGCAATCAAGTCAAAACATAGTTCCTCCAACCTTAGTTTATGTGTATTTGATAAACACAACTAAGGAACTTATTTAGCGCAAACATTTAGCGCAAGATTTGATCAAGTTGTATGATTAATACAATTAATTGCAATGATAGATGCGATCAAGTCAAACCAACTTAATAAAGTTTCAACGATCTTTATTGAAGTAATCAAAATGCTTGATTGACACAACTAACTTACTTTGTTACAGTTAACATTTTTTGAACTTGTCTCTTTTTTAACTCTTCTACTATGATGTCTTGTTAAGGGTAATCGAGAAACTTGTTTGGGCGTTCAATCAAGTGAACTAGTATTGCTTTGCTACAATCATGTCGTGATGATCAACTTAACTAAGATTTTGATTGATCTAAACAAGATACCTATAAATCAAGCTAAAAAGTCACTTGATTGAATTGCATTTTTTTTTCCGTGAAAGAAAAAGACGTGTTGCGCCTACCAAAGTAAAACCAAGTAACATAGGAACGTGATAATCTCCTGAACTAATGATTTAATTTAAAAAATAGTTTTACTACATAGCTGAATGCTAAATTATATTTCTATCATTCATATTAGCAGAGCCAGTTTTGCCGGCGAAGTTCTAGTAGTAATAATAAAAAATAGAATTAATATCCACTTGAAAATAGTTTTTCAATTTTTGCTCATGACTGTACCTGCATGCAATATAGGCTAGAGTAGGGCTGCCATACGTCACAGGTACACCGGGACATGTCCCTGATGAAAAGCTTTGTCCCGGGCAACAAATTAGTAGCCGAAGGTCTGTTGGTTTGCCTATCAGAACAGTATGTGTTTCCAGAAATGACTTAACCACTTTTTACGCGATTATAAGCGTGGCTGTTCTGTTAGCTAGGCCCCAGGCTAGCACTTTTCATCTTCTTCTACCCTAAATATTAATCCTAACTACGCCTATGTTAAGTAGTTATTAAAATAATAAGAAGAAAAGATAATTAGTACATACAATTTTTAGATATTTTTTACACTAGAACAATGTTTTTCTATTTAACCTAAAGGTTGACTGGCAGAGAATACCTTGCAGCATTTAAGTCCGCCTATGTTCCACTATTATAATTGTACTCGTACATTACAAGTTTAATTTATATATTTTTTTACCTCCAGGCATTAGTTTCGATAAAATAAAATAATTGAAAGTTGCCTTGTGTTTGCTCCAAAAAATATTCGAAAAAATCTCTTCGTAATTTCAGATACCTTAAAAATATGTGTTTTTTCTTTATCATTCACGATTTAGCCTACTTCTATTCCAAATATCCCGATCGGCGTTCGAGCAAATATGGTAGCCCTAGCCTAAAGGCATATACGAGGTGTGGCGTGAGAGAAAATTACGTGGAAAAATATGGTACGAGCAACTTATGTTTATGCAAGTGGTTTCCTGTAGTTTCTCGAAAGCTTTTGGTTTTCAGATAGTCTAGCTTATTGGTGTTAAAAAGGGGTTTGTTGAGAGGCAGTAAGAGTTTTTCTATTATGCTTTGAAAGGTTGTATAGATTCCATTTGTTGAGGGTCTTGAAAATGGTTATGTGGTGGTACTTTTTTAGCATTTGTTTTCACTGTATTGGCGATTGTTTCTTGTTTTTAATTTTTCAGGGTTAATTCACCACAGTCGCAGTCAACTACTAGGCTCAAGAAAATGAAGCATATATAGATGAAAGAAAAATAACAAAATATATGCCATGTGAATATGATAACATTAAGAATAAGGCATTAAGTCCGTCTCTTTGTGCTTGAAGTGTTAAGCAAATAATTTAATAACTGAGTAAAAAAGTCGGTATTTGATTGTATGTTAACGAACTTTACAAGTAAAGTAAATATTATTTGTTTTGATGTAATTAGAAATATAATTATGTTGTACATAGTTTGATAATTATTCAAGATTATTGTACGGTTCACAAGACGTAAAACATTAAGATCGTGATCGGTTTTCAGGTCGTACTTTGAAGTAGACCAAACTTTTACATTCAAAAAACATGTAACAAATAGGCATTGAACATGATTAGTTTTTCACAATAAAAAATGTACTGTGCACATCTGCGGAAATATCCAATCGATTGCTTTTTCCCGTAAGATTGACTGTATTTTATTGAAGAGTATATATATAGTATATATACAAAGAAGATCACCGAGTATCAGCATTATATCTTTACCAAACTTTAATGAAAGCACCATGAAATTATATTCTTCCAAACGAAAAAGAATCATTGAAATTAGTTCACAATTGGCGAGAAATGCACATTGCATTTGGGGGGGGGGGGGGGGGAATCATCAAATAATCCCTCCCTTTAGTGTCAGACTTCTACTGACTAAAAACCACCCATGTTTCTTCTTAACCCTTTATATCGAGGCTGCGGTATCTCTTGCGAACAATCGGCAGCCCCGACGTGAAGAATTGGTCGCTTACTCGTCATTTAAAAAAATAAAACACAATCGCCTACGTTAACCAAACTAAACCAACTAGCCAGTTTGCTAAGAAGCCAAAACGAGCTTGAGGAAAACCGCTTAGAAGCTGCACATCCCAAAATTGACTACGTGGCTCGTGGCTACGTGGCTAGCTGAAAATTTTGCCACCACATAATCTTTTATTTACCGCCCGAGTACCTGAATGCAATGCAGGCTATATTAGAGGCGTACAGTCACGGTCACATACATAGCAGGTGGCTTGGGTGATTTGTTTGGTAGAAAGTTTTTAGAGTCATTTTCTTGTACTGCATTAATCGTAATTTTAAATATTTTGTTTCAAGTTTTATTTGTATTTTGTAATACATAAGAATGGATCGAGGGGAAAAGGAACTGCAAAGAAATGATTGTGTGGGATATGATTTGAAAGAAAAAGGAATAAATGATAACTTGTCAGGGGAGAATGAACACTGAAAAAAAAAGTAGTTGCCACAATCAAGATTTGGTTTAGATTGACTAAGTAACTTGTTTGCATCTGAGCCTATCAAGCACAATGATCACAGCAACTACTTTTATTTGATTGAGATATCTTTGGTTAGAGTTATCACAAAACCTATTTGCAGCAATCAAGTCAAAACATAGTTCCTCCAACCTTAGTTTATGTGTATTTGATAAACACAACTAAGGAACTTATTTAGCGCAAACATTTAGCGCAAGATTTGATCAAGTTGTATGATTAATACAATTAATTGCAATGATAGATGCGATCAAGTCAAACCAACTTAATAAAGTTTCAACGATCTTTATTGAAGTAATCAAAATGCTTGATTGACACAACTAACTTACTTTGTTACAGTTAACATTTTTTGAACTTGTCTCTTTTTTAACTCTTCTACTATGATGTCTTGTTAAGGGTAATCGAGAAACTTGTTTGGGCGTTCAATCAAGTGAACTAGTATTGCTACAATCATGTCGTGATGATCAACTTAACTAAGATTTTGATTGATCTAAACAAGATACCTATAAATCAAGCTAAAAAGTCACTTGATTGAATTGCATTTTTTTTTCCGTGAAAGAAAAAGACGTGTTGCGCCTACCAAAGTAAAACCAAGTAACATAGGAACGTGATAATCTCCTGAACTAATGATTTAATTTAAAAAATAGTTTTACTACATAGCTGAATGCTAAATTATATTTCTATCATTCATATTAGCAGAGCCAGTTTTGCCGGCGAAGTTCTAGTAGTAATAATAAAAAATAGAATTAATATCCACTTGAAAATAGTTTTTCAATTTTTGCTCATGACTGTACCTGCATGCAATATAGGCTAGAGTAGGGCTGCCATACGTCACAGGTACACCGGGACATGTCCCTGATGAAAAGCTTTGTCCCGGGCAACAAATTAGTAGCCGAAGGTCTGTTGGTTTGCCTATCAGAACAGTATGTGTTTCCAGAAATGACTTAACCACTTTTTACGCGATTATAAGCGTGGCTGTTCTGTTAGCTAGGCCCCAGGCTAGTACTTTTCATCTTCTTCTACCCTAAATATTAATCCTAACTACGCCTATGTTAAGTAGTTATTAAAATAATAAGAAGAAAAGATAATTAGTACACACGGCTACACATCAAGCTATACAAAACCAGTTAATCTTGGCCTCACTTTACTAGATCTTTTCGCACAATGAACGATCAGATTATACTGGTTTTGTATAGCTTGATGTGTAGCCGTGTGTACATACAATTTTTAGATATTTTTTACCCTAGAACAATATCTTTCTATTTAACCTAAAGGTTGACTGGCAGAGAATACCTTGCAGCATTTAAGTCCGCATATGTTCCACTATTATAATAATTGTACTCATACATTACAAGTTAAATTTATATATTTTTTTACCTCCAGGCATTAGTTTCGATAAAATAAAATAATTGAAAGTTGCCTTGTGTTTGCTCCAAAAAATATTCGAAAAAATCTCTTCGTAATTTCAGATACCTTAAAAATATGTGTTTTTTCTTTATCATTCACGATTTAGCCTACTTCTATTCCAAATATCCCGATCGGCGTTCGAGCAAATATGGTAGCCCTAGCCTAAAGGCATATACGAGGTGTGGCGTGAGAGAAAATTACGTGGAAAAATATGGTACGAGCAACTTATGTTTATGCAAGTGGTTTCCTGTAGTTTCTCGTAAGCTTTTGGTTTTCAGATAGTCTAGCTTATTGGTTTTAAAAAGGGGTTTGTTGAGAGGCAGTAAGGGTTTTTCTATTATGCTTTGAAAGGTTGTATAGATTCCATTTGTTGAGGGTCTTGAAAATGGTTATGTGGTGGTACTTTTTTAGCATTTGTTTTCACTGTATTGGCGATTGTTTCTTGTTTTTAATTTTTCAGGGTTAATTCACCACAGTCGCAGTCAACTACTAGGCTCAAGAAAATGAAGCATATCTACATGAAAGAAAAGTAACAAAATATATGCCATGTGAATATGATAACATTAAGAATAAGGCATTAAGTCCGTCTCTTTGTGCTTGAAGTGTTAAGCAAATAATTTAATAACTGAGTAAAAAAGTCGGTATTTGATTGTATGTTAACGAACTTTACAAGTGTGCATACTTAGATTTTTTATTTTATGTACACAAGTCATGTAATACAAATCAGAAAATTACCTTAAATATTTTATTAAATAAAAAAGTTTGAACTCACAGACTTATGTGCATTATTTTAACCACTATAATTCAATAAACCTTACGTCTTCAGCTCGAAAATCATATTCCAAACACAATGCAACCAAATCTGACCAGTAAATAGTCCTTAGACCGCAATATCCTTTCAAAATCAATACACAATGCAAAACCCGCAGTTTGCAGTCACTTACTAGCAAACTATTTGGCCCACTAAGTGCCCAAAATAGAGCACTATGCAAATTCTGAAAAGCCGAAGCGACGTTGGTAGCTGTAATCTTTTATTTACAGCTGGAACACCTGAATGCAGCAGGTTATATTGGAGAATATGTGCAGGGGGAGATTTTATGGCTTAGCCACAAGCTATACAGTCAAATAAAATTATTTTGTTGCAGACTTGCTGGCGCCCTTCAACATCAAAATCAACCTATTAATGTTCCCACTGCTGGGACACAGGCCTCCTCTCTTTGAGAGGGATTGGCTATAATCTAACACGCGGGCCCAGTGCGGATTGGTAGATGTCACATGTCTTCGAATTTTTTGGTTCTAAGATATGCCGGTTTCCTTACGATGTTTTCCATCACCGTTTTGAGAGCAGCGGTGATGAAATTAATTATACAAAGGCGACCTTATCAACGTGAAATTATTATTAAAATACTACTTCTCTATTTGAATCACGGCCCCATTTTGTGAAGGGGAGATAGGAGCCTTGAAAAGCTGGACATTGTTGGCAATACCTTCCGAAGGCAAAAGAGTACGAGGCCGGTCGCCAACCCGATATGTTCCAAGTTCCAACCAAGCAACGGAAGCTATGTCCACAAGGAAATTTCAAATGTCCATTTAAAAGGGTCCAGTGACCATGATTCTTAGTAATGAGAAACCGATCGAAGAAAAAGATTTGAATCACAATTTCAATGGTTTAATTTTTGCTCGGTTTTATTTGCTCCTTGCAATAAATCAGTTATCTGATACCAAAAGTCCCTTCAAATTAAGCCAAATACATTAGATCAACAACTGACCGCAACTTGGCTACGGATAAAAAAGCAAGAGTGACAAACGCGCGTGTAACTTGTCGCAAGTTGTAACGCCTGAGGATGCGGACGAAGCAACTGTCTCAGCTTTTGCCGGTTAAAAGACTCAATTTATAGTTACATTTCCTTTGAGGAAGTGTTGCCATAAAGAAGAGAGCCATAAAGTAAGAGATCGATTCGGAGAATTTGATCAAGTTGATTGACTAAGTAAGTGGCTCCCAATAAAATAAATGTAGTATTAAACATAGTGTTTCATGTTTATTTGAGTACAAAGTGTGTGTCCTGTAGGGCTATTGCTTCTATCTTTATAATGACAGTGGCTATCATAAGTGTCCATAGATTAACTGTAAATTGGTTATAGTTTGGTACATTTTTTTCTTAAAAACTCACCATTTGACAGTTATTTAATAATAATAATAATAATCATTTTATTTCAGGCAACTAAGACCCATAAGTAAAATACATACAATAAGAATACAGAAATAACATACTAATTCATAATTATTTAACATTACACTTTAATTAAAACTAAACACGTAACATCGGCGTCTTGTTTCGCTGCGAGGTGTCGCGTAACCGTCCTCGGAAACGTCGGTAAACGACACCTGTCGGCCAAAAGTCCTCAGACTCCTTCAAAAAGGTCTGAAGATGTTGGGTTGATAGACACTATTATGTTATCCACTGTCATTTAAAGTTACGCAATAGCCCTGCTGATGGGAATTTTCCCGCAAATATAAATAACTGAGAATCCTACTAATATTATAAATGGGAAAGTCTGTGAGAATGGAAGTTTGTTACTCTTTCACGCAAAAACTACTAAACGGATTTGTATGAAATTTTGCACACCGATAGTTTATAACCTGGATTAATAAATAGGCTACTTTTTATCCCGGTAATATGATCCCGTAGGACCATTATCAAACACCACAGGGGCGAAGCCGCGGGCATAAGCAGTTATACATCAATGGTTGCACTTTGATGTTGTTTTCAACATCATCTGCCCTAGCCTTTGTCAACTACGTAGAGGTCGGCGTCCAATGTAACTAGATACAACTGTATACCAGTATTTTACATGGAACAACTGCCTATCTGACCCCCACAACCCAGTTAGTAAGACTGGTTGCTGGTTGGTGGCTGTCGGGCCACTAACTTCCTGTAACGACTGTCAAAGGGCGAAACGTACATTCCGAGACATGGAGAGAATTCGGTATGTAATATAATAATGATCACTCATTTACGGACCAACCTAGGCAAATGCAGCTTAACCGAAAGATTGACCCGTGACCGATTATTATTATTTAGCCCTGAGCTCCTCCATAAATATCATCGTCATTGTCTTTTCTATTCACAATGCATTATGGGTCAGCGCCACAGATATAGATAGACGTAGATAACGTAATATCACGATCTGTATGAAAACCAAGCGTGTCATTTTTTGACTAAATATTATGACGTCACCAGCACTATAAATCGGAAAATCAAATCGATTCAAAGACGCCGCCTCGTACAGCGCCCCCTTCGCCCCAGCCACTGCTTTTTGCACCAACGCCGACATCTGACCAGCGCTACACACCGATGCAAACTAAGCGCAAAAGTGGCCACTTGCGATTTTTAACCGACTTCTAAAAAAAGAAGGAGGTTCTCAATTCGGATGTTTATATATATTTTTTTTTTATGTTTGTTCGGGCATAACTCCGTCACTTGCTAACCGATTTGAAAAAATCTTTTTTTTGTTGGAAAGGGTATACTTTCTAAATGGTCCCATATTTTTTTATCGTAATAGGACAAGCTGTTTTTGAAAAATCAACAAAACTCATAAAAAAGTTACATTGTCCACATTATGACCCATGAACATGTGATCCACTAAAAAGTGAAAATAAAAACTTTTTAACAAAAAATAAAACCGACTTAAAAAAAATACACAAAAAAGTGAAAAATAAACTTTAGAAGAAACAGTTTCTGAAGTCGGTGGCAAAAAAAATTAAATCAAACAAACAAAAGTCAAAGTTAAAAAGTTTTTGAGCTAGGTGCGAAAAGTGGCACGCGAAGTAGTTGCTCTTGCGTTATCTATATCTGTGGTCAGCGCAGCATGTCTTTCTCTTCCATACTTCTGTACTCGTCAACACATTATACACCTTTTTTTTTTTGGTGGGTGGAAAATCATCGAATAACCCCCCCCCCCCCCCCGCTCTTGGGCAGAGCGAAGGGGAGTGCCAGACTTCTACTGACTAAAAACCAAACCCATGTTCCTTCTTCGCCCTTGTGTCGGAGCCGTGTTAACCTTTCGATAATCCACAGCCCCGACAGGACACACAATATACACCTCATTTCTTGCCATTTCATCCTTTACACAGTCCATCCAACGTTTCTTTGGTCCATCTCTCTTCCTTAATTATCATCTAGCAAAATCCCATGAGATATTGCCATGGTTGTCTTAGTGTAAAATATATTCATAATTACGCGAGATAAATAACGTCACATTAATTACTTGTATCCAAGCTAAGGTGGGTCGCCTACGGAAGACACATGGTTTTCATTAAAGAGGATTAAAGTAAATACCACGTTTTTGCTCTAACACTGAACGGGTCCGTATCTTAAACATTATGGTGGTGAATATTAAGTTTTGCGGTCATAAATTACAAGACTTAATTAATTTAACTGCCTCGATGGTCTAAAAAGGTCCTGGGTTCGATTACCAGGTTGGTCTAAGTGTTATTGGGTTTTTCTATCAGGAATTTCTCAGTAGTTGACCCGGAGTCTGGATTTTTGTCTGGTTGATGGCAGTACGCTCGCCCTCTATTATAGGGGATTTTTTTTATTTTTTTGTTATAAATGGGCTTGCTCTTGACTTCAATCTTGCCCTAGGGGCAGAGATGATGTTGACGATGGAACGAGCTTACCCAGTAGAAGCCTGTTTACTCGCGACTTAAACAGATTAGGGTTATATGAACTCGGAAAAACCGACGCAGGCAGGGAATTCCACTCCTTGGCTGTGCGCATAATAAAGGACCCAGCAAAGCGCTTCGTTCGAATGTGTGGAATGTCGACTAGGTATCGGTGATACCCTGCGGTACGTCTAGTCTCCCGATGGAAGAAGGGAGATGGTGGGATCAGCTCGTGGAGCTCTTGCGCACGCTCTCCGAAGTACAGTCTGTAGAAGGCCGACAGACAAAACATAACGGGCGGAATTTGGTAGTACTGTTGGATACACCTCAGGAAAAACTCAATAACACTTTGCCCTGATCTCTAACATGTTCGAATAGTACAACTTTGCGCTGATAAATCTTCTATAAGAGTAAGTATCTGATCGACACACTAAGCCTATCGTAACTTCATTGAAAAGGAATTGACAACGTGTAGATAAAACCTTATCGAACAACTGTGGATCTGAAGATTGTGTGGATTACTAGGCTTGTCTAGGCTAGGCTAGGCTTAGGGCTTATGTTGTTATTTCTAGGTTTTATATAGGCCAGTCCAAGTGATTTCGTTTTATTTATGTTTGTGTGCCGGATGTGATCCAGATGATTGAAAAAAGGTTTTCCGATAAATAATTTTAACAGAGGCCAGTCAGCACCTTCAAAAATCGTGAGTTTGCTGTTGAATTATTTGTGGTAAGAACACAAAAATATTTTTGAAAATCGGTCTACAATTGACGAAGATATCGATGTAAATACTTACATAAAAAAAACTAATCTAATTGAGAAACTCCTCCTTTCTGTAAGTCGGTCAAAAAAAGGCTTGTGTTTAAACGCCTCCCAGAAAAGAACGTATTTTACTACCAAAAAAATCTAAATGCCTGCCAAAATGGATTAATGCTCACCAAATTGTGTTTCATAAGGTATTGTGGAAATAAACCTATTTTCCTTCTTATTCTATGCTATAAAGATTTATAAACGCCTTTAAAGTTAACTTCAGACCAAATATTTATATTATCGGTAAATAGGTAGATGTTACCAATATTTTATTTCAAGACTTGCAATTTAGTCGATCGTACAATTTTTCTGAATATAGTCGACAGAGCCCTACTTCTAGGTTGTTTAAAAAAAAAACCTAATCGAAGGGAATGGCGGGGTCTATTCGCTCGCTCACTCGACCCCACCATCCCCTTCTAACCTAACCTGTCCGAGTCGGAATGCCCCAAGTCCTGAGCTCAATTCGCTCGCTTTGGGTCCAAGATTTGGTGAGCATTAATCCATTTTGGTAGGCAAAAAGAATATAAATACAACACGTACAATTATTCTGATGTGTGTCTAATTATTTAAGAAGTTAAAACGTTGTTCTTTAGGCACCTCGGTTTAGAGTGGGTTAATTTTATTTGAATTTAACATATTTTATTTGGTACTTTACTGTACTTTAGTCTAGGGTCCAAAAAAAATTTATGGTGAGCATTTAAATTGTAGCCTTCAAAAAAGAAGGATCCATGCATGCTCCCATGTAATATAAAAAAACATGGGATACTTTTTATCTAGGCAGTACGCGGGTAAAACCTGTGCAGAAGCTAGTAAGTAATACTCTAGTTTGAAATATGTTTTTAAACCGAAAACCTAGCTACATTTTCTTGCGAAATTTCTTTGATATGCTCGAAACTTACCATAACTAATAGTTAATTGCGATCTCGAAATAAATTAAATAGACAAGCTGGTAGCTAAGGCTCCTGTCATACCGCTGAAGATTAGCGAATACCGAGATGAACTACTACAATTCAGTTGGCAATCATCATCATTTAACGGTGGCGGCCCTGACTTACGAACCCAGTCAAGCGCATTAGGTACTTTGTGTAATGTATATCATCACCGCTGCTCTCAAAACGGTGAAGGAAAACATCATGAGGAAACCGGCATGCCTTAGAACCAAACAAATCGAAGACAGGTTTCTTAAGGAGTAAACTCCAAAGAATCTATTGTTCTATTTTTTTTTTAGAAAATAAGCGATAGCTACAAATACTGGCTACCTCGTTGGAGATAGGGCGTGTCCCTAACCGAAGCTAGATTCTACAGTTAATTTTCCCGGTTAATCAGTGCTTCGGGCTAGTTCTCGTTATACCTTCGGCAGTCGATGCTTGTTTGTTTTATTAGCAAATGGTTTTAGTAGCTAATTAGAGTGCGGTCTTGAGGTTGCAAGGATTCTTTTGTTTCTTGTTAGTTTGAATTTGTTTGTTGTCTGAGTTAACCGAGTAACAAGATATTAGGTCAAGGATTTCGAAGGTTTGAGATCTATGTAGGAGTTCAAAACTACTTTCAATTCATGAATAACAAATTATTTATATTAACACCAGTCATAATTCGATTCGTTATGACTATCACATGAAAAAACACGTAAATTATTCAGTTAGTTTTACATCGTTGGTATTGAACATAAAATTCAATGTGCAAAAATATTGCATTCACTCAAAAAGAGCAAAAATCGTTTTTTTTCGTTCGATACTCTTTCATCATCTGCCTAGCCTTTTCCCAACTATATTGGGATCAGTTTCCAGTCTCACTAGATGCAATTATAAGTTTTTGAACTGACATGGTCACTAATGGGCCTACTACACGCACCCACATCCCCACAGTTTTGCCTGCGGGATTACACGGTGCACACAGTACATCGCGCGTGTGGTTTGTAATGGGAATACATTTTTACCAACCATACGCGCGATGTACTGTGAAGTGTTAACGTAAACTGTGGGGAAGTGCGTGCGTGTAGTAGGCCCATAACACTATCATTAACACTGGAAACATGATATTTACCATGTTTACTTTTGTTGTCTTTTTGTTTAGTTTTAAGAGTTAATGATAGTGAAAAAATGCACCTAAAACTACTATTTATTTTACATGGAGTGACTGCCTATCTGACCTCCACAATCCAGTTAATACTGGGTAATATGATACCCTTTCCGATGCCAGTTATCTTAGAAATATTAACTACATCAAAATCAATTCTAATGAAGTGTCTCTGTACAATAATTTACGTCAACAATTGAACTGGCCATTGAACACAATCCTCGTTTTATAACAATTGGCATTTCGCTCCGAAATTTTGGTCTATTGGGCAATTTATAGATCACAATGTCTAACATCCCGAATATCGTAAAACGGTTGACCAGACATGACTATCTTAGTTTGAGTATGCATAAGACAATCTATAACCTGTTTTTCGGTTTTATTTGTGAATATTCTCCCAAGAATTTACTAGTAAAGAGTGTAAGTTATTAAATCTAGGCATAACCTTTAAATCTATTTTAAGGACATTGCAATATTGAATTGTTCAAGAAATCTCTGCGACCTATTTGTCTCGTTCATACGCAGACGTTGGTTCTACGGTCGAGACGCTTGCAGGAAATGGCGGCGGCAGTAGGAAATGGACGGCCAGACGGACGAGCCCAATAATGTATTGTAAAACTTTTTATATTAATTCTATGGGACGCTTGAGAAAGAGATTTTTTGAGTGAGGCTGCTAGGACGATAATGAAAGAAAAGAATATATTTGTAATATAATGTCATCATCATCATCAAACTTAAACGTTCCCACTGCCGGGACTCAGGCCTCCTCTCTAGGATAAGGGTGGGCATTTATGAATCCACCACGTACGTAGATGGATCTAAGACATACCGGTTTCCTCACGATGTTTTCCTTCAACTATCGAGAGCAGTGGTAATGAAATAAATTACACAAAGTAATGCACCTGTCTGGGTTTGAACCACGACTTACTGTTCGTAAGTCTGCCGCCACCACTGGTCCACTGCTGCCACAATCCTCTCAGACAGGCAGTCGGTCCATGGACAATAATATTCATCTTAAGCTTCGATTAGACTTGAACTGGACAGGCTTGGCAGATGAGAGTTGTTAGTTAAGAGTCATAAAAGGGTACGTGGAAGGATTTATCAAGTAAAGAGCCACTACGTTTTCCACTTCAAATAATTTGAATGAATGGATTTGCTTTGGAAGCTGAGCTGATTTTGGGAAATCAAAAGCCACAGGATCTTCCCAGAATCTTAGACATATCACAATGAGAATTTGAAGGGTCATTGAAATCAAATTTCATGGAACTGCTTATCGATGTTTCCTACCAAATCTTAACGTAATAGCCACATGCCACAAAGGTCATAATCCTTTATAACAGCTAATGTTAGACCCACGTTAAAGGGGCAGCAAAAATGTTTATTAGCCACTGGAATTTGAATCGTCTGATGTAAGAAACAGGGTCCTTCCCTTGAAACACGTAGAAGCTGATCATGATGACATTGAGATATTTTTTTCCATAATTATTGCATTTTTTTTTGCAGTGATTCAGAGAAGTCTCAAGAATGCATAAAATAGCTGAGACATTCTTTTCTCTTTCTTCTTTTAAAAAAACGTTGCCCCACATGAGGAATTTCTCCTGTATCGTGGGTGCGTTTCATCATCAAATCAGCCTGGAATTACCCACTGCTGGGTGTACCCAGCCAAAGGGCCAAAGGGGCCCAAAGAGGAGGCCTATAGGCCTCCCTATTTTTCCGCCAGCTGTCCCGATCCTGTACGTCTCCAATCCAGGTCCTGCAATTTTGACGATGTTACCCCAACGAGCTTTACTCAACAAACATTTAAACTAACACCCCGACTCGAAACAAGTATCTGTAGGTCATACAAATATTTGTTCCGTGCGACACGCAGCGCAGAATCGCTTAGCCACTGCGCCACCCGTGCCGTCAAACAAAATTTATTTCTATTTAATAGAAACAAACAGATCAAAACGATCGATCTAACAGATAGAAGGACCATTTAGCGATTGAACCCTAAAATATCAAACAGAATACATACAAAATAACATCAAACATTTTCATTACCAAGAAATGTAGAATTTTCTTTATCAAAATAAATTACATCTTCTTAGTAAATCAAACTTTTCTTCGAACTCTAAGATTACAGTTTCCAATCTAACTAATCAGAGAAATGAGTGAAAGTGGGTAAATCCTAATACATTTTGGCCCATTGTTCCGATGAAGCATTGATCTCCTGTCCTACAACTCAATTCCGTGTTTTAATCAAGACTAGGGGAGGTCGGGCAAAAATGGCTACGTCTCGTTAACCCGGCCTTATAGCAGTATTCCGATTAGACGGGTTTGTGGTGCGTATGTGTACAGACTTAGGGGAGAGTCGGGTTAGTGTTCAAGTTTTGGAGATAAAGTAATTTTCTTGGTAGTGTTGGTTGGCGACTGGACAAAGGATTTACGTGCATCGTAAAAAGTTTTTTTTTTAATCTGCTTACAAGCCGACTCTTATCAGAAAATAAATATGGTTTGGTGAAAAAGGAAGTCACTTCGGATATGTCAATGTTTATTTGTGTCAATACACAACGATTTAATATTATAATTATGCTCGTATTTACCTCACCGGACTCTGGGCTGAAGACTCGACTATGGCGCATATTCAGTACCTACATATATTATTTTTGTGTATTTCTGGTGTCCGAGGTTCAGTTCGATCCTTCAGGTCTCACTTATTACTCAGCAGAAAAAACTGCTACGAGATATTTTATTTAATTTTCAGGAACAAAAGAATCCGAAATAGAGTATTTCGGTATTAATTTTGTTTTTGTTGAGTTTGTTTTTCTTGAAATACTCGAAAATTCAAACATCAGTTTCTGGAGCAAACATTGTTCATAATTATTCAAATAACTGCAACACAGTTCTCAAATAATAGTTTTACCTGAATCAAACAATTTAGTTGACAAAAATCGCCTCCAACTCCGTACACACACGAAACACGCCTCCAGACGTACATTAATCCTACGTCTTATAGATAAGTAAGGCGGGCCGCACACCCGCGATTAACTCCTGCGACGAACTAACGATGACTTACTGTCAGAACCAAGTTTGATTAAAGAGATAAGACGAAGATCAAGGTCAACGTTTTCTCAAAGATCCGCTACGACGTAGCAGGCGTAGCGCTACGGAGCTACGCCGTAGCCGCGTAGCTTGGGGCATCGAAAGTTAAATAAAAGCGTCTAAGAACTGGAGACATCTTAACGAATGCATCTAGTGTACTATTTACCTACTTAAGGGACTTGACTTAAGTCGGGGTACGTTGTAAATGACGTAAAAGCACCGCGTTGCCAGAAAAACTGTTTTAAGAAATACGAATTTTAAAGGATTATGTATGTGCGTCTTTCGTAAAACTGACGAGTTTTTCTTCGACGCAGGATCTCGCAGGATAATCTATGGGTATAAAAATATGTTACCTAACTTTGCTCTTTTAAGTCAAAAGAAGCAGTAACACACTAGCTCATCACAATAACAAAAATATTCCCGATACAAAGTTCACTCAGATTCTGTACAGTTCTTTAACCTTTCTGGTTAGAATGAATTAATTAGTAAAGTACTTTATTAAAACGTATTAAACCGACTAGCGTAAATTTTATTGTTAACTTTTGTTCCGATCTTTTCAATAAATTATTAAAACATCCTGGATTACTGATCCTATTATGCCGATTTTCCCTTTAAAGTTATTGTAAAGGCTAACTTGATGACAAAATGGCTTTTTCTTTAAACCACAGGAAGGTTACCAAAACAGGTACCTATTAAAAATAGGTCAACCCAAATTAAAACTTTTGAAATATAAGTTTTTAAATATAAGTTTTTTGACATGGTCACTGACATTACTATTAATACCTATAAACGGGATATTTACCATGTTTTCTTATTGTTTCGAGTTCCCGATATTTCGGCGCTGCTACAAGCACCATGATCACGGAAAAACTGAAGTCATTGCGGGTGCGGATGTTTATGAGCATACAAATCGGTCTACCCTCTTTCTCGTTGGTTTTGTCTGCTCATAAACATCCATATCTGCTCATAAACAGCTCATAAATTTGAAATAGTTTTCATAAAAAAAACCATAAAATTTAAGCCAGGGCTGCCTCGATGGTCTAGTGGTAGCAAGCGCGACAGTTGTGTATGAGGTCCAAGGTTGAAGGTTCAAGTCGCAGGATGGGCAAGTTTTTATTGGGTTATTATGGTGAAATTTGGGGACATGGCTAATGGGGACAGTTCTGCCAAAGACTTTGAGGATTACAGGTGCGATGTTTTGTTATATTAAAACCATTAAGAGTAAGATTTTTAATAATATAATGTAGTGACTGAAATGTGATTAAAATGTTATGTTCTAATTCAATTTAAATAATAGAAATTATGGACGAACGTCTTCTGCAAAATTCAAAGAAATTATAATTAAATTAACTCCGTCTAAATTAATTCCATTGTCTTCGGTTATGTAGAAACTATATTAATTAACAATAATAATTTAGTTAATCAAAATTAATTTTAGGAGTAGATCAAAATCAATGAATATCACATTTCCATTGTGATTCCATTATTAGACTTGAACGGTATTGTTTGAAGTTAGAAATTATATTACTACTAGCTGTTGCCAGCGGCTTCGTCCGCTATAACTCAAAAATTATCGCACAGGAAGATAAAATCGGATAAAAAATGGGATAAAATCCAGTTTATAAATTATCTGTGTACCAAATTTTATCCAAATTCGTTAAGCCGTTTAAGCGTGAAGGAGGAACATACACACACAAATGTTTGCGTTTTTTTTTCTATTTTCAATTAGCCTATTGTGTCCCATTGCTGTGCAAAGGGCTCCCCTATTCCATTCCAACTCTTCCGACGTTGTATCTTCTCTGCAAACGTAAAGGTTTACGTTCTACAAACCCCATCCCCACTTTCCAATCGAACCCTGAAAACGAAGCTGATCAATTAATAATAATAATAATAATAATAATATTCCACAACTATCACACAACGCCATCTAGTCCCAAGCTAAGCAGAGCTTGTGTTATGGGTACTAGACAACTGATAAACATACTTATATATTTCTAAATACATACATATTATAGATAAATTACACCCAGACACAGAACAAATGATCGTGCTCATCACACAAACATTTGTCCTGGGTGGGAATCGAACCCACGACCTCCGGCATAGCAGTTAGGGTCACTAACCACTAGACCAACAGGCCAGTCGAATTGTTTCTTTTAAAAAATAATGACTCTATTCAATCGCTCTAAAGCGTTAAATTAAGCCGTAGCTATAGAAAAACCAACGCGCAGTTTCAAATTGTGCGGTTTAGTCGCGGATGGGCGAAATTTTCGTATTTTTTCGCCCAAATACGTTGCAAGCGCAAAATTTCGGGTAAATGCTTATGCCTGCAAATTGCTGTTTTTGCTGTAAAATGGTGAATTTTTAAGCTTTCCTTTTGTTGTAAGTTAATGGTTTTGTAAAAGTGTATTTGGCCTGATTTTGGCTCGTATTCGTCGAACCTTTTCTGATAGTCAAGTCGGTTATGGTATGACAATTTGTCAGCCGAAATCATAATTTTTATTTCGTCCTTAAACCAACCTAGATGGTTGTAAAACCATACGTTATAATTATATTATAACTGATCTGTTAGCTATCATTAAAACTGAAGAAGAAGTCCAATACTATTTTCTCAGGGGAGGGTCTGTATTTATGCTTTCGCGGTTGCACAACGACTTGCTTTGCTTATGCTTTGCTTGGTAGTATAGATACAGGCCTACCCTACCTCCTCCCTCAGAGGCGGTAGGGTGGCGTGGTTTTGAGGGAGAGCGCTACGGTCGCGTAGATCCTCAAGGCAAGTCTGATGGTTCACCTTCCCGTGGTTGCCACCCTGTTTTTGGTCTAATTCTCTCAGAATTAGACGTAACTGAAACCACCAGGCGACTAGAACACAGGGGTGGCGAGGTCATACCCCTGGGTGTTCATCATCGAACAAGAGCGGATGGTGGATAGTGATGACCTCCCGCGTGTTTGTGCCGTGCGCGGGTACCCGTACGGAGGGATGAAGGAATCCTGGTGATTGAGTGGAGCAGGTTGCACACAACACATCACTTTGGTCCGGATTTCCTCTCACACGGGTGGTCGTGGAGTAGCTACCCACGATCAATCGGCTGGGGCATCCCATAAGCGGGTTGTCAAGCGTGGGCCGGTTTTTTTTTTTGGGGGGGCGGCAGCCGGCGCGGCGTGGTTTTGCGGGATGAGTGGTGGCATAGTCTCGTGCCGTTCGCAGTCCCGTGATCCTCCGTCGTGTGCGGGCTCGTCTACTTCCCATTAAGCTGGTCCTATACCGAAGGAGTAGCTCTGGCGCACACTCGTGGAACGAGTGGCGTCCCCGACTTGAGGGCTCCGTGGCGGGTGGAGAGCTCCGACGGTGAAGTTTTTGAATCCAAACCTATGGATAATGAGACAAAAAAAATAAAATCACAGGCAGCGTCTTCTGATGCGCCAAACCTAGCCAACAACCAACCACCTAAGGCTGCGTCTCTTGATGCGCCATCTTTACCAAGAACCAGAGGTACGCCTCAGGATGCGCCTAAGCGAAAACCGCCCAAGGTTGCGTCCGTAAACAAACCTTCTGCTGCGTCCAAGGATGCGATGAGGAAGGCTACTGCCAGGCATGCGCCAAACCAGGCTGCGTCGAAGGCAACGCCAACCCCATCTACCGACGATGCACGCACCGAACTAAACCTGTCTGCAGGGCCTAGGGCAGCTCTCGTATATGGCGACTCAACGGTGGCTGTTGGCGCTGATGCGCCCACTAGGGCTGCGTCAGCGTCAGCGGCCTCGGAGAGGGATCTAACGGGTCTGACTCGGGCCTTGCCGGCAGGGGCAGCAAACACGACCGGGATTGACTTGTCGTCTCTCAGGGACGCCATTCAGTCTCCGGTCGCACAAACATGGACCACCGGCGTACCTCGCAAGGAAATGGCTTCTGAGAAGCGTACGGCTGCGACGCAGCAAGTCACCGTGGCAGCCACTGCCGGAGCGTCGGCAAACACACCGACACCGACAGGTGGTGCTGCCTCGGCAACAAAAAGCAAGCGCAGCCAAAGACCGAGGGGACGCAAAAAAAAGAACAAGACCACCGGAGGAGAACCTCCTGCTAGGGCGCAGAAGCGTGAGCGACCCGAGGACACCGTCACACCGACTGGGGTAGGCAAGAGGAGCAAGCCTGCTCGCTCCCACATGGTTGACGGTTCCTTGGTGAGCTACGCTGAAGCGGCTGCGTCGTACAGGAACAACGAGCTGTGCGTCGCCGTCATGTCGGAGCCATTCGAAGACATGACGCAGGAACAGGCGGAGGGGATCCGCCTTAACATCGAAAAAGAACTTAGGGCTCAGCTTATGGCAGATCCCGACCCGTCTAACCCAACCGCAAACACGGCGATCCATTTTCGGGGGAAGGCCCACTTCGCTGAGGGCGTCCTGAAGACATGGTGTGATGGGGTATGGGGTAGCGGGCTTCTACCTCGGCCATGGAGGTCGAAGCGAGCAACATAAAACCAGCACAGGATCCTTCCTCGCCCGGACTTACTTCGGACGAGGACTGCTTTCCGGCGGGGGAGGGGAGAGAGGAGTACGACAGCAGCCTCTGCTCTTCTCCCTTGCGGGACAACTAGGCTCCTACAAGCCAATCTCCAGCACAGCCAATCTGCGTCGGCCACTTTGCGCAGAGTGCTGGAGAACCAACTTCAGAAGACCATTGCCCTTATCCAAGAGCCGTGGATTAGGGGCGGCAGAATATGTGGTCTTGCGAACATCGGAGGTAAGTTGCTGCTAGACACCTCCGTAAGCAACCCACGAACCTGCATTTTTATACCTAAACATGTACCCCACCTACTAATTAACGAATTCTGTTCAAGAGATCTGACAGCAACGAGGCTATCCAGGACAGAACAGGATCTCCCGGACATTGTCCTCGCCTCGGCCTACCTGCCGGGCGACGAGGACGTGCCACTACCAGAGCTAGCCTCGCTGGTGGAGTACTGTGAAAGGGAGAAACTGGAACTCATCATCGCAACTGACTCCAACGCACATCACACTCTATGGGGTAACGTCAAAACCAACAGCCGAGGTGAGGCAATGCTCGACTTTATTCTTAGCAATAATCTTGTATTACTCAACAAAGGTTCAGAACCAACTTTCGTTAACGCACGATCGCAAACAATAATAGACCTAACTCTATCAACCATAGGTATCTCCAATTCCATCCAGGACTGGCATGTGTCCAGCGAACTATCATGTTCTGATCACAGATGGATTCGATACACCATCAACTTCAACCTACCAAAGCCACAACCGAGGAGGGTCCCACGTAACACAGACCAAACCAAGTTTATTAGGCTGATTAAGGCAGAGTTTGGTAACTTACCCTCCCTTCCATCTGAAATTCCTTTAAATAACTTAGATGAACACGTAAACAACCTCACATCAATCCTCCTAACTAGCTTCGAGCAGTCCTGCCCACTTACTGTACCAAGACAGGGGGCTAGGCAGTCATGGTGGGGTTCTGAACTAGAAAGACACCGTAACAGGCTGCGAGGGCTGTTCAACAGAGCCATGAACACACGTTTGCCAGGCGACTGGGACCGTTACAAAACAACCCGCAGAACTTACAAAAAACTAATACGCCTCAGAAGAAAAAACGGCTGGAGGTGTTTTTGTACTAACATTGAAAATAGCAACCAGGCAATGAGGGTCAAAACTTGTCTCGCTGCCGAGACTGATCCCTCAATAGGTTGCCTAAAAAAATCAGACAACACCTACACAACTAGCGATGCGGAGACTAGTGAATTGCTTCTCACTACCCACCTCCCAGGCTGCCAGATTGCGACCCAGCAGAGCTGGGAATCGTACAGTGAAAGGGCTACGTGCAGCCTGGACTGGGAGGTGGCTTCGGAAGTAATCAACAAAGAGAATTTAATATGGGCAATCAACACCTTCCTACCTTTCAAGGCAGCAGGGTTAGATGGTATTTTTCCGGCTCTGCTCAGATGGAGTGGTGACTTGCTAGCCGATTACCTTGTTAAGGTTTTCCGTGCCTGCCTGGCCCACCGCTACATCCCCCTGAAATGGCGCGAAGTAAAAATAATCTTTATTCCAAAACCAGGTAGGAGTGATTACACCCAACCCAAGTCCTTCAGACCCATCAGCCTCACTTCGTTTTTCTTGAAGACACTAGAGAGGCTGGGAGACAGATGGATTAGAAACAAAATATCGCTATGTAAACCCCTACACCCCAACCAACACGCCTACTGCGAAGGTAAGTCAACTGAATCCGCACTCCACAGCGTGGTCACACGCATCGGAAACGCGCTCAAGATCAAAAATCCAACGCTGGGCGCCTTCATAGACATAGAGGGTGCCTTTGACAAAACGAACTTCGCCAGCATTAGCCAGGCACTAGTCGTGCACGGTGTGGCGCCAACCCTTATACAATGGATTCACAACATGCTAAAATACCGCGCTATTCAATTCACTGTGAACACCACCACACGAGGCATCGTTAGCAGAGGCTGCCCGCAGGGTGGGGTGCTGTCACCACTACTGTGGAACCTAGTTGTAAACGAGCTCATTACGGAGCTCAACGCTAGCGGCTTGTACTCGGTGGGTTACGCAGATGACATAGCTATTTTAATCACGGGGAAATTTGAGGGCGTCTTATGCGACCTCATGAGGAAAGCCTTCAAAATAATCGAGAATTGGTGTACCAAACACGAACTGTCGGTTAACCCCACTAAAACAGAATTAATAATGTTCACTAACAAAAGAGTCCTAGGACCACACAAACTTCCTAGTCTTTTCAACACCGAACTAACACTCAAAGAAGAAGTTAAGTACCTATAGGAGTGATTCTTGATAGCAAATTGCTCTGGAACAGGCATCTTGACTACAAGCTTAACAAAAGCACAATCGCCCTATACCAATGCAAAAAAATGCTAGGAAAAACATGGGGGCTATCTCCAAAGATCACGCGATGGCTTTACACAGCGGTGATCAGACCAATGCTGACCTATGGCGCCCTGGTTTGGTGGACGAGAACTGAATTCTCGACCACAGTCTCCAGGCTCCAACGTTTCCAAAAGGATGGCATGTTCCGCTATCACAGGCTGCATGAGGACAACCCCAACTGCAGCAATGGAGATAGCCCTTCAACTAACCCCACTTGAGCTGTACATACAGCAGGAGGCAGCTTTAGCAGCCATCAGGCTTATGCACTTGGGCATATGGGGCAAGAATCACACAAGTCCCCACGCAGGCATCCTAGACCGGGTAATTGAGTATCAACCTCTCATCGCTGCCCCGTGTGATAGGACACCTAACAAACCTATGTTCAACAAGAGCTACAGCATACAAACAACAGAGGAATTAAGAGATCAGTCAGGAGTCAATGAAGTACGTATCTACACAGATGGCTCCAAAACTCAAAACGGCTCAGGGGCTGGCGTACACTCCCTAGACCTCAACATTAACTTTCACCTACCACTAGGCGAACACAGCTCGATATTCCAATGCGAGTGTGTCGCCCTAACACAAGCTGCAACAGCCGTAAAGCGTCTGAGGATTCACAGCCACGCAATCAGATTTGTAACTGATAGCCTGTCTGTGCTTAAAGCCCTAGAAAACAAACAAACTAACAGTAAATTAATATTTGAATGTCACCTCGCCCTGGAGAGTATATCGCTGTCCAACAATATTACCCTCCAGTGGATTAAGGGGCACAGTGGATCCCTGGGAAATGACGCCGCAGACGAACTTGCTAAGAGAGGATCCGAGATGGCAGTGCTTGGCCCGTACCCACTCCTTCCCTTACCTTTCTCACAGTTCCGTACATGGGTTCGCCAGAGATCAACTGAACTCCATAACAGCAAATGGTCACGGTCTACAGACTGTAGACAGTCAAAAATGGCGATGCCAAGTCTACATCCGCGGCTAACAAAACGACTGCTTAGCCTAAGTAAAAATAACCTTAGAATAATAATAGGGACAATAACGGGCCATTGCCTCCTAAATAAACATCTTTTTACCATAGGCGCCACGGACAGCCCACTCTGCAGGGGCTGCTTTGATGCTGAAGAATCAGCCGCCCACGTCATCCTGGAATGCGAGGTCGTGGCTACTCAACGCAGACAAATCCTCGGAACGGTGAGGTCGCTCCGCGAAGCCTGTGAAGCTCCCAGGAAACTTCTGTGCTTCTGGGCGGAGCTAGGCTGGCTATCTTAGCCAGGACACCTACGCACAACGGACCGATCAAGAGTCTAAGTGCGGAAAACGGAGTCCCTACTCTACTCTACTCTACTATTTTCTCACTTTGAATTGATTCGATAGTCTTACCGTTCTTTTGACATGATAGTTTGAATGGGTTATTGTACATTACTGTGAGCAGCGGTGGCCCAGTGGTGTCGGCCCCGACTTACGAACAGTAGGTCGTGGGTTCGAACCCAGGCCGGCGCATTACTTTGTGTAATTTATTTCATCACCGCTGCTCTCAAAACGGTGAAGGAAAACATCGTGAGGAAACCGACATGTCTTAGAACCAAAAAATTCGAAGACATGTGACATCTGCCAATCCGCAATGAACCCGCGTGGTAGATTAATAGCCCATCCCTCTCCTAGAGAGGAGGCCTGAGTCCCTGCAGTGGGAACAATATAGGCTGAAGATGAGATGAGATGATTGTACATTCTTCTCAAAGTAAATTTGCCACGAAAAAAAGTATGTGTAATGTAAACTCGCCACAGCTCTATTATGTCATTGTCTCCCCTTTGGTAACTCAGTATTATTATTAAGTAAAGTACTGGTACTCAGATGCATCTGATTAGACTGGACTAGGCGGATGATGATAAGGTTTCAATGTTAAGACGCTGTGACAATCAGTCTCTTTCTTTAATAGATTTTCAACTTTACCGTTTAAGCATTAGGTGCAATATTGATTTTACAGTTTCAAATACCTTTTTTGTTGTTTTTTGGGGTGTGGAAAATCATCAAATAAGCCCTCCCTCTCTGGGCTGACCGAAAGGGAGTCTCAGACTTCTATTGACTATAAACCACCCATGTTCCTTTTTAGCCCTTGTGCCGAGGCTGCGGTATCTCTTTCGAACAACCCGCAATACCTTGATGTGCTCTGTACGTGTTTGACATAAACCGGTACTACCAACCTGCGAACTATTCAAATTGAATCGAGCAATCGAGAACAGTGTAGTATAATAGACGTAAAACCAACCAAGAAACGTGGCTTTATTTAACTAAAAGAAATACACTAACTAGACATTGAATAGGTAGTT
The DNA here is from genome assembly GCA_949775195.1 of Diarsia dahlii. Lineage (NCBI taxonomy): Eukaryota > Metazoa > Arthropoda > Insecta > Lepidoptera > Noctuidae > Diarsia > Diarsia dahlii. Next base: position 3,338,512 of record OX459210.1, on the reverse strand, counting down.
ACAATAATTATGACAAAGATGATAGCGCTGTGACAAACGTCATGTAAAGCATTCAAGGAGGTTGCCCACGTTGCATATCACCTCATTCTTCCCCGGTTGAATTTTCACTCCCTTCTCGATTTACCACAAAGTCGCTCAGGTAGGAGGGCGGCTTTCTGGTCCTGTTTGATCTCCGAGGGAGAGCTTCGGTCTGGAGTATCGGAGAAGGCGACGAGCTACGTAGATCCTGTGAATGTCGCGGCGATGATAGCGATGGGGTGACAGTTACGGGTGGAGCTATAGTGCTACCTTCCATCTCTTCAGAAGCTGATTCAAAGCTATCATCTCCACTGTAGTCAACAGTATTTGGGATCGGTGCCAATTGACGGTTCGATACTGTTGATGTTTCCCCATTGTCACGTCGAATAAGAGAATAGTGAGGATTAGTTTCAAGGAGTTCAGCTTCTTCGACTAGAGGGTCTGTTTTAGATTGACGGACATTCTTCTTTACCAATATCGGGCCTGGTGTCAGCCAGGACGGCAGTGAGTCTCCATTCGGGGATCTTCTAGGGTATGTAAAAAGTTTTTCATGTGGGGTGGCGTTCGTAGCTGTACATAAAAGAGAACGTACACAGTGCAATGCATCCTTCAGTACCACTTCCCAGTTTTCCACAGATAGTCCCTTTGACCGGAGGCTGAGTTGGATAGTTCGCCAGAGAGTCCCGTTTAGACGTTCCACTTGTCCATTACCCTGAGGGTTATAAGGTGTCGTTCTAGATGAGGCTATGTTTGCTTTTCTTAGGAAAGACTTGAATTCTTCGGACATAAACGATGAGCCTCTATCACTATGAATATAGAGAGGCTGGCCAAAAGTAAGGAAGAGATCTTTCAAGCAGTTGATGACAGTGGCAGATGTCATATCTTTACATGGATATGCAAATGGAAATCTGCTGTACTCGTCAATTATCGTCAATATGTACTTGTTGGAGGTATTAGACGGTAGTGGCCCCTTGAAATCTATGTTGATACGTTCGAGAGGGGCCGTAGCTTTGATCAAGTGTCCTTTTACTTTGAGGAACCTTGGTTTTATTTCAGCGCAGGTCGGGCACGAGGCAGTTATCTCCTTAACGTCGTTTGCTGAATAGGGCAAGTTTTTGGATCTCACCCAGTGATACATTCTTGTCACGCCTGGGTGACAGAGTGCGTTATGGAGCTCTTTCAGCTTGCTGATATTCATAAAGGCACATACGCGGGATAGAGCGTCCGCAGCTGCGTTTTCGGAGCCTGGTCTATAAATAATATCATATTTGAAACGAGACAACTCTAATCGCCAACGTAAGATTTTCTCATTCTTGATTTTACTGTTATGATTCTGATTAAACATGAAGGCTACCGATTGTTGATCAGTAATTAAAAGAAAATGTTTGCCAATTAGGTAGTGTCTCCATTTCTTTAAACTTTCCACTATAGCGCAAGCTTCTTTTTCGATTGAGGATTGTTTGCATTCAGAGTTTGACAAAGTTCGCGAAAAGAATGCTACTGGTCGTCCTCGTTGAGTAAGTGTAGCCGCTAGAGCGAATTCTGAAGCGTCAGTTTCAACTGTGAAAATATCGTCGTCATTAATCGCTACTAGAGCCGCCTCCTTGATGTCCTGTTTGAGTTGTTCGAAACATTTGAGAGCCTCGTGTGATAACGGGAAGCTAGTGACGCAGGTGAGGGGTTTTATCTTTTCTGAGAAACGCCATATCCATTTTGCATAGTGCGCGAACATTCCTAGGACTCGTTTCAGTTCTCTTGCTTTAGTAGGTGCGGGGAGGTCTAGCAGAGCCTTTCAGAATCAGGTCGGATAGTATGATTTTCCACGGTAAAGCCAAGCAGATTGATTTTAGTTTTATTGAAAACGCTTTTTTGTTCATTGAGAGTTAAATTAAACTTCTTAGCGGCGTCCATGAATCGTTTTAGATTGCGCTCGTGATCCTTATCATCCTTGCCGCAAACGGTTACGTCATCTAAGTATGCGTACGTTCCATCTAATTTTTCTTCTGATATTATAAAGTCCAGAGTCCGCTGGAAGGCAGCTACACCGTTAGTCACTCCAAACGGGATGCGTGTGAATTGATAAAGTTTGCCGATTGCTTCAAACGCTGTGTATATCTTCTCATTTTCCAGGATTGGGACCTGATGATATGCAGATTTCAAGTCTATCTGACTAAAGACTTTAAATTTTGATACGTTGTTCACAACCGTTTCGATATTTGGCAAGGGGAAGGCATCTAGGTCAGTAAATTTATTGATAGTCATTGAATAATCGATCACGAGCCGTTTACGATGGGTCCCTCCTCCCGCTACGAGGACTTGGGCCCTCCAAGGGGAAATGCTCTCTTCAATTATCCCATCTTCGAGCAACTTGGATACTTCATCTTGTATGAAGTCAACGTCTGCTTTAGTATAGCGCCTGCTTCTGACAGCAATCGGTTGGATGTTTGGCGAAAGATTGGTGAATACAGAGGAACTGAGGCTTGCAGAACATTACAGATTTGTAAGGGCTCGCCGGGACCTCCCAGATTGAAGAGGATGCTTGAATGTTGCTTGAGTAAGTCGTGACCCACGATAACGTCTGCGCAGAGATTGTCAACTACTAAAAGCGGCGTTTGCTTGTAGGTATGTTGATTCATTTTAATAGTTGCGAAACATACCCCTTCAACGAACGAGACTTGGTTAAGAGAGGCGAGATTTACAGTTTGTTTGCACGGTTTCTTGGGCAACTTCATGATGCGAGCCACTTTACTGTTTATAAAACTGACTGAACTACCAGTGTCGACGAGAGCGTCAGCTTTGTATTCGTTTATTGTGATAGGGATTGTCGCACTCCTAAGACTTGAAGGAGAAGCAGCAGAAATAGCCCCGCTGTAAAAGTGGTCATTGCTCGAGTTGGCAAGTTCTTCAGTCCACACAGAGTTTATGTTATGCCCGGATCTGCAAACGCTAGCAAAATGGCCTTTCTTCGAACACTTTTTACAAGTAGCTTTGCTAGCTGGGCACCTTATTCTAGGATGGACATTTCCGCCGCAGAAGAAACAGCGCTTGGTTGATTGTTGTGTTGTGGAGGATGGTGCGACCGAAGCAGTCAGAGGCATTCGAGATGATGAAGCTACAGCCAGATTGTCCGATTCCTTGTCTCGGGAGATTTCAGGTACAGCATTTAGATGCGGAGAGTTAGTACTGATCGTCTGTGCATCTTTCTCAGCAGTTTCCAAGGTAATGGCTTTATTAAGAGCATCTGTAAGAGCGAGCGTAGAGTTCTCTAGAAGTCGTTCACGGATTTTTTGTGAGAGGAGGCCGGAAATAAGAGCACCACGAATTGCCTGTTCTTCATGTTCTGTCGCGGTGACAGCTTCAAATTTGCAATCTTTAGCAATCAGTCGAAGAGCTCTAGCATATTCGGAAATAGTCTCGTCCGCTCTTTGCTTTCGATTGAATAGAACATGTCGAGCTAGTATCGTGTTTTTTGGTTTGACATAGATATCTTCTAGAACTTTCATAGATGCTTTATAAGTCGCGCAAGACTTGATATGTTTGTAGATCGAAGCGGATAAATGGTTGACTAACAGCTTACACTTGAGAGAATCCGATATATCTTCAGTAATCTCTTCAGCGAGAAAGTTTTCGAAGGTCGATTTCCAATGCAGCCATTTAGCGTCGGCATCCGCGACATCAGGTTCGACGTCAAACTTGTCGGGTCGGAGATACCTTGACAGTGATGATTTGTCTAGTTTTTCGTCAGGCATTTTTAGTTAAATAAATTGTAGTATAATAGACGTAAAACCAACCAAGAAACGTGGCTTTATTTAACTAAAAGAAATACACTAACTAGACATTGAATAGGTAGTTACAATAATTATGACAAAGATGATAGCGCTGTGACAAACGTCATGTAAAGCATTCAAGGAGGTTGCCCACGTTGCATATCACCTCAAACAGTTGTTAATTGGATTAAACAAGGCCATTGTTGGCTCATTCGTTACTTCACTGTAATTTAGTTAGTGTCGTGTGGTGCCGGAGTTTAATACGTTCTTGTATTGAACGGTTCTTGAAAACTGTTATACGATTATTCGGGTCGGCGTTTTCTGTTAAAAAAAATTGCCGACCCGAAAGAATTACCACATAATATGTGACGTGCACTCAATAGCATACCCACATTTCGCTAGTTTATAACCCTAGAAGCCCCATGTAGGATATTTTTAGGGTTCCGAACCCGAAAGATGACAAACGGGACCCTATTACTAAGCATCCACTGTCCGTTTGACTGTCTGTCACCGGGCTGTATCTCATAATGAATAATAAAAATAAAAGGCGACTTCCCTTCTTCAATAATAATTATACGGAACCCTTCATGCACGAGTCCGACTTGGCCGGTTTCACCTACACTCAAACACGAGTTAGCGGTCTCTTTCACAAGTTAGCTTCGATCGCCAAGATTGACCTAACAAACACAGTAGCCGCCAAGAGCTAACACGAGAAAACTGCATCTCTTTGGTAAGTCTCTTCATTTCCTGTGGAAACTCGATATATAATGGTTGGTGACCCATCTACGGGACGACTTAAGCAAGCGTAGTTTAACCTTGAAGAAGAACCCAACCGGCAGTTAATATTTTATTCAAGAGCTTCTACTTCACTATTTTTCGAACTAGTAACTAGCTGTGTACATATTATAACGATACATCAATCCATACTTATCCAGTATAACATGACCTCGCTTTGCATAGATTTCCCCAACAATGAGAGATCAGTATAAACTGGTTTTGTATAGCTTGATTAGTCCTCGTATATACCAACGACAATGGGAACAACTTAATTACGTTTAATTACAAATAATCTCATCTAGTTCGCGGTAATCAAGCCGTATGCAGATGAGGTGAACGAAACGATCTGGGTATAATAATTTTTATTCAGGTTCACAAGAAAATTGTAGTACATGAGGAATTTACAAAGTATGTATGCAATAACAATAATAATTATACATGTTGTGTATGTTCATGCCTTTTGTTAGGGGAGGGTGGGTAGGGGTGCAGTTTCTTGTGGTTAGATTGGAGTTAACTTCAGTGTTTATAATCAAAAAATATAAATTGCTAAATGTTAAAAGGACTTGGTTATTAATAATAAATAAATCTTGGTTTGCAGATTTTGACGAGATACGTCTTTAAAATCACAACTAGTAAATGAACACATGATATTAAAATCGTTCCATTATTATCATCAGTCTATAGTGTTCCCTCTGCTGAGACTCAGGCCTCCTCTCTGTGAGTCTGTGAGAGGGTTATAGGCTATAATCCATCAAGCGCGCCCAGTGCGGGTTAGTAGATGTCACAATGTCTTCGAATTTTTAGTTCTAGAGCTGAGATGTTTTCCTTCACCGATTTTAAGAGCAGTGGTAATGTTAGTGATAGTAATAATGTTTAAATTGTGTCTATTAAATACAATTATTATTGGTGTCTGAAGTTATTATTTTAATCATAATAAACCCACAAAGATAGCAAAATCAACGAACAACAAGTAAATCTTCAACAGAGTGAGAAAGCAATAAAAAGCGGTATCTTTAATACCCGTAACAAATTACTTGAAATACGTCTTAAAACGTTACTAATTTAAGTTTATACAGTGATGAGCAAAACATTTACAAAGAAAGATAAAGTGTTTAAATGTCTCATATAGAACAAACTGGCAATGAACAATAATACAATAAATAATTACATGAAAAGTTAATAGAAAAAAAGCTTTAAAAAAGGACATAATTACATTAAACTAAAATTAATCCAGTACGAGGCTTCTATCTCAGCGTGGTGCTGTATACCTAACTGTGACTCAAGATTTAAAAAAAAAATATACCTAAAGTCATCATCATCATCTGTCTAGCCCGTCCAGCTATGTGGTGGTTGGCTTACGGTCTAACCAGATACACCTGAATACCAGCATTTTCATGGAGTGACTGCCTATCTACCCTTCACAACCCAGCAGCCAATAACTGAGATGTGATTTTCCCAGTAACTGTGCAATGCTTAGTTTGACCGATTTTCATGCCACTGGCTACATGTAACGACTGGCAAAGATTGAAATGAAAGCCGGGACCAAAAAACCCTGTAACTAAGGGGATGATTTTTCAAACATATCGTCTTAAAGTTGAAACTACTTTTCCTCAAGGAAATGTTATTAAACCGACTTGTAAACGGAGGATGTTATTACTTCGTCTGTTTGTTTTTCTGATTCTTTAGAAATTAAAGTTATTTATCACTTTTAGTGTTTTTTTGAAGCCGGTTTTGCTTTTGGCAAAAAACTTTATTTTATTTTGCGCAAGTATCAGCTGTTTTTGGTTGTGACTGTACCTCGGTTTGGTAACTCGACAGTGCTGTTAATTTTATTAGCAATAAATTTTAACTGAAACATTGAGGTGTTCAGTGATATTAAACACTGGTTTATTTGTAATTATCACATAAATTTTGCTGTTCAATTTTAAACAGATGTTAATTTTGGTGAGGTATTACAAAGTCTGGACTTTTTTTTTTTTTTCTGCTTTTAGTATTTTTTTTTTTTTTTTTTTTAATGCTTCTATCACTTCTGTTGTTTCTATAGGATTGGAGAAGTTTTCGCCGACAGTTCTGGTGTTAATGCTTGTGTTGTTTATGTCTGTTCTGTTGGTTCTATTTTTATATAAAGTAGTATAGAATTTAGTTGCTGTGCTACTTATGTCTTTTCGTTTGTACATGTCCATATCTAGCTCTTTCAGACCCTCGATCCATGTTTTGTTGGTTCTTAGTTCCTTGTAAGCCTTTTTTGTACTTCCCTTGTAACGTATATGTTTTTCTATAATACCTTGTCTATATCTTGCGTAGTCTTTGGTTATGTATTTGTTGACTAATTTGTAGAGTGCGGAGAGTTCATTTCTCATAGATCTAGTTTTATTTTTAGTTTTCTGTAGAGCTTTTCTTCTTTCTAGTAGCTGGAACGTGCGATCTGAAAGGATTTTATGTGCCCTTTGTTTGTCTGTTTTATGTCGGGTGTTCTTCAAACTTTTTGTGATTGCATTTACTATTCTGTCATAATATGATTGCACCGAAATGTTTTCAAGGTGAGCAGGTGAATCTGATAGCATAGCTGATAGACTTTCCCTGTATGTAGCTATTTCATTTTCACAGGTTAAATGGCTATTTTGGTTATTAGTGAATTTGGTTCTACTTTTCCTGGTTGTCGTGAGCTTTATAGTGGCTCTTATTGCTCTATGGTCAGACGGGTAGTATATAGTTTGAGCGAGAGGGGTGGTTTAATTGCTATGCTTTATTTTCTCTATTTTCAGTGATCGGCCCTTGTGTAGTGCTGTTTGGATTCTTGTTGATTAGGAACTGCAGCATACTTGGTTTTACAATACCCTCAGACACGCTGTTGGCTCTTTGTATGGGTGCGTGTGATGCCAGTGTTTTAGTTTTCTTCATGGCCTGTGTACTGACGTTGCTTTGTGCATTGGAAAAATTAGCTGGTGACACAGGGAGTGACCTTTTGGTGTTAGGTTTTTGTATGACTAGTCTGTCGTATTTTATTCTCACTTTATTTCCCTTCACTTTCTCTAGTTTTGCTTGCTCTTGTAGCTCTTTTCTTTTCTCTAATATTTGTTTTGGGAAGTCTTCCATAACGTAAAATTGGGTATCATTTAAAACTCTTTTCTGTTTTAATATATTAATTTTTTGACCTAGAGTTGCGAAGGTTGTTATTATTGGACGTGGTCTATCTCCCCGTTTCCCTATTCTTTTAACCTCTTGTATGTCTCGAACATCTAAGGTAGTATTGAAGCGATTTTGGGGGCATGAGGAACAGGGTGTAAAGCTCCTCATCCCCCGTTGAAAAGGGAGGATCCTCCGACCGGACGGGTGTTGTGTCCGGCGGGCTAACTGCCCGACAGTTGTAAGTCGGGAACTCCTATATAGGCTTATGTCGCGGATAATGTTGATAGCGCGATGTAGGAACTTCTGTCGATCGTTTGTTAGTACGCAGGTGTTGCGATAGATGTCGCTAGTCGCCACATCACTCCGTCCGGTCGGAGGATCCTCCCTTTTCAACGGGGGATGAGGAGCTTTACACCCTGTTCCTCATGCCCCCAAACTGGTGACCCCGACGTGATGGTTTGCGGTCGCCAAGCTCCTCATGCATCAACAACTGTTTGATTTTCTTCTCATTGGATGCCGTGAGTCGCTTGATTAGCTCGGTCTTCAACTTTTCATACTTGTTAGTGGCAGGCGGGCTAATAATTATGTCCTTTATCTCTCTAGAGTATTGATTATCCAGATGTCCGATGACATAATTAAATTTAGTGACATCACTGGTTATTCCAGCGTTACTGAACTGCCCTTCGACCTGGGCAAACCAAATCTCCGGCTCTTCAGCCCAAACCATCACGTCGGGGTCACCAGTTTGGGGGCATGAGGAACAGGGTGTAAAGCTCCTCATCCCCCGTTGAAAAGGGAGGATCCTCCGACCGGACGGAGTGATGTGGCGACTAGCGACATCTATCGCAACACCTGCGTACTAACAAACGATCGACAGAAGTTCCTACATCGCGCTATCAACATTATCCGCGACATAAGCCTATATAGGAGTTCCCGACTTACAACTGTCGGGCAGTTAGCCCGCCGGACACAACACCCGTCCGGTCGGAGGATCCTCCCTTTTCAACGGGGGATGAGGAGCTTTACACCCTGTTCCTCATGCCCCCAAACTGGTGACCCCGACGTGATGGTTTGCGGTCGCCCTGTTCCTCACACCCCCAAACTGGTGACCCCGACGTGATGAGGCTGGGGGTGATCATTAATAAAGTGAATTATATTGGTTTGTAAGTCGTCATAGGATTTTTCTTTATCTTCAATTCCAAAGAAAACCAGGTTTCTCACCCTCGCATGTTTTTCTAGAAAGTAGATTCTTTTTTCTTGGTTTTCTACATTTTCTTTCAGTATTTCATGATTTTCCTCCAATTTGTCGAACCTTGCTTCCAATATTTTGTTGATATTTTCTGTAACATTTTTCGCTACTTCCTCTCCGCTTTTTCTAATTGCTATTTTTTGATCGTCGAGTTCTTTTTGAATATTTCTAAGAGCGTTCATAATTTCCTCCATGGTTGATATTTGTGCAGTTTGCTTCGTTTTGATACTAGTGTTGCCCTCTTTGTTAGAGTATAAAATGTAATTTAGTGTTAGGTTTAAGTGTGTGTGTTTAAAAAATAACTTAAACTATGATACTAAATATTAATTTTAGTATCAATTATTACATGTACCTAAATATTCGTATGCCGCGTCTAGCGGTGGATATGTCGAGAACTATACCATTTGTGTAACAACTTTGTAAGTACCGTATCCTACGAATAAATGTCTTTGTCTTTGTCTTTGTCTTTGTCTCGTGTTAGGTGTTTACACTACGTCGCCTCTGGAACGATGCGCGTGCGATTCGCACTTGATTGCCGTTGATAACGAACTACTTCTGGCGATTTGCGATAGATGGCGCTGTTTTCATGTTTTTAAAGGTTTTTCTCACAGATCGAATTTGCAACTCACTTCGTTTTGAGGTTATTGCGTGTTATCGGAAACATACATTTCTTCTTATTACCATAATTTTATTTGCTAATCACGCTCTCTCGTGGTGAGTGGCCGAACGTATGTCGAACGTGGATTGGTGGTATTTTCGGTAGAGAATCGTTATCTGGTTGTCTTGTTTGCTGTGCCACTCCGCGCCAGATGGCGCTGGTCCAAACTTTGGTGATTATGATATCGTACTTTTCTGTATGTAATGCGTGATTTTAGGTTATAATCAAATCAAACTTTATGATAAAAGTAAGACCCAAACTTCACAGGCCGTAGTTAACTTATTTCACCACACTTTTTGTTATAAAACGTTGATTATACTGTCTTTGTAACGGCACTTTGATACTTATACTTGATGAATGATACTTGGCACTTTGACTCGGATAATATCACAAATGAAGCACTGAAAATTGCGGTAACTACTCTGGCTCTACCACTTACAGTACTTTTCAACACGATTCTACAAAAGGCAGAAACCCCCTCACAATGGTCTGAGTCAGAGATCATACTTTTTTACAAAAAGGGTGACCCCAGGGATGTAGGCAATTACAGACCGATAAGCTTGCTACCAAGTCTCTACAAACTCTTTTCCGGTATAATAAATAAAAGAATTAGTACTGTTTTAGAAGATACTCAACCTGTAGAACAAGCCGGTTTCAGGAAAGGTTTTTCAACATGTGACCATATCCACGCACTTGAACTAATTATAGAGAAGTACCATGAGTACCAGAGACCTCTATATATTACATTTATAGACTATCAAAAAGCTTTTGACACAATAAACCACATAAGCATATGGGAAAGCTTAAAAGAACACGGAGTAGAGGAAAAATATATAGAGGTAATCAAGAGCGTTTACCGTAACAATAGAGGAAGAGTAAAGCTTGAAACTCTCGGACCGAGCTTTGCCATAGAAAGAGGTGTCAGACAGGGCGATCCGTTATCCCCGAAGCTCTTCATAGCTGTCCTTGAAAGTATCATAAGAAAGCTAGACTGGAAAGAAACCGGGTTATAGATAGATGGTGCATACATAAGTCACTTGAGATTCGCCGACGACCTTGTGCTTCTATCAGAGACAAGCTCACAGTTACAACTTATGATAGAGTCCCTACATGTAGCCAGTGCAAAGGTAGGACTGCAAATGAATTTAACCAAGACTATGGCATTGACCAACAGAAGCGAAATCCCGATAACAGTTAATAATAAACCACTGGAGTACGTAGACAGCTACATATATCTAGGATAAAGAATAAGTTTTGACAAGACAAACAATGAAACAGAGATAAAAAGAAGAGCACAAAATACATGGAATAAATACTGGAGTCTGAAAGAGATTTTTAAAAGCAACTTACCTATGACTATCAAAGCAAAAGTTTTCAACTCATGTCTACTACCGTGCTTGACATATGGATGTCAGACTTGGAAGTTCACTGCTAATGCAAATAATATTATTAACACCTGCCAGCGCGGAATGGAACGTAGCATGCTGAACATACGAAGAATAGATAAAATAAGACACACCACTATAAGAAGCACAACAAAAACAAAGAACGCTCTGTATTGTGCTCTAAAGCTCAAGTGGAAATGGGCAGGTCATGTTGCCAGACTTACAGACCAGAGATGGACCGCAAGAATAACTAGATGGAGAGGCCCGCTAGGTAAAAGAAACAGGGGTAGACCATTATCACGCTGGGAAGATGAAATTAAAAGAACAGCTGGCCCACTCTGGATGCAGGTTGCACAAGATAGAGACAAGTGGAGCGCCTTGGAGGAGGCCTTTACCCGTCAGGGGGTCCCTGTAGAGTAAATAAACTAAATAAGCTACAATATAATATAGATAAATAGTTACTAACAATTAAATTTATGTTCCGTATGGTGTCGGACGCAAAGAATAGCACCATCCCATATCTTCCCGTGGGTGTCGTAAGAGGCGACTAAGGGATGTACCAGAGAATGGGCAGCAGCGTTCTCTGTGCTTTTTGTATCGACCGTACTGCGATCGCCAACCCGCCTGCCAAGCGTGGCGATTATGGCAAACCCCCCAAGCAGTAAGCAAAAATTACACTTAGGGGAGGCCTATGTCCAGCAGTGGACGTCTTTCGGCTGAAATGATGAATGATGAATTAAATTTAAGATAAAGTATTAATTAAAATAATACAAACATGCTTAAATAACCAAACAAACATACCTATAATGTACAACACTAAAATAATAATATACTAACAATATATAGATAATAATATACTATAATTAAATTTAAGATAAAGTACAATACCTACTAACAGTTAAAACAATACAAACATGCTTAAATTGCTAAAAAAACTACTAAAACTATAATGTACATCACTAAAATAAGCATATATATATTGCCAACTAACGTTATATAGAACTGTAAATATGTCGTACAAACTGCAATCTACAGGAAATAAATAGGCTTTTTTATTTATTTATTTATTACAAAGTCATTTGTAATGTATTTAATTTTTGATTTAAAATCATTTAATTGTCAGGCTGGATTAAAAGTTATCTAATATGAGCTTGTATCATATTCCATCTTTCTCGTTGCTCTAATAGTCTGAACATGAGGTCCCGGGTTCGATTCCCGGGTCGGCCAAATTGTAATTGGGTTTTAGCATCACACATTTTTCAGTAACAGCCATGAAATTCTATGGAGACTTTATCGATAAGGGCGAAATTTTGTTATATAATTATTTGTGTTTTTATTATCAATACTCATAGTAATATTCAATCTTTCTGTCACACAAGTCAGACTCGGCCACATAATCATCATCATCATCATCATCATCAGCCTATAATGTTCCCACTGCAGGGACTCAGGCCTCTTCTCTAGGAGAGGGGTGGGCTTTAATCTACCACGCGGGCCCAGAGCGGATTGGTAAATGTCACATGTCTTCGAATTTTTTGGTTCTAAGACATGCCGGTTTTCTCCCGATGTTTTCCTTCACCGTTTTGAGAACAGTGGTGATGAAATAAATTACACAAAGTAATGTGCCTGACGGGGTTAGAACCCACGACTCACTGTTCGTAAGTCGGGGCTGCCGCCACTAGGCCACCACTGTTCCACATATAATAGCAGCCATAATTATTTTTAACATGTGTATTGTCTCTAAAATAATATCATTATCAAAATCTATAGCAACAAACTATCAAAACTTGCCAATCAAAATTAAGCTTTATCTACTACCAGGCAGACCTGATTAAAAACAAAATCGTTCAACTAAAATATTATTCGATGCAACATTTTCATCTGCAAATAGCCACATGTTAGCAAGCAAACTTTCAAAAACGCCACAAATTCTAAAATACAAAACTGAGCGTAGGTATATTTACAGTATGTAAGACTACATGCAAAGTTAGCTCCCCCACAAGAAGTTTAAAGTGTTATTCTATAAAATTTTCAATTTTACTATCTTACGAGTATTATCGACACAGCACCTAGTTTAGAATGTCGGTTAAACAGCTTTTGTCTAAAATATGGGATGGGGATAGCCGTATTTTTAAACGTGGCTTAGTTTTAAGATAACCGTACTTTAAAGTGATATTTTTAAACTTCAAAATAATATAGTGTCCAATTGTAGTGAAAGGTAATTTTCAGGTATTGCAGCCTTTTCTTGAACCCCGTTTTAAAAGTTTTTTTCCCTGCACGACATAGGTAATAATTACATAATAATTATTATAACATCAAGCCTGTAATCCCTGAAGAGTTAGGCAGAGGTGTACTTAATGGTACACCCACATTTCGCCAGTTCATTATCAACAGCCCACTAATGTTCCCACTGCTGGGACACAGCCTTCTCTCTTTGAGAGGGAATGGGCTATAGTCTACCACGCGGGCCCAGTGCGGATTGGTAGGTGTCACATGTCTGCGATTTTTTTGGTTCTAAGGCATGCAGGTTTCCTCACGATGTTTTCCTTCACCGTTTTGAGAGCAGCGGTGATGAAATAAATTACACAAGGAAATGTGCCTGCCTGGGTTCGAACCCACGACCTGCTGTTCGTAAGTCGGGGCCGCCACCATTAGGCCACCGCTGCTCAATTTCGCCAGTTATGACCTAATAATATACGAATTTAACCATCACTTTTTTATGAAAGAATGTTTCTCATAATTTATGACTTTCCTTTTCCCTTGAATTCCAAAACAGCCATACCATGCAAAGTCTCAACATTATTCCCAAAAATAAAAAGGAAAAAAAACTTACAAACAACAAAAAAGAAACTGACGAACTTTGTAATGTCAGCCAGAATATGGTTCGAAACAGATCAAGATTCATCAATGATCATCATTAATGATCGGCGTACACTGTGTGAAAGTAAGAGTAAAAGCGAGGGAATGTATCAAGATTATTATTCAAGATTGTGTCCGTATTGTATTGAGTGCCATATTTATGTTTAGCGGGGAAAATGTCGAATTCATTTGAAAGGAATTTGATTTTGAGATTAACTCTTAGGTATTTATAAATTAAAATAACTTAAACTATTAAAACCGGTCAAGTGCGAGTCGGACGCGTGCATGAAGGGTTCCGTACGATCGTAGTTGGGAAGCCCCGTTTAATCTGTTGCTGCTATAACAACAATGAGAGGTGTATTTACACATTTTGTGAAAAGTAAGTTTTTCATATGACCTAGTCTTTAAGCAATGTTGAAGCTTTTTTTGTTTATAAAGTTATTTTTATATTTGCTATTTATCAAATGTTCGATAATATCTGAAAAACTGCTGACAATGTCCCATTCAAACCAATTTTGGTTAAATGTGTTCATTGAGATTTTACAGATAGCGTTGATTTATCTTTTACTGCAGAAAGATAAAAGATCATTTTTGTCAACTGACTATCGGTGACATAACAATATCGAATTTTACGATACAAAGAATAATTATGTATATCCTAACATGTGAACGTATGCAGAAAAAAATATTCCAGCATTAGGTAAATAATATTCAATTGCCAATAACAATATATTTATAAGCGCCATTCTGATCGCAAAAGTAATATCTTTTCCCCATCTTTTTCCCATCACTGAACACTAAAACTACCTCTCTTTCCCACAAACGTGAATTTCATATGCTAGAAAGAGGCAGAGCTATATTTGCGTCTCCTGATTCACATTTTATACACAAACACATATATTGAATTTGGAGCAGAGGTAATCGAATGATATATTGGCTAACGGATTTATGCAGTTCTTTTATTCCTATTTTGAATTTAAAATGAAGTTCCGAATTGTGGCCTGAATTAAACAGTGCAACCATTATTTTATTTTTTTAATAAATAGCAACGCTCAGGAATTTAATGTGAAAAAAATCAAGACTAACATGATGTGTTCTTTATAATTATTGACTGAATATCAAAATACATTTACGATTACATTGACACAATTAGTGTAGCATTGATTATTTTCATCCATTAGGTCTCTGATTTATTACTACAATCAGCTTAAAAAGTTTTTTTTTTATTAATAACCATGGAGTTTCTTACCGGTTCGTCTCCATAGGAAACGACTAGACCCGAACCGTGCACCTTTTCTCGACGTATTAAAGGTAAAATAAAATATTTTGATTAATAAAAGCCGACTATGTGCATGCTGGACCACGCACAATTTAGGGTTCCGTAGTTGCTCATCAAAATATGTGAACTTACTAACTGATTACGCCGGAGGTCGTGGGTTCGAATCCCACCCAGGACAAATGTTTGTGTGATGAGCACGATCATTTGTTCTGTGTCTGGGTGTAATTTATCTATATTATGTATGTATTAAGAAAAATATAAATATGTTTATCAGTTGTCTAGTACCCATAACACAAGCTCTGCTTAGCTTGGGACTAGATGGCGTTGTGTGATAGTTGTGGAATATTATTATTATTATTATTACCCACCCTGTCTCCGAACGATGATTTTTCTTTTGTAAAAAAAATAAAATGCAAAAAAAGTGTAAAATTAATTTCAGAAGAAAAACCAGCTTCTGAAGTCGGTGACATTTGTTTGTTTGATTGACATTAGATGACTTTCTCGTTAATTGGCGAGAAGAGGCTTAACACCGAAATAAGTGGAAGGAACTGGGTCCCATGAGTGGGATAGTTCAGACTAACAACAAAAAAAGAACTAAGGCAATTTAAAATGTTTATATAAATAAAATACCCGAAATAAACTTTATATACCCAAATGTATCTAAAGTTCGTCGGGGCTGCGAGTTGTTCGAAAAGCTCGGCACAAAGGGCTAAGAAGGAACATGGGTGGATTTTAGTCAGTAGAAGTCTGACACTACCTATCTCTCTGCCCAGAGCGAGAGGAGTCATTTGATGATATCCCAGCCCCAAAAAAAAGGTACCAAATGTTAAGTTAGTGACATAAATAATATGTCAATTTTCATGAAAACAAAATCTCAAAAACATTGTCCTAAGTAAACATTACAATACAAACTTACACCGTTGACCTAAAAACAACTCATCCTAAACAAACACCAAAAATAGTACAAAAAAAGTTAAATTTAATCGCTTTAAATGTGGGTTAGACAACTTTTCACACGCCAACACTGACACGTATGCTGGCATGAAATTTAAATCCCATCGCGGAGAGTTGTAGCAGAGGAAAGATACAGAAAGTCAACGTTATTGTTTTACGCTTTTGTTAGTTCCTTGAAATTAAAATTATGTGGAAACCAAACTTAGTAGGTATACAGTTTAAACACATTTCGCGACACTAACGTAATGATTATCAACATCATTTCAGTTGAAATATGTCCACTACTTCCCGTCGGGGCGGCCGGTTGTTCGAAAGAGATACCGCGGCCTCGGAACAACGGCTAAGAAGAAAAATGGGTGGTTTTTAGTCAGTAGAAGTCTGACACTACCTACGGTAGGAGTCAATTGATGAGTTTTCCCAACCCAAAAATAATGTCTATTAAAAAATAATGTCCACTACTAGACATGGGCCTCTCCCAAGTGTCACCGAACACTGACGTTAGCATAATTATATCAGAAATCGACAACGACAGTCGGGAAGTGGCCCACCAAACAATAATTATATTTTTTTCTTAAATGGGTTTGCTATTGACATCGACCGCACATAAAAATAAACACAATAACAACCCTGTAACCACTGTCTCACAATAAAGATCTTTGACTTTGACAGTTCAATGAAAAGCAACGGATGATACGTATAGTAAAACAAGCGTGCCCAGAAGATCCATCTTCGCTCTTTCTTTAAAGGCAGACGGGTTAAATGTGGGAGGGTATCATATTACCTAGTACTAACTGGGTTGTGGAGTTCAGATAGACAGTCGCTCCATGTAAAATACTACCAGAAGTCGACCCCAACCAACTTTGGAAAAAGCTAGGCAGATAATGAATTATCCTAGAGCTACTAAAATACCTGTTGTATACACTGGACCTTCTACAAATATGGCTTTATTATGATATGACGGTGCCCTAAATGTGACTGTTGATTTTCGCAACTAATTAACACCTTTTTACTTGCCACAGCTTCGCATTTGGTTTCAACACGTCTAGTTATTCTAGCTGGAGCATCGTCAAATATTATTATTAGGTTTATTAGAAGGTGCCAACTTTGGACAAGCAAAATGCAATGAATAAGATTATCTAATAATATTCTCTATGTTTTAATAAGACGTTTTATATCATTATCGTTCTCATGCTTTTAACTCTTGATTAAGTTATATATTATGGAGTCTTATTTTCATTAATTTAAAGGCAGATTCATTTAAAATTCTTCCATGATGTGAATTCGAATTGAGAAGATCAAACCAAATCTATATAAGAATTCTTGTCGAATAAAGAGATCATACTATATCGTTAAATGACTTTTCTAATAGTTTAAGTACACCCAATGGTATTATAATAGGTATGTATCATCAAGTTTTCAGTATCCATCGAATGTCTAGCCACATTTAATTTTCAAAAGTATTTTTTTAATGTAAATTACTGAAGTGTTAGGCCGAGGAGTACCGTACAACCCATACTTCGCCAGTCATCTTTATTGTTTAAGTCCCATGATTGTAATAGGGGGCAAGCCCATTACCATCAACTGTTTGACACAAATCAAAACTCCGTACCTGCTATTCAGTAACCACAGGTTTATTTAATAAAAGCCTTATCATGAAAACCATATCTCATATTTTTATGGTATATCCAGTAAATATGCCACAATTTATACGTGTTGTGGAAAAACCGATTGACAGGTCATTACTCATAAAGCCCGCGCAATGAAATATGTCCAAAACAACCGCGTGAAATGATTTGTAATAATCAATTTTATCTGTAACTGAAGCAGTAATAAATATTGAAATAAGATAACGACAATAAAAAGGCTGGACTTGTTTTGGCCTTACCCAAAAAGCTAAAACTATTTTCCCGGATAAAAATAGGTTTACGTTTTCTGGTAGCATTACCCGTAAGTCCGTAACATATTTATATTCCTAATTAACCTACGAATAATTTTTAGTTATGATTTTGTGTCATAGATCTTTTTGTATTTCAGACTATTTAGTATTAGTTTGTCATCTTGACTCGACCCGCTAATACTTTCAATTCGTCACTGAAGACACAGACCCGTCCAAAAGTAGTTCGAAACGTACGCTAATAATTATATTCGGATCGAAATTAAAAAATGTCAATTGAGTAGGGACTGGCCAATCGTGTTGACATTCATTTTTTGTTTAGACCTCTAACTAAATCTAAATTCATGTGATAGGTACAGATTAGGAATAGCACTATCTTCGGCCGAAACTATGGGTTCATGCTTAGAGAGTAGACCTCCTCATGTTTCGCACGGTTCCTATGACTTGATAAATATCGATATTTCTTTATTATAGTATGTGAAAGTAAAGTGAGTTAAGTTTATTATCACGCCTTTACTGCTTTAAAACTGAAAGGAAATACAATTTCAATCAAAGGCTCACAGCTGGATCCTGAAGTGGGTCATAATAAAAAATACATTTTATCGCGGTAGTACAATTCCAAAAGATAATTTCCGACCAATTCACAAAGTCGGTAAAGATAGTTCCAACAAAAATATTTATATAATTTGAAAAAAAGTTTCGAAAATTTCAGTTTTTTTTTAAATTGAGGAATACTTGATTTTAACGTTTGATTTTCTAAGGGTCTGTGTGGTCTACGAAATCGTCAAATCGTCACATCAAAGCACTAAAACAAA
The DNA here is from genome assembly GCA_949775195.1 of Diarsia dahlii. Classification (NCBI taxonomy): domain Eukaryota; kingdom Metazoa; phylum Arthropoda; class Insecta; order Lepidoptera; family Noctuidae; genus Diarsia; species Diarsia dahlii. The sequence goes on along the minus strand of OX459210.1, from coordinate 3,319,728 downwards.
AAACTGATCAACCTAACTCTGCAACGAGCAACACAAAGATGAACTAGGCTTTCAAAATTGAATTGAATTGAATCGAATTTTATTGTTAATTAATGTGTTCACGAGGAATAGTTCATAAACTTGTGATTTATATTACTTTAGTAAGGAGGTTTCCACATGTGACTAGAGATAGCGTGGCGTCGGATTTTGTGCTATTTTATGAAGGTTTTAGGGTAGGAGGCTTTTGCCAGCGGCTTCGCTCGCTTGAAAATAACGATTTTCCATACAAATTTCATCCCCTTTTTAACTTCCTTAGGGGTCGAATATCGAAAAATCCTTCCTTATTCCTAGTCTAAATTTTAAAGGGAACCTCTGTGCAAAATTTCAGCTTTCTAGGTCCAAGGGTTTGGGCTGGGCGTTGATGAGTCCGTGAATCAGTCAGTCAGGACTTCTCTTTTTATTTATACAGAAGACAGAGATAACGCCTGTTATCCCCGAAGGTTTAGGCTGAGGTATACCGATGCACCTAATAGTATCTCCACGCACATTTCTCTAGTTGTTTCGAAGTTCCATGTATTAATGGGTGAGCCTATAGCCATAAATCTGATTGCTGCTACTGAAAAATTCCTCCTGATAGAAATATCCAATTACACATTGCCCGACCTGGAAATCGCACCCGGGACCTCAATTTTGGCAGTCGCGTTTATCGCACTCATAGTGGCGAAATGTGGGTAATTTGTAGGTACACCACTGCCTAACTGTACGGGATTACAATCATGAAGTTATGTTCTATTTAAATACGCTAAATGACATCTCCAAATTGCCACATAAAAACCCCACTTACCTTAAGCTTTATTGTGAAACTCCATTAAAACTATCAGGCACATAATAAAAGGAAATCTTTCTTTCTTTCTTGAGATTTATGAAGGAATGAATTTTCCTTCTTGTTAGGCATCCCGATGTAACATCTTAACACTTTCGCGCACCGTGGGTATCAATGGTTTGGAATGAAATGTGTAGTCGTACATCATGAGAGTATATCTCGTAAATTTTATTAGAATTCATAGTTTTTTGAGGAAAATGTGGAGTATGAATCTAGACGGCTATACGAGTACAGGAAAAAAGCAGCGGATATTTTATTTTTATCGTGTGTTCCTCTTAGCGTGGCGATGGTAATCTAAATTGTGTCGGCCTAAAACCTCTCTTAGAGCTAACTACATTTCATCAAAAAGGTAAACGACAGTTTTTTTTTTTTCATTTTAAGGAGCAAAAAAAAATTAGAGACCTTATAGCTCGAAATGGTTTTGCAATTAGCAGAGTTTTAGAAAACTGAACAATTCCCATTGGGGTCTTGGGACCCTTGAAACTGGTTCACACGAAAATAAGTTACTAACATACTCGCTAAAGAACTAGCTCGTTAAAGATGATTCCTATTCCTAGCTATGGAATAGTGGGGGCTTAAAATGACGAAGTCCGTATGCAATCTAAATAAACCAACCCATAGAAAAAGCCCAATCTAAAAATACTCGGAACCGAAACAATTTAAAAATAAAGCAACAACTTTATAACACAACTGTCGACACCGTTCCGCGTCTGACCTCAAACGTTACGAAGCCAAAAAGCTGTCCATGTTAGAGACTATACACATTTGAACATTTCAACGCACGATAAAAGGATTACCACAATAAACATAGAATAAATGCCAAAACATATGACTGGCCTGTTGGTCTAGTGGTTAGTGACCCTAACTGCTATGCCGGAGGTCGTGGGTTCGATTCCCACCCAGGACAAATGTTTGTGTGATGAGCACGATCATTTGTTCTGTGTCTGGGTGTAATTTATCTATAATATGTATGTATTTAGAAATATATAAGTATGTTTATCAGTTGTCCATCCATAACACAAGCTCTGCTTAGCTTGGGACTAGACGGCGTTGTGTGATAGTTGTGGAATATATATTATTATTATATTGTTTCTTCCTTTTTCGTGCGGTCAGTTTATCGAAATTAGTTTTTTTTTTCCCCTTATCCTAGTGTCCATGAAAATGATGGACCCTAATCTTATTACAATCTAGCCTTGTATTATAGACTAATAAGTAATTTAATTCTAACTTAAACTGTTAAATTGTCTTTACGTACTAAGAATGTGACCATTGGCACTTTTCTTATTGTCTCTATTAAGGCGAATACACTTTTTCTTGTGTTTATTTGGTAACACTTGTGCTACATTACACTATTCACTAACACTAGCACTAAACACTAACTCGAACGGTTTTGTTATTTTTAGTTTTTTCACTATGTCCGTGTGGTCGAGTAGCCGGATCGCCTCGACATTCACATGCTGGTGAAGTCTCTTGTCGTGAGCTTCTGCAGATTTTTGGATCACTTTATCGATGAACTCAACGTTTAGGTCCCGATGGAGGTCATCATTTCTTACGTAACAGGGTGCATTAACAATTTCCCGTAGTACTTTGTTTTGGAATCGAACTTAGTGGCAGCGGTTTAATGCCGCCCTTGGACCTCTGAATTGGCTTTACATTTGTCGTGAAATTATCTCTCAGGCATGTGGTTTTGCGATGTTTTTGTTGCAAATGATAATTGTACAATCTTCTTCTTAGCGTGTCGATGACAATCTAAATTGAGTCGGCCCAAAATTTGGCGACGAGTTCGACACTTTCAGTAGTCTCCATCAACTCCTGTGATGTTCAAGTAACAGGACAGGCTGGACACGATATCAAGTGGCCCATAGTTTGTGGGGCAAGACCACATTTACACTCCAGGGCAGAGTCATCTATGAATCTCCACCTAAACAGGTTTTCCTTGCTTCGGCATAACTGTGTCCGGAGTCTGTTTAGAGACTTCCAGGTCAGCCATGGCCACTCGTTTAGAGACTTCCAGGTCAGCCATGGCTACAAAAATTGTACAATATTCGTAGGCGATAAATATGAAAATCAGAGGTGGCCAAAAATAAATGGGAATAGGTGCAAGAGAATGGGGATGATGGTTTGAATTCCGCAAATATGTGCGTCTCTCTTTCAAGCGAGAAATTCGCATTTATGAACTGCCTGGTACCAAATTCACACAAAATACATTTTAAACCACATCGGCCAAGTCTGTACAGTCCCTAACTAAGCAAAAACAGTTATGTGCTTCGTTGTACGTCCTCAGTAAAGCCTATGTCATGAAACTGACATTTTACTTCATGTACTCGTCGAGAATGGTTTTAGGAAATTGAATTTTATTGTATTACATACACTGTGACTTTTTAGTCGTCTTACAACGGCAGCGACTAGTAAACGTTCTTAAAAAAGGTACTTATGAGATTTGTATCACTTAAATATAAGTATTACTTATTCATTATTATGAGGCTTTTTTTGGGGGGGAAGGTAATCTTCAAATAACTCCTCCCGAGCCCTTTGTGTTCTAGGGCCGCAGTATCTCTTTCGAGCTACCCGCAGCCCTGGATTATTATGACGAATGGCGTAGATAGAAATACCCTGTTGCAAAACTAACAATTACATTTTTAACAACAATTTTTACAATAAAGCGTGATATTTTATTTGATCTAGACTATACCTGGGAACCCCCCTAGTTACGAGTACGAAGAAATTGGGGGGATATACTAGTTTTTCAAGTTTTAACTTTACTTAAATTATTATTGTTTTATGAGTGCTACATTGAGTTTTACCGTAAAATGTGATTTTTCACCCCAAAAAAGTCGTTTCCCAGCAACCAAGTATTACGTATAATCCCAGTTATACGTAATACTTGGTTGACGGCATCGTGAATAGTTCGTTTACATCCTGTGTACGTAACAAACGTAGTGCATAGAACGTGTGCAAATGGGCCACAAATATGGCAAGCCCATATGGCGACCAGACTGTTCAGAAACCTCTAACCCTTATGACCTTAGTCAAAATTATATGAAAATACCGTCACTTACGCTAGTTAGCTGAAAAAAACAAATGCCAAATCGAACTCGATACCGCATGGTTCGTGGTAATTCTTTGCCAAAAAATCCTCTACAGCTTTCTTAAAAAACGTAACCGTTACGAAAGTTATTTCAACATTATTCTAAAAAAAACATAGGTAGCGATTTCGCGAGCTTACGTAAATACTTTTTACTTTACCCAAAGAATTGAACGAAAACAAGGAGCCAAACAAAAGAAAACCTTATCTTGCAAACGAAGAGTAGAATACATTCGATAGCTCATCTTTTATCTTGCTCTTTTCGTGAAGATTGAAAAGAGATAGCTAACAGAATTCGATGCTCGTTTTAAAAACGAAAGGCAAATGTTAGCAAATCAAAAGGCTATATCAGGCGATCGATACAACCGGCTTTGACATATTTGCATAGTAGATTTGCGAGCGAAGAGTTACAAATATTTTGGAGTCGCTATTTGCTTTTTAAATAAAGTACTAAAAGTTGAGGTTCCGTATAGGTATTCAATTTCCATATTTTTTATGAACTCGGGGCTTAATAATAATAACAGTCTTTATTTTACCTAAGTTGGTCCGTAGATTGGTGACCTCCCATAACATTGCACGTTAAGAGTTTGGGTTTCGGCTGTCATACGTACATCGATGCCAGTCGTTACAGGTGGACTGAAAGTTTGAACGAACATCCAGTCTTAACAAAGGAATATCTTATTAATATAAGTTTATAAACTGACATGGTCACTGACACTACTATTAATACTATAAACGGGATATTTACCATGTTTTCTTATTGTTTCGAGTTCCCGATATTTCGGCGCTGTTACAAGCACCATGATCACGGATAAACTAATATCTTATTATCTAGTACTAGTGGTGCACAAGATTTGTTTTTCATAATATGGTAATGAATAACAAAGTTACTGCTGCAGTTTCAGTTTTCTATTCGCAATTTCAATCACTTTTGTGTAGCGGTTAATATAAGACACCAGCTCTTTTTTCAGCGGTGTGAAACCAAAGCGGGTGCGCCATACGGACAGACTGACTGACAGACCAGCAGGACGAACCTATCGAATCCGTTTTAACGGAACCCTAAAGAAACAAAAGTCGATACAAGAAAAAGTACCACCTAACCCTTTCACAGATCCTTGCAACCTATTGTCTAATAAAAAACGGGTAAGCATCAACTAAGCCCTGAACTTTGCATAGAGGTCCTATTAGACCCAAGCCAAAGGTCCCAACAACGGTAAATAAATGCTCGGAATTGTCAGCAAATATGCGAAGAGAAAGATAAAAATAGCTTTAAAAGATCCCGGATAAAAAGTATTATGTAAACAAAATCCGAGTATTACTAAAGTTTGCAGCGGTGCACGGTGGGCTGGTGGTGGCAGCCCCGACTTACGAATAATAAGTCGATGGTTCGAACCCAGGTAGGGGCATTACTTTATGTAATTTATTGCATCACCGCTGCTCTCATAACGGTGAAGGAATATATCAGGCAACCGGCATATCTTAGAACCAAAAAATTCGAAACCATGACGAAAAAACCATACCAAACCGCACTTATGATTATAGCCCATTTCTCTCCTAGATAGGAAGTCTGAGTCGTGAGAGCGACACTGATCCTATCGGTGACTAGCTTTTACGCGCTACCTTCGGCCGCCTAAAATTATTATTATAACAATAGTAATTTCATTATTGAATCGGATTTTGTTAACAATATCATTAAATTCAGGGGGGGGGGGGGGTTTGCGGGTTCGATCCCCGCACGGAACAAATATTTGTATGACCTGCAGATAGTTGTTTCGGGTCTGGGTATTTGTGTATGTGACTTTATATGTTTGTGAACGCACCCACGATAAAGGAGAAATTCCTAATGTGGGGCAACGTTTAAAAAAAAAAGTCTAAAATAAAAGCATAGCTTATATTATATCCTGCCCATGCTGCACAACCACTTGGACCTTTTAGGACTTACTATGAGTAGAAGCAAATGATAGAGCTGTGCAGGTGTCTACATACTGGTCTAATACGATTCGAGCTTATCGACACGTAGGTAAAGAAGAAGAAGAAATTACTCCTTCACAGACAGTTACAGGTTGACACTATTTATTCATCCACTAGTACCAAAAACTAAAAAAAAAACACAACATTAAATCAAAATATTCCACAGACCATTTTATCTACTAAACCCCAGTTTCCGATCCCCAAAAACCACAGCCCATCATAATTTTACTAAAACGGAATGGTGCGAATAATTATTCGGTACCAGGGCCACATAAATCTTCAAGAGGTTCCCAATAGAGGGCGCACTATCAATCATTGGCCTGACCGAGTATACTTCGTCTTTAGATTGGTTTCATGCCTTCGTATCGTGTTGGTCCCGAGTGTACCTAAAGGAAATTGATAACTGTTGAGTTTTTGTGGGCTTTTAGTTCTTTTTGAGAGGATAAGTTTATAGTTTTTAGTTGTAAGTTTTAACGTTACCTATAGTCAACGTTACGTAACATTAAATTTTACGTCATTTCTTAGTTGCCACGGCTTAATATTGTGTGAATTAATTATTTTATTTTTGAATTGCCTTTTTTCTATATTGTGGACACTTTTAACGTGCACGTCTTGTTTCATCGTTCTCACTTAATGTAGCATCTCAACATGAATTATGCAACCAAAGTTTTGTAACAACATTCTGATTTAATAGAAACTCCATGGACACTCTATGGACTTTCATTATGTTATTTTCATAGTGTTTAAATGCCTTTTGAAACACATTTCAATTTTGTGTTTGTTTCGAGAATTCAAAAGTGACTGTAACTCACCTACATGAAATAAATGCTTTGATTTTGAATTTTGATTTTTAACAAGTTTATTGAATTATTAAAGAAATGGAAAGAAGTTGCACGGAATCGTGACTGTGAGGTCTTTTTTTTTGACCGTTGGAAACCGTCAAATGACTCCTCCCGCTCTAGGCAGAGCGGTAGGAAGTATCAGACTTCTACTGACTAAAATCTCCCATGTTCCTTCTTAGCTCTTTGTGTCCGAGGCCGCGGTATATCGTTCGAACAACCCGCAGCCCGTGGAGGGAGGCATTTGCCCAGCAGTGGGACAATATGGGCAAGCTATAATATTATAGACCTCACAAATAAGACTCTATTCAAACATCCACGATCGGTGCGATATTTTACAGTAAAAAAGTGGGTTTACTCGTCAACATTCTTTTGTTCTCATATTACGGGAGGTAGCGCGCAATTTTTCCCAGCAATTTTAAACCGGATTAAATTCTTTCCTCGTAGTGGCTTAATATTCACTGATGAACCAAATGAAAGTCGGCTGTTACACCCATGAAAGGAGGTGGGGAATCCAAAGCTATAACATAACAAAACATCACGCCTGTCCCCGAAGGATAAGGCAGTATCTTATAGTATAATCGAACAAGCTAATAATATGTAAGTAGGTATACAGACAGCTAACTTGCATTTACTTTTAAGATTACAGATAAGTACAATTAGAGACCAAAGTCAAACGATACAGCGTTTGACATCAGTCGCTTAATGCCAAACTCTTTATAAATTAAAAATGCTATCAATATTTTCAGTGTAGGTACTTGAGTTATAAAGATTTCTGCCTGTATACTTATTAGCACGCACATTTCGATTAGCTATGTGTAAAAGGCGAGGTAGATGATGATGTCTAAGTCCCATGCAATAGGGGCAAGCCTATTGCTATAAACCGGACACAAATCTAGAATCCGTGGCTAAGACTAAGAAATTCCTGATTGAAAACTCAATAACGCTTTGCCCGACCCCGAATCGACTTCCTCCTCCTTTGAAAGGGTTTTCGAAACAGACAAAATCCTAAAAACAAAGACGAAAGATACCAGACAGATTCTAGATTTCTATATCTGTTTTTTTTTTTTGGAAGTTGCGAAATCATCAAATGACTTCTCCCACTCTGGGCGGAGCGGGGAGTGTCAGACTTCTACTGATTAAAGCATGTTCCTTCTTAGCCCTTTGTGTCCGGGGCCACGGTATCTCTTTCAAACAACCCACGGCCAGGAATCGAACCTCCTTTGAAAGGTTTTCCAACCAGACAAAATCTCACAAAACAAAGACGAAAGATACCACAAGATAGATTCTGTATGTTCAGTTTCGATTTTCCCAGTTTCCTTTCAGTCTAAATTACTAAAACAAGGCAGGACATTCGGAACAGCAAAGCCGGCAGTCGGAGAGCTAGCAGATTTAAACACAGACTGTTTCAACTCTGTATGTACTATATTATTAGTAATACTAGAAGAGACATTGTCAAACTCGAAGCAAATAAAACAAGGAAAATACTCTAAGTATTTTCCTTGTTTTATTTGCTTCGAGTTTGAATGTAAGTATGCGTTTTGTTTGTTTGATTTCGTTTCATTTGCCACCGACTTCAGAAACTGATTTTTCTTCTGAAGTTTATTTTTCACTTTTTGTATTATTTTTTGCACAAAAGATAAAAAAAAAATCATACAGACGAATTCATTCAGTTGTTGTTAAACTGCAATAGCGAACGAACGTACGGACCGCGCGCGCGTGCTCTAGTTAAGAGTATTCTGCAGACGCAGCACAACACCGTCGTCGCGGTGCACCTACGTCGACCTATCGCGGTCAGCGCAATGACCTAGTTACAAGTGACGAAATCATGAAGTGTTTATTATAATCTATTGTTTAGGTGTAACTCGCCTTACAATTAAATAATGGCCTCACAATCCATTAAGATAAAAACCGACCTGGAAAAACGGTTGTATGACTGTTACATCCAGGAAAAAGCCGATAAAGAAAACCTGCAGCAAATGGTACGTAATCTAAATGCGCACATTAATAGCTTGCAGGAACAAGTACAAGCCCTCCAAGGCGAATTAAATTGCTTGAAAGAAAAAAAAGAACCCAAAGAATCTGTACAAAAACAGGAAGGGCAAACAATATCATTTTCCCAGCGTAATAAAAGTGACGTTGAGTACTGCACTGACGAGGATGAACTCGCTAAAGAGACTGAATGGATTAGGGCCAAGAGCAGGAAGAAGAGGAAGCTTAACACCTCGCACTCTCCAAAACAACAACCCGGAACCAGCGCCCAACAAGATCTTCGAAAAACCGAGAAAGAGATTATCGTGAAAAAGGTGCCCCCGCCACCGCCAATCATAATAGACGGAGTTAAGAACTACCAAACGTTCTACGACTCCCTGACTGAAACCGTACTACCTGAAACGTTTACCGCCAAAATGTTAAATGGAGATTGTGTGAAAGTTAACGCCAAAACCGAGGACTCATATAGAGTTATTGCCAAGCTTTTAACAGAAAAAGACTACCATTGGCATTCATACGAAAATAAGCAGTCTAGACCAATCAGAGTTGTTGTGAAAAAGTTACATTCTTCTTGCCAACCTGATAGAATTAAAGACGACCTAACGACACAAGGTCTAAAAATTGAAAAAGTAGACAGCAAATTGAGCTGGAAGAGCAAAGAACCACTCAACATGTTTGTCTTATCATTTAATAATGAAGAAGATGTCAACAAAATCTATGGCATCAAGTACATTTTAGGGTGTAAAATTGAAATACACCCACTCAAAAATCCTCAACTAATTCCCCAATGCAAGAGATGCCAGGCTTATGGACATACTCATAAATACTGCAAAAAAGAGCCAAGGTGTGTAAAATGCACTGGCAAGCATCTTACAGCCAACTGTACCAAATCTCCTCAAGAGAAGCCAAAATGCGTCCACTGTGGTCTACCTCACCCTGCCAACTATAGAGGGTGTGAAGTAGCTAAACAGATGCAAATTTTGAAAAACAAAAATATTAAAAAGAAGCTTGCGGTACCAACTATCCAACAGTCTTTTCCACTAAGAAATCCTGACAAACAGGCGCAGAAAGCAAGTGGTGTCCAGCCACTGGCAAGACCCATGCAAGTAACCAGCACTGGATCCTATGCGGAAGCTGCAAAACCAAGATCTCAGCCTTTGAATCTAGAGGATAAGATTAACCAGATTTTAAAGTGTATAACTTCATTTGACAAGAGATTAGAGAAACTAGAGTCTAGCACTAAAACAGCTATCTTAAGTAATCAAAAATGAATAACACACTTAAAATAATGGCGTGGAACTCTAATGGGCTCCTCAAACATCAAAATGAGTTGCAGGCGGTCCTGGACACAGAAAATGTAGACGTGTGTTTGGTCTCCGAAACGCACTTCACCAAACAATCTTTTGTAAAATTTAGAGGATACATGATATATAATTCGCTTCACCCTGATAACTCTGCTAGGGGAGGCAGCGCGGTTATAATCAAAGAGCACATTAGCCACTACGTGCAATGTATTTTTGAAGAACAAGACATTCAAGCCGTGGCAGTATCTGTTAAAACCAAATATTGTCCCGTGTCCATTGCAGCCATTTACTGTCCACCACGGCACATGATAAAAAAAGAGAGATATTTACAGCTCTTTGAATTATTAGGTCAGAGATTTATCCTAGGCGGCGATTTTAATGCTAAGCATACGCACTGGGGATCAAGACTTACTACGACTAAGGGAAGGCAGCTCTTAGGTGCAGTTAAAGACGCACATTCTGAAGTTATGAGCACAGGAAAACCAACATACTGGCCTACTGACCACCAGAAGATACCGGATCTTATAGATTTTTTTATATGTAAAAACATATCCGCCAATTACGTCAGCTTGGAGGAAGGTTTTCATATGAACTCAGACCACTCTTCGATTATACTAACGCTTAGTCAAAAAATTCTACTCAAAGAAAGCCACTTAAGCCTGGTTAATAAGTTCACAGATTGGGAAAGTTTTTCTCTTGATCTTGATAATATTATCGACCTTAAAATTCAGATAAAAAACCAAGATCAGCTTGACTCAGAAGTAAACAAGTTTATTGTTAACATCCAACAATGTGCGTGGAACAACACACCACAATTAAAACGTAAATATAAGGGGTTTACCTATCCTAAGGAAATTGTGGATTTACTATCTGAGAAAAGGAAACAAAGGAAAAGGTGGCAGCAAACACGGTGCCCGCGAGATAAAACATCACTAAATAATCTAACTAAAAGGCTAAAGAGGAAAATCCAGCAATATGAAGATGCATCTCTGAATACCAACCTTTTGCAGCTAACCAATGATAAATCAACAGATTACTCACTTTGGAAAGCAACCAAAAATCTAAAAAGGCCGACTAAGCAAATACCGCCCATCAGAGATAGCGACGGAAAATGGGCAATAAGCAATGACCAAAAAGCGTTAAGATTTGCTCAGCATTTAGAAGACACTTTTAAGCCCAATGAAAGCCCAATAGAAATACTTGAGAGTGAAAACTTATTACAAAACCAGAGAATTAAGCTCGTTACTCCTAAAGAAGTAATGAGAGAAATTCAAACTAACATTAGCTCAAAAAAGTCTCCGGGTTACGACCTTATTACAGGTGAAATTCTAAAACACCTCCCGCGCAAGGCTATAGTAAAGCTGACGAAACTTATAAATGCTGCATTTATTTTAAAATATGTACCTGCTCCTTGGAAGGTTGCTGAAGTCATTATGATTGCTAAGCCTGGGAAACCACCACATGAAGCATCATCATACAGACCTATTTCTCTGTTGCCCGTGATATCTAAACTATTCGAAAAATTATTATTGAAACGTTTGAAACCAATAATAGAAGAAAAAGGCCTTATTCCAAATCATCAATTTGGCTTTAGGGAGAAACATTCAACAATCGACCAGGTACATAGAATTACTAACATCATTGAAAAAACCCTCGAAAACAAGGAAGTCTGCGCCACCGTATTTTTAGATGTCGCGCAAGCTTTTGATAAAGTTTGGCATCAGGGTCTAATATTCAAGCTAAGACGCATGCTACCAGAATTTTCAGATATATTAGAGTCATATATCACGAATAGAATGTTCAGAATACGGCAAGAGGACGCATATTCTGAACTAAAAACAATAAAAGCTGGGGTACCACAAGGAAGTGTGCTAGGACCAATATTGTACTTGTTATACACTTGTGACATTCCAGAACTGGAAAACAACACCATTGCCACCTTTGCAGACGATACTGCAATTATGGCTACTGGTTCAAGCCACAGAGAAGCAGTAGAAAAAGTTCAACTAGCTGTGAACAAAGTCTATGACTGGACACAAAAATGGAAGATCAAACTGAATGAATCAAAATCAATTCATATTGACTTCACAAACAAACATCTGGACTATCACCCAATCTACATAAATGGCATGCAGGTGCCTTATGCTAATACAGCCAAATACCTTGGCATGACTCTCGACACCAAATTGCGGTGGAAAACTCACGTCAAAAAGAAAAGACAGGAACTCGACATACGTTATAAAAGTATGTATTGGTTACTTGGAAGGAAATCCTGTCTATCAATACATAATAAAATAACCATATACAAGCATATACTCATGCCAATTTGGACGTATGGTATCCAACTTTGGGGCTGTACTAAACCAAGCAACGTCAAAATTATTCAACAGTTTCAAAATAAAGTACTCAGGGATGCTGTGGATGCACCCTGGTACATAAGAAATGACGACCTTCACCGTGACCTTAAAATGGAGTTCGTCACCACCATCATCCAAAAACTTGCTGAAGCCCACGAACACAGACTACACCGACACGTGAACGTTGAGGCTATTCAGCTCCTAGACAACACAGACTTAGTGCGTAGGCTAAAAAGAACTAAACCTTTTGAACTAGTGTATAGTGTACAAAGTGAGTGAATAATAGGAACAGTGTTGTGCTATACCTATAACACATGAACATAGTGTTTTTATAAAAATAACAGACTCTAAGAAAGTGCTACGGACTTGTGTAAAAGTGCAAATGGACACTATTCTTAGTTTTAACATAATCTATGACATAGCAAATTAAGTTAGAGTTAAATTACTTATTAGTCTTTTAGGCTAGATCGTAATTAATTTATTAAGAATTCGGTTCTTAATAACAAGGGAAAAAAAAAAAAAAAAAAATACAGACGAATTGAGAACCTCCTCCTTTTTGGAAGTCGTTTAAAAACTCAACTATGCTTTGCCCGACCCGAGAATCTGACCCTGAGACTTCCTCCTCCTTTAAAAGGTTTTCCAAACAGACAAAATCTAACAAAACCGTAAGATACCACAAGATAGATTCTATTTCGATTTTCCCAGTTTCCTTTCAGTCTAAATTACTAAAACAAGGCAGGACTTAGTCGGAACAGCAAAGCCGGTAGTCGAAGAGTAAGCAGTTTTAAACACAGACCGCCTTATTACAAAAGGTAGTTAAACCTGGTTTAACTTAGACCTGGTTTATCTCGCATGCTGTCACTTTCTTTCGAATATTATTGAAGTGAGACGTCATGCGAGATAAACCAAGTCTAAGTTAAACCAGGTTTAACTACGTTTTGTAATAAGGCGGAGATTGTTTTAACTCTTTGTACTACATATTACTACTGGAAGCGACATTGATACAAAGTAATTTCTTTGTCTTATTTGCTTGCAGTTAGAATGTATGCGTTTTAGCACTAGCGTAGATATAAAAGATGTTATTTTAGTAGTAGTAAATAGGTAAGTGGTTTTCTTGAATTGAATCGTTTGCATGAATTTATAAAACAATGTTTTGAAATAAAATCAGGGATGCTGAGGATACAATTTTTGATCTGAAGATCTTCTTCAAGATCTTCAGATCAAAATATGTATTTAAAATTTATATAGATTACAAATAGATATAAAACAGACAAATTGTGTCTATCTATGTCCGTTACAGACTTTGATAACATACAACAAAAGTGCCCCAAAATCGGTTTCATTAGAAGGAAAATAATTCGAAAATGGTTTTCGGCCACTAAAACAATGCGTTAATCACATTCGGTCCAACTTTCCCATACAAACATTATCCCCAATTTTCTTTTCATAACGTGGATATACGCCTAGTAAAAAATAAATTTAAGGAAAATTGTACAAATACGTATAAAAACGGTACAAAAACACATGACATAAAAACCATTCAGCTCTCGTGTAAGTCGAGGTGTTATATGTTAAAAAATATGTTTTCATCACGTATCGCATTAAAAACGCCAACATAACATAAAACTAAGTACCTTGTTTACTGTTTCACAAAACAGAAGATAATTGTGTAAACAGAAAACTTAACTGGGATTTCCTTTGAGAAAAGAAAATATTTTTTTGATAAATAATTATGGTGTTGTTTTGAGTAATCCTCTTATACGATAAGAAAAGTACTTCTTCGGTACAAATATTTTTCAATTTTATCCGTAACAATATGAATAAAGAATGTACTAACACTTCGATTGCGACTTCATCCGTAGAAACTAGGTTAATTTGAAAGATTTAAATATAATTGATGTAGCCACGAATAGTATGTTTCTCTAGCAGTGAAAACATTTTTAAAATTGAATAAATTAGTTCCGAAGATTACCTCCGACATACAAACAAACAGAATTTACCTTTATACACATGCCAGAGATTGAGATTGATATGGATCACGCAGATTTTCCCAATAATGGATTTTCATCTAATTTTTCATTCGCTCGGGGTTGAATTTTCCAAAACCTTTTCTTAGAGAATGCCTACGGCATTGTTGCTATTTGTAAAGTTACTTGTATCTGTTTTGAGAGCATGTACCATTTTTCTTCTACTAGGTACTGTCACAAACACTAATTATTGTAACACTTCGCAAGATTAAAGAGCAATTTTCTTGTAAAATAACGATTGTTCCTCTAAAATAAGTCCTATTTCGTAATTGTATGACTTTCAAAATACCATGTGCGGGAAAATTTAATCAATATAGTAGGCTAAACTCACTTTGAATTTCTATGGAACCAATAGGGGATCGGACTGAGTCAAAAAAATATGATTCTGTTTAGTACGGACTAAACAGAATCATATTTTTTTGACTCAGTTAGATTATCTAAAAATATAGGATACGTGTTTTTTGTTTTAATGAATTAATAAAAATTGACGAAGATAAAAAGCGTCGTGACGTCACTTGTGGGTAAAAAATGTACTGACATGTAACGTTTTCGAGGAGTTCACGAGTTTTCGAAGCACTGTATCGTCTTCATTTTTTGATAATGTAAAAAAAGAAAAAATAGGTGTTCAATATTTTTTGGAAATCTATCTGACGGACTAATTAGTTTTTTTTTGTCCGATCCCCTATTGGAAAGCACGATATGTTTTCCGATTGGTCCCATAAAAAGTCATTTTTACCTACTATATAGATTAACGTGGACATTTCGTACTCGTGCGTCTACAATATTATAATCCACGATGACAAGAAACCATTCAGAAACCAAACTAATTCCCATTCGCCCCTATCTCGAAGCTATTTGCATGAAACTTCCATACACAAAACTTTAGTTCTATGGTACATGTGTACCTACTTCTAACGGTCGTGGTTAGGCCCGGAGTCCGAGGTTTTTGTTCACGTTTTGCTTGAGTTAATGCTGAGTTAGAAATTCATTGTTGAGCTCCCTGAGTTTTTATGCTGGCGTAGTAAATAAAGCAGGATGTGTCAGTCTGTTGTTAATCTTGTGTCAGATTGAAGTTATTTAGCATCAGTTTCATTAAATTTACTAGCCTGCTGTAAAATTTTGTGACATGATAATTATGAAAAAAACACCCAAAATTATGATTGATAAGCCTACATGACAAGGCAAAATTTGCATACCTCAAATTAAATTATTGTTTAATTTTTATAATTCTGTCTTAAACTTGTGACCGGTTGATGGCAATAAACGCGTTCCCTGTTACATGGGACTTCAAAATGACTGGTAAAATTCGGGTGTACTACTGTGTACACCTCTGCCAATCCTTTTACGGATTACAGGCGTGATGTTTGTGAAATTGCAACCCAAAAATGGCCAAACACAAGAAAAGTAACTAGTGAATAACGCTAAACAATTTAACTCCTAAATTCTTAATTAACTATGTGTGGAAAGGTGACATTTAACACGTCACAACTCAATGTCCTACACACAGTTTAAGTATTTCTCTACGTAGGTAGGTAGGACATTGCCGCGGTCAGGCCGAGGGACAAAGGTTTTTGTGTCAGACCCCGACAGTTTACTGGAATGAATCCTGATTATATTGTTGAGTTTCAGGGAATTTATTATTCTATTTTGAGGACAGAGGATAGAACTAGGACGAAATTTTGAGGACGTTCTTGTCCGACATCTTTCATTTTCATTTTGTGAAAACGTCGATAACGACACCCATGACCATTTATTTTAGAAAAAACACATCACCCTTCTTTTGAGCTTCGCCGCAATCTGGTAAAAGATTAGGGTTTCCAAGCAAAAAAGAATATGGTTTCAACAACAAAATCCGATTAAAAAGGGAAGTATTTTTTATAACAATAACACGCTGACGAAGGTCCCGGTCTAGACGTAGTTGAATCTAAATAAATATTTAAAGTAGTTGAATTTACCAAATTAAATTATAGATAGCCAGTAACAATACATCTTCTTTAACCATTGTCAAGACATAACAAACCTTTATAAAATGAACTCCTTTTACCAGTAAGACAGTAACTAAACTGCTCAACACAGTACGCGCGTACTACACGTCTCACTAAACATCGTTCATTTATCTTAGCGCTCGCTTTTTTCGCTCTTTCCGCTCAAAAAACAACTAGGTACGGTCGAACAAGGTAATATTATAGCCAGATAGCTTGCATTTAATTTTATGATTACACACATACATTTAGAGACTGATGTCAAACAATAAAGCGTTTGACATCAGTCGCTTAAAGCCAAAGGCTTAATAAAACAAAATTGCAATCAATATTTTCAGTGTACTAGAATAGGGGATCGGACTGACTCAAAAAATATGATTCTGTTTAGTCCTGACGGATTAAAAAAAAAGTTAAAATACAATTTTTTTTTAAATAAATATTGACTGATGTGAAACGATAAGCGTTTGACATCAGTCGCTTAAAGCCAAAGGCTTAATAAAACAAAATTGCAATCAATATTTTCAGTGTACTAGAATAGGGGATCGGACTGACTCAAAAATATGATTCTGTTTAGTACCAAGAGACAAAAAAAAAGTTAAATTTAATAAATAAAATAAAATTAAAAAAAATAAGATAAAACGCGTCAAAGATCATGACTGGGGGCTAGTGACGTCACTTGTAGGTAAAAAATGTACCGACATATTATTATGTGACGTCGCACGAGTTTTCAAAGCACTGTATCGTCTTCATTTTTGTTTACGTGAGAAAAGAAAAAATATGTGTTCAATATTTTTTGAAAATCTATCTGACGGACAAATATTTTTTTTGTCCAATCTCCTATTATAAAGATTTCCGCCTGTATACTTATTAGCTTGTTCGACTGTACCTACCTACTTAGTTCGGTTAGTTCGCTTAGAATAGGAAGTGGTAGTTCTGTAAAAATAGCGACTGGCCAAGATTTTTCTGTTGGGTATGATAATACTGTTTCAAGCGCTTATGTAAATACTTGGAATGCTGTAGAAAATTGCAGTTTTCTTTATGGCTTTTAACAAAAAAAAAAACACTGAACTGGAGACTTTATAATTTTGACTTTATGCTTTATTTTTTTTTATTAGTCTTACCAACCGGTACCGGGCCCGCGTAGAGGATAATAGCCCAGTCCCTTTTTTTTTTTGTTGGGTGAAAAATCATCAAATGACCCCCCCGCTCTTGGGCAGAGCGAAGGGGAGTGTCAGACGTCTACTGACTAAAAACCAAACCCATGTTCCTTCTTTGCCCTTGTGCCGAGGCCACGTCATCTCTTTCGATAATCCGCAGCCCCGACGGGCGTCGGCCCTTGCGGGCCCCTCCTTGCTGACATCTCTTTGAGGCGCGCGTGGAACACGAACGCGCCGCCGACACGGTCTGTTGCCGTCATGACAACGGCCGGACGGCGAGCTAGCCCATTACTCACCGTCCACAGGCCGGAAGCCATCACGTGGCCCCCGACGCCCGGAGCGCCTTCCGCGGCATAGCCACTGGGCTGGCAGCAGTGTGAACATATTATAGGACTAGCTTTTGCCAGCGGCTTCGCCCGCGTGAAAATGACGATTTTCCATACAAACTTTCATCCCCTATTTAACTCCCTTAGGGGTTGAATTTCGAAAAATCCTTCCTTATTCCTTGTCTACATTATAAAGGGAACCTCTGTGCAAAATTTCAGCATTCTAGGTCCAACGGTTTGGGCTGGGCGTTGATGAGTCAGTCAGTCAGTCAGTCAGGACTTCTCTTTTATTTATATAGATAAAGATAAAGTTAAAGATCATTTTATACATGCAAGTTAGGCTGATTAAGATTATGCTATGCTTATGCTACCCTACTTCTCCGCTACCTGTTCTTTACTGATTGATTTCGTTGCGGGATCAAAGACAGTTAAAATCGTTTCTCTGGGACTTCGCGGGTTTCATTGTCTCGGCGCTTTTCTTGTGGTCACCACCCTTGATTCTGGCTTACAGGAGTTACAGTGGTATAAGAAGAGTAATGGGCTAGTCCCATTAAAAAAAAAAACGTTTATGCTAAGCTTATTAAAACTTTACTGCTGTTTAGTAACCATTTTGTCCGGCATTTTTACTTTGTTTCCAATAAACTTTACTAAATGATTTCCCATTCGGTGCGCGCCCATATCGATAGAAAAGAACCCCCATACACAAGGATAACTATTTTTTCAAATTGTTCTGTCTATTTGCACATCGAATAGAACAAATAGAGCTGTTTTGTCTGTCTGTTTATTCAAGCATTGCGACGAACGGAACTTTTTATGTTATTTTTATTTTCAGTTTAAAGTTTAGAGAGCAATTTAAAAAGTGTCAATCGTGGGATTGCGTGTTAAAAATCGTTTTTTTTTTGTTTTGAAATAAATTGATCTTTTAAAACATCATGTAGCTGACCTAGTGAAGGTTGCAGGGACCTGCTGGATGCGAGACGCACGGGACCGGGCAGTGTGGCGACACCTGGGGAGGCCTATGTCCAGCAATGTGACTTCTCTTGGCTGATGATGACTATGATGATGCACATTCTAAGCGGTTGGGTTACAGGTTACCTCTCTTTATGAGTAAGTGGGCCATAATCCAGCACACAGGTCATTATGTATTATGTTCAAGTATATTTTTTTTTTATTAGCCTGCACTGTCCCACTGCTGGGCAAAGGCCTCCCCCAATTCCTTCCAAGAGCTCTGTTTCTGTGCCACCTCGAACCAGCCCTAATTGTACGCGTCTCGATCGTCACACCACCTCTTTCAAGTATTTATGCTCTAAAAATTCTAAAATTAGAAAAAATCTCATACGAGTACTAGTGGGTTACATGCAATTTTTTTTAAAGCCTTCTCCCAACTCAAACTCAAATCATTTATTTCAATTAAGCCATTACAGGCACTTTTGAATGGCAGACGGACGGAAGAAGAACGAAACTACGAGTGCAATGCGTCATTCCGAAAGCCACCACGCCGAACCACACGCCACCGAATGCCCGCAACAACGACGAACACTGCGCGCACGAAAGCACGCAGCGACGCACACCGCAACAACGAATGCACAAGACATTAGACAACTTCGGCTTGGTTTCCACTCGTTCACTTACATGCAGCTGAATACCAGTATTTTACATGGAGCGGCTGTCTATCAGTACTCCACAACCTTGTTAGTACTCCTTAGTCCACTCTCGGCCCCTCGCCCCCTAAACATAGTCCACACTCGACCCCCAGGGGGTGAATTCGAATTTTCATACAAAGGACAGGGATACCAGTACCTCGTCCCTCGTCGTATTACGGTGCACTTTCGATGTCATACTTTAGAGCCACTTTCTACATATTATTATAACGACAAATATCTACGAATGACAGCCAGAACTAAAGGCTTAACGTGCTTTCCGAGGCACAGAGGACACTCGATATAAAACTAGTGGTCACCCATCAAAGGACCAACCTAGGTAAGCGCGGCTTAACCTATCGACCCGAGTGGATGTTATTATTTAGCCACGACCTCTTCCAACTTTTCCTCATCAAACTTCTAAAATTATTTTACAAAATAGGTAATACAATTAGGTCCGTTTTAGAGCAGACTCGCTGTGGCCTGGTGTTTAAATAACAATTCCGGTCCTTTATCCGACAACATGTGGGATATTACAAGCATAGGTCCCGCAAATGGCCTCGGGCGACTAACATCAAGTTATTATAAGAACAACAAAATTACATCACACCTATAAGTAATCCCCGGAAGGAACATGGGTTCGGTTTTTAGTCAGTAGAAGTCTGACACTCCCCTTCGCTCTGCCCAAGAGCGGGGGGTCATTTGATGATTTTCCACCCACCAAAAAAAAAAAAAAAGTATTAGGCAGAGGAGTACCTAAATAGTACACTCACATTTTGTTAATGATGTTTAAGTAATGAGGAGCTGCTACTATCCAATCCCTGATGGAAAAAACTGGCCAAGTGCAAGTCGGGCTTGCACATGAAGGGTTCCGTAGCATGAATTCATAAAGGTTTTCCTGTAATCTATACATGTTGAACTAATTTCTGTATTTTTTTCAGAATTTTAGGCTCAGTAGTTTCGGAGATAAGGGAGGGGAATGGTCGGACAGACAGACACACGAGTGATCGTGTAAGGGTTCCATTTTTTCTTTTGAGGTACGGAACCTTTAAAACCCAAAAACACTGACAGACCTGCTAATCCAATCCAGGACCTCATGCTCAGTACAAACGACTCTTTCATTACATAAAATCATGCCTGGTATTCCCCGAAGGTCTAGGCAGAGGTGTGTATAATAGTACTCACACATTTTGCAAGCTATGTTTATGTCCTATGTAATAGGGTGCGGTAGGGGCCTATTGTCATCAACTGGGCAAAAAACGAGACACCGTAGCTGATACTAACAAATCCCTGATGGAGAAAACCTAATAACACTTTGCCTGACCTGCGAATCGAATCCAGAAACTCATGTTCAGCACTAAAGACAAAAAAAACTTTCCTCTTTTAAACAAAGGCTAAAATCACCAATCTGATAGAAACACAGTAAACACAAAACAAAACCAGATCCGTATTAAACAAAACTGCCGATTCCAGCCTTACAACAATAATAATATCTCGTCCAAACAAAAACTCATTTAAATGTAAAAACTTGGGATCCTAATTTGGAAATCATGTCGTCACGAGATTATCTTGGATTTTCCACTCTTTAGGCGTTGCCGGCTGTATTTATAAGAGGATTACTGTTGTGATCCTCGTACTGGTGACAAAAGAGATGTCTGTGCAGGTTGCTATTATGCCTTTATTTTACACTGAGTAAATGTGTCTGAGTACATAATAATATGTTGGATCCGGTCATTGCAAGCAAGTCAGTGATCAAGCCAGGGACTTCGTCGGGCTTCATTGTCTCAGCGCTTTTCTTGTGGTCGCCACTGTTGATTCTGGCTTACAGGATTTACAGTGGTTCGGGAATAGTGTGGCGGGTTTGTCCCAATCAAAAAAAAAAGTCAGTGATCACATCACGCGACCTACTTACAAGTCAACTCACACCTATAGCGCGTTTCTACAAAGTCGCGGTGTTTTGGGCTCTCACGAAGGGTCTGATCGCAGCCAAGTTGATAAGAGCCGGAACTGTAAACGATTCATTGGAGCCCAGTGTTGTTGTGTTAAATTATAATTGCTAGTAATTTTTTGTTGAATCGCACCCAGTGTGTTTTCATTGCACGAAACTTATTTTCTGCCCACATGATGTACGAATGGAATAAATCCTGATGATCTAACGTATATCTTTATAACTTACGCCTTTTTCCTTTTTGAGTCACAGTTTACAAAACGCCACCTGCTATTAACCTTACTCCTTATATACTCCTTTTGACTCATCCACGTTCATCGAACTGGTCAAACACGCCGCACGAGTACTACATAGTTACGCCCCTGACCTTTCTGAAGGACCTAACCACTATGGTCAGTTTATATCCTTCTAGACCGTCCCCTGCCAATGTAACCACTTACATCAGCCTTGTAAATACCTTTTGTTAGTCGCTTTTCACTCATCCTTTCCGCGTGACCAAACCATCTAATTAATAGTTTATTTATTAAAATCACCTTACAACTGTCATTACAGGTGTATACCTGATGCGATCGCGCAGCGAATGTAAATTTAATGTTATTTCTCTAGAATTCATGCTTGTGAAAAATGCCTAAAGAGGTTGCCATAACGGGGCCCTCTTAATTTCAGAAGCGTTCATCTATGAAAGTATGCACAAAATACTGGAAAACTGCGAGTCGGACTCGCACATAAAAGGCCACTCAACCGCCTAATCGAATACAAACTAGTCGGGGTCAACAGTCAATATGAGCGACAAAATATTACGGACGTTTCACGATAAAAATACGCTTAAAGCTACTTAATAAGAAAGTAGCATCAAACAATAATAGATGATAAAATACCCTTGACGAAGCCAAAATGGACTTGTTCTACTCAACATTGTGATCATTTTTGTTCGTTCTGCATACCTGGATGCTATAACTCTAGTTTATATATCTCAACGCCTACTGTAGTATTCAATGCATCCATCAACACATTGTTTTGAGCATGTTACATTGAGTCCTACTGTTAAATGTGATTTATCATCCAAAAAACAGTCGTTTCCTCTCCATAAATTTGCGTACAGTAAATTTTATTCCGCAGGAACTTTACTCGCAACCGCGTGCGTGTGTATGACCAGATATATGAATGTGGACGAGGCAAAAGAAGTTTGTAAGGATCGGAGCAGGTGGCGTTCTGTAGTTTCTGCCTACCCCCATGGGAAAAGGGTGTGAGTTTTTGAATGTTTGTGTAGCTTTAATTTGAAGTACAGAATGCTTGGTTGGCGGTTTCGTGAAGGGTTTGTTCCGTCATCTTCCTGCCCTTGTCCTTGTCTTTCTATTTTAAACGGAGAATTTTGGACTGTATTTTGTTACTCCGAAGTTCGAAATGCCGAAGTACGGTATACAGAAAGTTTGTGAGTCCGAATTACGTTAGTCAGAATGTACTTCGTAGTAGCAAACTTTCGGAGTAACGTACATCGGAGTAACGAACATTCTGAATACCGTACTTCGTCATAGCGTACATTCTGACTAACGTAATTCGGACTCACAAACTTTCTGTATACCGTACTTCGGCATTTCGAACTTCGGAGTAACGAAATACAGTCAGAATTTTGAGGTTGACGTAACTGAATTTTGTGAATATTTCATTTGAATTTAATATTTGGGGTCAGCGCAACACGTTTTCTTCTTCCATTCTCCTCTGTTAGTCGTCATTAACTCCTTCATCATCAGCTTATAATGTTCCCACTGCAGGGACTCAGGCCTCCTCTCTAGGAGAGGGATGGGCTATAATCCACCACGCGGGCCCAGTGCGGATTGGCAGATGTCACATGTCTTCGAATTTTTTGGTTCTAAGATATGCCGGTTTCCTCACGATGTTTTCCTTCACCGTTTTGAGAGCAGCGGTGATAAAATAAATTACACAAAGTAATGCGCCTGCCTGGGTTCGAACCCACGACCTACTGTTCGTAAGTCGGGGCCGACACCACTGGGCCACCGCTGCTCCATTAACTCCTTAATCCTTCATAATTATCATTCCTCACACAATTCATCCATCTTTTCTTTGGCCTTCTTCTCCCTTTCCATCCATCAGGTTAAAGGGATTGTTTACAACAATAGTAAAGAATCTCGTATAGAGAAAACATATCGTACCAAAATTCATTCCTCAATCTATCACAGTATCGTGTCGATTTACAAATGGTTTCAGCTGCTTCGTCTGTGAGCTAACGACGTCATAAGTTGTTTGTTTGCTATTCTGATCGTTGAATCCTGTTTTGTGTAACGGAACATGGTTTCACGTTCCCCTGTTTTGTGTGTGAGCGACAATGGGGGGGGGAGTATTAATCCAACACTAAAGCCCAACGGCTTTAGTGTTGGATTAATACTATACAATACGTCATATTAGGAAAAATCGGCATCTACTCTGCCCTTTTTTATCTATATTCGGCTTCCAGACAAACTAGATGCAGTTGAATACCAGTATTTTACATGAACTGACTGCCTATTTGACTTCCACACCCTAGTTAGTACCGGGTACTACGATACCACCTGATAAGGCTGTTGGTCAGACTATTCACCACTGACTACTTGTAACGACAGTCAAAGAAAACGTATATACAATTAACACCCGGGACCAAAAGCTTTTAAACGTGCCTGTAAATGGTTACTTTGGATTTGAGTTTTACAACAATTGGTCACAACATCGTAAAGAAGCCGGCATGTTCTAGAACGAAAGATTTAAAAATTTGTGACATCTACCAATCCGCACTGGGCCTTTTTTTTTTTGATGGGTGGAAAATCATCAAATGACGCCCCCCCCCCCGCTATTGGGCAGAGCGAAGGGGAGTGTCAGACTTCTACTGACTAAAAACCGAACCCATGTTCCTTCTTTGCCCTTGCGCCGAGGCCACGTCATCTTGTTCTAAAATCCGCGGCCCCGGCGGGAAAATGAGGGGACGGCGCGTACGCAGTCCCCACTATCAAAAATTACGCATCCGAGTTATCCACATTAGGGATAATCGCAAGGGTCAACCTAACCGCAGTGCAATGGAAAGGCCTCGCCCTGGGGGAACCGCCTATTTGATCACGGTTTCCCCTATTATATCCGCACTGGGCCTGCGTGGTAGATTATAGCCCATTCCCTCTCAAAGAGTCGAGGCCTGTGTCCCAGCAGTGGGAACATTAACAGGCTGATGATGATGATGATGACATTTGGTTTTAATCAACATCTACGTGTCAGCTTAGTTCTTAAGGGTGTCTTTAAGTGAGTGACCTCACTTAGAAATACCCTATTGAGACCTCATCTATTTTTGGCCCTATTTACAGTTTGAACCCTAGATAAATCGAGTCACTGAACAAATTAAATAGTACAGACTTCTCCAAAGATTTGTTTCCACTTAAATTAGTTGGTTTATTAGCACTTAAGCATTTCGAAAGTGTAATAATCCTAAAAGTTATTTCAACATTATTAATGTCCCTAAAGCTTTTGTTGGGAACATTCGAGAAATTTTGTATGGAATGCCAAAAGCAGTATGCTTTTATAATATAGACGGCT
Organism: Diarsia dahlii; assembly: GCA_949775195.1. Classification (NCBI taxonomy): domain Eukaryota; kingdom Metazoa; phylum Arthropoda; class Insecta; order Lepidoptera; family Noctuidae; genus Diarsia; species Diarsia dahlii. The sequence goes on along the minus strand of OX459210.1, from coordinate 3,294,665 downwards.
ATTACGAAATTTGACAAGACGTGTCTTTCTATTTTAAACGGAGAATTTTGAGGTTGACGTAACTGAATTTTGTGAATATTTCATTTGAATTTAATGTTGCCTCGAGGGAGGCATCTGGCCCTGAAGCCCTGAAATACAGAAAACCTTTTGGGAATAATTAAGTGATAAACGATTGAATAGTGAGGATTTACTCTAGAAAGCGTCTTCAAATTAGGGGAGTGAAGAATCTCTGCAGTAGTAAGGTAAGAAATACTTAGGTATAAATAAATAGTGGAAGTTTAAATGTGCACCAATTACAGCAAAAATTAAAGGAAAGGGAATCTACTGTTTTGGTATGGACATGTTATAAGGAGGGACGAATCGCATGTGACTTAAGGTTGAACAAGCCAGTCATTCTTCCATACAAACTTATGAAGGTGATTACTCCTCTGTTTGACGGTGTAGGTTCAAAATTAAAAATTGTATCTACTGGTCTTATCATTATCTAGGTCTGTATGGAAGCAGAATTGGAAAAAAAATATTGATTTTGAAGTTATGAACGTCAAAACTTTCATATTTTAGCACTGATTTTAACTCATCTTTGGGCGTAAATAAGTAACGTATATAGTATGAAAAAGAAAAAAGTGAAACCATACGGACATAGATTAGTTATTAAAAAATTTAAATAATTTGATTTTGAACAGATACATTCAATAGATTTTTCATGAAACCAAATATACCAAAGGTCTGCATAGAAAATTTCGCGCGCCCGTTTTAGTTGTGTCTCTTTCGCTCTATGCATTTCGCTCGTGATGTCGGATGAAATAGCATGCATTTTAGCCCCGCCCACCAACTAGTTCGTGCCGTTGGCTTGTTTACCCTTAAAGAGTGATACATTTAAATGTCGATGGATGGAGAGAGAGAGGAAGACCAAGAAATCGAGGGATGGATTGTGCGAAAAGTAATGTGAAAGAAAAAAGAGTAAATGATAGCGTGATGGTTGGCAGAAGACAATGAAAGAAAAAAACTTGATGAGCAGACTCTGCCAACTGTCATGGGACGAGGGCTGGACTTAGATGATGATGATGAAGAATCTCTATAGTGGCTCGCTAACCATACCACTATTGGTTTTTTAAAGGATATCTGGCACACGCTCATCATTTTTGCATAGTAGTAGCCGGCTTATGGCAGTAGACTCATCCCCTATTACATGAGACTTAAAACAAACTGGCGGAATTTGGATACACCTCTGCCCAACACCTGTCAAAAATGACAGGCGAGATGTTATGTTTTACAAATTAATTAATACAAAAAAACCCTAGTAATTACTCCTAAAGGAAATCAACAAAAGATACAATCTTCGATACCTTACCGCGCCACTAAGGACCAATTTCGCGTCTAAATAAAAGGGAGAATGTTATTGAAAGACAAAACTACGCCCATACAACCACGAATTCAATACTTTAGGTGCGTCGAATCCAATATGTGTCTAAGACTTTCCATTATTCATCTCACTACTACATATGTACCGTTGGGGTTGTAATAAAATTGCGACCTGAAATTTATATAAAACTGAGGTACGGGTACAGTACAAAGTGCAGTGTTTCAACTAGGAACACGTCATGTTCAGAATCAGAGTATATACTCACACATGCACTAAATCATCTGCTAAGCCTTTACGTAACTATGTTAGGATCGGCTTCCAGTCTAACCGGATGCAGCTTAGTGCACTGAGCGACGGCCTATCAGACCCCCACAACCCATTTCGGCAATACGATATCCATTGGTAAGCCTGGTTGACAGACTTTGAGGCCACTGACCACCTGTAACGACTGACAAAGATCTACAATAATGATGTAATTTGTGGAGATGAATAAATGTTTTTTATTTATTTATTTACAAATGACAGCAGCAAGGACATACACCTTAACGTGCTTCCCGAGGTACGGAGGCAACTATGTGCATAATACTAATTTTTGGATTCCTTTTGTCCTCATAAAGGACCAATTCAAGCTCAAATCTGGTCCACACATTCGCACGAAGTATTTGCTAAATCTTTTATTAAGCGTACGGCGAAGGAGTGGGACTCCCTGCTTGCGTCGGATTTCCCCATTTCATATATTTCTGGGTAAGTTCGTTCCATCGTCGACCTCATCTCTGCCCTCAGGTCAAAATTGCACTTCGTATAAAATCACTTCCATATAAAAAAAAAAATGAGATTCATAAGTTTACTTTTTTATATTTTTGTTTTATTGTTAATTACTACTATTTTATTTCTGTCCTGTGCAAAACAAAGTAATACATTTGTTTCTTTCTCGCAAACATTTAATTCCACAATAAGGGCCCCGTTGGTTTACTGGTAAACTTTCTACTATCGTGTGGGTGCTAGGTGGAGCAAGGACGCGTGTTGAAAGTTGATGGGCAAAGTTGAAAGAGTGTTGTTTTATGCAAACGTTGATAGAGGTCATTTTGGTGTGTAAGAGTTTTACAAGGCCCTTGTCCCTTTGTGATAACTAACGCGGAGATTAATGAGGTTTATAATTTTTAGTACTCTGTGTTGTGAAGGACAGACGGCTAGTCACTCTTTGTAAAATAATTTAGCTGTATTCAGTTAAATCGAGCAGCGGTGGCCCAGTGGTGGCGGCCCCGACTTACGAACAGTAGGTCGTGGGTTCGAACCCAGGCAGGCACATTACTTTGTGTAATTTATTTCATCACCGCTGCTCTCAAAACGGTGAAGGAAAACATCGTGAGGAAACCGGCATGTCTTAGAACCAAAAAATTCGAAGACATGTGACATCTACCAATCCGCACTGGGCCCGCGTGGTAGATTATAGCCCATCCCTCTCAAAAAGAGAGGAGGCCTGTGTCCCAGCAGTGGGAACATTAATAGGCTGTTGATGATGATGATGATGATTCAGTTAAACTAAAAACCAACCTCAGTTTAAAGGTATCTGGGAATAGACCAGGTAGATAATATTGATGACCATATTTTTTTTCGAAAACTAAGGTTAGGACTCCAGAGACAGGAAGCTCCATAAATGCGGGCCGTATCGAGGAGTACTGCCTTCTGAATCAGACTCTACCGCCAACCACCATATTATATCCAACCACGTCCTAAGAAGAGTCTCGTAAGATGTTTGTCCAGGCTCTATAAAAGCTATAACCGATATGATGACTTACAGTTACGGTTAAGTGGTTTCAAACTCTAAGCTTTTATTTCAATTAGACATTTTTGAATGTCGGAAAAACAAAGAAAGCGAATCTACAGTCACAAGTCACAATAACTTGTGAAAGTATTATAGTTGCCCATTCCAAAGCGTCGATCTGTATCGAGAGGAATGAGCTAGAAACTCCACGGACACAATTAATAGTCGAGTTCACATTCCACATGTGTGTTCATTTGTCCTCGTGTGCCAAATTGACATATATTTTATTTGTTTCTCCTTAGGCTGATCATTATTCATCATTTCAGCTGAAAGATGTCCACTGCTGGACAACCTTCACCAGGTCATCGGTCCACCCTAGTGGGAGGCCTTCCAACGCAACGTCTTCCGGTTCATTATTATGCCCGTGAAACCGGGCACAAGGCTCGTAAGAATCCGTTTTTGTGAAAACGTCGTATTATTATGTCAAGACGAGCCTTTTGCAAAGACAGACAAAGTAAACAAAATCCTTACTTTACAACACAAAATGTCCTTTGTAATCATTTTAATCTGTATCTTTGTGTACTGAGAGACATTAACTAAAAAAAAGAAGATTGAAATAGAGAGATGATTTAGGAAAGGATGGAATAAAGCAACTGGATCAAATATCTACAGGGTTATTTCGTAACACACTTACAACTCCCGGATGACAGCGATGCGGAGGAGTACTTTGTCGTCTAAGCGTCCTACTATTAATTGTCGTCGTTGTATACATAGTACATATAAGTAGGTACTTACTTTTAGTCTTATTTTTTATTTTAGATCTATTTGTAGTTTGTATCTATATAATTTACATAGAAATCACTAACATACATAATTACATTTACAAGTTCAATGCTTTTGATTTTGCAAGAAAACTTTTATCTGCAGTTTCGCCCACATAGTATACAGGCGTAGAAGTGATTATTGCACGAAACGGAATACTGTGGCAATAAAGTCTAAGCTCAAACTGCTAACCCTAGTCTTCCTGGGTGCCAAACTTCATCGAAGTCAGTTGAACACACTAACACACACGTTTGAACTTGTATAATATTAGTTCATCCTTCTGAAAACATTAATTCCTTTTAATTTAATTAACGTTTAATGCAATATAAAAAGTAAGGTCTAATCTATCCATTCACTCGCAAGTTATTTAGAGTCTTTGGTCAACTGGACGTACTCGAAATGGACCCACGGGTCCAGTCGACTAGGAGCCGTCTTACATTTCGGCATTTCGCTAATAAATAATGTATTCTATTAATACAGAAGAATTAAAGAACATTGAGGTTATTTTTTTTTACCTTAATCACATTCAATTTGGTAGAGAATGTGGCATTAAGTCCGCCAGTGTACCACTATTGTACATACATAAAGTTTAAATAAAAATAGAAAATTAACGTAAATAATTATATTAATATCTATAGTCTAGATTCAATAGAATTAAAAAATATAAAAGTGCCAAATCAGTTCTCCGTGAGTTTTTGCCTAAACATGCATCAAGAGAATGATGAAAGTTAAATAAGTTTCTATAATTTTACTTTATGATTATAAATAATTGTAGAAGAGAAAAGGGATTATTTTTAACAAGTAATTATTATTTCAAGCTAAGAACGAAAAACATACAATTTCAAAGAGCAAACCTTGCAATTTCACATTTTTCTTATTGTAATAAAATTATATTATTGTTAGTTAGTCCTAGTTATTTCAGCCAGGCTTATCCAGGTTACCTTTGTCTAGTTTTCTGTTGGCTTCCAGTTCGGAGAAAGTAGTAATCTTTGACTCAAACAAAGTCCAGAAATCTACGGTAGGTTTAATTTTCTAACTAAGCAACTGACTCAAAGCAGATATTTGTCTAAAAATATTAAAAAGGAATAATAACGACAGCAATTCAGAGAAACTACTTTAGCTAGTAGGACAAGTGAAATAAGGTCAATAATATGGTGAAAATAATAAGGAGGAATAAAAGAGTCATAAACGTAGACGACGGAAAAGAAGACGTCCAATAACTTGGATACGAACAATAAATAATGACGTGGTAGTGGGTATCTTAACTTACAGTTAGATTCGGAACTTTTAATGCCCACTGCATTAAAAGTTCTCTTTCACAAAAATAAATCTAAAAACATACGCTCTGACTACAATAAACTATATAATTTAGCATAATTTTTCTGACTAACTTATTTATTTAACCCGAAAACTATTTTGATTAACATTTTGTCTCTAGTTTCAAATAGCGGTAAACCGGTACAATTTTCAAGGAGTCACTTACACTTCTAGATAAGAATAGACTCTTTTAAAATTACCTTCATTTAGATGTTTATGGGACAAACCCGCCACACTATTCCCAAACCACTGTAACTCCTGTAAGCCAGAATCGACAGTGGCGACCACAAGAAAAGCGCCGAGACAATGAAGCCCGACTAAGTCCTAGAGAAACGATTTAACTGTCTTGGATCCCGCAACGAAATTAATCGGAAAAGAATAGCGGAGGAGTAGGAAAAAAATATAGATTATGACCTATTGTCTCACAAAGAAGTGGAACGATTCCTAAAACTTTAACCTTAAATGCCTAATTAAGCTACATTGTTTTATAAACAAAATGCTACTGAACTACAGACAACAAGTAAGAGAAAGCCGATAAAGGTCTTTCGCCCGTTTACTTCGAATCCAAGATGGCTGCCGCTTTTGTAAACAGCTGTTTTGATCGGAATATCAAATGCATAGCCTGGAGGTCTAGACATCGATGCAATTGGAAACTGATTCAGCCTGGGGTGCTTTAAAATTGAAGCTGCTTAGTTGATGTGCTTAATGGATATCTAAAGTATAGTAGTGTAAGAGAATGCTCGCGTTACGTCACTATACTCGCCTCGCCTATAAAAACCAGGCGCTGCGAGTAAAACGTCCCTTTGCTGCTCGACGCTTGGACTGGACGGACGTTAGATTCATAAGTCAATTGTAATGTTACGTAAGCCATTTTGAGTTTAGTTTGTCGTAAAAATCATAAAGTGAGTTTGTGTTTTGTTGTGTTAATTTTAAGACTTACTGGACTGTAAGTAAATTGTGCTGGTTGTAATTTGAGTCAATTATAAAGTAAAAATGGTTTTTTTGTTGTTAATTGTTTTTTTTAAATAAATTTCCACTTCTGAAACTTATATCAGAAGTGGGATAAAGGACTTTTTAGGCCCACTTAGACGAAGTCTCGTAGCTGAAAATTGTTTTGAACAGAAAAGCCGTTCTTTTACTTTTAAATTTTATTTTGCAACTACTCACTTTATTATTTTTCTTTTTATTCGATTGTCTGACCTGTTTTAGTTGTTTGTCTGATTTAATCCCGATTTTCTTGTGATAATGGGGCGCGAAAAGCCGCATACTCGCGACAAACGGTCACGTACTCGGGATTAAGTCACGGGTGCGCAAACGACGTCGATCCCGTGGGTCATTGATCGCAATAGTGGTAGATCGTACCGCGATTCGAGTAGTAGTCGTCGTACTCCATGAGATGGCTTGCATAATCGAGATTGGCATGATTTTATAGTCCCGAAAGGCACCAATCGTGTAGTAGGGATAGGCGCGATACGCGTAGGTCGTTCGCGTAGCGACATTGCAGCATTGGCAATAGAAAACGCACACGTACTCCTTCACCGCCGGTTCAAACGAGTTCTACCTAGAAGAATAGTGGGTTTACTTTCGTCCCTGATACAAGTAAGGTCGAACCATTGTTATAATTCGTTGGTCTTGTGGTCGCAAGCGCGACTGCTGAGCATGAAGGTTCTGGGTTCGATTCCCGGGTCGGGCAAAGTTTTATTGTCTGGATTTATGCTTTTGGTTGGTGGCAATAGGCTCGCCCCTATTACATAGGAGTTAACATAACTGGCGAAATGTGGGTATACTGGGTACCTCTGCCTTACCCTTTGGGGATTGCAGGCGTGATGTTATGTTGTGTGTGTGTGTTTATTAAGTCACTGGGGCAATTGGCAATGCCTCGGACGCATTGGTGGTTGTTTACATGGTGGTGCTAAGACGATTGATTGACCAACAACAGTACGTGGACTAATTTAAAACCCGAATTTTGGTCATTGTGTCTGCGTGAAGTTGATATGGCCACTGTGCTATATGACGTTATGAGTACGAATTCGAATAAATGTACCACACATGCAGGCTATGCCTGAAAGTCCTTGATGCGGTTGAATATCGTCAAGGGACTTTCGTTGGTTCGATTCCCGCACGGAACAACCTTTTGTATGGCGTACAGATAGTTTTTCCGGGTCTTGGTATTTGTGTATGTGAGTTTAAATATTTGTGAAAGTACCCACGACACAGGAGAAATTGCTAGTGTGGGGCAACGTTGTGATTTGTGGTAGATCTGATGCTCAAATAAAAGCCGCAATTATGAACAAAACAAAATACAGTCAAGTCTTGTTTTCTGTATATTTGAAACCCAAAAGTGCAGTTGTTTGCACATCAAACTCAAATAATCATGATCTGCGTAAACTCAAACCACTACGCAATATGATCAGTTGACTTGTTTTTCGTGTGACAAAGTAGGCCGTATACAGGTTCACTGTAAAGTCTGATAAGTCTTAGTCTAGTCTTTTTAGCTTTATTAAAGAAGGTGCCTAAGACACATGATTGGCTAAGGAAGAAGCCGAAGCCGAAGAAGTCGATGTTCATAAAGGTTTTGATGAAGTTAAGTTGAGGTAGAAAGTCGAGTAAGGGTTTCTATCGGCTGTATTGTGTTCGACCGTACCAGTAGTTATTGCGTAGTCGTGGCTCGGTTGAAATTGGAGTTTTTTTTGAGGAAACTCAAGTCGACTGTGTGTGCGATGCGCGTTTAGCTCTGGTTGAGGTCAGGGTCTGGAAAGACCTTAGTGTGAAGTCAAATAGTGATCGACTTGTTTCATAGTCAGTTAGAGATCTGTGGTTTTACTCGAAGATTTTTGTGAACCTGGCATTTTTTTTGACGCAATAGTGTTTTTAAGATTGATTTGAACGACTATGGTACATGACCCAGGGTGGTTGATTGTTGTATTTTCGATAATTTCCAGTTTGGCCACGTTTGATTTTATCAAAAAGAGTGGGACCTAATGGATGTTTGGTCAGGAGTGACCGAGTGGAACAAAATTCTGTCGTAGATTTGTCTCTTTGCAGAGTAACCATTACATAGGAACGTGTGGCGTGTGATATGCAACGCAACGCTGCCTGGTCTCATAGCAGTGGTTGCCAGGGCTGCGCAACAGTGACGCCATGAACGTGCACGTGGCCGCAGGCCGCCGCCGCGCGCCTGTGTGCCTTATTGACGTTGCCGAGCGTGTCAATGCAGGCTGACTGCGCGCCCTACTGGCGTTGCCGAGCGTGTCGCTGCACGCTGTCTGCGCGCCCTACTGGCGTTGCCGAGCGCGTCGCTGCACGCTGACTGCGCGCCCCACTGGCGATGCCGAGCGCGTCGCTGCACGCTGACAGCGCGCCCTACTGGCGCAGTTGTGCGTGGCACACCACGGTGCCAGCGCGCCCTACAGGCGCAGTTGTGCGTGGCACACCACGATGCCAGCGCGCCCTACAGGCGCAGTTGTGCGTGGCACACCACGGTGCCAGCGCGCCCTACAGGCGCAGTTGTGCGTGGCACACCACGGTGCCAGCGCGCCCTACTGGCGCAGTTGTGCGTGGCACACCACGGTGCCAGCGCGCCCTACAGGCGCAGTTGTGCGTGGCACACCACGGTGCCAGCGCGCCCTACAGGCGCAGTTGTGCGTGGCACACCACGGTGCCAGCGCGCCCTACAGGCGCAGTTGTGCGTGGCACACCACGGTGCCAGCGCGCCCTACTGGCGCAGTTGTGCGTGGCACACCACGGTGCCAGCGCGCCCTACAGGCGCAGTTGTGCGTGGCACACCACGGTGCCAGCGCGCCCTACTGGCGCAGTTGTGCGTGGCACACCACGGTGCCAGCGCGCCCTACTGGCGCAGTTGTGCGTGGCACACCACGGTGCCAGCGCGCCCTACTGGCGCAGTTGTGCGTGGCACACCACGGTGCCAGCGCGCCCTACTGGCGCAGTTGTGCGTGGCACACCACGGTGCCAGCGCGCCCTACTGGCGCAGTTGTGCGTGGCACACCACGGGGCCAGCGCGCCCTACTGGCGCAGTTGTGCGTGGCACACCACGGTGCCAGCGCGCCCTACTGGCGCAGTTGTGCGTGGCACACCACGGGGCCAGCGCGCCCTACTGGCGCAGTTGTGCGTGGCACACCACGGTGCCAGCGCGCCCTATTGGCGCAGTTGTGCGTGGCACACCACGGTGCCAGCGCGCCCTACTGGCGCAGTTGTGCGTGGCACTTCACGGTGCCAGCGCGCCCTACTGGCGCAGTTGTGCTTGGCACACCACGGTGCTAGCGCGCCCTGCTGGCGCGGTTGATCGCATGGTCCCGGCTACTGGCGCGGTTGAGCGCATGGCCCCGGCTACTGGCGCGGTTGAGCGCATGGCCCCGGCTACTGGCGCGGTTGAGCGCATGGCCCCGGCTACTGGCGCGGTTGAGCGCATGGCCCACTGGCGCGACCTGGCTTGGTCAAGCGCGTCGCTGCAGGACTACTGCTACTTATTTGTCGTGAGCATGCAAACGTTTGGGCGTCTGCTCTGCTCTGCTCCGCGGTCATAGTGGAGACATGTGGAAGTTTTGGGCTTCAGTCTCAATGTCGCGGTGTGTCACAAAATCATTAGCGATGCATTGAATCTCTTGGGTTTGAAGCTGTTTCAATTTTAAAAATCACTATTGGTGGTCTTTGTTGCTGTCGCTTGAGTGCACGCTTGCGCCTGGAACACTGGTCAAATTTATGGACTCTAACTTATGAACTTACTTCGCTTTGAATAGGCTTCAAACCATAGTGGTCATGTTATTTATTTGCTCATGTGTTCACTTTCATGTGTTTGCAGATCTGGTTGTGAGAGATGGATCTGAGGACAGGGGTGCCCAGAAGCGTGTGCCACGTTCTTTGAGCTTTGGCTGCTGTGCTGTACTGCGGTGCCGCTGGTAGCAGGCGTGTGTGTCGCCGGTTGTGATGGCACCTGTTGCTGAGTCACTGGTGGCCGCATAAATTTGGCCATGTGTGGTCAATTTGTGGTCTCACACGTATGAATACGGTCTGCGTGTTGAGAGAACTCGTGCGTATGAATACGGTCTGCGTATCGAGTGGGCTTGTACACATGATTGCGGTCAGTGTATGAGTCAGCTTACACGTATGAATACGGTCTGCGTGTTAAGCGGCTTGCACGTATGAATACGGTCTGCGTGTCAAGCGGGTCTGCAGGTTGTCAGACCATGTTGCAGGTGGTGAGAGCTGAACGCTGGTCGTGGTCGCAGCTGCGGTCACCGTCAGCAAGACGGCAGCATAGAAACCTCCTCTTACGCGCTGGATACGTACAGGACAATGCCTTGGCTTTATTTTTATAAATGCTTTGAGAAAGATGGATGTGTGTGTCTATCCAAACTTATGAACTATTTGAGAGAACGATGAATGAATTAGTTGGCTGAAAATGAATGGAACTTAGTGAGAGGTTGAACGCTTTTACACAAATTGCTGGATAGCTTCTAACAAGATCTTGTTTTCAGATGAAGATACTGATGACGACTCTGAACAAACGGGGTCCTCTACTGCGGTCAACCCGGCGCTTCTGCCAGCGGGCGAAGTGGAGCTCGAAGTGCCGACCTCTCCCAGTGCGGCGCGCGGGTCCTAGCGGGGCCTCCAAGAGCTTGTGTCGAGGACGACACTTCGTCAGGAGAGGCCGTGTAAGAGAATGCTCGCGTTACGTCACTATACTCGCCTCGCCTATAAAAACCAGGCGCTGCGAGTAAAACGTCCCTTTGCTGCTCGACGCTTGGACTGGACGGACGTTAGATTCATAAGTCAATTGTAATGTTACGTAAGCCATTTTGAGTTTAGTTTGTCGTAAAAATCATAAAGTGAGTTTGTGTTTTGTTGTGTTAATTTTAAGACTTACTGGACTGTAAGTAAATTGTGCTGGTTGTAATTTGAGTCAATTATAAAGTAAAAATGGTTTTTTTGTTGTTAATTGTTTTTTTTAAATAAATTTCCACTTCTGAAACTTATAGTAGTCTTTTCAATGGTCAAAAGTTAACTAGTATTTGGCCGAATTTCATTATAAGTTTAAGTGCTTAATGCATTTAATGATTAGTGATGCAGGCGTGCGTTTCTGATTACTCTTACCCAATAAATAAATATAGTGGTTTGTCATGTTTCTATTAAAAAATCTGGGGCACTACTATTTTTCTACTCAGCTGGCATGTCGGTACATCAACTTTTGTTTTATTGTATACTGAAGGGCCACTAGTCTACTAGTAGTCGGGGCTGTGGTTTGTCGAAAGGTTAACGCGGCTCCGACACAAGGGCGAAAAAGGAACATGGGTTTGGTTTTTAGTCAGTAGAAGTCTGACACTCCTCTTCGCTCTGCCCAAGAGCGGGGGGGGGGGGGGTTATTCGATGATTTTCCGGCTTCAACGCAGTCGGGTAAAAATACAAATAAAATCACATAACCCTCCTTTTAAGCATCGCCACAGTACAGTCGTGTTAAAAGGAAGGTAGCATACAAGACATCTTTAAATCAGTATTATCTTTCAAAAAGCACTCTCGTAATTACACTACACTGCCAAAAATACAACACAGAAAAAACATTCTAAATATTTAATTGCTCACACTCGAGCGCCTAACAACAGAGAAAGAAAGAACGAAAAATATAAATAAATGCAATAGAAAACGTGTTTCTTTTTTACCGCTGCATTTTATTAACGGAAAGAAAAAAGATAAATGGGAAACAATGGAAACGGTATTCCGTACGAAATGTGTTTGTCAATCAAAGTAGCTGTATGTGTCTGGGGTTGAAATGTAACATGAACATTATTTGATGCGAAAGTTACGGTTTGTTTTGGCAAAGGTAGGTTATCATTTTTGTCATAAAAAATGCATGGTTTATTGTAATGGGAATGTGTATATTCAGGGCCAAGGAACAGCGGTGGCCCAGTGGTGGCGGCCCTAACTTACAAACAGTAAGTTGTGAGTTCGAACCCAGGCAGGCGTATTACTTTGTGTAATTTTATCAACACCGCTGCTCTCAAAATGGTGAAGGAAAATATCATGAGGAAACCGGCATGTCTTAGAACCAAAAAAATCGAAGACATTACGTGACATCTACAAACCCGTACTGGGCCCGCGTTGTGGATTATAGCTCATACCTACCTCTAAGACTACCGGTACAAAAAAATATTTCAGAAACGTTATGAGAATCAAAACAAGTTTAAAAATCTAAAACCCGACTACGAATAAAATATTGGTTTGTTATTTACATTATACGAGTAAATAAAACAGACTAGACCGCGAGAATATAATAATAATAATAATAATTTATTTTATTGAGAGATAACAATGATCCATAGTGGTTAGTAACAATTGGAACTTATAAACTATGTTAGTATGCACAGTAAGTAATAAACATAAAGTAAAAAACATTACAAAATTAAAAATTAAAATACAATAAAATAGAAATTTAGATTAAAATAAAATAGTAACACTAGTCTGTAGGTGAACCATACAGCAGTGGTTCACGTACTGACAGTCGTAACGTTCAGAAAAAGCGAATATGTTAAACATAATATGATATACATATTTGTAATGTGCTCGCCAAGACCTTTCATTTGATATCAAACATGTTATGATTATCTCAATTTAATATTTTTTGAGGTAAGTTTTTGACATTAAAATTACGTCATAATTAGAATTTATAAAATTTATATAGCCTATGTGACCCGGGCTATTCATACAAATCTATTGAAACCTCATTTATTAAAATCCGTTCAGTGGTTTAGGCGCTACGGTGGAACATACATACATACATAGACTGCCAAAATCATTACCCTTCCTTTTGGCTTTGCCGTAGTCGGGTAATAAGCAACGCACGATCTTTCTATATTATTATTAATTTTTTTTTTTTCGATTCGATCTTTGAAGTTTCTAATTTTTCCATAGAGTGGAGGGACAGTGTGTGAAGTCGACTCCACACCACACCCTTCCAAAAATATATTTGAGACATTCACTGGTTAAAAAACAATTAAAATTATCAACTTTGAAATATTAAAAATATAGGGGAGTTGGTTGGCTAAACCCCCTTTAAAGTACCTAATCCTACCCGACTACTTTGAGAGAAAACATCTAAACAAACTGAGAATAATAATATAAAACCCGCTCAATAATAATATTACTCGAAATAATTTCAGGTTTAGAAGATTTTCTAGAATTCTTGCTTCAGTATGTGTATTTAATATTTATACACGTGAATCGGATGTTCCAGAAAACTTTCAGTATTTTAGTATTCCGTGCTCCTAGGACAATGTAACCGCTATAATGTATTACAGTTTATGAACTGAGAAACTCATTGTGACGGACGAAAAAGTAATAAATGTTGGCTAAATATTTTAGAACTAAATTCCACGTAAGTGAACTTACCGTCTAATGTTGGTATGTAGTTTCATTCCATATAAAGAGGTAGGTGTACCTGAAATTAATAAAAAAACGTTAGAAAAAAAAGCTATAGTCCTGGTTTAATTTCCGGGTTGACCAAAGTGTTTCTGGGTTTTTCCATCAGGAACTTCTCAGTAACAGCCACGGAGTCTGTAATCTGGATTTGCGCCCGGATGATGGCAATGGGCTCGACCCACTACAAGAATCGTTCGATCAAATAAAGCAAAAATAAACCTTAATTTTTTTAGTTGTTCAAATACCGACATAAAATAACTGAAAATAGACAGACAAAACAGATTTGTAATACATTCCAAAACCAGAAGAAAATAAAGAATCGATTTTCCTTCCTTTTTGCCAAAGTGTTTGTGACCGTAGATAACTTTGTCACAGCGCACAGCGGTAAAAAGACAATGGCAACCAAAAATTCCGTTCTCCCTAACCCTTATGTTATACTAAACGTTGCAGCAGGCCATAAAGTACAGGATTAAGGCTGTTGTCACCAAAACCGCGCTAGGGCTCATAATTCTGTCGCACCTAAACACAGTGTTCAAGCTTAAAACACTCTTGGACAAAAATTATCACGTACTTTGGGCTAAAACAAATTTGTTTTTGTCGTTTCCCTAGCACGATTATGAAATCGTTTTGTTTTGTTTTTCGTGGATTTTGTTTTGTTTTGTTTAATATTGTTTACGCTCGCTCTGTTTGGTTTGGGAAAGCTGCTTTTGAAGGCGATTTTAAATAATGCGGTGGTGAAGTTTTATGATTTTTTGTGTAGATAATGCTTTGGTTGGTTGATGCTCTTCTTATGTCTGTGAATATTATCACAGATTTTCGAAGAAATCGTATTTCATAAACTTGGCTTGATTATTAATTTTCTCCCCGCCCCAAGTTTAGGCTCTGTGGAATATCTTCATCTGCCTAGCCTTTTCCTCATGTTTGGGTCGGCTTGCAGTCTAACCGGATGCAGCTCAATACATATGTATTACATGGACCAACTGCCTATCTGACTTCCACAACTCACTTAGTATTGGGTAATACGATATACCGTGATTAAGGGGACGGTGAACGAACATTCTCCTTAAAAACGTAATACCAAAATCATTCGCGATACGAACATATTACCAACTTAAAATTATGTTATTCGGATACAGACGATATTTATTTAAGTTCCTATTAAACTTTTTTTTTAAAAACATGTACTATTTACGAAATGCAAGCGAATTGCAATTTACTATTGACGAAATGCAATTCGCTTGCATTTCGTAAATAGTAAATGTTAAAAAAAAAAAGTTTAATAGGAACCTAGTTAAATATCGTCTGTATCCGAATAACATAATTTTAAGTTGGTAATATGTTCGTATCGCGAATGATTTTGATATTACGTTTGTATGGAGAATGTTCGTTCACCGTCCCCATAAGACTGGTTATAATTATCAAAATTTCGGACCACTGACTACCTTCAACGACTGACAAGATCTACGAATGACGTGCTGTCCTGTACGGAGAAAATTGGGTATGTGGTGGTCACCCACTCATGGACCAATCCAAACACCACGCCCTAACCTGAAAATCGACCCAAGTGGCTGTTATTATTAGCCAGGAACTTCACCTTTTGCCCTTCCCCTTTTCTTTGATACATAGCATACGAGGAATATAGATACAGTCACCAGCAATAACGTGAATACACTTGGCAAAGTTTAAACGCGATTTTGTCGCGAAAAAAGTATTGCAACTATGAGATTTGTCCTACTTCATGACAAGTTTCGTTCCGTAAAAATTAATACAATAGGCGAAAATTGCTAATAAACTGTATACATATTGGTTCTGCTGACTGAAGTACCGCCTCAGCCCTTACCTAACCTAAGCCACATAGCCCCTTAACCTATTCCTAAACGGTTATCGAATACACAACCACTTCTCGGGAATATCGTCTTGAGCTCCAAATTGCTCACACTAACACAGCAGTGATTGCTACCTGTGGCCCGGCTATCGCCAATTGCCCATTGTGCTACACATAGCCCGTTAAATTCATCGGTTCGTCTCCAGTAGTTTACCCTGATAGGGTAAGCTTGTGAACGTCTGTTCATTTGTGAAATCGATTATCTATATTCTGTTGCCTCGTTGGTTTCATCATCATCAGCCTCTATTGTTCCCACTGCAGGGACTCAGGCCTCCTCTCGTTGGTTTAGTGATCGCAAATGCGATTGCTAAGTATGAGGTCCTGGTTATGATGGCCGAATCGGGGAAAACTGTTATTAGATTTTTCAATCGGGTTCTCAATAGCAGCCACGGAGTCTGAGCTCGGTTGATGACAATAGAGGTTTGCCTTACAGGACGCTTAAAACATATTTGACGAAATGTGGGTGAAGGTAGGTACTATTAGATACACCTCTTACTAGCCCTTCGAGGATTAAAGGCGTGAAGTTATGTTTATCTTAAGTACCAATCAATTACTTTTAATTTGACACGTGTTTTTTTTTAAGTATGACCACGCTTTAACAGAGAAGTCCAATTACAATAAGCGAAGATCAATAAATTGTGCTATCATCATTTCACGATTTAGGAAGTAATTTTCCTGTTTGTTTGTTTGGCGCCCACTCGAAATTAAATTACTTACTTGAACTTAGGAGCTTAGCTAGACTTAAAGTTTCCTTAATTTTTTGTTCACAAAACAGTTTGAAAACAATAATAAAATTCAGAAAGCACCCACTTTTTTAAACTCTGACACTGCCAGAAGGTGTCGCGGCAGACCTCGTGGTAGAGGGTGGACAAATCCAATGAGCAGTGGCCCTAACCCTGGGTCGGAACAATTAGAAGTCATAGTCTGTTAGTCACACCGGTTGCAGCAGAATACCAGTATTTTATAATTGAGCGACTACCTATCTGACCTCCGGAGTCCAGTTAGTACGGGATAATACGATACCCTTTGGTAAGGCTGGTTGTCCGACTTTCAAATATGGCAGACGGGCCCAACGGGTTAACGAGCTTTCCGAGGCACTGAGGAAACTTGGTATGGAGGGGGTGGTCAATAAGCCACGGACTTACCTAAGCGAGCGCGGCTTAACCAAAAGATCGACCCACGTGGCAGTTATTATTAAACCACGAGCTCCTAATGGCGTATGGTAAGCCTTTTTTTTGGAGTATTGGAAATCATCAAATGTTTCCTCCCGCTCTACCACCCATGTCCCATCTTAGCCCTTTGTGTCGAGGCCGCGGTATATCTTTCGAAAAATCCGCAGCCCCGAGGACGGGGCGTAGGGTAAGCCTCATTATTATAATTACAAACTCTTGCCACGCGCCATGGCTTACCTATGCCATTAATTCTTCAAAAGCGTCTCCATATAATAACAGGTCTTCGACCTCTCTTTCATGGGTTGAAGCTTCCCAAAACTCTTCGTTTAAAGTGCTTATTTGTTTTATGAAGCGTCTCGGTTACAATGTATGTAATTAGCGCACTTCATTAAAATAATTTCGCTATAAAACTTCAAGTTTTCGCCCGGATCTTAATGTCTCCCCTTATTTGAACACGTCTTTGGGTTGGAGTGTGGTGGGAGCAATTTTGGGAAGGTGGTTTTAAGTGAGAGAAAAATAATCTTTTTGGTAGATTTTTTTTATTTATTTGAGGATTGATAACTTGGATTTAAAAAAATTAAAGTTATTGTACAGGAATGATACAAATATTTAATCAAATACTTAAAAATAACATGATAAACTCAGCTTAGATGTAGGTAAATAGTATTTAACTGTCATGCAGTAATCTTATATAATTATTTACATACCTCGTTGGTCTAGTGGTCATAACTGTCCAAATAAGGGTGTTACTGTTAGGTATACCTATGCTTTACCATTCAGGAATTACAGGCGTGATGTTATATTATGATAAAATATTTAGTTTCTGCTTAAAGTTTGTTTCAGGTGTTTGTGAGACGTATAGGATGTCAGCTTTTAAAATATTCCTATGAACTATATTTTAGTCGTCGCCACATTGTAGGTATAATAATATTATAAATCTAAGCTTTTTACTTGGCTTACAGATACGTATGCACAAGTAATAATTGGGCAACTACCTCCATTACTGTTGCCAAAGTTTCCACATTCTGCATCAAATGGGCCGTGATATAAATGTCTGTAACTCACAGACAGTTAGGCCACGTTCACAGCCTTTGGCGATCCGACGCGTCTGTTTTCACGACAAACAAACAAGTGACGAGCGCAAGACCTTCGTGTGAGTATCATCGGTTCGCAAGTCACGTCCGTCGCGCTTAGATACCAGATGAAAAACTAAAAACAAAAAAAAACTGAATATTTCTTTCATTTGTTTTTTTTTCCGCAGACGTTGTCGTAACCTGTGTGTCACTTTAGCGCATCGGTCGTGGCCAAGCTGTTATGAAGCGACTAAACGTGATAGGTACAATCAATTCTTATTTTTTTCAATTTTGTTTGGTGTTGTGAGAATACAGTAAAAAGTCTTTTTGACTACGTTTTGTATTGATTTGGTTTATTTTAAGTCTCTTTAATCGGTTTGTTTGATTTAATTTTAGACTTTTTAAGAAAACTTTGATTTGGGTAAGTAGATTCTGACTCAGCCCCTGATTCTACGCTATTTGTAGTCAGATTGTCCTCACCACCTTAATCAGGTGATCGCCATTTACATAAGGACTACATTTGCTTGATAAACATACTTTTAAAGATATTTATCCAGAGTATCCTGTAGCAATATAATAATATGATAGTACAAAAATAAAAAAGTGCCAAAGAGTAGTCCAGAAAAAAGAAAGAAAATTCTGTGTCATCTTTAAAAAAAAATAGGTTTCCATTGAAAAAAATATTGTCTAACTAAAACCATATTTTTTCATCCAACCCTCTCACTACGCCACGGTCCTAACGATCAAGATTTTAACCCGTCGACTACCATTAAAAGCCAAGTGCATAAAGTCAGGAAGTTGAACAATTAAATCGGGGGGCGGTCGTTTGTAGAAGACAGTGTGTAGTTATATGTAAGTTAGCACGATGAGGGTTGGGCATTGTTTTTGAGATCGACCACTTAAGATCTTAGTAGTTATGCTCAGGTAATTTGCTCGAGGAATTAAAATCAAAATCTAAACTCATTTATTCAAACCAGGCTGATAATCAGCACTTTTCGAACGTCAAAATTTGCTTTACTTATTATAATTATAAGGTCCCATTAAAATAGGTGGACAAATTTTAACACAGCGCTCAGTAGGTCTAAACAAACATATCTAAACAAAAAATAAAACATTAAATAAACTGTTTTATTTATTACTTAAAATAATAAATAGCCGGCACTCTAGAACAAACTCCTCCTCTATGAGTAGGTACATGCGTTTTTCTTATTATTTTTTTTACCATCGTCCTTATTTTGGTGGTCTGAATGATTTCTGAAATTTTGTCCACCTATTTTAATGGGACCTTATATTTACAAGAGACAGTTTTTTTTTTTTATTATAAATGGGCTTGCTCTTGACTTCAATCTTGTCCTAAGGGCAGAGATGATGTCGACGATGGAACGAGCTTACCCAGAAGAAGCCTGTTTACTCGCGACTTAAACAGATTAGGGTTATATGAACTCGGAAAAACCGACGCAGGCAGGGAATTCCACTCCTTGGCTGTGCGCATAATAAAGGACCCAGCAAAGCGCTTCGTTCGAATGTGTGGAATGTCGACTAGGTACCGGTGATACCCTGCAGTACGTCTAGTCTAGTCCCCCAAAACGCCCACCCTTCGACACTTCCAAGTGTTTTTGCTGGAAAGAAGACTATGAATATGTGTTTGAGTTGGTTGAAGATGGTATAGCTGGCAAATGAGTACGTAGATGTGTTCTTGTTTTTGAACTGATCCCCCAGTAAGACCGTATGACCTTGTTGTATACTGCTCCACGGCTATTGAGAATTTCCTTATATAAAGCCAAAAACACTTTGCCCGATCCGATAATCGAACCCAGTAATACATGCTCAGCAGTCGCGTTTGGGACCACTAGAACAATGAGGTAGCCTTTCTATCTGTTAAAAAAGCAACTTTCCCAAGGAAAGCATATTTGATTCATGTAACAAAATATACGTTTAACCATTCTGACGTGCCTCGAAACAGGCTGTTGAATGATGAATTTACTTAAGGAAGTTGTTTTCTTAATAAATAAACTAGCTGATGCCCACGACTTCGCCCGCGTGGCTGTCGGTCAAATTATATACTAAAACCTTCCTCGAGAACTACTCTATCTATTGGTGAAAAGAACATGAAAATCGGTGCATTGGTTTTTGAGTTTATCGCGAACAGACAGACAGACGCGATTTTGTGTTATAATACTCGTATGTAGTGATATTACAAAGTTAGCATCGCATACCAATTAATGCTAACAAGTAAATATCTCCTTACCACAATTAATTATGCACAAGATATCGCTTCTAACGCTTAGGTTACGTTAATTTGTGGCACATTATTATGCACAAATTAATGAGGACCATAATTTATTTATAACCCAAAGGATCTCCGTGGTTGAACATTCAAGGACCACCGTGAATAGACATAATTAATTTAAATGAGGTTTAGTAATCATTTTAATATATTGCGAGAGAGAGGAAATAAAGAAAATAAATCAAGATCAGCAATAAGGAAAAATAAATTTGTTTACTTGTAACATCAGTTAATGGTGGAATTCTTGTGTCCTGATAGCTATATTTAGAGGGTTTTAAAGTCGAGAACATTAATAATATCACGCCTGTAATCCCTGAGGATTAAGCAGAGGTGTATTCAAAAAAAGATACTGATTAAATGCAAAACCAATCCTAAGTCATATAATGAATGTGCATTTCCTATCTGTCTGTTAACTTTTCAAGGCTTAACAGCTGTTGAACAAATTCTATTCTACAAGTCTACAACCGATTTATGTTAACACAGAGGCAAAGGGTTTATTATAATCCCAGTAGAACATTGCCGTTAGGCAAGTGATAACCATACGTGTAATCATACATCTTCGAATTATAGGCAGAACAGCTATATTGTGCGTGCAAGCAGACATTTCAATGACGTATGCAAAGAATATGATCCATTCACAACTAGTGTAAATTCGGCCAGAAGGTGCTTAAGCCTCAAGTTTTTCAAGTAGCGGTAGGTTATTTTATTTGTTGTTATTAATTTCTTTATTATTTCTTGTAATGCAATTGCTAGTATTTTTTTGCGAACTAAGTTTTTTTTTATGTTGTATTTATTTTATATAAGGCGTTTTTTTGTCTATACGTGAGGACTTGTAATTGGCTTTCTGGTGACTATGGTTACTTCTTTTTGATTGTGTTTATTAGCTGTAAGTCTTCCAAGTACTAAATAAATAAATAAATAAAATAAAAAGCCGATAATAGTCATAATTGGGAACCAGGCTACTATTTAAAGTACAATAATTGCAAGGTGATTTCAATCATAGATTGAGCTAATGTTATTAGATCTTCCTCTACAGGAATATCCGGTAAAGTATATTTTGGGAACCATAAGTTTGTTAATGACTATGAATATTGTAATGAGTGTATTTATTTATTAATAATTGACTCGCGAGCGCATCGCCACTCGATTCGTCAGTAGGATCATACAAAAAAGTTACTATGTAAATAAAATTCTACTACGTTTTCTTTCTTGAAATGTCTAGAATGAAGTTGTTCTTGAATTGTTAAACTGCAGTTTGTTAAACCGTAGCAATGTTAAACATAAAATGCTTAATTCGGGCTTTTGCATTATATATCTAGATATTTGTCTATATCTAGGTTCTAAGCCAATATCCCTAACGCACCTACTAACGCTAAAGGATTTATTTCAGATCCACAGTAAAATAATTATGAAAACGAATAAAACAGAGGTGTAGCCTGAAATTATTACACTTTAAATTTAATTGGTTAGGGTAATCTAAAACGGCGAGGCGCATTAAATGGGCAAATTGCGAGATTAGTTTAGTCACTCCGGCTGCGGCGGCCATATTGTTTTTAACCGTTTTAAATACAAGGTGGAAAAGATATCGACGCTAAAACTGTTTACACGTACCTACTGAAATATAAATTATTCATCAATAATTTAAAGAAAAATTGCTTTTTCATACATTTTCACCGCATAGTAGGTATGCAATGTTGAAGGAAACAGTTGCTTTTATCGTAAAATTTTTGTTTCTAGCAAATTACAAAGTGCACGTAAATGGTCTTAAGCATAATCAGCCTATAATGTTCCCACTACCTGGGTCACAGGCGTCCCCTCTATGAGAGGGAATGGGCTTTAATTCACCACGTGGGCCTAGTAACGGCATAGATGTCACATGTCTTCGAATGATTGGTTCTAGGACATGCCCAATAATGCCCATTATTGCCCATTTTCTCACGATGTTATCCTTTTGAGAGCAGTAAAAGAGCATAAATTACTCAAAATAATGCACCTGCCTGGTTTCGATCCCTACTCCTCGTAAATCAGGGCCGCCATCACTGTGCCACCGCTGCTTTTATTGAAAATAATACTTTCCGCCTTATTACAAAACGTAGTTAAACCTGGTTTAACTTAGACCTGGTTTATCTCGCATGCTGTCACTTTCTTTTGAATATTATTGAAGTGAGACGTCATGCGAGATAAACCAAGTCTAAGTTAAACCAGGTTTAACTACGTTTTGTAATAAGGCGGTTTAAGTTTTAAAACTTTTATTTTCCATTAGTTTTACCCAAAGACAACAACACCCTCCATAACAAAAATTTTTGAACATTTTGACAACCCATGTGACTTTTCACACAACCCTACTAAAGCCACACTATACAATGCACTCGTCAAAGAAACTACAGCATTTTACCATCCCCATTTCAAACCAGATTGCGTCAATATAAGATCGGTCCACACAGAAAGGAACCACTGCGTCTATCGAGTCGGCTGATCGCTTCTTTCCTTTTGTTGCCTTATTTCGTTCTATTGTCCAAGACTCTTCAATTTTCCGAAGGAATTCCTTCGAAGTATCTTAGTGTCTGTGCCTGTTAAAGTCTCTTTAAAACTGTTCAGTATTTTAGATGGTTAGGTATTTTAAAGTCTTCGAAAGTGTAGATTTTTGGTCACTGTCAGTATTGCCAAAACGAATTTCAGAAATTTAATAGATTCAAGATGTACAAATGACAGCAGCGACCAAAGGCTTAACGTGCTTTCTGAGGAACGGAAGAAACTCGGTATGTAATGTGTTGTCGCCCATCCATAACCCAACCTAGACAAATGAGGATTACCTGAAGCTTGATCCACATTTCGTCAAACTAATTTCAATGACAAAACGACAACTGAATTAAATGTCCATTCTCAAACGTCATCATCATTCTCTTGCCCTTATCCCAATTCATTTGGGGTCGGCTTAGCACGTCTTCTTCTTCCATACTTTTCTGTGTCTCGTCATCTCATGAGACACTTCCTTTCTTAACATATCCATCGTTTCTTTTGTCTTCCCCTACTCTTATACCCATTCACATTTTTTTTTCAAACGTACTGTGACTAAAACCAAGTTAACAAAATAACGTTTAAAAATAGAAAACTGAACATAGCTCAATACATTTTGATTGTTAACACAGATTGCTCACTTTTCAACTTTGTAGTATCTGTTCCGGAGTTTTAAAACAATTTTACCATTTGTGCGACCAAAAGTCTCCCGGCTTTTTTGTGTTAAAAGTGTTTTTTGTTTTATATTTTGTGAATAAGTCAGTATTGTGAGGTAGAAAAATATTTTATTTGGTGTTGTTTATTGGTTTTGGCTGTTAAAAAAACGAATTGTCGCGATGGTAAAATTGTTTTTATCTGGTGTCCATTTTGTGTGTACACAGACAATGACAGATCCGCATGAACTTTTGTATAACTTATTAGGTCGTCCTCTAACTAGATAATATTATTATCTGTATTTTCTTATTTTTGCGTGAAAATAAACTATGTTTGCCTTAAAAGAGAAATATTATGGCTCTCGACAATAGAGTAGCGTTCGGAGTATCGAAGTTTACCTGTTTATAATATCAAAGTGTAGATAATATTAGGGACAGCCATCCGGAGATTGATGGGCCGGAATTTAGTTTATCATACTTAGATTACCGGTGCAAGAAATTGATTTAGGAACGTTCTGGAAATCCAATTTTGATTTGTTTTATTTCCTCATACGCAATGTTTTGTTACCGTGGCAAACCCCACGTAGCGAACGGTAAGTGTGACATTGAGTTCGATGAATTCTGTAGTTTAATTTTTAGTTAACCCGTATTACTGACATAAATAAAGCACTGCGAACTGAGAATGTATTTTGACACTGAAGTAACGGAATAGTAACTGGAGAAAAAATCCGCTAGAATATGATTCAGAATAAGTAGCTGAATGTTGCCATAGTTAGCGAGCTTTTTCTTACACCCTGTATTATATTTTGTAGCTAAAATTTATTTTCTTTTTACTACAAAGGTAAGTTATCAATAATAACTAGTATCGTCCTTCTATAAATAAATAATAAAAATCATATTCACCATAAACCTGACAATGTAACCCGGTAACTAGTTTTTGAAGCAGTTAATTGAAATTTCAATTAAATTGAACACGGTTTTGATGGAAATTTCCATTTTGCCTATAGGTAAGTAAGAAGGGTGTTATGTTCAAGTGTAATTGATTAATTATGATAACCCCTGATGGTAAACATTCGAATTAACGGAAATCGGAACAGTATTTTCGGGCCCATGATCATAAAAGTACAATTAAAATTTATACGGATATTCAATTTAACTTAAAACTGAATAAATAAAATTGGATTAGTTAAAACTTGTTAGAGATTGATAGAATAGTACAGTATGAAATAAGTGGGGAAAGTTTATTATTGCATTCGAGGCGGAATTTATAACTGAGCCGCAGGTATGGTGGCTATGGAGCCGAGAACTGCAGTAAATGTTTAAGTATGCCCAGGCAAAGATCATGATTTTCTTGATTTAAGTAACCCAAACAGTTTTACGTCAGTTAAGGAGTTATCAATCACTGTGCGAATGAACCTAGATTTAGGACACAACCGAATGAAAAAAATCAAAGCAGAAATACGCACAACAAAATTCAAACCTCAGTAAATAATAACACAGACCACGCCAAAAACAATTATCTCCACAACCTTCGAAAAAATCACAGCAAAAAACACCAACTAATTTTGCCTTCTAACCTGACCTTCCCGATTTTTAAAGGGAAGTTTTTTTCACCATTTCCCTTCGCTTGAACAGGCACGTTAGCAACGTCATTATTTCAATGAATGAGTCTTAGGTTTTCGCTCTCCCTGTTATGAAGGGATGGACCCGGAATCT
Source organism: Diarsia dahlii (assembly GCA_949775195.1). Taxonomy (NCBI): domain Eukaryota; kingdom Metazoa; phylum Arthropoda; class Insecta; order Lepidoptera; family Noctuidae; genus Diarsia; species Diarsia dahlii. Next base: position 3,269,665 of record OX459210.1, on the reverse strand, counting down.
ATCGTCTTTAGGGTGCTTTTCCACCAGAAATGTGCTATGCAGAGCAGCTATGCTACGAGGATGCAATAGGTAAGTTGTGAAACTGTGTGAGCATTTCCACTGATACTTAGTTGTGCAGCTGTGCGAGTAAGATGAGCTATGAAGATTACACACATTCATAGCACGCATCCTTCCATATAAAAACATATCTTAGCTGAACCCATTTCCACCAGTGCTAAGCTAAGTGCACCAACGAATATGATTGGTGAATATCAAACGCATCCATAGCAACGTAGCATAGCACATCTCTGGTGGTAAAGCACCCTTAAGCTTCGAGACAAGACAAATCTCCGACGAAATTTATCGGACATTTCTGATGGATATTTGGGAAATTGTTTGAAGAGCTCGTTAGACGAGAATGGGTTTATAAACTACCGCGTTTTAAATCGATTTTAAATGAATGTATCATTGACTTTATTTTGCAGAGTAAGACCTTTTTTGATGTGGAAAAGAAACGATGACTGATCGTCATGATTTAAGTATGATCAATTGATCATGCTTCCTCACATTTTTTTAAGGTCATTACTGTCTCCAGACAAAAATAGATTTATACAGTCAACCGCATGTCTATGGCATGTTATTGACAATAACAAGGTACATTCGCAGTCGTGATCGTCTAGACACTAACCAGGGTATATTCTCGCCTTTTCTCAGATATGTTGGGATCGTCTTTAATTCGTTTCCAACGTTCCTCGGTACACACATCAAGCTTTTAGTCCTGGCTGTTATTTGTAAATTTTTGAAAATCGTTTCAAGTACTGAGTGGCCCGAAGGTGTGAAAACCAGTCTTATCGTGCTAGCCAGTACTAACCGTTTTGTGGAGGTCAGATAGGCACTCATCATCATCAGCCTATAATGTTCCCACTGCAGGGACTCAGGCCTCCTCTCTAGGAGAGGGATGGGCAATAATCCACCTGCACGCGGGCCCAGTGCGGATTGGCAGATGTCACATGTCTTCGAATTTTTGGTTCTAAGACATGCCGGTTTCCTCACGATGTTTTCCTTCACCGTTTTGAGAGCAGCGGTGATGAAATAAATTACACAAAGTAATGCGCCTGCGTGGGTTCGAACCCACGACCTACTGTTCGTAAGTCGGGGCCGACACCACTGGCGATAGGCACTCGCTCCGTGTAAAATACGAGTATTTAGCTGTCTCCAATAACATTAGAAGCCGTACCCAACATTATGCTAATCATGCTACAATATATAACATATAGAAACTAAAGGCACACACTAACATGGTACGTTTAAATCGGTCATAATTGGTTACTCAGTAAAAAACCACAAAACCTTTATACTTCAACTATCTTCTATAATATAAAAATTAATCGCTAAATGTGTTGGTAAGCGCATAACTCAACAACGCCTGGATCGATTTGGCTAATTTTGGTCTTGAATTATTTGTGGAAGTCCAGAGAAGGTTTTAACTGTGAGAAAGTGGTTGGTAGGTAGGCAGGGTAGTAGGTAGGTAGGGTAGTAAGTAGATAGGGTAGTAAGTAGGTAGGGTAGTAAGTAGGGTAGTAGGTAGGGTAGTAGGAAAGTAGGTAGGTAGGGTAGAGTAGGTAGGGTAGTAGGTAGGTCGGGTAGTAGGTAGGTAGGGTAGTAGGTAGGTAGGGTAGTAGGTAGGTAGGGTAGTAGGTAGGTAGAGTAGTAGGTAGGGTAGTAGGAAAAAAGCATTGCAACGCATGCGCGGGTTCAGCTAGTAGGATATAATTTCTATACCACTTGAAACTTAAACCAGCCCTCTTTCAGAAAACTGGTCAAAAGGTTACTGAAGTTACTTCTTCAAGAGGCTGCCCAACATATCGACGGGCCTATACAAACAAAACTGCCAAAAGTCTCGAAACTTATCTCCGAAACAAAAACTGGGTCAAGGACAAACTACTTAATTAGACCTTTCATATTAATTTTAGCTTATCTGAACTTGGCTCTCGTTATAATCGGAGAAACAGGCCAAGTGTGAGTCGCACTCACGCACGAAACGTTCTGTGCTCTTTTTAACCCCCGACGCAAAAACCGATGGGGTGGTATGAGTTTGACGTGTCTGTCTGTCTGTCTGTGTGAGTGTGTGTCTGTCTGTGGCATCGTAGCTCCCGAACGCAGAAACCGATTTTGATTTTTTTTTTTTTTTTGTTTGTTTATTGATATTTTTTATCATTATGTTTTGTCTTGTGTGAAATGGGAAAGTTTCACCAACCTGTAACATTGTAACTAACTTTGTAAAACAGTTACTTTTATGGCTTCTGCGAATAAAGACACGTTACAATGAAGCAGCCTTTGGTGAATGTTTGCCATCCTGTTTCCGTTATTTTGTTGTTTTTATTTGCGAAACAATTTGTTTTTTTTTCAAATCGTTGTGCGATACAAGGAATGTCTCCCGTATTGTGGGTGCGTTTACAAACATTTGAATGACATACACAAACAGCCAGCCTTGGAACAGCTACCTGTAGCCCATACAAATATTTGTTCCCTACAGGAAGGCTTGGTAAGGGTACCTTTTTCATTCTTTGAAGTTGGAAACTCCCTGTGTTGCACTTTGCTTTGCGAGCTTTGATGTCAAAACCTTGACAGATTAAACTAAAACCTTCCTCGAGAACCACTCTATCCATCGGTGAAAACAGCATGTAAATCGGTGCAGCAGACGCGACGGCAGACTATTTTATTTATCTTATGATAATTATGTAGTTAAAAAAAAAACTTATAGTTAAAGGAACTGTTTTTTAAGAAAACGGTCATCACCTCCATCGTGTTATTTTTTGCCCTCCTCCCTTTTGCAATCCTCACGATTTACAACAAAGAATCATATTAACTCACACACAGAGTTTGAATTTCAAAAACCCATCGTGAAACCGAGTCAGACGTTTTGTTGAGTCAAAAGTCGGAAGGCTTCTTTGTTGAGCTGACATCAGTTGAAACGCTGTATTCCATTTTAGATGTTGAGTTGAACGCTGTAAAGTTACATTTGCGTTTATTGAGTTAATGAAGTAAATGGGTTTTGTTTTGTAATGGCGTGACTTTTTACTCGACTTCCAAAACGGAGGAGGTTCTCTATTCGGGTGTTTCGTCGTTTCGCACCACGAGTGGTTCGGACCGCGGTGTGAAACGCCGAAAAGCTCTTAGGAATAGGCTGTTTCGGACCGCGGTGTGAATCGACCATGGAAGAATTTGAATGGGTTTATTCGAACCGCGAATGGAACAAAAAGTTTTCGCAGTAATAATGCTTAAAGTACAGCCAGGCACAAAATAAAATAGCGAATATAATATTCGTGTGTATGATTTTTTTTGTGTTAGTAGACATAATACTCAAATTAAATTAAACAGTATGGAGTTTCATCCAATGACGCAGCATTGGAGACTCCCATCTATCTGTGAATAAACTCAAGATAGTGTTGGTACCGCCACGGAATATATGAACGGCATGTCTTTTTGGCCAGTATTACTTTTTTATCATCATAATTCTATTGCCCTTATGTTCTTTATGTTTTTATAAGTGGTGGATGTTTGGAGGAGTTTATACCTATAGGTACATTATCTGTTGGGGTTGACTCTGAGTCTAACCCGGTGCAGCTGAATACTAGTGTTTTATATGGAGCGACTGCCTATCTAACCTCCACATTCTTTACTGAGTTGTGGAGGTTAGATAATTATGCAATAACTGGTACTGGATAATATAATAAGGAAATAATCCACTGAGCTGCCCTGTAAGCCCGTTAGGGTTGAGGGTTGTTCGAATCAGATACCACGGCTTCGGCACAAAGGGCTAAGAAGGAACATGGGTGATTTTTAGTCAGTAGAAGTCTGACTCTCTCTACCGTTCTCCACAGAATGGGAGGATCATTTAATTTTGATGATTTCCCACCCTCCAAAAAAAGAAATAAAAGCTGTCCTGTAAGTCGGGTTACAGTTTGGTGAATCATTTCTTTGAAGATCTCGCAACTACAATTAAAATATTGGTTTCAGTTTTTCGTTTTCGGATACATCACTGAAATCATACACTTTTTTTTTAATTTTAAGTTAAATTTTTGACATAGCAGGCGTGCTTTTAATTATTATATTAATTATTAATTTAACCTTTTCGTTATGTCCTGTGCAAATAAATAGGTACTTTTTCTTCCTTCAGAACCTTCCAAAAGAAGTCCAACCTACAAGTTAATATCACATTTATTTCACAAGTTCAATTACATAGAAATAAACAATTACTCTGACAGTAAGTATAAACAGTTAATTTATCTTCATTCACCGCTTGTTTAACGATAAATCACTTTTTGCAAGATTGATGCTTAGTCTGGATTGTGCTACAATTAAGGCTGAAGCTAAAAAAGTTGACGACGAGCCTCTATAGGGAATATTGTGTTCCAGCGAGGAATTTAATAGGAAAACTGTTTTAATCTCGGAGAGGTCAATGTTTTTCGTAGTTATTATTTTATACGTAGTTGTGGGCTGATGAATTTGTTCCTTTTTGTAGATTTTTTTGTAAGTTTGGATATGTTGTAAACGTACTTATATTAATGGTATTGGGAAACTTGACTAGAGGGCCTAGGAATATTGTGTGGCTTTCAAATACAAAAGCTATGCTCGTCATAAAATGATTCTACGACAAATATTTATTTTTTCTTTCTTTCTTTCAGCAGGAATAATACAGCATGTACCAGAATAAACCCCAAACCTTGACTGCCTCGTTGGCCTGGATTTGTACCTCCCCGTCGATAGCAATAGGCTAACACTCGTTTACTAAACTACGCGAACTTAAAAAAACTGACGTTACCTACAATTACTGCTGCGCTGCGTGTCGCGGGTTCGATCCCCTCACGGAACAAATATTTGTATGGCCTACAGATAGTTGTATCGGGTCTGAGTATTTTTGTATGTGAGTTTAAATGTTTGTGAACGCACCCAGGATACAGGAGAAATTACACAAACAATTCAAGTACACATATTATTTACCTAAATAATATTATGAAGCTGAACAGTTCGTTTATTTGTTTAAAACAGTATTTTTTTGTGATGGATAGTCTATTTACCGAGGAATGTTATAAGCTATATATGTGACGCAGACGAAGTAGCTTGGGGTAGTTAGTTATTTATAATCCGGCTTGTACAGTGTACATTTTCTGTAACCAAAACGTTTTACTTTAGTTTCGCACGGAGCCAACAAGACATTACTTCGTCCTACATTCGACCTAGGTAAAGCCTAGATGCTGTGTCTAGATCAGATGATCCCCAATTACACGCTGTCGCACCCGCCTTGTTTACTAACATTGCGCTTGCTGATAATAGGACCGGCAGAGGTCGTGGAGCGAGAGATAACAGAAAAACAGAAGGGTAAAAGATTTGACCTCTTAAACCGAAATAAAGTAACAAAAATATAGTGGCAAAGAGAAGCTCGTGGCAAAAAAAAAATCCCTTTGGTAAGACTAGTTGTCAGACTTTCACGCCACCTATAATGACTGACAAAGATCTACAAATGACGACTTGGACCAAAGACTTAAGAGGAAATGCGGGTGGTCTTTTCTCCATACAAACGCTCTCGCCTGTTTTCTTTTTGGTTAATGACCCTAGAGCAATGTTTTTTTACAGAATAATAAATGTTAACTATTTCTATGCCCCTATGTTTTCCTTTTTGGTGATAAATTATTTTTATAAGCACTAGAACCCTCAAAAAATTCTCAAAATTGCTTGTTTAGATCGCTGTTAACAGAGTCCTAGTGTACAAATTTGACAACTATTAACGAAAAAAGAAAAACATAGCGGCGCAGTGTATATCCTCCTTATTCATTGGCTAAAATATCTTTTAAATTGGTTCAATATTGGAGGAGGAAATAGGCGAGAGCCAAACCTCAAGCCACTTTTTACTTAAGCTTTTGAGTTGGATCTGCAGTTGTCCTTATCGCACGAATTTGAGGGCAAGAGGACGAAGAGAGACAGCGATAGTGGAGAGAGACAGACGGATGGACGGAGAGAGACAGCACCCGCATTGCCTCTTAATGTGCTCTCGAGGCATAAAGGAAACTCGATATGTGGTCTGGTCGGGTGACCAGACTAAGGACTACGGACCAACCTAGTCAAGTGCGGCTTAATCTAAAGATAGACCTGAGCAACTCTTATTCAAAATTAAACCATGAACTTTTATTAAGTACACAGTAGGTAAACATATTTTATTGTACAACACGTGGACAGTTAATCTCATAACGAAAAGAGTGTTACCAATACAAAAAATAAAAACAAGAAGCACGGATAACTCTTGATGATAAATGTTGCCATAAATAAAAACACACCATTATCCTTATGCCGAGGGGTTAAAAATGAAAAATGCCTACACATATACATGTTGATTTGGAAAAGAAAAACGTCGCCAATTTTAGTAGAGAGTAATGGTACATGGGGTACCTACGTGTCTTGTTGGTGTTATGTTCGTAAGCGTTGCTACTGAATGTGAGGTTTTAGGCTCGATTTCCAGGTCGGACAAAGTGTCATTAGGCTTTTCCATCTGGACATTCTCAGTGCTTGGAGGCAGTTCGGTAATTTTTAGCAATAGGTTCGTCTCTTACATTACGTTATTTTATTTATTTATTCTTCAACAAATTACATTTGTGTCGAACATTGGTCTTAACAATAAAGCATAAACATTTATTAATCAATCAATGAATGTCAATATAACAGAAATGTCGAATGATATAATATAATAGTGAAATTAATTATTATTAAAATTACACAACGGTTTCAACAAAAAATTAACACTAAAATCAAATAATCATGGCTGGAAAGATTACAAACATTACAATCATATTGATCCTAACATTATTAGTCTTAAATTAACTTTAATAAATTACGTCAACATTAATTCAAAATTAATACAAATTCAACAAAAAATAAAAATATAAAAAAAAGGAAATAATAAAAATGTATGTCAATAAAATTAATTAAGATTGTAAAGTCAATGTTGATAGAATGTTTAATATTATATTACGAGTCATTAGTATACAATCAAACTCTTCTATGCTGTAATAACATTTCCTCAATAACAGTGACTTTAATTTTCTCTTGAATTCATTTTGATGAATAGCGCCTTTGAATTCAACAGGTAATTTATTGAACATATGTACTGATTGCACTCTTGAGGCATGTTTAACGACATTCCGCCTTATTACAAAACGTAGTTAAACCTGGTTTAACTTAGACTTGGTTTATCTCGCATGCTGTCACGTTCTTTTGAATATTATTGAAGTGAGACGTCATGCGAGATAAACCAAGTCTAAGTTAAACCAGGTTTAACTACGTTTTGTAATAAGGCGGATTAAGTTTAGCTGTATAAAATTAGGTAGATCCTTTCTTCGCGTTTTTATACGTCGAACTTCATCATGACTTGCAACCTATGTAATGATCAACCGAGTCTTTCTATAACGTGTGGTCTGTGTCTGGTATCAAAGTTTTATATATCAGGCATACTGGTTTCCTCACGATATTTTCCCCCATTTGTAGCTAGTGATAGTTATACAAAACACATAATTATGAGTCCGAAAAGTTAGAGGTGGGTACCTTTTTTTTTGGCCGAGATATCGTCATATAACCACTCCCTTTCTGGACGGAGCGGAGGGATTATTAGACTAGTAACGACAAAAAAAAAATATACCAACCGAATTGTGAACCTCATCCTTTGACGTCGGTTAAACCATGTCCCTTCTTAGTCTACATTAGGTACATTAATTTACATTTCAGGATAATTTATAATAATTTAGCAGAGATAAGGCTCCATTTATTGACACAACTATAATATAATGCATAATCTTCTAAGGCAAACCCGAGCCAGTTGATCAACGGCATCTCTAAATCATTACTAATGCTGCTCCGTAAGGAACCTTTGGTCATAAATATTTTCCACATAAACGGTGTGTGAAGAATAATTATGATGTATGGGAACGAATATTTCATGAAGTCTTAAGACTGTTATGCTTGTGGCGAAATGTATGCAATTGCAACTACTACTAGAAATGTACCTAAACATTATTTTGTTGGGATTATATAAATGAGTTACATATTTCTGTAATGTGGGTTCAGACTGCGAGAAATGAATGAAAATGACATGATTTTCCACCCAACAAAAAAAAAAAAAAATAGGCTGCGAGAAATCATCATCATCACCTGTTTAACTTTTTCTTAATTTATATACCTACTAGCTTTTGCCCGCGACTTCGTTCGCGTGGAATAGTGACTTCCGGCAGATTTTTGGTTTATCTCGCGAAAAAAAAAAAAAAAAAAAAAAAAAAACTATCCTATGTCCTTTCTCAAATTCCAAACTATGTCTGAACCAAATTTCACACAAATCAGTTCAGTAGTTTAGGCGTGAAGCAAAGACAGACAGACAGAGTTACTTTCGCATTTATAATATTAGTTAGGATAGTTAGGATTAGGATATGTTGGGGTCGCCTTCGATGGCCAAAGACTAACTATTTTTTATGTAATGTGTACTTACATCTAAAACGTCATCGTCTTTCTGTCCTTCTCCCATTATACTTGTAGTTGGCACAACACATTTCTTCTTCCATTCTTCCTTGTCAGACATCACGGCCTCATTTACTCCTTTCTCTTTAATAATTATCATTCGTTCATCATCATCATCATTTCAGCCAAAAGACGTCCACTGCTGGACATAGGCCTCCATCATTCGTTCATCTATCAACATTAATTATCTAATTATTATTACTAGATCAATCTGTATCAAAGAAATAAAAAAATACTTAAAAACCCTTGACTATCAAAAAACTGAGAATCTCTTAACCGTTCTAAAATAAACATAATTTTGACAACCCACACATATTAGCTGTTCATCTACTACTACTCCCTTCACAATTCATTACAATTTATTGATTTCATTTAAAAACAACTCTCGCTGCACCCACTCCGCAAAATTCACCCTTAATCACACATTACTCACATACATCTCATACAAGTCAGACACTTAACACAAGACAAATACTCACTCACTCACTCACCGTCCCACCACATGATTCAATATATTCTGCAAGATTATAGATAGGTATTTCTCTTATTGTTATTACTTCTTTTTATGTTTCCTTTTACGCCTGTTTTTTTTTTAACTTTTACTGTGTTTTTAAATTTTTGTTATGCATATTGTTTAAATCACACCTACTCTTACACAGTATCTCTGTACAAGCTAATTCTAGCCAAAAGGGCCCTGGTGACGTGTAACAGGTTTTTTTTTCTAAAAACCTACATCAGGCACCAGTCTCATAAAAAGTTACTTATCCATCTTTCTTGTACACATTAATATTAAGATCAACTTTGTGAAGAGAAAATAAATGATATGATATGATATGATAATTATGAATAACTAGCTTTTGCCAGCGGCTTCGCCCGCGTGAAAATGACGATTTTCCATACAAATTTTCATCCCCTATTTAAATCCCTTAGGGGTTGAATTTCGAAAAATCCTTCCTTATTCCTTGTCTACATTATAAAGGGAACCTCTGTGCAAAATTTCAGCTTTCTAGGTCCAAGGGTTTGGGCTGGGCGTTGATGAGTCAGTCAGTCAATCAGTCAGTCAGTCAGTCAGGACTTCTCTTTTTATTTATATATAGATAGATTAATAACGTACTTCTAATACAATATATTTAGTCTCTCTATATTTATCTCTAGTCAACCGTTTCTATTATATCACATCAGAAGTGGGATACATTTCTCTGTAACACACCACGTTTTATTCTGTCCTTCGTAAACGACATGTCATTTAAAGGAAATGAGTTACCATTGTGTACTAGACGTAGAACAGCCAGTTACAGAGACTAGTATTTCAATTGGATTTTTATACAACTTATAAAATGGACATAAACGAGTATCTTGTGTGAACTGGACACGGGGATATGGAGGATAATAAAAAGGAGCTATTTGGACCTGATTTCAAGGTTTTTTTAAAGGTCAAAGCGACGTGACCTAATTGATAATAAATTATGAATCGTAAATCGGGAATTATGATCCAATTCGAAAAAAAAAAATATTCCTGTTACAAAAATATTTTCGTCGGCAATTTGGCTTACTACAAAATATTACCCATTTTGTGGACGACTTCTAATGTTAAAAACCGTAGATTTTTTTTACGATCATTTTTGAGTTATTTTTTGAGTTAATTATTTTGAAGTACCTACAAAATGCTTAATGACGGCTTCGCGAAGAATCTGTTAACACCCGGTATGCTTCAATACATAGTGTGCGTTTTAGTTAGTCTTTTCACCCCGATTTTTTTACTCTGCCATTTTCTCATAACATTTATAGTCTAACTCGTACGAGTCTAACCAGTCCACCCACATCAAACTAATGAAAGATGATAAATAAAAGCCTGCAGTCATTGTACCTTCAAGCGTGTTACATAATTCATGACCGTTAGTCGTTCAGGTAACGTTAGGCACAAAGGATGAAAGGATGTTTTTGTTGATTTCTTCGTGTGTTTTTATTTGTTTAGATTTTAGTAAACGGCTGGTGTCATAGTCATTTATTTCATAACAAAATACATTGTGTAGAAAATAAAAAAAAAGGAAATTCATGAAAACGTTCTGTGAAGTAAAATAATACCTACCATCACGACTGTAGTCTCCGATGGGTTATACGGAGGTGTACTTAACAGTACACCCACATTTCGTCAGTTATGTGTAACTCCATGTAATATACCCTTAATACATGGAGCATTGATGGCAATAGGCATCCCCACGCCTATTGCCATCAACCGGGCACAAATACAGACTCCGTGACTGCTACGGAAAAATTCCAGACGGAAAAAATTAGCGACACTTTTGAGCGACCCAGGAATCGAACCCAGGACCACGATCAGCAGTACCTTCAAGCGTGTTACATAATTCATGGCCATTAGTCCTCGTTCAGGTAACGTTAGCAACAAAGGTAAGCTCTCACTACTGAATAACTGTTTTTGTTGATTTATTTTTCTGTTTGTATTTGTTTAGATTTTAGTAAACGGTTAGTGTTGGATAAAGGGAAATGTTGCAATTGATGGAAGCGGTCTGTAATGTAAAATAATACATAACATCACGCCTGTAATACCCGAAGACTTAGGCAGAGATGTACCAAATAGTACACACGGCTACACATCAAGCTATACAAAACCAGTTAATCTTGGCCTCACTTTACTAGATCTTTTCGCACAATGAACGATCAGATTATACTGGTTTTGTATAGCTTGATGTGTAGCCGTGTGTACACCCACATTTTGCCTGTTATGTTTAAGTTCATCTATTAGGGGTAGACCTATTGCCATCAATCAGGTACAAAACCAGACTCCGCGACTGCTACTGAAAAATTCTAGACGGGAAACCTAACAACACTTTTGAGCGACCCGGTAATCGAACCCAGGACCACGATCACCAGTCACTTCAAGCGCATTACATAATTCATAACCGTTAGTCCTCGTTCAGGTAACGTTAGGAACAAAGGATGAAATAATGTTTTTGTTGATTTCTCCTTCTGTTTGTAATTGTTTAGATTTTAGTAAACGGCTGGTGTTGGACAAAGAGATATATTTCAATTGATGGAAACGGTTTGTAATGTGAAAGATGTGTGCTGGGAACTTAGTTCCGCCACTTCTTCTTTCCAGCTAAACACTAGGAAGTGTCGATGGGTGGGCGTTTTGGGGGACTGTCTTATAAAAATGTAAATAGTAAAGTAAATTTTGACCTACGAAAAGTGCTGATTATCAGCCTAGTTTGAATAAATGAGTTTTGATTTTGATTGATTGTTTTTTTTTTTTTTTTATAATAAATGGGCTAGCTCTTGACTTCAATCTTGCCCTAAGGGCAAAGATGATGTCGACGATGGAACGAGCTTACCCAGTAGAAGCCTGTTTACTCGCGACTTAAACAGATTAGGGTTATATGAACTCGGAAAAACCGACGCAGGCAGGGAATTCCACTCCTTGGCTGTGATTGATTTTGATTTAAGAAATAATATATAACATTACGACAGTAGTCCCCGAAGGGTTAGGCAGAGGTGTACCTAATAGTACACCCACATTTCCCCGGTTATTTTTAAGTAATAGAAGGCGAACCTATTACCATCAACTTGACACTAATTTAGACTCTGTGGTTGCTACTAAGAAATTCAAGGAAAAACCCATCTACGTACCAACCTAGGTGTTGGATCTCGTATTCATTCATAATTTTCATTGTAGGGTAGAAGTAAAAATGACTTGCAAAATGTGTCACTATCCTACCATATCCCATCCTTTTCCCACATGCACACCTGGACTATCGCTGTCCTTGTCACCGCCGACGGTGACTGTGTGAAGATTCTCGAACACTTGAACGAGAGTAGCGTTGCTAAGAACATGCTCCCTTATTAATTTATTCTTAACTTACGGTGGCGAATTGCCGCGAGTGCCTGATTACGAACTATTGTCTAAAACACTACGGAAAGTGCGTGTTCATGTAGTGAAAGGCATCTGTGCGCGCCCCCTCGTGTGCCACCCTGAATCCAGCAAGGACTCGACCTCTCTGCCGACCCACGCGGAGGAGATCTTGGAGACGGCGAATTTACAGGTCAGTGGTGCTGCATGTTTCCTGCCAGATTCCTTTGTCCAAGCTCACAAGTTCGTCGTCCTAATTCGTGTCGCATTTGAAAGTTCAGACCTACTTATTTACGCCACTTTTCAACCCGCTCCCTGCGTCTGGGATAAACGCAAAACTTTATATTTCCACGCAAGTATATGGTGTAAGGCGCCACCACTAGGTAAGTGTGATTTAACCTGAAGATCGATCCAAGCGGCTGTTATTATTTAGCCACGAGTTTCTGAATTATCTTGAACTAAGGTTTTGATTTAGGTCGGTGATAGAGGTCGGAATCCACTGTATTATTCTAGGAACAAATCTCCACGACTATTAGGGTACAAGTTGGTAGCCGACTGCACGCAGCAGCAGCAGATGACATGTCGTCGCTTCATGTCGTCACGACACGTCGTCGCGTCATGTCGCTGCAGTCATGATTTCGAACCCGACTGCAGACGACAACTGCAGATGACATCCAGTTGGTTCCGAGTGCGTATATCAATTGTTTTTACTGCTCTGCGTGTGTAAACTGAAGACACAGGTTCCGATACATTTTCGGCTAAAGGACATATCTCCTGTTGTTTCTGTTATCTATGGGCACTACTGATCTGCGGTCGAACGGCACGTGCGTCTGCCGCTCGACGACGCGTCGCCAGCTTCATGTCGCTAACTACGGAGGGAATTTCATAGAAATACGTAGAAACCAGTCGTGTCGCCGCGACACGTCGCCTACTGCTGCTGCGTGCAGTCGGCTACCAACTTGTACCTTTAATTTACTTATTAATGTAACATAACATCTCGCCTATTTCTCCGAATGATAAGACAAAGGTGTACCACAGTGCGCTCGTATTTCAACCCATGTCGTAATAGGGGCGAGTCTATTGCCATCAACAGGTTACTACTGAGAAATTCCTTCATCATCATCATTTCAGCCGGAAGACGTCCACTGCTGGACATAGGCCGCCCCTAAGTGTCGCCACATTGACCGGTCCCGTGCGTCTCGCTTCCAGCGGATCCCCGCAACCTTCACCAGGTCATCGGTCCACCTAGTGGGAGGCCTTCCAACGCAACGTCTTCCGGTTCGCGGTCGCCACTCCAGAACTTTCCGGCCCCATCGGGCATCCGTTTTGCGATCAATGTGCCCTGCCCATTGCCACTTAAGTTTGGCAATTCTTCGGGGTATGTCGGTAACCTTGGTTCTCATGCGGATGTCCTCATTTCTTATTCGATCGCGCAAGGAAACTTCGAGCATAGCCCTCTCCATTGCCCTTTGGGTGACTTTAAGCCTTCTGATGAGGCCCATTGTGAGCGACCACGTTTCGGTCCCGACAAATTCCTTAAAGAGATGTAACCCAATACCATTTCCCCAGCCCTGGAAATCCAGGACTTCATACTCAGCTCGTTTTGACAAATTACTGAGCCTTTACTTCTGGCAAAAGCATCACGAAACAATGTCTGAAAACCTATTGTAACGCTGAATATTTGTTTCATGATAACTTTAGCCTAAAGAGAAAATTGCTTAGTTTGATGGTCACATCTACAAAATATACACTCACACCACTCTGATCCACACCGTAAATAGTTTCACAACAAACACTATACCTTCCAAAAGAATAAGTAAGATCAAAGAACCAAAAAATAGTCCAGAACAGACACAAAGAAAAAAACGCATTGCTTAAAGTCCATACAGATCCAAACGTATTCGCTAAAAGTTTCACTCTACATTGTTTTGTACGTGCCGCCCGTTCGCTTCGGCCAAAAAAGGGGGAAATCTCAGCGAAATAAAAGAGAAGCGAGGTCCTAGTACGAGTGCGCGGTTCAAACGTTACGTTTACACGAGGATTTTTAAACTGGAAATACGTCCCAGCATCCTCCGTCCGTCCTGAATTTGGTTCTTAGGTAGGACAATTATTATTGTAATTTATTATTTTTTAACCATTTGGCAACAAGAAAAAATTCGTAATTTTTTAAAAAGAGAACATAATATTGTACTGTGGTTTTTAAACTGACATGGTCACTGACATTACTATTAATATCATAAACGGGATATTTACCAATATCCCGTTTATGATATTAATAGTAGTATATTGTACTGTGTTTGCATTACAACTATCCAGTCGTATGTGCGTTATTTTTGCGCCATACCCGTCGGGGCTGCGGGTTGTTTGAAAGAGATACCGCGGTTTCGGTACAAGGGAAGAATAACAAGAAGGAACATTCTGGTTTTTAGTCGGTAGAAGTCTGATACTCCCTTCCGCTCTGTCCAGAGCGGGATGATATTTGATGATTTCCCACCCCCCAAAAAATAAAAATGCAATTCGATTGATACGACTCCCTAAGATATGAATAAATTCCTAATATTAAGAATTAAATTCTTTTGTCTCGTTCACGTTCATACATCTAGTTAAGACGCTGGTTGCGAGTACTACGCACCTGTCCTTTTTGAAGAACATCACCAATATGGTGAGTTTATGTTTCTCTAGGGCCTCCCCTCCTCACGTTGTCACTCACATCTGCCTTGTAAATACTTTTGTCAGTCGCCGTTCGCTCATCCTCTCCACATGACCGAACCACCTAGTTTTGTGAAACGTATTTTCAGTTATAAAATCACTCTACTTTGGTTGATATTTACACCGCGCACTTGTGCAAGTCCCTCTAGTCCGGCTGTTACTTGATCGGTCGCGTCACGTAGGCATATGCATCGACCCTTACGATTGATGTTTTTTGTGCAGATAGATGCTGTGTCGGGGGACAATGTGTGAATCGTGATGTGTTTTCTGTTTTGAAGATGATTTGCTATTGGTAAGGTTAGATGTGAGTTTCTACTAGTTTTGAGAATTCTTGTGTTTCGCCCTATTTTACAGGGCATTTTAAGGTTAAATCTCTTCATTTGCAAACTGTGCTTTACGTAGATAATCATCTGCAACTGCCTCCGTGGTCGAGTGGTTTAGGCGTTGCCTTGTGACCCGGTGGTCGTGGGTTCGATTCCCACGGGAAGCATACTTTGTGAAGTTGTTTCCAGTTTGGTTAGGACATTGCAGGCTTGAATCACCTGATTGTCTGATAAAAAGATGGTTCCGTGCTTCGGAAGGCACGTATAAGCCGGTGGTCCCTACCGCCAAATGGCGGTCGTCAAACCATGTCAGAGGCCCTTAAGGCGGTTTAGAAACTCTGACACTAGAGTGTGTGGGGTCGTTAGACCTTACTGCCCACACGATAAGAAGAAGAAGATCATCAGTCTACCTACCTAGTTTTCACAGTTGAGAAAAGGAATAGGTAAAGGCAAGGCAAGGCAGATTAACGGAATAGACAGGATACGATATCAAGTGTTTCATCGTTTGTGGAGCAACACCACATTTACACTCCTAGGCAGAGCCATCTATGAATCTTCTGAATCTAAACTGGTTTTCCTAGCTGTGGTCCATTTTATCTTGAGTTTATTTAAAGACTTCCATGCTGCAGATTCTCAGCAAGTGCCACAATTGGGTGGTATGATCAAGCAGATATCTACACTTTTATAGGAAGCGTCTAACTTTCTTTGAATAACATTTTTAAATCATCACAATTGCAACAACTACCCATCTTTATCTCCTTACTTAAACTGTATTATATTCAAACTTATAATTAAACTACAATGACTCCACAAATCCTCATCCACATTTTATTTATCACACCATCGATACGTATTACACACTCTCCAAACCGGGACCAAGTTACCGAACTTGCCCAACTCGGCCCCAGTACGGTAAACAAAAAGTTTTTGGGACATGGGACCAAACTAGGGTCGTCAATCAATCAGTAAGACAGCTATTTGTACCTACAGACTCAGCTGTTTCGTTGATAGAGATGTACGGCGAACTATGGGAGTAGGGATGGGAGACTGCGAGTGTGGGTTACTATGAAGTTGATAGTTTAGTGGTGCGTAAATATAATTTATATATGGATAGAGCAGCGGTGGCCCAGTGGTGGTGGCCCCCGACTTATGAAGTCGTGGTTTCGAACCGAGGCTGAAGCAGGCGCATTACTTTATAATTTACTAGTGACCCGCCCCGGCTTCGCACGGGTGCAAAAAAGGTATTAAAACCTTCCTCTTGAATCACTCTATCTAATAAAAAAAACCGCATCAAAATCCGTTGCGTAGTTTTAGACATTTAAGCATACAAAGGGACATAGGGACAGAGAAAGCGACTTTGTTTTATACTATGTAGTGATTTTATCACCGCTACTCTCAAAACGGTGAAGAAAAACATCGTTAGGAAACCATCATGTCTTAGAATTAATAAATTCAAAGACATGTGGCATCTACCAACCCGCACTGGACCCGTGTGGATTATATCCCCTATCCCACTACTAGAGAGGAGGCCTCGGTCCCTGCAGTGGGAACATTATTCTGGTGATGATTATTAATTAAAAATATAACTGCGTCGTTGGTCTAGTGGTCGTAAGCGCGACTGTTGAAGATGAGGTCCAGGTTTGATTTCCAGGTCGCGACACAAAGGGTTATTGGGTTCTTTAAAATAACCCTGTCGTTTTGGAGGAGTGCTTTCACAAACACCGCGACACGAAACTTTTTATATTAGTTCTATTGGCAATTAATAAACTGACTTTCAAGTTATAAACTGATTTGGGCAATCTGAATCTTTTAACGATCACTGTTTTCAATGCTCGGTCAAATCAAAACAAACCAAAGCCATTCATTTCAATTAAAGCAACTTTTGAAATTTACTCTTCACAATATAATAAAATACAAATCAAATTCAATTCAATTCATTTATTCAAGAACAATTTTACATCGTGTCTGAATGTCTATAACTAAATATAAAGAAACATCGTACATGCTATCAGATTATCAAAATTACCACACAATTAAATTATCTAAATTAAATTAAAATCACAATAAGAATAATGCAAAAAAACAATAAAATAAAATATATCAAAATTAATGTCATAGGTTGATTCAGAAATCAATTAACATCATAAGTCAATTCATTAAATTAACTACAACAACAATGTCCATTACAAGTCAATGATCATGATACTTTCAATCTTTGTGTCAAATTATAGTTCATCAATAGAGTATAGACACTTGTTTAACAAGAACCGTTTAAGCTTACTCTGAAACTCACTTACAGTATGTACTAGACTTTTTATTTCTACCGGCAGTTTATTAAACATTTTTATCGACTTGTGGTAGGCACTATGCTTTGCAACGTTCAGGTGAGGCACTTGTTTCAACTGGAGATCTTTCCTTCTTGTACTCTCCCTCTTTTGTCTTTCATCTTCAGTTTCATATTCAAAGATGTACTTTGATAAGTGAGTAAGTAGGACTAAAATGTACAAGCTTGGAACTGTTAATATATTTAGGTCAATAAAATGAGGCTTGCATGATTCTTGCTGTTGTATCCCAACTATGGTTCTGACTGCTCTTTTCTGAATAACAAAAGCTTTTTGAATATTGTAGTCATAACTTCCGCCCCAGAAAAGTATGCTGTATCTCAGTTTTGACTCAACTAATGCGTAATAGACCATTTTCAAATGTTTTATGGTTACTTCGTTTCTTAGACTTCAAAGGGAAATACAAATGATTCTAGCTAAGCTAAATAGCAAATTTCAAACATGTTGAAAGTCTTAATAACTCTAAGGCAAAAATAGCGTCAAAATGAGTTAATATTATATTTAATTTGACTTGCCAGAGGAAATTCAAGAATGATAAGAAAATAGTCAAACTCTTCATGTAAAATAAATAAAATATGTATTAATAAAACTTGTACTAACGTATATCAAAAAGATTTTCCATCTGAACTTTAGTAAAATAGAAGATGAAAGGTTATTAGGGATTCAGTTTTGATCTAGTTTTAGTAACTTACTAAGCAGGTTGGTTACAAAACTAAATGTATTATTCAGTTAAGCTACGAAAACTGAATTTTTTAAAGTTTTTCTAATATTAACCTAATTTTTTAAATCAAATTAACCTAAAATAACTTCACTGCTACATCTCAGACGAAAAACCCAGTAACACTTTGCCCGTCCCGGGAATTGAACCCAGCAACCTCATGCTGAGCAGTCGCACTTGCTAACACTGGACGAACGAGCCAGTCAACTTGATTATTCATCTTTATCATCATTTCAGCCAAAAATCATTTATTCCTGAACTATGGCTGCTCACACGCGTCCAAGTCCACTAGGTATCAAGGTCATCTAAACTACATGCCTAATGAAACTCATAGCTTCAGCCTACTTCTGCATTTAAAACTCTATGACACGTTTGGCTCAGTAACTAAGCGAACGGCTGCTGCACTGCGTGTTTCGGATTCGATTATTATCACACATGTTCTCTGTATTTCGCTTGAAGTCTTTTCTGGAGATATTAATAAATATAAATACAAGAAGCTGAGTTGTAATAATAAAGATGAAATGAAGAAAATATTATCATTTTCATCTTCATTATTACAACCCAGATTCTTGTTTACTTACAAAACTTAAATATTTATTCTAGAGCAATAAACAGATTAATATTATTTGGGAAGATGAAAATGTTATTTTAATTTGATCGGATATAAAAAGTTATATTAGGTACTTATTTATCATTCAAAGAGTGTAGAAAAGTAATTTATTGGTACTGTGGAAATAAGGCTTTTTACAGCGATAAAAAATAATGATGCTGTACATTTTAGGTGCCAAAATTGATAGTTCATCATCATTTGCTACCTTTTCCCAACTATATTTTGGTCGCCTTACAGTTCATACCATCTAGAATACCAGTGCTTATGGAGTGAGTGCCTATCTGACCTCCACAATCCAGTTGATACTGGGTAATACGATACCCCCTTTATTAAGACCGGTTCTCAGGCTTTCGGACCACTGGCTACCTGTAACGACTGCCAACGATGTACAAATGACAGCCAATGATCAGTAACGTATATAAATTATGACCTTACACAACTAAAACAGAAAAAAAATATAGAGACCATTAAATAAAAAACTTTTTAACAAAAAATAAAACCGTCTTCAAAAAAAAACTCAAAAAAGTGAAAAATAAACTTTAGAAGAAAAATCAGTTTCTGAAGTCGGTGACTTTTGTTTGTTTGATTTCATTTTTTGCCACCGACTTCAGAAACTGATTTTTCTTCTAAAGTTTATTTTTCACTTTTTTGTGGTCCACATGTTCATGAGTCATAATGTGGACAATGTAGGTTTTTTATTAGTTTTGTTGATTTTTCAAAAACCGCTTGTCCCATATCGATAAAAAAATTATGGGACCATTTGGAAAGTATCCCTTTCCAACAAAAAAATATTTTTTCAAATCTGTTAGCAAGTGACGGAGTTATGCCCGAACATAGATAAAAAAAATATATATAAACATCCGAATTGAGAACCTCTTTCTTTTTTTAGAAGTCGGTTAAAAATCAGTTACAAAATAAAGCCAAAAAGTAATAAAATATGCAAATTAGAATCTGTTTCACTGTTGTTGATTAAACAAAAACAACAAACGTGAAACAGAACGTAATTACACAATGGTGACACACAAAATTACATATTAATTGCGTGCAAAGAAATTAATGACGCAGCTAAATTAACAGATGCAACGCTCTGAAAACGAGCTTTTGATAATAAATCTGAAAAAACAGTATGGATATGATTTTTTCAAGCCTGACTGCAACTTAGTAATTTCGATATGTTAACTATCAATTTTGAGGAGCTCGTGGCTCGTGGGGCGAGTCTATTGCCATCAAACGGGCACAAATCCAGACTCCGAGGCTACTACTAAAATAATTCTGATCAAAAACCCAATAACACTTTACCGGGCCTGGGAATCATAAACCCTTATGCACAGCAGCCGCACTTGTGACCACTAGATCAACGAGGCAGTTTATCATCATCAACAGCCTATTAATTCTCACTGCTGGGACACAGGCCTCCGCTCTTTGTGAGGGAGTGGGCTGTAATCTACCACGCGGGCCCAGTGTGGATTGGTATAATTATGCCACAAGTCTTTGATTTTTTGGATCTAGGACATGCCGGTGTCCTCACGATGTTTTCCTTCACTGTTTTAAAGAGTAGTGGTGATGAAATTAATTACAGAAAGTAATACGCCAGCCTGGGTTCAAACCGTGTTTGTAAGTCGGGGCCGCTACCACTGGGCCACCACTGCTCAGTTAGGCAGATCAACATTCTATAATCTCTTCTTAAACCATTTTCCTCTCTCTCAGAACACTCCTTATAATAAATTCCTCAGTAAAGTCTGTAGACATCAACGATTAATCCTATAAGTTTCAAAGTGTTGAAGTGGCCACCCCTCAACTATTTGTTACTAGATGGATCCCCTTCCATTATCCTATGTGCTTAATCAATTTGATGGTGAATGGATCGCCAAAGTTTGTAGCCACAGACATATTAGTATATTGATCCTAAATGGCCTGCTTTGATGTTTGGGTGCTGAAAGTTTTTCGTTCGGTATTAGGAGGGTGTTTTGATAGGCTGTGTTAGTTTGGTTTTTCGATTTTTGTGGTAGTCGATTGATTTGTTTTATATTTGGATAAGACTGTATTTTTTTGTTGATTGACTGTATTTTTTTATTTGATGAGGCCCTAGCATGAGCGATGTTAATGAAAAGTAAATACGTTGATTAAACAGAGAAATACTTACATAGTTTCACCTACAATAGGTAGAAATGACACCGACCCTAAACTGGTGATCATGTATTCAGAACATCATTTTGAACGCCTTATATACAAATATTACGTCGGTTTTATTTAAAAAAAAACATTACCAATACGGTCAAAATGTGTGTGTGACAGCATTTTTTTTAATTGCCGATGAAAAATTTCTATGTTCTCGAGGGTCTAAGTATTTTAGTAATTTTAATAATTTATTCATAACAATAACTGATATTGATTGTGCTTGTTGGAAAAAAAATACTAAAATGCCGTAGAATAGGTAATTATTCTACAATTTAAATACAAAATATACGTTTGCACCACGTGCGTGCTAGGACATTATGACGTGATCACTAACTCAATATACTATCAATCACTCACAATACTATGAATTCTAATGACTGAGCTATGGCTGAGCATATATTATATTTTCAATACGATACCGAATAACATGTGATTTTAAGAGTGATGAATATAAATAAATCTTTGATTGATGGAGGGGAGAGGAAAACTAAAGAAAGTATATTATTATGAATGTGTGATGGGAGAATGGTAGATAAAGCGCCGAGCCCAAATAAATGGAGAAAACGTCAGGACGATTATAATTCTACCGATGTTTTGTTCCAAATGTATACTTAGAAACGACACTTAAGAAGCCTTTTATTTATTTAGCACAAATATCACAACGTTCAAAAATACTCGCCATCTCCTAATACCAGTCAAACGCCTCAAAGAACCCCAAAGACCCAACGATACTAAGCTGTAACGCAACCGAATAACAAACGACGCGAAAACTTAATTTCGACAAACTTCAGTCTTTTATTGGTCGAATAACTCGAATAATTCGAAGAAATATAAACTTTGTAACAAGTTAGTCGACTGTCTTATTAAAGTTGGTGCTTAATTAATATGCCGCGTTACCAATTAAGCGTAAACCAGGGACGATTGACATAAAGGGAGGGGTCCTACAGGGGGATGGTACAAGGCTCGCAATGGAAGAAGATTCCCAATAATGATAATGAAAGAACATGAAGAAAGAAAAAATATTTACTTGTCGCCGATGTCATGTATCTGCGACATGTAAATATTTTTTGCTTATAAACTAAAAAAATATAACAGCGCATAAAATATTTAAAAATATGAAAGGTCGGAACAACAAAAAAAAATAGTTAGCAGTGCAAGCTCCACTCGTGGCTAAACAATCAAAAAAGGTAAGCAGTACTCGACGAGGTCGGTTCATGGATGAGTGACCATTTATTACTCCGTGTCATGGAAAGCACGTTAAACATTTAATTTTGTAGATCATTGACAGTCGTTACGAATATTTAAGCACCTGAGTCTGACAACCTGTCTTATCAAAGGGTTTCGTGTTGCCTAGGCAATGGGTAATAGAGGTGAGGTAGGTCGGTAGTCGTATGTAAAAATGTGGTAGATGACTGCATCTGGCTAGAATGGAAGCCAACGCCATCATAAACTTTCACTGTCTCTTACGGGATATCTTCCATAATAGGGGATCGGACTGGGTCAAAATAATATGATTCTGTTTAGTCCGTAAGTTAGATTATCGAAAAATATTGAATACGTGTTTTTTGTTTTATCAAATCAATAAAAAATGACGAAGATAAAACGCGTCAACGCGTCAAAGATCTTGGAGTGGGGCTTGAAACGTCACTTGTGTCGTCAAAATGTACTATCATATGACGTCACACGAGTTTTCGAAGCACTGTATCGTCTTCATTTTAAGTTTACGTGAAAAAAGAAAAAATACGTGTCCAATAATTTTTGGAAATCTATCTGACGGACTAATTAGTTTTTTTTTGTCCGATCCCCTATTATCAATTATTCTGATCTGATACTTTGACAAGCACCATGATCGCGGGATGACGCCAACATAGTTTTAAATATGCCAGGCAGATGGTGATGATAATTTGAGAAATATAAACTTTGTAATAAGTTAATTGACTGTCTTATTAAAGTTGGTTCTTAATTAATATACTGCGTTTTCAATTAATGTTATAGACTTAACTAGTTTAAGATCTTTGTGTCGAGTGATGACGAGTTAAAAGTAGCTGCTTCTGACGTAGTTCAGTTATCAGATTTTCTTTTGCAGGGTTCTGGTATGGATACAACTAGACACGTTTTTTTGCAAAAAACTGATTTAAATTCGAGTTAAAAGTTATCTGTTTCTTACTCATAATAATATAGGTTTGTCGCATAGTAATGTTGTGACATAGTAATTTGTATCTGAATAAGAATTACTTATTTAATAAAAATAAAAAAAGGAAATAAACAGTATGTATTGTGATGTTTCAATAGGACCCACACACTGGTCACTGGGTATATTTGATGGCTATACCCCGATAAAATTCAGAACACCGAAGTTTTATCACGAAACAACTCTGACACAACCTATTAAAAATAATTTGGCAAACTCTAGTTTTTCTCAATAACAACAATAACAAAAGAAAACACAAATTATAGCTAACATTAAATTGATCGGGCACCTAACTACCATTAAACAATCCAGACCAGTTAAGCCTTAAATTTTCCCTGAGCCTATTTTTATTTTCAAATTTCATCACAATTTATGTTACCCGAGATCCCGACCCGCAATGAGGGGTCCCAACTTTGTTAATTTCGCTAAAAGTTGTACACTGCGGGGAGTTATTACGTAGACGCGACCTAGGAAGCCGTCAGGGGATTATTCTAAACGGGGATCGCAATCGACTGTGATTATATATTGAACTGAAGGAATTGTAGATGTCTTCGAGATTTCGTGTACGTTTGGGAGGGTTTAATTCGAGGATAGAGCTCGTATCGGTGCTTCCAAGATTCACGCATGAAATCATAACATATCAATGGGTAGGTAAGGCAGAGGTGTATGTATTATAGTACACCCATGTTTTGCCAGTTATATTTAAGTCCCTTGTAAAAGGGGGCGAGTCTAATGACATCAACCGGGCACAAATCCAGAGTCCGTGTCTTTTTTTGAATTGTTGGAAATCACCAAATGACTCCTCTCGCTCTGGGCAGAGCGATAGAGTCTGTCAGACTTTTACTGACTAAAAACCACCTATGTTCCTTCTTAGCTCTGTCCAAGGCCGCGGTATCTCTTTCGAACAACCCGCAGTCGCAACAGGACCGCAGTCCCGACAGGGTCACGGAGTCTACCGCTACTAAGAAATTCCAAATGGAACAACCCAATAACATTTTGCCCGACCCAGTAATCGAACCCAAAACCACTTGCTCAACAGTCGTATTTGCAACTACTAAACCAACGAAGCAGCCGACGATATCATCAGCCAATTAGCATTGCATGTGTCCATTGAACATTGCATTTCTGGTTAATTAGTAGCTTAATTCCGGTCCGTGTATCTATGCAGTTAAGGTTCCTAATCGGATTCTCCCAGTCTTATTAGACCAAGAAGTTGATACACTCTGTGTTTTTCTTAGTTAGTTTGCCGAGTTTCAATTAAAATGGACGCGAAACTTCGTTTTAACTCTTTAGATTTACTTGAAGCAATTTCGCTACTATTAAAGCTTTATGTAGTAGAGTTACTTCATGTAAAATAATTATGTAGAATGGCTGTAAATTTTTGTTGTATTATTTGTAACGTTTGGCTTCGTTCCAGAGCCAATGAAGGCTACATTTTGTCCTGTCTTATGCTCTAAATATTCTGTTACATTAATAAGTCAGACTACAACGGAATCACATACTGTTAGCCTGCATAGTCCCATTGCTGGGCAAAGACAAAGCCCTTTGGCCCAATTATTTACAGTTGTTTCGATCCAAGGTTTGCCGCAACGTCTTCTGGCTGTGTCAGGGCTCCAGAAATCGGCTACTTTGACCTACAATTCATTGGGCATGCGTGACTAGTTCAGTCCCATTAAGTGGCTTACTGAACAACTTCAGGTATTGTTACATACAGGTAAACACAAAATCTAAATGTTTTATGGGAATCAAATGCCCACGTGATTTTGTAAGACTCACACCCGTAATCCTGGGATAGGCAGAGGTGTACCTAGGTAATAGCACACCCACATTTCACCCGTTATGCTAAATCCCATATACCTACTAGTCAATGAGGGAAAGGATAACCTGAATGACAGGTAGTCACCTATAACGACCGTCAAAGATCTACAAAAGACAACCGGGAGCAACGGCTAACGGCAACGACGGAGAAAATTCGGTATGTACCAGCTTAACTTGAAGATCGACTTTAACGGCTGACTCTAACACTAAACAAAATAAACCATTCAAATCCAGGTGTCAAAACCCACCAAAATTATAAAACCTATCTCGGCAGAGATATTAGAAGCACAGCGGTTATCCGGCCGCCAGGACACGGAGGTAGCATACTAATGCCTCGGAAATCGTTAGAGCAACACTTTGAATAGTCACTTGGTTCACTGTGACCCTCGGTCATGACTGGAAACTAAATCATTTTACGGTAAATAGGTCACCAGGCTATGCTGTAAGGATGTAGGGATAATCGTGATTTAAATTCATGGGGGATTTCAGGTGTGGAGTTTTTTGAGGCCCTTCGGGTGATGTTTGCGTGAGATACGGGGTAAACGGTTTTTTTACGAGTAAAAAGGTACGTTTTTGCTGTTCATGTTTGTCTAGAAATAATGGGGAAATGAAGAAAAAAAGAGAAAATTACGTGCACACAAAATTACAAAAACTAAATAGCTAAAAACATACAACGCATTACAAATATTTATAATTAACTAGCGACCCAACCCGGCTTCGCAGGGAATCATTTATTCTACCCATAAACGTTCCTCTTGAATCACTCTATCGGTTAAAAAAACCCGCACCAAAATCCATTGCGTAGTTTTAGAGATCTAAGCATACGTAGGGACAGACAGCGGGAAGCGACTTTGTTTTTATACTATGTAGTGAGTAGTGATGATTGTGATAGTAATACAACTGGGTGAAACAAAAAAAAAAGAAACATTTAACAGCTTGCAGGGGGTGACTGCTGCTCAAACAGGTTACCACTCATCATGATGCTGCGCAAAGCGCTGATATTCAGTGGTCACCGAAAAAACGTGCGAAAACCAAAACAGAGTAATACATAATACCTATTTGATTACAAATAAAACCTAAAAAGAAAAATCTAAGTACCTGCCTCAACGTTATTAGGGTTCTAAAGCAAAATTGGAAAAAACCGGATTCTTTATAAATGTGTTGCCAGCGGTTTCGCCCGCGTGAACATGACGATTTTCCATACAAACTTTCATCCCCTATTTAAATCCCTTAGAGGTTGAATTTCGAAAAATTCCTTATTCCTTGTCTACACTATAAAGGGAACCTCTGTGCAAAATTTCAGCTTTCTAGGTCCAAGAGTTTGGGCTGGGCGTTGAAGAGTCAGTCAGTCAGTCAGTCAGTCAGTCAGAACTTCTCTTTTTATTTATTTATAAATAGATAGATGTCTGTCTGTCCGTATGTCAAATATCGAAACTTCAATTAATGTAACGTAATTGCTTCAAAACAACGAAACTACTAACAACCCCACTTAATGACCCCACATCTTGTTAATCTGTACCATGGTACACAACAAGTTATACATTTCCAGTATGACATGACCTCGCTTTGTACAGATATCCCATACAACAAGAGATCCACATAAAGTGGTTTGGTATACCTTAATTGGTCGTCACGTATCGACCACGACTCCTTAAACACGTCGATGACGTCACGTCCCGCCGACAAAGATTCCTACCTTTTCTACTTACCCTTATGATTGAGGGACAAGATTTAATGGGATTAAAACTAAACCAACTTTGGTGAGTGTTTGTGATAATATACAGTAATTTTGGAGTTAATTACTCTTTGCTAAAACTGATGTAACTCGAGGATTATGTAAATATAATTATTTAGTTGTTCCGTTGTTGGGGTAATATTGAGGGGTGTTTCATATTTTGTTACCCTTTGGGGGTGAGTTTAGATAAAGTGTTGCTATTTCTTCATCATTAATGTATTTACAAGCTCAAATGATTATATTTAAGTTCATTTTATATATTATTAGGAATCAGAAGTG
The DNA here is from genome assembly GCA_949775195.1 of Diarsia dahlii. NCBI lineage: Eukaryota > Metazoa > Arthropoda > Insecta > Lepidoptera > Noctuidae > Diarsia > Diarsia dahlii. The sequence goes on along the minus strand of OX459210.1, from coordinate 3,242,359 downwards.
AAATACGTGAACAAAATAAACAATGTTTATTATCTTTTAAATTACACTTTTACAAAAATATCACGACAAACATTTTAAACAATAATCAAATAGAAATAGCACTAGCAAAATGGAATAATCAGTACACGAGCAAAAACATAAACCAAAAATAGCGAAGCACACGATAATAGTCGGGTAGCAAGTCCTTTCCGAGCGCCGTCCAAGCAAAAAGTGACCGTTGCAACGCCGCTCGCCTCGTTTTATGAACTTCTGTCGGTTGCCGCACATCGACCGTACGCTAACCGGACGGCTACTGGCTGATGGTGTGACTTTGAGCCAACAATATTATGAAAAGTTCCGATGGTGTATAAATAAATTAAATAAAAGAGGCTAAGTGTTTCCATACAACGAGGTAATGCCGCCAGTCTTTTGGGCATATTACCGGCTGACAGCGTTGAGGAACAGTAGTTTGATGCCTTTTTATAGTTTCGTGTTAGTTTAGTTTATTAGTTTGGTTTATCTAATAGTTTTTAATTCATGTTCATAGTTATTTTATCTATTTTATCTATTTTATCTATTTTATCTATTTTATCTATTTTATCTATTTTATCTATTTTATCTATCTATCTATATAAATAAAAAGAGAAGTCCTGACTGACTGACTGACTGACTGACTGACTCATCAACGCCCAGCCCAAACTCTTGGACCTAGAAAGCTGAAATTTTGCACAGAGGTTCCCTTTATAGTGACAAGGAATAAGGAAGGATTTTTCGAAATTCAACCCCTAAGGGATTTAAATAGGGGATGAAAGTTTGTATGGAAAATCGTCAATTTCACGCGGGCGAAGCCGCTGGCAAAAGCTAGTTAAAGATAAAATAGCAATCTAATCTGAAATGAAAATAAAATTATGGTTATTTTCAAATAGGTTTTTACAAACTCCTTTACAGGGCAGTTATTTTTAAAACTAGAAAGGGTCAGTGTTTCGTTCTTGACTATTCTGTGAAGAAACAGCCGAATCAAACTGAAAGCGGTCATAGTCTCATTTAAGGTCCAGCCATAATCTTGATATACTCACATGAGGACTATGTAGATTAATGTCTGAGATGGTCTTATGGATACGAATTCCAAAACCTTCATAAAACAATTATAAACGTTGCACTATCTTCGAATAAAAACAGGAACTACCAGCGGAAGAAGCGGAAATAAACAATTCAACAACATTAAAAATAAACAATTTCTCATCTTCAACATCAACCCAATTTCTGCTAACAAACAAAGCTTTAAATAACTTTAACGTTGACAATGAAGAATCAAAAACTACTGTTCACTCCAAAATAAAAATCGGGGATAACAAAATGGATAAGTCACACGCATTTCAAAGCATTGAAACTACACTTTGTATGCTAATATCTACGTTATAGTGAGGAAACTATCTGAGATAACGCAAAAAGTGCCGCCGAATATCTTCGACTGTAAAAGTCAGTTTTATTGAAGCAAACTATTCTATTTGCTGGTTATTCAATTCTTAGTGGAATGTTTAAAAATGTTAAAATACGACGTTATTTTTGTAGCGTGTAAGAACTTACATTCTTTGGATATTGGTGGTAGAAAGATATCAGCAAGCAGTTTTAAATGATGGAACTTTTATAGTGCTTAAAAAAATCGGCAGACGAGTTAGGCCTAATGCTCGACCAACTAACTGAGCAATGCCAGCCTCGAAGTCGGACTCGCGTCGTTTATGGATAAGACCAAAGTGATGACCAACAGCACCAAGCGCAACATAGGAGTTGGGGGTGTGAGGATTGAATATGTCCAGGAGTTCATTTACCTCGGCCAAATAGTCACAAGATAAAGAAGTTGCTCGACGCACCGAGAACGCCTGGAAAAGCTATTGGTCGATGAAACAAATGATGAAGGAACCTCTTCCTCTCTCGCGAATTGCTATTTACTGTAAATAGTAAATGTTTAAAAAAAAAAGTTTAATAGGAACCTAGATAAATATCGTCTGTATCCGAATAACATAATTTTAAGTTGGTAATATGTTCGTATCGCGAATGATTTTGGTATTACGTTTGTATGGAGAAATGTTCGTACACCGTCCCCATAAGAGGAAACTCATGGACATGTGTATTCTTCCTACCCTCACCTATGGAGCACAGACATGGTCACTAACCAAGCAACAAAAGTCCGCACTCGGGGTCTGTCAGCGAGCAATCATGGAGCGTATGGAGTAATGGAGTATCCTTGGAGTGAAGCTCACCGCTCACATAAGAAATCCGATACTGCGTTCCAAAACTCAAATTGCCCATGTAGGTCACACGGCTGCCAAGCTCAAATGGAACTAGGCTGGCCACATCTGCCACATGCCGGAGGAGCTGTGGGCCAGCCAAAGCAACCAAGCCATTGCATGGCAAGCACAACTTCTGAGCATGCGTTCTTGGATTTTGCCATCAGGAATTTCTGAGTAGCAGCCACGGAGTCTGGATTTTTGAAGCTCGTGGGACTATCCATCGTTACCTATACATTTCAACTGCAAATGTAAGTTTGTTAATTACATACACTATTAAGTTTGGTCGATGGTACGGAACCCTTCTTATGTGCAAGCCTGACTTGCAATTGGTCAGTTTTTTTTGCAGTTTGGGAAATCATCAAATGACTCCTCCCGCTCAGGGCGGAGCGTAAAGGACTGTCAGACTTCTACTGACTAAAAACCACCCTTGTTACTCTTAGCCGTTTGTGTCCGGGGTCGCGGTATCTCTTTCGAACAACCCGCAGCCCCATGGTCTGGAACAAATCAAACTCTGGAATTAAGAACACATCAATCCCAACACACATTAAGTTTCAGATGTAAGTGCCAAAAATAAAACCATCATAATAACAAAAAGCATCAATCCTATTGTCTCTAGTTCAATACCCTCCGAACGAACTAATTTATCTTATTCACATTCCTCAAGTCCTCATAAATCATCTGTAGGACACAAAATTCTGCGTACATTAATTTCTTCATTAGCATTCCGGAGAAAATATATACAAATTAAACATTTCTACGTCTTAAATTCATTTTTCATTACCGCTTAGTCTGTGGTATCTGAGCGTCTGAGTCAAGTCACATTAATTAACTTTTTGATTATTATATCTTGGTTTTTCTGTAAAAGTTTTGATGGTGCAAAATATTTATGAGTTATTTTTCCATGTCTTGGTATTGCAATCTCTTTCCGTTAACAATATTTAATACAAGGAAGAACCATTAATCTTTACATTTAACATCAAGCCAGCAAGCTAGGGTTGGGGTTTTTGTGGTTATGATTCAGTACTACATCATCATCTGCCTAGTACCATACGAATACAAGTATTTTACATGGAGCCACTGCCCATTTGGGTAACACGTAACCCTTTTTTTTTTTTTGGTGGGTGGAAAATCATCAAATGACCCTCCCCGCTCTTGGGCAGAGCGAAGGGGAGTGTCAGACTTCTACTGACTAAAAACCGAACCCATGTTCCTTCTTTGCCCTTGCGCCGAGGACACGTCATCTAGTACAAAAATCCGCGGCCCCGACGGGGACACGTACCCCTTGGTTAGACTTGGTCAGACTTTCGGGTTAGGTACATTCCAACTGCAAATATAAGTTTGTACGCTTAATATTGAGAGATTTTTCATGTTATTTTAGCACCATAGACTTCTTATAGGTTTTCCAGTAATCTATAAGTGTTGAACTTTCTGTATTTTTTTCAAAAGTTCTAAAAACAAAATATTCTAAAGTATCACGTTTCCACGGTATGAGTCATCAAAGTTAAAGTCATTCACCGATATTTCTTCATTTAAAGTACACCAATTCTCCAATACAGCCAGAACCAATCTACCTATCTAGAGTACTTAATTTATACTGATAATCACAATTTGTTATGCAAAACCACTTACGTATCGGTTATAGCCCGAGAGTGAATGCATACCGATAATTGAATGTACCGCAAGTAGCTGCTCCATATACCGGTTTATTAGCGGTACTGACTACATTGGGCACTTGGAATAGATTTGTGGTTTGAGCTGGTAACCTATTGATGTAGTAACCCAGTAAACCAAAAACCGGTATGTTTCAAGTAAACGCTCAATAGGCAAATAGTGTAACGGACTCTTCATGTAGCCGTCAACCAAGCATTTTGTTTATCAAACTAAATAGATGAAACCTTTAGGGTAGTCCATGAAGGCGACTTTTTTACGATTTTTGTTATTTACCGGTTAGTGTCAGGTTGTATGGTAAATAAAATAGAATTCGCTACCGTAACAATATGACTTTACGGAGTCATAATGATTAAAATCATCAATACAACCCTCTGGGTTCATATTACTTCCTTGAATTCCTTTTTCATCAAAATATAGGTAATCACTCAATGGAATTATCTTATTGGAAAATCAACTCAAGAGGATTATTTATCCCGTCGGGGCCGCGGATTTTTGTACTAGATAACATGGCCTCGGCGCAAGGGCAAAGAAGGAACATGGGTTCGGTTTTTAGTCAGTAGAAGTCTGACACTCCCCTTCGCTCTGCCCAAGAGCGGGGGGGGGGCATTTGATGATTTTCCACCAACCAAAAAAAAGGGGATTATTTATTCATGATGTTAATGATTATATCTCTAAAAACACATACGCATTACGTGCGAAAATCATATTTGAAACAACATAAAACCTGACACTAACCAGGAAATCACAAAACACGTAAGAAAATGCGAATATCACGGGCTACCCTGGAGCATTCACCTTAATCCAAAAAAAATTGCTTTTAAAAGTTACTGAACCACGACACCACCAACTATAATATTATTTGATAGGTACACATGGAGACTATGACCAGTCTTCGGCCAAAAAAGGTGAACGCTGAATAAACATCGTGAGGAAATAGAACATATTATTAATACTATTAACGGGATATTTACCATGTTTTCTTACTGTTTCGAGTTCCCGATATTTCGGCGCTGTTACAAGCACCATGATCACGGATAAACTCTCCCCGTTCCCGTTAATAGTATTAATAGTAGTGTCAGTGACCATGTCAGTTTAAAAACTTATAATAGAACATATTGTTATGAAGAAAGAAAGAAAATATATTATTTGTTAGGACATGCAGGTTTCCTCACGATGTTTTCCTTCACCGTTTTGAGAGCAGTAGTTCTTGTAAGTCGTGGCGCCAACACTGGGCCACCGCTGCACTCACCCAAAGGTTGACTAATACAGAATACCTGTGGCATTTAGTTCACCGAAATTCAAATTTTCTTACGTTTTTAGCGATTTGCAGGCCAGTGCTAGGTTGTATGTTAGTGAAAATATGATTCGCGGTTGTAAGACATATGCAGTTACAGAATTATAATCATCAAAATCATCATTACAACCCTCCAAGTTCATGTAACTGTCAAGAATGAGTATTTTGTACCACCCTACTACATGATGCTAATGCAGTGGTAGCGGCCCCGACTTACGAAATCGTCGGTACGAACCCAGGCAGGCGCATTACTTTGGGTAATTTGTTTCATCACCACTACACTCAAAACGGTGAAGGAAAACATCGCGAGGAAACCGTCAAGTCTTTAAACCAAAAAATTCTAAAACATGTGACATCTACCAACCCGAACTGTGCCCGCGTGGTGGATTATAGCCCATCTCTCTCCTAGAGAGAAGGCCTGAGTCCCTGCAGTGGGAACATTGGGAATAGGCTGATAGAAGCTAAAAATTAAAATTAAAATGACATTGCAGACTTAAAACCAAAAACCACTTCATTACTTTTCAACTTGTCAAAACAAAAAATTAATGCAATTTTAAAATGTCCCTCAATCCCTAAAGAATAAAAACCAGCCAATCCCCGCCTTCGAACCCATTTCGTTCGAAAACCGAATAAAAGCAACCGCATCCAGGTACAATTGCGATCTGAACAACCAATTAACGTGTCCCCACAATCTTGACTCCCGCGGGACAGTCGTGCACAATTGAAACACGTATCAATTACTACGAAACACTCTTGTGCACTGGCGTGTACTTGTGCAGCGGAAGAGTTAGAAGTTTTGTTTATGTTTTTTTTATTCGTTGTTTTCTATAGAAATAAATAAAACTGAAGTATTTTTTTTTGTAATGCCAAAATAACGATGAATATAGGTATACGAATTACTTATAAAAAATCACATTTTCCCCAGGTCCCCTCTCTTCTCCTTTAGACCCTTAAAAATACAGAGCTACTGTAGCTACGTGGCTACGCAGTCTCGTAGGCATCACTGAGGCGACATGTTTTCGTTGCATGCAGTTTTAGCCCGACTACTTACCACACTAACAGACGTTACACGTCAAAAACATTCGGTTTACTCTTCGATATTAGAATCCAAGATCTCGAATCATTCGATTTCCTTTTCAAAATTATAATATAAACTCGGTGTCTATTTTACAGCTGTGTAAAGACCAAAGCGCTATAAACACCATTCGGACAGCAGTCAAATACTCATCAAACTCAATCATCAAAATTACAATCAATAAAACCCTCAAAATGAAAATCGTTCTGAAACCAATTAAATTCAATTATTTCCCATTAAGGAGGTGCAATAACTTTTGGGTTTCAATTAATATCGTTTTGGAAATTCGAACAATTTGAAATCGATCAAAGGGAATTCGAACGTATTCAAATTAACTTTTGTGTCGGTTGTACGCGAACGAATGCTGGCAAAAGCTTTGGCTGCGAAAATTGGGAGCAGGTATCACGTTTATGAAAAAAAAAAACCTTCTTATTTTCTGTAGATCAACGATAGTACAGTGGTCACGTTCTGCCGTGCACAATTGCATAGCAAAGCTCAGGGGATACCTATGTTAGATACCGTGGCCCCGGACACCAAGGGCTCATATTTACTATAGAAGGAACATATTTAAGTGGTTTTTAGTCAGTACGAGTCTGTCGCTCCCTTTCGCTGCGTCCAAAGTGGAAGGAGTAATTTGAGGATTTCCGACAATCCAAAAAAAATTGGGAGACCTGTGTATAGTCGCCCCAGGGATGCCCCTTAACATTTACAGGAGTGATGTAATATTTAGGAATAACTTTACAATAAAGGTTAAGTCGTCAATTACCCTAAAACAGTAGATTCCCAGTTACCACACTCATCTATCTACCTAGGCCTTCTCGCCCTTCTCCCAACTATCTTGGCGTCTCTAGTGTAACCGTATACAGCTGAATAGCATCATATTTAACCGACTTCTAAAAAATAAGGAGGTTCTCAATTCGGATGTTTTTTTTTATGTTTGTTCGGGCATAACTCCGTCGCTTGCTAACCGATTTAAAAAGTTCTTTTTTTAACTATACTTCCCAAATGGTCCCATAATTAAAAAATCAGTTTCTGAAGTCGGTGGCAAAAAAAGAAATCAAACAAACAAAAGTCACCGACTTCAGAAACTGATTTTACCTCTAAAGTTTATTTTTCACTTTTTTGTTTTATTTTTGATTAAAGTCGGTTTTCTTTTTTGTTAAAGTTTTTATTTTTACATGAAGCGACTCACTGTATGAATTCGAGTATGCGTCCCAATTTATTTGTGGTCGGCGCAGCATGTCTTCTTCTTCCATACTTCTGTTTCTCGTCATCTCAGTAATCACCTCATTTCTAGCCATATCATCCTTCACACAGTCCATTCATCATTTCTTTGTTCTGCCTTTTTTCTTATATCCACCTACATTTATACTCAACATTTTCCTAATTCCTTCGCATCACGTGTCTGTACCACGATAACCGATTATCACACAACTTTTCAGTCTCCGGCACCACTTTTATACTACCTCATGTGTACGGTCAGCATCAGAAGTATATTAACATTACTCAAAGTTTCGAAGCTGTTTTTTTTTAATAAAAACTTGTTAGATATTACTCGTTACTACATGTTATTGGAGTGTAAGGACTATTTTAACGAATAATCTTCTGAAACATTAAAAATAATAGCTAGAGTCTTGTACATAAAAGAATTAAAATTCCGAAATGTTATCTTCTGATATCACTTTTTATAGGGACCTGTATGATACACGTATGAAATTATGTTTTTGTTTTTTTTTTTTAGTTTGTCTCATCTTTTATAAAATACTAGCTTATGCCCGCGGCTTCGCCCGCGTGGATATTGTTAAAACAATCCTTGATGCGGATTATATATCATTCTAAAATTTCAGCTCGATCGGTGCAGAACTTTTTGAGTTTTTGAAGCGTACACAAACCAACATAACATTTTTATATTTAAAAAGAAGATAGATGATTGTTAATCTTTATTTTTCTTTAATTTTTTTTTTTTTTCTTTGATTTAGCCCTGCTACAGTTAACGTCTGTTTACAGTTTGTTTTTTATTATATAACATAGTAATCTGTGGAAAATGTTGTGGGTAGTATATTAGTTAATTTTAATTTTAAGAAGTTTTTAAGGTTGTGTATACTTAATATACTACTGTTTGTTTTCCCAAATGAAATAAATAAATAAAAATAAATGTTCAGCTACTTCTGATGCTGACCGTACCTAGTCATTCCTTATTTTATCGATTTGCATTACACCACACATCCTTCTTAGCATTCTCATTACATCCTTATTTTCATCAGCCTATAATGTTCCCACTGCAGGGACTCAGGCGTCCTCTCTAAGAGAGGGATGGGCCATAATCTACCATGCGCGCCCAGTGCGGGTTGGTAGATGTCACATGTCTTCGAATTCTTTGATTCTAAGACAAGCCGGTTTCCTCACGATGTTTTCCTTCACCGTTTTGAGAGCAGTGGTGATGAAATAAATTACACAAAGTTTTGCGCTTGACTGTGTTCGAACCCACGACTCACTGTTCGTAAGTTAGGGCCCTCGCCACTGGGCCACCACTGCTCCTCTCTTCTCATCTCAGCCACATGCAATTGCCGTTCATTAATTCCTTTTGTGACCCAACATGGAACGACTACCACTCATAAATTATGTACTTTAAAAAGTACAATCGCGACCAAATACACAAATCAATAGCTCTCAACACAACGCGGCTTCAAATCAACAGAATACATAAACCATTGCACATAATTGCAACAGTTTCATTTTGCAACACAGTTGCGAACTTGTTGCAAACATAAGCGTTTTGTTTGTGGTCGCTTCCAGTTAAGTAATGTATTGATAAAGGATTGTTCATATTAGTATTGCGAGAATAAATGACGGTTCATATTAACTGCTACGGAAGGTTCATATTCCTATGGGTGGTTCATTTTGCTATGGACGGTTCATTTTAATACGGATGGTATCGGACAAAGTTGTGGATTGGAAATGTGTTTTTGTTGAGTTGTTAATGGGCAAAGTATTGCGTTGTGATTATAGTATTGATTTTGATAAAGCGTATCATACTAGGAATTTCATACACACAAACGGCCAGATCCGTAACAAGGACCTGTGGGGTGTACAAATATTTGTTACGTGTGGGAATCGAACCTCACCTTTTCCCAACTATGTTGGGGTCGGCTTCCAGTCTTACTAAATGCAGCTTGAAATCAATATTTAGTGACTGCCTATCTGACCCCCACAACCCAGTTGTTACTGGGTAATTTCATACCCCTTGGTAATATTGATTGTCAGAATTTCTGGCCACTGCACATAACGGCTCTCAAAGATCTACAATTTAACAGCCAGCACAAACAGCTTAATGTGCTTTCCGAGGTATTTAGGAAACTCGGTATGTAGAGAGTGGTCACCCATCCAAGGACCAACCTAGGCAAGTACGACTTTTTTTTTTATTAGCTTACTTTGTGTCCCACTGCTGAGCAAAGGCCTCCCTTTTCTCTTTCCATATGTCTCTATCATGGGCGATCTCTGGCCATATTAGCCCCCGCAAACATGATCAGATCATCACGCCACCTTCGCCGCGGTCGACCTCGACGGCGCTGTCCTTCCTCAGGCGTCCAGTGAGTGACGATCTTTGCCCATCTCTCCGGGTGCATCCGTGCTACGTGGCCTGCCCACTCCCACTTTAGCCTGGCTGTTTTTTCTCCAACATCAGCTATTTTAGTTATGGAGTGCAGGGTGGTGTTTCTAACGCGATCGGTTCGCTTAACACCAATTATGCTGCGCTCCATTGCTCGCTGGCAAATCTTGAGTTTGGACTTCTGTTGCTCAGTAAGTGACCAACTTTGTGCACCGTAGTTAGTACGACTTAACTTGCTATTATTATTTACCCACAAACACCTCCTCTATCAACCTCATTCATTTATGTTAATTTCAAATGTAAATTTCTCCTTCCATTTCTCAGCGCGCACATTCTCTAGTAGAGACTATTACTTAATGTAACTTGAACTCGTTAAGTAGTCTGATCTTTAAACTTAACACCCGAATGTCTGCAGTAGCTGCACCTGCAGGGAACTACTTTACTAAGTTCTGTTAAAGTTAGAACTTGAGTGTATGGACTATGGAAGCAGGCTTTGAAATGGGCGAGTGTGAAATATGAACATTTTATCTTTTTGCTGAAATGACTTAGAATGAAGTCTGAATAGCTACTATCTTGTCAAGAAATTCTTTAGACAGAGGGACGGATTTTGTGTGAAATTATAAGCTTGAATGCGTCATTGGTCTCAATTGCGACTGCTGAACATGAGGTCTCGGGTTCGATTCTCGGGTCGGGCAAATTGTTATTGCCTTTTTCTACCAGAAATTTCGCAATAGTCTCTCCTCATATTATACGAAATTTAAAAATAACTGGCAAAATGTGGGTGGACTATTAGGAAAAGCTCTGCTTAAACCTTCAGGAATTACAGGCGCGAATTTATGGATCAGCCAGAGCCATACATGAGTATTCGAAATGATCATAAGAATGAAAAATTTTGAATTTGGTAATCAGGACGAACAATGTAAACAAGTTTATATTGTAATAAATATATTTTTCAGAAAATACGGACTCCAAACTTCCTCAACTCATCTAAAATAATAGTTAATTTGAATGAAAACAAAACAATGAATAAAAATCTGACTTACAATGTTCATACGCAGCTGTAGTTAAAATTACAAAGCTCAATTTTTTTACAGTTACTTTCTCAACAATAAACTACGCAATATTTTGCACATCGTGATTTTATTGAAAACAAAACTTTGGAACTTTTACAACAGCTCAGTTAAGTCAAAATAAAATAGTTATTAACACGAAGAACCAATTACTTATTTAAATAGGATAGACATTTTAATAACAATATTTTGGCAACTTCATCACCCTTTTTACTCAACTATGCGACGATTTAGAGAGGGTTATGATTTTTCCTTCCATAATTAATTGGCTAAACCAATCATTTTTGAACTAACGAGCCAAGTTTTTCCCCTTAACTCATCTTTATAACACTTAAAAATTCCCTGTTTTTAGTGCAAGAATTATGACCAGATATTTACTATGCATGATGCTGTCATTTATTTTATGAAACTTGCCTTGGCCTCGGCTGCCAAGTTTTTTACAGGATTAATTTTAGACTTGGCCAGCTTAAATTGGGACAAGTATTAGGGCGTTCACCCACGGTGACTTTTTGTAGCAGAGCTACCACGCGTTTTGTAAATACGTAACCGTGCTATCACGCGATTTTGCATTTTCAACGCCCGATAGAAGTAATTCAAAAGCGCGATTCATCGCTACTGTATTGACGCAAACGTCGTCACCACCTGTCAACCTTTTCTGAGTATTTCTCAAAAAAAGTGTACGTAACGAAAAAGTTGTTACGAAATATTGTTATGAAATAGTTCTAGATGTTACTAAATAGTAAACATAAGGCTATAAACCAACCTATTAAATAAAGCATTTGAGACTTTAAAATTCGTAAAGAACTATTTGCCAGTGAATGTTCACTAAGGTTTTAATATTGGTAAAGTTTTAAGAACTGTATACACTCAGCTTTACACTATACTTTTTCATAACGTAACGAAATTCATAAAAAACGTTACGAAAAAGCAACGAAAATTGTACAAATTAAGATCATAATAAGTCGATGGTTTGATAAAACCTGAAACTGCAAATAATATAATACGCTTAAATGTTCGTACGACACGTATTACAATAACATATATAAATCAAGACTTATCTTAATGTGAAAAAGTGAAAAAGTATTTCTTATTACGAAAAAGTAATCTCCCTTGGACAACACGTTCAAAACTGATTTTCACATTAAAAGTTATGGCGGAGACGTCAGACCTACAGCCAATCAGAATGATGCTAGTGTTGCCCGTGTTAAAAGGTAACGGATGCGTTCAGAAATTACGTGGAAGTAGAAATAAAACGCAACTAAAGAGTAAGTTACTAAAAAGTAAATGGGCACGACTCATTTTGTTTTTCGCATTTTTTTTTATATTTTACTATGAAACCCCATAGAAAATCACTTGAATAAAGAAACTACATTTAATCAAGGTCTGTAATACAAAAAATGCACAATATTAACGCGACATATTGAATTTTATGAAGTGTTACATGTATGAAGTCGTAGGGTGGCAATTTGATTTTTGTATGAAACGCAAAAAACATCTTTTTAAAAAAGCTTTCTAAAATTGATTGAATACTATGGTTTTACCATTTATTCTTCACAACTTTAAAGTTTAATAGTTTTTCTTCACAAATATGTTATTTTTTGTATGTATGGTTAAATAAAAACATTGAAACTTTGTTACTATTTCGAGGCACACTTTTTTTTCAACAGATGTACACTTATTTTGAGAAATACTCTTCTACTAGCCTTTTTTCAACTATGTTCGACTTTTGGGCCACTGACTACTTGGTCACCCAGTAGTTAAATTATTATATATACACGAGCAACTCACGAGCTCTTCCTCCTGTATTGATGCTAGGAATGAGAAATGATGACGGGAAAGTGCCGTATTTTCGTCAAAACTGAAGCGTGACACCAGCACCAAAAGATCGATACAGAATCGTAATCACGTGGGCAGAGGTAAGTAGTATCGCGCGACCATTTTCCCCGACTGTATCGTTGCGAATACTCGCAGTGGATGAAGGCCTTTAACTCTGAGATATCGTACCATAGACGGGGATGTTTTACGAAGTGACGTAAAAAGGAACGGTGGACATCTGGCGAGATGTCAAAGTTAGTGATGTTAGCTTTTCTTATTGTAGCTTTTGGGCGGTTTTCTTAAGACATTGTAGTTGTTTTTTTGGTGTGATTCTTGTTCGTTAATTTTTGATGATTTTTGCCGGGATTATGTTAGAATTTTTGGTTGAATATTTTTCAACCCCGGTTATCCTGACCTAAAACTTATTTGTTTGAATACAGTGACGTGCTGCGCAGTTTCAAATCGAAATCGATAGTTTAGGCTTTTGGAGCAGCAATGTAGTCTTTATAAATAGCATACCTGAATAAAGACCTAGTGTTATAAGGGTTCCAGAACTCAGAATCTCATTTAATTCTTGTAACAAAAACCACGCCCCAATTCCAATCACTTACAATAATTTCTAGATTTTATCCAAGTCGAGTTGACCTAGTCAAAGAACCGTTTATCAGTAAAGTTCAGCGACCTCCGACTTAACAAAATTTATAAATAAAGAAAGAAGTAAACCCAATTTTTCAGCCTTACCTCGTGAATATAAATAGCTTCTAATTTAATAAGAAACACAAGTCTGAACAGGTTCATCATATTAATTGCAAAGTTAATTAGGAAGACGGTATAACTCGCAAGCCTTTAGAAAAATAAATCTTTTTAATAGGCTGACATGGTATGAAGATAATTTATGACAGCATCACTTAAGAAAGGGGTACAGAAGGGACATTTCCGTAAGTACCACGGTGACAAACCAAGATTTTATAACTAGCTGCGCCCTGCATGCATTGCATTGCACCTTTTTCTACCTTGGGGTGGGATTAAAAGGGTGAAAAGTACTTTACGACATATTCTCAATACCTAATGAATATAAACACATAAAACATAAACATCGGTCAAGTCGTTTCCGAGGAGTATGGCAACTAACACTGTGACACGAGAATTTTATATGTAGATTATATTTTCTCCACAATAAGAGATCCGCATGACCCCAACTTATTTGAGAACAGTCTAGACAAAAGATGACCTATTAACGTTTATTTTAATATTATAGTCACAAACTATTGGATGTTTCGTCTGCACGCGCAGTTTCCAATTTGAACTTTCCCTTGGTTCCTGCTGTACTGACATCTGCACCGGAATGTGATTTGTTTGCTTCGAGGTGGATAGATGTATTTTAAACATGTTTGAGTTTCAAAAGTCAAAAAAGTCAAAAGTCAAAAGTCAAAAGTCAAAAATATTTATTTCAAGTAGGCCAGTAACAGGCACTTTTGAATAGTCGAATTAAACTAACTGCGGCACTCAGAGATATCCAACGATGAGTTTCTGAGAGATGATGCACGCAATGTGATTTTTTCTTGTCATTTTTAGTACACATTATTTTTTTATCATTCCTGTAAAAATAGTTTTGATTTTTTCAGTCATATTGTACACGTATCCTTAAATAAATAGTCCGGTAACTAACTTAGTAACAGTAGACTCTGTAAATATTATGCTCATTGACTCCCTTTACGTATGTATCTGTTTACGTGTATGATTTCTAAAAAATATTTCCACAAAAATATAATATAAAACCGTTTTTTATAAACCAACATACAATATCAACATCAGAGTCATATTTCGAATTCTCGGTACTAACTTTTTCTCTCTATGCTTTGCTCTGCAAAACTGTAAACACACTGTATTTCTCAACATTATTTCTTTGTAGTTTAACCATTGAACCAGTATGTCGCTACGTTGAAATACCCGGTTTCTAGTACTTTAAATAGTACGGATAAAGTCAGGATTTAAGTTGCAGCTGTAGCGAAAAAGTTCAGTTTAAGCAATACCTTACGATTTTAGTTCTGTCGCTTTTAACTATGAGTTGTGAGTTCTGAAGAAAGTACAAACGACGAAATATATAAAAACTCTTGTGAAGGTTACGGTAATCGCTGCGGGTTGTTCGAAAGAGATACCGCGGCTTCGACACATAGAGCTAAGAAGTAACATGGGTGTTTTTTTAGTCAGTAGAAGTCTGACACTCCCTTCCACTCTACCCATAGCGGGAGGAGTAATTTGATGATTTCCCACCCTCCCAAAAAAAGTAAAGGTTGCGGTAATCCGCTGGATTTGAGACGCACGGGACGGGTTAATGTGGCGACATTCGGAGGAGGCTTATGTCCAGCAGTGGACGTTTTCCGGCTGAAATGATGGTAATGATGAAGACTATACTCACAACTGCTTTGGGGCTTAGACTAAATTACAATATATTATCGATGAATGAGTGAATTTTGTAATGAACCCAAAATCCATTCCATCGATACCTTTTGGTAGTCACTGGTTGTCAAAACTAACTGTAACAAAAGTCAAAGATCTGCAAAATGACATCCAGGAACAACGGCTTAAGCGTGCTTTCCATGGCACGGAAAAAAAAAACAAACTCGCTATATAATGGGTGATCATTCCACAGATCATCCTAAACATACGCGGCTTTACATGAAGATCGACCCAAGTGACTGTTATCATTTAGCCATGAGCCCTTCCAATAAAATATACTACGCTTCCACACTACTTGTCTTTAATTTAAATTGTAGTTGTTAATTCTGGTTAAATATTTAACAATAAATTTCATTTAAACATTGCTTTCCAATATCGTAGCAGTCTCATTAAATGACGATTTGTGTACGAGGAATGGGGCAAATTAAAGAACAGCATAGAATGAACTGCAACGTTCACTGACGGTCGACCGCTTTTCAACCTTATTTCTTAGAGCCTAAGAGTGAAAACCAATGCCAATGGACTCAGGAGTACCGTCTTTCTTTTGGTTTCCCCGATTTATGTACCTACTAGAATTACTGGACTCATGTTTACGAGCTGATCTCAAGATCTAAGCTTCAACAACATTCTTCTTCTTTATCGTGTGGTAAGTGCCTAATCTGACAGAGTTTTTGAGCCGCCCATGGGCCTCTGACTTGGCCAATACATGCCGTCGAGAAAAACCTCTCAGACTTGCCGGTTTCCTCATGATGTTTTCCTTTACCGATGCAGTCACGATTGCGACCACTAGACCAACGAAGCAATTAGGAGGCAGAGAGGAAAGTAATACGTTGGGGAGCAGTGAGTAATGGTGAGTCGTTTTGTATGCACGTCATGTAGGTCATCATCAGCATATAATGTTCCCACTGCAGGGACTCAGGCCTCCTCTCTAGGAGAGGGATGGGCTATGCTATAATCTACCACGCGAGCCCAGTGCGGATTGGTAGTTGTCACATGTCTTCGAGTGTTTTGGTTCTAAGACATGCCGGTTTCCTCACGATGTTTTCCTTCACCGTTTTGAAAGCAGCGGTGGTGAAATAAATTACACAAAGTAATGCGCCTGACTGGGTTCGAACCCACGACTCACTGTTCGTAAGTCGGGGCTGCCACCACTGGGCCACCACTGCTCTCCCATGTAGGTATCTGCGACAAATAAAGTTGTTGTCTTTCTTTCTTTTCTAATAGATAAAATATTTAAAGGTCAACATTTTTCAACAAGTAAAACAACAAAAATAAATAAAAATTCTCCAAAACTAATCATTTCAAAACATAATAATGCAAAAACATCATTACTTCCACATTTTCTTACAAAACTTCCTTGTACCTTTATATTACTATCGTTCGTTCACGACTGAAAAGTTTATCATACTTCTGATGCCAGTCGCCGAAGCACCTGAAATGAATCCAACTTTTCTAATTTTCTGCAAGTTATATAAATTCCGATTGCGAGCAGGTATGTGTCGATAATTAAAGCGATTGGTTCGAGTTTGGGTAGCTGGAATATGCTCGTCGAATGGAATTTTTAAATAGTGAATAGTGTTTTTAAAGCGCTGGAAAAATATCGAATACTTTTGTAACAACCGTTCATTTATTTATATTTGACGACACGGTTGGCGCAGTGGCTGGGCGATTGGACTGCTGCGCCGCGTGTCGCGGGTTCGATCCCCGCACGGAACAAATATTTGTATGGCCTACAGATAGTTGTTTCGGGTCTGGGTGTTTGTGTATGTGAGTTTAAATGTTTGTAAACGAACCCACGATACAGGAGAAATTCCTAGTGTGGGACAACGTTTTTTAAAAAAAAAACGGCTTCGGACACAAAGGGCAAAGAACATGGGTGTTTTTATTCAGTAGAAGTCTGACACTCCCTTCTGCTCCGCAGAGAACGGGAGGAGTCATTTAATAATTACCCATACCTCAAAAAAAAGATTACAAATTGTGTTCTATAAAAATGTTTGATCCATCTTATATCACGCCAACATCACGCTTGCAATCCCCAAAAGGTTAGACATAGGAGTGCCTAACAGTATATTATTTTTTAAGCAATTATCACTTCTTGTTATCCCTTTAAAGATTACAAGACGTGATGTCATGTAGCGTATTTACAAAAATAAAAAAGTAAAGCCAAAAACACATAATAAAAAACTAAGCTAAAAAAAGAAAATATCCAGTGCGAACAAAACCAAGCTAATAGTAACAAAGTACACAGCTAAGCAACACACATTAAACAAAATTAAAAGCACAAACGAAACGCCTCGGTACCTCCGTATTCTCTACGTCTCCCATTTTAGCGGAAAACTAGTTTAATTGGTTAATCCCATTACGGTGTATTACATTAGATACCGTCTGAGGTTTCAATTAGATGTGTTGAACATTTGTACTGGCACAGAGAGTACAGAAGGATAAGTTCTTACATAGAAAGGCTCACGCTTCTCATAGAGGTAGGCAAACATTACAGAATATACTCCTATCCTTGCTTACTATTCTAAAGTAACTCACATATAATAATTAAGTGGACTATAGGTACACATGGTGACACATTGATATGAAACACAAAGCACTTTCGTGAGCATGTTCAAATTTCTTTGAAGCCACTGCGGCACTGCCTTCTAAAATTGACAAAATTTCGACCTCACAAATAATAATTATGTGGACTAAAGGTACACATGGCAACACATTGATATGAAACACAAAGCACTTTCGTGAGCATGTTCAAATTTCTTTGAAGCCACTGCCTTCTAAAATTGACAAAATTTCGACCTCACAAATAATAATTATGTGGACTAAAGGTACACATGGCGACACATTGATATGAAACACAAAGCACTTTCGTGAGCATGTTCAAATTTCTTTGAAGCCACTGCCTTCTAAAATTGACAAAATTTCGTTGTTCTATTTTACATCACCGCTGCTCTCAAAACGGTGAAGCCAAAACATCGTGAGGATACCGGCATGTCCTAGAACCAAACATTCGAAGACATGTGACATTTACCAACCCACACTGGGCCCTCGTGGTGGATTAAAGCCCACCCCTCTCTTAGACAGGAAGCCTGAGTCCCTGCAGTGAGAACATTATAGGCCGATGATGATAATGATGATGATTTTACTTTGGTATCAATCAACATACATCACTTAGTACGTATGAATTTTATTTACGTTAAAAATTAAAGGTTTATTTCTTTTTATACGAAGTGTGCGAGCATTTCCATTCGATGTTTGGAGTTAACATTCTGTATCTAACTATTCTGTTTATCACAGTATGTGAAATCTAGACCTTAATTGTTACAAGATTCCAGTATGTTCTGTCATTGAGTTTGGTTGTGTGGTTAAAGTTTGGCGATATTATGTTCTATGTGTAATGAAACTTTAGGTTATTCCGAGTTCAGTATTATTGGATTAAAATGTTGGTAGTTAGTAGTTAGTATCAGTATCTACTACTAATATCTTATGCAGACATAGGAATAGTGCGTTTTTTTTTGGAAGCTGTGATGTCAGTAAATGACTCCTCCTGCTGTAGGCGGCGGAGCGGAAGGGTGTGTCAGTCTTCTACTGACTAAAAACTACCCATGTTCCTTCTTAGCCCTTTGTGTCCGGGGCCGCGGTATCTCTTTCGAACAACCCGTAGCCAACAACCCACATCTACAGGCATACTGCTTGATTACCGTTTTTAAATGTTTTTATAATATCTACAAGTAAAGTAGTAGAGGAGCAGAGGAGTCGACTAACTAAAAAAAAAATACATACACACGAACATAAATATAACCTCCTCCTTTTTTGAAGTCGGTTAATAATAACAGCCACTCGGCTTGATCTTTAGGTTTAGCCATCCTAACCTAGGTTGGTTTGTGTATGTGTGACAATAAATTACAGACCGAGTTTCTTCCGTACCTCGTTAAGGCGTTGGTCCCGGCCGTCATTTTTTTTTTCTTTGTTTTAAAATTTATAGACCTATGACAATCAGTGGCTTGAAAGTCTGACAACCAATTTTATTTATTTATTATTTATTTAAACTTCATGCACAAACGTGGTACAAGAGTAAGTCATGCACAAACGTGGTACAAGAGTAAGCCCATTTAATATAAAAAAAAAACATAGGCGGACTTAATGCCACAAGGCATTCTCTATCAGTCAACCTTAGGGTCAAATAGGACATCATTGTGGTAGAGTACAAAAATAAATAAATTAGGAGAATACCTATTTTGTTAACATAAATTACCAAGGATTATCGAATTAAACGGTACTAGCTGAGCTACGGAGGTCAGATAGGTAGTCACTGTCTAACCTTGCATCATCATCTGCCCAGCCTGTTCCCAGCTATGTTGAGGTGCTTCCAGTCTATTCAGATGCAAATACCAGTATTTTACATGGAAACGACTGCCTATCTGACCTCAAGCTCAAACTTCGCGTTGCGGGTTGTTCGAAAGAGATACCGCAGCCCCGGACACAAAGGGCTAGGAAGGAACATGGGTGGTTTTTAGTCAGTAGACGACTGACAATCCCTTGTACTCCGCCCAGAGTGGGAAGAGTTGATTGATTTCCCAGCCTCTAAAAAATCAAAAAAACTCAAACTTCACAATAAAAACTACTACTTACAAGTATGTTTATTTCCATTTACCCACAGCATTTCCAATGCCACCGCTGTTTACCACAAAATCAAATTCATTAGCTAATTTTCCATTCCATTTAGCACTTACGCTGCTTTTAATGTAAACGCACTTAATGTTGGCAACGGTAATATTACTCCACTGCTTGAAGGAATTAAATGATAACTAGGTTAAAAGTGGTGAATATAAATTGAGGTTATTTTTAACTGCAAAGGAAGATGTACCAGACAGGCGGTCTCGTATTTTTACCCGACTACGGCGAAGCCAAAAGGATGGGTAATGATTTTGGCAGTCTATGTATGTATGTATGTTCCACCGTAGCGCCTAAACTACTGAACGGATTTTAATAAATTAGGTGTTGATAGATTCGTATTAATAGCTCGGGTGACATAGGCTATATAAATTTTATAAATTCTTTTTATGACGGAATTTAAACGTCAAAAACTTACCTAAAAAAATATTAAGTTGAGATAATTATCGCAAGTTTGGTATCAAATGAAAGGTCTTGGCGAGCACATTACAAATATGTATTATATTATAGTTTAAGTACACACAAAAATAAAATTCAAATAAAAAAATTAAGTTCAAAAATCTAAAACCCGGCTCCTAACAAAATCGCGGTCTTTAAAGTAGAAAACAAGAAAATAATTCTTGTCTGATATTCTTCGTAGTCGCATGCCACCTTGCTAATGCAGCAATTAGCAGCTGACTTCTGTATCAATGAGAACGCCATGAAGGAGCATCAGGTATCAGTGGCATGCGACTACGAAGAATAGCAGACAAGAATTATTTTCTTGTTTTCTACTTTTAAGACCGCGATTTTGTTAGTAGTCGGGTTTTAGATTTTTGAACTTAATTTTTAACGGAGCAACTAATCGTCCTGTACCTTTAAGTTAAAACGTCGTCTTCTTCATCCTGTGGTTAGTCTTCAACCAGGAGTCTGGGTTTTAAGCCACCCATGCACCTCTGAATTTGCTAAACGTGCCATCAAGAAATATCTAGAGTTAGGCATAAGCCTAGTCCTTCGAGTATTTTAATTACAGGTATCACGTTTGTAGTTCCTAAAGGGCTAGGCAGAGGTAAAAACGTTTTGTTATATGTCGTTTTTTCAATTAAATTCCGATTTTATCTTTCATGATTTGCAAGGAACAGTCCTCGCAAATCATGAAAGATAAAATCGGAATTTGTAAAGGATGATAAAGCTATAAAGAAGGTGCCTGTTTGAGATGACGAGTACCTAACATTGAAGTATGGAAGAATAAGACATGCTACGCCGAATACAAATAAAATGGGATAAGAGCAGGCGAATGATAATGATTCGCACTGTTACAAGAGATGAAACCTAACACACATAACATAACATTTATATTACCTATTCAAGAACCTAAATGGTAACTCAAATGAAACTAATTTAAGTTCCAAGAGGTTTCAATAACACCCAATGTACGTACAAATTAATGTTAAGACTTTAATTGTTATGTTTAATGCGAAACTTTCAGACCCAAGTTTGTTCGGATGTTATCTTGTTGTATGTTTAGGTTTTCGTACCACTTACGTTAAACCTTTTTCTTTGTTTTCTGAGTTATTTCTACCTAATGACCCGATAAAAGGCTCGACCTAAAAATTTGAAATAGGTCAATTCTTGTTCCTTTTGTAAACAGGTAAATTAAATGATTTTACTAACAGGAAAAAATAGAGTATCATATTGCTTAATGACTATCTGTATTGGTTATTTCGTAAAAGAACAACAACAAATAAAAAATATATATTGTTAGGAATCAGAAGTGAAATACGTGATCAAAATAAACAATGTTTAATATCGTTTAGATTACACTTTTACAAAAATATCACGACAAACATTTTAAACAATAATCAAATAGAAATAGCACTAAAATTTTCAAATAGAAATAGCAAAATGGAATAATCAGTACACGAGCAAAAACATAAACCAAAAATAGCGAAGCACACGATAATGGTCGGGTAGCAAGTCCTTTCCGAGCGCCGTCCAAGCAAAAAGTGATCGTTGCAACGCCGCTCGCCTCGTTTTATGAACTTCTGTCGGTTGCCGCACGTCAACCGTACGCTAACCGGACGGCTACTGGCTGATGGCGTGACTTTGAGCCAACAATATTATATTATTAAATTACATAACATCACGCCTGTAATCCTCGAAGGGTTAGGCAGAGGTATACCTAATAGTACACTCACATTTTGTCAGTTATGTTTAAGTCCCATGTAATCGGAGGTGAGCCTATTAACATCCCGGGCTCAAATCAAGCCTACATTATGATCCTGATGAAAAAACCCAACACCAGTTTGATTTTTGGGACAAGCTCGCCACACTATTCCCAAACCACTGTAACTTCTGTTAGCCAAAATCAACAGTGGCGACCACAAGAAAAGCGCCGAGACAATGAAGCTCGACGAAGTCCCAGAGAAGCGATTTAACTGTCTTGGATCCCGCAACGAAACTAATCAGAAAAGAATAGCGGAGGAGTAGGAAAAAACATAATTTCCACTTCCCTCCATATCAGCAGGAGACAGAACAGAACAAGGCCAATTGGCACACAGGGACGTATACAACTGGGGTAATACACGGATATTATTGTCAGAATATTACTGGGTCCTAAGTTGTGAGCTGTTATATTTGATTCCAATAAAAGGTATGACAAAAATGCTTGAACGCACGGAAATTTGTTCTAGTTTCTACAAGGTCCGTATAGTAAATAACTCTGGATGTAACCAATACCAGCTTGTTCCCTTGCCCTTATGCTCAGCGCGAGCGCTTGCTACCCCTACACTTTGTTGCTCACGTGGATGCAAGGGCTAGTGCAAGGCAGCCCTACTAGACAAACGTGGCAGACTCACAAGCAGATGAATAATCACAGCATATAATGTTCCCACTGTTGGGACATAGGCCTCTCTATGAGAGGGACTTTGCTATAGTTCACCACACGGGCCCAGTGTGAATCAGTTGATGTCAGACTCAAAAATTGAAAACTAAAATTGGGCTTAGGTACATGTAAACTAAAGTACACTAATCGAACTTTCCGGGACAAAAAATATCAAGAAGCCCTAATAAAAATAACATGATTTTTACTACATTATAACGAATACAGAAATGTTCTAAAAGGACTGCCGCAAACTTCCGTTTTACTTAAAGGAGAAAAAATGTAAGCTAGAATACCCTTTTACTCTTTCCTATTCAAGTATTTTTTACATTCTTTCATTCCTTTTTGTAACCTGTTTACTTAGCGTGTTAACTCAGATTGGGAATCGGATATTTTCTGCGATTCTAGTTTGTTTTTCTGTGATGTTTTTAAAGGTTATGGAAGTTTATTGAAGCTTGAAACAGTTTGCGACTTAACAGATGGTAAGTCGATTTATGTAAAAATGTTGGTAAGGGCTGTCTCGTTGGTCTAGTGGTCGCAAGCGTGACTGCTGAGCATGAGGTCCTGGGTTCGATTCCCAGATATGGCAAAGTGTTGTTGTGTGTAGAGCTCATTGTTCATTTTTTTTCTCATTTTGTTTGCGGGTCATGACGTATCTACGACAAAAAAATATTATTTCTTTTTATTAGAGAACAAACAAGCTTCGATAAAAGAAGCTCTTTATAACTTGGAAAATGTGGGAGTAGAGTTGTAACTCTAACCGCCTTATTAATAAAAATAGTTAAACCTGGTTTAACTTACGCTTGGTTTATCATGGTTAAATTGCTTCTAAAACACTTTATACATCTTCACAAGTTGTAAATTGACATCATGCGGAACGGGCCCTAGGCAAAAGTCAAAGATAACGGTGTTTAAAGTTGACTTTTGTCTAAAGCCCGTATAATATCACGCCTGTAATAACAGAAGGGTTAGGCATAGGTGTACCTAATCGTACACCCACATTTAGCAGGTCATGTTTAAGTTCTACAACACGGTCACATTATCACGAGACCTCGCTGGAATGTGAACATCCCACCCCGTTCGCCTTTCACCTCCCCGCGCTCGCCACCGTGCGTCAGTACGGTTAGCACTTTCGTTGCCGATACGCGTCGACTTGTTTTCGTGGTATATTTTTAAACATTTCATTGTTACGTTTGGACTTTTCGATCGACGCCAGGTCTCGAGATAATGTGACCGGGTTGTACGTAGTACGTAGTAGGGACCGAGACCGAGTGTATTGCCATCAACATTGCACAAATCCAGACAAGGTTGCTTGCTTAAAAATTCCTGATTGAAAAGCCCAATAACACTTTAGCCAACCCTGTAATCGAATCAAGGACCTATTTGTATGTAGACGTCGCATGTCATTACTGACAAATATCTCTCAACTTAAACTCAAACCCGAAAACCAGAAGGTGCAAGGACCAGAAATTAACACGCAATAATTATAAACCTTATTATTATTACACTTGTGCCACAAACACCTTTAAATGTTCTTACATTACTGTAAGCTATATTAGACTCCTTAAAATATTCTTGTTGCGTCCTTATTTTGCCAGAGCACTTGGCAACAGCTGCCATTTTTAAATGCCTTGTAGAAGCTTGTAGAGGCTACAAAGTCTTGTAATTTAATCTTTCTTTCTTCATTCAGTTTTTTAATTATTTTTATTTTTCTGTATCGTCGTTGGATGAAGTCGGTGAGGCTCTCTGGGAGGCTGAGAATTGCATTTGAGGCCTTTTTATTTCATGATTCTTTACGGAGATAAGACAAAATATATAGGTATTTTTTGTTTTATTGGAGTTTTCTTCGATTTTATTGTTCATCGCAACGCATATTAGTGCACACCCTCATTTCGCCATGTTTAAGTCCTGCATTCATCATTAACAGTCCATACAACATAGTTGGGAAAAGTCCAGAGAAATGATGACCATTTTTTTTTTACTCTTAATTTTTACCAAATAAACATGTTCACTTTATTTCAAGCTCAGTATTAATAGTCTTAACAATATAACTGCCTCGTAACGACAAAATAAACAGATACAAGGAAGTTTTATTTTATTCTGTGAGTGACGGGCGCTTGGGAAAGACCTGTATGTCCACTGGAGAACTGCTACGGACTAAGTTGATTGATTGATCGAACGGGGAGCACTCTTGGGACACATACCGAATGGAAACGATCTACAGCTTATTTGTTTATAGGGAGAGGAAAAAGATGGCCAGCTGAAATTGATCAAACGATAGAGATATGGCAATAGTCTTCAAGCCAATGAGATTATTGGACGCCTTGGAAGAAACAAGTTGGCGTCATCGCGTTTTTACCCGACTGCGGCGAAGCCCAAAAGGAGGGTTATGTGTTTGTTGTAGAAGTAAAATGCATTGGAACGACGAAGACTGATGTGGATTCCCATTTAGGGGACAAAGGATATTTAGTCAAGGAAGACTCAAGCGAAGTTGACGAGGGGAATGAAACTTCTTCAAGAAAAACTGAATTGCGGAAGCTTGCAGTCGCGAGATTTGGAAATAATAACGACAATTTGATACAATCATCATCAGCATACCGCAGTCCACTGCTAGACATAGCCCTCCTCAGTCAAAATGTTATGTCCAGTGATAGGGTTGTCATGATAGTCGCGACACCGAGACTGAGGGCGTCCCACCTTACGCTTGCCGATTCGCAGTCTCCACTCAAGATCACGTCTACCCCAACGGTCATCTATCGCAGTGTGTGGATGTGGTAGACGACGATCATAGTTGATGCTGTATCTTCCTCAATAATTAATAGTACGTGACTAAATAATTTTCCGTCGAAAATAAGTCGATCTGCCACTAAAACCTTCTTATTCAAGTAAAGTTCGCTTTTTTGCTACAAACACTTATCCAAATTATAATCCAAACAATTATCTGAAAGGTACCTACTTCAAGAAAAAAATAAGGTAAGTACTACTTAATAGAACATACACTCACCCAAGAGAGACTAGAACAAAATTGGCTCGGACCACAACGTAGGTAGGTACACTAAACATAATGTATTTAAAAGGTATTCGTTAATATAGCTAATTGTATTAGCTGAGCCTTTATTTTGGGAAACAAGTACTGTAATGCTTATTGTTTGCTCTATTTTGTGGTAATCTTTGTAAGTAGAAGAGTATATTATTATACTGGTCTTTAGTTTCCAAAATAATTATCATCTTCTTGCCCTTGTCCTATTTTATTTGGGGTCGACGCAACACGTATTTTGCTTCCATTCTAACCATGACTGGCCTGTTGGTCTAGTGGTTAGTGACCCTAACTGCTATGCCGGAGGTCGTGGGTTCGATTCCCACCCAGGACAAATGTTTGTGTGATGAGCTCGATCATTTGTTCTGTGTCTGGGTGTAATTTATCTATAATATGTATGTATTTAGAAATATATAAGTATGTTTATCAGTTGTCTAGTACCCATAACACAAGCTCTGCTTAGCTTGGGACTAGATGGCGTTGTGTGATAGTTGTGGAATATTATTATTATTATTCTCGTTTGTCAGAGGTCATGGCTTATTCCTTTCTCTTTCATGTCGTTCCTCATAAAATCCATCCATCTTATCTTTGGCCTTTCTCTCTCCCTCCATGAAACGACATTAATATTCATGACTTTTTATCCATCCTAAAAAAACCCACCTAACACATACCGCCTTATTACAAAAGGTAGATAAACCTGGTTTAACTTAGACTTGGTTTATCTCGCATGCTGTCACTTTCTTATGAATATTATTGAAGTGAGACGTCATGCGAGATAAACCAAGTCTAAGTTAAACCAGGTTTATCTACCTTTTGTAATAAGGCGGATAAAGTCTAAATCTAAAGTCACCTTATTTAAGGAAAAGAACAGCAGTAATAAAAATTGATAGGAATAATTTAACTCGTTCAGTTCTCAACGCGAATACGAAATGTCGATATCTTCAAAATTTTGTCATAATTATAATCGGTCCAAGCTACTATTCTCCCCCTATCGTTTTCTACGGTGGCATTAAGCAGCACGAGGACAACAGTTTCTTAAAAATATGAATTTTCTGCCCTGTTCCCTTGAAATATCTTCCCTATCCTATCGATAGATGGAGAAAGAATATGCTTTATTTGACACACCAAAAAAGGTAGTTGTACACACATACTGGTCTTTCAAGCACAGCGGTTCAATGTGGCCTGGTCATGATAGATTCAGCATCCATTCAGGTGTAACTTTTATTGGACTTTGGCCGGTTTTGTTTCGAAATTCAAGTTGGCAGCGAGATTTTCTCTACCAAATTACCAGTGATACGTCGTGGCAGAGAAAGTCTGCAGTTGTCAGCGTAAATAAACTATTTCTGCTGAAAATCAATAATGTTTACTGACATTCATTTGTTTTTTGAGAATGCCAAAGGGAATGTGTGGTGTAACGCGAATGAATAAAATAAAGAACAAGTACATAAGAGGAAGTCTGAAAGTGGCGCCGGTGAATGAAATTGTTTGGGATTCGGTTGTCGTGGTATGGACATGATTATGCTGCGAAGGAATGAGGAGAATGCAGTGAGATAAGTTGAGTATGAATGAAGATGACTGAAAAGTATAGAGGAAGATTCAATAAATAATGGACACACTGTGTGAAATATGAATAGCTAGAAAGGTGGTGACTGCTGCTTTCAGCAGTCAACTTTCTCCAGTCTCTATAATATTGATCACCACGCTTGCTCAAGACGGTTGGCGATTTCAGACTTATATTAATTTTAAGTCTTGGTTTCCTGACGTTGTTTTCTTTCACTGATGTCTGTGATATCCAAGATACACATAAAAACACATACATTAGAATTAAAAAAATCAAATTGGTACTGGCCCGGATTTGAAACCAAAACCACATACAGGAGACGCAGGGCTTTAACCTTATTTCTTAAACGTAACTGTAGCATTCACTTGTAGCAGACCATTAGGGTATTTCACCAAAAAAATCTAATTAGTCCGTCAGATAGATTTCAAAAAAATAATGGACACGTATTTTTTCTTTTTTCACGTAAACAAAAAATAAAGACGATACAGTGCTTCGAAAAGTCGTGTCAAGTCGTGTGACGTCACAAAGATAGTACTTTTTTACCCACAAAGTGACGTGAAAAACCCCCACTCATGATCTTTGACAGGTTTCATCTTCGTCAATTTTTATTAATTTGAGAAAACAAAAAACACGTATCCGATATTTTTCGATAATCTAACAGACGGACTAATTAGATTTTTTTGGTAAAATACCCTATTAACAAACTATATCAGAGGCTCACACCAGACCACCAAGCCTCAGTCCAGGATCACTTCTTCCATAGTTTTCCGCCATCATGTAACTGACAGATGTCATTAGTGACAGCTTACCTGACTACTTGTGGCTGTGAGACAGTGTTTACATAATTATCTATTAAATAGATATACACTACAGTAACATTTAAAACATCTTCCATTATCCTACAAGTCTACCTCCTGACCACCGGTCGTGCACCTGACGGTTTTATTACACACTAAGATGTGCAGTTTAAACTCGTGCAAACTGCAAACGTGCACTTAATCTTATTTAACGTTGGGAACTAAGCAACATCGTGGAAACTGAATAATTAATGGTAAAACGTATTGCCCGGAGGTTTACAATCGGATTGGGCAATAGCGTGTCGGCACCTTATTGTCTGTTGTAAATTGTTAAGCTGGGAGATGGTGCAACTTTGGACGGGTTGGTAATAATTCGTTCAAGCGTTTTTGCCAGACCTGTTTTTGGAAACAAATTATAGAGCTCACAAATTAGGATAAATGTTTTATGAATGGTGCCTAGGCAACTGGGCTTAAATCCCAGTTGTATACGTCCTTTTTGTGGTCATTGGCCTTGTTCTGTTTTGTCTCTCAAAAATAATGCATATCCTACTCCTCCGCTATTCTTTTCTGATTTACTTCATCGTGATTGGTTTCGTCGAGCTTCATCTCGGTGATTTTCTGGTGGCCGCTACTATATTTCATTATGGCTTTCAGTGGTTTAGGAATAGTGAATAGTATATAGATTGGTTACTCTTCTTTTCAGATCTGTGGCAGTAATGTTTGTTAAGTACTTATTGCTTACTTAACTACTGAACACATAGGATACTTTTTAACCCGGTAGTACGATCCTGTGAGACACTTACCGTACCAAACACCTCGCGGGCGAAGCCGCGGGCATGAGCTAGTTTCATAATAAAAGACCAAAGGACTATTTAATTTACCAATATTTATAATTTTTTTTTTTTTTTTTTAAGAAACATTCCCCACACTAGGAATTTCTCCAGTATCGTGGGTGCGTTCACAAACATAGAAAGTCACATACACAAATACCCAGACCCGAAACAACTATCTGCAGGTCATACAAATATTTGTTCCGTGCGGGGATCGAACCCGCGACACGCAGCGCAGCAGTCCAATCGCTTAGCCACTGCGCCAAACGTGTCGTCAAAAAATAATTATTATCTAAACACCAATACACTAAAACACATAAAACAATCGACTCACCTCACACCAAACCGTAGGAATCCTCACAAACTATCCAGCACACTGATAAACTTGGTCACTTATGAAACGTACAGCGTTGGCCCCTCGCCAGTGTACCTGGAACAAGTCAATATTTACTGAATAAACAGTTCCTTTGCTATTTCATATTTAAACTGTAAGCACCATTGGATAGGGGATATATAATTGTTTGGAATTAGAGGAGCTCGTGGCTTAATAATAACTGCCACCCGGGTCAATCTTCAGGTTAAACCATGCCTACCTAGGTGGGATTATACCTTACATACAAAGTTGCAAGTTTGTGGCTTAATAAGAACTGCCACTCGGGTCGATCTTTAGGTAAAGCTGTGCTTGCCTAGGTCGGTCTGTGGATGGACCACCCATTACATACCAAGTTTCCTCCGTGCCTCGGAAAGCACGCTAAACTGTTGGTCTCGGCTGCCATATAAAGATCTTTGGCAGACGTTACAGGTAGTCAGTGACCTGAAAGCTGTCAACATTTCGTCAAAGGTAAAGTATCGCATAACCTGTACTATTAATATTAACTCGGTTGTGGAGATTCGTTAGGCAATCGCTCCATGTAACATATTGGTGTTCAGCTGCATCTGGTTTGACTGGAAGCCGACCCCAACATAGTTGGGAAAAATGCCTTTTTCCCAAGAGGGTAGGCAGAAACCACAAAACGACACCTGCTACGATCCTTATATACTCCTTTTGCCTCGTCCAGATTCATACATCTGGTTATACACGCACGTCACCTTGACCTCACCTTCTGAAGAACCACACCAATAAGATCGGTTTATGTGTGTTATCTGGTAGGTATTTCGGAAATAATGTCCAACTTTGAATAAAAGTCGAATTCAGTAGATTCCGACAGTGTAGACCAAAGCGAAAACTTCGAGCTATGTATTTAGCGATAGGGAGCCGTTCCCGCTCGTCGACAGAGACCAGAATTGGCTCTTGGTAAACAAAACAATCGGTAATTATGAGGGTCTTGGTTTTCTCGATACAGGTGCTTCGCATTGCCTCGCCAGCACGTCGCTTTACCGAGTGCTAGTAGATTCTGGTACTGCCTATGTGAAACTCGAAAAAAATTGACTAGATAATGTTCTCCACGCAACCAAAACCAGATTTTAGTACTGGATACTTCTAGGTTGCTGTCTTCTTTTTTATGTGTCTGGCACAACATTTTTTTTAATTTTGTTTCCCAGAACTTTGCCACTTCCACCGTGTCATCGGTTGCAGGCAGCGCAGACGACACCACGACTGCATAGGGCTAAGCGGGCAGGAGAGGAGGTTAAGCATGGTTTGAAACACAGTTCCACAGTCACTTCCCGCTGATTAATTTCGTTGCGGGATCCAAGACAGTTAAATCGTTTCTCTGGGACTCCGTGGGGCTTCATTGCCTCGGCGCTTTTCTTGTGGTCGCCACTGTTGATTTTGGCTTACAGTTACAGTGGTCTGGGAATAGTGTAGCGGGCTTGTCCCATAAAAAAAAATCGTTTGTCTGTAAAATCGGTTTACTGACGATAGTTGAACGTGACAACGTCCTAAGAAAATAAAACAAAACAATTGACACGCCGTTGCTATGGAAAAGAAAATAAAACAAAACGATTGACAAGCTGTTGCTATGGAACGCCTCAAAGCGAGGTAACGCGGTATGACGTCATCTTTTTCGTGCGTGCAGCCGGCCATCAATTTATAAGACGTTATCACGTCAAAACCACTTCCCGCTGCAATTTCGTTAAAGTAGGTCCACTTGAAGAGG
Organism: Diarsia dahlii; assembly: GCA_949775195.1. Taxonomy (NCBI): domain Eukaryota; kingdom Metazoa; phylum Arthropoda; class Insecta; order Lepidoptera; family Noctuidae; genus Diarsia; species Diarsia dahlii. The sequence continues at coordinate 3,211,236 of OX459210.1, read as the reverse complement.
TTCGAGTTACATCTTCCCACTTGAGTCCGGTTGCCATAGCGCCCGAGGACTGTAATATAACAGCGTTTTAGACATCGCTTGGCACATACCGTTTAAAACGTAGTCCATTACAGTGATTCCATGTTAAAGCTATTAAAGTAAGCCCTAAATACTAAAACAATGCTAAAGAATATGATCCAACTTGAAATACACCGATGAAATTCCCAGTTTTAACGAGTTTATACGAGCCCCATAACAATAAATCGAAGCACGTCGCACATACACATTCGGCCAAAAAAACAGTACACTGCACTAAAAACAAAAGCGAAACATTTACAAAGTAAAATATGAGAGGAATATACAAGTTGGGACATCGAGCCATTGTCACGTGCCCAATTCTCAAGTTCTAGCTAAGATCTCGAACGACGTGGTCCATTTTGTGTGGCTCTGTGTGTACTTGTGTTTTCGTGTGTTTGCTTGTTGGAATATTATTTGAGCTGGCTATCGCTTAGTTTGTGTTCAAAGTTACCTTTCGACATTGACACACCACTTGTTCAGGCTGACGCACGGTCCAACTGCAAAATATTGTTAATAAAATCTGTTTGACATTTTACATTCTTGTCACATTACATATTTTAAAGCGATACAGGCGTCGGTTCTGCCATTCGATCTTTATAGACTTAAGTTTTTCAAACGTTAAGCCTCATCCTTTTTCAGAAGTTAAAAAAATCGACTAGTCTCATCCCACCAGACAATGCCCTACGTAAGCTTCTATCTACTGGCAAATCTAAAGTTTCAAGATAGTACATTGAACTTCACACACACGAATAGTAAACAGACTAAAAAATATCTTTGGCAGCGTTCCTTTTTCATATAAGTTTTCAACAAACTTCAAAGTTTTGCGGTAAGCATTCTATGAGGGTATTAAACTTGTTGCCAAGAGATTCTATTGCCTATTTGGAACCCGTGCATTGTTTTCATAAGATCTGTTTCTCTAAATCGACCTTTTATAGTTTTACATAACTCATGTATCACCTATGGCAATGGGCTTGTCATCTATTACATGATACTTAAAACATAACTGGCAAAAATTTGGTTCACTCTTAGCTACACCTCTGCTTAACCCTTCGGGGATTACAAACGGATGTTGATTATTAAGAACTAGCCTTTGCCAGCGGCTTCGCCCGCGAAAAATGACGATTTTCCATACAAATTTTCATCCCCTATTTAACTCCCTTAGGGGTTGAACTTTGAAAAATCCTTCCTTATTCCTTGTCTACATTATAAAAGGAACCTCTGTGCAAAATTTCAGCTTTCTAGGTCCAAGGGTTTGGGCTGGGCGTTGATGAGTCAGTCAGTCAGTCAGTCAGGACTTCTCTCTTTTTTTATATAGATAGATAGATAATATATATAGATAGATAGAAGATGAAGAAGTGATGCTTTTGCCCTTTCGTGAGACAACCTATTCTTATAATATGGTACACGGCTATTCTATTTTTTGTTAATGGCAAGCAAAGACGATGTAGACCATTCTGCCAATGTCAAAAGTGACTTGGAACGGCGACTTGGATGTGTGTATTTAAATTTATTAGATTCATCCCAAAAAGACATGAATTATCAAATTTATTTTAATACTTCCAAATAATTTGCGAATATCAGGTTCACAAACCTCGGTTAATCTTAACAAAATCTTTATCAGACAATTTAAACGCTCCCTTAACAGTACGACGCACGACCCCTTATCGCTTCCCCAGCAATAAAAGCCTAAACGCCTTTTAATCGAAAGAAAAACAAACACACAACGAAAACGATTATGACAACGGACATCTACGATTAGAGAAAACCCAACAAAAAGATTCCGATCATTTTCAAAAAAAGAACATCGCTTCGGGCGAGTCTTGTTAGCTTTAGTACACCGAACTGGCAAAACACTGTCTATCCCGCTCATGCTTATAGAAAATTGATGAAGTAAAAAGGGATGGAAGTAGTATTTTTGCAAAAATCACAGCACAAAGGTCATTAAGTAGCATCAGATAGATGCGTCTACTTTGTCATGTTTATGATTGATGAACGCTTTTGACGTCGACGTCACTTCCTTTCTCGCGTTCGGATATGTCAAATTGATTTTAGTAGGAGCAAATGTGATAAGCCGCTTAGACTCGGGAAATGGTGAAAAGGTGCATGAAAAATGTTGGGAGATAATTCTTTTTCGGTTCAGTATGTATGTTTTTTGACCTAGTGAAGGTTGCGGGGATCTGCCGGATACACAAAGGGCCACTTGGAGTAGGCCTATGTCCAGTAGTGGACGTCTTTCAGCTATAATGATGAATGATGGTGTATGTTTAACTTCATAGTTCGTTGATCTCCCGGTAGCATGCGAGACTACTGACCGTTCTGGGTGCGATTCCCTGGTCGGGAAAAATGTGCTATTGGGTTTTTAAGTTTTTACCCCCGTGCCTCAGAAAGGACGTTAATCCGTTGGTCCTACAGACCTACATCGGATCTCTCTCCGGTCGTGGTCGTGAACTATGCGAGTGTAGGAACAGAGAGTGCAATCCCCATTTGAGCCTGCGCACATATATTTTATACTCAGTATAACTAGATGCAGTAGAAAACCAGTGTTTTACATGGAACGACTGCTAGCTTTCACCGATGAATAGCGTGGTTCTCGAGGAACGTTTTGGTTTATATTTTGACCGACATCCACCCGGGTGAAGCCGCGGGCATCAGCTAGTTTATTATCTCATCATCATGACTAATCTTTCAATAACTAAACTGAATAACCCCGTCCCGAAAAAGGTCACAAGAAAAAAAGAAAAACAGTACCTACCCTTATCAGCGATAAACATACACGACATACGAATGATGAATGCGTATGAATTTCCTTTGCAAAAAATACACGTTGATTGATACCTGTGTCGGAATATGTCTGTCGGAAATACGTCACGGATGGCGGATTTGTGTACGTGTTTCAAAAATTGTCCATGTGCGAGTCGGAATGGTATATGAAGGGTTCCGAACAAGGCCCGTCGGGACTGTGGGTTGTTCGTAAGAGATACCGCGCCTCGGACACAAAGGGCTAAGAAGGAACATGGTTGGTTTTTAATCAGTAGAAGTCTGACACTCCCTTCCGCTTCACCCAGAGCGGGCGGAGGTAGTAATTTGATGATTTCCCACCCTCCAAAAAAAAAGGTTTCGTACAAACACGTTTGCTAATGGGAGCCCCACTTAAATATTTATTTTATTCTGTTTTAGTATTTGTCGTTATGTTATAGTGGCAACAGAAATGCATTATCTGTGAAATTTTCAACTATCCTGCTATCACGGTTCATGAGGTACAGCCTGGTAACAAACAGGCGGATGGACCGATGGACGGACTGTGGGTGTGGAGGTTTAGTGATAGGGTTTTTACCGTTTGGGTACGGAACCCTAAAAACTGTACAAAGCGTTCAGGTGTTTGAATCTTTTTTTAATTCTGTGCTATTTCTGGTAACTGCTTTTGGTGGAACGTATTGATTGGTAATCAAATTAAATTGTTTTTAATTGCTATGACATTGGAAAGAAAAATATCATTAACATCTCCCTAGCCTTGTCACAACTCTGTTGTTTTCAATAACGCGCATAATGGAACAACGAATGCACGTCACAACGACAAACGGCACACCGAACTATGTGACCCCAAAACAACGAACGTATCACGACAGCAAAACTAAAACCAGTTTTTTTTTACTCCTTTTTGATGTAAAACATCTAATAGAGATAGTTCAATAATTAATTAGCACTTCGTCCGCGACATCGTCCGAAAAAATTGTGATAGCTTGGCTATAAATTAAAAATAATAATAATAATAATTAATTAAAATAATTAATTATTCTTTAACATTTGATTCCCATGGTTTAAAAAAAAAACCATCTTAAATTTAGTGTAGGTTAATACATAACAATATAAAACTAATTTGGTTTTTGTAGGAACACTATCGTTAACTGGGTCAGATTCTGCCCCATGACCTTTGTGTTTTATTTGTATCTGTGTTGGCAATTCATCTACATACCTAGTTACCTCCTCAGTGAAATTATTCATCGTTTCTCCCATCCCCAATAAATTGTTCACAAATAGAAAACTTCATTAGAACTCGTTACCACTCCATCTTTAACAATATTTCTATAACAAAATTTATAAATTGCGACTTCCATTCAACACCGACTTTCAAAACTTACAATTGCATTACGAACGAAGTTTTAAACGACTTCTGAACTTCAGTATTTTCTCTATTGTTTAACAAAGTAACTTTATTGTGTTACTTGTATTTAATCGGTAACTATTATCTGGTTTCAGAATTAATGCATAATGTTGGATTGCTGGAATTTCGTCGTTAGATACAGTGCTGAGAGTTGATATTTGCGTACATGAACGATAGATAACCCAGATTTAGATATACCTAGATAACGCAAGTACACAATCCGTATATATAAAAAATAAACGTGCCATTTTGTAACCGACTTCCAAAAAGGAGGAGGTTCTCAATTCGGATGTATGTTTTTTTTTTGTATGTTTGTTATCGGATATTTCCGTCATTAATGAACCGATTTTAAAAGTATTGTATTTAAAAGAAAACATTGCCAAGGTGGTCCCATTGTCATAAAGTCAAGATCTGATGATGGAATCCCAGAGAAATCGAGGGCAACCCTCAAATTTTGTAGGCACTTGTTACGTTTTTTGACCACCTATTTATTGTCATAAACACCTTTTAATCACTATACAAAATGAAATGTTTTTTGTTCACTTGTCTAGAATAAACTTCTTGAGTTGTAACGTTGTTGTTTTAAACAAATTAGCTTGCTGCGATGGAAGCCATGTTCAGCATATTAAAGTGCTTAAGGTGCATTCGTCAGGGTAGCCGACAAAATTCGAAGTTTACGTAAGAAAATTCGATTTTCGCGGGCTATCCTGGAGCATCAACCTTAAACTTACTGGGCACGTAAACTAAGCTCTTGCGATATCTAGTTATCTATAATATCTGTGGTGGAAACTGTTTGAGTGTATGAACAATAGGATAAAGTTGTCGTTGGAATGTTGGGATCTCTGATTTATAGGCGTTTGACATAGTTGTTCGAATTAGGTCAATACTTGGGGTTGATAAGGACGACGTGTATTTTTATATCGAAATGTGTATCTAACAATAATGTTTCATAACAGCATGACTGTATTCTTCAAAGGGGCAAGCAGCTTCAATAGCTGATTAACTTGAATAGCCTTCGGTAAGACAGGTTGTCAGAGTTTCAGGTCACTGACTACCTGTAACGACTGTGAAGGAACTATGGCAACCGGGACCAACAGCTTTACTTGCTTCCTGAGGCACGGAGGAAACTCGGTATGTAACGGGTGGTCACTCATCCACAGACCAACCTAGGCAAGCGTGGCTTAACCTAAAGATTGACCCGAGTAGCAGTTATTATTAAGCCACGAGTTCCTCTACAAATACTATGAAATTAAGAAGTAATTTCTCAATATTGACACAATCATTAAATTAAAACAAATACCAAATTACCAGGGCGGCATGACTCAATAAGAGATCAAGTGGCCACCAAAGGTTTTCAAATTGCCTGTTGAAGTCAATCATTTACAATTTCCCGCACATTTTATAACAACATTACCCTTCTAAAGTCCCAGTACGTCGGTTCGTTAGTACGTCCTGCGATGGGGGACCACTTCAAAGGGGACGCTAGTATGAAAATCAAATTATGCCCACCGTCTATAGATTTACTTGGTGATACATTATTATATTGTAGAACGCTGTGGGTATATAAAGTGTGTTGTATGAACTTGAAGATATTATATCAATAGTCTTGTTTATAACATGGCAAAAATTTGGAAAAATACTGTTGTTTATTTTATGCTATTCGGTAGTTTTGAGAGCAGGCTAAATGTTTTTGTGTTATAATTTAAATAATATGTTTCTTATAGTTAGGGAACTGAGTATAGAAGCTAGTATTATTGATATTATTATAATTATGTACCTACTAATCGTTTTTTAAGTTTTAATTCTTAGATATTTTAAATATGTTAGCTCCAAAACCGCGCTATCGCATTAGGTGAAGACCTGTAATGATAGCTGTATGGGATTTTTAATAAATAAATAACATAACATCACGACTGCAATCGATGATGATGATGACATGCTATAACAATATAAACTGAGCGAAGAAATGGGTATGTGGGAGTCGAGATTGTCGCATCAGCCAATCAAATGGGTTAGTTTAGAACTAATAGTTAGGGCATTTACCATTATGAGTTGATAATTTTAGATTTTACTGGAAAATCTTAATATTTACCAGGTTCAGGCTTTTACAGAAACATTTACAGAATAGTTTATGTGTTTTAGACGTTTAACAACCAATATTCACGATTCATAGCAAATCAGCTACTACGGCGTAGCAGCGTAGCATTTGTGTGCTACGCCGTAGCAAGAACAATCGTGACGGTACACAAGATATTGTTAATATTTACATTTAAAATTGCCAAATTCAAGTCAAATATTAACCTAATCTGTTTTTGACTTTCAAAATAATCCTTAAAATTAGCTCCTTACGCAAACTGTTATCTAATGATAAACCCTGAGCCGGAACTCGGAAACTCGACAATAATCAAAATAAACCAAACAGAAGTTTAAATTAACTTTATTAATCGGTAATTTTCCAGTCGTTTGAAGTTTGCGCGTTACATTCAGCGGTTGATCCCATCGGTGTACTGCGGACTATTTGCGAAAACAACCCAACTACTTGGGTATAGGATTGGTAGATTAGTTTGCTTTTAAACGTTAAATGATAGAGGTTACATGTCTTTTATCTACACAAATAAATACTATTGAAGTGTATTTTTGTAATGTCAAAATAACAGCGTTTTACTGTATGCAAAATTATAAAGTATGTGTAAAGATAGAAAAGATTTATTTATTTAGAAAAAAATATTTTTTTTTTGGTGTAGAGTTAAATATAACTGAGTTAGGTTAGTTTTTTTTATCTATAAGTAGATTCGGCTGCACGCAATAAATATAAAATATTACTTTTCTGTTATAATTTGAATCTGTCTGTTTTGTTAACGATTTAATTTTTTTTATTTTTTTTTTGCACGTTGCACTTTTCCTTTTTTTTATAAAAGGATAACGTCAAAATTGGTCCAGTCGTTCCTGAGATCAGCCAAAACAGACAGACGATAATTAAAAAAAAACTTTACTTTCCTGTACATTCAAATAAAATTACAAACAGATATTTCTATTTTATTTATTTGTATAAATTTGATCCAAAAACAACACTAGTCATCTATTAGTCAAGTGTAAAATCTATGACTGAATATTGCCACAAAAATAAGTTGGAAACCTACCGGCTTCTTCAAATTCTAATAACTCTAAGAAAACTCTTCTACCTGTAGTTTTCCTAACTAGATTGTGGTCAGATTTCAATTTCAACAGATGCGGCTGAATATCAATATTTTACTAGGAACCTTTACGATAAATTAAATTACTCTATAACATCAGCATTTATGAAAAGTTCCGTTCTGATATAGTTTGGCGTAAAGCAGTCTTTGGTAAAAATAATTATTAATTTAATTATGCTTTAATGAATTTCCAGTAGAATGAATTAAAAATGAAAAGACCTTATGACCTTTAACCCTTTTTCTTGGAACTTTACCCGATCTTTACCTTTAGTTCGTCTAAATTCAAAACATCACCACTTTTCTGAAAACATGAGAAAACCGGCTTGAATTCAATAACTATAATACATTCGAAGACTTCCAACAATACGCACAGGTCTTACGTAACCCACACAGGGTTCTTTTCTCTGACAGTGCAGAGTAGGTAACTTTATTGATGTTGTTTTTTGGTCAAACAATCAGCATCACCATCCAACGTGACAATGCTGAAAAAACACAAAGGCTGGTTTTTTTTGGAGGGTGGGGAATCATTAAATGACTGCTGCCGCTCTCGGCGGAACCCCTTCCGTTCCGCCCAGAGCCCTTTAGCAGTGTCAGACTTCTACTGACTAAAAACAACCCATGTTCCTTCTTAGCCCTTTGTGTCCGGGGCCGAGGTATCTCTTTCGAACAACCCGCTGTCCCGGCAGGCGTCAGCAATGTTGCTGACATCAGTTTGAGGCGTGCATGGAACACAAACGCGCCGTCGACACTTCGTCGTCGTCATAAGACGTACGGACGATGAGCTAAATGCTACCAGGCTTCTATACAAATACCCTATTTACATTTTCTAATTTTTATACTTATAATTTTTTTATTTTTGTTTATATCAAACTACAAGCCCTTAAAAAAATTAAACAACATAATTATGTTTAGAGGTCCTCTTGTTGAGGTAATGTGGGTTCACCTCTGACCACTCCCTCAGAGAACACAAACATTAGGTCCACTGCACAGGTAAATACCCTCCCAACTCCACAAAAATAATTACATCACATTTAAGCCCACCTCCATTTAATACGTGTCCATCAGTAGCAAAATATATGTTACAGATGTAGAGATAATATACCTGGGTTGTCATGCGGCTAGAAAAATACAGAAGTAGAGATGTGCCGTTGCCGGCAATATTGCCCGAAGTGGGAATTTTGGTGGCAATATTGCTTAATTATAAGTCAAATTAAGTACGGAAAGTTATAATTGGCATTTTTAAGTCCTAATCCACATTGACCCATTACTTTTAGCAATATAGGCAATGCTGCTGGCAATTTTGGTATTTTACCGGCAGTGGCAATATTGCCACCAGGCACATCACTAGAAGGGACACGCGAATGACGCAAATGTGCGTCGAGTCGCATACATGTGCTTTTGTATGTACAGCGTTATGTTGTTGACCCCTGGTTCATTAGGGTGCGCGTATATGAATCTCGAACGGTACAGTTGTTGCTCGGACAGATTACGTCAACAAATGTACAGTGACTGGTACAAACGCGAGTATTATGATTGAAATTTTAATTTCACACGTAATATGTGTTGTTTTAATTGTCACTGTCACACATTTTCAGCAGAAACTCGTGGCTCGATAATCACAGCCGCTCAATCAGCCGATCAATTTTCAGTTTAAGCCGAGTTTGCCTAGGTTGCTCTGTGGATGGATGAGCATCTAAACATACAGAGTTTCCTCCGTGCCTCTAAAGCACGGATATTTGGAGATCTTTGGCAGTCATAACAGGAAGTCAGTGGTCCGAAAGTCTGACAATTAGTCTTATCAAGGGTGTTACAAAAGTCTAATCATTTAACCCAGTACCTAACTGTATTGTAGAGGTCTGAAAGGCAGTCGATCCATGTAAAATATACTGCATACGGTTAGAGTAGCAGTTGATCCTAATATAGTTGGGAAAAGGTCAGGCTAGGCAATTGATGATGAAACCCAAGGCGACGGTGTGTAGTTCTCGTACTGTCCATTGCCTTTACCAGCATTTTGAATACCATACAAATACCAACACAGCGAATAAAAATCATGTAGACCACAAAATGTGCCGTATGGTGTCGGACGCAAAGAATAGCACCATCCCATATCTTCCCGTGGGTGTCGTAAGAGGCGACTAAGGGATGTACCAGAGAATGGGCAGCAGCGTTCTCTGTGCTTTTTGTATCGACCGTACTGCGATCGCCAACCCGCCTGCCAAGCGTGGCGATTATGGCAAACCCCCCCTAAGCAAAAATTACACTTAGGGGAGGCCTATGTCCAGCAGTGGACGTCTTTCGGCTGAAATGATGAGACCACAAAAAAAACACGCACGTTCATCGTCCAAACGCAGATGTATCCACTCCCTAACATAGGACATCGCCTGTACCAGCTAATAACGAGCGTCATACATACATTTTTGGGCTACACTGGGTTAAAAACGGTTGGGTCGAATTAATTGTCGTTACCCAGGTATGGAGGGAACATTAATGAATGAATAAGGTCGACGCTTTGATATAGCTGTTAATGGCTCTGGGCAGTGAGTTTGATACAAATTTAAATACTGTCTGCTACTGTCTGCATTTTGGCAGTTATTATCGTGTTTATCTTGATGGTTTAGTACACCATGCGGGAACAGTGTGTGGTGGTAGAGGTCATGTTTTCGAATTTTTGCTTCCAGAAAATGCCAATTTCTTCAAAACGATGAATACGTCATGATGTGCAGTGGATACTAAAATTGTGGCTGAATAGCTCACATTCTATGGTCAGTCTATAGATGGATGACCATCTGTTACTTTTCAGACTTTTCTCCAAGCCTCGGATAGCTTTCAGTGGTCGGTCACAGCTGCATTTGACTGCATTTATGGGTACTCTGGGGATAGAAAGTCTGACAAACAGTTTATCGAAGGGGTATTACATTACCTAGTACTAACTATTATAGTAAGATAGAACGAAAAAAAATATTTTTCAACACACTTGCTCATAAAGTGGCTATAATTTCACCGCAATTAGGCACATAATGACACCTATAATCAAACTGTGACTTTTTCATTGCTATTATTCACTAGTGAGTTATAAGGTTTTTTTTTTTTTAATTTTATTGGTTGAGTTGCTATGTTCTTAAAAAAGTTTCGATACAAAAAAGATCGTGTTCAATAGTAAAAATAAATTAATGTACTTAGTGTTTGCTCATTTCATGCAAATTTGAATTTAAATAGATAATTTCAACTTGTACGTTTTTATTAAATGAAACTTTCACTCAAATAATATAACTTCTATTTTTTCTGTAATAAAGAAAACTTTTTCCTCATTTTATACGTGTTTAAAACTATATCGCGCTCATTCATTTAGTCTATGGTCGATCGCCAGTATGACCAGTTTAAGTGTGCATTTCATGGTGGCGCCACTGGTCAAGAAAAAATGCATCGCTACGTCAAACTTAGTACATTTATTTTAGTTCCGTGTTTTACCGCATGCACAGATAAGTTGGTAGAACTGTAGATGCACGCGCATAGGTAAACCGATTAATTTTTCCCGCTATTGTGAAAGAAATCAGAACTCGTTTTAACTGTTGAAGATGACTTTTTAGTATTATTTTATTCACAAGTGTGTTGAAAAACGTCGTATGATACACGTGTGTATTGATGATTACCGTCCTCGGCTTTCTTAAGACCCTCACCTGACGGCTCGGGTCTCAATGGCGCCTCAGCGGTAATCACCAACGTTACACACTTGTACCATAATGTACTATTATACAATCAACAAGCGCAAACAGACAAAGAAACTCACTCTAAACAAAACAAGATGTGTAAAACTATTATCAAATTGGAGTCATTACCTTCAAGCAACTGCAATCAAAGCATAGGTACACGCACACAAAATAATACAGATTAAAGAATATAGAAGAAAAATCTTTTCTTCCAAAACAGAAAGCGATACTTCTAACTCGATTGGCCAAACCACTAGTTTGGCCTCCCGTATCTGTTTATTTTACCCCCAATATCGAGTAGAGCTTGAGCAAACATAGTTACAAAAATGAAGGAAGCCAAAAACACGTAGAGCCCGGTCAATCTGCAAATAGTCCAACAATCTTGACCTACCTACCCCCTCTTATCGCCTTTTCTCATTTGGTAAAGCGGGGAGGTTTCGTAAGGATCTCAGAGGTCTGTAAAAGTTGGTCGGCTGTCGAGGACAGAGTAGCCAAATTGATTACACTAGATGGTTACGGATGACCAAATCTGTCACGAGAACAAACAAATGCTGGGGAACCGCAGCTGCGACTAATTCTGATATTAACTACACTTATTTTTAGAAAGATGTGGGCCATTTATTATAACGATAAGTGTATCAATGTCTTGGCAATCGATCTTCTTAAGTAATTCGAGTCTTGGTCGAAATGAAATAAATAGGGAGGTAAATAATGAACTAGGTTATGTCAAGGTTTGCTCACGTGGAGATCGATAATTAGCCCACGGAATCGTACTAAAGGGATGAAAAGTATCCTATGTTTTAATCCAGTTTATTCGCCCAAAAGTTTTTACGTGAAATGGTAACAAACATTCAGACAGCCATACACACAAATTGTCGCGTTTATAATATTAGTAGGATGGTTCCTTGAAAAAGGCCCGTGATCCATAATTCATGGAAGTCTGAAATATATTGGTAAGGTCTACAAGTCAGATTACTAGAATTAAATCTGAATCAAAAAAATAGATTTGGCCAGTGTGGTGTGGGCCTCTCATTTAGATGGTACGGCGACCTTGAAAAGTAATCAGACTATCTACGAAAAGTGGAGGACAATGAGTGGTGGAGAGCTTGGGTCTATGTCTAGAAGAAGATTGCGATACGTTGAGATTGTCAAAATGGAGCCTTTTCTGTGGTGTGTTCTGCAATGATAGCAATTCGCAAGCTAATTAGCCTAAAACTATCTTGCTTGTTTATTTTTTTTTTGCTACGAAAAGCGGAATCGATACATAGATTTTGACGCACTACGATTTAAGTAACAAATTTTTATAATACACCAGCTGATGCTCGCGGCTTCACCCGGGTCAAATAATATACTTAAACCTTCCTCGAGAACTATACATTGGTAAAATTAGCATGAAAATCGATGCAGCTGTTTTTGAGTTTATTGCGAACAGGCAGACGCGGCGGAACACTTTAATTACTTTATATTTGTAGTGATAGTGATTTATTTATTTGTTGCACAAAAAATGGAATCGTTGCATAGATTTTGACGCACTACGATTTATTTATTTATTTATTTAAACTTCATGCACAAACGTGGTACATAGGCGGACTTAATGCCACAAGGCATTCTCTACCAGTCAACCTTAGGGTCAAACAGGACATCATTGTGGTAGAGAACATGTTTTCAGCACACCATCGGAAGAAGTGGAAGGAATGGGAGGAGGCCTTTGCTCAGGAGTGGGACAACAAAGGCTAAATAAAAAAAATAAAAAATTACCTTACAGCATAGTTCACTAAAATATTAGCTAAAGTATCTAACATACAAAAACACCACTTAACACAAAACCGCATGGCAAAATTCACATAAAATTTAATTTATTTTCGCTTCCCACGAAAGCTTTTAAATAAATTTAAATTTGCCACAAGCTTTCATTTCGCCATGAAAGCCGGTAGGCTTGCGAGGCACCGCAAACCACATGCTAACAGGCTTTTCCGCTTCATCGGCTAAACGTGACGAATGCCACTCAATTCGGTATTACCACAGAGTATGATACGTCTTAGAACCAACCATTCGAAGACAATTTTTTTATCAATAACACTTTCATCCACCTGCAATAATTTCAGTTTATCCGTGATCATCATGGTGCTTCTAAAAGTCATCATCATCAACAGCCTTTTAATGTTCCCACTGCTGGGACACAGGCCTCCTCCCTTTGAGAGGGAATGGGCTGTAATCTACCACGCGGGCCGAATGCGGATTGGTAGATGTCACATGTCTTCGAATTTTTGGTTCTAAGACATACCGGTTTCCTCACGATGTTTTGCGTGTAACAGTGCCGAACAGTAAACATGGTAAATATCCCGATTTCAGAGTTAACGATTATGTTAATGCATTGCAACTTTTAAAAGCCAGAATCAACAGTGATGACCACCAGAAGAGCACCGACACAATGAAGCTCGATGAAGTCCCGGAGAAACAATTTTAGTTAGTATAAGTTACTGCCTCGGTGGTCTAGTGATCGAAAGAAAGAAAAGAAAAAAAAATATTCGAGATAAGCACAGGTACTACAAAAATAATAATAACAAAAAAAGAATATAAAACTAAATAATAATAGAGAAGACCTGTGCGAGGCCAAAAAGGCTCCTATCTCAGCTTGATGCTGCGATAAATGAAAACAAGTACCGCAGCGCTGGTATTCTGATAGGGCCCACTGTGATGTCACGGTCACACCTACGGACACAAAATACATTCACACACAAAAAATCAAAATAAATAGATAATAGAATACTCACAAATAAAATAAAGATTTAAGTCGTATAAAATATATAAAATATAAACAAAATTTATAATATTATTAATAATCGGCTCGGCTGCACCGAAACGTTCCGACTTCGCTTGCCAATGCTACAGACTATTGTCCATGGTCCATGAGAAGCGAAGGGACGCGAGCGCAGACGACTGGCTGTCAATATCAAGGTGTTTTAGAAGAAACAACATGAAAACAACAAGAAAAACTTTCAAAACAATAAAGTACAATAACGGAATGATCGCAATTGCGACTATTATGCACGAGGTCCTGGGTTCAACTCCCAGGTCAGACATGGTGTTATTAAGTTTTTCAATCAGGACCTTATCAATAGCAGAAGGTGTTTAGATCTGTGACCAGTTGATGGTAATAGGCTCACCCCTATTACATGGGACTTAAAATATATATCTGGCGAAATGTAGTAATGGGTGTACTAATGGATATATATAGCTCCCGACACGTAACTAAGCAAGGTTTCGAAATTCGAATTCAAAGTTCGCGCATCGTACACTTTGTGCCACAAAAAGTGGTCACTTTTATTGCTTGTCATTATTCTATGGTTATTGACATAATTTATTTTTAATAATGAAGTTAAAGAAAGGTGAACATGGTGAAAGGTGACTTTGTGACATTTATTAGGTGTTATAAATAAAAATATTCATTTAAAAGTAAAAAAAAAAATTAAAACAACAAAAACTTAATTTAAAACAATAACAAAAACAACAAAATCTAAATTTAAAACAACAACACTCGTAACAAAAACTAAATTTAAAACAACTAACAAAAACTAAATTTAAAACGCAACGACATCTCAAATTCGTAACAAAAAGAAATAACAAAAACAACACAACTTTTGTGCACTGCAAGTGTAATCGGTAGCGAACGGAACGTATGCATTTGAATGCACCAATCGCACGCGCGGATGACGCTACCTCATACCCCGCGCCCCGCGCCACCGCCAAAGAGACCTAAAAAATGACTTCTGCGCAACTGACGACTCTTGCCAAGTTACGTGTCGGGGACTATATCTGCCTAAAGATTCGGGGATTACTGGTGTGATGCTATATTTAATTTCCTATCACGAGTAAACGGTAACGCACTTTGATTACATAAATAAAAAGTCTTGGCAGTGGCCGCCGATGTGTCTCCGTACTCTGTGCACCAATCTAATATGAGACACCCTCGATCGTTCCAGTATTTGTTAACGTAATTTGGGCATTTCTTTCGGGACGTCTCACTTTTTATTGGGTTATTTTTTACTTAAAGCTTACTTGTCTGCATTTAAGAAAGATTTAATGATATCACCTCTAGGTGTATGACTGTTATTACGACTTTTAATACTTTGGGTGCACAAAGAATAACGCTCAAAGAGTATTTCCGAGATTAAACATCACTATATTGTAGACATAAACATCACGCCTGTAATCCTTGAATGGTCAGGGAGAGGTGTACTTAATAGCACACCCATATTTCGCCAGTTTAAGCAGGAGCTCGTGGCTTAATAAGAACTGCCACTCTGGTCGATCTTTAGGTAAAGCTGTGCTTGCCTAGGTCGGTCTGTGGATGGGTGACCGCCCGACATACCGAGTTTCCTCCGTGCCTCGGAAAGCACGTTAAGCTGTTGGTCCCGGCTGCCATATCGCTGGCAGTCGTTACAGGTAGTCAGTGACCTGAAATTCTGACATCCAGTATTACCTAGTATTAACTGGGTTGTGGAGGTCAGATAGGCAGTCGCTCCATGTAAAATACTGGTATTCAGCTGCATCCGGTTGGACTGGAAGCCGACCCCAATATGGTTGGGAAAAGGCTAGGCAGATGATGATTTCGCCAGTTTAAGGCGAGACCCAACCAGGATTTACAAAAATGTACTGTCTTTGAACGTCAAGTGTGAACTATAGGTTTGAAATACTGAGGTGGGAAAAATATCCTGAAAAGAGAAAGAACTAAACTTGCATTATACCGAATCAAATCTCCGAATAAAGTTACTAACTCTATAAAAAAAATATACAATTACCTCTTTTTTTAACTTTATCGTCGAAAATCTCCGTAATTTAAGCGATAACATAAGTATTTTTTTCTAGAAATAAATAAAGAATACAATTATTTAATTTAATGCCGGTTATTTTTTCAAATTATGTTAAGTTATTTATCATAATTAAAGGAAAACCCTTGAATATCAATAAACCCAAGCGCCTAACAAAGACTAGCCAGCCTAACACTGTACACCCAAAAAGCAACCTTATTGAATCCGACTAAGGTGGAGTGTAGCACTACGCCTATAGTATAGTCGAACGGGTGCGTTGGATCTCGCCTTAAGTCCCATGTAATAGGGACCGAGATGATTGCCATCAAACGTGCACAAATCCAGACTATATGGCTGCTACTGTGATATTTCTGATCGAAAAACCCAGCAACACTTTGCCTGACCCGGGAATCAAAACCAGGACCTCACCCGACCAAAAAAGCAGGCAACCAACCAGGCAGTCATTGTATTAACCTAATATAACAAATAAACTGATATGTTAAAAAGCAAGAATTTATAATTTGGAAAAAAACAGTATACTTAACTGTTTTGCAAAAAATCTACAAAAATACTTACTCTGATTTCAATTGCCTGCATTTAAAAGTTGAAGAATATTGGCTATCTCGTTTAAAAGCATTCATTTTCTTTCAAGTACTTAAGTGACTGCTATCTTACACTCAGCTGTAAGTAAATACATAAGTAGGTAGAGAGAAGAACTCCTTCTGATTAATAAATATTAAGTAAACTAAAGCAAAATTTATTAGCATAATTAGGTACTTACATATAATAAAATGTAAATAAAAGGAGCCTTTTCTAACTTACCTGAATAAAATCATTCAATACCCACTCAGGTCATATTTTTTCTAGCCTTTTCCCAACTATGTTGGGGTTGGCTTTCATTCTAACCTGATGCAGCTGAATACCAGTATTTTACATGGAGCGATTGCCTATCTGACTTACACAACCCAGTCGTTACGTCGTACGTTACCCTGAAACTCAGATAAATGGGCAGAAACATAACAACGGTAGCAGCACCTACTCGTATAAACTGTTTCCATCTTTGACACTCTATTGCACATGATTTTGACGTGAGAAACCTCCATTTTTTCCATTTTCTTTGAATTTGTAGGCAGACACGGCGCCAATATGGCACAAGAGCGGCGTCGTCACCGTATACGCTTTGTTTTACAAATTCCATAGTATGCCATAGAAGTGATACTGATACTGTAAGCCTGCATCATCTCACTAGTGGAATAAGCCCTCTTCCCAAAACGACGAGTTATTTCGATCCAAGGCCAAAATTAACCGCTGGTCGCTAGTCTTTTCCTGAACGTCTCGCCATTTTGTACAGGATCTGCCGTGACACTTTCTGACTGTGTCTGTGCTCTAGAAAGTGGCTATATTGGCCCACAGCTCATTGGGCATGCGGCAGACGTGCCATGTCCTGTTCCATTCAGCTTAGCTGGTTTTTGAGCAACAGTGTACCGCTCGAATTGACGCCTAGAATACGCCGCTCCATTACGCGTTGGTGTACTGTAATTTTGGACTTTTTAATTCTTGTTAAAGACTAAGCCATATAGGTAGCACTGAACGAAGTAAGTTTTTACAAAAAAAAAACGACCATTAAAAAATTATAAACTGACAAAAAAGTATAAAATGTAAGCATTACCTATTCAGAAATTCCAGGTTTTGAACCAAGCCATAAACAAAAGAGAAACAAAAAGGTATTATAATAAAATAGATAATGGCTGGACCTAGTTATTACACGACTGCTAAAAAAAAAAGAGTGTTATGTTTTTAACTTTACTTTTACGTGTTGTCGTTGGACATTCAAATTTATTTTTTGTACATCATTAAGTCCTGTGTACTGTTTTTTTGGGGTTCGCTTGCCTATATGCCTAATGATAAAAACGGAGCCCTTATAGATTCGTCCTGCCTGATGGACATGCAGATAAACAAATCTGTCCATCCGTATGTTACACCCATTTTTCTCCAAGACTGTAACAAATTTAGTTCTTCAGTTGAGTGTTAGCGTTAGAAATTTTAGTATAAATTTTTGGTACTACGGAACCTTTTTCGCGTGAGACCTAATCGGACTTGGCCGGTTGTTTATTATTTTTACTGTTTTGATTGTGGGTCACATTTTAATAAATAAAGTTTAATGTGTTTGATGGTTCAGCAGTATTAGCGTTTTTAAAAGTGCTATATTATTTGCTACATTATTTTTAATACCAAATGGCGTCGAAAATAATTAGTCTTAGCAACTAGTACAGTCAGCATCAGAAGTAGCTGAACATTTCGGAATTTTAATGCTTTTAAGTACAGGACTCTAGCTATTATTTTTAATGTTTCAGAAGATTATTCGTTAAAATAGTCCTTTTACTCCAATAACATTTAGTAACGAGATATATCTAACAAGTTTTTATTAAAAAAAACAGCTTCGAAACTTTGAGTAATGTTAATATACTTCTGATGCTGACTGTACCTATTTATTATTAGCCTGATCATCATCGCGACCCACAGCCTGATTTCATCCAGTGCTGGGTATATAAAGGCCTCTCTTTTCACATACCATTCTCTGGGACTTCGTCAAGCTTCATTGTCTCAACGTTTTTCTGGTGATCGTCGCGCGGGAATAGTGTAGCGATCTTACTACGCATGACGTTTGCGACCCATTCAGCGCAGCCCGCTTCGGGGCTCTAAACTCCTTTGGCGATGTCTGGGGTTTTTTTTGGGATGGTGGGAAATGACAAATGACAAATGACTCGTCTCGCTCTGGGCGGAGTGGACGCGAATGTGGGACTTCTACTGACTCAAAACCACCCATGTTCTTTCATAGCTTTTTGTGTCCGGGGCCGCGGTATCTCTTTCGAATAACCCGCAGCCCGACAGTTGGATTTGTGCCCTAGATGGCGATATACTTTATACATGGGACTTTAACATAACTGCGGTGCAATATAGATGTACTCTTAGGAAGATACCTGGCTGACCCTTTTTTTTTTGGTGGGTGGAAAATCATCGAATAACCCCCCCCCCCGCTCTTGGGCAGAGCGAAGGGGAGTGTCAGACTTCTACTGACTAAAAACCAAACCCATGTTCCTTATTCGCCCTTGTGTCGGAGCCGCGTTAACCTTTCGACAAACCACAGCCCCGAAGGGCGTCGGCTCTTGCGGGCCTCTCCTTGCTGACATCTCTTTGAGGCGCGCGTGGAACACGTACGCGCCGCCGACACGGTCTGTTGCCGTCATGACGACGGCCGGACGGCGAGCTAGCCCGTTACTCACCGTCCACAGGCCCGCGTCTACGGTGGCCGGAGGTCATCGCGTGACCCCCGACGCCCGGAGCGCCTTCCGCGGCGGCTGGGACGTTGAGAGGTTCTCTCCCTCTCGCGTTCCGCCACCTCCTTCGCTAGCTTCGCAGAAGGAGGCGACGGCGTCCCATTTCTCTTCGCCCCGGATCATGGCTTGCACCAGGGCCGGACGCGAGAGGTCGCCGCCGCCGACACCTGGCCGACCCTTAGGTAATTACAGGCGTGATGTTATATTAGTACCAAGCAGTAATTTCATTAGATCAAAACTACAGCCCCATTCACCGAAACACCAAAAGTCATCTCATACCTGCACTTCGAAACACATTCTAACATAACCCTTGCAATTCCACCCGCCCTTTATGCCGTAAAGACTCTGGAAAGTCATTACCCGGATAACTTACCGGTAACCGTAACTACATTTACCGTTATACCGGGTAAATTAAATTCCTGTTCGTTGCTTATATAACAAGTTGGGTGATATATCGTCGTTTGGAAGCTGCGTACAGTAATCTTGTTGGTTTTGCTCTGGAATAATCTTAGTGGGGGTTAAGATGTGATGGTTGAGACGAGGATTATTTTGATTGGAACTTCAGAGATTGGGGAGTGTGTTGTGTCTTAATTTGAGTATGGTTTAATGAAAATTAAACTATGTGATTATTATATAATGGTAGTGAGTTAGCCCAGCATTTATGACTGAAAAATGCTTGCACTGACTGGACACGTCTACTCAAATCTGGGTTGTTATTCCTACAAAAGACCATCTCCGACAATAATCTGAATGATCCTCATATGACTCTGGACTTTAATAGGGACAACGACTGCGGAGTTTGTTTTGAGTCAGGTACGAAACACCGGAAATCAAAATAAATATAAATTATTGAAAAAGGCCTCTCCTTTTACTCACAACAAAGTTGTGTCTAAAATCTGGACAAGTAATGCCAAGTCAGAGGCCTATTGGCGGCTTAGAAACTCCGAGAACAGGCTAGGCGCTAAACTCACGATAAAAAAAGAAGACTATTGAATGAAATGTCCATGACCAATCGCCAGCGAAAATGTTACAGTTAAAATATGATCATAGCTTTTTTCAACGGAAAAAAGACCAAGCTAACCATCCTTTTGGTTTTATTCTGCAATAAAAGTACAGGAATGAAGACCATCAAAGGCAATGAGCTGATAAAAGAAAAGAGGATTAAGTAATTAATTCCATGGCTCGCTAAAAGCGCCAATAATTTCATAGAGCTGTTTAGTATGAAAGCTATAAACTATGTTTACAGTTTTATCTGCAAATTAAGTTCCTCTTCTTCACTATCCACAATATAGTTTATTTTACAATCAATAAATCTTGCTTGTGGCCCAGTGGTGGCGGCCCCGACTTACGAACGTGGGTTCGAACCCAGGCAGGCACATTACTTTGTGTAATTTATTTCATCATCGCTGCTCTCAAAACGGTGAAGGAAAACATCGTGAGGAAACCGGCATGTCTTAGAACCAAAAAATTCGAAGACATGTGACATCTACCAATCCGCACTGGGCCCGCGTGGTAGATTATAGCCCATTCCCTCTCAAAAAGAGAGGATGCCTGTGTCCCAGCAGTGGGAACATAAATAGGCTGTTGATGATGATTGATGAAATCTTGCTAACAGCGGTGGCCCAGTGGTAGCGGCCCCGGTTTACGAACAATAAGCCGTGGGTTTGAACCCAGACAGACGCATTACTTTGTGTAATTTAAGTATTTCATCACCACTGCTCTCAAAACGGTGAAGGAAAACATAGTGAGGAAAACGGCATGTCTTAGAACCAAAAATTCGAAGAGATGTGACGTCTACCAATCCGCACTGGCCCAACGTGGTGGATTATAGCCCATCTCTCTCCTAGAAAAGAGGCCTAAGTCCCCTGCAGTGGGAACAATATAGGCTGATGATGATGAGGATGATGAAATCTTGCTGACGACCATGACGATGATCGATTGCAACGAACTTCTCAGGGTGGCTGGTAGCAACTGGATGAGAGTCGAGCCGAGAATCGAGCTGAGTGACGTGCGATTGCAGAGGCCGAATGATGACGAATCTTACTGCCTCGTACACTGCCTCTGCTGTTGGTCTAGCGGTCTCAAGTGCGACTACTGAGGTCCTGGGTTTGATTTCTGGGTCGGGTATATTGTTATTGGGATTTTCTGTCATGAACAGCCACAGAGTCACAAACACAAAACAAGTAGATATACGTGCGTCCATAAATATACACTGTTTTGTCATTGATTATGATCTGAAAAATTGCATCTTATACTTGTATTATTTATTTTATTTAATACTGTTATCTGCATTCGTGTGTTGTGCTACTAAAACCAACTAAATAATTTACATTGCTGCACATACACATACACACACATACACATTCATAAACAGTTTTTGCTTTTCTTTTGTCACAGAAATTCTGCTATATAGCAGAAACAGTAACAGTAGTAATACCGTCCTGGATTAACTCTTTCACTAGTAGCATTAAAAACTTTATATTTTCAAACTCAAACAAATGTTTAGCACCCACTTGAGTTGCGAGGCAGGTACTCTAGGAAATACTCTAAACTTAAGTATTCTGATCTTTAACTTTAAAGATCGTAAAAAGAAAATCAATTACGTTGGGTAATTGTCAGTTCATTTTTCATTATACAGACTGATCTTGTGATTAACTGACAAGATATACTCGTCAGTTAATAAATAGGTTTTCAACAGGAATTTCTCAGAAGCAGCCACGGAGACTTAAATTCGTGCCCGGTTGATGGAAATAGGCTTGCCCCCTTTTACATAAGAATTAAATATACTCGTTACTGGTGAAATGTGAGTGTATTAGGTACACCTTTGACTAATCTTTCGGTGACTACAGGTGCAGTAGCTTCCCATTAGAGAAAAGAAATTGGAATCGTATCAATAGTTTCGAAGATTATTTAAATTTCATGTACAATATTGGTACATAGGCGGACGACGGGCGGCGGTGGGATTGTACCTTACATACAAAGTTACAAACAAATGTTACCACTTTAAAATATTATAGGATGGCTGTAAACGTTGGTAATGACTCTGAAATCTAAATAACTCGTTTAATGGTCTTCAAAGGGGAACATGAAAGTAATATTTCAAATATTCATCGGATAATCATTTTCTTCAAAACTTGATAGAGACTTTTCCCCTAATAATTGCTTTAGAACCGAAATAGACATCCATTTGAAAGTTCTTATTAAAGATTATTAAGATTAATGTCTGTTTATTTACAACCCTCTATATCCAAAGAGCCACCAACGACATCATATTTTTTGAGGATATTAGTATGTCCCACTGCTGGGACCTTTGTCTTTCCCATATCCTTTTTTTTAATTATAATTGGGCTTGCTCTTGACTTCAATCTTGCCGTAAGGGCAGAGATGATGTCGACGATGGAACGAGCTTACCCAGTAGAAGCCTGTTTACTCGCGACTTAAACAGATTAGGGTTAAATGAACTCGGAAAAACCGACGCAGGCAGGGAATTCCACAAAGCGCTTCGTTCGAATGTGTGGAATGTCGACTAGGTATCCTTCCAGGTACTCTGCTCCTAGGCCACCTCGAAACAGTTCTCCGCATAATCAGTTTATGCTGTCTCTTTGATACTAAGTCCAGTTAGAACTGGGTAATATGATACCCTTAGGTAAGACAACCAGTCATATCAAAAGGTATCGTCAGACTTCCAGGCCACTAACTGCTTGTGACGACCTAAAAGATAATAATAATAATAATAATAATAATAATATTCCACAACTATCACACAACGCCATCTAGTCCCAAGCTAAGCAGAGCTTGTGTTATGGGTACTAGACAACTGATAAACATGCTTATATATTTCTAAATACATACATATTATAGATAAATTACACCCGGACACAGAACAAATGATCGTCAAATGATCGTCAAATGATCTGCAAATGGTTAGTCTCGACTGTCGTTGATCTTTGACAGCCGTCGGCTTAAGAGACACGGAGGAAACTAAGTGTGTAATGAGTAGCCAGCCATCCATCAAAAATGTATCACACAAGCCTGATCAATTTTCTATAGCATTGATGAGGAAAATGATTTTCTATTCGAAAAAAAAACAGCATTTACAATTCAATACACAATAAACTGGCCAAGTGCAAGTCGAACTTGCACATAAAGGGTCCCGTACAATTTTAGTGGATATTGAGAGAATTTCCATGTTATTTAACACCATAGACTTCTTATAGGTTTTCCTGTAATCTATAAGTGTTTAACTATTTTCTGTATCTTTCGTCGGACAGACAGACACTCACACGAGTCCCATAAGGATTCCATTTTTTCCTTTTGAGGTACGGAACCCTAAAAAAACTCCACAGATAAGCCGTGAAGACATTGATCACATGTTTCACAAACACACAGCACGACACACTGTGTGTGTACACAAGACACACACACACACACGTAATCGTAGGTGTTAGTAACGTATGCTCAACCTAGGATTATCGTGAGCCTTATTTAATTTTTTTTTTATCTACAATCCCGGCGAGTTTTTCTCTAGTTGGAATAGAACACGTAGAAGTAATTTGTTTATATGTTTTAGTTATATTTTCAGAGGATGTTCTCTTTAGGATTCTGCGGAAAATGAAATTGGGTAGACACTGTTTGTAAGCAGTGTAAAGCCTTAATAAGTTTTAGGTTACTTTATTTTGAAATCTTACGTAGTAAATATAAATGATTTAGTTTGCTTTTTTGACATCTATCTGAATAAAATAGAGGCAGACATGTATGCAATAGAACACTCACATTTTGTAAGTTATGTTCAACTCCCATTTAATAGGGGTTGGCCTATTTTTTTCTTGGAGAGTTCGAAATCATCAAATGACTCCTCCCGCTCTGGCCGGAGCGGTAGGGAGCGTCAGACTTCTACTGACTAAAAACTACCCATGTTCCTTCTTACCCCTTTGTGTCCGAGGCCGCGGTATCTCTTTTGAACAACTCGCAGCCCCGACAGGCCCCATGATTGAATATCCTTCGGGGATAACAGGCATAAAGTCATGTTATATTAATTTGTATGAAATTATCAGCCAAGTAACTTACCGAGAACTTAATCCTAGACGCTAAAACAGCCTCTAAGACGAGGTAATGTCCTCTAAATCACCTCTAGCAAAGACCCAAAAGCACACGATTCCTCTCAACATAAATTAGGAAATTCCAGCTAGAACGTAGCCGTCGTTCACCTATGCGCTTTAATTTCCAACCCTCGAGCCATTCCTTCTAATTATACCCACCTTTAATTAAATCGGGGTAGATAAATTCTCGTCTAACCGTAAGGCAGTGTGGTTAGTGCACGCTTACGATTTAATTTGATGTCGTGAGTGTTAGATTGTCATGTCGTGACTCAGGAGTTGAAAGTGTTGTCTGGTTTGAGTGTGTCTTATTGTTTGTCGTCTTTATGAATCTGGTCAAAGTCCATCTGTCCAGCCTTTTCCCAACTATGTATGTTCGGGTTGGCTTCTATTCTAACCGTATGCAGCTGAATACTTGTATTTTACTTGGAGCGACTGCTTTTCTGACGTATACAACCCAGTTAGTAACTACTCGGTTATACGATATCAGTTGTCAGAATTTCGGAACTACCTGTATCAACTGTCAATAATCTAAAAATGACAGCCTCGCACCAACGCACGGCTTAACGTGCTTTCCTTGCGATCTTTACACGTACGCCGGCTGCGAGTCCTACAACGCACCTAACTTTCCTGAATAACACAAATTAATTAGATCTGTTCTAATAAAAAAGTGGCGTCCTAAAACTCATATTCAATGCTGTCAACTGCTAATGTATCCAAGGGACTCGATAGCGTTTAGTCGGCTCTAAACGAATTTTGAAAACTAATTGAATGGATTTCTTTTAAATCCATTAGAAATAATCTGGTCACCGTATGATTGGTATTGATCTGATTATCCCAATAATATCGTGTTACTTGGCTTGGAGGTCAGATCCTCGCTCCATGTAAAATACTAGTATTCAGTTGCGCCAAGTTTCAGTAGCTACTAGCTAAGCTTAACAAGAGTAAGTTAGACGGGGATCGTGGAAGGCGGATAAGATCCCATGAAGTTCCTCAGTGCAACTGTGGGAAGGGAACATCGGGGTGGTGTTTAGTCAGTTAGAGTCTATGATTACTCCGTCCGCTGGGTGGGCCATCCTTGAAAAAAAGCTACAAGAAAGTTTCTTAAAATATATAGTTAAAACTAGCTCATGCTTGCGACTTCGCCCACATAGAGTTCGTAATTGTCCCATGGGATCGTACTACCGGGATAAAAATCACCTTGGTGTTAATCCAGGATCTATACAATCCGTGTCCCAATTTACATCCAAATCCGGCTAGTAGTTTTTGCGTTAAAGAGTAACAAACGTCGTCACAAACTTTCGCATAAGGATTAATCTTTCGGCATTACTAAAACTCTCTTTAACTTTAAAATTACCGCACTAAACTACTCTTAAGCTCTCATAAAATGTAAAAAAAACATACTCTCAAACGTACTAAAACATGGCAAGTTAAAACTTTAAAAGCACTTTCTTAAAAAGTCACGTCGACAGTTAAGAGTTCCGTATGTTACGAGTTAGGACTATGTTACATTAACATGCACATGGCGAAAGTTGTCTGTAGATAAGCTTTTCCTAATTAAGTTGAGGGCGGACCCTTTTAAAGCTCATTAAAATGAAACGTTTGCTGGCAACACTGATGCTTGATTGTTGGCAACATTGGGAGGTCTGTTTGTGACTGTGGTTGTTTTGAGGTTCATGTATTTAATTTTACGTAGGTACCTGGGACTTGTAGGCAGGTATAAATAATTTGGGGCTGCGGGACTGTTCGAAAGACATACCGCTGCTGAACACAAAGGGCTGAAAAAGCACATGGGTAGGTAAAACAGTACATGGTCAGTACATGTCTGAAACTCCTTTTGCTCCGCCCAGAGCAGGAGGGGTCATATTTGGATGATTTCTCAACCTCAAAAAAACTATAAGTAAAATATACTTTTTTTGAAGTCGCTATGTACGGTTATAATTTATTCGAAAGAGTTGCATACCCAGAATCCTCACTGAATTCTTAACTAATGTTAAAACGCGACAGTATTAAAGCACTGAATCCATCATCCTGAAAATTCGCATATATTATGCGAATTTTCAGGATGTTGTCAGGTGTCAGTGCAGAAACTAATATAGGGTACCATTCATTCCGAAAATAGAATCGGTTTTTAAGAAAAACAATTACCCACACACTTATCACAATCTTCTTGTGATTATAGATGGCGTCACGTGTCTTTCGAGTCATGATTGAAATTATATTATTTATAGTATTTCTGTAAATAAATTATTCGCCGTATTTAAATTAGATCGCGGAACTCAGCTAGTATGAAGTAAATAAGAAAATAAAGATATGCTACATTTATTATACGGCAGTTTTATATGTCATGTAGGCATTCGTATGTACCTACGAGTGCCAAGGTATTTTAAGATAAGATAAGGTATTTTAATTCCAAGAACACCTGTTCTTGGAAATAAAATACCTTATGTAAATAATATTATTATGTATCCATCCTGTGTAGGAGTTTTCATGGAATTCATTAATTATTTGCTATGTTTTATAGCTTCACACTGTATACACAATTAGGGAAATATGGGTTGTATACAATCTTCCTTGTGCGTGTTTACATCTTTTTGGTAAACTGTGCCACAGATTTCGTTGCACTTGATCATCACGCCTCTATCCCCGAAAAGTTAGGCAGAGGTACAATCAGATTTTGCCAGTTATAATTATTTAAGTCCCATGTTATAGGAGGCAAACCTATTGCCAACAACCGAGCACAAATTCAAACTCCGTAGCTGCTACTGAAAAATTCCTAATCTCCTTCTTATCGTGTGGGCAGTAAGGTCTAACGACCCCACACACCCTAGTGTCAGAGTTTCTAAACCGCCGCAAGGGCCTCTGACATGGTTTGACGACCGCCATTTGGCGGCCGGGACCACCGGCTTATACGTGCCTTCCGAAGCACGGAACCATCTTTTTATCAGACAAAAAGGTGATTCAAGCCTGCAATGTCCTAACCAAACTGGAAACATCTTCACAAAGTACGCTTCCCGTGGGAATCGAACCCACGACCACTGGGTCACAAGGCAAACGCCTAAACCACTCGACTACGGAGGCAGTTATTCCTAATGGAATACCTAACACCCAACAATATTTGCCCGACCTGGGAGTTGAAACTAGGACCTCATGCACAGCAGTCACGCTTGCGACCACTAGACCAACGACTCAAAGTACTTAAATCCGTTTTAAACCTTCAGTAACCCCGCCTTCATCTAAAATAGTAACTTCTAATTACAAGAATGTTCTATATAACCTAAACCTCTATGTTACATCTTAACGGGGTACTTAAACCGAAGATGTGAATGAATACAACATTGTGTTCCGTAAAATGGCTCATTAACACTTGTAGGTGGCGAAATCCTTGATTTTAATTACAAAATGGAAGCGGTAATGTTAGGGGTTATAGTCATATCTGCATTCGAATGAGTTTTTGAGTAGCATGGGCTTCTGTTTTCAGTGTCTAGGTTATTTTTAGATTTTGTATTTATTTTTGTAGTAAATGGATCAAGAAGAAGCTCAGGAGAATCTCCTGGCTAAACAACACTTGCCTAGGTTGTTCCGTGGATGTGGATGACCGTTAATACATACCGAGCTTCATCAAGTACATTAATCCGTTGGTCCCGGGCAATTCTATATCTTTGACAGTCGTTAAAGGTGTCCGAAATTCTGACAACCAGTCTTAGAAAGGGGAATCATATAATAACCTTATATTTCTATGGTGTTAACCAATACTGACTGGGTTCAAGCAAGCAAGGAGTGGGGTGCAAGCAAGTGGACAGTTAAAGACTATCTTTAACCGTCCTATCGAACTATCTTACTCCAAAATGAGCGCTAACAGCTTACCTCAATTTCGTACTTAGAAAAGGTTAAAGAGAATAACGTTCTACTTTCACAAAATAACAAGCTCAAAATATTAATCCTTTACCTGTTTGCAGATCATCAAGCGAGACCTAACAACCCAGGATTAACTAAAACTTTTATACCCTTCAAATCTATTCTACGAAATCAACATCAGAATTCAGAGGAGCCTATCTAATCCAATAAGTAGATCGAAATATTCCTACCTACCTTTGTACACAAGTTACTACCTACACCAAAAATATTTTCGTTCGTCTCCAGGTGAAATAAATTCATGAAAAACATGAAGAACAAATCTGACAAAAACATGGGGATCAAACTGAGCGAGAAAATATTCTGGAATACTTTTTGTAACTCGCCGTATAAGTGAGGTGGTTGAAATCAAAGTTTGCCATTGTTCGGATGCTATTTTCATGGTGGGTATGAAAATATTTATGGAGACGATATAATTATTATGATCATAGTACTATGATGTGGAGAAGGATAAATAGAGTAAAATTATTACGCAATGGTACCCGAAGAAGAGAGAGAGAAGTAGACCACCAAAACAGGTGGGTTGACGACGTCAGACATAGAAAGGTCAGAATGGGTAAATTGGAGAAGGCCTTTGCCACCTGGCAAACGGACACGCAAAAGTGACACAAAAAAACATTTTACGAACAATAAACAACTATTGTCATGACCGATTGAAGGCTAAAATAATAAACCATGATGTAACTGCTTTGCGCTCATAAAGGGTTGAAAACATCCAATGTTAACGCATACAGATTAAAAGCATTCTAGTGTTAGTAAAGTTAGTGTTTCCGAAAGTCGAATACGTTCAACCGTTGAAAAATGGCAATCAGGTATTGAAATTTTGTGAAGCTTATTTTTTTGGCGATTTCAAATTTGCTCCCATACAAAAATTGATCAGTTTGATGGTCTAAATATGACCCCTGAAATATGACCACGTACACATTGTATATTAGCATATATTATTGATAATTAATTTAGGTATAAGTAACTCGATTACATCACTTATGTCACTTATGTTAAAGATAATGCTCAAAGCTGTCACATTAATCCGAGCGAATTATATCACGTAAGATAATGACTTGGAATTTAATATGATATGCATAATTATTTTAGTAGCAAAGCTGATTTGTGAGGTTCTTCAGAAAGGTCAGGGGCGCCGGCAAGACGGTCATACAACCAGATGTATAAATGTGGACGAGGCAAAAGAAAGAAATATGACAACCATACAAAAAGTCACAAACAAAGCAATACACATACAATGCCTAACAAAAATATTAAGAAATATAACAGACCTGGATAGCATAAAAAAATATTTAACGTGCTTTCCGAAATGGCGATGCATGGAGAAAACTCGATAATATGTAATTGGTGGTCAGCCATCCACAAACGAATCTAGGCAAGCGCGGCTTTACCTGAAGATCGATCTGACTGGCTCTTATAAATTAGCCTCGACCTCAGTAAATTATTGACACATTACCATATAATCCTCCGATCAACATGCCATAATAAGGTCTGTCTATAAATCCAAATTATACGAAATATACACATCCATACCTTGATCCCCCTCCCACCTCCCTTTTGGACAGTATCCAGGACGGTTATAACCGTATGCAAATAGCAGCAGTAATTCTACCCGTGTGTCTACCAGGTTATTATCATGAGGAGCACTTCCCCTTTTTATAGACCCATCAAAATCTTAAATTTAATCAAGTTCGGATGGCTCAACCGTTCCTACGGGTGAGGATTTCGTTAGAGAAAATTTTTCGGAAGAACTGGGGATACGAAAATATTTTTTGTAAGGCCCTAGTTAGGTGGGCATTCAATTCAATTCAATTTGTGAGCTGAAGATAGACTAGGTACTATATTCATGTATAATTGTATACGACATGTATAATTGTGATAATGACGTATTATCAAAGGCCAAGTAACATCGTATTAATGGTAGATAATAATATGATAACGAGAATTAATTTATATTACCTTGAAAAGTTTCACGTACAAAGGCGTTTTTGGCCTAATTGGAGTTAATTATTTGACTTTGACTTTTTGAGAAGCAAGACTAAAGGAAGATCAAAGAAACGATGGATGGGTTATGAAAAGGATGTCATGGCGAGAAAGAAGGATATTTGATAAGATGACGAATAATAGAGACACATGGAAGAATAACAAGAAAACATGCACGAACCCCAAATGAATTTTGATATGGGTAAGAGAATGGTGATGACTTTGACCAAAAACATAATATTATAAGCTAACAATTAGCTCAAAGCAGTTGTTAGAAAATGTTGTTTTAATACGCAAAGATTGGAACATGATTGCCACTTGTATATACCGTGTACAAATTCAGAAAAGAAAACTTATCGAGAGTTCGTTAACCCCTCAACCCGTTGAATATGTCCCACCTAACCTAGTCTCCTAAAGACATAACCCATTAGACCCTAAAGCCATTACGAACACGTTTAGACAATACCTTATTTTGATGATTACATTTTGATTAAACACAACTTTCCCGTGAATTCCCGGTATCATCCCTCAGTCATCTCTTAAGACGCCCACGGGAATAGATGAGAATATTTCATAAATACAGTGGAGAAAGAAGCTTGGAATACTGACACTGTTTTTCCCAGAGGTTTTTACTCTAGGGATGAGAAAGACACGTTTAATAATAATTTGATTATTCTCGTTGGTGTACATATTGTTAGGTCGGCTGTTTTGCAAGAATATTCTAGATTGCATTTGAATCTAGAATGTTTAACTATGGGACTGTTTATAAGACTTGTAATCCTGGAATGTTACACTTGTAATCCTGGAATGTTAAATAGCCGTCGGGTTTAAGGGAATAGTGCCCTGATTGGAGGCCTTGCACTCAAATCAACCACAGGAAAGTTCAGTAACGCAGTCGACATCCTCCTAGGTTGAAATGTGAGATGCCATTCCCAAAAAAAAAGTACGGGAGCAGTCTGATTAAGGTGATACAAGGAAGCAAATGGAAATGAAGTACAAGTGCGATATCGACGTCAATAGTCAGTCAATAAATCAGTGGTGAATTTGTGATTGTAGAAATGTGGTATTAAAATACACTCGAGAGCAATGAATCCGGGTCACTTAAAGAATGTTAAAAATCTCGGAAACTAAAAATGATAGGTTAATGCCATAAATTGTATTTAATAGACAATGTAATACTCCTTAAATGAAAGTAAAAAAAATATGAGTCACCATACATTTTATTAACACAAAATTACATAAAGAAAAAACTGCTGATCTCTCCTTAAAACAAAAATAGGAAACATGAAATTTTTGAACTTTATTACGATTTTCTTGAATTTTAATACTTCGTATTGCCTCCTCGTGCTTCCATTACTGCGTTTACGCGGTTTGGCATGCTGTACACCAAGTTCCTTATACGATTTTGGGGAATATTCTCCCATTCCTCTGTGAGAGCAATTTTGAGCTCACGAAGCGTGATTGGGGGAGGGTTTCGTTGTTTTACGCATCTGCCTAGCTCGTCCCAAGCATGCTCGATCGGGTTGATATCCGGGCTGCGCGCTGGCCACTCCATACGAGTAATGTTCATCTCTTGAAGGTAGTCATTCACAATCCTACCTGTATGAGGTCGGGCATTGTCATGCATAAATATAGCATCCTCACCTAAATTGACCATAAATGGACCAACGTGATCATTGAGGATTTCTTCCACATATCTTTCGCTAGTTAAAGAGCCGTTTTCTATGATCACCAGCTCTGTGCGACTTTCAGAAGAAATTCCGGCCCACACAAGTACAGACCCACCACCGTAGGCTACTTTTTCTTCGATGCATGCTTGCTTGAATCTTTCCCCTGGTCTTCGATACACTCTGTGTCTTCCATCGTGCTTGTAGAGCATAAATTTTGATTCGTCGGAGAACATAACTTTTGACCAATCTTCAATACTCCAATTTACGTGGCTCTGGGCATATCATCATCATCATCATCATCATTTCAGCCAAAAGACGTCCACTGCTGGACATAGGCCTCCCCCAGGCGTCGCCACATTGACCGGTCCCGTGCGTCTCTCATCCAGCGGGTTCCTGCAACCTTGACCAGGTCATCGGTCCACCTAGTGGGAGGCCTTCCAACGCAACGTCTTCCGGTTCGCGGTCGCCATTCCAGAACTTTTCGGCCCCATCGGCCATCCGTTCTGCGAGCAATGTGCCCTGCCCATTGCCACTTAAGTCTGGCGATTCTTCGGGCTACGTCGGTAACCTTGGTTCTCATGCGGATGTCCTCATTTCTGATTCGATCACGCAAGGAAACTCCGAGCATAGCCCTCTCCATTGCCCTTTGGGTGACTTTGAGCTTTCTGATGAGGCCCATTGTGAGCGTCCACGTTTCGGTCCCGTATGTAATCACTGGCAACACACACTGGTCATAGACTTTCGTCTTGAGACACTGGGGTAAGTTGGACGAGAAGATACCGCGCTGGGCATATCTTAGTCTTGAAATACGATGCCCACGCTCCAGTTTAGGGCCGTTTGCAGGTCTAAGGGGTTTTAAGTTAGATTCAGCAAGCCGACGTCTTACTGTCCATGCACTTGGGTTACTTCCTCCGAGGCGTCGAAACTGATTTGTGAGTTCAGTTCCTGTGAGAAAGCGATTTCGAAGCATGGTGTTCACCAAGTATCGGTCTTCTCGTGCTGTGGTACACCTGGTTCTGCCCGTTCCTGGTCTGCGTAGGTTAGAACCAGTTTCTTCGTAACGTCGGAGAACTCTTTGTACTGTTGACAGCGACACACCGACAGTCCTGGCTGTATCGCGCTGACTCCGGCCGGTTTCCAGCATTGTAAGTATTCTGGTGCATTCTTCAGGCGTAAGCGACATAATTTCAGCTTGAATAATGAATATAGAGCACTATCAACATGGTTTATGTACCCACATAAATGACAGATTACAAACAAAAGCAAAACCAAATGCTGTAATTACGTAGTTCCATCTTCGAAAGTGGCCCTTTTTCAAATTTGTTTTTTTTATGAAGTAACTTTACAATAACTAAGAAGTTTTAATACCTTCATTTAAGGAGTAATACATTGTCTATTAAATACAATTTATTGCATTAACCTATCATTTTTAGTTTCCGAGATTTTTAACATTCTTTAAGTGACCCGGATTCATTGCTCTCGAGTGTATATATTTGTTTAACTTGTAGTGTTTCATTTTATCACTTAGCCGGCTCCTAACAATATTATAAGCAACGTAGGTAGTAATTTCGTTACACTACTGGTTGTTGGCAGCTTCACTGCTGTGACAGTGATAAGGAGAACAGCAGGCGTCTCCTAGGCGTTAAGAAGCAGTGAGGTGGAAGATCGTGTCTCTAACAAAGTTCCTATGCTTGACAACGGCAGTACGTAAAGTCAACCCTGGACTCCTATTTACCCACAACTAATAGGCGTATACGTTCAGCAGTTGCAATGTGTTCAGAGTGGCTCATTTCACCGTCTCTGATAAAATTTATTGTCGGGTTCTACAGTATTCAGGCAATTGAGTTTCCAAGCATCGATACTCAGAGAAGCACGTCACATCAAAATCAATCAGTTTTCGATCTAAATATTTTATCAGCGTTCAGAATTTTTCATCACATGATTTG
The DNA here is from genome assembly GCA_949775195.1 of Diarsia dahlii. NCBI lineage: Eukaryota > Metazoa > Arthropoda > Insecta > Lepidoptera > Noctuidae > Diarsia > Diarsia dahlii. The sequence continues at coordinate 3,177,354 of OX459210.1, read as the reverse complement.
TTATAAGTAAAATTCTTTCCAACTTGGGATTTGTATTAAGAATTTCGAATAAGTACGACGGCGTTTGTAATATAAAAAATAGTTTTTTAGGAACTGAATATTGAAAATAACTAGTGTATAGAATTTATTTGAGATTCATCAAACCTAATTCTGCAGTTTTTATAATGGAGTTTGAATTAATGTGCTATTTTGAAATTTTGTATTGCGGTAATATTAAAACGCCTGCTATATGGCAAGGAGCCCTTGAATATATTTTGATATTATGTTTCGTTATGTCTTGGCATAACAAAATATGTAATCAATTCCTCTTGCTTTTTCCATGTACCCTTGGTTGTTTCCTTAATGGTACAGTGGAAGATCAGTTGTAACCGCTGTACTTATTGTTCTGAAAACCGATCAAATTAAACAAACATGTCATGAAATGTCTTCTTACAAACATCTCTAGATTACTAAAATTGTCGTGTGTATATTTTATAACCCAGCAAAAGTACTAGACTAGCATAGGTTCTAGGTGGCATGTATAATCATTCTGGGTTGGCGAGTGAGGTTAAGAATACTAAAAACGTGTCCACTTACTCCCAATTGTGTGTCAAAAATCCTTTACAAAAATGTACATTTCTAGATAACCAGAACCCATTATTTAAATAACAATACAAACAAAGCTCAGAAACGACATGTTAGCCTCTCACAAGGAAATAAATACGAAGGTAATCTGCCTGTAAAACGATTTCAATGAGTAAATTTGTATTTTAATCTGGGACGAGATGGGGAAGTGGAAACGGTTTTGGGCCTCAATTCCGTTGTTTTGGAGAACAATTCTCTATCCTTCTCTAACATATAGTAAAGTTCTATAAACAAGAGGGATAGTAGATGTGTAATGCAGGATTAGGAGTCAAATTTGTTGCTTTGTACACGGTCCTCATGTATTTATATTATTCAGTTTGACATGTTGGTTAAATGGTTGAGATTATTGTACTGTTACAAATTAGAATTCGATGGTTCCGTTTTCAATTTTAGGTAATTGGGACTGTTTTCTAGTTCATTGGTTACTGATTGAGTATGCTAGTAAACTGTGCTGATGACATAATCAATAAATATGATATCAATATTATGACGGAAGAACCATATAAATTGTCCTGTGCACATGAATTAAATTAATCATTTATAACAAAAATATTCCACGAGGAGCTCGTGGCTTAATAAGAACTGCCACTCAGGTCGATCTTTAGGTAAAACTGTGCTTGCCTAGGTCGGTCTGTGGATGGGTGACCGCCCGACATACCGAGTTTCCTCCGTGCCTCGGAAAGCACGTTAAGCTGTTGGTCCCGGCTGCCATATATATAGATCTTTGGCAGTCGTTACAGGTAGTCAGTGACCTGAAATTCTAAAATCCAGTCTTACCAAAGGGTATTGTATTACCTAGTATTAACTGGGTTGTGGAGGTCAGATAGGCAGTCGCTCCATGTAAAATACTGGTATTCAGCTGCATCCGGTTAGACTGGAAGCCGACCCCAATATAGTTGGGAAAAGGCTAGGCAGATGATGATTTATAAAAAAAATATTCGTCGTCATCATTTTTGTTATAAAATGACCACTGCTGGACATAGGCCTCCCCGAAGTGTCGTCACAGTGATCGGTTAAACATGTGAATGACAGAAATTAAAAACCAGTCCAGGGCGAGTCGGATTCGCACACAAAGAGTTTCATAGCACCAAACAGTCAACCATATTTTAATGGTCATAAAATAGGCTAGTTTACACTCAATAGCAAAAGTGAATTAGGTTTTTATTTTTATTTATTTATTTTACAATTTATGTACACACAGTAGACGGCACAGGAAATTAACATTAATATAATACTTGAGTACAAAGGTACTGCTTATTTCTTAAGAAATTTCTGCCAGCAGACCTGCTAAAGGAGAAATGAAGAAGAAATGTAGACAATAGTGTATGAGAATGAGAAAAGGAAAAGAATAATGCTTAAATGAGCCTTAACTAACTTAACCTAAAATAATAAAATACACATATGAATAAAATATAGATATATACTTTAATAAACACATAATGCTAAGATACATAAACAAATTTTTCATAGTATGGCCATGGTAATAAAATACAGCGTTACTGCTGCAGTTTCAAAACAAAGTTAAACAAAAACTATTATCTCACAAGTTATCTGTAAAATCTTATTCATATTAGTTTTCTTCCGTTGAAAGTTCTTTTTATGTTCTACAAATCTATTTACATGTTTTCAGAATTCGCCTCCTCTTTCTTTAAAAACTATGAGTGGGGCGCAATTTCTTTCAGTCAAATGTTACATAGAGTAATTTCACTTATCTGACGTCCACAACCCAAATGTTACTTGGTAATACGGTAACCCTTGGTAGAACCGGTTGTCAAAAGAAAGAAAGATAGAAATTATAAATAATTAGATTAATAGAAATTATAATCTATATATCCTACTAATATTATAAATGCGAATGTTTGTGAGGATGGATGGATGGATGTTTGTTACTCTATCACGCCAGAACTGCTCAATGGATCTGAATGAAATTTGGCACAGAGACAGATTATAGTCTGGAATAACACATGGGCTATATAATGTCGCTATAATAAGTTAAGGGGGTGAGCAATATTGCATTATGTGCATATTTTTCAACTGTTTGACAGCTAACTTCTGTCAAACAATGAATTAAAAGCGAACGGCTATTTCAATCTTTTTGACATAGGTGAAGTAGCCTAACGGTTTGGCGACCTACCTGATAACAAATGTACGCAAGATCAAATCTCAGTCAGTGCCTTCTTTTTGTACTTTTTTTATAATGCTGACATGTTCGAGAGTTCGATCCCCAATCGGTTTTCACTTTTTGTAATTTTTAGGTATTTGTTTTTATTTTGATGCTTTATGATTTTAAAATAATATCTAAGCTGTTATTTACAACAACAAAAAGTAATAATGAATCTAAATACATATTAAATGTGTAGACGTAGAGTTTCTGTACCTACATTGAACATTTTATTTAGAAAAAAGAATGTTTTCTATTGGCGTGTTCATTCGTTTTAGAATTTTTTGTCTGTAATCTATCGGGTGGCCTTCCAACGCAACGTCTTGCGGTTTGCAGTCGTCACTCCACAACTTTTCGGCCTATCGGCCATCCGTTCTGCGAGCAATGTGCCCATTGCCACTTAAGTCTGGCGATTCTTCGGGCTAAGTCGGTAACCTTGGTTCTCACGCGGATGTCTTCATTTCTGATTCGATCACGCAAGGAAACACCGAGCATAGCCCTCTCCATTGCCATTTGGCTGACTTTGAGATTTCTGATGAGGCCCATTGTGAGTGACCACTTATCGGTCCCATATCTAATCACTGGCAACACACACTGGTCATAGACTTTCGTCTTGAGGCACTGTGGTAAGTTGGACGAGAAAATACCGCGCAACTTCCCGAACGCTGTCCGGCCGAGTAGGATTCGTCGATTGACCTCTTTCTTGAAGATTGACCTACCCAACTGAACCGTTTGTCCCAGGTAGACATAATTGTCCACAACTTCGAGTGTAGAGTCTCCGATCTTTAAAGGAGTGGGTGATAGATGGACATTCAACGTAACCTAGGTTTTGTCCGTGTTCATTTTAAGACCCACTATTTCGGAAGCTCCACTGAGGTCTTCGAGCATTGTACTGAGTTCCTCCATGGTCCCAGCCATAACCACTATGTCGTCAGCAAACCGAAGGTGAGTGATGCACTTGCTATTGAAGTTGATTTCAAGTCCTCTCCAATCCAGATATTCTCCAGTGCAGTTTCGGAGATATGACGTCTCCCTGTCCCCATTTGTTATAGTATCAGGACGGTGTAAATTATAAAGGCAATTTAATAAGGGTTTTAGTTTTCATTGTAATCTGTGCTCTCTATCAAAAGATATGAATTTAAAAAGAAGAACTTATCGTCATAACGAAAGATACATACACGCAACGACATCTATTACACCAAATTGGTACTAATTAATGAATGTGTTCACAAGATAAGATTTAAATCGATTTTTACAAAAAGTATAGTAATAGCTAAAGTACTCTTAAATAGTCTAAATGACGCTGCTTTGAGAATCTACATAGCCCACCTTAAAGTGTGTTCGTATTCTATGCATTAAATTTTGACTTCGTCTTCGATAGCTATGTCGTTGTACATTTGACGAATCAAATTTAGGATATTCTGAATCAAAAATTTACGAATACACACAGTACGAAAATAAAAACGAAATTAAAATAAGACAAGCAGCGCCACAATCAATCGTCCAGCCATGCCACTTCGCCAACCGTGCGGCCGTGCCGTCATATAGCTGTGGCTGTGGGGTCCTCGGGCATTGCTGCAACTTTGCTTTACAAATAGCCAGACTACACAATAATTGCACATTCCGTTTCCAAATTGCCGCTGAATCTTGCCCCAAATTGCAACATCACCAAAAACTGCGTCTTTGCAAATAAACTGATAAAACAGGAGAGAGTCATCTGGAATCGGACGCAGATGCGCCAATTCTGTTTTCCGAATAATTTTTCCCTCCAGTGCCAACAGTAATAATATGGGACGAGTGCACAATATCGCACTAGCATGCATTAGAGGCGTTGAACCGCAGCTTGCAGGACACACGCGGCAACCACGCGCTGATGGGCAGCGTTGTTGTGTTGTTCACAGGCGACTGTAGGCAGACCCTGCCAGTCATTGCGAGGGGCACAGCGGTGGATGAAATAAACACATGTCTCAAGGCGTCGTCGCTGTGGTCCAGGATCAAAAATCTGCGTCTTATATGTAAACTGTACAACGACTACCTGTTGTTTCTGTTATCTATGACGACTACGAAGCAAAGTAAGCAAAGCAAAGCAAGTCTTTGCAAATAAACTGATTCAAATAAAACAGAATCGTCTGGAATCTGGAGGCAGATGGGAATATTCTATTTTTTAAAGATGTTTTTCATCCAGTGCCAGCAGAGGATGAACATATTATGCACGTTTTACCTATTATTAAGGTTAATTTATGTAAATAAAATAAGAATGGTGATTTTTAGTGAGGGCAGGTGCTGTCATCTAGGAACGTGTGGATGATCACAATAAACCAACTTAGACAAGATTTTGCAGTTCAAAAGTATGCACCTACTATTTTTTTTTTTTAATATTAGTTGATGTTTACTGGATTTAATTTTGTTTGTAATTGTATTTCGGCGACAAATAAATATTTTTTCTTTCTTTCTTTCTTTCACATCCTTAAACATGGTCACGCCTGTAATTCCGAAAGGGTTAGTAGTGGTGTACCTAATCGTACACCGTTATTTCGCAGTGATCTTGAAGCGCCATGTAAATGGGGACGCTTGATGTATATACATTGATGTAATATGAGCTATTGCCAACAACCGGGCACATAACGAGACTCCGTGGCCTCTACTGAGAAAACCCTTTGCCAGTATCGGGAATTAAATCCCGGACTTGATGCTCAGTAGTCGCGCTTAGGGCCACTCGATCAACGAGACAGACACACATTTTTCCACGTGAACGAAGTCGCGGGCATCAGCTAGTACCTATATAAAAATGTTATGTTGGTTTGTGTACGCTTCAAAATCTCAAAAAGTTCTGCACCGATCGAGCTGAAATTTTAGAATGATATATATAATCCGCATCAAGGATTGTTTTTACAGTATCCACGCGGGCGAAGCCGCGGGCATCAGCTAGTATATTATAAATTTCTTGACTTTGGACAAATGACACTAAAGTCAAAAATACAATTTACAGACCACTATGGTCGATTGTTAAAGATGACCACAATCACTTCACTTAAACAAGATTCTCCAGACAGAGTACCTGTGAGTGGACCTTAAAATCTCTGCAAAGTGTCAGAGCCACTCACATGAGGTCATCAATTTTACTTTAGACCCACTTGAGATACGTGTTGGATAGAATATTTGATATCGTCTATTAGAATTTCTCAAACGTACGTGAAATTCTGTGGGGAATAAGCAAATTTTGTATGTAAGATACATTAGACCGGATACATTACCGGTATAACAACCGGTTTCTAGCAGGTTGTAATGAGCTAATTTTGGTTAATCAGATCTATTTATTTTATTCATAACATCACGCCTGTAAGGTCGATCCCCGAAAGTTAAATAGAGCTGTACCTACGTCCTACATAGCACTGCCACATTTCGTCAGTTATGCGAAGTAAGGCGAGCCTATTTCCTTCAAGCTGGTACAAATTCAGACCCTTTAACCGGGCACAAATTCAGACCACGTGGCTACTTCTAAAAAAATCCTAAAGGAAAAACCGAATATCAAATTGCCCAACCCAGGAATCGACAACAGGACCTCGTGCTCAGCACTCGTGCTTGCGACTAATAGACCAACCAGACAGTCATTTTATACTCTGAAATATATAGAAGAACGTGATATAAATAATAACTATTTTGAAACACATAAAACTGAAAATGTTCGTGCATTATAACATTTTCCTAAAAATAAAACGTATTGTGATACCTCGTTTATCTGTATGATTTATTTTACTGCTGCACCGAAAAAAAACACTGCTGATAAAATATTATTATATCGTATGCTGGTCTATAAAATGCTGCCAACATTAAACAAAAATATTATTCTGAACATCAAACTCTCCCACTTTATTTGACACACTGTTGAGAGCCAAATCTGTAAAAAAATGACTGTTTTCGTGAGTAAGTCGTTGAAGTGCCATGCCAAAACTTTTCCCCTGCGTAGAGATTTAAAAAAATATATAAACAAATTGAAATACCTTGTTTCCTGCTTCGTTGTCCAACGTAATCCGACCCTAACCAAGTCTTCCTGATAGCAGTTTAAACCCTTTTGAATATTTTGATTTACCCGCTTTTCTTACGAAGAGTAGGCACCCTTAATTATCTCCGAATCTTTTCATACGTCAAACAGATTTATACTGTCGATATAGCATTATGTAATGTGCTCATTATTGCGAAGATAGCAAATGGGGCCCGATTTGAATGAGATTTTATTTCAGCTATATCTTTCGGTTAATTTCGGATTTTATCGGGCAAATTCAGGGAAGAATTTGAGGCATTATGTACATATATTGGCTGGGATTACGTTTTTATGACAGTTTTGCGGAGTTTGCGGAATGCAGAAACGTGTTCGGTTATTGAAAATATCTTTATGTTTTCCATTAGTAATAACATTACAGGCTTCGACTCTTTATGGGTATTGTTTGGTATGACTCGATGTTATGAGAGTGATCTCCTTCGTCGTGTCGATTATCATCATATTCTCCTACCTGCTAATTAATTTAGCACTGTAGTCATCTTCATCCATACTTCTATAATAACCCATCAACGTACCGAGGTCGGTCCGTTGATGGGTTAGTATTAAAATGTATAGATCTTTGACAACGACAATCGCTTAATAGACACTTCAGGATTAAATGGACATGTTCACATAGAAATACTCGTCATCTCAGAAGTCACCTCTTTTTTTACCATATCATACTTTACACAGTCCATAGAGAAATATGGAAGGAGAAGACATGCTGTGCCGACATCAAAAGAATTGGGATAAGGGCAAGATAATGATGATGCCCAGGGTTTTCAAATGTCTTGGTTTCACATTATTTTATCTTGTAATATTGTTACTCATGGTATTACTATAGGTTCAAATTGACCGTAGTATTTCATTTTCGAGTAGGTATAAAACTTATCTTAACAGATTTCTACGAGTAAATAACTTTAATATTCTAACTAGGAGCAACCGCAGCTTCCATAATACCTATTAGCAGATTTATTAACTCGAACAATGCTGATCTAACCCTCTTCCCTATGAATATTAATCAATCAATTCGCACATATCTGAACGGAATTAATTTCGATCATAAAGACGTTTATAAGATTGCTCACACATGAAGCATCTAAATCGAACCTTTTGATGGAAATGATAGGTTTTGCTTTGATATAACATTTTAAATGAGTAATTTCATCACACATTGCTTGGTCGATGGGGCCTAAAAGTTTTGGAGAGGCGTCTGCGAACCGGACGACGTTACGTTGGAAGGCCTCTCACTAGGTGGTCCGATGACCTCGTGATGGTCACGAGGATCCAACGGAGCTGGTTAATGTAGCGTCAGTTAGAGGAGGTCTACGTCTAACACTGGATGTCTTTTGGCTGACATGATGCACGTCGCATTGAACCCGCTTGATAGACAACGGCCCAATTCAACACACACTGTCATGGAGTTTTATATCACAGCGTGGGAACATTATACACCAAGTTGCACAAAGGAAGAAACGATCAGAACAAAATAAAGCGAAAATTAAGTCTCCTACCGTCACATCTAGATACAATCTAGATCAACCTTTATCGTAATTCAAACCCTAAAAAAGAAATAGTTCCCCAATCAACAGTAAAAACGAGAAAATGAAACAAAATTCAATAAACTTTACTACATGAAACAAATTAAAGTCCCCCTCACAAGCTAGGGCTCCGTAACCCTTGGGGTCCCACTTATCTTGATTACACAGCGTTTTGTGAACCCCGCAACACGTATTGCCAGTCAAACGGCCTTTGAAAACCTTTGAAAGGAGGTTAAAAGCAATTATGCTTGAATCCGCGGATATTCGCAAATAAATTGATCAGCATAATACATTTCTTAAGTTAGCTCTTTTTGAATATCCGTGTGGTGGAGTTTATTTTCCTTGTTGCTAAAATGTGGTATGTTTTCTTATCCGTAAGTGTACTGTGTCGAAACTCGACTTACGATATAAGAACTAGCTTGAAAATGCTTTTGCGTGGTAAATTTTGTTTCCCTTGTTGCTGGATCCCGGATATTTGTGGTAGGGACTTGTATTATCACACGGTTCTACACACCCAAATATATCACAAGTTCAGTAGCAAAAGGGAGTACTGATAAACTATTACCAGTAGCAGGAAAATTGTGTAAGAAGGAAGAATGAGCTATCGACGCCTTCTGGCCATAAGCGTGGAGGGAGACTGGGCGTAAGAACGTCCGTGAAACTTTTCAACGCCGACATGGATGGGTTCTATCGGACAAACTCAACCAAATAGATCATCATCTGCCTAGCCTTTTCCCAACTATATTGGGGTCGGCTTCCAGTCTAACCGGATGCAGTTGAATACCAGTATTTTACATGGAGCGACTGCCTATCTGACCTCCACAACCCAGCAAATACTAGGTAATACAATACCCTTTGGTAAGACTGGCTGTGAGAATTTCAGGTCACTGTCTACCTGTAACGACTGCCAAAGATCTATATATATGGCAGCCGGGACCAACAGCTTAACGTGCTTTCCGAGGCACGGAGGAAACTCGGTATGTCGGGCGGTCACCCATCCACAGACCGACCTAGGCAAGCACAGCTTTACCTAAAGATCGACCTGAGTGGCAGTTGCCACGAGCTCAATCAAACAGATAATTAGAGGTTCAAAACGGGACCGTAGTAAAATGATTTATAAATATGTGCAGATCATAATGGTTCTTCTAGCTCCGTCCGTAGCTATAAGTGAAAATTACGTTATAGACCACTTGACAACCTGATATACAAAAACAACTTGGACCAAACAGTGTACATGGTGTTTGAAAGTCCAAAAAGTTGTCGAGGTCAAAGACTTAGGAAGTACTGCCGACCTCTATGCCCACGCTTGTGCTTGCGCCAGCACCGAGGGAACATAAAACTAAAAGTAAACATGGTAAATAATAATATCTAGTTTTTAGTGTTTATGATAATTTTAGTGGCCATGTCAGTTTAAAAACATAAATCTCAATTCCATTATTTTGTGGCAAAATTTTGTACCACAAAATAATCTGTCAATAACATAGAAACACAAAATAAATTCAATTTCCTATACCAAAAGCTACATTTATGCTCGGTAAAGTTTTAGTACTGAAACAGCCGACATTTTTGAATTAAATTATGTATGTGTGATATGAACATCTAATATTTACATTATGTCTTCGATTTTGAATTGGAAGAACGTTGCTATTTTGTTTTGCTTTGGAAGACTAGCTTAAGCCCGCAGCTTCGCCCCGTGCTGTTTGATAATATTACCGGGATAAAAAGTAGCCTATGTGTTCCATCAATCCACAATCCAGGTTATAAACTATCGGTGTGAATAATTTCATACAAATCCGTTCAGTAGTTTTTGCGTGAAAGAGTAACAAACATCCATCCATCATTCCATCCATCCATTCTCACAAACTTTCCCATTTATAATATTAGTAGGAAGTAGGATATTGAGACCTTTCATCCATTCAAACTCATGCTTACTAGCATGCCGCATGCCCAATCTGCCTGTGATGACCTATTTACTGCCTCACTGAACGCGGTTCGTGAGGCTTAGTTTAGCTATAGCTTTTAAGCTTCGGCTAAGTAGCAGCCTTTGCTCAGACTATACTTCCGACCCAAACATAGTTAGAAAAAGGCTAAGCAAATCATCATCTGTCTGCCCTTTTCCCAACAATGTTTTGGTCGGCTTACAGTCTAACCGAATGTGGCTAAATACCAGTTTTTTACATGGAGTGACTGCCTATTTGACCTCCACAACCCAGTTAATACCGGGTAGTATTATACGAAAAGGCTAACCAGATGATGCCGAAATCAATTTAATCAATCAGCAGCCATAAAAAAACTACTTCTATTCTTACATATCCAATCAGTAAGTTGCCTTTACAAGAAAGGAAAAAGGCAGGCACAATTCTCATTCCATTTTACAATAATTAATTCCGTCGATTGATCTCTGACCTTTGACCTTCGCGATCGTTAGGCGCACCAGGATTTGAGAGAAAAGATTAAATGTCACAACAATCTTGTCGAGTCTTTGATCTTGATGCTTTTGTAAGCCTTCAATTCTCGAGACTGATTCGTTTGATCTTGGAATTCTATAATCAAAATTTGATTGGACGTCTTTATTATATTATATTGAAGGCATGGTTCCGATATAAGTTGAATGATTGGCTTCTATGGTACGTGTTGAGAGAAGAATTTGAGAAAATAAAGAAATAAAGAAAGAAGGAAAGAAAAATGATTTATTGGTTTCCCACAGGACAAAAACAAATTGACAAAAAATTACAGGTCTTTTCTTTTTCTTTTCTTTTCTTTTTTTAAAAAACGTTGCCCCACGTATCGTGGGTGCGTTCACAAACATATAAACTCACATACACAAATACCCAGACCCAACAACTATCTGCAGGTCATACAAATATTTGTTCCGTGCGGGGATCGAACCCGCGACACGCAGCGCAGCAGTCCAATCGCTTAGCCACTGCGCCAACCCAACCAAGCAAAACCAAACCAAGGTAAACCAAGTAAACATATAAGTAACATTTAAAATTAGGACATACATTCATTCAATTTAAATTTAAATTGTAGCCAATTTAAATTAATCCCGTGCGAAGCCAAAGGGCCACTATCTCAGCATGGTGGTGCTTTTTTTGACGTGATAACGTCTTATAAATTGATGGCCGGCTGCACGCAAGAAAAAGATGACGTCATACCGCGTTACCTCGCTTTGAGGCGTTCCATAGCAACGGCGTGTCAATTGTTTTGTTTTATTTTCTTTTCCATAGCAACGGCGTGTCAATTGTTTTGTTTTATTTTCTTAGGACGTTGTTACGTTCAACTATCGTCAGTAAACCGATTTTACAGACAACCGATTTTTATTTTGACATTACGCCTTGTAATTTTTGAAGGGTTAGGCAGAGGCGTACCATAGTACACCCACATTTCGTCCGTTATGTTTAAGTCTCATGTAAAAATATCTGGAACAGATCCAGATTCCGTGGCTGTTATTCAGAAATTCCTGATGAAAAACCCAATAACACTTTGTCCGACTCATGCATCTGATTATTTCTCCTTTGCTTACTCGAATTGTGTCCATTACTGGGCAAAACGCTTAATGCTTCCAAACTTTCTGCGATCCCTGTCACAAACAAGTTCAAATTATTTGAAATTCATGGAAGGAAAGTCAAAGTTTAGGTATAACTCAAATAATAATTTGCAATTGAAAAGTAACAACTGTTATATAAACCGTTGTCGACTTTTAAACACAACCATCTACATAACTCTTTTATTCTGTAGGTACGCCATAAAAAATTGCCATAATCACCACGCACTAAAAACATAATTTGTACGATAATATACCCGAACATACCAACATATTAGGTGAAAACCCAATACTTAAGCCACAGTAGAACCATCAATCGCCCTATGCACCAAGTTTTACTTTCAATCTAATATTAAAAGACTCACGATGAAGCTTCTAGTCATTTTTCAACTAAGTTCTATGATAAATTTCATGTAAAGTGATATTACACTTTTAAAGTAAATTTACGTTTCCAAGTTGAACCTTTCTACTATAAAGTTTAGGTAGTTTTCACATTGATCTGGATAGGAGGACAACTTGGTGTATGTAATCGTTGTCGAACCGTTAAAATGGTGAAAGTTTCTTATACTGTGGCAGCAGTTGTATCATGGCTTGTCGATCTTCGCTTGTTTAGTTTTCTAAACGTCTTTTGGAACCTGGTTTGATGTCTTGGCAAGGTAGTGTGCAAAAGACCAGTTTAAAATTAACACCATATTTTTTATTTGAAAAAACGTTGCCCCACACTAGGAATTTCTCCTGTATCGTGGGTGCGTTCACAAACATTTAAACTCACATACACAAATACCCAGACCCGGAACAACTATCTGTAGGTATTGCAAATATTTGTTCCGTGCGGGGATCGAATCCGCGACACGCAGCGCGGCAGTCCATTGCTTGAGCCACTGCGCTAACCGTGCCGTCAAATTAATGTTATCTGCCTAGCCTTTTCCCAACTATGTTGGGGTTGGCTTTCAGTCTAATCCACAGATGACAGAAACAACAGGAGATATGGCAAGGAGGCGTGGTACATGCGAACTCATGTGGCCACGACGGGGCCTTATGCCACTTTCAATAATAAGTCGAATGTCAACTTGCGACGTCTTCACTGCTCGTGATTTTTTACAAAATGCCGCGTTGTTCAGTGAATGTTTGTAAAAATAATAGCTGTATTGTGAATTACACGAAAGATGGTATCTCATTTCACACGTAAGTACTACAAAAATAATGTTTTTCATATTAAATTCATTAAAACATTACTTCGTGGTACGAGAAACATGATGAAAAACCAAATCAATTGTTTTCATTAGGAACAAAAACCATTGCTTGTTTAGTACAAATCGACCAGTGAATCGGCGGATCTAATAGCGCAATGGATAGGTGTTTTACTGATGCTCTCACTCACACAATATTTTCGAAAAGCTGCTGCTGTCAGTCTTTGTGAGCTAGAGATGTCTAATTGTGATGTTTGTAGTTGTCGATATTTTATACGATGATTCTGCGTAAACGTACGAATGATTATACATATTATGCATTAAACAATTAATTACTCTACACAATTGTTACTGCAGTATAAGGCGTATTTTATGGCGTTACTGAGCGTTGCCGTAAGTGGAGATAAGAAAAACCAATATTCTGTACTATGTATTTACTAATAAAATATAAATTTATTTTTAGTTTAAACAACAAATTATAAATATAGGTAGGTACTAATAACAACGTTTATATTATCACGCTTTCTTATTTTTGCAAGCAATACTAAAAATAGAAAGTGCTTTTTATTGCTTAATATTGACTGAATAAATAGTATTCATTGGTTGCTCGAGTTATCTATCTATCTATCTATATACTTAAATAAAAAGAGAAGTCCTGACTGACTCACTGACTGACTGACTCATCAACGCCCAGCCCAAACCCGTGGACCTAGAAAGCTGAAATTTTGCACAGAGGTTCCCTTTATAATGTAGACAAGGATAAAGAAGGATTTATTTTTTTAAATTCAACCCATACGGGACTTAAATAGGGAATGAAAGTATGTATGGAAAATCGTCATTTTTGTAGTTAAACCGACATCCACGCGGGCGAAGCCGTGGTCAAAAGCTAGTCTTTTATTAAATCAATAGCTAATGGGAATGCATGTAACTGGGAACTTCAGAATTCGGGCATTAAATAGCCGATGAAATGTAAAAAAGTATTGTGTAAAAAAAATTAAGCGTAGATATACTTAAAGACATTGGTTTTTCTTTATTGGCGACTCACACACGGCTACACATCAAGCTACACATTTCTAGTATGTGCTGATCTCGCATTGTATAGGATTTTCGTCGTACAATGCGTGGTCACTGTAAACTGAAAATGTTCCCATATCTTGATGTGTAGCCGTGTGTACTCGTGCATGATTCTTGCTTTTACTATTAACTAGCTGATGCCCGCGGCTTCCAAATTATATACTAAAACCTTCCTCTTGAATCACTCTATCTATTAAAAAAAACTGCATCAAAATCTGTTGCAACACATCTGTGGTGTAAGTTAATATTACGATTTACTACAGACACAAAACAATATATATTTTTTTTAATCAACCTGTTTTGAATAAATAATAAAAAAATAATAATAATAGTACATTACTGCAGAATCCAGTAAGTAAGCCTTCCTGGCCAAGTATGAGTTAACCGGACCGAACCGCAGGTGAGGTCTGGTTATATACGAGGCCAGGATGGCTTTCTTACTGGTTGAGGTTTGTATAATGCTTTTCTCAAAAATTAAAGAAAGTTTAACAACAAATTCGTTTAATTAATATTGAAGGTTACATTCATATGTGAAAAACACAATAGCACTTTTTGGCCGACCCGGGAATCGAACCCAGGACCTCACGCTCTGCAGTCGAGCTTGCGACCACTAGACCAACGAGGCAGTTTAGGAAACAAAATAAAAAAAAAATGTTTTTAATAAACTGAAATTACTAAATACAATCATAAAATCCCACACTATACTTCTACAACATTACTAAGTACAAAACGCAACGTATAAAATGGCTGTTTAAGGTTCCAAAAATATATGTATCTCATAAAATGTCATACCAAAAAGAGAGATAGATATATATTTGGAACCTCCCTTCTATAACCATGTTATAATGGCTAAACTCTAATCTGTGTCTGGTACTATGTTTTTTTTTTAACAGATCTAAAGAGGATGACCTAGTGTCCAGTAAGTAAATTACATACTTACTTACTGGACAGTAGGAGATTCCAAGTTTAAAATCTCGCTTCTTACTGGACAGTTGTGAATAAGTCTCCGGTAAAGTTCACTTTCTGGATACTTTTTAGAGATGTTATGGCAACATTACCTACCATTTTTGAGAAAAAATCTTTATTGCTAGTAAATAGGTACAATAAAACTCCTTAAACTAATTTGGCTAAAATTAATGTGCACTTATGTGTCAAAGGAGTGCTTTGGCACTCGTACTAGGATTACCCTGTATCTAAAATGAAATGACTTTTTTTTATTTTGAATGATTTCTGGACATATTGTTTTTTATTTATAATATATTATTTTCAGGACCCCAAAAGAACTTTATTACAATATAATAATAAATAGAAGAATCGATAACTTTTCGATTTAGTCAATCACTAGCGTCGAAGTAAAACAAAATGTATTAAGTAAATTGTGCGGTGCATGATAAATACACGCTGTGACTGAAGGCATAAGGTTTATAATTGATTGTGTAGTACGTAATGTTTTAAGAAATGCGGATGTGTTTGCGAATGCGTATATCTATTGTTTTTACTGCTCTGCGTGTGTGAACTGACGACACAGGTCCCCATACATTTTTGACTAAAGGGCATATCTCCTGTTGTTTCTGTCATCTGTGGTCTAATCGGATGCAGCTGAATACCAGTATTTTAGATAGAGCTGTAGTAAGCAGTATTTTAGATACTGCCTATCTGACCTCCACAACCTAAGTAGTATTGGGTAACACGATACCCTTTGGTAAGAATGGTTGTCAGGCCACTGACCACGTGTTACGACGTTCAAAGATCTACAAGCGACCAATGGCTTAAGGTGCTTTCCGAGGCACGGAGGAAACTCAGTATGTAATAGGTGTTCACCCATCCATAGACCAACCTAGGCAATCTTGACTTAACTTATAGATTGATCAGTGCTGCACTATCTTATTCCTTAATATGATGTTCTTAAGGTCTAAAATCTATCAATACAGCAAGACTCAAACCCATGTCTCCACTGCACTCCAAACTGTTTCCTAATACAACACTTTTTATTACGACACTTAAAGCTACCCTCCATGAAGTGGTAGAAGTAAAGCCGGGTACACACAATACAGACAGACGTGACACGTGTCACACCGAAGGTCACGCTGGTAATAAATCATTGGATAATAACTCTTATGTGACGTGCATAGGGTAGTCTCCGCAAATATACGCGGATAGGTGTGGGTTTTTGATGATCATATTTAGAATGTAGGAAGTAATCTATTCTAATGTTATAATTAAGCGAAAGTTTGGATGGATGGATGTTTGTTACGCAATCCCAACCAGAATAGCTTAACGGTTTTTGGATAACATTTGGCACATAGATAAATTATTATATTCTAGTATAGCACATAGGCTACGTTGTATCCCAGAAAAGCATATCAAAATTTCCACTTGAAGTCTAGAGCAACAGCTGGTAAAATAGTTGTGTTAAAAATAATGTGTTATGGCTTGCAAGTCAGCGCAATGGGGACTGAGTTGGCGTCTCCTTTTCCATGACCGACCCATAGTCACACTAAACTACCACACCAGTGTGACTATGGTTAATTATATTTATCCGTAGTCACACTGGTGTGACTATGGGTGATCCGTAGTCAAACTAGTATGACTATGGATAATTTAACCTGATCCGTAGTCATAGCTTTTGGTCACGTCACTCATACATGCAACGCATGTACTCCATGACGCGCGCTCGCTTCGCTCGCATATTAAATAACACTAATATCTTCTGTCCCCGAAGTGTCGGGCCTCCGCCGGCCTCCTTCGTCGGCCTACGGCCGGGTGCCCATGCCGCCCATAAAGGATAATGTCGCGAGACGGTGATTCATCCACTTAGCGGACGACTAGCAACAGCCTTTAATTTTGGTTATTCATCCGGGTGTGACTACGGATCAGGTTAAATTATCCGTAGTCACACCAGTGTGACCACGGATCAGCCGTATCCGTATTCACACCAGTGTGACTACGGATAAATAAAATTAACCATAGTCACACTGGTGTGGTAGTTTAGTGTGACTATGGGTCGGTCACTTCCTTTTCAAGGAGATCTCTCGCCGTCTAGTCGACATTTCGAGCGACCAGAGGGCTGGCTCTTTCTTTGGTCAAAGGTCATTCAACGTGGCAATGCTGCCAGTCTTCTGGGCACGTTCCCGGTTGTCAGCAATGCGGAGGAGTACTAGGACGCCTAAGTGGTCGTTGTATATTTTTGGTCTAACAACAACTTTATTTCTCATAAGAATTACATAGTTAATTCACTTACTGAGAAACACACTAAAATTAAAATTTATGATTAGAGCGCACAGATTATGTGGGTACACCGATAAAACATAACTTAAACTCGACCATAAGTTCAACTAAACATTAACATGAATGTAGATTGATTTTTACTGGATGTGGCATTGATGGCTTATTCTGTTAGAGCAGGTTTGTTAACATTTTGTTTTTAGTTTAATGTCTTATATACAATTTTTGGTACTTACATGATTTTAATATATATATATATATTTAGATATATTTATAATATATATATGTAAAACCTCCATGTATTTGCCTATGATGACAATTGACAATGGAGATTTTGACGTTGTCATAGAAAATATATTTTTACGTTAGAGTTTAAAGAAATTTAATATTATTGTGAAGAAATGGAATGATCGACTTTAAATGTCGTTTCTTTGGTTACAGGTGTGTATAATTAATATTAATAATTAGTTTTAAAAGTAGATAATTATATGCCTATAGTAACAATAAAAACTTTGGTTACAGAGCAACACATTTTTGTCATTTCTTCATGATTACGAAAATATAGTCTTATATATATACTAGCAGTTGCCCGCGACTTCGTTCGCGTAGAAATTTTGACTCTCTTGTCTGGACTGCCTGTGGATGGTACTATGTCAAATCGAATGCCAAATGCCAATCGAAGCGATTATATTCCCTTAACCAGCCCTGTCGTAAAATCTATTCCTACCTGAAATGTCTTAACTATATTCTATCTCTCTGCCAATTTTCAGGTACAAAAAGCCAAGGATTTCATATGGACTTACGGGAGCCCTTAGTCCAGGTCTTCCTTACAAACTTAGCTTAGGTCTCCTACTCCTAAACTCTAGACTTGTTAAATTTCAGGTTGATAATACAAAAAAAAAAACAGTAGGTACATTTTTACAAACATGTGAAAGCCCTCAGACCTCCTTATTCTGGCCATGTTGCTAAACTCGCTAAATCCGTTCTTAGTCAACGTCTACTAACTATAAAGTACCTTCCTGCCAAAATTGTAGCACAAAAAAGGAAGGACTGTCATACAAACTCGCGTGAGCCCTTAGACATCCCTAGTCCGGCCCTGTCGCAAAATCGGTTCTTAGCAAACTTCTACTCACCTACTACGTCCCTGCCAAAATTCAAGTTAGTAGCACACAAAATGATGGACTTTTAAACAAACTTGCGAGCGCCCTTAAACCTCTCTAATCCGGACCTGCCACAAAACCTGTACTTAGCAGAGTTCTTCTAACTATAAACTACGTGTCTGCCAAAAATCAAGTTTGTAGCACAAAAAATTAAGGATTTTCTTACGAACTTGCAAGAACCCTTAGACCTCCCTAATCCGGCCCTGTCACAAAATTTGTTCTTACCAGACGTCTACTAACTATAAACTACGTCCGTCTCAAAAATCAACTTTGTAGCTCAAAAAATGAAGGACTTTCAAACAAACTTGCGAGGGCCCTTAGACCACCCTAATCCGGCCCTGTCGCAAAACTAATTTATAGCGAATGCCTTCTGACTATAAACTACGTCTCTGCCAAAAATCAAGATTATAGCACGAAAAATTAAGGACTTTCATACAAACTTGTGAGGGCCCTTAGACCACCCTAATCCGGCCCTGTCGTAAAATTAATTCATAGCAGACGCCCACTGACTATAAACTACGTATCTGCCAAAAATCTAGAATGTAGCACAAAAAATGAAGGAGTTTCATACAAACTTGCGAGGGCCCTTAGACCACCCTAATTCGGCCCTGTCGCAAAATCCGTTCTTAGCGGACGTCTACTAACCATAAACTACCTCCCTGCCAAAAATCATCTTTGTACGTCCAGCGGTTTTCGAGATTTCGTGATGAATCAGTGAGTGAGTGAGTGAATGAGTGACCTTTCGCTTTTATAGATATAGATATTTTGAGTTTTTTTTTTTTAGTCTTTTATTTGTATGTATTAAGGGGACGGTGTACGGACATTTCTCCATACAAACGTAATACCAAAATCATTCGCGATACGAACATATTACCAACTTAAAATTATGTTATTCGGATACAGACGATATTTATCTAGGTTCCTATTAAACTTTTTTTTTTAAAAATTCACTATTTTCGAAATGCAAGCGAATTGCATTTCGTACATTTTAACACCGCTAATAGCATGTTTTCAACTTAATTATTCTGTATTAAAAACATTAATATTCGTAATGTTATTGTAATAGGAACATAGCTTATATTGTCTAGTAGCAGATTATCAAAAAAAAATTGGAAAAATATCAAGTTTTCATTCATAATTTTTGGTATTACGGAACACAATCAAATTTATCACAAATCTGGAACGACAGTAGCGCTGTCGCATCAAGCATGGGCTGCGTTTGTGTGCGTGTACGCACTGGTCGTAGACGTGATCGCAGAAACTCACACTAGCGTACCGTTTTCGTATGAATGACCACGCCGCCGCGCGCCGCCCGGCGCCCGCGCGCTGGCCTCCGCTCCGGGGTAGTAGGGGTTGTCAGTGTTACATAATTACTTGACTTGACTTGCGCGTGCGTTATTGTTTGCGAAATTGTTTTGTAATAAATTATTCTGACACTATTGACCTCTGCTACGGACTTGAATAATGATTTGCCTTGTGACTTGGTACTGTGGAACCTACATTATTACGACTTTTGCTTTGTTTACGGGCTTAGATTTTTTCACGATTTGGTTTGAGTGAAGTTATGGATAAAATGACCATTATTTTTTTAACTCAGAACGGGACATGGATTTATACACCTATATTGACAGTTACTTTAGCAAAAACCAAGGCCACGTTAAATGCCTATGTAACACCCTCTCCTCTCAAGATCAGGGACTCTACACTCGAAGTTGTAGACGATAAATGTCTACCTTATACAAACGGTCCAGTTAGGTAGGTCGTTTTTTTTTGGAATTTGAGAAATCATAAAATTACTCCTCCCGCTCTAGGCGGATCGGCACCCGCTGTCAGTCTTCTACTGAAAAAAAACTGGCCAAGTGCAAGTCGGACTCGCACATGAAGGGTTCCGTACCAAAACGGTATGCTAATCTATTTATATAAAAATCTTATGTTGGTTTGTGTACGCTTCAAAAACTCAAAAAGTTCTGCACCGGTCGAGCTGAAATTTTAGAATGATATTTACTTTGACGGCACGGTTAGCGCAGTGGCTCAAGCAATGGAATGCCGCGCTGCGTGTCGCGGGTTCGATCCCCGCACGGAACAAATATTTGTAAGACCTACAGATAGTTGTTCCGGGTCTGGGTATTTGTGTATGTGAGTTTAAATGTTTGTGAACGCACCCACGATACAGGAGAAATTCCTAGTGTGGGGCAAATAAAAAAATGTATATATAATCCGCATCAAGGATTGTTTTTACAGTATCCACGCGGGCGAAGCCGCGGGCATCAGCTAGTAATTTATACAATTTCTTCAACGGGCCAATGAAACTTGACCTCTGGATTGTATAGGCGCTCATACGATTCAGGGACCAAATTATATTGGTTAACTGCTTTTTCCATCTGTTGTTTCCATCTAAGTTCAAAATGATTTTCCTAGAAAGTCCTTATACATTTCTACTTTTCAGATTTTTTTCATATTTTCTAAACATAAGGTTCAAAAATATAAATAAATAAAATAAAAAAATAAAAAAGTTAGAGGGGTTTGTTTTTTACTTTTGGAGCGATTATTTCCGAAATTATTGAAATTATCAAAAAATGATTTTAGTAAACCCCCCTATTCATTTTTAAATACCTTTCCAACAATATATCACACGTTAGGGTTGAAATTTAAAAAAAATCACTTCCCACTTTACATTTATATTGGGGCTATCCTAATAAAACTTTTTTTCCAAATTTTATTTTACCACTTTGTCGGCGTGATTGCTAACGGTCACAGAGATTAAGCGAGGACGGACAGACGGACGGACGGACGGACAGACAGACATGGCGAAACTATAAGGGTTCCTACTTCCTAGTTGACTACGGAACCCTAAAAAATCACACAAATGTTCTCTAGCCCTTTGTATGCGAGGCCGCGGTATCTCTTTCGAACAACACGCAGTCCCGACAGGCGTCGGCCCTTGCGACGTGGTCTACCACGTCTACCACAGTTGCGTCTGACGAGTTTTATAGTTTTAAAAATTTCACGCAGTTTCGGAAAACGGGACTGTTTGTGTCCCAGAGCTTTGTTTGGGGACAACGGGACAACATACATAATAGGTACATAGTGACAAGCGGACACGTTTAGCTACTGGTAACAAATAATACCCACTAAGCGCGTGTAAGGCTATGTTCAGATGACCGCTCGGGGACAAAATCAAAATAATCAGTGTTTACCGTCTATTAAAAAAGAAAGAAAAAAAAAAGTTTTACAAACTTAAATCGACCCGTTCAGATGATCACGGTTGAGCATCGATCACTGATGCGGTTGAGAGACAATCTGGTGTGGTAGGTATGGTGTCAAACTGTGACCATTTTGATGCTAGACTGCCGCGTACATAAATGCTATCATGTGAATGCTTCCACAGCACGGAGACGCACGATGCCGCGCGGTCATGTGAACTTAGCCTAAGATAGGCATTCGCATTCCTATCCATTACACTTCCGGCTTAGGCTCGGACTGTAGGTTTTTTTTTCCCTCGAGAGTAATGACCAAGGTAGCTCATTATGCTGCATTGCATTATCCTATTTGTAAAGTTGAAAATCTACTAAAGACAAACCGTAGTCGACACTGACAAGCCGCTGAGTCTTTGGGAATAGGGTTCAGGTTGTTTCGCTTTGCGGTGGTGGTAATAAAACGTCTATTTTTATATCTAAGTATATAAAAAAAATATCTCTATAATCTAGAGATTTAAATATAGACGTTTTATTTTATTAGATTTTAGATAATGTCCTAAAATCTTCTAATGTAGCCATTGTAGAGTAATTTCCAAAAAACGCATTGCGGGTTTGTGCGTTCACTAACGATTCCCCAAATTAGTTAACAAAAATAAACCAAATATTGAACAAAATTATTACAATGAAATGGTTATCAGTCATTATGAATGATTCGCTACAAACATAGGTACTACACGCACGCACACAGCTGCGCGCTGCGCCGCGACAAGTCAGATAGAGATAGCAATGTATCGTTCGATTTTTATGCTCGCCTCGAATTGCAATTGCGAGCTTCTTACCCCGGCTTCTTAATTGTGTGGGCTTTTAGTAGCTTTTTGAAGCTTATATGTAAGTATAAACATTTAGTTTTAATTTGTAATTACTATTTTTGTATTAATGACAACTTATTAAAATAAACACCTTGATGTTCTCTATAATATTTTAATAAAGCTTCCTGGAAGGTCCTTTTCATGACGTTTCAAACCCAAAATCTTAACAATATTCTATTCTCTTTACCTGGCAAACCCCCATTATACACAATTTGGTTATAGTAAGTGCCATAACATACCAAAAAATATGTGCGGATCTTATTCTCGTACAATTTTGACTCATCTCAGAATCAGTGAGAAATGACGCTGATTTCTGATCTTTTGACGTACAATCATCCATCGCATTATTTTCATCTTTGCACGGCAAAAAAGCCAAAAAATAATACTAAAAGGTAAGAAAGTTATAATCAGTAAAAGTAAACCCTATTACAGACAGAGGTGTAAGAGACGTTCTAGTGCCTGTCATTAGTCATCATAATATCATGTGTAATTTATCACGTCACATAAGTAAATGCTACGCTTACGGTTTTTATTACAATTGTGTGCTCATACCTTTATTGAGCAGTGGTGGCTCAGTGGTAGCGGCCCCGACTTACGAACAGTGAGTCGTGGGTTCGAACTACTTCGAACCCAGTCGGGCGCATTACTTTGTGTAATTTATTTCATCACCACTGCTCACAAAACGGTGAAGGAAAACACCGTGAGGAAACCGGCATGTCTTAGAACCAAAAAATTCGAAGACATGTGACATCTACCAATAAACACTGGACCCGCGTGGTGGATCATAACCCATCCCTCTCCTAGAGAGGAGGCCTGAGTCCCTGCAGTGGGAACATTATAGGCTGAAGATGATTATGAAAGTAAACCCTATTACAGACAGAGGTGTAAGAGACGTTCTAGTGCTACGGTTGTCATTTGTCATCCTAATATCATGTGTAATTTATCACGTCACTGTAAATGCTATGCTTACGGTTTTTATTACAATTGTGTGCTCATACCTTTATTTTAGTTGTGATGAAAAATAGCTGAGGCTCATATATGAGTGTTGTAGGAGATTGTGTTCATAAATATGTAATTTTTTATATTATATAAATTGAAAATGGGATTTTCTATTAGGAATTGATAGCTACTGAGTTTGGATTTGTGCCCGGTTGATGGCAAAAGATTCGACCCTTTTTTTAATTAGCCTTTTGTGTCCCACTGCTGGGCAAAGGCCTCCCCATTTCTTTCCAGCTCTCCCGGTGTTGTGCCTTCTCTGACCAATCGACCACTATTTTTTTAAGCGTTTTCCCACACTAGGCTTTTTTTCCTGTATCGTGGGTGCGTTCACAAACATTTTAACTCACATACACAAATACCCAGACCCGAAACAGCTATCTGTAGGCCATACAAATTTATATTTGTTCCGTGCGGGGATCGAACTCGCGACATGCAGCGCAGTTAGTCCAATCGTTCAGCCACTGCACCACATGGAACCACTGCATTACATGGGATCTCAAAATAACTGGCATGTGGTTGTACTATAAGGTACAAATACCGGCACGGTTCTTGAGCGCTCGGCGGAAGTGTGGGGATCGCTGTGCGCATCGTACACTTTACGACAAATAAAACGCACACCCGTTTTATTGGTCGTGAGGTAAGTGCAGCAGGAGTAAAGAACAAATCCCGAGTGACGGCTATGACGCGATGCGCTACGGGCCAATCACTGCACTTTCCCCGCCCCGCGTCTCACTTCATACCACCAAAGGGACCCAATAACTCACTTTTGCGTCAGCGCTCAAGAATCGTGCCGATAATTATATACCTGTGAGGCGCACCTCTGCCTAACCCTTCCGGAATTACAGGCGTGCTGGTTTTTGAAGTAGCGACATAGCCAAATGTGTTTAGTGCATATACAAACCGTTAGCCTGTCGGTGCTAGCCTATTAATCCATATCATGTAGAAAATGAAAAATAATGTCCTGAGACTAAACTACTGGATATATTCGAATGAATTATTGTATGCAGACTGGGAATTTCATGAGGCATACCTACATCAATTTCTTTTTTGCTTAAAAGTTTTTGAGTTTGTCTGGTAATCTTCTAATTACAGCCGTGAAAATGGGGCATTTTTGTCATATACGAAGTTTATATTTTCTATCATTTTTATTTCTAAAAAAAAGGTTATACCAGGGACGAGTCTACAGTCAACCTTGATTTTATGAAAAAAAATGATTGCTCTAGAGTCTAGAGGCAGTATTCAGGTAGGAAAACGGGAAATATAATATTTGTATGTAGAATTCGTATCCCCTGTTCCCCCTTAATAGCTAAAGGGTAGATAGGAAAGTAAGTAAATATTAATTACTTTCCCGTGTCATGTCATTTATCCGGGAAAGTGATATTCTTGTGGTAGGTAACGTCGGAAAATTATTATTGTTATTATAAAAGAGAAGGCGTTAGATTGTTTTCTATGGTGACATTATCAATTAGTTAACTAGTAGTGTGTGTGTAGGTTATTATAAACTAGTATAAGCTGTTTTTTTTTTCAAATAAAGATGGAAGAATTTTATTGTACTTAATAGGTTTAGTAACAGGCAGTGCAAATTATGTTTTTTCTACTTTTACCTATATTCTGCTTAACTTCGTGATGGATCCAAACCAGTAAAATTGTTTCTGTGGGACTTCGTTGAGCTTGGCTTTGTGGTGCTGGCCACTGTTGATTCTAGCTTTTAAGAGTTGCAATGATTCGCCCAATTTAAAAAAAATGTGACACATCCCAATTAGGGCCCAGCTAATTTAAGCAAAAATATAACCTTTGATTTTCCTTAACACGCGTCTTTCCCTATTTAGAACCTAAAAGTACCCATAGCACTCCAAAACAGTCGCGAAAAGAAACAATTCATTTTACAAGTGAATAATTACCGTGTCACATCAAATTCGTTCATTCACTCCATCTTCCAGTGTTTATCTCGCTACAATCTTTGTACATTCGACATTAAATTCTTCGTAAAAGCTTTTTAACGTGTAGGTATGAGAGGATTTAACGGCATGTAATTTTCTCATTGAAACGTCAAATAAATGGTAATACGACATCAAAGATTTACTCTTATTCGGGAAATTAGGCAGGACGCAAAGAATTGAAACGAATAGAGGCGAAAGTCGAGAAGAAAGAAAGAAAAAGTAGTTTCTAAAGTAAGACAAATCAAAATGATAAAAAAATTACAATATAACAAAAATATTTAAAGGTAAACGTAAGAAAAACTTAGGTATAAACAAGACATACTTTTACCTGAAATTGGTCCACACACCATTCGTTAATTTAATCTCAGCATGCTGCATCATCATCATAATAATTATGCTTAGCCTTTTCCCAACTAAGTTTGGAGTCGACTTCCAGTATAACCAGATGCAGCAGTATTTTACATGGAGTAACTATTATAACCACACACATTCACAACTCAGTTAGTATTGGGTAATACGATACCCTTTGATAAGACTGGTTGTCAGAGTTTTGGGCTACTGACTACCGTAGTATGTCATGCCAAGTCTAACAGTTTAACGCGCTTTCCGAACACGAAGATAACTCGGTATGTAATAGTTGGTCAACCAAAAAAGGAACAACCTAGACAAGCGCGGCTTTGACCGACAAGTCGATCAAGCCAAGTAATTAAAATCTGAACATTTTTTATCAAAATCTGAACTGTACGATGCAAATCTCGACCTTAAAAGTGACGCATTACATTAAATTCTCAAGTCTACGAAATTTTCCAATTGCTGATCGTACAAAGGAAAGTACGTAAGATTCGCTTCTATACAGTTCATTGTTCTATGGCAGCAAGGGTTATTTTCGGAATATAATGGCTGACAAAGCAAATTATTACGCGTATTGTGAGAAAAGGTACCTAGATAAAGGTAGATACAGTGTTTTGTCTTGAAGACAAAGTATTCTGAGCGAAGCATTGGAGCACCTAATTACATACAGGTGTAGAAGTATTTGTAGCTTCTAGCTATATAGAAGAGATTTAAAAGAAATAAATTCTAACTACATCGTCCATAATTTTGTCAGTATTTTAATGGTGCTTAAGTAAATATGCGGGTTAGTATTTTTAGTGTTTACAATTTAATTATTTGTTCAGACCTCAGTGTCTCAAATATATCTTCAAAATGCAACCTCTCCTGTATCGTCGGTGCGTTTACAAACATTTAAACTCACATACACAAACCAAACACCCAGACCCGAAACAACTATCTGTAGGCTATACAAATATTTGTTCCGTGCGGGGATCGAACCCGCAACCCGCAGCCCAGCAGTCCAATCGCTCAGCCACTGCGCCAACCGTGCCATCGTTCTTGACGGCATGTAAAGCCAAATCGGCGGCCCATTGGTGGCATGAAAACTCTGTTACCAGGTGAGGTACAGAAAGGTACAAGTTGGTAGCGTCGACACAAAGCCGCAGCAGACGACGTGTCGCGGCGACACGACTGGTTTCTACGTATTTCTATGAAATTCCCTCCGTAGTTAGCGACATGAAGATAGCGACGCGTCGTCGAGCGGCAGACGCACATGTCGACCGACCGCAGATCAGTAGTGCCCATAGTTTACACACGCAGAGCAGTAAAAACAAATGATATATACGCACTCGGAAGTTCGGAACCAACTGGATGACATCTGTAGTTGTCGTCTGCAGTCGGGTTCGAAATCATGACTGCAGCGACCTGACGCGACGACGTGTCGTGACGACATGTCGTCTGCTACTGCTATGTGCAGTCGGCTACCAACTTGTACCTTAACTCACCACTAACTATTACTAACCGCACGGTAAAGAAAGAAGATACTTCTCTCTTCGAATATCTTGTAAGATTCCACTTCCTCTGCACGGCTTTTCCAGTCTTCTAAAATTTAATTGACGGTACTGAACCACACTGAACGGTTTAGTAGAAAGCGCCAAAGACGAAGTTGGAGCATCTATTGATGTGAACTGTCGGAGATCCAATGATCAATTGATTGGAAATTTAGGTAATGGAGTTTTGGATTTGTTGAATGCATGCTTTAAGACAGTGATTTTTGATTTTGATAGGTAACTTTTAGATCTATGGCAAATTATTTGTTGGTTAGATAAAAGAAAGAGAATAAAGAATTTTTAGTTATAAAGAAATCTATGAGAATAGAGATTTATTCGAGCTGCTTACTTGGAGTGGGTTTCCACATATACAGGAAAATTCAGAAAAACTCCATTAAACCATATCGTCAATAAGTATTTTGCAAGGCAAATGTGAGTGGCAACGCCGCGCCTGGAGGACGCCCTTGAAACACACACTAACCTTATTGGTACCTTCAGAAATGACAGGTGCGTAGTACTCGCAACCAGCGTATGACCAGATACACTTTGAAGTGGACAATGCAAAAGGAATATATAAGGATCTTAGGTGGCGTTCTGTGGTTTCGGCAACCCCCACGGGAAAAAGCTTATTTTTATCTATGCGACACATTTTTCTTTTCAAGAAGGCTGACATCCAGTCACTATTATAACAAACAGTTCCTCATGTAACCTAGGTACAAACACCACTGAACACAACATGTCCCCCTGCGCGGCACTCCGGTCTTCCGGAACTTAATTGAATCGTTCCGAAGCTGTACGGTTTGAACGGCTTAAAGAATTCCCATCGCGGCTCTGAACGGTATATTAGAAAGCTCAAAGACGAAGTCGTGGCATTTATTGATGTGAGCTGTTGGGGTGCAATTGATTGAGGCTGAAATGAATGAAGTAATATTTGCGTGGAATAGGGGATCAGACTGACTCAAAAAAATATGATTCTGTTTAGACCGTCAGTTAGATTGTCGAAAAATATTAGATACGTGTTTTTTGTTTTATCAAATCAATAAAAATTGACGAAGATAAAGCGCGTCAAAGATCATGGAGTGGGGCTTGAAACGTCACTTGAAGGTACAAAAGTTTTCGAAGCACTGTATCGTCTTTATATTTTGTTTACGTGAAAAAAGAAAAAATACGTGGTCAATATTTTTTGGAAATCTATCTGACGGACTAATTACTTTTTTTTTGTCCGATCCCCTATTATGGTATTGGTGGTATTGAGGTATTAACATCTTAATATCACGGCTGTAATCAAGGAAAGTTTAGCCAGAGATGCACCTGATAGCGGATGTACCACGCCAAATGAAATGCCAAAAAATCTTTGCCAGTAATGTTAAGGTCCCTTGTAATACGGGAACAAGCCTATGGTCATCAACCGAGCACAAATTAAGACTCCGTAGCTGCTACTGAAAAATTCTTGTTAAAAAACCCAATAGCACTGTGCCCGGGAATCGCACCCAGGCCCAGGACCCTTTTTCAGCAGACGCGCTTTCCCTCTAGAACAACAAGGCAGTCAATTTCATTTGAGAGATACTAAAGATAGTCATAAGTTCTACAGATTCCACTTACTGAAGCTCAGCGTGCAAATATTGTTTTATCTTATTCAATTTAACTTGAATCACAAATTCTCAGAAACGAATATTTATAAAAACTGAACGAAACCAAACGAAGAAAGCCAACATTCAGATTGACTGTAATAGTAATTACTTTGAACTACAATAATAATAGTTGAAAGAGAAAAATAATGATAACAAGGAGCTCGTGGCTCGTGGCGTGGTCAAGCCGTGCAACTTAGACCATGTTGGCCAGTGAATGGGTGACAACTGAGACCACCCGTTATCTAAGGAGTTTCGTCCGTGCCTCGGAAAGCGCATTAATCTGTTAGTCCCGGATTTTTGGCAGTCTTAGCAAGTAGTCGGTGGCTTTAAACCGTCATACTAAAGGGTAGATCGTATTACCCATTACTAACTGTGTCGTGGAGGTCAGATAGGCAGTCTTTTTTGTAAAATACTGGTATTCAGCAGCATCCGGTTAGACTGAAATCCGACCCCAATATACATAGTTGGAAAAAGGCTAAGCAGAAGCTGAGATGGTTTTTCATAAGCTATCTAATTGCTTTCAAGTAATAATTACAATGTTGACATGGTCAGACACGGTGACACGTTAAATTATAAAATCCCAGTATAACATGGCCTCACGTTATTTATACTTCTCGTACAATAAGAGATCCGTGAAAACTGGTTTCTTTTACCTTGATTGGTATCCAGTCTACTAAGTGAAAAAATACCTAATTCCCATAAAGTAACACGCATCACGTTCCAAAATCGTAACAATTCCATTGACCGTTAAATGAAAGTGCCTAATAAAACATACATAAAAGAGGGAATCTTTTTAACGGCACTAAAAAATATCGAAGACATTCTGACTGGAATCTGGCGAAATAAGTCTATGTTGAAAGAGTCGGAAAAGCAGTGGC
Organism: Diarsia dahlii; assembly: GCA_949775195.1. Taxonomy (NCBI): domain Eukaryota; kingdom Metazoa; phylum Arthropoda; class Insecta; order Lepidoptera; family Noctuidae; genus Diarsia; species Diarsia dahlii. The sequence continues at coordinate 3,147,399 of OX459210.1, read as the reverse complement.
CATTTTACTTCTTCGTTTTGCGTTTGTATAACAGTACTGTAAGTGCTTTATTTGATTTTTGATCGAGTTTTGTTGAACTGAGGAAAATGTAGTGAGGAACATTTTGAGTGAGTATGAATGTAGATGGCTGTAGGAGTAGAGGAAGTCTGAAGAAACGATGGATAGACTGTGAGAAGGATGATGTGACCAGAAAGGAGGTGACTGCTGAGATGACGAGTATTTAAGAAGGAGACATACTACATTGACTCCAAATTAATTGGGATAAAGGCAGAATTTAATCTCGTCTATTCTCTGGACTTTATAAATGGTGTAAACGGACCCTTCAAAAAGTCGCCAACAAAGCAATTTGTATATCTAATTAAGTAACTTTACACAAAAACTATTGCTGAGTAACGTCTATTTTTTTGGGGTGAATAATCATGTTTTACTGTGAGATTAGAACGCCTCCCACTAAGTGGACCGGTGTCCTGGTCAAGGTTGTGGAAGTCCACTGGATGCAAAACACACGGGACTGGTAAATAAGGCGACTCTTGACGGAGGCCTGTGTGCAGATGTAGATGTCTTTCAACTGAAATAATGATGATGACAGTATGATTCAATTGCATAGAATAGTATAGGGTCATGGAGGTAACACTCCTTAAATACTGGATAGAGGAAATACCGGCGCACTTTAAAATATATTATAAATTATGGCTTTAGTAAAATCGTCTCAACCCAAGGTAATCTTCGTACATAAATATTCTATCTCAACATGATTTTTAGATGTCTCCGTTGGAGCGAGACATAATAAATTATTTGTTGGTAAGGCCTCCTCATGTGACCTCTTTCAACCTAACACTAGAGACCTATCATTATTTACGGACTGAGAAACTAAAAGCGTAAATAAGAAAGTAGTTTCAACCCTTAGGGTGAGACGTGACAGCCTAGTGACATTTAGAAACGAATTCTTTGAATTAAACGGAGCTCGATTTCTGAAGCCTAGAAAAAAATCCTTGGCCACAATCTACGCGTTCAAGCGACGCGTGTTTGGGCGTTTTCGAGCGACTGTGTAGGAAACAGAAAGGTATGAAATCAAGTGTTATTTTAAGAAACGAAAGTAAAGTAAGTAAGTATGTAAAATATTGTGCTAGTTAAACATATATATTTCTCCATCCAAGCCTGAATCTAGTATTTTTTGTTATTATTTTACACGCTGTGAAAACATTTTATTTAAATGAAAGTAGTTGTTTAGTCTACGAGTCATTGCAGTCGAGTGAAAGCTTACCTCGTACGCACAGAAACCAATCAAGCTTTGCAAATTGAGTTTATACGGATCTCTCGTTGTTCGAGAAATCTAAAGAACTTGAGGCCATATTATACTTACAGGAAAAAGGCTTGTTAAATCGCCGAGTGTACGTCGTGAGTTGTTATAAGGTTATGAACGATTTGTGAAAGAAGTTAATATTTTTTTAGCGTATGACGTTCTGCTTCACAACTACAGAGACGAGGATGCGTATAATGACAAGTTTTCTTCGCCACACTTCGTCATAGCTTCATGCAATCGTAAAGTTATTCGTGCTGATCGCATGAATCGTGTCGCAAATCGCATCACCCAAAGTCGTACACAAGACCTAAAGTCTAGAACTAAAGCAATCTATTCATCTTTGTACCTAACATGCTTTTAGATTCCAAAACGATTTCATTTGTCAAAACGGTTCCTTTCTTTACAAATTGTGCCCACAAACAAAAGAGCACTTTAATATTTTCGTCCCAAGGTACCAATTCGTTTGAGAGGGTAAATGACGTCAGGGAGGGCTCTTGAAGTAATATAATTATGGGAGGTAGGTTATATTTCTGTTAGTGTTGACTACAGTTAATACCAGATAATATACCTTTTTTTTTATGTCGGGAATACATTCGTGAGGCGGCCGGTCTTTTGGGAGAAGACCGGGGAGTGTGGGATTTTTACCTCGCTAAAACCACTCCGGTACTCAAAATCCGCACGTTAGAGGAGCCACCGTTTCCTCTTAAAAAACCTGTTCGGAACTTCCTCTGTGCAACGCCTGTTAAGACACATCCCTGGGAATCTAGATAACGCAAGAGCACCTACTACTTCGTGTGCCACTTCGTGTGCCTGTATTACTTATTTAAACTTTATGAGGTTAGGCTTTATGAGGTTTATGGGCTTTATGGGGCAAGCTAATTTATTAACACAACAACGGTACACCGTCACAAATCAAGAACTTAATTCGAGACATTTAAAGATCAAAAACGTAGGTTACTTTGTATAGTAACTAAATAGTGCTTAAGACGTCTTTATAGGTAGCAAAAATTCGGATCGTGATATTTGTGTTTTCTACATTATATCATCTGTGGTGAACTTTTGTTATCACTCATCACTCATCATCATCTTCCTGCCCTTAACCCATTCTATTTGGGGTCGGCGCAACATGGTTTTCTTTCCATTCTTTCAACTTTTGTCTCTACTATGTATTAGTTAGTTATTTTGTGTATGTCTGTCTATTTAATTCAAGTAGTTTATTTCTTTTGTACGTTGACTGTTTTCCTGGTAATTTGAAGATGGGAAAACGAGAGTAGATAGGACTTTCGGATAATTCCATTGAAAACTAATGTAATGAAATTATTCGTGATCAAATGGGTTGTAAAAGTTGTGAAAGTTGTGTGCTATATACTATACTTAACTATATATTATACTGTCCTTGAGTTTCGAAGAATTATTTTAAGGAAATTACTTACTGACTGGTTGATACTTCGCGTGACCAGTAGAGGGCTGACTCTGTCTTTGGCCACAGAATTAGCATTGCCATTCAACGTGGCAATACTGCCAGTCTTCTGGGCACTTTTCCGAAAGAGTACTTAGACGCTTAAGTGCCTTGTTGTTTATTTAGTTAGTCTGACTGCTACTGCCCCGGGATAGGCAAAGTGTTATTGGGTTTTTACATCAGAAATTTCTCAGTAGCAGCCTCAGATGAGTAATAATAATAATAATAATAATATTTATTATACAAGAAATGGTTACAGAATTGTGTGGAGTCCCTGCCTCCTGTTCTAGGTGATAAACCTGTGTTACAGGAGCCAGTGCCCTCTCCCAAGAGGAGATATTACAGAATCTTATGCAATAAGATTAACGTAAAATAAAATAAAAACTACTTTAATAACAACAAAAGAAAATAATTTAAAAGCATTTACAGAAGCCTGTATTGGATATGAGTGTGTTTGTGTCTGTGTGTAACTGTGTATTAGTGTGGGTGTTTGTATGAGTGTGTGTGTGTGTGTGTGTGTGTAAGAGGAATGATCAGGAAGGGGTTTCAGCTCTTGCAGAGGTGTGAAATTGAGAGCACTATTGTTACGATACAGATACAATAATTTTCACCCACTCTTACATACAATTTAAATATAAGTAGTGAAATGTGGGTGTACTATACGTCTATGCCTAACCTTTCTGGATTACAACAAACCACGACTGGGTGAACAAAAAATCACGTTTTGTTATGGTAAGAAAGGTATCTGATGAGATGACAAGTAATAGACACGTATGGAATATATTATAGAAGAAGATGATATGCATTTATGTTGCACCCAGTTTGCCAACCGTCCTGTCGGGGCTGTGCGTTCTTCGAAAAAGTGATACCGCGGCCCCGGACATAAAGGACTAAGAAGGAACATGGGTGGTTTTAGTCAGTAGAAGCATAAGCTAGAAGTGTAAGCTCCCGCTCCGCACAGAGCGGGAGGTGTCATTGGATGATTTTCTACCAACCAAAAAAGGAAATGCCAACCACAGAAGTAAACCACTTTTCAAATTAGCTTCACGTAGTTACAAAATCAGATTTACAATCATATCCTCGCAACATGTTTCGGTCATTAAGCTACAGATTGCCAATCTCTATGGCAGCTGCATTCAGTTCGGAACTACTTGATTGAGCGTCAATCAATTGGTTGGGTCAACGTCATGGGGCTGTGCTTGGACGGTTAGCGTTTGTACAGTCTTGACCACCTATATGTGTATGTCACCGTAATTTTTTTATTTATTCATTCATACATTTTCGGTCTCAATCAGCCTATAATGTTTCCACTGCTGGGACTCCAGACAACCTGTCTATGAGAGGGAATGGGCTATAATCCACCACGCGGGTCCAATGCATAGTGATATATTATGTCACATGTCTTCTAATATTTTGGTTCTAGGACATGCCGTTTCCTCACGATGTTTATTTCACCATTTTTGTTCGCTTCAAATGAATTTCCCATTTTCCTTGCGTAACATAAATATGGCACCAAACTCGATACAATATGGTAACAATCTTGAATAATAATCTTGATACATTCCCTCGCTTTTACTCATATTTTACATAGAGTGTACGCCGATCATTAATCTTGATCTGTTTCGAAGCATATTATAGATATCATTACTTCTTCAGTTTATTTTTTGTTGTTTATAAGTCTTCTCTTCTACTTATCGTGTGGGCAGTAAGGTTTAACCACCCCACACACCCTAGTGTCAGAGTTTCTAAACCGCCGCAAGGGCCTCTGACATGGTTTGACGACTGCCATTTGGCGGCCGGGACCACCGGCTTAAATACATGCCTTCCGAAGCACGGAACCATCTTTTTATCAGACAATCAGGTGATTCAAGCCTGCAATGTCCTAACCAAACTGGAAACAACTCCACAAAGTATGCTTCCCGTGGGAATCGAACCCACGACCCAAGGTAAACGCCTAAACCACTCGACCACGGATGCAGTTATAAGTTATAGTTTATAAGTTTTTATTTTTATTTCCTTATTTTGGGAATAATGCTGAGAATTTGCTATAGCTATGGCTGTTTTGTTTTGGTTACGTTTTTTCATGAAAAAGAAGAAGGTAATGATTAAATCGGTAAGTATATCAATAAATAATGGCAAAAACTTTTGTATTATGATTTCATTAATTATTCTCTTTTATGGTCCAGATCTTGGTATACACACATGAAGGCTATGCAGATTAGTATCGGAGATGGTCTTTTGAAGAAAGCACCACGCAGATTTAAGTCGACCCTTCCAGTCAGTGCAAGCATTTGTCAGTTATTGTTTTAATCCTACATTTTAGCTTACGTAGCTAAATTGGCTTACCACAAATCTAAACCGAACTACACACTCACACAGTTATAGGCAAGTCAAGGGTACGTCGTCCAATCAGCAGCTGTACCCACGTTACTTCCACTTGAGCCTCTCACCAAAGATCGGCAGCGTATGACCCTTGAGGTGTAGGCACATGGGCAGTTTGTTTGAGCGGTTACTGGTCTGCAACTATTGATGGAGGTAGTGGAGCAATAGAAGTAAATATGATTGAATTATTGCGGCAATCAATTAGGTATTTTTTGAAAACACTTTAAATATTTTTGAGAATGGTGCGTATAACCTGCAGAAGTTGTAAATTTCCGCTAAAATTACACGCAGATTGAGCCTAGATTATTAGAGCAATCTAGGCTATAATTGCTGATTCTGTCATAAGAAGTTGAAGGCAAAAAAAATACGCAATCGGGAAGAAAGGTACAGGAGATCGTTCAATTCATTAATTGTACCACATACCTTGACCAGCGTCCAGCGTTGCAGGTGACGGCCACGTGTCCGCTTTCGGGATGAACAGCTCACAGGTCTTTTCTGGATACACTATGCTGGCCAGCAGTACACAACACACTAACATAGGTCTGGGGTAGGCTGATAACAGTTTATATAGGTTCAGTTCAGGGGTTTTAGGGCGCGATGGGACTATTTAGCGACACACATAGCATTCGCATCCACACGATCCCAAGGTTATAGCGTGAGCTTTGTGTAATTTATTTCATCACCACTGCTCTCAAAACGGTGAAGGAAAACATCGTGAGGAAACCGGCATATCTTAGAACCAAAAATTCGAAGATATGCGACATCTACCAATCCGCACTGGGCCCGCGTGGTGGATTATAGCCCATCCTTCTCTTAGAGAGGAGGCCTGAGTCCCTACAGTGGGAACATTATAGGCTGATGATGATGATGATGATGATGATTTTTGAGAAGCTCGTGGCAAAATCACCGCTTGGATCAATCTTCAGGTTAAGCCGCGTTCACTTGGGTTTTTTGGGGATGTGTAACCACCCATTACATACACAGTTTCTTCCGTGTTGACTTTTTATTTCAATTTATTTTCTTGATGAATACAATAGAATAATCTATCTATCTATAAAAGAGAAGTCCTGACTGACTGACTGACTGACTGACTGACTCATCAACGCCCAGCCCTTCCCCTTGGACCTAGAAAGCTGAAATTTTGCACAGAGGTTCCATTTATAATGTAGACAAGGAATAAGGAAGGATTTTCCGAAATTCAACCCCGAAGGGATTCAAAATAGGGGATGAAAGTTTGTATGGAAAATCGTCATTTTCACGTGGGCGAAGCCGCTGGCAAAAGCTAGTTTTTTTATATGGTAGTTACAAACATCATACACTACCGTGTGAGTCGTGAGCTATACAGAATAGTAAGAATTTAAAGCGCTAGTTTCAGACATTCTGGGTGGTGCCCTTTACCCGCCATCCCACCTTGCGTGGACGCAAAATCAAAGTTGTAACAGTGAACTGACTGTACAAGCTCATAATTTTTTTTATTAAGATTTATATTACATCAAAAAGTTAAACTTTTGTTGTTATTCATATAAAATGATACAACCCATTACGCCACACTTTTTTTATTGTTATGCGTATGTTTCGTCGTAGTTGGCCGCTGTAGAAATAAGCTAACCAAATTAATGGGGTATCTTCAATACATCCCAAACAAATTGCCATCGTGGATCCCCTTCTGCAGGAGACTCAATCGAAGCAAATGTTAGGCCTGTGCAGGTGGCTACTTATTGGTCTAACACAATAAGAGTTCGACGACACATTTAAACGTCATTTTACGGCAAAAAGTTCAAACCTGACTGAAACTGAACAATTTAAAGTCACCAGTATAAACACACCCTAACAAAGCGGCAACGTCGCAGTTCGCGTACTTTAACTGACCTAAATTGACATTGTCACTTTTTCAATTTACTAATGCGATGTTGCCAATTTTCTATTTCTAGCGGTAGGAACTGTGTGTCATGTGCTAACGTGTGGGGTTTTACAGCAAGGCAAGTACAAGTAGCGACAATTTTGTCTTTTAAACTACTAAAAACTACAGTCACACACACAGATAAAATGTATGGAAAAACTGTTTTTTTTTTTTAATTTTCATTAAATCAATTCTGTGTATTTGGGTCGAAATGTTTCACCGAAAATTTTCAAAGTTTTTTTTTTCTGGACTCATGGGAACCGTTTTAGCGTCGGTTTTCCTTCTACTCAGAAAAATATGTAAGTAAAGATAGTTGAATAAATAAAATGTTTTTTTTCTTTTTTATCACTTGATATTATTTGTTTTAAAGTGAGACTATACTAAATAAAAGTACTCGTATAAAGTTAAATCACTTTATTTATTGTCTTTTTGTCCTGCTATCAACGTCACGTTATCTAGCACTACAGAAAGATAAAATCGATTATTTTTGACAATAGTCTGACTATCGGTAATGTTAACAATATTAATTTTAGAAAAATACATTCCTGCTCTAGGTAAATACTATTCTAATGACATAATTAATAATACACTTTGCACCATCTTTTTGACATCACTAATCGCTTAGACAATCTCCCTTTTCCACAAACATGCATTTTATAAGCTAGAGAGAGACAGATCTGTTTGCGTCGCTTGATTCATATTTTATACAGAAACACATTTTGAATTTGGAGCAGTGGTAATCGAATGAAATATAGGCTATCAGATTTTTATGCAGTTCCTTTGTTTGTATTTTGAATTTAAAATGCATTTTTTTGAAAATTAATACCGAAACCAAAGAATTTAAAATGTGTATGTTAATTCAGAACTGTATTACAAAAATAGTATGCAAATTGCCAAAAAAAATACCCAGAACTTTATGAACAACAAGTCGCAAAATCCCTAGACCAAGTGTATAGAAAAGTGATGAGACCCTCATAAGTTCTTTGAAATGGTTTTGCAATTAGCATAATTTTTGAAAACTGCTGCATTATGAACTGATACTTTAAGGGTTACGTATCCTTCAGCCAAGGGCAACACCCGCGGATTTATCGGCTTCGGTCAGAAATTGACCTTTAGTCAGTCACTACAAATAGTCCCAAACTGAAAAACATTTCACATTTTCCTAGCTTTAATCCCCAAGCTTTCTACACCACAAGTAATAAATTATTTCCACCGAAAAACACATCAGTTTACCTCCATGAGAGACCATTACGATGTCATTTCTGTTCCATCCATTCATACATTAATTCTTTGCAAAAGCATTTTGGCAGAGCCACAAAACCGCAAAGTGATACGAGAGAATAAATAAAACAAATTAATCGATAAACAAATCGATTCTCGATAAAAAGCATTCGGTATCGGTATCGTATAGCTTATACCGCAAATGCATGATTAAGTATTTAACTTTTAAAGCTGTTTAATGTCAACGTTTTATTCATACTCGCTGTCTGAGTTGCCTGTAGCCTCGCATCGTTTAATGTTTTATGAGTGGCAAGCAGAAATCATGACCTATTTATTTCGCGGTATTAACTGAATTAAAAAAAAATTTTTTATTTAAATAATGGTTTTCTTTTGGGGGGCAAGGTGCAGTGATAGCAGGTGGACTAAGGCTGTGACTGAATGGCGTCCAGGAACGGGGAAAAGAAATATAGGTCGCCCGACGGCGAAACGGGCAGATGATATAGTTGCCATCTAGGGAAAAACTTGGATGAGACTGGCACAAGAACGTGGCGATTGGCACCAAAAAAGAGAGGCCTATAGCCAGCAGTGGGTGAATTCGGGTTGTGGATGATGATTGGGACGTATTTTTTAATAACCCAGCAGATTGCATAATAAGACTGTAATGTTTCCACTCAGGGCTATTCTCCGTCACAGAATTTGGACCCATATTATACAACACACGAGTTAGATGAAACAACAGTGGGGTGTGGTTGTGGAACTGTGCCGTAATCCATGCTCCACCTCCTATCCTGCCTTCTATGCCCAAAAACATTCAGCCGTGGTGACCTTAGCTCTCCGATGACGCGGTGGAAGTGGCAGTGTTCTGGGATGATAAAAAAAAATGCCATCGTCACGAAGAACTTGTCGGGGCTCCAGGTTCTATCGAAGCTGCGGGTTGTTCGAAAGCAATACCGCGGCCCTAGACACAAAGGGCTAAGAAGGAACATGGGTGGTTTTTAGTCAGTAGATGTCTGACACTCCTTTCCGCTCCCCCCAGAGTAGGAGGAGTCATTTGATGATTTTCCACACTCCAAAAAAAAAGCATAGAAGAAGAAGAATGTGAGTTATCTAATGTCAAAATATTCCCATAGTTTTGATTGTAAAAGATTGCAATTTCGCATAGGTATTAAAGTTTGGAGACCACTACCCAGTACATAATAAAGCTAGTACACTCGAAACACTTAATAAGTATACATTTTGCAATGTGTGAGTGAAGTTATAGTTATACGCACACACACTAAGTAAAACGAGTGAACTATGTTTCTAATAGTGTGCGTTATGTGCGTATAAGTCAAAACTGGCCTACCGCAGGCCGACTTTACATCACGCACTCATCGGTAACTTTTATTAATATTGTGTGGGTATACGTATTAAACATACACGGGTAAAAATTCAAGAAACGGGCTCACAGTGAAGGAATATGACCCAATATTTTAGATACGTCTAGTAGAACATCCGTGGCAGAGTGGTGTAAGCGCTTGACATAGTTATTAGTCTACGCTCGGTGTCGTGAGTTCGATCCCCACTGAGGAGTTCAATTTTACTGTTTTTTACCTTTTTTTACTTTTTGTTTTATAAAATTAAGTTTGTGACCAATGAAATCACTTAAACAAAAAAGTAGAAAGGTAATTAAATAAAAACAATAAAATAATTTGTTTTATTTTTATTTATTAGTTAGACAATTTATTTGTTGCTTAAGGATGGACGTAAATAATTTATTGAAGTAGGGTGGTATCTAAATTGAATCGAAAGTAAAATTAGCTGGGAAGTGAATCAACATGTTAGAGGTAGTAAGAAATTATGGCAACTTCTATCTGCATAACAATAACATCACTTCACCAGACTTTTAACAATACGAATTGTTGTTTAAAACAGAGGAATACAGCAAGTTGTTTATGTAACAAATAAAAATAATGCTAAGTTTTACATTTGTTCACACAAACATGAACATTATGTATATAACGATAAGGTGCACAATCGTTTAATATTTAAAATAAATTCTACTAATTTAGTTATTACATTCATTATAATTATCTTTCACCACCTTTTCTCCATAATATTTCACGCCCATCCTTATTCAACTTAAAAGTTTTTTCGTCGCTACAAATCACCACATTGTTCTTCCAATCAAAATTAAAATAATTATGACCTAGCGAACTGTAGTCGGCGTCGTCGATGCGCAGTGGACTGGACAGTAAAATCTTCCGCGCTGGCTTGCTGCAGGTGATTTCTCACCGTTTGTAAGCACACATTGTGTGCTGTAGCTGTGACGCGTGTTGGCAATCTGAATGAACTAGCTTTGTGCTTTGCCACGATGTCATGGTGTCGAGCTGATGAATTCGCTTTTGATTTTGGCCCACGTCGAAGATTTTCCACGTCTCCAGAATCCGCATATCGGTAGACCCATAATTGCTCGGTTCTTCTCTGTGAATATAAAACAAAACAGTATTTAAAATACCTACTTCTACTAAAATACTTATGATAATAGTTATTTTACAGTAAATAGTAATATTTATGTATGCTTAAAAAATAAAATTATGCTTTCATATAGGTATATATAATTAATGTTATTTATATACAATAATTATATAAAACACTTTTAAAAATATACCTATTATATACCTTAAACTATTGGCAAACAAAATGGGCTATTATAACAATGGTTAATGCACTTTAGTTAACTTTATGTAGGTATACCTATCTATTAAATGATGAAATAATATTAATTTGGTTTATATGTAACTATATATTATACCATATATAAACTATAATACATACACACTTCTAAACACCAAATTAATATTATTTATTTTCAATAATCATATGCATAGATACACTACAAGTTAAAATACTTTTAGATATGGTTTAAATATACATTAGCAAACAAAAATGGGCTGTTATAACAATGTTAATGCACTAAAGTTACGTTAATTTTATTAATTCCTACGTAAACATAAAAGTTATAGCTGTTACTTACCGATATCATTAAGCGCCTTGCAATTTCACTAATAAATAAGGTTTGCTCATGCAAAAGAACGATTTCTGCCTTTTTAACGTTGTTTAATGATGCATGTTTGGATCCACAGAAATAAATTACAAACGAATATATCTAGAGTAATTCTGTGTTATCAATAAACTAAGTAATGCAAATAATCGTAGATTGACCACTAAGACTGCAATAAGGTGTTTGAAAACAATTTTATTTTTAAATTGTCGGTAGTTAGTTTATAAGCAGCCGAAATGAAATGGACTGAGAGTGTCGTAGTTCTCAAACGTTGCAAACTTCATAACTCATCCATGAACGGGATTGAATCGCTATAGATTCTACTTTAAATAATGTTTTAACAAAATAATGATTACAAAAAGAAAAGCAGCACCCGTGGTTTGATCTTACGACTCCTCGTTCGTTAACCAAAGGTGTTAACTATTGTGCCAAGATTGCTATAGTTGCATTTGCGAAATATTATATCTGATTCAGTGACAAATGAATGATTACTATATATTGGTATATGGTATTATTGATGTGCCGCACGCACACTAATAAAGACAGAGCTCGCTTGCTTTACTCAGTGTTTGTGTGTCATAACTATTTCACACATGTAAAGTGTAAGCTCATTAGCTAGTGTGCGTGATGTATACCTAATAGCTGTGTGCTGTGTGTGTAAACCTCTGAATAATTTCAAAATCTTGAATAAAACATATCCAGAAATAAAATTTCATCCACCAAATTCGAAGAGACGAAAAATATGTATACATCTGTATCTTTATGTCCCTCTCTCATTGCTCTTAGGAGATAAAGGCGTAAGTGGTCCAATTTATAAGGTTTTCTTCTTTATTCCTTTACGCCCATTCCCTCTTACGCGGTGATTGCGTGCTTACTATTGTAGATACCTCATTGTCATCTTTCGGCCCTTGTTCTATGTGTCATCCTCAACATGACAGTATGCTTCGTTCATCTGCCCTGCTACCAGAAAACAAGAAGGGGCTCTTCCGAAGAGAGTATATCTGAGAAAGCTTGACGGCTCTTTAAACGAATAAGAAAAATAATATGATTACTTTACCTTCTTGCTTATCAACTCTGGCCAAAAAAGGTGAATAAGACGTTTACCTGTAACAAGAAAGAAAATATTTAAATTAACATAACACAAAGTTAAGATTTTCACAAGAAGAAAAAACATCATCATTTCAGCCGAAAGACGTCCACTGTTGGGTATAGACCTTCCCTAAATGTCGCCACATTGACCGGTCGCGTACGTCTCGCATTTAGCGGATCCCCCAAACCTTCACCAGGTCGTTGTCCCACCTAGAGGGGGGACTTCCAACGCAGCGTCTTCCGGTTCGCAGTCGCCACTACAGGCCTTTTCGGCCCCATCGGCAACCCATTATACGAGCAATGTGTCCTGCCCATTGCCACTTAAGTCTGGCAATTCTTCAGGCTACGTCGGTAACCTTAGCTCTCATAAAGAAAACATATTATTTATGATACTTTTCACCTACTGTTGGCGCCCAAATTCAAGTTAATTAAATAATAATTTATTGTTACTATTGTTCAATATATTAAGTTTTATTTAACTTTCATAATTATTATGAAATGTAAGTTGCTGCTGCAAATCTTGCAACTGAATCAACTGTTTAATTTTTTTATTTTTTTCAAGTTACGTTTAATATTTTACTAATTCATAAAGGCGAAAAATAACTTAATTATTTTTCGTCAGTTTTCCAGGTTTTGTATCACTATTTAATACTCTTATCAATAAACCCAACATCGCAACAACTACCCAAACACGTAAACAGCTTTCAAATTAAATAAAACACTCCCACACATTTCCGAAAGGGTCCTTACCCTTAACCGACCCCCACTATCAAATAGAGTGAACGCAACTTCCCTTAATGGCAGCTATTTTAATTATAGGCGAGAAGGACTCAAGGCTTTCACCTTTTTTTTAATAAACCTTTGAGCTTTTTTTTTTTAAAGGAAAATGTCTTGAACTACCCATGGAACCATAAGCTTTCATGATTTATAACTAAACTTATGTTGTCACTGTCGGCCTGTTCAGTGCAAATTATACTATTAATTGAGCATTAAAAATATTGTTTGGACCAATAACGGAACCCTATGTGAGTGAGTCAGACTCGCACTTTAAACTTGTACCGCCTTATTACAAAACGTAGTTAAACCTGGTTTAACTTAGACTTGGTTTATCTCGCATGACGTCTCACTTCATTAATATTCAAAAGAAAGTGACAGCATGCGAGATAAACCAGGTCTAAGTTAAACCAGGTTTAACTACGTTTTGTAATAAGGCGGGTACAGTTTACTCTGTTTCTGTGGGCATGTGAACTCAAAAAAGATTGCTTCAAGATCTTGAGACATTAGCAGCAAAAATACAAAGATAGATGTTAAAAATGTGTTAAATTGTAATTAATTTCGTTAGGGGATTCAAAACAGCTGAGTTGTTTCTTTGGGACTTCGTCGAACTTCATTACCTTGACACTTTTCTCGTGGTCTTCTCTCTTGGTTCTAGCTTACAAAAGTTGCAGTGGTTTGGGAAAAGTGTATAAGACTTGTTTCAACAAAATAAGTTAGTAGGAACAAAATGGGTTTCAAAAAGGTAAGTCAACCACTTTAGCAGCATTCTCTCTAGTAAGGTCCATAACAGACAATATAGATAAAAAACGTTCTGTTTCAGTTATTTTCCTTGATATGAGCAAGGCTTTTGATCTCGTTAATCACGAAACACTTCTTGATAAATGCGAGCGCTATGGAATTAGAGGTACTGCACTAGAATGGCTAAAAAGTTATCTCAGCAATAGACAACAGTGTGTTGAAGTATCCCGTATTAACGATAAACTTGTTGCAATATCATACAGATCCTTATTCCGTCACAATGGGTCAGGAGTGCCTCAAGGAAGTATACTTGGGCCTCTTCTCTTCCTGTTATACATCAATGACTTACCCAATATAACAAAACATAAATGCGTGCTATTTGCCGATGATGTTTCAGTAATAATACCCGAGATTGACAAAACACTACACCAACAGGAAGTAGAGCAAACCATTACCGATATAATAAACTGGCTAAATGAAAACAACCTTAAAGTAAATCTGTCTAAAACAAAATTCATTCAATTTGCAAACTACAAACAAAGCCCTCCAAAAATTAATTTAGTACACAATAATGAAACAATAAATAGAGAAAATAGCATCAAATTTTTAGGCTTAACGTTAGATCAAAATTGTAATTGGGGAGTCCATATTGACAACCTATGTAAAAGGATAAACAGCTTCGTATACGCGCTAAAACAGCTACGCAAAACAGCAAATGAAGAAGCTGCACTCAACGCCTACCATGGCTATGTAGCGTCTGTACTGAGATACGGCTTACTCCTATGGGGTAACTCGACACATGTCCCAAGAGCCTTCATAGCACAAAAAAAATGTCTGAGAGCAATTGTTGGGATTCCTCCATATGAGAGCTGCAGACCAGTTTTTAAAAAGCTAAACATTCTAACTCTAGCATGTATGTACATTTTAGAAATAGGAATTTTCGTTAAAAAAAATTTACACTTCTTCTCATCAGTAACAGAAAACAATCGATTTACAAAAAGGGACCCCACTAAGTTAAAAAACCAATTTTGCAACAGCACTCTTCATTATAAAAACAGTTACTTAATGTCAATTAAAATATTTAACCATATTCCAAAACCAATCAGAGAGACACCCCTGCATTTTTATAAAAATAAGTTGAGATCGTGGCTACTTCATAGGAGTTTTTACTCAATAAAAGAATTTTTTGATGATAAATAGGTACCTACGATATTAATATGTTATACACTTTTTTATATTTTTATGACTCTAAATGATAATGTTGTGTTTTATATTATTATAATTTATATAGGTACAGTCTGCACAATTTTTTGGTTTTGTTTTACTTTTATTAGAATGTAAGTTTTGTTAGAGTATAATATGTAATTTAGTGTTAGGTATAAGTGTGTGTGTTTAAAAAATAACTTAAACTATGATACTAAATATTAATTTTAGTATCAATTATTACATGTACCTAAATATTCGTATGCCGCGTCTAGCGGTGGATATGTCGAGAACTATACCATTAGTGTAACAACTTTGTAAGTACCGTATCCTACGAATAAATGTCTTTGTCTTTGTCTTTGTCTTTGTACGAATAGTAAGACATTTTAAAACACACATAATTTTAAAATTATGTTTTTACATTTGAAAAGTAACTTCATATGCTTAGAAAACAGAAAAGAATGAATGTGTTAACTAGGACAAATTGTTACCCACGACGACAAGACAATTCTAGACGAAGCCTGGTAAAGCCACACGTTTTAACGTACTTGTATTTGTGAAGACAATCAGCTGTCGTCTGGATTTAGAAGGATTTGTGAATCAACATACATCATAAATATTATTTCCATGTATGAATTTGAATATAGTCAGACGTGTTACGGGTGTTTTTTAGAGGCTACGAACAATATTTATTTTAATATCCTTGGCTTTATTTGAAAGATAATGTTTTGGCCTTCTTATTTGAATATGACTTCGGGAATGTGGTGGTACGTAGCAATTAATAATAATTTTTTTATATGATGAGGATTTTTTTTTATTTTAGTAAAATTGTTTACAGTATTTTGAAGTTATGACATAAGTATAATTTACATTATAGATAATTTATTACCTAGTTTAGAGTTGGGACCTGTACTATTTAAACTAAAAAAATATACACTTATTTTACAGCTTATTAAGGATTTACAATTTAATAACTATTACATTACTTTGCTAAGAGTACAGCGTGTATGAGTGTGTATGTATAGTGTAGTACCACACATAAAACGCACATCAAATTTCATAAAATAATGTTCTGTTATAAGCAATGTTACTAAATAGATACATAATAAATAGAAAATAAAAATAACAAAAAAAATAATCTGATAAAAATTCAATTCATGACCTTTAACAAAACTACGGAATCCGTACTAACATAGTCGGAGAGCAAGCTATAATCTTGTTACCCCAGTCCTAGAGGAAGTTTTAAGAGCTGCACGCACCATCACTTAACTTGTTAGCTTAGCTCCTGTACTATAAATTTCACTACACCTAACTTAATTTAGTGGCTCGGGGACGCTTGATGTTGAACTCGAAACTTCTGGAACTTTCGAGTTCATTCATTTTATGGATTCGGAGTTGGAATGGTGGCTGGTTAAAGGGCTGTCCTAATTGAGTATGGGTACTACTTGAAAACGGAACGGTTTTGATTTCCGACTTATTATGGTAATGCTCTTTTGGGTGTAACGTGTGACAACGAAATATTGCTCTGATATTATAAAATACAGTAGACTGCACGTTACTTTGCCTGAAGCTGAAAAATAAAGGTTGTAAAAAAAACCGAAGACGGAGCCGAAAGACACTTATTCTCCCTACCTTTGCAATATTTTTTTGTTTTAGCGCTTACGTAGGTACGGAGATATTGGAGGCTCAAGTTCTTACTTTTTCACAACAGATTTTTAAAGGCAAATATTTAAGATTATATTTGTACTTTAAAAATATATTATTTATTCATTTACAGAAATAACATTTACTTTAAATGACTACGGAGGCATTTAAAGTACAACACAGTGTAAACTGGTCACGGGACCAGTTTACTTTATTCAATGCATTCATCAACACAATGATTTGACTGCATTACATTAAGTTTTACAGTAAATAGTATTTTTTTTACCCTAATAGAAAATAATAATTTTCGTAGGGAAACATACTTGGAATAGTACAGAATGCTTGGTTGACGGCTTGAAGGATCCATTTACAGCTTTTATTGGATGTTATTTTTCTGTTTTGTCCAATGTGTGTATATAAATTGAATAAACAATCAAAATAATGCCCCGTAGGTCTAGCAATTGCGACTACTGTGCGTGAGGTCCTAGGTGCGATTAGACAATAGGGGATCGGACTGACTCAAAAAAATATGATTCTGTTTAGTCCGTCAGTTAGATTATCGAAAAATATTGGATACGTGTTTTTTGTTTTATCAAATCAATTAAAAATGACGAAGATAAAACGCGTCAAAGATCGTGGAGTGGGACTTGAAACGTCACTTGTGTCGTCAAAATGTACTATCATATGACGTCACACGAGTTTTCGAAGCACGATATCGTCTTAATTTTTTGTTTACGTGATAAAAGAAAACATAATTATGTGGTCAATAATTTTTGGAAATCTATCTGACGGACTAATTAGTTTTTTTTTTCCGATCCCCTATTAGACATTGGGTTTTCGATTAATAATTTTCTTAGTAGCAACCACGGAGAATGGATTTGTGCCCGGTTGATAGATAAAGTCTCGTTCCTATTACATAAGATTACACATAACTTATGAAATGAGGGTGTGCTATAATTATTATTGGCAATACATTTTTAGGCTGATGTTATAACCTCCAATCCAGATCAACACAAGGCATCCTCAGTTATTTCACCAACCTTCCCGTAGATAGAACTTATCCACATAAATTCCCCTAACCCCGTAGTCCCGTAGTTTCAGTAAATCATAACACATAGTTTGAAACCACAACTATTTCCCACAATATTCTAACAGCTTGTGAACGGGCAAATAAGATCACTGCTGGCCTACTTGTGAACTTCTATATGTAGGTAATTGTTACAACGTAACATCACGTTTATAATTCCCGAAGGGCTAAACAGAGGCTTACATATAGTATACCCACATTTTGCTAGTTATGTTCTGTCTCAGTCCTATGTAAAAGAGGGCGAGCATAATGCCATGAGCCGGGCACAAAGCTTAACTATGTGGATTGTTTTAAGATCATAAAATTGACGTTAATTTATAGTGTAACTAGCTGATGCCCGCGGTTTCAACCGCGCGGATGTCGGTTATCGCTACCGATGCCGGTTATCGCGACCAAAAGTAATATTATCGTACCCCCCTTTCAACCCTTGAATGAAGTTTTTTTTTTATATATAAAAAAGTAGCCTATGTCCTTTCTCGGGTATCAAAATATCTCCTTATCAAATTTCATGCAAATTGGTTCAGTAGTTTAGGCGTGATTGAGTAACAGACAGACAGACAGAGTTACTTTCGCATTTATAATATTAGTATGGATATGGATTAAATAACAACCACCAATACCATTTATCATCATTTTCTGCCCTTATCCCAATTTATTTGAGTCGGCAAAGCATGTCGTCTTCTTCCAAACTTCTATACTACTCGTTATCTCTCCTTTCTTGCATCACCGACAGCCAAAAAACAGAGAAAAACATCAACATAGTGTTTATTTTCCTATTCTGTACAAAAAAATACCTTTTCTTCTAACTCTAGAATTCGGAATTCATATAGATATATACCTACTTAACTTCGTGAATGATCGGAATGCCGATCAAGACCCGAGTAGGATTGAAATTCATTCGGCATTTTTCGCAATCTGCACCTCGTGGATATGGATAGGTATTTACCTGTGATTCTTTAGGCAAATGTGTGGATAAATAAAATATAAAGAAGTATTTATTTAAAGTAGAATTATTTTACTGTGATCATATCATGTGGTCTTCTTTAATCGGGTCTGTCTCCACGGATCCCGGGATCCGTTTCTACAAAAAAAAAAAAAAAAAAATTGTCTCCACGGATCCCGGGATCCGAGGCTACAAGAATTAAAAAATAAAAATGTAGAAACGGATCCCGCGTACAGAGTTAAGAAGTTAAGCATAATATTTTTCGAAACTAGTTTTCTTTTTTATATTTTTCAAACGAAAAGAAGTTATGATTTAAAATTATGAGGATTGGTGTAGTAAATTTAAAATTCTGACAAACTACCAGGAGGCCAGAATTATGAAGGAGGTATTGTATATTGTTAATAGGAATCTCATATTCAAATCTATACCTTTCTAATACAATGAGTTTTTTTTTTACATTCTAAACAAGGGCAATAAAGTCTTCGAAACTACCAGGACACCAGAATGCTGAAGTAGTAGTGTCATTAAAAAAAGGGATTGTATAATGTTTAAAAAAATTAAGAAAAAAGTAATGGGTTAATGGAAAGGAATCTCATAACCAAATCTCTATACGTTTCTAATACCATATTGGCTTTTTTTTAATGACACTACTACTTCAGCATTCTGGTGTCCTGGTAGTTTCGAAGACTTTATTGTCCTTGTTTAAAATGTAAAAAAAAACTTCATTGTATTAGAAAGTTATATAGATTTGAATATAAGATTCCTATTGACATTATACAATACCTCCTTCATAATTCTAGCCTCCTGATAGTTTTTTTTTTTAAAAAGGTCCTTTTATTTTATCTTATACTTTTTTTTTCATGACACTAATACTACACCATTTTGGTGTCCTGCTAGTTTCGAAGACTTTACTATCCAGGTAAAAAAAAAGCTGCATGGTATTAAAAAGTTACATAGATATATACAGATTTGATTATGAGATTCCTATTTACATTATACCTACAATACCTCCTTCATGTTTCTGGCCTCCTGGTAGTTTGTCAGACTTTACTACAGCAATTCTTATAATTTTAAATTATAACTTCTTTTCGTTTGAAAAGTAGAAAAAAGAAAACCAGTTTCGAAAAATATTATGCTTAACTTCTTAACTCTGTACGCGGGATCCGTTTCTACATTTTTATTTCTTGTAGCCACGGATCCCGGGATCCGTGGAGGCAAAATTTAATTATATTTTTTTTGTAGAAACGGATCCCGGGATCCATGGAGACAAATCACCGGGATCCGTGTTACATCAAATCGGATCCCAGGATCGGTGGAGACAGACCCCTTTAATCACACGGGTGCAGAAAGAGTATTAAACATGCTTATTACAGACATGCATTATGTGATATTTAAGGAAACCTTAATTACGAACATAGCAACATACGTCAGTGATGTCGGTTAGGTCACAGATTACCAGATACTACACTCCATGTACTTACGCGCGCTAACTACCTACCGGGCGCCGGTCTATCGATGACCATAGCACAGAGGGTTTTCAACAGCCGCGCGGCACGTACACACGCAATATTTAGTACTCTGTGCAATACGCATCTAGTTATTATAATTATTTCGGTCGATTTGACGCGAGTTTTAAAATCCTAAGTAATAGCTACAACTGGTGTATTATTAAGAATCAAACGAACTTACCTAGTGAAGTTTGATATCTAATTATACGAGTGTCTCTCCCGAAGATGATTACAGTTTACATGCAGCAGTACGAGAGTTGATGCTGTCCTTATCACACTTTTTAGAGAATTTATTTTTAAATAAATTAAAAAAATAGGATAAAAAGTAGTGTATTGACTATTTCCCCCCACTGTAGTGCAAGCCGCCATTGCGCTGCAACGACAATCCTTGACTCATTTTTTAGAGTTCGATTTTTTCGATAGGTCTCGGGATTATCAGGGAGGGAGGGAGTGTAATCATCTTCGGGAGAGACACTCGTATAATTAGATATCAAACTTCACTAGGTAAGTTCGTTTGATTCTTAATTATACTTCGTATCTCTCCCGAAGATGATTACAGTTTACATGCAGATGTTTAGAGCATCGAAAAAAATTGACATTAAAGCGATCGATAAAATATTATGCTACTTATTTATTACGTTTTAATTACTGAAACGTAATGCTAATTATATTTGTTTGTAATAATCATAAAACTAAGGTACAACAATAATAAATAATCATCTAAAGAGTGCATCTACAAATTCAGTTTAGTTATGGGGAGGTACATTCTTATTTTAGTGTTTTTGTAATACATGGGAATTGGGAAGATTCACTCCACTCCT
Source organism: Diarsia dahlii (assembly GCA_949775195.1). NCBI lineage: Eukaryota > Metazoa > Arthropoda > Insecta > Lepidoptera > Noctuidae > Diarsia > Diarsia dahlii. The sequence continues at coordinate 3,126,281 of OX459210.1, read as the reverse complement.
TTCGAATAACTTCCAGATTGACACCTGCTCTGTGAGCAGACGCAGATGCGTGCCTTGTACTGTGTGTCCCATACAATTTTACATCTATGCCACTTGTTTTACCCAGTGAGAAAAAGTTTGAGAACCCACTTTCTTATGTGGTTTGATAACTACAAAATAAAGAATCTTCTTGACACATGACACGTAAGCAAACAGTTTTATCTATACAGTGTTTGAAGGTTAAAGCTGGGAAAACGTTAGGGCTTTTTCTAATATATGGCAACAGAATTAATGGTACCTGGCCGGTTTATATTAAATCTTCGATTTTAATTATAATTTTGTCTGAATCAAAAGTAATATTTTTTATTTTTATTAGGCTTAAAGTTTGATTTCTCTGTGCAGATGCTAGTGCTAAAAGAGTTACAGTTTTTAATAAAATCTTTTAGTGTAATTGAATCATTAGGAAAGTACTTAATTGGTTTAATAACTTTATACAAGATTGTGATTCCAGGTGTGGAATTTTGGTTTAAACAATAGACCTCTTTGAAAAACCTTTTTAAATTTCCTGACCTAACAATATTGATATTGCAGAACTATTAAGTGTGCTGTAACACCCGAATTAACTAGCTAAGTCAAGAATTCTATTAATTGAATAGTGTGGGAATCACAGTAATCTAAACCTTTACCATTACAATATAGCCACTATATGAGTTTAGTGCAGTATTATATTGCTTCAGCGCGTTTATGGAGAGAGAGGCCATCAATATATTGAGAGATGCTTTGGGTTCCGCGCATTAATAGTGACTGCCGGATAAATTCCCTGCCATCAGAGTAAGATCCGAGTGGAGAGGATACTCCCCCTTGAAAGTAAAACACAGTAGATTTTTGTCAGGATTAAAATAAAGTACTTTCGAAATAAGTAATTTTAACCGCACTAGGTGCCAAGGCTGTATTGGTCAATATGGTAGTACTATAATCCCTTCTGCTTGTCATTTTTAATTTTATGAAAACTTTTGAGATAAGACTAAAAGGAGTAAAAGCAAAAAAAATATACTAATCAACAATAAATATCATCTGCCTAGCCTTTTCCCAACTATATTGGGGTCGGCTTCCAGTCTAACCGGATGCAGCTGAATACCAGTATTTTACATGGAGCGACTGCCTATCTGACCTCCACAACCCAGTTAATACTAGGTAATACGATACCCTTTGGTAAGACTGGATGTCAGAATTTCAGGTCACTGACTACCTGTAACGACTGCCAAAGACTATATATATGGCAGCCGGGACCAACAGCTTAACGTGCTTTCCGAGGCACGGAGGAAACTCGGTATGTCGGGCGGTCACCCATCCACAGACCGCCCTAGGCAAGCAAGGCTCCTCCAACAACAATAAATAATAACAATAATTTCGGAAATTGGATCCAATTTCCAGGAAGTACATCTGTAACATTTATGATTCTGGCTATTTGCAAATAAGTCGAACTGTGGAATACCGAGTGAAAGTGTTACTTTATTAAATGCGTAATCTGCTATTCCGATTCTGTATCTATATTAGCAATTGCTATAGTATTGTCTATTCTGAGTATCTTCACACCATTGTGTGAAGTAAAGATTTTTAGACCATAAAAAGTTGCCAGTAACTCAAAAGTATTTATGATATTTATATGTGTTTATTGTAATTATTAGAATAGTTTAGTGCCAGAGATTTTGCTCTTCTTATAACCTTTGTGTATACGGGTAGCCGTATTGAATGGCGGAGCATGCTGATGTTATCAGACCTATAAGTCTATCAGGTTCCCTTTTCGGTAATGTTTTGGGCATGTTGCTTGCACAGAACAGGCACTTTTTACTTGGGTAAATTTTACTTTTGTCAGTGTTGATTAAAAATCCTTATCTTTATAAAAATTCTTTTGTCGCTTCGACGTTATTATGACAGGTTAACCGATGCATAAAAAATCATATTATAGTTTACTGATAAATACCCCAGTGAACGTAAATAATTCAGTACAGGTTTTGATAATTTAGTGAATACGTAGGCACAGATATTATAATACTTCGTAGGGTACCTACGGGTGCGGTACAGAGTCCAAGCGGCAAAACGTTAAGCTCAAATAATTGATTAGTAGGTAAATCTTTTTAAGTTCCAAGTAACACTTAGGTACCTAAATAATCTCGCTTTGGGCAACTGCAACCAAAAATATACGCGTCTTTTAAGTCCATATTTGCCATAAAACAATTTTGATTTATAACTGTGCGGTAGTCTTCCATTTTAAAGTGGTCAACATGAACGGATTTAGTTAATCCTTTTAAATTAAGGAAATGTTTCCCGTTAGGCTTAGGTACTGTAAACAAAGGTGAAGGTGAAATACATCACACTAATATTATAAAGGCGAAAGTTTGTAAGTGTGTATGTTTGTTAGTTCCTCACGCAAAAACTACTGAACGCATTTCGATAAAATTTGGTACACAGATAGTTTATAACCTGAATTAACACATAAGATAGTTTTAATCCCGATTTTATCTTCCCGTGGGATAATTTTTGAGTTGTAGGTGGCGAAGCCGCTGGCAACAGCTAGTCATTGAGAAATAAAACCTGATTATAGCTCAGAATAACAATTATCAATGTTATTTTCTGTGACCATGAATAACCTTTTTGGTATGTCTGGTTTTTAGTCAGTAGAAGTCTGACACTCCCCTTCGCTCTGCCCAAGAGCGGGGGGGGTTATTCGATGATTTTCCACCCACCAAAAAAAAAAAAAAAAAAGGCTGATGTGGTTCACAAATAAAAGGTATTTTATATCCTTTAATTCAAGAAAGGATAGTTTTATCCTTTGTAATGAGTATGTATTCATTAAAGTAATGCTGTAACCAGCCAGCTATTGGAATATTGTTGTCTACCTGTGCCGAGGTGATTAGCGGCGTCAGGCTGCGTGGTTGGCCACCCGTGCACGCGTGGCCGTCTGTGCGCGGTGCGGCGGCGGCGGTGATCCCGCGGCGGCGGAGGCGGCTCGCGACTCGGCGGCTGGTGCCCGCACGCGGCACCCCCCATGCGTTTAAAGGACCGTTTAGACGATACGTAGTACTCGACTGATTGCGCTGCTGATTGAATCTCGCATTATTTGCGGTGAATCTTAATAAAATTCTGAGGTAGGTAGTCGTTTTATAGCCTGGGTAGATTTTAGATGATCAGGCAAATTAGAACCGAATAGATAATCGTCTTTTGTAGCGTTTTTTACTACATCCCTTTTTCGTTTACTCGGATTGTAACAGTGAATCTTCTAGACAGAGATTCTCTGTGGTTTGCGTTGCGCGTTAGTCGCCCTGCATTATCACCGAGTGTCTTAATAATGTCTTGTGGTATGTTTACGATTAGAGTTAAAGCTGTGCTTTGCAGATTGCTGAGAAACAGCTGGCCATTTGATTTTGTTATTACTCACTGTGTGCTTAGCATGGGTGCTTTCATGTGAATACAATTTTCAGCAGCCAGATATTGTTTTAGGATAACAACGTATTCCTTTTTACCCGACTACGGCGAAGCCAAAAGGAAGGGTATTGATTTTGGCAGTCTATGTATGTATGTATTTATGTATGTATGTATGTTCCACCGTAGCGCCTAAACTACTGAACGGATTTTTTAGTCAGACCGTTAATTAAGATGTGTTTCCACCGCGTTGTCAAATCTTTGTGTAAATTGTCTCCAAATGCTTTATTTAGTGTATGGTCTGAGCCCAACAATTGTAAAATATCCGGGTCTAGTTCATCAGGATTTTCACCAACCGTTTATTTTCCTTCTTATGGTTGGTGGGTGCAGGTATCAACACATTCGGCGGCCATAGTATCCACACACGATATACGTCGGGATATATAAGTTGGTGGGTGCAGGTATCAACACATTCGGCGGCCATAGTATCCACACACGATAAACGTCGGGATATCACAATGAATAAAATCATTTTATGGCATTTGTAACTTTGGCATGCATCCACACACGATATACGTCGGGATATATAAGTTGGTGGGTGCCGGTATCAACACATTCGGCGGCCATAGTATCCACACACGATACACGTCGGGATATACAAGTTGGTGGGTGCAGGTATCAACACATTCGGCGGCCATAGTATCCACACACGATAAACGTCGGGATATCACAATGAATAAAATCATTTTATGGCATTTGTAACTTTGGCATGCATCCACACACGATATACGTCGGGATATATAAGTTGGTGGGTGCCGGTATCAACACATTCGGCGGCCATAGTATCCACACACGATATACGTCGGGATATATAAGTTGGTGGGTGCAGACCAGGTATCAACACATTCGGCGGCCATAGTATCCACACACGATAGACGTCGGCGTAACACAAAGAATAAAATCATTATAAGGTACTTGCAACTTGGCATTAGGCATCCACACACGATATAAATACGTCGGGTTATTAAAATTGGTGGGTAGTTAGACACATAATGGTCATACATACAATGCACACACGATAAACGTCGGCATAACACAATGAATTTATTTTTTGAGAACAATCTTAAATGGTTCTAGATCACTAAATAGTTAAATCCTCCGACAGAGAATGCGAAGGAGATACCGCTGGTTCACTTTCCGATGACGATGAGGAGATTCTTCTTCGTTTTTTCACTTTTGTTAGTAAATTTTCGACACTGTCACTATCGTCCCGACAAGATCGCTTTATTTTTCCCATCGTGTAACGAAATTACAGTTATTTCCGGACGAAACAAAGTTTTGTGTGAGTCGGACAACACGAAATCACGTAATGAGTCAAGGATTGTCGTTGCAGCGCAATGGCGGCTTGCACTACAGTGGGGGGAAATAGTCAATACACTACTTTTTATCCTATTTTTTTAATTTATTTAAAAATAAATTCTCTAAAAAGTGTGATAAGGACAGCATCAACTCTCGTACTGCTGCATGTAAACTGTAATCATCTTCGGGAGAGATACGAAGTATAATGTGCAGTGGATGTAGATTCAGCAAGAGAAACGATAAAAACTTATCTTTTTTCGGTTTTCCTCGTGAATTCGTGATACAGAAATATAAGTTTTAATTTGTTATGAAAAAATGTACTTACCTACAATTATTTAATTAAATGACAAATATACCACTTAACTCCCCTTGCCCTTGTTTCCCCCAAGATTACCTAATAAAATTGTTTGTTCGATTTAGAATATTCTATACGTAAAAGTTTAACAATCGGGAATTTAAAGAAAGGAAAAAAAAAACATTGCATCAAAATAAAACACCTCTAAGTAAAATTAACTATTCTTTTTAAATACCTTCGATCAATAATGTACTAGATTCCCGATAAGCGCTTCAAAAACGGCCCGAAACTTAAGACCACAAAAGTATTTGTGGTCTTATTTCAAATTAGTACGGTCCAATCATAGCCAACATTAAGACGTCAAAATGCCGCAGTATGCGTTCAAAAACTGTGTAAATAACCACCGTAACACCAAGGTTTTGGAAGGAATATCTTTTTTTCTGTAATTTAATATCATTATGTACTTTTAAATAATATTTAAACATAATTAAAGTGTAAATATAATTAAATCAGCGAATATTATAATTGTTTGGCCAATGTTTGCTACAACGCACCAACTATTGTATCATGTTCTTGAACAGGGACCGCTAGTTCTGCAATAGAATAAGCACGACATTGTACACAAAATGCTTTTAACCGTATTGCTTAGAGTTTAAGTTTCATTTTAGAATGAATATTTTTATACTGATGACTTTTTATTTTGGAGCGACATTTAAAATGTTTTGCTTCAAATCTTTCTCCGATGAAAGGGCTTAAATAAATATACTTTACAATGAAAATTAAACGTTATGTTTAAGTGTTAAGGTTTATAATCATCTGAAGTTGTTAATAATATTGAACTTTTTTCTAAGATGTTATGTAGATGTTTACGTGTGTGCAAGCGTGGCCACTTGAGCGACTTAGTTTTGTTCCTGATGCTTAATCTAGTACTATTATTGATCGAAGTTAAATACCTATAAATTTCGTTTTATACTTATTTTTTAAAACAATTTAATCTGATACATTAAAAAGCTTGTTTTATTTTATAAAGTATACTACAAAACCCTATTATCATATTTGTCGATAGAGGCAGCCCTGGCAATTCACAATATCCACGCGGCGGCGGCGCGGCGCGCATCTACAAAGCAAAACTCACTTTACGTTTGTAAAGTTAGGGTACATTTTCGTTCGCAGCGTCTGTTGACTTGAAAGTGTAGGCTATTATAGCGGTAGGCATTGAACATTTTGTATGGAGTGTAGTATCTGGTCTGTGGTTAGGTTAAGTTAAGGCGGGGTTACCCCGATAAACGTCGTCAACAATAGCGTTTTACTCGTACATGGAACGGATTTAAATTTTGAAAAAAATGTATTACATAGTTGACTCTTCGATCATGATAATATGTCGGGCATGCGATACACGATTACTTACACTTCACTGCATCCAATTAAATCGCAAAGACATGTCCAAATGATGGCTAAATAATCATTTTACTTGAGTTATATTAGGCTTTGAAAAATAAAACTTATATCATAATAAAGGTCGTAAAAAATGTGTATTATCTCGGGTCACATAATGTATAATTTCTTTATCATTTTTCTCCAAGAGAGAAAAAACAGTCAAAATTTAGGCATTATATCGCTCGCGCGGCAGGGCCCCCGGTGAGGTCGTGCGTACATAAAAACAAAGTAGGGTAACCTCGCCTTAAGTAAGTTAAGTCTCACGTTAAAGGGGGCAAAACTATTTGCACACAGGCAGGTACTATGACTGTTACTGAGTAATTCCGGCTGGCAAATCCCAATATCAATTATTCAAAAGTGCCTGTTACTGGCCTACTTGAAATAAATATTTTTGACTTTGACTTTGAATTAGGCCGACCCGGAGATAGAACTTAAAACTTCACCTTGGATATTTTTCTATCATTTTGTAGATGTTTCTCCTCGAGTAACGAGTAGTCGAGTGAGAATAAATAAATAAATTGTCAGCAGTCACAATTGAAACTTACACCAACGAAGCAACAACATAAAATACTTAATTTACTTAACATTCAGCTAACTTTCGCCTAGACAAAGTTCTAAGTTCTAATTCTCTCCGCAAGGCTGGTGTCACACGAAATTAGCATGACATTACTATCGTGGCCTAATTCTAAACGAAGTTGAAGTGGCATTAGTTAAATGTGTGGCTAGCCTAACTGAAAGTCGTGGGGAGTATTAAGTGCTAGACCTCAAAATATGGGGAACGTACTTTATAGTTTGTAGTACTTTGTAGTGTATGGTACTGTACTGAAAAATGTACCGTAAAATGTTAGTGTACTGTCACGAAAACCAATTTGTATACACACAGAAACGATTAAAAGTGATTAGACAAAAAAATTTAACGTACTACATTGATTACCGTTTGATGTTTTCACGAATATAGTGTTTTGGAAGTCATGTTATTACGAAATAGGTCTTACCTCAAAGTTAAAAATGTTATTTCACGAGAAAATCGTTTCTGAATTTTGATACCTTAAGAAGCCGAGAGTTGGTAATAGTTCTCTCCGTCATAGCAATCAGTTAAGGATCTGAGAATCTTCCAGTTCTGAAATATTGGAGTTCAACCACTTGTTAAAAAGTTTTTTTTTATTTATTTCCGCATGCAGCCTTTTTGCGTACAACAGCAAAATAATCAGGCACCATACCATACAACCATAACCTAACTGACCTACGACCTACCAAAAATCACACTAATTTAATAATCTTCCTTTGACCGATCTTGAATAGAGTTGCTAGTAAAACTTCCATGAAAATAATTATTAGTTTGACGACAGCGAGCCAGTACCACAGCCAATACTACTAAACCAAAACAGCTCTATTTTCTTAACAACACTATTAAAACCTCTTTTAATAAACCCGTATACCATCGTATAATAAGGTGCAAAATAACAATAAAAAGAGAAAATCTCACTATAGTGTTGAGGTCGTAAAAAAGTAGAAATAAAATGTGTAAGGACCCGCAATTTACCTAGTATAACGCGGGACATATTAATTTTATGACGGGCAATAACAGAAGCTTTTATGTGCTATAATATGATCTACACAGTTTTATTGACAACCTTTGTGGTTATCTAGGGCACGAGGTTGTGTTATGGTAGAATTTTGACGAATCTTGAAATCGACGGCAAACCGCAGCAACGGAGCTGCTAAACCGCAACGACGAACGCAGCGATCACTCAACATTAAATAGTATAATATGCAATTGAAAGAAAAAAACAACTAAATCAACCTGTATCGGTTGATACAGGTTTCATTTCAGCCAAAAGACGTCCACTGCTGGACATAGGCCTCCCTACAGGTACAGGATACAGGTTTAGTACTCAATAAACCTGTATCAACCGATACAGGTTGATTTAGTTGTATTTTTCTATAATCAATTCAAAGTTGTGTTGAATATGCCATCAGTAAACGGACTGAACCTTTGATAGCTCAAAATATCTCCAAAACGTGACGCTTAATTACATTTTGTCTCATACAAAATTTGTTTAAATTGATACCAGCCATCGATTAATACCTATTGGTTTTAGGAATGGCGATAACTTTGAAAAAAAATGGCGGAAGCTAGCTTCATACGCCATTGATAATAATCTTCTGAACAAATGATTAGATTTCGACAATTCTTTGCACGACTGCTACATGCTATATTTAAATGATTCCCATGGATTAATTTCCATACATAACGGGAGTGAATCTGCGAGCATAAGCTAGTAAGTGCCAATAATTTGGAAAAAACGGTCCAAAATTTTCTGACGGAAAACTGATTTCAGCATGTCATAGACTACTGTTAAACCAGGAGATCATGTTGCCATCTATTGAGAGAATGTAGGATTGTCTCGTGTCGTCTGTTATTTCATCTTCAAAGACATTAATGTCTTTTGAAATTGAATCTTGAGATCTCTGCTTGTTAGCAGATATTATCTAAGTTCTTACTTTACATGGCCGATTTCTTGTGTATGAAGTTATTCACTATGTTACTACGTAGCAGGTGAATAAAGTACAGTTGCGAAGTAAGCGCAATACTACACTAGAGGATTACCACGGAAAGAAGTCCACATTTTAAATTAGGTAAGGTATTTTTAAGGAAATTTATTTCAAGCCGTTGAATTTTTTTCAAGCAATTGATTTCGTTTGTATGTAGTAAACGTATTACAGCTTGAATAAAACATCTGTTAATATTTAGGAGCTGAGTAAATTGTAGACAAAAGAAACTTCAATCCAAACGACATCTATGGGAGTTTTCAATCTATTTAGAAAATGACATCTTCAAGAACTCATGGAGTTTTTAACCGACTTCCAAAAGAAGAAAAACTTTTTTACAAAAAATAAAACCGACTTCGACAAAAAAAACACTCAAAAGTGAAAAATAAACTTGAGAAGAAAAATCAGTTTCTGAAGTCGGTGACTTTTGTTTCTTTGATTTCATTTTTTTGTCACCAACTTCAGAAACTGATTTTTCTTCTCAAGTTTATTTTTCACTTTTGAGTGTTTTTTTTGTCGAAGTCGGTTTTATTTTTTGTAAAAAAGTTTTTATTTTTCACTTTTTAGTGTTTCACATGTGCTTACCCCTTCACAACGTACCGGCGTGATGTTATGTTAGGAACTGGTGTAAACAATAGACAGACAATATGAGATTTCAGCAATCCCAGTCCATTTGCTATCATATATTGAGGAGTTCCGTTGCCTATCTCCGAAGTTTTTCATCAGATCTTCACAAAATTGTTTTTATAACCTTTGTAGTGAGTACAGGCGTGATATTATGTTGTGTGATGGCGTAAACAATGCTTAGATATGCTATAGCAACAATCGCGGTTAATCTGCTGTTATTTATTGAAGAGTTCCCCCGATTTCTACAAGATCCCATCATCAGATATTGAAATGGTGACAATGGGACCACACGGGAAGCACCAGCTTTCAAATGAAAAAAGAATCATGAAAATCAGTTCACCCAGTCGCAAGTTATGAGCGAACAAACATAAAAAAAAAAAACTTTTTAACCGACTTCCAAAAAAAGGAGGAGGTTATCAATTCGACTGTATTTTTTTTTTTTTTTTTTTTTTTTTTTTTTTTTTTTTTTTTTTTATGTTTGTTCGCGCATAACTTGCGACTGGGTGAACTGATTTTCATGATTCTTTTTTCATTTGAAAGCTGGTGCTTCCCGTGTGGTCCCATTGTCACCATTTCAATATCTGATGATGGGATCTTGTAGAAATCGGGGGAACTCTTCAATAAATAACAGCAGATTAACCGCGATTGTTGCTATAGCATATCTAAGCATTGTTTAGGCCATCACACAACATAATATCACGCCTGTACTCACTACAAAGGTTATAAAAAACTATTTTGTGAAGATCTGATGAAGAACTTCGGAGATAGGCAACGGAACTCCTCAATAAATGATAGCAAATGGACTGGGATTGCTGAAATCTCATATTGTCTGTCTATTGTTTACACCAGTTCCTAACATAACATCACGCCGGTTCGTTGTGAAGGGGTAAGCACATGTGAAACACTAAAAAGTGAAAAATAAAAACTTTTTTACAAAAAATAAAACCGACTTCGACAAAAAAAAACACTCAAAAGTGAAAAATAAACTTGAGAAGAAAAATCAGTTTCTGAAGTCGGTGACAAAAAAATGAAATCAAAGAAACAAAAGTCACCGACTTCAGAAACTGATTTTTCTTCTCAAGTTTATTTTTCACTTTTGAGTGTTTTTTTTTGTCGAAGTCGGTTTTTTTACAAAAATAAAACCGACTTCGACAAAAAAAACACTCAAAAGTGAAAAATAAACTTAAGAAGAAAAATCAGTTTCTGAAGTCGGTGACTTTTGTTTCTTTGATTTCATTTTTTTGTCACCGACTTCAGAAACTGATTTTTCTTCTCAAGTTTATTTTTCACTTTTGAGTGTTTTTTTTGTCGAAGTCGGTTTTATTTTTTGTAAAAAAGTTTTTATTTTTCACTTTTTAGTGTTTCACATGTGCTTACCTCTTCACAACGTACCGGCGTGATGTTATGTTAGGACTGGTGTAAACAATAGACAGACAATATGAGATTTCAGCAATCCCAGTCCATTTGCTATCATTTATTGAGGAGTTCCGTTGCCTATCTCCGAAGTTCTTCATCAGATTTTCACAAAATAGTTTTTATAAACTTTGTAGTGAGTACAGGCGTGATATTATATTGTTGTGTGATGGCGTAAACAATGCTTAGATATGCTATAGCAACAATCGCGGTTAATCTGCTGTTATTTATTGAAGAGTTCCCCCGATTTCTACAAGATCCCATCATCAGATATTGAAATGGTGACAATGGGACCACACGGGAAGCACCAGCTTTCAAATGAAAAAAGAATCATGAAAATCAGTTCACCCAGTCGCAAGTTATGAGCGAACAAACATAAAAAAAAAAAAAAAAAAAAAAAAAAAAAAAAAAATACAGTCGAATTGATAACCTCCTCCTTTTTTTGGAAGTCGGTTAAAAATAAAAATAAAAAATACAGTCGAATTGATAACCTCCTCCTTTTTTTGGAAGTCGGTTAAAAACGGACACGTTATCAATTGATTATGTTTTGTGCATGTTCAGCGATTATTCCGCGGTGGTCCCATTTTCATATTGATTTAGATCAGTCTGATGCTGACTTTTGGACATATTCAATTAAACTCTTTGCTTGGGAATGCTGCAATCACTTGAATATTTCAACAGTTAGGTATGTTAAGTTTCATTTTCTGTTCCAAGTCATATTTTTTCCATAAGAGTCATCCAAAATACTTCCCTGACACACTCGACAACTTCCCTCCACTATCGCTTTTAAACAGACGTAAAAACTTCTTCCTGCCGATAGGAGCTTACTGCCACCCTGCAAACTTTATCACTCTATGGCCCATAAACCGGGGCCTATATAATTTATAACTATATTAGAATTACACACGCGTTCAGAACAACCGTGTCAAGTTTTGGATTTAGGGCGGAAAGATTCAATATGTTTTGGTCTTGAAAAGTTACTTTTTTCTCTACACTATTGGGAGTTTCGGAAGGAAACTTATACTATCACTTACGTGATACAGACATAATCTCACATATTTTTAACATGGGGGAAGGCAGAAACCAGAGAACGCCACCTGCTACGATCGTTTTTAGGGTTCCGTAGTCAACTAGGAACCCTTATAGTTTCGCCATGTCCGTCCGTCCTCGCTTAATCTCTGTGACCGTTAGCACTAGAAAGCCGAAATTTGGTACCAATATGTGTATCAATCACGCCGACAAAGTGGTAAAATAAAAATTGGAAAACAATGTTTTATTAGGGTAGCCCCCTTAAATGTAAAGTAGGAAGTGATTTTTTTTTTAATTTCAACCCTAACGTGTGATATACTGTTGGAAAGGTATTTAAAAATTAATAGGGGTTTACTGAAATAATTTTTTGATAATGTCAATTATTTCGGAAATAATCGCTCCAAAAGTAAAAAACAATGTGTGTCCTCTAACTTTTGAACCATAAGTTTAGAAAATATGAAAAAAATCTGAAAAGTAGAATTTTATAAGTACTTTCTAGGAAAATCATTTTGAACTTGGATGGAAACAACAGATGGAAACAGCAGTTAACCAATATAATTTGGTCCCTGAATCGTATCAGCGCCTATACAATCCAGAGGTCAAGTTTCATTGGCCCGTAGAAGAAATTGTATAAATTATAGCATACCGTTTTGGTACGGAACCCTTCATGTGCGAGTCCGACTCGCACTTGGCCAGTTTTTTTTTTTGAATGGTGGGAAATCGTCAAATTACTTCTCCCGTTCTGGGCCGAGCGGAAGGGAGTATCAGATTATATATGAATACTGACTAAAACCACCCATGTTGCTTCTTAGCCTTTTGTGTTATTCTCTTTCGAACAACCTGCAACTCCGGCGTCGGCCTTGGCGGCCTCTGCAATGTTGCTGACATCTCTTTGGCCCCGACACCCGCGGTGTCTTCCTTGGAGACTGGGACGAGAGGTTCTCTCCCTTTTACGTTCCGCTGCCTCCTTCGGTAGCATGACTGCATCGCAGAAAGAGGCGACGGCGACCTGCTACGATTCTTAGATACCTACTCTTTTTGCCTCGTCCACGTTTAATACATCTGGTCATACGTGGATATCTTCGGTGATTATCCATGAATATGAGCTTCCAATATTTTGAGGCTATTGCAAGTGCTATGATCACGGGATGACTGACGGTATACATCCCGTAAGTGCCAGTAAAGGTTTATAAGTTACTAGCGGACGTCTCGCGGTTTCACCCGCGTAGTTCCCGTTCCCGTGGGAATACAGAGATAAAAAGTAGCCTATGTCACCCGGGATGAATGTAGCTTTCTAATGGTAAAAGAATTGTTTAAATTGGTTCAGTAGATCCCGAGATTACCCCTTACAATTTAACAAATATACAAACACACAAACACACAAACTTTACTTCTTTATAGTATAGAAGAAGAAGATAGAAGAAGATAAATAAACAGTGAAAGCTTAAGTCAGTCTTCAGGGAAGTTCACAGTTAAGTAACAACAGCTAGAACAACCGCATGAGTCGATTGAAACTTAGACTACGTTTCCAGAAGTCGGTCTGTGTATGGGTGATAGTTCATTACATTACGACCCTATCAGAATGCAAGGCACGGCCTTGGAAACGCATACATGAAAGGATATTGGAACAGTGACCCAGATTTATTGACCCCCACTTTCGTGTCATTGATCAGGGGTTAGACAACAGGGGTTAAAACAGGCACTCTATTTTTACCCACGACGGAACGGAGACGGTATATGCGTTTGGGGTGAGAGGTAGTTTGTTTGTGTGTTTGTGCAAATACATGTTGCCATTTTTCTCCAAAACTACTAGTCCGATTTTGATGCTGTTTTCAGTTATGGGTTCGGGTTTCATTGGTGCATGTTCTTAGATAGGTGTTACGGTGACAACTCACCAGGGGGCACTGCAGCAAATATTTTTTGTGCAAATCAAAGTTGCCATTTTTCTCCAAAACTACAAGTCCGATTTTAATTCAGTTTTCAGTTATGGGTTTAGGTTTGATTGGTGCATGTTCTTAGATAAAAAAATAAAAAGTTTAAAAAAAGTTGAAATAAAAAGCAAAATTAAAATTTATATTAAACATTAAAAGTTGTGTAATACAGCCACGCATTCTGTGTATCAAACTAAGTAACTTGACGTAATAATATTACTGAGATTCAATTTTAGTTTTTTAGGGTGCGTTTTGGCTACGCTACGATTTTTTTTACACCCAATATATTATGATCACCACTGCTGACAAAACTACGAAGAAAGCATACCAGCATGTCCTGTAACTAAAAATTCGAGGGCATGTAGCATCCATCAGCCCACATTGCAACTCGTAGGTGTATAAACCTAATAATGATAATTGAATTAAGCTATAAAGAGGAGGCTTGTGTCCCAGCAGTAAAGCTTAAAGACTAGTTAATACTACACTGGACACATTGTTTACAAAAACAGACAAGCAGTCTGATCAAGTAGTATCGTATTATCGAGTACTAACTGAATTGTACGGTCAGATAGGCAGTCGCTTTGTTTAAAATACTGGTTCATTCAGTTGCATCAGCAGGGCTATTGCGTATCTTTTTAAATGTCAGGTTCCGTATGGTGTTGGACGCAAAGAATAGCACCATCCCATATCTTCCCGTGGGTGTCGTAAGAGGCGACTAAGGGATGTACCAGAGAATGGGCAGCAGCGTTCTCTGTGCTTTTTGTATCGACCGTACTGCGATCGCCAACCCGCCTGCCAAGCGTGGCGATTATGGCAAACCCCCCCTAAGCAAAAATTACACTTAGGGGAGGCCTATGTCCAGCAGTGGACGTCTTTCGGCTGAAATGATGATGATGAAATGTCAGTGACTATCATAGTGTCCATCAATTAACTGTCAATTGGTTAGTTTAGTATACCAAACCATAACGATTTGACAGTTAATCGATGGACACTATGATAGCCATTAAAAAAGATACGCAATAGCCCTACTGGTTAGACTGGAAGCAGACCCCAACATAGTTCATGAGTGACGTAGAGATCTATGCTTTGGAATCCATTTAAAAGTTTTTAACCGACTTCTAAACAGTCGTGTAAAAAGATGGAGGTTCTCAATTCGGATGTTTTTTTTATGTTTGTTCGGGCATAACTCCGTTCGATTGCTAACCGATTTAAAAAAAACTTTTTTTGCTGGAAAGGGTATACTTTCCAAATGGTCCCATAATTTTTTTTATCGAAATCGGCCAAGCGATTTTTAAAAATCAAAAAACTCAAAAAAAAACTACATTTTCTACATTAACGATCTTTTCGTCTCCGTTGTTTACGAACCGACCACTAAAACGTGAAAAATAAAAACTTTTTAACAAAAAAGAAAACCGACTTCAACAAAAAATAAAACATAAAAAAGTTGTATTATTTTTTGTTGAAGTCGGTTTTCTTTTTTGTTAAAAAGTTTTTATTTTTTATTGTATTGATTTAAGTTTTTATTGTGCCTCGTGACTGTCCTGTGACTAGCTTTTTTTGACATTCATATCATAAGCACCTGTAATTTTTCTAATTGAAATAAATGCTTTAAGCTTGAGTTGGGAAAAACCTAGACAGAATTGATGACACATGATACATTGACTGTAATAATACTAAGTCCACTACTATTACAGAACCCGCACAAATATTATCATAAACGGATTTGAATCGGGGTCAGAGCTTATTAGAACGTCAATCATGTACGCCCGGCACTCGAGTACATAGCGTATCTCGGAATTATTGCAAGTATGTACACTGGAGGCGTTGAAGCGGGCGTGAGCTCGAATTATTGGAAACCACTATTGCTTGTGAGTGTATATATATTAACTAGCTTTTGCCAGCGGCTTCGCCCGCGTGAATATGACGATTTTCCATACAAACTTTCATCCCCTATTTAAATCCCTTAGGGGTTGAATTTCGAAAAATCCTTCCTTATTCCTTGTCTACACTATAAAGGGAACCTCTGTGCAAAATTTCAGCTTTCTAGGTCTAAGAGTTTGGGCTGGGCGTTGATGAGTCAGTCAGTCAGTCAGTCAGTCAGTCAGGACTTCTCTTTTTATTTATATAAATATAGATATAGATAAGATAGATAGATGGGATGGTTTCACGGAATATGTAATTTGTTAGTATAGGGAGATTAATCTTCCTATAACTGCCTCCGTAGTCGAGTGGTTTAGGCGTTTGCCTTGTAACCCGGTGGTCGTGGGTTCGATTCCCACGGGAAGCATACTTTGTAAAGTTGTTTCCAGTTTGGTTAGGACATTGCAGGCTTGAATCACCTGATTGTCTGATGAAAAGTCCTTCCGTGCTTTGGAAGGCACGTATAAGCCGGTGGTCCCGGCCGCCAAATGGCGGTCCTCAAACCTTGTCAGAGGCCCTTGCGGCGGTTTAGAAACTGTGACACTAGGGTGTTTAGGGTCGTTAGACCTTACTACCCACACGAAAAGGAAGAAATTTTCCTATAGTAACCGGCAAGACAGAGAAGCTCGTGGTTTAATAATAACTGCCACTCGGGTCGATCTTTAGGTTAAGCCGCACATACCGAGTTTCCTACGTGCTTCGAAAAGCACGCTCAGCTGTTGGTCCCGGCTGCTATATATAGATCTTTGGCAGTCGTTACAGGTAGTCAGTGACCTGAAACTCTGACAACCGTCTTCCCAAAGGGTATCGTATTACCCAGTGTTAACTGGGTTGTGGAGGTCAGATAGGCAGTCGCTCCATGTAAAATACTGGTACTCAGCTGCATCCAGTTAAGCTGGAAGCCAACCCCAACATAGTTGGGAAAAGGCTCGGCTGATGATGACTAACAGACAAGACACTGAGACTGACTGAGAGGGTAAAGAAAAAAGCAAAAAAAGAAAACTACGCACTAGAAATACATCTGATCTTATTTTAATCCAATTTTTAATACCATTACCATTATTATATTTATTATTTATTTTTATTTATTTTTTTACCATTTTTAATGTAATATGTACCACTATTGTATATGAAGTTTTGTAGAGAATGCCGTGTGGCATTAAGTCCGCGTACATACGCGGACTTAATGCCACACGACGACAGTCAACATTGTGATAGATTTTTTTTGATAAATTGTAAACAAACTACAATAAATTTAAAGTCGAAATAAGTAATAGCCCTCCACAGACTGATAGGGTGAAATCAGTATACTCATACTAAGATGACCAGTACAAGAAATTATTTCAGGAACGTTATGGGAGTCCAATAAATTTAATTTATTTCCTCATTCGCAATGTATTTTAGTGTTACTGTAGCAATGCGTGAAGTGAACAGCTGACTCCACGCGTCGTTCGTTCTAAATAGCAACATCCATAAATTGTTGGTTTTATTTTAATCGTATTATTTACATAACGGAGTGATGCGTCCAGAAAATGTAATTTTACATTATAACAAAGGAAAGTAACTGAAAAACTTTTAAACAAACGGACCTGTCTAAAAAAATGGAATAGTAAAGTTAGACAACTACCCCTAGTAAAGACCCATGGTCCAACTAATAGGACAGAGCAGTTGGACCACTGCCCCGCACTCAGTTCTGTGTACATCATCATCATTCTCCTTTCCTTATCTCAATTTATTTGTGGTCGGCGCAACATGTCTTCTTCTCCCATACTTCTCTATTTCTCGTCATCTCAGCAGTCACCTCCTTTCTAGCCATATCATTCTTCACACAGTCCATCCATCGTTTCTTTGAATAGCTCTGTTTACAAACAAGAACTAATAATAATTTTCAAACGTTTTATTTTCTATAAGAAGTCATTCAATCCCCTGCTCATCATTAATCCCCACATTCCAACACTCTTATAACCCCACAAAAAAACTCTCACTAGCCTACAAAACAAAACCCATAATATTTTATTCCAAATCTCACAGACGGTTTTAAAGAACACTTGTCGGGTAATCCGGCTGACAACCGGCAGTACAGTAGTGGGGATTAACCGTCTTTCCGACACGGTTCCGACACGTTACTCGGACGGCCCGGATTAGTTACTGTGGGGATTCTTCATTCGCGTTTGGTACTTTTATTACGGGCGCTGACTTGAACAAAATCTTGGACAGGAATGGCCTATGGCAGGGGAGTGGCAGAAGGTTCAGTTTGATTGGTACACATGGTAACCAATCAACCTACAGTATCAGTTTATACGGATCACTTATTTTATTTAAAATCTAAAGAAAGCGAGGTCATGATTTTTTTTTAAAATTTGTCCCACACTAGGTATTTCTCCTGTATCGTGGGTGCGTTTACAAACATTTGAACTCACATACACAAATACCCAGACCCGAAACAACTATCAGTCCGTAGGTCATACAAAAATTATTTGCTGCCCATACGCTCAATCACTGGGCCAGGTTATGCTGGACACGTATAGCTTGATGTATCGCCGTGTGTACAGTAATTACATTGGTATCTCATGGGATCAAGGTCCTGTAAATCTTGTTCTACTTTTATTTTATAGAAAATTGTTAACAAAATCCAATTCAAAAAGATAAGTAATATTTTTCAATAATTTCACGCGACCAAAGGTTGTGGGCAACAGCCATTCTTTAACAATTTTTTCAAAATTTTATACGAAAAAAACATTTTTTTTAAATACGTCATCACTGAAAACCAATTCAATATCACTTTTCACCTACTGTTTTACCTCCATTTCAACCTTGACCCCTTCCACATAACACTACGAACTACCAAAGCAGAATTTCGGACCTCAAACCATAAGCAACCGCATAAATCTTAGTTACGTGACCTCTCGCAGCCTCCCGGAGGTTTCTCGGAGGTAGCGGAGGCAATTACACTGTGTAGCAGTCCCGGAGGAGTGAGATATGAGAGTTTGAGACTAACTTGTACGGAGCGTTACACGTTTGTAAGGTGTAACGGTGTGATGCTGTTTTTTTTGGTCGGAAGTGTAATAATTATTTATGTTTGTGTTCGATGAAATGGTAACTTTATTTATTTATTCACTAGTTGATGCCTGCGGCTTCGTCCGCATTACATCATCAGCCTATAATGTTCCCACTGCAGGGACTCAGGCCTCCCCTCTTGGAGAGGGATGGGCTATATCCACCACGCGGGCCCAGTGCGGGTTGGTAGACGTCACAAACTGTCTTTTTCTTGGTTCCGGTACCCGCCGGTTTCCCCGACGGGGCTGCGGGTTGTTCAAAAGAGATACCGTGACCTCGGCACAAGGGCTAAGAAGGAACATGGGTGGTTTTTAGCCAGTAGAAGTCTGACACTCCCTTCCGCTCTACCCAGAGCGGGAGGTGTTATTTGATGATAACCCAATCCGCAAAAAAAAAGACACGCCGGTTTCCTCACGATGATTAATTCCTTTACCGTTTTGAGAGCAGTGATGCTGAAATAAATTACACAAAGTAATGCGCCTGTCTGGGTTCGAATCCACGTCTTACTGTTCGTAAGTCGGCCGCTACCACTGGGCCACCGCTACTCTTTACGCTTTGGACGTTTGTAAAGAATAAACTAATGTCCACACATGCGAAGTCAGAACGGGCCGCCATTTTAACATATTTTTGAACTAAATAATCTGTAACTCATTTTATACTTCCATCATACAATTACGAACGAGCACAGCGAGCGGTTCTTAAAGTGATGCTCCTTAAACCTAGAGACTACCCCACTGATCAATTATATTCTGAGGCCGAAGTTCTCACAGTGAGACAACTGTATGTTCTTCGTTCAGTCCTGCGGAGACACTCCAACCTTCCCTTAGACAAACATCTGCTATTAAGACGCCATGGTTTCCCTATATGTAAAGCAAACCCCTGTCGTTTTGCTTTTACAAGTCGACAATTCTTTACTCAAAGTTCGCGTATTTATAATAAAATAAATAAAACCATCCCGTTGTATAGATATAACTTATATGACATTAAAAATAAATTAATAAAATGGCTGTTGACCTTATCTTATGACGAAACAGAAAATATTTTAACAATAGAATCTTAACTACCTTAAACTAACTTAACTTAACTTTACCTTGAAAGAAACTTAAATCAAACGCTCACATTTCACATACACACCCACACACACACACACACACACACATACTACACACACACACACACACACACACATTACACTCATATACACAGCCCACACATGCACAATCATTCAATCTATTTGCTGTGTTACTTTTAAAAGCTATACTGTAAAAAGACAGAAAAGTCACGGTTGTATTATATAAATAGATGCCGCAAAATCTCCGACTCCTAAGATACAGGTCTGCGTACCTAGTTTAGGAGCCCGGAATAATGACCTTATTCTTAAGCTTGGTAGTACAACCCACTGTTTCAACATTCTATGTACTTTGCTGTTGTTTTATGTACTAATAAACTATTATTATTATTATTATTATTATAATACACAGGTTACAGATATAATTTAATAAATTCTACAATGTACCGTATGTATGTGACCGGTTTTAACCGGTTCTCGTATGAAAAATATCCATTATACTGATTATCTCATCTGGCGATTCCATCTGATCGGATATGCATGCGAATTGCAGTGAATTATGCAGAAGTGCAATGACGGATGAATTTTCGATGTTTAATTTATTATTTTCAATTTGAGAGTAAGATTTTGTTGCATGTAGGTCACATAATTATACTCAAATTAACGCTATAAAATTCAAAAGCTTTTATATTGTAGGCAATCTTCTTTCTTTATCGTGTGGTATGGTATCATCGCAGATGGCGTTCTGTGTTTTCTGGGTATCACATGCCATGGGGTGAAATGGCTAGAAATCATCATCATCATCATCATTTCAACCAAACTGGGGATTTCTCATTTCCCCAGTTGTCGCCACATTGACCGGTCCCGTGCGTCTCTCATCCAGCGAGTCCCCACAACCTTCACCAGGTCGTCAGTCCACCTAGTGGGAGGCCTTCCAACGCAACGTCTTCCGGTTCGCGGTCACAATTCCAGAACTTTCAAGGCTAGAAATGAATGGACTCAATTTGTACTTTTACTGATAGTTAGTAGTTATCCTATGACAAGAAATAATTTTGAAAATTCGGAGAAAAACTAGCAATTTTACCTAAACGATCTCATCACACACGCGATTGATAGCAGGCACATTTTAATACCATGACAAGCTCAATTCAGAAACCAAATAGCGAAAAACTGCCAAACAAAAGCGTGCAATTTTTTAATCTGAGTTGCACAAAAACTTTTTGATCGAGTCTCATTCATCGAGCTGGCATCAAAATAACTTTCGTTTCCGTTAGTGCACATACCGTATACCCTGGGGAAGCTCTCGGTGTTTTTAAATACATGCTGTATATTTGTATGGTAACCAAGCCAGCTGGTCACCGTGGGGAATAGTGACCACTAGGGTTTTAACGAATACAATTTGCAACTAAGAAACAACAAACAATACGATTGTACAGCTACAGCTAAAACACACGGGTTGTTCGAAAGAGATACCGCGACCCCGGACACAAAGGGCTAAGAAGGAACATGGGTGGTTTTTACCCGACTACGGCAAAGCCAAAGGAGGGTTATGATTTTTTACCCGACTACGGCAAAGCCAAAGGAGGGTTATGATTTTTTACCCGACTACGGCAAAGCCAAAGGAGGGTTATGATTTTTTACCCGACTACGGCAAAGCCAAAGGAGGGTTATGATTTTTTACCCGACTGGACTGGGTGGAATGTTACAGAGACCTCATTGTGGCGGAATTTGACTTTTCCCCACCAAGTGGAGGGAAATGCAGAGCAGCCATAATGTCAGCATACATTCCAAGTGAGACCAACTACAAGCCGCCAACACCAGAACTGGAACGGGCGATAAATAAGTATGGAGGTAAGAATATTCCGATTATTGTGGGGTGCGACGCCAACTCACATCATGTGGCTTGGGGTAGCACAGACTGCAACAAAAAAGGTGACTTGCTACTAGACTTTATTATAAGCAGTAATTTAGAAATAATAAATGTAGGTAACATACCCACTTTTATAACCAGGTCAAGAGCTGAGGTGCTGGATATTACGATGGCATCCAGCAGCATAAGCAAACACATAAAAGACTGGAGAGTTGATGAGGAGGATTCGTACTCGGATCACCGTAGGATCATCTTCAGTCTGGACTGTGAGATGGAGAAAGTAATGATCAGAAATGCAAAGAAAGCCTCCTGGGAGATTTTTGACTCAAAAATAAAGACATGGTCTCCTAGCCAAAAACAAAGCTACGACACAGCAGAGGAACTCGAAAAGGAAGCCAAGCGTCTAGAGGAGGCATTAACAGAAGCCTACCACTGCGCATGCCCTCTTAAGGAACTAAAACTAGGTAAAGGCCAACCATGGTGGAACAAAACACTAAGGAAGGTCAGAAAAAGCACGCGTCGAGCTCTTAGAACTGCCCTCAGAAAAGGGGGCGATGAGAACTGGGACAAATATAGTGAATTAAGGAACAAACTAGGACAAATGTGCAGGAAAGAAAGCAGATCAGGGTGGAACGCCTACTGTGAAAATATCAGTAGACACACTGATACCGCGCGAATAGTCAAGGTGCTGTCGAAAGACAAAGCATGCAAACTAGGAAGCCTAAAGATAGGGGAAGAGATCATATCCGACCCAAAAAAGATACTGAACGAAATGATGAGAAGTCACTTCCCTGGATGTGAAACTTATCAAGAGGAAACAATGATGACCGAAAACCGAGGCGAAGTGACACAAGCTGAGGTCGAGGAAATCATTACAGAAGACCAAATAGATTGGAGTATATCATCCTTCCAACCATACAAAGCACCTGGCCCGGACGGTGTACTCCCGAAGATATTACAGCAGGCATACAAGTATATTAACAAAGATCTACTAGCTCTATTCAGAAGTAGTGTGGCCACAGGCTATATACCTGAAAATTGGAGAAAAGTTAGAGTAGTCTTCATCCCCAAGCCTGGGAGGACGACGTACCAGGAAGCAAAATCTTTTAGGTGCATCAGTCTCTCATCTTTTGTGCTGAAAACCCTAGAGAAAATAATAGACAGACACATTAGAAACAAAGTGGAAAAAAGTGACACACCGCTACAGAGAAATCAACATGCATACATGGAGGGCAAGTCCACGGAGACAGCTCTCCATAACATAGCGGTAAGAATCGAAAGAGCGTTAGAAAACAAAGAATTTGCATTGGGCTGCTTTTTCGACGTGGAGGGAGCTTTTGACAAAGCCAACTCCACAGCGATCAAGGCCGCTTTACAAAGGGAAGGCATAGCAAGCTACATGTCAAGATGGATAGAAAACGTACTAAGACACAGAGCAATTCAGGCCGAATTAGGTAACAATACCATCACAGTGAGAGCGATGAGAGGCTTTCCCCAGGGAGGCTGCATCTCGCCGCTCCTATGGTGTTTGCTACTTGACGATTTGCTTAAGAAGCTAAACGAGATGCACATATATTTACAAGCATACTCGGACGATGGAGTGCTATTAATTACTGGAAAAGTACTTAGCACCATAAGTGACGTAATGAAGAAAGGAATTAGGGCTACCCTCGAATGGTGTAGGGAAAGGTTCTTCGTTTTAGTGGGGTTGAGGTTCAGTCCGAACCTCAACCCCACTAAAACGAAGCTAGTCCTTTTTACAAAAAGAAAGAAATACAAGGAGTTATCACCAATACACATAGACGGTGAACGGATAGAAGTAACTAAGGAAATAAAATACTTAGGAGTGATCTTAGACAAAACCATGTCATACAAGACGCATATAAAAGAAACATGTGAGAAAGCAAAAATTGCATTACTACAATGCAGAAGAGCTATAGGTAGAACCTGGGGAATGAAACCGGCCATAGTAGCCTGGATATATAATGCCATCATCATACCCAGAGTTATACACGGAGCAATAGTATGGTGGCACAGAACACAAATCAAGACTAACAGCACAGAGCTAGCAAAAGTTCAAAGAATGGCCGGGTTAATGATCTCTGGGGCAATGAGGACGACTCCCTCAGCGGCCCTGGATGTCATACTAGGAATGATACCGCTTAGTCTACAAGTAAAGAAAAGAGCCTTGGAGCAGTGGTTCAAACTGAAAAGCTTGAACCTCTGGAAAGGCAATTTTATGGACAAAGGTCACTCGGAGATAGCAAACCTGTACGAAGACAATCTATCAATGATTATGGCCAACAATGACTTAATCAAAAAAGAGAAGATCTTCGACAAAAAGTATAGAATACATATAGGCATAAGAGAAGAATGGACAATTGAGAGTGATCCCTCTATGGCGGTCTGCTATACAGACGGATCAAGGAAAGAGTCAACCAAGCTATCCGGCTCTGGGATACACATACCAAGACTGGAGATAAATAGATCATTCTCACTAGGAACAGGCGCTAGTGTGTTCCAGACAGAAATACATGCCATTATGGAATGTACCAGAATAATTGGAAACGCCCTTGCAGGTGATCTTTCCAAAATAGTTATATATAGTGATAGTCAAGCAGCACTCAAAGCACTGAACAGGGTGGAAGTCACATCTGCACTGGTTAAAGAGTGTAAGGAAGCACTCAACCAACTAGCGGAAAAAGCAGAAGTAACAGTCGCATGGGTCCCTGGTCATCAAGGACACGAAGGGAATGAGATAGCAGATGAATTAGCCAGAAAAGGAGCGGATGAAACCTTTGTGGGACCAGAGCCCAGGCTACCGATCCCACATAATATAACAAAAGGAATCATCCATAGAATAACCACAGGAGAGTCAAATAAAAGATGGAATGCAACAGAAGGTTGTCGACAATCGAAAATCTTCTTAAAGTCATATGATGAAAAGAAATCCCACAAGCTACTCAGAATGAGCAGGGGAAACATAAGACTAGTAGTAGGCATCGCAACAGGACACTGTGGACTCAATAGACACCTGACGATTATGAAAGTAAAGGAAGATCCCATATGCCCAGCATGTGGAGAAGCAGAAGAAACAAGTTTCCACCTTGTGGCGGAATGCACAATGTATGAGCTACTCAGATGGGAAATCCTAGGAACAGATGAGATTAATGAAGAGAAGCTTGCAGAAATCTCTACCGAACAACTGGTGAGCTTCTGCAAGGCAACAGGAAGATTCGCGATGCCGACCACCAGTAACCCATGAAGGGGATCCACCAAAATGGGGAACTGGGCGAAATAATCCACAACGAAAGGACTGATCGCCCGTCTGGTGTCTGCCGGCGTCCCCGAAGATAAATAGAATAGAATAATAGAATACCCGACTACGGCAAAGCCAAAGGAGGGTTATGATTTTGACTGGCTATGTATGTATGTATGTATGTGTGTATCTTCATCTGTTCCCTCATAGCTTCTAATCTACTTATCGGAACTCGACATATGAGGTATCGTTAGAACCGTCTTAATTTTCCGCTGAACATAGGCTACGTGACGTGTCACAAAAAGCGATTTAGCGCCCTCTAGCGGACAAAAAGTAAGGCTTAAAAAATAAAAATGGAGATAAATACGCCGTGTTTGGTATCATTTGAAAGGGCCTCACTTGTACATTTCCAAAATATTGCTCAAATTTAAAATCACGCCCTCTAGCGGTCAAAAAGTCAAGAGTAAAAAAAAAATAACACCAAAATTGTTTAAATAAAAAAAAAGTAAAAAACTAAAACCCGACTACGACAAAAAAAACGACGCTGAAAAAGTATGAAACAAGATTTTCAGGATAGAACAAAAAGAAAAGCCGTAGTCACACGTTATAGGTACCAACCTAAACACTTTAATACCGTGTGACTACGGCTTTTCTTTTTGTTCTATCCTGAAAATCTTGTTTCATACTTTTTCAGCGTCGTTTTTTTTTGTCGTAGTCGGGTTTTTTAGTAAGTAGAAGTCTGATACTCTCTTCCGCTCCGCCCAGAGCGGGAGGACTTTTTATGATTTCCCACCCGGAGGTTTACGTTTGCATAACTGGACTATCCTGTGGGGGCATTAAGTGTAATTTCTTTGGCCAGTAGCAAAAACTTAAAAACTAAGCCACTACACGAGCCTCGGCTTAAGATTATGTCGATCGAAGAGGACAGCAAAGGGACAGGCTGAATCTAAATTATATCATTATTTAAGGGCTGATTTAAATCTACAGGCTCACCATCTTAAGGCTAACTCAAGCAAGGATCAGAACGTCACGATGGACCTCGACGCGACGGTGTGGACACAATGAAGTCGGAAGAAAGCTTACTCGAACTTTTATAATTATAAAGGAGATATTAATTAATCGGACTTCATCGACTTGAGCGATGTTAGAGGGAATGGTGAAGCTATTGAAAGATAATGTCGAAACATACAGTTTTTTTTATATGTACCGTTAGAGGGAGAAAAGCGGAGGCCTTTGCCCAGAAGTGGGACAAGATTTAGACTAGTATAACAAAAGTATCATAAATTTTCATTGGCATTCAATATAAAGCGGATATACTTTGAAATTACTAACAGACTTTAATTTGATTTATTTGTATAATAATACATCTCATGAACTTTTTTTGTAATTACAACCCTGCTACTAAGTTACACACAATACACACATTTAGATATAACATAACGTTAACGTAACCTCATTCCCATATGTCATCACCTACACACGCTATTAGTCGTTGATTACCGGCTAATTGATCTCGAGGGGTTTCATCAAGGACCATTGTAACGCTACGTTCGAACTTATGTTCAAATATGTACTGATTACAAAATAGATTAGATGTTTGCGAACTCTGGGGGCGAAAACAAAAAAATATTATTAATGTTTCTTTAATATTAGGGAGCTTTGACCAGTAGTGGGAAAAAGCAGGATAGAAAAAATATAAAATTAAAAAAATCTGTAACTTTTTTAACCGACTTCTAAAAAGGAGGAGGTTATGTATTCGACAACCCTCTTTTTTAAATACAACTTTCGAATTTAAAGTTATTTTCAACTTGTTATTGTTTATTTTTTGAAAAACATTTTTTTTTTGTCTTTATTATTTTTTAATAAACTATTAGTCATTGATTACCGGAAATTGATCTCGAGGGGTTTCATCAAAGGACCATTGTAACGCTACGTTCGAACTTATCTATACTTATAATAAATCTGTAGAGAGGTCAATTCTGTACATGATATATATTTTCAAAATAACTATCAGGGGGTAATTAGTGATCGATACTGATGTCAAAAATGCAATCAGTAAAATTTTTGTCTGTCTGTCTGTCTGTCTGTCTGTCTGTCTGTCTGTCTGTCTTCCTGTCTGTATGTTCCTTATAGAAACAAAAACTACTCGACGGATTTTAACGAAACTTGGTACAATTATTCTTCATACTCCTGGGGAGGTTATAGTATACTTTTCATCACGCTACAATCAATAGGAGCAGAGCAGTGAAGGGAAATGTTGGGAAAACGGGAGAAGTTGCTCCATTTTTTAGGCTTTCGTCGCGTGTGCAGCCTTAATGGTTAAAGCTACATAGAAATCATTTATGACGGAAATGTTTTACATAAAATTATCTAAAAAATATCCCACAACAGCATATGTCTATCTTTTATGGTTGACTCACAATAACACGTGTAACTCCCGATAGCTTAGCAGTTCGGAGCTTTCTGATTATATTTGTTTACTCTTACATTTATAATACTCTCACTCATCCCTAAGTAAAAGAAGTTAATATTATTACCTATTCAATAAAAAAAGAATCATAGTAATCGGTATAGAAACAACAAACTTATACATGAAATACGCTAATAAGCCAATCGCGCCCGTCGCGCGTGAATACTGAATCATGCCATAAGGATTATTTTTGTGTAACGGTTGCCGCGCTCGACGCGGGTCGTGGCGGTAGGGTATAAAAAGGCGGGGGTCCGAGCGCGAGCTTCATTCAATATTTGGCTGTTGATGCGTTCAGATCGTTCGACCTTATTGACAGACAATAATTGATATTATCAAACCGTGCTTATCAGCGCGACTTTTAGTCTTTAAATACATAGTTTATTTGAATTTCTTTTGTTGTTATTTTATAGAATAGGTACTTATTAGTTGTTTTGGTAGTGTTTAAATATTTGTTTCGTTTCGTTTATTTTTGTATTAAGTAGGTAAAAGCGTAGATACTTTTATTAATTACAGTAGTTATAGGTATTTATTTTTAAGTGAAGTAGGTTTAGGTAGATAGTATTGCACAGGCGTTTCAGCTTTATTTTCATTTCTTTTTTTGTTGTAAGTTGTACATATTTCTGGGTATAATTCTATTAGAATATTTTAGTTTAAATAGGCACTTAGATTTTAAGTGTAAGGTAGCTATAGTTAGGACTTATAACGTAGGTTGTTTTGTTAGGTAACTGACAGCCTTTCCGTTACCGTTGATTAAAAATAAAATACACAATGCCACCTAAAAAACGATTATCTTTATCTCGAACTTCGAGTAAAGCTAAGAGCATGAGAATTACGCGTTCTCAAGAAGCGGCAGAGGAAAGAGCACATCGGTTAAACTCTATGAGACTTGGTGCCTCAACTTCTCGAGCCAATGAAAGCTCTCCAGAGAGAGAGATGCGATTAGCCGCTGACAGAGCGAGACGAGCTACATCACGGGCGTCTCAAAGCTCTTCTCAACGAGAGCTAAGGCGTACCATTGACCGAGAACAATATGCGTTATCCCGAGAAGCTGAAACTGCTTCACAACGAGAATTACGGCTTACAGCTGACCGCGAACGGCATACATTATCTCGCGAGTCCGAAACCTTCACTGAGAGGGAATTACGTCTCACAGCTGACCGCGAACGGCATACATTATCTCGCGAGTCCGAAACCTTCACTGAGAGGGAATTACGTCTCACAGCTGACCGAGAACGGCATACATTATCTCGCGAGTCCGAAACCTTCACTGAGAGGGAATTACGTCTCACAGCTGACCGCGAACGGCATACTTTATCTCACGAGTCTGAAACTTACGCTGAGAGGGAATTACGTCTCACAGCTGACCGCGAACGGCATACATTATCTCGCGAGTCCGAAACCTTCACTGAGAGGGAATTACGTCTCACAGCTGACCGCGAACGGCATACTTTATCTCACGAGTCTGAAACTTACACTGAGAGGGAATTACGTCTCACAGCTGACCGCGAACGGCATATATTATCTCGCGAGTCTGAAACCTTCACTGAGAGGGAATTACGTCTCACAGCTGACCGCGAACGGCATATATTATCTCGCGAGTCCGAAACCTTCACTGCGAGGGAATTACGTCTCACAGCTGACCGCGAACGGCATACATTATCTCGCGAGTCCGAAACCTTCACTGAGAGGGAATTACGTCTCACAGCTGACCGCGAACGGCATACTTTATCTCACGAGTCTGAAACTTACACTGAGAGGGAATTACGGCTTACAGCTGATCGCGACCGTCATATTTTATCTCGAGAATCTGAAACTTTTACTCAATATCAAGACCGTTTGACAAATGATAGGGTGCACCATAATATTATTCGATCTCTTGAAGACGAACATGAGCATGAACAACGACTAGAGACGGGACGCGATTATTACAATTCTTTGAGACAAGAACGATTAATAACTTTGTCTAATGAAAGATTAAGAATTGAAAATATTCGGTCTCTTGAAACAGACGATCAGCGAGAGGCCCGTCTTACTGCAGACAGATTTCGACATAGTCTTAATGACTTAGATGTACACATAGAAGATCAATCTACGAATTCGGTGGCGTGGTCCGACAAATATAAAAGTGGGTTTGCTTATACCCTCTCAATTGATTACAGATCATCTTCTGTAATAGGCGATATGAACGTAGTATGTTCTTTTTGTAATGCTTCAAAGTGGAGTAAGGAGTCTGCTGGTTTCTGTTGTTCTGGAGGTAAAATAAATTTGCCTTTGTTCGAAGACCCACCGGAACCTTTGAAATCACTACTTTTAGGGGAACATGTGCAATCTAAACAGTTCTTAGACAATATTCGAACTTATAATAGTGCATTTCAAATGACATCCTTTGGTGCTCAACAAATCTCAGAAGGTCCTTTCATGCCTACTTTTAAGATACAAGGTCAGGTTTACCATTTGATATCCCTTTTGCCTGAAGACCAACCTAAATTTCTTCAAATATATTTTGTATCCGACTACAACGAACAGTCGAATATAAGAAATCAATATTTCCCGAATTTAAATACTGAACTCATTTCACAACTTCAGAACATGTTGCATCAGGTTAATTCGTATGTATGCAGTTTTAAATCGGCATTAGAAGCTCTTCCTCAAGATGGTGATAACAATTATAAAATTGTTATAAATGCCGATAAGCGTCCATCTCAGGAACACCCTGGGCGTCATAACGTTCCATCCACGAATGAAGTTGCTGTAGTATTGGTCGACCAGGAATGTGATAGGCGTGATATCGTTATCCGTTCCAGAGACAATCGTTTGCAACGTATTTTCGAAACCCACAGGGCTTACGACAGTTTGCAATATCCTTTGATATACTGTCGAGGGGAAGATGGTTATAATTTCGCTGTATACCAAACTGATCCGCGTACAGGCGCACCTAATTATAATAAAAAGGTGTCATGCCTTCAATTTTATTGTTACCACTTGCAAGTGAGACGGAATAGATTTGTATACTTTCAACGTTTTCGTGGCATATTTAATCAGTTTATTGTTGACATGTACGCAAAAATTGAAACCGAAAGATTAGTTTATATACGATCTAATCAAAGGCAGCTGCGCGCTGAAGAATACGTGCACCTTCGCGACGCCATGCAGCAAGATAATGATACTGTGAATATGGGCCGTTTAGTTATTTTACCCTCTTCTTTTACTGGTGGTCCACGCTACATGCACGAACGTACTCAAGACGCTTTTTGTTACGTAAGAAAATATGGACGTCCCGACTTATTTATTACTGTAACTACCAATCCCAAGTGGGATGAAATCACTCGGGAGCTTCTTGAGGGTCAAGCACCGCATGACCGCCATGATATTATCGCAAGAGTTTTTCATTTAAAATTAAAATCAATGATAGATCTACTTACCAAAGATAACATTTTTGGAGAAGTATTGTGTTATATGTATAGTGTTGAGTGGCAAAAACGCGGCTTACCTCACGCACATATCTTGCTTTGGTTAAAAGATAAGGTTCGACCTAATGATGTAGACAGTTCAATCAGTGCTGAAATTCCAGATCCGATTGCAGATCCCCTGTTATATGACATTGTTAAAACTCATATGATACATGGTCCATGTGGTGCATTAAACAGGAATGCTCCTTGCATGCAAGACGGTCGTTGCACTAAAAGATATCCAAAAGCATTAGTAGATGAAACTGTAACAGGACATGATGGATACCCATTATATCGTCGCCGTTCAAGAGACAATGGTGGTTTTACTGTTGAAAAGCGAGTGTCTGGACAACAGGTTACTTTAGATAATAGGTGGGTCGTTCCGTATTCGCCTGTGTTGTCTAGAGCATTTCAAGCTCACATAAATGTAGAAATGTGTAATAGTGTAGAGTCAATAAAATATATTTGTAAGTATATTAATAAGGGCAGTGACCAAGCTACGTTTGCGTTGAGAAATGAACATGATGAAGTTACTAGATTTCAGTCAGGCAGATATATCAGCTCTTCAGAAGCTGTGTGGCGGATCTTAAGTTTCAACATTCACGAAAGATATCCACCTGTGACCCATCTGGATGTTCATCTCGAAGGCGGTCAACGTATATATTTCAACGCCGAAAATGTTACAGAACGATTAGAGAACCCTAGACAAACAACTTTATTAGCATTCTTTCGACTTTGCCAAACTGATAATTTTGCAAAATCTCTTTTGTATGAGGAAGTTCCGTCGTATTATACCTACGATAAGCAACGAGGTGTCTTTAACCGTAGACGCCGTGGCAGGCCTGTAGATGGCGAGTCAGGTATTTTCAAAGAACATGTTCTTGGTAGAGTGTATACCGTTCATCCTAACAACGCCGAGTGTTTCTATTTGAGATTATTATTACATACAGTGCGAGGACCAACATCATTTATAGATTTGAGAAAAGTAGACGATGTTGTTTATCCAACTTACCATGCAGCTTGCCAAGCGCGTCGTTTGCTTGAAAATGATCAGCATTGGGATGACGCTTTAGCAGAATCCTGTGTTAGTGATAATCCACGACGGTTACGCCATTTATTTGTAACATTGCTCACATTTTGTAATTTGTCAGATCCTGTCCAATTATGGGAAAAATATAAAGAAAAATTTGCAGAAGACTTTCTTTGGAATATATCTCACAATGATGAAGGCGCAACTAATGATAATTTCCGTGATCTTGCCATAAATCAGTGCTTATTAGCTCTTCAGGAAGACTTAACAGCAGTAAGCGGTAAATCACTCTGTGAATATGGTTTGCCAACACCAACCTCAGTCGGAGAGGTTACCAATAGGGAATATTCCGCAGAGATTGGTTACAACTCAATGGAACTGCTGGCAACATTAGAAAACGGTGTCCCAATGATGACTGCAGAACAGCGTTCAGTCTATGATCGCGTGTGCGAGAGTGTTCAGAATAATTTGGGAACAATATGGTTTTTAGATGCACCTGGAGGAACTGGGAAAACCTTTTTGACTAAATTAATATTAGCTTATGTTCGAAATCAGCGTAAAATTGCTCTCGCCGTGGCTTCATCAGGTATAGCTGCAACATTGCTACCAGGAGGTAAAACTGCTCACACTATGTTTAAAATACCAATTGATTTAGATCGCACGGAAAGTCCAACCTGTAGTATTTCAAGAAATAGCGACAAAGCTAAGGTATTACGTGAGTGTAATTTAATCATATGGGATGAATGTACGATGGCCCATCGAAAAGGAGTAGAAGCGGTAGACAGAACTTTAAGGGATATAAGACAAAATGATCGACCAATGGGCGGTATCACAGTTTTATTTTGTGGTGATTTCCGACAAACCTTACCGGTAATACCACGGGGAACCCGAGCTGATGAGGTTAGGGCTTGCCTGAAAAGCTCTTATTTGTGGCGTGATATACAATCGGTGCATTTGACTATAAACATGCGAGTGAGAACTGGAGATAACCCGCATGATCGTGAATTTTCTGATATATTATTAAAAATTGGTGAAGGTACCTATCCACAACTACACCAAGGAAAACTTATTCTGACGCCTGAGTTATGTTGTATAGTGCAATCCCAACAACATCTTATATCGTCGGTTTACGGTGACGTAACAAATATATTAAATAGGCACAATTCTTGGCTATGCGAAAGGTCCATTTTAACTCCTCGCAATGACCAGGCATCGGAGATTAATAATAAAATACTGTCGAATATCCAGGGGGAAAGCAAAGTTTATACTTCAATAAATAGAATGGTCGATGAACAAGAAACCACTAATTACCCGATAGAATTTTTAAATTCTTTAAATATGCCCGGACTTCCTTCTCATGAAATTTGTTTAAAAATTGGCATTCCGATTATTCTGCTCCGAAATTTAAGACCACCACAACTTTGCAATGGAACTCGGCTAAAAGTAACCCAGTTGCAACAAAATGTAATCGAGGCTCAAATTTTAACAGGCTGCGGTGCAGGAGAGACCGTCTTTATTCCCAGAATTCCCATAATCCCAAATAATTTTCCATTCCAATTTAAAAGAACGCAATTTCCAGTATCGGTGTGTTATGCAATGACAATTAATAAGGCTCAAGGGCAGACTTTTCGTGTTGCTGGAGTAGATCTCGGTGTCAGTTGTTTCTCGCATGGTCAGTTATATGTCGCTCTTTCCCGGGTTAGCAGTTCTGGAAATCTTTATGTTCACGTGCCGGACGGGTCAACTTTCAACATAGTTTACCCGGAAGCTTTGCGCTGAAGTATTTTCAATCCTTACATAGTATAAAACAAAGTCGCTATTTTTGTCTGTTTGTCTGTATGCTTAAATCTTTAAAACTACGCAACGGATTTTGATGCGGTTTTTTTTAATAGATAGAGTGATTCAAGAGGAAGGTTTTAGTATATAATTTGAACGACATCCACGCGGGTGAAGCCGCGGGCATCAGCTAGTGTTCAAATAAATGTACTGATAACAAAATAGATTAGATGTTTGCGAACTCGTTTGACGTTTGACGTTTTAAAAAAAAAAAATAAAAAAAAAACTCTGGGGGCGAAAACAAAAAAAAATTAAATGTTTCTTTGGCTTTTTTTGACGACTTCTAAAAAGGAGGAGGTTATGTATTCCATAAGAATTTTTTTGCCACTGACTTTCGATATTACAGTTGATTTCTACTTATTAGTAGTGTATTTTTTTGCCTTTTTAGGTGTATATAAATGGTAAATAAAAAAATAATGGTAATGTGGCGACACTTAGGGGAGGCTTATGTCCAGCAGTGGACGTCTTTCGGCTGAAATGATGATGATGATGAAATGGTAAATCTTTGGCAGTCGGTAATCAGTGGTCCGCAAGTTTGAGAGCCAGTCTTACCCATTTATAACTGAGTTGTGGAGGTCACATAGGCAGTTACTGACTGCCATACTCAGAGATGCTTTATGGTTACGTCTTAAGCCATCACTTAGTAAAGCACTGAGTGCGGCAGCAAATGTAAGATATATTAAATAAAACTCGTGTAGCGGATGCTTATAGGAACGTACTAACTGCTTTATTAACCACAGATAAGTTACAACTTAACAGTAGGTGGCGCTGTGGACAAGGTATTATTTTGATACAACCATAGATAATAAATAACACCCCCACTTATAAAAATAATGACAACCCAAAAAAAAATACACATTCCAAAAAAAAAAAATTCAGAATAAATTACTTGAGTTTTAATTGTGACAACCCTATCACATTCATAAATTTATAATGTTTTACATGACACAGGCTTTTTGTAAACATATCTGCTGGCATCTCAGCTGTAGGCAAATAGGATATTTTTATTAACTTATTTGCTAAACACTCCCTAACAAAATGATGCCTAGCATCAATGTGTTTAGTCCTCCTATGGAACAAAGGGTTAGATGCTAACTTCTGTGAACTTTGGTTATCACTAAATAAAGTAACTGGTGTATTATCAACTTTATTATTATTAATTTCTGACACTAGATTTTTTAGGTAAATTGCTTCTTTAGATGCTTCAGAGAGAGCCATATACTCGGCCTCGGTGCTGGACAATGCAACAGTTTTTTGTTTTCTACACTCATAAGATATTGGACTTCCAGACATGGTAAAAATGAACCCAGTATATGACTTTCTGTCTATTGCACATGATGCCCAATCTGCATCAACATATCCTAACAAATCACTCTGACCTTTTACATACTTTAATCCATAATGTTTAGTTTTATTTAAGTATTTTAGGACTCTTTTTAAATGTTTCCAATGTGTCTGATTAAAGCAATTATTATATTGACTAAGAAAACTAATAGCATATGAAATATCTGGTCTAGTCAACACACATAAATACATTAATGCTCCTATTAATTGCTGATAAGGATATTCTGGACAAATCTTTTCAGCCTTTTCCAATTTTAAATTCTTTTCCATTGGAGTATCTGAATCTTTACAATTAGACATATTAAATCTTTTTAAAATTTGATCAATAAACTCTGTCTGATCTAAAGTAATACAATTCTTTTTTACAGTAACATTCATACCAAGGCATTTCTTTATTTGACCTAAATCCTTTATGTTAAATTTTGTTTTTAATTCTGTTTTTAATTGATCACAAGTATCTTTGCAGTTGTAAAACACAAAAAAATCATCTACAAACAACGCAATATAAACCTTGGTGTTCCCACTGCACTTCATAAACAAGCATGGTTCATACTGAGACTTGGTGTAACCTAATTCTAGTAAAAATAACTCAACCCTCTGATACCAAGCTCTTGCCGATTGCTTCAAACCATATATTGCTCTTTTTAGTTTAAGGACTTTATTTTGACTGTCTGGGAAATTAGAACATGGTGGTATTTCCATAAAAATAGACTCATCCAATAACCCATTTAGAAATGCAGTTGGGACATCCAAGTGTGCAACATTTAAATTTAGATCTACACTCAAGGCAAATAATAATCTTAGAGTAGAGTACCTGAGCACTGGGGAGAAAGTTTCCTTAAAGTCTATACCCCTTTTTTGACTGAATCCTTTTGCCACCAGTCTAGCTCTATATCTCACTTCACTCTCACTATTGACCTTTTTTTTAAAAACCCACTTGCACTTAACAACTGTTTTATTCACTGGTTTGTCCACCAATTCCCATGCATCCCTGTCACTGAATGACTGCAATTCTTCACTGATTGCATTCAGCCACTGCTCCTTTTCTGTTCCATTCACAGCATCACTCAGAGATATTTCTTCTCCAGAGAACGTATCCACACCACACAAGCTAGCATAGCCTAAGTAATCTGGTTTCCGCCTGGTACGTTTCTCTGATTTCTCAGTGCTTTGTTGCTGCACACTGACCTCTTTGTCATCAGATGTCACTGTCAATGATTCATAGAAGCTGTCATCTGAGTTACTCGAAACTTCTTCAGGGATATATGTCAAATCATGCTCATCAGTTTGTTCTTCATGGCTCACATCAGACTCACATTTTGACTTTTCTTCCCCCACTGAATCCTGTATATCATCACCTTTATCTTGCACTATCACCTGCGATGTCATGCTTTCATTTTCTTGTTCCATTACTATGACATCTCTTGCTGTTGTCACTGTGCAGGTTAGGGGATTATATAGCCTGTAGCCTTTAATGTTGTCAGCATAACCAACAAGGAAGAGCTTCTTTGCCTTTTTGTCCCATTTGAGACGTCTTTCTTTTGGTATATGTGTCATGACTAAGCTGCCGAAGACTCTGATGTGGCTCACATCTGGCTTTTTACCTGTCCACAATTCAAATGGAGTAATTTGATGAAGACCTGCAGCTGGAGATCTGTTTTTAAGATACACAGCAGTGTGTACTGCCTCCGCCCACAACCTTTTCTCAAATTTGGCATCAAATAGAAGACATCTGGCTTTCTCTACAATGGACCGATTATACCGCTCACAAAGTCCATTCTGCTGAGGGGTATAGGGATTTGTCTTCTGATGTATGATACCACACTGCTTTAAATAATTTTCCATAACTGCCGAACAAAATTCACCACCATTGTCACTTCTTAAAATCTTAATTTTTGTTGACTTCTGGTTTTCTACTAGGTTTTTGAAATCCTTAAAGTAGGTGAATGTTTCATCTTTAGACTTGAGAAAGTATACAAAAGCCATCCGACTGTAGTCGTCCACAAGCAACAGAAAATATCTTGCGTTACCAAGTGACTTGGTTTCCATAGGGCCACTAAGGTCTGCATGCACCAAATTCAAAACCTCCTTGCTTCTTGACAAACTGGTAGGAAAAGGTAATTTTGTTTGCTTTCCTTCACAACAAACCGTGCAATTACTTTTGTCAAATTCTGCCTTATTTTGGAAAGTCAGGCCCTCTACTGCACCATTTCTCATTGTGTTAAGATCATTGTTGTTAATGTGACCAAAACGCCGGTGCCAGGTCCTACTGGTAGCCACTGCCAGGCCTGCTAGTAGCTCCTCTGACTTAACAATGTTTAATTTGTATACACCGTTCACTTGCTTTGCTTCTCCAATACATTCTTTTCTTTGATTATAAATATGACATACATTTTCCTTGAATACAACACTGTTGCCACTGGATATCATTTTACTTACGGAGAGAAGGTTTGTTGTTAGGTTATGTATACATAAAATATTGTTAATTTTTATGTTATACTCTGAATCTCCAACACGTGTAGTTATCTGTAGATTTCCAGAACATAAAACCGGTACACTTTCCTTATTTGCTACTACAATATCTCGAGTTTCTGTATTGTACGAAATATCTGTCAACATACTTTTGTTTGACTCGGAAATCAAATGAGTGCTCGCGCCCGAGTCTACATACCAGTCTTTTTCACTAAATTCGCCAGTCAAGAACATTGCACTAAATGCATTCGTTTGTTTTTCACTTTGTGCACGACACTGATTTTTGTAGTGTCCGGTTCTTTTACATTTATAACATTTGATGTTTTTTACCGGCTTGTTAGAATTTTCACTGTCATGGCCGACGCCATTTTTACTTTTGTTCGTTTGGCGCGCATTTTGATGATGAGTATTTTTCGCAACAAATGCGCTTTCAGACTTGGTGACTTCGACATCTGCACTCATATCCAATAATTTCGTCTTTATAGCGTCTGCACTAATGTTCATCCCGGAGTGTTCAATCGCCATAATCATAGGAGAGAACTTTTCTGGCAATCCCGCCAACAAAAGCGATCCAACCCACTCGTCGTTTATCTCGAATCCTGTGCCTTTTAACTTTTGTGCTGTATCCACTAACTGTGTCACGTATGCAGTCATTGAGTCACAATTTTCGAGACGAATGGAGATTAAGTTTCTGAGTAGAGTGATGCGGCGGGTGAAACCAGAGTCGTCAAATAACGCCTTCAACTTGGTCCACAAGCTATGCACTGTAGTTTCATTTTTAATATGTACGTACAGTGATGGGTCAACCGTCATCACCATTTTAGCTTTAGCTTTCCTGTTGTCTGACTCACTTAACGCCTCACTTTTTTGGATATCGATGCCTTCCAGGATCAGGTAATTTTCTACTGCGAATGCCCAATCGTCGTAATTATCCCTGCCCTTGAGCTTCGGGACATTCAAGGAATAATTTGCTGACATTTTATCTGTGCAAAACTATAATATACTTTTTGCGGTACTGGGCGCATAACCTATTAAATAAAACTCGTGTAGCGGATGCTTATAGGAACGTACTAACTGCTTTATTAACCACAGATAAGTTACAACTTAACAGTAGGTGGCGCTGTGGACAAGGTATT
The DNA here is from genome assembly GCA_949775195.1 of Diarsia dahlii. Lineage (NCBI taxonomy): Eukaryota > Metazoa > Arthropoda > Insecta > Lepidoptera > Noctuidae > Diarsia > Diarsia dahlii. Next base: position 3,087,323 of record OX459210.1, on the reverse strand, counting down.
ATTTTGATACAACCATAGATAATAAATAACAAGATATTGGTACTTATTCAGCACACATCAGGTTAGACTGGAAGCCAGCCCTTCATATTTAGGAAAAGGCAGATGATGGTTTTTCCGCGCATTTTAGATTTTTCCTTTATTGTAGTCACTAAAATAATGTCTCTTTTTACCCGACTACGGCGAAGCCAAAAGGAAGGGTAATGATTTTTTCAAAGCCCGCTTGTTGTTCTCTTACTCTTACGGAGACCGTACTTTTTGTGCGATAATATGTTGGCATTGGATATGGATTAATTGTATAAGATTGTGGCACAATATGTACCATTCCAGTGTAGCGGGTGACCCAATATTTTTTGATGTTATTTTCCTTGTGTTAGGCGATACTCGCTCATCATGGCTTAGAGTAAAAGGTTATTTTTATTGTCATTAGACGTTGATAACATTCACTACGATCAAACATTACCGAGACAATTTCTAACTGTCACAGCACTCACGCAGATCTACAGTGATGTACGATTTGGTTTAAAAAAACGAGTTAAAAAAAATCACACAAAAAAGTTAAAATAACTGTACTTTTTCGCCATTTAGAAAAAACAACAACACTGCTCGAACTGGGAATCGAACCCGGAACCTCATGCTCAGCTGTCGCGCTTGCGAACGCTGGACAAACGAGGTAATTTAAATGAAGAGAAGCAATAGAATTATTGTATTTCAAAAGCATGGTTAACTATTGACACTGTTAGGTATAAAACAGTGTCAAATATTCTATCTAAATAACGCCCCGCATAGCTGTAGTCCATCCAAAAATCAAAGCTAAACACAAAGCGAACGGCACGGTTCGATGACGGCGCGGCGGCGGCGCGGCGACGGCACGATTGTCGATTCAACTCACGGTTGAAACCCGAACGTCAATTTCAGTGATACCCCGCATTAGCCCGATCTGTGACAAACTTGCAATCGTATTTCATTTTGTTAGTTACCCATTGTTTTACGGATTGAGTTAGGATTTATTGAGTTTTGAATGGGGGAATTTTAATGGGAATATTGTTATGGTTGTGTTCTTCGGTGGTGTAGGAAGATAGTATATTAATATTACGTCAGTAAGTCCTATGTTTCAGCGTGCCAGAAAACAAATATAGAGTTATCATCATCATCATTTATGAAGACGTCTACTGCTGGACATAGGCCTCCCATAAGTGACGACACATTGACCAATCCCGTGCGTCTCGCATCCACTGGATCCCCGCAACCTTCATCGCTCCACCTAGAGGGAGGCCTTTCAACGTAACGTCTTCCGGTTCGCGGTCGCTTCTCCAGAACTTTCCGACCCCATCGGCCATCCGTTCTTCGAAAAATAAGCCACTTTCACTTGAGTTTGGCAATCCTTCGGGCTACGTCGATAACCTTGGTTTTCTTGTCTTTATTTATGTTTCGATCACGTGAGGAAGCTCTGAGCATAGCCCTAAAGAATTGCCCTTTGGGTGCCTTTAAGTCTTCTGATGAGATCCTCACCGCTATTATAAGCGAAAAATATAGAACTGATTACAAATTTAGATTCTCGTTATGTGAGCCATCATCTGCCGAGCCTTTTCCCAACTATGTTGGGGTCGGCTTCCAGTCTAACCGGATGCAGCTGAATAACAGTATTTTATAAGGAGCGACTGCCTATCAGACCTCTGCAACCCTTTTATTACTGGGTAATACGATAACCTTTGGTAAGACTGGTTGTCAGACGTTTAAGTCACTGACTACCTGTAACGACTGCCAGATATCTAAAGGCAGTCGGGACCAACAGCTTAACGTGCTTTCCGAGGCACAGAGATAGCTCCATATGTAATTGGTGGTCACCCATCCACAGACCAACCTAAGTAAGCACGGTTTAACCTGAAAATTTAACCGAGTGACTGTTATTATTTTGCAACGAGCTCCTTGTTGCGTATGTAATAAATAAACATTTATTTAAACAAACCATATTTCTAATCAAAGTCAATGTTCTTCTCTCGCATTGTGAAATACTATTCATGTTCCTTAAATTGTGCTCTCATTGTATATGCTCTAAATAGAATACCTACCGCATACATTTCAAGTAGGTACCAGTTATCCCAAACACGATTCGCTAAATTCTCTGCCTATAAATAACTCACACAGATTCTTGACGCCCGAACGAATAATCGCATTCATAATAAGAATTCTTCGCACGGAATATGCCAACCTAAGTTAGTACTTAGTGTAAGTATTGAATACGCATAATAATCGTATGGCTTTGTGACGGCTTCGCTCAATATTTCTGGTGTACTTATGTGGCATTAATTCCGCGAGAATGGTACTTAACGCCATGTCAATGGGTTATGATATTGAATGTGGGTTTTGATTATGATTTATTGTTGTTAATAGGTTGGTTTCTTCTATCTTCTATATCTATATAAATAAAAAAAGAGAAGTCCTGACTGACTGACTGACTGACTGACTTATCAACGCCCAGCCCAAACCCTTGAACCTAGAAAGCTGAAATTTTTCACAGAGGTTCTCTTTATAATGTAGACAAGGAATAAGAAAGGATTTTTCGAAATTCAACCCTTAGGGGAGTTAAAAAGGAGATGAAAGTTTGTTTCGAAAATCGTCTTGTTCACGCGGGCGAAGCCGCTGGCAAAAGCTAGTCGTAAGTAGTTGAGGATTAGTTACCGTTTCACTGGCTCGTTGATTTAGTGGTGGCAAGCACACCTGTTAGCAAGAGGTCCTGGATTCCCAGGTCGGGTAGTGTCATTGGGTTTTTTCATAAGATATTTCTCAATGGCAGCCACGGAGTCTGTATTTGTGCCCGATTGGTGGTAATAGGCTGGCCCCCTATTACATGGGGCTTAAACATGACTGGCGATATGTGGGTGTACTATTAGGTAAATCTCTGCCTAACCCTTCAAGGATTCCAGGCGTGATGCATGTTATTTTGGAACACAATAAAAAAAGTAAACAGCTCGTACGTCGTGACTGCGTCAAGCAGGTTAATTGACTGAAATACTGGTAAAATCTGGTAAAATACTGGTAAAATACTGGTAAAATACTGGTAAAATACTGGTAAAATACTGGTAAAATACTGGTAAAATACTGGTAAAATACTGGTAAAATACTGGTAAAATTATTACTGCTAAAATCGGCACAGCCCGCACGTTAAAAAGCCTGCCAAAAATACCGATTGCCCCCGTATTTACGTTGCACAATTTTTACTCAATCGTTTTTCATGCAAGCTGTCATATGGTTGCATGCATCAAATGCTCGGCTTTTTATTTTAGCCGTTTGAATGTGAAACGGTGACGCCTATGAAAAATTGATACCAAGCTATTGATTTCAATGATATTTTTTCTGGGAATAAAATGTTTGAAATGAAATGGGCCGGTAAACGTTGTAAAATTGAATAGAGTTTTTATGGTAACTGTTGATTCTAGGAAAGGCAGTTTATTTAACCTAATTTTAATATATATAATATATAATATATTCCACAACTATCACACAACGCCATCTAGTCCCAAGCTAAGCAGAGCTTGTGTTATGGGTACTAGACAACTGATAAACATACTTATATATTTCTAAATACATACATATTATAGATAAATTACACCCAGACACAGAACAAATGATCGTGCTCATCACACAAACATTTGTCCTGGGTGGGAATCGAACCCACGACCTCCGGCATAGCAGATAGGGTCACTAACCACTAGACCAACAGGCCAGTCAATAAAAATGCAATGTTTTTTTTATTATTTTGAATACGCTTTCAATCACAAGAAGAATAAGCAGAATCACATTTTGTATTAATGCAAACTTGAACTCGAGTTTTAGAAATAATACAGTAAACCAAGTCAGTTATTAACAACGATTATTTTAGAGAATCTTCATCACCATGACAACCAATCCTTCGATTTGGTCCCAAAGACAGATTGGCATCCTTTTGTCCTCCGTAATATTATAAGACAATACACTAAATAATTGAAGACGTTTTTGATTAAAAAGGAGTTGAACCAATTTTCCTTATGGAACCAATAATCCATCAGAACGAGCTTTTAAGTATTATTAATAATAATAAGTACCTAATAATATTACATTTCGTATTAATTTGAAGCTGGTATTTGGAGTGACTCCTAAATAAATTGTATATTTCCGTTCATTGCCAGTTCGGGAAGTTATTTTATTACGAAGAGTTGGTATTTTAGTATGTTGTGATCCTCGCGTTGTTTTCCCTAAAGGGGTAGGCAGGGCCTAGGGTTCACTCAGATGTACTCGACCCGTATAGGCGGTAAATTATAATATCAGAACAAGTCATCCATTACCTTCCCACAGAACCACCTGCTAGGCTAATTACATACTACTTTAACTAGAAAAGAGGTGTCTCATGAGATGACGAGAAACAGAGACGTATGGAACAATAAGACATGCTGCGCCGACCCCAAATAAATTGGGCTAAGGACGAGAGAATGACATGATCTATCGATCGGCGTACGTGTATAATCAGAGGTATGAACGTGGACGAGGCAAAAGGAGTATGTAAGGATGGTACCAGGTTCCCGGCGTTGTTCGAAAGAGATACCGTGGCATCGCTGGGAAGGAGCATGGGTGGTTTTTGGTCAGTAGAAGTCTGACACTCCCTACCGCTCTGCCCAGAGCGGGAGAAGGCATTTGATGATTTGCCACACACCAAAAAAAAACCTTTACGTTATTTAAAATCATCAGTACTTACAATAGCATAATTGAATGATTTATAAACTTAAATCTAAAACTTTCAAGTAACTTCTTTCAGACCAATATTAATAACTTTATCAAAATACGAGTAGATGAATTAAAGGCCCATTAAATATTTCGTAAACCTAAATATTAAATCGAGACTAAATACTTTGCTATTTTGTGTAAATAGCTCGGACCCAAAAGTTGGCACTTAAAGTGGGTAGAACTAAATTAATACTCGTACATATAACATTTAAACGTCGGTTTTGTTCAAATTTATTTCAATTGACAGATGAGTTAGTCTTGTTTTTTACCCGACTGCGGCAAAGCCCAAACAGGGTTGTGTGTTTAACCAGTTTGTTTGTTTGTTCCTTTCCCTTCTCCTGCCCTTATCTCGATTTATTTGGGGTGCAATATATATTATTGTCTTCGTCATCCATACTACTCTATTACTGAGATCTCAGCAGTCACCTTCTTTCTGGCGATATCATCCTTCGGTACACTTCTTACAGTCCGTTCATCGTTTTATCAAAATCTGTCTAGACGTTTCGGAGATTAGCCAGATCAAACCTAGTTAAAAATTTAACGGAATGTGTTTTCGTTATACCTACGCGTACGCATATTAAGTGCCATTTATTTTTTCAATAATATTTAGTATAAAACTGTTCTTTTTCATAACGTGTGGGCAGTAAGGTCTAACGACCCTGCACACCCTAGTGTCAGAGTTTCTAAAACGCCGCAAGGGCCTCTGACATGGTTTGAGGACCGCCATTTGGCAGCCGGGACCACCTTATACGTGCCTTCCAAAGCACGGAACCATATTTTTATCAGACAATCAGGTGATTCAAGCCTGCAATGTTCTAACCAAACTGGAAACAACTTTACAAAGTATGCTTCCCGTGGGAATCGAACCCACGACCACCGGGTCACAAGGCAAACGCCTAATCCACTCGACCACGGAGGCTGCTATAAAACTGATAATTTGATATTATAAACCGATTGTTCAATTTTATTTAATTGTGTACATAGATGAAGTCAGAGCTTCAGAATCAAACAGCTATATTTATGTACTAGCTTTTGCCCGCGACTTCGTCCGCGTTTCCGTCGTTTTTCGTAAAAAAGTACCATTATGTCCTTCCTCACGGTTCAGTGGTTTTGATGTAACAGACAGATTAACTTTCGTATTTTAGTAGGGAAATACAATATGTCAATCCACAATACTGTTGAAAAATATCGCAAAAAGGAACCGCAGAATATTATTATTAATAGCTGTGCCCGCGACTCCGTCAGCGTGTAACTCCTTGTATGTTATTAAGTTAATGTATTGGTAATATTGTTTAGATCACTTTCACATGAGGCTTAAGTAGGTACCTATAGCGTTCTATAGGTAAAACTTCAGCCCAAAGCTTCCGGGTAAACTATGTTGAAAGTTGACCCGTCCGGCACGTGAACATAAAGATTTCTAGAACTGCTAACCCGGGAAAGAGCGACATATAACAGACCATGCGAGAAACAACTGACACCGAGATCTACTCCAGCAACACGCCAGCCTTATTAATTTAGTAGTCACTTAAAATAAATACCTAACTACTATAAAGTATCTACGCTTTTACCTACTTAATACAAAAATAAAATTGATCATAAATTAGCCAAAACTTACCTATCGGTATCTAAAAATCTATGCGTACTACTTCCCCTAAAAAGAAATAAAATGCGAACTATTAATAATTTGTAATTTGAACGAATATTTAAACACTACCAAAATAACTACTTAATACCTATTTTATAAAATATAACAACAAAAGAAATTCAAATAAACTATTTAAAGACTTAAAAGTCGCGCTGATAAGCACGGTTTGTTATCAATTATTGTCTGTCAATAAGGTCGAACGCTGAACGCATCAACAGCCAAATATTGAATGAAGCTCGCTCCCGTTACACAAAAATAATCCTTATGGCATGATTCAGTATTCACGCGCAGCTTATTAGCGTATTTCATATTTGGTTCAGTTTGATGTTTCTGTACCGATTACTATGATTCTTTTTTTATTGTAGGTAATAATATTAACTTCTTATAATTAGGGATGAGCGAGAGTATTATAAACGTAAGAGTAAACAAATATAATCAGAAAGCTCCGAACTGCTAAGCTATCGGGAGTTACACGTGTTATTGTGAGTCAACCATAAAAGATAGACATATGCTGTTGTGGGATATTCTTTAGATAATTTTATGTAGAACATTTCCGTCATAAATGATTTCTATGTAGCTTTAACCATTAAGGCTACACACGCGACGGAAGCTTAAAAAATGGAGCAACTTCTCCCGTTATCCCAACATTTCTCTTCACTGCTCTGCTCCTATTGATTGTAGCGTGATGAAAAGTATACTATAACCTCCCCAGGAGTATGAAGAATAATTGTACCAAGTTTCGTTAAAATCCGTCGAGTAGTTTTTGTTTCTATAAGGAACATACAGACAGACAGACAGACAGACAGACAGACAAAAATTTTACTGATTGCAGTTTTGGCATCAGTATCGATCGCTAATTACCCCCTGATAGTTATTTTGAAAATATATATCATGTACAGAATTGACCTCTCTACAGATTTATTATAAGTATATATATATATAGATAGAAGAAGAAGATTACAGAGGTAAATTATTATTTCCTTTTCTTAGCTAGTTTCTTTCGCCAATAGTTCAGTAAGCGTTCACAAGGCTTATAGAAATTGTCTTTAGGTTTTTTAACTTGAAGGTCGATAAAAAAATATGTTATCCCACTGACCTTTACCAGTTTGAACCTAAATACACAATCCATTTGAGTATCCTATCTAACTTATTTTTAAAGGGTTAGGCCCTTTCCAGACTAAAGTTTGAACCCCAGGTTCACAAAGCGGCAACTTCAAAGGTAGGGACACCAATTAACAACTTTCGTTCAATAATCAAATGGACCAATTAAAGCTCGTAAGTAGGGTTACCATTTCGTTTGACGAAAATTCAGGACGTTTTTTTTTGTAAAGTTGTCTGGAGATTAGGTTTATCTTTCATGGTCGAAGATTTTATTACTAATATCATCAACTTAAAATAGGTCACTTTATATTGGCTTATGTTAACCAAACTAAAAGGTTTTAAATCTGGAATATTCTTAACTGATTAATTAATAGCTAACTTTAATTTTAATAGGATGTCAAGTTTTATATTTTATGCCGAAAAACATATAAAAATTACAATAACTTGTTAAACGAATGTTATATAACACAACTATGGAACAATTAAATATTTAGAATAATTAAACCTAAATATTTACAAAAAATAGGACTTATGTAAGTATAATAAACGAACTAAGTAAATAATGTTTAAATGTTTATTCTCTGAGAGCGGTTATAGATTTTATAATTCAAAAAAAGATCTCGGTGTCAATGGATCTAACAAATTAAAAATATCCGGGAAAAATCCTAACAATTGGTAACCATATTCAAAAACCCATAATTTTTGGGTAGGGCCACGAAAATGGCGATAACGGCAGCACAGTTGGGGACTATGACAGGCCAATTAGCGCGTCTTGATTTTCCTGTATGTCGGTTCTGTGGAGAGGAAAAAAACTTGGGTGCTAATTGGGTATCGGTATTGGTAGCGGTGTTCGTTTGATTGAGTACTTTTGGTAACGATCGGTTCCATGAAAAGTAATTGGTTTTAATTTAGTTAACTTTTGTGCTGAAATGATGATTTGTTTTACGACCTTGACTTACTTTTCTTCTTCTTTGTGTCACTGGAATGTCAATTTTTATACTTTATTAGCAAAGAATTTTGCGGCTTCCACCGCGTCATCGGTGGCGCAAAGGTCACTTCGGCTGCATGACTTATCTTATAACTATGTCAGATAGGTTAGCTTATAGGTACTTACGTTTTTTTGGGAGTAGGAAACTGCTTTTTATTTTAGTTCGTTTTAATTTAACTGACGTTGCGGTATGTAGAAAAGTTGTACCTGAAACAATTACAAAACGTGTGAAAAATAAAAACGAATTTTGCAATGTTTTAGAATTATTGTTATTGAGAAAGGACATTTTCTTAAGACAGGACAGTTAACAATAGGATAGTTGACAAAAAAAAATCTAATGAGTCCGTCAGATAGACTTCCAAAAAATATTGGACACTTATAGACCTACATTTTCTATTTTTAAAGCTTCGATCAATAATAGTACTAGATTAAGCATCAGGAACAAAACTGAGTCGCTCAAGTGGCCACGATTGCACACACGTAAACATCTACATAACATCTTAGAAAAAAGTTCAATATTATTAACAACTACAGATGATTATAAACCTTAACACTTAAACATAACGTTTAATTATCATTGTAAAGTATATTTATTTAAGCCCTTTCATCGGAGAAAGATTAGAAGCAAAACATTTTAAATGTCGCTCCAAAATAAAAAGTCATCAGTACAAAAATATTCATTCTAAAATGAACCTTAAACTCTAAGCAATACGGTTAAAAGCATTTTGTGTACAATGTCGTGCTTATTCTATTGCGGAACTAGCGTTCCCTGTTCAAGAACATGATATAATAGTTGGTGCGTTGTAGCAAACATTGGCCAAACAATTATAATATTCGCTGATTTAATTATATTTACAGTTCATTTATGTTTAAATATTATGAAAAAGCACGTAATGATATTAAATTACCGAAAAAAAGATATTCCTTCCAAAACTTTGGTGTTACAGTGGTTATTTACGCAGTTCTTGAACGCATACTGCGGTATTTTGACGTCTTAATGTTGGCTATGATTGGACCATACTAATTTGAAATAAGACCACAAATACGTTTGTGGTCTTATATTTCGGGCCGTTTTTGAAGCGCTTATCGGGAATCTAGTACATTATTGATCGAAATTTTAAAGTCGTGTGACGTCGCAGTTTGGTACATTTTTAACCAGAGAGTGACGTCAAATTAAGCCCCCGCTCATGATCTTTGACACGATTTATTTTCGTAATTTTGTATTAATTTGATAAAACAAAAAACACGTATCCAATATTTTTCGATAATCTAACTGACGGATTAAACAGAATCATATTTTTTTTTGTCGGTCAACTACCCCATTCTTGCAACTGGCGTATGTATGAACGTGAACGAGGCAAAAGGAGTATGTAAAGATTGTAGCAGGTGGCGATCTGTGTGATTTTCACCTCCATAGGAATATGACATAAGTTTATGTATCCTTACATAGTATAAAACAAAGTCGCTATTTTTGTCTGTTTGTTTGTCTGTATGCTTAAATCTTTAAAACTACGCAACGGATTTTGATGCGGTTTTTTTTAATAGATAGAGTGATTCAAGAGGAAGGTTTTAGTATATAATTTGAACGACATCCACGCGGGTGAAGCCGCGGGCATCAGCTAGTGCTTTATAAATCACGCAATATGGCCGTAACGCATGCACAATACAGTGCGATCAAATTATCTTGGCAGCTCCGAACTTCGTGCAGGTCATTTTGTTACAACGAATGTATAAAAGTGTTATGATATTTATTTTATTTGTATTTCTCACTGTTTAAATTAGATATTTTCTGATCGCTTAAGTATTGGTTTATCTGGCAATAACAGTTATATTCCCAAGTTTACATGCGTAAAATTTCGCAAAGCCTATGTTCAGAGCTGCCAAGATAATTTGATCGCACTGTACATTAGTACGACGTTCACAGTTAATATCAATATGAAGTTTTCTCAAGTAAGAGGCTTCTCGGACCTAAATAGGCACAATAACATAAATTAACGGGAACCGGGCCAAAACCGTTTAATTACAATCCCATCCGCCACCTTTAAGGCTTCACCTCAATAACATCTTACATGAGTAACTTGCAAATTGCACGTCCTAACTTAGTACCTGAGTCTATGTCTAAGTATGAGACGCTACTGCCGTGGAACTTTGAATATAGAACTTATAGATAGATAGACTTTAATATTAGTTGTGTGTCATAGTTAGACTGACATTTATGTGTAAGTATGGTTCGGTTCAGACTTAAGATTTGATACTGTTTAGTTGGTGTAGTGGTTGCAAGCTCGACTGGCTGAGCATGAGGTCATGGGATCGATTCCCGGGTGGGACAAAGCGTTCTTATGTTTTTCCATCTGGAATTTTTCTGTAGCATCCAGGATTTAGGTTCGGTTGGTGGCAAAAGGCTCGTCATGAACATTACCGGCGAAATGAGGGTGTAACTTTAGTTATGTTTAGGTCTTCTAAAATAGGGGAAGCTTATGTCCACAAGACAAAAGGTTGCTGCTGAAAAACTCGGTAAATATTTTGCAAACAAGAAAACTTTCCGTCCAAACAATTGTTTAAAAAACAAAATACATAGGTACCTGAAAGCTACTGTGTCATAATAATATATTCTGTCAATAAGAATTTCTTCTAATATTAATTCAATTCAAAATAATTTTCAATATTACTGGTGAATGCTACTGGTAAGGTAACGCTTTAAATCGATCTATCCGATGCCTACTAATTGCTACGTGAAAAAAAAAATTGAGAGTATTATTTTTCCAGAAAATTTACCGACAAAATATCCATCAGACTATCAATATTAATTTTCCCAGAAAGCTATGTCAAACTTGATTGTTTTTGAAAACATCAACCTTGTCTTCGGTAATGTTCCAAATTGACGAGAGCGTTTCAAAGGAAATATTATATCTTAAACTCAAGATATTTACGATATTGGTTGTAATCGAATGGGATAACAAATTGTTTTCATAATCAACCTATTGTGTCCCCAGTTCCCACTAGTGGGGCACAGGCTTCCTACCTATAATATGTGTGAGGGTTGGAAAACGGGGAGGAAGGGACACCGACATACAAATAGACATTTTTATTCGGTAATTAAAAAAAAAATCTGCTGTGTCCTACAAGCATGCAAAACTCGGGGTCAAATCTTCGGAACGGGTATGGGTACAAAAAAATAAAAATTGTAAGTAATACTAGAGCAGTGGTTGTGGCGATCCCAACTTAAGAGCAGTAACCTATAGGCAGGTGCATTGCTTTGTGTAATTTATTTCATCATCACTGCTATAAATCGGTGAAGATAATATCATGAGGAAACTGGCATGTCTACGAAACATAGACCGACCCGTACTAGGTCTGCGTGGTGGATAATAGCCCATTCCCTCTCACAGAGAGGATGCTTGTGTCCCAACAGTGGGAACATTATAAGCTAGTTAAGCCGATTCAGAATCATTTTAAATTCGCGCAATTCTATGTACCCACAGCGGCGGGCCAACGTCCTTTTAAACAAAGCAACAGCAATTCCTTTAAACACAAAATCGATTCGAAAACTCCCTTTCGCAAAGCTATGACGCGTAAAACTAATACTATTAAAACAAGTACAACAAAAAGTGACAATCCGGGTCACAACCCCGACCTTTAGTACCGTGAAAATACCCACTTTTCGATGGCCAAGCTAGTTTTGAATATTAAATACATGAATATTCGAATTTTCGAATACGTGTGGCGAATACTAATCGAAATATCGAATAGTTATGCGATATTCGATTTTGTGTTTGTTTTAATAATTCTTGTCATCGTTTTATATAGGAGACGGTTTTGTTCGAGTTTACTTTTATTTCTAAATTGGTTTTCGAGTGTAAGCGTGTGTTGTTTTGGTAAAATTGTTTGTTTGTTTGAAAATTCTTGCATTTGTGTAAATTTTGAATAGAACGGTAATTTGGAAGAGCAGTAGTGACCCAGTGGAAACGACTAGAATAAACAAGTACCTACGTAGTTCGGTTTATTCGTAGTTCATTTTATTTTATGTGAGAAAAACGGCACCAAAACAAAAAACAATAATTCGTAGACGTGTAAGGTCCATCATCCCACCTGATTGCTATGATTGGTGTTTTGCAGTAATTTTCCTTTGATTCTGTGGCTACTGTGTGTGTGTGGGCTTAATAGCCAATAGCCACTACCAGCATCTGACCAGTCTCTCGCTTGGCAGCTGAATCAAGAGACTGTTTCAGCAAGCAGTACTTCTTATTACGGCGCATATTGTTACGACATTCCTCTCTCAAGAGCCTTGACCACAGCCCGGTAGCGGTTTCCGATGCTGGTGGGCTACTATTTTTTTTAAATAATTATGATTGTTTTTTTCGTAGCCTACTAGTGACGTGTTAGGCACAGGCCCCCTTTTCACCTACCAAACCTCTCTATCTTGTGCGATATCTGGTCATATTTTAAAATGGTTAACAAATGAATAAAAATAGTGATAACGAGCATTAATTTCAGGTACATGTCCCCGACAACTCCTCTTGTGGCTCTTTTGTTATTTTACCAACCGATTGCAGCGAAGTTGAATCAATTCTATTCTCCTTAAGATCTGACTGTGCTGTGGGATGGGATAACATTCCTACAGCTCTGCTCAAGCGATATAAAAACCTCCTCATCCCCGTCATAACTCACGTTTTTAACCTCTGCCTCGAAACAAGTACTTTCCCCTTGTGTTTCAAAAAGTCACTTATCCATCCCATTTACAAGAGTGGGGGTAAAGACTGTGTCGCCAATTATCGTCCGATAGCCGTATTGCCTATACTATCCAAGATCCTGGAGCGGATAATAAATAAACGACTGATAAAATTTCTGGAAGACAAGAAGTTATTGTCAACCGCTCAGTATGGCTTTAGACGAAATAGATCCACCTCTAATGCTGTCCTGGATCTTACTAACTATATAGTCAAAAACCTAGACGAAAAGAAAAAGGTCCTCACTATCTTCCTAGATCTGGCTAAGGCTTTCGACACAGTCTCTACTCCCCTCCTGCTCCATAAGCTGGAAAAAATGGGCGTAAGAGGTGAATCTATTCTAAAAGACTATCTACATAACCGAACCCAATGTGTTAAAATTAATAATTATGTAAGTGATGAGCTGCCAATAACATACGGAGTACCGCAGGGGAGTGTGATCGGGCCGACTCTTTTCCTCGTTTACCTAAACGACCTTTGCCAGATTAAGTTAAACGACACCAAGATAACGGCGTTCGCAGACGACACTGCACTTTCATTTAGTGGTGACACATGGCCAGAAGTTTTTACCAAAGCTCAATATGGTTTTAATATAATTAAGGAATGGTTGGCTAGAAACTCATCATCATCATCATCATCATTTCAGCCGAAAGACGTCCACTGCTGGACATAGGCCTCCCCTAAGTGTAATTTTTGCTTAGGGGGGGTTTGCCATAATCGCCACGCTTGGCAGGCGGGTTGGCGATCGCAGTACGGTCGATACAAAAAACACAGAGAACGCTGCTGCCCATTCTCTGGTACATCCCTTAGTCGCCTCTTACGACACCCACGGGAAGATATGGGATGGTGCTATTCTTTGCGTCCGACACCATACGGAACAAAAAACTCACTGACACTTAATACTGACAAAACCAACTATATGACTTTCTCACTCCGTCAAACCACCCAACCTCCAGCCTCCTTATACCTTGTCGGGCATTCGTGCGCTGTTCCCGACGACCAGATCTGTAACTGTCCCAAATTGGCTCAAGTGACCAATACCAAATATCTTGGCTTAACTCTGGACACTGGTCTTTCTTTCTCACTCCACATTGAATTATTACAGAATAGAGTTAGAAAACTAATCTATATTTTTAAAACCCTACGTCACGTAGCTGATGCACGATTGTTAAAACAGGTCTACTTTGCACTTTGCCAATCCTTACTGAGTTATTGCTTAACGACCTGGGGAGGTGCGCCAAAAACAAAGTTGTTAAAATTAGAAAGAGCTCAGAGAGCTATCTTAAAAGTGAGCACCTTTAAACATTATATGTTTCCTACTGCCGATCTTTACAAAAGTTGTCAAGTGTTGACTGTAAGGCAACTCTTCATAGCAAAAACTGTCCTAATTCAGCATTCTGCGACCCCATACAAAAAAATCTCCAAAAGACGTAAAGACATTGTTTGTGTAACTAGGAAAAGCAACCTTACCCATTCCAGTAGGTTCAATTATTTTCTTGCACCAACATTGTACAACAAATTGAATAAAATACTCTCTATTTATCAACTATGTAGCTACAAATGTAAAAATCTAATAAATAAATGGATTCAGGGGCTGACCTACCAAGAGACGGAAAACCTCTTAAGTACAATGGTGTAGTATAATTACCATACACCAATACACACAGACACACACACACACACACACGCATACACATAACTAAACACATTCACACCCACACTTACACATCTCTTACTCTCACTCACACGCGCATGCATACAAAGAAAAATTTCCATTAGTTTTAATTTCTTTTTTGTTTCTTTTTTGTTCTCTCACATTGTTAATAGATTCTGGATTGCAAAAATAAAATAAAAAAACTTTGAAATTCGTAAAATTATTATTGTCCTAAAGATTTATAAATAAGGGAATGGGACTGGTATCTTTAACACAGGTTACTTTGTAATCTAGCTAAGATGCCAGTTGCGATCCGTTCTGTGACTATAAAGCTACGATCACTGTTATTATTGTAACTATTTAATCTTAAGGTTTTATACTGTGAGAACTAATAAAGCTTATTATTATTATTATAATTCATAATATAAACAACCTAAATTAACAAGAGGCCACACAACCACATCCATATTCAAAACCAAGCAGTCACGGCCAGAAATAACGAATAAAACATAAATGTTTATCTACGCTCGTGAAATGACACTGACACCACAACGAAACACAAAGGTCGAACGTCAACCGTGACCTAAATCGATTCTCGGCTAATCGAATACGAGGATAAAGTTCACCGTACAGTTGTGATAGGCTAGTAATGTGACGGTGGACTGCGAACCATAGGTCTCGAGTTCGTACCCAAGACTAGCACGTCTGATTTATCGGATTCATGAACCTATTTACAATAATTACCACTTGCGTCGATGAAGGGAATCAGCCTGGTTATCACCCACTGTTGGGTTTTGGTCTCCCACTTTTCTGCCACACTTCCCGTTTCTGAGCGACATTTATTCAGGTTTTTACTGCGAATTTGACGATATCATCGACTCAACGAGCTATACTTCGACCCTAGTTTCTTTGTCTTTGGCCACCACTTACCAACGCAAAACCCGGTCCCCGAAGTCGTAGACTTTCGTCAAAACGTAAATTTTGCACTCTATCGGGATATGCAGAACTTGGTTTGCTCTATGGCCTTTTGTGAAAATTACTTATCGACAGCACGTAAAGTCAAGTCAGAGGCTCAAAGTTGGCACAAATACACACCAGTTTAGATACTAACCACATAAAAAGGAGAAAAAGAGGGTACAGTTATAAGCACTGCATTAATGGAACAGTATCGCCACAACTCCGTACGTACGGAATCCTTCATATCCCACAAGTACACACGGCTACACATCAAGCTATACAAAACCAGTATAATCTGATCGTTCATTGTGCGAAAAGATCTAGTATAGTGAGGCCAAGATTAACTGGTTTTGTATAGCTTGATGTGTAGCCGTGTGTACAATGAGACCTAACTGTACGTTGGCCTTTAAAACAGAATCTATGTCCGATATCAAGTGGAATCGATAAAAGTCGGACGAACGATACGAATGCTCGATGTAGAATTGATAAAGAGGTTGTGTAGTTGCTGATGTAGAAGACGATTTTAACTTTTTATCGCTAGACGTATGTTTATGGTAAACATTTGATTGGTTGAGAGCATGTTATGCTGTTGTCATTGTTAACATCGTGAGGAAACCGGCACGTCTTAGATCCAAAAAATTAGAAGTCATGTGACATCTACCAACCCGCACTGGGCCCGCGTGGTGGATTATCTCCTAGAGAGGAGGGCTGAGTCCCTGCAGTGGGAACATGAACATGGCTGATGATGCTGTTGCTGATGTTAATATGTTATTTATGGGATACGGATGCATAAGATACGCATAGAACATAAAAGATTGGCAGAGGAAAGTGGAGGCCTATTCCCAACAGTGGGTGAATCCGGGCTAAAGTGGTAAGGTTGGATAAATTGGATTTTAGTTTTAAACGGACATGGTCACTAACAGTACACTGAAAACAGAATATTTACCATGTTTACTATTTGTTTCGAGTTCCCGATATTACGCCGCTTTTGCAAGCACCATGATCACATTATATTACCACAATCAAGTTGCATTTTAAAATTCATTATGCAAATCATTTGGCATCAAAAAGAGGCCTTATCTCTTCGTGGAAAACTAAAAATGACAAGAACTGAATGCAATTTGCATATAAACTCATTAGGTCGTTACTGCACTAAAAATAATTTGTGAAAAATACACGCGAGCCCAGATGAGTAGATACTGATGAGGAAACCCTTCGAGCACCTGATATGTAATAGAATAGGTATGTAGGTGTACTTTTAGGTACATCTCTAACCAATATTTTTTTTTTTGGTTGGGATAACATCAAATGACTCCTCCCGCTCTGGGCAGAGCGGAGAGTTTCAGACATCTACTGACTAAAAACCATCCATGTTCCTTCAAAGCCCTTTGAAGGCCGCGGTATCTCTTTTGAACAACCCGCAGGCCTCTGCCCAACCCTGCGGAGATTACAGGCGTTATGTTACTGCCCACCCACATTTCCAAACACCATTCACATCCCAAACAACAACCAGCCAATATAAAGCCCTATCAAGATCTACTGCACGTCGAAACATTCAAGCCAAATGATCTGTAAACACATGAGCGTTACCGCTGCCCGAACGCGTGTCGCACGCACGTCTGGTGCGACCCTAACTCTGGCTAATGACACGTGAAGGACAAAGGCAGTTAAATAAAAGTAAATTGGAGTTGTTTATCTTGATGATAAGGGAGGATGTGGTGGCTGCGGGTTGTTCGAAAGAGATACCGCGGCCTCGACACAAAAGGTTAAGAAGGAACATGGGTTGTTTTTTAGTCAGTAGAAGTCTGACACTCACACACAGCGGGCCTATTTGATGATTACCCACCCTCCCCAAAAAAAGGGGAGTATATGGTAGTGTGGTTCGGAAGTTGGTTCTAGAGGATTGAGTTGCGGGTTTGAATCTAGTGAGTAGTGATGTCAATTTTGTCACAGGAGGTTAGACCCTCTTTATTTTTTATTTTTATTTATTTTAGGGCTTTGTCGCTTATCGACCACATCGCCCTCCCTCTTTATTTATATTTCATTTGGGAAAACAAACAGTAGTATTTTTTTTTTTTTTATTTCAATAAAAAGGGCTTTGTCGCACATGCGATTATGCCGCCCTGGTTGGTTTTACAAATTTTAATTTATCACGGTCAATATGTGATGAACATCATCAACGAAATTATTACAAAAATCACACTATCTGTTGTTGATTTTGCCATGGTTAATTAATTTAATTTTAAACAGTAGTATTTAAAATTAACTAATATACTACCCACAACATTTTTTCTTTAAGGAGATAGTGGAGGAAGGAGACGATTCGCATGTGGCTGAAAAAGTGTTGAATAGGAATGTTGATGGAAGGAGACGAAAATCAAGGAAGCGATGGATGGATTAAACCTACAAGTAGTTGTTCTGGGTCTAACTGTTTGTGAGTTTAAATGACTAACAAAATCTGGTTAAGAGTTCTGCAGACCAGGGAAGTAAGACTGAAAAGAAAGGAGATCTATACTTAGTCGTAAGTGGAACAAAGGTGACAAAGATGATGATGACGAAGCACAGTAACAATAATATCGACGATTTACCGAAACTAAAAAAACCCACATCTCACCTTTTTCCACCAAAACCCTCTAAAATTCACATTTTAATCTTAAAACTCTAAACTAAATAGAAAATATAAACTGAATCACAGTTTATGATGGCCGTCAAACGTCGTTCTAAATAAAAGTTAATTGGAAAACCAAATAGCGCTCGTGAGCATGACAACCCAATGTTATCGGCACAGTTTAAATTATCGAGCTTTTGTTTCCAAATATTGCGCTACTGGACTGTTCTAAAATCATTTCAGTTTTTCGGGTGAACATTTGGAAATGACGGAAATAGAAAATATTATGTCCCGTATAAGTTTTTAAACTGACATGGTCACTGACACTACTATTAATTACCGAAAAAGTGCCGAAAAAAGTTCGCGAGTGGACACAGTGAGTTTTGTGTGTGAAACAGAATCGTGTAGTGAGTGACAATGGTAGTGGTGCCAAACGCAAAAAACGAACGAGAAAGAGGGTAGACCGTTTTGTCTGCTCATAAACATCCACCCGCAATAACTTCAGTTTATCCGTGATCATGGTGCTTGTAACAGCGCCGAAATATCGGGAACTTGAAACAATAATCAAACATGGTGAATATCACGTTTATGATATTAATAGTACTATGTCCCGTGTAATACGGGGCCAGCCTAATGCCATCAATCAGGCACAAATCTATACTCTTTGGCTGCTACTGAGAAACTCCTGATGGAGGAACCCAAAAACAATTTTGCCCGACCCGACAATCGAACTCAGGACCTCAAACTCAGCAGTCTGGTCACTGGTCCAGCGAGGTAGTCACTTCCCACAACAACATTTGGGTTCTCCCACTAAATCTTCTAAAATTCCCTTTTTTTATCTTAAAAATTCTAAAATAGCGCTCGTGAGCATGACAACCCAATGTTATCGGCACAGTTTAAATTATCGAGCTTTTGTTTCCAAATATTGCAGAACTGGACTTTTCTAAAATCATTTCAGTTTTTGGTGGCAACAATAGGGAAAACGAAATGGAAATAGAATATACTTTACCTCGTGTAATAGAGGGGCGAGCCTATTGCCATCAACCAGGCACAAATCTAGACTCCGTGGCTGCTACTTCGAAACTTCTACTTAAGAAACTTCTGATGGCAAAACCCAAAAACAATTTAAAATTCCCCAGGTCGGGCAGAAACAATTTTGCCCAACCTGGGGAATCGAGCCCAGGACCCCATGCTTAGAAACTGGAGCAATTACGCAGTCACCAACCTACTCATTTGATAAAAGTTTTTCCCAATATTGTGCTGGACTTTCTAGAATAATTTCAGTTTTTGTTGGAAAACAATAAGGACAATGGTTTTTTGGTTAATGTGTGGAAATGTAAGGGAAATAGAATTTAGTTAGTAACTAGATAAAGCGGTAACGTTGATGAATAGTTTTAATGTAATATTTGGTTCTGGAGAGCAGTGGTGGCCCAGTGGTGGCGGCCCCGACTTACGATCAGTTGGTCGTGGGTTCGAACCCAGGCAGGCGCATTACTTTGTGTAATTTATTTCATCACCACTGCTCTCAAAACGGTGAAGGAAAACATCGTGAGGAAACCGGCATATCTTGGAACCAAAAATTCGAAGATATGCGACATCTACCAATCCGCACTGGGCCCGCGTGGTGGATTATAGCCCATCCTTCTCTTAGAGAGGAGGCCTGCAGTGGGAACATTATAGGCTGATGATGATGATGATGAATATTTGGTTTTATAATGGAGCTGAAAATTCCATTATAATGCTGTTGAATGTTCTTTGTTGCAATACCAAATGCTTTATCTTGAAACCCTTGCCCGCTTTAGGAATTTCTCCTGTACAAACATTTAAGCCCACATACACAAACAAACATACCTGGAACTCGGACTCCAATCTGTAGGCCATCCAAATATTTGTTCCATGCGAATTTGCGATACACAGCACAGATGACCAGAAAATCGAAATTTTGTAGTCTATCTAGTAATCGTATTTTGTGTCTATTCTGAATTAATTCAGACGTAAATCAGGCATTACTGATTAACGAAACCGCCTTACTTGTTATTTTCTAATGTCGAACTACGTTTGGAATACTTGACTACATCAATATTACACTACGCTATTCGCTAGCCGTTGTCGTAGCACAAGCTACGGCGTAGCACAAGCTACGGCGTAGCACAAGCTACGGCGTAGCACGACCTAGCTACGGCGTAGCAAATACTATCTTTTTACTATTTTCTTGTTTTTGAATAACTATTGATTTTTATCTTTCACATTGTTTGTCTCATTCGTTTGGAAAAGTTTATACAAGAAGATAAGAAAAGACTACAGAACAAAATATAAAGTTTATTTAAGGAAAACCATTTGACTAGATTATTTGATAAAAATTATTTAAAAATCCTGTTCAAAAGACAACTTGCAGACAACTAAAGGATCCAATGGCTGCCAAAATAACACCAACAAATTTTATAACCATAATCCATTTATGCAAAATCAACATGGCCGTCCAAAGTAGCCAAAAAGACAAACAGTTCCCTTCATTATAACAATTATTATAATAAGGAAACATAACACGAGCATTTTCACTCCCCAAAGTGTCTTGATATTTAATTAATTTAATAAAATAATTTCATTCTCGACCCTCTGAGGGCGTTATTTGCATTTTAATTTTTCGTTTGCTTAAACTTTTTTGTTAGGAGTTTGGATGCGGTCATCTGTTTGTAATGTGAACACAATCGTGATCGTCATTCAAAAAATATAGTAATATGAAATATAAAAAAAAATTAAAAGTAGTAAAGTAGTTGTTAGTATATTAATATTATAATTATTAAATAAATATTATAAAATATATTAATATGTTGAGTCTAAATACTAGATGTATAAACGTGGATAAAGCAAAATAAGTCTGTAAGGAACGTAGCAGGTGCTTTGTGGTTTCTGTCTACCTCCATGGCAAAAAGCGTAAGTATATGAAAATTATTTAGAAGTAAACGATTTTCTCTGCCGATCTTCGAAAATGAAGGTATAATTTTTTTTTTTTAACAATTAAAAAAAATTGAAAAAAAAAGGATATAGTTTGATTTTACTGTAAGATACACCTCAGTCTAACCTGAAGTTTATCTTCAGTGTGCACAATTTCGAATTGGGCACACTTGTGACAGTCATTCTTTTTCATGAATTTAATTAGAAATGTGAAAATTACTTGCGCCTAAAAACAATTTTATGTGGTCAGTCTTAGTTCAAATTTGTGTTATTTCAAATCAAAACTTGTTATTTTTTGGTTTTAGTTTTTTAAGTCTGATTTATTTCTCTGAGGCACTGTGCATCAAGGTTTTTTACACGCAATATAATTATATAATTCGATTTAATCCTGTAAATTAAATCAAATCAATCTGTTAACTGAAAATCGCTTGGCAAGATGAAATAAGTTTTATCACGTACTTATCAGAGAGCGTAAGAACACTGAATAAAATCGCTCAAATCAAAAACTAAAACGAAAAACGTGTTTTATTTTAAAGTGATGGCAAGGCAAAGTCAATAACCTACAATGCCTAACCACCTGGCCACGAGCTATATTTGAACTTATTTAATACAAAACTTATCATTATCTGCCTAGCCCTTCCCCTTTTCCCTGAATATGAGTATTCTAATAATATGGAGCGACTACCTATTTGACCTCCACGACCCAGTTAATACTGGGTAATACGATACTCTTTGGTAAGACTGGAGACCAACGTTTTTTTTTAATGAAAACCTGCGTTTTGCTGTGGGTCCCCATAGCACAGCATCGTGCTGAGTAATATCTTGCTTGTCACAGTCACGGCGTGCAAGCTGTTAACTTTTTTTTTTGTTCCATCCTGTTATTTAAAAAATTGGTTGTGTTCATTGTTTTTTTTTTGTGTCATTTTATATGCATACGTCAAGTAGTTATACTGTGACAAATCAATATTTTTCTTTCATTCCCGTTTTGTGAGAACACCCGAACACACGAACAGGACCTCACAGTCGACCTCTTTTCTTAACTAACACTTCCTTTTTACCCTCAATTGCCCAGCTTTAAGATAACAAGCTCCAAGCTATTTTGTCCATCGCCTTAAATGGGGTCTTCTATAAAATCTACTTACATGGAAAAAATACTTTTTGAAGGTCAAGGTCATTGAGACCGTTCGGTCGCTAGCTAAGCCTCTTTGTATGCAGCCATCGAAGCAAAATGATTGATAAAGATAAGAGAATAACGCTAAAAGAAAAAAGTCCTGTCAATTTAATAGAAAACCGACCAAGTGCGAGTTGGACTCGCGCACCGAGGGTTTCGTATAAAGTAGAAAGCTTAAGATTAATGTTTTTTTTTATTATGTGATGTAATTGAACTAAATATGTATGCTTTTCGCATTTTTTTCTTTATCTGTGCTATAAGACGTTGCTTTGTACCATATTTCAAGATTCTGAGTTCACGGGAAGTATCCTGAAGGTTTTGATTCCCTTGGGAGAGTCGGAAATTTGCAGCATAAACGGCTGTATCTTTTGATTCCGTTTGAGTTACGGAACCCTAAAAAATCAGTCAACTTGGTCTTAGTGAGGAGCGTTGGGTTTTTTAGTCTTGACGGGTTGATTGATTTAATACTAGGAATCTTTTAAGAGAACACAGATTTAAAATTGTCTGCGCAAATGTTAATACGTTTAGTTTGAAATACTGGTATCTGCACTATCATACCACAATTTATGTTGAATTCGGTTCAAAACAACGAATATACTAATTTCGCCAAGTGAACAACATTCCCATTCTTTTTCTATTTAATTTGCGAGGTGTTCCTTGAGCCATGTTTTAATTGAGAGAACAAGTAACAAGGCATTGAAGGACGATATGGCAAGAAAGGACGTGTCTGATAACATAACGAATAACGGAAAAGTATGGAAGAAGAAGTCATGCTTTGCCGAGCACAAATAAATTAGAAGAAGGGCAGGAGAATTCACCTAGCCTAGCCTTTTCTCAACTGTGTTGTAGTCGGCTACCAGTCTAACTGGATATAGCTAAATGCCAATATTTTAAATGGAGTGACCTGACTTTCTAACCCTCACAACCCAGTATATAGGAGTCGCTCGGCCACCAGACTAACTGTATACAGCTAAATACCCTTATTTTACTTGGAGTGACCTGACTATCTGACCCTCACAACCCATTTAGAAATACCCCTTGGTAAGACTGAACTTGTCTTGATCAGGAGCGAACAATCTCCAAGTACATATTACCAGAAAATGGTCAAATTTGAGAAATGTCGTTCTAACGTTATTTTAAACGATGGTTAAATTAACCATAACATGTGAACATCAGAAGAGGTCACCTTTCCCCGAAAAAGGGGCCAAACATAATTAACAACCTTCCTTATTTGAATACCTACGGTTCCCTAAAATAATATTATTATATTCGTAGGAATCAACTTATTTTGATAACCGTCTTTTTACCTTAAATGAGGAATAAATGTTTAAGTCCCATTTCCTTGTCTGTTTTTGTGAAATAATGAATTTGTTAGGGAACAAAATAATTATTTATTGGATTTTCTGTTTTGTGATTTTCCAAATACATAGGCTTTTGTTTTGTTAATTTGTTTGACATGCCTTTTGTTTTTAGTTATGGTATTTGTTTGGGTTTCCTTGTTTTCGTGCGGTGAGCTGAAAGGCATTTTTAATTATTTAGCAGTAGTGACTGCTTGTGTGGGACATGGGTTTTTTGGTTGAACAATGTTTTGGGCTTGTTTTACAAAGTTCAGATAAGTACTACCTTTTTTTTTTTTTGGTGGGTTGAAAATCATCGAATGACCCCCCCCCCCCCGCTCTTGGGCAGAGCGAAGGGGAGTGTCAGACTTCTACTGACTAAAAACCGAACCCATGTTCCTTCTTTGCCCTTGTGCCGAGGCCACGTCATTTAGTACTAAAATCCAAGTACTACTAATTTGCCTTTATGACCTGGAAATTCTAAGTGAAATTCTGGAAGCGATAAATCATCGGTCTGCGAAGCATGTCTTCATCTTCCATACTTCCCCATTATTCGTCATTTCATCAGAGAACTTCCTTCTATTCTCACTACCAGCCTCTGACTGATCGAAAATAATCACATAAAGATAGAATATCTGATATTGTTTACAGTAATGATGAAAACATATTATTATCCCGTATTCCAATCAATCCTATCCCCGACCGGTAATTTTATATGATAATCTAACAAACGGTTTTATTGTTCTGGCTAAATGAAACACAATTTATTGTTATCCTATAATAAATGAACATATTATTCTATACCTATACTTATTGTAAATAAAAACTGTTTTCGTTTGTATGTATTGCGTTGTCCTTTTATATTACGCTACGGGTTTTGATGCAGTTTTCAGTTTTTTTTAGTTTTGTTACTATATTGTAATCTGAAGAACCCTCGATTTTTTGTCAACTCAAAAAACAATTTGACGCAAAAATTTTATTCAATCAGGTTTCGAAATTATCGAGATAATATACGTATTTTCTTTGATAATTATCGTATTATTATCTGTGCTGATTCATTACTTGATCTCTTACCGCCTTATTAATAAGATAGTTAAACCTGGCTTCACTTACACTTGGTTTATCTCGCATGCCGTCACTTTCTTTTGAATATTTTTGAAGTGAGACGGCATGCGAGATAAACCAAGTCTAAGTTAAACCAGGTTTAACTATCTTTATTAATAAGGCGGTTAATGTTTAGATTAACAAACGATAATTTAATAACTGAATGAAGAAACATCAAAATACTATTCCATGTAACATGATTGATCAATTAATTCTATTTAAATATCCATTTTGTAATTATAACTTGCTCTAGATATGTGATAAATCAAACTAAAAGCCTTTTACTTAAACAATACATAGCATACTAAAAGCATTCCATTATTCAATCAAAGTACTGATGGCACTGATGCACTAGCAGACATGAGTGGCAACGCCAGAAGGGGACGCCCTAGAAGGACATACCTACACTGACCTTATTGGTGCCGTTCTTCAGCAAGGACAGGTGCGTAGTACTCGCAACCGGCGTGCGTGGAAGACCAGATGTTTGAATGTAGATGGGGCAAAAGGAGTAAATAAATAGTCGCGAGTAAATAGGCTTCTTCTGGGTAAGCTCGTTCCATCGTCGACCTCACCTCTGCCCTTGGGGCAAGATTGAGGTCAAGAGTAAGCCCATATTAAATAAAAAAAGATGTATGGATCGTTTCCCGTTGGGGCTGCGGGTTGTTCGATAAAAATACCGCGGCTTCGACACAAAAAGCTGAGAAGGAACATGGGTTGTTTTTAGTCAGTTGAAATCTGACACTCCCTACCGCTCTGTCCAGAGAGGGAGGTGAGCACCGAAATATCGGGAACTCAAAACAATAATCAAACATGGTAAATATCCCGTTTCTGATATTAATAGTAGTGTGGGAGGGGTTATTTGATGATTTACCATGCCCAAAACAAAAAAGGATCGAGCAGGTGGCATTCTATGGGTTCTACCTAACCCCATTGGAAATGGTCTTGAGTTTATGTATGTATGAGCTATTTCTATATAAGAATCGTGCCTGCTAGTCTATACAATTCAAATATTTCGGAACGTTGCCTATTTCTTTTTTTTTAAATTGGCTCAAGCTTCGACCGTTGCCAGCCAGGAAAGCTCTCCAAATTGTTCCTTTTTCAAGTCGAGTGAGAATGTTTTTGTGAAAGGATATAGAATTATAGAGGGCAAGCGAAACGATTTTAAAGCCATGTTTAAAATGTTAATTAGACATTCTTCCTACTAAACGAAATTTTGATGTTTCAGCAAAGTTTTCGTGATTCCTTTTTAGAACGATAATCTGCGCATTTTTAGGCTTGCTTTTAGCGCAGCCTTTATATCCTACGAAAACGTTTTGTACTCGATTTTATTGCTTTACCTTTTCTCATGTGCAATTTTGCATTAAATGTTCTGAAATTTTTGATTAGTGCTAAATGTTAAGGTGATTTAATCGATATTGACAAAATGTTGGTGTACTATTATAGTGTATAGCTTAGTTTAACCCTTCAAGGAATTAAAAGCGTGATGTTTTATAATACGTATCATTTGTATGTAATTTTATAATAACAATTAGTCATTGGACGACGTGGACCTAGAGTTACGACCGCCAACATGTAAAAACAACTTTTAAAACTGATTTTGTCCTACTGAGTTCATTAAAGTTTTATGTTTTTACGAGCAAAGCATTTTCTTGTCTTATCTGAAAGAAGATGCCGTTATTTACCAAGGAAATAGCTTTTGAATTTTGCTAAGTATACCTATTTTTTTTCGTTTCTCTGAAAGACAATATACAAAAAATATTTTATTAAACTTCTGCTCTTTAAAGCGAATAGCACGAAAACAAAAACGATGTTATCAGGAAGCTCTGAAGCAAGTACTTGTTCCTTATTGCTCCACGCAGTGCATATCATCTTAGGAAATCCTTAGGCGGATTGCTCGCCCTTAAGCTGCGTGTACACTATTGAGAATTATCACCGGAAAATATGTAACAGTTTATTCTATGGTAGAATTTTTAGGAAGATAGTTTAATTATTGAATATATCGTAACATCGCGGAAGAATGGAAAAGAAAACGTGTTGCGCCGACCCCAAATAGAATGGGATAAGGAAGATGATGATGATGATGATTATGATATCGTAACATCGTGCTTGACTCGTTGGTGTAATAGTACTAGCGCGATTACTGTGCATGAGGTCCTAGGTTCAAATCCTATTTCCATCAGGAATCCTCAGTAGCACCTGCGGAGTCTGAATTGCAAGGTATCAACCCGGCACAAATTCATACTCCGTGGATGCAGAAAACAGGCTCGCCCCCTGTTACATCGGGAATTCGGGATTAAACGTTTATACTGGTGCATTGGGGGTGTACCTATATTGTGGCTATAACACCACTGGTTAACCATTTGTGGATTACAGGCGTGATGTTATCATGTTGTTGTTGTGTGTTGTCATGATAACTCAAAGTGCTAATAATACATTCACATTTTATTACACTGGGTCTCCGCTTTTGTTTTTATAGAAACTACTCTTAAAAAAATCTTAGAACGAAACCTTCTGCAGAAAACAATTTTCTCAAATTAAAAGTAGCAGATTGCCGCCAGTGAGCAAACTGCCTTATGCTCTTCACGGAAGAAGGAACCGATAAAGTCTTTTTTTTCGCTTAAAATTGCAAGTCCGCCATTTTTTCGAAATAAGATTACAGATGAACGGAAATAATAAATCTTTGAACGTTGACTTGTAAAAAAAGGAGGGTATCGAAGCTTTGCAATATTGTTTTCATTTTTAAAGGAAGGTTGAATATTGACGATGTTTCTTTATTTTATTTGCTTAAGCCAAATTGGGTGTAAGGTTACTGACGTAGCGCCCGGACCGCGAAGGCATGCTGACTGTAACGGTCAGCTGCCCGGTGACGGTGGCGAAGAAGATTGCGGAGGGGCGCACCCTCAAGGTGGGCTGGTCGAGAGCGCAGGTCAAGCTCCTGGAGCCCAGACCTCTGAGGTGCTTTCGCTGCCACGTGGGGCAGCACGTAGGGTGCCGATGCACCTCGGAGGTGGACCGCAGCGAACTATGCTTCCGCTGCGGTCAGCCCGGTCACTGGGCTGCGGCTTGCCTGGCCACGCCGCACTGCGACGCATGTGCGGCGGCTGGGAAGCCGGCCGAGCACCGGGCAGGGAGCAAGGCCTGCGCTCCACCCGCCAAGGCCAGGGGAAAAGGGAGGCCCTCCGCCACCAAACCCACCGTCGCCAACGCCGCGGCCGCTGCCACCGCCGCCGCCGCTGCCACCGCCGCCGCCGCTGCCGCCGCCGCCGCTGCTGCCGCCGCCGCCGCTGCCGCCAAAGCCGCTGCCGCCAAAGCCGCTGCCGCTAAAGCCGCTGCTGCCAAAGCCGCTGCCGCCAAGCCTCAGGAGGCCCCGGAGGGGGCTGAAATGGACTGCCATTAATGGCCCCATTAAGCCTCCTCCAGGCGAATATCAACCACTGCGCCTGCGCTCAGGATCTGTTGCTCCAGAGCATGGCGCAGTGGTCGATCAACATCGCCGTGGTCGCTGAGCCCTATTTCGTCCCGCCCAGGCCAGACTGGGTGGAGGACCTCAGTGGCTCAGTGACCATCATTGCGTCGGCCGCCGCCGGCACCCCGGCCCTTGAGATGGTCAGGAAGGGTCAGGGGTGCGTAGTAGCACGGTTCGGGGAGATAGTGGTGGCGGGAGTCTACTTCTCTCCGAGCCGAACTCTCGCCGAGTTCCAAAACTCCCTCAGGGAGTTGAGTGTCGTCATCGGAGGCTATTCCCTTCCCGTACTTGTGCTCGGGGACTTCAATGCCAAGAACTTGGCTTGGGGTTCTCGTTACACGGATGTGCGGGGTAGGATGGTCGAGTGCTGGGCTCTGGAAACAGGCCTGGACATCCTGAACCGGGGTTCTGTGGCCACGTGTGTGCGGATGCGGGGCGAGTCGGTGGTGGACATCTCGTTCGCCAGCCCCGCTCTGTCGCAGCGTGTCGCTGACTGGCGCGTCATGGAGGAGGTGGAGACCTACTCCGACCACCGGTATATCCGGTTTGAGGTCTCTGCCCAGTCCTCAAGCGCGCCGGTCCCGCAGACCCCGAGTGGTCCGCGTTGGGCGCTGAAGCAGCTGGACCGGGAGCTCCTCCTGGAGGCCGCGATCGTGTGGTCCTGGGGGTCATCCCCAGCCAGGCCCGCCGACGTCAACACCGAGGCGGCCTGGTTCCAGGAGGCCATGTCCGAGATATGCGACATGGCAATGCCCCGAGTCCGGCCAGGAAGCGCCCGGCGTCATGTGTACTGGTGTAGAGCTGTCGCACCTGCGTCAGCAGTGTGTGGTGGCGCGGCGCCGGAACACCAGGCATCGCAGGCGCCGCATTCGTCCTCCGAATGCGGAAGCCGTGGAGGCGGAGCTATATGAAGGGTACAGAGCGGCGAAGACCGCCCTCTCCGAGGCTCGTCGGCGGGCCAAGGATCAGGCCCGCGAGGAGATGCTGGAGACTCTCAACAGAGATCCGTGGGGGCGCCCTTATAAGGTGGTGCGGAATCAACTCCGCACCCGGGGCCCCCCGCTGACGCAGAGTCTCCGGCCTGAGCTCGTGGAGGACGTGGTGAGCGTTCTGTTCCCTTCGCGAGGGGAGCATCGTCCCCCGCCAATGGCTCCGCCACCTGCGGTGCCGGAAGCGGACCAATCAGGATCTGATGACGACATTCCGGAGGTGACTGGGGTAGACCTGAGAGTGGCGGTACGGAGGCTTAAGGCCAAAAATACCGCCCCGGGGCCCGATGGCTTGCCTGGCAAAGCCTGGGCCCTGGCCTCAGAGGCTCTTGGGCCCCGACTGGAGGGGTTCTTCAGCGCGTGCATGGAGAGAGGCCAGTTCCCGCGTCGTTGGAAGACGGGGAAGCTGGTCCTCATTCAGAAGCCCGGGCGCCCTGCGGACTCGCCGTCCGCATACCGGCCCATTGTGCTGCTCGACGAGGTGGGCAAGCTCTTTGAAAGAGTAATTGCAAACCGCCTCGCCGAGCACCTTGAGGGAATGGGTCCGGATCTTGCGGAACACCAGTTCGGTTTCCGCAAGAGGCGCTCGACGGTGGACGCCATCATGCGCGTGAGAGCCCTCACGACGGGGGATGCGGTCTCTCGGGGCGGTGTGGTCCTGGCGGTGTCTCTCGACATCGCCAACGCCTTCAACACCATGCCCTGGAGCTGCATCAAGGAGGCACTCCGGTATCACCGGGTGCCGGCCTACCTTCGTCGTGTAGTCGGGGACTATCTGACAGACAGGGCTGTCATCTACCCTGGTCAAGACGGACAATGGAACCGGCGAGAGATGTCGTGCGGTGTTCCGCAGGGTTCGGTTCTGGGGCCGCCCCTGTGGAACATCGGTTACGACTGGGTGCTGCGTGCCGACCTCCCTGACGGCGTCAGCGTCGTTTGCTACGCGGACGACACGCTGGTGCTGGCACGGGGGGAGTCGCACGAGGCGGCGGCCGCGAACATGACACGCGGGGTTGCGATAGTCGTTGAGAGGATCCGGCAGCTGGGTCTCGAGGTGGCACTTCACAAGTCCGAGGCCATGTGTTTCTATGGGCGTGGGAACGTGCCACCGTCGGGATCCCAGCTATCGGTGGGAGGGGTTTCCATCGGCGTCGAGTGTACTTTAAAGTACCTCGGACTCGTCCTCGACAGCCGGTGGAACTTCGTGGAGCACTTCCGACGTTTGGCTCCCAGACTGGAGCGGGCCGCGGCTGCCTTTAGGTGGCTCTTTCCCAATCTGGGGGGGCCAAACGCCTCCTGCCGTAGGCTGTATGCGGGGATCGTGCGGTCCATGGCCCTTTACGGGGCCCCGGTGTGGGCGCGTGCCGTGAAAAAGCGGGCCGTCCACTACCTGAACGCGCCCCAAAAGGTCATGGCCGTAAGGCTTGTCCGCGGGTACCGCACGATCTCCCGCGAGGCGGCGATTCTCCTTGCCGGATTGCCGCCGTGGGATCTGGAGGCGATAGTCCTCGCGCGCCTACGTGAGTGGCGCGCGGAGGCGCTTCACCGGGGGGTCACTCTGCTGCCGCGGCACATTGCTGCGCGGCGGACAGACCTCCGGTGCGATCTCATGGCGGCATGGAGACAGCGACTGTCGCAACCCAGCGCAGGGCACGCCACGATAGTGGCGGTAAGTCCCCTCTTTGAGGAGTGGCTGGAGAGGCGCCACGGCGCCCTCACCTACCGTCTGACGCAGGTCCTCACCGGACACGGGTGTTTCGGGAGGTACCTGTACCGAATCAGGCGGGAGGAAACGCCCGGATGCTTCCACTGCCAGGATCGACCGGAGGACACGGTGGAGCACACTGTGGAGGCGTGCCCTGCTTGGGCGGAGCCCCGCCGTGTTCTCGTAGCGGCGATCGGCGGCAGCGACCTCTCGCGCCCGGCCCTGGTGCAAGCCATGGTCCGGGGCGAGGAGGAATGGGACGCCGTCGCCTCCTTCTGCGAAGCAGTGATGCTAGCGAAGGAGGTGGCGGAACGAGAGAGGGAGAGAACCTCTCAACGTCCCAGCCGCCGCGGAAGGCGCTCCGGGCGTCGGGGGTCACGCGATGACCTCCGGCCACCGTAGACGCGGGCCTGTGGACGGTGAGTAACGGGCTAGCTCGCCGTCCGGCCGTCGTCATGACGGCAACAGACCGTGTCGGCGGCGCGTACGTGTTCCACGCGCGCCTCAAAGAGATGTCAGCAAGGAGGGGCCCGCAAGGGCCGACGCCCGTCGGGGCTGTGGATATCGAAAGGTTACCGCGGCTCCGACACAAGGGCGAAGAAGAAGGAACATGGGTTCGGTTTTTAGTCAGTAGAAGTCTGACACTCCCCTTCGCTCTGCCCAAGAGCGGGGGGGGTTATTCGATGATTTTCCACCCACCAAAAAAAAAAAAAAAAAAAAAAAAAGGTTACTGACGTAACCTGAAGAATTGTCAAACTTAAGTGGCAGTGGCCAGGGTACTTTGCTCCCAGAACAGCTGGCCGAAAAGTTCTGAAGTGGTGACCGCAAACTGGAAGATATAGCGTTGGATGCCCTCCCACTAGGTGAATCAATTACATGGTGAAGAATTTGGAAGCCTGTCTCCAGCACTGGAGGTCTTTTGGCTGAAATGATGATGCCGAATTGGATCTAGTTTTTCATTGCTCCATAATTCATCAGCAGCATACGATGCGGTCGGTCTGTTGTGGGTAGAAGAATAACAGTATTAAACATGGGTGGTCAGGGTCACCCATCTACAGACTAACCTAGATAAGCGCGATTTAACCTGAAAATTGAACTCAGTAGGTCTTGGCATCTTCCTTCGGTGCTACGGGTTGTTCGAAAGAGATACCACGGCCTCGGCAAAAGCGCTAAGAAGGAACATAGGTGGTTTTTAGTCAGTAGAAGTCTGACACTCTCTACCGCTCTGCCCAGAACGGGAGGAGTCATTTGATGATTTCCCACCCACCCAAAAAAAAAGGTCTTGGCATCTAGGCACATGCTCCTTTGTTTTTCATCAAAACAACTTAAAACAGATTTTTAAAATGTCGCCGGTTTCAACTAACTTCAATCTGTGCTTACCAACAAAGACTCAGTATCGTACAAACTGAATTGAAATAAATCCTTCATTCCTTTAGCAAGGATAACGTAGGAGACATTCGTACAGTCTAAATCTAAAGCCGGCTTAATTTAGACTGAGATGCCTGGATGGCTTCCAAAGATTTGTACTGAAGAAAAGTTAAAAGAATTTGGTCGTTTTTTTTGCTTTGAGATGTAGTCATGTGGTAATAGGATTTTGCAATAAAAAAAAATTTAGGTATATATAAACATCCGAATTGAGAACCTCCTTCTTTTTTTAGAAGTCGGTTATGTAGAAAATGACATGCGCCGCTGGCTCAAACACAAGCAGGTGCTTTAGACTGCCTGTCCATTGAAACGGAGTGAGGCTACGGAGCGAAGAAACGTAGAAATATTAACCAATAGGATTGCACACTGGAATAGAGGGCAGATTTTATGCAATTCTATTGGTCAATAATTATCTGTTTCTCCTCTACGCAGCCTCGCTCTGCTTCAGTGGACAGGTAGCCTTACTCTGTGTAGTTTTATACGAGTATCGTGATCACCACCGTCCTCAAAATAATGATGAAGATACAGGGTATTTGGTGCATCGTTTGCCAAATTTAACGAGCCGAAAGGACGCGTCCTT
This sequence comes from Diarsia dahlii, assembly GCA_949775195.1. NCBI lineage: Eukaryota > Metazoa > Arthropoda > Insecta > Lepidoptera > Noctuidae > Diarsia > Diarsia dahlii. The sequence continues at coordinate 3,054,153 of OX459210.1, read as the reverse complement.
ATCATTTATGGGGTCATTTACTCTCACTTCAACCCCAATAATTCATCGTTGCTCCAAAGTTATTTCAATTTTCCTATATTTATATACATACATAAACTCAAGTTTTTCCCATAGGGGTAGGAGAAACCACAGAATGCCACCTGCTACAATCCTTACATACACCTTACACCTCGTCCAAGTTCATACATCTGGCCATACACGTACGCTGGTTACGAGTTGTTAGTGGCCTTTTACTCATCCTTTCCACATGACCAAACCATCTAAGGACTCTCATTTCTCACAAAAATTTAAAACAGTATCTTTTAAATATTTGTGACTACATTCTCTTTGTAATAATGTACCAAGAAAAGCAAGCTTCTTAACTCAAAAACAAAGCATTATAATTTTCAATTCTCTCTTCATCCCTCTATCGATTAAATAAGCCCCTAACAAAAGCAGAGAGGCTGTGCCGTACGAACAAATTAAAAAGTATCCCACCAAAAGGACATCTTCAAGGTGTCTGTAACGGAGCCTTCTAGCAAATCCAATTAACTTCACTGAGTATATAACCGTGCTCTTATTACTTAGGGAATGGATCTCAGAGAGATCGGATGGACGGTATTTGGGTAGCGCAAAGTGAGTCGCTGAATTGACGGAAAGAGTGGAAAAATACAATTTAGTTGTTGAGTGCAACTAAACAGTGTTATTTTTCCTTTCGAACTGTGCCTAACGCATGCAAAAATAAAGCACACAAACGAAAACATAAAATACAATTTTATTTGCGAAAAAATCAGGGCCCCGTAACATTTTTTTCGGCGCATACAGCGAGTTACATCAATTATTTTACTAACTAAACGACTGTATTCCTAAAAATCCGATTGAACTAGTCTCTGCACCGGACTGCGGACACCAGACTATTTGTTTATGTATAGGTACACACATTGAGATAGAAAACCACACAGGTCCTGTTAATTTTTAAGAAGTGCAGATATATTGCAGTGTGTCATCATCATCATTTCAGCCAAAAGACATCCTCTGCTGGTCATAGTCCTTCAAGTGTAGCCACATTGACCGGTCCCGTGTGTCTCGCATCCAGTGAATCCCCGCAACCTTCACCAGCTCATTTATTCATGCAGGTTTGCATGGTCATGCAATGTGTGAAAAAGACAAAACAGGAAAACCTGAATCAGAATCATTTATTCGTACTCCTGGGCGGTCTCGACAGAGATAACGACAAAATCGCTAACTTTCAATCCTTATTTACTAACGAATAAATTCGGTTGCAATAATGATGCTTGAAAGTAAAGCAAGTCTCTACATCCAAGATGCGTTTCTCGCAAGCATCATTATTGCAACCGAATTTATTCGTTGGTAATTAGCAATCGAAAGTTAGCGATTTTGTCGTTATTAGTGTAGAGACTGCAGCCCCTGATGAGTACCATTGAAAGCTAGTTCAGTATAACGTAAAAATTCCTCGACTTATTTACCGTAACCAAAATTACGCTCAGTAACTCCCCGTCTACCTTCATTATAAAATTGTCCTACTTGATCTGAAAACAAAACACTCCCAATTATAAGTCAGTATATTACTCGTATTACCTGCTTCTTCAACTCTAAACTCAGTACGACACATCAAAGGAGGTGAAATCTTTTGAACCTCTTTGGTACACTGTTGATTTCGTTCGAGACTTATTGTCTTTGCCCGACCATAGAGCTTTCCTTTTATTTTTCAAAGGGACTCTGATTCAATATGGCGGACAATGGAGTCTGGGTTTGAAATAGTGGAGCAGAAAAAGCTATGTCTGTTGCCATAGAGGGCGAGATGATGAGGTAATAAATAAATAAATATAGCACGATGCTGATTGGGGGGGTTGGGAAATTATCAAATAACCCCTCCCGCTCTTGGGCAGAGCGAAAGGGAGTGTCAGCTAAACCCACCCCTGTTCTGTCTTAGCCCTTTATGTCGAGGCCGCGGTATCTCTTGCGAACAACCCCCAGCCCCGACGGGGTCATCATCTGCCTTAGCCTTTTCCCATCTACGTTCGTGTTGGTTTCCATTCTAACCAGATTTAAGAGTAAATTATTTTCCTTCAAGCTTGTTGCCTCGCCTTTTTGTCAATGTTCTACATCTGACTGCGAATTTGAACAAACTGCACATCACATTTTATGGGAGTGTAGTCTTTGGCGGAATGAACGTAATATTATGTTAAATAGTTTACATCCGGAGTTATTTACTATACGGACCTTGTAGAAACTAGAACAAATTTCCGTGCGTTCAAGCATTTTTGTCATGCCTATTATTGGAATCAAATATTATATAACAGCTCACAACTTAGGACCCAGTAATATTAACGACAATAATATCCGTGGTGCTAGGCAACTGGGCTTATCCCAGTTGTATACGTCTGTAAATATCCCTGAGTGCCGCAGTTAGTTTAATTCGACTATTCAAAAGTGCCTTATAATCTGGCCTACTTGAAATAAATATTTTGTTTTTTTTTTTATTTTGAGTAATATAATACGCCTTGGTAAGACTGATTGTCTGACAATCAAGTCACTGACTACCTGTTGCAACTGTCAAAGGTCTACAAAAAAACAGCCAGGACCAACGGCTTAACGCGTTTCGAGGCACGTAGAAAACTCGGTAAGTATGTGTTAAGTGGTCACTCATTCACAAATCAACCTAGGCAAGCGTTGCTTAACCTGAGGATCGGTCGAAGTGGCTGTTAGTATTTAGGCACGAGCTCTTCTTCAACCATCTCGAGCTTGCAAAATGTTTTATTTTTAACCGACTTCTAAAAAAAGTTTGTTGGAAAGGGTATACTTCCGAAATGGACCCATATTTTTTTTATCGAAATCGTACAAGCGGTTTTTGAAAAATCAACAAAATTAAAAAAAAACTACATTGTCCACAATGACCCATGAACAGGTGAACCACTAAAAAGTGAAAAATAAAAACTTTTTAACAAAAAATAAAACCGACTTCAAAAAAAAACAAGTGAAAAATAAACTTTAGAAGAAAAATCAGTTTCTGAAGTCGGTGGCAAAAAAATTAAATCAAACAAACAAAAGTCATCGACTTCAGAAACTGATTTTTCTTCTTAAGTTTATTTTTCACTTTTTTGTGTTTTTTTTTTTGAAGTCGGTTTTATTTTTTGTTAAAAAGTTTTTATTGCAATCTTAATATGTTATGTTGCTACTTGCGACACCCTTTATTGTTAAGAAGATGACTAACACCGCGCTGTGCGATGCACCGTGAGATCCGCTGTCTCAGCAATCCGACCGTGGGATCGAAGATTGGGCTTCACTCTTGTTTCTCACATCGAACAATTGTCACGCAACTTAGAATTACCGATTTAAATGTAATTTCTACATTAATTAAATTTCATAAGTAAATTATATCGGTTTTATTTGCATCCTCGTCTGCAGCCGAACGTAATTAATACATTAACAAACATAAGAAATACTCAAAGGTTACCCGTAAGCTTTTTAGTTCACTTACATCGGTACTTAACAGTATTGGTGCCATTAACATTTTTTTTTTGTACGGTGCGAAATCATCAAATGACTCCTCCCGCTCTGGGCAGAGCGGTAGGGAGTGTCAGACTTCTACTGACTAAAAACAACCCATGTTCCTTCTTAGCCCTTTGTGTTGAGGCCACGGTATCGCTTTCGAACAACCCGCAGCCAACCTTAAGTTTGTTGACATTTTGCAATTTTAGATAAATCTAAGTGCTTCTTTTTCTTAAAATCTGAAACATATAAAGTCTTTTGTCTGACACCGGTGTCTCGAAATATTATTAAAGGTCTTAACTTTAAGGATTCACTTTAAATTAATTTTCTTTTAATAAAATTTGAACTCTCAGGGTCTGAAATTTAATTTCCTTTTTGTAACAAATTTTCGAAGCGAAATAGTGGCCAGTTATTTCTAAAATGTATTGTGCCTGTCTAAAAAGGTTTTAGTATCGCTTTTGCAAAATTCGCCCGAATAACTTTATAATACGAGTATCTCTTGTATTATTTTACTAGATGATAGTATACTTCTATTGCAAAATCTCTGAAGGAATGCGACAGTATTATTTTTTTAATATAAAAACGTGACACACTATATATTTCTTCTGTATCGTGGGTGCGTTCACAAACATCAAACCCGGAACAACTATCTGTAGGTCATACAAAATATTTGATGCGTGCGTGGATCGGACCCGTGACACGTAGCCCAGCAGTCACCTTCTTGGGCCACTGCGCCAACCGTGCCATCTGATTATGGTAGACGTGGTTATAACCTGAAAAACTAGCATTTAAAAAAACAGCTGTGAAAAATTTGGAACATTGAACACCCCCAATATCTTCGTAACTAGGGGTTTCCCAGGTATAGTCTAGAATAAAAAAAAATCGGAGTGGTGGGGAAAACAAGTACCTTTCGACTTCGTTAAGGCGGGGTTTCAGTACTTTTTAAGATTTTTGAACCTATGAAAATCGAACTAGATATGAGTTTTTTAATAAATAAAAATCATTAGGTACATAAAAATTGAACATACTCTCAAGTAAATCGTAAAGATAGTAACGCGATTTAGAATGATCGGCTCGACTTTTTTTATCAAACATGACTCTAAATCACAATTTCAAACTTGTACTGCTAAGACATTAATTCATCATGAATTTATATGAAAGTTATATCAGTAGATAGAACTTTTTATTCTGAAGTAAATGTTGAAAACATATTGTATAATTTCTTTATAATTTTTCTCCAAGAAGAAAAAACAGTCAAAATTTAGGCATTATATAGCTCGCCGGGCAGTGCCCGGGTGAGGTCGTGCGTTCATAAAAACACATTACTGCAACCTGCCATAAGAGTACTTTAACACCTTTTAGTAATTCTATACCAGCGACTTCACCCATGCTTATCTAAGTAGTCCGGTTAGCTGGTCACAGGCCCACTCGCCCTTATGTGGTTCGGCGTGGTGGCTTTCGGAATGACGTATTGCACCCTTAATTTTATTTTATGAATTGTTCTTCTGACAATGAAAAGTGCCTGTAATGGCTTAATTGAAATAAATGCTTTAATTTTGAGTTTGCATTTTTGGATTGGTTTAGCTGGACCCGATGTCAACACACCTTTATTGTACACGCTGTAATAAGGTTCAGTTTGCATTGCATTTTTTATGATTATTTCAATACTGTTAGTCATTCTAAAATGAACTTTATTTTCACTAACATAAAGTGTATATTCATAAAAAGGAACTTTCGTCAAATGGAAACAAATATTTGAGATCTGTTTCCATTTTGCGTTTTCCATGTTACGGTTGGTACGGAAAAATAGAATATCAATTTTCAATGCAATGTTTTTGGCATATCTATTATTTTCTATCTAGCCTTTGCGTGCAGAAAACAAAAATGCATTAGTAACGTGGTTCTTAGCTACCATAGATAGATAGAACATACTTTGTTGTGAACCAAATTGTAACAGAAGTCTTTAACAAAATTGCTTATTCTATTATTATAGTGGCGGTCTGGTCACAGATAGCGTTATCTTTCAGCAATATTTTGACAAAATTGACGATGGATAAAGTATTTTGTGATAGAAACAATTAAAGTTAAAGTACATTTGTTTATTACCGAGCTGGTAATGTTGAACTAACACACTTGTTGTGAACACTAATAGGGTTGACAATGAAATAAAACCAAATTGTGTCCTGATCTAAGCTGGTATATATTTTCTAAAACCACTCGAACCCAACCAAATCGATGTAACACAACGATAGCCTGCTTTTATTTTAAGCAATGCCATCTATCGAGCTCAAAAACAAAATTTTGTACTTTGACAACAATTGTCAACTTATTACTACGGTTTTTGCATGAACAACATTCACTGATGGTTTTACGCTTGACCGGTACTTCGAAAAAAAAGGGTTGACGTGGCAGGCTTCTTGTAACCTCTCATTAATTTGTATAGATAAATGCGAAAGCAACTCCATCAGTTGGTGACCGTTTCACACTTTAACGACGAAAGGGATCCGTATAAAAATAGACAAAAACCACAAACCGTGACCTGTAAAAGAACATCGAATTTTATTCCGGTAGTATATTCCCGTGGGATTATTCCTGACCTTCACATCAAAGGATAAAGATCCTACAAATGTTCTGTTAAACCAGGTTACAAAATTTTCTCAAAGCCAGTGCTTTGCGAAATTTTTTATAAAAGGTCAGTACCTTTTCGATTCAAGGACGGGTGAATCCACTAGGGATGTTTTAGGTTGTATTTTTGAAATACAGGTGAACTATGTAGTCACGGGCACTAATTAATATGTATGCATTTAGTAATATTTATAATATTACTAAGTGAAATAACGGGGTCTACTTTGAGAGTCGACCTATTTTATATAGTAGGTGAAAATGACTTTTAAACGTGGACGTTACTTTCTGGCCGTTCCGTGGCTCAACACGTTTTTTTTTTCTATTATCCCTTGTCAATCGTCACTCTAACATTTAATCCTTTTTCCTCCATATTATTTGCCACACAAGCCATCCTTCTGTTTTTTGGTATACCATTCATCAATGTTTTAGTCTTGCGATTCGAGATGGGAGGCACTTTACTGCATGTAATTTAATTTATATCTACTGCTCTCATGACGGCAAAAATAACCAAGTTTATCTTTAAACGGAGATCACACTACATAAAAAGCTTTAAAAAAAGTAAAATATTCACAAGATTGTATATGAAAAACTTGTGGAGGTGTTCAATCTAAAGTTTTCAGACTGTCTAGTAAAATGCATTTGTCTACCCACTTGCGAATGTGTGAACTTGTTGACGAATTCCATTAAAAGTCAGATGTAAAGCTGTGCTCTTTTAGTTTATTTAAACAAATAAGTGTTTATGTTGAAGTCGTGAGCACTTTCTCTAAAAGATATTTTAAGAGCTAAAAAGTGTTGAGCTTGTGATAAATGATGTTTATTTGGCAAATAGGTTTTTGCAAAGACTTTTTTTAAACTTAATGTAGCTGGTGTATCGTACCTGACTATCTGAGAAAAAAACATTCGAAACAAACTTAGAGAGGTCGTCGTCTCCTTTCATCATCATCATCATCATTTCAGCCGAAAGACGTCCACTGCTGGACATAGGCCTCCCCTAAGTGTAATTTTTGCTTAGGGGGGTTTGCCATAATCGCCACGCTTGGCAGGCGGGTTGGCGATCGCAGTACGGTCGATACAAAAAGCACAGAGAACGCTGCTGCCCATTCTCTGGTACATCCCTTAGTCGCCTCTTACGACACCCACGGGAAGATATCGTCTCCTTTAAGGTAACCTAAATCTTGGTCAACTCACATGAAGACTATATGCAGATTAGTGTCTGAGATGGTCTTTTGAAGAAAGAACCACACGGATTTGAGGGGACCAAAACGAAGAACATAATGTTACACAGACGTTTTCGTTAGTTAAATAGGTACTACTCTCGTCTTAATATAATATCCCCAAAGAGTAACGCGGAGGAGTGTGCATAGCTCAAGTTCTATTCAAAAGGAAGAGAGCCTATATCTTTAACCTTACTGGCCATAATTATATCCCGAATCTGAGCACCTACTGAGAAAATCTACACACAAAAAGCTTAAAACATTGTCTGACTTGAGACTACATCCTAGGAACATTATGCTCATCAGGAGTACTTGTGAAAAGGAAGCTCGTTGGGACAAAAAATTAACTATGTCAATGCACATAACATACCTTACAAGTCTACATAACATCTTCACTGTTGAGCATCAAACCATCAAAATCTCAGAAACCTACTAATCTGCATGGTCCTCATATGACTTAGCCAATGTAGACTTAGACTTTAAGACTTCTAAGTTTGCTTCGGCTATTTCTTCTCAGAGTAGTCAGGGTACAAAACACCGGGCCCATCTAGGATAGTTTTAAAACATCACGTGTAAACTGTTTTGTAATTATTTTGAAATAATTATGAAATTTTACCCCAACAACTACCATTTACTCAAAATAAAACTGTATAAAGAAAAATTAAAATACCGAAGAACATTTTCTGCGAAATAAAATTTCTTTCAAATTCAAATATTTGAGCTTTTCTTATTCAAACCCATTGAATGAACATAATCTATAGCGCTTTTTAAATTGCAATCCAATGGAGAATTAATCAAGGAGAAAGTAAAATTCAAAAATAAATATTTATTTTTTGCTGTGAAGAAAATCTTTTATTAAGCTTCTTAGAATTCTTCATGAAGGAGTAAAGATAAAGGACTATTAATTTAATGACTATATTGATTGCCCCGTTGGTCTCGTGATTGAAAGCGCGACTGCTGAGCGTAGGGCCCTGGGATCGATTCCCGGTTCGCGCCAAAAGTGCTATTGGGCTTGCTACATCCATTCGATTTTTTTCAGAACTAGCTTGAAGTTTAGAAGTTGGTGGTATGGCACCCCCGTCCCTCGGAAAGCACGTTAAGCCGTTGGTCCTGCGCCTGAGCTCTCTTCGGCAGCGTCGGATTGCCGTCCCATCTGACTATGAGAGTAAAAGAACAGACACTTGTGCACTACGACTTCTCCCACGCCGATGGATTCTTTTAATTTTCAAAGGCCTAACCTTGGCTGATTATTTTCATACAAACAGTCAAAATCAAGTCAAGAATTTGGAAACTCTTCAACAAATGCCTAACAGCAAATCACCACTGATTGCTGCAATAACGAGTTGCTCTATATTGTTTGGCCACACAACCAACAAAAATAAACAAAAGAAACCTTTCTTCGTTACTCCCGTAAAGACAAAACACAAAGTTGTTTATTCTCCAGCGAACAACACAACAATTCTTGGACACGTTTCAAAACTAAAACAAGTTGAGTAAGTGTGGAGTTAAAGTTCACAACAGAGAACTGTGGAAGGTATATTGACATTTCAGTCCTTAGTGGAGATGCCTCTATGCGATCTTATCACAAGTTCTAAGGAGTTGATCGAACGATACAAGTTTAGAAATAAGAGCTGTTAGAAATCTGGGTTGATAAAAATATAAAACGATGAAAGTAGTAGAACTTTATTGATAAAGGAGAACTCTCTATCTACAGTGTGGTTATTACCTAACCTGGTGTCGCAGTTTTGAATGCGTATGAATTTTCTTTGCAAAAAAATACACGTTGATTGATACCTGTGTCGGAATATGTCTGTCGGAAATACGTCACGGATGGCGGATTTGTGTACGTGTTTCAAAAATTGTCCATGTGCGAGTCGGAATGGTCGGAATGCCAATCCGCACTGGGCCCGCGTGGTAGATTATAGCCCATCCCTCTCCTAGAGAGGAGGCCTGAGTCCCTGCAGTGGGAACATTATAGGCTGATGATGATGATGATGATGGAGTCGGAATGGTATATGAAGGGTTCCGAACAAGGCCCGTCGGGGCTGCGGGTTCTTCAAAAGAGATACTGCGGCCTCGGCACAAGGGCGAAGAAGGAACATGGGTGGTTTTTAGTCAGTAGAAGTCTGACACTCCCTTCCGCTCTGCCAAAGAGCGGGAGGAGTTATTTGATGATTTCCCACAGTCCCAAAAAAAAAAGGCATGCTGGTATCCTCACGATGTTTTCTTTCACCGAAAGAAGTGATACTTGATCTAGATCTAGACTAGATCTTTGACAGTATGTTAGTGGCCGTCATACGTCTGTGCCTGAAAGTCTGATAACCAGTCTTACCAAAGAGTATCGTATTACCCAGTACTTACTGAGTTGTGGGGGTCAGATAAGCAGTCAGATAGGTGGTCGTCAAGTTTTATTGCTGCCATTGACATCATCATTCTCTTGCCAAATTGGGGGAATGGTCATCATCATCATCATCAGCCTATAATGTTCCCACTGCAGGGACTCAGGCCTGCTCTCTAGGAGAGGGATGGGCTATAATCCACCACGCGGGCCCAGTGCGGATTGGCAGATGTCACATGTCTTCGAATTTTTTGGTTCTAAGACATGCCGGTTTCCTCACGATGTTTTCCTTCACCGTTTTGAGAGCAGCGGTGATGAAATAAATTACACAAAGTAATGCACCTGCCTGGGTTCGAACCCACGACCTACTGTTCGTAAGTCGGGGCCGACACCACTGGGCCACCGCTGCTCTCAGTCGGGGCCGACACCACTGGGCCACCGCTGCTCTCCGGGGGAATGGTAACCCCAACTATTTCATGTCGACGCAACATGTCTTCTTCATCAACATCAGTGATCATCTCAATAATCACCCACTTTCTACCCATCATCATCATCCACCTAACCTTTACCCATTCGGGTTCGGTTTCCAGTCCAACTGAGTACAAACACTGTTTTAAGCTGTCACGGTTCTTATCTATATTTAAAATGTCACTTACGGGATATCTTCCGTGATTAGTATTTGTTTTGAGTTCCCGATATTTCGACGCTGTTGCAAGCGCCATGATCGCGGGTTATCTGAGTACAGCTGAATACCGGTATTTCACATGAAGCGACTTTCGAGTTTCTATCCGACCTCCACAACCCAGGTAGTATTAGGTTATACGATACCTCTTCCTAAGAATCTCCATCAGGTTCCCTACGTTTCTTCGAAAAAAGGCGTAGACCAAACAAAACGTCGCAGTATGAAGGCTTCGGTGTATAGTTTTCGGTGAAACAATTTTCGAAGAATAGTGTTTCGAAAAAACGTATGGAACCCATCTCCATCCACTGTTGTTCCGTCTTTATTGAAAAGTCTATCAATCTTAAGCTTTGTACATCAAACAAGACACAATCATCAGAAATCCCCGTTTCAAAGGATATTAAACTAAGTACGATTATCGTCATGATGCTAATAAACTCACGATACGAGAATTTACGAGAGCACGTATAATGAGCCCGTTCAATTTATGAGAAAATCAATACACATATACATACGAGTTTCTTTTCTAACACTTGACAACGAAAAAGCTTTTGACTTGAATGGAAATGAAGATTGTTACGAGAATTTTTTAAAAGAAAATGTGAGAATTGAGTAGGTAAAGGAAAAAAAGTTAATCAGAGTTTTTATGTGTCGTATCGTATGTGCAGAGAATAAAAAAAGGATTTCAAGTCCTTAGAAATGTATATAAAATTATAAATTAGCTGGTGGCCGTGACCTTCGTTCCCGTGAAATTATTATAATTACCCCTTTGTTTGTTTGGGTCGAGCGGAAAGGAGTGTCGGATTCCTACTGACTAAAAACCACCCATGTTCCTTCTTAGCCCTTTATATTTAGGGCTGCGGTATCCTTTTCGAACAACCTGCAGCCTCGACAGGCGTCGGCCCTTGCGCCCTGCAATGTTGGTGACATGGTTCGTCACAGAAATTCAGTAAAAAGCTGTTTTTTTTTTAAATTACAAACAATAACTTATATTTGTTAGGATTATAGATATGGACATGCAATACATGCTTCAAACTCCTGGTATATCCCAGTCTCAGGTGTATAGTAGCAACCAACAACAATGTAAGAAAAGACGTACGAACGCGAACAAAGCAAAAGTAACTGGTTTGAATTGTGAAAGAGTTCGTTCGAGAAAGTTCTACTTCTTGGCAATCCCTAGAGGTACGAGTGTGCACGTTACTGAGACTTTTATGAAAAGTTGACCATCTTTATTCACTACGCAGGCACCTATTGGAGCTGCGAGATTTTCGAAACAGATACCGCGGCCTCGACACAGAGGGCTAAGAAGGAACATGGGTGGTTTTTAGTCAGTATAAGTCTGACACTCCCTACCGTTCTGTCCAGAGCGGGAGGAGTCATTTGATGATTTCCCAACTTCCAAAAAAAAAGGCACTGCATTAGGTCCAGGGGGTGTATGATCTACTTCCTCACATAGAAAGGAGGTCTATTACCTGATGGAGGGCTGATTGACCAACATCATCTTCCTGCCCTTGTCCCATTGTTTTTGGGGTCAGCGCAACACGTTTTTTCCTTCCATTCTACTATCAGACGTCATGGACTGTATTTCGTTACTCCGAAGTTCGAAATACCGAAGTACGGTATACAGAAAGTTTGTGAGTCGGAATTACGTTAGTCAGAATGTACGCTATGACGAAGTACGGTATCCAGAATGTTCGTTACTCCGATGTACGTTACTCCGAAAGTTTGCTACTACGAAGTACTGTACTCAGAATGTTCGTCATTCCGATGTACGTTACTCCGAAAGTTTGCTACTACGAAGTACTGTATGCAGAATGTACATTATCGAGAAGTACGGAACTCCGAAAGTTTGCTATGACCAATTACTAGGAATGATTATGAAAGATAAAGGAATAAATTTCCTTTATTTTTCATAATCATTCCTAACACAAATCATTCATCTTAACCATAATATTACACTTACTAATACTAGTTTGTTCTAGTATTAACTGGGTTGTGGAGGTCAGATAGGCAGTCGCTCCATGTAAAATACTGATATTCAGCTGCATCCGGTTAGACTGGAAGCCGATCCCAATATAGTTGGGAAAAGGCTAGGCAGATTATGATGACTAGTTTTTTACTGTGTGTATGTTTTAAAATATTTTCCATGCAGTACGGTGTGAAATGGCGATGTAATTGACCTTTGTTTTTGACACCTAAATATGATTTTGAACAAGAATATTTTAAATGCTTTTCAAATCACGAGAAAAGTTATTTATTACCACCTTCCTTAAGCGTAAATTTTTTATTTAAAAAAATAATTGTACCTCTTTAGAATTATCCGTCAACAAGCAGTAACCTTTCCCTAATAAATGTTTACTGTCAAAAAAGTCAATTATAAGTTATAATTGGCTACCAGGAATTTCCGAAAACGAAAATCTTTGGGCAAATACTGATCCGGTAGGACCAAAATAACTTTTAGTGGAAAGATACCAAAAATATAAAATAATAAAAAATATAAATCTTGGGTGTCACAAGAACGTTGAATTACACGGCAATTTTCCTGTTGACGAAAGATGTTTTAGGAGACAATTAATCTAAAAATCTGTTATTTATTATTTAAAAATATACTTAATGAACCAAATAGGAAAAAGGACAAAACCTGACCATCAACATTGTACTACAATTCTAGCAAATAAATTTCATTAAATGGTGTAAAATGGAAAAATGGTTTAGCTGTTTTTTCTAAAGAAGTATGGAACAAGCAGACATGCTGCGCCGATGCGAAATAAACTAAGAAAAGGGCAGGACAATGTAGATCCCGTCGGGGCTGCGCGTTCTTCGAAAGAGCTACCTAGGCCTCGGCACAAAGGGCTAAGAAGGAACATGGGTGGTTTTTAGTCAGTTGAAGTCTGACACTCTCTACCGCTCTACTCAGCGGGAGGAGTCATTTGATGATTTCCAAGCCCCACAAAAAAAAAAGATAATGAAGATCTCATTGCAATCAAATTCTACTATCCATTGTAACTTCGTAGAAAACGTTACAATACCAATTAGTTAAATTTATTCCCAATTTAAGTTTCTTTACAATAACTTCTTCCAATATTTTCTAAAAATCTTTTATCAATTTTGACCCAAGCGATAACGTAAATGAAAAAAGGGGTGAATTAATCTCGAATACCAAGCTTAAGTACCTAATTGAATAATTTCGTTGAAAATGAAGTTGAGGGGTGAATCGTCCAAGGAAAATTAAAAATACTGCTGACGATGCGAACGTGAAAAGTATGGAAAATGTAATTGTATGAAAATTTTCCTTTTTTTCTACGTTTCTGGCGCTTTCCGGGCTTATTTCCAAGGTCTGTTTTTATAGAGGGGAATGATTAAGCATTCATTAGTCTGCTACGGAAAATTTTCTTTATGCACAAATTGAGGTGGTGTTTTGAGAAAATACTCTTGCAATCTCCGGATATTATATTCTTACATCATAAAACTAGCTTGTTAATAAAGGTTTACTGGCTGCTTTGTAACCGTAATATGATATGAAAAGAGGCTTCTGGAATTAGAGTATGAGCGACAAAAATTAAAGGTTGCCCACATTCGGAATTTCTCCTGTATCGGGGGTGTAAATATACAAACATTCAAACTTACATACAGAAACAGCCAGACCCGGAATAACTGCCTGCAGGTCAAGTCTGTAGGCGAGAACCAAACTCGCGAAACCCAGCGTAGCAGCCAATCACTGAGTCACTGCGAAAAACCGACCACCGTGCCATCGCAAACCACCATGGAGTTTTTTCTCCATATATAATAGGAAACAACCAAATCGAACCGAGAACCCTTTCTCAACGTATTATAAGTACCCATGTAAGCCTATGAATGAATGATCTTCCAAATCTCCTTTCAAGAGATCAGATTTGATCCAGCGCTTACATCCGATTGAAGTACACCTGACGTTTATCATTTGATCCACTGACGAGCAACGCGTAAACCAAACATTTACTTTTACATAATTAAAATGCGAAAATCTGTGAGAATGGATAGATGTTTGTTATTCTTTCATGTAACAACTGACCGGATTAGGATGAAATTTGGCACACTGGTGGATTGTAACCTGAATTATTACATAAGATACTTTTTATCCCAGTACCGCGATTCCAAGGAATAATTAAATCGCATTGAATCGAATTCTACGCGGGCGATGTTGTGCATAAGCTAGTCTGTTATGTATGTGTGTCTAAGAGAAACGTCAATCAACCGTGATTGATGTAACTCACGGGGGAAACAGAAGGTTTAACTCTGTCTGACTTAGATAGGTGAACGGTGTCCAATGTTTTTTTTTGTCTCTTTTAGTTATCAAAAAACTGGCCAAGTGCGAGTCGGACTCGCACATGAAGGGTTCCGTACCAAAACGGTATGCTATAATAATTTATACAATTTCTTCTACGGGCCAATGAAACTTTACCTCTAGATTGTATAGGCGCTCATACGATTCAGGGACCAAATTATATTGGTTAACTGCTGTTTCCATCTGTTGTTTCCATCCAAGTTCAAAATAATTTTCCTAGAAAGTCCTTATAAAGTTCTACTTTTCAGATTTTTTTCATATTTTCTAAACGTATGGTTCAAAAGTTAGAGGGGGGGGGACGCATTGTTTTTTACTTTTGGAGCGATTATTTCCGAAATTATTTAATTATCAAAAAATGATTTTAGTAAACCCCTATTCATTTTTAAATACCTTTCCAACAATATATCACACGTTAGGGTTGAAATTAAAAAAAAAATCACTTCCCACTTTACATATAGGGGGGCTATCCTAATAAAACATTTTTTTCCAATTTTTATTTTACCACTTTGTCGGCGTGATTGATACGTGACACATATTGGTACCAAATTTCAGCTTTCTAGTGCTAACGGTCACAGAGATTAAGCGAGGACGGACGGACGGACAGACAGACATGGCGAAACTATAAGGGTTCCTAGTTGACTACGGAACCCTAAAAAAGATGGAATGATTGCAATCGCGGAGACTAAAAGATTTTCATAAAACACAGACCTATCTACGAGTACGTATTACATGTAAGGCTGTAACGACTACCAAAGATAATTGATAAATATTTTAAGTTACTTAATGTGATTGCGATTTATTAACACGTGTACCCGATAAAGTGTTATAGACTAAGATGTTCCCACTGTCCCAACAGTGATCCCCAGAGGCCTATGTCCCAACATAGGCCTATTTCTGACCAACCAATTTGTATATGAAATGCTGTCGATACCTTCTAGAGGAAATAGACCTTCATTCATTTTGCGACTGAGCTGTGCCATCTTTCTTTCCGTGTCTCTTACGTTCATAGCAGTATGTTACGGTGAGTGGGCAGACTGTGATGGTAGCCCGGTCCTAAGACCAAGTCCTGTAACGGTACGGATGACGGCCTGTGTTGTCATCATACCAAGGTTCTGTGTTGGCTCGCGTTGATCGTCTAGTCTGTTTGTTTTTGTGAGTGAATATACTGAGAAAGGTTACTTCAACGTACGATTTATTGCTTTTCGAGTGTCGTCTTGTAATATTATTTAAAACTAAATTCAATAGATTTTTTTGTTTCCTAAGTGATTTGGGGTTCGTTTGCTTATCTTTTGTTTCTAAATAATTTCTTCCCATGGATATTTCAATAGGCAGTTTTTGACAAGGGTTGAAATTTATGGATGGCTATAACGTAAGTTATTTATTTCTTCTATATGCAAAAAAGAATAGTGGTTCGACGAACGACCATCTCAAGACTCCCACAATTTTCTTTTGATATTCAATTAATAGCATCTTAAATAGTTGAACAATATAGAAACCCGCTCTACGAGCATCAAAAGAATCCTTCGTAACAAAAGAACCTCATCTATGGCCGTTCAAGATAAAATAAAAAAGCTTTAAAACTAAAATATTGTCCAAGCTAATGGAGGCTTTAAAATAATGAAGAGAGCAGCTTATAATGGAGTGTTCTTGAGTTCCCTCGTCCTCTAAATGACGCTCCCTCATAATTATTAAAAAAAATGCAAGGAGAGATATTATAAGAATACCTACAGCAGTGTTGCTTGAAAATCTTCATGATATTTTTGGTGACAGAATTTATAGTTCCTCATTATGGTGTTTAGCTTTTTTCCTGCTATTTTGGGATAGACTTCCAGTTAAACGAATGCAGCTGAATACCAGTATTTTACATGGAGCTACTGCAAATCTGACCAACACAAATCAGTTTATACTGGGTATACCCTTTGGTAGGACTGGTTGTCGGAATTTCAGGACTACCTGTAACGACTGTCAAAGACCTATACAATTTCAGCCGAGAGCAACGGCTTAACGTGTTTTCCGTAGCACGGAGAAAACTAACTCGGTATATAAAGGATGGTCACACCACCAAAAACCGATCTTACCAAACGTTGTTTAACCAGGAAAATTGTCCCGAATATTTTACTTGGAGTTTAGTAGCTTTTCTTATCAATAATTATAATTGTAAAAAAAAACACTTGAAAAAGAAAATCCTAGCAGAACGGCGCCTCACTTTCATAAACTCGGTCAAAAAGGAATCAAATAAGCAACGATTATTCACAGTATAAACACGGTGAAATTCGGAGGGATTCGGTAACCCGTGACAACCAATCAATTTCAATCCTATTCAGATATCGGGGCTAGATGACAGATTCGATATTCTCTAGACCCGCATTGATAATATGCCTTGATTGACCTACACGCACGATGTCATTGCATATCTGAATAATTTATCGGATTTTTGGATAAGCCCATACAAAAAAACACATATATAAAAAAGAAACAGAATAAGAATAATTTTATTGTTTAAAAATTACAGTCATTTCGTTGATTCCTGAAACTCACACTAGGATTCCCTGTGTCGTGAGTTTCAGGCTCCTTCGTTCCGATTACATAATTGTGACACACATATTACATACCTTACATTAAGTTATCGGTTACAATAAGTTAGGACTATCTTATCAATAAAATATAATCTAATGTAACAAAATATATTATCTAATAATCCAAAAGAAAGCCCTTATTTCACTAAAACCTATTTTAAGTCGAGAATCTATTCTCAGCCCCTTAACTAATCTCCTTATCTATTCTACATTACTCAGACCTTGCCCTGTATGGTCTAGTGTAGTCGAAACTGAATATAATAAGCTACAAAACATACAAAACAAAACAAAACCTTAAAAATAACGTACAACAAACAAAAATAAGAGATCAGCGACTACTTAGATATTCTTCCATTGCTACATACTCACATGCGTACCTCTGGTCACACACGCACTTCGTTTGGCAACTATAGGGTGCTTTTTCACCAGAGATGTGCTATGCTACGTTGCTTAATATGCGTTTGATATTCACCAATCATACATATTCATTGTAGCACATAGCTTAGCACTGGTGGAAACGGATTCAACTAAGATATTATGTTTTTTATATGGAAAGATACGTGCTATGGATGTGTGCTATGGAGGCGTGCTATGGATGCTTGCTTTGGGTCGTCGCGAGTGGTGTAGTTATGTGCAGAGCAGAGTAGGTATCTACCTAGAGCGCAGCTACTTAGCGGCGCGGCGGCAGATAGCTTAGCATCAGTGGAAACGGTCGCATAGTTTCACAGCATAGATATTACATTCTCGCAGCATAGCTGCATAGCACATCTCTGGTGGAAAAGCAGCCTTATGAACGACGATTATATTATTAGATTTTGAATAAAATATGCCCAAAAATCAAAACTGACTTATAAACAAAATTGGTAAACAAAAAAAGTATGTGCGTATTGAGGATGTACCTATTTAGTTAGTTATTTTTTACTTTTTTATGTTTTTGAAGTTGGTTTTATTTTTGACAAAAAAGTTTTTACCCTTCCATCTCTATAGCCAGCTTTATACATAGGTAATACCAACTGACTGATCGCAACTCGATGCCCGCAAAGGGAGAATTTGGAGCGCGATGCAGCCAAAGTTAAATCTCTATAGCAGGCCAGATATTTCTAGCCGATTTCCTTGTAACTTCCTAAACACTTTGTTTTGAATGTAAACTAGTTGTATGCGGTGGGTTTGCTCATGTTTTCTGAACGTTGTTTGATGTTCCAGCTGTTGGATTTAGCTTTTTAGTTTGTAAAGTATGTGTGGTTTTAAGCTAAACATAGAATGCTTAACATGGATGCTCTTTTCGTAGCGTGGCTGGCTTCAGAGTAAAATGCTTCTATGTGCATTTAAATTATAGGAGGTCATTTTTGTTCATCAAGTGCGGTCGTCTATTTGCTTAATAATTTATGGCAATCTAATTATTCTTCAGAAGTCCAATAAGTTACGACAGCGTCAACAAATTCCAAAAATAAATACTAACTTAAACTTATTTATTCACTTAAACAAAACATTAAAATGTTTTTGCTAAATTTAAAACCAACTTGATAATTATCACGGATTTGAACGCACTTGTCTTTAGGAGAGGTAACCACATAATAGATCTATACTACTGGGAACAACGATTCCTATAATATTCTACCGTACAACAGTTTAGTAGAACTAGTGGGAAGGAACCCGACGTATTTACGATACGTTTAAACCTGTAGGTACGCTAGATTTTATTGGAATCCGCGCTACTTTGGCGTGTAAAGGTAACCAACAGAAATATAGACAGAGTTAATAAATTACACAAAGGTTCGTTCATCATTTTTATATACTTAAATAAAATATTTAAAACGGCAGTATCAATGACTTTTACACAGCTAAAGCCTTCTTTTTAATACTACTTAGATACTCGAAGCTCAAAGCTGTGCTCAAACAAATAATGAGACGGACTCACAAAGCTTTCACGTACTTTCAGTAAGCACGTATTTAGCCAGACGTGACGACTCCCACCATTTTAGATACCTATTTTTACTAGAAAAAAAAGTAATATTCACCTTCTACGAAGAAGCTGAGTTTTTAGTCATTGGTAGTATTTGAAGGTATGAAACAGTTCAGGGGGTTTACAATCATGGCTACTTAAGCAGATAAACTGCGTCTGTGACCATTTATGAAATTAGATCATCATCATCAGCCTATAATGTCCATACTGCAGGGTCTCAGGCCTCTCCTCTCTAGGAGGGATGGGCTATGGATCTACCACGCGGGCCCAATGCAGATTGGTACATGTCACATGTCTTCGAATTTTTGGTTCTAAGACATACCGGAATCCTCACGATGTTTTCCTTCACCGTTTTAAGAGCAGTGGTGATGAAATAAATTACACAAAGTAATGTGCCTGAATGGGTTTGAACCCACGATCTACTGTTCGTAAGTCGGGGCCGACACCACTGGGCCACCGCTGCTCTCATTCTCAATTAGATCATAATAGGATAATAATATAAATTGCGTTAAAATTCGTGAAACGATCATAGACGCAGTTACTATTATGAAAGGTTCATTTTACGCTTTTTAACGTAATTCATGTTATGATCTACTAAATTGGTCCTTTTAGACCCCCAGTAGTATAATTCCTGGGGCCTAAAATGACTTACTTTGGAAGAATCATAATAGGGATAACTAAGCAGTGATAGCGTAGTGGTGTAACCCTTGGAATACCAAGTCCTATAGGTCTTGAGTTCGAAGTTTCGAACCCAAGGCAAGTGATAAATTATACGAATTTGAATCCGAAAAATCAGAGGTGCGTTATTTTTCGAATCATATTATAAATGCGTATTTGTATAATTTTATTACCACTTTCCTTGTTGAAGGAAAACATTCTCAGCCAGCTTTTCATGACAGACTAATTTTGAAAACATACAAGCAGTGTTGTATGAATAAAAAATATAAAAATAAAATGTCGGAGATGTCAACAACCATGCATGAAAAAATAGCGAATGCAATCGTGAATATTTACAAAATAAAACCTGTTTTTATTTTAGTCTGTCGTTGAAAGTTATAGCCAGCATGATATTTCCATTAGGTACGATTTTACGAGATATCTTTTTTTCTGTTTATTATACCGTACCTGCAAGTGAAAAGCAAATAATCAAGTAAATGACGTATTTTGATACAACAATAAACTTTTTACGTGTCTAACGTAAAATGAAGCAATGATGATGATAAAAGAAACATATTCTAGAATTAATGGTGTTGTTCTTTTTGTTCGATGTATGTTGTATATTTTGGATAAGAGTTGCAAAATATTTGACTTAGTGCCTAACTATTCAATAGTTATCTCGTTCAATGTTTATAACAACCACGAGAACTCAAAAGATTACAAAAAAAAACCTAACTTATTCCAGTCATCATAGAGTAATCGTCACTTAAACGAAAGAGCTGTCCAGGTTGCTACGTCTGTTCGGACAAAATTTGAGTAATCAAGACGAAATAAACAAGATTTACACGTAAGATAACATCCTTCCCGGCTCCTGTAGTCTTAACCTATAGTTGCACCCATATTTGGCCAGTTACGTTTAAGTCTTACGACACAAAGGGCTTCTTGCCATCACCATCTTGGCATAAATCAGAAGCCCGAGCCCTTCCGGAAAATCTTAATCGAAGACCCCAATACTTTGCGAAACTAGAGGATAGAAGCCCATTCCTCATTTTGCAGCAGTGGAACTTGCAAGTACGAAACCAACGACGTCGTCATAGTATAGTTTCTATGTAATGTTTTCCTCACGCCAGTCATTCTACGTTTGAATCTAATTTAGCGGAACCTAAGAATTCACAATCAACTATAGCTGCCTTTAAAAGGGCAGTTCATGCGTCCAAATCAACAAAATAAGCCAAGACATTTATCACAAAGCATCAATACATTACCAATCCACAGACAAACTATGATTACAAACCTGTTTTGAATTTGCCCAGTCAACATGGCTGTACGCGTCGATTCCTTTGTTATCCAAAATGGCTGACACCTGTCAAAGCCATTGGCGCCATTTCAATTGATTACTTAAATCAGGAAAATCACGTCGAGCTCATTGTAATATTACAAAACGGTATTGGCAAATCAATTTACGTTAAATATAGTTCATTGTTGCGGAGTATTTTGTGTTTTTGTTATTTAAATTTTTAGAGAGCTTTCTGGAAGGATGCTTGTGGTAAAATGCGTGGCTTGCATTAGTTATTGATAAAGATATTTTATATACTAAAGACATACGAGACAAAGCGAACAACATCTAGATCTATCGGGTCCCCTACGTTTCTTCGAAAATTGTTTCACCGAACACTATTCACCGAAGCCTTCATACTGCGATGTTTTGTTTGGTCTACGCCTTTTTTGTTCGATGTTACTTTACACCGACCACCTTACATCAACTTTTGTTTCACCAACGTTTGTTTGTTCTATGTAACGTTACTTCGAAAATGTTTAGCCAACACAATTATTCATAGAAATATTTTGTCAAAAATGATATTCATTTGCATGAACGGTATCCTTATATTTTCGAATTCACTTTGGTCACTAATTTTGAAAAAATTGGTTCATCAATTACACCGCCTCATTTTGAGTTAAATCAATACCATAGAGTATTACTCAATACCACATCATCTTCCTGCGACGTTTTCATCTTCTATTTTCCCCTGTCAGTCGTCACGGCATCATTTAATATTAATAATATATTTTTATTTCAAACCAAGTTTCTCCATAACTGTTAGTAACAAAGGGGTTTGAACTTTTTTGTATGGGAGCTGGCATATCGACCCACCGCCATTTTGTTTTTTTTTTTTAATCGCGGCCCACAATGAAAGTGGTATGTATGGATAGAGGACATATAGACGAACTAAAAATGTCTAGTAACACGGTACCCAAAGTGTCACGTTACCGAGATATTTGAAGGTAAAGATGGTCATATGAGTACAATGACCACATAAAAATTAGACCTTTTACGTGTCTATAGGCGTTTATTATTATTATTACTGGTTACTGAAAGAGAGTAGGTACATAACATACTACTAGGAGCACGAGAAAACTATTTTTGACATAACATAGCGTTTCATTGCGATGCGAAGCTATTTTATTGTGCGTATAATAATAATCAACCTGGGAACTATTATTTGGATACAATTTAACGCATATACACCACTGATAAAGGCTATTTAAAAAAATATTTAATGATTGTCGTTGTACTTATTTGTCGATCTTTAACTTCAAATATCTCGGTAACGTGACACTTTAGGTACCGTGTTACTCGACATTTTTTGTTCGTCTATATGTCCTCTATCCATACATACCACTTTCATCGTGGGCCACGATTTCGAAAAAAAAACAAAATGGCGGACAGCTTGATATGCCACATCCGTCGGTTCTATCCCCTTTCCACATTTCCCTTTTCTTTCTTTCTTCCTTTTTCTTCTTCCTTCCTCTTTCATATCAACACTCACATAATCCATCCATCTGTTCTCGGCCTTCCTCTGCAACTCCATACATCAGTATGAATATCCATCACTCATCTAGACTCTTTTTTTCAACTTTAACCTTCCTCATCACACGTCCATATCTAGACAGTACCTGCTAAACAAATATAGGTCCACATTGCACTCCACGAAAGCAACTTACGAGTTACTGCCACCCTCAAAAGTACCAAAACGTACGTATACCAACGATACATCAGAACAATCTGTTGAAAACACAGATATATAGATTCACCTAGATATCGCAAGATATCACGATCCGTATGAAAACCAAGCGTGCCATTTTTAGGTTTCAGTACCCAAAGGGTAAAAACGGGA
Source organism: Diarsia dahlii (assembly GCA_949775195.1). Classification (NCBI taxonomy): domain Eukaryota; kingdom Metazoa; phylum Arthropoda; class Insecta; order Lepidoptera; family Noctuidae; genus Diarsia; species Diarsia dahlii. Next base: position 3,031,109 of record OX459210.1, on the reverse strand, counting down.
CCCTATTACTAAGACTTCGCTGTCCGTCCGTCTAGTAACCACGATAGCTAGACAGTTGAAATTTTCACAAATTATGTATTTCTGTTGCCGCTTTATCAACAAATACCCATACAACATATGTAATTTTTCATTTTGGTACGGAACCCTTCATGTGCGAGTCCGACTCGCACTCGGCCAGTTTTTAACAAATTAGGATGACTTCATAAGCACTATTTAGTTACCACACAAACAAGTTACTAAACAAAATAGACTACGTTTTTTTATATGTCTAGAATTAAGTTCTTGAGTTATTGCGGAGTAATGTCGGTGTTTTGAACAAATTAGCTTACTGCAACAGTAACATACAACAGTTCATCAAATGACTCCTCCCACTCTGGCAGAGCGGAAGGGAGTGTCAGACTTCTACTGGCTAAAAGCCACCCATGTTCCTTCTTAGCCCTTTATATTCGGGGCCGCGGTATCTCTTTCGAACAACCCGCAGCCCCAACGGGCGTCGGTCCTTACGGGGCCCCTTCCATGTCGCTGACATCTCCTTAAGGCGCGCGTGGAACACGAACGCGCCGTCGACGCGGCCTGTCGTCGTCATGAGACGGACGGATGCCTAGATAATGCAAGTATCACGATCCCTATGAAAACCAAGCGTGTCATTTTTTGATCACCTACTGTGACGTTATAAGCACCATTTAGTTATTACACAAACAATAAGTTACTATACAGTGTGTAGTAATATCGTTGTTTCGAACAAATTAGCTTGCAGCAACAGTAACCTAAAAACACTGAAGCCAGACGCGAAGTGGCACACGAAGTAGATGCCCTTGTATTATCCAGTTATATATATATCTGTGTTTGAAAGCTAGACAAAAGAGCGAACAGGCGGTGACACCTTCACGCCATGCCGCCGACACAAACAGCACTGGTAGATATTCAACTCAATGTATGCAAGCAGGTCACGGTATAGGGCTGACTAAGGGATAGAATGTCGGATTATTGACTTTGCAATGTTAGTTCTGATTTTCTGTTGTTTAATTTTTTGTTACATGATAACAAACATCACGCCTGTAATCGAGGACCCCCTCGATTACAGGCAGATGTTTATCAAATCGTACAGCCATATTTTGCCTGTTCTGGTGAAGTCTTAGGGCCTTATCATACTAGCGGATTGCGAACGTTCTCAAAGCGAATTCGTTACGGACACACAACGAATACGCCGCGGCTGCGCAGCGAATTCGTTGCGGACGCGCAACGGATAATGGATCTTCCCAAATTCGTCGATGCCATGGAGCACGATAACCAGTGGAGAGCGCGTGCGGGGGCTACCGCGGGCGCCAAAGATTCGCTATATCAAGCGTACGCGGCGAAATTTTGCTCAGTCGCAAAAATTGTAGGCTAACGCACGAACGTCACGCGCTCCCGTTTTGAAAGCATTTATTACGAAAAATAATGCCTAGTTGTGCAATTAAATGGTGTGGAAAGTGTACTACAACTTCAAGTTACACAAAAGATGGGATAACATTGCACAGTTATGTGGTTTTCTATTCAATTTGATCAAAACAATGAAAAAAGAATCATATAATTGCTGTCTCTTTCTGGTACACTGATTTGCACTAATGCAGTTGTCTCTTTCTTTCATGATAGTGATGTTCGAGTTCGCAGTATCGCGACGGTTTATGGTATCGATATAATTTAAAATATAAGTTCTTAAAATACCTTTTTTAGTTTCATTATTGCTATATTTTCAAATATGATTATTCACTTGGCTTTACTCGCAAATGTGTATAATACTGGCATAAACTTGTACATAACAGTAAAAAATTTAAGTGTATGATATCTCTGCCTGCCTTTTACACAAAATTTAGACGCGTTGCTTGGAATCTATTTGAATCATTGCAATCCTAGACAATTATGTTTTTTTAAATGTTTTTATATAGGCCAGTGTAGGTATGGAACAGACTTTATCAATTTTAGTTTTGGAGTAAAGGTGGTCAATACGCGCATCGGCATGTGAACACATTGCTGGCAGTGGCGTGCGTGCAGAAAAACGGAGGCAAAGGCCTATGAAAAAATTTGGTTGGATTGTGTAGCCTACTATGGAACGAGGACTTAATTTTTTTTATTACCAATTTTATTGCAGTATCGGGTTAACCTGCGCCATATACACCATTTAGGGTCCGATAAGCATGGTCCTACGATGCACCGTTTCCGAGTTATGGGCGTTTTAAATTATTGTACCAAAATAAGTTAAATAAAAATAATATCTTGAAAACGGATCGTCCTAGGCAAAAAATGACCAAAATTTTAACCCCCCTTTGCTACCCCCGTGATATCATGATCTTAACACACAAAATTAATTTGAACTAATTTGAGGTCCTTTTACTTTTTTTTTCACTAATTTGACGTAGAATCGACAAACCATTTAATTGATTTAGCTTCATGTGTAGCAAAAAAATATATTGATACTCAACTGACATTTATTACGAAAAATAATACAAATCCAAAGGATTATATAAGAAAAACCTATTCAAAACTAATCCATTTTAAAAACCAGTAAATATATATATTTTTTTTTAAATACAGTTTTCTAAGTTTAATAATTACCTGTTTTATTTCAAAATCGAACCCGTAATCTCTGTATTGCAAACAAATCGTTATAATATTATTAAGTCAAACAATTATCGATATCGATACTTTTTCAATTACTTTTATGGAATCCCTAGAGAATGAGTTGTCATTTGGTTGTCAGTTCGTCAACCAATCACAGAGTCCGAAACGTACCTCTCCCCCCGCAGTATATTAGTGACTTTGATTTAGAACAAAAACGTGCCCATACTTTCTCCACTGGTTATTTTGCTCCATGGTCGATGCTTTCGTTTTCGTCTCCGGCGTCATTGAAGTAATAAAGCCAACAGGAGTGTTTCCTCTTTGGAATCCATTTTGTTACTGAGTGTATTGTACGGCGATAATTTGCTACAAACATGCGACGAAAACTTAACGTATTTGCCACGCGTCCGCGACGTCTTCGCTGCGCAGCCGCGGCGAGTTTGCGACGCATTCGCAGCGCGTCCGCTCCGCCCCGCATCCGCTTCCAAACCGCTAGTGTGATAAGGCCCTTATGTAATACGTTGACGACACGGTTGGTGCAGTGGCTGAGCAATTGGACTGCTGCGCTGCATGTCGCGGGTTCGATCCCCGCACAGAACAAATATTTGTATGACCTACAGATAGTTGTTGCGGGTATTTTTATTATATGTGAGTTTAAATGTTGAAACGCACCCACGATACAGGAGAAATTCCAAGTGTGGGGGAACATTTTCATAGTATAGCGCTTATTGCCATGAACCGCCATTACATCAACATTGTGCAAATATCTTCGACTTATTCCTACATTTTTCAAGTTGATAAATCAATTTATAGTACCTACAGAAACTATCGTATTCATCATCGTTTATTGATCCCACTGCAGGGACTCGGATTATAGCCCAGTGCCCAGTGCAGGTTGGTAGATCTCACATGTATTCGATTTTTCCTTCACCGTTTTAAGAACAGTGGTGATGAAATAAATTACACAAAGTAATGCGCCTTACTGTTCGAACTCACGACTAACTGTTCACCACTGCTCTGCACTGCAGAAACTATTATAATATCGTATAGTAGTACAGAAGCTATTATAATCTCATTTTTGCAAAACGAGCAGAAAAAGCCGGACGCTTGAATAAATATGAAGAAAATTAACGTTATATTATTTTAGTATCCAGGCTACCACCATTATCGAAGTATAAGCCTCATTTATAACAGGACCCAGTATGTTTTCTTTATAAATGTGTTATTTGATTAAAGTGTTGTTAAGTTTTTCCATCAGGATCCATATTTTACCAGTTATATTGATGATTTAATGGCTTATTTCTCACCAGAATATAGATACATTAGTAATGTTTCATTCATTTCACATTAAATTCTATTATTATCAACCGAGCACAAACTCAGACTCTGTGGCTGCTACTGATAAATTCCTGATGAAAAAGTCAATAACATCTTGGTTGACACGGGAATCGAATCCATGACCTCGTGTTTAACAGTCACGCGACGAGGCAGTCATATCTCTATTTTTCAGATCTATTTTTTGGTTTTTTATCTGATCTGCCCCTACTCTTATAAGTCATCCATATTCATACGCAAAAGAAGTATGAATGTAGAATATTGAGAAACTTCAAAAGAAATAACTGGCCTAAAAAATCAGGATTAAAAAAAAAACAAGCATCAAAAACTACTTCGAACCAGTCATAAATAAATTCAAAATCAGAATCCCAGTTCGCCATATTTGTTTACGTAATGGGACAAGTAAAGAAATACACTTTATAGGTTACGCTATGTTTTCTTTTATCGACGCTCTTGATAAATTATGTACATTTATCTCTGTGGAAGCTCCTTTCTTACATGGCCTACATTGAGGCTGTAAGCCGGTTTCTTCGCAGTATTTATATTTTTACCGACTTACAATAAGTTTTGCTCACAGTTTGCAAAATGACGGCGGTATTTCACTTGCTTTTGCATATTGTGTGGGATATTTTTAGGGCTTTTTGACTGCCTTATGATATTGTTACTTGCAGATTCTTGTAGAAGTGGATGTTTATGCAAGTAAGAGGCTATTTTTACGCGAACGCCATCAGTTTCAAAATGCGTTCAGTAGCTGGTATCAGCTATCAGTGTTACAATATTGTTAGGTACGGAATATGCTGACTGATCTCGTAAGACGTTTAGACGTTGTTTTTAAAGGTTTGATTCCCGGGTCGGACAGTGTTTTTGGGTTTTGCTATCAGGAATTTCACAGTTGTAGCCACTGAGTCTAGATTTATAACGGGTAATAGGTTTGCCCTCTATTACATGGGATTTAAACATAACTAGCGGTGGGTGTACTATTAGGTACAGTCAGCATCAGAAGTAGCTGAACATTTCGGAATTTTAATTCTTTTATGTACAGGACTCTAGCTATTATTTTTAATGTTTCAGAAGATTATTCGCTAAAATAATCCTTACACTCCAATAACATGTAGTAACGAGTAATATCTAACAAGTTTTTATTAAAAAAACAGCTTCGAAACTTTGAGTAATGTTAATATACTTCTGATGCTGACTGTACACCTCTGCTTAACCCTTCGAAAATTACAGACGTGATGTTACGTTATGTAATATTCAACTGCTGGGCAATAACTTCCTTATATAAATCTTCCAGCACCATCTCAAACTTTTTTGCTCTATCGATATTTTTAAACAAAGTCAACGTCCCTCTCTAAATGTTCGCGTTATGGACACTTTAGGTGCTCTTAAAAGTGTACTCTTATTTTGTGTGGTGTAATTCTGAATTATAAATGAATAAAATATGTAGTGGCAGACATTTTAAAAGAGTTTGCTTAAATAGTCCGGTCATGTGGAGAGGATGATTGAAAAGAAACTAAAACAGGGTATCCGGTTGATCGACACCTAATTATGGTTTAAAAACAAATGTGTAAAAGTTGAATAATCTATAAGACACTAACTATGTTATATCTTCACCTGTGTTTCTTTGCGTATCTGGGATAAAGGGAAAAGGATTTTAGGATGGAATTTGGCGTCACTTTGAGGCACAAAAATTACGGGACAGGTAGCTCCCAGGAGCACCAAAGCGAGTATTTACAAGTCAGATATGGGTATAAAGACTGGGACGGGACGGATTAGAAAGACAGACACTGACCTTATACGAGTAGGTGAGGTTCTTCAGAAAGGACCGGTGCGTAGCGTAGTACTCGCAACCGGCGTGCGTGTATGATCAAATGTATAAACGTGGACGAGGCAAAGGGCAGTAGCAGGGGCGTTCTGTGGTTTCTGCCTACCCCCATGAGAATAAGGCGTGAGTTTATGTATGTATTTTTGCACTGGATGGAATACCTCACCAGTATATTAATGAATTCGCATCGTATAATCTTATTTTACGCATCATTAGAACATAATACTATAAAAGTTTAAAATTGCATTCTCTAGTGTTTACTAATTTATATTTTGGCTCCTCATCTTCAGTTTTGCCTGATCATCATGATAGGCTCCGTTCATGATGACCAGTTAAAATGAAAAGTCAGGCGACTGACTTTAACTTTGCAGAGTCACCATACTAAAAGTCACCTTGACGCTTTAATAATAGCAACTAAATTAGTAATTTTAGTAGACAGCGAGGGATGAATCTATGGAGAAGGTCAAGGCCTAATAATTACAGTCACTTGGATCAATCTTCAGGTTAAGCCGCGCTTGCCTAGGATGGTCTGTGGATAAGTGACAACCCATTACATACCGAGTTACCTCTGAGTCCCGAAAAGCAGGTTAAGCCGTTGGTCCCGGTTGTAGACCAGTACTAACCGGTTTGTGGAGGTCTGATGGGCAGTCGCTCCATGTAAATTACTGGTGTTCAGTTACATGAGGTTTGACTGCAAGCAGACCCCAACATTATCGGGAAGAGACTGGGCAGATGACCATTGACTTATATATTACTGCGTAAGGACAGGGCAGACCACATGATAAAATGACGCCTCGAATTTGGTACCAAATAGGTCTTGACTAAACCGAAGTTTAAAAGAAAATTAAAATGAAAAATTAAAATGTAACATGTTTTTTTTATTAACATTTTAATGAAAGCTTTATTTAATTTCTTTAGACCTCGATAATACCACGCCTCGCCGCTCATACAAGGTTACGTTTACGAGCAGCCTGATTAGTTCTTATAGATGACGTTAGTGTTTCTCTGTATGGGGAACGCATCGAGCAAAATGTTCGGACGACCGTATCTTTAGTTTTTATATCAATGCAGATGACACTTTTTTTTTCAAAATCAGAAATCATCCAATGACTCCATTGGATGATTTCCAAACACCCGCATCCCGACATCCCGCTCTGGGCAGAGCAGAAGGAAGTGTCAGACTTCTACTGACTAAAAACCACCCATGTTCCTTCTTAGCTCTTTGTGTCGAGGCCGCGGTATCTCTTTCGAACAACCCGCAGCCCCGGACTCACAGCCCTGTTATGGGGGGCAGATGATACTTAATAGAAATATGAATACTACTAAGTACTTTTAAACATATTATTATGTACAGTGACTAATAATGTTAAAAATAAACACAACCCAACCAAATTAATTTGTATAAAACCATTTGAATATTATGTCAAGCCAGCGTCGTCACTGTGACTCAAGTTAAAATGGCGTTGAGTCACGCAACTAACGAATAGCCTAAAGCTAAATCGATACTTATTGTGCTACATTTTTAATGTTATAAGTCTTGTTAATAATTGTATTACGTCTTTTGATTCTATATTTACCTTCTAACCTTCTTGGACGGACCAACCCTCACTGGACCCACGTGGAGGGTCACAGCCCACTTCCTCTCATAGAAAGGACTGTGTCGCAACAGTGGGAACTTCATAGGCTGATTATGCTTATGCATGCATGTTTCTTAAGCGGAATCCTACTGCCTAGTCTTGCTTAACTCTATTGGGGTCACCTTCTTGTATCCTGGATGCCGCTCATCATTATCTGCCTAGCCTTTCCCAAACTATATTGGGATCGGCTTCTATTTCAACCGGATGCAGTATAATAAACCTCACTTGTCGATCTTATGACTGCGTCAGCGAGTAGAGTTCACATAGCAGAATTTGGGGTCAAAATTTAATAAAAGAAGAATGGGTATTTTTGTATAGACCCCGTCCCTTTCCTTGTAACACTTTCTCCTATATATCAAATGAAAGAGCGTTAAAAATACATCATTTTATTGTATGACAGTAAATGTGTGATTAATGGGGAAAAAAAGTTATTCACCGATAAAGAAAGAAAAAATTTTTTTTTTTTTTTCGTAGAACCTGCTTGAGTGTGGTGTCTATTGATAGGTCTTTTAAAATGACACTGAGGTTACTAAAACCATTTCTTCTCAAAGTCAATCGTTTGAAAGATAGACACTTCCAAAGTGCAAAAATGTGCCCCCACCCCCTCTAACTTTTAAACTAACTAGGTGAAAAATCTAATAAAAATATATGCTGTAGATCGCAATGAAAACTCACAACCGAAATTAGTTTGAACGAGATATAGTCAGCAGTTTTTGAGATATAGCTCATTTAAAAAACCGCAAATATAACTTTGTCATTCATACAAACACCATGAAAAACAAACTTATCACAAAATATGTATTTATGTTGCCGCTTTAACAACAAATAATACAAATTAAAGGGGACTTCCCTACTACGATGATGCAGAACCTTTCATGTGCGAGTCCGACTCACACTTGGCAAGTTTTTTTTACCCAATTAATTTTTTTTTTCAATTATTCACACGGTTACTGAACCGTGTGAATAATTGAAGAATTGAATTGAGGAAATGGAATAAATTAAAGTCCAAGAATGACTGACTAAGAAATCAGAATCGACGGATCCGTGTTGCTGAGAGGCCGCATTTTATCGTGGCACATATAAAAAGAAAACTTATATTTTGTTCAATCCTAACACAGAGTGTAGTTGGCTTGGGGCAGTTTTCAGCAATAGACAGAGTGATTCAAGAGGAAGGTTTATATGTAGCACATTGCACCCGTGCGTAGCCTAGGCGGGTCGTTAACTAGTAAAAAAATAAAGAATAAATTCAATTCTTTATCGGTGAATAACTTTTTTCCCCAATTATTCACACAGTAACCTTGTGAATAATTGGAAAAAAATGAATTGGATTAAAACTTTGCCTAGTCGGACTCGTACATGAAAGGTTCCGTACCATAGGGCACGCCACGATAGCGGCGGTAAGTCCGCTCATTGAGGAGTGGCTGAAGAGGCACCACGGGCGCCCTCTTCAGCGGACACGGTTGTTTCGGGAGGTACCTGCACTGAATCAGGCGGGTGGAAACACCTGAATGCTACTATTGCGAGGATCAGCCGGAGGATACGGTGGAGCACAACGTGGAGGTCTGCCCCGCTTGGGCGGAGCCCCGCCGTGATCGGCGATTGGAGGCGGTGACCTCTCGCGTCCAAGCTCTGGTGCAAGCCATGGTCCGGGGCGAGAGGGAATGGGAAGCCGTCGCCTACTTCTGCGAAGCAGTGATACTAGCGAAGGAGGTGGTAGAACGTGAGAGGAAGAGAACCTCTCGTCGCAGCCGCCGCAGGAGATGCTCCGGGCGTCGGGCGCCACGTGATGGCTTCCGACAACCATAGACGCGGACCTGAGGACGGTGAGTAATGGGCTAGCTCGCCGCCGCGCCGTCCGTCTTAGGAGGACGACAGGCGTGTCGACGTCGAGTTCGTGTTCCACGCGCGCCTCAAAGAGATGTCAGCAATATGGAAGGGGCCCGCAAGGGTCGACGCCCGTCGGGGCTGCGGGTTGTTCGAAAGAGATAGAGCGGCCTCGACATAAAGGGCTAAGAAGGAACATGGGTGGTTTTTAGTCAGTACAAGTCTGACTAAAATCTGGGTTTTAAAAAAAGAAATCCGTACCATCGTCGTAGGGTCTGCCCTTTAATTTGTATTATTTGTTGTTAAAGCGGCAACAGATATACACACTTTGTGATAAGTTTGTTTTTCATAGTGTTTGTATGAATGACAAAGTTATATTTTCGGTTTTTTGAATGTTCTCTATCTCAAAAACTGCTAACTATATCTCGTTCAAACTAATTTTAGTTGTAGGTTTTAATTGCGATCTAGAGCATATATTTTTATTAGATTTTTCACTCCCTTATTTTAAAAGTTACGAGGGGTTGGGGGACACCTTTTAGCACTTTGGAAGTGTCTATCTTTCAAACGATTGACTTTGAGAAAAAATGGTTTTAGAAACCTCAGTTTCATTTTAAAATACTTATCAATAGACACCCCACTCAAGTAAGTTCGATGAAAAAAAAAAATTATTTTTTTCTATCTTTATCGGTGAATAACTTTTTTCTCCCATTATTTACACATTTACTGTCATACAATAAAATGATGTACTTTTAACGCTCTTTCATTTGATATATAGTAGAAAGTGTTACAAAGGTAGGGACGTTTTGCCCCTTCTTCTTTGCCATCAACATGCTAAGAAGAACTGATCTTGACAACCCAGCTGTTGGTTAAAACGATATCATATAAAAAATGGTTGTTAGATTTTCCTGCTTCTGACATCCATCGACTGCCAAAGATCTAAGAATGACATCCAAAACAACTTGTACCTTAACTAATCTGTGCCTTAACGTGCTTTTCCATCCTTTTCAAAGTCTTGAAAAATAACATGGCAACAGTGAGGTGAACGTATTGCAATTAATCGCTCAGAAATGTAGACTCTGTGGCTGCTACTCAAGAATGTTTGATGGAAAACCCAGTAACGCTTTACCCACTCCAGTGGTCGCTAATTAAGTAATAACCATTAACAGACTTAATTAAAGCATCTGTGTCTGTCAATCACAAACGATTTACAATTAAGTTCAAAATAACTATGTTTAGCGCTAATTGTGGTTAGGCCCAGTCTGTAACTCTCAATTATTATGTTTAGCACTAATTGAATTCATTGAGCTGTCAATCAACCTTTCAAAATAATTTAGTAGGTAGCTATATCGTGACGTTACCACATTATTTACCTAAATGCTTAGACTAGTAGCAATATTTACTTTCGCCTATTCTTTTATACACCTTAAATATATTATATGTTTTTATTCGTATCTGACCGTGGCATCACTTTTAGGCATTATATCAGCAGAATATCAGCGATGTGTCATTTATTGTGTTAAATGTTACAGCACCATGCTGATATAGTGGGCTATATAATACTTACCTGACCAGTTAAGTCTCAACATAACTCCTTTACCTTTAGAGGTACAAATGTCTTGTTTAGGATACAAATGGTACTTAAATAAGGTCCCATTAAAATAGGTGGACTTTTAACACAGCGTTCAGTAGGTCTAACCAAAGATATCTAAACAAAAAAAACATTAAATAAACTGATTTTTTTTTAATTGAAATAATAAATTGCCGGCACTCTAGAACAAACTCATCGTTTATGATTAGGTACATAAATGCGTTTTTCTTATTATTATTTATACCATCGTCCTTATTTTGGTGGTCTGAATGATTTCTGAAATTTTGTCCACCTATTTTAATGGGACCTTATATAGTACAATTACTGTAAAGAACAAAGTTTTGAGATTGGAGACTTGGTGCCGCGATCTTGACGGTCACTTTTATCCACGTACAGTAACATAACATAACATGGTGCCCGACAGCCCGACCCGAGAACTGAACCCAGGGCCTCATGCTCAGCAGTCGCACTTATGACCACTAGAGCAATGAGGCTTATTTTCAATTATGTATCATGTTTTTCTTATCATAGTAGTTTAACGTTTTAAAGCAAAGCGTGTCAGTGTAGTTACAGTTTCCGTGACCCGCATGACTTTGAGCCGCGTGGAGTCACGACATTGTAAAGAAAAGCCTTCGAATCGATATTATAATGTGTATAAGCTTTGTTTTGGGTAAATAAATAAATATTACCATTACTAAACCCTTTTCCTTACAGCAGAAGTCGTATTAGTTACTCTGCCAGGGTTAGGGAATTTGTCCAAAAGAGTCACCGTGGCCCTGCAACGCAAAACGCACTAGGAGGAATACGGATGGGTTTTTTGTCAGTATGAGGCAGACACTCCCTTCTCCTCCGTCCAGAGCGGAAAGATTCATTTGATGACTTACCATCTTTAAAAAAATAGGTAGTAACTCCATATAACATACTGGTCATCAGCTCCATCAGTTTGACTGGAAGCCAACCCCAATATAGGAAAAGGTGACAAGCCCGCCACACTATTCCCAAACCACTGTAACTCCTGTTAGCCAGAATCAACAGTGGTGACCACAAGAAAAGCGCCGAGACAGTGTAGCTCGACGAAGTCCCAGACAAACGATTTAACTGTCTTGGATCCCGCAACGTAATTAATCAGAAAAGAATAGCGGAGGAGTAGGGAAAACATAATTTTAAGGAAAAGGTGAGTCAGCGTTCAATCTAAATGGTCACCGTCACCCACAGACATGCAATATAGAGGCCTTTCAGTTGCCTTGTTTACCCCAAAGACAAAGCAGAAATGTGTCATGTATAGCTGTGTAATTACAACGGCACCTTTATACCGGAGCGCAGCCACGCTACTGAACGGAATGTATAAGCTATAGGCAGAGAGGAATTTGGGACTCTGTTAGCTTGTTCGGCAGTGCAGTACTGAAACCTTCGACCTTTTGTCGTTACAGGTTACCTATTGAGAGCTGTTAATAATTGAATCAAACTGTCATATAAAAAAAGTATTTAGATAGAAGACTTTTCAGTAAATGTAGACTCCACGTATTTCTGAAGTAATCGAATTGACGTCCGCCGCTACCACCTCTTTTTTATTATATTTTAAATGGTCCTACTCTTGTCCTCAAGTTTGCTTTGAGATAAGGTCGACGATAGAACGAATTAATTAAAAAAAAAGTCTATTTATTTGCGACCTAATAGTTTGCGGTCATATGAACTTGGGAACACCGACGCAGGCTGGGAACTGACACACATGCTACCAGCTTATTTATTTCAAAAACAATGTTTACATAGTATCAAAACTCCATGAAAAACTAACACAATAGGGCCTGACAAGCGACTACTTTTACAACAGTACAAGCTATTCTCGCCCACATAGTCGTCGATACAAGAGCAGATAAAATTCAAACTACAAACATAACGAAAATGCCCCAATTTCAGCTATTTTTATACCAATAAGTGTTGTCCAGTTTATTGGTAAAACCGTATATAGCCGGTCTTCCTTAAAGAACATTATGTTTTATGGTCTCTCTCCGGGCTAAAGTTTATGCCCAAGTTATTATGACGACGCTGTGACCTTTTGACCACGTACGTCATAAGGGTTATGTTTGTATGACTATTCATAATTTTGTTTGAGGATCTGGATAGTGGATAAGTTTATCATCTACTATTATGTCCATGAATGATGACTATAAGTTCGCCTGGTGAAATGTAAGAGTACCCGAAGTGTTAGGCAGTGGTGTGTACCTTATGGTACACCACTGCCTTACACTTCGGTGATTACAGATGTGGTGTTATGTTATGTTTAAATTATGATCTAAGTTTGTTTGAGTAGGTACCTTCATTTATTTCTTTTTTACTATTTATGTACACACAGTAGATTACACAAGAAAATATCTTAATACAACATTTGAGTACAAAGGTAGGTACTGCTTATTTCTTAAGAAATTTCTGCCAGTAGACCTGCAAAAAGGGAAATTAAAAAAACTTTTTAACAAAAAATAGTCCGTGACTTTTGTTTGTTTAATTTCATTTTTTTTGCCACCGACTTCAGAAACTGTTTCTTCTAACGTTTATTTTTCACTTTTTTGTGCTTTTTAGGGTTCCGTACCTCAAAAGGAAAAAACGGAACCCTTATAGGATCACTTTGTTGTCCGTCTGTCCGTCCGTCCGTCTGTCAAGACCCTTTTTCTCAGGAACGCGTGGAGGTATGAAGCTGAAATTTATATCAATTACTCAGGTCTACTGTCCCTTGAAGCTGTGAAAAAATCAAACTTCTAAGCCAACGCAATCAAAAGATACAGCCGTTTATGCCGCAAATTTTCGACACTTGCAAGGGAATCAAAACCTACAGGGTGCTTCCCGTGAACTCAGAATCTTGAAATTTGGTACGAAGCAACGTCTTATAGCATAGATAAAGGAAAAATTACGAAAACCATAAATTTTTAGTTACATCACATAATATATTTTTTTTTAAACGAACTTTGTAAACCTTGCAGGTTTGTACGGAACCCTCGGTGCGCGAGTCCGACTCGCACTTGGCCGGTTTTTTTAAGTCGGTTTTATTTTTTGTTATTTAAAAGTTTTTATTTTTCACTTTTTAGTGGTTCACATGTAAGTTCACATGTTCATGGTCATAATGTGGACAATGTAGTTTTTTTAATGAGTTTTGTTGATTTTTCAAAAACCGCTTGTCCTATTTCGATAAAAAAAATATGGGACCATTTGGGAAGTTATACACTTTCCAACAAAAAAAGAATTTTTCAAATCGGTTAACAATTGACAGAGTTATACCCGAACAAATATAAAAAAATATATATGTATATATAAACATCCGAATTGAGAACCTCCTTCTTTTTTTAGAAGTCGGTTAAAAAGAAATCTACCTAGACGTAATATTTTTTAATGTTAAAAGTCTTCTTAAAATATCTCCACGACCCCCGTAATATTCAATGCATCCATCAGCACAATATTTTGAGAGTTACATTGCGTCTTGCCGTAAAACGTGCTTATTCAGCAATATTTTTTGCGTCGAGTTACTTATTTATGTGCAGCGTGCTTGGTTGGCAGCACCGTGAAGGGTCCGCTCATACCTTGTATTAGCGTGTAGAAAACTGACAAATACCCGTCCCCTAGTCTAGCGTTTCATTAAAGCAAAAAAAAAGATTTTGTCAATTATTTCAGAGAGGAAAGCAAACAAATTACTGAAACGCGTACAGGATAAAATAAATAAGTAATTTAAAAACAAATGTCTCTTTTGAATACAGAATCTGAATCGGGATTAATCATGAAACTGCACAAAATCGATAAACATGAAAAGAGTTCTGATAATATTTGCCAAAGATTTAAGTTATTTAAGTTTACAGTAGGTACTTCAGCTTTTATTACATTGCCCTGATTCAGCATTCGCCCTGGTTTCAGCGAAATTCAGTATTTATTATTATAATTCGGGAAAAACTTGGCTCTTTTATCTTGAATTGAATCAAAAGAAACCATTCAATAAAGTTCATTTTCCTGGTGAAATAAAGCTACTTGAATTTTTTGAAAGGTTTTCCTTAATAAAAGAACTACAGTGGACAAGTAGGAGCAATAAAGGTGCTAAAGTTACTAATGTGTTCGCTTCCTTAGAAACAGTAAAGGGTCAGAAGTGTACCTAATAGTACACCCACATTTAGCCAGCAATATTTAAGTCTCATGTAATAGGGGGCTAGCCTATTGCCATCAGCCGGGACCAAATTCAGCTTCCGTGGTTCCTACTGTTCTCAGTAGGAATTACCGAGTCTGGATTTGGGCTTTTTAGTACTGATAGAAAAACCCTATTGTGTTATTGGCCGACCCGGAAATCGAACCCGGACCACATGCTCAACAATCGCGCTTGCGACCACTAGGTCAACGAGACAGTAATCCGTACTAATACATTTACTTATACGAATGTGAAAGTCACTCTAACTGTCCGTTACTTTAGGATTTCGATAAAAGGAACAAATGTCGAACATGACCTGAGTTAGGATAGGTTTTTTCTGATCTCCGGGAAAATCGTGCAAAGAAGGAACAGGGCCAAAGAATAGGTAGGTAGAAAACATTACCGTCACACTGCGTCAAGCCTGCCCACATAGAGTGCGATCATATCACAAAAGTTTGACGAGGTCAACGTCACTTTTTTTTGGAATACTGAACTGATTCAATTATATCTAAATTTTTTAGAAAGAGAATAGGCATTATTATTCAGACAGAAAAATAACTGACCTGAACACATTTGTATGGAGAATCGCACTACAGTGCCTTAAACTAGTATGAAATGGACAAGGAACTACATAAGCCATAACAAAATCTAAAACAAACAGAAGACTAAAACAGAACAGACACCACCATATAATTCCAACACCATCTTACATTAACAACGAACCAACTCAACCCTTAAAACGCAAACCCAAAACGCAGACTTGAAAACGTGAACGCAATAAAAAATAATCAGAAGCCAAATTAAAATGAATCAGAAGGCGAGGCGAGGTCTCACGGGCAGCGAGTAGAGGGAAGCATAATTGAATTATTTCGTTAACGTAATGAAACTGGATCCTGAGATGTTTCCGAGGGTAGATGCATAAAGAATTTTATCGCAACCGACGCGGGGTGAGATAAGTTTGAATCGCATTACTGGATGTGGCTTGCTGTAAAGGGTAAATTGAGATTTTGTTGTACTGGTTCTGCTCGTGGCTTTGTCCGTGTCTTAGAAACATATTAATAATATTCATAATTATGCCTTGTCGGCAATAGTGTACCTCTTCCTCGCTGAAAGATTTAACAAGATTGACTTCGACAATGAGACACCGACGCAGGTTGTATAGGGGACCGTTAGCACTACAATTCCCATCTGCCCCTATAAATTGACAAAGACATAAGATAGGGACAAATGGGAAGTCAGGCAATAAGAACTATGTCGCTACATTAATTACTGATGTTAATTTCACTTTCATAATTATCGTTTTATGTTTTAATTTGATTTCTGGATAAAAATTATCCGTAAGTATTTTCACATAATTTTGAAAGGCAGACCGTAACAAGATAGTTCAACTTAATTATCTTGATATTTTAAGGCTGTATCTGGATTCACCTGGACCGGTGACATCTCGATGGAATGGCAGGGACGTGGGATGATATCGAAGGGATCACAGATCGACGCAAGCTTACAGAATCCTAGTGTAGTTTGTTGTTTAGATGATGAGAATGAGGAAGATATATTTACTGGGTGCTTTTTCCATAAATTTTGAACAGCATTAATACAACATTTTAAACTT
Source organism: Diarsia dahlii (assembly GCA_949775195.1). Classification (NCBI taxonomy): domain Eukaryota; kingdom Metazoa; phylum Arthropoda; class Insecta; order Lepidoptera; family Noctuidae; genus Diarsia; species Diarsia dahlii. The sequence continues at coordinate 3,014,531 of OX459210.1, read as the reverse complement.
CACTAGAGGAATTCCATGAAAACAAAAGAACGCCAAAAATAAAGCAACTATGTATGGAAGTACTTGCTCAAACAGGAATCCAGTGCGAAACAATATCACATGACATAAGTAAACCTCAGAGTGTTTCCACAATAACAATTAAAATACCTTTGATTTACATTAATTACTACATAGGTATCGGGATACATCCCTAAATTAATAATGATCAATATTACTGTAGTTTCGATAATATTACAAAAGGGGATGTTGGGAATTTAATGCCACTAACGCTATTAACGCTCAAATTTGACCGACCTTGAACCGGAAGACGTGACATTGGAAGGCTAGGTAGACATCGGTCTACCTAGCCTTCCAATGTCACGTCCCCTTAATGATCCCCATAACCTTCTTCAGGTCATCGGACCTGGTGAAGGTTACGGGGATCCGCTTGATGCGAGACGCACGGGACCAGTAAATGAGGCGTTTGGACGAGGCCTATGTCTAGCAGTGGACGTCTTTCGGCTGAAATGACGATGATAATGATGAACGCTCTCAATGTTACTAAGGAATTGAGCAGTGGTGGTTCAAAGGTACACAGTTGACGGCCCTTACTTATTAGCCTACAAATATTTTTGACACAAAAAATAAACAAAAAGAACAAGTTTTCCAAAAGTTATTAGAATTGACATTTCATTATTTTCTCTGTAATATTAGAAAAGACAAAAGGTTACATTTCAATTCTCACGCGGCAATATCTGGTTTCATTTGACACGAGGGTAATCGTACTACCTACACTTTTTTCATAAATAAAACAGTGTTAATATTGTATCATACAAGAAATTCAGTATCTTGAGGCCACGAGGTTGTCGACATGTGGGACGTAGACTCGGCAATCGTTGTATAGACCTATAGTTGGCTACAATGCTTTCATATTTTTAAAATGATTTTAAAGGTAATATTTACGCTTTAATTTTTTTTAATAATATTATAAAAAAGATTTTTATTCCTAGTTGGTTCTATCCCACTCTTGGGCAAAGGTCTCTTACGGCGCATAAGGGCGCATAATATGATCAGACTGATGCTCATATATTCAAACTTAACTCCAGGATAAGAAACAACGTAAGCAAATCATCAGCAATTCTCTTTAGATTATAAAGATAATCCTACAAATAAAAACTTTGAACGTTCAGTGGCCAGTATTACTTGACCCCTCTTCTAACACTTCTTTATAAGAGGGATCAGGTAACGCTGGGCATCGACTGTACGTCTACTTTTTTTTATGTGAAGTCATCAAAAACCACCCATGTTCCTACTTAGCCCTTTGTGTCGAAGCTGCGGTATCTCTTTGGAACAACCCACAGCCCTGACACTGTACGTTCCTTTACTTACATTCACTAACTTCGGTATACTTGATACAGCAACGTTAGTTTACACTCGATCCAGTATCTCTTTGATCAGCTGTTAATAGGTTATATTATCTTACACAAAGTTAAATTGTTTCATGTTAAAGTTCTTCATAGAAATCTCTAGCATACTTACTTACTAAGTTCAGTCTTAGTCAATTATAAGAATCTTGAGCTAGATTGTTTCTGTACTTCGGAAATTTACGAAGTTTTCGAAGTACGAAACGCTGTTATCTAATTTTAATACATAATTTGGTTTATTTACGATAATTTTACTAGACAGAAATACTCGTAACTACGTCGCTTTTTTCCAACTATTTTAAATTCGTCAGTCGGCTTCCAGTCACATCATCATCTGCGCAGCTTTTTCTAACCACAGAGTTGGCTTCCAGTCTGACTTCTACTGGAATTTATGGAGACGAGAACGTCCACGTTTACTAAACGGCGACAATAAATCTGCCAGAATCATACTATTGTTGTCTTTGGCCAGAAAGTAAACGTCACGTATAATATGACACACCTACCTACGTATCACATAAAAATAAAAAAAGTGATAAGTGAAAATCAGGAGACGAAAAACCGAGACAAGTAATATTTATTTCACGTTTACTTTTATACTTTTCTCTCACTAATCCGTATGAACTATTATTACTACAAATAAATTGTAGTTCTACAATATAACGTCTTTACTTAATCCTTTGGAAACACATTCAACAATACATTTATACTATTGCATGCAGTAAAATGATCATAAAATCAGTCTCCTGTACTGTAAACTGCTCAAATAACAACATCAAATATGAGCGTTGTGATTAAACCAGGTACAACCACAACACAGATAAATGTAGAAGCCAAAATCAATACAGGGACTGAAAACCGGTACATGCACTGTTTGAGTGTCAAGCTCCAGTTGTGATGCTGGTGGTCTCGACTAAATAAAACTTCTGTTTTGCGATATGAAGACTATATGTAATCTGGTTTAGTGGTTACAAAAAAGTAAATGGCCGATGTATGCGCACGGTAAGAGACGGCGAGCGAGTGTTGTGTGCCCACATAATAATATGGTCAACGACCTAGCGGTAGGTGGGGCGCTGCGGTGACGTAGGATCATGTGTCGCGATCCTACTGGCCGGCGCGATGTGACGATCCGGAACATGCACATAGAGGCGTGTGTCTACAGTGAATTCAAAGTCCGTCAGTGGAGAGTCTGCTTGTGGGCTCATCATCATCAACTTACTGCCCTTATACCATTCAATTGGGGGTCAGCACAACACGTTTTCTTTCTTCCATTCTTCCATATTAGACGTCACGGTGGCATTCATTCCTTTCTCTTTCATATCATTCTTGACACAATCCATCCATTTTTTCTTTGGCCTTTGTCTCTCTCTTCATCTATCAATATTTATATCCATCACTTTTTTAGGCACATGCGTTTCATTCCTTCTCATTACATGACCATACCAAGGTAGACAAGTTCCTTTAATTTTTTCTGGATCACTAATACTTTCAAACTTCCTCTAATATCTGTTCTTGTCACTCCGCGCATCCATCTGAGACCACATGCTGAGATAGTGGCCTTTTGGCTTCGCACGGGACAAATTTAAACTTACATATTATATGTATATATGTCCTAATTATTTTAAGTGTTTGTACATAATGTTAACGTCTAATTTTGTTTTGTCAATTTGTTTTGTCCTGCTGGGAAACCAATAAACACTTTTTCTTTATTTCTTTCTTTCTTTCATCTCAACATACTCATTCACTTTATTACATACCGAGATTCATCCGTGCCTCAGAAAGCACGTAAAGCTGTTAGTCCCGCCTGACATTTGTAAATCTTTGACAGTCGTTACAGGTAGTCAGTAGCCTGAATGTCTGACAACCAATTTAACCAAAGGACCTTTTGTACTGACCTATTTAGTGTTACTACCTGCGTCGGCTGCGTCAACAGGCGTAATTATAACTTGCAAACTACTAATACGATCTATTTTAATAAATTATGGTTATCAACGGGATTTCTAGCGACGCTTCAGTGTGCTAAATTGGATGCTAACAACAAATGGAATATTTTATAACTAGTGGATGTTGATACTATTATTTTAATCAAACAATGTATGTTTGTTAAGTTCTGTCACTACTGTTCTCTCGACTAGGCAGATAGTGTTTTAAAACAAATATCCATTTAGGTTCCAGTTAGCTGGTACACAGGGAAAAAATTGAAGCGACAAATATCCAGTATAACCTAACCTCTCTTTGTATGAACTTCCCGTTCAATTAGAGATTAGCCTGGTTTGGATTTTCATCCCCTGATTGGTCGCCGTGTGAAGAGACTAATTGCAGACACCGGACAATGACAGATGAAATCACTGAACGAAACTGCGGTACATAATGTTCGTACCGGTGACCTATAACTCCAATGGTTTTTTCTATAGAATATACCAATGTTTTTTTTTAACGGATACCAAAAAAGGGAGAAGCTGGATCTCAACCCAGTCTCGATCGATTTTTTTTTATTTTGTTACCTTACTACTCCGTCATTTATGAACCAATTTGCAAATACTTTTTTTTTTGTGTTTGCCCAGCAGTGGGCTAGCAAAAAAAAAACAAAACAAAATGTAAAAGAACAACTCACATCCAATAAAAATGAAAATAGTTCTAAAATAACTTTATTTTCGGAAGTTGTTGGCAAAAAAAACAATGAAACTAACAAACAACGTCACTGACTTCCGAAAGTAATTTTAGTGTCTTATTTTGGAAGTCGGTTGTCGTCAAGTTTTTCGACGCAAAAAACCTACAAATACAAAATTCAAAATAATAAAAACTAACCACGCACAACCTCAACAAATCTAAACCAACTACACTCACTCTTTTCAAGCCACATCCAGTAACTCAACACCGTATAATTTTATCGCGGTAAGTATCCCGCTCAAATTACAAGACGAACGTAGCAAATTGAAATGAGTCGACGAGCTACGCTTGAGAATTCCCACTTTTATATTTAGCTGGCCTACTGTCTGGTTAAGTGCATAGCGATTTTTATTTATGATTAATATCTAGGGGAATTATGGAGCTTGTGGAAAAATATTAGCGGCCAGTTGGATCAATTTTCAGGTAAAGCTGCGCTTCCCAAGGTTAGTCGGTGGATGGGTGACCATTATTTATATGTTGTCCTACTGTCTGTTTAAAGAAAGAAAAAAAGAGATTTATGGGAGTTATGTAGGAGCTTGTGGCTAAATAAAAGCAGCCACTCGGGGTCGATATTTAAGGTTAAGCCGAGTTCCCGTCGGGGCCGCGGATTTTAGTACTAGACGACGTGGCCTCGGCACAAGGGCAAAGAAGGAACATGGGTTCGGTTTTTAGTCAGTAGAAGTCTGACACTCCCCTTCGCTCTGCCCAAGAGCGGGGATTCATTTGATGATTTTCCACCCACCAAAAAAAAAAAAAAAAAGAGGGGAATTGTGGAGGAACTCGTGGCTAAAATAGCAGCCGTACAGGTTGATTTTCAGGTTAAGCAGCGCTTACCAAGGTTGATCTGTGGATGGGTGACCACCCAGTAGACACTAAGCTACATCCGTGGCTCGGAAGCACGTTCAGCTGTCATTTGTAGATATTTGACAGTCGTTACAGGTGGCCAGTTTCCCGAAAGTCTGACAACCAGTTTTACTAAGGAAGGTGTATCGTATTACCCAGTATTAACTGGGTTGTGGAGGTCAGATAGGCAGTCGCTCCATGTAAAATACTGGTATACAACTGCATCCAGTTAGACTGGAAGCCGACCCCAACATAGTCGGAAAAAGGCGCCAGATGATGACTAAGCCTTTTTGGTTTCAAATGTCTCTACAGACAAAGGATTTAATTTACGTGTCGCGGGTTCGATCCCCGCACGGAACAAATATTTGTACGGCCTACGGATAGTTGTTTCGGGTCTGGGTATTTGTGTATGTGAGTTTAAATGTTTGTGAACGCACCCACGATACAGAAATTCCTAGTGTGGGGCAACGTTTTTTAAAAAAAAAAAAAAATACATATATTTCTGCACACAGTCTTTTCGTCCCAAGTTTCCTCTCGACCTTACGAAGATCGTTTTCAATTTACGTAAAAACACACTGTTTTTCCATCCAAAAAATAACAGTGCTCTCCAATCTCTGTTCTGGCAATAGGATCAATTTGAGGAATAAATTGGTCCTGACATTGAGCCCCCAATATCCTATTATTAGTCATCACTTTGCTAGAATAAATGTAATAAATAAATAAAGGTCTTTATTGATAATATTACTGGTTCGACGGAGATAGGAAGAGCCTTATAACCTAATAGCAGTGAGTCGTATTCCTAAAAGAACGGAAAGGAATCGGAACTATACGGAGTCTATGCTTTTTGGGGATGTTTTAGGGTGAAATTGATATAACGTAGGGGGAGTTTTTCTCGACTTTTAGTCATTTTATTCATACTTGGAGGAAAATACATCATAATAACTGTAGTCCGCGAACTTTGTTAGTGTGATTGATTATTTTACCGTCCCACCGTTTCGAAGATTAGCTGGAACAAGCAAACAGACAAAACTTAAAACAAATTGATAATTTCAAAAATGTATTAGATCGAGTGGAGACATTATGTGTGTGTTACTCGACCCAATGAATTTACACACACCCGTGGGTGTAATTCGTATAGACAAATAAATATTCGCTTGTTTTAACATTCAAAAGTGCCTGTAATGGTACAGTCGAACAAGCTAATAAGTATACAGCCAGCTAACTTGTATTTACTTTTAAGATTATACAGATATATTTACAGACTGATGTCAAACGATACAGCGTTTGACATCAGTCGCTTAATGCGAAACACTTGATAAAACAAAATCACAATCAATATTTTCAGTTTTATGGAATTATAAAGATCTCTACCCTGTATACTTATTAGCTTGTTCGACTGTACAACTGAAATAAATGGTTTGAGTTTAAATATACAAACAAGCAGCTTTTACAAACTTTTCCATAACAAAATGCATGGGTATATTGACGCATTGTACATCACAGCTTATGCTAATTTGTGCCTCAACCATGTGCCGACCTTTGACCTAGCGTTACGGGTTACCCACTGTTGGTAAACCGCTACATTAGTCAAATGGTTAAGTGGGTTCGGTTTCCGGGTTGGCCAAATATTATGAGGATATTTTTAGTGGTAAGCGTTTGGTAATAGATTTTCAGGTATAGTACCAAAAGAAAGATGTAAAAAAACTTAGAAGTTACAAGACTGCATCGTTAGTCCAGTGGTCACAAGCGCGACTACTGAGCAATAGGTTGAGCCTGGGTTTGATTCCCGGGGCGGAAAAACTGTTATCGAGTTTTCCATAAGGAATATCTCCGTAACAACCACGGAGCTTAGATTTGTGCGCGATTGAAGGCAATAGACTCGCCCCTTTTTGTATACGTCCCTGTGTGCCTATTGGCCTTGTTCTGTTCTGTCAGAGAACAGGAGTAGGAAAATACATAATTTCCACTTCCCTCCAGGGAAGTGGAAATTATGTATTTTCCTACTCCTCCGCTATTCTTTTCTGATTAATTTCGTTGCGGGATCCAAGACAGTTAAATCATTTCTCTGGGACTTCGTCGAGCTTCATTGTCTCGGCGCTTTTCTTGTGGTCGCCACTGTTGATTCTGGCTAACAGGAGTTACAGTGGTTTGGGAATAGTGTGGCGGGCTTGACCCATAAAAAAAAAAAGACTCGCCCCTTATTACACGGGACTTAAACATGCCTCGCGAAATGTGTGTGAACTATTATATAACTCTACCAACAGATGTTATGTGAGGTGGTAGAATTAGTCTTTAAAGACTGCGATACAAAATTAACTCTCAGTACCCTTTCTTTTTGGTGTGTGGGAAATCGTCAAATGACTCCTCCCGCTCTGGGCAGAGCGCTAGGGAGTGTCAGACTTCTACTGACTAAAAACTACCCGTGTTCCTTCTTAGCCTTTTGTGTCGAAGCCGCGGTATCTCTTTCGAACAACCCGCAGCCCCGACGGGACCCACAGCCCCGACGGGTAGATTCTCGACTCTGACAAAGTGTTATTATTTTTCCATCAGGAATTTCTCAGTAAAAGTCTGAATTTGTGACTTGAGGACGCGTTTACGGATTCTCTCGGTAATTTGTTTTTTATTAGTTATGCTACTACAAATATTTTGTGTTCGTAGAGCTATGATTTTCAACACGAAGTGCAGCTAAAAACGACACAGGTTCCACCCACAACGGTGGCAGAGCGCAGATTAAGTTTTACATTTAAATTTTTTGCGTAATTTATCATGACAGTGACCGCTAAAATGAACCTTATTGCAATCGTTTAAGATTCATCCGGAATAGCAAAAAATGAGAAAAAATAAGTTTCGGTTTTCATTTTTTCTGCGACTATTCATAGCATTTAGCTGAAAAAAAATTCCCATTATTAAAAACTGAGTATATTTGCCTACATACAGTATTTTTAGAAATAGTAAAATATGTTAATAATAGCACAAAAAATGTACCTAAACTCAACCCGGTGTCGTTAATTTTGTGGAAAATGGCAACGTAAGATCGATTTTACATTATCAAAGACTAAAATTTTCAATATTATAGTTCACATTATTTGAAGATGAAGAACCAATCTATACGAGGTAGTTATTAGTTATATTCGATTTTGTTGAGTTATGACATAAAATGTACCGAAAAAACAGCATAATTTTGCCTGATTTGTAAACGCGCCCTTAAACGTAACTCGCGAAATGTGAAAATACTATTAAGTACACCTCTGCCTAACCCTTCGGGGATTACAAGCGTGATGTTATGTGGTAGAATTAGTCCTCAAACCCTGCGATACAAAAACCCCCTCAGTACACCACTACCACATTTAAAGTTGACATGTTTACACGTAAGAGGTCGCGGCAGTTCAACAGTCTTACGGCACGCGTTCGTACTGTTTTGTACGTACTTGTAGTTTGTACGTACTTGTGATTTGTACGTACTTGTGTTATGTTAGTGCCATAATTAGGTCACGGCGCACTTTGGCTTTGTGCTACTGCGATGGAGTGTGTACTTGTGTGTTTGTGGGTGTTTTTTGTACTGGTGTTGTGATGTAGAGATTCAGTAAAGGGTGACGACTTACGAACAGTAAATCGTGGGTTTGAAACCAGGCAGGCGCATTACTTTGTGTAATTTATTTCATCACCAATGCTCTCAAAACGGTGAAGGAAAACATCGTGAGGAAACCGGCATGTCTTAGAGCCAAAAAAATCAAAGACATGTGACATCTACCAATCCGTACTGAGCCGTCGTGGTGGGTTATAGCTCATCCCTCTTCCAGATAGGAGGCCTGAGTCCGTGCACTGGGAATATTATAGGCTGATGATGATGACTACTAAAGGGTGTATATGAGAGTGTGTGAGAGAGAAGGTAGATGTTTGAAAAAGAAGAAAGAAAATATATTTATTTGACTGCCTCGTCGTTGGTTTAGTGGGAGCACAAGCGTGAGAACTGAGCATGAGGTCCCGGGTTCGATTCCCATTCCAGTCATTGGATTTTTCTATCAGGAATTCCAGTAGCAGCCACAGAGGCTGAATTTGGGCCCACTAGATGGCAATAGGCTCGCCTCTTATTACATGGGACTTAAACATAAGGGGTGTGGTATTAGGTACACCTTTCCTTAATCCTTCAGGGATTACAGGCCTGATGTTATGTATCTAACATTCGTTACAATTTATTATAAATGCGAAAGCTTGGATGGATCAAACTGTTACATTTATAATATTGTACCTAGGAGTCTTTGGCCCACTAGACCCGCTTGCAAGCATATGAAGAAAATAAGTTCAAAAATCTAAAACCCGACTACTAACAAAATCGCGGTCATAAAAGTAGAAAACAAGAAAATAATTCTTGTCTGATATTCTTCGTAGTCGCATGCCACCTTGCTTATGGCAATTAGCAGCTGACTTCTGTATCAATGAGAACGCCATGAAGGAGGAGCATCAGGTATCAGTGGCATGCGACTACTCGTAGTCTTGTTTTCTACTTTTAAGACCGCGATTTTGTTAGTAGTCTGGTTTTAGATATTTGAACTTATTTTTTTAATTTGAATTTTGTTTTTGTGTGTACTTAAACTATAATATAATACATATTTGTAATGTGCTCGCCAAGACCTTTCATTTGATACCAAATTTGCTATGATTATCTCAATTTCATATATTTTGAGGTAAGTTTTTGACATTTAAATTCCGTCATAAAAAGAATTTATAAAATTTATATAGCCGTCCGGATTATTCTTACGAATCTATTGACACCTAATTATTAAAATCCGTTCAGTAGTTTAGGCGCTACGGTGGAACATACGTACATACATACATACATAGACTGCCAAAATCATTACCCTTCCTTCTTTCCTTTTGGCTTCGCCGTAGTCGGGTAAAAAACAATTTGATAATAATATGTGATTTGTTCGACTGATCTCGTGGGTCCACTTCGAGGGGGTCCAGTTGACCAAATACTCTTAGAAAAACAAAAGTTTGGATGGATGGATGTTTGTTACTCAATCACGCTAGCGGTTGAATGGATTCGATATTAATTAGGCAGACATAGATTATAGTCTGGAATAGTAGATAGCTAACTTTTTTCTTCCACGTGAACATCAAAATTAACTGTTTGAACGATTTTACGGGCAACAGTTTGTTATGCGAAGTCAAGCATTTAATTAAATTAGACACTAAAATATTAACTAAACAAGCAGAGTTCTAATTATTATTAATATAAATGTATAACTATGCGGAAGCTAAACAAACACAGTTATAATGTTACCAATCAAAGCTCTCTGCTAATTAAAATAGCGTAATTATGTAATGTAATTTAACATTTCATTAGTGTTAATTAATTTATACACTGTTTTGATGCTGTGAATCAACTATCAGAGATGGATTATTATTTATTGAATATCAAATTCAGAAGATTTCTATAGAATTATGTTAATGCATAACATAATTATCACGCTTCACGCCTATTATCCGCGAACGGTAAGGTTAATTGAGGCTTACCTAATAGTACACCCATATTTCACCAGATATTTCTAAGTCTCATGTTATATAAGGAGCGAGCTACTGCCATCAATCGGGCACAAATCCAGACTACTTGGCTGCTACTAAGAAATTCCAGATTGAGAAAAAATAAAACCGACTTCGACAAAAATAAAACACAAAAAAGTGAAAAATAAAAATCAGCTTCTGAAGTCGGTGACTTTTGTTTGTTTGATTTCATGTTTTTGCCACCGACTTCAGAAGCTGATTTTTATTTTTCACTTTTTTGTGTTTTATTTTTGTCGAAGTCGGTTTTATTTTTTGTAAAAAAGTTTTTATTTTTCACTTTTTAGTGGTTCACATGTGGTTACCCCTTCACAACGTACCGGCGTGATGTTATGTTATGAACTGGTGTAAACAATAGACAGACAATATGAGATTTCAGCAATCCCAGTCCATTTGCTATCATTTATTGAGGAGTTCCGTTGCCTATCTCCGAAGTTCTTCATCAGATCTTCACAAAATAGTTTTTATAACCTTTGTAGTGAGTACAGGCGTGATATTATGTTGTGTGATGGCGTAAACAATGCTTAGATATGCTATAGCAACAATCGCGGTTAATCTGCTGTTATTTATTGAAGAGTTCCCCCGATTTCTACAAGATCCCATCATCAGATATTGAAATGGTGACAATGGGACCACACGGGAAGCACCAGCTTTCAAATGAAAAAAGAATCAAGAAAATCAGTTCACCCAGTCGCAAGTTATGAGCGAACAAATATAAAAAAAAAAAAAAAAACAGTCGAATTGATAACCTCCTCCTTTTTTTGAAGTCGGTTAAAAACTCAATAACACTTTGCCCGACCGGAATCGAAGCTAGGACCTCATGTTCAGCAGCCGCACTTGCGGCCTTTAGACCCACGAGGCAGTTAATCCTAGTCTCAAAAGTGAATCTCGTCATCTCATGAGACATCTCCTCTCTTGGCATGTCATCGTTTACACATTCCACCTATTGTTTCTTTGGTCTGTCCCTACTCTTATACACACAGATCTGGGTAATGGATCTTCTGAGAATAAATATTCACAGTAGATTCACTTATTTCGATGATGGATGTAATAGATCACCACTAGATCCATCTTGAATCTAACCAATGGATCTACTCTCTTAGGTTAGCTCAGTATTTTTTTAAAACTTACCCTTTAACCTTGTAGATATTATAACACTGTAGGCACAGCTGTACGATAGACAACTACATCAGTCATATTGTCATTCAAAAACATCTTCATTATTATACAATCCAAATATACACCCAGACATCAAATCACAATGTGCCTAAATAAAAAGCAAATACTAACAGGAATATGACGCGATATTATATTTTATCTAGACTCGTAATGTGGTATGAATGTCGTCGCGTAATGTGACACTTGTCGTGTTTACGTCGACGACGACGTGAGATATGTCACGTAAAGGTTAGTTGATATGCTAACGATATTTTTGGGACAGACTACATATATTAAAAGTAAATTAAAATAATAATTAATATGGCCTAGCTTTTTTTATTGCAGGGTGCGAAATCATTAAATGACTCCTCCCGCTCTGGGCGGAGCGGTAGGGAGTGTCAGACTTCTACTAATTAAAAACCACCCATGTTCCTTCTTAGCCCTTTATGCCGAGGCCGCGGTACCTATCTCTTTCGAACAACCAAGGGAATATGGCCTAAGTTTTGGTTATTTAGGTATTTTATCCATGGAGTTTCTTGTCCATTATTTTCCATATAAGAGATCTTCACTTTGGAATGGGCAACTATAGTACCTACGAGTATTTTCACAAGTTATTGCCTTGTGACTGTAGATTCACTTTTTTTGACATTCAAAAGTGCCTGTAATGTTCTAATAGAAATAATTAATGCTTTCAGTTTGGTAACTTTTTCCCGAAAATGACGTTCAATAAGATTAAATGAACTTTTGTTGGGCTTCAAAAGGGATAAATGAAAGGCAATTTCATGTGGCTGAGATGAGAATGCTAAGGGCGATTTGTGGTGTGACGCGAATGGATAAAATAAGGAATAAGTACATAAGAGGAAGTCTGAAAGTGGCGCCGGCGCATGAAAAGCTGTGTGGTAATCGATTGTCCTGGTATGGACATATTATTATGATGTGAAGGAATGAAGAAAATGTTGTGAGAAAAATGTTGAGTATGAATGTAGATGGCTATAAGCGTAGAGGAAGACCAAAGAAACGATGGATGGGCTGTGTGAAGAATGATATGGCTAGAAAGGAGGTGACTGCTGAGAAGACTGGTGCATAATGCTGTTATTCTAAGCCAAGTGAGTCTGTGTGTTCCGGACAGGTACGTGTGGCGACGACGACAACCACGGCTGCTAGTGGAACCGCGTTCTCGGACCAACCTTTTACGAGAGGCGCCGCTGACGCGTGAACTCCGAACGCTCAACCTCATAGCGAGCGAGACTGACTTATTCTGTTGTTCTCTGAGTGAATTCACAAGGAATGCTCTATTTGTTATTAGTTATAGGTAATAATTATAAGTTAGAATTAAGTAATTAAGGCGCATTTATCGCATTGGGGGTTACTCTGTAATGGTAGATGTAAGTTGATAAATAAATAATAAATAAATAAATAAATGACGAGAAATAGAGAAGTATGGAAGAAGAAGACATGTTGCGCCGACCCCAAATAAATTGGGATAAGGGCTGGAGAATGATGATGGAATTAAATGAACTTACCCGGTGGTATTGATGATTTAAATGATTATAACTCAGTAAAACCATAACTGTTACGGTCACAAATCTTATTTTAATCAACAAACAACGTGAGGTTGACCATCACATTACAAAAAAACGTTACAAAACTTTAAATTTTGCGGACTTACCTGCCGCTTTCGCCCTAAATAAAAGCTTATTTACTATGTAACTTGCACGGATATTCAAGGTATTTGAAAATAAGCAAATAATACCCGTTATCTCTTACTTTCGCGCCTGAGTTATTCTTGAAAGCTGTCTAGATAAGGACGATAGGTACCCTTTCTTAGTGCCTGAAGAAAGAGCCATGAAAGGGTTGCCTAAATTCCTGACACTTACCTCAAAGATGTTACATAACAATGATTTTATACGAAAAGATCGTTTTCATATACCTTTTTCACTTACGTTTATAGACAGTTTTTTTTTTTAACTGTTAATAAAACACAATCAATTCTTTTTAATATTTATTTGTGCTAGCTGACATGTGCAATAATGTATTGTAATGGATTCCTTATTAAGGCTCCTTCCACAAAATCATCTCATTTTGATCAATTTTGATCGCTTGGTGTGGGAAATCTATGAAGAATTTGAAGCTTCCTTTTGGCTATTATAAGAGACGAGTTCTTTTTCTGGTGGATAGGTTTCAAGAATTTTCAAAATAATGTTTATATTAATGACAATCACCCGTATTCAAAAGCCCTTTTCCGCACAAATACCGATCGAGTTAAGTTTGGCTTAGCCGAACATAACACTACAAACGATTTTAAACATTAAAAAAAATATAAATAACATCACCGTATGGTCTACTAGCGGACCTATTTGTCACATTTTCGACTTCAATACAAAATATAGCAGAAAAAAAATGTTAAAACATCGTAATTTTTACAAAATGTCTCGACAAATAAGATTTTTTTTCTATACCTTAGAATCACGTTAAAGAAAATTTAAAAACTACGTATTAATTTTAAGGTAACCTTCTAATAGAATCGTATTTTTATTTTATCAATAAACTATAATTTCATTTCGTAAATTGAATCCAAAGTTAACTATATTATCGACCGCGCAAACTCTATCTCGCCAGTACGAATCGGCCACTGCCAAAGGACGGACGTATCGCTTTGTGTCACAAACGCTCCCGTGTTTTTCGTAAACATATTTTCGAGATTGTAAGCCGATTACCACAATTTGATACACTTATTAATTTTGATCAAACATGTTTTTTTGCTAGATATTAGATTGCTAAAATTTTTTTCATCTTCAGATCGAAGTCGAATTTCACGATCGATTGTTGTTGTCGATTGTACTTCCATATATATTTTTAACCGACCTCCAAAAAAGAGGAGGTTCTCTATTCGTGTTTGTATGTCCGCGAATATCTCCGTCAATTGTGGACTGATTTTCAAAATTCTTTTTGTCTTGGAAATGGTATACTCCCGAGGTGATCCCATTGTCACCAAGTCAGTTTCTGATGATGGGAACTCTGAGAAATTGAGGGCAACCCTCGAATATCATAGGCGCACATAACGTTTTCCATACATTTTCAGAAGCTGTTCAAGTATTTGCGTCTGATAATCATAATTTCATGTGGCTGCGCTGATGACGGAAGGTGCAACTCCTCAACGGTCAGGACTTGAAAGAAAATTCCTCCAAAATTATACGTACTTATGGATCGATAGTTCTATTCTTTCAGGCTACTAAGTTGAACTGATGATAGACGGTAAATCTCATTAACCGACTTAAAAAAAAGGAGGTTCTCAATTCGTCGGCTAGAAAAATTTTAGGTTTTTCCGTCATGGGTGTCGTTTTCATGGCTATAGGGGTCGCTGATTACGAAAATGAAGTTAAAATGAAAATCCAAGATGGCGCTCAAGAAATTTTTTGGTTTTTCCGTCATGGGTGTCGTTTTCATAGTTTTTGGGGTCGCTGATTACGAAAATGAGGTCAAAATGAAAATCCAAGATGGCGGCCAGGAAGTTTTTTGGTTTTTCCGTCATGGGTGTCGTTTTCATGGTTTTTGGGGTCGCCGACTACGAAAATGAGGTCGAAATGAAAATCCAAGATGGCGCCGACAAAATTTTTGGTTTTTCCGGCATGGGTGTCGTTTTCATGGTTTTTGGGGTCGCTGATTACGAAAAAGAGGTCAAAATTAAAATTCAAGATGGCGCCGACGAAATTTTTGGTTTTCCCGTCATGGGTGTCGTTTTCACGGTTTTTGGGGTCGCCGACTACGAAAATAAGAATCCGATAAAACGGGTTTGTTAAACATGAAATCAAAATAAATATTAATAAGTTATACTATAGACTACTGGCCCGTGTTGAAAAAATTATGAGTCATGTGAACCACCAGGTGACCTATCTAGAACGATGTAAGAGCATAAAATAATAAGATTCAGCACTATGCCGTCACTTGTAAGCTGTCCAACCGAGTGCAGGTGAGAATTCAAAAGTACAGGTAGAGTGGGTACATTTTGGTCATATATTTTTGTACGGCATTCTTACCATCGATAGATCCATGAAAAATAATAAGAAAACGTGTAGTGCCGTAAAAAAATGGTGCGCCACAAAGTCGGAATTTATTTTTTATTTTCCGACAATTTCCAGAGTAAATTTGGTCATTTGATTTTGTACGGCATCAGTTTCATACTATTTCAATACTGCTTCTAATCCATTATTCCGCAACGCCGTACAAAAATCATGCGACAAGGGGAAATAATCGAGGGTTGCAACCCCCTCTCTTTCCGTGGTCCTGGGGGTGATTTGACACAACATAAAATTAATTTATTTTGAAAGTATATTATGCATAGATAATATTTTTTCATTTGCCGTACATTTTCGTTGGTCCAAAGAAAAACAATTTTTTTTTTCTAAAAAGTGATTGTTTTATTTATTCACATCATTAGAATGAAACAAATCAATTATATATATGTATCAATAATGTTTGAAGTATATATTAAACCAAAAAGTATACAAAACTGTTGATACTGGGATTGATAGTTTCAATTCTTGGATATAATATAAACACCGTTTCAGTTCAGTTAGGCGTCATAGTGATTTTATCATATTATCAATAATTGTTCTCTTCAAAAATATGTTAATGCCGTACTGTATCAGATGGCCTATATCAGTACCCTAGGCCTGTATCAGTACCCTTAAAATGGTAGCGTCATTTTCATCAGCCTAAAAGATATGGTCTGCATTAAAATGTACGGCATCATTTTTTCCTAATTTATTTATGTTAATACTATTTAAAACAAGGGATAAAATTTAGAAAACTGCTATATTTCATTAATCTATGATATTTAAACTTTTGCAATAATTTGCAAAATTTCAGTTTTTGTATTTCTCTATAACTTTTTTTAGAACAGTTTCTTTTGAACGGCAATACTATATAGCAATTGTATTTTACAATATCATGTTAAAAAAAAGTTTCCGTACAGGATCAAATGACTTTACAGCTTTAAAAATCAAGGATACGTTGAAATAAAGATAATTATTGATATACATTTAAAATGAACAATAATTTTTTGACGGCAATATTTTTAATAGTACTTTTGAGTGCTAGATAATGTTTTGGATCGGAAGGTTGGAAAGACGGGGCAGGCGAGCTCCTAGATTTCCTATTGATCTGCGGAATACTTTTGATGCAGTTCTTCAGAAAATTCCCCGAACGAACAACTCCGTTGAAGGCTTTCACAGGGAATTCTCGTCACTTCTATCGGCTCATCACCCATCTATATGGAAGTTTTTGGATGAACTTCGTCGGCAGCAAAGCCTGACAGAGCTGAAATTGGAGCAAATTTTGTCTCGTGGATCACACACAACTAGTCGGCCAAGATATAGGCAAACATCGGCAAGATTGAAAGATTTAGTTGAATCATTTGGGGAGAGACCACTCCCAGATTACTTACAGGCCATTGCTCATAATTTTGAATTCCAACAAATATGATTAAATAAATACATAAAAAAAAACGAAACAAACAAAATGATTAAACGTAAAAAAACTAAAAAGCATAAAAATTTAAAATGGGGTCAAAGTCTACATACTGCATACGGCCAATTACCGTTTTTTTTTACACGTGATCGAGATTCTTGACCTCGAAAGCACAAAAAATCAAATGTTTTTTTTTTCCTTCATCACGTATAATACTTAAAATCTGATTTTGTGTATAAAAATAAATGAAAAATAAAAACAACCAAAAAAACCACAAAACCTATCAAAAAATCAAATATTTTTTCCCTTCATCACGTATCATACTTAAAATCTGATTTGAACATTGTGTAAGTATAAAAATCAATGAAAAAAAAAGCAACCAAAAAAAAAACGCTGGGTGTCAGTCCACCTCCACGTGGTGCCCGGTGGAAATGTGATAACGGCTAACGGACTATTTGAATGACAATGCCTATAATTCCATTTTTTTCCTGTTCATGTTATTTTACATTTTGTCTAGTATAACTTATTAATATTTATTTCGATTTCATGTTTAACAAACCCGCTTTATATATTATTACTAAATTTTGAGCTCATTTTCGTAATCAGCAACCCAGAAAACCATGAAAACGACACCCATGACGGAAAAACCAAAATTTTCCTGGCCGCCATCATGGATTTTCATTTTGGCTTCATTTTCGTAATCAGCGACCCCGAAAACCATGAAAACGACACCCATGACGGAAAAACCAAAAATTTGCCTGGCCGCCATCTTGAATTTTAATTTTGACCTCTTTTTCGTAATCAGCGACCCCAAAAACCATGAAAACGACACCCATGACGGAAAAGCCAAAAATTTGCCTGGCCGCCATCTTGGATTTTCATTTTGGCTTCATTTTCGTAATCAGCGACCCTGAAAACCATGAAAACGACACCCATGACGGAAAAACCAAAAATTTGCCTGGCCGCCATCTTGGATTTTCATTTTGGCTTTATTTTCGTAATCAGCGACCCCGAAAACCATGAAAACGACACCCATGACGGAAAAACCAAAAATTTGCCTGGCCGCCATCTTGAATTTTAATTTTGACCTCTTTTTCGTAATCAGCGACCCCAAAAACCATGAAAACGACACCCATGACGGAAAAACCAAATATTTTCCTGGCCGCCATCTTGGATTTTCATTTTGGCTTCATTTTCGTAATCAGCGACCCCGAAAACCATGAAAACGACACCCATGACGGAAAAACCAAAAATTTGCCTGGCCGCCATCTTGGATTTTCATTTTGGCATCATTTTCGTAATCAGCGACCCCGAAAACCATGAAAACGACACCCATGACGGAAAAACCTAATATTTTCCTGGCCGCCATCTTGGATTTTCATTTTGGCTTCATTTTCGTAATCAGCGACCCCGAAAACCATGAAAACGACACCCATGACGGAAAAACCAAAAAATTTCCTGACCGCCATCTTGGATTTTCATTTTGACCTCATTTTCGTAATCAGCGACCCCTATAGCCATGAAAACGACACCCATGACGGAAAAACCAAAAATTTTCGTCGGCGCCATCTTGTTTTTCATTTTGGCTTCATTTTCGTAATCAGCGACCCCGAAAACCATGAAAACGACACCCATGACGGAAATACCAAAAATTTTGTCGGCGCCATCTTGGATTTTCATTTTGGTCTCATTTTCGTAATCAGCGACCTCAAAAACAATGAAAACGACACCCATGACGGAAAAACCAAAAAATTTCCTGACCGCCATCTTGGATTTTCATTTTGACCTCATTTTCGTAATCAGCGACACCAAAAACCATGAAAACGACACCCATGACGGAAAAAACAAAAAAAAATCTGACCGCCATCTTGGATTTTCATTTTGACCTCATTTTCGTAATCAGCGACCCCAAAAACCATGAAAACGACACCCATGACGGAAAAACCTAAAATATTCCTAGCCGACGAATTGAGAACCTATAATTTTGAAGGAATTTTCTTTCAAGTCCTGACCGTTGAGGAGTTGCACCTTCCGTCATCAGCGCAGCCACATGAAATTATGATTATCAGACGCAAATACTTGAACAGCTTCTGAAAATGTATGGAAAACGTTATGTGCGCCTATGATATTCGAGGGTTGCCCTCAATTTCTCAGAGTTCCCATCATCAGAAACTGACTTGGTGACTTTGGGACCACCTTGGGAGTATACCTTTTCAAACAAAAAAATAATTTTGAAAATCGGTCCAGAATTGTCGGAGATATGCGCGGACACACATAAAAAAAACATACGAATAGAGAACCTACTTCCTTTTTAGAAGTCGGTTAAAAAGAGACATTTATTTTTGACGTGTTAAAGTGCTTTCACAACCAATTTACAACAAATATTAAAATCTGTGATTAAAATAGATATCATAATTTTTTATTTTAATTCATCTAACACCAAATTGAACCATTTTTATGTTGATTGATATACTGTACCTATACACAACACACATTCCAGACTTTTTTCAAAGCCGTACGCGTGTACTTACTTACTATAAAATTATGTCACTTAAAATAATAATCGTATAAATGATCAAATTTTTCAACCGTAGTTCAACGCTCGAAATGCCCGTGTGTGCGTTCGTCGGTGTTATCGCTGCACACAAACATAGAAATTGCCTAAAGTTCCGCAGGTCTTGTCTGTACAAGGCCCCTTAATACATTTATTACCTTACTATTGTATAAAAACTGCCTCCGTGGTCGACTGATTTAGGCGTTTGCCTTGTGGTCGTGGGTTCGATTCCCACGGGAAGCATACTTTGTGAAAGTTGTTTCCAGTTTGGCTAGGATATTGCAAGCTTGAATCATCTGATTGTCTGATTAAAGATGATTCCGTGCTTTGGTAGGCACGTATAAGTTGGTGGTCCCGGCCGCCAAATGGCGGTCGTCAAACCATGTCAGAGGAACTTGAGGCCGTTTAGAATCTCTGACACTAGGGTGTGTGGAGGCATTAGACCTTACTGCCCACACGAGAAGAAGAAGAATATTGTATAGAATTTGGTTCTTCTAACCTAACCGACAGTTTTGCTCGGGAGTTTGTTTCGCTACTTCTGTCCTGCTAAAACACTAGCAAGGTAGTAGGGCAGACGTTTCGTTAAAAAGTGCTGATAATCATATCAGCCTCATTTGAATAAATGACTTCTGGTTTTGCTGCTTACCAAGTATAACTGAATATTACAGACGTACCTGTTCCAAAGATCTTCTTAGATGAGACCTGAGAACAAAAAGAAAAATTATATAAACATTTTGAAAAGTGATTTGTTTTAGAATTTAGCTTTCAAATTATAAAAAACGAAAACCTCAATCAAGAGTTTATTTATCGTTTTTCTCAACATACACTCAGCTTTACCGTATCGAAGTGAATTAAATGATCCGACACACGTGCCACCATCAGCGAGACATTAAAGTGAGCATGACATTCTCTCAACCACCAGGACAATTTTGAGTTAATGAAAGATAAAAGAAAGAAAAGAAAAAAAGAAAACATATTTATTTGGCACATGCCACAAGTGCACACGACAAAGTAAAAATTAAAAAAAAAAGAAAACTAAGAACTAAACACGGAATTGAGTGTGTATCTCAAGGCTGCACCAAATAGGACCAGTTCAGCAAACTGCCGAGCAACTATACCCGACGCTGGTTTCGGCATAACTAAATGGTAGCTTTATAGTACAACAAAGTAATAACACAAGTGCTGTGTAATAGGGGATCGGACAAAAAAAAACTAATTAGTCCGTCAGATAGATTTTCAAAAATTATTGGACACGTATTTTTTCTTTTTTCACGTAAACTTAAAATGAAGACGATACAGTGCTTCGAAAACTCGTGTGACGTCATATGATAGTACATTTTGACGACACAAGTGACGTTTCAAGCCCCACTCCAAGATCTTTGACACGTTTTATCTTCGTCATTTTTTATTGATTTGATAAAACAAAAAACACGTATTCAATATTTTTCGATAATCTAACTTACGGACTAAACAGAATCATATTATTTTGACCCTGTCCGATCCCCTATTATATAAAACTTAAAGATTGAATCTACACAATCATCATCCAATACCTATACCAGAAATCTAAATTAATTTAATCCTAAAGATACGCCGTTTTCCCTCCGATAATGTTCAATTAACCCAAATCCATAATTCAGATCTCAAACAATAATTTCAGCGAACATCAAAAATCCTCAACACTCATTAAAATAACTTAATTAAGTACATACTTAATACCTAAGTGCCTCAGTCTAATAAAAGTCGAGCATAATTACATCAATCAAAAGATGCTTACCTAAATCAAGACTCTTTAAGACCGCGATCAAATTAGCGACTTTGTAGTAGCTAAATCGCTGACGTGCCCTTAGGCTACGGTACCACAGGAAATGAGCGGAGCGAGGATGTGTAGGGTGCTGTGAAACAGTGGGAAGGTCTCTTACCTTCTCACTGTTTCACAGCACTCACACGAAGAATTTCTACTGTATCTATACTTCTATACTAATATAATAATAATATTATAATGAGGTAAAGTTTGTGTGTTTGTATATTTGTTAAATTGTAAGGGGTAATCTCGGGATCTACTGAACCGATTTAAAAAATTCTTCCACCAATAGAAAGCCACATTACTGCTGAGTGTCATAGGCTTTTTATCCCTGTATTCCAACGGGAACGGGATCTACGCGGGTGAAACCGCGGGACGTCCGCTAGTCGTAAATATTTTTTTTATTTATTCTATTTCGACCCCCATTATTTGTGTACTCTCCTGCCTGGTATTATTCCTTCCCTGGCCAATCAGTAAGGATAGAGTCCAAATCGTTACGCTAAGCGTTTTTTGGGCCTGCCAGGGCCTGCAGTCTCTACACTAAATAACGATGAAAATAACACATACTTATCTGCACCTAAGCTGCGCTAACCGTGGGTAACAAAATAATGTAAAAAAAAAATATTGATATTATTTTTGCTTGATCTATGCTAGCTAGGTACAGTCACCTGTAAAATTGCATGGATAATTTAGTGTGTATTTTCCCGTGAACGTTTATAGTCGATAACTAGTTCACATTAGGTGGCGTGATTTCTAGCTAAACACGATTTTAGTTCTGAATTGTCCATGCATTTATGCAGGTGACTGTACACATTGCCGTTTGACAGTTTCACCGCCTAGCTGCCTCTACATCTGTGAAAACACAGCCTTATAATCGAATATTTGCAAAAAGCCTAACGACTTGACGGGGGACATTAGGACGAAGCCGAAAAAAACGGGACATTTTTCTGCCATTGAATGCCTTGACCTGCCCATGTTTCATACAAATTGTAGATAAGGTGGGTAGAGTGACTATGATTAAGTACAAAAATGACAATGTCCCTGAGATATTTTATTAGAAAGCAAAATTGAGTTATCTTCGATTTTTCGTTACAAGATAGAGCCAGGGGCTTAAAATGGTTGCTTTAGCAGAATCGTTATTGGATCATAATATGAATCACATTAAAATTCTTAAATTGGTCATAGAACCATTTATTATTACGAATTGTCACTTTGTTACCATTTTACGAATTGTAATGGAATTCATAATTATTTTATCTGTATCCATTTTTTTGTACCTCGTTAGCTACCGACTAAAATTGGCCATCATAATTATACCACAAGGACTTTTAGACAGATTAGGATGGATAGGCAGTCATGCTCTGCATATAGAACTAGTATTCCGCTGCATTCGGTTAAACTGGGAGCTAAACCCATCAAAGTTGGAAACATGCTAGGAAGATGATATCACAAGACAAGACAGACATCACTCCTGTCGGGTTGTTCGAAAGAGATACCGCGGCCCCGGACACAAAGGACTGAGAAGGAGCATGTGTGGTTTTTAGTCAGTAGAAGTCTGATAACTCCCTTCCGCTCCGCCTAAAGCGGGAGGAGTAATTTGATGACTTTCAACCCTCCAAAAAAAAGACGTCACTAAATCAAAGCAACAAATGATACAATAAGCTCGCTATAATAACCTCTTTTTGATCCTAAACTACCAAACTTACTTAACTTATTTCACCAATATAATCGCAAAAAAATATTTTATTACACGGAATAAAAACTTTTTCCACTAAATTCATGATTATTGTTACGGTAGAAGAAACACTTGAGTCCGATATTTTATCCGGTGTTTCCTTGTCCGATATTTTCTTTTTTTGTTACCTCAACGATTTGGTCTACTAAAATTCTTATTTAATGGTTTGTAACGTTTTGTACTAACAATATTCGTGAAAACGACTCCGAAGTGTTTCTCGTTGAAAGCACCGGTGAAATGTGTATTTCAGAAACATAATTGAAGTTTGTAAATTATTTATTTTCATACTTATTGTTGCTTTTTTGTGGAGCTGCCAGTTGAAACACACAGAAAGTTCATACACATATTTGATTTTATGATAGTAGATTATTTTATATAAAAAACATTGCCAAGCACTTGGAACTTTTCCTCTAACGTGGGAGCGTTTACAAGCATATAAACTAACACACACGAGTGTGAAACACCTAGATCCGAACAACTATCTGTAGACCATACAAATATTTATTCCGTGCGGGGATCGAACCCGCGACATGCAACGCAGCAGTCCAATTACTTAGCGACTGCGCCAACCGCATTAACAGTCAGTAGTATTGCATATTGAATCCTATTTTATTTAACATTCAACCAGACACTGGCAAATTGCAAAAAACGTACGAAAATTCGAATTTCGCAGGCTACCCTGGAGGTTTCACCTTAAGTCGCAGTAATAGGGCACGAGCCTATTGACGTCTACCTGGCACAAATTGACTCGGTAGCTTCTACTAAGAAATAACTGGAACTGTACACAGTACTAACGACGCAGTCCAAATAATCTGAAATGTTGATTATTTAATTTTTTTAAATAGGACCGGGAATTCGTAATTGGTTTTCAAAATACAGTTGGATTTAAAATTAGGAGCGTATACAAAGATGAAAGAAGTACTCGGTTTGTATTCAATATGCTGAAAAGTAAAATAAGAAAAATCTATTATTATAAGTCAAAAATAAAATCTTAAATAACGTAAGTAATTTGTACAAATATCTATTACCAAACGCATCTATTATAATAGGTGTAATTGCGAATAAATCAAAACTTTAATTTAAAAAAAAACAAATCAGTCTGTAATTTTCTGTAATATTACATATTTTATTCCAAACATGCACTATAGCTTTCAATAAATTGAATTGATAAGAAAAATAAAAATAGATTTTGGCAGCTGGCAATAAATTATAATTTATTAGTCCAATTTTGTACGTAGCTGGTCTGTATTAGGATTCTGTAAAATTGTTTCTCTGTAAATCCTACCAATATTAAAGTGTGACCACAAAGCACCTTTTCTAAATCATAGCTATATTATAGAATGCCATGAAATTATTATTATGTATGGTTTTGGTGCATGGCCATAGTCGGAACTATATAATATGGCGCCACCTTTTTTTGTGTTGGTGGAAAATCATCGAATAACCCCCCCCCCCCCCGCTCTTGGGCAGAGCAAAGGGGAGTGTCAGACTTCACTGACTAAAAACCAAACCCATGTTCCTTCTTCGCCCTTGTGTCGGAGCCGTGATAACCTTTCGATAATCCACAGCCCCGACGGGATCCACAGCTCCGACGGGGTTCACAGCCCCGACGGGATATGGCGCCACCTTAAGTTCCAATTCTGTTTCAACAAACGATGAATTCGCAATTATATACCGTTTATGACCAGTTGAAAATGTCACTCAAGTGCTAAAACTAACGCGATGCACTTCAAAACTGGACTACTTACGGATAATTTTTATTTGGTCGTAAATTGTCGTAAAAGTAAATAAATGTCGTGGTAAATTCAGCATACGCAAAATCCTGTCATCACTAAAGTATGTTAGTTTAAACGAGGTACATATTGAAATCCGCAAAGCTGACATGATTCTAATAAAAATAAATATACTTTTTTATGAACAAAAAAACACACTGATAAGTAACAGACAGAACCACACCAAATATTTCGCAAAAGTCTCGCAACCCTTGTGTTTATCGCAGAACATAGCCGCGGGTCAATGAGTTTTAGGTACCTATAATTCATTTTCACGTTGGGGCGTTCAAATTGATGTACTGAATACGTGGTAAACGGTAACGTTGGTGTCCCACCCACCATGTATTAGCCAACAACTAGTCCCAAAAATAGACTATCCCCATTTCATTCACCATGATGGTCACCGCACAAAACCAATGTATTGACATCAACACACAAAGCCTAACGTAACTCCAAGTCAGCATTTGAAGACAACTTCCACCTTCCATACTTTGTCCATTCGCTCTTATTTCACCTTCGATTCCACTGCACAATGAGCTTTATTCTTGTTTACATAAGGTTCATGTCACAGGTTAAATGACACGGTACCTACGTCAGTTTATTGAATATAATAACACAATGTCTATTGATAAACTTGAATAGAAAGAGAATTTTAAAAGGGCATGAGATGTTGACATTCTGACCCGGTGTTTCCGATTTTTGTGGCCGTAAGTTGGATGTGAAAATGTCATGTCAGATAAAAAACATGGCGTTGAAAATGGCGAAGGGTCAATATTGACAAAATAAGGGCATTGATAGCAGATAATACTGTTGGTATCAGTGATTAATGTGGTTGTGTGAGTATGTGAGGAGCTCGTGCCTGGGGCTGCAGTCTCTACACTAACAACGACGCTACGAATGTCGCTAACTCGTAAAATCGTAAGCTTTCTTTAATAGATTTTGAACCTTATGCTGTTGAAATAAAGCTGAAAATCTATTAAAGAAAGTTTACGATTTCTCGACTTAACAACATTCGTAGCGTCGTTATTAGTGTAGAGACTGCAGGGCCTGGACAATAACAGCCGCGAGAACATTAGGTACCGAGTTTCCTCAGTGCCTCGGAAACCACGTTAAGCCGTTGGTCTCGGCTGTCATTTCAAGTTCTTTAGCAGTCGTTACAGCAGTAAGTCAGTAATCCGAAAGTATAACAACCAATCTTACTAATGTTACCTAGTACTCATTGGGTTGTGAAGGTAAAATAGGCAGTCAGTCCAAGTAAAATACTGGTGTACAGCTGCATCTGGCTGGACGGGGCATAGTTGGGACTTTTCCCAACTATGTTGGTGTCGGTTTCCCGTATCAGCCTTTGCTGATGATGATAATTATATAGATAATAATGGCGATCATTAAGCTAAGCATGGTAAATATATACCGTTTTCAGTGTTTGTGATAATTCGTCTTGATTATCATAAACCTTTTCGATAGAAATGCAATGACAAAACCTAACTAATTGCTGACAAAACTGTAGTTTTAAAATCAATTATGCTCTAACAAGTTTCATGAAACAAAACATCCTAATACGGTAGACTTTACGTCTGATAATAATTATCAACAACGAATCCATCCCACTAAAATAAAACGAGCTCTTTTTAACACAAAATTTTCCACAAAATGAACACTTAATTGATACAGCATCGTGTATAAAATTGCTTCACGGGAGATGCTATCCCAGCGAATGCATTGATCCGACAAATGAGCCTGTGTAACTACTAAATTATCTGGCGTGAAACAGGTTAGCTGGAAAATTATCGTATAGTCTGGCTTATAAGCTTTTGTAGGTAGGTAGACGATTATGGTGATGATGTGTTTATATAATGTATACTTAAGATCATGGAAAGACATTGAGTCTTGGGCGTGGATATTTATTTGTTTGTATTTCAGCGATATCCTCGCTAATCGTGGAACGACTTCGATGATTCTTTTTTTATATCCCCACCACATTTATAATTTGTTAAATGTTTTGTTAAATAAATAAAATATTTCGTTAATATCTTATATTAATTCCACATCTTATCTTGTGGCATGTTATCTTTCCATTACTAGGTAACAAGGTTGGTCCTTTTTATAACCTACTTTGACAGAATGAAACCATTACTGGATGGAACAATTCTTTTTTTTGAACTCCGCGATTTGGGCCCCAAAACCCACAATTTTTCTTTGTTTTTTAATTTTAATATAGCCAGTGACTCGCGCCATCAAGACGAATCTAACGACGTATATTTTATTCAAATCCCTTAATCTGTTTAGGAGTTATGAGGGAACAAAGAGACAGACATACATAGATACACGTCAAACACATAACCCTCCTTTTGGGCTTCGCCGCAGTCGGGTAAAAACCATAAAATAACATTCCGTCTAAAATCTTAGCCTGAAATTATTCCCCATACTCAGACAATTCGGTGTAGCGCAAAATAATTAATGACGGAAACAGAGAAATACTATCCAATTCATTACTGGGTATTTAGATAAAATAATTGGCATACTTATATAACTGTGGCTAGGAAAATGGACAGAGTCGCATCCATCTTCGTAATACCAACATTTGTCTTGGCGTTTTTAATGGTAGCAATAAAAAAATATTCACTCTGTTTTTCTGCTGATATTATAGACTGCCCTGAGGCTTCGAAGGTTATTGAATCTTTAGCAGGCCCTGAATCAGAAGTTTTCGATAAGTAGTCGAGCACAAATCATTGTTTTTATTGCTTTGTGAAAATATGACGTGATTATCAAGTGGTATATTGGCATATTGAGGAGCTCGTGGCTTAATAATAACAGCCGTTTGGGTCGATCTTCGGGTTAAGCTGTGCTTGGTCTGTGCCCCAGTAACACTCAGAGTTTCCTCCGTGCTTCCAAAAACTCGTTAAGCCGGTGGTCCTTTCAAAATCATTAATTTAACCCCCAAAAAAAAGATTTTAAAGGCTATTTCATGAATAAGTTACGAAATGGGATTAAACGAACTTAGAGGGTTGTTTTGATGATTTCAATCAATATGGATATTCAGTGCCTTCATATTCGCATATTCGCAAATCATATTTTAATCAACATACAATCTAAAACTGACAATTGAAAATGAAAATTGCAGCAAACCGTAAGAAAATTTGAATTTCGAGGTGAAGCCAACGAAATTCAAATTTTTGGTGCTGACCTTAAATACACTCAAAAGAAAATAATAAAACTGATCTACACTAAAAACAGTACAGCATTTCCATTTCCAATTTCCAAAACAAGACCAAAAATTCAATTTTCTTCCAAATTTTAAACATCCCACATTCAGTAGACATTATAACGCTAAAATATAGTCAGAAACTAGGTTAAAACATTTAGGCGGCACTATGAAAGTAATCTTCCAAAATATTCATACCTACATACATTACTCCAGTGTATTCCAGTTACTTATCCAGCAGTTCTTTTTCCTTCCTAGTTGGCAGAACTCCAAGAGATATGAACGTAGAAGCATCAGCAAAAGAATATTTATCTACAGGAATAACTAGTTAGATTTTGTTTGAAGAAAAAATAAAACCGACTTCGACAAAAAAAACACTCAAAAGTGAAAAATAAACTTGAGAAGAAAAATCAGTTTCTGAAGTCGGTGACTTTTGTTTCTTTGATTTCATTTTTTTGTCACCGACTTCAGAAACTGATTTTTCTTCTCAAGTTTATTTTTCACTTTTGAGTGTTTTTTTTGTCGAAGTCGGTTTTATTTTTTGTAAAAAAGTTTTTATTTTTCACTTTTTAGTGTTTCACATGTGCTTACCCCTTCACAACGTACTGGCGTGATGTTATGTTAGGAACTGGTATAAACAATAGACAGACAATATGAGATTTCAGCAATCCCAGTCCATTTGCTATCATTTATTGAGGAGTTCCGTTACCTATCTCCGAAGTTCTTCATCAGATCTTCACAAAATAGTTTTTATAACCTTTGTAGTGAGTACAGGCGTGATATTATGTTGTGTGATGGCGTAAACAATGCTTAGATATGCTATAGCAACAATCGCGGTTAATCTGCTGTTATTTATTGAAGAGTTCCCCCGATTTCTACAAGATCCCATCATCAGCTATTAAAATGGTGAAAATGGGACCACACGGGAAGCACCAGCTTTCAAATGAAAAAAGAATCATGAAAATCAGTTCACCCAGTCGCAAGTTATGAGTGAACAAACATAAAAAAAAAAAAAAAAAAAAAAAAAAAAAAAAAAAAAAAAAAAAATACAGTCGAATTGATAACCTCCTCCTTTTTTTGGAAGTCGGTTAAAAAGTAGAAATTGGTAAAAAATGTTGTCGCTGTATGCAAGTCTATTAGGTTAATTAAAAGTTACAGATTTACAGAAGGGTGTAAAATCATCAAGTGACTCCTCCTGCTCTGGGCAAAGCGGTAGCGGGTGTCAGACTTCTACTGACTAAAAACCCCATGTTCCTTCTTAGCTCTTTGTGTCTGGGGCCCCGCGGTATCTCTGTCGAACAACCCGCAGCCCTAGACTTGCAACTCTCACGTGTTAGACAGTGCGTTATTATGTATGTAGGGCACTTCATAAGTTTTTAACCGACTTCAAAAAAGGAGGAGGTTATATTATGTTCGTGTGTATGCATTTTTTTTTTTATGTATGTTACCTGATTTCTCCCCCATTTGTAGACCGATTCTCAAAATTCTTTTTTATTTTAAAGAGTATACTCCTGAGGTGGTCCCATTTTAATTTGGTGAAGATCTGGTGCTGATCTTCGGAGATATACAATGGAACTCTTCAAAAATAGACGGCAAATCTGTCGTAATTGCTGGAATCGCTTGGATGTTTATTAATTATACATTATCATGACGTAACATCACGCCTGTATGCTCTGAGGGGGTATGCAGATGTGTACATTACACATTTTTTTAGTTGTTATATATGAATTTCATAGACACGTATTACGTGTTTCGTGCTTTTTCTGACGCTATTAAAGTATTCGCATCTAGCAGTCATCACTTGTCTCCATGTTTATGAGCTGATAATAGGTTTTTGCTTTCAACTCTTAACCGTTGAGGAGTAGTACCACTCCTCAACGGTTAAGAGTTGAAAGCAAAAATAGGGGAATCTTGAAGGTTAAGGTTAATGGTTAGGTTTCTTGGTTGAATGTTAAATGCATAGTAAATATTTGTATAGGATATAATTATATATAATATAGGTACTTATTACAACTAAAAATTAAAAAATTAAAAAACTTTTTTGCAAAAAAAACAACCGCCTTCAAAAACACCAAAAAGAGAAAAATAAACATACGAAGAAAAATCAGCTTCTGAAATCGGTGGCAAAAACATGAAATCAAACAAACAAAAGTCACCGACTTCAGAAGCAGATTTTTCTTCATAAGTTTATTTTTAATTAGAAAAGATCGAGAAGAACCGACATGAAACTCCATGGTTACTGTTTTAAAATGATTTGGTTTCACAATACTTTCATTGCGTTTTAACTTAAATATGGTACTAAATAAACGCTATTTAATTGGAATAAGTGGAGATCCCAGTTGTCGCGATCAAGACTACTGGACTAACGAAGTAGGCATGCAGTCAGCAGGTAGTACTGGGAAATTGATCGAGATATTCGAACCAAACGTTGCAGTTGGCTCCACAAAAGCAATGAATTAGACCTTCTGCGTTTACAAGTTATACGCTCAAAGGGAGGCTCAGATATACGCCTTTGATTCCCAAACATTTATCTAGTATCCGAATCGGAATTCTGTTGTAAGCAGGATTTCGGTATACGCTTGAAACGCCTTATTGCTGTATTTCGATAATACTTTCTGCAGGATTACAATATTTTTTATCACTGCAAATCTTCTATACTAATATTATAAAGAAGTAAAGTTTGTGTGTTTGTATATTTGTTAAATTGTAAGGGGTAATCTCGGGATCTACTGAACCGATTTTAAAAATTCTTTCACCAATTGAAAGCCACATTATTACTGAGTGTCATAGGCTATTTTTATCCCTGTATTCCCACGGGAACGGGATCTACGCGGGTGAAACCGCGGGACGTCCGCTAGTGTGATATAAAGTTTGAAGTTGAAACATTAACGTATAGTTTCTACTTAGAATTCTGAAGTAATATAAGTTTTTAAACTCTCATGATCATCAACTCTTCTTCTTCTTATCGTGTGGGCAGTTAGGTCTAACGACGCACCCTAGGGTCAGCTAGGGTCAGAATCTAAACAGCCTCAAATGCCTGTGACATGGCTTGACGACCGCCATTTGGCAGCCGGGACCACTAGCTTAACGTGTAACGTGCCTTCCGAACCACGGAATCATCTATTTGTCAGACAATCAGGTGATTCAAGCCTGCAATGTCCTAGCCAAACTGGAAACAACTTTACAAAGTATGATTGGGAACGACCACTGGGTCACAAGGCAAACCATGTTTACCTACTATTTGTTTTGAGGCAATGTCTTCCCAATATCCTCGAGTTTATAAACCGAAGCCCTTAAGAAATAAGCACCCCTATAATCGTGTATCATAACAGAATTATGTTAAAGAACAGAATATCGTCCGCTAACAAATTCCCCAGTGGGCATAGTGTTTCACCAGTAAGTCATCTCGGGCTATAATTTAGCTCCGCCCACGCAGTTGCGATGACCCTTACTGTCTTAACGATCTATGTCTGTGTAATTTATATTTTCTACGTTTTAGTTTTGTTGGGAAAAAATGGGGAATTATTTTAAGGATACACCAGCCAGATTTTTTCTTTTCGTTTTGAGTTTACGTCTATAAGATTTTTATAATGCGGTGATTATATAAATTGAATTAAAATAGTGTATACTATTATAAAGAGGAAAGATTTGTAACGAATAAACTCAAAAACTACTAGACTGATTATATTTTTTTTACGCCATTAGAATCCTATATTATCCCTGAGTAACATAGGCTTTATTAGTTACAAGTTAAAAAAATAAATTTCCTCCCGTACGAAGCCAGGACGGGCCGCTAGTTCCTTATAAGAACATTAAGGTCTCCGTATGTAATAGAATATTATGTTACAATGGTCAAGTAGATCGCTATATTCCGGCTCAATGTTACAACAAATAGGCTTGTCCTTTCAATGCTCCATCAAATATTGTCTGCCCCAATCTAATATATAAACATAATATAATATTTCTAAATAAACATTATGGTATTATTTTCCCTGTTCCTTTCACGACGATACTTAGACTGGATTTCCAGAGCTTTTCGGGAAACATAGGAAAATCCATCAATAAGATTGATTTATTTTCCTACATGTAGGCACGTGTGGCATATTATTTCACGTACGCGCTATCATCTTACTATCAATTTGGCTGTTGAGTAGACCATATTTTCAAATACTTTATTGACGCTAGCTGTTCCCCGCGGCTTCGCCCGCAGACACAAAATCATCACACTTGTAGCCATTGTGTCTCCGTCGAAGATAGAGCACTAAACCCCTTCGATATTAGTCACTTCCATGCCGTTTTAAACCAACTTCCCAAAAAGGAGGTTCTCAATTCGGTTGTACTTTTTTGTGGAAATAATTTAGGTACTAGTAACTAGTTGGTGTTCACTAATAAGTCTTTTGTGCAATCGAAAATGACAGATACACGGAAAAGCCATTCCATGCTGGTAGAAGAGGTGGAACCCTTAGTGACATTTCGTCATAAAGTAAAATTTTAATATAGTTTTATTTTATTTCTCAATATTTCAATCACAGCACAAAAACCACGTCCAATAATCCAGTTTCCTACTAAATCCATTTACCTCAGTAAATAGGGCAACGACCCTATAAATAAAACGCGAAGGCTTCAAAATGAAATATTTATAAAAAACGTACCTTTTGATAAATGTCGGTGTAACATGAAAATTTAACATTTTAAATAATTAGGTTTTTCTATGACGGATTTTAGGTTGTTTTTTTTTTGTGATAAGTTGAGCTTTAAAGACATTTAGGTCAACTTACACTCTATCATTCATTTACTTAGCGCTTTTCTAACTATCTATTGGAGACGGCTTCAAGTTTAACCGGATGCAGCTGAATACCAGTATTTTGCAAGGAGCGACTGCCAACCTGACCTCCACAACTCAGTTTGTACTAGGTAATGAGATATCATTTGGCAAGATTGGATGTTAAAAACTTTCAGGTCACTGACTACCTGTAACGACTATCAACGATCTACAATAGGGGATCGGACTGACTCAAAAAAATATGATTCTGTATAGTCCGTCAGTTAGATTATCGAAAAATATTATATAAGTACGTGTTTTATGTTTCATCAAACCAATAAAAATTGACGAAGCTATAGCGCGTCAAAGATCATGAAGTGGGGCTTGCAACGTCACTTGAACGTACAAAATGTACAATTATAATATGACGTCACACGAGTTTTCGAATCACTGTATCGTCTTCATTTTTTGTTTACGTAAAAAAAGAAAAAATATGTGGTCAATATTTTATGGAAATCTTTTTGACGGACTAATTAGTTTTTTTTTTTGTCCGATCCCCTATTGACAGTCAGAACCACCGGCTTACTTGCTTTCTGAGTCACGGAGGAAGCTCAGTTTGTAATGAGTATCACCCATCCACATCCAACTCGAGCAAGTGAGTGAGAGATCGAACCGAGCGTGTGGTATTACTTAGCCACGAGCTACTTACTCCACATAGTTCAACTCTACGCTACAAATCTTTTTTATTATGAGACTGATATATTCCACTGCAGGGAAAACACCTTCCTTCCCTACTTCCATTTTTCTCTGTTTTAACTATGTATTTGGGCCTAATATTTTTGGTAAGAGTTCGGAACGAAACCTGGTTGTGTTATGTTGTTCAGAACCCAATCTGTTGCCACTTTGACCCAATTTGGATACAACATGCGGCAGATGTGGCCTGCCCGTTTTCATTTTAATTTTCTAACCACCACAATTCACGTAGTGCATTTAGTTCCAAACTTATATAAGGCGACACTAAATGCCAGCGACCTTGAGCAAAGCGCCATCCACATTTTATTTTTAGGGTTCCGTAGTCAACTAGGAACCCTTATAGTTTCGCCATGTCTGTCTGTCCGTCCGTCCGTCCTCGCTTAATCTCTGTGACCGTTAGCACTAGAAAGCTGAAATTTGGTACCAATATGTGTATCAATCACGCCGACAAAGTGGTAAAATAAAAATTGGAAAAAAATGTTTTATTAGGATAGCCCCCCTATATGTAAAGTGGGAAGTGATTTTTTTTTTTAATTTCAACCCTAACGTGTGATATATTGTTGGAAAGGTATTTAAAAACGAATAGGGGTTTACTAAAATCATTTTTTGATAATGTCAATAATTTCGGAAATAATCGCTCCAAAAGTAAAAAACAATGCGTCCCCCCCCTCTAACTTTTGAACCATAAGTTTAGAAAATATGAAAAAAATCTGAAAAGTAGAACTTTATAAGGACTTTCTAGGAAAATCATTTTGAACTTGGATGGAAACAACAGATGGAAACAGCAGTTAACCAATATAATTTGGTCCCTGAATCGTATGAGCGCCTATACAATCTAGAGGTCAAGTTTCATTGGCCCATGGAAGAAATTGTATAAATTATTATAGCATACCGTTTTGGTACGGAACCCTTCATGTGCGAGTCCGACTCGCACTTGGCCAGTTTTTTTGTTTCATCAAATCAATAAAAATTGACGAAGCTATAGCGCGTCAAAGATCATGAAGTGGGGCTTGCAACGTCACTTGAACGTACAAAATGTACAATTATATGACGTCACACGAGTTTTCGAATCACTGTATCGTCTTCATTTTTTGTTTACGTAAAAAAGAAAAAAAATATGTGGTCAATATTTAATGGAAATCTTTTTGACGGACTAATTAGTTTTTTTTTGTCCGATCCCCTATTGACAGTCAGAACCACCGGCTTGATTGCTTTCTGAGTCACGGAGGAAGCTCAGTTTGTAATGAGTGGTCACACATCCACATCCAACTTGAGCAAGTGAGTGAGAGATCGAACGAAGCGAGTGGTATTATATAGCCACGAGCTACTCCACTTAGGTCAACTCTACGCTACAAATCAATTTATTATGAGACTGATATATTCCACTGCAGGGAAAACACCTTCTTTCCCTACTTCCATTTTTCTCTGTTTTAACTATTTGGGCCTAATATTTTTAGTAAGAGTTCGGAACGAAACCTGGTTGTGTTATGTTGTTCAGAACCCAATCTGTTGCCACTTTGACCCAATTTGGATACAACATGCGGCAGATGTGGCCTGCCCAGTTTCATTTTAATTTTCTAACCACCACAATTCACGTAGTGCATTTAGTTCCAAACTTATTTAAGGCGACACTAAATGCCAGCAACCTTGAGCAAAACGCCATCCACATTTTATTTTTTTACTCTAAAAATTTACAAGAATTACTGATTATTAATCAGTAATTCTCTTAATTTATCAAGTCTAGAAACATGAATTAAAAAAAAAATACTACAGGTTATTTACTTGCATGATAGCGTTTTTTTCTGTTTCGTGGGTGCGTTTAGATACATATAAACTCGCACATAAAGCATAATAACAAGCAAACCCGGTACAATAATTTTATTACAAATATTTGTTCCGTGCGGGAATTTAGTCCGCGGCACGCAGGATAGCAGCCAATGGCTGTGTCAAAGCGCCAACCGTGATATCCAAAATTCTTTGAAAATTCCCTGTTCCGTAGACCCAAATAACTACTTGTTTGTGTGTGTATTTAATTAATAATTCATCATGTAATTAGTAAACAACGAACAGAAAAACAACGAACAGAAAAACACAGACACATTACACTAACAAAGGAAATAATGTAACCAGACAACATTATGTTAAAACCAAAAATAATTAAACAACAAAACACAGGCAAAATTAAAAGCAAAACTATTATACCATTACCCGGACAACGTATCCGAACATTTTCGAAATACATAGTATTCAGAGTGTTATGTGAAATGCATTTAGTTTGCTTTGTTCATATGTAAGAGGATGCGCTTTACATTTCGCATCCGTATGAGTATGTATGAGGAACATTCTTTACGATAGAATGGGTTTTGTTTTGGAAATTGTGATGTTGTTATTATCCTACTAAAATTATAAATGCGAAAGTTTGTAAGGATGTATGGATGGATGGATGTTTGTTACTCTTTCACGCAAAAACTACTGAACGGATGTGGATGAAATTTAGAATACAAATAGTTTATAGCCTGGATTAACACATAGGATACTACTTAGCCCGGTAGTATGATCCCGTGGGACAATTATCGAACTACACGCGGGCGAAGCCGCTGCCGCTGTCACAATTCTATATAATTCCCTAATTATATAGAATTTTGACATACCTGTACTAAACGTGGGTATACTGTAACACTTCTGAAAAGGGTCAATTTTATTTGTAAACTAGCTTGTGACAGCGGCAGAAAATGGCTGAAACTGGATTTGGTTTAAAGTAATATAAAGACCCTTCTTTATAATACTTTAAACCAAATCCAGTTTGGCCAAACTGGCCTAGTGCGAGTTGGACTTGCGGATTAAGCTTCCCTACCACTGTTTCTACTATCGAGTTTTCAAGTTGACCGTCCCTCATCATCATTCTTCTTCTTGCTTTTATCCCAAATCATTTGAAGCCAGCGCAGTATGTCTTATTCTTCCATACTTCTCTATTGCTCGACATCTCATAAGACACCACCTTTCTTCCCATAAATCATCCTTTACACAGTTCATCCATCGTTTTTTTGGACTTCCTCTACTCTTATAACCATCCACATTCATACTTAAAACTTTTATCATGACATTTACAACCGATTTCCACACAACTTTTCAGTCACCGACGCCACTTTCAGACTTCCTCTTATGTACTCATTTCTCATTTTATTAATTCGCGTAATAATAATATAACACCACATTTCCTAAAATGCTGAAAATGCAATGTAGGTACCGATTAACTTTGTGCCCATACAGGGGCTAAAATAGCAATGTTAATCGAATTTTCTAATTGATCGACTTTAACATAATACAAGTATTTACGTTGAAAATTACAGCCACATTTATAGACTACTAGAACAAAACTCAGTAATTTATTAATCTAGATCTTAACGTAGACTGGAGTCTCAAGATACCTACTAACATATTACTTGTTATCCTTTATTGAGGCAGCACGATTTATTACTCACAATGAGATTATTTAGGTTATTAATGTTACTCAATAGCCACAACACAATACATTTGTTTCTGAAACAAATACCCGATAACCGCTAGTACATCATCAATTGCTTTTAAGCTCGTAATACCGTAGTATTGATCTTATTGTTCTTAAATACAATGTAGTAATAATGTGTGTATAAATACCTTAACAAAGCCTAAAAGATTGAATGATGCCATGACGTCTGACAGGGGAGAATGAGAAGGAGAAAACGTATTGCGCCGACCCCGAGTAGAATGGAACAAGGGTTGGAAGATCATGAGCGCTAAAAGACGTCCACTTCTGGACATAGGCCTCCCCTAAGTGTCGCCACATTGACCGGTCCCGTGCGTCTCGCACCCAGCGGATCCCCGCGCGACCTTCACCAGGTCATCGGTCCACCTAGTGGGAGGTCTTCCAACGCAACGTCAATATTTATTAGACTGCCTCGTTACTCGAATGGTCACAAGGACGGCTATTGAGCTTGAAGTCCTACCACTGGTTGGGCAAAATGCTATTGGATTTTCTATCAAGAATTTGGTACACCTCTGCCTCACCCTACGGATACAGGTTGTTATGTTTATGTTATTTAAAAGAACATACTTTTCCAATAAGATTTCGTAACAAAATACCTACCATAACCATAAACTTCAGTGTTCAGGAAATCGATACTTGAAGCGTCGAACTTCAAAAAGGTCAAACATAACGACGTGCCCTAACTATAGAAGTTATTAGGCGGCGCCTTCCTTCGCGAAACTTTAATCTGGCTCTAATATCGTGTTAGACTAAACTTAGTTTGTAATAGGTTTGACACTTGGTTAGCGAGGTAGGCGCGTTGGCGTTTTGATTGTGGGAATGTGCGGTGATTGATGAGATTTGAACGGTCGGTTTAATAGTATAATGAGCCTACAACTGTTTTTATTTATTCATCAAGATGTTTTCATTTACAATCTACTGCCTCGTTGGTCAAGTGAAATAAAATCGGTGTTCATGTTCTGTCTGTGGCAGATTTCGATGCAATTTTCCATTTATTTTTTAGATAATCATTGACACTAACTATTAGGTGCATAATAAACTATCAAATATTTAAAAAAAACCTCGATGTAAATTCGTGTTGTAAAAACCTGAGGAAGCTGCTAGTACAAAATAAAAGACAAATCGTAGAAACAACAAAATGTTCAAGGCATTGGGACGTAGAGTCAAATACGTAATCTTTCCTTGGTACATTTAATAGCAAATATGAGATTAAAACGCTGAATGAAGCACTCAACGAATGTTTTTTTTTTAAACAAAAAACACTGCTCCACGGCCGAATTCATTTTACACCATACTGCGTGTACCGCCCCCAATTTCACAGATCACTAACTCTGCTCCACCATTCAAGTTCTCATTGTGTCAGCAAGGAAACATAGATAGCACTTAATCCTGCAATATTCAGCTACAAAGCAAGTTACTATCATCGTTTGAACACTACTATATATTCAGTAAACTGCAGCACTAATCTTAAATCTTCGCTGAAATTTAATACAACGATGCTTGCCTCCCGCTCTTCAAATATAAAGTTATGTTTAGACGGAGACAGTGTTTACTAGCGAGCGAGTGCTGGCGGTGAGTTACTGTCAATTGACTGGAATGGTGATTGTCTCTGTGTATTTAAAGGTGTGTTCACATGGTGATAGTGCTTGAGTGAGTAGTAAGTGATAGTTACTGTCAATTAGGTAGAATGGCGATTGAGTCTTATCTGCTTTGACAGAAAGAGCAGCGGTAGATCAGTAAATGACAACGATATGAGTTATGGTCGCTTCTTTACGCTTTGCAAATTCAAGCATATAAAACATCTCTCACCCTAAACGCATAAACCTGCTCTGTTCCGTCGTGGGTAAAAATAAAACTCGGCACTGTCCAAATCCGCCAAAACCTATTGCCATCAAGCAGGCACAAATCCAGACTTCGTGGCTGCTACTGAGAAATTCTTGAGGGGAAAAACCCAATCATAGTTTGCCCGACCTTGAAATTGAACCAAGGACCTCATGCGTAGACAGTCAGCCTCAATTAATGCGCTCAAAGGTACAAGGACACTTGAGGAAACCGATATATCCTAAAACCAACCGTCAAAAACCATCTTTCAACCCGCGCTGAATCCCCGTTGTAGATAGCAGTCCATTCCCTCCCAAAATGAAGAAGCATGTGTCCCAGCAGTGGAGACAATAGGTCTAAGATATAAACAATTCAAAGTAGGTTAGTTCACACGACGATAGTGTTTGAAGAAGTTTTACGTTAAATTAAACGTTAGTTTGTAGGAGAGTAACGTATAATTTAAACATGCCTTGTCACGTTAATTGATAACAACTGTTAACTGTAGCGTTACGAGACTAATTAAACTTGAAACCTTTAGTTATATAACGATGTATGTCACCTACGAACATTCATTTAGATGGATTAATAGTTTTTAGGGTTCAGTACCTCAAAAGGAAAAAATGGAACCCTTATAGGATCACTAGGGTAAGCTACTGGGTAAGCTCGTTCCATCGTCGACATCATCTCTACCCTTAGGGCAAGATTGAAGTCAAGAGCAAGCCCATTTATAATAAAAAAATTAAAAAAACTCCTCTGTCTGTCTGTCCGACCATTTCCACCCCCTTAACTGAAACTACTGAACCTAAAATTATGTAAAAAAAAATACAGAAATTAGTTCAGTACATATAGATTACAGGAAAACCTATAAGACGTCTATGGTGCTAAAATAACATGGAAAAACTCTCAATACCCACTACAATAATTGGTACGGATAGCAGTTGACGTCTTTCGGCTGAGATGATGATAAATGGGTACGGAACCCTTCATGTGCAAGTCCGACTTGCACTTGGCCAGTTTTTTTTACTGAAATTGGTGTTTGAGTGCCCGTGCCCAACTGCCCATTAATCTTGCTCGATTTGGCAACAAAAAAAAAACAAAACTGTGAATTGATAGATAGATTGAATATTCGTTATCGTGGTCATCATCTGCCTAGCCATTTCCCAAATATGTTTAGGTCGGCTTCTAGTCTAACAGGATGATTCTTAATACCAGAACTTTACATGGAGCCACTGCCTATCTGACCTCCACAATCTAGATAGTATAGAAAAATACCCTTTGATAAGACTGGATGACAGATTTTCGTACTACTGATTACTCGTAACGACTGTCGAAGGTCTACAAATGACAGTGGAGACCAACGGCTTAACGTGCTTTCCGAGGCATGGAGGAAACTCGGTATGTCGGGCGGTCACCCATCCACAGACCGACCTAGGCAAGCGCAGCTTTACCTAAAGATCGACCTGAGTGGCAGTTCTTATTAAGCCACGAGCTCCTCACACTTCTATGTCCCAAATATTGTTATTATATTATTATTAAAGCTAGTCTATATTGTCCTACTGTTAAGCAAAGGCCTCCCTCCATTCCTTCCAACAACGGTCACGATTCTGTGCAACGACTCTCCAATTCTCAAGGAAGACATTCAGTTCGTACCGCCATCTCCTTCGTGGTCTGCCGCAACCATGTGTCTCTGTTGCAGGGCACGAATCCTGAGCTTAACGGGCCCATAGCTCGTTCGGCGCACAGGGCCCATCCGACATGTCCTGCCCAGTCCCATTTAAGTATGTCAGCTCTTTGAGCCACGTAAACAATTTGCGTTTTGGAGTGCAGTATAGTGTTTCGAACCCGATCGGTTAATTTTACACATAAGATGTTGGCGAATATTGTATTCAAACAAAATACTATTAACATTGTGTCGTAGCTGACACTTCCACTTCCGCCGTCAGAAACTAAAGTTCAGTTCAAACGCTGACAGTAATTTCGCGGGAACCGGATGTAACTTCATCTTGTCTATCGGGGTGAACATGTTATGTTTAGCCGGTTTAACTTGCATCCTGAACTTCCTGATAGCAATGAGGTTAATACTGGCTTTGACAGTCTTCCGGTGCAGTAAAGTGGTTACTTAATTATTTTTGAGGTGTTCTTTTAAAGGCAACCGGAACCACAAGGGTAGTGACCACTTTTAAAACTGGCCAAGTGCAAGTCGAACTTGCACATGAAGGTTTCCGACCTACCTTTCAACTATGTAGTCTGAGTAGTTTCTGAATAAAGTGGTTGTGACATAAGTACGAACGGACAGACAGACAGACATGGCGATTCTATAAGGGTTCCGTTTTTTTTACCATTCGGCTACGGAACCCCAAAAAGGTGGAGTAGAAACATAACTTCTTCCTTTTTAGAAGTCGGTTAAACAGAACCGGGTCAAAATGAATTGCTGTGCATGTCTCTATATGAATGTGCTGAATTTTGGACGCTAATCCATTCACAGGCTGTCCACGGCTAGTCAACGGAAATTAAGGCCCGGTTACAAGCACCATGATCACGGATAAAAACTTAGAAATCTGAAAAAATCCAATACTATAACTACTCATTTATAAACTGCCTCCAAAATTAACAAGAAAACGCCTTTCCTCACCTTGTTACAGATCCTACAGAGAATTTGGTAACGTAATCGAAAAATTAAATTAAATTATCCCTACGGTAGTCAAGGTTTCGTCTTGTCACAAAGAAGATTGTATAGTTCCACAAAATAAGAACAGAAGGCCGGATAATGCCGGATATCTACATTCCCAAGACAGAACACCACTATACGAGTATACCTCTGCTGGTTAGAGAAGCCATTGCAATAGGGTAGTTGACCAACTAAAAAATATGATTCTGTTTAGTCCGTCTGTTAGATTATCGAAATATATGAATAGTACGTGTTTTTTAATCAAACGTGTCAAAGATCGTGAGTAGGGACTGGTGACGTCACTGTCTGGTAAAAAATGTACCAAACTATGACGTCGCGCGACTTTTTGAAGCACTGTATCATCATCATCATCATTTCAGCCAAATGACGTCCACTGCTGGACATAGGCCTCCCCCAGGTGTCGCCACATTGACCGGTCCCGTGCGTCTCTCATCCAGCGGGTTCCTGCAACCTTGACCAGGTCATCGGTCCACCTAGTGGGAGGCCTTCCAACGCAACGTCTTCCGGTTCGCGGTCGCCATTCCAGAACTTTTCGGCCCCATCGGCCATCCGTTCTGCGAGCAATGTGCACTGCCCATTGCCACTTAAGTCTGGCGATTGTTCGGGCTACGTCGGTAACCTTGGTTCT
Source organism: Diarsia dahlii (assembly GCA_949775195.1). Taxonomy (NCBI): domain Eukaryota; kingdom Metazoa; phylum Arthropoda; class Insecta; order Lepidoptera; family Noctuidae; genus Diarsia; species Diarsia dahlii. The sequence continues at coordinate 2,972,183 of OX459210.1, read as the reverse complement.
CAAGCGAAGCACTGCATCTTCATTTATTGTTTACGTGAAAAAAGAAAAAAGACGTGTCCAATATTTTTTGGAAATATAATAAGATTTTTTTTGTCAACTACGGGTTATCACGAAGTATAAGACCGGGGGATGGGTCTCAACTGTCGAGAGCATGGAGCCCAGTGGTTTAAAAAAAGTGTCGAGAAAAGTTTGCGAGTGGGCACAGTGAGTTTTGTGTGTTGGAAACAAAATCGTGTAGTGAGTGACAATAGTAGTGGTACCGAGCGCCAAAAACGAACAAGAAAGAGGTTCGCATTTTGTATAGAGTTGACCTTCTGATATCTTTACTATGTCGAATAACAGGAAAAAATTGTATGTTGTTATTTTGAATGTCTGCATGTGGAGAGGAGAGACAATCTAGAGCGTGTTTTGTATTTTTAGGGTTCCGTTGCCAAATGGCAAATACGGTGTAGATTCTTCCTGTTCGTCTGTTTTTCTGTCCGTCCGTATGTCACAGTGATTTTACTACATGACTGTAATGTTGGCATCATACAGTTGAAGAAGATAACGTGCCCTCAATGAACAGAAACAAAACAAAATAATAGAATAGAATATGTATTTATTCGCTAATGGACAGCAGCAACACAAAAGAGCAGCACATTTATAAACAAATAACAACAAACAGCTTAACAATTAATTAAACAGCTCAACTGCGCTGAGCATGCCCATAATGTCTCCCTTACAATCATATAACTACAACTGTGGGTCGAAATTATTTTTCGTTGTTTATACCTGCATTTTCTATCGATGTCAATCAGGTTCGTAAAATACTTTTTTCTTAAACCAATGGTTGATGAAATATTCGAGGCTGCGGGTTGTTCCAAAGTGATACCGCGGCCTCGGCACATGGGCTTACTCTGCGTGCTTCTTGCAGCATTGATGATGCACTCGGTAACTCTGTTTCTCATTTATAAGCTGATAATGTTTTTGCTAAGCTAGAAACCGGTAACCGGGTAAAAACCGGTAAAATACGGGGTCATAAGACTTTACTGACATACGAATTGTTTGTGTTCACATAAACAATGTCTTATCATACAGGGCCGTGTGAAAGACAAACGTGCTCAAGGGAGAGCACCGGCCCGGGGCTGCGAGTTGTTCGAAAGAGATACCGTGGCTCCGGACACAAAGGGCTAAGAAGGAACATGGGTGGTTTTAGTCAATAGAAGTCTGACGCTCCCTTCTGCCCAGAGCGGGAGGGGTTATTTCATGATTCCCCCCTCCCCCAAAGGGTAAATGCTGAGGCTGTCGAATTACTCCATATATATTTTCCTGACTAATATACAAGAAGCGCCTGTTCACAGTATAGATTTCCTGGTATTATTCATACGTTTCATGGAATGTACTGTTCGCCATTTAAGTAAGTTTGTACCTAGAATTATCTTATCTTCATAATTATACACAAAGGGGTTTGCCTAACTTTGTATGGGCTAGTGGCGTCATTTTTTTTCAGCGGCCACTTTTAATTTTCATGTTATTTTGTTGTGCTGTGTCAAATACACATACATATTCAATTATTTTTGTCCTCAGTCATTTCTAAGCTGAGATATTTGCGCTTGAAGATTATAAAAATGTCGTCATTATAAAGACTTCAATTAGGTACTGTTCTGCGTAAAGAAATCTTAGTTATGTGTTTAGAAGGTTGATATTAGAGCTGGCTTAATGATAACTGCCACTCGGGACGATCTTTAGGTTAAGCGGCGTTTGCCTAGGTTGGTCTGTGGATGGGTGACCACCCATTTATGTAATGGTTTTCGCCGAGTTAAAGCACGTTTAGTTGTTGGTCCCGGTAGCCATATTTAGATATTTGGCAATCGTTACAGGTAGTCAGTAACCTGAAAGACTGACAACCAGTCTTACCAAAGGGTATCGTAATACCCACTATTAACTGGGTCGTGGAGGTCAGTTAGGCAGCCGCTCCATATATGCATCGGCCCATAGATAACAGACATCGAGCCATGCAATCTACGTAGGAACGTATTTAATTTATTTAGGTTTTTTTTTTTTCATCGTTGGCCTGTACTATGAATTTCTCCTGTATCGTTGCTGCATTCACAAACATTTAAACTCATATACACAAATACCCAGACCCGAAACAACTTTCTGTAGGTACACAAATATTTGTCCCGTGTGGTAATCGTACCCACGACACGTAGCCCAGCAGTCAACTGCTTGAGCCACTGGCGCCAAGCGTGCTGTCTGAATTCTCAAAAAAATACAGCTGGAACCTAAAACAGTGCAATAGAGTGTAATAACTTTTTCGATTTTAATGAGAAATACAAAACCAAATCAAACATCGTGAGGAAACCGGCATGTCTTAGAACCAAAAAATTCGAAGACATGTGACATCTGCCAATCCGCACTGGGCCCGCGTGGTGGATTATAGCCCATCCCTCTCCTAGAGAGGAGGCCGGAGTCCCTGCAGTGGGAACATTAAAGGCTGATGATGATGATGACAAAACCAAATATCTCCGTTCCGATTAGATTTAGAGAAATGCATCTATAATAATTTTTGATCGCTTTATTCTGTTCTTTCAAAATATCCAAGTTTCATTACTGGCCGCGCAACTTCAAAACAAACGCCAACTTTAGGCAAACCCCTTTAGACTGTGGCTGCAGAAATTACTGATGGAAAAACCCATTTGAAATGAGGTGTTCAATGTGATTCATGGATGGACTATTTTGAAACGATTTGATAAGCAAACTTACACCGATGTTTACTTGTACCTACATACCTCTTTTATTAAACCTAACTAATATTATAAAAGTTTAAGTAAGTTTTGTTTGTTCGTTACCTTTTTATGTTTAAACCACTGAAACACCTGAAAACTCCAGAAATTTTGCATATACGTTGTCAGGTGTACAGAAACGGACATAAAGTACCCCGTCAGGGCTGCGGGTTGTTCGGAAGAGATACCGCGGCCTCGGCACAAAGGGCTAAGAAGGAAGAAGGGCAGTAGAAGTCTGACACTCCCTACCGCTCTGCTGAGAGCGGGAGGAGTAAGGAAACCAATAGTCCGTTCTTCTGATAATAGATGGAGCCACGTTTCTTTCAAATTATGATTGAATTAATTAATACAGAAACTTTAGTAGTATAGGACAGGTGCATAGTACTCGCAAAGTCACAACCGGCGTACTTGTATGACCAGATAGATGTATGTATGAATGTAGACGAGGCAAAAAGAGTATGTTAGGATCGTAACAGGTGGCGTTCTGTGGTTTTATTTCTACCCCTATGGGAAAAGGGTGTCAGTTTTTATCTCAGGTAAAATGCCTAATTCTCATAATGTCAACAGAGTGGCAAAAGACTAGTTCTCAAAATTGCCAATTCTCTTTAAGCTTAATTCTCTGATTGGGCAATTCTCAAAAAGCCTTATTCTCTTACCGCCTTATTAATAAAAATAGTTAAACCTGGTTTAACTTACGCTTGGTTTATCTCGCAGCCGTCTCACTTCAAAAATATCCAAAAGAAAGTGACGGCATGCGAGATAAACCAAGCGTAAGTTAAACCAGGTTTAACAATTTTTATTAATAAGGCGGTTAATGTCCAACTCTCAAAATGACTAATTATTACCAAAATTGCAAAGGGAATTGCCCATCAGCCACACAAAAAAATGCTTGAAATGGACAACAATGAAATATACGCCAAATTGCACTATAAATCGTAGGGAATCCATTACAAATTCAATCATTATCAAAAAACTAGGTATAAGTCAGTTCCAATATTTTTTTCTAAAATATAGGTTAAGTCAAGGTTAAGGATTAATATGCAATAATTATACAACAAAACAGCATTTAAATGTTACGTTAAAAAGATTACGTCTCATCGATGCAATATCGAGATAGCAATTAACACAGTGTACGTTTCTATCCATTTTTAAATAAACACGGGGCACAAGTCCGAAATAATAGCAGCGTCGTATATAAAGCAGGTTCAGGTCCGTTTCAAAAAGCCGAGTCGTCGTTTAGGCGGGTCCAATCTAAGTCCGTGTTCAAAAATGGGTAACGTGTACAGAAGTAAAATCAAAATCCTTAAAAAATGGCCAAAGTCGTCGTTAAATATCCTAAAAAGCAATCTACTAGTAACTCAAGTCGCAAACGCAAAACCATGAATCGATCAAATCAACAATCGAAAAAATTAAATGCATGCAGTAATGTCAAAGTGTCAGTAAGGCAAAGGACATTATGATGCATACAGCCTACGATACGTTTTCTATTTTGAAAATAATTTGATTTTAATTAATTGACATGCATATATTATTTTAATTAGATTTACGGTATAAATAGGACGAATTATATTAAATGAATGATAACTGTGCAATAATTCTATAAAATAGTTCGTTAAAGATCATTTGACGATTCCTGTTTGGCTGAATGTCGATTACTCATGTCAAATAAACACTGACCTCCATGATAAATTATGAAGGAATGGGACGGATATCAAGTTAAATATTTTAAAGATCGTTATATTTTCTCCCTAGGTATACAAACTTGAGAATTATTTCATTATACCTAATTTATTCTAAATAGAATTAAGGACTGTTAGTAGTTTCTGTCTATTTCAAGCATTTTTCAGGCATTCCCCTTTTCTACAATTTGGAGTATTCATATTATTATGTTTAGTAGTATTTTTATATTAATCTCAAGCTGATGAAGGTCGCGAGGCTAACATAGTGTTAGGTAAATAAGGAAAAATTACTGTTAATTAATTTTAGGTAAACGATCTGTTTTGAACTCATTTGTAACTAAGGTGACGCAATGAACCGATAGTGCACAGTATAAAAGGTGATATAATTTGAACTTTATTTCAGTGTTAAAATCAACAGGCAAACCTTCAAGATGTGGTCGAAAGTGGTGATTATGTTGTTGGTGATCAGTTTTGTCGGGCTGGCATGTGGCGGCAGCATATATGCAAGAAATCCTTTCATTAGAGGCTGTCCTGGTAACATGCACACATATCGCAATGGCGACTGTGCACCAACGACTGAAGATCCGTGAGTACTAACTGTCTTATACCTATAACTTATACTATTCTATGTCAACAGCTATTTATGCAAGGTAAAGTTTGCATCTTGGTCAAAATTCTGGAGATGGTCACAAAATACTTAAATCATCATCATCATCATTTCAGCCAAAAGACGTCCACTGCTGGACATAGGCCTCCCCCAGGCGTCACATTGACCGGTCCCGTGCGTCTCTCATCCAGCGGGTTCCTGCAACCTTGACCAGGTCATCGGTCCACCTAGTGGGAGGCCTTCCAACGCAACGTCTTAAATAATAAAATACTTAAATAATATATTTAAATTAAATTACGGTACCAGGTCAACAATTAACACGTATGCTGTTTGCCAAAGGATTTTTTTTTTGGTTGAATTTTGAATAGTGGTATAAAATAAACTTTTTTATTCGTATCCTACTATACTCCATTTACTATAAGATTAGAATTTTAAGTTAACCGTTTTTACAGTCCGTTCAACCGATTGTGAACTCTATTACGTTGACAGCAAGACAAAATGCAGCTGCAGTAAACAGTCGGTATTGTAACAATCTTTTTGCTTTTATTGCCATCCTTATGCCTACGGTATAGAAGTCAAAATCGGTTGAACGGACTGTAAAAACGGTTAACTTAAAATTCTAATCTTATAGTAAATGGAGTATAGGTTTAGTCAAAACGCAGATTTGTCAAGTATCTTTTCTTATCATAAACACTGAGGACCTTATAACCACGTTTGTTGTTTGTTTGTTCGTGTCCATGATAGTTTAAAAACTTATTTCTTCTATTTCAGATCTTATCTACTTGAGATTTTTAATGCATTTGACGACATCAACTGAAGTCACTCAAGCGGCGTATCACTAGTAATAGCACCATGAGACTTCTTGATACTTTGAATTACATAATTTTTTTTTTAATGATTCGCCAAATAACTTACTAGAAAACATGTAATTTATTCATAATAATCAAAAAAACATTTAATTTTGGCATTTTTATTTTCACACAATGTAGGTTTTTTACCCATAAGCATTCTCATCTCAGCCACATGCAAATAGCTTTCATTCATCCCTTTTGTGGTTCAATATTCTGATCCATACAAAACAGTAGGTCTAACCATTGTTTTATAAATATTCCTCTTAAGTTTAAAATATACTCGACCCACTGTCCCCTAAAAGTTGTTGGTGGATTTGTTCCATCATTTCTTTTAATCGGTATTTTAACCTCTTCAAATGATTAATAAATATACAGTTGCTGTGCTAAGCTCAAAATCAGTATCTTATTCTTAATTCTTTTTTTTTATTATAAAGTCTAATACATTGCTGATACTTCCAATTTTACCCTGTACTTTACTAAACAATAAAACTAAAAAATCCCGTTATATATTCCCGTGAATATTGGCAACCGTTGCTTGCCCTAATACTGCTTGTGTTCATTAGAAGCGATGCCTCTTGTGGTTCAGTGGCTTGTAAAGTTTTCCTACCTAATAAGAAAAGGAGCGGCTATCAATTTATATTGCAAGCCATCAGGCACTACCTACCTCGTTGTGTGGTAATCGGCTATCTTAGTATGGACATGTGAGAAGAAGGAATGAGGAAAATGTAAATGGCTATAAGAGTAGAGGAAGAGCAAAGAAACGATGGATGGACTGTGTGAAGAATGATGTGGCTATAGGAAGACAATTTAAGACAGTCACCCGACTGCTGAATAATAATAATAGTCCTCCTGACCGTTTTTCGGTCACGGCGGCCAATCTCAACGGAGATTAGCCATCGGCGAGGGAGATATACATATATTACAGTGCACAAGTGTGTGCGCAGGCACAAGTGCACTCTCTGTTCCTTTTCTCTCATAGTCCGATGGGACGGCAATCCGACACGACCGGAGAGAGATCAGGCGCAGGACCAACGGCTTAACGTGCTTTCCGAGGCACGGGGGTAATAAACCGCCAACTTCCAAACTCCGGGCTACTACTGGGAAATTTCTAATGAAAAACCCAATAGCACTTTTTGCCCGACCCGGGAATCGAATAAGACATGCTGCGCTGACCCCAAATAAAAGGAAATAAGGGCAGGAAAATGTTGATGATAATAATAATATAATAATATGTGTCTACAAACCTAAATTATATTCAGTAAGTATTCGAAACTTTGCTTACAAAGTGACGTACATCTAAGTAGGCTTAAAGATAAATTAATTATTCTCAAAAGACAAAAAGTAACTTACATGAGAACAAAGTTCTTCTACTAATATTATTAATAAGTTCGTCACCGCATTACTCATACATTGTTTATGAATATTTATATTTATGATACACCCATCCAGTGCATTGCGTTTGTGAGGAAGATATTATTTGTGAATAAATAATACTGTCAAACTGAAACTCAAAGCATTTATTTCAATTAGACCATTACAGGCACTTTTAAATGTCAGAAAAATAAAATAACAGCAGATCCAAGAAACAAAGATCTATAAATGATAGCCGGGACCAACGGCTTAACGTGCATGGAAAACAGACGGAACTCGATATACAATGGGTGGTCACCCATCCACGGGCCAACCTTGGCAGGCGCGGCTTAACCTCAAATCGACTCAAGTTAGCCACGAGCTCTTTCTTTCAATTTTTTAAAATTTTATTTCACAGTGGAGCCATTTTGCTGACAACAGTAATTTCGTAATCAGCTGAAAAAGGGACAGCCTAGCCTATCCAGTTAACACAATCAATTAGCTCTTTTAACTACAGAAAAAGTGGCCTGACACGGATTTTATCTCAAATCGCCTGAGATTAAAAACCTTTGGGCCGTGGGCCAAGTCTCGGCTTATTAATAAGCAAGTTGGAACTTATTATGCAAGCGACAACCCCTGTCGGTATTAATTTCGCATTATCTTCAAGTAATGGATTATTAATACCTTGTTACTTGGCACTATTTATCTTCCTTACCCTATTAGATATTATAGTTACTTTCAGTGTATACCTACTATTATATAGATACTTTAGTGCTTTAGTTCAGTGAGTTCTAAAAAGGAGCTGAGGAGTTTGTGGCTGATGGCTTCCGGCCACCGTAGGCGTGGACCTGTGGAAGGTCAGTAATGGGCTAGCTCACCGTCCGTCCGTCTTATGACGACGACAGACCGATCAATCTTTAGGTTGGTCTGTAGACCACCCGTTACATAACGAGTTTCCTCCGTATCTCGGAAAGCACGTTAAGCTGTTACTCCCGTGTTGTGTGTGTGTTGGTCTTTGATTTATTTCATAAGTAGGTATTGTATTGCGGGTTGTTCGAAAGTGATACCGAAGCCCCGGACACAAAGGGCAAAAAAGAAACATGGGTGGATTTTAGTCAGTAGAAGTATGACACGCTCTTCCACCCCGCCCAGAGCGGGAGGAGTCATTTGATGATTTCCCACACTACGAAAAAAAAAGTAGGCATTGTTAAAATCAGTGCTGTATTCAAAATACAACATCAATTCTGATTGTACAGAAAAAGGCAAATGAGTCCGGGCTTTATAAAATAAAACACAAAAACTCGTCCATTTCTCGTCCCAATTATTGGCATTTAATCTTTCCTCCTCCTTTAGAATTCATTGAAAATACCTATAAGTAGAAAATTTCTATACATACATTATACGATTCCCTTTTCCAAATCACCATGAAAAAGTCCTCGAATTTATTCTGAGCCGCCATCCATTGGGACACTGAGGACCTTTAGATCGCTCTGTTTTTAACGAAAACTGATCAAGTTAGAGTCGGGCACGTGCACGAAGGGTTCCGTTACCACTGTGCAATCTTAAACTTTAAATATGCCGAAATCGCACGATACTTATATGGCTTCCATCCTGTGTATGACATTCAATGTGCCATCCTTTAATTTGATTGATTATTGTTAAAACCACTATAATAATGAAAACATCGTGGCGTGGACGTGGTAGGACACTACCACAACGGACAATTCGGTTGACGTGCAGGGCAGAGCTGGTCAGGAGGTGGTCCATGGCTTAGGAAGAGATAAAACCCTTTTATAAGATGAAGCCCTGTGACAGACGAACAGAAAGCGGAACCTTGCGGATCCTGTTTGCACTTATAAAGCGGTCATTCACATAGCGCGCAAAAAGTTTGCAAAATACGAAAATAACATTCATATCGTTAGACAAATACAGTTTAGAACTGCCTTGTCATCTCAAAATTATAACAATACTAACTAATGCCCGCGTGGAGTTTGGTAACTATCCTACTGGATCATAGCACCGGGATAAAATGTAGTTTATATGTTAATCCAGGTACTATCTAGGAACTATCTGTGCGTGTTTGGCAGTAGTTTTTTGCGTGAAAGGGTAACAAACAAACATCCATTCATTTCCCAACTATGCTTGTGTTCCACAATCGAATTTGTATGAAATTTTATACGAATATTCGGCAGGTCTGAGAATCGGTCGTAATCTATTTTTAACCGACTTCCAAAAAAAGGAGGAGGTTATCAATTCGACTGTATTCACTCATAACTTGCGACTGGGTGAACTGATTTTCATGATTCTTTTTTCATTTGAAAGCTGGTGCTTCCCGTGTGGTCCCATTGTCACCATTTCAATCTCTGATGATGGGATCTTGTAGAAATCGGGGGAACTCTTCAATAAATAACAGCAGATTAACCGCGATTGTTGCTATAGCATATCTAAGCATTGTTTACGCCATCACACAACATAAAATTACGCCTGTACTCACTACAAAGGTTATAAAAACTATTTTGTGAAGATCTGATGAAGAACTTCGGAGATAGGCAACGGAACTCCTCAATAAATGATAGCTAATGGACTGGGATTGCTGAAATCTCATATTGTCTGTCTATTGTTTACACCAGTTCCTAACATAACATCACGCCGGTGCGTTGTGAAGGGGTAAGCACATGTGAAACACTAAAAAGTGAAAAATAAAAACTTTTTTACAAAAAATAAAACCGACTTCGACAAAAAAAACACTCAAAAGTGAAAAATAAACTTGAGAAGAAAAATCAGTTTCTGAAGTCGGTGACAAAAAAATGAAATCAAAGAAACAAAAGTCACCGACTTCAGTAACTGATTTTTCTTCTCAAGTTTATTTTTCACTTTTGAGTGTTTTTTTTGTCGAAGTCGGTTTTATTTTTTGTAAAAAAGTTTTTCATAGCCCTAGGTGATAAGGGTGGTCCCCACCCCAAAACGTTTTTTTGTCACACATCAAAATATCCACGGGAACGAAGTCGCGGGCATCAGCTAGTTTTATAATAGGTCTTATCGTATAGTAGAAACTGTTGCTTCACGAGAAAATCTTGTTTGAATTATGCTGCGTATATTAGTGCTAGTAACTGTAGATCTACGCCGTGTAAAAGCGTCTTTTGGGTACGGAACCCTTATAATAAGGCAGAACAGATTGTACCATCCCAAGATACCTATAACCCGAACCATTTTTTATTCGCAATTACCTGCTTACTTGATGACCCTCATAAAAAATAGGGTTGCCCAGTTGGCAGCCTATTTTAAATGTAAAAGTGATATGTTTATTTCTTTAGTTAAGTTGTTGTTATAGTATTTTATTAGGTATTTATTATATTTAGGAGGTCATGACTGAATTCAAGAGGTTTTATTTTTATTGAGGTATCCTCTTTATAAAAAACCAGTGAATAAAAACCAGTGAACCGCAACCCAGTGTATTTTCATTTGCACGAGACCCAAACTCTGCCCACATAATGTCTGAATCTGATGGAATAATACTGGTGGATCCTACATATTTTTGTAGTGAAATGAATGAATAAAATGTTACAAAATGGTAAGGATGAGTAGTTATTTTAAAATAGAGGTCTTTATCGCTTAGCGATAACAAAACCTCATAAGATTAACAGTAAAATTAACAATTAACAACACATAACCACACGTGTATAATTCCTGAGGAGTTAGCCAGAGATATCCATTAGTACACCCACATTTCGCCAGTTATGTTTAAGTACCTTGTAATAGGGGGGAGCCTATTACCATCAGATTACTTGGCAGTTACTGATGAAAAACCCAATAACACTTTGCCTGGCCCGGGATCAAACCCAAGGCCTCATACTCTGCAACTAGACCAACGAAGCAGTTAAAAAGTAAACTAATACATTATTTACAACTTCCCTTTAAATTAATTTAGTCACGCTTCCACGAAAGACTTTCACAACAAACCGAAACTTTAGAACACTACAAAATTAATTACAAAACACTAATTAGAAGGCTCTTCATTTGCATCTAAATAATTACTGGCTACTCGCACATCCGACATTTCACTTTTAAATAATAAATTATCCGACTACCCTCCAATCTGCCTAAATTAGACAACCACATCGACATCTGATCGATTCCCATTATTTCGTTCATTCGTTCAAATATTCAATCGGTCTCGATCGAATGTGAATGAAATTTCTCTAGGGTAAGTTTTTATTTTATTTTAATATTTATTACTTTTTCATGCCATTTGTGTGTCGCAATTTCGGGAGCAGTGTCAATATTTGACAATAACGATTGCGAATAAAATGTGAAATTCTGTGAGTGATTGAATCGTAATAAATTCAGTTGGGGTTTCAATCTAGTTGTATTGTTATGTTCTAGTATTTTTCCGGTATATTTTCATGCCTATGAAACGAATGATTTTACCTTAGGGTATTGGCAATCAGTTTTATTTGTTGAATTATGATGAGGAGGAGGATAACCCTTCGGGGGTTTTAGGCGTGATGTTATGTTACGGCAGTTGCATTGGGGGTAGGCAGAATGCCTTCTAAGATCTTTATTTTTTTGGTCGGTGGAAAATCATCAAATCCCCCCCCCCCCCGCTCTTGGGCAGAGCGAAGGGGAGCGTCAGACTTCTACTGACTAAAAACCAACCCATGTTCCTTCGCCCTTGTGCCGAGGCCACGTCATCTCTTTCGATAATCCGCTACTAAGATCCTCACATACTCCTTTAGCCTCGTCGTTTATTAATACATCTGGTCATACACGCAAGACGGTTACCACTATTTTTTCGTATAATAATTTGAAATATTCAATAATCCAATAGCATAAAGTTACACACTACAGCTGAATAGCTAATTCCTAGCTTCACAAGTTGCAAATTTTTTTTTAGCGCAATGAATGTTGGTAACTATCAAAATGAAAGTTAGTTCAACTGAATTATGCAATTACTCCGCGAGCTTTCAACGGTTGATTTGACTAGTTCACTAACGTTTCACCTAAACTAGGTTTAATAAAAAATACGGGTCAAGCCTATTGCCATCATCCGGGCCTTCGATCAATAATGTACTAGATTCCCGATAAGCGCTTCAAAAACGGCCCGAAATATAAGACCACAAACGTATTTGTGGTCTTATTTCAAATCAGTATGGTCCAATCATAGCCAACATTAAGACGTCAAAATACCGCAGTATGCGTTCAAAAACTGCGTAAATAACCACCGTAACACCAAGGTTTTGGAAGGAATATCTGTTTTTCGGTAATTTAATATCATTATGTGCTTTTTCATAATATTTAAACATAATTAAACTGTAAATATAATTAAATCAGCGAATATTATAATTGTTTGGCCAATGTTTGCTACAACGCACCAACTATTGTATCATGTTCTTGAACAGGGAACGCTAGTTCCGCCATAGAATAAGCACGACATTGTACACAAAATGCTTTTAACCGTATTGCTTAGAGGTTAAGTTTCATTTTAGAATGAATATTTTTGTACTGATGACTTTTTACTTTGGAGCGACATTTAAAATGTTTTGCTTTTAATCTTTCTCCGATGAAAGGGCATAAATAAATATACTTTACAATGATAATTAAACGTTATGTTTAAGTGTTAAGGTTTATAATCATCTGAAGTTGTTAATAATATTGAACTTTTTTCTAAGATGCTATGTAGATGTTTACGTGTGTGCAAACGTGGCCACTTGAGCGACTTAGTTTTGTTCCTGATGCTTAAAGTACTATTATTGATCGAAGATCCGGGCCCTAAAACTGCCTCCGTGGCTGCTACTAAGAATTTCTTGATAATTCTTATTAAGCCCTGTTCTCCGCCGGAGTATGGCCTCTGAACAAAAGCCGAATTTTATAAGAGAAATCGATTGGTTTTAGATGAATGGAATTTACTTGACGCTCGTTATTAGATTTATGAATAAGTTTTCGGACTTTGGTGTTTGTTGAGTATTTTGCTTTTATTATATTTTCCTACGATTTTATAAATATTTAATGATTTTAATGGATTCTTAGAATAATATCCCTTATTTACTTAACGCTGATATTTCTCATACAAACTCACGCTAGCGGTGTCCGTAGCAACCAGTGTGTTCAATGATATTTCTGAATCCGATCAGAAAATTATATTTTTCGTACTCCACACTATTTTTTTCCTGATTAATTTCATTGCAGGATCCAAGACAGTTCAGGCGCATTACTTTGTGTAATTTATTTCATCACCACTGCTCTCAAAACGGTAAAGCAAAACATCGTGAGGAAACCGGCATATCTTAGAACCAAAAATTCGAAGATATGCGACATCTACCAATCCGCACTGGGCCCGCGTAGTGGATTATAGCCCATCCTTCTCTTAGAGAGGAGGCCTGAGTCCCTGCAGTGGGAATATTATAGGCTGATGATGATCCAAGACAGTTAAATTGTTTCTCTGGGACTTCGTCGAGCTTTATTGGCTCGGCGGTTTTCTGTTGATTCTATCTTTCAGGAGTTGCAGAGGTTTAGGTCAGAGCGGCAGGCTTTTCCCCAAAAACAAACAAAAAACCCAAACAATGGGAACAACTGTATTCTAACATTCTAACGCCACCAACAAGTTTTCCTCAAACAAAATGCACTTTTCTCAGTTCCCCACCATCCAAAGACATTGTAACTCGCAGTTATAAAGCATCGTTAAAGTAAGTTTAGCTGTAAACAGTTGAAAGCAAACAAGACAGTTGATTACGACTGTTTGTGGCTTCAAATGATCAAAGTTGTGAATAAGTTGAAAAGTCGAGACTTTTCCGCGGTTCATTTTCATGTTTTGTTGTGTATATTTCTGTTTTTTTTTTTTGTAATTTTTTGTGTATTTGTACGGATATTATTTTATGGCCGGAGTAATTTAGAAAAAGAAGAAACGATGGATGGACTGTGTTAAGAATGATGTGCTAAATAAGTAGGTGTCTCATGAGATGATGAGAAACAGAGAGGTATGGAAGAGGAAGACATGCTGCGCTGACCCCAAAATAATTGGGATAAGTGCAAGACAATGATGATGATGATGAGTGATTTTGTCTTAAAGCAGCTTTTTTTTTTGGTGGGTGGAAAATTATTACACTACAAAAAAAGTAATTTCCTAGCAATTTTTTTTGCGTAGAGTATCTTAGTTCTGTACAGAATGCTTTGTTGACGGGTTCGTAAAAGGTCTGCTTACACCCTGTTTAAAATAAAAATATACCATCGACACAAAAAGAAGCGGAAGGCCATACAAATATTTGCCTTAACAAGTATTTTTGAGGTACCAAACAAAAGAAAATCGGAACCTTTATATTCTCACTTTCTTATTTTCATCAAGTATCTGTATTTTTTTCTTGTTAAATAAGTGACAATTTTCTTCCTAGCAAACGAGTTCGCATTTAACGTGCCGACCTTGCTCTTATGTACAGACTAGTGCAGATCACCTTCAGCCAAATCTTCGGTTTCGGCCAAGAGTGGCCGAAGGGTTGGCTGAAACCGAAGGTTTTCTAGCAACCGCCGAACTTCAACAAAAGTGTGCCCGGCAGGTAGGTATCAATTCGAATGACACATTTGAAATATTTATATTTTTGATCAGATGCAAGGTAATTTTATTCATTTCATATAGAAACTTTTAATTTAAAAGTATTAAAAAAAAACATGATTTTATTCACTTTTAGCCAAACTACAAGTGAACTGCTTAGGGTTATGAAACCATCGGCTCGGCCAAAGGTTATGACGATAACCGATTAGTCGTCTTCGGGAAAAAATCGGCCTTCAGTCCAACACTAGCACAGACATAAGTATCTACATACAATCTTACTTTTCCTCAAGCCCTGATTACCATTCAAATATCACCCCGATATCAACAACAACCCACCAGTGATACTTATCGATACAAAATGGTACCAAACAGCACTTATTGCATGGTACCTATCAAACGGTAATTTTAAATAGAGAAGTGACGATACAATTACTCGATACCGTATCGATACGTACTCTCTAACGAATAAAAGAAATGCTTCCTTCCTTCTTTATTTTCTAGCGGGTTCTTCATCTGTTGTCTAAATAAATGTTTTTCAGAGTACATTCACAGTTGCATACCGGACAATGATACAAGTATCTTTGATTGAAATCTGTCAACTTACAGAGAGGAAGGGACTTAGTACATCATTCTGAGCCCATCCACATATAAATCATCGGTGATTAAAAAAAATGCTTCTTCTTCTTTTTTCGTGTCAATTGTATTATACTTCCATGTTATACGGTTTGGGCCCAGTAGGTAGCCACGTTTATTGAAAAAAATGCTATTCTATTTTAAATGTGTAGGAATTGTAGTAGGATTTACTTTTGTAAGAAACAGCTGTTTGTTTAAACATATTTTTTTGTCTTTCTCCCTGTATAAATACACAACTAAAGAACCCTTTTTTGATGCGTAGTATTTCTATGTCAATTGTTTTTTTTTTGTAATTTTATAACCACATTCTTTCCATGTGACATAATATTTTTCTTCCTTTCTTTCTATGTCTACTTGTTCCTGGGGTCCAAAGTATCAATACCAAAAACACTTTTTACCAAAAGGAAAGTATTGGGTAAAAACTTGTACATATTTACGTATCGTCCCATCCCTACTTTTGCGTATCGACAAGTAAACCTTGCATACGCTACAAAAGTATCTACTTTTCATATTAAAATTCATGAAGAGATTTGAGCGAGAACAACAACAGGCTACGAATATAACTTCGCTAATCTTTTTCCTGTTTCGGGGTAGGCAGAGCTCTGTTGTTATTCTAAGTTTGATAAATAATATATCGATCAGGGTATCATGTTTTGCATGAGAAAATAATACCGGATTCAAGGTAAGTGCTTCAATTTTCGACGGATAAAAAGGAACATGATTTCACTTTGGAGTTTTTCCATCAGAAATTTCTTAGTAGCAGCCACGGAGTCTGGATTTGTGCCCGATTGATGCCAATAGGTTCGCCCTCAATTACATCGGACTTAAACATAACTGGCAAAATGTGGGTGTAATATTAGGTAAACCTCTGCCAAACCCTTTGGGGATTACTGGCGAATTGTTAGTAATGGAAATAACGAGATAATGATATAATAATATAATATATCCGACCAAAACGCGAGTGAAACTGCGACCTAAAACTACCTAGTAAGAAGATTAGAAAATGGATCTAAAAATACAGTAAGTAAATCCGAAACTAGCCTTTAATCTTTGTTACGTATCTCAGCAACCTATGTCCTAAATCTTATTTAGGTAGCTGCCCCAAAAACTGGCCTAGCGACAAAATGACCGTGTTACATCAATATCCTAACACGTAGGGCCAATTCGCCCTCAGTTGACTTACTCGCCTCATTTCCTTAAGGAAGGGAGGACGTCCGACTATTGTTCAGCTACCCTTCGTAGTACTCTGACGATTTGCTATAAGTCTTATTGATTGGCTTTTTTGTGAAGATTTTTTTTTGCTAGAGAATGGTGGATG
This sequence comes from Diarsia dahlii, assembly GCA_949775195.1. Classification (NCBI taxonomy): domain Eukaryota; kingdom Metazoa; phylum Arthropoda; class Insecta; order Lepidoptera; family Noctuidae; genus Diarsia; species Diarsia dahlii. The sequence continues at coordinate 2,955,437 of OX459210.1, read as the reverse complement.
GCATTGTCAAGAGATTTTTTTGTAGAGTGACTTTTTCTTTCCGTTTTTCTTGACTTCTAACAGGAGTAGTGCCTTAAGATAGACAATGGGTTTCAGTAGTTCAGTCCTATTAGATAGTGTGTAGTTTCCGTGTGTATGTCTTGTTCTTCTTATCGTGCGGTCAGTAAGGTCTAACAACCCTACACACCCTAGTTCGCCGCAAGGGCCTCTGACATGGTTTGACGACCGCCATTTGGCGGCCAGGACCACCGGCTTATACGTGCCTTCCGAAACACGGCACCATCTTATTATCAGACAATCAGGTGATTCTAGCCTGCAATGTCCTAATCAAACTGGAAACAACTTTACAAAGTACCTATGCTTCCCGTGGGAATCGAACCCACGACCACCGGGTCACAAGGCAAACGCCTAAACTACTCGACCACGGAGGCAGCGTGTGTGTACGAGCATATAATAATATGATAGTCTTTTTTAGGCACAAATCTTGGGCTTGTGGCTTCCACTCCTAGTCTTGTCTTGTCTTGTAATTCATAATGATCTTTGCGTTTGTTTTTTAGATGACAGCGTGGCTAAATAAGTGGTGGCGGCTCCGACTTACGAACAGTGAGTCGTGGGTTCGAACCCCGTCAGGCGCATTACTTTGTGTAATTTATTTCATCACCACTGCTCTCAAAACGGTGAAGGAAAACATCGTGAGGAAACCGGCATGTCTTAGAACCAAAAATTCGGAGACATGTGACATCTACCCATCCGCACTGGGCCCGCGTGGTAGATTATAGCCCATCCCTCTCCTAGAGAGGAGGCCTGAGTCCCTGCAGTGGGAACATTATAGGCTGATGATGATGATGATGATGTGGCTAAATAATAACAGCCGCATGAATCAAACCAGAAACCACGACCAGAATCGCCAGACTTAAGTGGCAATGGGCAGGGCACATTGCTCGCAGAACGGATGGCCGTTGGGGCCGAACAGTTCTGGAATGGTGACCGCGAACCGGAAGACGTTGCGTTGGAAGGCCTCCCACTAGGTGGACCGACGACCTGGTCAAGGTTGCGGGGACCCGCTGGATGAGAGACGCACGGGACCGGTCAATGTGGCGACGCCTGGGGGAGGCCTATGTCCAGCAGTGGACGTCTTTTGGCTGAAATGATGATGATGATGCATAAATCAATCTTCAAGTTTAGCCGCGCTTTGTTTTGGATGAGTGACCGCCCAGTACCGATATTCCTCCGTGCATCTGAAAACACGTTAAGCCTTTGGTCCCGGCTGTCACTTGTAGATCTTGATATTCGTTACAAGATAGCCAGTGGGCCCGAAAATCTAACAACCCGTCTTACTAAGGGTATTGTATTATCGTGTACTAACTGGGTTCTCGAGGTTTTGTTTGTTTATTTAGAATCATTCAGACCATTTTTTTTGCGTGTATAATATGTTTTCGAATCCCCACTGGAATAGCTTGGTGAAATTTAGGCGCCTTCCATCTCACAGCGAAGAGCTTTAAGTCCCAGCAGTGGGGACGGTATCAGGCTAATTATGCTAATATCTTTCCACGCTCGATTAACTTCAAACCAACCTCGAAAACAAATCGAATTTACACAAAAGATAAAAAAGACGACGCAGAAAAAACAAAAAAAAAACGATATTGTTACGACGGTCATCTAGAATCTTCGAGAAACCGCGCTAATAACTGTGTAGTACCTAGAAAATACGAGTTCATTCTTTTAGGTACCTATTTCCGTAGTAGGTATAGAACTTACATTGTATTCAAGGTCAGGCACCGGGAGTCGCCGGCAGTTGTCATTGTAATTTCGACCGTATGCCGACGACGTTAAGTAACTTCTTCCTTGTCGGTTCTTTTATCTTTAAGTTTATTTTTTTGTTAATGTTTTTTGTGGATGCTTTCTTGAATAATAGAGAATTATCTCGAATGTCTTTTGTTAGCTTGGGTATAAAAGGACCGATTGAGGACGAAGTGGGTCAGTCTACTTTTAAGCGAGACAACGAAAGGATCGAAGTGAAATCTAGTACGATAAAGCGTTCAGTAGTAGTGAAGTGATTGTGAATAAGTGTTTATTGAGTAATAAAGTTAATTCGTGTGTTTAGTTGGTAGTGATTTTATTTATCCCATACCCAGCTCGTAACAATTTGGTGTCAGAAGTGAGGGATAAATAATGCCGATTCTACCCAAGGACGACACGGATAGTATCCGTACGAGGAGTCAGCGACAGCAAGGAATGGACCAAAGGCGATTTGGGGACTCCCCGACACAGACACCGGGCGGTGTCCAGCCTACGTCAGAGCCAGTCGCTGGCCCATCTGGAGCTACTCCAGCATCAACGGCGCCTGACTTGTCTGCCTTAATGGCACTGCTGCAAGACCAGGCTCGACGTCAAGAGGAGCAGGCTCGCCAGTTGCAGGAGCAGTTGCAACGGGACAAGGAGGAGCAAGCTCGACGTCAAGAGGACCAGGCTCGCCAGTTGCAGGAGCAGCTGCAACGGGATAAGGAGGAGCAGGCGCGCCGTCAAGAGGAACAGGCCCGGCGCCAAGAGGAACAGATGCTCCTGATAAAGGATCTTCACGCATCAGTTGGGAAAGAGCTGAGCGTGATGAAGGAGCAGGTACAGCAGCACGACAACCGTATCGCAAAGGCCGAAATTCAGATCGCCGACGTGAAGAAGGCCTTGAGTGAAATTAAGGTTGGAGACGGGGCTGTGGCTTCAGTGATTGCTGCACCTTCAGTACGCGGGTTTAAAGTGCCGCCATTCGACGGAACATCTTCGTGGTCGGCCTATAAAATCCAATTTGAGGCCGTTATGAAGGCGAATGGGTGGACCAAAGGGCAAGCCATGACCGCGCTCACTTTGGGTCTCCGAGACCAGGCCCTTACCATTCTTGAGGCACTCGGCAAGGATGTGACCTACGAACAGCTGCTAGAGGCATTAGAGTCCAGATATGGCGACGCGCACCTAGAGCACGTTTTTCGTGCTAAACTAAGGGATCGCGTACAACGTAGTTCCGAGAACTTACAACAGTGGGCCCTGGAAGTTGAAAAGTTGGTTCGGAAGGCTTACCAGTCTGCCCCTGCACTTATTGATGGCAATCTGGAACAGGTGTTCATCGATGGAATACGCGACTTGGAGGTTAGAGCTGCTGTGAGACTTGGGCATCATGAGACGCTGAAAGATGCCTTGGCCCATGCCTTAGAAGTAGAGGCCGTACGCACCGGGTCAGGGAAGTTGTAGCGTCACCTGTACGCGACCGCCAGCAAGGATACAGCCCTAGGTGCTACACTTGTGGAGAAAGGGGTCATCTTCGATCAAGCTGTCCTAAGCGCAGCTCACCAAGAGAAGACCAACCTCAGCAGGGAAAGGTGGCTGAAGTGGCTGCCCAACCACAGCAGCAGGGAAACGAGTAAATGCCAGGACTGGGGGGCGGGTGCTGGCTGGTTTTGAAAGAGCCCCGAGGATCTCGATCTCACAAGTACATGACGGGAACAGCCTGACTATCAACGGCGAAGTCAACGGAACTCCATGCAAACTGACGTTGGATACTGGAGCTTCTCACACGGTCGTCAATTCTCACCTGGCGAATCGGTTTCTTGGGGGCTACTTCAATAACCGCGACCGTCTTCAATTATTAACAGCTACCGGTCAGCACATAACCGTACGAGGCAAGAAGGAGGTGGAGTTAAAATTGGGTGATAGAATTTACCGACACAATGTCATCGTGGCCGACATAGTCGACGATTGCATCTTGGGCTTGGACTTCATGCGGAAATATCGTTGTGAGATCGACATTGACCAAGGAGTGTTGAAATGTGGTTCAGAGGAAGTCTTCATGGAAGGTGCACCATCAGGGAAAGTGTACTGCCTGAAGGAAATTGTTCTTCCTCGCAGATCAGAAACGATCGTGCCAGTTAAGTTACCACAGAACTCTGGACACAAAGATCGAAGTGTTCTGATAGAAAGGGTGGACAATGAGTTGTCATGGAAGATGGCACGAACTCTGGTAAAGGCCAACAACATCTCAGCTGTACGAATCCTGAATCCAAGTGACAAGGAGCAAGTAATTAAGAAAGGCACCTTGATCGGCACTTGTGAGGAAGTAGCTTGGATGCGTCAATTGCAAGATCTACCTACCGGAAGCAAAATTAGTAGTGCCAAATTCGACGTGTCAACGCTTCTTGAAAACTGTCATTTAAGTGAAGGAGAAATGGACAAGGCTAAGAAGATGTTACTTCAGTACGCCGGTATTTTCTCTACGGGTGATGCTGACATAGGAAGAACTGGACTGGTTCAGCACAGAATTAATACAGGCAACGAGTTACCTATCCGTCAGCGACCAAGGAGACTGCCAGTTGCACGGGAAAAAGAAGTGGAAACCATGATTGAGGGTATGGTGAAGGATGGGGTTATAGAGCCTTCATCCAGTCCATGGTGTTCTCCTGTGGTCCTGGTAAAGAAAAAGGACGGCAGTATGCGCTTCTGTGTGGACTATCGACGACTGAACGACGTCACGAAAAAGGACAGCTATCCACTGCCTAGGATCGATGACACACTGGATACGCTGGCGGGAATGAAGTGGTTTACCACACTAGACCTGAAAAGTGGTTACTGGCAGGTGGAAATAGACCCCAAGGATAAGGAGAAGACTGCATTCTCAACAGGAAAAGGGTTGTGGCAGTTTAAAGTTATGCCTTTCGGTTTATGTAATGCTCCTGCAACGTTTGAAAGGCTGATGGAGCAAGTACTTGCCGGGTTGATTGGGGATGCATGTCTTGTCTATCTAGACGACATAATCATTGTGGGCCGTACGTTTGAAGATCACCTTAGAAACCTCAACCGAGTGCTGTCAAAGATCCAAACAGCAAACCTGAAGTTGAGTCCGAAAAAGTGCTCGTTTTTCAGAAAACAAGTGAACTTTTTAGGACACATAGTTTCGGGGGAAGGTGTTCAAACAGACCCAGAGAAAGTAGTCGCCGTCAAGGATTGGCCAGTTCCGAAAGACAAGACACAGGTCAGAGCATTTTTGGGTTTGTGCTCCTACTATCGCCGGTTTGTGAAGAATTTTGCCGACATTGCGAAACCTCTACACAGACTCACTGAGGAAAAGCGACAATTCTGTTGGGATGAGAACTGCGACGCCGCATTTCAGGAATTAAAGGGACGTCTGTGCAATACTCCTATTTTGGGATATCCTGACACTGAAAATGACTTTATAGTCGACACAGACGCAAGTAATACTGGGATTGGGGGCGTGTTATCTCAACGGAAAGGAGATCGGGAGGTTGTTCTAGCCTACTTCAGCAAGTCTTTATCTAAACCGGAAAGAAATTACTGCGTAACGAGACGAGAGCTGCTCGCCGTAGTGAAGACATTGCAGCACTTCAGTAAGTATTTGTTGGGACGGAAATTCCAGCTACGAACTGACCATGCTGCATTGAAGTGGCTATTACAGTTCAAGAATCCAGAGGGACAAGTGGCGAGATGGATTGAACTACTGCAAGAGTTTGACTTCGTAACTGAACATCGCAGTGGGAAAACTCACGGTAACGCAGATGCCTTGTCAAGAAGACCTTGTCCTGAAGACTGCAAGCACTGTGCCAGGCAAGAGACTAAGGAAGTAGTGCCCGTGAGGATGCTTAGAACGGATCTCAGCGATGAATGGAAGGAGACTCTACAACAGGCTCAACAAAATGACTCGGACATCAAGCCAATCTTCGACTGGATGAAAGCTGGTGCTCCGAAGCCCAAGTGGAGTGATGTGGCTGCGATGAGTTCCATCACGAAGAGTTATTGGGCACAATGGAACAGTTTAGAGATCCAGGATGGAGTCTTGTGCCGTAAATGGGAAAACGCTCGTGGGGACAGCTGTCATCTACAAATGGTTGTTCCTAAAGCTAAGGTACCGGATGTTTTACGGCTCTACCATGATGGATGCTCAGGAGGACATATGGGGGTGAAAAGGACTCTACTGAAGATCAGAGAGCGCTTTTACTGGATCCACTGTCGAGATGATGTGGAGGACTGGTGTCGCAAATGTACCAGCTGTGCGGCTGTGAAAGGACCCCACACACGAAGCAGAGGTGCCTTAAAAGTGTACAACGTGGGAGCCCCCTGGGAGCGGATAGCACTGGACGTTGCGGGACCATTTCCAGAAAGTGATAGCGGAAACAAGTACTTCATGGTTGTCATGGACTACTTCACAAAGTGGCCAGAAGTCTTCGCCATTCCTAACCAAGAAGCAACAACAGTCGCGGATAAATTGGTTCAGGAAGTCTTCTGTCGTTTTGGAGTACCCTTAGAAATTCACAGCGATCAAGGAAGGAATTTTGAATCGCAAGTTTTTCAGGAGACTTGTCGATTGATGGGTACACACAAAACCAGGACCACCTCTTACCACCCACAATCTGATGGAATGGTGGAACGATTCAACCAGACATTGGAGAGATATCTGGCTAAAGTCGTGGAAAGCAGGCAAAGGGATTGGGACAAGCACATACAGCCGTTTCTTCTGTCCTATCGGAGTGCAGTTCACGAAAGTACGACTGTAACTCCAGCCTTCGCGAACTTTGGAAGGGAATTACGGTTGCCTGCAGATTTAATAACTGGAACTCCCCCTGATGTCCCACGCAGTGTAACGGATTACGCGAATGACCTGCGTAACAAGTTAAATGATGTGTATGAGCATATCAGGCAATCCGGGCAACAGATGTCTGAGAAGATGAAGACTCGTTATGACCGGAAGGCAAACAGTCGTGGTTTCGACGAAAGTTCGCTGGTGTGGTTGCATAACCCAGTGCGGAGCAAGGGAAAGTCTCCGAAATTGCAAGCAAAATGGGATGGACCATACAGAGTTGTGACCAGGATCAACGATGTCACCTACCGAATACAGAAGGGTCCGCGAGGTGCGCCTAAGGTTGTGCATGTGGACCGACTGGCGCGATATTACGGGACTAATGATGCTCGGGACGAGCATGTCTAAGGAGGGGGCAGTGTTACGACGGTCATCTAGAATCTTCGAGAAACCGCGCTAATAACTGTGTAGTACCTAGAAAATACGAGTTCATTCTTTTAGGTACCTATTTCCGTAGTAGGTATAGAACTTACATTGTATTCAAGGTCAGGCACCGGGAGTCGCCGGCAGTTGTCATTGTAATTTCGACCGTATGCCGACGACGTTAAGTAACTTCTTCCTTGTCGGTTCTTTTATCTTTAAGTTTATTTTTTTGTTAATGTTTTTTGTGGATGCTTTCTTGAATAATAGAGAATTATCTCGAATGTCTTTTGTTAGCTTGGGTATAAAAGGACCGATTGAGGACGAAGTGGGTCAGTCTACTTTTAAGCGAGACAACGAAAGGATCGAAGTGAAATCTAGTACGATAAAGCGTTCAGTAGTAGTGAAGTGATTGTGAATAAGTGTTTATTGAGTAATAAAGTTAATTCGTGTGTTTAGTTGGTAGTGATTTTATTTATCCCATACCCAGCTCGTAACAATATCAAAACGGCTATTAAACAAAATTCTCAAGAAGCAATACATTGCGTTCTTATCCTTATTTGTGCCATAAATGATCGTAAGTTTGGAAGCAAGGGACTCGTTAGAGCAATTTGTTTAAACATGTTCCTTACAAGAGTTTGGGAACGGGGCCCAAAGGGGCTATTGGGGACATTAAAATTACTTATCTTTCAACAATGTCCTTTGGGCTTAGAGTCAAAGATCTTTATGGCTGGGTTCTAAGATTTGCTTGCTAAGTAGGTAATTAGTATTAGTGTGTGACACTTATGTAAGTTAAGCCTTTAAGATACGTATTTTTTGTTTTATAGCCCAAGATAAGTATAGCCTGTAAAGGCTCTTGAAAAACTTTGAGGTCTTTCTTTTTCAGTAACATTTAGGTAATTTCATAGTTAAACAATGAATTTCGTGAGCGCAGAGTTACGATGAATTTCTTAATGGGTAATCAGAAGACCCAAAGAAACACGATATAAAAGTAAAAAAATATGCAGCACCTTATGTCAATCCAATCAGCTATGAAGGCGTTCTAGAAACACAAAACGCTTTGGACCCCACAATCCAAGCCCTGTATACAAAAAAAACCCCTCGGCAATCGCTCTATGTAAAATACTGGTATTCAGCAGCATCCGGTTAGATTGGAAGCCGACCCCAATATAGTTAAAAAAAAGGCTGGGTAAATCATAATAATGAAGACCTACATAATACATAACATGATGTGTCTTGCGACAGTCAAGAAGTTAACTAATATCTCTACTCTGTATAATAGTTCTCCTCATAAACTTCAAACAAAATCAAACTAAACATTAGCAGTGCTCTCAAACCAGATCTCGTATGAATGGCAGCCGTGGTTTCAGGTTACACAAACTAGTGGAGCACATCTTTGACTTGGCAGCGATGAATGGACCGACAGTTGGCTGTGTATAATGTGCATTTTTACGTAAGCGTAGTATTTAATAAGTGGCTCCAGACAACCGTTTTTTTTAGGTATCCGTGACGGACCCCCTGAGGATCACTCGTGTGTATGTCTCTCTGTACGACCATCTCCCCCCTCCTTATCTCCAAAACTATAGAGCGTAAAAATTTGAAAAAAATACAGAAGTTAGTTCAACACTATATAGATTACAGAAAAACCTATAAGAAGTCTTTGGTGCTAAAATAAGATGGAAAATGTAGAAAAACTACTACAATAGTACGAAACCGTTTTTTTTTTGGGGGCGTGGGAAATTTTTCGAGATCGATTGACTGTTGCGCTGCGTGTCGCCGGTTAGCACGGAACATGTATTTGTATGGCCTACAGATATGACCGTCTTGCATTCAGCCGATCCTCGCAACCTTCACCAGGTCATCGGTCCACCTACTGGGAGGCCTTCCAACGCAACGTCTTCCGCGTCGCGGTCGCCACTCCAGCACTTCTCAGCCCCATTGGGCATCTGTTCTGCGAGCAATGTGCCCTGCCCATTGCCACTTAAGTTCGGCATTTTTTCGGACTACGTCGGTAACCCCTTGGCCTTGGGGGTGTGTAAATTTGCTTTTAGATGTATACCTAGATTAATTTGTAAGAAACTTTTACTTATGTTAATTGATTGCCATACTAACGAATTAGGTTAAGACCTGTAATGTTAGTTGTAAGTTGAATATAAATAAATAAATTTCTGATTCGATCACGCAAGGAAACTCTGAGCATAAAATAATAATAGCATAAATATGTCTTATATTTTGTTTATAAAATAATGTAATATTGACGTACCTAATTGCGTTTGTAACAGAACCGCGTACATCATAGGGCTCCGTAGACAGGGTTATTACTTATTAGATAACTGCCTCCGCCTAGACTGAGCTAAAACCTACCAAGTGCGATACAGACTAGTTGTTAATAGTCTACCTCGCACTTGGTAGGTTTTACCTAGTTAAGAGTTTCATATAATCAAAGTTAGTTCAGTAATAAAGAGAGTTTTAGTTCACCGGCCGTCCGAAACAATAAACTAGTAGTATTTCCGTTTAAGAGAGCACCTTTAAAAACACGCCCCGAATCGATTTTGGGGGAGCAGCAATTTAAAAACGCATAGATATAGGAGACACTTCTTCTGTGGGAAACGTTCTTAAGCTTTAAAAGAAAAATGTCTATATAAATTCCAACCGCTTTAACCATGCTCACAACAATGGAATAAGTAACTGATTGGCAGCACAAAATACATAATAGGATACAAAATAATTCAAACCTAACAACAAGGAAAAGTTATAATGCGCTCTTTTCTCTATAAACTTATTGAAAAAGTTGCTGCGCCCGACAGGATCCATAATTGTTTCTATATTTTTTTTAATTTATCACTTGCCAGTGTACATTATAGATTGGAACAAACAATTTGAATTGAAGTCAATAGTACAATACAACACAAAAAATACAGAACATGCAATATAATACAATATGGAATAATATGGAAGCTACGTCTTGTAAGCACCCTTAAAACAGTTGTGTAAATACAATACCTCTAAAATTTAATTTTAAGCTTAGTGAAAGATCTTTCACTGCCTTCCGGAACTATAAACGTAACATAACATCCAAAATTCCACGCATCCTCTACAACTGCACGCTAAAACAGCCTCTATCGTAAAATATCACCAAAATGGGTACACAATGGAACATTGATAAACCCGCACGGCCATACCTTGGAGGTAGGCCAAGAAAAGTTTAGGAATATGCGACGGCTGCCAACAAGCGCCTTCTACCAACAATTTTATGATACGCACGGTATAAGTAACTGCATGCCAGTTGGGAATGCATTAAAACAAAAGAATAATGCGATATGTATCGTGGGAAATGTACTGTATGAGGAGGGACGAATTGCATGTAAAGAAAAGAAAGAAAGAAAATAAAAAACACACATGTGACTAAAATAGTAATGATGATGATGAATATAAATGTTGATGAATGGGAGGGAAGTAGACTAAAGAAAATATGAGCAGATTGTGTGAAGAATAATATGATGGAAAAAGTAGTAAACGATAGCGTGACGACTCATCATCATCAGCCTATAATGTTTCCCACTACAGGGACTTAGGCCTCTCTGAGCTAGGAGAGGTGCGGTGCGGGAAGACATGCCGGTTTCCTCACGATGTTTTCCTTCATCGTTTTGAGAGCAGTGGTGATGAAATATATTACACAAAGTAATGAACCCACGAGCCACCACTACTGCTCTTTGCATCACTGCTCTGCGTGACGACTGACAGGAGACAATGAAATAAAAAAATTGTTGCGCCGACCTCAAATAACATGGAATAAGGGCAGAAAGACTGGCGGTAAGTCCTCTCTTTGAGGAGTGGTTACAGAGGAGTCACGGCGCCCTCACCTACCGTCTGACGCAGGTCCTCACCGGACATGGATGTTTCGGGAGGTACCTGTACCGAATCAGGCGGGAGGAAACGCCCGGATGCTTCCACTGCGAGGATCGACCGGAGGACACGGTGGAGCACACTGTGGAGGTGTACCCTGCTTGGGCAGAGCACCCGCCGTGTTCTCGTAGCGGCGATCGGCGGCGGCGACCTCTCGCGTCCGGCCCTGGTGCAAGCCATGGTCTGGGGTGAAGAGGAATGGGACGCCGTCGCCTCCTTCTGCGAAGCAGTGATGCTTGCGAAGGAGGTGGCGGAACGAGAGAGGGAGAGAACCTCTCAACGTCCCAGCCGCCGCGCGCTACGGGCGTAGGGGGCCACGTGATGACTTCCGGCCACCGTAGACGCGGGCCTGTGGACGGTGAGTAACGGGCTAGCTCGCCGACCGGCCGTCGTCATGACGGCAACAGACCGTGTCGGCGGCGCGTTCGTGTTCCACGCGCGCCTCAAAGAGATGTCAGCAACATGGAAGGGGCCCGCAAGGGCCGACGCCCGTCGGGGCTGTGGATTATCGAAAGGATAACGCGGCTCCGACACAAGGGCGTAGAAGGAAAATGGGTTTGGTTTTTAGTCAGTAGAAGTCTGACACTCCCCTTCGCTCTGCCCAAGAGCGGGGGGGGTTATTCGATGATTTACCACCCACCAAAAAAAAAAAAACGTGTGGCACTCGGAGACTGCCGCGGTAAATCTATTGCATAGCATTTTTTATCAACTTATGCAATAATAGGTATAAATAATTAGGTATTAATAGTGTAATTAGGTACACACCAAAATAATTATTCATTCAAAAAATTTGAACAAAAATAACGATATTAAGAGTTTGATCTTCGAATTTCGCGCGATGTACATTAAATAAATCAAAACTAACCTTCATAGACTAAGCCAGTAAGAAACTCTATGACAGAAAATTTAAAAGAAAAGGTATTGACAGCCTGACGTAAGTGTCATAACTAGTGGTGTGCAATTCTGCTATAAATCATTATCATGTTATAGACTATTGAATATATTTTTATAACATGTTATTTTATACGTTATCATAATAACGAGTTGTAACAAAACGCGGCAGTAATCTGAACGCGGAGACGTTATCGTTTTATTCGGCAACACGCTAAACGTGCGCAATGATTATTGATGCGCAGTTAATGTTATATTCTAGTGGACTGTAGGTATACGAACGATTATAATAATATCGTTATTATTAATATTAAAAACGAATATAAATGTATTATAATTATTGTTTTAAATTATCAATGAACTTTCCTTCATTCTGCGCAGTTTTAGGACTAATAATAAAAATAATAATAATCTGTGGCTCGAGTGTCAAAGTGACAAGTCAAATTTTTTTCTGTGTCCGATTTTAATATTAAAATTTAACAAATTTCCTCAATAAAACCGGCCCATCAATCCTGGAAACCACTCATCCATCAGCAAACAATGAGAAAGAAAAAAAAACCGTTTTACTGGACTGAAAATATACCGAAAATGAAACAGACACATAACAGAAAATAATGTCGAAATAAAGTCACCAATGCTGACCAGACGCCGAGCAAGACTGCAGCAGGCACACCCACCATCTCCGGGCTCGTCGCTCAGCTCCGCCTCGCAGCCGCCGGGACGCGCCACATCCGTGAGCGCCGTGTCACCGGTAGCTGCAGTTGCGTCGAGCTCGAGCGATGAGTTTTTCTCCCCGTCGTCGTCGATACCATCACCGCCGCCATCACCATCACCACCGCGGCGCGGACGACGAGGAAGAGGACGGCCACCAGCGGGCCTGGGACCTCGAGGCCAACCGGCCCCGAACAGGGTCCCCGCTGCCGGTGGAAATGTGTCGCGCATGAGATGGACTCAGTCCATAAATGAGAACGTCATGCGCGCATATTATGGGGCTACAGAGGGAGGAAACAACCTGACCGCGTACCGTGTTCGGATGCTCTCTCTGTTTCAGGTGCTTGAGCCAGTTGTCAACGTGTCGGCGCAACGATTGTCGGATCAGGTACGGGTCATCCAGCGTAATCGTATGTTGGATGACACTGTGCTTGGTCGCCTGCGAACTGAAATGCAGAGTAGCCATGTCATTGCTACACCGTCGCAGGCTGTGGTACCTCCACAGTCTACAACAACAACAACATCTAACCACGAAAACGACGTGAGTAATGACATGGTTACTGATGTAAGTACCCAGTGCAATGAGGAAATAAGGAGTACTTTGGAGGGTGCGGTTCGGGAATATCGCTTCATGAATCCCGAACTTAGACCGCGTTTACCTCGTTTGCCCATGCACAATAAAAATAGGGCGCTGGTGGCTGTTCTGGATTCGCAGTTGTCAAGCTATTTTGACAATTGCGAAAACCTTACTGATGCTCATTCAATCCTGTATTGCGCGGCTGTAACGGCATGTCGTGTAGCTCATGTCAAATTTCCAGATGACAGAGCTACACGACCGAAAGCAGCTGTACCAGCGTGGCAGTGCAGGATTGAACGACGCATTACTGGGGCCAGAGCATTCATCGGCAAACTCATCTGCTTCCAGGAGGGCAACAGTCGCCCTCGAGTGATGCGTTTTGTGAGGCGGGCATTTGCGGGGACTGATATCAGTCCTCAAGACTACATGTCCCGTATCACAGAACGCATCGACTTCTGGAAGCAGAAAGTGTATGCATGGGCAAGCCGTATCCGTAGGTATAAGCGAAGGGTGGAGCGATACACTCAGAATCGCACATTCCAAAGGGATGAAAGGTGGGTTTATAGGGCTTGGGAGCGACCGGACCAAGGTGTGGCTGACACGCTCCTGCCGGATGATGACGCCATGTGTTCGTTCTGGCGCAGCATCTGGTCGGTGCCTGTCAGCCATACTGAGGGTGAATGGACTCGAGATGTCGAACGAGCGTGCGATCCAGTATCAGAAATGGGGGCAATCACTTGATAGTGATTGCCCGACTGCACGAGCAACGTCTTGGGGGCTGATGCCCCCAAGACGTTGCTCGTGCAGTCCGTCCGTTGCCTAACTGGAAATCTCCAGGGCCGGACGGATTGCACAATTTCTGGATCAAGTGGATAACAAGGTCGCACGCTCGATTGGCGACCCTTTTCCAGTCAGCCCTAGAGTCAGGGTCGCTGCCCGAATTCCTGACTACAGGTATAACCCACCTGCTCTATAAATCAGGTAGTACCGCGAATCCCAAAAATTATAGACCGATTACTTGTCTTCCGACAGTCTATAAAGTTCTTACATCCATTTTGAGAACCAAAATTAACAAACACATTGATGACAATTCTATCATGTCTACTTCTCAAAATGGATGTAGGAACGGGTCCCGTGGTACGAAAGAGCTACTCCTTATTGATATGGCCATTAGCCAGCAGGTTCGCCGTTCCCGAAAGGATTTGTCGACATGCTGGATAGACTATAAGAAGGCCTATGACTCGGTGCCACATACATGGCTCATGAGGGTGCTAGAGTTGTATAAAATTGATACAACCCTGCGCACCTTCCTGATGTCGTGTATGGGGCAATGGAGGACAGTTCTTCGCTATCCAGGGTGTCGACGAATCCAGAGGAATAGCGAGCCGATAAGGATAGAGCGAGGTATATTTCAGGGTGACAGTTTGAGTCCTCTTTGGTTCTGCTTAGCCTTGAATCCTCTTAGCACGCTGCTGGAGGATTCAGGTGTAGGCTATCGGTTGAAGAGAGATGGTCAGGTTATATCTCACCTCCTTTACATGGATGACCTCAAACTTTTTGCCCCCAACGATTTGCAACTGATGGAGCTACTGAAGGTTACTGAAGCTTTCAGTAGCGCCATCAGGATGGAATTCGGGGTGGAGAAGTGTGCGGTCATGCATGTAAAACGAGGGGGGATTGTGGAATCCGTGGGAACCCAGCTCACGGATTCCATAAATCTTAGATCCCTCTCAGCAACCGAAACCTATAAGTATTTGGGTATGTCGGAAGCGCTGGGCATCAACGTTACCGACATGAAGCAATCGTTGAGGGAGCGCTTCTTTGGCCGCCTGAGAAAGGTATTTAATAGTCTTTTATCAGGCGGAAATAAGGTGCGTGCCTTCAACGGTTGGGTCATGCCGGTTTTGATGTACTCTTTCGGCATACTCAAATGGACTCAAACAGAGCTAGACGCCCTGGATAGGCGGGTTCGTTCATTGTTGACGACATATCGAATGCATCACCCACGTTCTTCGGTTATGAGGCTGTATATCCCGCGGAAGTGTGGGGCTCGAGGCTTTTTAAATGCTAAGACTCTCCACAATCGTGAGATATGCAGTCTCAGGGAATATTTCCTGGAAGCCGACGTGGGGATGCATCGAGATGTTGTCGCGGTGGACACGGGCCTCACCCCGCTCTCCTTGGCTAAAGAGAACTGGCGCAAACCTGTAGTGCTTGACACTAACGACCGCATAGAGGTATGGCAGAGCAAGGAGCTCCACGGACGCTTTTTCCGGGCCCTGCACGGGCCCGATGTAGACTTCTTGGCGTCCGTAGCCTGGCTACGTTCCGGGGAACTCTTCGGAGAAACCGAAGGTTTTGTCTGTGCAATTATGGACGAAGTTATGATGACGAATAACTACCGGAGATTTATTGTGAAGGACGGTACGGTTGACATATGTCGGGCATGCCACCGTCCGGGCGAATCAATCCGTCACATTATCTCCGGGTGTTCTCGTCTGGCTAACGGAGAATACTTGCATAGACTTGTGTCTATGCAAGTATTCTCCTTGTAGCCAGGATTATCCATCAGCAACTTGCTCTGAAATACAACCTTGTGGAATCGGAGGTGCCGTACTACAGGTATGTGCCCGACCCAGTTCTCGAAAATGGCAGTATCACATTGTACTGGGATCAATCCATCATCACTGACAGGACTATTGTAGCCAATAAGCCTGATATAGTGGTGGTGGATCGATCAGAGCGGCGCGCAATGATTGTTGACATAACGGTTCCGCATGACGGGAACCTCGTGAAAGCTGAGAAAGATAAACAAATCAAGTATCTTGACTTAGCTCGCGAGGTTGTCGACATGTGGGATGTGAACTCAGCAATCATTGTGCCGATAGTCGTTACAGCCAATGGCTTAATTGCCAAGAGCCTCGAACAACATCTAAGGAGGCTCTCGTTAGGCAGCTGGATCAAGGGCTTGATACAGAGAGCGGTACTCCTGGATACGGCTCGTATTGTTAGGAGGTTCCTTTCTCTGGAGCCCTGACCGCCGGTAGCTTGGACCCTGTTCCCGATACCGGTGGGCTACAATTTTTTATATTTTTAAATGTTTTTTTTTTAATGTTTTTTATGAGAAATATTTAAAAATGTAATAAGTTTGTGTAAAGCTAAATAAAGGAAATAATAATAATAATATTCCACAACTATCACACAACGCCATCTAGTCCCAAGCTAAGCAGAGCTTGTGTTATGGGTACTAGACAACTGATAAACATACTTATATATTTCTAAATACATACATATTATAGATAAATTACACCCAGACACAGAACAAATGATCGTGCTCATCACACAAACATTTGTCCTGGGTGGGAATCGAACCCACGACCTCCGGCATAGCAGTTAGGGTCACTAACCACTAGACCAACAGGCCAGTCAATAATAAAATATTATTAAATGTTATGATTAAGTAAAGTTGCATCAGTGTATGTTATTTCGTGTTATGTGAATCTCACTTACATATCACGGGGGTGGCAGAGGGGGGTCAAAATGTTGGTCCTTTTTTGCCTAGGACGCTCCGTTTTCGAGATATTTCAATTTCATTTTTTTTTTAACAGAAACTTTGAACGCCCATAACTCGGAAACGGTGCATCGTAGGACCGCCGCCACCGCTTGCTACGTTATTCGTTGAGCGTGTTGTTGAGTTAGACATTATAATGATAACACGTAGTAGAAATGAGCGCCGCGCCGGCGCGCCGCCGCCGCCGTGATTCCCCCCGCGCCGCCGCCGCCGATCCTAGGCGCCGGCGCGTCGAGCAAGCCCGAGCGGCGGCATTCGGGCATTCAGTTTAAGGTTGATGTTCCAGGGTAGCCCGCGAAATTCAAATTTTCTTACGTTTTTAGCGATTTGCAGGCCAGTGCTAGGTTGTATGTTAGTGAAAATATGATTTGCGGCTGTAAGACGTATGCAGTTACAGAATTATAATCATCAAAATCATCATTACAACCCTCCAAGTTCATGTAACTCTCAAGAATGACCTTTTGATGAAATACTCATTCTTGACAGTTACATGAACTTGGAGGGTTGTAATGATGATTAATGTAATTATTTTATATTAATAACGTAATTAAAGCGTGGTTTAAGTTCCTAATTTACTATTGACTAACAGCCAAGTTGCGGAATATGAGACTGTTTTAATTTTATTTTTGTTTTCTCTTTTTAAAATTATGTTGTCAATTCATTTGTCACGTCAAAAATTATACTAAATCTTAATTGTACGTAAATAATTGTTTTATTTCAATTAAGGTAGTTAAATGAAGGTCACGCCGCCGACGCCGCCGCCGCCGACTTAAAAAAATCGGCGCGCCGCCGCCAGAAGATTGGCCATCGGCGCTCATATCTAACACGTAGGCAGCGTCGTTATAACAAACGTTATTCGTTATGAATCAATAACTTGTTATGTTTTGGTGTTATTCGTTATATTAACCACCACTAGTCATAACATTGAAAAATATGAAGATTATTTAAAACCAATAAAACTTATGATATGCGTACTAATAATAAAATGAATGTATATAGAGTACTCACTCATTTTATTTCACTATTTTTTCGTGACTTTCTTCATTAATAAATGCACTTTGTTTATTCATATTGAAAACACTTTGTACACAAATTATACGAGTAAGAATATTTTAGAAGGAGAAAGCAGAGAGACAAACAATTATTTAATTTGACAACCTCAGTTGACAACCTTGTTATTTTCCGTAACCATAGCAACCTGGTTGAATCTTGAATCCTGAATATTTTTGTTAGGAAATCTCTGGATTCGCTCTCCACGCTCAACTCAACTCAAGGCCCGCGATAGAATCTATGCAATAGATTAAAAAAAAAAAAAAAGGGCAGAAAGACAACTACTGCGATATGAATCTCCTGAAGTATGGAGGAGCTGGTGCCTAAATAATACCGGCCACTGGGCTCAATCTTCACGTTAAGCCGTTGGTCCTGTCTGTTAGATCTTTCGGTCGTTACAGTTAGTCAGTGGCATGAAAGTTTAAAAACCAGTCTTACCAAAAGGTATCGTGTGGAGGTTAGATAAGCAGTCACTTCATGTAAAATATTGGTAATCAACTGAGTGAGACTGAGGGCCGACCCCAACGTAGTTGCGAAAAGCATAGGCAGATATAGCCTAAATAAATATCTAATATATTTAGGCTGTGGGTAAACCTAAGTTCAAATTGAGTTCAGAAATACTACCGCTGTATAAAAACTTTAGGGTCCAGACAAAGTGATATTTAATCCTCGAATATAATGGTGAATAAAGTCAAAAAAAGGGTAGAAGGACTAACAATATAAGCTACTGAAAGGTATCAGGACATCACGCTTTTAATCTTTAAATTTTTGACTGGCCTGTTGGTCTAGTGGTTAGTGACCCTAACTGCTATGCCGGAGGTCGTGGGTTCGATTCCCACCCAGGACAAATGTTTGTGTGATGAGCACGACCATTTGTTCTGTGTCTGGGTGTAATTTATCTATAATATGTATGTATTTAGAAATATATAAGTATGTTTATCAGTTGTCTAGTACCCATAACACAAGCTCTGCTTAGCTTGGGACTAGATGACGTTGTGTGATAGTTGTGGAATATTATTATTATTATTATTATTATAATCCCCGAAGGGTAAGGCAGAGATGTACCCATTAGTACACCTACTATGCGCCAGTTTACCATAGGGCTGCTGGTGACAAAATACCTGATTGAAATACTTAAAATAGCACTTTGTCTCACCTTACTGTAAGATAAACCCGTAGAAATAAGAAACTTAGAACTACACCCTCGAGGAAACCTGAATTAAAACTGCTTCATTGTCCTCTACGTAGCTGAAATAACTTTAATATGTACTTGCCTCCCTTTTCCGGTATTAAAATGACATTGCAAACAGACACTGGTACCAAAAAAACTCTTTCAAATAAAATACAATCTCATTTCAATTCTGCATTTCGTATTTAGAACACAATTCGCTCCATTTTTTTCCTCAATACACAAAAACAAAGTTGGCTAACAAAAAAAGGTTGTATTATTTAAAAAAAGACGGTGTATTCTTCAAAAGATTCTCGAACCTTCGTTTGCAGAAACGTGAACTAGACTAGGGATGTTACGTGAGCACCATCGCAGTGCCTCTTTTGTGTTAGGGGCCTATTCACTGCAAACTTGTGTTTTTACAGAACGTCTAGGTAGGGAGATGTATGTTTACAGGTTACAGGCAGTCTAATACAGGTATCGTTAGTCGTGGACTGAACTTTAGTCAGACTTGACACGCCTACATTTGACTTAATGACAGCTACAGTTTGTTTATAATTTAATATAAACACCTACTTTTCAATATAGAATGACATTATAGACATCCTTAACATTGATTTAAGCAGAATGCAGCAAGGATGGCTGGTGTAGGAGGCAATTTACTTATACGGAGGAAGTACCTTTTTCGAAGATCCGCCAATTCTAGGAATTTCTGGGATTAATTTTGTGGGCGATGTTTCCCTGTTATCAATTCAACGACAGGCAACACAAGTTCAAAACCGGACTTGAGTCGGCACTACAGGGGGCTGCAGGTGGCGGGGCTGGGCTGCAGGTTGTTCGAAAGAGATACCGCAGCCTCGACACAAAGGTCTCAGAAGGAACATGGGTGGTTTTTAGTCAGTAGAAGTCTGACACTCCCTACCGCTCGGCCCCAAGCGGGAGGAGTCATTTGATAATTTACAACAGCGCAAAAAAAAAATGTCAGCACTATAAATATGGGTGTAAAGGTCGAGACATGTTTAAAGACTGTCAAAATGAAAAGAATAGGGTCCTGGTTCTTGATAGTGTTGACATAGCTTGTAGGCGTTTTGCAGAGAAAGCTTGTGGAAGTCAATTTTAGACTGTATTTCGTTACTCCGAAGTTCGAAATACCGAAGTACGGTATACAGAAAGTTCGTGAGTCCGAATTACGTTAGTCAGAATGTACGTTACTCCGATGTACGTTACTCCGAAAGTTTGCTACTTCGAAGTACTGTACTCAGAATGTACATTATCGCGAAGTACGGAACTCCGAAAGTTTGCTATGACCAATTACTCAATAATAATTGAGAATATTCCTCATTAGAGAGTATTTCGAATTAGTCAAGTATAAATGATGATTATTGTGCAAATAAGTTTTACAAGTCAGTAATTTTCAATTATTATTGAGTAATTGGTCATAGCAAACTTTCGGAGTTCCGTACTTCGCGATAGTGTACATTCTGAATACAGTACTTCGTAGTAGCAAACTTTCGAAGTAACGTACATCGGAGTGACGAACATTCTGAGTACAGTACTTCGAAGTAGCAAACTTTCGGTGTAACGTACATCGGAGTAACGAACATTCTGAATACCGTACTTCGTCATAGCGTACATTCTGACTAACGTAATTCGGACTCACGAACTTTCTGTATACCGTACTTCGGTATTTCGAACTTCGGAGTAACGAAATACAGTCGTGGCTTCGCATGGAGTTCGATAATTGTACCATGTACGAGTGGGATTTAAATATTTCATCATCATCATCATCATTTCAGCCAAAAGACGTCCACTGCTGGACATATACCTCCCCCAGGCGTCGCCACATTGACCGGTCCCGTGCGTCTCTCATCCAGCGGGTTCCTGCAACCCTGACCAGGTCATCGGTCCACCTAGTGGGAGGCCTTCCAACGCAACGTCTTCCGGTTCGCGGTCGCCATTCCACTGAAGTCATCGAGCATTGCACTGAGGTCTTCCATGGTCTCAGCCATGACCACTATATCGTCGGCAAACCGAAGGTGAGTGATGTAATACTCGCCGTTGACGTTGATGCCAAGTCCTCTCCAATCCAGAACCTTGAAGATATCCTCCAATGCAGCGGTAAACAGTTTCGGAGATATGTACAGTCTCACAACGCGCTGCAGAAGGATAGGTTCCGAGGTCTGGTCCTGAAGTCGGACTGACATGGTGGCGTTTTTGTACAAACACTTCAACACCTCGATGTACCGGTAGTCGATTTGGCACCGTTGGAGGAACTGCAGCACAGCCCAAGTCTCGATCGAATCGAAGGCTTTCTCGTAGTCCACAAACGCTAAACAGAGAGGCAGGTTATACTCTTCGGTCTTCTGTATAACCTGCCGCAGCGTATGTATGTGGTCTACGGTACTGAAGCCTTTTCGGAATCCGGCTTGTTCGGGAGGCTGGAAATCGTCAAACCTGCGTGCGAGACGATTCGTGATGACTCTTGAAAACAACTTGTAGACATGGCTTAGAAGTGAGATGGGCCTATAGTTCTTCAACCGGGCATTGTCACCCTTTTTGAAGAAGAGCACCACCACACCCCTGCACCAAGCCTGTGGCGTTTTCCCCTCGAGTATGACGGAATCAAACAGCTTCTGTAGGGCCTTAAGGACCGGTTTGCCACCCGCCTTCAGAAGTTCGGCCGTAATTCCGTCATCACCCGGCGCCTTGTTGTTTTTAAGCTGTTTCAGAGCCATCCTATTCTCGTACAGGCTGACGTCCGGGATGTCTTCGGTATAGTGTCGGGTCAATCTAGCTCTGGGGTCTTTCGCTAGATTTTCGACGGGTTGACTAGTTGACGTGTACAGCTGCCCATAAAAACTCTCGATCTCTCTCAGAAGCTCCGGTTTGGCGGACACGATCCTGCCATCGTCGGTCTTCAGTTTCGTGAGCTGGCTCTGCCCAATAGCCAGATCTCTTGCAAATACCTTGGAGCCTTTGTTGCGTTCAATCGCGTCTTTAATACGCTCGGTATTAAAGCGGCGGAGGTCGCTCTTCAAGGATTTGGAGATCTGTCTATTGAGCTGCCGGTATTGCCGAGCTTCGTCTGAAGAAATATTTCATGTGTAAGTTAATACTTATGTGTGTACTTGCACCTTTCCTGCCCTGTCTCACTGCTGACCTAAGGCCCCAATTGATTCCAAGGGCTCTTTTCCTGGGCCACCTTGAATCAGCCCCTGTAGTGTGCGTCCAGATCGACACGCCACCTCTTTCTGAGCCGGCCTCAGCGGCGCCGTCCGTCTTCCGGCAACCAACTGTGGAGGCCTTTGCCCAGCGGTCATCGTGCATGCGGCAGAAGTGACCCGCCCAATCCCATTTTGGCCTAGCAGTCTTCATGCCAACGTCCACTATACCCGTTTTGGAGCACAGCGTAGTGTTGCGAATCCGGATTCGAAAAGCCGGTGTCAAAAGACAAGACCGGTCTTGTCTTTTGACACCAAAAATGCTGCGCCAGATTTACTTGAATCAAATGTTAACACAATTTGTTTATCGCCTCGTAACGAAAGAAAGAAAGTCTTTTACATACGTTAAAAAAAGAAACTCCACAATTCTCGCAGTCATCTCTCTTACTGATAACGTTTCCGCGACACAGTCGTACTCAGGCTCTGTTCTATAATAGGTATCAGCTGTGTAAAACAATGGCGCTGATACACTATCTCCTTCTTGACGGGAACATCAGTATTCTCTATGTGTCTTGGCTGTTATCAAATAGTGTTTATTGATGCCTATGTTACTAACAAAGCGTATAAATCAGTCAGTCTATGGAATAGCCTAGTTTATACAATATCTATATAGTCTATACAATGGCGAGCTCGTCCAGGCTGGGCGTTAAATATTTTATCAATCGTGTATATACCCTTCTCAGTCATATGTATACAATGTCTAGGTATTTTTTAGAATACCTTGAGGAGATTAGGTAAAGTATAAAATATATGAACTATCTAAATAAAAATAAAATTACTATGGCTTAACAGTAAGGGGCGAGCCTATTACCAGCTATTATCCACAAAACCAGACTCCGTGGCTTCTACTGATGCTTGTCCGACCCGAGAATCGAACCCAGGCCTCGCGATTGCGACAACTAGACCAATGACAAAGTCAATTAAATAATCGAAAATGGCGAACCAACCACATTATACCAGCTTAAGTAAACTCAACTTTAAAGCATTTATATACTAGGTTTTTTTGAGAATTGGCCATTCTGAGAATTAGGCTTTTTGAGAACTTGTCATAATGCGACTCTGTTACCATTTTGAGAACTAGGCATTTTGCGATTAAACCATTTATTTGGTTTAATTAGACCATCACAGGCACTTTTGAATATCAGGACATTGCAGGCTTGAATCACCTGATTGTCTGATAAAAAGATGGTTCCGTGCTTCGGAAGGCACGTATAAGCCGCGGTTGAGGCCGTCAAAATGGCGGTCGTCAAACCACGTCAGGGGCCCTTGCGGCGGTTTAGAAACTCTGACACTAGGGTGTGTAGGGTCGTTAGACCTTACTGCCCACACGATAAGAAGAGTAGGAGAAGGAACATGGGTGGTTTTAAGTCAGTAGAAGTCTGACACACCTTACCGATCTGCCCCGAGTGGGAGGAGTCAATTGATGATTTCAGACGATAAAAGAAAAGTCATAAGTTATCTTCTGAAAGTACTCTAATAGCCCATTTCACAACGTAGATGTAAATGGAGAAGAATGGGCAAATACCCAGTCATCCAACTCAGCATCCAATGTTATTGGATCCTCCTCTAATCTATCAATTACTTTGTTAATTGACATCTGCCAGGCGAAACCTACCGAATACAAACATATCGAGTTCCGATCGATAACATTCACTTATTTATGTACATCCCTATTATCGGTAATAAGGTTGTAAACTTGAGGAGGCGTAAGTTATGGGGATGTATAATTGATAAGCTTATGAGTCTGTATTTCTTGGAGGGATAAGCAGAATAATGTAGTTGACTGACTAAAGAAAATATGATTCTGTTTAGTCCGTCTGTTAGATTATCGAAAAATATTGGACACGTGTTTTTTTTTAATCAAATATTAATAAAAAATTACGAAAATAAAACGTGTAAGTAAAAAAGTACTAACCTTGTCACACGATTTGACACGACTTTTCGAAGCACTGTATCGTCTTCATCTTTAGTTTACGTGAAAAAAGAAAAAATATGTGTCCATTATTTTTTGGAAATCTTACATGGAGTAACTGTCTATCTGAAATTCTGAAGTCTAACTTGTTGTCAGATTTTCGGGCCACTGGCTACCAGTAACGACTTTCAAAGATATTTTTTTTGCAAAAGTTTTTATGTTAACCTTTTCCAAGTCTAAGTGGTGTGTCACGTGTGGTCTCACACAAATCCTTGTTAAGTATTAATTTTAGAGCTTCTTCAACCAAACAAAAAAAAACCACTTGAATCAGACCAGTAATCACGGAAAAATCAGTGAACATACACAAATAAAACCTACTGGTGAAATACATAACGTCCGTTTCTTTTTAGTAATCGGTTTAAAACAGTCATAAAGCCAGATGTATTGACAACCTCCTCCTTTTGAAATCAGTACAAAATACCTTGAAATTCGCCATAGATGAAAGGCGAAACTCCTTAATAATTTATCGGAAATCGGAATTTTACATAATCCCAGAGCTTTCCTGTTCAAAACAACTTCGAAACGAGTACAAAAAGCCTCGTTTCTGAAAACACTAAATTACGCTTTCCAATAATATATTCTGATAAACGTCTTAGCGACGCTGAGTGATACTTCAGACGGTCCATTTATCAATAAAAAAGAGGCCAAGTGCGAGTTGGAGTCGCGCACCGAGGGTTCCGGATAACGTCACTTCCTTCTGTGAAGCAGTGATGCTAGCAAAGGAGGTGGCGGAACGTGAGAGGTAGACAATCTCTCGTCCCAACCACCGCGGGAGACGCTCTGATCACGTGATGGCTTCTGGCCTAGTCTTCAATGGGCTAGCTCACTGTCCGTCCATACTATGACGATTAAAGGCCTTGTCGACGGCGCGTTCGTGTTTCAGGCGCGCCTCAAAGAGTTGTCAGCAACATTGCAGGGGCCCGCAAGGGCAGCGGGTTGTCCGAAAGAGATACCGCGGCCTCGACACAAAGGGCTGAGAAGGAACATGGGTGGTTTTTTGTCAGTATAGGTAAGTCTGACACTCCCTGCCGCTCCGCCCAAAGTGGGAGGAGTCATTTGATGATTTCCCTACATCAAAAAAAAAAGGATCCGTATAAACGTAGGTATTAACATACTTCACCTATCATTACATATTTATTACATTACATATTTCATGTTTTCGCATTTTTCGTTTACATGTGCTACATACAAAAAACAATTTTGTGATTCAGTCACAAAATTGTATGATTCTAGGTCAACGGGAAGTTATCCATTTTGATTCCCTTGACAGTGTTGAAATATAGGTTTGTTGCGAAATAAACGGCCGTATCTTTTATTTACGTTTACTTAAAAGTTTGATTTTTTGACATTTTTATGTTTTAATTTCAACTCAATACCTTTACGAGGTTACGAAATATTATAAGGTGTTGACAGGCGGACAGACAACAAAGTGATACTATAAGGGTTCCGAGTTTTCCTTTTGAGATGCGGAACCCTAAAAGTTTTAGTCAAACTTAAAGGAAAGGCCCTTTAACATGATAAGCGCTGACTGGTCTATAATGGCCTTTTTGTGGGTGACCGCTACGATTAAATCGCGCACTTTTCAGCACAAATTGTGTTTGGTTCTGTTGTATGGGTAGATTTTTCTGGCTAAATGTGTATTGGTCGGTTTTCGGCACGTGGACTTTTTTTACTTTACTAGATTAAAATAAAATAGAGAAAAGAAAGAAAATGCATTTATTTGGCACATGCCGCAAGTACAAACAATGTAAAACAAAAAAATAAAATAAAGAAAAAGGATTTAAAACTAAACAAATCGTGCCACTGTGTGCCTCACGGCTGCGCCAAAGAGGTCCAGTTCAGCAAAATGCCGGGCAACTAGTGCCCGACGCTGGTTTTCAACTAAACCTAAATTAGAGTGGTTACGGATGTGAAACAGTATAAATACTCGTGTAATCGAACGGTTTTTTATTTTCTCAAGCCCACATCCCGTTTTAAAGCATAAACATATAAATTAAATATCATTAAAAAAAAAATTATACAACTTTATTTGTATCATATTAACTTGTATTTGCAAAGAAAAGAACACTTATTTTCTCAGTAATGATATTTTCTTTTGCAAAGTTACATAAATGACCTGGCGAAGTATTGTAAAAATAACATGTAATCCCTAACGGCCTTATTAATAAAAAAAGGTAAAACCTGGTTTAACTTACGCTTGGTTTATCTCGCATGCTGTCTCACTTCAAAAATATTCAAAAGAAAGTGACGGCATGCGAGATAAACCAAGCGTAAGTTAAGCCAGGTTTAACTTTTTTTTATTAATAAGGGGGTAAAGGTTTAAGCAGATTGCCATCAACAGAGGACTGTGTTTGCTACTTAGAAATTCCGGATGGAAATCTCAATAACAATATCCCGTCCTGAGAATCGAACCTAAAGACCCCATAATCAGCAGTCGCGCTTGCGACCACTGGCATCAATCAATGCATTATAAATTTACCTTAATTAAAATTATAGGATGTTGTATTTGTATATTTAAAAATATTTTATATTATGTTATCTTTGTTTTGTTTCTCTCTGTTTATGTTGAAAATGTCGTGTTTGTTTATTTTCTAGTGTTTGTTTGTTTATTTTCTAAAATGCAAAATTTATTTTATGCTGAGTATGTTAAACTAAGAAATACACTTAATAATAATAATAATAATATTCCACAACTATCACACAACGCCATCTAGTCCCAAGCTAAGCAGAGCTTGTGTTATGGGTACTAGACAACTGATAAACATACTTACATATTTCTAAATACATACATATTATAGATAAATTACACCCAGACACAGAACAAATGATCGTGCTCATCACACAAACATTTGTCCTGGGTGGGAATCGAACCCACGACCTCCGGCATAGCAGTTAGGGTCACTAACCACTAGACCAACAGGCCAGTCAAACTTAGTTATACCTAATTTATTGCTTGTTTCACAGTTACTGTGTTCTGATGTTCTGAACCAAGCATCATAATCATTAATGTTTGCATGCCAACTCTATGGCGAAATGTGTCATTGCACTACATAATTATAATTTTACCATCTTGTATACCACATTTGTTGCAAATAAATAATTTTGACTTTGACTTTGACTTTAAATCAATTTGCGTTCTACAGGCAGAAGAAGAATAATTAATAATAGGTAGTTCTTTTAATTACTCCATAACATCACGCCTAAAAAACTCTTCGGGGATTACAGGCAGACCTAACAAACCCATATTTGGCCAGTTAATATTAAGTCCCATATAATAAGGGGCGAGCCTATTGCCTCTCAACCGGGCAAAAATCCAGACTCCATAACTGCTAATAAGAAATTCCAATTGGTACTTATAAATTTTAATTACTTCCTACTTACTAAATGCGAACGAAATTAAACCAAACATCAATCGCCATCCTAACCCTATTTGATCTCCCCCATACGACAAGCTATTTCAAGTTAATTACCAGCATACATGATGTCATAGGTAGTTACCCTTTGTTCATAAATCTCTGAGGTTAAATCAAAGACAAAATAGGGGCAGTAAACCCATTTGCTGTAACAAGTGAAAATATGAAACGAGCAGTTAAGTGGAAGTCATGGTGCGATAAGGATGTTTCCTGACTAAAAAAATATGTTTTTGTTTAGTTTGTCTATTAGATTATCGAAAAATATTGGATACGTGTTTTTTGTTTTATGAAATTAATCAAAATTGACGAAAATAAAACGTGTAAAAGATCATGATCATGGGGGCTTGTGACGTCACTTTCTAGGTAAATAATTACTAACCTTGTGACGTCACACGTCTTGACACGACTTTTCAAAGCACTGTATCTTGATCAGTCTTGATCTTTTGTTTACGTGAAAAAAGAAAAATTGTGTCAATATTTTTGGAAGTCCATCTGACGGACTAATTGGATTTTTTGATATACCATCACGCATGTAATCCCCAAAGGGTTAGGCAAAGATGTACCCATTATTAAACCCATAATCCGCTAGTTATGTTTTAAGTTCTACTGAACTTTGGAGCGAGGCTATTGTCATCAACCTGGCTGAAAAATACCTAATGTAATATCTAACAATATTATATACCATTAGGTATTTTCCCGACCCGGGAATCGAACCCGACCTCATGCTCAGCAGTCGCTCACATACTACACGTACACACACTCACTTGTCGTTTATCCCAGTTCGATTGCCTCTGAAATTCGGGCAAAATAGTTCGGTTTAATAGTTCGATGTCATTAAAACTACTCGTATTGTAATTAATGCAGAGGGTGCACGAATTCTAGGAAAGTCTTAGGACACCGAGAATTAGGTTCCAAGGAGCGATCACTATATAGACCATTGAGGCAGTCTCTCTGCGAGTTTCTATGTTTGAGAACGTTTTCGCTCAGAGCTAAGTACGGTTTCCAGCGCGAAAGAGTAATGAGCCAGAAATGGCTAAGCAAAGCGGACTTCGTTTTTAAGAAATAGTTTTGCGTTTCCACCAAAAAAGAGTTTAGTCGTCTGATTATAAACGTAAAAGAGAAATGCAACAGGAAGAGTAGAGCGAGCTCATTTTTACTCTGCTCCGCTGAGTCATTTCCGCTCTACTCTTTGTTGGTGAAAACACGTGTAAGCAGTTTTCTCTTGCGAGGTAAAAGAATATATAACTCCTGTAAACCCAAATCAACAGTGGCGACCACAAAAAAAAACACCGAGACAATGAAGCCCAATCAAGTCCCAGAGAAACGATTTAACTGTTTTGGATCCCGCAACAAAATAATCAGAAAAGAATAGCGGATTAAACATAATTTCCACTAATTTCGAAATAAAAGAAGTCATGAATGTCCGCTCCGCTTGCGGTAGAAACCGGGTTTAAGACGTACCTTCTGTACCCATTCATCTTGCGGTTCCATAGGTACCCCCGTGTCAATAAAGCGCTCAATTCTCCATTATTTGACAAGACACCGCACTTGTTTGGCATACATCTTCAAACATGACTGTTTGACGAGAAACCCACTTTTACAACGTAAAATATAAGGTGTGTGAAATGTGTTTCGTGTTTGAGTTTCTGAGTAATATCCTGCCATTTTATTCTGTCGCCGGGAATTCTGCGTAAGTCGGAAATGATACGTACTTTTGAGATGTTGCTGAATACAACGGATGGAAAATTGTTGAGTTTTGTCTTGAAGGTGGGCGGTAATAGTCACGACACGTCATCATCATCATCATTTCAACCAAAATACGCATAAGTGACACCTTATAGACACTTTCCTTAAAAACATCATACTAATTATTTCTACAATGCGTTTATAAACAATAAAAAACAAAATAATGCGGTTAATCTTAATGAGGCAAGATAATGCTATTGATGCTCCCTCTCAAAGAGAGGAGGCCTGTGTCCCAGCAGTGGAAACACTAATAGGCTGATAATGATGATTGATGCTTGTGCTATCGAGTTACGTTACTCGCTATCCCATTCTAGACTTGTCAATGTTAAAGTAGCCTCCTCCGATTTTTAACATGTTTTTATCTATCAAGCTGTTTTGTTTTCCAATCTTTTTGGCTGTTACCTTAGGCAAAGACTTCCGATAAAAAATATAACGCAATAGGGGATCGGACAAAAAAAAACTAATTAGTCCGTCAGATAGATTTCCAAAAATTGTTGGACACGTATTTTTTCTTTTTTCACGTTAACTTATAATGAAGACGATACAGTGCTTCGAAAACTCGTGTGACGTCATATGATAGTACATTTTGACGACACAAGTGACGTTTCAAGCCCCACTCCAAGATCTTTGACGCGTTTTATCTTCGTCATTTTTTATTGATTTGATAAAACAAAAAACACGTATTCAATATTTTTCGATAATCTAACTTACGGACTAAACAGAATCATATTATTTTGACCCCGTCCGATCCCCTATTGGATCGTCAATTCCGAATATGTTTGAAAAACAGCAATTTCCCTTATTTTCAACCGATTTTTCTCAGAATCGAATCTCAAATCTCCCATTCGAAGATAGTCCTCAAAATCCATCACAAGAACTTTCAGCAGACATAATTAAGAAGAAGCGTTGAGTTTCTGAACGCCTCTCCACTGGAGGGGTTTAAACTTGAGAATGGAAACAGAGAGAAAGTATAGTAGAAATAAAAATGCGACCGGCTTTTGTTTCGACGAAAGCTTTTATTGATTTATTGAAAGACGGAAATGCTGAGAAATAATGGTGGCAATAGGGTTTTGTTAGTATTGTTGCTAGCTTATATCTATGATAAGGTTGCAAAGTTTTGAAGAAAGCCATTACACTACATAACGGACGGCACGGTTGGACTGCTGCGCTGCGTGTCGTAGGTTCGATCCACGCACAGAACACATATTTGTATCGCCTTAAGACAGTTGTTCTGGGTATGAGTACTTGTGTATGTGACTTTAAATGTATGTAAACGCACCCACGATACTGGAGAAATCCCTTGTCGTCGCAGGAACTCTGGATAAGGTACGTCAAGTAAGTGTGGCAGAAAAAGGGAAGGCCTATATCCAGCAGTGGGTGATTCCGGGCTAATATGATGATGATGATTACATAACTTTGTAATAAGAATTGAGAAATCACAAGAGGGTAATTTACAAATTATCGGCGATAGTGCTGATTTTATCGCAGCATCATGCTGAGATAGGAGCCTTTTTGGCCTCGCACAGGTTTTCTCTTATTTAGCTTTATATTCTTTTTTGTTATTATTATTTTTTGTAGTTCCTGTGCTTGTCCCAAATAAATGTTTTTCTTTCTTTCTTCTTTATTTTCTTTCTGATGGAAAATCCGAATATGTAATATTGGCTTAACTACCGAAAAGGTGTTCAAAGTCGTCCTTTGAACCTAAGATAATGCAAACTCATCCTAGTCTTTTGCCAACTATGTTAGAGTCCGCTTCCATACTAAGCGGATTCAGCTCAATACAATTCACAATACATAATTGTACATGGAGCGTCTGCCTATTTGACCTTTACAACCCAGCAGTTAGTACTGGGTAATACAATACCTTTTGGCAAGACTGGTCCTCAGACTTCCGGGCCACTGACTACCTTTAACGACTGTCAAAGATCATACAAATGACAGCTGGGACCAAAAGCTTCGCAGGCTTACAGATGCATGGAGAAAACTCGGTAAGTAATGGGTAGTAAGAGTAACCCAGCAACCAACCTTGATCCTTTGATTTGACATCCTAATAGTATATTTCTTTCATAATTATTTTGACTTGGATTTTATTTTGTTTTGTTTTGATTTGACAGTATATTTCTTTCATAATTATAATAATAATAATTTTGTAAAATGTGACATGCGGTTAATTTTATTAAGATGATATTTATGAAATGTTATTAATTTAATTTGATTTGTATTTGTATTTGTTTTGCAGTGCCCTTACAGGGTGCATGTTTGATACCTCTTAAACTATTCCAACCCATGTACAACATGTATGATGCAATAAACTGATTTGATTTGATTTGATTTGAACCTAGGCAAGCGCGGAAGTGGATATTTAGCCATAAACTCCTAGAAGATGACCGTTCTTCTTCTCATCGTGTAGGCAGTAAGGTCTAAGGACCTCACACACCCAGTGTCAGAGTTCCTAAACCACCTTAAGGGCCTTTTATTTTTTTGGTGGGTGGAAAATCATCAAATAACCCCCCCGCTCTTGGGCAGAGCGAAGGGGAGTGTCAGACTTCTACTGACTAAAAACCGAACCCATGTTCCTTCTTTGCCCTTGCGCCGAGGCCACGTCATCTCGTTCTAAAATCCGCGGCCCCGGCGAACCTTAAGGGAAGACATGGTTTGACGGCCGCCATTAACAGACAATCAAGTGATTCAAGCCTGCAATGTCCTAGTCAAACTGAAAACAACTTTACAAAGTATGCTTCCCGTGGGAATTGAACCCACGACCACCGGGTCACAAGACAAACACCTAAACCACTCGACCACGTTCAATTGTATAGTTGTCGAAAATCCCTCACAGTTTAAATCAGTACCAAAAAAAAATCCTCTCTAAGTGGAAACCTTTGTAAAAACACCTCCGTGGAGGAAATCGAATAAATTAACAAAGAAGAAAGTTAAAATCAAAGTCGATATCGGCAGAGCGGAAAGGAAAAGGGAAAATATCACCTGACCTTATTTCGGGATCGGTTCTAGAGCAAAGTTCTTAATTTACACAAACGTTAAACGGCAGGTAGACAAGGCTGCTTTAATTAATAACATGATTAGTTATTTATCAAATAATAATCCATGCATTGTTAGTAAATCATACTTATAACTATGTTGGTATAATATTCTACAATGTCAACATTACTAATATTAATTTATTACAATAAGGTACACTATATTATATTACATTGAAAAGATCTAGATCCGTGAACGGTATTCCAGTGACTCACAACTTAATTGTACTCTTATAATATAAATTTATTCGAGTATTGGATGTCAAATAGGCAGTCGATCACATGCACACTGTACACAGTCTCTTAAGATACTGAATACCCTTGTTTAATGCTCGTAGAGTCAGGATTTCTGCAACATCCAAAAATGTTTTACTCATCTACGTAAATGTTTAACGTAAATTTTGACTACCTTGTACCTAGAAATTGTAAACTTAGAGTGCCTATTAATTCTTTGTATTTTTGGGAAATAGAGATATTTATTTAAATAACTTTGTCATATCACGACCTTTTCAGTCGATTATTCGTAAAAACAATCAAGCGAGATATAATATGAATCATTCCACACGACCTTAAAAGCAGGTCATCAACATCTAAAACCTAGATTCAACATCAACAAAACCTATATCGGCGAAAGTGTACATATAAACCGACTAAACCAAATGAAACCACAATCATAATGCCATAACGTATCCATTTTTAAACCGCAATCTTAATACCAACCAACGGGAAGGTAGTGGAGTAATTAAAGAGCTAGGGGAACTATATAGTTCAATAAATTGTGGATATTTAGAAGACCGTACTATGCCCGTTTAATAGGGAAGATGACAAAAAAAAACTAATTAGTCCGTCAGCTAAATTTCCAAAAAATATTGGACACATATTTTTTTCTTTTTTCACGTAACCAAAAAATGAAGACGATACAGTGCTTCGAAAACTCCTGTGACGTCACATGTCAGTACATTCCATTACAAACACTCATGATCTTTGAGAAGTATAATCTTCGTAATTTTTTATTAATTTGGTAAAACAAAAAACACGTATCCAAGATGTTTGTATAATCTAACTGACGGACTAAGCAGAATCATAATTATTTTTTTGGGTTAGTCCGATCCCCAATTCCCCCAATCATAACGTATCCATTTTTAGACCGCATTCCTAATACGAACCAACGGGAAGGTAGAGGAATAATTAAATAGCTAGGGGAACTAGTTCGATAAATAAATAATGGGCACGATAGGCTTTTGTTTCGCCAACCCACTGGGATTTGTTGGTGTCTGTTGCAATTAATGATTCAAATATCAGATGTTTGTTGGTCTTGTGGTTGTAAACGCGACTGCTGAGTCTGAGGCTTTAGGTTCGATTGCCGGGTCAGGCTGTGTTATTGAGTTTTTACGAGTTTGCATTTGTGCCTTGTTGCTGGCAATAGGCTAGCCCCCTATTACATATTCCATTCTTTTAAGTTTCAGCTTCTCAATCATTGCAATTGCTTTCTTTCAGTTTTTTGTTACTTGAACTTCATGTTACTTCTTAGTTCTAACATAATATTATGCCTGTTATCCCCGAAGTGTAAGGCAGAGGCACAGATTATCTAGTAATGCACCCACATATCGTTCGTTTACGTCACATGTCATAAGGGGCAAGCCTATTGCCATCAACAAATCTAGACTCCTTGGCTGCTATTTAGTAATTCCTGATGGAAAACCCGATTAACACTTTGCCCGAGCCGGGTAACGAGCCCAAGACCTCACGCTCAATAGTCGCGCTTGTGACCACTAGACCGACGAGGCAGTCCTTCGAGGCGGTTCTTGGTACCTACCAAATAGCTTAACAATAAGTTATTTTGCAACGTCAATAAATACAGCGATAAAAATATAGTAATCCTACAGAAAGTATTCTGAAATACAGCAATAAGGCGTTTCAAGCGTATACCGAAATCCTGCTTACAACAGAATTCCGATTCGGATGCTAGATAAATGTTTGGGAATCAAAAGCGTATATCTGAGCCTCCCTTTGAGCGCATAACTTGTAAACACAGAAGGTCTAATTCATTGCTTCGTTGCTTTTGTGGATGTTAGTGGAGCTGCCATGTTTGATTCTAACATCGATCAATTTCTCAATAGTACCTCAGAAACTGAATTTGAGTGGTTATTGGTATATCAGAGTATCGCCTCGCTTGTCTCAATCAATTTCGAAAAATAACAGGATAATATCCTGTATCTTCTTAGCATGACACACGGCAAAGGTGTCCAGGTGGCTATGAACTGGTCGGTCAAAATCTGAGTCCCGATGACTCAGATTTTGACCGGGAAAACGAAAAAGAGTAAAGATAATAAGTTCATCAAAGTCATTGGTATTTTTTTTGTTTTCGTTTATATCTAGACTAGCTGATGCCCGGCCGGTTTCACCCTCGTGGATTATATACTTAAACCTTCCTCGAGAATCACTCTATCCATTGGTGAAAACAGCATGAAAATCGGTGCAGTCGTTTATGAGTTTATCGCGAACAGACAGACAGACGCGGCAGAGGAGGACTTTGTTTTATATTATGTAGTGATGATGACAGTGATATCACTGTCATCATCACTACATAATATAAAACAGAAGGACTAGTAGGTTACAAAATATTATAAATCGATATCGATATATAATATTTTGTAACCTACTAGTCCTTCTGTTTTTCTTGTCTATCGCTCATAGGGAGTTGTTTGTAGAACAACACTGGCAAGTTTTCCTCGGAATAGTTTAGTTACAAGTGTCGGGAATTCCTTTGCCGCTGCGAGCCCGTAATTTAGTAATGTCCGTTTGAAAGGAGCGTGTTTAGTGTTAATATAATATTGGCTTGGAGATAGGCTCACCTCTATCTATCTATATAAATAAAAAGAGAAGTCCTGACTGACTGACTGATTGACTGACTGACTCATCAACGCCCAGCCCAAACCCTTGGACCTAGAAAGCTGAAATTTAGCACAGAGGTTCCCTTTATAATGCAGACAAGGAATAAGGAAGGATTTTTCGAAATTCAACCCCTAAGGGATTTAAATAGGGGATGAAAGTTTGAATGGAAAATCGTCATTTTCACGCGGGCGAAGCCGCTGGCAAAAGCTAGTTACAAATAAAAAGGTTTTTCTTTCTTTATCATATGTTTAGTGACTAACCTAGTGTCAGAGATTTACTTGGCTTTACATGCCGCCAAGATATATCTCTCAGGCATACAGGTCGACACGGTTGGCGCAGTGGCTGAGCGATTGGACTGCTGCGCAGCGTGTCGCGGGTTTGATCCCCGCACGGAACAAATATTTGTAAGACCTACAAACAATTGTTTCGGGTCTGGGTGTTTGGTTGTGTATGTGAGTATGAATGTTTGTGAACGCACCCACGATACAGGAGAAATTCCTTGTGTGGGGCAACATTTAAAAAAAAAAAGCTTATATAATTGTACAATGCGCACATAAATCCACATGAGATTATGATTATCGGACGCAAATACTTGAACAGCTAAAATTTGAGAGTTACCGTCGATTTCCCTGGGATCCCATTATCAGATCCTGACTTGGTGACAATGGGGCCACCTCGGGAGTATACTCTTTCGAATACAAATGAAAAAAATTGAAAATCGGTCTACGATTGACAAAGATATCGGTGAACATACATAAAAAAACCTCCTCCTTTTTACCCGACTGTGGCGAAGCCCAAAAGGAGGGTTATGTGTTTGACGTGTATATAATAAGTATGTATGTATGTATGTCCGTTTCTTTGTTCCCTCATAACTCCTAAACGGATGAAGGGATTTGAATGAAATATACGTCGTTAGATTCGTCTTGGTGACGCGAGTGCTATAGGCTACATTAAAATTAAAAAAAAAACAACGAAAAATTGCGGATTTTGGGGGACAAATCGCGGAGTTCAAAAAAAAAATTTTTTCCAATACCATCGAGTAGGGTATCAAAATAAAGGGTTTTAAAAAGAGATTACAAAAATATATAACACTTATATGTTTAAAAGAAATTGACAAATTGAATTTGAATTTTACGCGACCAACGAAAGAACAAACACATAAGAACTAAAAAGTTGAAAATAAAAAAGTAGTTAAAAAACTAAAAAACCCGACTGAAAAAACTGAAAAGCAAGAAACATTTTAAATTAAACAAAACTTGTAAGCAGGCGGGGTTCATTTGAATATTAAATTATGAAATAAAAAAAAATAGAACTAAAATAGAACCCCGCCTGCTTCCAAGTTTTGTTTAATTTAAAATGTGCTTGTTTCTTGCTTTTCAGTTTTTTCAGTCGTGTTTTTTAGTTTTATAACTACTTTTTTATTGGAAGTCGATTAAAAATCAGAGGAGAGTTCGAACTCGAAACCTATATACAACTCTGCCAAATCCTCACAGGCGTGATGTTGTGTGGATGGAATATTGAAAAAACGCGGGTGCGTTTTAGCTCACATACACACATCTCGAAACAACTATCTGCCGACCATACAAATATTTGTTCCGTGCGGGAATCGAACCCACGGCACGTAGCGCAGCAGCACGTTGTTTCATTATATTATATTAGATCAAAATCAAAAGATTTTACTTTACAATTCTACATGAGCACTTCTAAACATCAAGAATTCTGCGTCAATGAACTTTGATGTAGTCTGACAATACTTACTCATTCTGTTAGTCATCCATGATCGTATTAGTTCTGATTTGAAGATTCGTATACAATAGGTATCAACGTTTGAGAGCGACATACCAAAGCCAGTCGCATTACAAGCCCTAGGCTCCACGTAAACTGGCCACCAACCACTGCCACCGATGGTTGTCGCCCAAACAAAACCTTGTTTCACTTGACCACCTGGTCAGTGGCTACCACAAGAGGTCGGTGGCCGCAACTGGTAGTCGATGGCCGCAACTAGTAGTCGATGGCCGCAACTAGTAGTCGATGGCCGCAACTAGTAGTCGATGGCCGCAACTAGTAGTCGATGGCCGCAACTAGTAGTCGATGGCCGCAACTAGTAGTCGATGGCCGCAACTAGTAGTCGATGGCCGCAACTAGTAGTCGATGGCCGCAACTAGTAGTCGATGGCCGCAACTAGTAGTCGATGGCCGCAACTAGTAGTCGATGGCCGCAACTAGTAGTCGATGGCCGCAACTAGTAGTCGATGGCCGCAACTAGTAGTCGATGGCCGCAACTAGTAATCGATGGCCGCAACTAGTAGTCGATGGCCGCAACTAGTAGTCGATGGCCGCAACTAGTAGTCGATGGCCGCAACTAGTAGTCGATGGCCGCAACTAGTAGTCGATGGCCGCAACTAGTAGTCAATGACCGCAAACGGTGTGGCGTGTCGCGGACATTAAGGTGAAACCTTCAAGGTAGCCCGCGAAATTAGTTTTTTGCAATTTTCCGATTAGTGTCAGGTTGTATGTAAAATAAACTCGGATACGCGACCGTAACAATACCTATTGTAAATTCACTGATTAATAATGATTAAAATCAAAAATACAATCCGCTCAGTTCATGTTACTTCCTTGAATGCCCTTTTTATCAAATAGTCTCTCAAGGAAGTTATATGAACTGAAAGAAAATTCGAATCAGCGGGCTACCCTGGAGGTTCAGCCTTAAGTGGGGGGTGGCCGCCATCAGTGGTTTGTTGCGGACACGTTACTGGACGGCACTCGTTACACGTGTGCGGTGATTCCATACCTAACGTTTTAAAAATCATGTAAACTGCTTGTTGCCAGCCACCGGTGGCGATAGCAGGTTGCCTGTTTGCATGAAGCCTTAGCGCTATTCATGGAAATTTTGCGATTTCGCTGCATTATTGGAATAGTTTGATAGCCCTACATAATTTACGGTATGTAGATGACTTGATGCTGGTAGTGTGGACCTAATACATAGGTATAATAGTGCATAATCTGGGAGGGATTATTATTGTAGCATGTGTTATTGATGAAATATATTAACTTAGAACGTATTGTCGCGAAATTGAAATGAAAAACACACTTACTGTCTCTCACAGATGTTTAATGATAACTTAAGACTGCTTAGTTAAACATATCTGAATGCGGCAGTTAGTCCAATGCATTAAGTTGCAATGAGCTAATGATTTAATCACTATCTGCCTAGTCATTTTTACAAACTATGTTGGGATCAGCTTCTAATCTAAACGGATGCAGCCGAGAACCAATATTTTACATAGAGTGACTGCCTATCTGACCACCACAACCCAGTTAGTACTAGGTAACATAATACTAGTTTCGAAGAACCAGGGTCAACAACTAGCTCGCAGAATATGCAAGTTGAAGTGGCAATGGGCAGGCCACATCGCTCGATGAACAGACAACCGATGGGGAAGAAAGGTTCTCGAGTGGCGACCACGAACCGGAAGACGCAGCGTTGGCAGGCCTCCCACCAGGTGGACCGACGACATCGTGAGAGTCGCGGGCAACCAGTGGATGCAAACGGCAGGCTGCCGATCTTTATGGCGTTCTATGGGGGAGGCCTTTGTCCAGCACGTCTAATGGCTGATGATGATGATGATGATGAACATAATACCCCTTGGTAATACTGGTTGTCAGACTTTCGGCATCTGGCTGCTCGTAAAGATCTACAAATGTCAGCTGTGATCAACGGCTTAACGTATTTTCCGAGGCAGGGAAGAAACTTGATGTAAGAGGTGGTCGCTCATCTACGGACTAGGGCTCCCACACATAAACACGATACGACGTCGCGTCGTACAACGATGCGGCGTCGTTTCACGATACGACGTCGCGTCGTGAAAATCTACGATGAGCATCGTAAAAAAACACGACATCGTAACGTAATGTGCCACGCACGACACACGGCACGATGCCGTCGATACAGAGGGGTGGTGTTTTAGTACATTCCGAGAAATGGACCGCTCTAGACGCATTCTGAAAAGAATATTTAAATGTTTTCTAAATTAGAACCCAAATAAATGTTAATTTGTTCATTAAAGTAACAAGACAACTGCGCAGGATTGCATCGTGAGTTTCTAACATCACGACGTCGTATCGTGAAACGACGCCGCATCGTTTGTACGACGCGACGTCGTATCGTGTTTATGTGTGGGAAGCCCTAACATAGGCTAGTGCGGCTGCTATTCGACTCATTGAGCTCCTCCATGCTTCACGGAATACATAATTATCGTATTAGTCTTTTGTTTTAATGCATTCCCAACTTGCACGCAGTTGCTTATTCCGTGCGTTTCAAAGAAATTAACTTTAAATAAAGACCGAGCCGAATGTCAATTATTATTTAGCCACAGGTTCCTTCCTCTATATGAATGTATGATAGCAAAAAAAAGTAAAAAACTAAAACCCGACTACGACAAAAAAAAACGACGCTGAAAAAGTATGAAACAAGATTTTCAGTATTTATATGGTATTAAAGTGTTTAGGTTGGTACCTACAACGTGTGACTACGGCTTTTCTTTTTGTTCCATCCTGAAAATCTTGTTTCATACTTTTTCAGCGTCGTTTTTTTTGTCGTAGTCGGGTTTTAGTTTTTTATTGGGTTCATTAAATTGTTGTTCGTGTCGATCTGCGTGATCGCGTCGTTATTGCGAAAAGTGACATTATTATTTACATACCTACTAAGCCCCACTTATTTCTGCCTGATCGCGTTTTCCCTTAATCGCAGCAGGTGACGTCATGAGGGTTCTTTTTTTTATTTAAACAATTTTGGTGTTAAATATTTTTTTACTCTTGACTTTTTGTCCGCTAGAGGGCGTGATTTTAAATTTGAGCAATATTTTGGAAATGTACAAGTGAGGCCCTTAAAAATGATACCAAACACGGCGTGTTTATCTCCATTTTTATTTTTTAAGCCTTACTTTTTGTCCGCTAGAGGGCGCCAAATCGCTTTTTGTGACACGTCACGTAGCCTATGTTCAGCGGAAAATGAAGACGGTTCTAACGATACCTCATATGTCGAGTTCCGATAAGTAGATTAGAAGCTATGAGGGAACAGATGAAGATACACACATACATATATACATACAAACATACATACATACATACATAGCCAGTAAAAATCATAACCCTCCTTTGGCTTTGCCGTAGTCGGGTAAAAAACTCCATAAACAAAAACATCTACCATAACAATCCTGCCACGAATACTCCATACAAATGACACACTCCAGTTCCCCTCCATCCATTTATTTCATTCACCTCGGTAGCTCTGACAATGTTCATACGAACATAATGCCTATGATTTATTTCACGTAAAGGAATACTAAAAGCATTTATGTTACAGGTAAGTTATTATTGACTATTTGTGGTTGAGATATGCGTGTTTTGGATGACTAGCATTTGTTCGTGACTTCTCTATCGTTCTGGTTTTTAACAAGGAGCATTCCAACAAGGAGATTCAAGGAGAGTACAACTCGGATGGACGGCTTCTGGTAACATGGAACATGTTTTTCGGTCCAAAAAGATATCTCAGTGCCTAAAATTCGCCTTTTAATGATTAAAAACGTGGGTTTAATACATTGATATGTGTTCTACCAACAATTACCTACGATGCCGAGACATGGATGCTCACAAAGCAGACTGTCCACCGAATACGAGTGGCACAAAGGGCCATGGAGCGAGCCATGCTCGGCATAACCCTATTAGATCGAGTGCATAACACCGAAATCTGCCATCGGATGAAAGTGTCCGGGCGGTGGACCAGGCGGTGCACCTCAAGTGGACTTGGTAGGACATATTATGGCTAGACGCGGAGATGGCCGATGCACCAAGGCATTGACTGAGTGGTGGCCAAGGTTAGACCATACAAACCAGGGCCGTCATCACAGGAACGGCTTAAATGTAGCCTATAATACTCGGGGATAATAAAGATTCCTGTAAGTGAAAGAATTTTCGAAATCGGATCAGTAGTTCCAAAGATATTATACTAACAAAATGTACCACTTTAAATTATTGGTATAGTTATGTATTTTATTTTATGTTCGATTCCCACCCAGGACAAATGTTTGTGTGATGAGCACGATCATTTGTTCTGTGTCTGGGTGTAATTTATCTATAATATGTATGTATTTAGAAATATGTAAGTATGTTTATCAGTTGTCTAGTACCCATAACACAAGCTCTGCTTAGCTTGGGACTAGATGGCGTTGTGTGATAGTTGTGGAATATTATTATATTATATTATTTTTGTGGTTATTATACGATTATAAGGTCGGTGGTTTACTAATTACCAAAGTTAATAGTTTATGTAATTGTGATTGCGATCGGAATTAACAGTAATTTGTGGACGATTATTTAATAACCGTTTAATTTTGTGGTCAATAGTTATTACTTTGACTGTCTCGTCGGCCAAGTGATCGCAAGAGCTTCTACTGAGCACGAGGTCTTGTATTAGATTCCCACTTCCTAAAATTGGGTATTTTCTTAAGAAATGTGTCAGTAGCAGCCCGTATCCTGGATTTTTGTCCGGTAAATGGAAATAAGCTCGACCCCTGTTTTATGGGATAGAACATGAAACAGAAAAATGGAACGCCGGGAGGGGACGCCCTAGAAAGACATACAAAGATCTTATTGGTGCCGTTCTTCAGAAAGGACAGGTGCGTAGTACTAGTAACCGGCGTGCGTGTATGACCCAGATGTATGAAAGTGGACGAGGCAAAAGGAGTACGTAAGAATCGTAGCAAGTAGCATTCTGTGATTTCTGCCTACCCCCATGGGAGAAGGGTGTAAGTTTATGTATGTATGTAACATGAACCAGAACTACGTGAAATATTACGTACACCTCTGACAGACCTAACTTAATTGTCAAATTATCTCATTCAATTTTGAACTTAACTATCAACATTTTGAAGTTTAAAGTCATTTGGTGAAAAATTCATAGTTCGCGGTATTGATGTGTTGGCGAATGTACAGTTCAAAACCTTTTTTTTTGTGGGGTAGGAAATCATCAAATAACCCCTCCCGCTCTGGGCAGAGCGGAAGGGAGTGTCAGACTTCTACTGACTAAAAACCACCCTTAATCCTTTTTAGCCCTTGTGCCGAGGCCGCGGTATCTCTTTCGAACAGCCCCGACGGGACATTACAAAACCTTAAACCAAAGAAAGAAATATAGTAGTCACTAATACATGAAGTGCATATAAAATAACAATAAATAAAATAAACATACAACGCACAACAAAATATTTATAAATAAAGGGTGCTAATTAAACCGGCTTCTTTTTAATAGCATTATTTGCATCTAAAAATCTAACTTGCCTTCTAAATTACTAAGTCAGCCACAATTAACGAGCATCTAAATAATACTATCTTAGCCACAAGTTATCTTTTTTAAAGCCACTCTAAATATAACTCAGCATCGTGATTATTTTTTAGCATCTAAATTTGTAACATGAATTCAAACAGTAAACTTCTAAAATATTATTATATGGCATCAAAAAAATATTCAATTAGCTTCTAATTTATTAACTCAGTACGTTTAAATTATAACTCATGCCACATTAACTGAGCATCAAAATTTAATTAAAATTGTCATCAAATATTATATTATAGCCACTAATAGTATGTATAAACTCCTGTCGTGTCATCGAAAGGCTTAATTACAGAAGTTCAGAGTACTTAATGACCTAAATATTGAAGTTCAGAGTATCGAATGTCCTAAAGATCGATTTTATTTACATGTTGTGCTACAAAAATTATCGACAGAATCGCTTCAGAACTTCATTTTTATCGGAAAACTAGACAATAAATTGTGAAAACATTTCTGCAAGCAACTCGGAAGTAGCGCTCGCCGGCCGCTGCCGCGGCACCGCTCGCTTCGCTCGCTCGGCTCGCGCGCGTTTGGTCACAGTTTTAACCTAACCTAACCTATTCCCCTCAGTTTACAATAACGAATCATACAGTCTGCCTGTGACTAGTCAATTAGACAATGGTAAAAACATTTCTGTAACTAATAGGTATTTTTAACGTAAATATAATAATCTAAAGTATATCAAAAGTTGGCATTTCATATATATAATATACGTTGGCGCTCTCTGATTGGTGCAAATGGCCGGTCGCTGTTGTCTCGCGCACTCGCTCCAAATCTTTCTGTTGCTATTTTCACGATAAAAGAATGTGATGTATTATTTTACATGCGAAGTTATAATAAATGATGTTGAATAAGGTCGCTTCATTTATATTTTTTTGAGGGCCTTGTGTTGAAGCTGTAAAATGTAAAATGGTGGTGAGATATAAATTCCGTGGCTGAGTTAGTAAATTAGGTGCCTATGTATAAATAACAAGGACAAGTTAATATAAATGTTGATCGTCACTTGATGCTTTCTATAGAATATTTAGTGGGCGTTGTAAAGAAGACGAATTAGTATATTAGAGGCTATATAATTTTCCCGTGGCTGAGTTATAAAATTAGAAGTTTGATCCTGTGGCCAATTAAAAAAACTGTGGCTCGATTAATTATTTCTCATAAATAAATACAACAATACAAGAGAAACAAAGAATACAATTAATTAATGACTATTCCTCTAATTACAAACGCTCATTTGCAATAATGAAGGAATAATAAACAAATGAGAAATTCCGTACATCTGAAAACGCTTAGTACTTCGTAGCCTACATAATAAGTATGTTTGTTTGTGGAGCAATAGAAAAGTAGTACGTAACTAGGGTTACCATACGACGGGATTTGTTCGGACA
Organism: Diarsia dahlii; assembly: GCA_949775195.1. NCBI lineage: Eukaryota > Metazoa > Arthropoda > Insecta > Lepidoptera > Noctuidae > Diarsia > Diarsia dahlii. The sequence goes on along the minus strand of OX459210.1, from coordinate 2,911,510 downwards.
TGTCTGGGAAATTGGTTCCATAGTTGGCATTTTTTTTCTACCATGTTGAAATCCTCAATGGAATGTAATGTCCTTCGCCCGGGGGAGACCGGAGAGGTCTGTCAAACTCGTACTACTAAAATAGTCCATTGGAATGTTACATTTAGCGTGCATTTCTTAGAGGACGCATGGTTCGTCAGATAAATCACAAAAACCATTTGAACCACCCCTTTTTCCAAGATGGCGGCCATGGGACAAGGGTTGCAACCCCACAAACTTGGATTTTACTTTAAACTAACTATCCCATGATATCTAAAAAAAAAATGCGTCGTCTAAAAAAAAAACACGCTTAATGTAACATTTCAATGGCCTAAAACCACACCGGTGTTCCCTCGCATACTTTCGTCGGGACTTCGGGAGGCAACGGGACGTAATGTGACTGCGGCTGCCCCGGACTAGTCCAGCTCACTTGACTTGCGGGCCTCGTTCCATTGCCATGTAGACATGGTCCAACCTTATCAATTGTCGAAACTTCTCAGTCATTGGTCCAATCTAGTCGGTGAGGACAAATTGCGACTCCGAACTCTAACAAATATTTTAGTACATTTTCTGCAGTCAATCCACAATCCAATCCGTTTTACCGCAATGTAATAGTGGACCAGCTGCAAATACTTGAATACAGGCGCCAGCATATCTATCTAAAATCTATTACAGAAATTCGACAGATAGTAGTAGCTTATACTACAATCTGTCGGATTTCTGTAATAGATTTTTAACTTTATCGCTAAAGCATTAGGCTCAAGGTTGATTGGGAAAATTTGACATAGTGTGGTAGCTTGATGTGCCGGTGTATGCTCATTATTTGCCAATGTTTGGTGTCCGCAGTCCACAGCACATTTCAGGAGCACAATTTACGAAAATAAAATTAATAATAATAATAATATTCCACAACTATCACACAACGCCATCTAGTCCCAAGCTAAGCAGAGCTTGTGTTATGGGTACTAGACAACTGATAAACATACTTATATATTTCTAAATACATACATATTACAGATAAATTACACCCAGACACAGAACAAATGATCGTGCTCATCACACAAACATTTGTCCTGGGTGGGAATCGAACCCACGACCTCCGGCATAGCAGTTAGGGTCACTAACCACTAGACCAACAGGCCAGTCAAAAATTGACTGATTTGTGAACAAAAAAATAGCCAGTATTTTTAAATGTCCGGGTTTTAATCGGGACTTTTGAAATTTTCGCATGGTAACCCTACACATAACGTACTCAGAGGTACAAAGCGTTGGCACTTTGCCAGCTCCCCGCTACCTGGGTTATAACAGCTCGTACTCATATCTTTACGCCTTTTTTTTCTTACTGGGGTGAGTAGAATAAGTTGTCTTTAATTATGAGAAGAACGTGTTTTTGTGGAGTAACTTTGCTTTTATTCTACTGCGGGTAGGGAAATTTTTATAAGAGTATTTTTTTTGTGATGGAAAACCTGTTAAAAGTTGTAACACGTTCATGTGGCTTCCACCATTTCTTAACTATATTAAATATCTAGCTTATGTTAGTAATAGCATAATGAGCATATCCACCTATTATAATTTCTTTTTACATTACAGAGTGTTGTGTTTGGCCGCAACTCGCCCTATGTGATTCGAAAACGGGGGATGAGGAATTTCATAGTAGCTATCATGAAGTCTGCATTTGTGCCCGGTACATAAACGGCACGGAAACATACCTGGCTAAATGTGAGTGTGTACTAATGGGTACCTATTTCAGGCGTGATATTATTTTATGTTATAAATATAATGTATAGCCAGCCTACACCATCTACAAATAATCTATTTAATATTTATTTTCTATCTATTATAAAATTTCGATTTGGATCATTCGCTCCAGAGATTACCCCTACATACAAACGAATAAGATTAAATTAATCTTGAATGACAGCATCTACTCCAAATAACTTTCAACATCAATTCAAAGTATTTATTACAGAGATTTACTCTCTCAAATCAAAGATAAACATCCCACACTATAACCACTAACCCGAATAGTAATTGGTGTTACGCCAAAGTAATTTAATTCCCTTATCTCTAGCTGTTATCAGTAGCTTATCCTTAAGGGCAGCAATTCTGATATGAATCGATGACGACTGATGAGGAATTTCGCAATAGCAGCCATGGAGTCTGGATCTATGCCCAGGCAATAGGCTCGTCCCCTATTATATGGAACTTAAACATAAGGATAGATAACATATAGACGAATAAAAATGTCCAGGAACATGGTTAAAGTGTCATTTAACTGAGATATTTGAAGGAAAAGATCGACATTTATGAGAATGCCTAATCCTTCGATAATTACTGGCGTGGTGTAATATTATAAATATAATTGGTAGCCACGAAAAATCTAGCTTTTTACCAGTGAAAAACATTTTAGCGTTGAATCATTCGTTCCGGAGATTACCCCCTACATACAAACTAACAAGATTATTACCACAAAATATATCTTGAAAGACAGCATCTACTCCAAATAACTTTCAACATCAATTCAAAGTATTTATTACCAAGATTTACTCTCTCAAATCAAAGAAAAACATCCCACACTATAACCACTAACCCGAATAGTAATTGGTGTTACGCCAAAGTAATTTAATTCCCTTATCTCTAGCTGTTATCAGTAGCTTATCCTTAAGGGCAGCAATTCGAACGAGTGCTTCTTTCTTAGTTGCGTCCCTAGTGGGAATCTTAAGGGAGATTGTAACCTCTTTGTAATAGTAATTAGTTTGTTTCGGATTGTTATGTGTTTCGGTGTTATTTTCGCGAATAAAAGCCTGTTTCGACACCTACGATTAGGTTGCCGTTAACTCTTGTTCTTTATTGCTCAGTATGTATAATAGTTTTTGTGTGAAAGAGTAAGAAATATCGGTACATCCTCACAAACTTTCTAAGTAAAATATTTTCAGGAGTACCGGGTACTTGTAAAGGGTGGACATCCTGGAAAGAATGTCGTGAGGAAAGTTTTTAATATGAATGTGGAGGGATTTAAGAGTAGTACCAAAGAAACGATGAATGGACTGGTGTAAAAAATGATATGACAAGAAAGGAGGTGTCTTATGTGATTTGCGATGCAGTCGGTATTACACGTGTCGTAAGAGCTGCCTTTAACCATAAAGTGTTATAAAACATTCAACAACAAGATAAAACGCGTTGAACCTTTTAACCTGACACCATCAGTCTGGCCAAGTTTCGAAAACAACAATAACCGCGAGTAAAAACAACATCTAGTTATTTCATAGAAACCCTTAAAGTACTAGACGTGACGGATATATGAACGTATATTATTATACGCTATAAGGAAAAAAGAGCAAATTATTTCGTAAAAGTAACATAATATTCTGTAATAAATTCTAGTCGAGTTTGGCTGTCACGGCCAGGGACAAAGTTTATGTGCATTCATAAGTAATGGACTAACAACTAGTAAGTGCTTAAGTTGTTTATAAGATGCAGTGTGTGAATCGAAATTATGTTTGTTATTGTTATGTTTGAAGATTTTTAAATTTCTTATATTGTTAATTGTGTATGCCCCTGATGGGTAGTTTTTTGAGATACATAACCTACTGTAAGACCACACATCACCAAAAAATATGCAAATAAATACTTTGTATTTCGACTTTGACTTTGTTTTATCTCTCGTTTTACGTGACGTCACCACTGGTTCAGAAAATGGTGGGGAGATGATCTGGATCCGTCTTCCGATGACTGGTTCGAGCAAGTGTACGAAAAGTGTAGCTAGAATGACCTGTCTTCTTCTTCCACACTTCACTATTCACTATTCTCAGACACTGTAGGGGCCAATGATTGTAGGCACCGTACACTATCACTTTGTTGATGCTGGTTTAATTACGGAGTACACAGACTGAACCACAAGTAGAGTTTCAAAGTTATATTAAAAGTTGAAGTTAACAAGTTAGAGTGGTAGCGATTCTTTCTCTTGACAAGTGGTTTGTTCCACAGTTGTTGTCCATCTCTGCCTAGCGTGAAAAGTTATAATTATTGCTTAATATTTGTGACGCACGACATCGAAGTAGGTTGCTGCGTTTGCAAAGTAAATGTACGGTTATTGAGACCGTACAAACACCTCCTTTCTAGCCATATCATCCTATACATAGTCCATCCATAATTTCTTCTGTCTTCCTCTACTCTTACGCCCTTCCACTTTCAATGACACTTAAAATTCAACAGACATTCAGAGAGCATGTGAAGTCTTCTCCAAAAAGGCTGTTAGAAGAATCGTATATCAAAATCCCTTTTAAAGTGAAACGGCTAAACGAAATGCCATATGCCTGACGATCGATTGGTCTACAATTCTACATAGTTGAGCAACTTTCGCTCTTAAGGAGTTTGTATAAAGCCTTAATCACTTGGTACCGGTTCCTTTTGAACTTCTCAAGTAAAACCTATCGATAAACGATATCGAATTTTTATTCGAAAGTTTTAACCAGTTATTAGTTTTATGTTATAAGTTTTTAAACTGACATGGTCACTGACATGGTCACTAACACTATCATTATTACTGAAAATGGTATATTTACCATGTGTACTTTTTGTTGTTATGTAATTGACATTAATAACTATAATTTACACTGAAAGCCAGAATAGTTTCTACTAAAAGTTAATAACGATTAGGTACCTACTTAAGGGGACGGTGAACGAACATTCTCCATACAAACGTTAAACATTTTCTATTTACGAAATGCAAGCGAATTGCTATTTACTATTGACGAAATGCAATTCGCTTGCATTTCGTAAATAGTAAATGTTTTTAAAAAAAAGTTTAATAGGAACCTAGATAAATATCGTCTGTATCCGAATAACATACTTTTAAGTTGGTAATATGTTATTATGTTTTGTTATTCGTATCGCGAATGATTTTGGTATTACGTTTGTATGGAGAAATGTTCGTTCACCGTCCCCTTAAGCCTTTTTTATGGATATTAGAAAATCATCAAATTACTCCTCCTGCTGTGGGTGGAACGTAGGGAGTGTCAGACTTCAGCTGACTAAAACCACCAATGTTCTGGGCGAAGCGTTACGGAATGTCAGACTTATACTGACTAAAACCAACAACCCGCAGCCACCTACTTAAACCTTGTAACAAAACATCACGCCTGTAATCCCCAAACTTCTCTGAAGTGTCATGTTTCCGAGATATTAGTTATCAAAGTTGAAGAAATATAGCACAATACAATAAACCCCCTTTTTTTTTTTGGTTTGTGGAAAATCATCGAATAACCCCCTCTTGGGCAGAGCGAAGGGGAGTGTCAGACTTCTACTGACTAAAAACCAAACCCATGTTCCTTCTTCGCCCTTGTGTCGGAGCCGCGTTATCCTTTCGATAAACCACAATAGACATAGATACAATAGTCCCCTTACAAAAAAGTTCCTAATTCCTCAAAGGTTCTCTAAAATCCAAACTAAAGCCAGCAATGGGGTGTAACCGGAATTCTAAACTAAAGCCCCACCAACATAGGCCATCGTATAACCTGAATGCATTAGATCTGTCAGTCACTTGAAGTATTCTAATAGAACATACAGTCGAATTGAGAACCTCCTCCTTTTTTGAATTCGGTTAATAATAAACGTAGCACAATACAGTAGTCCATAAAAATAGTTCCTTTTTCCGCAAAGGTTCTCTAAAATCCAAACTAAAGCCAACAATGGGCCATCGTGTAACCGGTAATCTAAACGAAACCCCAACCAACATAGACCATCGTGTAACCTGAATCCATCAGATCTATCTGTCAGTCTTTTAAAGTATTCCAATAGAACGCAACATAAACCAATTCGTCGGTTCCGAATACAAATTTGAATTTGGAACGAACGCTTTGTAGTGTTAGAAAGTTTTTCGTTCAAAAATATTGATGGGGGAGCTCTAAATTCAAATGTGTACGTTACGTTCATACTGGGACAATGTATTTTATTTTTCTGTTATAAAGTTTTCATGCCCGTATGTTCGTAGTTTTGTGTTGTTTGATAATAAACCTTGTGTATCAATATTTATAGTTTACTATCAACCGACAATAAGCCCAACTAGATGTTTCATCATCATAAAGTCATAGGACTTGCTTGGAGTTCAGAAATGAATAAACTTTTTTTACATTCGTCAAATTATATTATTTTTTCGAGGTTTGGGTGACCTTTCAAGAAACCGTCAATCAAGCATTCTTTACATCGAAGATTATATCAGACTTAGTAACTCTACGGAAAAATTATTGCTAGGAGACGACTTTTTAGAGGTGAGATGAGAACTCACGTTTTACCGAAGGACTCATTGTAACGTTAAAACATTATGCTGATGGATGCTTTGCATAGTACGGGTGTCGTAGAGTTATTTAAAGTAAAATATAGAACTGTGGTCCCCAATATCTCCGTAACTGGAAGGTTCCAAGGTATGAACATGTGCCTTTCGTCTTCGGAAATCGCAGTTTTACACCCATTAGGCCAGTGTCAACATAATTTACAAAAAATCATCAAATATGACTAAAGCGATCAACTTTTATACCAGTGGTATAGCAATTGAGCGATTAGTACACAAATGCCTATTGCTGTGCCTATGCCTTTTATGTTATGGAAAAACTCGTAAAAGTATTCCAAACAAAATCAATAATAGATTTACAACCGAAAAGGCAATCCAAATGCGAAAGAAGCCATTTTGGAATCCACAAAAGCTAATACACGCGCAAAAATATCGTATTCAATAAACGGTAAATTTCAAATTTTAAATTCCGAAGTTCGAATTTTAGAATTCGGATTTAGAATGGAAGCGTTTAACTCATTGGTTGCGCGTTTCCGAACGGTTTCCGTTATGACCTGGAGGTTTATCTTTATGGTCTTTTTATTTTTAGGGGTCAGCAGAACGCCTATCCATATGAAATTTATGGTTAAAATAGCACGATTGTACGGCAAAACCATTTAGGTATCGTATTTTTTTAGTAGAGTATTTCTCAAAATAAGTGTACATCTGTTGAAAAAAAAGTGTGCCTCGAAATAGTAACAAAGTTTCAATGTTTTTATTTAACCATACATACAAAAAATAACATATTTGTGAAGAAAAACTATTAAACTTTAAAGTTGTGAAGAATAAATGGTAAAACCATAGTATTCAATCAATTTTAGAAAGCTTTTTTAAAAAGATGTTTTTTGCGTTTCATACAAAAATCAAATTGCCACCCTACGACTTCATACATGTAACACTTCATATAATTCGATATGTCGCGTTAATATTGTGCATTTTTTGTATTACAGACCTTGATTAAATGTAGTTTCTTAATTAAAGTGATTTTCTATGGGGTTTCATAGTAAAATATAAAAAAAAATGCGAAAAACAAAATGAGTCGTGCCCATTTACTTTTTAGTAACTTACTCTTTAGTTACGTTTTATTTCTACTTCCACGTAATTTCTGAACGCATCCGTTACCTTTTAACACGGACAACACTAGCATCATTCTGATTGGCTGTAGGTCTGACGTCTCCACTATAACTTTTAATGTGAAAATCAGTTTTGAACGTGTTGTCCAAGGGAGATTACTTTTTCGTAATAAGAAATACTTTTTCACTTTTTCACATTAAGATAAGTCTTGATTTATATATGTTATTGTAATACGTGTCGTACGAACATTTAAGCGTATTATATTATTTGCAGTTTCAGGTTTTATCAAACCATCGACTTAATATGATCTTAATTTGTAAAATTTTCGTTGCTTTTTCGTAACGTTTTTTTATGAATTTCGTTACGTTATGAAAAAGTATAGTGTAAATCTGAGTGTATACAGTTCTTAAAACTTTGCCAATATTAAAACCTTAGTGAACATTCACTGGCAAATAGTTCTTTACGAATATTAAAGTCTCATATGCTTTATTTAATAGGTTGGTTTATAGCCTTATGTTTACTATTTAGTAACATCTAGAACTATTTCATAACAATATTTCGTAACAACTTTTTCGTTACGTACACTTTTTTTGAGAAATACTCAGTAAATCATGCATTTTCATTGACTACATTGTCAAATACTGCCAGCTGCTAAAGTAAGACCACCTTTAACAGGTAGTCTTTATAGATGGGAGTAGGTAGACGTATTATAGTAGACCGGTAGACCCATACTTCGTCAGTTATGTTATAAGTATTCGATGCTATAAATTGGATGCAAAGTTAATGGCATTAACCATGCAAGCCCAAACTCCGAGGTCTGTTACTGTAAAATTTGTACTAATATCACACCTGTATTCCTCGAAAAGTATGGTAATTACCCACATTTTGGCAGTTATGTTTTAAGTCCCATGTAATAAGGGGCGAACCTTTGCCGTCCTTCGGGTACAAATCCAGACTCCATTGCAATAGAACCACGACGCAGTCAAGAATTAATGCAAGCACGTTGCTACTATTACTTATCTTACTAATAGCTATAGTGCATAATTGTCATGGCATTCCGAGTAGCCCAGTATCTAAATTCAGGTACTTGACTCACATGGTACAATAAACTCCCTCCCCCGTTACAAGGAACCTAAAACAAAACTACCAAAATGCAGGTCGTAATAAACAAGAACACCTCTACTCAACCCTTCCCGATTTACAAGCGCAACGTTAGCGGCTATCTCCTACTCAAAGCTCTTTCAAACGCATCGGTTTCCATTTTCAAGTAACCCTTTGACAGACAAAAGTCCCGGACCAATGATCGAGCAGGAAACAAAAAAAAACCGTTAGCATTTTGAACTTGGAACCCCGAGGCCGATCGGTTCCGAATCGACGGAGGTTTTTAATCGAAATCTGATTGGTGTGGAGTACTGCAGGTGGATTTAGTAGTTGCAGAGAATTATTCGCTTCGGGATTAATAGTCTTGTGTTTTGTGGATTTTAATTTAGTGGTTGGAGCGTTGTAGGATATTTGATCTTTGGTTTTAAAAGCACTGATCTTCGTGCCTTAAAGCTATGATTGTCGAAAAAATGATTCGGATTATTATGTATCTACCTCTTAAGTAGTTATGCAGAATTTTGGTAGAAAACTACAACACACAGCAAATCGAACTTGAAAATCACAATAACTAAATGCATTTAGTTCTGAACTAATTATCAACATCGTTTGGTACTAGTCAATTCGGATTTGGACTTTTTTATTTTGGACAAACCCGTCACACTATACCCAAAGTACTGCAACTGCAGCTCTTGAAAGCCAGGATCAACAGTGGCGACCACCGGAATAGCAACGAAACAATAAAGTTCGACGAAATCCCAGAGAAACAGTTCAACTGTCTTGTATCCCGCAACGAAATTAACCAGAAAAGAATAGCGGAGGCGAAGGAGTAGAAACATAATTTCCACTTCCATATTTACTGGGGACAGAACAAAACAAGGCCAATAGGCACAAAGGGACGTTTACAACTGGGATAAGCCACCACGGATAAACATTATCATTAATATTAATGTGTCCTAAATTGTGAGCAATCCTAATATTTACGAATTGCAAATAAAGCGACAGGATGAACCAGTAATGAATTTACACGCGATTTTGCAAAATATCATTAATTTTATTGTGTTTACAAGTTTAAAGTAGGTAACCACCAACCAAACTGTCGGGTCCAAACTGGATACAAATAGCGCAATCCAGAGAAAACTGGCTCAAATTGGAGGAGGCCTATACCTGCAGAGGGGTTCTTACAGAATAATTTCGGAAACAGCAAATAATATTATATTTAAACTAACAAACCAAATCTTTTTTCTTTTAACACTAACAAACTTTGTAAATAGTATTTCTGTAAGAAATAAATGGCTTTTTTATTTTTATTATTTTAACCACCAACCAACCATGGTTAGACCTGCTGTCGTGTTTGGATCAGAATGTTGAACCACAAAAGGGATAAATAAAAGGCAATTGCATGTGGCTGAGATGAGAATGTTAAGGGGGATGTGTGGTGTGACACGAATGGATAAAAAATAAGGAATGAGTACATAAGAGGAAGTCTGGAAGTGGCGCCGGTAAATAAAAAGTTGTGTGGTAATCGATTGTCGTGGTATGGACATGTGATGCGAAATAATGAAGAAAAAGTTGTGATGAAGATGTTGATTATGAATGTAGATGGCTATAAAGAGTAGAGGAAGACCAAAGAAACGATGGAGTGACTATATGAAGGATATAAAAGGACAGAAAATGACAATGATTTGTGATGATTTAAAAAAAAAAATTTTACTAATGAATTTTATTGATGTTTTTACTGATGATTTTAAATGAATTTTATTGATGTTTTTACTGATGATTTTAAATGAATTTTATTGATATTTTTTAACGATTTTTGATGATTATTAACAAGTTTTAATGATATTTAATGTGCTTTTTACTTTTAGAGTGTTAGTATGATTTTTATTTATTGACATTTTATGGATTTTTAATTTATGTGTGTGTTTTGATGATGTTTTTAATGATTTCTGTGCTATTTGTATTTTTATTATTCTCTCATTATGGGTATTTTGCCTGAAATAAAACACAATTTATTTTTATTTATTTATTTATTTAAACTTCATGTACAATAGTGGTACATAGGCGGACTTAATGCCACAAGGCATTCTCTACCAGTCAACCTTAGGGTCAAATAAGACAGCACTGTGGTAGAGTACAAAAAAAAAAAATAATAATAAGGAGACAACTATTTTGTTATATAAATTGATATACATAAATAGGTAGGTACATACTAATACATATTATTATAGATACAGACAGAATATATTAAACTAATATATATTATAATACATACAAAACAGTCTAAGAGAATTTGATTATTAGCAATTTAGTCCGATTTTAAGAAGTACTTCCGAACTGCTCTTTTGAAAGCCATCTTACTTTCGGCCTTTTTAATCCCAAGCGGTAGCGCGTTCCAAAGCTTTATAGTTGAGACAGCGTATGAAGAGGACATAAAGCCAGTACGGTGTGAGGGAATTTCAAGCAATAGGTTCTTGGACGCTCGAAGGTTACGACTGTGTGAACTGCCCAGCACATTGAAATATTTTTTTAGGTAATTGGGAGCACATGGATCCTTTAAAATGGTGAAGAGCGTGCAAAGAGATCTGAGGGATCTTCTGAGCCGGATAGGCAGCCATTTAAGCTGAGAACGGTATGCAGAGATGTGGTCGTATTTACGAAGGCCAAAAATGAACCGAATGCAATTATTAAGGGGACGATCCAATTTATTGAGAAGTTCTTGGGAAAGATCAGAGTAACAAACATCAGCATAGTCGATGATGGGGAGCACAAGGGACTGGACCAAAGTTATTTTAGTGCTGGATGGTAGAAAATGTTTGAATCTATAGAGAGACCGCAGCGAGTATATGACTTTTTGGCTAACCTGAGCTACCTGTTTATTCCAGCTAAGTGTGTCCTCAATGTACAGGCCCAAGTCTTTTACGTGGGGTGAGAGAGGAATCACATTATTGTCGAACATAAGCGGCATTAGTTGGCTAGTATCTAAATTTCTCAGATAGTAGGAACTACCTAAGAGGATGGCCTGACACTTCCCGACATTGACAGCAACCCCGAACTTGCCGGACCATTCACCGATAAATTATTATTATTATTATTATTTTTTATTTTTTATATACATTATGACGGGTCGCTCGGGTAGATCTTTGGATTAAGCCGTACTAGCTTAGGTGGTCCGTCGATGAGTGACCACCGAATTACATACAGAGTTTTCTCCGTGCCTCAGAAAGCACGCTACTCCGTTAGTTCTGGCTGTCATATATAGATCTTGGCAGTCGTTACAAGTCGTCAGTTGCTAATCGTATTATCCAGTACTATCAGGGTTGTGTAGGTCAGATAGACAGTCGCTCCATGTAAAATACTGGCATTCAATTGCATACTGTTAGACTGGAAGCCGTCCGCAATATACACTCCTTTGCAAAAAAAACGGGCACCTTAGGAAATTTACGTTCTAAGGTCGATTTGAGTTAATTCAATGAAATTTAATTGTTTGACGTAGTCTGTATACTTATAATCGTGTAAATTAATACGCGTGAAGTGAACTGTGGCAGTTTAAAAAAAAAATCTATGAATTCTTTAAAACCGATGTACACGGCCAAACAATAAGAAGTGGTCGGCAATAAAGACAAGAAGATTTTTTTACTTTGTTTAAATAAATAAAGTTACAAATGTAATAACCTAATAACGAGTGTGACCTCCTCTTGCCAAAATCACAGCTTGAATCCTTCTGGGCATGCTTTCCACGATGTTTTTAATGACGTTTTGAGGAATACGTTCCCACTCTTCTGCAATGACTCTTTTTAGCTCCCTGATGTTTTGTGGAGCATGTTGCACTGATCTTACCCGTCTCTTTAGAACATCCCAGACATGCTCAATTGGATTGAGGTCAGGACTTCGAGCTGGCCAATCTAAACGACGGATCCCAACTTCTTGCATGTACGCTTCCACGTCGCCAGAACGGTGCGGGCGAGCATTGTCGTCCATAAAAATGGAATCTTCCCCAAGTGCAGTCAATGCGGGTTGTGCATATGGAATTAGGACTTCCATTATGTACCGGTGTGCATTTAATGTTCCATTTTCTATGAGAACTAACTCCGTACGCCCCGTCGAATTAATTGCTGCCCAAAACATAACGGAGCCTCCGCCTTAAGGAGTGATTTCTTCGAAACACACTTCCGCATAGCGTTCCCGTGGTTTTCGTAGCACTCGCCGGCGTCGGTCCTCTCCACACAAAGAGATTCTAGCTTCATCAGAAAACAATACTTTATTCCAGTCCTCCAGAGTCCATGAAGCGCAGTTTCGAGCAAACTGAAGTCGAGCAACACGGTGCTCACGGAGTAATTTAGGTCCCCGAGCCGGGCGGTAACTCCTGATATTGGCAGCCAAAAGCCTCCTCCTGACGATCCACAAGCTAACTTCTACTCCTCTTACTTCTTCAAGGCTCTTCTTCAGGTCCACACTTGACGCCTTACGATTCCGCAAGGCCTGACTCACCAAAAAGCGGTCATCTCTTGGTTCTGTGCGTCGTTTTCTTCCCGAACCGGGTCTTCTTTTGACCGAACCGGTCTCTTGATACCGTTGCCAAGTCCTCTGGACAGTTGAACGACTCACATTTAGCCGCTGAGACACGTAAGTTTGCGAACAACCTTCTTCAAGTAGGGCTATAATTTTACCGGCCCTTATCGCTTTATCACTCATGTCAAAAAGTGGTATTTAATGTAAAAAGAAAGATAAAATTGTTTAATTTGCAGAAAATATCCAAAAAGTTTTAAAATTTTAGTAATCAGTAATAAAATCGTTTCAGCAATTCGCGCCATTAGTAAAGCAATTTTACAATAATCTACAATAATCATTATTTTCCTTTTGTTAATTTCAAAATTTAAATTTGGAACGTACAGAATCATGCCAGGATTCTTCAAATAACATGCCAATATATCGTCAAATTAATAAAACCTCTTACTTGTCCTTCTTCGTTGAAGTAGAGAAAAAAATATGAAGTGCCCGTTTTTTTTGCAAAAGAGTTTAGTAGAATATGACAAGTGTACACTAGCAGCCATTTTGTTTTCCTTGCAATAGGGGATCGGACAAAAAAAAACTAATTAGTCCGTCAGATAGATTTCCAAAAATTATTGGACACGTATTTTTTCTTTTTTCACGTAAACTTAAAATGAAGACGATACAGTGCTTCGAAAACTCATGTGACGTCATAATTATGATAGTACATTTTGACGACACAAGTGACGTTTCAAGCCCCACTCCAAGATCTTTGACGCGTTTTATCTTCGTCATTTTTTATTGATTTGATAAAACAAAAAACACGTATTCAATATTTTTCGATAATCTAACTTACGGACTAAACAGAATCATATTATTTTGACCCAGTCCGATCCCCTATAGTAAACTTTACACAATTTTGCAGCCACACGACTTTCTGACAGCGCACAATTTTTATCAACAGAATATTTCACCGAGCCGGGTCACAGCATCGAGTGATAGCTTCGTGATAAAAATACGAGAAAACTTTTTGATAAACAACCGAACCGTACTTTGTTACTGGCCAGAAATAAAGTATTTTCATAGTATTTATACATCTTCTTCCTTGTTGGTCAAACGTTAGTCGCGTTAGGTCTGAGCATTAGGTCCTGAGTTCGAACCATGGATCAGGCAAAGTGTCGTCATGCTTTACTATCAGGAATTTCTCAGTAGCAACCTCGGAGACTGGATTTGTGCTCGGCTGATGGCAAAAGGCCCGCCCCCTATTACATCATCTGCCTAGCCTTTTCCCAACTATATTGGGGTCGGCTTCCAGTCTAACCGGATGCAGCTGAATACCAGTATTTTACATGGAGCGACTGCCTATCTGACCTCCACAACCCAGTTAATATTAGGTAATACGATACCCTTTGGTAAGACTGGATGTCAGAATTTCAGGTCACTAACTACCTGTAACGACTGCCAAAGATCTATATATATGACAGCCGGGACCAACAGCTTAACGTGCTTTCCGAGGCATGGAGGAAACTCGGTATGTCGGGCGGTCACCCATCCACAGACCGACCTAGGCAAGTACAGCTTTACCCAAAGATCGACCTGAGTGGCAGTTCTTATTAAGCCACGAGCTCCTCCCCCTATCACGATCTCGCCCCCTATTACGTGGGACTTAATTATTACTGGGGAAATGTGTGTGTTCTATTATGTGCACCTCTGCCTAACCCTTCGGGGATTAATGGCGTGATGTTATATTTTATATCTTCGACAGATTTTACAGTTAGTTAGCCCAGAACTTCGCTACTTTCGCCAACCTTGCGGATTCAACTACCATGCGTGTTATTGAGTTTATTCGTTATAAACATACAAAAAAAAAAATCTTTCCTCTTTATAATATTATTAGTGTAGATGACAATGATTAATGGTATTAATGCCCATCAATTGACGAGATTATTCTTATTCCTAGTCATGATCTTAAAAATAATCCTCTACATCAATAGACATCTGCTATGTTGATGTTGGTATGTATGAAATTCGTCCATATCGGGCAATCCGTGACGATGAATATATACATTATGGTTAGACTATCAAACATATCTGAGCGACATCAATGTACAGGGTGTAGTGATTATAGCGGATAGGTTCTGGGAATAATTGGTTGGTTCACACAACCATCTTACCTAGAAATCGTAAAACAATTACGAACTCGTCTTTATACCTACTTTTATCGTAATAACACTCCAGTAATTCCTCCGGTGATGTAGAATTGTAGATGTGTTTAAAAAAAAACACTCTCGTATACAAACAGCCAGACACAGACACGGAACAACCACACTGTAGAAGTGTAGACCATACAAATATTTGTTTCGCGTAAACATACAACTACAAACACTAATGTTAAATAAAGTTAGCTAAATAAATGATAAATTGGTAACACAAAACTTTTTAAGCGTTACTATCAAGTGCTCATTTTATTTTAGCTCGTGTTTAGTTTGAAAATTAATTATTTTCACGTGCTATTTATAACATTAAAAATAATACTGTTTAATTAAAATGTGCCTAATCATGTAATACAAGCTTGATAATTTATAATAGAAGGTGTGGTTAACACCACACCTGGTTGTTGATTGAGGAATGGTTTCTTAAGACAACGATGCTGTTAGAAAGAAAACGTAGATACAAAAAAAATATAAAAAATGATAATAAAATAAAAAGTACTAGGCCAAACCATGCCAAATTTTTATGGGACCAAATGGCAACTATTCCACATCAAACTAAAAAAGAATAACGTAAATCGGATCATAAATCGCAGCGTAATCGGTGTACATACATAGAAAAAAAAAAAACATACCAATCGAATTGAGAACCTCCTCCTTTTTGGGAAGTCGGTTAAAAACTGGAGCAATATGCATTAATGGTTTGGTCATATTCAGACAATCTGGTAAAGGCGACTCATAACCTGCAGAGCCTTTTACCATATATATGTTGAGGTCGGCTTCCAGACTAACTATACCTACTCCATTTGTTATAAGATTAGAATTTTAAGTTAACCGTTTTTACAGTCCGTTCAACCGATTTTGACTTCTATACCGTAGGCTTATGGATGGCATTAAGGGGACGGTGAACGAACATTCTCCATACAAACGTAATACCAAAATCATTCGCGATACGAACATATTACCAACTTCATCATCATCATCATCATTTCAGCCAAAAGACGTCCACTGCTGGACATAGGCCTCCCCTAAGTGTAATTTTTGCTTAGGGGGGGTTTGCCATAATCGCCACGCTTGGCAGGCGGGTTGGCGATCGCAGTACGGTCGATACAAAAAAAAAAAAAAGCACAGAGAACGATGCTGCCCATTCTCTGGTACATCCCTTAGTCGCCTCTTACGACACCCACGGGAAGATAGGGGATGGCGCTATTCTTTGCGTCCGACACCATACGAACCAATTACCAACTTAAAATTATGTTATTCGGATACAGACGATATTTATCTAGGTTCCTGAGTATTAAACTTTTTTTTTAAAACATTTACTATTTACGAAATGCAAGCGAATTGCTATTTACTATTGACGAAATGCAATTCGCTTGCATTTCGTAAATAGTAAATGTTTTAAAAAAAAAGTTTAATAGGAACCTAGATAAATATCGTCTGTATCCGAATAACATAATTTTAAGTTGGTAATATGTTCGTATCGCGAATGATTTTGGTATTACGTTTGTATGGAGAAATGTTCGTTCACCGTCCCCTTAAAAGCAAAAAGAATGTTACAATACCGACTGTTTACTGCAGCTGCATTTGTCTTGCTGTCAACGTAATAAAGTTCACAATCGGTTGAACGGACTGTAAAAACGCTTAACTTAAAATTCTAATGTTATAACAAATGGAGTATAGGTGCAGCTGAATATCGTTTGCATGGAGGCCCTTGGTAAGACTTTCGGGCCCTAACTATCATTACATTGTAAAAATACTTCGATATTAAACTGAAAAATAAAGACATGTAACATTTGTCTGTAACATTTTCCGGACTATTCTATCATCCATTCAAACGTCAAACCACAATCTACGTCACAGCTTGTATAAATACAAACATACAACACAGATTCCATGACCCACATTCCTAAGTTCGGTCATGTAACACTACTTACCGCGACAGAGGATTAGGAACTATATACTTTATGTTATCTAATGGCATATCGTGGGACTCAATATCGGTTATATTAAAAGCAAGATGGGATGAAAGCTTCGGCACATAAGCTAGTCAATGGCTATTGGTTGTTCTCTTATAGTGATTCAAGGAACTTGTATTTGGAGCACAAGTATGCGATATGGTTTTAGAGTCATATCGAATTGTTTCGATTCGATTTTTCGAATATCACATCGTACATTAATTCCTTTTAGACTATAGGCAAAATTCCAGGAATTCTTTTGTATTCGACTGTCTCGTTGGTCTAGTAGTCGCAAGCGCGACTGTTGAGCGTGAGGTACTGGGTACGATTCCCAGTTCGAGCAAAGTGTTATTGGATTTTTCCATTAAGGATTTCTCAGTAGCAGCCATAGAGTCTGCAGTTATCCCCGGGTCGATGGCTAAAGGCTTTTTTTTTTGAGCGTGGGAAATCATAAAATGACTTCTCCTGCTCTGTCATATCGTTTAGTGCCAGACTTCTACTGACTAAAAACAACCCATGTTTATTTATTTTTATTTATTAAACTTTATGCACAACAAGGGCCCGCAAGGAAAAAGAAGCAGAGGCAGACCTGTAACACGGTGGGAGGACGAGATTACCAAAACAGCTGGCTCAAATTGGAGTCAAATAGCAAAGGATAGAGACACTTGGACAGCTTTGGAGGAGGCCTTTACCCAATCTGGGGTCCTTGCAAAAGAAGACAACTAACAAAACTAACAACTACTTTGAATACAGGAAACTAACCCACTAACACATTCCAAATAGAAATTAAGTTTAATCACTGTAATAGAAGCAAGGAATAAACAGGCTTTTTTTTATTTATTTTTTTTATTTATGCACAACAAAGCGTACAAAGGCGGACTTAATGCCTTGGGCATTTTCTACCAGTCTACCTTAGCCATGTTCCTTCACAGTCCTTTGTGTCCGGGGCCGCAGTCTTTCTTTCGAACAACCCGCAGCCCAATGGCAATAGGCTCGCCCCCTGTTTTATGGGACTTAAAAATAACTGGTGAAATGTGTGTGCGCTTTCGACACGGAGTGTCAGGCTTCTACTGACTAAAAACTACCCATGTACCTTCTTAACCCTTTGTGCCCTTTGAGTCGCGGTATATCTTTAAAAAAAGCCGTAGCTCTGGCAACCCGCAGCCCTGAAAACCATGGCTTAACTTTCCCTTTAACCTTATGTTAAAATAGTACATTGTAATACAAGGGCCTAAAATGACCCATTATATACGAGGTAGTTTTACTACCGAGCTTTAGCGAGGTAGTAAATAGGAACCGAGTTATAATGGGATTTTAGCGCCGTGTGTTACACTGTACTTTTCACTACGATTGCGAGAAAATAAAATAACCATGTTCAATATGAGTTTATTTTATTAAAAATTTAATTCAATTTAATAATACAATTCCAAAAATTTCGGGCCAATGCCTTTTTTTTATTTCTTCTGTAGCTGCAATGCAACGCACACATTCTACCAAAGAGTTCGGCATTCAGCGCGTTTAGTTCCATTTTTAAAAATAAAACATTTTTTTTTACTTGAAACTACATCACGCACCAGCTGGCTGAACAAGTTGTCGTACGAGATTTACTTTTAGCCCTAGGGCAAAATATGCAATTTTAAGCCCGCTCTGGTATGCTATTATGACGTTCTTTTTGAGCAAGAGGAGTGAAAAATATATTTTTTTATATTTTAAAAAAACGTTGCCCCACACTAGGAATTTCTCCTGTATCGCGGGTGCGTTCACAAACATACAAAGTCATATACACAAATACCCAGACCCGAAACAACTATCTGTAGGCCATACAAATATTTGTTCCGTGCGGGGATCGAAACCCGCGCGCGACACGCAGCGCAGCAGTCCAATCGCTTAGCCACTGCGCCAACCGTGCCGTCTAATAATAAATATGTAAATTCTGAAATAACCATTTCACCTGAAATTTCAATATACTGTTAGTTACTATCATAATTACCAGTATACGTGCTATGTAAGTACCTATACGTGAATATAATTTTCATTTGCGCACCGTCGTAGTTAATCCTATGTCGGCGAAATGAGTAGCGGTGGTAATTATAATAATACTAGATGTGCCTATAGTTTTGTTGGGGTTTCATTAGTTTTATCAGTTTTAGGTGTTAAGACCTGGGAATCTGATAGTTATTTATTTTTTTCCTAAAAACTTTGCCCCACACGCACTAAAGTTCTCATGTATCGTGCAATGGGTGCGTTTACAAATATTGAAACTCACACACATTTGTAGGACATACAAATATTTTATCCGTGTAGGGATCGAACCCACGCTGCGGGTTGTTCGGAAATGATACCGCGGCTCCGAACACAAAGGGCTAAGAAGGAAAATGGGTGGTTTTTAGTCAGTAGAAGTCTGACACTCCCTTCCACTCCGGGCGGACTCTTCCAGCTCTGAGCAAAGCCAGAGGAATCATTTGGCGATTTTCGACCCTCCAAAAAAAAGGTGGTAAAGTTATACCTGGGAATCTGTTATTTGTGAACTAGGTACACACGGCTACACATCAAGCTATACAAAACCAGTTAATCTTGGCCTCACTTTACTAGATCTTTTCGCACAATGAACCATCAGATTATACTGGTTTTGTATAGCTTGATGTGTAGCCGTGTGTACTTCTAAAGATCTTCATAATCCGTATCATCTAACTCGAGGCAGCATGAACATCATTCTCCACCCTTATCCCAATTTATTTAGGGCATCTATTCTTCTTCCCTATTATCTACTTACTCGTCATCTTAACAGTCACCTTCTTTCTAGTCATATTCATCCTTCAGCTTCACAGTGTTCAATAATGTTAGTGACCATGTCAGTTTAAAAAGCTTGTATTAATATCCTACTTAATATTATAAATGCGAAAGTTTGTAAGAATGTATGGATGGATGGATGGATGTTTGTTACTCTTTCACGCAAAAACTACTGAACGGATGTGGATGAAATGTAGAATACAGATAGTTTATAACCTGGGTTAACACATAGGATACTTCTTATCCCGGTAGTATGATCCCGTGGGACAATTATCGAACTCCACGCGGGCGAAACCTGTGGCACAAGCTAGTGCTCAATAATTTTAGTGACTACGTCAGTTTAAAATCCTTGTATTAATATGACAACATAAATATGTCACATAATATGTGTGATCATATTATTATATTATCTATGTTTATGTCAATCTTTAAGGTAATGTTTGTACTATAATAATGTTTATGTAATGTCTACCATGTCGTTATTAAACCGTCCTTATGACATTGTCAGCTCATAATATTGATTTTAGCTGTTTCTCGATGATAATATTATACAGTGTTGTTTCTGTCATACTTGGGTTCTTAGCTTGGTAGGGTTATTTCGATTCCAGGGTATTGGAATTTGTTCGAATGAGTTACTGTGTCCCTGAAATGCAAAGGAAAGTGGATGGATTTTAGTCAGTAAGAGTCTAATACTCCCTCCTGCTCCGCCCAGAGTGGTAGAAGTCATTTGATGATTTACAATCGTTTAAAAAAAGGTTATTTCAATTACTCTTATACTTACGTACGTACTTATATAATGGAATTATCAAAAAACTGTTCATTACCTGTTTAATGGCACTATGTTTATTGTTATATTACGTTTCCAGTGCCTGCCTCTTTGGTCTAGTGAATGAATGAATGATTTATTTTAAAAAATCTTAAAACTAAATACATTGCCCCATTCCAAACTGCGAAAGCAGTTTAACTGTGTGGTCGAAAGTGCGACTGCTGAACATAAGGTCCTAGGTTTAATTCTCGGATCGGGCAAAGTGATACAGAGCTTTTCTATCTGAAACTTCTCAGTAGCAGCCATGAGGTCTGGATTTCTGCCCGGTTGATGGTATTAGGCTCGCCCTTATTACATGGAACTTTTGTAACTGGCGAAATGTGGGTGTACGATTAGTTATACCTCTGCCTAACTCTTCGGGGATTACAGGAGTGATGTTATGTTAATAGTATACAGTTTTTGTGCTATCTGCATATTTGTGTTCTTAGCATAGTAGGTTTATGTCAATTAGTCTACTTTCATATTTATTTAAATGGCACCTGTTTATGACTAACGATCATTTTTATACTCATATAACGTTATCAGTACATTAGGCAGACTTTTTAATAGTCTGCGTAGTTAAATTTATTTTAATTGAGTCATTAAATAAAACTTTATGACCGTTTGAAAATGGACATAACTATTCGTGACCTGTTTAAAAATTGTTTATTCAGAGTGGAAAGGATTTCAACACAAATGGTACACCACATGTACAGTAACATCATTCAAATTCATCATTCCCCCACATATTAGAATTCTACACCAGTTTTTTATCTTTTTCATTGCTCTAGCGGTCGCAATCGCATCATTTTTTTTATGAGATGGGCGTACTCTTGACCTCAATCTTGCCCTAGGAGCAGAGATGAGGTCAACAATGGAACGAGCTAACCCAGAAGAAGCCTATTTACTCGCGACTTAAATAGATTGGGGTTATTAGGAACTCGGGAAAACCGACGCAGGCAGGGAGTTCCACTCGTCTGCTTAACATGAGGCCCCTTCAGGCCACTCACTACCTGTATCGACTGTCAAAGATCTACAGACGACAGCCGGGACCCACAGCTTAACGTGCTTTCCGAAGCACGGAAGAAACTCGAAATGTAATGGAAGGTCGGTCATTCATCCACGGACAAACTTACGTAAGCGCTGTATAACCTAAACATCAACACGAGTGGCTGTTATTTAATTATATAGCCAAAAACGCCTCAACAAGAAGAAATCTTAAACAAAACATAGATACGTAACATAACACCTCTAATCCCCGAAACGTTAGACAGAGGCGTGCCCATTAGTACACCCACATTTTGCCAGTTACGTTTGAGTTCCATGTCATCATCATCATCATCATCATCATTTCAGCCAAAAGACGTCCACTGCTGGACATATGCCTCCCCCAGGTGTCACCACATTGACCGGTCCCGTGCGTCTCTCATCCAGCGGGTCCCTGCAACCTTGACCAGGTCGTCAGTCCACCTAGTGGGAGGCCTTCCAACGCAACGTCTCGCGGTTCGCGGTCGCCATTCCAGAACTTTTCGGCCCCATCGGCCATCCGTTCTGCGAGCAATGTGCCCTGCCCATTGCCACTTAAGTTCCATGTAATAGGAGCGATTAACATCCAGCAATCCTACTACCCTCTCCTACATTTGATCTATGCTGTACCCGACAGGGTCCATAATTGAGACTGATGTAAATTTTTCCCTACCAACTGTAAACATTATGGTACGCAATAAAGAATTAAAATATTAATTACATAAAAGGAACAGACATGGTATCTACCCTACTTGAGAACTAACTCGAAGCCGACAAACTGTAACCAACAAGTACCGTCGGCATACAAACGAATACATTAGTAACGTCGTCACGTTCGCTGCAATATTGTGAATTAGCTGTTTTTGTGACGCTACAAGAAGTGGGCCAGACTTATTAAAGTTATGACTAGACTTAATAATGCTGGTTTCGTTACAAAAAAAAGTGGTATCTCAAAAATGCCGAATATTATGTTTTTGGAATTCTTTTACTCAGCCATGGGCTGTCTGCCTGTCGATTCATAAACATGGTAAATATCCTGTTTTTAGTGTAACGATGATTTTTCTCATAACGGTGAAGGAAAACATCATCGACATGTCTTAGAACCAAAAAATTCGAAGACATGTGACATCTACCAATCTACACTGGGCCCGCGTGGTGGATTATAGCCCATCCCTCTCGTAGAGAGAAGGCCTGCGTCCCTGCAGTGGGAACATTATTGGCTGATGATGATGATTTTAGTAACCATGTCAGTTGAAAAACTTACAATTTGTAGTAGTTTACATAGTAACATTTGTATAAAAGGCCAGTGAAATATCTGTTTAGATAAGGTTTTCTATAACGTTAGTTAGGGTTTCAAATGATTATTAAATTCACTTTGATAGCACTCAACGTTCAAATCCACTTATAAAGTTTTCAACCACAAATTCTCATAGATGTAGATAATCCAATTAAAAATACTTTTTAACAAATTGTTTTAGCTACTTTTTAATTAGTTGATTATTTTAATTAATGATGCTTTTAAATCTGTTGTGCGAGCCTATTGTCATCTTCTTTCTCGTGTGGTCTTTTGTTTTTGTCCATGTTGCTTCTTAGCCCTTTGTGTCTGGGGACGCAGTATCTCTTTCGAACAACCCACAGCCCCGGCAGATGAGCCTTTGACTTGGCTTTACAGGCCGTAAAGTAATATCTTTCAGGCATACTGGTGCAAGTACCTACTATGTAATAGGTGGCAAACCTATTGCCATGAACCGCGTGAATCCAGATTCCAGCGCTGAAATTTCAAAATGAATAACCCACTATCACTTTGCCCGACCCCTGACTCGAACCCAGAACCTAATGCTCAGCAGAGTCCGTTAGTAGTTGCGACCGCCAGTCCATCGACGCTAAAACGTTAAGATTTTCTTAATTATATACTTGTAAGAGACAACTGGCCTGATTATTTATTTCTGTCAAGCATATTGCTTGGTCATATAATTAGTATGCGTATTGCACGACTGCAGTTGCAGCACGAGTTTGTTTTAAGAGTGTACGAACAAGAAAAAAGGTTATTTCTTGTATTTTGTTTACATGAAGCGTTCGTGCATTATAGAAAACTTTTTTTGCTTATTTATTCAGATTCAGAATATTTATTTTGTTTTTTTTTTCTACGGCACGTATTCTAGTTTCACAATGTTTTGATATACACGCAAATATCTCAGGGCTTTTCTAAAAAAATTAAATAAACCATTTTTTTTTCTAAACATTCTAGGAACTATCTATCCGATTTCGAGTTTTTTTATTTTTTTTATTGCATATCATACTACCATACTTTAGCACTCGAGTCTTTCAAATTGAACGGCAGAGCCATTCTACATAACAAGAGAAATATTATTACATTGTACACGACGATGCTTCCCGGGATCCACCACTGACTTGTCCACCAGTGGCGGACAGTGAAATCATTTCTAAAGCTAAGTCTCGCCGTCCACCACTGGACCACAAGTTGGTGGTGGACACCGGGAAGCATTGATACACGCGATAGTACCGTACAGATAAACGTCCTATTGTAGTCCTAACCCATAAAACACACTAAACAATGTGTCGAGTTACTTTTAAAACACCGAAACACTTAACGAACTCCCAACTTTACCAAACATTTAATCAGATAAAACAGCAGTATTCCAAGAAATTCACAACTCAAGACTAAAAGGTAAAACTATTCGTTAAAATAAATAAATTCCAACAAGAGTGCGATAAGAGGGAGATAAAAGTGACGTTTTAAAAGATAAAAAGAATTAATTAACACAATTTTAGCGTCGACTTGAATCATTTGGCACAGTTTTAAGTCTTAGTTTAGGTCATGGAGTGAATTTATTACGGGTTAACACAAGGTTGTTGCTTTTTTTCAATTATTTTTAAAGGTTGGAACTGAAATTAGTTTAGTCCATTTCACGAAAGAAGTCCCGCAGACGCAGCGCTGTATTCGCGCGACATAATGATGCTATCTCTCTCTCTCTCGCCATATCTCCCCATCTGTCAAATTTAGTTCCACTTATTGTCCGCGGGACTTCTTTCGTGAAATGGACTTTACCTACATTTTATATTGGTTATAATGTTTCTGAACGGTTACTAAAAAGTCGGCCTCGTTGGTTTAGTGATCACAATCGCTATTGCTGAGCATGAGGTTCAGGGTTCGATTCCTGGATCAAAGTGCTATTGGGACTTTTCACCTGGAATTTCTCAGTAGCAACCAAAGAGTCTGGATTTGTAACCGGTTGATTACATCACCCCTTTACGACGTTTGTTATGTTATTTCTGAACATGAAGAAATTATGATGACTTCAAACTAAAAGTGTGCAATGTTAGTCCTCACATAATCCATCCCATTTCTTCCGATTGATGAAAATATCTTATTACTAGTTTTTTTGGTTGTCGCTACAACAGTCTAAGTACAGGCACGTGACAAATGCGGCGATTTTCAGCCACAACTTGCACGCTATTCAGTTTATTGTGAGAATCTTATTAGCTATATTATTTACCCTAACATAACATAAGAAGAAAGTTTTTAAAAAGAAAATAATAATTAGAATTTCGAGCTCAAAAGATACCGTCGAATAATAACAGTCGCTGCGGTCGACCCTTAAGGTTAAGCCGTGCTTGGCTAGGTTGGGTTACCACCCATTACATGCTGAGTATCCTCATTTTTATATCTGTGACAGTCGTTACAGTTAATCAGTGGGCTGAAAGCCTGACAAGACCAGTCAGACTTACGACAAGTATCGTAGTATTTTATCAGATTTCTGAATATATATGAATACGCTAGGATACCGTATTAACCAGTATTAACTGGGTTGTGGAGGTCAGATAGGCAGTCGCTCCATGTAAAATACAGGTATTCAGCTGCATCCAGACTGGAAGCCGACCCCAACATAGTTGGGAAAAGGCTAGGCAGATGATGTCGCTAGCTTGTATCCAAAGCCAACTAACTACAATTTATACAAATTAGAAGTAAGCCCAAAGTATTTAAAAAGTTAATTAGAACAGGTTTTCCTCTCAACGCCCTCAATAAGTTTTGCTTCGACAAGACCTAATAGAAAAAGTAACGAAAAAGCCAAGAATATTTATTTATTAAAAAAAATATTTATTTATTAAAAAAATTGTCAGAAGAATTTCAACGAAATGTCAAAAGGTTGTTCCCACCCAACTTTCCGTGACATTATTTTGTACAAGAAATGCTGTTAGTTAGTCTTTGAGCCGTTGATTAATCTTTTGTCCTACTTTTTCTGTAACTCTTCTTTTTATAAGTGAGAAATAATTTGGAACTTTCTTGTTATGCCTGACAACTAGCCGAAAATGTTATTTCTTAAGAAATATTCATATAAAGTGTAGACACGAAATCTAGTGGAGGCATTTATAGTTGGTAATCTAAAGAGCAAGAATTCAAAAAGTATGTATGTATCTTTTATGGCATACATACTCCACGGGTTATTAGATACAAAACGCAACCTGCTACAATCCTTACACATTCCTTTTACCTCGTCCACGTTCATACATCTGGTCATACACGCACGCCGATTGCGAGCACTACGCACCTAACCTTTCTGAAGAACATCACTAAGTGTATGTGCTTTTATGGTAACTCCTCCCGTATGGTAATTTGAAACTAACTGATATCATTAGAATATATTGAACACATTACCATAACTCATTGTTACTGAAGATACTTTTCAATAATATACATAAATTATATTCATTCTACATGAAATTCAGATGAAACTCATGCCTATATTATTAAATCATTCTCATTTGAGAGCTCTCCCTCAAATGTCATTTGATATCTCCAGGGACTTCAAAATAAACACGAAAAAAGTAATTCATTATCGACAATTGAATAAAATTCAAATGACATTTGTAATTCAGACAGCTTTTTTCGCGCGAAGACGCCATTTTGACAACGAACCATAGACGTTCGTTTCTTTTTCTTACCATAGAGTGTTGCAAACTTACAACCGACCTTGTTAAGCCACTCAGCCTCTAACCTTATCACTAACGAAGCAAACAAAACTCTGGTATTAGCCAGAAAGTTTGTGAGAAACTCATTAGTACAGAAGTTTAATGTTTCGCTACGTCGATTAATTAGAATGAGATCAGATTGAAGCTACTTGCTTAATTCTTTACGAATCATTGATTGGAAACTATTACTCAACAAGGGCTAATAAAAAATAGCTTTATAACTCTTGAAGTAGTTAATGGAGAGTGTTCCAAATACGAATAATATTGTTTTTTTTTAGTATTGTGTTTTGGTAACTGATACATGAAGCCCTTTTAAAATCTATTTAAAAATCACGCAAATTAAATCAAAACTAAATAACCCCCGATCTTCACGACCGCTTAGTATTTTTTAATCAGACTTCACATAATAGGTATTATTATTATTTATTATTCAATAGTTTTACAATTACATTTTATAATAAAGTTGCAAACATAAACTCATTCGAGATTAACCGTGCACCAAAATCAACGACGACATAATTCAAACAGATTATACAATCTTAAGTTCTACAACATTTAAGTAAACAAAACAGCAGCGAGGGTACGCACCGAAACATTATTTTTCTGTTACCTTACAAACTTCAAGTAACGAAGATCGGTGACCATCGTGAACGTAGGAATGAGGCTCAGCTCGATACAGGTACGATAGCACATGTAAACAATTCTATGTATGCCACATAATACGTATCAATATTATTATCATCATTCTCCTGCCCTTATATCTCAATATATTTGGAGACGGCGCAGCATGTCTTCTTCTTCCATATTTCTCTACTAGCTTTTGCCAGCGGCTTCGCCCGCGTGAAAATGTCGATTTTCCATACAAACTTTCATCCCCTATTTAACACCCTTAGGGGTTGAATTTAGAAAAATCCTTCCTTATTCCTTCTCTACATTATAAAGGGAACCTCTGTGCAAAATTTCAGCTTTCTAGGTCTAAGGGTTTGGGCTGGGCGTTGATGAGTCAGTCAGTTAGTCAGGACTTCTCTTTTTATTTATATTGATGAAGATTGATAACTTGTCATCTCAGCAGTCGCCTCCTTTCTAGCCATATCATCTTTCACACAGCCCATCTATCGTTTCTTTTTTTTTGTTCTCTTCCGTTGTTTCGTTAATACGTACTAATATAAATACATCAATAAATAAGTTCGGCATGTACTGGATCGTTCGGTAATTCAATTAGCCAGAGCCCTGATATATATATATTACTTTCATTTATCTTTACTTACACTCCTGGCGAAATTACTTACGTTCATATACTTATGTATATAGGTATTATGAGTTATCGGTTAGCCGTATTAGTTACAAGCAGCCAAAATCAAATGATGAAAATAATCTGTTTATTTAATCCAATGCAAAAATAAGTCGGATTGACAGTATGCCACATGCCGTTACAATTGGAAATCACATGTGCAGAACATGGGTCGTCAAGTGAAACACTTGGTACGATACACTATACTTTTATTCAAATAACAAATTACTTGTAATCACAATATCACTGTAACCGATTCATTGTGTGTGTGTTAAATTAAATAATTTTAAGCTGACGTAACACATCATTCATTTAAAGACAAGACTTTTTAATGTATCCATTTTGTAAACTCTCTATTCATCTGAAAATGTATAGTCAGACAAAAACCTAACTACTATTAAAACAACAACAAGCCAACCCACTTTCACAACTCCTGCAAAATATCATCGTAGAACTTTGTAACGAGTGACTCACACATGAGACCAGGGGTTGTCAACTCAGCCGCAAAATGTTGAAGTTTTAGCTTCAGAGGACTTTAAACTACAACTTAGTTTTAAGTAATCTGCCGCTTGCGTGACAGCGTATACCTGTTGACGTTATGGGGTCGATGTACTGGTAGTGATGTCTCAGTGGGGATGTGTGAGTGTGAGTTGGTGGGCCTATTTTGAGCCTAACTAGTTTTATGAGAGGTAAGAGGCTGGCTTTGTAAAAGTAGAAGGTGCGGCTACGGCTTTGTAGATGGATTATATTATAAACCCAAACGATTTTAAAAGAGTTTCCATTAAGTTTCTTGCCATTCTTCTCATGAGACCAACGCTTTGGAATTGGCAAATAAAGTACACTCACGAGTTATTATGCCTTGTGACTGGGACTGTAGCTTAGTTTATTTAGCTTCAGTAGTTTAGTAGTTTACTGCCGCACTCGGAGAGCTTCAGTGGTTGCTTTGGCCGGACTTTTTGCGGTCGTAAGGGCTTTTGGCGGTTTTGTCATACAAAACTATGTCAGGCCTTTGCTGGGTGGCGGCTTGAGTAATCGTTGGATATCTCTGAGTGCCGCAGTTAGTTTAATTCGACTATTCAAAAGTGCCTGTTACTGGTATACTTGAAATAAATATTTTTGACTTTGAATTTTGACTTTGACTTTGAGGTAGATTGAATGCCTATGATTCTAGATAAAGTCCCTAGGCCCTAGACTGTTGGGCTTGTCCATGGTACTGGGTACGATTCTCAGATCGGGCAAAGTTCTCAGTAGTAGCCACGGAGTTTGGTTTTGTGCTCGGTTGATGTCAATAAGCTCGCCCCCTTTTCCATGGGACTTAACCCTTCGTGTACCGGAACGTAGATCCACGCGAGACACAATGACTTTTTAATTGTGTCTTCATACTCGGCATACGAAAAGTTTAACATAACTGCCGAAATGTGTTTGTATCAACTAACCTACCCACCCTTACTTACCCTTTTGAGGATTACAGGCGTTATGATTTTCGTACATCGTTATCAGTAACAGAATGTACATAATATGTCTTTTTGTCTAGGCTTCAGGGTCTTTAAAGCAATCATAATTATATTAACATCGTTCTTTTGTAAAAGATAACACACCCACCAATTAATTTCATTGTCACAACTAATTATAAAATAAAGTAACACGCTGTATTTTGTATTCATTGCACGCAAGTTGTGGTATTGTTACAATATAACACAATAACACAAAGACATGTCTTGTTTATTTTAAACGAGACAAATAAAATTGAGTTCCCTGAGAAACTATAATGTCCTGAAAGAAAATACAGTAACTTATCCCATTTCGGTGAAAGTAAGTCTAAGACTGACTTGGTCTACTAGTCGCAATTGTGACTCCAGCTTGAGGTTCTGGGTTCGATTCTCAGATCCGACATTTTGTTATTGGGTTTTTTCCATCATTTCTCAATAGCAGCCACGGAACGTAAACATTACTGACTAGCTTTTGCCAGCGGCTTCGCCCGCGTGAAAATGACGATTTTCCATACAAACTTTCATCCCCAATTTAACTGCCTTAGGGGTTGAATTTCGAGAAATCTTTCCTTATTCCTTGTCTATATTATAAAGGGAACCTCTGTGCAAAATTTCAGCTTTCTAGGTCCAAGGGTTTGGGCTGGGCGTTGATGAGTCAGTCAGTCAGTCAGGACTTCTCTTTTTATTTATATAGATAGATAGATAGATGGATAGATAAAATGAGATATTTCTATAAACTTCATGTACGGTAATGAAACAAAGGTAGAATTAATACCGCGATTGATTGTCAATAAGTACAGTACCTATCGTTCAATGTAATCTTATAGAGATCTGGTAACTTTCCTAAACAATAATCTAACACCTTTACAAACCCAGTATTTGCACTTAAAAATCCACAATCAATCAATTTTCCAAAGGAATCTGATTATTTATAATCCAGAATAACATAAAGTGTACCTCTCACATATCGACTGACTGACATAAAAAAAAACAAAATTCTAAAAGTACCATTCATCATTTCATTAGTCCACAAAAATCCCAATATATTTAGCCCGAAGCATTATTTGAATAATGATAAATAATGAGCAGTTGGGGTATCAATTAATCAACCTGTTTTGCAAATATTACAGGTGTGTATGCATTTGGTATGCAAATTGTGATTTATTATTTTAACGTGTTCTTGGCAGGGCGCTTGAGTGATGTTAAAAATTTATAAAGAATTTATTCTCTGAATTTATCAACTTGGCTTGAAAAGAAAATATTGTAGAGGCAACATTTTTAAAGAGACAAGAGTAATAGTGGTTGTGAAAGAACGATCCAGAACATGTTAACATGTTATTTATTAATACGTTCGATTATGTACCATGCAGTGATGATCCAGTGGTTGCGGCCCCGACTTTCGAACAGTAAGTCGTGGGTTCGAACCCAGGCAGGCGCATTACTTTGTTTAATTTATTTCATCACCGCTGCTCTTAAAACGGTGAAGGAAAACATCGTACGGAAAACGGCATGGTTCGAATTTTGTCATTTGACATCTACTAACCCGCACTAGGCACGCGTAGTGGATTATAGCCCATCCCTCTCCTAGAGAGGAGACCTGAGTTCCTGCAGTGAGAATATTATAGGCTGATGATGATGATTATTTGTGTTCAGATAGTTTGGTGAAGGGCAAAAACAGGTGGAAACGGTAGGGGGATGCCCTAGGGCCGTAGCTTACAGCTAAGAAACAGACAGTAGACAGTTAGTGAAAGAAGGCCAATTAAAAGTTTCCACTGACATTAATATTAGAATAGCTCAAAAAATAATAAACCGGCAAGGGAATGTAAGAAGTCAGCACTCGTAGAGTTTATTTCTTTTAGTAACCGACTTCGAAACGGGGAGGTTCACAATTCGTCGGAACCTTTTATTTTTTGTTTATGTATGTTCCCCGATTACTTGAAGATGGCTGGACTGATTTTTTTTGTTTTGTTTGAAAGGGTATACTTCCCAGGTGGTCCTATGATCATCAAGTCAGGATCTTATGATGGAATCTTGTAGACGAGAAGAACAGTACTCTTGAAATATAGGCACACTTGAAGCGATTTGGGTAGTATTTGGAAGAGTACTTTCTCGGAGCGATCCCATTTCAATTTGATGCAGATCTGATGAAGAACTTCGGAGACAGGCAACAAAACTCCTCAATAAATGATAACAAATGGACTGAGATAGTTTAGGAACACTAGTAGATTGGCCAAAATCATCAAACACTACATATTGCAACATACTGACACATTTAGTTCTTTCTGCTCCACCTCAAAGGAAAAAGGTGTGTTCATGTATTTAAATTTATTCATTTTATTATGAAAAGTTATTTACTGTGTTACATACAGGAAGAGGACATAATATATAAGGGCTCGGAACAACTGTTCACACCATCGATTGTCACCGGAATAACTATGATTGGCATTCGTTCTGCATAAAGTTAATACATAATTATAATATGTAGCCTGATTAATGGACCCAAAAGGAGGTATCCATACAGTAAACAAACCAGTCATTCAAAAGATTTGATAGAAAATGTAATGTAAAAAAACTTTCGCCACAAAAAAGGCCCTGCAAAGGCTTTTTCTTGTTGCGAAAGTTTTTTAACCTCAGTCTTATTCCGGGGCAGTCAACCCCAATACAAAACTTGCTGATGACACAAATAATCTTGCGACCCCGGCATTACTTTGAAGAAAAAAATAACATGATAAAAATAAATTGTACTATATTCAACTATCATAATAATTTTGAACTCGAATTTAACTCTACTAGCACCACTTTCATAACAAGCATAATAGTACAAATCTCCAGAAACGCCTAATAGGCATATACTACTAAACTAATAGCCCTTTCAGAGCTCCAAGCGATTATAACCCACAGCCGTTACGATTTGACCCGTCGTAGCACTTTCGTAGACGTGCTACGAAAGCGTAGCGCTACGCTTTCGTAGCGCTACGTTATCGCTACATCAATTTAGTAGGCATGTGATTGCTACGATTTGAAAATCGGTTGCCCAATTCAAGCTGAAATATATTATTTCTTTTGACGTTTACGATATTGAGATTGGAGCTACATTTCAGATATTTTTAGTACTAAAGTTGGACTCATTTTTGCTCACTGCGGCGAAAAACAAAAAGAGGGTGATGTGTTTTTAACAATGGCTTTATAAATACAACTATCGATATTTTGAACAATTAATGTACACTTTTGTTTAGAAGTTACGACGTTTTTTTTTTTATAACAATAGCATTTATTTCGGGTTACGCCCCTAGTGTTGGGTAAAGTGGTCTTAATACATAGTTTTAATAAAAAACGAAGTAACTTGTATGGTTGATTATGTGTGTGTGATTCAATGTTGCTACAACACTCCCACCTATCATGGCCAATTTTCATAAGTGTGAAAACTTGAATTAGGAAAACAGTGGTTTTGAATATACAAAACGTTTAAATAAAATGCCTAAATTCATGCATTCAATGAAAGACAATGAAAAGTCACACCGCTTGATTCATTTCATTTTATAAGATATATTTTTTTTGAAGATGAATTTCCTAACAGGGATGATTCTTTTAATTTTGCGAATACTAAGACTAACAAACATTCAACCAATTTTCTAACTCATCTCAAAAACGTATCCTCAATACATTAAAACCCAACTGACCCGACACAACCAAGACAAATGCTGTGTTAATGTATTCACCACAAAGCGACAGCTTCACATTAATTCTGTTTGCCCCCCATAGGCTAACATGGCGTGATGGCTGTTATTAATTACTGAAACTCGTTATCTTACAGCTTCAGGACTTCGGAGATAATGGTTTGAAAGGAAGAAAAATTTTTCATGAATATTATTATGATACAAGCCTGTCAAACATTGTTAAGATCATATCAAAGTAATATTTACCATGTTTACTATTTGAGTTCCCGAGATTTTATTTAGATCACGGTTAAACTGAAGCTATAAAATCAATCAAAATCAAAACATTTATTTCAAGTAGGCCAGTTACAGGCACTTTGGAATAGTCGAATCTATTGCGGGTGGCCGCCCATATATAGAAGTAGCCAGTGTCCCAGCCGTGGGAATATTATACGCTGATTATGTTCAAGCTTCATAGTTTTTATTAATATCTATGTGGATAGGATCTGTGGTAGTTATAGAAAAGGATCACTTTTTGGCTTGAAACGAGTAAGATTTGGGGCTTTTGTTTATCCAGAAAATTATTCCACCCTTTCTTATTAAAGAGTCTTGTAAAGAGGCAAATATTAATAAATACATATTTTTTTAACGTCAAAATCCTGCCACACTATTTCCAAACCACTGCAACTTCTGAAAACCAAAATCAATAATGGCAATCACCAGAAAATCGCCGAGACAATGAAGCTCGACGAAATCCCAGAGAAACAATTTAACTGTCTGGGATTCCGCATCGAAATTATTTAGAAAAGAATAACGGAGGAGTAGAAAAAACATAATTCCCATTTCCCTCCATATCAGCAGGAGACAAAATAAAGCAACATCAATAGGCACAAAGGGAGATTTACAACTGGGATAAGCCCAGTTGCCGAGCACCACGGATAAATATTATCTTCTATATAAATAAAGAGAGAAGTCCTGACTGACTGATTGACTGACTGACTCATCAACGCCCAGCCCAAACCCTTGGACCTAGAAAGCTGAAATTTTGCACAGAGGTTCCCTTTATAATGTAGACAAGGAATAAGGAAGGATTTTTCGAAATTCAACCCTTAGGGGAGTTAAATAGGGGATGAAAGTTTGTATGGAAAATCGTCATTTTCACGCGGGCGAAGCCGCTGGCAAAAGCTAGTCAGTAATATTAATGGCGCCTAAGTTCTGAGCTATTATATTTGAATTCAATAATAGGTAAAGGTTGTTATAGGTTGTTAAATTAATCGTGGAAACAGTAACCTAGTACTAACCCTATTTTGATAGTCTCCCTGAGAGCCAAGATTCCTAGAAATCCGTTCAGCTTGTAACAAACTGACAGATTGAGGTATCGGTTTATAATTAAACAGCTTCTAGGAACAATTTTCTCTGACGGTTTCGACGCAGTATAAAATTACCTTGTATAAAAAATATTACAATTTTGGCTATAATTTTGGATTCCCAAAACTCTGAAGCAGCATAACAGCTAACTATATTATGATCTTCATAATTATAATGATTTCCAAGTGATATGAAATGACTTGTTCAATACGAAATTAAGTACATCGTAAAACCAGCTTGCCTGCGAGATATTTTGACGACATGTAAAGCTAAGTCAGAGGCATGGGCGACATGAAAATTCTGACTCCAAGGTACTAAGTGCTAACCGCACGGTAGACAAAAAAAATAGAATATTATTGGTCCTTTTTAGGGTTCCGTAGTCAACTAGGAACCCTTATAGTTTCGCCATGTCTGTCTGTCCGTCCTCGCTTAATCTCTGTGACCGTTAGCACTAGAAAGCTGAAATTTGGTACCAATATGTGTATCAATTACGCCGACAAAGTGGTAAAATAAAAATTGGAAAAAAATGTTTTATTAGGGTAGCCCCCCTATATGTAAAGTGGGAAGTGTTTTTTTTTTTAATTTCAACCCTAACGTGTGATATATTGTTGGAAAGGTATTTAAAAATGAATAGGGGTTTACTAAAATACTTGTTTGATAATGTCAATAATTTCGGTAATAATCGCTCCAAAAGAAAAAAACAATGTGCCCCCCCCCCCCCCCCTCTAACTTTTGAACCATAAGTTTAGAAAATATGAAAAAAATCTGAAAAGTAGAACTTTATAAGGACTTTCTAGAAAAATCATTTAAAAAAAAAATACTCGCCGCAATCCGATCCGTTCATTTGATTCAAAAAACGGAGCGCTGCTGGAGCGCGAACATAATGGATACCCACCTTTAAACTCATAAGTGGGAACACTTATTGTGACGGACGGGAAAGTAACCCTACACTGAGCGTGGCCCGACACGCTCTTGGCCGGTTTTTTTGAAGTTTAAATTTTTTGATCTCGGACTTCCAAATGATTGAATGCTGAATTAATATCAATTCCTCACTACACATCAGTAGATATCCATCAACATATTCCTTTAATAATACATCAAAGGAACATACAGCATGAACATGTAATATCCTGTACATATCTTAATACATGCTGTATAACTGTAATACAAGGCAGCGAGCGAGCCATACATCGCGTGATTAATCTTAATTTGTGCAGGTTGAGCAATGCTTGCCGAGGTTGGTGTGCGGATGGGTCCATTACATTCCGAGTTCCCTCCATGCCTCAGAAAGTGCGTTAATCTGTTGGTCACAGCTGTCATAGTAAATTTTTGTCCTTATACGAGTAAAAAGCCAATCGCAATCTTGCTAATTGGTGTTGTGTGTCATAATTTGGTTCTGGAGGTCAGACAGACATGTCTAATATTGATAATCAGATGCTCTTCATTTTACTGAAGCTGACCTCAATACAGTTAAAGACCATGGATTTTCTTGCCCGTTCTCCTCTATAGGAAACGACCAATCCGAACTGTGCACCTTTTAGTCGACATTTTATAAGTGTCTATGTGTTCCTACTTTGATTTTGTTTTCTTTTTAATTAAACTCACATGTAAAGAGAAGGATTTAATACCATTAGGTTAGGCAGATATGATGATAGCGTAACACATCAAAGAGACACACAAACAAGAAATGAATATGTAATACCGTACACGTCTGCGTACTGTAATACAAGGCACCGAGTGAGCCACAAGGGAGGCAGCATATATCGGGAGATTAATCTTAATTTGTATTGTCATGTGTGTAGCGGGTGGATAAGCAGACTACATGGTCGTGTAACGTAGGTTTGCACAGATGTTTTGATGATCATAACATAACACATACATATATAAACATCACACCTGTAATCCTCGAACGGTTAT
The DNA here is from genome assembly GCA_949775195.1 of Diarsia dahlii. Classification (NCBI taxonomy): domain Eukaryota; kingdom Metazoa; phylum Arthropoda; class Insecta; order Lepidoptera; family Noctuidae; genus Diarsia; species Diarsia dahlii. The sequence goes on along the minus strand of OX459210.1, from coordinate 2,874,998 downwards.
GCAGAGGTGTAGCCTTTAGTAAAATAAAATAAAAATAAAATATCTTTATTTCAGACCTAAGCAGTCCATACGTAGTTAGTGGTTAGTAACAAACTGTGCTTACATGCTATGTTAGTGTTGTTAGTACTTAATCCTATTTAACATAAACCTATACCTAATTCTACCCAGTGCCTTTGGATGGGGCAGTCCACTCTGCTAACAATCATTTTCAGGATGCTGTTCTGAGTGCTACGCAAACGTTGCAGTAGGGAAGCCGCTTTCTTACGCATGATGGCGTGAAAGCCATCCGTACGTGCTTCAGCAAACATTCCCGACGCACTGCAACGTCGCGGCAACCGCAACAGCATCCTGAAGGCATTGTTGTATTGCACGCGCAGGACGTTGTAGGCTCGGCTCGTATATGACACCCATAGGCCGCTCGTGTAGAAGGACTGACAGAACGCTTTAAATAAACTGACTTTGACGTCTGCCCTGCGTTCCCTGCGTGCCCTGTTCTATATCCCCATCATCACGTAGGTCACTGGTGACAACATGACCCAAGTATTTAAATTGAGTCACCACTTTTAATTCAACGCCGTTGAGATATACTGGAGGTACACGACGGGGCTGTTGTTTAGGTGCCGTAAACAATAACACCTCACTTTTATTTGAGTTGTATTTAAGGCCGTGCACCTCCGCATACGTCTCGCAGATCGTGAGAAGCTTCCTCAGTCCACTCATCGAGGGACTGAGCAACACCATGTCGTCCGCGTAACTTATGTTATTGACACATATACCGTCTATATGACAGCCGACATGAGTGCTGCTCAGCCGCTCGATGAGCTCATTTACATATAAATTAAATAACAGGGGGGAGCTTAACCCCCCCTGCCTCACACCGCATTCCATTCGATACTCATCCGACAGAGTACCGACCCATCTCACCCGATTTGTCTGGTGAGCATACCAGTACCGGAGAAGCGCTGTGTACTCCACCGGCACACCCGTGCCCCTCAACTTGTCCCATAGCACATCATAGGAGACAAGGTCGAAAGCTTTCGACAGGTCAAGGAAACACGCGTATACCGGCGTCCTCCTCATGGTGTAGTACTTGACGGTGTGCTTCAGGCTGAGAATAGCACTCTCGGTGGACACGCCCGCCTTGAATCCGAACTGGGCGTCGTGCACTTTAACATGTTCTGAGAGGCAGCCCTTCATCAGACCGTCAAGCACCTTCGCCATGGTGGTAGCTAGTGAGATGGGTCGATAGTTGTTCATATCGGATGTGTCACCAGTCTTGTTTTTAACTATAGGGACCACAATCGTCCGCATAAGTGGTTCCGGTAAGTAAGAATGACCAAGGCACAAAGTGAAAAACAGTGACAAAACTCTAGGCAGATGGACTCCCGCATGTTTAAAATGTTCGACACTGAGACCATCGTGACCCGGCGACTTCCCACGCTGCATCCCTGAAATAATTGAAGCCACACTCTTGGCAGGTATTTTCGTGTTCCGCTCAGTCTCAATGGTCTCAGCATCGTTTACTCCACGAGACGCCGAGCCCAAGAGTGACCGCACAGAAAAGTGGTCCCTAAAACTATCCGCAATATTCTTGTGGTCAGTAACACCACCGACGCTCACCGGGAGACCCGGTCTCACATTCATTTTATTCGTATTCTTCCAAAAATGCCGAAAGTCTTTGTTCGCGTGGTTGAAAGCAAGGAGATTCATTTTAAGCTGATCCTGCCTGTTCTGACACCACTTGAGTTTAGCCTTAAAATGTCTCCTTGCCTCCGCCATATCATGAAATATAGGACCATTGGCTGGGCGACCAGCCATTGTCCACACCTGAAATCTAAGCCGGGCCTCGCGGTGAGCGTCTGCGACATGTTTGTTCCACCCCGTGACATAGCCACCCTTCCTTCGACACTTTATCCTATAAGTCTGTACGGCCGCCTGTTCCAGTACATTCACAATATCAGAGTACATTTTATCAAGAGCTGAACAATGTTCTTTGTGTTTACAAAACTTATCACAACAATCACTCAGCTCCTGAGGAATATCAATAAGTCTCAGCCTAGAGTGACAGAGATCGTGGTACTCGGTTATCTGCTCAGACGTCCTTTCACCCCACACAGCTCGATTTACATGATTCTTACTCTCTACAATTTTACAATTAATTTTTAACAAGTCACATTCAATCACAATCGGGAAATGGTCGGACCAATACATGTCATACAGTACTGTGACACTAGCGACTGATTGCTGGGCAGATTTAGTGACGATGCAGTGGTCCAACCATCTGTTACAGCCATGTGATTCACTTGTGAAAGTGTAGGTATCACTGTCACACATCTCCACATCTACACAGACCCAGCTGTGATCTGAACAAAAATTTATCATTTCATTATAAAACAACTCATTCGGATGTGCATTATAGTCTCCCATGATGTAAAAAGCCTCAATTCCTTTATTTTCCTCTATTTCTATAACTGAGCGAATAGCACTAAGACAGGCTGTGAACTCAGGAAGATTATCACTCGAGTTTGTTGGCATGTAAACACTAAACACGACTACAGATCTAGTACTTACGGTTATTCTGACCGCGCACACTCGCACATTATTGCACTCAATCGGCAACACTGACTCAAACGCACTTTTACGCCACAGTAACGCGACGCCACCGTATGGCCTCCCGCTCAAAAGGCCCGCCGATGTGTCCACAGCCGACGTCCCGGTGTACCCGAAGCTGTCATCAACCGTGCTGAGCAACGGCAGATCGTGTGGCAGCAACCACGTCTCTTGAAGGGCTATCACGTCTGCCGACCGACATAACGCTCTTATGCCTTCCATAGACCTCTTGAATGACTTGCAATTAAAGCTTGCTATCTTACTAAGGCTGTCCATTTTTGATATCTATATTTTCATGTACATCTTCGTTTACTCGCCTCATTGGAAAGTGCACAAAACGCCTAAATGATACTCCAGATGGCCACAACTTACCATCTAAAAATGTATCAATTTTATACTTTGTTACAAAAAGTTTGTAAGCATTATAGTCTCTTTCCTGTTTCATTTTAATTTTAATTAGTGTAACTCGCTCTCGAGTTTTCTCATACACGTAGTCTACAATAGCCTGCTCTGACACCGCCTTATGCACATTTGATATAAATATCGGTACTTTCGTGTCCGCCGCTCTAAATTGTACACTTTTCTCCTCATTATTAACAGCCGCACTTCCTCTCTGACTAATAAACCGATTTTTATGTCTCCGCTTCTGTACAACGGTCCACTCTTCCATATTATTTAATACTAGCTTTTGCCAGCGGCTTCGCCCGCGTGAAAATGACGATTTTCCATACAAACTTTCATCCCCTATTTAAATCCCTTAGGGGTTGAATTTCGAAAAATCCTTCCTTATTCCTTGTCTACACTATAAAGGGAACCTCTGTGCAAAATTTCAGCTTTCTAGGTCCAAGAGTTTGGGCTGGGCGTTGATGAGTCAGTCAGTCAGTCAGTCAGTCAGTCAGTCAGGACTTCTCTTTTTATTTATATAGATTGGTCGTTCAACGTTCTTCTGCATAACCTCAGAAAACGAGGGACGCTTCTCATTTGACACATTCATTTGTTTACATTCATTAGCTGCGTCTTGATGGTTTATTGTACTCTGTGGTGCTTGTGTTCCCGGTGCGCTGGTACGTGACGACTTCGTTTTATTAGTTGACAGTACGTAACCATCTGTCTCACTCACACCCGCCATAGGTCCACTCGCCGCGACCGGCGACGACGCAGGCGGCGGTTGCACGGGGGAAAGAGATGGGTAGCTCGCACTGCGATCGACCGCTGATTCATCACCGCATAATGTGGGTAATGCCATCGGCCCGCTGTCGAAGTTTTTAAATCTACCTTCTCTTCTAATCGTGTTTACATTTCTCTCCTGATTTACAAAAGATGATGTCTTATAATGTTCGTGAATCCGATCATTTAATTCACTTTTGGTAGCATACTGGCAATGAAAATCTTGTATGTTCTTTTCAAGTAGAACTATTCTTTTGAGTAAAACTGTAACGTCGATATGATCGAACGTTACGGGCGGTAGTTTTTCCAATCTTCTGGCCACAAAAATCGGAATCTCTTCTGGATCTGTCTCCTTAATCAAGCAGATGATGTCGTCCAAGTCTCGTAATGTTCTTCCTGTCCGCTTTCGCGTCGTCGGCCGCTGGCTCAACGATTCAAAGAGTAACGACTTCGCAGATTTAATGTCCTCCGCACTAAAAGCACTCTCACATATTTGAACTAGGCTTTGCTCATCCATTACATCCTGTTTATTTTGGATAAACGCTAACACCTCACATATCACAATGTTACAACTCGCACATTTAAGCCTCTTAGATACGTTATTCATTTTTGCAACCGAGATGCGCGATCTAGCTTGCGCACGCGTTCACGGTCAGGACCGGACTCCACCCGGTACTCCACTTTAGTACACCCACATTTATGTTTAAGTTCAATTTAATAGGGGCAAGTCAATTTCCATCAACCAGGCACAAAGTAAGCAATTGGCAATTTTTTTCGAGTGACAACTTGTGTCTGACCACAATTACCCGGTTGATGAGTTATACAGAAACCTTGGCAAGACTGGTTAATAAATATAATATAAATATCAACAAAAATATACTAATATATGTAATAAACCCACTGCAAGGGATATGCGTCTTTTTTTTTTTTTTTTTTTTTATTATAAATGAAGCTCAGAAGTCCAAACTCAAGGTTTGCCAAAGAGCGATGGAATGTAGCATTCTAAACATCAAAATCACCGATCGAATTCGTAACATCATAATACGCTCCAAGACAGGCATCGCCGATGTTGGCGATAAGTCTGCGAGGTTAAAGTGGGACTGGGCGGGTCACATTACCAGGAGAGATCAGGACAGATGGACCAGAATCGTCACACACTGGGTGCCTGAAGACGGTCGTCGTCACCGAGGCAGACCCAAGAAACGTTGGCGTGACGATCTGGACTCGTTCGTGACTGATTGGCCAGAGAAGGCACAACACCGGGAGAGCTGGAAAGAAATGGGGGAGGCCTTTGCCCAGCAGTGGGACAGAATAGGCTAAAATATATATAAATGGGCTTGCTCTTGACTTCAATCTTGCCCTAAGGGCAGAGATGATGTCGACGATGGAACGAGCTTACCCAGTAGAAGCCTGTTTACTCGCGACTTAAACAGATTAGGGTTATATGAACTCGGAAAAACCGACGCAGGCAGGGAATTCCACTTCTTCTTTTCATATAGAAAAGGCGAGAATTTATCACCACGCTAAGTTTTTTTTATTTTTTTTTATTTATTTATTTCAAAAAAGTTACATGAGTGGATATAATACACATCTTCTGCCAAACTGCAGGACAGTTTATCGGCAGTGTCATCCTAGTCTTTTCCCAACTATGTTGGGGTCGGCTTCCAGTCTAACCGGAGGCAGCTGAACACTAGTATGTTACATAGAGTGACTATCTAACCTCCACAACAAAATTAGTACTGGGTAACGCCCTTTTGACCTCATATCGGACCTGTAAATAGCTAAATATTATGTTTATAAGAGTAGTTACTATCACTATTATTAATATGAGCTCATACGCCTTATTATAGACACAATTAAAAATCCATTGTTAAAAATCTCCTTGAGATTTATTAGCGGACGGGAGGATATTGAAAACGGGATATTTACTATGTTTACTTTTATTTCCGAGTTCCCGATATCACCACCATGTCAGTTTAAAAACTTATAAAGTCACTATGTACATTAATTAAAAACTATTAAATAAACTAACAAGAGACTATAAAAAGGCATCAAAATACTGCTCTTCAACGCTGTCAGCCGGTAATGTGCCCAAAAGACTGGCGGCATTACCACGTTGTATGGCAACACTTAGCCTCTGGCCAAGATAAGAGCCAGCCCTCGGGTCACGAGAAGCGTCAACTAAGCGTTTTGAAATTTCCTATAAATATTATATTATATATTATATTATATATATTATTATATTATGTATTAGTTTTAAATTTCGATTTTGTCATTTTAGTTATATTATTTCCTTTGACACACTGTATTATTGTTGTATGTTTCAAATTTTATTTTTTGTCGTGCTTCTGTTTGTAAATATTTCTTCTTTCTTGTCTAGCTGAATATCAACTGACCGTGACCAAAATAAAACACTCGAAATATTGCAATTAAGCGAGTTAGGAAAAGAAAGGTTCCTGATTTTCAACCTCATTTGAATAAATTAGTTTAAATTGCATTGAAACTGTTACTTTTCAATTTAAAGATAAGAAAAAAGTACCCTGTGAAATTATTTTCTCATAGATAGAATTTTACGAGAGTTTTTAAAAGTATTTTAGTAGACATTTCTGATTTCCATAATGCCTAGCCTTTTCCCAAAGTATGTTGAGGTCGACTTTCAGTCTTACCGGATGCAGCTGAATACCACATTTTACATGAAGCGACTGCCTATCTGACCTCCTCAACCCAGTAAGTACTTGGTACTGCGATACCCCTTGGTAAAACTGGATGTCAGACTTTCGGCTTCTGACTACTCGGAGCGACTCTCAAAGGTTTACAAAGACAGCCGGGACCAACAGCTTAACGTGCTTTCCGAGGCACGGAGGAAACTCGGTATGTTATGGTCACCCATCCATGGGCAACCTCGGTTAGCACGACCTTGAAGATCGACCAATGCGGTTGTTATTATTCAGCCAGGTTTAGTGATGTTCAATCAAATAAATATAGTAACAAAAATCAAGTGTAGTTCGTTTCATATAATGAAAACGTTAAATGAAATTGGATTAAATTAATATAAATACAACATTTATACCGACCGCATACAACCAATCACTTTACTATCTCATTCATACACGAACGAAATAAATTTCACCATTTATAGAAACCAACAAAATGTACCTACTTATATATTTATACCTATGTACTGCCTACAAAACGGTCGAGGTTCCGGCCAAAGAAATTATTAAATATAATGTAGCTACAACAGAAATTGTGACCCGGTTATGGAGGAAATAATTGTACTCATCAAAATACACGGGCTTCGTAATGTTACTCTGTTTAAAACTTGGTTTCAAAACGTTTTCGTCGACATTTTGTGGAGGTAACAGAATCTATGTTTCAATGTATCTCAGCCCCCGTAGCATGGCTATTCTATCTCTATTCTGCCAAGAATAGACAAAGATTTTTCCATACAATTTGACATGAAACCTTGCTACAATCTGTCATTTTGTCGATTCTTCCGTCGACAAAACCCGTTTCTTCGGTGGTCATGCTAAGCTGTCTGGTGTTCCTTGATTATGAAGTTAAACTCGCATTTGTGTTTGGAATTTTAAATGGTTATAATTTAAATTGTGAATATTTCGTGTGCAAGTCAAGCAGATGATTCCGTTTTCAAAGACATTTTTTTTTAGTAATATAGGCAGTACACAAAATTGTCGGTGGCGTTCTATCATATGTGTCATTTTAGAGCTAACTAGTTATTCTGTTTAATAATACAAATGGCTCGAAGAATCCAATTACAAATGTCGTCGTTTCGTTGATAAAGAAAACGGTTTGACATTAGCGTTATGATAGTTTGATCGGCTAATTTTAACCTAGTTAAATATGGTCTATTTTTTGCTCTCATGTGTTATTTAGTGGAAACAAACTGCCTTTAGGTAAAATGATGATTCCAGAACAAATCAGAACCATAAATAATTAAGTCAAAATACGTAGGAAGCTGGTTATAATAGCATCACATAATTTTAAATTCAATAATTTTGTTATGCCATCAATCATCAAACAAGAAGCTTACTTCAATTACTATTATTAAGATGTCATTTTCAATAACAACAAAATAACAGCAAATTGCAAACTCTACTTGCCAGAATTGCCTTGAACAAGAAACCCTTTGTAGAATGAAATGAAAATCTTTTCATTTCTAATAAAAAGCCTTTCTTCAATTATGTAGTCGCGTGCGAAAAGCATCCGCCAATTAATTACCCACGATTTTAATTAAATACTTTTCACTCAAACGTTTGCGACTTGTTTGTCAATTAAAAGTCTTTTCACTCCAAGTAGTTTGTAATCAGTTAAAACGTCTGAAAAGGTGCATTAGCAATGGCCATTGATAAACGAAAAAAAAAGGAAAAAGTCTATTCTTTCTTTTTAATTTCGCTATCTCTGACAAAAGAGTTTTAATTCTGATTCGAAAATATAATTTAAATGATTTTTGGAGTAAGATTAAATTCATGGGCTACGTGATGGCGTAATTAATTTCGTCTTAATGAAATATTAACAACAAAACTAATGTTCTCACGAACTTGCCCCTAATTTCGTCTAGATAACGCCTTAATCGTGAAGGAACATCGCTCAGACAGTTTCGCAAATCGCCAGTCATCGCACTTGACACTTTCTATTAATTACTTTCCCGTACAAAAAAACCTTTTTATTTTTCTTTTTCGCCAGCCAGCCTTTGAAAAGCGCGAAGGTTTTAATCAAAGTGCTCTTTTATATTTTTATGCAAATGTTATAAGATAATAAAAGGTTATTCTCGTGTTATTATCGTTGATTTTTAAAGGTTAGTGTTATTATTGAGGAATAAAAATTTATTGAACTGCCTTATTTGCGTAATGATAACAGCAATTTACAATTATTTATCTGTAAAATATTTTATTTTATATTTGTAATAAGGTATAACATTGTACTCAGTTTATGTTATGTGTAACACAATATTTTAAAAACATTGCCGTACTTAAAACATATTTATCACCAGTCAAAACTTTTGTAAAATAATAAACACGACACAGAAAAACTCGCATGAACTTAACAATGTCGTTTTCAAACATTCATGTCGACTTTTCGCTCTATATTTAAATCACTGTGTACCTTAACATTCCTGACATAACTAAACGGTAAAAATGACCTTGCCTTACCTGCTAAAGCCGTAACAACACGATTCAACCACACACTTAACTTTACACAAAAATAGTTTTACACAAAAAAGTATTCACTATTCGAGTATCTAACACCGAATTAAAAAGTTTAAAAGACAATCACAACCACTTTTTATTTTTTTTGATCTGTACACTTATTACACACACACAAACACTTCGATTTTCGAAGTAGTCGGGTTACCTCGCGACGCGGCACACGTTCGCTCCTACAGCGTAAAGGCGGTACACTGGCTGAATCACACGAAGTTTGCCGACAGACAGGGGTGGTGCGGTCTCTTTCACCCACGAAGGAACTCGAGGGGGTTGAAGAATTTCGCAATTAAAAATCGTTAATAAACACGATTATATGACGTAGAGATAAAGTGAGGAGAGAATGTGTTACATATAGATACGAGATGAGTTCGCGAGGTCTGTTCGTTGTTTATTTTATTTTGAAATAAAACCTATTTCGTGTGGATTATATTCGTTTGTACGAAGCGTGGCTTGTTATAGTTTGTTGTTTGTTTCAGGCCAGCATTCGTGGTGTGTATTCAGTTCTGTTTAAATGTAGAACAGAATTTAAATAATGTAACTAAGGAAATTGGTAGTGTAGTAAAGCTGCTTATGAAAGTGCTGTTCCGGAAAATTCTACCGCTAAAGAGCATTGCTGTGTTCCGTTTGAAAGGTATTTGTGTAGTATTGGCAATGTTTTTCTAAGGTAGCCAACGCATCGACTACTAAAGTAGAGCAGTAGTGCTTGGACGTTGCAGAATTGACACCAAAATGGAAATTCCCGTATTTTTAACCTTATAATCCAACCCATGGATGACACATGATGGGGAGTTAATTGGCTTTTAATTTTAGTCAAAGTAGGCCACTTTAGTACTTCCAAATAAGTTCTAGCGAAAAATTCTTAAAATAATTAGGTCTAATGACTAGTCGAACCTGCATGTTTGCCCGTAAGGAGTAGAACCAGCATGTTTCCAATAATTTTTGTCTTGAATAATTTTATAATCAACCCAAATCGAACCTTGAGGTACGCCAACAGTCATTTCAGGCCCTAATGAGTTTTTACCGTTTACCTAAACTTTTAACCTGTCTCTATTTCAGGTATCATCATCAACAGCCTATTAATGTTCCCACTGCTGGGACACAGGCCTCCTCTCTTTGGGAGGGAATGGGCCATAATCCACCACGCAGGCCCAATGCGGATTGGTAGATGTCACATGTCTTCGGATTTTTTGGTTCTATGACAGGCCGGTTTCCTCACGATGTTTTCCTTCACCGTTTTGAGAGCAGCGATGATGAAATAAATTACACAAAGTAATGTGCCTACCTGGGTTCGAACCCACGACCTACTGTTCGTAAGTCGGGGCCACCACCACTTCAGGTATAATTTTAGTAAATCAAGAGCTGTAATACTAACTCCATAGTGCTCCAGTGTCAGCAGTAGTGTCCCATGGTTTACGCAATCGAACGCCTTTGAGAGGTTGTAAAAGATTCCAATGGGGTCTAGTGCTTCTTCCCAAGTGTTAAAAGAGAGTAGAGTGACGTTATACAGAGAACGACCAATCTATATATCTATCTATCTATATATATAAAAAATGAATTGCTGTTCGTTAGTCTCGCTAAAACTCGAGAACGGCTGAACCGATTTGGCTAATTTTAGTCTTGAAATATTCGTGGAAGTCCAGGGAAGGTTTAAACGGTGAGAAAGTGGTAGGTAGGTAGGCAGGGTCGTAGGTAGAGTAGTAGGTAGGTAGTAGGTAGGTAGTAGGTAGGTAGTAGGTAGGTAGTAGGTAGTAGGTAGGTAGTAGGTAGGTAGTAGGTAGGTAGTAGGTAGGTAGTAGGTAGGTAGTAGGTAGGTAGGTAGTAGGTAGGTAGTAGGTAGGTAGTAGGTAGGTAGTAGGTAGGTAGTAGGTAGGTAGTAGGTAGGTAGTAGGTAGGTAGTAGGTAGGTAGTAGGTAGGTAGTAGGTAGGTAGTAGGTAGGTAGTAGGTAGGTAGTAGGTAGGTAGTAGGTAGGTAGTAGGTAGGTAGTAGGTAGGTAGTAGGTAGGTAGTAGGTAGGTAGTAGGTAGGTAGTAGGTAGGTAGTAGGTAGGTAGTAGGTAGGTAGTAGGTAGGTAGTAGGTAGGTAGTAGGTAGGTAGTAGGTAGGTAGTAGGTAGGTAGTAGGTAGGTAGTAGGTAGGTAGTAGGTAGGTAGTAGGTAGGTAGTAGGTAGGTAGTAGGTAGGTAGTAGGTAGGTAGTAGGTAGGTAGTAGGTAGGTAGTAGGTAGGTAGTAGGTAGGTAGGGTAGTAGGTAGGTAGGGTCGTTGGTAGGTAGGTAGGGTAGTAGGTAGGTAGGGTAGTAGGTATGTAGGGTAGTAGGTAGGTAGGGTAGTAGGTATGTAGGGTAGTAGGTAGGTAGGGTAGTAGGTAGGTAGGGTAGTGGGTAGGTAGGGTAGTAGGTAGGTAGAGTAGTAGGTAGGTAGGGTAGTAGGTAAATAGGGTAGTAGGTAGGTAGGGTAGTAGGTAGGTAGGGTAGTAGGAAGTTAGGGTAGTAGGTAGGTAGGGTAGTAGGTAGGTAGGGTAGGAAAAAGAGCATTGCAACGCATGCCGGGAACAGCTAGTCTTATTATAAAAACCAATACAAATGGATTTGTCATTGAATGGGTTTATACAAATCGAGGCCACATTATATTGGAAAAGTATAGCTTGATGTGTTGTCGTGTGTACGACGCATTTTGGAAAAACCATACCGTGGTTCATGAAAAATGGAGTTTTTAATAAAGTAATCTAACATTTAATTGAGCATTAATTGTTTTCCTAACCTTTTTAAGAACTGTTTAAATTGACTCAGGCCTAAAATTGTTGAGTTCTTCTTGGGTCTTTGACCCTTTGAACCCTTGACAAAACCAAATATACTTTACATTTTATTAGGTTTGTAATAAGACGAAAAACATGTATAATATCTAAGTACATAAAGGTCAGTGTCCTTCGTCTGACATCTATCATATAAGTAAATGTTTCTTCTACACATAAACTAAGTTAAAGTTACAATGCCTTCGACTTTCATGTAAACTCGCATGTCGACGATTTATAACTTAGGTATTAAGTTAAGCAATATCTTCTTATTAGTTTACTTGGATATAAATATATAAGGTCTTGTAGACTGCTTTAGGTGTGATGCAATTTATTAAAGTGTTTTTTTAGAGAAATCTTTTGCTAGCACGTTGTAAAAGTAATATTAATCTTTTTTCATTAGAAAGATTGCTTTTTTTTTCGTTGGTAAGTCAGCGGGTAGTTCGTATCGACAAGGTAAGTATGTTTTTTTAATTGACTTCATGATGCTCCTTTTTTAAACTGGTTCCGTGGCCGAGTGGTTTAGGCGTTTGCCTTGTGATCCGGTGGTCGTGGATTCAATTCCCACGGGAAGCATACTTTGTAAAGTTCTTTCCAGTTTGGTTAGGACACAGGCACTATAGCGACATATCACAAAAGTACTACAGCACTATCTATGACACATGTTGAGCAGTAGCTCACCTAACACAACACCCGTCTGGTCGGAGAATCCTGATTTTTCTAGGGATGATGCGATGAGCACCCTGTTTTTCATAACCTTATTGTTTTAACTCCAATGTTTCTAGTGACTCCCAAACAGCAAAACGGGTTTGTAAGCCTATAATTTGGAATACAGGTAGCCTCCTGTGGGGGGAAGTTGTTGTTAATCGATCCTGCGGGTACACTGCTTGTTGGTCACCAAGTCCGCAATTATTTCGTTTTAGGACATAGGATAAAAGTGTAGAAGATGGAAGAGGTACCGACACACAAACGTTTACCATTCAGTACATGATACTGAGACCCTCTACATGAAAACATTTCATCGGTATTTTTTACAGAACTAAAATTATAATAAAATATATACAAGTATCAAAAAGAGAAGAATTACAGGGCGTCAAAAAAAGAAGTCGTCCACATTGCTGTCAACAGGAAAAGTGCCCTGAAGGTTGGCAGCATTCCCACGTTAAATGGCAATGCTGATTCTTTGGCCAAAGAATAGGCCAGCCCTCTGGTCACGTGAAGAGTCGACCAACCGCTTACAAAACAATCGGTATTTTTTTATCCTTCCGTACATTCTTACGTATAGCAATTGCACTTTTAGAGGAAATAGCAGATTATTTGATATACCAAATACGTGGTAATCGGCATTGTGCGTCGGCAAAGCTTCCCCGTCGCATATTGCATTCTATGAATTCGAAAATCCTAGTATGACCAACGTATCCTATTGTGTGAAGCAGTCTAACCACGTTAGATCGTCCCAGCGAGAGTGTTACCCGTTCGAAAACGCGTGTGATTTGAATAATCCCCAGCGACAAGCTAAGTTACTTAAAATTGGAGTGCTCACAGTTGATGCATGTTTTTTTTGTTGGTACTGTTTATGTTGCAAACATATATGGCTGTTTTATAGGTAGGTCTTGAGAGTACATGTAGTGAACTGTGTACAATGTTGTGAGGAAAGTTTTGAGTATGTGGATGAATGTTTCGTGTTTGCCTGTGGGACTGATTCAATTTTTCTGGACTATAATTTTCAGAACTTACTCTGAATGGTTTTTGTTTAAAATTCTTATTAAACTTTTTTTTTATTATAAATGGGCTTGCTCTTGACCTCAATCTTGCCCTAAAGGCAGAGATGATGTCGACGATAGAACGAGCTTACCCAGAAGAAGCCTGTTTACTCGCGACTTAAATAGATTAGGCTTATATGAACTCGGAAAAACCGACGCAGGCAGGGAATTCCACTCCTTGGCTGTGCGCATAATAAAGGACTTAGCAAAGCGCTTCGTTCGAATGTGTGGAACGTCGACTAGGTATCGGTGATAACCTGCAGTACGTCTAGTCTCCCGGTGGAAGAAGGGAGATGGTGGAATCAGCTCGTGGAGCTCCTGCGCACACTCTCCGAAGTACAGTCTGTAGAAGACCGACAGACATGCGACTTTGCGACGGTGGGCCAGGCTATGTAGCTTGACAACCAGCTTATCGTCACCAATTAGCCTCTTAACTAACTTAACTTAAGTACCTACCTATAGCTTCCAGTCTAACCGGGTGCAGTTGAAGTGACTGCCTATCTGACCTTCCCAACCCAGTTTGTATTAATTAAAATGAGACCCCTTGATATGACTGATTGTTAGACTTTCAGGCCACAGACTACCTGTACCTAACGACTGTCAATCTACATATCACCGATGGAATCAATGGCTACACTTTCTAAGGTACAGAGGAAACTCAGTGTGTAAAAAAGAAAAAAAAATTGCTTCGTGCTTTTTTTTTTTGCTTTTTTTTTGCTCTGCTTAGCTTGGGACTAGATGGCGTTGTGTGATAGTTGTGGAATATTATCATTATTATCATTATTTATTTATTTATCATTTACGACTAGTTAAGATTAGATCAATATTGCTGACAGTTTAATTATAAGTGTAATAATGCATGTACAATCTGGATTAAATGGACCAAAATAGTTATTTTTTGCTATACAGGAAAACAATTGCGTGATATTTGAGACCCCCCCTCTCTCCAACGTAAGGTGATGGTCGCCCATCCTCTGATCCACCTAGACAAGCAAGGCTTAACCTAAAGATGACCCCAGGGATGATATTATTTAACAACGAAACCCTTTCTTTTTGGTTGCTGGCAAATCATCAAATAACCCCTCTCGCTCTTGGGCAGAGCGAAAGGGAGTGTCAGACTTCTACTGAATAAAAACCACCCGTGTCCCGCGGTAATTTGTAAACAACCCGCAGAGCCCCAACAACCCGCAGCCCCAACAACCCGCAGCCCCAACAACCCGCAGCCCCATATATAAAAAAACAAAATAAATCTCGATGGTACGTCGTAGTGAAAACGTGTAGAGCGGGGACGTTTTACTAGTTCAAAAAAATACTAACGGTACTCGTACTAGGATATTTAATGATTACTTAAGCCGTCACTTAGTAAGGATTTAACATACTTTTGTATGACAAAACTGTCAAAACCTTTACTAAGTGATGGTCTAAGTAATCATTAAAGCTCTCTAAGTGCGGCAATAAGACTGACAAGGTTCTTACCTTTACTATCGAAACAGCAACAATGCTAAGCACATGACATTGAAAAGTTCATACAAATCAACCCCATTTTTCCTTACAAAAATAACTAAGATTTTATTATGATAGTCACGTCACACATTTCCCGTCTACATACCAAATTGACGGTAATTTTATCTATACAGCAATTTCTCAGCAAACTTTCATGAAATTGCCGTCTTTTTGACGTTTGGTTGTCATCGATAAAAGTGACATTTGAAATCGAAATGGTAGTTTCACAGCTACCGTTTCGATTAGTGAATTTATTTTTGTTGGTGACACGTTTTGAAATACGAATAAAAGTTTGAAATGGTTTTATTTTTAGTGCAGACGTGTTATTGATGGAATCAAAATTATAAACAGCATTTTTCTTCTTGATCCAAATCAACTATTGAACGTCGAGAGTTTCTTTTTATAATATTATGCATTGATTCTTGCAAATAAATGTTTATGATTACTTATAAAAGTAACGATGATGATTTGACTAGAAGGGGATGATAAAAGTGACGTGACGACTAATAGAGACATTATGGAAAAGGATAGTCAAGGCCGTAAATAAATAGGGGCAGAAGAATATTGAAAGTCAATATCACAACTTTTAGATAGGGTACAATTAATTTCATCTAAGTACGTGAGAAGCAAATTCGTTTAGATCTCAGGTCGATCTTAATCATTATTATCAATAGTACGGTTGCGCAGTGGCACAGTGCTGCCTATCGGCTGCCATGCAGCATGTTGTGGGTTGAATCCCCGCAGGGAACAAATATTTTATGTGACTACGAGTAATATATAATTGTTCCGAGTCAAACTATTGTGCACTCGCGATACAGGAGGTTTTCCTTGCATCAGGCAGGGGAGAAAAAAATGATGCTTGCGAAAACAAGAAAAGAAAAACACACTCACAAAAAATAAGCTGTGATTTTCTTTAAAAAGTAGCCTCAGTTACCACCCGTGCCAAAAAATATCAGTGATATCATTTAGTTTATGCTAACGACACACGGTTTACACCCATGACAAGCTCTCGTCATCATAAACATCATGTTATGTTGTTGAATTAATTATGCAACATGTTTTTGATGCAAACGCACGGTTCAACACACAAACAGTATTTACAACATGTTTTTATGTTGATGTTTTGTCGGTATAAAACAGCGTTTAGTCGTGTTTTACGGCACGCGTGTGAGAGAAGGATATAATATATTATTAATTTTGTGAAATTGTGAAAATCTAAGGGGGGTGCATTTTTGATATATTTTTTACTTTTTTAGAATTCGGACGAAAATAAATAATACTTACGGCTAAAATCGAAAAATGTTGAAATGAACTAAGGAACGACGCGTGAAATCTGATGTTCACTTCCTGCCTAGTTACAGAGTTCATTAAACTCCCGTCGGGGCTGAGGGTTGTTTGAAAGAGATACCGCGTCCTCGGCACAAGGGCTAAGAAGGAACATGGGTGGTTTTTAGTCAGTAGAAGTCTGACACTCCCTACCGCTCTGACCAGAGTAGGAGGAGACATTTGATGATTTCCCACCCCCTAAATAAAAGGGTTCATTGAACTCGTCGTCCTGCTTGCCGCTATGTACGTTTTGCCGGGTCAGAGCCCATTCGTCCCCTAAGATTCGCACCCTGTGCCCACTCGTCCCCTGGAACTTTTGAGGGGCCCATTCGTCCCCTGAAGAATATTTATTTTTATTCATTCTTCGAATATAAGTACATGTATATGTGTATACTGCAGCTTGGTAGTCCTGGTACAGTCGCCCAGAAAAGGCTAAAATAAAAAAATATGGTAATTCGGTAGATATCATGTTTATTTCAAATAAGATTAACACATACAAAATCACAATGTCCTAGAAACTAACAAAGTACAATTCTTTTACAAAAATCAGCCTTGATTGACCATCATATAAATGAACATTAAATATAAAATATGCAAAAAAAATAGAACACATATCAACAGTAAATAATCACTTCTTATTTTTTTTTGTTTTTTAACCGACTTCTAAAAAAAGAAGGAGGTTCTCAATTCGGATGTTTGTATTTTTTTTTTATTTATGTTTGTTCGGGCATAACTATTTAAAAATATTTTTTGTTGGAAAGCCTACTTCCGAAATGGTCCCATAATTTTTTTATCGAAATCAGACGAGCGGTTTTTGAAAAATCATCAAAACTCAAAAAAAAACTACATTGTCCACATTGACCCATGAACATGTGAACCACTAAAAAGTGAAAAATAAAAACTTTTAAACAAAAAATAAAACCGACTTAAAAAAAAACACAAAAAAGTGAAAAATAAACTTTAGAAGAAAAATCAGTTTCTGAAGTCGGTGGCAAAAAAATGAAATCAAACAAACAAAAGTCACCGACTTCAGAAACTGATTTTTCTGCTAAAGTTTATTTTTCACTTTTTTGTGTTTTTTTTTTGCCAACTACATGCATGCAAAATCATAATAACTTAAATCTAAAAAAATATAACAGTACAAAAAAAAATACTAAAATCACAGTAATTATTGAAGACTAGATAAATCAATATATATATTTTTTGTATATTAACCAACTACATGCAAAATCGTAATAACTTAAATCTAATAAATATTTTTTTTTTTTTTTTGTGCCTTGATGACCTGATACCTGAAAATTGGCCGTCTTAGCAAGCTAGCTGGTGTTCGTGCGTTCTTAGTACATGCTAGCGCTACCCAATCGTCCACATTTCCTTCGTCAGAAAATACGTGACGTCTGGCGGCCCTGGGATCTTACTCTATTAAGTTAGTTAAGACACATAACACTGAATTATTTTCCGCTTCTCACACACTATAGTCTACATTTCTTGTTTTCATTTCTCCTTTTGCAGGTCTGCTGGCAGAAATTTCTTGTGAAATAAGCAGTACCTTTGTACTAAACTGTTATAATTATTATGTTGTTTTCCTGTGTTGTCTAGTAATTGTGTGTACATAAATAGTAAAATAAATAAAAAATAAATAAATTGTAACTAGAAGTACCTACATAAAAATTGGTACCTACATATAAATTGGCTAAAATCACCGTATTTTTTGTATATTTACTTTTAGTTGACCGTATTTATTTATTAGTGAGACAGTTTTACATCGTAAGCCTATCGACAGGTTATACTATTATCATGACGGATTATCATTCATCATAGC
Source organism: Diarsia dahlii (assembly GCA_949775195.1). Taxonomy (NCBI): domain Eukaryota; kingdom Metazoa; phylum Arthropoda; class Insecta; order Lepidoptera; family Noctuidae; genus Diarsia; species Diarsia dahlii. The sequence continues at coordinate 2,856,795 of OX459210.1, read as the reverse complement.
TCTTTTTTCAATGATCTGTTAAGATTTATTAAATTAATTCCGGTAATAAACTGTTCACAAGTGTACTATGTTAACCGTTTCTTATGTAAAATATAGCTAATTTTATCTCAGGGAACCAATAGGCACCTGAATAGGTGCCGAATCTTTAACTTATATTGTATATATATTAGAGGGGACGAATGGGTACCTTAAAAATAATATTTTTATTAAAATATTAATTGGTCCCCTACCAGGAGACCAATGGGCACCTATATAGGGGCCGAATCTACAACTTTTATGCTGGGGGACGAATTTTAGGGGACGAATGGGCTCTGACCCGTTTTGCCACGGTAACGATATATTGCGTATGAGGAAATAAAACAAATCTGTTTTGTAATCTTATATCATTACTGAAATAATTTCTTGTACCGTTCTTAGTATGATATACTGAATTCACCCTATCAGTCTGCGGAAGGCTGTCCCTCATACCCTCTAGATTTTGGTCATTTTGTTTATAAGAAGTCACATCGAGCACTAAGCTTGTCTTATCCTATGCCTTTGCAGAGAACAACAACGAGTGACGTCATAATGCAACCACCACAGGCTGTTTATAAAGCCATTCTGTTGAAACACGCAGCCAACCGCACGCCATTAATATTAAAGATTTATGTATTATTTCTATACGTTTATAATTGACGTGTGGTTTGTCTGGTAATTTTCAGTATAAAATGTACGGAAATAAGTACCTAGACAGGCTTTTAATACCTTAATTTAGGATCAAATGTGATCGGTCATGGCTGAAATAATAACATCCGCACGGGTTGATCTTCAGGTTAGGCCGTGCTTGCCTGGGTAGGCAGGTGGATGACGTGGATAGGTGATCACCCGTTACATACCAAGTTTCTTTCGGTTTAGTTTTCGAAAAGAAAAAAAGGGAATACGAAACATCGATTTCATAATTTTATCTACCCAAATATCATAAACCCTCTCTAATGCGTTCAAAAACCATAGGCAATGACCAGCATTACCAACCAGCAGAAATAAACAGAACTGTAATGAGCTCATAACCTACTGAAAACAGTAGGTTATGAGTTTAAATTTGGAACAGGTGTCAAATTCAAGTGAGTGTGCTATTCTAGTATCTACATTAAAACAGATTATATCGATACGAAACCCCAATTCAGTATGATTTTAATTATAAATCGCACAACATTTTGATCTCGAGTGACACAAGAATAGTGACTTTGTACTATACGATTTAAAAAAAATTACAGATATCCGAAAAGCCGCCATTTCGAGCTGTCATTTGTTCGTTAGCTTTTTATTTCCAGTTACGAGTAGACAAATTTTCTGATATTTTATGTACTTATGATATTTGGGTAGATAAAGTAGTGTATGGAACTATACATAATTAGGCATTACAGCACTCGTGTGATGCTATTAAGAAACGAGCCGACACTTGTGTTGTAATGCCTTTCATTATGCACAGTCGCATAAACTACTATTTTTGCAGCTGCTGCTGTCCCTATCGCATTCTACGAGGGCAGGCTTGAGGCTTCTATAAATACCTATTTTTAGACTTTGCTCCCTCTTAACACTTTTATATCAGCAGGCCTAATTTTGAACTTTTTACTTTTCACAGTCACAAACTAACAGAAAAGAAAACAATAATTAATAAATATTTATTTATCGCAGATCCGTGACATGCATATCTTTAAAAATGCCAAAAAAATAGACCGTAAACAAATGAAATCAATCTAATGTGTTAAAGACACATTGTTTCTCCCATGTTTGTAGAGTATTTATATGTATCCAAAGATAGCACCATAATAACTCAACATGACACGACATTTTAGTGTTCCATAAATATCACGACATAAGATATAAAGCATAAGCATAAAGAAATATAATATAATATCGAATAATGACACGAACTTAGCCCACTTTGCGTCGCATCCATGAAGTGTCGGAGTCATCACATTTATCATTTGGTGCAGGGATCGTAAACCTTTTTTATATTGAATATTTGTCTGCATTTTTTCCCGTAGTTATTTTTTTATCTGAACATGTTGTGCCATCATAGTAAAATTATATGGTCACAAATCATCATCTAGCCTTTTCCCATCCAAATTGCAGTCGGCGAACCAAATTATGATTGCTTTGCGATTGCTTATTTGAGCTCTACAACCGCTTTAGCATTGGATAATGACTGTGTAATGGTCAGACTATCGGGCTTAACGTACTTTCCGAAGCACGGTGGAAACTCAGTAAGCAATGGGACAACCCAGGCAAGCGCGGTTTAACCTGAAGATCAACCCCTAAACTATTATTGAGCCAACGAGCTCACCGATTGTGCGTTCTTTGCAGTGTCAGTGCAAATTTAGGTCCTTTTGAGCTTCATCTATACATATAATAAATCTGTAGAAAAAATATTTTTGTACATTGAAAATATTAAAAAAAGGAATTGTCAGGGTGTTATAGTATAACCAACAGAACTCATTTCCAGCATTTTTAGAATTTTTGTCTGTTTATCTGTTTGTCTGTTTATCTGTTTGTCTGTTTATCTGTTTGTCTGTTTGTCTGTTTCGATGACTAAGCATCACGTAAAATTTACGAAAATAATGTAGGTAACTTTTATACATAAATATTGTGCGTAGCTTGGGGTATTACTTAGTCTTTGTTTCATCGTAATCGGTGCTCTCTATCAAAAGATATATGAATTTATAGTTTTCAAGAAGAACTTTATCATTAGGATCATGAATGAGACATGCAGCGACATCTATTAAATGAATGTGGTACTTTTTAATAAATGCCTTCCAAAGATAACTTTAAAAATGTTATGATAGCTTAAGGTACTCTGTAGGTAAGAAGACTAAATGGAACTGCTTTCAAAGTCTACATAGCCTAAACCCTATAGTGTGATTGATCGCTTTCCATGCATTCAATTTTAGCAGTTTATCTTCGTCTTCGATAGATGGCGTTGTTCATTTGTACGTACACAAAAAAGGGAGGTTTTTTAACACGCTTTTTTTTTTCTTGCGAAGCCCATAGTGTGGGGTGTCATTAGATAGGTCTTTGAAAAATATTGTTAGTTTGCTCAAACACTTTTTCGATTAACGAATCCTTCGTTTGTGAAATATTAAGCTGCAAATTTTGTTAGACTCAAGTCAGGCTACCTAAACCAACCGTTAGGGCTGCGGGTCCCGTCGGGGCTGCGGGTTGTTCGAAAGAGATTCCGCGCTCTCGGCACAAGGGCTAAGAAGGAATATGGATGGTTTTTAGTCAGTAGAACCCCTCCCGCTTTGGGCAGAGCGGAACGGAGTGTCAGTCTTCTACTCTGTTTCAAATTTCATCAAGATCCGTTCGGCCGATCCATCTAAACTTTAGTATACATATAGTCTGTGCTTTGCATTACCCTCTCCTTTTTTTATACAGCGTCTGTAAGTTAACGCAGTGCAATGATTAATGTACTTTTGTCTAAGCGACGCATTTTAGTTTTCGTCAACCACGCGAACGAAGTCGCGGGCACAGCTAGTACATAATATAACTAACAATGCGACATATTTTCACGACAGGTACTGTTTAATACAGCGCGAAAACTTTCTAAAAGATTTGTAAGTTTTGAAATGGTCGCATTGTCACCTGTCGCATGTCAGGTTTTATTAAACCCATCTCAGTTTGAAAACTATAATTCGAAAATAGTATTTTCATTAATAGCAGATAAAAATATTTTTTTCTTCTCGTTTTGTATTTATAATATGGTAATCTGTTAACAGTCGATTTTTTTTTCCTTCCCCTTCTGTGATGTACATGTTACAGGACAGGCAGATATCAATTAATATCGATATCAAGTGTATACCATAGTTTGTGGGGTAAGACCAATTTATACTTCAGGGCAGAGTCATCTATGCTAAGGCTTACCTAGGCTAAGGTTATGAGATGATTCATCTTGAATGAATCATGAATCTCCTTCTGAACAGGTTGTCCTTGCTTCGGCCAACCTGTGTCCGGAGTCTATTGAAACACATTCAGATCAGCCCTGACAATTCGTGTCCAGGTAAGAGATTTTCTGCATTTATGTTATCATGTTGTAATACCCTAAAATGTTGCTACTTGTTCGTATTTAATAAACAAATGGTTTTTTTTATCGACGATTTTTTTCTCCAATCATTTCCCTTCAGATTCGCCATCCCTGGAGCAGTAGATTTTTCTTACGACGTCTGTCGCAAGAGAGGATAATGCATAAAATATTATTGCTATCGCTCCCATTTTGGACGAAGCTGGGGAAATATGGCGTGTCCCTATTGATATTGTAGTCTGTTGTGGCACTTAGATTAGGGAACTTATTTCTGTCAATAGGCGTTGTAAGAAGAGATTACGATATTGATGGCATTAGGGTTTAGGCTTTCGGAAGTATGTCAATATTTTGGTGTTCCCGAATTGGCAAATTATTGCAGGATTTATAACGTTTGACGGTAGGGCTCAATGTATCACACTCAAAACATTTTGCTAATTGTTGCATTGATAGTACGGGGGTCAAGAAGGTCGATAAAGTAAAGTGACAACATTAAAATTAATAACACTCATGTGGATGTACTATTAGATACACCTCTGCCTAACACTTCGGGTATTGCGGCGTGATGTTATGTTATGATAACACTAAATCTAAGAAGAGATAATTATAACCAAAGCCATATTTTTTGTTTCAATACTTTCACTTGAAGCACCATTGTAACGATTATTTTTTCAGCAATAATTCAGTCTTTTTTTTATGTCATTAAAAAACTTAACTTTTTTTAAATTGTTATTCATTTAGCAATAACTCTAACTTAATCCAAGTTGATACTAAACTGTCAAAGTTTTATTTACTTCGAAACTTATGAAATAAAATAATAAACTTACAAATAGAAAGCACAAAAGAAACATAAAAAAATGTTTACCATAATTCGGGTTCGACAACCTCGTAGGTACGTTCATTGGTACCCTTAACCGTTTAACCAAGCAGCCCTTCTGCTGCTCATAATTCCCTTTTTAATATATTTATAAGGGATAGCTCCAGCCACAATCTGTTTCCAGAAATTGGAATATTTTTTTACCAAGCAATACATTTTACAAACTTATTTTTGCGGACAGAAAAAAAAGAGTCCAGAACCTTTCTCATATTTAAAAGGTTTAATTTTGTCTGTTCTGACTGTTTTGGTAGTGTGGTAAGGTTCCGAGTAGGAATGTATGCTGCATTACGTTAGGTATATAACAGATGTCGATAGGGAATGTACTCAAATGTATTGTGGATTATTTATGATACGTTTCTTTGCTTTTTCCGGGGTCAGTGTGTCAATGGCTGCAATAACTTGCTATGTACATATATATTGAGTAACACCCTATGCCCTATGGGCTCGCTGTGTTGGTGAAGGTAACATGAAATATGGGTAAGTCTATTTCCTTTCATGAGGCTTGATTAGAGATATGAATGTTGGCTTTTGCTATTCTAGCACAGAGCTAATGTTTATTATCATGATTTATAAGTTTTCCTTGTACACTACCCATAAGCCTACCATAACATTACGAATGTAATCCCCATAGCGATAGGCAGAAGTGGAAGTTGAGTACATCCACATATAACTGGTTATGTTTTCAAGTCCCATGAAACAGCGGGCGAGTCTATTGGAGCGACTGTTGGTGATACGATATACCCCTTGGTAAGACTAGCTGTCAGACTGTCAGACCACTGACTACCTGTAACGACTGTCAAAGATTTACAAATGACTGCTGGGATCAACGGCTTAACGTCCTTTCCGAGATACGGAGGACATTTAGTGTGTAATGGGTTGTTGCCCATCCATATACCAACCTTGGCAAGCGCGGCTTGACCTAAAAATCGATTACAGTGGTTGTCATTAAGAATCCACGAGCTCTTCAGTTTTTTATTTATATAAATTGCTTCTACTGAAGATTAATTTGGCTCCGTCATCTACACTTTACGTACAATCATGAAATTACGTTGTGTATGAAACACAATATACCAAACAAAAAAAATAAAAATACAATTAAAAATACAAGTTTTTATTTACTGAGCAGTTCCAACAATACTTTATTTGGCGAAACAGGCTCCCCGTACCGAAATAATATGGCTTCTATAATCTAATAACTTCTGAAACAATACTGGCAACGAATTTAATATAATTTCGAATACCTTGGGACTTGAAATAAAATATAATAATGTTGTAGAACTCGGCACTATGAATAATTTATTTTGGAAATACCTTTTGTACTTTTATTGATGCCTTTTAAGGTTGACTGGCATTTTCTGCCCCAGTTTTATTTGGAATTTGTGAAGATTTTAATACTAGTAGAAATTTAAATAAGAATACATAAAATGATCCATCCATTGATCTTTTCTTTGGGTTTCCTCTCCCTCTCCATCCATATATACTTGCGACTAGAGAGCTGAAAAGGGTAGAAAGTTAAAAAAACGAACAAAAGCTAGTTGGGAAATGGAAATGGGAAAAGAATACTGTGATTGTTTTTCCATTTTCAAAGAACTTCGAAAAAGTTTTCGTCCACATCGCTGTCAAAAGGAAAAGTGCCCAGATTCCTGGCAGAATTGCCACGTTGGATGGCAATGCTGATTCTTGCCCCGGCAGTCACGTGAGGAGTCAACGAACAATAAAAACGGATTCTTATGTAGGTACCAATTAAGCAGGTACTAAAAATATAAGCCTCCTTTACCCCACTCGTCCCGCGGTAATCACGGCGAAAATCAGAAATTTTCAGCCATTTTTTTTAAGTTGTCTCCTACCGTCGACGACGCGTGACGATTGGCAATTAACGGGTACAATTAGGACGGTCCTTGTGATTGATTTTTGGCGTTTCAACAACCCTGTGAGTGGGGAAATATCTAAGGACATTTAGCAACTAGGTAGGAAGGACTACAGGTACAGGGTACTTAATGTTTATTTCGTTATATGCGTATCACCCGGTTTCTGGTAGGGGAAAATTACCATCACCTGCCTAGTTTTTTCCTGACTCTGTAGGGATCGGTTTCCAGTCTTTCCGGATTCAACTGAATAGGTACACGCATACGAACGAATACGAACAAGCTAATAAGTATACAGCCAGCTAACTTGTATTCACTTTTAAGATTATACAGATACATTTAGAGACTGATGTCAAACGATACAGCGTTTGACATCAGTCGCCTAATGCGAAACACTTTATAAAACAAAATTGCAATATATATTTTCAGTGTTCTAGAATTATAAAGATCTCTACCTGTATACTTATTAGCTTGTTCGACTGTACCAGTATTTTATATACATTTCGTTGGTTAGTCTGGTAGCACTAATTCGGAATGCCCGCCATTCTAACATGACGCGGGAACGGACTGGAGGAATTTCAGATAACTATGAGCTACCATTGAGCTACATAGTTAATACCAATAGCACAACACACAATGAATAATATACAGTATAATTTATTATTATATGTCTTTGGTGTTTTCACTCGGGGACTAGCAGCAACGTAGACTGGATTTGTGACCGGTTGATTGCACTCCCACTATTACGACCAATGACCTGGTGAAGGTTGCGAAGATTCGCTGCGAGACGCACGGACCTGTCAATATGGTGACACTTGATGGAGGCCTATGTCTAACAGTGAACGTCTTTCGGCTGAAATGAAGATGATGATGGCAATAAACTCGGCCCCCTATTACATGGGACTTAAACATAACTGTCGAAATGTGGGTGTACTTTAATATACCTCTGCCGTGCCCTTCGGGGAAAACAGGCGTGGTGTTAGGTTATGTTGACAGTATAATATAAATTGGGTTCTGAAAGAATATAACAACCATATTTATATTTCTGTGAAAATCAAACTTTTTTTGGAGGGTCATCATCAAATGACTCCTCCCGCTCTGGGCAGAGCGGTAAGGGTCAGACTTCTACTGACTAAAATCCACCCATGTTCCTTCTTAGCCCTTTGTGCCGAGGCCGTGCGGTATCTCTTTTGAACAACCTGCAGCCAAAAACAACCCGCAGCCACAATCACCCTTCAAATGATTCAAGTGAGCTTCCTATAAAAGCTAATAAAAAGAGCACGAGCATATCAATTTTCATCCACATTTCGTTTATAACACAATTTAATCACCAACATTACCCTCTCACCGCACGAACCTATAAACTAAAGATGCATCGCCAGATTATCCTTAGGTTACGAGTGGTTCAGGCCAACACGAGGACCCTCGAGCCTTCTCGAGCCACTCCAGCCTCTTGAGCAGCCTCCGCCCCAATCTTTACGATTAATTGAGAGGGGCTAACGAAAACCTTGCTAAATTGCCTGTAGGAATTGGAACGGTATGTATGTTGTGTGCGGTTTGGTATTGAGTCATTGATTTTATAGATGTAACATAACATAGCCTGTAAACCTCGAAGGGTATGACAGAGGTGTTTCTAATATAGTACACCCACATTTCGCCAGTTATGGTTAAGTCCCAATGTTAAAGGGGGCGAGCCCATTGCCATCAAACAGGTACGAATCTAGACTCCGTGGCTGCCACTGAGAAACTTCTGATGAAAAACCCATTCTTTCAAATAGGCATACATTCAGAAACCAAGATGTTACCGACAAAAATATCTGATGGAACCATATTGGACTCGTCTTGCGAATCTAAGGGCTCCCACACATAAACACGATACGACGTCGCGTCGTACAACAGTGCGGCATCGTTTCACGACACGACGTCGTGATGTTAGAAACTCACGATGCAATCCTGCGCAGTTGTCTTGTTACTTTAATGAACAAATTGACATTTATTTGGGTTCTAATTTCAAAAGTAAGATTCGTTCAGCAATTCGTTCGCAATCAATTCAGATTTGCGAACATTTTATCAACAGGGTAGTAAACAAAAAGGCATGGAGTTAAAACTGTCTCCAAAATAATAAAATAACTAAAACGACCTCGACAAGTAACAAGTTTCCTCTATTTTCTGAGAAACATGGCTTCCAAGCACCTTGTTACCAGCGGGTTCGAGAGGCGATTGAGCGGATCATCTTACAGACGACTTGTAGTCTAGTTCTAGCACCTCTATATATTTCGATCCAAAGATTATTAGAGCAAATTCAAAAGCTATTGCTCTCATTTTGACCTACTGTTATCCTAATTTCATATTATTATAAACTAGCTGATGCCCGCGTCATAGCCCGCGTGGTTGACGGTTATCGCGACCAAAAGTAACCATGAAATTTTTACCCTGTTTCCGCAACCCATGGGAACCTATTCCAGGGATAAATGATATACAAAAACCTTCCTCGAGAACAGAATGAAACAGCATGAAAATCGGTGCAGTAGTTTTTGAGTTTATCGCGAACCGACAGACAGACAGACGCGGCGGAGGACTTTGTTTTATAATATGTAGTGATGCGGAAGCAAGGTTTGTTATACCTTTCCACGTCTAAACTGCTGAACCAATCACGCTGAAATGCATATGATTATGTTGTCTGGTATACAGAAACAGGTATGATAATTACTAAGTATTGGTTCACATAGCGAATTATTGAAATCCCAGCTTAAGAGGCCAATTACATTTCGTTAAATGGCTAACTTTGGCCTAATTCCCTATTCTGAGAAACTGAACACTCGACAACTTTCACTTATTAAGTGGCAAGATCCGCAAAACAACACAACAATTTTGTGATAGACTTCTTAACTAGTTTTATTAAGAGAAGAACAAAACTTAGTAAAAGCCTAGTGGTATACCCGTCGAACTGCCAGTTATAGGTCTCATGTTCGATTTTCGGCGACAATAATAGATGTAATTCCATATCCATACTTCCATACTCCTTCCTTACATAGTATAAAACAAAGTCGCTATTTTTGTCTGTTTGTTTGTCTGTATGCTTAAATCTTTAAAACTACTCAACGGATTTTGATGCAGTTTTTTTTAATAGATAGAGTAATTCAAGAGGAAGGTTTTAGTATATAATTTGAACGACATCCACGCGGGTGAAGCCGCGGGCATCAGCTAGTATAATATTATAAATGCGAAAGTAACTCTGTCTGTCTGTTACTCAATCACGCCTAAACTACTGAACCAATTTGTATGAAATTTGGTATGGAGATATTTTGATACCCGAGAAAGGACATAGGCTACTTTTTAATAAAAAAAAAACTTTATTCAAGGGGTTGAAAGGGGGGTACGAAAATATTACTTTTGGTCGCGATAACCGACTTCCGCGCGGTTGAAACCGCGGGCATCAGCTAGTATGTAATATTTCAGAGGTATGTAATCTATCTTTGTGTTCTTCATCCAGATTCATCCAGACGCTTGACCGTGGTTGAAAAAAGAAAAAAAAATGCGAAAGTTTCGTTTCTTCCAAACTTTTGCATTTAGCAATATCAACATACATGTGACCATCTACCGACCCGCACCAGGCCTGCGTGGTGGATTATAATATCCCCACTCCCTCTCACCAGTTTGAATCCCAAAAGTGGGAACATTAAACATTGAACATGCCTCACCAAGGAGAGCAATATTCTACTGTTTGTTTATACTATTACTATCGATTCTCTTACAAATAACACTACCCTTATCTGCTAATCTAAAATAAATAACCCTCCGGTACCCTCTTCAACAGGGTTGCTTTTATTAAGGACCATATAGTATGGGTAAGGACGCTGAAAGAATAATATTATGTAGTATATGGATCGCCGCATAACTATCTGTTAGTATTGATGGGTTGACGAAATTGGGAATTTCAGAGTCTACATACATAGCATTAATTACAGGACTGTTTTACTTAGTTTGATCATTAAATCAAAAAGTTTCCACTTTTCCCCCGAGCTCGTAGCCCAGTGCTACGCCAATGCTTGGTGCTACGCTGTAGACCGGCGTAGCACCAGTGTGTTACAACAATATTCAAAGTTAATAAGCATAGACTAGGAATCTAGAGGCCTACAACGTTCACACATTCACAAATAATCGCTCAAAATGAATCAGTAACATTACTAACAGGCGAAACCAAAAATCGACAACAAAAAATCGATCTACGAAACTGACATAACATCATCATCTGCATAGCAGCCAGTCTTACCTTCTTCCAGTCTTCTTACGGAATACAGCTAAATACCTGCATTTAACATGGAGCGACTGCCCATCTGACGTCCACAACCCAGTTCATCATCATCGGCCTATAATGTTCCCACTGCAGGGACTCAGGCCTCCTCTCTAGGAGAGGGATGGGCTGTAATCCACCACGCGGGCCCAGTGCGGATTGGCAGATGTCACATGTCTTCGAATTTTTGGTCCTAAGACATGCCGGTTTCCTCACGATATTTCCCTTCACCGATTTGAGAGGATTTATATATTTTTCTCAAAAATGGCATGTAATGTTGCCATAACATCTCTAAAAAGTATCCAGAAAGTGAACTTTACCGGAGACTTATTCACAACTGTCCAGTAAGAAGCGAGATTTTAAACTTGGAATCTCCTACTGTCCAGTAAGTAAGTATGTAATTTACTTACTGGACACTAGGTCATCCTCTTTAGATCTGTTTAAAAAAAAAAACATAGTACCAGACACATATTAGAGTTTAGCCATTATAACATGGTTATAGAAGGGAGGTTCCAAATATATATCTATCTCTCTTTTTGGTATGACATTTTATGAGATACATATATTTTTGGAACCTTAAACAGCCATTTTATACGTTGCGTTTTGTACTTAGTAATGTTGTAGAAGTATAGTGTGGGATTTTATGATTGTATTTAGTAATTTCAGTTTATTAAAAAGTTTTTTCTAAAATTGTTTCCTAAACTGCCTCGTTGGTCTAGTGGTCGCAAGCTCGACTGCAGAGCGTGAGGTCTTGGGTTCGATTCCCGGGTCGGCCAAAAAGTGCTATTGTGTTTTTCACATATGAATGTAACCTTCAATATTAATTAAACGAATTTGTTGTTAAACTTTCTTTAATTTTTGAGAAAAGCATTATACAAACCTCAACCAGTAAGAAAGCCATCCTGGCCTCGTATATAACCAGACCTCACCTGCGGTTCGGTCCGGTTAACTCATACTTGGCCAGGAAGGCTTACTTACTGGATTCTGCAGTAATGTACTAATAATACGATATCCCTTGGAATTTCGGGCCGCTGACTACCTGTAACGATACAGGCAAAACAACAGTTTATTTTAATCAATATCCAGATTTGCTAGCAGCCCTAGATCTCAAGGAAATGTCTGGAGGACACCTAAACGGCGTTTAGTCTCAGTTTATAGCCGTGACGTGATAATGGCCCTCCCTGACGTTTATTTAGCACATATTTCATTCACTTCAGTTACTGCACGATCCGAGGATATTCGCCAGTTAAAATTAAATGTTTTTGTTTTAAAAGAATATTGAGAAACTGTGGAAAGCAGAAAGGAATCACTTTTGCAAGTGCTTTTTATGAATCTTGAAGTAAATAATCCAGTAAATCAAATGATTTCACATTACCAATCTTTTCTAAAGTGTGGTCTTGGATTCGTTTGCCAAGTCTATTGCTAAGTGATATTGAGTTTGTCCATTAGTAATTTTCAGTAGCCCACGCAGTTGGGGTTAAAAATAGCCTCGTCCATATAAAAAGGTATCCAGGGCGGAAGGGTCATCGATGAACAAACGCGTTGCACGTATTCAATACATCATTATAAGTTGAACCTCCTCTCATGGAATATATTATACACTTTTGTAGGAAACAGCCGTTAGTTTTAACTACCGAAATTACTAGGTACATGTTAAACATAATAGGCAACATTTAGGAGAAACAGGAATATTCCGGCATGATATTATGTTTCGTGTGTTGTGATGTTCTTTCATCAAGTAGTAAAACTAACTCTTCGATTCCGTACCAGCAATTTCATCAACGGCCAGTACTTTAAATTCATTCCACACATATTTAAATATATGACAAAAAAAACTCCATATTTAAAACAGACTAAAAGCAGTCATAAATTCGTGTACAAGTGCGGGAATGAGCGTGTATCGTGAGCGAGGATCGCACTAACTCGTTTTCTTACTTAATTATCACCGAACGGTGTGGAATTATAAACAGCTGAATGTTGCTTCAGACTCTAAAGCGGCGGCCATTGTTTTATTTTGGATTAAGATTGTAATTTTAAATGTTGGTCGAGGTTTTCGTTGATGGAAACCTTCTTTTGGGCAGTATTTATTTCTTTAAATAAAATAGGTCCGTGGTATTTGAGTATGTGAGTTTATATGTTTGTAAACGCACCCACGATACAGGAGAAAATCCTAGTGTGGGGCAACGTTTTTTAAAGAAAAAAAAATACTACAGCAGTAGCTAAGGTATAAAGGTAAAGGAAGACCAAAGAAACGATGGATAGACTGTGTGAAGGATGATATGGCAAGAATTCGTCATCTCATCGGATAATTCCTGTATCTGATAAGATGACGAATAATAGAGAATTACGGAAGAAGAAGACATGCTGCGCCAACCCCAAATGAATTGGGATTTGGTGAGTTGCGGCCAAAAGTAAGACGATTTAGTATAAAAAAGAAGTTATAACATTATAAGCCAATAATAAACTGTCCGACAAATACGGTAACCTAGGATTCAAAAATAAAAATCTTATGCCTTTTGTCCAAACTGAAACCCAGTAATTCTGCTCAATTATGTAAATATAGAAAGTATTCCAGTTCACAAAAGAATACTTTTATAAAAAGCCTCTAGGATTGATGAAGTCAGCAAACACTTCGCTTCAGACTGTAAACACTACAAACCATAACAAGTAGCAATTTCCACTCGAAGGCAATTCTTTAGAACTGGCCATAGTCGAAATTGAAACGTCCTTAACCCTTGGCCACGAACTACGCGTTCGAGCAATGCAACAACAACAACATCCAATTACTGACAGGCAACTATGGCCCATAGATACATACCTTACAGACTAACATAAATATAATAAAATACAATTTATATTTATTTATTTATTTTACTATTTCGACGCCTCCCACGCATAAGGTCGTAAGGCTAAAAAATGTTTTTCTCAGGAGAGCATTTTTAGTATACGTTATTGATAAAAATGATTGTGAAAGATTTTCAACAGAAATTTTTGCACTAACCTGTCAATTATTAGTTAAATAATGTATCCCCAGGCGCTGGATATTACAAGGAATTGTAGTTACCAAAAAAAACTAGTTTTACTTACTTACGACTATTTACTTATTAAAAAAAGGTCGTATCTTATTGTTACGACTGTATGCGTTCATAAACGTGATATAAACAACACGTATAAAGTCGTAAGTTTGAATTACGACTATATGCGACGTGCAAACTATCATATCTCTCTAAAAGGGGGTCGTAATAAGGGAGTTGATGAATAAAAACCAATGTAAACTTTCACCTTAAATCAATTTAATAACAATAACTATCATCATAGGAATATAATTCAGTCTTCTTAACGCATAAGTCACGTTATTATAAACTTTTATTTAAAAAAAACATACGGTTAAAACTGGCTCTTCAAAACTTAATAAAAAATATTATAGGTACTCGTACTATCTTTGACATGATATTATAATAAAATCAACATAAAAGGAAATGAAATTATGTATAACAAAATAAAAAAAATCTTCTAAATTAAATGAAAATCACTTAAAATTAAGGATTGAATACTATTGTATGTAAGTAACATAATTATTATAATGGAAGTTAGGATATTTAAGACAAAATAACGATGATTAGTCAGAGAAATCACTATTGTTCTCTTCAGTAACAGTACCACTGTGTGACAACTGTTGATAATAACCATGGTTCACTTGGGGTATTATACGTCCTTGACATAGACTTAGTAAATCATTAAATTTGGCCAATGTAATAGGTAAATTATCAGAGTAACATGGTTCCAATAATTCTGTATCTATTAAACTATTATTTCTTCTTGATGAATAGGCTTTTTTTGTTAATAAACTCATGACATTTTCTTCTTCAAAATTATAACGATAGTTCAAAATATAGGGTTCGCTTGACACTACTTGAACTTCTTTAATTTTGGTCCATGATACTTTTTGTTTTTTAGTATTTTTAGCCCAGTTTTTACCATCTAGTAATAATTTGTAGTTGTAAAAATCTGTAATACTCATTTCGATGACATTATAATTTGGAGGGTTTACTTTTGACCATCTGACTAAGCCATACCATTGTGCAGGGGTATATATAAGCTTATTTTTTGCATTTCTCTCGATGAGAGCATGGACTGAATCAGCTTCATTTTGTGTATGCCCTCGCTCTAAAAACCTATGGACTATCGTTATACCATACTTTTTTGCTGCATATGTGTAAAAAGCAAACACAATACGATTACGATTTTGACCGGCACAGTTGTCCGACCAAAATCTGAATTCTTTGGCGCCGCCTAAAACTTTACCCTCAATGAATTTGGATAAGCAACTTGCTACTTCGCAAGCCCCGTGTTTCCCATTAGTTTCAGGCCACATGTAACAATAACCTTCTTGACTCGCTAGGTCGAATATTGTAAAATTATAAATGGATAATTTTCGTTTATAATAAAATAAACCGACATTGCCATGAGGACAGTTTAATATTTTTTGAAAATCGAAACACGCTGTAACTATTTTACCTCCATTTTCCAATGCTTCTTTTTTATCATTTGCCTTCATTTCTCTAGCTTTTATCTTGTTATTTATATGAAGTTCTTGTTTTTGTTTTTCTTCTTCCGTCATTGTATTTTTGTTTTCATTATATATATGACACTCGTTACAAATGTCTTTTTTTGGCTTGTGAAACGATATATTTAAGTTTTGGTTTATGATATCACGATACTGTCTAACTGTCGATACCTTTTTAGTTATATTTTCACTTAAGCACCACTCATTGTACAAAGAAAACATTTTTGTAAATGTAAGGTCGCCGTCTAAGTAAATTTTACTTGTATCTTTGCGTACATAGTGAGATTCAACGGGCTGGAACGTTTTGACATGCTTTAAAACACCCTGTTTTATTTCGTCGTCTAAGACTATAATTCTAGTTCCACCGCGTCGATCGGGGGAAACAGAGCCACCACCAGAGCGATATTTCGCCAAAGCTGTTTGAACAGTTCTCTCTCCAATAGAAAGTGTATTTAGGAACATCGTTTTGCAAACGAACACTTTATTAGGTAAGTCAGAATTAGATTCAATAAGAGGTAAGCAATACTTAACAGATCTCTTACGTCTAGACACAGGATTCGTCGTAGAGGGATACTTAGTATCGCCTACTTCGGTGTGGTTGACGATGTAATCCCACTGTCGACTGTGATCTCCAATTTTCCAAAAAGAACTAAATATACGTTCCCGTTGGTGTGCATCAAACTTTTGAAAGCATTTAAGACGACAAGTACCCGGACATGGTGGTTTTAAAATTTTTTCATCTCTCTGAACTCCATTCCTACTCATATACGCTTTTCCTAAATTTTTTAAACATTTTCGTTTAATATCTTTCCACTCATCACGGCGACGGTGACGTCTTCTTGCAACTCTAGCCGACGGTGTATTTTCACTTGATGAGCAGACAGAAGAGTCCTGACTTGAAGCGTTACTCAGGTGTGGTGTATTGGCTCTACTGGCACTACTAGATGAATTCTCAGCATCACAAATCGATAAATTTCTGAATAGTGGAGTCGAAGTGGCCATCAAAAAATCATTATTTGGGGAGGGCATTGGTGTTATGTCCAGTGAAGGTTCTATTATATCAGCTGATTCGTGTGAAAATTTTTCAACACATGGCTCTGAATCCACACGTTCTGTAGGGCTTTCATTTGGTAATGGGGATGAAATTAAGGGTAACATTGCGTCTGGATTATTTATTACCTCGGTAATACTTGGTATACTACTGTTGTTAATGCTTGTTGTACTATTAATAAAAGATTGCCCGAACATCGTCTTATACTGATCCCACTGGTCTTCAGCTTCAAGTGGTACCGGCGATTCTAAAAATACAAGTTTGCAATTTGTTAAAAACTATACACAAGAAACAATACACATAAATAAAAGTGTTAGACAATTAACATAAATCAAACAACATTACGGGTTTTATTACCCAAAGCGATAGGCAGAGTTTAGAGAGGTTAGAGAGGATAAGAGAACATAGTCCACCCACTTTTCGCCAGTTATTAGTCCCATTGTAATGCCTATTGTCAAACACTAGGCGCAGTTCAAACTCCATGTTATGAGAATTTCGAAATTGAAAAACCCAATAATATATTGCCCGACCCGGGAATTGAACCCGCCAGTCATGCTTACTTCCACTAGACCAACAAAGCAGTTAAAAAAATTATTTTAATGATATTTTAACTATAATTTGAAAAGCAGAGAATCGTATCTTATTTTTTTAACGGAGCATAAAGCCGTATGTCTATGATACGTCTTTATACGTTTACTCATTATTATATTTAAACATCGCAAATGGTCGTAAGTATAAGTTACGACTCCTATAATTAAATTGTTGTGTAGTATAAAGTCTTAACTGACCACTGTTAACGTTTGATTACAGCGCATATAGTCGTAACATAAACGTTCCGACGTTATGCGTCGGAACGGTCGTAATCACTGTTTCGTCTGTTGAGACATAATCAACACTATCACATACTAATTATTATATTCGTACTACACATATAAACAAGTAAAATAAATACAATACAAAACAAATCAGTAAAACTTACCATTTCCAAAATTTTCATCGACCGTTACTTCACTATTTTGGTTTATTTGTTCATTTAACACTAGTTTCATAATCTTGGAAGCACGTACGTTACTCATTTTACTTTAACTATTAATAGTACACCTTAAACTATATAAACAAAAACAATCGATTGTTTTATTTTTAAAAGCAAACTTCTTCACTGTTGACTTGACGTCGCGGTCGGTACTGTGCTCTGATTGGCCGGCCGCGGACCAATCGATCGGAGCATACCGTCTGAACTATCCACGCGACTTTATGCGCGGGAGCGTTTAAATGTTAAGACCATTATCCATTAAAAAACTCATTATTTATATAAGATATTAAAATTTGGATTTTAGTAATAGATAATACTATACAAGATTGTTGTAATGGCACAAAAAAACGGTTTTAGTCAAAAACAACGTTACGACCGTCTGCGTGGGAGCCATCGATTTATGTACACACAATTACTACAAATTAGAGTAGGTACAAAGGTACTGCTTATTTCTTTAGAAATTTCTGCCAGCAGACCTGCAAAAGGAGAAATGAAAACAAGAAATGTAGACTATAGTGTGTGAGAAGCGGAAAAGAATAAAGTGTTATGTGTCTTAACTAACTTAACCTAAGTAATAATAAATACACATAAGTATAAGAAAATAATAATAT
The DNA here is from genome assembly GCA_949775195.1 of Diarsia dahlii. Lineage (NCBI taxonomy): Eukaryota > Metazoa > Arthropoda > Insecta > Lepidoptera > Noctuidae > Diarsia > Diarsia dahlii. The sequence continues at coordinate 2,838,443 of OX459210.1, read as the reverse complement.
ATACGTATATAAATACATAATGCTAATATACATAAACATATTAAATACATATTACATTCATCATCATCATCATCATTTCAGCCAAAAGACGTCCACTGCTGGACATAGGCCTCCCCCAGGCGTCACCACATTGACCGGTCCCGTGCGTCTCTCATCCAGCGGGTTCCTGCAACCTTGACCAGGTCATCGGTCCACCTAGTGGGAGGCCTTCCAACACATATTACATTAACATATAAAATATATATTAGTAAAAAGAGTCTTAAAATGATGTTAGTAAACATTTCACTTGAGCACTAAGTCACTGCGCGTTCATATGACACTTGCCCGCGGAAGCGACGCATCTCCTCTCCGCTCTTCTCCACCGTTTCCACTAAAACAAAACAACTAACAAACTATTCCAAAATTTTAAAGCGACGAAATACTATTATTTGATTACAACGTATCTCCTCTCCTCTTGTCTCGTGTTTTTCATTTGTTCCTTCTGCAGCCACTCTCGCAACCCGCGCGTCCCGTGTCACTCGTGGTCAAGCATTTAAAACTCGTCATAGTCGAAATTGAAACGTCTTTGAGTGCGTTTCGCTCCACCTCGCAATCGTCACAATGTCATAGGTAACATAAACCTTTTGATTGCTTCTCTCCGACTCCCGTAAATTTTATGTTCAGCTCGAAATATACGGGGTAACACTGCGGAGTATGAATAAGACGAGCTGTATATCGGGTCTTGTCGACGCCAGAACATCCAGCTACTACAGTCTGTGTTTCTGTAATACATTTTCGACTTCATCGCTAAAGCATAAGGTTCAATGTTAATTGGGAAGATTGGTCAGATTTGGGTGGCTTGATGTGTTTGTCTGTACCTTGTAAAGGTGCCTGCGACACAGTCGAGAGAAGTCTGGTTGTGAATGATGATAGACAAACTCAAAAGAATTTCTTAGGACTATTACTGACACTAAAATTAAGGTACAGGCGCATACTTACATAAATTCACGTGATAAGGGCTTTTTACGTGATCAACCTCTGGGAGACTTTCAAATCATAATTATTTAATTTATTCGGCGATATGGGCCTGCTCTTAACATAAGTACAATTAAATTACAGCTATTCAGTTACATACTACACCATCGCTCACACACGTTGCCTTATTCATACATTAAAGTTTAAACCTAAAGTTAGATCTTAAAGTCGGATCAAAAGTGAATTGAACACTCACAGTTAACGACCCTGAGTTAATAACATCATGTTGTAAGCTTATTGACGTATTTTACGACAGCACAGATGATATATTTATGTAGTACTTTCGAGCTTTGCGTAAAGTCTTTGTCCGCAAACATACTTTAACCCCCTCGTTGAACCCTGACCACCTTATTAATAAAAATAGTTAAACCTGGTTTAACTTACGCTTGATTTGTCTCGCATGCCGTCACTTTCTTTTGAATATTTTTGAAGTGAGAGGCATGAGAGGCATGCGAGATAAACCAAGCGTAAGTTAAACCAGGTTTAACAATTTTTATTAATAAGACGGTTAGGGATAGAGATGTAAAAACCCCTTAACTGAGCAACATAACATAACGCATGTAATCCACGAAGGGTTAGATAGAGTTCTACCTAATAGCACACCTACATTTAGCCAGGTATGTTTCAGTCATAATCAAAATAAGCGGACCTATTGCCATCAACAAGGCACAGATCCAGGGTGCTACTGAGAAAGTCCTAATGTTAAACCCAATAACACTATGGCCAACCTAGAAATCGAACGAAAGACCTTATGCTGAGTAGTTTCGCTTTCGACCACTGGACCAACAAGGCTAAACTAAGTAAAGCTACATACCTAGTTAAGGAACATTTTTATCTTAATAAACAATGTTCCTTAACTAGGTATATAATTATTATACATCCCCTTATAATTAAAAAAAACTCGGAGTAATTTACAACTAGTTAACTGACCTCGCAAAACTTATAGTTAACCTATAACTAAGTATAAGTTTTGCAAGGTTTAAGATTGCCATAATTTTAACTAGGTTAGCTAAAGTTATATAAGGGGTAATTGCCCTATGAAGAAATACCAACCTGTTTTCAAGTATTCTTATCTTGAATTTGATTCCCTAATTTTTAATATGCATGATTCCAAAATTATCTTTCATTTAATGTTAAAATCTTCATCATCACCTGCTTCCTTTTCCCAACTATGCTAGGGTCGGCTTCCAGACTTACCAGATGCAGCTGAATACCCATATTTTAAATAGGGCGACTACCTATCTGACCTCCACAACCTAGTTATGAAATCATAAAATAACCCCTCCCGCTCTTGGGCAGAGCGGAAGGGAGTGTCAGATTTCTACTGACTAAAAACCACCCGTGTTCCTTCTTAACCCTTTATGTCGAGGCCGTTCCGTGTGGTGTCGGACGTAAAGAATAGCACCATCCCATATCTTCCCGTGGGTGTCGTAAGAGGCGACTAAGGGACTTACCAGAGAATGGGCAGCAGCGTTCTCTGTGTCTTTGTAACAACCATACTGCGATCGCCAACCCGCCTGCCAAGCGTGGCGATTATGGCAAACCCCCCCAGAAATGCCTGGGGGAGGCCTATGTCCAGCAGTGGACGTCTTTTGGCTGAAATGATGAATGATGATGTCGAGGCCGCGGTATCTTTTGCGAACAACCCGCAGCCCCGCTGACACGACACCCTTTGATAAGACTTCTTGTCAGAGTTTCGGGCCACTGACTACCTCTAACGACTGTCAAAGATGTACATACAAATGACAGCCAGAACCAAGCTCATCAATACTTGTGTCTATTACTAAACATAACATCAAACGCAAACCTCAAATCCCTGAACGATCCCAGCAGCCCACAACACCAAAGTATTGACTACCTCAAGGAAATACCCTGTATATACTCGCCATTATTAATTCAGAGCGCCCCGTCCTACATCCAATAAGGAAAGCTATAACTCAGCTAGACAAAATTAAATTTGCAGGCAACCGCTCTCAAAAAGCCACGGCGTATGCTGCGGGAGTCTTGCTATAATTGTCAGATGCATTGTAGGATAGGTTTAAAGTTTTAGTACTTGTTGTAGAGAAGATGTCGTGACAACTGCAAAGAGTATGCTCAGATGGTGGGTCAGCAGTCAGCATCAGAAATAGAGGACACTGTTCAAAGTATCAAAGTAAAGCTGTTAATAAAAACTTGTTATAGATATTACTCGTTAGGTACTAGCAAGTCATTGAAAAGTAAGGAATATTGTATAGAATTATCTTCTGAACATTAAACATAATAGCTTGAATCCTGTACGGTCTACATCAAATACTTAATATTACGAAATGTTAATCTACTTCTTTTGCTGATTGTACTAACAAACGATATTAACAATTGCAAAGGTTCATAACCAGTGGTGACCTCAAACTTACTATCACGTGGCCGTTGGCTTGTCATCAAATAAGTTTACTCGTTACATTACTACGAGAAGGACTTATACACCTATGGATTGGTCACTGACTGTAGATAGAAGCAAGATTAACTCGAGATATTTTACTCAAAAATTAGATTGAGCTTACCTACTGTTGTTGACCTTACAGACGCCATCCTTAGGTACAAACAATCAACCTCGAACCTAATGCTTTACCAATAAAGTTGAAAATCATTTTAAAAAAATTGACAGTTTGAAGTAAATAGCTTGATGTGATAGCGTCGGCACCTGCAATTTATAAAACCGTCCGAATCCCCTTTGAGAATTCACAAAAATAACGGTCTATTTCGCACACTATTATCACAATGTAAAAACTTTAATAGACTCAGCCATTCTAGTTGTTTTATTTTGTCCATAAAATAAAATCTGTCAAAAGCACTAATAAAGTTTGGCGCCATTGAGCTCCATTTTATTTTAATTGGACATTTAAACTTTGTTTTAGGGTCACTTCGGAATGAGCTAGCTAGTAGTTGAGAAGATTTATAAAGCTGGCTTCTTCTCGACAGTAAAAAGTATTCCTCTTCGTTATTCCATGAATTATCGCGACCACATAAAACGCGTCTCCAAGCTACACGGTCTCCTCCAGTGTAGAGTGCTCAGTATAAGCTGCCTTCAACAGCCTTCTTCTTCTTCTTAGCGTGGCAATGGCAATTTAAATTGTGTTGGTCCAGAACTGAGCTAGTTTTGATGCTTTCGGTAGCGTCCACTAGCCTTCTTGATCGCATTTTACCATGTTGCCGCCCCGGTGCTCTCCCTTTCTTTCTTTTTTTTTTTGAAGGTTTAGTATGGGAAATCATCAAATGACTCCTACTCTGGGCGGAGCGGAAGTGAGTGTCAGTCACCTACTGACTAAAAACCACCCATGTTCCTTCTTAGCCCTGTGTGTCCGGGGCCGCGGTACCTCTTTCGAATAACCCGCAGCCCCGTCAGGCGTCAGCCCTTGCGAGCCCATGCAACGTTGCTGACCTGACATCTCTTTGAGGCGCGTGTAGAACACGACCGCGCCGTCGACACGGCCTGTCGTCGTCAAATGCAATATATAAACAATAAATACCAAAAATTTAACGTCATAATAGGAGGAGATTTTAATATAAATACCTTAGAAAATAGCGTAAAATCAAACCAGTTGATCGATCTCATGCTAGAATTTAAATTTTTACAACACACAAAAGAACCTACGCGAATATCACAAACTACATCAACATGCTTAGATTTGATATTTAGGTACTAATTTTAACGACAGTAAAATGTACACGACCGTAGAAGAATTAGGCTTTTCGGACCACTGCGGAACAATAATGCATATGATACAGGAACAGCAAAGTAAACAATCCATCTGGTTTGCCAATAAAAGACTATTTAATACAACTAATATACAAAAATTCAAATCCAAACTAAAGACACTAAACTGGAATGATATTATACAGCCGAATAGAAATGTCGATGAGAACTACCAATCGTTTCACAATAGTCTGATAGACATCCTAGATGAATGTATCCCTAAACGCAGAATTAAACTAAAAACAAAACGTAATAATCACTGGCTAACCGTGGGTATTAAACAATCTTGTAAAAACAAAAGGCTACTAAAAATTCTTTCTTCAAAAATGAATAATTCAATATTTACGACCTACTTTAAAAAATATGAAAAAATCCTAAAAAAATCAGTAACAACGGCAAAAAAATTACATTACATAAGTAAAATGAATAAATCATCAAATAAAGTTAAAACCATGTGGAACATTGTTAAAGAACGGACAAATAAAAAAACAAAAAAACAAAAAGACAATATAACATTACAAACAACAAACCTAATTAGTGAACCAAAACAAGTAGCTAATGTTTTTAATACCTTTTTTGCGTCAATTGGGGAGAGTACCACCCAAACATCTGGCAGTACACAGACAAAAACATCAGTGATGAACCCCACTGAAAACACCATGTTTCTTACCCCTGTTGACGGATATGAAGTAAACCAGATATTAAAAAACCTTAAAAATAAAAATAGCCACGGCATAGACGAACTCCCTCCTACTCTATTCAGACAGTGCGCTGACGAACTAACCCTACCTTTCTTTAAATTAATAAACCAATCCTTCGAAGAAGGCACTTTCCCTCATCAATTAAAAAAAGCTTTAATAAAACCCATTCATAAAAAGAACGCAAAAACAGACCCAAGTAATTATAGATCAATTTCCCTTCTTCCAACAGCATCCTAAGTCTTCGAACGCGCAATGTGTGATCGTGTATATTCTTTTTGTGAAAAATATAAGATTTTCGATGACTGCCAAAATGGTTTTCGAAAAAACAGATCTACCACGCTAGCTGTTTATAAATACATCCAAGAAGCATTAAATATTGTAAATAATAAACAATATGCAATAGGGATATTGCTCGATATGACAAAGGCCTATGACAAAGTTCAATTTAAAAAACTATTAAATAAGCTAAATGGAATAGGAATACGCGGGAAAGCCCATGACTGGTTCGCATCATTTTTAACCGACTTCCAAAAAAAGGAGGAGGTTATCAATTCGACTGTATTTTTTTTTTTTTTTTTTTTTTTTTTTTTTTTTTTTTTTTTTTTTTATGTTTGTTCACTCATAACTTGCGACTGGGTGAACTGATTTTCATGATTCTTTTTTCATTTGAAAGCTGGTGCTTCCCGTGTGGTCCCATTGTCACCATTTCAATATCTGATGATGGGATCTTGTAGAAATCGGGGGAACTCTTCAATAAATAACAGCAGATTAACCGCGATTGTTGCTATAGCATATCTAAGCATTGTTTACGCCATCACACAACATAATATTACGCCTGTACTCACTACAAAGGTTATAAAAACTATTTTGTGAAGATCTGACGAAGAACTTCGGAGATAGGCAACGGAACTCCTCAATAAATGATAGCTAATGGACTGGGATTGCTGAAATCTCATATTGTCTGTCTATTGTTTACACCAGTTCCTAACATAACATCACGCCGGTGCGTTGTGAAGGGGTAAGCACATGTGAAACACTAAAAAGTGAAAAATAAAAACTTTTTTACAAAAAATAAAACCGACTTCGACAAAAAAAACACTCAAAAGTGAAAAATAAACTTGAGAAGAAAAATCAGTTTCTGAAGTCGGTGACAAAAAAATGAAATCAAAGAAACAAAAGTCACCGACTTCAGTAACTGATTTTTCTTCTCAAGTTTATTTTTCACTTTTGAGTGTTTTTTTTGTCGAAGTCGGTTTTATTTTTTGTAAAAAAGTTTTTTTAGAGGATAGAAAGCAATTAGTCGAGATAGAATATTATAATAAAAAATCAAAAGAAGTACAGCTAATTAGATCTGATGTAAAAACAGTACACGCTTCAATTCCCCAGGGAAGTGTAATAGGTTGCCTCCTTTTCCTAATATATATAAACGACCTCCCCAAAACCATAGACGGCCCTTGTGTTCTTTTTGCGGATGATATCTCAATCCTTACCTCATGCCAAACAAATGCTAATTTACATGAAAAACTTACAACTATTCTCGAGAAAACTATAAACTGGATGCATGACCACAATCTTGAAATAAATTTTACTTAAACTAAATTAATAACATTTCACCCCTGGCAGAAAAACCAAATAAATGTAAATTTTACTTTTAACCAACAAAAAATAGAAACAGTTAGTAATTTCACTCTCCTAGGTTTAACTATAGACACAAACATAAACTGGAAAACACACATACAGACAGTTAAATCAAAAATCTCAAAGTTTTCATATGCCCTCCGCGAAATTAAAAAGACAACAAACCTACAAACCGCTTTAACCACATACTACGCGTATGCCCACGCTTGGTTAAACTATGGCATAATCTTATGGGGAAACAGCACAGACGCCCCCTCACTATTTACCCTCCAAAAAAAGTTAATTAGAATAATACATAATTATAACGTTTAACTAGGTACTAATAAAATTAAAACAAAACTTTTGAAACCAAGTAGGTAAACAAATAAGTAATTTAATGAATATAACTAATTAAATAATTAAAGAATAGATAGACAGCTAAAATATTAATAGAATAAGTAAATAAATATAGATACATAGATTAATAGATATAAGCTAGGTATAGAAATAATACCAACTTTAATATTAAAAGAAGCAAAGCGCTCTTCCTCTCTCTAATTCTCTAATTATTTTATATAGAAAATTGCTGTGCCCGACAGGGTCCATAATTGTGTCTAAAATTATTTTATACCACCTGTAAAAATGTACATTATGGATTGCAATAAACGATTTGAATTTGAATTTAAGACAGACGGACGGTGCTCTCCCTTGAGCACGTTTGTCTTCCGCCCGTCCCCGTATGATAAGACATTGTTTCATCATCATCATCAGCCTATATCGTTCCCACTGCAGGGACTCAGTTTCTAGGAGAGGGATGGGCTATAATCCACCACGCGGACCCAGTGGGTATTGGTAGATGTCACATATCTTCGAATTTTTGGTTCTAAGATAGCCGGTTTTCTCACGATGTTTTCCTTCACCGTTTTGAGAGCAGTGGTGATGAAATAAATTACACAAAGTAATGCGCCTGCCTGGGTTTGAACTCACGACCAACTGTTCGTAAGTCGGGGCTGCCACCACTGGGCCACCGCTGCTCTCGAGACATTGTTTATGTGAACACAAATAATTCCTATGACGGTAAAGTCTCATGATCCCGTATTTTGCGGTTACCGGTTCCTAACTTAGAAAAAACATTATCAGCCTACGAGTACAGTCAGCATCAGAAGTAGCTGAACATTTCGGAATTTTAATTATTTTATGTACAGGACTCTAGCTATTATTTTTATTGTTTCAGAAGATCATTCGTTAAAATAGTCCTTATACTCCAATAACATTTAGTAACGAGTAATATCTAACAAGTTTTTATTAAAAAAACAGCTTCGAAACTTTGAGTAATGTTAATATACTTCTGATGCTGACTGTACAAGCAAAACACAAAGCTACCGAGCGCATCGTCGGTGCAGTAACAAACAAGCACGCACAGAGTGGAAGTGCCGTCACTTGGTCGTGCTCCTGTTCTCTCTCCGGTCCTGACAGAATTGCCGCTCCATCGGACTTTGAGAGAAAAGGAAAAGATAGTGCACATGTGCCAGTGCCTGCGCACACACTTGTGCACTATAATATCTTTCGCACCGATGGCTAATCTTCGCTTACAATGGCCGCCATGACTGAAACTGAGTACCTAATATATATTATATAGGTCTCTTGACCATAGGCCTATATATATATTAAGTACTCTTCAACATGTTCAAAAGCTTGTCATTCTGCGAACTCGATAACAATGCTCAGTCCACTAGATTGGATAGGTCCTAAAATAACTCTTTGTCTGCTTCTGCGAATCCGTTTATTTTAGATAGATCGCATACCTTACGTGGGGTTTAGCTCAGCCATACTCAACCTTTTTTTACTTTGGGCCACATAATTGCTACTGTTTAATCTTGCGGGCCGCAATAATCTACTTAACATGTAAAACTAGCTTTTACCTGCGGCTATAAATTAAAAAAAAAAAAAACATTTATTTCAGGTTAGAGACACCCATCTAAAGACAGATAAAAAGTCACATACAATAAAATAAATAACTACAATTTCAATAACACATAATCATAATAATATGCTATGCCCGCGCGGCTGTTGGTTATCGCGCATAGTCACAACCCGAACCCTCTTTTTTAAAGTCGGTTACAAAGTAGCCTAAAGTCCTTTCCCAAGCTCTACAAGTCTATCTGAGTCCCAAATTTCCTCAAAATCTATTCAGTGGTTTAGGCGTCAAAGCGTAATGCTACACTTCACTTGGCATATTTGCTCCAATATTCGTGGCATCTTAGTAATGCAGAATAACCGTTAGTTGAATGCAATATGGTTCATTTTTGTACCCGTAAATATCGCATAATATTTTTACACATACGCCAAGTGTATTGCCACCAAAACAGACAAGCAGGCAGATAGAGTTTCTTTCGCATTTCAAATATTAGTAGGGAAGTGGGGATTATGCGAAAATAAAACTGACCCCTGAGCACACCTCGGACACTCCATACAACGCCCGCAAAATAATTACCTATTACTACTACATAAACAAATAACGTTTGTGCACGACGTGCACGTGCAAATGTGTGCGTAAACTCTAGTAGGGTTATCGTAGCCTAAAAAATGGCGCGGAAAGTGCAACGGTCTGCGTCGCGAAAACCGAACGACGACTAATACGAGCGCGAGCCATTGCTCAAGTGGCGACGACGAATACCTCGAAGTGCGGGGTGAGGTGCGGTATTTATTTAATATGAGCGCGGGGAAGTGAGTGTCCCTTCTGTACGTAGTACTATTATGTATTCTGTGCCCTGAGTGAGCCCTAGCCACGTATTAGTACCTAAAAGCAAGAGTAAATGAGTGAATTTCATTTCATGATGAACTGAAATATAATTGATTACAGTGTAGTTCCCAATTCGCTAGTATTTGGCATCGCAGTTTTAGAGAAAATAAAACAAAACTTTTTCTCTATGAATTGGCAACACAGATTTGACACTTCTTTTTCGCGCGTTGAACGGCATCGCAAGTAAAAATGGTTTCTGAAGAAAAACTTATTGGAAAAATGTGGAAATACTCTTGTATAAGTTGGATTGACGACGTCGAAACAAAATACGGAGTCCCGATGGTGTGCCAAACGCAACCTCAGTTTAAATCAACGGCAAAGTGTCGACCGGGACCGGACTTGACCGGAGCCCTTTGCTCGTCATTACTTCGGATAACGAAGGTAAGCTTTTTGTTTTAGGTGCAACTAAGTCAAAAAAAACGTGGCTGGCTACAGCAATGGTCGAGGATAATATACCGTGTTGGTACGAGATACTTAAACACGAAGATCAACTTTGATACGAGATATCAGCTTTGATGTTTATAACAGATTTCTGTTACCGGCACGAGTTGCCGATGCCGACCAGCCCCACATGTGGTTACAGTACGAGATACTGTTTACCGTGTTAGTACGAGTTACCAAACACGAAGATCAACTTTGATACGAGATATCTACTTTGATGACAAACGGCACGAGCTGCCAATTTGATCTAAACCAGCATGTGCTTACAGTACGAGATACTGTTCAGTGCTATTCTAATGCTGTTGAGAAACCTTACAATATACAGTGTTTACAAACACTACAAGATATCAACTTGGATGTCAGATTTCTATTATATCGGCACGTGATGCCGATTTGATCAAAACCAGCATATGCGACAGTACGAGATACTGTGTAGTGCAAGTCAAATGCTATTGAGAAACCTTAAGGGACCAAGTAAGGTATTTTTTCATCATTTTTTGAGAAAAAAATCATTAAAAGGTGTGAAATTTGTCAAACATCAGGCCCTGATGAATAACGTGACACTCATTTTGTTGAAATCCCAGATATTGAATCCTTATCATCACCAAAGTAAAGCTAGTGATCTCTAAAATGGGAATAACTAGAAATAAGTGTATCGCTTACCAGCAAAGACAGGTGGGCACAGCACTTACAATAATAGACAAAATCAGGTCTCTTATAATAAAAATCCTACTAGATAAAATAACTATGTTAAAATCACTTGGTGAAGCAACAAGTTGGTGTGTGAACTCTATCATTAAGAAACTAAAAACAAGGTCTGTAGTGGCTCTGCACAAGCATTTCATAGAAATTACTCATAAAACTATTTTTAAATGGTGGCAATTTATCAAAGAATTGCGGTAAATAAGATGCCTAATACAACAGAGTTCAAATTCTATTAAGAAAACTGCACCAAGCCAGCAATTTCTGCTTAAAACATAAGTAACAAATATATGGGAAACAGAAAAAGTCAACCACAACAGTTGAAAGCATCAACCAACCAAGGAGATGGTATGAGATGGACCACAGACTCGACCACAGCCATCACACCGCAGAACATCCTTGAACCCACAGCGTTCCGAGAGAACCCGGGATGTCTACCACAATAGCAGGAAATAAACAAGGTACATATTTTGTTTGTTGGTTGTAATCAACAAATGACCCCATTATATTGCAGTGGATTAAGGATTTCATGTCCCTTTCATGTCTCAGTCCTAAAAATAATTTACCTGATTGTGAAATTACACATATGCAGGAAGCTTTTGTTCATAATTGTTCACCTTTTACAATTAAGAGCTATAACACCATGTTGTCATCCAAAGGGAGAATACATCTCAAAAGATTTTCCTTGTTTCAAAACCTGATGGCAAACAGGTTAATTTTAAATCTAAAACCTTTGAACAAGTATGTAAAAGTCAGCACTGCAGTAAGGTTAATTGCTGATCATTAATAAGTGTGTTGCATAGACTTAAGGAAGTCATATTTATGATTTAAAGTTCCTTTGTTTTGAATTCAATGGAACCTTATATGAATTTACAGCATTGCCATATGGACTATGTACTGCACCTAGTTTGTTCATCAAATTGTTAATACCTGTGGTTGTTTATGCAAGAAATTTAGGCCACTTATTCATAATCTACATTAATGATATTTTATATATTGACCAAGCATATTACAAGGAGTGTTTACAAAACATGAAAACAACAATTAGTGTGTTAAAGTTCATATGCTATTATTAGGGTTCCGTAGTCAACTAGGAACCCTTATTAATTATGACAAAAGTACCCTAGTACCTTGTTAATGTTCTAAACTGGGATTCATGATTAACTCCAAATCATTGTGCCTACCTACCAACCATACCTTTTGAAAAAAAGAAATACAATGAAGAGTAGGTATGTTAAATTCTAAAATTTAAAATAAGAGAATTTTGCCTTGTTTTTAGGCACATTAGTAGCAGCATGGCCAGCTTTATCATAATATGGCATAGTACATACAAAACAAATGGAAATGGAATACCATTACTGAAATCAAACCATCTTTTTATCAGACAATCAATCAATTATTTTATTAATTATGATGCATCCATGACATTACCTATGGTTTACTTTTTCAATGGTCATCATCATCATCATTTCAGCCGAAAGACGTCCACTGCTGGACATAGGCCTCCCCTAAGCCCCCCTCGCCACATTGACCATGACCAATAATTGACCGTTGACTTTCAATGGAGAAGGAATATAATTATGTTATTCCTCCACCAATGACACCATGCTTATCAGCAAAACTTAGAAGCATAGCAGTGAAGAAAATTTGATTTACAAGTTTATACAGACCTGACAGGTTGGGATACTCATTGCTATGGTGAAAATGTTGGAGGCCTGTGGTCACAATCAGAGCAAATATATCACATAAACCAGGTTAAGGGCAATATTTTCTGGTTTAAAATGCTTTGTAAATTCAAAAAATAATTGTGATATTCTTCTTCGAATTGACAACACTACTGCCATTGCTTGCATTAACAAGATGGGTAGTGTTCAATGTCTAACCTAAATGATGGTAGTAGAAGGATATGGGTTTGGTGTGAAGCTAGGTGTATTAATCTCCAAGCATCTTACATAAAATCTAAATATAACTTGTCAGATGAGGAACCAAGGCATACTAACATTGCCACAGAGTTGGAATCATCATTTATGATTTAATAGCCTTACATAAAATCTAAATATAACTTGTCATATGAGGAATCAAGGCATACTAACATTGCCACAGAGTGGGAATTATCAATTATGATTTACTAGCTACCGGAGTTAATTCAAATTGTAAAGCATATGTGTCATGAACTTGATATAGAGACCCATATGCATTTCAGATAGATGCCTTCTCATTTAAATAGAGCTCCTATTTTTTTATACACATTCATACCATTGACATTAATTACGAATTGTCTTCAAAAATTAAAAAAAGGGGGGGGGCAAGGAAATATGAGTAGGTGTAGGTACCCACCGTGGACTTGTCAGATATCCTTTGGTAAAAATGACGATGGTTATAAAACCAATCATATTCTATTCTAATAATAATTTATTACAATCTCCTTTCAGTACCAAACACCCATAAAGCAACCAGCTTACTCCGGCAGCGACCATCTTTTGCAAAATGCATTCACTTAAAGAGTTGGTACTTATTCTGCCAAAATCACAGTGTGATTCAATACCAGATCTAATACAATACCTCACTGAAATACATTATACATAAACCAAAATAATGTTGGCTACAGCTTGTTACATTAGGCTAGATCAATACTTTCGCTTCTCTGTTAAATGAATGAATTGACAGGGATGATCACATCAAGCGTTTTCTCATGGGTCTTTAAAGAATTCAACCCGCTTTATACAAGTATGGGAATACTTGTGATCCTACAATAGTAGTGTAGTAGTAATCACTGTCTAATTGGGGATAATCTGAATTTTAATTTAAAAAATTAAGTAAAAAGCTTGTCACCTTATTAGCTCTTGCTACTGCTCAAAGAGTGCAGACTCTATCAGTTATTAAAAGACAATATGTCCATGTCACAAGACATAATACATTATGTACATTACTATTCTTATAAAAATATCACTGTCATCAAAACTGAAACCTGCTTTCCTTTTATAACAGGCATCCAAACAAACAATTAGTAGAAGAATTAAATTATTAATGAAGGGAAGTGGGATTGACTGATATATTATGTACCACACATAACACACTTTATGCAGACACATATTTTGCTAAACAGGCAGGGGTGTCATTAGATGTCATTAGGAAAACTATTGGCTAGCCAGATAGTTCTATTACATTGACAAGGTTTATGATGTATCAGTGAATGTTAATGGTTTATGTCTGTTTGACGGCACAGTTGGCGCAGTGGCTAAGCGGTTGGACTGCTGAGCTGCGTGTCGCGGGTTCGATTCCCGCACGGAACAAATATTTGTATGACCTGCAGATAGTTGTTTCGGGTCTGGGTATTTGTGTATGTGACTTTATATGTTTGTGCACGCACCCACGATACAGGGAAAATCCCTAGTGTGGGGCAAATACCGTCTTAAATACCAACTTGAAGATGTAAATCATATTTACATTCCTTTATTTATCTTTACACAAACTTAATAAGTTTAATTTAAACATACAGTTTTAAGTTTTATTCAAACATTCCTTATTATTAATGATTATTTATTTTATTTGTACACTGTCATTAATAGTGTTTTAATTTATTATTATGGCATTATTAGCTATACATACTTATAGCATTTATTGTTTCATATTGTATCTGATTATGAGACAGGACTGATAGTATTTTATTATCATGAAAATACTAGTAGCCAATTATCATTGGTTTGTCTTTAATGACGCCCTAGTTATGTAAGCCACATAATGGCTATTTTGTCTTTTTACACATACATACTTATTATATAATACCTTAAGATTGATGATTATGAATCATACCTACCTAAGATATACAAGCATAGGTTGACTATGTTGGTCTCAAATAAATTTGATTCATGTAACAATAAGATTGATTTGGTAAGTTTTTTGGTAAGTATTTCCAAAAGAGTGGCCCATGTCGACTTAGACTCTAAACAGCTACACTGTAATCAATTATATTTCAGTTCATCATGAAATGAAATTGATTAATCAGACGAACTTACCTTAAGTGAAGTCCGATTACAATTTCATGAAGGATGAACTGAAATATAATTACCCACCCAACCCATCCTTTTTAGGATTAGTCCCTTGTCGAATGGGCTAATAGAGCAACGCTATCTCTAAAGAGTGTCAAATCTGTGTTGCCAATTCATAGAGAAAAAGTTTTGTTTTATTTTCTCTAAAACTGCGATGCCAAATACTAGCGAATTGGGAACTACACTGTAATCAATTATATTTCAGTTCATCCTTCATGAAATTGTAATCGGACTTCACTTAAGGTAAGTTCGTCTGATTAATCAATTAATGAATAGGTAGGTACATTATATTATTATTTGCGTAATTTTGAACCCATATTTGTAATACTACTGTAAAAATTTAACTGGGTTATGCCGCGTGGCTCGGGCCGCAAAAAATGGACAAACGGGCCGCTCGTTGAGTATGGCTGGTTTAGCTCTTTGAACTAGATATCTACTTACTTAAGTAGATATAGGACCTACCTAATGTATACCTACCTAGGTAACGTCTGCGTTAGGGAGTTCGTCTCTCGGTCTACCTAATGTTGCGTTTCTACAACCTATACAGGGTGTAAATCAACCCATCACACACCCGTCAACCAAGCATTCTGTAGGTAGGTACATCAAACTAAGTAGGTACCCCTACGCAAAAATTTTTGCTGGGAAACGAATTTTTTTTTGGGGCCGAAAATCACATTTTACGGTAAAACTCAATGTAACACTCTTAAAACATTGTACCTACTAGTTGATGTTTTGAATAGTAAACGGGTCATGGAGATAATTTAAGTATAACTTTAACCTGAATGAAAATCTATTATTTACAAAAACAGCTGTTCAAAATTTACAACTTTGACCCCCAATATCTCCAAACTAGGGGGTTCCCAGGTATGGTCTAGAACAAAAAAATGATCGCAGTGGTGAGGACAACAACTTTTACACCCTATATAGGATGTAAGTGTTAGAACGCGCTTGTCTCTCTCTCTTCTTCTTCAACCTTTCGCCACCCAATGCTGAGTGTAGGTCTCTTCCGATCAGTGTCTCCATAAGTAAATCGAGAGTTACCGTGTTGCTAGGGTAAAAATACGGTGTTTCTCGACCAATTACGGTGTATTTACTAAAAGAATACCGTGTAAATTACCGTGTAATTTTTCAAACGAAAATATAACAACATTATTATGAAATGGATCAAAACACTATATTTTGCTCTTTATATTATTAACAAAAAATAAATTACATGTGTAACATGCAAAATTCAACGTTAATATTATATAGATAGATTAAATATATAGATTGATTAATTATTATCAGACTCTCTCAGCACAACAGTATATTTTTCGTAAATGGATTTATTCAATAATGACAACATATCGTTAGTTGGCTTGAAATCAACACAGTTTTTCCCTTTTCTTTTAATAAACTGCTGGATGAAAATATTCCTCTAAATTGTTTTGGTTAGAAGATTGTTTCTTTCGACTCCCGGCAGTGTTACCTTTACAAAATATATTTGACTGACACTGAAATTCAGAAATTCGTTGTAGGACTTTTAGGCAGTACATGTAATAAACTAATTCATACTGGTAATACGGTGGTTTATGACACGGTAATACATTTTTACCTTGACGGTAGATTACAACTTGATTACCGTGCATCTACGGTAATTACCGTGTATATGGAGACACTGCTTCCGATGCACGTCGTTCTTCCCGGTGTTGCGCCTTTCGCATCCCAGTCCTTTCCGGCCACTCGAACAAGGTCATCGGACGCGCTTGTAGAGATTACTAATAGCATGTACCTACTGTTGTTATGTGTAAGTAATTTTTAATTTTTTTATCTGTCGCACGTGCCAATTTTTTTCATGGTATTATTTTCATTTTTATTCATTTATATTTTTCAAGTAAGTAGGTGTATTCTCCCCATACTGATATATGGTGCTCCCCATACAGACTTGGTCTTTGACTAACATCCAGAGGTCCAATCTCAAGGTTTGCCAACAGGCAATGGAGCGCAGCTTACTTAACGTTAAACTTACCGATCGTATAAGGAATACCACACTGCGCTCCAGAACTCAAGTTGCTGACGTAGCTCATAAAACTAAAATGGGACTGGGCAGCTGGCCATGTCTGCCGGATGCCAGTAAAGCTGTGGGCCAGCATATCTCAGAACTGGAGCCCGGAGACAGCTAGACGGCGGCGCGGCAGACCGAGGAGGAGATAGTGGGACGCCTTGGACGGCTTTCTCGTTAACTGGCGGGAAGAGGCGCAACAACGAGGAAAGTGGAAGGAATGGGGCAAGGCCTTTGCTCAGGAGTGGGAAAGATTAGGCTAACTAAAAAAAAAAAGTAAGTAGGTATAATTTAAATATTCTATTAAACTTGTTCACTAAAAAACTTAGGTTGGTGATTCGTTGCAAACGTAAGTAATACAAACGGCCCAAAAATTACATGTGGTTTGAAGAATCCAGAGGAGGACTTTGAACACTATCAGGGGCGTAGCTACCGCCGTATCTGCCGTACCAATTATACAGGGCCCCCGGGCCACGGGGGCCCCCGACGTGCCTTAACAAAAATTAATAAAAAATTCCTTTTTTTTATTTCATAAATGACAAAAGAATAAAAAGCAATTTTTTTTTTCCCGCGTAAAGCGTGCGTTCTAAAGTCATCATCAGCTATAACTGATTTGATAATTCAGTTTGCTGAAAAAAGGCATGGAGAGTGTATATTTAATTTGAATTGTTTATAAAAATTTTGGATAAAGTGACAGATAGATAAGTATGATGAATAAATATTTCTTGTATGCAATTTTTTTTGTCACAATTTTTTACCCTTTATAAGGGCCCCCAAACAAGTTTTATACGGGGCCCCGTCAAGGCACGCTACGCCACTGAACACTATACCTATTTACATAATTTTCATAACGTAAAATTTAAATTCATCGATTTCCTTACGTGTACGTGGAGTTGTGGTTTTCCATTAATGGACAAAATCAAACATTTAATCAACTAAGAGCCAAATTAACACAGAGTTGAATGAAATGGACAAAATTCTATCACAACTAAATAGGTCATGTTAAATTCTATGAGTTCCGCGCGAAAATAGCCAGGGTTATTTTCAAAGGCCACATGTGAATACAAAGCGTGTAATTCTCTAATTGAATTGAGTTTCCTATATTATGAGGGTAGTTTAACAATGAGACGCGCTTTGAGCCATGTACACTCGCGGTTAAATAATACAAGTCGATGACGAAATTTGCTATAACTGGCAAATTAATAATGTTACTTACAAGAAGTCCCCATGGGCCGCCTTTAGTGAATCAAAATCAAAACATTTATTTCAAGAAGGCCAGTTACAAGCACTTTTGAATAGTCGAACAAATACAAAATAAAATAAGCTATAGTCCCAGTCACAAGGCTTAAATAACTGAAAGTGTACTGTAGTTGCCCATTCCCTAGTGACGAACCACTAACAGATGCCAGCTGGGATGCCTTTGATACCGCAGATGGCTAAAGGCGACGGTGGACAATCGGCTTATTCGGCAGTAAAACACCAAATTAGAAATTGAATTGTATTTATTTCATAATACACAAATTGCCTGAATGAAAAGTTACATTGTAACATCTTCAGATTCACATCTTCAGTTTTCGTTTTTGTTTTAAAAAAAAACTAATTAGTCCGTCAGATAGATTTCCAAAAATTATTGGACACGTATTTTTTCTTTTTTTCACGTAGACTTAAAATGAAGACGATACAGTGCTTCGAAAACTCGTGTGACGTCATATGATAGTACATTTTGACGACACAAGTGACGTTTCAAGCCCCACTCCAAGATCTTTGACGCGTTTTATCTTCGTCATTTTTTATTGATTTGATAAAACAAAAAACACGTATTCAATATTTTTCGATAATCTAACTTACGGACTAAACAGAATCATATTATTTTGACCCAGTCCGATCCCTTAGTAAAACACTTATTGTTACATAAGGCTCAAAGTCTGCATGTGGTAATCCTTATGCTGCCCACAAAATATGAATTATTAATATAATTAATTATTATTTGACTAACAAATATTTACGTATTTTAAGTAAATATTTTGTTTAAGTACACTAATATTATCATTGAATAATCCTGCGATCCCAAACCGTGAAGTTGCGTTAATTAATGTTTCGCTTCATTATTATGAATAGTTTTTCTCTTAGGTTCTAAATTGATTAAGTTTATCTCAAAGAATATAATAGTCATTTTAAATAAATTATCAATAAAATTGTGATATAAAAAAACTTTTTAACAAAAAATAAAACCAACTTCAAAAAAAAAACACAATAAAGTCAAAAATAAATCAGTTTCTGAAGTCGGTGACTTTTGTTAGTTTGATTTCATTTTTTTGCCACCGACTTCAGAAACTGATTTATTTTTGACTTTTTTGTTTTTTTTTTTAAGTCGGTTTTATTTTTTGTTAAAAAGTTTTTATTTTTCAATTTTTAGTGGTTCACATGTTCATGGGTCATAATGTGGACAATGTAGTTTTTTTTTTTGTTTTGTTGATTTTTCAAAAACCGCTTGTCCGATTTCGATAAAAAAAATATGGGACCATTTGGGAAGTACACCCTTTCCAACAAAAAAAGAATTTTTCAAATCGGTTAGCAAGTGACGGAGTTATGCCCGAACAAACATAAAAATATATATATATATATATAAACATCCGAATTGAGAACCTCCTTTTTTTAGAAGTCGGTTAAAAAGATGCATAGCACCGGAAAGGCAAAACAAATGGCAGTGTGTTATCTTATGATTACAAATGTTAAGATGACAGACAATTAGAACAATAATTAGAATTCCTATGAATCATTAATGTTACATTCACACCAATGCTAAAACAGCAACCACATAATCTAACTCATCATTCACATAGAAAGTTTTTCACATGTATATTTATTGAGTATTACATTTTGACCCACAGTCAGTATTGAGTTTTGTAAGAAACAGTTGTACCTTTTTAATAACTAATGACAAACACCTTTAACAATATACTAATTACGTGGTAACCGTTTGAGCATTAGTGTCCCTTCCATTCTGTGTAAGAGACTACTCATCAACATTTGTTTCTCTTAACAAAAAAGATTGCTGACATTTTTAAGTTTTGCTTTTCATTCATATCTATCCTCCAATAAATTTAGTCTATTTAAACTAATATATTATGTACTAATAAAGAGGTAAGTCAGGTTTGTAAGTGTGTATGTAGGGGGTAATCCCCGGAACTAAATGATCCAATTAAAAAAAAACACTATTAGGAAGATACATTATTCCTGGTTGCTTGGATACACCAAGCTACCACAATTCTGGCAGACAAACTTCCTTGTGTGATGCTAGTCTTAGAGATAGATTTTCTATGTTAATCAAGGCTGACATTAAGATACCTTGTCTCCTCTACTTTACATTGTAAATGAGGAAGTAATACAATTTTTCTTATAAAAAGGTTATATTTTAAACATTTTAAAATGCCAAGTATCTGATAGGGAGATCCAAGCTCATATTTCTAAAAAATAATCCGTTCATACCCACTCTTGAGGTGTAATATCTACGCAAAACTTCTCTCACTTCTGCTACAGTTATAGCTGGAACACCCTCGTAACCCGATTTGATGTAGACAGCATTGTTCAAACTGACAGGGTTGCAAAAATGTCCACCTTCAAACTTGCTGAATGGGTCTCCGCTTTTTCTCTTAGCATCCTGTCTTACTAGAAAGACTCCGTCTACTATCTCGGCAACGGTTTCGTATGCAACGAAGCACAACACTTCTAAGGCAGCTTGGGTGATCTTGAATTCTTTTACGGGGTTTAGCCAGCGTTCCAGTTTGACAAAGCCCTTGCCAATACCATAACCGGAACGGAAGGATGCGCATCTAGCTTTATGGTATGCTTCATACTTCTCAAAAGTCATAGACTCAGTAATTTTAGCGGCTCGTACCTTCCGTATGTAGTCAATAGAATCAAATGTAATTTTACTTACTTCATCGTACTCATCAAATTCCTTGATGTAGTCTATATGGTTCCTTCGCTTCCTGGTTGTGGGATCTTTTTCATCTTCCATCAATCCTGCGACCAAAGACTCACTAGGTGTACCCATATTCAAGACACATTTCTTGTCAATTTGATCCAATTTTAATTGATAGTCGTGAAGGCGTTTTAGTTTCTTAATATTCTTTCGCATCAAGAAAATAATGTCGTAGTTACTTATAGCTCTACCGGCACGTGTGATGCAGTTTTGATGGGCCTCCTGTATCATGAATTTGAGTTGTTGTTGAACAATGCTTTCGACCAACACTACGGTGGCAGCATTTGGATTCGGATTATCGCCAAATCCGTGCATCATACCAGATATCTCCTTCTGAAAGTTTGTTGATTCAGCGCCGTCCATGCTGAAGTAATTCACCATGGTCAAAGCTTTCTTTGCTATCAGCTTTGCTTTTCCCAAATAAAAATAACACACTTTGAAACCAATTCTGTTTACCAAACCTACTGTCAATTTCTTTTGACAGATGCGTTTCAATTTCAACTTTTGCCACTTACTTTTGGTCGTATTTTTTTTGGTAAAAACTAATTATTATTTTTAATTAATAAAAATAGCAATTATATTTAGTTATATTAACAATAATTTGCAATACTTTGTTTCTTGAATTTCTTTTTTTATAATTTGTCATTGCAAAACGAGAACAAGAACTAAACTTTTGGTAATCAGCTGATTGTCAAAGGGTGCGTTCCGAATTACGCTGTAATCGATTTGAGCGTCCATAAACCCGTACCGAATTACTGTGAGCGCGATATCGATGTCCCTTGAATCGTCATAGATGACGTCATGACATGCGCCATCTTGCGATTACACCGACCATGCCCCAAATAAATATCACCGTGAGCGCTGTCAAAATCAAAGTAAAAAATGACAGATGTCTGATGCGTGTGTGTGTGTCTGGGTGTGTGTGTGTTCACAGCTGAGGTTCACTGGCTGGAGTCGCACAAATAAATTCAATTAGTTCTTTGAAATCTCTTTGGAGTCTCATAACCATGAGTATTCAAGTAAATATACAAGACGAGTCTAACGGGCGACGAATTTCTCTCATGCAGGTTATGTTTTTGTTATCACGTGACGAGTGAGCACTGTAAACGCGTTTACGAGCGTTCCGAATTGATGACAGTTCTTAGCTGTCATAATCGTGATATCTAATTCGGTACGCAATTATAGACGTGAGCGCTGTGAGCGATTATTTTGTAATACGGAACGCGGCCAAAATGTCAACTGTCAACGTCAAATTCTATGCGAGACGTAATTATTATGATCGAAGATAATTATTTTGTTGAATGAAAAAATTGCCAAAATCATCTGACTATAGTTGTGTACACCAAACGTGACCTCACTAAATGTTTCACGTTTTTACCATAATCTTTTCAACGCCTTTCCTTTCATATCGAACATAAATTAACCTCAACATTATGAGTTTAAGAAATCTAATAATAAACCAAACAATAAAACAAACTTTATTCAGGCAAATTCGCTTTTCATCATGTTGGTCTTGTGGCAAGGATGTTCAGAGAAAAGAACCTGGTTTATTCTGTGGAAATTGCAATGCCTTACAACAGCCAAAGACAGGAGAGAATTATTTCAATATCATGGGAGTCAATGAATCTTACGACCTGGATGAGACGGAACTAGCGAAGAAATATAAGGAATTACAGAAGTACTTACATCCTGATAAGTTTGCTAGCAGGTAATAAGTCAATTTATTTAGTGTAGTGATTATCTCAATTTATTAAACCTACAATCATCTCAGTGTGGTAGACAAGTGTTTGTTTTATTATGGGCCTCTAACCAAATACCTACAACAATTATTATCATCATCATCATTAATTTCAACACTAGGCTTCTTTTCTGCCATTGTTTTCAGTCTTTTTAGGTTATAATGTCCATCTCTCATCATCATTCTTTTTCCTGTGTTTTGACAATATTGTCAACCCAATATGCTTCTGTCAACAAATTCAAAATTAAATATTTTAGTTAACAAGACAAAACAGTCTAAAAATAAATAATAGCCATATTTACCTATTTGTTGTTAAAATATACTCAATCAATGTTTCAGAGGCAAAGAGGAACAAGAAATCTCAGAGAAATATTCATCGCTGGTGAATGAGGCTTACAAAACATTATTGGAGCCATTATCCAGAGGTAAGAAACCAGTATTTCATAGTTTTACTACAATATACACAGTGAAAGGACAACACAGAAACAATTACCACATATTTACTACATCATTCCAAACACAGTTTAGTTCCCACATAGTTTTTTTTTTCCATAATTAAAATAAAATTTAAATTAAAAAAAACCCCCAATAACTCAAAAAAAAGATCAAAATAAAATTCTGAATGTGTACAAAGTAAAACACCATATAATAAAACCTTAAAGAAGAAGATAAGAAGTACCTAATAAAAAAAAATACTTATCAAATTGAGAACCTCCTCCTTTTTGGGAAGTCGGTTAATAATGTGACAACATACAAGGTTATTATAATTATTAAAATTAATACTTTGTCATGTTGGGGGACCGCTCAATACCTATGTAGCTACCTATACATGATAATTATATCTGTGAGCCAACTCGGATTACATAAAATTTTTAAAAAATCAAAATGGCAGTGTACCTACCTAATTTAGATTTCGAAAAAAAATCAAAATGGCGGTGGGTCGATATCCCAGCTCCCATACAAAAAAGTTCAAACCCCTATAGAGGTGAAGCATGTAAGAAGAAGACATGTAGCCCAAACCTCAAATAATTTATAGACAAACATACAAGATAACATTTATAACTTTTTAAAGTTTTATTGAGTTGGGGGATTTTTAAATTTTAAATTAAAATTTCATTTTACACTTTTTAAACTAAGATTTAGGTTTATTTTAATATACAAGTCAAATCCTTTCATTTGATACCCCACTCGTTTACTACCCCTCTTCCACCCTCCATAACAATTTTAACGGCCATATAAATTTTCTTCAAACATACCAAAGAACACTCCCGAGTCCCGACAAATTCACCTTTCAAACAAAAAAAAAACAAAATCATATCGGGAGCCACGATGCCACAGACAGACACATTCATACACACACACACACACACACACATACACACACAGACACGATCGAACCCATGAGGACCTTGTGCTCAGTTAATGTCATTTTACAACTTTTTCAGGGATATACATGCTGAATCTAAGAGGCAAAGACATCCCAGAGAAAACAGAAGTAGACAAAGAGTTCCTAATGCAAATAATGGAGAAGAATGAAGAAGTAGAGGATGCAACTACAGAAAAAGAAATTATGGAATTAAATGCAGAGAACAAAGCTAAAATCAAAAGTTTACAAAAGCAAGTTTCTGCCGCGTTTTTTGCTGGAGACATGAATAGAGTAATAAAATTATTAGGTATTATGAAATATTATACAAGCATAGACAATCAGATACAATCATCTATACGAAGCAAAGGAATAATTCGATAAAGTACACTCATTCCGTATATCTTGGCATGTCGGGGTGGCGCTGTTTCTTATGAGAAATGTCATTGAAAATGTCAAACATTTGTATTTAGTTCCCATGTTTGCCACTTTTCAAGATAAATGGTCTGACTGTAGGCCCACTGTAGGATTTTTAAGTTTTTTGTTTATTTGTATGTATATTTAGATTTTGTTAGTAAGACGATGTTAAAGATATTAATTATTATACAATTTGTTATTGCAATCTTTTCAAAAGTTTTATTTCTGAGTCCATCATTGCACTCTACTTATAAAGTCCATTAGTTCATTTTGATGTTTATGATTTTGGTTCTTTCATCTTTGGAGAAAGTTGTACGTCCGTAAATCTGTCTGTAAGTGTGTCTGTTATTCTGTCTGTCAGGATGTCCGTCAATCTGTCCGTGAGTCTGTCAGTCAGTCTGTCTGTCTTTCTGTCAGTTTGTCAATCTGCATCAAGTACTCTCATCTAGCAGTCTCATCAAGCCATCTCATCAAGCCATATCATCAAGCCATCTCATCAAGCCATATCATCAAGCCATCTCATCAAGCTATCCCATCAAGCCATCTCATAAAGTCATCTCATCAAGCCATCTAATCAAGCCATATCATCAAGCCATCTCACCTAGCAGTCTCATCAAGCCATCTCATCAAGCCATATCATCAAGCCATCTCATCTAGCAGTCTCATCAAGCCATCTCATCAAGCCATATCATCAAGCCATATCATCAAGCCATCTCATCAAGCCATCTCATCAAGCCATATCATCAAGCCATCTCATCTAGCAGTCTCATCAAGCCATCTCATCAAGCCATATCATCAAGCCATATCATCAAGCCATCTCATCAAGCCATATCATCTAGCAGTCTCATCAAGCCATCTCATCAAGCCATCCCGTCAAGCTATCTCATAAAGTCATCTCATCAAGCCATCTAATCAAGCCATATCCTCAAGCCATCTCATCTAGCAGTCTCATCAAGCCATCTTATCAAGCCATATCATCAAACCATCTCATCTAGCAGTCTCATCAAGCCAGCCATCTCATCAAGCCAGCCCTCTCATCAAGCCATCCCATCAAGCCATCTTATAAAGTCATCTCATCAAGCCATCCCATCAAGCCATCTTATAAAGTCATCTCATTAAGCCATATCATCAAGCCATCTAATCAAGCCATATCATCAAGCCATCTCATCAAGCTATCTCATCAAGCACTTTCGTCAAGCTCTTTCATTAAGGACTTCTGTAAGTCTGTCAGTCCGTCCGAGTCTGTGAGTCTGTCTGTCAGTCTCTCGGTCTGTCTGTCAGTCAGTCTGTCTATCAAACTGTAAGTCTGTCAGTCTGTCTGACAGTCTGTCTGACAGGCAAAACTGTGGGGAAGTGCGTGCGTGTAGTAGGCCCATTAAAGGCGCGGGCCCACCGCGGTGCACGGAGAGGCTACGCACGTGTGTGCTTCACTTTGTAAGAAAATTTATGTGGCTGTGTCCACTGCAACCCACGGAGAGGCTACGCATGAATTGACGTCATTGATACATGCGTGGCTTGCTCGAATAGGCGGTTACATAGCTCAACGCGGTCGACGTGGGTCGGTGGACGTTTCCACTGGAGTACACGAATATGACCCACGACTCTGTACAGTTCGCCTATCGCAGCGTAGTTTTCAGTCATACACTTGTGTCCGTGGATTGCAGTGGCACAATGCACATGCGTAGCCTCTCCGTGCTCTGCCACACTATACATAGTCGTGGGTCTTCGCGTGCTCCAGTGGAAACGTAGACCCACGTTGTCAAACAAATTAATACACGCAGCTAAAATGCGCCGCGTGCCCGTGCACAGCATGCGCCGGGGTGGGGCCGCACCTTAAAGTTAAAGTTAAACTTACTATAGTATTAGGTTCAGTGAACTAATATTCTGTTTCTAACATGTCTAAACATAGGCTTAACTGGCCCAATAACTTGTTTACTAAACGTTTTCTTAGGATAGGCACTGCACAAAAAGTTGGCATCTACCTACCTCAACTCATTAAGATTACTACTCGTTTTCATCAAAACTAGACAACAAACAAATGAATACCTACTTACTGAATAATGCTACTAGATTTTCAACACTGGGCGCAGCATCGAGAGTTTAAGTTCCAATAATGCAATAATATTTCCTAATAGCTGTAGGGGTAGGAAAAAAACCAAAGGTAAATTAAAATAAATACGCACAGCTACAACTTAAGCTAATTATACAAATCCAGTTTATGCGGACCTATCATTGTACGGGAAATGTATTAAAATCAAGGCCTGGTTATACTAGAAATGTATAGCTTGATTGCCGCCGAGTGTACTATTTAAAAATCAATTAATCACCTTAATAACATGCTAGTATCAGTTTTTGCTACGACTTCGCTATGATCGCCTCTAAACGACTACAACAAATTGTTTAATGATTAATTTTCTAATAGAGTTTCTACAGACTGCTCTCCAAATGATTGATGTTCGTAATATAGGTACCGAGAGACAGTATTTGCATCTCACATGTAACGCGGGCAATCTTGATACTTGGATTACTTTTATAAAGCTCGAAAGCTACTTACACAGACTACTTTTTGTCGTTTAGGTACGAGGTTTGGCACGCAAGTTTGTTGAGCAAACTTCCGGCATACGGCATTCCCGCTGACTTTTGCTGCTGGATCTCTGACTTCCTGAGTGAACGGTCGATCCGAGTGGTCATTGATGGCTGCTCCTCTGACCTTATGGCTATCGATGCCGGAGTTCCTCAGGGGTCTGTTCTCTCCGCGACACTTTTCCTGCTGCACATCAATGACCTCCTTGTTCCTGGTATTGTTGGGTACGCAGATGACAGCACTGTCATGGGGAGTTATACATCCAGCGCAAAAGCCAGTGGTGATGAAGTACGTTCATTAAGAGAGGCCATGGTAGAACAAACGAATTCAGCCTTAAGACTTGTCTCCGAGTGGGGTGACGAGAATCTCGTAGATTTCAACGCCACCAAAACGCAAGTGTGTCTGTTCACCGCCAAGAGGAGTCCGTTTAATCTGGCCCCTACTTTCCGGAGTGCGTCTGTACAAGTTACTGACGGTCTCGAGCTTCTAGGCACGAAGTTGAGTGCGAATCTGAACTTCGGCGCCTACATCGAGTCGAAGGCTCAAACTGCGGCGAAAAAGCTGGGCATCCTAAACAAGGTTAAGCGGTACTTCAAGCCTGGACAGCTTTCAGTATTATATAAAGCTCAAGTCCGGTCTGGCATGGAGTATTTGCTGTCACCTTTGGGATGGCTCAGCCAAATACCAGCTTGCCACACTTGACTCTGTAGAGCGCAGAGCCAGGAGGCTAATTGGTGACGATAAGCTGGTTATCAAGCTACATAGCCTGGCCCACCGTCGCAAAGTCGCATGTCTGTCGGTCTTCTACAGACTGTACTTCGGAGAGTGTGCGCAAGAGCTCCACGAGCTGATCCCACCATCTCCCTTTTTCCATCGGGAGACTAGACGTACTGCAGGGTACCACCGATACCTAGTCGACATTCCACACATTCGAACGAAGCGCTTTGCTGGGTCCTTTAATATGCGCACAGCCAAGGAGTGGAATTCCCTGCCTGCGTCGGTTTTTCCGAGTTCATATAACCCTAATCTGTTTAAGTCGCGAGTAAACAGGCTTCTACTGGGTAAGCTCGTTCCATCGTCGACATCATCTCTGCCCTTAAGGCAAGATTGAAGTCAAGAGCAAGCCCATTTATAAGAAAAAAAAAAGGTGCTTTATCAAAGCGAAGACTTGATATACTTACTACGTGGAACGGACACAGACGCTTAATGGTTAACACCTGTTGTTTCTGTCATCTGTGGTTAACACATATTATTAGACAACAGAATACACCTAATTACCGGTGAAGCCACTGTAGATGCTACCAGACTGGAGAAGAGTAACAATGGTATCGAGTAAAATAATAATATTATGGTGTAAACCTGTGAGGTGAACTGACAAATTCCATGAAAAACCAGTAATACAGTATGTTACCTACCTAGTTGCATTACAAAGAAAAGCACGAAAATGTATCTATTAAATTCAAGTATCAAGATCTCTCATCGTAGTATACGCTCACCATAATTCATGTTCAGTGAGTATCCTCCTGAGAGTAGGTACCACATCGTCTCGTGTTTGCAACGGATCAGTATCAAATAGTGGCTCTAAGCGAGTTAAGTGACATTGTGCTTATAGTACCTCCAAGATATTGCGAAAATGCGATGTTGTTGTATCTTCATATTAGTGGCGCTGTGCGTTTTACAAGGTAAGTGGGTATTTTGTAAGTTTCTCGTGTCGCGGGTTCGATCCCCGCACGGAAAAAATATTCATATAGCTTACAGATAGTTGTTCCGGATCTGGGTATTTGTGTATGTGAGTTGAAATGTTTGTAAATGCACCCACGATACAGGAGAAATTTCCAGTGTGGGGCAACGTTTTTTTTTTTAAAGAGAAGAGAAGAGAACTTGGATAGTAGGCTTTAGCAAAATGTAGCCAATGTTTCATCATTATATCAGCTCGAAATCACCCACTGCTGGATATAGGCCTTCCCGTTTCTTCTGCCACACTTCCCGGTTCTGTGCGTCGTCCTATTCAGCTATTTCCTGCTATTTTGACGATATCTTCAACCCAAAGAATTTCAGGACGCCCGGATTTCTTTGGACTAACCTTGGCCTTTTTATGGGGAGGGGGGAGGGGAAATCATCAAATGTCTCCTCCAATAGCGAGTGTCAGATTTCTACTAACTAAAAACCACCCATGTTCCTTCTTAGCCCTTTGTGTCGAGGCCGCGGTATCTCTTTCAAACAACCCGCAGCTGCGACGGGGGCGACTAACCTTGGCCTCCACTTGGTCAAAGCATTGTTCCATTTATCGGTAACGACGGCTCTTATATGATGATGGGTTTTTTGCGACCGACACCCCAGGTCATACGTACTTAGTCAGGTTAAACGGCGAAACCAACATTTTAAATTGTCATTTAGTAATAGAACAACTTGTTGGGCACGGTGGTTGAGTCATTGACTTCCTATACAAACATTACTATGCCTAATTGCTGTGCCTTCAGTTAGATAGACCTTCCATAGAAATAGTAGAGTTAATAATTTGACGGCTTCATGAATGGCCCAGTGGTTGCGTGCGGCCCCGACTTAGGAACAGTAAGTCGTGGGTTCGACCCCGCCATCCCCTTCTAACCTAACCTGTCCGAGTCAGGGTGCCCCAAGTCCCGAGCTCGCTTCGCTCGCTTTTGGTCCAAGATTTGATGAGCATTAATCCATTTTGGTAGACAAAAATAATATAAATACAACACGTACAATTATTCTGATGAGTGTGTAATTATTTTGGAACTTAAAACGTTGTTCTTTAGGCACCTCGATATAGAGAGGGTTTATTTTGGGTGCGCCAAAGTTCACCTAAAATTTCAACTCCGATAATTGGAAATCCGAAAATGTTCTTCCTAACATTTTTCATCCTAACAATCGCAATTCCTAACTTCTCTGTCTCTAATGTTTTAATTCCGAAGCATTCGACTTCATAATGTCTGTAGCAATAAACATCTATTACACTATTATTTGTTTTCCTATATTTTCTCAACATAACCATCTTTTACACTATTATTCAAAGTCATATCTTTTTTTTTGTTTATATTACTTTTTATTCATAATAATCAGTATTATAAAAGGTCCCATTAAAATAGGTGGACAAAATTTTAGAAATCATTCAGACCGCTAAAATAAGGACAATAGCAAAAAAATATATAAGAATAAGAAATAAAATACCTACTTTTTTAGGATGAGTTTGTTCTAGAGTGCCGGCAATTTATTATTTTAAGTCAAAATAAAATCACTTTTTAAATAGTGTTTTTTTTTTGTTTAGATGTCTTTAGTTAGGCTTACTAAACGTTGTGTTAAAATTTGTCCACCTATTTTAATGGGACCTTATATACTATGCAAAGATATCCATAGGTTAGGTTAGGTTAGAACTGTGACCAACTACGCGCGAGCCGAGCGAGCGAAGCGAGCGGTGCCGCGGCAGCGGCCGGCGAGCGCTACCTCGAAATTGGTCGCGAAATTTTTCTAAGTATTTTTTTCATACTGCCCCCAAGACGACACTCTGACCTGAATTTCATTCATTTATTTTATTTCAAGACAAAAATCAGTGAAACGACCTTTAATCATTCTAAACAGTTGTATGAGTGAAAATATTATGGTAATTATGTTTAGGAATAAAAGCGTTAGGATAAAAAACAGTAGGAGTTTAAATATATTTACACTAATGATATTATGAATTCCAATTTTCGGAAACATGAGTGTTATGAACATCGTCGGTAGGACTACAAATAGTATGAATGAAAACTTTAGGATGAAAAATTTTAGGAAGAGTGATCATTCGGATTACAAATCGTTAGGAAGAACAATTTCGGATAAAGAACTTTAGGTGAGCCAATATGGACCCGTTTATTTTACTTGAAGTTTACATTTTTTTTTTTTGGTGAGCATTTAAATTGTAGCCCTAGTGTTTTACATTTGCAGTATAAGTAGGTGTGACATATTTTTTATTGCATGATCAGCAATAAATGTGTCGGCAATGAAAAGCCACTCGAAGATAATCTCAAAGACTTTTACTTTCTGAAGGAAGCTTACAACTTTCTCGATTTACTGTTAAAGCATACTCTCATGTTATTAACGACTTGAAAACTCGTGTGTTTTATCACCTAAGTTATGGTTAGAAATCTACGCCGCCGCGCCGCTGGAGACGTGATATAAATAGTAATTAGAGAATGTGATATAATAATTAAGTAGGTAGATAGATACTGCATGACAATTAGGATTTCTTCGAGTGATAGCTTCATCGAGTTGTCTCGTCGGGTTTTCCATAGAGCAGACTAAAATCTTCTATCAGGACGTCTTACCTGTCATGCCTCAAGGGTCCGCTCACGGTACGGCTGATCCTCAAATTAAGGTCACTCAGTGAGCTGTGGAACGGACGATATTTAAATAATCTCTGAGGGATTAGATCCGGAAACGTAGGGAACCTGAACGAGGTAATCCGACAGAGAACCAACCGGGGTTAGTAGCAATGGACCGGTCATTAGCCGTAGAACCGATGACCTTTAGGAGACCACTAATTATCAAGCGTAGCGGATGCTCACTGCCCTCAAATTTGCCTCAAAACGATGAAGGAAAACATCGTGAGGAAACCGGCATGTCTTAGAACCGAAAATTACGAAGACATGTGACTCCACCAATCCGCGCTGCCTATAGCCCATCCCTCTCCTAGAAAGGAGGCCTGAGACCCTGCAGTGGAAACATTATAGGCTGATAATGATGATGAGCGGTAGGCGTGGTAGCTGCTGGACGAGAATTGAGAAGAGCGGATCATGTCCAGCAGTGGATTGCTATTATAGGCTGACGTCATTGTCCGGCTGAAGCTTCATTCACCTTCGGCCAAAAACAGGCTTGACATAACCTTTCTTTAAATCTCCAATTTTTTCAGCGCATGCCCAGTACTACAACTACAACATACTCACCCGAGTGATCCAAGGCATCCCAACGAAAATCGAGCGCTACCCAATAATGACGCAACTCCTGCTCGACGCGTGGGGGACCCAAGAGTACGTGCAGCACTGCGCCGGAGTCATTCTGACGTCACGACATGTACTGTCCGCGGCACACTGTTTTCAATATAATGAAAATACTGGCAGGAAGTAAGTGATGCTTCTGGAGATTTATTTCTTTTGTGCTAGTTTTAGCTGATCACTTTTGACCTTTTAACGTTCAACTGACACCTAACTGCTGGTAAAACCGAAACCATCCCCTATTGGTCCCCTGTCTATGCTCAGGGGATCCCCTAAATTTTGGCGATATCGGTGAAAACGGGAATTAGAGTTATAAATGAAGGGTCTCTATTTAATTTAAGTGGTTTTATAATTACTTATGGTGAAATACATATTTAAGGGGGGTAACAGTGTCTGTCGATCAACTTTAAAATGATGAGATACCGTTTTATCGCTATCATCGTGATTTTAATGACCTTAAAACCCAATAAAAAGATTTGAAAGCTGACAACACAGCTATTAGTAGTTTACACTCCGAAAGAAAGTGTTAAAGATTTCTCATTATTTTGTTACAGTTACTCTAATCCAAAGTATTGGAAGATTCGCGTTGGATCAACATACCGCACTGGAGGAGGGGTGCTCCACAATATAAAAACCTTAATCCCGCATAAAAACTTCGATAAATACTTTTACACAAACGACATTGCTGTTGTCGTGGTATCAAGGCAATTCTCGTTCAACGCTAATGTGAGACAGGGGACTATTATCAAGCAAGGAGTGGAAATCAAGCCTGACTCTCTTTGCACCCTGGTTGGATGGGGAGTTTTGGATGTTCGTATTTTATTATTATATTTCTACTACTATAAGACCTACTGCTAGTATAAACAATGTAACTAAAGGCATAAAAATATTTTGAATGCATTTCCATTAGTCGCTTACTACAACTACTACCTAAGACAGAAAAGGGCCAGTCTTTTAACAGGAATTCCTACGATACGGAATGAGCACTGCATTACAATTATTTAACTATTATTTCTACTGTAGGCCTCTAGCAGCAACGATACTGAGACACCCGGAGCCAGCCCCGTACTTCAGGTGTGTTAAACAGGTCAACTATGCCTAACTAAGCTTTTTAGCTAGGCTTTTTGCACCTAGTTAAAATGCTTCCTTGCACTGTTGCACATCATGCGGAAAATAGTTCAATCATCATCATTGAAAATAACGTAGCAGGCCAGGCTCATTTTGTTCAAAAAAACGCTAAAGAATCTGCCGAGCATATGCATATCATACATCAATCTGTTGCCCAGTGCTGGGACACAGGCCTCCTCTATATGGAAAGGAGTCTGGTTGATTTTGTAACAATAATCATAAACCAAATAATTTTGTTCCAGCCCGACGGCCCACAGCCAGAACAACTACAGCACACCAATCTTTACACGGTAGACCAAAAGATATGTGCCATGCGATACAACACTATCGGTGCAGTGATTCAAGACTCCATGATATGTGCAGGGCGAGTGGATGCTGGGGGCCCAGATGGATGCTTTGGAGATTCAGGAGGACCTCTGTTGTACAAAGGCCTGGTTGTGGGCATCGTTTCTTTCGGATATTCCTGTGGACATCGTTACTTTCCCGGTGTTTATACGAAAGTTTCGCATTACACAAATTGGGTTTTGAAAACTGTTAATTCTAATAAATAAGATTTTTTCTTTATATTTTGTACTTATTTCAGTATAATGCCTTGAAACAGCCAGGGGTGGTTGTTTCTTGCTGTAATTCTTGTGGAGTATACCTACCTAAAAGTATGTGTACTATAATAAACTTAAACTAAAATATTTAATGCAACGTTAACACTTTATATCAATGAGTAGGTAGGTATAATCATGCTCATAAAAGAAAATAATTTATACGACACACAAATGTAGGTTCTGAAAATATATATATACGAAAATCATGGCATGTAAAACATATAATAATGTACCTAACGTTGCAATAAAGATATTAGAAAGATTGTGATGGCGTCTGAACTTAGAAATCACAATATAAATCGAATGCTGAAAAATACTAAAATCGAATGAGACTCCTTAATTTGAGTATTGCAACACCGCAAGCAAAATCTGTGAAGCAATTAGCAAACTGACACGACACTGTCACTCTCACTGTCACATTGTTTTCGCTGCCCCGAAGATTTATCGATTTTTCTTGCTATTAATTTAACGTAAATATACGTTAAATTTTGTTAAATCATCAATCTCATAAAACATATAATGGGCAAAAAAGGTGTTATTCCATTTGTGAAAGACTTTTACTACGATCCTTTCAAGTGGTGAGTAAAATCGCTAAATGTATAACCTCTTTTGAAAATGTGGTATTCCGCGCTGTTTGTTTTGTAACCAGCAATAATGATTGCAATACTGTCAATTACTTCATATCATCATTGTAAGGCGTGTAGTGGTTACGTGAGTTACGTTTTAGACTATTATTATATGGGAGGCTGAACATTAACTTTTAAAAGGCTATTATAGCACCACCTGAACATAAATTATTATTGTAAGTTTATGCTGTTTTTATATTTCAACTGAGTTAACAACCAGGCAAACTGTCACTTATGTTGATTAATATTTTTCCTTTTAAGTGAATAATTGGTAGGTACAATGTTTTATATAAGTAGCCAGGAATGAAGTAGACAAAAGGAATGATGTAATTTGTTATGGCCATAGGGAAAAACAATAATATACTAGGTCGTATTGTGTATTTTGCAGTTGTTGACCAGACAATTAAAGTGTTACTGTACTGTGGTATTCTTTTTCTGTACTCTATGAATGTTGCCACTAACTGTAGTTGAGACATAAAACCATAATAAATCAGTACTGCTTGCTGCGGTAAACTTTTTCCCCATCTCTGTTCATCATCATCATCATCATCAGCCTATAATGTTCCCACTGCAGGGACTCAGGCCTCCTCTCTAGGAGAGGGATGGGCTATAATCTACCACGCGGGCCCAGTGCGGATTGGTAGATGTCACATTTCTTCAAATTTTTTGGTTCTAAGATATGCCGGTTTCCTCACGATGTTTTCCTTCACCGTTTTGAGAACAGTGGTGATGAAATAAATTACACAAAGTAATATGCCTGACGGGGTTCGAACCCACGACTCACTGTTCGTAAGTCGGGGCCGCCACCACTGGGCCACCACTGCTTTCGCATTTGCATCTCTGTTCATTTAAAGGTATTAGGTAGTAATCCTACTTTTTCCCCATCTCTGTTCATTTATAGGTATTAGGTAGTATGCCTTATAGACCTATATAGTGCACAAAATCCAAACAATTATAATATGATAATGTAATAATAGTCCTCCTGGCCGTTTTCGGTCACGGGGGCCAATCTTAGCAGAGATTAGCCAACTGCGCGGAAGATATTATAGTGCACAAGTGTGTGCGCAGGCACAGGTGCACTCTCTGTTCCTTTTTCTCTCATAGTCCGATGGGACGGCAATCCGACACGACCGGAGAGAGATCAGGCGCAGGACCAACGGCTTAACGTGCTTTCCGAGGCACGGGGGTATTATACCACCATATTCCACACTCCGGACTACTACTGGGAAATTTCTAATGAAAAACCCAATAGCACTTTTTGTCCAACCCGTTCACCCGCTTATATGTTTGCTCAGCTCCTAAGACTTTCCTCAAAATTTGAGATATAGTCTAAAAGATTTTTTGTAATCCAAGTGGTAGTTCCCTATAAGTGGTCTATTTAAACAAACTCTTTTCATATACTTAAATAATTATATATGCAAAAGTAACTCTGTTGTTTAGTTTTTCACATGTTGCTTGCTGAAGGGAATTCAATGAAAGGCATATTTTATAGGTAAAGCATACCAACGTAGCATGGCTTGAATTTACCGTAAGCATGGCTTGAATTTCTTTAGCTATCAGAAATTATGTCATGAGGAAAGTTATGAGTATTAATGTGGATGGGTATTAGAGTAGAGGAAGACCATAAAAATTACAGATAAACTGTGTAAAGGACGATATGGCTAGAAAGTAGTTGTCTGATGAGATGACGAATAATGTAATGCTACTAGCATGGAAGATGTTATACTGAAATGAATTGGGATAAGGACAAAAGTATTATGATGACGTACAACATGGTGTTGAGCCCTCAGTTAAGACATTTATCAGACATGGTTATTGCAGTAGTAAATTCCAATGGGATATGTTCTGACCAAAATCGAAATAATCTCTTGAAATATGACACTCAGGATATTTTGTAGGTCCTTTATCTTTGCGTCACTGCTAGAGTACCTATGCAAACATTGGTAATTTAGTTTATCATATACTATTTGGGAAGTAAAAGATAGGTACCTATTATAGGGGAAAACTATATAATATCCACTAAGTAATAGTAGGTACCACATGCTTGACAACATAAAAAAAAAACATTTGGAAGAATTTAAATGAAACAAAAATCTTCACAAATTCTATTTATTTTATTGGTAGGTAGTCATCAATCTGACATCAAGTTCAAGCAGCAAAGTTTATCATTTATTGATACACTTATCTGTCTGTTTTCTACAAACATTAAACTTACAAAATTGTCCTATGAATGCAGTGGTAGCAAAATAAATTCAAAGTTCTATTTTAGAAGCATAGTATGTCTATCTATGCAAAAAAAGGTGGGTGAGTCAGAATGAGTGCAGTGTCTATTGTAGAGCAAATACTACAGAAATGGCATAATGGTAGAATAAAACTTTACCGTTCAAAATGCCCAAATTATTTTGTTTGTAGTCTTTTCGAGTATGGTTCTATTCCAATGTGATGGTTTTATTTATATAAGCAATAAAATAACACTAAAGTTCTAAGTCAATTTCAAACCAAAAACATAACAAACGCCGAAGGTTAGGTTGTATAGTGTAACAAAAAAAAAACAAGTTACCTTTATTAACTTTATTTTTTGTCTGTACCTAATGTTTTTACTTTTTTTTAATCTGCAGGTCACTAGTGAAGAGCGTGGGTATATTCGCAGTCGGCGTAGTGATCGCGAGCGAGTGCTCCGGCCTAGAGATAATGCCCGCGATGCCACAATAAACAACATTATTCCAATAAATTCTATATTCAAATAAGTTTTAAAAATGTTAAATTATTTTTTGTTGTTTTCCCTCCTCGGGGTCAGTGTTTGTCAACAAAAGAGGCCGAATATTGTCTTGATATTGACGGACGATCAAGACGTAGTGCTGGGTGGAATGGTTAGTAGTGCAGTGATAGTGATGTGCAAATAAATGGATTAGGAAGAATGTGTTGTTTTATTTGTTTTTTATTTCAGGAACCAATGAAGAACGTGCAACGGTTTATCGGGAACGAAGGCGTTACTTTCACTAATTCGGTGAGTTTGATGTCAAATTAGAAAATTAAAAGCAAGCAAAGCAAGACGACATAACATCACGACTGTAACGCTCGACAGGCTAGGCACAAGCCCACAGTTTGAGAAACGTTTAGTTGCCACATTTCAACAAACGCACATGTAGGTACCTAAGGGGCACGCTTATTACCATCAACCATCCAACTATCAACCTGTCACTAATCTTGACTCCCGAACTGCTACCTACCAAAATCTACTAAAACTCAAAATTGCACTTAATTTATTGAGATCGTATTACAATTAAATCGTTATTCATACTAAATACAATGATTGTTCCGCATCCGCACGACTAGTTCATCTACACATATCCGAATATCTATAAAATTAAGAACATTATGATACGTACCTACTCATTATCAAGACATTAACTGGTTTAAGAAGTAATACTCGTACCATAGCTACAGCTTTATAATCGATCTATACCTCCACTAGTATGTTTATCGAGTAAACATACACCATACACGAAGTAACACGAGAAAGAGCTGTAGGCAGTAGGTTAAAGGGGTCACGTAGGTACCTTGAGACATTTCAGGTAGTTGACCCCCACTAAATGAACTTAAGTACCTGTTTGTTTTTCCTAGCCTGCTCTATCCCACCAGTGGCGTGCCAGCAATTATTTGGAGGTAAAGCACAATTTCCAAAAAAAAAAAAAACACTTTTTGTTCCGAATTCTGACACTGGTTTTTAATAACACCGGTTTTGTTTTCTATTATTTAATTATGACTAACACTTTTCGTATTTTATATCCTGTCAGAAAATTTACAACTATTTCAATAAATCAAGTTGTCAGTATCATGTAAAATAATATATTAACAAGAGTCATCTATTGACATAAACGCAACAACTGAACTATTCGAGTCAATACGTATTTCGCTCGTATACAGTCGCTTTGGGCAAACCGCTAGATGGCGCACAAAATAATAAATTAGTTTCTAACTACATATAGTTGAAAAAAAATGATAATCACAATGTATACAGCCATTACTCTATTATTCTTCGCTTCTTTACCATGGACAGATGACAAACAACAAAACACACTGAAGGCATAATATTACTAGATAGATTTACAGATACATAATCTCGACACATATTGTAACTGCCGAGATAAAGCTGTTTCAATTCGTGTTTTACCAAAACTACAAAATGAAATTTAATAACAGCATTCAAATGTTTATGAGAATTTTGATGTCTTTTCATGGCATGGGCACCAGAGAAGTTATTTAAATCATCGTAACCTGATAAACTCCAAGCATTCTTTTCATTCGAAAAAAAAAATATCTACAAGGCCAACAGAAAAATTTGTTTTTATGAGAGCAGCCGACAACCCATTGTACATTGTATGCTGATCGATTAAAATACCTAGTATTTCTTTTAGCTTTCTGAGAAATATTCAAATCAGGAGTGGGTTTAGGTGAAGTAATGAGATTATATTTATCTGTAAAATTTAAAGTATTTACCTTGCCCAGTAACGCTTTCACACCATCATTGTTTCACACACTTTAATCCATCACAAGGAACTATTGTTTGCGTTTTCGGTCAGTGGGTCCCCTAATTCATTTTCGTATTAATCAACTAACTTCAATCAAAAACTAATCACAAAACTTATTTAAATTCTAACAAGAAACGGAAAAATCAAATCACAATAAAATAATAATCAACCATCAACGCTCAAGACAAATTTTGAAATTTGAAATAAATCGAAATTCCCTTCAAACAAGTTCAATCAGGTCGCGAACTTGCATTCACACACACATTCACATTCTCTCGTAAACTTTTACACTGACACACATTCAAACGTCCAAAGCTAGCTTGAAAATCCTATACATTTTGTCGTAAACCCGGCAAAAAGTATGTAAACAAACAACTCTTACTTATGTTCGTAGGATAGAGAGGTCGGAGAAGCTGATCGAAAGTGTAATGGTGTGACAGAGAAAGGGCTAGCCGAGCCCGATCATGCCCGATCGATCTGTTTGATCATTCGGCAGAGGTCGGGAGACGTATGAAGAAGTTTGGCAACGTTGCAGTGCGAGTTGCGCGCGAATGTATTTTTCTGGTATTACGATAGTTATTGAGTACGTTATCCTGACAACGTCGCATCAATACGTTCCGTTTTTCACGTGGCATGCAGTTTGATGATAATTATTTTAATATTAATTTTTGTATTGACCGTTTTTTTTTTAATTCGTTGTTTTATTAGGGCAAGCTGTGCTTTTCTGCTTCTATGAGAGTACCGCCACTGTATCCCACTCCTGGACAAAGGCCTCCCTCCAGTTCTCATGAACGCGCGTGAAACGGGGGGCGAATCGAGACGAACATACCTACTCAAATATATGATACCCCGGTTGATGGATACAGGCTCGCCTCGTTACTAGAACTAGCGAAATGTGGGTGTACCTACTTACCTACTAGGTATTAGGTACACCTCTGCCCAAAGGCTTAATACTCTATGCCTCTGCCTAATCCTTCTGGCATCACAGGCGTGGTGTTCTTTGATATGTTAGGCGCGGGCCACACATAAAAGACGTCGGGCGCGGACATCGCGCAGGCGGCATTCAAATTTTATACCAAAGCACATAGAAATAAAGCGCAATTTAGGATACGCGGAATGACGTGGCTCGGGCGTGGATAAGACGCGAGATTTCGGCGCCCGCGTATCCTAAATTACCGCTTTATTTCTATGCACTTTGGTATAAAATTTGACGACGTCTTTTATGTGTGGCCCGCACCTTATGTTGCTAACAAGGTCTTTGAATTAAAAAGTTACAGAAAGAATACTTATGTAAAATGTTGTAACATTTTACAGTGATTGTAAAATGTTACAACATTTTACATGTACACCTATGTATAACGATCGGTAACTATGAACATAACATAATTATATCTTGAGTTCAATTTCATTGAACTGAATCAGTTGTTTGTTTTCACGGGTTCGATTCTAGCACCGGACGCGCAAACAATAATATGGATCGTCTTACGTGTAGAAATGGCCGCACAAATCTTTTGTTTCAATAAGACTGGTTTAGTTTTAATTTCGCATCCTGTCAATGAATGCTGCGACCTTGAATGGTCAAGCTAGCAAGCCTCCTGCTGGAAAAAAACTGGCCAAATGCAAGCCGGACTTGCACATGAAGGGTTCCGTATCATCGTTTTCGTATCGTTCTTATAGGTTTTCCTGTAATCTATAAGTGTTGAACTAATTTCTGTATGTTTTCCAGAATTAGGCTCAGTAGTTTCGGAGATAAGGGGGGTGGAATAGTCGGACAGACAGACAGACACATGAGTGAGCCTACAAGGGTTCCGTTTTTTCCTTTTGAGATACCTACGGAACCTTAAAAATACGTAAACTTAGATAACAACATAATTACCAATTTGGCACGCATGTCGAACTTAGACAACGGCAGGTTTCGCATAGAACGTACAGTGCGATCAAATTATCTTGGCAGCTCCGAACTTCGTGCAGGTCATTTTGTTACAACGAATGTATAAAAGTGTTATGATATTTATTTTATTTGTATTTCTCACTGTTTAAATTAGATATTTTCTGATCGTTTAAGTATTGGTTTATCTGGCAATAACAGTTTTATTCCCAAGTTTATATGCGTAAAATTTCGCAAAGCCTATGTTCAGAGCTGCCAAGATAATTTGATCGCACTGTAAGTAGCATAAATCTGGTTTTAGTGCGTCGTTGCCTTTTTAACCGACTTCAAAACAGGAGGAGGTTCTATGTTCCACTGTAGTTCCCAGGTGGTCTCATAGTCATCAGGTCAGGATCTGATGATGGAAACCTGAGGCAATCAAGACAACTCTTTGATAATAGACTGCAAATCTGTCGTGTTTTCTGCTATCGCTTGGATGTTTATTGGAAGACAATAATATATAACATCACGCCTGTATGATCTGAGGGGGTACGCAGATAATTATGTCCTATACATACAAACATAAACTCACACCCTTTTCCCATAGGGGGTAGGCAGAAACTACAGAACGGTACCGGCTTCGATCCCCCGCCTTCGTCCTCTCCAACGTGAGATTCGGTCGTCCCCTAAACGTCTGACGATATTTGATCAAATCGTGAGACGAGCTCTAGTCCCTTTAATCAAGTTAGATTTTATGAATTATAAGAGCTTACTACCTACAGTCTGCAGAAAAAGACCCAGAGGTCTGAATTGCTCAGTAGCAGCCAAGGAGTCCAGATTTGTGCCCGGTTGATGGCAATAGGATGGCGCCCAATTCATCAATCATCATCAACAGCCTATAATGTTCCCACTGCAGGGACTCAGGCCTCCTCTCTAGGAGAGGGATCGGCTATAATCTACCACGCGGGCCCAGTGCGGATTGGTAGATGTCACATGTCTTCGAATTTTTGGTTCTAAGACATGCCGGTTTCCTCACGATGTTTTCCTGCACCGTTTTGGGTGCAGTGGTGATGAAATATATTACACAAAGTAATGCGCCTGACGGGGTTCGAACCCACGACTCACTGTTCGTAAGTCGGGGCCGCCACCACTGCTCCCTGGGCCACCACTGCTCAATTACATACTTCGATCAATAATAGTACTAGATTAAGCATCAGGAACAAAACTAAGTCGCTCAAGTGGCCACGTTTGCACACACGTAAACATCTACTTATCATCTTAGAAAAAAGTTCAATATTATTAACAACTTCAGATGATTATAAACCTTAACACTTAAACATAACGTTTAATTATCATTGTAAAGTATATTTATTTAAGCCCTTTCATCGGAGAAAGATTAGAAGCAAAACATGTTAAATGTCGCTCCAAAATAAAAAGCCATCAGTACAAAAATATTCATTCTAAAATGAAAC
The DNA here is from genome assembly GCA_949775195.1 of Diarsia dahlii. Lineage (NCBI taxonomy): Eukaryota > Metazoa > Arthropoda > Insecta > Lepidoptera > Noctuidae > Diarsia > Diarsia dahlii. Next base: position 2,796,040 of record OX459210.1, on the reverse strand, counting down.
TTAAATTCTAAGGAATACGGTTAAAAGTATTTTGTGTACAATGTCGTGCTTATTCTATTGCGAAACTAGCGTTCCCTGAGAACATGATACAATAGTTGGTGCGGTGTAGCAAACATTGGCCAAACAATTATAATATTCGCTGATTTAATTATATTTACAGTTTATTTATGTTTAAATATTATGAAAAAGCACATAATGATATTAAATTACCGAAAAAAAGATATTCCTTCCAAAACCTTGATGTTACGGTGGTTATTTACGCAGTTTTTGAACGCATACTGCGGTATTTTGACGTCTTAATGTTGGCTATGATTGGACCATACTAATTTGAAATAAGACCACAAACGTATTTGTGGTCTTATATTTCGGGCCGTTTTTGAAGCGCTTATCGGGAATCTAGTACATTATTGATCGAAGATTACATATGTCTTAAAAATAACTTAGGAAATGTGGGTAGGTATATACTAATGGGCACACCTCTGCCATAGTCTTCAGGGAATACAGGCGTGTTGTTATGTCATGTATGTCACACAGTCTGTAAAATGTCTGTACTCATTCCGGGTCAGCGACCGTAACAAACAAAGTGGCTTGTTTACTGCACTTTAAGAAGTCAGCCACGTTGAACCTATTTGTGCAATCGGCAGCAGGTATTGCATTATAAGTTAAGTTGTCCACACTGATGTGTCGACACTCGACGCGGGAGATTATTATAGTGCACAAGTGTGTGCGCAGGCACAGCGGCACAGGTGCACTCTCTGTTCCTTTTCTCCCATAGTCCATCCGATGGGACGGCATTCCGTCCCGACCGGAGAGACATCAGGCTTTTCGAGGCACGGGGGTATCGCACCGCCAACTTCCAAACTCATACAATTCAATTCCTACATTCTAAATTAAAGTCATACATTCAACATAGATTACTGAGAAATTCCTAATGGAAAAACCCATTAGCACATTTTACCCGACCCGGGAATACAACCTAGGACCCCACGCTCGAAGTCGCACTTGCGACCACGAGACCAACAGGGTTGCATTATTAAGATGACTGGGTCGGGATAGGTCGCATTATTAAAGACTAAAACGTGAGAAATTAAAACATCAAAATGTCTTTTTTGACAATATTTTTTGTAAGCATAGGAAGTCATCAAATGTCTCCTCCCGCTCTGGGCTGAGCAGAAGGATGTCAGACTCTGACTGAAACCCATCCGTGTCCCTTCTCATGCCCGTTGCGTTCCAGGGCCGCGGTAACTCTTTCAAACAATTCCGCAACCCTGGCAAGCCCTAGTGGGCCCAGTCTACTATGCTGACAACTCTTTGAATATGTTTCAACCAAGGCCAGGTTAATTATATTGAGGGCTAGTTGAAAACCAGAGCGTCGGGCACTAGCTATTCGGCACTTTGCCGGACTGGTCTTATTTGGCGCAGCTGAAATGCATAATTCTTAGTTTCTTTTTATAATTTTTATTGTTTGTCGTGTGCCCTTGTGGAATGCGCTAAACAAATACCTACCTATGTTTTCTTTCTTTCTGAACCTACCCCTCCATTTCAGTACGTAACCTCCCCGATATGCTGCCCAAGCCGCACCAGCCTGCTCACGGGGTTGTACCAGCATAACCACTACACCATCAACAACAGCTTGCAAGGAGGCTGCTACGGACTCCTGTGGCGGCAGACCTTGCAGAACAACACCTTTGCGACGGCGCTGAAGGACGCTGGGTATAAAACTTTCTATGCTGGGAAGTATTTGAATCAGGTAAGTTATATATTCAGGAATACCCTGAGAGCAGTGGTGGCCCAGTGTTTGCGGCCCCGGCTTACGAACAGTAAGTAGGTTCGAACTCAGGTATAGGCGCATTACTTTGTGTAGTTTATTTCATCACCACTGCTCTCAAAACGGTGAAGGAAAACATCGTGAGGAAACCGGCATGTCTGAAAACCAAAAAAGTCGAAAACATGTGACATCTACCAACCCGCAATGGGCACGCGTGGTGGATTAAAAGCCCATCCCTCTCCTAGAGAAGAGGCCCGAGTCCCTGCAGTGGGAACATTATTGGCTTCCGATGAATACCCTGAACTTACGCGATTGGTCGGATAACGTAAAAGGGACTAACGTAAAGTCGAGTCGGGGTATCATTGTAGGTACAGTTTAACCAAAGAAGGTATGCGCTTCGGTAATCTTCGTGCTTTTGAATTGCACGAATCTGACGACACGTAAACGATATTGACTATGCGCTGCGTGTTGTGGTTTCGAACCCTGCACGGAACAAATATTTGAATGACCTGCAGATAGTTGTTACGGGTCTGGGTGTTTGTGTATGTGAGTTTAAATGTTTCTAAACGCACGGCACACCCACGATTCAGTAGAAATTCCTAGTGCGAAGTACGATACAAAAAAAAACTAGAGATCATGGGAGATGCCCAACAATGGGAATATGCAGGCTCAGTGTTGTAAAATAGCTGTGTAATAATTTTCTTGTATAATAAAGAAGGAGCAGTGGTGGCCCAATGGTTGTGGCCCCGGTCACAGGTCCCGGATATATAGGTACCAACCCGCACTGGGCACGCGTGGTGGATTAAAAGCCCATCCCTCTCCTAGAGAGGAGGCCTGAGTCCCTGCAGTGGGAACATTATAGGCTGATGATGATGATGATAATAAAGATCTGTTCTATCAATTTCCAGTACGGCGCCAAATCCGCAGGTGGGCCAGAGGCGGTGCCTCCAGGCTGGTCGGAGTGGCACGGCCTGGTCGGCAACTCGGTGTACTACAACTACACTATCTCCAACAACGGAGTGCCCACTACTTCCACTGATCAGTATCTTACTGATGTTATTGTGAGTATACTCACCTAACACCTTTTTAAAAAGGCTAGCGTTTAGTCTGAACCTCATCTAGCTCGCCGTCCGTCCGTCTTATGACGGCGACAGGTCGTGTCGACGGCGCGTTCGTGTTCCACGCGCGTTTCAAGGAGATGTCAGCAACATTGCAGGGGCCCACAAGGGCTGACGCCCGTCGGGGCTGCGGGTTGTTCGCAAAAGATACCGCGGCCTCGACATAATGGGCTAAGAAGGAACATGGGTTGTTTAAGTCAGTAGAAGTCTGACACTCCCTTTCGCTCTGCCCAAGAGCGGGAGGAGTTATTTGATGATTATTATTCTGTTATTATTATGTACAGTCGAACAAGCTAATAAGTATACAGGGTAGAGATCTTTATAATTCTATAACACTGAAAATATTGATTGTAATTTTGTTTTATCAAGTGTTTCGCATTAACCGCTGTATGCTAAATGTATCTGTTTAGTCTTAAAAGGTAAAACAAGTTAGCTAGCTGTATACTTATTAGCTTGTTCGACTGTACGTAGTCCCTTATATTTTAATATAACTCAATAGCAAATAGTTATCTATTTTTATTAAACCAAACCAAACACACGAATTATAATCTGTTATGATAACCTCTAAGTCCGGTTATTGTAGTAGGTTATTCAACTTAATTTTAGGTTTGTTTATTTTTAAACCATACGCGTAGATATTTAAATTACGTTTTATTCATGGCAGTACCTAAATAAAAACTCTGGTTTAAAATATGGCTCAAAACTACAATTCTGTGAAGCTTTCAATATCAGTGTACCTACATTCATTTTATTTTCGAACAAAATCTACTTGGTCAAAAAAATAAAAATCTGGTGTTTTCTACAAAAGTTCAATACTAATAATGAAGTGGCTCTCGTTAGGCAGCTGGATCAAGGGTTTGATACAGAAAGCGGTAGGTACTCTTGGACACGGCTCGTATTGTAATGTTCTTTTCTCTGAAGCCCTGACCACCGGTAAGTTGGACTGTTGTTGTGTGGGCAATTTTTTTAAAAATTAATATCCCATTGAAAACTTCTATTTATATTTCCGTGTGATGTACTCAATACGAGGTAGCCGTCTGCAGCGATGTCCCTTCCACCAACCATAAAACAAAACTTAACCATAATAGACTACCAATAAAGTCCAATTTCCTTCCAGCGCGAGCTAGGTGTGAACTACATAGAGAACCAGACCGAACAGGAGCCGTTCCTCATGGTGCTGGCCCCCCCGGCTCCTCACCAGCCCTTCACTCCAGCGCCGCGACATGAGAACATGTTCAGTAACGTGACGGCTGTGAGGGGTCCTAACTTCAATGTCGCTGCTGAGGTGCGTTTACTACTGTTAAGATTTAAGTTACACACATAAAATTATGTCTAATATGCGTGGTATGGACATGTGATGCTTAGGAATGTTGTGAGAAAAAATATGTTGAGTATGAATATAGATGGCTTTAAGAGTAGGGGAAGACCAAAGAAACGATGGATGGACTGTGTGAAGGATGATATGGCTAGAAAGGAGGTGACTGCTGAGATGACGAGAAACAGAAAAGTATGGAAGAAGAAGACATGTTGCGCCGACCCCAAATAGATTGGGATAAGGGCTGGAGAATGATGACATAACATTATGCCTATAATTCCTTTGCCTATGATTCCTTTTCATATTTATAGTGCCGACTCAAGTCCATTTTTTGAACTTGGGTCGACTGTCGTTGTCATGGTAACATGGAGACATCGCCCACCAAATCAATTCTAGAATTTCTCTTCCGTATATGTAACCTGCCTCCTACATCAGCCATCCTTGTCAAACTCATAGTTGTATTCGGCTTTAATCAACGTTAAAGATGTCATTTATGTCGCTATAGGTAAAAATGTAAAAAAGATGTCTCTTTAATGTCATTCTGTATTATCCATTTTAATGAGCTCCCATCCTTGGTTCCATCTTAGTTTCAGTATTGAGGGCTCATATTATTGGATAATCACGGAAGACAGTTAAGTGATGGTATCACACTATAATATTATAAAGGCGAAAGTTTGTGAGTGTGTGACTGTGTGAGTGTGTATGTTTGTTACTTCTTCACGCAAAAAGTACTGAACGGATTTGGAAATTATTTGGTACACAGATAGTTTATAACCTGGATTAATACATAGGATAGTTTTTATCTCGATTTTGTCTTCCCATGGGATAATTTTGTAGTTGTAGCGGGTGAAGCCGCTGGCAACAGCTAGTAAGTTATTAACCGTGAAAGCTTAAAACAATGTTTACGTTATTTTGAAGTCTTTTTTTCCCGTTTACAGGACAAACACTGGCTAATGCGCATGCCTCCGTCCCCGCTGCCCGAGTCGATGTTACCGGAACTGGATCGCGTGTATCGCTTGCGTTGGCAGAGCTTGCTGGCCGTGGACGAATTGGTGGCCGATGTAGTGGGCTCGCTCGAGAGAATGGCCTTGTTGGATAATACGTATCTCTTGTTTACTTCTGACAACGGTTATCATGTGGGTAAGTTATTGATTCGAAATTGACGATTATACCAATGATTCCAACGTGCAAATTTCATCGCGCGCCTTACGAACACCATAAGTACCTACATAAAACAATGACTTTTTAATTGTGTCTATAAACTAGACATGCGATGGGTTAATAGATTTGTTTGTATAAATAATCAGTCAGCTGGGTGCGGGCAGGGTAGTTCTGTCAGGGATCCTAAAAGATACTGTGCATAGCTCGAACAAAATCTGCATCTTTACTGCAGCAGCTGACGGTTTTTCCACCGCTATCCACGCAGGTGATTGTTGTTTAGTACTTTTAATAAATTAAACGGTCACCTCGTTCTTACACACACCCGGACCCGGTGTACTATAACTTAATTTTTTACAAATTCATGTGCAACTACCCACACCCATCGCTACTTTAGCAGCTGACGGTCGGTTCATGCACATCAATAGTAGTAGTGTTAAGAAAATGGTCGCAATGGTGGGGAGAATAACTGCCTTTCGGCTTTCCCATTACAAGAGGGCGCCTTCAAAAATAACGCGCGGCCACAGCACAGATGTAGCACTGCAGTCGCGCGTGTTTTATATGGATTAATAAACACCACCGCGCGGCTTTGAAGGCGCCCAAACTGTACAGAATCATTTTGCCTCAGATGTTACATCACTGTCAAAATCACAAGTCACAATTCTTTATTCCCATACCAGTAAGGTTGCTATTATTACAGAAAAAACACCAATAAAACACTATACTTACTATTCTCATGTGCGTGTGAACTGAGGGACCAAAAATAAATCCGCAAAATGAATATCCTAGGATTTAGTAGTACACTTAAAACAATTGTAGAAGGAATCTGGGAATTTGTAAACAAATATGTCGAAAACTACGACCCATAAAGTGTGGTCCCTCAGTTCTCACAGACGATTAACCAGATCTCGGAAAGTATCTTAAAGAACAAGATTTTGTGAATACAGACTTTTAGTAGAGAATTTGAAAAGATATTTACAAAATAACAGACCACAAAGCATTAAAGATAAAATAAATATAACGACTGAACTGTGGTCCCTCAGTCCACATAACAAAGATAAACATTTTAGCGAATCTTACTGAATAAAACCGCTCTTTTTCTACATAAAGTTTTAGTAGAAGTCTTAAAACATATTGTAAAAAAAAATGGAGCTTAAATATCGAAGCTTTTTGAAGATAGCAATGATTAATACTGGTCCCTCAATCCTCACATCCACTGACATATGTGCGTGTCCTAGCTGCTTGACGAGAGGAATATCAGAAAGTCTAGTGTACTTAACTTTTAGTAGTAAGTTTCTTCTAAATAATAGGTATCTAAAATTGTGTATTTCTTACTTCTTAACTGAGATAATATTATTTTTTTAATCCTATGAAAATATATAGAGAAGTGTGACCACACAATTAAACAAAATGTAGACAGTACTATTATACTTTATTTAACACTAGCTTTTGCCAGCGGCTTCGCCCGCGTGAAAATGACAATTTTCCATACAAACTTTTATCCCCTATTTAACTCCCTTAGGAGTTGAATTTCGAAAAAACCTTCCTTATTCCTTGTCTACATAACAGGGGATCTCTGCAAAATTTCAGCTTTCTAGGTCCAAGGGTTTGGGTTGGGCGTTGATGAATCAGTCAGTCAGTCAGGACTTGTCTTTTTATTTATATAGATAGAAGATAGATAGATATAATTTTTAGACGAAACGAAAACAAGGTTGTATGGTTCCCGTCGGGGCTGCTGGTTGTTTGAAAGAGATACCGCAGTCTCGGCACAAAGCGCTAAGAATGAACATGGGTGGTTTGTAGTCAGTAGAAGTCTGACACGGCCTATACCGCTCGATGATGATTGATGCTTTCCCATGCCCCAAAAAGAAAAAAACAGGTTGTACGGTTAATTTAATGTATAAGTATATTACAAAATAAAAACCCAAACAAAAACAACAACAAAAATGCACAATTTGTTCACAAAAAGAGATTTTGTGAAAAACATTAAGGAACAAAATAGTGTTTTATTAGTTACTAATAAGAATTTAGATAAAACTACAAATCTTAATAGATACATCCTGTCGGGGCTCGGTTTGTTCGCAAGAGATACCGTGGCCTCGACATAAAGGGCTAAGAAGGAACATAGGTGGTTTTTAGTCTGGTAGAAGTCTGACACTACCTTTCGCTCTGCCCAAGAGCGGGGGGGTTATTTGATGATATCCCACCCAACAAAAACAAATACCTAAGCGAGTTTTATGAAACAGATAGTGAAAAATAAAAATAATAATTCATTTTTAATGCGTAAGCACATCTTTGGTCAAGACACTCGCTCGTCTTCGGTCAAGATATCATAATCCATTCTATTTGTCGACGATTGTGGCAACACTGCGTAGGATATTATTTAAACTTCCTCAAATCTCTGTGGTCAAATGTATTATTACCGTATTTCAAATCCGACAACATGACGACATCGTCTGCGGGTGTGGAAAGCTTTTTCAAAACAGTGAAGCATTAATTGACCTTCAAAATAAAAACACAGAAATACAGAATTGATGAATTCATTCATGATATCACACGCAAATTCTGAGGCGAAAATCAATTTCAAAATCACCTTACTATACCGTGAAAATCAACCTATTATAATTAACGAAAATGATATAAGTACCTGTGCAGTGTGCTGAACAAGATATATAATTAATATGTATTATTTATCTCACGTTATTTTTTAAACAGGGAAATGACTAACATTGACAACTGATTTATGACACTAATATCACAAACTGTAATGTTTGTTTTTTATTGTTGTTTTAAAGTCTAATCCCACCTATTTTCAGTTTCCTGTCTTATTTATCATCAAAAACACTCTGAGTACGTTAAAAACAATAAGCATAAGCATCAATCATCATCGAGCGGTATAGGCCGTGTCAGACTTCTACTGACTAAAAACCACCCATGTTCATTCTTAGCGCTTTGTGCCGAGACTGCGGTATCTCTTTCGAACAACCCGCAGCCCCGACAGGAACCATACAACCTTGTTTTCGTTTCGTCTAAAACATTATATCTATCTATCTTCTATCTAATAAATAAAAAGACAAGTCCTGACTGACTGACTGATTCATCAACGCCCAACCCAAACCCTTGGACCTAGAAAGCTGAAAGTTTGCAGAGATTCCCTGTAATGTAGACAAGGAATAAGGAAGGATTTTTCGAAATTCAACCCCTAAGGGAGTTAAATAGGAGATGAAAGTTTGTATGGAAAATCGTCATTTTCACGCGGGCGAAGCCGCTGGCAAAAGCTAGTGTTAAATAAAGTATAATAGTACTGTCTACATTTTGTTTAATTGTGTGGTCACACTTCCCTATACATTTTCATAGGATTAAAAAAATAGTATTATCTCAGTTAAGAAGTAAGAAATACACAATTTTAGATACCTATTATTTAGAAGAAACTTACTACTAAAAGTTAAGTACACTAGACTTTCTGATATTCCTCTCGTCAAGCAGCTAGGACACGCACATATGTCAGTGGATGTGAGGATTGAGGGACCAGTATTAATCATTGCTATCTTCAAAAAGCTTCGATATTTAAGCTCCATTTTTTTTTTACAATATGTTTTAAGACTTCTACTAAAACTTTATGTAGAAAAAGAGCGGTTTTATTCAGTAAGATTCGCTAAAATGTTTATCTTTGTTATGTGGACTGAGGGACCACAGTTCAGTCGTTATATTTATTTTATCTTTAATGCTTTGTGGTCTGTTATTTTGGAAATATCTTTTCAAATTCTCTACTAAATGTCTGTATTCACAAAATCTTGTTCTTTAAGATACTTTCCGAGATCTGGCTAATCGTCTGTGAGAACTGAGGGACCACAATTTATGGGTCGTAGTTTTCGATATATTTGTTTACAAATTCCCAGATTCCTTCTACAATTGTTTTAAGTGTACTACTAAATCCTAGGATATTCATTTTGCGGATTTATTTTTGGTCCCTCAGTTCACACGCACATCTATTCTCGGTCACCAGGTCAATTCTCCCAAGCCTACGACAAGCGCCAGCCATACGAGTCGGACATCAAGGTGCCTCTCCTCATCAAGGGTCCCGGCATCAAGCCCAACTCCTCACGCTCGCAGCCAGTGCTGAACATAGACCTGGCTCCCACCATCATGCAGTTGGCTGGTCTGCAACCCAGTCCGCATATGGATGGGAGAGCTATTGATTTGACGAACCAAGATAAAGGTTCTGATGAAGAAAGGTTTGATTTATTACTTTTCTCCTGAATAGGGGATCGGACAAAAAAAAACTAATTAGTCCGTCAGATAGATTTCCAAAAATTATTGGACACGTATTTTTTCTTTTTTCACGTAAACTTAAAATGAAGACGATACAGTGCTTCGAAAACTCGTGTGACGTCATATGATAGTACATTTTGACGACACAAGTGACGTTTCAAGCCCCACTCCAAGATCTTTGACACGTTTTATCTTCGTCATTTTTTTATTGATTTGATAAAACAAAAAACACGTATTCAATATTTTTCGATAATCTAACTTACGGACTAAACAGAATCATATTATTTTGACCCTGTCCGATCCCCTATTAACTGTTTACACTAAGCTCGTATCTTATAACTGCTACTCGGGTCGATCGTTAGGTTAAGCCGCGCTTGCCTAGGTTGGTCTGTGGATGGATAACCACCCATTAGATACATACCGAGTTTCCTCCGTGCCTCGGAAAGCACGTTAAGCTGGTGGTCCTGGGTGCCATTTATTGATCTTTGGCAGTCTTTACAGGTAGTCAGTAGCCTGAAAGTCTGACAAGCAGTCTTACCTAGTATGTGGAGGTCAGATAGGCAGTCGCTTCATGTAAAATACTGGTATTCAGCTGAATCCGGCTAAACTGGAAGCCAACCCCAACATAGCTGGGAAAAGGCTTTAGGGCACTTCTGCACAATAACACTTTTTTTTTGAGCAGTCGTGTAAAAATGAACCTTATTGATATTGATTGTATGCGATGCGTAGACTTATAATCATAGTGTAAATTGTTTCTATACTAGGTATACGCTGGTGGAGTACCACGGCGAAGGACGAGACGGTTCCGTAGACGAGAAGTGTCCGTGGAAGTATGACGGCGAATATTTAGCTGTGAGTATTTACCGTTTAATTAGAGAAGCTGCTGATAACGGGCAAGGTGGGCGGGAGAAGACCAAGAGGCAGAAACCCAATGCGCTGGTCAGACCAGTTCCGCTCTGCTCTAAACACTTCCGTCTGCGATGCCTTGCATGCTGCCGAAGACAGAGTGAGCTGGCGCAAGACAGAGAAAAAGTGATCCGAAGAGGCCACGACCCTCAGCATTAACCCTAGAAAGATAACCTACGTCGCAGAGGCGCCTGCGCGGGAAACATATTGCTATAGTTTTTTATCCGACGCGTGTATTTGTTTGTCCTTCTGAGCCAACTCAGTCGTCGGTTAGCCCTTTCACGGGATAGCAGTTCCCATGCTGTAAGTTCTATAGTTTTGTTTATATGACGAGTCTGTGCGCTCGCGAGGCGTATGGTTATCTTTTATGAAACTTTTAAGAATCGATTAATTTGTACTGGGAGTGATGTTGAAGTTTTTTTTTTGATGATAGATATTTTTTTTATACTTATTATATTGTAGTCAAACAGCGTATAAGAAAAAAAACATTTTTTATAAGATGATTATAAGTGTTTATTTTCCTGAAGCATAAGGCTGTCGATTTTTGTTAGAGGTCTACTTATTTAGTTTTAAATTATTTTAAATAAACAAATAAAATAAAAATGTATTTAAAATTTATAATTTATAGTATTACCTTTTAACACAATATCATAAATTATAAATATTTTTTATTAAATCAATTAAAAACACATGTTATAAAAGGGTGCGCCTATGAAGTGTATGGTTATCTTTAACGTATGCCGTGGTATGGTTATCTTTCTAGGGTTAAGGAAAAACGACGCAAGGAGGGGGGGAGAGGATGATTTACCGTTTTACAAGCCAACCAACCAAAATAAACCAAAAAAATCAAAGACATGTGACATCTACCAACCCGCACTGGGCCCGAGTGGTGGATTATAGCCCATCCCTCTCCTAGAGAGGAGCCTGAGTCCCTGCAGTGGGAACATTATAGGCTGATGATGATGATGATGATTTAAGTTGCAATGTTTTATGTTTGTTTGTCAAAAAATCTTTATCCCCTACCGACCGATCTATTTGACTGCCTCGTTGGTCTAGTGGTCGCAAGCGCGACTGCTGAGCATGAGGTCCTGGGTTCGATTCCTAGGTCGGGCAAAGTGTTATTGGGTTTTTTCATCAGGAATTTCTCAGTAGCAGCCACGAAGTCGGAATTGTGCCCGGTTGATGGCAATAAGCTCGCCCCCCTTTTACATGGGACTTAAACAAAACTGGCGAAATGGCTGTTAGGTTTACAGGCGGGATGTTATGTGTTTTTGGGGGTTATGAGGAACAGGGTGTAAAGTCCCTCATCCCCCTTAGAAAAGGGAGGATCCTCCGACCAGTAGGGCTATTGCGTATCTTTTTAATGACAGTGGATAACATATAGTGTCTATCAAATAACTGTCAAATGGTGAGTTTTTAAGAAAAAAATTTAGCCCTACAGCAGGGCTATTGCGTATCGTTTTAATGTCAGTGGCTATCATAAGTGTCCTTAACTGTAAATTGGTTATGGATTGGTACATTTAAAAAAAAAACTAACCTTTTGACAGTTATTTGATAGACACTATATGTTAGCCACTGTCATTATAAGATACGCAATAGCCCTGCAGAGGGGTGTTGTGTCTGCTGGGCTAACTGCCCGACATAAGTAAGTCAGGTTGATAGCGCAATGTAGGAATGGTCGTTAGTTCCGCATGTGTTGCGATAGATGTCGCTGTCGCCACATGTTAAAAATATGTTGTAATTCCCAGGAATGCTACCCTCAATACGACTGCAAGTGCCAGGACGCTCTCAACAACACGTATGCCTGTCTTCGGCACTTCGCCACTAATATCAACAAGAAATACTGCGAGTTCTTTGATAACGAGGTAAGGTTTTTATTTTCTTTAACCCGTCCAGCTATTGCCGATTTTAACTTTTAAGGTTGCACAAGCCAGTCATTCTTCCATACAAACGTAGTATGGTGATTACTCCTCTGGTTGACGGTGTAGGTTCAAAATTAAAAATTGTATCAACTGGTCTTGTCATTATCTAGGTCTCTATGGAAGCAGAATTAATTGGAAAAAAATATGGGTTTGGAAGTTATGAGCGTCGAAACTTTCATATTTTAGCCCTAATTTTAACCATCTTTGGGCGTAAATAAGTTACGTATATAGTACGAAAATGAAAGAAACCATACAGACACAGATTAGTTATTAAAAAATTCGAATTATTTTATTTTGAACAGATACATTCAATGGATTTTTCATGGTATCCATACTACCAAAGGTCTGCATAGAAACAATCGCGCGCCCGTTTTAGTTGTGTCTCTTTCGCTCTATGCATTTCGCTCGTGATGTCGGATGAAATAGCATGCATTTTAGCCCCGCCCACCAACTAGTTCGTGCCGTTGGCTTGTTTACCCTTAACTTACTGTAGTTTCGAGTAAACATGGTTCTATGACCGGCCTTTTCAGAGATGGTTCAGAAACCATAAAAAATATGTGGCAATTTGCACACACATGTGGCGGTGCACGTACGCACACAAATGTCCATATATATCTGTGACACAAATGCATTTATTCTCAGTAGGTCTGCGCACCTCGACGAGACATTTTCAATACTTTATTGCATTCCATGTGTAAACTTGGTGGTAAAACTTATAATGAGATGGATCCTGTCGGACATATTCGGGCACAGCAAAAACAAGTGAGTTAACCAGAAATTAATGCTAACCAGAAATTTGAAGTCATGTGACATCTACCAACCCATTCCATCTCATAGAGAGAAGGCCTGTGTCTCACCAGAGGGCACATTACAGCCTGATTATGCATTACGGCGCGTTCGTGTCCCACGCGCCCCAGGGGCCCGGGGCTGCTGGTTATTTAAAAGAAATACTGCGGCCCCGGACACAAAGGACCCATGGGTGGTTTTTAGTCTGACACACCCCTCCGCTCCGCCCAGATTAGGAGGAGTCATTTGATGATTTTTCACCCTTTTTTTTTTTTTTTTTTTGGTGGGTGGAAAATCATCGAATAACCCCCCCCGCTCTTGGGCAGAGCGAAGGGGAGTGTCAGACTTCTACTGACTAAAAACCAAACCCATGTTCCTTCTTCTTCGCCCTTGTGTCGGAGCCGCGGTAACCTTTCGATATCCACAGCCCCGACGGGATGATTTTTCACCCTCACTTATTCTATGTTTTGTTTCCAGAAATTCGTAGAGCTGTACGACCTAGTTCGCGACCCGTACGAGCTGTCAAACGTAGTGGACCGCGTGATGCCGGCTGTCAAACATTGGTACAGCTTCATACTGTCCCGGATGAAACTCTGTGCTGGGGCTTACAGCTGCGACCATCCTCTCAGCATCAACGTTGTGAATGAATAGATAAATAGGGATGCTATTTACTGTATAGGTGTTTTTTTAACGTTAGCAATACTTTAAGGGCGTGTAGTACCTACTCATGAAAATTGACAACTTTTACTATAGGATCGTTACTTTGCGCGGCCTCCCACTAGGTGGACTGATGACCTGATTGAAAGTTGCGGGGATCCGTTGTATACGAGACGCACGGGACCTGTCAATGTGGCGACACGGGGAGGCCTATTTCCAGTCGTGGACGTCTTTCGTCAAAAAAAAAAAATCAGCTACTACTGCCTACAGTTTTTGGAGTTACGCGATTAATAATTTATGTATGAAGTAACTGATATTTTTTTCGCGATTTCATGGTCGGTTCCAATGTATAAGATTTAAATTTCCATGTGCGTGTGGTACACATATTGAAAGTATTGCCAACGTTTAAAAAAATATCCTGCATATATTGCTATTGCTTTTGAAATTGTACCATAATGCTCGCCAACAAATTTATTTTATCTAAAAAATATTTTTCGTTATTTCGCGTTACTTTTCGCGGTAGATCGTATTCTAGAGTTTTAAGTGGAAATACCACTGTTTACTTTTAGGTCAGCAGTTGTAGCAACACGAATGATTTTGATGTTTTGTTAACATTGTAATTAAATACTGAATCGTAAATAAAAAAGTTCTTTTAACGAGTACTAATTTTGTTTTATTGGTTTTCTTTGTAGAATTAATATCCCAAGTAAAAACTAATTAATAGAACACGAATAGTTCATCATTTTGGTTTACATATAATTTTTTATTTAATCCCCTGGGTTTAATTAAGATAAATCCCTTGGACCTAGAAAGCTGTTTTGCATAGAGGTTTATTTTTAATGTAAACAAGGAATAAGAAAGGACTTTTCGAAATGCAACCCCTAAGGGAGTTAAATAGGGGATGAAAGTTTGTATCGTAAATCGTCATTTTCACGCGAACGAAGCCGCGGGCAAAAGCTAGTATTGAAATAAAAATAGCATGTTTTCAACAATGTTTATTACAAATCAATCAACGTTTTTATAAATAGTAACCTAGTATACAATAATATCATATCAAAAATCACAGACTGGTGAAGTAAATGGCAGCTTACTGTAGTATCATCAAGATCACACCTGAAAAAGAGGAAAAACAACTTTATTACCCTAGTATTAAGGGAGTATATATGTCACAGTCAAAACTATTAATCACTTAAAACTACATTTAACCGGTCAAAACTATTAAACATTTACTTAGATCCGGTGGTTTCTGTTATTACATCGCTAAATTGAAATAACCTAAAGGTCATTAGGAAACTTATTAGGTTTGTTAGGTTTTTTTTGTGACCCTTTGGATAACCTCATGCTAGAGCGAACATTTATTTTAATATAAAAAATGCGTTTTAACTCATTAAGGGTTTTGACTGATTAACAGTTTTGACTGTAGGTGCACAGGATAAGTGAGGCCGCATTCAGAACTAATATTGTTTACAGTTCTATGAACTAATTTCCGCGCCACGAGAAGTTATAAAATCAAAATTCATTTATTCAAACTAGGCTGATAATCAGCACTTTTCGAAGGTCAAAATTTACTTTACCTACTTTACTACAGTGAAACTTGGTCAACTGGGACTTGGATAAGTGAGAAACCTCTATAACTGGAACTCATACTGGGGTCCCATGAGACAGATTTGAATATCTGAGACACATTTAACCAGGTTTCACTGTATTTACATTTTTATAAGACAGTCCCCCAAAACGCCCACCCATCGACACTTCCTATTGTTTAGCTGTTTAGCTGCTATAATTTTTGTAAATCAAGAAATTTACTAAGTTACTTAGCGACAAATCAATCAAACATACACGAGTCAGCGCTTTATGTCGCTAAAATATAACCCGACAAAGTGCTCGTTAGTTTCGTACTACACTTATGTTACTTTGAGTTGATTGAACTTAAAATTATTTATTACTAGCGGACGTCCCGCGGTTTCACCCGTGTAGATCCCGTTCCCGTAGGAATATAGGGATAAAAAGTAGCCTATGTTACTCGTGGATAATGTAGCTTTTGAATTGTGAAAGAATTTTTTAAAACGGTCCAGTAGTTTTTAAGCCACCTATTCATTACAACCAAACAAAGATTTCCTCTTTATAATATTAGTGTAAATTGATCGAGTTCTCGCTAAGTAACTTAGTGCAAGTTCTTTGTTAACAAAAAACCTAAAACCCGACTACGACAAAAAAAACGACGCTGAAAAAGTATGAAACAAGATTTTCAGGATAGAACAAAAAGAAAAGCCGTAGTCACACGGTATTAAAGTGTTTAGGTTGGTACCTATAACGTGTGACTACGGCTTTTTTTTTTGTTCTATCCTGAAAATCTTGTTTCATACTTTTTCAGCGTCGTTTTTTTTTGTCGTAGTCGGGTTTTAGTTTTTTACTTTTTTTTATTTAAACAGTTTTGGTGTTAATTTTTTTTTTTTACTCTTGACTTTTTGTCCGCTAGAGGGCGTGATTTTAAATTTGAACAATATTTTGGAAATGTACAAGTGAGGCCCTTTCAAATGATACCAAACACGGCGTATTTATCTCCATTTTTATTTTTTAAGCCTTACTTTTTGTCCGCTAGAGGGCGCCAAATCGCTTTTTGTGACACGTCACGTAGCCTATGTTCAGCGGAAAATTAAGACGGTTCTAACGATACCTCATATGTCGAGTTCCGTTTAGTAGATTAGAAGCTATGAGGGAACAGATGAAGATACACACATACATAGCCAGTCAAAATCATAACCCTCCTTTGGCTTTGCCGTAGTCGGGTAAAAAATTATAGCTTCTCGTGGCCCCGATTATAGTATTGCCAGTGTGTTTATTTATTATCGTATCGACGTCTCCACATTGCATTAGGCTACCTAACACTTTCAAAACGAACTAGTAATTTAAACTCAATTTATACGTGCGTATAGTTGGTATAAAATAGTGTAACTCGTGCTCACATATAGTTCAGGTAACTGCGGGCACTTGTTGTTGGTTCGCTATGCTGAAGTAGTCCGTCACTTTGCTCTGGCACTGGATTTCCTCCTTCACCACCACCGGACATGGGAAATATTTCTGGAAACAAAGTTTTAGCTGGCGTTTTTAAAGGAGGTATTTGTTGAGAAGACGAGTAATAAAGAGCTATGAAAAAAGAGTACATGTTCCGCCGACCCAAAATGATCGAAGTTCAAAATACCGGCGGAATAAAATACAAGTTCATTTTAGTCAATAATTCTGTAAGAATTGAAGCAGAACCTAAACAACAAAAAGTATTTGAAGACACTTCTATCTAATAAATAAAGAGAGAAGTCCTGACTGACTGACTGACTGACTGACTCATCAACGCCCAGCCCAAACCGTTGGACCTAGAAAGCTGAAATTTTGCACAGAGGTTCCTTTTATAATGTAGACAAGGAATAAGGAAGGATTTTTCGAAATTCAACCCCTAAGGGAGTTAAATAGGGGATGAAAGTTTGTATGGAAAATCGTCATTTTCACGCGGGCGAAGCCGCTGGCAAAAGCTAGTCTTACATAAAAATACTTTTTGATCAGATTATACAGTTCAAAACGAATTACAATACTTATGAAACGATACTGAGACTGCTTCGTTAGTCTAGTGGTCGCAAACACGACTGCTGAGCATGAGGTCCTTGGTTCGATTCCCGGGTCGGGCCGTGTTTCAGAAATTTCTCAGTTGCAGCCACGGAATCTGGACTTTTATTTTTATTTAATTTATTTTATTTTAAATAGAACGGCCGAAGCCAATTACACTATTTAAATACATAAAATTTATTAAACACCGACTTGTTTTTTTGACTTGGAAGGATTTTCCAAAATTCAACCCCTAAGGGATTTAAATAGGGGATGAAAGTTTGTATGGAAAATCGTCATTTTCACGCGGGCGAAGCCGCTGGCAAAAGCTAGTGTTATGTAAGAAACGAAACGTTACCTGCACAGCCCGCACTCCGCCGGATATATCGACGGTGGGCACAACTTGTTTGGGCTTCAAGTACTTCACGAACCGGATCAGCTCCGAGAAACTCGAGTGTTCACTGTACGGTATACCTGTAGTTAAAAAAAAAAATATTAGTCTTGTTCATAAACTCAAACTCAAGCATTTATTTCAATTACACCATTACAGGTCCTTTTGAATGTCATCTGTTCTAGTTGTCTCAATTCTGGTGGGGTCGGCTTCCTGTCTTATCGGATGCAGCTGAATACTTTATTTAACGCTTTTGAGCACTACAGTCACGTATAGACGACAAGCCGAACAAGCAAAAAAGTGCCTTAAGTCTGTCGAGTTAAGGTACTTTTTGGCTTGTCGTCTTACTTGACTGTGGCGGTCAAAAGGTTAACACGGAGCTACTGCCTATCTAACCTCCACAACCCAGTTTGTACTGGGTAATTTAACCCTTAGTAAGATTGGTTATTAGACATTCAGACCACTGACTATTTGTAACGACTGTCAAAATATATAATATGATATAATATTCCACAACTATCACACAACGCCATCTAGTCCCAAGCTAAGCAGAGCTTGTGTTATGGGTACTAGACAACTGATAAACATACTTATATATTTCTAAATACATACATATTATAGATAAATTACACCCAGACACAAATCAACAAATGACAAACAGGACCAACAGCTAAACTTGCTTTCCGAGGTACGGAGGAAACACGGAGAATTCACGGATCTACCTACGTAATCGCGACTTAACCTGAATGTCGACCCGAGCTGCTGTTTCTTTTTAGAATGAGCGCTTTTTAAGGTAAGTAATTATGGCTGATATGGTTATATCAGCCATAATTACTTACCTGATGATCTCATGTACACGGTGGTTGTTCCGATCGTTAAAAACAAAACTGGTGATGTCTCGGATGTATCTAACTATAGGCCTATCTCGCTCGCTACTGTCATAGCCAAGGTGCTGGACAGGCTGCTTGACAGACAGCTGGAGAAGCACCTTCATATACATGACGCGCAGTTTGGCTTCACGCCTGGTTTGTCGACTGAGAGTGCTATCCTCTGTCTCAAGCAGACTGTACAGTACTATACAGCTAGAAATACTCCTGTGTACGCTTGTTACCTAGACCTCTCGAAAGCGTTCGATTTAGTAAATTATGACATGCTGTGGCACAAGCTGCACAGTGAGACTCAGGTACCGAGTGAGATAGTGTCGGTATTTGGTTACTGGTACGGTCACCAACGGAACAGTGTGAGATGGGCGGGAGTGTATTCCGACGTGTACGGGTTGGATTGCGGTGTGAGGCAGGGGGGGTTAACCTCGCCCCGCCTATTCAATCTGTACATGAACAGACTGGTCGGCGAGCTCAGCAGTGCTAATGCGGGTTGCTCAATAGGCGGAGTGCCTATTAATAACATTAGTTACGCGGATGATATGGTGCTGCTGAGCCCGTCGGTCGGGGGGTTGCGGAAATTCTTGAACATTTGTGAGACATATGCTGAGGCTCATGGGCTAAGGTACAACCCTAAGAAGAGTGAGTACATGATTTTTAAGGCCGGTACCAAATGTCCCTCTTTTATACCCCAGATCACTCTTTGCGGTGCTAATCTTGATAGGGTTAACCGTTTTCAGTACCTGGGCCACTGGGTCACAGACAACTTGTCAGACAACGAAGACATCGAGCGGGAACGTAGGGCGCTGTCTGTTCGCTGCAACATGTTGGCACGTAGGTTCGCACGATGTACTGAACAAGTAAAGGTGACCTTATTTAAAGCCTATTGTCAGTCTTTTTATACGTGCAGCCTATGGGCCAACTATACGCAGCGAGCATACGGCGTCCAGTACAACAATGCGTTTAGGGTGCTGCTGGGGCTGCCGCGGTTTTGCAGCGCTTCAGTGATGTTCGCGCACGCGCAAACTGATGATTTTTATGGAATTATTAGAAAGCGAAGCGCCTTACTACTGGGTCGCTTGCGGCGCAGCACCAACGGTATCCTGAGCGTGTTGTCCGAGCGGTGGGACTCACCAGTGTTGGAGAGGTGGATGCATCTGCATGCCAGTTCCTCACCATTTATTAAGTGATTATAATATATTATCTATGAATGTAATGCTTACCAATTTAATTTAATTTTGAATTTGATGTTTGTATTTTTTGAATGATGCATACTAACATAGTTTTAAGACCTTTGTTACTAACATGACATGTGTATTTTGTTGTTGCCCTAGCCCTATTGAATTTTTATTGATATTTAATAAGTCTGCTAACGTACTTTTAAGAAATTTGTTACTAACAGTTATGGACAAACTTGGTCTAAAATAAATGTGTATTATTATTATTATTTCCTTTATTTAGCTTTACACAAACTTATTACATTTTTAAATATTTCTCATAAAAACAATAAAAAAAAAACATTTAAAAATATAAAAAATTTTAGCCCACCGGTATCGGGAACAGGGTCCAAGCTACCGGCGGTCAGGGCTCCAGAGAAAGGAACCTCCTAACAATACGAGCCGTATCCAGGAGTACCGCTCTCTGTATCAAGCCCTTGATCCAGCTGCCTAACGAGAGCCTCCTTAGATGTTGTTCGAGGCTCTTGGCAATTAAGCCATTGGCTGTAACGACTATCGGCACAATGATTGCTGAGTTCACATCCCACATGTCGACAACCTCGCGAGCTAAGTCAAGATACTTGATTTGTTTATCTTTCTCAGCTTTCACGAGGTTCTCGTCATGCGAAACCGTTATGTCAACAATCATTGCGCGCCGCTCTGATCGATCCACCACCACTATATCAGGCTTATTGGCTACAATAGTCCTGTCAGTGATGATGGATTGATCCCAGTACAATGTGATACTGCCATTTTCGAGAACTGGGTCGGGCACATACCTGTAGTACGGCACCTCCGATTCCACAAGGTTGTATTTCAGAGCAAGTTGCTGATGGATAATCCTGGCTACAAGGTTGTGTCTATGCAAGTATTCTCCGTTAGCCAGACGAGAACACCCGGAGATAATGTGACGGATTGATTCGCCCGGACGGTGGCATGCCCGACATATGTCAACCGTACCGTCCTTCACAATAAATCTCCGGTAGTTATTCGTCATCATAACTTCGTCCATAATTGCACAGACAAAACCTTCGGTTTCTCCGAAGAGTTCCCCGGAACGTAGCCAGGCTACGGACGCCAAGAAATCTACATCGGGCCCGTGCAGGGCCCGGAAAAAGCGTCCGTGGAGCTCCTTGCTCTGCCATACCTCTATGCGGTCGTTAGTGTCAAGCACTACAGGTTTGCGCCAGTTCTCTTTAGCCAAGGAGAGCGGGGTGAGGCCCGTGTCCACCGCGACAACATCTCGATGCATCCCCACGTCGGCTTCCAGGAAATATTCCCTGAGACTGTATATCTCACGATTGTGGAGAGTCTTAGCATTTAAAAAGCCTCGACCCCCACACTTCCGCGGGATATACAGCCTCATAACCGAAGAACGTGGGTGATGCATTCGATATGTCGTCAACAATGAACGAACCCGCCTATCCAGGGCGTCTAGCTCTGTTTGAGTCCATTTGAGTATGCCGAAAGAGTACATCAAAACCGGCATGACCCAACCGTTGAAGGCACGCACCTTATTTCCGCCTGATAAAAGACTATTAAATACCTTTCTCAGGCGGCCAAAGAAGCGCTCCCTCAACGATTGCTTCATGTCGGTAACGTTGATGCCCAGCGCTTCCGACATACCCAAATACTTATAGGTTTCGGTTGCTGAGAGGGATCTAAGATTTATGGAATCCGTGAGCTGGGTTCCCACGGATTCCACAATCCCCCCTCGTTTTACATGCATGACCGCACACTTCTCCACCCCGAATTCCATCCTGATGGCGCTACTGAAAGCTTTAGTAACCTTCAGTAGCTCCATCAGTTGCAAATCGTTGGGGGCAAAAAGTTTGAGGTCATCCATGTAAAGGAGGTGAGATATAACCTGACCATCTCTCTTCAACCGATAGCCTACACCTGAATCCTCCAGCAGCGTGCTAAGAGGATTCAAGGCTAAGCAGAACCAAAGAGGACTCAAACTGTCACCCTGAAATATACCTCGCTCTATCCTTATCGGCTCGCTATTCCTCTGGATTTGTCGACACCCTGGATAGCGAAGAACTGTCCTCCATTGCCCCATACACGACATCAGGAAGGTGCGCAGGGTTGTATCAATTTTATACAACTCTAGCACCCTCATGAGCCATGTATGTGGCACCGAGTCATAGGCCTTCTTATAGTCTATCCAGCATGTCGACAAATCCTTTCGGGAACGGCGAACCTGCTGGCTAATGGCCATATCAATAAGGAGTAGCTCTTTCGTACCACGGGACCCGTTCCTACATCCATTTTGAGAAGTAGACATGATAGAATTGTCATCAATGTGTTTGTTAATTTTGGTTCTCAAAATGGATGTAAGAACTTTATAGACTGTCGGAAGACAAGTAATCGGTCTATAATTTTTGGGTTCCGCGGTACTACCTGATTTATAGAGCAGGTGGGTTATACCTGTTGTCAGGAATTCGGGCAGCGACCCTGACTCTAGGGCTGACTGGAAAAGGGTCGCCAAGCGAGCGTGCGACCTTGTTATCCACTTGATCCAGAAATTGTGCAATCCGTCCGGCCCTGGAGATTTCCAGTTAGGCAACGGACGGACTGCACGAGTAACGTCTTGGGGGCTGATAGTGATTGCCCCCATTTCTGATACTGGATCGCACGCTCGCTCGACATCTCGAGTCCATTCACCCTCAGTATGGCTGACAGGCACCGACCAGATGCTGCGCCAGAACGAACACATGGCGTCATCATCCGGCAGGAGCGTGTCAGCCACACCTTGGTCCGGTCGCTCCCAAGCCCTATAAACCCACCTTTCATCCCTTTGGAATGTGCGATTCTGAGTGTATCGCTCCACCCTTCGCTTATACCTACGGATACGGCTTGCCCATGCATACACTTTCTGCTTCCAGAAGTCGATGCGTTCTGTGATACGGGACATGTAGTCTTGAGGACTGATATCAGTCCCCGCAAATGCCCGCCTCACAAAACGCATCACTCGAGGGCGACTGTTGCCCTCCTGGAAGCAGATGAGTTTGCCAATGAATGCTCTGGCCCCAGTAATGCGTCGTTCAATCCTGCACTGCCACGCTGGTACAGCTGCTTTCGGTCGTGTAGCTCTGTCATCTGGAAATTTGACATGAGCTACACGACATGCCGTTACAGCCGCGCAATACAGGATTGAATGAGCATCAGTAAGGTTTTCGCAATTGTCAAAATAGCTTGACAACTGCGAATCCAGAACAGCCACCAGCGCCCTATTTTTATTGTGCATGGGCAAACGAGGTAAACGCGGTCTAAGTTCGGGATTCATGAAGCGATATTCCCGAACCGCACCCTCCAAAGTACTCCTTATTTCCTCATTGCACTGGGTACTTACATCAGTAACCATGTCATTACTCACGTCGTTTTCGTGGTTAGATGTTGTTGTTGTTGTAGACTGTGGAGGTACCACAGCCTGCGACGGTGTAGCAATGACATGGCTACTCTGCATTTCAGTTCGCAGGCGACCAAGCACAGTGTCATCCAACATACGATTACGCTGGATGACCCGTACCTGATCCGACAATCGTTGCGCCGACACGTTGACAACTGGCTCAAGCACCTGAAACAGAGAGAGCATCCGAACACGGTACGCGGTCAGGTTGTTTCCTCCCTCTGTAGCCCCATAATATGCGCGCATGACGTTCTCATTTATGGACTGAGTCCATCTCATGCGCGACACATTTCCACCGGCAGCGGGGACCCTGTTCGGGGCCGGTTGGCCTCGAGGTCCCAGGCCCGCTGGTGGCCGTCCTCTTCATTATTATTATTATTATATCATGAGTAATAATGAGTATTGACGGAGAGTGCAATAGGGGATCGGACATAAAAAAACTAATTAGTCCGTCAGTCTACGATGTCGGGGACCGGGCGGTGCGCCTCAAGTGGACCTGGGCAGGACATCTTGCTAGACGCGGAGATGGCCGATGGAGCAAGGCATTGACTGAGTGGTAGCCAAGGTTAGGCCATAGAAACCAGGGCCGTCCTAAAGCTCGTTGGGTTGACGACATCGTTAAAGTTGCGGGAAACACCTGGATGAGAGACGCACAGGATCGGGACGCGTGGCGGAAAAAAGGGGAGGCCTATACCCAGCAGTGGGTGATTCCAGGCTGTTATGATGAGTCCGTCAGATAGATTTCCAAAAAATATTGGACACGTATTTTTTCTTTTTTCACGTAAACAAAAAATGAAGACGATACAGCGCTACAAGTGACGTTTCAAGCCCCACTTCATGATCTTTGACCCGTTTTATCTTCGTAATTTTTTATTGATTTGATAAAACAAAAAACACGTATTCAATATTTTTCGATAATCTAACTTACGGACTAAACAGAATCATATTATTTTGACCCAGTCCGATCCCCTATTTATCAAAATAACGACGAAAAATATCAAAATGCTACTATGTTCTCCGCAGTCTTAGCCGCAACATCAGCATAGCACGATGACCTAGAAAGATATTGCGCAAGAGTTGGTGTTGACGCGAAAATCCTACCCATTTTTCAAGGAAACAACCATTCAGTCTGATCTTAAATATAATTAAATAATGATCTTTAATTAGTTCATTACCGTGTATGGTGACCATATCTTTCTCCACACACGACGTCTTCCCATTCTCCCAGCCGCTCGGCTTGAACGCCACGACCTCGGTGAACGCGCCCTTCAGACTGTCCAGGTACGTGCGGAGTTTCTGATCAACAAACAATTCATATTTATACAGGGTGTACACGAACCCTACACGAAGCTGTCAACCAAGCATCATGTACATCAAACTAAGTACACCCACGCAAAAATTATTGCTGGGCAACGATTTTTTCAAAAAATCGGTCCCCAAAAAGAAAAAAGGTCCTTTTACGGTAAAACTCAATGGAGCTCTCTTAAAACATTGTGCTAATTAATGTTTCGAATAGTAAATGAGTCATGGAGATAATTTAAGTATATTTATTTCCTGAAAAACTAGTATTTAAAAAAAAAAAACATCTGTGAAAAATTTGTAACTTTGACCCCCAATATCTCCGTAACCAGAAGGATCCCAGGTATGGTCTAGCTAGAACAAAAAAATTATCGCAGTGATGGGGAAATCCTTTCCCCTTTATTGGTTACTGTCTTTGTCATTCCACTGCTGATACTGAGGCCTCATCTCTAGGAGAAGGAATGGCCTATAATCCACCACGCAGGTCCAATGCACTGTGTGTATAGTATAGTGTACATACCTCGTGCGTGAGGTCCCGCATGGGCACGACGTGCAACTGGCAGGAGTGTGGCGGCCCGTGCCCGAAGCTGCGTCCCTCCAGTATACTGTGTGTATAGTATAGTGTACATACCTCGTGCGTGAGGTCCCGCATGGGCACGACGTGCAACTGGCAGGAGTGTGGCGGCCCGTGCCCGAAGCTGCGTCCCTCCAGTATACTGTGTGTATAGTATAGTGTACATACCTCGTGCGTGAGGTCCCGCATGGGCACGACGTGCAACTGGCAGGAGTGTGGCGGCCCGTGCCCGAAGCTGCGTCCCTCCAGTATACTGTGTGTATAGTATAGTGTACATACCTCGTGCGTGAGGTCCCGCATGGGCACGACGTGCAACTGGCAGGAGTGTGGCGGCCCGTGCCCGAAGCTGCGTCCCTCCAGTATACTGTGTGTATAGTATAGTGTACATACCTCGTGCGTGAGGTCCCGCATGGGCACGACGTGCAACTGGCAGGAGTGTGGCGGCCCGTGCCCGAAGCTGCGTCCCTCCAGTATACTGTGTGTATAGTATAGTGTACATACCTCGTGCGTGAGGTCCCGCATGGGCACGACGTGCAACTGGCAGGAGTGTGGCGGCCCGTGCCCGAAGCTGCGTCCCTCCAGTATACTGTGTGTATAGTATAGTGTACATACCTCGTGCGTGAGGTCCCGCATGGGCACGACGTGCAACTGGCAGGAGTGTGGCGGCCCGTGCCCGAAGCTGCGTCCCTCCAGTATACTGTGTGTATAGTATAGTGTACATACCTCGTGCGTGAGGTCCCGCATGGGCACGACGTGCAACTGGCAGGAGTGTGGCGGCCCGTGCCCGAAGCTGCGTCCCTCCAGTATACTGTGTGTATAGTATAGTGTACATACCTCGTGCGTGAGGTCCCGCATGGGCACGACGTGCAACTGGCAGGAGTGTGGCGGCCCGTGCCCGAAGCTGCGTCCCTCCAGTATACTGTGTGTATAGTATAGTGTACATACCTCGTGCGTGAGGTCCCGCATGGGCACGACGTGCAACTGGCAGGAGTGTGGCGGCCCGTGCCCGAAGCTGCGTCCCTCCAGTATACTGTGTGTATAGTATAGTGTACATACCTCGTGCGTGAGGTCCCGCATGGGCACGACGTGCAACTGGCAGGAGTGTGGCGGCCCGTGCCCGAAGCTGCGTCCCTCCAGTATACTGTGTGTATAGTATAGTGTACATACCTCGTGCGTGAGGTCCCGCATGGGCACGACGTGCAACTGGCAGGAGTGTGGCGGCCCGTGCCCGAAGCTGCGTCCCTCCAGTATACTGTGTGTATAGTATAGTGTACATACCTCGTGCGTGAGGTCCCGCATGGGCACGACGTGCAACTGGCAGGAGTGTGGCGGCCCGTGCCCGAAGCTGCGTCCCTCCAGTATACTGTGTGTATAGTATAGTGTACATACCTCGTGCGTGAGGTCCCGCATGGGCACGACGTGCAACTGGCAGGAGTGTGGCGGCCCGTGCCCGAAGCTGCGTCCCTCCAGTATACTGTGTGTATAGTATAGTGTACATACCTCGTGCGTGAGGTCCCGCATGGGCACGACGTGCAACTGGCAGGAGTGTGGCGGCCCGTGCCCGAAGCTGCGTCCCTCCACAGCTTGTAACACGCGATCCTTCTCGGGACACGCCCACACCGTGCAGCCCACGCGACGAGACATACCCAGGAAGAACTTCTCCTTGCCTGGAGACAGAAGTTATGAAGTTCAGGAGAATTTAACCAACAAGACAATGAACATTTTGAATTGTTCGTGAGCGTGTTTACCTCCTTGTATGTCGAGTATTTAGACACAATTAAAAAGCAATTATGTATCTTGGGATCTACGTTCCGGTAGACGAAGGATTAATGAAACCATTGAAACCGTAATTGATTATGACAGTGTAAATAGTTTATGGTTTTCCAATGGTGTGCTGCTACTGACAAGTCAGTAAACTTGCTTTATTGTTATAGTATAATTTGTATAGTGCTATCATCTCTAGACCGCGTACAGTGTAATATGTATAGTACACACTCACCAATAGTATAAGTGCCGCACACAATGAGAACTGACGAGAACTTCTTCCCAACTTTCTCAAGTGTCAGTTTCTTCTGTCGCAGTATGTACAGTGCCATCTCTAGACTCTGCTCTTGAGTCGGGAAGTCATAGCGTGGGTTGCAATATCTAAAGTACAAAAATAAACCTTATTTAGATGAGTATAGGATTCTTACTGCCGTACTTATACCAACAAGATCAAGAACACTAACGACAAAACTAGTTAACGTGAAAGTCGAGAAAGATAAATTAAATAAATCCGGTATCTTGACTTGGTTCGCGAGGTTATGGACATGGATTCAACGATCATTGTGCTGATAATGGTATCCGCCAATGGCTTAATTTCCAAAAGACTCTAGGCTTTCGTTGTGCAGCTAGATCGAAAGCTTGATTCAGAAAGTGGTTCTCCCTGACACGGCTAGTATTGCTAGGAGGTTCCTTTCTCTGGAGCCCTGACCTGACGATACCGGTGGGCTAAATTTAAATTAATTGGTGATCTTAGTCGAATTCAACTGTCCAGCTTTTGCTAGAAAGCGTTCTACAGTTTATATTAGCACTAGCTGATGCACGCGGCTTCAGCTGTATGAATGTCGGAAATCTATATAAATAAAGAGAGAAGTACTGACTGACTGACTGACTGATTGACTTCTACATAAATAAAGAGAGAAGTCCTGACTGACTGACTGATTGACTGACTCATCAACGCCCAGCCCAAACCCTTGGACCTAGAAAGCTGAAATTTTGCGCAGAGGTTCCCTTTATAACGTAGACAAGGAATAAGGAAGGATTTTTCGAAATACAACCCCTAAGGGAGTTAAATAGGGGATGAAAGTTTTGTATGGAAAATCGTCATTTTCACGCGGGAGAAGCCGCTGGCAAAAGCTAGTACTAAATAATTACGATTTTCCATACAAACTTTGAATCCGTTTTAGGGGGTAAAATTTCAAAAATCTTTTTAGTGCTCTCCTACGTTATAAAAGGAACCCTTGTGCAAAATTTCAAGATTTTTACCCTTATAGTTTAGGCCCTGCGTTGATATATCAGTCAGTCAGGTAGTTTCTCCTTTTAAATAGGTAAGTGTTTAGTCCCGATACCGAATCTAAAACTATGATTTAAAACACTCACGTGGTATCCAAGTAAATAGTATGTATATCCTTATTCCAAAATATAGGGTAGGACTCCATAATAGGCGTGGCTCTGAAGTCCCCCGTATGCAATATCGTCTTGCCGTTAGGCAGTGTGAATATCAGCATTATGGCTCCGGGACAACTGCAACATAACATCGCGCCTTTAATCCCTGAAGGTTCTTACAGAAATGTACATATAGCACACCCACATTTCACCAGCAATAAGTCTAATGTAATAGCACAACGAGTATGGCGATCGATATGTAAAGCAACATGACCACACGAACGCTCACAACTGACTTTGGTAAAAAATTGCTTGCACTGACTGGACGGGTCCACCCAAATCTTTTTTTATTTTATTTTTTTTATTTTCATCAAAAGTTACATTAGTAGGTATCATACAAATTTTCTGCCAAACTGCAGGACAGTTTGTCGGCAGATCTGTGTGGTGCTTTCTTCAAAAGACCATCTCAGACACTTATCTGCATAGTCTTCATGTGTGTATACCAAGATTATGTCTGGACCTTAAAAATGCCTATGACCTGAGTTTCGGATGTTTCTTCTCAGAGTAGTCAGGTACGAAACACCGGCCCCATCTAGGTTTAAAAAAGTGTCTTGTAACGTGTTTGTTAAAACCTATGTATTTGCAAATTAAACATCATTTATCATTTATGAATCTTGGAAACAGGAAATTGCTTTTTTTTTTTTTATTTAATATGGGCTTACTCGACTACTGACGATGGAACGAGCTTACCCAGAAGAAGCCTATTTACTCGCGACTTAAATAGATTGGGGTTATATGAACTCGGGAAAACCGACGCAGGCAGGGTGTTCCACTCCTTGGCTGTACGAATAATGAAAGTCTTAGCAAAACGCTTCGTACGAATGTGTGGAACATCGACAAGGTATGGGTGATAACCTGCAGTACGCCTAGTCTCTCGATGGAAGAAGGGAGATGGTGGAATAAGCTCGTGGAGCTTTTGCGCACACTCTCCGAAGTACAGTCTGTAGAAGACCGACAGACATGCAACTTTGCGGCGGTGGGCCAGGCTATGTAGCTTGGCAACCAGCTTGGCGTCACCAATCAGCCTCCTTTCAATTTAGGTATCCTACCACTGATGTCCGACTTTGGGACTTGTCACAATAATATGAAAAGGTAGGTGTTCAAGGTGTCGGTTCAAATCGGCGTCGAGTCGCGACTATGTGGGATCCCATATTTAACCTTTCTGCCTTCAAAGCAAGAGTGAACTGGCATGTTCTGGGCACGCTCGTTCCATCATAGACCTTAACCATCACTTTCCATCAGGCGTGATCGAGGTCGAGCAGGCCCCCTTTTTAACCGATTTCCCAAAAAGGAGGAGGTTCTCAATTCGATTGGTATTTGGGGGTATGAAGAACAGGGTGTAAAGCTCCTCATCCCCCATTGAAAAGGGAGGATCCTCCGACCGGACGGGTGTTGTGTCCGGTGGGCTAACTGCCCGACATATGTAAGTCGGGAACTCCTATAAAGGCTTATGTCGCGGATAATGTTGATAGCGCGATGTAGGAATTTTTGTCGATTGTTGTTAGTAGTAGTACGCAGGTGTTGCCTGCGATAGATGTCGCTAGTCGCCAGAGGTGTTTTTTTTTTCTATGTATATACCGATTACGCTGCGATTTATGATCCGATT
The DNA here is from genome assembly GCA_949775195.1 of Diarsia dahlii. Taxonomy (NCBI): domain Eukaryota; kingdom Metazoa; phylum Arthropoda; class Insecta; order Lepidoptera; family Noctuidae; genus Diarsia; species Diarsia dahlii. The sequence goes on along the minus strand of OX459210.1, from coordinate 2,765,954 downwards.
TACGTGATTCTTTTTCAGTTTGATGCGGAATAGTTGCCATTTGGTCCCATAAAAATTTAGTATAGTTTGGGCCCAGTACTTTTCATTTTATGAAGATTTTTCTTCATTTTATGAAGATTTTTCTTCATTTATGAACATTTTTCGTTTATGTGTGTTCGCGAATAACTTCGTCGTTTATGAACTATTTTGATGATTTTTTTTTATTGTGAAGGAAATATTTCAAGGGTGGTACCTTGATGTGGAAACCAGGACCTGGTGATGGAATCCCAGAGAAATCGAGGGCAACCCTCAAATTTCATCGGCACTTATTACGTGTTTCGTGTTTTTCTGACACTATACAAGTATTCGCATCTAGCAGTCATCACTTCGTGTTGATGAGCTGATGATGGAAGTTACTACTCCTCAAAGGTTAGGAATTAAAAGCAATAATAAGGGAATCTAGAAGGTTAAGGTTTCTTAGTCGAATGTTAAATGTATAGTAAATATTTCCATAGGCTACAAGCTACAACTGAACTTTGTGGCAAAAAAACGAAATGATACAAACAAATGTCACCGACTTCAGAAGCTAATTTTTTCTTATGAAGTTTATTTTTTGGTGTTTTTGAAGTCGGTTGTTTTTTTTGCAAAAAAGTTTTGTCGATAATCTAACCGATGGACTAAACAGAATCATATTTTTTTTAAGTCAGGAAACATCCCTATTCATAATGGCGTACTGAATCACCTTCCAGTACGACATAAGCTAATATAAGCTATAAGCTATATTTTTTACACGACTACGGCAAAGCCAAAGGAGGGTTATGATTTTGACTGGCTATGTATGTATGTATGTATGTATATTTGTATGTATGTATGTATGTATGTATGTGTGTATCTTCATCTGTTCCCTCATAGCTTCTAATCTACTTATCGGAACTCGACATATGAGGTATCGTTAGAACCGTCTTAATTTTCCGCTGAACATAGGCTCCGTGACGTGTCACAAAAAGCGATTTGGCGCCCTCTAGCGGACAAAAAGTAAGGCTTAAAAAATAAAAATGGAGATAAATACGCCGTGTTTGGTATCATTTCAAAGGGCCTCACTTGTACATTTCCAAAATATTGCTCAAATTTAAAATCACGCCCTCTAGCGGACAAAAAGTCAAGAGTAAAAAAAAATATTTAACACCAAAATTGTTTAAATAAAAAAAAGTAAAAAACTAAAACCCGACTACGACAAAAAAAAACGACGCTGAAAAAGTATGAAACAAGATTTTCAGGATAGAACAAAAAGAAAAGCCGTAGTCACACGTTATAGGTACCAACCTAAACACTTTAATACCGTGTGACTACGGCTTTTCTTTTTGTTCTATCCTGAAAATCTTGTTTCATACTTTTTCAGCGTCGTTTTTTTTTTGTTTAAGGTGTTGATTAATAAAACTATCATCACCTTCTTGCCCTTACCCCATTTTATTTGGGATTTTTTCCGATTCCATTTGTTTGGTGTGTGGTAAATTATCAAATGGCTCCTCCCGCTCAGCAGGGCTATTGCGTATCTTTTAATGACAGTGGCTAACGTAAAGTGTCTATCAAATAACTGTCAAATGGTTAGTTTAAAAAAAAATGTACCAAACCATAACCAATTTACAGTTAATTTATGGACACTTATGATAGTCACTGACATTAAAAAGATACGCAATAGCCCTACTGGGCAGAGTAGTAGGGAGTGTCAGGTTTCTACTGACTAAAAACCACCCTGTTCCTTCTTAGCCCTTTGTGTCGAGGCCGCGGAATCTATTTTGAACAACCCGCAGCCCCTACGGAGCAACCCGCAGTCCCGATGGGGTTAACAACACCTTTATAAACCAAATATTTTTTCTCCACTTACTGGTTAGCCTCCACGGCTGTGACGTCCACGTTGTCAATCCGAATGGTCTCGTCCACATGAATCATGTGAATGCACTTGGGAGACACACCCAGCCGCGATATACACAGATCCGCTGCAATATAACACGAATATTAAAATTTGAACTTTTGGGGACAGTTTTTTTTTGCATTTGGGAACAAGTTCTTAGATAATTTTCAGAATAATTAATCAATTATTGATCTTATTTCCAAAAAATCTATCTAATCAGATGAACCCACAACACCATTATATATATACCATCTACTTATATTTAACAAAACAAAAAAGCTCACCAGTAATTTTCGAACAGAACAAGAATTTATTGAAACCTTTCTTCAATCCCGAATAGTGGTCCGAATGGAAATGCGTGAGGAAGTAATGCTTCACATTAGGAATCTCGCCGTAAGAGAACGCATCCACGGCAAATTGAGTACCTGCAAACAGTTTTGAGCTTTAAATTAATCCCATTGGGGCTGAGGGTTGTTCGAAAGAGTTACCGCGGCCTCGACACAAGGGCTAAGAAGGAAAATGTGTGGTTTTTAGTCAGTAGAAGTCTGACGCTCCCTACCGCTCTGCCCAGAGCGGCAGAAGTAATTTGATGATTTTCCACCGTCAAGCTTTAAATTAATGAAATAACAAAATCAAAAGTCGTTTACTTAAATTAGGCTACGAATCCACTTATCAGCACTTTCTGAACGTCTTTACGGAAGAGACTTCCAAAACCTTTCATAATTACCCTTTTCTTCCTTTATATGATCGATTTAGTACTTCAAAGGTAGCTTCTACATTAAAAGATTCTTCAAACTGAATGCCAATCGGTAAGATTGTTTTAAAGGACCGAGACAGTTTTCGTTTTGAAAAGCGAGAATACACTGTGCGCTCATCATCATAATTTCAGTCAAAAGACGTCCACTGCTTGCTGGACATAGGTCTCCCCCAGATGTTGCCACATTGGCCGGTCCCGTGCGTCTCGCATCCAGAAGGTCCCCGCAACCTTCACCAGGTTGTACGCTCATTCCGAACATTAATATTTAGCAATGTTTGGATTTTTAATTCGAAATTCAGAAAGACGGAAAATGGACTACAAAAAACGTACGGACAGACCACATACCTGCGACGATCTTATGAGGCGGTATATTCTTACATGAGACAGATCTATTTGTAGATACAGACTTGGGTGCCGCCATACTTAAATGTGTAGACTCTATTGTCTTCTCCGCACTGTGGTAGCTCGGATGAGAGTCAGGTCTCCCGCGTGGCGATGAGCATGAAGTCTTAAACTCCTGTTTCCTTGGTGAATACAACCGGCTCGATATATTCGACGGTTCATTTTCACCCCTAGGAGTCCCTTTATGAGGCAACTTACGACTTCTTTCGCTTTTAATAGGGTCAGCAATACCGGACTCTATCGTCTTCTCCGGACTGTGGCAACTCGGGTATTCTGTTCTCCCGCGCGGCGATGAGCACGAAGTCTTAAGCTCCGGTTTCCTTGGTGAATACAACCGAGTCGATCGATTCGACGATTCATTTTCACCTCTAGGAGTCCCTTTGTAAGGCAACTTGCGATTTCTTCCGCTTTTAATAGGGTCAGCAATACCGGAATTCCTACTCATGACCTCCACATCACCATCTTTATGCACTCGAGCCTTCACGTTAGCCACAGGGTCAGCTAGACTTCTTACTTCCGAAACTTTGAGGTTTAAAACATTCGTACGTTTCGGGAAAAAACTGTCAATAGATTGCTGCCTCAGGCTGTCACGTACAATTCCATTGTTGACTTTTAAACCTACCACCGAATTTCTCTTACGATCGCTTTTGAATTTACCCTTGTCCAAAATTTTCCCTTTCACTATTTTATAATTTCGTGGTTGAACAATGACATGGGATATCTTCTCGATGGCACTTGTATTTAAAAATAGAACTTTGTCTTCTGTTGTCTCTGTGGAGGACGGTTTTTTCTTTTTAATTTCCAAGTTGACAGTGACGGCGGATCTCTTTATAGAATTATTAGAAAGAAGTTCGTTCATGTTTTCGTCGAGATCGCTCTCTTCCGTGCTTGCTTGAGAACCTTCGACGATTTCGCAATCGACCAACGTGTCGTCTTTGCTTTGTGAGAATTTTATCCTTTGGATGGCACTCTTTTTCGAATTAATATCTACACTTTGGCAGTTTTGGATGCCGAATGACACCGACACTGTAGCTCTATCGGTAACATTCTGTGTGATTGTAGTTTCACTCTTTGATTCTACATTTTGATCTAGTTCTGTGTGAGAAGACACCGAAATCAAATGTCTGGCTCTATCGGGTAGTTTGGTTGTGTTTGGGGCAACATCAACGACACTGAGTGAGCAAGAATCAAAGTGATTTCCTTCACTCTGAAGATCATCAATTGCTGAGAAACCTAGGCTATGTCTGTCGACAGCTGGTTCTGTTTTTGGTGTATTCTTGGCAACAGTACAAAGAGAAAGCAAGTTTTGAACATTTTGCGAGTTTTCCTTGTTAATTGGGCGAATCTGTAAAGAGCAATAGATAATTAATTTTTTACCTGCAGGCGCGATGCAGGATGGGTGGGGTCATGCATGTAGAGAGAGACAGACCAGCCATTCAACCGCTGTCAGCCGTGAACATACCAACTGCACTACGCAGCTACCTCACGCACATCTGAATAAAATGATAAGCCCGTAGCTAGATAAACACTATGTATTTATCTCTGCGTCAATCACAATTTGGCACATTTTAAAATATTGATTTAAGCTACTACTGTAACTTGTATATTGTATAATCCCACTGAAGCATCAGAAATTCAGAACCCACATGTAAGAGGCAAGAAGTGGCCTTGGCATCATCTCCCATAAAATCTAACTTCTATTATAAATTAAATGCGAAAGTTTGTGGGGATGTTTGTTTCTCTTTGGTTGAAATTTGCTTTTTATCTATGTCCAGGAATAATTACCGAATTAGGCACGGGTTCAGCTGGAGTGGTTAATTAATTGATTTAGAATTCAGCTAAATAAATCTATACTAATATTATTAAACTGAAGTTTGTTTATTTGTTTGGTTTATCTCGGGAACTAATGGTTTGAATTGAAAAAATATTTTTCTATTGGACAGTTCATTTAACGAGGAAGGATTTGTGCTATGGTGGTTCCAGGCAGACCAAGTCACAGGCAATTGATCGATTTATAATTTAGTTATCTTATTACACACTTACCCGGTGTTTTGGTTTCAGTTTCAATCCATTCTTTCTCCTCAATGACAGGGAACAACGGCTTACAAAGGAGTTCTGTGAAATAATCAATTAAATAATATATTGTGAAGTTTTAGTCTCTCTCTTCTCTAGTCTAGTCTCATGTTATGCCCCATCAACCAGGAACAAATCCAGACTCCGTGGCTACTACTGAGAAATTCCTAGCAAAATGTTTCAGGTAGAATTCAATTCAAGAACTTTTAATTAAATGAATGAATGTAAACATTGATTCCGTACCTGCGTTAAAGAGAAATCACCGTCACCTTTTCTCGATACTCTTGGGTTCAAAAGAGAGGGAATGTAATTGTTAATATCATCCATTACCAATCATATTCCATTCTATGTAAAAAAAAGATTGAAATTTCAATTTATTCTGGTTTGCAAAACAGAAAATGATAATCTTAATTTTATTTACTGCAGAATTGCAAACATGTACTTTTACTGTCAGTGTCAAACTCAAAACCAAAGACTGCCAAAGAGTTTGACTCTGACAGCTCATAACTCTAGTGTCAAATAGGGTTGTGCTTCGTTCTGTTTAGTGAGCCATTTTTTAGCAAGTAGCAATTTAAACACATATAAATCGTAAACATATAAAACATAAGGACACCCACACCTATTGAATTAGCGTGAAGCGTGTATATATCAATTGTCATGAGACAACAAATAAAAACAGCGTAACACCCAATGAAAAAACGCACACACTCTAGGTAGTCTAGTACCTACTTAGTTAGTTCAGCTCTAGTGCTTGTTTGCCAAGGTTTTGTAGTTTGGTTGGTTACTTCAAAAGGTTGTGCTCCTCTTTTACTTGGGAGCTACTATAAAGATTTCTGAAAGAAAGTGTTATTCACATTGGCTGACTTAAGAATTGAACATGCGAAATCAAACATTAGAATTTGTCCGTGCTCCATATTTATCTAAATCGAGCATTTTATGCAGAACTAATAATTTTAGAATCGATGCTTTCCTCAGAAGTCGTTTTTCTACTATCAGGCTGTAGGTTGCACTAATGTTCAATGTTGTCTATGAAAACAACACACGTCAGTGCTAGATTTAATGTTACCATATAAAATATAACACATTTGAAATTCGGTAAATAAAATCATTGAAAAAAAATATTTAACAAAAAAAAATAATGGCAGTAACAAGCTTAGATTGTTTCAATTTCCAGAACAAGTAATTTTACTAATACCTTCAATTTTATCTATTTTTAAATAAGCTGTTTGAAAGGAAAAAGTTCGAGGTTTACTTGTAGGGAGAGGTAAATTGCCAAAAGTGGGAGGTTTTCTTTTCTTTAGTATTGGCAACAATTTTTCTAAACTTCAACATTTTGCTTTTCACGGAAGGTTATTGTGTGAGAAATAAATTGTTTCTAATAAAATAAATACAAATTGAATGAAAAGAAGACTGAGAAAGGTTAACCAAACAGTTCTTGATTTACTGCGAATGTGAGTATACTTTGAATACAATTTTTTAAATGTTATGTTAGGTTAGATGTTACTTTTTATTTCCGCTGACTGTCCCTAAACATTTTTCCGATATTTAAAAATTTACGCTTAATTTATTAGGGGCTGAAAATGGCTTTTTTATTTTGATATGCTAGAAAATGCCCTCCATGTATGAAATCAATGTTTCTCAAGATACGAATACGTTACGCTCGAGTGAACATAAATAATCAATAACATTGTGTCGAGGGTAATTTTCGCCGTTTCATGCAAATATTTACGTGCAAACTTACCATTAATTTGATTTTAATTAATAACTGAGTGCGTTTTCACCATTAAATCATACTTACCTATACTTTTTGTTTTATAAAAATATAATAAATCACTTCTTAGTGAATGAATAGTCAAATTATTAAAAAAATATGACATTATCTTATCATTTCATTGTACATAATCATCATTAAACCTAATACATAACTTATTCTGGGACCATTCATGTCAAAGTTCAAAGTCAGCATTGTTTATTTCTATGTATATTTAATTTCCATTACATACCTACCCATTTTAAGTTATTTCTTTCTGATCATTAATTTTTATATTTATTTTCTTTAAAATCCCCAATTATTCATTGTGTTTAAATTTACTTTACTTAGTTAACTAATAGTAGTAATTTCAATATTTATATGTACTTACATTTTAATACAGTGTACTTTTTATTAATAATTATGAGTGATTTATTATATATATTTACAATACAACATGTATTTATTACATCAACAATTTCTCCACAATTCTGCAAGGCAAGAAGACAAGGGATAACGTTAAAGTGTAGAAGACACAACACAAAATATACTTAAACAGGAATAATATAAATATATTGAATATGGCGGGTACAAGGCGTGCTCGTAATAACGCCAATTCAGTGGTCATACCCCGTCAGAACTCTGTGTCTGACAATGGAAGGACCCGTCAGAACCTTAGTCCTGAGGCATTAGCAGCTATGAATAAGGAACAGCTCCGGGCCGAATGCAGGAAACGGGGGCAGCGCGCTACAGGCAACAAAAATGAGCTGGTATAAAGCTGTTTGCGTTTGTGTCTGTGCTTCATTTTACTTTTTTTGCCGGTCGTAATGTGATGCTTTAATTTTTTAATTTTCGTAGATTAATAGTGATGTGATCAATGTTTTGCTCTAAAATTCGTTTTTTTTTATAAATGTTATTGCACTAATTTATTTATGATAGTTGTAAATATATATAATAAAAGTTAGTAACAATAATTTAAATTGTTGCATCATTTAATTTGCTTAGCAGTTCTTTTTTTTGCGTTTTCGTAATTATTTTTGTTGCACTTTTTATTTCATCTTTAGAATTTTATTATTTTTTCTTGTGAATTATATGATTGTGTGTAGGTAGAATTCATTTGAATTTTATCTTATTTTATTAAATCTATGTTCTGAACAAAATGTTGCGACACTCTAAAGAAGTCATTGCATGTTTGGTGTAATAGCTTTACTTCTCCGTAACGGGAAGGACAACTTAACTTTTTGAATACCAGAACGTAAACGCATCGCCTCCTACACCACAAATTGAGCGCAGATTCGTACAAAAAAAATACAAAATCTTATTGTTTCCATATTTTTAAATTTAAAATAATAATATCACTCCTAACATCATTATATTATTAACATATTACACTTATTCGTGTTCGCGTGTTCATTTGTCGATATATCTGAGCGTGACGCTCAAAAGGACACGTATTGTCTATCATTGTCGCTAAGGCCGATGACACATTACACGAGAACATTGCACCATCCGGTGGCCGGGCGCCATCGCCACATCTAGTAATCCGTAGTTCCGGTAATCGTGTTCGATTTTATGTCTGACTAGCTGATGCCCGCGGTTTCGCCCGCGTGGATGTCAGTAATATACTAAAACCTTCCTCGAGAACCACTCTATCCATTGGTGAAAACAGTATGAAAATCGATGCAGTCGTTTTGAGTTTATCGCGAGACAGACGGACGCGGCGAAGGACTTTGTTTTATATTAGGTAGCTAAGTAGTGATAGTGAAATTTTATAATCGAACTTTAACTTATCCAACTCACGACTGTGGGGTAAGGCAGAACGCTACGCCACCTGCTACGTGGTCCTTTTGCTACGTCCACTTCCATACTTCTGCCTCATCAACGCACATTTCGAGATTTTATTTGTATGTATGTATTTCAAATTAACAATGAACAGGAAAGATTGAATGAATAAATAATTTGAACTGCATTACCTTGATGCTTATCGCTCGGGAAAGTCCCTAAGGCCTACTAATGGAAATCGCGCATTATTATTTTAAAGATAACGTGAAATTCCCAGCATGTTTTCCTTACTGGGTACTTAATTCAGAAGAACTTTTAATCTAAGTCGCGAGTAAATAGGCGTCTTCTGGGTAAGCTCGTTCCATCGTCGACAACTAAATTCCTTATACCAATTTATTTGGGGTTGGCGCAGCATGTCTACTTCTTCGTTCTTCCATATCATTTGTTAACTCGTTAGACCTCTGGCTAACCACCATTGTTTAAGGTGGATGTTCCAGGGTAGCCCGCGAAATTCAAATTTTCTTACGTTTTTAGCGATTTGCAGGCCAGTGCTAGGTTGTATGTTAGTGTTAATATGATTCAAGTTCATGTAACTTTCAATAATGAGTATTTCATCAAAAAGTCATTCTTGAAAGTTACATGAACTTGGAGGGTTGTAATGATGATTTTGATGATTATAATTCTGAAACTGCATACGTCTTACACCCGCGAATCATATTTTCACTAACATACAACCTATATAGCACTGGCCTGCAAATCGCTAAACACGTAAGAAAATTTGAATTTCGCGGGCTACCCTGGAACATCAACCTTAATATTTTATTGTCAGCAGTTTTTCAGCTAAATAGACAACAACAGCTGCTGACAGTTTGGCTAGACTTCTCTGGCACGCAGAACAATCAACATACCTACCTACCTATTTAATAGTCGTCAATAATTTTTGATGTCACTTGTTAAAATAACTAGCACTTCGCCTGTGACTTAGTCCGTAAAAATTGTGTTAAGTCTGCTTATATGCATGATTTAAATATAATTTAATATATGACCCCGGGTATAGCCTATAGTGGCCTATAGGCCCACGGGTAATATAACTTTCTATCAGTAAAATATTTTTTAGAATTAGATCATTAGTTCTGGAGATTAAGATTACCCCCTACTTATAAACTTAAAAACAAATACCTCTTTATAATACAATTCTTAGTAGGTATAGATTCATCTCACTTCAGTGAAGAACACGTCACTTTGTTTCCGTATTGAAAAGATAAACACTAGTCAAGTCATTCCACCATATCAACTCGTCTTACGCAAGAATTTATACAATTTACACATCCGAAGTGAAATTATCATAATTTTGAATTTCACTTACCTACGAGCAATGATATTCAAATAATATCATTGCCTACGAGTATATTGTGGTCGTGAAACCCTGAGTAGGAGTAACTCTGCAAAAAATCCATTACAAATACAACGAGAATATTAAAAACCTTGATCGTCTGGCCGAAAATAAAAAAGAGCGGGAAACTATGCCCGATTAAAAAAAGTTGACTACACTCAAAGTATTTTATGGCTTGTCTCTGCCTTTAAAAAAAAGAAACTAAACAGAATGAATAAATAATGGCGTGTTTATCGATAGATGATAAGTATCGTATATTCTCAAGTCAAATACCACTTAGAATTTATAGCGATCGATTACCAGCACCAAAATAAATCGTTTGATGTGTGCTATACGTAAATTTTCCCGCGTAATCTCGCGAAAGATAGGTAACAGACCCCCGTCTCATCTGCCAAGATTGTGTTGTCTATACCTATTATTTTGAGCGATTTAAAAACAAAACTAATTACTAAGAAGTCCATGTTGAAGACCTTTAATCTAATAATGCTGTTGCTATCAGCTACAAATAGTTATTAAAACTTTAATTAGACTGAAACTCATTAATATTCCAAGAATTTAATTAAAGCGCCTGGGAAATAATTCTCGCTTTTTTTCTTCAGAAATAAATCTGGGCTCTTGACTTTCATAATGACTAGAACACCTACATTCATTCTTCATTCATGGATCTGAAATCAGCCATTTATTGAGAACCTTGACACCGTCTTGTCTTAAAGTTTTTCATGCTGTATTAGCACGCTCTATCACCATCACTATTGTTGGAATTTGGTTCTGTCTGATTTGAATTTAATCGTGATGTACGGGTAGGTAGGTACTGCTTATATTCGAATGATAAATTAGCTTGAATGTTTCGCTGTTAGTCCTATTATATAATATATATATTTTTTCATTACATAGTTTCTTGCCGGTTCTTCTCCATACGAAACGACCAACTCGAACCGTGCCCCTTTTCTCGACGTCTTATAAGGCCTATGTGAAATTAAATATTTCGATTTTATTGTCACGATAGAATTAATCTTTTATTTTTTAATTATCGAGTAAAGGAAGACCAAAGAAACGATGGATGGACTGTGTTCAGAGTTCAGAATGACATGGTAAGAAAGCAGGTGTCTCATGAGATGACGAGAAACAGAGAGGTATGGTGTAAATACCGGCACGGTTCTTGAGCGCTCGGCGGAAGAGTGGGGATCGCTGTGCGCATCGTACACTATTAATATGACAAATAAAACGCACACCCGTTTATTATTTATTGGTCGTGAGGTAAGTGCAGCAGGAGTAAAGAACAAATCCCGAGTGACGGCTATGACGCGATGCGCTACGGGCCAATCCCTGCACTTTCCCCGCCCCGCGTCTCACTTCATACCACCAAAGGAACCCAATAACTCACTTTTGCGTCAGCGCTCAAGAATCGTGCCGATGATAGTATGGAAGAGGAAGACATACTGTGCGTACACCCCAAATGAATTGGGATAAGGGCAAGACAATGATGATGGATATCCTTAAACTTAGTAAAATTCTTCCTGTGACCCGTTTTTTTTTATGCTTCTGTAAAATAACGTCACTTAACGATACGCACTCAACCAAAATGCTTCTAAACTGAGCCTAAACTTCAGTCATTCAATTGACGACTAAATTGACGACGGAAACAAAACATAAAACAAATTGTTGGACACAGTTACGAAACGAACGGATACGTGGAGTCTTTCTGTTTATTCAGTTTGAAGCTGATGCACTCCAAACTGAGTTTCATACGAAGCTGAATAAATATGAAAATGAAACCTACTCTCAAGATGACATACCTTTTTTTTTTTGGTGGTTGGAAAATCATCAAATAACCTCCCCTCTTGGGCAGAGCGAAGGGGAGTATCAGACTTCTACTAACAAAAAACCAACCCATGTTCCTTCTTCGTCCTTGTGCCGAGGCCACGTCATGTCTTTCGATAATCTGCAGCCCCGACGGGCGTCGGCCCTTGTGGGCCCTCCTTGCTGACATCTCTTTGAGGCGCGCGTGGAACACGAACGCGCCGCCGACACGGTCTGTTGCCGTCATGACGACGGCCGAAGATGACATACCTCTCATTATTATTTCGGTAACACCCACTGCTGGGTATACCTACACTATACATCATCATTATCCTACCTTTGTCTCATGTTACTTGCGGTCGGCGCAACACGTTTTCTTCATCCACTCTCCTCTGTCAAGGTACAAGTTGGTAGCTGACTGCACGCAGCAGCAGCAGACGACATGTCGTCGCTTCATGTCGTCACGACACGTCGTCGCGTCATGTCGCTGCAGTCATGATTTCGAACCCGACTGCAGACGGCAACTGCAGATGGCATCCAGTTGGTGTAAACTGAAGACACAGGTTTCGATACATTTTCTGTTAAAGGACATTAGGACATATCTCCTGTTGTTTTTGTTATCTTTATGGGCACTACTGATCTGCGGTCGGACGACACTTGCGTCTGCCGCTCGACGATGCGTCGCTAGCTTCATGTCGCTAACTACGGAGGGAATTTCATAGAAATACCACAATCTGTGAAAATACGTAGAAACCAGTCGTGTCGCCGCGACACGTCGTCTGCTGCGGCTTCGTGTCGCCCGCTACCAACTTGTACCTTCAACCGTCACGCCATCATTTATTTCTTTTATATCGTTCTTCACACAATTCATCCATCGTTTCCTTGGTATTCCTCTCCCTCTGCGTCCTATCAACATTTATATTCATAACTCTTTTAGTCATATGCGATTGGATACTTACGGCCCCTTTTCTTTTGCCAAACTTCGCGAGTCGGTGTGTCATCTCATCGCGATGTTAATGTTACCCGCATCTCTAACGATATTGTCAACCCAACACTCTTAGTTTGAACGATCCTGTTTTTTTTTTACTAGATGGTTTTCTACTGCTGAGGAAAGGCCTCCCCCTTTTTCCTTCTATATCCCTCTATGCTGTGAGATTTCTGGCCACGTTTATACCTCGCAAACATGATCAGATCGTCACCCCACCTTCGCCGCGGTCGACCTCCTGATTTCTTATCATAACTTATTTATTTTACTTCATGTTACGCAGTTACGCTTAGCCTATTTTATTCAAATCATTGGAAAATATGCTTCATAAGTTTATGCTAACGACGAACACTAAAAATTAAACAAATGGAATTGCTCACCATAGCGTTACAAAGTGAGCATTTCAGCAAAAATATAACCTAGTTATTTATCTGACATTGCGAATCAAATAGCTATTTCTATTGAGAAATCGATCATAAACAAGTCAACAAATTCACTGCAATTTAACCGACTTGTTCATAAAGGGAGGGAGTTACGGGTAGTCAGTGGCCAGAAAGTCTGACAAAAAGTCTTACCAAAGAGTGCCGCATTACCTAGTTCTGGGCTGTTGAGGTCAGATAGGCAGTCGCTCCACGTAAATGACTGGTCTCCAACTGGATTCGGAGGGGATCGGACTGACTCAAAAAAATATGATTCTGTTTAGTTCGTCAGTTAAATTATCGAAAATTATTGGATACGTGTTTTTTGTTTTATCAAAACAATAAAAATTTACGAAGATAAAGCGCGCCAAAGATCATGGAGTGGGGCTTGAAACGTCAATAATAATTGGAGGTACAAAATGTACTATCATTATGACGTCACACGAGTTTTCGAAGCACTGTATCGTCTTCACTTTTTGTTTACGTGAAAAAAGAAAAAATACGTGGTTAATATTTTTTGGAAATCTATCTGACGGACTAATTAGTTTTTTTTTGTCCGATCCCCTATTGGGAAGGAGCCCTGACGGTGACAGGCATAGGACTTAAACATAACTGACGATATGACTACTGCAGGATGTTCACGGTAGCCCGCGAAATTCAAATTTTCTTAAGTTTTTAGCGATTTGCAGGCCAGTGCTAGGTTGTATGTTAGTGAAAATATGATTCGCGGCTGTAAGACGTATGCAGTTACAGAATTATAATCATCAAAATCATCATTACAACCCTCCAAGTTCAGGTAACTCTCAAGAATGATTATTTCATCAAAAGGTCATTAAAAACCTAGCACTGGCCTGCAAATCGCTAAAAACGTAAGAAAATTTGAATTTCGCGGGCTACCCTGGAACATCAGCCCTAAACCTTCGAGACAGTAGCCGAGATTTTTATTCTGATTTAAAAGACACTGTCCATGGAGTTTCTTGCCTGCTCTTCTCCATAGACATAGTACGCTTTGGAATGAGAACTACAGTAATTTCGCAGTTTTTATGCCTTGTGTTGTGATTTTGCAGCTACATTTCCTTGTTGTATTTGTTCCGACAATTCATACGTGCCTGTAACTGGCCTACTTGAAATAAATGCTTAGATTTTGTTATACAGTACCTACCTAATTCACTAACTTTGCTAATATTCGCAACATAAAACTACACACATCAAAAGTGTCTAGGGATCAACATATATTTTTGCAATAACTTTTCTCCTGATTGATATTAATTAAAATTTTCTTTAAGGATTCATCAAATAAAGTGTTTTCGTTTGTCACAGTAACGATAAACCAAATCACCTTTGCATTAATAAAGAAATTTGCCATTTTCTTAATAAAGGGATTTTTGACATTTGAACCACTAACATTAAAGTTCGGAAAAAAGACTGAAATAACAGTTTTCTTTAAAATTTTATTGGGTAACTTAAACAAATAATAATCCGTGTTTCTACCACGAACACTAACAACACAAGAACATCGGTTTGGCATACTCAAAATGAGTTCATCCAAATCACGCTGTGGAATGGCCGCCCATGTTCGTTGCAACAACAAAAAAAGGTCTTCTTGCGACTGGATACCCTCCATATTCGGCAGAGCTCTTCTCTGTAGCATATCCCATGCATGCTCAATCGGGTTCAAGTCTGGCGACTGAGCAGGCCAGGGCAGGACATTGATGTTAGCTGCGGCGAGAGTCTGTCTTACAACTCTTGCGGTGTGCGGTCGTGCATTATCATGCATTAACTGAAATAAGGGACCGATTTGCACTTGTAGAGGAACGATGACGTCTGATACAATCGTCTCAGCATAAATTTGAGCGTTGAGGTTGCCTCTGATCCAAATCAACTCAGTTCTTCCGCCGATCCAAATACCCGCCCATACCATGATGGTTCCACCACTATAAGGATGGACTTCCTGGCAGGATTTTAATCGCTGTTGGCGTCCAGGGGTTCTCCAGTGTCGTATACGTCTTGTATCCGGTCTCATACCAAAACGAGACTCATCAGAAAAGCACACGAAACGCCATTGTTCTTCTGCCCAATTTCTGTGTTCAAGAGCCCATTGATATCGAATCCTACGATTGTGCATTGCTATAGGTGGTACCCGTAGCGGTCTTCGGGAATGAAGGTTCACTTCATGCAAGCGGTTTCTGACTGTTTGGTCGTTAATTAAGTTCCCTGAAGAGTGATGAAGCCTCACGGCTAACATCATGGCGGTTATTGTTGGAGCTCTTCGAGTTAAGATTTGAATGTATCGGTCTTGTCTCCGTGTGGTGCAGCGATACCGTCCTCCATGGCGCTCAGTCACGGTACCAGTGCTTCGGTAACGTGTCCAAAGTCGATTGATAACACTCTGACTTGTATTCAGAGCTAAAGCCACAGTACGTTGCCGGGAACCATGCTTCTGTCATTCCCACGGCTCTGAGCATTTCTTCCCTGCTTAAATGACGTCGCCACTCCATAATAACGTTGGTTTTAATCAGAAAAATGTGTTATTTCAGTCTTTTTTTCGAACTTTAATGTTAGTGGTTCAAATGTCAAAAATCCCTTTATTAGGAAAATGGCAAATTTCTTTATTAATGCAAAGGTGACTTGGTTTATCGTTACTGTGACAAACGAAAACACTTTATTTAATGAATCCTTAAAGAAAATTTTAATTAATATCAATCAGGAGAAAAGTTATTGCAAAAATATATGTTGATCCCTAGACACTTTTGATGTGTGTATTTTCAACTTTCTTGATTATTTTTTTGGTGCTTCGCTACATAATTATCTGTCTACCTGTCTGTTCATTAACATGCTGTCATCTCAGATTTAGTGAGTTGAGGAGTTGCTTCCAGCCACGCTTTAATAAAATCCAAAAAGAAAACAAAGATTTGTGCCTAATTGACGGCAATAGTGCACCAGCGCCACCTATATGAGATTTAAACATAACTGGCGAAATGTGTGCGTACTAATGGGTACGCCTCTGCCTAACCCTTCGGGGATTACAGGCGTGATGTAAAAAAAGAACAAAGATTCAGCGACTTTGTACGACACAATAAATCTGCATTATCATTCCTCGATGTACTAAATCAATAACAAAACGAATACGGGTCAGTGGACCTGCGCGCGCGCAAACGACGATCACGCCACCACTCGTTTATTTCCGGTAACTAATTAACGCACTTGATTTTTTTACTCTAATTTCAAGGCCGTACGGTCCATTATCAATGTTACACATCGTCTACTATATTTCAGAGCAGTCTTCGTTCTTTGTTACAATTTGAAAGTCAATATTCATGTATGTATTAACTGTTTTTTGTGATTGGGGTTCTATGTCATTGGATTAGAGTAGTTTATTCGTTGGCTGTAATTTTTTGGAGGACAGCCATGAGATGGTAAAGACAGTCATACAGAAACGAAGACGCCAGACATTTATTAATTACTTTTTTGAACCGAATTTATATTGTATCTATAGAACAAAGTACCTATATTATTTAATTTCCTGACAAATGCAAATAAAAACCCTCATTATAATGTTATAATTAATAATTTTATTGTTTAAGTACTCAGTACTTAGTTTATTATTGCTATGCAAATAAATACAACGTGACATTATTTATAACTAAGATTAAATACTCCATTGTTTGAATCAGTCGTCTTGGTGCTGGCATGACGACCGCACAACTTCTGACGTTTTATAAAGTAAAAGTGACGTATCGTTTGGCGGGAAAAGTTTTATGCAGCGTAGTTCTGTCATTACAGTTTTTTTTTTCATAATACAAGTGTTTATTTTTTTAATAAAATACCTAAGGATATTTTAGTATTTTTTGCGCGTTCACGATTTAAATTACGGCGCGGCGGCGTCTACGACTGTGATTTGACGGAACTGTTACGCGAACTACAGTGAAATGAGAGAGAGAGTGGTCGTTGAAAGTGAAATTCGTTTTGGCGGTGTGGCGTGATGTCAGACATTTCACTTACGGTTACGACGTCGTAATAAACCAGTTATCTACACAGTTATACAATGAATATTTAAATAATTCTCGTTTTTTTATTATTAAATGTTTTATTGGACCGCGAGTTTGTGATAAAAAAAAACAGTTTATGGTACATGTGACTGCGTTGTTCTTAGTTTGAATTACGTTTAAAGGAGATCTAAAACGGTGAGTATAGTTAGGATTCGATGTTTGAATATTGTTAGATAAAACCGTTGTAATGAAATACGCTTTATCTTTATGATTGACTCGAAGGGCGCACAGTTTCCGTGAAGTCACGCCAATAGAATTCTCGTAAAGGAGTACTTGATGAAACATATTGTCTACTAGCCGTTTTCCGTGACATTCATTCACGTGAAATTATTGTAAAAATATTAATTTCGTCATTTAATAAATTTCAAGAGTCATATTTTTTATGCACGAAACCCTAATAATTTTTCTAAAATAAAAGTATATTTTGTTAGACCTTATAACACTTGCCAGTAAAAGTCCAGCCGTTTCGGAGATTAGCCGGAACAAACTTCAATAAAAAAATATAAGTACCGTGTATACCTACTTCCATATGCATTTAGTTATTCTACAAAATTAAATAAACAAGTTGCATTTATTTGTAGAGATGCGGATTATTTCCGATCTGTTCTACCCTTAGCGATCCCATGACTTTTTTTAAATGTTGGCCATCATGGGAAGCAACCTTCGGAAGCAACTTAATTTGTTCCCCAGATAAACATTCTAAAAACAATAAGGTGATTAAACTTTTTACATTATATTTTCCGTGGGAACTGAAAGAGCGAAGTTTAAAAATATATCATGTCAATGTATCTCGACCTACAGCTCCTTTGTACAAAGTTTCTGCAAACCAAAAGACAAAGGCCTGTTAAAATCTCGTAAAATGTCTCACACAATAATTAACAGGCTTCTTTTGGGTTAGCTCGTTTCATTGTTGACCTCATCTCTGTCCTCAGGACAAGGTTGAGGTAAAGAGTAAGCCCATTTCATATTAAAAAAAATATATGTTAACAAAAGATGAGTCAAAGCTCATGCAACATTCCTGTCTGGTAACAACTATCATAATATGGGGGATGCCTTTTAAAGATTAGCAAGGCTACATACATTCTACCAACCACAAGCAGCGAGTAGAATATTTTAAACTAGCACTTCGCCCGCGACTCGTCCGCGTGTATTAAAACTAAAACCTTTCTCGAGAATCACTCTATCCATTTGTGAAAACAGCATGAGAATCAGTGCAGTAGTTTTTGAGTTTATCGCAAACAGACAGACAGACGCGGCGGAGGACTTTGTTATATCTATAAAAAATATATAAAATGTAGTGATAGGTACCTACTACGCATTTATTCTCGATACCGTAAATACGCACATGTTTCGTAGGATTTCTCAGACATAAATAAATATAAAATTAAAGATACTGTTATCTTACGTTTCCGCGTGTGATAAAGAATAGTAATCAAACTGTATATTTGAATGTAAGAAGCAGGAAAACTGGTCTTTGTTGTCGTTTTCGTCACAAGGTCGACTGTTGCTGGGGACGCAATTTCGCAGAAAATTTCACTCTCGATATTTGCGGGATTCTTTTCAAATAGTTGCGAGTGCGACATCTTGTAATTTTTAGAATACCTATTCGTAATATGCAAATCATGTTTATTTTTATTACAATTTTATAAATTCTGATTGACATAAGGCACGAATCTGTGAGACACACTTTTTATGTCAGTTTGTTTTACTGTACTACTCAAACACTCATAATTCCAAATACCTATTACTATTGATACTGACGACTATTGATGAATCGACTTGTATCCGATGACACCAATACACCAAAAAAAACGGGCCCTCTTACACCTCGGCCATTTGAACTAATAATTGTCAGTTCACTGCACGTTGATCGTCGTCGGAAAACGACAAAACAGATAAAAAAATTGCAAATTTGGTCGTGGGATGAGTCACTTTACAATATGGTGCGAGATCAATCTCGCAAAATTATGCGAGATCTCGGTATTGCGAGATGATATCTTTACTGTTGCTAAAGTCCAAAGATACCACTTGACCAAACTTTATGTCAACTTTACTATGTACCTAATTCTGCTAAAGGAAAAATTTCCCATGGCCCTCAGAACATACGAGTAGTGCTTGGTTATCGCAGTAAAAACAACGGTTAAAAGTTGCAGTGTTTTCTTCAAGTTAAATAAATAAACATCGAACTATTCCACCGCTGCGGCTGCTATGCCGGAGGTCGTGGGTTCGATTCCCACCCAGGACAAATGTTTGTGTGATGAGCACGATCATTCTGTGTCTGGGTGTAATTTATCTATAATATGTATGTATTTAGAAATATATAAGTATGTTTATCAGTTGTCTAGTACCCATAACACAAGCTCTGCTTAGCTTGGGACTAGATGGCGTTGTGTGATAGTTGTGGAATATTATTATTATTCGACGAATTTACTACGGAAAAACGTCTGTTTTCTGGAAACCGTACCTACCATCTTCTTGTAGCAAAATTATTATAATTGAATAAACATGCACATTTGTGACTATATTTTGTGTTCTTCGGTTATAAATTTATAATAGACTAAAATTTATGACAGGGATCATCAAAACTAAATAGTTTGTTTGGTATCGTCTCGCGCCAAAAAAAAATTTTACGAAGACCCAAATAGATTGGGATAAGGGCAGGCAAATGATGATTTGCTGGTTGCTCTTCGCTTATTAATTTTATTTCACAAACTATATCAACTGTTACATTAAATAGTTGACGTAGCGTACAAAAACAGTGTCACAACAGGATGAAAAACATTATAAATAGTGTTTTGACGCTCATAATAGCACTTATCAGCTCATCAGAAATACTTAAGCCCGCCGTGTACGTAATGACAAAAGTTAAGCGAAGTCCACAAATGAGTTCAAACAGCATTAACTTGATTACTAAGTACTAGCAGTGTAATCAGCTCATAACAACTTTGCCACTGCTGGGACAGTGAAAGGGAGTGGGCTGTTATCCAAAACGCTGGCCTTAGATAATCACAATCAGCTGGGAACAACATTTCCACTGCTGGGAGTTTGAAAAGGAGTGGGCTGTTGCCTGTTATCCACCACGTGAACCCTACAACATCAACGTTTCCGCACGAATATCTTCTGTTGCAGACATCATTCTCCACCCTTATGCCAATTCATTTGAGGTCGCCGCAGCTTCTTCTGCTGCTCTATAACTCGATGTCTCATGACATTAGACACCTCCTTTCTTGCCGTATCATCCTGTCGTCTGTCGTAGTTGTTCTGGCATAAACTTGTATTACTGCGTCTGGTTAGACTGGAAGCCGACCCCGACCTAGCTTGGAAGGCTAGGTAAATGATGAGAAATGTTTTCCTTAACTCAAACCATCATCATCATCATCCTGTCCTTGCCCCATATTACTTGGGGTCTGCACAACACGTTTTTTTCTCCAATTCTCCTCTGTCAACCGTCACCGTTTTACCCGACTACGGCGAAGCCAAAAGTATGTATGTACGTATGTTCCACCGTAGCGCCTAAACTACTGAACGGATTTTAATAAATTAGGTGTCAATAGATTCGTAAGAATAACCCGGGTGTCATATGCTATATAAATTTTATAAATTCTTTTTATGACGGAATTTAAATGTCAAAAACTTACCACAAAAAATATTAAATTGAGATAATCATAGCAAGTTTGGTATCAAATGAAAGGTCTTGGCGAGCACATTACAAATATGTATTATATTATAGTTTAAGTACACACAAAAATAAAATCTAAATAAAAAAATTAAGTTCAAAAATCTAAAACCCGACTACTAACAAAATCGCGGTCTTAAAAGTAGAAAACAAGTAAAATAATTCTTGTCTGATATTCTTCGTAGTCGCATGCCACCTTGCATATGGCAATTAGCAGCTGACTTCTGTAACAATGAGAACGCCATGAAGGAGCATCAGGTATCAGTGGCATGCGACTACGAAAAATAGACAAGGTTTTCTACTTTTAAGACCGCGATTTTGTTAGTTGTCGGGTTTTAGATTTTTTCTCCTTTTTCTTTCATATTATTCTACAATCAATATATCCATCGTTTCCTTGGTCTTCCTCTCCCTCTCCATCCATCAACATTTATTAACAGCTCAAACTCAGCATTTATTTCAATTAGTCCATTACACGCACTTTTAGATGTCAGAAAACGATATTGGCCTGCGATATCGTAATACACAAATGTGTTTACGTATACATGTGTACGTCACTAATTCGATTACCGAGAACAAGTCAACCGAACTCGATTCGAAGCTGCGTATCGATTGCGCACGCGCCGACAATGTTGTAAACACAACTCTATCTGGATTATTATCTTAGATTTATCACGAACAACATGTAGCGGTATCATGTGCGTATTTGAAAATCTATTTTGTTCAAATACGGTGTATCTTTCAAGGTTGATGAGTAGCTGCAGAACTATTTGATTTTTGAAACATTTCTTTGGTTTCTGGATTCCCTAATTAGTTATTAAGTTCTTTTTTTCTATTTGTTACAATAACATTTCTAAAAATAGACCAACTAACTATTACCAAGGAACAAATAGGTATCTATTGAAATATTTTTTGTTTTAGTGACAGCTCAGATTGACCGAGGGTCTTTATAGCATTAAGTATATTGAATTATTGACCCAATCCGAGCTGGAAATTATTTGTCTTTAAAAATCCTCCTTGGTCTAGTCTCAGCATGACAGACAAAACTTAAATTCTAAGCATTTAATTAGTCCATTACAGGCACTTTTGAATATCAGAAAAAAAAACAAATAAAACTAATCTACAGTCTCAAGGCATACTAACTTAACTTGTGAAAGTACTGTAGTTGCCCATTCCCTAGCGTAGGTAGAATTCCATCAGTTGCTCTTTATTTTCAGTTAACTCAAATCAGTGTATCAATGAATATCGATTGGGACAACACGTTAATAGATAACATATTTGTAATGCAATCACAATATTTGCTTATCACTTATCAGTAGTGAAGTACTTAACTACTTATGTACAGTCATACTTTTATCTATTAATGGTACAGTCACCTACAAGTTGCTTAGTTGACCTAATGATAGTGATTCAGTAATTGCTTTAGACTTTGATCCTAAGAACTGACGGAAAAAGATAAGTAGTTCAAAATGATGATTTTTTAACGGTTTTTTTTTTACCATAATTAGAATTTATTAGAGTGAAACTGATTATCATGCTCTACTTTTCCCACTTCTAATATAATATTATCGCAGTGGTAGACTTTTATACCGACTTATAAAATTATAAAAAGTAAACTGTACGGTAACAGTCCAAAGTTGATCAAATTAATGCACATTTTCTGCTACGCCTGTGTGTGATGGGTTCTTGCAGAAAGTGTTTTTGTAAAAACACATTTTTCCTTCTTTTGAAGGTTAGCGTCGTTTTATTTGTATTTATGACATTGAAAAGTGCCTGTAATGGCCTAATTGAAATAAGTCTATACAACTATACAATTAAATAAAATTGAAGAATCTGTTTGTGACATCAAAATTATAACAGCATTTTATAAAATACAATTACCATACCTACTTATAAAGTACGGTAATAAATTAATAATATCAATACCACTTCGTAAAAAAAAATGTCTATGTCTGTTTGTTCCGAGCGACTAATCTCCAAAAGTGCTGAACCGATTTTGACGTGACCTTTACTAACAGATAGCTGATGTTATAAGGCTAGGCCGAGGCTACTTTTATTTTAGAAATATAATTAGGGTAGGTACCGTGCAAAAAAACCCCTTGAAATTGTTAACAAAATCTGTTTCAAATGAGTAAAATACTTTTTTACCCGACTGCGGCGAAGCCCAAAAGGAGGGTTATGTGTTTGACGTGTATGTATGTATGTATGTATGTCCGTTTCTTTGTTCCCTCATAACTCCTAAACGGATGAAGGGATTTGAATAAAATATACGTCGTTAGATTCGTCTTGATGGCGCGAGTGTTATAGGCTACATTAAAATTAAAAAACAAAACAAAATTGCGGATTTTGGGGGCCAAATCGCGGAGTTCAAAAATTTTTTATTTTCCAACACCATCGAGTAGGGTATCAAAATAAAGGGTTTTAAAAGGAGATTACAAAAATATAAAACACTTTATGTTTAAAAGAAATTCAAAGTGACAAATCCTATAAACAAGCACAAAAGTAAGAATTTTACTCGACCAACGGAAGAACAAACACAAAAGAACTAAAAAGTTGGAAATAAAAAAAATAGTTAAAAAACTAGAAAACCCGACTGAAAAAACTTAAAAGCAAAAAACAAGCAAATTTTAAATTAAACAAAACTTGGAAGCAGGCGGAGTTCATTTGAATATTAAATGAAAAAAAAAATAGAACTAAAATAGAACCCCGCCTGCTTCCAAGTTTTGTTTAATTTAAAATTTGCTTGTTTTTTGCTTTTTTATAAAAATTTCACGCGAGCGAAGATCGTGGGGCAAACGAAATGCTAATAAGAAATAAAGACTCACACTTTATATTGGGAATTAAAGGGAAATTGGGAATTTCTTTGTGTGCGTCAGTTGAGGAAAAAAAAGCCAAAAAATGATATTCCTCGTAACAAGAACGTCATGCCTGACAGTTTGTGTAAATAGATGTCTAAAAGGAATTTTAATTTAACGTTTCTTTCCCGTTTCATTGGTACTTGTACTTTACCTCATCATCTTCAGCCTATAATGTTCCCACTGCAGGGGCTCAGGCCTCATCTCTAGGAGAGGGATGGGCTCTAATCCACCACGTGGGCCCAGTGCGGGTATCTTCGATTTTTTTGGTATTTTTTCGTACTTTACCTACGAGCAAAATATGTATCATCGTCATCTACAGTCCGACTTCACCCACTGCATGCTGGGTGTAGAACTGTAGGCCTCTCTTTCCTTGTGCCAATGCCAAGCTCCACGCTGTTGTGCCAGCCGGGCAGCCTCATCCAGGATATTCCCGCGATGGCAAATATCGTCAGGCCATCTCGCTACCGGACTACCAACACTTCTGTTTCTATTCCTTGGACGCCACTCGGTCACAGCTTTAGTCCACCTACCTAAAAATTATGTATTACACTTAACAAAATTCAAAAGCTATTTTCTTTTGAAATAATGGATTCTATTTCTACTTTGAGATAAGACCTATTTCCCGTCGCGGCTGCGGGTTGTTCGAAAGAGATACTGCGGCCTCGACACAAAGGGCTAAGAATGAACATGGATGTTGGAGCGGGAGGAGTCATTTGATGATTTCCACCTCATTTCAATCAAAAAAAAAAAAAAATGAGGTCCAAAAAAATACTGTTATAAGTTCAAGTTAATAGTAACTTGAACTTTGTTATTATCTAGAAATAGGACATGTTTTTGCCTTTTTTTCGTTTATGAGCCGAGCCTATTCAGTCTCTCTGCTGGGAAAGGCCTCCCTCATTCCTTTCCAACTCTCGGTATTTTGCCTTCTTTCTTTGGCCAATCAGTCAGGAACGAGTCCAAATAGCTTCTTGAGCCTGCCTCTGTGATGATGACCGTCTGCAGACCAGTGTCTGAAGACGGTCCACGCCTTTGTTTGAAAATGACGATTTTCCATACAAACTTTCATCCCCTATTTAACTTCCTTAGGGGTTGAATTTCGAAAAATCCTTCCTTATTCCTTGTCTACATTATAAAGGGAACCTCTGTGCAAAATTTCAGCTATCTAGGTCCAAGGGTTTGGGCTGGGCGTTGATGAGTCAGTCAGTCAATCAGTCAGTCAGTCAGGACTTCTCTCTTTATTTATATAGATAGATTAGCTTTATATAGTATAATATGTCAATACTTACACAAATTGACACACAATACGAACGTGTCAATTCAAGGATTTCAGCGAAAACGGTCATTAGGCTAATCAATTAAAGTGTTTGCTATATTAGCCTTCAAAGAAAGGGGTTACTAATATTCATAGCGTTTTGCTTCCATTTTCTTCTAATTATGAAAATATAATATTAAGTACCCATTTTCAAAACAACCGGAAAACTTTCCAGGTAATCTCGCGTTTTTTTTAACAAAAAACCACTAGTACAATGTCGGAAGTGGTCTATCATCTTTGTAAGCAGTAAAACTCTTTATTGACTTGAAGCACATATTATGTAACGCGCATTTCAAAAGTAAAAATCCCCAACAGTAATTTAAATTAAGTGAACAGAATTTCCAATAATCTTTCCTGTTGTTTTGGCATCACAGTTCACACCTACCTAAAGCAACAAACAAAACGTGCCAGAATCAGTTTGTTGTCTGTTGCCTCGTAAACAAACAAAGCTGTAGAGCCAACCAATCAATTCAGTTTATAACGGGATTCATAGTTCGTAAGTGAATGTAGAGCTAGCATATGTCAAACATACACCTTTATGTCTTGAATCCCAGAAAAATCGATGGCAAAATCTACTTATATAATATTTAATTTATTATAGACACGGCCATAGTGTAGAACTCTGTCGGAATCTGTGTTCCCTCCCACATTTAACCAGGCTTATTTTGGGCACACCCGTTTCATGATAGACCTCATCCATCGTTATCTGTTGTCCGTCTTTGATGTTCAGAGTTGACTTGGTGCCGGCTTCGTTAGGGGTTCGTTTACACCTTGTGCGGTACTTAAAATCAACCTACAGCTCTATCCAAGAAAAAGATAAAAACTTTTTAACAAAAAATAAAACCGACTTCAAAAAAAAAACACAAAAAAACTGAAAATCAAAAAACAAGCCCATTTTAAATTAAACAAAACTTGGAAGCAGGCGGGGTCCATTCTATTTTCATTTTTTCTTTTCTTTTTAATATTCAAATGAACCCCGCCTGCTTCCAAGTTTTGTTTAATTTAAAATGGGCTTGTTTTTTGATTTTCAGTTTTTTCAGTCGGGTTTTTTAGTTTTTTAACTACTTTTTTTATTCCAACTTTTTAGTTCTTTTGTGTTAGTTATTTCGTTCATCATGAACAGCCTATTAATGTTCCCACTGCTGGGACGCAGGCCTCTTCTCTTTTTGAGGGGGTCTTTTTATTTCGTTGGTCGCGTAAAATTCTTCGCAGATGATTTAACTTTTGTGCTTGTTTATAGGATTTGTCACTTTGAATTTCTTTTAACCATATAAGTGTTATATATTTTTGTAATCTCCTTTTAAAACCCTTTAATTTGATACCCTACTCGATGGTATTAGAAAAAAAAATATTTTTGAACTCCGCGATTTGGCCCCCAAAATCCGCAATTTTTCTTTGTTTTTTAATTTAAATGTAGCCTATAACACTCGCGCCATCAAGACGAATCTAATGACGTATAATTCATTCAAATCGGTTCATACGTTTATGAGTTATGAGGGAACAAAGAAACGGACATACATACATACACGTCAAACACATAACCCTCCTTTTGGGCTTCGCCGCAGTCGGGTAAAAAGGTCAAAAATAAATCAGTTTCTGAAGTCAGTGACTTTTGCTTGTTTGATTTCATTTTTTTGCCACCGACTTCAGAAACTGATTTATTTTTGACTTTTTTGTTTTTTTTTGGAAGTCGGTTTTATTTTTTGTTAAAAAGTTTTTATTTTTTTCAATTTTTAGTGGTTCACATGTTCATGGGTCATAATGTGGACAATGTAGTTTTTGAGATTTGTTGATTTTTCAAAAACCACTTGTCCGATTTCGATAAAAAAAATTATGGGACCATTTGGAAAGTATACCCTTTCCAACAAAAAAAGAATTTTTCAAATTGGTTAGCAAGTGACGGAGTTATGCCCGAACAAACATAAAAAAAAATATATATAAACATCCGAATTGAGAACCTCCTTCTTTTTTTAGAAGTCGGTTAAAAACGGCCTGTGAAACCGCGTGGCACATCTAGTTGATCCTGAACCTTTACCCAAATAAAAATCAAATATGAAAACGGAATTGTATATTATGTAAAACATATACAAATCCGTTTTCATCTGATGTTATTTTCGTTTAAATAAACATAAATCTTAAGCCAATGTAATTGAAATTGATTTCGGAATGAGAGGAACGATTGATAAAGTCATTAAAATGTTTGAAGTTGTAGCGGAAACTGAATTTTATTTTTATAAGTTTGTAAGTTTTATAGTCTTTTTTCCAATATTAATGTTCACATTTCTGGAACATAAGCTGCAAAAGAGGATATGGGAATCATTATAATAATTGTATTGATTTATTTATTTAAGCTTTATATACAGTCTATGGAGTGCTTGCCATTCGTCTAGGCCGAATAATGCCACAAAACACATCTCTTCTCTTCCGTTGCTTATATTTTGTGTCCATCTATTTCGTAGATTGTCGATATGTTATGTCCAATCTATTGAGATCTGTTTGGAGATACCTCCTAAACCTAACTAACCCTATATACATACGCCTAGTATGTAAACGGTGTAAATTGGCATTCCCCCTTATTGCATCAGTGTATCTGGACTGGATAGGTCGTGTGATAGCCATCTCCCAGCTAGAAGTTTAATTCTATCGTGAGTGATCGACTGTCTTTTATGACTGAAACATCAGAACTGCGTTCAAGAGCATGTCATTAGACGCGTTTTAGATTTTCTGATCGCGTTCAAGGGTCCTAAAATGCCCACTTTAGCAGAAATTGTAAACGTAATTGATATTATTAGAATAAAATGATTTTGCTAGAGCGAGCAATTTAGCCTACTAGTTCGTTTGATGAAATTCTGCCTAAGCCTTTTTTCTACTGACCGACTTTATAATGAACTCTAAAAGTGATTATTTCGTGAATGCCTTGGCTTTTAGAACTAATTAAATGTGAAGCTAAAAAATACCAAGACATTATTTTGGTTAGAATTTATTGTGAGATGTCGTTAATTATTTTTTCACTTCTCTCGCTCTAAAATGCGTCTTTATGTCGTGCGTAGGCGACATAAAGTCGCGTTTTATGCTCTAGAGCATAAAGTAAAATCTTCGTCGAAGACCAAGGTAATCGGCACAGGTAACCGGCCGAACAGCCACACGAACAACTTCAACTTCATAGAATAACCTCTTTAATTTAATTTGTTAGTATTCTAAGAACAAGGGATTACTGCTTTTCATTACGAATACAAGGAAAGCTGATGGGAATAGGCTTCCCTCAATTACCTAAATCGCTTGATGGCAATAGGCTTGCTCTTAATTAGGTTGGTTGATGGCAATAGGCTTGCTCCTAATTACATCAGTGGATGGCAATAGGTTTGCTCCTAATTACATCGGTTGATGGCAATAGGCTTGCTCCTAATAAGATTGGTTGATGGCAATAGGCTTTTCCTAATTACATCGGTGGATGGCAATAGGCTTGTCCCTAATTACATCATTTGATGGCAATAGGCTTGCTCCTAATTACATTGGTTGATGGCAATAGGCTTGATCCCAATTACATCAGTTGATGGCCATAGGCTTGCTCCTAATTACATTGGTTGATGGCAATAGGCTTGCTCCTAATTACATTGGTTGATGGCTATAGGCTTGCTCAAAATGTTTTTATAACTGAGCAGTATGAGAAAGTCAGGTGTTATGTCAAGTATCCTACTGAAAAATAAAGTTAATTGGCGGGAACCATGATTATTTTTACAATATTTACAAGTCGCTGTTTCATTTCCTCGCAATCGAAGTGAAAAGTAGAGTGTAAAACTCGTCCATAAAACCCATTTTACTCTCTACTTTATATCCATCCTCGCTCGCAAGCTCGCATCGGATGGATAAACGTCTCGCGCAAAATGGTGCGTTTTATGCACTTGGTGTACAATCTACTATTTACGTGTGAGTTTTACTTATATTGTTTTGTTTTTTCAATTTTTTGCGAAGATATTTTGTTTCTTATTTTCTTGTGTTTGGGTGGCTTACAGCTAAAAATACAAAAATGTACAGTGAGGCAATTCACCGTAAACGATTTACAAGCCTTCACAGTTAGCAATGAACTATTGTTACACAAATTAATACCTTAGCATTTATTTTATTGTATCTATTTTCATTTATCGTCTTTCAGCTTTGCATGCTCTTTGCACTTAAAACTATTATCATCGTCTTGTCGTCCTAAACCCTAGATTTGTTCTCACTTACACTAACAACTGAAAAAACACTTAGGTACCTACATTAATTTCTTAATAAAATATTCAATGTGGACTGAATCCACTGCTGAGAGTTGCAAGTTTGACCAATGCAGCAATGCAGAAACAGTTGGGCATGCGGTGTTACTTAATGTTAGTGAAAATGGGCATTGTTTTCTTAGTATCGTTTACAAATTCCCCGTATTCGTGCAAACGAATTCCAATCGAACTTGGTGGTTGTGATGTGATTTTTCTGCTCGTGCCGTTCGACAAACTCTGTTCGGCATTTATCATCAGCATAATAATGTCCTAATTGTATTCGATTTTGCGAGAGTGCCGCATAACAATTCAATAGCACTCTTTGTTTTTGTTCTTTGACCAGTTTCTAGATCAGTTTTAATAACAATTAAGTACGAACTAAAGCTAAAGTGACTGCGTCGTTGGTTTGAAATAGTAGTCGCCAGCACGACTGCTGAGCTTGAGGTCGAGGGTTCGATTCCTGGGTCGGGCAAAGTGTTATTGGGTTTTTCCATCAGGAATTTCTAGTAGCAGCCACGGAGTCTGGATTTGTGCTCGATTGATAGCAATAGGGTCGCCCCCTATTATGTGGGACTTAAGTCAGATATGTTTAAACATATCTGGCGAAATGTTGGTGTACCTCTGCCTTACCCTTCGGGGATTACATAGCGTGATGTTATGTGTTACAAACTAAAGCAACGACCTACTTTACACTCATTGTTGACGCAAGAACCACGTTTTAGTTGACAGCTTCAATTTCATACATGATCGCTTCAGTGAGGGGCAGTAATGAACTTGTTTATTTATAGGTTGTCTGGCCACCAAGGCCTACTAATATAACCTTAAATTAATGTGAGAGTGCTAATGGATATCGACCACCTTATTATAATTATTATGAAGGGGCAGGTATCAGATAACACTAAATAAGTACCATGTGCCACCGGCGTGGTAAACGCAACTAGTTAGTGCCATGCACCACCTCGGTGGTGAGCTCGAAGGGGACAAATAGGAATAAACGATGAATATTGATGTTATATGAAACCTAACCTAAATTACTGAATTTACATAACGTTACGGTTTTTTGCTCGAAGGAGTGGGTAGCCAATTTAGACTCGCATTTCTCTGGAAATCTGGAAATTATGCAGTTTATGCATGAAGCATAATAATTAGCCTATAATGTTCCCACTGCTAGTTAAGATACATTCTATGAGAATGCTAGGCTGTAACCTACCACGCGGGCCCAATGCGTGTTGTTAGATGACACGTGTCTGATATCTTTGAAATTTTATTTCTAGAACAGTCAGTTTTCCTTCAGTTATTAATAAGGTAGGTACACACGGCTATACATCAAGCTATACAAAACCAGTTAATCTTGGCCTCACTTTACTAGATCTTTTCGCACAATGTACGATCAGATTATACTGGTTTTGTATAGCTTGATGTGTAGCCGTGTGTACCTAAGCACCAATTTAATTCAGTTATAGAGAGATTGGACATTGAACTCTAAAACAAAGAATCACCATGAGTTGCTATATTAATTTGTATATCACGTGGTTCATGATGATATTGTCCATTTTGCTTACATCTTTTTTAAGCTGCTTGGTAAAGGTACAAAATTAGTTTCAAAGTATCATTTACCCCTCTTTTGACTGCAGTTTTCACACACTGCTTCTGTGTTCCATTCCAGGTTTAAGATAGGTTGATTTATTTACTCCAAAAAACTCATATCTATTGGAAATTCTTTGTCTCTCTCTCTCTTTGTAAGAAGTCAACTGACTCCCAAAGAAATTTGGAGTTGTTTCGAAAACTATGCTTCACCTCTTATCCTTCTCTCATAGCCCAAAACATACAGCCGATTACAAAATACAAAAATTGTCGCTCATTACTCTTTATATTATGCCACCAAGATAGGCTAGCTAGGCTGTACCTAGTTTGGGCCCCAGACACCCACGGCAACTTCTACTTTTGGAGGCTTTTAATTTTACTCATTGTTAACCTTACTTGTTGGTATCAGTAAATTATAATTTACAATAAAAATAAATACTTAAGTAAGTTGCTATAGTGAGCCCCAAACTAGACAGTCTTTATCTAATCTTGAGACCAAGAATACGATATCCATTTCATTCAATACCTGGAAGGCTGGAATACTAAGCTAAAACCCCGTTCATGAATACCTCATAAACTGGACATAACCTAGGCATTAGTCATTAAAACTTCGATTAAATAACAATGCCCTGTAAATGCTCACGCGCATAGTGACCATGTAATAAAGCGGTTTCCGCTGTTCGTTATGTCATGGTGTGACAACGATAACGAGTAGGTATAGTATAGTGTGGATAACAACTCAATCTGGCTTTAATGTAACTAGATTTGTTGAGTTACTGAGACCTATTTCGAATAATACCTCGATGCCTTTATAAAACTGCCAGGGTTACGTATTTGTTCGAAAGCCTTACCGCGGTCCTGGAACGCAAGGGCATGAGAAGGAACACGTAAGAGTCTGATACTCTCTTCCTCTCCGCTCAGAGCCATTTGATGGTTTCCCTTCCCTACAAAAAAAAAAACAAAAAGAGGCCTTTATAAGGCATCCATAGGATTGCTCATAGAAACAGAAACAGCTAACCTACAAGGTGGACTAGCATCATGTCGAGAAAAAAAACCTTTATACCGAAACATTAGATTTGAATTGTCGACTCTTCATTTATCCCGGATTTGATCTAATTTTGGGTACGTTTGGGTATGGAATTTCACCCAGACGACAAATTAGCCTCTGCCTCGAGTTCCAATACCAAACACTCACCACAACACGCCTTTTTTGATCAAATTCAATTTCTACACTTATCACTATGTGTTACGTTTCTTTTACCATTTTAGTTTATTCCAAACCAAATCGGACTAGCTACAAATTACAGGATGAAAGTGGAATCATGATTCATTGCGAGAAACCCGCCTAATCGCATATAACACTCTTTAATAGTCTATTGTGTCGTTAAGGAAGATTTACTGCTTTGTTTCGCTGTCCAGAAGACAGATTTGTGAACAAATTATCGAGAAAACATTGTTGTATTGTTCAAAAGAAAGTAGATATTTGATTGTTATGTTAAGTGGTTTATGCGATTAGGCTGCGGACAGACAAACAGACAGTGGAAATTTGAGTTGTCGTTACTGGAGCTACTCTCTAAGTCCGTCAAGGAAAATACGGGCCCGTCCGAAAATACTAAGTAACTTCGAAATGAACTCTACTCCCTATTATTTTCGATCGAGTTTTGAACACCCGGAATATGGAGAACTGGCCAATCGTATTGACTGACATTCTTATTTAGTTCGGCCACCTAACTAATATATAATGTCCGTAAGTGTGACATCCGGGGCTGCGGGTTGTTCGAAAGAGATACCGCGGCCCCGGACACAAAGAGCTAAGAAGGAACATGGGTGGTTTTTAGTCAGTAGAAGTCTGACACTCTTTTCCGCTCCGTCCAGAGCGGGAGGAGCCATTTGATGATTTCCCACCCTCCAAAAAAAAGAAGTAAAACAAGGAAAGCCCGTATCTTCGGCTGGAACAACGGCTTGCTTGCTTAGAGACTAGATCTCCTAAAACGCATGTCTCTTACGGCATTTCTAATTTCCACCGTCGAATACGGAATGGTCAATTTTCTCGCCAACTTTTATCCTGTAGATTATTAACTGCTGTAGTACTTAATTAATGGTCGCTCTTATTGCCATCAGCTCGCCCGTCTCGGGTACTACAAGCTGGCGGCGGCGGTGCAAGCGGATACCGAGCAGCGCCCGCGCAACGGACTCCATCACCCACATCCTAAGGAGATCAGGTACTGAGATACTGCATTTTAGACCTTATCCACCGGGTACTGAAGACTTGGAATATCCGACTTGGATATCCAAAGGATTTTGAATGAAATTCTTAATCCACTCCTTCATATTATATTTGAAGAATATGTCTTCTCGAAAATTAAGCATTTTAGACCTTATCCACCTTGGATTGAAAGACTCGCAATGTCCTAGTACAGCTAGGACTTTTAATGAAATTCTAAATCCACTAACTACTTCATATGTTTGAAGAATTTGTTGTCTCGAAAATGTATGAGCGCAAAAAAAATTCAAAACGACAGTTTACAACAACACTACTATTAATATCATAAACGGGATATTTACCATGTTTGATTTTTGTTAAACATGGTAAATATCCCGTTTATGATATTAATAGTAGTGTCAGTGACCATGTCAGTTTAAAAACTTATAGTTTACAACAATCTACCAACCCGCAATGGACCCGCGTGGTGGAATATAGCCCATTCTCTTTCATAGCAAGGAGTCCTGTATCCATGTATGACCCCAAATGAATTGGGATAAGGGTAAGAGAATGCCAAGCGCAAGTGATGATGATGACAAATCCTCATATTGAACAAAAGGTTCTAGATAACTAGTATAAACACTTATACCTCACAAATAAGAAGCATGTGGACAAAGGCTCAAGTAATTATGTTTTAATACTTCACACGCGCGCCCAAAGAAGGTTATCCTGACAAAATTGGTGGGGGTGACACTCTATATATAGATCACCACTACTCAATATTAGATGCATCATCTAACCTTGGACTTCGTTAGCCTACTCTAATAAATTAGAAGGTTCTAGAGCGGTAGGGGGGATGGGGGATATGGAAAATGTATTAGAGAATTACTTTTTTGTCAATATTTTGTCTTGGCCATCTATGTGTCGAATTGGAAATAGGTTAATTTGTTTTGGGAGAAAGTGTTTTTATTACAAATAATTATGTAACAACGAATATTATAAATGATCAGGTTTATTAGGATGTATGGATGACTATAATTATGTTTCTAAGTCTTTCACAAAAAAACTACTGACCGTATTTGGATGAAATTTGGCACACAGATGGTTGTTATAACAACTTAGGATACTTTCTATCCTGGTAGTGAGATCCCGTGGGACAACGAAATCCACTGGGGCAGTTATTTTGAAATTACAAACAGACACTTCAATTTCATATATTTGTATAGATTTGTATGTAGAAGATAGTTATTGCTCTTGGCACTGAACTCGATTAACCTAAGCAATGATCTCTATAACACGTTGTCCTCACTTTAAACACGATGCTAGTTCAGGGGCAAGGAAAACGTAAAGCATGAGGCCATAAGTTTACTTTGCACCAAAACATCACGACTGTAATCCCCGAAGGGTCACGCAGACACAGTATAAATATGGACAGTACCGAAACTAAGCCTAGTTGATGCGATAACTACCTACGCTCCATTGAAGCCATAGGGTTGTCCCTTTTAATGTTGATGATATTGTTTTTTTTTCTTACTTATTTTTATTCTGTTGTGATCAATGAATCGAATTGAAATAACTAGCTTACTACAACTAGTGATGTGCAATTCTGCTCTAAATAATTAACATTATTGATAATAAGAACGAATATATTATTAAACTAGCTGTTCCCGGCATGCGTTGCAATGCTCTTTTTCCTACTCTACCTACCTACTACCCTATCTACCTACTACTCTACTTACCTACTACCCTACACACCTACTACCCTACCTACCTACCTACCTACCTACTACCCTACCTACCTACCTACTACCCTACCTACCTACCTACTACTCTACCTACCTACCTACCTACTACCCTACCTACCTACTACCCTGCCTACCTACCTACCACTTTCTCACCGTTTAAACCTTCCCTGGACTTCCACGAATATTTCAAGACGAAAATTAGCCAAATCGGTTCAACCGTTCTCGAGTTTTAGCGAGACTAATGGGCCTACTACACGCACGCACTTCCCCACAGTTTTGCCTGCGGGATTACACGGTGCACACAGTACATCGCGCGTGTGGTTTGTAATGGTAATACAGTTTTACCAACCATACGCGCGATGTACTGTGAAGTGTGAACGAAAACTGTGGGGAAGTGCGTGCGTGTAGTAGGCCCATAACGAACAGCAATTCATTTTTCTCAAACATGCTTGGAAATTTGAGCATTATTTTGACAACCTTCTTCGAGATAAATCGAAATTGCTGTACTGGCCAGATACATGCGACCAGCGGCCGGCAAAAGTTGTATGAAAATCCATATCTGTCGTGTTTAGCGGCCAAATAAATTACATACTAAACTCATATCTGTCGTGTTATTTAAAAATGGAACGATCTTTTACTCTGAACCATAGCAACCAAGGAGGTGACTTATTAAAGGTTTTATTTAAATTTCGAATTGGCTGAACTCTTCAACGCGTGAAAAATTATTGTTGTATGTGATTTTGAAAAGTAAATTGTATTTAATTTCCTCGCATTATTTGAGAAAAGTACTATACAAGCCTTGGCCACAACTAGGCATTGATGGACTTACGTATGTGTGCCTCGGCTTCGCCTCGGCCCACATTTACACGTTCGTCCATCAATGCCTCTGTTGCTGGCCGCTGCAGTAATGTACTATTTATTTATATAGATAGATAGTTTTAAATTATTATTATCAATGAACTTTCCTTCATATCATACTACACAGTTTTAGACTAATAAAATGTTATTATTAAGTAAAGTTGGACCAGTGCAAAAAAAAAAAAAATTGTGTTATGTGGTTCTCACTTAAATATCACGGGGGTGGCAGAGGGGGGTCAAAATTTTGGTCCTTTTTTGTCTAGGACGCTCCGTTTTCGAGATATTTCAATTTAAATTCGATAACAAAAATCATTCTTACCTTTCAAAATAAGTAGGAAGTTTAAAATACAATATCTCCGGTTTTGATGAAGCCGAGTTCAAACACCCGTATACGTTCCCGGCATTTAAAAAAGAT
Source organism: Diarsia dahlii (assembly GCA_949775195.1). Lineage (NCBI taxonomy): Eukaryota > Metazoa > Arthropoda > Insecta > Lepidoptera > Noctuidae > Diarsia > Diarsia dahlii. Next base: position 2,729,752 of record OX459210.1, on the reverse strand, counting down.
TGGAGGATATTAATTTAAAAAAAAACTTTTACGTAAACCAACCACTCGTCTCGGCGCGGCACGCACAACTGAGAGCACTGCCACAATCGCTAGCTGGCCCTGTCGATGCGCATGTTTGTGTGAGTGTGCGGTTTCGAGCGTTTGTAGGCAGTTTCCGTACTGTCCATATTTATATTGTGACGCAGAGGTGTGCCCAAACAGTACGCGAACATTTAGTCAGTTACGTTTAAGACCCATGTTATAGGTGGCGAGCGTATTGGCACTAACCGGGTACAAATCCAGACTCTATGGCTGCTACTGAGAAATTTCTGATCGAAAACAAACATAAACCTTCCTTGACAGTCGGGTAAAAACCCAATAACACTTTGCCCGACCTGGGAATCGTACCCAAGACTAACAACAACAGACCCAACAGTGACCATGGCCTTAACAGTGGCTGGTCTTCACTTAAAATACGATAGTAATAGTTCAGCGGCAAGGAAAACGTAAAACATAAGGCCATAAGACGTGTACGTGTACACTACTACAAACAGTTTGAAAGCATCCCTTGCCGTTTATTTATTGGACTAGCCATTAATATTGTTTTAGCTTTGTTGTTTGTTTAGCTTTCATGGACAATCTAGTATTAGTTTAGTTCACCGGGAATCGATTGTTTGTGCCTATTAGCGGAAATAGGCTATTTACTGACGTTTGATGTCCTAACCTTGCGTCGAATGATAGTTTGTAGTTTAGTTATTTATTTAACTTCATACAAGAGTGATACAAAGGAGGATTGGCGTCTGTAGTTGCCAAAGAGGTGAATTTAAATACACAATGTCAGATTTCTTTTAGTTATGGACTATCGGTGGTCTGTCTCATTGGTCTAGTGGTCGCTGAGCGCGACACGTGGTCGTTCTGGGTTCGATTCCCAGGTCGAACAAGGTATTTTCGGTTTTTCCATCCAGAATTTCACAGTAGCAGTCACAGTCTGGATTTGTGCTCAGTTGAAGGCAATAGCGCTCTTATTACTTGGAATAGAAGTTAAAACATAAAAGGCGAAATGTGAGTGTACTATTAGTTACATCTCTGCCTAACCTTTTGGCGATTACCAGCGAGCGTTACGTAGGTACTTCTAACATTACAACTAAAGTTCAACAACCCTGTCACATGAACCAAACTAGTTTCAAATCCAGCCTTCGAAACGCTTTGATTTCTAATTCCTCGCTGTACTTACTTAACCTAGTTACAAATAAAATTACGCTATTCATTATAGAGAAAGTACAGTAAACAGTATTTTGAGATTATCAGTGTGGATAGAGGCGAATGGCCAGTGGTTGTGGATGGGCCATCTTCGTGCTTTCTCTGAATTAGCGTGTGGAGCAGCGCATGGCAGTTGATTGATGAAAGCGTCGGCTACTGTGTGTTAAAAGAAAGAAAGAAAAAAAGAATAGTTATTTGTCGAAGGGATATAACGTACAATCTACATACAAAATAACAAAATCTCACAAAACTGACAGACAGACGGACAACTAAGTGATCCTATTTATGGTTTGTTGGTAGATCGTTTTTTTTGGTGCCTTATCTTAAACTTGCTGATGCTCGCGGCTTAATCCGCGTGGATATCGGTAAATTATATACTAAAACCTTTCTTGAGAACCACTCTATCCATTGGTGAATACAGCATGAAAATCGGTGCAGTAGTTTTTGAGTTTATCGCGAACAGATAGACAATATATTATTTATATACTTTATACCCACCCTACAAAAACGATGGATGAACTGTGTAAAGGATGATATAGCAAGAAAGGAGGTGTCTCATGTGATAACTAGTAATAGAGAAAAAGTAGACATGTTACGCCGACCTTCACAGCTTTACAGTCTATGAAATGGTTAAGGGTGAGCTTCTCTGAAACTGTAAAGGTCAGACTGGAGGCGGACCCCAAGGTCAGAAGTTTGATGCCCCGTTTCTATTTCCCAGCTTAACTTTTTATCTGAACAGGCCCTGTCTTGGGTCTTAAAATTTTAGCAACATGAAGGATATTTTCTAGGGTTTCTAAGCTTTTAAATGACTGTTTTAATACCGCTTCTTCTACGTCCAATAAACAATTTAACGTCGTCAGAAATAATAATCTGATTGACCAATTGATTTTCACTGGAATTCGTAAGTAACCTTTTCGTAAAGGTTACAACAGGTGATTTGGTAGTCTTCTTATATGTAACCACCGTGTCTGTGGCATAATAACCTGAAGACCTGACATTTATTTTATAATTACGTCGTACCCAATCGATATACTTATTTTTGGGTCTTCAGGTAAAACTGGATTGTTTCCCGAAAAAAGTATGGCCAAGACATAAAAGATGAATATGTATATTTATGTGGTATGGTATTTCGCGGGTATTTCAGTAATAGCCAAAAATGGAAACCAATTTTATTTATAAGTTAAATTAATTATAGTCACAGATCTTTTCAGTCAGTGATGATCAAATATTGTCAGACACAACCCCCGTCTGGACGGAGGATCCTCCCTTTTTCAATGGTCGATGTAGAACTTTACACCCTGTTCTTCATAACTGTAGCCTCAATGAGACATGGGATCTCTTTGACATTTCTTCTGAAAGTCTCTCTATAATAGTTACGTTATATCTCTGTGTCTTATAATGTTATTACTTGTTCCAGCCGGAGTAAAACCACACCAATGGACAGTGACAGCCTGGTGCTATGGAGGCGGCCCCTCACCACACTCGAATACTTCTTCAAAGAACTGGTCATATTGATCTCCACAGGAGTACAGAGGTAAATACAGTACTATTAGTCACTGTCTTGTTACAGTAAGGTGTACACCAAAGCGTAGACTAGTGGATCGAAGTGGATCGATAGCCCCACATCTTAGTTACATAATAAATTTAAGCATTGAGAATGGTATTTTCCCAGAGAATCTCAAAACCTCCATAGTTACCCCACTATATAAAAAGCAAGACAAATGTCTAATGCAAAATTATAGGCCTATTGCTTTGATACCTATATTTGCAAAGGTATTTGAGAGGGTCATATATAAAGCACTATATAACTACCTAGAGAAATCTAACGTTTTACGTGATGAACAGAAAGGATTTCGCAAGAACCGGACAATTAACATGGCTATCCATGATCTGATACGCCCTATCTTATTGAATATGGATAAAAGAAATGCTGTATGTGCTATTTATATGGACCTTACAAAAGCTTTTGACTATGTAGATTATAAAATACTATTAAATAAATTAGAGAAGTATGGTATAAGGGGCAACATTTTGAAACTTATTGAATCTTACTTACATAAAAGAAAACAGATTTTAGAAATAACACGAATATGCCCACGCACTGGTTACGAAAGAAGATACAGATCTAGTAGCAGAATTATTAAATACGGAGTCCCACAAGGCAGTGTGTTAGGACCTCCATTATTCTTGACTTATATAAATGATCTGCCTAGAGAAATAAAGTATCCGATGGTATTATTTGCTGACGACAGTACGGTAGTAGTAAAATGTGACGATCCTAATACTTACGAAGCAGAGATAAACATGACACTTAATAAAATAATTACTTGGTTGAATAATAATAATCTAGTCATTAATCTAGAAAAGACTAAAATAATGCATTTTTATCAAAAGATTCCTAATATAAACCTTGACATTAACTACTTGGGTACTAAAATAGATTCGGCAACAATGACTAAATTCCTTGGTGTTGTTATAGATAATAACTTGTCATGGAAACCTCAAACGGAGGATATTTGTATGAAAGTCAATAGATTTGCATATGCCTTGTATAAACTGGCTAAAATTGTTAACCTAGAGGCTCTTCTAATGGCTTACCATGGCTATGTTGCTTCCACACTGAGATTTGGCCTAATATATTGGGGAAATTCAGTGGATAAGGAATATGTCTTCAGAGCCCAGAAAAGATGCATCAGAGCGATGTGTGGTTTGCAAAGTACCGACAGCTGTCAACCTCTGTTTAAAAACCTCAACATTCTAACCTTGCCTTCTCTGTATATATACCTACGAGGTAAATATTTTTGTTAAAACAAACATGAACCTATATGAAATAGCTTTCAAAAGTCAGTATAGGAAGCTACGTGATAAAAATAAGTTAGAGCTTAAAGTTCCGTACGCAGGTACGGCTTTAATGAGGAAAAGTTTTTTTTGTATGGCCCAAAGAATATATAATAAGTTACCTTGTTCAATAAAAAATCTAAATTTAGTGAATTTTAAGCGCAAATTATGTACTATATTAATACAGAAATGTTACTATTCTCTCAACGAATACTTTGATGACAACACTTTGACATGGTAATATTAATTTGTTCACTCTTGACGTGACTTGTTAAGACTCTCAAACCATGACTCGCACAGTTCTGTACAAAATATCAATTTTAATTAAAAAAAAAACTCTTAGCAGTAAGTAACTTTTTGACATTATAACTATTTATTTTTGACATTATAAAATTTCATTAAATACTGACATTACTTGACATTACCTAATCCAGTTTATTAAAGTTGATATTGTTATTATTATGTTTTTGACATTATTGATCGTATTGTACACTAATTAATAATTAAATTCTTATCTCTTTGTAATAACCCATAAGATAAATTCACTTAATCGGCAAATGCCTCCTTTAAATGTATATTTGTACGCCAAATGGTAAAACATTGAGAAACTATATAAAAATATTGTAACACCCTGCACATTGCTGTATACCTATGTTTACAAATAAAGAATATTGATTGATTGATTGAAGAAATGACAATCAGATTAATTTGTGGAAAAACACATTGTGCCTTTCGCCTCTCCTGTAATTATTTGTTCTTTCACGTGTCCTCTTAACGAAAGGGGCGGACAGAAGACGAAGGGATCGATCCCTTCGTCTTCTGTCCGCCCCGTTCGTTTCTGCTTTGGTAGATCCTGGGCCTAAGGGTGAGATCTCCCCCGTCGGGGCTGCAGGTTGTTCGTAAGAGATACCGCGGCTTCGGCACAAGAGCTAAGAAGGAACATAGGTGGTCTTTACTCAGTAGAATTCTGACACTCCCTACGTCCTACTCGTCGGGCTTCATTGTCTCGGCGCTTTTCTTGTGGTCGCCACTGTTGATTCTGGCTAACAGGAGTTACAGTGGTTTGGGAATAGTGTGGTGAGCTTGACACTCCCTACCGCTCTGCCCAGAGCGGAAAGAGGCATTTGACGATTTCCCACCATCCAAAAAAAGGCGGTAAAGCGTCAGTCTAAATTACGAGTAAGACTATTCAATCACTTAACTCAAAGTTAGTTTTAATTAAACTTAATTGTGTTTTGTTTCAGGTTATTAGCATACAAATTGTTGGCGCTGACGATATTTATAGCAACATTAGGCACAATTATATCTTACTACGTTAGTGGGCCACATCAGCCTTATGTACAGGTAAATACTGGTATATTGGTATAGGTATATTGAATTAATGGACGTCTTCTGGCAGAATCGATAAAATACCTATAAACACACGTAAAAAATGGGTGTTAAAAGACTCTTAAAGGCGTTGAAAGGCACTAGTTCTCACCGTTAATGCATTTTTTTTTTTGCTCTGAACCATACCTTCTATATTGGAGGTCAAGATCCAACTCTTTTTTTTTAAGTTTAAAATTTTATTACTTACTTAAAATACCTTCATGTCTCTGTACCTACTATTAAATTCCAATTTAAATCCATCAGCACATTCCCCTGCATTCCCCACAACCCTGATTTTTCACCAAAAAAGACAGTAATTCCGCCGAAGGAAGGAACACACCAACACACGAACGTTTAACACCTTGTATAAATGTTTACCCTTTATATCCCCAGGTAGTAATAGGCAGTTTAGCATGGTGGGGCTGGTGGGTGGTGCTGGGCGTGTGCAGCTCGGTGGGGCTGGGCACGGGGCTGCACACGTTCCTGCTGTACCTCGGGCCGCACATCGCGCGGGTGACGCTGGCTGCCTACGAGTGCGGCGCGCTCGACTTCCCGGAGCCGCCTTATCCTAATGAGTGAGTATTGTTTAGCTTATAAAAACTTTTTAACAAAAAATAAAACCGACTACAAAAAAAAACAAAAAAGTCTGTGACTTTTGTTTGTTTGATTTCATTTTTTTTGAAGTCGGTTTTATTTTTTGTTAAAAAGTTTTTATTTTTCACTTTTTAGTGGTTCACATGTAAGTTCACATGTTCATGAGTCATAATGTGGACAGTGTAGTCTTTTTTTTAGTTTTGTTGATTTTTCAAAAACCGCTTGTCCGATTTCGATAAAAAAAATTATGGGACCATTTGACCACCTTTCCAACAAAAAAAGAATTTTTCAAATCGGTTAGCAAGTGACGGAGTTATGCCCGAACAAACATAAAAAAAAAACAAATAAATATCCGAATTGAGAACCTCCTTCTTTTTTTACCCGACTACGGCGAAGCCAAAAGGAAGGGTAATGATTTTGGCTGTCTATGTATGTATGTATGTATGTATGTTCCACCGTAGCGCCTAAACTACTGAACGGATTTTAATAAATTAGGTGTCAATATAGTGGGAGAGCCGGCTGCAAAAATACCTGCCTAATAATAGCCTATTGGGGTACCTGATGATATCATCAGGTACCCCAATAGGCTATCTTTAGATCGTTAACCGACACTTAAACACGTAAAAAAAATCAGGTCTGCCAGTGCCGATCCTGCCGGGTCATGGAAAAAATTCATATTTTTTGTCGTATTTTTTTGGTGAAAATTACGTCACAAGGTACCCGAATTAAAGTGCTGGCAACAGTTAACCATTGATTAATTACCTAAAAAAAAGTAGGTCTGCCATTGCGCACTCTGCCGGAAGTACTTGGCAGACCTCTAAAATATGGCCCCTCCAGCACCATGAACCTACCTCATCGAGTACCCTGATGGAACCTACGCCAAATAATAGCCAAGATGCCCTCGATAGAGGATCAAAAGGTCTGCCAGGTCTAATCTTGCCGGAACTTAGTGTTCAAAGCATTTGAAGTTGGTATGGTAAGTAGGCAGCATTATTTCATACAAAGAAGAAGGGGCGAAATGTCCCTTGTAACACTTTCTCCTATATATCAAATGAAAGAGCGTAAAAAATAGATCATTTTATTCCATAACAGTAAATGTGTGAATACTGGGGGAAAAAAGTTATTCACCGATAAAGAGAGAAAATATTTTTTTAATTTTTTTTCATCGGACATACTTGGGTGCGGTGTCTATTGATAGATCTTTTAAAATGACCGTGATGTTTTTAAGATCATTTTTTCTCAAAGTCAATCGTTTGAAAGATAGACAGTTTCAAAGTGCTAAAATGTGTCCCCACCCCCTCTAACTTTTAAACTAAGAGAGTGAAAACTAAAAAAAAATATATGCTGTAGATCGCAATGAAAAATTACAACCAAGATTAGTTTGAACGAGATGAAGTTAGCCGTTTTTGAGATATAGCACATTTAAAAAACCGCAAATATAACTTTGTCATTCATACAGTTACTATGAAAAACAAACTTATCACAAAATGTGTATTTCTGTTGCCGCTTTAACAAAAAATAATACAAATTAAAGGTGGCTCCTACGATGGTACGGAACCCTTCATGTGCGAGTCCGACTCATACTTGGCCAGTTTTTTTTTTATTCAATTTATTTTTTTCCAATTATTCACACCGTCCATCACACGTTTACTGTGTGAGTGATTACTTGATTTATTTTTTCCAATTTTTCACACGTTTACTGTGTGAATAATTGGAGAGAAAAGTTATTCACCTTTAAAGAAATGATTTTTTAATTTTTTAGACTCAAATAGTATTCGCACTTTTTACGATGACATCGTCGGAATTTCTCATCATCATTATTTCAGCCGAAAGACGACGACCCGCCCCGCCCTTTGCACGGGTGAAATTGCTGAATATAAACCTTCATCTTGAATTACTCTGTCTATTTCTAAAAACTGCATTAAAATCCATTGCGTAGTTTACAAGATCTAAACGTAGAAACGCGTTCCATATGGTGTCGGGCGTAAAGAATAGCACCATCCCTTAACTACCCGTGAGTGTCGCAAGAGGCGACTAAGGGACGTACCAGAGAATGGGCAGCAGCATTATACTGTGCTTTGTTATGACCTTACTGCGCTTGCCAACCCGTCTGCCAAGCGTGGCGATTATGGCAAACCTTCCCAAATGGAAATGAGTTTGATCCTGAAATCCGACTCCACTTCCGAGAGGGTTACCGGCAGTCCCAGGGTGGTGTTGGGATTATCGTCCACAAGTCCCTCATGAATAACGTGGTGAAGATCGAGAGTGTGTCGACCAGGGTGGTGTACCTTATACTCAGAATATCCACAAGATGTGTGCTGAAGGTCATACAGGTCTACGCGCTGACCTCGGGACACCACGCCGACGATGAAGGGGAGACCATGCATGAGGATATTTATAAAACCACACACTGCTCCCAGAACGAATGACGGATGGGGCCGAAAGTTCTGGAGTGGCGACCGCGAACTGGATGACGTTGCGTTAGAAGGCCTCCCACTAGGTGGACCGATGACCTGGTGAAGGTTGCGGGGATCCGTTGGATGCGAGATGCACGGGACCGGTCAATGTGGCGACACTTGGGGGAGACCTATGTCCAGCAGTGGACGTCTTTCGGCTAAAATAATCATCATCCTCAGCCTATTATGTTCCCACTGCAGGGACTCAGGCCTCCTCTCTGGGAGAGGGATGGGCTATAATCCACCACGCGTGCCCAGTGCGGGATGGTAGATGTCACAGATCTTATAAAATTTTTTGGTTCTAAGATATGCCGGTTTCCTAGCGATATTTTCCTTCACCGTTTTGAGAGCAGTGGTGTTGAAATAAATTACACAAAGTAATGTGCCTGCCTGGGTTCGAGCCGTATCGAGCCCCACGACTTACTGTTCGTAAGTCGGAGCAGCCACTGGGCCACCACAGCTCTGATGAAATAATGATGATTAGAAATCACTTTCAAATCAATCACTTTCGTCTTGAGACACTGGGGTAAGTTGGACGAGAAGATACCGCGCAACTTCCCGAACGCTGCCCAGCCGAGTCGGATTCGACGATTGACCTCTTTCTCGAAAATCTAGCGAAAGACCCCAGAGCTAGATTGACCCGATACTATACCGAAGACATCCCGGACGTCAGCCTGTACGAGATTAGGATGGCTCTGAAACAGCTTAAAAACAACAAGGCGCCGGGTGATGACGGAATTACGGCCGAATTTCTGAAGGCGGGTGGCAAACTGGTCCTTAAGGCCCTACAGAAGCTGTTTGATTCCGTCATACTCGAGGGGAAAACGCCACAGGCTTGGTGCAGGGGTGTGGTGGTGCTCTTCTTCAAAAAGGGTGACAATGCCCGGTTGAAGAACTATAGGCCCATCTCACTTCTAAGCCATGTCTACAAGTTGTTTTCAAGAGTCATCACGAATCGTCTCGCACGCAGGTTTGACGATTTCCAGCCTCCCGAACAAGCCGGATTCCGAAAAGGCTTCAGTACCGTAGACCACATACAAACGCTGCGGCAGGTTATACAGAAGACCGAAGAGTATAACCTGCCTCTCTGTTTAGCGTTTGTGGACTACGAGAAAGCCTTCGATTCGATCGAGACTTGGGCTGTGCTGCAGTCTCGCCAACGGTGCCAAGTCGACTACCGGTACATCGAGGTGTTGAAGTGTTTGTACAAAAACGCCACCATGTCAGTCCGACTTCAGGACCAGACCTCGGAACCTATCCTTCTGCAGCGCGGTGTGAGACAGGGAGACGTCATATCTCCGAAACTGTTTACCGCTGCATTGGAGGATATCTTCAAGGTTCTGGATTGGAGAGGACTTGGCATCAACGTCAACGGCGAGTACATCACTCACGGCTGAGACCATGGAAGACCTCAGTGCAATGCTCGATGACCTCAGTAGAGCTTCCGAAAGAGTGGGTCTTAAAATGAACATGGACAAAACCAAGGTTATGTTGAATGTTCATGTTCACACCCACTCCTATCAAGATCGGAGACTCTACGCTCGAAGTTGTGGACGATTAGGTCTACCTGGGACAAACGGTCCAGTTGGGTAGATCTAACTTCGAAACGTGAATAATTGGAGATAAAAACAAATTGGATTTAAAAAAAAACTGGCCAAGTGTGAGTCGGACTCGCACATAAAGGGTTCGGTACCATCGTAGGAGCCACCTTTAATTTGTATTATTTTTGGTTAAAGCGGCAACAAAAATACACATTTTGTGATAAGTTTGTTTTTCATAGTAACTGTATGAATGACAAAGTTATATTTGCGGTTTTTTAAATGTGCTATATCTCAAAAACGGCTAACTTCATCTCGTTCAAACTAATCTTTGTTGTAATTTTTCATTGCGATCTACAGCATATATTTTTTTTAGAGTTTTCACTCTCTTAGTTTAAAAGTTAGAGGGGGTGGGGACACAATTTAGCACTTTGAAACTGTCTATCTTTCAAACGATTGACATTGAGAAAAAATGATCTTTGAAACATCACGGTCATTTTAAAAGACCTATCAATAGACACCTCACCCAAGTATGTCCGATGAAAAAAAAATAAAAAAAATATTTTCTCTCTTTATCGGTGAATAACTTTTTTCCCCCAGTATTCACACATTTACTGTTATGGAATAAAATGATCTATTTTTTACGCTCTTTCATTTGATATATAGGAGAAAGTGTTACACGGGACATTTCGCCCCTTCTTCTTTGTATGAAATAATGCTGCCTACTTACCATACCAACTTCAAATGCTTTGAACACTAAGTTCCGGCAAGATTAGACCTGGCAGACCTTTTGATCCTCTATCGAGGGCATCTTGGCTATTATTTGGCGTAGGTTCCATCAGGGTACTCGATGAGGTAGGTTCATGGTGCTGGAGGGGCCATATTTTAGAGGTCTGCCAAGTACTTCCGGCAGAGTGCGCAATGGCAGACCTACTTTTTTTTAGGTAATTAATCAATGGTTAACTGTTGCCAGCACTTTAATTCGGGTACCTTGTGACGTAATTTTCACCAAAAAAATACGACAAAAAATATGATTTTTTTCCATGACCCGGCAGGATCGGCACTGGCAGACCTGATTTTTTTTACGTGTTTAAGTGTCGGTTAACGATCTAAAGATAGCTTATTGGGGTACCTGATGAGGTAGGTATTTTTGCAGCCGGCTCTCCCTCTAATAGATTCGTAAAAATAGCCCGGGTGACATAGGCTATATAAATTTTATAAATTCTTTTTATGACGGAATTTAAATGTCAAAAACTTACCTCAAAAAACATTAAATTGAGATAATCATAGCAAGTTTGGTATCAAATGAAAGGTCTTGGCGAGCACATTACAAATATGTATTATATTATAGTTTAAGTACACACAAAAATAAAATTCAAATAAAAAAATTAAGTTCAAAAATCTATAACCCGACTACTAACAAAATCGCGGTCTTAAAAGTAGAAAACAAGAAAATAATTCTTGTCTGATATTCTTCGTAGGCGCATGCCACCTTGCTAATGCAGCAATTAGCAGCTGACTTCTGTATAAATGAGAACGCCATGAAGGAGCATCAGGTATCAGTGTGGCATGCGACTACGAAGAATATCAGACAAGAATTATTTTCTTGTTTTCTACTTTTAAGACCGCGATTTTGTTATTACTCGGGTTTTAGATTTTTGAACTTAATTTTTTTTTAGAAGTCGGTTAAAAACGTTCATTGCCAAGCCAAAATACTGAATTAACAAAGATGGCCGGCTATATGGAGCGATTAAAAAAATGGCAAGATGTCTACAACATTGACCTAAGTTGATTATAATGAAATATTGAGTGATAGGTGAAACAATGGCCTAAGTTTTCAAATGTGATGAAATATTGGACAGTTGGTGGCTTATTTATCCAGAACTCAAATTGCAGACGTAGCTCATGAACCTGTCAAATTAAAATGGGATTGGGCAGGCAATCAAACTGGGTCCGCATATCACATTTACATAACTGTTGCCCTGAGACAGCTAGACGGGGTCGTGGCAGACCCAGGAGATGGTGGGATGTCTCAGGTGGCTTAATCATTAATTAGCGAGAAGAGGCCTTTGCCGAGGAGTGGGACAATGAACGATCACAAAAAAATATCCACCATTGGGCAAAATTTGCTAAACACTCAAAATAGCCCAAGTCAGGCCAGATTTAAGCTATTTTATCCTGTTCGTAAAATATGAACCAAAAGTTCAGGTTCATGTCCTTATTCCATCTGCGATGCGAGGAGATGGAGGGGTCAAAGTAAACTACATGTTAGTTACTACTCCAAGAGTCGATTACTCTTCCACCTTTAATTAGCAACATTATATACATAGCTACGACGTGATGTTATGTCGATAATCTACAATCACGTATTCACATACTCTCTACCTTAGCATATTATACTACGTGCTGTACGTGACGTGCTGACATCACACCACATCACCCCTCTTAAATTAAAAAAAAAAACTAAATTACAAGGTTTTTTTTTTTTTTTTTCCATTACAAACTATTACTCTAATTCTTACAATACAATTTTGTTCTATTCTTATGCACTATATCTATTTTATTTTTATACTTAATCACAACATTTGGTGACTCGTCTTTTACAACTTCAAAAGGTCCATTATAAATACATTCCAATTTGTTGCCAGTTTCATTCTTAATCAAAACTAAATCACCTTCCTTATAGGTTACAGAATTAAGATTCTTATCATAACAATGTTTTCTAGCTAATTTACTCGCTATTAAATTCTCCCTTGCATCATTTTGTGCCCTTTGCAATCTGTACTTAAATTCTAAAGGATAATCATCAAAATTATACAATGATTCAACACTTTCTCCTTGAAGACTACTTGGTAATCTGCATATTCTTCCAAACACTAATTCATAAGGTGTATATTTGGTAACAGTATTAACTGTCGTATTATAAGAAAAACACCAAAATGGAATCCAAGTACTCCATGATGATGGGTTATTATTCGTCTGTATCCTCAAATATGCACCTAATGTTTTATGTACATTCTCCAAAGAACCTATACTTTCATGATGATATGACGTTGACATGACTTTATTGATGTTCAAGATATCACATAGCTCTATCATTACTTTCGAAACGAATTCACTACCCCTATCCGTAGCTATTGTTTTCGGTATTCCATATCTCAAAACAAAATTCTCTGCCAAAGCTTTTGCTACCTCATTTGCGGATTTATTCTTTAACGGATAAGCCTCTACAAACTTCGTAAGTTCACATTGAAGAGTTAATATGTAAACATTGCCTCTTTCGTCTCTATCAAGGGGTCCCACTATGTCTAAATAAATCTTCTCAAACGATGTTGATGCAGTAGTCGTAATCGTCATGGGTTCCCTAATATTCCTAGAATACTTTTGCTTACAACATTTATCACATTTACCAACGTACTCCACTTCGTCGTTCTCTATAGAAGGCCAATAATAATACTTCTTTATATTATTCACCATCCTACGTATTCCTGCATGACCACTCGTGGGTAAAATATGGAAATCATTCAAAATAACCTTCTTCTCATCTTTCCCTTCTATTCTCCGTAAATCCTTCACTACACACAGTTTAAAATCCCCACAAATCGAATTTCTATTTTCCTTCAAATATTTTGCCATTCTTGTAATAAAATCAACGTTATAACGATTTTTCATAATAATTACTTCTTTAATGCCTTCTTCAATACAAAAACTGACTATGTCTTTCGATAACTCGTCTCGCGAAGTTCCCGATAAAGATTCATAGTTTACATAAATACTCGAGTTTTCTGGCATACACACTAAATTGCGCGACTTTGAAAATATCTTCCTACAACCATTATTATTATTGTTGTTATTATTATTGTTGTTACGTAACATTTTCTCCCAATCATCTAAACAAATCTCAATGTCATTTCCTTGTTTCTTGAGTACTTCCACGATCCTAGGGTGATCAGTCCCAGATACCACGGAGTCCCTATCACAAACATTTGGCTTTCCCAACTGCTTGTACTGCGCCCTCGTCATTACGGATATCGCCTTTTCCCGTATCAATTTCAAATCCTCACTCGTTATCACTATTCTAGAAAGTGCATCCGCTAGAACATTCTCTTTGCCCTTAATATATTCAACCTCAAAATCATACTCCTCTAAACACAACCGAAACTTAGTCAACCTACTAGATGGATCTGTCATGTTAAACAAATACAGTAATGGCCGGTGATCCGTCTTTACAACGAACCTCCGTCCGTACAAATACGGTCTAAAATATTTAACTGACCAAACTATTGCCAACAACTCCTTCTCTATTATCGGATAATTTAACTCACTCTTCCCTAACGACCTACTAGCATATGCGATGGGTTTTCCGTTCCCATTACACAACACACTCCCTATAGCATATCCAGAACTATCGGTTTGCAATATAAAAGTATTGCTATCAGAAAAATCAGGATAATCCAACACCGGTGGATTCATTAACGCTTCCTTAAGCCACAAAAACGACTTCTCGCACTCATCGGACCAACTAAATACAACACCTCTCTTACACAGCCTATTCATAGGTACCACTATATCAGCAAACTGTGGTATGAATTTCCTATAATAATTCGCAAACGCTACAAATCGCTTTACCTCATCAACCGTCGATGGACGCGGATAACCTCTAATAACTTCTACCTTCTCTGGATCTGGTGAAATACCTTCCGCCGATATTACATGCCCCAAATAAAGCACTTGCTTCTTCAAAAATTCACATTTAGACGGATTCAACTTTAGATTTACTTCCCTCAAGCGTGAAAATACTGATATTAGGTTCCGATTATGTTCATCTAAATTCCGTCCAAAAATAATGAGATCATCCAAATAAATCAGACACCTATCGTAATTCAATCCAGACATGGCCACAGTCATTAATCTACTAAATGAACTCGGACTTATCTTCAACCCCATCGGTAACCTACACATTTGATACTGCCCCTTGTCTGTTGTGAAAGCAGTGTACTTCCTACTACTCTCCTCCAAAGCGCACTGATAATAAGATTGTGATAAATCACAGTGACTAAAGTAAACTGCGCCTGACATTGAATCCAAAATCTCAGTTATATTCGGCAATGGAAACTTATCATCCTGTACCTCTTCATTCAACTGCCTATAATCTATAACCACACGCCATTTCTTCTCTCCACTACGATCCGCCTTTTTGGGTACCACCAAAACAGGACTAGACCACTCACTAACCGCCTCCTCAACGATATTACTCTCCAGCATCTCCTGCACTTGCCTATCAACCTCCTTCTTCTGTGCATAAGGTATCCTATACTGCCTCTTGTACACCGGAGTAGCATTCTCTTTCAAGCGTATAGACTGCTCATACACGTTAGTGACAGCTAATTTATCACCCGGGAGATGAAAAACATCCGAAAACTTTGCACACACTTGCTCAACCGACAACCGCTCCTCGGCGTTCAAATAGTCGAGTTTAAGTAAAGAAAGTACCTCTTTTACACGCTCAACGTCCGTCCCTGGCTTCACGAAATTACAACAATCAAAATCACTCAACGGACAAACTTCCACACCGGACATACTGCACACAACTTCCTCGGAGTTCGTATTTAAAACCCTAACGGGCACCATCCCGTTTTTAGGCCTTACTAACACACTAGCCAAGAAAACGCCTTTCCGCAATTCTTTCCTAATCAGCACACAATCTTCCGCTCTGTTAACGGGGTAATACCTAACCACCTCACAACGCGGTGGAATAGTCAATAAGTAATCATAGGACTTAAGTAGCATCGAAACCACCCGCCGTTCACGATCCCTAAGAGAGAACCTATTCGCCGAAAAATCTATAATACCACCATACTTCTGCAAGAAATCCTGACCCAATATACCAACCGACTTACATGGCAAATCATCAAATATATAAAACTTATGCGCGAAAGAACACCGTCCATATTCCAACGTTAAATATACATAACCTATAGCCCTCAAACTACCTCCTACACCATTAATCACTAATTCCTCCTTAACTACCTTACAGCACAAAGCATTGTTCAACAAGAAACCACTCTTTACAGCTGATATCGACGCGCCCGTATCCACCAACCATTCCGCATCTATATTATTCACTAGAAAATTAACCCAATTAATACTATCGCAAGCTAAAATACGCTTAGTCTCGAAAAAACTGCACCTGGTGGTCAGTTGCTTCATTACATCGTGACATTGACGTTTCGCCTGAGTCAGCATCACTACGCGCATGCTCGAAATACGCTACACGCCTCCGACCTTGCTGAGTCGAATGACCACGATAAGCATTATTGCTACGCCCCCGCATTCCACGATTATGCCATACGGTGGCATTTTTGCGCGTACGCTCAACAGCTGTTTTATGTTGCGCGTATCCACTTCCTACTGTAGACCGCCTATAACCACTTCCGCGACCTCTATTATCAAAACCACCCCTTGCGGGCCAACGCTGATACGCCATAACCTGTGCCGACGATGCACAACCTTCGTCTTCTGCTACCCTGATCGCATCCTTCAAACAAGTCAAATTCCGCGCCGTAATGATCGTACCTAAACGCTGATTGCGAAGCCCGTCAGCAAACTTCCTGATCGCGTACTTTTCGTTCAACGGCCGCAAAATCTCATATGCTTCCGAACTTTCCCCGGCTTGAGAAATAGTCAAATTAACCATTAACTTCTCTATCTCAGCCCCAAAATCCGCGACCGACCTATCATTCTGCCTAGCGCGAGCAAGTTTCGCTTGCACAGCTACGTCCGACTCTACTGTTAACAAATGCTTCTTCATATCAGCTAACAGACAATCTACCGTTGCGTAACTAGAGGACAACCGAATCCTAGCACCCTGGGTAAGTCGTGTAGTCAAAACAAATTTAATTAAAAGAGCATTATCTGCTTCCACTAACATAGAACTATATAATCCTATGGCATCAATTAAGTCTTGCGTAACTTGTTCATCACCACTCATCTTTGGGAGTAGGCCAACTGCCGTTCTCAAAGAAAACTTTTCCGCCGCCATGTTTTGTTCCGTTTCGGTTTCGCTCTCAAACTTAATAGTGTCGACGTATAATGCTTCTATCTTACATACCAACTGAGCCAATTCTTCCGAGAACTTACTATATCCTGAAACTATACACTTAAATTTACGATAAAGCGCTTTCACCTCACTAATCTTACTATCAAAATTCCTGCCTTTTCGCCTACTAGGGCCTAACTTGACAATAGATTCCCTTAATAACTTAAGTTGTACAAATAGCGACGTTAACTCCACTTCCATTTAAATTAATGTCTCTAAATTTAACGATGAACACAAGCACCGAAACACCCTTATTAACTTCCACTTAAGAAACACTTACTTCGTTCCTCCGACGGCTCCTGGTCAAACCATCTGTACAGCCTTCTGGACTTCCCGCTGTCTCATCTTTTCTTCAATCCAGTTGTGATGACATCTCCGATACATGCGAACCGCCAACCCTATGATGACAACTGCCATACACTGAGAAAAAAAACAACCAGATTTCACGTTGCTTCAACAAGTTTTCGGGTTAAAATAGCGCCTACGTGCTGTTTGGTTGAAACTACAAGTTATAACTTGTAAAGTGTAACTTGTTGATCCTACAAGCTACGTATCATGTTATTTCTACGTTACGTCATGTCGAATTTACGTTAACATTTTCCGATTGTTTTTACAAGTTTAGCATGTAGATTTAACATGCTCAGCACGTTGTTGTGACATGACTAGCTTGTTGAATCTATAAGCAGCTTGTTAATTTATCTTGTTACTCCTACGTGTTGGGCATATAGTACCAACATGCTAGCCTCGTTGTTCCAACATGCTCGCCTTGTTGTTCCAACATGATCGCCTTGTTGTTTCTACATGCTTGACATGTTGTTGTGACATGACTAGCTTGTTGAATCTACAAGCAGCTTGTTAGTATATCTTGTTACTCTTACGTGTTGGGCATATAGTTCCGACATGCTCTCCTTGTTGTTTCAACATGCTTGACATGTTGTTGTGACATGACTAGCTTGTTGAATCTACAAGCAGCTTGTTAGTATATCTTGTTACTCTTACGTGTTGGGCATATAGTTCCGACATGCTCGCCTTGTTGTTTCAACATGCTTGACATGTTGTTGTGACATGACTAGCTTGTTGAATCTACAAGCAGCTTGTTAGTTTATCTTGTTACTCTTACGTGTTGGGCATATAGTTCCGACATGCTTGCCTTGTTGTTTCAACATGCTTGACATGTTGTTGTGACATGACTAGCTTGTTGAATCTACAAGCAGCTTGTTAGTTTATCTTGTTACTCTTACGTGTTGGGCATATAGTTCCGACATGCTCGCCTCGTTGTTCCAACATGCTCGCCTTGTTGTTCCAACATGCTCGCCTTGTTGTTCCAACATGCTTGACATGTTGTTGTGACATGACTAGCTTGTTGAATCTACAAGCAGCTTGTTAGTTTATCTTGTTACTCTTACGTGTTGGGCATATAGTTCCGACAGGCTCGCCTCGTTGTTCCAACATGCTCGCCTTGTTGTTCCAACATGCCTGACATGTTGTTGTGACATGACTAGCTTGTTGAATCTACAAGCAGCTTGTTAGTTTATCTTGTTACTCTTACGTGTTGGGCATATAGTTCCGACATGCTCGCCTTGTTGTTTCAACATGCTTGGCATGTTGTTGTGACATGACTAGCTTGTTGAATATACAAGCAGCTTGTTACTCTTATGTGTTGATCATATAGTTCCAACATGCTCGCCTTGTTGTTTTAACATGCTTGACATGTTGTTGTCATGGCTAGCATGTTGAATCTACAAGCAGCTTGTTATTTTATCATGTTGTAGTTACAGTACGTGCTTGTTCTATCAACATGTAGCTTATTATGTTACCTTGTTGAATCTGCATTATTGGCTTGTTCTATTTACAGTTATAGTCCGACCGCTTCACTCAGTCCTCGCCTGCGCCCTTTATCGTCATGAGTGAAGCGGTCGGACTATAACTGTAAATAGAACAAGTCAATAATGCAGATTCAACAAGGTAACATAACAAGCTACATAATTATTTTTTATGTTTCTTTCAGCTTTCAGATGGAAACTTAAACAACCAAACATAAATAACGCACAGATAATAACAAAAATACAATATGCAATTACATTTAAATTAATCACTAGCAAACAAAAAAGACAGAACAAGTACGAAATTTAACTTACAATGTAAATACAACAAGAACGACATACTCAAAGAGAAATAGAGTGTAAGTATAATTTTTTTATTAAACGCATTACAGCCTATATCCCACTTTAACCGCATCTCATTTTGAGTTACATCGTTGGTGTCGCAAAGGAATAATCGTTAAATAGATTTGTAAAGAAATAAAAAGTATTTTAAGGTTTTAATTATTTATTGATTTACAGTGTACCACAATGGCGTTTAAAGGTTATAGAACAATGCTTTCCAGTCCTAGAAGTCAAAACTACTATACAGTTTTGCAAATGTATAGTTGACCAAGTAAGTGTTCCACTTTAAACCTTATAGACATATGTTTACACTTGAAAGTGGCAAGGCAATATCTTGGTCAACTATGCCTTAATTTATGTACATAGAAGTATTTTAAGGTCTAATTTAATTAACAGTGTACCACAATGGCGTTTACTGGTTATAAAACAATGCTTCCCAGTCCTAGAAGTCAAACTACATACAGTTTTGCAAATGTATAGTTGACCAAGTAAGTGGTCCACTTTAAACCTTATAGACATAATTATGTTTACACTTGAAAGTGGCAAGGCAATATCTTGGTCAACTATGCCTTAATTTATGTACATAGAAGTATTTTATGGTCTAATTTAATTTACAGTGTACCACAATGACGTTTAAAGGTTATAGAACAATGCTTCCCAGTCCTAGAAGTCAATACTACATACAGTTTTGCAAATGTATAGTTGACCAAGTAAGTGGTCCACTTTATACCTTATAGACATTATGTTTACACTTGAAAGTGGCAAGGCAATATCTTGGTCAACTATGCCTTAATTTATGTACAAGTATTTTGAGGTCTTATTAATTTATTACATTTTTTTATTTTTTGACAATGTG